>OX387242.1:191337841-201337841 GCA_947561735.1 Cenchrus americanus
CACACAATGTTATAGTTTGGCCCCATAAACATCCCATTAAAGTTAGGATTGATTTTCGGCAGAGTGGTACAAATCATCTCGTACGAGGACGAACATCTCTCGCTCGTCTATAGGGGCATGTGTGGCGGCTCATACCACTTTGTGAGGATGTGCTTGACCGATTTCTCCGAATGACTTCATACTTTTTTTGGAACACCTTTGCATCAAAAAGGATGTGTTCCTCCTAGTTCTTTGAATTTTTTGGCACTTTAGGGGGTTCTAGCATTTATACTTTATGTAAGTAATAAAAAAAAACCCAAAGTAATAAAAAAAAAATACAATTGAAAAAAAAAAAATACAAAATAGGTAAACTTGCTCGAAAATACATTGCGTACATGCACACAATGTTATAGGCCTGAACAACCAACAAAAAAATTTAAGTAAGGATTGGGTGACAGGGGCGGAACAAATCCTCCCAAACGGACCACCCCCCCCCCCCCCATAGGGGCATGTGTGGCGGCTCATACGACTTTGTGAGGATGTGCTTGACCGATTTCTCCGAATGACTTCATACTTTTTTCGAACACCTTTGCATCCAAAAGGATGTGTTCCCCCTAGTTCTTTGAATTTTTTGGCACTTTAGGGTTTTCTAGCATTTATCTTTATGTAAGTAATAAAAAAATTACAATAATAGGTAAACTTGCTCAGAAAATTGCGTACATGCACACAATGTTATAGTATGGCCCCATAAACATCCCATTAAAGTTAGGATTGATTTTCACGTAGCGGTACAAATCATCTCGTACGAGGACGAACATCTCTCGCTCGTCTATAGGGGCATGTGTGGCGGCTCATACCACTTTGTGAGGATGTGCTTGACCGATTTCTCCGAATGACTTCATACTTTTTTGAAACACCTTTGCATCCAAAAGGATGTGTTCCTCCTAGTTCTTTGAATTTTTTTGGCACTTTAGGGTTTTCTAGCATTTATCTTTATGTAAGTAATAAAAAAATTACAATAATAGGTAAACTTGCTCAGAAAATTGCGTACATGCACACAATGTTATAGTTTGGCCCCATAAACATCCCATTAAAGTTAGGATCGATTTTCACGGAGAGCGGTACAAATCATCTCGTACGAGGACGAACATCTCTCGCTCGTCTATTGGGGCATGTGTGGCGGCTCATACGACTTTGTGAGGATGTGCTTGACCGATTTCTCCGAATGACTTCATACTTTTTTTGGAACAACTCTGCATCCAAAAGGATGTGTTCCTCCTAGTTGTTTGAATTTTTTTGGCACTTTAGGGTTTTCTAGCATTTATCTTTATGTAAGTAATAAAAAATTACAATAATAGGTAAACTTGCTCAGAAAATTGCGTACATGCACACAATGTTATAGTTTGGCCCCATAAACATCCCATTAAAGTTAGGATTGATTTTCACAGAGTGGTACAAATCAACTCGTACGAGGACGAACATCTCTCGCTCGTTTATAGGGGCATGTGTGGCGGCTCATACCACTTTGTGAGGATGTTCTTGACCGATTTCTCCGAATGACTTCATACTTTTTTGGAATACCTTTGCATCAAAAAGGATGTGTTCCTCCTAGTTCTTTGAATTTTTTTTTGGCACCTTAGGGTTTTCTAGCATTTATCTTTATGTAAGTAATAAAAAAATTACAATAATAGGTAAACTTGCTCAGAAAATTGCGTACATGCACACAATGTTATAGTTTGGCCCCATAAACATCCCATTAAAGTTAGGATTGATTTTCACAGAGCGGTACAAATCATCTCGTACGAGGACGAACATCTCTCGCTCGTCTATAGGGGCATGTGTGGCGGCTCATACGACTTTGTGAGGATGTGCATGACCGATTTCTCCGAATGACTTCATACTTTTTTTGGAACACCTTTGCATCCAAAAGGATGTGTTCCTCCTAGTTCTTTGAATTTTTTTGGCACTTTAGGGTTTTCTAGCATTTATCTTTATGTAAGTAATAAAAAAATTACAATAATAGGTAAACTTGCTCGAAAATTGCGTACATGCACACAATGTTATAGTTCGGCCCCATAAACATCCCATTAAAGTTAGGATTGATTTTCACAGAGCGGTACAAATCATCTCGTACGAGGACGAACATCTCTCGCTCGTCTATAGGGGCATGTGTGGCGGCTCATACGACTTTGTGAGGATGTGCTTGACCGATTTCTTCGAATGACTTCATACTTTTTTTGGAACACCTTTGCATCGAAAAGGATGTGTTCCTCCTAGTTCTTTGAATTTTTTTTGGCACTTTAGGGTTTTCTAGCATTTATCTTTATGCAAGTAATAAAAAATTACAATAATATGTAAACTTGCTCAGAAAATTGCGTACATGCACACAATGTTATAGTTTGGCCCCATAAACATCCCATTAAAGTTAGGATTGATTTTCATAGAGCGGTACAAATCATCTTGTACGAGGACGAACATCTCTCGCTCGTTTATAGGGGCATGTGTGGCGGCTCATACCACTTTGTGAGGATGTGCTTGACCGATTTCTCCGAATGACTTCATACTTTTTTTGGAACACCTTTGCATCAAAAAGGATGTGTTCCTCCTAGTTCTTTGAATTTTTTTTGGCACTTTAGGGTTTTCTAGCATTTATCTTTATGTAAGTAATAAAAAAATTACAATAATAGGTAAACTTGCTCAGAAAATTGCGTACATGCACACAATGTTATAGTTTGGCCCCATAAACATCCCATTAAAGTTAGGATTGATTTTCACAGAGCGGTACAAATCATCTCGTACGAGGACGAACATCTCTCGCTCGTCTATAGGGGCATGTGTGGCGGCTCATACCACTTTGTGAGGATGTGCTTGACCGATTTCTCCGAATGACTTCATACTTTTTTTGGAACACCTTTGCATCAAAAAGGATGTGTTCCTCCTAGTTCTTTGAATTTTTTTGGAACTTTAGCGTTTTCTAGCATTTATCTTTCTGTAAGTAATAAAAAATTACAATAATAGGTAAACTTGCTCAAAAAATTGCGTACATGCACACAATGTTATAGTTTGGCCACATAAACATCCCATTAAAGTTAGGATTGATTTTCACACAGCGGTACAAATCATCTCGTACGAGGACGAACATCTCTCCCTCGTCTACAGGGGCATGTGTGGCGGCTCGTACCACTTTGTGAGGATGTGCTTGACCGATTTCTCCGAATGACTTCATACTTTTTTTGGAACAACTTTCATCAAAAAGGATGTGTTCCTTCTAGTTCTTTGAATTTTTTTGGCACTTTAGGGTTTTCTAGCATTTATATTTATGTAAGTAATAAAAAAATTACAATAATAGGTAAACTTGCTCATAAAATTGGGTACATGCACACAATGTTATAGTTTGGCCCCATAAACATCCCATTAAAGTTAGGATTGATTTTCACAGAGCGGTACAAATCATCTCGTACGAGGACGAACATCTCTCGCTCGTCTATAGGGGCATGTGTGGCGGCTCATACGACTTTGTGAGGATGTGCTTGACCGATTTCTCCGAATGACTTCATACTTTTTTTGGAACACCTTTGCATCCAAAAGGATGTGTTCCTCCTAGTTCTTTGAATTTTTTTGGCACTTTAGGGTTTTCTAGCATTTATCTTTATGTAAGTAATAAAAAAATTACAATAATAGGTAAACTTGCTCGAAAAATTGCGTACATGCACACAATGTTATAGTTTGGCCCCATAAACATCCCATTAAAGTTAGGATTGATTTTCACGAGAGCGGTACAAATCATCTCGTACGAGGACGAACATCTCTCGCTCGTCTATAGGGGCATGTGTGGCGGCTCATACGACTTTGTGAGGATGTGCATGACCGATTTCTCCGAATGACTTCATACTTTTTTTGGAACACCTTTGCATCCAAAAGGATGTGTTCCTCCTAGTTCTTTGAATTTTTTTGGCACTTTAGGGTTTTCTAGCATTTATCTTTATGTAAGTAATAAAAAATTACAATAATAGGTAAACTTGCTCAGAAAATTGCGTACATGCACACAATGTTATAGTTTGGCCCCATAAACATCCAATTAAAGTTAGGATCGATTTTTGCAGAGCGGTACAAATCATCTCGTACGAGGACGAACATCTCTCGCTCGTCTATAGGGGCATGTGTGGCAGCTCATACGACTTTGTGAGGATGTGCTTGACCGATTTCTCCGAATGACTTCATACTTTTTTTGGAACACCTTTGCATCCAAAAGGATGTGTTCCTCCTAGTTCTTTGAATTTTTTTGGCACTTTAGGGTTTTCTAGCATTTATCTTTATGTAAGTAATAAAAAAATTACAATAATAGGTAAACTTGCTCAAAAAATTGCGTACATGCACACAATGTTATAGTTTGGCCCCATAAACATCCCATTAAAGTTAGGATTGATTTTCACAGAGCGGTACAAATCATCTCGTACGAGGACGAACATCTCTCGCTCGTCTATAGGGGCATGTGTGGCGGCTCATACGACTTTGTGAGGATGTGCTTGACCGATTTCTCCGAATGACTTCATACTTTTTTTGGAACACCTATGCATCCAAAAGGATGTGTTCATCCTAGTTCTTTGAATTTTTTTGGCACTTTAGGGTTTTCTAGCATTTATCTTTATGTAAGTAATAAAAAAATTACAATAATAGGTAAACTTGCTCATAAAATTGGGTACATGCACACAATGTTATAGTTTGGCCCCATAAACATCCCATTAAAGTTAGGATTGATTTTCACGAGAGCGGTACAAATCATCTCGTACGAGGACGAACATCTCTCGCTCGTCTATAGGGGCATGTGTGGCGGCTCATACGACTTTGTGAGGATGTGCATGACCGATTTCTCCGAATGACTTCATACTTTTTTTGGAACACCTTTGCATCCAAAAGGATGTGTTCCTCCTAGTTCTTTGAATTTTTTTGGCACTTTAGGGTTTTCTAGCATTTATCTTTATGTAAGTAATAAAAAATTACAATAATAGGTAAACTTGCTCAAAAAATTGCGTACATGCACACAATGTTATAGTTTGGCCCCATAAAGATCCCATTAAAGTTAGGATTGATTTTCACAGAGCGGTACAAATCATCTCGTACGAGGACGAACATCTCTCGCTCGTCTATAGGGGCATGTGTGGCGGCTCATACGACTTTGTGAGGATGTGCTTGACCGATTTCTCCGAATGACTTCATACTTTTTTTGGAACACCTTTGCATCCAAAAGGATGTGTTCATCCTAGTTCTTTGAATTTTTTTGGCACTTTAGGGTTTTCTAGCATTTATCTTTATGTAAGTAATAAAAAAATTACAATAATAGGTAAACTTGCTCATAAAATTGCGTACATGCACACAATGTTATAGTTTGGCCCCATAAACATCCCATTAAAGTTAGGATTGATTTTCACAGAGCGGTACAAATCATCTCGTACGAGGACGAACATCTCTCGCTCGTCTATAAGGGCATGTGTGGCGGCTCATACGACTTTGTGAGGATGTGCTTGACCGATTTCTCCGAATGACTTCATACTTTTTTTGGAACACCTTTGCATCCAAAAGGATGTGTTCCTCCTAGTTCTTTGAATTTTTTTGGCACTTTAGGGTTTTCTAGCATTTATCTTTATGTAAGTAATAAATAAATTACAATAATAGGTAAACTTGCTCAGAAAATTGCGTACATGCACACAATGTTATAGTTTGGCCCCATAAACATCCCATTAAAGTTAGGATTGATTTTCACAGAGCGGTACAAATCATCTCGTGCGAGGACGAACATCTCTCGCTCGTCTATAGGGGCATGTGTGGCGGCTCATACGACTTTGTGAGGATGTGCATGACCGATTTCTCCGAATGACTTCATACTTTTTTTGGAACACCTTTGCATCCAAAAGGATGTGTTCCTCCTAGTTCTTTGAATTTTTTTGGCACTTTAGGGTTTTCTAGCATTTATCTTTATGTAAGTAATAAAAAAATTACAATAATAGGTAAACTTGCTCGAAAATTGCGTACATGCACACAATGTTATAGTTTGGCCCCATAAACATCCCATTAAAGTTAGGATTGATTTTCACGAGAGCGGTACAAATCATCTCGTACGAGGACGAACATCTCTCGCTCGTCTATTGGGGCATGTGTGGCAGCTCATACGACTTTGTGAGGATGTGCTTGACCGATTTCTCCGAATGACTTCATACTTTTTTTGAACACCTTTGCATCCAAAAGGATGTGTTCCTCCTAGTTCTTTGAATTTTTTTGCCACTTTAGGGTTTTCTAGCATTTATCTTTATGTAAGTAATAAAAAAATTACAATAATAGGTAAACTTGCTCAAAAAATTGCGTACATGCACACAATGTTATAGTTTGGCCCCATAAACATCCCATTAAAGTTAGGATTGATTTTCACAGAGCGGTACAAATCATCTCGTACGAGGACGAACATCTCTCGCTCGTCTATAGGGGCATGTGTGGCGGCTCATACGACTTTGTGAGGATGTGCTTGACCGATTTCTCCGAATGACTTCATACTTTTTTTGGAACACCTTTGCATCCAAAAGGATGTGTTCATCCTAGTTCTTTGAATTTTTTTGGCACTTTAGGGTTTTCTAGCATTTATCTTTATGTAAGTAATAAAAAAATTACAATAATAGGTAAACTTGCTTGGAAAATTGCGTACATGCACACATGTTATAGTTTGGCCCCATAAGCATCCCATTAAAGTTAGGATTGATTTTCACGAGAGCGGTACAAATCATCTCGTACGAGGACGAACATCTCTCGCTCGTCTATAGGGGCATGTGTGGCGGCTCATACGACTTTGTGAGGATGTGCTTGACCGATTTCTTCGAATGACTTCATACTTTTTTTGGAACACCTTTGCATCAAAAAGGATGTGTTCCTCCTAGTTCTTTGAATTTTTTTGGCACTTAGGGTTTTCTAGTATTTATCTTTGTGTAAGTAATAAAAAAATTACAATAATAGGTAAAATTGCTCAAAAAATTGCGTACATGCACACAATGTTATAGTTTGGCCCCATAAACATCCCATTAAAGTTAGGATTGATTTTCACAGAGCGGTACAAATCATCTCGTACGAGGACGAACATCTCTCGCTCGTCTATAGGGGCATGTGTGGCGGCTCATACGACTTTGTGAGGATGTGCTTGACCAATTTCTCCGAATGACTTCACACTTTTTTTGGAACACCTTTGCATCCAAAAGGATGTGTTCCTCCTAGTTCTTTGAATTTTTTTGGCACTTTAGGGTTTTCTAGCATTTATCTTTATGTAAGTAATAAAAAAATTACAATAATAGGTAAACTTGCTCGAAAAATTGCGTACATGCACACAATGTTATAGTTTGGCCCCATAAACATCCAATTAAAGTTAGGATCGATTTTTGCAGAGCGGTACAAATCATCTCGTACGAGGACGAACATCTCTCGCTCGTCTATTGGGGCATGTGTGGCAGCTCATACGACTTTGTGAGGATGTGCTTGACCGATTTCTCCGAATGACTTCATACTTTTTTTGGAACACCTTTGCATCCAAAAGGATGTGTTCCTCCTAGTTCTTTGAATTTTTTTGGCACTTTAGGGTTTTCTAGCATTTATCTTTATGTAAGTAATAAAAAAATTACAATAATAGGTAAACTTGCTCGAAAAATTGCGTACATGCACACAATGTTATAGTTTGGCCCCATAAACATCCCATTAAAGTTAGGATTGATTTTCACGGAGCGGTACAAATCATCTCGTACGAGGACGAACATCTCTCGCTCGTCTATAGGGGCATGTGTGGCGGCTCATACGACTTTGTGAGGATGTGCATGACCGATTTCTCCGAATGACTTCATACTTTTTTTGGAACACCTTTGCATCCAAAAGGATGTGTTCCTCCTAGTTCTTTGAATTTTTTTGGCACTTTAGGGTTTTCTAGCATTTATCTTTATGTAAGTAATAAAAAATTACAATAATAGGTAAACTTGCTCAGAAAATTGCGTACATGCACACAATGTTATAGTTTGGCCCCATAAACATCCCATGAAAGTTAGGATCGATTTTCACAGAGCGGTACAAATGATCTCGTACGAGGACGAACATCTCTCGCTCGTCTATAGGGGCATGTGTGGCAGCTCATACGACTTTGTGAGGATGTGCTTGACCGATTTCTCCGAATGACTTCATACTTTTTTTGGAACACCTTTGCATCCAAAAGGATGTGTTCCTCCTAGTTGTTTGAATTTTTTTGGCACTTTAGGGTTTTCTAGCATTTATCTTTATGTAAGTAATAAAAAAATTACAATAATAGGTAAACTTGCTCAAAAAATTGCGTACATGCACACAATGTTATAGTTTGGCCCCATAAACATCCCATTAAAGTTAGGATTGATTTTCACAGAGCGGTACAAATCATCTCGTACGAGGACGAACATCTCTCGCTCGTCTATAGGGGCATGTGTGGCGGCTCATACGACTTTGTGAGGATGTGCTTGACCGATTTCTCCGAATGACTTCATACTTTTTTTGGAACACCTTTGCATCCAAAAGGATGTGTTCCTTCTAGTTCTTTGAATTTTTTTGGCACTTTAGGGTTTTCTAGCATTTATATTTATGTAAGTAATAAATAAATTACAATAATAGGTAAACTTGCTCATAAAATTGGGTACATGCACACAATGTTATAGTTTGGCCCCATAAACATCACATTAAAGTTAGGATTGATTTTCACAGAGCGGTACAAATCATCTCGTACGAGGACGAACATCTCTCGCTCGTCTATAGGGGCATGTGTGGCGGCTCATACGACTTTGTGAGGATGTGCTTGACCGATTTCTCCGAATGACTTCATACTTTTTTTGGAACACCTTTGCATCCAAAAGGATGTGTTCCTCCTAGTTCTTTGAATTTTTTTGGCACTTTAGGGTTTTCTAGCATTTATCTTTATGTAAGTAATAAAAAAATTACAATAATAGGTAAACTTGCTCAGAAAATTGCGTACATGCACACAATGTTATAGTTTGGCCCCATAAACATCCCATTAAAGTTAGGATTGATTTTCACAGAGCGGTACAAATCATCTCGTACGAGGACGAACATCTCTCGCTTGTCTATAGGGGCATGTGTGGCGGCTCATACGACTTTGTGAGGATGTGCTTGACCAATTTCTCCGAATGACTTCATACTTTTTTGGAACACCTTTGCATCCAAAAGGATGTGTTCATCCTAGTTCTTTGAAATTTTTTGGCACTTTAGGGTTTTCTAGCATTTATCTTTATGTAAGTAATAAAAAATTATAATAATAGGTAAACTTGCTCAGAAAATTGCGTACATGCACACAATGTTATAGTTTGGCCCCATAAACATCCCATTAAAGTTAGGATTGATTTTCACAGAGCGGTACAAATCATCTCGTACGAGGACGAACATCTCTCGCTCGTCTATAGGGGCATGTGTGGCGGCTCATACGACTTTGTGAGGATGTGCTTGACCGATTTCTCCGAATGACTTCATACTTTTTTTGGAACACCTTTGCATCCAAAAGGATGTGTTCCTCCTAGTTCTTTGATTTTTTTGGCACTTTAGGGTTTTCTAGCATTTATCTTTATGTAAGTAATAAAATTTACATTAATAGGTAAACTTGCTCATAAAATTGCGTACATGCACACAATGTTATAGTTTAGCCCCATAAACATCCCATTAAAGTTAGGATTGATTTTCATAGAGTGGTACAAATCATCTCGTATGAGGACGAACATCTCTCGCTCGTCTATAGGGGCATGTGTGGCAGCTCATTCGACTTTGTGAGGATGTTCTTGCCCGATTTCTCCGAATGACTTCATACTTTTTTTGGAACACCTTTGCATCAAAAAGGATGTGTTCCTCCTAATTCTTTGAATTTTTTTGGCACTTTAGGGTTTTCTAGTATTTATCTTTATGTAAGTAATAAAAAAATTACAATAATAGGTAAACTTGCTCGTAAAATTGCGTACATGCACACAATGTTATAGTTTGGCCCCATAAACATCCCATTAAAGTTAGGATTGATTTTCACAGAGCGGTACAAATCATCTCGTACGAGGACGAACATCTCTCGCTCGTCTATAGGGGCATGTGTGGCGGCTCATACCACTTTGTGAGGATGTGCTTGACCGATTTCTCCGAATGACTTCATACTTTTTTTGGAACACCTATGCTTCCAAAAGGATGTGTTCCTTCTAGTTCTTTGAATTTTTTTGGCACTTTAGGGTTTTCTAGCATTTATATTTATGTAAGTAATAAATAAATTACAATAATAGGTAAACTTGCTCATAAAATTGGGTACATGCACACAATGTTATAGTTTGGCCCCATAAACATCCCATTAAAGTTAGGATTGATTTTCACAGAGCGGTACAAATCATCTCGTGCGAGGACGAACATCTCTCGCTCGTCTATAGGGGCATGTGTGGCGGCTCATACGACTTTGTGAGGATGTGCATGACCGATTTCTCCGAATGACTTCATACTTTTTTTGGAACACCTTTGCATCCAAAAGGATGTGTTCCTCCTAGTTCTTTGAATTTTTTTGGCACTTTAGGGTTTTCTAGCATTTATCTTTATGTAAGTAATAAAAAAATTACAATAATAGGTAAACTTGCTCGTAAAATTGCGTACATGCACACAATGTTATAGTTTAGCCCCATAAACATCCCATTAAAGTTAGGATTGATTTTCACAGAGAGGTACAAATCATCTCGTACGAAGACGAACATCTCTCGCTCGTCTATAAGGGCATGTGTGGCGGCTCATACGACTTTGTGAGGATGTGCTTGACCGATTTCTCCGAATGACTTCATAATTTTTTTGGAACACCTTTGCATCCAAAAGGATGTGTTCCTCCTAGTTCTTTGAATTTTTTTGGCACTTTAGGGTTTTCTAGCATTTATCTTTATGTAAGTAATAAAAAAATTACAATAATAGGTAAACTTGCTCAGAAAATTGCGTACATGCACACAATGTTATAGTTTGGCCCCATAAACATCCCATTAAAGTTAGGATTGATTTTCACAGAGTGGTACAAATCATCTCGTACGAGGACGAACATCTCTCGCTCGTCTATAGGGGCATGTGTGGCGGCTCATACGACTTTGTGAGGATGTGCATGACCGATTTCTCCGAATGACTTCATACTTTTTTTGGAACACCTTTGCATCCAAAAGGATGTGTTCCTCCTAGTTCTTTGAATTTTTTTGGCACTTTAGGGTTTTCTAGCATTTATCTTTATGTAAGTAATAAAAAAATTACAATAATAGGTAAACTTGCTCAAAAAATTGCGTACATGCACACAATGTTATAGTTTGGCCCCATAAACATCCCATTAAAGTTAGGATCGATTTTTGCAGAGCGGTACAAATCATCTCGTACGAGGACGAACATCTCTCGCTCGTCTATAGGGGCATGTGTGGCAGCTCATACGACTTTGTGAGGATGTGCTTGACCGATTTCTCCGAATGATTTCATACTTTTTTTTGAACACCTTTGCATCCAAACGGATGTGTTCCTCCTAGTTGTTTGAATTTTTTTTGGCACTTTAGGGTTTTCTAGCATTTATCTTTCTGTAAGTAATAAAAAATTACAATAATAGGTAAACTTGCTCGTAAAATTGCGTACATGCACACAATGTTATAGTTTGGCCCCATAAACATCCCATTAAAGTTAGGATTGATTTTCACAGAGCGGTACAAATCATCTCGTACGAGGACGAACATCTCTCGCCCGTCTATAGGGGCATGTGTGGCGGCTCATACGACTTTGTGAGGATGTGCTTGACCGATTTCTCCGAATGACTTCATACTTTTTTTGGAACACCTTTGCATCCAAGAGGATGTGTTCCTCCTAGTTCTTTGAATTTTTTTGGCACTTTAGGGTTTTCTAGCATTTATCTTTATGTAAGTAATAAAAAAATTACAATAATAGGTAAACTTGCTCGAAAATTGCGTACATGCACACAATGTTATAGTTTGGCCCCATAAACATCCCATTAAAGTTAGGATTGATTTTCACAGAGCGGTACAAATCATCTCGTGCGAGGACGAACATCTCTCGCTTGTCTATAGGGGCATGTGTGGCGGCTCATACGACTTTGTGAGGATGTGCATGACCGATTTCTCCGAATGACTTCATACTTTTTTTGGAACACCTTTGCATCCAAAAGGATGTGTTCCTCCTAGTTCTTTGAATTTTTTTGGCACTTTAGGGTTTTCTAGCATTTATCTTTATGTAAGTAATAAAAAAATTACAATAATAGGTAAACTTGCTCAGAAAATTGCGTACATGCACACAATGTTATAGTTTGGCCCCATAAACCTCCCATTAAAGTTAGGATTGATTTTCACAGAGCGGCACAAATCATCTCGTACGAGGACGAACATCTCTCGCTCGTCTATAGGGGCATGTGTGGCGGCTCATACGAGTTTGTGAGGATGTGCTTGACCGATTTCTCCGAATGACTTCATACTTTTTTTGGAACACGTTTGCATCCAAAAGGATGTGTTCCTCCTAGTTCTTTGAATTTTTTTGGCACTTTAGGGTTTTCTAGCATTTATCTTTATGTAAGTAATAAAAAAATTACAATAATAGGTAAACTTGCTCGAAAAATTGCGTACATGCACACAATGTTATAGTTTGGCCCCATAAACATCCCATTAAAGTTAGGATTGATTTTCACGGAGCGGTACAAATCATCTCGTACGAGGACGAACATCTCTCGCTCGTCTATAGGGGCATGTGTGGCGGCTCATACGACTTTGTGAGGATGTGCTTGACCGATTTCTCCGAATGACTTCATACTTTTTTTGGAACACCTTTGCATCCAAAAGGATGTGTTCCTCCTAGTTCTTTGAATTTTTTTGGCACTTTAGGGTTTTCTAGCATTTATCTTTATGTAAGTAATAAAAAAATTACAATAATAGGTAAACTTGCTCATAAAATTGGGTACATGCACACAATGTTATAGTTTGGCCCCATAAACATCCCATTAAAGTTAGGATTGATTTTCACAGAGCGGTACAAATCATCTCGTACGAGGACGAACATCTCTCGCTCGTCTATAGGGGCATGTGTGGCGGCTCATACGACTTTGTGAGGATGTGCTTGACCGATTTCTCCGAATGACTTCATACTTTTTTTGGAACACCTTTGCATCAAAAAGGATGTGTTCCTCCTAGTTCTTTGAATTTTTTTGGCACTTTAGGGTTTTCTAGCATTTATCTTTATGTAAGTAATAAAAAATTACAATAATATGTAAACTTGCTCAGAAAATTGCGTACATGCACACAATGTTATAGTTTGGCCCCATAAACATCCCATTAAAGTTAGGATTGATTTTCACAGAGTGGTACAAATCAACTCGAACGAGGACGAACATCTCTCGCTCGTCTATTGGGGCATGTGTGGCAGCTCATACCACTTTGTGAGGATGTGCTTGACCGATGTCTCCGAATGACTTCATACTTTTTTTAGAACACCTTTGCATCAAAAAGGATGTGTTCCTCCTAGTTCTTAGAATTTTTTTGGCACTTTAGGTTTTCTAGCTTTTATGTTATGTAAGTAATAAAAAAATTACAATAATAGGTAAACTTGCTCAGAAAATTGCGTACATGCACACAATGTTATAGTTTGGCCCCATAAACATCCCATTAAAGTTAGGATCGATTTTCACAGAGCGGTACAAATCATCTCGTACGAGGACGAACATCTCTCGCTCGTCTATAGGGGCATGTGTGGCGGCTCATACGACTTTGTGAGGATGTGCTTGACCGATTTCTCCGAATGACTTCATACTTTTTTTGGAACACCTTTGCATCCAAAAGGATGTGTTCCTCCTAGTTCTTTGAATTTTTTTGGCACTTTAGGGTTTTCTAGCATTTATCTTTATGTAAGTAATAAAAAAATTACAATAATAGGTAAACTTGCTCGAAAAAATTGCGTACATGCACACAATGTTATAGTTTGGCCCCATAAACATCCCATTAAAGTTAGGATTGATTTTCACAGAGTGGTACAAATCATCTCATGCGAGGACGAACATCTCTCGCTCGCTCTATAGGGGCATGTGTGGCGGCTCATACGACTTTGTGAGGATGTGCATGACCGATTTCTCCGAATGACTTCATACTTTTTTTGGAACACCTTTGCATCCAAAAGGATGTGTTCCTCCTAGTTCTTTGAATTTTTTTGGCACTTTAGGGTTTTCTAGCATTTATCTTTATGTAAGTAATAAATAAATTACAATAATAGGTAAACTTGCTCATAAAATTGGGTACATGCACACAATGTTATAGTTTGGCCCCATAAACATCCCATTAAAGTTAGGATTGATTTTCACAGAGCGGTACAAATCATCTCGTACGAGGACGAACATCTCTCGCTCGTCTATAGGGGCATGTGTGGCGGCTCATACGACTTTGTGAGGATGTGCTTGACCGATTTCTCCGAATGACTTCATACTTTTTTTGGAACACCTTTGCATCCAAAAGGATGTGTTCCTCCTAGTTCTTTGAATTTTTTTGGCACTTTAGGGTTTTCTAGCATTTATCTTTATGTAAGTAATAAAAAAATTACAATAATAGGTAAACTTGCTCGAAAATTGCGTACATGCACACAATGTTATAGTTTGGCCCCATAAACATCCCATTAAAGTTAGGATTGATTTTCACGAGAGCGGTACAAATCATCTCGTACGAGGACGAACATCTCTCGCTCGTCTATAGGGGCATGTGTGGCGGCTCATACGACTTTGTGAGGATGTGCTTGACCGATTTCTCCGAATGACTTCATACTTTTTTTGGAACACCTTTGCATCCAAAAGGATGTGTTCCTCCTAGTTCTTTGAATTTTTTTGGCACTTTAGGGTTTTCTAGCATTTATCTTTATGTAAGTAATAAAAAAATTACAATAATAGGTAAACTTGCTCGAAAAATTGCGTACATGCACACAATGTTATAGTTTGGCCCCATAAACATCCCATTAAAGTTAGGATTGATTTTCACGGAGCGGTACAAATCATCTCGTACGAGGACGAACATCTCTCGCTCGTCTATAGGGGCATGTGTGGCGGCTCATACGACTTTGTGAGGATGTGCTTGACCGATTTCTCCGAATGACTTCATACTTTTTTGAACACCTTTGCATCCAAAAGGATGTGTTCCTCCTAGTTCTTTGAATTTTTTGGCACTTTAGGGTTTTCTAGCATTTATATTTATGTAAGTAATAAAAAAATTACAATAATAGGTAAACTTGCTCGTAAAATTGCGTACATGCACACAATGTTATAGTTTGGCCCCATAAACATCCCATTAAAGTTAGGATTGATTTTCACAGAGCGGTACAAATCATCTCGTACGAGGACGAACATCTCTCGCTCGTCTATAGGGGCATGTGTGGCGGCTCATACGACTTTGTGAGGATGTGCTTGACCGATTTCTCCGAATGACTTCATACTTTTTTTGGAACACCTTTGCATCCAAAAGGATGTGTTCCTCCTAGTTCTTTGAATTTTTTTGGCACTTTAGGGTTTTCTAGCATTTATCTTTATGTAAGTAATAAATAAATTACAATAATAGGTAAACTTGCTCATAAAATTGCGTACATGCACACAATGTTATAGTTTGGCCCCATAAACATCCCATTAAAGTTAGGATTGATTTTCACAGAGCGGTACAAATCATCTCGTACGAGGACGAACATCTCTCGCTCGTCTATAGGGGCATGTGTGGCGGCTCATACGACTTTGTGAGGATGTGCTTGACCGATTTCTCCGAATGACTTCATACTTTTTTTGGAACACCTTTGCATCCAAAAGGATGTGTTCCTCCTAGTTCTTTGAATTTTTTTGGCACTTTAGGGTTTTCTAGCATTTATCTTTATGTAAGTAATAAAAAAATTACAATAATAGGTAAACTTGCTCGAAAATTGCGTACATGCACACAATGTTATAGTTTGGCCCCATAAACATCCCATTAAAGTTAGGATCGATTTTTGCAGAGTGGTACAAATCATCTCGTACGAGGACGAACATCTCTCCCTCGTATACAGGGGCATGTGTGGCGGCTCATACGACTTTGCGAGGATGTGCTTGACCGATTTCTCCGAATGACTTCATACTTTTTTTGGAACAACTTGCATCAAAAAGGATGTGTTCCTTCTAGTTCTTTGAATTTTTTTGGCACTTTAGGGTTTTCTAGCATTTATATTTATGTAAGTAATAAATAAATTACAATAATAGGTAAACTTGCTCATAAAATTGGGTACATGCACACAATGTTATAGTTTGGCCCCATAAACATCCCATTAAAGTTAGGATCGATTTTCATAGAGCGGTACAAATCATCTCGTACGAGGACGAACATCTCTCGCTCGTCTATAGGGGCATGTGTGGCAGCTCATACGACTTTGTGAGGATGTGCTTGACCGATTTCTCCAAATGACTTCATACTTTTTTTGGAACACCTTTGCATCCAAAAGGATGTGTCCTCCTGGTTGTTTGAATTTTTTGGCACTTTAGGGTTTTCTAGCATTTATCTTTCTGTAAGTAATAAAAAAATTACAATAATAGGTAAACTTGCTCAGAAAATTGCGTACATGCACACAATGTTATAGTTTGGCCCCATAAACATCCCATTAAAGTTAGGATTGATTTTCACGAGAGCGGTACAAATCATCTCGTACGAGGACGAACATCTCTCGCTCGTCTATAGGGGCATGTGTGGCGGCTCATACGACTTTGTGAGGATGTGCTTGACCGATTTCTCCGAATGACTTCATACTTTTTTTGGAACACCTTTGCATCCAAAAGGATGTGTTCCTCCTAGTTCTTTGAATTTTTTTGGCACTTTAGGGTTTTCTAGCATTTATCTTTATGTAAGTAATAAAAAAATTACAATAATAGGTAAACTTGCTCGTAAAATTGCGTACATGCACACAATGTTATAGTTTGGCCCCATAAACCTCCCATTAAAGTTAGGATTGATTTTCACAGAGCGGCACAAATCATCTCGTACGAGGACGAACATCTCTCGCTCGTCTATAGGGGCATGTGTGGCGGCTCATACGAGTTTGTGAGGATGTGCTTGACCGATTTCTCCGAATGACTTCATACTTTTTTTGGAACACGTTTGCATCCAAAAGGATGTGTTCCTCCTAGTTCTATGAATTTTATTGGCACTCTATGGTTTTCTAGCATTTATCTTTATGTAAGTAATAAAAAATTACAATAATAGGTAAACTTGCTCAGAAAATTGCGTACATGCACACAATGTTATAGTTTGGCCCCATAAACATCCCATTAAAGTTAGGATTGATTTTCACAGAGCGGTACAAATCATCTCGTACGAGGACGAACATCTCTCGCTCGTCTATAGGGGCATGTGTGGCGGCTCATACGACTTTGTGAGGATGTGCTTGACCAATTTCTCCGAATGACTTCACACTTTTTTTGGAAAACCTATGCATCCAAAAGGATGTGTTCATCCTAGTTCTTTGAATTTTTTTGGCACTTTAGGGTTTTCTAGCATTTATCTTTATGTAAGTAATAAAAAAATTACAATAATAGGTAAACTTGCTCAGAAAATTGCGTACATGCACACAATGTTATAGTTTGGCCCCATAAACATCCAATTAAAGTTAGGATCGATTTTTGCAGAGCGGTACAAATCATCTCGTACGAGGACGAACATCTCTCGCTCGTCTATTGGGGCATGTGTGGCAGCTCATACGACTTTGTGAGGATGTGCTTGACCGATTTCTCCGAATGACTTCATACTTTTTTTGAACACCTTTGCATCCAAAAGGATGTGTTCCTCCTAGTTCTTTGAATTTTTTTGCCACTTTAGGGTTTTCTAGCATTTATCTTTCTGTAAGTAATAAAAAATTACAATAATAGGTAAACTTGCTCAGAAAATTGCGTACATGCACACAATGTTATAGTTTGGTCACATAAACATCCCATTAAAGTTAGGATTGATTTTCACAGAGCGGTACAAATCATCTCGTACGAGGACGAACATCTCTCGCTCGTCTATAGGGGCATGTGTGGCGGCTCATACGACTTTGTGAGGATGTGCATGACCGATTTCTCCGAATGACTTCATACTTTTTTTGGAACACCTTTGCATCCAAAAGGATGTGTTCCTCCTAGTTCTTTGAATTTTTTTGGCACTTTAGGGTTTTCTAGCATTTATCTTTATGTAAGTAATAAAAAAATTACAATAATAGGTAAACTTGCTCAAAAAATTGCGTACATGCACACAATGTTATAGTTTGGCCCCATAAACATCCCATTAAAGTTAGGATTGATTTTCACAGAGCGGTACAAATCATCTCGTACGAGGACGAACATCTCTCGCTCGTCTATAGGGGCATGTGTGGCGGCTCATACGACTTTGTGAGGATGTGCTTGACCGATTTCTCCGAATGACTTCATACTTTTTTTGAAACACCTTTGCATCCAAGAGGATGTGTTCCTCCTAGTTCTTTGAATTTTTTTGGCACTTTAGGGTTTTCTAGCATTTATCTTTATGTAAGTAATAAAAAATTACAATAATAGGTAAACTTGCTCAGAAAATTGCGTACATGCACACAATGTTATAGTTTAGCCCCATAAACATCCTATTAAAGTTAGGATTGATTTTCACGGAGCGGTACAAATCATCTCGTACGAGGACGAACATCTCTCGCTCGTCTATAGGGGCATGTGTGGCGGCTCATACGACTTTGTGAGGATGTGCTTGACTGATTTCTCTGAATGACTTCATACTTTTTTTGGAACACCTTTGCATCCAAAAGGATGTGTTCCTCCTAGTTCTTTGAATTTTTTTGGCACTTTAGGGTTTTCTAGCATTTATCTTTATGTAAGTAATAAAAAAATTACAATAATAGGTAAACTTGCTCAGAAAATTGCGTACATGCACACAATGTTATAGTTTGGCCCCATAAACATCCCATTAAAGTTAGGATTGATTTTCACAGAGCGGTACAAATCATCTCGTACGAGGACGAACATCTCTCGCTCGTCTATAGGGGCATGTGTGGCGGCTCATACGACTTTGTGAGGATGTGCTTGACCGATTTCTCCGAATGACTTCATACTTTTTTTGGAACACCTTTGCATCCAAGAGGATGTGTTCCTCCTAGTTCTTTGATTTTTTTGGCACTTTAGGGTTTTCTAGCATTAATCTTTATGTAAGTAATAAAAAAATTACAATAATAGGTAAACTTTCTCAGAAAATTGCGTACATGCACACAATGTTATAGTTTGGCCCCATAAACATCCCATTAAAGTTAGGATTGATTTTCACAGAGTGGTACAAATCATCTCGTACGAGGACGAACATCTCTCGCTCGTCTATAGGGGCATGTGTGGCGGCTCATACCACTTTGTGAGGATGTGCTTGACCGATTTCTCCGAATGACTTCATACTTTTTTTGGAACACCTTTGCATCAAAAAGGATGTGTTCCTCCTAGTTCTTTGAATTTTTTTGGCACTTTAGGGTTTTCTAGCATTTATCTTTATGTAAGTAATAAAAAAATTACAATAATAGGTAAACTTGCTCAGAAAATTGCGTACATGCACACAATGTTATAGTTTGGCCCCATAAACATCCCATTAAAGTTAGGATTGATTTTCACAGAGCGGTACAAATCATCTCGTACGAGGACGAGCATCTCTCACTCGTCTATAGGGGCATGTGTGGCGGCTCATACGACTTTGTGAAGATGTGCTTGACCAATTTCTCCGAATGACTTCACACTTTTTTCGAACACCTATGCATCCAAAAGGATGTGTTCATCCTAGTTCTTTGAATGTTTTTGGCACTTTAGGGTTTTCTAGCATTTATCTTTATGTAAGTAATAAAAAAATTACAATAATAGGTAAACTTGCTCAGAAAATTGCGTACATGCACACAATGTTATAGTTTGGCCCCATAAACATCCCATGAAAGTTGGGATCGATTTTCACAGAGCGGTACAAATGATCTCGTACGAGGACGAACATCTCTCGCTCGTCTATAGGGGCATGTGTGGCAGCTCATACGACTTTGTGAGGATGTGCTGGACCGATTTCTCCAAATGACTTCATACTTTTTTTGGAACACCTTTGCATCCAAAAGGATGTGTCCTCCTAGTTGTTTGAATTTTTTGGCACTTTAGGGTTTTCTAGCATTTATGTTTATGTAAGTAATAAAAAAATTACAATAATAGGTAAACTTGCTCAGAACATTGCGTACATGCACACAATGTTATAGTTTAGCCCCATAAACATCCCATTAAAGTTAGGATTGATTTTCATAGAGCGGTACAAATCATCTCGTACGAGGACGAACATCTCTCGCTCGTCTATAGGGGCATGTGTGGCGGCTCATACGACTTTGTGAGGATGTGCTTGACCGATTTCTCCGAATGACTTCATACTTTTTTTGGAACACCTTTGCATCAAAAAGGATGTGTTCCTCCTAGTTCTTTGAATTTTTTTGGCACTTTAGGGTTTTCTAGCATTTATCTTTATGTAAGTAATAAAAAATTACAATAATATGTAAACTTGCTCGAAAATTGCGTACATGCACACAATGTTATAGTTTGGCCCCATAAACATCCCATTAAAGTTAGGATTGATTTTCATAGAGCGGTACAAATCATCTTGTACGAGGACGAACATCTCTCGCTCGTCTATAGGGGCATGTGTGGCGGCTCATACCACTTTGTGAGGATGTGCTTGACCGATTTCTCCGAATGACTTCATACTTTTTTTGGAACACCTTTGCATCAAAAAGGATGTGTTCCTCCTAGTTCTTTGAATTTTTTTGGCACTTTAGGGTTTTCTAGCATTTATCTTTATGTAAGTAATAAAAAAATTACAATAATAGGTAAACTTGCTCAGAAAATTGCGTACATGCACACAATGTTATAGTTTGGCCCCATAAACATCCCATTAAAGTTAGGATTGATTTTCACAGAGCGGTACAAATCATCTCGTACGAGGACGAACATCTCTCGCTCGTCTATAGGGGCATGTGTGGCAGCTCATACGACTTTGTGAGGATGTGCTTGACCGATTTCTCCGAATGATTTCATACTTTTTTTGAACACCTTTGCATCCAAACGGATGTGTTCCTCCTAGTTGTTTGAATTTTTTTGGCACTTTAGGGTTTTCTAGCATTTATCTTTCTGTATGTAATAAAAATTACAATAATAGGTAAACTTGCTCAGAAAATTGCGTACATGCACACAATGTTATAGTTTGGCCCCATAAACATCCCATTAAAGTTAGGATTGATTTTCACAGAGCGGTACAAATCATCTCGTACGAGGACGAACATCTCTCGCTCGTCTATAGGGGCATGTGTGGCGGCTCATACGACTTTGTGAGGATGTGCTTGACCGATTTCTCCGAATGACTTCATACTTTTTTTGGAACACCTTTGCATCCAAAAGGATGTGTTCCTCCTAGTTCTTTGAATTTTTTTGGCACTTTAGGGTTTTCTAGCATTTATCTTTATGTAAGTAATAAAAAAATTACAATAATAGGTAAACTTGCTCAAAAAATTGCGTACATGCACACAATGTTATAGTTTGGCCCCATAAACATCCCATTAAAGTTAGGATTGATTTTCACAGAGCGGTACAAATCAACTCGTACGAGGACGAACATCTCTCGCTCGTCTATAGGGGCATGTGTGGCGGCTCATACCACTTTGTGAGGATGTGCTTGACCGATTTCTCCGAATGACTTCATACTTTTTTTGGAACACCTTTGCATCCAAAAGGATGTGTTCCTCCTAGTTCTTTGAATTTTTTTGGCACTTTAGGGTTTTCTAGCATTTATCTTTATGTAAGTAATAAAAAAATTACAATAATAGGTAAACTTGCTCGAAAATTGCGTACATGCACACAATGTTATAGTTTGGCCCCATAAACATCCCATTAAAGTTAGGATTGATTTTCACAGAGCGGTACAAATCATCTCGTACGAGGACGAACATCTCTCGCTCGTCTATAGGGGCATGTGTGGCGGCTCATACGACTTTGTGAGGATGTGCTTGACCGATTTCTCCGAATGACTTCATACTTTTTTTGGAACACCTTTGCATCCAAAAGGATGTGTTCATCCTAGTTCTTTGAATTTTTTTGGCACTTTAGGGTTTTCTAGCATTTATCTTTATGTAAGTAATAAAAAAATTACAATAATAGGTAAACTTGCTCGAAAAATTGCGTACATGCACACAATGTTATAGTTTGGCCCCATAAACATCCCATTAAAGTTAGGATTGATTTTCGCAGAGCGGTACAAATCATCTCGTACGAGGACGAACATCTCTCGCTCGTCTATTGGGGCATGTGTGGCAGCTCATACGACTTTGTGAGGATGTGCTTGACCGATTTCTCCGAATGACTTCATACTTTTTTTGAACACCTTTGCATCAAAAAGGATGTGTTCCTCCTAGTTCTTTGAATTTTTTGGCACTTTAGGGTTTTCTAGCATTTATCTTTATGTAAGTAATAAAAAAATTACAATAATAGGTAAACTTGCTCAGAAAATTGCGTACATGCACACAATGTTATAGTTTGGCCCCATAAACATCCCATTAAAGTTAGGATTGATTTTCACAGAGCGGTACAAATCATCTCGTACGAGGACGAACATCTCTCGCTCGTCTATAGGGGCATGTGTGGCGGCTCATACGACTTTGTGAGGATGTGCTTGACCGATTTCTCCGAATGACTTCATACTTTTTTTGGAACACCTTTGCATCAAAAAGGATGTGTTCCTCCTAGTTCTTTGAATTTTTTGGCACTTTAGGGTTTTCTAGTATTTATCTTTATGTAAGTAATAAAAAAATTACAATAATAGGTAAAATTGCTCAAAAAATTGCGTACATGCACACAATGTTATAGTTTGGCCCCATAAACATCCCATTAAAGTTAGGATTGATTTTCATAGAGCGGTACAAATCATCTCGTACGAGGACGAACATCTCTCGCTCGTCTATAGGGGCATGTGTGGCGGCTCATACGACTTTGTGAGGATGTGCTTGACCGATTTCTCCGAATGACTTCATACTTTTTTTGGAACACCTTTGCATCCAAAAGGATGTGTTCCTCCTAGTTGTTTGAATTTTTTTGGCACTTTAGGGTTTTCTAGCATTTATCTTTATGTAAGTAATAAAAAAATTACAATAATAGGTAAACTTGCTCAAAAAATTGCGTACATGCACACAATGTTATAGTTTGGCCCCATAAACATCCCATTAAAGTTAGGATTGATTTTCACAGAGCGGTACAAATCATCTCGTACGAGGACGAACATCTCTCGCTCGTCTATAGGGGCATGTGTGGCAGCTCATACGACTTTGTGAGGATGTGCTTGACCGATTTCTCCGAATGATTTCATACTTTTTTTTGAACACCTTTGCATCCAAACGGATGTGTTCCTCCTAGTTGTTTGAATTTTTTTGGCACTTTAGGGTTTTCTAGCATTTATCTTTCTGTATGTAATAAAAAATTACAATAATAGGTAAACTTGCTCAGAAAATTGCGTACATGCACACAATGTTATAGTTTGGCCACATAAACATCCCATTAAAGTTAGGATTGATTTTCACAGAGCGGTACAAATCATCTCGTACGAGGACGAACATCTCTCGCTCGTCTATAGGGGCATGTGTGGCGGCTCATACGACTTTGTGAGGATGTGCTTGACCGATTTCCTCGAATGACTTCATACTTTTTTTTGGAACACCTTTGCATCGAAAAGGATGTGTTCCTCCTAGTTCTTTGAATTTTTTTGGCACTTTAGGGTTTTCTAGCATTTATCTTTATGTAAGTAATAAAAAATTACAATAATATGTAAACTTGCTCAAAAAATTGCGTACATGCACACAATGTTATAGTTTGGCCCCATAAACATCCCATTAAAGTTAGGATTGAGTTTCACAGAGCGGTACAAATCATCTCGTACGAGGACGAACATCTCTCGCTCGTCTATAGGGGCATGTGTGGCGGCTCATACGACTTTGTGAGGATGTGCTTGACCGATTTCTCCGAATGACTTCATACTTTTTTTGGAACACCTTTGCATCAAAAAGGATGTGTTCCTCCTAGTTCTTTGAATTTTTTTGGCACTTTAGGGTTTTCTAGCATTTATCTTTATGTAAGTAATAAAAAAATTACAATAATAGGTAAACTTGCTCAGAAAATTGCGTACATGCACACAATGTTATAGTTTGGCCCCATAAACATCCCATTAAAGTTAGGATTGATTTTCACAGAGCGGTACAAATCATCTCGTACGAGGACGAACATCTCTCGCTCGTCTATAGGGGCATGTGTGGCGGCTCATACGACTTTGTGAGGATGTGCTTGACCGATTTCTCCGAATGACTTCATACTTTTTTTGGAACACCTTTGCATCCAAAAGGATGTGTTCCTCCTAGTTCTTTGAATTTTTTTGGCACTTTAGGGTTTTCTAGCATTTATCTTTATGTAAGTAATAAAAAAATTACAATAATAGGTAAACTTGCTCGAAAAATTGCGTACATGCACACAATGTTATAGTTTGGCCCCATAAACATCCCATTAAAGTTAGGATTGATTTTCACAGAGTGGTACAAATCATCTCGTACGAGGACGAACATCTCTCGCTCGTCTATAGGGGCATGTGTGGCAGCTCATACCACTTTGTGAGGATGTGCTTGACCGATTTCTCCGAATGACTTCATACTTTTTTTGGAACACCTTTGCATCAAAAAGGATGTGTTCCTCCTAGTTCTTTGAATTTTTTGGCACTTTAGGGTTTTCTAGCCTTTATCTTTATGTAAGTAATAATAAAATTAGAATAATAGGTGAACTTGCTCAGAAAATTGCGTACATGCACACAATGTTATAGTTTGGCCCCATAAACATCCCATTAAAGTTAGGATCGATTTTCACAGAGCGGTACAAATGATCTCGTACGAGGACGAACATCTCTCGCTCGTCTATAGGGGCATGTGTGGCAGCTCATACGACTTTGTGAGGATGTGCTTGACCGATTTCTCCGAATGACTTCATACTTTTTTTGGAACACCTTTGCATCCAAAAGGATGTGTTCCTCCTAGTTCTTTGAATTTTTTTGGCACTTTAGGGTTTTCTAGCATTTATCTTTATGTAAGTAATAAAAAATTACAATAATAGGTAAACTTGCTCAGAAAATTGCGTACATGCACACAATGTTATAGTTTGGCCCCATAAACATCCCATTAAAGTTAGGATTGATTTTCACAGAGCGGTACAAATCATCTCGTACGAGGACGAACATCTCTCGCTCGTCTATAGGGGCATGTGTGGCGGCTCATACGACTTTGTGAGGATGTGCTTGACCGATTTCTCCGAATGACTTCATACTTTTTTTGGAACACCTTTGCATCCAAAAGGATGTGTTCCTCCTAGTTGTTTGAATTTTTTGCCACTTTAGGGTTTTCTAGCATTTATCTTTCTGTAAGTAATAAAAAATTACAATAATAGGTAAACTTGCTCAGAAAATTGCGTACATGCACACAATGTTATAGTTTGGCCACATAAACATCCCATTAAAGTTAGGATTGATTTTCACAGAGCGGTACAAATCATCTCGTACGAGGACGAACATCTCTCGCTTGTCTATAGGGGCATGTGTGGCGGCTCATACGACTTTGTGAGGATGTGCTTGACCAATTTCTCCGAATGACTTCATACTTTTTTTGGAACACCTTTGCATCAAAAAGGATGTGTTCCTCCTAGTTCTTTGAATTTTTTTGGCACTTTAGGGTTTTCTAGCATTTATCTTTATGTAAGTAATAAAAAAATTACAATAATAGGTAAACTTGCTCAAAAAATTGCGTACATGCACACAATGTTATAGTTTGGCCCCATAAACATCCCATTAAAGTTAGGATTGATTTTCACAGAGCGGTACAAATCATCTCGTACGAGGACGAACATCTCTCGCTCGTCTATAGGGGCATGTGTGGCGGCTCATACGACTTTGTGAGGATGTGCTTGACCGATTTCTCCGAATGACTTCATACTTTTTTTGGAACACCTATGCATCCAAAAGGATGTGTTCCTCCTAGTTCTTTGAATTTTTTTGGCACTTTAGGGTTTTCTAGCATTTATCTTTATGTAAGTAATAAAAAAATTACAATAATAGGTAAACTTGCTCGTAAAAATTGCGTACATGCACACAATGTTATAGTTTGGCCCCATAAACATCCCATTAAAGTTAGGATTGATTTTCACAGAGCGGTACAAATCATCTCGTACGAGGACGAACATCTCTCGCTCGTCTATAGGGGCATGTGTGGCGGCTCATACGACTTTGTGAGGATGTGCTTGACCGATTTCTCCGAATGACTTCATACTTTTTTTGGAACACCTTTGCATCCAAAAGGATGTGTTCCTCCTAGTTCTTTGAATTTTTTTGGCACTTTAGGGTTTTCTAGCATTTATCTTTATGTAAGTAATAAAAAAATTACAATAATAGGTAAACTTGCTCGAGAAAATTGCGTACATGCACACAATGTTATAGTTTGGCCCCATAAACATCCCATTAAAGTTAGGATTGATTTTCACGAGAGTGGTACAAATCATCTCGTACGAGGACGAACATCTCTCGCTCGTCTATAGGGGCATGTGTGGCGGCTCATACGAGTTTGTGAGGATGTGCTTGACCGATTTCTCCGAATGACTTCATACTTTTTTTGGAACACCTTTGCATCCAAAAGGATGTGTTCCTCCTAGTTCTTTGAATTTTTTTGGCACTTTAGGGTTTTCTAGCATTTATCTTTATGTAAGTAATAAAAAATTACAATAATAGGTAAACTTGCTCAGAAAATTGCGTACATGCACACAATGTTATAGTTTGGCCCCATAAACATCCCATTAAAGTTAGGATTGATTTTCACAGAGCGGTACAAATCATCTCGTACGAGGACGAACATCTCTCGCTCGTCTATAGGGGCATGTGTGGCGGCTCATACGACTTTGTGAGGATGTGCTTGACCGATTTCTCCGAATGACTTCATACTTTTTTTGGAACACCTTTGCATCCAAAAGGATGTGTTCCTCCTAGTTCTTTGAATTTTTTTGGCACTTTAGGGTTTTCTAGCATTTATCTTTATGTAAGTAATAAAAAAATTACAATAATAGGTAAACTTGCTCAAAAAATTGCGTACATGCACACAATGTTATAGTTTGGCCCCATAAACATCCCATTAAAGTTAGGATTGATTTTCACAGAGCGGTACAAATCATCTCGTACGAGGACGAACATCTCTCGCTCGTCTATAGGGGCATGTGTGGCGGCTCATACGACTTTGTGAGGATGTGCTTGACCGATTTCTCCGAATGACTTCATACATTTTTTGGAACACCTTTGCATCCAAAAGGATGTGTTCGTCCTAGTTCTTTGAATTTTTTGGCACTTTAGGGTTTTCTAGCATTTATCTTTATGTAAGTAATAAAAAAATTACAATAATAGGTAAACTTGCTCAGAAAATTGCGTACATGGACACAATGTTATAGTTTAGCCCCATAAACATCCCATTAAAGTTAGGATTGATTTTGACAGAGTGGTACAAATCAACTCGTACGAGGGCGAACATCTCTCGCTCGTTTATAGGGGCATGTGTGGCGGCTCATACCACTTTGTGAGGATGTGCTTGACCGATTTCTCCGAATGACTTCATACTTTTTTGGAACACCTTTGCATCAAAAAGGATGTGTTCCTCCTAGTTCTTTGAATTTTTTTGGCACTTTAGGGTTTTCTAGCATTTATCTTTATGTAAGTAATAAAAAAATTACAATAATAGGTAAACTTGCTCAGAAAATTGCGTACATGCACACAATGTTATAGTTTGGCCCCATAAACATCCCATTAAAGTTAGGATTGATTTTCACAGAGCGGTACAAATCATCTCGTGCGAGGACGAACATCTCTCGCTCGTCTATAGGGGCATGTGTGGCGGCTCATACGACTTTGTGAGGATGTGCTTGACCGATTTCCCCGAATGACTTCATACTTTTTTTGGAACACCTTTGCATCCAAAAGGATGTGTTCCTCCTAGTTCTTTGAATTTTTTTGGCACTTTAGGGTTTTCTAGCATTTATCTTTATGTAAGTAATAAAAAAATTACAATAATAGGTAAACTTGCTCAAAAAATTGCGTACATGCACAAAATGTTATAGTTTGGCCCCATGAACATCGCATTAAAGTTAGGATTGATTTTCACAGAGCCGTACAAATCATCTCGTACAAGGACGAAAATCTCTCGCTCGTCTATAGGGGCATGTGTGGCGGCTCATATGACTTTGTGAGGATGTGCTTGACCGATTTCTCCGAATGACTTCATACTTTTTTTGGAACACCTTTGCATCCAAGAGGATGTGTTCCTCCTAGTTCTTTGAATTTTTTTGGCACTTTAGGGTTTTCTAGCATTTATCTTTATGTAAGTAATAAAAAAATTACAATAATAGGTAAACTTGCTCAAAAAATTGCGTACATGCACACAATGTTATAGTTTGGCCCCATAAACATCCCATTAAAGTTAGGATTGATTTTCACAGAGCGGTACAAATCATCTCGTACGAGGACGAACATCTCTCGCTCGTCTATAGGGGCATGTGTGGCGGCTCATACGACTTTGTGAGGATGTGCTTGACCGATTTCTCCGAATGACTTCATACTTTTTTTGGAACACCTTTGCATCCAAAAGGATGTGTTCCTCCTAGTTCTTTGAATTTTTTTGGCACTTTAGGGTTTTCTAGCATTTATCTTTATGTAAGTAATAAAAAATTACAATAATAGGTAAACTTGCTCGAAAATTGCGTACATGCACACAATGTTATAGTTTGGCCCCATAAACATCCCATTAAAGTTAGGATTGATTTTCACAGAGCGGTACAAATCATCTCGTACGAGGACGAACATCTCTCGCTCGTCTATAGGGGCATGTGTGGCGGCTCATACGACTTTGTGAGGATGTGCTTGACCGATTTCTCCGAATGACTTCATACTTTTTTTGGAACACCTTTGCATCCAAAAGGATGTGTTCCTCCTAGTTCTTTGAATTTTTTTGGCACTTTA
Organism: Cenchrus americanus; assembly: GCA_947561735.1. Classification (NCBI taxonomy): domain Eukaryota; kingdom Viridiplantae; phylum Streptophyta; class Magnoliopsida; order Poales; family Poaceae; genus Cenchrus; species Cenchrus americanus. The sequence continues at coordinate 191,366,974 of OX387242.1, forward strand.
GGGTTTTCTAGCATTTATCTTTATGTAAGTAATAAAAAATTACAATAATAGGTAAAATTGCTCAAAAAATTGCGTACATGCACACAATGTTATAGTTTGGCCCCATAAACATCCCATTAAAGTTAGGATTGAGTTTCATAGAGCGGTACAAATCATCTCGTACGAGGACGAACATCTCTCGCTCGTCTATAGGGGCATGTGTGGCGGCTCATACGACTTTGTGAGGATGTGCTTGACCGATTTCTCCGAATGACTTCATACTTTTTTTGGAACACCTTTGCATCCAAAAGGATGTGTTCCTCCTAGTTCGTTGAATTGTTTTGGCACTTTAGGGTTTTCTAGCATTTATCTTTATGTAAGTAATAAAAAATTACAATAATAGGTAAACTTGCTCAAAAAATTGCGTACATGCACACAATGTTATAGTTTGGCCCCATAAACATCCCATTAAAGTTAGGATTGATTTTCACAGAGCGGTACAAATCATCTCGTACGAGGACGAGCATCTCTCACTCGTCTATAGGGGCATGTGTGGCGGCTCATACGACTTTGTGAGGATGTGCTTGACCAATTTCTCCGAATGACTTCACACTTTTTTTGGAACACCTTTGCATCTAAAAGGATGTGTTCCTCCTAGTTCTTTGAATTTTTTTGGCACTTTAGGGTTTTCTAGCATTTATCTTTATGTAAGTAATAAAAAAATTACAATAATAGGTAAACTTGCTCAGAAAATTGCCTACATGCACACAATGTTATAGTTTGGCCCCATAAACATCCCATTAAAGTTAGGATTGATTTTCACAGAGTGGTACAAATCATCTCGTACGAGGACGAACATCTCTCGCTCGTCTATAGGGGCATGTGTGGCGGCTCATACCACTTTGTGAGGATGTGCTTGACCGATTTCTCCGAATGACTTCATACTTTTTTTGGAACACCTTTGCATCAAAAAGGATGTGTTCCTCCTAGTTCTTTGAATTTTTTTGGCACTTTAGGGTTTTCTAGTATTTATCTTTGTGTAAGTAATAAAAAAATTACAATAATAGGTAAAATTGCTCAAAAAATTGCGTACATGCACACAATGTTATAGTTTGGCCCCATAAACATCCCATTAAAGTTAGGATTGATTTTCACAGAGCGGTACAAATCATCTCGTACAAGGACGAACATCTCTCGCTCGTCTATAGGGGCATGTGTCGTGGCTCATACGACTTTGTGAGGATGTGCTTGACCGATTTCTCCGAATGACTTCATACTTTTTTGAAACACCTTTGCATCCAAGAGGATGTGTGCCCCTAGTTCTTTGAATTTTTTTGGCACTTTAGGGTTTTCTAGCATTTATCTTTATGTAAGTAATAAAAAATTACAGTAATAGGTAAACTTGCTCAGAAAATTGCGTACATGCACACAATGTTATAGTTTGGCCCCATAAACATCCCATTAAAGTTAGGATTGATTTTCATAGAGCGGTACAAATCATCTTGTACGAGGACGAACATCTCTCGCTCGTTTATAGGGGCATGTGTGGCGGCTCATACCACTTTGTGAGGATGTGCTTGACCGATTTCTCCGAATGACTTCATACTTTTTTTGGAACACCTTTGCATCCAAAAGGATGTGTTCCTCCTAGTTCTTTGAATTTTTTTGGCACTTTAGGGTTTTCTAGCATTTATCTTTATGTAAGTAATAAAAAATTACAATAATAGGTAAACTTGCTCAGAAAATTGCGTACATGCACACAATGTTATAGTTTGGCCCCATAAACATCCCATTAAAGTTAGGATTGATTTTCACGAGCGGTACAAATCATCTCGTACGAGGACGAACATCTCTCGCTCGTCTATAGGGGCATGTGTGGCGGCTCATACGACTTTGTGAGGATGTGCTTGACCGAATTTCTCCGAATGACTTCATACTTTTTTGGAACACCTTTGCATCAAAAAGGATGTGTTCCTCCTAGTTCTTTGAATTTTTTTGGCACTTTAGGGTTTTCTAGCATTTATCTTTATGTAAGTAATAAAAAAATTACAATAATAGGTAAACTTGCTCAAAAAATTGCGTACATGCACACAATGTTATAGTTTGGCCCCATGAACATCGCATTAAAGTTAGGATTGATTTTCACAGAGCGGTACAAATCATCTCGTACGAGGACGAACATCTCTCGCTCGTCTATAGGGGCATGTGTGGCGGCTCATACGACTTTGTGAGGATGTGCTTGACCGATTTCTCCGAATGACTTCATACTTTTTTTGGAACACCTTTGCATCCAAAAGGATGTGTTCCTCCTAGTTCTTTGAATTTTTTTGGCACTTTAGGGTTTTCTAGCATTTATCTTTATGTAAGTAATAAAAAAATTACAATAATAGGTAAACTTGCTCAGAAAATTGCGTACATGCACACAATGTTATAGTTTGGCCACATAAACATCCCATTAAAGTTAGGATTGATTTTCACAGAGCGGTACAAATCATCTCGTACGAGGACGAACATCTCTCGCTTGTCTATAGGGGCATGTGTGGCGGCTCATACGACTTTGTGAGGATGTCCTTGACCAATTTCTCCGAATGACTTCATACTTTTTTTGGAACACCTTTGCATCCAAAAGGATGTGTTCATCCTAGTTCTTTGAATTTTTTTGGCACTTTAGGGTTTTCTAGCATTTATCTTTATGTAAGTAATAAAAAATTACAATAATAGGTAAACTTGCTCAGAAAATTGCGTACATGCACACATGTTATAGTTTGGCCCCATAAGCATCCCATTAAAGTTAGGATTGATTTTCACAGAGCGGTACAAATCATCTCGTACAGGACGAACATCTCTCGCTCGTCTATAGGGGCATGTGTGGTGGCTCATACGACTTTGTGAGGATGTGCATGACCGATTTCTCCGAATGACTCATACTTTTTTTGGAACACCTTTGCATCCAAAAGGATGTGTTCATCCTAGTTCTTTGAATTTTTTTGGCACTTTAGGGTTTTCTAGCATTTATCTTTATGTAAGTAATAAAAAAATTACAATAATAGATGAACTTGCTCAGAAAATTGCGTACATGCACACAATGTTATAGTTTGGCGCCATAAACATCCCATTAAAGTTAGGATTGATTTTCACATAGTGGTACAAATCATCTCGTACGAGGATGAACATCTCTCGCTCGTCTATAGGGGCATGTGTGGCGGCTCATACGACTTTGTGAGGATGTGCTTGACCGATTTCTCCGAATGACTTCATACTTTTTTGAAACACCTTTGCATCCAAGAGGATGTGTTCCTCCTAGTTCTTTGAATTTTTTGGCACTTTAGGGTTTTCTAGCATTTATCTTTATGTAAGTAATAAAAAATTACAATAATAGGTAAACTTGCTCAGAAAATTGCGTATATGCACACAATGTTATAGTTTGTCCCCATAAACATCCCATTAAAGTTAGGATTGATTTTCACAGAGCGGTACAAATCATCTCGTATGAGGACGAACATCTCTCGCTCGTCTATAGGGGCATGTGTGGCAGCTCATTCGACTTTGTGAGAATGTTCTTGCCCGATTTCTCCGAATGACTTCATACTTTTTTTGGAACACCTTTGCATCCAATAGGATGTGTACCCCTAGTTCTTTGAATTTTTTTGGCACTTTAGGGTTTTCTAGCATTTATTTTATGTAAGTAATAAAAAATTACAGTAATAGGTAAACTTGCTCAGAAAATTGCGTACATGCACACAATGTTATAGTTTGGCCCCATAAACATCCCATTAACGTTAGGATTGATTTTCATGGAACGGTACAAATCATCTCGTACGAGGACGAACATCTCTCGCTCGTCTATAGGGGCATGTGTGGCGGCTCATACGACTTTGTGAGGATGTGCTTGACCGATTTCTCCGAATGACTTCATACTTTTTTTGGAACACCTATGCATCCAAAAGGATGTGTTCATCCTAGTTCTTTGAATTTTTTTGGCACTTTAGGGTTTTCTAGCATTTATCTTTATGTAAGTAATAAAAAATTACAATAATAGGTAAACTTGCTCAGAAAATTGCGTACATGCACACAATGTTATAGTTTGGCGCCATAAACATCCCATTAAAGTTAGGATTGATTTTCACAGAGTGGTACAAATCATCTCGTACGTGGACGAACATCTCTCGCTCGTCTATAGGGGAATGTGTGGCGGCTCATACGATTTTGTGAGGATGTGCTTGACCGATTTCTCCGAATGACTTCATACTTTTTTTGGAACACCTATGCATCCAAAAGGATGTGTTCATCCTAGTTTTTTGAATTTTTTGGCACTTTAGGGTTTTCTAGCATTTATCTTTATGTAAGTAATAAAAAAATTACAATAATAGGTAAACTTGCTCAGAAAATTGCGTATATGCACACAATGTTATAGTTTGGCCCCATAAACATCCCATTAAAGTTAGGATTGAGTTTCATAGAGCGGTACAAATCATCTCGTACGAGGACGAACATCTCTCGCTCGTCTATAGGGGCATGTGTGGCGGCTCATACGACTTTGTGAGGATGTGCTTGACCGATTTCTCCGAATGACTTCACACTTTTTTTGGAACACCTTTGCATCAAAAAGGATGTGTTCCTCCTAGTTCTTTGAATTTTTTTGGCACTTTAGGGTTTTCTAGCATTTATCTTTATGTAAGTAATAAAAAATTACAATAATAGGTAAACTTGCTCAAAAAATTGCGTACATGCACACAATGTTTTAGTTTGGCCCCATAAACATCCCATTAAAGTTAGGATTGATTTTCACAGAGCGGTACAAATCATCTCGTACGAGGACGAACATCTCTCGCTCGTCTATAGGGGCATGTGTGGCAGCTCATACGACTTTTTGAGGATGTGCTCGACCAATTTCTTCGAATGATTTCATACTTTTTTGGAACACCTTTGCATCCAAAAGGATGTGTTCCTCCTAGTTGTTTGAATTTTTTTGGCACTTTAGGGTTTTCTAGCATTTATCTTTATGTAAGTAATAAAAAATTACAATAATAGGTAAACTTGCTCAGAAAATTGCGTACATGCACACAATGTTATAGTTTGGCCCCATAAACATCCCATTAAAGTTAGGATTGATTTTCACAGAGTGGTACAAATCATCTCGTACGAGGACGAACATCTCTCGCTCGTCTATAGGGGCATGTGTGGCGGCTCATACCACTTTGTGAGGATGTGTTTGACCGATTTCTCCGAATGACTTCATACTTTTTTTGGAACACCTATGCATCCAAAAGGATGTGTTCATCCTAGTTCTTTGAATTTTTTGGCACTTTAGGGTTTTCTAGCATTTATCTTTATGTAAGTAATAAAAAAATTACAATAATAGGTAAACTTGCTCAGAAAATTGCGTATATGCACACAATGTTATAGTTTGGCCCCATAAACATCCCATTAAAGTTAGGATTGAGTTTCATAGAGCGGTACAAATCATCTCGTACGAGGACGAACATCTCTCGCTCGTCTATAGGGGCATGTGTGGCGGCTCATACGACTTTGTGAGGATGTGCTTGACCGATTTCTCCGAATGACTTCACACTTTTTTGGAACACCTTTGCATCAAAAAGGATGTGTTCCTCCTAGTTCTTTGAATTTTTTTGGCACTTTAGGGTTTTCTAGCATTTATCTTTATGTAAGTAATAAAAAATTACAATAATATGTAAACTTGCTCAGAAAATTGCGTACATGCACACAATGTTATAGTTTGGCCCCATAAACATCCCATTAAAGTTAGGATTGATTTTCACAGAGCGGTACAAATCATCTCGTACGAGGACGAACATCTCTCGCTCGTCTATAGGGGCATGTGTGGCAGCTCATACGACTTTTTGAGGATGTGCTCGACCAATTTCTTCGAATGATTTCATACTTTTTTGGAACACCTTTGCATCCAAAAGGATGTGTTCCTCCTAGTTGTTTGAATTTTTTTGGCACTTTAGGGTTTTCTAGCATTTATCTTTATGTAAGTAATAAAAAAAATTACAATAATAGGTAAACTTGCTCAGAAAATTGCGTACATGCACGCAATGTTATAGTTTGGCCCCATAAACATCCCATTAAAGTTAGGATTGATTTTCACAGAGCGGTACAAATCATCTCGTACGAGGACGAACATCTCTTGCTCGTCTATAGGGGCATGTGTGGCGGCTCATACGACTTTGTGAGGATGTGCTTGACCGATTTCTCCGAATGACTTCATACTTTTTTTGAAACACCTATGCATCCAAAAGGATGTGTTCCTCCTAGTTCTTTGAATTTTTTGGCACTTTAGGGTTTTCTAGCATTTATTTTTATGTAAGTAATAAAAAATTACAATAATAGGTAAACTTGCTCAAAAAATTGCGTACATGCACACAATGTTATAGTTTGGCCCCATAAACATCCCATTAAAGTTAGGATTCATTTTCACATATTGGTACAAATCATCTCGTACGTGGACGAACATCTCTCGCTCGTCTATAGGGGAATGTGTGGCGGCTCATACGATTTTGTGAGGATGTGCTTGACCGATTTCTCCGAATGACTTCATACTTTTTTTGGAACACCTATGCATCCAAAAGGATGTGTTCCTCCTAGTTTTTTGAATTTTTTGGCACTTTAGGGTTTTCTAGCATTTATCTTTATGTAAGTAATAAAAAATTACAATAATACGTAAACTTTCTCAGAAAATTGCGTACGTGCACACAATGTTATAGTTTGGGCCCATAAACATCTCATTAAAGTTAGGATTGATTTTCACGAAGTGGTACAAATATATCTTACATTTTGTAAGTAATAAAATTTTTATTTAAAGAAATCTCCAAGATTCCCAAGTCAAGCACCAGTCGAGCGCCAAAAATTTGCACAAAAACCTAACCAATCTAAACACGCGCCCACCCTAGTGTCCTCCCCCCACGCGGCCAAAAAATTTCCAAAACCTCTCTGATGTACACGAGCACCAAAAGCTTCCCAAGGAAAGTTTCCACGCCCGTGAGGAAATGCCGTGCCAAAAAATTGATTGCGCGCGTTTCCTCCCCCACGTCGCCATTAAACCTCGCAACTTCTCATCTACACACGGTTCCTCATCTTCCCCACGCCGCCTTCTCCTGTCTCCACCGAGTTAGGGTTTTGCCTTTCCACCAAAGAGAAGTCAACCATGGCGACTTCTCCAACGAGTGGAACTCCTCTGTCAGCGTCTATGCGTACACCTTCGGGAACGGGGACGCCAACAACTCTGGCAGCGGCGGCGCCGACATATTCATCGAGACTCAACATCACCACGTCTCTTTTCAGGTCAACACGTGCCTCTGGGTCGACATCACTGGGGACGCCAAAAACTCCGGCGGTGGCGGCAGCGATACCGGCAAGTTCATCCAAGCCCAACGCCACCATGTCCGGGTCGACTGGAGTGGCTGCTGCTCAACAACAAAGCTCCCTGCCAATCGATGACACCAATGATAGGTAACAACACTTCACTTCCTATCTATATGGATTCATCATCTCGGGTTTAGGGTTCTAGGGAAGATGATATGTTGGTTTAGGGTTCTAGCAAAGATGAAATGTTGTGTGAAATTTTCTACTCTAGCGAGAGGACCCACTGTTTAAGTTCTTCAGCTGATTACTATAGTACTGATTAGTAAAGTTGTACTCTAAAGATTTAGTGACAATGGCATGGTGTGTGCAGTTTTTGAAATTTCACTCTATCATATGAATAGTGAGAGCATTGTTTCTCAAATTATACACACTGTTGATTCAAATTATACACATAAAATATTTGTTGGTTTACCTATAATTCAGGGTTTAGGATTTAGGGGAGTTAGAACAAGTGGCACTAAGTTTTAATTACTTCACTATCTGTACACATGCTATATGTACACTAGTTTTCTTTTAAGTATAACCTGTATATATAATCACTAGTGCTTAAGTTTGATACTATTCTAATATTTGGCAGCACGGCTGAAACATGGAGACTCTACGTCACTTGCGAGGGGGCGCCGGTGGGGACGCAAGACTCTTCTACTGTTAGAATCAGTAGGTCTGAGCTCACCATGAGTTACTTGATTGTGTTGAAGTTACAATTGGGGTACAGGGTAAGGGACTATTTGTACTACAAGAGGAGATGTGGTAATGCAGCAACACTGTTAGAACTCGAAGTAGAAGACCATGTAGATGCTATGATAGCATGTAACAAGGCGGAAAAAGAGGTCAGACTATTGCTGTCCAAGGACCAAATAATAGACGAACATGTGAGCATAACACCCTTGAAAGTACCTAGAAGGAGACCCATTATGGAAATGAATTTAGATGAAGATGAGGAGCCAATTGATGCTTAAAAGGACTGTCTGGCCAACATGCATAGGCAAAACCGATTCACTGGTAAGTGTCATGTTGTATTATTTTCTATATATTCCAGAAGCCTTTGTACTAATATTTGCTTTATTGACCTAGATTTGAAAGATAGCGAGAGGGATGACACCACCAAAACTTATAAAGAATGGTTAAGGGTGGAACGACTACTAGATGATATTAGTAATATAACATATGTTCCTAAGTATCTATTATTAATTCATTCACAATCATATTATATCTAACACAAGTGACCAATATTTTCTGCAGTGGCATATGTCGACAGTAATCAACATACACAAGTTGAACATTCTAGTCAAGATAGCAACCCCACACCACCAGTAAGCAGACCATCCCATGCTCAGCGTTTCATTCCACTGGGAGAGGGAACTAGTAGTAAGTATTGAATATTTTCAGTTTATTGTGAGGTTCAATTAAAATTGTACTATGTAAACACTTTCTTAATTAATTCTTTTGCTCTGAATATATTTGTTTTTCATGGAAAAGACTCCAAAAAGAGAAAGCCAAGAGGTAACTTGAAAGGATGGACAACAACAAAGAAGAGAAGCAGGGAGGCATCTCAGAAGCTTAGCATCCAGTTCTCCAGGCTTAGAGGACCTGTAGGTGCAAACAAACGAACATTTATTGATGAAATAACACTGTTCACACGGAAAAGAGCACCTCTCGTTGGAGTAAGAACATGGAGAGATCTACATTGAGTGCTACCTGCAAGGCGTACACCACCTATGAAGAGAGAATGAGACATAGGCCAGAAGAATTAGACATTGTTGAGTGGCACTATCTGGTGTTGTATTTTGGTACCGAAGAATTCCAGGTTTGTTGCCATTTTTTTAAATGGTGCCCTGCTGATTTTATAAAGGTTTTGACACTATCAAGGTTTATATATAGTGCACTGCTGATTTTGTAATTCCAGGTTTTGACACTATCAAGGTTTATGTATAGTGCACTGCTGATTTTATAAAACTAAAATCATTGCTACTTGTGTGCAGAGAATTAGAAATAAGAATTCTCAAAATCGGCAGAATCGAAAGATGCACCATAATACCGGATCAAAGGGTTTTTCTCAAGTGAGCTATGAGAAGGTAACAAATTATGTCACAAGTTTTTCCTTCATGCAAATTTCATGATTTGTACTTGTGCCCCCTAATGACAATGCCCACTGCCCAGTATAGCATAATTTATTTTCCATTCTTGTAAACAGAAAGCTGGATGTTAAGTGTTAAAAAAATTTAAACATTGGATTCCTTTAGTTATTCAATAGCAATAAATATTTTTGTTACGATTTGTTTTTTATTTCATGGTTAATGTCTTCGTGATCTTACTTTACATAAGCTTGTACAGTACCCTAGATTATGGAATATGATTAATTTGATTACATTCTTGCCTAATTAGAGGGACCAACTAACTGGTGAAGAGCCAAATGATATAGAGCTTTTTATGATCACCCACCAACAAAATGGAGAATGGACAAGCGAGGAATCTAGGGAAGTCTATGTGAGTATTAAATTTGTTTACAACCCTTATTAAGTGATGCAACTGTCCTCACTTAGAATTACATATATAATTAACTAAATGTATGTACTTTGTTATGAAAATACAAACAGGAAGATTATGGAGTTGGAGTCAAGACCTGATGCAAATGTCGTCTCAGACTTGGAGCAGAACCAGATTTTCCAATCAACCTACAAGGAAACAAGGAAATGCAAATCAAACAAGATGCATGCTAATGGTTACCATGCAAGGTACCCAACTTGAAAGGAGCTACTGTCTGAGGACTACCAACGCAGAGTCCAACAGGAGGAGGCTCTCATTGAATCATTTAGACAGCTGCAAGATAGACTAGACACTCAAAATGAGGAGAGGGAAGCAGAGAGGCTAGAACATAAGCGTCAGCTTGAACAGGTAAACAAGGAAAGGGAAGCCGATAGAGAAGCACTTAGGCAAGCTACGTTGTTGTTGCAAGCAGCCTAAAAACAAGCTTCACTACAACTGGTAATATTAACATCTATTTTTTCATAGTCCATTTACTAAAAATCGTGATCTTCAACCCAATTCAAAATGCAGGCTACTGCTGCAACTGCTGCTGCTGCAACGGTTGTGGAACCACCTGCAATTGTTGCTGCTGATGCAACAATTGAGGGGTCACAAAATGCAACTACAGAGGGAGAACACATGATGCATAATGAGCAGGTAGCTGCATGATAATTAAAGGATGTTTAATTGTAACATACATGTCATATTCTTGTCAAGGGGTGTAATTTTAACCACCAACCATTTTTTTCAGGTTAACCAAGATGTCAGCCTGCCAGAACAGCAACCCACTCCTCCTGCAGGTGAAGAACGTCCTAGAGGGCGCACAACTAGAAGTAATTCAGCAACCCCAAACAAAGGAGCAAATTCGGGTGCTGTTTACACTACAACAAAGCAATTGAAGGAGACTGCAGCTAGGAAAAGAGCATCCAAAAAGAATGCACGGGTACTATGTTAAACCTTTTATATCTCTTTGCACTGACAAGGAACATGTACTTCTTTTCGAGAAGGTTCATATTTGCCTTTTGAGTGTCAATGAATTTTATTTCTACAACTTTTTTTAACTAATGCATGTCAATGATTTTTTCAGGAGGAATCTTGAGCTTCATAAGGAGCATGCGAATGTTGGGAAGATGGCCATAAATGGAACCTTCGCTGCTACAACATTAGTCTTTTCAGTACAATAAGTTCAAACAATTGTGTGTGGTGGCCGCATTATTATGTGTTAAGCTACGTACTTGTGTTCTCAATGATCTTGACACTCGGTGTCTTTGGTTTCATCCTGTATGAACAAATTTTATTTGGGTTTAATGGATGTTGATGCCTCATTCATTACATATTTCTCGATTTGTGATTCTATTCAATAATTAAAACAACGCATTTAATTATTCATATATATGAATCTGGCGTCGCAATATACGTTTGAAATCAACCAAAATTCCGTTCCAATAGACTCACATATAACAACTATGTTTAAATGTGGCAATAGGTACAACTATCGTGGCAAAACATATACTTTCTCTTGCAACTACAAATTGGCGATGATGGCAATAGAGAACCTATCTATAGCAACCATTAAGTATCAGGGCAATAGATGACCTAAGTGTAGCAACCAACCTAAGTACTGTGGCAATAGCATATGTCTCCTATAGCAACCATTCGGAAACGTGGCAATAGAGGACCTATCTGTAGCAACGAACCTCCCAAAACGTTGCAATATCCTAAGCCAACTATAGCAACCATTTAGTTGATGTGGTAATAGAGACACTTTATTGCAATGATTTCTACGCGTAGAAAAATAGTCTATTGCAACACCTATGTTCTGTTGCCACTGCATTGTGTTGCTACACAACTAACGTGTCGCAATACATGTCACTAGCAATGTCTCGTTCGTTGCGATTGGTACCATTGCAACACCCATAGTGGTTGCAATGGCCTATATTACAATGCTCACCAATTGTTGCAAAAGATTCAAAATTGTTGCAATAGATGGGTACTGTATCGCTACTAAAACGTAAACTGTTGCATTAAGCTATTGCTACGGTTGCAAGTGCAATGCCTTTTAACCAAAATAATATGGTAGCAAAAGTACTATTACTACCATTTTTCGGCCTATTGCAACACTTTTTCGGTGTTGATTTTGATACAAAACCTTGTAGTGCCAATCTGGTAGTCTTAAAATCATGGGGCATAGATGTGATGTTAGGGATGGACTAGTTAAGAAAGTATGATGGGGTTATCCAGTGTCGAGAGAAGTCAGTTCTTTTGACTAGTCCACAAGGGGACAGAATAGAGTTTATTGCTACACCACCACCTACTGGAAAACGGATAATGAATTCAATTGAAGGAAAGGTTCTGGAGGACATCAAAGTGGTGAATGAGTACCCGGATGTGTTTCTGGAAGACTTACCAAGTATGCCACCTGACCGAGACATTGAATTCAGTATTGAACTCTTACATGGCACCGCTCATATATCTAAAAGACCGTATAGAATGGATGTTAAGGATCTGGCTGAACTAAAGAAACAAATAGAAGAATTGTTAAGTAAAGGGTTTATCCGTCCTAGTTCATCACCATGGGGAGCCCCCACACTCTTTGAAGTTAAAAAGGATGGATCTATGAGGATGTGTGTAGATTACCGATCTCTCAATGAGGTACTATAAAAAATAAATATCCTTCACCCCGGATCGAGAATCTGTTCGATCAGATGAGAGGAGCGAAAGTTTTATCTAAGATAGATCTACGATCTGGTTACCATCAGTTGAAGATTCGTATGGAGGATATTCGTAAGACAGCTTCCACATCAAGATATGGTCTGTACGAGTTTACAGTGATGTCCTTTGGATTGACCAACGCTCCAGCCTATTTCATGTAACTGATGAACAAGGTTTTCATGGATTATCTTGATAAGTTCGTGGTAGTGTTTATCGATGATATCCTAGTGTTTTCCTGAAATGATGAAGAACATGAGGAACACTTGAGGTTGGTATTGCAGAAGCTTCGAGAACATTAGTTATATGCAAGTTTAGTAAGTGTGACTTTTGGTTAAAAGAGGTCTCTTTTCTTGGGCACATCATCACTGATGGAGGGATTGTTGTGGGTTCGAGTAAAGTCCAAGATGTGTTGAATTGGAATCCGCCTAAGAATGTACCGGAGATCAGAAGTTTCCTCGGTTTGGCAGGTTACTACCGTCGGTTCATTGAGGGGTTCTTGAGGATTGTGAAACCTCTCACATCTTTGTTGGAGAAAGGAAAGGAATTCAAGTGGGATGACAAGTGCCAAGCTTGTTTTGAAGAATTGAAGAAGAAATTGACTACCGCTCCAGTGTTGATGATGCCAGATATCCACAAAGGGTTTGATGTGTACTGTGATGCATCATGACAAGGTCTTGGATGTGTCCTGATGCAAGAAGGAAAAGTGGTAGCATATGCTTCTAGGCAGCTAAGAAAGCATGAACAAAACTGTCCTACTCATGACCTAGAGTTAGCAGCCCTAGTGCACGCACTGAAGATTTGGAGACACTATATGATTGGTAATAAGTGTCAGATATTCACAGATCACAAAAGATTAAAGTACATCTTTACCTAAAGAGATCTCAATCTCAGACATCGTAGATGGTTAGAGTTGATTAAGGACTATGACTTGGATATACAGTATCATCCTAGAAAGGCCAACATTGTAGCAGACGCTTTGAGTTGTAGAAGTCAAGCAAATATGTTAGTAGCCTGTTTGATGCCTCAAGAACTGTGTTGGGAAATGGTACAACTCAATCTAGGGATAGCTGCATAGAGTGAAAGCATGACCTTGGAAATTGAGTCAACTCTAGAACAAGAGTAGAAAGGGGCAATTAAATGACGAAAAGATTAAGGAACATAAGAAGTTGATTGAACTAAGCAAAGTTTCAGAATTCAGAGAAGATGAATAAGGAACTATTTGGTCTAAGAACAGGATTTGTGTGCCATACATCAAACACCTTCGAGAAACCATATTGAAAGAAGCCCACGATTCAGAATTTTCTATACGTCCAAGAAGTACTAAAATGTACCAAGATTTAAAGTAGAAGTATTGGTGGTACGGTATGAAGAAAGATGTTGCAGCTCATGTTGCACTGTGTCATGTATGTCAGAGGGTAAAAGCAGAGCACCAAAGACCAGCAGGGTTGCTGCAACCACTGCAAGTACCTGAATGGAAGTGAGAAGAAATTGGCATGGATTTTATAGTGGGGTTACCATGTACGCGTGATGGATATGACTCGATATGGGTCATAGTGGACAGATTAACTAAAGTTGCTCACTTCATACCAGTGAAGACCACATACTCAGGAGAAAAGTTACAGATCTATACATATCAAAGATAGTGTGTCTGCATGGAGTTCCAAAGAAAATAGTTTCAGACCGAGGCACTCAATTTACATCTCAATTCTGGCAGAAGCTGCATGAGTCTATGGATACAAAGTTGAATTTTAGCTCATCATATCATCCACAGACAGATGGTCAGACTGAAAGGACAAATCAGATCTTAGAAGATATGTTAAGGGCATGTGCACTAAAACACGGTGGAAGTTGGGATAAGAGTTTGCCATACGCAGAGTTTGCTTACAACAATAGTTATCAAAGTAGTCTCAAGATGGCTCCATTTGAGGCATTATATGGAAGAAAGTGCAGAACACCATTGTTTTGGAATCAGATAGGGGAAAGTCAACTCTTTGGTCCAGAGACTATAAAGGAAGCTGGAAGATAGGTTGAGATCATTCGAGAGAAACTTAGAATCGCTCAATCTAGGCAAAAGAGTAATGCAGATTCTAAGAGAAGAGGTGTAGTATTTGAAGTTGGAGACTATGCATATCTCAGAGTGTCACCTATCTGAGGTCTTCGAAGGTTTAATATTTGAAGAAAGTTATCACCTCGCTTTATCGGACCTTTTCAAGTCTTGGGAAGACGAGGTGAAGTAGTGTTGACGGTGAAAATCCATCAACCTAGCCATGAGTTTACCTTCGGTGTTGGCATGACTTTTGTATCTTATCGATTGGTACTAACCCCCGTGGTATAACAAGTTCACTTGTGCATGTCGATTTTGGAGTTAAGTGTTTACGCAGGGTTTTAACGTTGAAAGCAAGACTTCCGGGATAAGTTCATTAAGCACCTCATGACAAGACCTTGAAGCCCGATACAAGTCAAGCAATCAAGTGAACATGACTCCAAGAGCCCAAGGACCAAGCCCGAGAAGATGATAAACTCCGAGGACCGAACCAGAAAAGTGTTGAATCTTGGAAGACAAGGAGCTGAGTCCAATTCGGAGAGAAACCGACGTCAAGGGCCCACATGCAAACGCGGAGAGGATCTAGAAGATGAGAGAATCAATTCGTCATCCGCCGCCGAGGAGCAGAGAAGCTCGAGGGACACCATCTCGGAGATGAGGGTCGTGCTAGTTGTCTAGGGTCTCCCTAGCCGACGTGGGAACCTTGCATGGAAGACCACGTCGGAGCTCCGGAGCGAGGATCAATATCGAGGTAGGGCCCCGGTGGTGATCTTGTTCATGTAATCATTCATGGTGAAGTTTTTATAGTGAATCCGATTTCTAGCGATCAATTGCCTTCTCGATGATTTTGTTTTCTTCTTGGTTTTGCTTATTTCCCAATCTATCTATAGCTAGATTGCTTAGGGTGCTCTTGTAGCCGCGGTGGCTAGAGGTGCTTACCGGACCGGCCAAGTGATTTCAACTTGTTCTTATCGAACTCGCCCTAGACTACCCGCATGAGTAGGGATACGTTGTGACAGAACGGGGGTTCCAAAAGGCGGGCGTTTTCGGAGTCGGATGGACGGCCACGATTTAAAGATGCTTTTAATGAGATTCACTTTTCTATCTTCATCTATCTTGTTTGGAGCTACAACATAAGCATGATCTAGATTCTCTAGATTGGTTATCTCTTGCTTTCTCTTGCTACCTATTTAGTAGATTAGATTAGATGTGTTTCTTTTATGAGTTAGTAGATTAGATGCAACTTGTCTTCATAAGATAGCTTACCTTGCTTTACTAGATTGAATCCTTGTGTTGCACATTGTTCCACGGATTCGATACCTTGGGTTCACCACTCGAGGGAAGAAGGGTCCCTTGACTACGACGGGAGACTTGAACGCTTGCAAGTCTAAACGAACTATGATACAACTATTAACCGTCAACAAGCCCCTTTTTCTGGCGCCGTTGCCGGGGAACAAGCAATCAAGACCCGATCTAGTATCGCTTATCTTTCAGATTTTCTTTTGATTTTCTTTTGCATCTATTATGTTTGATCATCCCCAAAAAGAAAAAAAGAGTCAATCTAATCTAGTTTTGATTAACCCTAATTTTTCCTTTGTTAGATTTTTGTTTTATTGCTAACCCTAACCGGAGATGGTTGGCTACCTCTCCAAGAAACCCAAACTTTTTTGTGGATGATCCAGGAAAACTTTACAGGCAAAGGTGACGTGCAACACAAGCTAAAGGGTTGTAAACCCTAGATTCAAAAGTCAAACTCGAAGGACCATCAAAATCTCCAAGGGAATCACCACCTCCAAGTCAAGACGCCGGAAGGCCTTCAAATCAAGAGGAGGATGGAGAAGATGGAGATAGATAAAGTTGTTGCATCCGTCAAGACCAAAGGACAAAGCCAGCCTGTGAAGACCAAAAAAAATGACTAAGCCAAAGTGGGTACCCAAGATTGCAACGCCCGCAAAGAGCGTTGATCCGAAGGAATCAAGTGAAGAAGTCTAGCCATGGACTATAAACGAAGCGCTAGGCGGGAGGCAACCCGTTTCGTCGAGTCAAGAATAAGCTACCGAGAGGACAACCCGATTCCAGGTTTTTCGAGTCTTTTTAATAATTTAGTTTTTGAATTTTACTATGCAAAACATTAGACTTAGAATGGTTGAACAATATTAGAGACATAATTCTTGGTTGAATATTTTGCTTGATCATAAACCCTTTACATGAGCCATCTTTTGTTGTTTGCTTCTTTTTCGAGAAACCAAAACCAAAAAAAAAATTCAGAACCTAACTCAACCTTTCATACTCTTTATAATGTTGTGGTTGACTTGTTTTTCATGCTAAAAACACACGAGTAGAGCCACGACTTGTATCTAGATGTTATTTAAATTTCAGCACGTGGTAGGACTCGCGCGAACCTAGAATCTTGATTTTTGGTTGATTTAAAAATCCATATCCTTGGTTTCTCTAAGATTAGAATTTTTCTAAGCCTCATTTAATTTTATTTTATTCAAAGTCTCTCTCATCTAATCAAAATTAGAACCTAAACCTATGCCCCCATGATCAAGCCGGGAAAAGTTCGCTCTCAACCAATGAAGGCAAACTATACCGGTGAGACCGATATCAACGTAGTCGGAAAATATTTTCGACTTACATTTGTTTTTAATGGTTTAAAAACTTCTCTAAATTTATGCTTGAGCTCTTTCATGGCTCTGAAAAATATTTTTAAAATTCGAAATTAGAGGAGTGCTTAACCTTAAACACACTTAAAGGGAGGCAATCTAGTTTGAATTAATCATGCATGCACCAAGTCCACCAAGTCCATATGCAAAGGACAAGCATGGTGGGCAGCAAGCATAAACTTTGCAGGAATTTCATGGTGGCATGTGAAGAAAGTGGAGCAAGGAAGCATGGACATGACTCAAGGCATGAAGCATCAAGTGGAAGGACCAATGAGTGGACGAGAGCGTTTGGGCGGTGCAACACGTGGAGCACGTGGGCAGGAAAGTTGTAGAGGCGAAATGATCGTGCTGGAAGAAAGCCGAGGCGGGGAGGAGAACCAGGCCGGCCGGCCTCCCCTACTAAGGAGCCCCCCGGCTCCCGGTTTCTGCAGGCAAGTTTCCCTCTCCTTCCTCAGTTTGTGTGTTCAAGTTTGTGTGCCCAGAACCTCCGTAGACATAGCCAACCTTCCCAAGCTTGATAGCCTAAAAAAAATCCACACCCTTAATCCACTCAAAGCCCAGACTCCAAAATAATATTTGTGTACCTTGTTACCGGGTGAAAACCCCGGATATATATTTGTGAGGGAGAGTGCTGCAATCATGGAAGAAAACTACAAGCCTTTTCACCGAAGAAGAAGGGATCATCGTCGTCTAAGCCATCATCGACAACCTCTTCGAGGAGGCGCTCTGTTTCCGAGTATCCTCGGAGTATGGAGGAGGACACGGCACTGCCGAGGAGGAACCACACTCTTCTCCTCAGTGGCATGAGGGCTACACGAACCTCGTTCATGAGGTTCACCAAACCTCAAGGACATATGGAGGAGCCGCCCGTCCGACCTCACCACTCGACACGATCATCCGCTCCACCTCCATACGCTCTGCGGTATTCCGAGGGGTATGTCATCATGACGAAGGAGGAGGAGAAGAAGCTCGCTCGCCTTAGGTAGAGGCTTGTAGCGAACGTCGACTTCGACGACCAAGCTCTCCACATATTGGGTTTTGATACGGGACACCGGTGCAATTCTCTGACGGAGTGTCGGCAAACACCCACAAGGAATTCGCCTAGGAAATTTTCATGACCATGGCGCATACCCTTGATGAAAGAGTGTTGAGTCTCTCATTCTGTTTGGAGGGAGCCCACAAGTGGAGAAGAAGGAAGACACCGTCGGAAGGGTAACCTTGATCAACGATGCTATTTCTAGCACCTTGATGGGGTAATCTCCTTTCATCCATGGGTTGCAATCGATCTTGAGATGTAATTGAACTTTGTTGGATTATCTATCTATCATCTTACACCGTGACCACCATAGGTCTAGTCATGAATACCTTCGCGTAGTGAGAGTAAGAGAGGAGGGAAAGGGCGAAACCGTGGTCACAACCCCCTATAGATTAGATTGGTTTTCATGTTCAAAACGATTGCATGTTCTAGTATCGTAGACCCATGGGCGAGTGTCCCCTATTTTCAAAAAGGGATCTCCGGAACAAGTGGATGTGCATGAGGCACATGGGAAAGTTTTTGGAGTATGATCGCGGGAGGAGACCATCAACAAAGAAATACTATCCTGAACCCCATCATCCAAGTGTGTCAATTTTGTGCAAGTGGATTTTTGGGAGAATAAGAGAGACAAAGATAACCAACACGGAGTTGAATTGGTTTTACTCGGCTTTGATTGCCAAGTTGCCGATAGACCCCACTCACCTATGACCAACCGGTGGTGTTGTTAAGCAACATCGAGTTCGGGAGATATTGGTTCGGGGTGTTGCCTCTCCATATTGGCTATCTCTTTGAAACCGGGTATTACAAGGAACCCGAATCATCTCCTACCCGGGATTTCCCTAGGAATATATGAAGAAAGGAAAATATATAAGTGAAGATGAGAGAGGAGGCTTCAAAGTGGCCTAGGTGAATTTGCCCCTTTCGGAAGTAAGGTTAAGACTTTTTCTTGAGGGGAAGAAGATTGGTTAGAGGAAGGACTTCTTGTGCCGGCAAAGAAAAAAATAAAGGAGAAGGATTATAGGAGAAGGTTCTCCCATGGCCCAAGAAGGAAGTGCGCAACAAAAATTATGTGCAACCATTTGGAGGAATCCCGGCGCCGCCAAGTTACCACGGTGATGTACCAAAGCAAGCATGGGGGAGTGGTGCAGCCATACCCCCACCAATTTTTGTGGTGCCCAGCGTAGCCTTTGCGGAGCCATATGCTCACCTTCCTCACCCACAACAAAATGTGGCCACCATTGGAGGATACGCTGCAAGAAACGTGCAAATTATTGCAGCCATCCTAACTAATGCAAACCAAATGGGTGAAGGAAATGCAAACGTCGCTTATGTGCTTGGACACCTTCACCTAGCACCGTCGGACAATTCATAGGAGGAGTGGTGCATTCCTATTACAAGTAAGGGTATAACAACCAAGACTATCAATATCAACCAACCGGCGGAAGATTAGAGAGAGGAGGAGCTTTAGTTATCTTTCCTTTACCCCCTTTTCTTTAATTTTCAGCTTGGATGTGCCTATGTATGCGTAGTATTTTCAGCTTTACTTTAATTTTTAGTTTTTAGTTTAATTTTCAGCGTGTGTGTTAGTTTTTATTTTCATCATGAATAATGTCACCACCAAGTTTTTATCATTGGAAAAGTTACAAAAGTTTGTGCCATGATGATATATGATTATAATTGCCGCTTTGTTTATCTTTGTAATTGATTTATGCATGTTTAACCTAGTGCTCTCTTAAAAATACAAATCTGAAATTATCTAAATGCTAGCTTAATCTTTAGCGGAGGTTATGATAAAAATAAAGACCCATAGTGTTTTATGTGCTCTCAAGTTTTAGATGGATTAAAGATGATTTATTTTTGTTCTTAAATGTAAAGCTAAACTTGTCATAAATACCTCTTGCTTGTTGCTCTACCTATCCAAAGCCTTATAAATATTTGAGTGCAAAAACTTAGTATACAAGATTTCTTTTTGGGTGAGTTATTTCAGGCCTTGATTTCTCTGGCCCGAGACTAAGAAGCTGGTCATTCCGTTTTTGCGTATCTATCTTTTTGCTAGCCTTCTATCCGTGCATTGTGTATCCCCACATCGGAGATCTTGCAAACCTCGCCAGATATCCACCCTTAAAACCAAATATCATCTTTTGTGTTTACCTCCTTGACCACAACCTATTGTTGAGAATGGATCATCAATTCAAGGAAGATCGCAAGACGGTGCCAATATTGAAGAATTCAAGTATCTCTCCAAGGAAAAATATTTCCGGTACCTACCTTATTTATCGCCTCTTTGCTCGAGGACGAGCAACGTCTAAGCATGGGGGAGGAGGTAGGTACGCAATTTTTAGAGTTCAAAGGGGAGCAATTAAAAAAATTCAAAGGGGTGCAAATAAAAAATCAAAACTCCGTTGTGAAAGTCAAGTTACTGAATATATGAAAAAAAATGAATGAGAAAAAGAATGAAAGAAAGAAAGAAAGAAAGAAAGAAAGAAGAGAAAAAGAGAAAAATATGAGTATGCGTAAAGTGAACTCCCCGGTTCTCTGAAGTGCATTAGGAAATTCAAGGCTTCAAGTTTAAAAGATCCATTCTCATTTTCCAACCATGTGCAATCCGATAACAAGGACTTCCTTTGTGCCTCGGGATCACTCTTTGCCATTTGCACATGTCCACTCATCTAAAGTGTGTGTATTTTTTTCTTTCCCCTCCTTGATTTAACATTATTTCCAATGACCTTTTTGACGAGTCTTGGTAAGACCATGAGAAGCTTGTCTTGTTTTGACAACACCTCATTTACAAATCTTGTTAGGACTAAACTTTCCCAAAAAAGCTCCATATAAAATCCTACCACATAAATAAATGCTATGAGAGGGAAAGGAGTAGAATAAATAGGTTTGAGAGACAAGATGAGATGAGAGTTCATGAGCAAGATGCAAGGTGGTTTAAATTTGTGAACTTGGTCTAGCCCTTTTTCATCTTGTTCTTTATTTCAAAATTTCTGAGATCCATTTGAATTTTGGGAGCATGTTAATACTTGTGGGATAAGCTTAATTCAATATCTACCCTCCGTAGGGATGAAGGCTAGTACATTATGGAACTTTAACGAACTAAACTTTTGAGAGCATTATGTTTTTTTTCATGTATGATCAAGTGCAAGGTTTAAACAATGAAGGGCAACGATGATATACATCGAAGGCTTACTCGAGGACGAGCAAGGTTTAAGCATGGGGGAGATGTTGACGGTGAAAATTCATCAACCTAGCCATGAGTTTACCTTCGGTGTTGGCATGACTTTTGTATCTTATCGATTGGTACTAACCCCCATGGTATAACAAGTTCACTTGTGCATGTCGGTTTTTGAGTTAAGTGTTTACGCAGGGTTTTAACGTTGAAAGCAAGACTTCCGGGATAAGTTCATTAAGAACCTCATGACAAGACCTTGAAGCCCGATACAAGTCAAGCAATCAAGTGAACATGACTCCAAGAGCCCAAGGACTAAGCCCGAGAAGATGATAAACTCCGAGGACCGAACCAGAAAAGTGCTGAATCTTGCAAGACAAGGAGTTGAGTCCAATTTGGAGAGAAACCGACGTCAAGGGCCCACATGCAAAAGGGGAGAGGATCTAGAAGACGAGAGAAGCAATACCGGGCCAAGCAGGCCATGAGCTGGGCCGAATTGGGCCCAGGCCGGTCGGCCCAGGCCGGCCAGTCTAGCCCTTTTCGGGGCCCAATCGGCCTCCCCTTTGACCTAATTGCTTCTCAGGCTATTAATAGTCCCCAGACCGAGAGCCACGCATGAATCAATTCGTCATCCGCCGCCGAGGAGCAGAGAAGCTCGAGGGACACCATCTCGGAGATGAGGGTCGTGCTAGTTGTCTAGGGTCTCCCTAGCCGACGTGGGAACCTTGCATGGAAGACCACGTCGGAGCTCCGGAGCGAGGATCAAGATCGAGGTAGGGCCCCGGTGGTGATCTTGTTCATGTAATCATTCATGGTGAAGGTAGGGCCTTCTCGATGATTTTGTTTTCTTCTTGGTTTTTCTTATTCCCCAATCTATCTATAGCTAGATTGCTTAGGATGCTCTTGTAGCCGCGGTGGCTAGAGGTGCATACCGGACCGGCCAAGTGATTTCAACTTGTTCTTATCGAACTCGCCCTAGACTACCCACATGAGTAGGGATACGTTGTGACAGAACGGGGGTTCCGAAAGGCGGGCGTTTTCGGAGTCGGATGGAAGGCCACGATTTAAAGATGCTTTTAATGAGATTCACTTTTCTATCTTCATCTATCTTTTTTGTAGCTACAACATAAGCATGATCTAGATTCTCTAGATTGGTTATCTCTTGCTTTCTCTTGCTACCTCTTTAGTAGATTAGATTAGATGTGTTTCCTTTATGAGTTATTATATTAGATGCAACTTGTCTTAAGATAGCTTACCTTTCTTTACTAGATTGAATCCTTGCGTTGCACATTGTTCCACGGATTCGATACCTTGGGTTCACCACTCGAGGGAAGAAGGGTCCCTTGACTACGACGGGAGACTTGTCCGCTTACAACTATTAACCGTCAACAAGTAGCTTATCGATTGGAGTTACCTGAACGCTTGGCAGGTGTTCATGATGTGTTCCATGTGTGAAGGACCGATTAGGCGACCAGAGAGGGGGGAGTGAATGGGAGCTGATAAAATTTCTTCTCGAAGGAGATTGAAACTCCGACAAGATGAACTCGCTCGGTCGGACCCCCAAAATCACACTCTCCGCACTTCTACCTTACTTTTGCCAAAACCACGTAGCCACTGGAGTGCTACTGGTCCTAGGAACAAACACTACCAGCAACCTCAACACACACGCACCCACGACATAGGAAACAACTCGAAAGCCGGCTGTCCAGAGGGGGGCGGTTAGACCGGGTACGGGGGGTGGTTAGACCGCCTCCACCAGGTAACCAAGAAAACCTCTGAAACACCTCTTCCGAGCACCAAAACGCACCACGGTATCACCAATAAAGATCTCTAGTCAAGGCCGTGCTAGCTACCAGAAAATCTTGGCAAAAACCAACACTCCACCGAGGGGCCTATGGGCGGTTAGACCGGCTACCAGGGGCGGTCTAACCTTCTGTACCTAGCAACGAACTCCAAATAAAAACAACTAGCAAACAACACGAGAACGACCCGAAATTTCACCCAGACGCTCCTCTGATCAAGGAGAACAAACTCACAGAGGATAATCTGGCGAAACAAAACTTTGTCCTGGAAACCCCAGGGCGGTTAAACCGCCCCTCCAGGCGGTTAGACTGCCTCTCCCAGAAAAACAGCCCGCGGGTCAAACCTTAACTTCCTCGCGCCCGATCTCCCGAATCACTCCACGGATTGCAGCGAAACTTCGGGATTAGCTGGGTTACCTCCTGGGCAACCTCTACCTCAAAGGAATCGACTCGAATTGCTCACAATCAAGAGGAATTGAAAAAATCGCTTCTCTAGGTCAAGAACTCGCCCAACTCGAAAAACCACCAAATCGAGTCCGATTCAAGAGAGATTTGGGGGCAAAGTCACCAGCCAAAGAGGCACAAGATCCTCATACGTGACACCCACTAAAAACCCCAAGAAATTGTTCTCAAAACACTGCCAACAAAGAGCTCCGAAAATCAACACAAAAGAGGACGGAAAAACCACCTTGAGGAACAACGCCGAACCATCTATACATACCATGAAGGTTCGTACAAGGTCTAGCTTGCCACCCAAACATCCATCCCTCTCTCTAGATCTCACATGAAGCTCCCAAGCTAGTCCTAGGAAAAACAAGGGAAAAAGAAGAACGAAAATGGAAAAACAAATGAGCTTGGGTTCCAAGAGTTGGCTGCCATCCATCCACTCAATGAGTATATATGGAGGCACCCAAAAGACTAAACTACCCTCACCTAACAACTAGGGATACAAGCCCCTCAAGGGCGGATTTGGAAGTCTTCGGAATTTTTTCATCGGACGGATGCCCGGTGACCGCAACCTGCTTAGCCTCGACGCAAGCATTGCGATCCCGACCCGTGTCCTCCGCTTCGAAGCATCTCGGCGCCGGCGGCCAGGGCGGTCAGACTGCCCCCCTGGGCGGTTAGACCGGCCTGGGCAATCTGACCGGCCCAGGCAGTCTGACCGTCCCTCCTGGGTGGTTGAACCGTCCTGGGTGGCCACAGCTCCTCGTCGAGTCTTCGGCCTCGGTTTTGTGGCTCAACCGAGTAACCTAGTGGTTTTCTGGTGAACCACTGCAAACCCCGCGAACTCGTTGTAGCCTCCGCCAATCTCCACTCATGACTCGGCTCCCACGTAGTCCCGACTCGACCTTGGTTTTGAGGCTCTACCAAGAAACTGTCCATGACTTCATCTTGCTGTGCATGCCACCATGCGGCCCGCACTTGACCCCACTGGCCACCGGGTCCCTCGAACGAAGCCTACTTGTCTTCTCCACACCTAGAGGCCTCACCGGCAACGACCTTTCGCGCTTGTTCTTCACTTGCACCAACACGAGTCAAGCCGCAACATGCACCTGCAATACTTAGCCAAGAATCAGTCCACACAACGTTGTCAATCACTCATCACACAAGGAAGCGACCATCCACCAGTCCTCGAACCACACCTGGTCAAGGATGATCTGACTTATAAAGAACACCCAGTCAAAATCTTGGATATCTCAGAAAGAGCTACTCGCAGCAAAGTTATTAGAATGTGCAAGGTGCAGTGGAGTCACCACTCAGAGGATGAGGCTACTTGGGAAATTGAGGATGAGCTTAAGGAAGAATTCCCTCAGTTGTTCTCCAACCTTCGTGAATCTCGGGACGAGATTCTCTTTAAGGGGGTAGGATTTGTAACACCCTAACAATTCCATCACTAAATTAATATAGGCAACAGGTGTCTAGATTTAATTTTCCTTAAGGACATAATTAATTATCTAATAAATTGGCTTTTAAAATATTTAAATATCACTTAAATAAAATTAGAAATAATAAGTGATTGTGCATCATGATTCTAATGCATGGTTTCTTGTTTGAGTGAATTTTGAAAGTTTGAAAATGAATTTGAAAAGAATTTTAAAAAAAAACCTTTTCCCTTTGCCCCTCTTCCTTTTTCCTCCAGCCGGCCCAACTCTCTCCCTTTCTCTTTCCGCAGCCCGCAAGACAACTCGGACCGTCGGCCTCTCTCACGCGCGCAGCAGGCCAGCCCAGCTCCTCTTCTTCGGCCGGACCAACACACCCCTCCCTCCTTTTCTTTTTCGGCCAGCCACCGACAGGTGGGGCCCGGAGGTCAGGGTCATCCCCAACCTCTGGCCGCGGGTTAGCCGCCCCCATCAAGGCCGCCGGTCGTCTCCCGCTTACCCCCTCCTTCAAAACGCGCTTAAAAGCTGCAGTGAAGCTCCCCCCTTCATCCCCCTCATCAATTGGCCGTTACCCCTCCTTAACCTCTCCCCCCCTTAATTCCAATCAAGGTCGCGGCCACTAATGGCCATTATCGCCGGGAAGTCGCCTCTCCTCCCTTCCCGTGCCTATTTAAGCACCCCAGGGCCTCCCTCGGCTTCCCCTTCGCCTCCACCCAAGCATCCACGCCTTCCCGTGCCCTTGCCGCCCTTGCCACCGAGTTGCAGCGCCGGCTGCCGCGCCATTGCCGCCGCCCGAGCTCCCTCGCCATCGGTGAAGCTCCTCAACAATTCTCCTTCACCTCTTCTTCGTGCACGAGGCTCACACGTGTATCTATTCGGATCTGCAGGGTCCCTTGCGCCCCAATCGAGCTCGCCGCCGCCACCTGTTGAAGCCCGGCCGCCGGCGTCGATCTCCACTGCCACTGTCTCCCCCGTCGCTCTCTCGGACGTCTAAGATCCATCGTGTGGTAAAGAAACTCCTCCCCGCCTCCCTTTTGTTTCTCCCGAGCCGAGCACCCGCCGCTGCTCGCCAGCCGGCAACCATCTGCCCCCATAGACGCCATGCCGCGGCCGCCGCCTATCTCACCCGTGCAAGCGCATGTTTAGGTTCGGCAAGTCCCCAGCTTCGCGTAGTTTCCTTCCACGCACGATTTAGGGGCCGGGAACCTCTTTTCGGCCAACTCCGGCGGCGCGCGCGCCGCGCTCCGCCGCCCAGCCGCCTTCGGGCAAGGCTGGCCGTTGGATCGGCAGCCAGCGGCCTAGATTAGATTGCCCCGCGGGTCAATCCCGCCTTACTGGTCAACACAAGGTCATTTTCTTTAAGAGACCCCCGGTTCTTTTAAGTTCGCAGGCCGGTCCTGCCACCTCATTAAACCCTTTCATTTCAGTCCTAAATTTTATATTTAAGCCCCTGTTCTATTAGAATTTCATACCCGATGTCCTAAGCATCCTTTATATGATTTAGACCTTCTGTTTTAAGCATATTTACGTTTTAGTCCCTGTTTTTCTTGCTGTTAGGCCTTGGAAAGTTCAGTTCTTCGCAGATTAGTCCCTATACCTTGTTTTTAGCATATCTTTACCGTTATAGCTCCGTTTTTAGCATTCTAGCTGTCTATGTGATCATCTCAGCGAGCCCGTCGCTTTGGTAGCATGTTTTTAGTCTTTAGGCTTGATTGGTGATCTGTTTTATTTATTGTATGCTTTATGTGTGAAATCATAGATATCGTGCATGTCTCACCTGAGCCACCTCTCGGAGACGATCAGGAGCAGTTGTTTTAGGAAGTGGAAGATTTTGCTGTAGTTGAAGAAGGCAAGTTGTCTTGTCCCCCTGCATGTTCTATTTTTTGTCATATATAACTGCATTACAATTAAGTTTACTTTTATGATGTTGTTGCATTAATCTTGACGGGAATACCTTTTTACCCTGATCCATTACCTAACCCGTTTAAATAAATGTTTTGGGTAGAAGTTGCAAGTTGCTCAACATGGGTTGGATAAAATAATATTTTTAAAAGGAAATTCTCTATGTTTAATGATCAATGCTTTGGATAATGCAATAACACTTGAATTAATCGGAACATTGAAATCTACCCAAGAAAACATGTGCAACCACAGTGTCACATGGCTCTGACCTTAGCCGAGTAATTAGGTGTGTGATCGTACTAGTGGCCCTTTTTTGAAAGGAGCAGAGGGGGATCCGGGTTGCAGGGTAGCCCGGTAATTTTTGGGTAGCAGCCTTTGCTAAGGTGCTGACCATTAGGGAGGGTTATGGTTCGCTCTGATCTGTAACTATGCGGGTCGTTAGTCTTTTGCATGCCTTTGTAAAGGCTTCGTAGCATCCCTATGCAATCACACCTCAGAAGTGTGGTATGGTGCTTGGCCAGCATCGCATGGCTGTGTTTAAAGTTCCTATGAGCTTTTACGCGAACTGTGGGTACAATGTGCAAACCTCTGCAGAGTGTAAAACTGATCGATCAGTCGTGCTCACAGTCATGAGCGGCTTGGACCCTCACATGATTAATAAACTTAAAGATGAGATAAATTGTGGTTTGGTGAAGCTCGATGACCTTGGAGTTGTTTTGTACTAAAGTTTTTCTTAAGTGGGTTGGTATAAACTTACACTTAGTAATTAGGCATTATTTAATTAAAACGTGACCAACATTAATATGCTAACCGTTGCAAAACCATAGCCTACCTTGATAGCCTTGCATTTTCCCCCACTTGCTGAGCTCCAACCATAAGTGTGCTCAGCCTTGCTTATCGCTGTTCAAAGTTGAACTTTGGAGGAGAATTCTACGATGACTACGATGAGTTCTGAGGCTTGCAGACCCCCAGTCAAGTGCTTGTGGGAGCGGAAGACGAGGACTCGATGAGTAGTTATCATTTTCCATTGTTAGAGACCTTCGAGTCTCCCGCATGAGTGTAATAAGTGGTTAAACTTTGAAATAGATTTAAATACTGTTAATGATATTTCACTCATTTTGTCTATCATATGTGTGTAAACTGATCCTGGCCCACATATGAGATGCACTTGGGTTTTCTTCGGGAAACAGGTGTGACAAGCTGGGGTTGTGTTTAGTCGTTTCGTGAGATGGTTAGGTTTAGGAGATAAAACATTTTTGTGGTGGGTTTTTTGCTGCTCTCGGATATTCTCTCCACTACCCTCGCCAACCTTGTTTGCCCCAAGTCCCTCACCATCCTGCCTCTTGTATGTCTCGATCATTATCCTCAACTGAGGCTCATGACCAGACAACCAACCCATCAACTTTCTCAACTCGTCATTCTCATCCTGCAACCGATCAACATAATGTGCAAGTTCTAGATTGTTCGAAGCATGCAATTCACAGGTAGAGCAGGATGTAAGAATTGGTTCTTTCAGCTTAGCCTCAATATGAACAGTGTAAGCATGCATCTCATAAATTTTTCAATGCAAAACAGGGCAAGAAGTGCAAGCACCTAGCAAAGCAGGTCTAGACTTAAGCTCATCCACTTCAACCTTAAGCACATCTAGTTCCTCAATATTAACACCAAAAATTGGTACAGGAAAGAGACTGACTTGTGGGCCGACTTTGGTAAAGAAACACCATTCGGCAGGAAATTTTCCTCAAAGCATTCAGTAAAGGTTCCTGCAGTCGGTAGCACGCCATCATTCCGCAGAAGGGCTGTTTTGCGCTTGGAGAAGGAAACATTCCGGAATACGTGATGACGTGGCCTGAGTATAAGGAAGGGACGAGTTGATGTCGGGTGCAAGACGGACATTGGTGCCGGGGCATTAAGTTAGGCAATAAATGTTGTACTCGTGGTCGACTAGGAATCGTGTTAGGACAAGGGTATAAATATAAACCCTTAGTGTTTGTAATAGGGATCGAACAATTCAACAATAAACCGGCCCTATGCAAACCTTCGAGTCCTTTAGTCGAGTCGTCGAGTTCTTCGAGAGGAATCATCGATCCGTCGACCTCCTAAAGTACCGGCAACCTTGTATCATGTCTAGTATCATGCGGTGGATTTAGACCGTGATGCAAGTAGTCTTGTTACCATGCTTAGTATCATGCAGTGGATTTAAGCTTGGTTCAAGAAAGTTTCCTTGTTGGATCATGAGCCATGTGGTAGGCTAAGATCTAGTTGGGGCTAGTTATCGGCTCTATTAGATTTGGCAAGATCTAATAGATTCATTAAGTTACCATGTGTTGCTTCGAATTTTGCTTCATGTTTAATTCTTGTAACACTCTTACTCCCAATTTAAGTTGATTAGATTTGGCTCTATCTTATTTGCGATCCATATGATGTGTTTTCAAATCTTCAACTCGGTGTGGTGTATGGATCATGTGTTCTTAAATAGCCGAACTCGAATCAATCTAGATTGCCACGTGTTGTGGGTTCAAGCGTGTTGATCTAGCATAGTTTGTTCCTTCTCCACGGAACCCGAATCGGCTGTACAGCTGTATTCGGCAATTCTGCCACAAGTGAAACGTGTTTATAATTTTGATTTAAATAATGTATACTTTTAGCCTTCCATGTTTAGATTGTATCATGCGGTGGATGGATCTATTCTTGGATGGTGGTGTGGTTTCAAACAAGTTGTATCATGCGGTGGATTAACTTGTTTGGTGTCATGCTCGACGGGTTTGAAAGTATCTAGACATGCGGTAGACTTGTGCTTTTGGCCTATGCATGCAAGTTTATTGCGAATTTATAATCATGTTTCACCTTTATTTATCTTATTGTAATTTATCCTCGAAAATTTGTCATGATCACGTGCTCCGATGTTATTTAGATAATGACCGATCTTTTATCGTGCTTACGTCATGCATTCGGCTATATTCTCTTTACATGTTTTAAAGCTCCCGAATGATATTCATATTGCAGACAGATAGCTTGTTGTAGCTATATGTCGTTTTGATTGGCCTTGAGGCCGTAAATACGGAACTCTGGTACCATCCGGAAAGTTCCAGGTTTTATCTAACTGCTCTTCATCCTTTGTCAGTTTCAGGAAAAATGACTGGCACGCTTCGGATTCGGCAGCGCGTGTAAAGCCAGCTTTGTTCGTCTTGCTGTGTGCTTGGCATGAGGTGCTAATTTTACGTCAACACACTTTTTGGCACGCCCGGTGGGACCATCTAGTTAATCAAGATGCCTGATATTCAAGATGTCATGGATGTCACCATAGAGGAGCTGTCTGCAGAACAGCAACTGCAAATGAAGGAAGCTATTGATCAATTTCAGCAAAAGTGTCTGATGTCATTCTCTAAAAATAGAAGTGGTGTACCATATCTCAAGTATGACATGCCAAGAGTTCTACTGCTAGGAGAATCTGATACCACATCTGCTGAAGAGAAACAGGAGGTTTTTCGCATGGTACAGAGAACTTTGGAAGACATAATGGCTAGGCACAATACTGCATTTCTGAATAGCTTTCAACAGATTATGGTTGGTGTCTTTGGCCCAGGAGTGAACAAGCATTTTGAAGGAGAATCAAGAGCTACTGTCACTGGCCAACCAGTTCGTCAAGATACAAGTGTTCAACCACCTCCACAGAGCATGAGTGGTCAGCCAACTCAACACGTGGATAGTCAGCCAGTTCGGCCAAATCCTCGTCAAGCAATACCTAATCAAAGTACCTATGGAGAGATGGCGTTTGGCACTCCTGGAGTTTAACCTGATTCTACTTACAGAATAGCCCCGGCAAATAATAGGCTGCAAAAGAACATGTATGGGGCTGAATATTCAGAATTCATGGATTACAGTGCTATTGATGCTCTCCCGAATCCTGGATATGGTGGTGCTATAGGGATGCCTGTTGGAGGAATAGGGAATCAAGATGTCAATATTGATCTCCTGATGAAGAGAATGACCGATGTGCTTCAGAATCAATTCGGCCTAAAGCCTAAAAACCGAGGGCATGTGTACACGCCTCCTTTCCCAGAATGGTATAACTGGGTGGCCTTACCACATAGGGTGAAAGCTCCTGCAGATCTCACGAAGTCCTCTGGGCAAGATGATACAAGCACTGTGGAACAACTAGCCCGATACTTGATGCAGCTTGGGGAGGCTTCTGCTGATGAAGCATTCAGGATCAGATATTTTCCAGCTTGGGGAAGCTTCTGCTGATGAAGTGTTCAGGATCAGATATTCTCCCTTGTCATTGACAGGCCCGGCCTTTACATGGTTCACTTCTTTGCCTGCTCAATCAATCTGTTCCTGGAAGGATTTGGAACAGAAGTTTCATGCTCATTATTTCACTGGTAGTAATTGAAGGACCGAAGCGGCGAACCAGAGAGGGGGGGGGGAGTGAATGGGAGCCGATAAAAATTCTATTCAAGAATTCGGCATATGAACCCAATTTCACTCATGCACCTTCACACGCTTCTCTTGCCAAGTTCACGTAGCCACTGAAGTGCTACTGAACCTAGGAGCAACACCCGACAAACAGCCTTAACACACACGCAGCGGAAACACACAAGACACGGTGTGGTAGCCCAAACCGGTCGGACGCCGTTTACGAAACCGGTCAGACCGCTTCTGTTGGACTTAGCCTCACGCAGGCAGGGGAAACCGGTCAGACCGATTTTGTCCAGAAACTCCCCAAAAACCCCAAACACCTCAAGAGCCTTTCCACATCTGAACAAACGAAGCCATGGAGCAACAAAGACTTCCTTGCTCAAAAACCTTTCTCGACAGCCCACAGGGCGAGCCCGGTCAGACTGGTTTGGGAAACCGGTCAGGTCGGTTTTTGCCTGGACAGTCAGGAAGAACACAGCCCGCGGGTCAACTCCCCCAAAACCAAACATCGATCTCCCGAATCGCTCCACGGGCTTGAACAAGACTTTGGGGATATTAGGAACACCTCATCAGGAGTCCATAGCCAAGTTCAATGCCACCAAAACCCGTCCAAAAAGGAGAAATCAAGGAAATCCTGCCAAGAGCACTTCCAACCAAAGAACTCAAGAAACCCCCAAAATCGAGCACCTTTACTCACGGATTTCGGAGGGGAATCACAGCCCAAAGAACCACGAAGGGTTCCCACAAATTTCCCCCATCAAATCCCCAAGAAAAAGGTCCCGAAAACAACCCAACGAAATCACCAAGAGAAGGCTCCGAAAATCACCACCAAGAACAACCGGGGAAAACACATCCAAACCTTGAGGAACCACGCCGAATCATCTATACATGAAACAAAGGTTCATACAAGGTCTAGCAAGACGCCCGATCATCCATCCCTCTCAACAAGATCTCTCCATGAAGCTCTCAAGCTAGTCTTATGGAAAACCTAAGGAAAATATGAAGGAAAATGGGAAAACAAATGAGATAGGGTTCCAAGAGTTGGCTGCCATCATCTCACCCCTTGGGTTATATGGAGGCCAGCCGAAAGACTAAAATGCCCATAAAGCCTAAACTATGATACACGCCCACCAAGGGCACTTTGGGAATTTGTCTTCGTAGCACCATCGGACGGATGCCCGGCGACCGCACTTCACGTAGCCTCGACGCATGCCTTGCGATCCCGACGCGTGTCCTCCGCCTCGAAGCTTCCGGCGCCCTGCGACCCCAAACCGGTCAGACAGGTTCTCCAAACCGGTCAGGCCGGTTTTGGCCAGACAGCCACGCCCGGTCTTCGGCCTCAGCTTTGTGGCTCAGCCGAGTAACCTAGTGATTTTCTGGTGAACCACCACAAACCCCGCGAACTTGATGTAGCCTCCGCCAATCACCACTCATGACTTGGCTCCCATGAAGTCCCGGCTCGACCTTGGTTTTGTGGCTCAACCAAGAAACCGTCCACAACTTCATCTTGCTGTTCATGCCACCACGTGGCCCGCACTTGACCCCACTGGCCACCGGGTCCCTCGAACGAAGCCTACTTGTCTTCTCCACACTTGGAGGCCTCACCAGCAACGACCTTTCGCGCTTGTTCTTCACCTGCACCAACACGAGTCAAGCCGCAACCTGCACCTGCAATACTTAGCCAAGAATCAGCCCACACAACGTTCTCAATCACTCATCACACAAGGAAGCGACCATCCACCGGTCCTCGAACCATACATGGTCCTCAATCTCCCCCTTGATGAGTGCATTGACAACACACACATTTGGTAAATAAAGAGAAAAGGAAAACAGAAAAAGAACAAAAGGAAAAACTCCAACAAGCGATCGAAAGCCGAGAAAGGCAAAGAATGAGATCACTTGAAGAAGACAAGTCTCGGACCCCTTAGGCAAGGGCAACGGCTCGACACATCCGAGACAAAAACCATGCTCAAGCAAAGTGCACAAACCACCAAAGCACACTAGAGCTCCCCCTGCACATATGCAAGCTCCCCCTGAACAAGTGCCAACTCTGGGCACAAACCGGTCAGGCCGGTTCCCATAACCGGTCAGGCCGGTTCCACCAAAACCGGTCAGGCCGGTTTCCAAAACCCGTCAGGCCGATTTCACACAGTAGACCACACCCCCAAAAGCCAAAAATGCAAAAGAAATGCACAAGCTTCCCCTTGGCACTAGGGATACGTTCCAGGGATACAAAGCAACTTTTCTCGACCTTCCTTTCTCCCCCTTGTTGCCAATGCATGAATCCAGGCACAAATGCAACCTAGAGCTTCTCAAGTATACAAAATTCATCACAAGATGCTACACATGTCCAAATGAGCAAGTTAGATACTCTACAGGTTCGTAACGACCTCAACTACATGATCACCAAGTTTCACAACCATTGGACAAGGCTAACAAGGATTTGAGTAATTTTGCGAAAAGTTACTCTCTCACGAGCAAAAACCTAAACATGAGCAGAACATGTCAAAATGGCAGAGCCATGCAAACTTCATGCTAGGACAACCATTCTAATCATAAGACCATCACAAACACCCACAAGCACCTCATGTCATGTCAAATCCACCAAGCCATGTGCCTACTTCTATGTATGAGACTTCTCATTTGTAGGCATCATGCAACGGTTCAGCACCCAAAGCAATTTAAATTCAGCACATATGACATGGGAGCACATTTTCCAAGCATTTTACATTTCATTTTCAGATTCATAATTGGTACATGAAATGTCTTTGCGACAAAAGGAACTTATGCCCCTCCACAAGATGAAGCAAGAGGGCTAAACATTCATGATGGCAAAATGAGCCTTTGGCCCCATATGATCAATAAACTAGCTATCCAACTACAAATTAAGCATAGCAAAGCCACTAAAACATGTCAAGATCATATAAGGGCATTTACACATGAGAGAGCAAACATGTGACATTTTTCAAAAAACATAGCCATCAACCATGGATTATTCATCAAGATCATCAAGAGCTAAGCCAAACTAACCATAGCATACCAAACAAGCTCACAAAGACATATATCTCATTCCATGGTGAATAATGTATATAAGAGAAGCTTTTCCTATCCAATGCATATGATACAAAATGCATGCAATCTAAGATACAAGGATGCCTATACATCATGTTACATATGCCATGCCAAATGCAAGAAATGCACAAAGGAAAGCTATACATATGCTACAAAGGAGCTCCCACACAAAACACACAAACCACCGACTCCTCGAGGGGAGGCAAAAAGGGCTCGACACCACTGGCAAAAGAGCAAAGGAGCACAAAACTCTCAAGCTCCCCCTAAACTCATGCATTAAGGCCAAAGAGCATACAAAGCTCACCTTACACACATAAGATAGGGCAAAGAGCAAAAAGAACCAAGTGGCTTGACCAAGGCCACATACTTGAAGGTCACAAATTGACTTACCTTTATCATTTCTTCAGAAGTCACTCATCCTTGTCCACCATCCCAGAAAGTGATGTACCTCCATGTCACCACCGGGATATGAGACCGAAGAACCACCCCCGATATCAACCAAATGTTCTTCGGGCCTCCCACCTGAAACTCAAAACCAAGAGCGAGAACGAGCAAATGACTCAACACTGGGGTTAGTCCCAAAGGTGTGAAACCAGTGTCGGGCCATTTCCTCAAAAGTAGGGTTAGCAACATCTATCCTACCGCGCCTATCAAAACTGCGATCCATCCTGTCAAACCTATCAAACCTGGAACCACCATGGGAAAACCACTCCCGTCCCATTGGAGGAGTACGACTACCATGATAGGAAAAGCATGGTCCGTAGCCCCTCTGAGACTCAAAGCTGCGACCTCTCCCAAACTCGTATTGATCACGAGGTGGAGAACGTCCAGCAAACTCACCACCTGCAAGCTCTCCAAACCAACCACCAGAACCACGACCTCCTGCAACAAGCCGAGACTCATCACGAGCACGAAAACCAAACTGGTCATTCTGCAGACTCCAAACCAGTCTGACCGGTTCCAAAACCGGTCTGACCGGTTTCACACCCCCAGCAGCACCTCCTGCACTCTTTTGCTCTCCCCAAGCCGGAACTATCCTCACACTCGCCTTGGCCCTGGGCATCTGCACACGAGACTTAAGTACACCACTGAAGGGGTGATACTTGTCCCTATTAGCCCACTCCTTCGCCATTCTCTCCTCTCGCTTCCTCTTGAAGCAAAACTCATCTTTATGGCCATCTCTCCCACAATAGCCATAGTGAAACCTCACAAGCTTAGTTTTGGGCTTGGATTGGGGCTGCTCGCTTGGTTTCTCTCCACTCAACTCCTCTACCGATTTCTCCTCACTAGCCTTCTCACTCACTTTCCCAAAGAACACTTTCCCGGAAGTGCTCACAAACTTGATAGGCTTTTGGAGATCATTTGTGGGTGTAGGAGATATGGGTGGAGCTGGGGTTGTGTCTAGTCGGTTCCTAAGATGATTGGGTTTTGGAGGGAAATCGTTTTTGTGATGGGTTTTTGGTGGCTCTGGGATATTCTCTCCACTTCCCTCACCATCTTGTTTGCCCCAAGTCCCTCACTATCCTGCCTCTTAAATGCCTCGATCATCATCCTCAACTGAGGCTCATGACCAGACAACAAACCCATCAACTTTCTCAAGTCATCATTCTCATCCTTCAAACGATCAACATAATGTGCAAGTTCCAAATTTTTCAAAGCATGCATTTCACAGGTAGAGCATGATGTAGGCATGGGTTCCTTCAACTTAGCCTCAAGAGAACTAGTGTAAACATGCATCTCATCAATCTTAGCATGCAAAACAGGGCAAGAAGTGCAAGCACCTAGCAAAGCAGATCTAGACTTAAACTCAGCCACTTCAACCCTAAGCACATCTAGTTCCTCACACTTGGAGGCATGCTTCTCCTTAAACAAAGCAAGATCACCAAGAAATATGGAGCAATCAGCACAATCAACCTCATCCGAAACAACAGGGCTAGCCTTAAGGGAATCAATCTCAAGCTTGCTATCAAGCACCTGTGTCTCTAGCTCAGCCACTCTAGTCCTAGCATCCTCGAGTGAAGCCCCAAGCTCTTTTCTCATTTTCTTTGCCTCTCTAAGCATGTCATCACGATTATCAAGCAAAGTACCGAGTCGTTCATTCTCATGGCGCAAGAAGGGAAGCTCATCACTCACCTCGTGGTCGGACTCAGAGTCCGAGTCACTCTATGTGCTCTTCTTGCTGGCGGAGCTCAGCGCCATGGTGCAGAAACCGTCTCTCGCGAAGCAGCTCAGCCCGCTCAGGTTCTTGGACGACTTCTTGTTCTTGCGACGATCACCTTCATCCTCACTGCTGCTCAAGCTCGAGGTGGAGTACGCGGAACTGGAGTCGATGTCGCTCGCTCCAACCATCGCTCGGGCCTTGCCTCGGCTCTCCTTCTTCCTCGATCGTCGCTCGTCCTTGTACTTGTTCTTGTGCTTGCTCTTGTGGTCGCGCCTCGACCGGTACTTACCATCGTTCCTCGGCTTGTGCTTGTAGCCGTCCTTGTTCTCGACCTTCTCCGGGCAGTCGGCGACGTAGTGTCCCGGCTTGCCGCACTGGAAGCACGTCCTTGTGTTCCTCCTCATGTTCACTCGGTTCTCGTGCAGCCTCTCGAACCTCCTCGTCAACGGCGCCAGCTCGTCCTCTCCAAGCACGTCGAACTCCCCATCTGGCATAGACATCAAAGAGGAAAAAGAGAACATCGTGGTGGATGGGTTAGTGTTAGCCTTTCCTTTCGAACCACCAACGAGGGCAAGACTATGGGAATCAGTCAAACCCTCGAGCTAGGCAGTCATGCCCCTATCCACTTCAGCCGACTTGAGCTCCGAGAACAGCTCGTTCAACATTAGAGTGTCATACTTCTCCGACTCCACAATGGCCTCGAACTTTCCGCCCCATATTGTACGATCCAAAGAGTGTAAGAGCTTGACAGCTCTATCATGATCATCGTACGGGAGAACGTCCACATTGGCCCTCATGTTGTTCACAACCACCGTGAACCTCTGAAACAAGGCATCAATGGACTCACTAGGGAGATGAGTGAAGTTCTCGTACTCTCTCCGGTAGGTCACATACATCCGTGCCTGAACCTGGGCATTCCCAACATGAGCCTCCTTCAGCACCAACCAAATTCTACAAGCCAAGTGCTCGGTGTGCACCCGATCGAACTCAGGATGACACAAAGCACGAAACAAGTAGTCGACCGCCTTATTGTTGGCATCGAATCTGTCCCTCGATCCTGGAGCGAGAAAGTCCATCGGCTGGACATAGCCTGTGTCCACCGTGACATCCCAAAGGATCTGACCCTTTCCGCGGAGGAACGCACCCATCCGCTTACTCCACATCTGGTAGTTCTTTCCATCGAAGTGTGGAGGACCCGAACCCCATTCCTGGTACGCCATCCTTGGATCTTAGACTGGTTAGAGTCAACAAAGACCCGAACCAGCTCTGATACCACTTGAAGGACCGAAGTGGCAAACCAGAGGGGGGGGGAGTGAATGGGAGCCGATAAAAATTCTATTCAAGAATTCGGCCTATGAACCTAATTTCACTCATGCACTTTCACACGCTTCTCTTGCCAAGTTCACGTAGCCACTGAAGTGCTACTGAACCTAGAAGCAACACCCGACCAACAGCCTTAACACACACGCAGCGGAAACGCACATGACACAGCTGTTGCTAGCCCAAACCGGTCAGGCCGGTTTCTGAAACCGGTCAGACCGCTTCTGTTGGACTTAGCCTCACGCAAGTAGGGGAAACCGATCAGACCAGTTTGGCAAACCGGTCAGACCGATTTTGTCCAGAAACTCCCCAAAAACCGAAAACACCTCAAGAGCCTTTCCACATCTGAACAAACGAAGCCATGGAGCAACAGAGACTTCCTTGCTCAAAAACCTTTCTCGACAGCCCACAGGGCCAAACCGGTCAGACTGGTTTGGGAAACCGGTCAGGCCGGTTTTTGCCTGGACAGTCGGGAAGAACACAGCCCGCGGGTCAACTCCCCCAAAGCCAAACCTCGATCTCCCGAATCGCTCCAAAGACTTGAACAAGACTTTGGGGATATTAGGAACACCTCATGAGGAGTCCATAGCCAAGTTTAATCCCACCAAAACCCGTCCAAAAAGGAGGAATCAAGGAAATGCTGTCAAGAGCACTTCCAACCCAAGAACTCAAGAAACCCCCAAAATCGAGCACATTTACTCACGGATTTGGGAGGGGAATCACAGCCCAAAAAACCACGAAGGGTTCCCACAAATTTCCCCCATCAAATCCCCAAGAAAAAGGTCCCGAAAACAACCCAACGAAATCACCAAGAGAAGGCTCCGAAAATCACCACCAAGAACAACCGGGGAAAACACATCCAAACCTTGAGCAACCATGCCGAATCATCTATACATGAAACAAAGGTTCATACAAGGTGTAGCAAGCTGCCCGATCATCCATCCCTCTCAACAAGATCTCTCCATGAAGCTCTCAATCTAGTCCAACGAAAAACCTAAGGAAAATAGGAAGGAAATGGGAAAATAAATGAGCTAGGGTTCCAAG
The DNA here is from genome assembly GCA_947561735.1 of Cenchrus americanus. NCBI lineage: Eukaryota > Viridiplantae > Streptophyta > Magnoliopsida > Poales > Poaceae > Cenchrus > Cenchrus americanus. The sequence continues at coordinate 191,406,095 of OX387242.1, forward strand.
AGTTGGCTGCCATCCTCTCACCCCTTGGGTTATATGGAGGCCAGCCGAAAGACTAAAATGCCCCTAAAGCCTAAACTAAGATACACGCCCACCAAGGGCACTTTGGGAATTTGTCTTCGTAGCACCATCGGACGGATGCCCGGCGACCACACTTCGCGTAGCCTCGACGCAAGCCTTGCGATCCCGATGCGTGTCCTCCGCCTCGAAGCTTTCGGCACCCTGCGACCCCAAACCGGTCAGACCGGTTCTCCAAACCGGTCAGGCCGGTTTTGGCCAGACAGCCACGCTCGGTCTTTGGCCTCGGCTTTGTGGCTCAGCCGAGTAACCCAGTGATTTTCTGGTGAAGCACCGCAAACCCCGTGAATTTGATGTAGCCTTCGCCAATCACCACTCATGACTTGACTCCCATGAAGTCCCGGCTCGACCTTGGTTTTGTGGCTCAACCAAGAAACCGTCCACGACTTCATCTTGCTGTTCATGCCACCATGCAGCCCGCACTTGACCCCACTGGCCACCGGGTCCCTCGAACGAAGCCTACTTGTCTTCTCCACACTTGGAGGCCTCGCCAGCAACGACCTTTCGCGCTTGTTCTTCACCTGCACGAACACGAGTCAAGCCGCAACCTGCACGTGCAATACTTAGCCAAGAATCAGTCCACACAACGTTGTCAATCACTCATCACACAAGGAAGTGACCATCCACCGGTCCTCGAACCACACATGGTCCTCAGTAATGAGAAAAAGCTAATTGATCTAACCACCTTGAGGCAGAGGCATAATGAGACACCATGGAGTTCCTCAGGAGGTTCAGAGAGACAAAAAGCAAGTGCTTATCTTTGAATATACCAGATGACCAATTGGCTGGTATGGCTGTGGCAGGTATGTTGCCAGCTATTCGGGAAAAGCTGTTTTGCATGGAGTTCGATAATCTTGGCCAATTGTCTCACAGATTGTCATTGATGAGCAATCAAGCTTATGGCTTCAAGAAAAACTCCAGGTTTGGCAAACACAATGATGTAGCTGACATCTATAATCAATTCCTCGAAAGGGCTGATCAGGGAGAGGAATTTGATGATGAAGAGGAGATAGCTGCAGCTGAAATAGTGTGGGGCAAAGAGCCATTAACAGTGAATTAAAGGTGGATCAAGAAAGCCAAGGGCACCTACGATTTCGATGTGACTAAGGCTGACAAGCTCTTTGAGTTCCTTGTGAACGAAGGCCGAATCAAGTTGCCAGATGGGCATTCTATGCTTCGGCCTGATGGGGTCAAAGAAAAGAGGTATTGTGGGTTTCACGATAGGAATTCTCACTCCATCAATGAATGCAGGGTCTTTAGGATGAGAATTCAGAAGGCTATTCAAGAAGGTCATCTAAAATTTGACAATAAGATGAAATTAGATGGCAATCCTTTTCCTCAGAACATGATTGGATTCTCAGTCAACATGGTGACTGCTGAGGAGAAAGGAAAAGTGAAGGTTTTGACTTCAGCAAGGGCTAAGCAGGATGGATCAGTTGACCCTGCTCAACAAGTGACAGTTGAACAACTCCACAAGGAAGTGCCTCGCATCTTGAAAAGTCAAATTGAAGTTGGGGAATCCTCCAAACCCAGGGTGACTTCGTGCATTATCTTTAATAAGTGGCAGCGTCAGCAAGAAAAGGAGCGCTACCAGAAACAACGATACGAAGAAGAGATGCACAGGAAAGAAAGAGAAGAGCATGCGCGAGAACAAGAGCGTGCGCATTGGGGATGTGCGTTCTTCAGGCACTGCTGGAATGAAGGTTTAAAGCTCCCCACGTTGAACAATTGTCCTGAATGCAGTGACAAATATACTGAGTATAGGCAGGATACCGTCAATCGCCGATCCGTCCATGAAAGAATTGGAAGGATGCACCCTAGTGACGGTCGGCGCATAAAAATAAATGAAGTTAATAATCAACCAAGAAAAAGATATGCTGATCACAGGTGGGTTGATCATGAAGAAGAAGAAGAGCGTGAATATGTCTGGTAGAAATGACAGTGGTGCCCACCTGGCTTGAGGAGAAGCCAAAAGAGAAGAGTTCAACGCTTGAGGAATCAGGAGTTGAAGCAGGCAGGAATCAAGAGGAAACAGGTGTGGCGTCCAAATGATAAGCCTGATGGATCTGGTCGTTCAGCTCCTACATGCATGGTATGCTTCTTGTCGAATGAATTCATGGCTCCAGCTAATCAGGTTGTGAAGGATGAGACGTCGCCAGACGTTGATGATGCTGAGCAATTTGGGTTGATGGCACAGCTGGTGTTGGCCAAGCAAGCTACTTTTGATAAGCCAGGCAAGAATCAGCACATGAGACCGCTGTACTTGAGAGGATATGTCAATGGGAAGCCATTGACCAAGATGTTCATTGATCGCAGAGCTGCGGTCAATGTAATGTTGTACACTACATTCAGGAAGCTTGGCATGGGCCCTGGGGATTTGATGCCAACAAGAATAGTTCTGAATGATTTTGATGAGAATCCTTCAGACACCAAGGGCTGTGTACATGTGGATTTGATGATCGGGTCTAAGACCTTGCTCACGACCTTCTTTGTCATTGAGGGCAAAGGGCATATAGCTTGCTGCTTTGGACGGGACTGGATCCATGCAAATTGCTGCATCCCATCTACCATGCATTAGCAGCTTGTTCAGTGGTCCAAGCAGATGATTCAGTAAGCGTGGCTAACGTGGAACCAGCCTTTTGGGAGTATCAAGGTATTGATTGCTTCTCAGGAAAGGACTGGGGTGAAGGTCCTATTGAACCAGTCAGCAGTGATCAACAGCCGATTCTAGTAGTCGGCTCTTATAGCAATTTTGAATGGGGAACCCAATTGATGGAACTGATGGAAAGTTGGGACGTGGATTTATGTCGGCTAACAAGCTGGAAGAAATAGACATTGGAGATGGCGACAAGGCCGGCATGTATCAGTGCTAACTTGGATCCAGTTTTCAGAGAAGAGTTAATCAAGTTGCTAAGAGAATATAAAGATTGCTTTCCTTGGGATTATTCGGAGATGCCTGGTTTAGATCATTCTATTGTTGAGCATCGGCTGCCAATCAAGTCTGGTTTTAAACCTTACAAGCAGCCTCCCCGAAAAATCTACAAGGATGAAGTATTGGCCGACGTGAAGAATGAAATTGAAAGATTATTAGAGGCAAATTTCATTTGGTCATGCAGATATGCTGATTGGATCTCTAATATTGTTCCTGTCTACAAGAAGAACGGGAAGATGAGGGGTTGCATAGACTTTAGAGATCTAAACAGAGCTACACCCATGGATGGATATCCAATGCCTGTTGCTGATTTGTTGGTTGATGACGCTGCTGGACATAAAGTTATTAGTTTCATGGATGGCAATGCAGGGTACAATCAAATTTTTATGGCAATAGAAGATATATCAAAAACAGCCTTCAGATGTCCTGGACATATAGGCCTTTTTGAGTGGATTGTCATGACATTTGGGTTGAAAAATGTCGGTGGAACTTATCAAAGAGCCATGAATTATATCTTTCACGAGTTGATCGGCAAAATTGTGGAGATATACATTGATGATGTTGTGATCAAGTCTTTGGATCATGAATGACACTTGGATGATGTGAGGAAAACACTAGAGTGCACCCAAAAACATGGGCTTAAGATGAACCCGAACAAGTGTGCCTTTGGGGTTTCAGCTGGAGAGTTCCTGGGATTTCTGGTGCATGAGGGAGGAATAGAAGTTGGCAAGAAAAGCATGAAAGCTATTGATGAAGTTGTTCCTCCAACCAATCTTAAGGAATTGCAGTCATTGCTTGGCAAGATCAACTTTGTGATAAGATTTATTTCAAATTTGTCACAAAAGTTGTTGCCTTTCTCTCCATTGTTAAGGATCAAGAAGGATCAGAAATTTGTATGGGGTGACAAACAACAAAAGGCTTTCGATGAGATCAAAGAGTACATGAAGGAACCACCAGTGTTGGTGCCTCCACAATTGAACAAGCCCTTTAAGTTGTACGTGGCGGCCGATACCCAAACCATTGGATCGGCCCTCATACAAGAATTTGTGGGAAAGGAAAGAGTAGTTGCGTACCTTAGCCGAAAATTGCTTGATGCCGAAACAAGATATTCGGCTGCGGAGAAGCTTTGCCTGTGTGTTTATTACTCATGTACAAAGTTTCGACACTATTTGTTGAATGCCTAATGCGTTGTATATTCAAAATTTGATGTAATTAAACACATGTTGTCTATGCCAATTTTGAATGGGCCAATTTTGAATGGAAGGATTGGCAAGTGGATTTTTAGCTTTGTCTGAGTTTGAGTTCAAATTTGAATTGGCAAAAGCTGTTAAAGGACATATTATTGCTGATTTCATTATTGAACATCGTGACCCATCGATTAATTTACTTGAGATTACTCCTTGGGCTTTGTTCTTTGATGGATCCTCATGGGGCAAAGGTGGTGGAGTAGGAATTTTATTGATTTCACCCAGAGGAGAGATGTTTGAATTCGCTATCCCAATTCAACCTAATGTCTCAAATAATCAAGCTGAATATGAAGCATTACTTAGAGGGCTTCAATATTTGAAAGAAGCAAAGGCTATTTCAGTTGAAATTTATAGAGATTCAGAGCTGGTTATAAAACAATTTAATGGCCAATATGAGTGTAGAAATGATATCCTGAGGAATTACTACGAGGAGTGCAAGGAAATCTTGAAAGGTTTTCAGTTAGTGATTCTACAACATATTCCTAGGGAGCACAATGAAGAGGCAAACAGGCTAGCCCAAAGTGCTTCGGGTTATAGAGAAAACCAAGAAGTATTTGCCAATGATGTGTGTACTTTTAGGAGTGATCTAACAGAAGATGATTGGAGAAAAGAAATTGTTGATTATCTGGAAAATCCGTACCGAAAAGTCTCTAGGAAGCTCAGGTATAAAGCCATAAAGTTTGTTCTTCTTGATGAACATTTGTATTACAAATCATTAGTTGGGGTGTTGCTACAATGCCTAGGTCAAGAAGAAGAGAAGATGATGAGTGAAGTGCACAATGGGCTGTGTGGAGCACATCAATCGGCTTACCGAATGAAATGGGTTATCAAGCACATTGGATGTTATTGGCCGACGATGCTGGAAGATAGCTTTGAGTATTACAAAGGGTGTCAAGATTGTCAAAAGTTTAGGAATATCCAGAGAGTTCCAGCATCAGCTTTAAATCCTATCATCAAGCCATGGCCATTCAAAGTATGGGGTATAGACTTGATTGGCCAAATACATCCTCCATCTAGCAAGGGGCATAAGTTTGTGCTTTTGGCAACAGATTATTTCACTAAATGGGTTGAGGAAATTCCATTGAAGAAAGTAACATCGGAAAATATAGTTTAGTTTGTTAAAGAGCACATCATCTACAGATTTGGAATTCCTCAAACAATTACAACTGATCAAGGGACTCAGTTTACATCTTCAGAGTTCAGAGAATTTGCTGAAAGCATGGGGATTAAATTGTTGAATTCTTCTCCTTATTATGCCCAAGCTAATGGTCAGGCAGAGGCTTCTAAAAAAATCATGATCAAGATTATACAAAAGAAGATTGATCAGAAGCCATAAAGGTGGCATTCGGTACTCAATGAATCCTTATGGGCTTACCGAATGGCCCCTCATGGAGCTACAAAAACATCTCCTTATGAGTTGGTTTACGGGCATTGTGTTGTTTTGCCATGGGAAAAGCAATCAGCTTCAAGGAGAGTAGTTTTGCAAAAGGATTTAAGTTCCAAGGATTACAATGACTTAATGATGGACGAATTAGAAGATTTGTATATGATTCGTCTTAGGGCCTTGGAAAATATTGAGAAAAACAAGATGCGAGTTGCTAAGTATTATAACAAGAAGGTAAAGTCAAGCAATTTGCAGGAGATTTAGTTTGAAAAGCACTACTGCCGATTGGGACTAAGTACATTACGTTCGGCAAGTGGTCCCCGAATTGGGAAGGTCCTTTTTGGGTAGACAGGTGTACGCCTGGATATGCGTATATCTTGAAAACTTTACTCAGAGAAGAGTTTACTGCTACCATAAACGGGAGATACTTGAAGAAATATTATCCTAGTATTGAAGTTGATCGGTGATTACAAACATCAGGATTACAGGCATCAAAAGCATGGAAACAGCCGGCGTTCGGGAAAGAAGCCGCCTTCAGAGCAAATCTTGATAAAAGTAGATGGCCAATACTAAAGTGTATTGCCCTTAGCACAAAAAAATGTTCTACATCACAAACGTTTCTCGCAGGTTCTTTATTTGGCAACCCAGCCACCTAAGTTTACAAGAGAGAACTTGTGGGAAGCAGAAGGCCTGGAGGAAGAAGCGAAAGTATGCTTCTTTTCTTTGATTCTGCATTTTTCCTCTTCAGCTCTTCCCTCTTCAGCTGCTCCAGGACCACTGTGACGGCGACGTAGAAGCTTCGGGGATTGCCGTGACTTGCAGCTTCCATTAGGCTGTCCTAGGAGGCCTTCAGGTTGTTGTACCTGTCAGAAACGTCTGAAGAAGGGAAAACAAATTCTCGTTGAGCATGAGATATGAAACTTTAGCATGAAAATCAACTAAAGATGAGGAACATACCCCCTAGCAACGCCTCCAAGCTCATGCGGCGTTCGCGTTCGGCACTACAGCGGGCTGTGATGTCCCGCAGGTTGTGTTCTTGATGCCAGATGTGACGGCGCAGTTGGTGGTTGGTCCTCTGTTCTGGTGTGGCGTCTTCTTCTTCAGCACAGAAATTGGAAAGGATGTACTCAGGAACCTCTTCAATACCAAAGATTTCTTCTGGTAGCAGGTCGAGGCTGAGAACAGAGAAAGGTGAATCATGAGATTGCAATCGAAAACAAAAGAAAGGATTGAGAAGAAAAGATTACTCTCGAATGGTTCGCTTCTTTGGTGGAGCGCTGTTCTCCTCGCTGGTTGTTTCCCCTTGTCCGCCATGGCCTTGGGAGTTTTTTCTCTGTAGAAGGAGGACGAAAGGGCGTGAAATGATGAAAGTGTATGCTAGTGGATTTGCAGAGCACCAAGGGGGCTATTTCATTAGCCGTGAGAGCGCATCGAGAGTGATGACTGGATGGCGTGCATTAATGGGAATAACAAACGGCAGGGTTTCTCCCCGAATGCGAAGGGTTTTTCATTGTACAGTGTTCATGGTTCGCGAATAAGGATTTTATGTGGATTCTGCGCTAAGGGACAAAGTTTGTGCGTGTTCGGCTAGAGTAAGAGTTCCCGAATACGTTCAAAATAGTAAAGGTTCACATGCACACATTAAAGGAAATCATCACGAGACGAATGCAGAAGATAAAATTTCATATTTATTGCCGAAATTCCACATCCCTAGTACAAATTAATCAAAAAGCCTGTCCAGCACGGACTGGGGATGAATGGAATTGATAATGGCATTGCCGTGGCCGTTGAGGCGCTCCAGGATGACCTCGATGTCATCGACGTCCTCCGGCGCGCCACCGTGGAAGCCGCGCGGCCGCGTGGAGTAGTCGACACCGGTGTGCGTTGCCATGGCAGCCAGGCCCAGGGTACTTCCCCGGCGGATGCCGTGGAGGTCTACCTCGTCGACGCGGTCTTCCGCCACGCCAAGGCGGGCTTCCGGTGTGACTCCAGGGGCGTTCACCTTGTCCGCCAGCTTCTTCACTAGCGTCTTCAGCCAACTAAGCTCGGCGTCGCGATCTGCAACAATCAAGGAGCAATGGCGGTTAGTTCAAAGTTGAGTTGAGATTAAACAAATCACAAGAATCACCATCGATGGTCTCCAGCAGTTGCTTGCGCTAGTGCTCCCACTCGAGCTCGGCGATTCCGACCTTTTTGGGGACAACCTCCAACTTGCGCCGGGTTTCATCGCACTCCGCCTTAAACCTGCGGGCGGCAAGATCATCATAGCGTGAGCTGGAGGAGTGGGAACGGTAGGACGATCCCGAGGAATCGCCCATCATGGCCGGGGTCGTGGCCGCTACAGGAGCAGGGTTGCATTAGATGAGCCTGGAGACACAAAGAGTATCGTCAGAAGCGAAAAGTTCTAGAAAGAGCTGTAAAGAAACTGACGATCATCACCTCCGGTTAGTGCCTGTGTGGCTCCCTTCGGCCTCGTCGCTCGCCTTGCGCCTATTGCTGCTGCCTGCAATGGAGCTTTTTGGAGTATTAGTACTGGAGAGGAGAAGTTTCGATTGGCAAAGGCTTGAAAGCAGAGGACTTGGTGAAAGGCTAGGGACACCCGAGGTTCTTATTTATGGGACTGGCAAAGAGACCGTGGCCGGAGATCGTGGTGTATATCCCAAGAAATTTGGAAGTGGAGAGACTTCTTTAACCGAACCGTCGTCGGGTCATTTGGGATTCAAGTTGGGTCGTATTCGGTTTGACTGGCTGAAATTCGTCTGTGTTGCGGTCGGGTTGCTATTCGGGTCTAACACTGTTTGGCTAGAGTTGCTGAATGAGCGGTCTAGAAATTTCTCATTAAAATAAGGTAAAACAAATGTTGGAAAGTGAAAACTGATGGTGAGCAAAATGCAAAGCTTATGAAGTATTCGGCTACAAATTGTTTGTTACAATTATATACTCAAGTACTTTGAGATTACACTGGAAGCATCTGATATGATCTTGCTGATGTTTTCCAATAATTTTTGATCAGCTTCCTGGGTGTTTGACAGAGTAGAGAGCTTTGTCTTGAGCTGTTTTAATTTAATCAGAGCTGTTGTAGCTTCCTTTTGGATTTTCTCTGTTGATTCAGGAAGTTCAGCTATCTTCTTATTGTCAGCCTCGATTTCAGCTGCCAAGATCTTCAGTTCGGTCTCTAGTGCAGCTTTTCTGATGATCTTCAACTCAAGTGCAGGCTGCAGTTCAGCTAGCAGTTTTTATTGTTTTGGATCTGAGCCTGCGAGTCTTTCACGAATTGCTTGGCTTTAGCTCTCTTTTGTTCCAGGGCTGGTCGGGAGGATTGATTCTTCAAAGCTTGCCTCACTGCTGCGAAGTGATTATCCAATTGTGAGATGGGCTCTAAGGAGGCTTTGACATCGTTAGGAAGCTCCTGGTTGATGGATTTGAGCACTTCTTCTAGAAGATCAACGTCCCTAACTTGATCTTGGATATCCCTTTGCAGCAAAGAGAGGATTTCTTTTAGCTTTTCTTGATTTTTCACTGACAAAGCTTGGCCGGAGGATGTTTCATCTCCTTTTTCGGCGGTTGAGTCATCCACGTTGAAACAAAAGCTGGGTGGTGATACAGCTTGATCCTGAAAAGAAAAGCTTGCCAAATTAAGGATGATTTATTAAATGGAAATAAAAGAGATAAATATTCATGCTTACCTCATTTCTGGCCTCCTGAGTTGGAGAAGGAAGTTTTTCAGGCTCAAGGAGGGGTTCTTGGATGTTCAGTTGAGGAGAAGCTTGAGGGGTCATTAGTAAAGCTGAAGCTTTTAGCTGAGGAGAAGCTGGAGGAGTCCTGGGTAGGATTGAAGCTTCTAGCTGAGGAGAAGATGGATCCATCCTTGGTGAAGCTGGGACTTCTGCTTGAGAAGAGGATGGCTGGATCCTTGGTAAGGCTAGAGCTTCTTCTTGAGAAGAGGATGACTGGATCCTTGGTAAAGCTGGGTTTGAAACGTGTTTGATTCACCAATGTTTCCTCTACAACTAACAAGTGAGGGATGAATTCCAATGAAGAAAATGGTTTTAAAATGGAGAGATAATGAAGATTTTACCAGTAGATGGAGCATTGGCAGATTCTGTAATAATCAATGGTTGCTGAGTTCTGGTCTGAAATTACACAAGATAAAGAAGATCAGGATGAAGAGTGGTTTTATGCTCAGGAAGGAAAAGATTTTAACCTGAATAAGAACTCTTTTGGATGTTCTTTTCTTCATGGCAGCTGGAGGAGCAACTAGAGATGGAGCTTTCCTTTTGTCAGAGATTGAACTGATGAGGGTTGGATCCAGTGTGGCATATCTAGACATCAGTTGAGCCAAAGTGGGAGAATGAAATCCCAAGGCAGAGATTAGGCCTGCAATATTGTAGGAGATTGTCCTGGCAAGAGGAGCAGGTACTGTATATAGCAGAGAATAGCAAGATCCTGATCAGTAAAGAGAGACATGATTGAAAAGGAGGGGAAATATAAGTATGTTACCCCTGAAATTGGATGGAAATCAGACATTTGCTCAAGACAAAGAGGGTGTACTGGCACATTGAAGATGTGATCATGAAATTCTTGCCACCAAGAAGTAAATGAGGGATGAGCTATTGTTATTGGCACAAAAGGCCTAGGTGCATAAACAGTTGAGCTGCACTGATACTCAAAGACCCTTTTTACTTGCAGGGATTCCTTAATATCCTCTCTGGGCTTGAGGAATTCATGAAGGAATAGCCTTGGGGGCATTTGGTCGCATCCTAGTTGTCTGGCCATCATATTTGGTTGGTAGTATTCAAAGGTGCTCTGATTTTGCCTTCCTCCACTGAATTCTGCTCGCAGGATGCATGGATGAATGAAGATATTGAAAATTGCTATAGATTTTACATCATTACATCCAGCCTCAAAACTAAACTCACAAGGGAGAGTCAAGTTATCATTGTTCAAATATGGAAGCCGAAGGGGATTAGCAAAACCTTTGAAGAAGAGCTCCAAAAGTTGGCTAATGTTTTGGCTGATGCACACGGTTGAGGCAATTTCTCCATAAGTATGGCAACCTTTGGTGCTCTGGGTTTCTCCTTCCTTGTATTTGGCTGAAGGAAAGCGCCAGTTGCTGAGGTCAGTACCAACAATCTGGTGCATATATAGCTGCAGCCACATTTGAACAAACCACCAAGGGCCATTAACACAGGAGATCTTTTGGCTAGTGTGGATCAAGTAGGTGGTCTGATGAAGCATATGGTATACACTTCCTAGGAGGTACTTTCCAAGAGGAATAAGATTACCAAGAGCCAAGTCCTCAGCCATTACAATGTGGTTTAGGGTTGGCTCATTGGCTTTGCCACAGAAGATGAATCTGCATAGCCACATGTGTTAACACCAAAATTTAATAAGGAGTCTGACTTGTGGGTCCAGCTCAATGAGGAGTCCGTCCGGCGGAAGGAAGGTTTCTTCAGATGCATTCGGCAGAAAAATCCGCGGTCGGCTATTTGATTTCGTTCGGCAAGGGAACAATTGAGCTGATTTTGCGGGATTGTACGGTGACGTGGCTGAAGCAGGAAGGACGAATGGATGAATAAGCGATCAACCTTAGAGATAAATTAGGTATCAAATCCATTCGAGGTTGTGCTTGGCAGGGTATAAATATGAGCCCTGATTGTATGTAACAGATATACGTAATCATTCTCAATACAAACCGGCTTTACACCAAACCCTAGAGTCCATTTGTCGTGTCGTCGAGTTCTTCGAGAGGGTTCATCGATCCGTCGACCTCCGTGAGTACCGGCAACCTTGTATCATGTCTAGTATCATGCGGTGGATTTAGATCTGATGCAAGTAGTCTTGTTACCATGCTTAGTGTCATGCGGTAGACTCAAGCTTGGTTCAAGAGGGTTTCTTGTTAGGTCATGAGCCATGCAGTAGGATAAGATCCAGCTTGAAGCTAGTTATCGGCTCTATTGGATTTTGGCAAGATTCAATAGATTCATTAAGTTACCCCGTGTTGCTTTGAGTTTTTGCTTTATGTTTAAATTCATGTAACACCTTTTGCCCAATCTAGATGGGTTTGGATCGGCTTTATTCCTTTTGATGATCCTTATGCGAGTCGAGTTCGTACCTTTGGCTAATTTAACACGTGGATCACGTGCTCTTTGATAGACGAAACCGAATCGATCTAGGTTGTTACGTGTTGCGGGTCCAAGCTTGCCAACGTTTGTATAAATCTTGAAAGAACTGAGTATCACGCGGTAGATGCAGGTTTTTGGGTTGTTTTGGAGCTGGTCATCCGGTGGATTAGATTTCAAACCAATCTGATAGATTTATCTCGCTTGGTAATGTTCGTTCCTTCTTCATGGACCCCGAATCGGCTATTCAGCTGTATTCGGTTATGTTTCTCATGAGTAGAACACGTGCGTAATATATGATTTAAATAATGTATGCTTTTAGCTTTCCATATTTAGGTTGTATCATGCGGTGGATAGATCTATTTGTGGAAAGTGGTGCGATCCCCATGCAAGTTGTATCATGCGGTAGATAGATTTGTTTGGCGTCGTACCCGACAGGTTTTAAAGCACCTAGACATGCGGTAGACTAGTGCTTTGGATCTATGCATGCTTGTTTATTACATGTTTATGCTCGCGCTTTACTTTATTTATTTATTTAACGTTGATCATCACGGGGATCGGTCATGGTCTTGCGCACGTGTATCTTTGTCCAAACAAAGACCGATCGTCGTCATGCTTACGTCATCCATTCGGCTATGTTATTTTTCCCTTTTAAAAGCTCCCGAATGGTTTCAGTTTATTGGCAGATAGCTTTCTATAGCTATGTGTCATCCCATCTGGCTTTGTAGCCGTAAATATGGAACTGTCTGGTATCACCCGGCAAGTTCCAAGCTTTGGTATTTAACTACTTTGTCTTTTGTTAATTTTCAGGGAAAATTGACTGGCACGTCCTGTGATTCTTTGCACGTGTGAAGCCAGCTTGTTCGGCTTGCTGTGTGCTTGGCGCTAGGTGCATATTTTGCGTCAACACACTTTTTGGCACGCCCGATGGGACCACAGCCGAAAATCAAAATGCCTGACATTGGGGATATCATGGATGTCAACATTGAATACCTCTCTCCTGAGCAACGGCAGCAGCTCCAGGACGCCGTGGACCAGTTCCAACAGAAGTGTTTGCTGTCCTTCAAGAAGAACAGGAGTGGCGTCCCGTACTTGAAAATGAGATGCCCAGGGTATTGTTGCCAGGGGAGAGCGACGCCACAACCCAGCAGGAGAGGGAGGAATGCATGCAAGCATTCCGAGATACTACGGACCATGTCTTGAGCAGGCACCACAGAGCTTTCCTTGGTGCGTTCAAACAAATGATGGTGGCTGTCTTCGGTCCAGGCATGGAACAGGCGTTCAGTAAGACGCCCATTCAAGGAGGCACCGTGGAGTTGGGCGAGTCCAGTTCTCAACCGCGATTGCAGAGCCAGCCAGCCCAGCCTCCTCCGCAGAGCGCTGGGACCAAGCTTTCCAGCCTCCTCCACAAGGTGCTGGGGGTCAGCCAGTTCAGCCCCCACTGTAGGCTGCAGGAGGGCGACCAATCCAGCCACCACCGCAGGGCAGCACGAATCAACCTGTGCAACAGCCGAACCCGTACCAGCCCACGTACGAGGAGTTGGCATTCGGCTCGCCTGGGGCCCCACTTTCTTCCTGCTACAGGATTGCTCCAGCAACCAACAGGCTGCAGAGGAATCTATACGGCGGAGGCTACCACGAGGTGGGGAACTACGGAGCCATCGACGCTCTCCCGAATCGGAGTTACGGACCAGCTGCAGGCGCGCAGGAGGACGATATCCTGGTGCAGAAGATGGCCGATTTGATGCAGAATCAGTTCGGCCTCAAACCAAAAAAGCAAGGACCTACCTACACGCCGCCGTTCCCGGAGTGGTACTACAACGTGATCCTACCGCCAAGGGTGAAGCCTCCGACAGAATTTACAAAGTTCTCCGGGCAGGATGACACGAGCATGGTGGAGCATATCGCTCGCTACCTGATGCAACTTGGAGTGTGCTCATCTGTGGAAGCGTTCAGAGTCAGATACTTCCCCGCGTCACTGACGGGTGCGGCGTTCCAGTGGTTTTCATCTTTGCCCCCTCAATCAGTTAGCAAGTGGAAGGAGCTGGAATGAAAATTCCACGCCCACTATTTCAGCGGCAGCTCGGAAAAGAAGTTGATCGACCTCGCTACCCAGAAGTAGAGACACAGTGAGACCCCCTTGGAATTCCTCAAGAGGTTCAGGGAAGTGAAGGGCATGTGTTTTTCGCTCAATCTACCAGATGACTAGTTGGCCGACATGGCCGTTGGCGGGATGCTGTCGGCCGTGCGTGAGAAGCTATTTGGCGTGGAGTTCGATAACTTGGGCCAACTGTCCCAAAAGCTGTCGTTAATGAGCAACCAAGCATACGGTTTCAAAAAGGATGCCAGGTTCGGCAAACAGCACGACGTGGCAGATATCTACAACCAGTTCCTGGACAAGGCCGCCCTGATGGAGGATTCTGATGATGACCAGGACGTGGCTGTGGCCGAAATCATGTGGGGAAAAGAGCCATTGACTATGAATCAGCGCTGGGTCAAACAGACCAAAGGCACCTACGATTTCGACATCACAAAAGCTGACAAGCTGTTTGAGCTCCTGGTAAAGGATGGCCGAATCAGATTGCCTGAAGGGCATTCCATGCTTCGGCCCGATGGAATAAAGGAGAAACGTTACTGTGGCTTCCACGACAGGAACTCGCACTCCATCAACGACTGCAGGGTCTTCATAATGAGGATCCAGAAAGCCATCCAGGAGGGACACCTCAAATTTGATAACAAGATGAAGCTGGATGGCCACCCCTTCCCTCAGAGCATGGTGGGTTTTTCCGTCAACATGGTGACAGCTGGGGAGAAGGGCAAGGTCAAAGTCTTGACCTCAGCCAGGGCAAGGCAGGATGGAGCAGTGGACCCGGAGCGTCAAGTAACTTTGGAGCAGGTGCATGGTGAAGCCCCCCGCGTTCTCAAGAGCCACGTCGAGATCGGGGAATCATCCAGAGCCAAGCCCAGGGTGACCACGCGTATCCTCCTCAATAAGTGGTAGCGCCAGTTGGAAAAAGAGCGCTACCAGAAGCGGAAGTACGAGGAGGAGAGGCGCAGGGCCGAAGAGGGAACACGCATAAGAGATCTGGAGCAATACACGCGCGAGCAGGAGCACGCGCACTGGGGATGTGCGTTCTTCAGGCACTGTTGGAACGAAGGTTTGAAGCTACCCACGCTGAGGAACTGCCCTGAGTGCAGTGATAGGTATTTTGAGTACAGGCAGGAGACTGCCAATCACCGATCCGTCCATGAAAGAATTGGAAGGATACATCCTAGCGAGGATCGGCGCCAAAAAATTGAAACCATTGATCATCCCAGGAAACGGCAAGCTAATTTAAGGTGGGCTGACCAAGAAGAAGACGAGGACGAGTACATCTGGCAGAAGGGGCAATGGTGCCCGCCTGGCCTAAGAAAGAGTCAAAAGCGAAGGGTTCAACGCTTGAGGAACCGTGAGCTGAGGAAGGCAGGGATCCAGAAAAGGCAGGTGTGGCGTCCAAAGGATAAACCTGAAGGGTCAAAACGTTCGGCTCTAGCGTGCATGGTATATTTTCTGCTGAATGAATTTATGGCTCCTGCTAATCAGGTTGTGCAGGAAGAGGCGTCCCTGGATGATGAGCAGGTTGAGGGACTGATGGCGCAGCTGGTGCTAGCCAAGCAAGCCGTCTTCGACAAACCGGCCAAAAATCGACACATGAGGCCGCTGTACTTGAAGGGATATGTCAATGGCAAGCCATGGACCAAGATGTTTGTCGACGGCGGAGCGGCGGTCAACGTAATGCCATACACCACCTTCAGAAAACTTGGCATGGGCCCTAGCGATCTGACGCCTACAAGCATAATACTAAACGATTTCGCCGGGAATCCTTCAGACACAAAGGGATGCGCTCACGTGGATCTGATGATCGGGTCCAAGACGCTGCTCACAACCTTCTTTGTTATCGAAGGTAAAGGAGCCTACAGCCTACTGCTTGGACGGGACTAGATTCACGCCAATTGCTGCGTGCCATCCACCATGCATCAGCAGCTCATCCAATGGCTGGATGATGATATTGAGGTTGTCCAAGCAGATGACTCCGTGAGCGTTGCAAACATGGAACCTGCTTTCTGGGAGTGTCAAGGCATTGACTGTTTCTCAGGGAAAGACTGGGGAGAAGGTCCTGTTGAACCTGTCAGCAGCGATCAACAGCCGATTCAAGCAGTCGGCTCTTATAGCAATTTTTAATGGAGAACGCCGTCGATGGTACTGATGGCAAGTTGGGCGAGGATTCATGTCGGCTGATAAATTAGAAGAAGTTTGTTGACGGTTAATAGTTGTATCAAAGTTCGTTTGTGACTTGCAAGCGGACAAGTCTCCCGTCGTAGTCAAGGGACCCTTCTTCCCTCGAGTGGTGAACCCAAGGTATCGAATCCGTGGAACAATGTGCAACGCAAGGATTCAATCTAGTAAAGCAAGGTAAGCTATCTTATGAAGGTAAGTTGCATCTAATCTACTAACTCATAAAGAAAACGAATCTAATCTAATCTACTAAAGAGGTAGCAAGAGAAAGCAAGAGATAACCAATCTAGAGAATCTAGATCATGCTTATGTTGTAGCTCCAAACAAGATAGATGAAGATAGCAAAGAGAATCTCATTAAAAGCATCTTTAAATCGTGGCCTTCCCATCCGACTCCGAAAACATCCGCCTTTCGAGACCCCCCGTTCTGTCACAACGTATCCCTATTCATGCGGGGAGCTTAGGGCGAGTTCGATAGAACAAGTTGAAATCACTTGGCCGGTCCGGTATGCACCTCTAGCCACCGCGGCTACAAGAGCACCCTATGTAATCTAGCTGCAAACTAGATCGTAGAAGAAGCAAAACCAAGAAGAAATCAAAATCATCGAGAAGGCACTTAATCGCTAGAAATCGGATTCACTTACAAACTTCACCATGAATGATTACATGAACAAGATCACCACCGGGGCCCTCCCTCGATCTTGATCCTCGCTCCGGAGCTCCGACGTGGTCTTCCATGCAAGGTCCCCACGTTGGCCAGGGAAACCCTAGACAACTAGCACGACCCTCATCTTCAAGTTGGTGTCCCTCAAGCTTCTCTGCTCCTCGGCGGCGGAATACAACTTCCGTTCTGCGTGGCTCTCGGTCAGGGGACTATAAATAGCACGATTGGCGGCTAGGGCAAAGGAGGACGGATTTGGGCCCTAAATGGGCCTGGGCCGACCGGACTGGGCCGGCCGGCCTGGGCCCATTTAGGCCCAGCCCGCGGGCTCCTTTGCTCGAGGTCGGTTCCCTTGCTTCCTGGATGCTTCCCCCTTCTGCATGTAGGTCCATGTCGTCGGTTTCTCTCCGAATTGGACTCAACTCCTTGTCTTGCAAGATTCAGCACTTTTCTGGTCAGGTCCCTGGAGTCTGTCGTCTTCTCGGATCAAGTCCCCGGCTTCTTGGAGTTAATTTTGCTTCATTGCATGACTTGTTCAGGACTTCAAGGTCTTGTCATGAGGTGCTTGATGAACTTATCCCGAAAGTCTTGCATTCAACACTAAAACCCTGCATAAACATTAAACTCCAAAACCGACATGCACACGTGAACTTGTTATACCACGGGGGTTAGTACCAATGAATAAGATACAAAAGTTATGCCAACACCGAAGGTAAACTCATGGCTAGGTTGACGGAATTTCACCGTCAACATCTCCCCCATGCTTAAACCTTGCTCATCCTCGAGTAAGCCTTCGATGGATATCATCATTGCCAAACAATGTTTAAACCTTGCACTTGATCATACATGAAAAAAAACATAATGCCCTCAAAAGTTTAATTCGTTAAAGTTCCATAATGTACTAGCCTTCATCCCTACGGAGGGTAGATATTTAATTAAGCTTATCCCACAAGTATTAACATGCTCACAAAGTTTAAATAGACCTCAGAATTTTTGAAATAAAGAACGAGATAAAGAAAAGAGCTAAACCAAATTCACAAATTTAAATCATCTTGTATATTGCTCATGAACTCTCATCTCACTTGTCTCTCAAGCCTATATATTCTACTCCTTTCCCTCTCATATATATATATGTGTGGTAGGCTTTATATGGAGCTTTGGGAAAGTTTAGTCCTAACAAGATTTTATAAATGAGGTGTTGTCAAAACAAGACAAGCTTCTCATGGTCTTACCGAGACTCGTCAAAAAGGTCATTGGAAAATAATGTTAATCAAGGAGGGGAAAGAGAAAAATACACACACTTTAGATGAGTGGACATGTGCAAATGGCAAAGAGTGATCCGGAGGCACAAAAGAAGTCCTCGTTATCGGATTGCACATGGTTGGAAAATGAGAATGGATCTTTTTAACTTGAAGCCTTGAATGCACTCTTAGAGAACCGGGGAGTTCACTTTACGCTCATATATATTTTTTTTCTCTTTCTCATATTTCTCATTCTTTTCTTTCTTTCTTTCTTTCTTTCTTTCTTTCTTATATATATAAGTTTTTTTTTCTTTCTTCACCTTGGAAGTCACGTACATCGCCGAATTTTTTTCTTTCATCATTATATATATATTTTTTAAAAATACTCCCTTTTTGAACTCTAAAACTGCACCGTACCTACCTCCTCCCCCATGCTTAGACGTTGCTCGTCCTCGAGCAAAGAGGCGAAAAATAAGGTAGGTACCGGGATATTTTTCCTTGGAGAGATACTTGAAATCTTCAACGTTGGCACCGTCTTGCGATCTTCCTTGAATTGATGATCCATTCTCAACGATAGGTTGTGGTCAAGGAGGTAATCACAAAAGATGATATTTGGTTTAAGGGTGGATATCCGGCGAGGTTTGTGAAATCTCCGATGTGGGGATACACAATGCACGGATAAAAGGCTAGCAAAAAGATAGATACGCAAAAACGAAATGACCAGCTTCTCTAGTCTCGGGCCGGAGAAATCATGGCCTGCAATAACTCACTCAAAAATAAATCTTGTACACTAAAGTTTATGCACTCAAATATATATAAGGCTCTGGATAGGTTGAGCAACACACAAGTGATATTTGTGACAAGGTTAGCAATATTTTTGAGCATAAAAAACATCTTTAATCTATTCATAACTTGAGAGCACATAAAACACTATGGGTCTTTATTTTAATCATAACCTCCGCTGAAGATTAAGCTAGCATTTAGATAATTTCAGATTTGTATTTTTAAGAGAGCACTAGGTTAAACATGCATAAATCAATTACAAAGATAAACAAAGCAGCAATTATAATCATATATCATCATGGCACAAACTTTGTAACTTTACCAAAGGTAAAAACTTGGTGGTGACATTATTCATGATGAAAATAAACACTAACACACACGCTGAAAATTAAACTAAAAACTGAAAATTAAAGCAAAGCTGAAAATACTATGCAAACATAGGCGCATCCAAGCTGAAATTTAAAGAAAAGGGGTAAAGGAAAGATAACTAAAGCTCCTCCTCTCTCTAATCTTCCGCCGATGGTTGATATTGAATGTCTTGGTTGTTGTACCCTTACTTGTAATAGGAATGCGCCTCTCCTCCTATGAATTGTCCGAAGGTGCTAGGTGAAGGTGTCCAACCACATAAGCGACGTTTGCATTTCCTTCACCCATTTGGTTTGCATTGGTTAGGATGGTTGCAATAATTTGCACGTTCCTTGCAGCGTATCCTCCAATGGTGGCCACATTTTGATGTGGTTGAGGAAGGTGTGCATATGGCTCCGCAAAGGCTACGTTGGGCACCGCAAAAAATGGTGGGGGTATGGCTGCACCACTCCCCCATGCTTGCATTGGTACACCACCGTAGTAATTTGGCGATGCCGGAATTTCTCCGAATGGTGGAACATAATTTTGTTGTGCACCTCCTTCTTGGGTCGTGGAAAAACCTTCTCCTAATCCTTCTTTATTATATATATATTTTTTTTTTCCGCCGGCACAAGAAGTCCTTCCTCTAACCGATCTTCTTCCCCTCAAGAAAAGTCTTAATCTTCAATCCGGAAGGGGCAAATTCACCTAGGCCACTTCGAAGCCTCCTCTCTCATCTTCACTCTTATATTTTCCTTTCTTCATATATTCATAGGGAAGTCCCGGGTAGGAGATGATTTGGGTTCCTTGTAATACCCGGTTTTAAAGAGATAGTCAACATGGAGAGGTAACAACCCGATCTCCCGAATCCGATGTTGCTCACAACACCACCGGCTGATCATAGGTGAGTAGGGTTGATTGGCTGCGAGTAAATCCAATTCAACTCCGTGTTGGTTATCTATGTCTCTCTTATTCTCCCCAAAAATCCACTTGCACAAAAGTGACACACTTGGATGATGGGGTTCCGGATAGTATTTCTTCGTTGATGGTCTCTTCCCGTGATCATACTCCAAAAGCCTTCCCATGTGCCTTTATGCACATACTTGTTCCGGAGCTCCCTTTTTGAAAATAGGGGACACTCGCCCATGGGTCTACGATACTAGAACATGCAATCGTTTCGAACATGAAAACCAATCTAATCTTTCGGGGATTGTGTTGAATGGATCCAAGGAAGCATTGAGGCCCTACTCCCTTTATGGCATGGTTGCTAGCCTTAAGCATTAAAGTATTTTCAACACAAGTTGATAGATAGATAATCCAACAAAGTGTGATTACATCTCAAGATCGATTACAACCCATGGATGAAAGGAGATTACCCCATCAAAGTGCTAGAAATAGCATCGTTGATCAAGGTTACCCTTCCGACGGTGTCTTCCTTCTTCTCCTCTTGTGGGCTCCCTCCAACGGAATGAGAGACTCAAGCACTCCTTCATCAAGGGTATGCGCCATGGTCATGAAAATTTCCTAGGCGAATTCCTTGTGGGTGTTTGCCGACACTCCGCTAGAGAATTGCACCGGTGTCCCGTGTGAAACCCAATATGTGGAGAGCTTGGTCGTCGATGTCGACGTTCGCTACAAGCCTCTACTTAAGGCGAGCGAGCTTCTTCTCCTCCTCCGTCATGATGACATACCCCTCGGAATACCGCGGAGCATATGGAGGTGGAGCGGATGATCGTGTCAAGTGGTGAGGTTGGACGGGCGGCTCCTCCATATGTTATTGAGGTTTGGTAAACCTAATAAACGAGTTTTGTGTGGCCCTCATGCCACCAAGGAGAAGAGTGGTTCCTCCTCAGTGGTGCCGTGTCCTCCCCCATACTCCAAGGAGACTCAGAAACCGAGCGCCTCCTCGAAGAGGTTGTCGATGATGGCTTAGACGACGATGATCCTTCTTCTTCGGTGAAAAGACTTGTAGTTTTCTTCCTTGATTGCAGCACTCTCCCTCACAAATAAATATCCGGGGTTTTCACCCGGTAACAAGGTACACAAATATTATTTTGGAGTCTGGACTTTGAGTGGATTAAGGATGTGATTTGTTGCACGAAACAAACGCGGTGGATGGCTAAGTCTAAGGTGATTCCGGCCTACAAACTAGAGCACATGAACAAGAGTTGGATGAAAGACTACCTCTCTCCTCCTCTTGGCTCGGTTCTTCTCTAGTGCATGTTGCTTCGTGATCGCGTACACCTTCCAAACGTTCCCGTCCACTCCTACGTTTGCATTATTGCTCCTTCCACTTGATGTTTTCGCTTTGACTCACTTCCATACTCCCTTGTCTCACATGCATCCATGATATTCCTACAAAACAAAGCCTTGGCTGCCCCCCATGCTTGTACTTTGCATGTGGTTTAAATATGTTGGAGGGGCATCCCGTGATGTATCATGGTGCATGCATGGTTAGGTTAACTAGATTGCCTCCCTTTAAGGCTAAGCACTCCTCTAATTTCGAAATTTAAAAATATTTTTTTCAGAGCCATGCAAGAGCTCAAACATAATTTTAGAGAAGTTTTTAAACCATTAAAAACAAATGCAAGTCGAAAATATTTTTTTATTACGTCGATTTCGGTCTCACCGGTATAGTTTGCCTTCATTGGTTGAGAGCAAGCTTTTCCCGGCTTGATCATGGGGGCATAGGTTTAGGTCCTAATTTTGATTAGATGAGAGAGATTTTGAATGAAATAAAATTAAGTGAGGCTTAGAAAAATTCTAATCTTAGAGAAACCAAGGATATGGATTTTTTTTAACCAACCAAAAATCATGTTTCTAGGTTCACGCGAGTCCTACCACATGCTGAAATTTAAATAACATCTAGATACAAGTTGTGGCTCTACTCGTGTGTTTTTAGCATGAAAAACAAGTCAACCTCAGCACCATAATGAGGGTGAAAGGTTGATTAAGGTTCTGAAATTTTTTTTGGTTTTGGTTGTGGTTTCTCGAAAAAGAAGCAAACAATCACATAGGATGGTTCATGTAAAGGGTTTATGATCAAGCAAAATATTCAACCAAGAATTATGTCTCTAATATTGTTCAACCAATCTAAGTCTAAGGTTTTGCGTAGTAAAATTCAAAACTGAATTAAAAGGACTCGAAAAACCTGGAATCGGGTTGTCCTCCCGGTAGCTTATTCTTGACTCGACGAAACGGGTTGCCTCCCGCCTAGCGCTTCGTTTATAGTCCATGGCTAGACTTCTTCACTTGATTACTCCGGATCAACGCTCTTTGCGGGCGTTGCAATCTTGGGTACCCACTTTGGCTTAGTCATTTTTTTGGTCTTCACAGGCTGGCTTTGTCCTTTGGTCTTGACGGATGCAACATCTTCCTTGTGGCTCGGCATCTCGAACTCCGGTCCTTCGGTCGTGATCTTCATGGTCTCTAGTGTGATCTTTCATCTCTCCCGAATGAGTTTGAGTAGCCTTCGCCGTCTTGGAACCTTGGAGTTGTCTCGGATATTCTTCTTTGTCACCAATCGGTTGTCCGGCAAGTTGTCCCACTTGCGTCTCTAGCATCTTCATCATGATGAACACTTCGCATGTGGATCTTGCCTTGGCAGCCTTTAGGTGTTGAGCTTCTTTCTCCATCTCCATCTTCTCCATCCTCCTGTTAAGAGAACCGATATGCCACTCAAGGAATCCGGCTCGTATGCATTCAGCTCTCGCAATCGTCATGCGGATAGTTGAGACCTTGATCTTGAACGGCCTCCCGGCGTCTTGAAGGTTTATGATAGGTAGATCAACGATGTCCGGGTGCGTAGCGCTCCGGTGGTTGAGGTTGATCTTCCTTTGGACTTGGAGGTGGTGATTCCCTTGGAGATTTTGACGGTCCTTCGAGCTTGTGTTGCACGTCACCTTTGCCTGTAAAGTTTTCCTGGATCATCCACAAAAAAGTTTTGGGTTTCTTGGAGAGGTAGCCAACCATCTCCGGTTAGGGTTAGCAATAAAACAAAAATCTAAAAAGAGAAAAATTAGGGTTAATCAAAACTAGATTAGATTGATTTTTTTTTCTTTTTGAGGATGATCAAACATAAGAGATGCAAAAGAAAATCAAAAGAAAAACTGAAAGATAAGCGATACTAGATCGGATCTTGATTGCTTGTTCCCCGGCAACGGCGCTAGAAAAAGGGGCTTGTTGACGGTTAATAGTTGTATCAAAGTTCGTTTGTGACTTGCAAGCGGACAAGTCTCCCGTCGTAGTCAAGGGACCCTTCTTCCCTCGAGTGGTGAACCCAAGGTATCGAATCCGTGGAACAATGTGCAACGCAAGGATTCAATCTAGTAAAGCAAGGTAAGCTATCTTATGAAGGTAAGTTGCATTTAATCTACTAACTCATAAAGAAAACGAATCTAATCTAATCTACTAAAGAGGTAGCAAGAGAAAGCAAGAGATAACCAATCTAGAGAATCTAGATCATGCTTATGTTGTAGCTCCAAACAAGATAGATGAAGATAGCAAAGAGAATCTCATTAAAAGCATCTTTAAATCGTGGCCTTCCCATCCGACTCCGAAAACATCCGCCTTTCGAGACCCCCCGTTCTGTCACAACGTATCCCTATTCATGCGGGGAGCTTAGGGCGAGTTCGATAGAACAAGTTGAAATCACTTGGCCGGTCCGGTATGCACCTCTAGCCACCGCGGCTACAAGAGCACCCTATGTAATCTAGCCGCAAACTAGATCGTAGAAGAAGCAAAACCAAGAAGAAATCAAAATCATCGAGAAGGCACTTAATCGCTAGAAATCGGATTCACTTACAAACTTCACCATGAATGATTACATGAACAAGATCACCACCGGGCCCTCCCTCGATCTTGATCCTCGCTCCGAGCTCCGACGTGGTCTTCCATGCAAGGTTCCCACGTCGGCCGGGGAAACCCTAGACAACTAGCACGGCCCTCATCTTCAAGTTGGTGTCCCTCAAGCTTCTCTGCTCCTCGGCGGCGGAATACGACTTCCGTTCTGCGTGGCTCTCGGTCAGGGGACTATAAATAGCCCGATTGGCGGCTAGGGCAAAGGAGGACGGATTTGGGCCCTAAATGGGCCTGGGCCGACCGGACTGAGCTGGCCGGCCTGGGCCCATTTAGGCCGAGCCCGCGGGCTCCTTTGCCCGAGGTCGGTTCCCTTGCTTCCTGGATGCTTCCCCCTTCTGCATGTAGGTCCATGTCGTCGGTTTCTCTCCGAATTGGACTCAACTCCTTGTCTTGCAAGATTCAAGCACTTTTCCGGTCGGGTCCCCCGGAGTCCGTCGTCTTCTCGGATCAAGTCCCCGGCTTCTTGGAGTTAATTTTGCTTCATTGCATGACTTGTTCAGGACTTCAAGGTCTTGTCATGAGGTGCTTGATGAACTTATCCCGAAAGTCTTGCATTCAACACTAAAAACCTGCATAAACATTAAACTCCAAAACCGACATGCACACGTGAACTTGTTATACCACGGGGGTTAGTACCAATGAATAAGATACAAAAGTTATGCCAACACCGAAGGTAAACTCATGGCTAGGTTGACGGAATTTCACCGTCAACAAAGTTGACATTGGAAGCGGTGACAAGCCAAGGCCGACGTTCATCGGCGCAAACTTGCAATCAGACTTCAGGGAGGAATTAATCAAGCTACTCAAGGAATATAAGGATTGCTTCGCCTGGGATTATTCGGAGATGCCTGGACTGGATCGCTCCATCGTTGAGCATCGGTTGCCAATCAAATCTGGTTTCAAACCATACAAGCAACCACCCCAGAAAATCTACAAGGATGAGGTATTGGCCGACGTGAAGAAAGAAGTTGAAAGATTGCTTGACGCAAACTTCGTTCGGCCATGCAGATATGCGGAGTGGATTTCTAACATTGTCTCTGTTTACAAGAAGAATGGAAAGATGAGGGTCTGCATAGATTTCAGGGATTTGAACAGAGCTACTCCGATGGATGGTTACCCCATGCCTGTTGCTGATTTGTTGGTCGACGCCGCTGCTGGACACAAAGTTATCAGCTTCATGGATGGCAATGCGGGATACAACCAAATTTTTATGGCAATAGAAGATATATCAAAGACGGCCTTCAGATGTCCTGGTCATATAGGCCTGTTTGAATGGATAGTCATGACTTTTGGGTTCAAAAATGCCGGTGCAACTTATCAGCGAGCCATGAACTACATCTTTCACGAGTTTATCGGCAAAGTCGTTGAAATTTACATTGATGATGTCGTGATCAAGTCCCTAAGTCATGACACACATTTGGAGGATGTGAAAAGGACCTTGGAGTGCACCCGAAAGCATGGTTTAAAGATGAATCCAAACAAATGCGCTTTTGGGGTATCAGCTGGAGAATTCTTGGGATTTTTGGTCCACGAAGGGGGGATTGAAGTTGGCAAGAAGAGCATGAAGGCCATTGATGAAGTTGTCCCTCCAACTAATCTCAAGGAGTTACAATCACTGCTCGGCAAAATTAATTTCGCAAGGAGATTCATTTCAAATCTGTCACAGAAGGTTTTGTCGTTCTCTCCATTGCTGAAGCTAAAGAAAGATCAGAAGTTCACATGGGGCGACGAACAAAAAAAGGCTTTTGATGAGATCAAGCAATACATGAAGGAGCCACCAGTGCTGGTCCCTCCTCAGTTGGATAAGCCTTTCAAGTTGTACGTGGTGGCCGATACCCAAACCATTGGATCGGCCCTTATTCAAGAATTCGAAGGAAAGGAGCGGGTAGTAGCATATCTTAGCCGAAAATTACTTGATCCTGAGACCAGTTATTCGGCTGCAGAGAAGTTGTGCCTGTGCGTATACTACTTGTGTACAAAGTTTCGGCACTACTTGTTGAATGCCGAATGCACTGTATATTCCAAGTTGGGGGAGTAGGGATTCTGTTAATTTCACCCAGAGGTGAGATGTTTGAATTTTCCATCCCTATACAGCCCACTGTTACTAATAATCAGGCTGAATATGAGGCGTTACTTCGGGGGCTTCAATATTTGAGAGAAGCCGGGGCCGTTTCGGTTGAGGTTTATGGAGATTCAGAGTTGGTAATCAAGCAATTGAACGGCCAATACGAATGCAAAAGTGAAGCGCTGAGGAGTTACTACGAAGAATGCAGGGAAATCTTGAAGAGCTTCCCGTTGGTAACTCTACAGCATATTCCTAGGGAACATAACGAAGAAGCAAACAGGTTGGATCAAAGCGCCTATGGTTACAAAGAAAGTCAAGAAGCGTTTGCTGCAGATATATGTGCAATGGGAACGGATCTTGCGGAGGATGATTGGAGAAAAGAGATCGTTGACTATTTGAAAGATCCATCCCGAAAGGTCTCTAGGAAGCTCAGGTACAAGGCCATAAAATTAGTTCTTCTGGATGACAATTTGTTTTATAAATCATTAGATGGGGTATTGTTACGATGCCTGGGTCCAGAAGAAGCCAAGAAGATGATGAGTGAAGTGCATGATGGGATATGTGGAGCACACCAATCGGCCTACCGCATGAAATGGGTTATCAGGCAAGCTGGGTGCTTTTGGACGACGATATTAGAGGTTTGCTTTGAGTATTACAAGGGGTGTCAAGACTGCCAGAGGTTTGGGAATATTCAAAGGGTCCCCGCGTCAGCATTAAACCCCATTATCAAGCCATGGCCATTCAGGGGCTGGGGTATAGACTTGATTGGCCAGATTAATCCACCATCTAGCAAGGGGGCATAAGTTTGTGCTTTTGGCCACAGATTATTTTACTAAATGGGTTGAGGCGATCCCACTGAAGAAGGTGACGTCGGAAAACATGGTTGAATTTGTCAAGGAGCACATCATATATCGGTTTGGAATCCCTCAGACAACCACAACTGATCAAGGGGCCCAATTCGTGTCCCTAGAGTTCAGAGAATTTGCCGAAAGCATGGAAATCAAATTGTTTAATTCTTCTCACTATTATGCCCAAGCTAATGGTCAGGCAGAGGCTTCTAATAAGATCATGATCAAGCTTATACAAAAGAAGATCGACCAGAAGCCTAGGAGGTGGCATTCGGTACTCAGTGAAGCATTATGGGCTTACCGAATGGCCCCTCATGGAGCTACAAAGACCTCTCCTTATGAATTGGTTTATGGACACCATGCGATTCTACCTTGGGAGATACAGTCAGATTCTAGGAGAGTCGTGTTACAAAAAGATCTAAGCTCCAAGGATTACAGTGGCTTCATGATGGATGAGCTAGAAGATTTGCACATGATCCATCTTAGGACCCTAGAAAACATCGAGAAGAACAAGCTGCGGGTTGCCAAGTATTATAACAAGAAGGTAAAAGTCAGGCAATTTGCAGAAGGGGATTTGGTGTGGAAAGTGGTATTGCCGATTGGAACTAAATACAGCGAATTCGGCAAATGGTCCCCTAACTGGGAAGGACTCTTTCGCGTGGTCAGATGCGTCCCTGGTAATGCATACATATTGAAAACTTTACTAGGAGAAGAATTTTCCGCTGCGATAAATAGGAGATATTTGAAGAAGTATTATCCTAGTATTGAAATCGATCGGTGATCACCAGCAGTGGGATTACATGCGTCTGACACAGGAACAGCCGGCGCTCAAGAACGAGGCCGCCTTTAGAACAAAAATCCCAAACAGGGGAAAATGGCCAGCGCCTAGCTGCATAAAGCCCTTAGCACAAAACTACGCTACAACTGCCTCTTGTAGGTTTACATCCAACAAATTTGGTGATCAGGACTTTGAGGAGGTGGGAAGCAGAAGGCCTGGAGGAAGAAGCGGAAGTATGATTCAATCTTTTCTTTGCTTCTTCGGCTGCTCCCTCTTCAGTTGCTCCAGGACCACCGTGACGGCAACTTGGAATGCACGGGGGTGACCATGATTTGCTGCCTCCACCAAGCTGTCCCAAGCCGCTTTCAGGTTGTTGTACCTATCAGAGACATCTGAAACAGAGGAGCGGTTATTGGGGGCAAGAAATCCAGATGAGCGCGCGA
Source organism: Cenchrus americanus (assembly GCA_947561735.1). NCBI lineage: Eukaryota > Viridiplantae > Streptophyta > Magnoliopsida > Poales > Poaceae > Cenchrus > Cenchrus americanus. The sequence goes on from OX387242.1 coordinate 191,434,154, forward strand.
AGTCAAGAAGGAGTCAGAAACATTTACCCCCCACTAATGCCTCCAAAGCCATGCGACGCTCGCGTTCGGCCTGGCAACGAGCGGTGATGTCCCTGAGGTCATGCTCCAGGTGTCGAACGAGGCGGCGCAATTGATGGCTGGTCCTCTGTTCAGGCGTGGTGTCCTCTGCTTTGAAGGAGGAATCGGAGGAGATGTACTTAGGCATGTCTTCGGTCCCAATGATTTCTTCAGGAAGCAAATCAAGGCTGAAAGAGGAAAGATAGAGAAGAGGTAAAGCGCAACATCATATGGGGAAACAAGGAGTAAATCAAGGGGAAACTCACTCTCGAATCGTGCGTTTCTTCGGAGTACTGCTCTCCTGGGGTTGCTTTCCCTTGTCCATGGTCTTGGGGTTTTTTCCTCTGAGGACAGGGGAGGAAATGAGAAGTGATGGATGAGTGTGCGAGTGGATTTGCAGGGCATCTCAGCAGACTATTTTATTGACCGAAGGGGTGCATTGGGAGTGATGACTCGCTAGCGCGCACTATTGGAATACCAAGCGGCAGGGTTTTCTTCCCGAATGCGAAGGGTTTTCGCTTGAACAGTGCTTACGGATTGCCGATTCAGGGATCTTCTACGGATTTTTGCACCAAGGGGCATCTATTTTCGCGTTTTCGGCTCAAGCAAGTTCCCGAATACGTTTAAGAAAAACAAGATTCACGGATGCAAAATAAAGGAAATCATCGCAGTGCAAGCACAGAGATCAAAAGTTCTTTATTTATTGCTGATATTCAAACATCCCTAATACAATCTAGTCAAAGAGCCTGTTCAACACAGATTGGGGATGAGTGAGTTCGGCAATGGCGTCGCCGTGGCCATCGAGGCGCTCCAAGATGATCTCGATCTCCTCGATGTCTTCTGGCGTGCCGCCCCGGAAGCCGCGCGGCCTGGTGGAGTAGTCGACGTCGGTGTGTGTCGCCATGGCGGCCAGGCCCAAAGTGGTGCCCAAGCGGACGCCATGGGTGGCCACTTCATCCACGCGGTGCTCCACCGCAGCAAGGCGCTCCGCCGGCGTGTCTCCGCGGGCGTTCACCTTATCGGCCAATTGCTCCACCAGCATCTTTAGCTGGTTGAGCTCGGCATCACGGGCTGCAAGGTGCGAGAAAAGGAGGTGGGTAGCATCAAAGGCCGGATTGGATCAAAGACCAGTTTCGGAGCCGTACCGTCGATGGTCTCCAGCAGCTGCTTGCGCTGGTCTTCCCACTCCAATTCGGCTATGCCAGCCTTCTTGGAGACATCCTCCAGCTCTCGCTGGGCCACCTCCAGCTCCGCCTTAAAGCGGAGAGCGTCGAGTTCCCTGTAGGGCACGGGGGAGTGACCGTCGGACTCCGAGGAGTCGTCCGGTAGGGGCTGACCGACCGGCGCGGGAGATGGATTCCATTGAATCAACCTGAAAAAACGATGATCGTCAAGACAAAAGGAGATCAGAGATGAATCAGAGAAGAGGAATTGACGATCATTGCCTACGGCGCGCACTGGCGCGGCTCCCCTCTGCCTCATCAGAGGCGCGGCGTCGGTTGAGGCTGCACACCATGCTTCTGGGATTTGCGCTGTTGGGAGAAAGAAGAAGAAGACTTGAGATTGGTAAAGATTTGAGAGCTAAAGGCTTGGTGGAGAGCTAGGGGCACCTACGATTTTCATTTATAGGCCTGGCAAGACAGATCGTGGCCTCAGGTCGTGGCTCTGGATCGTGGCGCATATCCCAAGAAAATTGGAAGGTGGAGAGGTTTCCTTGACCAGTCCGCCGACGGGTCGTTTGGAGTTCTAGGCTGAGTCATATTCGGTTGACTGGCTCGGCTGAAAGGAGTCAAAGTGCTGTTCGGGTATTGGCATTTCTTTACCGAATGGATCGTTCATTGTTGCATTTAAGGATGTGCAGAAGAAAAGAGAAATAAAATTGCAAGAGCAAATGTTACAAGAGCGACCAATTCGGTTACACATCGATTGAAACATCTAGATGTTCAAGTATTTCGCAATTACACTACGGACATTCGATGTTGCTTGGCAAAAGTTCTCCATCCGCTCTTGATAATCTCTCTAGGCGTTGGACAGGGTGGAAAGTTCTGCGTCACATTGATTTACCGCAGCTAGTTGAAGGTGGGGTGAGCTACTGTTGTGGGTATGATCGTGGAATTCTTGCCACCAGGAGTTCTTGCCACCAGGAGTTGAAGGTGGGGTGAGCTACTGTTGTGGGTATGAAAGGCCAGGTGTAAACAGAAGGACTGCACACATACTGAAAAACTCTGCTAGTTTGAATAAGTTCCTTGATTTCCTCTCTGGGCTTGAGGAATTCATGCAGAAACAGTCTTGGGGGCATCTGGCCACATCCGAGTTGCCGAGCCATCAGGTTGGGCTGATAATATTCATAAGTACTATGGTTCAGCCTCCCTTTACTGAATTCAGCCGGCAGAATACATGGGCGGATGATGATATTGAGGATCTCCAGGAATCTTCCATCTTGGCGTTCAGTTTCAAAGGAGAACTCACAAGGGAGAGTCAAATTGTCATTATCCAAATAAGGGAGCCAGAGAGGATTTTGTAAACCTTTGAAGAAGAGCTCGAAGAGCTGGCTGACATTCTGCTTGATGAGGACAGTTGAAGCAGCTTCTCCATAAGTCTGGCACCCTCTGGTGGCTTGGGGTTCCCCTTCATGATGATTGCATGAAGGGAAGAGCCGGGTGTTAAAATCAACACCAACAATCTGATGCATGTGCAGTTGCAGCCACATTTGGACAAACCACCAGGGACCGTTGACACATGCTATCCTCTGGCTGGTGTACATCTGGATGACAGTTTGATGAAGCATGTGGTACACACTGCCCAGGGGGGTATTTCCCAAGAGGAAAGCGATTGCCATTGGCTAGGTGAGAAGCCATTGCAATATGATTCAGGGTAGGCTCATTGGCTTTACCACAGAAGATGAACCTGCATAGCCACATGTTCGGAAACGCCCTGTATTCAACTTCACCAAGGGGGCCGTCCTTCATGTGACTCAGGATATAATTCTTGTATCCGCTCCCTGGTTTCACCCCTGTTTGTCTGGAGGAACCTTTGAAATCCCAGGGACGAACAGAGCCTGTAATGTCAAGGCCGGTAATCATGTACACATCGACCAGAGTTGGAGACATCGGGCCGTGACCAAAGAGGAAGGCGTTGACACCATTTGACCAGAAGTGGCAAGCTGCTATCAAGAGGTCTTCGTTCTTGGGGGTCTCGGCCAAAGATAACTCCAAGCATTGAGCAATGCGGAGGGTATCCCAATTCTGGGTCCTGGCACTCTTGTCTGCAAGGATCCTCTGGTACCAGTTTTTCCAGCCTGCTATTGGGGGCAAGGGACAGTTCTTGAAAGCATCCTGCCATTGAGGAGGTGTGGTCAGGGCCGCTTTGAAAGGGATCCTTCGGGATTCAGCTGCGATAAATTCTCCAGGATCAGAAGCTCCCACATGACCAAGATAGTAAGATCTTGAATTGGCCTCGGTACGAATCAAAAGCTCGGTAGAAAGCTCCTGAAGGAAAGCGGAAAAGGAATCTCAGGTAAAAATTGAAAACCTAAATGCCGAATGAAGCTTATGGTAGAGGAATTTTACCTGAGCAGCTTGATTTTGAGCCGCCATTGGGGATTCGAGCTCAGAACAAGGGGATCTAGGGTTTGGATCTAGACGAAGATTCCGGCGGATTGCGAAGAGAGAGAACAGGTGTTGAACAGATTCGATTTGAAGACGATGGAGGTTGGAGTCAATTCCGGAATAAAATCACTTTTATCCCGTAATTGAAGGGGCATGTGTTAACACCAAAATTTGGTAAGGAGTCTGACTTGTGGGTCCAGCTCGATGAGGAGTCCGTCCGGCGGAAGGAAGGTTTCTTCAGATGCATTCGACAGAAAAATCCGCGGTCGGCTATCTGATTCCGTTCGGCATGGGAACAGTTGAGCTGATTTTGCGGGATTGTACGGTGACGTGGCTCAAGCAGGAAGGATGAATGGATGGATAAGCGATCAAGCTTAGAGATAAATTAGGTATCACATCCATTCGAGGTTGTGCTTGGCTGGGTATAAATATGAGCCCTGAATGTATGTAACAGATATACGTAATCATTCTCAATACAAACTGGCTTTACGCCAAACCCTAGGATCCATTTGTCGTGTCGTCGAGTTCTTCGAGAGGGTTCATCAATCCGTCGACCTCCGTGAGTACCGGCAACCTTGTATCATGTCTAGTATCATGCGGTGGATTTAGATCTGATGCAAGTAGTCTTGTTACCATGCTTAGTGTCATGCGGTAGATTCAAGCTTGGTTCAAGAGGGTTTCTTGTTAGGTCATGAGCCATGTGGTAGGCTAAGATCTAGCTTGAAGCTAGTTATCGGCTCTATTGGATTTTGGCAAGATTCAATAGATTCATTAAGTTACCCCGTGTTGCTTTGAGTTTTTGCTTTATGTTTAAATTCATGTAACACCTTTTGCCCAATCTAGATGGGTTTGGATCGGCTTTATTCCTTTTGATGATCCTTATGCGAGTCGAGTTCATACCTTTGGCTAATTTAACACGTGGATCACGTGCTCTTTGATAGCCGAAACCGAATCGATCTAGGTTGTTACGTGTTGCGGGTCCAAGCTTGCCAACGTTTGTATAAATCTTGAAAGAACTGAGTATCACGCGGTAGATGCAGGTTTTTGGGTTGTTTTGGAGCTGGTCATCCGGTGGATTAGATTTCAAACCAATCTGATAGATTTATCTCGCTTGGTAATGTTCGTTCCTTCTTCATGGACCCAGAATCGGCTATTCAGCTGTATTCGGTTATGTTTCTCATGTGTAGAACACGTGCGTAATATATGCTTTAAATAATGTATGCTTTTAGCTTTCCATATTTAGGTTGTATCATGCGGTGGATAGATCTATTTGTGGAAAGTGGTGCGATCCCCATGCAAGTTGTATCATGCGGTGGATAGATTTGTTTGGCGTCGTACCCGACGGGTTTTAAAGCACCTAGACATGCGGTAGACTAGTGCTTTGGATCTATTCATGCTTGTTTATTACATGTTCATGCTCGCACTTTACTTTATTTATTTATTTAACGTTGATCATCACGGGGATCGGTCATGGTCTTGCGCACGTGTATCTTTGTCCAAACAAAGATCGATCGTCGTCATGCTTACGTCATCCATTCGGCTATGTTATTTTTCCCTTTTAAAAGCTCCCGAATGGTTTTAGTTTATTGGCAGATAGCTTTCTATAGCTATGTGTCATCCCATCTGGCTTTGTAGCCGTAAATATGGAACTGTCTGGTATCACCCGGCAAGTTCCAAGCTTTGGTATTTAACTACTTTGTCTTTTGTTAATTTTCAGGGAAAAATGACTGGCACGTCCTGTGATTCTTTCACGTGTGAAGCCAGCTTGTTCGGCTTGCTGTGTGCTTGGCGCTAGGTGCATATTTTGCGTCAACAACATGTTTAGAAAGGCCCTGTACTCAACTTCAGACAAAGGGCCATCACACATATATTTTTGGATATATCTTTTATACCCAACCCCTGTTTTCACTCTTGTTTGCCTGGAGGAGCCTTTGTACTTGTGTGGGTACACGGATCCTATGACTTCAAGGCCGGTTATCATGTATACATCGGCCAAAGTGGGAGACATTGGCCCATGGCCAAAAAGAAAGGAATTGGCACCATTCGACCAAAAATGACAGGCTGCAATCAGAAGATTCTCATTTTTTAGTGTTTCAACCAAAGATAATTCCAAACAATGGGCAATGCGAAGGCTGTCTCAATTGCTTGTTTTAGCGCTGTCATCATCAAGCATCATGCCATTCATGGGGTTTCGACAAAGTTGCTTTGAAAGGAATCCTCTGAGATTCGGCTTCAATGAACTCAAAAGGGTCGGAGGTTCCCACGGGCCCGAGGAAATAAGATGGTGATTGGTCCTCGACGGGAATCAAAATTTCGGCGGCTATAGCCTATCAAGAACAAGAAAAAGCAAAAGAAAAAAATCTAAGATGGAATTCGAAAAAAGTAATACCGAATGGGCCTTAGGAGGATGAGATTTAACTGAAGAGCCTGGTCTTGGTCCTCCATTTGAAGATTTAAGCTCGAAGGATTAATGAACTAGGGTTTGGATCTGGGCGAAGGCTCCAACGGTTTGGAGGAGGAAAGAATGGGTGTCGAACTGATTCGGCTTGGTGATGTTGAGTATTATTGGTAAATTCCGGAATAATCACTTTTATCCCGTAATTGATGGGGCATATGTTAACACCAAAAATTGGTACAAGAAAGAGACTGACTTGTGGGCCGAGTTTGGTAAAGAAACACCATTCGGTAGGAAATTTTCCTCAAAGCATTCGGTAAAGGTGCCTGCGGTCGGTAGCACGCCATCATTCGGCAGAAGGGTTGTTTTGTGCTTGGAGAAGGAAACATTCGGGAATACGTGATGATGTGGCCTGAGTATAAGGAAGGGACGAATTGATGACGGGTGCAAGACGGACATTGGTGCCAGGGCATTAATTTAGGCAATAAATGTTGTACTCGTGGTCGACTAGCAGTCATGTTAGGACAAGGTATAAATATAAACCCTTAGTGTTTGTAAAAGGGATCGAACAATTCAACAACAAACCGGCCCCATGCCAACCTTCGAGTCCTTTAGTCGAGTCGCCGAGTTCTTCGAGAGGAATCATCGATCCGTCGACCTCCGTAATTACCGGCAACCTTGTAGCATGTCTAGTATCATGCGATGGATTTGGACCATGATGCAAGTAGTCTTGTTACCATGCTTAGTATCATGCGGTGGATTTAAGCATGGTTCAAGAAAGTTTCCTTGTTGGATCATGAGCCATGCGTTAGGATAAGATCTAGCTTGGGGCTAGTTATTGGATCTATTAGATTTGGCAAGATCTAATAGATTCATTAAGGTACCATGTGTTGCTTCGAATTTTGCTTCATGTTTAATTCTTGTAACACTCTTATTGCCCAATTTGGATTGATTAGATTCGGCTATATCTTATTTGCGATCCATATGATGTGTTTTCAAATCTTCAACTTGATGTGGTGTATGGATCATGTGCTCTTAAATAGCCGAACTCAAATCAATCTAGATTGCCACGTGTTGTGGGTTCAAGCGTGTTGATCTAGCATAGTTTGTTCCTTCTCCACGGAACCCGAATCGGCTGTATATCTATATTCGGCAATTCTGCCATGAGTGAAACGTGTTTATAATTTTGTTTTAAATAATGTATGCTTTTAGCCTCCCATGTTTTGATTGTATCATGCGGTGGATTCATCTATTCTTGGTTGGTGGTGTGGTTTCAGTCAAGTTGTATCATGCGGTGCATTAACTTGTTTGGTGTCACGCTCCACGGGTTTGAAAGTACCCAGACATGCGGTAGACTGGTGCTTTTGGCCTATGCATGCATGTTTATTGCGAATTTATAATCATGTTTCACCTTTATTTATCTTATTGTAATTTATCCTCGAAAATTGGTCATGATCACGTGCTGCGATGTTATTTAGATAAAGACCAATCTTTCATCATGCTTACGTCATGCATTCAGCTATATTCTGTTTACATGTTTTAAAGCTCCCGAATGATATTCATATTGCTGACAGAAAGCTTGTTGTAGCTTTATGTCGTTTTGATTGGCCTTGAGGCCGTAAATATGGAACAGTCTGGTACCATCCGGCAAGTTCTAGGTTTTATCTAACTGCTCTTCATCATTTGTCAGTTTCAAGAAAATTGACTGGCACGCTTCGGATTCGGTAGCGCGTGTAAAGCCAGCTTTGTTCGGCTTGCTGTGTGCTTGGCGTGAGATGCTGATTTTACATCAATACTCACACTTGGAGGCATGCTTTTCCTTAAACAAGGCAAGATCAGCTAAAAAGATAGGACAATCAGCACATTCAACTTCATCAAAAACAATAGGTGAAACTTTCAGAGAATCAATTTCAAGCTTAGCATCCAAATTTAGTGTTTCTAGCTCAGCCACTCTAGTCCTAGCATCCCCGAGCAAGGCCCTATGCTCTTTCCTCATTTTCTTAGACTCTCTAGGCATGTCATCACGATTATCAAGCAACAAGCCAAGCCGTTCATTCTCCTGTCGCAAGACGGGAAGTTCATCACGCACCTCGTCATTGAAGTCAGAGTCTGAGTCGCTCTGTGTGCTCTTCTTGCTGCCAGAGCTCAACACCATGGTGCAGAAGCCGTCTCTAGCGAAGCAGCTCAGCCCGCTCAGGTTCTTGGAGGAATTCCTGCCCTGGCGACGATCACCTTCATCTTCACTGTTGCTTGTGCTCGAGGTGGAGTACACGAAAATGGAGTCGACGCCGCTCACTCCAACCATCGCTCGAGCCTTGCCTCGGCTCTTCTTCTTCCTTGATTGTTGCTCATTCTTGTGCTTGCTCTTATGCTTGCTCTTGTAGTCACGCCTCGACCGGTACTTGCCATCCGTCTTCGACTTGTGCTTGTAGCTGTCCTTGTTCTCGACCTTCTCCGGGCAGTCGGCGACGAAGTGTCCCGGCTTGCCGCACTGGAAGCATGTCCTTGTGTTCCTCCTCATGTTCACCCAGTTCTCGTGCAACCTCTCGAACCTCCTCGTCAGAAAAACCAGCTCCTCCTCTCCAAGCACGTCAAACTTCTTATCTGGCATAGACATCAAAGAGGACAAAGAGAACATCCTGGTGGATGGGTTAGTGTTAGTCTTTCCTTTCGAACCACCGATGAGGGCGACACTATGAGAGTCAGTTGGGCCCTTGACCTTAGCTGTCATGCCCCTATCCACCTCAGCCGACTTGAGCTTTGAGAACAGCTCGTTCATAGTCAGAGTGTCATACTTCTTCGACTCCACAATGGACTAGAACTTTCCGCCTCAAACCGTACGATCCAACGAATTTAAGAGCTTGACAGCCCTATCATGATCATCGTACGGGAGCACGTCCACATTGGCCCTCGTGTTGTTCACAACCACCGTGAACCTCTGAAACAAGGCATCGATGGACTCACCGAGGAGATGAGTGAAGTTCTCGTACACTATCAAGTAAGTCGCATACATCCGAGTCTGAACCTGGGCATTCCCAACATGAGCTTCCTTCAACACCGACCAAATTCTACAAGCCAAGCTCTCCGTGTGCACATAATCGAACTCAGGCTGACACAGAGCACGAAACAAGTAGTCGACCACCTTGTTGTTGGTGTCGAATATGTCCCTCGATCCTGGAGCAAGGAAGTTCATCAGCTTAACATAGCCTGTGTCCACCGTGACATCCCAAAAGATCTGACACTTTCCGTGGAGGAACGCCGCCATCCGCTTACTCCACATCTAGTAGTTTTTGCCATCGAAGTGTGGAGGACCCGAACCCCATTCCTGGTATGCCGTCTTTGGATCTTAGACTAGTTAGAGTAAATCAAGACCCATAACCGGCTCTGATACCAATTGAAGGACCGATACGGCTAACTAGAGAGGGGGGAGTGAATGAGAGCCGATAAAAATTCTTCTCAAAGGAGTCGGAGGCTGCAACAAGATGAACACGACTTCCAACACACGTCTCCGACCCACTACCCAAGTTGGCCATGACCACGCAACCACTGGAGTGCTACTAGCCCTAGGAACCAACAACCAACCTGACAGACTTGAGAACGCAGCGGAACACAAGACTCGAGCCTTACTGACCTACACCGGTCAAGTCGGTGACCACCACCGGTCAGACCGGTCCCTGCTGGTGAAACCTGCCCTTACACCGGTCAGGCCGGTGTAGCACACCGGTCAGACCGGTCCAAGTCAGAAGCCCTGTTGACGGTGAAAATCCGTCAACCTAGCCATGAGCTTACCTTCGGTGTTGGCATGAGTTTTATACCTTATCCATTGGTACTAACCCCCGTGGTATAACAAGTTCACGTGTGCATGTCGGTTTTGGAGTTTAATGTTTATGCAGGGTTTTAGTGTTGAATGCAAGACTTTCGGGATAAGTTCATCAAGCACCTCATGACAAGCCCTTGAAGTCCTGAACAAGTCATGCAATGAAGCAAAATTAACTCCAAGAAGCGGGGACTTGATCCGAGAAGACGACGGACTCCGGGGACCCGACCGGAAAAGTGCCTGAATCTTGCAAGACAAGGAGTTGAGTCCAATTCGGAGAGAAACCGACGACATGGACCTACATGCGAAGGGGGAAGCATCCGGGAAGCAAGGGAACCGACGTCGGGCAAAGGAGCCCACGGGCCGGGCCTAAATGGGCCCGGGCCGGCCGGCCCGGTCCGGTCGGCCCGGGGTGCCCATTTTGGGCCCAAATCCGCTCTCCTTTGCCCTAGCCGCCAATCGGGCTATTTATAGTCCCCCGACCGAGAGCCACGCGAGAGAAGATTTCGTCTTCGGCCGCCGAGGAGCGAGAGAAGAGAGGGACACCATGTCGGAGAGGAGAGGGTCGAGCTAGTTGACTAGGGTTTCCCTAGCCGACGTGGGAACCTTGCATGGAAGACCACGTCGGAGTTCCCGGAGCTAGAAGCAAGATCAAGGAAGGATCCCGGTGGTGATCTTGTGTATGTATCATTGTCATAGTTGAATTATCAAGTTGAATCTTTTCTTAGCGATCAAGTGTTTCCTCGAAGATTTCGTTTTTCGATCGGCTTTGCTTATTCCAATTCTATTCGCGCGATAGATTACATAGGGTGTTCTTGTAGCCGCGGTGGCTAGAGGTACACGCCGGATCTTCCGAAAGAATCTCGACTTGTCTTTTGACTCGCCCTAAGCTCCCCGCATGAATAGGGATACGTTGTGACGAACGGGGGTCTCGAAAGGCGGATGTTTTCGGATTTGGACGGGAAACCACGATTTAAAGAGGCTTTTATTAAGATTCGATTTGCTACTTCTTCTCTTGCTTGGAACTTCAACAAAAGGCTTACCCCGATCCCTCTAGATCGGTTTATCTACCCAATCTTACTTTGTTTTCTCCGGTTTTTAGTAGATTAGATCTGTTTTGTGTCTTTTACTTAGATGCATTAGGTTCTTTATTGAATATTGAAGTTATTTGGCTTTAATAGATTAAGTCTTGCGTCACACATTTGTTCCACGGATTCGATACCTTGGGTTCACCACTCGAGGGAAGAAGGGTCCCTTGACTACGACGGGAGACTTGTACGCTTGCGAGTCACGAACGAACTTTGATACAAACATTAACCGTCAACAAGCCCCTTTTTCTGGCGCCGTTGCCGGGGAACAAGTGATCAAGATTTGATTTTTTATTGCTTTTTTTTTGTAATTTTCAGTACTGATTTTGTTTTATTTTTGCATCTACTAAACTTTGATCATCCTCAAAATACATCTAATCCAGTTTGTCTAACCCTAGTTTTCATAGATTTATTTTTCCTTTCTAGTTTTTGCATACTTTGTTTATTGCTAACCCTAACCGGAGATGGTTGGCTACCTCTCCAAGAAACCCAAACCTTTTTGTGGATGATCCGGGAAAACTTTACGAGCAAAGGTGACATGCAACACAAGCTAAAGGGGTGGAAACCCTAGATTCAAAAGTTGAAGTCGAAGGACCGTCGGAATCTCCAAAGGAATCACCACCTCCAAGTCCAAAGGAAGATCAACCTCAACCACCGGAGCGCTGCGCACCCCGGACATCGTTGATCTACCTATCATAAACCTTCAAGACGCCGGGAGGCCGTTCAAGATCAAAGTCTCAACCATCCGCATGACGATTGCGAGAGCTGAATGCACACGAGCCGGATTCCTTGAGTGGCATATCGGTTTACTTAAGAGGAGGATGGAGAAGATGGAGATGGAGAAAGAAGCTCAACACCTAAAGGCCGCCGAAGCAAGATCCTCATGCAAGGAGTGTGTGGAGTACGACCATGTCCAAGGACGCCGTCACTAAGTTCGAGGCTATGGAGAAAATATTGAAGAATTTAGATGGCAAGGTGACGGAGGTCGGAAGCTCTATACGTGAAGTGTTCATCGTGATGAAGATGCTAGACGCAAGTGGGACAACTTGCCGGGCGCCCGATGGGTAATGAAGAAGAATATCCGAGACAACTCCAAGGTCCCAAGACGGCGAGGGCCACTCAAGCTCATTCGGGAGAGATGAAGGATCACACTAGAGACCATGAAGATCACGACCGAAGGACCGGAGTTCGAGATGCCGAGCCACAAGGAAGTTGTTGCATCCGTCAAGACCAAAGGACAAAGCCACCGTGAAGACCAAAAAAAAATTGACTAAGCCAAAGCGGGTACCCAAGATTGCAACGCCCACAAAGAGCGTTGATCCGAAGTAATCAAGTGAAGAAGTCTAGCCATGGACTATAAACGAAGCGCTAGGCGGGAGGCAACCCGTTTCGTCAAGTCAAGAATAAGCTACCGGGAGGACAACCCGATTCCAGGTTTTTTCGAGTCTTTTTAATAATTTAGTTTTTGAGTTTTATTACGCAAAGACATTAGACTTAGAAGTGGTTGAACAATATTAGAGACATAATTCTTGATTGAATGATTGCTTTATCATAAACCCTTTGCATGAACCCTCCTATGTGCTTGTTTGATTCTTTTCTTTTCGAGAAACCCTCAACCAAATAATTTCAGAACCTTAACTCAACCTTTCACCCTCATTATGGTGCTGAGGTTGACTTATTTTTCATGCTAAAACCACACGAGTAGAGCCACGATTTATGTTTAAGTGTTAATAAAATTCAGCACGTGGTAGGACTCGCGTGAACCTAGAAATCAAAGCTTTTGGTTGGTTTTAAAAATCTTTATCCTTGGTTTCTCTAGGATTAGAATTTTTCTAAGCCTATTCTAATTTTGTTTTATTCAAAATCTTCCTTATTTAGCCAAAATTAGAACCTAAACCTATGCCCCCATGATCAAGCCGGAAAAAGTCCGCTCTCAACCGATGAAGGCAAACTATACCGGTGAGACCGAAATCGACGTAAAAATAAAATATTTTCGACTTGCATTTGTTTTTAATGGTTTAAAAACTTCTCTAAAATTATGTTCGAGCTCTTGCATGGCTCTGAAAAATATTTTAAATTTCGAATTAGAGGAGTGCTTAACCTTAAACACACCATAATGGAGGCAATCTAGCAATCATGCATGCACCATTGGATTCCCTTTCATCAACTTTCACCAATTCCACACGCAAAGGACAAGCATGGTGGGCAGCAAGCATCAACTTTGTAGGAATTTCATGGTGGCATGTGAAGCAAGTGGAGCTAGGGAGCATGGACACGACCCAAAACATGAAGCATCAAGTGGAAGGACCAAGGAGTGGACGAGAGCGTTTGGGCGGTGCAACTCGTGGAGCACGCGGGCGGGGAAAGTTGCGGAGGTGAAATGATCGTGCTTTGGAAGAAAGACGAGGCGGGGAGGAGCACCGAGGCCGCCCTCACCTACATAAGGAGCCCCCCGGCTCCCGTTTTCTGCAGGCAAGCTTCCCTCTCCTTCCTTTGTTTGTGTGTTCAAGTTTGTGTGCTCAAAACCTCCGTAGACATAGCCAACCTTCCCAAGCTTGATAGCTCAAAAAAAATATCCACATCCTTAATCCACTCAAAGTCCACATCCGAAGCAAAAAGTTTAAGTGCCTAGTTACCGGTTGCAACCCGGAGTTTTAGTTGAAGAAAAGAGTGCAGCAACCATGTGGAAGAAAACCACAAGTCTCTTCTCCAAGAGGAAGAGTTCGTCGTCGTCCAAGCCGTCATCAACCACGTCTTCGAGGAGGCACTTGGTTTCCGAGTCTCCCCGGAGCATGGAGACGGATACGGCGCCACCGAGGAGGAACGATGCTCTCCTCCTTGGTGGTATGAGGGCTGCAAGAAGCACTTCCATGAGGTTTACCGAACCTCGTGGGCACACGGAGGAGCAGCCCGCGCCACCAAGACGATCGACTCGCTCAACCGCACCACCTCCTTACACCCCGACACACTCTTCGTACGGCTTCATCATCTTGTCGGCGGAAGAGGAGGAGAGGCTCTCTAATCTTGAGAAGAGGCTTGTGCCGAACGTCAGTTCGACGACCAAGCACTCTACACCTTGGGTTTTTGCACCGGCATATACTATATGTTGGGGCACCTCGGATGAGTGCAGTTCTCCAACGGAGTATCGGTGGACACCCATTTGGGATTCGCCTTGGAAATTTTAATGACTATTGCACCCATCGTTGATGATGATGGGGTGCAAAGCTTGTCATTCCGTTTGGAGGGAATCGAACAAGTGGTTCCCTACGAGCACGTTAGGGAGCTGCTTGGATTCCACAAGGGAGCTCCGGAGAAAGTTGACGTGCCACCCGGCATGTTGGCGGGGAACATGATCTCCGGAGAAGCCCATCAACAACGCAATTGCATCCGCAACCCCATTATCCGGATATTTCACTCTTGGATGTGCAAGAGGGTATTGGGGAGGATGAAGGAAACAAAGGTGACCGACACGGAGTTGAATTGGCTATACTCGGCTTTAATTGCCAGGCAGCCAATAGACCCCTCTTACCTCATGATCAACCGTTGGTGTTGTGAAGCAACATCGGGGGCGGGTAATATTGGTTCGGGGTGTTACCTCTCCATGTCGGCCTTTTCCTTGCGGCCGGGGATCGCAAGAAACCCCGACCACCTTTTGCGAGGTACCTCTCTCGGCATTGAATATTTGCGGCAAGGCAAATACATTAGTGGAGATGAGAGAGGAGGTTATCGGTTGGCCATAGTGAACCTACCCCTTCCCAACGAGAGGCTTAGGCTTTTCAATGAAGGGAGAGAAGATTGGTTGGAAGAGGGACTACTTGTCCCCGCGAGGAAGAACAAGAGGAAGAATCGTAGAGGAGGGAACATCCTCCGCACAAGCGAGTGGAGCACAACCCAATGTGCAACCATTCGGCGGAGTTCCTCCTCCGCCAAGTTATTACGGAGGGCCACAAGAGCAAGCATGGGGGGGGTGGTGCACCGGTACCCCCACCAAATTATGTTGTGCCCAACGCTAACTTCGCGGAGTCCTACGCTCATCATCCCCAACCACAACAAAGCATGGCCATTATTGGAGGGTATGCTGCAAGAAACGCTCAAAACATCGCAGCCATCCAAGCTAACGCAGCTCAACTTGGTGAAGGAAACGCAAATATTGCCTTCGAGCTCGGGCGCCTTCACCTCGTGGAGCCAAATCAATTCGTCGGAGGGAATGTCGTATTATGAGCAAGGGTATTATTATCAAGATCATCAACATCAACCACCGGCGGAGGACTAGAAGATTTAGGAACTTTAGTTTTCTTTTCTTCTCTTTTTCTCTGTAATTTTCAGCTTTTGCTTATGTGTGTTTGCGTAGTATTTTCTGTTTTTTTTATTTTAATTTCAGCATGCATGTTTGTTTATTTTCAGTATGTATTTCAACTTGATGTCATCATTGATAAAGACACCACCTTGATTATATCATTGGAAAAGTTACAAAATTCGTGCCATGATGATATATGATTAAAATTGCAGCTTTGTTCATCTTTGTAATTGATTTATGCATGTTTAAGCTAGTGCTCTCTTAAAAATACAGATCTGAATTTATTTAAATGCTAGCTTAATTTTCAGCGGAGGTCATGATTAAAATAAAGACCCATAGTGTTTTATGTGCTCTCAAGTTATGAATAGATTAAAGATGTCTTTTATGCTCAAAAATATTGCTAACCTTGTCACAAATATCACTTGTGTGTTGCTCAACCTATCCAAAGCCTTATATATATTTGAGTGCATGAACCTTAGTGTACAAGATTTATTTTTGAGTGAGTTATTGCAGGCCATGATTTCTCTGGCCCGAGACTAAGAAGCTGGTCATTCCATTTTTGCGTATCTATCTTTTTGCTAGCCTTTTATCCGTGCATTGTGTATCCCCGCATTGGAGATCTCACAAACTTCGCCGGATATCCACCCTTAAACCAAATATCATCTTTTGTGATTACCTCCTTGACCACAACCTATCGTTGAGAATGGATCATCAATTCAAGGAAGATCGCAAGACGGTGCCAACGTTGAAGATTTCAAGTATCTCTCCAAGGAAAAATATTCCGGTACCTACCTTATTTTTCGCCTCTTTGCTCGAGGACGAGCAACGTCTAAGCATGGGGGAGGAGGTAGGTACGGTGCAGTTTTAGAGTTCAAAGGGGAATATTTTAAAAAAATGATGAAAGAGATGTATAGGGTTGGGTAAAAAAATCCAGTGATACTCATGACTTTCAAAGTATAAAAAAAAAATTCAAAACTTCGTTGTGGAAGTCATGGGCTGAATATATGACGAGGAACAAAATGAATGAATGAAAGAAAGAAAAGAATGAGAAATGTGAGAAAGAGAAAAAAATGTGCGTAAAGTAAACTCCCCGGTTCTCTAAGAGTGCAATCAAGGCTTCAAGTTAAGAAGATCCATTCTCAATTTTCCAACCATGTGCAATCCGATAACGAGGACTTCCTTTATGCCTCGGGATCACTCTTTGCCATTTGCACATGTCCACTCATCTAAAAGTGTGTGTATTTTTCACTTTCCCCTCCTTGATTTAACATTATTTTCCAATGACCTTTTTGACGAGTCTCGGTAAGACCATGAGAAGCTTGTCTTGTTTTGACAACACCTCATTTATAAAATCTTGTTAGGACTAAACTTTCCCAAAGCTCCATATAAAGCCTACCACATATATATGAGAGGGAAAGGAGTAGAATATATAGGCTTGAGAGACAAGTGAGATGAGAGTTCATGAGCAATACACGAGATGATTTAAATTTGTGAACTTGGTTTAGCTTTTCTTATTCTCATTCTTTATTTCAAAAATTCTGAGATCTATTTAAAACTTTGTGAGCATGTTAATACTTGTGGGATAAGCTTAATAAGAATCTACCCTCCGTAGAGATGAAGGCTAGTACATTATGGAACTTTAATGAATTAAAATTTTGAGAGCATTATGTTTTCTCATGTGTAATCAAGTGCAAAGTTTAAACATTGTTTGGCAATGATGATATCCATCGAAGGCTTACTCGAGGACGAGCAAGGTTTAAGCATGGGGGAGATGTTGACGGTGAAAATCCGTCAACCTAGCCATGAGCTTACCTTCGGTGTTGGCATGAGTTTTATACCTTATCCATTGGTACTAACCCCCGTGGTATAACAAGTTCACGTGTGCATGTCGGTTTTGGAGTTTAATGTTTATGCAGGGTTTTAGTGTTGAATGCAAGACTTTCGGGATAAGTTCATCAAGCACCTCATGACAAGCCCTTGAAGTCTCGAACAAGTCATGCAATGAAGCAAAATTAACTCCAAGAAGCGGGGACTTGATCCGAGAAGACGACGGACTCCGGGGACCCGACCGGAAAAGTGCGTGAATCTTGCAAGACAAGGAGTTGAGTCCAATTCGGAGAGAAACCGACGACATGGACCTACATGCGAAGGGGGAAGCATCCAGGAAGCAAGGGAACCGACGTCGGGCAAAGGAGCCCACGGGCTGGGCCTAAATGGGCCCAGGCCGGCCGGCCCAGGGTCCGGTCGGCCCGAGCCCATTTTGGGCCCAAATCCGCTCTCCTTTGCCCTAGCCGCCAATCGGGCTATTTATAGTCCCCTGACCGAGAGCCACGCAGAGAAGATTTCGTCTTCGGCCGCCGAGGAGCAGAGAAGAGAGGGACACCATGTCGGAGAGGAGAGGGTCGAGCTAGTTGACTAGGGTTTCCCTAGCCGACGTGGGAACCTTGCATGGAAGACCACGTCGGAGTTCCCGAGCTAGAAGCAAGATCAAGGAAGGATCCCGGTGGTGATCTTGTGTATGTATCATTGTCATAGTTGAATTATCAAGTTGAATCTTTTCTTAGCGATCAAGTGTTTCCTCGAAGATTTCGTTTTTCGATCGGCTTTGCTTATTCCAATTCTATTCGCGCGATAGATTACATAGGGTGTTCTTGTAGCCGCGGTGGCTAGAGGTACACGCGGATCTTCCGAAAGAATCTCGACTTGTCTTTTGACTCGCCCTAAGCTCCCCGCATGAATAGGGATACGTTGTGACGAACGGGGGTCTCGAAAGGCGGATGTTTTCGGATTTGGACGGGAAACCACGATTTAAAGAGGCTTTTATTAAGATTCGATTTGCTACTTCTTCTCTTGCTTGGAACTTCAACAAAAGGCTTACCCCGATCCCTCTAGATCGGTTTATCTACCCAATCTTACTTTGTTTTCTCCGGTTTTTAGTAGATTAGATCTGTTTTGTGTCTTTTACTTAGATGCATTAGGTTCTTTATTGAATATTGAAGTTATTTGGCTTTAATAGATTAAGTCTTGCGTCACACATTTGTTCCACGGATTCGATACCTTGGGTTCACCACTCGAGGGAAGAAGGGTCCCTTGACTACGACGGGAGACTTGTACGCTTGCGAGTCACGAACGAACTTTGATACAAACATTAACCGTCAACAAGCCCCAAAAGACCAAACAGGCCTACCAAGCTCCAAAACGACCCAAACTAGAAAAAGCAGCAACACGAGACAACAGTGAACTCACCCAAATGTTCACCCAAGCAAAACCCAACAGGGGTCTGCCCCAGTCAGACCGGTGGGAGGCACCGGTCAGACCGGTGTGACATGAGCTCGTCAGGATGAACAGCACCCGCTGGTCAACTCCCCCAAATCGAACTCCCGATCTCCAGAATCGCTCCACGGATTTGTGCAAGAGTTTGGGGATAGTAGGAACACCTCATGGGGAGTTCATAGCCAAGTTTATGTCCACCAAAACTTGCTAAATCAAGAGGAATCGAAAAAATGCCGCTAAGAACTCCTTTAACCCTAGAACACCGAAAACCCCAAAATATTTCACGGATTTGGGAGGGGAATCAAAGGGAAAAGAATGACGAAGGTTTCACACATACATCCCCACCAAATCCCCAAGAGAAAGGTCCCAAAAACACTCCAAGAAATCCACCAAGAAAGGGATCCGAAAATCACCACAAAGAACGAACGGGAACAACACATCCAAGCCTTAAGGAACCATGCCGAATCATCTATACATCACAAAGTGGATCATACAAGAACTAGCTTGCCGCCAGATCATCCTTCCCTCTCACAAGATCTCACCATGAAGCTCTCAAGTTAGTCCTATAGAAATCCTATGGAAAATAGAAAGAGAAAATAGGAAAACCAAATGAGCTAGAGTTCCAAGAGATGGCTGCCATCCTCTCACCTCCTGGGTTATATGGAGTCAACCAAAAGTCTAAAATACCCTTACTAGCTAATTAGGTATACATGCCCCTTGAGGGCGAAATCGGAAATCTTTCTCATCGCTCCATAGGATATATGTCTGGCGACCGCAACTTGCTTAGCCTTGATGCAAGCCTTGCAATCCCGACGCGTGTCCTCCGCTTCGAAGTCTCCGGACTGCATCATCGCACACCGGTCAGACCGGTCAGACCCACCGGTCAGACCGGTCCGGAGCTGCTGCATCTCCGTCTTTGGTTCTTCGGTCTTGGCTCTGTGGATCAACCAAGGAACCCAATGGTTTTCTAGTGAACCACTGAAAGTCCCGTGAACTCGGTGTAGCCTCCGCCAATCGCTACTCATGACTCGGCTCCCACATAGTCTCGGCTCGACCTTGGTTTTGTGGCTCAACCAAGAAACCGTCCATGACTTCATCTTGCTATTCATGCCACCATGCGGCTCGAACTTGACTCCGCTGGCCACTGGGTCCCTCGAACGAAGCCTACTTGTCTTCTCCACACCTAGAGGCCTCACCGACGACGACCTTTCGCGCTTGTTCTTCACCTGCACCAACACCAGTCAAGCCGCAACCTGCACCTGCAATACTTAGCCAAGAATCAGTCCACACAACGTTGTCAATCACTCATCGCACCAGGAAGTGACCATCCACCAGTCTTCGAACCACACATGGTCCTCAACATTGCTTGACAGAGAAAGTGAATTTATCTAATAAGAATTTTGTTTAGATTTTCAGTCTTGCTTATGTTGCTCTACTGACAACCTGACATATGATCTATGCAGTCTCACACAACAACAAACTCCTCTACCTCTAGTGCATCATCACAACCCATCGTCGGTCAACCTTCTTCACAGAGTCACTCGGCATAGACTGCTGCCAGTAGTACTTGATCCCGTGGGTCAAGGACACAAACCAAATGGCTACAAGACAAGTTGACTATAACTAGACTTGATGCCAATTTTTGGCCTACACTAGATGCTGCGAGGGATAGATTTGTATTGGTCTGTGCTCTCATTGATTGGGAGAGGGTGTCAATCAACAAGGCGGTTGATGATCTCTCACCAATTCAGAAGGACCATCTGTTCACAAGAAGGTAGTTAAGGTAGCTATATCAGATATTGGAACCTTGCAACGGCGGTTCAAGGCCTATTTAAAAAAAATGTGAGTGAAGTGAAGCATGTCTCTTTGCAGTAACAAGGCTGGGACATGTTTGTGCACAAAACCAATTCTCCTTCATTTGAGAAATCTCCACTGCAGAAGGGGAACCATGCCAAGAAACCTCTGTCTAAACATGAGATTCTTAAGTGTATTATTGGGACAGAACTGGATGCACCAAAATACAAGTCTAGTGCACATATGCGTCAGAAGCAAACATAAAGGCTACTGGACCAAATTGTGCCAAGTTGCATGCTTACATCATGGAACACAATATGGATAAACTTGCCTTTCCAGCAAACGTGGATCAAGACTACTTTAAAGGTGGTTGTGGTGCTTTAATGTTAAACATTACATTCAGTAGCGTGTATGACCTCATAACCCTGGCTCCTCTCGTTGTTACCTTCATGAGGCTGTGGACATTGTATGTCCTTTAAAACCTTAAAAGATATTTCTTTAATTTTGACCACAAAGTTCATGCATGCTAACAATTTGATTCTTTGTAGGAAAATGATGGACAAGGCAGCGAAGATGTAGATCAGTGTTGGGTTTTTAGATTTAGATTTCTTTACTTCCACAAATATTTGTCAGCATTCTCACCATGTTGGCAAAGAAATCTCAAATACAATGAACAACGACTACGTGGTGGGTGCCTACTGTACTAGCCACTGGGTAACAATGATCATCTGTTTGAAGTTCAAAGAGGTTTGGTATTTGGATTTTGCTAAACAACATCCCCCACTAAAGTTCCTAGACCTCCAACCTGTTTTGAACTGGTCATTTTCTTGTAGGTTTTGTTCACAAAAATTCAGTATCTTAGTGTTTCTAATTGGTATTGCTGACCATGTTGGGCATTTGGTAGAATATTTGTAGGTTTTATTCACAAAAATTCAGTCTCTTAGAGTTTCTAATTGGTATTGCTGATCATGCAGGGCCTTTGGTGAATATGCACAGGACGGAGTGACGAAAGTAAAGAAAAAAAGCCAAAATCCACACTCAAGCACAAAACAAATCTCGCTGTAAGATTGAAGATTTTTTATGGTCCCTTCTTACCTATTTGGTACTGCATTATCCTGTCATTTTGGTACCTCGATACAGTGTGCTCAGCAGCCATGGGGGTCCACTTTGTGTGGATTCCGTGTGGCATTCCATATGTCAAGACTACTCGATAACATACCTAACAACAAGAAGGCTCCTGTAAGTAGATAATAATGCTCAACCTTTTCTCTGCTCATATTATCCATCTGATTTTAGAAACTGATTTCTACTTGTATTCACATAAATGATTGTATTTTGCATGATTTCAAATCTCTTGTAGATGTTTCTATAGAAGATCTAAAGCATGTCCGAGAAAAGCTGTGCGAGTACATTCTTAAGGAGACCATCGACCGAAAGGGCAACTTCTACAATGGTGCACCGTGAGTTTATTGTAGCTAGAAACATGAATTCATTCAGTCTTCTTTAGTCAGGTGTTGTTGCCTGAGAAACCTGCTTGGCATGCTTGGTTAGGGTCAGATACTACCTGGCTCAGGCAGTTTTCTCATGACTCCATCCAAACAAGCCCTGATGAGAGTAACTTGAAACTTGATGTGATCCTAGCTTGCTATAAATGTGATCTTGCTTGTCTATAAATGTGATTTTGCTTTGCATATATCTGTGATGTGAGAATGTGTTTGTGATGTCTCCTTGCTGTGGTGGCCGCCATATCCTGGATGGTTCTAGGACGCAGCCCCTGATGGCTACCAAATCCAGCGGGCTGGTTCCAGCATGCAGCCAATAAGCGGGCAGGTTACTGTAGGGGTGGCCTACGTATTTGTAACGGGCGTTAATTAAAGCTTGTTACAAACACTGATCACTGAGTAACGAGTATCATTCGGAAATCCCGTTACAAACATGCCAACTATGTAACGGGCAGTGTAAAAGCCCATTACCATTCCTGACCGATGGGCCCCAGGACCTGGCCCGTTCATCGAGATATAGGAGACGCAGGTTGACAGCACGTGTCTCATTTAATCGAGAGAAAGCAGACACACGTGGAAATAGATGTGTCTCATTTCGTCGATACAGAGGGGATGCAGGTTCACAAAACTCGTGTCAGATGTCAATTTCACAGTAACGAGCTCCGTTATCATGCCCGTTACCAATGTTCCCTGTGGGCCCAGAGAAACATCTATTTCATGTGACCAGTGACTAGTTGAGGTAATAGTTGTTGTTTGATGCCCGTTACGAATCCTATATGTGCCGAGACACGCGTGAAATAGACGTGTCTCAGTTTGTGAAGATAGTGGAGATGCAGGTGCACAGCAGGCGTCTCCGATATTGAGCTGCTGTAATGAGCTGTGCTTTGGTGCCCATTACAAAAGTTCCCTATGGGCCCAGAGAAATAGCCATTTCACGTGACCGGTGGGTAGTTGTGGTAACGATTGTTGTTTAACACCATTATGAATATGTCTTATCAGTAACGGTCATCTGCTCGTTACCTTTCATGGCTTATTTGTAACACTTGATCGGTAATGGGTGCATTGCCCATTACCAAAGGCAATATATGCCCATTACTTAAGCGAGTTTTTCACGTAGTGTTGCCAGGAACAGCACATCAAGCGACCAACTCCGTGCACTCACAAGTGTTGGTCGAAGAAAGAAGGCAAGACCCCTCCCCAGCTGCAGCGATGAAGAGGCAGGAGGAGGCCCAAGAGGAAGTCGAAGCGGCCAGCGAGGCTGGCATAATTGATATTGCCAGCATTCTGGGTGCCCCAACTATGACTGTTGTTCGGTCAACCTTGTAAGTCTTTTATGAACTCTCAAGTAGTCATGTGGACAACCATCCTTGTGACGCTGACTGAACTGTTTTGTAATGCAGAAAATCCACGGACCTGTCATTGGATGGCGAGGAGACCAGCACTCCGGCCGATGGAGAAGGCCGCTCTGCGGAGGAGCGCGAGCCCACGCCACCACCACAAGCTAAGGTCGTGGTGGAGTTGACGTTGGAGGAAGCCACCTTGGTTGAAGGGATGTGCTCTTCACAACTAGTAGTCATTGTGCGTAGTAGTCATAGTCGTTGAAGTTGACTTCTTGTACTCATTGTGTCAGGAGCACAAGCTGAAGGAGCCACGATCCCGGAGGCCCTGGCCATGGAGACAGCCACTGTAGAAGTTGAGCCCTCAACGCCGGCAACCGGGGTGACAGAGGGAACAACCCCCATGCTAGGAATTGCAGTAGCCCCCGTTGTGCGATTAGAGGCGCATGTCGATTTTCTCCCCGGGACGAGCACGGAAGTAGTCGTTCGCGAGCCCGAGATAGAGGAAGTCGCGCCGATCCGCTCGGTGCCCATGTCAGAGGCGACGTCAACGAGTGGTGGAGGTCCGGAACTACTAGATGACAACCTTGTTAACCCAGCTGTTGGCGCTCGTAACATGGAGTCGTGGCGCCGTATGGAGCAATGGATTAAGGTACGATGCGAGTACCCTGAGTGGCCTTGTGTTGCAAAATAGTGAGTACTTTTTCGCTGTGTTGCCCTGTGCAGGATGTCGTTGAGAGGTCCCCCAGAAGTCAGATCTTCTACAGGGGTACGGTGACACAGTGCTCTGCACCGAGGCCTTGGAGAATGTGCTTGACAAGTTGAAGAAGCATTACGTTCTGCTTCAATCCAAGCTCGATGGCACCTTCGCCCAATACCAAAACGAGGTGTAGGAGATGAAGGCAAAGAAGGATGACTTGATATGGAAGAACAACTCACTGCGCCAGAAGAATAAAGGTACGTTGTCTGCCAAAGCCATTGAGTACTTTTTGGGGTACCTTACTGTGATCTGACGTTGTGCTGAGTAGTCTGCAGAGCTTGAGGAACGGGTTGACCAGCTGAAGGCACCGGAGACAGACTTGAAGAACATCGTGTACCGAGAGGCCGATGCCCGAGAGGTACTTGAGTATGAGTACAAAAAGCCGAGTCATTAGTGCATCTGTCACATGGAGCTTCATGAAGCCTCAAATCGTGACCATGTCAGTTGCTATAAATCAGTGCAGAAGCTCAACAAAGATTGCGAGAATCTGCGAGGCTAATTGAAGAAGCTTGAGGAAGCCGCACTCCCCATTTCGAGGCTGCTGGTGCCGCACCCAAGCAGACCTAAGATTGCACCACTGGTTGGTCGTTTGAAGGAAGCCCCCGGGTGTCTGGCGACGTACGCCAAGCACTTGGGGAAGTCAATTCCAAAACAAGTCTTGGTGTACATGAAGTCGTATTTCCCCAAGGCCCTAGTGGACATTGTCGCTAGTGGACTCGCAGTAAATTGCACCGATGATCAGTACAAGACCCTTTTGGAGGAGATGGCACTCATTGCTGAGCAAGTGGCAGAAAAGCTCAACCTTCAGTAGGAGTACCTGTAGGGATTGCTTAGGGTAGTTGATTGTAAGACAAACATAGTCATAGTAACTTGTTTGAACTTTGAATGAAAGTTGTCCACGATATGTTTGTGAAATAAATACTCGTTGCCGCCACCTACAGCGAAGTGTGCGGAGTACCAAACCGAGGTTAACTCGTGAGTAGTAGTACTTGGTAGGAGATGCCTGATCAGGAGGCACAGTAAATGAGTTGAATGGAAATCAAACTTTATTACTGAAGGATGAGTACACCTGGGTGGCCAGGGTCGTTTACAAGTGTAGTCGCCAGGACCCGTAGGCCACCTATGGCTAAGTGATGCTAGGACCTAAGGCCTCTTACACCTAAAGTTCTGTTTGTAGCTGTATAGACTGGATCTAGAGTACATGGTCTTGTAGACCTCCGCTAGAGTCCTCAGTGCTCTAAACAGCCCAAGATCCGTTAGTAGCCGTTGACGATGGATCTTGAAGGAGAGTAGTCCGGAGACTAGTGCTAGGACAGAAAGGTCGCTTACAACAAGGAGTCGAGGAGTAGTCGTATAGACTTGGACCCCTGGAGTAGTCGAACGACTATGTGTAGAAGCGACACCACTGGTCGACATTCCACGAGTTGCTGATCTCATCGCCTTCAAGTGTCTGGAGGTAGTAGGAGCCATGTCTGGTTAGCTTGGAGACTGAGAGAGTACCTTCCCATGGCGAGCTTAGCTTGTGTAGTCCTTCTGTGTTCTGGATGCGACAGAGGACTAGGTCGCCGATGTTGAAGGAGTATTTCTTGATGTTGCGATCATGATAGCATCGAATACCCTCAAGGTACCTTGCTGATTGGACGAGGGCGGCGCAGCGAGCTTCTTCGTGGCCATCGTTGTCAACTAAGGACCAGAGCGTCAGACGACCGTTGGATGGTCGCTCCTAGCTGTGATGAGGGATTGACAATGTGGTGTGGACTGACTCTTGGCCGAGTATTGCAGGTGCAGGTTGCGGCTTGATTTGCGTTGGTGCAAGTGAAGAGCGAGCGTGAAAGGTCTATGCCTTGCGGGGCCTCCGAGGAGTGGAGAGACAAGTAGGCTCAACTTGAGCTCCCTGGTGGCCAGCGGGGTCAAGTGCGGACTGCATGGTGGAAAGAAAAGCAAGACAAAGTCGTGGACAGGAGCCGGTGCAGGGTAGTGGCCCACGACCGGAGTCTGCACGCGGGGTTTGTGGCGGTTCACCACAAAAATGTCTGGTTACTTGGTTGAGCCACAAAACCGGAGGCTCGACGAGTGGAGATGGGATCTGGGCGCGCCGAGAAGCTTCGATGCCGGAGGCACGTGGCGGGATCATAGGGCTTGGGGTTGGAGGACGCGGTCTGCGGCAACAGCGTGGTCGTGCGATGAAGAGGAACTTAAGTGCTATGGGTAGTGTGGTCTTTTGCCTGGCCTGGAGGGACTCATATATTTTAGCTCCAGGGTTTTCAGGAAAACCATCCTTCTGGACTGCTTCTCATTTCCTTGCTCCACAGGTTTAGATTTTTCATCCGTTTGTAAAGAATCTGACCTCCGAGTGAATGGAAGCTTTCATGGTTGCATTGATTTCCCTCTTGTAGCTCATGTGATTTCAGTGTCTTTTTTCGATGTTTTTTCGTTGGATTTTCGTGCGCGGCTTGTTCCTTCAATTTTTAGGTGTTTGGATTCGTATTTGTTGATGGGGATCATGGATAGTTGCCTTGTGCATCTTTGTGCTTGATCAGGACCCCTCAAACTTCGAATTCAGCCTCCGATTGAAGGATTTCAGTTGGAAACCTAGCTTTGTTCTTGAGCTCGGTGGAATCTCGATTCCTCTCGATTCAGTGGAATTGAGGATACAAATTTGTAGGTATAGCATCTCCTAGAGGCTCTTCACCTTCACCTATGATTTGGTAGCAATCCCTTGGTTGATTCGGGAGATTGGGCAAAGGGAAGGTGGTGTTGATATTCAAGAGGTTGAGCTCAGTTTTCTGTCTGCGTGCTTGGCGGACCGTCCGCAGTCAGCGTGCAGACGTCCGCGAGGCACGATCTGACAAGTTGTTCTTCGTGTTCGTCATGTGTTCTTGAGCTCTTTCATTTCGATCTGTTTTGCCAGTTGTTTGCAGTTGGAAGTAGTTTCGCGGATCGTCCGCTGGGTCGTCGCGGACCGTCCGCGCGGCACGAGTAGCTCGCGGATTGTACAAGGATAGGGCGCAAACTATTCGTTTTTCAGGGTGCGATACTGGAGGTTCTGTTGGCTTTTGCGGACCGTCCGCCGCAACCTCACGGACCGTCCACCGCCTCCACACGGACAGTCCGCCCGGTCTCCGTGGACCGTCCGCCTGGGCTCTCATAGAGTTGCTAATTCCTTTGTTTCTTGTGTTTTTCTTTCGCTTTGGGATTGTTTGGGGTTTGTTCCTAGGGTTGGCAGGTATGTTGTGACTAAGTGACCTTGGCAAACTCATGTGGGAATCCTTGGTTGTGAATTTGGGACATAGGCCGTGTTCGACCTTCGAGAAGAATTTTTATTGGCTCCCATTCACTCCCCCCATCTCTGATAGCCTAATTGGTCCATAAATTGGTATCAGAGCTGGTTACGAATCTTCGTGATTGTAATCAGTCTAAGATCCAAAGATGGCGTACAAGGAACGGGGTTCGGGTCATCCACACTTTGATGGTACTAACTACCAGATATGGCAAAGGAGGATGGCTGCTTTCCTCCGCGGTAAGGGTCAAATCTTGTGGGATGTCACGGTGAACACAACTTCTGTTCATCCTGTGAACTTCCTTTCTCCAGGATCGACAGACATGTTTGACACCAACAACAAGGCAGTCAACTACCTGTACCGTGATCTGTGTCAATCCGAATTCAATCGAGTTCGAACTGAGGACTTGGCGTGGAGGATTTGGGAGCTGCTGAAGAATGCTCATGGCGGGAACGCTCAAGTTCAGGCTCGGCTATTTGCAACCTAACAGAGAGGGTATGAGAATTTCACACATCTCTCCGGTGAGTCGATTGATGCCATGTTTCAGCGGTACATGTGATTGTGAACAACATGAGGGCTAATGTGGCCATGCTCTCGTATGATGACCATGACAGGCCATCAATCTCCTCCAATCTCTAGATCGTACCATGTGGAGTGAGAAGGTCGAGGCCATTCTTGGCTCAGAGAAGTATGAGACCCTCACGGTGGACAAGCTGTTTTCCAAGCTCAAGTCGTCCGAGGTGGACCATGAGGTGCGTCAGTGCGCGCAAAGATCGAGAACCCGACTGACCCTCATAGTCTGGCTCTCGTATCTAGTTCAAGGACTAATTGTCGGTGTTTTAGATCGGCAACCTACTAAGAGGAGTATCCAAAGTAGATGAATGTGGCCTCGTCGAGATCGGTAACTCGAAGGAAGAGACACGTGGCACGCAATTTAGACAGGTGCGGGCCGCGAGGTGCGTAATACCCTACGTCCTGTATGCTGCGTAGCTCTGGATTGATTGGGTGCAATTACAAGATGATGCAATCTTATGCGTATGAGAGAGGAGGGGTCCCCGCCTTGCCTTATATAGTCTGGGAGGCAGGGTTACAAGTCGGTTCAGGGAGAGAGTACTAGTTGAGTACGTCTAGGAGTCCTCTATACAGTGTGGGACATGTATAGCTTCCTATCTGAGTACTTCTCCTCTGCAATCCTTGTGCTTCACGCCATCAGGTGCCGTGCAGCGCAAGTCGGGTAGTCCCAGGGGCCCACCGAGTAGTCGGTCCTGGTACCCACAAAGGTAGTGGGCCCAGGGAGGTCCATACGACAAGCCCCTGAGTACTTTGTAGTCGAGAAGGATAGCCTCGAGTAGTCTTAACGGCCTTAACGAGTAGTCCTCAAGCGTCCCCGAGTACTACAAGTCAAAGGTCTTCAAGAATATTTGAAGCATCCCGAGGCTGGAATGTACTCCAGCTGATGTTTGAGCAATCCTGAAGTATTCTCGAGTAGTCCCAAGCGTCCTCGAGTGCTGCCCTTGAAGGTCTTCAACAATGCCCGTGTTGTCTTGAAGCCGAAATTGATATGGAAGTGAGATTGCACAATCGCACTCCATATGGAGTAGCCCCTGAGACTTAGGTTGAGTTGTAGACTCTGGCTGAGGGTCCATCTGAAGTTTTGGCAATAATATCCCGTAAAATCCGGAGAAAAAAACCGAAGGACACATGGTACGGAGGCCCCGAGCCTTGAGTCGAGTACTTCCTCTCGAATTGAAGGGTCATCTTGTAGAATGTGTCCTGAGTTGCTCTTGAGTCTTGCCGCTACCCAGGAAGTCGAGTAGAAGTAGCCGAGCCCCCGAGATGAGGCGCGTCGACTAGTAGAAGTTAAAGAGTTAGGCGCCGCCGCTGAGTCAGCCGAGCGCAGACTTATCCATCTAGCCGTTGGAGGGGCCGCTGTTGACTTATAAATACAAGCCAAAACCCTTAGGGTTTTTCAGCCCACGCATTCGCAGCCATTCCTAGCAGATCTAGCCAGAAATCACCGCCAGTGCGCACTGCCGCTGTTGAAGAGAGCGTAGATCCGAGTGCGCCGCTATAGGAAGCCACGACCGCAGCCCCCGAGCAAATGCGAGTGAAGGCGCCGTGCAACTGGAGAATGAAGCCCTCACCGTCGAAGACCGTGAAGGCCGCCGGTGGGAAGAAGAGGGCTCGTGAAGAGGCCGCCGGATCTGCCGCGGGGACGCCGCCAGTGTCTCCGCCGCGGCCAGATCCGAATCGAGAGTGGAAGAAGTCCAAGGCCAAGACAGAAGACCTGCTGGCCCTTCTCAACAGTGGGTTCCTGCGGGAGAAGGAGGTGGACATGTGGAGAGCCACTGCAGGGGATCCGTACCTCATGGAGAAGAACCCGGATGAGATTCTGATGTTCACCCGGTTCGCGGAGCGCGGATTGTCCCTCCCTGCCAGCGACTTCTTCAAAGGGCTGCTGGGGTACTACGGCATCGAGTACCTCAACCTCAGCCCCAACGGTATATTCCATACCTCAGTCTTCGTACATTTTTGCGAAGCCTTCTTGGGGATCAAGCCCCATTGGATCTTGTTCCGGAAGTTCTTCCGGGTGAAGCCCTAACCCAGTGCCAACAACCCCCGAGTAGTGGGGGGAGCCGGGATCCAGATGATGGAGGACGCCGCAGAGCAGTACCTCTCGTACAAGCTCATCGAAGTCGAGCGGGAAGCAGCCCAAGCACCGACCGTTGTGGAACTCGGAGCCAACGATGCAGGAAGGTCTCCAGTTGCCCGAGTTGCTGGCGAGGATCATGGCGCCGAGAGAAGCCGGGCTGAGGACCGAACACGTGGCCTTCAGCTTCATGAAGCGTAGGGTGCAGCCGCTGATGGCCCGCGACACCCTGGGGTACCAGTACACCGGCGATGACGACACGTCGCGGATGCCCGGTGATGAAGTCAACGACGACGACATCGTAGATCGGCTGGGCAGGATATTCAAAGACATGCCGGCGTACACGCCGTGCCTTATGCCCGAGTACTCCACCGCGCGCCCACCAAAAGAGGTCGGTAGCCGTATCTAGTTGCGAGTACTCATTACGTAAGAGTAGTCGTACTGATGTGTTGTGCTTCTTGTAGGATCACTTGGCGAAGTTCGTCTCCGAGCCGGCATCCCACGCTCAACTTGTCGAGGTCCCAGAGGAAGGGAAGGCCAAGTCCAAGGACCGGCACGAGGTTGATGAAGGGGACGACGCAGTAGTCGTCGAAGACACGTCCGAGGAGGACGACGATGAAGAGACGCTACTGGAGCGCTTCCAGTTGCGGTCGAGGTTCAACCGCCCTGGATTGCCACACATCCCTCTCGTTCAGGATCGGTCGACTAGCCTGGAGGCTAGCTTGCCCGCGCCGCCAAGGAAGACACGCAACGTGGCCCGCAAGCGCATGGCCAAGAAGTGGAAGGTCACGGAAACCACGTCCCAAGAGGTAAGCCATCTTGAATAGGGTAGTCGAGTACTTATGTCTCGATGTTGCGTGCTGACGACGAAGTTCCCTTGCTTGCAGAAGGTGCCACCTTCCAACCCCGTTGAGCAGGGTGATGAAGGTGATTGGGATACGGTGAGGGAGCCTGCTGGGGGTAGTCGTAGCCCAGCCCCCACCATGGAAGAGCTCTTAGCGCAGATGACGCGCCAGCCCCTTGTTGCTGAGGGAGCAAGAACCGGCCGCTGCTGCACCTGAAGAGGCAGCGGCTACTGAAGCGTAGGAGGAGGCGCCTGCTGAGGCAGGACTGGTCGACATCGCCAGTATCCTCGGCGCCCCAACCGTGACGGTAGTCCGGGCGAGCTTGTACATCTTGATCCTTCCCAAGTAGTACATTGAATGTGGTAGTCGTACTGGGTTGACAACTAACTTGTGTACTCTGCAGGAAATCGACAGACTTGTCCTGGGAGGGGGATGAACCCGCCACAGTGGTGGTGGAAGAGGAAGTCGCGCCGCCCGCTGAGGAGTCCGCTCCCGCCCCTCTGGAAAAGTCCGAGGCGCCGGCCGCGGAGACTACGTTGCTTGAAGCCAGCGTAGTTGAACGTGAGTACTTTGCTCAAGTGCAAGTAACCCTGATGAGTAGTCGTAGCCGCTGGGTATGACTGATCCACTTGTCTTTTCGTCGATAGGTGCTGAAGCCGAGGGAAGGATATCCCGGCAGCGGTGCCCGTAGAAGATGTGACACCGGAGGCGCAGGGAGCTGCCAGAGGAGCCCCCGAGCCGATGGAGGTGGCCGTCGGAGGAGTCGCCGCGACAACTGGAGGAGAGGGCGATGACGTGCTGCCAGAACCCGCTCTGGAGGTAGTCGTCCGCTCGCCGGAGATCCAGGACGCGGAGCCAATCCGCTCAGTGCCAATGTCCGAAGCCGCGACGAGTAGTCGCGGCGGGACCGAGCTGCTGATCGATGATCTGGTCGACCCAGCGACGGTGGCTCGTCACCTGGAGGCAGTGCGCCAAGCCGAGCAATGGATGAAGGTGAGTAGTCAATACCTTTGAGTAGTCAATCCTTTAGTGTTGAGTACCCAGTTTATATCTGTTGTGTGTTGCAAGACGTCGCAGAGAGGTCCCGTCAGAAGTCCGACATGCTTCAAGGGTTCGGCGACACAGTACTCCGGGCGGAAGCTTTAGAAGAGCAACTTGTGAAGTCCCAGAAGCACGCCGCCACGATGCAGTCGAAGCTGGACACCGCCTTCGCCAAGTATCATAACGATATCCAAGATATGCAGGCAAAGAGCAAGAACAAGTCTCTCCGCAACAAGAACAAAGGTACGCGACCGCCTTGTCGGATACTTGTTGATAGTAGCTTGTGGTAGTCTGACCCGCTTTGCCTTGTTGATCGAAGAGCTTGAGACCCGCGTCGATCAGCTGAAGGCTTCTAAGACCGACAAGAAGAACCTCTTCTACCGGGAGCAAGAGGCCTGCAAGGTACTGGAGTATGATTATAAGGAGCTTGCTTACGAGTGCGACAAGCACATGGAGCTCTGTATTGCATCAGATCGTGACCTCGTCAACTGCTACAAATCCTTGCAGAAGCTGAACAATGACTGCAAGAAGCTGCGGGCCCAGCTGAAGGAACTTGAGGAGGCCGTGCTTCCCATCGTGAGGCTGCTGGTGCCTCACCCCGGGGGACCGAAGATAGCCCCACTAGTGGACCGACTAAAGGAAGCCCCCAGCCGCCTGACGACCTACGTCAAGCACTTAGCGAAGTTGATCCACAACCAAGTGCTGGCCTTCATGAAGTCGTACTCCCCAAAAGCTCCTGTGGACGTAGTCGCCGGCGGACTAGCCGCCAACTGCACGGACGAGCAGTACGCGGAGCTGCTGGAGCAGATGGGGCCTATTGCTGAACAAGTCGCCGAGAAGCTCAATCTCCAGTAGTCCTGCAATAGTTAGCTCGTAGCAGTAGTTGTACATAAAAAGTTATAATGAACTTGTTTAAGTATGAATGAAAGAAACTTCCACCAATGAGTACTCGTTATCGCGATCTGTGAGTGCGGAGTCCCATCATGGAGTCGTCGCGAGAAGTCGTACTCGCCAGTAGTCCCGTTGGGGGAAGGAGACAGTAAAGTAGTTGATAGATAATCAAACTTTATTACTGAAGAAGTACACCTGGATGGACAGGGCCGTTGTTACAGAGTAGTCGCTAGGACCCGGAGGCCGCCTACGACTAAGTAATGCTAGGGCGTATAGCAGCTTACAGCAGTAGATCCGTTAGTTGCCGCGTAAGCTGGATCTAGGAGTACATGGTCTCTCAATAGACCGCTACTGGAGTCCTTTGTCGCTCGTCGCAGCCCAAGATCTGTTAGTAGCCGCGTGGGCTGGATCCTGGAGTGGAGTAGTCCGGAGACTGGTGCCTGGCCCGAAGGCCGCATACGGCGAAGGGGTCTTGAGTAGTCGTATAGACTGGAGCCCCCGGTCTAGTCGTGTAGACTAGGCGTAGAATCGACAGAGTCGGTCGATGTTCCACGAGTTGTTGACGTCTTCGCCTTCAAGCATCTGGAGGCGATAGAAGCCCGGTCCGGTCACCTTTGCAACTATGAAGGGACCTTCCCAGGGCGAGCTGAGCTTGTGTAGTCCTTCCGTGTTCTGGATGCGACGGAGGACGAGGTCGCCAATATTGAAGGAGCGTTCCTTAACGTTGCGATCGTGGTAGCATCGGATACCCTCTAGGTACCTTGCTGACTGGACGAGGGCGGCACAGCAAGCTTCTTCGAGTCCGTCGATGTCAACTCGTTTGCTGTCTTCGGATACGCCTTCATCGTATTTCTCCACTGCTGGTGAATCCCACATGACATCAGCAAGGAGGATTGCTTCGGAGCCGTAGACCAAGAAGTACGGGGATTGTCTCGTTGGCTTGGAGGGTTGAGTACGTAGCCTCCTAAGAGCATTGGGTAGTTCCTTGATCCACTTGCCTCCTTTGGTGTTAGCAGGGTCGTGTAGCCCCTTCTTGAGAGCGTCGAGCACCATCCCATTGGCACGCTCGACTAGTCCGTTGGGCCGAGGATGGGCAACTGAGACATATCGGACGTCGATCCCGCTGTTCTCGCAGTACTCCCAGAACTAGTGATTGTTGAAGTTGGAGCCCAGGTTTGTGATGATGCGATGGGGTAGTCCATAGCGATCTACGAGTTCATCCAGGAAGTCGAGTACTCTGTTAGCCCTAGGGCATGTAACCAGCTTGACTTCGATCCACTTGGTGAACTTGTCGATGGCCACCAGTACTCTATTGAATCCACCAGGCGCAGTTGGGAGTGGCCCAATCATGTCGAGCCTCCAGCAGGCGAAAGGCCAGGTTGGCGGTATGGTGACTAGCTTGTAGGCTGGGACGTGTTGCTGCTTGGCGAAGTATTGGCACCCTTGGCACCTTCCGACAAGTTCGTCGGCGTCGCCCAGAGCTGTGGGCCAGTAGAAATCTCGTTGGAAGGCCTTGCTGACCAGCGTGTGAGAGGATGCGTGGTTTCCGCAGACGCCTTTATGGATCTCCTCCAAGATGTCCTTGCCTTCTTGTCTGGGAACGCACTTCGTGAGTACTCCGGAAGATGCGCCCCGCCTGTAGAGCTTATCTTCGACGAGGACGTAGGACTTGGCCTGGTGGATGAGTTGCTTGGCCAAGTTCTTGTCCGAGGGAACCTTCTGCTCGCTGAGGTAGTCGATGAAGGTTTGCCTCCAATCCACGTTGATCAACATGACCTCCTGACCAGCCCGGGGATGGGCTGGGATAGTGGTCAGTGGCGCCGGCTCCGGGATGGATGGCGCGTGAAGCTCGTGGACGAAGACACCCGCTGGTACTTAAGCGCGAGTAGAACCAAGCTTTGACAGGACATCCTCTGCAACGTTGTTGTCGTGGACGACGTGGTGGAACTCGAGACCATAGAACTTGTTCTCGAGCTTGCGGACTTCTAGGAAGTAGGCGTCCATGTTCTCATTGTTGCGGTCCCAGGACTTGTTGACTTGGTTTATGACCACAGTGGAGTCGTCGTAGACTAGTAGCCGCTTGATGCCTAGTGAAGCCGCGAGGCGGAGCCCGTGTAGCACAGCTTCGTACGCGGCTTCGTTGTTTGAGACCTTCCAGAAGATCAGGACGTACTTGAGTTGTTCTCCCGTTGGAGAGATCAAGAGTACTCCTGCACCTGCACCCTCGAGGTTGAGTGAGCCGTCGAAGTACATCACCCAGTGCTCTTGACGCTCGGTTGGAGTAGGTAGCTGATTCTCCTACCACTCCGCCATGAAGTCGACTAGTGCCTGTGACTTGATGGCTGTGCATGGCTTGAAGTCGATGTTGAGTGCGCCGAGTTCGACTTCCCACTTGGAGATTCTTCCAGTAGCATCTTGGTTCCGCAGGATGTCGCCGAGTGGGTAGTCGGTGACGACGGAGATCGAGTACTCCTGTAAGTAGTGTCGTAGCTTCCGCGAGGTGATGAGCACTGCGTACAGAAGCTTCTGTACGGGCTGGTAGCGTGCCTTGGACTCTGAGAGGACCTCGATGACGAAGTAGTCTGGGCGCTGGACTGGATAGGCGTGGCCGTCTTCCTGCCGCTTGACGACGATGGTAGTACTGACCTTGCGAGATAGAGGAGTAGCTGCTCGCCCTTGCGAGGAGTCGTGAGGACTGATGGCTTCGATAGGAAGTCCTTGAGCTGGGCAAGGGCTTGGTCCGCCTCTTGAGTCCACACGAACTTCTCTTGGTGCTTGAGTAATTTGAAGAAGGGGAGCCCCCGTTCTCCAAGCTTCGGGATGAATCTGTTCAGAGCCGCCATGCACCCGGTTAGCTTCTGGACGTCTTTGATGCACGTGGGAGCTTTCATGCTGGTGATGGCGGAGATCTTCTCGAGATTGGCTTCGATGCCGTGATGGCTGATGATGAAGCTGAGTAGTTTGCCCGATGGTACGCCGAAGACGCACTTGTTCGGGTTGAGCTTCCAGCGGTACTCGCGCAGGGATGCGAAAGTCTCTTCAAGGTCGTCGATGAGCGTGCTGGAGTTTCTGGTCTTGACGACCACGTTATCCACGTAGGCTTCGACGTTCTTGTTGAGTTGCCTCTTGAAGCAGTCCTGGATAGCTCATTGGTATGTAGCGCCAGCGTTCTTCAACCCGAAGGACATGGTCATGTAGCAGCACACGCCAAACGGGGTGATGACCGCGGTCTACTCCTGGTCTTCTTCCTTGATCGCAATATGGTGGTACCCGGAGTAGCAGTCGAGGAAGCAGAGCAGGTCGCAGCCCACCGTGGAGTCGATGACTTGGTCAATCCACTGCAACCCGAAAGGGTCCTTGCGGCAGTGCTTATTGTGGTCGGTGTAGTAGACGCACATCCTCCACTCGTTCGAGTTCTTCTTGCGGACGAGGACGGGGTTAGCGAGCCACTCAGGATGGAAGACTTCTTTGATGAAGCCAGCCGCGAGTAGTTTGGCGAGTTCCTTCTTGATGCCGTCCCGTCTGTCGTCGGCGAAACGGCAGAGGTGTTGTCGCTTTGCGGTAGCTTTAGGGTCAATGTTGAGTGAATGCTCAATCAACTCCCTGGGCACCCCTGGCATGTCCGCTGGTTTCCACGCGAAGATGTCGCGGTTAGCCCGGAGGAAGTTGATGAGCACGACTTCCATTTTGGGGTCGAGACCCGCCCCGATGGTGGTGGTCTTACTGCTGTCGCCTTTCCCGAGGTCAATTGTCTAGACCAGAACCTCCTCAGCTGGTTGAGGCTTGTTAGCTTTATCCGACTTCTCTGGGATGTCGAGTTCACTTGGGCAAGCTTCTTCGACGCGGCGTAGACCTCCATCATTGCATTGGGTACTTGATTTGTGGAGGCGATCTCCACAGCTTCCGTGTCACAGTCGTGCGATATCTTCAAGTCCCCTTGCAGTGAGAGTACACCTGCTGGACTTGGCATTTTGAGTACCAAGTAGGTGTAGTGGGGTACCGCCATGAACTTGGCGATAGCCGGTCTGCCGAGGATGGCATGGTAGGACGTCTCGAAGTCCGCGACTTTGGACTTGATGTACTCGGTACGATAGTTGTCCCGAGATTCCCCAAAGGTAACTGGCTGGACCACTGAGTCCAGTGGGATAGCCGCGTTGCCGGGGACGATGCCATAGAAGGGCAAGGTGCTCTTGTTGAGCATGTGGGTGATGTTGAGCTTCATCTTCTTCAAGGTCTTGGTGAAAAGGACGTTGAGCCCGCTTCCACCGTCGATGAGGACCTTGTTGAGCTTTGAGCCCGCGACCACCGGCTTCAGGACGAGTGGGAACCGCCCTGGTTCGGAGAAGCTAGTCTATTGATCCGCGCGGGAGAAGGTAATGGGTACCTTCGACCACCTGAGAGGGGTCGGGACCGCTGGTTCAATGCTCATGACTTTTCGACGGGTAGCCTTTTGTTCTCGTCTGCTGGGTAGTCCGCCGAAGAGGACGTTCATCGTCTTGTCGGGTTCTGGAAGTCTCCATTGCCTTCGTCGTTCTTCTTCTTGCCTTTCTTGTCATGAGGATGCCGTGGCTCCGGAGTATCCTTGAGTGCTCGCTTGAGTTGGTAGCACTGCTCGGTGGTGTGGTTGCCGTCCAGATGCCACGGGCACTTCTCCTTCAGCAAGTCTTTGAAGCCGCCGGAGGCATTCTTCGGGTTCTCCTTCACAGGGTGCTGGATAGTCGCGACAGTGTTGTCTGGCTTGCGCTTGCGGTTGGGACCCGAGTAGTTGTTGTTGTTGCGACCGCCTTGGTTCCCATTGTTGCTGCTGCCGCCGCCCGTGTTCTGCTTGCTCTTGCCACGGATGGCATCGTGCTTGGCGTTGGCCTTCTCTTCCTCATCAGCCGAGGACGTGATCATGTCCTTGAGGTGGGTGATGGAGCTTGGGCGGCGACGGCCAAAGTCTTCGAAGGTGCGACAGTGGTAGAGACCATCTTGGAAGAGGTCAATGACTTCTTTGTCAGAGACATCGACTACTGTGGCGCACTTGTCAAAGAAACGCCGCATGCACTTGCGAAGGGTCTCGCCTTGTTCCTGCTTCACCATGGCCAGGTCCATGCGAGTACCCGAGCGGCCCATAGCGCCCGCGAAGTTGCTGGTGAACTGCTCCTTCAGTTGGTCTCACTTGTCGATCGAGTACTTCTCAAGTGACTCGAGCCATGTAAGCGGTGCCTGGTCCAGACAGAAGGGGAAGTAGAGACACTTGGTGTCGTTGTTGCTACCAGTGTTCTCGATGGAGAGGGCATAGCATCTTAGACATTGCATAGGATCCTGCTTCACGTCGTACTTAGTGATTCCCAAAGGCTTGAATTTCTCTGGGAGGAGGAGGTTGCGAAGTCGCGCGGAGAAGGCAGGGAAGCCGTCGTTGTCGCTTGACGTGGAAGCCTTCTTGCGCCGTAGTTCCTCAATCTTATGGCGGGCATCATAGGCGCCCTGCGAGGCTCCGAAGGCGTGGCTGTTCGCGTGGCCTCGGCCGCCGCGATCGCCTCCGGCACCGGCCCTCCAGTTAGCTCCGTGGTTGGAGCTTCCGCCGTCGCTGCCTCCGCCGCCAGGGTCACGATGAGGGACGACCTCGCGATCGCCGCCAGCAGCTGCAGCGCTGTTGCCAGCTTGAGAGGGTTCGCCGGCCGTTGCGCGAGTACGGTTGGGATTGGCCGGCAGCTCAGCTCGAGTACGGTTGCGACCAATGTCCGCACTACGACTTGTTGCTTCGTTGTCGCGGTTCCTGATGGGAGATGGTTGAGCAATCCTGGTGTTGACTCAGATGAAGTAGGCATCTTCCGCGAGTTTGGCGATGACTTGTCCCGCGCGCATCCCCTGGCCCTGACATGCTATCGTGGTGATAGACATGAGGCATTGCTCCGGGGTAGTGTGTACCCGGCTCTCGACTTGGTCGAGTGCTTCCGCGAGGTTGCGGATGGGGAGGGAGTCGCAGAGACGACAGCGCCGTTCGCTATGCTTTTTGTTGCGTTCACGTCTGGCGTCTCTGTTGGCGGCAGTCTCGTCGGCGGGCGCGTTGGTGGACAACTCATTCGCGGAGATGTCCTTGAGGTACTGTGTTGACGGTTAATAATTGTATCAAAGTTCGTTTGTGACTTGCAAGCGGACAAGTCTCCCGTCGTAGTCAAGGGACCCTTCTTCCCTCGAGTGGTGAACCCAAGGTATCGAATCCGTGGAACAAATGTGTGACACAAGAGTTGATCTAGTAAAGCCAAGTAACTTCAATCTTTGGTAAAAGAGAAACCCTAATGCATCTAGATAAGAACACAAAACAAAGATAAATCTAATCTACTAAAGACCGGAGAAAACAAAGTAAGATTGGGTAGATAAACCGATCTAGTGGGATCGGGGTAAGCCTTTTGTTGAAGTTCCAAGCAAGAGAAGAAGTAGCAAATCGAATCTTAATAGAAGCCTCTTAAAATCGTGGTTTCCCGTCCAAATCCGAAAACATCCGCCTTTCGAGACCCCCGTTCTGTTACAACGTATCCCTATTCATGCGGGGAGCTTAGGGCGAGTCAAAAGACAAGTCGAGATTCTTTCGGAAGATCCGGCGTGTATCTCTAGCCACCGCGGCTACAAGAACACCCTATGTAATCTATCGCGCGAATAGAATTGGAATAAGCAAAGCCGATCGAAAAACGAAATCTTCGAGGAAACACTTGATCGCTAAGAAAAGATTCAACTTGATAATTCAACTATGACAATGATACATACACAAGATCACCACCGGGATCCTTCCTTGATCTTGCTTCTAGCTCCGGGAACTCCGACGTGGTCTTCCATGCAAGGTTCCCACGTCGGCTAGGGAGACCCTAGTCAACTAGCTCGACCCTCTCCTCTCCGAGATGGTGTCCCTCTCTTCTCTGCTCCTCGGCGGCCGATGACGAAATCTTCCCCCCGAGGCTCTCGGTCAGGGGGCTATAAATAGCCCGATTGGCGGCTAGGGCAAAGGAGGGGGCATTTGGGCACTAAATGGGCCTGGGCCGACCGGACTGGGCCGCCGGCCTGGGCCCATTTAGGCCCAGCCCGAGGGCTCCTTCGCTCCACGTCGGTTCCCTTGCTTCCCGGATGTTTCCCCCTTCGCATGTAGGTCCATGTCGTCGGTTTCTCTCCGAATTGGACTCAACTCCTTGTCTTGCAAGATTCGAGACTTTTCCGGTCGGTCCCCGGAGTCTGTCGTCTTCTCTGATCAAGTCCCCGGCTTCTTGGAGTTAAGTTTGCTTCATTGCATGACTTGTACGGGGCTTCAAGGTCTTATTATGAGGTGCTTGATGAACTTAACCCGAAAGTCTTGCATTCAACACTAAAACCCTGCGTAAACACTAAACTCCAAAACCGACATGCACACGTGAACTTGTTATACCACGGGGGTTAGTACCAATGGATAAGGTATAAAACTCATGCCAACACCGAAGGTAAACTCATGGCTAGGTTGACGGATTTTCACC
The DNA here is from genome assembly GCA_947561735.1 of Cenchrus americanus. Lineage (NCBI taxonomy): Eukaryota > Viridiplantae > Streptophyta > Magnoliopsida > Poales > Poaceae > Cenchrus > Cenchrus americanus. Next base: position 191,474,274 of record OX387242.1, read on the forward strand.
GTCAACATCTCCCCCATGCTTAAACCTTGCTCGTCCTCGAGTAAGCCTTCGATGGATATCATCATTGCCAAACAATGTTTAAACTTTGCACTTGATCACACATGAGAAAACATAACGCTCTCAAAATTTTAATTCATTAAAGTTCCATAATGTACTAGCCTTCATCTCTACGGAGGGTAGATTCTTATTAAGCTTATCCCACAAATATTAACATGCTCACAAAGTTTTAAATAGATCTCAGAATTTTTGAAATAAAGAACGAGATAAAGAAAAGCTAAACCAAGTTCACAAATTTAAATCATCTCGTATATTGCTCATGAACTCTCATCTCACTTGTCTCTCAAGCCTATATATTCTACTCCTTCCCTCTCATATATATGTGGTAGGCTTTATATGGAGCTTTGGGAAAGTTTAGTCCTAACAAGATTTTATAAATGAGGTGTTGTCAAAACAAGACAAGCTTCTCATGGTCTTACCGAGACTCGTCAAAAAGGTCATTGGAAAATAATGTTAAGTCAAGGAGGGGAAAGAGAAAAATACACACACTTTTAGATGAGTGGACATGTACAAATGGCAAAGAATGATCCCGAGGCACAAAGGAAGTCCTCGTTATCGGATTGCACATGGTTTGAAACTGAGAATGGATCTTTTTAACTTGAAGCCTTGAATGCACTCTCAGAGAACCGGGGAGTTCACTTTACGCACATATTTTTTTCTCTTTCTCATATTTCTCATTCTTTTCTTTCTTTCATTCATTCATTATATATATATATTTTTTTTTCTTTCTTCACCTTGGAAGTCACGTATATCGCCGAATTTTTTTCTTTCATCATTATATTATTTTTTTTAAATACTCCCTTTTGAACTCTAAGACTGCAACGTACCTACCTCCTCCCCCATGCTTAGACGTTGCTCGTCCTCGAGCAAAGAGGCGAAAAATAAGGTAGGTACCGGAAATATTTTTCCTTGGAGAGATACTTGAAATCTTCAATGTCGGCACCGTCTTGCGATCTTCCTTGAATTGATGATCCATTCTCAACGATAGGTTGTGGTCAAGGAGGTGATCACAAAAGATGATATTTGGTTTAAGGGTGGATATCCGGCGAAGTTTGTGAGATCTCCGATGCGGGGATACACAATGCACGGATAAAAAGGCTAGCAAAAAGATAGATACGCAAAAATGGAATGACCAGCTTCTTAGTCTCGGGCCAGAGAAATCATGGCCTGCAATAACTCACTCAAAAATAAATCTTGTACACTAAGGTTTATGCACTCAAATATATATAAGGCTTTGGATAGGTTGAGCAACACACAAGCGATATTTGTGACAAGGTTAGCAATATTTTTGAGCATAAAAGACATCTTTAATCTATTCATAACTTGAGAGCACATAAAACACTATGGGTCTTTATTTTAATCATAACCTCCGCTGAAAATTAAGCTAGCATTTAAATAAATTCAGATTTGTATTTTAAAGAGAGCACTAGCTTAAACATGCATAAATCAATTACAAAGATGAACAAAGCTGCAATTATAATCATATATCATCATGGCACAAATTTTTATAACTTTTCCAATGATATAATCATGGTGGTGTCTTTATTAATGATGACATCAAGTTGAAATACAAACTGAAAATAAACAAACATGCTTGCTGAAATTTAAATAAAAACAGAAAATACTACGCAAACACACATAAGCAAAAGCTGAAAATTACAGAGAAAAAGAAAAGAAAAGAAAACTAAAGATCCTAAATCTTCTAGTCCTCCGCCGGTGGTTGATGTTGATGATCTTGATAATAATACCCTTGCTCATAATATGATTGGACACTTCCTCCGACGAATTGATTTGGCTCCACAAGGTGAAGGCGTCCAAGTTCAAAGGCAATATTTGCGTTGCCTTCACCAAGTTGAGCTGCGTTAGCTTGGATGGCTGCGATGTTTTGGGCGTTTCTTGCAGCATACCCTCCAATAATGGCCATGCTTTGTTGTGGTTGGGGATGATGAGCGTAGGACTCCGCGAAGTTAGCGTTGGGCACAACATAATTTGGTGGGGGTACCGGTGCACCACCCCCCCATGCTTGCTCTTGTGGCCCTCCGTAATAACTTGGCGGAGGAGGGATCCCGCCGAATGGTTGCACATTGGGTTGTGCTCCACTCGCTTGTGCGGAGGATGTTCCCTCCTCTACGATTCTTCCTCTTTTGTTCTTCCTTGCAGGGACAAGTAGTCCCTCTTCCAACCAATCTTCTCTCCCTTCGTTGAAAAGCCTAAGCCTCTCGTTGGGAAGGGGTAGGTTCACTATGGCCAACCGATAACCTCCTCTCTCATCTCCACTAATGTATTTGCCTTGCCGCAAATACTCAATGCCGAGAGAGGTACCACGCAAAAGGTGGTCGGGGTTTCTTGCGATCCCCGGCCGCAAGGAAAAGGCCAACATGGAGAGGTAACACCCCGAACCAATATTACCCGCCCCCGGTGTTGCTTCACAACACCAACGGTTGATCATGAGGTAAGAGGGGTCTATTGGCTGCCGGCAATTAAAGCCGAGTATAGCCAATTCAACTCTGTGTCGGTCACCTTTGTCTCCTTCATCCTCCCCAATACCCTCTTGCGCATCCAAGAGTGAAATATCCGGATAATGGGGTTGCGGATGCAATTGCGTTGTTGATGGGCTTCTCCGGAGATCATATTCCAAAATCCCGCTAACATGCCGGGTGGCACGTCAACTTTCTCCGGAGCTCCCTTGTGGAATCCAAGTAGCTCCCTAACGTGCTCGTAGGGAACCACTTGTTGGACTCCCTCCAAACGGAATGACAAGATTTGCACCCCATCATCATCACCGATGGGTGCAATAGTCATCAAAATTTCCAAGGCGAAGCCCAAATGGGTGTCCACCGATACTCCGTTGGAGAACTGCACCCATCCAAGGTGCCCCAACATATAGTATATGTCGGTGCCAAAACCCAAGGTGTAGAGTGCTTGGTCGTCGAACTCGACGTTGGGCACAAGCCTCATCTCAAGATTAGAGAGCCTCTCCTCCTCCTCCGCCGACAAGATGATGAAGCCGTACGAAGAGTATGTCCGGGAGTAAGGAGGTGGCGCGGTTGAGCGGGTCGATCGTCGTGGTGGCGCGGGCTGCTCCTCCGTGTGCCCACGAGGTTCATTAAACCTCATGGAAGTGCTTCTTGCAGCCCTCATACCACCAAGGAGGAGAGCATCGTTCCTCCTCGGTGGTGCCGTATCCGTCTCCATGCTCCGGGGAGACTCGGAAACCGAGTGCCTCCTCGAAGACGTGGTTGATGACGGCTTGGACGACGACGAACTCTTGTTCTTGGAGAAGAGACTTGTGGTCTTCTTCCACATGGTTGCTGCACTCTTTCTTCAACTAAAATTCCGGGTTGCAACCGGTAAACTAGGCACTTAAACTTTTTGCTTCGGATGTGGACTTTGACTGGATTAAGGATGTGGATTTTTTTTCTTGAGCTATCAAGCTTGGGAAGGTTGGCTATGTCTACGGAGGTTTTGAGCACACAAACTTGAACACACAAACAAAGGAAGGAGAGGGAAGCTTGCCTGCAGAAAACGGGAGCCGGGGGGGCTCCTTATGTAGGGGAGGCCGGCCTCGGTGCTCCTCCCCGCCTCGTCTTTCTTCCAGCACGATCATTTCACCTCTACAACTTTCCAGCCCGCGTGCTCCACGAGTTGCACCGCCCAAACGCTCTCGTCCACTCCTTATTGGTCCTTCCACTTGATGCTTCATGTTTTGGATCATGTCCATGCTCCCTAGCTCCACTTGCTTCACATGCCACCATGAAATTCCTACAAAGTTGATGCTTGCTGCCCACCATGCTTGTCCTTTGCATGTGGAATTGGTGAAAGTTGATGAAAAGGGAATCCAATGGTGCATGCATGATTACTAGATTGCCTCGATTAAGGTGTGTTTAAGGTTAGGCACTCCTCTAATTCGAAATTTAAAATATTTTTCAGAGCCATGCAAGAGCTCAAACACAATTTTAGAGAAGTTTTTAAACCATTAAAAACAAATGTAAGTCGAAAATATTTTTCGATTACGTCGATTTCGGTCTCACCGGTATAGTTTGCCTTCATCGGTTGAGAGCAAACATTTCCCGGCTTGATCATGGGGGCATAGGTTTAGGTTCTAATTTTGGCTAGATAAGAAAGATTTTGAATAAAACAAAATTAGAATAGGCTTAGAAAATTCTAATCCTAGAGAAACCAAGGATAAAGATTTTTAAAACCAACCAAAAGTTTTGATTTCTAGGTTCACGCGAGTTCTACCACGTGCTGAATTTTTTTTTATTAACACATAGATATAAGTCGTGGCTCTACTCGTGTGGTTTTAGTATGAAAAATAAGTCAACCTCAGCACCATAATGAGGGTGAAAGGTTGAGTTAGGTTCTGAAATTATTTGGTTGAGGTTTCTCGAAAAGAAAAGAACAAACAAGCACATAGGAGGGTTCATGCAAAGGGTTTATGATAAAGCAAACATTCAATCAAGAATTATGTCTCTAATATTGTTCAACCACTTCTAAGTCTAATGTCTTTGCGTAATAAAACTCAAAAACCAAATTATTAAAAAGACTCGAAAAACCTGGAATCGGGTTGTCCTCCCGGTAGCTTATTCTTGACTCAACGAAACGGGTTGCCTCCCGCCTAGCGCTTCGTTTATAGTCCATGGCTAGACTTCTTCACTTGATTACTCTGGATCAACGCTCTTTGCGGGCGTTGCAATCTTGGGTACCCATTTTGGCTTAGTCATTTTTTTGGTCTTCACAGGCTGGCTTTGTCCTTTGGTCTTGACGGATGCAACAACTTCCTTGTGGCTCGGCATCTCGAACGCTGGTCTTCGGTTGTGATCTTCATGGTCTCTAGTGTCATCCTTCACTCCGGAATGAGCTTGAGTAGCCATCGCCGTCTTGGGACCTTGGAGTTGTCTCCGAAATTCTTCTTTGTTACCCATCGGACGCCCGGCAAGTTGTCCCACTTGCGTCTAGCATCTTTATCACGATGAACACTTCACATGTGGATCTTGCCTTGGCAGCCTTTAGGTGTTGAGCTTCTTTCTCCATCTCCATCTTCTCCATCCTCCTCTTGATCTTGAACGGCCTTCCGGCGTCTTGACTTGGAGGTGGTGATTCCCTTGGAGATTTCGACGGTCCTTCGACTTCACTTTTGAATCTAGGGTTTCCACCCCTTTAGCTTGTGTTGCATGTCACCTTTGCCTGTAAAGTTTTCCTGGATCATCCACAAAAAAGCTTGGGTTTCTTGGAGAGGTAGCCAACCATCTCCGGTTAGGGTTAGCAATAAAACAAAAATCTAACAAAAGAAAAATTAGGGTTAATCAAAGCTAGATTAGATGTATTTTGAGGATGATCAAAATTTAGTAGATGCAAAAAGAAAAACGAAAAGAAAACTGAAAATTACAAAAAGGCAATAAAAAATCAAATCTTGATCACTTGTTCCCCGGCAACGGCGCCAGAAAAAGGGGCTTGTTGACGGTTAATAATTGTATCAAAGTTCGTTTGTGACTTGCAAGCGGACAAGTCTCCCGTCGTAGTCAAGGGACCCTTCTTCCCTCGAGTGGTGAACCCAAGGTATCGAATCCGTGGAACAAATGTGTGACGCAAGAGTTGATCTAGTAAAGCCAAGTAACTTCAATCTTTGGTAAAAGAGAAACCCTAATGCATCTAGATAAGAACACAAAACAAAGATAAATCTAATCTACTAAAGACCGGAGAAAACAAAGTAAGATTGGGTAGATAAACCGATCTAGTGGGATCGGGGTAAGCCTTTTGTTGAAGTTCCAAGCAAGAGAAGAAGTAGCAAATCGAATCTTAATAGAAGCCTCTTTAAATCGTGGTTTCCCGTCCAAATCCGAAAACATCTGCCTTTCGAGACCCCCGTTCTGTCACAACGTATCCCTATTCATGCGGGGAGCTTAGGGCGAGTCAAAAGACAAGTCGAGATTCTTTCGGAAGATCCGGCGTGTACCTCTAGCCACCGCGGCTACAAGAACACCCTATGTAATCTATCGCGCGAATAGAATTGGAATAAGCAAAGCCGATCGAAAAACGAAATCTTCGAGGAAACACTTGATCGCTAAGAAAAGATTCAACTTGATAATTCAACTATGACAATGATACATACACAAGATCACCACCGGGATCCTTCCTTGATCTTGCTTCCATGCAAGGTTCCCACGTCGGCTAGGGAAACCCTAGTCAACTAGCTCGACCCTCTCCTCTCCGAGATGGTGTCCCTCTCTTCTCTGCTCCTCGGCGGCCGATGACGAAATCTTCCCCCCGAGGCTCTCGGTCAGGGGGCTATAAATAGCCCGATTGGCGGGTAGGGCAAAGGAGGGGGCATTTGGGCCCTAAATGGGCCTGGGCCGACCGGACTGGGCCGGCCGGCCTGGGCCCATTTAGTCCCAGCCCGAGGGCTCCTTCGCTCCACATCGGTTCCCTTGCTTCCTGGATGTTTCCCCCTTCTGCATGTAGGTCCATGTCGTCGGTTTCTCTCCGAATTGGACTCAACTCCTCGTCTTGCAAGATTCAGCACTTTTCTGGTCAGGTCCCTGGAGTCTGTCGTCTTCTCGGATCAAGTCCCCGGCTTCTTGGAGTTAAGTTTGCTTCATTGCATGACTTGTACGGGGCTTCAAGGTCTTGTCATGAGGTGCTTGATGAACTTATCCCGAAAGTCTTGCTTTCAACACTAAAACCCTGCGTAAACACTAAACTCCAAAACCGACATGCACACGTGAACTTGTTATACCACGGGGGTTAGTACCAATGGATAAGGTATAAAACTCATGCCAACACCGAAGGTAAACTCATGGCTAGGTTGACGGATTTTCACCGTCAACATACTGGTCAGGGACCGTGCCTGAGGGCCCTGGCGTCTCGTTGGTAGTCGTGAAGACTTGCCGGTCGGGAGAGACAAGGCTGGAGTCGCTGGTTGCCACCTCTATGGGAGTGTTCTCCCCAGCTGGAGAAAGTGGTGTTCCCTCCTGGAAGGGAAGTGAGTCGAGGTAGGCGACGCGGCGCGAGTTCCCTCCTGTCAAGTCTGCGGGCTTGCAATCCGGCCAGTAGACAAATCTTCCGGCGGGTGTAGATGTTATAACCAAGCCGGCAGCTGGTCTTGACAGGGGTTTCTCTGTAGAGTTGTCCTCGGACTCGGGTTCCTCAGGGTCTGACCCGAAGTCGAACTCGTACGCAGAGTCCGTGTAGAAGCCGAAGAGGGGGTTGGAGGCCGAGGCGCGACCGGGGGCGGTGTCGGAGTCCGAGTCGTACTCGGGTATGGGCTCCTTGCCGGCCCGGTGTGTAGTGGGAGCCTTCGTGTGGGCCCTGCTGACGTTGCGGGGGCCACGTGTGAAGCGCTCGCGGGGTGGGCAGTCCACATGCGATGGCTGAGTAGCCGGCTCGCATACGATAGCCCACGGGGACGTCGAGCTCGAGTTGGAGGAGGATCCAAGCTCGAAGTCGGCATGTTGATGGAAGAGCGAAATTTCGCCGAACTTGCCGGCGAGTTCGCCTCTAACTACGTCGGGAAGTGTCATGAGGCCGGCCTTCGGGTTGGGCGGCATGGTGAGGCGACATTGGAAGGACCCAGCGCCGTCAGCAGTACAGACCCAGGCGCCGAAGACGATGGTGTCGCCGCAGTTGAAGGAGACGGTTGGCTTGATCTAGACGGAAGACGTCGAGTTCGCCATGTGATCTCGGGCGAGATCCCCTACCTGGCGTGCCAGTTGTCGATGTTTAGACCGGCAACCTACTATGTGGAGTACCCAAAGTAGATGAATGTGGCCTCGCTGAGATCGGTAACTCGAAGGAAGAGACACGAGGCACAAAATTTAGACAGGTTCGGGCCGCGAGGTGCGTAATACCCTACGTCCTGTATGCTGCGTAGCTCTGGATTGATTGGGTGCGATTACAAGATGATGCAGTCTTATGCGTATGAGAGAGGAGGGGTCCCTACCTCGCCTTATATAGTTCGGGAGTCAGGGTTACAAGTCGGTTCAGGGATAGAGTACTAGTCGAGTACGTCTAGGAGTCCTCTATATAGTGCGGGACATGTACAGCTTCCTATCCGAGTACTTCTCCTCTGCAGTCCTTGTGCTTCATGCCATCAGGTTGTCACACCCGATTTTCCGAAGGAAACCTAGTGCATACCTATATGAATGCCAGGATCAAGTTTCATGCATATAGTGACATATAAGTGAATACAGAAACAGTATCACTTAAGAAAAACAAAGATTATCAGAGATTTACGCTTAATCCTGGAAACAAAGGCTCCAAACATCACAGGCAGTCGACTGGGAGTTGCATACGCCTTGCACCAGCAACATCTTCATAGCAGCTTCCTCTTTCCGAGCAACAATGTTTATAGCAAGGGTGAGCACTTGTCGTACTCAGCAAGTGTGGGGAAAGGCATGAATGCAAAGGCTTTATAGTGGACTGGCTCAAGGCATTTAAGCAAATTTAGTTGGTCAAATTTTATTAGCACCTGATTACTAATAAAGTATAAGTATATACCATCCCACAATTAAGCATAAGGTAAAAAATACGCCATAAGCATATGGCAAGCATAACCAGAGAGAAGGATTTAAGTCCATCTTCAAGTTTAATTATCATGTGAGGGTCCAGGCCGCCCTTGACCGTGGGCATGGCTAACTAGTTAGTTTTACACTCTGCAGAGGTCGTACATCTTTACCCACAAGTCGCGTAAAAGTCCCGAAGAACTTTAGACCCAACCATGCGATGCCAGCTAGGCATCATACCACACTACCGAGGTGTGATTGCATAGGGACGCTACGTGGCCATTATAAAGATCCCCATATGTAGGTTGCCCGATAGGTTACCTGGTCAGTGCACCGTATAAAGCTCCCGGACGAGTACCGTGTCTTAGCTAAGCCCACACCTACGCCCGAGCAGGTCCATACGCCACTACCCTCCAGCCCCCAACCCTTATCAGGTAAAGCATACCTAACACCTAGTTCACTAATTAATAAGACAAGACAGAGCCATATGTCTTGTGGTAGCACTGTTTTCCTGGGTGGTCGCTCCATGTTCCGATTAATCATATGATCTTGTATTAAACAGAGATATATAGCATCAAAGTAAAGCATGTTCATCATTGTTGTTCATTAGAACCACCATAACCCAGGTATAGCATCTAAGCATAGCCACCCAACATAAATGATAAACCCAGGTTGACAAGGAATGATCATAAAGGCTAGGTAATCCTTAATAGGACCCATCAATATTAATGCAAAGCAATGCAAAGTGATTAATCAGTCATTGGGACAAAGATCAAGGACACACTTGCCTTTAACCAAAGAGTACTTGCACAGAATCCTCAACTTCAAGCTCTTCCAAACTTCTGGAACCACGTTCGCTCTAAGAGCATCAATCATCATGCACAAACATACAAAGCAGACAAACAAACAGACATACTAAGAACAAAACACCAATCAAAAGAAAACTTTAAAAGAACGCACTAAAGGATAGGCTCGATTATATGGATCACTAAAGCACACAAACCGTGCTTAGAGGAAGAAAGGCTTGGTTTGCTTTAAAGAGATGGTCGCGGAAGATTGAGCAAGAACCGGAAAGATCACACTTAGATTGAGCTGAAAAAAGAACGTCTAACGAACGTTTTGCATATATGAGAGAGCAAGGCTATGAGCTAGGTTCATTTTAATTAACAAAACAAATATAAGGGATATTTCAGAAATAAAATACCCTATGTTGACATTAATGCAATATTAAACTTTATTTTCGAAACCGGTGTAAAGAACTAGTCAAGTTTTATTAATAAAGATTCATATATGAATTAACCGATTAAACGTTTTATTTAGAAAAACTAAACTATATGAACAATCTAAACGAAACTTTGTAATTCGAGTAGATCATATTATTATTAAAAACATTATGGTATTGGCATTAATCAAATTAATATTTATTGTAAAAGCCGATGTAAAAGCCTAATCAAATTTTTAATTAGAAAAGATTAATTAACTATTAAACAAATTAACATTTGGATTACGAAAACCGAGATACAAATCTAATTAACTTTTATGTACAGAAATGTGTGATAGAAACATTAATCAAATTAAATTTGCTTATGAAAAATGATGTATAGATCTATTTTGCTTTTATTTATAAAAAGCATGTGTAACTAGACATTAATCAAAATTAGTATTAATTTTATTTTCAGAAAACAAAACATGGTGAAAACACACCACTAACGCGTGCTTTGCATTATTATGAACCTAACGCAACTTGAATGAATTAAAACGGAGCTAAAACGAGAAAGATATGAGCAAAACAGGACTTAAAGGACCTAGTCGTGATTAACCATAGATTTCAGGGAGTAGCAGAGGAAATTTGCAAGACACATGGAATAGTGCTCGCGAAAAGGACAAAGGACAGGGTTAGATCTATAAAAAGGCTTAGGTGGGCTTTATGTGTGAAAGGAGGGATTCCTGTAGGGGGTTTTCCACAAAAAGTAGAAGACACATATCATAGGTGGGGATTTCCTTTTTCTCCAGGGATCTAATCGCAAAACAGATAGCCTTATCTCTTCAACCTCCAGGCAGGAAGGGACGGCGTACAGGAGCGTGCAGGAGCTCCTGGCCATCCTTGTCGTCGGGGCTTCAGTGGCTAAGGGCTCGACTGAGGCACGAAAAGGAGTGAGAAGGACGAGGGGACTGCAGTGGTGGGCTCACCAGTGGTGGAGGATGACGGAGAAGGCGGGAATCAGCCGGCGGCGGCGGTTCGGCCATGGAGGCCGGCTCCAACGGTACAGACAGAGAAGGAAGGCAAAGGGGATTAGATGGGAACGACAACGAAACTGTAGATTGAATGGCAAAACGGAAAGGGATCGACGAGACGAACGTGATGGTGTGCTCACCTTCGGCCAAAGATGAACGACGGCGATGGAAGAGCCCGCCAGAGTTGGAGAGGAGCCGCCGGACTTGGCGAAGATGACGGAGGCGACGTCGGATTCGCGTGATTGAGCACATCACGGCGTAGAGCTCGACGAGGGAAACTCCAGGGTGGTGTCCACATGCACCGTAAGTGCACGGTTTCGCCGGAAAAACTCGTCGGAAGTTCGCCGGAATTTAGTAGATGCTAAAGTTCGGTGAGGGTTTGTGGAAGCTAGGGTTATCGAAACGGAACGAGGTTGGCGGCGTCGGAAAGAGGACGCCAAGGAGATCGCCGGCAACTATTTATTGGCCCAGATTGAGTCCGATTTTTTTTAATTTCGGAAATTAATTTCGGATAAAAAATAATTCCAGAAAATCTTGAAATAATAATTAAATCACGAAAAATACTCCGAACGCTCAGAAAAATTCAGGAAAATTACTAGAGATGATTTGGGTCATCATGAATCCAAATAAGGTATTTGGGGCTCATGAAAAAGATTTTAGAGGCTTCTAATAAATAGAATTAGCTCAGGGAAAATGAGAATAAATTCCAGAAATGTCTGGAAAATTCTCGGAAGGATTTGGACAGCACCTAAACGTATTTTAAAAGCCCTTTGCATGCATGAAAAACCTAGATGCATTGACATGAATGCAACACTCACATCCAACCATTTGTTTTTGTTCAGAAAATCAAACAATGACTTTTTCCTATACTAGATTTCCTGTAAACAAAATAAATGTTGGAAAAATTTTAAAAAATTATGAGAAAATCGTTATTTAATTATTCTCTCTATTCACATCCTGAAATTGGAAATTTCAGGGTGTGACACAGGTGCCGTGCAGCGCAAGTCGGGTAGTCCCAGGTGCCCACCGAGGTAGTTGGCCCAAGGAGGTCCATACGACACTAATGCTAACACGTCTTCGAGACATTTTTCTCTGTCTTGACTTGTGTCCATGCCAGATGAGGAGTTCGACATGATGGGCGAGGAGGACTGTCGGGCATACACCCCGGATACTCATGCAAGGAAGGAAGAACATAGACTCCTACTAGAATTCCCCTGTAATTCTACTGAGACTTGTTCTGTGTAATCCTACTAGGACTCCGCCTTGTAACTGACTAGGAACCTGCCCCCTGGACTATATAAAGGAGGGTCGGGTACCTAGCCGGGCACCTGAACAACCCAACACCAAGCGCAGGGCGCCATACTTGATTCCCCAAACAGGACGTAGGGTTCGCCACCTTGGCGGCCCGAACCTATATAAATCTTGTGTCCCGTGTCCTCGCGCATACCTTGGGTTCCAGATCATGGTGATCCCCACCTTCTACCTTGCTGCGGGTACCTCCTATGGAGGTCGACAGGTTTAAACACCGACAACGACCTCGAGTTGTTGAGCTGTCGGTTCGAGCACATGTACACGAACCGGAAGAACACTCGAAGGAGCTCTGGCATGTTCTACCAGTGCGGGAAGCATGGACACTTCATCATTGAGTTCTCGGAAGCCATGGAGGTCAAGCCTGAGCACAAGCACCGTCCGAGGACCGACCACAAGCACCACTTGAGGGACGACTACAAGGGCAAGAACAAGTCAGAGCGGAGGCCAAGGAAGGGTGGTGGTCAAAAGAAGAAGCAGCGGGCAATGGTTGCCGGTGCAAGTGACATCAACTCAAGCTCCTGCTACTCTTCATCGAGCTCAAGTGATGAAGATGAGAACCGACACAAGGGCAATCGGTGGAGCAAGAACATCAATAGCCTGTGCTTTGCCACCCAAGGCTTTTGCGGCATGGCACTGTTGACGGTTAATAGTTGTATCAAAGTTTGTTTAGACTTGCAAGCGGACAAGTCTCCCGTCATAGTCAAGGGACCCTTCTTCCCTCGAGTGGTGAACCCAATGTATCAAATCCGTGGAACAAATGTGTGACACAAAAGATGATCTAGTAAAGCCAAGTAACTTCAATCTTTGGTAAAAAGAAACCCTAATGCATCTAGATAAAGAACACAAAACGAATCTAATCTACTAAAGACCGGAGGTAACAAAGATAGATTGGGTAGATAAACCGATCTAGACAGATCGGGTAAGCCTTTTGTTGAAGTTCCAAGCAAGAGAAAAAGTAGCAAATCGAATCTTATTAGAAGCCTTTTTAAATCGTGGTTTCCCGTCCGACTCCGAAAATGCCCTCCTTTCGGAACTCCCCGTTCTGTCACAACGTATTCCTATTCATGCGGGTAGTCTAGGGCGAGTCCAAGGACAAGTCGAGTTCTTTCGGAAGATCCGACGTGTACCTCTAGCCACCGCGGCTACAAGAACACCATATGTGATCTATCTCAAGAATAGATCTAAAATAAGCAAAGTCGATCGAAGAACGAAGACATCGAAAAAACGCTTGATCGCTAGAAATTGATTCAAATTGATAATTCAACTAGTACAATGATACATAAACAAGATCACCACCGGGATCCTACCATGATCTTGCTTCTAGCTCCGGGAACTCTGACGTGGTCTTCCTTGCAAGGTTCCCACGTCGGCTAGGGGAACCCTAATTAACTAGCTCGACCCTCTCCTCTCCGGGATGGTGTCCCTCTCTTCTCTGCTCCTCGGCGGACGATGACGAACAGATCGATGTGTGGCTCTCGACTCGGGGCTATAAATAGCCCGAATGGCGGCTAGGTCAAAGGAGGGGCCAAATGGGCCCTGGACTAGGCTGGGCCGGCCGGCCTGGGCCGACCGGCTTGGGCCCATCCAGGCCCAGTTCCCGGCCTCCTTCGTGTGGAGTCGATTCACGAGTCTTCTAGATCCTTTCCCATTCTGCATGTGGGCCCTTGTCGTCAGTTTCTCTCCGAGTTGGACATAGCTCCTTGTCTCGCAAGATTCGGCACTTTTCCGGGTTGGTCCTCGGAGTTTGTCATCTTCTCGAGTTATGTCCTTGGGCTTCTTGGAGTCAAGTTTGCTTCATTGCATGACTTGTACGGGGCTTCAATCTTTGGTCACAAGGTGCTTGATGAACTTAACCCGGAAGTCTTGCTTTCAACACTAAAACCCTGCATAAACACTAAACTCCAAAACCGACATGCACAAGTAAACTTGTTATACCACGGGGGTTAGTACCAATGGATAAAGTATAAAACTTATGCCAACACCGAAGGTAAACTCATGACTAGGTTGACGGATTTTCACCGTCAACATCTCCCCCATGCTTAAACCTTGCTCGTCCTCAAGTAAGCCTTCGATGGATATCATTGTTGCCCATCAATATTTAAACCTTGCACTTGATCATACATGAGAAAATATAATGCTCTCGAAATTTTAATTCGTTAAAGTTCCATAATGTGTTAGCCTTCATCTGTACGGAGGGTAGATTCTTAATTAAGCTAACCCCACAAGTATTAACATGCACCCAAAATTTAAATAGATCTCAGAAATATTTAAAATAAAGAACTAGATGAAAAAGAGCTAAACCAAGTTCACAAATTTAAATCACCATGCATATTGCTCATGAACTCTCATCTCATCTTGCCTCTCAAGCCTATATATTCTATTCCTTTCCCTCTCATAACATATATGTATGTGGCAGACTTTATATGGAGCTTTTTGGGAAAGTTTAGTCTACCAAGATATTACAAATGAGATGTCTTCAAAACAAGACAAGCTTCTCATGGTCTTACCGAGACTCATCAAAAAGGTCATTGGAAAATAATGTTATATCAAGGAGGGGAAAGAGAAAAATACACACACTTGAGATGGGTCAATGAAACGACCCCGGATTTTCGGTGAGGAAAACCCGAGTCCCTGTACCTTTGCGATAGTCCCGGGATCAGTAGCTATCGCGTACAGATCTCATCACAGCAGGTAAATCACAACCGTACATCGCATCACACAAATATTAGTACATAATTTATTACATGTCCATAATGGAGTACAACATTACAAGCCTCAAGGCTGAATCAGAGTAAAATTCTACGCGGCGGTAGCTAGCATCTCAGATGGGTCTCCCTCTTCTGGTCTTCACGCCCACAGGCATCCTTGAGCGAAGCGACGTATCCCTCAGTCGTACCATCCGTCATTGTTGATGTCGAAGTCGAACTCGTAACCTGCACACTCAAAGTCTATCCCCAAGGAGTGGGATAGGTTCACGTCACCGACTGTATGCAGCTTTAAGTGGCCTATCTTCTAAGGGGTAAGAAAAGAGGCAAGGTAGAAGCTCAGGTTTCCTATGCAGCAGCAGCAAGCATAAACAGAAATCATCTCCATATAAGTCCCAATCCAATCTCTCAAACACAGCTCGGAACCACCTGGTACCCCAGGGCCCCGTCTCCACAACCTATCTCCATCTAGGGTCGATGCGAGAACTTCCTCTCCTCGCACCTCAATGATTGCAATCGGATCGACGAGGTAGAGGGAGCCACTCTCCTCTAACCGACTGCAACCACGGCTCACCACACTCTCAACTACAGGGGGAGGTAGAAATCCCAAAACATGAGGAACGAACATGTCTTCAAGGTTTGTCCATGACCGAGGACGCGGCTATACGTATAGATCGAAACTCTGCAGAGCGTGTACACCTGTACCCAACTCGGGATGGTACCCGACGGTGATCAGCCAACCGAGCCCATCCTACCGTGCGAAATCTCGATAGTTACGATCCCATCCTGCATCCGGCCCTCAAAACGAATCAACCCTCAGAAGGAATCGCACCGGAACTGTGAAATGCTCCCGTGTGGCCACACGGGAGACGCTCTGAGAGGGTGGTCTCACCTCCACCGCTCCCCCACAGATACCCTCTATCCTTCCTAAGCAGGTATGGTTCCGCACTTGCCGAGCTCAACTCGGCCCTATCCCCACTCTCGGCGAGGTGGTGTGTACGAAAGTCCTATCGACAAGGTTGATCCACTCGCTTTCAGACCGGGGCAAGCTCATGTCCTCCATCCGCAAGTAAAACCCCAACACCTAGGCTCCGAAAACCGTCAAAGTAGGGATACACTGAGGAGTGCATCCCTATCCCCGATCCCAGATCGGTTGTTTCGAGCTCACCCCCGCAAAAGTACCCAAAACGCCTTCTCCTGCCGGTTTTTACCCCACTCACGCCAAGAACCACTATTCCCATCCCAAACACATGCATCGCGAATCTCAGCGCATATACACGCTTATATACACATATGTAGTAGTAGGACAATCAAGGACAGGATAATAAAAGAAGGCAGTGCAAGGTTCATCTTCATCATGCATTTAAAGTAAAGCGCTAGCATTCTACATAGCAATGCCTAATAGGTATTTCAGAATCAGTCGGGCGTGAACACCTGCGTGCGAGTAGTCGTCGGTGACGTAGTCGTCGTTGTAGTCGATCTCCGAGCTCAGCTCCCCGGCTTCATCTGTTCCTATTAACGCGTAATTAAAATAAAGGCGGGTCCTATTGCAATTAACTCCAAATGAACAACAATTAAGAGCCAAAAGAGAGCGAACACTAGCCTAACACGGAGTTTATAATTTTAGAAGAGCTTCGGAAAAGGTTTCACAATTTTCGGAGTTGAAATGAGTTTTCTAGGATTTTCCAAAGATAAAATAGATTTCTGAAATTAAAATACGCATACACAATACACTTAACTATAAGCTAACTACGGCGAGGCTCAAAAGGGCTCCAAGCTATCTACGAGGCTGGCTGCAAGCTAGCTCTTCGAGCTCACATGGCTGCCACATAGGTAGCTATAAGCTGACCCATGCACAAGTGGCCGCCCACATGGGCGAAGGTGTGGGCGCCACAAACGATCTCGGTCGGATCTGCTTGCGGCTCGCGGCGAGCGGCGGAGGTGTGGTGTTTTTGTGGTTGGTCGACCGCATTAGATCCAACAGGATCCACTACGGTGACGAAGGCGTGTGGGCGCGTGTGTGCATCTATTTCCTACGGGGCTCTGGCGTGGGCGCCAGGTGCTCGATGGTAAGTCCCAGAGGAGCGACGGGTGGAAAAAGGGGCTCGTCGGCGGCGAGGTTGGTCGGTGACTCGACCTTACGCGACTCGACGCGGTTCTGGTACACCTAGGGATTCATCTAGGCAAAGAAAAGGGTGGCCTTGGTCGGAAACTCAGCACGACAGTGACGGAGAGCGGCTTGGCGCATGGTGCAAAGCAGAAGGTTTCGGCGACAAGGCTAGGGTGGTTGGCGTCGATGAGGTTGTATGCACTCGCGTGCCTGAGGGCGAACACGTACACGAGTTGGTCCGGCGCTCGCGCGCCTCGGTGGATTGGATGCTCTTGATGACGGGGTTCCGGTCACGACGGGCTGAGCGACGGTCAGGTTCGGCTCTCACGCGCGAACGTGTTCACCGGACTCGAGCAAGGAGAGCAAAGGCGACAGCTTGGTCGAGCGCCTGCACGAGCGTGCGTCTGTTCCCGGACGAGCACGACGGTGCGAAGGTAAACGGCTTGGTGCGGCTCGAGCTCCGCGGCGTCGCGACTGGGGTGTCCGCGGCGGCGTGGCAGCTCGCTTGCGAGGACGTGCGTGCGTGTGAACATGCGTGCACCGCTTGGACAGGAAGAGCAGGGCTCGACTCCCGCGGGTGCGGGTGTACGTGAGCAGAACGCCGGCGGCGAAAGAGAGCAGCCCGGCGCGGACAAGGTCGGGCGGCGAGGTTCGATAAGGGAGGCGCGAACGCCTCGACACATGCTAGGTCGCATCTTGGCTTCGCTTGAATGCGGAGAAGAAGCGTGCGCGGTGGTGAGCATTGGCCGGCCAAAGGCGGCATCCATGTCCTCACCTGAGCGCGCAGGCAAGAAGGTGGCTTGGCCACGGCGGCGAGCTCCGCGGTGGCACACCGGGGTGTTCGCCTACGTGCGTACGTGTGGACGAACACGAGCACTGACTTGGCCTGACGCTCGTGCGCCTAGGCGGAAAGACGTTCTCGGCGGCGAGGTGAAGTAGAGCGACGAGGTGGTCGCGATCTGGATGCTTTGGTTTCGCTCGAGGTGGGGAAGGCGACAACTTGGTTGGCGCGGATGAGTGCCGGTGGCTCGGCCACGACGGCGATAGCAAGAAGGACGGCGACGCAGTCACGACAAGGGCAAAGCCTCGGGCGACGAAGACGGCTCGGTGGCGCGGTTCCTTGCGCAGCGTCGACGTCCCCCCACACGGGCACGTGTGCGCACGGTTAGACAAGGCAAGACACTGAGCATGAAAAGAGACGCTAGGGCACCGATAGGGTAGAGAGAAGAGCGGTCTTGTCCAGCGTCAACCCTCGGCGACGAGGTCGCGGGTCGGACGGGAGACAGATATCCCCGGCGGTGGACAAAGCGCCGGCGAGACGGCGGAATGAGAGGTGAAAGTGCCAGCGTGCGAACAGAGCATCAACGGCTCGCCCGACAAGCACGAGGACGTGGTACGGGCGACACGCGCGTTGTGCAGTCGTGAGACTAGGTGTAGCGCGGCGAAGTGGGGCGACACGTCGACAAGGACTAGGGCGTCCACGCTGGCGTGCTCGCTCCCTCGCGCGCGTGCGTGCGGTTGGACAGGGAGAGCAGAGGGGTTCGACTCCTCGGGTGTACGTGTTTGCATTTGTGCGGACGTCGGCAGCGTGGCCACGGGAGCGACACATAACCGACGGCGCGTGCACGGCGACAACACAGAGACGAGAGCTCAACGAGCAGATTTAGGCGAGGCGGCGTTCAGGGTCGAAGTGGCCGAAAGGTTCGAACTTGGGGTTGATGGCTCGACGACACTCGTGCGCCGGTGCGTTGGGGTTCGCGGCGACGGCACGGCGGAATGTCGAGTACGGTCACAGATAGGTGAAACGGGGGCTCGGCCCCTCGGTTGCGTGCGTATGTGTGCGTGCCGAACGCCGACGGCACGACCATGGCAGCGGCACGAAATTGATGGCGTGCACTAGGCAAGGGAACAGAGAACAGGAAAACGGCGAGGAACGGCCCGGCGGCGTTGGTTGGGGACATACGCCGGCGAACGACCTCGCGTGTGCGTGAGTGCGCGTGCACAGGTTCGGTCAGGAAGGACAGGGCCTCGACCCGATGTTGGGTAAAAGGTCGGCGGCACAGCCGTGGCGATGGCACAACGCCTACAACATGTGCACGACAAGGGACATAAACAGGGCGACGGCAAGCGGGGAAGTGCACACGAAAAAGGTCTGTGCTCACCCGACTCCTGGCCCAAGAAAGGCAGGGCCTTCACTCGACGATGGTGTGTTCAGCGTGTGGGTATCGACGGCGAGCCGGAACTCGGCGTGCGCTCGTCGGGACAAAGGTACGACACGATTGCAAGGCAAGGGAGCGCGCGCGGCGAAGACGGCAGCAGCACCTGCAAAACGACCGGCTCGGCTCGATGACCGGCTCTCAAGCGACGGCGGGTCTGCGCGGCGGCGCGATGCGGGACAGCGGCCATCACACAATCAGCGAGCTCACAAGGCTCGGTCCATCCTTGGCTCGAATGCCGGGTCCACAACAAGGTGAAGGGTTCTGTGCTCACCTCGCGCTCCTGGACACGACGGCGAGGCGGCGCGGTGACGAGCAGTGGAAGAAGACCAGGGCTCGGCTTGCTGCAGGAGAAGCAGAGCAGCACGACGCCGTCTCCAGCGGGTCCGGCTCCTACTCCGCGGTGGCGACTTGACCACGGACGGCTTCTTCCTTCCCCGGGCGGCTCCGGCTCCAGGGCGAACGGCAATGGAATCAAAGCCGCAGGCACAAGATTAGACATTGTTGGTGCACCCGTGGTTCGAAGACCACCACAACATCCACCAGGCGAGGGGGGACGAGCTCACCCCTTCGAGGCGGCGGCGGGTCGGTGGCATCGCGGTGCGGCCGGGCGGCGACGTGGCGGTCCCGGCCCGGCGCGGCGGCCTCGGCTCCTCCACGGGCGGCCTCCGGCGCTCCTCCTTCCGGCCCCTCCTCTCTTTTTTTTTTTTTCTTCCCGAACGAGAGGCTCGGGCGGGGCACGGTGCTCGGCGGGGTGCGCCTCACCCCCGCCGGCTGCCAAGGCTTCGACGCCGGGGCGGCGGCCCTGGCCTCCCCCTCTCCCTCCTTCTTCTTCCGCTCCTCCGGCTTCTCCTCCCCCCCCCTCTTCTTCTCCTTCTTGCGGTGGACAGGGAGGACACCCTCCATGGGGCGGCGGCGCAGTACAGTGGAATCCGGTTGGAGGGCGGCTTTAAAGGGCGGCTGCCTAGGGTTTGGGAGATGGATGGACGGCCGGCGGACCTTGGCGTCCGCGCCTTGGCCACGCGGCGGGCATCCCGCGGCCACGGCTCGGCGTGGGGCAGCAGAGGCCGCGCCGCGGTGCCTTGCGCATGGGCGAGCCTGTACGGTGGGGAAGAAAGGGGTTGCAGGGATAGGAGATAAGGTCTGACGGCTGGGGTCCACTTGTAAGTGAAACAAGGAGAGAGATGAAGGGCAGGCGGGCCGGCTGGGCTGTGTTGGGCCGAAGTGCACAGGTGGGCTAGCGGTTTGTGCAGGGCTGCGGTGCAAGATGGAGGAGGTCTGGCAGACTTCTACTATCGTGGTTATGGCCCAAAGTGCAGGGAAGGTTTTTCCTATTTTCTAAACACCTAGCTCCTATTTAAACTATGATTCGTATTTGAATTTAGAATTCAAATTTGAATCCCACACAATTAAGATGCAAAATAAATCCCATAAAATCCAAGGTTCTCACACTAGCATTTTTATAATTCCTAATTTTTATGATTTAGCTCAAATTAAATCTAAGAAATTAGGGAAGGATCGAAGAAGACACCCTTATATTTTAATCATGCACTCAATTTCAAATCGAAATTTTGAAATCCACATTTTTGCATTGCTAACATTCCGGGAAAAATTCCATGATGTTACAGGACTCCCCCCCTCACAAGAATCTCATCCCCGAGATTAAGAGCTGACTTCCGGTTTTTGAAGAGATGAGAAAACAGAAGAAAAGAGTTGCTCCAGCATCAAAAGAGCTAGAGCCGATGCGATCCAACTTAAAATTCTCCGATCGCGGTGGTAGAAGCGTGGGTAGCTTTTCCTTTCTTCAGGTGGGTAAGCATTCCACGGCTTGCAGATTGCTGAAGAGTAGACTGAGGATGTCCTCCTCCTGGAGTCGGTGCTTTTGCGGGCATAGCTGTGGTCTTCTTGTCGGGGCACTGGAAGATCTTGCCCAAGCTTGCCACAGGCGAAGCAAGTCGGGGTGAACTCTCTGATGTTGGGTCTTGGAGTGCTCGGCTACGGGCGATTATACCCTCCATTTTGCGGCTGGTAGTCGAAACTCCCTCCTCCTGAGTAGTAGTTGTTGCCTCCTCCGAAGTTGCTTCCATGTTGGTTAGTCGACGAGCGGAAATTCCCTCTCTTCATGTTGCTTGACCCATCTCTCGACTTCTGGTACGATCAGTCGATGTGGTCCTGATCTCCCATCCTCTTATTGTTCTTCATGCGGTCTTCATGACCCCTTCTATCATCCTCGAGTGCGAAGGCGCGGATCACGAGGTGGCGTAGAGACTGGAGCTCACTTGCCTTTAGTCCTTGGCGAAGGCCGTGGTGAGGGCCTCTCAGGAACCAGATCTGCTTCTTCTGTTCGAGGTTGGTGTCCTCGGGAGCGTAGCGCATCATTTTCACGAAGTGACGCTCGTACTCCTCCACTCTCATCGCACCCTATATCATGGTGCAGAACTCTTGAGTCTTTTGGACCATCAGCTCGCTGGGCAGGAACTGCTTGCAGAACGCTTCACAGAACTCCAATCAATTGATGAAAGTTGGGTTCAGGTGGCTGGCGGCATAGATGTCCCATCAAGACTTGCAGAACCATCTAGCTGGTGCGCGGTGATGGCGACACACTCCTTGCCGGTGTAGACAGTGAGGTCGAGCTTGGTCTCGATTTTCCTCAGCCAGTCATCGGCATCGAGCTGCTTGTCCGAGTAGCCGATGGTGAGGGCCTTCAGGCAGATGAACTCCTCGATTTCTTCGTGAGTTCCTCCCCCGGCGGGGCATTGCGGATTCCACCATTGCCTCGGTACTCCATGGTTTCCGCCATCATCTGCATCAACTAAGTCTGCAGGGCCATCACGTCCACCAAGTTGGGTG
Source organism: Cenchrus americanus (assembly GCA_947561735.1). Taxonomy (NCBI): domain Eukaryota; kingdom Viridiplantae; phylum Streptophyta; class Magnoliopsida; order Poales; family Poaceae; genus Cenchrus; species Cenchrus americanus. The sequence continues at coordinate 191,496,259 of OX387242.1, forward strand.
GTGGCGGTGGCAGCTGCTCCGTCTCAGGCTGGCCTTACTCCGGTTCGGGCTCAGCTTCCTCCTCTTCGTCATCAACTTCAGGGCCCCCGGGTGGCGGTGGCGGCACCACGCCCACGACCCTGTGGAACTTCCTCCTTCCTCGGCAGCTTCTTCAAAGCGTGCCAGCAGGCGACCCGACCTTCGGATCGACAACCTTTTGGAAAACATGCCTAGGGAAGCAAAACTCTAGACATCGTCACTCACCAACCAATGAGTCAGTCACAACCATGAAAATATCACTAATTATATATCCTATCACTCAAAGAGAAGATGCATTAAAACACAATTAACTCCATTAAGAGCCAAACACTCAGCAAACATGATAGATACACATATAAGCTTCCTCGAGGGTGACTCAGGCCTCAGAGGTCGCGAGCACATCAACGATCTAGTTTATCGTTAAAAGATCTCCGAGGGGTTGTGCCTAGTATGGTGTTTCAACACTGCTCCACTTCATCGTGTTCAGGACAGGTTCTCGACCAAAAGTCGTGTCCTCGTGAGAATAGTTGAAGCTCGTAGGTAAGAAAGAAGCTTTTCAAAGGGGGAAAGCTTTTATAAAATAATTCAAGGGGTTTATATAAAGGAAGGAAACGTATAGAATCCTTATTTACTATCGGCCATTTCTAGGGTTACGTGCTACGGTCAAGTACGGCTCTGATACCACCTGAAACGACCCCGGATTTTCGGTGAGGAAAACCCGAGTCCCTGTACCTTTGCGATAGTCCCGGGATCAGTAGCTATCGCGTACGGATCTCATCACGACGGTAAATCACAACCGTACATCGCATCACACAAATATTAGTACATAATTTATTACATGTCCATAATGGAGTACAACATTACAAGCCTCAAGGCTGAATCAGAGTAAAATTCTACGCGGCGGTAGCTAGCATCTCAGATGGGTCTCCGTCTTCTGGTCTTCACGCCCACAGGCATCCTTGAGCGAAGCGACGTATCCCTCAGTCGTACCATCCGTCAATGTTGATGTCGAAGTCGAACTCGTAACCTGCACACTCAAAGTCTATCCCCAAGGAGTGGGATAGGTTCACGTCACCGACTGTATGCAGCTTTAAGTGGCCTATCTTCTAAGGGGTAAGAAAAGAGGCAAGGTAGAAGCTCAGGTTTCCTATGCAGCAACGGCAAGCATAAACAGAAATCATCTCCATATAAGTCCCAATCCAATCTCTCAAACACAGGCTCGGAACCACACCGGTACCCCGGGGCCCCGTCTCCACAACCTATCTCCATCTAGGGTCGATGCGAGAACTTCCTCTCCTCGCACCTCAATGATTGCAATCGGATCGACGAGGTAGAGGGAGCCACTCTCCTCTAACCGACTGCAACCACGGCTCACCACACTCTCAACTACGGGGAGGGGGGTAGAAATCCCAAAACATGAGGAACGAACATGTCTTCAAGGTTTGTCCATGACCGAGGACGCGGCTATACGTATAGATCGAAACTCTGCAGAGCGTGTACACCTGTACCCAACTCGGGATGGTACCCGACGGTGATCAGCCAACCGAGCCCATCCTACCGTGCGAACTCTCGGTAGTTACGATCCCATCCTGCATCCGGCCCTCAAAACGAATCCCCCCTTAGAAGGAATGCTCCGTGTGGCCACACGGGAGACGCTCTGAGAGGGTGGTCTCACCTCCACCGCTCCCCCACAGATACCCTCTATCCTTCCTAAGCAGGTATGGTTCCGTACTTGCCGAGCTCAACTCGGCCCTATCCCCACTCTCGGCGAGGTGGTGTGTACGAAAGTCCTATCGACAAGGTTGATCCACTCGATTTCGAGGCCACGGGCAAGCTCATGTCCTCCATCCGCAGTAAAACCCCAACACCTAGGCTCCGAAAACCGTCAAAGTAGGGATACAGCGAGGAGTGCATCCCTATCCCCGATCCCGGATCGGTTGTTTCGAGCTCACCCCCGCAAAAGTACCCAAAACGCCTTCTCCTGCCGGTTTACCCCACTCACGCCAAGAACCACTATTCCCATCCCAAACACATGCATCGCGAAGCTCAGCGCATATACACGCTTATATACACATATGTAGTAGTAGGACAATCAAGGACAGGATAATAAAAGAAGGCAGTGCAAGGTTCATCTTCATCATGCATTTAAAGTAAAGCGCTAGCATTCTACATAGCAATGCCTAATAGGTATTTCAGAATCAGTCGGGCGTGAACACCTGCGTGCGAGTAGTCGTTGGTGACGTAGTCGTCGTTGTAGTCGATCTCCGAGCTCAGCTCCCTGGCTTCATCTGTTCCTATTAACGCGTAATTAACATAAAGGCGGGTCCTATTGCAATTAACTCCAAATGAACAACAATTAAGAGCCAAAAGAGAGCGAACACTAGCCTAACACGGAGTTTATAATTTTAGAAGAGCTTTGGAAAAGGTTTCACAATTTTCGGAGTTGAAATGAGTTTTCTAGGATTTTCCAAAGATAAAATAGATTTCTGAAATTAAAATACGCATACACAATACACTTAACTATAAGCTAACTACTGGCAGGCTCAAAAGGGCTCTAAGCTATCTACAGGCTGGCTGCAAGCTAGCTCTTCGAGCTCACATGGCTGCCACATAGGTAGCTATAAGCTGACCCATGCACAAGTGGCTGCCCACATGGCTGAAGGTGTGGCTGCCACAAACGATCTCGGTCGGATCTGCTGCGGCTCGCAGCTGAGCGGCAGAGGTGTGGTGTTTTTGTGGTTGGTCGACCGCATTAGATCCAACAGGATCCACTACGGTGACGAAGGCGTGTGGGCGCGTGTGTGCATCTATTTCCTACGGGGCTCTGGCGTGGGCGCCAGGTGCTCGATGGTAAGTCCCAGAGGAGCGACGGGTGGAAAAAGGGGCTCGTCAGCGGCGAGGTTGGTCGGTGACTCGACCTCACGCGACTCGACGTGGTTCTGGTACACCTAGGGATTCATCTAGGCAAAGAAAAGGGTTGCCTTGGTCGGAAACTCAGCACGACAGTGACGGAGAGCGGCTTGGCGCGTGGTGCAAAGCAGAAGGTTTCGGCGACAAGGCTAGGGTGGTTGGCGTCGATGAGGTTGTATGCACTCGCGTGCCTGAGGGCGAACGAGTACACGAGTTGGTCCGGCGCTCGCGCGCCTCGGTGGATTGGATGCTCTTGACGACGGGGTTCCGGTCACGACGGGCTGAGCGACGGTCAGGTTCGGCTCTCACGCGCGAACGTGTTCACCGGACTCGAGCAAGGAGAGCAAAGGCGACAGCTTGGTCGAGCGCCTGCACGAGCGTGCGTCTGTTCCCGGACGAGCACGACGGTGCGAAGGTAAACGGCTTGGTGCGGCTCGAGCTCCGCGGCGTCGCGGCCCCGGGGTGTCCGCGGCGGCGTGGCAGCTCGCTTGCGAGGACGTGCGTGCGTGTGAACATGCGTGCACCGCTTGGACAGGAAGAGCAGGGCTCGACTCCAGCGGGTGCGGGTGTACGTGAGCAGAACGCTGGCGGCGAAAGAGAGCAGCCCGGCGGGGACAAGTTCGGGCGGCGAGGTTCGATAAGGGAGGCGCGAACGCCTCGACACATGCTAGGTCGCATCTTGGCTTCGCTTGAATGCGGAAAAGAAGCGTGCGCGGTGGTGAGCATTGGCCGGCCAAAGGCGGCATCCATGTCCTCACTTGAGCGCGCAGGCAAGAAGGTGGCTTGGCCACGGCGGCGAGCTCCGCGGTGGCACACCGGGGTGTTCACCTACGTGCGTACGTGTGGACGAACACGAGCACTGACTTGGCCTGACGCTCGTGCGCCTAGGCAGAAAGACGTTCTCGGCGGCGAGGTGAAGTAGAGTGACGAGGTGGTCGCGATCTGGATGCTTTGGTTTCGCTCGAGGTGGGGAAGGCGACAACTTGGTTGGCGCGGATGAGTGCCGGTGGCTCGGCCACGACGGCGATAGCAAGAAGGACGGCGACGCAGTCACGACAAGGGCAAAGCCTCGGGCGACGAAGACGGCTCGGTGGCGCGGTTCCTTGCGCAGCGTCGACGTCCCCCCACACGGGCACGTGTGCGCACGGTTAGACAAGGCAAGACACTGAGCATGAAAAGAGACGCTAGGGCACCGATAGGGTAGAGAGAAGAGCGGTCTTGTCCAGCGTCAACCCTCGGCGACGAGGTCGCGGGTCGGACGGGAGACAGATATCCCCGGCGGTGGACAAAGCGCCGGCGAGACGGCGGAACGAGAGGTGAAAGTGCCAGCGTGCGAACAGAGCATCAACGGCTCGCCCGACAAGCACCAGGACGTGGTACGGGCGACACGCGCGTTGTGCAGTCGTGAGACTAGGTGTAGCGCGGCGAAGTGGGGCGACACGTCGACAAGGACTAGGGCGTCCACGCTGGCGTGCTCGCTCCCTCGCGCGCGTGTGTGCGGTTGGACAGGGAGAGCAGAGGGGTTCGACTCCTCGGGTGTACGTGTTTGCATTTGTGCGGATGTCGGCAGCGTGGCCACGGGAGCGACACATAAACGACGGCGCGTGCACGGCGACAACACAGAGACGAGAGCTCAACGAGCAGATTCAGGCGAGGCGGCGTTCAGGGTCGAAGTGGCCGAAAGGTTCGAACTTGGGGTTGATGGCTCGACGACACTCGTGCGCCGGTGCGTTGGGGTTCGCGGCGACGGCACGGCGGAATGTCGAGTACGGTCACAGATAGGTGAAGCGGGGGCTCGGCCCCTCGGTTGCGTGCGTGTGCGTGCCGAACGCCGACGGCACGACCAGGGCGGCGGCACGAAATTGATGGCCTGCACTAGGCAAGGGAACAGAGAAAGGGAAAACGACGAGGAACGGTCCGGCGGCGTTGGTTGGGGACATACGCCGGCGAACGACCTCGCGTGTGCGTGAGTGCGCGTGCACAGGTTCGGTCAGGAAGGACAGGGCCTCGACCCGATGTTGGGTAAAAGGTCGGCGACACAGCCGTGGCGATGGCACAACGCCTACAACATGTGCACGACAAGGGACATAAACAGGGCGACGGCAAGCGGGGAAGTGCACACGACAAAGGTCTGTGCTCACCCGACTCCTGGCCCAAGAAAGGCAGGGCCTTCACTCGACGATGGTGTGTTCAGCGTGTGGGTATCGACGGCGAGCCGGAACTCGGCGTGTGCTCGTCGGGACAAAGGTACGACACGATTGCAAGGCAAGGGAGCGCGCGCGGCGAAGACGGCAGCGGCACCTGCAAAACGACCGGCTCGGCTCGATGACCGGCTCTCAAGCGACGGCGGGTCTGCGCGGCGGCGCGATGCGGGACAGCGGCCATCACACAATCAGCGAGCTCACAAGGCTCGGTCCATCCTCGGCTCGAATGCCGGGTCCACAACAAGGTGAAGGGTTCTGTGCTCACCTCGCGCTCCTGGACACGACGGCGAGGCGGCGCGGTGACGAGCAGTGGAAGAAGACCAGGGCTCGGCTTGCTGCAGGAAAAGCAGAGCAGCACGACGCTGTCTCCAGCGGGTCCGGCTCCTACTCCGCGGTGGCGACTTGACCACGGACGGCTTCTTCCTTCCCCGGCGGCTCGGCTCCGGGCGAACGGCAATGGAATCAAAGCCGCGAGCACAAGATTAGACACCGTCGGTGCACCCGTGGTTCGAAGACCACCACAACATCCAACGAGGGCGAGGGGGACGAGCTCACCCGCTTCCGAGGGCGGCGGCGGGTCGGTGGCGTCGCGGTGCGGCGGGCGGCGACGTGGCGGTCCGGCGGCGCGGCGGCCTCGGCTCCTCCACGGGCGGCCTCCGGCGCTCCTCCTTCCGGCCCCTCCTCTCTTTTTTTTTTTTCTTCTCGAACGAGAGGCTCGGGCGGGGGCACGGCGCCTGCGGGGTGCGCCTCACCCCCGCCGGGCGCCAAGGCTTCGGCGCCGGGCGGCGGCCTCGGCCTCCCCCCTCTCCCTCCTTCTTCTTCCGCTCCTCCGGCTTCTCCTTCCCCCCCTCTTCTTCTCCTTCTTGCGGTGGACAGGGAGGACACCCTCCATGGGGCGGCGGCGCAGTACAGTGGAATCCGGTTGGAGGGCGGCTTTAAAGGGCGGCTGCCTAGGGTTTGGGAGATGGATGGACGGCCGGCGGACCTTGGCGTCCGCGCCTTGGCCACGCGGCAGGCATCCCGCGGCCACGGCTCGGCGTGGGGCGGCGAGAGCCGCGCCGCGGTGCCTTGCGCATGGGCGAGCACGTGCGGTGGGGAAGAAAGGGGTTGCGGGGATAGGAGATAAGGTCCGACGGGCCGGGGTCCACTTGTAAGTGAAACAAGGAGAGAGATGAAGGGCAGGCGGGCCGGCTGGGCTGTGTTGGGCCGAAGTGCACAGGTGGGCTGGCGGTTTGTGCAGGGCTGCGGTGCAAGATGGAGGAGGTCTGGCAGACTTCTACTATCGTGGTTATGGCCCAAAGTGCAGGGAAGGTTTTTCCTATTTTCTAAACACCTAGCTCCTATTTAAACTATGATTCGTATTTGAATTTAGAATTCAAATTTGAATCCCACACAATTAAGATGCAAAATAAATCCCATAAAATCCAAGGTTCTCACACTAGCATTTTTATAATTCCTAATTTTTATGATTTAGCTCAAATTAAATCTAAGAAATTAGGGAAGGATCGAAGAAGACAGCCTTATATTTTAATCATGCACTCAATTTCAAATCGAAATTTTGAAATCCACATTTTTGCATTGCTAACATTCCGGGAAAAATTCCAGGATGTTACAGTCAACATGTGCAAATTGCAAAGAGTGATCCCGAGGCACAAAGGAAGTCCTCGTTATCGGATTGCACATGGTTGGAAAATGAGTATGGATCTTTTAATCTTGAAGCCATGAAATTCCGAATGCACTTTTGAGAACCGGGGAGTTCACTTTATTTTTATTTTTACACATGAAGGATCAGATGGCGACTAGAGAGGGGGGAGTGAATAGGAGCCGGTAAAAATTCTTCCCAAAGAACCCGGCCTAAGTCCTACTCAAATCCCGGTCACACACGAGCGATGGATCGAATCACACACCAATCGCCAAGACCACGAGGTTATGGATCAACCTCTAGCCTTAGGAACGATTCCTCAAAGCACACGCGGAAGCACTAGAAAGGGAGGAAGGAATCGAACCAAGAAGCAAAGCACACAGGCTCTGGCGGACCGTCCGCGCAGGGGGGCGGACCGTCCGCAAGAGCCGCGCGGACCGTCCGGCCGGGTATCGCGGACCGTCCGCACCGGGCCGCGGACCGTCCGGCCTTAGCCGCGGACCGTCCGTTAATTTACACGAACGACCCAAAGACACTGCGTGCCACGGACCGTCCGCGGGGAGCACGCGGACCGTCCGCCTAGCACCCGCGGACCGTCCGCCCGACACCGCGGACCGTCCGAAACTTCGTCCAACCAAAAACCAAAATCACAACGGATCGAAACAAAGGACGAGCAAGAACACGAAGAACACGGGATGAACTGGACCCGCGCGGACCGTCCGCCGAGAGGCCGCGGACCGTCCGCGAGGCTCGGACGGAACAGAAAAATGCCCGACCTCGAAAGTCAACTCCCCCAAATCATCATCGGATTTCCCAAACGGTTGAAGCCGTGGAGACAAGGGTTTGGGTACTTGAAAAGCGTCACACAAGGATGCTATAGCCCAAAAATCTTGCCTCCTAACTCCCTAAATCACCGGGAATCGCGAATCCTTTGAGCACCACCAAAACCTAGAGCACCGAATGAAAACTCACGAATCGAAGTGATTTCCCGGCGTTTGAGGGCACAAGATCAAGCACAAAGATGCACAAGGCATCTATCCATGTTTCCCTCAAAGAAATCCGGAAAGAAACTCACTCAAATCCGCGGAATCACACCGAGAACAAAGGCACGAAAATAAGCACAAAAAGGCACGAAAAACAACCCCGAATCTTCTATACAAACCGGAAAGATTCACAAGGTCTAGCATGCCGCCCTAGCATCCATCCCTCTCAACAAATCTCTCATGAAGCTCTCATGCTAGCCTAGAGAAAATAGGAAGGAAAATAGCTACGAAAATGAGAAAGGGAAGGGGGGAAATGAAACCCTAAATCGCGGAGAGTGGGAGCCATCAACACACACTCCAGGCTTATATATCGAGTCCCGCCGGAGTGGTAAATGACTCGACTACCCCTAACTACACTACGGCGATACAACCCACGTAGGGGCATTTTGGTAATGTTTGTGGGTCTTGCCATCGGACGGCCACGCCTTTGCCGCACCCCGCGTCCTCCCGACGCAAGCCATGCGATCCCGCCGCGTGTCCTCCGCTTCGAAGCTTCCCGACACGCCGGATCCCGTCTCCGTCGTGTTGGGCCCTCGGACTTGGTTTTGAGGCCCAAACCAAGAAACCGTCCGCCGATGGTTTTGTGGGCAAACCACCAAACCCCGCGTGCCCGGTCCGGCCTCCCGCCAAACCACTTGACTTGACCGCCACCGTGCACCGCTCATCCGTCCATGACTTCGTCTTGCTTGTGTCGCCCCCATGTGGCCCGCACCCAGTCCCGCTGTCCACCGGGTCCCTCGAACCGAGCCTACTTGTCTCTCCATCTCCCGGAGGCCCCTCAAGGCCGAAGACCTTTCGCGCCCGTTCTTCACCTCGCAACAACACGAACTAGGCCGCAGCCTACACTCGCGCACTAAGCCAAGAGTCGGTCCAACACCCGTTGTCAATCACTCATCACTAAGGAGCGGTCATCCACCGACCACCGGGACGCTCCCCGGTCCTCAATCTCCCCCTTGATGAGTGCATTGACAACACACAACGCGAAATGAAATTCAGAGTGAAAGAGAAAGAAAGAAGAAAGAAAAACAAGGAAGCTCAACTCATGACCAAAACCGAAGAAAGGCGAAGAAAGGTCACAAGCCAAGCAAAGCACAAAATCCACACCGAAAACAGCAAGAAAGCTCCCCCTGAACATGTGGATGCACACTTCCAAATTTCAGCTCACCTTTTTCTGAATTTTCATTAAGCTCACCTTTTCTCCCCCTTGTTGACAATGTATGAATCAAGGTGAAAATGCAGAAATGCAAAGCAAAGCATATAAACATCTACATGAGCTTCTCAAATAGGCCAAATCTAGTGTCAAAGGCTAAAAATGAGACAAAGATCACACACATGAATCATAGCATAGTCAAAGCATTGCCACAAGTAATATATGAAGATACAAGCATGTGACAAAGCAAGATTTTCAGATTTAAGCAGTTTTATCAAAAGAAGGCTCGCTTCACATGTAAAGGCCTATCCATGTCACACTTGAGCCACAAACATGCATACCATTTAAAGATCATACAAGGATATCAAATTCTCAGCAAAAGATCATGGCAAACACCCATAAAGCAAAGCATGTCATGTCAAAGCTCATGAGCCATGTGTCCACTTCGGGGAGACTTCTCCACTGGTGAACATCATGCAACATGTTTTGCACCCATATGTGAAAGATAAGACATTGTAAACATAGACATGATGGATGGAACATTTTTCAAGCATTATGCACTTCTTTTCGAGATTAATTCATTTCATGGTACATGAAGTGCCTTTGCGGCAAAAAGAAGCTTATGCTCCCCCATGAATGCAACATAGGCTAAACATTCACAATGATATCCGGCCTTTGGCCCAAATGCAAGAACAGGGCATCCAAGCACAATCTAAGCATGAAAAGCATATTTAGACCAAATTGTGACATGGATACACAACTACACACGAGTGGAGCATATTTCATCAAAAATTAGTCAAGTTAAGCATTTATCTCAAAAGGGGCTATCTCACCACACATATATCTCAAATATTCCAAGAGCATAGCCTCACATCACCATTTCTCCACACATATAACCAAAATCTCACAAATAGCCAAAGAGACTCACATATGGCATATAAAAGAAGCTCATCATCCTAAAATGCAATATGACATAAATGCAACATGATATATGACAAGATGGCTATCCTACCATGGTTTGTACATCAGGCAAAGCATGTATATACATCAAAGTAAAAACATGATATGATACATATGGTACAAAAAGGAAATCTCCCAAGAATCAACTAGAAAGGGCAACAAACCCCAAGTTCCCCCCGCAAGCGCACAAATGTAGCTTGGTCGAGAGGCTTTGTAAAGATGTCGGCTAGGCGATCTTGGGTAGGGACATGGCTCAAAACAATGGTTCCTTTCTCCACATTGTCCCTCGAGAAAATGATACCTCACTTCTATATGTTTGGTTCCGGAGTGAAGCACTTGGATTTTTGGCTACGCTTATGGCACCGGTGCTATCACAAAGAAGTGGGATCCGGGTGCACTCCTCACCAAAGTCTCTCAAAGTGTATGAAATCCACGAAGCGGTGGGAACAACAACTCGCGGCGGCAACATACTCCGCCTCCGTGGTAGACCGAGCTACACTAGACCGCTTGCGGGAAGACCATGAGACCAACGAAGAACCAAGAAACCGACAAGTGCCGAAGTAGACTTCCTCTCGACTCGACAACCGAAGAAAATCCGCATCGAAAAAACCATGAAGAGACGAGTCGAGGAGGAAGAATACCAAAGGCCAAGACCGAAGCGGACCGTAGGTACCGAAAATCCTCTTGACGGCTCGTCGATGTGACGTCCTCGGCGAAGCACGAAAACGAGCGCACGGACACACACCGAACCGTATGTCCGGCCTCGTCGCCGTCAAGTAGAGGAGGGAGCCGATCATGCTCCCCGTACTCCCGCCGGTCCACCGGTTCTCCGTCCTCATCCGCATCCAAAGTGGCCGTACTCCCCATGGGAGTCGACATCGGCTTCACATCTTGCATACGGAACTTCCTCGACATGTCTTTCGTATACTTGGTCCGGTGCACAAATGTACCGTCCTTCACTTGCTTGATCCGCGCCCGAGAAAATACGCAACTCGCCCATCATGCTCATCTCGAACTCCCTCGCTCATCTCATCCGCAAACTTGGCAACAAGGTTATGTGACGAGCCACCAAAGACAATATCATCCACATATATCCGAACAATCGGCAAGTCATTTCTATGCTTGAGGAGAAACAAGGTTCTATCCACCGTACCCATCACAAACCCTCTCGCTCAAAAGAAAACCTCTCAATCTCCCATACCAAGCACGGGCGCGCCGTTTCAACCCATACGAGCCCTTTTCAACCCGTATACCCCGTGTGGGTACAACTCGCTCTCAAACCCCGGTGTGGTCGCTTCACATACACCTCCTCCTCTATGACCCCATTCGGAAAAGCACTCTTCACGTCCATCCGAAACAACTTGAACCCTTTAGCCACGGCAAAGGCTAGAAGGATCCGAATTGCCTCAAGACGGGCCACGGGAGCAAAGGTCTCCTCATAGTCGATCCCCTCCTTCGACTAAACCCCCGAGCAACAAGTCCGGACTTGTTCCTCACAACCATCCCATTCTCTCCCTCTTTGTTCTTCCAAACCCACTTGGTTCCTATGGGATGGCAATTTGGAGGTGGTTCAACTAACTCCCACACCCGGTTCCTCTCAAAGTTTTCCAACTCCTCATGCATAGAATTGACCCGGTTTGCATCGGATAAAGCATGTCCAATGTCCTTGGGCTCAAAAGTAGCAACAAAAGCAACGATGAGCAAAATGAGAGGAATTCCCGGACCTCGACCGTGTGGTGCGTTCATTGATGTCTCCAATGATCTTCGACGGGGGATGCACTTCTTGAATCCGCCGGGGAGCCTCACGCCTCGAGACTACCTCCCCCTCAATGTCAGCTTCTCTCGCCTGGTCCTCTTGTTGCACCGTCGTTGTCCATGAAGTAGACGGTCCATGCTCCAAAGTGGTCGTAGGGGAAGTAGTGGGTACATGCTCAGCTTCAGGCGCATGGTTCTCCCCATCATCATCTCCAGCTTCATCTTTCTCCTCTTCAAAGAGATCCTCGGCCATCTCTTCATCACCTGCACATTCAAAGCCAAGAGAAGTACATGGCATTGTCTCGTCGAAGGTTACCTCGCAAGTCTCCATGATTTTGTTAGTCTCAAGGTTAAGCACCCTATAGGCTCTAGAGTGGTTAGCATATCCAAAGAAAATACCATCACTAGACCTAGCCTCAAACTTGTCGAGTTTTCCCTTCTTCAAAATAAAGCACTTGCAACCAAAAACTCGGAAGTGACTCACCTTGGGTGCCCGACCATGCATAAGCTCGTAACAGGTCTTCTTCTTGAAAGCTCTCAATAAAATCCGATTGGAAACATGACAAGCTGTATTGACCGCCTCAGCCCAAAACCTCCTAGGAGTCCTGTGCTCATCGAGCATCGTCCTAGCCATCTCACAAAGAGTTCGATTTTTCCTTTCCACGACTCCATTTTGAGGGGGCACATAAGGGGTCGAATACCGATGTTCAAGACCTAGATCACGACAAAAGGCATCAAAACGAGAGTTCTTGAACTCGAGCCATTATCACTTGCGGATAGCTCGAATAGCATTCCCATGCCTCTCGTTTTTCAACCTCACGATCAGATCTCGAACAAAGCCAAATGTCTCACTCTTATCCTCCAAGAAGAACACCCAGGCATAGCGAGAGTAATCGTCCACCACAACAAGGACATACCACTTCCCACCCACCGAGCGAACTCGAGCCGGCCCAACAAGGTCCATATGCAACGGCTACGTCGGACGCTCGGTCATGACATCGGTCAGGGGTGGATGGGGAGTGGCTACCATCTTACCATGCCTACAAGGAGCACAAACCAAATCCTTTTCAAGCTTCAACTTCGGCAATCCTCGGACAAGGTCAAGACCACTCAAGCGGGAAACCAAATCAAAGCTCAAGTGTCCCAACCGCCTATGCCATTTCCACAAATCGAAGACGGACCGGCCATCAAACGGCGAGCGGGACCCAAAGAACGAGAGAAATCGGCCCCGAAAATCGACCCTCGGGGATGATCATACGGACAAGATCACCTCGAGAATCAAGCAAACGAGACTCGCCGGACTTGAAACGCACCTCAAAACCCTCATCAAGCAACTGAGAAACCGAAAGCAAATTAAAACCCAAAGACTTCACAAGAGCCACTCTCTTCAACGTTACCTTGTCACTCACATGCACAACACCCTCTGAAAGCACCCTACCTCGTCCATTGTCCCCAAATGTAATGTACATCTTTTCCTTCACTGGGGTGAGGGCCGGAGAACCACTTCTTATCTCCCGGTCATGTGTCGAGAACACCGGAGTCGATCAACCAAATGTTCTCCAAGCCTCCTGCCTCATCCTCCGAGTCGGAGTCGCTGTCCTCCTTCACACTCTTCTTGCTGCTCGAGCTATGGGCCATGCCACAAAAGCCCTCGAGCGCCACACAGCTCAGCCCGCTGAGGTTCCGGCTTGCACTCTTCTTGCCACTGCGCCTCCCGGCGTCTTCATCTTCGCTGCTCGAGCTTGACTGCTCCTCGCTTGAGCTTGAGTCAACGTCGCTCGCACCGGCCACCATCGCTCTTGCCTTGTTCTTCTTGTAGGTGCTCTTGCTCGGTCGCCGCTTGTCCTTGTCCTTGCTCTTGGACTTGTTGAAGTGCTTGCCCTTGAAGGAGTACTTGTCTTCACGCCTCGGGTGCGCCTTGTACTCGTTCACCTTGTACTTGTTCTCCTCCGCTTCCGGGCACTCGGCGATGAAGTGGCCACGCTTGCCACACTTGTAGCATGTCCCTGAGCTCCGCCTTGCGTTCCTCCGACTCTCGTGTAGTCGTTCAAATCTTCTTGAGAGCAAGGCCAGCTCCTCCTCGCCCAGCACATCAAACTCCTCATCTGGAATGGACATAAGAGAGGACAAAGAAAACGTCGACAGGAAGGGTTAGATTTGCCCTTTGATCCTCCCACAAGAGCAAGACTATGGTCAGTCGAGCCCTCATGCTTGGATAGCAACTTCCTGTCAACCTCAGCCGACTTGAGCTTAGAAAAGAGGTCATCCAACTCAATAGTCAAATAGTTTCCTGACTCCTTGATGGCCTCAACCTTAGCACCCCAAACATTTGGATCCAAGACATGCAAGAGCTTCAAAGCCTGATCATGCTCGGAATACGGAAAATCCTCAACATTTGCCTTCATGTTGTTCACGATGGCGGTGAACCTCTGAAACATCGCATCAATGTCCTCACCGGGAAGTGGAGTGAAATTCTCATATTGCATCCGGTAAGAGACAAAGAGGCGAGCCTTCACATGGTTATCACCACCGTGAGCAACCAACAACTTATCCCAAATTTGCCAAGCAAGACTCAAATGGCGAACACGCTCAAACTCTGGATCACACAAGCTCCGGCACAAGTGATCAACGGCTTTTGCATTAGCCTCATACTTGGCCTTGGCATCGGCATCGGTCACCATAAGAGTATGGATGTTGACCGGAATAGCATATGTCTTGTCAAGCACAATAAAATCCAACGAGCTTCCCTCGAAGAAAGATCATCATACGAGCCGCCCACTTGTGGTAACCCTTGCCATCGAAGTGCGGCGGACCGCCCCGCTCAACGTACGCCATCTTAGGATTCGAGACTTGTCAAAGTCGCAAAGAATCCGGCACCAAGCTCTGATACCAATTGAAGGATCAGATGGCGACTAGAGAGGGGGGAGTGAATAGGAGCCGGTAAAAATTCTTCCCAAAGAACCCGGCCTAAGTCCTACTCAAATCCCGGTCACACACGAGCGATGGATCGAATCACACACCAATCGCCAAGACCACGAGGTTATGGATCAACCTCTAGCCTTAGGAACGATTCCTCAAAGCACACGCGGAAGCACTAGAAAGGGAGGAAGGAATCGAACCAAGAAGCAAAGCACACGAGCTGCGGCGGACCGTCCGCGCGGGGGGCGGACCGTCCGCAAGAGCCGCGCGGGACCGTCCGGCCGGGTATCGCGGACCGTCCGCACCCGGCCGCGGACCGTCCGGCCTTAGCCGCGGACCGTCCGTTAATTTACACGGAACGACCCAAAGACACTGCGTGCCACGGACCGTCCGCGGGGAGCACGCGGACCGTCCGCCTAGCACCCGCGGACCGTCCGCCCGACACCGCGGACCGTCCGAAACTTCGTCCAACCAAAAACCAAAATCACAACGGATCGAAACAAAGGACGAGCAAGAACACGAAGAACACGGGATGGAGCCCGGACCCGCGCGGACCGTCCGCCAGAGGCCGCGGACCGTCCGCGAGGCTCGGACGAACGAAAAATGCCCGACCTCGAAAGTCAACTCCCCCAAATCATCATCGGATTTCCCAAACGGTTGAAGTTTGTGGAGACAAGGGTTTGGGTACTTGAAAAGCGTCACACAAGGATGCTATAGCCCAAAAATCTTGCCTCCTAACTCCCTAAATCACCGGGAATCGCGAATCCTTTGAGCACCACCAAAACCTAGAGCACCGAATGAAAACTCACGAATCGAAGTGATTTCCGGCGTTTGAGGGCACAAGATCAAGCACAAAGATGCACAAGGCATCTATCCATGTTTCCCTCAAAGAAATCCGGAAAGAAACTCACTCAAATCCGCGGAATCACACCGAGAACAAAGGCACGAAAATAAGCACAAAAAGGCACGAAAAACAACCCCGAATCTTCTATACAAACCAGGAAAGATTCACAAGGTCTAGCATGCCGCCCTAGCATCCATCCCTCTCAACAAATCTCTCATGAAGCTCTCATGCTAGCCTAGAGAAAATAGGAAGGAAAATAGCTACGAAAATGAGAAAGGGAAGGGGGGAAATGAAACCCTAAATCGCGGAGAGTGGGAGCCATCAACACACACTCCAGGCTTATATATCAGGTCCCGCCGGAGTGGTAAATGACTCGACTACCCCTAACTACACTACTGGCGATACAACCCACGTAGGGGCATTTTGGTAATGTTTGTGGGTCTTGCCATCGGACGGCCACGCCTTTGCCGCACCCCGCGTCCTCCCGACGCAAGCCATGCGATCCCGCCGCGTGTCCTCCGCTTCGAAGCTTCCCGACACGCCCGGATCCCGTCTCCGTCGTGTTGGGCCCTCGGACTTGGTTTTGAGGCCCAAACCAAGAAACCGTCCGCCGATGGTTTTGTGGGCAAACCACCAAACCCCGCGTGCCCGGTCCGGCCTCCCGCCAAACCACTTGACTTGACCGCCACCGTGCACCGGCTCATCTGTCCATGACTTCGTCTTGCTTGTGTCGCCCCCATGTGGCCCGCACCCAGTCCCGCTGTCCACCGGGTCCCTCGAACCGAGCCTACTTGTCTCTCCATCTCCCGGAGGCCCCTCAAGGCTGAAGACCTTTCGCGCCCGTTCTTCACCTGCAACAACACGAACTAGGCCGCAACCTACACCTCGCGCACTAAGCCAAGAGTCGGTCCCAACACCCGTTGTCAATCACTCATCACTAAGGAGCGGTCATCCACCGACCACTGGGACGCTCCTGGTCCTCAACACATACTCATATTTTTTCTCTTTTTCTCATATATATATATATATATATATATTTCTTTCTTTCTGAAAATTTTTATTTGCTCACCTTTGAACTCTAAAATTACATGGTACCTACCTCCTCCCCCATGCTTAGATGTTGCTCGTCCTCGGGCAAAGAGGTGATAAATAATGTAGGTACCGGAAATACTTTTCCTTTGGAGAGATACTTGAGATCTTTAATCGTGGCACCGTCTTGCAATCTTCCTTGAATTGATGATCCATCCTCAATGATAGGTTGTGGTCAAGGAGGTAATCACAAAAGATGATATTTGGTTTTAGGGGTGGATATCCGGCGAGGGTTGTGAGATCTCCGATGCGGGGATACACAATGCACGGATAAAAGGCTAGCAAAAAGATAGATACGCAAAAACAGAATGATCAGCTTCTTAGTCTCAGCCCAAAAAAATCATGGCTTGCAATAACTCACTCAAAAATAAATCTTGTACACTAAGGTTTATGCACTCCAATATATATAAGGCTCTGAATAGGTTGAGCAACACACAAGCGATATTCATGACATGGTTAGCGATATTTTTGGGCATTAAACCCATCTTTAATCTGTCTATAACTTGAGAGCACATAAAAAACTATGGGTCTTTACTTTAATCATAAGCTCCACTAAAGACTAAGCTAGCATTTAGATAAATTCAGATTCATATTTTAAGAGAGCACTAGCTTTAACATGCATAAATCAATTACAAAGATAAACAAAGCGGCAATTATAATCATATATAATTATGGCACAAATTCTGTAACTTTTCCAATGGTGTGAACAAGGTGGTTGTCGTATGGACCTCCCTGGGCCCACTACCTCGGTGGGTACCAGGACCGACTACTCCGTGGGCCCCTGGGACTACCCGACTTGTGCCGCACGGCACCTAATGGCGTGAGGCGCAAGGACTACGGTGGAGAAGTACTCGGATAGGAAGCCATGCATGCCTTGTACTATGTAGAGGACTCCTAGACGTACACGACTAGTACTCTTTCCCTAAACCAACCTGTAACCCTGTCTCCCGGACTATATAAGGCGAGGCAGGGACCGTTCTCTCTCATTACGCATCATCTTGTAATCACATCCAATCAATCCAGAGCTACGCAGCATACAGGACGTAGGGCATTACGCACCTCGCGGCCCGAACCTGTCTAAATTGTGTGCCACGTGTCTCTTCCTTCGAGTTACCGATCTTGGTGAGGCCACATTCATCTACCTCGGGTACTCCCCTTGGTAGGTTGCTGGTCTAAAACACCGACAGCTGGCACGCCAGGTAGTGGCTCTCGCCGAAGATCATATAGCGAACTCGACGGCTTCAATCTTCATCAAGCCAACCGTCGCCTTCAACCGCGGCGACACCTTCGTCTTCGGCTCCTGGGTCTGCACTGCTGACGGCGCCGAATCCTTCCAGTGCCGCCTCACCATGCCGCCCAACCCGAAGACCGGGCTCGTGACACTTCTCGAAGTAGTCACAGGCGATCTCGCCGGGAAATTCGGCGAAATTTCTCTCTACAACCAGCACGCGGATTTCGAGCTTGGATCCGACTCCAACTTGAACTCGACCTCACTGTCGGCCAGCGCATGCGAGCCGGCTATCGAGCCATCATGTGCGGACTCCCCACTCCATGAGCACTTCCCATACGGCCTCTGCATCACTAGTGAGGCCCATGCGAAGACTCTTTCCGCACGTCGGGCTGGGAAGGAGATCGCCTCCGTGTACGACTCAGACTCCAACCCCGTCTCCGGCTACTACTTGGACTACTGCTACGAGTTTGACATTGGGGCGGACCCTGACGAGCGCGAGTCCGAGAACTACACGACGGAGCAACCGTTGTCAGGACCTGCCTCTGGCCTGGTTATAACATCTACACCCGCCGGCAGATTCGTCTACTAGCCAGACCGCAAGCCCGCATACCTGACAGACGAGAACGCACGTTGCGTCACCTACCTCGACTCACTTCCCTTCCAGGAAGGAACCCTGCTAGCTCCTGCTGAGGAGCACACTCCAACAGAGGTGGCGACTAGCGACTAGCAACTCCAGCCTCGGCTCTCCTGATCGGCAAGTCTTCATGACTACCAACGAGACGCCGTGACCCTCAGGGACACTCCCTGATAGATATCTCTAGGATATCTCAGGAGACAAGTTGTCTGCCAATGCACCCGCAGACGAGACCGACGCCAACAGGGACGCCCGACATGAACGCAACAGAAACAGGAATGAACGGCGCCGACGTCTTCGCGAGTCCTTACCCATCTGGAACCTCGTGGAGGCCCTCGACCAAGTCGAAAGTCGGGTGCACACTACCCTAGAGCAATGCCTCATGTCTATCACCACGATAGCACGTCAGGCTCAGGGGATGCGTGTGGGAGAAGTCATCGCCAACCTCGTGGTGGACGCCTACTACATGCGAGTTGACAACAGAGTCACTCGAGTGCCCCCGACAGGAACCTTCAGCAGGACAATGAAGCCACAAATCGCAGTGGAGCTGACAACGGTCGCAACCGTACCCGAGGGGAGCTACTGGCTAACCCCAACCGTACCCGGGCATCGGCCGGTGGGCCCTCTCATGGTGGCAACAGCGCCGGCGGTGCCGGCACCAACTGTGAGATCATCCCTCGTCGTGATCCTAGCGGCGGAGGCAGCGACGGCGGGAGCTCCAACCACGGGGCTGGCAGGAGAGCCGGGGGCAGAGGCGACCGCGGCGGCCGAGGCCACGTGAACAGCCATGCCTCCGGCGCTTCACGTGGCGGCTTCGACGCCCGCCAAAAAATCAAAGAACTACGACGCAACAAGTCCTCCACGGCAGGCGACAACGATGGCTTCCCCGCCTTCTCTGCACGGCTTCGCAATCTACTTCTCCTAGAGAAATTCAAACCTCTGGGGATCACCAAGTACGACACGAAGCAGGATCCAGTACAGTGGCTCAGATGCTACGCCCTCTCCATCAAAAACACTGGTGGCAGTAATGACACGAAGTGCCTCTACTTTTCCTTCTGCCTAGATGAAGCTCCGCTTACATGGCTCGAGTCACTCGAGGAGTACTCGATCGACAAGTGGGGCCAGCTCAAGGAAAAGTTCACCAGCAACTTCGCGGGCGCTATGGGCCGCTCGGGTACTCGCATGGACCTGGCAATGGTGAAGCAAGAACAGGGCGAGACCCTTCACAAGTACATGTGGCGCTTCTTCGACAAGCGCGCCACCGAAGTCGACGTCACCGACAAGGAGGTCATCGACCTCTTCCAAGACGGTCTCTACCATCGTCGTACATTTGAAGACTTCAGTCGTCGCCGCCCGAGCTCCATCACCCACCTCAAGGACATGATCACCTCCTAGGCTTGTGAAGAAGACAAGGCTAACGCCAAGTACGACGCCATCCGTGGCAAGAGCAAGCAGAACACGGGCGGCAACAGCAACAACAACGGGAACCAAGGCGGTCGCAGCAACAACTACTCGGGTCCCAATCGCAAGCGCAAGCCAGACAACACTGTCGCGGCTATCCAGCGCCCTGCGAAAGACAACTCGAAGAAGACCTCCGGCGGCTTCAAAGACTTGCTGAAAGAGAAGTGCCCGTGGCATCTGGACGGCAACCACACCACCGAGCAGTGCTACCAACTCCGGCGAGCACTCAAGGATACTCCTGAGCCACGGCACCCTCATGACAAGAAAGGTAAGAAAAAGGCCGACGAGGGCAACGACGACTTCCAAGAACCTGACAAGACGGTGAATGTCCTCTTCGGCGGACCACCCAACCGACGGGCACAGAAGGCCACCCAACGAGAAGTCTTGAGCATTGAACCAGCGGTCCCGACCCCTCTCCGGTGGTTGGAGGTACCCATTACCTTCTCCACCGCGGATCAATGGACAAGCTTCTCCGAACCAGGACGGTTTCCACTCGTCCTGAAGTCGGTAGTCGTGGGCTCCAGACTCAACAAGGTCCTCATCGACAGTGGAAGCGGGCTCAATGTCCTTTTCACCAAGACCTTGAAGAAGATGAAGCTCGACATCACCCACATGCTCACCAAGACCACTTCACCTTCTATGACATCATCCCCGGGAACGCGGCTATCCCACTGGGCTCAGTGGTCCTGCCAGTTACCTTTGGGGAGACAAGGGAAAACTACCACACCGAGTACACCAAGTTCGAAGTCACGGATTTTGAGACTTCCTACCATGCCATCCTCGGCAGATCAGCTATCGCCAAGTTCATGGCGGTACCTCACTACACGTACTTGGTACTCAAGATGTCAAGTCCGGCCGGTGTACTCTCGCTGCAAGGGGACTTGAAGATATCCTTCGACTGCGACACAGAAGCTGTGGAACTCGCAGCCACAAATCAAGTACCCCACGCAATGATGGAGATCTACGCTGCATCCAAGAAGCTTGCCCCAAGTGAACTCGACATCCCATAGAAGTCAGACAACGCCAACAAGCCTCAGCCAGCTGAGGAGGTTCAAGTCAAGACATTTGACCTCGGGACAGGCGACAGCAGCAAGACCACCACCATCGGGGCGGGCCTCGACCCAAAATAAGAAGACGCGCTCGTCAGCTTCCTCCGGGATAACCGAGACATCTTTGCGTGGAAACCAGCGGACATGCCAGGGGTGCCCAGGAATCTGATCGAGCATTCACTCAACATCGACCCTAAAGCTACCCTGAAGAGACAACACCTCCGCCGCTTCGCCAACGACAGACGGGATGCCATCAAGAAGGAACTCGCCAAACTACTCACGACTGGCTTCATCAGAGAAGTCTTCCATCCTGAGTGGCTCGCCAACCCAGTCCTCGTTCGCAAGAAGAACTCGAACGAGTGGAGGATGTGTATCGACTACACCGACCTCAACAAGCACTGCCCCAAGGACCCCTTCGGGTTGCCGCGGACAGACCAAGTCATTGACTCCACGGCAGGCTGCAACCTGCTCTGCTTCCTCGACTGCTACTCTGAGTACCACCAGATCGCAATCAAGGAAGAAGACCAGGAGAAGATCGCGTTCATCACCCCGTTTGGCGTGTACTGCTACAGGACCATGTCCTTCGGGTTGAAGAACACCGGTGCTACCTACCAGCGAGCTATCCAGGCCTGTTTCAAGAGGCAAGTCAACAAGAACGTTGAAGCCTATGTCGATGACGTGGTCGTCAAGACCAGAAACTCCGACACGCTCATCGCCAATCTTGAAGAGACTTTCGCATCCTTGCGAGAGTACCAGTGGAAGCTCAACCCGAACAAGTGCATCTTC
Organism: Cenchrus americanus; assembly: GCA_947561735.1. NCBI lineage: Eukaryota > Viridiplantae > Streptophyta > Magnoliopsida > Poales > Poaceae > Cenchrus > Cenchrus americanus. The sequence continues at coordinate 191,517,954 of OX387242.1, forward strand.
GGCGTACCGTCGAGCAAGGTACTCTGCTTCATCATCAGCCATCGCGGCATCGAAGCCAATCCCAAGAAGATCTCTGCCATCATCAGCATGAAAGCCCCCACGTGCATCAAAGACGTGTAGAAGCTAACCGGGTGCATGGCGGCCCTGAACAGATTCATCTCGAAGCTTGGAGAACGGGGGCTCCCCTTCTTCAAACTACTCAAGCATCAAGAAAAGTTCGCGTGGACTCCAGAGGTAGACCAAGCCCTTGCTCAGCTCAAGGACTTCTTATCCCAGCCACCAGTCCTCACGACCCCTCGCAAAAAGGAGTAGCTACTGCTCTACCTCGCTGCGACTACTCACGTGGTCAATACTGCCATCGTCGTCGAGCGGCAGGAAGACGGCCATGCCTACCCAGTCCAACGACTAGTCTACTTCGTCAGCGAGGTTCTGTCAGAATCTAAGGCACGCTATTAACCAGTATAGAAGCTACTGTACGTAGTGCTCATCACCTCACGGAAGCTACGACACTACTTCCAGGAGTTCTCGATCTCCGTCATCACCGACTATCCGCTCGGCGACATCTTGCGAAACCAAGATGCTACTGGAAGGATCTCGAAGTGGGCAGTTGAACTCGGTGCCCTCAACATCGACTTCAAGCCACAGACAGCCATCAAGTCGCAGGCACTAGTCGACTTCATGGCGGAGTGGCGGGGAAATCAGCTAACTACTCCAACCGAGCGCCCAGAGCACTGGGTGATGTACTTCGATGGCTTGCTCAAGCTTGAAGGCGCGGGTGCAGGGGTACTCCTGATTTCCCCAACGGGCGAACAACTCAAGTACGTCTTGCATATCATTTGGAAGGTCTCAAACAACGAAGTCGAGTACGAAGCTCTACTACACGGGCTCCACCTCACAGCTTCACTGGCATCAAGAGACTTCTAGTCTACGGCGACTCCCAGTGGTCATCAACCAAGTCAACAAGTCCTGGGACCGCAACAAGAAGAACGTGGACGCCTACTGCCTAGAAGTCCGCAAGCTCGAGAACAAGTTCTACGGTCTCAAGTTCCATCACGTCATCCGTGACAACAATGTTGCAGCGGACGTCCTGTCGAAGCTTGGTTCTACTCGCGCTCAAGTACCAGCGGGTGTTTTTGTCCACAAGCTTCACGCGCCATCCATCCCGGAGCCGGCGTCACCGACCACTGATCCAGCTCATCTCCCAGCTGGCCAAGAGGTCATGATGATAGACGTGGACTGGAGGCATCCCTAAATCGACTACATCCGCGAGCAGAAGGTTTCCTCGGACAAGAACTTGGCCGAGCAACTCATCCGCCGCACCAAGTCCTACGTCCTAGTCGGAGACAAGATCTACAGGCGGGGCGCATCTTCTAGAGTACTCATGAAGTGTGTCCCCTGAGAATAAGGCAAGGGCATCTTGGAAGAAATCCACAAAGGTGTGTGCGGCAACCACGCGTCTTCATGTACGTTGGTCAGCAAGGCCTTCCGACGAGCTTTCTACTAGCCCACAGCTCTGGGCGATGTCGAAGAACTCGTCAGAAGGTGCCAAGGGTGCCAATACTTGGCCAAGCAACAACACGTCCCGACCTACAAGCTAGTCACCATACCGCCAACCTGGCGTTTTTGCCTGCTGGGGGCTCGACATGATTGGGCCTCTCCTGACTGCGCCATCGACAAGTTCACCAAGTGGATCGAGGCCAAGCCGGTCACATGCCCCAAGGCCGACAGAGTACTCAACTTCTTAGATGAACTCGTGTATCTCTACGGACTACCCCACCGCATCATCACAAACCTGGGCTCCAACTTCAACAATCACCAATTCTGGGAGTACTGCGAGAACAGCGGGATCGACGTCCGATATGTCTGCCCATCCTCGGGCCAATCGACAAGTCGAGCGCGCCAATGGGATGGTACTCGATGCTCTCAAGAAGCGATTGCACGATGCTGCTAACTCAAAAGGAGGCAAGTGGAGCAAGGAACTACCCAATGCGCTGTGGGTTACGTACTCAACCCTCCAAGCCAACGGGACAATCACCTTACTTCCTAGTCTATGGCTCCGAAGCAATTCTCCCTGCCGACGTCATTGTTGACGCAAAATCCGCACCCTGCGCCAAGCACACTGCAAGCCGAACGAAGCTAGCTTAACACGTGAAACAGACTCCAAAGCGTGCCAGTCAATTTTTCCTGAAAATTAACAAAAGACAAAGTAGTTAAATACCAAAGCTTGGAACTTGTCGGGTGGTACCAGACAGTTCCATATTTGCGGCTAGAAAGCCATGCAAGATGACATATAGCTATGAGAAGCTATCTGCCAATAGATTAGAAACCATTCGGGAGCTTTAAAACGTAAAACAGAACATAGCCGAATAGAAGACGTATGCATGACGATAGATCAGTCTTTGTTTGAATAACATTGCTCGTGCACAAGACCATGACCGGTCCTCGAAAATAAATAACACTAAACAATAAATGAAGTAAAGCATGATTACAAACATGTAATGAACAAACATGCATAGGCCCAAAGTACTAGTCTACCGCATGTCTAGGTACTTTAAAACCCGTCGAGCATGAAACCAAACAAGTTAATCCACCGCATGATACAACTTGTTCGAAATCACACCACTAACCACAAAAAGATCTATCCACCGCATGATACAATCTAAGTATGGAAAGCTAAAAGCATGCATTATTTAAAACATAACTTATAAACACGTTTTACTCATGAAAGCATAACCGAATATGGTTGTACAACCGAATCGGGGTCCGTGGAGAAGGAACAAACATTGCCAAAGATGATAAACCTATCAGATTGAATCAAAATCTAATCCACCGGATGATTAGCTCTAAAACAACCCAAAAACCAGCATCTACCGCATGATACCCGGTTCTGTCTAGGTTTACACAAGATTAACAAGTTTGAACCCGCAACACGTGACAACTTAGATCGATTCGGTTTCGGCTATTTGAGATCACGTGATTCACGTGCCTTATTGAGGCAAAGATGTGAGCGTGCAATGTAAAGATCACCAAACGAGATAAAGCCGATTTGAATCAATCTAAATTGGGCAAAAGAGTGTTACATGAATTTAAACATAAAGTAAAAACTCAAAGCAACACATGGTAACTTAATGAATCTATTAGATCTTGCCAACATCTAATAGAGCCGATAACTTGCTCCAAGCTAGATCTTAGCCCACCGCATGGCTCATGATCTAACAAGAAACCTTCTTGAACCAAGCTTAAATCCACCGCATGATACTAAGCATGGTAACAAGACTATTTGCATCACGATCTAAATCCACTGCATGATACTAGACATGATATAAGGTTGCCGGTACTTACGGAGGTCGACGGATCGATGAACCCTCTCGAAGAACTCGACGACACGACTAGAGGACTCGAAAGTTTGACGTAAAGCCGGTTTGTTATGAGAATGTTCGTTTACAATTACATACATCCAGGGTTCATATTTAGACCCTGTTTTGACATGACTCCTGGTGGACTACGAGCACAATATTTGATACCTAATTTAACGCCCAAATGCGAATGCTTATCCATCCATTCGTCCCTTCCGCTCGGGCCACGTCACCATGCGATCCCGCAAAATCAGCGCAAACAGTTCCTTTGCCGAACGGAAGCAAAACTGCCGACCGCAAGCGTCTCTGCCGAATCTTTCGAAGAAATTCTCCTCCGCTGGACGGGATTTTTTTTACCAAGTTAAGGCCACAAATCAGACTCCCTCCTGTACCAATTTTTGGTGTTAACATATGCCCCTTCAATTACAGGATAAAAGTGATTTTATTCCGAAATGGACTGTGATTGCCAACGTCTTCAAGTCAAATCTGTTCAACACCTGTTCTCTCTCCCTGTAATCCATCGGAGTCTCCGTCCAGATCCAAACCCTAGGTCATCTTCTCCCCAAGATCAAATTTTCAATGGCGGGTCAAAATCAAGCTGCTCAGGTAAATTTCATCCCCTTAAGACTCATTCGGCATTATTCTTTTTGATTTTTACCTCAGATTTCTTTTCCCGTCTTCTCTTGATAGGAGCTTTCTACCGAGCTTTTGATTCACACAGAGGCCAACTCAACATCATATTTCCTTGGACCTGTGGGAACTTCTGATCCCCGCGAGTTCATTGAAGTCGAATCCAAGAGAATCCCCTTCAAAGTGGCTTTATCAAGGCCCCCTCTGTGGCAAGATGCTTTCAAGAACTGGCCTTTGCCCCCAATCGCTGGCTGGAGAAATTGGTATAAGAGGATACTTGCAGATAACAGCACCAAGACCAGCAATTGGGACAGCCTCCGCATCACCCAATGCTTGGAGTTATTTTTGGCCGAAACTCCAAAGAATGAAAATCTTCTGATAGCAGCCTGCCACTTTTGGTGAAATGGTGTCAATGCTTTCCTCTTTGGTCACGGCCCAATGTCTCCTACTTTGACCGATGTATACATGATCACCGGCCTTGACATTTCAGGATCCATGTATCCCTTCCAACACAGAGGCTCCACAAGGCAGAAAGGAGTGAAGACAAGAGGTGGATACAAGTCCTATATCCAAAATCACATGAAAGACGGCCCTCTAGGTGAAGTCGAATACAGGGCATTCCTGAACATGTGGATGTGTAGATTCATTTTTTGCGGTAAAGCCAATGAACCAACTTTGAATCATATCCCCATGGCTACAGATTTGGCTGCTGATCGTCACATCCCTCTTGGGAAATACCTCCTAGGGAGTGTTTATCATATGCTCCATCAGACGATTTTCCAAATGCACACCGGCCAGAAGATATCATGTGTCAATGGCCCTTGGTGGTTCGTGCAAATGTGGCTGCAACTTTATATGCACCGGATTGTTAACATTAATCTCAACAACCGTCATTTCCCTTCATCCAGCCACAAAGAAGGAGAAGCTCAGATTACCAGAGGATGCCAAACTTATGGAGAAGCTGCTTCAACCATATCTATTGACCCGAATGTTAGTCAGCTTTTTGAACTCTTCTTCAGAGGTTTCCCTGATCCCCTTTAGCTCCCTTATCTGAACAATGACAATTTAACTCTCCCCTTTGAATTCTCCTTTGAAACTGGATGCCATGATGCAAGATCTTTAGAAATCTTCAATATCTTCATCCACCCATATGCCTTACCAGCAGAATTTTGTGGGGGAAGGTTAAATCACAGCACCTATAAATATTATCAGCCAAACATGATGTCCCGACAGCTAGGATGTGGCCAAATGCCCTCAAGGCGATTTCTTCATGAGTTCCTCAAACCCAGAGAGGAAATCACAGAAAACATTCAAGCCAGAAGGGTCTTTGAATACAACTGCAGCCCGACTCTTTATGCCTGGCTTTTCACACCGACAACAATAGCTCACCCTCTCTTTATCTCCTGGTGGCAAGAATTCCATGACCATATCTTCAATGAGCCCGTGCACTCATTCTGTCTTGAGCTGATGCCTGACTTTCAGCCAACTTCAGAGGTAACATGCTATACTTATCTTTTCTTTGATCAGGCATACTCTTCACTACTAATCATGATATTGGCCACCCTTTGCATAATACAGTACCTGCCTCTTGAGCCAGGACATTTGCTTATAATGTGGTAGGCCCAATCTCTGCTTTGGGATTCAAGTCCACAACTCTGGCTCAGCTGATGGCCAGATATGCCACAATGGACCCTACTCTCACCAGCACTGACAAGAGAAAAGCTCTACCCTTGGTTGTACCTCCAGCCGCCAAGAAGAAAAGAACCACCAAAAAGGTCCTTGTTAAGGTAACATCTTTTTTTCTTGAACATAAGACCACTCTTATTCTGATAAATTTCATCTTGTGCAATTTCAGACTAGAACCCAACAACCATCAGCTTCAGAACCTGCCAATGCTTCATTTATTGGTATGACCTTTATTACTTCTTTTCCCTTCAAAGATCACTATTTACACTAGCATTTACTCTTCATGTGACATTTGCAAAAGAAATATTGGAAACTTCTTCCCCTCAGCACACAAGTTCACCAAGGGCTGAACCATCTTCTGCTCAAGTAGAGACCATAACTTCACCAGGGACCCAATGACCCCCTCCTCAAGCAGAAGTGCCAGCTTCACCAGAACTGAACCCATTAGTTCAACCAGAAGCTTCAAGCCCCCTAAGGGTTCAATCTCCCCTTGGCCAAACTGAAATCCCAGTGTCAACAGGGACAAATCCACCTTCACCTTAGCCAGAAGCCTCAAAATTGCCAGGGACTGCACCAGCTTCCCCTCAAGTAGAAGCTTCAGCTTTGCCAAGAGCTCCTCAGACTCTTCTTCCACCAGTTGCCCAAGAAGTTCCCCTGAACCTGAACAAGCGCCTGCCCCAGTTCAGAGAATCAGGCATGAGGTAAGCACATGCACCCAACTCTGTCATCTCCTTTTAATAAACCATTCCTAATTCGGCAATCCTTCTTTCTCAGGATCAAACTTCATCACCATCGAGCTCATTCATGGTGAATGATCCAGCTGCCGAAATAGGGGATGGAGGAACTCAAAATCAGGCTCTGCCGGAGGAAACTCAGGCAAGGCTCAGAGAAATTTTCTCCTGGCTACAAAGAAATGCCCGAGATCAAATTAGAGATGTCGATCACTTTGAGGAAATGCTTGAACCCATCAGTCAAGGGCTCCCTGAAGACATCAAAGCTTCCTTGGAGCTTATCTCAGGTCTGGATATCCATTACGTGGCAATAAGGCGAGCTTTGAAAAGCCAATCCTCCCGACCAGCTGTTGAGCAAAAGAAAGCCACAGCTGAGCAAGCTGTGAAAGGATCACAAGCCCAAACCGAGAGCCGCAAGGAAATGCTGACCAATCTGCGATCTGCTCTCGAGTTGAAAATTGCCAGAAAGTCTGCACTAGAAACTGAGCTGAGGAATTTGTCAGCTGAAATTGAAGCTGACGAGAGGATGATAGCCGAGCTCCCTGGATTGATAGAGAAAACCCAAGAGGAAACATCAGTGGCCATGACTGAAGTAAATCAACTCGAGGCACAACTCTCCACCCTGTCCAATACTCAGAGAGATTATCAGGAACGGATGAAGAACATTAATCAGATAATATCAAATGCCTCTAGTGTAATTGCAAAATACTTGAACATTTAGTTGTACTGAGAAATGTATAACTGAATTAACCGTCCTTGTAATCATTGCCTTTTATAGGCCTCGTTTTCCTTTCCTCTGCATGGTTTTGTTTGCAACTCTGGACGATTTATTCAGTAACTATGGCCAAACAGTGCTACACCCGAACAGCTCCCCGACCGCAACTCAGCCGAGCCAGTCAACCGAATATGACTCAACTTGAATTCCTAACGACCCGATGGCGAATCGGTTATGGAAACCTCTCCACTTACCAAGTTTCTCGGGATATGCACCACGATCCAAGGCCACGATCTTTTCACCAGTCCTATAAATAAAACCGTAGGTGCCCCCAGCCTTTTCACCAAGCCTTTAGCCTTCAAATCTTTGCCAACTCAAGCTTGCTTTTTTCAATCACCAGCGCGGCCCCAAGAACCAATGGCGGGTAGCAACAACAGGCGCCGCACCACCGACGAGGCGGAAGGAAGCCGCACCGGCACGCGTCGGAGGCAGTGATCGTCATCTTCTCTTATGTTTCTTTCTAGATTTTTCCCTATTCCTGACGATCTTTTCTGTTTCAGGCTCATTCAATGGAACCCGTCCCCTGCACCAGCCATGAATCCGGCCCTGCTGGGTGACTCCTCGGAGTCGAACAACTACTCCCCGGTGCCCTACGGCGAGCAAGACACCCTTCGCTTCAAGGCGGAGCGTGACGAGTCCCGGCGCGAGCTGGGAGAAATCTCCAAGAAGGCCTGCATCACCAAAATCGAGTGGGAGGACCAGCGCAAACAGTTGCTGGCAACCATCGACGGTATATCCCTTAGACCAATCTTCAAATCCAATTCTCCTTTCGATACTAACCGCCATTGTTTTGCAACCTTGCAGCCCGCGACGCCGAGCTTGACCAACTGAAAATGCTGGTGGATCAATTGGCTGACAAGGTGAACGCCTGTGGAGACACGCCGGCGGAGCGCCATGCCGCGGTGGAAGACCGCATAGACGAGGTGGCTACCCATGGCATCCGCCTGGGCACCACCCTGGGCTTGGCTGCCATGGCGACGCATACCGGCGTCGACTACTCCATCCAACCGCGCGGCTTCCAAGGCAGCGCACTAGAAGACATCGACGAGATCGAAGTCATCTTGGAGCGCCATGATGGCCATGGCGATGCCATTGCCGAACTCACTCATCCCCAGTCTGTGCTAAACAGGCTTTTCGATTAGATTGTACTAGGGATGTTTGATCTTCGGCAATAAATAAAGAATTTCAATTTCCATGCTTGTATTGTGATGATCCCCTCTTGTTTGCAGCTGCACTTATTTTTTCTTAAACGCATTCGGGAACTTTACTTGAGCCGAATACGCGAAAACAAGTTCCCCTTGGCGTAAAATCCACAGGAAATCCTCAGTTCGGGAATCCATAAGCACTGTTCAACGAAAACCCTTCGCATTCGGGAGAAAAACCCTGCCGCTTGGTATTCCAATAACGTACGCCAACCAGTCATCAATCCCAATGCTCTCTCAGTCAATAAAATAGCCCTCTGGGATCCCCTGCAAATCCACTCGCACACTCATCCATCACTTCACATCTTCTCCCCTTCTCCAGAAGAGAAAACCCCAAAGCCATGGCGGACAGAGGCAAGCAACCTATCAAGGAGGAAAACACCCCACCAAAGAAGCGCACCATTCAAGAGTGAGTTTTCTTTCAACCTGCTTCTTGCTCTCACTTGCAGTCTTATGTTTACTTCTTCTTGTCTTCTCTAGCCTTGATCTGATTCCTGAAGAAATCCTTGGGACCGAAGAAACCCCTGAGTACATCTCCTCTGACTCCTCCCTTGAAGAAGAGGATGCCACGCCAGAACAGAGGGTCAATCACCAGTTGCGTCGCCGCGTTCGGCATCTGGAGCATGATCTGCGAGACATCACTGCCCGCTGCCATGCCGAATGCGAACGCCGCATGGCCTTGGAGGCGTTAGTAGGGGGTAAAACTTCCTTCTTTATTTGACTCCATGCTTGAGCTCAGATCTCTGTTTCTAACAACTATTCTTCTATCTTAGATGTTTCGACGGTGCACGGAACACCGAAAGTCGCTTGGGACAGCCTGATGGAGGCTGCGAGCCACGGTCACCCCCGAAGCTTCCAAGTTGCCGTCACGGTGGTCCTGGAACAGTTGAAGAGGGAGGAGATGAAGAAGCAAAGAAAGAAAAATGAATGAAGCATACTTTTTCTTCTTTCGCCAGGCCTTCTGCTTCCCACCCCCTTGTAATCTTGAGCAGCTGGATTGTCAAATAAAAACCTGCAAGAAACATCTGTAATGTTATGTATCTTCGTGCTAAGGGCAATACATCTTAGTATTGGCCATTTCCCTGTTCAGAATTTTTTTGTTCTAATGGCGGCTCCTTTCTTGAACGCCGGCTATTTCTGTGTCAAATGCTTGTAATCCTGGTGCTTGTGATCAACGATCAACTTCAATACTAGGATAATATTTCTTCAAATATCTTCCATTTATTGCAGCAGAAAATTCCTCTCCTAGTAAAGTTTTTGACATTTAAGCATTGCCAGGCACTAATCGGATTACCCGAAAAGGGCCTTCCCAGTTCGGGGACCATTTGCCAAACACACTGTATTTAGTTCCAATCGGCAGTAACGCTTTCCAAACCAAATCTCCTTCTGCAAATTGCCTTACCTTTATTTTCTTCTTGTAATATTTAGCAACTCGCAGCTTGTTCTTTTCAATGTTCTCCAAGGCTCTAAGACGAATCATATGCAAATCTTCTAACTCATCCATCATTAAGCCACTATAATCTTTGGAGCTTAAGTCCTTTTGCAAAACCACTCTCCTAGAATCTGATTGCATTTCCCAAGGCAAAACAGCATGATGCCCATAAACCAACCCATAAGGAGAAGTCTTTGTAGCTCCATGAGGAGCCATTCGGTAAGCCCATAAAGCCTCATTGAGTACCGAATGCCACCTTTTTGGCTTCTAATCAATTTTGTTTTGTATAATCTTGATCATGATCTTGTTAGAAGCCTCTGCCTGACCATTAGCTTGCGCATAATAAGGAGAAGAGGTAAACAATTTGATCCCCATGCTTTCGGCAAACTCCCTGAACTCCAAGGATACAAACTAGGCTGCTTGATCAGTTGTAATTGTTTGAGGAATTCCAAACCTGTAGATGATGTGTTCTTTAACAAACTCAACCATGTTTTCTGATGTCACTTTCTTCAGTGGAATTGCCTCAACCCATTTGGTGAAGTAATCTGTTGCTATAATCACAAATTTATGCCCCTTGCTAGATGGTGGGTTAATCTAGCCAATCAAATCTGACGCTGGAACCCATTGAATATTTCCAAACCTCTGACAGTCTTGACATCCCTTGTAATACTTAAAGCAATCTTCCAACATCGTCGGCCAAAAACATCCAGCTTGCCTAATAACCCATTTCATATGATAGGCCGATTGATGTGCTCCACATAGTCCATCATGCACTTCACTCATCATTTTCTTTGCTTCTTCTGGACCCAGGCATCGCAGCAACACCCCATCCAATGATTTGTAAAATAAACTTCCATCCAGAAGAACAAATTTTATGGCTTTATACCTGAGCTTCCTACAAACTTTTCGGGATGGATCCTCCAGATAATCAGCAATTTCTTTTCTGCAGTCATCTCCCGCAAGATCATAACCGAAGGCACATACCTCCATGGCAAACGCTTCTTGATTCTCTCTATAACCTGAAGCACTCTGAGCCAACCTGGTTGCCTCTTCATTATGTTCTCTAGGAATATGTCGTAGAATTACTAACTGAAAACTCTTTAAGATTTCCCTGCATTCCTCGTAGTAATTCCTCAGGACATCACTTTTACACTCATATTGGACGTTCAGTTGCTTTATAACCAGCTCTGAATCTCCATAAATCTCAATTGAAACAGCCCCGGCTTCTTTCAAATATTGAAGCCCCCTAAGCAGTGCCTCGTACTCAGCTTGATTGTTTGTGACAGTAGGCTGAATAGGGATAGCAAACTCAAACATCTCACCCCTGGGTGAAATTAATAAAATCCCTACTCCCTCACCTTTACCACATGATGATCCATCAAAGAACGGAGCCCAAGGAGTAATTTCAAGCAAATCAATTGATGGATCACGATGCTCAGTTATAAAATCAGCAATAATCTGACCTTTTATAGCTTTGGCCGACTCGAACTTCAACTCAAACTCGGATAAGGCCAAAATCCACTTGCCAATCCTTCCATTCAAAATTGGCATAGATAACATATGTTTTATTGCATCAAACTTGGAGTATACAACGTATTCCGCATTCAACAAGTAGTGCCGAAACTTTGTACACGAGTAGTAAACACACAAACACAGCTTCTCCATAGCCGAATACCTGGTCTCATGATCAAGTAATTTTCGTCTAAGGTACGCTACTACCCGCTCCCTTCCTTCAAATTCTTGTATAAGGGCCGATCCAATGGTCTGGGTATCGGCCGCCACGTACAACTTGAAAGGCTTGTTCAACTGCGGAGACACCAGCACTGGTGGTTCCTTCATGTACCGCTTGATTTCATCAAAAGCCTTTTGTTGTTCGTCACCTCACATGAACTTCTGATCCTTCTTGAGCTTCAATAACGGAGAAAAGGGCAAAACCTTTTGTGACAGATTTGAAATGAACGTTCTCACAAAATTGATCTTGCCAAGCAGTGATTGCAACTCCTTGAGATTGGCTGGAGGGACAACTTCATCGATAGCTTTCATGCTTTTCTTGCCAACTTCAATCCCTCCTTCACGTACCAGAAATCCCAAGAATTCTCCAGCTGATACTCCAAAGGCACACTTGTTCGGATTCATCTTCAACCCATGTTTTCGGGTGCACTCCAGAGTTCTCTTTACATCCTCCAAGTGTGAGTCATGATTCAAAGATTTGATCACGACATCATCAATGTAAATTTCAACAATTTTGCCGATCAACTCATGAAAGATATAATTGATGGCTCGTTGATAAGTTGCACCGGCATTTTTCAACCCAAATGTCATCACTATCCACTCGAACAGGCCTATATGACCAGGACATCTGAAGGCTGTCTTTGATATATTTTCTATTGCCATGAATATTTGGTTGTACCCTGCATTACCATCCATAAAACTGATAACCTTATGTCCAGCAGCAGCGTCAACCAATAAATCAGAAATAGGCATAGGGTGTCCATCCATAGGAGTAGCCCTGTTCAAAGCTCTGAAATCTATGCAAACCCTCATCTTCCCATTTTTCTTGTAGATAGGGACGATGTTAGAGATCCACTCCGCATACCTGCATGGCCGAATGAAGTTTGCATCAAGTAATCTCTCAACTTCTTTTTTCACACCGGCCAATACTTCGTCCTTGTAGATTTTTCGGGGAGGTTGCTTATAAGGTCTAAAACTAGGCTTGATTGGCAACTGATGCTCAACAATAAAACGATCCAAGCCAAGCATCTCCGAATAATCCCAAGCGAAGCAATCTTTATATTCTTTTAACAGCTTGATTAACTCCTCTCTGAAATCTGACTCCAAGTTAGCACTGATAAATGTCGGCCTTGGCTTGTCACCATTTCCAATATCAACTTCCTCTAATGTGTCAGCCGACATGAACCCTCGCCCTAACTTTCCATCAGTTCCATCAACAGGATTCTCCATTAAAAATTACTATAAGAGCCGACTGCTTGAATCGCCTGTTGATCACTGCTGATAGGTTCAACAGGACCTTCACCCCAGTCTTTTCGTGAGAAACAATCGATGCCTTGATATTCCCAGAAAGCTGGTTTGACGTTTGCTACGCTCACTAAATCATCCGCTTGGACTACTTCAATATCGTCATCCACCCACTGAACAAGCTGTTGATGCATGGTAGATGGGATGCAGTAGTTGGCATGGATCCAGTCCCGCCCAAGCAGCAAGCTATAGGCTCCTCTGCCTTCCATGACAAAGAAGGTCGTGAGCAATGGTTTGGACCCAATCATCAAGTCCACATGCACGCAGCCCTTGGTATCTGAAGGATTTCCAGAAAAATCATTCAGAATTATGCTTGTTGGCGTCAAGTCTCCGAGGCCGATGCCAAGCTTCCTAAAGGTAGTTTACAGCATCACGTTGACCGCAGCTCCGCCATCAACAAACATCTTGGTCACCAGCTAGCCATTGGCGTACCCCTTGAAATACAATGGCCTCATGTGTCGATTCTTGGCCGGTTTGTCGAAGGTGGCCTGCTTGGCCAACACCAGTTGCGCCATTAATCGCCCAAGCTGTTCATCATCATTGATATCTAGAGACGTCTCCTCCTGCACAACTTGGTTAGCGGGAGCCATGAAATCATTCGGCAAAAAGTATACCATGCACGCTGGAGCCGAACGACCCGATCCTTCAGGCTTGTCTTTTGGGCGCCACACTTGCTTTCTCTGGATCCCCGCCTGCTTCAATTCCCGGTTCCTCAATTGTTGAACCCTTCTCTTTTGGCTTTTCCTCAAGCCAGGCGGGCACCACTGTCCTTGTTGCCAGATGTACTCGCGCTCCTCTTCTTCTTGATCAGCCCATCTTTGGTCAGCTTGCCTCTTTCTTGGGTGATCAATGAGTTCATTTATTTTTAGACGCCGATCGTCATTAGGATGCATCCTTCCAATTCTCTCGTGGACGGATCGGTGATTGACAGTTTTCTGCCTATATTCAGAATACTTGCCACTGCACTCAGGGCAATTCCTCAATGTGGGGAGCTTCAAGCCTTCGTTCCAGCAGTGTCTGAAGAATGCACACCCCCAATGTGCATGCTCCTGTTCCCGCGTGTACTCTTCCAGTTATTTCCTGTGCTCTTCTTCTTCAAACCTGCGCCTCTCCTCTTCATATCTTAGCTTTTGGTAGCGCTCCTTTTCCTGCTGGCGCTGCAATTTGTTGAGGAGAATGCGCGTGGTAACTCTGGGCTAGGTCCTGGATGATTCCCCGACTTCAACTTGGCTCTTGAGGATGTGTGGGGCCTCCTTGTGGACTTGCTCCACCATCACTTGCCATGCGGGATCCACTGATCCATCCTGCTTTGCCCTGGCTGAGGTCAGGACCTTCACTTTCCCCTTCTCCCCAGCAGTCACCGTATTGACAGAGAAGCCAACCATGTTTTGGGGGAAAGGGTGGCCATCCAGCTTCATCTTATTGTGAAACTTCAAATGCCCCTCCTGGATAGCCTTTTGGATCCTCATCCTGAAGACCTTGCAGTCATTGATGGAGTGAGAGTTTCTATCATGAAAGCCACGGTAACGTTTCTCTTTAACCCCATCGGGCCGAAGCATAGAATGCCCCTCAGGCAACTTGATTCGGCCTTCTTTTACCAAGAACTTGAAAAGCTTGTCAGCTTTGGTGACATCAAAGTCATACGTGCCCTTGGTTGGTTTGATCCACCACTGGTTCATAGTCAAAGGCTCCTTGCCCCACATAATCTCAGCGGCAGCCACTTCCTCGTCATTATCAAAGTCTTCCACCTGGTCAGCTTTCTCGAGGAACTGGTTGTAGATGTCAGCTATGACATGGTGCTTGGCGAATATGGTGTCCTTCTTGAACCCGTAGGCCTGGTTACTCATCAGTTACAGCTTCTGAGACAATTGACCTAGGTTGTTAAATTCCATGCCAAACAACTTCTACCGAATAGCCGGCAACATCCCTGCAACAGCAATATCAGCCAGCTGATCATCCGGTAGAGTCAAAGAGAAGCACATGCCCTTAACTTCCCTGAATATTCTGAGGAATTCCAGAGGCGTTTCATTGTGTCTCTGCTTTAAGGTAGTCAAATCAATCAGCTTCTTCTCTGTGCTACCACTAAAGTAATGGGCATGAAACTTTTGTTCTAACTCTCTCCATGTGTCAACTGACTGAGGAGGCAAAGAAGTAAACCACTGGAATGCTGAGCCTGTCAATGACAGAGGGAAATATCTAAACCTGAATGCCTCATCAGCTGAAGCTTCTCCAAGCTGCATCAAATATCGAGCAATATGCTCTACCGTGCTTGTATCGTCCTAACAGAGAACTTTGTAAACTCCGTAGGAGGCTTCACCCTTGGCGGCAAGATCACCCTGTAGTACCACTCTGGAAGGGAGGCGTATAAGCTGGTCCTTGCATTTTAGGTTTAAGGCCGAATTGATTTTGCATCAGATCGGCCATTTTCTGTACCAGAATATCATCGTCTTGCATCCCTGCAGCTGTACCGTACCCAGGATTTGGGAGAGCGTCAATAGCACCATAATCCATAACCTCAAGGTAACCCCCGCCGTACATGTTTTTCTGCAACCTGTTGCTGGCTGGAGCTATCTTGTAAGTGGAATTGGGCGGCACTCCGGACGCACCGAACGCCAGTTCCCCATATGTAGGCTAATATGGGTTCGGCTGTTGAACGGGTTGACCTCTATTGTTTTGCAGAGGCGGCCGGACTGGCTGACCCCCCACGCTTTGTATAGGGGGTTGGACTGGTTGACTCCCAAAGCTTTGTATAGGGGGTTGGATCGGTTGACTCCCAAGGCTTTGTATAGGAGGTTGGATCGGTTGACTCACAAAGCTTTGTGGAGGAGGCTGGATCGGCTGGCCCTGCAGCGGCGGTTCAGCTCCCGTTGGTTGAGAAGAACTGATTTCCCCGACCTCTTCTGATGATGGATGAGGGGATACTCGACTAAACACATTTTCCATGCCTGGGCCGAACACGCCAATCATCATCTTTTGCAGTCTCCCAAAAAGCATTCAGAGCCTCTTCTTTCTCTTGGAAAGCGGTAATATCAGGCTCCCCCGGCAACAGAACCCTGGGCATTTCAGTTTTAAGGTACGGGAGGCCACTTCTGTTCTTGCCAAACGACATCAAGCACTTCGTCTAGAATTGATCAATGGCGTCTTTCCGCTGTGCTTGTTGTTCCGGGGTTAGGCCATTAATGGTGACGTCCATAATGTCGCCAATTTCAGGCATCTTGTTTCAGCTACAGAGGTCCCACTGGGCGTGCCAAAAAGTGTGTTGACGCAAAATCCGAACCCTGCGCCAAGCACACAGAAAGCCGAACGAAGCTAGCTTAACATGCAAAACAGATTCCAAAGCGTTCCAGTCAATTTTTCCTGAAAATTAACAAAAGACAAAGTAGTTAAATACCAAAGCTTGGAACTTGTCGAGTGGTACCAGACAGTTCCATATTTGCAGCTAGGAAGCCATGCAAGATGACATATAGCTATGAGAAGATATCTGCCAACAGATTAGAAACCATTCAGGAGCTTTAAAACGTAAAACAGAACATAGCCGAATGGATGATGTATGCATGACGATAGATCAGTCTTTGTTTGAATAACATTGCTCGTGCACAAGACCATGACCGATCCTCGAAAATAAATAACAGTAAACAATAAATGAAGTAAAGCATGATTACAAACATGTGATGAACAAGCATGCATAGGCCCAAAGTACTAGTCTACCGCATGTCTAGGTACTTTAAAACCCGACGAGCATGAAACCGAACAAGTTAATCCACCGCATGATACAACTTGTTTGAAATCACACCACTAACCACAAAATGATCTATCCACCGCATGATACAATCTAAATATGGAAAGCTGAAAGCATGCATTATTTAAAACATAACTTATAAACACGTTTTACTCATGAAAGCATAACCGAATACGGTTGTACAGCCGAATCGGGGTCCATGGAGAAGGAACAAACATTGCCAAAGATGATAAACCTATCAGATTGAATCGAAATCCAATCCACCGGATGATTAGCTCTAAAACAACCCAAAAACCTGCATCTACCGCATGATACCCGGTTCTGTCTAGGTTTACACAAGATTAACAAGTTTGAACCCACTACACGTGACAACTTAGATCGATTCGATTTCGGCTATTTGAGATCACGTGATTCACGTGCCTTATTGAGGCAAAGATGTGAGCGTGTAATGTAAAGATCACCAAACGAGATAAAGCCGATTTGAATCAATCTAAATTGGGCAAAAGAGTGTTACATGAATTTAAACATAAAGTAAAAACTCAAAGCAACACATGGTAACTTAATGAATCTATTAGATCTTGCCAAAATCTAATAGAGTCGATAACTAGCTCCAAGCTAGATCTTAGCCCACCGCATGGCTCATGATCTAACAAGAAACCTTCTTGAACCAAGCTTAAATCCACCGCATGATACTAAGCATGGTAACAAGACTATTTGCATCACGATCTAAATCCACCGCATGATACTAGACATGATACAAGGTTGCCGGTACTTACGGAGGTCGACGGACCGATGAACCCTCTCGAAGAACTCGACGACACGACTAGAAGACTCGAAAGTTTGACGTAAAGCCGGTTTGTTATGAGAATGTTCGATTACAATTACATACATCCAGGGTTCATATTTATACCCTGTCTTGACATGACTCCTGGTGGACTACGAGCACAGTATTTGATACCTAATTTAACGCCCAAATGCGAATGCTTATCCATCCATTCGTCCCTTCCGCTCGGGCCACGTCACCATGTGATCCCGCGAAATCAGCGCAAACAGTTCCTTTGCTGAACGGAAGCAAAACTGCCGACCGCAAGCGTCTCTGCCGAATCTTTCGAAGAAATTCTCCTCCGCTGGACGGGATTTTTTTACCATGTTAGGCCCACAAATCAGACTCCCTCCTGTACCAATTTTTGGTGTTAACAGTCATGTGGGTTTCACCAGCAGTAGAGCAATACGACGAAGGCATATCTGAAGATAGCAGACGAGTTGATATCGATGGACTCGAAGAAGCTCGCTGCACCACCCTCATCCAATCAGCATGGTACCTTGAGGGTATCCGATGCTACCATGACCGCAACATCAAGGAACGTTCCTTTGACATTGGCGATCTCGTCCTCCGCCGCATCCGGAACACGAAAGGACTACAGAAGCTCAGCTCGCCGTGGGAAGGTCACTTCGCAGTCGCAAAAGTGACCGGACCAAGCTCCTACCTCCAGACCCTTGAAGGCAAAGACGTCAGCAACTTGTGGAATATCGACCAGCTCTGTCGATTATACGCATAGTCTCTCGACTACCCTGGGGGCTCAAGTCTGCACGACTACTCCAAGACCCCTTCGCCATAAGCGGCCTTCGGGTCCAGGCACTAGTCTTCGGACTAATCTACTCCAAGATCCAGCGTTAACGGCTACTAATGGATCTCGGGCTGCTCAGAGCGTCAAAGGACTCCAGCAGCGGTCTATTAAGAGACCATGTACTCCTAGATCCAGCCTATGCGGCTACTAACGAATCTACGGTTGTAAGCGGCTATGCACCCTAGCACCACTTAGCTGTAGGCAGCCTCCGGGTCCTAGCGACTGTTAACACCACAATTTGGTAAGGAGTCTGACTTGTGGGTCCGGTTTGATAAAGAGTCCGTTTGGTGGAAGGAAGGATCTTTTCAGAGATATTCGGCAAAGAGATCTGCGGTCGGCTATCTGCTCCAGTTCGGCAAAGGAATAGTAGAGCTGATTTTGCGGGATTGGACGGTGACGTGGCTCAATCAGGGAGAACGAATGGATGGATAGGCGATCAAGTTTGGAGATAAGTTAGGCAACGAATCCATTCGAAGTTGTACTTGACAGGGTATAAATATGACCCCTGAATGTATGTAACAAAAAAGACAATCATTCTTCAATACACACCGGCCTTACGCCAAACCCTAGAGTCCTTTGTCGTGTCGTCGAGTTCTTCGAGAGGGTTCATCGATCCGTCGACCTCCGTGAGTACCGGCAACCTTGTATCACGTCTAGTATCATGCGGTGGATTTAGATCTGATGCAAGTAGTCTTGTTACCATGCTTCGTGTCATGCGGTAGATTCAAGCTTGGTTCAAGAGGGTTTCTTGTTAGGTCATGAGCCATGCGGTAGGCTAAGATCTAGCTTGAAGCTAGTTATCGGCTCTATTAGATTTTGCAAGATCTATAGATTCATTAAGTTACCCCATGATACTTTGAGTTTTACTTTATGTTTAAATTCATGTAACACACTTTTGCCCAATCTGGATTGGTTTGGATCGGCTTTACCTCTTTTACGATCCTTGTTCGAGTAGATTTCATGTTTTAACACGTGGATCTTGTGCTTTCCGATAGCCGAAACCGAATCGATCTAGATTGTTACGTGTTGCGGGTCCAAGCTTACTAATGCTGGTATAAATCTTGAAAGAACTGAGTATCATGCGGTAGATGCAGGTTTTTGGGTTGCTTTGGAGCTAGTCATCCGGTGGATTAGATTTTCAAATCAATCTGATAGATTTATTCACTTGGTAACGTTTGTTCCTTCTTCATGGATCCCGAATCGGTACTGCTCGTACCGTATTCGGTTATGTATCTTCACGAGTAGAACACGTGCGTTATTCATGCTTTAAATAATGTGTGCTTTTAGCTTTCCATATTTAGATTGTATCATGCGGTGGATAGATCTATTTGTTGAAAGTGGTACGGTTTTTCATGCAAGTTGTATCATGCGGTGGATAGATTTGTTTGATATCGTACCCGACGGGTTTTAAAGTAACAAGACATGCGGTAGACTCGTGCTTTGGATCTATGCATGCTTGTTTATTACATGATCATGTCCGTGCTTTACTTTTTTATTTAATGCTAATCTTCATGGGGATCGGTCATGGCTTCATGCATGTACATCTTTGTTCAAACAAAGACCGATCGCTGTCATGCTTACGTCATCCATTCGGCAATATTACTTTTCCCCTTTGCAAGTTCCCGAATGGTTGTAGTCCATTGGCAAATAGCTTTCTATAGCTATGTGTCATCCTATCTGGCTTCTTAGTCGTAAATATGGAACTGTCTGGTACTACCCGGCAAGTTCCAAGCTTTGGTATCTAACTGCTTTGTCTTTTGTTAATTTTCAGGAAAAAATGACTGGCACGTCTTGTTACTCTTTGCGCGTGTGAAGCCAGCTTTGTTCGGCTTGCTGTGTGTTTGGTGCCGAGTGCACGTTTTGCGTCAACAGCGACTACTCTTGTAAAACGACCCTGGCCATCTAGGTGTACTACTTTACGTAACAAAGTTTGATTATCTATCAATTGACTTACTGTGTTTCCCTCAACGGGCCTACTGGCGAGTACCACTACTCGTGACAACTCCACGATGAGAACTCCGCGTACATATCCCGCGACAACGAGTACTCATTTCTGAAAGTTTTCTCATTCATACTTAAACAAGTTCAGTACAACTTTGTTTATACACAACTACTGCTACAAGATAACCCTACGGGAATACTGGAGGTTCAGCTTTCCGGTGACTTGTTCAGCTATTGGCGCTATCTGCTCCAAGAGCTCCGCGTACTGCTCATCAATACAATTGGTGGCTAGTCCACCCGCGACTACGTCCACCGGAGCCTTGGGGAAGTACGACTTCATGTACGCCAAGACATGATTGGGGATGGATTTTGCCAGATGCTTGACGTACGTCGCAAGATGACCAAGAGCTTCTCTCAGCCGGTCAACCAATGGAGCTATCTTCAGCCCGCCCGGATGAGGCACCATTAGCCTCGCAATGGGAAGTATGGCTTCTTCAACTTCCTTGAGCTGTGCCCGCAACTTCTCGCAGTCTTCGTTCAACTTCTACAGGGATTTGTAGTAGTTGACAAGGTCACGATCCGAGTCAATTCGAAGCTCCATATGCTTATCACACTCGTAAGCCAACTGCTTATAATCATATTCAAGTACCTCGTAGGCCTCCTTCTCCCGGTAGAAGAGGTTCTTCATGTCGACTTCTGAGGCCTTCAGTTACTCGACCCGGGTCTCAAGCTCTGCAATCAACAAACAAGGCGGGATTATACCACTGCAAGGCACTTCCAATGGGTTCTCGACAAGACAGAAGCGTACCTTTGTTCTTGTTGCGGAGTGACTTGTTCTTGCGCACCAGCTCGTAGCTCTTCGCCTGCATGTCCTGGACTTAATTATGGTACTGGGCGAAGGTGCCGTCAAGTTTCGACTGGAGCATGCTGGAGTGCTTCTTGGCCTTCGCGAGTTCTTCCTCCAACGTTTCCGCCCGGAGCACTGTATCGCCGTATGCTTGGAGCATGTCAGATTTTTGTCGGGATCTCTCCACGACATCCTGCAGCAGACAATAACTGGTACTCGGGTACTCAGCACTTATGGAAAATTGACTACTCAACGTACTGATAACTTACCTTCATCCACTGGTCAGCCCGCCGCATCGCCTCCAAGTAACATGCTACTGCCGCCGGTTCGACGAGATCGTTCGCCAGAAGTTCGATCCCACCACGACTAGTCGTGGCAGTCCCGGACATCAGTGCCGAATGGATCGGCTCCGCGTCCTGAATCTCCGGTGAACAGACAACTACTTCCAGGTTTGAATCTGGCAGTATTTCGTCATTCTGCTCTTCGGCCATCGCGGGGGCTCCTCCGCTAACTACTTCCGCCGGTTCGGGGGCTGCTCCGGTGGCCTCTTGGATTTCCGCACCACGCCTTCAATGGGTACAGCCTCGGGGATGGTTCTTCCCTCGGCTTCGGCCCCTGTCAATAGACGGCACATGGACTAGTCTCCCTCGGTGGCTGCGACTACTCTTTGAGGACGACTGCATCGGCGCAGTTACTCACCTTCTACTATGCTGGCCTTCGGCAGCGCAGCCTCCACGGCCGGCGCCTCGGTCTCAGCTTGGGGGAGGGAAGTGGACTCCTCAGCGGCTGGCGTGGAACCTCCTTCAGCCACTACTGCGCTGGGTTCATCTCCCTCCCGGGACAAGTTTGTGGATTTCCTGCATAGTACACAATTGGTTGTCAACCAAGTATGACTACCAACCTACATGTACTACTCGGGAAAGATGTTCACTTACAAGCTCGACCGAACAACAGTCACGGTCAGGGCGCCAAGTATGCTGGTGATGTTGACAAGTCCGGCTTCAGCAGGCGCCTCTTCCTCGGCTTCAGTAGCCATTGGCTCTTCAGCGGAAGGAGTCATGCCTGGATCCGTCCAGCCCTCAACAATTGGCGCCTGTGGCTCGATTTCTGTCACGGCGGGGGCTGGGCTGTGGCTTCTTTCAGCTGGCTCCCACACCGTCTCCCAGTCGCCTTCGTCCCCTTGGTCTACGAGGTCGGAAGGCAGAATCTCCTGCAAGCAACATAATTTTGTCGTCATACACAACATCGAGAGACAAGTATTCAACTACCCTACTCGAAGAGTTTACCTCTTGGGACGTGGTCTTTGTGACCTTCAGCTACTTGGCCACGCGCTTGCGTGCCACGTTGCGCGGCCTCCTCGGCGGCACCAACAAACTAGCCTCCAAACTAGTCGGAGGATCTTGGATGAGAGGAACATTGGGTAGTTCAGGGCGGCTGAACCTCGACCGCAGCTGGAACCACTCCTGGAGCGTCTCCTCGTCCTCTTCATCTGATGTGTCTTCAACGATGATGGTGTCGTCACCTTCGCCGACTTCGCGGCGCTCCTTAGCCTTGGCCTTCCCCTTCTCTGGGATTTCGACAAGTCAGGGAGGCGACGCTGGCTTAGAGACAAACTTTATTATGTCATCCTGCAACAAGCACATTGGGTGAGCACGACTACTACTACATAATCAGTACACGATACTGAGTGCGGCTACTGACCTCGTTCGGTGGATGAGCGGCGGAGTACTCCGGGACGAGACAGGGCATGTACGCCGGCATATCCTTGAAGATCCTGCCCAGCCTATCGTTGATATCGTCATCATCGATCTCACCACCAGGCATCCGCGACGAGTCGCCCTCGCAGGTGTACTGGTAGCCGAGGGTGTCGCGAGCCATCAGTGGTTGCACCCTCCTCTTCATAAAGTTGAAGGCCACATGTTCGGCCCTCAGCCTGGCTTCCCTCAAAGCCTTGATCTTCATCAGCAGTTCAGGTAGCTGGATACCCTCCTGCATCGTCGGCTCTATATTCCACCAGGGCCGGTGCTTCGGCTGCTTCTCGCTGGGCTTCGGCAGCTCCGTGTGGTGGTTGGTAATGTAGAACCACTTCGACTTCTAGTCTTGGTTGGAGTCGATCAACTTGTACGCCAGGTACTGCTCCGCGGCGTCGTCGCACATTTGGATGCCGGCCCCTCTGACTACTCGCGGGTCGTTGGCGCTCGGCTGGGGCTTCACGCGGAAGAACTTCCCGAAGAGTACCTAGTGGGGCTAGATCCCCAAGAACGCTTCGCAAAAATGGACGAAGATGGAAGTGTGGAAGATGCCATTGGGGTTGAGATTGAGGTACTCGATACCGTAATACTCCAGAAGCCCCTTGAAGAAGTTGCTTGCTGGGAGGGCCAACCCGCCCTCCACGAATCGCGTGAACATCGGGATCTCATCCGGGTTTTTCTCCATTGCGTATGGATTTCCCGCGGCAGCGCGCCACATGTCGACCTCCTTCTCCCGAAGAAATCCGCTGTTCAGCAGCGCCAACAGGTCCTCGGTCTCGGCCTTCGATTTCTTCCACTCCTTGTTGGGATTCGGGTGCGGGGGAGACACTGGCGGTGTTGACCCCCCGGCGGATCCAGCAGCCTCCTCCCGGGATATTTTCTTCCCGTCGGCGGTCTTCACGCTCTTGGATGGTGAGGGCTTCATTCTCCAAGAACAGCGGGTTTTCACTCGCATTCGCTCGGGGGTTGAGGCGGTGGCTACTGGCGGCAGCGCGTCTGGATCTACGATTTTCACTGAGGCGGTAGTGTGCACTGGCGGCGGATTCTCAGCGAGTTCTAAGGGTTTTGGCTTCTTTTTATAAGTCAACAGGCGGCTCCGCAATGGCCGGATGGATATGTTTCAAAACGGCTGACTCAGCGGCAGCGCCTGACTCTTCAACCTCCAGTAGTCGATGCGCCTTATCTCGGGGGCTCAACTACATCTAATCAATTCCTTAGGTAGCGACAAGATTCAAGAGCAACTCAGGACACAATCTACATACAAGATGACCCTTCATTTCGTGATGAAGTACTCGACTCAAGGCTGGGGGGCTCCGTGCCACGTGTCCTTCGGTTTTTTCTCTGGATTTTGCAGGATAATCTTGCCAGAACTTGAGATTAACCCTCAGTTAGAGCCTACGACTCAACCTAAGGCTCGGGGGCTACTCCATATGGAGTGCGATTTTGCAATCGCACTTCCATATAAACTTCGGCTTCAGGACAAAACGAGTATTGTTGAAGGCCTTCAAGAGCAGGACTTGAGGACGCTTGGGGACTACTCGAGAAGACTTCAGGATTTCTCAAAGATTAGCTGGAGTACCTTCCATCCTTGGGATGCTTCAAGTATTCTTGAGCACTTCGACTTGTAGTACTCAGGGACTCTTGAGGACTACTCATCAAGGCCATCAAAATTACTTGAAGCCATCCTGCTCGACTACAAAGTACTCGGGGGCTTGTCGTATGGACCTCCTTGGGCCCACTACCTCGGTGGGTACCAAGACTGACTACTCGGTGGGCCCCTGGGACAACCAGACTTGTGTCGCACGGCACCTGATGGCATGAGGCGCAAGGACTAAGGTGGAGAAGTACTCGGATAGGAAGCCATGCATGCCTTGTACAGTGTAGAGGACTCCTAGACATACACGACTAGTACTCTCTCCCTAAACCGACCTGTAACCCTGCCTCCCGGACTATATAAGGCGAGGCAGGGACCCTTCTCTCTCATTATGCATCATCTTGTAATCACATCCAATCAATCCAGAGCTACGAGGCATACAGGACGTATGGTATTACGCACCTCGCGGCCCGGACCTGTCTAAGTTGTGTGCCACGTGTCTCTTCCTTCGAGTTACCGATCTCGGCGAGGCCACATTCATCTACTTTGGGTAGGTTGCCGGTCTAAAACACCGACAGTGGTGTCTTTATTAATGATGAAAACAAGCTGAAATACATGCTGAAAATAAACTAACACACTTGCTGAAATTTAAATGAAAATTGAAAATCCAACGCAAACACAAGCAAACACAAGCTGAAAATTATAGAAAAAGGGAAAAAGAAAGACATCCGCCGGTGGTTGGTGTTGATAATCTTGGTAGTTGTACCCTTGCTCGTAGTAGGGTTGGACATCCCCTCCAACGAATTGATCCGGCTGTACAAGGTGAAGGCACCCAAGCTCATAGGCAATATTTGCATTGCCCTCACCAAGTTGAGCCGCGTTGGATTTGATGGCTGCGACGTTTTGCATGTTTCTCGCAACATACCCTCCAAATTTGGCCATGCTTTGTTGTGGTTGGGGATATTGTGCGTAAGGCTCCGCGAAGGTTACGTTGGGCACCACATAATTTTGTGGGGGCACCGGTGCACCACCTCCCCATGCTTGTATTTGTGGCCCTCCATAATAACTTGGCGGAGTAGGGATCCCGCCGAATGGTGGCACATAGTTAGGTTGTGCATCACCCGCTTGCGCGGAGGAAGATCCCTCCTCTACAATTTTTCCTCTTTTATTTTTCTTTGCCGGGACGAGGAGTCCCTCCTCCAACCAATCTACCTTCCCTTGAATGAAAAGCCTAAGCCTTGAATCCGGAAGGGGTAGGTTCACCTTGGCCACATGAAAGCCTCCTCTCTCATCTCCACTAATATATTTTCCTTGCTTTAAATATTCGAATCCGAGAGAGGTCCCACGTAAGAGATGTTCGGGATTCCTTGTGATCCCCGGCCTTAAGGAGATGGCCAACATAGAGATGTAGCACCCCGAACCAATATCTCCCGATCCCGATGTTGCCTCGCAACACCATCAGTTGATCATAAGGTATTAGGGGTCTATTGGCTGCTTGGTAATTAATGCCGAGTAGAGCCAATTCAACTTTGTGTCGGTCACCTTCGTCTCCCTCATCCTCCCCATAATCCTCTTGCACATCCAAGAGTGGAATACTTGGATAATGGGGTTGCAGATGGAATTGCGTTGTTGGTGGGCTTCTTCGGAGATTAAATTCCAAAATCCATCTAACAAGCCGTCCGGCACGTTGACTTTCTCCGGAGCTCCCTTTTGGAACCCAAGTAGCTCCCTAACATACTCGTAGGGAACCACTTGTTGGATTCCCTCCAAGCGGAATGATAAACTTTGCACCCCTCATCAAGGATGGGCGCAATAGTCATCAAGATTTCCAAGGCAAACTCCTTGTGAGTGTTTGCCGACACCCCGTTGGAGAATTGCACCCATCAAAGGTGCCCCAACATATAATATATGTCTGTGCCGAAACCCAAAAGACGAGAGAGTTTCTTCTCTTCTGATGACGACAATATGATGAAGCCATATGTGCAATACCGCAGAGTGTAGGCAGGTGGCGCGGATGAATGGGCCGATCGACGAGGTGGGACGGGCAGCTCCTCCATACGCCCTTGAGGTTCGGTAAACCTCATGCACGTGCTCCTTGTTGCCCTCATGCTACAGAGGAGGAGAGTGTCGTTCCTCCTCGGCGGTGCCGTGTCCTCCTCCATGCTCCGAGGAGACTCGGAAACTGAGTACCTCCTCGAAGACGTCGTCCAAGACGGCTTGGATGACGATGACCCCTTCTTCATGGTGAAGAGACTTGTGGTTTTCTTCCACATGATTGCAGCACTCTTCTCTCCACTAAAATTCCGGGTTACAACCGGTAGCTAGGCACTTAAAAACTTACTTCAGAATGTGGACTCTGAGTAGATTAAGGGTGTGTATTGTTCGAGCTATCAAGCTTGGGAAGTTTGGCTATGTCTATGGTGGTTCTGGGCACAAAAACTTGAGCACACAAACTGAGGAAGGAGGGGGATGCTTGCCTGCAGAAGGCGGGAGCCGGGAGGCACCTTTTCTAGGGGAGGCCGGCCGGCCTGGGCCGACCGGCCTGGGTGGCCGCGTGCCTCCCCAGGGCTCCATTTTTCTCTAGCACGATCATTTCTCCTCCGTGACTTTCTTGCCCGCGTGCTCCATGAGTGCACCGCCCAAATGCTCTCACCCACTCCTTTTCTTGCATTATTGGTCCTTCCACTTGATGCTTCATGCTTTGAGTCATGTCCATGCTCCCTTGCTCCACTTGCTTCACATGCCACCATGAAATTCCTGTAAGGTCATGCTTGTTGCCCACCCATACTTGTCCTTTGCATATGGTATTGATGAAAGTTGATGAAAGGGCATCCAATGGTGCATGCATGATTAACTTTAACTACATTGCCTCCCTCTAAGTATGTTTAAGGCTAAGCACTCCTCTAATTTCGAAAATTACAAATATTTTCAGAGCTATGGAAGAACTCAAACATAAATTTAGAGAAGTTTTTAAACCATTAAAAACAAATGTAAGTCGAAAATATTTTCCGACTATATTGATATCGGTCTCACCGGTATAGTTTGCCTTCATTGGTTGAGAGCAAACTTTTCCCAGCTTGATCATGGGGGCATAGGTTTAGGTTCTAATTTTGGCTAAATGAAAAATATTTTGAATAAAATAAGATTAAATGGGGCTTAGAAAAATTCTAATCTTAGAGAAACCAAGGATATAGATTTTTAAACCAACAAAAAGCTTAGTTTCTATGTTCACGCGAGTCCTACCACGTGCTGAAATTTAATTAACACCTAGGTAAGAGCCGTGGCTCTACTCGTGTGTTTTTAGCATGAAAAACAAGTCAACCACAACACCATAACTAGGATGAATGGTTGAGTTAGGTTCTAAATTTATTTGGTTGTGGTTTCTCGAAAAGAAACAAACAGACACATAGGAGGGTTCATGTAAGAGGTTTATGATCAAGCAAAATATTCAACCATGAATTATGTCTCTATTATTGTTCAACCACTTCTAAGTCTAATGTCTTTGCGTAATAAAATTCAAAACTAAATTATTTAAAAAGACTCGAAAAACCTGGAATCGGGTTGTCCTCTCGGTAGCTTATTCTTGACTTGACGAAACGGGTTGCCTCCCGCCTAGCGCTTCGTTTGTAGTCCATAGCTAGACTTCTTCACTTGATTACTTCAGATCAACGCTCTTTGCGGGCGTTGCAATCTTGGGTACCCACTTCCACACCATCTTGGGCACGGGCTTGTCTTCCGGCTTGGTCATTTTTTTGGTCTTCACAGGCAGCTTTTCTTCCTTTGTCTTGACGGATGCAACATCTTCCTTGACTTTCTTCATGTCCTTCTTCTTCGGCTCTTTCTTCTTTTTCTGCCCTTACTTTTTCCTTGGTTCTCCTTAACAACACGACGTTGAGGTGGAACATTTTTAACTTCAATCATATTGCATGCCTCGAGTCGTGGTAGGAACTTGAAGGAACTCCTTTCTCCGTTAATATCGAACATGATCTCCCCCTTGCCAACATTAATAGTAGCTCCCACGGTCTTGAGGAAAGGCCTCCCAAGGATGAGTGGCGGCTTCTCCCTCTTTCCCATCTCGAGCACCACGAAGTCAACGGGGATGAAGGTGTGTCCGACCTTCACGGGTACATCTTCGGCGATGCCCAAGGGATAGCGAATGGAGTTATCTCCCAACTCCAAACACATACCCATTGGCTCCAACGGTAGGCGTAGCTTCTCGAACACATCCCTTGGCATGACACTCACACTTGCTCCAAGGTCGCATAACGCTTTCTCGAACTTGAAAGAACCAGCGGAACATGGAATTGTAGGGCATTCGGGGTCCTTTTGCTTCTCTAGCCCATTAGCAATAGCGGCACTACACTCCTTGGACATCTTGACATGATCTACCTCGAGTGTTGCTATCTCATATTTATTTGCAAGAATATCTTTAAAGTGACGAGAATATGTAGGCACTTGAAGGGCATCCAAGAATGGCATGTTGATACAAAGTCTACGCACAACCTCCACAAACTTCTCAAAGTGGTTGTCAAGTTTACCTTGGAAGTAGCGTGGCTTGAGTTGTGGTATCCTCGTGTCTTCTCCCGGCATCTCAAACTCGGGCTCTTCGGTGACGATCCCCGTAACTTTCTCCTTAGCAATTTCCTCCACCTCGACGAATGGTTTAGTCTTCCTTGGTCTCGCGGGGCGTTCCAGATCGTCGGTCTCCTTTCCCGAACGTGTTTGAATAGCCTTCGCCGATTTGGGACCATTAGGTTGTCCCCAAAGCTTCCCTTCATCATTAGTGAGGTGCCCGGCAAGTTGTCCCACTTGCGTCTCGAGCATCTTCATCATGTTGAGCACTTGATGGTTGGAGCTCCTGACCTCCGTCACTTTTCTTTCGATGTTCTCCAAGACCTTATCTATGGGCTTGAACTTGGTGACAGTCACCTTGTTGATCTTAGCTAGCTCGTCCATGAATTCCTTCAATTGTATACGAAGCGGAACCGAATTCGAAATGGATGAGCTTGCATTAAATTGAGGTCTACCTTGCCCGTAGCGGAAGTTCGGTAATTCTCCCTTCCTCATGTAGGCGAGCACTTTGGCTTCCTTCGGACAATCTTTGTGGACATGGCCATACTCTCCGCATTCTTTCCATGTAGATCTTGCTTCGGTGGCCTTCAAGTCTTGAGCCTCTTTCTATTCTATCTCCAGCTTCTCCAGCCTCCTCATGAGTGAATCAATCTTGCCTTCAAGTATGCTCTCCTTCTCCACTTGCAAGACTCCTTTGACGTTCCCCGTGGGTTGAATCGGATGTAGGCGTCCGGATGATGCCCATGTGTCATGATCCATGACCTTCTTGAATAGAGTGAAAGCTTTCGTCGGTGTATGCTTGATGATAGATCCTCTCGCCGATGCGTCAATGATCGTCCTTGACGCCATGGTGAGTCCTTGATAGAACTTTTGCACGAGGTCTTCCTTCTGGAACTTGTGATGTGGAACCGCCCGAGTGTACTCATTGAAGCGCTCGAATGCCTCCGAGATAGTTTCCATAGGATATCGAGCAAAGGTGGCAATCTTATTACGCAAGCTTTGAGTTTTACCCAGCGAGTAGTATTCCTTCATGAAAGCTTTCATCAACGTGTTCCAATTTTTCACCGTCTCCGCCGGTTGAGAGTGGAACCATTGCAAAGCCTTCCCGAGTAGTGAGAACAGAAAAAGCCTTGCCCTCGTTTGATCTTGAATCACCCCATCCATGTTGAATGTCTGACATAGTTGAATGAGTGCTTGGAGGTGAAGGTTCGGATCCTCTTTACCGGTGAAGGGTGAATGTTGCACCATGCGGATTGTTGAGGAATTGATCTCGAACGGTCTTCCGATCTCCTCAAGATTCAAGATTGTTAGGTCGAAGATGTCCGGGGTGCATAGCTCCCCGATCTTGCGCTCTTGCGGTTGATCACCAATCAGTGGAAGTCGATTCTCCCGAGGACTTTGAGGTGGTGAATTCTTCGGAGATTCCTTTGATCCCTTGTCTTCCGACTTCGAATCTACAAAATCCAGCTTTTTAGCTTGATGTACTTCGCGTATCCTTAGCCTGTGAAGTTTTTCTGGATCATCCATAAAATGATCGGGTTTGTTGGAGAGGTAGCCATCCATCTCCTGTTAGGATTAGCAATAAACAAAATATGCAATCATCTCAATGAGCCCGTTTGTTTTAGTAGCTTGTTAGTAGATTTTGGATCTATTTGGTTTATTGTTTCATTTAATCCATGCTTTATTGTGTGTGCTCGTAGATATCGTGCTTGTGTCAACTGAAGAACCCGTGAGTGTTGATCAAGAGCAGTTTTTCGAGGAAGAGCAATCTGAGTTTTTATGTGAGGAATGCAAGTGGACTTCTCCCCCTGCATATTCTATTTTATCCTATATAATTGCATGACAACTAAGTTTATCTTTTATGATATTGCATAAATTTGATGGAAATGCTTGTTAAAGACTTGGCTAGATTCTATCCCCATGCCCTTGAACATCTAGGCTTAATTAAATATTTTGTGTAGCCAATTGCTTAGTTGATTTACCTTGGGATGGTTGCAAATGAGTCTTTTGTACGAATGAAAGTTATGCATGTTTAACAATCATGCTTATGGATAATGCAAGAACACCTTAATTTAATCGGAACATGGAGAACCACCCAAGAAAATAGTGCAACCACAGTCTATATGGCTCTGGCGTAGCCAATTAATTAGGCATGTTGAATTATCTGATAGCCTTTCTCGAAAGGGACACAGGGGGGCGGAATTGAAGGGGTATACCCCAATTCAATTGGGGTAGCAACCTTTGCTAAGGTGCTGACCACTAGGGAGGGTTATGGTCCGCTCCGCTCTTGTAACTATCACAGGTTGTTGGTCTTCTGCATTCCATTGTAAAGGCTTCGTAGTGGACCCCTAGACACTCATTTGGAAGTGTTTAAGGGTGTAGCTAACCTGGGAAACATGGGGAACATGAACTATGTGCAATGTGTACAACCTCTGCAAAGTGAAAACTGATCGATCAGCCATGCTCACGGACAAGAGCGGCTTGGACCCTCACATGATAATCAAACTTAAAGATGGACTTAAATTGTGGTTCTTGTGGGGTTTTGAGATGTGATGTTTTGTAAATGCTTAAGTGGGTTGGTATGAACTTTCATCTAGTATCTAGGTGTTGTTAATTAAAATTTGACCAACTTATAAAATGTGAATCGATGTAAACCTTAGCCTATTCTTTATAGCCTTGCTTCTTCCCCCACTTGCTGAGCTCCAATCATAAGTGTTTTCACCCTTTCTCACCGCTGTTCAGAGGAGAACATCGGTGAGGAGTACTACAACGACTATGATGAATTCTAAGGCATGCGATCCCCCAGTCAAGTGCATGTGGAAACTAGAAGACGGAGCTGGTCGTCTTAGTTGCCGTTGTTCGATGTTTAAGACCTTCGTGTCTACCGTCTGAGTGTAATAAAAGATATTGTAATAAAGTTAAACCTTCGTATGTTTTCGAATGTTGTAATATGGTTATTCACTCATGATGTCTATCATATGCGTGTAAACTTGATCCTGTCGCACATATGAGATGCATTCGGTTTTCCTTGTGAAAATGGGTGTGACACCATGATTAGCCCTATTTTAGGAAAAACTCCTTGAGTCGCAAGCAGAGCTTGAGTTACTTCTAAACCATAATGTCTGGGATTATGTGAAACCTTAGTTTGAAAAGATCACGAAAGAAGGGAACATCCTCATCAAAAATGCTAAGCACATAAGGAGGTACAAGTATACTACTGAACAAAATCTCAAGCCCATTCAAGGTGCGCTCGAAGGGCTTCAGGAATCCTTGGTTGCTTATGAAGAGGCTGCAAAAAGAGCCAATCTTGACGGGGTATGATCTAGTTCAAGGTTGTTGATGTGCAAGGTCAGTAGCCATACTTTTGTGAATGTTCAAGAGGCATGCCTTTGTTGATTTGTATGGTCAGATAGCATGACCATAGTAAATAATGTTATGGACAAGTTAAGTCCTGGCCTGATGGACAAGTTAACCTTTTATAATAATTATCTTTATTCCTATGGACAAGTTATCTTCATCTTTTTGGACAAGTTATCTCTCTTATGATGTCTATTTTGTCTCAGATGTTATGTGTGCTGACTGTGCCGGTATGTTGAAATGGAAGCAATGAGATATCGAATTGGCCCGTCAGTGAGGACAAACTCAAAGGAGACGGTGATTCGCAAACCTCCGTCTCATTTGTTCACTACCGCCGTGCTCCTACTTCAGTCTAGTAACAGGCGTCAAATGCTCATCGGTAACGGACTTTACAGCATGTTACCAATACGGTAGTGACTAGTAACGGACTTAAACAGCCCATTACCGATAGGGCATTGATTAGTAATAGACTTTACAAGCTCATTACTGATAGGTTTAACTTCTGTAACGGCCTCGATTTAGCGTCCATTACCAACAATTCATGTAACGGGCGTTTAAGAAGACAGTTACCAGAAGTCAAAATTGGTAACAGGCGTTGCGGAGGCCAACCCAGGGTCGGCCTACCACGCTTATCTATAACAGGCGCCAAGTAACAACCATTACAGATGTGGGTGCATGTAATGGGTGTTAAGGGCCCGTTAGAAATGTTGCGTGACCTATTTGAGGTTTTTACGTAATGTACGATAGCTTTCCTGAACGGAGAGTTGGAAGAGGAGATCTACATGGATCAACCAGACAAATTTATAACAAAGGGTCAAGAAGGAATGGTGTGTAGGCTGGTAAAGTCTATCTACGGCCTCAAGCAAGCTCCTAAGCAGTGGCATGATAAGTTCGAAAGAACTTTGATGTCTGTTGGCTTTGTTGCGAATGAAGCTGACAAATGTAGATGACTGTCACACCCGATTTCCCGAAGAAAACCAAGTTCTACCTATATGTATGCCAGGATCTAGTTTCATACATATAGTGACATCATAGTGAATAACAGAAACAACATCACGTAAAGAAAGAGAGATTATCAGAGATTTACAGCGGAATCCTGGGAAACAATGGCTTCAAACTTCACAGGCAATCGACTGGGGATTTCGTATGCCTAGCACCATCTTTTGGACATCATACACCTTCTTCTCCTTCTGATTCTTCTTTTCTGAATAGCGGTTTAGCAAGGATGAGCACACTTATGGTTGGAGCTCAGCAAGTGGGGGAAGATGCAAGGCTATCAAGGATAGGCTAAAGTTTTATAGCGGTTAGCATTTTAATGATGGTCAAAATTTATTAGCAAGCACCTATTTACTAGATGTAAGTTTATACCAACCCACTTAAGCGTTTAAAAAAACATATCATCTCAAAAACCCACAATAACCACGATTTAATTACATCTTTATGTTTGATTATCATGTGAGGGTCTAGGCCTCTCTTGACCATGAGCACAGCTGTTATAACAGTTTTACACTCTGCAGAGGTTGTACACTTCCACCACAAGTCGCGTAAAAGTTCCGAAGAACTTTGAACCCAACCATGCTGTGCAAAAGTAGGCACAATACCACACTTCCGAGGTGTGGTTGCATAGGGACGCTACAAGGCCTTTACAAAGAGTCCTCCTATGTGTATTAGTCCATAGTAGCACGTCCTAGAGGCTATCTTTCGTACCCTCTCTACCCTCAGACCAGGTAAGCCTAGAAGAGCACTTCCGTTCCAAAACCTGTCCAGAGTAGAAGAGTCATCAAAGCATTCCTCCGTACCCCAAGCTATTAAGGATCGTGAACGCAAGAAACGCTAAGAGCGGAACTATCGAGAGATTTGGATTATCACAAACAAGAGCTAGCCATGTGCTTGGTATATTTTAATTAAATAAAATCATGCACATAGGTTATTTCAAAGAAATACCCTGTGTTGAATTAAGCAAGTTATATTTATATTAAAAAGACGATCGGAACCTAAACAATTTTTTTTACAAATATTCATGTTTGAATTATGCAACTTAAACTTTTAATTTAAAAGAAGCATGTAAAAGCATGTAGGCGTTCATCTTTATATTTCGGGTTGAACTAATCAAATTACAACTTTAAACACATTTATATTTATATTAATCAAATTAACAATTTAATTAAGAAAACTCGGAATATAACCTATATTGCTTTTATTTAGGAAGCAAATTGCATAATAATTAATCAAATAAGTTTGATTATGAAAACCAAGGTACACATCTAATTGACTTTTATTTGAAAGAGTTATTCAAATAGTATTAATCATATTAACTTTCTTATGAAAACACGTGTTGAACTCTATTTAGATTTTAATTAGAAAAGCATGCATAATAGGATTTAATCATATTTAATATGTAAATAAATTATAAAACAAAGAACATGTTCAACATTGGTCATAACGCGTAGTTTGAGTTGATATGAACCTAACACAACTTGAAATGGTGGAAACATAGCTAAAATGCACAAGATACAGCCAAAACAAGGTTCTAAAACTGACGGGCTTGAAAAGACAGTCGTGTGGACACCAAGAACGCTTAAAACGGAGCTGGGATGGAAAAGATATGGCTAAAACAAGGTTCAGGGGCTTTTCTGCGAAGAAACTGGTCTTTCGGTGCTTATCTGCAAAAAACCAGGGGCTGGAACATTATTATGCTTATAAACATAGGGGTTTATATGCAAAGAGTGATGAAAAGGGCCTCTAGTGAAGGAATCTAGGAAATCCAGGGGCTAGATCATAAAAACAGGGACCTATATGTAAAGATTCTAATAGGTGGAAGGACAAATCTGTGATATTCAAAACTGCAGGGGCTTGTTTGCAAAACCGCAGATCTGTTGACCGTTACATGGCTAGTTGACTCGGGGAAAGGGCTGATCTGCGTCGTTGATTGTGGATCGGACGGCTGGCGTCGTCTGGAAGCGAGGTAGCAGCGGCGGCTCTGTTGATCAGGGGCTGGGCACGGATTTGGACCGTCCAGATCAGATCCAAGGGCGCACGTCGCGATGAGGGCTGGTGGTTTCGCGATCTGCGGCTGAGGACGCACGCGCGCGAGAGACGGCGGCGCACGCCGGCTTGCGGCGGCGCCCGGCGGCGGCTTCACCGGAAGCTCACTGGAAGAGCTCAAACTCGAGCATCCGACCATGTTTTCGAGCGTAGAAAAGCCCTACACGGAGCTGGGGACATGGGGAACTCAACCACAGGCTCTAGGCGGCGACTCTGGCTACGAGTGAACGGCGCCACAGCCGGCGGCGGACGGCGGCAACGGGCACATGGCCGGCGAGCTCGTGCGCACGGGGAAAAAGAAAACCGGCGAACGGAAGGGGTCCTCACCTCGTTGTGAAGCCGTGGGAGCCCAAGAGGCTGGCGGAGGGGCGGCGTCGAGGGAGATCGAGGCGGCAGCAGCGGGATCCCGGCGGAGGAAGAGGAGCACAGCTCGGTCCGATGGGGAGCAAGAAGCTCCAGGGCGTCGGGTCCCCACGCTGGCGGCGCACACGACAAGAGAGGACGAGGAGGACCCGAGGGGATGCACACCGACGATAAGGGGGCTCCTGTCGGCTGGTAGTGGCGCGGCGGCCGGGGTCTCTGGTGGCAGCACTTGCACAAGGATGAAGAGGTGCGGAGTGTGCTCAGGTGCGGAAAGAGCGAGGCAGGGGCTCGATCACGACCTTTATAGGTCAAGGAGCGACGGTCGGAAGAGCTAAGACCATCAATGGCTAGGAGGTCACCGGCGGCTGTAATGGCATTCAAAGGAGGGCGACTTGATTGGAGGAGAAACGGTAGGGGAGTTAAGAGAATAGGTGGCTCTGGTGCTTCAATTGCTCCTTGATGAGGGGGAGTGAAGAGGGGAGCGCGAGGGGCACCGGGATGGTCGTGGTGGCCGACGCGGTATTGCGGCTGGCAAGAACAGAGGAGGGGGCTGGAGGTTGGGGAAAGGATTCGACAAGTGGGGCCGGGCTGGCAGCGAGAGAGAGGAGGAAGGGGAGTTAGAGTGGGCCGGTAGGGTGAAAGCTGGGCTGGGAAAGGTGAGTTGGGCTGCTGGGCCTCTCGGCTGAAAAGAGAAGAGAGCAAAAGTCGG
Source organism: Cenchrus americanus (assembly GCA_947561735.1). Taxonomy (NCBI): domain Eukaryota; kingdom Viridiplantae; phylum Streptophyta; class Magnoliopsida; order Poales; family Poaceae; genus Cenchrus; species Cenchrus americanus. The sequence goes on from OX387242.1 coordinate 191,554,348, forward strand.
GCTGGGCTGGAAGAAAGAGGAATAGGGAAGCTGGGCCTGCGGGCCGAACGGGAGGAAGGGCAGAGGTTGGAGGACGAGGACGACCTGACGAGCAGGCCCGACCGGTCAGTGAGAGAAGAAGAGGGAAGGGAGAAATGGGCCGCCGGGGGGGTGTTGGGTCGGCAGGGGAAGCTGGGCAGCGGAGGGAAACAGGGCCGCGGGTGAGGTTGGGCTGAAAAGGGAAGAGGGGGGTAAGGGAGGGTTTTGGGTTTGTTTTTTTAAAACTCTTTTAAAACCATTTCAAACTTTTAAACTTTTAAAACTTCACACAAGCAGGAAAAAACAATGCAACCAAAATAAATACAACGGACATACATAATTATTTAATTTGTAAAAACAATCAATTGATTTTTCCTATACTAAATTTCCTGTAAAGAGAATAAAATGTTGGGAATTTTTAAAATGATGACAAATTGTTGCTTAATTATTCCTCCTAATAACATCCTGAAATTTAGAAATTTCAGGGTGTTACAATGACATACTTATCTTTGGCACAATTCTTGATGTGATCAAGGCAGTCAAAGACTTTGTCTCAAAACTTTGAGATGAAAGATTTGAGAGAAACTGATGTTATCCTTAACATAAAGCTGATCAAGGGAGAAAATGGTGGGGTGACTCTCTCTAACTCACTATGTTGAGAAGATCTGAAGCCGGTTTGGCTATAGCGATCAAAAGGCCGCCCCAACTCCTTATGATGCTAGCTTGGCTCTGAAAACGAATCTAAGGATAATGGTAGATCAGTTGAGATACTCTCAGATCATTGGCTCATTAATGTATCTAGCCAGCACCATTAGCCCGACATTGCATATGCAGTTAGTAAAATGATCCGGTTTGTTGCAAACAAGGGAAGTGAACACTGGCATGCTCTTGAAAGGGTAATGCCCTATTTAGTAGGAACAATGAGATATGGAATTCACTATTCTGGTGATCCCAATATCTTAGAGGGATATAGTGATGCAAATTGGATTTCTGATGCTAATGAGTTAAAAGCCACAAGTGGATATGTGTTGACACTTGGAGGTGGTGTTGTTTCTTGGATGTCTTGCAAGCAGACCATAGTATCACGGTCTATAATGGAAGCATAACTCTAAGCATTAGACAATGTCACTGTCAAGGTTGAGTGGATTCGTGAACTCCTAATTGACTTGCCGAAAGTTGAGAAACCGATACTGGCCACTCTAATGAACTTTGATGACCAAACTGTGATCATCAAGGTGATCAGTCCAAAGGACAACATGAAGTCATCTAGACATGTAAAAAGGTGGTTAAATTTTGTCAGGAAGTAGAAAAACACCAGTGTTATAGCCTTCGACATTATCAATACAACTAAGAATCTTGCCTGTCAATTTACAAAGGGTCTTTCACGAAATGTGATAGACAGTGCATCTATGGAACTGGGCTCGAGACCCACATCAGTTTTTCCACAATGGTAACCTGTCCTATGTGATCCGAGATCCCGTAACCAAGCTATGGTTGAACTAAGAGAAGAGAACCTTTAATAGGCTCGTACCAGGGAAGATGCATTTTTCTTCAAATCAGTAAGATAGGATGGTGTATACCATAATGTGCTCCAAGTGGCTTCTTAGTAACAAGAGAAGTTGTATCTCCGAAGCAAAAACATAGTCGTACAGTATGCCTTTAAGGAGACCACCTATATGAGTCTGACTACTAGTCATAGTCTTTGAGATTTGGGTGATCTCTAGAAAACACACAAGAGGCACGGACTGTGACTTATAAGCTCCAACCCTTGCAGATGCTTCGTAGTCAAGTATCAGTAGTGGACTTTGGTCAAACATGTTTACACAAGACCGACAATTCAAGGCATCGTGAACAGTTGCAACCTTAGTTCCCGGTGGATGTTCAACTTAACAATCTTCACCGTAGTGCTGGTGTATCAAAAGTGGAGATGGATACAGAGAGCATTTCCAATGAAATAAATGGGCCCTACGTCTTTTTTTTAATAACTAAAGATTTATAGCCCATTGTTTTAATTGCTAGGCGGCATAAAAGTAAATAATACCCTAAGGGTGTTTGAGGAGGATTTTACTCGACTTAATAGGTATACAAAACTTACACCACTTGTGAAGTCGAAAAAGGAGACTGGCGAGCCACATGCGTGCTCGCGTTCGCTCGCCTTGCCGAGACAGGCCGAGGCTGAGGGCATGGGCGTCGGTGTGGGCGTGACGTGACATTTTGAGACGAGACGAGATGAGCGTGCGGTGCGGTGCAGCCTCGTATCCATTTACACTTTCACAATCAGATACTCTTATTCAGGAGATCTCTCCCTTCTCCTTCTGTTTTGTTGCATTCTGCATTCCCATCGCTTGCCCCGCGCGCACGGTACTGGTGAGAGCAGGCCTCCGGAACCTTGACCACTGCTGAAGATCCTTCTCGGGATAGGTGGACCATAAGGTTTTTTGGGGATCGTTTGATGTGACTGCTCCCTCCCTATCTGACTACTTCGACTGCCATCCAAAATCTGCACTGCGACCATCTTCCAGCACCAAATTTGTATGACTACACCGAATGTGGTTCTCCCACAGTTTGCCAAATCGTTAACCCATAGAACAACTGCGCGTCGGGTGATGCCGTCACCTGCCCCGCCTTTGGGTACTTTCTAATTGTCATATCATTCATGTTTACTTGTCATTTAATCATGAACATGTTTATGTTTAATAGATGCTAAAACATGAACACTTGTACATGCTATGTTGCACACATGATAATTCATTTGCTCAAATATCTATTTAATCGCGGAATTAAAATATGTCGTTTGTTCACCTATTATCTAACATTCTCCTCCCGCGAGAGTGCCAGGAGCCCCGGCGTGTACTCGGCTGCAATGTCCCCATGGAGGGTATCACTACGCTCGTGAATGCCTAGGCGCTGGGCCGCAACATGAAGTGCTGGGCTACTGGCCAGGTGGCGATCCTGAGGAGTTTCTGTCGGAGCAGTTTGACTGTTCGAGGGGAACGATGCCTGTGAGTTTGACTTCCAGGGAACCGACTTCGAGTTCCTGCCACGCGCACCGGTCCAAGTCAGAAAGCCCCAAAACACCAAACAGGCCTACCAAGCTCCAAAACGACCCAAACTCGAAATAACAACACGGGACAACAGCGAACTCACGCAAACATTCACCTGAGCAAAACCCAACAGGGGTCTGCCCCGGTCAGACCGGTGAGAGGCACCGGTCAGACCGGTGTGACCTGAGCTCGTCTGGATGAACAACACCCGCGGGTCAACTCCCCCAAATCCAACTCCCGATCTCCTGAATCGCTCCACAGATTTGCGCAAGTCTTTGGGGATAGTAGGAACACCTCATGGGAAGTCCATAGCCAAGTTTATGTCCACCAAAACTTTCCAAATCAAGAGGAATCAAAGAAATCCCGCCAAGAACTCCTCTAACCCTAGAACACCGAAAACCCCAAAATCGAGCCCCTTTACTCACGGATTTGGGAGGGGAATCAAAGGGAAAAGAACCACGAAGTGTTCACACATACATCCCCACCAAATTCCCAAGAGAAAGGTCCCGAAAACACTCCAAGCAAATCCACCAAGAAAGGGCTCTGAAAATCACCACAAAGAACGAACGGGAACAACACATCCAAGCCTTGAGGAACCACGCCGAATCATGTATACATCACAAAGAGGTTCATACAAGGTCTAGCTTGCCGTCTGATCATCCTTCCCTCTGACAAGATCTTACCATGAAGCTCTCAAGCTAGACCTATAGAAATCCTAGGGAAAATAGGAAAACCAAATGAGCTAGAGTTCTGAGAGATGGCTGCCATCCTCTCACCTCTTGGGTTATATGGAGGCAACCAAAAGTCTAAAATACCCTTACTAGCTAATTAGGGATACATGCCCCTCGAGGGAGAAATCGGAAATCTTTGTCATCGCTCAATCAGACGGATGCCCGGCGACAAGGTTCTGTTTTTCCTTTCCACAACACCATTCTGGGGAGGCATATACGGACTCGAAAACTGGTGTTCAAGACCCAAGTCATGGCAAAAGGTTTCAAAATGAGAGTTTCAGAATTCAGAGCCATTGTCACTGCGGATTTCTCATATGACATCTTTGTGCCTCTAGTTCCTCAACCTCAATACAAGATCTCGAACAAAACCAAACGTCTCCCCTTTGTCCTCAAGAAAGAACACCCAAGCATACCGAGAGTAGTCGTCCACCACAACAAGAACGTACCACTTCCCACCAGCAGACCGCACACGACCTGGGCCAACAAGGTCCATATGGAGCAGCTCGCATGGACGATCAGTCATCACATCAGTGAGAGGCGGGTGAGAAGAGGCTACCATCTTGGCATTCCTACAAGGCACACAAACCAACTCTTTCTCAAGCTTCAACCGTGGCAATCCTTGGACAAAATTGAGTTTACTCAAGCGAGACAATAGGTCAAAGCTCAAGTGACCCAACTTCCTATGCCACTTCCACAACTCACTCGAAGAACCAGTCAAGAAACAACGCTCAACACCAGAAGATTGAGAAAAATCAGCTGGAAACACTTGTCCCTCGGGGACGACCATACAGACAAGGTCCCCTCGAGAGTCCAAAATCCGAGAACCACAGGCCGAACCAACACCTCAAAGCCCTCATCCAATAGCTGGGACACAGAAAGCAAATTGTATCCAAGCGATTGAACAAGAGCAACACGCGTGACAGTGATCTTGTCACTCACCTTAATCTCACCTTCTGAAAACACACGCCCTCGCTCGTTGTCCCCAAAGGTGATGTACCTCTTTGTCACCACTAGGACGAGACTTGAGAACCACCCCTTGTCTTCAGTCATATGCCTCGAGCAACCGGAGTCAACCAACCAAATGTTCTTCAAGTCTCCCACCTGAAATTGAAAAAACAAGGACGTGAGCGAACAAACGACTCAGCATTGGGGTTAGTACCAAAAGAGTAAAACCAGCGCCGAGCCATTTTCTCAAAAGTGGGGTTAGCACAATCCAAAACATCTTTCCTACCTAAGCTACCTCCACGAACACCACCACGAGGAAACCAGCCCTCTCTAACTGGAGAAGGTCCAAAACCACGAAAGCAAAACCGTGGACCGTCCCTCCTCTCCATCTCAAAGCTACGACTCCTCCCATTCCCGCATTGAGCATGAGGGAGACCTCCCAAAATGCTGCCTGTCATGGCCTGCACCGGTCTGACCGGTGCCTCTCACTGGTCTAACCGGTGTAGTTCGGCCAGCAGCACCTCCAACAGCCTTTTGCTCTCCTCGAGTCGAAACAGTCCTCACACTAGCCTTGGCCCTGGACATCTGCACATCTCAAGTACACCATTTGGAGGGTTGTACTTGTGCTTGTTAGCCCGCTCCTTCGCCATTCTCTCCTCTCGCCTCCTCTTGAAGCAAAACTCATCCTTATGGCCATCTCTCCCACAATAGACACAATGGAACCTCACAAGCTTAGGCTTAGGCTTGGGTTTGGGCTGCTCACTTAGTTTCTCTCCACTCGGCTTTTCAACCGGTTTCTCCTCACTAGGCTTCTCACCCAACTTCTCCTCACTTGCCTTCTCACTTTCTTTCCCAAAGAACACTTTCCCCGAAGTGCTCACAAACTTGGTAGGCTTTTGGAATTCATTTGTTTGTGGAGGAAACATGGGTGGAGCTGGGGTTGTGTCTAGTCGGTTCCTGAGATGGTTAGGTTTAGGAGGGAAATCATTTTTGTGGTGGGTCTTTGGTGGCTCTGGGATATTCTCTCCACTTCCCTCACCAACCTTGTTTGCCCCGAGTCCGTCACTATCCTGCCTCTTGTATGTCTCGATCATTATCCCCAGCTGAGGCTCATGACCAGACAACCAACCCATCAACTTTCTCAACTCATCATTCTCATCCTTCAAAGGATCAACATAATGTGCAAGTTCTAGATTCTTCAAAGCACGCAATTCACAGGTAGAGCAGGATGTAGGAATTGGTTTTAGCTTAACATCAAGAGAAACAGTGTAAGAGTGCATCTCATCAATTTTTCCATGCAAAACAGGGCAAGAAGTGCAAGCACCTAGCAAAGCAGGTCTAGACTTAAGCTCAGCCACTACAACCTTAAGCACATCTAGTTCCTCACACTTGGAGGCATGCTTTTTCTTAAACAAGGCAAGATCAGCTAGAAATATAGGACAATCAGCACATTCAACTTCATCACAAACAACAGGTGTAGCTTTCAGAGAATCAATTTCAAGCTTAGAATCCAAATTCTATGTTTCTAGCTCAGCCACTCTAGTCCTAGCATCCTCGAGCGAGGCCCTAAGCTCTTTCCTCATTTTCTTAGCCTCTCTAAGCATGTCATCACGATTGTCAAGCAACAAGCCATGCCGTTCATTCTCCTATCACAAGGGAAGTTCATCACGCACCTTGTCGTCGGAGTGAGAGTCCGAGTCGCTCTGTATGCTCCTTGCTGCCGGAGCTTAGCGCCATGGTGTAGAAGCCGTCTCTAGCGAAGCAGCTCAACCCGCTTAGGTTCTTGGACGACTTCCTGCCCTCGGACGATCACCTTCATCTTCGCTGTTGCTTGAGCTCGAGGTGGAGTACACAAAATTGGAGTCGATGTCGCTCGCTCCAACCATCACTTGGGCCTTGCCTCGGCTCTCCATCTTCCTTGATCGTTGCTCGTCCTTGTGCTTGCTCTTGTGGTCATGCCTCCACTGGTACTTGCCATCCATCTTCGACTTGTGCTTGTAGCTGTCCTTGTTCTCGACCTTCTCCGGGCATTCGGCGACGAAGTGTCCCGGCTTGTCACACTGGAAGCATGTCCTTGTGTTCCTCCTCATGTTCACCCGGTTCTCGTGCAGCCTCTCGAACCTCCTCGTCAGCAACACCAGCTCGTCTTCTCCAAGCACGTCGAACTCCTCATCTGGCATAGACATCAAAGAGGACAAAGAGAACATCCTTGTGGATGGGTTAGCGTTAGTCTTTCCTTTTGAACCACCGATGAGGGCGAGACTATGAGAGTCAGTCGGGCCCTCGACCTTGGCTGTCATGCCCCTATCCACCTTAGACGACTTGAGCTTCGAGAATAGCTTGTTCACGGTCAGAGTGTCATACTTCTCTGACTCCACAATGGCCTTGAACTTTCTGCCCCAAACCTACGATCCAACGAATGTAAGAGCCTGACAACCCGATCATGATCATCGTACGGGAGCACATCCACATTGGCCCTCATGTTGTTCACAACCACCGTGAACCTCTAAAACAAGGCATCGATGGACTCGCCGAGGAAATTAGTGAATTCTCGTACCCTCTCTGGTAAGTCGCATACATCTGAGTCTGAACCTGGGCATTCCCAACATGAGTTTCCTTTAACATCGACCAGATTCTACAAACCAAGCTCTCCGTGTGCACCTGATCGAACTCAGGCTGAGACAAAGCATGAAACAAGTAGTCGACCACCTTGTTGTTGGCATCAAATATGTCCCTCGATCCTAGAGCAAGGAAGTTCATCGGCTGGACATAGCCTGTGCCACCGTGACATCCCAAAGGATCTGACCCTTGCCGCGGAGAAACGCAGCCATCCGCTTACTCCACATTTGGTAGTTCTTGCCATCGAAGTGTGGAGGACCCGAACCCCGTTCCTGGTACGCCATCCTTGGATCTTAGACTGGTTAGAGTAAATCAAGACAAGTAACCGGCTCCAATACCAATTGAAGGACCGATACGGCGAACCAGAGACGGGGGAGTGAATGGGAGCCGATAAAAATTCTTCTCAAAGGAGATGGAGGCTCCAACAAGATGAACATGGGTTCCAACACACGTCTCCGACTCACTACCCAAGTTGGCCGAGACCACGCAGCCACTGGAGTGCTACTGGCCCTAGGAACCAACAACCAACCTGATAGACCTGAGAAGGCAGCGGAACACAAGGCTCGAGCCTTACTGACCTACACCGGTCAGGCCGCTGAGCACCACCGGTCAGACCGGTCCCTACTGGTGAAACCTGGCGACTTCCACAGAATAGCCCTTACACCGGTCAGGCCGGTGTAGCACACCGGTCAGACTTGTCCAAGTCAGAAAGCCCCAAAACACCAAATAGGCCTACCGAGCTCCAAAACGTCCCAAACTCGAAACAACAGCAACACGGGACAACAACGAACTCACCCAAACATTCACCCGAGCAAAACCCAACAGGGGTCTGCCCCGGTCAAACCGGTGGGAGGCACCGGTCAGACTGGTGTGACCTGAGCTCGTCGGGATGAACAGAACCCACTGGTCAACTCCCCCAAATCTAAAACCCGATCTCCCGAATCGCTCCACGGATTTGCGCAGGACTTTGGGGATAGTAGGAACACCTCATGGGGAGTTCATAGACAAGTTTATGTCCACCAAAACTTGCTAAATCAAGAGGAATCGAAGAAATCCCTCCAAGAACTCCTCTAACCCTAGAACTCAGAAAACCCCAAAATCGAGCCCCTTTACTCACGGATTTGGGAGGGTAATCAAAGGGAAAAGAACCATGAAGGGTTCACACATACATCCCCCGCCAAATCCCTAAGAGAAAGGTCCTGAAAACACTCTAAGAAATCCACCAAGAAAGGGCTCCGAAAATCACCACAAAGAACGAACGGGAACAACACATCCAAGCCTTGAGGAACCACGCCGAATCATCTATGAATCACAAAGAGGTTCATACAAGGTCTAGCTTGCCGCCCGATCATCCTTCCCTCTCACAAGATCTCACCATGAAGCTCTCAAGCTAGTCCTATAGAAATCCTATGGAAAATAGGAAGGGAAAATAAGAAAACCAAATGAGCTAGAGTTCCAAGAGATGGCTGCCATCCTCTCACCTTTTGGGTTATATGGATGTAACCAAAAGTCTAAAATAACCTTACTAGCTAATTCGGGATACATGCCCCTCGAGGGCGAAATCGAAAATCTTTGTCATCACTCCATCGGACGGATGCCCAGCGACAGCAACTCTTTGAGTCGCAAGCAGAGCTTGAGTTACTTCTAAACCTTAATGTCTGGGATTATGTGAAACCTTAGTTTGAAATGATCATGAAAGAAGTGAACATTCTCATCAAAAATACTAAGCACATAAGGAGGTACAAGTATACTACTAAACAAAATCTCGAGCCCATTAAAGGTGCGCTCAAAGGGCTTCAGGAATCCTTGCTTACTTACAAAGAGGCTGCAAAAAGAGCCAATCTTGACGGGGCATGATCTAGTTCAAGGTTGTTGTTGTGCAGGGTCAATAGCCATACTTTTGTGAATGTTCAAGAGGCATGCCTTTGTTGATGTGTATGGTTAGATAGCATGACCATAGGAAATAATGTCATGGACAAGTTAAGTCCTAGCCTGATGGACAAGTTAACCTTTTGTAATAATTATCTTTATTCCTATGGACAAGTTATCTTCATCTCTGTGGACAAGTTAACTCTCTTATGATGTCTGTTTTGTCTCAGAAGATATGTGTGCTGACTGTGCCTGTATGTCGAAATGGAAGCAATGAGAGATCGAGTTGACCTGTTAGTGAGGACAGACTCAAAGGAGACGATGATTCACAAACCTCTATCTAATTTGTTCACTACCGCCGTGCTCCTGCTTCACGTCAGTGAAGAGTGCTCTCAGACTTTAATTATTGGTCTCTCAGACTAGTAACAGGCGTCAAATGCTCATCAGTAACAGACTTTACAACACGTTACCAATACGGTAGTGATCAGTAACGGACTTAAACAACCCATTACCGATAGGGCATTGATTAGTAACAGACTTTATGAGCTTATTACTGATAGGTTTAACTTGTGTAATGGGATCGATTTAACATCCGTTACCAACAATTCATGTAACAGGCGTTTAAGAAAACCATTACTAGAAGTCCACATTGGTAACAGGCGTTGCGGAGGCCAACCCTAGGGTCGGCTTGCCGCGTTTATCTGTAACGGGCGCCAAGTAACAACCATTACAGATGTGGGTGCATGTAATGGGTGTTAAGGGCCCAATAGAAATGTTGCATGACCTATTTGTGGTTTTTACGTAGTGTATGATAGCTTTCCTGAACGTAGAGTTGGAAGAGGAGATCTACATGGATCAACCAGATGGATTTATAGCAAAGGGTCAAGAAGGAATGGTGTGTAGGTTGGTAAAGTCTATCTACGGCCTCAAGCAAGTTCCTAAGCAATGGCATGATAAGTTCGAAAGAACTTTAATGTCTGTTGGCTTTGTTACGAATGAAGGTGACAAATGTGTATACTATCGCTTTGGTGGGGGTGGAGGATCGTATGTCTGTATGTAGATGACATACTTATCTTTGGCACAAATCTTGATGTGATCAAGGAGGTCAAAGACTTTGTCTGAAAACTTTGAGATGAAAGATTTGGGAGAAGCTGATGTTATCCTTAACATAAAGCTGGTCAAGGGAGAAATGGTGGGGTGACTCTCTCTCTAACACACTATGTTGAGAAGATCCTAAGCCAGTTTGGCTATAGCGATCAAAAAGCCGCCCCAACTCCTTATGATGCTAGCTTGGTTCTGAAAACGAATCCAAGGATAATGGTAGATCAGTTGAGATACTCCCAGATCATTGGCTCATTAATGTATCTAGCTAGCACCATTAGATCCGACATTGCATATGCAGTTAGTAAAATGATCTGGTTTGTTGCAAACAAGGGAAGTGAACATTGGCATGCTCTTGAAAGGGTAATGCGCTATGTAGTAGGAACAATGAGCTACAGAATCCACTATTCTGGTGACCCCAAGGTCTCAGAGGGATATAGTGATGCAAATTGGATTTCTGACGCTAATGAGTTAAAAGACACAAGTGGATATGTGTTCACACTTGCAGCTGGTGTTGTTTCTTAGATGTCTTGCAAGCAGACCATAGTATCAAAGTCTATAATGGAAGCATAACTCGAAGCATTAGACACTGTCGCTGTCAAGGTTGAGTGGATTCGTGAACTCCTAATTGACTTGCCGAAAGTTGAGAAACCGATACTGGCAACTCTAATGAACTGTGATGACCAAACTGTGATCATCAATGTGATCAGTTCAAAGGACAACATGAAGTCATCTAGACATGTAAAAAGGTGGTTAAATTTTGTCAGGAAGTTGAAAAACACCAGTGTTATAGCCTTCGACATTAACAATACAACTAAGAATCTTGCCTATCAATTTACAAAGGGTCTTTCACGAAATGTGATAGACAGTGCATCTATGGAACTGGGCTCGAGACCCACATCAGTTTTTCCACAATGGTAACGTGTCCTATGTGATCGGAGATCCTGTGAAATAGTATGGCGAAACAAGCTATGATTGAACTGAGAGAAGAGAACCTTTAATAGGCTCGTACCATGGGAAGATGCATTTTTCTTCAAATCTGTAAGGTAGGATGGTTTATACCTTATTGTTCTCCAAGTAGCTTCTTAGTAACAAGAGAACTTGTATCTCTGAAGCAAAGACAAGTTCTACAGTATGCCTTTAAGGAGCACACTTATATGAGTCAGACTACTAGTCATAGTCTTTAATATTTGGGTGATCTCTACAAAACTCATGAAGAGGCACAGACCGTGACTTATAAGCTCAAACCCATGCAGATGCTTCGCAGACAAGTATTAGTAATGGACTTTGGTCGAACTTGTTTACACAAGACTGTCAATTCAAGGCATCGTGAACAAGTGCAAGCTTACTTCATGGTGGATGTTCAACTTAATAGTCTTCACCGTAGTGCTGGTATATCAAAAGCAGAGATGGATACTAACAGCATTTCCAATGAAGCTTATAATTCTTGGTGGAAATTGTTGAAATAAATGGGCCCTCAGTCTTTATTTTTATAATTGAAGAGTTATAGCCCATTGTTTTAATGCTAGGGAGCATAAAAGTAAATAATACCCTAAGGGTGTTTGAGGAGGATTTTACTCGACTTAATAGGTATACAAAACTTACACCACTTGTGAAGTTGAAAAAGGTGATTGGCGAGCCACATGCGTGCGCGCGTTCGCTCGCCTTGCCGAGACAGGCCGAGGCCGAGGGCATGGGTGTCGGCGTGGGCGTGACGTGACGTTTTGAGACGAGACAAGATGAGTCCGTGCAGCCTCATGTCCATTTACACATCCACAATCAGATACTCTTTTTCAGGAGATCTCTCCCTTCTCCCTCTGTTTTGTTGCTTTCTGCATTACCATCGCTTGCACCGCGCGCACGGTACGGGCGAGAGCAGGACTCCGGAACCTTGACCACTGCTGAAGATCCTGCTCGGGACAGGTGGAAGATAAGGGTTTTGGGGAGCGTTGATGTGACTGCTCGCTCCTGTATGACAACTTCGACTGCTGTCCGAGATCTGCACTACGACCATCTTCCTGCACCGAATTTGTACGACTACACCGAATGTGGTTCTCCCACAGTTTACCAAATGGTTAACCCATAGAACAACGGCGCGTCGGGTGACACCGTCACCTGCCCTGCCTTTGGGTACTTTCTAATTGTCCTATCGTTCATGTTTACTTGTCATTTAATCAAGAACATGTTTATGTTTAATAGTTGCTTAAATATGAACACTTGCACATGCTATGTTGCACACATGATAATTCATTTTCTCAAATATCTATTTAATCGTGGAATTAAAATATGTCGTTTGTTCACCTATTATCTAACATTCTCCGCCCGCGAGAGTGCCAGGAGCCCCGGCGTGTGCTCGGCTACAATGTCCCCGTGTAGGGTATCACTACACTCGTGAATGCCTTGGCGCTGGTCCGCAACATGCAGTACTGGGCTACTAGCCAGGCAGCGATCCTGAGGAGTTTCTGTTGGAGCAGTTTGACCGTTCGAGGGGAATGATGATTGTGAGTTTGACTTCAAGGGAACCGACTTCGAGTTCCTGCCATCCCGCACCGGCCGAAGTATGTGCCTCGGGATGTTGTTCAGGCTCACCCACTTTGAGCTCCCGCTGGCTAGCCTCCCATATATTGCACTTTGTCTGGGAGACACACGCCTTTTTTCAATTTTCTGTAAATGTTGAATGAAAAGGAACCAATTGAAAATAATCCACAACCGAAATGCAAATGGATGGGTACACAGTGGTTTGGCTGCAACTTCTGGAGCCCGCGGTACTGGTATCGATCAACTGTTGCTACAATTTTTTGGAGAATATTTCAACGACAGGCTGCCATGTCCGCGCCCTTGATGATCTGGCAGGCGCCCCTGGTGACTCGGCTAGCCTGGTTGAAAACTATACAAAACAATTTGAATGCAATTAAAACAAAGAAACTGGTGTGTAGCATAGTGTAAGAGTAGCTCTTGTTTGGCCAAGAGATGCAAGGTTCAATCTTTGTTCTCTTCAACTTTTTTTTTCTGATTTCACTATTTTTAAACATCACTTTATGTTTCCCCCTTCTCTATTTTTTCCAATACATCACTTTATTTTTCCCCTTCACTATTTTTCCAATGCATCACTCTGTTTTTTTCGTGTACTTCAATTTATTTTTTCCCTTCTCTATTTTTTCAGCATATCACTCTGTTTTTTAAGACCACTCTATTTTTTCTGAGTTCGCCGATACATGAGCCTACCTCAACTTGCTTGGGACAAAAGGCTAAGTTGTTGTTGTTTGTTCTCGGGTACATGAAATTTTTTAATTTATTGATTTCACTGAGTTCTCTAATACCAATCTATGACGGACACTAAATTTTCGTCACAAAAATTGGTTTCATTTTTCAATCTATGACAAACACCAAATTTTCGTCAAAGATTTCGGGCCCAGTTTGAGCCTGAGTGGGCTTTCCGCTGATTAGTGACGATTTCTGATTTCATTGTGACGATTTCGTCATGGATCACAGGATTTCTTGTAGTGATTCATCGGCACTACCTACTATTATACACGATTCAGAAGGAAATTTGTTGAATACACAATTCATGGCACTATCTACTATAATACATAAGACTAAGATTTGCAACAATAGGCAATAAAAGAAAAGAATGTAAAACTAGTTTCTATGATAGGGTGCCCTATACAAAAGATACTCTGTCCCCAAACAAACTAGTGTGCAATGCAAATGCCTAGCCAAAGTCGGGACAATGCAGCACAACTTTGCAAGGGGAACATGAGGGCCGCCGCCAAGAATTGTACGTGGGAGCTCCATGGTTGAGGTAGGTTGTGGAATTCTGAGTTGGTGGGCTATAAAAGCTGGATCATAATGAGTTGTATGTATCACAAGCTGGAATACAAACAGACCCATCTTGAGGAAAACAGATTGCTCGTATTTAGAATACAACTAGGAAAAAAGCTGGAAAATTGTTTTTGCTTGGCACACATTAAATATGACATATTCCCATATATTCTAAAATAAAAGCTATCTGTCTATGTATGTACCTAGACATTTATCCATCTAGATATGTTGCCAAATAGCATATATTAGGCGAAAAGGAGGAGCTGGATGTTATCCCTACTAGCTGTCAATTATGTTTTATAGCTTCAGTTTTCACTTAGCAAAAGTAGCATGCTTTCATCATAGGCTAGTATAACTTTAGTCACCAAGGAGAATAGACAAACAGATTTTGGAGTAGGATATCTTGACAGCTCAGCTTGGAAATCAAGATACCCCTATAATATTGAGGACCATGTGTGGTTCGAGGACCGGTGGATGGTCGCTTCCTTGTGTGATGAGTGATTGACAACGTTGTGTGGACTGATTCTTGGCTAAGTATTGCAGGTGCAGGTTGCGGCTTGACTCGTGTTGGTGCAGGTGAAGACCAAGCGCGAAAGGTCGTTGCCGGTGAGGCCTCCAGGTGTGGAGAAGACAAGTAGGTTTCGTTCGAGGGACCCGGTGGCCAGCGGGGTCAAGTGCGGGCCGCATAGTGGCATGAACAGCAAGATGAAGTCGTGGACGGTTTCTTGGTAGAGCCTCAAAACCAAGGTCGAGCCGGGACTACGTGGGAGCCAAGTCATGAGTGGAGATTGGCGGAGGCTACACCGAGTTCGCGGGGTTTGCAGTGGTTCACCAGAAAACCACTGGGTTACTCGGTTGAGCCACAAAACCGAGGCCGAAGACTCGACGAGGGGGTGCGGCCACCCAGGCCGGTTCAACCGCTGAGGAGGGGCGGTCAGACCGCCCGGGGCCGGTCAGATCTCCCGGGCCGGTCTAACCGCCCAGGGGGGCGGTTTGACCGCCCTGGCCGCCGGCGCCGAGAAGCTTGGAAGCGGAGGACACACGTCGGGATTGCAAGGCTTGCGTCGAGGCTAAGCAGGTTGCGGTCGCCGGGCATCCGTCCGATGGTGAAGACATGAAGACTTCCAAATCCGCCCTCGAGGGGCATGTATCCCTAGTTATTAGTGAAGGGTAGTTTAGTGTTTTGGGTGCCTCCATATATACTTATTGAATGGGTGGATGGCAGCCAACTCTTGGAACCCTAGCTCATTTGTTTTTCCATTTTCGTTCTCCATTTTCCTTAGTTTATAGAGGACTAGCTTGAGAGCTTCATGTGAGATCTAGAGAGAGGGATGGAAGTTTGGGTGGCAAGCTAGACCTTGTATGAACCTTTCATGGCATGTATAGAAGGTTTGGCGTTGTTCATCATCGTGGTTTTCCCGTCTCTTTTGTGTTGATTTTCGGAGCTCTTTTGGCGGTGTTTTGAGGACGATTTCTTGGGGTTTTTGGTGGGTGTCACGTATGAGGTTCTTGTGCCTCTTTGCCTGGTGACTTTGCCTCCAAATCCCCTTTGAATCGGACTCGATTTGGTGGTTTCTCGGGTTGGGCGAGTTCTTGACTCAGAGAAGCGATTTCTTCGATTCCACTTGATTGTGAGCGTTTCGGGTCGATTCCTTTGAGGTAGAGGTTGCCCAGGAGGTAACCCAGCTATTCCCGAAGTTTTGCTGCAATCCGTGGAGTGATTCGGGAGATCGGGCGTGAGGAAGTTGAGGTTTGACCCGCGGGTTCGTTTTCTGGAAGGGGCGGTCTAACACCTTGCGGGGGCGGTCTAACCGCCCGGGTGTTTCCGGTCAAAGTTTTGTTTCGCTGGATTTTCCTCTCGTGAGTTTGTTCGCCTTGATCGGAGGAGCGTCTGAGTGAAATTTGGGGTCGTTCTCGTGCAGTTTGCTAGGTGTTCTTGGTTGGAGTTCGTTGCTGGGTACAGGAGGTTAGACCGCCCCAGGTAGCCGGTCTAACCGCCCCTAGGCCCTTGGGTGAAGTTTTGGTTTTCACCAAGATTTTCTGGTAGCTAGCATGGCCTTGACCAAAGATCTTTGTTGGTGAAACCGGGGTGAGTTTTGGTGCTCGGAACAGGCGTTTCGGAGGTTTTCTTGGTTATCAGGTGGAGGCGGTCTAACCGCCCCCTATACCCGGTCTAACCGCCCCCCTCTGGTTAGCCGGCTTTCGAGTTCTTTCCGCTGTCGTTGCTGCGTGTGTGTTGTGGTTGCTGGTAGAGTTTGTTCCTAGGACCAGTAGCACTCCAGTGGCTACGTGGTTTTGGCAAACGGGAGGTTGAAGTGCGGAGCGTGTGATTTCGGGGGGTCGACCGAGCTAGTTCATCTTGTCGGAGTTTCAATCTCCCTCGAGAAGAATTTTTTATCGGCTCCCATTCACTCCCTCCCTCTCTGGTTGCCTAATCGGTCCTTCAAGTGGTATCAGAGCCGGTTCGGGTCTTTGTTGACTCTAACCAGTCTAAGATCCAAGGATGGCGTACCAGGAACGGGGTTCGGGTCCTCCACACTTCAATGGCAAGAACTACCAGATGTGGAGCAAGCGGATCGGTGCGTTCCTCCGCGGAAAGGGTCAGACTCTGTGGGATGTCACGGTGGACACAGGCTATATCCAACCGATGGACTTTCTCGCTCCAAGGTCGAGGGACAGATTCGACGCCAACAATAAGGCGGTCGACTACTTGTTTCGTGCTTTGTGTCAGCCTGAGTTCGATCGGGTGCACACCGAGCACTTGGCTTGTAGGATTTGGGCGGTGTTGAAGGAGGCTCATGTTGGGAACGCCCAGGTTCAGGCACGGATGTATGCGACCTACCGGAGAGAGTACGAGAACTTCACTCATCTCCCCGGTGAGTCCATCGATGCCTTGTTTCAGAGGTTCACGGTGGTTGTGAACAACATGAGGGCCAATGTGTACGTGCTCCCGTACGATGATCATGATAGAGCGGTCAAGCTCTTACACTCTTTGGATCATACGATATGGGGCGGAAAGTTCAAGGCCATTGTCGAGTCGGAGAAGTATGACACTCTGACGGTGAACGAGCTGTTCTCGAAGCTCAAGTCGGCTGAGGTAGATAGGGGCATGACTGCCAAGCTCGACGGACCCACTGATTCCCATAGTCTTGCCCTCGTTGGTAGTTCAAAAGGAAAGACTAGCTCTAACCCATCCACCAGGATGTTCTCTTTTTCCTATTTGATGTCTATGCCAGATGAGGAGTTTGATGGCCTTGGAGAGGACGAGCTGGCGCTGTTGACAAGGCAGTTTGAGAGGCTGCACGAGAACCGCGTGAACATGAGGAGGAACACGAGGACTTGCTTCCAGTGCGGCAAGACGAGACACTTCGTCGCCGACTGCCCGGAGAAGGCCGAGAACAAGGACACCGTCGGTCTATCCGACGCTCAGTTTGAATCGGACGAGTTGCAAAGGAAGAGCAGCGAAGACAGTAGCACCGGATGATCCGACGGTCTGAGTGGGGACACCGTCGGTCTATCCGACGCTCAGTTTGAATCAAGACAGAGACGCGCCAAGACGGAGCCTTCAGCACCGGATGATCCGACGCCTTGGTAAGGGTGAAGCGTCGATCAATCCGACGGTTGATTGGAAGCTAACAGAGCGACTTGGACGCGGGGTCTTCAGCACCGGATGATCCGACGCACCGTCCGTACATAGCGTCAGAGCAGTTGTGTCAGAGAACCTCAACGGCTATGTGACGTGGGAGGGGCACCGGATGAACCGACGCCCTGGAAAATATAGCGTCGGATCATCCGACGGTACTACTTTCAGCAGCTTTTAGCCAACGACTAGTTTGATTCCTTGGGCTATTTATACCCCCTTCACTCACTCATTTGAGGTTGCTGGATTATGTCGAAGTGTAGAGGAGTTCAAGACACATTGAAGATCATATCCAATCCATCCAAGTGCTTAATTGCTCATCCTTAGACTTGCATATGCTTAGTGTATGTGCTTAGTGCTAGGCCTAGCTTAGAGCTGAGTGAGTGCAAGGTTGTGCCAACCTTGTGAGGTGATTCATGAGTGAATCAAGGTGTACAAGGTGCACCGAAAGCCTCGGGGCCTAAGTGGCTCACTGGCAATCGTCATCGACCCTCCGGCTTGGTGTGGAGCGGCGAGGACACTTTGTGCGGGGGACGTGGAGACCCCCTTCCTTGGTGGAGTAGCTCCTTAGTGGAGGCGACATCAAGGTGACCAAGGGAGCTTGGCAAGTGCCTAAGTGGCCAGACTTTGTGGCGAGTCAAGTGGTGCTCTTGGGAGAGACTTGGTGACCGGGAAGCAATACTCTTGTGTGAGTGCTTCAACAATGTGGACTAGGGGTGGCTTAGTGCCTACCGATACCACAGGATAAATCGCGTGTCAAGAGTTTGCTTTCTCCCATCCCCTTTATGTTTCTGCATTTACTCTATTGCAATCTTTGTTTGCCTTTACATTCCTAGAGTAGTATCTTGCTAGGATTGGCTATAGGTTGCAAACCTTCTTTTGGGATGGGAGTTTCACACTAGAACAACCTAGTTGCACATCTAGATAGTATGTTCTAGTTTACTTTTGTGTAAATTTAGTGAAGCCATAGGTTAAGGTTTTTAGTTGTCTAATTCACCCCCTCCCCCTCTTAGGCTAACGAGCATCCGATTCCTTTCAAGTGGTATCAGAGCCGGGACTCACTTCCTTCACAAGGAAACACCAATTCGATTGGTAAATTGTGAAAACTGGCTCATTGGAACGGTTAGGCTTCGCTGCCTAGTGAGTTGCTCTACAGAGGAATGAAAGGGGTGGATACCATAGGTTTGGCTCCACATTTCGATGGCACGGGCTATCCTCGGTGGAAGGTTCTCATGGAGGCCTATCTCCAAGCAAAGGACCTTGACGTTTGGAGAGTCACCGATGAGGGCATGAAAAATGGTACTAGAAAGGAAAAGCAATTTGGTGTAATTTCTAAGAGTATCATTTTGTCCTCACTAGATGTAGGCGTTTTCAATAGAGTCTTTACTTGTGAAAATGCTCATGAGCTATGGAAAACCATCAAGGAGCAAAACGAGGGTTCAAAACAAGTTGCTAATGAACGCTACGGTTGTCTCCTTGAGGAATTCAATAGCTTTAAGAAACTTGGTAATGAAAATGCTGAATCTATATACTCACGCCTAAATGTGCTTGTTAATGAGATCAATGCTTTAGGTGTGAAGGACATCACGGACTTGAACATCAACCGCAAGATCCTTCAAAGTCTTCGGAAGCCCGATTATGACTTGGTGAAGGCAATCATCTACGAGAAGAAGCTTGAAGAATTGAAACCATCTAATATCTTGAGCAAGATCATGGCATATGAGCTTAATCTTATGCCCAAGTCAAAGAAGGCGCCCAAGAAAAACCCCAAGAACCATCCTCTCCAACTACAAGCCATGCTCTCTCAAGCCAACAAGAGAAGATGTTGAGTAGGATGGCTACTCATGGAAGCTCAAGCGAGGATGATGGTGATGATGGTGACGACGGAGATTCCTCAAGTGATGAAGAGGTTGAATCCATGGTGGCCGAGTATGTGAAGAAGATCTTCAAGTATGTGAAGAAAGTCAACATGTACGGCTACAACGTCCACTTGAGAGAAGGGCGTCATCATCAACACAACGAGTTCACCAAGATCGAGCAACAGCCTAAGAAGAAGGTGGTCAAGGAAAGGAGACCAAGGCAAAGAGCAACTATCGCCGTCCGTAAGTGGATAAGTTGTGGAGAATCAAGTTCTTCAAGCTCAATCTATGAATCAAGAAAGAACTTCACCACCCGCTTCATGCATGGTCCCTCGTCATCACCACAAATGTGCATTATGGCCCAAGGTATGGAAAACAATGTAAGTGATGATGAATCCGACACCACCTCTCTTGATGATCTTGTTGAGCTAGTCCATGAGCAAAAAGGAATGCTTGATAAACAAGCTAATGAAATTAAAGAACTCAATGCTCTCAATGATCTTAGTGCCACCCTTGCTACAAATTATTAACATTTGTTGTGCAAATTCAAATTTCTTAGCAAGGAGTGTGATGAGCTAAAAGCTAAGCTTGAGAGCAATGAGACTAAAACAAGCAATTCCTTTGAGCTTGATGAAATATCTATCCCTTGTGCAATTCCTATCTCCAAGGTAGATCCTTCAATTCTTGCATTGATTTAATTGATGAATCTTGCTCACCATCTTGCCATGAGAATGCTGTTGTAGAAACATGTGATTATCTCGTAGGCAAGGAAAATGATGAGCTCAAGCAAGAAGTGAAATGGCTCCGAGAGAGGTTGGCAAACTTAATGGGAAAGGGCAAGAACAATGAGGAACAAGTGGACATCTCTCAAGACATGAAGAGCAAAGTCCAACCTTCTCAAGATAACCGTGATCCCATGGTGAAGAAGCTTGAGAAGGGTGCAACAGTGACTTGCTACAAGTGTCATGGAGAAGGGCACAAGTTCTACAAATGCCCTCAATTTGTCAAGAAGATGGACAAGGGCACAAAGAAGAAGTTGAAGCCCACCATCAAGAGCTCCCTCATCTACACCAAGCCCAACCGCAAGAACAAGACCAAGAGCAACACCTACGTCATCAAGAAGAAGGCTAATGGCAAGGTGGTTGCACACAAGGTTGGGAAGATGAAGGAGGAGCGGGGTTGGAACCAACCCATTTGGGTGCCCAAGGAAGTCATCATCAACATGAAGGGGCCTCAAATGGTTTGGGTTCCAAAGGCCACTTGAAGGCCATGAGTTCGGGGACTTGGGAGGCTTGGCACAATCAAGATGAGAAGATTCAAGCCTATAAGCCAAGCTTGCAAATTGGACATGTGTTTCCCAAGTTCCTCGGTTGAGGTAATGGAAACTAGTACCTATCTCTCATCTCATTGTAGCTCCATTGCCTTGTTTAGGTTGCATTTGTTGCAATGTTTACATATGGTAGGTTGCTTGTGTCATGTGCTAACCCATGAGCAATCTACATGGTTTGATTAGTGTGTAGGAAAGCTACACTTGTTCTTTCATGGTGCATGTTTTCATATATATCTCTTTGAATCGTGAGGAAGCTATAGGGTTAGCTTCCCTTTTGTTGTCATAAACAATGTGCATACATTTGGTTGGTGATTCAAACACTAAATGCACACATTTAGGGGGAGCTCATCCTATGGCTTGGTTATGGGACTAACATTATTTCAAGCTTATCTTATGTAGTCCCTTAACGATGCGTTCCAGTGCGGTACTTCATTCTAAGAGAATGCTATTTCACTCTCAATGTGATCTAACATCTCTAAAAGAGTGAATATAGCAATATGAGCTTCATGCTATTGAGTCATGACCTTGCGAGCTTATGTTTCTATATAAGTTCAAAGGCAATGCACTCATACATTCCTAATCCTTGTGGTACCTCGAATGTCTTCTTTGCAAGCTTCTTTCAAGTGGTGTCACCTAGTGATATCATATCCAAGTGGCTCATCTCAATGTGGTGCCAACAAGGTAGATAGGATCAACCCCCGGAGGTATGCAATGAGCAAAAGACTACAAGTGATATACAAGTGGTAATGTAACAAGAACCCATTTGTCTTATATCTTGTCCTTTAAGCTACCTCCTTGTATGATATGCGCTAAGCTTCCTTGTCTTACAAGTTTGTAGATGTGCACTTGTTTCTCACTACCCTTGTCTTACAAGTGGTATCCTTTTTGTGCACACACTTAGGGGGAGCTTAGGTTATATCATGTTAGTCTCATGAGCTTGTGATCCACCTTAGTTATCCTCACATGTGGTATCTTTATTGATATCATACATATGGATCATGGTTCATGCGGCTTTCTCCCTTGCATTTAACATTTCTCCTTGAGCTATGTTTGCTAGGTCTTGCTAGTTTCCTTGGACCCTTTTGTTGTGGGACTTTTTGGAGATTTTATTCCAGAGGGGGAGAATGTGAGACCAAAGCAAGCTAGTGGTTTAAGCAAGCTAGTGGTTTCAAGGATATGAGACCGAAGGTGGAGAATGTGAACATAAGATCAAAAAGGGGGAAGTTTGATCTAGGGGCAGTTTGGATGATGGTAAGCATCCAAGCAAGTGTAAGTGGTTCTAATTTTGTCAATTTTTGCAAATTTATGCTTGCTTTTGTTGTGTTGTCATAAATCACCAAAAAGGGGGAGATTGTAGCGAACATGGTCTCATATGCCATTAGTTCGAGTTTGATTTTGGTGATTCATGACAACATGATCATTGGGACTAACCATATTGTTTTAGCATGTCTTTGTAGACACTTCTAGGTCCCAAGGATGCAAGAAAACCACATGCCAAAATGCCAAAACAAAGGGTCAAAACTGAGCAAGAAAAGGAAACAAAAAGACACCGTCGGATGAACCGACGGTCCTTCAATAACAAGCGTCGGTGCAATCGTCGGACGAATTGGTACACAGGGTCAAACCCTAGGTATCATCGGATGAATCGACGGTCCAGTTTTTAGTAGCGTCGGACGAGTTGCAGAGGAAGAGCAGTGAATACAGTAGCACCGGATGATCTGATGGTATGAGTGGGGACACCGCCGGTCTATCCGACGCTCAGTTTGAATCAAGACAAAGACGCGCCATGACAAAGCCTTCAGCACCGGATGATCCGACGCCTTGGTAAGGGTGAAGTGTCGGTCTATCCGACAGTTGATTGGAAGCTAACAGAGGCGACTTGACGCGGGGTCTTCAGCACCGGATGATCCGACGCACCGTCGGTACATAGCATCGAAGCAGTTGTGTCAGCGAACCTCAATGGCTACGTGACGTGGGAGGGGCACCGGATGAACAGATTCCCTGGAAAATATAGCGTCGGATCATCCAACGGTACTACTTTCAGCAGCTTTTAGCCAACGGCTAGTTTGATGCCTTGGGCTATTTATACCCCCTCCACTCACTCATTTGAGGTTGCTGGATTGCGTGGAAGTGCAGAGGATTTCAAGACACATTGAAGATCATATCCAATCCATCCAAGTGCTTAATTGCTCATCCTTAGACTTGCATATGCTTAGTGTATGTGCTTAGTGCTATGCTTAGCTTAGAGATGAGTGAGTGCAAGGTTGAGCCAACCTTGTGAGGTGATTCTTGAGTGAATCAAGGTGTACAAGGTTCGCCGGAAGCCTTGGGGCCAAAGTGGCTCACCGGCAATCGTCATCGACCCTCCGACTTGGTGTGGAGCGGCGAGGACACTTTGTGCGGAGGACATGGAGACCCTCTTCCTTGGTGGAGAAGCTCCTTAGTGGAGGCGGCATCAAGGTGACCAAGGGAGCTTGGCAAGTGCCTAAGTGGCTAGCCTTTGTGGCGAGTCAAGTGGTGCTCTTGGGAGAGACTTGGTGACCGGGAAGCAATACTCTTGTGTGAGTGCTTCAACAACGTGAACTAGGGGTGGCTTAGTGCCTTCCGATACCACGGGATAAATCGTGTGTCAAGAGTTTGCTTCCACTCATCCCCTTTACGTTTCCGCATTTACTCTATTGCAATCTTTGTTTGCCTTTACTTTCCTAGAGTAGTATCTTGCTAGGATTGGCTATAGGTTGCAAACCTTCTTTTGGGATGGGTGTTTCACACTAGAACAACCTAGTTGCACATCGAGATAGTATGTTCTAGTTTACTTTTGTGTAAATTTAGTGAAGCCATAGGTTAAGGTTTTTAGTTGCCTAATTCACCCCCTCTCCCTCTTAGGCTAACGAGCATCTGATACCTTTCGAGCTGGGCCCCTATCCCTATGGAGGAAAAAAACCTATCGCCTTTGGCAACAATAAGTTTGGTCATTTAGGAGATCAATCTGCTCCTGTCAGAGTACAAGCCACCTGTTCTTTTCCTCAATCGATTAAATCACTTGAATGTTACAAAGAAGAGGACTGGACAGCTTTCCTCGAAACAAGAGTTAATGGGCACAAGGACTGGGTGAGTACTTCTATTTTGCATGTTACGGCACCTTCTCCATATTTGATTAACCTTGCATCTGTGCATTTAGATCTGTGATTCTGTTCAAAGAGACATTTTGCTAGCCAATGAATATCTGCTCGATCAGGTGATGTGATATACGATTCCAGTGTGTGTTTTAAAGAGATTTATGTTTTTCCAGAAATAAAATGATACATATTATATCATCATTCTAGTATATATCCTCTCTCTCTCTCTCTCTCTCTCTCTCTCTCTCTGAACATATGCATAATTAAGCGATGTGGGTACACTGATTGGGCTACTTTTCATACCCTACGTATCAACATTTGTCTGATTTCTCTTTCTCCCATTGCAGTGGTCCATGTTGTGTATAAATTAATTGAAATGATAGTATTCATGTAATTCTAGCTTCTCAGCTAGCATACTTTAATTGACATAATACATATCACAGTATTTCACATATACAGAAATTTATATCTGGACAATTCATTTAGTGGCTTACTGGCAACTTTGGGGAGGTTTCCATCATATTTTAAAAAATATCGAAATACTAAATATTTGTTGGCATTATATATAATAATTATGCTTCTGCACATAGAAGAGAGACTGAAGATCATCAAATCCTTTTGATGTCATCAGTTTTCTGGTAAGCCCACCTTATGTTTCGATTTGGTAGTGAGAAACTGAGCTCATTATTGGTAAAGAACCCACATTGAGTTGGGTTCGTTGTAAGGATGATGGTGCATAATATTGTGTGTTGACAAAACTCTATACTAGGATATATCTCAACTCTTTTTTTGAAAGTAATATCTCATCATATAAGCTTCTAATTTTATTATTAGACAACAAGTTGGACCACCATGTTTCAAAATCCTTTGTAATTTATTTGTCAAATTTTTTTATAAAATAGAAATGAGTTTCATTTCATGAGTGGAAGTTCCAAAAGAAAATTTGGTTCTATTATTGTGCTGTACATGTATAAAACATTAGAACATGATAAATGTAGAAGACTGCATTTCAAATGATCAAGGACAGTATGAAGTATTGAGGCGTATATATTTTGGTCACATTATTATTACGCATGTATAAACATGATATTATGTCCTTGTAAATTTCTTATATGTAGTTCTACCAACATAAGATTTTCCAAAAGAAATTCCGTTCCACAGTTGAAGTGGAGGAGTTCATCAGAAAAAAATGGTCCGATAACAGGCATGTTCAGAGGTAGAAGACTTCATAAGAAGGTACAGTCATCCCTTTATAGAAATTATTGCGCAGAAATAATGGTGTCCACCATGTGAATACTCAGAGCAATATATGTTTACAAAGTTTCTACATTATAGACTTTGAATGTTACTGTGCCAACATCACAGTGTTAGAGAGGAGCTTAGACCTACAACTGTACAAATAATGGCTAACAATGTAGCTGTGCATCAGTAAAACCTTTTATGGTAGTGTTATGTATTGATTTTCATATATATACATATATATATGTATATATATATATATATATATATATATATATATGATTGATTCATATTTTGGAACTATGCAGAGGATAGCTGGTCTAGATGGTCATGATCATGCTGCTATGTGCCATTAAATGATATATACAGATCAAATATGATTTATTGGAGAGACTACTTATCAAATATGATATATATTTTACAATGTAGCTTGGAAACATTAGTTTGTCTTGAATGATTTAATCGTGCAAATAGTGTTAGTTTTACTAGCAAATTGGAACACCAGGAATTGTTTACTCTCCTCACCAATCTTTCAAAACAACTTCATTTTTTTGTGAATTATGGTTAACATAACATATTTGGTCTCTAGGTTCAACAAATAAATCAACTAGAGGAAGAAAGGATGCCAACTATGCTGCAAAGAATGACCCAATTGACCAAAATCATTCAATCAAACCAACACTGCCTCATGGTTTTGTGTAGGTTCTGAATGATTCTGAATGATGTCAACTTTCTGGTGGGAATAAAAGCATATATTCATGTAATGTGCTGTAAATTGTGTACATTGGCATGACTTCAGGAAGAACAGGCCCATAAAGTGCTTCAAAGCATATGATTTTTTTATGGAGAACAATAAATATGTTGCTAGTTTAATTTGGAACCTTTAAACTGGATGTAATTGCATCGTCTTGTAATCGCACCCAATCAATCCAGAGCTACGCAGCATACATGACGTAGGGTATTACGCACCTCACGGCCCGAACCTATCTAAATTGTGTGCCACGTGTCTCTTCCTTCAAGTTACCGATCTCGGTGAGGCCACATTCATCTACTTTGGGTACTCCCCTTAGTAGGTGGCCGGTCTAAAACACCGACAGCTGGCGCGCTGGGTATGGGATCTCGCCCGAGATCACATGGCGAACTCGACGGCTTCCGTCTACATCAAGCCAACCGTCGCCTTCAACTGCGGCGACACCTTCGTCTTCGGCGCCTGGGTCTGTACTGCTAACGGCGCTGGGTCCTTCCATCGCCACCTCACCATGCCACCCAACCTGAAGACCGGCCTCGTGACACTTCCTGAAGTAGTCACAGGCGAACTCGCTGGCAAGTTCGGCGAAATTTCGCTCTTCGATCAACACGCCGACTTCGAGCTTGGATCCGCCTCCAACTCGAGCTCGACGTCCCCGTGGGCTATCGTATGCGAGCCGGCTACTCAGCCATCGCATGTGGACTCCCCACCCCGTGAGCGCTTCACACGTGGCCCCCGCAACGTCAGCAAGGCCCACACGAAGGCTCCCACTACGCGCTGGGCCGGCAAGCAGCCCGTACCCGAGTATAACTCGGACTCCGACACCGCCCCCGGCCGCGCCTCGGACTCCAACCCCCTCTTCGGCTTCTACTCGGACTCTGCGTACGGGTTCGACTTCGGGTTGGACCCTGAGGAACCCGAGTCCGAGGACAACTCTACAGAGCAACCCCTATGAGGACCAGCTGCCAGCTTGGTTATAACATCTACACCCGCCGGAAGATTTGTCTACTAGCCGGATCGCAAGCCCGCAGACTTGACAGGAGGGAACTCGCGCTGCGTCGCCTACCTCGACTCACTTCTCTTCCAGGAGGGAACACCACTTGCTCCAGCTGGGGAGAACACTCCCACAGAGGTGGCAACCAGCGACTCCAGCCTTGGCTCTCTCGACCGGCAGGTCTTCATGACTACCAACGAGACGCCAGGGCCCTCAGGCACGGTCCCTGACCAGTACCTCGAGGACATCTCCGCGGACGAGTTGTCCGCCGATGAGACTGCCGCCAACAGAGACGCTAGACGTGAACGCAACAGAAAGCGTAGCGAATGGCGCTGTTGTCTCCGCGACTCCCTCCCCATCCGCAACCTCGCGGAAGCACTCGACCAAGTCGAGAGCCGGGTACACACTACCCCAGAGCAATGCCTCATGTCTATCACCACGATAACACGTCAGGCCCAAGGGATGCGCGCGGGACAAGTCATCGCCAAGCTCACGGAAGATGCCTACTTCATGCGAGTCAACACTAGGGTTGCTCAACGACCTCCCGTCAGGAACCGCGACAACGAAGCAACAAGTCGCAGTGCGGACATTGGTCGCAACCGTACTCGAGCTGAGCTACCAGCCAATCCCAACCGTACTCGCGCAACGGCCAGCGGACCCTCTCAAGCTGGCAACAACACCGCAGCTGCTGGCGGCGACCGCGAGGTCGTCTCTCATCGTGACCCTGGCGGCGGAGGCTGCGACGGCGGAAGCTCCAACCATGGGGCTATCAGGAGGGCTGGAGGCGGAGGCGATCGCAGCGGCCGAGGCCACACGAACAACCACGCCTCCAGAGCCTCACAGGGCAACTACGACGCCCGCCACAAGATTGAGGAACTACGGTGCAGGAAGGCTTCCACGTCAAGCGACAACGACGGCTTCCCCGCCTTCTCCGCGTGACTTCGCAACCTCCTCCTCCTAGAGAAATTCAAGCCTCTGGGAATCACCAAGTACGACGCAAAGTAGGATCCTGTGCAGTGGCTCAGATGCTACACCCTCTCCATCGAGAACACTGGTGGCAACAACGACACCAAGTGTCTCTACTTCCCCTTCTGTCTGGACCAGGCACCGCTTACATGGCTCGAGTCACTTGAGAAGTACTCGATCGACAAGTGGGACCAGCTAAAGGAGCAGTTCACCAGCAACTTCGCGGGCGCTATGGGCCGCTCAGGTACTCGCATGGACCTGGCCATGGTGAAGCAAGAAGAAGGCGAGACCCTTTGCAAGTACATGCGGCGTTTCTTCGACAAGCGCGCCACAGTAGTCGATGTCTCTGACAAAGAAGTCATCGACCTCTTCCAAGATGGTCTCTACCACTGTCGCACCTTCGAAGACTTTGGCCGTCGCCGCCCAAGCTCCATCACCCACCTCAAGGACATGATCACGTCCTCGGCTGATGATGAAGACAAGGCCAACGCCAAGCATGATGCCATCCGTGGCAAGAGCAAGAAGAACACGGGCGGCGGCAGCAGAAACAACGGGAACCAAGGCGGTCGCAACAGCAACGACTACTCGGGTCCCAACCGCAAGCGCAATCCAGACAACACTATCGCGGCTATCCAGCGCCCTGCGAAGGAGAACCCGAAGAAGGCCTCCAGCGGCTTCAAAGACTTGCTGAAGGAGAAGTGCCCGTGGCATCTAGACGGCAACCACACCACCGAGCAGTGCTACCAACTCAGGCGAGCACTCAAGGATACTCCGGAGCCACGACATCCTCATGAAAAGAAAGGCAAGAAGAAGAACGACGAAGGCAATGGCGACTTCTAGGAACCCGACAAGACGGTGAACGTCCTCTTCGGCGGACTACCCAGCAGACGGGAACAAAAGGCTACCCATCAAGAAGTCATGAGCAATGAACCAGGGGTCCCGACCCCTCACATGTGGTCGGAGGTACCCATTACCTTCTCCCGCGCGGATCAATGGACTAGCTTCTCCAAACCAAGGCGGTTCCCACTCGTCTTGAAGCCGGTGGTCGCGGGCTCAAAGCTCAACAAGGTCCTCATCGAAGGTGGAAGCGGGCTCAACGTCCTTTTCACCAAGACCTTGAAGAAGATGAAGGTCGACATCACCCACATGCTAACCAAGAGCACCTCGCCCTTCTAAGGCATCGTCCCCGGCAACGCGGCTATCCCACTGGGCTCAGTGGTCCTGCCAGTTACCTTTGGAGAATCTCGGGACAACTATCGTACCGAGTACATCAAGTTCAAAGTCGCGAACTTTGAGACGTCCTACCATGCCATCCTCGGCAGGCCGGCTATCGCCAAGTTCATGGCGGTACCCCACTACACCTACTTGGTACTCAAAATGCCAAGTCCAGCAGGTGTACTCTCACTGCAAGGGGACTTGAAGATATCGAACGACTGCGACACGGAAGCTGTGGAGATCGCCTCCACAAATCAAGTACCCAATGCAATGATGGAGGTCTACAACGCGTCCAAGAAGCTTGCCCCAAGTGAACTCAACATCCCAGAGAAGTCGGATAAAGCTAACAAGCCTCAGCCAGCTGAGGAGGTTCTGGTCAAGACAATTGACCTCGGGACAGGCGACAGCAGCAAGACCACCACCAACGGGGCGGGTCTCGACCCCAAATAGGAAGACGCGCTCATCAACTTCCTCCGGGCTAACCGCGACATCTTCACGTGGAAACCAGCGGACATGCCAGGGGTGCCCAGGGAGTTGATTGAGCATTCACTCAACATCGACCCTAAAGCTTCCCCGAAGCGACAACACCTCCGCCGTTTCGCCGACGACAAGCGGGACGCCATCAAGAAGGAACTCGCCAAACTACTCGAGGCTGGCTTCATTAGAGAAGTCTTCCATCCTGAGTGGCTCGCTAACCCCGTCCTCGTCCGCAAGAAGAACCCGAACGAGTGGAGGATATGCGTCGACTACACCGACCTCAACAAGCACTGACCCAAGGACCCTTTCGGGTTGCCGCGGATTGACCAAGTCATCGACTCCACGGCGGGGGCCGCGACTGCTCTGCTTCCTCGACTGCTACTCTGGGTACCACCAGATCGCGATCAAGGAAGAAGACCAGGAGAAGACCACGTTCATCACCCCGTTTGGCATGTACTGCTACACGACCATGTCCTTCGGGTTGAAGAACGCTGGCGCTACATACCAACGAGCTATCCAGGCCTGCTTCAAGAGGCAACTCAACAAGAACGTCGAAGCCTACGTGGATGATGTGGTCGTCAAGACCAGAAACTCCAGCACGCTCATCGACGACCTTGAAGAGACTTTCGCATCCCCGTGAGAGTACCGCTGGAAGCTCAACCTGAACAAGTGCGTCTTCGGCGTACCATCGGGCAAACTACTCGGCTTCATCATTAGTCATCACGACATCTAAGACAATCCCGAGAAGATCTCCGCCATCACCAGCATGAAAGCTCCCACATGCATCAAAGACGTCCAGAAGCTAACCGGGTGCATGGCGGCTCTGAACAGATTTATCTCGAAGCTTGGAGAACGGGCGCTCCCCTTCTTCAAATTACTCAAGCACCAAGAGAAGTTTGTGTGGACGCCAAAGGCGGACCAAGCCCTTGCCCAGCTCAAGGACTTCCTATCGAAGCCACCAGTCCTCACGACTCTTCGCAAGGGCGAGCAGCTACTGCTCTATCTCGCTGCGACTACTCACGTGGTCAGTACTGCCATCGTTGTCGAGCGGCAGGAAGACGGCCATGCCTATCCAGTCCAGCGCCCAGTCTACTTCGTCAGCGAGGTCCTCTCAGAGTCCAAGGCACGCTACCAGCCCGTACAGAAGCTTCTGTACGCAGTGCTCATCACCTCGCGGAAGCTATGTCACTACTTCCAGGAGTACTCGATCTCTGTCGTCACTGACTACCCGTTCAGCGACATCCTGCGGAACCAAGATGCTACTAGAAGAATCTCCAAGTGGGTAGTCGAACTCGGCGCCCTCAACATTGACTTCAAGCCACGCACAGCCATCAAGTCGCAGGCACTAGTCGACTTCATGGCGGAGTGGCAAGAGAATCAGCTACCTACTCCAACTGAGCGTCCAGAGCACTGGTGATGTACTTCGATGGCTCACTCAACCTCGAGGGTGCAGGTGCGGGAGTACTCTTGATCTCTCCAACGGGCGAACAACTCAAGTACGTCCTACAGATCTTTTGGAAGGTCTCAAAAAATGAAGCCGAGTACGAAGCTCTGCTACACGGGCTCCGCCTCGCGGCTTCACTGTGCATCTAGCGGCTACTAGTCTATGACGACTCCACTTTGGTCATCAACCAAGTCAACAAGTCCTGGGACCGCAACAAGGAGAACATGGACGCCTACTGCCTAGAAGTCCGCAAGCTCGAGAACAAGTTCTATGGTCTCGAGTTCCACCACGTCGTCTGTGACAACAACGTTGCAGCGGACGTCCTGTCGAAGCTTGGTTCTACTCGCGCTCAAGTACCAGCAGGTGTCTTCGTCCACGAGCTTCACGCGCCATCCATCCCGGAGCCGGCTCCACTGACCACTGTCCCAGCCCATCCACCAGCTGGTCAGGAGGTCATGTTGATCGACGTGGACTGGAGGCAACCCTTCATCGACTGCCTCAGCGAGCAGAAGGTTCCCTCGGACAAGAACTTGGCCGAGCAACTCATCCGCCGGGCCAAGTCCTACGTCCTCGTCGGAGACAAGCTCTACAGGCGGGGCTCATCTTCCAGAGTACTCATGAAGTGCGTTCCTAGACAAGAAGGCAAGGACATCTTGGAGGAGATCCATAAAGGCGTCTGCGGCAACCACGCGTCCTCTCGCACGCTGGTCAGCAAGGCCTTCCGACGAGCTTTCTACTAGCCCACAACTCTGGGTGACACCGAAGAACTCGTCAGAAGGTGCCAAGGGTGCCAATACTTCACCAAGCAGCAACACGTCCCAGCCTAAAAGCTAGTCACCATACCGCCAACCCTGCCAGGAGCTCGACATGATTGGGCCATTCCCAACTAAGCCATGTGGATTCAATAGAGTACTGGTGGCCATCGACAAGTTCATCAAGTGGATCAAAGTCAAGACGGTTACATGCCCCAAGGCTGACAGAGTACACGACCTCCTGGATGAACTCGTACATCGCTACAGACTACCCCATCGCATCATCATACACCTGGGCTCCAACTTCAACAATCACCAGTTCTGGGAGTACTGCGAGAACAGCGGGATCGACGTCCGATATGTCTCAGTTGCCCATCCTTGGGCCAACGGACAAGTCGAGTGCGCCAATGGGATGGTGCTCGACGCTCAAGAAGCAGCTACACGACGCTGCTAACACCAAAGGAGGCAAGTGGATCAAGGAACTACCGAATGCTCTCTGGGGCTACATACTCAACCCTCCAAGCCAACGGGACAATCCCCGTACTTCCTGGTCTACGGCTCCGAAGCAATCCTCCCTGCTGATGTCATGTGGGATTCACCAGCAGTGGAGCAATACGACGAAGGCGTATCCGAAGACAGCAGACGAGTTGACATCGACAGACTCGAAGAAGCTCGCTGTGCCGCCCTCGTCCAGTTAGCAAGGTACCTAGAGGGTATCCGACACTACCACGACCGCAACGTTAAGGAATGTTCATTCAACGTTGGCGACCTCGTCCTCCGTCGCATCCAGAACACGGAAGGACTACACAAGCTCAGCTCACCCTGGGAAGGTCCCTTCGCGGTTGCAAAGGTGACCGAACCGGGCTCCTATCGCCTCCAGACGCTTGATGGCGAAGACGTCAACAACTCGTGGAACATCGACCAACTCTGTCGATTCTACGCCTAGTCTACACGACTAGACCGGGGGCTCCAGTCTATACGACTACTCAAGACCCCTTCGCCGTAAGCGGCCTTCGGGTCCAGGCACCAGTCTCCGGACTACTCCACTCCAGGATCCAGCCCACGCGGCTACTAACGGATCTTGGGCTGTGACGAGCGACAAAGGACTCCAGCAGCGGTCTATTGAGAGATCATGTACTCCTAGATCCAGCCTACGCGACTACTAACGGATCTACTGTTGTAAGCGGCTATACGCCCTAGCATTACTTAGCCGTAGGCGGCCTCCGGGTTCTGGCGACTACTATGTAACAACGGCCCTGTCCATCCAGGTGTACTTCTTCAATAATAAAGTTTGATTATCTATCAACTACTTTAATGTCTCCTTCTTTCAACAGGACTACTGGCGAGTACGACTACTCGCGACGACTCCATGATGGGACTCCGCACTCACAGATCGCGATAACGAGTACTCATTGGTGGAAGTTTCTTTCATTCATACTTAAACAAGTTCATTACAACTGTTTATGTACAACTACTGCTATGAGCTAAATATTACAGGAGCACTGGAGATTGAGCTTCTCGGCGACTTGTTCAGCAATAGGCGCCATCTGCTCCAGCAGCTCCGCGTACTGCTAGTCCGTGCAGTTGGCAGCTAGTCCGCCGGCCACTATGTCCACAGGAGCTTTTGGGAAGTACGATTTCATGAAGGCCAGCACTTGGTTGGGGATCGACTTCGCTAAGTGCTTGACGTAGGTCGCCAGGCGGCTGGGGGCTTCCTTCAGCCAGTCCAACAGTGGGGCTATCTTCGTCCCCCGGGGTGAGGAACTAGCAGCCTCGCGATGGGAAGCGCGGCCTCCTCGAGTTCCTTCAGCTGGGCCCGCAGCTTCTCGCAGTCCTCATTCAGCTTCTGCAAGGATTTGTAGCAGTTGACGAGGTCACGATCTGATGCAATATGGAGCTCCATGTGCTTGTCGCACTCGTAAGCAAGCTCCTTATAATCATACTCCAGTACCTTGCGGGCCTCTTGCTCCCGGTAGAAGAGGTTCTTCATGTCGGTCTTAGAAGCCTTCAGCTGATCGACGCGGGTCTCAAGATCTGAAATCAACAAGGCAAAGCGGGCCAGACTACCACAAGCTACTATCAACAAGTACCCGACAAGGCGGTCGCGTACCTTTGTTCTTGTTGCGGTGATACTTGTTCTTCCGCACCAACTCGTCGCTCTTCGCCTGCATATCTTGGATATCATTATGATACTTCGCAAAGGCAGTGTCCAGCTTTGGCTGCATCGCGGCGGCGTGCTTCCGGGACTTCACAAGCTGCTCTTCTAAAGCATCCGCCCGGAGTACTGTGTCGCTGAACCCATGAAGCATGTCAGACTTCTGACGAGACCTCTCCGCGACGTCCTGCAACACACAACAGATATCAACTGGGTACTCAACACTAAAGGATTGACTACTCAAAGGTGTCGACTACTCACCTTCATCCATTGCTCGGCCTGGCGCACTGCCCCCAGGTGACGAGCCACCGTCGCTGGGTCGACCAGATCATCGATCAGCAGCTCGGTCCCGCCACGACTACTCATCGCTGCTTCGGACATTGGCGCCGAGCAGATTGGCTCCGCGTCCTGGATCTTCGGCGAGCGGACGGCAACCTCCAGAGCGGGTTCTGGCAGCACGTCGTCGCCCTCTCCACCAGTTGTCGCGGCGGCTCCTCTGATGGCCACCTCCATCGGCTCGGGGGCTCCTCCGGCAGCTCCCTGCGCCTCCGGTGTCACATCTTCTATGGGCACCGCTGCCGGGATATCATTTCCCTCGGCTTCAGCACCTGTCGATGAAAAGACAAGTGGATCAGTCATACCCGGCGGCTACGACTACTCATCGGGGTTACTTGCACTTGAGCAAAGTACTCACCTTCAACGACGCTGGCCTCGGGCAACGTAGCCTCGCGGCCGGCGCCTCGGACTCTGCCAGAGGGGCGGGAGCGGACTCCTGAGCGGGCGGCGCGGCTTCCTCTACCGCCACCGCTGTGGCGGGTTCATCCCCCTCCTAGGACAAGTCCGTCGATTTCCTGCAGAGTACACAAGCTGGTTGTCAACCCAGTACGACTACCACATTCAATGTACTACTCGGGAAGGATCAACACTTACAAGCTCGACCGGACTACCGTAACGGTTGGGGCGCCGAGGATACTGGCGATGTCGACCAGTCCTGCCTCGGCAGGCGCCTCCTCCTACGCTTCAGTAGCCGCTGCCTCTTCAGGTGCAGCAGTGGCCGGTTCTGTGCTCCCCTCAGCAACAGGGGCTGGCACGTCATCTGCGCCAAGAGCTCTTCCATGGTGGGGGCTGGGCTACGACTACCCCCTGCAAGCTCCCTCACCGTATCCCAATCACCTTCGTCACCCTACTCAACGGGGTTCGGAAGGTGGCATCTCCTGCAAGCAAGGGAACTTCGTCGTCAGCATGCAACATCGAGACATAAGTACTCGACTACCCTATTCAAGATGGCTTAACTATTGGGATGTGGTTTTCGTGACCTTGAACTTCTTGGCCACGTGCTTGCGGGCCACGTTGCGTGGCTTCCTTGGCGGCGCGGGCAAGCTAGCCTCCAGGCTAGTCGGCCGATCCTGAACGAGAGGGATGTGTGGAAATCCAGGGCGGCTGAACCTCGACCGCAACTGGAAGCGCTCCTGCAGCGTCTCTTTATCGTCGTCCTCCTCGGACGTGTCTTAGACAACTACTTTGTCGTCCCCTTCATCAACATCGCATCGCTCCTTGGACTTGGCCTTCCCTTCCTCTGGGACCTCGACAAGTTGAGCGTGTGACGCCGGCTCGGAGACGAACTTCGCCAAGTCGTCCTGCAAGAAGCACAACACATCAGTACAACTACTCTTACGTAATGAGTACTCGCAACTGGATACGGCTACCAACCACTTTTGGTGGGCACGCGGCGGAGTACTCGGGCACAGGGCACGGCGTGTACGCCATCATGTCTTTGAAGATCCTGCCCAGCCAATCTACAATGTCGTCGTCGTCAACTTCATCACCGGGCATCCGCGACGTGTCGTCGTCGCCGGTGTACTGGTACCGCAGGGTGTCGCGAGCCATCAATGGCTGCACCCTACGCTTCATGAAGTTGAAGGCCACGTGTTCGACCCTCAGCCCGGCTTCTCTCAGCGCCTTGATTCTCGCCAGCAGCTCGGGCAACTGGAGACCTTCCTGCATCGTTGGCTCCGAGTTCCACCACGGCCGGTGCTTGGGCTGCTTCCCGCTCGGCTTCGGCAGCTCCGAGTGGTGGTTGGTCACGTAGAGCTACTTCGCCTTCCAATCCTGGTTGGAATCGATGAGCTTGTACGAGAGGTACTGCTCCGCGCGTCCTCCCTCATCTCGATCACGGCTCCTCCACTACTCGGTGGTTGTTGGTGTAGGGTTGGGGCTTCACCCGGAAGAACTTCCGAAACAAGATCCAATGGGGCTTGATCCCCAAGAAGGCTTCGCAGAAGTGTACGAAGACTGAGGTGTGGAAGATAACGTTGGGGTTGAGGCTGAGGTACTCGATGCCGTAGTACCCCAGCAGCCCTTTGAAGAAGTCACTGGCAGGGAGGGACAGTTCGCGCTCCGCGAACTGAGTGAACATCGGAATCTCATCCGGGTTCTTCTCCATGGGGTACGGATCCCCTACAGCGGCTCTCCACATGTCCACCTCCTTCTCCCGTAGGAACCCACTGTTGAGAAGGGCCAGCAGGTCTTCAGTCTTGGACTTGGACTTCTTCCACTCTCGATTCTGATCTGGCCGCGGCGGAGACACCGGCGGCATCCCCGCGGCAGATCCGGCGGCCTCTTCACGAGCCCTCTTCTTCCCACCGATGGCCTTCGCGGCCTTCAAAGGTGAGGGCTTCATTCTCCAGGTGCACGGCGTCTTCACTCGCATTCGCTCGGGGGCTGTGGTGGTGGCTTCCTACGGCGGCGCACTCGGATCTACGCTCTCTTCAACGGCAGCAGTGCGCACTGGCGGTGATTCCTGGCTAGATCTGCTAAGAATGGCTGCGAATCCATGGGGTGAAAAACCCTAAGGGTTTTGGCTTCTAATTATAAGTCAACAGCGGCCCCTCCAACGGCCGGATGGATAAGTCTGCGCTCGGCTGACTCAGCGGCGGCGCCTGACTCTTCAACTTCTACTAGTCGACGCGCCTCATCTCGGGGGCTCGGCTACTTCTACTTGACTTCCTTTGTAGCGGCAAGACTCAAGAGCATCTCAAGACACATTCTACAAGATGACCCTTCAATTCGAGAGGAAGTACTCGACTCAAGAGGCTCGGGGGCTCCGTACCACGTGTCCTTCAGTTTTTTTCTACGGATTTTACGGGATATTCTTGCCAAAACTTCAGATGGACCCTTAGCCAGAGTATACAACTCAACCTAAGGCTCGGGGGCTATTCCATATGGAGTGCAATTTTGCAATCGCACTTCCATATCAGTTTCGGCTTCAAGACAACATGGGCATTGTTGAAGACCTTCAAGGGCAGCACTCCAGGATGCTTGGGACTACTCGAGAAGACTTCAGGATTGCTCAAACATTAGCTGGAGTACATTCCAGCCTCGGGATGCTTCAACTATTCTTGAAGACCTTTGACTTGTAGTACTCGGGGACGCTTGAGGACTACTCGTTAAGGCCGTCAAGACTACTCGAGGCTATCCTTCTCGACTACAAAGTACTCAGGGGCTTGTCGTATGGACCTCCCTGGGCCCACTACCTCGGTGGGTACCAGGACCGACTACTCGGTGGGCCCCTGAGACTACCCGACTTGCGCTGCACGGCACCTGATGGCGTGAAGCACAAGGACTGCAGAGGAGAAGTACTCGGATTAGAAGTTGTACATGTCCCGCACTGTATAGAGGACTCCTAGACGTACTCGACTAGTACTCTCTCCCTGAACCGACTTGTAACCCTACCTCCCGGAATATATAAGGCGAGGCAAAGACCCCTCCTCTCTCATACGCATAAGATTGCATCATCTTGTAATCGCACCCAATCAACAAAAGGAGGTGCCAAGAGTGACTTCAGGGATCTCAATCCTTCACAGGTGCTCATAGGGATAGGGTTTAGGTACATGTGTTCATAGGGGTGATTGTACGCTTGTGTTGTCAGTGTCTGCATTGTATTGTGTAATTCTAAACAAAGAAGAAACAACGACTATACTTCTTCTCACATGCATATTCGATTATCCTTTTGATCCGCAACGCCTCAAAGCTCAAGACACCTGCCGCAGCCACCTCGAATGGAGTTGCGTCCACTCCGCCATCCACCTATGCCCTTGCGGTGGCTTGCATAGTGGGGTGAGGTGCACAGTGGTGCGGCGAGCGGAGGAGAGATGCCGACAGCTTTATTGGGGACCGATTGGATGAGGCGAGCGGGGCTGGGGCTCGTGGCTTCACCATCTCTGTTTCGTTGTGTTAGCACCGTGGGTGGTTTCCTTCCTCCCCGAGTTTGCACACAGCCGCAACCCTGCTACTAGCTAGTTGCACCGAGGATCTCGCATCCGCGCAATGCGCCGGTAGCCATCGGTGTAGTTCGGCCTCGAGGTCTTGGACACCCATGGTCCGCATACTCAATTGTTGGGGCGCGGTTGTGGGGTGCGGTCATTGTTGTTGATCCATGGAGTGTCGGAACTCAACACATGGTGTTCCACTATATGCCTCAACATTTGATTAAAAATACTCAATTTGCTGAGAGAAATTGTTATAAATGACGGTGCAAAACAATGAGAAGTAAAGTAATCGAACCGCAAGGAGACACGAGATTTAACGTGAAACCCCCCCTCAATGCGAGAGCGAAAAACCACTGGCACCAGCCAGCAAGCACTTCCACTATGATCGGAGTCCGGTTACAAACGCCAACGGTGGTGGCTTACAAGAAGTAGAATGAATCAATCTCCAATGGAAAACCCTAACGGGTTGTATGACCTGTACCGTATCGCGGAGGGTGTTGACCCCCCGCACTCCCTAGTTGCGACCCTAGCCTTCGGCTGGGCCTCCGCTACGCTCCTCTGAAGTTGGCCTTTATCTTGTGCACATGAATTTGGATCATCAATCAACAAAAATATCTAGATTTAGAGATGGGCAGATTGCAACACACTACTCAAATAGATTGGTGTACGTAGTTCTTTGCAGCTAATTTTGGTACATCTTCAAGTCATTTTCAACTTCTTTCTTGCCTTATGATCATGTCTCCCCTATAATAGGTTTGGTTCTGGGGAAAATTCATTCCACGCCAACCTCGGTATTGCACGCAATTTGGATCATCACCACATCAACCGTGATATTAGTTCAAGAGGTTAAAAATATGGAACAGATTGTAACCTTAACAATAAAATACTAATGATATATAAGGTAACAAAAGTCTACTCATCATTTGCGCAAACATACTCAATCTATTCACTTAAATAAAATACATAAAAAGTCTTCCATCATAAACTGCTTATAGAAAAACTATAATAAACCCTTGAGGGACTTGTGAAATAAAGAAACGAATTCCTATATAATGTATTTATTATTTTTGCCAAATAATGTAATATATATGGTAAGATAATGCCAAAGATTATAGTGACAGTGCCAGAGGCACAAGATATGGAATTTTTTTAAATAAATCGTTCATGGGCTCTATCTAGTGTGCCACATAAGATTATCCTGCCACTCTTGTCCGTCAAGAATAATTATGTTAACAATCTGCTAAGGTGGTTCGTAAAATTAAGGGCTTCTTAGTCTACAAATACAGCAGTGGGCCGTGCAAATGCATCCAGATCATTGTTCTTCCTTAACCTGTGAACAAAGTGGCGCAAAGTTTGTAAAAGAAAGCCAAAGTGGTGATGAGGCTTTAGGAATTCTTAGAGTTGGTGGATTCTAAAAGCTGCTTTTATAATTTTAGGAGTTTGTATCAAAAGCTGAATGCAAAAACTGGCTCTTAATTAGAATACAGCTGGCTCATAATTAGAAATGGTGTTTACTTCTCATGCAGCATTAAAATGGCATATCCCCCCTACAGTAAAATAAAAGGTATTATGGCTACGTACCTGTACCTGGACAAGCACTTGTCCAGGTAGATAGCAGAATACCATGTTTATCACAGGACAAACAGACTAGCAGGATGCTATCCATATTATTCCGTTACTCCATGCTGTATAAAAAGTAGCAAGCTTTTATTTTGGACTAGTATATCTTTACAGGTCACATAATAAAATATGCATTTATTTTGGACTAGTATACCTTTACACCTAGGAAAATTGGCAAGCTTTTATTTTGGACTCTTATATCTTTACAATACAACTCATATCCATCCACCTTCTATTTTTTGAACTATATGATATTCACAAGCCATCCCTTCTCCACTTTATATATATTATATAAAGAAGAACAAAGACCGTAAGGCATTTGCCCATTTAGTTTCTAAGCTAGAAAAATTTCGCACCTCTCTGCTAGTAGGTTACGGATTTGTTGAGTGACTGTGAGAGATGACCATATCTAAATCCCCATCTCCTGCTGTGAGCAAAGTGGAAGAGGAACATACTATGCCGGCTGTTGAAAACCCAGTGAATATTCTAGATCCAAAGATGAAGGGTACAGATCCACTAGATGTTGCTCCTTTGAGAATGATTCCGGTTCCCTATGGAGGAAAAAAACCTGTCCCCTTTGACCAGAATATACTTGATCGCTTAAGAGACCAGTCTGTTCCTTCCAAAGAACACTCTGTCCGTGAGGAAAAACAAGAAGTTGAGGTTCCCCAATCACTGAAGTCGCTTAATGGATACGAGGAAGGGGACTGGAAAGCTTTCATTAAACCAAGACCTTATGGGTCTCAGAAGGACAGGGTTAGTTTTTCTATCTTCTCCGTTGTAGATTAGCTTTGCATCTGTGCATCTAGATCTGTGGTTTTCTTCTAAATGCCTATTACTACCAGAAGAATACACTTTGTTAACTGATTATTAGTTCTTGAGCTGATGTGATTTATGGATCAAATCTATGCTTCTATTTGGCAGTACTGGTTTAATCTATTCCAAACTGATCGAGTTTGGATTTGAAGTAAATGGTATAGTAATATAACCCTTGTAGAAGTACCTATGTACATATGCATAGACAGGCAATATGCATTCTATCTGCTTAGGCAAACCTTACATGTCTGCAGATCGATATGAGCCCAACAGCCCATGCCATTGTCGAATGTTATGGACAAATTCACAGAAAATATCATTTTTAAATAATGCTGCCATCTCTGTTTCCATCATAATTAAAGAATATTTGAATCAAGAGTTCATACTTTGGCACTAAATTCTATTATGCTTGAGCACACATCATTTTTCAGTCCTCTGAATGTAATGGTTACATTGAATTTCAAGTTTAATTCATATTCGTCCTAATTGTTTGGTACTGCCACATCTATTTTCCTGCCCTACGTTCAAGCTCCACATAAATTTTATCCACGGTGTGCTAGAGAGAAGATAAAATGAATTACATCCTTCTGGTTGAAAATGTTTGATTTTATATTTTCTGACAACATGTGTTCAAATCGTACGAGTTAAGTGTAGGAAACAGTCACAGTGTATTATATTTTTGTATTCTTTGCATGTGATAATTTACACTAATGTTGAAAATATTGCATTCCAGGGACGGTGCATTTTGTGAGGAAAAAATCTCTAAAATGGGCTATATTATATCTATTAAACAGCTGATTTTGTTCTTACTTGACCAAGATGGACCACTAGTTGTGTGAAAATACTTGATATTTTTCCATCACTGTTTCTTAAAATTGGCACGAGTCTATTTTCATGATTACACAAGTTTTATTATGCGTAACATTACAAATTGTTGTTTGAAAGTTAAATTTTGAAGAGAGCATGTCTCAAGGCTCATGATGGACAGTCCTAGTAAATTGTTATCATATATTTTTATCTAATTATTATTTATGTAAAAGAATGTATTAACTCCGGATAACATGCTTATATGTAGACCTATGAGCATAAACAGTACTACAGGGACTTCCGTTCCATACCTGAAGTGGATGAATTCCTGAAAACAGATGGACCGAAAACAGGCATATTCAGGGGGAGAAAACTTCAGAAGAAGGTATTTACCCCCTATATATAAACTTATATTATAGCACACAAAATAAATCAGTATGTATACTCACAACAAGATATACTTATGATATTTCAGCATTATCAATGTTTTACTGTGACAGAGCATCAGTAAAACATTTATTGTAGTTTCATGTATTTATTTCATCAATACATACATCACCAATTTCATTCATATTTTTGGATTACGCAGAAAATAGTTGGTCCGGATGGTGATGGTCCTGCCGGTATGTTCCCTTCAATTATGTACATATTAATGTTTTTCACAAGATAATAATAAACCTGTACTTTGTGTTGAGTTATTTAATGATGCAACAAGTAGCAAAAATGAAAATTTGGGAACTGTTTAATCTCTCAATAATCTTTCAAACCAAGATTTACATCCATTATGATTTACATAACATATTTTGTACACAGGTACAACT
This sequence comes from Cenchrus americanus, assembly GCA_947561735.1. Classification (NCBI taxonomy): domain Eukaryota; kingdom Viridiplantae; phylum Streptophyta; class Magnoliopsida; order Poales; family Poaceae; genus Cenchrus; species Cenchrus americanus. The sequence goes on from OX387242.1 coordinate 191,596,767, forward strand.
AATTCTACTAGAGGAAGAAAGGCTGCCAAATATGCCACAGAAAATGTTTCAGCTGACCCAACTCGTCATTCAATCAAGCCGGATTTGCCTCATGGGTTTCTGTAGGTTCTGAATCATTGCGACTATCTATCTGGATAGAAATAATAGTATATGGTCATGTACTGGGCTATAAGCTGCGTATATTTCCCTGAGTTCAGTAAGAGCAATCCCAAAATGTTCATCAAACAGTATGGGGTTTCTTGTGGTAAAAACATGTTTGGTAGTTTGGTTTCCTTAATGAACTGGTTGTAATGATGCCTTGCAACTTATTGTTATTTCGTGGAAGTTCTTTATGTTGTTTAAGGTCGTTCGTGGTAACAGCAAAATTCTCACTGATCAAATTATATTATTTAGATTCTTTTCGTCAACAAGCTCAAATAAGGCATATATTTGAACTCATTAGTATTATCACTGCACATACATAAATAGTGAGATCATTAGGATTTGATCACAACTATAGTTACTCTGCATTATTATTTGTTGACTATTTTATACAGCATTATTGCAATTTATGCAATCATGGGCCACTGCACCACGCCAATTGTTCTGTAGCTTAGGAGGAAGGTGATCAGATCAAGCATGTTCAGAAATTATAGGCAGCAGCTTACAAGTTATATACTAGGCATGGGTAAATGCAATGTGGCTTACAAATTTGTCATGATTAAAGCTCCTGATACCTTCCATTTAGTCAGTTTTCATTATTCTTGATCAACGTTGTCAGCATGCACTCTTGACAAGGCCTGGCCGCAAGCATATGTGCGTTTTCTTGTGCTGGCATCATGTTAGGCACGGCAGGGCCGACTCTCTTAAGGCCCGTTAAGTTAATCCTCGGAATGGACCATTCTGAGACCTGTCACAGGTGGTTTCGAGTGGCAAGGTGTTGTTGCTTCCGCCATTTTGGTTGCTGTCACAATCCTTGGTTAAGGAGTCTTTATCTGCTATTCATCATTGCAGTTAATTTAACCAACACCTGTCTGTGTTGCTGTGTAGTGTAACCTACTAATAGTACATTACTTGGAGCAAGGATCTTATTATGCTTCTGAGGAGTTCCGATGGTAATGTCCTGAGGTTTTTGTCAGTCACTGTGCTGCACTCACTAGACGAGTGTATCGGATGCTATAAAGTTTGTTGCCCTGAATGGTGTTAATGTTTATTTATTAAGAATCACTACGTGAAAACCTCAGAAAGATCACGCGACATTAGTAACGGACTTATGTAGCCTGTTACGGTAAATGTTAAAGGTAACAGACGTTATTAATACCCGTTACCAATGAGAGATTCACGTTGGAACCTAGCTTCATTGGAGCCGCACATTACCAAAGCCCGTCACATTTCATATTTATTGGTAACAAACAGCGAAATGTCCGGACCCGGATTTTTGATTGAATACGGTTAAAGATTCGTGACGTCCGCGCTTGTGAGGCCGTGACCCCCCCCCCCCCCCACCCCGTGTCCACCATCCTCTCTATCTCATTCACTCCCTGCCTCCTCGCGTCTCCATCGGTCCACCCTCGCTCTCCCTCGCGAGATCTACTCTCGCTCCGCTCACCGCCCCCTCGCCTTTGCCTCTCCCCTCCCTCCCAAGGTGAGACGGCCTCGCCGGCCTCCTCCTCCTCCTCGACTGCCCCCTCCCTCTTCCAGCCCACCTCCCCACCAGATCTGGGACCGCACGGGCCCTATTCCAATGGGGATTCCCCCTACCCCAGACAGATTTGACTGCTCCCCTCGGTGGAGTTCATGGAGAAGGTCGTCATGCAGCGTCTCCTCCATCAAGTAGAAGGATGAGATCCGCGGGGCCGTGGGGTATGTCGCCACGCGGCTGCGTCGAGGCCGGTCTCTCCACCATCTGTGTGGGCATTATCCGCCTCCTAGACGAGCACCTCGTCCTCGCTGCCATAGATCCACAGTGATCAGATGCAAGGTAGTTGCAGTCCCTGTGCTCCCACTGAAATCCTCTCCTTGCTTGCTACATAGATTTGACAAAATGTGTGTTGCTGAACTGTCGGCCCTCACCAAGGCTTCATGCTACCGCCATGCCGAGGCCCCCCGCCGCCAACCACCGTAGAGCCCCCTGAGCCCCATCAGCTGAAGGTAGATACTGTCCCTCAAACCCTTCTCCTTCCTTGCTATGTAGATCCGATGGAATGTGTGTTGGTGAGCAAATGAATGCAAGGTATAGAGTTCTTTTCAAAGATGTTATTTGCAGGTAGCTACTTACCACTACGTGAAAAACTGGCTTTGGTAACAGACGTAGATCGCCTTTGGTAACGGGCAATGCGCCCGTTGCCGATCAAGTGTTACAAATAAGGCAAGAAAGGTAGCGGGCAGATGCCCGTTACTGACAAGACATATTCGTAACAGGCATTAAACAACAACCGCTACCACACCTAGCCACCGGTCACGTGAAATGGTTGTCTCTCTAGGCCCACAGGGAACTTTCGTAACAGGCACCAAAGCAAAGCCCGTTACAGTATCTCGATATCAGAGATGCCTGATGTGCACCTGCGTCTCCACTATCTTGACGAACTGAGACGCATCTATTTCACGCGCGTCTCGGTACATATAGGATTTGTAACAGGCATTAAACAACGACTGTTACCACAACTAGTCATCGGTCATGTGAAATGGTTATTTCTTTGGGCCCACAAGGAACATTTGTAACAGGCATGAAAACAGAGCCCGTTACTGTGAAATTAACATCAGAGAAGCGTTCCGTGAACCTTTGTCTCCCCTGTCTCGATGAAATGAGACGCATCTATTTCTACGTGCGTCTGCTTTCTCTCTATTAAAGGAGACGCTTGATTTCAACATGCGTCTCCTATATCTCGATGAACGGGCCAGGTCCTGGGGCCCACCGGTCGGGACTGGTAACGGGCTTTTACACTGCCCGTTACATTGTGGGCATTTTTGTAACGGGTTTCCTAATGAAGCTCGTTACTCACTGATTAGTGTTTGTAACGAGCTTTAATTAACGCCCGTTACAGATACGGCGGCCACCCCTACAATAACTTGCCTGGTTGCTGGTGGCATCCTGGAATCAGCCAGGATTTGGTAGCCACCAGGGGCTGCATCCTGGAACCTGTGAGGATATGGCAGCCACCACAGCAAGGAGACATCAAAACACATTCTCACATCACAGATACAGGCAAAGCAAGATCACATTTATAGACAAGCAAGATGTCATTTATAGACAAGCTAGGATCACATCAAGTTTCAAGTTACTCTCATCAGCTTGTTTGGATAAAGTCTTGAGAAAACTGCTTGAACCAGGCAGTATCTGACCCCAACCAAGCAAGGCCAAGCAGGTTTCTCAGGCAACAACACCTGACTAAAGAAGATTGAATGAGTTTCAAGTTTCTGGCCACAATAAACTCACGGTGCACCACTGTAGAAGTTGCCCTTTCGGTCGATGGTCACCTTAAAGATGTACTCACACAACATCTCCCAGACACGCTTTACATCTTTTATGGAAACATCTACAGGAGGTATGAAATATTGCAAAATACAATCATTTATGAGAATACAAGTAGAAATCATTTTCTAAAATCAGATGGATAATATGAGAAGCGACAAGGTTAAGCATTATTATCTACTTACAGCAGCCTTCTTGATGTCAGGTATGTCATCAAATAGTCTTAACATATGGAATGCCACATGGAATCCACACAAAGAGGACCCCGGTGGTTGCTGAGCACAATGCGTCGAGGTACCAAAATGACAAGTTAATGCAGTACGAAATAGGTAAGAAGGGACCATAAAAACCCCTCGATCTTACAGCGAGATTTGTTTTGTTCTTGAGTGTGGCTTTTGGCTTTTTCTTCTTTTCTTTTGAGAAGGGCCAGCAGGTCTTCAGTCTTGGACTTGGACTTCTTCCACTCTCGATTCTGATCTGGCCGCGGCGGAGACACCGGCGGCATCCCCGCGGCAGATCCGGCGGCCTCTTCACCAGCCCTCTTCTTCCCACCGACGGCCTTCGCTGCCTTCAATGGTGAGGGCTTCATTCTCCAGGTGCACGGCGTCTTCACTCGCATTCGCTCGTGGGCTGTGGTGGTGGCTTCCTACGGCGGCGCACACGGATCTACGCTCTCTTCAACGGCGGTAGTGCGCACTGGCGGTGATTCTTGGCTAGATCTGCTAAGAATGGCTGCGAATCCATGGGGTGAAAAACCCTAACGGTTTTGGCTTCTAATTATAAGTCAACAGCGGCCCCTCCAACAGCCGGATGGATAAGTCTGCGCTCGGCTGACTCAGCGGCGGCGCCTAACTCTTCAAATTCTACTAGTCGACGCACCTCATCTCGGGGGCTCAGCTACTTCTACTTGACTTCCTAGGTAGCGGCAAGACTCAAGAGCAACTCAAGACACATTCTACAAGATGACCCTTCAATTCGAGAGGATGTACTCGACTCAAGAGGCTCGGGGGCTTCGTACCACGTGTCCTTCAGTTTTTTTCTACGGATTTTACGGGATATTCTTGCCAAAACTTCAGATGGACCCTTAGCCAGAGTCTACAACTCAACCTAAGGCTCGGGGGCTACTCCATATGGAGTGCGATTTTGCAATCGCACTTCCATATCAGTTTCGGCTTCAAGACAGCACGGGCATTGTTGAAGACCTTCAAGGGCAGCACTCCAGGACGCTTGGGACTACTCGAGAAGACTTCAGGATTGCTCAAACATCAACTGGAGTACATTCCAGCCTCGGGATGCTTCAACTATTCTTGAAGACCTTTGACTTGTAGTACTCGGGGACGCTTGAGGACTACTCGTTAAGGCCGTCAAGACTACTCGAGGCTATCCTTCTCGACTACAAAGTACTCAGGGGCTTGTCGTATGGACCTCCCTGGGCCCACTACCTCGGTGGGTACCAGGACCGACTACTCGGTGGGCCCCTGAGACTACCCGACTTGCGCTGCACGGCACCTGATGGCGTGAAGCACAAGGACTACAGAGGAGAAGTACTCGGATAGGAAGCTGTACATGTCCCGCACTGTATAGAGGACTCCTAGACGTACTCGACTAGTACTCTCTCCCTGAACCGACTTGTAACCCTACCTCCCGGAATATATAAGGCGAGGCAAAGACCCCTCCTCTCTCATACGCATAAGATTGCATCATCTTTTAATCGCAACCAATCAATCTAGAGTTACGCAGCATACAGGACGTAGGGTATTACGCACCTCGCGGCTCGAACCTGTCTAAATTGTGTGCCATGTGTCTCTTCCTTCGAGTTACCGGTCTCGGCGAGGACACATTCATCGACTTTGGGTACTCCCCTTAGTAGGTTGCCGGTCTAAAACACCGACACATGCTTGTTTATAAAAGAAATAATTTGAATATGAAGCAAAGCAAGCTGTGTAGCTTTATGACTTTTGGTTCCATGTCATGTGGAGATTGGATTTTACTCGTGTTTTTGGTCGTGGCTTCATCCAGACAATACCTAGAAGGGGTGAGTCCCTTTTTCGTGTTACCTTGCTGCCGATCCGTGTTGGATTGAGAATAAGAACATGATCAGATTCTAGCGACCTGGATACTTGTTTGATTTCTATAGAGATCCCCTCTTCTAATCGTGGTTCATCGTGGCCGCCGGTGGAAGGCTCATATCTAGGGTTTGGATTGAATCTCTTGTATGTCATCCATTCTATATCATTGTTACTGCTCATATCCGTTTCATCAAATGTTCGGGTCCACGGTCCTTGACTTAATGGTTCGATCCGGCAAGTGAATGGGTGGATTAGTGGGCCATGGAATAGACTTAGAGACCTTCATTGCCGGGTGTCTTCATCCAAGCTCAGATGGGAGGTCTCTCACATAACATGCATCTTTACTGACAATAAGAAGCTTCCTCCCAATCGCCACACCATGATGCCTTTGCCAACCAGCCTCGAGTGTGCTTTCCCCAGCTGCTGTCATATGATGCTGACACGAAGCTGGCACCATCAGCACCTTCCCCATGGAGCCCATATGTGCGATGGCACAAAGGAGTGGCGATATATGTGTGCTTGGGGAAGAAATAATATTGCCTCAGGCAGTGTGCATATGTGCCCAGGACCGGACATATGCACATGCACCCGGGTGTAGAGACCGTAAGTAGACATGCACATTTATGGGGCGACATATGCGCTTTTATGGGAACAGTAATAGTTTGTGCCCCTGGCGGAAGTAGTACGCCCCCCAAGGCAGCAAAAACACATGCTTGGGTTAACGCATGGCTTCAGTACACCATGGACCCAAAGCAATCTGAGCTTTCTAAAGATGATAGGGTACAAGACATGCAGCGAGTCCACAAGTATCTGTGCGGCGAGCACTTAAAACGTACTTAAATTTTTGATTCACCAGCAAGTACAGCGGTAGTACTAACAATCATACTAGCAAAACATGCTCTTACATGCTAAAAGTATTAACTACTTCAGCATGAGTTAGGGCCTTAGGGGATATATGGGAATGAGACATTAAGATAAGCATTCACAAGATGAGTTCATGAATCAAGAATGGAACGTTGAACCCTGTAAGAAAAGCATTATTTCTGCTCTGTTTATAAACAATGCACAACTCTGCTGACCTAACTGCAATGGCTACCTCGCTCATGTGAAAGAATCAAGAACACTACACAACTGTAGAAAACTTGTATTAAGTACAAAAATCTGGGGTCTTACGAAGTACAAATCTATGAACGGCAGCCCCCACACTGACATTGACTATACGCAAAGCACAAACCCGAACTTGAGTGGTAACTACTGAACATAAAGATTTAGGGGCATGCAAGACCCCTCAATGTGCCAATAATGGTCTCCAACATGACGCATGGGCTAAAGGCTCAAAAGAAGGTGATGTCCAGTTGTTTCGAGGATTCCCGTTTCGAGGAATTTGGACACGACACAAGTGACATTGGAAAGTGTGGCTTCTCATCTTTCCTTGCACACGTACGTACAACATTTGAAACGAGCTCCACATGTAGGTTAGGTGTCAATTCTGAGGTGGTTTTCTTTTAGAGGTGGACTCCAAGTTGATATGTATGGGGCTCCAACATGGATTGGATGCTCCTACACTACTACAAAACATGGATCTGTTACAGCCTTTTGTAACATATTCATGGTTGTGTTACATAGAAAATTCATAGTAACACAATACTATGTGTTACAATAGTTGTTGTAACACATACAACTTCTTTTAAATCGTGTTACAAAAGACAATTATGGTCACACAAAAATAGTGTTACATCAGGAATGTTACAAAGATGAATACACATGACTGGAAGGCCACTTCTAGGTATCTATAGTAACACAAATAATGTTACAACATTAGTGCTACAATGAAAAATATATATGCATGTCAGTATGTGTCATTGATATTGAACACATTCTAATTAGATATATCATCCATATCTCTTATTTTTACTAATACCGAACACAAGGTGTTGTAAGGTGGACCCATAATAATAATAAACTAGTGGTACAATAATAAGTCAAAAAAAATGGTCACTAGCAAGAATGATTAAAAATGAAAAAATGTAGTTGTTTACAAGTTCAGTTCAAACCAGCAAATATAATGATGGGCACTGAGAACAAACTCCAGTAGGCTACAAGTGCATTTTCGTTAGGTACACAATTTTTACTATTAGATCTCTAATACATTTTAAACCAGTAGATAATGTTTGTTTGACAGTTATCTCCACTAATAATATAGTTATTATATAGTACTGTGGTTTAATGTGGGTCCCACAAATATATAAGAACAGCTTTCTGGCCTGAAGATTGGAGTTGGACCCTATTCATCAATCAACAAAAGTTGTGAATTGGCTTATAGTCCAATGGTAGGACGGTCCAGTGGGACGTACTCCCACCATTCCCGGGATTTTCGAAGGATTTACCAGTGTTGTGCATTAAGTGGCGAGCGGTGTTTCCATTGACAAGGAGGTGCCAAGAGTGACTTCAGGGATCTCAGTCCTTCATAGGTGCTCATAGGGATAGGGTTTAGGTACATGTGTTCATAGGGGTGATTGTACGCCTGTGTTGTCGGTGTCTGCATTATATTGTGTAATTCTAAACAAAGAAGAAACAACGACTATACTTCTTCTCACATGCATATTCGATTACCCTTTGATCCGCAACGCCTCAAAGCTCAAGACACCTGCCGCCGCCACCACGAATGGAGTTGCGTCCACTCCGCCATCCACCTATGCCCTTGCGGTGGCTTGCATAGTGGGGTGAGGTGCACAGTGGTGCGGCGAGCGGAGGAGAGATGCCGACAGCTTTATTGGGGATCGATTGGATGAGGCGAGCGGGGCTGGGGCTCGTGGCTGCACCATCTCTGTTTCGTTGTGTTAGCACCGTGGGTGGTTTCCTTCCTCCCCGAGTTTGCACACAGCCGCAACCCTCGCTACCGGCTAGTTGCCCGAGGATCTCCCATCCGCGCAAAGCCGCCGGTAGCCATCGGTGTAGTTCAGCCTTGAGGTCTTGGACACCCATGGTCCGCATACTCAATTGTTGGGGAGCGATTGTGGGGTGCGATCATTGTTGTTGATCCATGGAGTGTCGGAACTCAACACATGGTGTTCCACTATATGCCTCAACATTTGATTAAAAATACTCAATTTGCTGAGAGAAATTGTTATAAATGACGGTGCAAAACAATGAGAAGTAAAGTAATCGAACCGCAAGGAGACACGAGATTTAACGTGAAAACTCCCCTCAATGCGAGAGCGAAAAACCACTGGCACCAGCCAGCAAGCACTTCCACTATGATCGGAGTCCGGTTACAAATGCCAACGGTGGTGGCTTACAAGAAGTAGAATGAATCAATCTCCAATGGAAAACCCTAACGGGTTGTATGACATGTACCGTATCGCGGAGGGTGTTGACCCCCCGCACTCCCTAGTTGCGACCCTAGCCTTCGGCTGGGCTGTAACAACCCAGGAATTTAGGTGTGCAAATTTTGCGAAAATTTAAAACTTTTTGCTTGCATTTGAGTGCTATCAATTTTTTGAACCAAAATTGCTAGCCCTTCACTAAATTCTCCACTAATTTATCCTATTTATAAAACATATGTTAAAAATATGGTAAAATATGTGAGTTGGTTTTTCCTTTGGTTTATTTGGAGTTCAATTGAGTGAAGTTTGAATTTGAAAGGAAATCAAATTCAAACTCTATATCAAATCCTATTTCAAACCTACTCATTTATTTGGCAAACCAACCAACTAGATCTGGGCCGATTTCCTTTTTATCTGTTCTGCTGCCGGCCCAACCCAGGGCGCTTTTCGGCCCATTAACCCGCGCAGCATTACTCTCCCATCTCTTTCACTGCCGCATGGGCCCCAGACGTCAGCCCTCCCTCTCATTCCTTTCTTCCCTTATCCACTTGACCCACGCGCCGGACAACCGCACCCGGCGGGCGGCGCGCCGCCGGTCCGGCCCCCACCGGCTCGCGCGGGGGTGGCGCGCGGCCGAGCCGCCGGCCGGCACGCACGCCAAGGACCGCGCGCGCGCGCGGACGGGAGACGACCGGGGAAAAGGGGATGGACGCCTTTGCCGTCCCCAACGCGCATCCGAGGCGGGCCGGGGCTTCCCCGGGCGCGCCATCTACCCCGGGACGGCGGCGAGCCAAGGGCATCGGGGTATTTTCCCCTTGAGACCCCGCGGCGCATTTTCAAAAGGAGAGGAGGCCGGCGTGGCCTGGAGGCAAGGCCAACCACCCCCCCTCTTGGGGTTTCTACTTCCATTGCACGGCCGAGTGCCCAAGGTTGAGGGAGAAGGCGGGCGTGCCGCCGCGCCGCGCCATTGGGAGAAGGAGCGGGTGCGCCGCCGCCGCGACGCACCGGTCGAAGGGGGAGCCGAGGGACGGAGCGGGGGCAAGGTCATCTTCGCCGCCAGGGAGCGCCGAGCCGTGCCAGGAGGGGGAAGAGTCGAGGACTAGCCGTGGACAAGGAGCTGGAGCCGAGGCGGCGACCACCGACGTGAACTCCTACCTCGCCTTCGCACGCCTCTTCACCGAGCCGGCCACGACTCCACCATCGCCCCATCGTGAGCACCGCAGCCCCTTCCTCTCTTCTTCCCCTTGATCTCTCTTTCCTGTGATGCACCGCGACGTCGAGGCGCGACGTCGTGGACCCTTGCTTGGTTGCCGGCCGTCGCGCGCGGGGTTTGCCGCACCGCGGCGGGGGAAGCTCCCCGAGCCGCTCGTGCTCTTGGGCGCCGCCGTCGCCGTGCGAGGAAGGGTTTTGGGCCCGGCCGTCGCGCCGTGTTCGTTTGTGCGGGAACGTTTGCGTGCGGCCTTCGCGCCATGCCCTTTGTGCGAGGCGAGAGCGCGCCGCGGCGCGCGTGCGGCGCGCACCGGATACCGGGGGCCGCCGCGCCGGGCGAGCGAACTAGTACGCGCGGGCGTGTGGGTGATCCGGGCTTCGACCCGCGGTTTTGTGCGGGTGGGGAAATGCGGGGCCGTCGCGCCGTGACGCGCCGGCGGCGGCGGCGTCGTGCCGGCTACCGGGACGGTGCGCCGCCCGCCGCGCGCGGGAGCACGGATGTGAGCGCCGAACGGCCGGCACACCCCGATGCCGAGCCATGGCGTGTGTTTCGGCCCGAGAAGGATGAACCGGGCGAGTAGCACCCGAGCTAAGCGCGGCGGCGCACCGCGCGGTCGCGGCGCCGCCGGGGCTTTACGTCGAGCACCTGCTGGGCGGGCGGGCTGTGCCGGTTTAAGAGCAGAAGCGGGCCGCCGGCCAGTTATGGGCCCTAAGCCCAGATATCGACTAGCAGGCCACCGGCCCAGCACAGGTTAGGGATCAGGAGGTGGATTACCAGACTTCTTACGCGACCTTTAGCGGGCTTTAGCACCTGGGCCAATGTGGGCCGAAACCCGATCCGGGCGGTAACAAGTCCGCTGGGCCGCCCACGGCCCAGCAGCACTTCTGGCCATTTTGCAGCCCGATAAAACCAGGAGGCTGACGTCATGCTGACGTCAGCAACGTTTTTTCTGAAAAACCCTTTTCTCTTCTGTTTAAAAATTCCAGAAAATGTATTTAACCTTTAAAAATTCATAATAAATTCTAGGAAGCTCAGAAAAATACAAAACTAATTTCTATAAATCCGTATTTGCGAAACCTTGCTGATTGTAGGTAGTTTGGGTTCATTTGGATCTTCTAAATTGATTCTTATTTGGAGTTATTGCTTAGATGTGCACCGTTATCTTATTTTCGCGTCGAATCTCGTGCGCGGACCCGAGCTTCGACCGGAGGACGTGGAGGACCCCGAGTACACTCGCTCGGACGGCGGCGCTTCAACGGCAACGAAGGTGTCATGTCACTCCCAACCATATAGATCCTATGTTGCTATGTAGCTGCTAGTGCTTTACTTTAATGCATTGATCTGTTGATTTGCATAACCCGTTTAATAGCCATGCCTTGATGTTTTGATATATCCTGTTCCTTGTTCTACTACCTGCGGGACTAGCTACAGACCCCTAGCTAGTCCCTTACCTCAACTATCCATACTTTTGTTGTTTGATTATGGATGGTACTCTGGGCTTGGACTGAGATGTGGGTATCTCGGTGAGATTCTAGCGTGCGTTCTGGGTTGCGTACCTCCTTGCTGTGTTCTGGCGGGAGCGAGCCGCTTGGTTACTTGTGAACGGCTGCCGAGGGAAGATGCGATCTGGCCTCTTACCCGAGGGTCGTGTCGTGTGGGATGGAGACGTTGAGTGCTCGCTCTCGGCCCCCTTAAGGACCGATCGTCAGTTGACCTTGTTTCGGATGACTATTTTCGTACAGACCGCCCGCCTTGTATTGGGCGGGTGTCGTATGGACCTCCCTGGGCCCACTACATCGGTGGGTACCAGGACCGACTACTCGGTGGGCCCCTGGGACTACCCGGCTTGCGCTACACGGCACCTGAAGGCGTGGAGCACAAGGACTACGCAGGAGTAGTACTCGGTTAGGGAGCTGTACATGTTCCGCACTGTATAGAGGACTCCTAGACGTACTCGACTAGTACTCTCTCCCTACTCCGACTTGTAACCCTGCCTCCCGGACTATATAAGGCGAGGCAGGGACCGATCTCTAGCATCTAATCTCAATCCCCTACAACCCACGGCGCACTATTGCACCATCTTGTAATCGTGCCCTATCAATCCAGAGCTACGCAGCATACAGGACGTAGGGTATTACGCACCTCGCGGCCCGAACCTGTCTAAATTGTGTGCCACGTGTCTCTTCCTTCGAGTTACCGATCTCGGCGAGTCACATTCATCTACTTCGGGTACTCCCCGTAGTAGGTTGCCGGTCTAAAACACCGACAGCTGGCGCGCCAGGTAGGGGCTCTCGCTCGAGATCACATGGCGAACTCGACGGCTTCCGTCCACATCAAGCCAACTGTCGCCTTCAACCGCGGTGACACCTTCATTTTTGGCGCCTGGGTTTGCACTGCTGATGGCGCGGGCTCCTTCCAGCGCCGCCTGACCATGCAGCCCAACCCGAGGACAGGCCTTGTGACGCTTCCCGAAGCCGTCACAGGCGAACTCGCCGGCAAGTTCGGCGAAATCTCGCTCTTAAACCAGCACGCCGACTTTGAGCTCGAGTCCGCCTCTAACTCGAACTCGACGTCGCCATGGGCCATCGCTTGCGAGCCGGCTGCTCAGCCATCGCAGACGGCCCCTTCACCACGCCAGCGCCCCGCGCGTGGCCCCCGCGTCCTCGGCCGGGCCCGCACAGGGGGCTCCTACTCCACGACGGGCCGGCAAGGAGCCGTGGTAACCGAGTACAACTCGGACTCCGACGCCGTCCCCGATCACGTCTCGGGCTCCAACCCCCCTCTCCCGAGTTCTACTCGAACCCGGACTATGAGTTCGACTTTGGGTCGGACCCCGAGGAGCCCGAGTCGAAGACGACTCCACCGAGCTTCCTTTGTCGGGGCCGGCCTGCGGGGCCGGTTATAAGATCAACACCGGCCGCGGATACGTCTGCGGCCGGACCGCAAGCCCGCCGACCGGCAAAGGGAGACTCACGTTACGTCGCCTACATCGACTCACTACCGTTCCGGAGGGAACACCAGCGGCCCCGGGGCGGCTCCAATACAACCACCGAGGTGGCACCTTCTGAGTCCAGCCTTGGCACCCCTGACCGCCAAGTCTTCATGGCTGCCGGCGACACCCCCGGGAACCTCGGAGCACGGCCGCGGACAAGTACCTGGAGGACATCTCCGCAGACGAGCTGTCTGCTGATGCCCCTGCAGGCGAGACCGACGCCAACAGGGACGCCCGACGCGAGCGTAACAAGAAGCGCAACGAACGGCGCCGGCGGCTCAGAGACAACCTTCCCATCCGCAACCTTGCGGAGGCTCTCGAGGCGGCCGAGAGCAGAGTCCACACCACTCCTGAGCAATGCCTCATGTCGATCACAACGATCGCACGCCAGGCTCAGGGCATACGCGCTGGAGAGGTCATCGCCAAGCTCGGCGAAGAAGCTTACTTCATGCGGGTCGACAACGAGTCGGCCCGGCCTCCCCCCGGCCAAGCCGCGCGACAACGAAGCTACTAGTCGCAGCGCCGGCGCCGGCCCCAACCGTACTCGAGGCGACATCCCGGCCGACCCAAACCGTCGCCGCTCTCATGCCGGCGGACCTTCGCGGGACCAAGGCAACCGAGAGGGTTGTCCCGCACCGCGCTCCGGCCGGTGGTGGCGGCAACGACCCCGACGGTGGCGGCGGCGGCGGCGGCGGCTCCAACCACGGAGCCAACGGGGAGAGGCGGGGGCGGCGGCGGTCGCGGCGGCCGAGGCCACGCGAACGGCCACGCCTCCAGCGCCTCGCACGGCGGGTACAACGCCCGCCAGAAGATCGAGGAGCTGCGGCGGAAGAAGTCGACCACTGAGGGCGACGGCTTCCCTGCCTTCTTACCACGGCTTCGCAACCTACTCCTCCCCGACAAGTTCAAGCCTTTGGGGATCACCAAGTACGACGTGAAGCAGGATCCCATCCAGTGGCTCCGATGCTACGCTCTCTCCATCGAGAACGCTGGCGGCAACAGCGACACCAAATGCCTCTACTTCCCCTTCCGCACCGGACCGGGCACCACTCACATGGCTCGAGTCGCTCGACAAGCACTCGATCGACAAGTGGGACCGAGTGAAGGAGCGGTTTACAAGCAACTTCGCGGGCGCCATGGGCCGTTCGGGTACTCGCATGGACCTCGCCATGATCAAGCAGGACCAAGGCGAGACCCTCCGCAAGTACATGCGCCGCTTTTTTGACAAGCGCGCTACCGTCGTCGACGTCACCGACAAGGAGGTCATCGACCTCTTCCAGGACGGCCTCTACCATCGCCGCACCTTCGAGGACTTCGGTCGTCGCCGCCCCAAGTCCATTCCCCACATCAAGGACATGATCACGTCCTGGGCGGACGAAGAGGACAAGGCTAATGCCAAGTACGACGCCATCCGCGGCAAGACCAAGCAGAACCAGGGCGGCGGCAGCGGCAGCAATGCAAACCAGGGCGGCCGCGGCAACAACAACAACAACAACAATAGCAACTACTCGGGTCCCAACCGCAAGCGCAAGCCAGACAACACCGTCGCGGCTATCCAACGCCCTGCGAAGGGGAACTCGAAGAAGAACTCTGGCGGGTTCAAGGACCTGCTGAAGGAGAAGTGCCCGTGGCATCCGACGGCAATCACACTACCGAGCAGTGCTACCAGCTCAGGCACGCACTCAAGGACACGCCGGAGCCACCGCACCCTCACGATCAGAAGGGCAAGAAGAAGGACGGCGACAACGACGACTTCCAGGAACCCGAGAAGACCGTCAGCGTCCTCTTCGGCGGAGCGCCGGCGGGCGGGAGCGGAAGGCTACCCGCCGCGAAGTGATGTCCATCGAGCCAGCGGTCATGACCCCTCTCAGGTGGTCAGAGGTACCCATCACTTTCTCCCGCGCGGACCAGTGGACTAGCTTCTCCGAGCCAGGACGGTTCCCTCTCGTCCTGAAACCAACAGTGGCGGGTTCCAAGCTCAACAAGGTGCTCATCGACGGTGGAAGCGGGCTCAACGTCCTTTTCACCAAGACCTTGAAGAAGATGAACCTCGACGTCACCCCCATGCTCAACAGGAGCAGCATGCCCTTCTATGGCATCGTCCCAGGCAACGCGGCTATCCCACTAGGCTCAGTGGTACTGCCAGTTACCTTTGGGGCGTCTCGGGATAACTACCGCACTGAGTACATCAAGTTCGAGGTTGCGGATTTCGAGACTTCCTACCACGCCATCCTCGGCAGACCGGCCATCGCCAAGTTCATGGCGGTGCCCCACTACACCTACTTGGTACTCAAGATGCCAAGTCCGGCCGGTGTACTCTCCCTCCGGGGGGGACTTGAAGATCTCCCACGGCTGCGATACGAGAGGCCGTGGTGATCGCTTCAACAAACCAAGTACCCACCCCAATGATGGAGGTCTACGGCTGCGTCGAAGAAGCTCGCTACGAGCGAACTCGACATCCCGAGAGAAGTCGACGGCACCAACAAGCCTCGGCCACCGAGGAGGTACTCGTCAAGTCGGTCGACCTCGGAACGGGCGACCCCGGCCAAGACCACCACCATCGGGGCCGGCCCCCCAAATAGGAAGACACGCTCATCGGCTTCCTTCGGGCTAGCCGCGACATCTTCGCGTGGAAGCCGGCGGACATGCCGGGAGTGCCCGGGGAGCGCGATTGAGCCTTTGCGTCTCAACGTCGATCCAAAGGCCACCCCCAAGCGACAACACCTCCGACGCTTTGCCGACGACGGACGGGACGCCATCAAGAAGGAGCTCGCCAAGCTACTCGCTACAGGCTTCATCGAGAGAAGTCTTCCATCTCGAGTGGCTCGCCAACCCCGTCCTCGTCGCAAGAAGAAATCAAACGAGTGGAGGATGTGCGTCGACTACACCGAGCCTCAACAAGCACCGCCCCAAGGACCCCTTCGGGTTGCGCGGATTGATCAAGTCATCGACTCCACGGCGGGGGCTGCGACCTGCTCTGCTTCCTCGGCGCTACTCCGGGTACCACCGGATCGCAATCAAGGAGGAAGACCAGGAGAAGACCGCGTTCATCACCCCGTTTGGCGCGTACTGCTACACGACCATGTCATTCGGGTTGAAGAACGCCGGCGCTACCTACCAACGGGCCATCCAGGCCTGCTTCAAGCGGCAACTCAACAAGAACGTCGAGGCCTACGTGGACGATGTGGTTGTCAAACCAGGGACTCCAGTACCCTCATCGACGACCTTGAAGAGACCTTCGCCTCACTACGCGAGTACCGCTGGAAGCTCAACCCGAACAAGTGCGTCTTCGGCGTACCTTCGGGTAAACTACTCGGCTTCATCATCAGCCAGCGCGGCATTGAAGCCAACCCCGAGAAGATCTCCGCCATCACCAGCATGAAAGCTCCCACGAGCATCAAGGACGTCCGAAGGCGACGGGGTGCATGGCGGCGTTGAACAGATTCATCTCGAGGCTAGGAGAACGGGGTCTCCCCCTTCTTCAAACTTCTCAAGCATCACGAGAAGTTCGCGTGGACTCCGGAGGCGGATCAAGCCCTTGCCCGGCTCAAGGACTTCTGTCAAAGCCGCCGATCCTCACGGCTCCCTACAAGGGCGAGCGGCCTCTTGCTCTACCTAGGCTGCGACTACTCACGTGGTCGGTCTGCCATCGTTGTCGAGCGGCGGGGAAGACGGCCACGCCTACCGGTCCCGGCGCCGGTCTACTTCGTCGGCGAGGTTCTATCGAGTCCAAGGCTCGCTACCGGCCCGTGCGAAGCTTCCCGTACGCTCTACTCATCACCTCGCGGAAGCTACGACACTACTTCCGGGGAGTACTCGGTTTCGTCGTCACCGACTACCCGCTCGGCGACATCACGAGGAACCCGGACGCCACGGAAGAATCTCCAAGTGGGCTGTCGAGCTCGGCGCCCTCACCATCGACTTCAAGCCACGCACCGCCATCAAGTCGCAGGCACTAGTCGACTTCATGGCAGAGTGGCGGGAGACCCAACTACCTACTCCCACCGTGCGACCAGAGCATTGGGTGATGTACTTTGACGGCTCACTCAACCTCGAGGGCGCGGGCGCGAGGGGTACTCCCGATCTCTCCAACGGGCGAACAACTCAAGTACGTCCCGCGGATCTTCCGGAAGGTCTCGAACAATGAAGCCGAGTACGAAGCCCTCCCCGCACGGGCTCCGCCTCGCGGCTTCACTTGGCATCAAGCGGCTACTAGTCTACGGCGACTCCGCAGTGGTCATCAACCAAGTCAACAAGTCCTGGGACCGCAACAAGGAGAACATGGACGCCTACTGCCTAGAAGTCCGCAAGCTCGAGAACAAGTTCTACGGTCTCGAGTTCCATCACATCGTCCGCGACAACAACGTTGCGGCGGTCGTCCTCTCGAAGCTTGGATCCACCCGCGCCCAAGTACCCGCGGGAGTCTTCGTCCATGAGCTTCACGCGCCATCCATCCCGGAGCCGGCGCCACCGACCACTGCCCCAGACCATCCACCAGCTGGGCAGGAGGTCATGATGATCGACGTGGACTGGAGGCAACCCTTCATCGACTACCTCAGCGAGCAGAAGGTCCCCTCCGACAAGAACACGGCCGAGCAACTCGTTCGTCGCGCCAAGTCCTACGTCCTCGTCGGCGACAAGCTTTACAAGCGGGGCGCATCTTCTGGAGTACTCATGAAGTGCGTCCCTCGTGAAGAAGGCAAGGACATCTTGGAGGAGATTCACAAGGGCGATTGCGGAAATCACGCGTCTTCACGTACGCTGGTCAGCAAGGCCTTCCGGCGAGCTTTCTACTGGCCCACAGCCCTGAGCGATGCCGAAGAACTCGTCAGAATGTGCCAAGGATGTCAATTCTTCGCCAAGCAGCAACACGTCCCAGCCTACAAGCTAGTCACCATACCGCCGACCGGCCCTTTGCCCGCCGGGGGCTCGACATGATTGGGCCCCCGCCAACCTGCGCCGGGGAGGGATTCAACGAGTGCGGTGGCCATCGACAAGTTCACCAAGTGGATCGAGGTCAAGCCGGTCACATGTCCCAAGGCCGACGAGTACTCGACTTCTGGATGAACTCGTACACCGCTATGGGCTACCCCACCGCATCATCACGGACACGGGATCCAACTTCAACAACCACCAGTTCTGGGAGTACTGCGAGAACAGCGGGATCGACGTCAGATACGTCTCAGTCGCCCATCCACGGGCCAACGGACAAGTCGAGCGCGCCAATGGGATGGTGCTCGACGCCCTCAAGAAGCGGCTACATGACGCTGCCAACTCTAAAGGGGGCAAGTGGATCAAGGAACTACCCAATGCACTCTGGGGGCTGCGGACTCAACCATCCAAGCCAACGGGGCAATCCCCCCACTTCTTGGTCTACGGCTCTGAAGCCATCCTCCCTGCCGACGTCATATGGAACTCGCCGGCGGTGGAGCACTACGACGAAGGCGTCTCGGAAGACGACGGACGAGTTGATATCGACGCTCTCGAAGAAGCTCGGCCGCGCCGCCCTCGTCCAATCGGCAAGATACCTAGAGGGTATCCGACGCTACCACGATCGCAACGTCAAGGAACGCTCCTTCAACGTTGGAGATCTTGTCCTCCGCCGTATCCCCGAACACGGAAGGACTCCACAAGCTCAGCTCCCCATGGGAAGGCCCCTTCACCGTGGCTAAGGTGACCGGGCCGGGCTCCTACCGCCTCCAAACACTTGAAGGCGAAGAGGTCAACAACTCGTGGAACGTCGACCAACTCTGTCGATTCTACGCCTAGTCTCACGACTACTCCGGGGTTCAAGTCTACACGACTACATCAACGCCCCTTGCCGCAAGCGACCCCCCGGGTCCTGGCTCCAAGTCTCCGGACTACTCTCCTCCAGGTCCAGCCCGTTCGGCTACCTACGGACCACGAGGCTGCGACGAGCGTCAAGGACTCTAGCGACGGTCTATCAAGAGACCACACTCCAAGATCCGGCCCTACGGCTACCTACGGATACGCGGTCCAGCCTACACGGCTACTTACGGATCACCAGCTGCAAGCGGCTACCCGCTCCAGCTCCACTTAGGCCGTGTAGCGGCCTCCGGGTCCAGGCGACTACTTGTAACTACGGCCCTGGCCATCCAGGTGTACTTCTTCAGTAATAAAGTTTGATCGTTCATCAACTTCTTTACTGTCTACTCCCTACGACGGGACTACTAAAGCCGAGTACTACTACTCGCACCTACTCCACGATGGGCGCTCCGCACTCTGAGATCGCGGTTACGAGTACTCATTAATGGAACAACTTCATTTCATTGATACATGAATAAGTTCATTACAAGTGGTTTTTGTACAACTGTGGCTACTAAGCTACCTATGCGGGGGCTACGGAGGTTCGGCTTCTCGGCTACCTGCTCCGCGATGGGAGCCATCTGCTCCCGGCGGCTACGCGTCTTGCTCATCCGGCGGTTGGCGGCTACCCCGCCGGCGACCACCTCCACTGGAGCCTTCGGGAAGTACGACTTCATGAAGGCTAGCACTTGCTTCGGGATCGACTTGGCCATGTGCTTGACGTAGGCGGCCGGCCGGCTTGGCGCTTCACGAAGTCGATCCGCCGGAGGGGCTATCTTGGGGCCGCCGGGTGCGGCACCGGCGGCCTCGCGATCGGGAGAGCGGCCTCTTCAAGGTCCTTCGTTCGGGCCGGAGCGCCTCGCAATCTTCGTTCAACTTCGCAAAGATTTGTAGCGATTGACGAGATCTCTGTCGAGAGGCAATCCGCAACTCCATATGCTTCTCGCACTCGATGGCAAGCTCCTTGTAGTCGAGCTCAAGTACACCGGCGGGCTTCTTGCTCCCGGTAGAAGAGGTTCTTCATGCGACCTCCGAGGCTTTCGAGTGCTCCACCGGCCTTCGAGTTACGCAACACACCACAACAACGGGTCGAGAGGTTTTGACGACTTCCAACAAGTACCCGGCAAGTCAAAGGACATACCCTTATTCTTGTTGCGGAGGCCTTTGTTTTTCCGCACCAAGTCGTCGCCCTTCGCTGCGGCTCCATCACATCGTTGTGATACTTGGCGAAGGCGGCGTCGAGCTTCGACTGCATCGCGGCCGCGTGCTTCCGTGACTTCACGAGCTGCTCCTCCAGGGCCTCGGCTCGGAGCACGGTGTCGCCGTAGCCTTGCAGCATGTTCGACTTCTCGCGGGATCGCTCCGCGACGTCCTGCACAAGACAAGCTCAAGTCAACAGAGTACTCAACGTAAAGGATTGACTACTCGTGAAGCTTCGGCTACGTACCTTCATCCACTGCTCAGCACGCCGGATCGCCTCCAGATGCTGGGCTACCGTTGCCGGCTCGACGAGATCGTCGGCCAGCAGCTCAATCCCGCCACGGCTACTCGACGTAGCCTCCGTCATCGGCGCCGAGCGGATAGGCTCCGCGTCTTGGATCTCGGGGGATCGGATTGCCACCTCCAGGGCAACCCCTGGCGACGTGGTAGCTGCCTCCCCCTCGGCGGACTTCTCGGCGACTTCCCCCACGGGCCCGGGGGCTCCTTCCGCGGCCTCCGGGGCCTCTGGTGTCAACTCCTGCATGGGTACCCCTGCAGGGATGTCACCTCCTTCAGTGCCTGTCAACAAGGAACATGCGCATCAGTGCCTACGACTACTCGTCCTGGAGTTCTACAGCTTCAGGAAGGGTACTTACCTTCGACTATGGCCGCCTCTGGCAGCGGCGCTTCGGCAGCCGGGGGCTCGGTCGCGGCTTGGGCCTCGGGAGCGGGCTCCTCGACGGGTGGCACGGCCTCTCCTCGCCTCCGGCGCGTCGCGGGCTCTTCCCCGTCCCAGCTCAGATCTGTGGATTTTCTGCACAAGTGTTCACAGAAGTTTGTCAGGCAATCATCGACTACTGCAACGAGTACTACTCATGAAGGTGGGGTACTTACAAGGTCGACCGGACGATAGTCACGGCCGGAGCACCGAGGATGCTGGCGATGTCAACCAGTCCACCCTCGGCGGGCGTCTCTTCTTCCGCCTCTTCGGCTACTGCCTCCTCCACGGTGGCAGCGGACGGCGCAGACGTCTTCTGCGTCCATGCGGCTTCCATCTCTCCAACGGCGGCGGCCGCGGGTACTCTGCTCTCCACTGGAGCAGGGGGCTGGCGCTCCAGCTGCGCCAGAAGATCTTCGACAGTGGGGGCTGGACTTCGGCTTCCAGCCGGTTCCCCCACCGGGTCCCACGCGCCTTCGTCGCCCTCTTCGACGGGCTCCGTTGGCGGCACCTCCTGCACACAACAGACGACTACTCGTCAGCACCGTACTCGACTACTGGGTACTCGACTACTCTGTTCAAAACACTCACCTCCGGAGGTGTGGTCTCGGAGACCCTCATTTTCTTCGCCACCCGCTTCTTGGTGGGGTTGCGCGGCTTCCGCAGCGGCGCAGCAAGGCTAGCCTCCAGGCTAGCCGGAAGATCTTGGATCAGTGGCACGTGAGGCAAGCCCGGACGGCTAAACCTCGACCGCAGCTGGAAGCGGTCCAGCAGCGTCTCTTGGTCTTCTTCCTCGTCATCGGAGGTATCCTCCACGACGACGGTGTCGTCGCCTTCACCGACTTCGCGGCGCTCCTTCACCTTCCCCTCCGCCGGGATCTCAATCCCGCTCGGCGGCGGCTGCGGCTCGGAGACAAACCGCTTCACATCATCCTGCGCGAAGACACAAGGCGTCAGCAATTCTGCTACAAGTGCCCACTACTCGATGAGGGGGGTACGACTACTCACCTCGTTGGGCGGGCGTGGGGCGGAGTACTCCTCGACAGGGCACGCCGTGTACTCCGGTATGTCCTTGAAGATGCGCGACAACCTCTCGATGATGTCGTTGTCGTCCAACTCGCACCCTGGCATCCGCGACGTGTCGTCGTCGCCGGTGTACTCGAAGCCCAGCGTATCCCTCGCCGTCGGCGGGCGGATCCCGCGCTTCATGGCGAAGGCCACGTGCTCGGCCCTCGGTCCGGCCCTCTACGAGCACCGGATGCGTGCTAGTAGCTCGGGGAGGCTGGATCCCCTCTGCATGGTGGGCTATGTGTTCCACCACTCCCCGATGCTGGGGCTGCCGTCCGCTCGGCTTCGGCGAGGGCTCGGGTGGTGGTTGGTGATGTAGAACCACCGCGTCTTCCGGTCCGTGTTGGAGTCCACGAGCTTGTACGCCGGTGCAGTCGGTCCGCGGCGTCCTCCCTCGGCCTGGATCCCGAGCCCCTCCCGACTACTCTGCGGGGTTGGAGGCACGCGGGGCTGCGGCTGACGCGGAAGAACTTCGGAAAAGCACCCGGTGCGGCTTGATCCCAAGGAAGGCCTCGCAGAAGTGGACGAAGACCGACGTGTGGAAGATGCCGTTGGGGTTCAAGTTGAGGTACTCGACGCCGTAGTACCCCAGCAGCCCCTTGAAGAAGTCGCTTGCTGGCAGCGCAAGCCCGTGCTCGACGAAGCGCGAGAACATCGGGATCTCGTCCTCCGCCTTCTCCATCGGATACGGATCTCCGGCGGCGGATCTCCACATGTCGACTTCTTTCTCCCTGATGAACCCGGCTTGTTCAACGGGGGTCGGCGGAGTCCTCTGTCTTGACTTTCGACTTTTTCCACTCGCGGCTCGGATCGGCGCGCGGTGGAGACATGGGCGGCGCCGCATCCGTGGCGGCCGCGGCGGCCTCTGCACGGCTCCTCTTTTTCCCACCGGCCTTGGACGTCTTCGACGGCGACGGCTTCATCCTCCAAGTACAAGGAGTCTTCACTCGCATCCGCTTGGGGGCTACCCTAAATCCTTCGGGCGGCGATGCGCTCGGATCTACTACGGCGGCAGCAGGCACTAGAGTGGATCTACTTCAAGATTCAAACGGAAATGACTGCGGCTCACTTGGGTGAAAAACCCTAAGGGTTTCGGCTTCTATTTATAAGCCAAATCGCCTCCGTAACGGGCGGTTGGATAAGTCCACGCGTGGCTGACTCAGCGTCTGCGCGTGACTCTTCGCATTCTACTAGTCGACGCGCCTCACCTCGGGGGCTCGGCTACTTCTACTCGACTACCTGGGATGTGGCTCGTCTCAAGAGCATCTCAGGACACATTCTCCAAGAAGACCCTTCAATTCGAGAGGAAGTACTCGACTCAAGGCTCGGGGGCTCCGTGCCACGTGTCCTTCGGTTTTTTCTCTCCGGATTTTTCGGGATTTTCTTGTCAAGACTTCGAGATGGATCCTCGGCCCAGCCCGCGGCTCGAGGCTCGGGGGCTACTCCATGTGGATTGCGGTTCGCAAATCGCATCTCCACGACGGCTTCGGCTTCAAGACAAGACGGGCATTTCATGAAGGCCTTCGGAGGCGATTTCAAGGACGCTTGGGACTACTCGAGAAGACTTCAAGATTGCTCAAACATCGGTGGAGTACATTCCGGCCCTCGGGATGCTTCGACTACTCTTGAGGACTTTTGACTTGTAGCACTCGGGGACGCTTGAGGACTACTCGTTAAGGCGGTCAAGACTGCTGGAAGCTATCCTTCTCGACTACAAAGTACTCGGGGGCTTGTCGTATGGACCTCCCCGGGCCCACTACATCGGTGGGTACCGGGACCGACTACTCGGTGGGCCCACAGGACTACCGGCTTGCGCTACACGGCACACGAAGGCGTGGAGCACAAGGACTACGCGGGAGTAGTACTCGGTTAGGGAGCCGTACATGTTTCGCCTTTGTATAGAGGACTCCTAGACGTACTCGACTAGTACTCTCTCCCTACTCCGACTTGTAACCCTGCCTCCCGGACTATATAAGGCGAGGCAGGGACCGATCTCTAGCATCTAATCTCAATCCCCTACAACCCACGGCGCACTATTGCACCATCTTGTAATCGTGCCCTATCAATCCAGAGCTACGCAGCATACAGGACGTAGGGTATTACGCACCTCGCGGCCCGAACCTGTCTATATTGTGTGCCACGTGTCTCTTCCTTCGAGTTACCGATCTCGGCGAGTCACATTCATCTACTTCGAGTACTCCCCGTAGTAGGTTGCCGGTCTAAAACACCGACAGCGGGGGTGCGGGGTGAGACTTGTAGTGGATAGCACCCCTCCTGCAGGAGGATCGGTGTGATCGTGTCGGGAGTGGTCTTTCCCTCCTTAGTAGACTTTGCCCTGGCGAGGCCAGGGAAGGGTTCCACAGCTTCGAGGGACCTCTCGCGGGTAGTATGAGCTCTGCCGCGGAGGCTGGGCCGGGCTCGGAAATGCGAAGGGTACTATCCACTTACTTGGGCTTCGGCCGGTATGGTAGGGTCGGACACGGTGACGGCCGGTTCGGACCTATTCGGGCGGGTACGGTTGTACAAACTCGCGAGTGTTAAACCTATAGCTATAGTCCGTGTCCACCTGGTTATGGACGGTCTTTCGATCTCTCACCCGACTAGCTACACTTCTCTTGTGCTTCTACTCTCCCCCGAGTGTGTGAGCCCGGCTTCGGCCGTTGAGATGTGGGGATAGGAGCAGGTGGGCCCCACATCACAGATGAGAGTTGGGTTCGGGATCGTGGTTGAGATCCGGTGTTTTGGTGTGGTATTCCTTGAGCGGGGTGTGGACCCCTGAGGTGTGGACCTCGGAAGCGGAAGCTTCCCCGAGGTGTGGACCTCCTAGGCGTATTCCCGCTTACCTTGTACGTTGCAATCTTGCTTTGCTTAAGCTTTCTACGACCCGGATTAGGGATATCTCATGCATAGTAGAATATACACCGCTTTTGCCTCTTAGTTGGGAAGCTGACATGACCTACCCGCTTATCGGGTAGACCCTGGTGACTCTGACGCAGAGCCGGACTACGACTTCGACAACGACGGCCGGGTGGACTAGAGCTTTTCCTACACTTGAGCTGCCTGCGGAGATGGAGTTTCCCGCGCTTTCATGGAGCCGGCTGCTAGACGTTTTATTTATGTTTGATTCGATCTGTTGGACTTGTACCCGCATGTGCCGAAGAGATGTACTACGATTAATGTAATAAAATAAATGTTGTACTCTACTTTATTGTTTTTACCTTTCTGTATGGATTTTGGAATCGCTGAGACAGGGATTGCACGTGGTAGCCCTCCTGGGACTACCACCGAGGTGCTAAGATTCGGAATTCCGTTCGCAAGGATACGGGTCGTTTCAGTTGGTACCAGAGCCATGCTTGACTGTAGGACGAGCCCCAGGAATGGTCGATAGTATAGGAAGCCGTTTCTGAACCTTGAAACTTTATATAAACCCCTTGGCTTCCGTACGTATATAACTATACTTATATATATGCATTACTTTGATTAACTTTCACTAACTACCTTACTAACTACGCTCTAACAACATTGTGCAGATGGCGGAGACGACGTGGGTTCCTTTGGAGTCGGACGGCAAGAGCTACGGAGGCTTCGCCGCTTGCCGAGACGAGTGCACGGAGGCGGGCGGGAGTGGGGACCGACGGAGTCGGCTACGGGGGAGGGCCATGGGGCACTTGGAGCGAGACCCCCACTTACCCGGCCGTCACGGTGCGGCGGACCCACGGGTGCCGAGTTCGAGGAGGTTGAGGTGCACTTGTTTCGAGAGTTCGGTCACGGAGGCACACCCGGGCCCGGCGCACGCGGGGGCTCTCAAGAAGGTTTGTGTCCGGCTCGGGGGAGAGGGCCGAAGGACACTCCGTTCGGCGTGCTTCCGACGGAGATCTACGACCGGGTCGGCGGGACACGAGCGGCCGAGCACGGTGCACGGAGGTGATTTCGGCGGAGGAGGACCGGGTGATGCTCGCGGCCGGACGGTGCATCTGGCTCGGGGAACGAGGCGCGCGTGCGGGGCGGACGGTGAGGTCGCGTACCTTCGGTGGAGGTGTGACGCCGCCTGCGGCGGGTTCGGGACACGGAGGTGGAGAGAGAGGATATACTTGACGAGTTGGAGGCGTCGCACGTGAGGAACGGAGAGCCGGTACGGCTTGGTCGCGGCGGCGCGCGGCCCGACGCGAGAGGGATGCCGGAGGATCGCTACTCTGGAGGCACGGTTGAGGGCAGAGCGGGAGTCACACCGGGCTTCGGTGGAGGCCGCGCGAGAGGACAGAGTGAGGCTGGCAGAGGCGAGGGACCAGTTGGAGTCGATCGGAGCCGTAGCAGCTGACTATCAAGTCAAGGTGTGGGATCTGCAGGAGGCGAGTCGACACAACTACCACCACTTGTCCTACCTTGGTGGACTGGTCTACGAGGAGAGAGACCGAGCAGCCAGGACCCGCGCGGCCTGGGAGCGTTCCGACCAGCAGAGGCTGACAGAGCTGGAGGCGCTCTCCGCACAGCTACCACCCAAGAAGAGGCCCCGACTGAGGACAGAGACTTTCGAGCTTCCCCCGACGCTCCTACCACGTGTGCGGCCGTGCCGAGTGGTTCGCGGGGACACGGCGGAGATGGACCGTGCTCTCCCGGGACACCCGTGACTACTACGGGGGACCGGCGATCGAGGTGCTTAGGGTTACCCGAGAGTCCACTCACCGCCGTTCTACTCGGTTCCACCAGACACCGGCTCCGAGGCACCTCAGAGTACTCAGTGATGGGAGTAGAGATCTTGTAGCAGATTCTGAGTAGATGTAATAAGTTAGATGTAATGCTACCGCTCATGTTGGCATGCCTGTAGTAGCTACCCCATGTTGTACCATGCGTTAGCATGATGTGTTGCCGTGTACCCTCGAAGGTCGTTGGAGTAAACCTCGAGGTGCACCCCTTTTGTATGGTGGCATTGATTGAGTGACATGGATCTTCATGGATTTTCTCGGAGTTCATGCTTCTTTATGTTTGTATGAAATTCTTTGTTTGTTAGCAGGATTACTCCTTTATAGTTAATACCCTTATTAAATACATTCTCCCTACCAATACTGACTATTGCAACTGGAACAGATGTCGGGAGCAAGGAGGTCCGGGCGACTCCTGGCCCGTTTCGAGGAGGACGCTGGGGACGACGGAGGGGAGGATGCCCCTAACCCAGCAGGAGCGAGAGGCCGCGGACGTCGTGGAGGTCACGCGCCACGAGGTGGGCTCCGCGGAGGCACGGCGGGCCGCGGAGGCCGAGGAGGCCGAGTTGGCGGTCGAGGAGCCGCGCGCGACGACGAGGGAGCTCGGGGAGCGAGGAGCTCGAGCACGAGCAGGTACCCCGGCCGAGGGAGGAGCGAGGCCGGGCTCGGGGGACACGAGGTGCCACCACCGCCACCTCCCCCGAACTTGGCCGACGTGATGGCGGTGCGGACTCGGTGATGCGGACGATAACCCAGATGCTAGCTCAGAACAACAACAACAACAACCACAGGGGTCAGAACCGCAACGCTCCAGAGGGTTTCCAGAAGAAGGTTGAGAACTTCAACAAGCTGCGACCGCCTACCTTCGACCACTCAGCTGACCCGATGGACGCAGACAACTGGCTACGTGAGATTGAGAAGAAGCTGGAGCTGACTGAGCTTACTGAGGAGGAGTGTGTGACCGTGGCCGCGCACCAGTTGGTCGGCACGGCCAGTGCGTGGTGGGACAGCTACTGTGACTCGCACCGGGACCCGTTGACATCGGGTGGGACGAGTTCGTGGAGGCCTTCAGGAGCCACCACATCCCAGACGCAGTGATGGACGAAAAGGGCGACGAGTTCGGGCACCTCAAGATGGGAAACATGTCGGTGCGGGAGTACGCCAACCGCTACCGGGAGGCGATGAGGTACGTGCCGGACGACACCGACACGAGAGAAGAAGAAGGTCTGCGGTTCGAAAGGGGCTGCACAAGGGGATGGCACACCACTTGTCCGCGCACGGCCGCCCGACACTTCGCTCCATTATCGACAAGGCACTGATCGTGGAGAGGTCAAGGCTTGAGTACATGGAGGTTCGTGGGAGCAAGTCCAAGCGCACAGACCAGGCAGGACGCTCAGGTCCACCCCAGAGGCAGAGGACAGGCTACGCACAGAGCCACCAGACACAGCAGAGGCACCACGTCACTCAGTCTCAACCGCAGAGCAGAGCCCACCCAAGTGGGAGTGGAGGTCAGAACAGCTGGAAACCGAGGCCACCACCGCAGGCAGCAGACAGATCCAAGGTGACATGCTTCAACTGCTGTCAGGTTGGGCATAAGTCGTTTGAGTGTCCCCAGCAGGCGCCACCAGGGAGTCAGAGCCGCAGCTCTCAGTTCCAGACCCCAGCCAAGCCACCAGCACCAGGGGGACAGCCACCCCGTACACAGCGGAGGGACCGCTCGGCCGCCGGCTACGCGAGGCCGTCTGAACCACCTTACCGCCGAGGATGCGGCGGCCGCACCCGACGTCACACTTGGTGAGTTCCTTGTTGACTCGGTTTGGCAAGCTGTTTTGTTCGATACGGAGCTCGGTTTTCGTATATTTCTACCAAGTTTGCTAAAGAAAGGTCTTTACCAACTAAGCCTCGACCAAGGCCTATCTTGACTAGCTCTCCGCTAGGAGAGAAGAGGAGTACGTTAGAGTGCGGGGAGTGAGGATGGTGTTTGAGGGGCTACCGTTCACGGCGGACTTGACGCTTTTGGAGTCTACCGGGATAGATGTGATCCTAGGGATGGATTGGTTGGCAAAGCACAACGGGATAGTCTCTTGCAACCCCGCAGTGATACGGCTAGAACACCCCGGCGGAACTACGGTGCGGATCGAGCCACGAGTCCGAAGGTTGCTACGATGATGTGCAACATGAGTGGGAAAGAGATTGAAGAAATCCCAGTGGTCCGTGAGTTTCCGGACGTGTTCCCAGAGGAGCTTACGGAGTTACCCCCAGACCGGGACGTGGAGTTCGTGATTGAGCTCATGCCAGGGGCGGGGCCCGTTGCAAAGAGTCCGTACAGGATGTCGTCCGATGAGCTGGACGAGTTGAAGAAACAGCTCAAGAAGTTGCTCGAGCAAGGGTTTGTTTGGCCGAGTGCCTCACCGTGGGGTTCACCTGTGCTCTTCGTGGAGAAGAAAGATGGCACAAAGAGGATGTGCATTGACTACCGCACGCTCAACTCGATGACAATCAAGAACAAGTACCCACTACCCAGAATCGAGGATTTGCTGGATAGACTCAAAAAGGCAAGGTTTTTCTCCAAGATCGACTTGAGGTCAGGTTACCACCAGATGAAGATCCGAGAGCAGGATATACCCAAGACAGCCTTCACCACACGGTACGGCTTGTACGAGTTCGTGGTGGTTTCCTTCGGACTGACCAACGCCCCTGCTTACTTCATGAACTTGATGAACAAGGTCTTCATGGAAGAGTTGGACAGGTTTGTAGTGGTGTTTATCAATGATATCTTGATCTACTCTGAGACCACTGAGGAGCACGAGGAGCACCTGAGAGTCGTGCTAGAGAGGCTGAGGCAGCAGAAACTGTACGCTAAGTTCAGCAAGTGCGAGTTCTGTATGGAGAAGGTCGCGTTCTTGGGACACGTGTTGTCAGCAGAGGGGATAGCTGTGGATCCGTCCAAGGTAGAGTCGGTGACCAAGTGGGAGCGGCCGTTAAACGTGACGGATGTCGGGAGCTTCCTTGGGTTGGCAGGTTACTACCGGAGGTTCATTGAGAACTTTTCCAAGATCGCAAAGCCAATGACAGAGTTGCTCAAGAACAACACAAAGTTCGAGTGGTCAGAAGCGTGTGAGAAGAGCTTTCAAGAGCTGAAAAAGAGACTCACCACAGCCCCAGTGCTTACCTTGCCAGATATCAAGAAAGACTTTGTGGTCTACTGTGACGCTTCAAGGCAGGGACTCGGATGTGTGCTGATGCAAGAAGGGAAAGTTGTGGCTTATGCTTCCAGACAGTTGAAGAAACACGAGGAAAACTACCCGACACACGACTTGGAGCTGGCAGCCGTTGTGCATGCGCTCAAGATCTGGAGACACTACCTGATAGGGAATAAGTGTGAACTGTTTTCCGACCACAAGAGCCTGAAGTACTTCTTTACCCAGACAGAGTTGAACATGAGGCGGAGACGATGGTCGGAGCCGATCAAGGACTACGACGTCGAGATCAACTACCACCCAGGCAAAGCTAACGTCGTGGCAGATGCACTGAGCCGGAAAACATATTGCAACAACCTCATGGTAAAAGAAGAGCAACCTGCTTTGCATGAAGAGCTAGAGAAGCTGAGAATCGAGATTGTAGATCAAGGCCAAGTCAACGCGATGCAAGTGACCTATGACCTGGAAGAGCGAATCCGTACAGCCCAGAACGAGTGTGCAGAAATCAAAGTGCTGCGAGAACTAATGAAGCAGGGCAAAGCAGAGGACTACCGGGTTGATGAACAGGGCACTGTGTGGTTGAAAGAACGGATACCGTGTACCACAAGACGGAGCGCTCCGGGAGCGGATCATGAGAGAAGCTCACGACTCGAGGTACTCGATACACCGGCAGCACCAAGATGTACGGAGATCCGAAAATCGAGTGCGGTGGAAGGACATGAAGAAGGATATAGCACACTACGTGGCCTGTTGCGACACCCGTAGCGAGTAAAGATTGAACATCGAAACCCGCCGGTTTGTTGAAACCGTTGGCTATTCCGGTTTGGAAGTGGGAGGACATTTCCATGGACTTTGTGGTGGGACTTCCTCGAACTCCTAAAGGAAACGACTCAGTTTGGGTCATAGTGGACGAGTCGACCAAGGTGGCTCACTTCGTGCCGGTGAAGACCCGGTATGCAACCGAGAAGTTGGCAGAACTGTACGTAGAGCACATACTCAGGCTGCACGGGGCACCCAGAAGTATTGTATCTGATCGAGGGCCACAGTTGGTCTCCAAGTTTTGGCAGAGCTTCCACAAGCTTATGGGCACCACACTCAGCTACAGCACAGCTTTTCACCCACAGACAGATGGTCAGACAGAGAGGGTCAACCAGGTCCTAGAGGACATGCTACGAGCTTGTGCACTCACCTATGGTACTGATTGGGAGAGCAGTTTGCCGTTTGCAGAGTTCTCGTACAACAACAGCTTTCAAGCAAGTCTCCGGATGGCACCCTTTGAGGCACTTTACGGTCGAAAGTGCAGGACCCCGCTAGCTTGGTCAGAGGTTGGAGAGCGAGCACTGTTTGGGCCAGCAATCATTGAGGAAGCAGAGGAGAAAGTTGAGAAAGTTCGTGAGAACCTGAAAATCGCTCAAAGTCGTCAGAAGAGCTATGCCGACAAGAGAAGGAGAGAGTTGACCTTTGCAGTTGGCGATAGAGTGTACTTGAAAGTCTCACCGCTCCGAGGAACTAAGAGGTTCTTGGTGAAGGGAAAGCTTGCGCCGAGGTACGTGGGACCGTACCCTATCAACCGAAGGATTCGGAGTTTGGCCTACCAGCTTGCACTACCTGAGACAATGGCAGGAGTTCACCCAGTGTTTCACGTGTCTCAGCTGAAGAAGAGCGAGAAGGCAGTGGAGGCAATGCAAATGCCCATGGAGTTGCTTGACTTGCAAGACAACCTTGAGTATACAGAATATCCTGAGAAAATCTTGGACAGAGCTGTCAAGGAAACAAGGAGAACTACCATTCCTTTCTGTAGAGTGTTGTGGAGCAACCATACAGAGCGAGAGGCAACATGGGAGAAGGAAGCTGATCTCAGGAAAGAGTACCCTCACTTGTTCACGGAGGAAGTCGAGGATTAAATCTCGAGGACGAGATTCTCGGTGGTGGGGGAGAATGTAACAACCCAGGAATTTAGGTGTGCAAATTTTGCGAAAATTTAAAACTTTTTGCTTGCATTTGAGTGCTATCAATTTTTTGAACCAAAATTGCTAGCCCTTCACTAAATTCTCCACTAATTTATCCTATTTATAAAACATATGTTAAAAATATGGTAAAATATGTGAGTTGGTTTTTCCTTTGGTTTATTTGGAGTTCAATTGAGTGAAGTTTGAATTTGAAAGGAAATCAAATTCAAACTCTATATCAAATCCTATTTCAAACCTACTCATTTATTTGGCAAACCAACCAACTAGATCTAGGCCGATTTCCTTTTTATCTGTTCTGCTGCCGGCCCAACCCAGGGCGCCTTTCAGCCCATTAACCCGCGCAGCATTACTCTCCCATCTCTTTCACTGCCGCGTGGGCCCCAGACGTCAGCCCTCCCTCTCATTCCTTTCTTCCCTTATCCACTTGACCCACGCGCCGGACAACCGCACCAGCCGGGGCAGCGCCGCCGGTCCAGCCCCACCCGGCTCGCGTGGGGTGGCGCGCGGCCGAGCCGCCCGGCGGCACGCACGCCAAGGGGCCGGCGCGCGCGGGACGGGGAGACGGCGACCGGGGAAAAGGGGATGGATGCCTTTGCCCTCCCCAACGCGCATCCGAGGCGGGCCGGGGCTTCCCGGGCGCGCCATCTGCCCCGGGACGGCGACGAGCTAAGGGCATCGGGGTATTTTCCCCTTGAGACCCCGCGGCGCGGATTCAAAAGGAGAGGAGGCCGGCGTGGCCTGGAGGCAAGGCCAACCACCCCCCCCCCCCCCCTCTTGGGGTTTCTACTTCCATTGCACGGCCGAGTGCCCAAGGTTGAGGGAGAAGGCGGGCGTGCCGCCGCGCCGCGCCGTTGGGAGAAGGAGCGGGTGCGCCGCCGCCGCGACGCACCGGTCGAAGGGGGAGCCGAGGGACGGACCGGGGGCAAGGTCATCTTCGCCGCCAGGGAGCGCCGAGCCGTGCCAGGAGGGGGAAGAGTCGAGGACTAGCCGTGGACAAGGAGCTGGAGCCGAGGCGGCGACCACCGACGTGAACTCCTACCTCGCCTTCGCACGCCTCTTCACCGAGCCGGCCACGACTCCACCATCGCCCCATCGTGAGCACCGCAGCCCCTTCCTCTCTTCTTCCCCTTGATCTCTCTTTCCTGTGATGCACCGCGACGTCGAGGCGCGACGTCGTGGACCCTTGCTTGGTTGCCGGCCGTCGCGCCGCAGGTTTGCCGCACCGCGGCGGGGGAAGCTCCCCGAGCCGCCCTGTGCTCTTGGGCGCCGCCGTCGCCGTGCGAGGAAGGGTTTTGGGCCCGGCCGTCGCGCCGTGTTCGTTTGTGCGGGAACGTTTGCGTGCGGCCTTCGCGCCATGCCCTTTGTGCGGGCGAGGGCGGCGCGCGCGCGCGCGCGCGCGCGCGCAGGATACCGGCGGCCGCGCCGGGCGAGCGAACTAGTACGCGCGGCGTGTGGGTGATCCGGGCTTCGACCCGCGGTTTTGTGCGGTGTGGGGAAATGCGGGGCCGTCGCGCGGTGACGCGCGCGCGGCGGCGGCGTCGTGCCGGCTACCGGGACGGTGCGCCGCCCGCCGCGCGCGCGGGAGCACGGATGTGAGCGCCCGAACGGCCGGCACACCCCGGTCTTGCCGAGCCATGGCGTGTGTTTCGGCGGAGAAGGATGAACCGGGGCGAGTAGCACCCGAGCTAAGCGCCGGCGGCGCACCGCGCGGTCGCGGCGCCGCCGTGGCTTTACGTCGAGCACCTCGGCCGGGCGGGCGGGGCCGTGCCGCTTAAGAGCGAGCGGGCCGCCGGCCGCTATGGGCCCTAAGCCCAGATATCGACTAGCAGGGCACCGGCCCAGCACAGGTCAGGGATCAGGAGGTGGATTACCAGACTTCTTACGCGACCTTTAGCGGGCTTTAGCACCTGGGCCAATGTGGGCCGAAACCCGATCCGGGCGGTAACAAGTCCGCTGGGCCGCCCACGGCCCAGCAGCACTTCTGGCCATTTTGCGGCCTCGATAAAACCCAGAGGCCGACGTCATGCTGACGTCAGCAACGTTTTTTCTGAAAAACCCTTTTCTCTTCTGTTTAAAAATTCCAGAAAATGTATTTAACCTTTAAAAATTCATAATAAATTCTAGGAAGCTCAGAAAAATACAAAACTAATTTCTATAAATCCGTATTTGCGAAACCTTGCTGATTGTAGGTAGTTTGGGTTCATTTGGATCTTCTAAATTGATTCTTATTTGGAGTTATTGCTTAGATGTGCACCGTTATCTTATTTTCACGTCGAATCTCGTGCCGCAGACCCGAGCTTCGACCGGAGGACGTGGAGGACCCCGAGTACATCGCTCCGGGACGACGGCTCGCTTCAACGGCAACGAAGGTGTCATGTCACTCCCAACCATATAGATCCTATGTTGCTATGTAGCTGCTAGTGCTTTACTTTAATGCATTGATCTGTTGATTTGCATAACCCGTTTAATAGCCATGCCTTGATGTTTTGAT
Source organism: Cenchrus americanus (assembly GCA_947561735.1). Classification (NCBI taxonomy): domain Eukaryota; kingdom Viridiplantae; phylum Streptophyta; class Magnoliopsida; order Poales; family Poaceae; genus Cenchrus; species Cenchrus americanus. Next base: position 191,630,988 of record OX387242.1, read on the forward strand.
ATATTCTGATCCTTGTTCTACTACCTGCGGGACTAGCTACAGACCCCTAGCTAGTCCCTTACCTCAACTATCCATACTTTTGTTGTTTGATTATGGATGGTACTCTGGGCTTGGACTGAGATGTGGGTATCTCGGTGAGATTCTAGCGTGCGTTCTGGGTTGCGTACCTCCTTGCTGTGTTCTGGCGGGAGCGAGCCGCTTGGTTACTTGTGAACGGCTGCCGAGGGAAGATGCGATCTGGCCTCTTACCCGAGGGTCGTGTCGTGTGGGATGGAGACGTTGAGTGCTCGCTCTCGGCCCCCTTAAGGACCGATCGTCAGTTGACCTTGTTTCGGATGACTATTTTCGTACAGACCGCCCGCCTTGTATTGGGCGGGGGTGCGGGGTGAGACTTGTAGTGGATAGCACCCCTCCTGCAGGAGGATCGGTGTGATCGTGTCGGGAGTGGTCTTTCCCTCCTTAGTAGACTTTGCCCCCGGCGAGGCCGGGGAAGGGTTCCACGGCTTCGAGGGACCTCTCGCGGGTAGTATGAGCTCGCCGCGGAGGGCGGGCCGGGCTCGGAGATGCGAGAGGGTACTATCCACTTACTTGAGCTTCGGCCGTATGGTAGGGTCGGACACGGTGACGGCCAGTTCCGGACCTATTCGGGCGGGTACAGTTGTACAAACTCTGCAGAGTGTTAAACCTATAGCTATAGTCCGTGTCCACTGGTTATGGACAGTCTTTCGATCTCTCACCTGACTAGCTACACTTCTCTTGTGCTTCTACTCTCCCCCGAGTGTGTGAGCCCGGCTTCGGCCGTTGAGATGTGGGGATAGGAGCCGGTGGGCCCCACATCGCAGATGAGAGTTGGGTTCGGGATCGTGGTTGAGATCCGGTGTTTTGGTGTGGTATTCCTTGAGCGGGGTGTGGACCCCTGAGGTGTGGACCTCGGAAGAGGAAGCTTCCCCGAGGTGTGGACCTCCTAGCTGTATTCTGCTTACCTTGTACGTTGCACTGCCGCTTTGCTTAAGCTTTCTACAGCCAGATTAGGGATATCTCATGCATAGTAGAATATACACCGCTTTTGCCTCTTTGTTGGGAAGCTGACATGACCTACCCGCTTATCGGGTAGACCCTGGTGACTCTGACGCAGAGCCGGACTACGACTTCGACAACGACGGCTGGGTGGACTAGAGCTTTTCCTACACTTGAGCTGCCTGCGGAGATGGAGTTTCCCGCGCTTTCATGGAGCCGCTGCTAGACGTTTTATTTATGTTTGATTCAGTCCTGTTGGACTTGTACCCGGCATGTGCCGAAGAGATCTACTCTGATTAATGTAATAAAATAAATGTTGTACTCTACTTTATTGTTTTTACCTTTCTGTATGGATTTTGGAATCGCTGAGACAGGGATTGCACGTGGTAGCCCTCCTGGGACTACCACCGAGGTGCTAAGATTCAGAATTCCGTTCGCAAGGATCCGGGTCGTTTCAGTTGGTACCAGAGCCATGCTTGACTGTAGGACGAGCCCCAGGAATGGTCGATAGTATAGGAAGCCGTTTCTGAACCTTGAAACTTTATATAAACCCCTTGGCTTCCGTATGTATATAACTATACTTATATATATGCATTACTTTGATTAACTTTCACTAACTACCTTACTAACTACGCTCTAACAACGTTGTGCAGATGGCGGAGACGACGTGGGTTCCTTTGGAGTCGGACGGCAAGAGCTACGGAGGCTTCTGCCACTTGCTGAGAGAGTGCCTGGAGGCAGCTGGAGTGGAGACCGACGGAGTCAGCTACAGGGGGAGGGCCATGGGGCACTTGGAGCAGACCCCCACTTACCTGGCCGTCACAGTACCGGCAGACCCACGGGTGCCAGAGTTCGAGGAGGTTGAGGTGCACTGTTTCGAGAGTTCGGTCACGGAGGCACACCAGACTGGCGCACGCAGGGCTCTCAAGAAGGTTTGTGTCCAGCTCAGGGAGAGGCTGAAGGACACTCCGTTCAGCGTGCTTCCGACAGAGATCTACGACCCGGGTCGGCCGGGACACGAGCGACCGAGCACGCGTACTCGGAGGTGATTTCGGCGGAGGAGGACCGGTGATGCTCGCGGCCGGACGGTGCATCTCGGCTCGGGACCGGGCGCCGTGCATCGGGCGGACGGTGAGGTCGCGTACCTTCGGTGGAGGTGTGACGCCGCCCGCGGCGGTGTTCGGGACACGGAGGTGGAGAGAGAAGATATACTTGACGAGTTGGAGGCGTCGCACGTGAGGAACGGAGAGCTGGTACGGCCTTGGATCGGCGGCGGCCGCGGCCAAGACCGAGAGGGATGCCCGGAGGATCGCTACTCTGGAGGCACGGTTGAGGGCAGGGCGGGAGTCACACCGGGCTTCGGTGGAGGCCGCGCGAGAGGACAAGTGAGGCCGGCGCGAGGCGAGGGACCGCTTGGAGTCGATCGGAGCCGCGGCGGTCGACTATCAAGTCAAGGTGTGGGATCTTCAGGAGGCGAGTCGACACAACTACCACCACTTGTGCTACCTTGGTGGACTGGTCTACGAGGAGAGAGACCGAGCAGCCAGGACCCGCGCGGCCTGGGAGCGTTCCGACCAGCAGAGGCTGACAGAGCTGGAGGCGCTCTCCGCACAGCTACCACCCAAGAAGAGGCCCCGACTGAGGACAGAGACTTTCGAGCTTCCCCCGACGCTCCTACCACGTGTGCGGCCGTACCCGAGTGGTTCGCAGGACACAGCGGAGATGGACCGTGCTCTCCAGGACACCCGTGACTACTACGGGGGACCAGCGATCAGGGTGCCGGGTTACCCAGGAGTCCACTCACCGCCGTTCTACTCGGTTCCACCAGACACCGGCTCCGAGGCACCTCAAAGTACTCAGTGATGGGAGTAGAGATCTTGTAGCAGATTCTGAGTAGATGTAATAAGTTAGATGTAATGCTACCGCTCATGTTGGCATGCCTGTAGTAGCTACCCCATGTTGTACCATGCGTTAGCATGATGTGTTGCCGTGTACCCTCGAAGGTCCTTGGAGTAAACCTCGAGGTGCACCCCTTTTGTATGGTGGCATTGATTGAGTGACATGGATCTTCATGGATTTTCTCGGAGTTCATGCTTCTTTATGTTTGTATGAAATTCTTTGTTTGTTAGCAGGATTACTCCTTTATTGTTAATACCCTTATTAAATACATTCTCCCTACCAATACTGACTATTGCAACTGGAACAGATGTCGGGAGCAAGGAGGTCCGGGCGACTCCTGGCCCGTTTCGAGGAGGTCGCTGGGGACGACGGAGAAAAGGATGCCCCTAACCCAGCAGGAGCGAGAGGCCGCGGACGTCGTGGAGGTCACGCGCCACGAGGCGGGGTCCCTGGAGGCCTGGCAGGCCGCGGAGGCCGAGGAGGCCGAGTTGGCGGTCGAGGAGCCGCGCGCGCGACGACGAGGGAGCTCGGGAGCGGGAGCTCGAGCACGAGCGAGTACCCCGGCCGAGGGAGGAGCGAGGCCGGGCTCGGCGACACGAGGTGCCACCACCGCCACCTCCCCCGAACTTGGCCGACGTGATGGCAGTGCAGACTCAGCTGATGCAGACAATCACCCAGTTGCTAGCTCAGAACAACAACAACAACAACCATAGGGGTCAGAACCGCAACGCTCCAGAGGGTTTCCAGAAGAAGGTTGAGAACTTCAACAAGCTGCGACCGCCTACCTTCGACCACTCAGCAGACCCGATGGACGCAGACAACTGGCTACTTGAGATTGAGAAGAAGCTGGAGCTGACTGAGCTTACTGAGGAGGAGTGTGTGACCGTGGCCACGCACCAGTTGGTCGGCACGGCCAGTGCGTGGTGGGACAACATCGCTGACTCGCACCGGACCCGTTGCACATCGGGTGGGACGAGTTCGTGGAGGCCTTCGGAGCCACCACATCCCGTACGCAAGGATGGACGAAAAGGCCGACGAGTTCAGGCACCTCAAGATGGGAAACATGTCAGTGCAGGAGTACGCCAACCGCTACCAGGAGCTGATGAGGTACGTGCCAGACGACACCGACACGTGAGAAGAAGAAGGTCTACCGGTTCGAAAGGGGCCGCACAAGGGGATGGCACACCACTTGTCCGCGCACGACTGCCCGACACTTCGCTCCATTATCGACAAGGCACTGATCGTGGAGAGGTCAAGGCTTGAGTACATGGAGGTTCGTGGGAGCAAGTCTAAGCGCACAGACTAGGCAGGACGCTCAGGTCCACCCCAGAGGCAGAGGACAGGCTACGCACAGAGCCACCAGACACAGCAGAGGCACCACGTCACTCAGTCTCGGCCCGCGAGAGCGAGCCCACCCGTGTGGGAGTGGAGTTCGAACAGTACCGGAAACCGAGGCCACCACCGCGGGCAGCAGACAGATCCAAGGTGACATGCTTCAACTGCCGTCGGGTTGGGCATAAGTCGTTTGAGTGTCCCCCGGCGGCGCCACCAGGGAGTCAGAGCCGCAGCTCTCAGTTACAGACCCCAGCCAAGCCACCAGCACCAGGGGGACAGCCACCCCGTACACAACGGAGGGACCGGCCGCCCGCCGCCCTACGCGAGGCCGTCTGAACCACCTTACCGCCGAGGATGCAGCAGCCGCACCCGACGTCACACTTGGTGAGTTCCTTGTTGACTCAGTTTTGGCAACTGTTTTGTTCGATACTGGAGCTCAGTTTTCGTATATTTCTACCAAGTTTGCTAAAGAAAGGTCTTTACCAACTAAGCCTCGACCAAGGCCTATCTTGACTAGCTCTCCGCTAGGAGAGAAGAGGAGTACGTTAGAGTGCGGGGAGTGAGGATGGTGTTTGAGGGGGCTACCGTTCACGGCAGACTTGACAGTTTTGGAGTCTACCGGGATAGACGTGATCCTAGGGATGGATTGGTTGGCAAAGCACAACGGGATAGTCTCTTGCAACCCCAGAGTGATACAGCTAGAACACCCCAGCGGAACTACAGTGCGGATCGAGCCACAGAGTCCGAAGGTTGCTACGATGATGTGCAACATGAGTGGGAAAGAGATTGAAGAAATCCCAGTGGTCCGTGAGTTTCCGGACGTGTTCCCAGAGGAGCTTACGGAGTTACCCCCAGACCGGGACGTGGAGTTCGTGATTGAGCTGATGCCAGGGGCGGGGCCCGTTGCAAAGAGTCCGTACAGGATGTCGTCCGACGAGCTGGACGAGTTGAAGAAACAGCTCAAGAAGTTGCTCGAGCAAGGGTTTGTTCGGCCGAGTGCCTCACCGTGGGGTTCACCAGTGCTCTTCGTGGAGAAGAAAGACGGCACAAAGAGGATGTGCATTGACTACCGCACGCTCAACTCGATGACAATCAAGAACAAGTACCCACTACCCAGAATCGAGGATTTGCTGGATAGACTCAAAAAGGCAAGGTTTTTCTCCAAGATCGACTTGAGGTCAAGTTACCACCAGATGAAGATCCGAGAGCAGGATATACCCAAGACAGCCTTCACCACACGGTACGGCTTGTACGAGTTCATGGTGGTTTCCTTCGGACTGACCAACGCCCCTGCTTACTTCATGAACTTGATGAACAAGGTCTTCATGGAAGAGTTGGACAGGTTTGTAGTGGTGTTTATCGATGATATCTTGATCTACTCTGAGACCACTGAGGAGCACGAGGAGCACCTGAGAGTCGTGCTAGAGAGGCTGAGGCGCGAAACCGTACGGTAAGTTCAGCAAGTGCGAGTTCTGGATGGAGAAGGTCGTGTTCTTGGGACACGCGTTGTCAGCAGAGGGGATAGGCAGGATCCGTCCAAGGTAGAGTCAGTGACCAAGTGGGAGCAGCCGTTAAACGTGACAGATGTCAGGAGCTTCCTTGGGTTGGCAGGTTACTACCGGAGGTTCATTGAGAACTTTTCCAAGATCGCAAAGCCAATGATAGAGTTGCTCAAGAACAACACAAAGTTCGAGTGGTCAGAAGCGTGTGAGAAGAGCTTTCAAGAGCTGAAAAAGAGACTCACCACAGCCCCAGTGCTTACCTTGCCAGATATCAAGAAAGACTTTGTGGTCTACTGTGACGCTTCAAGGCAGGGACTCGGATGTGTCCGATGCAAGAAGGGAAAGTTGTGGCTTATGCTTCCGGACGCTGAAGAAACACGAGGAAAACTACCCGACACACGACTTGGAGCTGGCAGCCGTTGTGCATGCGCTCAAGATCTGGAGACACTACCTGATAGGGAATAAGTGTGAACTGTTTTCCGACCACAAGAGCCCCGAAGTACTTCTTTACCCGGACGAGAGTTGAACATGAGGCAGAGACGATGGCTGGAGCTGATCAAGGACTACGACGTCGAGATCAACTACCACCCAGGCAAAGCTAACGTCGTGGCAGATGCACTGAGCCGGAAAACATATTGCAACAACCTCATGTTAAAAGAAGAGCAACCTGCTTTGCATGAAGAGCTAGAGAAGCTGAGAATCGAGATTGTAGATCAAGGCCAAGTCAACGCGATGCAAGTGACCTATGACCTGGAAGAGCGAATCCGTACAGCCCAGAAGGAGTGTGCAGAAATCAAAGTGCTGCGAGAACTAATGAAGCAGGGCAAAGCAGAGGACTACCGGGTTGATGAACAGGGCACTGTGTGGTTGAAAGAACGGATCTGTGTACCACAAGACAGAGCACTCCGGGAGCAGATCATGAGAGAAGCTCACGACTCGAGGTACTCGATACACCCGGGCAGCACCAAGATGTACAGAGATTTGAAAATCAGGTACTGGTGGAAGGACATGAAGAAGGATATAGCACACTACGTGGCCTGTTGCGACACCTGTAGCAGAGTAAAGATTGAACATCAGAAACCTGCTGGTTTGTTGAAACCGTTGGCTATTCCAGTTTGGAAGTGGGAGGACATTTCCATGGACTTTGTGGTGGGACTTCCTCGAACTCCTAAAGGAAACGACTCAGTTTGGGTCATAGTGGACAGGCTGACCAAGGTGGCTCACTTTGTGCCGGTGAAGACCCGGTATGCAACCGAGAAGTTGGCAGAACTGTACGTAGAGCACATACTCAGGCTGCACGGGGCACCCAGAAGTATTGTATCTGATCGAGGGCCACAGTTTGTCTCCAAGTTTTGGCGCAGCTTCGACAAGCTTATGGGCACCACACTCGGCTACGGCCACGGCTTTTCACCCACGGACGGATGGTCGGACGAGAGAGGGTCAACCAGGTCCCGGAGGACATGCTACGAGCTTGTGCACTCACCTATGGTACTGATTGGGAGAGCAGTTTGCCGTTTGCAGAGTTCTCGTACAACAACAACTTTCAAGCAAGTCTCCGGATGGCACCCTTTGAGGCACTTTACGGTCGAAAGTGCAGGACCCCGCTAGCTTGGTCAGAGGTTGGAGAGCGAGCACTGTTTGGGCCAGCAATCATTGAGGAAACAGAGGAGAAAGTTGAGAAAGTTTGTGAGAACCTGAAAATCGCTCAAAGTCGTCAGAAGAGCTATGCCGACAAGAGAAGGAGAGAGTTGACCTTTGCAGTTGGCGATAGAGTGTACTTGAAAGTCTCACCGCTCCGAGGAACTAAGAGGTTCTTGGTGAAGGGAAAGCTTGCACCGAGGTACGTGGGACCGTACCCTATCACCCGAAGGATTGGGAGTTTGGCCTACCAGCTTGCACTACCCGAGACAATGGCAGGAGTTCACCCAAGTGTTTACGTGTCTCAGCTGAAGAAGAGCGAGAAGGCGAGTGGAGGCAAAGCAAGTGCCCATGGAGTTGCTTGACTTGCAAGACAACCTTGAGTATACGGAATATCCCGAGAAAATCTTGGACGAGAGCAGCCAAGGAAACAAGGAGAACTACCATTCCTTTCTGTAGAGTGTTGTGGAGCAACCATACAGAGCGAGAGGCAACATGGGAGAAGGAAGCTGGTCTCAGGAAAGAGTACCCTCACTTGTTCACGGAGGAAGTCGAGGACTAAATCTCGAGGACGAGATTCTCGGTGGTGGGGGAGAATGTAACAACCCAGGAATTTAGGTGTGCAAATTTTGCGAAAATTTAAAACTTTTTGCTTGCATTTGAGTGCTATCAATTTTTTGAACCAAAATTGCTAGCCCTTCACTAAATTCCCTACTAATTTATCCTATTTATAAAACATATGTTAAAAATATGGTAAAATATGTGAGTTGGTTTTTCCTTTGGTTTATTTGGAGTTCAATTGAGTGAAGTTTGAATTTGAAAGGAAATCAAATTCAAACTCTATATCAAATCCTATTTCAAACCTACTCATTTATTTGGCAAACCAACCAACTAGATCTGGGCCGATTTCCTTTTTATCTGTTCTGCTGCCGGCCCAACCCAGGGCGCCTTTCGGCCCATTAACCCGCGCAGCATTACTCTCCCATCTCTTTCACTGCCGCGTGGGCCCCAGACGTCAGCCCTCCCTCTCATTCCTTTCTTCCCTTATCCACTTGACCCACGCGCCGGACAACCGCACCAGGCGGGGGCGCGCCGCCGGTCCGGCCCCACCCGGCTCGCGTGGGGTGGCGCGCGGCCGAGCGCCCGGCCGGCACGCACGCCGGAGACCGCGCGCGCGCGCGGGACGGGGAGACGACCGGGGAAAAGGGGATGGACGCCTTTGCCCTCCCCAACGCGCATCCGAGGCGGGCGGGGCTTCCCGGGCGCGCCATCTGCCCCGGGACGGCGGCGAGCCAAGGGCATCGGGGTATTTTCCCCTTGAGACCCCGCGGCGCGGATTCAAAAGGAGAGGAGGCCGGCGTGGCCTGGAGGCAAGGCCAACCACCCCCCCCCTCTTGGGGTTTCTACTTCCATTGCACGGCCGAGTGCCCAAGGTTGAGGGAGAAGGCGGGTGTGCCGCCGCGCCGCGCCGTTGGGAGAAGGAGCGGGTGCGCCGCCGCCGCGACGCACCGCCGAAGGGGGAGCCGAGGGACGGACCGGGGGCAAGGTCATCTTCGCCGCCAGGGAGCGCCGAGCCGTGCCAGGAGGGGGAAGAGTCGAGGACTAGCCGTGGACAAGGAGCTGGAGCCGAGGCGGCGACCACCGACGTGAACTCCTACCTCGCCTTCGCACGCCTCTTCACCGAGCCGGCCACGACTCCACCATCGCCCCATCGTGAGCACCTCAGCCCCTTCCTCTCTTCTTCCCCTTGATCTCTCTTTCCTGTGATGCACCGCGACGTCGAGGCGCGACGTCGTGGACCCTTGCTTGGTTGCCGGCCGTCGCGCCGCAGGTTTGCCGCACCGCGGCGGGGGAAGCTCCTGAGCCGCCTGTGCTCTTGGGCGCCGCCGTCGCCGTGCGAGGAAGGGTTTTGGGCCCGCCGTCGCGCCGTGTTCATTTGTGCGGGAACGTTTGCGTGCCGGCCTTCGCGCCATGCCCTTTGTGCGAGGCGAGAGCGCGCCGCGCGCGCGCGCGCGCGCGCGCCGGATACCGGGCGGCCGCGCCGGGTGAGCGAACTAGTACGCGCGGGGCGTGTGGGTGATCCGGGCTTCGACCCGCGGTTTTGTGCGGTGGGGGAAATGCGGGGCCGTCGCGCCGTGGACGCGCCGGCGGCGGCGGCGTCGTGCCCGGCTACGGGACGGTGCGCCGCCCGCCGCCAAGGCTTTACGTCGAGCACCTGCTGGGCGGGCGGGCTGTGCCGGTTTAAGAGCAGAAGCGGGCCGCCGGCCAGATATGGGCCGCAGACCCGAGCTTCGACCAGGAGGACGTGGAGGACCCCGAGTACACTGCTCCGGACAGCGACTGCTTCAACGGCAACGAAGGTGTCATGTCACTCCCAACCATATAGATCCTATGTTGCTATGTAGCTGCTAGTGCTTTACTTTAATGCATTGATCTGTTGAATTGCATAACCCGTTTAATAGCCATGCCTTGATGTTTTGATATATCCTGTTCCTTGTTCTACTACCTGCGGGACTAGCTACAGACCCCTAGCTAGTCCCTTACCTCAACTATCCATACTTTTGTTGTTTGATTATGGATGGTACTCTGGGCTTGGACTGAGATGTGGGTATCTCGGTGAGATTCTAGCGTGCGTTCTGGGTTGCGTACCTCCTTGCTGTGTTCTGGCGGGAGCGAGCCGCTTGGTTACTTGTGAACGGCTGTCGAGGGAAGATGCGATCTGGCCTCTTACCCGAGGGTCGTGTCGTGTGGGATGGAGACGTTGAGTGCTCGCTCTCGGCCCCCTTAAGGACCGATCGTCAGTTGACCTTGTTTCGGATGACTATTTTCGTACAGACCGCCCGCCTTGTATTGGGCGGGGGGTGCGGGGTGAGACTTGTAGTGGATAGCACCCCTCCCGCAGGAGGATCGGTGTGATCGTGTCGGGAGTGGTCTTTCCCTCCTTAGTAGACTTTGCCCCCGGCGAGGCCGGGGGAAGGGTTCCACGGCTTCGAGGGACCTCTCGCGGGTAGTATGAGCTCCGCCGCGGAGGCTGGGCCGAGCTCGGAGATGCGAAGGGTACTATCCACTTACTTGGGCTTCGGCCGTATGGTAGGGTCGGACACCGGTGACGGCCGCTTCCGGACCTATTCGGGCGGGTACGGTTGTACAAACTCGCGAGTGTTAAACCTATAGCTATAGTCTGTGTCCACTGGTTATGGACAGTCTTTCGATCTCTCACCTGACTAGCTACACTTCTCTTGTGCTTCTACTCTCCCCCGAGTGTGTGAGCCCGGCTTCGGCCGTTGAGATGCGGGGATAGGAGCCGGTGGGCCCCACATTGCAGATGAGAGTTGGGTTCAGGATCGTGGTTGAGATCCGGTGTTTTGGTGTGGTATTCCTTGAGCGGGGTGTGGACCCCTGAGGTGTGGACCTCGGAAGCGGAAGCTTCCCCGAGGTGTGGACCTCCTAGCTGTATTCTGCTTACCTTGTACGTTGCACTGCCGCTTTGCTTAAGCTTTCTACAGCCAGATTAGGGATATCTCATGCATAGTAGAATATACACCGCTTTTGCCTCTTTGTTGGGAAGCTGACATGACCTACCCGCTTATCGGGTAGACCCTGGTGACTCTGACGCAGAGCCGGACTACGACTTCGACAACGACGGCCGGGTGGACTAGAGCTTTTCCTACACTTGAGCTGCCTGCGGAGATGGAGTTTCCCGCGCTTTCATGGAGCCGCTGCTAGACGTTTTATTTATGTTTGATTCAGTCCTGTTGGACTTGTACCCGGCATGTGCCGAAGAGATGTACTCTGATTAATGTAATAAAATAAATGTTGTACTCTACTTTATTGTTTTTACCTTTCTGTATGGATTTTGGAATCGCTGAGACAGGGATTGCACGTGGTAGCCCTCCTGGGACTACCACCGAGGTGCTAAGATTCGGAATTCCGTTCGCAGGGATCCGGGTCGTTTCATGGGCCTCCGCTACGCTCCTCTGAAGTTGGCCTTTATCTTGTGCACATGAATTTGGATCATCAATCAACAAAAATATCTAGATTTAGAGATGGGCAGATTGCAACACACTACTCAAATAGATTGGTGTACGTAGTTCTTTGCAGCTAATTTTGGTACATTTTCAAGTCATTTTCAACTTCTTTCTTGCCTCATGATCATGTCTCCCCTATAATAGGTTTGGTTCTGGGGAAAATTCATTCCACGCCAACCTCGGTATTGCACGCAATTTGGATCATCACCACATCAACCGTGATATTAGTTCAAGAGGTTAAAAATATGGAACGGATTGTAACCTTAACAATAAAATACTAATGATATATAAGGTAACAAAAGTCTACTCATCATTTGCGCAAACATACTCAATCTATTAACTTAAATAAAATACATAAAAAGTCTTCCATCATAAACTGCTTATAGAAAAACTATAATAAACCCTTGAGGGACTTGTGAAATAAAGAAACGAATTCCTATATAATGTATTTATTATTTTTGCCAAATAATGTGATATATATGGTAAGATAATGCCAAAGATTATAATGACAGTGCCAGAGGCACAAGATATGGAATTTTTTTAAATAAATCGTTCATGGGCTCTATCTAGTGTGCCACATAAGATTATCCTGTCACTCTTGTCCGTCAAGAATAATTATGTTAACAATGTGCTAAGGTGGTTCGTAAAATTAAGGGCTTCTTAGTCTACAAATACAGCAGTGGGCCGTGCAAATGCATCCAGATCATTGTTCTTCCTTAACCTGTGAACAAAGTGGCGCAAAGTTTGTAAAAGAAAGCCAAAGTGGTGATGAGGCTTTAGGAATTCTTAGAGTTGGTGGATTCTAAAAGCTGCTTTTATAATTTTAGGAGTTTGTATCAAAAGCTGGAATGCAAAAACTGGCTCTTAATTAGAATACAGCTGGCTCATAATTAGAAATGGTGTTTACTTCTCATGCAGCATTAAAATGGCATACCCCCCTACAGTAAAATAAAAGGTATTATGGCTACGTACCTGTACCTGGACAAGCACTTGTCCAGGTAGATAGCCAGAATACCATGTTTATCACAGGACAAACGGACTAGCAGGATGCTATCCATATTATTCCGTTACTCCATGCTGTATAAAAAGTAGCAAGCTTTTATTTTGGACTAGTATATCTTTACAGGTCACATAATAAAATATGCATTTATTTTGGACTAGTATACCTTTACACCTAGGAAAATTGGCAAGCTTTTATTTTGGACTCTTATATCTTTACAATACAACTCATATCCATCCACCTTCTATTTTTTGAACTATATGATATTCACAAGCCATCCCTTCTCCACTTTATATATATTATATAAAGAAGAACAAAGACCGTAAGGCATTTGCCCATTTAGTTTCTAAGCAGAAAAATTTCGCACCTCTCTGCTAGTAGGTTACGGATTTCTTGAGTGACTGTGAGAGATGACCATATCTGAATCCCCATCTCCTGCTGTGAGCAAAGTGGAAGAGGAACATACTATGCCGGCTGTTGAAAACCCAGTGAATATTCTAGATCCAAAGATGAAGGGTACAGATCCACTAGATGTTGCTCCTTTGAGAATGATTCCGGTTCCCTATGGAGGAAAAAAACCTGTCCCCTTTGACCAGAATATACTTGATCGCTTAAGAGACCAGTCTGTTTCTTCCAAAGAGCACTCTGTCCGTGAGGAAAAACAAGAAGTTGAGGTTCCCCAATCACTGAAGTCGCTTAATGGATACGAGGAAGGGGACTGGAAAGCTTTCATTAAACCAAGACCTTATGGGTCTCAGAAGGACAGGGTTAGTTTTTCTATCTTCTCCGTTGTAGATTAGCTTTGCATCTGTGCATCTAGATCTGTGGTTTTGTTCTAAATGCCTATTACTACCAGAAGAATACACTTTGTTAACTGATTGTTAGTTCTTGAGCTGATGTGATTTATGGATCAAATCTATGCTTCTATTTGGCAGTACTGGTTTAATCTATTCCAAACTGATCTAGTTTGGATTTGAAGTAAATGGTATAGTAATATAACCCTTGTAGAAGTACCTATGTACATATGCATAGACAGGCAATATGCATTCTATCTGCTTAGGCAAACCTTACATGTCTGCAGATCGATATGAGCCCAACAGCCCATGCCATTGTCGAATGTTATGGACAAATTCACAGAAAATATCATTTTTAAATAATGCTGCCATCTCTGTTTCCATCATAATTAAAGAATATTTGAAACAAGAGTTCATACTTTGGCACTAAATTCTATTATGCTTGAGCACACATCATTTTTCAGTCCTCTGAATGTAATGGTTACATTGAATTTCATGTTTAATTCATATTCGTCCTAATTGTTTGGTACTGCCACATCTATTTTCCTACCCTACGTTCAAGCTCCACATAAATTTTATCCACGGTGTGCTAGAGAGAGAAGATAAAATGAATTACATCCTTCTGGTTGAAAATGTTTGATTTTATATTTTCTGACAACATGTGTTCAAATCGTACGAGTTAAGTGCAGGAAACAGTCACAGTGTATTATATTTTTGTATTCTTTGCATGTGATAATTTACACTAATGTTGAAAATATTGCATTCCAGGGACGGTGCATTTTGTGAGGAAAAAATCTCTAAAATGGGCTATATTATATCTATTAAACAGCTGATTTTGTTCTTACTTGACCAAGATGGACCACTAGTTGTGTGAAAATACTTGATATTTTCCATCACTGTTTCTTAAAATTGGCACGAGTCTATTTTCATGATTACACAAGTTTTATTATGCGTAACATTACAAATTGTTGTTTGAAAGTTAAATTTTGAAGAGAGCATGTCTCAAGGCTCATGAGGACAGTCCTAGTAAATTGTTATCATATATTTTTATCTAATTATTATTTATGTAAAAGAATGTATTAACTCCGGATAACATGCTTATATGTAGACCTATGAGCATAAACTGTACTACAGGGACTTCCGTTCCATACCTGAAGTGGATGAATTCCTGAAAACAGATGGACCGAAAACAGGCATATTCAGGGGGAGAAAACTTCAGAAGAAGGTATTTACCCCCTATATATAAACTTATATTATAGCACACAAAATAAATCAGTATGTATACTCACAACAAGATATACTTATGATATTTCAGCATTATCAATGTTTTACTGTGACAGAGCATCAGTAAAACGTTTATTGTAGTTTCATGTATTTATTTCATCAATACATACATCACCAATTTCATTCATATTTTTGGATTACGCAGAAAATAGTTGGTCCGGATGGTGATGGTCCTGCCGGTATGTTCCCTTCAATTATGTACATATTAATGTTTTTCACAAGATAATAATAAACCTGTACTTTGTGTTGAGTTATTTAATAATGCAACAAGTAGCAAAAATGAAAATTTGGGAACTGTTTACTCTCTCAATAATCTTTCAAACCAAGATTTACATCCATTATGATTTACATAACATATTTTGTACACAGGTACAACTAATTCTACTAGAGGAAGAAAGGCTGCCAAATATGCCACAGAAAATGTTTCAGCTGACCCAACTCGTCATTCAATCAAGCCGGATTTGCCTCATGGGTTTCTGTAGGTTCTGAATCATTGCGACTATCTATCTGGATAGAAATAATAGTATATGGTCATGTACTGTGCTATAAGCTGCGTATATTTCCCTGAGTTCAGTAAGAGCAAACCCAAAATGTTCATCAAACAGTATGGGGTTTCTTGTGGTAAAAACATGTTTGGTAGTTTGGTTTCCTTAATGAACTGGTTGTAATGATGCCTTGCTACTTATTGTTATTTCGTGGAAGTTCTTTATGTTGTTTAAGGTCGTTCGTGGTAACAGCAAAATTCTCACTGATCAAATTATATTATTTAGATTCTTTTCGTCAACAAGCTCAAATAAGGCATATATTTGAACTCATTAGTATTATCACTGCACATACATAAATAGTGAGATCATTAGGATTTGATCACAACTATAGTTACTCTGCATTATTATTTGTTGACTATTTTATACAGCATTATTGCAATTTATGCAATCATGGGCCACTGCACTCACTAGACGAGTGTATCGGATGCTATAAAGTTTGTTGCCCTGAATGGTGTTAATGTTTATTTATTAAGAATCACTACGTGAAAACCTCAGAAAGATCACGCGACATTAGTAACGGACTTATGTAGCCTGTTACTGTAAATGTTAAAGGTAACAGACGTTATTAATAGCCCGTTACAGTATCTCGATATCGAGACGCCCGATGTGCACCTCGCGTCTCCAATATCTTGACGAACTGAGACGCGTCTATTTCACGCGCGTCTCGGTACATATAGGATTTGTAACAGGCATGAAACAACGACTGTTACCACAACTAGTCATCGGTCATGTGAAATGGTTATTTCTTTGGGCCCACAAGGAACATTTGTAACAGGCATGAAAACAGAGCCCGTTACTGTGAAATTAACATCAGAGACGCGTTCCGTGAACCTGTGTCTGCTCTGTCTCGATGAAATGAGACGCATCTATTTCTACGCGCGTCTGCTTTCTCTCTATTAAAGGAGACGCTTGATTTCAACATGCGTCTCCTATATCTCGATGAACGGGCCAGGTCCTGGGGCCCACGGGTCAGGACTGGTAACGGGCTTTTACACTGCCCGTTACATTGTGGGCATTTTTGTAACGGGTTTCCTAATGAAGCTCGTTACTCACTGATTAGTGTTTGTAACGAGCTTTAATTAACGCCCGTTACAGATACGGCGGCCACCCCTACAATAACCTGCCTGGTTGCTGGTGGCATCCTGGAACCAGCCAGGATTTGGCAGCCACCAGGGGATGCATCCTGGAACCAGTGAGGATATGGCAGCCACCACAGCAAGGAGACATCAAAACTCATTCTCACATCACAGATACAGGCAAAGCAAGATCACATTTATAGACAAGCAAGATCACATTTATAGACAAGCAAGATCACATTTATAGACAAGCTAGGATCACATCAAGTTTCAAGTTACTCTCATCAGCTTGTTTGGATAAAGTCTTGAGAAAACTGCTTGAACCAGGCAGTATCTGACCCCAACCAAGCAAGGCCAAGCAGGTTTCTCAAGCAACAACACCTGACTAAAGAAGATTGAATGAGTTTCAAGTTTCTGACCACAATAAACTCACGGTGCACCACTGTAGAAGTTGCCCTTTCGGTCGATGGTCATCTTAAAGATGTACTCACACAACATCTCCCAGACACGCTTTACATCTTTTATGGAAACATCTACAGGAGGTATGAAATGCTGCAAAATACAATCATTTATGAGAATACAAGTAGAAATCATTTTCTAAAATCAGATGGATAATATGAGAAGCGACAAGGTTAAGCATTATTATCTACTTACAACAGCCTTCTTGATGTTAGGTATGTAATCAAATAGTCTTAACATATGGAATGCCACATGGAATCCACACAAAGAGGACCCTCGTGGTTGCTGAGCACAATGCGTCGAGGTACCAAAATGACAAGTTAATGCAGTACGAAATAGGTAAGAAGGGACCATAAAAACCCCTCGATCTTACAGCGAGATTTGTTTTGTTCTTGAGTGTGGCTTTTGGCCTTTTCTTCTTTTCTTTTGAGAAGGTCCAGCAGGTCTTCAGTCTTGGACTTGGACTTCTTCCACTCTCGATTCTGATCTGGCCGCGGCGGAGACACCGGCGGCATCCCCGCGGCAGATCCGGCGGCCTCTTCACGAGCCCTCTTCTTCCCACCGACGGCCTTCGCGGCCTTCAACGGTCAGGGCTTCATTCTCCAGGTGCACGGCGTCTTCACTCGCATTCGCTCGGGGGCTGTGGTGGTGGCTTCCTACGGCGGCACACTCGGATCTACGCTCTCTTCAAAGGCGGTAGTGCGCACTGGCGGTGATTCCTGGCTAGATCTGCCAAGAATGGCTGCGAATCCATGGGGTGAAAAACCCTAAGGGTTTTGGCTTCTAATTATAAGTCAACAGCGGCCCCTCCAACGGCCGGATGGATAAGTCTGCGCTCGGCTGACTCAGCGGCGGCGCCTGACTCTTCAACTTCTACTAGTCGACGCGCCTCATCTCGGGGGCTCGGCTACTTCTACTTGACTTCCTAGGTAGCGGCAAGACTCAAGAGCAACTCAAGACACATTCTACAAGATGACCCTTCAATTCGAGAGGAAGTACTCGACGCAAGAGGCTCGGGGGCTCCGTACCACGTGTCCTTCAGTTTTTTTCTACGGATTTTACGGGATATTCTTGCCAAAACTTCAGATGGACCCTTAGCCAGAGTCTACAACTCAACCTAAGGCTCGGGGGCTACTCCATATGGAGTGCGATTTTGCAATCGCACTTCCATATCAGTTTCGGCTTCAAGACAACACGGGCATTGTTGAAGACCTTCAAGGGCAGCACTCCAGGACGCTTGGGACTACTCGAGAAGACTTTAGGATTGCTCAAACATCAGCTGGAGTACATTCCAGCCTCGGGATGCTTCAACTATTCTTGAAGACCTTTGACTTGTAGTACTCGGGGACGCTTGAGGACTACTCGCTAAGGCCGTCAAGACTACTCGAGGCTATCCTCCTCGACTACAAAGTACTCAGAGGCTTGTTGTATGGACCTCCCTGGGCCCACTACCTCGGTGGGTACCAGGACCGACTACTCGGTGGGCCCCTGAGACTACCTGACTTGCGCTGCACGGCACCTGATGGCGTGAAGCACAAGGACTGCAGAGGAGAAGTACTCGGATAGGAAGTTGTACATGTCCCGCACTGTATAGAGGACTCCTAGACGTACTCGACTAGTACTCTCTCCCTGAACCGACTTGTAACCCTACCTCCCGGAATATATAAGGCGACGCAAAGACCCCTCCTCTCTCATACGCATAAGATTGCATCATCTTGTAATCACACCCAATCAATCTAGAGTTACGCAGCATACAGGACGTAGGGTATTACGCACCTCGCGGCTCGAACGTGTCTAAATTGTGTGCCATGTGTCTCTTCCTTCGAGTTACCGGTCTCGACGAGGACACATTCATCGACTTTGGGTACTCCCCTTAGTAGGTTGCCGGTCTAAAACACCGACACATGCTTGTTTATAAAAGAAATAATTTGAATATGAAGCAAAGCAAGCTGCGTAGCTTTATGACTTTTGGTTCCATGTCATGTGGAGATTGGATTTTACTAGTGTTTTTGGTCGTGGCTTCATCCAGACAATACCTAGAAGGGGTGAGTCCCTTCTTCGTGTTACCTTGCTGCCGATCCGTGTTGGATTGAGAATAAGAACATGATCAGATTTTAGCTACCTGGATACTTGTTTGATTTCTATAGAGATCCCCTCTTCTAATCGTGGTTCATCGTGGCCGCCGGTGGAAGGCTCTTTATCTAGGGTTTGGATTGAATCTCTTGTATGTCATCCATTCTATATCATTGTTACTGCTCATATCCGTTTCATCAAATGTTCCGGTCCACGGTCCTTGACTTAATGGTTCGATCCGGCAAGTGAATGGGTGGATTAGTGGGCCAAGGAATAGACTTAGAGACCTTCATTGCCGGGTGTCTTCATCCAAGCTCAGATGGGAGGTCTCTCACATAACATGCATCTTTACTGACAATAAGAAGCTTCTTCCCAATCGCCACACCATGATGCCTTTGCCAACCAGCCTCGAGTGTGCTTTCCCCAGCTGCTGTCATATGATGCTGACACGAAGCTGGCACCATCAGCACCATCCCCATGGAGCCCATATGTGCGATGGCACAAAGGAGTGGCCATATATGTGTGCTTGGGGAAGCAATAATATTGCCTCAGGCAGTGTGCATATGTGCCCAGGAGCGGACATATGCACATGCACCCGGGTGTAGAGACCGTAAGTAGACATGCACTTTTATGGGGCGACATATGCACTTTTATGGGAACAGTAATAGTTTGTGCCCCTGGCGGAAGTAGTACGCCCCCCAAGGCAGCAAAAACACATGCTTGGGTTAACGCATGGCTTCAGTACACCATGGACCCAAAGCAATCTGAGCTTTCTAAAGATGATAGGGTACAAGACATGCAGCGAGTCCACAAGTATCTGTGCGGCGAGCACTTAAAACGTACTTAAATTTTTGATTCACCAGCAAGTACAGCGGCAGTACTAACAATCATACTAGCAAAACATGCTCTTACATGCTAAAAGTATTAACTACTTCAGCATGAGTTAGGGCCTTAGGGGATATATGGGAATGAGACATTAAGATAAGCATTCACAAGATGAGTTCATGAATCAAGAATGGAACGTTGAACCCTGTAAGAAAAGCATTATTTCTGCTCTGTTTATAAACAATGCACAACTCTGCTGACCTAACTGCAATGGCTACCTCGCTCATGTGAAAGAATCAAGAACACTACACAACTGTAGAAAACTTGTATTAAGTACAAAAATCTGGGGTCTTACGAAGTACAAATCTATGAACGGCAGCCCCCACACTGACATTGACTATACGCAAAGCACAAACCCGAACTTGAGTGGTAACTACTGAACATAAAGATTTAGGGGCATGCAAGACCCCTCAATGTGCCCATAATGGTCTCCAACATGACACATGGGCTAAAGGCTCAAAAGAAGGTGATGTCCAGTTGTTTCGAGGATTCCCGTTTCGAGGAATTTGGACACGACACAAGTGACATTGGAAAGTGTGGCTTCTCAT
This sequence comes from Cenchrus americanus, assembly GCA_947561735.1. Lineage (NCBI taxonomy): Eukaryota > Viridiplantae > Streptophyta > Magnoliopsida > Poales > Poaceae > Cenchrus > Cenchrus americanus. The sequence continues at coordinate 191,651,071 of OX387242.1, forward strand.
CTTTCCTTGCACACGTACGTACAACATTTGAAACGAGCTCCACATGTAGGTTAGGTGTCAATTCTGAGGTGGTTTTCTTTTAGAGGTGGACTCGAAGTTGATATGTATTGGGCTCCAACATGGATTGGATGCTCCTACACTACTACAAAACATGGATCTGTTACAGCCTTTTGTAACATATTCATGGTTGCGTTACATAGAAAATTCATAGTAACACAATACTATGTGTTACAATAGTTGTTGTAACACAAACAACTTCTTCTAAATCGTGTTACAAAAGACAATTATGGTCACACAAAAATAGTGTTACATCAGGAATGTTACAAAGATGAATACACATGACTGGAAGGCCACTTCTAGGTATCTATAGTAACACAAATAATGTTACAACATTAGTGTTACAATGAAAAATATATATGCATGTCAGTATGTGTCATTGATATTGAACACATGCCAATTAGATATATCATCCATATCTCTTATTTTTACTAATACCGAACACAAGGTGTTGTAAGGTGGACCCATAATAATAATAAACTAGTGGTACAATAATAAGTCAAAAAAATGGTCACTAGCAAGAATGATTAAAAATGAAAAAATGTAGTTATTTACAAGTTCAGTTCAAACCAGCAAATATAATGATGGGCACTGAGAACAAACTCCAGTAGGCTACAAGTGCATTTTCGTTAGGTACACAATTTTTACTATTAGATCTCTAATACATTTTAAACCAGTAGATAATGTTTGTTTGACAGTTATCTCCACTAATTATATAGTTATTATATAGTACTATGGTTTAACGTGGGTCCCACAAATATATAAGAACAGCTTTCTGGCCTGAAGATTGGAGTTGGACCCTATTCATCAATCAACAAAAGTTGTGAATTCGCTTATAGTCCAATGGTAGGACGGTCCAGTGGGACGTACTCCCACCATTCTTTGGATTTTCGAAGGATTTACCAGTGTTATGCGTTAAGTGGCGAGCGGTGTTTCCATTGACACGGAGGTGCCAAGAGTGACTTCAGGGATCTCAGTCCTTCATAGGTGCTCATAGGGATAGGGTTTAGGTACATGTGTTCATAGGGGTGATTGTACGCCTGTGTTGTCAGTGTCTGCATTGTATTGTGTAATTCTAAACAAAGAAGAAACAACGACTATACTTCTTCTCACATGCATATTCGATTATCCTTTTGATCCGCAACGCCTCAAAGCTCAAGACACCTGCCGCCGCCACCTCGAATGGAGTTGCGTCCAGTGCGCCATCCACCTATGCCCTTGCGGTGGCTTGCATAGTGGGGTGAGGTGCACAGTGGTGCGGCGAGCGGAGGAGAGATGCCGACAGCTTTATTGGGGATCGATTGGATGAGGCGAGCGGGGCTGGGGCTCGTGGCTGCACCATCTCTGTTTCGTTGTGTTAGCACCGTGGGTGGTTTCCTTCCTCCCCGAGTTTGCACACAGCCGCAACCCTGCTACCAGCTAGTTGCCTGAGGATCTCCCATCTGCGCAAAGCTGCCAGTAGCCATCAGTGTAGTTCAGCCTTGAGGTCTTGGACACCCATGGTCCGCATACTCAATTGTTGGGGAGCAGTTGTGGGGTGCAGTCATTGTTGTTGATCCATGGAGTGTCGGAACTCAACACATGGTGTTCCACTATATGCCTCAACATTTGATTAAAAATACTCAATTTGCTGAGAGAAATTGTTATAAATGACGGTGCAAAACAATGAGAAGTAAAGTAATCGAACCGCAAGGAGACACGAGATTTAACGTGAAAACCCCCCTCAATGCGAGAGCGAAAAACCACTGGCACCAGCCAGCAAGCACTTCCACTATGATCGGAGTCCGGTTACAAACGCCAATGGTGGTGGCTTAGAAGAAGTAGAATGAATCAATCTCCAATGGAAAACCCTAACGGGTTGTATGACCTGTACCGTATCGCGGAGGGTGTTGACCCCCCGCACTCCCTAGTTGCGACCCTAGCCTTCGGCTGGGCCTCCGCTACGCACCTCTGAAGTTGGCCTTTATCTTGTGCACATGAATTTGGATCATCAATCAACAAAAATATTTAGATTTAGAGATGGGCAGATTGCAACACACTACTCAAACAGATTGGTGTACGTAGTTCTTTGCAGCTAATTTTGGTACATTTTCAAGTCATTTTCAACTTCTTTCTTGCCTCATGATCATGTCTCCCCTATAATAGGTTTGGTTCTGGGGAAAATTCATTCCACGCCAACCTCGGTATTGCACGCAATTTGGATCATCACCACATCAACCGTGATATTAGTTCAAGAGGTTAAAAATATGGAACGGATTGTAACCTTAACAATAAAATACTAAAGATATATAAGGTAACAAAAGTCTACTCATCATTTGCGCAAACATACTTAATCTATTCACTTAAATAAAATACATAAAAAGTCTTCCATCATAAACTGCTTATAGAAAAACTATAATAAACCCTTGAGGGACTTGTGAAATAAAGAAACGAATTCCTATATAATGTATTTATTATTTTTGCCAAATAATGTGATATATATGGTAAGATAATGCCAAAGATTATAATGACATTGCCAGAGGCACAAGATATGGAATTTTTTTTAAATAAATCGTTCATGGGCTCTATCTAGTGTGCCACATAAGATTATCCTGTCACTCTTGTCCGTCAAGAATAATTATGTTAACAATGTGCTAAGGTGGTTCGTAAAATTAAGGGCTTCTTAGTCTACAAATACAGCAGTGGGCCGTGCAAATGCATCCAGATCATTGTTCTTCCTTAACCTGTGAACAAAGTGGCGCAAAGTTTGTAAAAGAAAGCCAAAGTGGTGATGAGGCTTTAGGAATTCTTAGAGTTGGTGGATTCTAAAAGCTGCTTTTATAATTTTAGGAGTTTGTATCAAAAGCTGGAATGCAAAAACTGGCTCTTAATTAGAATACAGCTGGCTCATAATTAGAAATGGTGTTTACTTCTCATGCAGCATTAAAATGGCATATCCCCCTACAGTAAAATAAAAGGTATTATGGCTACGTACCTGTACCTGGACAAGCACTTGTCCAGGTAGATAGCCAGAATACCATGTTTATCACAGGACAAACGGACTAGCAGGATGCTATCCATATTATTCCGTTACTCCATGCTGTATAAAAAGTAGCAAGCTTTTATTTTGGACTAGTATATCTTTACAGGTCACATAATAAAATATGCATTTATTTTGGACTAGTATATCTTTACACCTAGGAAAATTGGCAAGCTTTTATTTTGGACTCTTATATCTTTACAATACAACTCATATCCATCCATCTTCTATTTTTGAACTATATGATATTCACAAGCCATCCCTTCTCCACTTTATATATATTATATAAAGAAGAACAAAGACGGTAAGGCATTTGCCCATTTAGTTGCTAAGCAGAAAAATTTCGCACCTCTCTGCTAGTAGGTTACGGATTTGTTGAGTGACTGTGAGAGATGACCATATCTGAATCCCCATATCCTGCTGTGAGCAAAGTGGAAGAGGAACATACCATGCAGGCTGTTGAAAACCCAGTGAATATTCTAGATCCAAAGATGAAGGGTACAGATCCACTAGATGTTGCTCCTTTGAGAATGATTCCGGTTCCCTATGGAGGAAAAAAACCTATCCCCTTTGACCAGAATATACTTGATCGCTTAAGAGACCAGTCTGTTCCTTCCAAAGAACACTCTGTCCGTGAGGAAAAACAAGAAGTTGAGGTTCCCCAATCACTGAAGTCGCTTAATGGATACGAGGAAGGGGACTGGAAAGCTTTCATTAAACCAAGACCTTATGGGTCTCAGAAGGACAGGGTTAGTTTTTCTATCTTCTCCGTTGTAGATTAGCTTTGCATCTGTGCATCTAGATCTGTGGTTTTGTTCTAAATGCCTATTACTACCAGAAGAATACACTTTGTTAACTGATTATTAGTTTTTGAGCTGATGTGATTTATGGATCAAATCTATGCTTCTATTTGGCAGTATTGGCTTAATCTATTCCAAACTGATCTAGTTTGGATTTGAAGTAAAAGGTATAGTAATATAACCCTTGTAGAAGTACCTATGTACATATGCATAGACAGGCAATATGCATTCTATCTGCTTAGGCAAACCTTACATGTCTGCAGATCGATATGAGCCCAACAGCCCATGCCATTGTCGAATGTTATGGACAAATTCACAGAAAATATCATTTTTAAATAATGCTGCCATCTCTGTTTCCATCATAATTAAAGAATATTTGAATCAAGAGTTCATACTTTGGCACTAAATTCTATTATGCTTGAGCACACATCATTTTTCAGTCCTCTGAATGTAATGGTTACATTGAATATCAAGTTTAATTCATATTCGTCCTAATTGTTTGGTACTGCCACATCTATTTTCCTGCCCTACGTTCAAGCTCCACATAAATTTTATCCACGGTGTGCTAGAGAGAGAAGATAAAATGATTTACATCCTTCTGGTTGAAAATGTTTGATTTTATATTTTCTAACAACATGTGTTCAAATCGTACGAGTTAAGTGCAGGAAACAGTCACAGTGTATTATATTTTTGTATTCTTTGCATGTGATAATTTACACTAATGTTGAAAATATTGCATTCCAGGGACGGTGCATTTTGTGAGGAAAAAATCTCTAAAATGGGCTATATTATATCTATTAAACAGCTGATTTTGTTCTTACTTGACCAAGATGGACCACTAGTTGTGTGAAAATACTTGATATTTTTCCATCACAGTTTCTTAAAATTGGCACGAGTCTATTTTCATGATTACACAAGTTTTATTATGCGTAACATTACAAATTGTTGTTTGAAAGTTAAATTTTGAAGAGAGCATGTCTCAAGGCTCATGATGGACAGTCCTAGTAAATTGTTATCATATATTTTTATCTAATTATTATTTATGTAAAAGAATGTATTAACTCTGGATAACATGCTTATATGTAGACCTATGAGCATAAACTATACTACAGGGACTTCCGTTCCATACCTGAAGTGGATGAATTCCTGAAAACAGATGGACCGAAAACAGGCATATTCAGGGGGAGAAAACTTCAGAAGAAGGTATTTACCCCCTATATATAAACTTATATTATAGCACACAAAATAAATCAGTATGTATACTCACAACAAGATATACTTATGATATTTCAGCATTATCAATGTTTTACTGTGACAGAGCATCAGTAAAACGTTTATTGTAGTTTCATGTATTTATTTCATCAATACATACATCACCAATTTCATTCATATTTTTGGATTACGCAGAAAATAGTTGGTCCGGATGGTGATGGTCCTGCCGGTATGTTCCCTTCAATTATGTACATATTAATGTTTTTCACAAGATAATAATAAACCTGTACTTTGTGTTGAGTTATTTAATAATGCAACAAGTAGCAAAAATGAAAATTTGGGAACTGTTTACTCTCTCAATAATCTTTCAAACCAAGATTTACATCCATTATGATTTACATAACATATTTTGTACACAGGTACAACTAATTCTACTAGAGGAAGAAAGGCTGCCAAATATGCCACAGAAAATGTTTCAGCTGACCGAACTCGTCATTCAATCAAGCCGGATTTGCCTCATGGGTTTCTGTAGGTTCTGAATCATTGCGACTATCTATCTGGATAGAAATAATAGTATATGGTCATGTACTGGGCTATAAGCTGCGTATATTTCCCTGAGTTCAGTAAGAGCAATCCCAAAATGTTCATCAAGCAGTATGGGGTTTCTTGTGGTAAAAACATGTTTGGTAGTTTGGTTTCCTTAATGAACTGGTTGTAATGATGCCTTGCTACTTATTGTTATTTCGTGGAAGTTCTTTATGTTGTTTAAGGTCGTTCGTGGTAACAGCAAAATTCTCACTGATCAAATTATATTATTTAGATTATTTTCGTCAACAAGCTCAAATAAGGCATATATTTGAACTCATTAGTATTATCACTGCACATACATAAATAGTGAGATCATTAGGATTTGATCACAACTATAGTTACTCTGCATTATTATTTGTTGACTATTTTATACATCATTATTGCAATTTATGCAATCATGGGCCACTGCACCACGCCAATTGTTCTGTAGCTTGACATCACATGTGTATGCTATATATTTTTGATCCTAGTGGCTGGATCCTTTTTAGTCACACTGACGGGTCAGATGAGCACCAACAATTTACAGGATCATCTAGAGAATATTGTCAATTAGGAGGAAGGTGATCAGATCAAGCATGTTCAGAAATTATAGGCAGCAGCTTACAAGTTATATACTAGGCATGGGTAAATGCAATGTGGCTTACAAATTTGTCATGATTAAAGCTCGTGATACCTTCCATTTAGTCAGTTTTCATTATTCTTGATCAACGTTGTCAGCATGCACTCTTGACAAGGCCTGGCCGCAAGCATATGTGCGTTTTCTTGTGCTGGCATCATGTTAGGCACGGCAGGGCCGACTCTCTTAAGGCCCGTTAAGTTAATCCTCGGAATGGACAATTCTGAGACCTGTCACAGGTGGTTTCGAGTGGCAAGGTGTTGTTGCTTCCGCCATTTTGGTTGCTGTCACAATCCTTGGTTAAGGAGTCTTTATCTGCTATTCATCATTGCAGTTAATTTAACCAACACCTGTCTGTGTTGCTGTGTAGTGTAACCTACTAATAGTACATTACATGGAGCAAGGATCTTATTATGCTTCTGAGGAGTTCCGATGGTAATGTCCTCAGGTTTTTGTCAGTCACTGTGCTGCACTCACTAGACGAGTGTATCGGATGCTATAAAGTTTGTTGCCCTGAATGGTGTTAATGTTTATTTATTAAGAATCACTACGTGAAAACCTCATAAAGATCACGCGACATTAGTAACGGACTTATGTAGCCTGTTACTGTAAATGTTAAAGGTAACAGACGTTATTAATAGCCCGTTACAGTATCTCGATATCAGAGACGCCTGATGTGCACCTGCGTCTCCACTATCTTGACGAACTGAGACGCGTCTATTTCACGCGCGTCTCGGTACATATAGGATTTGTAACAGGCATGAAACAACGACTGTTACCACAACTAGTCATCGGTCATGTGAAATGGTTATTTCTTAGGGCCCACAAGGAACATTTGTAACAGGCATGAAAACAAAGCCCGTTACTGTGAAATTAACATCAGAGACGCGTTCCGTGAACATGTGTGTGCTCTGTCTCGATGAAATGAGACGCATCTATTTCCACGCGCGTCTGCTTTCTCTCTATTAAAGGAGACGCTTGATTTCAACATGCGTCTCCTATATCTCGATGAACGGGCCAGGTCCTGGGGCCCACCGGTCAGGACTGGTAACGGGCTTTTACACTGCCCGTTACATTGTGGGCATTTTTGTAACGGGTTTCCTAATGAAGCTCGTTACTCACTGATTAGTGTTCGTAATGAGCTTTAATTAACGCCCGTTACAGATACGGCGGCCACCCCTACAATAACCTGCCTGGTTGCTGGTGGCATCCTGGAACCAGCCAGGATTTGGCAGCCACCAGGGGCTGCATCCTGGAACCAGTGAGGATATGGCAGCCACCACGGCAAGGAGACATCAAAACACATTCTCACATCACAGATACAGGCAAAGCAAGATCACATTTATAGACAAGCAAGATGACATTTATAGACAAGCAAGATCACATTTATAGACAAACTAGGATCACATCAAGTTTCAAGTTACTCTCATCAGCTTGTTTGGATAAAGTCTTGAGAAAACTGCTTGAACCAGGCAGTATCTGACCCCAACCAAGCAAGGCCAAGCAGGTTTCTCAGGCAACAACACCTGACTAAAGAAGATTGAATGAGTTTCAAGTTTCTGACCACAATAAACTCACGGTGCACCACTATAGAAGTTGCCCTTTCGGTCGATGGTCTCCTTAAAGATGTACTCACACAAAATCTCCCAGACACGCTTTACATCTTTTATGGAAACATCTACAGGAGGTATGAAATGCTGCAAAATACAATCATTTATGAGAATACAAGTAGAAATCATTTTCTAAAATCAGATGGATAATATGAGAATCGACAAGGTTAAGCATTATTATCTACTTACAGCAGCCTTCTTGATGTCAGGTATGTCATCAAATAGTCTTAACATATGGAATGCCACATGGAATCCACACAAAGAGGACCCCCGTGGTTGCTGAGCACAATGCGTCGACGTACCAAAATGACAAGTTAATGCAGTACGAAATAGGTAAGAAGGGACCATAAAAACCCCTCGATCTTATAGCGAGATTTGTTTTGTTCTTGAGTGTGGCTTTTGGCTTTTTCTTCTTTTCTTTCGTCACTCTGTCCTGTGCATCACCAAAGGCCTTGCATGATCAGCAATACCAATTAGAAACACTAAGAGATTGAATTTTTGTGAACGAAACCTACAAGAAACTGACCAGTTCAAAACAGGTTGGAGGTCTGGGAACTTTAGCGGGGGATGTTGTTTAGCAGAATTTAGATACCAAACCTCTTTGAACTTCATACAGATGATCACTGTTACCCAGAGTAGGCACCCACCACATAGTTGTTTTTCATCATTGCATTTGAGATTGCTTTGCCAACACGGTGAGAACGCTGAGAGATATTTGTTGAAGTAAACAAATCTGGATCTAAAAACCCAACACTGATCTGCATCTCCGCTACCTTGTCCATCATTTTCCTACAGAAAATCAAATTGTTAGCATGCATGAACTTTGTGATCAATGTTAAAGAAATATCTTTTTAGGTTTTAAAGGACTTACAATGTCCACAACGTCATGAAGGTAACATCTAGAGAAGCCAGGGTTATAGGGCTATAAACGCTACTGAATTCAATATTTAACACTAAAGCACCACAACCACCATTAAAGTAGTTTTGATCCACCTTTGCTGCAAAGGCAAGTTTATCCTTACTGTGTTCCATGACATAAGGATGCAACATGGCACAATTTCCAGCAGCCTTTACATTTGCTTCTGACAACATAGGTGCACCAGGCATGTATTTTGGTCGGTCCTGTTCTGTCCCATTAACACAGTTAAGAATCTCATATTTAGACAGAGGTTTCCTGGCCTGGTTCCCCTTCTGTAGTGGATATTGCACTACTAGGAATTGACCCTTAGAGCACCAAATTTTTTTGCAACACCATACATTTGGTTGCAATATTTCGTTCTATAGCAACAGACGTCATAATGGGTTGCGATATCTGGATCTTATGGTCACCAAAAATGTGGGTTGCGTCTGTTGAAACATTCGTTGCAAGAGGTTGGTGTTAAGGCCACGTTGAAAAAGGTGTTGTGATAGATGTGTGTTTGTTGCCACGAATATTTGTTTGGTTGTGAATAAGCATGCTTGTGGCCACGATAAAATAATGTTGTCTAGAATTTAACATTTGTTGCGATAGCTCATGTGCCTGTTGCATCCAGAAAATAATTCGTCGCGATAGATGTGTGTTTGAAGCCACGAATATTTAGTTGGTTGCGAATAGACATGCCTGTGGCCACGATGAAATAACGTTATCTAAAACTTAACCTTTGTTGTGATAGCTCATGTGCCTGTTGCATCCAGAAAACAATTCGTCGCGATATGTCATGTGTCTATTGCATCCAAAAAACAATTCGTTGCAGTAGTCCGTGGTTATAGCCATGATGAAAAAGTGTTGCCTTAATCTAATTCCTCATTGCGATAGATTAGGATATAATGCATCAACAGAATATTTCGTTGCATCAAATAGCTTTTATTGCCACCAATGAATTATGTGATTTCATTAGACTATATTTGGTCGGGCTAAAAAAAATTGAATGTATTTTTTAAAGATGTATTTTTTTACTATGGTGTTGCTATGTGAACCAATATTAATATTGTATCGTTTTACCATTGTGTTCCCTAATGTGCTGATTTTACTTGTATGTTGTATTGTTTGACATATGTATCCTTTTACATAGGTGCAGGTGTAGGTGCACAGCTTACTTTTTTTAGAATGAGGTGCATAGCTGTCCATCTAATGCTCACTAGTGGCTAGCAGTAGATTCCAACGAGGAAGGATGCGGTGAGCAAAGGAGCAGAGCAGGCATGTGCAGCATGAGAGCCTGTCCATCTTAGTTAAACCCACCTGTGCATGAGAAGAAAAAAAGCAAAAGAAAAAACCCACCCCACCTGCGCATGAGAAAAAAAACCCAACCCAACCCACCTTCTGTCTCCACGCCGTGAGAGGCCAGAGTCACGACCGTCCCGCGCGTGACCTGGAGTGGAGCCGACGCGGCGCCGCTGGCCGTTCCGCCCCCACCCGGATGGCGTCCTCCTCTCCGCCGACTGCTGGTCTTTCCTTGCCGCGCGCACGATTAGGAAGGCGAGGTGGAGCCTGCACGGCGCTGCCCCACCCCCGCCGACCTCCGCCCGGACGACGTGCTCCTCTCAGCCGGCCTCCTCCTCTATTGGTACATGTGTCTGTACTTAATAGGCAATTATACCTTATTAGGCTTTGGCTCATACTATCAATTAGCTCTGCATCTAGTGTACTGTATTGCATCTAGTGTTCATGTCATAACATTATGACATTGATTTTGGACGTCATAACCCTTTATGACATCTGCTTTTATGTCACAAGTTCTTTGATCTTGCTAGGTGGCCAATTCCATACAGCCCAATATTTATTTGTACATCATTCAAAGACCCACAGCTACACAAGCCTTCCAGAATAACATATGTATGCCAAATAATATATTCCATTCATGACCAAATTCACAGGTTCACAAGTCATATGTCAGCATATTTATTACATTCATCATGAACACCAATCTACTTGTTCAACAAGTGACCTTAGTCACAAAGGTATCTCATAAAATAAACAGATGATATTTCACATCCCTATCTCATAAGTGACCTTTGTCAGCAAACTAATAGTTCAACCGAAGGTGCTAGCAGCTAGTTATTCTTGGTGTTAGGAGCAAATACCTCAGCGAATTTTTACATATCCTGCAGACACAACACATCAAAAGCAGCCATCACTTGTTGAAACAAATAAAAAGGTCAAAAAGGAGCTTTACATGTGTAAAGCCGAAAGAAATCAAGTAACAACAATCCTTTCTCAGCCCTGCAACATATATTTAAGCATTTCTAGGAAATACACCAATTCACACAAAACATTCTGACACTGGTTTTATAATATCATAACAAGTAAATATAAGATAGTAGAAATACGCATAAAAGTATAGGTAACAAAAAGAAATATTACAAAGATTTACACACTAACATTCCTGTTTAGCAAAGCGAGGCTGAATATATGCTGCATAGAAGGCCAATTCTTAGACAATTTCAGTGTACAATACTTCATATCTGTAGCAATATAATGAACAAATAAATTAGTTACCACTATAGCAGTGAAGCAATGAAACATAAGTAATCACTTCATAATGTTTTTGAGAAAAGAACCGATGGCTGCAGACTGCAGCACAGCAAGATGGCAAAGAAAACATCAAAGTTGATCATATCATATAGTTCCTCACCTATCCTCGGTACAACAAATAGAACCATGTGTGTCAATGGTCAATAAATCTCAAGCTACATCCTACAGGCCTCACAAAATAACACAGACCCAATTAACAATGCTATATATAGTTCATGCAACTAACATACAAGAAATGGGTAGAAGTTTAGTAATTACTACTTCCTATAAGCCCTTAGACATCAATAAGAAAAATATAACGATTATTGAGAATTCTTTTTAAATATATTAACTCAAGCATCAGTCAGAAAACAAAGCAACCTCATACTATATTGGGGTTCATCTATGCTGTACATAATAAATAAGATTTTCAGATCCAAAAATATGATTTTCAAAGAGGCCAAATAAGACATTCTATACAAGTAAAAAAAATTGCATCTGTATATGGTCAGTAAGTGCTTACCATCTCGTCTTGTTCCTGTTCGAGCACATCAGCTAGCATCTCCATCCCAAGCTTTCCATAAGGCACCAATCTTAGTATGGACACTTAAAATCATTTCTCAATACTGAATGTTTCTTATATGATTCCTATTAGGACATAAGGGAAGATAAATTTCTGAAAACATGCAGAACCTATTGGCAGAAAGGACCAACCGCATGCAGGTAAAGAATCCAACTAGACATGCTCATACAAGGCAATATTTGGATGTTTCCTCCACAAAGTACATGCTGCACTCATCGGTGACAACATATAAATAGTCGTATGGTCATCCAGTACCACTATAGCATTTGGTTGATGATCTGAAACATCAAGGTAGCATCCAATTAACAACTAAACCAGGGTAAGACAAGATATCAGTGATGTAAGGCAAGACATCATAAAGGAAAAAATTGCCGGCTATTCAAAATGTCTATCATTTAAGTGAGGGCTGGAATTAACTAGGAAGGAGACAATGCTTCCCATATTAGGTTCTGTACCTACAATTTCAAGATTTGTTATGCATATTACTATATATATATACACAAAGCTTTTTCCCCTCTTTTGATATTCAATCATAAAGCTGTAAAGTTAACAGTAACACCTAGCACTATCACTGTAAGCAGAGAAAAATAACGAACAAACAACTCAATCGAGATTGACAAAAATGCAGGAGTACTTGCCCAATGTAGATTGACAAAATGCATGCAAATGTTAACAAAATCTATTAACCTATATGTATGTAATAGGACAAATAGACAGTCAGTTCAGCAAATGAGTGAAAAATGCAGGTGCCGAATAAATTCAGTGTCTTTTGTTCAAGTTCAGTGTTCTAACACCTCCAGAAGGCTAAATAAATTGCCTAAAACAATCTAAAAATAATTTTCTCCTCCATGGAAGGGTAAATAAATTAGCTAAAAATCTAAATTATTCAGGTCAAAAAAATTGTTCCTCCATGACTGAGTACCTCGTGCTGCGCCGCCATGAGGGACACGAGCGGGGAGGAGGGCCTCGCACAGTGCCGCCATCGACATGGATCTGCGCAGGGCGAAGAGGCTCCAGCGGCGCCACCTGCCACCACGCCATGGCCCTGCGTTGGGAGGAGGGGTTCACCTCGTTGGATCTTTGGGAGTCAGCTACGGTGGCGACCTTGCCTGCGTTGGGTCGACCTCCACCTCCGGCATCTCATGCGCCGCCGCGTCGCCATGGCCCTGAGTGGAAAGTTGTGAGACACAAAGAGAGAGGGGACCTGGCCTCACTGGATTCAAGGGACGCACAGTGGCGGCGTCCTCACCTGCGCCGAGCCATGCTCCGACGTTCGCTGCCATCTGCCGAGAGAAGAGAGAGAAGGAAGGAGAAATTAGGGGATGCGGAGAATAAGACTGGTAGGGATGCGGTCGTGCGGGTGACAAGATAAGGTTGGTAAAATTTGTTCCCCGTGAATCTATCTCATTTCGTCACTATCAGTGCGTCTCCAATGGTATGAGCTAGCACTAGCTCTAAGCTGATGAATTCAAACGAGAAAAGAGTGCAACAACTAGCTTTGAATATTGTGCAGTGAGAGAACAGTGTATTGGGAATTGAGCGAGCTTATCTCTTCTCTCCTAGTTAGTCTCTTGTCTTTTGCAATGTTTCATGATTAAAAAATTAGTTTCACTAGCTCTAAGTTAGATTGTTGGAGACGCCCTTAGTATTACAATTAGTCATATTCCATTAATTTTTTTATTGAAATTAGAAATTATGTCAAACAAGTTTTATATGTTATAATGACGTGATGATCATTTATATGTTATTAGAAAATCACGTCATGATCCCTTTACATGAAGTGGTGCGCGTCGCCGGCAAACGTGACTTTTGATGCGATATGACGTTGGAGCGACCAGATGTGAGACACAAGCCAGCGATCGAAAAAATACCCAATCGAAACGAACCAGCTCCAATCTCCATTGGAACAGAGCAATTGAAACCTAAAACGGAAGAGCTTCGAGTTGGATGGGGAACAAAACCAAAATCGAAACGATTCAGGTCAGATAGTGCGGGCGACATCAATATTGAAATGATATATGTCTTCTTTGTTAAAATACTCCATAAGTGTGTCGTTTTCCTTATCTTCATCACCAATGGTTGTAGGTTGGACTAAGACTATCCACACAAGTCTACTGGATACCCACGCTATCCTGTTCTCGTGCTCGTTTCCCGTAAGAAAGTCCCGCAGCGGGGCACGGGAAAGGCTACGGGATTTTCCCGTCGCCCCCAAATTGCTCTAATCCAGAGGGATCCGGGAGAACGCAAAACGACGACGTGGCGAGGGCCCACGCGATGATGGTTCGTGCGCGTCGGGGGCCGGAAGCCGGAAGGGAGAGAGAGGAAGAAGCCATGGCCACCGGATGCCCGGATCCGGTCTTGCTCGCCGAGAGAAGGAAGAAGAGTGCGGAGGGGCGGCCGGACACCAACTCGCCCCGCTCTGTCCCCATCACCGGATCCTCCTCCGAGATCTCTCGCCGGATTCCGTTTTAGAAGAAGGGAATGGAGTAGACGAGTGTGGATAATCTAAGCCTACTTTAGAAACGATCTGGAACTTTGGCAAATTTCTACATTAGATCACACATTCCCTAGGAAACCGAGTGTTAGTCAAGACAGATGATAAAATATCTTATTCCAAGGCGTAACTCACTCTCCTTTTTCATTTTGAGCGATAAGTAAATTCAGTAATTGTCTAATTTAATCTAAAAAAATCTAAGATTTGTTGTGGGCCCATGCATTGGGCCTTCATGCATGTAGAAAAAGTTTCAAGTCATTTCTATACAGACCTATTGTACATGCTTCACAAAGGCCATATACCATTTCGAAGAACCATAACTTTAAGTGATGAGTCTCCACATGATTCATCTGTTTTGATGGCGTAAGATGCTCAACTATTTCTCAAACTTGTGCGTGCCACACTACAAGAAACTATTTAATCTGTTACGGATTCTTCGCGACAAATTCAGAGAACGTCGTGAATAGTGCACCATCTGTGATGGTTTGCGAATTTTCGTCATGGATCTGCAAATAGCCCATTCGGGCTCAAATTTGGGCCTGATTGCTGTGATGAACTTCAATTATCGTCGTAGATTGAAATCGAAACCGTCATGGGTTAAAGCATTTTTTTGCAAAATCAATATTTTATTTTTGGCTCAACTCTCATTTACTCACGAGCTGTTCTTTTTTTTACCAAGCCTCTCCATGTGGGCTAACAACCTGTTATGTGGAGGAGAAATAATTCAGAAAATGAGGTGTAAAAATGGTGCAACTAGGAAGCTAAAATGTACAAAACCAAAAAGATATAACATGAGAGCCCCAAGATTCGAACCTGGATCCTCCCAAGAAATAAAAACCGCACTTACCACCAAGCTACAAATTGGTTAGTTGAAGATTTTGGTATTTAGTGGATTTTAAACGGTCTTGAAATAAGTTACTCATAAGCTGAGATGTTTCAAGCGGAGGTATATTCATCTTGTTCCTCCCAAAAAAAAAAACTTGTCAAAAAGTAATTTTAGGTAGCTCAAGTCTAAAAGGTATATTATGCTCTGGACATTAGAGGCCATGGGAATGTTGATATGCTGGCTATGGAACTTTGCAAAAATTATTAGTACATGATCAAGTTGCAACGGTTGAAAGGTATATGTTCCTGAGATTAGAGACCATAAGCCCATTGTGTTGGAGGCATTGCACTTTAGCACAAACTGCAAATTAAATCTTTCCCTCTCTAAAACAGTTTCAGATTGCAAGGAGATGTAGTTGCAGTTATAAACTGGGATAGTTAACTGTTTAGAAGATCACTACCAGAGACTTAGTTGTGACTTATGCATATCATGCTCCTTTTATAGTCGACATAGGCATTGTATTTCCCTTTTGTTCTGGCTATAGGGAATGTAAAGGCAAGGCACCAGCTAATTTCATTCAGCGGTAATATTGTTTACTGCAGGGTACCTTCGGAGGTGGACAATGCTGCAAACAATATCTTAGGCAAAATTGAGAGCACCAAGGTCCCTGATCCAGTTTCTCTTCGTTTTGATCCTGAATGGGGGGCCCTTTCCAAGAAGAGATTTGATGTTCTATCTATCCTGATTTTGAGTAGGATCTCCTTTAGTCAATGTTGCACTTTAGATTTTGGATATTTATATCAAATGGATAGTTTTTTTAAAAAAATAAATTGAACCATTGAAATCCATCTAATTCTATCATTAACAATACACACACTGATAATTAACAAAGCAGAGTTGAAAATTTTGGGAGATACTCTAAAGGTTAGGGTAACATATTTCTTTGCTCTCCACCGTACTGTCTGATCCTTGAAGTTAACAGTTATTTAGGAGGTGGTTCTAGCATCTATGGCAAGATTGGAGGTTAGCATTTTTCATGATATATTCGATAAAATCGGAACAATACAGAAAGTATCTCAATTTGATAGTTCCGAATGCATAATTTCTACATGCCTGAACCATTTCTCGCAGTTTGAAAATAATTAGCAATAAAGAATAATAAAGGCGTGCATCTATTATGATGATGGTATTAATTTATGTTTTGTAAAGTAAATTAAGGCACATCATCCTAGAGGCACAGGGATTATGATGGAATTCAAGTACTACCTTGGCAGGTACACTTATAAGCCAACGTTCCCAAGCTTGATAAGATTTCCAACTTGAGGGAAAATAGCCTTCTCATGGTTAGTTACCTTGTCAGATATGTCTTGAGACAATTGCAAAGTTTTCACCTTGTTAGATATATCTTGAGACAATTGCAAAGTTTTTCGGTGACCGGACATTTGGGATGCCTGGCTATATTTACAACACATTTATAGTTAGCAAGTTTAATTGTGCAACAATATTATTTCATTTTGAGTACCTCCCTTCCTCATATTATTTAATCTCTCTTAAAATTAAATGAATCTTCAATCCTTTCTCAACGAAAAATTTAAATATAGGAATCATAGACGACAACATATCTTGTGGAAATCAACCTCTACGTGTAAACTATCACACGATGTTGAAACATCATCTCTATGTTTTCATTAAATTTCTGCATCTTCCAGTATATAAACATACAATTCACTTAGCTTTAGAATACCCTCACATTATCCATGCTGGACAGCAATGGCCCGAAGCCCGACAAAGCCGCGCGTTGATTCTAGTAGGAGAGTAAAGGTAAGATTCCATCCAAGTTTGAGGTGTATATGAGCAAGAAAAAACTTTAGGTTGTATAAACTTCAAAGTTTAGGTTGAGTTGTATGAAAAATGTGAGAGATGTATTATTTTGTGAACAATGTATAGTCCAATTTGCGTAAAATCTTACGAAACATTTATGCCAACCTTGTACATCCATAAAATGATTGTATGGTGATTTTTAGATTTTTTGGATAAAATTTAGGTATTATTATCATTATTTTTAATAATATTGCCAATAGAAATTTGAATGGTCCATATAAAACATTTGAACTTTTCAGTTATTTTCAGCATATGAGCTATAATGGAACAGATGTACTTGAAATATATTTTTTATTTTTTTAAAATACAATTTGAGATACATGTAGTTCAAACTACAATTACTTCAATAAACCTGCAAATTCATTTAAACTATTGAAAATAGTAAATAAGTTCTATAATTATTGAAACTTCTTAAATATAACTTATATGTAGTCTATTGTATATAAAAAATATCTTGGTACATATAAGATGGTTATTTTTATGTGTTACTTCACAATGGTACAATAAAATCAAAAAAGAAAAAGAAAAATGTTAAACACGAAGGAATTGAACAAGGTTCGTTTCAGCCCAAAATGGCCCAACTATTTCTGACGGTCCATCCGATCCGATGGTTAGGATCACATTCATGATGTATAAATAATCTGAAACCCTAGTAGTCGGCGGCCACATCTCCCTGCCCGCCCGGCTGCCTCCCCCTCTCAGATACACACTCCCTCCCGTCCCGTGGTCGCCCATCCATCCTCTCCGATGCCTCGGCCTCAACAACCGAAGCAACCATCGGTGACAGCCTTGGCCTCGACGGCCACCGGATCGGCCTGCTCTCACCATTACAGGTCCCTCCTCCCCCGCCCTAAACCCTAACCCATCTAGTAACCCGAGCTGCGGCGGCAACCCAGGCGCCGCCATCTCCTTTCCTGCACCACCATGGCCGCCTGCCATTAGTGAGTTCCTCCATCTCTACAATGGCCTGCCTTGTAGATCCTATCTGCGCAAGGACAGGCCCCCTTCCTCGGTTGGCTTGCGTGCCGTGCGCTGCGGCTGCTGGACATCTATCTCGACCTCCCGGAAAAAGGTCGGTGCCGAGCCTCCCTTCACCTTGCCCATCCGTTGCCACTCCCATCCGCCGCTTTCGTGAATTCCGATTGGATAGAAGAGTAACCTGCCGAGAGACGATGATTTGAACTCGGATTCGGTGGAAACTCCCTTTAGCATTGAGTAATTGTCATCACAGTAAATGTTGATACTAATTTCTGAATGGGTTATTTCGACCATACACTGTTTTTATCTGACGCAATGTAGTCTGGTAAACGCAGCACAAATTTCATATGTGAAAATGTGCTTTGCTTTTTTACTGCATCCACTCCAGCAGCAACAGCTCAGGTTATTGATTGCATGACCAGTCATTTGGTTATTTAATCAGTTCTGGAATTGTTGCTGTTTCTTACCAGCATGCCATTCAAGTTGTATCTGCTCATAGTATTCCTGGTGTTTGTATATCATATACTCATCCCTGAATGTGTGACTGCTCTTTCTTGAGTTTTTGGTGTGCAGGGACTGTTCAGGTGGAGCTAAATCCTGGAGCAGCAACGCTAAATCATTGCGGCTGTATCTAGTGAGTGCTACTTTGCCTTCTTCACTTATGTTACTGGGTTTTGTGTGTGCGTGTGTGGTGATCCAGCTATCACTTGTTACTGTAACGAGATATATTACTGTGTCCAACTGCAAGTACCTATAGAATTATGCTTGTGTAACATTGTTTATCTGCTCCCATATACCATGGGCATAAGCTTGTGCTTATGTGACATTGCCTTGTTTTCTCATGAGTTGATGAGAAAACATATAGATAGTTTCAGTATTGGCAAATAGTAATTTCACTTTGTTCCTATGCAGCATATAAAATGTTTCTGTATTACTGTACTAGTAGTTTGTTTGTGCGATTTGTGGACTCGAGCTGATTACTGCTAGTTAAATTCTAGCTTACTTGTAGGCATCATAGGCATCATATACTAAGACTGAATTAACATACCATCATAGGCATCCATTTCTGAGCAAGTCCTTTTTTTTTTACTACAACTGTGTTACCATACCATCAATTGTAGCATTGCATTGAGAAAGGTCAGTTTAGAATATTTGGAGGTTATTAATATGGTCGTTAGATTCTTCTGTCTTTATTTAGACATTTATATTAGGATTAGTATTATGCATACTCCTTTGTTTGAACTGTTTTTGATCTGGTCTTGCTCTTTATTCATAATTCAGTGTTTTTGCCATTCTAAAGCATGCTTTCTCCTTTTGAATTTCAGCTTCTCTTTCGGTTGTTTCTAGAAAGTGTGGCAGCTGTTTCTGGAACCAAAGTGCCGGCAGGTGGTTTCTGGAACCAAAGACGAAACATGAATGCAATTTGACAATTTGTTGTTTCTATTATCATCATGAATGTAAACCAGAGATTGTATTTGTGATGCCTTTTATGTTCTATTTAATTTGTTGTGCAAAAATTTATGAAGATGGATGAATGGAATTGTAATTTTGGAAATAGTATGGCTTCGATTTGCAATTCTGAAACTGTCTGAACCAAATAGTACCATGTCATCGTCTGTGTTGCTGCCACATCATCATCGGTGTGGCTGCCACGTCATTGGCTGCTTGGCTGCCACGTCATTGACTGCATGGTTGCCATGTCATTGTCCACGTAGGTAGCCACGCCATTTAGAAATTGCTATTCAAATTCTCCTCGTTGCGATAGAATAATAGACAACCATTGATTTTGGTTGCAATATATATTATTGCCACCAACAATTGTTTGTTGCATGTGCCCTCTATTACCACCAACACAAATTCGTTGCAACCTACATATATTACGTCGAAGACTAGTTCGTTGCATTACCATATGATCTATTGCCACCATATCTAATATGTTGCAAAAGCACTTTAATGCAATGGATCACACTTTGTGGTAATATGACCATATGGCCACGTAGTTTTGAAGTGGCGATACTTTTCTATTGCAACACATTGGTTCGTGGCAATCATGAAATATTGCAGTCAAGTGTTTCGTCGCAATAGAACCTTAGGCAACCAATCTAATCGTTGCAATATTTGTCCTTCCAACCAAGTATTGGTTGCATTAGGTTTTTTTTGTTCGTTGCAATATTTGTTCTTGCAACCAAGTATTGGTTGCATTAGGATTTTTGGTTCGTTGCGACATTTGTTCTTGCAACCAAGTATTGGTTGCATTAGACTTTTTGGTTCGTTGCAATATTTGTTCTTGCAACTAAGTATTGGTTGCAGTAGGCTTTGCGGTTCGTTGCAATAGCGCCATATCTGTTGCAACGCTACATCTAAGTGGTTGCCTGAGGATATTACACCGATCCAATTGCAACCATCCGGCAACCACCAGACTTAGATGCAATATAATCCAGTTGCAACCAAAATAGCCATATTGCAACCAAATATAGGTGTTGGCCAAGGCCTGTTTCCTAGTAGTGTTGCCTGGGCTCCTCCTATTGCAGAGGCTGGTCACTAGTACAAATGCTATCATCTATGACCATTACCTAGTGACGATTTCCTGTTTGGTCATAGAAGTTCTCTTTGCAGTGACGAAAAAATATTTGGTCATAGAAGATTATTCTTTCTATGACGATATACAAATTTGGTCATAGTAGTTAATTCAACAGTGACGAATTGTTGAATTTGGTCACAGTTGACGAGTGAGGGGTGAGACGAATCTGCTGCATGCGGCCGGGCCCCGATGGGCTTGGCGGGCGGGCTGAGCAGGCCAGAGCGGGTCGGGCCTTCGGGCTCAGCCCGTTCCAGTAGGATAGTTTTTTTTCGAATTATTTTTCAATGCGAAAACAATTCCAGAAAACACCAGAAAATGTTTTTAGAGCACGAAAAATACTCAAAAAATCACAAAAATTCCAGGAAAATTCCTAGAGATAGATTAAGACATGAACAATCCAAATAAAACATTTGGTGCTCATGAAAAAGATTTTAGAGCCTTCTAATAAATAGAAATAGCTCAAGGAAAATGAGAATAAGTTCCAGAAAAATCCGGAAATTTCTCGGGAAAATTAGGACAACTCCTAAACGCATTTTTTAAACCTTTTGCACTCAAGAACCACTAGATGCATCGGCATGAATGCAACACACATACCTTTTTATTCAATTTAGAAAATCAAACAATAGATTTTTCCTATCCCTCTAAAGAAAAATAAATGTTCGATTTTTTTTAAATTATGAGAAAATCGTTATTTATTTATTCTTTCTATTCACATCCCGAAATTGGAAATTTCAGGGTGTGACAATAGCTCATGAGCATTTTCACAATTAAAAACTCTATTGAAAACGCCTACATATAGTGAGGACAAAATGTTACTTTTAGCAATCACATCAAATTGTTTTTCCTTCTTAGTACCATTTCTCATGCCCTTGTGTCCTAGGAAACAAATACATGTGGAGGTCGCTCCATAATTATAGAGTTTTCAATGTATAATTCACCATATTTTGTCTCACACAACACGAAAAAAATTATAAAAATTAAAATAATTGACCAAAAATGTAAGTTCTTGTGAGGGACCGTATTTTTGCTACAAATGACTACAAAAAAAATCTCAAGTCATTTCAAAAAAGAAATGATTGAATCCAACACCATAACTTGATAAATCATGATTTTAAAAATTTTTTGGAAGAAGAATCACCTCATTTCGAGTTCGTATGAGGGATAACGACTAGTTACAAGTTTTAATCTGAGGAAAAAAAGAAAAATCGATCGGTTCATTGCAGTTCGTCACGTGTTCATGAAGAAGGACCGGTTTCTCTTTTTTTCCTTGGATTAAAAATTGTAACTAGTCTTTCTCCCTCATACGAACTACAAATCGGTCGATTCTTTTTCCTAATTTTTTCTAAAATTGAGATGTTTTAGTCAGTGCCATTTGTTTGTATCTTAATTACTATTTCTTGATTGCTTTTCATGCAACATAACTTTTCCAACTAAAAAGAGAATATAAAAAACAAGTTTTTTCATAATAATTGCTAATATAACTTAATATTCTCTAATGTTATGGTCAACACAAGGTTCCATCCAAATTTGAGGTGCCCATGAGTAAGAAAGTATTTGAGTGTGTACAAACTTTCAAGTTTTAGTTGCGTTGTATGAAACAGTGTGATGATCTAGCTAGCTTATGAACAATGTATACTCCAATTTTCACAAAATCTTATGAAACTTTTTTGTCAAGCTTGTACATTGATAAAATGATCTTATGCCAATTTACATAATTTTTTGATAAGTTTTATTTATTATTATCATTATTTTATAACAAGGTGACTAGTAGAAGTTTGAAATTTCCTACAAGCCAATTGAATTTTTCGTCAATCTCCTAGATGTGACCTAGAATGGACCATATGCGCCTAAATATAATTTTTTTGAATTATTTAAACTTATTATATGCACATATAGGTCAATTTTGAATTACTTTCGGTAAACACGTAGAAATTTATTTAAATGATAGAAAATATCAAATCCACTCGAAAAATCTTGAAACTCCTAGATGAAAACTTGTATCCATACTGCTATATATAAAAAATATATTTGTACATATAACATAATTATTTTTTAGTGTTACTTCACAATGGTGCAATAAAAAGGAAAAAAGAAAAAGAAAAACAAGAAGCGCATTACTTCACAATGGGCCATCTTTTCAACTCGACCTGCACGGTTCAATTGTCTGTGACCGTCCATCTTGATCTGATGGTTAGGATCGCATTCACAGTATATAAAACTTTCCTCAGCCAGAGTCCCCCGTAACCCTAGCCGTTGTTCCTCTTTCCTTCCTCACCATCGACCCCAGGCAGCGGCGCGCCCGCTCCCGACCTCCCCCAAACCTCGCCTCCCCTCCCTTCCCTGACTGGCGTAGACCCAGACCCGGGCTCCAGCCATGCACGGCGAACTGGGTAGTGAGGCCAAGCCTTGCACTGCCGCAACCCGCTCCAGGTCCGGCCTCCTCCACCTCCTCCTCTGCGCTTCGGTAGATCTGAAACCAGACTGTCCCACTAATTCCCACCCTCGACCGCCTGCTTCCCCCTCCACCACCGCGCGATCCTCAAGGCGTCAGCGGCGCCGCAACTTCGCAGAGGAAGCCCGCGCCCCGGCCCCGATCCAATGGCCAGCAACAAACGAAGGCCCGGCGGGAGGAGCGAGCACAGCTGACTATCGCCCACAATCTTCCTTCTCCCCGTCGTCTGCCTGGCTTTGCCTCGGTCTGCAATTCCTCCGTCACGAAGCAACCATAGCATGCGCAAGGCAAAGGGACCTCTCCCCTCCACGCGCTGCGGCGAGGTAATCAAACCCTCCCCTGTCCCTTCTTCTCGTCCGTCCCGGCGCCACACGTTCGCCCTCTCACCCGGCGCACGCATCAATCAATCCAACCCCCCGCGCCGCGCTTGTTCCCTCCCTCTCTCTGCCGGATCCTCCGCCGACTGCCGCCGCCCCTTCCTCCCTTGATCCAGTGGACTGCTGAACTTGACTGGAGATCCATCCCATCTGGACGTGGATTGATTTGGTATGTGATCCTTCCCGGGAGTCGCGGGTGAGCATGCTCCGCGTCCTTCCCTCGCCTAGCCCTCTAGGAATCCGATCCGCCCATCCATCATGCTCTCGCTTGTTTTGGCTCACCACTTTTTTTCCTGCCATGTGGTTGGATCTGTGCAGGAGACGCAGCGGCTGCTCAGCGAGCCAGGTGCCGTCGCGACCCCGAAGGCGCCGTCTCCTGGACTCTGGTCGGCCACTTCGAGGGCGGCTGCGTCAGGGGACGCAAGGCCGTCACGCTGCTGCGCTCGCAGGGCAAGGCAGAGGTCGTCATGTGGGACCCCAGCGCCGAGACGGTCGTCGCCATGGACCTCGAAGGACGCATCACGCGAACCATCACCTTCATCCCCCCGAGCACTGGGTACTACGCCGATTTCATCCCCTACGTCAGCACGTTGGCCGCCATCTCTGCATCCGGGTAAAATTTTCATCTCCTTCCGGCTCCCCTGCATCTCATCCTGCAGATAGATCTGATATTTCAGTGTTGGAGTTGACTGGTGTCTTCGTGTACTACGTTGATTCGGAGCTACGTACCCTCCGGCTGGCCTCCGAATCCGCCACTGGATCTCTCTACAGTTCCCCTACAGCTCTTCTTGCCTCCCCCTTGTTGGATCTAGAAAGAATAGGATAGGAGAGAGATTGAGTCAGAGAGAGAGAGAGAGAGGAGGGAGGGGGTGAGCGGAGAAGCAGGGTGGCTTTGCAGGTTTGGTGCGTCTGTTCCGCTGGCCCTTTGCAGGCGTGGTGGTAATTGTATCCTTGCGCAATGTTGCTTATTTTTTAGCACTAGAAAGCAAAGCGGTATGATAGTAACAATAGGGATGCCACCGGCAGGCATGCTTCTTTCTGAAGTTTGTTTCCCAGAAGCAACCGTGTTACTCCAGACCAAGGTTTCCCTGCAAGAGAGATTCCTGTAAGCAATCAAAGTTAAGGCCGAAAGATTTGTAGTCGCAGCACATTCTACTTTGAGAGCATACTTTGACCCAGCAGGACCCTGAACTAAGCATTTTAGCATCCAGAATCATTTTCTGTTAGTACATGACTCAGCAAACTTGTATTTTGTTCTCAGCTTTTCAGATTCTGTATGTGTAAGGTGCAAAGTCTCTTTTCTGAATATATGCCTAGTCAGACACGACAAGGACCTCTAATTTCTGCCAGATTTCCTGATGGCGCATATATACTGATAACTCAGAAATAAATACATGTATCTTTTTGTGAGGATTTACTGTTTAATTAAAACGTGTCAAAATGTCATCCAGGACGAAGTTGAGATGGACGGCAGGGTGGTGGAGCGTAAAGGGAGGATGACAGCTAATATGGAAGTTTCTGATTTTTTTTTGTGAATTTGTGAATAAAATGGACCATGTTTAGGTGTTACACCCTTCAATCTAAATCAGCTGAACCACTATCGCTTCACTATTGAATAATGCACCATATAGCTGTGGTGTGACAAGCACGACTTCACAACCGCTAGCTCCCTGCAAAGTAGCATCGGTGACGTTCAGTCTGCATTTGCATGGACTCTGTTGTTCTCCATAATTGGTTGTTAACATTTTTTTGCTGGAAGCTGCATATTTACGGATGCTGCTTAATTTCTTATAGCAAGAGATCGCTATATTTGAGTATGGTCTCTGAATCATTTGCAACGCAGGGTTTGATATCTTGTTTATGAATATTTTCAGCTCACTGCAATTACAGCATATCATCATTGCATTTGTTTTGTGCCATATTTGGCTGAACTTTTGGTTTCAGTAGAACTTGTGATGAATTAAATGCTGATGGGTAATTGCAAGACAGTATCTTGTTGTGTACTAGAGTGATAGGAAATTATGCAATGATGGTATTGATGCTATACTTGGATAGTGCAGAGTGAAATAAATAATTTTTATGTATATTCAGTGGATGTGAATTAAGTTGAGAACCTTTATTTCTACAAATTAGTCATGATAGCTAGTCATGATACTTGGAGATGGGTCATTTAACTTTTCTGCATTATGTTTTGAGTAAAACTAAAGGTAAGCAGTATACTGATCGATCCAATATGGTAAGCAAACTATGATATGTGCAGGTCTAGCAGATTTGGAGCATATGGACAGTGCTGGCTATTGAACTTGACATGTGATTCAAGGTATGTTTGCTCTGTTTAACACATGGCTGTCTAGCCCGTCAGTGAATTTTCTATCTATTTCAGCTGTAAGGATTACACATCAATATAAACTGTATTTACTTCATGCTTACCTTTTCACTTCACGATTTAAGATAACCTTTATGTTGTCACTTGCCACGTGGCAGATAAACTGTATATATAACAAGTCTGAATTCAATTGTGCTTCCATTGTTAGCTACTAGAAATTTTAGAACTATTATCTCCTCGAAATTGCAATAATCACTTTTTTAAACATAGTGATAGTTGTTCAGCCTGTGCAAACTGCATATTGTATACTTTGTTGATCTGTAGAGAACACAAATATAGAAATGTAAGATCTGCAAGGCCTTAGTATCCTCAAATACTATGTGTATGTGCCGGTGCAGTGTGGTTATAATTATGAAAGAGAAGGGTGTCAAGCTTTGGTCAAAGACAATGTTTATGGTGCCAAACAGTGAAAGAGAAGGGTGTCAAACCTTGGTCAAAGACAATGTTTATGGTGCCAAATGGTGGGTGGTGATGCTAGATAGAAAATATATGTGATCTGTTGATATTCTGGTGATCTCTGTTAATATGGTGAAATATATGGTGATTTGACGATTTGTGGGATTTATGTACCTATTTTGAATCTGTTGGGCATTTGTTGGGCTGAAATGTATATGGCTTGTGCGAGGAATGTGCCAGGAATGTATGTGGGCTGGGCTGTAATATTTGTGGGATTTATATACCTATTTTGAATCTGTTGGGCATTTGTTGGGCTGAAATGTATATGGCTTGTGCCAGGAATGTATGTGGGCTGGGCTGTAATGGATTTATATAGGTTGAAATTCAGTTTGGGGAAAAATTGCGTAGGCTGACGTCAACTGCCATGTCATCGTCTATGTAGGCAGCCACGTCATTGTACACGTAGGCAGCCACGTCATCGTCCATGTAGATAGCCAGCGTGGCATCGAGCCATGTCAAAACGTGGATAAACCGCAGTGCGACACGTGGACAAACCAGAGTGCGACACGCGGACCATTCAGAGCTCGACACGTGGACAAACCGCAGCGCGACACGTGGCGCTGTGTCAAAGAGCCACGTCATCATATCCATGTTAGCACGCGCCTTCCACGTCAGTAGCCAGCATGGGCCGTGCCACGTGGCATCCCCTTCCGTGACCAATTTGGTGACCATTTGGCTTGGTCATAGAAGAAATACACTTCTATGACGAAAAACGTGTTGGTCATGGAAAAGTTCCACTTCTATGACCAAAATGACCGATTGGTCATGGTAGACCAAATGTGACGGAGCTTCTGTGACCAATTCAATTTGGTCATAAGTTGGTCATAAAAAAATGTTCCGTGACCAAATTTGCATGTACCGTGACCAAACCGTTTGGTCATTGATGTTGAGTATTGTACTAGTGGATGTACTTGTTGCATCTATTGCTTAGGGGGAGCTTGCCTACGCTCCTGCTGCTGCTGGAGAGGCTGTTGTTTCATCTGTTGCTTATCCTCATGTTGCAGTTGTTGCTTAGGCGTAGTTTGCCTGGGCTCCTCCTGCTGTTGTCGACGCTCCTGCTGCTAGAGAGGCTGCTGTTTCGTCTGTTGATTGTCCTCTAGTTGCAGCGGCCGCTTAGGCGGAGTTTGCTTGGGCTCCTCCTCCGGTTGTTGTCGACGCTCCTGCTGTGTAGTTTTGCTGATCTGCTGCTGCTGCTGCTGTTGAGCCTTCTCTTGCTGACATGGAGCTGCAGCACCTCCATCTGATGTTGTACCCCTGCTACCTGTTGCGGCTTTAGGGTCGCGCTCTACCTGAGTGGGCTTTCCGCTGATTAGTGACGATTTCTGATTTCGTCGTGACGATTTCGTCATGGATCACAGGATTTCTTGTAGTAATTCATCGGCACTACCTACTATTATACACGATTCAAAAGGAAATTTGTTGAATACACAATTCATGGCACTATCTACTATAATACATAAGACTAAGATTTGCAACAATAGGCAATCAAAGAAAAGAATGTAAAACTAGTTTCTATGATAGGGTGCCCTATACAAAAGATACTCTGTCCCCAAACAAACTAGTGTGCAATGCAAATGCGTGGCCAAACTCGGGACAATGCAGCACAACTTTGCAAGGGGAACATGAGGGCCGCCGCCAAGAATTGTACGTGGGAGCTCCTGGGTGAGGTAGGTTGTGGAATTCTTTGTGTTGGTGGGCTATAAAAGCTGGATCATAATGAGTTGTATGTATCACAAGCTGGAATACAAACAGGCCCATCTTGAGGAAGACAGATTGCTCGTATTTAGAATACAACTAGGAAAAAAGCTGGAAAATTGTTTTTGCTTGTCACACATTAAATATGACATATTCCCGTATATTCTAAAATAAAATCTATCTAGCTATGTATGTACCTAGACATTTATCCGTCTAAATATGTTGCCAAATTGCATATATTAGGCGAAAAGGAGTAGCTGGATCTTATCCCTACTAGCTGTCAATTATGTTTTATAGCTTCAGTTTTCACCTAGCAAAAGTAGCATGCTCTCATCTTAGGCTAGTATAACTTTAGTCACCAAGGAAAATAGACAAACAGATTTTGGAGTAGGATATCTTGACAGCTCACCTTGGAAATCAAGATACCCGTATAATATAAGAAATACAGACAGCTCACCTTGGTTGCTAGGCAAGGAGTCTAACGCTACTGCTAGGTCATGGATTCATCATCCACAGAGTCAGAGTGGAGTGACTCTAAGATGAGTCCTTCCCCGCCTCCTTAAGTGATCCGAGCCAAGGATGAGGAGATCATGTCTGCCCTCGCCGAATTTTTGCATCTACTAAATTCCGACGAACTTCCGGCGAGCTTTTCCGGCGAAACCGTGCACTTCCGGTGCAAGTGGACACCACCCTGGACTTTCCCTCGTCGAGCTCTACGCCGTGATGTGCTCAGTCACGCGAATCCGACGTCGCCTCCATCATCTTCCCCAACTCTGGCGAGCTCTTCCGTCGCCGTCGTGCATCTTTGGCCGAAGGTGAGCACACCATCGCGTTCGTCTCGTCGTTTCCTTTCCGTTTTGCTGTTCTCGTGCACGTTTCGTGGTCGTTTCCATCTAATCCCCTTTACGCTCCCTTTCTCTGTCTATACTGTTTCGAGTCGATCTCCTTTGGTCCACGGTTCGTGTTCACCCGGTGCCTGCTGCCAAGGCTGCCCTTCCCTCACGCGTGTCTCCCTAGCCTGTGCTCTGCTCCTCTCCGTTCCGTTCAGAGCCTCAGCATGGCGCTAGGCCGCCCCCACCGCCCTGCGACCGGAACGGCCAGGATCCTGCTGCTGCAACCTGCAGTCCGTCTGGAACCCAAGGAAGAAGAAAGATAAGGTTGTTTTCTGTTTAGGTCCTTGTGAGATCCCATAATGTTTAGATCCAATCTTGTTTCTATGCAAATCTATAGATAACCGCCTAGAAAGATCCCACCTTTCACACATAAATGCCACCCGAGACTTTTATAGATCTAACCCTGCAGTCTATTCTTTTTGCGAGCACTATTTAATGTGTCTTGTGATTCTTTTCAGCTACTCCCTCTTGTCTAGAGTTAATCACGTCTAGGTCCTTTTCATCTTTTTTTCTCCATATCTTTCGTTTTAGCTCCGTTTTAATTCATTCAAGTTGTGTTAGGTTCATACTAATGCAAAGCACGCATTAGCGGAGTGTTTTCACCATGTTCTGTTTTCTGAAAATAAAATTAATATTAATTTTGATTAATGTCTAGTTATACACGTCTTTTCCAAATAAAAGCTATATAGATCTATATATCATTTTTCATAAGCAAATTTAATTTGATTAATGTTTCTATCACATGTTTCTGTAAATAAAAGTTAATTAGATCTTTATCTCGGTTTTCGTAAACCAAATGTTAATTGTTTAATAGTTAATTAATCTTTTCTAATTAAAATTTGATTAGGCTTTTACATCGGCTTTTATAATAAATATTAATTTGATTAATGTCAATACCATAATGTTTTTAATAATAATATGATCTACTCGAATTACAAAGTTTCGTTTAGATTGTTCATATAGTTTAGTTTTTCTAAATTAAATGTTTAATCGGTTTAATGAATATATGAATCTTTATTAATAAAACTTGACTAGTTCTTTACACCGGTTTCGTAAATAAAGTTTAATATTGCATTAATGTCAACATAGGGTATTTTATTTCTGAAATATCATTTATATTTGTTTTGTTAATTAAAATGAACCTAGCTCATAGTCTTGCTCTCTCATATATGCAAAACGTTCATTAGACGTTCTTTTCTCAGCTCTCTCTAATAGTGATCTTTCCGGTCCTTGCTCAATCTTCCGCAACCATCTCTTCCAAGTTAACCAAGCCTTTCTTCCTCCGAGCACGGTTTGTGTTCTTTAGTGATCCATCTAATCGAGCCTATCCTTTAGTGCGTTCTTTTAAAGTTTTCTTTTGGTTGGTGCTTTGTTCTTAGTATGCTTGTTTGTTTGCTTTGTGTATTCTTGTGCCCGATGATTGGTGCGTTTAGAGTGAACATCGTTCGAGAAGTTTTGAAGAGCTTGAAGTTGAAGATATTCTGAGGAACTACTCTCTGGTTAAAGGCAAGTGTGTCCTTGATCTTTGTCCCAATAACTATGATTAATCACTTTGCATTGCTTTGCATTAATATTGATGGGTCCTATTAAGGTTTAACCTAGTCTTTGATTGTCATTCCTTGTTAACCTGGGTTTACATTTATGTTGGGTAGCTATGCTTAGTTGCTATAACTGGGTTATGGTGGTTTTAATGAACAATAATGATGAATCATGCTATACGTTTATGTTATATCTTTGTTTGCTTAATACAAGACTATATGCTTAATCGGAACATGGAGACCGACCCAGGAAAACCGTACAACCACAAGGCACATGGCTCTGCCTTGGCTGAATAACTAGAGACTTTAGTGTTGTAGCAACCTTACCTGAAAGGGACAAATGGGGAGGCGTTGGCGGTGTATAGACTCGCTCTAGTAGGGAGTTGTGCTTTGCTATGACACGGTACCTACTAGGGGAGTTTATGCCCCGCTTCGTCCTGAAACCTAGTGGGTTGTTGCGCATAGGAGGATCTTCGTAAAGGCCTCGTAGTGTCCCTATGCAATCACACCTCGGTAGTGTGGTATGATGCTTGGCCAGCATCGCATGGTTGGGTTTAAAGTTCATAGAACTTGTACGTGACTTGTCGGTAAAGATGTACAACCTTTGTAGAGTGTAAAACTAATCGATTAGCCGTGCTCACGGTCAAGAGCGGCCTGGACCCTCACATGATAATTGAATTAAAGATGAACTTAAATCGTTCTCTCTGGTTATACTTGCCATATGCTTATGGCGTATTTCTTACCTTATGCTTAATTGTGGGTTGGTATGAACTTATACTTTAATAGTAATCGGGTGTTAATAAAATTTGACCAACTAAAATCCTAAATGCTTTGAGCCAGTCCACTATAAAGCCTTTGCATTCTTGTCTTTCCCCACGCTTGATGAGTACGACAAGTGCTCACCCTTGCTATTAACAATGTTGCTCAGAAGGAGGAGGCTACTCTGCAGTCTTGTGAAGATGTTGCTGGTGCTAGGTGAACACAACCCCCAGTCGACTGCCTGTGTTGTTTGGAGCCTTCGTTTCCAGGATTAAGCGTAAATCTCTGATAATCTTTCTTTTTCTTGCGTCACTATGCCACAACACCGAATTACCATCGCAAGATCTGATGCTAAAATTTTTCTTTATCGATGGATAATCTCACGCTAAATATTACTCAGAGATGATATTTAGCAATGTGCTGGCTGACGCTAAAAAGTTCCAGATTTAGCGCCTCTCTGTCTGACGCTAAAACAAACTATAGCATCATATAGTCTGACGCTAAATATATATGGGCCCCTCTCGTCTCCCATCCAGCGCACGCCTACGCCTAAATATGATTTTTTTTTAATTTTTTTATATTATTAGATGCACATGTAATTTAATTTTGCATTATTTCAAGAAATCACGCAGAAATTCCTTTAATTTACAAAAAAATAGAACTTCTACCATACGAATAATATTGTAACACCCATAATGTGTAAAAGGAAAAATACGCTATGTATATTGGAATACATAAAGTGGACGACTAAAACATGACTTTTTGTTACATCGCTCGGATGGACGAACGGAGGACATGGTTGCGTAGAGCTCGTCGAATCCTTTCCATTTGACTACTCACATGCATAATTCGGGATTCGGATCAAGAAGTTATGCGTGGTCAAAAATTAACCCATGACTGCTACAGTAATCGCATAGCTACAGTAGCCGCGACCTGCTACAGTAACCGCCCAGGCTCATCACGGTTTTTCCTCTTTCCACCGTGACCTTTTCTTTTCCTAATCGCACATCCCCTACAGAGCCCAACAGCTGCCACCCCCTTCTTCCACGGGAAAACAAGAGAAGAGAGGGAGATTAGGGTTTGCCGCCGTTCGTCGACGTGGTTTCTCTTCAAAAATTGGTCGGTCTTCCTTTCCTCTCTGCGTTTTCCCTCAATTGATTACCTTTCCTCGCTGTTCATGGTGGTGCCGCCATGTGTGATGCAGCTGAGATGAAATCGAGAGAGCCTCTGTGACATTCGTCGCTAGGGAGAGGAAAACGATTGGGAGTTGTCGTCGGAATCGCCGCCGTCATCTTTGCCCTCACCGTTTCGAAGGGAAACCCTAGGTGAGGCATGACTCACTGTATTTCATTCTTCCCCTAAGTTTTTTGACGTTCTAGCATATGCTTGTAGCGTCAATCTTTACCGTTAAGGGCTAGGGTAAAGTGGTACCCTCGTCGTTGTTTTCAGCACAAACTCTATCTGCGCAGTTTCCAGTAATTGTTGTTTTACACCCTTTTAATGGTCTCAAAAAAATAACAAACCTATATATGAGTTGTAGGAAATTTTTAGGGGTTTCCATAGCCGTAAAGAACACTACAATCGGATTTAAGATCGAAGAGATATCGAAGTTTCATTCTGTCAGTTTTTCAGAGTCACCAATCTGGGCAGTATCTGTTCACATAAATTTTAGGCAACCCAAACGACAGAACTGGATCTTGGGATGACTAAAGAAGTTTTAGAGAATTTCATAACCTTTCCATATTGGTTAAGTACATATTCATATGAATTTTGGAGCTCAAGATATGCCCATTTTGCTAGGACTGTTCTGCAGAGATTGCCAGATTTTCAGTATGAGATTCATCTCAAGATTAGTCTTTGTTCATGATTTTTCCCCTCTTGATGGATCACTAGAAAGTTGTGACTAATGAAGTTTTCTTTCTTTTGGCACGAGATTGGAATTTTTAGCCATCAGAATTAAAAGATACAAAAAAGAGAAGACTTTTCGCTGCTGTCATGTCTAGACTTGTGTGTCTTTTTGTGAGAATGTGGGGTTCGGACGTAGGAGCGTTGTGATTTTAATTCTTTATGCTTATGTGTATGTGTTTGTGCTGAGATATGTTTGTGGACAGGTGGTGCGCCTTCGGATCGTGCTTAGCTCACGTTCTTGATCTTCGGTAAAGGCAAGTAAACGTAGCGATGGTCTACATGTTTTAACTTTGTTGTTTGAATTGCCTCCATTTAATTTCAGTACCTCACACCAGCAAGATCAATCTGAATTTATCTTTATATCAGAGTATTTTGATCCACGTGTGGCTTTACCTCTGAATTGAAGTTAAGAATTATGATGTATATGAAGTTCATGCATTGCAATCTTGCACTTGCATTCTCATGTTTTTATGCATATGAAGAAAACCGTAGCCGGATTGGTGCGGTAAGTACCGGTACAGCAACGCACATTGAGATATAGCAATGTGGTTGCAGCCCTCATATCCTTCCTTCGGGATGTGTGGGTAGAAGTGAAGACATGCATTGCATTGCACCATTTGCAATTCATCATGAAGCATTATTGTGGAGCATTTATTTTAACTTATTACTTGAAGTTATGTGGTGCATCTTTGATTATAGTGACTCTTAAATTGCTGCTTATTTTATTGTGATTTAAATGGCTTAGTTGAAGCGGTTTGCTTGCCGAGGTTTCCATAAACCTCATACGCTTTTCCCCTCCCCGCGAGTCTTTGAGTTTGGAGTGCGATGGTGGATGGGAGTAGCAAGCACGTGTGCACACACGTTCTTTAAATATATATTTTGGTCACATGTGTTGTAATAAAAATGTTTAGTTGAGAAGTCCTTGCTTAGCTTATAATCTCTTTGGACCTGTTTTGAGATGGTTACCTAGATGATTTATTTTGCTTCGGCGTGCTCTATTAATTTATCTCTTTGTTGCTTTTTTTTCTTATGTGTGTGCCTATAATAGCTTGTTGTGGTGTGGTAATGCTCCAGTTGGTATCAAAGCTTATGGTTACAGGTTCTTTTTGTTAAAACTTTACTCAATTTAAAACATGACACACTTGCACACGTAGGATGGGAGTTATTTGGTTATATGTTGTTCTATCTTTTGTTTTCCCATGTGGTTGTGTTGTTGTACTGACATTGTTGTGTGGGCTGTAGATGCCTCCTCGTGGTCACGGCCGTGGTCGCGGTGGTCGTGGTCGTGGTAGGGGTAGGGGTGAACCTGCTCCTGAGGATCCTCCTGCCAATCCAGATCTGGCTGCAATCTTAGCAGAGATGCACACAATGCGGGCAGAGATGAATTCTTTACGTCAGGCACCTGTGGGTGGTGCTAATCCTGGTGGTGCTCCTAGTGCTCCTGGTGGTGCTCTCGGTAATGCCCCTAGTGCTAATCTTGATGGAGCGCCGGTAGTGCCTCTGAGCGTCCGTTGGACTTGAGAGATTGGTGTCGTATGGCACTAGAGAAGTTTGATGGTACGGTGCTCCTATTGAGGCGTAGATTGGCTATCTTCGGTGGTTGACAAGCTAGATTCCTTTCGGGTTCCCGCTTCGATTGGGTTCGTTATGCTCATCGATTCTTTGAAGGGTGATGCTCGGTATGGTGGAGGGGTGTTCGGTCATCTTATCCTGCTCGCACGTGGACCTATCACATGGATGGACTTTGTCGGCCGCTTTGAGAGGAGGTTCTATCCTATTGCTTTCATGGATAAGATGAAGACACGGCTTGAGAGGTGCCATCAAGGCAAGAGTACTTTGTTGCGAGAATATGAGGTTGAGTTTAACAAAATTGTGCGCTTTGTACCTCATGTGGCCCGTGATGACTATGAGAAGGCACGATTTTTAGACAAGGTCTAAAGGCTTCCATTCGTCGTGTTTTGGGTGCTTTTGTTGTGGAGGATTTCCGCTCGATTGTTGAGAGAGCTTTGGGAGTTGAGGTGCGGGATGACTTTCTTGAGGAGCTTAGAGGTGGAGATCATGCACATGTGCAGAAGGAGCAGAAGGGCCATTCTAGTGGTCCAATTCAGAAGAAGGATAAGCATCATTGTCACCATACGTACAGCGGTAGTTCTTCTCAGTCTCGAGGTTCTGGAAGTGCTTCTGGAGCTGGTTCTAGAGATGGCTCTATTCAGTATCGAGCTATTGCCAAGCCAGGACTAGGATTGGTCTGTTTCCATTGCGGCGATGCTCACCACCGTGCGAACTGCCGTTGGACTGGTCGGTGCTCTAGGTGTGGTCATGATCATAAGGAGGATGTGTGTAGGAAGAATCCTAACAGCAAGCTGATCTGGGAGCCAGTGACTTCTTCCTCGTACGGTCGGCGTGGCTCGCACACATGATGGCCGGAGGTTCTTTTGGGCAGCAACACACTACTCTAGCACGGCGAGTTTCTACCGGCTTTGTTGCACAACGATGCCACCTGCATCCTCTTCGCGGCGGCTCTTGCTGCGCCTTCGGCCGCACCGATGCTTGGTTCTTCACACACCCCTATTCCTGGTGGTGCATATTGGGTGACTCATGCTCCTACTCCTACTCCATCGGCTCCAACATGGGCACCTACACGATCGGGATTCGAGGCCTTCTCCTTCTAGTGGTGTTCATGGGGCATACTCTATGCCCTCAACTGACGGTCGAGACCGTAGTGATGTGGTGACAGGTACTATCTCCGTTGATTCATTTGATGCATATGTTCTGTTTGATTCTGGAGCTAGCTTCTCGTTTGTTTCCAAGGGTTTTGTGGGTCGTACTGGTATTTCTGTTCAGCAAATTGGTCAGGTAGTTACAGTTAGTTCTGCTAAGGGTCCTGTTTCTAGTACGTTTGTTAGGCCAGGTTGTCGTATCTCCCTAGCAGATGAAGATTTTGTGGCCAATCTAGTAATTATTCCACTAGATATATTTGATGTTATTCTCGGGATGGACTGGCTTTCTCTCTATCGAGTCGTTATCTCTTGCTTCGGAAGACAATCTCACTACGAGCACCTTCGGGACGTGAGGCCGTATTCCGGGGTAGTGCTCCTAAGTTTTCCCTTGCACTGCTATGCTACTTGTTTCCTGGTCGCTGGATGAGGAAGTCAGGTCTTTTGTGGTCCATGGTCGAGGTTCCTGAGGCTATCTTACGTGTTGAGGATATTCCAGTTGTTTGCCACTACGCAGATGTGTTTCCCACTGATCTTCCTGGCTTGCCTCCTGAATGGGAGTCTATCTTTGAGATTAAGTTGGTCCCTGGAACTCAGCCAATTTTCAGGTCGCCGTATAAGATGGCACCTGTTGAGCAAGTTGAATTAAAGAGGCAGATTGATGAGCTCTTAGCAAAGGGATTTATTAGGCCAAGTGTCTCCCCTTGGGCTGCACCTGTGATTTTTGTGGAGAAGAAAGATGGCACTAAGAGGTTATGTGTTGATTACCGAGGGCTTAATCAAGTGACAATCAAGAACAAGTATCCTTTGCCTCGTATTGATGCATTATTTGATCAGTTAAAGGGTGCTAAGGTGTTCTCCAAGATTGACTTGCAGTCGGGTTATCACCAATTGAGGATTAAGGATGAGGACATTGAGAAGACGGCTTTTAGCACGAGGTATGGACACTATGAGTATGTGGTTATGTCTTTTGGTCTAACCAATGCTCCTGCTGTTTTCATGGAAGCCATGAACAGGATGCTGCACCCATACTTGGACATTTTTGTGGTCGTGTTCATTGATGATATCCTAGTTTATTCAAAAACTGTGGAGGAGCATGAGGTGCATTTCCGATTGGTGCTGGATAAGCTGAGGGAGTATAAGTATTATGCAAAGTTGAAGAAGTGTGCATTTTGGCTTTCTGAGGTTGCTTTCCTTGGTCATGTTATTAACCAGGATAGTATTACTGTTGATCCAAAGAATGTTGCTTCGGTAGTGAAGTGGCGAGAGACCGACTCTTGTTACGAGGTTCGGAGTTTTCTTGGTCTTGCGGGATACTATCGTCGGTTTGTTCGAATTTTTCTTCCATTGCAAAGCCAATGACGAAGGCGACAATGAAGGGTGTCCCATTTGTTTGGACTGAGGATTGTGAGGCGAGCTTTCGTACTCTAAAGGAGAGGTTGGTGAGTGCTCCTATTCTGGTATTGCCCGAGAGTGGCAAGCGTTATACAGTATATACAGATGCCTCTCGTATTGGTCTTGGTTGTTTTGTCATGCAGAAAGGTAGAGTTATTGCCTATGCATCTAGGCAGTTGAGGAAGCATGAAGAGAATTATACTACACATGACTTAGAGTTAGCAGCTGTGGTTTTTGCATTGAAAATTTGGAGGCATTATCTCTATGGTGAGTCATGTGACATCTTTACAGATCATCAGAGTGTTAAGTATATTTTCACTCAGAAGGAATTAAACATGAGGCAAAGGAGGTGGCTTAAATTGATTAAGGATTATGATATGAATATACAGTACCATCCCGATAAGGCAAATGTCGTTGCAGATGCACTTAGTAGGACCAGTGTTCCTAAGACTTGTATGCAACTGACTAATGAATTGGACCATATGGGTATTTCTCTCTGCTATGCTGGTGTTGCCCGTGAGGAAACTGAGTTGGTTATTCGATCACCTTTGCGGGAGTAGGTGCGGGTGGCACAATTACAGGATCGCTTGCTCTTGGCTGTTCGCAAGCGTATTGAGGCAGGGAGACCTTGTGATTTCAGCATGGAGGAGGATGGTACTATTTATTTTTGAGGTCGCCTCTATGTGCCACAAAAAGCTACAGTTAAGATGGAGATTTTGAGGAAAGCTCATCGGACTCCATATACAGTGCATCCGGGTGAAACTAAGATGTATCAAGATTTGAAGCAGAGTTTCTCGTGGAAGCGGATCAAGGTTGATATTGCCAAGTATGTGGCTTCTTGTGGTATTTGTCAGAAAGTAAAGGCCGAGCATCAAAGGCCTGCAGGGTTATTAAAACCATTGGAAATCCCTACATGGAAATTTGAGAACATTACCATGGATTTTGTGGTTGGATTACCTCGTTCCCCTAGAGGCAAGGATGCAATTTGGGTTGTGATAGATAGACTCACAAAGGTTGCCCATTTTCTCCCCATGAAGACTACTAATTCCGCCTGATTTGGTTCCTTTATATATCAAGGAAGTGGTGAGGTTGCATGGTGTGCCTAAGTCCATTGTTTCTGATCGTGATTCAAAATTTGTATCGAATTTTTGGACGAGTTTGCATAGCGCTTTGGGTACTAATTTGGACCTTAGCACGCTTTTCACCCTCAGACAGACGGTCAGTCAGAGCGTACCATTGAGACCTTAGAGGACTTGTTGCGTGCTTGCGTGCTCTCTTGGAAGGGCAGTTGGGAGGATCACTTGCCATTGGCAGAGTTTGCTTATAATAACAGCTATCAGGCTAGTATCAAGATGGCTCCATTTGAAGCATTGTATGGCCGCGAGATGTATTTCCCCACTCTTGTTGGGATGTTGTTGGTGGGGGATCCTTGGTCGGCCCGGATTGGGTGCAACAAACTCATGATAAGGTACGTGAGATCCGCCGAACTTGTTGGGCGCTCGGAGCCGACGGAAGAGCTACGCGGATGTCGGACGGAGGGATGCGGAGTTTGCGGTTGGTGACGAGGTTCTTCTTAAGGTGTCGCCGACAAAAGGCATTGTTCGGTTTGGCACTAGAGGGAAGCTCAACCCTAGGTATATTGGACCTTATTTGATCACTTTGCTCGAGTTGGTTCCTTGGCTTATCGTTTGCGGCTACGGAGTCGATGAGTGGTGTGCACCCTGTGTTTCATGTCTCTATGTTGAGGAAGTATTTGAAAGATCCGGAAGCGAGAGGATGGAGGGCCGAGCCGGTGATTATTGAGAAGGATTTGACTATAAAATGCCATCCTGTGCGTGTATTGGATTTCTCTCAGCGTGTCATGCGGAATAGGACTATCAAGTATGTGAAAATCCTATGGACTAATCAGTCGGAGCGGGAAGCAACATGGGAATTGGAGGACTCTATGCGCGGGGAATATCCGGACCTCTTTGAGTCTGGTAAGCAATATTTATATACATATGGCTCTTTTCTCTTTTTTTTCCTTAGCGATGGTCAATTCGGGGACGAATTCTTTTAAGGAGGGGAGAATGTAACACCCATAATGCGTAAAAGGAAAAATACGCTATGTATATTGGAATACATAAAGTGGACGACTAAAACATGACTTTTTGTTACAACGCTCGAATGGACGAACGGAGGTCATGGTTGCGTAGAGCTCGTCGAATCCTTTCCGTTTGACTACTCACATACATAATTCGGGATTCGGATCAAGAAGTTATGCGTGGTCAAAAATTAACCCATGACTGCTACAGTAATCGCACAGCTACAGTAGCCGCGACCTGCTACAGTAACCGCCCAGGCTCATCACGGTTTTTCCTCTTTCCACCGTGACCTTTTCTTTTCCTAATCGCACATCCCCTACAGAGCCCAACAACCGCCACCCCCTTCTTCCACGGGAAAACAAGAGAAGAAAGGGAGATTAGGGTTTGCCGCCGTTCGTCGACGTGGTTTCTCTTCAAAAATTGGTCGGTCTTCCTTTCCTCTCTCCGTTTTCCCTCAATTGATTACCTTTCCTCGCTGTTCATGGTGGTGCCGCCATGTGTGATGCAGCTGAGATGAAATCGAGAGAGCCTCTGTGACATTCGTCGCTAGGGAGAGGAAAACGACGGGAGTTGTCGTCGGAATCGCCGCCGTCATCTTTGCCCTCACCGTTTCGAAGGGAAACCCTAGGTGAGGCATGACTCACTGTATTTTTCATTCTTCCCCTAAGTTTTTGGACGTTCTAGCATATGCTTGTAGCGTCAATCTTTACCGTTAAGGGCTAGGGTAAAGTGGTACCCTCGTCGTTGTTTTCAGCACAAACTCTATCTGCGCAGTTTCCAGTAATTGTTGTTTTACACCCTTTTAATGGTCTCAAAAAATAACAAACCTATATATGAGTTGTAGGAAATTTTTAGGGGTTTCCATAGCCGTAAAGAACACTACAATCGGATTTAAGATCGAAGAGATATCGAAGTTTCATTCTGTCAGTTTTTCAGAGTCACCAATCTGGGCAGTATCTGTTCACATAAATTTTAGGCAACCCAAACGACAGAACTGGATCTTGGGATGACTAAAGAAGTTTTAGAGAATTTCATAACCTTTCCATATTGGTTAAGTACATATTCATATGAATTTTGGAGCTCAAGATATGCCCATTTTGCTAGGACTGTTCTGCAGAGATTGCCAGATTTTCAGTATGAGATTCATCTCAAGATTAGTCTTTGTTCATGATTTTTCCCCTCTTGATGGATCACTAGAAAGTTGTGACTACTGAAGTTTTCTTTCTTTTGGCACAAGATTGGAATTTTTAGCCATCAGAATTAAAAGATACAAAAAAGAGAAGACTTTTCGCTGCTGTCATGTCTGGACTTGTGTGTCTTTTTGTGAGAATGTGGGGTTCGGACGTAGGAGCGTTGTGATTTAAATTCTTTATGCTTGTGTGTATGTGTTGGTGCTGAGATATGTTTGTGGACAGGTGGTGCGCCTTCGGATCGTGCTTAGCTCACGTTCTTGATCTTCGGTAAAGGCAAGTAAACGTAGCGATGGTCTACATGCTTTAACTTTGTTGTTTGAATTGCCTCCATTTAATTTCAGTACCTCACACCAGCAAGATCAATCTGAATTTATCTTTATATCAGAGTATTTTGATCCACGTGTGGCTTTACCTCTGAATTGAAGTTAAGAATTATGATGTATATGAAGTTCATGCATTGCAATCTTGCACTTGCATTCTCATGTTTTTATGCATATGAAGAAAACCGTGGCCGGATTGGTGCGGTAAGTACCGGTACAGCAACGCACGTTGAGATATAGCAATGTGGTTGCAGCCCTCATATCCTTCCTTCGGGATGTGTGGGTAGAAGTGAAGACATGCATTGCATTGCACCATTTGCAATTCATCATGAAGCATTATTGTGGAGCATTTATTTTAACTTATTACTTGAAGTTATGTGGTGCATCTTTGATTATAGTGACTCTTAAATTGCTGCTTATTTTATTGTGATTTAAATGGCTTAGTTGAAGCAGTTTGCTTGCTGAGGTTTCCATAAACCTCATACGCTTTTTCCCTCCCCGCAGGT
Source organism: Cenchrus americanus (assembly GCA_947561735.1). Taxonomy (NCBI): domain Eukaryota; kingdom Viridiplantae; phylum Streptophyta; class Magnoliopsida; order Poales; family Poaceae; genus Cenchrus; species Cenchrus americanus. Next base: position 191,692,485 of record OX387242.1, read on the forward strand.
CTTTGAGTTTGGAGTGCGATGGTGGATGGGAGTAGCAGCACGTGTGCACACACGTTCTTTAAATATATATTTTGGTCACATGTGTTGTAATAAAAATGTTTAGTTGAGAAGTCCTTGCTTGGCTTATAATCTCTTTGGACCTGTTTTGAGATGGTTACCTAGATGATTTATTTTGCTTCCGCGTGCTCTATTAATTTATCTCTTTGTTGCTTTTTTTTCTTATGTGTGTGCCTATAATAGCTTGTTGTGGTGTGGTAACGCTCCAGAATGTTGTTCCTATTCTGGGGTGTTACAAATATGTAGTATATTACATATAAAAAATATATTAGTATATATAGGATACTTATTCTTATATGTTACTTCACAATAGAGCAATAAAATGAAAAAGAAAAAGAAAAATATTATTCTGAGAAGAAATACATCAAGACCCATGTTGGCTCAACTAATTCTGGTCGTGCATCACCGATCTAACGACTGTGGTCTCACATCCATGGTATAAAACGAATGAAAACCTAGCTATCCCTTCATTTCCCCTCACCAGCCCACTCTCCCCTGGGTCTCCGCCGCCCGCTCCCTCTCAGCCGCGGCGCCGCCCGCTCCTTCTCCACGGCTGCCGGCTCCGCTCCCTCTGCTCATCTCCCTCGTCCCGCTCCACGCCGGTTAAAAATATGCCTCAACATTTGATTAAAAATACTCAATTTGCTGAGAGAAATTGTTATAAATGACGGTGCAAAACAATGAGAAGTAAAGTAATCGAACCGCAAGGAGACACGAGATTTAACGTGAAAACCCCCCTCAATGCGAGAGCGAAAAACCACTGGCACCAGCCAGCAAGCACTTCCACTATGATCGGAGTCCGGTTACAAACGCCAATGGTGGTGGCTTAGAAGAAGTAGAATGAATCAATCTCCAATGGAAAACCCTAACGGGTTGTATGACTGTACCGTATCGCGGAGGGTGTTGACCCCCCGCACTCCCTAGTTGCGACCCTAGCCTTCGGCGGGCCTCCGCTACGCACCTCCGAAGTTGGCCTTTATCTTGTGCACATGAATTTGGATCATCAATCAACAAAAATATTTAGATTTAGAGATGGGCAGATTGCAACACACTACTCAAATAGATTGGTGTACGTAGTTCTTTGCAGCTAATTTTGGTACATTTTCAAGTCATTTTCAACTTCTTTCTTGCCTCATGATCATGTCTCCCCTATAATAGGTTTGGTTCGGGGAAAATTCATTCCACGCCAACCTCGGTATTGCACGCAATTTGGATCATCACCACATCAACCGTGATATTAGTTCAAGAGGTTAAAAATATGGAACGGATTGTAACCTTAACAATAAAATACTAAAGATATATAAGGTAACAAAAGTCTACTCATCATTTGCGCAAACATACTTAATCTATTCACTTAAATAAAATACATAAAAAGTCTTCCATCATAAACTGCTTATAGAAAAACTATAATAAACCCTTGAGGGACTTGTGAAATAAAGAAACGAATTCCTATATAATGTATTTATTATTTTTGCCAAATAATGTGATATATATGGTAAGATAATGCCAAAGATTATAATGGCATTGCCAGAGGCACAAGATATGGAATTTTTTTTAAATAAATCGTTCATGGGCTCTATCTAGTGTGCCACATAAGATTATCCTGTCACTCTTGTCCGTCAAGAATAATTATGTTAACAATGTGCTAAGGTGGTTCGTAAAATTAAGGGCTTCTTAGTCTACAAATACAGCAGTGGGCCGTGCAAATGCATCCAGATCATTGTTCTTCCTTAACCTTTGAACAAAGTGGCGCAAAGTTTGTAAAAGAAAGCCAAAGTGGTGATGAGGCTTTAGGAATTCTTAGAGTTGGTGGATTCTAAAAGCTGCTTTTATAATTTTAGGAGTTTGTATCAAAAGCTGGAATGCAAAAACTGGCTCTTAATTAGAATACAGCTGGCTCATAATTAGAAATGGTGTTTACTTCTCATGCAGCATTAAAATGGCATATCCCCCTACAGTAAAATAAAAGGTATTATGGCTACGTACCTGTACCTGGACAAGCACTTGTCCAGGTAGATAGCCGAATACCATGTTTATCACAGGACAAACGGACTAGCAGGATGCTATCCATATTATTCCGTTACTCCATGCTGTATAAAAAGTAGCAAGCTTTTATTTTGGACTAGTATATCTTTACAGGTCACATAATAAAATATGCATTTATTTTGGACTAGTATATCTTTACACCTAGGAAAATTGGCAAGCTTTTATTTTGGACTCTTATATCTTTACAATACAACTCATATCCATCCATCTTCTATTTTTGAACTATATGATATTCACAAGCCATCCCTTCTCCACTTTATATATATTATATAAAGAAGAACAAAGACGGTAAGGCATTTGCCCATTTAGTTGCTAAGCAGAAAAATTTCGCACCTCTCTGCTAGTAGGTTACGGATTTGTTGAGTGACTGTGAGAGATGACCATATCTGAATCCCCGTCTCCTGCTGTGAGCAAAGTGGAAGAGGAACAGACCATGCCGGCTGTTGAAAACCCAGTGAATATTCCAGATCCAAAGATGAAGGGTACGGATCCACTAGATGTTGCTCCTTTGAGAATGATTCTGGTTCCCTATGGAGGAAAAAAACCTATCCCCTTTGACCAGAATATACTTGATCGCTTAAGAGACCAGTCTGTCCCTTCCAAGGAACACTCTGTCCGTGAGTAAAAACAAGAAGTTGAGGTTCCCCAATCACTGAAGATGCTTAATGCATACAAGGAAGGGGACTGGAAAGCTTTCATTAAACCTAGACCTTATGGGTCTCAGAAGGACAGGGTTAGTTTTTCTATCTTCTCCGTTGTAGATTAGCTTTGCATCTGTGCATCTAGATCTGTGGTTTTGTTCTAAATGCCTATTACTACCAGAAGAATACACTTTGTTAACTGATTATTAGTTTTTGAGCTGATGTGATTTATGGATCAAATCTATGCTTCTATTTGGTAGTATTGGTTTAATCTATTCCAAACTGATCTAGTTTGGATTTGAAGTAAAAGGTATAGTAATATAACCCTTGTAGAAGTACCTATGTACATATGCATAGACAGGCAATATGCATTCTATCTGCTTAGGCAAACCTTACATGTCTGCAGATCGATATGAGCCCAACAGCCCATGCCATTGTCGAATGTTATGGACAAATTCACAGAAAATATCATTTTTAAATAATGCTGCCATCTCTGTTTCCATCATAATTAAAGAATATTTGAATCAAGAGTTCATACTTTGGCACTAAATTCTATTATGCTTGAGCACACATCATTTTTCAGTCCTCTGAATGTAATGGTTACATTGAATATCAAGTTTAATTCATATTCGTCCTAATTGTTTGGTACTGCCACATCTATTTTCCTGCCCTACGTTCAAGCTCCACATAAATTTTATCCACGGTGTGCTAGAGAGAGAAGATAAAATGATTTACATCCTTCTGGTTGAAAATGTTTGATTTTATATTTTCTGACAACATGTGTTCAAATCGTACGAGTTAAGTGCAGGAAACAGTCACGATGTATTATATTTTTGTATTCTTTGCATGTGATAATTTACACTAATGTTGAAAATATTGCATTCCGGGGACGGTGCATTTTGTGAGGAAAAAATCTCTAAAATGGGCTATATTATATCTATTAAACAGCTGATTTTGTTCTTACTTGACCAAGATGGACCACTAGTTGTGTGAAAATACTTGATATTTTTCCATCACAGTTTCTTAAAATTGGCACGAGTCTATTTTCATGATTACACAAGTTTTATTATGCGTAACATTACAAATTGTTGTTTGAAAGTTAAATTTTGAAGAGAGCATGTCTCAAGGCTCATGATGGACAGTCCTAGTAAATTGTTATCATATATTTTTATCTAATTATTATTTATGTAAAAGAATGTATTAACTCTGGATAACATGCTTATATGTAGACCTATGAGCATAAACTGTACTACAGGGACTTCCGTTCCATACCTGAAGTGGATGAATTCCTGAAAACAGATGGACCGAAAACAGGCATATTCAGGGGGAGAAAACTTCAGAAGAAGGTATTTACCCCCTATATATAAACTTATATTATAGCACACAAAATAAATCAGTATGTATACTCACAACAAGATATACTTATGATATTTCAGCATTATCAATGTTTTACTGTGACAGAGCATCAGTAAAACGTTTATTGTAGTTTCATGTATTTATTTCATCAATACATACATCACCAATTTCATTCATATTTTTGGATTACACAGAAAATAGTTGGTCCGGATGGTGATGGTCCTGCCGGTATGTTCCCTTCAATTATGTACATATTAATGTTTTTCACAAGATAATAATAAACCTGTACTTTGTGTTGAGTTATTTAATAATGCAACAAGTAGCAAAAATGAAAATTTGGGAACTGTTTACTCTCTCAATAATCTTTCAAACCAAGATTTACATCCATTATGATTTACATAACATATTTTGTACACAGGTACAACTAATTCTACTAGAGGAAGAAAGGCTGCCAAATATGCCACAGAAAATGTTTCAGCTGACCGAACTCGTCATTCAATCAAGCCGGATTTGCCTCATGGGTTTCTGTAGGTTCTGAATCATTGCGACTATCTATCTGGATAGAAATAATAGTATATGGTCATGTACTGGGCTATAAGCTGCGTATATTTCCCTGAGTTCAGTAAGAGCAATCCCAAAATGTTCATCAAGCAGTATGGGGTTTCTTGTGGTAAAAACATGTTTGGTAGTTTGGTTTCCTTAATGAACTGGTTGTAATGATGCCTTGCTACTTATTGTTATTTCGTGGAAGTTCTTTATGTTGTTTAAGGTCGTTCGTGGTAACAGCAAAATTCTCACTGATCAAATTATATTATTTAGATTATTTTCGTCAACAAGCTCAAATAAGGCATATATTTGAACTCATTAGTATTATCACTGCACATACATAAATAGTGAGATCATTAGGATTTGATCACAACTATAGTTACTCTGCATTATTATTTGTTGACTATTTTATACATCATTATTGCAATTTATGCAATCATGGGCCCACTGCACTACGCCAATTGTTCTGTAGCTTGACATCACATGTATGCTATATATCTTTCATCCTAGTGGCTGGATCCTTTTTATTCATATGGGACGTTGGTCACGCTGGCCGGTCAGATTAGCAGCAACAATTTACAGGATCATCTAGAGAATATTGTCAATTAGGAGGAAAGTGATCAGATCATGCATGTTCAGAAATTATAGGCAGCAGCTTACAAGTTATATTATGTACTAGGCATGGGTAAATATGCAATGTGTCTTACAAATTTGTCATGATTAAAGCTCGTGATACCTTCCATTTAGTCAGTTTTCATTATTCTTGATCAACGTTGTCAGCATGCACTCTTGACAAGGCCTGGCCGCAAGCATATGTGCGTTTTCTTGTGCTGGCATCATGTTAGGCACGGCAGGGCCGACTCTCTTAAGGCCCGTTAAGTTAATCCTCGGAATGGACAATTCTGAGACCTGTCACAGGTGGTTTCGAGTGGCAAGGTGTTGTTGCTTCCGCCATTTTGGTTGCTGTCACAATCCTTGGTTAAGGAGTCTTTATCTGCTATTCATCATTGCAGTTAATTTAACCAACACCTGTCTGTGTTGCTGTGTAGTGTAACCTACTAATAGTACATTACATGGAGCAAGGATCTTATTATGCTTCTGAGGAGTTCCGATGGTAATGTCCTCAGGTTTTTGTCAGTCACTGTGCTGCACTCACTAGACGAGTGTATCGGATGCTATAAAGTTTGTTGCCCTGAATGGTGTTAATGTTTATTTAAGCGACCAGATGTGAGTCACAAGCCAGCGATCGAAAAAATACCCAATCGAAACGAATCAGCTCCAATCTCCATTGGAACAGAGCAGTTGAAACCTAAAACGGAAGAGCTTCGAGTTGGATGGGGAACAAAACCAAAATGGAAACGATTCAGGTCAGATAGTGGGGGCGACATCAATATTGAAATGATATATGTCGTCTTCTTTGTTAAAATACTCCATAAGTGTGTCGTTTTCCTTATCTTCATCACCAATGGTTGTAGGTTGGACTAAGACTATCCACACAAGTCTACTGGATACCCACGCTATCATGTTCTCGTGCCTGTTTCCCGTAAGAAAGTCCCGCAGCGGGGCACGGGAAAGGCTACGGGATTTTCCCGTCGCCCCCAAATTGCTCTAATCCAGAGGGATCCGGGAGAACGCAAAACGACGACGTGGCGAGGGCCCACGCGATGATGGTTCGTGCGCGTCGGGGGCCGGAAGCCGGAAGGGAGAGAGAGGAAGAAGCCATGGCCACCGGATGCCCAGATCCGGTCTTGCTCGCCAGAGAAGGAAGAAGAGTGCAGAGGGGCGGCCGGACACCAACTCGCCCTGCTCTGTCCCCATCACCGGATCCTCCTCCGAGATCTCTGCCGGATTCCGTTTTAGAAGAAGGGAATGGAGTAGACGAGTGTGGATAATCTAAGCCTACTTTAGAAACGATCTGGAACTTTGGCAAATTTCTACATTAGATCACACATTCCCTAGGAAACCGAGTGTTAGTCAAGACAGATGATAAAATATCTTATTCCAAGGCGTAACTCACTCTCCTTTTTCATTTTGAGCGATAAGTAAATTCAGTAATTGTCTAATTTAATCTAAAAAAATCTAAGATTTGTTGTGGGCCCATGCATTGGGCCTTCATGCATGTAGAAAAAGTTTCAAGTCATTTCTATACAGACCTATTGTACATGCTTCACAAAGGCCATATACCATTTCGAAGAACCATAACTTTAAGTGATGAGTCTCCACATGATTCATCTGTTTTGATGGCGTAAGATGCTCAACTATTTCTCAAACTTGTGCGTGCCACACTACAAGAAACTATTTAATCTGTTACGGATTCTTCGCGACAAATTCAGAGAACGTCGTGAATAGTGCACCATCTGTGATGGTTTGCGAATTTTCGTCATGGATCTGCAAATAGCCCATTCGGGCTCAAATTTGGGCCTGATTGGTGTGATGAACTTCAATTATCGTCGTAGATTGAAATCGAAACCGTCATGGGTTAAAGCATTTTTTTGCAAAATCAATATTTTATTTTTGGCTCAACTCTCATTTACTCAGGAGCTGTTCTTTTTTTTACCAAGCCTCTCCATGTGGGCTAACAACCTGTTATGTGGAGGAGAAATAATTCAGAAAATGAGGTGTAAAAATGGTGCAACTAGGAAGCTAAAATGTACAAAACCAAAAAGATATAACATGAGAGCCCCAAGATTCGAACCTGGATCCTCCCAAGAAATAAAAACCGCACTTACCACCAAGCTACAAATTGGTTAGTTGAAGATTTTGGTATTTAGTCGATTTTAAACGGTCTTGAAATAAGTTACTCATAAGCTGAGATGTTTCAAGCGGAGGTATATTCATCTTGTTCCTCCCAAAAAAAAAACTTGTCAAAAAGTAATTTTAGGTAGCTCAAGTCTAAAAGGTATATTATGCTCTGGACATTAGAGGCCATGGGAATGTTGATATGCAGGCTATGGAACTTTGCAAAAATTATTAGTACATGATCAAGTTGCAACGGTTGAAAGGTATATGTTCCTGAGATTAGAGACCATAAGCCCATTGTGTTGGAGGCATTGCACTTTAGCACAAACTGCAAATTAAATCTTTCCCTCTCTAAAACAGTTTCAGATTGCAAGGAGATGTAGTTGCAGTTATAAACTGGGATAGTTAACTGTTTAGAAGATCACTACCAGAGACTTAGTTGTGACTTATGCATATCATGCTCCTTTTATAATCGACATAGGCATTGTATTTCCCTTTTGTTCTGGCTATAGGGAATGTAAAGGCAAGGCACCAGCTAATTTCATTCAGCGGTAATATTGTTTACTGCAGGGTACCTTCGGAGGTGGACAATGCTGCAAACAATATCTTAGGCAAAATTGAGAGCACCAAGGTCCCTGATCCAGTTTCTCTTCGTTTTGATCCTGAATGGGGGGCCCTTTCCAAGAAGAGATTTGATGTTCTATCTATCCTGATTTTGAGTAGGATCTCCTTTAGTCAATGTTGCACTTTAGATTTTGGATATTTATATCAAATGGATAGTTTTTTTAAAAAAATAAATTGAACCATTGAAATCCATCTAATTCTATCATTAACAATACACACACTGATAATTAACAAAGCAGAGTTGAAAATTTTGGGAGATACTCTAAAGGTTAGGGTAACATATTTCTTTGCTCTCCACCGTACTGTCTGATCCTTGAAGTTAACAGTTATTTAGGAGGTGGTTCTAGCATCTATGGCAAGATTGGAGGTTAGCATTTTTCATGATATATTCGATAAAATCGGAACAATACAGAAAGTATCTCAATTTGATAGTTCCGAATGCATAATTTCTACATGCCTGAACCATTTCTCGCAGTTTGAAAATAATTAGCAATAAAGAATAATAAAGGCGTGCATCTATTATGATGATGGTATTAATTTATGTTTTGTAAAGTAAATTAAGGCACATCATCCTAGAGGCACAGGGATTATGATGGAATTCAAGTACTACCTTGGCAGGTACACTTATAAGCCAACGTTCCCAAGCTTGATAAGATTTCCAACTTGAGGGAAAATAGCCTTCTCATGGTTAGTTACCTTGTCAGATATGTCTTGAGACAATTGCAAAGTTTTCACCTTGTTAGATATATCTTGAGACAATTGCAAAGTTTTCGGTGACCAGACATTTGGGATGCCTGGCTATATTTACAACACATTTATAGTTAGCAAGTTTAATTGTGCAACAATATTATTTCATTTTGAGTACCTCCCTTCCTCATATTATTTAATCTCTCTTAAAATTAAATGAATCTTCAATCCTTTCTCAACGAAAAATTTAAATATAGGAATCATAAACGACAACATATCTTGTGGAAATCAACCTCTACGTGTAAACTATCACACGATGTTGAAACATCATCTCTATGTTTTCATTAAATTTCTGCATCTTCCAGTATATAAACATACAATTCACTTAGCTTTAGAATACCCTCACATTATCCATGCTGGACAGCAATGGCCCGAAGCACGACAAAGCCGCGCGTTGATTCTAGTAGGAGAGTAAAGGTAAGATTCCATCCAAGTTTGAGGTGTATATGAGCAAGAAAAAACTTTAGGTTGTATAAACTTCAAAGTTTAGGTTGAGTTGTATGAAAAATGTGAGAGATGTATTATTTTGTGAACAATGTATAGTCCAATTTGCGTAAAATCTTACGAAACATTTATGCCAACCTTGTACATCCATAAAATGATTGTATGGTGATTTTTAGATTTTTTGGATAAAATTTAGGTATTATTATCATTATTTTTAATAATATTGCCAATAGAAATTTGAATGGTCCATATAAAACATTTGAACTTTTCAGTTATTTTCAGCATATGAGCTATAATGAAACAGATGTACTTGAAATATATTTTTAATTTTTTTAAAATACAGTTTGAGATACATGTAGTTCAAACTACAATTACTTCAATAAACCTGCACAAATTCATTTAAACTGTTGAAAATAGTAAATAAGTTCTATAATTATTGAAACTTCTTAAATATTACTTATATGTAATCTATTGTATATAAAAAATATACTGGTACATATAAGATGGTTATTTTTATGTGTTACTTCACAATGGTACAATAAAATCAAAAAGAAAAAGAAAAATGTTAAACACAGAAGGAATTGAACAAGGTCCGTTTCAACCCAAAATGGCCCAACTATTTCTGACCGTCCATCCGATCCGATGGTTAGGATCACATTCGTGATGTATAAATAATCTGAAACCCTAGTAGTCGGCGGCCACATCTCCCTGCCCGCCCGGCTGCCTCCCCCTCTCAGATACGCACTCCCTCCCGTCCCGTGGTCACCCATCCATCCTCTCCGATGCCTCGGCCTCAACAACCGAAGCAACCATCGGTGACAGCCTTGGCCTCGACGGCCACCAGATCCACCTGCTCTCACCATTACAGGTCCCTCCTCCCCCGCCCTAAACCCTAACCCATCTAGTAACCCGAGCTGCGGCGGCAACCCAGGCGCCTCCATCTCCTTTCCTGCACCACCATGACCGCCTGCCATCAGTGAGTTCCTCCATCTCTACAATGGCCTGCCTTGTAGATCCCATCTGCGCAAGGACAGGCCCCCTTCCTCGGTTGGCTTGCGTGCCGTGCGCTGCGGCTGCTGGACATCTATCTCGACCTCCCGGAAAAAGGTCAGTGCCGAGCCTCCCTTCACCTTGCCCATCCGTTGCCACTCCCATCCGCCGCTTTCGTGAATTCTGATTGGATAGAAGAGTAACCTGCCAGAGACGATGATTTGAACTCGGATTCGGTGGAAACTCCCTTTAGCATTGAGTAATTGTCATCACAGTAAATGTTGATACTAATTTCTGAATGGGCTATTTCGACCATACACTGTTTTTATCTGACGCAATGTAGTCTGGTAAACGCAGCACAAATTTCATATGTGAAAATGTGCTTTGCTTTTTTACTGCATCCACTCCAGCAGCAACAGCTCAGGTTATTGATTGCATGACCAGTCATTTGGTTATTTAATCAGTTCTGGAATTGTTGCTGTTTCTTACCAGCATGCCATTCAAGTTGTATCTGCTCATAGTATTCCTGGTGTTTGTATATCATATACTCATCCCTGAGTGTGTGACTGCTCTTTCTTGAGTTTTTGGTGTGCAGGGACTGTTCAGGTGGAGCTAAATCCTGGAGCAACAACGCTAAATCATTGCGGCTGTATCTAGTGAGTGCTACTTTGCCTTCTTCACTTATGTTACTGGGTTTTGTGTGTGCGTGCGTGGTGATCCATCTATCACTTGTTACTGTAACGAGATATATTACTGTGTCCAACTGCAAGTACCTATAGAATTATGCTTGTGTAACATTGTTTATCTGCTCCCATATACCATGGGCATAAGCTTGTGCTTATGTGACATTGCCTTGTTTTCTCATGAGTTGATGAGAAAACATATAGATAGTTTCAGTATTGGCAAATAGTAATTTCACTTTGTTCCTATGCAGCATATAAAATGTTTCTGTATTACTGTACTAGTAGTTTGTTTGTGCGATTTGTGGACTCGAGCTGATTACTGCTAGTTAAATTCTAGCTTACTTGTAGGCATCATAGGCATCATATACTAAGACTGAATTAACATACCATCATAGGCATCCATTTCTGAGCAAGTCCTTTTTTTACTACAACTGTGTTACCATACCATCAATTGTAGCATTGCATTGAGAAAGGTCAGTTTAGAATATTTGGAGGTTATTAATATGGTCGTTAGATTCTTCTGTCTTTATTTAGACATTTATATTAGGATTAGTATTATGCATACTCCTTTGTTTGAACTGTTTTTGATCTGGTCTTGCTCTTTATTCATAATTCAGTGTTTTTGCCATTCTAATGCATGCTTTCTCCTTTTGAATTTCAGCTTCTCTTTCGGTTGTTTCTAGAAAGTGTGGCAGCTGTTTCTGGAACCAAAGTGCCGGCAGGTGGTTTCTGGAACCAAAGACGAAACATGAATGCAATTTGACAATTTGTTGTTTCTATTATCATCATGAATGTAAACCAGAGATTGTATTTGTGATGCCTTTTATGTTCTATTTAATTTGTTGTGCAAAAAATTATGAAGATGGATGAATGGAATTTTAATTTTGGAAATAGTATGGCTTCGATTTGCAATTCTGAAACTGTCTGAACCAAATAGTACCATGTCATCGTCTGTGTTGCTGCCACATCATCATCGGTGTGGCTGCCACGTCATTGGCTGCTTGGCTGCCACGTCATTGACTGCATGGTTGCCATGTCATTGTCCACGTAGGTAGCCACGCCATTTAGAAATTGCTATTCAAATTCTCCTCGTTGCGATAGAATAATAGACAACCATTGATTTTGGTTGCAATATATATTATTGCCACCAACAATTGTTTGTTGCATGTGCCCTCTATTACCACCAACACAAATTCGTTGCAACCTACATATATTACGTCGAAGACTAGTTCGTTGCATTACCATATGATCTATTGCCACCATATCTAATATGTTGCAAAAGCACTTTAATGCAATGGATCACACTTTGTGGTAATATGACCATATGGCCACGTAGTTTTGAAGTGGCGATACTTTTCTATTGCAACACATTGGTTCGTGGCAATCATGAAATATTGCAGTCAAGTGTTTCGTCGCAATAGAACCTTAGGCAACCAATCTAATCGTTGCAATATTTGTCCTTCCAACCAAGTATTGGTTGCATTAGGTTTTTTTTGTTCGTTGCAATATTTGTTCTTGCAACCAAGTATTGGTTGCATTAGGATTTTTGGTTCGTTGCGACATTTGTTCTTGCAACCAAGTATTGGTTGCATTAGACTTTTTGGTTCGTTGCAATATTTGTTCTTGCAACTAAGTATTGGTTGCAGTAGGCTTTGCGGTTCGTTGCAATAGCGCCATATCTGTTGCAACGCTACATCTAAGTGGTTGCCTGAGGATATTACACCGATCCAATTGCAACCATCCGGCAACGACCAGACTTAGATGCAATATAATCCAGTTGCAACCAAAATAGCCATATTGCAACCAAATATAGGTGTTGGCCAAGGCCTGATTCCTAGTAGTGTTGCCTGGGCTCCTCCTATTGCAGAGGCTGATGTACTTGTTGCATCTATTGCTTAGGGGGAGCTTGCCTACGCTCCTGCTGCTGCTGGAGAGGCTGTTGTTTCATCTGTTGCTTATCCTCATGTTGCAGTTGTTGCTTAGGCGTAGTTTGCCTGGGCTCCTCCTGCTGTTGTCGACGCTCCTGCTGCTAGAGAGGCTGCTGTTTCGTCTGTTGATTGTCCTCTAGTTGCAGCAGCCGCTTAGGCGGAGTTTGCTTGGGCTCCTCCTCCGGTTGTTGTCGACGCTCCTCGCCGTGTAGTTTTGCCGATCTGCTGCTCGCTGCCGCCGTTGAGCCTTCTCTTGCCGACATGGAGCCGCAACGCACCTCCATCCGATGTTGTACCCCTGCTACCGTTGCGGCTTTAGGGTCGCGCTCTACCCGAGTGGGCTTTCCGCCGATTAGTGACGATTTCGATTTCGTCGTGACGATTTCGTCATGGATCACAGGATTTCTTGTAGTAATTCATCGGCACTACCTACTATTATACACGATTCAAAAGGAAATTTGTTGAATACACAATTCATGGCACTATCTACTATAATACATAAGACTAAGATTTGCAACAATAGGCAATCAAAGAAAAGAATGTAAAACTAGTTTCTATGATAGGGTGCCCTATACAAAAGATACTCGTCCCCAAACAAACTAGTGTGCAATGCAAATGCGTGGCCAAACTCGGGACAATGCGGCACAACTTTGCAAGGGGAACATGAGGGCCGCCGCCAAGAATTGTACGTGGGAGCTCCTGGGTGAGGTAGGTTGTGGAATTCTTTGTGTTGGTGGGCTATAAAAGCCGGATCATAATGAGTTGTATGTATCACAAGCCGGAATACAAACGAGCCCATCTTGAGGAAGACAGATTGCTCGTATTTAGAATACAACTAGGAAAAAAAGCCGGAAAATTGTTTTTGCTTGTCACACATTAAATATGACATATTCCCGTATATTCTAAAATAAAATCTATCTAGCTATGTATGTACCTAGACATTTATCCGTCTAAATATGTTGCCAAATTGCATATATTAGGCGAAAAGGAGTAGCCGGATCTTATCCCTACTAGCTGTCAATTATGTTTTATAGCTTCGGTTTTCACCTAGCAAAAGTAGCATGCTCTCATCTTAGGCTAGTATAACTTTAGTCACCAAGGAAAATAGACAAACAGATTTTGGAGTAGAATATCTTGACGGCTCACCTTGGAAATCAAGATACCCGTATAATATAAGAAATACGAACAGCTCACCTTGGTTGCTAGGCAAGGAGTCTAACGCTACTGCTAGGTCATGGATTCATCATCCACAGAGTCAGAGTGGAGTGACTCTAAGATGAGTCCTTCCCCGCCTCCTTAAGTGATCCGAGCCAAGGATGAGGAGATCATGTCTGCCCTCGCCGAATTTTTGCATCTACTAAATTCCGACGAACTTCCGGCGAGCTTTTCCGGCGAAACCGTGCACTTCCGGTGCAAGTGGACACCACCCTGGACTTTCCCTCGTCGAGCTCTACGCCGTGATGTGCTCAGTCACGCGAATCCGACGTCGCCTCCATCATCTTCCCCAACTCTGGCGAGCTCTTCCGTCGCCGTCGTGCATCTTTGGCCGAAGGTGAGCACACCATCGCGTCCGTCTCGTCGTTTCCTTTCCGTTTTGCTGTTCTCGTGCACGTTTCGTGGTCGTTTCCATCTAATCCCCTTTACGCTCCCTTTCTCTCGTCTATCTTTACCGTTTCGAGTCGATCTCCTTTGGTCCACGGTTCGTGTTCACCCGGTGCCCGCCGCCAAGGCCGCCCTTCCCTCACGCGTGTGTCCCTAGCTCGTGCTCTGCTCCTCTCCGTTCCGTTCGCAGCCTCGGCATGGCGCTAGGCCGCCCCCACCGCCCCGCGACCGAACGGCCGGGATCCCGCCGCCGCAACCTGCGGTCAGTCCGTCCGGAACCCAAGGAAGAAGAAAGATAAGGTTGTTTTCTGTTTAGGTCCTTGTGAGATCCCATAATGTTTAGATCCAATCTTGTTTCTATGCAAATCTATAGATAACCCCCTAGAAAGATCCCACCTTTCACACATAAATGCCACCCGAGACTTTTATAGATCTAACCCTGCAGTCTATTCTTTTTGCGAGCACTATTTAATGTGTCTTGTGATTCTTTTCAGCTACTCCCTCTTGTCTAGAGTTAATCACGTCTAGGTCCTTTTCATCTTTTTTTCTCCATATCTTTCGTTTTAGCTCCGTTTTAATTCATTCAAGTTGTGTTAGGTTCATACTAATGCAAAGCACGCATTAGCGGAGTGTTTTCACCATGTTCGTTTTCTCGAAAATAAAATTAATATTAATTTTGATTAATGTCTAGTTATACACGTCTTTTCCAAATAAAAGCTATATAGATCTATATATCATTTTTCATAAGCAAATTTAATTTGATTAATGTTTCTATCACATGTTTCTGTAAATAAAAGTTAATTAGATCTTTATCTCGGTTTTCGTAAACCAAATGTTAATTGTTTAATAGTTAATTAATCTTTTCTAATTAAAATTTGATTAGGCTTTTACATCGGCTTTTATAATAAATATTAATTTGATTAATGTCAATACCATAATGTTTTTAATAATAATATGATCTACTCGAATTACAAAGTTTCGTTTAGATTGTTCATATAGTTTAGTTTTTCTAAATTAAATGTTTAATCGGTTTAATGAATATATGAATCTTTATTAATAAAACTTGACTAGTTCTTTACACCGGTTTCGTAAATAAAGTTTAATATTGCATTAATGTCAACATAGGGTATTTTATTTCCGAAATATCATTTATATTTGTTTTGTTAATTAAAATGAACCTAGCTCATAGTCTTGCTCTCTCATATATGCAAAACGTTCATTAGACGTTCTTTTCTCAGCTCTCTCTAATAGTGATCTTTCCGGTCCTTGCTCAATCTTCCGCAACCATCTCTTCCAAGTTAACCAAGCCTTTCTTCCTCCGAGCACGGTTTGTGTTCTTTAGTGATCAATCTAATCGAGCCTATCCTTTAGTGCGTTCTTTTAAAGTTTTCTTTTGGTTGGTGCTTTGTTCTTAGTATGCTTGTTTGTTTGCTTTGTGTATTCTTGTGCCCGATGATTGGTGCGTTTAGAGTGAACATCGTTCGAGAAGTTTTGAAAAGCTTGAAGTTGAAGATATTCTGAGGAACTACTCTCTGGTTAAAGGCAAGTGTGTCCTTGATCTTTGTCCCAATAACTATGATTAATCACTTTGCATTGCTTTGCATTAATATTGATGGGTCCTATTAAGGTTTAACCTAGTCTTTGATTGTCATTCCTTGTTAACCTGGGTTTACATTTATGTTGGGTAGCTATGCTTAGTTGCTATAACTCGGGTTATGGTGGTTTTAATGAACAATAATGATGAATCATGCTATACGTTTATGTTATATCTTTGTTTGCTTAATACAAGACTATATGCTTAATCGGAACATGGAGACCGACCCAGGAAAACCGTACAACCACAAGGCACATGGCTCTGCCTTGGCTGAATAACTAGAGACTTTAGTGTTGTAGCAACCTTACCTGAAAGGGACAAATGGGGAGGCGTTGGCGGTGTATAGACTCGCTCTAGTAGGGAGTTGTGCTTTGCTATGACACGGTACCTACTAGGGGAGTTTATGCCCCGCTTCGTCCTGAAACCTAGTGGGTTGTTGCGCATAGGAGGATCTTCGTAAAGGCCTCGTAGTGTCCCTATGCAATCACACCTCGGTAGTGTGGTATGATGCTTGGCCAGCATCGCATGGTTGGGTTTAAAGTTCATAGAACTTGTACGTGACTTGTCGGTAAAGATGTACAACCTTTGTAGAGTGTAAAACTAATCGATTAGCCGTGCTCACGGTCAAGAGCGGCCTGGACCCTCACATGATAATTGAATTAAAGATGAACTTAAATCGTTCTCTGGTTATACTTGCCATATGCTTATGGCGTATTTCTTACCTTATGCTTAATTGTGGGTTGGTATGAACTTATACTTTAATAGTAATCGGGTGTTAATAAAATTTGACCAACTAAAATCCTAAATGCTTTGAGCCAGTCCACTATAAAGCCTTTGCATTCTTGTCTTTCCCCACGCTTGATGAGTACGACAAGTGCTCACCCTTGCTATTAACAATGTTGCTCAGAAGGAGGAGGCTACTCTGCAGTCTTGTGAAGATGTTGCTGGTGCTAGGTGAACACAACCCCCAGTCGACTGCCTGTGTTGTTTGGAGCCTTCGTTTCCAGGATTAAGCGTAAATCTCTGATAATCTTTCTTTTTCTTGCGTCACTATGCCACAACACCGAATTACCATCGCAAGATCTGATGCTAAAATTTTTCTTTATCGATGGATAATCTCACGCTAAATATTACTCAGAGATGATATTTAGCAATGTGCTGGCTGACGCTAAAAAGTTCCAGATTTAGCGCCTCTCTGTCTGACGCTAAAACAAACTATAGCATCATATAGTCTGACGCTAAATATATATGGGCCCCTCTCGTCTCCCATCCAGCGCACGCCTACGCCTAAATATGATTTTTTTTTTAATTTTTTTATATTATTAGATGCACATGTAATTTAATTTTGCATTATTTCAAGAAATCACGCAGAAATTCCTTTAATTTACAAAAAAATAGAACTTCTACCATACGAATAATATTGTAACACCCATAATGTGTAAAAGGAAAAATACGCTATGTATATTGGAATACATAAAGTGGACGACTAAAACATGACTTTTTGTTACATCTCTCGGATGGACGAACGGAGGACATGGTTGCGTAGAGCTCGTCGAATCCTTTCCATTTGACTACTCACATGCATAATTCGGGATTCGGATCAAGAAGTTATGCGTGGTCAAAAATTAACCCATGACTGCTACAGTAATCGCACAGCTACAGTAGCCGCGACCTACTACAGTAACCGCCCAGGCTCATCACGGTTTTTCCTCTTTCCACCGTGACCTTTTCTTTTCCTAATCGCACATCCCCTACAGAGCCCAACAGCTGCCACCCCCTTCTTCCACGGGAAAACAAGAGAAGAGAGGGAGATTAGGGTTTGCCGCCGTTCGTCGACGTGGTTTCTCTTCAAAAATTGGTCGGTCTTCCTTTCCTCTCTCCGTTTTCCCTCAATTGATTACCTTTCCTCGCTGTTCATGGTGGTGCCGCCATGTGTGATGCAGCTGAGATGAAATCGAGAGAGCCTCTGTGACATTCGTCGCTAGGGAGAGGAAAACGATTGGGTGTTGTCGTCGGAATCGCCGCCGTCATCTTTGCCCTCACCGTTTCGAAGGGAAACCCTAGGTGAGGCATGACTCACTGTATTTCATTCTTCCCCTAAGTTTTTTGACGTTCTAGCATATGCTTGTAGCGTCAATCTTTACCGTTAAGGGCTAGGGTAAAGTGGTACCCTCGTCGTTGTTTTCAGCACAAACTCTATCTGCGCAGTTTCCAGTAATTGTTGTTTTACACCCTTTTAATGGTCTCAAAAAAATAACAAACCTATATATGAGTTGTAGGAAATTTTTAGGGGTTTCCATAGCCGTAAAGAACACTACAATCGGATTTAAGATCGAAGAGATATCGAAGTTTCATTCTGTCAGTTTTTCAGAGTCACCAATCTGGGCAGTATCTGTTCACATAAATTTTAGGCAACCCAAACGACAGAACTGGATCTTGGGATGACTAAAGAAGTTTTAGAGAATTTCATAACCTTTCCATATTGGTTAAGTACATATTCATATGAATTTTGGAGCTCAAGATATGCCCATTTTGCTAGGACTGTTCTGCAGAGATTGCCAGATTTTCAGTATGAGATTCATCTCAAGATTAGTCTTTGTTCATGATTTTTCCCCTCTTGATGGATCACTAGAAAGTTGTGACTAATGAAGTTTTCTTTCTTTTGGCACGAGATTGGAATTTTTAGCCATCAGAATTAAAAGATACAAAAAAGAGAAGACTTTTCGCTGCTGTCATGTCTAGACTTGTGTGTCTTTTTGTGAGAATGTGGGGTTCGGACGTAGGAGCGTTGTGATTTTAATTCTTTATGCTTATGTGTATGTGTTGGTGCTGAGATATGTTTGTGGACAGGTGGTGCGCCTTCGGATCGTGCTTAGCTCACGTTCTTGATCTTCGGTAAAGGCAAGTAAACGTAGCGATGGTCTACATGCTTTAACTTTGTTGTTTGAATTGCCTCCATTTAATTTCAGTACCTCACACCAGCAAGATCAATCTGAATTTATCTTTGTATCAGAGTATTTTGATCCACGTGTGGCTTTACCTCTGAATTGAAGTTAAGAATTATGATGTATATGAAGTTCATGCATTGCAATCTTGCACTTGCATTCTCATGTTTTTATGCATATGAAGAAAACCGTAGCCGGATTGGTGCGGTAAGTACCGGTACAGCAACGCACATTGTGATATAGCAATGTGGTTGCAGCCCTCATATCCTTCCTTCGGGATGTGTGGGTAGAAGTGAAGACATGCATTGCATTGCACCATTTGCAATTCATCATGAAGCATTATTGTGGAGCATTTATTTTAACTTATTACTTGAAGTTATGTGGTGCATCTTTGATTATAGTGACTCTTAAATTGCTGCTTATTTTATTGTGATTTAAATGGCTTAGTTGAAGCAGCTTTGCTTGCCGAGGTTTCCATAAACCTCATACGCTTTTTCCCTCCCCGCAGGTCTTTGAGTTTGGAGTGCGATGGTGGATGGGAGTAGCAGCACGTGTGCACACACGTTCTTTAAATATATATTTTGGTCACATGTGTTGTAATAAAAATGTTTAGTTGAGAAGTCCTTGCTTAGCTTATAATCTCTTTGGACCTGTTTTGAGATGGTTACCTAGATGATTTATTTTGCTTCGGCGTGCTCTATTAATTTATCTCTTTGTTGCTTTTTTTTCTTATGTGTGTGCCTATAATAGCTTGTTGTGGTGTGGTAATGCTCCAGAATGTTGTTCCTATTCTGGGGTGTTACAGTTGGTATCAAAGCTTATGGTTATAGGTTCTTTTTGTTAAAACTTTACTCAATTTAAAACATGACACACTTGCACACGTAGGATGGGAGTTATTTGGTTATATGTTGTTCTATCTTTTGTTTTCCCATGTGGTTGTGTTGTTGTACTTACATTGTTGTGTGGGCTGTAGATGCCTCCTCGTGGTCACGGCCGTGGTCGCGGTGGTCGTGGTCGTGGTAGGGGTAGGGGTGAACCTGCTCCTGAGGATCCTCCTGCCAATCCAGATCTGGCTGCAATCTTAGCAGAGATGCACACAATGCGGGCAGAGATGAATGCTTTACGTCAGGCACCTGTGGGTGGTGCTAATCCTGGTGGTGCTCCTAGTGCTCCTGGTGGTGCTCTCGGTAATGCCCCTAGTGCTAATCTTGATGGAGCGCCGGTAGTGCCTCCTGAGCGTCTGTTGGACTTGAGAGATTGGTGTCGTATGGCACTAGAGAAGTTTGATGGTACAGGTGCTCCTATTGAGGCAGCAGATTGGCTATCTTCAGTGGTTGACAAGCTAGATTCCTTTCAGGTTCCTGCTTCAGATTGGGTTTGTTATGCTCATCAGTTGCTGAAGGGTGATGCTCTGGTATGGTGGAGGGGTGTTCAGTCATCTTATCCTGCTGCACGTGGACCTATCACATGGATGGACTTTGTCAGCCAGTTTGAGAGGAGGTTCTATCCTATTGCTTTCATGGATAAGATGAAGACACAGCTTGAGAGGTGCCATCAAGGCAAGAGGACTGTTGCAGAATATGAGGTTGAGTTTAACAAAATTGTGCGCTTTGTACCTCATGTGGCCCGTGATGACTATGAGAAGGCACAGATTTTTAGACAAGGTCTAAAGGCTTCCATTCGTCGTGTTTTGGGTGCTTTTGTTGTGGAGGATTTCCGCTCGATTGTTGAGAGAGCTTTGGGAGTTGAGGTGCAGGATGACTTTACTGAGGAGCTTAGAGGTGGAGATCATGCACATGTGCAGAAGGAGCAGAAGGGCCATTCTAGTGGTCCAATTCAGAAGAAGGATAAGCATCATTGTCACCATACGTACAGCGGTAGTTCTTCTCAGTCTCGAGGTTCTGGAAGTGCTTCTGGAGCT
The DNA here is from genome assembly GCA_947561735.1 of Cenchrus americanus. NCBI lineage: Eukaryota > Viridiplantae > Streptophyta > Magnoliopsida > Poales > Poaceae > Cenchrus > Cenchrus americanus. The sequence goes on from OX387242.1 coordinate 191,713,348, forward strand.
GGTTCTAGAGATGGCTCTATTCAGTATCGAGCTATTGCCAAGCCAGGACTAGGATTGGTCTGTTTCCATTGCGGCGATGCTCACCACCGTGCGAACCGCCGTTGGACCGGCTCGGTGCTCTAGGTGTGGTCATGATCATAAGGAGGATGTGTGTAGGAAGAATCCTAACGACAAGCCGATCCGGGAGCCGGTGACTTCTTCCTCGTCCGGTCGGCGTGGCTCGCACACATGATGGCCGGAGGTTCTTTTGGGCAGCAAGACACTACTCTAGCACGGCGCTTTCTACCAAAGACTCGTTGCACAACGATTGCTTACCCGCATCCTCTTCGCGGCGGCTCTTGCTCGCGCCTTCGCCGGCACCGATGCTTGGTTCTTCACACACCCCTATTCCTGGTGGTGCATATTGGGTGACTCATGCTCCTACTCCTACTCCATCAGCTCCAACATGGGCACCTACACAGTCTGGGATTCAGAGGCCTTCTCCTTCTAGTGGTGTTCATGGGGCATACTCTATGCCCTCAACTGACGGTCGAGACCGTAGTGATGTGGTGACAGGTACTATCTCCGTTGATTCATTTGATGCATATGTTCTGTTTGATTCTGGAGCTAGCTTCTCGTTTGTTTCCAAGGGTTTTGTGGGTCGTACTGGTATTTCTGTTCAGCAAATTGGTCAGGTAGTTACAGTTAGTTCTGCTAAGGGTCCTGTTTCTAGTACGTTTGTTAGTCCAGGTTGTCGTATCTCCCTAGCAGATGAAGATTTTGTGGCCAATCTAGTAATTATTCCACTAGATATATTTGATGTTATTCTCGGGATGGACTGGCTTTCTCTCTATCAGGCTGTTATCTCTTGCTTCTGGAAGACAATCTCACTACAAGCACCTTCAGGACGTGAGGCTGTATTCCAGGGTAGTGCTCCTAAGTTTTCCCTTGCACTGCTATGCTACTTGTTTCCTGGTCGCTGGATGAGGAAGTCAGGTCTTTTGTGGTCCATGGTCGAGGTTCCTGAGGCTATCTTACGTGTTGAGGATATTCCAGTTGTTTGCCACTACGCAGATGTGTTTCCCACTGATCTTCCTGGCTTGCCTCCTGAATGGGAGTCTATCTTTGAGATTAAGTTGGTCCCCGGAACTCGGCCAATTTTCGTGTCGCCGTATAAGATGGCACTCGTTGAGCAAGTTGAATTAAAGAGGCAGATTGATGAGCTCTTAGCAAAGGGATTTATTAGGCCAAGTGTCTCCCCTTGGGCTGCACCTGTGATTTTTGTGGAGAAGAAAGATGGCACTAAGAGGTTATGTGTTGATTACCGAGGGCTTAATCAAGTGACAATCAAGAACAAGTATCCTTTGCCTCGTATTGATGCATTATTTGATCAGTTAAAGGGTGCTAAGGTGTTCTCCAAGATTGACTTGCAGTCGGGTTATCACTAATTGAGGATTAAGGATGAGGACATTGAGAAGACGGCTTTTAGCACGAGGTATGGACACTATGAGTATGTGGTTATGTCTTTTGGTCTAACCAATGCTCCTGCTGTTTTCATGGAAGCCATGAACAGGATGCTGCACCCATACTTGGACATTTTTGTGGTCGTGTTCATTGATGATATCCTAGTTTATTCAAAAACTGTGGAGGAGCATGAGGTGCATTTCCGATTGGTGCTGGATAAGCTGAGGGAGTATAAGTATTATGCAAAGTTGAAGAAGTGTGCATTTTGGCTTTCTGAGGTTGCTTTCCTTGGTCATGTTATTAACCAGGATAGTATTACTGTTGATCCAAAGAATGTTGCTTCGGTAGTGAAGTGGCAGAGACCGACTACTGTTACAGAGGTTCGGAGTTTTCTTGGTCTTGCAGGATACTATCGTCGGTTTGTTCAGAATTTTTCTTCCATTGCAAAGCCAATGACGAAGCTGACAATGAAGGGTGTCCCATTTGTTTGGACTGAGGATTGTGAGGCGAGCTTTCGTACTCTAAAGGAGAGGTTGGTGAGTGCTCCTATTCTGGTATTGCCCGAGAGTGGCAAGCGTTATACAGTATATACAGATGCCTCTCGTATTGGTCTTGGTTGTTTTGTCATGTAGAAAGGTAGAGTTATTGCCTATGCATCTAGGCAGTTGAGGAAGCATGAAGAGAATTATACTACACATGACTTAGAGTTAGCAGCTGTGGTTTTTGCATTGAAAATTTGGAGGCATTATCTCTATGGTGAGTCATGTGACATCTTTACAGATCATCAGAGTGTTAAGTATATTTTCACTCAGAAGGAATTAAACATGAGGCAAAGGAGGTGGCTTAAATTGATTAAGGATTATGATCTGAATATACAGTACCATCCCGATAAGGCAAATGTCGTTGCAGATGCACTTAGTAGGACCAGTGTTCCTAAGACTTGTATGCAACTGACTAATGAATTGGACCATATGGGTATTTCTCTCTGCTATGCTGGTGTTGCCCGTGAGGAAACTGAGTTGGTTATTCGATCACCTTTGCGGGAGTAGGTGCGGGTGGCACAATTACAGGATCGCTTGCTCTTGGCTGTTCGCAAGCGTATTGAGGCAGGGAGACCTTGTGATTTCAGCATGGAGGAGGATGGTACTATTTATTTTAGAGGTCGCCTCTATGTGCCACAAAAAGCTACAGTTAAGATGGAGATTTTGAGGAAAGCTCATCGGACTCCATATACAGTGCATCCGGGTGAAACTAAGATGTATCAAGATTTGAAGCAGAGTTTCTCGTGGAAGCAGATCAAGGTTGATATTGCCAAGTATGTGGCTTCTTGTGGTATTTGTCAGAAAGTAAAGGCCGAGCATCAAAGGCCTGCAGGGTTATTAAAACCATTGGAAATCCCTACATGGAAATTTGAGAACATTACCATGGATTTTGTGGTTGGATTACCTCGTTCCCCTAGAGGCAAGGATGCAATTTGGGTTGTGATAGATAGACTCACAAAGGTTGCCCATTTTCTCCCCATGAAGACTACTAATTCTGCTTCAGATTTGGTTCCTTTATATATCAAGGAAGTGGTGAGGTTGCATGGTGTGCCTAAGTCCATTGTTTCTGATCGTGATTCAAAATTTGTATCGAATTTTTGGACGAGTTTGCATAGCGCTTTGGGTACTAATTTGGACCTTAGCACTGCTTTTCACCCTCAGACAGACGGTCAGTCAGAGCGTACCATTGAGACCTTAGAGGACTTGTTGCGTGCTTGCGTGCTCTCTTGGAAGGGCAGTTGGGAGGATCACTTGCCATTGGCAGAGTTTGCTTATAATAACAGCTATCAGGCTAGTATCAAGATGGCTCCATTTGAAGCATTGTATGGCCGCAGATGTATTTCCCCACTCTGTTGGGATGTTGTTGGTGGGGGATCCTTGGTCGGCCCAGATTGGGTGCAACAAACTCATGATAAGGTACGTGAGATCCGCCGTAACTTGTTGGTCGCTCGGAGCCGACGAAGAGCTACGCAGATGTCAGACGGAGGGATCTGGAGTTTGCAGTTGGTGACGAGGTTCTTCTTAAGGTGTCGCCGACAAAAGGCATTGTTCGGTTTGGCACTAGAGGGAAGCTCAACCCTAGGTATATTGGACCTTATTTGATCACTGCTCGAGTTGGTTCCTTGGCTTATCGTTTGCAGCTACCGGAGTCGATGAGTGGTGTGCACCCTGTGTTTCATGTCTCTATGTTGAGGAAGTATTTGAAAGATCCAGAGCAGAGGATGGAGGCTGAGCCAGTGATTATTGAGAAGGATTTGACTATAAAATGCCATCCTGTGCGTATATTGGATTTCTCTCAGCGTGTCATGCGGAATAGGACTATCAAGTATGTGAAAATCCTATGGACTAATCAGTCGGAGCGGGAAGCAACATGGGAATTGGAGGACTCTATGCGCGGGGAATATCCGGAGCTCTTTGAGTCTGGTAAGCAATATTTATATACATATGGCTCTTTTCTCTTTTTTTTCCTTAGCGATGGTCAATTCGGGGACGATTTCTTTTAAGGAGGGGAGAATGTAACACCCATAATGCGTAAAAGGAAAAATACGCTATGTATATTGGAATACATAAAGTGGACGACTAAAACATGACTTTTTGTTACAACGCTCGAATGGACGAACGGAGGTCATGGTTGCGTAGAGCTCGTCGAATCCTTTCCGTTTGACTACTCACATGCATAATTCGGGATTCGGATCAAGAAGTTATGCGTGGTCAAAAATTAACCCATGACTGCTACAGTAATCGCACAGCTACAGTAGCCGCGACCTGCTACAGTAACCGCCCAGGATCATCACGGTTTTTCCTCTTTCCACCGTGACCTTTTCTTTTCCTAATCGCACATCCCCTACAGAGCCCAACAACCGCCACCCCCTTCTTCCACGGGAAAACAAGAGAAGAGAGGGAGATTAGGGTTTGCCGCCGTTCGTCGACGTGGTTTCTCTTCAAAAATTGGTCGGTCTTCCTTTCCTCTCTCCGTTTTCCCTCAATTGATTACCTTTCCTCTCTGTTCATGGTGGTGCCGCCATGTGTGATGCAGCTGAGATGAAATCGAGAGAGCCTCTGTGACATTCGTCGCTAGGGAGAGGAAAACGACTGGGAGTTGTCGTCGGAATCGCCGCCGTCATCTTTGCCCTCACCGTTTCGAAGGGAAACCCTAGGTGAGGCATGACTCACTGTATTTTTCATTCTTCCCCTAAGTTTTTGGACGTTCTAGCATATGCTTGTAGCGTCAATCTTTACCGTTAAGGGCTAGGGTAAAGTGGTACCCTCGTCGTTGTTTTCAGCACAAACTCTATCTGCGCAGTTTCCAGTAATTGTTGTTTTACACCCTTTTAATGGTCTCAAAAAAATAACAAACCTATATATGAGTTGTAGGAAATTTTTAGGGGTTTCCATAGCCGTAAAGAACACTACAATCGGATTTAAGATCGAAGAGATATCGAAGTTTCATTCTGTCAGTTTTTCAGAGTCACCAATCTGGGCAGTATCTGTTCACATAAATTTTAGGCAACCCAAACGACAGAACTGGATCTTGGGATGACTAAAGAAGTTTTAGAGAATTTCATAACCTTTCCATATTGGTTAATTACATATTCATATGAATTTTGGAGCTCAAGATATGCCCATTTTTCTAGGACTGTTCTGCAAAGATTGCCAGATTTTCAGTATGAGATTCATCTCAAGATTAGTCTTTGTTCATGATTTTTCCCCTCTTGATGGATCACTAGAAAGTTGTGACTACTGAAGTTTTCTTTCTTTTGGCACAAGATTGGAATTTTAGCCATCAGAATTAAAAGATACAAAAAAGAGAAGACTTTTCGCTGCTGTCATGTCTGGACTTGTGTGTCTTTTTGTGAGAATGTGGGGTTCGGACGTAGGAGCGTTGTGATTTAAATTCTTTATGCTTGTGTGTATGTGTTGGTGCTGAGATATGTTTGTGGACAGGTGGTGCGCCTTCGGATCGTGCTTAGCTCACGTTCTTGATCTTCGGTAAAGGCAAGTAAACGTAGCGATGGTCTACATACTTTAACTTTGTTGTTTGAATTGCCTCCATTTAATTTCAGTACCTCACACCAGCAAGATCAATCTGAATTTATCTTTATATCAGAGTATTTTGATCCACGTGTGGCTTTACCTCTGAATTGAAGTTAAGAATTATGATGTATATGAAGTTCATGCATTGCAATCTTGCACTTGCATTCTCATGTTTTTATGCATATGAAGAAAACCGTGGCCGGATTGGTGCGGTAAGTACCGGTACAGCAACGCACGTTGAGATATAGCAATGTGGTTGCAGCCCTCATATCCTTCCTTCGGGATGTGTGGGTAGAAGTGAAGACATGCATTGCATTGCACCATTTGCAATTCATCATGAAGCATTATTGTGGAGCATTTATTTTAACTTATTACTTGAAGTTATGTGGTGCATCTTTGATTATAGTGACTCTTAAATTGCTGCTTATTTTATTGTGATTTAAATGGCTTAGTTGAAGCAGTTTGCTTGCTGAGGTTTCCATAAACCTCATACGCTTTTTCCCTCCCCGCAGGTCTTTGAGTTTGGAGTGCGATGGTGGATGGGAGTAGCAGCACGTGTGCACACACGTTCTTTAAATATATATTTTGGTCACATGTGTTGTAATAAAAATGTTTAGTTGAGAAGTCCTTGCTTGGCTTATAATCTCTTTGGACCTGTTTTGAGATGGTTACCTAGATGATTTATTTTGCTTCCGCGTGCTCTATTAATTTATCTCTTTGTTGCTTTTTTTTCTTATGTGTGTGCCTATAATAGCTTGTTGTGGTGTGGTAACGCTCCAGAATGTTGTTCCTATTCTGGGGTGTTACAAATATGTAGTATATTACATATAAAAAATATATTAGTATATATAGGATACTTATTCTTATATGTTACTTCACAATAGAGCAATAAAATGAAAAAGAAAAAGAAAAATATTATTCTGAGAAGAAATATATCAAGACCCATGTTGGCTCAACTAATTCTGGTCGTGCATCACCGATCTAACGACTGTGGTCTCACATCCATGGTATAAAACGAATGAAAACCTAGCTATCCCTTCATTTCCCCTCACCAGCCCACTCTCCCCTGGGTCTCCGCCGCCCGCTCCCTCTCAGCCGCGGCGCCTCCCGCTCCTTCTCCACGGCTGCCGGCTCCGCTCCCTCTGCTCATCTCCCTCGTCCCGCTCCACGCCGCCGCTCCCTCTCCTCACCAGGCGAGGGCGAGAGCGAGCACCGCCGAATCCCATCCACCCGCAGCTCCTCAGATCTGCCCTCCCCAAGGCGGTGGCGCGGTGGCCCTCCTCTCCGGCGACCAGGTGATGTCGACCGCGAAGGCACAGAGGACAAGCTCGACGAGGAGGTTGCCGCACTCGACTTCTTCGACCCGGACGACATCGAGGCCCTTGTGGGAGAGCCGGATCCAACAAACAACTAGCCCTGCAAGGTTCGGGACTCCTCTCTCGTTAATTAGTGTGGATTGGCTTGGTCCTGATGCGGATCTCGTGGCTCTGAATTGTCTCCCTCCATTCAATTTCGTTAGACCAATTTGATATGACCACCATTGTTATATCATTCAATTCCAATTTAACTATCCCAAATAAGTTATGTTTGCTTACTGAAAATTATTAATGGTATATTAGGGACTCCATTTTGCCTATTATTACCCAACGATTACATATGAACTTCGTCAGAACTTGAAGTCAAAATTATTTATTTCTCAATGGTTTTCAGAACTGCAAGAGGTATATGTCATTCAGTACATCAGTGAAACTTAGACAACCAATGTTTAACTGCTTGCCATCTGAAAATAATTTCAATTCTAAGAATCCTTAGATTAACAACTTTGAATGTACAACTACTGTCAAAAAGATCCATTGCCCTCATATAAAGTGTTCAAAATTTAAATTTCTACATGCATTAGGTTCCTTATAGGATATGTTGTGAAGACTACATTATAACATCTTAAACTTCATATATGTCAATTATTTGCATTTTTTCCTCCAAAAATTGCATCTCCTCTCTGCACAATAGACTAAAATTGCATATTTACAGAGGCTTTCATAAACTGATCCTTGTTTTTTTTATGATTTCCATCCAAATCCAAACTGCAAATCGCATTACCCTTTTAATCAAAGTTAAAAGTTGATTCTAGACTACAACCCATATACAAGATTTTTGTTGCAAAGATAACAGATTTGAGCACCCATGTCTCTGAATATTGTGCCAAACTGTAACTCTGTCAGAACCAGTACGGAGTTCAGATTTTTATCTCAAATTTCAATAAATGAACCTCCTTTTCCTTTTTCAAAAACTACTGGGTTTTGTCCACTATAGCTCATACAACCCATTTTGAATATTATGGTCCAAAGTTTATATGTACAAATATTCAGAAACTTCATACAAAGTAGGACACTCATAACTGTTTCAGACTTAACCATTTTCCAGTCACTGTTAACTGAAAACAACCCAACCAAGCATGTTGGTGCTTCCATTAAAATTACAAATCTTCACTTTTCTTGATCAACAATTCTTATTATACGCTCCCTAATCATCAAGTATTATGTGTAGAACATAAACTCCTACTGTTGGAGATAAGTTTCTCCACAAATCAAAATAAAAAACAACCATATGGCACATCCTTTTAGTGCTTTTAGAATCTTCGGATATGGCCGTTTAGCCTGTTCTTCCAACTCGTACATGCATAGTATTCTACATATCTGTTATGTTTTTATTCATGTGCACTCTATTACTATTGGTATTGTACTCGTAGAACAGTTCATATATTTTCCTCACTTATCTAATTACATGGTTATATTTTTCAGGAAGTGCTAGGAGGCCTGTGGCTTGAAGTTCTGCAAACCTAGTGGATGTGCCATTGTGTTGGCAAGCCATTGCTTTTGGTTTTTGAGTTCCTAGAAATGATTGTGTGCACAATTCTTAGTATGTTAAACTGAAAATACTAGTATTGCTTGCTGGGATGTGCATTTGATGCAATCTTTTGCTACTTGACTTTTTGATGATTCAAACAGTGTGCAAGGACAAGATTGTATGATATATATGTATTGAGCTTCATGTGATGTACGTGTGTATCTTTATGTGATGGAGCATAAACTTGAATCTGTATGATATTTTCTAATTGTATTATTTTTTTCTGCATATTTTATAGTCCTATAAAACAATCTGACGCTATAAATTCTTGGACCATTGGATTGTCTGACGCTATATGAATGGTAATTGAGGATCTGACACTGAAAACTAGTAACGGATGATCTGACGCTAAACATTTTCAGGACATCGGACTGTCTGACGCTATAAGTCTAGTCTGACGCTAAAGAGTTTTAGCGTCAGGACTTGTAGCGTCAGCTGAAGTCTGACGCTATATGTTCTTAGGGTCAGACTGTCTGACGCTATATGTGGCTTTCGGCGTCAGACCATCCAACGGTAATTGTGGTGTTGTGGCATAGTGCATGATACTGTTTTTGTATTCACTTATATGTCACTATATGCATGAAACTTGATCTTGGCGTGCATATAGCTATGCACTTGGTTTTCTTTGGAAAAACAGGTGTGACAACATTTTGCTAGCCAATGAATATCTGCTCCATCAGGTAATGTGATATACGATTCCAGTGTGTGTTTTAAAGAGATTTATGTCTTTCCAGAAATAAAATGATACATCTTATATCATCATTCTAGTATATATCCTCTCTCTCTCTCTCTCTCTCTCTCTCTCTCTCTCTCTGAACATATGCATAGTTAAGCGATGTGGGTACACTGATTGGGCTACTTTTCATACCCTACGTATCAACATTTGTCTGATTTCTCTTTTTCCCATTGCAGTGGTCCATGTTGTGTATAAATTCATTGAAATTATAGTATTCATGTAATTCTAGCTTCTCAGCTAGCGTACTTTAATTGACATAATACATATCACAGTATTTCACATATACAGAAATTTATATGTGGACAATTCATTTAGTGGCTTACTGGCAACTTTGGGGAGGTTTCCATCATATTTTAAAAAATATCGAAATACTAAATATTTGTTGGCATTATATATAATAATTATGCTTCTGCACATAGAAGAGAGACTGAAGATCATCAAATCCTTTTGATGTCATCAGTTTTCTGGTAAGCCCACCTTATGTTTCGATTTGGTAGTGAGAAACTGAGCTCATTATTGGTAAAGAACCCACATTGAGTTGGGTTCGTGGTAAGGATGATGGTGCATAATAGCATAATATTGTGTGTTGACAAAACTCTAAACTAGGATATATCTCAACTCTTTTTTTGAAAGTAATATCTCATCATATAAGCTTCCAATTTTATTATTAGACAACAAGTTGGACCACCATGTTTCAAAATCCTTTGTAATTTATTTGTCAAATTTTTTTATAAAATAGAAATGAGTTTCATTTCATGAGTGGAAGTTCCAAAAGAAAATTTGGTTCTATTATTGTGCTGTACATGTATAAAACATTAGAACATGATAAATGTAGAAGACTGCATTTCAAAGGATCAAGGACAGTATGAAGTATTGAGGCGTATATATTTTGGTCACATTATTATTACGCATGTATAAACATGATATTAAGTCCTTGTAAATTTCTTATATGTAGTTCTACCAACATAAGATTTTCCAAAAGAAATTCCGTTCCACAGTTGAAGTGGAGGAGTTCATCAGAAAAAAATGGTCCGATAACAGGCATGTTCAGAGGTAGAAGACTTCATAAGAAGGTACAGTCATCCCTTTATAGAAATTATTGCGCGGAAATAATGGTGTCCACCATGTGAATACTCGTAGCAATATATGTTTACAAAGTTTCTACATTATAGACTTTGAATGTTACTTGTGCCAACATCACGGTGTTAGAGAGGAGCTTAGACCTACAACTGTACAAATAATGGCTAACAATGTAGCTGTGCATCAGTAAAACCTTTTATGGTAGTGTTATGTATTGATTTTCATATATATACATATATATATGTATATATATATACATATGTATATATATATACATATATATATGTATATATATATATATAACTGTCGTATATCCTGGGCTTGAGGCCTTGTAGGATCATGCCGTTGGCACGCTCCACCTGACCATTGGTCTGTGGATGTGCGATGGCCGCCCAGTCCACGCGGATGTGGTGTTTGATGCAAAACTCCAGGAACTTTCTACCGGTAAATTGAGACCCGTTGTCGGTGATGATGGAATTCGGTACCCCAGACTGGTGGATGATGTCAGTGAATAACGACATGACTTGTTTCGCCCTGAGGTTCATGATTGGGTAGGCCTCGATCCACTTAGAGAACTTATCCACGGCGACCAGCAGGTGAGTGTAGCCCCCAGGCGCCTTTCGCAAGGGCCCAACGATGTCCAGCCCCCACACGGCGAAAGGCCATGTGACAGGAATCGTTTGGAGGGCGTCCGCCAGGAGATTAGTCCTGCGGGCATAGAACTGGCACCCCTCGCAGGTGCGTACGACCTCGTTGGCGTCAGCGACCGCGGTGGGCCAGTAGAAGCCCTGGCGGAACGCATTGCCCATGAAGGTACGCGGCACCGCGTGGTGGCCACACACGCCCGCGTGGATCTCTCGGAGGAGCTCACACCCTTGAGGGATGGGAATGCACCGCTGCAAGACGCCGGACGCGGCAGCTCGCCTTTGACGACGGTGCACGACTTGGCCATCCTGGCGATGCGCCTAGCCTCGGACCGATCCGGGGGTAGTTCCCCTCGATCCATGCAGGCAAAGTATTTGGCCCGCCAATCCTCCGCGCGGGGGGGGGGGGGGGGGGCGGCTCTGTATCCATGGCCTCGGCCTCATCTGCACCGTAGCCCTTGAGCAGGTAGAGCACAAATGCCTCGTTCAAGGAGTCCTCATCCATAAGCTCCACGCCCGCTAGATTCGAGGGAGCCCCCGAGGTCTCCTCCTGGCTCGAGGGTGTTGATTCGAGGTTGACGGATGGTTTCGCGACGTCTCGCATAAAAACATTCGGGGGAACGGTGATTCGCCCCGACGCAATCTTGGAGAGTTCATCCGCCGCCTCATTGTACCTATGGAGGACATGATTGAGCTTTATGTCGTAGAACTTGTCCTCGAGGGCTCGTACGGTGTTGCAGTAGGCCTCCATCTTGTCAGCGTTGCAACTCGCATTCTTCCCGACTTGGTCAATCACAAGCTGTGAGTCTCTGTCGTATGGACCTCCCTGGGCCCACTACCTCGGTGGGTACCAGGACCGACTACTCGGTGGGCCCCTGGGACTACCCGGCTTGCGCTACATGGCACCTGAAGGCGTGGAGCACAAGGACTACACAGGAGTAGTACTCGGTTAGGGAGGCCGTACATGTTCCGCACCGTATAGAGGACTCCCCGGACGTACTCGACTAGTACTCTTTCCCTACTCCGACTTGTAACCCTGCCTCCTGGACTATATAAGGCGAGGCAGGGACCGATCTCAGGATCACCTCATCCAATCCCCTACAACTCACGGCGCACTATTGCACCATCTTGTAATCGTGCCTTATCAATCCAGAGCTACGCAGCATACAGGACGTAGGGTATTACGCACCTCACGGCCCGAACCTGTCTAAATTGTGTGCCACGTGTCTCTTCCTTCGAGTTACCGATCTCGGCGAGTCACTATCATCTACTTCGGGTACTCCCCGTAGTAGGTTGCCGGTCTAAAACACCGACAGCTGGCGCGCCAGGTAGGGGCTCTCGCTCGAGATCACATGGCGAACTCGACGGCTTCCGTCCACTTCAAGCCAACTGTCGCCTTCAACCGCGGCGACACCTTCGTTTTCGGCGCCTGGGTCTGCACTGCCGATGGCGCGGGCTCCTTCCAGCGCCGCCTAACCATGCAGCCCAACCCGAGGACAGGCCTCGTGACGCTTCCTGAAGTTGTCACAGGCGAACTCGCCGGCAAGTTCGGCGAAATTTCACTCTTCGACCACCACGCTGACTTCGAGCTCGAGTCCGTCTCCAACTCGAACCCGATGTCGCCATGGGCCATCCATGCGAGCCGGCTGCTCAGCCATCGCAGACGGCCCCCTCACCACGCAAGCACTCCGCGCGTGGCCCGCACATCACCAGCCGGGCCCGCACGGGGGCTCCCACTTCCCGCCGGGCCGGCAAGGAGCCCGTGCCCGAGTACAACTCGGACTCCGACGTCGTCCCCGATCGCGCTTCGGACTCCAGCCCTCTCTCCGAGTTCTACTCGAACCCGGATTACGAGTTCGACTTCGGGTCGGACCCTAAGGAGCCCGAGTCCAAAGACGACTCCACTGAGCTTCCCTTGTCAGGGCCAGCCTCGGGGCTGGTTATAAAATCAACGCCGGCTGGGAGATACGTCTACTGGCCAGACCGCAAGCCCGCTGACCTGGCAAAGGGGGACTCACGCTACGTCGCCTACATCGACTCGCTACCGTTCCAGGAGGGAACGCCACTGACCCGGGCTGACTCAAACACACCAACTGAGGTGGCACCCTCTAAGTCCAGCCTGGGCACCCCCGATCGCCAAGTCTTCATGGCTGCCGGCGAAACCCCAAGACCTTCAGGCACGGCTGAGGACAAGTACCTGGAAGACATCTCCGCAGACGAGCTGTCTGCTGATGCACCTGCAGGAGAGACCGCCGCCAACAGGGACGCTCGACGCGAACGTAACAGGAAGCGCAGCGAACGACGCCGGCGGCTCAGGGACAACCTCCCCATCCGCAACCTTGCGGAAGCTCTCGAGGCGGTCGAGAGCGAGTTCACACCACTCCCGAGCAATGCCTCATGTCGATCACAACGATCGCACGCCGGGCTCGAGCATACGCGCCGGAGAGGTCATCGCCAAGCTCGGCCGAAGAAGCCTACTTCATGCGGGTCGACAACGAGTCAACCAACCTCCTCCGGCCTAAACCCCCGCGACAACGAAGCTACTAGTCGCAGCGCCAACGCCGGCCCCAACCGTACTCGAGGCGACATCCCGCCCGCGAGCCAAACCGCCGCCGCTCCAACGCCGGCGGACCTTCACGAAAGACCAAGGCAACCGAGAGGTTGTCCCCCACCGCGCTCCGGCCGGTGGTGGCGGCAACGACCCGACGGCGGCGGCGGCCGACGGCGGCGGCTCCAACCATGGGGCCAACAGAGAGCCGGAGGCGGCGGCGGTCGCGGCGGCCGAGGCCACACGAACAGCCACGCCTCCGGCGCCTCACACGGCGGGTACGACGCTCGCCAGAAGATTGAGGAGCTACGGCGGAAGAAGTCGACCACCGCCGCTGAAGGCGACGGCTTCCCCGCCTTCTCACCTCGACTTCGCAACCTACTCCTCCCCGACAAGTTCAAGCCTTTGGGGATCACCAAGTACGATGCGAAGCAGGATCCTATCCAATGGCTCCGATGCTACGCCCTCTCTATCGAGAACGCTGGCGGCAACAGCGACACCAAATGCCTCTACTTCCCCTTCTGTCTGGACCAAGCACCACTCACATGGCTCGAGTCGCTCGACAAGCACTCGATCGACAAGTGGGACCAGCTGAAGGAGCAGTTCACGAGCAACTTCGCGGGCGCCATGGGCCGCTCGGGTACTCGCATGGACCTGGCCATGATCAAGCAGGAACAAGGCGAGACCCTCCGCAAGTACATGCGCCGCTTTTTCGACAAGCGCGCTACCGTTGTCGACGTCACCGACAAGGAGGTCATCGACCTCTTCCAGGACGGCCTCTACCATCGCCGCACCTTCGAGGACTTCGGTCGTCGCCGCCCCAGGTCCATCCCCCACCTCAAGGACATGATCACATCCTGGGCGGATGAAGAGGACAAGGCCAACGCCAAATACGACGCCATCCGCGGCAAGTCCAAGCAGAAACAGGGCGGCGGCAGCGCGGCAATGCAAACCAAGGCGGCCGCAACAACAACAACAACAACAACAACAGCAACTACTCGGGTCCCAACCGCAAGCGCAAGCCAGACAACACCGTCGCGGCTATCCAGCGCCCTGCGAAAGGGAACTCGAAGAAGAACTCAGGCGGGTTCAAAGACCTGCTGAAGGAGAAGTGCCCGTGGCACCCGAATGACAATCACACTACCGAGCAGTGCTACCAGCTCAGGCATGCACTCAAGGATACGCCGGAGCCACCGCACCCTCATGACCAAAAGGGCAAGAAGAAGGACGGCGACAACAACGACTTCCAAGAACCCGAGAAGACCGTCAACGTCCTCTTCGGCGGACGCCCCGGCGGGCGGGAGCGAGGCTACCCGTCGCAAAGTGATGTCCATTGAGCCAGCGGTCCCGACCCCTCTCAGGTGGTCGGAGGTACCCATCACCTTCTCCCGCGCGGACCAATGGACCAGCTTCTCTGAACCAGGACGGTTCCCCCTCGTCCTGAAGCCAACGGTGGCGGGCTCCAAGCTCAACAAGGTGCTCATCGACGGTGGAAGCGGGCTCAACGTCCTCTTCACCAAAACCTTGAAGAAAATGAAGCTTGACGTCACCCCCATGCTCACCAAGAGCAGCACGCCCTTCTACGGCATCGTCCCAGGCAACGCGGCTATCCCACTGGGCTCAGTGGTACTGCCAGTTACCTTCGGGGCGTCTCGGGACAACTACCGCACCGAGTACATCAAGTTCGAGGTCGCGGATTTCGAGTCCTCTTACCATGCCATCCTCGGCAGACCGGCCATCGCCAAGTTCATGGCGGTGCCCCACTACACCTACTTGGTACTCAAGATGCCAAGTCCAGCCGGTGTACTCTCCCTCCAAGGGGACTTGAAGATCTCCCACGACTGCGATACAGAGGCCGTGGTGATAGCCTCCACAAACCAAGTACCCAACGCAATGATGGAGGTCTACGCTGCGTCGAAGAAGCTTGCTACAAGCGAACTCGACATCCCAGAGAAGTCTGACGGCGCCAACAAGCCTCAGCCACCTGAGGAGGTACTGGTCAAGACGGTCGACCTCGGAACAGGCGACCCCAGCAAGACCACCACCATCGGGGCCGGCCTCGACCCCAAATAGGAAGACGCGCTCATCAGCTTCCTTCGGGCTAACCGCGACATCTTCGCGTGGAAGCCAGCGGACATGCCAGGAGTTCCCAGGGAGCTGATTGAGCACTGCCTTAACGTCGACCCAAAGGCCACCCCCAAGCGACAACACCTCCGACGTTTTGCCGACGACAGACGGGACGCCATGAAGAAGGAGCTCGCCAAGCTACTCGCAGCAGGCTTCATCAGAGAAGTCTTCCATCCTGAGTGGCTCGCCAACCCCGTCCTCGTCCGCAAGAAGAACTCGAACGAGTGGAGGATGTGCGTCGACTACACCGACCTCAACAAGCACTGCCCCAAGGACCCCTTCGGGTTGCCGCGGATTGATCAAGTCATCGACTCCACGGCGGGCTGCGACCCTTTCCGCTTCCTCGATCGCTACTCCGGTACCACCAGATCGCAATCAAGGAGGAAGACCAGGAGAAGACCGCGTTCATCACCCCGTTTGGCGCGTACTGCTACACGACCATGTCATTCGGGTTGAAGAACGCCGGCGCTACTTATCAACGGGCCATCCAGGCCTGCTTCAAGCGGCAACTCAACAAGAACGTCGAGGCTTACGTGGATGACGTGGTTGTCAAAACCAGGGACTCCAGTACCCTCATCGACGACCTTGAAGAGACCTTCGCATCGCTACGCGAGTACCGCTGGAAGCTCAACCCGAACAAGTGCGTCTTCGGCGTCCCTTCGGGCAAACTACTCGGCTTCATCATCAGCCAGCGCGGCATTGAAGCCAACCCCGAGAAGATCTCCGCCATCACCAGCATGAAAGCTCCCACGAGCATCAAGGACGTCCAGAAGCTGACGGGGTGCATGGCGGCGTTGAACAGATTCATCTCGAGGCTAGGAGAACGGGGTCTCCCCTTCTTCAAACTACTCAAGCACCATGAGAAGTTCGTGTGGACTCCAGAGGTGGATCAAGCCCTTGCCCAGCTCAAGGACTTCCTGTCAAAACCGCCAATCCTCACGGCTCCTCACAAGGGCGAGCAGCTACTGCTCTACCTAGCTGCGACTACTCACGTGGTCGCATCGCCATCGTTGTTGAGCGGCGGGGAAGACGGCCACGCCTACCCGGTCCAGCGCCCAGTCTACTTCGTCAGCGAGGTTCTATCAGAGTCCAAGGCTCGCTACCAGCCCGTGCAGAAGCTCCTGTACGCCCTACTCATCACCTCGCGGAAGCTACAACACTACTTCCAGGAGTACTCGGTCTCCGTCGTCACCGACTACCCGCTCGGCGACATCCTGAGGAACCAAGACGCCACTGGGAGAATCTCCAAATGGGTCGTCGAGCTCGGCGCCCTCACCATCGACTTCAAGCCACGCACTGCCATCAAGTCGCAAGAACTAGTCGACTTCATGGCAGAGTGGCGGGAGAACCAGCTACCTACTCCCACCGTGCGACCAGAGCATTGGGTGATGTACTTTGACGGCTCACTCAACCTCGAGGGTGCAGGTGCAGGGGTACTCCTGATCTCTCCAACGGGCGAACAACTCAAGTACGTCCTGCAGATCTTCTGGAAGGTCTCAAACAACGAAGCCGAGTACGAAGCTCTCCTACACGGGCTCCGCCTCGCGGCTTCACTGGGCATCAAGCGGCTACTAGTCTACGGCGACTCCACGGTGGTCATCAACCAAGTCAACAAGTCCCGGGACCGCAACAAGGAGAACATGGACGCCTACGCCTAGAAGTCCGAAGCTCGAGAACAAATTCTATGGTCTCGAGTTCCATCACATCGTCCGCGACAACAACGTTGCGCGGACGTCCTCTCGAAGCTCGGATCCACCCGCGCTCAAGTACCCGGCGGGCGTCTTCGTCCATGAGCTTCACGCGCCATCCATCCCAGAGCCGGCGCCACCGACCACTGCCCCGCCCCCATCCACCACCGGGCGGAGGTCATGATGATCGACATGGACTGGAGGCAGCCCTTCATCGACTACCTAAGCGAGCAGAAGGTCCCCTCCGACAAGAACGCGGCCGAACAACTCGTCCGCCGCGCCAAGTCTTACGTCCTCGTCGGAGACAAGCTTTACAAGCGGGGCGCATCCTCTGGAGTACTCATGAAGTGCGTTCCCCGTGAAGAAGGCAAGGACATCTTGGAGGAGATCCATAAGGGCGTCTGCGGCAACCACGCGTCTTCACGCATGCTGGTCAGCAAAGCCTTCCGGCGAGCCTTCCTACGGCCCACGCCCTTGGGCGATGCCGAAGAACTCGTCGAGAGGTGCCAAGGATGTCGGTACTTCGCCAAGCGGCAACACGTCCCCGCCTACAAGCTAGTCACCATACCACCAACCCGGCCCTTTGCCTGCCGGGGGCTCGACATGATTGGGCCACCGCCAACCGCGCCGGGAGGATTCAACGGGGTACCGGTGGCTATCGACAAGTTCACCAAGTGGATCGAGGTCAAGCCGGTCACATGCCCCAAGGCCGACGAGTACTCGACTTCCCCGGATGAACTCGTACACCGCTATGGGCTACCCCACCGCATCATCACAGACCTGGGGTCCAACTTCAACAACCACCAGTTCTGGGAGTACTGCGAGAACAGCGGGATTGACGTCCGATACGTCTCAGTCGCCCATCCTCGGGCCAACGGACAAGTCGAGCGTGCCAATGGGATGGTGCTCGACGCCCTCAAAAAGCGGCTACACGACGCTGCTAACTCCAAAGGGGGCAAGTGGATCAAGGAACTACCCAACGCACTCTGGGGGCTACGGACTCAACCATCCAAGCCAACGGGGCAATCCCCCTACTTCCTGGTCTACGGCTCTGAAGCCATCCTCCCTGCCGACGTCATATGGAACTCGCCAGCAGTGGAGCACTACGACGAAGGCGTCTCAGAAGACAGCAGACGAGTTGACATCGACAGCCTCGAAGAAGCTCGCTGCGCTGCCCTCGTCCAATCAGCAAGGTACCTGGAGGGTATCCGACGCTACCATGATCGCAACGTCAAGGAACGCTCCTTCAACGTTGGAGATCTCCTCCGCCGTATCCAGAACACGGAAGGACTTCACAAGCTCAGCTCCCCCTGGGAAGGCCCTTTCACCGTGGCTAAGGTGACCGGGCCGGGCTCCTACCACCTCCAAACACTTGAAGGTGAAGACGTCAACAACTCGTGGAACATCGACCAACTTTGTCGATTCTACGCCTAGTCTACAGGACTACTCCGGGGTTCAAGTCTACACGACTACATCAGCACCCCTCGCCGCAAGCGACCCACCGGGTCCTGGCTCCAGTCTCCGGACTTCTCCTCTCCAGGGTCCAGCCCGCGCGGCTACCTACGGACCCTGGGCTGCGACGAGCGTCAAGGACTCTAGCAGCGGTCTACCAAGAGACCACACCCCAAGATCCAGCCCGCGCGGCTACTTACGGATCTACGATCCAGCCTACACGGCTACCTACGGATCACCTGCTGTAAGCGGCTACCCGCTCCAGCTCTACTTAGCTGTAAGCGGCCTCCGGGTCCAGGCGACTACTTTGTAACTACGGCCCTGGCCACCCAGGTGTACTTCTTCAGTAATAAAGATTGATCGTTCATCAACTTATTTACTGCCTACTCCCTACAACAGGACTACTGAAGCCGAGTACCACTACTCGCACCTACTCCACTATGGGCGCTCCGCACTCTAAGATCGCGGTTACGAGTACTCATTGCTGGAAACATTTCTTTCATTGATACTTGATACAATTCATTACAATTGTTTCTGGTACAACTATGGCTACTAGCTACTTATTACAGGGCTATTGGAGGTTCAGCTTCTCGGCTACCTGCTCCGCGATGGGAGCCATCTCGCTCCCGGCAGCTCGCATCTTGCTCATCCGAGCAGTTGGCGGTTACACCGCCGGCGACCACCTCCACCGGTGCCTTCGGGAAGTATGACTTCATGAAGGCCAAGACCTGTCTTGGGATCGACCTGGCCATGTGCTTGACGTAGGCGGCCAACCGGCTTGGAGCTTCACGAAGTCGATCTACCAGAGGGGCGATCTGGGGGCCGCCCGGGTGCGGCACCAGGAGCCGTGCGATCGGGAGGGCGGCTTCCTCCAACTCCTTCAACTGGGCTCGCAACGCCTCGCAGTCCTCGTTCAGTTTCTGCAAAGATTTGTAGCAGTTGACGAGATCCCTGTCAGAAGCAATCCGCAGCTCCATGTGCTTCTCGCACTCGAAGGCGAGTTCCTTGTAGTCGAGCTCGAGTACCTGGCGGGCTTCTTGCTCCCGGTAGAAGAGGTTCTTCATGCTCACCTCCGAGGCCTTCAGCTGCTCCACCTGGCCCTCAAGCTCTGCAGTACAACAATGCAACAGCGGGTCAGATGCTTCTCGACCTCCAACAAGTACTCGACAAGTCGAAGGATATACCTTTATTCTTGTTGCGGAGACCCTTGTTCTTCCGCACCAAGTCGTCGCCCTTCGCCTGCAGCTCCATGACGTCGTTGTGGTACTTGGCGAAGGCGGCGTCGAGCTTTGATTGCATGGCGGCCGTGTGCTTCCGCGACTTCACGAGCTGCTCCTCCAGCGCCTCCGCTCGGAGCACGGTGTCGCCATACCCCTGCAGCAGGTTCGACTTCTCGCGGGACCGCTTCGCGACGTCCTGCACAAGACAACTTAAGTGACGAAGAGTACTCAACGACAAAGGATTGACTACTCCAAGGCTACGGCTACGTACCTTCATCCACTGCTCGGCCTGACGAATCGCCTCCAAGTGCTTGGCTAACGTCGCCGGCTCGACGGGATCGTCCGCAAGGAGCTCTATCCCGCCGCGGCTACCCGAGGCGGCCTCCGTCATCGGCGCAGAGCGGATGGGCTCTGCGTCTTGGATCTCAGGGGAGCGGATAGCCACCTCCAGAGCAATCTCTGGCGACGTGGTAACCGCCTCTCCTCCGGCGGTCTTCTCGACGACCTCCGCAACAGGCTCGGGGGCTCCTTCCGCAGCCTCCGGGGCCTCTGGTGTCAACTCCTGCATCGGCACCCCCGCAGGGATGTCACCACCTTCAGCACCTGTCAACAAAACGACATGAGCATCAGCGTTTCGACTACTCTTCCTGGAGCTTCGCAGCTTCACGAAGGGTACTCACCTTCGACTACACTCGCTTCCGGCAGCGGCGCTTCGGTAGCCAGGGGCTCGGTCGCGGCTTGGGCATCGGGAGCGGCCTCCTCGGCGGGCGGCGCGATCTCTTCCGCCACCGCTGATGAGGGCTCATCCCCATCCCAGCTCAGATCTGTGGATTTTCTGCAGAAATATTCACGGAAGATCGTCAGACAAGATCGACTACTGCGGCAAGTACTACTCGCGAGGATGTGGTACTTACAAGTTTGACCGGACAATGGTCACGGCCGGGGCACCGAGGATGCTGGCAATATCAACCAGTCCACCCTCGGCGGGCGCCTCCTCCTCCGCCCCTGCGGCTTCTGCCTCCTCTGCGGCGGCGGCGGCCGGCGCAGATGTCTCCTGCGCTCCCGAGGCCTCCATCTCTCCAACGGCGGCGGCCGCGGGTACTCTGCTCTCCTCTGGAGCAGGGGGCTGGCGCTCCAGTTGCGCCAGAAGTTCTTCAACAGTAGGGGCTGGACTACGGCTTCCAGCCTGTTCCCCCACTGTATCCCACACGCCCTCGTCGCCCTCTTCGACGGGCTCCACTGGCGGTACCTCCTGCATACAAGGAAGACTACTCGTCAGCAAAAGTACTCGAACGACGGGTACTCGACTACTCTGCTCAAGAAGACTTACCTCCTGAGGCGTGGTCTCCGAGACCTTCAGCTTCTTCGTCACCCGCTTCCTGGCGGGGTTGCGTGGCCTTCGTGGTGGCGCAGCAAGGCTAGCCTCCAGGCTGGCCGGAGGGTCTTGCATCAGCGGAACATGAGGCAAGCCTGGGCGGCTAAACCTCGACCGCAGCTGGAAGCGGTCCTGCAGCGTCTCTTGGTCTTCTTCCTCTTCATCGGAGGTATCCTCCACGATGACGGTGTCGTCGCCTGCACCGATTTCGCGGCGCTCCTTCATCTTCCCCTCCACCGGGATCTCGATCCCGCTCGGTGGTGGTTGTGGTTCGGAGATGAACCGCCTCACATCATCCTGCGCAAGACACAAAGACGTCAGCACCACTACTACTCACTACTCGACGAGGGGAGTACGACTACTCACCTCCTTGGGCGGGCGCGCGGCGGAGTACTCCTCGACTGGGCACGCCGTGTACGGTGGCATGTCCTTGAAGATCCGCGACAACCGCTCGACGATGTCGTTGTCGTCCAGCTCGCCTCCCGGCACTCGTGACGAGTCCTCGTCGCTAGTGTACTCGAAGCCCAGGGTCTCCCGAGCCATCAGCGGCTGGATCCTGCGCTTCATGAAACTGAAGGCCACGTGCTCGGCCCTCAGTCCCGCCTCCCTGAGCACCTTGATGCGTGCTAGCAGCTCCGGGAGCTGGATTCCCTCTTGCATGGTGGGCTCCGTGTTCCACCACTCACGGTGTCTCGGCTGCCTCCCGCTCGGCTTCGGCAGTCCAGGGTGGTGGTTTGTGATGTAGAACCACCTGGCTTTCCAATCCGCGTTGGAATCGACAAGCTTGTAGGCCAAGTACTGCTCCGCGGCATCCTCCCTCAGCTGGATGCTGGCTCCCCCGACTACTCTGGGATTTGTAGCACTTGGTTGCGGCTTGACGCGGAAGAACTTCCGGAAGAGCACCCAGTGCGGCTTGATTCCGAGGAAGGCCTCGCAGAAGTGGACGAAGACCGACGTGTGGAAGATTCCATTGGGGTTCAAGTTCAGGTACTCGACGCCGTAGTACCCGAGCAGCCCCTTGAAGAAGTCGCTGGCTGGGAGCGCAAGACCGTGCTCCACGAACCGCGAAAACATCGGGATCTCGTCCTCGGCCTTCTCCATCGGATACGGATCTCCCGTGGCGGATCTCCACATATCGACTTCCTTCTCCCTGATGAACCCACTGTTCAGCAGGGTCAGCAGGTCCTCCGTCTTCACCTTCGATTTTTTCCACTCGCGGCTCGGATCAGCTCGCGGTGGAGATGTGGGCGGCGCTGCTCCGGTGGCAGCCGCGGCGGCCTCTTCGCGGCCCCTCTTCTTCCCGCCGGCCTTGGACGTCTTGGACGGCGACGGCTTCATTCTCCAAGTGCAAGGAGTCTTCACTCGCATCCGCTCGGGGGCTACCCTAAAGGCCTCGGGTGGCGGCGCGCTCGGATCTACTACGGCGGCAGCAGGCGCTGGGAGTGGATTTGCTTCAAGATTCAAATGGAATGACTGCGGCTCGAATGGGTGAAAACCCTAAGGGTTGTGGCTTCTATTTATAAGCCAAATCGGCTCCGTAACGGGCGGCTTGATAAGTCCACGCGCGGCTGACTCAGCGGCTACGCGTGACTCTTCGTATTCTACTAGTCGACGCGCCTTACCTCGGGGACTCGGCTACTTCTACTCGACTACCTGGGAAGCGGCTAGTCTCAAGAGCATCTCAGGACACATTCTACAAGAAGACCATTCAATTCGAGAGGAAGTACTCGACTCAAGGCTCGGGGGCTCCGTGCCACGTGTCCTTCGGTTTTTTCTCTCCGGATTTTTCGGGATTTTCTTGCCAAGATTTCAGATGGACCCTCAACTAGAGCCCGCGGCTCAAGGCTCGGGGGCTACTCCATGTGGAGTGCGGTTTTGCAAATTGCACCTCCATACCAGCTTCGGCTTCAAGACAAGACAGGCAGTTTGAAGACCTTCGAAGGCAGTTTTCGAGGACGCTTGGAACTACTCGAGAAGACTTCAAGATTGCTCAAACATCGTCTGGAGTACATTCCAGCCTCGGGATGCTTCGACTACTCTTGAGGACTTTTGACTTGTAGCACTCGGGGACGCTTGAGAACTACTCGTTAAGGCCGTCAAGACTACTTCAAGCTATCCTTCTCGACTACAAAGTACTCGGGGGCTTGTCGTATGGACCTCCCTGGGCCCACTACCTCGGTGGGTACCAGGACCGACTACTCGGTGGGCCCCTGGGACTACCGGCTTGCGCTACACGGCACTCCGAAGGCGTGGAGCACAAGGACTACACAGGAGTAGTACTCGGTTAGGGAGCTGTACATGTTCCGCACTGTATAGAGGACTCCTGGACGTACTCGACTAGTACTCTTTCCCTACTCCGACTTGTAACCCTGCCTCCCGGACTATATAAGGCGAGACAGGGACCGATCTCAGGATCACCTCATCCAATCCCCTACAACTCACGGCGCACTATTGCACCATCTTGTAATCGTGCCCTATCAATCCAGAGCTACGCAGCATACAGGACGTAGGGTATTACGCACCTCGCGGCCCGAACCTGTCTAAATTGTGTGCCACGTGTCTCTTCCTTCGAGTTACCGATCTCGGCGAGTTACAATCATCTACTTCGGGTACTCCCCGTAGTAGGTTGCCGGTCTAAAACACCGACAGTCTCCCCTGATGCCGAGGCGTTTGATGCCTGTTTCGATGGCAATTTGGAGGACGCAAAGAAGGGCCTCATACTCTGCCAGGTTACGGATGATCTACCCCAACTGGAACAAGGAGACTACCGTTATCGGGTGGGCCTCGAAGTAGTGCCGGAGCTTGCGCCGCGCGAGCACCACCGCATAGAGGAGCTTCTGGATTTGTGGCTATCGTAGTGGTCGTGGCGATGTAGAGGTAAACAGGCTCGCTTCCCTGGGGTGGTGTTAGGATTGGCGCGTGGGAGAGCGTCACCTTGAGTTTGTCCAGCGTCTCCTGTGCCTCGACGGTCCATGAAAATCGCTCGTGCTTCTTCAAGAGCCGGTAGAGGGACAAGCCCTTTTCGCAGAGCCGCGAAATAAAGTGGCTCAAGGCGGCAAGGCACCCCAGCACCTTCTGGACCCCCTTGAGGTCTCGAATTGGGCCCATCCGGTCAAGGGTCGCGACTTTCTCGGGGTTGGGCTTGATGCCTCGCTGGGAAACGATATACCCCAACAACATGCCACGCGGCACCCCAAAGACTGTTGAATGCGATGCGCAGGTCGTTAACCAGGTCGTCTGCCTTTCTGTTCTTTACAACTACGTCATCAACGTATGCCTCAACGGTCCTCCTGATGTGGTCTCTGAAGACGTGTTGCATACATCGCTGGTATGTAGCGCCCGCATTTCGGAGACCAAACGACATCATCACGTAGTAGAACAGCCCAAACGGTGTGATGAAGGAAGTCATGAGCTGGTTGGATCCCTTCATCTTTATATGGTGGTACCTGGAATAGGCATCAAGGAAACATAAAAGCTCACACCCTGCAGTTGTGTCAACAATTTGATGGATTCGTGGCAAAGGAAACGGAACTTTGTGACATGCTTTATTCAAACTAGTGTAATCTACACACATCCTCCACTTCCCATTCTTTTTCTTAACTAGTACATGATTAGCTAGCCACGTAGGGTGACAGACTTCCTTGATGAATCTATCCTCGAGGAGCTTCCGCCGCTCTGCTCCGATCGCGCAGCGCCGCTCTTCGTCAAAGCACCGCAACCGCTGTTGCACAGTGAGGACCATGTGTGGTTCGAGGACCGATGGATGGTCGCTTCCTTGTGTGATGAGTGATTGACAATGTTGTGCGGACTGAATCTTGGCTAAGTATTGCAGGTGCAGGTTGCGGCTTGACTGGTGTTGGTGCAGATGAAGAACAAGGGTGAAAGGTTATCGCCGGTGAGGCCTCCAGGTGTGGAGAAGACAAATAGGCTTCGTTCAAGAGACCCGGTGGCCAGCGGGGTCAAGTGCGGGCTGCATGGTGGCATGAACAGCAAGATGAAGTCATGGACGGTTTCTTGGTTGAGCCTCAAAACCAAGGTCCAGTCGGGACTACATGGCAGCCGAGTAATGAGTGGCGATTGGCGGAGGCTACACCAGGTTCGCGGGGTTTCCGGTGGTTTACCAGAAAACCACTAGGTTCCTTGGTTCATCCACAAAGCCAAGACAGAAGAACCGAAGATGGAGATGCAGTAGCTTCAGACCGGTCTGACTGGTGGGTACCTGTCTGACCGGTGAGGAGCACCGGTCTGACCGGTGTGCGACGACAAGTATGGAATCTTCAAAGTAGAGGACACGCATCGGGATCGCAAGTCTTGCGTCGAGGCTAAGCAGGCTGCGGGCGCCGGGCATCCGTCCGATGGAGTGATGACAAAGATTTCCGATTTTGCCCTCGAGGGGCATGTATCCCTAATTAGCTAGTAAGGGTATTTTAGACTTTCAGTTGCCTCCATATTACCCAAGTGGTGAGAGGATGGCAGCCATCTCTTGGAACCCTAGTTCATTTGCTTTCCTATTTTCCCTTCCTATTTTCTTAGGATTTCCATAGGACTAGCTTGAGAGCTTCATGGTGAGATCTTGTGAGAGGGTTGGATGATCGTGCGGCAAGCTAGACCTTGTATGAACCTCCTTGGTATGTATAGATGATTCGGCGTGGTTCATCAAGGCTTTGTTGTGTTGTTCTTGGTTGTTCTTGGTGGTGATTTTCGGAGCCCTCTCTTGATGCTTTTCTCGGTGTGTTTTCGGGATATTGCTCTTGGGGATTTGATGGGGGAAATTCGTGTGAATCCTTTGTGGTTCTTTTGCCTTTGATTCCCCTCCCAAATCCGCGAGTTAAGGGGCTCGACTTTGGATTTTTCGGTGCTCTAGGGTTAGAGGAGTTCTTGGTAGGATTTCTTTGATTCCTCTTTGATTTGGCAAGTTTTGGTGGACAAAAACTTGGCTATGGACTCCTCATGAGGTGTTCCTACTATCCCCAAAGTCTTGTTCAAGTCCGTGGAGCAATTCGGGAGATCGAGGTTTGGATTTGGGGGTGTTGACCCGTGGGTGTTGTTCATCCCGAGCTGCCCAGGTTACACCGGTCTGACCGGTGCTCTTGACCGGTCTGACCGGTTTGAACCTCTTGTGCGATTTGCCTTGGGTGAATTTCTTGACTCGTGTGTTTTCGGATCGTGGTGCTTCTGGTCAGTTCTTAGTCCGTTTGGGGTTGTGTTGCAGTAGGCCTCCATCTTGTCATCGTGGCAACTCGCATTCTTCCTGACTTGGTCAATCACGAGCTGCGAGTCTCCCTGACACCGAGGCGTTTGATGCCTGTTTCGATGGCAATTCGAAGGCCGCAAAGAAGGGCCTCGTACTTTGCCATGTTGTTTGACGCGGGGAAATGTAGGCGTACCGCGTACCTCATATGTTCCTCGAGGGGTGAGAAGAAGAGCATGCCTGCGCCTGTCCCCATCTTCATCACTGACCCATCGAAGTAGAGGGTCTAGCACTCAGCCTGGATCTGTGGCAGCGGTAGCTACGTGTCCGTCCACTCGGAGACGAAATCCTCTAGGATCTGGGACTTGATCGCTTTGCGCGGTGCGTAGGCGAGTGTCTCACCCATAAATTCCACAGACCACTTGGCGATCCAGCCCGCCGCGTCTAGGTTACAGATGATCTCCCCCAACGGGAACAAGGAGACCACCGTGACCGGGTGGGCCTCGAAGTAGTGCCGGAGCATGCGCCGTGCGACCAGCACCGCATAGAGGAGCTTCTGTATCTGTGGGTATCGTACCTTGGTCTTAGACAGCACCTCGCTGATGTAATACACTGGCCTTTGGACCAGTAAGGAGTGTCCTTCCTCCATACGCTCCACTATGATGAGCGCACTGACCACTTGGGTGGTCACGACGACGAAGAGGTACAGAGGCTCGCTTCCCTGGGGTGGTGTTAGGATTGGCGCGTGGGCGAACGTCACCTTGAGTTTGTCCAGCGCCTCCCGTGCCTCGACGGTCTAGGAGAAGTGCTCGTGCTTCTTCACGAGCCCGTAGAGGGGCAAGCCCTTTTCGTCGAGCCGCGAAATGAAACGGCTCAAGGCGGCAAGGCACCCCAGCACCTTCTGGACCCGCTTGAGGTCTCGAATTGGTCCCATCCGGTCGAGGGCCACGACTTTCTCGGGGTTGGGCTCGATGCCTCGCTGGGAAACGATATACCCCAACAACATGCCACGCGGCACCCCAAAGACGCAGTTTTCGGGGTTTAGTTTCACCCTGTTGGCCCGCAGACAATTGAATGCGACGCACAGGTCATGAACCAGGTCGTCCGCCTTTCTGGTCTTTACGACTATGTCGTCTACGTATGCCTCAACGGTCCGCTCGATGTGGTCTCTGAAGACGTGTTGCATACATCGCTGATATGTAGCGCCCGCATTTCGGAGGCCAAACGACATCATCACGTAGCAGAACATCCCAAACGGTGTGATGAAGGAAGTCACTAGCTGGTTGGATTCTTTCATCTTTATTTGGTGGTACCAGGAATAGGCATCAAGGAAACATAAAAGCTCACACCCTGAAGTTGAGTCAACAATTTGATCGATTCGTGGCAAAGGAAACAGAACTTTGTGACATGCTTTATTCAAACTAGTGTAATCTACACACATCATCCACTTCCCATTCTTTTTCTTAACTAGTACATGATTAGCAAGCCACGTAGGGTGAAAGACTTCCTTGATGAATCCGGCCTCGAGGAGCTTCTGCATCTCTGCTCCGATCGCCCAGCGCCGCACTTTGTGTGGATGACCATGTGTGGTTCGAGGACCAGTGGATGGTCACTTCTTTGTGTGATGAGTGATTGACAATGTTGTGTGGACTGATTCTTGGCTAAGTATTGCAGGTGCAGGTTGCAGCTTGACTGGTGTTGGTGCAGGTGAAGAACAAGCGCGAAAGGTCGTCGCCAGTGAGGCCTCCAGGTGTGGAGAAGACAAGTAGGCTTCGTTCGAGAGACCCGGTGGCCAGCAGGGTCAAGTGCGGGCCGTATGGTGGCATGGACAGCAAGATGAAGTCATGGACGGTTTCTTGGTCGAGCCTCAAAACCAAGGTCGAGCCGGGACTACGTGGGAGCCGAGTCATGAGTGGCGATTGGCGGAGGCTATACCGAGTTCGCAGGGTTTCCGGTGGTTGACCAGAAAACCACTAGGTTCCTTGGTTGATCCACAAAGCCAAGACAGAAGAACCGAAGATGGAGATGCAGTACCTCCAGACCAGCCCGCACTTGACCCCGCTGGCCACTAGGTCCCTCGAACGAAGCCTACTTGTCTTCTCCACACCTGGAGGCCTCACCGGTGATGACCTTTCGCGCTTGTTCTTCACCTTGCACCAGCACCAGTCAAGCCGCAACCTGCACCTGCAATACTTAGCCAAGAATCAGTCCACACAACGTTGTCAATCACTCATCACACAAGGAAGCGACCATCCACCGGTCCTCGAACCACACATGGTCCTCAATCTCCCCCTTGATGAGTGCATTGACAACACCCAAACAAAGTAACAAGAGAGAAAAGAAAAAGAAAAGAAATGAACAAAAAGAAACTCCAACAAGCGATTGAAAGCCAAACAAAGGCAAAGAGCAAGATCACTTGAAGAAGACAAGTCTCGGACCCCTTAGGCAAGGGCAACGGCTCGACACATCCGAGACAAAACAAAGCTCAAGCAAAGAGCACAAACCACCAAACCAAAGCTCGAACAACCACAAAGAGCTCCCCTGCACACATGCAAGCTCCCCCTAAACCAATGCAACTCCTCCTGGACGAATGCATGCAAACCACTTGAAAACAGGATAGTTGCAACAACTGCAGCTCACACCGGTCAGACTAGTCACCACCACCAGTCAGACCGGTGCCCAACATGTGCACAGGACCAGCACTCTGACCGGTCAGACCGGTGACCTCGACCGGTCAGACCGGTGCACAACCGAGCCCAGAAATGGCTCGAAACCACCTGAAAAAACCTTCTAAATGCATCCAACAAGCCATTTTAAGCTCAAACTTCTCCCCCTTGTTGACAATGCATGAATCAAGCCAAAAATGCAGAACTTTCAACCTAGAGCTTCTCAAATAAACAAAATTTAACAAAGGATGCTACACATGTCCAAATAAGCAAGTTAGATACTGTATAGTTTCTTATCGACATCAACTACAAGATCACCAAGTTTCACAACCATTGGACGAAGCTAAGATGGATTTGGGCAATTTTGTGAAAAATTTGCTTCTCATGAGCAAAGTCCTAAACATGATCAAAATATATCAAAATGGCAAAGCTACACAAACTTCGTGCAAGGACAACCATTCTGATCATAAGACCATCATAAACACCCACAAGCACCTCATGTCATGTCGAAGCCACCGAGCCATGTGCCTACTTCTATGTATGAGACTTCTCATTGGTAGGCATCATGCAACGATTTACCACTGTCGGTGTTTAAACCTCTCGACCTCCATGGGAGGTACCCGCAGCAAGGTATAAGGTGGGGATCGCCATGATATGGAACCCGAAGGTACGCGCGAGGACACAAGACACGAGATTTATACAGGTTTGGGTAGCCAGAGTAGCTACCCTACGTCCTGTTTAGAGTAGTATTGCGCCCTGCGCTTGGTGTTGTTGATCCCCGGAGGGATTGAGGATGTCCTCCTAGGTACCCGGCCCTCCTTTATATAGTCCAGGGGGCGGGTTCCTAGTCGGTTACAAGGCAGGAGTCCTAGTAGGATTACACAGAGCGAGTCCTAGTAGGAGTACAGGGGAATTCTAGTAGGAGTCCGTCTTCTACTCTTCCTACTTCCTTGCATGAGTACCCGGGGAGTATGCCCGACAAGCCCTCGAGCACGTTGTAGTCGAGAGTAGTAGTTCGAGTAGTCTTGAAGCCTCTTCGAGTAGTTCTTGAGCGTCCTCGAGTACAGCTTGGAGAAGTCTTCAATAGTACTTGAACTGCCGCGAGGCTGGAAGGTGGTCTAGCTCGTCAGTCTTGAAGTCGAGATTATATGAAAGTGCGGTTGCAAAATCGCACTCCATATGGAGTAGCCCCCCCAGCCTTAGGTTGAGTTGCAGACTCTAGTTGAGGGTCAATCTTGATTCTGAATCTTCCGTCTTGAAAAAATTGAACGATGGGTGTAGCATAGTAGCCCACGAGCCTTGAAATGATTAGGTAATCAATCCAAGGGTCTTTAGTGTTCGTGAAAGCCATCATCCGAGTACTCTTGCAGTGTGTAGCCCTCAAGATAAGAGAGCCGTATGAGCCACGTCGAGTAGTTATTGGTGCGGAGCCCCCGAGCTTGAGAGCTAGCGAAGTCTTCTGGAGTTATCCTCGAGTAGTAATTTGAGTGCAGCCCCCGAGCTGGAGAGATTCCGAGTAGTAGTTTAGCATCGAGCCGTGTAGCTTGAGAAGTAGTCGTGCCGTCAGAGCGGACTTTAAATGCGACCGAAATCGACTTTAGATGCCGGCAGAGCAGATTTAAGAATGCGTCTTGAAAACCGAAGTCGACTTTGTGCCGCGCGGAGCGGACTTTGAGATGCGACTTAAAAACCGAAGTCGACTTTGTGATGCCGCGTGGAGTGGCCTTTGAGTTGCAACTTGAAAACCAAAGTCGAATTTAGGATGCCGCACAGAGCAGACTTTGATATGCGACTTTAGAAGTCGACTTTAGAATGCCGCGCAGAGCGGACTTTGATATGCGACTTTAGAAGTCGACTTTAGGATGCCGCGCAGAGTGGACTTTCAGATGCGACTGCAGTAGTCGACTTTGCACCACACGGGGTGGACTTTAAAAATGCAAAAAACGAAAAGCACTTTCCGGAAAGCCAAAGCGAATGCAAAATCAGAGAAAACGAGTAGTTTTGCCACCGGAGCGGGCTTAAGATTGCGACCGAAGTCGGCTTGGGTCACCGGAGTGGGCTTGGGTGCGACCGGTGTCGGCTTGTGTACCTAGGCCATGAATTTTAGACCCAAGAAACGGTTGCCGCCAGAGTGGGCTGTTGCCACCAGAGTGGGCTTGAGTACCTGAGCCATGGATTTCAGACCCAAGGTACAGTTGCCGCCGGAGCGGGCTTGAGGGTGCGACCGGAGTCGACTTGCGTACCTGGGACATGGATTTCAGACCCAAGGTACAGAGCGCGAGTACTTAGGGTACTTGGACC
Source organism: Cenchrus americanus (assembly GCA_947561735.1). Classification (NCBI taxonomy): domain Eukaryota; kingdom Viridiplantae; phylum Streptophyta; class Magnoliopsida; order Poales; family Poaceae; genus Cenchrus; species Cenchrus americanus. Next base: position 191,744,802 of record OX387242.1, read on the forward strand.
CATGGTACAAAGCGTGAAGACCACGTGCAGCTAGGTTCCATCGTCGCCAAGACCCAAGGGCCGCTTACAGCTAGGTTCCATTGAAGCTTACACACGTAGTATGCCATCGAAGCAGGCGAAGATGCGACCGGAGTCGACTTTATGTTGCCGCACGGAGCGGACTTTAGGATGCGACTTTAGAAGTCGACTTTAGATTGCCGCGCGTAGCGGACTTTAGGAGCTGCCTCCTAGGGATAACCCCCTGAGTTGATGAAGTAGACTCGTGGCGACTTGATTGATATGCCCCAAGAGTAGTCAGCAGAGTGCAGCCCCTGTGAAAACCCGCCGAGAAGCGTACACAAATGAGTAGTCGGCAAGTAGTCCTACATGATGAGGAAAACAAGCCAAGAAAAGAAAACAGTAATCATTTAGATAAATGACTTAGCTGTTGCTGCCTGGGCAGACTGATGATGAAGCCGTGGCGATCGGCGATGGAGCCGCGACGGTTGTTGTTGAAGTCGACTAGTCAGAGTTGATTCCGACTAGTTGTTGGGGCGTGACTGCCGTTCTCGACTAGTTTGGAAAACTAGTCGAAATGAATGGTCAACACGATGCGACCGGAAGACGACGTCGTGGCAGCGTGCGGCGTACTCGAAGTAGAGCTAGTGTTGCCGCGAGACAAGTAGTCGCGACGCACAGCGTGGCTAAAGTAGAGCAAGTGTGGCCGCTAGAGGAAGTTGCGGTGCACGGAGTAGTCGACGACGAACCCCGTGACGGGCCGCGCGACGTGCCGAGGCACCCGGACGCGCGGCGTAGGCGAAGTAGTCGATGACGAGCCCGGAGTAGTCTATGACGAGCAGCGCGACGAGCCGTGTGACGAGCCGTGTGACGAGCCGAGGCACCCGGACGCGCGACATAGGTGAAGTAGTCGACGACGAGCCTGTGCGAGGCGGAGTTGTCGACGACGAGCAGCGCGATGAGCTGCGTGACGAGCCGCGCGACGTGCCGCGGCACCTGGACGCGCGGCGGAGTTGATGTAGAGCCGCTGCAGCCGGGAGACGAGTGCTCGCGGCGCACGGCAAGGTTGACGTAGAGCGCGTGCGGCCGGAGACGGGTAGTCACGGCGCACGGCGAGGTCGACGTAGAGCGCATGCGGCCGGAGACGGGTAGTCGCGGCGCACGGCGAGGTCGACGTAGAGCGCGTGCGGCCGGAGACGGGTAGTCGCGGTGCACGGCACAGCTGAGGTAGAGCTGCTGCAGCCGGAGGCAACGTAGTTGTACTCGCGTACATCTTCCCGCGTACGGCAAGCAAAGTCCTTGAAGTTTGCTGGTGCAGTCTTCATGTGTGCATCAAGCAAAAAAGTCTTGGGGGCTTCCTGGTAGCCATGCGTGTGCATGTAGCCAAAAGCTAAATAGACTCCCTAGACTTCACGTGCATGCGGGCACAACACGATCAGCATATTGATTTTTTTTACCCACAGGTAACAACAGCTCTCCAATTCAGAGTAGAATCTGGAACCGGCCAGACCAATACGCAGAGTCCGTTTATGTTCCGTTGGATGTCGTCACAGTTCCAGAATCTTCAGCGAGTCGGATACGGGCCAAGCAGCTTGAACCGCTTGTTGCTATTGCGTGATGCAGACCGGCAGGCGTTGGCGAGTTGCGGTTGTTTATCTATGCTTTGGACTTGATCTTCGACGAGTTGTGCTTGCATCCGGACACTGAGTATCCGAGTTTATAGGAACTCGTTGAGTTGCCAAATACAGCAACCATGCGCTGCATAGATTGATCTGATATTGGTCCCTCGAATTCGCCTGATGACCGTGACGATGGCCCCACGGTGGGCGCCAGCTACGGTGTTTAAACCTCTCGACCTCCATGGGAGGTACCCGCAGCAAGGTAGAAGGTGGGGATCGCCATGATCTGGAACCCGAAGGTACGCGTGAGGACACAAGACACGAGATTTATACAGGTTTGGGTAGCCCCCGAGTTGCTGTCGCGCAAGCTCGTCGTCGACTACTTCATCTCCGCCGCGCGTCCGGGTGCCTCGGCACGTCGCGCGGCTTGTCATGCGGCTTGTCGCGCCGCTCGTCGTCGACTACTCGTCGTCGACTACTTCGTCTCCGCCGCGCGTCCGGTGCCCTCGGCATGTCGCGCGGCTCGTCACGCGGCTTGTCGCGCCGCTCGTCGTCGACTACTTGGTCTCCGCCGCGCGTCCGGGTGCCTCGGCACGTCGCGCGGCTCGTCACGCGGCTTGTCGCGCCGCTCGTCGTCGACTACTCGTCGTCGACTACTTCGTCTCCGCCGCGCGTCCGGGTGCCTCGGCACGTCGCGCGGCTCGTCACGCGGCTTGTCGCGCCGCTCGTCGTCGACTACTCGTCGTCGACTACTTTGGCTTCGCCGCGCGTCCGGGTGCCTCGGCACGTCGCGCGGCTCGTCACGCGGCTTGTCGCGCCGCTCGTCGTCGACTACTTCGTCTCCGCTGCGCGTCGGGTGCCTCGGCACTTCGCGCGGCTCGTCACGCGGCTTGTCGCGCAAGATCGTCGTCGACTACTTCATCTCCGCCGCGCGTCCGGGTGCCTCGGCACGTCGCGCGGCGCTCGTCACGCGGCTTGTCGCGCCGCTCGTCGTCGACTACTCGTCGTCGACTACTTCGTCTCCGCCGCGAGTCCGGGTGCCTCGGCACGTCGCGCGCGCTCGTCACGCGGCTTGTCGCGCCGCTCGTCGTCGACTACTCGTCGTCGACTACTTCGTCTCCGCCGCGCGTCGGGGTGCCTCGGCACGTCGCGCGGCTCGTCCCGCGGCTTGTCGTGCCGCTCGTCGTCGACTACTCGTCGTCGACTACTTTGGCTTCGCCCGCGCGTCCGGGGTGCCTCGGCACGTCGCACGGCTCGTCGCGCCGCTCGTCGTCGACTACTCCGCCTCGCCCGGGCTCGTCGTCGTCGACTACTCCGCCTCGCGCAAGCTCGTCGTCGACTACTTCATCTCGGCCCGCGCGTCCGGGTGCCTCGGCACGTCGCGCGCGCTCGTCACGCGGCTTGTCGCGCCGCTCGTCGTCGACTACTCGTCGTTGACTACTTCGTCTCCGCCGCGCGTCCCGGGTGCCTCGGCACTTCGCGCGGCTCGTCACGCGGCTTGTCCACGCAAGCTCGTCGTCGACTACTTCATCTCCGCCGCGCGTCCGGGTGCCTCGGCACATCGCGCGGCTCGTCACGCGGCTTGTCGCACCGCTCTTCGTCGACTACTCGTCGTCGACTACTTCGTCTCCGCCGCGCGTCCGGGGTGCCTCGGCACGTCGCGCCGCTCGTCACGCGGCTTGTCACGCCGCTCGTCGTCGACTACTCGTCGTCGACTACTTCATCTCCGCCGCGCGTCCGGGGTGCCTCGGCACGTCGCGCGGCTCGTCCCGCGGCTTGTCGCGCCGCTCGTCGTCGACTACTCGTCGTCGACTACTTCGTCTTCGCCGCGCGTCCGGGTGCCTCGGCACGTCCGCGCGGCTCGTCCACGCGGCTTGTCGCGCCGCTCGTCGTCGACTACTCGTCGTCGACTACTTCGTCTCCGCCGCGCGTCCGGGTGCCTCGGCACGTCGCGCGGCTCGTCCCGCGGCTTTTTGCGCCGCTCGTCGTCGACTACTCGTCGTCGACTACTTCGTCTTCGCCGCGCGTCCGGGTGCCTCGGCACGTCGCGCGGCTCGCCACGCGGCTTGTCGCGCCGCTCGTCGTCGACTACTTCGCCTTCGTCGCGCGTCCGGGTGCTTCGGCACGTCGCGCGGCTCGTCATGCGGCTCGTCGTGCTGCTTGTCATCGTCGACTACTCCGCTTCGCGCAGGCTCGTCGTCGACTACTCTGCCTCGCCCAGGGTCGTCGTCGACCACTCCGTGCGCCGCGACTTCGTCTTGCGGCCACGCTGGCTCTACTTCAGCCACGCCGTGCGTGGTGACTACTTGCCTCGCGGCAACACTGGCTCTACTTCGAGTGCGCCGCATGCTGCCACGACGTCATCTTCCTCGGTCGCATCGCGTCGACCATTCATCTCGACTAGTTTTCCAAACTAGTCGAGAACGGCAGTCACGCCCCCAGCGACTAGCCGGAATCAACTCTGACTAGTCAACTTCGACAACAACCCTCGTGGCTCCATCACTGACCACCTTGGCTTCATCAACAAGTCTGCCCAGGCAGCAACAGCTAAGTCATTTATCTAAATGATTACTGTTTTCTTTTCTTGGCTTGTTCTCCTCATCATGTAGGACTACTTGCCGACTACTCACGTGTGTATGCTTCTCGGCGGGTTTTCACGGGAGCTACACTCTGCTGACTACTCTTGGGGTATATCAATCAAGTCGCCACGAGTCTACTTCATCAACTCGGGGGCTATCCCTAGGAGGCAGTCTCTAAAGTCCGCTACGCGCGGCAATCTAAAGTCGACTTCTAAAGTCGCATTCTAAAGTCCGCTCCGTGCGGCAACTTAAAGTCGACTCCGGTCGCATCTTCGCCTGCTTCGATGGCATACTACGTGTGTAAGCTTCGATGGAACCTAGGCGTAAGCGGCCCTCGGGTCCCCGGCGACGATGGAACCTAGCCGCACGTGGTCTTCATGCTCGTACCATGGGTCCAAGTACCCTAAGTACTCCCGCTCCGTACCTTGGGTCCGAAATCCATGGCCCGGTATGCAAGTCGACTCCGGTCGCACCTTTAAGCCCACTCCGGTGGCACATGCCCGCTCCGGCGGCAACCGTACCTTGGGTCTGAAATCCATGGCTCAGGTACTTAAGCCCACTCCGGTGGCACAAGCCCGTTCCGGCGGCAATCGTACCTTGGGTCTGAAATCCATGGCTCAGGTACTCAAGCCCACTCCGGTGGCACAAGTCGACGCTAACGGTCGCACTCAAGCCCGCTCCGGCGGCAACTGTACCTTGGGTCTGAAATCCATGGCTCAGGTACTTAAGCCCACTCCGGTGGCACGAGCCGACTCCGGTCGCAATCTTAAGCCCGCTCCGGCGGCAAAACTACTCGTTTTTTCTGATTTTTTATTCGCTTTGGCTTTCCGGAAAGTGCTTTTCGTTTTTTGCATCTTAAGTCCACCCCGCGTGGCACAAAGTCGACTACTGCAGTCGCACCTAAAGTCCGCTCTACGCGGCAACTAAAGTCGACTTCTAAAGTCGCATATCAAAGTCCGCTCCGCGCGGCACAAAGTCGACTTCGGTTTTCAAGTCGCATCTCAAAGTCCGCTCCGCGCGGCACAAAGTCGACTTCGGTTTTCAAGTCGCATCTCAAAGTCCGCTCCGCGCGGCACAAAGTCGACTTCGGATTTCAAGTCGCATCTCAAAGTCCGCTCCGCGCGGCACAAAGTCGACTTCGGTTTTTAAGTCGCATTCTAAAGTCCGCTCCGCGCGGCACAAAGTCGACTTCGGTTTTTAAGTCGCATTCTAAAGTCCGCTCTGACGGCACGACTACTTCTCAAGCTCCACAAACTACTACTTGGAATCTCTCCAGCTCGGGGGCTACTTGAAGATAACTTCAGCATGCTTCGCTCGCTCTCAAGCTCGGGGGCTCCTCACCAATCACTACTCGACGTGGCTCATACGGCTCTCTTATCTCGTGGGCTACACGCTGCAAGAGTACTCGGATGATGGCTTCGCGAACACTGAAGACCCTTGGATTGATTGCCTAATCATTTCAAGGCTCGGGGGCTGCTATGCTACACCCATCATTCAAATTTTTTCAAGACTGATGAGCTGGACCACCTTCCAGCCTCGCGGCAATTCAAGTACTATTGAAGACTTCTCCAAGCAGTACTCGAGGACGCTCAAGAACTACTCGAAGAGGCTTCAAGACAACTCGAACTACTACTCTCGACTCCAACGTGCTCGGGGGCTTGTCGGGCATACACCCCGGGTACTCATGCAAGGAAGGAAGAATAGTAGAAGACGGACTCCTAGTAGAATTCCCCTGTACTCCTACTAGGACTCGCTCCCTGTACTCCTACTAGGACTCGCTCTGTGTACTCCTACTAGGACTCCTGCCTTGTAACCGACTAGGAACCCGCCCCCTGGACTATATAAAGGAGGGCTGGGTACCTAGCCGGACATCCCCAATCCCTCCGGGGACAACCCAACACCAAGCGTAGGGTGCCATACTTGATCCCCCAAACAGGACGTAGGGCTCGCCACCTTGGCGGCCCGAACCTGTATAAATCTTGTGTCTCGTGTCCTTGCGCATACCTTCGAGTTCTCGGTCAACCGATCACGATCCCACCGCACAATCTACTACCTCGGGTACCCCTTGGTAGGTTTGCCGGTCTAAAACACCGACAGGAGTAGCTACCCTACGTGCTGTTTAGAGTAGTATTGCGCCCTGCGCTTGGTGTTGTTGATCTCCGGAGGGATTGAGGATGTCCTCCTAGGTACCCGGCCCTCCTTTATATAGTCCAGGGGGCGGGTTCCTAGTCGGTTACAAGGCAGGAGTCCTAGTAGGATTACCCAGAGCGAGTCCTAGTAGGAGTACAAGGGAATTCTAGTAGGAGTCCGTCTTCTACTCTTCCTACTTCCTTGCATGAGTACCCAGGGAGTATGCCCGACAACCACCCAAAGCAAATTAAATTCAGCACATATGACATGGGAGCACATTTTCCAAGCATTTTACATTTCATTTTCAGATTCATAATTAGTACATGAAATGTCTTTGCGACAAAAAAGGAACTTAGGCCCCTCCACATGATAAAGCAAGAGGGCTAAACATTCATGATGGCAAATAAGCCTTTGGCCCCATACGATCAATAAACTAGCTATCCAATCACAAATTAAGCATATCCAAGCCTCTAAAACATGTCAAGATCATATAAAAGCATTTACACATGAGAAAGCATATAAGTGACATTTTTCAAAAACATAGCCATCAAACCATTGATTATTCATCAAGATCATCAAGAGCTAAGCCAAACTAACCATAGCATACCAAACAAGCTCACAAAGACATAAATAACATTCCATGGTGAACAATGTATATAGGAGAAGCTTTTCCTATCCAATGTATATGATACAAAATGCATGCAATCTAAGATACAAGGATGCCTATACATCATGTTACATATGCCATGCCAAATGCAAGAAATGCACAAAGGAAAGATATACATATGCTACAAAGGAGCTCCCACACACCCAACTCAAGAAATCAAGCACACACCAAGTTCCCCCCGCAAACGAGTGAAAGTTGCTTGATCTAGGGGTTTGGTGAAAATATCGGCTAGTTGGTCATGTGTGGGTACATGGATCAAAGATATCTTTCCTTTCTCTACATTGTCTCTTAGAAAATGATACCTCACTTCTATGTGCTTGGTTTTGGAATGGAGCACTGGGTTTTTTGCAACGCTTATGGCACTGGTGCTATAACATTGAAGTGGGACAGGGTATACTCCTCACCAAAGTCACTCATGGTGTATGAAATCCAAAGGAGCTGAGTGCAACAACTAGCAGCGGCAACGTACTCGGCATCGGTAGTGGATTGAGCAACACTCGACTGTTTGCGGGAAGACCAAGACACCAAAGAAGAGCCCAAAAACTGGCAAGTCAAAGAAGTGGACTTCCTATCCAAGCGACACCCAGCAAAATCCGCACCCGAAAAACCATGAAGCGCCAAAGAAGAGGACGCAGAGTACCAAAGGCCAAAGTCGGGAGTGTGACGCAAGTAACTGAAAATTCGCTTCACCGCTTGCCGATGCGAAGTCCTCGGAGACGCTTGAAAACGAGCGAAGAGTAATACCGAGAACTGGATGTCTGGCCTCGTCGCCGTCAAGTAGAGGAGTGACCCGATCATGCTTCTGTACTCCTTCTGGTCCACATGTTCACATTCCTCGTCCGCATCAAGAGCAGTAGTCGTACTCATCGGCGTCGTCATAGCCTTGGAATCCTCCATCTTGAACTTCCACACAATGTCCTTGGTGTACTTAGCTTGGTGCACAAATGTCCCTTCCTTTGATTGCTGGATTTGTAGCCCGAGGAAGAACTGCAACTCGTCTATCATGCTCATCTCAAATTCCCTACTCATATCATCTACAAACCTTGCAACAAGAGAGTTAGACGAGCCACCAAAGACAATATCATCCACGTACACCTGCACAATCAGGATATCTCTGCCCTGCCTAAGAAGAAACAAGGTCTGATCGACCTTCCCAATCTCACATCCTCTTTCAAACAAGAACCCCCTCAACCTACCATACCATGCTCTAGGCGCCTGCTTCAACCCATACAGCGCCTTCCTCAACTTGTACACCCGGTGGGGGTACTTCTCACTCTCAAACCCCGGTGGTTGCCTCACATACACTTCTTCCTCCAACACACCATTCAGGAAAGCACACTTCACATCCATTTGGTGCAACTTGAATCCTTTAGCCACGAAAAAGTCTAGAAGGATCCTAATCGCCTCCAAACAGGCTACGGGAGCAAAGGTCTCCTCGTACTCGATCCCCTCCGTCAAACTGAACCCCTGAGCAACAAGCCTCGACTTGTTTCTCACAACTTCACCTTCCTCTCCCTCTTTTTTCTTCCACACCCACTTTGTACCAATCGGCTTACACCCTGGGGGAGGGTCAACCAACTCCCAAACCTGATTCCTCTCAAAGTTCTCCAACTCATCATGCATCAAATTAACCCAATTGTGATCAGATAGTGTGTGTCCAATGTCTTTAGGCTCAAAAGTAGTAACAAATGCAGCATGAGCAAAATGAGAATTGTTTCGAACCCTCAACCATGTAGTGCGTTCATTTATGTCGCCGATGATCCTTGAAGCTGGATGATCCACTTGTACTCGCCGGGGAGGTTCTCGCCTCGATGCTACCTCCCCTTCAACAACAGCTTCTCCTCGATCTTGATTTGTCGTCGTAGGTGTAGGAGAGGGTCCGTCCACCACCATAGTCGAAGTAGTGGGTACATATTCAGCCGGGGGCACCACACCACCATCTTCATCGTCTCCATGTTCATGCTCCTCCTCCTGAAAGGTCTCCTCGCCAAGCTCATCATCACCTGCACACTCAAAGACAAGCTGACTACGTGGTTGTGTCTCGTCGAAGGTTACCTCGCAAGTTTCCACGATTTGGTTAGTTTCAAGATTGAGCACACGATATGCTCTAGAATGAGATGCATAACCAAAGAAAATACCATCGACAGACCTAGCCTCAAACTTATCCAACTTCTTCCCTTTCTTCAGAATAAAGCATTTGCAACCAAAGACATGGAAGTGACTCACCTTGGGTGTGCGATCGTGCATCAACTCGTAGCATGTTTTCTTCTTATGCACACTGAGGTAGATCCTGTTTGACACATAGCACGCGGTATTCACCGCCTCAGCCCAATACCTTCTCGGAGTCCTATGCTCATCAAGCATCGTCCAAGCCATCTCGCACAAGGTCCTGTTCTTCCTTTCCACAACACCATTCTGGGGAGGCATATACGGACTCGAAAACTGGTGCTCAAGACCCAAATCATGGCAAAAGGTTTCAAAACGAGAGTTTCTGAATTCCGAGCCATTGTCACTGCGGATTGCTCATATGGCATCTCTGTGCCTCTCGGTCCTCAACCTCAAGACTAGACCTCGAGAAAAACAAACGTCTCCCCTTTATCCTCGAGAAAGAACACCCACGTATACCGAGAGTAGTCGTCCACCACAACAAGGACATACCACTTCCCACCCGCAGATCGCACACGAGCTGGGCCAACAAGGACAATATGGAGCAGCTCGCATGGACGCTCAGTCATCACATCGGTGAGAGGTGGGTGAGAAGAGGCTACCATCTTGGCATGCCTACACGGCGCACAAACCAACTCTTTCTCAAGCCTCAACCGTGGCAATCCTCAGACCAAATTGAGTTTACTCAAGCGAGACAAAAGGTCAAAGCTCAAGTGACCCAACTTCCTATGCCACTTCCACAACTCACTCGAAGAACCAACCAAGAAACAACGCTCCACACCCGAAGACTGAGAAAAATCAACACGAAACACCTGGGCCTTGGGAACGACCATACATACAAGGTCCCCTCGGGAATCCAAAATCCGAGAACCACCAGGCCGAAACAACACCTCAAAACCTTCATCCAACAGCTGGGACACAGAAAGCAGATTGTACACCAGCGATTGAACAGGAGCAACAGGCCTGAGAGTTATCTTGTCACTCACCTTAATCTCACCTTCTGAAAGCACATGCCCATGCCCATTGTCCCCAAAAGTGATGTACTTCCTTGTCACCACCGGGACGAGACTTGAGAACCACCCCCTTTCTCCGGTCATACGCCTCGAGGAACCGGAGTCAATCAACCAAATGTTCTTCAAGTCTCCCACCTGAAATTAAAAAACGAGCACGTGAGCGAACAAACGACTCAGCACTGGGGTTAGTACCAAAAGAACAAAACCAGTGCCGAGCCATTTGCTCGAAAGTGGGGTTAGCACAAACTAAACTATCTTTCCTACCAAAGCTACCTCCACGAACACCACCACGGTAACCACCATGAGGGAACCAACCCTCTCTGCCTGGAGGAAGACCAAAACCACAAAAGAAGGCCCGTGGACCGTTCCTCCTCTCCTTCTCAAAGCTACGACTCCTCCCATCCCCGTAGTGAACTCGAGGGGGAGAATGCCTAGCAACCTGACCTCTTGCAAACTCTCCAGCCCAACTACCAGAATCACGACCTCCAGAAACAACCCTCGCACCTGTACGAGCACGAAACCCAAACTGCTGCCTGTCCAGGCCTGCATCGGTCTGACCGGTGCCCCACACCGGTCTGACCGTTGTAGCCTCGGTAGCAGCACCTGAAGGACCGATTAGGCGACCAGAGAGGGGGGAGTGAATGCGAGCCGATAAAAAATCTTCTCGAAGGAGATTAAAACTCCGACAAGATGAACTCGCTCGGTCGGACCCCCAAAATCACACGCTCCGCACTTCTACCTTCCGTTTGCCAAAACCACGTAGCCACTGGTCCTAGGAACAAACACTACCAGCAACCTCAACACACATGCACCCACGACAGCGGAAACAACTCGAAAGTCAGCTGTCCAGAGGGGGCAGTTAGACCAGGTATAGGGGGCGGTTAGACCGCCTCCACCGGGCAATCAAGAATTCCTCCGAAACACTTCTTCCGAGCACCATAACGCACCACGGTTTCACCAACAAAGATCTCTGGTCAGGGCCATGCTAGCTACCAGAAAATCTTGGCAAAAACCAAAACTTCACCTAGGGGCCTAGGGGCGGTTAGACCGGCTACCAGGGGCGGTCTAACCTCTTGTACCCAGCAACGAACTCCAAACAAGAACTCTTAGCAAACGCCACGAGAACGACCCGAAATTTCACCCAGACGCTCCTCTGATCAAGGTGAACAAACTCATAGAGGAAAATCCGGCAAAACAAAACTTTGACCTGGAAAGACCCAGGGCGGTTAGACCGCCCCATCCAGGCGGTTAGACCACCTCTCCCAGAAAAATAGCCCGCGGGTCAAACCCTAACTTCCTCGTGCCCGATCTCCCGAATCACTCAACTGATTGCAGCGGAACTTCGGGATTAGCTGGGTTACCTCCTGGGCAACCTCTACCTCAAAGGATTCGACCCGAATCGCTCACAATCAAGAGGAATCGAAGAAATGGCTTCTCTAGGTCAAGAACTCACCCAACTCGAAAAACCACCAAATCGAGGCCGATTCAAGAGAGATTTGGGGGCAAAGTCACCAGCCAAAGAGGCACAAGATCCTCATACGTGACACCCACCGAAAACCCCAAGAAATCGTTCTCAAAACACCGCAAACAAAGAGCTCCGAAAATCAACACAAAAGAGGACGGGAAAACCACCTTGAGGAACAACGCCGAACCATCTATACATACCTTGAAGGTTCGTACAAGGTCTAGCTTGCCACCCAAACATCCATCCCTCTCTCTAGATCTCACATGACGCTCTCAAGCTAGTCTTAGAAAAAACTAGGGAAAATGGAGAACGAAAATGGAAAAACAAATGAGCTAGGGTTCCCAGAGTTAGCTGCCATCCATCCACTCAATGAGTATATATGGAGGCACCCAAAAGACTAAACTACCCTCGCCTAATAACTAGGGATACAAGCCCCTCAAGGGCGAATTTGGAAGTCTTCGGAATTTCTTCATCAGACGGATGCCCGGCGACCGCAACCTTCTTAGCCTCGACGCAAGCCTTGCGATCTTGACGCGTGTCCTCCGCTTCGAAGCATCTCGGCGCCAGCGACCGGGGCGGTCAGACCGCCCCCCTGGCGGTTAGAACGGCCCGGGAAATCTGACCGGCCCAGGCGGTCTGACCGCCCCTCCTGGGCGGTTGAACCGGCCTGGGTGGCCGCACCTCCTCGTCGAGTCTTCGGCCTCGGTGTTGTGGCTCAACCGAGTAACCCAGTGGTTTTCTGGTGAACCACTGCAAACCCCACGAACTCGGTGTAGCCTCCGCCAATCTCCACTCATGACTTGGCTCCAACGTAGTCCCGGCTCGACATTGGTTTTGAGGCTCTACCAAGAAACCGTCCACGACATCACCTTGCTGTTCATGCAACCATGTGGCCCGCACTTGACCCCACTGGCCACAGGGTCCCTCGAACGAAGCCTACTTGTCTTCTCCACACCTGGAGGCCTCACCGGCAACGACCTTTCGCGCTTGTTCTTCACCTGCACCAACACGAGTCAAGCCGCAATGATAGGTTCTAACCGGCATTAGAACGAGGATGGCCCGATCTTCACGGCAGTAGGTCTTGAACTTGAAGAACGACGATGGGGGAGAGGAAATTGGATGATAACTTACTAGAAATGGAAGATAACTTGCTGAAGATCAGCGGATAACTAGCTTTATACCTAGCCAAGGTTGGATGCGACCCAAACGACAGGGAGAGAGACACCGAAACCACGAGGACTTCGACTTGATCTCCAAACGACCGCAGAACCACAACCGGAGCTAATCCACACAAGGTGAGGCAGCCGTACTAGAACTCACAAAGCACGAACTAGTGGACCTTAGAGAGATCTCTTCACAAGTCCAAGTAAAACGAGGAAGAACAAGGGATGTGTAAGCACTCGGGCAGCTCAGTTGCAATATCACTGGAATTAATCTCAAATCATCAAAAGTTGTTTTTAGCTTACATATGGGGGGTATTTATACTAGGAACAACCCTCCTAGGTGGGTGGAAACACGAAAACAAACTGAATACGTCGCCAATGTGAAAGGATCTCCCGAGATGACCTTCTGAGTTGTTTCCGCGTGACTATATGACTGCCGAGCAGTCTTCAATGTTTCGATCATAAATTCTTCTAGGAATCTTCAAATGATGTGGGACTGGATGCGTTGGAAAGTTAACTCGATAACTTTTCCAACAGTGTATAGCATGCTATGTGAAACTTCGTAGATTGGTACCGTTTAATGCCCGAACTTCAAACTCAGGACTTTGCCGAATGGCTTGCCGAATGACTTGCTGATTGCTGGAAATTGCCGAATGACCTTGCCGAATGACAAGAACTTTGCCGATTCTAGCTTCGTGACCTTCATCTTGATGATTCTCTTCAACGTACCTAAGTAGTATCAACATACAAGACTTAGGTAACATAAAGTTATCATTGGAATTGAGTTGAAACTCATAAAGTAGCGCGTGCACCTCTTGAAGTTGCTTTTTAGCTCGGCTAGGTGTAATTGGGCCATTAGGGGCCGGTGACAACGTCGGTGAAGTCACTGGAGTGGTCGCCGAGGATGTCGACGTGGTCGACGCTGGCATGGTCATATCATCATCCCTCCCTTTAAAAGGAGTCGTCCTCGACTCTAACTCTTGTTGTCCAAATAATTGTAAAAGGCGAATGACTTGTAGTGTTGTGATAATATCATGATATTCTTCTTCCATCACAGCAATATGTTTGAATCTATAATCATACAAACCAAGGAGTAGTCTTGTAGGTGGGAATCTAAACAATTGAGAACTAAGTTTAGCTTTCACCTTGAATAGTTGTCTTGACGACATGGTGAATGTTGATTGCCTTGGCATGGTCACATCATCCTCCCTCCCTTGAAGAAAAGTTGTCCTCGACCTTTGTTTACCTGGAAACAGCCTAGACAAAACAGAGGGTGGATCTACATGATAATTATAACAGTCTTTCATTTTGTTTTGTCTACTTGTTCCATTATAATTAATCGTCCAATTATTACCTTTTCCACATTTGAAACATTCTCTCAATGTTGGCCAACTGGCAAATAGCTTCGAAGATGGAAGCACAATAATTTCTTTCAAGCCAATCACTTGATTCAAATTATCATATTTCATCTTTACAAGGTCGTACATATCAAAAGATAAAATAGAAACATTCTTTCCATTCATATTGCAGACCATGTCAAACTCAAAGGTTTCGAAACAGGATGGAAAATTTTTGGGTGAATTAATGGAACATGTTAGCACAAGTTTCTTATCAAAATAAAACTCATTACTTGTATCAACATGAGATTCAGTCAAATTGGCACAAAGATTTTGACTATGTTGTATTGCTGTAATGTCATGAGTATCCAATTCTAAATTACCAAATTTATTTATATGCAAAGTATTAGATATATAAGTGTATAGTATCATGTATATGAACCATATTAAATCATAGAAAAGATCATTCAGACCTGAACTTTGATTATCAAGTTGCAAAATTTCAGCAAAGATGTCATCATGTGACATTACCAAATCAGTACAACTATCATAGTCAATTTCATTTGAAACATGTGGTTCATCATAATTTCTCATCATTATATTTTGCAAATTCAGATCTAAACCAATTTCAATACCTTTCATACTTTTTTGAAGTGCAAGTATCATGTATGACACTTCTGAAATCTTACCACTTTCCTCATTATGGCTCATGTTTTGGGTAGCATACAATTGGATCGGATGAATGGATACCTTGTCACTTCTATCAACATGTATGGTAGCATCATGAGGATCCACCTCTTCCTCATTCTCATTGCATACCTGCACATTTGGTAACAAAACACTAGAAGTAGAGAGGAGATTCTTAGTTTCAAAAATATCTTCACACGACTTGTGTTCTAACTCTTTATTTTTCAGTGGTGTATCTCTCATGCTCACAGTACTAGTACTCTCAAGGTTCAAGTAGGTGGAATCACTCAACTCTCTTTTGTTTTCACTCTCTCTCAGTTTGGTTATGCAGCCCTCATTCTCACATGGATTTTGATGTACAATTACTTCAATGTCTAGTGGGGTAATGTATTCATATATGTCATACTTCACCGTGTCCTCTAATGAAATTGGAGCAGCAATGGATGCAAAACAATCATGAGCTGAAACCTCCACAGGTGTTGTTGAAGTTGCACCACTTGATGTGGAAGGATATGCATTGGTAATGTCTTCAATCTGAACCTGATGTTGCATGTTAAACAATGAAAGTGCAGCAGCTCTATCCTTAACCATCACTTGATCTTTTTCATCGAATATTGAGGGCTGGTCATAATTCACCGCATCTTTTTCTTCACAAGCCTGTATCACACAAGAAACACAACTAGAAGAAGAGATTAAGATGTTAGAAGTGAATAAGTCCTCACAAGATTTGTCCTCTTTTTCAATCATTTTGGCATTGGGTACACTCAATTCTTTTGAGTCCCCTTTTCTAGCCATCGTGACTAATCCCTCTTTTCCCCCTTTTTGGGTTCTTCGAGGTTGTGGGGTGTTATGTGGCTGTGGAAACTCTCTCTCACTATTTTTCTGGATCACTCTTAATTGTTTCGCACTCTCTCGCTGAATTTTTGTTTCGGCGGAAGCATCATCAGCGCCATTGAGCACACATGGGCGAGGACTATGCCCACACATACCTCCCCTATGCTGTCCACTACGGCCCAACATACCACCATAAGTTGTGGTTGGTCTAGGTTGTTGTGGAGCATGATGACCAAGTGGTGCAGGGAAACGTTTATTGAACATTCTCTCCATGGCCTCCAAAAATGAGTTTTCAAAATGATGTAACTCAGCCCGGGAGATTGGTGCCTCTGTTTCTCTATGTCCACCATGACGAACACTTGGATATGGCCCTGCCATGTCAGGGGCAGCAAGAAATATGTGGAACCTGAAGTATTTGTGGAAACACTCAAACTCACCACTTACTTACCCAAGTTCTGCCTGTCCTCAAGGACTGTGATTGTGCTAGTGTTGGCAGCTTCAACGGAGGTGGTAGTGAGGTCGTAAGGATTACGATTTGAATGTCCCGGTTTCATATTTGAAGTGGAGCTATAGGTGGCTAAACAAGGAGGGGTTGTGGTACTATCAACAAAGTAAATTGATGTGTTCAAAAGATATAAAGTTGCAGCAAACAAAATCACCACCAACTTCAAGATGCAACTGAAAATTTCAGCAACACACTTCCTCCTTCAGTTTTTATTTCGTTGCTCTTCTATAACTTTTTTTTGAATCTTTTCTCTCTCTTTTTTTTGACCTTTTTTATAATACTAACAAGGGTTTTTAGTGCTGATAACAAAATACTTATAATAAACGGTGGAGACTAGCAACTTGAAGAACACAAGAACACAAGGTAGCAGTACCGAAAAAGGGCTATAGGTATTTTTTTGGCTTTGGACTGTAGGATATGAACAAATATATGTAGCAAATCAAATAAGGATAAATATATGGATGGTGATGACACCTACCGTGTCAACGAAAGCTCTGATACCAGATGATAGGTTCTAACCTGGCGTTAGAACGAGGATGGCCTGATCTTCACGGTAGTAGGTCTTGAACTTGAAGAACGACGATGGAGAAGTGGAAATTGGATGATAACTTACTGGAAATAGAAGATAACTTGCTGAAGATTAGCGGATAACTAGCTTTATACCTAGCCAAGGTTGGATGCGACCCAAACGGCGGGGAGAGAGACACCGAAACCACGAGGACTTCGACTCGATCTCCAAACGACCGCAGAACCACAACAGGAGCTAATCCACACAAGGTGAGGCAGCTGTACTGGAACTCACAAAGAACAAACTAGTGGACCTCAGAGAGATCTCTTCACAAGTCCAAGTAGAACGAGGAAGAACAAGGGATGTGTAAGCACTCTGGCAGCTCGGCTGCAATATCACTGGAATTAATCTCAAATCATCAAAAGTTGTTTTTAGCTTACATATGGGGGGTATTTATACTAGGAACAACCCTCCTAGGTGGGTGGAAACACGAAAACAAACTGAATACGTCGCCAATGTGAAAGGATCTCCCGAGATGACCTTCTGAGTTGTTTCCGCGTGACTGTTTGACTGCTGAGTAGTCTTCAATGTTTCGATCATAACTTCTTCTAGGAATCTTCAAATGACGTGGGACTTGATGCGTTGGAAAGTTAACTCGATAACCCTTCTAACGGTGTATAGCATGCTATGTGAAACTTCGCAGATTGGTACAGTTTAATGCCCGAACTTCGGACTCAGGACTTTGCCGAATGGCTTGCCGAATGACTTGCTGATTGCTAGAAATTGCCGAATGACCTTGCCGAATGACGAGAACTTTGCCGATTCTAGCTTCGTGACCTTCGTCTTGATGATTCTCTTCAACGTACCTAAGTAGTATCAACATACAAGACTTAGGTAGCATAAAGTTATCATTGGAATTGAGTTGAAACTCATAAAGTAGCGCGTGCACCTCTTGAAGTAGCTTTTTAGCTCGACTACGTTTAATTGGTCCATTAGGGGGCGGTGACAACGTCAGTGAAGTCACTGGAGTGGTCGCCGAGGATGTCGACGTGGTCGACGCTGGCGTGGTCATATCATCTTCCCTCCCTTTAAAAGGAGTCGTCCTCGACTCTAACTCTTGTTGTCCAAATAATTGTAAAAAGCGAATGACTTGTAGTGTTGTGATAATATCATGATATTCTTCTTCCATCACAGCAATATGTTTGAACCAACAATCATACAAACCAAAGAGTAGTCTTGTAGGTGGGAATCTAAACAATTGAGAACTAAGTTTAGCTTTCACCTTGAATTGTTGTCTTGACGGCATGGTGAATGTTGATTGCCTTGGCATGGTCACATCACGCAACCTGCACCTGCAATACTTAGCCAAGAATCAGTCCACACAACCTTGTCAATCACTCATCACACAAGGAAGCGACCGTCCACCGGTCCTCGAACCACACATGGTCCTCAATCTCCCCCTTGATGAGTGCATTGACAGCACCCAGATGAAGTAACACAAGAGAAAAAGAAAAGAAAAGAAACAAATAAAAAGAAAACTCAACAAGCGATCGAAGGCCAAAGAAAGGCGAAGAGCAAGATCACTTGAAGAAGACAAGTCTCAGACCCCTTAGGCAAGGGCAACGACTCGACACATCCGAGACAAAACCATGCTCAAACAAAGAGCGCAAACCACCGAACCAAAGCTTGAACACCGCAAAGAGCTCCCCCTGTACATATGCAAGCTCGCCCCTGAGCTAAAGCACACTTCCACTAAACCAGTGCAGCAATGCAACATGGGAATGCAGCAAAGAGCAAAAAACTGCTCACACAGCCCAGGGCGGTTAGACCGCCTACCCTAGGCGGTTAGACCGCCTACCACACAACTGACCGCCTGGGGGGGGGGGTTAGACCGCCCCAAGAGACCGGCCCTGCACCAAACTACTCAAAATTTGCCCGAACTAATTGGAACACCTTCCAAACACTCCCAGGTGCCCAAAACATGCACAAACTTCTCCCCCTTGTTGACAATGGATGAATCAAGGCAAGATTTGAAAAGTTTCAACATATAGATTCTCGAATATACAAAATTCATCACAAGGAGCTAGACAAGTCCAAATGAGCAAGTTAGATACTCTACATGTTCGTAGTGACCTTAACTACATGATCACCAAGTTTCACAACCATTGGACAAGGCTAAAAAGGATTTGAGTAATTTTGCGAAAAGTTACTCTCTCATAAGCAGAAACCTAAACATGAGCAAAACATGTCAAAATGGCAAAGCCACACAAACTTCATGCTAGGACAGCCATTCTAATCATAAGACCATCACAAACACCCACAAGCACCTCATGTCATGTCAAAGCCAACGAGCCATGTGCCTACTTCTATATATGAGACTTCTCATTGGTAGGCATCATGCAACGGTTTAGCACCCAAAGCAAATTAATTTCAGCACATATGACATGGGAACATATTTTCCAAGCATTTTACATTTCATTTTCAGATTTATAATTGGTACATGAAATGTCTTTGCGACAAAAAAGAACTTATGCCCCTCCACAAGATAAAGCAAGAGGGCTAAACATTCATGATGGAAAATGAGCCTTTGGCCCCATATGATCAATAAACTAGCTATCCAACCACAAATTAAGCATAGCAAAGCCACTAAAACATGTCAAGATCATATAAAGGCATTTACACATGAGAGAGCATACATGTGACATTTTTTTTAAAAAAAATATAGCCAACAACCATGGATTATTCATCAAGGTCATCAAGAGCTAAGCCAAACTAACCATAGCATACCAAACAAGCTCACAAAGACAAATATAGCAACCCATGGTGAACAATGTATATAGGAGAAGCTTTTCCTATCCAATGCATATGATACAAAATGCATGCAATCTAAGATACAAGGATGCCTATACATCATGTTACATATGCCATGCCAAATGCAAGAAATGCACAAAGGAAACTATAAATATGCTACAAAGGAGCTCCCACACACCCAACTCAATAAATCAAACACACACCAAGTTCCCCCCGCAAACGAGTTAAAGTTGCTTGATCTAGGGGTTTGGTGAAAATATCGGCTAGTTGGTCATGTGTGGGTACATGGATCAAAGCTATCTTTCCTTTCTCTACGTTGTCTCTCAAAAAATGATACCTCACTTCTATGTGCTTGGTTTTGGAATTGAGCACTGGGTTCTTTGCAACGCTTATGGCACTGGTGCTATCACATTGAAGTGGGACATGGGTATACTCCTCACCAAAGTCACTCATGGTGTATGAAATCCAAAGGAGCTGAGAGCAACAACTAGCAGCGGCAACGTACTCTGCCTCGGTAGTGGATTGTGCAACACTCGACAGTTTGCGGGAAGACCAAGACACCAAAGAAGAACCCAAAAACTAGCAAGTCCCAGAAGTGGACTTCCTATCCAACCGACACCCGGCAAAATCCGCGTCTGAATAACCATGAAGCGCCAAAGAAGAGGATGCAGAGTACCAAAGGCCGAAGTCAGGAGTGTGACGCAAGTACCTGAAAATTCGCTTCACCGCTTGCCGATGCGAAGTCCTCGGAGACGCTTGAAAACGAGCGCATAGACATAGCGAGAACTGGATGTCCGGGCTCGTCGCCGTCAAGTAGAGGAGTGACCCGATCATGCTCCGGTACTCCTTCTGGTCCACATGTTCACCTTCCTCGTCCGCATCAAGAGCCGTAGTCGTACTCATCGGCGTCGTCATAGCCTTGGAATCCTCCATCTTGAACTTCCAGACAATGTCCTTGGTGTAGCTTGGTGCACAAATGTTCCTTCCTTTGATTGTTTCATTTGTAGCCCGAAGAGGAACTGCAACTCTCTCATCATGCTCATCTCAAATTTCCTGCTCATATCCTCTACAAACCTTGCAACAAGAGAGTTAGACGAGCCACCAAAGACAATATCATCCACGTACACCTGCACAATCAGGATATCTCTGCCCTGCCTCAACAAAAACAAGGTCTGATCAACCTTCCCCATCTCAAAACCTCTCTCAAACAAGAACCCCCTCAACCTACCATACCAAGCTCTAGGCGCCTGCTTCAACCCATACAGGGCCTTCCTCAACTTGTACACCCGGTGGGGGTACTTCTCACTCTCAAACCCCGGTGGTGCAACTTGAACCCTTTAGCCACGGAAAAGGCTAGAAGGATCCTAATTGCCTCCAAACGGGCTACAAGAGCAAAGGTCTCCTCGTAGACAATCCCCTCCTTCTGACTGAACCCTTGAGCAACAAGCCTCGACTTGCTCCTCACAACCTCACCTTTCTCTCCCTCTTTGTTCTTCCACAACCACTTTGTACCAATCGGCTTACACCCTGGGGGAGGGTCAACCAACTCCCAAACCTGATTCCTCTCAAAGTTCTCCAACTCCTCATGCACCGAATTAACCCAATTGTGATCAGATAGTGCGTGTCCAATGTCTTTGGGATCAAAAGTAGCAACAAATGCAGCATGAGCAAAATGAGAGTTGTTTCGAACCCTTGACCGTGTAGTACGTTCATTCATGTCGCCGATGATCCTCGAAGCTGGGTGATCCAGTTGTACTCGCCGGGGAGGTTCTCGCCTCGATGCTACCTCCCCCTCAACATCAGCTTCTCCTCGTTCTTGATTCGTCGTCGTAGGTGTAGTAGAGGGTCCGTCCATCAACGTAGTCGAAGTAGTGGGTACATGTTCAGCCGGGGGCACCGCACCGCCATCTTCATCGTCTCCATGTTCATGCTCCTCCTCCTGAAAGATCTCCTCGCCAAGCTCATCATCACCTGCACACTCAAAGAAAAGCTGACTACGTGGCTCTGTCTCGTCGAAGGTTACCTCGCAAGTCTCCACGATTTGGTTAGTTTCAAGATTGAGCACACGATATGCTCTAGAATGAGATGCATAACCAAAGAAAATACCATCGACAGACCTAGCCTCAAACTTATCCAACTTCCTGCCTTTCTTCAGAATAAAGCATTTGCAACCAAAGACATGGAAGTGACTCACCTTGGGTGTGCGACCATGCATCAACTCATAGCATGTTTTCTTCTTGTGCACTCTGAGGTAGATCCTGTTCGACACATAGCACGCGGTATTCACCGCCTCAGCCCAATACCTCCTCGGAGTCCTATGCTCATCAAGCGTTGTCCGAGCCATCTCGCACAAGGTCCTGTTCTTCCTTTCCACAACACCATTTTGGGGAGGCGTATACGGACTCGAAACTGGTGCTCAAGACACAAGTCATGGCAAAAGGTTTCAAAACGAGAGTTTTTGAATTCCGAGCCATTATCACTGTGGATAGCTCGTATGGCATCTCCGTGCCTCTCGTTCCTCAACCTCAAGACTAGATCTCGAACAAAACCAAACGTCTCCCCTTATCCTCGAGAAAGAACACCCACGCATACTGAGAATAGTCGTCCACCACAACAAGGACATACCACTTCCCACCCGCAGATCGCACACGAGCCGGGCCAACAAGATCCATATGGAGCAGCTCGCATGGACGCTCAGACATCACATCGGTGAGAGACGGGTGAGAAGAGGCTACCATCTTGGCATGCCTACACGGCGCACAAACCAACTCTTTCTCTAGCCTCAACCGTGGAAATCCTCGAACCAAATTGAGTTTACTCAAGCGAGACAAAAGGTCAAAGCTCAAATAACCCAACTTCCAATGCCACTTCCACAAGTCACTCGAAGAACCAGCCAAGAAACAACGCTCCACACCCGAAGACTGAAAAAAAATCAGCACGAAACACCTGACCCTCGGGAACGACCATACAAACAAGGTCCCCTCGAGAGTCCAAAATCCGAGAACCACCGGGCCGAAACAACACCTCAAAACCCTCATCCAACAACTGGGACACAAAAAGCAAATTGTACCCCAGCGATTGAACAAGAGCAACACGCCTCAGAGTGATCCTGTCACTCACCTTAATCTCACCTTCTGAAACCACACGCCCACGCCCATTGTCCCCAAAAGTGATGTACCTCTTCGTCACCACCGGGACGAGACTTGAGAACCACCCCCTGTCTCCGGTCATATGCCTCGAGCAACCGGAGTCAATCAACCAAATGTTCTTCAAGTCTCCCACCTGAAATTCAAAAATGAGCACGTGAGCGAACAAACGACTCAGCACTGGGGTTAGTACCAAAAGAGTAAAACCAGTGCCGAGCCATTTGCTCGAAAGTGGGGTTAGCACACACAAAACCATTTTTCCTACCAAAAATACCACCACGAACACCACCTCGGTAACTACTCCGAGAAAACCACCCCTCGTTGCCTGGAGGAGGACCAAAGCCACGAAAGACGACCCGTGGACCGTCCCTCCTCTCCTTCTCAAAGCTACGACTCCTCCCATCCTCGTAGTGAACTCGAGTGGGAGAATGCCTAGCAAACTGACCACCTGCTGACTCTTCAGACCAACCACCAGCAACACCACCTCAAGAACTGAAACCTCTCGACTCACCACCTCGAAAACCACTCCACCCAGAATTTGGGGGGGGGGGGGGCAGTTGAACGACCTAGCCAGGCCGGTCTAACCGCCCCCCTCTAGGCAGGGTCGGTCTGACCGCCTAGCCAGGCCGGTCTGACCGCCCCCTCCAAAACTGCTCCTCGGCTGCGGGAACTCGCATTTCCCCATGTCGGAACACTTCTCACCACAGCTTTACCCCTGGGCAGTGGCATACGAGGCTTAGGTATGCCATGTGAAGGGTTGTACCTATCCTTGTTCGCCCACTCCTTTGCCATCCTCTCTTCCCGGTTCCTCTTGAAGCAAAACTCATCCTTGTGACCCTCTTTCCCACAATAGCACAATGGAACCTCACAAGTTTAGGCTTAGGCTTGGATTGGGGCTGCTCACTTGGTTTCTCTCCACTCAACCTCTCCACCGGTTTCTCCTCACTAGCCTTCTCACTCTCTTACCCAAAGAACACTTTCCCGGAAGTGCTCACAAACTTGATAGGCTTTTGGAGATCATTTGTGGGTGTAGGAAACACGGGTGGAGCTGGGGTTGTGTCTAGTCGGTTGTTAAGATGGTTAGGTTTTGGTGGAAAATCATTCTTGTGGTGGGTTTTTGGTGACTCTCGGATATTCTCTCCACTTCCCTCACCAACCTTGTTTGCCCCAAGTCCCTCACCATCCTGCCTCTTAAATGCCACGATCATCATCCTCAATTGAGGCTCATGACCAGACAACCAACCCATCAACTTTCTCGGCTCATCATTCTCATCCTGCAAACGATCAACATAATGTGCAAGTTCCAAATTTTTCAAAACATGCATTTCACAGGTAGAGCATGATGTAGGCATGGGTTCCTTCAGTTTAGCCTCAAGAGAAATAGTGTAAGCATGCATCTCATCAATTTTATCATGCAAAACAGGGCAAGAAGTGCAAGCACCTAGCAAAGCAGATCTAGATTTAAGCTCAGCCACTTCAACCCTAAGCACATCTAGTTCCTCACACTTGGAGGCATGCTTTTCCTTGAACAAAGCAAGATCAGCAAGAAAAATGGAGCAATCAGCACAATCAACCTCATCAGAAACAACAGGACTAGCCTTAAGGGAATCATTCTTAAGCTTGCTATCAAGAACCTGTGTTTCTAGCTCAGCCACTCCAGTCCTAGCATCCTCGAGTGAAGCCCTAAGCTCTTTTCTCATTTTATTTGCTTCTCTAAGCATGTCATCACGATTACCAAGCAAAGTACCGAGCCGTTCATTCTCCTGGCGCAAGAAGGGAAGCTCATCACACACCTTGTCATCGGACTCAAAGTCCGAGTCGCTTTGTGTGCTCTTCTTGCTGCCGGAGCTCAGCGCCATGGTGCAGAAGCCGTCTCTAGCGAAGCAGCTGCGCCCGCTCAGGTTCTTGGACGCCTTCTTGCCCTTGCGACGATCACCTTTGTCTTCACTGCTACTCGAGCTCGAGGTGGAGTACACGGAACTGGAGTCGACGTCGCTCGCACCAACCATCGCTCGGGCCTTGCCTCGGCTCTCCTTCTTCCTCGATCGTCGCTCGTCCTTGTGCTTGTTCTTGTACTTGCTCTTGTGGTCGCGCCTCGACCGGTACTTGCCATCGTTCCTCGACTTGTGCTTGTAGCCGTCCTTGTTCTCGACCTTCTCCGGGCAGTCGGCGACGAAGTGTCCCGGCTTGCCGCACTGGAAGCATGTCCTCGTGTTCCTCCTCATGTTCACTCGGTTCTCGTGCAGCCTCTCGAACCGTCTCGTCAGGAGCGCCAGCTCGTCCTCTCCAAGCACATCGAACTCCTCATCTGGCATAGACATCAAAGAGGACAAAGAGAACATCCTGGTGGATGGGTTAGTGTTAGCCTTTCCCTTCGAACCACCAACGAGGGCAAGACTATGGGAATCGGTCGGACACTCGAGCTTGGCAGTCATGCCCCTATCCACCTTAGCCGACTTGAGCTTCGAGAACAGCTCGTTCACCGTCAGAGTGTCATACTTCTCCGACTCCACAATGGCCTCAAACTTTCCGCCTCATATTGTACAATCCAAAGAGTGTAAGAGCTTGACAGCTCTATCATGATCAACGTACAGGAGCACGTCCACATTGGCCCTCATGTTGCTCAAAACCACCGTGAACCTCTGAAACAAGGCATCGATGGACTCACCGGGGAGATGAGTGAAGTTCTCGTACTCTCTCCGGTAGGTCGCATACATCCGTGCCTGAACCTGGGCATTCCCAACATGAGCCTCCTTCAGCACTGTCCAAATTCTACAAGCCAAGTACTCGGTGTGCACCCGATCGAACTCAGGCTGACACAGAGCACGAAACAAGTAGTTGACCGCCTTGTTGTTGGCGTCGAACCTATCCCTCGATCCTGGAGCGAGGAAGTCCATCGGCTGGACATAGCCTGTGTCCACCGTGACATCCCAAAGGATCTGACCCTTTCCGCGGAGGAACGCACCCATCCGCTTCCTCCACATCTGGTAGTTCTTCCCATCGAAATGTGGAGGACCCGAACCCCGTTCCTGGTACGCCATCCTTGGATCTTAGACTGGTTAGAGTCAATAAAGACCCGAACCCGCTCTGATACCACTTGAAGGACCGATTTGGCGACTAGAG
Source organism: Cenchrus americanus (assembly GCA_947561735.1). NCBI lineage: Eukaryota > Viridiplantae > Streptophyta > Magnoliopsida > Poales > Poaceae > Cenchrus > Cenchrus americanus. The sequence goes on from OX387242.1 coordinate 191,770,552, forward strand.
AGGGGGGAGCCGATAAAAATTCTTCTCGAAGGAGATTAAAACTCTGACAAGATGAACTCACTCGGTCGGACCCCCAAAATCACACGCTCCGCCTCTACCTTCGGTTTGCCAAAACCACGTAGCCACTTGAGTGCTACTGGTCCTAGGAACAAACACTACCAGCAACCTCAACACACACGCACCCACGACAGCGGAAACAACTCGAAAGCCGGGTGTCCAGAGGGGGCGGTTAGACAGGGTATAGGGGCGGTTAGACCGCCTCCACTAGGCAACCAAGAATTCCTCCGTAACACCTCTTCCGAGCACCAAGACGCACCACGGTTTCGCCAACAAAGATCTCTGGTCAGGGCCATGCTAGCTACCAGAAAATCTTGGCGAAAACCAAAACTTCACCCAGGGGCCTAGGGGCGGTTAGACCGGCTACCAGGGGCGGTCTAACCTCCTGTACCCAGCAACGAACTCAAAACAAGAACTCCTAGCAAACGCCGTGAGAACGACCCGAAATTTCACCCTGAAGCTCCTCTGATCAAGGCGAACAAACTCACAGAGGAAAATCCGGCGAAACAAAACTTTGACCTGGAAAGACCCAGGGCGGTTAGACCGCCCCCTCCAGACGGTTAGACTGCCTCTCCCAGAAAAACAGCCCGCGGGTCAAACCCTAACTTCCTCGCGCCCGATCTCCCGAATCACTCCACAGATTGCAGCGCAACTTCGGGATTAGCTGGGTTACCTCTTGGGCAACATCTACCTCAAAGGAATCGACCCGAATCGCTCACAATCAAGAGGAATCGAAGAAATCGCTTCACTAGGTCAAGAACTCGCCCAACTCGAAAAACCACCAAATCGAGGCCGATTGAAGAGAGATTTGGGGGCAAAGTCACCAGCCAAAGAGGCACAAGATCCTCATACGTGAGACCCACCAAAAACCCTAAGAAATCGTTCTCAAAACAGCGCCAACAAAGAGCTCCGAAAATCAACACAAAAGAGGACGGGAAAACCACCTTGAGGAACAACGCCGAACCATCTATGCATACCATGAAGGTTCGTACAAGGTCTAGCTTGCCAACCAAACATCCATCCCTCTCTCTAGATCTTACATGAAGCGCTCAAGCTAGTCCTAGGAAAAACTAAGGAAAATGGAGAACGAAAATGGAAAAACAAATGAGCTAGCGTTCCCAGAGTTAGCTGCCATCCATCCACTCAATGAGTATATATGGAGGCACCCAAAAGACTAAACTACCCTCACCTAATAACTAGGGATACAAGCTCCTCAAGGGCGAATTTGGAAGTCTTCGGAATTTCATCATCGGACGGATGCCCGGCGACCGCAACCTGTTTAGCCTCGACGCAAGCCTTGCGATCCCGGCGTGTGTCCTCCGCTTCGAAGCATGTCGGCGCCAGCGACCGGGGCGGTCAGACCACCCCCCTGGGCGGTTAGACCGGCCCGGGCAATCTGACCGGCCCAGGCGGGCTGACCGCCCCTCCTGGGCGGTTGAACCGGCCTGGGTGGCCGCACCTCCTCGTCGAGTCTTCGACCTCGATTTTGTGGCTCAACCGAGTAACCCAGTGGTTTCCTGGTGAACCACTGCAAACCCCGCGAACTAGGTGTAGCCTCCGCCAATATCCACTCATGACTCGGCTCCCACGTAGTCCCGGCTCGACCTTGGTTTTGAGGCTCTACCAAGAAACCGTCCACGACTTCACCTTGCTGTTCATGCCACCATGCGGCCCGTACTTGACCCCACTGGCCACAGGGTCCCTCGAACGAAGCCTACTTGTCTTCTCCACACCTAAAGGCCTCACCGGCAACGACCTTTCACGCTTGTTCTTCACCTGCACCAACACGAGTCAAGCCGCAACCTGCACCTACAATACTTAGCTAAGAATCAGTCCACAAAATGTTGTCAATCACTCATCACACAAGGAAGCGACCATCCACCGGTCCTTGAACCACACATGGTCCTCAGCACCTCCAACAGCCTTCAGCTCTCCCCAAGCCCGAACTGTCCTCACACTCGCCTTAGCCCTAGGCATCTGCACACGAGGCTCAAGTACACCATCAGAAGGGTGGTACTTGTCCTTGTTAGCCCACTCCTTCTCCATTCTCTCCTCTCGCTTCCTCTTGAAGCAAAACTCATCCTTATGGCCATCTCTCCCACAATAGCCACAATGGAACCTCACAAGATTAGGCTTAGGTTTGGGCTGTGGCTGCTCACTTGGTTTCTCTCCACTCAACTTCTACACTAGTTTCTCCTCACTAGCCTTCTCACTTTCTTTCCCAAAGAACACTTTCCCCGAAGTGCTCACAAACTTGATAGGCTTTTGGAGATCATTTGTTGGTGTAGGAAACACGGGTGGAGCTGGGGTTGTGTCTAGTCGGTTCCTAAGATGGTTAGGTTTAGGAGGGAAATCATTTTTGTGGTGGGTTTTTGGTGGCTCTGGGATATTCTCTCCACTTCCCTCACCAACCTTGTTTGCCTCGATAATCATCATAAACTGAGGCTCATGACCAGACAACCAACCCATAAACTTTCTTAGCTCCTCATTCTCATCCTGCAAGCGATCAACATAATGCGCAAGTTCCAAATTCTTCAAAGCATGTATTTCACAGGTAGAGCAAGATGTAGGAATTGCTTCTTTTAGCTTAGCCTCAAGGGAAGCAGTGTAAGCATGCATCTCATCAATCATAGCATGCAAAACAGTCAAGAAGTGCAAGCACCTAGCAAAGCATGTCTAGATTTAAGCTCAGCCACTTCAACCCTAAGCACATCTAGTTCCTCACACTTGGAGGCATGCTTCTCCTTAAACAAAGCAAGATCAGCAAGAAAGATAGAGCAATCAACACAATCAACCTCATCAGAAACAACAGGGCTAGCCTTAAGGGAATCAATCTCAATCCTGCTATCAAGAACCTGTGTTTCTAGCTCAGCCACTCTAGTCCTAGCATCCTCGAGTGAAGCCCTAAGCTCTTTTCTCATTTTCTTGCCTCTCTAAGCATGTCATCACGGTTATCAAGCAACGACCCAAGCCTTTCATTCTCCTGACGCAAGAAGGGAAGCTGATCACGCACCTCGTCATCGGAGTCAGAGTCCGAGTCGCTCTGTGTGATCTTCTTGCTATCAGAGCTCAGCGCCATGGTGTAGAAGTCATCTCTAGCGAAGCAGCTCAGCCCGCTCAGGTTCTTGGACGACTTCCTGCTCTTGCGATGATCACCTTCGTCTTCACTACAGCTCGAGCTCGAGGTGGAGTACGTAGAACTGGAGTCGACGTCGCTCGCTCCCACCATCGGTCGTGCCTTGCCTTGGCTCTCCTTCTTCCTCGATTGTCGCTCCTCCTTGTGCTTGTTCTTGTACTTGCTCCTGTGGTCACGCCTCGACCAGTACTTGTCACCCGTCCTTGACTTGTGCTTGTAGCCATCCTTGTTCTCGACCTTCTCCGGGCAGTCAGCGACGAAGTGTCCCGGCTTGCCGCACTGGAAGCATGTCCTCGTGTTCCTCCTCATGTTCACCCGGTTCTCGTGCAGCCTCTCGAACCTCCTCGTCAGCAACGCCAGCTCGTCCTCTCCAAGCACATCGAACTCCTCATCTTGCATAGACATCAAAGAGTACAAAGAAAACATCCTGGTGAATGGGTTAGTGTTAGCCTTTCCTTTCGAACCACCAACGAGGGCAAGACTATGGGAATCAGTCGGACCCTCAAGCTTGGTAGTCATGCCCCTATCCACCTCAGCCGACTTGAGCTTCGAGAACAGCTCATGCACCGTCAGAGTGTCATACTTCTCCGACTCCACAATGGCCTCGAACTTTCCGCCCCAAATCATACGATCCGAAGAGTGTAAGAGCAAGACAGCTCTATCATGATCATCGTACGGGAGCACATCCACATTGGCCCTCATGTTGTTCACAACCACTGTGCACCTCTGAAACAAGGCATCGATGGACTCACCAGGGAGATGAGTGAAGTTCTCGTACTCTCTCCGGTAGGTCACATACATCCGAGCCTGAACCTGGGCATTCCCAACATGAGCCTCCTTCAACACCAACCAGATTCTACAAGCCAAGTGCTCGGTGTGCACCCGATAGAACTTAGGCTGACACAAAGCACGAAACAAGTAGTCGACCACCTTATTGTTGGCGTCGAACATGTCCCTCGATCCTGCAACGAGGAAGTTCATCGGCTGGACATAGCAAAGGATCTGACCCTTTCCTCGGAGAAACGCAGCCATCCGCTTACTCCACATCTGGTAGTTCTTGCCATCGAAGTCTGGAGGACCCGAACCCCATTCCTGGTACGCCATCCTTGAATCTTAGACTGGTTAGAGTCAATAAAGACCTGAACCGGCTCTGATACCACGTGAACGACCGATACGGCGAACCAGAGAGGGGGGAGTGAATGGGAGCCGATAAAAATTTTTCTCGAAGGAGATGAAAACTCTAACAATATGAACACGGCTTCCAACACACGTCTCCGACTCACTACCCAAGTTGGCCAAGCCCACGTAGCCACTGGACCTAGGAACCAACACACAACCTTCCGACCCGAGAACGCAGCGGAACACCAAATCTCGAGTCCACTGACCAACACCGGTCAGACCGGTGAGCACCACCAGTCAGACCGGTCCCTACTGGTGAGAGTTGACGACTTCCACAGAAAGGCTTCACACCGGTCAGGCTGGTGAGACACACCGGTCAGACCGATCTAAGCCTGAAAGCCCCCAAATCACCAAACAGGCCTACCGACCTCCAAACAGACCCAAACTCGAAACAGCCCCAACACAGGACAACAGCAAACTCACCCAGACGTTCACCCGAGCAAAAACCTACCAAGAGTTGCACCGGTCAGACCGGTCAAGAGCACCGGTCAGACCGGTGTAGCCTGGGCAGCTCGGGATGAACAGCACCCGCGGGTCAACTCCTCCAAATCCAAACTTCGATCTCCCGAATCGCTCCACGGACTTGAACAAGACTCGTGAGGAGTCCATAGCCAAGTTTAATCCCACCAAAACTTGTCCAAAAAGGAGGAATCGAAGAAATCCCGCCAAGAACACCTCTAACCTTAGAACTCAGAAAACCCCAAAATCGAGCCCCTTTACTCACGGATTTGGGAGGGGAATCACATCCCAAAGAACCACGAAGGGTTCCCACAAATTTCCCTCGTCAAATCCCCAAGAGCAAGGTCCTGAAAACAACCCAAAGAAATCACCAAGAGAGGGCTCCAAAAATCACCACCAAGAACAACCGGGAACAACACATCCAAACCTTGAGGAACCACGTCGAATCATCTATACATGCCACAAAGGTCTAGCTTGCCGCCCGATCATTCAATCCTCTCAACAAGATCTCACCATGAAGCTCTCAAGCTAGTCCTATGGAAATCCTAAGAAAAATAGGAAGGGAAAATAGGAAAGCAAATGAACTAGGGTTCCAAGAGCTTGGCTGCCATCCTCTCACCTCATGGGTTATATTGAGGCAACTGAAAGTCTAAAATACCCTTTCCTAACAACTCAATGGTAGTTTTGGAAGTCTTCAAGCTTTCTCCATCGGACGGATGCCCGGCGACCGCAACCTGCTTAGCCTCAACGCAAGCCTTGCGATCCCGACGCGTGTCATCTGCTTCGAAGATTCCGGGCTGCGTCGTCGCACACCGGTCCGACCGGTGCTCCTCACCGGTCAGACCGGTACCCACCGGTCAGACCGGTCAGACCGGTCTGGCACTGCTGCAGCACAGTCTTCGGTTCTTCGGTCTTGGCTTTATGGATTAACCAAGGAACCTAGTGGTTTTCTGGTGAACCACCGGAAACCCCGCGAACTCAGCGTAGCCTCCGCCAATCGTTATTTATGACTCGGCTCCCACGTCATCCTGGCTCGACCTTGGTTTTGAGGCTCAACCAAGAAACCGTCCATGACTTCATCTTGCTGTTCATGCCACCATGCGGCCCGCACATCACCCCGTTGGCCACTGGGTCCCTCGAACGAAGCCTACTTGTCTTCTTCACACCTTTCGCGCTTGTTCTTCACCTTGCACCAGCACCAATCAAGCCGCAACCTGCACCTGCAATACTTAGCCAAGAATCAGTCCACACAACGTTGTCAATCACTCATCACACAAGGAAGCGACAATCCACCGGTCCTCGAACCACACATGGTCCTCACCGTGCAGGTTGTGTTTTGGGAGTGTTTTTGTTCCAGGGCCTAGAGATGTTATTGAGGCTTTCTGGAACACTTGTTGTGTGGCTGCTGTAGCCACCGGCCCGACCGGCTCTGTCCACCGGTCTGACCGGTGTCACCGGTCTGACCGGCGCAGGCCATCGGTCTGACCGGTGCAGCACAGGCAGTAAGCCATGCAAGTTTCCGCTGTGCGTGTTGGTGTGTTTTGGCATGGAGGGTTGTTTGTTGGCTCCTAGGTCCAGTAGCACTCCAGTGGCTGCGTGGGCTTGGCCAATTCGGGTAGTGAGTCGGAGACGTGTGTTGGAAGCTGTGTTCGTCTTGTTGGAGTCTCCATCTCCGCCGAGAAGAATTTTTATTGGCTCCCATTCACTCCCCCTCTCTAGTTCGCTGTATCTGTCCTTCAGTTGGTATCAGAGCAGGTTACAGGTCTTGATTGACTCTAACCAGTCTAAGATCCAAGGATGGCGTAACAGCAACTAGGTTCTGGTCCTCCACACTTTGATCGCAAAAACTACTGGATGTGGAGTAAGCAGATGGTGGCGTTCCTCCATGGAAAGGGTCAGATCCTTTGGGATGTCACGGTGGAGATAGGCTATGTCCAGCCGATGAACTTCCTTGCTCTGGGATCGAGGGACAAGTTTTGAGACCAACAACAAGGCCGGTCGACTACTTGTTTCGTGCTTTGTGTCAACCTGAATTCGATCGGGTGCACACCGAGCACTTGGCTTGTAGAATCTGGCTTGTGTTGAAGCAAGCTCATGTTGGGAACGCCCAGCTTCAGGCTCTGATGTGTGCAACTTACCGGAGAGAGTATGAGAACTTCACTCATCTCCTTGGCGAGTCCATCGATGCCTTGTTTCAGAGGTTCACGGTGGTTGTGAACAACATGAGGGCCAATGTGGACGTGCTCCCGTACGATGATCATAATAGGTCTATCAAGCTCTTACACTCGTTGGATCGTATGGTTTGGGGCAGAAAGTTCAAGGCCATTGTGGAGTCGGAGAAGTATGACACTTTGAACGTGAAAAAGCTGTTCTCGAAGCTCAAGTCGGCTGAGGTGGATAGGGGCATGACAACCAAGATCGAGGGCCCGGCTGACTCTCATAGTCTCACCCTCATCAGTGGCTCGAAAGGAAAGACTAACGCTAACCGATCCACCAGGGTGTTCTCTTTGTCCTCTTTGATGTCTATGCCAGATGAGGAGTTCGACGTGGTTGGAGAGGACGAGCTAGCGCTCCTGACGAGGCGGTTCGAGAGGCTGCACGAGAACAGGGTGAACCCAAGGAGGAACTCGAGGGCATGTTTCAAGTGCGGCAAGGCCGGACACTTTTTCACCGAGTGTCCAAAGGTGAACAACCACGACAATCACAAGTTCATGGACAAGAGGAAGAAGTCAAAGAAGAAGGATCATGGACATGGGAAGAAGGCTCAATCTCGACAGAAGATGAAGAGATCGAGCGACATTTAGTCCAACTCTGGGGACACCTCTTCAAGCTCGAGTGATGAAAACGAAGTGGATGACAAGAAGAAGAAGAAGAAGAAGAACCTCGACAAGTATCTCAACGGCCTTTGTGTGACGAGCCGAAGCCTCAAGGACAACTTTTGCGGCATAGCTCGCAGCTCAAGCAGCAAGAGAAGCCAGAAGGATGCCTCGGACTCAGATTCCGAGAATGAGGTATGTGATGAGATCTCTTCTTTGCGCAAGGAGAATGAGGAGTTGGTTGACTTGCTTCATAATCGCGATCAGATGCTTAGAGAGGTTAAGAAGCTTAGGAAGGAGCTTAGAGAGTTGCTTGAAGATGCTTGGACTAGAGTGGCTGAGCTAGAAACACAGGTTCTTGATGGCAAGCTTGAAATTGATTCGCTTAAGGCAAGCCCTGTGGTTTCTGATGAAGTTGATTGGTTGATTGCTCTGCTTTCCTAGCTGATTTGACTGCTTTAGGGAAAGTGTATGCCTCCAACTATGAGGAACTAGATGTGCTTTGGGTTGAGTTGGCTGACCTGCAATCTAAACCCACTTTGCTTGGTGCTTGCACTTCTTGCCCTGGCTTGCATGAAAAAATCACTGAGCTTCGATCTTGCATTGTTTCGCTTGAGGCTGATTTGAATGTGCCTATTCCTACTTTCTGTTCTACCTATGAATTACATGCTGTAAAGAATTTGGATCTTGCAAAATGTGTTGGTCGCTTGCCAGATGAGAATGATAAGTTGCATGAAGTGCTGAGTTGGTTGTCTAGTCAAGAACCTCAGCTTGGTATGATGATTGCTAGTTGTAAGCCCTTTGATGGTTGGGCTTTGGGATTTGACAAGGTTGGTGAGAGCAGTGGTGAGAGAGAAGGGAAATTTGGGAATGTTCCAGTTCCACCACAATCCACACCCAAAGACATGTTTGCTACCAAGCCAAACCAGTTGCTTAAACCGAGATTGAAACCAAGTGAGAAACCTTGTGAAGAGCCTCACCCCAAGCCTAAGCCCAGATCAATCTGTTTCCATTCTGAGTTTTGTGGAAAGGATCGTCACAGAAAAGAGTTTTGCTATAAGAGAAAGAAAGAGGCGTGAATGGCTAAGGAGTGGGCAAACAAGGAGAGGTACCACCCTTCTCATGGTGTGCCTGAGCCTCGTATGTCTCTGCCCAAGGGAAAGGGTTTTGTGTATACGGTTCCAGCATGGAGAGATAGGAGAGCCTCAGGTGGAGACAAGGCTGCTGGCCGACGACCACCGGCCAGACCGGTTAGGGTGACCAGTCAGACTGGTGCTAGGCAGATTGCTGGAGAGTTTGGTTTCCTTGGTCATGATGCTAGAGGGTTCAGTCCTTTCAGTCGTGGAACAGATGGTAAGCACCTTGAGTTTGGTGGTGTTGAGTTTGCTGGACGTTCTCCACCTCGTGATCAATACGAGTTTGGGAGAGGTCGTAGTTTTGAGTCTCAGAGGGTCTACAGATCATTGTCTTTCTTTCGTGGTATTCGTACTCCTCCAGTAAGACGGGAGGTTTTCTCATGATGGTTCCAAGTTTGATAGGTTTGATAGGATGGATCACAGTTTTGATAGGCGCGGTAGGATGAGTGTTGCTAACCCTACTTTTGAGGAAATGGCCCGACACTAGTTTAACACCTATGGAACTAACCCCAGTGTTGAGTCATTTGCTCGCTCTCGCTCTTTGTTTTGAGTTGCAGGTGGGAAGCGCGGAGAACATTTGGTTGATATCGGGGGTGGTTCTCCGGCCTCATACCCCGGTGGTGACATGAAGGTACATCACTTTCGGGGATGGTGGACAAGGATGAGTGACTTCTAAAGAAATGATCAAGGTGAGTAATTTTGTGACCTTCAAGTGTGTGGCCTTGGTCAAGCCACTTGGTTTATTTTGCTCCTTGCCCTATCTCATGTGTGTAGGGTGAGCTTTGTATGCTCTTTGGCCCTAGTGCATGTGTTTAGGGGGGAGCTTGTGAGTTTTGTGCTCCTTTGCTCTTTTGTCGGTGGTGTCGAGCCCTTTTTGCCTCCCGTTGAGGAGCCGGTCGTTTGTGAGGTTTGTGTGTGGGAGCTCCTTTGTAGCATATGTACAACTTTTCCTTTGTGCATTTCTTGCATTTGGCATGGCATGTGTAACATGATTTATAGACATCCTTGTATTTTAGATTGCAGCATTTTGTATCATATCCATTTGTTAGGAAAAGCTTCTCCTATTGTCGTATGGACCTCCCTGGGCCCACTACCTCAGTGGGTACCAGGACCAACTACTCGGTGGGCCCGTGGGACTACTCGGCTTGTGCCACACGGCACCTGATTGGTGTGGGGCGCAAGGACTATGGTGGAGAAGTACTCAGATGGGAAGCTATACATGTCCAGTACTATGTAGAAAACTCCTAGACGTACCCGACTAGTACTCTATCTGTTGACGGATAAAAGACATATCCCTCTACGATCCGCAAGCGTACGGACCCCACACCTTTTTCACCACGGGATTCCCAAGGTTCTTGTCAATCTGCGGAGCAAGGGGATTACAAGCGTTCGATCTACAACGACATACTAGCTACTAAAACCCTAACTATTATTATGCTAGAAAACAACTAAACTACGCTAGAGAGAATGATTAAGATATCAAGATAAAAGACACTCGCCCACGGGTCTACGATACTAGAACATGCAATCGCTTAAAGACATGGAAACCAATCTAATCTATCGGGGGTTGTGACCACGGTTTCGCCCTTTCCCTCCTCTCGTACTGTCACTACGCGAAGGTATTCATGACTAAACCTATGATGGACACGGCGTATTGAATGGATCCAAGGAAGCATTGGAGCTCTACTCCCTTTACGGCATGGTAGCTAACCTTAAGCATTAAAGTATATTTAACACAAGATGATAGATAGATAATCCGACAAAGTGCGATTACATCTCAAGATCGATTACAACCCATGGACGAATGAGAAGATTACCCCATCAAGGTGCTGATCATGGCACCGTTGATCATGGTTTCCCTTCCGACGGTGTCTTCCTTCTTCTTCACGAGAGGGTGCTTCCTTCGAGGTGGTTGATCTCCCTCCGGAGATCCTCCTCCTCTCTCTCTAGCTTGTGGATGGCCTTCTAGTGCGAATGACTCCCCCCTCCTGTCGAATGGCGGCGCCCAGGCTTTTAGGGTTCAAGATCATTCGGGTGCAAGGGAAACGGGACCGAACCAGCCACCGAAGTGGGCTGGGCCGGCCGGCCTGGGCCGACCGGCCCGGGCCGACCGGCCTGGGCCCACCTCGGCCCGGTTCGGTTGCCCTTTTTGCTCCGTGGGTCCTTATGCATTTATGTACTTTGCCCCATCCACTTGCATGATTTTCATGATGTTATCCTTGCATCTGTCACACCTGATTTCCGAAGAGGAACCAAGTGCATCTCATATGTGCGCCAGGATCAGTTCACACACATATGATAGACAAAGATGAGTGAAATATCATAAACAGTATTCAAACGTATTTCAAAGTTTAACCTCTTATTACACTTATGCGGGAGACTCGAAGGTCTCTAACAACGGAAAACGATTACTACTCATCGAGTCCTCGTCTTCCGCTCCCACAGGCACTTGACTGGGGGTCCGCAAGCCTCACAGCTCATCGAAGTCGTCATAGAACTCCCCTCCAAAGCTTTCCTCTGAACAGCGATAAGCAAGGCTGAGCACACTTATGGTTGGAGCTCAACAAGTGGGGGAAAATGCAAGGCTATCAAGGATAGGCTAAGGTTTTGCAGTGGTTTAGCATTTTAATGTTGGTCAAGTTTTAATTAAAGAACACCTAGTTACTAAGTGTAAGTTCGTACCAACCCACTTAAGAGAAACTTAAGTACCAAAACAGCCCAAGCTCAACGAGCTTCACCAACCACGATTTATCTCGTCTTTAAGTTTATTAATCATGTGAGGGTCCAAGCCGCTCATGACCATGAGCACGGCTGATCGATCAGTTTTACACTCTGCAGAGGTTTGCACACTTTACCCACAGTTCGCGTAAAAGCTCCGAAGAACTTTAAACCCAACCATGCGATGCTGGCCAAGCACCATACCACACTTCTGAGGTGTGATTGCATAGGGACGCTACGAAGCCTTTACAAAGGCATGCAAATGACTAACGACCCGCATAGTTACAGATCAGGGCGGACCATAACCCTCCGTAGTGGTCAGTACCTTAGCAAAGGCTACTACCCCAAAAGGGCCGGGCTATACCCCTGCAACCCGGAGCCCCCTCTACTCCTTGCGGAAAAGGGCCACTAGTACAATCACACACCTAATTATTCGGCTAAGGTCAGAGCCATGTAACACTGTGGTTGTGCATGTTTTCTTGGGTGGTTCTCCATGTTCCGATTAAATCAGGTGTTCTTGCATTACCCAAAACATTAACTATAAGCCATGTATCATTTCCATAAAAGACCCATTTAACCAACCCATGTTAAGCAACTAGCGTTTTCTACCCAAAACTTTATTTAAAAGAGGCTAGGCCAAGGATCAGGGTAAAAGATCTAGGTAAGTCCTTGAAAAGGTTTCCCCGTCAATTTAATGCAAAGATATCATAAAAGTAAACATTAATTATAATGCAATTATGTAGGACAAACAGAGAACATGCAGGGGGAGAAGACCACTTTCCTTCCTCAACTACAGCAAAAACTTCCTCCTCTTCGAACAACTGCTCCTGATCGCCCCCGTGAGGTGGCTCAGATGAAACAGGCACGATATATACGATGCACACATAAAGCATACAATAAATAAAACAGATCACCAATCAATCCTAAAGACTGAAAACATGCTACTAAAGCGACGGGCTCGCTGAGACGATCGTAAGGACTACTAGAACGCTAAAAACGGAGCTATAACGGAGAAGTTATGCTAAAAACAAGATTTAAGGACTAATCTGCGATAAAATAACCTATACAGGGACCTAACAGCAAGAATACAGGGGCCAAAACGTAAATAAACTTAAAAACAGAAGGTTTAAACTATAAAAAAAAAGTGTTAAGGGCCTCGGGTAGGGTTTTCTAATAAAACAGGGGCTTAAACATAAATTTCAGGACTGATCTGTAAGAATCTTTAAAGGTGGAAGGACCGGCTTGCGATAGAAAAGAAACCGGGGGTCTCTTTAACAAAAGGACCCCGGGTTGACCATTACGTGCGGGATTTACCCGCGGGTCCAACGGCTGAAGGCCGTGGATGGCCGATCTGACGGCCGGCCCACGCCCGCACGCGGCCGGGAGGGGCGGCGCTCGCGCCGGCGGCGGCGCGCGCGCGGCGGCGCACGGCGGCGGGTCGCCGGCGACGACCAAACTAACGCTCCCGGCCACTAAAACGTGCGGGGAAAGCTCCTACGCGTAGCTGGGATCATCGCGAACTTAACCAAGTGCTTGCACGGATGAAACGGGCGGCAACCGAGGCGCGGCGTCCATGGGGGCGGACGGCCGGTGGCCGACGAGCGGCGGCGTGCGCTACGGTCGGGCTCAAGTGAAAAGGAGGGCGGGGATAGGGTCCTTACAGTGGGTAGGAGCTCTGGTGGGCGAGGATTGGATGGAGAAGGCGGCGGCGGCGGAGTTCAACACCGGCGGCCGATCCTCACGGGCGGCGACGGCGAGCTTCGATTGGGGCGCACGGGAGCCTGCGGGTTCGATTGGATGCAAGAGTTAGCTCACACGTGCGAAGGAGAAACGAATGGGAGGGACCAGGGAGCTTCACCGACGGCGGAGGCGCTCGGGCAACGGCAATGGCGCGGCGGCCGGCGGTTCAATGCGGTGGCGCAAGCGGCTAGGGCACGGGAGGCGCGTGGGCTTGGTGTGAAGCGAAGGGGGAGGTGCGGGGTGCTCTGGGGCTCTTAAATAGGCCCGGGGAAGCTCTGGGAGGCGGTTCCCCGGCGGCATAGCCATTAACGGCCATGGCCTTGATGGGGAGTTAAGGGGGGAGGGGGATTAAGAGGGGTAACTGCCAAATTAAAGGAGGGGAAATGAAGAAGGGCATCCCTGCGCTCGGTTACAAGGTTTTGATGGCGGGGGAGTGAAGGACCCGGCCGGTAACGGCCGGCGGCGCGAAGGGGGGGGCGCGGCTGACCCGGCTGGAGGTTGGGGAAGGGCCTGACGGCCGGGCCCCACCTGTCAGTCTCCGGTGCAAAAAGAAAAGGGAGAGGGTGCGGTGCTGGGCCGGCGGGGTTGCGGAGTTGGGCCACTTGGGCCGGCCTGCTCACGTGGTGAGGAAAAAAGAAAAGGCCTGCTGGCCTGGGATGGTTGCGAGCCAAAATAGAAGAGAGGGAGAGAGAAAGGGAGAGGAGAAGAAAAGGGTTTCCTTTTTCTTTTAAAATTTCTTTTCAAATTCATTTTTCAAACATTCAAATTTCAATCAAACAAAATCTATGCATTCGAATCATGATGCACAAACACTTATTATTTCTAAATTATTTTAGTGATGTTTAAATATTTTAAAAGCCAATTTGTTTAATAATTTATTTATGTCCTTAAAGGAATTTAAACCTAGCCATTTGTTGCTAAATTAATTTAGTGATGGAATTTTTTTTAGGGTGTTATAGCATCCAAGATGGAGGTTCTCTTCCCATGAAGTTCGATCTTTTACGCTGCAATCCCCTGGGGTGTTCCTCGTAGCGCTTATCTCTTTGTCGAATTGCACATGGTTGGAAAAAATGAAAGTTTCGTCTCTCAACAACGTGACATCCTTCCTTACACTTTATCTTTCTTTTCTTTCACTTGATCCATCCCTCTCATATCTTTATTGCTACCTCATCTTTCTCTTTTTCTTTTTCATATTTCATTTTTTCATTCTCATATATTTTTTGTTTCACATATATTTTTTTTCTTTCTTTCTTTCTTTTCCATACTCATACTTATCTCTCTCTTGACAACTTTTCAAAGCTCTCAACTTCTCTCTTTTTCGCATGCATACAATCTGAAATTTTAAATAAATCATGCTAGAGACGAGACGAAACTTTTGAAAGTAGGTTGTGTTCAAGGAATGCGATGTACAAAAGAGATATATTGGGTTGGGTATGGAATTCGGCGATGTACGAGACTTCCAAGGTGAAAGTCTCGTGACCGAATGAATGACAAGGCTAGCAATAAAAGATAAGCACAAGAACATGATCATTGCTTGAAATTAAAACTCCCAAGAGAGAAGGATCCTAGCCCAACTCATCGTGCTAATCACACTTATGGTGGAGCAAAAAATAAATTGGCTTTGTATAGGATTTTTTTCTTACTCTTAACTTGGAAAGAGAGGTTTTGCTAACCTTTATTACAAGGTTTTTTAGATAATTTTCAGAACTGAAATCCTCCAACTTTTAGCATTGAACATAGCACAACTAACATGTGAAGCTCAAGATCGAAGTGTGGTATGGATACTTTAAGTAGTAGCAACTCCACTAAGCCCCACGGTAAACATTTTTCAAACCACACACTTATGTTCATATATCAAGAATCAAAGATAAACAAACAAGTGAATAAAGATAAGCATCACACAAGACACAAAAATATATAAAGACTCTTTTTTATTCGGTTTTCTTTGACTCAACACTAATTTAAGACACTTTCAAACTTGCGAAAATTTAAAAACACACTCGGAAACTAAGACTCATTAAACTCTAAGACTCTCGCTCGAAGATTAAACCGAACCTAAACTTGAAACTCAAAAGCTAAGGCTAGCTAGCTAGCTCTCCCCCACGCTAAAAACATACGACGTCCTCGTCGTAACTTACAAAATTCCTAAGGGGAAAAACTAGACCTAGTGGTACTTCAAGCAAGTATTGCACTACTTGCCTCTCATGTTTCCAACCATGCCAAAAAGTTTGCGTACGTTACGGTTAAGGAACTTGTAGTTGTCACCAACTACGTGCTCCAAATCCTCCATACGCTGCTTCATCGCTTCCATGGCTTGGAGACATTCATCGACCGACATTTAGAGATCCCCGATGGATTGACAGCAAGTTCGACAACACATCGGGTGCAATCCGAAGGGGTCCTCATCGCCATTGTCTCCACCGCCCTCGCCACCATCGTCGCGACCTCCATTGTCGTTGCCGCTCTCGTTGCCATCATTACCGACGCCGTTGGGGCCTTCGGTAGTCCTCTCTTTGGGCTACTCATCCCAAATGTAGAGGTCATTATCATCACTTCCAGCGGCCGCCCACGAGCTCGGGCAACGATCGTCGGAGTAGTCGCTACCCCCATAACCCTTAGGCTCGGGCGACGTCTCCTTGTAGTCTTTGCGCTTCATGCTTTGGATGCGTGCCGAACTTCGAACGGGCGTAGGGACCTTCTTTCCTTCGACGGGGTTGCGAGATGCAAGAGCTCCGGTCGGGACACGCCCTCCGCAACGGATGCGTGCGGTCCTCTTGACAGGTAGCTTGAGCTCGCATCGCATCGCATCCTCCATCGATGGCTTCTTGGCTTCTAGCTTGAACTCTAAGCTCCTTGGGGGCACAATGGCTGCTGCAAGGGTGCAAAATATTGCTTGGAGGGGTTGATTCCCGAGCTCCCAATTCGGCCAAATAAATAGTCCGAAGAGAAAAACCCTGAGAACCTCATTTTCCTTTTTTAAACTTCCCTTAAAATTTTCTGACCAAAGAAGGAAGTCGAAAAGGAGCAATTCGGGTGAAAATCGGGGACGACAGCCGCCGGGACCCACCTGGGCCGGTCGGTCTGGGCCGGCCGGCCCACCCTGTCTCGGGGGCCGGATCGGTCCAGGTTTTCACGTACCGCTCTTATTTCACCTCCTTAGCCCATGGGAAAAAGTTGGCCCAGCAAATCTTCGCGAGAAACTCCAGAAAACAAAAAGAAAAACTATTTACAGAAGTTCATGCCTCGTTTTTCGTCCTAGGCGGGACGTTCGGGCTCTTCCTCCATGGTGAAGACATCAACATGGTGAAGGGGCACAACGTCGGGTTCATAGTAAGCCTTAAGACGCTGACCATTCACCACAAATTGATCGTCGTTTATATACATAATGGTTACCGCTCCGTTGGAGAACACCGAATGCACAACATAAGGTCCGTCCCACTTGCTTTGCAATTTCTCCTTTCCGAAGGTTTTAAACCTCGAATTGTAGAGGAGGACCTTATCTCCTTCTTTAAATTCTTTCTTTTGCAATCTTTTATCGTACCACCTTTTGATTCTCTCCTTGTATATGCTTGCATTTTCATATGCTTTCAACCTCAACTCCTCTAGCTCGCTTATTTGGATCCTTCGTTTCACCACCGCGGCATCGAGATCGAGGTTCATCTCTTTAATTGCCCAATAGGCTTTATGTTCCAACTCAACCGAAAGGTGGCAAGCTTTTCCATAGATGAATTGATAAGGGGTTATACCTATCGGTGTCTTGAATGCCGTTCGATAAGCCCATAAAGCTCCGTCTAATTTCTTTGACCAATCTTTGCCTCCCTTCTCTATGGTCTTGTTGAGGATGCTTTTTAATTGCCTATTTGACGTTTCCGCTTGTCTGTTGGTTTGTGGGTGATAGGCTATAGAGACCCTATGCTCAATTCCCAACTTGGACAAGCACCTTTTGAAATTATTCCCGGTGAAGTGAGTTCCTCCATCACTTATCAAGATTCTTGGTGTACCAAAACGGGGAAAAATCACATTCTTGATCATAGTAATGGACTCCTCCGTGGAAGCTTTACGACATGGTATAGCCTCTACCCATTTGGATACATAATCAACCATGACTAGGATATACTCAAATCCAAATGAGTTTTTAAAAGGCCCCATGAAGTCTATACCCCATACATCGAATATGTCGATTTGTAGGTTGTATTACAAAGGCATAGAATTTCTTTGAAAGATGTTTCCGGTTGTTTGGCATTCGGGGCATGATGCAACATATCTTTTAGTATCTTCATGCATCTCCGGCCAAAAGAATTCGCTAGACCATACTTTTGCTTGGGTGAGAAAATGGCTATAGTGCCCACCGTACTCCGCCGAGTGGCACTTCCTTAGAATTTCTACCCTCTCTTCTCTTGGAACACATCTTCTCATCACTCCATCATTGCCAAGTTTGCCAACACATTTTCTACTTTCGGAGATTATCTTCTTTTGAGAGTTTTTATCTAGATGGTCGAGAGCATCTTCCGAATCACTCGAATGATATCGGTCATCCATGTATCTTTATCAAGCACTTGATAGAGGTGATCATCTCTCATCTTATCTTCGATGGGCTCTTTATCATATTGTCCACGATTCATCCTAGACAAATAATCAGCCACAACATTTTCCACCCCCTTTTTATCACGAATTTCAACATCAAATTCTTGGAGAAGAAGGATCCAACGAACCAAACGTGGTTTAGCTTCCTTCTTGGCCAAGAGATACTTGATGGCTGCATGATCGGTGTAAACAATGACCTTCGAGTTCACGATGTAAGATCTGAATTTTTCGAAAGCGAATACCACCGCTAGCAACTCCTTTTCCGTAGTGGCATAATTTAATTGCGCCTCACTAAGAGTTTTGCTAGCATAGTAAACGGCGTGAACTCAGCCTTCCTTTCATGACCCAAAACCGCGCCTACAGCGTAGTCACTTGCGTCACACATGATCTCGAAAGGTTGGCTCTAATCCGGAGGTTGGATGATGGGAGCACTCACCAACGCATTTTTCAAGGTCCGGAATGCAGCTAGGCACTTCTCATCGAAGTCAAAGGCCACATCCTTTTGAAGAAGATGTGTTAAAGGCTTAGTGATATTAGAGAAGTCCTTAATAAATCTTCTATAGAATCCGGCATGGCCTAGAAAGCTCCTAAAGGACATAACATCCGTAGGAGGTGGGAGTTGCTCAACCGTCTCTACCTTAGCCTTGTCCACTTCAATTCCTCTCTCGGATATAACATGTCCGAGCACTATGCCTTGCTTAACCATGAAGTGGCACTTTTCCCAATTTAATACCAAGTCTACCTCCGCACACCTCATGAGGACCTTTTCCAAGTTTGCCAAGCAATCCATGAACGTCTTCAAATAAATAGAAAAATCATCCATGAACACCTCAACAATTTCTTCGATGAATTCCGAAAATACGGCCATCATGCAACGTTGAGAAGAGGCCGGAGCGTTGCATAGACCGAAGGGCATCCTTCTATATGCAAACGTTCCGTAAGGGCACGTAAACGTTGTCTTGTGTTGATCGTCCGGGTGAATGGGAATTTGCATGAACCCCGAGTATCCATCGAGAAAGCAAAAATAAGCATGGTTTGCTAACCTCTCGAGCATCTCGTCGATGAATGGTAGGGGGAAGTGATCTTTCTTCGTCGCTTTGTTAAGCTTACGATAATCGATACACATCCGCCACCCGGTCACGGTTCTTCTCATTCTTTACCACGGTCAAACCTCCTTTCTTTGGTACACAATGTACTGGGCTCACCCATTCGCTATGCGGAACCGGGTAGATGATTCCGGCATCAAGTAACTTGATGACCTCTTTCTTTACTACCTATCGCATGGCATGAGTAAGCCTCCTTTGGTGGTCCACTACAGGCTTACATTGGTCTTCCATTGGTATATGATGAGTGCAAAAGGCTGGGCTAATACCTTTGAGATCATTAATCGAATATCTAATCACCTTCCTACGTTTTTCAATAAAATCAGCAACGCCTCATTTTCTTCGGGACTCAACTCTTCGCTCACGATGACTGGATAAGTCTTGTCTGGGCCCAAAAATTCATACTTTAATCCTTTGGGCAAAGGTTTGAGGTCTACCTCGGGCGCTTGCGGCTCCTCGGGTTTTATTTCTCCTATGTCTTCGAATTTTCCTTCCTCCACGCTTCCATCATGTGGCTCTAAGCCTTTTGTTGCTTCTTCTAGTTCTTCATCTCGTTGATCACTAATTTGATTTTTCATCGCTCTTTGCAGCGGGCCTCTAAGAGTTTCAACAAAACAAAGGCTATCTATCTCTTCTACTTCTTCATCTTCGGGAGGAAAGGGTGTAAGGTGTTTAGAAGCACGAAGAAAGTTATATGTGTACTTTGTTCCATTAAGGTTCATTGTTACTTTGCCTTCTCCGGCATCTAACACGACATCAACCAACTTAAGAAAGGGTCTCCTAAGATTATGTGATCATGATTACTATGGTAAGCATCAATAACAAAGAAATCGGTTGGTATGTAATTTCTAGAGATTTTTACTTTCATGTTGCAAGCAATACCTAGAGGTTTGATAGTTCTATCATCTCCCATAATTAATTTTGTTAATGTTGGAGCTAAGTCTAGGTTGTGGTCTTGAACTTTATCATAAATTTTAGAAGATAGGACACTTACTTGTGCTCCGATGTCGCATAAAGCCTTGCATTGAACTCTGTTGATCTCGAAACTCAAGTGTGGTGTCATCTTCTCTCCTTCTTTGGATCCTATCGCGTAGATTTCGGCGAGGCGAGCGTATGGTGATGCTTCGGGCTTGATTACCATGATTCTCTTCACCTCGGCTATGTGTTCCGGATCCACTACGTCATCTCCAAAGAGCTTTTGAAAAATCTCACCGGTGGTTTCAAGGTCGTACGAATTTTTCGCTTTCTTCTCCGGTGGGAAATCCACTTTCAGTGCTCTTGCCATTCCCTTTTGATTAGGGAATGGTCTTCTCTTGTCGAATACTTCTCCGTAATCGATAGGAACCCAATCCATTGGTTCGAACTCCCTTAGTGGCTTCGCGCTTGACATGCTTCTTTTGTTCGTCTCATTTGGTACGGCGAAGTCGATGCTCGGGGTAGTTCTTGACTTGATGTGTTATTGTTCAAGCTTTTCCGTGATTGGTTCCTCTTTTGTGACTTCCGGGGTTGCCTCTTTAGAAAATTCAGCACTCTTCTTCTTCCTCGAGTTGTATTCCGGCTCTTCCGCAAGTCTTGTTTCCCAATCTCTTTGCATGGCAGCCACTTTACTAACTTTTTGTAGAAGTTGGGCGGCTTCCGTGAGTGTTTTCTCCATGAGATCCCCACCTACACACATTTCGATGTGTTACATGCAACTAGGGGTTAGTGAAAAGAAAAATGTATGCAAGAGTACGTCACCGGTGAAGCCGAGTTTTGGTCCTTGTTCGGTTAACCCATTAAACCTATCCCAGGCTTGGTCTATCCCTTCCTCTTCTCCTTGCATGAAATTGATCACTTGCCTCCTTAGATGTTGAACCTTGCTAATTGCAAAGAACTTCTCACAAAACTTCTTCGTCAAATTGTTCCAATTGCCTTCAACATCAAAGGACGCAAACGAGTACCGTGTCTTTGCATTGCCGGCAAGTGAGTAGGGAAAGAGATTCCATTTGAACCATTCATCGAGAACTCCTTCTTGACGCACCGTGTTGCATATTGTCATGAAGTTCCTTATGTGTCTATATGGGTTCTCCGTAACCATCCCTTCAAACGGGTTTGCCGCCACCATATCGATGATCTTGGATTTAATCTCATACTTGGTCGCTTCGAGCTTCGAATCCGACTCTTGTACTTTTATGTCTTCACATCGAGGGCTAGCATAATCCCTTAATGATTTCTCCGGTTCTTCCATGGGTTGATTAACGAACGCCATCTAGACAATAAGATAAAAACAAAACAAAAACGAAACAAGTGTTTTTCTAGAAAATATATGTTAGATATAGCAAACGAAAGATAAACTAAATATAAAACTAAGTTAAATGCAAATCAAACGATGTAGACTAGCTTGCTCCCCGGCAACGGCGCCAGAAAAAGGGGCTTGTTGATGGATAAAAGACATATCCCTCTACGATCCGCAAGCGTACGGACCCCACACCTTTTTCACCACGGGATTCCCAAGGTTCTTGTCAATCCGCGGAGCAAGGGGATTACAAGCGTTCGATCTACAACGACACACTAGCTACTAAAACCCTAACTATCATTATGCTAGAAAACAACTAAACTACGCTAGAGAGAATGATTAAGATATCAAGATAAAAGACACTCGCCCTCGGGTCTACGATACTAGAACATGCAATCGCTTAAAGACATGAAAACCAATCTAATCTATCGGGGGTTGTGACCACGGTTTCGCCCTTTCCCTCCTCTAGTACTGTCACTACGCGAAGGTATTCATGACTAAACCTATGATGGACACGGCGTATTCAATGGATCCAAGGAAGCATTGGAGCTCTACTCCCTTTACGGCATGGTAGCTAACCTTAAGCATTAAAGTATATTCAACACAAGATGATAGATAGATAATCCGACAAAGTGTGATTACATCTCAAGATCGATTACAACCCATGGACGAATGAGAAGATTACCCCATCAAGGTGCTGATCATGGCATCGTTGATCATGGTTTCCCTTCCGACGGTGTCTTCCTTCTTCTCCACGAGAGGGTGCTTCCTTCGAGGTGGTTGATCTCCCTCCGGAGATCCTCCTCCTCTCTCTCTAGCTTGTGGATGGCCTTCTGGTGCGAATGACTCCCCCCTCCCGTCGAATGGCGGCGCCCAGGCTTTTAGGGTTCAAGATCCTTCGGGTGCAAGAAAAACGGTACCGAACCGGCCACCATAGTGGGCTGGGCCGGCCGGCCTGGGCCGACCGGCCTGGGCCCACCTCGGCCCGGTTCGGTCGCCCTTTTTGCTCCGTGGGTCCTTATGCATTTATGTACTTTGCCCCCTCCACTTGCATGATTTTGATGATGTTATCCTCGCGTCCAAGATGGAGGTTCTCTTCGCATGAAGTTCGATCTTTTACGCTTCAATCCCCGGGGTGTTCCTCATAGCACTTCGGTCCTTGCCAACTTTGGAAGTGATTTCATCAAGCTCATGAACACGAACAAGACTCCGTAAATGCTCCTTTGAACTTGTTGCGAATCCGTCCTTTATGTCCATGTTTTCCTACATAAACACAACACTTCCAAATGCATGCACATAGATGAACTTGTTATATGATTAGTGTGCCTAGTGGCGGGTTAGTTCCATAATCAAATCCAAACCAAAGTGTAATGAACATGCTAGGTGCACCAAAATACACCGTCAACACTCTCCTCAAACTGACTTGTAACCCTGCCTCCCGGGCTATATAAGGCGAGGCAGGGACATCTCTCTCTCATATGCATCATCTTCTAAACACACCAAATCAACCCAGAGCTATGCACCATATAGGTCGTAGGGTATTACGCACCTCGTGGCTCGAACCTGTCTAAATTGTGTGCCACATGTCTCTTCTTCGAGTTACCGATCTCGGCGAGGCCACATTCATCTACCTCGGGTACTCCCCTTGGTAGGTTGTCGGTCCAAAACACCGACAGCTGGCGCGCTAGGTAGGGGACACTCCAGTGGCTGCGTGGGCTTGGCCAACTTGGGTAGTGAGTTGGAGACGTGTGCTTGGAAGCCGTGTTCATCTTGTTGGAGTCTCCATCTCCTTCGAGAAGATTTTTTATCGGCTCCCATTCACTCTACCCTCTCTGGTTCGCCGTATCGTTCCTTCACATGGCTCGGGAGGGAGGTAGGATGTCAAGGGAGTGCTCAGCGACTTCCCTCGGGATGCCTGGCATGTCCGAGGGGCTCCACGCAAAGATGTCGGCGCTGGCGCAGAGAAAGTCGACGAGCACCACTTCCTATTTCGGGTTGAGGGTGGAACTGACCCTCAATGCCTTGCCCTCGGGGGTAGTAGGGTCGAGGGGCACCTCCTTGGTCTGCTCGGCAGCCTCGAAGCTACCCGCGTGCTTGGTAGAGGAGTCGAGGTCCTCGTTGACCAACTTCTCCAGGTCCGTGATGAGCGCCTCGTCAAGCGCAAACGCCTCAGCGTGCTCCACGCACTCGATGTCGCAGTCGAACGCGTGCTCGATCGATGAGCCCAAGGTGATGAAGCCTTTCGGTCCCGACATCTTCATCATGAGGTACGTGTAGATCAGGACTGCCATGAACTTGTTGGAGTTTCTTTTTGTTCGTTTCTTTTCATTTTCTTTTCTCTCATGTTACTTTGTTTGGGTGTTGTCAATGCACTCATCAAGAGGGAGATTGAGGACCATGTGTGGTTCGAGGACCGGTGGATGGTCGCTTCCTTGTGTGATGAGTGATTGACAACATTGTGTGGACTGATTCTTGGCTAAGTATTGCAGATGCAGGTTGCGGCTTGACTCGTGTTGGTGCAGGTGAAGAACAAGTGCGAAAGGTCGTTGCCGGTGAGACCTCCAGGTGTGAAGAAGACAAGTAGGCTTCATTCGAGGGACCCGGTGGCCAACGCTGCCAAGTGCGGGCCGCATGGTAGCAAGAACAGGAAGATGAAGTCGGTGGACGGTTTCTTGGTTGAGCCACAAAACCAAAGTCGAGCTTGGACTTCATGGGAGCCAACTCATGAGTGGTGATTGCCGGACGCTACATCAAGTTCGTGGGGTTTGCGATGGTTCACCAGAAAATCACCGGGTTACTCGACTGAGCCACAAAGCCGAGGCCGAAGACCATGTGCGGCTGTCTGGCCAAAACCGGCCTGACCGGTTTGGAGAACCGGTATGACTAGTTTGGCGTCGCAGGGTGCCAGATGCTTCGAGGCAGAGGACATGCGTCGGGATCGCAAGGCTTGCGTCGAGGCTACGCGAAGTGCGGTCGCCGGGCATCCGTTCGATGGTGCTACGAAGACAAATTCCCAAAGTGCCCTTGGTGGGTGTGTATCTTAGTTTAGGCCTTAGGGGCATTTTAGACTTTAGGCTTGCCTCCATATAACCCAAGAGGTGAGAGGATGGCAGCCATATCTTGGAACCCTTGTATGAACCTCCTTGGTATGTATAGATGATTTGGCGTGCTTCTCAAGGCTTTGTTGTGTTGTTCTCGGTTGCTCTTGGTGGTGATTTTTGGGGCCTCTCTTGGTGGTTTTCTCGGTGTGTTTTCGGGACCTTGTTCTTGGGGATTTGATGGGGGAAATTCGTGTGAACCCTTCTTGCTCGATTTTGGTGTTTTCGGAGTTTTAGGTTTAGAGGTGTTCTTGAGGGTTGACTTTCGATTCCTCTTGATTTAGTGGGTTTTGGGGACCAAGCTTCTAGCCAAGGGTAGCCCACAAGGCACCCTATCTATCCCCAAAGTCTCACTTTGATCCATAGAACGAATCGGGAGATCAATTGGTGGAAGGGTTGAGTTTTTCCCGCGGGCTGTGTTCTTCCCGACTGTCTAGGCAAAAACCGGCCTGACCGGTTTCCCAAACCGGTCTGATCGGTTTTGTCCTGTGGGCTATCGAGAAGGGTTTTTGAGTAAGGAAGTATCTACTGCGCAATGGCTTCTTTTGTTCAGATGTAGAAAGGCTCTTGAGGTGTTTGGGGTCTTTGGGGAGTTTCTGGACAAAGTCGGTCTGACCGGTTTGCCAAACCGGTTTGACCGGTTTTCCCTACCTGCGTGAGGCTAAGTCCAACAGAAGCGGTCTGACCGGTTTCAGAAACCAGCCTCACCAGTTTGGGCTGCTAGCAGCCGTGTCGTGTGTGTTTCCGCTGTGTGTGTGCGGTGGCTGTTGGTTGGGTCTTGCTCCTAGGTTCAGTAGCACTTCAGTGGCTGCGTCAACTTGGCAAGAGAAACTTGCGGAGGTGCACGAGTGAAATCAGGTTCCTAGGCTGAATTCTTGAATAGAATTTTTATTGGCTCTCATTCACTCCCCCCTCTCTGGTTCGCCGTTTCGGTCCTTCAAGTGGTATCATAGCCGGTTGGGGTCTTTATTTACTCTAACCAGTCTAAGATCCAAGAATGGCGTACCAGGAATGGGGTTTGGGCCTCCACACTTCGATGGAAAGAACTACCAGATGTGGAGTGAGCGGATGGCGGCGTTCCTCCGCGGAAAGGGTCAGATCCTTTGGGATGTCACTGTGGACACATGCTATGTCCAGCTGATGAACTTCCTCACTCCAGGATTGAGGGACATGTTCGACGCCAACAACAAGGCGGTCGACTACTTGTTTCGTGGTTTGTGTCAGCCTAAATTCGATCGGGTGCACACGGAGAACTTGGCTTGTAGAATTTGGATGGTGTTGAAGGAAGCTCACGTTGGAAACGCCTAGGTTCAGGCTCGGATGTATGTGACCTACCGGAGAGAGTACGAGAACTTCACTCATCTCCCCGGTGAGTCCATCGATGCCTTGTTTCAGAGGTTCACGGTCGTGGTGAACAACATGTGGGCCAATGAGGACGTGCTCCCGTATGATGATCATGACAGAGCGGTCAAGCTCTTACACTCTTTGGATCGTACAATTTGGGGCGGAAAGTTTGAGGCCATTGTGGAGTCAGAGAAGTATGACACTCTGACGGTGAATGAGCTGTTCTCAAAGCTCAAGTCGGCTGAGGTGGATAGGGGCATGACAACCAAGCTCGAGGGCCCGACTGACTCTCATAGTCTTGCCCTCGTTGGTGGTTCGAAAGAAAAGCTAAGACTAACCCATCCACCAGGATGTTCTCTTTGTCTTCTCTGATGTCTATTCCAGATGAGGAGTTTGACGTGCTTGGAGAGGACGAGCTGGCATTGCTGACGAGGAGATTCAAGAGGTTGCACGAGAACCGGGTAAACATGAGGAGGAACACGAGGACATGCTTCTATGCGGCAAGCCGGGACACTTCGTCGCCGACTGCCCGGAGAAGTTCGAGAACAAGGATGGCTACAAGCACAAGTCAAGATCGGATGGCAAGTACCGGTCGAGGTACGACCACAAGAGCAAGCACAAAAACAAGCACAAGGACGAGCGATGATCGAGGAAGATGGAGAGCCGAGGCAAGGCCCGAGCGATGGTTGGAGCGAGCGACGTCGACTCCAGTTCCACGTACTCCACCTCGAGCTCAAGCAGCAGTGAAGATGAAGGTGATCGTCGTAAGAGCAAGAAGTCGTCCAAGAACCTGAGCGGGCTGAGCTGCTTCGCTAGAGACGGCTTCTGCACCATGGCACTGAGCTCCGGCAGCAAGAAGAGTACACAGAGCGACTCGGACTCTGATTCCGACGACGAGGTGCTTGATGAACTCCCCTTTGTGCGTCAGGAGAATGAACAGCTTAGCTTGTTGCTTGATAATCGTGATGACATGCTTAGAGAGGCTAACAAAATGAGGAAAAAGCTTAGGGATTCACTCGAGGATGCTAGGACTAGAGTGGCTGAGCTAGAAACACAGAATTTGGATGCTAACCTGGAAGTTGATTCTCTGAAAGCTTCACCTGTTGTTTCTGATGATGTTGAATGTGTTGATTGCTCTATTTTCCTTGCTGATCTTGCCTTGTTTAAGGAAAAGCAGGCCTCCAAGTGTGAGGAACTAGATGTGCTTAGGGTTGAAGTGGCTGAGCTTAAATCTAGATCTGCTTTGCTAGGTGCTTGCACGTCTTGCCCTGTCTTGCATGCTAAAATTGATGAGATGCATGCTTACACTGTTTCTCTTGAGGCTAAGTTGAAAGAACTAATTCCTACATCTTACTCTACCTGTTAAATGCATGCTTTGAAGAATTTGGAACTTGCACATTATGTTGATCATTTGTAGGATGAGAATATGAGTTGAGAAAGTTGATGGGTTGGTTGTCTGGTCATGAGCCTCAGCTGAGGATAATGATTGAGACATTCAAGAGACAGGATGGTGAGGGACTTGGGGTAAACAAGGTTGGTGAGGGAAGTGAAGAAAACATTCCTGAACCACCAAAAACCCACCACAAAAATGATTTCCCTCCTAGACATAACCATCTTAGGAACCGACTAGACACAACCACAGCTCCACCCGTGTTTCCCCCACAAACAAAATGATTTCCAAAAGCCCATCAAGTCTGTGAGCACTTCCGGGAAAGTGCTCTTTGGGAAAGAAAGTGAGAAAGTGAGTGAGGAGAAACCGGTTGATAAGTCGAGTGGAGAGAAACCAAGTGAACAGCCCCAACCTAAGCCTAAACCCAAGCTTGTGAGGCTTCATTGTGGCTATTTTGGGACATATGGCCATAAGGATGAATTTTGCTTCAAGAGGAAGCAAGAAGAGAGAATGGCGAAGGAGTGGGCTGACAAGGACAAGTACCACCCCTCCAGTGGTGTACTTGAGCCTCGTGTGCAGATGCCCAGAGCTAAGGCGAGTGTGAGAACAGTTCCGTCTTGGGGAGAGTGAAAGGCTGCAGGAGGTGCTGTTGGAAGTGTGAAACCGGTCAGACCGGTTTTGAAACTGGTCAGACCGGTTTGGGGTCTGCAGGGGGGCAAGTTTGTTTTCCGTGCTCGTGAGGAGTCTCGGTTTGTCTCAGGTGGTTGGTCTGGAGAGTCCGCAGGTGGTCAGTTTGCTAGGCATTCTCCCTCTCGTGTTCAATACGGGGATGGAAGGAGTCATAGCTTTGAGATGGAGAGGAGGGACGATCCACGGTTCTCCTTTCGTGGTTTTGGTCCTCCTCCAGGCAGAGAGGGTTGGTTTCCTCGGAGTGGTTACCGGGGTGGTGTTCGTGGAGGTAGATTTGGTAGGAAAGATGGTTTGGTTTGTGCTAACCCCACTTTCGAGCAAATGGCTCGACACTGGTTTTACTCTTTTGGTACTAACCCTAGTTCTGAGTCGTTTGTTTGCTCACATGTTCATTTTGAATTTCAGGTGGGAGACTTGAAGAACATTTGGTTGATTGACTCCGGTTGCTCGAAGCATATGACCGGAGACAATGGGTGGTTCTCAAGTCTCGTCCCGGTGTTGACAAAGAGATACATCACTTTTGGGGACAATGGGCGTGGGCGTGTGCTTTCAGAAGGTGAGGTTAAGGTGAGTGACAAGATCACTCTGAGGCGTGTTGCTCGTGTTCAATGGCTTGGATACAATTTGCTTTCTGTGTCCCAGCTGTTGGATGAGGGCTTTGAGGTGTTGTTTCGGCCTGGTGGTTCTCGGATTTTGGACTCTCGAGGGGACCTTGTTTGTATCGTCGTTCCCAAGGGTCAGGTGTTTCGAGCTGATTTTTGTCAGTCTTCTAGTGTTGAGCGTTGTTTCTTGGCTGGTTCTTCGAGTGAGTTGTGGAAGTGGCATAGGAAGTTGGGTCACTTGAGCTTTGACCTTTTGTCTCGCTTGAGTAAACTCAGTTTGGTCCGAGGATTTCCACGGTTGAGGCTTGAGAAAGAGTTGGTTTGTGCGCCGTGTAGGCATGCGAAGATGGTAGCCTCCTCTCACCCGCCTCTCACCGATGTGATGACTGAGCGTCCATGCGAGCCGCTCCATATGGACCTTGTTGGCCCAGCTCGTGTGCGATCTGCGGGTGGGAAGTGGTATATCCTTGTTGTGGTGGACGACTATTGTCGGTAAGCGTAGGTGTTCTTTCTCGAGGATAAGGGGGAGACGTTTGGTTTTGTTCGAGATCTTGTCTTGAGGTTGAGGAATGAGAGGCACGGAGATGCCATACGAGCAATCCACAGTGACAATGGCTCAGAATTCAGAAACTCTCGTTTTGAAACCTTTTGCCATGATTTGGGTCTTGAACACCAGTTTTCGAGTCCGTATACGCCTTCCCAGAATAGTGTTGTGGAAAGGAAAAACAAGACCTTGTGTGAGATGGCTCGGACGATGCTTGATGAGCATAGGACTCCGAGAAGGTTCTGGGTTGAGGCGGTGAATACCGCGTGCTATGTGTCAAACAGGATCTACCTCAGAGTGCATAAGAAGAAAACATGCTACGAATTGATGCATAGTCGCACACCCAAGGTGAGTCACTTCCATGTCTTTGGTTGCAAGTGCTTTGTTTTGAAGAAAGGGAAAAAGTTGGATAAGTTTGAGGCTAGGTCGGTCGATGGTATTTTCTTTGGTTATGCATCTCATTCTAGAGCATATCGTGTGCTCAATCTTGAAACTTACCAAATCGTGGAGACTTGCGAGGTAACCTTCGACGAGACACAGCCACATAGTCAGCTTGTCTTTGAATGTGCAGGTGATGATGAGCTTGGCGAGGAGATCTTTCAGGAGGAGGAGCATGAACTTGGAGGTGATGAAGATGGCGGTGTGGTGCCCCCGGCTGAACATGTACCTACTACTTTAACTACAGTGGTTGACGACCCCTCTCCTACACCTACACGACAAATCAAGATCGAGGAGAAGCTATAGTGGAGGGGGAGGTACAATCAAGGAGAGAACCTCCCCGGCGAGTGCAAGTGGATCACCCAGCTTCAAGGATCATCGACGATATGAATGAATGTACTACACGATCGAGGGTTCGGAACAATTCTCATTTCGCTCATGCTGCATTTGTTGCCACCTTTGAGCCCAAAGACATTGGACACGCACTATCTGATCATAATTGGGTTAATTCGATGCATGAGGAGTTGGAGAACTTTGACAAGAATCAGGTTTGGGAATTGGTTGACCCTCCCCCAGGGTGTAAGCCGATTGGTACAAAGTGGGTGTGGAAGAACAAAGAAAGAGAGAAAGGTGAAGTGTTGAGAAACAAGTTGAGGCTTGTTGCTCAGGGGTTCAGTCAGAAGGAGGGGATCGACTACGAGGAGACTTTTGCTCTCGTATCCCGTTTGGAGGCAATTAGGATCCTTCTAGCCTTTTCAGTGGCTAAAGGGTTCAAGTTGCACGAAATGGATGTGAAGAGTGCTTTTCTGAATGGTGTGTTGGAGGAAGTAGTGTATGTGAGGCAACCACCGGGGTTTGAGAGTGAGAGGTACCCCCACCGGGTGTACAAATTGAGGAAGGCGCTTTATGGGTTGAAGCAGGCGCCTAGAGCTTGGTATGGTAGGTTGAGGGGGTTCTTGTTTGAGAGAGGTTTTGAGATGGGGAAGGTTGATCAGACCTTGTTTCTACTTAGGCAGGGCAGAGATATCCTGATTGTGCAGGTGTACGTGGATGATATTGTCTTTGGTGGCTCTCTTGTTGCAATGTTTGCAGAGGATATGAGCAGGGAATTTGAGATGAGCATGATGGGCGAGTTGCAGCTCTTTCTCGGGCTACAAATCAAGCAATCAAAGGAAGGAACATTTGTGCACCAAGCTAAGTACACCAAGGACATTGTGCGGAAGATCAAGATGGAGGACTCCAAGGCTATGACGACACCGATGAGTACGACTACAGCTCTTGATGCAGACAAGGAAGGTGAACACGTGGACCAGAAGGAGTACCGATGCATGATCGGGTCACTCCTTTACTTGACGGCGACGAGGTCGGAAATTCAGTTCTCGGTATGTCTGTGCGCTCGTTTTCCAGCATCTCCGTGGACTTCGCATTGACAAGCGGTGAAGCGAATTTTCAGGTACTTGCGTCACACTCCCGACTTTTGCCTTTGGTACTCCGCGTCCTCTTCTTTGGCTCTTCGTGGATTTTGGGATGCGGATTTTGCCGGGTGTCGGTTGGATAGGAAGTCCACTTCTGGGACTTGTCAGTTTTTGGGATCTTCTTTGGTGTCTTGGTCTTCCCGCAAACAGTCGAGTGTTGCTCAATCCACTACCGAGGCAGAGTACGTTGCCACTGCTAGTTGTTGCTCTCAGCTCCTTTGGATCACATACACCATGAGTGACTTTGGTGAGGTGTATACTCATGTCCCACTTCAATGTGATAGCACCGGTGCCATAAGCGTTGCAAAGAACCCAGTGCTCCATTCCAAAACCAGACACATAGAAGTGAGGTATCATTTTTCGAGAGGCAATGCTGAGAAAGGGAAGATAGCTTTGATCCATGTACCCACACATGACCAACTAGCCGATATTTTCACCAAACCCCTAGATCAAGCAACTTTCACTCCTTTGTAGCATATGTATAGTTTTTCTTTGTGCATTTCTTGCATTTGGCATGGCATATGTAACATGATGTATAGGCATCCTTGTATCTTAGATTGCATGCATTTTGTATCATATGCATTTTGTAGGAAAAGCTTCTCTCATACACATTGTTTACCATGATGTGCTATATATGATCGTGTGAGCTAGTCTGGTATGCTATGGTTAGTTTGGCTTAGCTCTTGATGATCTTGATTTATTTCCATGGTTGATGACTATGTTTTTGAAAAATGACACATATATGCTCATGTGTAAATGCCTTTATATGATCTTGACATGTTTTAGTGGCCTGGTTATGCTTAATTTTAGGTTGGATAGCTAGTTTATTGATCATATGGGGCCAAAGGCTCATTTGCCATCATGAATGTTGAGCCCTCTTGCTTTATCTTCTGGAGGGGCACATGTTCCTTTTTGTCGCAAAGACATTTCATGTACCAAATATGAATCTGAAAATGAAATGTAAAATGCTTGAAAAATGTGCTCCTATGTCATACGTGCTAAATTTAATTTGCTTTGGGTGCTAAACTGTTGCATGTTACCTACCAATGAGAAGTCTCATACAATAGAAGTAGCACTACTAGAAAAGTTGCTATCTGTGACGATTTGCTCGTGACGCTGCTCACTTTCGTCACAGAATGATATGTCTTATATGACGAATTCTCCAATTTCGTCATAGGTGGCAAGTGACGAAGATTTGGCCTGGAAAATTATGACGAAAATGAAAATAACGTCACAGAATTGTAAAAGGAGATCGTCATAAAACTTGTTTTGGGTATACCGTATTGGAATGACGAAACCTGATTGTCACAAATTAGTTTTGATATGGTCACCATTTGTTGAAATTGTTTGACACACTTAATGATGAAACAAATTGGTCACAAATCAGTGGTGCACTTGACGGTGTGGGATGCGTGTTCCAAATGGGCCGCTCCGCTCCCTGTTTTTTTTTTGGAATTGGGCCACAAAAAATGGGCCACACTTTTGGCTTTTATCAGCATGAAAAAATTGCGACTAGGGGGATTTGAACCCTAGTCTGCACAATGGGAAGGGAGGGAGTTACCACTGAGCTATAACATGATTTCTGTCCCATTGGTGCATGTCATTCATCCTATCAACATTTTAATGGAACACCACCCACATTTAAATTTGCAAAACAAAAAAAGGTGCACCCACCCACATTTAATTTTGCAAAACAAAAAAAGGTGCACCCATGGGATTCGAACCCTGGTCTCCTTAGTGGGAAGAGAGAGACTTACCACTAAGCTATAACATGAGTTGTGTCCTTTTGGTGTATGTTGTCCTTTTATAATAGTGTTTACCAAGCGATGGAGCTTCGCCGGAACCATGTGGCAGCACAGGGTTGGTCAAGTTGCTTCGCCGGGACAACGTGGCGCACGCTGAGCTGGTTTTCCCCTCATTTTTTCTTTTTAATCTACAATTAAAATTTAAAACTAATGTTTCTCAGTCATATTAACTCCAAATTTATTGATTTTTTTTCTGATTTTTTGTAAAATAACGATCTTTCATGTAATTTTGTTCGTTTACATATTAGTTACTATTTCATTTACCTTTTCTATACAACTTCTTTTCTTGTAGTGAAAGATAATAAATAAAACATATTTTGGCATAGCAAATGCTAACATAACTTCATATTTTCTAATGTTATGATAAACATAAGGTTGTAACCAAGTTTTAGATGCATACGGCTTTGAAAATGTAAATCACCACTCAAATCTCAAAGTTTGTGTTGAGTTATTAGAAACTATGTCACAGATGTAACCGTTTGTGAGCAGTGTATGCTTCAGTTGGGAAGTGTATCATCACTTTCTCAGAATCACTTGAAACTTTTTTGACAACATACCGTACCAAAAGGAGGAGCTCCAGCAAAATTTTAGATTTTTTAAGCAAGGTTACAAGTTTTTTACATTTATTCCTTATTAAATCAACAAATATTTATAATAATAGGCAAACTTGGTCAGAAAATTCCGAAACTTCACCCAACATCTTAGATTGCATCCATTAGCATCAAAAAAAGTTTCATACGATTTGAAGCAACTTGTACTACACGTCCCACATAGGGATGAACATCTCTTGGTGACTCACAGTGACATGTGTGAGACATGTAGGCTTCAGTGGGGAAGTGCATCATCACTTTCTCAGAATCACTTGAAACTTTTTTGACAACATAACGTACCAAAAGGAGGAGCTCCAGCAAAATTTCAGATTTTTTAAGCAAGGTTACAAGTTTTTTACATTTATTCCTTATTAAATCAACAAATATTTACAATAATAGGCAAACTTGGTCAGAAAATTACAAAACTTCACACCACATCATAGTTTGGATCCATAAGAATCCAAAAAATTTGAAATGATTTCGAGCAACTGGTACTACACATCTCACATAGGGATGAAGGTCTCTCGCTAAGTGACAATGACGTGTGTGTGACAAGTATGCTTTAGTGGTGACGTGCATCACCACTTTCTCAGAATCACTAGAATTTTTTTGACGACATAATACACCAAAAGGTAGAGCTCACGCAAAATTTCAGAATTTTTTTGACAAGATTAGATGATTTTAACAATTATTCTTTATTAAATCAACAATAATTACAATAATATGCAAAAGTGGTCTGAAAATTACAAAATTTCACACCACATCATAGTTTGAATCCATAAGAATCCCAAAAAAGTTTCAAATGATTTCGAGCAACTGATAGTACACATCTCACATCTCGGCCCAAGTATTTCTATCAGTCGATTCATACGATCTGACGGTTGCAGGCTCTTTGAAACCCTAGTCGCGTCATCCCCGCACTTAGGGCATGTACAGCCCTTAGACAGCACGCCATCTACAGAATCTCGGACTGCGCATATAGACCGATGTACAGACAACTCATACAACCCATAAATAAAGATGCTGTCGGTAAGTTGTTTAATGCTTTGCACGTAACTTAAGATCAAATATACATGCATTTGTGTATATCATTGTGTGGCTATTTCATATCATTTTAATCTTCCTAAAGAACTTTTCTAATATTACATTCTTTCACAAGTGATGTATCATAAACGTCCTATTCAAATGAAAAAGATTGACTTCCAAATATCTCGTGACTGTTTCTCTCTCGAATCCCTGTTTTCTGTTTTGACTCTGTAAAAAGTTCGGCTTCCACAATTTTTTTTTAAAAGTTGGCTTCAAAATATCTCGTGACTTCGTTTGCTGAATGGACTGAAACTGAGCCACGGGAGCCTTACCTCTTTGCCTCCTCTCTCCTTTCAATCCACCGCAAAAGCAATTGGAGAAAGGATCCACAAGCTGCCTTATAGAAACGCTGTACATGCCCTTAATCCCGATCTCACCCTGGATCCCACCTGCGTCCTCCCCATCGAAACCGCCGCCACCCCACCAGCGCTCCTCGCAAGATCTCGCGCCCGTCGCCGCGCCGCACTCTCACCTCGAGACTCCAGCCGCCCCTCCCCTTCCCTCCCATGCGCACCCAGCGCCAGATCCTGTTCTCGTCGCCGCCCTCTAGCCTCCAGCCACCTCCCCCGTTCCATCAGATCAAGTTGCGGTGAGAATTCAGAGTCCGGCGAGCAGATTTATGGCGGCGCGGAGCTCCACGGAGTCCTCCTCCGCGGCCTCCTCGGGGCTCGACTTTGAGCACACCGCGCTCACGCTCCGCCTCCCGGGCTCCGACCCCGACCGCAAGTGCGCCGCATCCACCTCCGACCCCGCCGGCGGCCGCTCCCCCGTGCGCCTCCGACGCCCCGCCCTCCCCCAAGTACGCTGCTCGCCTCGTGGGGAATTAATTCCGGGTCGATTATGGGTCCGGCTCGACCGATTGGTCCGTTCGTTTGTCTTTGGCGTGTGCGGGGCTCGGGTGGTTGGGCGGCCGCCGGTGAGCCGGAACCAGCGGAACGCGCTCCCCAGGGGCAAGTTCGTCAAGGTGGCCGTCGCCGGCGCGCCGTACCAGCACAAGGTCGACCTCGAGGCGTATGCGGGGTACGAGCAGCTGATCGCCGCGCTCCAGGACATGTTCACCGCCCACTTCACCGTCTGTGAGTGCTTGCTGCTGCTTCTGTTCTGTGCATAATGGCCATATCTTAGATCGAAAAATATTTGCAGCACCATAAGGCCTGGATAGTGTATGCCATTTCCACATGATTGCGCTAAGCTATTTCATTTCTCTGGCCCCTGAGAACCTAATAGTGGCCGGTTCAAAAAAAAGAACCTAATAATGGCCGGGGCGCTGGCGTCTTGGGCATTGACGCCCTTGACATTTAATATGAGCTAGAAATTGTAATCACCGTTAGTAAGTTGTGTTTTAAAAGCATTCTTTTGTCCCTTATTTGCTGAGAGCTTCAAGTATATGATTAACTCGTATAATTAACTTTCTAAAGGGTGATAGGTCATGGGAAAATATCTGTGCCAGTTAACAATTGTGGTTAGCTTGGGAATTTCTATCTAGTGGCCAGTGGCTCAACCATAGGAGTTCGCTTGGTGGTCCTTTTTTTCATCATGTGATTTTCTTATATTGGTATAGGCTCAACAAACTTTTGTTTTCTATTTCTTATATAATTGACTGGTTGAACAGCTTTGATGTAGTTGTCTCACCATAAGTAGATGAGCATGCACATAGATATAAAAAGGATCAAGTCGGTTACAGATGCTTTGGATGTGGTTGCACTGCTTGCCTGTTTTTGGTACTGCCTTTTGGGTTAGGGCTAATTTTGATAGTCTTAGTTTTTTTTGTACTCAACCATTTCTATCACTTTTCCTAATATCTTCTTGACAAGCATTGGATTCCTGCTAGATATTACATCCAAAGTACTGTAGGATATATCATTCATGACTAGGGAGTTGGAGCATACTGCAGACCTAGATGAATTGTTACTTCTCCTATCAAGTTGATTACAATAAGCCGCTTCCGGGTGAGGTTGTAATGCTTGCTTGTTTTTGGTATAAACTTCTGGGTTAAGGCTAATGATCCTGATAAATTTATTTTTCCCTTTTACTGTATTTTCTATAATATCTTTTCGACAAACGTAGATTCCCACTACGATTATTATTTGCCTAGATTCCTTTCTAGGGTGTTGGGGCACGACACAAGCCTAGACTAGTTGATACCTTCTCCATTACATTTTTAGATAGGTTTCAACAAAACAGAGCATCACAAGAACATTGAGACAACTCAAAAGATATATGCTCTGTTCTGTTCGTCTTGTTTCAGCAAATTGTTCTGTCAAAAGATGACTCCCTAGCCTCCCAAGACGATTCTGACATCTCTAATGTCTAACTACAGAATGTTTGTGGAAGCCTGCCAACGCCTTCGTCTGATGAAAAGCTCCGAGGTGGTTAACTTGGGTATGTGCTATCATCATCTTCAGAACCTTGGTTTTGCCGAGCTTTCGTCCACGGTGACTTGTGTAGTTCAGCTCAGCTTTGCTAGGACTGAGTCTAATTCTCTTCTTCCTTTGCAGCGCCAGGAGCTGCTAAATGAGGCGCATCCGTGAAGG
Organism: Cenchrus americanus; assembly: GCA_947561735.1. Classification (NCBI taxonomy): domain Eukaryota; kingdom Viridiplantae; phylum Streptophyta; class Magnoliopsida; order Poales; family Poaceae; genus Cenchrus; species Cenchrus americanus. The sequence continues at coordinate 191,807,351 of OX387242.1, forward strand.
ATCAGATGGCGACTAGAGAGGGGGGGAGTGAATAGGAGCCGGTAAAAATTCTTCCCAAAGAACCCGGCCTATGTCCTACTCAAATCCCGGTCACACACAAGCGATGGATCGAATCACGCACCAATCGCCAAGACCACGAGGTTATGGATCAACCTCTAGCCTTAGGAACGATTCCTCGAAGCACACGCGGAAGCACTAGAAAGGGGAGGAAGGAATCGAGCCAAGAAGCAAAGCACACGGGCTGCGGCGGACCGTCCGCGCGGAGGGGCGGACCGTCCGCAAGAGCCGCGCGGACCGTCCGGCCGGGTATCGCGGGCCCGTCCGCACCCGAGCCGCGGACCGTCCGGCCTTAGGCGCGGACCGTCCGTTAATTTACACGGAACGACCCAAAGACACCCCCCGTGCCACGGACCGTTCGCGGGGAGCACGCGGACCGTCCGCCTAGCACCCGCGGACCGTCCGCCCGACACCGCGGACTGTCCGAAACTTCGTCCAACCAAAAACCAAAATCACGACGGATCGAAACAAAGGACGAGCAAGAACGCGAAGAACTCGGGACGAACTCGAGCGGCGCGGACCGTCCGCCACGCGAGGCTCGGACAGAACAGAAAAATGCCCGACCTCGAAAGTCAACTCCCCCAAATCATCATCGGATTTCCCAAACGGTTGAAGCTGTGGAGACAAGGATTTGGGAACTTGAAAAGCGTCACACAAGGATGCTATAGCCCAAAAATCTTGCCTCCTAACTCCCTAAATCACCGGGAATCGCGAATCCTTTGAGAACCACCAAAAACTAGAGCACCGAACGAAAACTCACGAATCGAAGTGATTTCCCGGCGTTTGAGGACGCAAGATCAAGCACAAAGATGCACAAGACATCTATCCATGTTTTCCTCAAAGAAATCCGGGAAGAAACTCACTCAAATCCGCGGAATCACTCCGGGAACAAAGGCACGAAAATAAGCACAAAAAGCCACGAAAAACAACCCCGAATCTTCTATACAAACCAGGAAAGATTCACAAGGTCTAGCATGCCGCCCTAGCATCCATCCCTCTCAACAAATCTCTCATGAAGCTGTCATGCTAGCCTAGAGAAAATAGGAAGGAAAATAGCTACGAAAATGAGAAAGAGAAGGGGGGAAATGAAACCCTAAGTCTCGGAGAGAGAGAGCCATCAACACACACTCCAGGCTTATATATCAGGTCCCGCCGGAGTGGTAAATGACTCGACTACCCCTAACTACACTACTGGCGATACAACCCACGTAGGGGCATTTTGGTAATGTTTGTGGGTCTTGCCATCGGACGGCCACGCCTTTGCCGCACCCCCGCGTCCTCCCGACGCAAGCCATGCGATCCCGCCGCGTGTCCTCCGCTTCGAAGCTTCCCGACACGCCGGATCCCGTCTCCGTCGTGTTGGGCCCTCGGACTTGGTTTTGAGGCCCAAACCAAGAAACCGTCCGCCGATGGTTTTGTGGGGAAACCACCAAACCCCGCGTGCTCGGTCCGGCCTCCCCGCCAAACCACTTGACTTGACCGCCACCGTGCACCGGCTCACTTGTCCATGACTTCGTCTTGCTTGTGTCGCCACCATGTGACCCGCACCCGGTCCCCGCCGTCCACCGGGTCCCTCGAACCGAGCCTACTTGTCTCTCCATCTCCCGGAGGCCCCTCAAGGCCGAAGACCTTTCGCGCCCGTTCTTCACCCTCGCAACAACACGAACTAGGCCGCGGCCTACACCCGCGCACTAAGCCAAGAGTCGGTCCAACACCCGTTGTCAATCACTCATCACCGAGGAGCGGTCATCCATCGACCACCGGGACGCTCCTGGTCCTCAATCTCCCCCTTGATGAGTGCATTGACAACACACAACGCGAAATGAAATTCAGAGTAAAAGAGAAAAGAAGAAGAAAGAAAAACGAAGAAGCTCAACTCATGACCAAAACCGAAGAAAGGCAAAGAAAGGTCACAAGCCAAGCAAAGCACAAAATCCACACCGAAAACAGCAAGAAAGCTCCCCCTGAACAAATGCCTCCCCCTGAACATGTGGATGCACTCTTCTAAATTTCAGCTCACCTTTTTCTGAATTTTCATTAAGCTCACCTTTTCTCCCCCTTGTTGACAATGTATGAATCAAGGTGAAAATGCAGAAATGCAAAGCAAAGCATATAAACATCTACATGAGCTTCTCAAATAGGCCAAATCTAGTGTCAAAGGCTAAAAATGAGACAAAGATCACACATATGAATCATAGCATAGACAAAGCATTGCCACAAGTAATATATGAAAATACAAGCATGTGACAAAGCAAAATTTTCAGATTTAAGCGGTTTTATCAAAAGAAGGCTCGCTTCACATGTAAAAGCCTATCCATGTCACACTTGAGCCACAAACATGCATACCATTTAAAGATCATACAAGGATATCAAATTCTCAGCAAAAGATCATGGCAAACACCCATAAAGCAAAGCATGTCATGTTAAAGCTCATGAGCCATGTGTCCACTTCGGGGAGACTTCTCCACTGGTGAACATCATGCAACATGTTTTGCACCCATATGTGAAAGATAAGACATTTTAAACATAGACATGATGGATGGAGCATTTTTCGAGCATTATGCACTTCTTTTCAAGATTGATTCATTTCATGGTACATGAAGTGCCTTTGCGGCAGAAAGAAGCTTATGCTCCCCCATGAATGCAACATAGGCTAAACATTCACAATGATATCCGGCCTTTGGCCCAAATGCAAGAACAGGCATCGAAGCACAATCTAAGCATGAAAAGCACATTTAGACCAAACTGTGACATGGATACACAACTACACACGGGTGGAGCAAATTTTATCGAAAATTAGTCAAGTTTAGCATTTATTTCAAAAGGGGCTATCTCACCACACATATATCTCAAATATTCCAAGAGCATAGCCTCACATCACCATTTCTCCACACATATAACCAAAATCTCACAAATAGCCAAAGAGACTCAAATATGGCATATGAAAGAAGCTCATCATCCTAAAATGCAATATGATACAAATGCAACATGATATATGACAAGATGGCTATCCTACCATGGTTTGTACATCAAGCAAAGCATGTATATACATCAAAGGAAACATGGTATGATACATATGGTACAAAAGGAAATCCACCAAGAATCAACTAGAAAGGGCAACAAACCCCAAGTTCCCCCCGCAAGCGCACAAAAGTAGCTTGGTCGAGAGGCTTTGTAAAGATGTCGGCTAGCTGATCTTGGGTAGGGACATGGCTCAAAACAATGGTTCCTTTCTCCACATTGTCCCTCAGGAAATGATACCTCACCTCTATGTGTTTGGTTCTGGAGTGAAGCACCGGGTTTTTGGCTACACTTATGGCACCGGTGCTATCACAAAGAAGTGGGATCCGGGTGCACTCCTCACCAAAGTCTCTCAAAGTGTATGAAATCCACAAGCGGTGGGAACAACAACTCGCGGCAGCAACATACTCCGCCTCCGTGGTAGACCGAGCTACACTAGACCGCTTGCGGGAAGACCATGAGACCAACGAAGAACCAAGAAACCGACAAGTGCCGGAAGTAGACTTCCTCTCGACTCGACAACCAAAGAAAATCCGCATCGGAAAAACCATGAAGAGACAGAGTCGAGGAGGAAGAATACCAAAGGCCAAGACCAAAGGGCGGACGTAGGTACCCGAAGATCCTCTTGACGGCCCGTCGATGTGATGTCCTCGGTGAAGCTCGAAAACGAGTGCACGGACACACGCCGAACCGTATGTCCGGCCTCGTCGCCGTCAAGTAGAGGAGGGAGCCGATCATGCTCCCGTACTCCCGCCGGTCCACCGGTTCTCCGTCCTCATCCGCATCCAAAGTGGCGGTACTCCCCATGGGAGTCGACATCGGCTTCACATCTTGCATCCGGAACTTCCTCGACATGTCTTTCGTGTACTTGGTTTGGTGCACAAATGTACCGTTCTTCACTTGCTTGATCTGTCGCCCGAGAAAATACCGCAACTCGCCCATCATGCTCATCTCGAACTCCCCGCTCATCTCATCCGCAAACTTGGCAACAAGGTTATGTGACGAGCCACCAAAGACAATATCATCCACGTAAATCTGAACAATCAGCAAGTCATTTCCATGCTTGAGGAGAAACAAGGTTCTATCCACGGTACCCATCACAAACCCTCTACTCAAAAGAAAACCTCTCAATCTCCCATACCAAGCACGGGCGCCCTGTTTCAACCCATACGAGCCCTTTTCAACCCGTATACCCCGTGTGGGTACAACTCGCTCTCAAACCCGGTGGTCGCTTCACATACACCTCCTCCTCTATGACCCCATTCGAAAAGCACTCTTCACGTCCATCCGAAACAACTTGAACCCTTTAGCCACGGCAAAGGCTAGAAGGATCCGAATTGCCTCAAGACGGGCCACGGGAGCAAAGGTCTCCTCATAGTCGATCCCCTCCTTCGACTAAACCCCCGAGCAACAAGTCCGGACTTGTTCCTCACAACCATCCCATTCTCTCCCTCTTTGTTCTTCCCAACCCACTTGGTTCCTATGGGATGGCAATTTGGAGGTGGTTCAACTAACTCCCACACCCCGGTTCCTCTCAAAATTTTCCAACTCCTCATGCATAGAATTGACCCGGTTTGCATCAGATAAGGCATGTCCAATGTCCTTGGGCTCAAAAGTAGCAACAAAAGCAGCATGAGCAAAATGAGAGGAATTCCTGGACCTCGACCGTGTAGTGCGTTCATTGATGTCTCCAATAATCTTCGACAGGGGATGCACTTCTTGAATCCGCCGGGAAGCCTCACGCCTTGAGACTACCTCCCCCTCAACTTCAGCTTCTCTCGCCTGGTCCTCTTGTTGCACCGTCGTTGTCCATGAAGTAGACGGTCCATGCTCCAAAGTCGTTGTAGGGGAAGTAGTGGGTACATGCTCAGCTTCAGACGCATGGTTCTCCCCATCATCATCTCCAGCTTCATCTTTCTCCTCCTCAAAGAGGTCCTCGGCCATCTCTTCATCACCTGCACATTCAAAGCCAAGAGAGGTACATGGCATTGTCTCGTCGAAGGTCACCTCGCAAGTCTCCATGATTTTGTTAGTCTCAAGGTTAAGCACCCTATAGGCTCTAGAGTGGTTAGCATATCCAAAGAAAATACCATCACTAGACCTAGCCTCAAACTTGTCGAGTTTTCCCTTCTTCAAAATAAAGCACTTGCAGCCAAAAACTCGGAAGTGACTCACCTTGGGTGCCCGACCATGCATAAGCTCATAACGGGTCTTCTTCTTGAAAGCTCTCAATAAAATCCGGTTTGAAACATGACGAGTCGTATTGACCGCCTCGGCCCACAACCTCCTAGGAGTCCCGTGCTCATCGAGCATCGTCCTAGCCATCTCACAAAGAGTCCGATTTTTCCTTTCCACGACTCCATTTTGAGGGGGCACATAAGGGGTCGAATACTGATGATCAAGACCTAGATCACGACAAAAGGAATCAAAACGAGAGTTCTTGAACTCGCAGCCATTATCACTGCGGATAGCTCGAATAGCATTCCCATGCCTCTCGTTTTTCAACCTCACGATCGGATCTCGAACAAAGCCAAAAGTCTCACTCTTATCCTCCAAGAAGAACACCCGTGGCATAGCGAGAGTAATCGTCCACCACAACAAGGACATACCACTTCCCACCCACCGAGCGAACTCGAGCCGGCCCAACAAGGTCCATATGCAACGGCTCCGTCGGACGCTCGGTCATGACATCGGTCAGGGGTGGATGGGGAGTGGCTACCATCTTACCATGCCTACAAGGAGCACAAACCAAATCCTTCTCAAACTTCAACTTCGGCAATCCTCGGACAAGGTCAAGACCACTCAAGCGGGAAACCAAATCAAAGCTCAAGTGTCCCAACCGCCTATGCCATTTCCACAAATCGAAGAAGGGACCGGCCATCAAACAGCGAGCAGGACCCAAAGAACGAGAGAAATCAGCCACGAAAATCGACCCTCGGGGATGATCATACGGACAAGATCACCTCGAGAATCAAGCAAACGAGACTCGCCAGACTTGAAACGCACCTCAAAACCTTCATCAAGCAACTGAGAAACCGAAAGCAAATTGAAACCCAAAGACTTCACAAGAGCCACTCTCTTCAACGTTACCTTGTCACTCACATGCACAACACCCTCCGAAAGCACCCTACCTCGTCCATTGTCCCCAAATGTAATGTACATCTTTTCCTTCACCGGGGTGAGGGCCGGAGAACCACTTCTTATCTCCGGTCATGTGTCGAGAACACCGGAGTCGATCAACCAAATGTTCTCCAAGCCTCCTCGCCCGCAAATCGAAACAAGAACGAGAATGAGCTAGCGACTCGACACCGGGGTTAGCACGAGAGAAAGTTAAACCGGTGTCGAGCCATCTCGCTCAAAAGAGGGGTTAGCAAACATCACTCCCTTGCCACCAAACTTCCCATGTCCCATGGGAGGAGTACGAGCACCACGAGGGGGAAAACGTGGTCCGTAGTTCCTCCGGAACCCAAAGCTGCGATCATCTCCCCTAAACCCGTACTGAGGACGAGTAGGAGGACGTCCAGCAAAACCACCACGAGCCCGACCAAACCTCTCACCAGCACGCACACCATCATCTCTCCTGACAAACCTCTCACCACCACCTCTCTGTGGGAACCTGCCAACACTCCTCACACTTCCCACACCCCGTGGAAGTGGCACTCTAGGCTCAGGAATACCGCGAGGCTGGCGATACCTGTCCTGGTTTGCTTGCTCCCTAGCAAGCCTCTCATCCCTCTTCCTCTTGTAGCAAAACTCTGCAAGATGCCTCTCCTTGCCACAATACTCACACCTGAAGGGGATGGGTTTTGGTTTTGGCTCTGGCTTCTCTCTAGGCTTCTCACCCTTCTCACCCACAAACTTCACTGGTTTCTAGAAATCATTTGTCTTAGGTGGGAATTTGGGTGGATCTTGGGTTGTGTCAAGTTTGTTGCAGAGGTGGTTGGGCTTTGGTGTGAAAGAGTTCTTGGGTGCTTTTGGGAGTGGGACTTGGATCTCTCCGATCACCTCAAACCCGGGGTTAGACTCAACACACTTCTCGTACACACTCTCCCCACTGTTCTCTCCCACTTTCTCACCCAACTTCTCAAACCCCAAACCACGGCCATCGGCTCTCTTGAACTCCTCAATCATGATTTTCAATTGAGGTTCCTGCCCAGACAACCAACCCAACACTTTTCTCAAATAGTCATTCTCCTCATAAATGACATCCAACCGGGAAGTAAGCTCAAGATTACGCAAAGTGACTTCATCACAGCTAGAACATGCATTTGCAACAGGAGATTTCAAAGATGCTTCCAAAGAACTAATGGTAGAACGAGCATCAATAAGCTTAGCATGCATAGTAGGACATGATTTGCAAGCACCAAGCAAAGTAGGTCTAGCCTTAAGCTCATCATGTTCAGTCCTAAGAGCATCTAGTTGAGCCAAAACAGAAGCATTCTTCTCATTAAGCAGTTTGATCTCATTCAACCAAGCATCACATTCAACACATTCAACATCATCAGGAGGAGTATGAGCAAGTTTCAAAGAGTCATTCTCAAGTTTCAATTCAAGCAATTTTGACTCTAACTCTCCTACTTTCTCACTAGCATTCTCAAGCTGAGCCCTAAGATCTTTCCTCATCTTTTTGGCATCTCTCAGCACACTATCACGGTTATCAAGCAAACCATTCAACCTAGCAATCTCAGCAAGCAAAGAATCGGGGTCACGGTTTACCTCATCCTCCGAGTCGGAGTCGCCGTCTTCCTTCACACTCTTCTTGCTTTGCTTGAGCTATGGGCCATGCCACAAAAGCCCTCGAGCGCCACACGGCTCGGCCCCGCCGAGGTTCCGGCTTGCACTCTTCTTGCCACCGCGCCTCCCGACGTCTTCATCTTTGTCGCTTGAGCTTGATCGCTCCTCGCTTGAGCTTGAGTCGACGTCGCTCGCACCGGCCACCATCGCTCTTGCCTTGTTCTTCTTGTAGGTGCTCTTGCTCGGTCGCCGCTTGTCCTTGTCCTTGCTCTTGGACTTGTTGAAGTGCTTGCCCTTGGAGGAGTACTTGTCTTCACGCCTCGGGTGCGCCTTGTACTCGTTCACCTTGTACTTGTTCTCCTCCGCTTCCGGCACTCGGCGATAAAGTGGCCACGCTTGCCACACTTGTAGCACGTCCCCGAGCTCCGCCTTGCGTTCCTCCGACTCTCGTGTAGTCGTTCAAATCTTCTTGAGAGCAAGGCCGGCCTCCTCCTCGCCCAAGCACATCAAACTCCTCATCCGGAATGGACATAAGAGAGGACAAAGAAAACTGTCGACGGAAGGGTTAGATTTGCCCTTTGATCCTCCCACAAGAGCAAGACTATGGTCGGTCGAGCCCTCATGCTTGGATAGCATCTTCCCCGTCAACCTCGGCCGACTTGAGCTTAGAAAAGAGGTCATCCAACTCAATAGTCAAATAATTCCCAGACTCCTTGATGGCCTCAACCTTAGCACCCCAAACATTTGGATCCAAGACATGCAAGAGCTTCAAAGCCTGATCATGCTCGGAGTACGGAAAATCCTCAACATTAGCCTTCATGTTGTTCACGATGCCGATGAACCTCTGAAACATCGCATCAATGTCCTCACCGGGAAGTGGAGTGAAATTCTCATATTGCATCCGGTAAGAGACAAAGAGGCGAGCCTTCACATGGTTATCACCACCGTGAGCAACCAACAACTTATCCCAAATTTGCCAAGCAAGATTCAAATGGCGAACACGATCAAACTCTGGATCACACAAGCTCCGGCACAAGTGATCAACGGCTTTTGCATTAGCCTCATACTTGGCCTTGGCATCAGCATCGGTCACCATAAGAGTATGGATGTTGACCGGAATAGCATAGGTCTTGTCAAGCACAATAAACTCCAAAAGCTTTCCTCGAAGAAAAATCATCATACGAGCCGCCCACTTGTGGTAACCCTTGCCATCGAAGTGCGGCGGACCGCCCCGCTCAACGTACGCCATCTTAGGATTCGAGACTTGTCAAAGTCGCAAAGAATCCGGCACCGAGCTCGATACCAATTGAAGGATCAGATGGCGACTAGAGAGGGGGGGAGTGAATAGGAGCCGGTAAAAATTCTTCCCAAAGAACCCGGCCTATGTCCTACTCAAATCCCGGTCACACACAAGCGATGGATCGAATCACGCACCAATCGCCAAGACCACGAGGTTATGGATCAACCTCTAGCCTTAGGAACGATTCCTCGAAGCACACGCGGAAGCACTAGAAAGGGGAGGAAGGAATCGAGCCAAGAAGCAAAGCACACGGCTCGCGCGGACCGTCCGCGCGGAGGGGCGGACCGTCCGCAAGAGCCGCGCGGACCGTCCGGCCGGGTATCGCGGACCGTCCGCACCCGAGCCGCGGACCGTCCGGCCTTAGCCGCGGACCGTCCGTTAATCCACACGAACGACCCAAAGACACCCCCGTGCCACGGACCGTCCGCGGGGAGCACGCGGACCGTCCGCCTAGCACCCGCGGACCGTCCGCCCGACACCGCGGACTATCCGAAACTTCGTCCAACCAAAAACCAAAATCACGACGGATCGAAACAAAGGACGAGCAAGAACGCGAAGAACTCGGGACGAACTCGAGCGGCACGGACCGTCCGCCAGGAGGGCGCGGACCGTCCGCGAGGCTCGGACAGAACAGAAAAATGCCCGACCTCGAAAGTCAACTCCCCCAAATCATCATCGGATTTCCCAAACGGTTGAAGCTGTGGAGACAAGGATTTGGGGACTTGAAAAGCGTCACACAAGGATGCTATAGCCTAAAAATCTTGCCTCCTAACTCCCTAAATCACCGGGAATCGCGAATCCTTTGAGAACCACCAAAAACTAGAGCACCGAACGAAAACTCACGAATCGAAGTGATTTCCCGGCGTTTGAGGACGCAAGATCAAGCACAAAGATGCACAAGACATCTATCCATGTTTTCCTCAAAGAAATCCGGGAAGAAACTCACTCAAATCCGCGGAATCACTCCGGAACAAAGGCACGAAAATAAGCACAAAAAGCCACGAAAAACAACCCCGAATCTTCTATACAAACCAGGAAAGATTCACAAGGTCTAGCATGCTGCCCTAGCATCCATCCCTCTCAACAAATCTCTCATGAAGCTCTCATGCTAGCCTAGAGAAAATAGGAAGGAAAATAGCTACGAAAATGAGAAAGAGAAGGGGGGAAATGAAACCCTAAGTCTCGGAGAGAGAGAGCCATCAACACACACTCCAGGCTTATATATCAGGTCCCGCCGGAGTGGTAAATGACTCGACTACCCCTAACTACACTACTGGCGATACAACCCACGTAGGGGCATTTTGGTAATGTTTGTGGGTCTTGCCATCGGACGGCCACGCCTTTGCCGCACCCCGCGTCCTCCCGACGCAAGCCATGCGATCCCGCCGCGTGTCCTCCGCTTCGAAGCTTCCCGACACGCCGGATCCCGTCTCCGTCGTGTTGGGCCCTCGGACTTGGTTTTGAGGCCCAAACCAAGAAACCGTCCGCCGATGGTTTTGTGGGGAAACCACCAAACCCCGTGTGCTCGGTCCGGCCTCCCGCCAAACCACTTGACTTGACCGCCACCGTGCACCGGCTCACTTGTCCATGACTTCGTCTTGCTTGTGTCGCCACCATGTGACCCGCACCCGGGCCCCGCCGTCCACCGGGTCCCTCGAACCGAGCCTACTTGTCTCTCCATCTCCCGGAGGCCCCTCAAGGCCGAAGACCTTTCGCGCCCGTTCTTCACCCGCAACAACACGAACTAGGCCGCGACCTACACCCGCACACTAAGCCAAGAGTCAGTCCAACACCCGTTGTCAATCACTCATCACTGAGGAGCGGTCATCCATCGACCACTGGGACGCTCCTGGTCCTCAATCCGTGATCCTTCTACGCGGACTGCTTGTTGTGGTTGGTCTTGTGGGCTTCCATCAACAATCCTTTACTCTGCATGTTCTATCGATGCCGCCTGGTAAACAATGTGCAGTATAAATCTATGTGGCAACAATGCAAGGTACTGTTTTCAGTATTGTGATTTCAATTTTTTTAACACAATTGATCTTTATTGTAAAGCTCTTTAACAATGCACTATTTATTTTTTTTACAGCTCATTGTCCGGGTTATGGAGTGCCATGGTGATCTTTAGTGAAGTGTGGTTCGCTTTTCCTCATAAATTATGGAGCCTTTGATGTGAAATAAGATGTAACTTATAGTTAGAATCTGTTGTAATTTGTAGTTTGAATCTGTTGTAATGTGAGTAATAATGTGAAATGAGTTGAGTTATGGAGTTGTATGGTCATTGGAATACTAGATCTGTTAATTTATGCAAGGTTTTAGTTATTTTAGTATTATTTGTAAATTGTATTGAAAATTACCATTTGCACTTTTGTGACGAAATAAAATTGATTAGATCAAGCCACGTGGCTCAATAAAGGACAATCTGTGACCAAAATGATGGAAAAACTGTGACCAAAATGATGGAAAAACTGTGACCAAAATGAGGGACAATCTATGACGAATAAAGGGCCTGCCACATCAGCTACCAGGTTAGCAGCCACGTCAGCTGCCAGTGTGGCGTACAACAGACTATGACCAAAACAAAACAACTGTGACCAAACCGGATCGTCACAAAATCACTAACGGCGTTAACGGCGACGTCAGTTAGCCAGGCTGACGTGAAATTATGATGAAAATAGGGTATAATCTATGACCAAAAACATTTGTCATAGAATGAATTTAAATCCATGACGACACAAAATTCGTCACAAATTGGAGACACATCTATGACGGAAAAACCAATTTCGTCACTGATGAACAAATGTGACGCCACCATAGTGACCAAAACAAAATCGTCACAAAATCGTCACAAAAGACTAATTGTGACCATTCTGGCGTCTTCAATGACGTTAATGTAACGTCATTGATGACAACATCCCTACTAGTGTAGGCACATGGCTCGGTGGCTTTGACATGACATGAGGTGCTTGTGGGTGTTTGTGATGGCCTTATGATTAGAATGGTTGTCCTACCATGAAGTTTGTGTGGCTTTGCCATTTTGACATGTTTTGCTCATGTTTAGGACTTTGCTCATGAGAGGGTAAATTTTCGCAAAATTGCTCAATTCTATCTTAGCTTCTTCCGTTGGTTGTGAAACTTGGTAATAATGAAGTTGACGTCATTACGAAGCTGTAGAGTATCTAACTTGCTCATTTGTACATGTGTAGCATCTTTTGATGAATTTTGTATACTTGAGAAGCTCTTGGTTGCATATTTCCAAATTTGAGCCTTGATTCATGCATTGGCAACAAGGGGGGAGAAAGAAAGGTGGAGAAAAGTTGCATTGAATCCCTGGAACCTATCCCAAGAGTCAAGGAGGAGCTTGTGCATTTATTTTGCATTTTTGGCTTTTGGGGGGTGTGGTCTGCTGTATGAAATCAGCCTGACCGGTTTTGGGAACCGGTCTGACCGGTTTTGGTGGAACCAGTCTGACCGGTTTTGGGAACTGGCCTGACCGGTTTGTGCCCAAGTTTGGCACTTGTTCATGGGGAGTTTGCATATGTGCAGGGGGAGCTCTTGTATGCTTTGGTGGAGCTTTCCCCGCTTGTGCTTTTGCTGGGGCTCCTTGGATTTGCCACCATCCGCATGGGCGTCATCCACATGCTTTCCCTTCTTGCCATCGAAGATGGCCCCCACCGCCTCCTCGCCGGAGGCAAAGCTGGTGGCGTTATCGAACAGCTTGTTGGAGTCGACGGGCGGGCTGCGCCCGAGCTCGCACACATGGTCATGGCGGGTCGTGCCCTTGAGGAAGGCGTGCACGGTCTCGGACTGGGCTACGTTGGGGAGCTCAATACAACGCTTGGAGAAGCGCCGTATGAAGTCCCGGAGTGACTCGCTGGGCTTCTGGGTGCACGCCCGCAGGTCCCAAGAGTTACCAGGGCACACGTATATGCCCTGGAAGTTCCCTACAAATGTGCGCACTAGGTCATCCCAGTTGTGGATCTGGATGGGTGGTAGGTGTTCAAGCCATGTCTAGGCCGAGTCCGCGAGGTGCAGCAACAGGCTGCGGATGATGACCTCGTCGGTGGTGGCGCCGCCCAACTGACATGCCAGGCAATAATCGTTGAGACACACACGAGGGTCTGTCTCCCCCGTGTATTTGTCGATCGAGGTGGGCTGGAGGAAGCACTGAGGGAAGCTTGCTGTGCAAATCTCCCGACTGAACACACGGGTCCTCGGTGGCTCCGGTGTCGGCGAACGATCCTCGCGGCTAACGTAGCGTTCGCCCCGCCGGGGGTGGTAGCTTGCCGCCGCTCGTGCCTCTACGTTGCCCGTCCGGCGCGCCATAAGTTTAGAGGAGTCGATTGGCTACCTGGCAATGAAAGTTGAGCAAAGCCAGTTCAACTCCGTGTTGGTTATCTTTGTCTCTATTCTCCCCAAAATCCTTTTGCACATCCATGAGTGAAACACTTGGATGATGGGGTTCGGGCTAGTATTTATTTGTTAATGGGCTCCCGTGATCACACTCCAAAAACCTTCCAATGTGCCTTCATGCACATACACTTGTTCCGGGGCTCCCTTTTGAAAACCAAGCAATTCCCTAATATACTAGGGAACCACTTGTTCAACTCCTTCCAAACGGAATGAGAAACTCGGCACTCCTTCATCAAGGATAGGTGCCATCGTTATGAGAGTTTGCTAGGAGAATTCCTTGTGGGTGCTTGCTGACACTCCGTTGGAGAATTGCACCCAGCCTCGGTGTTCCAACTTGTAGTAAAAACCTGCATGAAAACCCAACACTTGGAGAGCTTGTTCCTCGAAGTCGACGTTTGCCACAAGCCTCTTATCAAGGCGAGTGAGCTTCTTCTCCTCCTCCTCCGTCATGATGACAAACCCCTCGGAATACCATGGACCGTATGGTGGTGGAACGAATGATCGTGTTGAGCGGTGAGGTCGGACGGGCTGCTCCTCCGTACATCCGTGAGGTTCGGTGAACCTCATAGACGAGCTTCGTGTAGCCCTCATGCCACCGAGGAGAAGAGTATCGTTCGTCCTTGGTGGTGTCGTGTCCTCCTCCATGCTCCGAGGAGATTCGGAAACCGAGTGCCTCCTCGAAGAGGTTGTCGAAAGGCTTGGACGACGATGATCCCTTCTTCTTGGTGAAAAGGCTTGTAGCTTTCTTCCATGGTTGCAGCACTCTCTCCCTCACAAATAAATATCCGGGGTTTTCAACCAGTAACAAGGTACACAAATATTATTTTGGAGTCTGGACTTTGAGTGGATTAAGGATGTGATTTGTTGCAAGAAACAAGCGGGGTGGATGGCTAAGTCTAAGGTGGTTCCGGACTACAAACTAGAGCACACGAACAAAGAGCTGGATGGGAGACTTACCTCCCTCCTCTTGGTTCTTCCCTAGTGCACTCATGCTTGCTTTGTTGCTTCGTGACCGCGTGCTCCACGGGGTTGCACCTTCCAAATGTTCTCATCCACTCCTTCGCTTACATTATTTCTCCTTCCACTTGATGATTTTGCTTTGAGTCACTTCCATACTCCCTTGCTTCACATTCCTCCATGATATTCCTGCAAAACAAAGCCTTGACTGCCCCCCATGCTTGTCCTTTGCATGTGGTTTGATAAAATATGTTGGAGGGGCATCCCATGATGTATCATGGTGCATGTATGGTTAGGTTAACTAGATTGCCTCCCTCGAATCATGTTTTAATGCTAAGCACTCCTCTAATTTTGAAAATAAAAATAAACTCAGAGCTTGCAATGAGTTCAAATATAAATTTAGAGAAGTTTTTAAACCATTAAAAACAAATGTAAGTCGAAAACATGTTCCGACTACTTTTATGTTGGTCTCACCGGTATCGTTTGCCTTCATTAGTTGAGAGCAAACTTTTCCCGGCTTGATCATGGGGGCATAGGTTTAGATTTTAATTTTAATTTGATGAGAGAGATTTTGAATAAAATAAAATTAAATGAGGCTTAGAAAAAATCTAATCTTAGAGAAACCAAGGATATAGATTTTTAAAACAACCAAAAGTTGAGTTTCTAGGTTCACGCGATTCCGACCGCGTGCTGAGATTTAAATAACATCTAAATACACGTCGTGGCTCTACTCGTGTGTTTTTAGCATGTAAAACAAGTCAACCACAACATCATAAAGGGGATGAATGGTTGAGTTAGGTTCTGAATTTATTTGGTTGTGGTTTCTTGAAAAGAAGCAAACAAACATGTAGGATGGTTCATGTAAAGGGTTTATGATCAAAACAAAATATTCAACCAAGAATTATGTCTCTAATAATATTGTTCAACCATTCTAAGTCTAATGTTTTTCATAGTAAAATTCAAAACTAAATTATTAAAATGACTCGAAAAACCTGGAATCGGGTTGTCCTCCCGGTAGCTTATTCTTGACTCGACGAAACGGATTGCCTCCCGCCTAGCACTTCGTTTATAGTCCATGGCTAGACTTCTTCACTTGATTACTTCGGACCAACTCTCTTTGCGGGCGTTGCAATCTTGAGTACCCACTTCCGCACCATCTTCGGTGGCTTAGTCATATTTTTGGTCTTCACAGGCTGGCTTTATCCTTTGGTCTTGACGGATGCAACATCTTCCTTCATGTAGTGGCTCCGCATCTCAGACTCCGGTCCTTCGGTCGTGATCTTCGTGGTCTCCTTAGTGTGATCCTCCATCTCTCCCGAATGAGTTTGAGTAGCCTTCACCGTCTTGGGACCTTGGGGTTGTCTCGAAAATTCTTCTTTGTTACCCATCGGGCGCCCGACAAGTTGTCCCACTTGCGTCTCTAGCATCTTCATCATGATGAACACTTCACGTATAGAGCTTCCGTCCTCCGTCACCTTGCGATCTAAATTCTCCAATATTTTTTCCACAACCTCAAACTTATTGATGACATCCTCGTTGATCTTAGCTTGCTCATCCATGAAGTCCTTCAATTGTGTACAAAGGGGAACCAAAACTTGAAAGGACGAACTTGCATTAAATCGGGGTTTACCTCGGACATGGTCGTGCTCCTCACACTCCTCGCATGTGGATCTTGCCTCGGCAGCCTTTAGGTCTTGAGCTTCATTCTCTATCTCCATCTTCTCCATCATCCTCTTAAGTAAACCGATATGCCACTCAAGGAATTCGGCTCGTATGTATTCATTGAAACGCTCCAAAGATCTCGCAATCGTCATGCGGATAGTTGAGACCTTGATCTTGAACGGACTTCCGGCGTCTTGAAGGTTTATGATAGGTAGATCAATGATGTCTGAGGTGCATAGCTTGATCTTGCGCTCCGGTTGTGGTTGTTCTCCCACGGGTGGCGGTTGAGGTTGATCTTCCTTTAGACTTGGAGGTGGTGATTCCCTTGGACATTCGGACGGTCCTTTGACTTTGTCTTTTGGATCTAGGGTTTCCAACACTTTAGCTTGTGTTGCACGTCTCCTTTGCCTGTAAAGTTTTCCTAGATCATCCACAAAAGAAAGTTTGGGTTTCTTGGAGAGGTAGCCAACCATCTCTGATTAGGGTTAGCAATAAAACTAAAGTCTAAAAAAGAAAAATTAGGGTTAATCAAAACTAGATTAGATTGATTTTTTTCTTTTTGAGGATGATCAAACTTAAGTGGTGCAAAAGAAAATCAAAAGGAAACTGAGAAAAAGAGACACTACATTGAATCTTGATTGCTTGTTCCCCGGCAACGGCGCCAGAAAAAGGGGCTTGTTGATGGTAGATTATCGTATCAAAGTTCATATGGATTTGCAAGCGGACAAATCCCCCATCGTAGTCAAGGGACCCTTCTTCCCTCGAGTGGTGAACCCAAGGTATCGAATCTGTGGAACAATGTGCAACGCAAGGATTCAATCTAGTAAAGCAAGGAAAGCTATCTATTGAAGAACCAAGTTGCATCTTATCTAAGATATCATCAAGAAAACGAATTTAATCTAATCTACTAAAGAGGTAGCAAGAGAACCGATCTAGAGGGTCTATATCATGCTTATGTTGTAGCTCCAAACAAGATAGATGAAGATAGAAAAGAGAATCTCATTAAAAGCATCTTTAAACCGTGGCCTCCGGTCCGATTCCGAAAACGCACGCCTTTCAGAGCCCCCGTTCTGTCACAACGTACTCCTATTCATGCGGGTAGTCTAGGGTGAGTTCGATAAGAACAAGTTGAAATCACTTGGTCGGTCCGGTATGCACCTCTAGCCACCGCGGCTACTAGAGCACCCTATGCAATCTATCTTAAGTATAGATTGGGGAAGAAGCAAAACCAAGAAGAAAACAAAATCATCGAGAAGGCACTTGATCGCTAGAAATCGGATTCACTTAAAGACTTCACCATGAATGATTACATGAACAAGATCACTACCGGGATCCTATCTCGATCTTGATCCTTGCTCCGGAGCTCCGACGTGGTCTTCCATGCAAGGTTCCCACGTCGGCTAGGGAGACCCTAGACAACTAGCACGACCCTCATCTTCGAGATGGTGTCCCTCAAGCTTCTCTACTCCTCGGTGGCGGATGACGAATTGATTGATGCGTGGCTCTTAGTCAGGGGGCTATGAATAGCCCGAGAGGCACCTAGGTCAAAGGGGGGCCAACTGGGCCTCGAAACGGGTTGGGCTGACCGGCCTGGGCCGACCGGCCTGGGCCCATTTCGACCCAGTTCGTGCCCTCCTTCGCCCGGTGTTGCTTCCCGAGTCTTCTAGATCCTTCCCCCTTTTGCATGTGGGCCCTTGTCATCAGTTTCTCTCCAAATTGGACGAAGCTCCTTGTCTCGCAAGATTCAGCACTTTTCTGGCTAGGTCCTCGGAGATTTCCATCTTCTCGGGTTGGGTCCTTGGGCTTCTTGGAATCGTGTTCACTTCATTGCTTGACTTGTACCGGGGTTCATGGTCTTGTCATGAGGTGCTTAATGAACTTATCCCAGAAGTCTTGCTTTCAACGCTAAAACCCTGCGTAAACACTAAACTCCAAAACCAACATGCACAAGTGAACTTGTTATACCACAGGGGTTAGTACCAATGGATAAGATACAAAAGTCATGCCAACACCGAAGGTAAACTCATGGCTACGTTGACGGAATTTCACCGTCAACAGAGGCAGAGACTTGTCGTGCAAGACGGAGACTTTCCTCTAGTGGGAAACTGGTCGGAGATGCAGCCAACTGGCCAAAGACTAGACGTCTTGCCAGTGTGGGTCTTGACCAGGGTTCCTTCTCCTCCTTGTCCTGAATCTTTGCCTTGACATTGTCAATCTTGGCCTTCACATTGTCAATCTTGGCCTTCATGTTGTCAATCTTGTCAGATCGTCTTGTTGCCCTAGGGAAGATAATCTCGTCGTCAAAGGGGGCCCTAATTCGGGCCCCCGTCAATCATCCAAAACAACATAAAAACCCTAAAACAATAGTGAAAGACATTGAGTGTTCAAGACCTTACCTCGCAGTGACCAGGACACGAGGTTTCAGCCTAAAGGTTGAGGACCAGGAGCGTCCCGGTGGTCGATGGATGACCGCTCCTCAGTGATGAGTGATTGACAACGGGTGTTGGACTGACTCTTGGCTCAGTGCGCAGGTGTAGGCTGCGGCCTAGTTCGTGTTGTTGCAGGTGAAGAACAGGCACGAAAGGTCTTCAGCCTTGAGGGGCCTCCAGGAGATGGAGAGACAAGTAGGCTCGATTCGGGGGACCCGGTGGACGGCGGGACTAGGTGCGGGTCACATGGTGGCAAGACGAGCAAGACGAAGTCATGGATGATCGAGCCGGTGCACGGTGGCGGTCGAGTCAAGAGGCTTGGCGGGAGGCCGGGCTGAGCACGCAGGGTTTGGTGGTTTGCCCACAAAACCATCGGAGGACGGTTTCTTGGTTTGGGCCTCAAAACCAAGTCCGAAGGCCCAACACGACGGAGACGGGATCCGGGCGTGTCGGGAAGCTTCGAAGTGGAGGACACGCGGCGGGATCACATGGCTTGCGTCGGGAGGACGCGGGGTGCGGCGAAGGCGTGGCCCTCCGATGGCAAGACCCACAAACATTACATAAATGCCCCTGCGTGGGTTGTATCGCTAGTAGTTGAGTTAGGGGTAGTCGAGTCATTTCCCACACCGGCGGGACCCGATATATAAGCCATGAGTGTGTGTGGATGGCTCTCTGGCTCCGCGACTTAGGGTTTCATTTCTCTCCTCCTCTTTCTCATTTTCCTGAGACATTTTCTTCTCCATTTCTTGTCTAGGCTAGCATGAGAGCTTCATGAGAGATTTGTTGAGAGGGATGGATGCTAGGGCGGCATGCTAGACCTTGTGAATCTTTCCTGGTTCTTATAGAAGATTCGGCGTTGTGAATTTCGTGGTCTTTTTCGTGTTTGTTTTTGGTGCCTCTGTTCTTGGTGTGGTTCTACGGATTTGAGTGGGTTTCTCCCCGGATTTCTTTGAGGGAAACATGGATGGATTTCTTGAGCGTCTTTGGGATTGATCTTGTGCCCTCAGACGCGGGGAAACCACTTCGATTCAAGGATTTTTGGTTGGAGCTCTAGTTTTTGGTGGTGTTCAAAGGATCCGCGATTCCCGGTGATTTAGGGAGTTAGGAGGCAAAATTTTTGAGGTATAGCATTCTTGTTTGACGCTTATCTTGTCCCCAAACTCTTGTCTCTACAACTTCTACCATTTGGGAGATCCGGTGATAAGTAGGTGGAGTTGACTTCGCGAGCTCGGACTTTTCCTGTTCTGTTTTGAACTGGTGGACTGTCGGCCCGCTCCCTACGGACTGTCCGTGAGGAGCCAGTTCAGCCCAGTCTGTCGTGGTCTTCTTCGTGTTCTTGTTTTGTTTCGGTTTGATCCTGTTTTGATATAGGTTTTCGTTGCAGCCGGTTTGCGGACGGTCCGAGCTTCAGTAGCAGACGGTCCGGAACCCGCGCGGACGGTCCGCCTGGTCTTCGCGGACGGTGCGTTTTTCTCGGGTCGGTTCTGGTGGTTCTGTTGGCTTTTAATGGACGGTCCGTGGCTCCTGGCCGGACGGTCCGCGTGGCCCTTGCAGACTGTCCGCGGCACCTGGCCGGACTGTCCGCGTGGCCTTTGCGGACAGTCCGCCCCACCTGGCTGGACAGTCCGCCATTGCCTGACAGCCTTGTTCCTTGGTTCGATTGCTCTCTCCTTCTTTCGTTCTTCCGCGTGTGCTTCAAGTAATCGTTCCTAAGACTTGAGGTTGATCTATAACCTTGTTGTCTTGGCGGTTGGTGTGTGATTCGATCCATCGCTCGTGTGTGACCGGGATTTGACTAGGGTATAGGTCGGGTTCTTTTAGAAGAATTTTTACCGGCTCCTATTCACTCCCCCCTCTCTAGTCGCCATCCAATCCTTCAATTGGTATCAAAGCTTGGTGCTAGATTCTTTTTGACCTTGACAAGTCTTGAATCCTAAGATGGCGTACATTGAGCGGGGCGGTCCGCCGCACTTCGATGGGAAGGGTTACCACAAGTGGGCAGCTCGTATGATGATCTTTCTTCGTGGCGAGTTGTTGGATTTTATTGTGCTTGACAAGACTTATGCTATTCCGGCTGAGATCCACACTCTCATGGTGACCGATGCCTGCGCTAAGGCCAAGTATGAGGCAAATGCAAAAGCCGTTGATCACTTGGTCCGAAGCTTGTGTGATCCTGAGTTTGAGCGTGTTCGCCATTTGAATCTTGCTTGGCAAATTTGGGAGAAGTTGTTGGTTGCTCACGGTGGTGATAAACATGTGAAGGCTCGCCTCTTTGTCTCTTACCGGATGCAATATGAGAACTTTACTCAACTTCCCGGGGAGGACATTGATGCGATGTTTCAGAGGTTCACCGCCATCGTGAACAACATGAAGGCCAATGTTGAGTATTTCCCTTACATTGAGCATGATCAAGCTTTGAAGCTCTTGCATATCTTGGACTCAAATGTTTGGCGTGCTAAGGTTGAGGCCATCAAGGAGTCCGGGCAATATTTGACCATTGAGTTGGATGACCTCTTTTCTAAGCTCAAGTCGGCTGAGGTTGACAGGAAGTTGCAATCCAAGCATGAGGGCTCGACTGATCATAGTCTTGCTCTTGTGGGCGGATCAAAGGGCAAAGCTAACCCTTCCTGTCGACAGTTTTCCTTGTCTTCTCTTATGTCTATTCCAGATGAGGAGTTTGATGTGCTGGGAGAGGAGGAGCTAGCCTTGCTCTCAAGGAGGTTTGATCGACTACATGAGAGCCGGAGGAATGCAAGGCGGAGCTCAGGGACAAGCTACAAGTGTGGCAAGCGTGGACACTTCATTGCCGAGTGCCCGGAAGCGAAGGAGAACAAGTACAAGATGAGCGAGTACAAGGCGCACCCGAGGCATGAAGACAAGTACTCCTCGAAGGGCAAGCACTTCAGCAAGTCCAAGCGCAAGGACAAGGACAAGCGGCGACCGAGCAAGGGCGACTACAAGAAGGACAAGGCAAGAGCCATGGTGGCCGGTGCAAGCGACGTCAACTCAAGCTCAAGAGACGCGCAGTCAAGCTCAAGCAGTGAAGATGAAGATACCAGGAGGCGCAAGGGCAAGAAGAGTGCAAGCCGAAACCTCAGTGGATTGAGTTGTGTGGCGCTTGAAGGCTTTTGTGGCATGGCCCATAGCTCAAGCAGCAAGAAGAGCGAGAAGGAAGACAGCGACTCCGACTCGGAGGATGAGGTAAATCGTGACTCCGACTCTTTTCTTGCTGAGATTACTAGGTTGAATGGTTTGATTGACAACCGTGATAGTGTGTTGAGAGATGGTAAGAAGATGAGGAAAGAACTTAGGGCTCAACTTGAGAATGCTAGTGAGAAAGTAGGAGAGTTAGAGTCTAAATTGCTTGAATTAAAACTTGAGAATGACCCTTTGAAACTTGCTCCTACCATTTCTGATGATGTTGAATGTCCTGAATGTGATGCATGGTTGAATGAGATCAAGTTGCTTAATGAGAAGAATGCTTCCACTTTGCCTAAACTAGATGCTCTTAGGACCGAGTATGATGAGATTAAGGCTAGACCCACTTTGATTGGTGCTTGTAAATCATGTCCTACTATGCTTGCTAAGCTTGTTGATGCTCGTTCTACCATTAGCACTTTGGAAGCTTCTTTGAAATCTCCTGTTGTCAATGCATGCACTAGCTGTGATGAAGTTACTTTGCGCAATCTTGAACTTACTTCCCATTTGGATGTCATCTATGAGGAAAATGATTGCTTGAGGAAGGTATTGGGTTGGTTGTCTGGGCAGGAACCTCAATTGAAAATCATGATTGATGAGTTCAAGAGAGCGGATGGTCGTGGTTTGGGTTTTGAGAAGTTGGGTGAGAAAGTGGGAGAGAACAGTGGAGAGAGTGTGTATGAGAAGTGTGTTGAGTCTAACCCCGAGTTTGAGGTGATCGGAGACATCCAAGTCCCACTTCCAAAAGCACCCAAGAACTCTTTCACACCAAAGCCCAACCACCTTTGCAACAAGCTTGACACAACCCAAGATCCACCCAAATTCCCACCTAAAACAAATGACTTCCGAAACCGGTGAAGTTTGTGAGTGAGAAGGGTGAGAAACCTAGAGAGAAGCCGAGCCAAAACCAAAACCCATCCCCTTCGGTGTGAGTATTGTGGCAAGGAGAGACATCTAGCGAGTTTTGCTACAAGAGGAAGAGGGATGAGAGGCTTGCTAGGGAGCAAGCAAACCAGGACAGGTATCGCCAGTCTCATGGTATTCCTGAGCCTAGAGTGCCACTTCCACGGGGTGTGGGAAGTGTGAGGAGTGTTGGTAGAGTTGGAGCTCAGGGTGGTAGGTTCCCACAGAGAGGTGGTGGCGAGAGGTTTGGTCGGGCTCGTGGTGGTTTTGCTAGACGTCCCTCTACTCATCCTCAATACGGGTTTAGGGGAGATGATCGCAGCTTTGGGTTCCAGAGGAACTATGGACCACGTTTCCCCCCTCGTGGTGCTCGTACTTCTTCCATGGG
Organism: Cenchrus americanus; assembly: GCA_947561735.1. NCBI lineage: Eukaryota > Viridiplantae > Streptophyta > Magnoliopsida > Poales > Poaceae > Cenchrus > Cenchrus americanus. The sequence goes on from OX387242.1 coordinate 191,830,413, forward strand.
ACATGGGATGTTTGGTGGCAAGAGAATGATGTTTGCTAACCCCTCTTTTGAGCAGATGGCTCGACACTGGTTCAACTTTCTTTGTGCTAACCCCAGTGTCGAGTCGTTGTCTCATTATCGTTCGTGTTTCTGACTACAGGCAGGAGGATTGGAGAACATTTGGTTGATCGACTCCGGATGTTCCCGACACATGATTGGAGACAAGAAGTGGTTCTCCAGCCTCACCCCAGTGAAGGAAAAGATGTACATCACTTTTGGGGACAACGGACGAGGAAGGGTGATTTCTGAGGGTTGCTTTCCATCTTTACCTGAGATTTCTTTTCCGCTTTCCTTCAGGAGCTTTCCACCGAGCTTTTGATTCGTACCGAGGCCAATTCAAGATCCTACTACCTTGGTCCTGTGGGAGTTTCTGATCCTCGAGAATTTATCGCAGCTGAATCCTGAAGGATCCCCTTCAAAGCGGCTCTGACCACACCTCCCCAGTGGCAGGATGCTTTCAAGAACTGGCCCTTGCCCCCAATCGCAGGCTGGAAAAATTGGTACCAGAGGATCCTTGCAGATAAGAGTGCTAGGACCCAGAACTGGGATACCCTCCACATTGCTCAATGCTTGGAATTGTCTTTGGCCGAGACCCCAAAAAACGAAGATCTCATGATAGCGGCTTGCCACTTCTGGTCGAATGGCGTCAACGCCTTCCTTTTTGGTCACGGCCCAATGTCCCCAACTCTGGCCGATGTGTACATGATCACCGGCCTTGACATTACAGGATCCGTTCGTCCCTGGGATTTCAAAAATTCCACAAGACAAGCAGGGGTGAAACCAGGGAGCGGATACAAGAATTATATCCTGAATCACATGAAGGACGGCCCCCTTGGTGAAGTTGAATACAGGGCGTTTCTGAACATGTGGCCATGCAGGTTCATCTTCTGTGGTAAAGCCAATGAGCCTACCCTGAATCATATTGCAATGGCTTCACACCTAGCCAATGGCAATCGCTTTCCTCTTGGAAAATACCTTCTGGGCAGTGTGTACCACATGCTTCATCAAACTGTCACCCAAATGTACACTAGCCAGAGGATAGCATATGTCAATGGTCCTTGGTGGTTTGTCCAAATGTGGCTACAACTGCACATGCATCAGATCGTTGGTGTTGATTTGAACACCCGGCTCTTCCCTTCATCCAATCATCATGAAGGGGAACCCCAAGCCACCAGAGGATAACACACTTAAGGAGAAGCAACTTCAACTGTTCTCATCAAGCAGAATGTCAGCCAACTCTTCGAGCTCTTCTTCAAAGGTTTCCAAAATCCTCTCTGGCTCCCTTATTTGGATAATGACAATTTGACTCTCCCTTGTGAGTTCTCCTTTGAAACTGAACGCCAAGATGGAAGATTCCTGGAGATCCTCAATATCATCATCCGCCCATGCATTCTGCCGGCTGAATTCAATGGAGGGAGGCTGAATCACAGTAGTTATGAATATTATCAGCCCAACCTGATGGCTCGGCAACTCGGATGTGGCCAGATGCCCCCAAGACTGTTTCTGCATGAATTCCTCAAGCCCAGAGAGGAAATCAAGGAACTTACTCAAACTAGCAGAGTTTTTCAGTATGTGTGCAGTCCTTCTGTTTACACCTGGCCTTTCATACCCACAGCAGTAGCTCACCCCACCTTCAACTCCTGGTGGCAAGAATTCCATGATCATATCTTTAGTGATCCTGTGCATTTGTTCTGTGTAGAACTGATGCCTGATTTTCAACCAACTTCAGAGGTAATATGATTAATCCTTAAATCAGACATTTCCTCCTCCAACCATGATCCTGATTTTATTTCTTTTGCCCACAGAACACAATGCCTGCCCCTCTGGCCAGGGAGATTGCCTATAATGCAGTGGGCCCAATCTCAGTATTGGGATTTAGATCACCAACCCTGGCTCAACTGATGGCTAGATATGCCACAACAGATCCAACTCTGTCCAGCATTACTGCTGACAGGAGGCAAGGCTTGTCTCTGATTGCACCTCCAAATGTTAAGAGGAGAAGAACCATCAAGAAAGTCCTTGTTGAGGTAAAATTTCTTTCTTTCTCGATCACAGGATTACTCTTTTCTGATAAATCATATCTTATGCATTTTCAGACTAGAACTCAGCAATCCTCAGCCTCAGAACCTACCAATGCTCCATGCACTGGTATGACCTTTACTGTCATTTTCTTGAGGATGAACACTGACATTCATTCTTAATCTAGCATTTGCAGAGGAAACAATGGAGGATCAACTTGTGGACGTCCCAATGTCTCAACAAGCAAGTCCACCCAGGGTTGAGCCACCAGTCCAAGTGGAAATCTCATCTTCATCAGGGACCAATCACCCCCTGCTCAAACAGAAGCACCAGACTCGCCAGAGATGAATTTCCCAATCCAACCGGAGCCATCAAGTCCTCCAAGGGCTCAATCACCCACTGGTCAAGCAGAAACATCAGCCCCAGCAGAGGTGAACCCATTTCCTCTCCAGCCAGAAGCTCCTGAGTTGCCAGAAACTGCATCAGCGCCCTCTCACACAGAAGCTGCGGTTCTGTCTGGAACACCTCCTTCACCAGTGGTCGCCCCTGAACAAAATCCTGCTCCAGTTCAGGAAATCAGACATGAGGTACTTATTTGCACTTAATCTTGTTATCCATTACTTCCAATACTCCTGACTCGGCAATATTACTCTCTTAGGATCAGGCCCCATCATCATCAAGTCCATCAATGGGGAACAATCCAATTGCCGAGGCAAGGGAAGGAGTGCCTCAAACTTTGTCAGAGGAAGTGCGAGAAAAGCTCAAGGAGATTTTTTCCTGGTTGCAAAAAGATGCGCGAGATCAGTTCAAAGATCTTGATCACTTTGAAGAAATGCTTGAACCCATCAGCCAAGAACTCCCTGAGGACATCAATGCCTCACTTGCATCCATCTCCGGTCTGGAAATTCATTATGTGCCCATAAGACAAGCTCTGAGAAAGGTGTCCTCCCGCCCAGCTATTGAACAGAAGAGGGCCCGAGCTGAACAGGCCGTGAAGGGGGCACAATCTCAAACCAAGAGTCGCAAAGATACATTGGCCAATCTGCAAGCTAAGATCGCCAGAAAAGCCGCTTTGGAGGCAGAACTGAGAAGTCTGTCAGCTGAAATAGAGGCTGATGACAAGAAAATAGCCGAGCTCCCTGGATTGATCGAGAAGACCCAAGAGGAAGCAATATCGGCTATAGCTAAGGTGAATCAATGTGATGCAGAACTTACCACCCTGTCCAGCGCCCAGAAAGATTATCAAGAGCGGATGGACAATTTTCGCCAAGAAACATCGAATGTCCGTAGTGTAATTGCGAAATATTTGAACATCTAGATGTTTCAATCGATGTGTAACCGAATTGGTCGCTCTTGTAACATTTGTTCTTGCAGTTTTATTTCTCTTTTCTTCTGCACATCCTTAAAAGCAACGCTGAACGACCCATTCGGTAAAGAAATGCCAATACCCGAACGGCACTTTGACTCCTTTCAGCCGAGCCAGTCAACCGAACATGACTCAGCCTAGAACTCCAAACGACCCGTCGGCGGACTGGTCAAGGAAACCTCTCCACCTTCCAATTTTCTTGGGATATGCGCCACGATCCAGAGCCACGACCTGAGACCACGATCTGTCTTGCCAGGCCTATAAATGAAAATCGTAGGTGCCCCTAGCTCTCCACCAAGCCTTTAGCTCTCAAATCTTTGCCAATCTCAAGTCTTCTTCTTTTTCTCCAAACAGCACAAATCCCAGAGACATGGTGCGCAGCCTCAACCGGTGCCGCGTCTCTGATGAGGCGGAGGGGAGCCGCGCCAGTGCACGCCGGAGGCAATGATCGTCAATTCTTCTTTCATGATTCATCTTTGATCCCCTTTTGTTTTGACGATCATCCTTTTTTCAGGTTGATTCAATGGAATCCATCTCCCGCGCCGTCCGGTCAGCCCCTACTGGACGACTCCTCGGAGTCCGACGGTCACTCCCCGCTTCAAGGCAGAACTGGACGCTCTCCGCTTCAAGGCGGAACTCGACGCTCTCCGCTTCAAGACATAACTGGAGGTGGCCCAGCGCGAGCTGGAGGATGTCTCCAAAAAGGCTGGCATAGCCGAGTTGGAGTGGGAAAACCAGCGCAAGCAGCTGCTGGAGACCATCGACGGTATGGCCCCGACACCGCTCTTTGGTCCAATCCGGCCTTTGATGCTAATCTCCCTTTTTCTTTAACTTCGTAGCCCGTGATGCGGAGCTCAACCAGCTAAAGATGCTGGTGGAGCAATTGGCCGATAAGGTGAATGCCCGTGGAGCACCGCGTGGATGAAGTGGCCACCCATGGCGTCCGCTTGGGCACCACTTTGGGCCTGGCCGCCATGGCGACGCACACTGACGTCGACTACTCCACCAGGCGGCACGGCTTCCGGGGCGGCGCGCCAGAAGACATCGAGGAGATCGAGATCATCTTAGAGCGCCTCGATGGCCACGACGACGCCATTGCCGAACTCACTCATTCCCAATCTGTGCTGAACAGGCTCTTTGACTAGATTGTATTAGGGATGTTTGATATCGGCAATAAATAAAGAACTTTTGATTTCTGTGCTTGCACTGCGATGATTTCCTTTATTTTTGCATCCGTGAATTTTGTTTTTTCTTAAACGTATTCGGGAACTTGCTTGAGCTGAACACGCAAAAACAGATGCCCCTTGGCACAAAATCCGCAGAAGATCCCTGAATAGGCAATCCGTAAGCATTGTTCAAGCGAAAACCCTTCGCATTCGGGAAGAAAACCCTGCCGCTTGGTGTTCCAATAGTGTATGCTGGCCAGTCATCACTCCCAATGCACCCCTTCATTCAACAAAATAGTCTGCTGAGATGCCCTGCAAATCCACTCGCACACTCATCCATCACTTCTCATTTCCTCCCCTGTCCTTAGAGGAAAAAACCCCAAGGCCATGGACAAAGGCAAGCAGCCCCAGGAGAGCGGCACTACGAAGAGACGCACGATTCAAGAGTGAGTTTCCCCTTGATTTACTCCTTGTTTTCCCATATGATCTGGCGCTTCACCCCCTCTCTACCTTTCCTCTTTCAGCCTTGATTTGCTTCCTGAAGAAATCATTGGGACCGAAGACATGCCTGAGTACGTCTCCTCTGATTCCTCCCTCGAAGCAGAGGATGCCACTCCTGAATAGAGAACCAACCATCAATTGCATCGCCGCGTTCGGCACCTGGAACGTGACCTCAGGGACATCACCGCTCGTTGCCAGGCCGAGCGCGAGCGTCGCATGGCTTTGGAGGCATTAGTGGGAGGTAAATGTTTCTGACTCCTTCTTGACTTCGTGTCCAGATCTGGATTTTTTGCCCCTAACAACCACTCCCCTGTTTCAGATGTCTCTGATAGGTACAACAACCTAAAAGCGGCTTGGGACAGCTTAGTGGAGGCAGCAAATCATGGTCACCCCCGTGCATTCCAAGTTGCTGTCACGGTGGTCCTGGAGCAACTGAAGAGGGAGCAGCCGAAGAAGCAAAGAAAAGATTGAATCATACTTTCGCTTCTTCCTCCAGGCCTTCTGCTTCCCCCCTCCTCAAAGTCCTGATCACCAGGGTTGTTGGATGTAAACCTGCAAGAGGCAGTTGTAATGTAGTTTTGTGCTAAGGGCAATGCATCTAGGCACTGTCCGTTCCTTCTGTTTGTGAGTTTTGTTCTAAAGGCGGCCTCGTTCTTGAGCGCCGGCTACTCCTGTGTCAGATGCATGTAATCCCACTGCTGGTGATCACCGATCGATTTCAATACTAGGATAATATTTCTTCAAATATCTCCCATTTATTGCAGTGGAAAATCCTTCTCCTAGTAAAGTTTTCAATATGTATGCATTACCAGGGACGCATCTGACCACGCGAAAGGGTCCTTCCCAGTTAGGGGACCATTTGCCGAATTCGCTGTATTTGGTTCCAATCGGCAATAGCGCTTTCCAAACCAAATCCCCTTCTGCAAATTGCCTGACTTTTACCTTCTTGTTATAGTACTTGGCAACCCGCAGCTTGTTCTTCTCGATATTTTCCAGGGCCCTGAGACGGATCATGTGCAAATCTTCTAGCTCATCCATCATTAAGCCACTGTAATCCTTGGAGCTTAATTCTTTCTGTAACACAACTCTCCTGGAATCTGATTGTATTTCCCAAGGTAGAACCGCATGGTGTCCATAAACCAATTCATAAGGAGAGGCCTTTGTAGCTCCATGAGGGGCCATTCGGTAAGCCCATAATGCTTCACTGAGTACCGAATGCCACCTCCTCGGCTTCTGGTCGATCTTCTTTTGTATAAGCTTGATCATGATCTTATTAGAAGCCTCTGCCTGACCATTAGCTTGGGCATAATAGGGAGAAGAATTAAACAATTTGATCCCCATGCTTTCGGCAAACTCCCTGAACTCCAGGGACACGAATTGGGCCCCTTGGTCAGCTGTGATTGTCTGAGGGAGTCCAAACTGATAGATGATGTGCTCCTTGACAAATTCAACCATGTTTTCCGACGTCACCTTCTTCAGCGGGATCGCCTCAACCCATTTAGTAAAATAATCAGTAGCCAAAAGCACAAACTTATGCCCCTTGCTAGATGGTGGATTAATCTGGCCAATCAAGTCTATACCCCAGCCCCTGAATGGCCATGGCTTGATAATGGGATTTAATGCTCACGCGGGGACCCTTTGAATATTTGAAAACCTCTGGCAATCTTGACATCCCCTGTAATACTCAAAGCAATCCTCTAATATCGTCGGCCAAAAGCATCCAGCTTGCCTGATGACCCATTTCATGCGGTAGGCCGATTGGTGTGCTCCACATATCCCATCATGCACTTCACTCATCATTTTTTTGGCTTCTTCTGGACCCAGGCATCATAACAACACCCCATCTAATGATTTGTAAAACAAATTGTCATCCAAAAGAACGAATTTTATGGCCTTGTACCTGAGCTTCCTAGAGACCTTTCGGGATGGATCTTTCAAATAGTCAACGATCTCTTTTCTCCAATCATCCTCCGCAAGATCCGTTCCCAGTGCACATATATCTACAGCAAACGCTTCTTGACTCTCTTTGTAACCAGAGGCACTCTGAGCCAACCTGTTCGCTTCTTCGTTATGTTCCCTAGGAATATGCTATAGAGTTACCAACGGGAAGCTCTTCAAGATTTCCCTGCATTCTTCGTAGTAACTCCTCAACGCTTCACTTTTGCATTCGTATTGGCCGTTCAATTGCTTGATTACCAACTCTGAATCTCCATAAACCTCAACCGAAACGGCCCCGGCTTCTCTCAAATATTGAAGCCCCCGAAGCAATGCCTCGTACTCAGCCTGATTGTTTGTAACAGTGGGCTGTATAGGGATGGCAAATTCAAACATCTCACCTCTAGGAGAAATTAGTAGAATCCCTACTCCCCCACCTTTACCACATGATGATCCATCAAAAAATAAAGCCCACGGAGTAATTTCAAGCAAATCAATTGACGGATCATGATGTTCAGTTATAAAATCGGCAATGATCTGACCTTTAACAGCTTATGCCGATTCGAACCTCAATTCAAACTCCGATAAAGCCAAGATCCATTTGCCAATCCTACCATTCAAAATTGGCATAGATAACATATGTTTTATTACATCAAACTTGGAATATACAGTGCATTCGGCATTCAACAAGTAGTGCCGAAACTTTGTACACGAGTAGTACACGCACAGGCACAGCTTCTCTGCAGCCGAATACCTGGTCTCGGGATCAAGTAACTTTCGGCTAAGATATTCTACTACCCGTTCCTTTCCTTCGAATTCTTGAATAAGGGCCGATCCAATGGTTTGGGTATCGGCCGCCACGTACAACTTGAAAGGCTTATCCAACTGAGGAGGGACCAGTACTGGCGGCTCCTTCATGTATTGCTTGATCTCGTCAAAAGCCTTTTGCTGTTCGTCGCCCCATGTGAACTTCTGATCTTTCTTTAGTTTCAGCAATGGAGCAAACGGCAAAACCTTCTGTGACAGATTTGAAATGAATCTCCTTACGAAATTAATTTTGCCGAGCAGTGATTGCAACTCCTTGAGATTAGTTGGAGGGACAACTTCATCAATGGCCTTCATGCTCTTCTTGCCAACTTCAACCCCCCCTTCGTGGACTAAAAATCCCAAGAACTCTCCAGCTGATACCCCAAAAGTGCACTTGTTTGGATTCATCTTCAGACCATGCTTTCGGGTGCACTCCAAGTTTCTTTTCACATCCTCCAAATGTGTGTCATGACTTTGCCGATCAACTCGTGAAAGATGTAGTTCATGGCTCACTGATAAGTTGCACCGGCATTTTCAACCCAAAAGTTATGACTATCCATTCAAACAGACCTATATGACCAGGACATCTGAAGGCCGTCTTTGATATATCTTCTATTGCCATAAAAATTTGGTTGTATCCCGCATTGCCATACATGAAACTGATAACTCTGTGCCCAGCAGCGGCGTCAACCAACAAATCGGCCACAGACATGGGGTAACCATCCATCGGAGTAGCTCTGTTCAAATCCCTGAAGTCTATGCAAACCCTCATCTTTCCATTCTTCTTGTAGACAGGGACAATATTAGAAATCCACTCCGCATATCTGCATGGCCGAACGAAGTTTGCATCAAGTAATATTTCAATTTCTTTCTTCACATCAGCCAATACCTCATCCTTGTAGATTTTCCGGGGTGGTTGCTTGTATGGTTTGAAACCAGAGTTGATTGGCAACCGATGCTCAACAATGGAACGGTCTAGTCCAGGCATCTCCGAATAATCCCAGGCGAAGCAATCTTTATATTCCTTGAGTAGCTTGATTAATTCCTCTCTTAAGTCTGATTGCAAGTTTGCGCTGATGAATGCCGGCCTTGGTTTGTCACCGCTTCCAATGTCAACTTCTTCTAATTTATCGGCCGACATGAATCCTCGCCCCAACTTGCCATCAGTGCCATCGACGGGATTATCCATTAAAAATTGCTATAAGAGCCGACTGCTTAAATCGGCTGTTGATCACTGCTGATAGGCTCAACAGGACCTTCTCCCCAGTCTTTCCCTGAGAAACAGTCAATGCCTTGATACTCCCAGAAAGCTGGTTCCACATTTGCAACACTCACGGAGTCATCTGCTTGGACCACCTCAATATCATCATCCACCCATTGGATGAGCTGCTGATGCATGGTAGATGGGACGCAGCAATTGGTGTGAATCCAGTCCCGTCCAAGTAGTAGGTTGTAGGCTCCTTTACCTTCGATAACAAAGAAGGTTGTGAGCAGTGTCTTGGACCCGATCATCAGATCCACGTGAGCGCATCCCTTGGTGTCTGAAGGATTCCCAGCGAAATCTTTTAGTATTATGCTTGTAGGTGTCAGATCGCTAGGGCCCATGCCAAGTTTCCTGAAGGTGGTGTACGGCATTACATTGACCGCCGCACCACCATCGACAAACATCTTGGTCAATGGCTTGCCATTGACGTATCCCTTCAAGTATAGCGGCCTCATGTGTCGATTCTTGGCCGGTTTGTCGAAGACGGCTTGCTTGGCTAGCACCAGCTGCGCCATCAACCCCTCAATCTGCTCATCATGCAGGGACGCCTCTTCCTGCACAACCTGATTAGCAGGGGCCATAAATTCATTCGGCAGAAAATATACCATGCATGCTGGAGCCGAACGGTTTGACCCTTCAGGTTTATCCTTTGGACGCCACACCTATCTTGTCTGGATCCCGATCTGTCTCAGTTCGCGGTTCCTCAAGCGTTGAACCCTTCTCTTCTGACTCTTTCTTAGGCCAGGCGGGCACCATTGCCCCTTTTGCCAGATGTAGTCGTCCTCGTCTTCCTCTTGATCAGCCCACCTCAAATCAGCTTGCCTTTTCTTGGGATGATCAATGATCTCAATTTTTTGGCGCCGATCCTCGCTAGGATGTATCCTTCTAATTCTTTCATGGACGGATCGGCGATTGGCAGTTTCCTGCCTGTACAAAATACCTATCACTGCACTCAGGGTAGTTTCTCAGCGTGGGCAGCTTCAACCCTTCGTTCCAACAGTGCCTGAAGAACGCACACCCCCAGTGCGCGCGTTCCTGCTCGCGCGTATATTGCTCTAGATCTCTTCTGCGCGCTTCCTCTTCGTCCTTGCGCCTCTCCTCCTCGTACTTCCGTTTCTGGTAGCGCTCTTTTTCCAGCTGGCGCTGCCACTTATTGAGGAGGATGCGCGTGGTCACCCTGGGTTTGGCCCTGGATGACTCCCCGATCTCGACATGGCTCTTGAGGATGCGGGGGGCTTCACCATGCACTTGCTCTAAGGTCACTTGCCGTTCCGGGTCTACTGTTCTATCCTGCCTTGCCCTGGCTGAGGTCAAGACTTTGACCTTGCCCTTCTCCTTAGCTGTCACCATGTTGATGGAAAAGCCTACCATGTTCTGAGGAAAAGGGTGGCCATCCAGTTTCATCTTGTTATCAAATTTGAGGTGCCCCTCCAAGATGGCTCTCTGGATCCTCATCTTGAAGACCCTGCAGTCGTTGATGGAGTGCGAGTTCCTGTCATGGAAGCCACAGTAACATTTCTCCTTTACTCCTTCGGGCCGAAGCATGGAATGGCCTTCAGGTAATTTGATTCGGCCTTCTTTCACCAAGAGCTCAAACAGCTTATCAGCTTTGGTGATGTCGAAATCATAGGTGCCTTTGGTCTGTTTGACCCAGCGCTGATTCATGGTCAATGGTTCTTTTCCCCACATGATTTCGGTTGCAGCCACATCCTGGTCATCATCAGAATCCTCCGTCAAGTCGGCTTTGTCCAGGAACTGATTGTAGATATCCGCCACGTCGTGCTGTTTCCCGAACCTGGCATCTTTCTTGAAACCGTAGGTTTGGTTGCTCATTAACGACAGCTTTTGGGACAGTTGGCCCAGGTTATCGAACTCCATGCCAAACAGCTTCTCACGCACGGCCGGCAGCATCCCGGCAACGGCCGTGTCGGCCAACTGGTCATCTGGCAGATTGAGCGAGAAACACATGCCCTTAACTTCCCTGAACCTCCTGAGGAACTCCAAGGGCGTCTCACTGTGTCTCTGCTTTAGGGTAGCGAGGTCGATCAGCTTCTTTTTCGAGCTGCCGCTGAAATAGTGGGCGTGGAATTTTCGTTCCAGCTCCTTCCATGTGCTAACTGATTGAGGGGGCAAAGATGAAAAGCACTGGAACGCCGCACCCGTCAGTGACGCGGGGAAGTATCTGACTCTGAACTCTTATTCATATGAGCACTCTCCAAGCTGCATCAGGTAGCGAGTGATATGCTCCACCGTGCTCGTGACATCCTACCCCGAAAACTTTGTAAATTCTGTCGGAGGCTTTACCCTTGGCGGCAGGATCACATTATAATACCACTCCGGGAACGGTGGCATGTAGGTAGGTCCTTCCATTTTTGGTTTGAGGCCGAATTGATTCTGCATCAAATCGGCCATCTTCTGCGCCAAGATGTCGTCCTCCTGCGCGCCTGCAGCTGGTCCGTAACCCGGATTCGGGAGAGCGTCGATGGCTCTGTAGTTCCCCACCTCGTGGTAGCCTCCGCCGTATAGATTCCTCTACAGCCTGTTGCTTGCTGGAGAAATCCTGTAGCCGGAAGCAAGCGGGGCCCCAGGCGAGCCGAATGTCAACTCCCCCGTACGTGGGCCGGTACGGGTTCGGGCCGTTGCACGGAGTTGACCCGTGCTGCCCTACGGTGGTGGCTGGACTGGTCGCCCTCCTGCGGCCTGGAGTGGGGGCTGAACTGGCTGACCCCAAGCACCTTGTGGAGGAGGCTGGAAAACTTGGCTCCCAGCGCTCTGCGGAGGAGGCTGGGCTGGCTGGCCCTGTAATGGCGGTTGAGAACTGGACTCACCCATCTCTACGGGGCCTCCTTGAATGGGTGTCTTGTTGAACGCCTGCTCCATGCCTGGACCGAAGACAGCCACCATCATTTGTTTGAACGCACCCAAGAAAGCTCTATGGTGCCTGCTCAAGACGTGGTCCGCGGCATCTCGGAATGCTTGTATGCATTCCTCCCTCTCCTGCTGGGTTGTAGCGTCACTTTCCCCTGACAACAACACTCTGGGCATCTCATTTTTCAAGTATGGGACGCCACTCCTGTTCTTCTTGAATGATAGCAAGCACTTTTGTTGGAATTGGTCCACGGCATCCTGCAGCTATTGCCGTTGTTTAGGAGAGAGGTCTTCGATGTTGACATCCATAATATCCCCGATGTCAGGCATCTTGATTTTCGGTTGTGGTCCCACCAGGCGTGCGAAAAAGTGTGTTGACGCAAAATGTGCACCTAGCGCCAAGCACACAGCAAGCCGAACAAGCTGGCTTCACACGTGCAGAGAATCACAAGATGTGCCAGTCAATTTTCCCTGAAAAATTGACAAAAGACAAAATAGTTAAATACCAAAGCTTGGAACTTGCCGGGTGGTACCTGACAGTTCCATATTTACGGCTATAAAGACAAATGGGATGACATATAGCTATAGAAAGCTATCTTCCAGCAAACTGAAACCATTCGGGAGCATTAGAAAGGAAAAAGTAACATAGCCGAATGGATGACGTAAGCATGACGACGATCGGTCTTTGTTTGGACAAAGATGCATGTGCGCAAGACCGTGACCGATCCCCGTGGTGATCAACGTTAAATAATAAATGAAGTAAAAGCGCGGGCATAAACATGTAATAAACAAGTATGCATAGATCCAAAGTACTAGTCTACCGCATGTCTAGGTACTTTAAAACCCGTCGGGTACGACACCAAACAAATCTATCCACCGCATGATACAACTTGCGTGGGGATCGCGCCACTTTCCACTAATAGATCTATCCACCGCATGATACAATCTAAATATGGAAAGCTAAAAGCATACATTATTTAAAGCATACATTACACACGTGTTTTACTCGTGAAAAGCATAACCGAATACGGCTGAACAGCCAATTCGGGGTCGATGAAGAAGGAACGAACATCACCAAGCGAGATAAATCTATCAGATTGATTTGAAATCTAATCCACCGGATGACTAGCTCCAAAGCAACCCGAAAACCTGCATCTATCGCGTGATACTCAGTTCTTTCAAGATTTATACAAACTTTGGCAAGCTTGAACCCGCAACACGTAACAACCTAGATCGATTCGGTTTCGGCTATCAAAGAGCACGTGATCCACATAATCAAAGGCACGAACTTGACTCGCATAAGGATCATCAAAAGGGATAAAGATGATCCAAACCCATCTAAATTGGGCAAAGAGGTGTTACATGAATTTAAACATAAAGCAAAAACTCAAAGCAACACGGGGTAACTTAATGAATCTATTGAATCTTGCCAAAATCCAATAGAGCCGATAACTAGCTTCAAGCTAGGTCTTAGCCTACCGCATGGCTCATGACCTAACAAGAAACCCTCTTGAACCAAGCTTGAATCTACCGCATGACACTAAGCATGGTAACAAGACTACTTGCATCAGATCTAAATCCACCACATGATACTAGATATGATACAAGGATGCCGGTACTCACGGAGGTCGATGGATCGATGAATCCTCTCGAAGAACTCGACGACACGACAAATGGACTCTAGGGTTTGGCGTAAAGCCGGTTGTATTGAGAATGATTACGTATCTCTGTTACATACATTCAGGGCTCACATTTATACCCTGCCAAGCACAACCTCGAATGGATTTGATACCTAATTTATCTCTAAGCTTGATCGCTTATCTATCCATTCGTCCTCTCCGCTTGAGCCACGTCACCGTACAATCCCGCAAAATCAGCTAAACAGTTCCTTTGCCGAACGGAAGCAGATAGCCGACCGCGGATTTTTCTGCCGAATGCATCTGAAGAAACCTTCCTTCCGCCGGACGGATTTTTCACTGAGTTGGACCCACAAGTCAGAATCCTTACCAAATTTTGGTGTTAACACTAAAAAAATCATGGAGACTTGCGAGGTAACCTTCGACGAGACAATGCCATGTACCTCTCTTGGCTTTGAATGTGCAGGTGATGAAGAGATGGCTGAGGACCTCTTTGAAGAGGAGAAGGATGAAGCTGGAGATGATGATGGAGAGAACCATGCGCCTGAAGTTGAAGGTGTACCCACTACTTCCCCTACGACCACTACGGAGGGTGGACCGTCTACTTCATGGACAACGACGGTGCGACAAGAGGACCAGGCGAGAGAGGCTGAAGGTGAGGGGAGGTAGTCTCGTGTCGTGAGGCTCCCCGGCGGATTCAAGAAGTGCATCCCCTATCAAGATCATTAGGGACATCGACGAACGTACTACGCGGTCAAGGTCCAGAAATTCCTCTTATTTCGCTCATGCTGCATTTGTTTCCACTTTTGAGCCCAAGGACTTTGGACACGCTTTATCTGATGCAAACTGGGTCAATTATATGCATGAGGAGTTGGAAAACTTTGAGAGGAACCAGGTGTGGGAGTTAGTTGAACCACCTCCAAATTGCCATCCTATAGGAACCAAATGGGTTTGGAAGAACAATGAGGGTGAGAATGGGATGGTTGTGAGGAACAAGTCCAGACTTTTTGCTCAGCGATATAGTTAGAAGCAGGGGATTGACTATGAGGAGACATTTGCTCCTGTGGCTCGTCTTGAGGCAATTCCAATCCTTCTAGCCTTTGCCGTGGCTAAAGGGTTCAAGTTGTTTCAAATGGATGTGAAGAGTGCTTTTCTGAATGGGGTCATAGAGGAGGAGGTGTATGTGAAGCAGCCACTGGGCTTCGAGAGTGAGAAGTATCCACACAGGGTGTACAGGTTGAAAAGGGCTCTGTATGGGTTGAAACATGCGCCCCGGGCTTGGCATGGGAGATTGAGAGGTTTTCTGTTGAGCAGAGGGTTCGTGATGGGTATCGTGGATAGGACCTTGTTTCTCCTCAAGCATGTGAATGACTTGTTGATTGTGCAGATATACGTGGACGATATTGTCTTTGGTGGCTCGTCACATAACCTTGTTGCCAAGTTTGCAGATGAGATGAGCAGGGAATTCGAGATGAGCATGATGGGCGAGTTGCAGTACTTTCTCAGGTTGCAGATCAAGCAAGTGAAGGATGAAACATTTGTAAATCAGACCAAGTACACGAAAGAAATGCTGAGGAAGTTCTAGATGCAAGATGTGAAGCCTATGTCTACACCCATGAGGAGTACGGCTACTTTGGATGCGGACGAGGATGGAGAATCAGTGGACCAGCGGGAGTACAGGAGCATGATCGGCTCCCTCCGCTACTTGACGGCGACGAGGCCGGACATACAGTTCAGTGTGTGTCTGTGCGCTCGTTTTCAGGCTTCGCCGAGGACATCACATCAACAGGCCGTCAAGAGGATCTTCAGGTACCTACAGTCTTCCCCTGGTCTTGGCCTTTGGTATTCTTCCTCCTCAACTCTTTCACTTCATGGTTTTTCTGATGCGGATTTTGCTGGTTGCCGAGTCGAGAGGAAGTCTACTTCTGGTTCTTGTCAGTTCCTTGGGTCCTCGTTGGTTTCGTGGTCTTCCCGCAAGTAGTCTAGTGTAGCTCAGTCTACCACCAAGGCAGAGTATGTTGCAGCCGTGAGTTGTTGTTCCCAGCTGTTGTGGATCTCATACACTTTGAGAGACTTTGGTGAGGAGTGCACCCAGATCCCACTTCTTTGTGATAGCACCAGTGCCACAAGCGTAGCGAAAAACCCAAAGGCATCACTCCGGAACCAAACACATAGGTGTGAGATACCATTTCTTGAGAGACAATGTGGAGAAAGGGACCATTGTGTTGAGTCATGTCCCTACCCAAGATCAGCTTGCAGACATCTTTACAAAGCCTCTCGACCAAGCTACATTTGTGCGCTTGCGGGGGGAACTTGGGGTTTGTTGCCCTTTCTAGTTGATTCTTGGGGGATTGTCTTTTGTACCATATGTATCATACCATGTTTCCTTTGATGTATATAGATGCTTTGCTTGATGTATAAACCATGGTAGGATAGCCATCTTGTTATATATCATGTTGCATTTGTATCATATTGCATTTTAGGATGATGAGCTTCTTTCATACGCCTTATTTGAGTTTCTTTGGCTACTTATGAGATATTGGTCATGTGTGTGGAGAAATGGCTATGTGAGGCTATGCCCTTGGAATATCTGAGATATATGTGTTGTGAGATAGCCCTTTTTGAATCAAATGCTAATCTTGACTAAATTTGATGAAATGTGCTCCACTCATGTGTAGTAGTGTATCCATGTCACGTTTTGGTCCAAATGTGCTTTCTATGCTTAGATTGTGCTTGGATGTCTCTTTCTTGCATTTGGGCCAAAGGCCGTATATTATTGTGAATGTTTAGCCTGTGTTGCATTCATGGAGGAGCATAAGCTTCTTTTTGCCGCAAAGGCACTTCATGTACCATGAAATGAATTAATCTTGAAAAGAAGTGTGTCTTCTTGAAAAATGCTCCATCCATCATGTTTATGCTTAAATTGTCTTATCTTTCACACATGGGTGCAAAACATGTTGCATGATGTTCACCAGTGGAGAAGTCTCCCCGAAGTGGACACAAGGCTCATGAGCTTTAACATGACATGCTTTGCTTTATGGGTGTTTGCAATGATCTTTTGTTGAGAATTTGATATCCTTGTATGATCTCTGGATGATATGCATGTTTTTGGCTCGAATATGACATGGATAGGCCTTTACATTTGAAGTGAGCCATCTTTTGATAAAACTGCCCAAATCTGAAAATTTGCTTTGTCACATGCCTATATTTTCATATATTACTTGTGGCAATGCTTTGACTATGTTATGATCCATATATGTGCTCTTTGTCTCACTTCTAGCCTTTGACACTAGATTTGGCCTATTTGAGAAGCTCCTGTAGATGTTTATATGCTTTGTCTTACATTCCTGCATTTTCACCTTGATTCATACATTGTTAACAAGGGGGAGAAGAGGTGAAGAGGTGAGCTTAATGAAAAATTCAGAAAAATGCATCTAAAATTTGGAAGTTTGCATCCACATGTTCAGGGGGAGCTTGCATTTGTTCAGGGGGAGCTTTCTTGCTGATTTCAGTGTGGAGTTTGTGCTTTGCTCGGCTTGTGACCTTTCTTTGCCTTTCTTTGGTTTTGGTCATAAGTTGCGCTTTTTTTTCTTTCTTCTTTCTTTCTTTCTCTGAATTTCATTTCGCGTTGTGTGTTGTCAATGCACTCATCAAGGGGGAGATTGAAGACCAGGAGCGTCCTGGTGGTCGATGGATGACCACTCCTCAGTGATGAGTGATTGACAACGGGTGTTGGACTGACTCTTGGCTCAGTGCGCAGGTGTAGGTTGTGGCCTAGTTCGTGTTGTTGTAGGTGAAAAACGGGCGCGAAAGGTCTTCAGCCTTGAGGGGCCTCCGGGAGATGGATAGACAAGTAGGCTCGGTTCGAGGGACCCGGTGGACGGCGTGACTAGGTGCGGGCCACATGGTGACGAGACGAGCAAGACGAGCAAGACAAAGTCATGGACGATCGAGCCGGTGCACGGTGGCGGTCGAGTCAAGAGGCTTGGCGGGAGGCCGGGCCGAGCACGCGGGGTTTGGTGGTTTGCCCACAAAATCATCGGAGGAAGGTTTCTTGGTTTGGGCCTCAAAACCAAGTCCGAAGGCCCAACACGACGGAGACGGGATCCGGGCGTGTCGGGAAGCTTCGAAGCGGAGGTGAGGACCAGGAGCGTCCCAGTGGTCGATGGATGACCGCTCCTCAGTGATGAGTGATAGACAACGGGTGTTGGACTGACTCTTGGCTTAGTGCGCAGGTGTAGGCTGCGGCCTAGTTCGTGTTGTTGCAGGTGAAGAACGGGCGCGAAAGGTCTTCAGCCTTGAGGGGCCTCCGAAAGATGGAGAGACAAGTAGGCTCGGTTCGAGGGACCCGGTGGACAGCGGGACTGGGTGCGAGCCACATGGTGGCGACACGAGCAAGACGAAGTCATGGACAGACGAGCCGGTGCACGGTGGCGGCCGAGTCAAGTGGTTTGGCGGGAGGCCGGACCGGGCACGCGGGGTTTGGTGGTTTGCCCACAAAACCATCGGCGGACGGTTTCTTGGTTTGGGCCTCAAAACCAAGTCCGAGGGCCCAACACGACGGAGACGGGATCCGGCGTGTCGGGGAAGCTTCGAGGCGGAGGACACGCGGCGGGATCGCATGGCTTGCGTTGGGAGGACGCGGGGGTGCGGCAAAGGCGTGGCCGTCCGATGGCAAGACTCACAAACATTACCTAAATGCCCCTACGTGGGTTGTATCGCCGTAGTTAAGTTAGGGGTAGTCGAGTCATTTACCACTCCCACGGGACTCGATATATAAGCCATGAGTGTGTGTGGATGGCTCTCTCTCTCCGCGACTTAGGGTTTCATTTCCTCCCTCCTCTTTCTCATTTTCGTAGCTATTTTTCTTCCATTTTTCTCTAGGCTAGCATGAGAGCTTCATGAGAGATTTGTTGAGAGGGATGGATGCTAGGGCGGCATGCTAGACCTTGTGAATCTTTCCTGGTTTGTATAGAAGATTCGGGGTTGTTTTTCGTGGCTTTTCGTGCTTGTTTTCGTGCCTTTGTTCCCGGTGTGATTCCGCGGATTTGAGTGGGTTTCTCCCCGGATTTCTTTGAGGGAAACATGGATAGATGTCTTGTGCATCTTTGTGCTTGATCTTGTGCCCTCAAACGCCGGGAAACCACTTCGATTCGTGAGTTTTCGTTTGGTGCTCTAGCTTTTGGTGGTGCTCAAATGATTCACGATTCCCGGTGTTTTAGGGAGTTAGGAGGCAAGATTTTTGGGCTATAGCATCCTTGTGTGACGCTTTTCAAGTCCCCAAACCCTTGTCTCCATAGCTTCAACCGTTTGGGAAATCCAATGATGATTTGGGGGAGTTGACTTTCGGGGTCGGGCTGTTTCTGTTCTGTCCGCGCGGCGCGGACGGTCCGCGGGGGGGGTCGCGGACGGTCCGCGAGGAGCCTTTTCATCGCGTGTTCGTCGTGTTCTTGCGCGTCCTTGCTTTCGATCCGGTTTGGCTTTTGGTTTTTGTTGCAGCCAGTTTGCGGACAGTCCGGGCTTGAGTAGCGGACGGTCCGCGGGTGGCGCGGACTGTCCGCCTGGCCTCGGCGAACGGTCCGTTTTTCTCGGGTCGCTTCTGGTGTTCTGTGTGCTTTAACGGATGGTCCGCGGTGTTGGGCCGGACGGTCCGCGGTGCGCGTTGCGGACGGTCCGCGGCCTCGGGTCGGACGGTCCACGAGGCTGCGCGGACGGTCCGCCCCTCTGCGCGCGGACGGTCCGCCGCAGCTCGTGTGCCTTGCTTCTTGGTTCGATTCCTCCCTCCCTTTCTATTGCTTCCGCGTGTGCTTCTAGGAATCGTTCCTAAGGCTAGAGGTTGATCCATAACCTCGTGGTCTTGGCGATTGGTGCGTGATTCGATCCATCGCTTGTGTGTGACCGGGGTTTGTCTAGGGTATAGGCCGGATTCTTTTGGAAGAATTTTTACCGGCTCCTATTCACTCCCCCCTCTCTAGTCGCCATCTGATCCTTCAATTGGTATCAGAGCTTGGTGCCGGATTCTTTGCGACTTTGACAAGTCTCGAATCCTAAGATGGCGTACGTTGAGCGGGGCGGTCCGCCGCACTTCGATGGCAAGGGTTACCACAAGTGGGCGGCTCGTATGATGATCTTTCTTCGTGGCAAGTTGTTGGACTTCATTGTGCTTGACAAGACCTATGCTATTCTGGTCAACATCCATACTCTTATGGTGACCGATGCCGGTGCTAAGGCCAAGTATGAGGCTAATGCAAAAGCTGTTGATCACTTGGTCCGGAGCTTGTGTGATCCAGAGTTTGAGCGTGTTCGCCATTTGAATCTTGCTTGGCAAATTTGGGAGAAGTTGTTGGTTGCTCACGGTGGTGATAACCATGTGAAGGCTCGCCTCTTTGTCTCTTACCGGATGCAATATGAGAATTTCACTCCACTTCCCGGTGAGGACATTGATGCGATGTTTCAGAGGTTCACCGCCATCGTGAACAACATGAAAGCTAATGTTGAGGATTTTCCTTACACTGAGCATGATCAGGCTTTGAAGCTCTTGCATGTCTTGGACCCAAATGTTTGGGGTGCTAAGGTTGAGGCCATCAAGGAGTTTGGGCATTACTTGACTATTGAGTTGGATGACCTCTTCTCTAAGCTCAAGTCGGCTGAGGTTGACAGGAAGTTGCAATCCAAGCATGAGGGCTCGACTGACCATAGTCTTGCTCTTGTGGGCGGATCAAAGGGCAAATCTAACCCTTCCTGTCGACAGTTTTATTTGTCTTCTCTCATGTCCATTCCAGATGAGGAGTTTGATGTGCTGGGCGAGGAGGAGCTGGCCTTGCTCTCAAGAAGGTTTGAACGACTACACGAGAGTCGGAGGAATGCAAGGCGGAGCTCAGGGACGTGCTACAAGTGTGGCAAGCGTGGCCACTTCATCGCCGAGTGCCCGAAGCGGAGGAGAACAAGTACAAGGTGAACGAGTACAAGGCACACCCGAGGCGTGAAGACAAGTACTCCTCCAAGGGCAAGCACTTCAACAAGTCCAAGAGCAAGGACAAGGACAAGCGGCGACCGAGCAAGAGCGGCTACAAGGAGAACAAGGCAAGAGCGATGGTGGCCGGTGCGAGCGACGTCGACTCAAGCTCAAGCGAGGAGCAGTCAAGCTCAAGCAGCGAAGATGAAGACGCCGGGAGACGCAAGGACAAGAAGAGTGCAAGCGGAACCTCGGCGGGGCGAGCCGTGTGGCGCTTGAGGGCTTTTGTGGCATGGCCCATAGCTCAAGCAGCAAGAAGAGTGAGAAGGAAGACAGCGACTCCGACTCGGAGGATATGGTAAACCGTGACCCCGACTCTTTGCTTGCTGAGATTGCTAGGTTGAATGGTTTGCTTGACAACCGTGATAGTGTGCTGAGAGATGCCAAAAAGATGAGGAAAGATCTTAGGGCTCAGCTTGAGAATGCTAGCGAGAAAGTAGGAGAGTTAGAGACAAAATTGCTTGAATTGAAACTTGAGAATGACTCTTTGAAACTTGCTCCTACTACTCCTGATGGTGTTGAATGTGTTGAATGTGATGCTTGGTTGAATGAGATCAAACTGCTTAATGAGAAGAATGCTTCTACTTTGGCTCAACTAGATGCTCTTAGGACTGAATATGATGAGCTTAAGGCTAGACCCACTTTGCTTGGTGCTTGCAAATCATGTCCTACTATGCATGCTAAGCTTGTCGATGCTCGTTCTACCATTAGTTCTTTGGAAGCATCTTTGAAATCTCCTGCTGTCAATGCATGCACTAGCTGTGATGAAGTCACTTCGCGCAATCTTGAACTTACTTCCCGTTTGGATGTCATCAATGAGGAGAATGACTATTTGAGGAAGGTGTTGGGTTGGTTGTCTGTGCAGGAACCTCAATTGAAAATCATGATTGAGGAGTTCAAGAGAGCTGATGGTCGTGGTTTGGGTTTTGAGAAATTGGGTGAGAAAGTGGGAGAGAACAGTGGGGAGAGTGTGTATGAGAAGTGTGTTGAGTCTCGCCCCGAGTTTGAGGTGATTGGAGATATCCAAGTACCACTTCCAAAAGCACCCAAGAACTCTTTCACACCAAAGCCAAACCACCTTTGCAACAAGCTTGACACAACCCAAGATCCACCAAAATTCCCACCTAAGACAAATGACCTCAAGAAACCTGTGAAGTTTGTGGGTGAGAAGGGTGTGAAGCCTAGTGAAAAGCCAGAGCCAAAACCAAAACCCATCCCCTTCAGGTGTGAGTATTGTGGCAAGGAGAGGCACCTTGCAGAGTTTTGCTACAAGAGGAAGAGGGATGAGAGGCTTGCTAGGGAGCAAGCGAACCAGGACAGGTATCGCCAGTCTCATGGTATTCCTGAGCCTAGAGTGCCACTTCCACGGGGTGTGGGAAGTATGAGGAGTGTTGGCAGGGTCCCACAGAGAGGTGGTGGTGAGAGGTTTGTCAGGAGAGATGATGGTGTGTGTGCTGGTGAGAGGTTTGGTCGGGCTCGTGGTGGTTTTGCTGGACGTCTTCCTACTCGTCCTCAGTACGGGTTTAGGGGAGATGATCGCAGCTTTGGGTTCCAGAGGAACTACGGACCACGATTTCCCCCTCGTGGTGCTCGTACTCCTCCCATGGGACATGGGAAGTTTGGTGGCAAGGGAATGATGTTTGCTAACCCCTCTTTTGAGCGAGATGGCTCGACACCGGTTTAACTTTCTTTGTGCTAACCCCGGTGTCGAGTCGCTAGCTCACTCTCGTTCTTGTTTCGACTACGGGCGGGAGGCTTGGAGAACATTTGGTTGATCGACTCCGGATGTTCTCGACACATGACCGGAGATAAGAAGTGGTTCTCCAGCCTCACCCCAGTGAAGGAAAAGCAGTACATCACATTTGGGGACAATGGACGAGGAAGGGTGCTATCGGAGGGTGTTGTGCATGTGAGTGACAAGGTAACGTTGAAAAGAGTGGCTCTTGTGAAGTCTTTGGGTTTCAATTTGCTTTCGGTTTCTCAGTTGCTTGATGAAGGTTTTGAGGTGCGTTTCAAGTCTGGCGAGTCTCGTTTGCTTGATTCTCGAGGTGATCTTGTCTGTATGATCATCCCCGAGGGTTAGATTTTCAGGGCTGATTTCTCTCGTTCTTTGGGTCCTGCTCGCTGTTTGATGGCCGGGCCTTCTTCTGATTTGTGGAAATGGCATTGGCGGTTGGGACACTTGAGCTTTGATTTGGTTTCCCGCTTGAGTGGTCTTGATCTTGTCCGAGGATTGCCGAGGTTGAAGCTTGAGAAGGATTTGGTTTGTGCTCCTTGTAGGCATGGTAAGATGGTAGCCACTCCCCATCCACCCCTGACCGATGTCATGACCGAGCGTCCGACAGAGCTGTTGCATATGGACCTTGTTGGGCCAGCTCGAGTTCGCTTGGTGGGTGGGAAGTGGTATGTCCTTGTTGTGGTGGACGACTACTCTCGCTATGCCTGGGTGTTCTTCTTGGAGGATAAGAGTGAGACATTCGGTTTTGTTCGAGATCTGATCGTGAGGTTGAAAAACGAGAGGCATGGGAATGCTATTCGAGCTATCCGCAGTGATAATGGCTCTGAGTTCAAGAACTCTCATTTTGATGCCTTTTGTCGTGATCTAGGTCTTGAACATCAGTATTCGACCCCTTATGTGCCCCCTCAAAATGGAGTTGTGGAAAGGAAAAATCGGACTCTTTGTGAGATGGCTAGGACGATGCTCGATGAGCACGGGACTCCTAGGAGGTATTGGGCCGAGGCGGTCAATACAGCTTGTCATGTTTCCAACGGGATTTTATTGCGAGCTTTCAAGAAGAAGACCGGTTATGAGCTTATGCATGGTCGGGCACCCAAGGTGAGTCATTTCCGAGTCTTTGGCCGCAAGTGCTTTATTCGAAGAAGGGAAAATTCGACAAGTTTGAGGCTAGGTCTAGTGATGGTATTTTCTTTGGATATGCTAACCACTCTAGAGCCTATAGGGTGCTTAACCTTGAGACTAACAAAATCATGGAGACTTGCGAGGTGACCTTCGACGAGACAATGCCATGTACCGCTCTTGGCTTTGAGTGTGCAGGTGATGAAGAGATGGCCGAGGACCTTTTTGAGGAGGAGAAAGATGAAGCTGGAGATGATGATGGGGAGAACCATGCGCCCGAAGCTGAGCATGTACCCACTACTTCCCCTACGACCACTTTGGAGCATGGACCGTCTACATCATGGACAACGACGGTGCAACAAGAGGACCAGGCGAGAGAAGCTGAAGTTGAGGGGGAGGTAGTCTCGAGGCGTGAGGCTCCCCGGCGGATTCAAGAAGTACATCCCATGTCGAAGATCATTGGAAACATCGACGAACGCACTACACGGTCGAGGTCCAGGAATTCCTCTCATTTTGCTCATGCTGCTTTTGTTGCTACTTTTGAGCCCAAGGACATTGGACATGCTTTATCTGATGCAAACTGGGTCAATTCTATGCATGAGGAGTTGGAAAACTTTGAGAGGAACCGGAGTGTGGGAGTTAGTTGAACCACCTCCAAATTGCCATCCCATAGGAACCAAGTGGGTTTGGAAGAACAAAGAGGGAGAGAATGGGATGGTTGTGAGGAACAAGTCCGGACTTGTTGCTTAGGGGTTTAGTCGAAGGAGGGGATCGACTATGAGGAGACCTTTGCTCCCGTGGCCCGTCTTGAGGCGATTCGGATCCTTCTAGCCTTTGCCGTGGCTAAAGGGTTCAAGTTGTTTCAGATGGACGTGAAGAGTGCTTTTCTGAATGGGGTCATAGAGGAGGAGGTGTATGTGAAGCGACCACCGGGTTTGAGAGCGAGTTGTACCCACACAGGGTATACAGGTTGAAAAGGGCTCTGTATGGGTTGAAACAGGCGCCCCGTGCTTGGTATGGGAGATTGAGAGGTTTTCTGTTGAGCAGAGGGTTTGTGATGGGTACCGTGGATAGGACATTGTTTCTCCTCAAGCATGGAAATGACTTGTTGATTGTTCAGATATACGTGGATGATATTGTCTTTGGTGGCTCGTCACATAACCTTGTTGCCAATTTTGCAGATGAGATGAACAGGGAGTTCGAGATGAGCATGATGGGCGAGTTGCAGTATTTTCTCGGGCTGCAGATCAAGCAAGTGAAGGATGGTACATTTATGTACCAGACCAAGTACACAAAAGACATGCTGAGGAAGTTCCAGATGCAAGATGTGAAGCCGATGTCGACTCCCATGGGGAGTACGGCCACTTTGGATGCGGATGAGGACGGAGAATCAGTGGACCAGCAGGAGTACAGGAGCATGATCGGCTCCCTCCTCTACTTGACGGCGACGAGGCCAGACATACAGTTCGGCCGTGAGTCCGTGCGCTCGTTTTCGAGCTTCGCCGAGGACATCACATCGACGAGCCGTCAAGAGGATTTTCGTGTACCTACGATCGCCCTCGGTCTTGGCCTTTGGTATTCTTCCTCCTCGACTCTGTCTCTTCATGGTTTTTCCGATGCGGATTTTGCTGGTTGTCGAGTCGAGAGGAAGTCTACTTCTGGTACTTGCCAATTTCTTGGGTCTTCGTTGGTCTCATGGTCTTCCCGCAAGCAGTCTAGTGTAGCTCAGTCTACCACATAGGCAGAGTACGTTGCTCGCCGCGAGTTGTTGCTCGCAGCTTGTTGTGGATTTCATACACTTTGAGAGACTTTGGTGAGGAGTGCACCCGGATCCCACTTCTTTGTGATAGCACCGGTGCCATAAGCGTAGCCAAAAACCCAGTGCTTCACTCCAGAACCAAACATATAGAGGTGAGGTATCATTTCTTGAGGGACAATGTGGAGAAAGGAACCATTGTGTTGAGCCATGTCCCTACCCAAGATCAGCTAGCTGACATTTTCACAAAGCCTCTCGACCAAGCTACATTTGTGCGCTTGCGGGGGGAACTTGGGGTTTGTTGCCCTTTCTAGTTGATTCTTGGGGGATTTCCTTTTGTATCATATGTATCATACCATGCTTTGCTTGATGTATAAACCATGATAGGATAGCCATCTTGTCATATATCATGTTGCATTTGTATCATATTGCATTTTAGGATGATGACCTTCTTTCATATGCCATATTTGAGTCTCTTTGGCTATTTGTGAGATATTGGTCATATGTGTGGAGAAATGGTGATGTGAGGCTATGCTCTTGGAATATTTGAGATATATGTGTGGTGAGATAGCCCTTTTTGAAATAAATGCTAAACTTGACTAAATTGTGATGAAATATGCTCCACTCGTGTGTAGTTGTGTATCCATGTCACAGTTTGGTCTAAATGTGCTTTTCATGCTTAGATTGTGCTTGGATGCCTTGTTCTTGCATTTGGGCCAAAGGCCGAATATCATTGTGAATGTTTAGTCTATGTTGCATTCATGGGGGAGCATAAGCTTCTTTTTGCCGCAAAGGCACTTCATGTACCATAAAATGAATTAATCTTGAAAAGAAGTGTGAATGCTTGAAAAATGCTCCATCCATCATGTCTATGCTTAAATTGTATTATCTTTTACATATGGGTGCTAAACATGTTGCATGATGTTCACCAGTGGAGAAGTCTCCCCGAAGTGGACACATGGCTCATGAGCTTTGACATGACATGCTTTGCTTTATGGGTGTTTGCCATGATCTTTTGCTGAGAATTCGATATCCTTGTATGATCTTTGAATGGTATGCATGTTTGTGGCTCAAGTGTGACATGGATAGGCTTTTACATGTGAAGCGAGCCTCCTTTTGGTAAAACTGCTTAAATCTGAAATTTTGCTTTGTCACATGCTCGTATTTTCATATATTTCTTGTGGCAATGCTTTGACTATGCTATGATTCATATGTGTGATCTTTGTCTCATTTTTAGCCTTTGATACTAGATTTGGCCTATTTGAGAAGCTCATGTAGATGTTTATATGCTTTGTTTTGCATTTCTGCATTTTCACCTTGATTCATACATTGTCAACAAGGGGGAGATGAGGTGAGCTTAATGAAAATTCGAAGAGGTGAGCTGAAATTTGGAAGTTTGCATCCACATGTTCGGGGGGAGCTTGCATTTGTTCGGGGGGAGTTTTCTTGTCGTTTTCGGTGTGGAGTTTGTGCTTTGCTTGGCTTGTGACCTTTCTTCGCCTTTCTTCGGTTTTGGTCATGAGTTGAGCTTCCTTATTTTTCTTTCTTCTTCCTTTCTCTTTTTCTCTGAATTTCATTTCGCGTTGTGTGTTGTCAATGCACTCATCAAGGGGGAGATTGAGGACCAAGAGCGTCCCAGTGGTCGATGGATGACCGCTCCTCAGTGATGAGTGATTGACAACGGGTGTTGGACTGACTCTTGGCTTAGTGCGCAGGTGTAGGCTGCGGCCTAGTTCGTGTTGTTGCGAGGTGAAGAACGGGCGCGAAAGGTCTTCGGCCTTGAGGGGCCTCCGGAGATGGAGAGACAAGTAGGCTCGGTTCGAGGGACCCGGTGGACGACGGGGCCCGGGTGCGAGCCACATGGTGGCGACACGAGCAAGACGAAGTCATGGACAGACGAGCCGGTGCACGGTGGCAGCCGAGTCAAGTGGTTTGGCGGGAGGCCGGACCGGGCACGCGGGGTTTGGTGGTTTGCCCACAAAACCATCGGCGGACGGTTTCTTGGTTTGGGCCTCAAAAACAAGTCCGAGGGCCCAACACGACGGAGACGGGATCTGGGCGTGTCGGGAAGCTTCGAGGGGGAGGACACGCGGCCGGATCGCATGGCTTGCGTTGGGAGGACGCGGGGTGCGGCAAAGGCGTGGCCGTCCGATGGCAAGACTCACAAACATTACCTAAATGCCCCTACGTGGGTTGTATCGCCAGTAGTTAAGTTAGGGGTAGTCGAGTCATTTACCACTCCGGCGGGACCTGATATATAAGCCATGAGTGTGTGTGGATGGCTCTCTCTCTCCGCGACTTAGGGTTTCATTTCCTCCCTCCTCTTTCTCATTTTCGTAGCTATTTTTCATCCAATTTTCTCTAGGCTAGCATGAGAGCTTCATGAGAGATTTGTTGAGAGGGATGGATGCTAGGGCGGCATGCTAGACCTTGTGAATCTTTCCTGGTTTGTATAGAAGATTCGGGGTTGTTTTTCGTGGCTTTTCGTGCTTGTTTTCGTGCCTTTGTTCCCGGTGTGATTCCGCGGATTTGAGTGGGTTTCTCCCCGGATTTCTTTGAGGGAAACATGGATAGATGTCTTGTGCATCTTTGTGCTTGATCTTGTGCCCTCAAACGCCGGGAAACCACTTCGATTCGTGAGTTTTCGTTTGGTGCTCTAGCTTTTGGTGGTGCTCAAAGGATTCGCGATTCCCGTGTTTTAGGGAGTTAGGAGGCAAGATTTTTGGGCTATAGCATCCTTGTGTGACGCTTTTCAAGTCCCCAAACCCTTGTCTCCATAGCTTCAACCGTTTGGGAAATCCGATGATGATTTGGGGGAGTTGACTTTCGGGGGTCGGGGCGTTTCGTTCGTCCGCGCGGCGCGGGACGGTCCGGGGGGGTCGCGGACGGTCCGCGAGGAGCCCGTTCATCGCGTGTTCGTCGTGTTCTTGCGCGTCCTTGCTTTCGATCCGGTTTGGCTTTTGGTTTTTGTTGCGGCCGGTTTGCGGACGGTCCGGCTTGAGTAGCGGACGGTCCGCGGGTGGCGCGGACGGTCCGCCCGGCCTCGGCGGACGGTCCGTTTTTCTCGGGTCGCTTCGGTGTTCCGTGTGCTTTAACGGACGGTCCGCGGTGTTGGGCCGGACGGTCCGCGGTGCGGTTGCGGACGGTCCGCGGCCTCGGGTCGGACGGTCCGCGAGGCTGCGCGGACGGTCCGCCCCTCCTGCGCGGACGGTCCGCCAGAGCCTGTGTGCCTTGCTTCTTGGTTCGATTCCTCCCTCCATTTCTAGTGCTTCCGCGTGTGCTTCTAGGAATCGTTCCTAAGGCTAGAGGTTGATCCATAACCTCGTGGTCTTGGCGATTGGCGCGTGATTCGATCCATCGCTTGTGTGTGACCGGGGTTTATCTAGGGTATAGGCCGGATTCTTTTGGAAGAATTTTTACCGGCTCCTATTCACTCCCCCCCCCCCCCTCTCTAGTCGCCATCTGATCCTTCAGGAGGACACGCGGCGGGATCGCATGGCTTGCGTCGGGAGGACGCGGGGTGCGGCGAAGGCGTGGCCGTCCGATGGCAAGACCCACAAACATCGTATCGCCAGTAGTTGAGTTAGGGGTAGTCGAGTCATTTTCCACACCGGCGGGACCCGATATATAAGCCATGAGTGTGTGTGGATGGCTCCCTCTCTCCGCGACTTAGGGTTTCATTTCCCCCCTCCCGTTTCTCATTTTTCAGGATTATTTTCTTCTCCATTTTCTCTAGGCTAGCAGGAGAGCTTCATGAGAGATTTGTTGAGAGGGATGGATGCTAGGGCGGCATGCTAGACCTTGTGAATCTTTCCTGGTTTGTATAGAAGATTCGGCGTTGTGATTTTCATGGTCTTTTTCGTGCTTGTTTTTGGTGCCTTCGCTCTTGGTGTGATTCCGCTGATTTGAGTGGGTTTCTCCCCGGATTTCTTTGAGGGAAACATGGATGGATGCCTTGTGCATCTTTGGGATTGATCTTGTCCCCTCAAACGCCGGGAAACCACTTCGATTCAAGGATTTTCGTTCGGAGTTCTAGCTTTTGGTGGTGCTCAAAGGATCCGCGATTCCCGGTGATTTAGGAAGTTAGGAGGCGAAATTTTTGGGGTATAGCATCCTTGTTTGACGCTTAACTTGTCCCCAAACTATTGTCTCAACAGCTTCTACTGTTTGGGAGATCCGGTGATGGATTGGGAGAGTTGACCCTCGGGGTCGAGCAGTTTTCTGCTCTGTCCGTGCGGCGCGGACGGTCCGCGAGGCGGTGGCGGACGGTCCGTGGTCTATGTGTTCTTCGCGTGTTCGTCGTGTTCTTGCGCGCCTTTGCTTTCGATCTGGATTTGTCTTAGGTTTTCGTTGCAGCCGGTTCACGGACGGTTCGAGCTTCAGTAGCGGACGGTCCGGAACCCGCGCGGACGGTCCGTTTTTCTCGGGTCGGTTCTGGTGGTTCTGTTGTCTTTAACGGACGGTCCGTGGCTCCCGGCCGGACGGTCCGCGTGCCCCTTGCGGACTGTGTGCGGCACCTGGCCGGACTGTCCGCGCGGCGTTTGCGGATAGTCCGCCCCGCCTGGCCGGACAGTCCGCCCGAGGCTGACAGCTTGGTTCTTTGATTCGATTCCTTTCTCCTTCTTTCGTGCTTTTGCGTGTGCTTCAAGGAATCGTTCCTAAGACTTGAGGTTGATCTATAATCTTGTTGTCTTGGCGGTTGGTGTGTGATTCTATCCATTGCTCGTGTGTGACCGGGATTTGTCTAGGGTATAGGTCGGGTTCTTTGAGAAGAATTTTTACCGGCTCCTATTCGCTCCCCCCTCTCTAGTCGCCATCCGATCCTTCAAAGGTCCACACTTTAATCAGCACATGCATCTTTTCCTACGCAACAGTAGTAGCTCGTTGCGCCTCTAGCCCTTGACGGAGGCCCTCCTCCGTCGTCTTCTGATGCAACTCCCACTGCCTCTTGGTTGCGGGGCTCAACGACCTCCTCGCCGTTCGTTCTTTAATGACCGGTGGATTATCGGTGGCTTCATCTTCTTATTCGTCGTCGGTATCAACCTCCCTGGTCGACGGTGTTGGAATCACCGGTGTCTCAACTGCTGGTGGAGGACTTGTCTTCCTCTTTCTCTTCTTCTTCTCCGCCTCAAGCTTGGCGGTCTTCATTGTAGCGACCTTTGCAGCAGCCGTCGAGACTGACTACTTCGCCACTGCCGCCCTGGTCTTGCGCCTGGGCTTCACGGCGCTACTTGCCTCCGGGCCTGTCCCGGCATCGCCACAGACCTCAGGGTCAGTGTCTTCATCGGCCTCAACCGATGAATCAGACTCATAGTTCTCCAGCGGCCTAGCTGCCGGAGGTTGGTACTTGTCCGATCTCAGCTTTCACCGATGTTGTTCGCCCTCCCGAAGAGGCGTTCGGCACCAAAACTGCCGTTCACAATTCTGCAGCAGACAAAGACCAAAACAGTCAAACGATGTAAACCAACAAATAGAGCAAAATGACCTAGTCAGTCCCAGGACTCATCGGGTCAGCTGGGCGCTTCAGCGAGTATGCCTTCGGGCACTTCTTGATCCGTGCCTTCCCGGTGTAGATCTGCGACACCCTCGTTGCCATCTCCTCCCTGGAGACCTTGCGGTTCACCTCGTGGGTGGGGTCTAATTGCCCCCAGAACTCATACGCGGGGTGGACCCGGTCCTTGATCGGTTGGATCAGCCACCGGCAAAACAACTTGGCGACTGAACCTCCTATCATGCCCCCCTTCTTCAGGTCCTCGACCAGCGCCAGGACTTCATTGATGTTGTCGACTTCACGTGAAGAAAGCCCTGGGTCCCATTCCGAAATCTTCACGGGCCTGTGGCCAAAACACCTAGGAAGTGCCGGCGGATGGTCAGTGATATAAAACCACTCCGACCTCCACCCAGCGGTATTGTCGGGCAAATCATTGCAATCCATGCTGACTTGAGGCCTGACCTCAAGCAGAGCATTACAACCCCTACCGAACCAGCACGCTTGCCAAAATAAAAAGATAATCGCTGCCCGCCCGCGCGCCGGACCCAACTCCCAATAAAGGTGATGCGGGTTCACTAACCATCGTCGCCCATGACACTGGCCCACTTGTCAGCGTTAGCAGGCAAACTGTGTGTGGGCTGCACAAAATTTCCCACCTATATTTACTATAGTGCCCACGAAATTCCAATTGCTAAATAGAGGCATCAAGGGCACACTAGTAATTTAATTAAACATAGTTACGTGCACCGTTCATATTCGGCTCCACGCTAGACAAATCCACAATGCACGCATTCTCCCCACCCCCGTAGCCACTCGCCCCACTCACCTTCGCCGCTCTCTCCCTGCCGCAGCCCTGCTCTTCTCCAGCCCCACTGCTCTCTGCGTGACGATGGTGACGAGGACGCGGTTACTGGCGTGCGAACGTACGTCTTCTCGGTCAAGCTAAGACGGCTGACGCGGATCCTTCGACGTCGTCCCCGGCCATGACGACGAGCCGGCTGCCTTAGGCCATGAGCCGATGTGGATCCAGCCCCTCCGACCATCACAAGAACAACTACTTCATTCGTGACAGAGGTTAGTCCTGCTTGAACCCCCAACTCTCTCTCTCTCATCGGCCACCAAAATCTGCTACATATTCATGTCAATGTGGATTAATTAGGGAGGCATGCCTTGATAGTTTATCTTTAATTGATTGACTGTGGATTTGATGGGCGGATTTTGTTGCCCCAAGTCCGTTTCAATAAATTGTTGCTAACAAATGTAGTTATATGAACTATTGAAATTCATTTTCATGTTCCTCGTGCTACAATTTTTGTACTGTAAATTCATGAAAAGCATCGATGATGTTAGCATACTTTAATTCTGCTATTTTTTGAATGTTTCCGATCGACAATTATGCTTTAGACCTGTTAGTATACTTTAATTCGGTTACGCTTTGAATGTACTAGATCGACAATTATGCTTTGGACCTGTTAGCATATACTTTAATTCCTCTATGCTCAGATCGACAGTTATGTTTTGGACCTGTTAGCATATTTTAATTCTAATGGCCATATAATGTCATTGGGAATTGCATAGCAATGGTTTATAATGTAGTCCACCCAATCTGCTATATATTCATGTCAAGGTAGATTAGAGAGACATGCCTTAATAGTTCATCTTCAATTGATTGACTGTGGATTTGATGGATGGATTTTGTTGCTCCAAGTCTGTTTTGAATAAATTGTTGCTAACAAATGAAGTTATTTGAAATGTTGAAATTCATTTTCATGTTCCTGGTGCTATAATTTTTGCACTGTAAATTCATGAAAAGCATAAAGAATGTTAGCATACTTTAATTCCGCTATGCTTTGAATGCACCAGATCGACAGTTATGCTTTGGACCTATTAGCATATTTTAATTCTGATGTCCACATAATGTCAGTGGGAATTCCATCATAGTGGTTTATAATATAGTGATAACTAGACTATCTTATCCTTTGTTGTGAGTGTTAATTGTTTCACTACTGTCATATATATTGTTATTGTTGGTGTCATGATGTGTTGTGAGTGTTGTTTCACTACTGTCATTTATAATGTCATGACCATTGTTTTATCCTCTTGTTGCATGTACACATGGAACACACAATCCATCGATGCTCAAGTTGGACAAGGAAGCAGTTGAAGAAATTTATTCTCTGCTTTGATATAAAAGCAAATAGTTGTGTCCATGTCAAAATGGCTAGCACCTATCCCTGTGTGCTAATTAAGTTAAATATGAATTGTGTATGTCTATGCTGATTTTATTTACGACTGTATCAGCTATTTTGCCTGTCAGAGAAAACAAATTTATCTAATAAGAATTTTGATTTTCAGTCTTCCTTATGTTCCTATATTGACAAACCTAACATATCATCTATGCAATCTCCCACAACAATAAATTCATCTACCTCCAGTGCATCATCACAGCCCATCGTCGGTGAACCTTCTTCACAGGGTCACTCAGCACAGACTGCTGCGAGTAGTACTCGATCCCGCGGGTCAAGGACACAAACCAAGTTGACTGCAACTGGACTTGATGGCAATTTTTTGCCTACCCCAGATGCTACGAGGGATAGATTTGTATTGGTCTGTGGTCTCATTGCTCGAGAGAGGTTGTCAATCAACAAGGCGGCTGATGATCTCTCACCAATTGAGAAGGGCAATCTGTTCACAGTTTTAGAGGAAAAGCTAGATTACCCAGCTAATCTGGAAGAATCTATTCGTAAGAAGGCAGTTAAGGCAGCTATATCACAGATTGGAAGCTTGCAATGGAGGTTCAAGGCCCATTTAAGAAAGAAATATGTGAGTGAAGAGGAGACTCGCTTTGTGAAGCATGCCTTTTTGCAGCAACAAGACTAGGACATGTTTATGCAGGAAACCAATTCTCCTTCATTTCAACAATTGAGCCCGGAGATGTAACAAAAGAGAGCATTGCATAATAAGCCACACAAGACGGGTAAAAGGAAAGAGTGGGAGGAGGAGGATTCAGAGCTAGCTGCAGAAGAAAAACAGAACCCTTGAGACCAATTTCCTGGATGTTCGAGACCTTATCTGCAGGCAAGGGTAGAGAAGAAGAAGAATACTAGTTAAGGAAGTGGGGGCGTAACATTCAGTAACCCTGTGGTGGTGGGGGTAGAAGATTGGGTGAAAACACTTGCAGCTCATGGTAGCGATAGTTCTTTCTCTGGCGTTAGGGAGGATGATATTCTCACCGTAGCACGTGAGACTCCAGAGCATCGAGGTCGGGTTCGAGGCGTGTCTAGTTCACTTGGCTGGGGTAAAGGGTATGGTGAAGAGTTCGCTGGAATGTACATGAAGAAGAGGAACAAGAGGTCTGATGCTCATGATGTGATGGACAAAACATTTAAATCAATTGTCCATGCTATAAGACTATCAGACATCAACATACCAAAAAATGCACTTCTTCCTTCCCAATAACCAGCGCCTGTCAGTAGCAGCGAGAAAGAAGATATGGATGGCATTGAGGAAGAAGATGGGCATGGCCGCGAGGAATAACATGCGCATGACAGTGAGGAAGATGGCAGAGAGCAAGATCATTGGAATGCCAACAGTGACCAAGCGAATGAAGTGCAGAGTGATAGTCGATCACCTATGCTGGACTCAATAGATAAGCTGGCAGAGCCAACCGTGTGCGGCCTTTTGGATGGCACCGTGGAGCTCGCACTAGCGAAAGTCTTTGCATTTCAAAAGGATTGCCATTCAGTACCGGTGCAGGATGGGCCTGTTGTGGTGCAACCTACTTATGTGTGGGCCAATGCGAGTCAATACCCTCTACCTGTACCAATTGATGGGGGTGACGTAGCAACCCTAGCCGAGGTTCTCGTTCAAAGGATCCAATGGCCAAAGGACAGGGTCATTATAGCACCCATGACGAGAGAGCACAACCCTGAAGCCGCAACAGGTAGCATGGGTACAACATCAGATGGAGGTGCTGCAGCTCAGTGTCAGCAAGAGAAGGCTCAACAGCAGCAGCAGCAGCAGATCAGCAAAACTACACAGCAGGAGCGTCGACAACAACCGGAGGAGCGGAGGAGGATCCCAGGCAAACTCCTCCTAAGCAGCAGCTGCAACTTTAGGACAACAAACACACGAAACAGCAGCCTCTCCAGTAGCAGGAGCATCGACAACAGCGGGAGGAGCCCAGGCAAACTACGCCTAAGCAACAGCTGCAACATGAGGATAAGCAACAGATGAAACAACAGCCTCTCCAGCAGCAGCAGGAGCGCAGGCAAGGTCCCCCTAAGCAACAGATGCAACAAGTACGTCAGCCTCTGCAACAGGAGGAGCCCAGGCAATCTCCACTGCAGAAGGGGAACTAGGCCAGGAAACCTCTGTCTAAAGATGAGCTTCTTAACTGTGTTAATGGGACAGAACAGGACCGACCAAAATATAAGCATGGTGCACCTATGTTGTCAGAAGCAAATGTAAAGGCTGCTGGACCAAATTGTGCCATGCTGCATCCTTATGTCATGGAACACATTAAGGATAAACTTGCCTTTGCAGCAAAGGTGGATCAAAACTACTTTAAAGGTGGTTGTGGTGCTTTAATGTTAAATATTGAATCAGTAGCGTTTATAGCCCTATAACTTTGGCTTCTCTAGATGTTACCTTCATGAGGTTGTGGACATTGTAAGTCCTTTAAAACCAAAAAAAGATATTTCTTTAACGTTGATCACAAAGTTCATGCATGCTAACAATTTGATTTTCTGTAGGAAAATGATGGACAAGGCAGCGGAGATGCAGATCAGTGTTGGGTTTTTAGATCCAGATTTGTTTACTTCAACAAAAATTTCTCAGCGTTCTCACCATGTTGGCAAAGCAATCTCAAATGCAATGATGAACAACAACTACTTGGTGGGTGCCTACTCTAGGTAACAGTGATCATTTGTATGAAGTTCAAAGAGGTTTGATATCTAGATTCTGCTAAACAACATCCCCCGCTAAAGTTCCCAGACCTCCAACCTGTTTTGAACTGGTCAGTTGCTTGTAGGTTTCGTTCACAAAAAATCAATCTCTTAGTGTTTCTAATTGGTATTGCTGATCATGCAGGGCCTTTGGAGATGCACAGGACAGAGTGACGAAAGAAAAGAAGAAAAAGCCAAAAGCCACACTCAAAAACAAAACAAATCTCGCTGTAAGATCGAGGGGTTTTTATGGTCCCTTCTTACCTATTTGGTACTGCATTAACTTGTCATTTTGGTACCTCGACGCAGTGTGCTCAGCAAGCACAGGGGTCCTTTTTATGTGGATTCCATGTGGCATTCCATATGTTAAGACTATTTGATGACATACCTGACATCAAGAAGGCTGCTGTAAGTAGATAATAATGCTCAACCTTGTCACTTCTCATATTATCCATCTGATTTTAGAAAATGATTTCTTCTTGTATTCTCATAAATGATTGTATTTTGCAGCATTTCATACCTCCTGTAGATGTTTCCATAAAAGATGTAAAGTGTGTCCGGGAGATGCTGTGCGAGTACATTCTTAAGGAGACCATCGACCGAAAGGGCAACTTCTACAGTGGTGCACCGTGAGTTTATTGTGGTCAGAAACTTGACACTCATTCAGTCTTGTTTAGTCAGGTGTTGTTGCCTGAGAAACCTGCTTGGCCTTGCTTGGTTGGGGTCAGATACTGCCTGGTTCAGGCAGTTTTCTCAAGACTCCATCCAAACAAGCTGATGAGAGTAACTTGAAACTTGATGTGATCCTAACTTGTCTATAAATGTGATCTTGCTTGTCTATAAATGTGATCTTGCTTTGCCTATATCTGCGATGTGAGAATGTGTTGTGATGTCTCCTTGTTGTGGTGGCTGCCACATCCTGACTAGTTCCAGGATGCAGCCCCTGGTGGCTGCCAAATCCTGGCTGGTTCCAGGATGCCGCCAGCAACCAGGAAGGTAACTGTAGGGGTGGCTGCCATATCTGTAACGGGCGTTAATTAAAGTTCGTTACAAACACTTATTAGTGAGTAATGAGCTTCATTAGGAAACTCGTTACAAAAATTCCCACAATGTAACGGGCTGTGTAAAAGCCCGTTACCAGTCCTGACTGGTGGGCCCCAGGACCTGGCCCGTTCATCGAGATATAGGAGATGCATGTTCAAAACAAGCGTCTCCATTAATAGAGAGAAAGCAGACGCGGGTAGAAATAGACGTGTCTCATTTCGTCGAGACAGAGGAGACGCAGGTTCACGAAACGCGTCTCTGATGTTAATTTCACAGTATCTGGCTCTGTTTTCATGCCCGTTACCAATGTTCCTTGTGGGCCCAGAGAAACAACCATTTCACATGACCGATGACTAGTTGTGGTAACAATCATTATTTGATGCCCTTTATGAGTCCTATATGTACCGAGACGCACGTGAAATAGACGTGTCTCACACTACTAGGAATCGACCCTTAGAGCACCAAATTTTCTGGCAACACCACATATTTGGTTGCAATAGTTGGTTTTATAGCAACCAACGTATTAATGCATTGCGATATCTGGGTGTTATGGCAACCAAAAATGTGGGTTGCGTCTGTTGAAACAGGCGTTGCAACAGGTTGGTGTTAATTCCACGGTGAAAATGGTGGTTGCCTTTATGGGTAGCTATTGCCACAACTGATTGTGCATTGCGATAGTATCGATTTAATGTTGCGATAGATATGTGTTTGTTGCCATGAATATTTAATTGGTTGCGATAATGCATGCCTATGGCCACGATAAAATTTCGTTGTGTAGAGTGCAAACTTTGTTGCGATAGCTGATGTTCCTGTTGCATCCAAAAAATCATTCGTTGCGTTTGATGTGTGTTTGTTGCCACGAATAGTTAGTTGGTTGCGATTATGTCGGCTTTCAACCACGATGAATTAACGTTGCGAAAAACTTAAACCTGGTTGCGATAGGTCATGTGACTGTTAAATCCAGAAAATAGATCGTTGCATCAATTAGGTTTTATTGCCATGATAAATTTGGTGAATTCATTAGATTTTTTTGGTTGCGCTAAAAGATTTTATGATGATGTAATTAAACCCACCTGCACTTTTGAAGAAAGAAAAATAAGCAAGCCCAATTGGGTTGTATTGTTGTGGCCGGCTTGCTAAAAAGATTAGGAAAAAAACATGCCTCTAACCCAGCCCACCGGCGCATGAGGAGAGGGAAAAAAGACCTGAGAACAAAAAAAGAAAAAAACATGTCGGCAACAGGAATTGAACCTATGACCAACCACTTGGGAGATAGAAAAGTTACCATTGTGCTACTTGGTTGTTGATGCCAAATCTCAGTATTTATTTATTTTGAATAACACCTATAGGTACTGTTGTTTGCCACGCGAGCGCCACCTCAGCCAGGCACCACACATCACTGCCACGCGAGCCGCGCCACCTCACATCAGTTAATAAAAATTTTAAAAAAATCAAACCACGCAAATGGGGGAGTGTGGTTCGAGCCGAACACCACAAGGTGTCAAGAGATGGAACGACTACCACTGCACCACTTCACTATGTGTGATGGTTTGATTGTAGTTCTTTTTATATAAATCGAGGTTTGGGACCACGTGGCGGCACTGGGATGGCCGGGTTGCTTGGTCGGGACCACGTGGCGCATGATGAGCTCGTTTTCCCGTCGTTTTTCTAATCTACAATTAAAATTTGTAACTAGTGTTTCTAGGTCATAGTAACTTCAAATTCAGTGATTATTTTTTCTAATTTTTTGTAAAATCATGATCTTTCCTGTGACATTGTTTGCATACTAATTGCTATTCCATTTATCTTTTTTATATAGCTTCTATTCTTCTACCGAAAGAGGATAAATAAAAAATATTTTTGCATAATAAATGGTAACATAACTTCATATTTTCTAATTTTATGATAAACATAAGGTTGTAGCTAAGTTTGAGATGCATACAACTTTGAAAATGTAAATAGCCACTCAAATCTCAAAGTTTGTGTTGAGTTATTAGAAACTATGTTAGAGAAGTATCCATTTGTGAGCAGTGTATATTGTCACTTTCTTGAAACCACTTAAATTTTTTATGGCAGGATTGTGGACCAAAAACATATTGTTATGCAAATTTACATAATTTTTGTAGGTTACTTTACAAGGGTGTCTTAATTATGTATTTAAAAAATCGAAAAACAACTTTTTCACATGACAATTGAAAATCTAAATCTCCAAATACTAATAAGAGAGTAAGGGTAAGATTGCATCCAAATTTGAGGTGTCCATGTGGTAAAAAAGTACATGGACTAGAATGGAACATGGAAGCTTAAATATGATTATGAATGGAACTAGGAATTAATCTCGATAAACATGCAGAAATTCAATTAATTGATAGAAAATTGCAAATCTATTCGAAAAATCTTGAAACACCTAGAAGGAAACTTAAATGTTGTCTGCTACATGTGAAAAATGTATTGCGGGTATATAAGGTAATTAATTTTCAAGTTACTTCATAAAAGTCACCTAGTCGGCCCGCCATGTCACGGGCCAGACAGGTCACCGGCCACAACTGGCCACGTCACCACCCAGTCTGGTGAAAAGAGAGAAAAAATAGGCAGCGCCAAGAATATAAGGTAATTAATTTTCAAGTTACTTCATAGATTGAAACATGAGCCCAATTTCTGTGACGAAAATTTGGTGTTCGTCATAGATTGAAAAATGAGAACATCTTGGAGTTGAATGTAATAAAATAAATGTGTCACTTAAAGTAACTAAGACGTGTTACTCTTTTAATTTTCTTCTAAACATGATTGATCATGAAAATGGTAATTTAAAAATAGTAATTAAATATTTATGTGTGGGCAAGAAAAAATTAGAAAAAAATAAAATTGCATTCGTGTGCATAATTAAAAAAATCACTAGTGGGTGGGGAGGCTAGGTTTCGAAACCAGGTCTTGGGGGTAGGAGTCATGTGCTTTACCACTATGCTGTAAGGTTGTTTGTGAAACTTGTATAGTATTTAGTTTATTATAGAGATGCTATCGTTTTATTAAAAAAAGCTGCCGCACTTGTGAAACAATGAATGATCCTACATACTTTAAACCACTTATTTTTTATGACAAGATTTTGGACAAAAACAAGATGTTGTGCCCATTTGTGTCCTACATACTTTAAATCATATTTGCTAATGTTATGGTCAACATAAGGTTGTGTCCAAAATTTAGATGCATACGATTCCAAGATAATCATGAGGTATTCAAATCTCAAAGTTTGTCTTCAATTGTATTAACCTATATAAGAGTTGTGTCCATTTGTGAACAATGTATACTCCTTTTTTTGAGAAATCCCTTGAAACATTTATGTCAAGTTTAAACATCCTTAAAATGGTTCCATGACAAATTTCATAATTTATGGACGAGATTTAGGTATTATTATCATTATTTTATAATAAGATTACTAGTAGAAGTTTGAATTTTCCCTGTAAATCAATTGAATTTTTCGTCAATCTTCCAAATGTGAGATAGAATGGACTATAGGCGTCTAAATATAATTGTCTTGATTTTTTTAGTCTTATTAGAGGTGCATATAGGTCATATTGGAATTATTTTCAAGAAATATACAGAAATTCATTTAAATGAAATAAAATAGCAAATCTACTTGAAAATTCATCAAACTCCTAAGTGGCAACCTATATGCCCACAGAACATCACCCCTGGGCCCCACGCACAGAACGCGAAGGGGGGCTGATTCGCCCCTCAGCCGCCCCATTCGCCCCCGTGCCGCGGTGTCGCGCCGCCACTCGCCGGGATCCACCTCGCGGCACCAAACCCACCGCGCCAGCGCGCCTCCGCTTGCAGGCATCAAGCCCGTCCAGAAGCAGTCGCGGTCAGCATGTCTGCCTCTCCTCTATGTCTATTCCCCAACCTAGCTTTCAGATCTACTTTCTCTCTCCATCTCTCTCACCTCGCAGGGGGAGCAACGACCGTGACACGATGGCCGGCGGTCAAGCTGACGGTGGAGGAGGCTCAAGAGGTACTGCACACCTTGCAGATGGAGGCGGCATGCGCGGATCCGGGCATCCCCCACCGGCGCCGTGACATGTGCTGAGTTTCTCCGCCTCTGCTGCGACGCCGCTGGGCCAGGCGGCCGGCCCTCCTACACGCACTTGACGAGTCCGGGTCCTTAATCATGCATCAGGTCCGATTTGGTACGGTTCTCTGTCTATGTCTGGCTTTTGCTTTGCAGTAATACTTGAAAGATATATGACACTGGAGATTGATTTGGAAGACATAGTTCTGATGAGAAAAAACATGACGTTTATTTGCTTATTTGAGTCAATTAAAAATTGCAACACTGATGCAATTGATGATATTCCTGGATTTTACATCTTGTCAATTAGATTTCTGCAACACATTAGCATCACTACTCCCTTTAGAGCGTATAATAATGTCCCCGGAGGAAAATAAACTATGGTGTTTTTTTCAGATTCAATCGTAAGACATTGAACTTGTCTGCAAATATGATCTAGCATTTTTTATTACTGTACCAAAGTTACATACAATTGGATCTAAGTCAGTTCAATTTCAGGGCAGCAAAGTCATAGTTGTGACAACCTTGCAGTAAGTGTGGTTTGCTATCTCATCCCTTGACCAGGTTTAAGATCATCAGAAAGATGGATGTTTTTTTATAGCTGTAACAAAGTAGCAATGCAATTATTTGATCTCATTCAATTTAATTTCAGGGCAGCAAATTCCTAGTTGTGGCAGCTGCGATCTCATCCCTTAACAGGTATAAGAAGTTCATCAGTTAGTTAATCAGGTATAAGAGCTGCATATCAATGCATTAAGAGAGAAGAGTTTAGGCGAAAATAGCCATACAACACACCACTAACCGCAACTACTTGAGGTTCTCTGAAAAACACAAATGCTGGCCATACTCAGCTATAAAGCGACCCAACCACGGCCTTCCTAATACTCCTCAGGAAGTCCAGTAGCAACCACACCACTAAGCCCTTTCGCCCCAGCAAGCATCTAGTGACCAGGCCCCTAACGCGAAAGTATTGAATGCCCTCCTCAGATCAGAGCGCACACTCTCACCGACTGTAATATAACTCTATTAACTATTATTCTATATCATTGTAAATTGAAGGTGATGCTATGTTGAAGCTTGAGGAAAAATGAAAGTAAGGGAATGGAGATTCATATGTGTCTTGGTTAATTTGTGACTACAAATGAGATAATGTTTTTTTTGTTTTGGTTCAGATGGCAAGAATGCTTAAAATGGTGTAGAGGGTTTCTTAATGGTAGCTATTTAGGGAATAGGTGGAGAAATTAAATGTCACGTCCACAATTCCCTGCCATGACAACTTACCTAATGTATTTTGTTTAGATGTTCTGCATTAATTAATTAAAGAATTGATTAGTCTTGGTATTCTTTTCAACTATTCTTGCTCGACAATTTGCTTTGATCAAGGATCTATTGTCATCTGAATCATATCGATGCTTGAAAGAAATTTGTGTTGCCCGTAGCAACGCACGGGCACGATCCTAGTGTTACTATCAAATGATGAGTATCATCTGAGTGTTTGACCATGTCCATTCTGATTGCAGAACCTCCTCAATTCAGAACCTGCACTCTTTTTTTACGGTACCAGCGGCGCCATCGGGCTCTTCATCTGGGCGCGCGCTTGCCCGTGGCTGAGCGCGCCGCCATCGGTCTCTTCACCGGGCTGAGCGTTCCGTCGCCGAGCAGTCTGCTGGTGATGCCCTGTCCCGTGCGACGACAGTGTCGAGCATGGTGGCTGCACAACTTGTTGCAACTCTGGAGAGATTTCAGGCAAGTTTTCCTGTCACACCCTGAAATTTCCAATTTCAGGATGTGAATAGAAAGAATAATTAAATGATGATTTTCTCATAATTTTAAAATTTTTCCAACATTTATTTTTCTTTACAGGGAATATAGTATAGGAAAAATCCTTTGATTGATTTTCTAAATTAAATAAAAGTTATGTGTGTTGCATTCATGCCGATGCATCTAGTGGTTCATGAGTGCAAAAAGGTTTCAAAAATGCGTTTAGGAAGTTTGTCCAAACTCTCCCGAGAATTTTCGGATTTTTACGGGATTTATTCTCATTTTCTCCGAGCATTTTCTATTTATTAGAAGGCTCTAAAATCTTTTTCATGAGCACCAAATGCTTTATTTGGATTATTCATGTCTTAATCTATCTCTAGGAATTTTCCTGGAATTTTTGTGATTTTTCGGTATTTTTCGTGGCTTTAGAGATTTATCTAGATAATACTGGATTTATCTTTGCACAGGAAAAATATTTCAAAAAAAAACCTCCTATCTAACTGGCCGGGGGCCGGAGGCCCGACCCGGCTCGCTCCGCCCACCCGCGCCCGCGCCGGCCGGCCGGGCCCGCCGGGCCCATCGGCCGGCCATGGCCGCCGCCGGCCGGGCGGGATCGCCCCGCGCGTGCCCCCATAAAGGGCGCGGCCCTAGGCGGCCGCCGCCTCCCGCGAGCCCTCGCTCGCGGCTCGCGCGCGCCGCCGCCGCCGGCCGCACGGTGCGCCGCCGCCCTACGGCGGCCCAAGCCCGAACCGCAGAGAAGAGAATCCCGCCGGCGTTGACTTCGAATACGGCCGGGTCCCGGCGTCCTCCGCGCGGTGAGCACCATCATCGAGTTCCCCTTGATCTACTCTATCCGTTTTGTGCCTCGGCGCCGAGCTTCTCGTCGCCGGAGCACGGCGCCACCACCCACCGGGGCCACCGCCGCCCCTTCCCGTGCGCCTGCGGTCTGGTCCTGAGGAAGAAGATAAGGCCGGTTTGCACTTAGGCCCTCAGCCTTTTCGTTAATTTTTGATCTGTTTCTTGTGTCTAGCAAC
This sequence comes from Cenchrus americanus, assembly GCA_947561735.1. Classification (NCBI taxonomy): domain Eukaryota; kingdom Viridiplantae; phylum Streptophyta; class Magnoliopsida; order Poales; family Poaceae; genus Cenchrus; species Cenchrus americanus. The sequence continues at coordinate 191,873,985 of OX387242.1, forward strand.
TCATTCATGTAACCCCCTAGATCTATTAGATCCCTGCAACTAAATCCCACCCAAGCCCTTTTATAGATCTAACCCTGAGTTTTATCCATTCGCGAGCACTGTTTGATGTGTCTCGGGAATTTTCTTTGCTAACCCCTGAAATCTACGGTTAATCGCGAACAGGTCCTTACAATCTTGTTTTTCTCATATCTTTTTCGTTTTAGCTCCGATTTAATCCGTTCAAGTTGCGTTAGGTCCATAATAATGTAAAGCACGCGTTAGTGGTGTGTTTTCACCATGTTTTGTTTCTGAAAATAAAATTAATAATAATTTTGATTAATGACTAGTTATGCATGTTTTTTTTAAATAAAAGCTATATAGATCTATATATCGTTTTTCATAATCAAATTTAATTTGATTAACGATTACTTTACATGCTTTTATGAATAAAATCTAATTAGATCTTTACTCGGTTTTCCATAAGTCAAATATTAGTTTGCTTAATGATTAATTAATCTTTTCGAATTAAAATTTGATTAGGCTTTTACTCCTAGGCTTTATAAATAAGTGTTAATCTTGATTAATGCCAATTTAATACTGTTTTTGATAATAATATGATGAACTCGAATTACAAAGTTTCGTTTAGATTGTTCATATAGTTTAGTTTTTCTAAATTAAATGTTTAATCGGTTTAATTCATATATGAATCTTTATTAATAAAACTTGAATAGTTATTTACAGGTTTCATAAATAAAGTTTAATATTGCATTAATGTCAACATAGGATATTTTATTTCTGAAATATCCCTTTATATTTGTTAATTAAAATGAACCTAGCTCATAGTCTTGTTCTCTCATAAATGCAAATAATTCGTTAGACGTTCGGCGTCAGCTTTTATCTTAGTATCTCTTTTGATCAAGTTTATCAGAAGCTCTAAACCTTTCTAGTGTCGGCCCAAGCTAAACCGTGTGCATCTAATCAAGCCTTAGAGTTTCTGCTTATCTTAGAAGCTTTGTCTATGTGAGTAGTTTGCACCGCTCATTTGCCTATCAAGTAATCTTATCACTCTTGTTTCATGTTTATCTTAGAATCTTGTATATCGGCATCTAGCTAGTTGATGTCTATCCCATCTCTCGTTAGGTTGTCTTTTTATAAATCGGCTATGTTCTTATGCCCAATCTTTCGTAGCTATACCTTTCTTCGAGCTAATCTTGTTATCGGTTCCTTTACTAATTAGTTTAGCTTACCTTTTGCTCAGTTCTTGCCCTTCGATCTAGTTCTCTACGTAAATTAGTTTTCCTAAACCCATCTTAAGGTTCTCTTATGCGTTGATAGTCCGTTTGTGCTATTCTAGTTCGTTTCACCATAACTTATGCGTTAGCACGTGTATCACCTGCTACTTGTTTTAATATTGAAGATGCATGTTAATCTTGACTAATTCCTATTCCAATGCTTTTATGAATAAAAAGTGAATAGGTTCTAATCCGGTTTTCTTTAATCGAGATGTAATTGGTTAATCCCTATTTATAACTAGTTTTTCTAAATAAAAGATGTTAGAGTTAAACACCGGTTTTCATAATAAAGTTAATATGCCTAATGACTTCATAAATGCCTTTTCAATATAAATATGTTTAGTTGAACACGTGATATAAAGTTACTCGTTTAGATATCTTACTGTCGGGGACCGCCCTAGGGGTCCCCTTAAACGATGAGGGAACCCTCGTTTAAGTTCTTATAAGCCTAACCATGCAGGGAACTAACCATGCAGGACATGGCCCAGGACTCCAGAGGCCCATCAAGACGGCCGTCGGAAGACCCTCGAGCGAGGCTTCGCCTCGCCCGAGGGTACGCTCCTCCTCGAGCGGACTCCGCCCGCGCACGAGGGGCAACCCCCCTCCTCGAACGGGCTCCGCCCCGTTCGAGGGGCGACCCTTCCCTCGAGCGGTCCCGCCCGCCTCGAGGGCACGCTCCCCCTCGAGCGAGTCCCGGCTCGCTCGAGGGTCCGCCCCGCCTCGGCCGGGGCCCGCCACGCTCACGGGCGCCCGCGCGCGCGCGCGCGGCCCCGTACTTGGGCATTTAACGCCCGACGCCGCGCCGACGGCGCCATCATGCGCCGGGGCTCACGCCCGGGCGTGCCGCCGCACCAACTCCCCGGGGAGGAGCCCCATCCCCGCCACGGTGGGGTGGACGTGCGTACGGCGGGGTGTCGGTCCAATAACGCCGTGCGCACGCCACCGTACGACTAACGCGCCCGACCCTCGAAAGGGCGCGGCGCACCCTCGATCCCGCTTTCCCGTGACCCCGCAGGTTAGGTGAAGGGCGCTAGGCGGTGGACGGCCATCCCGGCCACCGTAACGCGCGCGGCCGCCGTACCCACGCGCGAAGACGCACGCCCGACTCCGCGAGCGCACGCCCGGCACCGTAGCAACCACTCCGCCACCACGGCGCTCATTGGGGAAGGAACGCCGTGCCACCCGCTCCCCGTACACCGTACCGGCCATCGTCGACACCTCGGAGCCTATCGGGGGAACGCCATCGCCATCTACCGCCTTCTACCCTCGAGCCGCCACTGTTCGGGTACGAGGTAGGCCATCATGGCCGAATCGTAGCAAAGATCGTCCAGGACGGCCGCCCACTCTACACCGTAGCGCGACGTGCTCCCTCACGTAGCTAGGTAGCGCGGCGTGCATGTAACCCGTCGCCCCCTTGACCTATAAAAGGGGGAGGCGAGCCCCCAGCCGCGGGGGGAGAACGGGGAACAAGTAGACAGTCGAACACAACACACCGCGCATTCGCCCTCTCATTCTCCCACAACATCTTCAGCCACTCACCAGGGACTTGGAAGCCACGCTTCCTCTCCCGCCTCGCTTGTATTTGCCCCACTACAAGCACCCCCGGTGCAAAGCAATATAGTGCCACGAGCACAACACTGCTGGACGTACGGCCCCCTCGGCCGGAACCAGGATAAACCTTGTGTTATTTGTTGCTTAGCATCGACCATTGAGGGATAGGCCTAGGCGTTATTTACTGGTTAGTGTCGGGACCACTTTCCGCACCGACAGTTGGCGCCCACCGTGGGGCAAACGAGCGCCTAAGGTCACTTCATCAACTTCCTCCATGGTGATTCGTACCGAGTACCGTAGCACCCGCTACAACATGGGTAGCTCGGACCCCCTCCCGGCCGGATTCGAGATCCGCTTTGGGGACTTGAACTTCCAGGCCACGGGGAACGGCTATCTCATGCGCCTCACCAACCGTGAGGAGCTTCGCGCGCGGCCGCGAGGCCGGGTACGCACGGTCTCCGCCGCACGCACGACGCCCGCACAAGCGCCGCGCGGCGCGGGTGCGGCGGGACCGTCGACACCGCGACGCCGTCATCGTTCGGGCCGCGCTCGCGTCGGGCGCGGACCGAGCGACGGCGGGGGCGAGCGCACCGCCGCCCAACGCGGTGCGTCTACCGTCACGACGACCGCCACCGCCCCCGCGGACCGCGTGCGGTCTCGGACCACGCGTCCCCATCGGGTTGCGTGGCGCAACTACGGCCTACAACGCCAACACCAACACGACAATGCGCGGGGTTCCACCTCGGTCGCCACGTCTTCGTCGCCGGGGACCCCGGCACTTCGGCGACGAGACGAATCATCCCCGGGCTCCGTCGACACGATCCCACCCGCCGGCCGCCATGGCTATGCGGAGTGGGACTTCTCCGTGTCTGGGACCCGGTCGCGTTCGGGCGCTTCCTCGACGCCACGGACTATTGGTTTGGTCGCTCCGACGACTCCGACGACGGGAGCTACGACCCCACGCGGGAGTGCCGCGCCGTCATCACCAACGACCGGCCAACGCCGGGCCGGCGCGGCGCGGCGCCGGGAGATGGGGAAGTCACGCGGCACCGGGGATCACCACGCGCCCGGCCGCGGGGCCAAGCGCCCCTCGCCGGGGCCGACGCGACGCGCGGCCCGGCCCAAGCTCGCGAGCTCGAGGCCAAGGCCGGCGGAGAGCGGACCATACGGCTACTCCGCGCCTCGATGGCGGGGAGAGGCCTCCGCGCGTGGTGAACGCGCGCGGGGCCGGGCCGAGCAAGTCCGTGACCGCCTCAACCCCGCCCCCAACGTCGACAACGCGGATACTCGCCGCGGGCGAGCCAAAAGCTCATCGCCGCCGCAACGCCGCCGCGCGCCATGCCCGACACCCTCGACCCCCGAGGCTCGAGACATGCACCGCGAGGTGCGGACCCTCCTTGAGCAAGCGGCGGCCCGGCGGGCCGAGAGCTCGGCTCGCGCATCCGCCAACAGGGGGACGTGCGGGGTGACGACCCGGCACCGGGGGGGCGAACCCTCGGTGCACGTAGGCCAACTTGCCGGCCGGGGACGCACGCCGCCAAGGAGCGACTCCTTGACACACGCGGGCGGCCGGATGGGGACGCCCGCAACGTCATCAACGCCGGGCGCACCGGCAAGGCGGACGCGCGGGCGGCCGGGGGCTACCACCCTCGAAGGGGTGGACGCTACGACGGCGGTGAGGACCGCTCCCCAACGCCGAGCCCCCGGCACCGGGTGTTCGGCGGGGAGATCCGCATGGCCGCGTTCCCGCGCGCGCTTCCGTCGACCCACGACAATCGTCAAATACAACGGGGAGACGGACCCTCGTGTCCGGCTCAATGATTACCGCCTAGCTCACGTCGGTGGGTGGAGCCACCAACGACGAAGTAATCATCCGCAACTTGCCCCCGCATTTGGGCGATGCGGCCGGACGTGGCTCGAGCATTTGCCCGCCGGCCGGATCCACGGCCGGGACGATTTAGTCCACACCTTCGTGGGCAATTTCCCGTGGCACATACGTACGCCCGGAAACTCCCCGGGATGCGCGCTCACCGCACGCGAGCCGGCGAGTCGGCCGCGGGACTTCATACGGCGTTTTTCCAAGCGGCCGCACGAGCTCCCCGGCGTGGCGCAATCCGAAATCGTGCACGCGTTCCTCGAGGGCACCACGTGCGGGACCTCGTGCGCGACCGGGACGCGGCCGCCCACGGACTCGAACGAGGCCGTTCGACATTGCCACCCGGCTTTGCCTCGGAGAGGAGGCCGTGGGGGCAATCTTCGACGGCAAGAAGGGCAAGCGCTCCGAGGACGCGCGCGCGCGGGCGGCGCGGTCCAAGGAGCCGCGCCGCAACGACAAGCGGGGCAAGAAGGGGAAGAAGCCGCGCCGCGCGGCGCGCGAGCGGGGGCGCGGCGGCGGCAACGCCGAGGCCCTCGGCGTTGACCCGGCCGACGGGGCCCTCGACAGGCTCCTCGAGGCCCGGGAGTCTTCGACGACATGATGAAGAAGCCGTGCCCCTACCACAAGACCCCCGTGAACCACACCCTTGAGCAGTGCGACATGCTCAAGAAGTTCTATGGCCGTGCCGCCGCGAAGGAGGCGGAGGCCAAGAAGGATGGGGGCGACGGCGACGCGGGCGGTTTCCCCGCTGTCGAAAATGTGTTCCTCATCTTCGGGGGACCTACGTCGACATGTCAACCGGCGGCGCAAGAAGGAGCGGCACGAAGTCCTCGCGCGGAGAGGGCACCACCGGCCTTTCTCAACCGGTCGAAGGATGCCATCACCTTTAGCGGGAAGATCACCCAAACCGCATCCCGAACCGGGCCGGTACCCACCGGTGGTCGATCCCATCATTGGGAGCGCCGGTTTTCGAAGGTCCTCATGGACGGAGGCGGTAGCCTCAATATCCTCTTCGCGCATACGTTGCGCCCGATGGGGATAGGGGCGGACCCGAGTGCGGCCCGGCACGAAGCCGTTTCACGGCATCGCGCCGGCAAGCGAGGTTCATCCCCTCGGGCGGATCGATGCGCCGTATGGTTTGGGACCCCCAAGAATTTCCGCAAGGAAACCCTCACTTTCGAGGTGGTGGGATTCAAAGGGGCCTACCATGCCATCCTTGGGCGACCATGCTATGCCAAGTTCATGGCGGTCCCCAACTACACGTACCCGAAGATGAAGATGCGGGTCCAAATGGCGTCATCACCGTCGGGTCGTCGATCGAGCACGCATTCGGCGCGACGTCGAGTGCGTGGAACATGCGAGGCGGCGGCGGCGGATGAAGCGCCGGTGAACACGGCGGAGAAGATGGTCAACGACGACCTCAGCTCCGCCGCCAAGCACGTCGGCACGTTCGAGGCCGCCGAGCAAACCAAAGGGGTCCCCCTCGACCCATTGGCCCCCGAGGGCAAGGCGTTGAGGGTCAGCTCGACCCTCGACCCCAAATAGGAAGCAGTGCTCGTCGACTTCCTCCGCGCCAACGCCGACGTCTTCGCGTGGAGCCCCTCGGACATGCCAGGCATCCCGAGGGGAGGTCGCCGAGCACTCCCTTGATATCCTGCCTAATGCCCGCGCTGTGCAGCAGCGGCTGCGCCGCTTCGACGAGGAACGGCGGCGGGCGATCGGAGCGGAGGAGCCGCGAAAGCTCCTCGAGGCCGGATTCATCAAGGAAGTGTTCCACCCTACGTGGTTAGCTAATCCTGTGCTTGTAAAAAAGAAAAATGGGAAGTGGAGGATGTGTATAAACTACACCAGTCTCAATAAAGCATGTCCAAAAGTTCCTTTTCCTTTGCCACGCATAGATCAGATCATTGATTCCACAGCTGGGTGTGAACTACTCTGTTTCCTTGATGCCTATTCGGGTTATCACCAAATAAAAATGAAGGAGTCCGACCAGCTCGCGACTTCGTTCATCACACCGTTCGGGACGTTCTGTTATGTCACGATGCCCTTTGGCCTCAGAAACGCGGGCGCAACATATCAGCGCTGCATGCAGCACGTTTTCGGGGACCATATCGGGCGGACGGTCGAGGCTTACGTAGACGACATCGTCGTCAAGACCAGGAAGGCGGACGACCTGGTGAGCGATCTTGGCATCGCGTTCGACCGTGCTCGCGGGCCAACGGGGGTCAAGCTCAACCCCCGAGAAGTGTGTCTTTGGAGTGCCGCGGGGCATGCTCCTAGGGTACATTGTCTCCCAGCGGGGAATCGAGGCCAACCCTGAAAAGGTCGCGGCCCTCGAGCGAATGGGTCCAATTCGGGACCTCAAAGGAGTACAGAAAGTGTTGGGGTGCCTCGCCGCTTTAAGCCGCTTCGTCTCGAGGCTCGGTGAGAAGGGCACCGCCCCTCTCACCGGCCGCTCAAGAAGCACGAGCGCTTCTCTTGGACCGCCGAGGCCCAGGAAGCGCTCGACAAGCTAAAGGCGTCCCTGACGCACGCCCCAATCCTTACGCCGCCGCGAGACGGCGAACCCCTCCAACTCTACGTGGCCGCGACCACCCAGGTGGTCAGCGCCGTGATCGTCGTAGAGCGCACGGAAGAAGGGCATGCCTTGCCCGTGCAGAGGCCGGTCTACTACATCAGCGAGGTCCTGTCGGACACGAAGACACGCTACCCCCGGAGTCCGAGAGAAAGGCGCCGTACGCGGTGGTCCTCGCGCGGCGCAAGCTCCGCCACTACTTCGAGGCCCACCCGGTCACGGTGGTTTCTTCCTTCCCGCTAGGAGAAATCATTCGCAACCCCGACGCGGCAGGCAGAATTGCCAAGTGGTCCGTGGAGTTGATGGGCGAAACGCTCACCTACGCTCCGCGCAAGGCCATCAAATCACAAATCCTTGCCGATTTCGTCGCGGAGTGGACGGACACGCGACCGCCGCCCCCTCGGATCCAAGCGAGTCTTGGACTCCGTTCTTCGACGGCTCGGTGATGAAGACGGGAGCGGGCGCGGGCCTGCTCTTCGTGTCACCTCTCGGAGAGCACATGCGCTATGCGGTGCGTCTCCATTTCCCCGCGTCCAACAATATGGCGGAATACGAGGCCCTCCTCTCGCGGCCTCAAGATCGCCATCGAGTTGGGCATCAAGCGCCTCGACGTGCGAGGGGATTCGCGGCTCGTGATCGACCAAGTCATGAAGAACGCGAGCCGCCACGACGACAAGATGGAGGCCTACTGCGTAAAGCCGTGCGGGCCCTCGAAGACAAATTCTACGGCATCGAGCTTAATCATGTACCCCGCCGGGTACAACGAGGAGGCGCGACGAGCCGGCAAAAAATAGCGTCCGGGCGGATCACCATTCCCCCAAACGTTTTTGCGCGCGACATCGCGCAGCCCTCGGTCACCTTCGAGCCCTATCCCTCGAGCGACGGCGGACCCTCGGGGGCTCCCTCGAATCCAGCGGGTGCGGAACCCATGGAAGAGGACCCCTCGAACGAGGCGTATGTGCTCTCTCTTCTCGAGGGGTATGGCTCCCACGAGGTCGATGCAATGGACATAGAACCGGCTCCAGTCCAAGCAGATTGGCGTGAAAAATACACCGCCTGGATCGCTCGAGGGGAACTCCCCGAAGACCGGGCCGCAGCCAGGCGCATCGCCAGGATGGCCAAGTCCTTCACCCTCGTCGACGGCGAGAGCCGTACAAGCGCGCCGCGTCGGGGGCATCCTCCGGCGGTGCATACCAATCCCCGAGGGGCGCGAGCTCTGCGGGACATACACGCGGAATGCGTGGCCACCACGCCGCGCCACGCACCCTCGTTGGCAACGCGTTCCGCCGGGGCTTCTATTGGCCTACCGCGGTCGCGGACGCCAGTGAAGTAGTGCGCACTGCGAAGGGTGCCGGTTCTACGCCCGCAAGACCAACCCGCCCGCTCACGCCCTACAAACAATCCCCCGTCACATGGCCGTTCGCCGTGTGGGGGTTGGACATCGTCGGGCCCCTGCGGAAGGCGCCCGGGGGCTTCACCCACCTGCTTGTCGCGATCGACAAGTTTTCCAAGTGGGTGGAGGTGCGCCCCATCACAAATTTGAGGGCCGAGCGAGGCGGTTACGTTCTTCACCGACATCGTCTACCGCTTTGGAGTGCCAAACTCCATCATCACGAACAACGGGTCCCGGTTCACGGGCGGAAATTCTTGGAGTTCGCGACAAGTTCCACATCCGAGTGGACCGGGCGGTCGTGGCGCACCCGCGGACTAACGGCCAAGTGGAACGTGCCAACGGCATGATCCTACGGGGCCTCAAACCCGGTTTTTGACCACTCAACAAATGCGGCCGAAAATGGCTCCAAGAACTACCGAGCGGTCGTATGGAGCCTAAGGACCACCCCAAGCGAGCCACCGGTTCACCCCGTTCTTCCTAGTCCATGGCGCGGAGGCCGTCCTCCCCACGGATCTGGAATACGGATCACCCAAAGTTCGAGGCTACAACGAGGACGCTAACCAGCGAGCCCGCGAGGACTCACTGGATCAGCTAGACGAAGTACGCCTCGTGGCGTTGATGCACTCCGCAAGGTATCAACAGTCCCTACGACGCTACCAAGCGCGCAAGATACGTCGCAGGGATTTCAGCGAGGGGGACCTGGTCCTAAGGCTACGCCAAGACAACCGAGGGCGCCACAAGCTATCGCCCCCATGGGAGGGACCCTACGTCGTGGTGAAGGTGCTCAAGCCGGGCACGTACAAGGCGGCCAACGAGGACGGCGAAGAACTCACCAACGCTTGGAACATCCAACGGCTACGTCGCTTCTACCCTTAGCTAGGATTTCCAAGTATTTTTTGTTGTAAAAACGAACGACCAACGCCCCAGTTGGTGTCACCCATGTAAATACTTAAGTCTAATAAAAGGGCAACTCGGCTTTCCCCTGAAACCCAAGTTACCCTCGGGGGCTACTGCGGGGGGGCACCCCCCCCCAAATGGTCCCATTTTTTCGCGCAAAAAAACGCAACAACGTGCGCTAAGTTTGTTTCCTACTTCGACCTCGAGCCATGATTTGAACAGGGCGCAGGCGGCACAGCGGAAGGAGCGCGCGAGCCAGAGACAGCCTACGCCGCGTGGCTATGGCCCGTCTCTCTCGCCTCCAACCCAGCGGGCCCCCTGCGAAAAACGAACTCCCCTAACTAGAATCTACTCAGGAAGAAAGGGAAACAAAAAAGCGTAATAAGCAAACGATTTCATTTACAAGCAACTGTTTACGATTCGCAAAACGACTTGTTCATTTACAAGAGGCCACGAGGCCACAATTCTAATACACACAAACAAAAAACGGGCCTAGCGCCCAGATGCTTTCAGGCAGAGGGAGCAGCAGCGTCGGCGGCGTCCGGGAAGAGGAATTCCTCGAAGGCCTCGGCGAGCGTCCCGGCGGCGTCAGCAACAAGCACGTCCGCGCGCTCCATGGCCACCTCGTCTTCGACTCCCACGGGCACGATGTAGCCTTCCGCCACCGCCTCGAGGTTGACCTCGTAGTGGGATCGCACCACTCCGAGGGCCTTCGCACGCCCGGGTGCAACGCCGGCGCATCCGCTCCGTGACGTGGCCACCGAGGGCGCGCAGGCGGCTGGCCAGAGAGCTGCCGGCTTGGGCCTCCCTCTCCTCGACGACGCGGCAGGTTTCGAGGGCCGCGACACGCAGCTCCCGCAACTCCTGCTCAGAGGAGTTGTAGGAAGCCTGCAGGGCATCGGCCCGCCCAACAGCGTGCCCCAAGGCTGTGCGCAGGCCTGGAAGCAACGAGATGACGAAAAATCAGAAAGGGGGAAACGAATCCTCTAAAGCAAAAGCTAACGAGCGAAAGCAAAAACTTACCCTCGACCTGCCTCTTCTCCAGATCGAAGTCGCGGCGCGCGGACTCGAGCGCCGACCGGAGACGCCCGGGCCCGGTCTCGCCTTGCTCGACGAGGGCCAACTCTTGGGCGGCGTTGCTGATGCTAAGCGCCAGCGCCTCATCCTCGACCTCGGAGAATGCGACGTTCCGCTCCTCCAGCGACTTCTCCGCCGGTCTCGCGCGCGGCGCGCCCTCCCCCGCTCCAACGCCGTCCGGCGTCGCCAAGGGCGCCCTGCTCCGCCGGAGCCGCCCCTCGGCCCCGGCGGGCGATGCGCTCCCGCCGGAGCCGCGCTCCTCGGCGGCCACAAGAGCCGCGGCCTTGGCGTCAAGGGCGGCCCTTGGGTCGTCGGCCTCCTTCGCGCGGCTGCTCCAACCCGCGCGCCCGCTCCCTCGGCCGGCGTTGCCGCGCCCGGGCCCCCTCGAGCGACGTGCGGAGCTCCCGGGTCTCGGCGCGAGCGGTGGCCACCTCCGCCTCCCGGGTGGCGGCCGGCGTTCGCGTCTTGTCCGGGTCTTCGCGCGCGGTCCACGGCGCCTCGTCACGATCGACGAGGGCCGCGCGGATCCGCCCGAGGGCTCGGTCACGCGCCGCGTCCCCCGCCCGAGCTCTCGGGGAGTACGTCGCACCACGCCATCGCCGGTAGACCGGCCCGGTGTGCGGCGTCCCGAGAGCATCTGCAAGCGCGTCGTAAGCGCTGCATCGCTCCCGGAGCTGGCGGGCCTCGGCGTTCACCTGGTCGAATGCGTTGTACTTCTCGCGGGCGCGGCGCTCGAGCTCCTGGCATACACGCATCGAATCTCGTAAGTGCCAAAGTTTGAATGCAGCGCGCGAAAACGAAGAAGGAAGGAAAACGGGCAACCGTGGCTCACCTGGAAGACGGTCCAGGCCGGGCCGCTGTGGACCCGCAGCGCTTCGTTCAACGCGCGGTTGAGCGTGGCGCCATGGCCCAGGAGCTCGCTCCAGAGCTCCTGTTCCCCCCGGGCATCAGCAAACGCCGGGGGGTCCTCCACGGCCCCCCCCACCGGGCGGGGGCGGCCGGCGCGGGAGGGACGAGGCCTCGGCATCGTGCCCTCGGCCCCCGCCGGTCATGCGACCCTCGTGCCGCCTCACGAGGGCCCCCTCCCCGGGGCTCGGGAGAGTTCGCGGGCCGGGCCCACCGGTTCCACCCGGGCGGCGGGGAGTCATCCGAGAGCTCCACCACCTCCGCCCCGGGGACCGCCGGCGGGCGGAGCCGTCTGCGCGCCTCCGCCGGGCGCCCCCACCCTCGCTCCTCCGCGACCACGGGCGCTGTCGTGGCGCCGTGGCCGTCACCTCCATCCGCGCCGCCGCACCCGCGGCGCACCCGCGAGTTGCGCCCGCTCCGCCTCCTCCGCCAGGTGGCCACCACCGCGGGCGACGCCTCCACCGTAGCCACCGCCGCGGCTGCGCCTCCGTGGCGGTGGCGCCGATCGCCCCTCGGCGGCCTGCGGGCGCGCCGCGACGGGTTGATCCGCCGGGCCGGGCCCTCGAGGCCTCGGCGGGCCTTGCGAGCTCGTGCCCGCCGCCACGCTCGTTCCTTGGCGCGACCCCCTCGACGAGCGCCGCCGGTGGGGATCGGCGCGTCCGTCCTCGGCACCTTGGCGGTGCGAGAGGAGGAACGGTCGGCACCGCTCTGCGCAATCACGAACGGAGAGTTAGAACATCTAACCGCCAGCACGCCAAAGCCGCACGAAGGAAAGCAAGGCTACGTACCTCGCGGAGGAAAAGGCCCGCTTCCTTTTCCTCGAGGCCTCGGACGGGGCCGGCGTAGCGGCCGCACCCGACGCAGCGCCTCCTGATGGCGCCGCCGCACGCGCGGGCACGCCCGCCCCGTGCGCGGGCGCGCTCGACGCCGCACCCCCCGATGGCGCCACGGTGCGCGGGGGCACACTTGTCCCGCGCGCGGGCGCGCCCCTCCCCGACGCGCCCCTCGACGACGACGCCGCTCGCGCGGCGCGCTCCCGCCGCGCGCGGGCACGCTCGACGCGCGCGCGCGCACGTCCGCCGCGCGCGCCTCGCGCGCGCGCGCGCGCACCTCCGCGGCGCGTGCCGCCCCCGACGACGACCGCCGGGGGCGGACGCCGACGCGCCCGCCCCGGACGAAGCCGCCCCTGACGCCGGCACGAGATCCGGCGACGGGGGCGCGGGCTGCCACCTGTCTGAGGGGCCCTCCCCCTCAGACTCTTCCTCCTCGTCCTGGTCCGAAGACGAGGGCTCCTCGATGTCGGGGGAGGAGAGCCCCAGCTCCTCCCGCCGCCGGTACTCGGCGGACCGTGCGTCACGACGCGCTTGGCGCCGCCTTGCGTGCTCCCTCCGGCGCGCCGCCCGCTCCTGTCGCCGCTCCCGCCGCGCGCCCCGCCGAGCGCACGGGAGTCGGGGGTGGGTGGAACGGACTTGGCGATGTTGAACCGCACCAACCGCGTACAAGAATGACGGTAGGCGCGTCAAGAAACATAAGCGAAAACGAGGACCATGACGAGTTGAAAACCACACTTACCAACGGGCCGGTGGGAAGCATCTCCATGTCCCACGGGGTCCGACCCGCGCGCGCCGGCGTCCGGTATCGACGGCGCTCCGCGCCGGGTGAGCGCGTACGGTCGCTCCCGGCGGCGTCGGGGAGCATCCGCGACCTCGCCGGGTCGATGGGGTTGGCCGCCTCCGTCATCTCGTAGATGCGGAGGGGCCTCTCCATCGACGGCACGACCGCCGGTGGTGAAGGAAGGCGAGGACGCCCATCGCGTTGAGCCCATCCCCTCGCCGCCCGGCGCAGGGCGGCGAGGACGGACTCCGGCGCGCCGGTGGTTGGCCGTAGGCAACCCGTAGCCCCGGCGGTCCGGCCTCTCCTTGAACACCCGCCGGTGTAGGGAGGGAGGCCGGGCTCGGCGTTGCGAAGATAAAACCACCCCCGCTCCCCGGCCCGGCGTTGTTCGTCGTCATGGTGCGGGGGGATGTAGAAGCTCTTGAGCCGCCCCCGCGGGGCAGCGACATCCCGCCGGCGCGCACCGCGCGGCGGGTCCCTCCGGCTCCGTCGTGGGCTGCGTGATCGGCTCCCCGCGGAAGAGGTGTACCCGCAGCTCCCGCTTCGACCGGGATCCCCAGGTACCCTTCGCAGACGCCCACGAATGTGGCCGCCTGCGAGATGGCGTTGGGGGCGAAGTTGTGCAGCTCCACCCCGTAGTGGTAGCACAGCGCCCGCATGAACGTGCTCGCCGGCGCGGTGAAGCCGCGCTCGTGGTAGCGGAGGAAGCTCACCACGTATCCCTCCGGCGGGTTGGGCTCAAGATGCGTCGCCGGCGGCACGATCCACTCCGCCGGGCGCCCTTCTTCATTGGGCGACGGTGGCCGGCGGCGACCGGCTCGCCCGGGCGAGCCGGGTCACGGTCGACCTCTCCCAAGCGTACGGCTCCAGGACCCGGATCGGAGGCTGAGGCGGCGCCATAAGGAAGGACGAACGAGCGCGGGGGCGGAGGGCGAGGAAGCAAGAAGAAAAGCTCTAAGCAGCGAAACCGCGCAGTGGCGAGAGCAGAACGAAGACGAAGCGACGGAGGATTGAAAATGGTGAGGAGCCAAGGTAAAAAAACGCCTCCTCCCCCTCCCCGCAGTTTTATAGGCAACGGGCGAGTTCTCCGGAGCGCACGCCCCGCCAACAAGAATCGCGAGGAATCTTTCCATCGCGTCGACGGGCGGGCCCCACCACGACCGCAGGCGACTAACCCCCGCAGGGCGGGTCATCATTACGGCAAGACCGGCGGCGACCGAGGCGAAACCGTCACATCCGCCGGCCACGTCGCCCACTACGCGCGCGCGCGCCGCGGCGCCTAAAAGGCGCGCCCGCGGCGCAAAACCCGCGGCCACGCCCGCGGAGCAATTAAATGCCCGGCCCCTTGCCAAGCAAGGAGAGCCCTCGAGCGAGGCGAATCCTCGGCTCGAGACAAAGGTGACCCTCGATGGACGACGGCGTGAGAAGGTCGCCGGGACTGCTCGGTGTAGAGTAGGCAACCGCGGGCACCCATGCCACGTGAAGCCCTCGAGCGGCATGACCCTCAACTCGAAACAAGGCGACCCTCGATGGGATATCAGCGTGAGAAGGTCGCCCGGGACCTGCTCGGTGTAGAGCAGGCAGCCGCGGGCACCCATGCCACGATGGACCCTCGAGCGGCGTGACCCCCAACTCGAAACAAGGCGACCCTCGATGGGATATCAGCGTGAGAAGGTCGCCCGGGACCTGCTCGATGTAGAGCAGACCACCGCGGGCACCCATGCCACGTAGGACCCTCGAGCGGCGTGAACCCCAACTCGAGACGATGTCAACCCCCTAAAGAAGGCACGCGCGCAAAGAGGATCGCCCAGGTCACGCCTGAAACAAAGCGACACCGAAAGCACTCACGCCGCGCCACGCCACCATCCAGCACCTCGAGGGTCGGCACGCCCAGACCCCTCGACGCCGCCGCAAACGCGAAAAGACGGGGCGGCCAAGGCACGGCCCGCACGGCCTTGCGGTCGAGAGGTTCGAGCCCGACCCTCGACGGGTTCGAACGGGCGCCTCGGATCACGAGTTAGGGACGACGAGGGCACGCGCATTCGAGCCGTTCCTCGAGCCCGTCGGCTCGAGGGTGCCCCACATGTCGTGTTCGAGAGCCGGCGAGGGCGGCTGGCCGGGGGGGATCCCACCGAGGGAGAGCTTCCGCGCCCTCGGTCCCTAGCGAACGGGACCGAGCCCCACCTAGCAAACCCACGCAAGCGCTTCCATGGACGTGTCTCCGGACCGCGCGGCCTACCCTTATCGAACGGGGCATGGACGTCCACTTGAACCACCCGCTAGCGGCTCGAAGAGGAATCCGCGATTCGCGACCCGCTCGATGGGAGTCGTGGAAACCTCACCCTCCGACCCGCGAAGGGACGGCGAGGGCGCGATAAAAAACAAGTCGTCGAGGCTCGACCCGATCGCCTCGAACGAGGCCAAGGCTCGGGGGGCTTGACGCACGGCTACACCTCCTCTGAAGTTGCACCCGCCGGAGACGAGTGACGGGGAGCGTGCACCCCCGATGCGGGCGGAAACACCTGCCGAGGCCGGTTGGCATATGTGCCACGCCTTTCTCGTCCGAATGCTCGCGGTTAACCCCTGCGGGGAGAGCCCACACTCTGCGGGGGCTTCGGGGCTAGACCGCGGGTCCGGCGGCGCGGCCCCACGGATAGCGTTCGCAAACAAGGAGGGAAGAACGTCCTATCAGTAGGTTCCAGCATCTGCGGGAGCCTCAAAAGCCAACCCGCAGATGCTCGGGGGCTACTGTCGGGGACCGCCCTAGGGGTCCCCTTAAACGATGAGGGAACCCTCGTTTAAGTTCTTATAAGCCTAACCATGCAGGGAACTAACCATGCAGGACATGGCCCAGGACTCCAGAGGCCCATCAAGACGGCCCGTCTGGAAGACCCCTCGAGCAGGCTTCGCCTCGCCCGAGGGTACGCTCCTCCTCGAGCGGACTCCGCCCCGCACGAGGGGCAACCCCCTCCTCGAACGGGCTCCGCCCCGTTCGAGGGGCGACCCTTCCCTCGAGCGGTCCCGCCCCGCTCGAGGGCACGCTCCCCCTCGAGCGAGTCCCGGCTCGCTCGAGGGTCCGCCCCCGCCTCCGCTTGGGCCCGCCACGCTCACGGGCGCCCGCGCGCGCGCGCCGCCCCGTACTTGGGCATTGAACGCCCGACGCCGCGACGGCGCCATCATGCGCCGGGGCTCACGCCCGCGCCGCCGCACCAACTCCCCGAGGGAGGAGCCCCATCCCCGCCACGGTGGGGTGGAGCGTGCGGTACGGCGGGGTGTCGATCCAATAACGCCGTGCGCACGCCACCGTACGACTAACGCGCCCGACCCTCGAAAGGGGGCCGGGCGCACCCTCGATCCCGCTTTCCCGTGACCCCGCCCGGGTTGGGTGAAGGGCGCTAGGCGGGTGGACGGCCATCCCGGCCACCGCAACGGCGCGGCCGCCGTACCCACGCGCGAAGCCACGCCCGACTCCGCGAGGGCGCACGCCGGGCACCGCAGCAACCACTCCGCCACCACGGCGCTCATTGGGAAGGAACGCCGTGCCACCCGCTCCTGTACACCGTACCGGCCATCGTCAGCACCTCGGAGCCTATCAGGGAACGCCATCGCCATCTACCGCCTTCTACCCTCGAGCCGCCCTCGTTCGGGTACGAGGTAGGCCATCATGGCCGAATCGTAGCAAAGATCGTCCAGGACGGCCGCCCACTCTACACCGTAGCGCGACGTGCTCCCTCACGTAGCTAGGTAGCGCGGCGTGCATGTAACCCGTCGCCCCCTTGACCTATAAAAGGGGGAGGCGAGCCCCCAGCCGCGGGGGGAGAACGGGGAACAAGTAGACAGTCGAACACAACACACCGCGCATTCGCCCTCTCATTCTCCCACAACATCTTCAGCCACTCACCAGGGACTTGGAAGCCACGCTTCCTCTCCCGCCTCGCTTGTATTTGCCCCACTACAAGCACCCCCGGTGCAAAGCAATATAGTGCCACGAGCACAACACTGCTGGACGTACGGCCCCCTCGGCCGGAACCAGGATAAACCTTGTGTTATTTGTTGCTTAGCATCGACCATTGAGGGATAGGCCTAGGCGTTATTTACTGGTTAGTGTCGGGACCACTTTCCGCACCGACACTTACACCCGCTTCATCTTTCTAAAGTAATTGTTAATTTGACATAACTTCTACTCGAATGTTGTAAATAAAATATGATTAGGTTTATCGTGATTTCTTTAATTAAATGTAACTTGTTTAATGGTAACATAGAGTATTTCTCTGAAATATTCTTTCACATGATTTCTTAATTAAAATATGCCAAGCGTAGTCTCTTGTTGTTTGATAATGATCTCACGATAGTTTCGAGCTTAGTTTTGTTTTCAGTGTTTCTCGCGCTTGCGTAACCAATAGAATCAAACCCTATCCCAGAGTGATCTTTCCAATCTTCCGCAACCATCTCTTTAAAGCAAACCAAGCCTTTTCAAGCATCCTTTGTGTTCTTTAGTGATCCATCTAATCGAGCCTATCCTTGAGTGCGTTCTTTTAAAGCTTTCTTATGATTAGTGCTTTGTTCTTAGTATATGCTCGTTTGTTTGCTTTGTGTATGTTTGTGCCCGATGATTGATGCGCTTAGAGTGAACGCCGTTCGAGAAGTTTGGAAGAGCTTGAAGTTGAAGATTCTGAGCAACGACATTACTCTTTGGTTAAAGGCAAGTGTTTCCTTGATCTTTTGTCCTAAGAACTATATTTAATCACTCATTGCATTGCTTGCATTAATTTTGATGGGTTCCTATTAAGGATTACCTAGTCTTTGATTGTCATTCCTTGTTAACCTGGGTTTACATTTATGTTGGGTAGCTATGCTTAGTTGCTATACCTGGGTTATGGTGGTTTTAATGAACATTAATGATGAACTTGTTTTACCTTTATGCTATATCTTTGGATGCTTAATACAAGATCATATGATTAATCGGAACATGGAGAACCACCCGGGACAACGATGCAACCACAAGGACTATATGGCTCTGGTCTTGGCCGATTAATTAGGGGAAGTCTTTGTGTGGTTATTACTCGCATAGTAGGTTGGGGACGGAGGAATGCTTTTATGGCTACTTCTATTCGGAGTGGTCTTGGAACGGAAGTACTCTATGGGTGACCGTCCGTAATAGAAGTGTGGTACGAAAGATAGCCTCTATGACATACTACTATGGACTAATACGCACGGGAGGACTCTTTGTAAAGGCCTCGTAGCGTCCCTATGCAATCACACCTCGGTAGTGTGGTATGATGCTACGCGCGCATCGCATGGTTGGGTTTAAAGTTCTTCGGGACTTTTACGCGACTTGTGGGTAAAGATGTACAACCTCTGCGAGTGTAAAACTAATCGATTAGCCGTGCCCACGGTCACGGGCGGCCGGACCCTCACATGATAATTAAACTTGAAGATGGACTTAAATCGCTCTCTCTCTCTCTCCGGTTATGCTTGCCATGTGCTTATGGCGTATCTCTTATCTTATGCTTAATGTGGGTTGGTATAAACTTATACTTTATTAGTAATCGAGGTGCTAATAAAACTTGACCAACTAAAATTGCTTAAATGCTTATAGCCCGACTCCACTATAAAGCCTTTGCATTCATTCTTTTCCCCACACTTGCCTGAGTACGACAAGTGCTCACCCTTGCTATAACCATTGTTGCTCGAAGGAGGAAGCTACATGAAGATGACGTGAAGATGTTGTGGAGTGCTAGGCGTACGCAACCCCCGCCGATCGATTACTGTGATGTTTGGTGCCTTCGTTTCCGGGATTAAGCGTAAATCTCTCGATAATCTTTCTTTTTCATACGTGATACCGTTTCGTATACACTTTTATGTCACTATATGCATGAAACTTGATCCCGGCATGCATATAGGTATGCACTTGGTTTTCTTCGGAAAGTCGGGTGTGACGAGTGGTATCGAGCCGTATCGACCGTAGGACGTAAGCCTAGTTAGCACCGGTCGTTTCTTAATGCCTCTTTTGTCCTACAAACCCTCCTTACCTTATCCTTGACCTCTCGATAAAGGATCTCGCTTCTTAACCATCTTCTTTTCTCCATACCATGAATTCTTATATATTTATCTTCAATCTCCTTGAACATCTCTTTGACCTAGCCTACTCATTCCCTCAAGCAATAAACACCCCCTTGATTCATGGGTAGAGCCGTTACCCTTAGCATTCTATCTGCTCGCGCACCCCCCCGACACATCGGCGCTGTTTTAATTCTTTCTCGAGCTACAGAACTCCGATCGATATGAAACCAGTTGGGCTAGTTCCTAAATTTCATACGTGAATTTATATCAAAAATTCAGCCCTATCCAGTACATGTTCCAGGAGCTATACTCGAAACATTGGAGCTATCAGAATCTGTAAACTCTGCTGACCTAGTTATCTTCAATATTCTATATCTCGGGCTATAGACCTCCGATTGAGGTAAATCCAATTGGAGTAGTTCAGGAATTTCATCAGCTTCTCTCTGTCCAAAATTCAGCAGTATTCGTTTTGTATCCAAGGAGATACCTACGAATTAGTGGAGCATTCAGAATCTGCCAACACTGCTGACATAGCCGTCTTCTTTAATTCATATCTCGAGTTCTGAACCTCCGATTGAGGTGATTCCAGTTGGGTTGAACTCATAATTTCGTACTCCTTGATCTGGGAAAAATCCATTATTTTTGGATATCCTTGCTGGGAGATATATCTGATCTATTAGGAGGATACCCCCCGACTTCATTAACAACGTATAGTGTCGTTCCCTTAGCTATGCCTTGATTGGTGGAATTCGGTGCTTGCATGATGATGCTTGGTTTTGTGAACTTGATTGATTCGTCTCTTTGAAGTGAGTGTTGGTGTATTGTGGGTCTTACATCCGCAATAACATCGCTTGCTTAGTTGGGTTCTCCTTTTGTACCTCCCACCTCCTTGTTCTCCCCCACTCGTTTTGCACTACTCTTGTTCCCCTTCCGATCATATCTTTACCTACCAACCGATGGAAAACCAAGAAGGAGGAAACCAAGGAGAAAGCTACGAGAACGGTGATGGCTATGGATACAACCAAGATGCGCTATCATTTCCACCCCGGAGGATAAGTATGCGAGTTCATGAAGGCCGAGCCGCCAATGTTCTCCGGTACCACATATCCCTTAGAAGCCGAAGACCGGATCAAGACAATTGAAGAGAAGCTAGATGTGGTACAATGCAATGATGGAGAGAAAGCTTTGTATGCATCTCGGCAACTTACGGGAGCGACTTTCAGAGTGGTGGAATTCTTACATCAATGGACATCGGCAATGCGAGAGTATTGTGTGGAAGGAATTCGAGACAACTTTATCTTACACCATACTCCCGTGAGTGCGATGAAGCTCAAGAGGAAGGAGTTCCTTAACTTAAAGCAAGGACGGATGACGGTGAATCGAGTACGGGGATAAGTTTGTTCAATTATCTCTATATGCCCCAAGATCGGCTGAGAGTGATAAGAAGAAACGAGAGCATTTCATCAAAGGATTGAATGAAGATCTTCAAAGTATACTAAGCCTACATGAATACTCCAGTCTAAAAGATTTAATCAACAAAGCCGTTGGGCTAGAAAGCAAGCTACGGAGATCATGAGTAAGAAGAGAAAACGGGAATATCCAGGGGAAGCCAATAACAATTCTCACCTACATCATATGTCACAAGCCCAAGGTTTTCCGAAGATCACAATGAAGATGCATATCTAGAATATCCTCATGGTGTCACAATACCAGTGATTTATGAGACACCACAGAATCGTCGAAACATTAGGGAAAGTAAAGCTTGTTTTTATTGCAAAGCTGGTGGACACTTTATCAACAGATGCCCGAAGAAATTTCTTGATCGTCATTTTAAGAGGGAATGGCGACAACGACACAAGCAAGACAAGACCCCCGATACCTAGGGATTATAATATTCGTTAGGCTGTGGAAAGTTTTCTGTAATATGAAAGGAAGAATATTGTTGAAGGATATGAAAAGAGTTCGAAATAAACCCTTGTCTCTTGCTAGCCTTTTTCGAATCTCGGGACGAGATTCCTTTTAAGAGGGGTAGATTTGTCACACCCTGAAATTTCCAATTTCAGGATGTGAATAGAAAGAATAATTAAATGATGATTTTCTCATAATTTTAAAATTTTTCCAACATTTATTTTTCTTTACAGGGAATATAGTATAGGAAAAATCCTTTGATTGATTTTCTAAATTAAATAAAAGTTATGTGTGTTGCATTCATGCCGATGCATCTAGTGGTTCATGAGTGCAAAAAGGTTTCAAAAATGCGTTTAGGAGCTGTCCAAACTCTCCCGAGAATTTTCCGGATTTTTCTGGGATTTATTCTCATTTTCTCCGAGCATTTTCTATTTATTAGAAGGCTCTAAAATCTTTTTCATGAGCACCAAATGCTTTATTTGGATTATTCATGTCTTAATCTATCTCTAGGAATTTTCCTGGAATTTTTGTGATTTTTCGGGTATTTTTCGTAGCTTTAGAGATTTATCTAGATAATACTGGATTTATCTTTGCACAGGAAAAATATTTCAAAAAAAAACCTCCTATCTAACTGGGCCGAGCCCGAGGCCCGACCCGCTCGCTCCGGCCCACCCGCGCCCGCGCCGGCCGGCCGGGCCCGCCAGCCCATCGGCCGGCCATGGCCGCCGCCGGCCGGGCGGGATCGCCCCGCGCGTGCCCCCCATAAAGGGCGCGCGCCCTAGGCCGAGCCGCCGCCCCCCGCGAGCCCCCCCCGCGGCTCGCGCGCCGCCGCCGCCCGCCGCACGGTGCCGCCGCCGCCCTACGGCGGCCCAAGCCCGAACCGCGAGAAGAGAAAATCCCGCCGGCGTTGACTTCGAATACCGGCCGATTCCGGCGTCCTCCGCGCCGTGAGCACCATCATCGAGTTCCCCTTGATCTACTCTATCCGTTTTGTGCCTCGGCCGAGCTTCTCGTCGCCCGAGCACCGGCGCCACCACCCACCGTGGGCCACCGCCGCCCCCTTCCCCGTGCGCCCGCGTCCGGTCCCGAGGAAGAAGATAAGGCCGGTTTGCACTTAGGCCCTCAGCCTTTTCGTTAATTTTTGATCTGTTTCTTGTGTCTAGCAACTCATTCATGTAACCCCCTAGATCTATTAGATCCCTGCAACTAAATCCCACCCAAGCCCTTTTATAGATCTAACCCTGAGTTTTATCCATTCGTGAGCACTGTTTGATGTGTCTCGGGAATTTTCTTTGCTAACCCCTGAAATCTACGGTTAATCGCGAACAGGTCCTTACAATCTTGTTTTTCTCATATCTTTTTCGTTTTAGCTCCGATTTAATCCGTTCAAGTTGCGTTAGGTCCATAATAATGTAAAGCACGCGTTAGTGGTGTGTTTTCACCATGTTTTGTTTCGAAAATAAAATTAATAATAATTTTGATTAATGACTAGTTATGCATGTTTTTTTTAAATAAAAGCTATATAGATCTATATATCGTTTTTCATAATCAAATTTAATTTGATTAACGATTACTTTACATGCTTTTATGAATAAAATCTAATTAGATCTTTACTCGGTTTTCCATAAGTCAAATATTAGTTTGCTTAATGATTAATTAATCTTTTCGAATTAAAATTTGATTAGGCTTTTACTCCGGCTTTATAAATAAGTGTTAATCTTGATTAATGCCAATTTAATACCGTTTTTGATAATAATATGATGAACTCGAATTACAAAGTTTCGTTTAGATTGTTCATATAGTTTAGTTTTTCTAAATTAAATGTTTAATCGGTTTAATTCATATATGAATCTTTATTAATAAAACTTGAATAGTTATTTACACCGGTTTCATAAATAAAGTTTAATATTGCATTAATGTCAACATAGGATATTTTATTTCGAAATATCCCTTTATATTTGTTAATTAAAATGAACCTAGCTCATAGTCTTGTTCTCTCATAAATGCAAATAATTCGTTAGACGTTCGGCGTCGGCCTTTTATCTTAGTATCTCTTTTGATCAAGTTTATCAGAAGCTCTAAACCTTTCTAGTGTCGGCCCAAGCTAAATCGTGTGCATCTAATCAAGCCTTAGAGTTTCGCTATCTTAGAAGCTTTGTCTATGTGAGTAGTTTGCACCGCTCATTTGCCTATCAAGTAATCTTATCACTCTTGTTTCATGTTTATCTTAGAATCTTGTATATCAGCATCTAGCTAGTTGATGTCTATCCCATCTCTCGTTAGGTTGTCTTTTTATAAATCGCTATGTTCTTATGCCCAATCTTTCGTAGCTATACCTTTCTTCGCAGCTAATCTTGTTATCGGTTCCTTTACTAATTAGTTTAGCTTACCTTTTGCTCGCGCTTCTTGCCCTTCGATCTAGTTCTCTACGTAAATTAGTTTTCCTAAACCCATCTTAAGGTTCTCTTATGCGTTGATAGTCCGTTTGTCTTTGTTCTAGTTCGTTTCACCATAACTTATGCGTTAGCACGTGTATCACCTGCTACTTGTTTTAATATTGAAGATGCATGTTAATCTTGACTAATTCCTATTCCAATGCTTTTATGAATAAAAAGTGAATAGGTTCTAATCCGGTTTTCTTTAATCGAGATGTAATTGGTTAATCCCTATTTATAACTAGTTTTTCTAAATAAAAGATGTTAGAGTTAAACACCGGTTTTCATAATAAAGTTAATATGCCTAATGACTTCATAAATGCCTTTTCAATATAAATATGTTTAGTTGAACACGTGATATAAAGTTACTCGTTTAGATATCTTACACCCGCTTCATCTTTCTAAAGTAATTGTTAATTTGACATAACTTCTACTCGAATGTTGTAAATAAAATATGATTAGGTTTATCGTGATTTCTTTAATTAAATGTAACTTGTTTAATGGTAACATAGAGTATTTCTCCGAAATATTCTTTCACATGATTTCTTAATTAAAATATGCCAAGCGTAGTCTCTTGTTGTTTGATAATGATCTCACGATAGTTTCGAGCTTAGTTTTGTTTTCGGTGTTTCTCGCGCTTGCGTAACCAATAGAATCAAACCCTATCCCGCAGTGATCTTTCCAATCTTCCGCAACCATCTCTTTAAAGCAAACCAAGCCTTTTCAAGCATCCTTTGTGTTCTTTAGTGATCCATCTAATCGAGCCTATCCTTGAGTGCGTTCTTTTAAAGCTTTCTTATGATTAGTGCTTTGTTCTTAGTATATGCTCGTTTGTTTGCTTTGTGTATGTTTGTGCCCGATGATTGATGCGCTTAGAGTGAACGCCGTTCGAGAAGTTTGGAAGAGCTTGAAGTTGAAGATTCTGAGCAACGACATTACTTTGGTTAAAGGCAAGTGTGTCCTTGATCTTTTGTCCTAAAAACTATATTTAATCACTCATTGCATTGCTTGCATTAATTTTGATGGGTTCCTATTAAGGATTACCTAGTCTTTGATTGTCATTCCTTGTTAACCTGGGTTTACATTTATGTTGGGTAGCTATGCTTAGTTGCTATACCTGGGTTATGGTGGTTTTAATGAACATTAATGATGAACTTGTTTTACCTTTATGCTATATCTTTGGATGCTTAATACAAGATCATATGATTAATCGGAACATGGAGAACCACCCGGGACAACGATGCAACCACAAGGACTATATGGCTCGGTCTTGGCCGATTAATTAGGGAAGTCTTTGTGTGGTTATTACTCGCATAGTAGGTTGGGGACGGAGGAATGCTTTTATGGCTACTTCTATTCCGGAGTGGTCTTGGAACGGAAGTACTCTATGGTCGACCGTCCGTAATAGAAGTGTGGTACGAAAGATAGCCTCTATGACATACTACTATGGACTAATACGCACGGGAGGACTCTTTGTAAAGGCCTCGTAGCGTCCCTATGCAATCACACCTCGGTAGTGTGGTATGATGCCTGCGCAGCATCGCATGGTTGGGTTTAAAGTTCTTCGGGACTTTTACGCGACTTGTGGGTAAAGATGTACAACCTATGCAGAGTGTAAAACTAATCGATTAGCCGTGCCCACGGTCACGGGCGGCCTGGACCCTCACATGATAATTAAACTTGAAGATGGACTTAAATCGCTCTCTCTCTCTCTGGTTATGCTTGCCATGTGCTTATGGCGTATCTCTTATCTTATGCTTAATGTGGGTTGGTATAAACTTATACTTTATTAGTAATCGAGTGCTAATAAAACTTGACCAACTAAAATTGCTTAAATGCTTATAGCCCGACCCACTATAAAGCCTTTGCATTCATTCTTTTCCCCACACTTGCCGAGTACGACAAGTGCTCACCCTTGCTATAACCATTGTTGCTCAGAAGGAGGAAGCTACATGAAGATGACGTGAAGATGTTGTGGAGTGCTAGGCGTACGCAACCCCCAGTCGATTGCCTGTGATGTTTGGTGCCTTCGTTTCCAGGATTAAGCGTAAATCTCTGATAATCTTTCTTTTTCATACGTGATACTGTTTCTGTATACACTTTTATGTCACTATATGCATGAAACTTGATCCTGGCATGCATATAGGTATGCACTTGGTTTTCTTCGGAAAGTCGGGTGTGACATTTCCCCAATGTTCTGCCTCCCGGGCTGTAGCTATTGTCTAAGCTTGATTGGTAAATTCCATATGTACATGGGTGTAGAATTTTGTCTCGATTTTCAATAGATTAGTTCCTTCGAATCTGAATTACTTCGATTCCAGGTCATAATTCTGTTTTGACTGAATACGACGTGCTGGTTATTTCTAATCTGTGACAAAATGTTTTTTTTACTTGTTGATTCTTATGTTCACATATTTTTTTAACCAAATTAAGCCTAGGATTGATATGGCGTGGTACTTGTTTCAGTACTTACTGGAGATTTTGTCAGCTCGTTTGTGAGTTCTTAATATGTTTGGAGGTCTGGTTCACCAATTTACAACACTAAGATAAACTCATGGATTAGTTATTTCACCTGTAAATTTTTTGTTTAATAATGTACTATTTTAACTTGTAGAGATCTTTGAAAGCATACAGTACTAGCCTATAGTTACACAAGTATAGAGGCATGAGCAGAATCAATTTTCACATCTCTATCTGCTAAGATGTTTAGCACTTCTAGTCATCTTGCATGAAATCCCATTAACTATAAAAGAAGATTCCCGACCTAAAAGCAAACATTTCTTTCTATTTTTTATTATGATCTGTCATTTGCATTTTTTCATGACCAATGATCAGTCCTAGGTGGGGTCTGAAAATACTAAATGCTTTTCTACCCTTCATGTTTTGGTTCAATGAAATTGGTATGCTAGGTCTCTAAACACATGGCTTAGTTTATATCATATACAAGGCCTGAAATTACAAGAGCTCCGGTGCTAAGGACACTGATATTTTATATTCTACCCGATATCATAATATATATTTTCTATTATCTAGAAATTGATATACAAGTTCCGAATTTTTTTAGGACACATGAGCTAACATGAGTATCTCTTTATCTGATACAGGCACATTTACATTATATGCTGTTGGGAAGTCTCATAAGGTACAGTATCTGCTTTATGGAAAGTCTGTGAAGATACAAAACCTAGGTGTCAAGATCATATGTATTAGGTTAGTATGGTGTACCGTGTTAACAAACAATGTTAGAGACATGCTAATATGTGGAGGCATCGATTTGTGTACCATGTAGGAGTACTAGCATGGACCTGTTTAAGGCATGGATTGGTGTACCATGTACCAGTACTTCTTTTGGAGAAATTCTAACTGCTACTTATGATGCAGGATGCACACAACACGGGACTTAGTGCAGTTGCTGTGGAGTTGAAGCAGTTCGCTCAAAAAGAAAGAGATAATAGTATAAAACAAGTAGATTATGAGGTATGTTGTGCTTACTAAGTGTGCTATGCTGGAAAGTAGAATCGAGGAAAGTTCAGGACATTGGTGGAAAGTAGAATAAAACAATTATGTGCCATCATAAATCCTCAATCAGCAATTTTGTCCATTGGTTCTGGTAATGAGTTATAGAACATTCCACCTATATATGTTGCACTTCTCAGTTTTTTGAAAGCCATGTTATCTTATTTTTCTAACCTTTCTTTTAGCACTTGGGCCAAGAATCATACATAATCCTGAATATAGTGTTGGTGAGTCTTAGTAATTTAGTTCCAGAAACAGGATGTTTAACCTAAACATTAGTTGGCA
Source organism: Cenchrus americanus (assembly GCA_947561735.1). Taxonomy (NCBI): domain Eukaryota; kingdom Viridiplantae; phylum Streptophyta; class Magnoliopsida; order Poales; family Poaceae; genus Cenchrus; species Cenchrus americanus. The sequence continues at coordinate 191,901,352 of OX387242.1, forward strand.
TGAGTTTTTCTTTGTTCTATAAATATGCTACTTCAGAATGATTTAGCTACTTGTTTTGCTAGCAGTGCCTCATGTTTTTTTATGTTTAATTGCATTATTTATAGCAGCTGAAAAGAGGCTGATACCTGTCAATACGAATTTGGTTTAGTCATATCAGCAACACTGAGCTGTGACCACAGAGGGTTATAGATGGTAAGCTATTGGTCCTTGTGCGCTTTCTCCATGGTCTGTGGGCTAGGGATTAAGTCTTTACACTAAACTGTTGTCCTGTGGACTAGGAATTGTCCTTGTGTCAAAAAAGGAAATCCTAATCAGTTTAGGATGTTTAGTCTCACCCTTTAGTCTAGGATGTCTAAAGCAGTAACAGGAAAATCTGAGTAATGCATATAATTTTCTAGATGCTGTTTATTTGTGATCAGGATAATATTTGTGATGGTGTAGCTGATATGATATGATATGATCAGGATAATATTTCACATTTTAGTGTCCCAGTGGATTCTCATATAACTTATATGCAGATTGAATTGTTAAACTATTTTTCCCTTCAGTGAACATACATAGTTTTTTTTGAAACCCCAAGTGGAATCTAATTTGTCTATATCAATTGCTCTTGTTCTTTGATTGCTAATTACTCCATTAATTTAATCATATATGTTTTCATGATTCGCAGAGAAACTCAAATAGCCAAAACAATTAGAGAAAGCTTCCATGGTTTACTGTTGATGGGCGGCCAACAAGAATGATGGACGTGGAGCTGATGGACTTGGAGCAACAATTTTTAGATCCATTTATTATATACTAAACAATGTAGTCAACTTAGTTAAATGTAGTGTCTTTATTTTGTTAGTTGTGGTTTCTTCTTTCAAGAAGAATTCTGGTCGTTACATGTTACTTTGGTTTGAGACAATCTTAAATAAAGAATTTATCAGCTATTAAATGTGATATGTGTCGGTAGGGTATTACGCAGCATACAGGAGGTAGGGTATTACGCACCTCGCGGCCCGAACCTGTCTAAATTGTGTGCCACATGTCTCTTCCTCCGAGTTACCGATCTCGGCAAGGCCACATTCATCTACTTCGGGTACTCCCCTTAGTAGGTTGCCGGTCTAAAACACCGACAGCTGGCGCGCCAGGTAGGGGATCTCGCCCGAGATCACATGGCAAACTCGACGGCTCCCGTCTACTTCAAGCCAACCATCGCCTTCAACTGCGGCGACACCTTCGTGTTTGGCGCCAAGATCTGCACTGCTGACGGCGCGGGCTCCTTCCAGCGCCGCCTAACCATGCAGCCCAACCCGAAGACCGGCTTCGTGACACTTCCCGAAGTTGTCACAGGCGAACTCGCGCGGCAAGTTCGGTGAAATTTCGCTCTTCAAACACCACGCTGACTTCGAACTCGAGTCCGCTTCCTACTCAAACCCGACGTCTCCATGGGCCATCGCATGCAAGCCGGCTGCTCAGCCATCGCAGGCGGTCCCCTCACCCCGTGAGCGCTCCGCGCGTGGCCCCCGCACCCTCGCCCGGGCCCGCACGGGGGCTCCCTCTTCGCGCCGGGCCGGCAAGGAGCCCGTACCCGAGTACAACTCGGACTCCGACACCGCCCTCGGCCACGCTTCGGACTCCAACCCTCTCTCCGATTTCTACTCGAACCCTGATTACGAGTTCGACTTCGGGTCGGACCCTGAGGAGCCCGAGTCCGAGGACAACTCCACTGAGCTTCCCTTGTCAGGGCCGGCCTCTGGGCTGGTTATAACATCCACACCGGCCGGGAGATTCGTCTACTGGCCAGACCGCAAGCCTGCCGACCTGATAAGTGGAGACTCACGCTACGTCGCCTACATCGACTCGCTACCGTTCCAGGAGGGAACACCACTTGCCAGAGCTGACTCGAACACCCCAACTGAGGTGGCAGTTTCTGAGTCCAGCCTTGGCACCCCTGATCGCCAAGTCTTCATGGCTGCCGGCGACACCCCAGGACCTTCAGGGACAGCTCAAGACAAGTACCTTGAGGACATCTCCTCCGACGAGCTCTCTGCTGACGCCCCAGCGAACGAGGCCCCCACAGACAAAGACGCTCGACGTGAGCGTAACCGAAAGCGCAGCAAACGTCGCCGACGCCTCCGCGACAACTTCCCCGTCCGCAACCTTGCGGAAGCTCTCGAGGCGGTCGAGAGCAGAGTACACACTACCCCTGAGCAATGCCTCATGTCGATCACAGCGATCGCACGCCAGGCTCAGGGCATACGCGCTGGAGAGGTCATCGCCAAGCTCGCTGAAGACGACTACTTCATGCGGGTCGACAACAGAGTCAACCAACCTCCTCCCCGCCAGGCCCCGTGACAACGAAGCCACAAGTCGCAGCGCCAACAACGGTCCCAACCGTACTCGAGCTGAGCTCCCAGCTGAGCCGAACCGTCGTCGCTCCAACGCCGGCGGACCTCCGCAGCGTGACAACAGCAATCGCGAGATCGTCCCCCACCGCGCTCCGGCCGGTGGCGGCGGCAACGACCCCGACGGCGGCGGCGGCGACGGCGGGAGCTCCAACCACGGAGCCAACGGGAGGGCCGGTGGCGGCGGCAGTCGCGGCGGCCGATGCCATGCGAACAACCACGCCTCTGGCGCCTCACAGGGCGGCTACGACGCCCGCCAGAAGATTGAGGAGCTGCGGCGGAAGAAGTCGACCACCGCAGGCGACGGCGACGGCTTCCCCGCCTTCTCACCTCGACTTCGCAACTTGCTCCTCCCCGACAAGTTCAAGCCTTTGGGGATCACCAAGTACGACGCGAAGCAGGACCCCATCCAGTGGCTCAGGTGCTACGCCCTCTCCATCGAGAACGCTGGCGGCAACAACGACACCAAGTGCCTCTACTTCCCCTTCTGCCTGGACCAAGCTCCACTCACATGGCTCGAGTCGCTGGACAAGCACTCGATCGACAAGTGGGACCACCGAAGGAGCGATTCACCGGCAACTTCGGCGGCGCCATGGGCCGATCGGGTACTCGTATGGACCTGGCCATGGTCAAGCAGGAACAAGGCGAGACCCTCCGCAAGTACATGAGCCGCTTCTTCGACAAGCGCGCTACCGTCGTCAACGTCACCGACAAGGAGGTCATCGACCTCTTCCAAGACGGTCTCTACCACCGCCGCACCTTCGAAGACTTCGGTCGTCACCGCCCCAGGTCCATCCCCCACCTCAAGGACATGATCACGTCCTAGGCGGATGAAGAAGACAAGGCCAATGCCAAGTACAACGCCATCCGTGGCAAGAGAAAGCAGAACCAGGGCGGCGGCAGTGGCAGCAACGCGAACCTAGGCGGTCGCAACAACAACAACAACAACAACAACAACAACTACTACTACTCGGGTCCCAACCGCAAGCGCAAGCCAGACAACACAGTCGCGGCTATCCAGCGCCCTGCGAAGGAGAACTCGAAGAAGAACTACGGCGGCTTCAAGGACCTGCTGAAGGAAAGGTGCCCGTGCACCCAAACGGCAACCACACCACTGAGCAGTGCTACCAACTCAGGCACGCACTCAAGGATACGCCGGAGCCACCGCACCCTCACGACAAAAAGGGCAAGAAGAAGGACGGCAACAACAACGACTTCCAGGAGCCTGACAAGACCGTCAATGTCCTCTTCGCCGGACTGCCCAGCAGGCGGGAGCAGAAGGCTACCCGTCGTGAAGTCATGTCCATCGAGCCAGCAGTCCCGACCCCTCTCAGGTGGTCGGAGGTACCCATCACCTTCTCCCGCGCGGATCAATGGACCAGCTTCTGTGAACCAGGACGGTTCCCCCTCGTCCTGAAGCCGGTGATCGCGGGCTCCAAACTCAACAAGGTGCTTATCGACGGTGGAAGCGGGCTCAAGGTCCTTTTCACCAAGACCTTGAAGAAGATGAAGCTCGACATCACCCACTTGCTCACCAAGAGCAACACGCCCTTCTACGGCATTGTCCCTGGCAACGCGACTATTCCACTGGGCTCAGTGGTCCTGCCAGTTACCTTCGGGGAATCTCGGGACAACTACCGTACCGAGTACATCAAGTTCGAGGTCGCAGACTTCGAGACTTCCTACCACGCCATCCTCGGCAAACCGGCCATCGCCAAGTTCATGGCGGTGCCCCACTACACCTACTTGGTACTCAAGATGCCAAGCCCAGCCGGTGTACTCTCTCTTCAAGGGGACTTGAAGATCTCTCACGACTGCGACACAGAAGCCGTGGAGATCGCATCTACGAATCAAGTACCCAACGCGATGATGGAGGTCTACGCCGTGTCGAAGAAGCTTGCTACAAGTGAACTCGACATCCCAGAGAAGTCTGACAGCGCCAACAAGCCTCAGCCACCTGAGGAGGTACTCGTCAAGACGATCGACCTCGGAACAGGCAACCCCAGCAAGACCACCACCATCGGGGCTGGCCTCGTCCCCAAATAGGAAGATGCGCTCATCAGCTTCCTTCGGGCTAACCGCGACATCTTCGCGTGGAAGCCAGCGGACATGGCAGGAGTGTCCAGGGAGCTGATTGAGCACTGCCTCAACGTCGATCCTAAGGCCACACCCAAGCGACAACACCTCCGACGCTTTGCCGACGACAGACGGGACGCCATCAAGAAGGAACTCACCAAACTACTCGCGGCCGGCTTCATCAGAGAAGTCTTCCATCCCGAGTGGCTCGCCAACCCCGTCCTCGTGCGCAAGAAGAACTCGAACGAGTGGAGGATGTGCGTCGACTACACCGACCTCAACAAGCACTGCCCCAAGGACCCCTTCGGGTTGCCGCGGTTTGATCAAGTCATCGACTCCACGGCGGGCTGCGACCGCTTCCGCTTCCTCGACTGCTACTCCGGGTACCACCAGATCGCGATCAAGGAAGAGGACCAGGAGAAGACTGCGTTCATCACCCCATTTGGCGCGTACTGCTACACGACCATGTTCTTTGGGTTGAAGAACGCCGGCGCCACCTACCAACGAGCTATCCAGGCCTGCTTCAAGAGGCAACTCAACAAGAACGTCGAAGCCTACGTGGATGACGTGGTCGTCAAGACCAGAAACTCCAGTACCCTCATCGACGACCTTGAAGAGACTTTCGCATCACTGCGCGAGTACCGCTGGAAGCTCAACCCGAACAAGTGCGTCTTCGGTGTACCTTCGGGCAAACTACTCAGCTTCATCATTAGCCAACGTGGCATCGAAGCCAACCCCGAGAAGATCTCCGCCATCACCAGCATGAAGGCTCCCACGAGCATCAAAGACGTCCAGAAGCTGACCGGGTGCATGGCGGCATTGAACAGATTTATCTCGAGGCTCGGAGAACGGGGGCTCCCCTTCTTCAAACTACTCAAGCACCAAGAGAAGTTCGTGTGGACTCCAGAGGCGGATCAAGCCCTTGCCCAGCTCAAGGACTTCCTATCGAAGCCGCCGATCCTCACGGCTCCTCACAAAGGCGAGCAGCTACTGCTCTATCTCGCTGCGACTACTCACGTGGTCAGTACTGCCATCGTTGTCGAGCTACAGGAAGACGGCCACGCCTACCCAGTCCAGCGCCCAGTCTACTTCGTCAGCGTGGTCCTATCAGAGTCCAAGGCATGTTATCAACCTGTGCAGAAGCTCCTGTATGCAGTACTCATCACCTCGCGGAAGTTACGACACTACTTCCAGCAGTACTCGATCTCCGTCGTCACCGACTACCCGCTCGGCGACATCCTGCGGAACCAAGACGCTACTGGAAGAATCTCCAAGTGGGCGGTCGAGCTCGGCGCCCTCACCATCGACTTCAAGCCACGCAAAGCCATCAAGTCACAGGCGCTAGTCGACTTCATGGCGGAGTGGCGGGAGAACCAGCTGCCTACTCCCACCGTGCGACCAGAGCATTGGGTGATGTACTTCGACGGCTCACTCAACCTCGAGGGCGTAGGTGCGGGGGTACTCCTGATCTCTCCAACGGGCGAACATACACGGGCTCTGCCTCACGGCTTCACTGGGCATCAAGCGGCTACTAGTCTACGGCGACTCCGCAGTGGTCATCAACCAAGTCAACAAGTCCTGGGACCGCAACAAGGAGAACATGGACGCCTACTGCCTAGAAGTCCGCAAGATCGAGAACAAATTCTACGGTCTCGAGTTCCATCACATCGTCCGCGACAACAACGTTGCAGCGGACGTCCTCTCGAAGCTTGGATCTAACCGCGCTCAAGTACCAGCGGGCGTCTTCGTTCACGAGATTCACGCGCCATCCATCCCGGAGCCGGCGCCACCGACCACTGTCCCAGCCCACCCACCAGCTGGACAGGAGGTCATGATGATCGACGTGGACTGGAGGCAACCCTTCATCGACTACCTCAGCGAGCAGAAGGTTCCCTCCGACAAGAACTCGGCCGAGCAGCTCATCCGCCGCGCCAAGTCCTACGTCCTCGTTGGAGACAAGCTTTACAAGCGGGGCGCATCTTCTGCAGTACTCATGAAGTGCGTCCCTCGCGAAGAAGGCTAGGACATCTTGGAGGAGATCAACAAGGGCGTCTGCGGCAACCACGCGTCCTCACGCACGCTGGTCAGCAAGGCCTTCCGGCGAGCTTTCTACTGGCCCACAGCTCTGGGCGATGCCGAAGAACTCATCAGAAGGTGCCAGGGATGCCAATACCTCGCCAAGCAGCAACACATCCCAGCCTACAAGCTAGTCACCATACCGCCAACCTGGCCCTTTGCCTGCTGGGGGCTCGACATGATTGGGCCACTGCCAACTGCGCCAGGTGGTTTCAACAGAGTATTGGTGGCCATCAACAAGTTCACCAAGTGGATCGAGGTCAAGCCGGTCACATGCCCCAAGGCTAACAGAGTACTCGACTTCCTGGATGAACTCGTACATCGCTACGGACTACCCCACAGCATCATCACAGATCTGGGCTCCAACTTCAACAACCACCAGTTCTGGGAGTACTGCGAGAACAGCAGGATCGACGTCCGATACGTCTCAGTCGCCCATCCTCGGGCCAACGAACAAGTCGAGCGCGCCAATGGGATGGTGCTCGACGCTCTCAAGAAGCGGCTACACGATGGTGCCAACTCCAAAGGGGGCAAGTGGATCAAGGAACTACCCAACGCACTCTGGGGGCTACGGACTCAGCCATCCAAGCCAACGGGGCAATCCCCTTACTTCCTGGTCTACGGCTCCGAAGCAATCCTCCATGCCGACGTCATATGGAACTCGCCAGCAGTGGAGCACTACGACGAAGGCGTCTCAGAAGACAGCAGACGGGTTGACATCGACAGCCTCGAAGAAGCTCGCTGCGCTGCCCTCGTCCAATCAGCAAGGTACCTAGAGGGTATCCGACATTACCACGATTGCAACGTCTAGGAACGCTCCTTCAACGTTGGTGATCTCGTCCTCCGTCGCATCCAGAACACGGAAGGACTACACAAGCTCAGCTCCCCCTGGGAAGGTCCCTTCACCGTGGCAAAGGAGACTGGGCCGGGCTCCTACCGCCTCCAGACACTTGAAGGCGAAGACATCAACAACTTGTGGAACGTCGACCAGCTCTGTCGATTCTACGCCTAGTCTACACGAATACTCCGGGGTTCAAGTCTACACGACTACATCAACACCCCTTCTGCCGTAAGCGGCCTCCGGGTCCTGGCCGCAGTCTCCGGACTACTCCTCTCAAGGATCCAGCCCGCGCGGCTACCTACGGATCCTGGGCTGCGACGAGTGTCAAGGACTCTAGCAGCGGTCTACTAAGAGACCGTGTACTCCAAGATCCAGCCTACACGGCTACTTACGGGTCTACTGCTGTAAGCGGCTACGCGCCCTAGCACTACTCAGCTGTAAGCGGCCTCCGGGTCCAGGCGACTACTTTGTAACTACCGCCCTGGCCATCCAGGTGTACTTCTTCAGTAATAAAGTTTGATCGTTCATCAACTTCTTTACTGTCTACTCCCTTCAACGGGACCACTACCGCCGAGTACGACTACTCGCAACCACTCCACGATGGGCTCCGCACTCTGAGATCGCGACTACGAGTACTCATTGCTGAAAACTTTCTTTCATTAATACTTAAGAAATTCATTACAATTGTTTTTGTACAACTTTGGCTACTAGCTAACTATTACAGGGCTACTGGAGATTGAGCCTATCAGCTACTTGCTCCGCGATGGGAGCCATCTGCTCCAGCAGCTCCGAGTACTGCTCATCAGTGCAGTTGGCGGCTACCCCGCCAGCGACTACCTCCACCGGGGCCTTCGGGAAGTAGGACTTCATGAAGGCCAAGATCTGCTTCGGGATCGACCTCGCCATGTGCTTCACATAAGCCGCTAGCCTGTTGGGGGCTTCCCTGAGGCGATCCGCGAGTGGAGCAATCTTGGGGCCGCCCGGATGAGGAACCAGGAGTCTTGCGATCGGCAGCGCGGCTTCTTCAAGATCCTTCAGTTGGGCCCGCAATGCCTCGCAATCTTCATTCAACTTCTGCAATGATTTGTAGAAGTTGACGAGATCGTGGTCAGATGCAATCCGAAGCTCCATGTGCATCTCGCACTCGAAGGCAAGTTCTTTGTAGTCGAGCTCGAGTACCTGGCGGGCTTCCTGTTCCCGGTAGAAGAGGTTCTTCATACTCGTCTCCGAGGACTTCAACTGCTCGACTTGGCCCTCAAGCTCTGCAAATACAACAAGCCGAAGCGGATCAGAGCACCTCTCGACCTCCAACAACTACCCGACAAGTCCAACGGCGTACCTTTGTTCTTGTTGCGGAGGCTCTTGTTCTTCCGCACTAAGTCGTCGCCCTTTGCTTGCAATTCGTGGATGTCATTGTGATACTTGACAAAGGCGGCGTCGAGCTTGGACTGCATGGCAGCCGCGTGCTTCCGCGACTTCACAAGCTGATCCTCCAATGCCTCAGCCCGGAGCACTGTGTCACCAAAGCCCTGCAGCATGTTGGACTTCTCGCGGGACCTCTCCACGACGTCCTGCACAGACAACACACGTCAATGAGTACTCAACAACAGAGGATTGACTACTCAGAAGCTAAGGCTACTTACCTTCATCCACTGCTCGGCCTGGCGGACTGCCTCCAGGTACCTAGCCACCGTTGCCGGGTCCACCAGATCGTCCGCAAGCAGCTCCACTCCGCCACGACTACTCGCGGCGGCCTCCGTCATCGGTGCAGAGCGGATGGGCTCTGCGTCCTGGATCTCCGGAGAGCGGATAGCCACCTCTAGAGCAACCTCTGGTGGCACGATGGCCTCCTCTCCTCCGGTCGCCGCGGCGGCTTCCTCGGCGACCTCCTGCATCGGCTCAGGGGCTCCCTCAGCAGCTTCCGGCGCCTCTGGTGTCGACTTCTCCATAGGCACCGCCGCAGGGATGTCGCTCCCTTCGGCCTTGACGCCTGACAAGAAGGCGTCAAGATCACCAGCAACTATGACTACTCTATGGGGAAGATCAAACCCACAGTAGAACACTTACCCTCGACCACGCTGGCCTCGGGCAACGCAGCTTCAACAGCTGGCGCCTCGGACTCCACCTGGGGAGCAGGAGTTGACTCGCGACTTCTCCTTCCGCCATCGTCGCGGAGGGCTCTCTATGGGGAAGATCAAACCCACAGTAGAACACTTACCCTCGACCACGCTGGCCTCGGGCAACGCAGCTTCAGCAGCTGGCGCCTCGGACTCCACCTGGGGAGCAGGAGTTGACTCCTCGACGGGTGACGCGACTTCTCCTTCCGCCACCGTCGCGGAGGGCTCATCTCCCTCCCAGGACAAGTCTGTCGATTTCCTGCAGAAGTACACAAAGCTAGTTGTCATTCAAGCTCGACTACTACACCAAGTACTACTCGGGAAGGTTCAGTACTTACATGCTAGACCGGACTATCGTCACGGTCGGGGCTCCAAGGATGCTGGCAATATCCACCAGTCCAGCTTCGGTGGACGCTTCCTCTTGCGCCTCTGTGGCTGTTGCTTCTCCTCCAGCAGTAGTAGCCGGCAAAGCGCTCTCCTGCGCTCCCGTGGCTACTACTTCTTCAGTGGCAGCGACCGCAGGCTCCGTGCTCCCCTGAAGAGCAGGGGGCTGGTGCTCCAACTGCGCTATGAGCTCCTCGACAGTGGGGGCTGGACTACGACTTCCAACGGGCTCCCCCACTGTGTCCCACTCGCCTTCGTCGCCCGCTTCGACGGGCTCCGTTGGTGGCACCTCCTGGAGACAAGGAAGACTACTCATCAGCAAGCGTACTCGTACGATGGGTACTCGACTACACTAGTCAAGACAACTTACCTCTTGAGGCGCGGTCTCTGAGACCTTCAGCTTCTTCGTCACCCGCTTGCGGGCGGGGTTGCGCGGCTTCCGTGGCGGCGCAGCCAGACTAGCCTCCAGGCTAGCCGGCGGGTCTTGCACAAGAGGTATATGAGGCAAGCCTGGACGGCTAAACCTCGACCGCAGCTGAAAGTGGTCCTGCAACGTCTCCTCGTCGTCATCATCATCGTCGTCGGAGGTGTCCTCCACGATAACGGTGTCATCGCCTTCGCCGACTTCTCGCCGCTCCTTGGCTTTGGCTTTCCCTTCCTTCGAGATCTCGATCCCATTAGGGGGCGGCTGCGGCTCGGAGACGAACATTTTCAATTCATCCTGCAAGGCACAAGACATCAGCGCGACTACTCCAAGCAAGGACTACTCGACTAGGGGAGTACGACTACTTACCTCCTTTGGCGGGCGCGCGGCGGAGTACTCCTGGACGGGGCACGCCGTGTACGGCGGCATATCCTTGAAGATCCGTGTCAGCCTCTCGATGATGTCGTCGTCGTCCATCTCGCCTCCGAGCATCCGCGACACGTCGTCGTCGCCGGTGTACTCGAAGCCCAAGGTGTCGCGGGCCATCAGTGGCTGCACCCTCCGCTTCATGAAAATGAAGGCCACGTGCTCGGCCCTTAGTCCAGCTTCTCTGAGCACCTTGATGCGTGCCAGCAGCTCGGGGAGCTGGATCCCCTCCTGCATTGTGGGCTCCGTGTTCCACCAGTCGCGGTGTCTGGGTTGCCTCCCACTCGGCCTCGGCAGGCCGTGGTGGTGGTTCGTGATGTAGAACCGCCTCGCTTTCCAATCGGCGTTAAAGTCAATGAGCTTGTACGCCAGGTACTGCTCAGCGGCATCTTCCCTCATCTGGATGTCGGCCCCTCCGACTACTCTTGGATTGCTGGCGCTCGGCTGTGGCTTCAGCCGGAAGAACTTCCGGAAGAGGATCTAGTGCGGCTTGATCCCAAGGAATGCTTCACAAAAATGAACGAAGACCGCGACATGGAAAATGCCGTTAGGATTCAGATTGAGGTACTCAATTCCGTAGTACCCTAGGAGGCCCTTGAAGAAATCACTAGCCGGAAGCGCGAGTCCGCGCTCCACGGAACGCGCAAACATCGGGATCTCATCTTCGGCTTTCTCCATCGGATACGGATCTCCGGCGGCGGCCCTCCACATATCCACCTCCTTCTCCCGGATAAATCCGCTATTCAGAAGGGCCAATAGATCTTCGGTCTTCACCTTTGACTTCTTCCACTCGCGGCTTGGATCTGCTCGCGGTGGATACATCGGCAGCGCTGCTCCAGTGGCAGCCGCGGCGGCCTCTTCGCGGCCCCTCTTCTTCCCGGCGACCTTCGTAGACTTGGACGGTGAAGGCTTTATTCTCCAAGTACAGGGCGTCTTCACGCGCATCCGCTCGGGGCTACTCTGGAAGCTCTGGGTGGCGGCGCACTTGGATCTACTATGGCGGCGGCGTGCGCTAGAAGTGGATCTACCTCGGATCGAATCGAAATGAATACAACACAGATGGGTGAAAAACCCTAAGGGTTTTGGCTTCTATTTATAAGTCAAACCGGCCCTCCAACGGCCAAATCGATAAGTCCGCGCTCGGCTGATTCAACGGCCGCGCGTGACCCTTCGCATTCTACTAGTCGACGCGCCTCACCTCGGGGGCTCGGCTACTTCTACTCGACTACCTGGGAAGCGACAAGACTCAGGAGCATCTCATGACACATACTTTAAGATGACCCTTCAATTCGAGAGGAAGTACTCGACTCAAGGCTCGGGGGCTCCGTGCCACGTGTCCTTCGGTTTTTTCTCTCCGGATTTTTCGGGATTTGCTTGCCAAGACTTCAGATGGACCCTCAGCCAGAGCCTGCGGCTCAACCTAAGGCTCGGGGGCTACTCCATATGGAGTGCGATTTTGCAATCGCACTTCCATATAAGCTTCGGCTTTAAGACAAGATGGGCATTTTTGAAGACCTTCGAAGGCAGCACTCGAGGACGCTTGGGACTACTTGAGAAGACTTCAAGATTGCTCAAATATCAGCTGGAGTACATTCCAGCCTCGGGATGCTTCGACTACTCTTGAGGACTTTTGACTTGTAGTACTCGGTGACACTTGAGGACTACTTGTTAAGGCCGTCAAGACTACTTGAAGCTATCCTTCTCGCCTACAAAGTACTCGGGGGCTTGTCGTATGGACCTCCCTGGGCCCACTACCTCGGTGGGTACCAGGACCGACTACTCGGTGGGCCCCTGGGACTACCCGGCTTGCGCTGCACGGCACCTGAAGGCGTGGAGCACAAGGACTGTGGAGGAGAAGTACTCAGTTAGGAAGCTTTACATGTCCTGCGCTGTATGAAAGACTCCTAGACGTACCCGACTAGTACTCTCTCCCTACTCCAACTTGTAACCCTGCCTCCCGGACTATATAAGGCAAGGCAGGGACCGTTCTCTAGCATCTCATACAACTCACGGCGCACTATTGCACCATCTTGTAATCGTGCCCAATCAATCTAGAGCTACGCAACATACAGGACGTAGGGTATTACGCACCTCGCGGCCCGAACGTGTCTAAATTGTGTGCCACGTGTCTCTTCCTTCGAGTTACCGATCTCGGCGAGGCCACATTCATCTACTTCGGGTACTCCCCTTAGTAGGTTGCCGGTCTAAAACACTGACAGTGGACCTCCCTGGGCCCACTACCATCTCGACTATCCGTTGTTGTTGAAGTCGACTAGTCAGAGTTGATTCCGACTAGTTGTTGGGGGCGTGACCGCCGTTCTCGACTAGTTTGGAAAACTAGTCGAGATGAATGGTCAATGTGATGCGACCAGAAGACGACGTCATGACGGCGTGCGGCGTACTCGAAGTAGAGCCCGTGTTGCCGTGAGACAAGTAGTCACGACGCACGGCGTGGATGAAGTAGAGCCAGCGTGGCCGCAAGAGGAAGCCACGGCGCATGGAGTAGTCGACAATGAGCCATGTGACGGGCCGCGCGACGTGCCGAGGCACCCGTACGCGTGGCGTAGGCGAAGTAGTCGACGACGAGCCGCTCGACAAGCCACGCGACGAGCCACACGACGTGCCGAGGTAGCCGGTTGCGCAGCGTAGGCGAAGTAGTCAACGACGAGCCCGGAGTAGTCAGCGATGAGCGGCGCGACGAGCCGCGCGACGTGCCGAGGCACCCCGACGCGCGGCGGAGGCGAAGTAGTCGACGGTGAGCCTACGCGAGGCGAGTAGTCGACGACGAGCGGCGCGACGAGCCGCGTGACGAGCCGAGGCATTCGGACGCGCTGCGGAGGCGAAGTAGTCGACGACGAGCCTGCGCAAGGCGGAGTAGTCGACGACAAGCGGCGCGACGAGCCGCACGATGTGCCGAGGCACCCGTACGCACGGCGGAGGCAAAGTAGTCGACGACGAGCCCAGAGTAGTCGATGATGAGCAGCGCGACGAGCCGCGTGATGAGCCGCGCGTCGTGCCAAGGCACCTGGACGTGCGGCGAAGACGAAGTAGTCGACGACGAGCCTGCGCGAGGCGGAGTAGTCGACAACGAGCGGCGCGACAAGCCGCGTGACGAGCCGCGCGACGTGCCGAGGCACCCCGACGCGCGGCGAAGACAAAGTAGTCGACGACGAGCCCGCGCGAGGTGGAGTAGTCGACGACGAGCGGCGCGACGAGCCGCGCGACGTGCCGAGGCACCCGGATGCGCGGCGGAGCCGAAGTAGTCGACGACGAGCCCGCAGTAGTCGACGATGAGCGGCGCGACGAGCCGCGTGACTAGGCGCGCGACGTGCCGAGGCACCCGGACGCGCGGCGAAGATGAAGTAGTCGACGACGAGCCGCGCGAGGCGGAGTAGTCGACGACGAGCGCCGCGACGAGCCGCGTGACGAGCCGCGCGACGTGCCGAGGCACCCGGATCCGCGGCGAAGACGAAGTAGTCGACGACGAGCCCGATTAGTCGACGATGAGCGGCGTGACGAGCCGCATGACGAGCCGCGCGACGTGCCGAGGCACCCGGACGCGCGGCGGAGGCGAAGTAGTCGACGACGAGCCTGCGCGAGGCGGAGTAGTTGACAACGAGCGCGCGCGACGAGCCGCGTGACGAGCCGCGCGACGTGCCGAGGCACCCGGACGCGCGGCGGAGGCAAAGTAGTCGATGACGAGCCTGCGCGAGGCGGAGTAGACGTAGAGCCGCTGCAGCAGGGAGACGAGTACTCGCGGCGCACGGCAAGGTTGAGGTAGAGCGCGTGGCTGCAAGACGAGTAGTCGCGGTGCATGACGTTTGATCTTGATGCTTCCCTATTAGCCTTCCATATGTGTGTGTAGCGAATTTCCAATAAATTGAATTCATTGCCCACATGCCGGCTAGGCTTGGTTTCAATGCCATGTGATGCTTCGCCAGAATCAGACGATCAAAAACTGATTTTTTTACCCGCAGCAAGCAGCAGCTTCCCGTCCAACTAGAAAGGCACTCTGGACTACTTTGGCCTGGCCAGCTTGACTTCGAATCGAAGACGAGTACTGTGACCTTCACATGTGTGTGTTGACGGTGAAAATCCGTCAACCTAGCCATGTGTTTACCTTCGGTGTTGGCATAACTTTTGTATCTTATTCATTGGTACTAACCCCCGTGGTATAACAAGTTCACTTGTGCATGTCGGTTTTGGAGTTATGTGTTTACGCAGGGTTTTAACGTTGAAAGCAAGACTTCCGGGATAAGTTCATTAAGCACCTCATGACAAGACCTTGAAGCCCGATACAAGTCAAGCAATGAAGTGAACATGACTCCAAGAGCCCAAGGACCAAGCCCGAGAAGACGATAAACTCCGAGGACTGAACCAGAAAAGTGCTGAATCTTGCAAGACAAGGAGTTGAGTCCAATTCGGAGAGAAACCGACGTCAAGGGCCCACATGCAAAAGGGGAGAACATCAAGAAGACGTGGGAAGCAACACCGGGCGAAGCAGGCCACGGGATGGGCCGAATTGGGCCCAGGCCGGCGGCCGGCCCAGCCCAATTCGGGGCCCAATCGGCCTCTCCTTTGACCTAATTGCTTCTCAGGCTATAAATAGCCCCCTGACCGAGAGCCACGGAGAACCGAAGTCGTAATCCGCCGTCGAGGAGCAGAGAAGCTTGAGGGACACCATCTCGGAGATGAGGGTCGTGCTAGTAGTCTAGGGTTTCCCTGGCCGACGTGGGAACCTTGCATGGAAGACCACGTCAGAGCTCCGGAGCGAGGATCAAGATCGAGGGAGGGCCCCGGTGGTGATCTTGTTCATGTAATCATTCATGGTGAAGTTTGTAAGTGAATCCGATTTCTAGCGATTAAGTGCCTTCTCGATGATTTTGATTTCTTCTTGGTTTTGCTTCTTTTACGATCTAGTCTATAGCTAGATTACATAGGGTGCTCTTGTAGCCGCGGTGGCTAGAGGTGCATACCGGACCGGCCAAGTGATTTCAACTTGTTCTATCGAACTCGCCCTAAGCTCCCCGCATGAATAGGGATACGTTGTGACAGAACGGGGGTCTCGAAAGGCGGATGTTTTCGTAGTCACATGGGAAGGCCACGATTTAAAGATGCTTTTAATGAGATTCGCTTTTCTATCTTCATCTATCTTGTTTGGAGCTACAACATAAGCATGATCTAGATTCTCTAGATTGGTTATCTCTTGTTTTCTCTTGTTACCTCTTTAGTAGATTAGATTAGATTCGTTTACTTGATCATATCTTAGATTAGATGCATCTTTGTTCTTCAATAGATAGCTTTACCTTGCTTTACTAGATTGAATCCTTGCGTTGCACATTGTTCCACGGATTCGATACCTTGGGTTCACCACTCGAGGGAAGAAGGGTCCCTTGACTACGACGGGAGACTTGTCCGCTTGCAAGTCACAAACGAACTTTGATACAACTATTAACCGTCAACAAGCCCCTTTTTCTGGCGCCGTTGCCGGGGAACAAGCAATCAAGATCCGATATAGTATCGCTTATCTTTCAGTTTTTCTTTTGATTTTCTTTTGCATCTCTTATGTTTGATCATCCTCAAAAAGAAAAAAAATCAATCTAATCTAGTTTTGATTAACCCTAATTTTTCTTTTCTTTTTAGATTTTTGTTTTATTACTAACCCTAACCGGAGATGGTTGGCTACCTCTCCAAGAAACCCAAACATTTTTGTGGATGATCCAGGAAAACTTTACAGGCAAAGGTGACGTGCAACACAAGCTAAAGGGGTGGAACCCCTAGATTCAAAAGTTGAAGTCGAAGGACCGTCGAAATCTCCAAGGGAATCACCACCTCCAAGTCCAAAGGGAGATCAACCTCAACCACCGGAGCGCTACGCACCCCGGACATCGTTGATCTACCTATCATAAACCTTCAAGACGCCGGGAGGCCGTTCAAGATCAAGGTCTCAACTATCCGCACGACGATTGCGAGAGCTGAATGCATACGAGTCGGATTCCTTGAGTGGCATATCGGTTTACTCAAGAGGAGGATGGAGAAGATGGAGATGGAGAAAGAAGCTCAACACCTAAAGGCTGCCAAGGCAAGATCCACATGCAAGGAGTGTGAAGTGTTCATCGTGATAAAGATGCTAGACGCAAGTGGGACAACTTGCCGGGCGCCCGATGGGTAACAAAGAAGAATATCCGATACAACTCCAAGGTCCCAAGACGGCGAAGGCTACTCAAGCTCGCTCGGGAGAGATGAAGGATCACCATGAAGATCACAACCGAAGACCGGAGTTCGAGATGCCGAGCCACAAGGAAGATGTTGCATCCGTCAAGACCAAAGGACAAAGCCGACTGTGAAGACCAAAAAAAAAAATTGACTAAGCCAAAGTGGGTACCCAAGATTGCAACGCCCACAAAGAGCGTTGATCCGGAGTAATCAAGTGAAGAAGTCTAGCCATGGACTATAAACGAAGCGCTAGGCGGGAGGCAACCCGTTTCGTCGAGTCAAGAATAAGCTACCGGGAGGACAACCCGATTCCAGGTTTTTCGAGTCTTTTTACTAATTCAGTTTTGAATTTTACTACGCAAAACATTAGACTTAGAATGGTTGAACAATATTAGAGACATAATCCTTGGTTGAATATTTTGCTTTATCATAAACCCTTTACATGAACCATCCTATGTGATTGTTTGCTTTTTTTTCGAGAAACCACAACCAAAAAGAAAAAAATTTCAGAACCTAACTCAACCCTTCACCCTCATTATGGTGCTGTGGTTGACTTGTTTTTCATGCTAAAAACACTCGAGTAGAGCCACAACTTGTATCTAGATGTTATTTAAATTTCAGCATGTGGTAGGACTCGCGTGAACCTAGAAGCTTGATTTTTGGTTGGTTTAAAAATCCATATCCTCGGTTTCTCTAAGATTAGAATTTTTCTAAGCCTCACTTAATTTTATTTCATTCAAAATCTCTCTCATCTAATCAAAATTAGGACCTAAACCTATGCCCCCATGATCAAGCCGGGAAAAGCTTGCTCTCAACTAATGAAGGCAAACTATACCGGTGAGACCGAAATCGACGTAGTCGAAAAATATTTTCGACTTACATTTGTTTTTAATGGTTTAAAAACTTCTCTAAATTTATGCTTGAGCTCTTGCGTGGCTCTGAAAAATATTTTTAAATTTCGAAATTAGAGGAGTGCTTAGCCTTAAACACACTTAAAGGGAGGCAATCTAGTTAACCTAACCATGCATGCACCATGATACATCACGGGATGCCCCTCCAACATATTTAAACCACATGCAAAGTACAAGCATGGGGGGGCAGCCAAGGCTTTGTTTTGTAGGAATATCTTGGATGCATGGGAGGCAAGGGAGTATGGAAGTGAATCAAGCGAAAACATCAAGTGGAAGGAGCAATAATGCAAGCGAAGGAGTGGACGGGAACGTTTGGAAGGTGTACGCGATCACGAAGCAACATGAATGCACTAGAGAAGAACCGATCCAAGAGGAGGAGAGAGGTAAGTCTTTCATCCAACTCTTTGTTCGTGTGCTCTAGTTTGTAGGCCGAAATCTCCTTAGACTTAGCCTTCCACCGCGTTTGTTTTGTGCAACAAATCACATCCTTAATCCACTCAAAGTCCAGACTCCAAAATAATATTTGTGTACCTTGTTACCGGGTGAAAACCCCGGATATATATTTGTGAGGGAGAGCGCTGCAATCATGGAAGAAAACTACAAGCCTTTTCACCGAAGAAGAAGGGATCATCGTCGTCTAAGCCATCATCGACAACCTCTTCGAGGAGGCGCTCGGTTTCCGAGTTTCCTCGGAGTATGGAGGAGGACACGGCACCGCCGAGGAGGAACCACACTCTTCTCCTTGGTGGCATGAGGGCCACACGAAACTCGTTTATGAGGTTCACCAAACTTCAATAACATATGGAGGAGCCGCCCGTCCAACCTCACCACTTGACACGATCATCCGCTCCACCTCCATATGCTCCGCGGTATTCCGAGGGGCATGTCATCATGACGGAGGAGGAGAAGAAGCTCACTCACCTTAAGTAGAGGCTTGTAGCGAACGTCGACATCGACGACCAAGCTCTCCACATATTGGGTTTCACACGGGACACCGGTGCAACTCTCTAACGGAGTGTCGGCAAACACCCACAAGGAATTCGCCTAGGAAATTTTCATGACCATGGCGCATACCCTTGATGAAGGAGTGCTGAGTCTCTCATTCCGTTGGAGGGAGCCCACAAGTGGAGAAGAAGGAAGACATCGTCGGAAGGGTAACCTTGATCAATGATGCTATTTCTAGCACCTTGATGGGGTAATCTCCTTTCATCCATGGGTTGCAATCGATCGTGAGATGTAATCACACTTTGTTGGATTATCTATCTATCATCTTGTGTTGAAAATACTTTAATGCTTAAGGCTAGCAACCATGCCGGAAAGGGAGTATAGGCCTCAATGCTTCCTTGGATCCATTCAACACAATCCCCGATAGATTAGATTGGTTTTCATGATTCGAAATGATTGCATGTTCTAGTATCGTAGACCCATGGGCGAGTGTCTCCTATTTTCAAAAGGGAGCTCCGGAACAAGTATGTGCATGAAGGCACATGGGAAGGTTTTTGTAGTATGATCACGGGAAGAGACCATCAACGAAGAAATACTATCCGGAACCCATCATCCAAGTGTGTCACTTTTGTGCAAATGGATTTTCGGGAGAACAAGAGAGACAAATATAACCAACACGGAGTTGAATTGGCTTTACTCGGCTTTGATTGCCAAGTGGCCAATAGACCCCACTCACCTATGATCAACCGGTGGTGTTTTTAAGCAACATCGAGTTCGGAAGATATTGGTTCGGGGTGTTACCTCTCCATATTGGCTATCTCTTTAAAACCGGGTATTACAAGGAACCCAAATCATCTCCTACCCGGGACTTCCCTAGGAATATATGAAGAAAGGAAAATATAAGAGTGAAGATGAGAGAGGAGGCTTCGAAGTGGCCTAGGTGAATTTGCCCCTTCCGGATTGAAGATTAAGACTTTTCTTGAGGGGAAGAAGATCGGTTAGAGGAAGGACTTCTTGTGCCGGCGGAAAAATATATATATATATATATATATAATAGAGAAGGATTAGGAGAAGGTTTTTCCACGGCCCAAGAAGGAGGTGCACAAAAAAAATTATGTCCCACCATTGGGAGGAACCCCGGCGCCGCCGAGTTACTACGGTAGTGTACCAATGCAAGCTTGGGGGAGTGGTGCAGCCATGCCCCCACGAAATTTTGCGGTGCCTTTGCGGAGCCATTTGCACATCTTCCTCAACCACAACAAAATGTGGCCACCATTGGAGGATATGCTGCAAGAAACATTCAAATTATTGCAGCCATCCAAACCAATGCAAACCAAATGGGTGAAGGAGATGCAAACATCTCTTATGAGCTTTGACACCTTCACCTAGCACCGTCATACAATTCATATGAGGAGTGGTGCAATCTTATTATGAGCAAGGGTGCAACAACCAAGACTATCAATATCAACCACCGGCGGAAGATTAGAGAGAGGAGGAGCTTTAGTTATCTTTCCTTTACCCCCCTTTCTTTAATTTTCAGCTTGTTTGCACCTATGTATGCGTAGTATTTTCAGCTTTGCTTTAATTTTTAGTTTTTAGTTTAATTTTCAGCATGTGTGTTAGTTTTTATTTTCATCATGAATAATGTCACCACCAAGTTTTTACCATTAGTAAAGTTACAAAGTTTGTGCCATGATGTATGATTATAATTGCCGCTTTGTTTATCTTTGTAATTGATTTATGCATGTTTGAACTAGTGCTCTCTTAAAAATACAAATCTGAAATTATCTAAATGCTAGCTTAATCTTCAGCGGAGGTTATGATTAAAATAAAGACCCATAGTGTTTTATGTGCTCTCAAGTTATGAATAGATTAAAGATGTCTTTTATGCTCAAAAATATTGCTAACCTTGTCACAAATATCACTTGTGTGTTGCTCAACCTATCCGAGCCTTATATATATTTGAGTGCATAAACTTTAGTGTACAAGATTTATTTTTGAGTGAGTTATTGCAGGCCATGATTTCTCTGGCCCGAGACTAAGAAGCTGGTCATTTCGTTTTTGCGTATCTATCTTTTTGCTAGCCTTTTATCCGTGCATTGTGTATCCCCGCATTGGAGATCTCACAAACCTCGCCGGATATCCACCCTTAAACCAAATATCATCTTTTGTGATTACCTCCTTGACCACAACCTATCGTTGAGAATGGATCATCAATTCAAGGAAGATCGCAAGACGGTGCCGACATTGAAGATTTCAAGTATCTCTCCAAGGAAGAATACTACGGTACCTACCTTATTTTTCGCCTCTTTGCTCGAGGACGAGCAACGTCTAAGCATGGGGGAGGAGGTAGGTACAGTGCAGTTTTAGAGTTAAAAGGGGAATATTTTAAAAAAAATGATGATGAAAGAAAAAAAAATCCAGCGATATTCATGACTTTCAAGGTAAAGAAAAAAAATATATATAATGAAAGAAAGAAAGAAAGAAAAGAATGAGAAATATGAGAAAGAGAAAAAAAATATGTGCGTAAAGTGAACTCCCCGGTTCTCTAAAAGTGCATTCAAGGCTTCAAGTTAAAAAGATCCATTCTCATTTTCCAACCATGTGCAATCCGATAACGAGGACTTCCTTTGTGCCTCGAGATCACTCTTTGCCATTTGCACATGTCCACTCATCTAAAAGTGTGTGTATTTTTCTCTTTCCCCTCCTTGATTGAACATTATTTTCCAATGACCTTTTTGACGAGTCTCGGTAAGACCATGAGAAGCTTGTCTTGTTTTGACAACACCTCATTTATAAAATCTTGTTAGGACTAAACTTTCCCAAAGCTCCATATAAAGCCTACCACACATATATGTTATGAGAGGGAAAGGAGTAGAATATATAGGCTTGAGAGACAAGTAAGATGAGAGTTTATGAGCAATATACAAGATGATTTAAATTTGTGAAGTTGGTTTAGCTTTTCTTTATCTCGTTATTTATTTCAAAAATTCTGAGGTCTATTTAAACTTTGTGAGCATGTTAATACTTGTGGGATAAGATTAATAAGAATCTACCCTCCGTAGAGGTGAAGGCTAGTACATTATGGAACTTTAACGAATTAAACTTTTGAGAGCATTATGTTTTTTTTCATGTATGATCAAGTGCAAGGTTTAAACATTGTTTGGCAATGATGATATCCATCGAAGGCTTACTCGAGGACGAGCAAGGTTTAAGCATGGGGGAGATATTGACAGTGAAAATCCGTCAACCTAGCCATGAGTTTACCTTCGGTGTTGGCATAACTTTTGTATCTTATTCATTGGTACTAACCCCCGTGGTATAACAAGTTCACTTGTGCATGTCGGTTTTGGAGTTATGTGTTTACGCAGGGTTTTAACGTTGAAAGCAAGACTTCCGGGATAAGTTCATTAAGCACCTCATGACAAGACCTTGAAGCCCGATACAAGTCAAGCAATGAAGTGAACATGACTCCAAGAGCCCAAGGACCAAGCCGGAGAAGACGATAAACTCCGAGGACCGAACCGGAAAAGTCTTGAATCTTGCAAGACAAGGAGTTGAGTCCAATTCGGAGAGAAACCGACGTCAAGGGCCCACATGCAAAAGGGGAGAACATCTAGAAGACGTGGGAAGCAACACCGGCGAAGCGAGCCACGGGATGGGCCGAATTGGGCCCGGGCCGGCCGGCCCGGCCGGCCGGCCCAACCCAATTCGGGGCCCAATCGGCCTCTCCTTTGACCTAATTGCTTCTCGGGCTATAAATAGCCCCCCGACCGAGAGCCACGGAGAACCGAAGTCGTAATCCGCCGCCGAGGAGCAGAGAAGCTTGAGGGACACCATCTCGGAGATGAGGGTCGTGCTAGTTGTCTAGGGTTTCCCTGGCCGACGTGGGAACCTTGCATGGAAGACCACGTCGGAGCTCCGGAGCGAGGATCAAGATCGAGGGAGGGCCCCGGTGGTGATCTTGTTCATGTAATCATTCATGGTGAAGTTTGTAAGTGAATCCGATTTCTAGCGATTAAGTGCCTTCTCAATGATTTTGATTTCTTCTTGGTTTTGCTTCTTTTACGATCTAGTCTATAGCTAGATTACATAGGGTGCTCTTGTAGCCGCGGTGGCTAGAGGTGCATACCGGACCGGCCAAGTGATTTAAACTTGTTCTATCGAACTCGCCCTAAGCTCCCCGTATGAATAGGGATACGTTGTGACAGAACGGGGGTCTCGAAAGGCGGATGTTTTCGGAGTCGGATGGGAAGGCCACGATTTAAAGATGCTTTTAATGAGATTCGCTTTTGTATCTTCATCTATCTTGTTTGGAGCTACAACATAAGCATGATCTAGATTCTCTAGATTGGTTATCTCTTGTTTTCTCTTGTTACCTCTTTAGTAGATTAGATTAGATTCGTTTACTTGATCATATCTTAGATTAGATGCATCTTTGTTCTTCAATAGATAGCTTTACCTTGCTTTACTAGATTGAATCCTTGCGTTGCACATTGTTCCACGGATTCGATACCTTGGGTTCACCACTCGAGGGAAGAAGGGTCCCTTGACTACGACGGGAGACTTGTCCGCTTGCAAGTCACAAACGAACTTTGATACAACTATTAACCGTCAACAGTATGCATCACCGAAGACAACAGGGGCAGTAGCGAATAGCTGCGCGAATTTGACTTTGAACCCGAGGAGGCAGAAGCTAGGAGTGTGCGTACTCGACGACTTGGATCCGAGGCCAAAACGGATTTGGCGTTGGTGCTCAACAGAGACACGGGAGTCTTGATTTTGGTGCTATGCATGGATACGTCCTGTTGACGTGGCGTGAATCTTGAGGCACTGCACGAACCTAGCAAGTCGGCGTGGCATGGACACGACACCACCGAATCCGTCTTGAACTCAAACGCGGCTAGTTGCAATTAGTCAATCTAAAACAGCAACTACCTCGCGACGAGGAGATTGATCTTGTTGACGAGGGTCCTTCGAATTCGCCCGGTGGTGATGATCACCCCTACCTGGCGCGGCAGCTGTCGGTGTTTTAGACCGGCAAACCTACCAAGGGGGTACCCGAGGTAGTAGATTGTGCGGTGGGGATCGTGATCGAGAGACCGAGAACTCGAAGGTATGCACAAGGACACGGGACACAAGATTTATATAGGTTTGGGCTGCCAAAGTGGCGAACCCTACGTCCTGTTTGGGGATCAAGTATGGCGCCCTGCGCTTGGTGTTGTTCCCCGGAGGGATTGTGGATGTTCGGCTAGGTACCCGGCCCTCCTTTATATAGTCCAGGGGGCGGGAACCTAGTCGGTTACAAGGTAGGAGTCCTAGTAGGATTATATGGCACGAGTCCTAGTATGAGTACAGGGGAATTCTAGTAGGAGTCTGTCTGCTTTCTTCCTTGCAGTACCCGGGGTGTATGCCCGACAATATGCATGCTGTGCAATTGATTTGTAAACTACTATTCAAATTCATCGCGTTGCGATAGAATAATAAGCAACAATTTATTTTGGTTGAAATTAGCATTATTGCAACGAACTTTATGCGTTGCATTATCATATCATCTATTGTCGCAAACCATTGTTTGTTGCATCTAACCTCTATTACCACCAACACAAATTCGTTGCAACATATGTATATTACCTCGAAGACTAGTTCGTTGCATTAACATACCATCTATTGCCACCATATCTGATTTGTTGCAAAAGTATTGTAATGCAATGGATCATAATTCGTGGTAATAAGACCATATGCCTACGTAGTTTTGGAGTGGCAATACTCTTCTATTGC
Source organism: Cenchrus americanus (assembly GCA_947561735.1). Taxonomy (NCBI): domain Eukaryota; kingdom Viridiplantae; phylum Streptophyta; class Magnoliopsida; order Poales; family Poaceae; genus Cenchrus; species Cenchrus americanus. The sequence goes on from OX387242.1 coordinate 191,925,939, forward strand.
AACACATTTGGTCGTGGCAATAATGAAATATTGCATCCTAGTGTTTGGTCGCAATATAACCTGAGGCAACCAATAAAGTCACTACAATATTTACTCTTGCAACCAAATATTGGTTGCACTTCCTTTTTTGTCCGTTGCCATATTTGTTATTACAACCTAGTATATGTTGCATTAGGCTTCTTTTGCGTTGCAATATTTATTCTAGCAACCAACTATTGGTTGCAATAGGATTTTTTGGTCATTGCATTAACAAACTCTATTGCAACACATCATCTTATGGTTGCCTCGGGCTATTGCACCGTTCCAATTGCAACCATCTGTCGACCACCTCACTTCGATGCAACTTATTCCAGATGCAACCAAAATAGCCATATTGCAACCATATATAGGTGTCGTCAAGATAGTGGAGACGCAGGTGCACATCAGGCTTCTCTAATATCGAGATACTGTAAGGGGCTTTGCTTTGGTGCCTGTTACGAAAGTGCCGTGAGGGCCTAGAGAAACAACCATTTCACGTGACCGGTGGCTAGGTGTGGTAACGGTTGTTGTTTAATGTCCGTTACGAATATGTCATGTCAGTAACGGGCATGTGCCCGCTACCTTTCCTGGCTTATTTGTAACACTTGATCAGTAACGGGCACATTACCCGTTACCAAAGGCGATCTACGTCTGTTACCAAAGCCAGTTTTTCATGTAGTGGTAAGTAGCTACCTGCATATAACATCTTTGAAAAGAACTCTATACCTTGCATCCATTTGCTCACCAACACACATTCCATCACATCTACATAGCAGGGAAGGGGAAGGGTTTGAGGGAGAGTATCCACCTTCAGCTGTTGGGGCTCAGGGGGCTCTACGGTGGCTGGCGGCCGGGGGCCTCGGCATGGCGGTAGCATGAAGCCTTGGTGAGGGCCGACAGTTCAGCAACACACATTTTGTCAAATCTATGTAGCAAGCAAGGAGAGGATTTCAGTGGGAGCACAGGGACTGCAACTACCTTGCATCTGATCACAGTGGATCTATGGCGGCGAGGATGAGGCGCTCGTCTACGAGGCGGATAATGCCCACACAGATGGTGGAGAGACCGGCCTCGACGCAGCCGCGTGGCGACATAGCCCACGGCCCCGCGGATCTCATCTTTCTACTTGATGGAGGAGACGCTGCATGATGACCTTCTCCATGAACTCAACCGAGAGGAGTAGTCAAATCCGCCTGGGGTAGGGGGAATCCCCATTGGAATAGGGCCCGTGCGGTCCCAGATCAGAGGGAGGATGAGGAGGCTGGCGAGGCCGTCTCAACTTGGGAGGGAGGGGAGAGGCAAAGGCGAGGGGGCGGTGAGCGGAGCGAGAGTAGATCTTGCGAGGGAGAGCGAGGGTGGACCGATGGAGACGCGAGGAGGTAGGGAGTGAATGAGATAGAGAGGATGGTGGACACGGGGTGTGTGTGGGGGGGGGGGGGGGTCACGGCCTCACCAGCGCGGATGTCACGAATCTTTAACCGTATTCAATCAAAAATTCGGGTTCGGACATTTCGCAGTTTGTTACCAATAAATATGAAATGTGACGGGCTTTGGTAATGTGCGGCTCCAATGAAGCTAGGTTCCAACGTGAATCTCTCATTGGTAACGGGTATTAGTAACGTTTGTTACCTTTAACATTTCCAATAACAGGCTACATATGTCCGTTACTAATGTCGCATGATCTTTTTGAGGTTTTCACGTAGTGATTCTTAATAAATAAAAATTAACACCATTAAGGGCAACAAACTTGATAGCATCCGATATAGTCGTCTAGTGAGTGTAGCATAGTGACTGACAAAAACCTCAGGACATTACCATCGGAACTCCTCAGAAGCATAATAAGATCCTTGCTCCAAGCAATGTACTATTAGTAGGTTACACTACACAGCAACACAGACAGGTGTTGGTTAAATTAACTCCAATGATGCATAGCAGATAAAGACTCCTTAACCAAGGATTGTGACAGCAACCAAAATGGCGGAAGCTGTTGGAATTTGGTCCATGAGGCCCATTTAGTAAATTCTAAAGCATGCACAATAATAGTCCCGTATTGCCAAGACAAGGAGAGGTTGCCTTGCTTAAATATGGGAGTCTCCTATCATAGCAAAATAGATGCATGTGAGAGAAAAGGAGACTGTTGATACACACATGCGTAGCCCGCGCATTTTCGCGTAAATTATCGCGTGACTTGTGACCACGTACGTGTACGACTGGCTGTTACAGGTGCATTTTTATTTTTGTGCTATGTCAATGACGTTTCAGTTGCGACTGATTAATGGTGACAGATTTACTGCAATTAAATAGGCAGTTTCAGCCTGCTTGATAAAGGTGGCAGTTTCTGCTTGATTCAATTGAGCAGTTATCAGTCTGATTGATGAGAGGAATATGCGTACGTGTGCAACTTGATGTTACAGGTGAATTTTTATTTTTGTGATATGTCAATGACGTTTCAGTTTCGACTGATTAATGGTAACAGATTTACTGCAATCAAATAGGCAGTTTCAGCCTGCTTGATAAAGGTGGCAGTTTCTGCTTGAATCAAATGAGCAGTTATCAGTCTGATTGATGAGAGGAATATGCGTACGTGTACAACTGGCTGTTACAGGTGCATTTTTATTTTTGTGCTATGTCAATGACGTTTCAGTTTCGACTGATTAATGGTGCGGATATATTGCAATCAAATAGGCAGTTTCAGCCTGCTTGATAAAGGTGGCAGTTTCTGCTTGAATCAATTGAGCAATTATCAGTCTGATTGATGAGAGGAATATGCGTACGTGTACAATTGGTTGTTACAGGTGCATTTTTATTTTTTGTGCTATGTCAATGACGTTTCAGTTTCGACTGATTAATGGTGACAGATTTACTGCAATCAAATAGGCAGTTTCAGCCTGCTTGATAAATGTGGCAGTTTCTGCTTGAATCATATGAGCAGTTATCAGTCTGATTGATGAGAGGAATATGAGTACGTGTACAACTGGCTGTTACAGGTGCATTTTTATTTTTGTGCTAATTCAATGACATTTCAGTTTCGACTGATTAATGGTGACAAATTTACTGCAATCAAGTAGGCAGTTTCAGCCTGCTTGATAAAGGTGGCAGTTTCTGCTTAAATCAATTGAGCAGTTATCAGTCTGATTGATGAGAGGAATATGCGTACGTGTACAACTGGATGTTACAGGTGCATTTTTATTTTTGTGCTATGTCAATGACGTTTCAGTTTTGACTGATTAATGGTGACAGTTTTACTGCAATCAAATAGGCAGTTTCAGCTTGCTTGAAAAAGGTGGCAGTTTCTGCTTGAATCAATTGAGCAGTTATTAGTCTGATTGATGAGAGGAATATGCGTACGTGTACAACTGGCTGTTACATGTGCATTTTTATTTTTGTGCTATGTCAATGACGTTTCAGTTTCGACTGATTAATGGTGACAGATTCTTCGCAATAAAATAGGCGGTTTCGCCTGCTTGATAAAGGTGGCGGTTTACGCTGAGCGATTATCGATCGATTGATGAGAGGAATATGCGTACGTGTACAACTGGCTGTTACATGTGCATTTTTATTTTTGTGCTATGTCAATGACGTTTCAGTTTCGACTGATTAATGGTGACAACTTTACTGCAATGAAATAGGCAGTTTCAACCTGCTTGATAAAGGTGGCAGTTTCACTGAATCAATTGAGCAGTTATCAGTCTGATTGATGAGAGGAATATGAAACATTGGCTGGAGCCTATAAACACCAGGAGACGTCTTGGTGGGCGGGATACAGAGTAGACATACACCTCATCTCCCACGCGTTCGCTGTTCTGACCGTTGGTTGCTGCGCTTCGTCGATCTTCGACCTCGACGTGCACCGGGCTTGGAGGTAGCGGGATCTCCGAAACCACTACTGCAACATTCCTGCACGGGGCGGTAATCAGGTTTTTGGGCAGCGTCACACGCGACCGCTTGGTGGATCTGCAACTACTTCTTCGACGCGTTCGTCAACTCACTGCGCAAGAACTGTGAGTAATTTCGTAATATGTGGCTTGTTCATTTGTGCTGTGTGATTTTATCATTTTTAGTCAATATGCTTTTCCTCAAGATTAAATATAGTTTATTCATAATTAGGCTATTTTTCCAACAATCCAACAACCTGATTACGTCTATTTTTATGATCTAGCAATGGCAAAAGCATCTAATGCCATGAAACCTGAGAGGTTTGGAGGTGAAAACTTCCGTAGATGGCAGACAAGGGCCAAGTTTTGGCTCATGTCGTTGGGATTATGGTGGGTGATACACCTGATGTTTCCTTTTCCAGAGGAACAGGGAGCCCAGTTTGAGAATGCGAATAACACCGCATTGGGCTGCCTACTCACCATCCTGGCAGATCAACTCTATGATGTGTATATGAATTACACGTCGGCCACTGCTGTGTGGGATGCTTTGGAGCAAAAATATGCGAAAGCCGAAGCTAGTCGTTGGTTGTATTTGTGTGAAAAGTTCTTTGATTTCAGCATGGATAATGCTAAATCAATTGTGACTCAAGCACACGACCTCTAGCTTCTGGTTGGCGATATTGCACATTTGGGATGTGTTTTGCCTCCAAAGTTTGTTGCGGCTGCGATAGTTGCAAAACTTCTTGCAGAGTGGCGTGATTTTTCTACTTCTATAACGCACAAAAGAGAGGAGATTTCTATGGAGGATCTCATTGCAGCTCTCGATGTTTTAGTGAAGGCAAGGGCAAAAGATGCGCAGACCAAGAACGTGCAGAACAATGCCAATTTTGTTCAAAAGAACAAACAATTTAACAAGAAAAAGGGTCTCAAGCAGAACAACACTACTAGCTTCAAAAAGAAGAAAACAGAGAAGAAGGATATGAAGAACCTTACCTGTTTCGTGTGCGGTATTCTGGTCACTTTGCCAAGGATTGTAAAGACCGCAAGGACAGGACCACTGAACTTAGACAAAAGTTCACTCATGTGACCATAGGCGAGGCCTCTACTTCAGAAGGGTATGGTAATCCTTTTGTTGTCTATTCTGCATTTCATTCTATTGACTGGTGGGTCGATACTGGTGCAAATGTTCACGTGTGTTCTGATATTTCTTTGTTTTCTTCGTATCAGGCAGCAGGGGCTTCCAGCGTCCTGATGGGGAACGGATCGCGTGCTTCTGTTCTTGGTGTTGGTACGGTGGATCTGAAGTTAACTTCAGGGAAAACCCTCCAATTGAAGAATGTCCAGTATGCACATTCCATAAACAAGAACCTGTTGAGCGGGTCTCTCCTGTGTATGAGTGGTTATAAGCTAGTTTTCGAGTCAAATAAATTAGTTGTGTCCAGGTTTGGGACCTTTTTAGGAAAAGGCTATGATAGCGGAGGCTTGTTCCGCCTAAGTACTATTGATTCTTGTTATGAGATGAATATTAATACTGTTCTGAACAAAAATTTTGTTGATGTATGGCATCTGAGATTCTGTCATGTTGGTTTTGATACAATTGATAAAATGTCCATATCTGAGTTAATTCCTAAGTGCGACATAGTCAAAAATTCTAAGTGCCAAACTTGTGTGCAAGCAAAACAACCTCGAAAACCATTTAAAGCATTAGAATTTGAGAAGGTTTTGGCACCTCTAGATTTAATTCACATTGATTTATGTGAGATGAATGGTGTTTTGACTAAAGGAGGAAAAAGATTTTGTCTTACTTTTATTGACGATGCAACACGTTACTGCCAAGTCTACTTGCTGAAAACTAAAGATGAAGCGCTCAACTATTTCAAAATTTATAAGGCAGAGGTTGAGAACCAATTAGAACGAAATATTAAAAGACTGATAGATGATAGAGGAGGAGAGTATACCTCTACTGACTTTTCTAATTTCTGTTCTGAGCATGGGATCATCCATGAATTTACACCACCATATTCACCACAATCAAATGGTGTAGCTGAGAGGAAAAATCGGACGCTTTTAGATTTGGTGAATGCCTTACTACAAAGTGCCGGTATGCCTAACATGTGGTGGGGGGAAGCAATCTTGATCGTAAGTAAATTTCATGCTCAATAGAGTGATCACGAAAAGAAGTGACATAACTCCATACGAGGCATGGAGGGGAAGAAAACCCAATGTCAACTTTCCGAGAACATGGGGATGTTTGGCGAAAGTCATTATTCGAGGAGCCAAAGAAGAGAAAGCTTGGGCCAAAAACGATCGATTGCATTTTTATAGGATATGCTCAGAATAGTCCTGCCTATAGATTTTTGATAGTTAAATCCGAAACTCCAGAGATGATAGTTGATACTATAATGGAGTCTAAGGATGCAACTTTCTTTGAAAATATCTTTCCTATTAGACAAACTAGCAGTAGTTTAGAAAATGTGGATGTAGTCATTCCAGACTTTCCTCATTGTGAACAAGTAGAGAACATACCTCTGCGAGAGGATGTTGATGAGGAAGACAACAATTTAGTCATCACTCCGCGCGGAGTCGAGACAAAGGGTCGAGAAATCCTTTGGAGATGACTTTATTGTATACCTTGTGGATGACGTGCCTAAGACTCAGAATCGATGCTTATGCATCTTCGGATGCGAGTGTATTGGAAAGAGGCGGTTCGAAGCGAAATGGAATCCATCATGGCAAATGAGACTTGGGAAGTCATTGAACGTCCAGTGGGTGTAAACCCATTGGATGTAAATGGATTTTCAAGAAAAAGATGAGACCAGATGGCACGATTGACAAATATAAAGCGAGGCTTGTGGCCAAAGGATTTACACAGAAAGAAGGTGAAGATTATTTTGACACATATTCACCTGTGGCCAGGTTAACCACTATCAGGCTCCTCATAGCATTAGCTGTTTCGTATGGTCTGCACATTCATCAGATGGATGTAAAGACAACTTTTCTTAATGGAGAGTTGGAGGAAGAAATCTATATGGAGTGATGAGGACATGACACCCATGCATACGACCATGATTGGTGCATGGAATGGAGTAGAAGAAGTCCAACAAGGGTTTCCAAGTCAACAAGGAGGTCCAAGGTTGATCCGGTTCGAGTCCCCGAGGTGGAGGCCAAAAGCAATTCAAGTTCGAGTCCAGTTCGGAGTCCAAGAGCAGTACGCAATAAAACGGACGCCCAGGTCGCATACAGAGTCGGTTTTGGACGTTCTATATATGGCTGGAAGCAGAATTTCATAAAGCTTCCAATGCCACTGGTCTTGTGCCAAAATTCGTTCCGAGGCAACGGGAATCGTCGAAACAAGTTGACGTCCAGAATCTGCCAAAGTGCTGCGCTGACAGTTTGGTTGGGCCTTAGGCCCAGGTTGGGGGCGCCCCACCCCTGGTCGCCCACAACCCTAGGACGCCCTGTCTCTTATATTTTCAGTAGCCGCCGCCTTAGAAACTTGAGTTTGATTTATTTGTTAGCCTTAGCTACAACCGAACAGCCGCCATCGTGCCGCCGTCGTGTAATTCAGACTCCACCTTCGAGTGACATTAAGATTGCTCGCCTCAGATTCTTGTTCGTTCTTCGATTGCGTACAGGAATTGATCTTCATGATCAGGCTGATCTTGCGCAAGCAAGGTCGGTAACCATCGGGAGTTGGTTCAGCGATTGCATTGGCGCTTCGAGTCTCGCTCGTCGTAGTCGGATCGTGAGGGTCAACAACCACCAAATCGGATTTATCTCCACTCACCGAAAGTTTGGGCACTCCCCTCTATCAAGTGGTATCAGCTTTCCAGGTTGATCGGTGAGTTTATCGAGTGTTTTTATTTCCTATAGTCCACAAAAACCAAAAACATGTTCCAGGTTAGATCCTTGTCCCAGCAACCAGTTTTAGGATTGCACCTTCATTGAATAATTTGCGTTGTTGAATTTGTGTGCTTACGCGCTCAATTGTTGCTGGTTACTTTGTGTATAATCCTTGTTTTCTTCCTTTGTCAAACCCTAACGCCACCATCTTTTTTGTTCTTCAGCTCGTCACAATCTGTTTCTCGCCGTGCCTCCTAGAGCGTGTATCGCCTTCGGGATCGTGCCTCCGGTCAACGCCGCACCCCCCGTGATTGCGCCACCCGATCGATCCCCTTCCTTTGTGTGTAGTTTGGAAATTAAAAAAAAAGAAAGGAAGGACGCAACACACGCCCACGGCGATCGCGCCATTCCCCTGAAGTGCGGCGCCTGTGCGCGCCTCTCCCTGAGTGCCCTGTCGTGTTTAGATTGGAAAGTAAAAAAAAGAAAGTAAAAGAAAAAGAGAAAGTACAAAAAATGTAAAGGCAAAAGAAAAGGGAGGCGAAACGTGGACGACCACGTGTTGGGGACGGGTGCTGGCCAGTCTTTTCCTGCCGTGAAGGACGTGCGCACCCAATTTCATTCTTTTTTTTCTCATTTTCGTTTCCCTTCCCCAACTAGTTTTGTTTACCTTGGCACTTTGTTTCCAGCAGCTTTGTTATGTCGTTTAGCACTATTATTCAACTTCGCATTATTGTTTGACTGTGCTAATCCTTCAAGCGAGTGCAGCCTTCCCAGAAATCCACAAAATTCTCCGACGAGCAGATCTTGTTCCCTCAGGCAATCGCTCCTCCAATCTTTTACAGGTTCCACCGGTTGGTTGCAGGTCGCCCCTGTGTGCGTGCTAAGAACGGATAAGAATTTGATAATAGCACTAGTTTGAGCGCCTTTGTGAGCAAATACACCCCTGTTTTGTTGTCGATTTTGTTTTTGTGTTTGCGCTAACAATGGCAGGCGATGACAAGAGGGATGACCAGCCGCAGGCCACTAAGACCAAGCTTGACACCATTGTGTCACACCTTGATGCAATGAAAACATTGATCACGAGTTTACAGAAGGAGATGGATGCGGGAGACTTCAGTGGACGCGCTCGTCGTGCCTGCATCCATGGTGGCAATGATTCTTTTGCTAAGATTCCTTTTACAATTCCACCTTACAATGGCAAATATGATCCAGCTGCATATATTGATTGGGAGTTAGCGGTCGAACAGAAATTTTCATGTCATGATCTTCCTGCTAGTTCTCAAGTTACAGCTGCTATTAGTGCTTTTACTGATCTTGCCTTACATTGGTGGCGTTATGAACGAAAAAAACCCATTAGCACTCCCACCACTTGGGCTGAATTAAAAGCTGCTATGCGACGTAGATTTGTGCCTTCGTATTATGCTCGCAACGCTTTACGTGATGTGCAGGGACAACGCTCGAAGCAATATTCTAAATCTTTTGCAGCAGAAAGCTCGACATCCAACACAGCGCCCGCTCTCCCAGCGCCATCTACTCCCACCACTACAGTGCTCGAGAGCCCAACGCCATTCACGCCCACCACTACACCGCTGGAGAGGACGGCCGAACCTGCGGGAGCATCCTCGGATCCATCACTTCACAATGCACCTAATACTCCTACTGAGAACATAGGTAATGTCCATGGTGCTACACTCACGGAAGGTGAGAATTGTGTTAATATGCTGAATTTTTCCACAAATCATACTTTAGTTGAGCAATTAATAATGGAACCATCTCTTGATTTATCTTGGCCACATGCTGTTTTGCTTGATGTTCCTTGTGGTAAAGATGATTTGGTTGATAATGCTTTAGTTTTACATGCTTTGGAACCAAATACTATTGCTGAAACTAAGCATGTTATGCATATTGTTAGTGCTAATGATGAGCATAAATTATTGTCTTCTTTACATACTTTGGGTTACATTGAATTTGATGTTTTGTGTAATCTAGATTGTTTGGAAGAGCAACTTTCTAAATATGCTGATTTGCCATGTTTTTCTAAACACACATATCATGCTATTAGAAAATATAACAACAAAGGCGAATATATGATACATCGAGTGTACATTTGTGAAAATTTGAATTATCCTTTTGTTGTGCTCAATTTTGATCCACTAGAGGGCAGCCACACTACACATATTCATTCACCTTTCTCTAGATCAGTTTCGTGAAACAAGTTTACTTCCAAGAAGGGGAGCATTGCTGGTTGCTACCTATGCCTACTTTGTCTTTTGTTGGCACTAATCTTTTGCAGGGTAGTGTTGCCAAATATTATGTGTCATCCGATCAAGATGCTTACATGCTCGCTAAATTTTATATGCAAGATGACATATTCACCAATTGAAGACATGGTGACATTCCTCCTCACAATAATTTTGATTTCTTTGGTTTTCGAAACCCCGTTCGCTCTTGTGTTGTGCAGGATCGGTTCCAAGTACAATCTACGCCGAGGACGGCTTTTCATCAAGAAGGGGAGAATGATGAGGACATGACACCCATGCATACGACCATGATTGGTGCATGGAATGGAGTAGAAGAAGTCCAACAAGGATTTCCAAGTCAACAAGGAGGTCCAAGGTTGATCCGGTTCGAGTCCCCGAGGTGGAGGCCAAAAGCAATTCAAGTTCGAGTCCAGTTCGGAGTCGAAGAGCAGTGCGCAATAAAACGGACGCCCAGGTCGCATATAGAGTCGGTTTTGGATGTTCTATATATGGTTGGAAGCAGAATTTCATAAAGCTTCCAATGCCACCGGTCTTGTGCCAAAATTCGTTCCGAGTCAATGGGGATCGTCGAAACAAGTTGACGTCCAGAATCTGCCAAAGTGCTGCGCTGACAGTTTGGTTGGGCCTTAGGCCCAAGTTGGGGGCGCCCCACCCCTGGTCGCCCACAACCCTAGGACGCCGTGTCTCTTATATTTTCAGTAGCCGCCGCCTTAGAAACTTGAGTTTGATTTATTTGTTAGCCTTAGCTACAACCGAACAGGCGCCATCAAGCCGCCGTCGTGTAATTCAGACTCCACCTTCGAGTGACATTAAGATTGCTCGCCTCAGATTCTTGTTCGTTCTTCGATTGCGTACAGAAATTGATCTTCGTGATCAGGCTGATCTTGCGCCAGCAAGGTCGGTAACCATCTGGAGTTGGTTCAGCGATTGCATTGGCGCTTCGAGTCTCGCTCGTCGTACTCGGATCGTGAGGGTCAACAACCACCAAATCGGATTTATCTCCACTCACCGAAAGTTCGGGCACTCCCCCTCTATCATGGAGCAACCTGATGGTTTTGTGGTTAAGGGTCAAGAGAGTAAAGTGTGCAGATTACTAAAATCCTTGTATGGTCTGAAACAAGCACCCAAACAATGGCACGAGAAATTTGATCAGACTCTAACATCTGCTGGTTTTGTTGCAAACGAAGCAGATAAGTGTGTTTATTATCGTCGTGGTGGGGGTCAAACGGTGATCTTATGTTTGTATGTGGATGACATACTTATATTTGGGACTAATACTACAGTAATTGACGAGGTCAAATCATTCTTGTCCTCATGCTTTAACATGAAGGATCTGGGAGAAGAAGATGTTATCCTAAATATTAAGTTGACAAGAAATGAGAATGGGATTATTTTAAATCAATCTCATTATGTGAAGAAAATGTTGTGTCGCTTTGGTTTTGAGAATGCCAAAGTAGCCCCTACACCCTATGATGCTAGTGTAAAATTAAGAAAAAATCAGGCCGAAGGGTTGGACCAATTGAGATTTTCACAAATAATTGGTTCCCTCTTGTATCTTGCTGGAGCAACACGTCCTGACATCTCTTTTGCTGTGAGCAAATTGAGTCGATTTACTTCCAATTCAGGGAAGGATCACTGGGAAGCACTAGTGAGAGTGATGCGTTATCTAGTAAGAACAATCGCATATGGAATTCACTATACTGGTTATCCATCTGTACTAGAAGGATATAGTGATGCAAATTGGATCTCTGACGCAGATGAGATTAAAGCCACGAGTGGCTATGTGTTTACATTAGGATGTGCTGCAATTCCATGGAGGTCATGTAAACAGACCATTTTGACACGATCAACCATGTAAGATAAGCTTGTAGCACTTGACACGGCTACAGTTGAAGCCGAGTGGTTGAGAGAACTACTCATGGACTTGCCACTGGTAGAGAAACCAGTTCCTGCTATCCTTACATATTGTGATAATCAAACAGTCTTGGCCAAGATAATGAGTACTAAGGATTACATGAAGTCCTCGAGACATGTGAAGCGGAGGCTTAAATCTGTTAGAAAGCTGAAAAACTCCGGAGTAATTGTTGTGAATTATATTCGCAGTGAGAAAAATCTAGCAGATCCTTTTACAAAAGGGCTTGCACGGATGGCGATATCTATTGCAAGTATGGACATGGGACTGAGACCCATTTAGTTGCAAAGTAATGATAACTCACTTCCTCTGAAAGGAGATCCCTTATTCGGAAAATGAGAAAAACAAAGTTACTGTTGTAACAAGGAGTACAATTCATTTAAATTACCCATGTTCATAATATGTACTCTTTTCTGTATGGAAGGTTGGCTGTAATACCTTAATGTGTTCTAGTGTCTACCGAGAGAAAAGGTATCGTCCTACAGGATACCTATAATGAATACACCTATGTTAGCTAAACTGTTGGGTCGTAGTTTATGAGAGTGGGGTGCTTTCTAAAAAGCTCATGAGAAGATCGGGGAGCAAGACCTTTAAAGCTCCGTTTAGACTTGGTGTTCTGGTAGTCTAGTACTAGATAGATTTTCAAGAGAAATCTGAAAGCAAAAAGCTATGAATTCAAGGCTTAGTCCATTCACAAGCTGCTGAAAGATGGATCTTGTTGATCTAGGTGTAAGTTCAACCCCTACGGGACTTGTACCGAAATTCTGGAATATAAAAGTGGTTTAGAACAGCAATTGCTTTAGAATTGGTGGGGGAATGTTGGAATTTGGTCCATGTGGCCCATTTAGTAAATTATAAAGCATGCACAATAATAGTCCTGTATTGCCAAGACAAGGAGAGGTTGCCTTGCTTAAATATGGGAGTCTCCTATCATAGCAAAATAGATGCATGTGAGAGAAAAGGAGACTGTTGATACACGCACGCGCAGCCCGCGCATTTTCGCGTACATTATCGCGTGACTCGTGACTTGCGACGAGCGCGACGCGTACGTGTACAACTAGCTGTTACAGGTGCATTTTTATTTTTGTGCTATGTCAATGACGTTTCAGTTTCGACTGGTTAATGGTGACAGATTTACTGCGATCAAATAGGCAGTTTCAGCCTGCTTGATAAAGGTGGCAGTTTCTGCTTGAATCAATTGAGCAGTTATCGGTCTAATTGATGAGAGGAATATGAAACGTTGGCTGGAGCCTATAAACACCAGGAGACGTCTTGGTGGCTGGGATACAGAGTAGATATACACCTCATCTCCCACGCGTTCGCTGTTCTGACCGCTAGCTGCTGCGCTTCGTCGACCTTCGACCTCGGCGTGCACTGGGCTTGGAGGAAGCGGGATCTCCGAAATCACTACCGCAAAATTCTTGCACGGCGCGGTAATCAGGTTTTTGGGCAGCGTCACACGCGACCGCTTGGTGGATCTGCAACTACTTCTTCGACGCGTTCGTCAACTCACTGCGCAAGAATTGTGAGTAACTTCTTAATATGTGGCTTGTTCATTTGTGATGTGTGATTGTATCGTTTTTACTCAATATGCTTTTCCTCAAAATCAAATCTGGTTTATTCATATGTTTTTCCATAAGAAGCAACAACACCTTGCCACTCGAAACCACCAGTGACAGGTCTCAGAATGGTCCATTCCGAGGATTAACTTAACGGGCCTTAAGAGAGTCGGCCCTGCCGTGCCTAACATGATGCCAGCACAAGAAAACGCACATATGCTTTCGGCCAGGCCATTGTCAAGAGTGCATGCTGACAACGTTGATCAAGAATAATGAAAACTGACTAAATGGAAGGTATCACGAGCTTTAATCATAACAAATTTGTAAGCCACATTGCATTTACCCATGCCTAGTATATAACTTGTAAGCTGCTGCCTGTAATTTCTGAACATGCTTGATCTGATCACCTTCCTCCTAATTGACAATATTCTCTAGATGATCCTGTAAATTGTTGGTGCTCATCTGACCCGTCAGTGTGACTAAAAAGGATCCAGCCACTAGGATCAAAAATATATAGCATACACATGTGATGTCAAGCTACAGAACAATTGGCGTGGTGCAGTGGCCCATGATTGCATAAATTGCAATAATGCTGTATAAAATAGTCAACAAATAATAATGCAGAGTAACTATAGTTGAGATCAAATCCTAATGATCTCACTATTTATGCCTTATTTGAGCTTGTCGACGAAAAGAATCTAAATAATATAATTTGATCAGTGAGAATTTTGCTGTTACCACGAACGACCTTAAACAACATAAAGAACTTCCACGAAATAACAATAAGTAGCAAGGCATCATTACAACCAGTTCATTAGGGAAACCAAACTACCAAACATGTTTTTACCACAAGAAACCCCATACTGTTTGATGAACATTTTGGGTTTGCTCTTACTGAACTCAGGGCAATATACGCAGCTTATAGCCCAGTACATGACCATATACTATTATTTCTATCCAGATAGATAGTTGCAATGATTCAGAACCTACAGAAACCCATGAGGCAAATCGGGCTTGATTGAATGACGAGTTGGGTCAGCTGAAACATTTTCTGTGGCATATTTGGCAGCCTTTCTTCCTCTAGTAGAATTAGTTGTACCTGTATACAAAATATGTTATGTAAATCATAATGGATGTAAATCTTGGTTTGAAAGATTATTGAGAGAGTAAACAGTTCCCAAATTTTCATTTTTCCTACTTGTTGCATTATTAAATAACTCAACACAAAGTACAGGTTTATTATTATCTTGTGAAAAACATTAATATGTACAAAATTGAAGGGAACATACCAGCAGTACCATCACCATCCGGACCAACTATTTTCTGCGTAATCCAAAAATATGAATGAAATTGGTGATGTATGTATTGATGAAATAAATACATGAAACTACTATAAACGTTTTACTGATGCTCTATCACAGTAAAAGATTGATAATGCTGAAATATCATAAGTATATCTTGTTGTGAGTATACATACTGATTTATTTTGTGTGCTATAATATAAGTTTATATATAGGGGGTAAATACCTTCTTCTGAAGTTTTCTCCCCCTTAATATGCCTGTTTTCGGTCCATCTGTTTTCAGGAATTCATCCACTTCAGGTATCGAACGGAAGTCCCTGTAGTACAGTTTATGCTCATAGGTCTACATATAAGCATGTTATCCGGAGTTAATACATTCTTTTACATAAATAATAATTAGATAAAAATATATGATAACAATTTACTAGGACTGTCCATCATGAGCCTTGAGACATGCTCTCCTCAAAATTTAACTTTCAAACAACAATTTGTAATGTTACCCAGTAATAGCATAATAAAACTTGTGTAATCATGAAAATAGACTCGTGCCAATTTTAAGAAACAGTGATGGAAAAATATCAAGTATTTTCACACAACTAGTGGTCCATCTTGGTCAAGTAAGAACAAAATCAGCTGTTTAATAGATATAATATAGCCCATTTTAGAGATTTTTTCCACACAAAATGCACCGTCCCTGGAATGCAATATTTTCAACATTAGTGTAAATTATCACATGCAAAGAATACAAAAATATAATACACTGTGACTGTTTCCTGCACTTAACTCGTGCGATTTGAACACATGTTGTCAGAAAATATAAAATCAAACATTTTCAACCAGAAGGATATAATTCATTTTATCTTCTCTCTCTAGCACACCGTGGATAAAATTTATGTGGAGCTTGAACGTAGGGCAGGAAAATAGATGTGGCAGTACCAAACAATTAGGACGAATATGAATTGAACTTGAAATTCATGTTAACCATTACATTCAGAGGACTGAAAAATGATGTGTGCTCAAGCATAATAGAATTTAGTGCCAAAGTATGAACTCTTGTTTCAAATATTCTTGAATTTAAAAATGATATTTTCTGTGAATTTGTCCATAACATTGGACAATGGCATGGGCTGTTGGGCTCATATCGATCTGCACACATGTAAGGTTTGCCTAAGCAGATAGAATGCATATTGCTTGTCTATGCATATGTACATAGGTACTTCTACAAGGGTTATATTACTATACCATTTACTTCAAATCCAAACTAGATCAGTTTGGAATAGATTAAACCAGTACTGCCAAATAGAAGCATAGATTTGATCCATAAATCACATCAGCTCAAGAACTAATAATCAGTTAACAAAGTGTATTCTTCTGATATTAAAAGGCATTTTGAACAAAACCACAGATCTAGATGCACAGATGCAAAGCTAATCTACAACGGAGAAGATAGAAAAACTAACCCTGTCCTTCTGAGACCCATAAGGTCTTGGTTTAATGAAAGCTTTCCAGTCTCTTTCCTCCTACCCATTAAGCGACTTCAGTGATTGGGGAACCTCAACTTCTTGTTTTTCCTCACGGACAGAGTGTTCTTTCGAAGGAACAGACTGGTCTCTTAAGTGATCAAGTATATTCTGGTCATAGGGGATAGGTTTTTTTCCTCCATAGGGAACCAGAATCATTCTCAAAGTAGCAACATCTAGTGGATCCGTACCCTTCATCTTTGGATCTGCAATATTCACTGGGTTTTCAACAGCCGGCATGGTATGTTCCTCTTCCACTTTGCTCACAGCAGGAGATGGGGATTCAGATATGGTCATCTCTCACAATCACTCAACAAATCCGTAACCTACTAGCAGAGAGGTGCGAAATTTTTCTGCTTAGCAACTAAATGGGCAAATGCCTTACGGTCTTTGTTCTTCTTTATATAATATATATAAAGTGGAGAAGGGATGGCTTGTCAATATCATATAGTTCAAAAATAGAAGGTGGATGGATATGAGTTGTATTGTAAAGATATAAGAGTCCAGAATAAAAGCTTGCCAATTTTCCTAGGTGTAAAGATATACTAGTCCAAAATAAATGCATATTTTATTATGTGACCTGTAAAGATATACTAGTCCAAAATAAAAGCTTGCTACTTTTTATACAGCATGGAGTAACGGAATAATATGGATAGCATCCTGCTAGTCCGTTTGTCTTGTGATAAACATGGTATTCTGGCTATCTACCTGGACAAGTGCTTGTCCAGGTACAGGTACGTAGCCATAATACCTTTTATTTTACTGTAGGGGGGATATGCCATTTTAATGCTGCATCAGAAGTAAACACCATTTCTAATTATGAGCCAGCTGTATTCTAATTAAGAGCCAGTTTTTGCATTCCAGCTTTTGATACAAACTCATAAAATTATAAAGGCAGCTTTTAGAATCCACCAACTCTAAGAATTCCTAAAGCCTCATCACCACTTTGGCTCTCTTTGCTGTTCCGTCGCCCCCATAAAAGTGCATATGTCTCCCCCATAAAAGTGCATGTCTACTTACGGTCTCTACACCCGGGTGCATGTGCATATGTCCGCTCCTGGGCACATATGCTCCCTGCCTGAGGCAATATTATTGCTTCCCCAAGCACACATATATGGCCACTCCTTTGTGCCATCGCACATATGGGCTCCATGGGGATGGTGCTGATGGTGCCAGCTTCGTGTCAGCATCATATGACAGCAGCTGGGGGAAGCACACTCGAGGCTGGTTGGCAAAGGCATCATGGTGTAGCGATTGGAAAGAAGCTGCTTATTGTCAGTAAAGAAGCATGTTATGTGAGAGACCTCCCATCAGAGCTTGGATGAAGACACCCGGCAATGAAGGACTCTAAGTCTATTCCTTGGCCCACTAATCCACCCATTCACTTGCCGGATCGAACCATTTAGACAAGGACCGTGGACCGAAACATTTGATGAAATGGATATGAGCAGTAACAATGATATAGAATGAATGACATACAAGAGATTCAATCCAAACCCTAGATAAATAGCCTTCCACCGACGGCCACGATGAAGCACGATTAGAAGAGGGGATCTCTGTAGAAATCAATCAAGTATCCAGGTAGCTAGAATCTGATCATGTTCTTATTCTCAGTCCAACACGGATCGGCAGCAAGGTAACATGAAGAAGGGACTCACCCCTTCTAGGTATTGTCTGGATGAAGCCACGACCAAAAACATGAGTAAAATCCAATCTCCACATGACATGGAACCAAAAGTCATAAAGCTACGCAGCTTGCTTTGCTTCATATTCAAATTATTTCTTTTATAAACAAGCATGGTTCCTAAAGTTATTAGTCTGATTGATGAGAGGAATATGCGTACGTGTACAACTGGCTGTTACATGTGCATTTTTATTTTTGTGCTATGTCAATGACGTTTCAGTTTCGACTGATTAATGGTGACAGATTTACTGCAATAAAATAGGCAGTTTCAGCCTGCTTGATAAAGGTGGCAGTTTCTGCTTGAGCAGTTATCAGTCTGATTGATGAGAGGAATATGCGTACGTGTACAACTGGCTGTTACAGGTGCATTTTTATTTTTGTGCTATGTCAATGACGTTTCAGTTTCGACTGATTAATGGTGACAACTTTACTGCAATGAAATAGGCAGTTTCAACCTGCTTGATAAAGGTGGCAGTTTCTGCTTGAATCAATTGAGCAGTTATCAGTCTGATTGATGAGAGGAATATGAAACATTGGCTGGAGCCTATAAACACCAGGAGACGTCTTGGTGGCTGGGATACAGAGTAGACATACACCTCATCTCCCACGCGTTCGCTGTTCTGACCGTTGGTTGCTGCGCTTCGTCGATCTTCGACCTCGACGTGCACCGGGCTTGGAGGTAGCGGGATCTCCGAAACCACTACTGCAACATTCCTGCACGGGGCGGTAATCAGGTTTTTGGGCAGCGTCACACGCGACCGCTTGGTGGATCTGCAACTACTTCTTCGACGCGTTCGTCAACTCACTGCGCAAGAACTGTGAGTAATTTCGTAATATGTGGCTTGTTCATTTGTGCTGTGTGATTTTATCATTTTTAGTCAATATGCTTTTCCTCAAGATTAAATATAGTTTATTCATAATTAGGCTATTTTTCCAACAATCCAACAACCTGATTACGCCTATTTTTATGATCTAGCAATGGCAAAAGCATCTAATGCCATGAAACCTGAGAGGTTTGGAGGTGAAAACTTCCGTAGATGGCAGACAAGGGCCAAGTTTTGGCTCATGTCGTTGGGATTATGGTGGGTGATACACCTGATGTTTCCTTTTCCAGAGGAACAGGGAGCCCGGTTGAGAATGCGAATAACACCGCATTGGGCCGCCTACTCACCATCCTCGCGCATCAACTCTATGATGTGTATATGAATTACACGTTGGCCACGCTTTGTGTGGGATGCTTTGGAGCAAAAATATGCGAAAGCCGAAGCTAGTCGTTGGTTGTATTTGTGTGAAAAGTTCTTTGATTTCAGCATGGATAATGCTAAATCAATTGTGACTCAAGCACACGACCTCTAGCTTCTGGTTGGCGATATTGCACATTTGGGATGTGTTTTGCCTCCAAAGTTTGTTGCGGCTGCGATAGTTGCAAAACTTCTTGCAGAGTGGCGTGATTTTTCTACTTCTATAACGCACAAAAGAGAGGAGATTTCTATGGAGGATCTCATTGCAGCTCTCGATGTTTTAGTGAAGGCAAGGGCAAAAGATGCGCAGACCAAGAACGTGCAGAACAATGCCAATTTTGTTCAAAAGAACAAACAATTTAACAAGAAAAAGGGTCTCAAGCAGAACAACACTACTAGCTTCAAAAAGAAGAAAACAGAGAAGAAGGATATGAAGAACCTTACCTGTTTCGTGTGCGGTATTCGGTCACTTTGCCAAGGATTGTAAAGACCGCAAGGACAGGACCACCGAACTTAGACAAAAGTTCACTCATGTGACCATAGGCGAGGCCTCTACTTCGAAGGGTATGGTAATCCTTTTGTTGTCTATTCTACGCATTTCATTCTATTGACCGGTGGGTCGATACTCGGTGCAAATGTTCACGTGTGTTCCGATATTTCTTTGTTTTCTTCGTATCGAGCGGGAGGGGCTTCCGGCGTCCGATGGGGAACGGATCGCGTGCTTCTCTTCTTGGTGTTGGTACGGTGGATCTGAAGTTAACTTCAAGGAAAACCCTCCAATTGAAGAATGTCCAGTATGCACATTCCATAAACAAGAACCTGTTGAGCGGGTCTCTCCTGTGTATGAGTGGTTATAAGCTAGTTTTCGAGTCAAATAAATTAGTTGTGTCCAGGTTTGGGACCTTTTTAGGAAAAGGCTATGATAGCGGAGGCTTGTTCCGCCTAAGTACTATTGATTCTTGTTATGAGATGAATATTAATACTGTTCTGAACAAAAATTTTGTTGATGTATGGCATCTGAGATTCTGTCATGTTGGTTTTGATACAATTGATAAAATGTCCATATCTGAGTTAATTCCTAAGTGCGACATAGTCAAAAATTCTAAGTGCCAAACTTGTGTGCAAGCAAAACAACCTCGAAAACCATTTAAAGCATTAGAATTTGAGAAGGTTTTGGCACCTCTAGATTTAATTCACATTGATTTATGTGAGATGAATGGTGTTTTGACTAAAGGAGGAAAAAGATTTTGTCTTACTTTTATTGACGATGCAACACGTTACTGCCAAGTCTACTTGCTGAAAACTAAAGATGAAGCGCTCAACTATTTCAAAATTTATAAGGCAGAGGTTGAGAACCAATTAGAACGAAATATTAAAAGACTGATAGATGATAGAGGAGGAGAGTATACCTCTACTGACTTTTCTAATTTCTGTTCTGAGCATGGGATCATCCATGAATTTACACCACCATATTCACCACAATCAAATGGTGTAGCTGAGAGGAAAAATCGGACGCTTTTAGATTTGGTGAATGCCTTACTACAAAGTGCCGGTATGCCTAACATGTGGTGGGGGGAAGCAATCTTGACTGTAAATTTCATGCTCAATAGAGTGATCACGAAAAGAAGTGACATAACTCCATACGAGGCATGGAGGGGAAGAAAACCCAATGTCAACTTTCTGAGAACATGGGGATGTTTGGCGAAAGTCATTATTCCGGAGCCAAAGAAGAGAAAGCTTGGGCCAAAAACAGTCGATTGCATTTTTATAGGATATGCTCAGAATAGTCCTGCCTATAGATTTTTGATAGTTAAATCCGAAACTCCAGAGATGATAGTTGATACTATAATGGAGTCTAAGGATGCAACTTTCTTTGAAAATATCTTTCCTATTAGACAAACTAGCAGTAGTTTAGAAAATGTGGATGTAGTCATTCCAGACTTTCCTCATTGTGAACAAGTAGAGAACATACCTCTGCGAGAGGATGTTGATGAGGAAGACAACAATTTAGTCATCACTCCGCGCAGGAGTCAGAGACAAAGGGTCGAGAAATCCTTTGGAGATGACTTTATTGTATACCTTGTGGATGACGTGCCTAAGACTGTAACTGATGCTTATGCATCTTCGGATGCAGTGTATTGGAAAGAGGCGGTTCGAAGCGAAATGGAATCCATCATGGCAAATGAGACTTGGGAAGTCATTGAACGTCCAGCTGGGTGTAAACCCATTGGATGTAAATGGATTTTCAAGAAAAAGATGAGACCAGATGGCACGATTGACAAATATAAAGCGAGGCTTGTGGCCAAAGGATTTACACAGAAAGAAGGTGAAGATTATTTTGACACATATTCACCTGTGGCCAGGTTAACCACTATCAGGCTCCTCATAGCATTAGCTGTTTCGTATGGTCTGCACATTCATCAGATGGATGTAAAGACAACTTTTCTTAATGGAGAGTTGGAGGAAGAAATCTATATGGAGTGATGAGGACATGACACCCATGCATACGACCATGATTGGTGCATGGAATGGAGTAGAAGAAGTCCAACAAGGGTTTCCAAGTCAACAAGGAGGTCCAAGGTTGATCCGGTTCGAGTCCCCGAGGTGGAGGCCAAAAGCAATTCAAGTTCGAGTCCAGTTCGGAGTCCAAGAGCAGTACGCAATAAAACGGACGCCCAGGTCGCATACAGAGTCGGTTTTGGACGTTCTATATATGGCTGGAAGCAGAATTTCATAAAGCTTCCAATGCCACTGGTCTTGTGCCAAAATTCGTTCCGAGGCAACGGGAATCGTCGAAACAAGTTGACGTCCAGAATCTGCCAAAGTGCTGCGCCGACGCTTTGGTTGGGCCTTAGGCCCAGAGTTGGGGGCGCCCCACCCCCGGTCGCCCACAACCCTAGGACGCCCTGTCTCTTATATTTTCAGTAGCCGCCGCCTTAGAAACTTGAGTTTGATTTATTTGTTAGCCTTAGCTACAACCGAACAGCCGCCATCGTGCCGCCGTCGTGTAATTCGTACTCCACCTTCGAGTGACATTAAGATTGCTCGCCTCGGATTCTTGTTCGTTCTTCGATTGCGTACAGGAATTGATCTTCATGATCAGGCTGATCTTGCGCAAGCAAGGTCGGTAACCATCGGGAGTTGGTTCAGCGATTGCATTGGCGCTTCGAGTCTCGCTCGTCGTAGTCGGATCGTGAGGGTCAACAACCACCAAATCGGATTTATCTCCACTCACCGAAAGTTTGGGCACTCCCCTCTATCAAGTGGTATCAGCTTTCCAGGTTGATCGGTGAGTTTATCGAGTGTTTTTATTTCCTATAGTCCACAAAAACCAAAAACATGTTCCAGGTTAGATCCTTGTCCCAGCAACCAGTTTTAGGATTGCACCTTCATTGAATAATTTGCGTTGTTGAATTTGTGTGCTTACGCGCTCAATTGTTGCTGGTTACTTTGTGTATAATCCTTGTTTTCTTCCTTTGTCAAACCCTAACGCCACCATCTTTTTTGTTCTTCAGCTCGTCACAATCTGTTTCTCGCCGTGCCTCCTAGAGCGTGTATCGCCTTCGGGATCGTGCCTCTGGTCAACGCCGCACCCCCGTGATTGCGCCACCTGATCGATCCCCTTCCTTTGTGTGTAGTTTGGAAATTAAAAAAAAGAAAGGAAGGACGCAACACACGCCCACGGCGATCGCGCCATTCCCCTGAAGTGCGGCGCCTGTGCGCGCCTCTCCCTGAGTGCCCTGTCGTGTTTAGATTGGAAAGTAAAAAAAAGAAAGTAAAAGAAAAAGAGAAAGTACAAAAAATGTAAAGGCAAAAGAAAAGGGAGGCGAAACGTGGACGACCACGTGTTGGGGACGGGTGCTGGCCAGTCTTTTCCTGCCGTGAAGGACGTGCGCACCCAATTTCATTCTTTTTTTTCTCATTTTCGTTTCCCTTCCCCAACTAGTTTTGTTTACCTTGGCACTTTGTTTCCGCAGCTTTGTTATGTCGTTTAGCACTATTATTCAACTTCGCATTATTGTTTGACCGTGCTAATCCTTCAAGCGAGTGCGGCCTTCCCGTAAATCCACAAAATTCTCCGACGAGCGATCTTGTTCCCTCGAGCAATCGCTCCTCCAATCTTTTACGGTTCCACCGGTTGGTTGCAGGTCGCCCCTGTGTGCGTGCTAAGAACGGATAAGAATTTGATAATAGCACTAGTTTGAGCGCCTTTGTGAGCAAATACACCCCTGTTTTGTTGTCGATTTTGTTTTTGTGTTTGCGCTAACAATGGCAAGGCGATGACAAGAGGGATGACCAGCCGCAGGCCACTAAGACCAAGCTTGACACCATTGTGTCACACCTTGATGCAATGAAAACATTGATCACGAGTTTACAGAAGGAGATGGATGCTGGAGACTTCAGTGGACGCGCTCGTCGTGCCTGCATCCATGGTGGCAATGATTCTTTTGCTAAGATTCCTTTTACAATTCCACCTTACAATGGCAAATATGATCCAGCTGCATATATTGATTGGGAGTTAGCGGTCGAACAGAAATTTTCATGTCATGATCTTCCTGCTAGTTCTCAAGTTACAGCTGCTATTAGTGCTTTTACTGATCTTGCCTTACATTGGTGGCGTTATGAACGAAAAAAACCCATTAGCACTCCCACCACTTGGGCTGAATTAAAAGCTGCTATGCGACGTAGATTTGTGCCTTCGTATTATGCTCGCAACGCTTTACGTGATGTGCAGGGACAACGCTCGAAGCAATATTCTAAATCTTTTGCAGCAGAAAGCTCGACATCCAACACAGCGCCCGCTCTCCCAGCGCCATCTACTCCCACCACTACAGTGCTCGAGAGCCCAACGCCATTCACGCCCACCACTACACCGCTGGAGAGGACGGCTGAACCTGCAGGAGCATCCTCGGATCCATCACTTCACAATGCACCTAATACTCCTACTGAGAACATAGGTAATGTCCATGGTGCTACACTCACGGAAGGTGAGAATTGTGTTAATATGCTGAATTTTTCCACAAATCATACTTTAGTTGAGCAATTAATAATGGAACCATCTCTTGATTTATCTTGGCCACATGCTGTTTTGCTTGATGTTCCTTGTGGTAAAGATGATTTGGTTGATAATGCTTTAGTTTTACATGCTTTGGAACCAAATACTATTGCTGAAACTAAGCATGTTATGCATATTGTTAGTGCTAATGATGAGCATAAATTATTGTCTTCTTTACATACTTTGGGTTACATTGAATTTGATGTTTTGTGTAATCTAGATTGTTTGGAAGAGCAACTTTCTAAATATGCTGATTTGCCATGTTTTTCTAAACACACATATCATGCTATTAGAAAATATAACAACAAAGGCGAATATATGATACATCGAGTGTACATTTGTGAAAATTTGAATTATCCTTTTGTTGTGCTCAATTTTGATCCACTAGAGGGCAGCCACACTACACATATTCATTCACCTTTCTCTAGATCAGTTTCTGTGAAACAAGTTTACTTCCAAGAAGGGGAGCATTGCTGGTTGCTACCTATGCCTACTTTGTCTTTTGTTGGCACTAATCTTTTGCAGGGTAGTGTTGCCAAATATTATGTGTCATCCGATCAAGATGCTTACATGCTCGCTAAATTTTATATGCAAGATGACATATTCACCAATTGAAGACATGGTGACATTCCTCCTCACAATAATTTTGATTTCTTTGGTTTTCGAAACCCCGTTCGCTCTTGTGTTGTGCAGGATCGGTTCCAAGTACAATCTACGCCGAGGACGGCTTTTCATCAAGAAGGGGAGAATGATGAGGACATGACACCCATGCATACGACCATGATTGGTGCATGGAATGGAGTAGAAGAAGTCCAACAAGGATTTCCAAGTCAACAAGGAGGTCCAAGGTTGATCCGGTTCGAGTCCCCGAAGTGGAGGCCAAAAGCAATTCAAGTTCGAGTCCAGTTCGGAGTCGAAGAGCAGTGCGCAATAAAACGGACGCCCAGGTCGCATATAGAGTCGGTTTTGGATGTTCTATATATGGTTGGAAGCAGAATTTCATAAAGCTTCCAATGCCACCGGTCTTGTGCCAAAATTCGTTCCGAGTCAATGGGGATCGTCGAAACAAGTTGACGTCCAGAATCTGCCAAAGTGCTGCGCTGACAGTTTGGTTGGGCCTTAGGCCCAAGTTGGGGGCGCCCCACCCCCCGGTCGCCCACAACCCTAGGACGCCGTGTCTCTTATATTTTCAGTAGCCGCCGCCTTAGAAACTTGAGTTTGATTTATTTGTTAGCCTTAGCTACAACCGAACAGGCGCCATCAAGCCGCCGTCGTGTAATTCAGACTCCACCTTCGAGTGACATTAAGATTGCTCGCCTCAGATTCTTGTTCGTTCTTCGATTGCGTACAGAAATTGATCTTCGTGATCAGGCTGATCTTGCGCCAGCAAGGTCGGTAACCATCTGGAGTTGGTTCAGCGATTGCATTGGCGCTTCGAGTCTCGCTCGTCGTACTCGGATCGTGAGGGTCAACAACCACCAAATCGGATTTATCTCCACTCACCGAAAGTTCGGGCACTCCCCCTCTATCATGGAGCAACCTGATGGTTTTGTGGTTAAGGGTCAAGAGAGTAAAGTGTGCAGATTACTAAAATCCTTGTATGGTCTGAAACAAGCACCCAAACAATGGCACGAGAAATTTGATCAGACTCTAACATCTGCTGGTTTTGTTGCAAACGAAGCAGATAAGTGTGTTTATTATCGTCGTGGTGGGGGTCAAACGGTGATCTTATGTTTGTATGTGGATGACATACTTATATTTGGGACTAATACTACAGTAATTGACGAGGTCAAATCATTCTTGTCCTCATGCTTTAACATGAAGGATCTGGGAGAAGAAGATGTTATCCTAAATATTAAGTTGACAAGAAATGAGAATGGGATTATTTTAAATCAATCTCATTATGTGAAGAAAATGTTGTGTCGCTTTGGTTTTGAGAATGCCAAAGTAGCCCCTACACCCTATGATGCTAGTGTAAAATTAAGAAAAAATCGAGTCGAAGGGTTGGACCAATTGAGATTTTCACAAATAATTGGTTCCCTCTTGTATCTTGCTGGAGCAACACGTCCTGACATCTCTTTTGCTGTGAGCAAATTGAGTCGATTTACTTCCAATTCAGGGAAGGATCACTGGGAAGCACTAGTGAGAGTGATGCGTTATCTAGTAAGAACAATCGCATATGGAATTCACTATACTGGTTATCCATCTGTACTAGAAGGATATAGTGATGCAAATTGGATCTCTGACGCAGATGAGATTAAAGCCACGAGTGGCTATGTGTTTACATTAGGATGTGCTGCAATTCCATGGAGGTCATGTAAACAGACCATTTTGACACGATCAACCATGTAAGATAAGCTTGTAGCACTTGACACGGCTACAGTTGAAGCCGAGTGGTTGAGAGAACTACTCATGGACTTGCCACTGGTAGAGAAACCAGTTCCTGCTATCCTTACATATTGTGATAATCAAACAGTCTTGGCCAAGATAATGAGTACTAAGGATTACATGAAGTCCTCGAGACATGTGAAGCGGAGGCTTAAATCTGTTAGAAAGCTGAAAAACTCCGGAGTAATTGTTGTGAATTATATTCGCAAGTGAGAAAAATCTAGCAGATCCTTTTACAAAAGGGCTTGCACGGATGGCGATATCTATTGCAAGTATGGACATGGGACTGAGACCCATTTAGTTGCAAAGTAATGATAACTCACTTCCTCTGAAAGGAGATCCCTTATTCGGAAAATGAGAAAAACAAAGTTACTGTTGTAACAAGGAGTACAATTCATTTAAATTACCCATGTTCATAATATGTACTCTTTTCTGTATGGAAGGTTGGCCGTAATACCTTAATGTGTTCTAGTGTCTACCGAGAGAAAAGGTATCGTCCTACAGGATACCTATAATGAATACACCTATGTTAGCTAAACTGTTGGGTCGTAGTTTATGAGAGTGGGGTGCTTTCTAAAAAGCTCATGAGAAGATCGGGGAGCAAGACCTTTAAAGCTCCGTTTAGACTTGGTGTTCGGTAGTCTAGTACTAGATAGATTTTCAAGAGAAATCTGAAAGCAAAAAGCTATGAATTCAAGGCTTAGTCCATTCACAAGCTGCTGAAAGATGGATCTTGTTGATCTAGGTGTAAGTTCAACCCCTACGGGACTTGTACCGAAATTCTGGAATATAAAAGTGGTTTAGAACAGCAATTGCTTTAGAATTGGTGGGGGAATGTTGGAATTTGGTCCATGTGGCCCATTTAGTAAATTATAAAGCATGCACAATAATAGTCCTGTATTGCCAAGACAAGGAGAGGTTGCCTTGCTTAAATATGGGAGTCTCCTATCATAGCAAAATAGATGCATGTGAGAGAAAAGGAGACTGTTGATACACGCACGCGCAGCCCGCGCATTTTCGCGTACATTATCGCGTGACTCGTGACTTGCGACGAGCGCGACGCGTACGTGTACAACTAGCTGTTACAGTGCATTTTTATTTTTGTGCTATGTCAATGACGTTTCGTTTCGATCGGTTAATGGTGACAGATTTACTTCGCGATCAAATAGGCGGTTTCGGCCGCTTGATAAAGGTGGCAGTTTCTGCTTGAATCAATTGAGCAGTTATCAGTCTGATTGATGAGAGGAATATGAAACGTTGGCTGGAGCCTATAAACACCAGGAGACGTCTTGGTGGCTGGGATACAGAGTAGACATACACCTCATCTCCCACGCGTTCGCCGTTCGACCGCTAGCCGCTGCGCTTCGTCGACCTTCGACCTCGGCGTGCACCGGGCTTGGAGGAAGCGGGATCTCCGAAATCACTACCGCAAAATTCTTGCACGGCGCGGTAATCGGGTTTTTGGGCAGCGTCACACGCGACCGCTTGGTGGATCTCGCAACTACTTCTTCGACGCGTTCGTCAACTCACCGCGCAAGAATTGTGAGTAACTTCTTAATATGTGGCTTGTTCATTTGTGATGTGTGATTGTATCGTTTTTACTCAATATGCTTTTCCTCAAAATCAAATCTGGTTTATTCATATGTTTTTCCATAAGAAGCAACAACACCTTGCCACTCGAAACCACCAGTGACAGGTCTCAGAATGGTCCATTCCGAGGATTAACTTAACGGGCCTTAAGAGAGTCGGCCCTGCCGTGCCTAACATGATGCCAGCACAAGAAAACGCACATATGCTTTCGGCCAGGCCATTGTCAAGAGTGCATGCTGACAACGTTGATCAAGAATAATGAAAACTGACTAAATGGAAGGTATCACGAGCTTTAATCATAACAAATTTGTAAGCCACATTGCATTTACCCATGCCTAGTATATAACTTGTAAGCTGCTGCCTGTAATTTCTGAACATGCTTGATCTGATCACCTTCCTCCTAATTGACAATATTCTCTAGATGATCCTGTAAATTGTTGGTGCTCATCTGACCCGTCAGTGTGACTAAAAAGGATCCAGCCACTAGGATCAAAAATATATAGCATACACATGTGATGTCAAGCTACAGAACAATTGGCGTGGTGCAGTGGCCCATGATTGCATAAATTGCAATAATGCTGTATAAAATAGTCAACAAATAATAATGCAGAGTAACTATAGTTGAGATCAAATCCTAATGATCTCACTATTTATGCCTTATTTGAGCTTGTCGACGAAAAGAATCTAAATAATATAATTTGATCAGTGAGAATTTTGCTGTTACCACGAACGACCTTAAACAACATAAAGAACTTCCACGAAATAACAATAAGTAGCAAGGCATCATTACAACCAGTTCATTAGGGAAACCAAACTACCAAACATGTTTTTACCACAAGAAACCCCATACTGTTTGATGAACATTTTGGGTTTGCTCTTACTGAACTCAGGGCAATATACGCAGCTTATAGCCCAGTACATGACCATATACTATTATTTCTATCCAGATAGATAGTTGCAATGATTCAGAACCTACAGAAACCCATGAGGCAAATCGGGCTTGATTGAATGACGAGTTGGGTCAGCTGAAACATTTTCTGTGGCATATTTGGCAGCCTTTCTTCCTCTAGTAGAATTAGTTGTACCTGTATACAAAATATGTTATGTAAATCATAATGGATGTAAATCTTGGTTTGAAAGATTATTGAGAGAGTAAACAGTTCCCAAATTTTCATTTTTCCTACTTGTTGCATTATTAAATAACTCAACACAAAGTACAGGTTTATTATTATCTTGTGAAAAACATTAATATGTACAAAATTGAAGGGAACATACCAGCAGTACCATCACCATCCGGACCAACTATTTTCTGCGTAATCCAAAAATATGAATGAAATTGGTGATGTATGTATTGATGAAATAAATACATGAAACTACTATAAACGTTTTACTGATGCTCTATCACAGTAAAAGATTGATAATGCTGAAATATCATAAGTATATCTTGTTGTGAGTATACATACTGATTTATTTTGTGTGCTATAATATAAGTTTATATATAGGGGGTAAATACCTTCTTCTGAAGTTTTCTCCCCCTTAATATGCCTGTTTTCGGTCCATCTGTTTTCAGGAATTCATCCACTTCAGGTATCGAACGGAAGTCCCTGTAGTACAGTTTATGCTCATAGGTCTACATATAAGCATGTTATCCGGAGTTAATACATTCTTTTACATAAATAATAATTAGATAAAAATATATGATAACAATTTACTAGGACTGTCCATCATGAGCCTTGAGACATGCTCTCCTCAAAATTTAACTTTCAAACAACAATTTGTAATGTTACCCAGTAATAGCATAATAAAACTTGTGTAATCATGAAAATAGACTCGTGCCAATTTTAAGAAACAGTGATGGAAAAATATCAAGTATTTTCACACAACTAGTGGTCCATCTTGGTCAAGTAAGAACAAAATCAGCTGTTTAATAGATATAATATAGCCCATTTTAGAGATTTTTTCCACACAAAATGCACCGTCCCTGGAATGCAATATTTTCAACATTAGTGTAAATTATCACATGCAAAGAATACAAAAATATAATACACTGTGACTGTTTCCTGCACTTAACTCGTGCGATTTGAACACATGTTGTCAGAAAATATAAAATCAAACATTTTCAACCAGAAGGATATAATTCATTTTATCTTCTCTCTCTAGCACACCGTGGATAAAATTTATGTGGAGCTTGAATGTAGGGCAGGAAAATAGATGTGGCAGTACCAAACAATTAGGACGAATATGAATTGAACTTGAAATTCATGTTAACCATTACATTCAGAGGACTGAAAAATGATGTGTGCTCAAGCATAATAGAATTTAGTGCCAAAGTATGAACTCTTGTTTCAAATATTCTTGAATTTAAAAATGATATTTTCTGTGAATTTGTCCATAACATTGGACAATGGCATGGGCTGTTGGGCTCATATCGATCTGCACACATGTAAGGTTTGCCTAAGCAGATAGAATGCATATTGCTTGTCTATGCATATGTACATAGGTACTTCTACAAGGGTTATATTACTATACCATTTACTTCAAATCCAAACTAGATCAGTTTGGAATAGATTAAACCAGTACTGCCAAATAGAAGCATAGATTTGATCCATAAATCACATCAGCTCAAGAACTAATAATCAGTTAACAAAGTGTATTCTTCTGATATTAAAAGGCATTTTGAACAAAACCACAGATCTAGATGCACAGATGCAAAGCTAATCTACAACGGAGAAGATAGAAAAACTAACCCTGTCCTTCTGAGACCCATAAGGTCTTGGTTTAATGAAAGCTTTCCAGTCTCTTTCCTCCTACCCATTAAGCGACTTCAGTGATTGGGGAACCTCAACTTCTTGTTTTTCCTCACGGACAGAGTGTTCTTTCGAAGGAACAGACTGGTCTCTTAAGTGATCAAGTATATTCTGGTCATAGGGGATAGGTTTTTTTCCTCCATAGGGAACCAGAATCATTCTCAAAGTAGCAACATCTAGTGGATCCGTACCCTTCATCTTTGGATCTGCAATATTCACTGGGTTTTCAACAGCCGGCATGGTATGTTCCTCTTCCACTTTGCTCACAGCAGGAGATGGGGATTCAGATATGGTCATCTCTCACAATCACTCAACAAATCCGTAACCTACTAGCAGAGAGGTGCGAAATTTTTCTGCTTAGCAACTAAATGGGCAAATGCCTTACGGTCTTTGTTCTTCTTTATATAATATATATAAAGTGGAGAAGGGATGGCTTGTCAATATCATATAGTTCAAAAATAGAAGGTGGATGGATATGAGTTGTATTGTAAAGATATAAGAGTCCAGAATAAAAGCTTGCCAATTTTCCTAGGTGTAAAGATATACTAGTCCAAAATAAATGCATATTTTATTATGTGACCTGTAAAGATATACTAGTCCAAAATAAAAGCTTGCTACTTTTTATACAGCATGGAGTAACGGAATAATATGGATAGCATCCTGCTAGTCCGTTTGTCTTGTGATAAACATGGTATTCTGGCTATCTACCTGGACAAGTGCTTGTCCAGGTACAGGTACGTAGCCATAATACCTTTTATTTTACTGTAGGGGGGATATGCCATTTTAATGCTGCATCAGAAGTAAACACCATTTCTAATTATGAGCCAGCTGTATTCTAATTAAGAGCCAGTTTTTGCATTCCAGCTTTTGATACAAACTCATAAAATTATAAAGGCAGCTTTTAGAATCCACCAACTCTAAGAATTCCTAAAGCCTCATCACCACTTTGGCTCTCTTTGCTGTTCCGTCGCCCCCATAAAAGTGCATATGTCTCCCCCATAAAAGTGCATGTCTACTTACGGTCTCTACACCCGGGTGCATGTGCATATGTCCGCTCCTGGGCACATATGCTCCCTGCCTGAGGCAATATTATTGCTTCCCCAAGCACACATATATGGCCACTCCTTTGTGCCATCGCACATATGGGCTCCATGGGGATGGTGCTGATGGTGCCAGCTTCGTGTCAGCATCATATGACAGCAGCTGGGGGAAGCACACTCGAGGCTGGTTGGCAAAGGCATCATGGTGTAGCGATTGGAAAGAAGCTGCTTATTGTCAGTAAAGAAGCATGTTATGTGAGAGACCTCCCATCAGAGCTTGGATGAAGACACCCGGCAATGAAGGACTCTAAGTCTATTCCTTGGCCCACTAATCCACCCATTCACTTGCCGGATCGAACCATTTAGACAAGGACCGTGGACCGAAACATTTGATGAAATGGATATGAGCAGTAACAATGATATAGAATGAATGACATACAAGAGATTCAATCCAAACCCTAGATAAATAGCCTTCCACCGACGGCCACGATGAAGCACGATTAGAAGAGGGGATCTCTGTAGAAATCAATCAAGTATCCAGGTAGCTAGAATCTGATCATGTTCTTATTCTCAGTCCAACACGGATCGGCAGCAAGGTAACATGAAGAAGGGACTCACCCCTTCTAGGTATTGTCTGGATGAAGCCACGACCAAAAACATGAGTAAAATCCAATCTCCACATGACATGGAACCAAAAGTCATAAAGCTACGCAGCTTGCTTTGCTTCATATTCAAATTATTTCTTTTATAAACAAGCATGGTTCCTAAAGTTGTAAAATTAGCTATACTTTTCTTCATATTTGCTTTCCGTTACATCCAATACAAGTAAACCAAGTTCAATTATTTGAGGAGTAATGGTCTCATCATAAGTGATAATTGACACGAATGAATCTAGGACGACATTCAATGATCTCTCTGGTGTGCGACTACAAGGTTACAGACTAAAAGACTAAATAGATGCAATGACCATGCATTTGAGTTGATTGCCATGCTCAGATGCTCAACTTCCCGTTTCTATATTTTTGTTACAAAGATGCCAACATTGATCATTTACTAGTACTAGTTTAATTTGAGTCTCCATGTACCCATGTCGCCGAACAGTCTACCACTACAAGGAAATAAGCAAGCTACAAATTAAACATTTGCATTGTGCCCTTTGATGACAGACAATAATCCAATACATGAGGAAATTGTCACGAAATAATCATGTGAACCAGCAATTACATCCGGTTTAAAGGTTCCAAATTAAACTAGTAACATATTTATTGTTCTCCATAAAATAATCATATGGTTTGAAGCACTTTATGGGCCTGTTCTTCCTGAAGTCATGCCAATGTACACAATTTACAGCACATTACATGAATATATGCTTTTATTCCCACCAGAAAGTTGACATAATTCAGAATCTTTCACAACCTACACAAAACCATGAGGCAGTGTTGGTTTGATTGAATGATTTTGGTCAATTGGATCATTCTTTGCGGCATAATTGGCATCCTTTCTTCCTCTAGTTGATTTATTTGTTGAACCTAGAGACCAAATATGTTATGTTAACCATAATTCACAAAAAAAAGATGTTGTTTTGAAAGATAGGTGAGGAGGGTAAACAATTCCTGGTGTCCCAATGTTCTAGTAAAACTAACACTATTTGCACGATTAAATCATTCAAGACAAACTAATTTTTCCAAGCTACATTGTAAAATATATATCATATTTGATAAGTAGTCTCTCTAGTAAATCATAGTTGATCTGTATATATCGTTTAATGGCACATAGCAGCATGATCATGACCATCTAGACCAGCTATCTTCTGCATAGTTCCAAAATATGAATGAATCAGTGTGTGTCTATATATATAGCAGTTATATTCTATACCCTGGGTATGGAATACCTATCCCATACCCGACCCACAGCCACCTACGTTACCCAACCCGCCCCGCATCTAACGAACCGGTTTTTCTCTCCCGATGGTTTTTTATTTTCTCATCATCATAATTTATTTATGTGGGCAAAGTCGGAGATCGTGGCCTCGTGGGCCGATATTGGCAGTTTTGCATCGGCATGCTCGCGCACAGCCACCGCCGCCGTCGGCACTGGAAGCCCGTTGACCCCGCGGCAGCCCGGCCTCACCTTCGAGCTCCATCTGGCGCCGAGGAAGAGACCACCCGCGCCACTTGACGGCTCCTCCACCGGCCTGCTTCTCGCTCCTCCCGCCTCCCTGAGCTGGAGTTCGTCCGCCGCCTTCCACCTCTCGTAGCGGAGGAGAATGAATCACCATTGTCTCCTGCTCTCTGCGCCCACCATCGGCTGGCGGAGGAAGAAGAGGGCCTTGCAGTCCTGGTCCTCCCCCGTGGCACTGGATAAGGCCTCTGCCGGAGTCCGGAGCGCCACGGTGGGGCGGATCCGGTCGTCGTCGCTGCTGTTAGCCGAGGGAGCAGGAGGGAGGAAGTGCGGCCGGCAGGATCCGATTTCTCCGTCGCTGTGGAGCTCGGGGGCGTCTCCAGCCCCTGCTGCACCGATGCCGAGCAGGGGAGGGGCCGCCCTCTAGTTCTCCCGCCCACAACCCGGGATTTAAAGGTCGGAGCTCGAGCAGGAGCAGTCGTCGAGCCACCGCGGCGGCCCCCGCCCCGCGCGTCGTCCACATCACCTTCGAGGAGGGAGGCGCCTCCCCTACTCGGCATCAGTGCTATTGGACGCCGTGGCTGCGAGCCTGCACATCGGGACGATTTCCAGTCCTAGCACGGTATGACTGTCTCTTTCCTCATCCTTCTCGTCATCTCTCACGGTCACAATTTGATTTTTTTTATGGGATTGCATACATGTGTGGTTCAGTGGAGAATTTGTTTGGTCAGAACCATATTGTACATTGTCGATTTGGGTTGGTCTACAGGTTCGTTCCGTAGCTTCTATTGTGAATTTGATACCTAGATGATTGCCTGATTTTATTCTTGTTTCTACAACCTGCAAATGTCAATTATGCTAGACAAAGTATTTTGTTTGTACTTCTATTTTTCTCTACCCGAATTAATTGATTATTATAACTAGATGTTCTATGCGCTGCTATTGATACAATACAACCTAGTTGTTTATTTATATTCATGTATGCATCTTCGACTAGTCTGATTGCAATGCACAGATGAAATATCCCAGTTTTGTGTAATTTGTTTTGATTACAGACATGCATGAAGTAGTATGCTTAATTCGTTTCTCAGGTTAATGAGATTCAAAAGTATGGATCAATCCCTGTTCATATACAACTATCAGGTTTTCTTTTTAAGTACCAGAAATTCAGATATGTAATATATTCTTGTTCAGAGTTAGAAAGGTTTGGATGTGCTGATGTGCATAGTTTTACTAATATGATAGAGAAACTACCTTTATTCAGATTCTTTATATGCACAATTATGACTATCTAGAACCATGATGGTGATAATTTGTACAATCATATATAGATTAATGGATGGAATATGCTTGCCTATTAGAATAATAATTATTGCCAGCATAGGGGCTATTTTCGTCTTGTTTTCCTTTTCCTACACCCAAACAAAATTGGATCCTTGTTTCTATAACCTGTAAATGTCAACTGAGCTGAACAGAGTATGTGGTTTGAACTATAAACTTCTATTATTTTTAGTCTGAATTTATTGATAAAAATTAGATGTTCAATTGTGCTGCTAGTGATACAATACAATCTAGATGTTTACTTATGTTTTCTTAGACCTATATACATCCTCACTAGAACAATTGCACTGCTCTGATGAATTCTCTTAGTAATGTAGAAATTATATTTGTTCTATATTAGTGTAAAAGAAACAGACAATCCTAACCTTACCATGACAGAAATGCGGACGTGGTGTTAAAGTACAGATGATGCTTGCTAGCTGTTGTGCTAATATGTGCTAATATGTGTGTACCACCCTACCTATGACATTGTGCATTCTCACATCTGGCTGCTGATGTAGGAACATTTTTAATCTCAATAACTAGCTACAAAGCTTGCGGTTTTGGGTTGGTGGATGGCAAACTATTATCTATACTTTTAAGTTTGAACTTTACATTGGCTTGTCGGGCAGCTCGCTGCTACGATCTCCTCATCAAGACACCATGAAGTGGTAGACTGGTAGATACTAGTGGCCAGTGTTTTGACATTCAATAAACTGACCACCGATCCTCCGATCCTCAAGCATCAGGTAAGTCACTTATTTCCTTAGAACTGTTGAAGTTTCAGCTAATTTATGTGATGTGCAAGTAGCTATGAGATTCAAAATGTTCATATGACAGGGATTTTGGAAGGATCTAACACTATCGTTCTTGAAATACTAATTATCTTTCTTTCCATAAACACTATTTTAAAAGGTTTTTATGTTTAATAAATCACTGACCATTCCTTTGACAAAGGTATTTTTTAACTGTTTCACCAATTTGGAACTTTCAATGGTTCTACATTTGTGAATCATTTCTTACCAAATCGTTTTATATCCGACATCATTATAGTCATGGTTCCCCATGCTGACTTTTTGTTCCACTATAAATCAAAATGCTGCTCAGTGGATTCAGGCCCGTGTTATTGATTCCAGCACTTTTTTATACTGCAATTAGTCAGAGTATGTTAGTTTCATCTATTAGTCATAATATTCATGTTCCATTATTATAATTATGTTTGCATTGCAGACTCTTATCAGCAGAGATGAGGACTGAGCAGCATTAAATTTTTATCTGAAAACAGTGTCAACAAGTTGCCTAACGAGCTTGCTCTAGGGCCCTGTCCTGCCGCCAGTGCATGGTGGTTAGGGATGTGTCTTGGTGCATCCGTTGTGACTGAATCGTCTTCTGGCAGTTCAGACTGGTATGGGCTCCTAGCAGCTCATGCATGATTTTGCTTGCCAAATTTCATTGTTGTTAGCTCCTATTCTTGACAAATTTAAAGTTGCTTTCTTTCGTGTAATTGTTGCAATGAACTTTGCTTGTCCAATCTTAAAATTCCTTATTTCATTGTTGCAGTGTTTTTGTTTACCTTGCTTCCATCCAAGGAAATAGCCAGGATTTAGGTATAGGGGGGGCTAAGTGGCCACCTAACCATAGCTCTCTATAGTGCTAGACGAGACCGTTTAATTTTTTCTGATTTGTTATATCTCTAGATACACTCCATTGCATAACTAAAATATTAACAATCCATTGCATAACTAAAATGCTAGAAAATAATATGTATAGAGAAAAAAACTATCATGTGCTTATTATGCCATCAAGGAGTTCAAAGGTAGTGGAGCCGTGGAGCACAAAAGCAGCAGATTGACCACAAGACGAAGTTGAAATTTGGTCAGAGTGTTGAACTCGTGCGGCAGCCTGGCCAGGAGTCTGGATGGGATGATGTTGGCCTGTTGGGCCAACCAATTATGGTACATATTATTGGGCTAAATCACCTGAGAATGGCACGGAGGCAATGTTTCTTTGTTACTTAATAATCTTGGTAATTAGCCAGATATACCCTTTGTCTATGGACAAACAGGATCATCAGGGGGGCCAGGCCCCTGTGCGCCCCCCTGTGGCTACGCCCTCTGAATTTTAGAAGAATTGACATCTTGCGATAGGGTTCAGTTTACAAATTCTACCGACACAGCACGAACTCCACTGCATTTGGCGTGTACTATTTTTTTTTTGGGGGGAGGGGCGGGGGGGGGGGGGGGGGGGCAGCAGCTGATTTTAGAACAACTAGATGATTGCAAGTTGGTAGCTCTTTTTTTTGCAAGTTGCTAGCTCGTACCATTCCAAATCCCTCATATGAAACACTGCCAATTTTACTGTTAATAAAATTCCTAAAAGCTTATTAGGGGCTCTGAATAGGCCATAAAATTTTAGGGTACAACTATTCATTCTATGGTATGAGGGCTGACCAAAGGATGGTTAACATTGCAGCTATATGCCTCTGAAAATTTAGCATACAGCTATTCGTTCTATGATGGTGTTGCAGCTGTATGCCTCTAAAAAATATGTGTATAAATTTTTTTTCTATAGTAGTGTACAAGATGGCATCCTGCTAGGCGCCTTTTGCCTTGCCAAGCATTTTGATATACATGCCAACAGGGCTAGAAACTAGCCTCCAACAGCAACTATGCACTTCTTTTTTACATAAGTTAAGACCATGTTTCCTTATTTTGTTAACAATTTCATGGGCTGAAAAGAATCCCTACATTATGAAGTCAACAATTTCATGATTTTGGTATCATGGCTGACATGTGTAGATGAATGGAACACAAATTAAGCAACCCATGACACGTTTCTGAAACGAATTGATATTCAGCATATGGAAACATATTGATTCTCCTGCTGGTAAGTCTTGCAGTCAACAAACATTTAATAGAAAAACTGCTAATATGCATGATTACCATGTTTGGATGGATTAAACCAATGCACAATGTCTAAAGGTTGCGGCTTTCAGGTATGTAGAGGTGAAAATTGAACCTTTTATTCTATATAAATGCTGAAATTTGGGACCTAGATGACATTATCGTGCAAGTTTAAGGATCAAATACCAGTCATTTTGAGTTTGGGACCTAGATGACACAACCCTCCAAGTTGAGGGATCCAAATTTCAAAAATCCTAAGTTTGGGACCTAGATAACACAACCGTACAAGTTTAGGGACCGCCACTTAATTTTACTCTTTAAGTTACCTTGTTATTGTTCAGTTCACAAATTTTTTTCGGTTGTCTTCAGATTCTAAACTATGCAATTCTAAACTACCATTTTGGTTATTTGGTTGACTTCATACTAGCAGAGGAAGATAGTTATATGTGACTGGACCTAAAGATCTTTTGCTATATGGATATGTTCCTCTTTTAGAGCTATATGGTTGCATATTTTGGCGAGAACCAAAATTTGTAATCACAATAACCAGTTACAAAGCTTGCTACAACAAGCATGCCAATCTATCGTCAGAAGTTTTAATCTCCCGCAATGTATATGGGCTGTCTTTAACCTGCATATACTAATAATGCTTAACTCATTTGCAGATTGCATTATGGGTGCTGGATACTTGCACGCATGATGGTCAACTGCTACATGTCTGTTCAATTTGACAATTTTCATTTTGTTCATTGTAGTTCCCCAAATTGTGAAAACAGGATCAATGAGATAGCAGTCTACTGAGTTCTAAGGGACAAAATCATGAGCTGCGATTACATATGATAATTGCAATAGCATAATGATATCGACTGCACCTGTAGCTGGCCTATTCCACAAGGAGCTTATATGGCCTTCACTGCAGATTTTGGTCTTTTTTATTGTAAACTTTGTTTCGGTGTAAATAGATAATCTATGCATTTGAGACTCAAGCAATATTTGCAATTTTGGCTGTAATGTTCAGATGTATTTGCAAACAGAAACGTAGCAATTGTTTTGCCAAACAAAAACAGCATATGGTATATGGAGCAAATTTCGGTACGTGCTTGGCAGTTGGCACATGGTGGTACTAGTTTTCACATAACTTGGTATATGGAGCAAATTTCGATACGTGCTTGGCAGTTGGCACATGGTGGTACTAGTTTTCACATAACTTTTGTAGACAAGAAAAAGCTCGAAGCGCAGTTTCTTGACTGTTGCAACGTGATCTGGTTGTCCCTAATTCAATTGAATGAACAAATATTCAAAAAAATGCGAACTCTTTTCTTGGAAACTGTGTTATTAGTAAGTATGTTTCAGAAAATTGGCCACACTCCATTCTCGTCCATACGAAAATCGACTGTCTTCGGCAGCCACGGTGTGCACATCGAGAAAAACCGGACGAGTATACGGGGGAACCAGCAGAAATCGCGGAGGGCGCGTGGACTGTAGGAACCAACAGAAACCGCGGAGTGGTGCACGGAACGCACGCCGCACGGAGTCGGACGGATGGCTCGGCAGGGGGCTCGGGTATGGAATAACTATTGCATACCCTGGGTATTGAATAGCGCTTATAAGGCTTCACTAAATTTACACAAAAGTAAACTAGAACATACTATCTAGATGTGCAACTAAGTTGTTCTAGTGTGAAACTCCCATCCCAAAAGAAGGTTTGCAACCTATAGCCAATCCTAGCAAGACACTACTCTAGGAAAGTAAAGGCAAACAAAGATTGCAAAAGTAAATGCGGAAACGTAAAGGGGATGAGAGGAAGCAAACTCTTGACACACGATTTATCCCGTGGTATCGGTAGGCACTAAGCCACCCCTGGTCCACGTTGTTGAAGCACTCACACAAGAGTATTGCTTCCCGGTCACCAAGTCTCTCCCAAGAGAACCACTTGACTCGCCACAAAGGCTAGCCACTTAGGCACTTGCCAAGCTCCCTTGGTCACCTTGATGCCACCTCCACTAAGGAGCTTCCCCACCAAGGAAGGGGGTCTCCACGTCCCCCGCACAAAGTGTCCTCGCCGCTCCACACCATGCCGGAGGGTCGATGACGATTGCCAGTGAGCCACTTTGGCCCCAAGGCTTCCGGCGAACCTTGTACACCTTGATTCACTCAAGAATCACCTCACATGTAACACCCCAAAATAGGAACAACATTCTGGAGCGTTACCACACCACAACAAGCTATTATAGGCACACACATAAGAAAAAACAAAAACAAAGAGATAAATTAATAGAGCACGCGGAAGCAAAATAAATCATCTAGGTAACCATCTCAAAACAGGTCCAAAGAGATTATAAGCTAAGCAAGGACTTCTCAACTAAACATTTTTAATACAACACATCTGACCAAAATATATATTTAAAGAACGTGTGTGCACACGTGCTGCTACTCCCATCCACCATCGCACTCCAAACTCAAAGACCTGCGGGGAGGGAAAAAGCGTATGAGGTTTATGGAAACCTCAGCAAGCAAACTGCTTCAACCAAGCCATTTAAATCACAATAAAATAAGCAGCAATTTAAGAGTCACTATAATCAAAGATGCACCACATAACTTCCAGTAATAAGTTAAAATAAATGCTCGACAATAATGCTTCATGATGAATTGCAAATGGTGCAATGCAATGCATGTCTTCACTTCTACCCACACATCCCGAAGGAAGGATATGAGGGCTGCAACCACATTGCTATATCTCAACGTGCGTTGCTGTACCGGTACTTACCGCACCAATCCGGCTACGGTTTTCTTCATATGCATAAAAACATGAGAATGCAAGTGCAAGATTGCAATGCATGAACTTCATATACATCATAATTCTTAACTTCAATTCAGAGGTAAAGCCACACGTGAATCAAAATACTCTGATATAAAGATAAATTCAGATTGATCTTGCTGGTGTGAGGTACCGAAATTAAATGGAGGCAATTCAAACAACAAAGTTAAAGCATGTAGACCATCGCTACGTTTACTTGCCTTTACCAAAGATCAAGAACGTGAGCTAAGCACGATCCGAAGGTGCACCACCTGTCCACAAACATATCTCAGCACCAACACATACACACAAGCATAAAGAATTTAAATCACAACGCTCCTACGTCCGAACCCGACATTCTCACAAAAAGACACACAAGTCTAGACATGACAGCAGCGAAAAGTCTTCTCTTTTTTGTATCTTTTAATTCTGATGGCTAAAAATTCCAATCTTGTGCCAAAAGAAAGAAAACTTCAGTAGTCACAACTTTCTAGTGATCCATCAAGAGGGGAAAAATCATGAACAAAGACTAATCTTGAGATGAATCTCATACTGAAAATCTGGCAATCTCTGCAGAACAGTCCTAGCAAAATGGGCATATCTTGAGCTCCAAAATTCATCTGAATATGTACTTAACCAATATGGAAAGGTTATGAAATTATCTAAAACTTCTTTAGTCATCCCAAGATCCAGTTCTGTAGTTTGGGTTGCCTACAATTTATGTGAACAGATACTACCCAGATTGGTGACTCTGAAAAACTGACAGAATGAAACTTCGATATCTCTTCGATCTTAAATCCGATTGTAGTGTTCTTTACGGCTATGGAAACCCCTAAAAATTTCCTACAACTCATATATAGGTTTGTTATTTTTTTGAGACCATTAAAAGGGTGTAAAACAGCAATTACTGGAA
Source organism: Cenchrus americanus (assembly GCA_947561735.1). Taxonomy (NCBI): domain Eukaryota; kingdom Viridiplantae; phylum Streptophyta; class Magnoliopsida; order Poales; family Poaceae; genus Cenchrus; species Cenchrus americanus. The sequence goes on from OX387242.1 coordinate 191,968,088, forward strand.
ACTGCGCAGATTGAGTTTGTGCTGAAAACAACGACGAGGGTACCACTTTACCCTAGCCCTTAACGGTAAAGATTGACGGTACAAGCATGTGCTAGAACGTCCAAAAACTTAGGGGAAGAATGAAATACAGTGAGTCATGCCTCACCTAGGGTTTCCCTTCGAAACGGTGAGGGCAAAGATGACGGCGGCGATTCCGACGACAACTCCCAGTCGTTTTCCTCTCCGTAGCGACAAACGTCACAAAAGCTCCCTCGATTTCATCTCAGCTGCACCACACATGGCGGCACCACCATGAACAGCGAGGAAAAGGAAACTGATTGGGGGGAAAACGGAGAGAGGGAAGGAAGGCCAACCAATTTTTATGGAGAGAAGCTGCGACGACGGACGGCGGCGTACCCTAATCTCCCTCTATCCTCTTTTTCCCCTTCTGACTCGCTTTGGATCACGACCAAGGGAGATGGCGGCGCTCGATGTGGAGGCTATGAAGGGGGTCTGGTTTGGGAAAAGGAACCGACGAAGTCAGACAGAACGGCACGGGGGTACTGTAGCCGCGCTACTGTAGATGCGTACTGTAGCAGTTAGGTTAAAACTTGTGCCATGTGTAACTTCTTGATCCCAATCCCGAATTATGCATGTGAGTAGTCAAACGGAAAGGATTCGGCGAGCTTTACGCAACCATGACCTCCGTTCGTCCATCCGAGCGATGTAACAAAAAGTCATGTTTTAGTCGTCCACTTTATGTATTCCAATATACATCGTATTTTTCCTTTTACGCATTATGGGTGTTACATCACAAGGTTGGCACAACCTTGCTCTCACTCAGCTCTAAGCTAAGCCAAGCACTAAGCACATACACTAAGCATATGCAAGTCTAAGAATGAGGAATTAAGCACTCGGATGTATTGGATATGATCTTCAATGTGTCTTGAAACCCTCTGCACTTCCACACAATCCAATATACGCACTGGATGGCATTTTATAGTCAAATCCTTCTCAATAATCACCGGGTCAGCCTCCATCCTCTGCTCTGGATCTTTCAAATACTTCCTCAACATAGAGACATGAAACACAGGGTGCACACCACTCATCGACTCTGGTAGCTGCAAACGATAAGCCAAGGAACCAACTCGAGCAGTGATCAAATAAGGTCCAATATACCTAGGGTTGAGCTTCCCTCTAGTGCCAAACCGAACAATGCCTTTTGTCGGCGACACCTTAAGAAGAACCTCGTCACCAACTGCAAACTCCAGATCCCTCCGTCTGACATCTGCGTAGCTCTTCTGTCGGCTCCGAGCGACCAACAAGTTCTGACGGATCTCACGTACCTTGTCATGAGTTTGTTGCACCCAATCTGGGCCGACCAAGGATCCCCCACCAACAACATCCCAACAGAGTGGGGAAATACATCTGCGGCCATACAATGCTTCAAATGGATCCATCTTGATACTAGCCTGATAGCTGTTATTATAAGCAAACTCTGCCAATGGCAAGTGATCCTCCCAACTACCCTTCCAAGAGAGCACACAAGAACGCAACAAGTCCTCTAAGGTCTGAATGGTACGCTCTGACTGTCCGTCTGTCTGAGGGTGAAAAGCAGTGCTAAGGTCCAAATTAGTACCCAAAGCGCTATGCAAACTCGTCCAAAAATACGATACAAATTTTGAATCACGATCAGAAACAATGGACTTAGGCACACCATGAGACCTCACCACTTCCTTTATATATAAAGGAACCAAATCTGAAGCAGAATTAGTAGTCTTCATGGGGAGAAAATGGGCAACCTTTGTGAGTCTATCTATCACAACCCAAATTGCATCCTTGCCTCTTGGGGAACGAGGTAATCCAACCACAAAATCCATGGTAATGTTCTCAAATTTCCATGTAGGGATTTCCAATGGTTTTAATAACCCTGCGCAGCCTTTGATGCTCGGCCTTTACTTTCTGACAAATACCACAAGAAGCCACATACTTGGCAATATCAACCTTCATCCGCTTCCACCAGAAACTCTGCTTCAAATCTTGATACATCTTAGTTTCACCCAGATGCACTGTATATGGAGTCCGATGAGCTTCCATCAAAATCTCCATCTTAACTGTAGCTTTTTGTGGCAAACAGAGGCGACCTCTAAAATAAATAGTACCATCCTCCTCCATGCTGAAATCACGAGGTCTCCCCGCCTCAATATGCTTGCGAACAGCCAAGAGCAAGCGATCCTATAATTGTGCCACACGCACCTGCTCACGCAATGGTGATCGAATAACCAACTCAGTTTCCTCACGGGCAACACCAGCATAGTAGAGAGAAATACCCATATGGTCTAGTTCATTAGTCAGTTGCATACAAGTCTTAGGAACACCGGTCCTACTAAGTGCATCTGCAACGAGATTTGCCTTACCGGGATGGTACTGTATATTCAGATCATAATCCTTAATCAATTCAAGCCACCTCCTTTGTCTCATGTTTAATTTCTTCTGAGTGAAAATATACTTAAGACTCTGATGATCTGTGAAGATGTCACATGACTCACCATAGAGACAATGCCTCCAAATTTTCAATGCAAAAACCACAGCTGCTAACTCTAAGTCATGTGTAGGATAATTCTCCTCGTGCATCCTCAACTGCCTAGATGCATAGGCAATAACTCTACCTTCCTGCATGAGAACACAACCAAGAACAATACGAGAGGCATCTGTATATACTGTATAATGCTTGCCACTCTCGGGCAATACCAGAATAGGAGCACTCACCAACCTCTCCTTTAGAGTACGAAAGCTCGCCTCACAATCCTCAGTCCAAACAAATGGGACACCCTTCATCGTCAGCTTCGTCATTGGCTTTGCAATGGAAGAAAGATTCTGAACAAACCGACGATAGTATCCAGCAAGACCAAGAAAACTCCGAACCTCTCGTAACGTAGTCGTTCTCTCGCCACTTCACCACCGAAGCAACATTCTTTGGATCAACATTAATACCATCCTGGTTAATAACATGACCAAGGAAAGCAACCTCAGAAAGCCAAAATGCACACTTCTTCAACTTTGCATAATACTTATGCTCCCTCAGCTTATCCAGCACCAATCTGAGATGCACCTCATGCTCCTCCACGCTTTTGAATAAACTAGGATATCATCAATGAACACGACCACACAAATGTCCAAGTATGGGTGCAACATCCTGTTCATGGCTTCCATGAAAACAGCAGGAGCATTGGTTAGACCAAAAGACATAACCACATACTCATAATGTCCATACCTCGTGCTAAAAGCCGTCTTCTCAATGTCCTCCTCCTTAATCCTCAATTGGTGATAACCCGACTGCAAGTCAATCTTGGAGAACACCATAGCACCCTTTAACTGATCAAATAATGCATCAATACGAGGCAAAGGATACTTGTTTTTGATTGTCACTTGATTAAGCCCTCGATAATCAACACATAACCTCTTAGTGCCATCTTTCTTCTCCACAAAAATCACGGGTGCGGCCCAAGGGGAGACACTTGGCCTAATAAATCCCTTTGCTAAGAGCTCATCAATCTGCCTCTTTAATTCAACTTGCTCAACAGGTGCCATCTTATACGGCGACCTGAAAATTGGCTGAGTTCCAGGGACCAACTTAATCTCAAAGATAGACTCCCTTTCAGGAGGCAAGCCAGGAAGATCAGTGGGAAACACATCTGGGTAGTGGCAAACAACTGGAATATCCTCAACACGTAAGATAGCCTCAGGAACCTTGACCATGGAACACAAAAGACCTGACTTCCTCATCCAGCGACCAGGAAACAAGTAGCATAGCAGTGCAAGGGAAAACTTAGGAGCACTACCCTGGAATACAACCACACGTCCTGAAGGTGCCTGTAGTGAGATTGTCTTCCAGAAGCAAGAGATAATAGCCTGATAGAGAGAAAGCCAGTCCATCCCGAGAATAACATCAAATATATCTAGTGGAATAATTACTAGATTGGCCACAAAATCTTCATCTGCTAGGGAGATACGACAACCTGGACTAACAAACGTACTAGAAACAGGACCCTTAGCGAACTAATCAGAATCGCTCGACCAATTTGCTGAACAGAAATACCAGTATGACCCACAAAACCCTCGGAAACAAACGAGAAGCTAGCTCCAGAATCAAACAGAACATATGCATCAAATGAATCAACGGAGATAGTACCTGTCACCACATCACTACGGTCTCGACCGTCAGTTGAGGGCATAGAGTATGCCCCATGAACACCACTAGAAGGAGAAGGCCTCTGAATCCCCGGATCGTGTAAGTGCCCATGTTGGAGCTGATGGAGTAGGAGTAGGAGCATGAGTCACCCAATATGCACCACCAGGAATAGGGGTGTGTGAAGAACCAAGCATCAGTGCCGCTGATGGCACAGGCAAGAGCTGCTGCGAAGAGGATGCAGGTAAGTACTATTGTGCAACAAAGTCTTTGGTAGAAATCTGTGTGCTAGAGTAGTGTCTTGTTGCCCAAAAGAACCTCCGGCCATCATGTGTGCGAGCCACGGCCGACCGGATGAGGAAGAAGTCACTGGCTCCCAGATCAGCTTGTTGTTAGGATTCTTCCTACACACATCCTCCTTATGATCATGACCACACCTGGAGCACCGACCAGTCCAACGGCAGTTCGCACGGTGGTGAGCATCGCCGCAACGGAAACAGACCAATCCTAGTCCTGGCTTGGCAATAGCTCGATACCGAATAGAGCCATCTCTAGAACCACCTCCAGAACCACTTCCAGAACCTCGAGACTGAGAAGAACTACCGCTGTACGGATGGTGACGATGATGCTTATCCTTCTTCTGAATTGGACCACTAGAATGGCCCTTCTACTCCTTCTGCACATGTGCATGATCTCCACCTCTAAGCTCCTCAGTAAAGTCATCCTGCACCTCAACTCCCAAAGCTCTCTCAACAGTCGAGCGGAAATCCTCCACAATAAAAGCACCCAAAACACGACGAATGGAAGCCTTTAGACCTTTTCTAAAAATCCGTGCCTTCTCATAGTCATCACGGGCCACATGAGGTACAAAGCGCACAATTTTGTTAAACTCAACCTCATATTCTGCAACAGTCCTCTTGCCTTGATGGCACCTATCAAGCTGTGTCTTCATCTTATCCATGAAAGCAATAGGATAGAACCTCCTCTCAAACTGGCCGACAAAGTCCATCCATGTGATAGGTCCACGTGCAGCAGGATAAGATGACTGAACACCCCTCCACCATACCAGAGCCTCACCCTTCAGCAACTGATGAGCATAACGAACCCAATCTGAAGCAGGAACCTGAAAGGACTCTAGCTTGTCAACCACTGAAGATAGCCAATCTGCTGCCTCAATAGGAGCACCTGTACCATCAAACTTCTCTAGTGCCATACGACACCAATCTCTCAAGTCCAACGGACGCTCAGGAGGCACTACCGGCGCTCCATCAAGATTAGCACCAGGGGCATTACCAGGAGCACCACCAGGAGCACTAGGAGCACCACCAGGATTAGCACCATCCACAGGTGCCTGACGTAAAGCATTCATCTCTGCCCGCATTGTTTGCATCTCTGCTAAGATTGCAGCCAGATCTGGATTGGCAGGAGGATCCTTAGGAGCAGGTTCACCCCTACCACGACCACGACCACCGCGACCACGACCGTGACCACGAAGAGGCATCTATAGCCCACACAACAATGTCAGTACAACAACACAACCACAAGGGAAAACAAAAATATAGAACAACATATAACCAAATAACTCCCATCCTACGTGTGCAAGTGTGTCATGTTTTAAATTGAGTCAAGTTTTAACAAAAAGAACCTATAACCTTAAGCTCTGATTACCAACTGTAACACCCCAGAATAGGAACAACATTCTGGAGCGTTACCACACCACAACAAGCTATTATAGGCACACACATAAGAAAAAAAACAGCAACAAAGAGATAAATTAATAGAGCACGCGGAAGCAAAATAAATCATCTAGGTAACCATCTCAAAACAGGTCCAAAGAGATTATAAGCTAAGCAAGGACTTCTCAACTAAACATTTTTAATACAACACATGTGACCAAATATATATTTAAAGAACGTGTGTGCACACGTGCTGCTACTCCCATCCACCATCGCACTCCAAACTCAAAGACCTGCGGGGAGGGAAAAAGCGTATGAGGTTTATGGAAACCTCAGCAAGCAAACTGCTTCAACCAAGCCATTTAAATCACAATAAAATAAGCAGCAATTTAAGAGTCACTATAATCAAAGATGCACCACATAACTTCCAGTATTAAGTTAAAATAAATGCTCCACAATAATGCTTCATGATGAATTGCAAATGGTGCAATGCAATGCATGTCTTCACTTCTACCCACACATCCCGAAGGAAGGATATGAGGGCTGCAACCACATTGCTATATCTCAATGTGCGTTGCTGTACCGGTACTTACCGCACCAATCCGGCTACGGTTTTCTTCATATGCATAAAAACATGAGAATGCAAGTGCAAGATTGCAATGCATGAACTTCATATACATCATAATTCTTAACTTCAATTCAGAGGTAAAGCCACACGTGGATCAAAATACTCTGATATAAAGATAAATTCAGATTGATCTTGCTGGTGTGAGGTACTGAAATTAAATGGAGGCAATTCAATCAACAAAGTTAAAGCATGTAGACCATCGCTACGTTTACTTGCCTTTACCGAAGATCAAGAACGTGAGCTAAGCACGATCCGAAGGCGCACCACCTGTCCACAAACATATCTCAGCACCAACACATACACACAAGCATAAAGAATTTAAATCACAACGCTCCTACGTCCGAACCCGACATTCTCACAAAAAGACACACAAGTCTAGACATGACAGCAGCGAAAAGTTTTCTCTTTTTTGTATCTTTTAATTCTGATGGCTAAAAATTCCAAACTTGTGCCAAAAGAAAGAAAACTTCAGTAGTCACAACTTTCTAGTGATCCATCAAGAGGGGAAAAATCATGAACAAAGACTAATCTTGAGATGAATCTCATACTGAAAATCTGGCAATCTCTGCAGAACAGTCCTAGCAAAATGGGCATATCTTGAGCTCCAAAATTCATATGAATATGTACTTAACCAATATGGAAAGTTTATGAAATTATCTAAAATTCTTTAGTCATCCCAAGATCCAGTTCTGTCGTTTGGATTGCCTAAAATTTATGTGAACAGATACTGCCCAGATTGGTGACTCTGAAAAACTGACAGAATGAAACTTCGATATCTCTTCGATCTTAAATCCGATTGTAGTGTTCTTTACGGCTATGGAAACCCCTAAAAATTTCCTACAACTCATATATAGGTTTTCTATTTTTTTGAGACCATTAAAAGGGTGTAAAACAGCAATTACTGGAAACTGCGCAGATTGAGTTTGTGCTGAAAACAACGACGAGGGTACCACTTTACCCTAGCCCTTAACGGTAAAGATTGACGGTACAAGCATGTGCTAGAACGTCCAAAAACTTAGGGGAAGAACGAAATACAGTGAGTCATGCCTCACCTAGGGTTTCCCTTCGAAACGGTGAGGGCAAAGATGACGGCGGCGATTCCGACGACAACTCCCAGTCGTTTTCCTCTCCGTAGCGACAAACGTCACAAAAGCTCCCTCGATTTCATCTCAGCTGCACCACACATGGCGGCACCACCATGAACAGCGAGGAAAAGGCAACTGATTGGGGGGGAAACGGAGAGAGGGAAGGAAGGCCAACCAATTTTTATGGAGAGAAGCTGCGACGACGGACGGCGGCGTACCCTAATCTCCCTCTATCCTCTTGTTCCCCTTCTGACTCGCTTTGGATCACGACCAAGGGAGATGGCGGTGCTCGATGTGGAGGCTATGAAGGGGATCTGGTTTGGGAAAAGGAACCGACGAAGTCAGACAGAACGGCACGGGGGTACTGTAGCCACGCTACTGTAGATGCGTACTGTAGCAATTAGGTTAAAACTTGTGCCATGTGTAACTTCTTGATCCGAATCCCAAATTATGCATGTGAGTAGTCAAACGGAAAGGATTCGGCGAGCTTTACACAACCATGACCTCCGTTCGTCCATCCGAGCGATGTAACAAAAAGTCATGTTTTAGTCGTCCACTTTATGTATTCCAATATACATAGCGTATTTTTCCTTTTACGCATTATGGGTGTTACATCACAAGGTTGGCACAACCTTGCACTCACTCAGCTCTAAGCTAAGCCAAGCACTAAGCACATACACTAAGCATATGCAAGTCTAAGGATGAGGAATTAAGCACTTGGATGTATTGGATATGATCTTCAATGTGTCCTGAAACCCTCCGCAATTCCACACAATCCAGCAACCTCAAATGAGTGAGTGGAGGGGGTATAAATAGCTCAAGGCATCAAACTAGCCGTTGGCTAAAAGATGCTGAAAGTAGTACCGTCGGATGATCTGATGCTATATTTTCCAGGGCGTCGGTTCATCCGGTTCCCCTCCCATGTCACGTAGTTGTTGAGGTCTCTGACACAACTGCTCCGACACTATGTACCGACGGTGCGTCGGATCATCCGGTGCTGAAGACCCCGCGTCCAAGTCGCCTATGTTAGCTTCCAATCAACCGTCGGATAGACCGACGCTTCACCCTTACCAAGGCGTCGGATCATCTGGTGCTGAAGGCTTCGTCATGGCGCGTCTCTGTCTTGATTCAAATTGAGCGTCGGATAGACAGATGGTGTCCCCACTCAGACCGTCGGATCATCCGGTGCTACTATCTTCGCTGCTCTTCCTCTGCAACTCATCCGACGCTACTAAAAACTGGACCATCAGATCATCCGACGATACCTAGGGTTTGACCCTGTGTACCAATTCATCCGACGATTGCACCGACGCTTGTTATTGAGAGACCGTCGGTTCATCCGACAGTGTCTTTTCGTTTCCTTTTCTTGCTCGGTTTTGACCCTTTGTTTTGGCATTTTGGCATGTGGTTTTCTTGCATCCTTGGGACCTAGAAGTGTCTACAAAGACATGCTAAAACAATATGGTTAGTCCCAATGATCATGTTGGCATGAATCACCAAAATCAAACTTGAACTAATGCATATGAGGCCATGTTCGCTACAATCTCCCCCTTTTTGGTGATTTATGACAACACAACCAAAGCAAGCATAAATTTGCAAAAATTGACAGAATTAAAACACTTACACTTGCTTGGATGCTTACCATCATCCAAACTCCCCCTAGATCAAACTTCTCCCTTTTTGATCTTATGTTCACATTCTCCCCCTTTGGTCCCATATCCTTGAAACCACTAGCTTGCTTAAACCACTAGCTTGCTTTGGTCTCACATTCTCCTCCTTTGGAATAAAATCTCCAAAAAGTCCCACAACAAAAGGGTCCAAGGAAACTAGCACGACCTAGCAAACATAGCTCAAGGAGAAATGTTAAATGCTAGGGATAAAGCCGCATGAACCATGATCCATATGTATGATATCAATGAAGATACCACATGTGAGGATAACTAAGGTGGATCACAAGCTCATGAGACTAACATGATATAACCTAAGCTCCCCCTAAGTGTGTGCACAAAAATGATACCACTTGTAAGACAAGGGTAGTGAGAAACAAGTGCACAACTACAAACTTGTAAGACAAGGAAGCTTAGAGCATATGATGCAAGGAGGTAGCTTAAAGGACAAGAGATAAGACAAATGGGTTCTTGTTACATTACCACTTGTAGATATCACTTGTAGTATTTTGATCATTGCATACCTCCGGGTGTTGATCCTCTCTACCTTGTTGGCACCACATTGAGACGAGCCACTTGGAAATGGTATCATTGGGTGACACCACTTGAATGAAGCTTGCAAAGAAGACATTCGGGGTACCACAAGGATTAGGAATGTATGAGTGCATTGCCTTTGAACTTATATAGAAACATAAGCTCGCAAGGTCATGACTCAATAGCATGAAGCTGATATTGCTATATTCACTCTTTTAGATATGTTAGATCACGTTGAGAGTGACATAGCATTCTCTTAGAATGAAATACCGCACCGAAACGCGTTGTCAAGGGACTACATAAGATAAGCTTGAAACAATGTTAGTCCCATAACCAAACCATAGGATGATCTCCCCCTAAATGTGTGCATTTGGTGTTTGAATCACCAACCAAATGTATGCACATTGTTTATGACAACAAAAGGGAAGCTAACCCTATAGCTTGCTCATGATGCAAAGAGATATATATATATGAAAACATGCACCATGAAAGAACAAGTGTAGCTTTCCTACACACTAATCAAACCATGTAGATTACTCATAGGTTAGCACATGACACAAGCAACCTACCATATGTAAACATTGCAACAAATGCAACCTAAACAAGGCAATGGAGCTACAATGATATGAGAGATAGGTACTAGTTTCCATTACCTCAACCGGGGAACTTGGGAAACACATGTCCAATTTGCAAGCTTGGCTTATAGGCTTGAATCTTCTCATCTTTATTGTGCCAAGCCTCCCAAGTCCCCGAACTCATGGCCTTCAAGTGGCCTTTGGAACCCAAACCATTTGAGGCCCCTTCATGTTGATGATGACTTCCTTGGGCACCCAAATGGGTTGGTTCCAACCCCGCTCCTCCTTCATCTTCCCAACCTTGTGTGCAACCACCTTGCCATTAGCCTTCTTCTTGATGACGTAGGTGTTGCTCTTGGTCTTGTTCTTGCGGTTGGGCTTGGTGTAGATGAGGTAGCTCTTGATGGTGGGCTTCAACTTCTTCTTTGCGCCCTTGTCCATCTTCTTGACAAATTGAGGGCATTTGTAGAACTTGTGCCCTTCTCCATGACACTTGTAGCAAGTTACGGTTGCACCCTTCTCAAGCTTCTTCACCATGGGATTACGGTTATCTTGAGAAGGTTGGACTTTGCTCTTCATGTCTTGAGAGATGTCCACTTGTTCCTCATTGTTCTTGCCCTTGCCCATTAAGTTTGCCAACCTCTCTCAGAGCCATTTCACTTCTTGCTTGAGCTCATCATTTTCCTTGCCTATGAGATAATCACATGTTTCCACAACAACATTCTCATGGCAAGATGGTGAGCAAGATTCATCAATTAAATCAATGCAAGAAGTTGAAGCCTCTACCTTGGAGATAGGAATTTCACAAGGGATAGATGTTTTACAAGCTCAAAGGAATTGCTTGTTTTAGTCTCATTGCTCTCAAGCTTAGCTTTTATCTCATCACACTCCTTGCTAAGCAATTTGAATTTTCACAACAAATGTTCATAATTTGTAGCAAGGGTGACACTAAGATCATTGAGAGCATTGAGTTCTTTAATTTCATTAGCTTGTTTATCAAGCATTCCTTTTTGCTCATGGACTAGCTCAACAAGATCATCAAGAGAGGTGGTGTCGGATTCATCACCACTTACATTGCTTTCCATACCTTGGGCCATAAGGCACATTTGTGGTCATGATGAGGGACCATGCATGAAGCGGGTGGTGAAGTTCTTTCTTTATTCATCGATTGAGCTTGAAGAACTTGATTCTCCACCATTTATCCACTCACGGACGGCGATAGTTGCTCTTTGCCTTGGTCTCCTTTCCTTGACCACCTTCTTCTTAGGCTTGTGCTCGATCTTGGTGAACTTGATGTGTTGATGATGAAGACCTTCTCTCAAGTGGACGTTGTAGCCGTACATGTTGACTTTCTTCACATACTTGAATATCGTCTTCACGTACTCGGCCACCATAGATTCAACCTCTTCATCACTTGAGGAATCTCCGTCGTCACCATCATCACCATCATCCTCGCTTGAGCTTCCATGAGTAGCCATCCTACTCAACACCTTCTCTTGTTGGCTTGAGAGAGAGCATGGCTTGTAGTTGGAGAGGATGGTTCTTGGGGCTTTTCTTGGGGCACCTTCTTTGACTTGGGCATAAGTTGAAGCTCATGTCCCATGATCTTGCTCAAGATATGAGGTGGTTTCAATTTTTCGAGCTTCTTCTCGTAGATCATTGCCTTCACCAAGTCATAATCGGGCTTTCGAAGACTTTGAAGGATCTTGCGGTTGATGTTCAAGTCCATGATGTCCTTCACACCTAAAGCATTGATCTCATTGACAAGCACATTTAGGCGTGAGTGCACAGATTCGACATTTTCATTAGCAAGTCGCTTAAAGCTATTGAATTCCTCAAGGAGACAACCGTAGTGTTCATTAGCAACTTCTTTTGAACCCTCATTTTGCTCCTTGATGGTTTTCCATAGCTCATGAGCATTTTCACAAGTAAATACTATTGAAAACGCCTACATCTAGTGAGGACAAAATGACACTCTTAGCAATTACATCAAATTGCTTTTCCTTTCTAGTACCATTTTTCATGCCCTCATCAGTGACTCTCCAAACATCAAGGCCCTTTGCTTGGAGATAGGCCTCCATGAGAACCTTCCACCAAGGATAGCCCATGCCATCGAAATGTGGAGCCAAACCTATGGTATCCGCCCCTTTCATTCCTCTATAGAGCAACTCAATAGGCAGTGAAGCCTAACCGTTCCAATGTGCCAGTTTTCACAATTTACCAATCGGATTGGTGTTTTCTTGTGAAGGATGTGAGTCCCGGCTCTGATACCACTTGAAAGGAATCGGATGCTCGTTTGCCTAAGAGGGGGAGGGGGTGAATTAGACAACTAAAAACCTTAACCTATGTGTCATGTTCGTGTCCAAATTCCTCCAAACGGGAATCCTCGAAACAACTGGACATCACCTTCTTTTGAGCCTTTAGCCCATGTGTCATGTTGGAGACCATTATCGGCACATTGAGGGGTCTTGCATGCCCCTAAATCTTTATGTTCGGTAGTTACCACTCAAGTTCATGTTTGTGCTCTGCTTATAGTCAATGTCAATGTGGGGGCTGCCGTTCATAGATTTGTACTTTGTAAGACCCCAGATTTTTGTACTTAATACAAGTTTTGTACAGTTGTGTAGTGTTCTTGATTATTTCACATGAGCGAGGTAGCCATTGCAGTTAGGTCAGCAGGGTTGTGCATTGTTTATAAACAGAGCAGAAATAATGCTTTTCTTAAAGGGTTCAACGTTCCATTCTTGATTCATGAACTCATCTAGTGAATGCTTATCTTAATGTCTCATTCCCATATATCCCCTAACTCATGCTGAAGTAGTTAATACTTTTAGCATGTAAGAGCATGTTGTGCTAGTATGATTGTTAGTACTGCCGCTGTACTTGCTGGTGAATCAAAAATTTAAGCACGTTTTAAGTGCTTGCAGCACAGAAACATGTGGACTCGCTGCATGTCTTGTACCCTATCATCTTTAGAAAGCTCACATTGCTTTGGGTCCATGGTGTACTGAAGCCATGCGTTAACCCAAGCATGTGTTTTTGCTGCCTCGGGGGGCGTACTACTTCCGCCAGGGGCACAAACTATTACTGTTCCCATAAAAGTGCATATGTCGCCCCCATAAAAGTGCATGTCTACTTACGGTCTCTACACCCGGGTGCATGTGCATATGTCCGCTCCTGGGCACATATGCTCGCTGCCTGAGGCAATATTATTGCTTCCCCAAGCACACATATATGGCCACTCCTTTGTGCCATCGCACATATGGGCTCCATGGGGATGGTGCTGATGGTGCCAGCTTCGTGTCAGCATCATATGACAGCAGCTGGGGGAAGCACACTCAAGGCTGGTTGGCAAAGGCATCATGGTGTAGCGATTGGGAAGAAGCTTCTTATTGTCAGTAAAGAAGCATGTTATGTGAGAGACCTCCCATTTGAGCTTGGAGGAAGACACCCGGCAATGAAGGTCTCTAAGTCTATTCCTTGGCCCACTAATCCACCCATTCACTTGCCAGATCCAACCATTTCGTCAAGGACCGTGGACCGAAACATTTGATGAAACGGATATGAGCAGTAACAATGATATAGAATGGATGACATACAAGAGATTCAATCCAAACCCTAGATAAATAGCCTTCCACCGGCGGCCACGATGAACCAGGATTAGAAGAGGGGATCTATGTAGAAATCAAACAAATATCCAGGTAGCTAGAATCTGATCATGTTCTTATTCTCAATCCAACACGGATCGGCAGCAAGGTAATACGAAGAAGGGACTCACCCCTTCTAGGTATTGTCTGGATGAAGCCAAGACCAAAAACACGAGTAAAATCCAATGTCCACATGACATGGAACCAAAAGTCATAAAGCTACGCAGCTTGCTTTGCTTCATATTCAAATTATTTCTTTGATAAACAAGCATGGTTCCTAAAGTTGTAGAATTAGCTATACTTTTCTTCATATTTGCTTTCCGTTACATCAAATACAAGTAAATCAAGTTCAATTATTTGAGGAGTAATGGTCTCATCATAAGTGATAATTGACACGAAAGAATCTAGGACGACATTCAATGATCTATCTGGTGTGCGACTACAAGGTTACAGACTAAAAGTCTAAATAGATGCAATGACCATGCATTTGAGTTGATTGCCATGCTCAGATGCTCAACTTCCCATTTCTATATTTTTGTTACAAAGATGCCAACATTGATCATTTACTAGTACTAGTTTAATTTGAGTCTCCATGTACCCATGTTGCCGAACAGTCTACCACTACGAGGATATAAGCAAGCTGCAAATTAAACATTTGCATTGTTCCCTTTGATGACAGACAATAATCCAATACGTGAGGAAATTGTCACAAAATAATCATGTGAACCAGCAATTACATCCAGTTTAAAGGTACCAAATTAAACTAGCCACATATTTATTGTTCTCCATAAAAAAAATCATATGGTTTGAAGCACTTTACGGGCCTATTCTTCCTGAAGTCATGCCAATGTACACAATTTACAGCACATTACATGAATATATGCTTTTATTCCCACCAGAAAGTTGACATCATTCTGAATCATTCAGAACCTACACAAAACCATGAGGCAGTGTTGGTTTGATTGAATGATTTTGGTCAATTGGATCATTCTTTGCGGCATAGTTGGCATCCTTTCTTCCTCTAGTTGATTTATTTGTTGAACCTAGAGACCAAATATGTTATGTTAACCATAATTCACAAAAAAATGATGTTTTGAAAGATTGGTGAGGAGAGTAAACAATTCCTGGTGTTCCAATTTGCTAGTAAAACTAACACTATTTGCATGATTAAATCATTCAAGACAAACTAATGTTTCCAAGCTACATTGTAAAATATATATCATATTTGATAAGTAGTCTCTCCAGTAAATCATATTTGATCTGTATATATCATTTAATGGCACATAGCAGCATGATCATGACCATCTAGACCAGCTATCCTCTGCATAGTTCCAAATATGAATCAATCAGTGTGTGTCTATATATATATATGTATATGTATATATATATGTATATATATATGTATATATATATGTATATATATATACATATGTATATATATATATATGTATATATATATGTATATATATATACATATGTATATATATATATATACAAGTCTGGCCGAAAATGGCTCCAGGAGCTGCCAGCGGTCGTTTGGAGTCTTAGGACCACCCCGAGCAGGGCCACGAGATTCACCCCGTTCTTCCTAGTCTATGGTGCGGAGGCCATCCTCCCCACAGACTTGGAGTACGGATCGCCCAGAGTCAAGACCTATGACGAGGGCGTCAACCAGCGAGCCCACGAGGACTCACTGGATCAACTAGACGAGGCCCGCACCGTGGCCCTGATGCACTCAGCAAGGTACCAATTGGCGCTGAGGCAGTACCAAACCCGGAAAATACGGCGCTGAGACTTCGACGAAGGGGACCTAGTCCTAAGGCTGCGCCAAGAAAATCGAGGCCGCCACAAGCTGTCACCCCTATGGGAGGGACCTTACGTCGTCGTCAAAGTGCTCAAGCCCGGCAGCTACAAGCTGGCGAACGAGGATGGCGAGGAACTCACAAACGCTTGGAACATCCAACAGCTACGTTGCTTCTACCCTTAAAAACGATTTCCAAGTATTTTTTCGTTATTCACATACCCAACACCCTAGTTGGTTGTACAAATGTAATTTCCATCGATTAAATAAAGTTAAAGGGTGACTCGGCTATCCCCCGAAAACCATGTCCCCCTCGGGGGCTACTATAGGGGGCATCCCCCCAAAAAATGGTCCCATTTTTCGCAAAAAAATGCGCCTCAAATATGCTAAGTACGACTCAACTCGATCCTCTGGCGAATTTATGCGGGGCGCGAGCAGCCAGACGGGAAAGACGCGGAAGTCGGAGATAGCCTACGCCTCCAGAAGGATATAGCCCTTCTCCCTTGCCTCTTAACCAGCAAGCTACTCGTGGAATCGAACTTTCCCAGCTCAAATTCGCCCAAGCAAAGGAAAAAGAGACGGAACAACGTAATATGTGCAGCAGGAATAAACACTCAAAACTTACAAAACATCCAAACATTTTAAAGTTCATTACAAAAGCCACACGACTCAAATTTTAACAGAGGGATAAAAACGGCTCGAACGCCCAACTACTTTCAGGCCTCGGGGCCGCCAGCCGGGGGAGCATCCGGGTAGAGGAACTCCATGAAGTCTTCGGCGAGGATGTTGGCAGCGGGAGCGGTGAGCGTGTCCACGCGGTTCATCTCCACCTCGTCGTCGACGCCGAAGGGGACGACATAGCCCGTGGAGATGGCCTCGAGATCGACCTGGTAGTGAGAAGCCACCACGCCAAGGGCTTTTTGGACCCCTAGGTGAAGGACGCGGTGCATGCGCTGGGTGACGTGCCCGCTGAGGGCGTAAAGAAGACTCGCCATGGAGCTCCCGGCCTGCACCACACCTTCTTCAATCCCCTAGCACCTCTCGAGGGTAGCGGCCTGCAACTCCTCCAGCTCCTGTTGGGAAGAGTTGTAGGCCGTCTGTATGACCTGTGCTTGGGTCGCTGAGTTCCCAAGAGACATTCTAAGGCCCGAAGACCAAGACACAGATCAGATTGGGAGCGGATCCTGAATAAATCAAGCCAGCGGGTGAGAGGTGGGAAAGGCAACTCACCTTGAACCTGTTTCTTCTCCGTCTTGAGGGCTGCGCGCGTGACCTCAGCTGCCTGCTGTAGCTCGAGAATGGAGGCGTCTTTCTCCTTGCCAGCCTGCCGTATCTCCTCGTAGGACATGCCCTCTTGGACCAGCTCGCCCGAAAGCCGTGTGATCTCCAGTTCTCGGAGCTTCACGTAGCCTGTGCCTCCTCCAGCGCGGCGCGCTCCCACTGGAGTTGGCCTTGCGCTTCCTCCCTCTCGTATGGACCTCCCTGGGCACACTACCTCGGTGGGTACCAGGACCGACTACTTGGTGGGCCCCTGGGACTACCCGACTTGTGCCGCACGGTACCTGTTGGCCTGAGGCGCAAGGATTACGGTGGAGAAGTACTCGGATAGGAAGCTACGCATACCATGTACTGTGTAGAGGACTACTAGACGTATACGAGTAGTACTCTCTCCCTAAACCAACTTGTAACCCTGCCTCCTGCACTATATGAGGTGAGGCAGGGACCCTCCTCTCTCATACCCATCAGATTACGCCATCCTGTAATCACATCCAATCAATCCAGAGCTACGCAGCATACAGGGCGTAGGGTATTACGCACCTCGCGGCCCGAACCTGTCTAAATTGTGTGCCACGTGTCTCTTCCTTCGAGTTACCGATCTCGGCGAGGCCACGTTCATCTACTTCGGGTACTCCACTTAGTAGGTTGCCGGTCTAAAACATCGACAGCTGGCGCGCCAGGTAGGGGATCTCGCCCAAGATCATATGGCGAACTCAACGGCTTCCATCTTCATCAAGACAACCGTCGCCTTCAACCGCGGCGACACCTTCGTCTTTGGCTCCTGGGTCTGCACTGCTGACGGCGCTGAGTCTTTCCAATGCCGTCTCACCATGTCACCCAACCCGGAGACTGGGCTCGTGACGCTTCCCGAAGTAGTCACGGGCAATCTCACCGGAAAATTCGGCGAATTTTTTGCTCTACAACCAACACGCCGATTTCGAGCTTGGATCCGACTCCAACTCGAACTCGACGTCCCCGTGGGCTATCGCATGCGAGCCGGCTATCCAGCCATCACGTGCGGCCTCCCCACTCCGTGAGCGCTTCACACGAGGCCCCCGCAACGTCAGCAGGGCCCACACGAAGGCTCCCACCTCGCGCCGGGCCGGCAAGGAGATCGTAGCCGAGTACGACTCGGACTCCGACACCGTCCCCGGCTACAACTCAGACTCCAATCCTCTCTCGAGCTTCTACTCGGATTCCTCCTACGAGTTCGACTTCGGGTCGGACCCCGACGAGCCCATGTCCAAGAACAACTCCACAGAGCAACCCGAGTCAGGACCATCTTCCGGCCTGGTTATAACATCTACACCCGCCGGGAGATTTGTCTATTGGATAAACCGCAAGCCCGCAGACTTGACAAGAGGGAACTCATGCTGCGTCGCCTACCTCGACTCACTTCCCTTCCAGGAGGGAACACCGCTTGCTCCAGCTGGGGAGCACACTCCTACAGAGGTGGCAACCAACGACTCCAGCCTTGGCTCTCCCGACCAGCAAGTCTTCATGACTACCAACGAGATGCCAGGGCCCTCAGGGACGGTCCCTGACCAATACCTTGAGGACATCTCAGCGGATGAGTTGTCCGCCAACGTGCCCACCGACGAGACCAACGCCAACAGGGACGCCCGACGTGAACGCAACGGAAAGCGGAACGAACGGCGCTGACGCCTCCACGAGTCCCTCCCCATCCGCAACCTCGCAGAGGCACTCGACCAAGTCGAGAGCCGGGTACACACCACCCCAGAGCAGTGCCTCGTGTCTATCACTACGATAGCATGTCAGGCTCAGGGGATGCACGCGGGACAAGTCATCGCTAAGCTCGTGGAGGACGCTTACTTCGTGCGAGTCGACAACAGGGTCGCTCAAGCGCCCCCCATCAGGAACCGTGACAACGGAGCCACAAGTCGCAGTGCGGACATCGGTCGCAGCCGTACTCGAGCGGAGCTACCTGCTAACCCCAACCTTACTCGGGCAACAGCTGGTGGACCCTCTCAGGGTGGCAATAGTGCTGGTGGTGACCGGAAGATCGTCCCTCACCGCGATCCTGGCGGTGGAGGCAGCGACGGCGGGAGCTCCAACCATGAGGCTAACAGGAGAGCTGGGAGCGGTGGTGACCTGAAGGACCGATTAGGCGACCAGAGAGGTGGGGAGTGAATGGGAGCCGGTAAAAAGTCTTCTCCTAAGAGAGAACTCAGCCGAAACCCCAAATTCACAACCTAGGATTCCCACACGAGTTTGCCAAGGTCACATAGTCACGACGGACGTAGAAACCCTAGGAACAAACCCCAAATGATCCCAAAGCAGATGCACGAACCAAGAAGCAAAGGACTTAACTGTTCTGCAGCAGTCCAGGCAGACGCTCCGCGGCCCTGGGGCAGACTGTACGCGACCGCTACGCGGACGGTCCGCGCCACACGGTGGACGATCCGTTAAACACTAACAGAACGAGCAACTCATGCCGCGCGGACTGTCCGCGTCGTCCCTGCGGACTGTCCGCCAAACCACTTTCCACCAAAAACCACTGGCCAACCAGATCAAAACAAAGGCGCTCAAGAGCACGTGAAGAACGCGAAGAACACCTGGGCAAAACCCTCCACGCGGACGGTCCGCACCCACCACGCGGACGGTCCGCGAGGTGCAAATCGGCGCGGGAACAGCAGCCCGAAAACCAACTCGAGAGCACCCTACCACCTATACTTCCAAGGATCTCCCGAACGGTTGAAGCTCTTGAGGAAAGATTTGGGGAAAATGTGAAGCGTCCCTAGGGGATGCTATGCCCCAAAACTTGGGTCCTCAAACAACCTAAATCACCGGGAATCGAAACGCCACCGAAACAGACCAAAAACCTAGGACCCAACCGAAATCCTTCAATCAGAGGCCGAACACGAAGTTTGGGGGATCAAGATCAAGCACAAAGATGCACGAGGCAACTATCCATGATTCCCACCAACAAATTCGAGCCCAAACACCTCAGAATCAAAGGAACAAGCCGCACACGGAAAACCGACGGAAATAGCTCGAAAAAGACACGAAAATCCAACGAGCTACAAACCGGGAATCGACGCAACCATGAAAGCTTCCATTCACTCGGAGGTCAGATTTTGTACAAACTGAGGAAAAATCTAACCCTAGAGAGCAAGGAAATGAGAAGCAGTCCGGATGGATGGTTTGCCTCGAAACCCTAGAGCTAATATATATGAGTCCCCTCTGGGCCAGGCAAAAGACCACACTACCCCTAGCACTTAAGTTGAGATACATGCCCTCAGGGGCAAATAGGTCATGTCTTCATCGCACGGCCACGTCGTTGCCGTAGACTGCGTCCTCCCGACGCAAGCCCTGCGATCCCGCCACGCGTCCACCGGAATCGAAGCTTCTTGGTGCGCCCGGATCCCGGTTCCGCCCACCAAGCCTCCGGTCTTGGATTTGTGGCTCAACCAAGTAACCCGACGGTTTTCTGGTGAACCGTCGCAAACCCCGCGTGCAGACTCCGGTTGTGAGCCGCTGCCCTGCACCGGCTCCGGTCGATGACTTCGTGTTGCTTTTCTTGCCATCATGCGGCCCGCACTTGACCCCGCTGGCCACCAGGTCCCTCGAGTCAGGCCTACTCGTCTCTCCACTCCTCGAAGGCCTCGCAAGGCATAGACCTTTCGCGCCCACTCTTCACCTGCACCAACGCAAATCAAGCCGCAACCTGCACCCGCAATACTCGGCCAAGAGTTAGTCCACACCATGTTCTCAATCACTCATCACAGCCAGGAGCGACCATCCACCGGTCCTCGGACGCTCCCGTCCTCAATCTCCCCCTTGATGAGTGCATTGACAACACACACAAGTAACCAATTCAGAGAAAAGAGAAAAAGAAAAGAAAGGAAGAAAAACTCAAGCAAGTGATCAAAATCCAAACAAAAGCCACGAAAAGATCACTTGAGTGAGAGAAATCTCGGTCCCCTAATGTCGTATGGACCTCCCTGGGCCCACTACCTCGATGGGAACCAGGAGCGACTACTCAGTGGGCCCCTGGGACTACCCGACTTGTGCCGCACGGTACCTGTTGGCGTGAGGCGCAAGGACTACGGAGGAGAAGTACTCGGATAGGAAGCTACACATACCATGTACTGTGTAGTGGACTCCTAGACGTACACGACTAGTACTCTCTCCCTAAACCGACTTGTAACCCTGCCTCCCGGACTATATAAGGTGAGGCAGGGACCCCTCCTCTGAGATACACATCAGATTACGCCATCTTGTAATCACATCCAATCAATCCAGAGCTACGCAGCATACATGACGTAGGGTATTACGCACTTCGCGGCCCGAACCTGTCTAAATTGTGCGCCACGTGTCTCTTCTTTCGAGTTATCGATCTCGGCGTGGCCACATTCATCTACTTCGGGTACTCCCCTTCGTAGGTTGCCGGTCTAAAACACCGACACCTAAGGCAGGGGCAACGGCTCGACACAACCGAGATAAAATGCTCCAAAATTGCCGACTCCTCAAGGTGAGGCAAAAGGGCTCGACACCATCGGCAAAAGAGCACGACTAAAAATTCAGGCGAAAAAGAGCTCCCAAATGCATGAATGCAAGCTCCCCCTGAACAAATGCTTTTTCCCCCAAATTTTCTTTCCTCGATGCAAACTCCCCCTGGAAACATGAATTGGGTACTTTTCTCCCCCTTTGTTGGTAATGCATGAATCAAGTCTACAAGTGCAAGCATGTGCTTCTCAAATATACAAAGAGCACTATTGTGACGCCCCAGGTTTTTAATTACCGTCATTAACGCTAATGACCGGATTAGTCGGTCAAATGGTCAAACCTAGGTCAACCTGGGCCCTCACCCATGAAAACTCCCTAACACACCTTAGTGACCCTAAATGAATAGTAAACACACTTGTGGGGCCAACCCATGGTCAAAGGGTGGGTCAAACCCCTTGCCATCCCACTGCCCACATGTGTCTGCCGGAACTTTTGCCGCGTTCTCAAAAATTCACCTAAACACTTAAAATTCTACCTTTAGGAAAGTTGTAGGTCTTGTTGAGGGACACAACTTTCATGTAGATTGGCATTTCAAATTTGGAGAGGAAAATTGTGAAAACCCCCTTGCAAGACAGATTCTACTATTGTCAGAAACAGGCTGACATTCAAAGTTGGCATTCAAATAGATTCAAATCTATGAAGAATAACCCTGTATAGCCTTTGTGAAAATTGTAGCTGGTACCTAGATCTACAACTTTGGTATTCATCACTTGGTCCAGTTATGTTGGAAAAGTTTGAGAAAAACTCACTGGAACACAGCACCAGCAGCACGGGTGGAGCCAAAGCGCGCCGCGCGCGACGTCGTGCGCACACGCGCGCCGCCGCCGCCGCCCGCCGCCGGCCACGCCCCCCCGCCGTCCGTGCCCGTGCTGCCCGAGGCCTAGCCACCCGCGCCACGCCACGTCCCGAGGTCACGCGCCCTAACGCGCGCCCGCCCGAGGCGCCCCGGCGTAAGCGCCGCCGTACGCGCGCGCACGCCGCGGACCGCCCGTCCGTCGGCCGTGTCGCCGACGTACGCGCGCCGCCCGAGCGCCGTAGCACGGCCAAGGCATCTCCGCCGTCATCGTCCGTCACCCCTAGATGCGCTGTGCGGCGTATAAAAGCCTCCCCTCCCTTCCCGGCACGCCATCCCGAGCCGCCCACCGCCATCGTCGCCGCCGCCGGTGCTAGAGCCCGTTGCTCGCGCTCGCCGCCGTCCAAGCCCGTAGTTAGCTTCCTTAGCACCCAGGCAAGCTCACGCGTGCGCTTGTTTGCTTCAATTTGTCCTCCACACCGCAGCACCCCGAGCCGCCGTGAGCGCCGCCGCCGGCCACCGCCGTGCGCCGTCGCCGGAGCACGCCCGACCCCGCCACCACCGCCAAACGACCCGTGGTGAGCTCAATTGCAACCCCGTGCCTCTTGTTGCCGTGGCCCGGCCGCGCGGCGCCGCCGGCGAGCCCTCCCGCCGCCGCGAGGGCATGGTTGTGAATTCGAGGGCCTAGTTGCAAGGAAACCTAACTAAGTTTTGTTACAATTCAGTCCAGTGACTTGTAAAATCCCTAGAAATTCACAGAAAAATTAGCAAAATACCAAACCAATTTTGTAGGTTTCAGGATGCTAAAACCCACCTCTTTTGTTGTATACTCATGGCTAGATTCAAAACAGTTTTGGCAGGAAAAATACAAATGTGTTATACATGGATCTGTCATAACTTGAAAAATATAACTCCTCTGTAGCCAAATTTTGGATATGTTGTGTGTTAGGATATGACTAGATGCTGTGCCAAAAATTGCACAAAGTTATGCAGTAGATTTTGCTAGACAAATTCTTTTCCATTGCTGCAGTAACTGCCTAGATGATTTGTCCTGTTAAATATATTTATGTTCTTGAGCCCAACTTGTGCACACTGTCTTTTAATGCCAAAAGACACATACTGTGAATTAATCATGAATTTTGGTTTGACCGAAATAACTATTCTTGAATTATGCATGTTTTCCTTTGTAAATTAATAAACCAAGTTCAGAAGAGGTTCCATGTGAACATGCTGGTTTTTAGGCTTGTTTAGGTCCAGAGAGCATGCACAAGAAAGTTGGGAGCATTTTGATGCTTATTTATTTTTATATGCATTTAAGTTGAATCACTAGTTAGCCTTTGTTATTTTCCATAATATTTATTTTACTAGCATCCAACACTCACATGTGGGTCCAATGGACCACGATGGGTGCTAGTAGTCTTAAGAAACACTGATTTAATGTTTGGTAATTTAATTGATTAATAAAAGACTTAAATGTCCATTTAATATTAAAGGGAAATTAAATAAAGAAAACCCCTTAATTAAATCTTTTTCCTTTTTGAAAGTATTATTTAATATAAATGAAAGATAATTAATTAGCAGCACTAATAAGAAATTAATGCATAAATAAAAATATTAATTACACCTTGTTGGTAAAGATAAAAGGAAATGAAACTTTCACATGAAATGATAAGCTTATTAAAAACCTTTATTCAAATATGGAATAAAAGAGTAACCCATGTACACCCCCTAACCTTCCTAAAAGAGAAACCTTAGATGAATGCTTGTTAAGGTGGATATGACCAACTAGAGTTGGATAAGACAACAAACTATCACATCACCTAAAGTGCATTGCATTCCGTGTAGATCTTCCGGACGGAGATTACTCCCTGGTCCCGGAAACCGAGGAAGGCGGAGCGGAAGGTTCTCTGCAGTACGTGGACGTACTCGACACCGAGGGTTCCCAAGCTAACCTAGTCGACGAAGGCAAGCTCCAGTGCATCTAACCCAGTTTTAAAGTTCTTTATTCAATTATCTATGAATGATTGTGCATTTACATTCAGGAGTTGAATGAAACCCTAGATGCATGATCCATAGGTACCTTTGATCCCTACTAGTATGATAGGTCGATAGCTGCTAAGCTATAGGACCGGTACAAGTCGGGTGATGACCTCACCCGTGAGAATAGGTTCCTAGATAGGAATCATACTATATCCTTAAATGGATTGCTCACGTGGTAAGAGCATGGGATCTGGGCTCCGGTCCAGTGGTTATGTGGGTTAAGTTTTTGAACGTACTAAGCACATGTCAGTTATGGGGCCGGTAAGCCTAGTACCATAATGAGGCGGCTAGGGATTCTACCGTTACTACTCTTGGGATTCGCTCTCACGGCTCGCCACCGGTGGTGTATGGTGACTCCGGGTATCTCGCGGGGTATGCCGGATAGCCTGCACCAAAGACTGTAAGATTCGATCCCGACCCGAGGATTTATGGGGACGGCCTAGGAAGTTGTCCTCGCGGGGGCAGTCTACCGTGTGTTTGGGTCTACCTTGCAAGGTTTAAATCAATCGATTGTCGGCCTCTCACCGTTACCCGAGACTACTTACTCCACTAGTCATGAGATCCCTAATGATGGAAATTGATGAATATTGTGCTTGATTAATTGTATTGTACAACTTTGTTTGTACTAGTTGGCTAATGTAGTAAAGATTAAACCTACTAGAACTTGTGCTAAAATCTTGAAAGTAAGGACCTACTTTTTGTTACTTTTTAGCAAAGGCAACCCAGTAGCCAAAAAGCCTTTCATGATCTAGAACTGGTGAAGTAGATATCACCGACGGGTAAGACTTGCTGAGTATTAGTATACTCAGCCTTGCTATAATGTGTTGATCCAGGTAATGCCTTCAGTGATGTGTGGCCCGGTGAGATCCCTCCCGGCTGGGAGCTGGAATGGGTGGAGGATGACTACAGAAAGCATCATGGATGGCCTCCCGTGGTGTCTTCGCTTGCGCTAGTTAATTTCCGCTGTTTTTTCAAAACTCTGAACTGTTTCGTCATGACAAAAACTATGGTTTGTAATAAATAAACCCCTCGGGGTATGAATTTGGATATTAATGTTGTTGTATCTCTGGTATCAAGTGATTTACCGGGCGTTAACCCGGCAACTAACGACAGGATGATACTTTATTATTGCTTAATGACCAAAGTGGATCGGTCTTAGGCGATAGTACGGATTTTCCCCGGGCGGGTTGTCACGCTTGGTATCGTAGCTTATATGCACCGTAGATTAATTAATAAACCTTAATCACTGATTTTTGAATAAAATATGCCAAGATTTTCTGATTTTCCAAAAATATGTTGGTCCGCTAAGGATAAACTAGACCGAGAGGCCCTAGAGGGAATTTTGGGTTCTTTCAGGTGGCTTAATCAACTTATGGTTTATTTTGCTAACTTCCAGCACATTACGTTACGTCAGACTTACATTCTCGCACAACCATACTAGTTCATCACGTTTTGCCATACGTGGTGGTACCACAGTAAAGTCCTGTGAGGGACTAGTGGGACCTATTCCAATGGGTGCCACGTCGCGTTTGAGTCCCGTCACGTTTTGCCATACGTGATGGTACCACGGGAAAGTCCGTGAGGGATGAGTGAGGCCTATTCCAATGGGCACTCACGTCGCGTCAGAGTCTTAAATAGGACGCTGTCCATGCAGCGGCTTAACGCATGGATACCGTTTCTATAGTGAACGGTAATGTATGTGGACGCTTTCGTGACGTGCTGGCACGAAAGGTTAATTTTCTGCAGGTACATAACAATGCTTCGTTAGTTGTTAAGCAAGTACCATGTAGCTCTCGACTAGATATTATAGGGAGAGACGAATATAAGCCTTGCCACCGGCACTAACTTCGATTTTTGGCTTGATTGTCGTGTGAGGTCGAATAGGATGTCTTGCATGCATATTAAAAATCGAAAGAACCAAAACGGACCCAAAAATCGAATTTCCATATGTTCTCTAAGGAAGTTTATGCTAGTGTGTGCTTTTTATAAACTAGAGTACCTTCCATACCTAGCCGTCATGCTGCCGAAATTTTACAAAATTTGTTCACCATGTGATTGGTTAATTAAACCAAATTGTTGAATATAATGGCTCCTCAACCAGCTGTCTTGTAATAAGTAAATCTCAACCTAGTTTCGATGGGTTGGTTCACATTTCTCCTAGGCACTTTAGGTTGAGAAGCTTTTATCTTGTCTTCTTACTCGATGTTCAACCTTAAAAAGGGCTAATTAAAGGTATTAAAGGTTTTATTTAAAACTTGGGGAAATTTTTGAGGTTTCTGGATTTTTAGTTATGAATTTATTTCACAGCTGCCAGAACTGCACCATTTGACATGCCGTTCTTTTTGAGATCTGACATGAGTTACATTTGTGTACAGATGGATTTCCCTGTGTTCCACTAGTTCGACGCTTACGGTACGATCCGTACCAACGGGTTGCACTGGGAGGGTTTTCTGCGCTTGGCATGGGAAGCACTCAGTGCTGCAGGCTACCTTACTCCACCGACGTACGAGGTGAAGGAGTTTGAGCGCTTTGGCGTTCCCCGCTACAGGGTGATCGTTACTGTGCTGCCGCACCCAGACCACGCCGACTGCTTTGACCTGAGTTTTATTTACTAGGGATTTATCACGCACGAGTCCGTGGAGTCAGCCGCCCTCAGAGTGCTGACAGACTTTTGTGACCACAACCCTACTGTGGTAGCTCTTTCCCCGTTTGGACTGTTTCCTGCTGTGAGTCGTCACGACCCAGCTTGGTTGGACCGTATGGACCATCTACGGGAGCTACTGACCCTAGCAGAGCCGTTGGATGTTACCCAGACACTTGCCCATTGTCTGAACGTGGTCTTCACACTCCAGGGGCTGTGTTATAACACCGCAGCGATCATTGCACAGCGCTTGGAGGCATCTAGGCGCGATTGGGAGCAGCTTTCAGCAGCACACCAGCAGCTGAATTTCACGCTTACCCAGGTGCAGTAGGAGAACAATAGGCTGCGTGCTAAGAGGTTCCAGCTGGAGCTTGAGAGAGGTGACCGCCTACAGATGATCTGGAGGCGGAGAACCATGCACTGGAGGAGGATGCCGACGCACACGAGACAGAGAGGGCGACACCGCTGCGTAACATTGCCGAGATGCGGGAGCACGTGCGGGGAGGCCGACGTACGGTGGCCGCCTTACAGGCTATAGTGGCCTTACGGCCACGCGCCCCCGCGCATGCACACCGGAGGAGCAACAGGGGCGTGTCCCGTCCGGGATCGACGAGCTAGGCAGGACCACCGCTACTGACTCCCCCAGCTTCGCCTTCGTACAGTGGTGCTTCAGTGGGCAACTAGGTTGCCGACAGCAGGGAGCAGCAGGATATCAATCTTACCGAGTTGTCTTCAAGATGTTAGAGTAGTTGGCTTGACAGCACGTCTTCGTGCCAAGCAACTATTGTATCGTGTATTGCTTTGATGTTTCGAAAACGAGTTGTAATGTCGTTGAACCTTGTTCTGTCATGTTGTAATAAGAATGCTTAAGCTTGTTTGCTTTAAGTGAATCTTGTTGTCTTCCAAATTGAAAATTTCTTGTGTTGAACACCAGATCCTTGGATAATTCATTGCGAATGACCACTCTTATCAAAGTTGCATTGTTTTTCTCCTAAAAACGTTGGTAAAACAAAGCACCTTTACGAACATCACTCGTTGCCAGCAAATAAGTGCTCATTCGCATACCACCTTCTTTGGTATCCGGAATGACGATGACCGTTCGAAAAGTGGTTATGAGCCGCGCAATTGAGTAATCACCGTCCTAACCATGTTGAGAAGAACGATTCTATGAATCTTGGTGGCTATAGAATATTGTTGCTTGTTGCTGTCCTCATTATTTAATTACTAATGAGATGTGATAATGCATGATCGTGCTTGTCATCATTTGGAGTAAGCTTTTGGTTATCTCACTAATAACGCTCACTTTTCAGATGGTGGGAACCACGCGCAGCTCTCCCAACGGTTTTGGAGCGAGTGGTAGTGGTGACTTGCCACCACCCCCGCCCACGACACCGACGGAGGCCTTCATGGCCACCCAAACCGAGGTGCTGCGCCAGATCCTGCAGACGCAGCAGCAGATCGCCTAGTAGATGAACCGAGGGCCGCCACATGGGGCCAACCACGAGGGACCTAACCAGGTCACCACGTACGCCCAGTACATCGCCATGAAGCCGCCAATCTTCGCTAAAGCAGAAGACCCTCTGGAAGCTGAGGCTTGGGTCAAGGCCATAGAGGCAAAATTCTCTACCTTTGTGCTGCCTTGCTCTGAAGAGAACAAAGCGAACTTCGCAGCGCTGCAACTGCGAGGGGAAGCTTTGATGTGGTGGGACCACTTCAAGTCCATGCAGCGAGGCCACGCTGTGACTTGGGAAGAGTTCAAGCAGGCTTTCAAAAGACACCACATCCCTAAGGGTTTGATGGACAGGAAGATGAGGGAGCTGTTAGCCCTCCGTCAAGGATCTGACTCCGTGTACCGCTATGCTCAGAAGTTCAATAGCTTATGCCAGTACGGTGGGCATCATGTTGATACTGATGCCAAGAAGATGGAGAGGTTCCGCGACGGGCTTGATGGCAAGCTGTATGAACGCCTGAATCTACTCGAGCCCGCCAACTTCCATGAGCTCGTGAATAAAGCTATCTCGCAAGAGGATGCTATGAAAAAGCCCATGGGGACAACAAGAGGATGTCCGGTTTCACCCCAGGCAGCGGAACAGGCAAGAAGTTTCGCTTTGTGAAGAAGGAAGCTCCAGGCCCATCCCAGCAATCTTCAACTGGACGCTGGACGATGAAGCCATTCCAGGGCAAACCTGCCGGGAACTTCCAGTTCCGCCGTGCCCAGCAGCAGGCTCCAAAGCCTATTGCACCCCCTCGTGATGTTGGAGATCGTCATTGCTACAACTGTGGCCAGCCAGGGCACTACATTAATGAGTGTCCCAAGCCCAGGCAGATCAAGCCCAACCCGCAGAATCAGAGTACGGGAAACAAGCCTGCCACTCCGGCCAAGAAACCTATGGTGCAAGTGCGCTAGGGCAAGCTGAACTTCACCACCATGAGTGACATTCCCGCAGGAGCTCCAGTACTCACGGGTACATTCTCTATCAATAACACTCCTGTTAAGGTCTTATTTGATTCGGGAGCCACCCATAGTTTCATAAATGAGAGTCTACTAGACAAATTGGGTTTGAGAGGAGTACAAACCAAATCTGCTTATAAAATTACCACACCCGGTGGAGACATCACGTCTCAATTGGTGACCTTCGAAGTTCCTCTGAGACTAGGAAGTAAGGTCATTCGATCTAATATTATAACCATCAAATTGGGAAGCATGGATGTTATTTTGGGTATGGAATGGATGAATCAACATAAGGTGGTTCTAGATATATCACATAGGGTCGTAGAGGTCAACTCTCCTACGGTCGGGCACACTACCTTGTACCTACCTTTTCGGGACGGTACTGACTCTTGTGCCTATGTGGCCATTATTCCTCCCTTGATGAAATTCCAGTAGTGTGTGAGTACCCGGATGTATTTCCTGACGAGTTGCCTGGTATGCCACCAGACAGAGATGTCGAGTTTGTGATCGAACTCTAGCCCGGTACCGCAACCATTTCCAAATGACCTTATCGCATGCCACCCAAAGAGTTAGCTGAACTAAAAACCCAACTCCAAGAATTGTTAGATAAGGGTTACATTCGCCCGAGCTCTTCTCCTTGGGGTTGCCCTGCTCTCTTTGTCAAAAAGAAAGATGGTAGCTTGAGAATGTGCGTTGATTACCGACCACTCAATGCAGTCACCATCAAAAACAAATACCCGCTTCCCCGAATTGATGTTCTGTTTGATCAATTGGCTGGTGCCAAAGTCTTCTCTAAGATTGACCTTCGTTCTGGCTACCACCAAATCAAGATTCGTCCATGCGACATTCCTAAAACCGCTTTTTCCACTCGTTATCCTTCAGCGTTTGCGAGATCACAAGCTTTATGCTAAGTTCTCCAAATGCGAATTCTGGTTGAAAAGTGTCAAATTCTTAGGGCACACCATTTCCCACGATGGTATCTCCGTAGATCCTAGCAAAGTTCAAGAGGTGATGGATTGGAAACCACCCAAATCCGTACATCAAATCCGCAGTTTTCCTAGGATTGGCGGGATATTACCGTCGATTCATTCCTCGACTTTTCTAGAATCGCCAAACCCATGACCGAATTGCTCAAGAAGGGAGTGAAATTCCTGTGGAGTGAAGCATGTGAGAAAGCTTTTCACACCCTCAGACAACATCTAACTTCAGCCCCAGTGCTAGCTCAACCCGATAATTCCAAACCGTTTGAAGTCTTCTGTGACGCATCAGGCACCGGTCTTGGCTGTGTCCTTATGCAAGAGGGCCGAGTCATTGCCTATGCTTCATGGGCCCTTCGACCCCATGAGCTCAACTATCCTACTCATGATCTTGAGTTAGCTGCCGTTGTTCATGCCCTCAAGATATGGAGACATTATCTAATGGGCAATCATTGCAATATCTTCACTGATCACAAGAGCCTCAAATATATCTTCACCCAGTCAGAATTGAATATGAGGCAGAGAAGATGGCTTGAGTTGATCAAGGATTATGATTTAGAAGTGCACTATCATCCCGGCAAAGCAAATGTTGTTGCGGATGCTCTTACCCGCAAGGATCATTGCAACCACCTAGAGTTAGAGCCAGTCAGCGAACCCTTGTGTGAGGAAATGAGAAGGCTCAGCTTAGAAGTGGTACCGCAGGGAATTCTTTATGCCTTGATGGCAGAGTCAAGCCTTTATGACAGGATTGTCACTGCCCAGCGCAATGATGCAGATATTCAAACCATCAGGCAGAAACTAGTGGAAGGAGACCCAAAGTACACTTGTTTTCAGAAAGATCACCAAGATGTGGTCTGGTTCGGAAAGCATCTAGTGGTCCCCGTTGACCCAGAAATCAAGAAAATCATTCTAGATGAAGCTCACAAGTCCAAGTTCTCTATTCATCCCGGTAGTACCAAGATGTACCAAGATCTAAAGCAGAACTTTTGGTGGTCTAATATGAAGGTGGATGTAGCCAAGTATGTAGCCGAGTGCAATACTTGCCACCGGATGAAAGCGAGTCATTTGAAATCGGCAGGAGTACTCCAACCCCTGTCGATACCTATGTGGAAATGGGATGACATTAGTATGGATTTTATTGTGGGTTTACCCCTGACCCCTAGAAAGAAGGACTCTATTTGGGTAATCGTGGATAGACTCACCAAGACCGCTCACTTCATTGCCGTGCATACCACTTACTCCATACAACAATATGCAGAGTTGTACGTAGACCACATAGTTCGTCTGCATGGAATCCCAAAGACTATAATCTCTGATAGAGGGACTCAGTTTGTGGCCCGTTTTTGGGAGCAATTGCATGAGTGTTTGGGAACTTAGCTCGTCCGTAGCTCCAGTTATCATCCACAGACCGATGGTCAGACGGAGAGGATAAATCAGATACTAGAAGACATGTTGAGATCAAGCATCTTGCACTTTGACAAGAGTTGGGACAAGTGTTTGTCCTTGACAGAGTTCTCTTACAATAACAACTATCAGGCCAGCTTGAAAATGGCACCGTTCGATGCTCTATATGGACGTAGATGCCGCACCCCACTGAATTGGTCAGAGACCGGAGAAAGAACACTCTTTGGACCAGAGTTAGTTAAAGAGGCCGAAGAAAAGGTGCAAGTGATAAGAGAGAATTTGAAGATGGCCCAGATGAGACAAAAGAGTTACCATGATAAGGGAACCGCACCTCGACACTTTGAAGTGGGAGATCATGTATACTTGAAAGTATCCCCCACCAAAGGTGTGCAAAGGTTCGGAGTCAAGGGAAAGTTAGCCCAGCGCTACATTGGACCCTATGAAGTAATAGAAGTATGTGGACCCATGGCTTACCACATCCGACTGCCAGAACTGTTTTCTGCGGTTCACAATGTGTTCCACGTAACTCAATTGAAGAAGGGACTGCCTGTTCCGGAGAAAGAGATCATCACAGAAGCTAATGCTTGGATCGAGCCGGATTTCTCGCTCGTCGAGCATCCATTGAAGGTACTAGACCAAAAAGAGCGAAAGACCCGGAGGCAGACCGTGCGAATGTACAAGATCCAAAGGAGCCATCACACGGAAGAAGAAGCCACGTGGGAGACGGAAGATTATCTTAACACCAAGTATCCGGGCTTCCTCCAATCCCGAAACAGTGAGTTCTTTTCCCCATCTCTTCGTTGTCAAATCGAATCTCGGGACGAGATTCCGTTTAAGGGGGGTAGGCTGTGACGCCCCAGGTTTTTAATTACCGTCAGTAACGCTAATGACCGGATTAGTCGGTCAAATGGTCAAACCTAGGTCAACCTGGGCCCTCACCCATGAAAACTCCCTAACACACCTTAGTGACCCTAAATGAATAGTAAACACACTTGTGGGGCCAACCCATGGTCAAACGATGGGTCAAACCCCTTGCCATCCTAGTGCCCACAGGTGTGTGCCGGAACTTTTGCCGCGTTCTCCAAAATTCACCTAAACACTTAAAATTCTACCTTTAGGAAAGTTGTAGGTCTTGTTGAGGGACACAACTTTCATGTAGATTGGCATTTCAAATTTGGAGAGGAAAATTGTGAAAAACCCCTTGCAAGACAGATTCTACTGTTGTCAGAAACAGGCTGACATTCAAAGTTGGCATTCAAATAGATTCAAATCTAGGAAGAAAAACCCTGTACGGCCTTTGTGAAAATTGTAGCTGGTACCTAGATCTACAACTTTGGTATTCATCACTTGGTCCAGTTATGTTGGAAAATTTTGAGAAAAACTCACTGGAACACAGCACCAGCAGCACGGGTGGAGCCAGAGCGCGCCGCGCGACGTCGTGCGCACCCGCGCGCCGCCGCCGCCGCCCGCCGCCGGCCACGCCCCGCGTCCGTGCCCGCGCTGCCCGAGGCCTCGCCACCCGTGCCACGCCCCGTCCCGAGGTCACGCGCCCCAACGCGCGCCCGCCCGAGGCGCCCGGCGTCGCCGCCGCCATACGCGCGCGCGCACGCCGCGGACCGCCGGTCCGTCGGCCGTGTCGCCGCCGTACGCGCGCTGCCCGAGCGCCGTAGCACGGCCAAGGCATCTCCGCCGTCATCGTCCGTCACCCCTAGATGCGCCGCGCGGCGTATAAAAGCCTCCCCTCCCTTCCCGCGCGCCATCCCGAGCCGCCCGCCCCCATCGTCGCCGCCGCCGGTGCTAGAGCCCGTTGCTCGCGCTCGCCGCCGTCCAAGCCCGTAGTTAGATTCCTTAGCACCCGGGCAAGCTCACGCGTGCGCTTGTTTGCTTCAATTTGGCCTCCACACCGCAGCACCCCCGAGCCGCCGCGAGCGCCGCCGCCGGCCACCGCCGTGCGCCGTCCGCCGAGCACGCCCCGACCCCGCCACCACCGCCAAACGACCCGTGGTGAGCTCAATTGCAACCTCGTGCCGCTTGTTACCATGGCCCGGCCCCACATCGCCGCCGGCGAGCCCTCCCTCCGCCGCGAGGGCATGGTTGTGAATTCGAGGGCCTAGTTGCAAGGAAACCTAACTAAGTTTTGTTACAATTCAGTCCAGTGACTTGTAAAATCCCTAGAAATTCATAGAAAAATCAGAAAAATACCAAACCAATTTTTTAGGTTTGAGGATGCTAAACCGCACCTGTTTTGTTGTATACTCATGGCTAGATTCCAAATAGTTTTGGCAGGAAAAATACAAATGTGTTATACATGGATCTGTCATAACTTGACAAATATAACTCCTCTGTAGCTAAATTTTGGATATGTTGTGTGTTAGGATATGACTAGATGCTGTGCCAAAACTTGCACCACGTTATGCAGTAGATTTTGCTAGACAAATTCTTTTCCATTCCTGCAGTAACTGCCTAGATGATTTTTCCTGTTAAATATATTTATGTTCTTGAGCCCAACTTGTGCACACTGTCTTGTAATGCCAAAAGACACATACTGTGAATTAATCATGAATTTTGGTTTGACAGAAATAATTATTCTTGAATTATGCATATTTTCCTTTGTAAATTAATAAACCAAGTTCAGAAGAGGTTCCATGTGAACATGCTGGTTCTTTTGGCTTGTTTAGGTCTAGAGAGCATGCACAAGAAAGTTGGGAGCATTTTGATGCTTATTTATTTTTATATGCATTTCAGTTGAATCACTAGTTAGCCTTTGTTATTTTCCATAATATTTATTTTACTAGCATCCAACACTCACATGTGGGTCCAATGGACCAGGATGGGTGCTAGTAGGCTTAAGAAACACTCATTTAATTTTTGGCAATTTAATTGATTAATAAAAGACTTAAATGTCCTTTTATTATTAAAGGGAAATTAAATAAAGAAAAACCCTTAATTAAATTTTTTCCTTTTTGAAAGTATTATTTAATATAAATGAAAGATAATTAATTAGCATCACTAATAAGAAATTAATGCATAAATAAAAATATTAATTACACCTTGTTGGTAAAGATAAAAGGAAATGAAACCTTCACATGAAATGATAAGCTTACTAAAAACCTTTATTCAAATATGGAATAAAAGAGTAACACATGTACACCCCCTAACCTTCCTAAAAGAGAAACCTTAGATGAATGCTTGTTAAGGTGGATATGACCAACTAGAGTTGGATAAGACAACAAACTATCACATCACCTAAAGTGCATTGCATTCCGTGTAGATCTTCCGGGCGGAGATTACTCCCTGATCCCGGAAACCGAGGAAGGCGGAGCGGAAGGTTCTCTGCAGTACGTGGACGTACTCGACACCGAGGGTTCCCAAGCTAACCTAGTCGACGAAGGCAAGCTCCGGTGCATCTAACCCAGTTTTAAAGTTCTTTATTCAATTAACTATGAATGATTGTGCATTTACGTTCAGGAGTTGAATGAAACCCTAGATGCATGATCCATAGGTACCTTTGATCCCTACTAGTATGATAGGTCGATAGCTGCTAAGCTATAGGACCGGTACAAGTCGGGTGATGACCTCACTCGCGAGAATAGGTTCCTAGATAGGAATCATACTATATCCGTAAATGGATTGCTCACGTGGTAAGAGCATGAGATCCGGGCTCCGGTCCAGTGGTTATGTGGGTTAAGCTTTTGAACGTACTAAGCACATGCCGGTTATGGGGCCGGTAAGCCTAGTACCATAATGAGGCGGCTAGGGATCCTACCGTTACTACTCTTGGGATTCGCTCTCACGGCTCGCCACCAGTGGTGTATGGTGACTCCGGGTATCTCGCGGGGTATGCCGGATAGCCTGCACCAAAGATCGTAAGATTCGATCCCGACCCGAGGATTTATGGGGACGGCCTGGGAAGTTGTCCTCGCAGGGGCAGCCTACCGTGTGTTTGGGTCTACCTTGCAAGGTTTAAATCAATCGATTGTCGGCCTCTCACCGTTACCCGAGACTACTTACTCCACTAGTCATGAGATCCCTAATGATGGAAATTGATGAATATTGTGCTTGATTAATTGTATTGTACAACTTTGTTTGTACTAGTTGGCTAATGTAGTAAAGATTAAACCTACTAGAACTTGTGCTAAAATCTTGAAAGTAAGGACCTACTTTTTGTTACTTTTTAGCAAAGGCAACCCAGTAGCCAAAACGCCTTCCATGGTCTAGAACTGGTGAAGTAGATATCACTGACGGGTAAGACTTGCTGAGTATTAGTATACTCAGCCTTGCTATAATGTGTTCATCCAGGTAATGCCTTCAGTGATGTGTGGCCCGGTGAGATCCCTCCCGGCTGGGAGCTAGAATGGGTGGAGGACGACTACTGAAAGCATCATGGATGGCCTCCCGTGGTGTCTTCACTTCCGCTAGTTAATTTCCGCTGTTTTTCAAAACTCTGAACTATTTCCTCATGACAAAAACTATGGTTTGTAATAAATAAACCCCCCGGGGTATGAATTTGGATATTAATGTTGTTGTATCTCTGGACTTGCCTTCGAGTGAGTTTTAATGTATATATTCGATCCTTGTTGCTTTTCAAGTGATTTACCGGGCGTTAACCCGACAACTAACGACATGATGATACTTTATTATTGCTTAATGACCAAAGTGGATCGGTCTTAGGCGATAGTACGGTATTTTCCTGGGTGGGTTGTCACAACTATAACATGCAAAAATTTAGACATAGACAAGCAAGATAGCCACAATTTGAGTACAAGCATCGCCAACAAGATACACGGGGACATATAGGCAAGAGATATAGACATGATGAAGATGAAGCATTTTTCATGAAAACTTCCCTCTCATGGGCATAGAACCTAATCATGAGAAAAAAGAGCACCCACAACAAATAACTCACAAACTTCATGCAATGTCACACATTCTCATCACAAGATCATTACGAACACCTACAAGCTATCTCATGTCATGTCAAAGCCACCGAGCCATGTGTCCACTTCTAGATATGAGACTTCTTATTGGTGAACATCATGCAACGGTTTAGCACCCAAGGTAAGGAAATTAAAGCATTTCTAGACATGGAAGCACAGTTTTCAAGCTTAGGCATCTCACATACCATTTTTATGATTTACAAATACAATCATGGTACATGAAGTGCCTTTGCGGCAAAAAGAAGCTTATGCTTCTCCACAAGGTAGTATGTAGGCTAAACATTCTTGATGATAAATGGATCTTTGATCCCAAATGAAAAGAACATGTTTCCAAACACAAATTAAGCAAGGTATAGCCATGAGAACCTAAAAAGAACATGAAAGGCATTCTACCCACAAGAGAGGATCATAAAGCATTTTTAACAAAGTAAAGCCGTCCACAAGCATATATATCCCCAAAGCTACCAAGAGCATAGCTATACATCTCATGAGCATCACAAGCAAGATCATAATCTCATCTCTAGCATATCATGGTGATCAAAGTATATGAGAGAAGCACATCTCCGTGACATATATTACAAATGCAGTCTATGATACAAAGATGCAAGCATGATATGAAACACATGGAAATGCAACATGCATATGTACATCAACCCTCCCAACCGAAGCTCAAAAAGGAAAAACAACTCCAAGCTCTCCTTGCAAACGAGCAAATGTAGCTTGGTCCAAAGGCTTAGTTACGATATCTGCAAGCTGCTTTTCTGTGGGTACATGGATGAGGTCTATGTTTCCCTTCTCAACATTGTCTCTCAGAAAGTGGTACCTCACTTCTATATGTTTGGTTCTGGAGTGAAGCACGGGATTTTTAGCAACACTAATGGCACTCGTGCTATCACACATGAGAGGCACATGGGAACACTCCTCACCAAAGTCACTCAGCGTGTATGTGATCCGAAGCAGCTGAGAGCAACTACTAGGGGCAGCAACATACTCGGCTTCTATGGTAGACTAAGCTACACTAGACTGTTTGCGAGAAGACCAAGAAACAAGCGAGGAACCCAAAAACTGACAAGTCCCCGAAGTCGACTTCCTATCGACTCGACACCCCGCAAAATCGACATCCGAAAAACCAAGAAGAGAAAGAGAGGAGGGCGCCGAGTACCAAAGACCAAGCTCAGGAGTGTATTGAAGATACCAAAAGATCTGCTTGACGGCTTGTCGATGTGAAGTCCTCGGTGACGCCTGAAAACGAGCGCACAGACACACAGAAAACTGGATGTCCGGCCTCGTCGCCGTCAAGTACAAGAGGGAGTCGATCATGCTCCGGTACTCCTTCTGGTCCACGGGCTCTCCGTCCTCGTCCGCGTCAAGCACTGTAGTCGTACTCATCGGTGTCGACAGGGGCTTCGAATCGTCCATCTTTAACTTCTTGAGGATGTCCTTCGTGTACTTGGCTTGATGTACAAAGGTTCCCTCCTTCGCCTGCTTGATCTAAAGCCCGAGAAAGAACTGCAATTCTCCCATCATAGACATCTCGGATTCTCTGCTCATATCCTCTACAAACTTTGCCACCAAAGAGTGAGACGAGCCGCCAAAGACAATATCATCCACATATACCTGAACAATTAGGATATCATTACCCTGCCTGAGAAGAAAAAGGGTCTTATCTACCTTGCCCATCTCAAACCCCTTGCTGAACAAGAACCCCCTCAAACGGCCAAACCAAGCACGGGGAGCTTGTTTCAGCCCATACAACGCCTTTCTCAACCTATACACCTTGTGCGGAAACTCAACACTCTCAAAGCCCGATGGTTGCCTCACATACACTTCCTCCTCTAAAAACCCATTCAAGAAGGCACTCTTCACATCCATTTGGTACAACTTGAACCCTTTATCCACAGAAAAAGCTAGAAGGATCCTAATTGCCTCCAAACGGGCTACAGGAGCAAATGTCTCCTCATAATCTATCCACTCCTTCTGACTGTAGCCATGAGCAACCAACCTCGACTTGTTCCTCACCACCTCACCATTTTCTCCCTCTTTGTTTTTCCATAGCCATGTTGTCCCAATAGGTTTTCAATTTGGTGGTGGCTCCACTAACTCCCACACTTGGTTTCTCTCAAAGTTCTCCAACTCCTCATGCATGGCATTCACCCAATTAGGATCAGATAGAGCGTGTCCAATGTCTTTCGGCTCAAAGGTAGCAACAAAAGCTGAATGAGCAAAGTGAGAAGCATTTTTGGACCTCGACCGTGTCGTACACTCATTGATGTCGCTGATGATTACCGAGGGAGGATGATCAACTTGAACTCGCCTCGGTGCCTCTCGCCTTGAGGCAACCTCCCCCTCAGCAGTTGCTTCCACTTGATCTTTTTGAATCGTAGGCGGTGTAGGGGATGGACCATCCTGCACCGTAGTCGTCGTAGTGGAAGTAGAGGGTAAATGTGTGGCTGGAGCTTCACCATCATCACCATTGTCCTCTCCAGCATCATCCTCCTCGTCCTCAAAGATCTTCTTGCCAACTTCATCATCACCCGCACACTCAAAGACAGACGAATTGCATGGTTGTGTCTCGTCGAAGGTCACCTCGCAAGTCTCCATGACTAGGTTAGTATCGAGGTTGAGCACACAAAATGCTCTAGAATGACTAGCATAACCTAAGAAAATCCCATCTGAAGACCTTGACTCAAATTTATCTAGCCTACCCTTCTTGAGAATGAAGCATCTACAACCAAAAGCCCTGAAGTGGCTCACTCTAGGTGCTCGTCCGTGCATTAGCTCATAGCACGTTTTGTTCAAGAAGGCCCTCAGAACAATTCGATTCCCAACATGGCAAGCGATGTTCACCGCCTCGGCCCAATATTTCCTCGGAGTCCTATGCTCATCAAGCATCGTCTGAGCCATCTCACAAAGGGAATGATTTTTCCTCTCAACCACACCATTCTGACAAGCCACATAGGTAGAAGAAAACTGATGTTCGAGACCCAAATCATGACAAAAGGTTTCGAAATGAGAGTTTTTAAATTCACTGCCATTGTCGCTATGAATAGCTCGAACAACATCTCCATGTCTCTCGTTCTTCAACCTCAAGATCAGATCTCTCACAAAACCAAACGTCTCCCCCTTGTCAACCAAAAAGAAAACCCAAGCATAGCGAGAATAGTCGTCCACAATCACAAGGACATACCACTTCCCACCCGCCGAGCACACACGAGCTGGACCTCCAAGTCCATATGGAACAACTCGCATGGTCTCTCTGTCATAATGGATGTCAGAGGCGGATGAGAAGAGGCGACCATCTTGCCATGCCTACATGGAGCACATACCAAATCCTTTTGGTATTTCAACTTAGGCAGTCCTCGGACTAATCCTAGCCCACTCAAGCGTGACAACAACTCAAAACTCAAGTGACCTAGTCTCCTATGCCATTTCCAAAGCTCCACCGAAACACCAGCAACCAAACAATGAGGAGAGCCGACACACTGAGAAAAATCAGCTCTGAAAATTTGACCCTCGGGGATGATCGTACACACAAGATCGTCTCGAGAATCCAAAACACGAGAACAGCCCGTTTTGAACCGGACTTCAAAACCCTCATCAAGAAGTTGGGAGACAGAGAAGATTGTATGTCAAAGACTTGACAAGAGAAACACGCCTAAGAGTCACAGTCTCACTCACCTTCACCGTGCCCACTGAAAGCACTCTACCTCTCACATTATCCCCAAAAGTGATGTACTCCTTGGTCATCATGGGGCTGAGGCTGAAGAACCATTGTCGATCTCCAGTCATGTGTCGGGAGCAACCAGAGTC
The DNA here is from genome assembly GCA_947561735.1 of Cenchrus americanus. Lineage (NCBI taxonomy): Eukaryota > Viridiplantae > Streptophyta > Magnoliopsida > Poales > Poaceae > Cenchrus > Cenchrus americanus. The sequence goes on from OX387242.1 coordinate 192,008,731, forward strand.
GATCAACAAAAAGCCGTCCAAGCCTCCCACCTGCAAAATAAAAAACGAGAGTGAGAGTGAGCAAAGGACCCAACATTGGGGTTAGTACAAAACTAATCAAACCAGTGCCTCGCCGTTTGCTCAAACGTGGGGTTAACAAAATCCATCCTATCTCTCCTAGGTGGAACACCCACACGTCCCCTTGGAGGACTACACGTACCATGAAGGGGAGACCGTGGTCCGTAGCTCCTCTGGGACCTAAAGCTACGATCGTCCCCCCCCCCATACTCGTATTGGCCACGAGCAAAGGAATGTCCAGCAAACTCACCACGCCCAAACCCAACACACCTACCACTTTCTCTATGTGGTGGCTCACCTCGAGGCACATACTCACGCCTCCCACGAGGGTAGATGGTACGCACCTTTCCCTCACCTCTTGGCACCAACCTAGGCTCAGGCACACCATGAGAAGGGCGGTACCCATCCTTGTTGGCCAACTCTCTAGCCAACCTCTCCTCACGCTTCTTCCTGAAGCAAAACTCAGCAAGATGCCCATCCCTCCCACAATGCTCACAATGGAAGGGTTTCGGTTTTGGCTTTGGCTTTGGGTTCTCTTTGGGCTCTGGCTTCTCCTCACTCATTTTCTCCTCACTTGGTTTCTCTCCCTTCTTCCCAAAGAATTCATTCCCAAAGACACTCTTCAACTTGATGGGTTCCTGGAAGTTGTTGGTTTGTGGAGGAAACACGGGTGGTTCTGGGCTTGTGTCTAGTCGATTCCTAAGATGGTTCGGTTTAGGAACAAAAGCATTTTTGTGGTGGGTTTTTGGTGGTTCTGGAACATCACTCTCACCACTTCCCTCATCCACTTTCTTTGCCCCAAGCGCTTCCCCATCCTGGCACTCAAATGCCTCGATCATCCTCCTCAACTGAGGCTCATGACTAGACAACCAACCCATCAACTGCCTCAACTCATCATTCTCATCCTGCAAACGATCAACATAATGTGCAATCTCCATATTCTTCACAACATTCAATTCACAAGTGGAAAAGATTGTAGGAATAGGAGCTTTCAGCTGAGCCTCTAGTGATCTAGCATAAGCAAGCAAAACATCTAGCTTCTCATGCAAAATAGGACAAGAAGTACAAGCACCAAGCAAGGAGGTCCTAGATTTCATCTCATCTAGCTCGACCCTAAGCACATCTAGTTCCTCAACCTTGGAGGCATACTTCTCCTTAAGCACAGTCAATTCACCAAGAATGGTGGAACAATCAATGCATTCAGGTTCACTGGTCACAATGGGAGCAGACTTAAGGGAATCTATTTGAGCCCTAGCACCAACAAGCAAAGACACTAGCTCAATCACCTTCTCCTTAGCCTCTCCAAGCAAAGACCTATACTCCCTCTTCTCCTTGTTGGTCTTTCTAAGCACATCATCATGATTGTCGAGCAAGTCATTCAACCAAGCAGTCTCCTCTATCAAGAAGGATGGGTTATTGTTTACCTCTTCCTCGAAGTCGGAGCCCGAGTCATCCTTGTTGCTCTTCTTGCTTGCGGTGCTATGTGCCATGCCGCAGAAGCCTTGGGCGGTGAAGCACAAGCCGTTGATGTTCTTGCTCGAATGCTTGCCCTTGTGCCGGTTCTCTTCTTCATCACTTGAGCTCGATGAAGAGTAGCAGGAGCTTGAGTCGATCTCGCTCGCACCGGCCACCACGCTCCCTCCTTCTTCTCGTGGCCACCATTCTTCCTCGGCCTCTGCTCGGACTTGTTCTTGCCCTTGTAGTCGTCCCTCGAGCAGTGCTTGTGGTTGGTCCTCGAATGGTGCTTGTGCTCGGGCTTGACCTCCATGGCTTCCGGACACTCGGCGATGAAGTGCCCATGCTTCCAGCACCGGTAACACATGCCCGAGCTCCTCCGAGCGTTCTTCCGGTTCGTGTACATGCGCTCGAACCGCCTGCTCAACAACGCGAGATCCTCCTCGCCCAGCACATCGAACTCCTCATCTGGCATGGACACAAGGCAAGACAAAGAAAATTGTCTCGAAGACATGTTAGCATTAGTCCTTGAACCAGACACGAGAGCCAGACTATGGGGATCAGTCGGGTTCTCGATCTTTGCACGCACCCCACGGTCCACCTCGGACGACTTGAGCTTGGAAAACAGCTCGTCCACCGTGAGGATCTCATACTTCTCCAACTCTAGAATGGCCTCGACCTTCCCACTCCACATGGTATGATCCAGAGAATGCATGAGCTTGACAGCCCTGTCATGGTCATCATACGAGAGTACGGCCACATTAGCCCTCATGTTGTTCACGATCACTGTGAAACGCTGAAACATGGAATCTATGGACTCACCGGGGAGATGAGTGAAGTTCTCGTACTCTCTCCGGTAGGTCGCAAAGAGCCGAGACTGAACCTGAGCGTTCTTGAGCTGCTCCCAAATCCTGCACGCCAAGTCCTCTGTACGAACCCATTCAAATTCCGATTCACACAGAGAACGCTACAGGTAGTCGACCGCCTTGTTGTTGGCGTCGAACATGTCCCTCGATCCTGGAGCAAGGAAGTTCACCGGATGAACATAAGCTGTGTTCACCGTGACATCCCACAGGGTCTGACCCTTGCCGCGGAGGAAAGCGGCCATCCGCCTTTGCCATATATGGTAGTTCTTACCATCAAAGTGTGGAGGAACCGAACCCTGTTCCTGGTATGCCATCTTTGGATCTTAGACTGGTTAGAATCACGAAGATCCATAACCGGCTCTGATACCAATTGAAGGACCGATTAGGAGACCAGAGAGGGGGACTGAATGGGAGCCAATAAAAATTCTTCTCCTAATAGAGAACTCAGCCTAAACCCCAAATTCACAACCAAGGATTCCCACACGAGTTTGCCAAGGTCACGTAGTCACGGCGGACGTACCAACCCTAGGAACAAACCCCAAACGATCCCAAAGAGGCAGCACGAACCAAGAAGCAAAGGACTTAGCTGTTCTGCAGCAGTCCAGGCGGATGGTTCGCGGCCTTGGGGCGGACTGTTCGCGACCACTGCGCGGACGGTCCGCGCCACAAGGCGGACGATCCGTTAAACACTAATAGAATGACCCAACCGGCAGCTCCACATGCGGACTGTCCGTACCTCGTCCTCGGATGGTCCGCGAGCAACTCGTGCTGCACGGACTCTCCGCGACGTCCCTGCGGACTGTCCGCCAAACCACTTTCCACCAAAAAACACTGGCCAACCGGATCAAAACAAAGGCGCTCAAGAACACATGAAGAACGCGAAGAACACCTGGGCAAAACCCTCCACGTGGACGGTACGCACCCACCACGCGGATGGTTCGCGAGGTTCAAACCGGCGCGGGAACAGCAGCCAGAAAACCAACTCGAGAGAACCCTACCACCTATCCTTCCAAGGATCTCCCGAACGGTTGAAGCTCTTGAGAAAAGATTTGGGAAAGATGTGAAGCGTCCCTAGGGGATGCTATGCCCCAAAACTTGGGTCCTCAAACAACCTAAATTTCCGGGAATCGAAATGCCACCGAAACCAACCAAAAACCTAGGACCCAACCGAAATCCTTCAATCGGAGGCCGAACTCGGAGTTTGGGGGATCAAGATCAAGCACAAAGATGCACAAGGCAACTATCCATGATTCCCACCAACAAATTCGAGCCCAAACACCTCGGAATCAAAGGAACAAGACGCGCACGAAAAACCGACGAAAATAGCTCGAAAAATACACGAAAATCCAACGAGCTACAAACCGGGAATCGACGCAACCATCAAACCTTCCATTCACTCGGAGGTCAGATTCTTTACAAACTGAGGAAAAATCTAACCCTAGAGAGCAAGGAAATGAGAAGGAGTCCGGATGGATGGTTTGCCTCGAATCCCTAGAGCTAATATATATGAGCCCCCTCTGGGCCAAGCAAAAGACCAGACTACCCCTAGCACTTAAGTTGAGATACAACCCCTCAGGGGCAAATAGGTCATGTAGCACTCCTCTTCATCGCACGGCCACGCCGTTGCCGCAGACTGCATCCTCCCGACGCAAGCCCTGCGATCCCGCCATGCATCCGCCGGCATCGAAGCTTCTCGGCGCGCCCGGATCCCCTCTCCGCCCGCCAAGCCTCCGGTCTTGGTTTTGTGGCTCAACCAAGTAACCCGACGGTTTTCTGGTGAACCACCGCAAACCCCTCGTGCAGACTCCGGTCGTGAGCCGCTACCCTGCACCAGCTCCGGTCGACGACTTCGTCTTGCTCTTCTTTCCATCATGGGGCCCGCACTTGACCCCGCTGGCTACCGGGTCCCTTGAGCCAGGCCTACTTGTCTCTCCACTCCTCGGAGGCCCCGCAAAGCATAGAACTTTCGCGCCCACTCTTCACCTGCACCAATGCAAATCAAGCCGCAACCTGCACCCGCAATACTCGGCCAAGAGTTAGTCCACACCATATTGTCAATCACTCATCACAACCGCGGCGGCCGAGGCCACGCGGACAACCACGTCTCCGGCGCCTCACGTGGCGGCTTTGACGCCCGCCAGAAAATTGAAGAACTACGGTGCAACAAGGCTTCCACGGCAGGCGACAACGACGGCTTCCCAGAGAAATTCAAGCCTCTGGGAATTACCAAGTATGACACGAAGCAAGATCCAGTACAGTGGCTCAGATGCTACGCCCTCTCTATCGAGAACGCAGGGTTCAACAATGACACCAAGTGCCTCTACTTCCCCTTCTGTCGGGACCAAGCGCCACTCACATGGCTCAAGTCACTCGAGAAGTACTCGATCGACAAGTGGGAACAGCTGAAGGAGTAGTACACCTGCAACTTCGTGAGCGCTATGGGCCGCTCGGGTACTCGCATGGACCTAGCAATGGTGAAGCAGGAACAAGGCGAGATCCTTCGCAAGTACATGCGGCGTTTCTTTGAAGGACCGATACGGCGAACCAGAGAGGGGGGGAGTGAATGGGAGCCGATAAAAATTCTTCTCGAAGGAGATGAAAACTCCAACAAGACGAACACGGCTTCCAACACACGTCTCCGACTCACTACCCAAGTTGGCCAAGCCCACGTAGCCACTGGAGTGCCACTGGACCTAGGAACCAACACACACAGCCTTCCGACTCGAGAACGCAGCGGAACAACAAACCCCGAGTCTACAGACCCACACCGGTCAGACCGGTGAGCACCACCGGTCAGACCGGTCCCTGTTGGTGAAACTAAGCAACTTTCACTAAGTGGCTCTACACCGGTCAGACCGGCGAGACACACCGGTCAGACCGATGGCAGCCTGAAAGCCCCCAAGGCACCAAACAGGCCAACCGACCACCAAACGGACCCAAACTTGAAAACGCAGCACCACGGGACAACAACGAACACACCAAGACGTTCACCCGAGCAAAATCCCACAGAGGGTTGCACCGGTCAGACCGGTGTAGCCTGGGCAGCTCGGGATGAACAGCACCCGCGGGTCAACTCCCCCAAATCCAAATCTCGATCTCCCGAATCGCTCCACGGACTTGAACAAGACTTTGGGGATATCAGGAACACCTCATGAGGAGTCCATAACCAAGTTTAATCCCACCAAATCTCGTCCAAAAAGGAGGAATCGAAGAAATCCCGCCGAAAGCACTTGCAACCCAAGAACTCAAGAAAACCCCAAAATCGAGCACTTTTACTCACGGATTTGGGAGGGGAATCACAGCCCAAAGAACCACGAAGGGTTCCCACAAATTTCCCCCATCAAATCCCCAAGAGAAAAGCCCCGAAAACACCCCAAAGAAATCACCGAGAGAAGGCTCCGAAAATCACCACCAAGAACAACCGGGAAAACACATCCAAACCTTGAGGAACCACGCCAAATCATCTATACATGAAACAAAGGTTCGTACAAGGTCTAGCAAGCCGCCCGATCATCCATCCCTCTCTACAAGATCTCTCCGTGAAGCTCTCTTGCTAGTCCTAAGGAAAACCTAGAGAAAATAGGTGGAAAATAGGAAAACTAATGAGCTAGGGTTCCAAGAGTTGGCTGCCATCCTCTCACCTCTTGGGTTATATGGAGGCAACCGAATGTCTAAAATGCCCTTCTCTAACAACTAGGGATACAAGCCCCTCAAGGGCGGATTTGGAATTCTTGATGTCTTCACCATCGGACGGATGCCCCGCGACCGCACCCTGCGTAGCCTCGACGCAAGCCATGCGATCCCGACGCGTGTCCTCCGCTTCGAAGATTCCGGACTGCGTCGTCGCACACCGGTCAGACCGGTGCTCCTCACCGGTCAGACCGGTCCCCACCGGTCAGACCGGTCAGACCCACCGGTCAGACCGGTCAGACCGGTCTGGTGCTGCTGCACCTCCGTCTTCGGTTCTCCGGTCTTGGCTTTGTGGATCAACCAAGGAACCCAGTGGTTTTCTGGTGAACCACCGGAAACCCCGCGAACTCGGTGTAGCCTCCGCCAATGTCCACTCATGACTTTGCTCCCACGTAGTCCCGGCTCGACCTTGGTTTTGAGGCTCAACCAAGAAACCGTCCACGACTTCATCTTACTGTTCATGCCACCATGCGGCCCGCACTTGACCCCGCTGGCCACCGGGTCCCTCGAACGAAGCCTACTTGTCTTCTCCACACCTGGAGGCCTCACCGGCGACGACCTTTCGCGCTTGTTCTTCACCTGCACCAACACCAGTCAAGCCGCAACCTGCACCTGCAATACTTAGCCAAGAATCAGTCCACACAACGTTGTCAATCACTCATCACACAAGGAAGCGACCATCCACCGGTCCTCGAACCACACATGGTCCTCAATCCCCCCCTTGATGAGTGCATTGACAACACCCACACAAAAGTAGCAAGAGAGAAAAGAAAAAGAAAAGAAACGAATAAAAAGAACCTCCAACAAGCGATCGAAAGCCAAACAAAGGCAAAAAGCAAGATCACTTGAAGGAAACAAGTCTCGGACCCCTTAGGCAAGGGCAATGGCTCGACACATCCGAGACAAGGCAAAGCTCAAGAAAAGAGCACAAACCACAGAATCAAAGCTCGAACAACCACAAAGAGCTCCCTCTGCACACATGCAAGCTCCCCCTGAACCAATGCACCTCCCCCTGGACGAATGCATGCAAGACACCACTTGAAACAGGGCAGCTGCAACAAAACAGCCCTGACCGGTCAGACCGGTCAACACCACCGGTCAGACCGGTGTGCAACATGTGTACAGAACCAGCACTCACACCGGTCAGACCGGTGACCCTGACCGGTCAGACCGGTGCACAACAGAGCCCAGAAATGGCTCGAAACCACCTGAAAACCTTCTAAACACGTCCAAAGAAGCCATTTCAAGCTCAAACTTCTCCCCCTTGTTGGCAATGCATGAATCAAGCCAAAAATGAAAAACTTTCAACCTAGAGCTTCTCAAATAGACAAAATTCAACAAAGAATGCTACACATGTCCAAATGAGCAAGTTAGATACTCTACGGCTTCGTATCGATCTCAACTACATGATCACCAAGTTTCACAACCATTAGACGAAGCTAAGATGGATTTTGGCAATTTTGCGAAAAACTTGCCTCTCATGAGCAAAGTCCTAAACATGATCAAAGCATATCAAAAAGGCAAAGCCACACAAACTTCATGCTAGGACAGCCATTCTAACCATAAGACCATCACAAACACCCACAAGCACCTCATGTCATGTCAAAGCCACCGAGCCATGTGCCTACTTCTATGTATGAGACTTCTCATTGGTAGGCATCATGCAACGGTTTAGCACCCAAAGCAAATTAAATTCAGCATATATGACATGGGAGCATATTTTCCAAGCATTTTTCATTTCATTTTCAGATTTGTAAATGGTACATGAAATGTCTTTGCGACAAAAAGGAACTTATGCTCCTCCACAAGATAAATCAAGAGGGCTAAACATTCATGATGGCAAATGAGCCTTTGGCCCCATATGATCAATAAACTAGCTATCCAACCACAAAGTAAGCATAGCAAGGCCACAAAAACATGTCAAGAGCATGTAAAGGCATTTACACATGAGAGAGCATACATGTGACATTTTTCAAAAGCATAGCTATCAACCATGGATTATTCATCAAGATCATCAAGAGCTAAGACAAACTAACCGTAGCATACCAAACAAGCTCACAAAGACATATATTTCATTCCATGGTGAACAATGTATATGAGAGAAGCTTTTCCTATCCAATGCATATGATACAAAATGCATGTAATCTAAGATACAAAGATGCCTATACATCATGTTACATATGCCATGACAAATGCAAGAAATGCACAAAGGAAAGCTATACATATGCTACAAACCGGCTCCTCGAGGGGAGGCAAAACGGGCTCGACACCACCGGCAAAAGAGAGCTCCCACACACCCAACTCAAGAAATCAAACACACACCAAGTTCCCCCGCAAACGAGTGAAAGTTGCTTGATCTAGGGGTTTGGTGAAAATATCGGCTAGTTGGTCATGTGTGGGTACATGGATCAAAGCTATCTTTCCTTTCTCGACGTTGTCTCTCAGAAAATGATACCTCACTTCTATGTGCTTGGTTTTGGAATGGAGCACTGGGTTCTTTGCAACGCTTATGGCACTGGTGCTATCACATTGAAGTGGGACATGGGTATACTCCTCACCAAAGTCACTCATGGTGTAGGTGATCCAAAGGAGCTGAGAGCAACAACTAGCAGCGGCAACATACTCGGCCTCGGTCGTGGATTGAGCTACGCTCGACTGCTTGCGGGAAGACCAAGACACCAAAGAAGAACCCAAAAACGGCAAGTCCCGCAAGTGGACTTCCTATCCAACCGACACCCGCAAAATCCGCGTCCGAAAAACCATGAAGCACCAAAGAAGAGGACGCGGAGTACCAAAGGCCGAAGTCGGGAGTGTGACGCAAGTACCCGAAAATTCGCTTCACCGCTTGCCGATGCGAAGTCCTCGGAGACGCTTGAAAACGAGCGCACGGACACACCGAGAACGTATGTCCGGCCTCGTCGCCGTCAAGTAGAGGAGTGACCCGATCATGCTCCGGTACTCCTTCTGGTCCACGTGTTCACCTTCCTCGTCCGCATCAAGAGCCGTAGTCGTACTCATCGGCGTCGTCATAGCCTTGGAGTCTTCCATCTTGAACTTCCTCACAATGTTCTTGGTGTACTTAGCCTGGTGCACAAATGTTCCTTCCTTTGATTGCTTGATTTGTAGCCCGAGGAAGAACTGCAACTCACCCATCATGCTCATCTCAAACTCCCTGCTCATATCATCTGCAAACCTTGCAACAAGAGAGTTAGACGAGCCACCAAAGACAATATCATCCACATACACCTGCACAATCAGGATATCTCTGCCCTGCCTCGGCAAAAACAAGGTCGATCGACCTTCCCCATCTCAAAACCTCTCTCAAACAAGAACCCCCTCAACCTGCCATACCAAGCTCTAGGCGCCTGCTTCAACCCATACAGCGCCTTCCTCAACTTGTACACCCGGTGGGGGTACTTCTCACTCTCAAACCCCGGAGGCTGCCTCACATACACTTCTTCCTCCAGCACACCATTCAGAAAAGCACTCTTCACATCCATTTGGTGCAACTTGAACCCTTTAGCCACAGAAAAGGCTAGAAGGATCCTAATCGCCTCCAAACGGGCTACGGGAGCAAAGGTCTCCTCGTAGTCGATCCCCTCCTTCTGACTGAACCCCTGAGCAACAAGTCTCGACTTGTTCCTCACAACCTCACCCTTCTCTCCCTCTTTGTTTTTCCACACCCACTTTGTACCAATCGGCTTACACCCTGGGGGAGGGTCAACCAACTCCCACACCTGATTCCTCTCAAAGTTCTCCAACTCCTCATGCATCGAGTTAACCCAATTGTGATCAGATAGTGCGTGTCCAATGTCTTTGGGCTCGAAAGAAGCAACAAACGCAGCATGAGCAAAATGGGCATTGTTTCGAACCCTCGACCGTGTAGTGCGTTCATTCATGTCGCCAATGATTCTCGAAGCTGGGTGATCCACTTGAACTCGCCAGGGAGGTTCTCGCCTCGAAGCTACCTCCCCCTCAACATCAGCTTCTCCTCGTTCTTGATTTGTCGTCGTAGGTGTAGCAGAGGGTCCATCCATCATCGTAGTCGAAGTAGTGGGTACATGTTCAGCGGGGGCACCGCACCACCATCCTCATCATCACCATGTTCATGCTCCTCCTCCTGAAAGATCTCCTCGCCAAGCTCATCATCACCTGCACACTCAAAAACAAGGCGACTACGTGGCTCGTCTCGTCGAAGGTTACCTCGCAAGTCTCCACGATTTGGTTAGTTTCAAGATTGAGCACACGATATGCTCTAGAATGAGATGCATAACCAAAGAAAATGCCATCGACGGACCTAGCCTCAAACTTATCTAACTTCCTTCCTTTCTTGAATGAAACACTTGCAACCAAAGACATGGAAGTGACTCACCTTGGGTGTGCGACCATGCATCAACTCATAGCATGTCTTCTTCTTGTGCACTCCGAGGTATATCTGTTCGACACATAGCATGCGGTATTCACCGCCTCGGCCCAATACCTCCTCGGAGTCCTATGCTCATCAAGCATCGTCCGAGCCATCTCGCACAAGGTCCCGTTCTTCCTTTCCACAACACCATTCGGGGAGGCGTATACGGACTCGAAAGCGGGTGCTCAAGACCCAAGTCATGACAAAAGGTTTCAAAACGAGAGTTCCCGAATTCCGAGCCATTATCACTTGCGGATAGCTCGTATGGCATCTCCGTGCCTCTCGTTCCTCAACCTCAAGACTAGATCTCGAACAAAACCAAACGTCTCCCCCCTTATCCTCGAGAAAGAACACCCACGCATACCGAGAATAGTCGTCCACCACAACAAGGACATACCACTTCCCACCCGCAGATCGCACACGAGCTGGGCCAACAAGGTCCATATGGAGCAGCTCGCATGGACGCTCAGTCATCACATCGGTGAGAGGCGGGTGAGAAGAGGCCACCATCTTGGCATGCCTACACGGAGCACAAACCAACTCTTTCTCAAGCCTCAACCGTGGCAATCCTCGGACCAAATTGAGTTTACTCAAGCGAGACAAAAGGTCAAAGCTCAAGTGACCCAACTTCCTATGCCACTTCCACAACTCACTCGAAGAACCAGCCAAGAAACAATGCTCCACACCCGAAGACTGAGAAAAATCAGCACGAAACACCTGACCCTCGGGAACGACCATACAGACAAGGTCCCCTCAAGAGTCCACAATCCGAGAACCACCAGGCCGAAACAACACCTCAAAGCCCTCATCCAACAACTGGGACACAGAAAGCAAATTGTACCCCAGCGATTGAACAAGATCAACACGCCTCAGAGTGATCTTGTCACTCACTTTTATCTCACCTTCTGAAAGCACACGCCCACGCCCATTGTCCCCAAAAGTGATGTACCTCTTCGTCACCACGGGACGAGACTTGAGAACCACCCCCTCGTCTCCGGTCATATGCCTCGAACAACCGGAGTCAATCAACCAAATGTTCTTCAAGTCTCCCACCCGAAATTCAAAAATAGGCACGTGAGCGAACAAACGACTCGACCGGGGTTAGTACCAAAGGAGGAAAACCGATGCCGAGCCATTTGCTCGAAAGTGGGGTTAGCACCAACCAAAGCATCTCTCCTACCAAAGCTACCTCCACGAACACCACCACGGTAACCACCCTGAGGGAACCACCCCTCTCTGCCTGGAGGAGGACCAAAACCACGCAAGAAAGCCCGTGGAACGTCCTTCCTCTCCAACTCAACGCCACGACTCCTCCAATCCCCATATTGAGCACGAGGAGGAGAACGCCTAGCAAACTGACCACCAACCACCAGAACTACGACCACCAGAAACAACCCTCGCACCTGTACGAGCTCGAAACCCGAACAGCTGTCTGTCCAGGCCTGCACCGGTCTGACCGGTGCCCCACACCGGTCGGCCGGTGTGGCTCGGGCAACAGGCACCACCTGCAACCTTCTTCTCTCCCCAAGCCCGAACTGTCCTCACAATCGCCTTGCCCCTGGGCATCTGCATACGAGGCTCAAGTACACCATCGGAAGGGTGGTACTTGTCCTTGTTAGCCCACTCCTTCTTCATTCTCTCCTCTCGCTTCCTCTTGAAGCAAAACTCCTCCTTATGGCCATCTCTCCCACAATAGCCACAATGAAACCTCACAAGCTTAGGTTTTGGCTTGGGATGTGGCTGCTCACTTGGTTTCACTCCACTCAAACCCTCCACCGGTTTCTCACCACTTGCCTTCTCACTCTCCTTCCCAAAGAACACTTTCCCTGAAGTGCTCTCAAACTTGATAGGCTTTTGTAGGTCATTTGTGGGTGTAGGAAACACGGGTGGAGCTGGGGTTGTGTCTAGTCGGTTCCTTAGATGGTTAGGTTTTGGAGGGAAATCATTTTTGTGGTGGGTTTTTGGTGGCTCAGGGATATTCTCTCCACTTCCCTCACCAACCTTGTTTGCCCCAAGCCCCTCACCATCTTACCTCTTAAAGGCCTCGATCATCATCCTCAACTGAGGCTCATGACCGGACAACCAACCCATAAACTTCCTCAAATCATCATTCTCATCCTGCAAACGATCAACATAATGTGCAAGCTCCAAATTTTTCAATGCATGCATTTCACAGGTTGAGCAAGATGTAGGCATGGGTTCCTTCAATTTAGCCTCGAGCGAACTAGTGTAAGCATGCATCTCATCAATCTTAGCATGCAAAACAGGGCAAGAAGTGCAAGCACCTAGCAAAGCGGTCTAGACTTAAGCTCAGCCACTTCAACCCTAAGCACATCTAGTTCCTCACACTTGGAGGCATGCTTCTCCTTAAACAAAGCAAGATCAGCAAGGAATATGGAGCAATCCGCACAATCATTCTCATCAGAGACAACAGGGCTAGCCTTAAGCGAATCAATCTCAAGCTTGCTATCAAGCACCTGTGTCTCTAGCTCAGCCACTCTAGTCCTAGCATCCTCGAGTGAAGCCCTAAGCTCTTTCCTCATTTTCTTGGCCTCTCTAAGCATGTCATCACGATTATCAAGCAAAGAGCCAAGCCTCTCATTCTCCTGGCGCAAGAAGGGAAGCTCATCACGCACCTCGTCGTCGGACTCAGAATCCGAGTCGCTCTGTGTGCTCTTCTTGCTACCGGAGCTCAACGCCATGGTGCAGAAGCCATCTCTCGCGAAGCAGCTCAGCCCGCTCAGGTTCTTGGACGACTTCTTGTTCTTGCGGCGATCTCCCCTCGTCTTCGGCTGCTCGAGCTCGAGGTGGAGTACGCGGGCCCGGAGTCGACGTCGCTCGCTCCAACCATCGCTCGGGCCTTGCCTCGGCCCTCCTTCTTCCTCGATCGTCGCTCGTCCTTGTACTTGTTCTTGTGCTTGCTCTTGTTGTCGCGCCTCGAACGGTACTTGCCATCGTTCATCCTCGGCTTGTGCTTGTAGTCGTCCTTGTTCTCGGCCTTCTCCCGGGCGGTCGGCGATGAAGTGTCCCGGCTTGCCGCACTGGAAGCAAGTCCTCGTGTTCCTCCTCATGTTCACGCGGTTCTCGTGCAGCCTCTCGAACTGCCTCGTCAACAGCGCCAGCTCGTCCTCTCCAAGGTCATCAAACTCCTCATCTGGCATAGACACCAACGAGGGCAAGACTATGGGAATCAGTCGGTCCCTCAAGCTTGGCAGTCATGCCCCTATCCACCTCAGCCGACTTGAGCTTCGAGAACAGCTCGTTCACCGTCAGAGTATCATACCTCTCCGACTCGACTATGGCCTCGAACTTTCCGCCCCATATCGTACGATCCAAGGAGTGTAAGAGCTTGACCGCTCTATCATGATCATCGTACGGGAGCACGTCCACATTGGCCCTCATGTTGTTCACCACCACCGTGAACCTCTGAAACAAGGCATCGATGGACTCACCGGGGAGATGAGTGAAGTTCTCGTACTCTCTCCGGTAGGTCGCATACAACCGTGCTCGAACACAGGCGTTCCCAACATGAGCCTCCTTCAACACCGCCCAAATCCTACAAGCCAAGTGCTCGGTGTGCACCCGATCGAACTCGGTGACACAAAGCACGAAACAAGTAGTCGAACGCCTTATTGTTGGCGTCGAATCCGTCCCCTCGACCCCGGAGCAAGGAAATCCATCGGTGGACATAGCCTCGTGTCCACCGTGACATCCCAAAGCAGGTGACCCTTTCCGCGGAGGAACGCACCCATCCGCTTGCTCCACATCCGGTAGTTCTTGCCATCGAAGTGTGGAGGACCCGAACCCCGTTCCCCGGTACGCCATCCTTGGATCTTAGGCGGTTAGAGTCAACAAAGACCCGAACCGGCTCTGATACCACTTGAAGGACCGATACGGCGAACCAGAGAGGGGGGGAGTGAATGGGAGCCGATAAAAATTCTTCTCGAAGGAGATGAAAACTCCAACAAGACGAACACGGCTTCCAACACACGTCTCCGACTCACTACCCAAGTTGGCCAAGCCCACGTAGCCACTGGAGTGCCACCTGGACCTAGGAACCAACACACACACGGCCTTCCGACTCGAGAACGCAGCGGAACAACAAACCCCGAGTCTACGACCCACACGGTCGGACCGGTGAGCACCACCGGCCGACCGGTCCCTGTTGGTGAAACTGAGCAACTTTCACTAAGTGGCTCTACACCGGTCAGACCGGTGAGACGCACCGGTCAGACCGATGGCGGCTCGAAAGCCCCCAAGGCACCAAACAGGCCAACCGACCACCAAACGGACCCAAACTTGAAACAGCAGCACCACGGGACAACAACGAACACACCAAGACGTTCACCCGAGCAAAATCCCACAGAGGGTTGCACCGGTCAGACCGGTCAAGAGCACCGGTCGACCGGTGTAGCCCGGGCGACTCGGGATGAACGAGACCCGCGGTCAACTCCCCCAAATCCAAATCTCGATCTCCCGAATCGCTCCACGGACTTGAACAAGACTTTGGGGATATCAGGAACACCTCATGAGGAGTCCATAACCAAGTTTAATCCCACCAAATCTCGTCCAAAAAGGAGGAATCGAAGAAATCCCGCCGAAAGCACTTCCAACCCAAGAACTCAAGAAAACCCCAAAATCGAGCACTTTTACTCACGGATTTGGGAGGGGAATCACAGCCCAAAGAACCACGAAGGGTTCCCACAAATTTCCCCCATCAAATCCCCAAGAGAAAAGCCCCGAAAACACCCCAAAGAAATCACCGAGAGAAGGCTCCGAAAATCACCACCAAGAACAACCGGGGAAAACACATCCAAACCTTGAGGAACCACGCCGAATCATCTATACATGAAACAAAGGTTCGTACAAGGTCTAGCAAGCCGCCCGATCATCCATCCCTCTCTACAAGATCTCTCCGTGAAGCTCTCTTGCTAGTCCTAAGGAAAACCTAGAGAAAATAGGTGGAAAATAGGAAAACTAATGAGCTAGGGTTCCAAGAGCTGGCTGCCATCCTCTCACCTCTTGGGTTATATGGAGGCAACCCAATGTCTAAAATGCCCTTCTCTAACAACTAGGGATACAAGCCCCTCAAGGGCGGATTTGGAATTCTTGATGTCTTCACCATCGGACGGATGCCCGGCGACCGCACCCTGCGTAGCCTCAACGCAAGCCATGCGATCCCGACGCGTGTCCTCCGCTTCGAAGATTCGGACTGCGTCGTCGCACACGGGCCGACCGGTGCTCCTCACCGGTCAGACCGGTCCCCACCGGTCAGACCGGTCAGACCCACCGGTCGGACCGGTCTGGTGCTGCTGCACCTCCGTCTTCGGTTCTCCGGTCTTGG
This sequence comes from Cenchrus americanus, assembly GCA_947561735.1. Lineage (NCBI taxonomy): Eukaryota > Viridiplantae > Streptophyta > Magnoliopsida > Poales > Poaceae > Cenchrus > Cenchrus americanus. The sequence goes on from OX387242.1 coordinate 192,024,551, forward strand.
CTTTGTGGATCAACCAAGGAACCCAGTGGTTTTCTGGTGAACCACCGGAAACCCCGCGAACTCGGTGTAGCTTCCGCCAATCTCCACTCATGACTTGGCTCCCACGTAGTCCCGGCTCGACCTTGGTTTTGAGGCTCAACCAAGAAACCGTTCACGACTTCATCTTGCTGTTCATGCCGCCATGCGGCCCGCACTTGACCCCGCTGGCCACCGGGTCCCTCGAACAAAGCCTACTTGTCTTCTCCACACCTGGAGGCCTCACCGGCGACGACCTTTCGCGCTTGTTCTTCACCTGCACCAACACGAGTCAAGCCGCAACCTGCACCTGCAATACTTAGCCAAGAATCAGTCCACACAACGTTGTCAATCACTCATCACACAAGGAAGCGACCATCCACCGGTCCTCGAACCACACATGGTCCTCATTCTTCGACAAGCGCGCCACCGTAGTCGATGTCTCTGACAAGGAATTCATCGACCCCTTCCAAGATGGTCTCTACCACCATCGCACCTTCGAAGACTTCAGCTGTCGCCGCCCAAGCTCCATCACCCACCTCAAGGATATGATCACCTCCTGGGCTGATGAAGAAGACAAGGCTAATGCCAAGTACGACGCCATCCGTGGCAAGCGCAAACAGAACACGGGCGGCGGCAGCAGCAACAACGGGAACCAAAGCGGTCGCAGCAACAACTACTTGGGTCCCAACCGCAAGCGCAAGCCAGACAACACTGTCGCGGCTATCCAGCGCACTGCGAAGGAGAACTCGAAGAAGACCTCCTGCGGCTTCAAAGACTTGCTGAAAGAGAAGTGCCCGTGACATCTGGATGGCAACCACGCCATCGAGCAGTGCTACCAACTCCGGCAAGGACTCAAGGATAATCCAGAGCCATGGCACCCTCACGACAAGAAAAGCAAGAAGAAGACCGACGAAGGCAACGGCGACTTCCAGGAACCCGACAAAACGGTGAACGTCCTCTTCGGCGGACTTCCCAACCGACGGGCTCAGAAAGCTACCCGTCGAGAAGTCATGAGCATTGAACCAGCGGTCCCGACCCCTCTCCGGTGGTCGAAGGTACCCATTACCTTCTCCCGCGCGAATCAATGGACAAGCTTCTCTGAACTAGGACGGTTCCCACTTGTCCTGAAGCTAGTGGTCGCGGGCTCCAAGCTCAACAAGGTCCTCATCGACGGTGGAAGCGGGCTCAACGTTCTTTTCACCAAGACCTTGAAGAAGATGAAGCTCGACATCACCCACATGCTCACCAAGAGAACCTCGCCCTTCTACGGCATCGTCCCCGGGAACGCGACTATCCCACTGGGCTCAGTGGTTCTGCCAGTTACCATCGGGGAAACAAGGGACAACTACCGTACCGAGTACGTCAAGTTCGAAGTCGCGGACTTCGAGACGTCCTACCATGCCATCCTCGGCAGACCAGCTATCGCCAAGTTCATGGTGGTACCCCACTACACCTACTTGGTACTCAAGACGCCAAGCCCAACGGGTGTACTCTCAGTGCAAGGGGACTTGAAGATATCTTTCGACTGCGACACAGAAGCTGTGGAACTCACAGCTACGAATCAAGTACCTAATGCAATGATGGAGATCTACTCTGCGTCGAAAAAGCTTGCCCCAACTGAACTCGACATCCCAGAGAAGTCGGACAAAGCCAACAAGCCTCAGCCAACTGAGGAAGTTCTAGTCAAGACAATTGACCTTGGGACAGCCAACTGAACTCGACCACCATCGGGGCGGGCCTCGACTCCCAATAGGATCAACTTCTTCCGGGCTAACCGCGACATCTTCGCGTGGAAACCTGCGGACATGCCAGGGGTACCCAGGGAGTTGATTGAGCATTCACTCAACATCGACCCTAAAGCTACCCCGAAGCGACAACACCTCCGCCGCTTCACAGACGACAGACGGGACGCCATCTAGAAGGAACTCGCCAAACTACACGCGGCTGGCTTCATCAGAGAAGTCTTCCATCCTGAGTGGCTCGCCAACCTCGTCCTCGTCCACAAGAAGAACTCGAACGAGTGGAGGATGTGCTTCGACTACACTGACCTCAACAAACACAGCCCCAAGGACACCTTCGAGTTGCCGCGGATTGATCAAGTCATCGACTCCACGTCGGGCTGCGACCTGCTCTGCTTCCTCGACTGCTACTCCGGGTACCACAGATCGCGATCAAGGAAGAAGACCAGGAGAAGACCGCGTTCATCACCCCGTTTGGCGCGTACTGCTACACGACCATGTCTTTCGGGTTGAAGAACGTCGGCGCTACCTACCAACGAGCTATCCAGGCCTGCTTCGTGAGGCAACTCAACAAGAACGTCGAAGCTTATGTGGATGACGTGGTCGTCAAGACCAGAAACTCCAACACGCTCATCGCCGATCTTGAAGAGACTTTCGCATCCCTGCGAGAGTACCGCTGGAAGCTCAACCCAAATAAGTGCGTCTTCGGCGTACCGTCGGGCAAACTACTCGGCTTCGTCATCAGCCACCACGGCATCGAAGCCAATCCCGAGAAGATCTCCGCCATCACCAGTATGAAAGCTCCCACATGCATCAAAGACGTGCAGAAGCTAACCGGGTGTATGGCAGCGCTGAACAGATTCATCTCGAAGCTTGGAGAACAGGGGCTCCCCTTCTTCAAACTACTCAAACATCAAGAGAAGTTCGTGTGGACTCCAGAGGCAGACCAAGCCCTTGCCTAGCTCAAGGACTTCCTATCAAAGCCACCAGTCCTCACGGCTCCTCGCAAGGGCAAGCAGCTCCTGCTCTACCTCGCTGCGACTACTCACGTGGTCGGTACTGCCATCATCGTCGAGCGGTAGGAGACGGCCACGCCTCCCCAGTCCAGCGCCCAGTCTACTTTGCAGTGAGGTCCTGTCAGAATTGAAGGCACGCTACCAGCCAGTATAGAAGCTTATGTACGCAGTGCTCATCACCTCGCGGAAGCTACAACACTACTTCCAGGAGTACTCGATCTCCGTCGTCACCGACTACCCGCTCGGCGACATCCTGCGGAACCAAGAGGCTACTGGAAGAATCTCCAAGTGGGCAGTCGAACTCGGCACCCTCAACATCGACTTCAAACCACGCACAACCATCAAGTCGCAGGCACTAGTCGACTTCATGGCGGAGTGGCGGGAGAACCAACTACCTACTCCAACCAAGCGCCCAGAGCACTGGGTGATGTACTTCGACGGCTCGCTCAAGCTAGAAGGCGCAGGTGCAGGGGTACTGTTGATCTCTCCAACGGGCGAACAACTCAAGTACGTCCTGCAGATCTTCTGGAAGGTCTCAAACAACGAAGCTGAGTACGAAGCTCTGCTACACGGGCTCCGCCTCGCGACTTCACTGGGCATCAAGCGGCTACTAGTCTACGGCGACTCCGCAGTGGTCATCAACCAAGTCAACAAGTCCTGGGACCGCAACAAGGAGAACATGGAAGCCTACTTCCTAAAAGTCCGCAAGCTTGAGAACAAGTTATAAGGTCTCGAGTTCCACCATGTCGTCCGCGACAACAACGTTGCAGCGGACGTCTTGTCGAAGCTTGGTTCTACTCGCGCTGTTGACGGTGAAAATCCGTCAACCTAGCCATGAGTTTACCTTCGGTGTTGGCATGACATTTGTATCTTATTCATTGGTACTAACCCCCGTGGTATAACAAGTTCACTTGTGCATGTCGGTTTTGGAGTTAAGTGTTTACGCAGGGTTTTAACGTTGAAAGCAGGACTTCCGGGATAAGTTCATTAAGCACCTCATGACAAGACTTTGAAGCCCGATACAAGTCAAGCAATGAAGTGAAGATGACTCCAAGAGCCCAAGGACCAAGCCCGAGAAGATGATAAACTCCGAGGACTGAACCAGAAAAGTGCTGGATCTTGCAAGACAAGGAATTGAGTCCAATTCGGAGAGAAACCGACGTCAAGGGCCCACATGCAAAAGGGGAGAACATCTAGAAGACGTGGGAAGCAACACGGCGAAGCGGGCGCGGGATGGGCCGACTGGGCCCGGGCCGGCCGGCCCGGCCCAATTCGGGGCCCAATCGGCCTCCCCTTTGACCTAATTGCTTCTCAGGCTATAAATAGCCCCCTGACCGAGAGCCACGCAGAACCGAAGTCGTAATCCACCGCCGAGGAGCAGAGAAGCTTGAGGGACACCATCTCGGAGATGAGGGTCGTGCTAGTTGTCTAGGGTTTCCCTAGCCGACGTGGGAACCTTGCATGGAAGACCACGTCAGAGCTCCGGAGCGAGGATCAAGATCGAGGGAGGGCCCCGGTGGTGATCTTGTTCATGTAATCATTCATGGTGAAGTTTGTAAGTGAATTCAATTTTTAGCGATCAAGTGCCTTCTCGATGATTTTGTTTTCTTCTTGGTTTTGCTTCTTCTACGATCTAGTTTGCAGCTAGATTACATAGGGTGCTCTTGTAGCCGCGGTGGCTAGAGGTGCATACCGGACCGGCCAAGTGATTTCAACTTGTTCTATCGAACTCGCCCTAGACTACCCGCATGAATAGGGATACGTTGTGACAGAACGGGGGTTCCGAAAGGCGGGCGTTTTCAGAGTCGGATGGAAGGCCACGATTTAAAGATGCTTTTAATGAGATTCGCTTTTCTATCTTCATCTATCTTGTTTGGAGCTACAACATAAGCATGATCTAGATTCTCTAGATTGGTTATCTCTTGCTTTCTCTTGTTCCTCTTTAGTAGATTAGATTAGATTCGTTTTCTTTATGAGTTAGTAGATTAGATGCAACTTGTCTCATAAGATAGCTTATCTTGCTTTACTAGATTGAATCCTTGCGTTGCACATTGTTCCACGGATTCGATACCTTGGGTTCACCACTCGAGGGAAGAAGGGTCCCTTGACTACGACGGGAGACTTGTCCGCTTGCAAGTCTAAACGAACTTTGATACAACTATTAACCGTCAACAAGCCCCTTTTTCTGGCGACGTTGCCGGGGAACAAGCAATCAAGATCCGATCTAGTATCGCTTATCCTTCAGTTTTTCTTTTGATTTTCTTTTGCATCTCTTATGTTTGATCATCCCCGAAAAGAAAAAAAAGAGTCAATCTAATCTAGTTTTGATTAACCCTAATTTTTCTTTTGTTAGATTTTTGTTTTATTACTAACCCCAACCGGAGATGGTTGGCTACCTCTCCAAGAAACCCAAACTTTTTTGTGGATGATCCAGGAAAACTTTACAGGCAAAGGTGACGTGCAACACAAGCTAAAGGGTTGGAAATTCAAAAGTTGAAGTCGAAGGACCGTCGAAATCTCCAAGGGAATCACCACCTCCAAGTCCAAAGGGAGATCAACCTCAACCACCGGAGCGCTACGCACCCCGGACATCGTTGATCTACCTATCATAAACCTTCAAGACGCCGGGAGGCCGTTCAAGATCAAAGTCTCAACTATCCGCATGACGATTGCGAGAGCTGAATGCATACGAGCCGGATTCCTTGAGTGGCATATCGGTTTACTTAAGAGGAGGATGGAGAAGATGGAGATGGAGAAAGAAGCTTAACACCTAAAGGCCGCCGAAGAAAGTTCCACATGCAAGGAGTGTGAAGTGTTCGTCGTGATGAAGATGCTAGACGCAAGTGGGACAACTTGTCGGGCGCCCGATGGGTAACAAAGAGTATCCGAGACAACTCCAAGGTCCCAAGATGGCGAAGGCTACTCAAACTCATTCGGGAGAGATGAAGGATCACACTAGAGACCATGAAGATCACGACCGAAGGACCGGAGTTCGAGATGCCGAGCCACAAGGAAGTTGTTGCATCCGTCAAGACCAAAGGACAAAGCCAGCCCGTGAAGACCAAAAAAAACTGACTAAGCCAAAGTGGGTACCCAAGATTGCAACGCCCGCAAAGAGCGTTGATCTGGAGTAATCAAGTGAAGAAGTCTAGCCATGGACTATAAACGAAGCGCTAGGCGGGAGGCAACCCGTTTCGTCGAGTCAAGAATAAGCTACCGGGAGGACAACCCGATTCCAGGTTTTTCGAGTCTTTTTAATTCAGTTTTGAATTTTACTACGCAAAACATTAGACTTAGAATGGTTAAACAATATTAAAGACATAATTCTTGGTTGAATATTTTGCTTGATCATAAACCCTTTACATGAACCATCCTATGTGATTGTTTGCTTCTTTTTCGAGAAACCACAACCAAAAAAAAATTTCAGAACCTAACTCAACCCTTCACCCTCATTATGGTGCTGTGGTTGACTTACTTTTTCATGCTAAAAACACAAGAGTAGAGCCACGACTTATACTTAGGTGTTAATTAAATTTCAGCATGTGGTAGGACTGGCGTGAACCTAGAAACTTGATTTTTGGTTGGTTTAAAAATCCATATCCTTGGTTTCTCTAAGATTAGAATTTTTCTAAGCCTCACCTAATTTTATTTCATTCAAAAACTCTCTCATCTAATCAAAATTAGGACCTAAACCTATGCCCCCATGATCAAGCCGGGAAAAGCTTGCTCTCAACTAATGAAGGCAAACTATACCGGTGAGACCGAAATCGACGTAGTCAAAAAATATTTTGAACTTACATTTGTTTTTAATGGTTTAAAAACTTCTCTAAATTTATGCTTGAGCTCTTGCATGGCTCTGAAAAATATTTTTAAATTTCGAAATTAGAGGAGTGCTTAGCCTTAAACACACTTAAAGGGAGGCAATCTAGTTAACCTAACCATGCATGCACCATGATACATCACGGGATGCCCCTCCAACATATTTAAACCACATGCAAAGTACAAGCATGGGGGGAAGCCAAGGCTTTGTTTTGTAGGAATATCATGGATGCATGTGAGGCAAGGGAGTATGGAAGTGAGTCAAAGCGAAAACATCAAGTGGAAGGAGCAATATTGCAAGCGAAGGAGTGGACGGGAACATTTGGAAGGTGTACGCGATCACGAAGCAACATGAATGCACTAGAGAAGAACCGAGCCAAGAGGAGGAGAGAGGTAAGTCTTTCATCCAACTCTTTGTTCGTGTGCTCTAGTTTATAGGCCGGAATCACCTTAGACTTAGCCATCCACCGCGTTTGTTTCGTGCAACAAATCACATCCTTAATCCACTCAAAGTCCAGACTCCAAAATAATATTTGTGTACCTTGTTACCAGGTGAAAACCCCGGATATATATATTTGTGAGGGAGAGTGCTGCAATCATGGAAGAAAACTACAAGCCTTTTCACCGAAGAAAAAGGGATCATCGTCGTCTAAGACATCAACCCCTTCGAGGAGGCACTCGGTTTCCGAGTTTCCTCGGAGTATGGAGGAGGAAACGGCACCGCCGAGGAGGAACCACACTCTTCTCCTTGGTGGCATGAGGGCCACATGAAACTCGTTTATTAGGTTTACCAAACTCCAATAACATATGGAGGAGCCACCCGTCCAACCTCACCACTTGACACGATCATCCGCTCCACCTCCATACGCTCCGCGGTATTCCGAGGGGTATGTGATCATGACGGAGGAGGAGGAGAAGAAGCTTGCTCGCCTTATGTAGAGGCTTGTAGCGAATGTCGACATCGACGACCAAGCTCTCCACATATTGGGTTTCACACGGGACACCGGTGCAATTCTCTAGCGGAGTGTCGGCAAACACCCACAAGGAATTCTCCTAGGAAATTTTCATGACCATGGCGCATACCCTTGATGAAGGAGTGCTGAGTCTCTCATTCCGTTGGAGGGAGCCCACAAGAGGAGAAGAAGGAAGACACCGTCGGAAGGGTAACCTTGATCAATGATGCTATTTCTAGCACCTTGATGGGGTAATCTCCTTTCGTCCATGGGTTGCAATCGATCTTGAAATGTAATCACACTTTGTTGGATTATCTATCTATCATCTTGTGTTGGAAATACTTTAATGCTTAAGGTTAGCTACCATGCCGGAAAGGGAGTATAGGCCTCAATGCTTCCTTGGATCCATTCAACACAATCCCCGATAGATTAGATTGGTTTTCATGTTCGAAATGATTGCATGTTCTAGTATCGTAGACCCATGGGCGAGTGTCTCCTATTTTCAAAAGGGAGCTCCGAAGCAAATGGATGTGCATGAAGACACATGGGAAAGTTTTTGGAGTATGATCGCGGGAGGAGACCACCAACAAAGAAATACTATCCGGAACTCCATCATCCAAGTGTGTCACTTTTGTGCAAGTGGATTTTTGGGAGAACAAGAGAGACAAAGATAACCAACACGGAGTTGAATTGGCTTTACTCGACTTTGATTGCCAAGTGGCCAATAGACCCCACTCACCTATGATCAACCGGTGGTGTTGTTAGCAACATCGAGTTCGGGAGATATTGGTTTAGGGTGTTGCCTCTCCATGTTGGCTATCTCTTTAAAACCTGGTATTACAAGGAACCCGAATCATCTCCTACCCGGGACTTCCCTAGGAATATATGAAGAAAGGAAAATATAAAAGTGAAGATGAGAGAGGAGGCTTCCAAGTGGCCAAGGTGAATTGGCCCCTTCCGGATTGAAGATTAAGACTTTTCTTTGAGGGGAAGAAGATCGGTTAGAGGAAGGACTTCTTGTGCCGGCGAAGAGAAAAAAAAATAAAAGAGAAGGATTAGGAGAAGGTTTTTACACGACCCAAGAAGGAGGTGCACAACAAAATTATGTCCCACCATTGGGAGGAACCCCGGCGCCGCCAAATTACTACGGTGGTGTACCAATGCAAGCATGGGGGAGTGGTGCAGCCATACCCCCACCAATTTTGCGGTGCCCAACGTAGCCTTTGCGGAGCCATATGCACACCTTCCTCAACCACAACAAAATGTAGCCACCATTGGAGGATACGCTGCAAGGAACATGCAATTTATTGCAGCCATCCAAACCAATGCAAACCAAATGGGTGAAGGAAATGCAAACGTCGCTTATGTGCTTGGACACCTTAACCTAGCACCGTCGGACAATTCATAGGAGGAGTGGTGCATTCCTATTACAAGTAAGGGTACAACAACCAAGACTATCAATATCAACCACCGGCGGAAGATTAGAGAGAGGAGGAGCCTTAGCTATCTTTCCTTTACCCCCTTTTCTTTAATTTTCAGCTTGGATGTGCCTATGTTTGCGTAGTATTATCAGCTTTGCTTTAATTTTTAGTTTTTAGTTTAATTTTCAGCATGTGTGTTAGTGTTTATTTTCATCATGAATAATGTCGCCACCAAGTTTTTACCTTTGGTAAAGTTACAAAAGTTTGTGCCATGATGATATATGATTATAATTGCCGCTTTGTTTATCTTTGTAATTGACTTATGCATGTTTAACCTAGTGCTCTCTTAAAAATACAAATCTGAAATTATTTAAATGCTAGCTTAATCTTTAGCGGAGGTTATGATTAAAATAAAGACCCATAGTGTTTTATGTGCTCTCAAGTTATGAATAGATTAAAGATGTCTTTTATGCTAAAAAATATTGCTAACCTTGTCACAAATATCACTTGTGTGTTGCTCAACCTATCTAGAGCCTTATATATATTTGAGTGCATAAACCTTAGTGTACAAGATTTATTTTTGAGTGAGCTATTGCAGGCCATGATTTCTCTGGCCCGAGACTAAGAAGCTGGTCATTTCGTTTTTGCGTATCTATCTTTTTGCTAGCCTTTTATCCGTGCATTGTGTATCCCCGCATTGGAGATCTCACAAACCTCGCCGGATATCCACCCTTAAAACCAAATATCATCTTTTGTGTTTACCTCCTTGACCACAACCTATCTTTGAGAATGGATCATCAATTCAAGGAAGATCGCAAGACGGTGCCGACATTGAAGATTTCAAGTATCTCTCCAAAGGAAAAATATTTCCGGTACCTACCTTATTTTTCGCCTCTTTGCTCGAGGACGAGCAACGTCTAAGCATGGGGGAGGAGGTAGGTACGGTGCAGTTTTAGAGTTCAAAGGGGAGTATTTTAAAAAAATATATAATAAAAAATATATAATGATGAAAGAAAAAATCCGGTGACGATCGTGACTTTCAAGGTGAAGGTCTCACGAGAAGAAAGAAAAAATATATATATATAATGAATGAAAGAAAGAATGAAAGAAAGAAAGAAAAGAATGAGAAATATGAGAAAGAGAAAAAAAATATATGCGTAAAGTGAACTCCCCGGTTCTCTAAGAGTGCATTCAAGGCTTCAAGTTAAAAAGATCCATTCTCATTTTCCAACCATGTGCAATCCGATAACGAGGACTTCCTTTGTGCCTCGGGATCACTCTTTGCCATTTGCACATGTCCACTCATCTAAAAGTGTGTGTATTTTTCTCTTTCCCCTCCTTGATTTAACATTATTTTCCAATGACCTTTTTGACGAGTCTCGGTAAGACCATGAGAAGCTTGTCTTGTTTTGACAACACCTCATTTATAAAATCTTGTTAGGACTAAACTTTCCCAAAGCTCCATATAAAGCCTACCACACATATATATTATGAGAGGGAAAGGAGTAGAATATATAGGCTTGAGAGACAAGCGAGATGAGATTTCATGAGCAATATGCAAGGTGATTTAAATTTGTGAATTTGGTTTAGCTCTTTTCTTTATCTCACTCTTTATTTCAAAAATTCTGAGATCTATTTATACTTTGTGAGCACGTTAATACTTGTGGGATAAGCTTAATAAGAATCTACCCTCCGTAGAGGTGAAGGCTAGTACATTATGGAACTTTAACGAATTAATCTTTTGAGAGCATTATATTTTTTTTTCATGTATGATCAAGTGCAAGGTTTAAACATTGATGGGCAACGATGATATCCATCGAAGGCTTACTCGAGGACGAGCAAGGTTTAAGCATGGGGGAGATGTTGACGGTGAAAATCCGTCAACCTAGCCATGAGTTTACCTTCGGTGTTGGCATGACTTTTGTATCTTATTCATTGGTACTAACCCCCGTGGTATAACAAGTTCACTTGTGCATGTCGGTTTTGGAGTTAAGTGTTTACGCAGGGTTTTAACGTTGAAAGCAAGACTTCCGGGATAAGTTCATTAAGCACCTCATGACAAGACTTTGAAGCCCGATACAAGTCAAGCAATGAAGTGAACATGACTCCAAGAGCCCAAGGACCAAGCCCGAGAAGATGATAAACTCCGAGGACTGAACCAGAAAAGTGCTGGATCTTGCAAGACAAGGAATTGAGTCCAATTCGGAGAGAAACCGACGTCAAGGGCCCACATGCAAAAGGGGAGAACATCTAGAAGACGTGGGAAGTAACACCGGGCGAAGCAGGCCGCGGGATGGGCCGAATTGGGCCCAGGCCGGCCGGCCCAGCCCAATTCGGGGCCCAATCGGTCTCCCCCTTTGACCTAATTGCTTCTCGGGCTATAAATAGCCCCCGACCGAGAGCCACGCAGAACCGAAGTCGTAATCCACCGCCGAGGAGCAGAGAAGCTTGAGGGACACCATCTCGGAGATGAGGGTCGTGCTAGTTGTCTAGGGTTTCCCTAGCCGATGTGGGAACCTTGCATGGAAGACCACGTCGGAGCTCCGGAGCGAGGATCGAGATCGAGGGAGGGCCCCGGTGGTGATCTTGTTCATGTGATCATTCATGGTGAAGTTTGTAAGTGAATTCGATTTCTAGCGATCAAGTGCCTTCTCGATGATTTTGTTTTCTTCTTGTTTTTGCTTCTTCTACGATCTAGTTTGCAGCTAGATTACATAGGGTGCTCTTGTAGCCGCGGTGGCTAGAGGTGCATACCGGACCGGCCAAGTGATTTCAACTTGTTCTATCGAACTCGCCCTAGACTACCCGCATGAATAGGGATACGTTGTGACAGAACGGGGGTTCCGAAAGGCGGGCGTTTTCGGAGTCGGATGGAAGGCCATGATTTAAAGATGCTTTTAATGAGATTCGCTTTTCTATCTTCATCTATCTTGTTTGGAGCTACAACATAAGCATGATCTAGATTCTCTAGATTGGTTATCTCTTGCTTTCTCTTGTTCCTCTTTAGTAGATTAGATTAGATTCGTTTTCTTTATGAGTTAGTAGATTAGATGCAACTTGTCTTCATAAGATAGCTTACCTTTCTTTACTAGATTGAATCCTTGCATTGCACATTGTTCCACGGATTCGATACCTTGGGTTCACCACTCGAGGGAAGAAGGGTCCCTTGACTACGACGGGAGACTTGTCCGCTTGCAAGTCTAAACGAACTTTGATACAACTATTAACCGTCAACATGCGCTCAGGTACCAGCGGGTGTCTTCGTCCACGAGCTTCACGCGCCATCCATCTTGGAGCCGGCGCCACCGACAACTGACCCAGCACATCCCCCAGCTAGCCAGGAGGTCATGATGATCGACGTGGACTGGAGGTAACCCTTCATCGCCTACCTCAGCGAGCAGAAGGTTCCCTCGGACAAGAACTTGGCCGAGCAACTCATCTGCCGCGCCAAGTCCTACGTCCTAGTCGGAGACAAGCTCTACAAGGGGGCGCATCTTCTGGAGTACTTATGAAGTGCTTTCCTCGAGAAGAAGGCAAGGGCATCTTGGAGGAGATTCACAAAGGCGTCTGCGGCAACCACGCGTACTCACACACGCTAGTCAGCAAGGCCTTCTAACGAGCTTTCTATTGGCCCACAGCTCTGGGCGACGCCGAAGAACTCGTCAAAAGGTGCCAAGGGTGCCAATACTTTGCCAAGCAACAACACGTCCCGGCCTACAAGCTAGTCACCATACCGCCAACCTAGCCTTTCGCCTGCTGGGGGCTCGACATGATTGGGCCTCCCCCAACTGCGCCAGGAGGATTCAACAGAGTATTGGTGGCCATCGACAAGTTCACCAAGTGGATCGAGGTCAAGCTGGTCACATGCCCCAAGGCTGATAGAGTACTCGACTTCCTGGATGAACTCGTACATCGCTACGAACTACCCCACCGCATCATCACAGACCTGGGCTCCAACTTCAATAATCACCAGTTCTGGAAGTACTACGAGAACAGCAGGATCGATGTCCAATATGTCTTACTTGCCCATCCTTGGGCCAATGGACAAGTCGAGCGCGCTAATGGGATGATGCTCGACGCTCTCAAGAAGTGGCTACACGATGCTGCCAACACCAAAGGAGGCATGTGGATCAAGGAACTACCCAATGCGTTCTGGGGGCTACGTACTCAACCCTCCAAGCCGACGGGACAATTGCCATACTTCCTGGTCTACGGCTCCGAAGCAATTCTACTTGCCGATGTCATGTGGGACTCACCGGCAGAGGAGCAATACGACGAAGGCATATCTGAAGACAGCAGACGAGTTGACATCGATGGACTCGAAGAAGCTCGTTGTGCCGCCCTCGTCCAATCAGCAAGGTACCTCGAGGGTATCCGACGCTACCACGATCGCAACGTCAAGGAACGCTCCTTCAACGTTGGTGATCTTGTCCTCCACCGCATCCAGAACACGGAAGGACTACACAAGCTCAACTCCCCCTGTGAAGGTCCCTTCACAGTTGCAAAGGTGACCGGACCGGGCTCCTATCGTCTCCAGACGCTTGAAGGCGAAGACGTCAACAACTCGTGGAATATCGACCAGCTCTGTCGATTCTACACCTAGTCTACTAACTACCCTGGGGGCTCAAGTCTACACGACTACTCAAAGACCCCTTCGCCGTAAGCGGCCTCCGGGTCTAGGCACCAGTCTCCGAACTACTCTACTCCAAGATCCAGTGCTAACGGCTACTAACGTTTCTTGGGCTGATCCGAGCAAACTAAGGACTCCAGCAGCGGTCTACTGAGAGACCATGTGCTCCTAGATCCAGCCTACACGGCTACTAACGGATCTACTGCTATAAGCGGTTGTACGCCCTAGCCTACTTAGCTGTAGGCGGCCTCCGGGTCCTGGCAACTACTCTTGTAAAACGGCCCTGGCCATCCAGTTGTACTCCTCTTAGTAATGAAGTTTGATTATCCATCAACTGATTTAATGTCTTTTCCCTCAACGGGTCTACTGGCGAGTACGACTACTCGTGACAACTCCATGATGGGACTCTGCATACACACATCGCGACAACGAGTACTCATTTATGGAAGTTTTTCTCATTCATACTTAAACAAGTTCATTACAACTTTATTTATTGTTGACGGTTAATGTTTGTATCAAAGTTCGTTCGTGACTCGCAAGCGTACAAGTCTCCCGTCGTAGTCAAGGGACCCTTCTTCCCTCGAGTGGTGAACCCAAGGTATCGAATCCGTGGAACAAATGTGTGACGCAAGAATTAATCTATTAAAGCCAAGTAATCTTCAATAATCGATAAAAGACCTAATGCATCTAAGTAAAGGACACAAAACGAATCTAATCTACTAAAAACCGGAGAAAACAAAGTAAGATTGGGTAGATAAACCGATCTAGAGGGATCGGGGTAAGCCTTTTGTTGAAGTTCCAAGCAAAAGAAGAAGTAGCAAATCGAATCTTAATAAAAGCCTCTTTAAATCGTGGTTTCCCGTCCAAATCCGAAAACATCCGCCTTTCGAGACCCCCGTTCGTCACAACGTATCCCTATTCATGCGGGGAGCTTAGGGCGAGTCAAAAGACAAGTCGAGATTCTTTCGGAGGATCCGGCGTGTACCTCTAGCCACCGCGGCTACAAGAACACCCTATGTAATCTATCTCGAGAATAGAATTGGAATAAGCAAAGCCGATCGAAAAACGAAATCTTCGAGGAAACACTTGATCGGCCGGGAAAAGATTCAACTTGATAATTCAACTATAACAATGATACATACACAAGATCACCACCGGGATCCTTCCTTGATCTTTCTTCTAGCTCGGGAACTCCGACGTGGTCTTCCTTGCAAGGTTCCCACGTCGGCTAGGGAAACCCTAGTCAACTAGCTCGACCCTCTCCTCTCCTAGATGGTGTCCCTCTCTTCTCTCTCTTCTCGGCGGCCGAAGACGAAATCTTCTCTCGCGTGGCTCTCGGTCGGGGGACTATAAATAGCCCGATCGGCGGCTAGGGCAAAGGACGTCGCATTTGGGCCCTAAATGGGCTCGGGCCGACCGGACCGGGCCGGCCGGCCCGGGCCCATTTAGGCCCGGCCCCGCGGGCTCCTTTGCCCGAGGTCGGTTCCCTTGCTTCCCGGATGCTTCCCCCTTCGCATATGGGTCCATGTCGTCGGTTTCTCTCCGAATTGGACTCAACTCCTTGTCTTGGAAGATTCGAGCACTTTTACGGTCGGGTCCCCGGAGTATGTCGTCTTCTCGGATCAAGTCCCCGGCTTCTTGGAGTTAGTTTTGCTTCATTGCATGACTTGTTCGGGGGCTTCAAAGTCTTGTCATGAGGTGCTTGATGAACCTATCCCGAAAGTCTTGCATTCAACACTAAATCCCTGCATAAACATTAAACTCCAAAAACGACATGCACACGTGAACTTGTTATACCACGGGGGTTAGTACCAATGGATAAAGTATAAAATTCATGCCAACACCGAAGGTAAACTCATGGCTAGGTTGACGGATTTTCACCGTCAACATCTCCCCCATGCTTAAATCTTGCTCGTCCTCGAGTAAGCCTTCGATGGATATCATCATTGCTAAACAATGTTTAAACTTTGCATTTGACCATACATGAGAAAACATAATGCTCTCAAAATATTAATTCATTAAAGTTCCATAATGTACTAGCCTTCATCTCCACGGAGGGTGGATTCTTATTAAGCTTATCCCACAAGTGTTAACATGCTCACAAAGTTTTAAATGGATCTCGAATTTTTGAAATGAAGATCGAGATAAAGAAAAGCTAAACCAAATTCACAAATTTAAATCATCTCATGTATTGCTCATAAACTCTCATCTCACTTGTCTCTCAAGCCTATATATTCTACTCCTTTCCCTCTCATATATATGTGGAAGGCTTTATATGGAGCTTTGGGAAAGTTTAGTCCTAACAAGAATTTATAAGTGAGGTGTTGTCATAACAAGACAAGCTTCTCATGGTCTTACCGAGACTCGTCAAAAAGGTCATTGGAAAATAATGTTAAATCAAGGAGGGGAAAGAGAAAAATACACACACTTTTAGATAGGTGGACATGTGCAAATGGCAGAGAGTGATCTCGAGGCACAAAAGAAGTCCTCGTTATCGGATTGCACATGGTTGGAAAATGAGAATGGATCTTTTTATCTTGAAGCCTTGAATGCACTCTTAGAGAACCGGGGAGTTCATTTTACGCACAAATATATTTTTTTTTCTTCTCTTTCTTATATTTCTCATTCTTTTCTTTCTTTCTTTCTTATATATATATATATATATATATTTTCTTTCTTCACCTTGGAAGTCATGTACATCGCCGAATTTTTTTTCTTTCATCATTATATATATTTTTTTTAAAATACTCCCTTTTGAACTCTAAGGCAGCACCGTACCTACCTCCTCCCCCATGCTTAGACGTTGCTCGTCCTCGAGCAAAGAGGCGAAAAATAAGGTAGGTACCGGAGATATTTTCCTTGGAGAGATACTTGAAATCTTCAACGTTGGCACCGTCTTGCGATCTTCCTTGAATTGATGATCCATTCTCAATGATAGGTTGTGGTCAAGGAGGTAATCACAAAAAATGATATTTGGTTTAAGGGTGGATATCCGGCGAAGTTTGTGAGACCACCGATGCGGGGATACACAATGCACGGATAAAAGGCTAGCAAAAAGATAGATACGCAAAAACGGAATGACCAGCTTCTTAGTCTCGGGCCAGAGAAATCATGGCCTGCAATAACGCACTCAAAAATAAATCTTGTACACTAAGGTTTATGCACTCAAATATATATAAGGCTTTGGATAGGTAGAGCAACACACAAGTGATATTTGTGACAAGGTTAGCAATATTTTTGAGCATAAAAGACATCTTCAATCCATTCATAACTTGAGAGCACATAAAACACTATGGGTCTTTATTTTAATCATAACCTCCGCTGAAAATTAAGCTAGCATTTAAATAAATTCAGATCTGTATTTTTAAGAGAGCACTAGCTTAAACATGCATAAATCAACTACAAAGATGAACAAAGCTGCAATTTTAATCATATATCAACATGGCACAAATTTTGTAACTTTTCCAATGATAAAAATCAAGGTGGTGACTTTATTAAAGGTGATATCAAGCTGAAATACACACTGAAAATAAACATAACAAGCTTGCTGAAATTTAAATAAAAACAGAAAAATACTACGCAAACACATAAGAGCAAAAGCTGAAAATTACAGAGAAATAGAAAAGAAAAGAAAACTAAAGTTCCTTAAGTCCTCTAATCCTCCGTCGGTGGTTGATGTTGATAGTCTTGATAATAATAGCCTTGCTCATAATATGAATGAACGCTTCCTCCGTCGAATTGATTTGGCTCTACAAGGTGAAGGCGACCAAGTTCAAAGGCAATATTTGCGTTGCCTTCACCGAGTTGAGCTGCGTTGGATTGGATGGCTGCGATATTTTGAGCATTTCTTGCAGCGTATCCTCCAATAATAGCCATGCTTTGTTGTGGTTGGGGATGATGAGCGTAGGCCTCCGCGAAGTTAACGTTGGGCACAACATAATTTTGAGGGGGTACCGGTGCACCACCCCCCCATGCTTGTTGTTGAGACCCTCCGTAATAACTAGGCGGAGGAGGAACCCCGCCGGATGGTTGCACATTGGGTTGTGCTCCACCCTCTTGTGCGGAGGATGTTCCCTCTTCTACGATCCTTCCTCTTTTATTCTTCCTTGCAGGGACAAGTATTCCCTCTTCCAACCAATCTTCCCTTCCTTCGGTGAAAAGCCTAAGCCTCTCATCCGGAAGAGGGAGGTTCACAATGGCCAATCGGTAACCTCTTCTCTCATCTCCACTAATGTACTTGCCTTGCCGCAAGTACTCAAAACCGAGAGAGGTACCGCGCAAAAGGTGAGCGGGGTTTCTTGCGATCCCCGGTCGCAAGGAAAAGGCCAACATGGAGAGGTAACACCCCGAACCAATATCACTAGCCCCCGATGTTGCTTCACAACACCAACGGTTGATCATGAGGTAAGAGGGGTCGATTGGCTGCCTGGCAATCAAAGCCGAGTATAGCCAATTTAACTCCGTGTCGGTCACCTTTGTTTCCCTCATCCTCCCCAATACCCTCTTGCACATCCAAGAGTGAAATATCCGGATAATGGGGTTGCGGATGCTCTTGCGTTGTTGATGGGCATCTCCGGAGATCATGCCCCAAAATTCCGCCAACATGCGGGAGGCACGTCGACTTTCTCCGGAGCGCCCTTGTGGAATCCAAGCAGCTCCCTTACGTGCTCGTAGGGAACCACTTGTTGGATTCCCTCCAAACGGAATGACAAGCATTGCACCCCATCATCATCAACGATGGGTGCCATAGTCATTAAAATTTCCAAGGTGTAACCCAAGTGGGTGTCCACCGAGATTCCGTTGGAGAACCGAATCCACCCGAGGTGCCCCAACATGTAGTTTATGTCGGTGCGAAAACCCAAGGTGTGGAGTGCTTGGTCGTCGATCTCGACGTTTGGCACAAGCCTCTTCTCAAGATTGGCGAGCCTATCCTCCTCCTCCGCCGACATGATGATGAAGCCGTACGAAGATTGTGTCGGGGTGTAAGGAGGTGGTGCGGTTGAGCGAGTCGATCGTCGTGGTGGCGCGGGTTGCTCCTCCGTGTGCCCACGAGGTTCGGTGAACCTCATGGAAGTGCTTCTTGCAGCCCTCATCCCACCAAGGAGGAGAGCGTCGTTCCTCCTCGGTGGTGCCGTGTCCGTCTCCATGCTCCGGGAGACTCGGAAACCGAGTGCCTCCTCGAAGACGTGGTTGATGACGGCTTGGACGACGACGAACTCTTCTTCTTAGAGAAGAGACTTGTGGTCTTCTTCCACATGCTTGCTGCACTCTCTCTTCAACTAAAAATCCGGGTTGCAACCGGTAAACTAGGCACTTAAACTCTTTGCTTCGGATGTGGACTTTGAGTGGATTAGGGAGGTGGATTTTTTTTTCTTGAGCTCTCAAGCTTGGGTGGTTGGCTAAGTCTACGGAGGTTCTGAGCACACAAACTTGAACACACAAACAAGGGAAGGAGAGGGAAGCTTGCTGCGCAGAAGACGGGCGCCGGGGGGCACCATTTATAGGGCGGGCCGGCCGGCCTAGGCCGGCCGGCCCAGGGCTCCAACGGCTCCTCCTCGGCGCGTCTTTCTCCCGGCACGATCATTTCGCCTCTCGCAACTTTCCCCGCCCGCGTGCTCCACAAGTTGCACCGCCCAAACGCTCTCGTCCACTCCTTTTCTTGAATTATTGGTCCTCCCACTTGATGCTCCATGCTTTGGGTCATGTCCATGCTCCCTAGCTCCACTTGCTTCACATGCCACCATTGAAATCCTGCAAAGTTGATGCTTGCTGCCCACCATGCTTGTCCTTTGCATGTGGAGTGGGTGAAAGTTGATAAAAGGGAATCCAATGGTGCATGCATGATTAATTCAAACTTGATTGCCTCCATTTAGGTGTGTTTAAGGTTAAGCACTCCTCTAATTCGAATTTTAAAATATTTTTCAGAGCCATGCAAGAGCTTGAACATAATTTTAGAGAAGTTTTTAAACCATTAAAAACAGATGTAAGTCGAAAATATTTTTCGACTACGTCGATTTTGGTCTTACCGGTAAAGTCCGCTTTCATCGGTTGAGAGCGAACGTTTTCCCGGCTTGATCATGGGGGCATAGGTTTAGGTTCTAATTTTGGCTAAATAAGAAAGATTTTGAATAAAACAAAATTAGAATGGGCTTAGAAAAATTCTAATCCTAGAGAAACCAAGGATAAAGATTTTTAAGACCAACCAAAAGCTTTGATTTCTAGGTTCACGCGAGTCCTACCACGTGCTGAATTTTTATAACACTTGAATATAAATCGTGGCTCTACTCGTGTGGTTTTAGCATGAAAAATAAGCCAACCTCAGCACCATAATGAGGGTGAAAGGTTGAGCTAAGGTTCTGAAATTATTTGGTTGAGGGGTTTCTCGAAAAGAAAAAAATCAAACAAGCACATAGGAGGGTTCATGCAAAGGGTTTATGATAAAGCAAACATTCAATCAAGAATTATGTCTCTAATATTGTTCAACCACTTCTAAGTCTAAAGTCTTTGCGTAGTAAAACTCAAAAACCAAATTATTAAAAATACTCGAAAAACCTGGAATCGGGTTGTCCTCCCGGTAGCTTATTCTTGACTTGACTTGACGAAACGGGTTGCCTCCCGCCTAGCGCTTCGTTTATAGTCTATAGCTAGACTTCTTCACTTGATTACTCCGGATCAACGCTCTTTGCGGGCGTTGCAATCTTGGGTACCCACTTCCGCACCATCTTGGGCGCGGGCTTGTCTTTTGGCTTGGGCGGCTTAGTCATTTTTTTGGTCTTCACGGGCGGCTTCTCTTCCTTTGTCTTGACGGATGCAACACCTTCTTTAATTTTCGTTACGTTCACTTTTTTCGGCTCCTTCTTCTTTTTCAGCCCCTCCGTTTGTTTTGGTTCTATCTTCACTCCAATCATGTTGCATGCCTCAATCCTTGGACGGAACTTGAAGGAACTCCTTTCTCCGTTGATATCGAACATGATCTCCCCCTTGCCAACATCAATAGTTGCTCCCACGGTCTTGAGGAACGGCCTCCCTAGGATGAGCGGCGGCTTCTCCCTCTCTCCCATCTCGAGCACAACGAAGTCGACGGGGATGAAGTGGTGTCCAATCTTCACGGGTACATCTTCGGCAATGCCCAAGGGATAGCGAATGGAGTTGTCACCCGGCTCCAAACATATTCCCGTAGGCTCCATCGGTAGGCGTAGCTTCTCGAACACATCCCTCGGCATGACACTCACACTAGCTCCAAGGTCGCATAACGCCTTCTCGAAGTTGAAAGAACCAACCGAACATGGAATTGTAGGGCACCGGGGTCTTTTTGCTTCTCCGGCCCATAAGCAATAGCCGCACTACACTCCTCGGACATCTTGACATGATCTACCCCGAGTGTTGCTATCTCATATTTATTTGCAAGTATGTCTTTAAAGTAACGAGAATATGTAGGTACTTGTAGGGCATCTAGTAACGGCATGTTGATGCTAAGTCTACGCACAACTTCCACAAACTTCTCAAAGTGGTTGTCAAGTTTACCTCGGAAGTAGCGTGGCTTGAGTTGCGGTATCCTCGTGTCATCTTCCGGCATCTCAAATTCGGGTTCCTCGGTGATGATCCCCGTAACCTTCTCTTTAGCGGCTCCTTCCACCTCGGTGGACGGTTTCGGCTTTCTTGCTCCCGCGGTACGTTCCGGATCTTCGGTCTCCTTCCCCGAACGTGTTTGAATGGCCTTCGCCGATTCGGGACATTTGGGTTGTCCCGGAAGCTTCCCTTCATCATTAGTGAGGCGCCCCGCAAGTTGTCCAACTTGCGTCTCGAGCATCTTCATCATGTTGAGCACTTGATGATTGGAACTTCCGACCTCCGTCACTTTGCTATCGATGTTCTCCAACACCTTGTCTATGGTCTTGAACTTGGTGACGGTGTCCTTGTTGATCTTAGCTTGCTCATCCATGAACTCCTTCAATTGTATCCGAAGTGGAACCGCGTTAGGAATAGATGAGCTTGCATTAAATTGAGGCCTACCTTGCCCGTAGCGGAAGTTCGGCAATTCTCCCTTCCTCATGTAGTCGAGCACTTTGGCTTCCTCCGGACAATCTTTGCGGACATGGCCATACTCTCCACATTCTTCGCATGTGGACCTTGCTTCGGCGGCCTTCAAGTCTTGAGCCTCTTTCTTTTCTATCTCCATCTTCTCCAACCTCCTCATGAGCGAGTCGATCTTGCCTTCAAGTATGTCTTCCTTCTCCACTTGCAAGACTCCTTTGACGTTCCCCATAGGTTGAGCCGGGTGTAGGCGCCGGATGACGCCCACGTGTCATTATCCGCGACCTTCTTGAATAGCGTGAAAGCTTCGTCGGTGTAAGCTCGATGATAGATCCTCCCGCCGATGCATCGATGATCGTCCTTGACGCCATGGTGAGTCCTTGATAGAACTTTTGCACGAGGTCTTCTTTCGGGAACTTGTGATGTGGAACCGCCCGGGTGTACTCGTTGAAGCGCTCGAATGCCTCCGAGATAGTTTCTGTAGGATATTGAACAAAGGTGGCAATCTTATTACGCAAGCTTTGAGTTTTACCCGGTGAGTAGTATTCCTTCATGAAAGCCTTCATCAATGTGTTCCAATTTTGCACCGTCTCCGCCGGTTGAGAGTGGAACCATTGCAACGCCTTCCCGAGTAGTGAAAACGGAAAAAGCCTTGCCCTCATTTGATCTTGAGTCACCCCGTCCATGTTGAAAGTCTGACATAGTTGAATGAATGCTTGGAGGTGAAGGTTCGGATCCTCTTTCCCGGTGAAGGGTGAATGTTGCACCATGCGGATTGTTGAGGTCTTGATCTCGAACGGTCTTCCGATCTCGTCGAGGTTCAAGATTGGTAGGTCGATGATGTCTGGGGTGCATAGCTCCCCAATCTTGCGTTCTTCCGGTGGTTGGTCACCCATTGGTGGAAGTCGATTCTCCCTCGGACTTTGAGGTGGTGAATTTTCCGGAGATTCCTGCGATCCTTCGTCTTCCGACTCCGAATCTACAAAATCCAGCTTTTTAGCTTGATGTGCTTCGCGTCTCCTTAGCCTGTAAAGTTTTTCTGGATCATCCACAAAATTATCGGGTTTGTTGGAGAGGTAGCCGTCCATCTCCTGTTAGGGTTAGCGATAAACAAAATATGCAAAAGAAACTAGAAAACAAAACAAATCTATAAAGACTAGAGTTAGACAAACTAGATTAGATGTATTTTGAGGATGATTGAAGCTTATTAGATGCAAAAATAAAACAAAATCAGTACTGAAAATTACAAAAAAAAGCAATAAAAAATCAAATCTTGATCACTTGTTCCCCGGCAACGGCGCCAGAAAAAAGGGGCTTGTTGACGGTTAATGTTTGTATCAAAGTTCGTTCGTGACTCGCAAGCGTACAAGTCTCCCGTCGTAGTCAAGGGACCCTTCTTCCCTCGAGTGGTGAACCCAAGGTATCGAATCCGTGGAACAAATGTGTGACGCAAGAATTAATCTATTAAAGCCAAGTAATCTTCAATAATCGATAAAAGACCTAATGCATCTAAGTAAAGGACACAAAACGAATCTAATCTACTAAAAACCGGAGAAAACAAAGTAAGATTGGGTAGATAAACCGATCTAGAGGGATCGGGGTAAGCCTTTTGTTGAAGTTCCAAGCAAAAGAAGAAGTAGCAAATCGAATCTTAATAAAAGCCTCTTTAAATCGTGGTTTCCCGTCCAAATCCGAAAACATCCGCCTTTCGAGACCCCCGTTCTGTCACAACGTATCCCTATTCATGCGGGGAGCTTAGGGCGAGTCAAAAGACAAGTCGAGATTCTTTCGGAGGATCCGGCGTGTACCTCTAGCCACCGCGGCTACAAGAACACCCTATGTAATCTATCTCGAGAATAGAATTGGAATAAGCAAAGCCGATCGAAAAACGAAATCTTCGAGGAAACACTTGATCGGCGGGAAAAGATTCAACTTGATAATTCAACTATAACAATGATACATACACAAGATCACCACCGGGATCCTTCCTTGATCTTGCTTCTAGCTCCGGGAACTCCGACGTGGTCTTCCTTGCAAGGTTCCCACGTCGGCTAGGGAAACCCTAGTCAACTAGCTCGACCCTCTCCTCTCCTAGATGGTGTCCCTCTCTTCTCTGCTTCTCGGCGGCCGAAGACGAAATCTTCTCTCGCGTGGCTCTCGGTCGGGGGACTATAAATAGCCCGATCGGCGGCTAGGGCAAAGGACGTCGCATTTGGGCCCTAAATGGGCACAGGGCCGACCGGACCCCGGGCCGGCCGGCCGGGCCCATTTAGGCCCGGCCCGCGGGCTCCTTTGCCCGAGGTCGGTTCCCTTGCTTCTGGATGCTTCCCCCTTACGCATATGGGTCCATGTCGTCGGTTTCTCTCCGAATTGGACTCAACTCCTTGTCTTGGAAGATTCAGCACTTTTCTGGTCAGGTCCCTGGAGTATGTCGTCTTCTCGGATCAAGTCCCCGGCTTCTTGGAGTTAGTTTTGCTTCATTGCATGACTTGTTCAGGGCTTCAAAGTCTTGTCATGAGGTGCTTGATGAACCTATCCCGAAAGTCTTGCATTCAACACTAAATCCCTGCATAAACATTAAACTCCAAAAACGACATGCACACGTGAACTTGTTATACCACGGGGGTTAGTACCAATGGATAAAGTATAAAATTCATGCCAACACCGAAGGTAAACTCATGGCTAGGTTGACGGATTTTCACCGTCAACATCTATCTACAACTACTGCTACAAACTAACCCTAGAGGACTACTGGAGGTTGAGCTTCTCGGCGACTTGTTCAGCAATCAGCGCCATCTGCTCCACCAGCTCCGCGTACTGCTCGTCCGTGCAGTTGGAGGCTAGTCCGCCAGCATCCACGTCAAGTGGAGCCTTCGGGAAGTACGACTTCATATATGCCAGGATCTGGTTGGGGATCGACTTCGCCAAGTGCTTGACGTACATCGCCAGACGGCTGGGTGCTTCCCTCAGTTGGTCCACCAACGGAGCTATCTTCGGTCCGCCCGCGTGAGGCACCAGTAGCCTCGCGATGGGAAGTGCGGCCTCCTCGAGTTCCTTCATCTGGGCCCACAGCTTCTCGCGGTCCTCGTTCAGCTTCTGCAATGATTTGTAGCAGTTGACGAGGTCACGATCCGAGGCAATGCGCAGCTCCATGTGCTTATCGCACTCGTAAGCCAACTGCTTGTAGTCATACTCAAGTACCTCACGAGCCTCCTTCTCCCGGTAGAAGAGGTTCTTCATGTCGACTTCTGAGGCCCTCAGCTGCTCAACACGAGTCTCAAGCTCTGCAAACAACAAGCAAGGCGGGTCAGACTACTACAATGTACTCCCAATAGGTACTCGACAAAACAACACATACCTTTATTCTTGTTGCGGAGCGACTTGTTCTTCCGCACAAGCTCGTCACTCTTCGCCTGCATATCTTGGACTTCATTGTGGTACTGGGCGAAGGCGCCATCGAGCTTTGACTAAAGCATGGCGGAGTGCTTCCAGGCCTTCACGAGTTGTTCTTATAAGGCTTCCGTCCGGAGCACTGCGTCGCCATACCCTTGGAGCATGCCAGACTTCTGGCGGGATCTCTCCGCGACGTCCTGCAGCAGACAACAGATGTCAACTGGTACTCAGAATCCACAGCAGATCGACTACTCAACAGCGTCGACAACTCACCTTCATCCATTGTTCGGCCTGGCGCATCGCCTCGAAGTGACGAGCCACCGCCGTCGGGTCGACAAGGTCATCTGCCAGCAGCTCAATCCCACCACGACTACTCGTGGCGGCTCCAGACATTGGCGCCGAATGAATTGGCTCCGCATCCTGGATCTCCAGTGAACGGACGACTACTTCCAGAGTCGATTCTGGAAGTACGTCGTCGCGTTCTACTCCAGCCATCGTGGGGGCTTCTCCGCCGGATACCTCCATCGGCTCGGGGGCTCCTCCAGCAGCTCCTTGGTTTCCGGCGCCTGGCTTTCCACGGGCACCACTTCGGGAATAGCGCTTCCCTCGGCTTCAGCACCTGTCAACAAGAAGACAACGGGATTAGTCACCGTTGGTGCTACGACTACTCCTTGAGGATACCTGCACTCGTGCAGTGTACTCACCTTCTACGACGGTTGCCTCAGGCAATGTAGCCTCCACGGCCGGCGCCTCAGACTCTGCCTGAGGGGTGGGAGCGGACTCCTCAGCGGCTGGCGCGGATTCCTCTTCCGCCACCGCTGCGCTGGGTTCATCCCCTTCCCAGGTCAAGTCCGTCGGTTTCCTGCAGAGTACACAACTGGTTGTCAACCCAGTACGACTACCAAACCAAATGTACTACTCGAGAAAGACCTTCACTTACAGGCTTGACCGGACCACTGTCATGGTTGGGGCGCCGAGGATACTGGCGATGTCGACCAGCCCAGCCTCAGCAGGCGCCTCCTCTTGGGCCTCAGTAGCCGCTGGCTCTTCAGCGACAGCAGCGGCAGGTTCACTGCTCCCCACAGCAACTAAGGGCTGGCACGTCAGTTGCACCACGTGTTCCTCCACGGTGGGGGCTGGGCTGCGGCTGCCTCCAGCCGGCTCTCCCACTGTATCCCAGTCGCCTTCGTCCCCCTGCTCTACGGGGTCAGAAGGCGGAATCTTCTGCAAGCAATGGAATTTCATCGTCAGCACACACAGCATCGAGGAACATGTACTCGACTACCCTACTCAAGGAAACTTACCTCTTGAGATGTGGTCTCCGTGACCTTAAGCTTCTTGGCCACGCGCTTGTGGGCCATGTTGCATGGCTTCCTTGGCGGCGCAAGCAAACTAGCCTCCAGGCTAGTTGGCGGATCCTGAACGAGAGGGACATGCGGCAGTCTAGGGCGGCTGAACCTTGACCGCAGCTGGAACCGTTCCTGCAGTGTCTCTCCATCGTCTTCATCTGACGTGTCTTCAACGACTACTGTGTCGTCTCCTTCACCGACTTCGCAGCGCTCCTTGGCCTTGCCCTTCCCCTCATCTCGGATCTCGACAAGTCGAGGCGGTGATGCCGCCTCGGAGACGAACTTCACTACATCATCCTACAAGAAGCACATTGGATGAGCATGAATACTACTACATAATCAGTACTCTACTTGAGTACGGCTACTAACCTCATTGGGTGGACGCGCGGCGGAGTACTCGGGCACGGGGCACAGTGTGTACGCTAGCATGTCCTTGAAGATTCTACCCAATATATCAATGATGTTGTCTTCGTCGACTTCACCCCCGGGCATCCGCGACGTGTCGCCGTCGCCGGTGTACTGGTAGCCCAAGGTGTCGCGGGCCATCAGTGGCTGCACCCTTCACTTCATGAAGCTAAAGGCCACATGCTCGGCCCTCAGCCCAGCTTCTCTCAAAGCCTTGATCTTCGCCAGCAGCTCGGGTAGCTGGATACCCTCCTGCATTGTCGGCTCGGAGTTCCACCAGGGCCGGTGCTTCGGCTGCTTCCTGCTCGGCTTCGGCAGCTCCGGGTGGTGATTGGTGATGTAGAACCACTTTGACTTCCAATCTTGGTTGGAGTCGATCAGCTTGTAGGCGAGATACTGCTCCGCGGCATCCTCGCGCATTCAGATACCGGCTCAGCCAACTACTCGGGGGTTGTTGGCGCTAGGTTGGGGCTTCACTCAGAAAAATTTCCGGAAAAGTACCCAATGGGGTTTGATCCCCAAGAAGGCTCGCGGAAGTGAACGAAGATGGAGGTGTGGAAGATACCGTTGGGGTTGAGGTTGAGGTACTCGATATTGTAGTACTCTAGAAGCCCCTTGAAGAAATCGCTTGCTGGGAGAGACAACCCTCGCTCCGCGAATCGCGTGAACATGGGGATCTCGTCTGGGTTCATCTCCATGGGATACGGATCTCCTGCAGCAGCATGCCACATATCGACTTCCTTCTCCCGCAGAAATCCACTGTTGAGGAGCGCCAACAGATCTTCAGTCTTCGCTTTGGACTTCTTCCACTACTGGTTGGGATTTGGCGGCGGCGGAGACACCGGCGGCGATGTCCCCGCAGCGGATCCGGTGGCTTCCTCGTGGGACCTCTTCTTCCCATCGGCGGTCTTCAAGCTCTACGACGGCAAGGGCTTCATCCTCCAAGTGCATCGGGTTTTCACTCGCATTCGCTCGGGGGCTACGGCGGTGGTTTCCGGTGGAGGCGTGCTTGGATCTACACTCTCCTCTGAGGTGGCAGTGCGCACTGGCAGTGGTTTCTAGGCACGAACTGCTCGGAATGGCTGCAAGTGCGTGGGGTGAAAAAACCCTAAGGGTTTCAGCTTCTATTTATAAGTCAACGACGGCTCCTCCAATGGCTGGATGGATAAGTCTCCAGACGGCTGACTCAGCGGCGGCGCCTGACCCTTCAACTTCTACTAGTCGACGCGCCTCATCTCGGGGGTTCGACTACATCAAATCAACTCCATGAGTAGCGACAAGATCCAAGAGCAACTCAGGACACCTTCTACATACAAGATGACCCTTCAATTCGAGAGGAAGTACTCGACTCAAGGCTCGGGGGCTCCGTGCCACGTGTCCTTCGGTTTTTTCTCTTTTTTTCGGATAATCTTGCCAAAACTTCAGATGGACCCTCAGCCAGAGTCTAGAACTCAACCTAAGGCTCGGGGGCTACTCCATATGGAGTGTGATTTTGCAATCGCACTTCCATATCAGCTTCGGCTTCAAGACAACATGGGTATTGTTGAAGACCTTCAAGAGCAGCACTCGAGGACGCTTGGGACTACTCGAGAAGACTTCAGGATCACTCAAATATCAGCTGGAGTACATTCCAGCCTCGGGATGCCTCAAATATTCTTGAGGACTTTTGGCTTGTAGTACTCAGGGATGCTTGGGGACTACTCGTTAAGACCGTCAAGACTACTCGAAGCTATCCTACTCGACTACAAAGTACTCGGGGGCTTGTCGTATGGACCTTCCTGGGCCCACTACCTCGGTGGGTACCAGGACCGACTACTCCATGGGCCCCTGGGACTACCCGACTTGTGCCGCACGGTACATGAGGTGCAAGGACTACGGTGGAGAAGTACTCGGATAGGAAGCTACGCATACCATGTACTGTGTAGAGGACTCCAAGACGTATACGACTAGTACTCTCTCCCTAAACCGACTTGTAACCCTACCTCCCGGACTATATATGGTGAGGCAGGGACCCTCCTCTCTCATACGCATCAGATTACGCCATCCTGTAATCACATCCAATCAATCTAGAGCTACGCAGCATACAGGACGTAGGGTATTACGCACCTCGTGGCCCGAACCTGTCTAAATTGTGTGCCACGTGTCTCTTCCTTCGAGTTACCGATCTCGGCGAGGCTACGTTCATCTACTTCTGGTACTCCCCTTAGTAGGTTGCCGGCCACCTGTTGTTAATCCGCAAGGCCTCCACGAGGGCGTCGAGGGAGTCGTACTACTCTCGGTACTAGTTGCGCTCAGAGCTCAGTTGAGAGAGGCGATTGTACCTCTCCCGAGCCCGGCCCTCCATCTCCTGTCGCCAGCAGGCGAGACTCCTGCCACAGCGCTCGCTCGGCTTGGGCCTCATCGAAATGGGCCGGCGGCGCGCCTACGCGACCCCGCTCCTACCCCGAGTGCGCGCGACTGTGTTAGGGGCGGACAGGATAGCGCATGACGATGAGGCTTCAGCACCGTGTGCCGGGCGCCGCGGCATCACACAGCCATCCTCCCGCATTACCAACACCCCTGCCGCATGCTCGGGGGCTGGTGCGGGCCAGTTCTCCCATTGGCCCCACCCGGGAGGCGGGGTGACGTCATCAGAAACGGCCACCATGGCCACACGGTCGCCCGAGGTGGGGGCAAGCACTGGCGATGCCGACGTCGCAGCGGCCGACGCCGTTGTGGCCACTGTCGCCACTACCACTCCCTGTAGCGGCCCCATGGCCACTGTCGAGCCACGCGGTGGCTTGCCCGTCGCCGCCGTGCTCACCGCCGCTCGTGGCGCCCTCGACGAACGCCGCCTTGTCGGCACGGCTGCCTCCGACCTTAGCACCTTGGCGTGCGCAAGGGCGGGAACGGTCGGCGTTACCCCGCGAACGAGAAACACAGGGGTGAGCGTCGACCCCTCGAAATCAAGGACGCACGGGGGAAGCGCTACTCAGCTCAAGCTGGAAAAACCCTGCTTCCTCTTCCTCAAGGGTTCGGGGGGCGCCTCTGTCGCGCCTGCCGGCTCCGCCATGGCGCCCGCCGGCACCTCGCCGACGCTCGTGGGCTATTCTACGATGACCCCGCGCCGGGCGCCTCCACGCCCGCCGCGGGCACCTCCACGCCCGCCGCGGGCGCTTCCTCCACGTCCGCCTCCGCGGCCCGTGGTGACGGGTGTGGGGGATTCCACCTCTTGGGGGGAGCCCGCCCCACGTCACTCACTTCTTCCTTCTCCTCCGACGATGATGAGTTCGCCTGTGTCGTCGGGGGGGGAGTCCCTACTGCTCGCGCAGTCGGTACTCCTCGTCTTGCTGCTCCCGGTGCTCCTGCCGCCTGATTCTCCTCTCCTTCGTGCGTCGCCCGCTCCTGTTCCCGTCGTTGCGCGGCGCAGGAGGCCACTCGGGCCCGGGGTGTTGGTGGATCCGACCGTGCGGCGTCCACTGGTACCCTCTGCTAAAGATAACCATTAAAGACCGCGCTGGCACGCTGCAACAGGCCGAGGACTGAAAGGAGGCCCACTCACCACTGGGGCGTCGGGGAGCATGACGAATGACCAGAGGTCGTCGTTGATGTGCGGAATGGACTTAGAGGCTGATGGCGTGCCTCGCCCTCATGGCCGCATACTCCGGGGAAAGGCGCTGATGCAGCAGCCGCGAGCGCGCCAACACCGTAGGGTTGGTCGCATCACTAATCTCGTAGATGCGGAGCTCCCTCTCCAAGAGGGGCACGATCCGCTGGTGGTGGAGGTTGGCGAGGACTAAAGCCGCCCCCAACCCGGCGTCTGCCAGGCTCCGCAACGCGTTGGTGAGCGACTCCAGCCGCTGCTGGCGCGAGGGAGGTGATACGCCATGGTGCCAGGCGTCGGTCTTCTCCTTCAGCACCTTGCCACTGTAGGGGGGAGCTCGGCGCCGTCATTGCGAAGATAAAACCACCCCCGCTCCCACTCCGCGTTGTTGGACGTCATCGTGCATGGTGGGTACAACACTCTAAGCGAGTCCCGCAGCGCGAACGTCAAGTCGTCGGCACGCACCGCCCGACGCACCCGTGTCTCGCTCGTGGCGAGAGTGTGCAGCTCCATGCAGAATAGGTGCACCCAGAGATCCCAATTCACTGGGATCCCCAGGAACCCCTCACAGACGCCGACGAAGGTCACCGCCTGCGATATCGTGATGGGGGCGAAGTTGTGGAGCTCCACCCTGTAGTGGTAGCACAGCCCCTGCATGAAGCGGCTCGCCGGCACGGCAAAGCCGCGCTCGTGGTGCGTGATGAAGCTGCCGACATAGCCGTACGGCGGGTTGGGATCCTGGTCCATCGCTGGCGGAACGATCCATGCCGGGGGCGCCCCTTCCACGTTCGGCGCCAGCTGCCCGCCATTGACCAGCTCGTGCAAAGCATTTGTGTCACCGTCGAACGGGGCTAGGATGCGAGGTCTTGCACTACTATTGGCTGAGGCGGAGCCATTGCGGGCGAGAGGTGAAGCGAGGGCGACGGCGGCTCGAGAATGAAGCGAACCTTGTCGAAGACTAGGAGGCACGAAACAAAGAAAGGAAGACAAGAAGCAGGGGCACCAGATGCTAAGTGCCGAGGTAAAGGATTCGTCCCTCCCTCTCTTGCGATTTATAGATCTGGGGGAGCCGCGCTCCCAAAACTGCGCGCACCACGCGCATTAAATGCAAGCGGCTACATCTGCCATTGACAGATGGGCCCCACCGCGCCGAAAAAGCCGGACGCGTGCGCGAGCATGATCATTACGACGCGACAACTGAAGGGCCGCGGCGCCCAATCACGTCCGCCACACACGTCACCCACTATGCGCACAGCTGCTATTGGGGGGTGTCCGAAAATTCGGATAGGATCCCCGAACACAGGAGTGCAAGAGTACAGAATATGCAAACGTTCAAGTCTACAACACAGTTCACGAAAAAGGAGACAAGGAATCTCCTAAAGACCGCTCATGCCTCAAAAGTTGTGAATCCCTTTACGCGTGCCCTCGCGCCCCCTTTTACAAGGGACTTTTACATTATGAAAATACCCTCGAATCAAAGGAATATTCCTACTGTGAACATGTACATGAATGTCTTTTACACCCCGAGATTTGCGGGACTAATTTCACACTTTTACAAGCCTGCCACTAGTTCACACATCAAACCCGGACTTTTGAGGTAACGTCTTTGACATGGTTTCTTGTTGAGTCATGGGTCTCTTATTCATGGAAATCTTCATACGCCATAACCTCCGAATTTGGACTTTAGTAGATTCCAGGATTTCGTAAATTCTCGGTTCTGGAGTTTCGCAGGTTCATGACTACAAAGCTTCGCAGGTTCATGACTCCGGATCTTCACAGATTCGCGACTTCAAGGTTTCGCAGGTTCATGATTCCAGATCTTCATAGATTTACGATTTCAAGGCTTCGCAGGTTCATGATTACAGATCTTCACATATTCGCGACTTCAAGGTTTTGCAGGTTCATGATTCCAGATCACAGATTCGCGACTTCAAGGTTTCGCAGGTTCATGATTCCAGATCTTCATAGCTTCGCGACTTTAAAGCTTTGTAGGTTCGTGATTCCTGAAGGACCGATACGGCGAACCAGAGAGGGGGGAGTGAATGGGAGCCGATAAAATTTCTTCTCGAAGGATATGGAGACTCGTACAAGACGAACACGGCTTCCAACACACTTCTCTGACTTACTACCCAAGCTGGCCAAGCCCATATAGCCACTAAAGTGCTACTGGACCTAGGAACCAACAAACAACTTTCCGAGCCAAAACACACCAACACACACACGGAAACTTACACGGCTTGCTGCCTGTGCTGCACCGGTCAGACCGATGGCATGCGCCGGTCAGGCCGGTGACACTGGTCAGACCGGTGGACAGAGCCGGTCAGGCCGGTGGCTACAACAGCCGCGCAGCAAACGTTCCAGAAAGCCTAAGTGACTTCTCTAGGCCCTGGAACAAAAACACCCCCAAAACACAACCTGCATGGAAGGAAAAACCCTACACAAAACCTAAACAAAACAACCCCAAACAGACTAAGGACTGACCAGCAGGACCAAGACCCAAAGACACACGAGTCAAGCAGTTCACCCAAGGCAAATCCCACAAGTGACTCACACCAGTCAGACCGGTCAAGAGCACCGGTTAGACCGGTGTAGCCCGGGAAACTCGAGATGAACAGCACCCGCAGGTCAACTCCTCCAAATTCAGACCTCGATCTCCCGAATCGCTCCACGGACTTGAACAAGACTTTGGGGATGATAGGAACACCTCATGAGGAGTCCATAGCCACGATTTTGTCCACCAAAACTTGCCAAATCAAGAGGAATCGAATAAATCCCGCCAAGAACTCCTCTAATCCTAGAACACCGAAAACCCCAAAATCGAGCCCCTTAACTCACGGATTTGGGAGGGGAATCACAGGACAAAGAACCACAAAGGGTTCCCACAAATTTCCCCCATCAAATCCCCAAGAGCAAGGTCCCGAAAACGCCCCAAGAAAACCACCAAGAGAGGGCCCCGAAAATCACCACCAAGAACAACCGGGAACAACACAACCAAGCCTTGAGGAACCACGCCGAATCATCTATACATATCAAGAAGGTTCATACAAGGTCTAGCTTGCTGCCCGATCATCCAACCCTCTCACAAGATGTCACCATGAAGCTCTCAAGCTAGTCCTATAGAAATCCTAATAAAATAGGAAGGGAAATAGGAAAGCAAATGAACTAGGGTTCCAAGTGATGGCTGCCATCCTCTCACCTCATCGGTTATATGGAGGCAACCGAAAGTCTAAAATACCCTTTCTTAAAAATTATGGATACAAGCCCCTCAATGGTGGTTTTGGAAGTCTTTGTCATCGCTCCATCGGACGGATGCCCAGCGACCGCAAGCTGCTTAGCCTCGACGCAAGCCTTGCGATCCCGACGCGTGTTGACGATGCAAATCCGTCAACCTAGCCATGAGTTTACCTTCGGTGTTGGCATAAGTTTTATACCTTATCCATTGGTACTAACCCCCGTGGTATAACAAGTTTACGTGTGCATGTCGGTTTGAAGTTTAGTGTTTATGCAGGGTTTTAGCATTGAAAGCAAGACTTTCAGGATGAGTTCATCAAGCACCTTATGACATGACCTTGAAGCCCCGTACAAGTCGTGCAATGAAGCAAACTTAACTCCAAGAAGCCAGGGACTTGATCCGAGAAGATGACAAACTCCGAGGACCTGACCAAAAAAGTGTTGAATCTTGCAAGACAAGGAGTTATGCCCAATTCGGAGAGATACTGACGACATGGACCTACATGCAGAAGGGGGAAACATCCAGGAAGCAAGGGAACCGACGTAGAGCAAAGGAGGCCTCGGGCTGGGCCTGGATGGGCCCAGGCCGGCCGGCCCGGCCGGCCGGCCCCAGCCGGTCGGCCCAGCCCTGTCCAGGGCCTAGTGAGGCTCCCCTTTGCCCTAGCCGCCATTCAGGCTATTTATAGCCCCCTGACCGAGAGCCACGAGGAGGAGAATTCGTCATCGGCCGCCGAGGAGCAGAGAAGAGAGTGACACCATCTCGGAGAGGAGAAGGTCGAGCTAGTTGACTAGGGTTTCCCTAGCCGACGTGGGAACCTTGCACGGAAGACCACGTCGGAGTTCCCGGAACTAGAAGCAAGATCAAGGAAGGATCCCGGTGGTGATCTTGTGTATGTATCATTGTTATAGTTGAATTATCAAGTTGAATCTTTTCCTAGCGATCAAGTGTTTCCTCGAAGATTTCGTTTTTCGATCGGCTTTGCTTATTCCAATTCTATTCTCGAGATAGATTACATAGGGTGTTCTTGTAACCGCGGTGGCTAGTGGTACACGCCGGATCTTCCTAAAGAATCTCTACTTGTCTTTTGACTCGCCCTAAGCTCCCCGCATGAGTAGGGATACGTGGGGTTCCGAAAGGCGGATGTTTTCTGATTTGGACGGGAAGCCACGATTTAAAGAGGCTTCTAATAAGATTCGATTTGCTACTTCTTCTTTTGCTTGGATCTTCAACAAAAGGCTTACCCCGATCTCTCTAGATCGGTTTATCTACCCAATCTTACTATGTTATCTCCGGTCTTTAGTAGATTAGATTAGTTTCGTGTCTATTACCTAGATGCATTAGGGTTTCTTTTACCGAAGATTGGAGTTACATGGCTTTACTAGATCAACTTTTGCGTCACACATTTGTTCCACGGATTCGATACCTTGGGTTCACCACTCGAGGGAAGAAGGGTCCCTTGACTACGACGGCAGACTTGTCCGCTTGCAAGTCATTAAACGAACTTCGATACAACTATTAATCGTCAACAAGCCCCTTTTTCTGGCGCCGTTGCTGGGGAACAAGTGATCAAGATTTGATTTTTTATTGCCTTTTTGTAATTTTCAGTTTTCTTTTTGTTTTTCTTTTTGCATCTACTAAACTTATATCATCCTCAAAGTAAATCTAATCTAGTTTGTCTAACCCTAGTTTTTATAGATTTGTTTTTACTTTCTAGTTTATGCATACTTTGTTTATTGCTAACCCTAACAGGAGATGGACGGCTACCTCTCCAACAAACCCGATAATTTTGTGGATGATCCAGAAAAACTTTACAGGCTAAGAAGACGCGAAGCACATCAAGCTAAAAAGCTGGATTTTGTAGATCGGAGTCGGAAGACAAAGGATCGCAGGTATCTCCGAAGAATTCACCACCTCAAAGTCCACGGGAGAATCGACTTCCACCGATGGGTGACCAACCACCGCAAGAGCGCAAGATTGGAGAGCTATGCACCCCGGACATCATCGACCTACCAATCTTGAACCTTGAGGAGATCGGAAGACCGTTCGAGATCAAGACCTCTACAATCCGCATGGTGCAACATTCACCCTTCACCGGTAAAGAGGATCCGAACCTTCACCTCCAAGCATTCATTCAACTATGTCAGACTTTCAACATGGATGGGGTGACTCAAGATCAAATGAGGGCAAGGCTTTTTCCGTTTTCACTTCTCGGGAAGGCTTTGCAATGGTTCCACTCTCAACCGGCGGAGACGGTGCAAAATTGGAACACGTTGATGAAGGCTTTCATGAAGGAATACTACTCACCGGGTAAAACTCAAAGCTTGCGTAATAAGATTGCCACCTTTGTTCAATATCCTACGGAAACTATCTCGGAGGCATTCGAGCGCTTCAACGAGTGCACCCGGGCAGTTCCACATCACAAGTTCTTGAAGGAAGACCTCATGCAAAACTTCTATCAAGGACTCACCATGGCGTGAAGGACGATCATCGATGCATCGGCGGGAGGATCTATCATCGACCTTACACCGACGGAAGCTTTCACGCTATTCAAGAAGGTTGCAGATAACGACACATGGGCATCATCCGGGCGCCTACATCCGGTTCAACCCACGGGGAACGTCAAAGGAGTCTTGCAAGTGGAGAAGGAGAACATACTTGAAGGCAAGATCGACTCGCTCATGAGGAGGTTGGAGAAGATGGAGATGGAAAAGAAAGAGGCTCAAGACTTGAAGGCCGCCGAAGCAAGGTCCACATGCGAGGAATGTGGAGAGTATGGCCATGTCCGCAAAGATTGTCCAGAGGAAGCCAAAACGCTCGACTACATGAGGAAGGGAGAATTGCCGAACTTCCGCTACGGGCAAGGTAGACCTCAATTTAATGCAAGCTCATCTATTCCTAATGCGGTTCTGCTTCGTATACAATTGAAGGAGTTCATGGACGAGCAAGCTAAGATCAACAAGGACACCGTCACCAAGTTCAAGACCATAGACAAGGTGTTGGAGAACATCGATAGCAAGGCGACGGAGGTCGGAAGTTCCAATAATCAAGTGCTCAACATGATGAAGATGCTCGAGACGCAAGTTGGAAAACTTGCGGGGCGCCTCACTAATGATGAAGGGAAGCTTCCGGGACAACCCAAAAGTCCCGAATCGGCGAAGGCCATTCAAACACGTTCGGGGAAGGAGACCGAAGATCCGGAACGTTCCGCGGGAGCAAGGAAGCTTAAACCATCCACCGAGGTGGAAGGAATTTCTAAAGAGAAGGTTACGGGGATCGTCACCGAAGAACCCGAATTTGAGATGCCGGAGGAAGACACGAGGATACCGCAACTCAAGCCACGCTACTTCCAAGGTAAACTTGACAACCACTTTGAGAAGTTTGTGGAAGTTGTGCGTAGACTTAGCATCAACATGCCATTACTAGATGCCCTACAAGTACCTACATATTCTCGTCACTTTAAAGACATACTTGCAAATAAATATGAGATAGCAACACTTAGGGTAGATCATGTTAAGATGTCCGAGGAGTGTAGTGCCGCTATTGCTAATGGGCTAGATAAGCAAAAGGACCCCGGATGCCCAACTACTCCATGTTCGGTTGGTTCTTTCAACTTTGAGAAGGCGTTATGCGACCTTGGAGCAAGTGTGAGTGTCATGCCAAGGGATGTGTTCAAGAAGCTACGCCTACCAATGGAGCCTACGGGTATATGTTTGGAGTTGGGAGATAACTCCATTCGCTATCCCTTGGGCATTGCTGAAGATGTACCCGTGAAGGTCGGACACCACTACATCCCCGTCGACTTCGTTGTGCTCTAGATGGGAGAGAGAGAAAAGCCGCCGCTCATCCTTGGGAGGCCTTTCCTCAAGACCGTGGGAGCTACTATTGATGTTGGCAAGCGGGAGATCATGTTCGATATCAACGGAGAAAGGAGTTCCTTCAAGTTCCATCCAAGAATCGAGGCATGCAACATGATTGGAGTGAAGGGATAACCGAAGAAAAAGGAGGGGCTGAAAAAGAAGAAGGAGCCAAAAAAATGAACGTAAATAAAATCAAAGGAGGTGTTGCATCCGTCAAGACAAAGGAAGAGAAGCAGCCTGTGAAGACCAAAAAAATGACTAAACCGGAAGACAAGCCCGTGCCCAAGATGGTGCAGAAGTGGGTACCCAAGATTGCAACGCCCGCAAAGAGCGTTGATCCGAAGTAATCAAGTGAAGAAGTCTAGCTATAGACTATAAACGAAGCGCTAGGCGGGAGGCAACCCGTTTCGTCGAGTCAAGAATAAGCTACCGGGAGGACAACCCGATTCAAGGTTTTTCGAATTTTTTTAATAAGTTAGTTTTGAGTTTTATTACGCAAATACATTAGACTTAGAAGTGGTTGAACAATATTAGAGACATAATTCTTGATTGAATGTTTTGCTTTATCATAAACCCTTTGCATGAACCCTCCTATGTGCTTGTTTGTTCTTTTCTTTTCGAGAAACCTCAACCAAATAATTTCAGAACCTAACTCAACCTTTCACCCTCATTATGGTGCTGAGGTTGACTTATTTTTCATGCTAAAACCACACGAGTAGAGCGACGACTTATATCTAGATGTTAATAAAATTCAGCACGTGGTATAACTCGCGTGAACCTAGAAATCAAAACTTTTGGTTGGTTTAAAAATCTATATCCTTGGTTTCTCTAGGATTAGAATTTTTCTAAGCCTCATCTAATTTTGTTTTATTCAAAATCTTTCTCATTTAGCCAAAATTAGAACCTAAACCTATGCCCCCATGATCAAGCCGGGAAAAGTTTGCTCTCAACCGATTACCGGTGAGACCGATATCAACGTAGTCGGAAAATATTTTCGACTTACATTTGTTTTTAATGGTTTAAAAACTTCTCTAAATTTATGCTTGAGCTCTTGCATGGCTCTGAAAAATATTTAAAATTTCGAATTAGAGGAGTGCTTAACCTTAAACATACCTAAATGGAGGCAATCTAGTTTGAATTAATCATGCATGCACCATTGGATTCCCTTTCATCAACTTTCACCAAATCCACATGCAAAAGACAAGCATGGTGGGCAGCAAGCATCAACTTTGCAGGAATTTCATGGTGGCATGTGAAGCAAGTGGAGCTAGGGAGCATGGACATGACCCAAAGCATGAAGCATCAAGTGGAAGGACCAATAATGCAAGAAAAGGAGTGGACAAGAGCGTTTGGGCGGTGCAACTCGTGGAGCACGCGGGCAGGAATGTTGCAGAGGCGAAATGATCGTGCTGGAAGAAAGACGAGGCGGGGAGGAGCATCGGGCACCCCAGGCCGGTCGGCCCAGGCCGGCCGGCCTACCCTATTTAAGGAGCCCCCCGGCTCCCGTTTTCTGCAGGCAAGCTTCCCTCTCCTTCCTTTGTTTGTGTGTTCAAGTTTGTGTGCCCAAAACCACCGTAGACATAGCCAACCTTCCCAAGCTTGATAGCTCAAAAAAATCCACATCCTTAATCCACTCAAAGTCCACATCCGAAGTAAGAGTTTAAGTGCCTAGTTACCGGTTGCAACCCGGAGTTTTAGTAGAAGAGAAGACTGCAAAAACCATGTGGAAGAAAACCACAAGTCTCTTCTCCAAGAAGAAGGGTTCATCATCATCCAAGCCGTCGTCGACGACGTCTTCGAGGAGGCACTCGGTTTCCGAGTCTCCCCGGAGCATGGAGACGGATATGGCACCACCGAGGAGGAACGATGCTCTCCTCCTTGGTGGTATGAGGGCTGCAAGGAGCACGTCTATGAGGTTTACCGAACCTCAAGGGCACACGGAGGAGCAGCCCACGCCACAACGACGAACGACCCGTTCGACCGCGCCACCTCCTTACACTCTGATATATTCTTCGTACGGTTTCATCATCTTGTCGTCGGAGGAGGAGGAGGAGAGGCTCTCTCGTCTTGAGAAGAGGCTTGTGCCCAACGTCGAGTTCGACGACCAAGCACTCTACACCTTGGGTTTTTGCACCAACATATACTACATGTTGGGGCACCTTGGATTGGTGCAGTTCTCCAACGGAGTATCGGCGGACACCCACAAGCGGTTCGCCTTGGAAATCTTGATGACCATTGCACCTATCCTTGATGATGGGGTGCAAACTTATCATTCCGTTTGGAGGGAGTCCAACAAGTGGTTCCCTACGAGCATGTTAGGGAGCTACTTGGATTCCATAAGGGAGCTCCGGAGAAAGTTGACGTGCCACCCGGAGAAGCCCATCAACAACGCAATTGCATCCGCAACCCCATTATCCGGATATTTCACTCTTGGATGTGCAAGAGGGTATTGGGGAGGATGAAGAAGACGAAGGTCACCGACACGGAGTTGAATTGGCTCTACTCGGCTTGAATTGCCAGGCAGCCAATAGACCCCTCTTACCTTATGATCAACCGTTGGTGTTGCGAAGCAACATCGAGGGCGGGACATATTGGATCGGGGTGCTACCTCTCCATGTTGGCCTTCTCCTTACGGCCGGGGATCGCAAGAAATCCCGACCATCTTTTGCGTGGTACCTCTCTCGGCATTGAGTATTTGCGGCAAGGCAAATACATTAGTGGAGATGAGAGAGGAGGTTATCGTTTGGCCATGGTAAACCTACCCCTTCCGGATGCGAGGCTTAGGCTTTTCATCGAAAGGAGGGAAGATTGGTTGGAAGAGGGACTCCTTGTCCCAGCAAGGAAGAACAAAAGAGGAAGAATCATAGAGGAGGAAACATCCTCCGTGCAAGTGAGTGGAGCACAACCCAATGTGCCACCATTCGGCGGGATCCCTCCTCCGCCAAGTTATTACGGAGGGCCACAAGAGCAAGCATGGGGGGTGGTGCACCGGTACCCCCACCAAATTATGTGGTGCCCAACGCTAACTTCACGGAGCCCTACGCACAATACCCCCAACCACAACAAAGCATGTCCATAATTGGAGGGTATGTTGCAAGAAACGCCCAAAACGTCGCAGCCATCCAAGCCAACGTGGCTCAACTTGGTGAGGGCAA
Organism: Cenchrus americanus; assembly: GCA_947561735.1. Classification (NCBI taxonomy): domain Eukaryota; kingdom Viridiplantae; phylum Streptophyta; class Magnoliopsida; order Poales; family Poaceae; genus Cenchrus; species Cenchrus americanus. Next base: position 192,065,155 of record OX387242.1, read on the forward strand.
TGCAAATATTGCCTATGAGCTTGGACGCCTTCACGTAGTGGAGCCGAATCAATTCGTCGGAGGGAATGTCCAACCATACTACGAGCAAGGGTATTACTATCAAGATCATCAACACCAACCACCGGCGGAGGACTAGGAAGATTAAGGAAATTTAGTTTTCTTTTCTTTTCTCTTTCTCTGTAATTTTCAGCTTTTTTTATGTGTGTTTGCGTAATATTTTCTGTTTTTATTTAAATTTCAGCAAGTGTGTTTGTTTATTTTCTGTTTGTATTTCAACTTGATTTCATCATTAATAAAGACACCACCTTGATTATATCATTGGAAAAGTTACAAAAATTTGTGCCATAATGATATATGATTATAATTGCCGCTTTGTTTATCTTTGTAATTGATTTATGCATGTTAAAGCTAGTGCTCTCTTAAAAATATGAATCTGAATTTATTTAAATACTAGCTTAATCTTTAGCGGAGGTTATGATTAAAATAAAGACCCATAGTGTTTTATGTTCTCTCAAGTTATGAATAGATTGAAGATGGTTTTTTATGCTCAAAAATATCGCTAACCTTGTCAAAAATATCACTTGTGTGTTGCTCAACCTATCCAAAGCCTAATATATATTTGAGTGCATAAACCTTAGTGTACAAGATTTATTTTTGAGTGAGTTATTGCAGGCCATGATTTCTCTGGCCCGAGACTAAGAAGCTGGTCATTCCGTTTTTACGTATCTATCTTTTTGCTAGCCTTTTATCCGTGCATTGTGTATCCCCGCATCGGAGATCTCACAAACCTCACCGGATATCCACCCTTAAAACCAAATATCATCTTTTGTGATTACCTCCTTGACCACAACCTATCGTTGAGAATGGATCATCAATTCAAGGAAGATCGCAAGACGGTGCCAACATTGAATATTTCAAGTATCTCTCCAAAGGAAAAATATTTCCGGTACCTACCTTACTTATCGCCTCTTTGCTCGAGGACGAGCAACGTCTAAGCATGGGGGAGGAGGTAGCTACGATGCAATTTTAGAGTTCAAAGGGGAGTATTTTTTAAAAAAAAATTGAAAGAAAATTCAAAGGCGATGTACGTGATTTCCAAGGTGAAAGTCTCACAAGAAAAAAAAATGAATGAAGAAAGAAAGAAAGAAAGAAAGAAAGAAAGAAAGAAAGAAAGAAAAGAAGGAGAAATATGAGAAAAAGAAAAAATGAGTATGCATAAAGTGAACTCCCCGGTTCTCTAAAGTGCATTCAAGGCTTCAAGTTTAAAAGCTCCATTCTCATTTTTCCAACCATGTGCAATCCGATAACGAGGACTTCCTTTGTACCTCGGGATCACTTTTTGCCACTTGCACATGTCCACTCATCTAAAGTGTGCGTATTTTTCTCTTTCCCCTCCTTGAGTTAACATTATTTTCCAATGACCTTTTTGACGAGTCTCCGTAAGACCATGAGAAGCTTGTCTTGTTTTGACAACACCTCATTTATAAAATCTTGTTAGGACTAAACTTTCCCAAAATGCTCCATAAAAAGCCTACCACACATATATGTTATGAGAGGGAAAGGAGTAGAATATATAGGCTTGAGAGACAAGCGAGTTGAGAGTTCATGAGGAATATGCAAGATGATTTAAATTTGTGAACTTGGTTTAGCTTTTCTTTATCTTGTTCTTTATTTCAAAAATTCTGAGATCTACTTAAACTTTGTGAGCATGTTAACACTCGTGGGATAAGCTTAACTAAGAATCTACCTTACGTAGAGATGGAGGCTAGTACATTATTGAACTTTAATGAATTAAAATTTTGAGAGCATTATGTTTTCTCATGTATGATCAAGTGCAAGGTTTAAACATTGTTTGGCAACGATGATATCCATCGAAGGCTTACTCGAGGACAAGCAAGGTTTAAGCACGGGGGAGATGTTAACGGTGAAAATCCGTCAACCTAGCCATGAGTTTACCTTCGGTGTTGGCATAAGTTTTATACCTTATTCATTGGTACTAACCCCCGTGGTATAACAAGTTCACGTGTGCATGTCGGTTTTGGAGTTTAGTGTTTATGCAGGGTTTTAGCGTTGAAAGCAAGACTTTCGGGACGAGTTCATCAAGCACCTTATGACAAGACCTTGAAGCCCCGTACAAGTCATGCAATGAAGCAAACTTAACTCCAAGAAGTTAGGGACTTGATCTGAGAAGATGACAAACTCCGAGGACCTGACCAGAAAAGTGCTGAATCTTGCAAGACAAGGAGTTATGCCCAATTCGGAGAGAAACTGATGACATGGACCTACATGCAGAAGGGGGAAACATCCAGGAAGCAAGGGAACCGACGTAGAGCAAAGGAGGCCTCGGGCTGGGCCTGGATAGGCCCAGGCTGGTCGGCCCAGGACGGTCGGCCCAGCCCTGTCCAGGGCCCAGTGAGGCTCCCCTTTGCACTAGCCGCCATTCATGCTATTTATAGCCCCCTGACCGAGAGCCACGAGGAGGAGAATTCGTCATCGGCCGCCGAGGAGCAGAGAAGAGAGGGACACCATCTCGGAGAGGAGAGGGTCGAGCTAGTTGACTAGGGTTTCCCTAGCCGACGTGGGAACCTTGTACGGAAGACCACGTCGGAGTTCCGGAGCTAGAAGCAAGATCAAGGAAGGATCCCGGTGGTGATCTTGTGTATGTATCATTGTTATAGTTGAATTATCAAGTTGAATCTTTTCCTAGCGATCAAGTGTTTCCTCGAAGATTTCGTTTTTCGATCGGCTTTGCTTATTTCAATTCTATTCTCGAGATAGATTACATAGGGTGTTCTTGTAACCGCGGTGGCTAGAGGTACATGCCGGATCTTCCTAAAGAATCTCTACTTGTCTTTTGACTCGCCCTAAGCTCCCCACATGAGTAGGGATACGTTGTGACAGAACAGGGGTTCCGAAAGGCGGATGTTTTTGGATTTGGACAGGAAACCACGATTTAAAGAGGCTTCTAATAAGATTCGATTTGCTACTTCTTCTTTTGCTTGGAACTTCAACAAAAGGCTTACCCCGATCTCTCTAGATCGGTTTATCTACCCAATCTTACTTTGTTATCTCTGGTCTTTAGTAGATTAGATTAGTTTTGTGTCTTTTACCTAGATGCATTAGGATTTCTTTTACCGAAGATTAGAGTTACTTGGCTTTACTAGATCAACTTTTGTGTCACACATTTGTTCCACGGATTCGATACCTTGGGTTCACCACTCGATTGAAGAAGGGTCCCTTGACTACAATGGGAGACTTGTCCGCTTGCAAGTCATTAAACGAACTTTGATACAACTATTAACCGTCAACAACGTGTGTCCTCAGCTTCGAAGATTTCGGACTGCGTCGTCACACACTGGTCAGACCGGTCAGACCCACTAGTTAGACTGGTCTGGCGCTGCTGCAGCACCGTCTTCGGTTCTTCGGTCTTGGCTTTGTGGATCAACCAAGGAACCTATTGGTTTTTTGGTGAACCACTGGAAACCCCGCGAACTCGGTGTAGCCTCCGCCAATCACCACTCATGACTCGGCTCCCACATTGTCCCGGCTCGACCTTGGTTTTGAGGCTCTACCAAGAAACCGTCCATGACTTCATCTTGCTGTTCATGCCACCATGCGGCCCGCACTTGACCCCGCTGGTCACCGGGTCCCTCGAACGAAGACTACTTGTCTTCTCCACACCCGGAGGCCTCACCGACGACGACCTTTCGCGCTTGTTCTTCACCTGCACCAACACCAGTCAAGTCGCAACCTGCACCTGCAATACTTAGCCAAGAATCAGTCCACACAACGTTGTCAATCACTCATCACACAAGGAAGCGACCATCCACTGGTCCTCGAACCACACATGGTCCTCAATCTCCCCCTTGATGAGTGCATTGACAATACCCACATAAAGTAACAAGAGAGAAAAGAAAAAGAAAATAAACGAATAAAAAGAAACTCCAACTAGCGATCGAAAGCCAAACAAAGGCAAAGAGCAAGATCACTTGAAGAAGACAAGTCTCGGATCCCTTAGGCAAGGGCAACGGCTCGACACATCCGAGACAAAACAAAGCTCAAGCAAAGAGCGCAAACCACCAAACCAAAGCTCAAAAACCACAAAGAGCTCCCCCTGAACCAATGCAACTCCCCCTGGACGAATGCATGCAAGGCACCACTTGAAACAGAGCAGCTGCAACAACTCAGCTCTCACCGGTCAGACAGGTCACCACCACCGGTCAGACCGGTGACCTCGACCGGTCAGACCGGTGCACATCAGAGCCTAGAAATGGCTCGAAACCACCTGAAAACCTTCCAAATGCATCCAGCAAGTCATTTCAAGCTCAAACTTCTCCCCCTTGTTGACAATGCATGAATCAAGCCAAAAATGCAAAACATTCAACCTAGAGATTCTCAGATATACAAAATTCAACATAGGATGCTACACATGTCCAAATGGGCAAGTTAGATACTCTATAGATTCGTATTGACATCAACTACAAGATCACCAAGTTTCACAACCATTGGACGAAGCTAAGATGGATTTGTGCAATTTTGCGAAAATTTTACCTCTCATGAGCAAAGTCCTAAACATGATCAAAACATGTCAAAATGGCAAAGCCACACAAACTTCATGTTAGGACAACCATTCTAATCATAAGACCATCACAAACACCCACAAGCACCTCATGTCATATCAAAGCCACCGAGCCATGTGTCAACTTCTTTATATGAGACTTCTCATTGGTAGACATTATGCAACGGTTTAGCACCCAAAGAAAATTAAATTCAGCATGTATGACAAGGGAGCACATTTGCCAAGCATTTTACATTTCATTTTCAGATTCATATTTGGTACATGAAATGTCTTTGCGACAAAAAGGAACTTATGCCCCTCCGCAAGATGAAGCAAGAGGGCTAAACATTCATGATGGCAAATGAGCCTTTGGCCCCATATGACCAATAAACTAGCTATCCAACCACAAATTAAGCATAAGAAAGCCACTAAAACATGTCAAGATCATATAAAGGCATTTACACATGAGAGAGCATACGTGTGACAATTTTCAAAAACATAGCGATCAACCATAAATTATAAATCAAGATCATCAAGAGCTAAGCCAAACTAACCATAGCATACCAAACAAGCTCACAAAGACATAAATAGCATTCCATGGTGAACAATGTATATAGGAGAAGCTTTTCCTATCCAATGCATATGATACAAAATGCATGCAATCTAAGATACAAGGATGCCTATACATCATGTTACATATGCCATGCCAAATGCAAGGAATGCACAAAAGAAAGCTATACATATGCTACAAAGAAACTCCCACACACCCAACTCAAGAAAAAAACACACACCAAGCTCCCCCTGCAAACGAGTGAAAGTTGCTTGATCTAGGGGTTTGGTGAAAATATCGGCTAGTTGGTCATGTGTGGGTACATGGATCAAAGCTATCTTTCCTTTCTCTACGTTGTCTCTCGGAAAAATGATACCTCACTTCTATGTGCTTGGTTTTGGAATGGAGCACTAGGTTCTTTGCAACGCTTATGGCACTGGTGCTATCACATTGAAGTGGGACATGGGTATACTCCTCACCAATGTCACTCATGGTGTATCTGATCCAAAGGAGCTGAGAGCAACAACTAGCAGCGGCAACGTACTCTGCCTCAGTAGTGGATTGAGCAACACTCGACTGTTTGCCGGAAGACCAAGACACCAAAGAAGATCCCAAAAACTAGCAAGTCCCAGAAGTGGACTTCCTATCCAACCGACACCCAGCAAAATCCGCATCCGAAAAATCATGAAGCGCCAAAGAAGAGGACGCGGAGTACCAAAGGCCGAAGTCGGGAGTGTGACGCAAGTACCTGAAATTTCGCTTCACCGCTTGCCGATGTGAAGTCCTCGGAGACGCTTGAAAACGAGCGCACAGACATACCGAGAACTGGATGTCTGACCTCGTTGTTGTCAAGTAGAGGAGTGACCCGATCATGCTCCGGTACTCCTTCTGGTCCACATGTTGGCCTTCCTCGTCCGCATCAAGAGTTGTAGTCGTACTCATCAGCGTCGCCATAGCCTTGGAGTCCTCCATCTTGAACTTCCGCACAATGTCCTTGGTGTACTTAGCTTGGTGCACAAATGTACCTTCCTTTGATTGCTTGATTTGTAGGCCGAGGAAGAACTGCAACTCACCCATCATGCTCATCTCAAATTCCCAGCGCATATCCTCTGCAAACCTTGCAACAAGAGAGTTAGACGAGCCACCAAAGACAATATCATCCATGTACGCCTACACAATCAGGATATCTCTGCCCTACCTAAGTAGAAACAAGGTCCGATCAACCTTCCCCATCTCAAAACCTCTATCAAACAAGAAACCCCTAATCCTACCATACCAAGCTCTAGGCGCCTGCTTCAACCCACAAAACGCCTTCCTCAACTTGTACACACGATGGGGGTACTTCTCACTCTCAAACCCAGGTGGTTGCCTCACATACACTTCTTCCTCCAACACACCATTCAGAAAAGCACTATTCACATCTATTTGGTGCAACTTGAACCCTTTAGCCACAGAAAAGGCTAGAAGGATCCTTATCGCCTCCAAACGGGCTACGGGAGCAAAGGTCTCCTCGTAGTCGATCCCCTCCTTCTGACTGAACCCTTGAGCAACAAGTTGCTACTTGTTCCTCACCACTTCACCTTTCTCTCCCTCTTTGTTCTTCCACACCACTTTGTACCAATCGGCTTACACCCTGGGGGAGGGTCAACCAATTCCCAAACCTGATTCCTCTCAAAGTTCTCCAACTCCTCATGCATCAAATTAACCCAATTATGATCAGATAGAGCGTGTCCAATGTCTTTGGGCTCAAAGGTGGCAACAAATGCAGCATGAGCGAAATGAGAATTATTTCGAACCCTCGACCATGTAGTACGTTCATTCATGTCACCGATGATCCTTGAAGCTGGGTGATCCACTTGTACTCACCGGGGAGGTTCTCTCCTTGGTGCTACCTCCCCCTCAATTGTAGCTTCTCCTCGATCTTGATTTGTCGTCGTAGGTGTAGGAGAGGGTCCGTTCACCACCATAGTCGAAGTAGTAGGTACATGTTCAGCCGGGGGCACCACACCGCCATCTTCATCGTCCCCATGTTCATGCTCCCCCTCCTGAAAGATCTCCTCGCCAAGCTCATCATCACCTACACACTCAAAGACAAGCTGACTACGTGGTTGTGTCTCGTCGAAGGTTACCTCGCAAGTATCCACGATTTGGTTAGTTTCAAGATTGAGCACACGATATGCTTTAGAACGAGATGCATAACCAAAGAAAATACCATCGACAGACCTAGCCTCAAACTTAACCAGCTTCTTCCATTTGTTAAGAATAAAACACTTGCATCCAAAGACATGGAAGTGACTCACCTTGGGAGTGCCACCGTGCATCAACTCATAGCATGTTTTATTCTTATGCACTCTGAGGTAGATCCTGTTCGACACATAGCACGCGGTGTTCACCGCCTCAGCCCAGAACCTTCTCGGAGTCCTATGCTCATCAAGAATGGTCTAAGCCATCTCACACAAGGTTCTGTTATTCCTTTCCACAACACCATTATGGGAGGCGTATACGGACTCGAAAACTGGTGTTCAAGACCCAAGTCATGACAAAAAGTTTCAAAACGAGAGTTTCTGAATTCTGAGCCATTGTCACTGCAGATTGCTCGTATGGCATCTTCGTTCCTCTCGTTCCTCAATCTCAAGACAAGATCGCGAACACAACCAAACGTCTCACCCTTATCCTCGAGAAAGAACATCCACGCATACCGAGAGTAGTCGTCCACCACAACAAGGACATACCACTTCCCACCAGCAGATCGCACACCAACTGGGCCAACAAGGTCCATATGGAGCAGCTCGCATGGATGCTCAGTCATCACATCGCTGAGAGGCGGGTGAGAAGTGAGGACCATGTGTGGTTCGAGGACCGGTGGATGGTCGCTTCCTTGTGTGATGAGTGATTGACAACGTTGTGTGGACTGATTCTTGGCTAAGTATTGCGGTGTGCGAGGGTTGCGGCATGACTCGTGTTGGTGCGGGTGAAGAACAAGCGCGAAAGGTCGTCGCCGGTGAGGCCTCCGGTGTGGAGAAGACAAGTAGGCTTCGTTCGAGGGACCCGGTGGCCGGCGGGGTCAAGTGCGGGCCGCATGGTGGCATGAACAAGAAGATGAAGTCGTGGACGGTTTCTTGGTTGAGCCTCAAAACCAAGGTCGAGCCGGGACTACGTGGGAGCCAAGTCATGAGTGGAGATTGGCGGAGGCTACACCGAGTTCGCGGGGTTTCCGTGGTTCACCGTAAAAACCACCGGGTTCCTTGGTTGATCCACAAAGCCAAGACCGGAGAACCGAAGACGGAGGTGCAGCGGCACTCGGACCGGTCCGACCGGTGGGTCCGAACGGTCCGACCGGTGGGGACCGGTCGACCGGTGAGGAGCACCGGTCGACCGTGTGCGACGACGCAGTCCGAATCTTCGAAGCGGAGGACACGCGTCGGGATCGCATGGCTTGCGTCGAGGCTACGCAGGTGCGGTTGCCGGCATCCGTCCGATGGTGAAGACATCAAGAATTCCAAATCCGCCCTTGAGGGGCTTGTATCCCTAGTTAGTAGAGAGGGGCATTTTAGACATTCGGTTGCCGCCTATATAACCCAAGAGGTGAGAGGTTGGCAGCCAACTCTTGGAACCCTAGCTCATTAGTTTTCCTATTTTCCACCTATTTTCTCTAGGTTTTCCTTAGGACTAGCAAGAGAGCTTCACGGAGAGATCTTGTAGAGAGGGATGGATGATCGGGCGGCTTGCTAGACCTTGTACGAACCTTTGTTTCATGTATAGATGATTCGGCGTGGTTCCTCAAGGTTTGGATGTGTTTTCCCGGTTGTTCTTGGTGGTGATTTTCGGAGCCCTCTCTTCGTGATTTCTTTGGGGTGTTTTCGGGGCTTTTCTCTTGGGGATTTGATGGGGGAAATTTGTGGGAACCCTTCGTGGTTCTTTGTCTGCTGTGATTCCCCTCCCAAATCCGTGAGTAAAAGTGCTCGATTTTGGGGTTTTCTTGAGTTCTTGGGTTGGAAGTGCTTTCGGCGGGATTTCTTCGATTCCTCCTTTTTGGACGAGATTTGGTGGGATTAAACTTGGCTATGGACTCCTCATGAGGTGTTCCCGATATCCCCAAAGTCTTGTTCAAGTCCGTGGAGCGATTCGGGAGATCGAGATTTGGATTTGGGGGAGTTGACCCGCGGGTGCTTTGTTCATCCCGAGTCGCCCGTGCCACACCGGTCCGACCGTGCTCTTGCCGCCCGACCGGTGCAAGCCCTTGTGGGATTTTGCTCGGGTGAACGTCTTGGTGAGTTCGTTGTTGTCCCGTGGTGCCGCTTTGTTTCGAGTTTGGGTCCGTTTGGTGGTCGGTTGGCCTGTTTGGTGTCTTGGGGGCTTTCGAGTCGTCATCGGTCCGACCGGTGTGTCTCACCGGTCCGACCGGTGTAGAGACACTTAGTGGAAGTTGCTCGTGTTCACTCGCAGGGGACCGGTCCGACGGTGCTTCTCACCGGTCCGACCGGTGTGGGTCTCGTAGACTCGAGGTTTGGTTTTTCCGCCGCGTTTCTCGGGTCGGAAGGTGGTGTGTTGGTTCCTAGGTCCAGTGGCACTTCAGTAGCTACGTGGGCTTGACCAACCTTGGTAGTGAGTCGGAGACGTGTGTTGGAAGCCGCGTTCGTCTTGTTGGAGTTTCGATCTCCTTCGAGAAGAATTTTTATCGGCTCCCATTCACCCCCCCCCCCCTCCTCCGGTTCGCCGTATCGGTCCTTCAAGTGGTATCAGAGCCGGTTCGGGTCTTTGTTGACTCTAACCGCTCTAAGATCCAAGGATGGCGTACCGAGAACGGGGTTCGGGTCCTCCACACTTCGATGGCAAGAACTACCGGATGTGGAGCAAGCGGATGGGTGCGTTCCTCCGCGGAAAGGGTCGACCGCTTTGGGATGTCACGGTGGACACGAGCTATGTCCACCGAGTGGATTTCCTTGCTCCGGGGTCGAGGGACGGATTCGACGCCAACAATAAGGCGGTCGACTACTTGTTTCGTGCTTTGTGTCGGCCGAGTTCGATCGGGTGCACACCGAGCACTTGGCTTGTAGGATTTGGGCGGTGTTGAAGGAGGCTCATGTTGGGAACGCCCGGTGTTCGAGCACGATTGTATGCGACCTACGGAGAGAGTACGAGAACTTCACTCATCTCCCCGGTGAGTCCATCGATGCCTTGTTTCGCAGGTTCACGGTGGTGGTGAACAACATGAGGGCCAATGTGGACGTGCTCCCGTACGATGATCATGATAGAGCCGTCAAGCTCTTACACTCTTTGGATCGTACGATATGGGGCGGAAAGTTCGAGGCCATAGTCGAGTCGGAGAGGTATGATACTCGACGGTGAACGAGCCGTTCTCGAAGCTCAAGTCGGCCGAGGTGGATAGGGGCATGACCGCCAAGCTCGAGGGACCGACCGATTCCCATAGTCTTGCCCTCGTTGGTGGTTCCAAAGGAAAGACTAACTCTAACCCATCCATCGGGATGTTCTCGTTTTCCTCTCGATGTCTATGCCGGATGAGGAGTTTGATGACCTTGGAGAGGACGAGCCGGCGGCGTTGACGAGGCGGTTCGAGAGGCCGCACGAGAACCGCGTGAACATGAGGAGGAACACGAGGACTTGCTTCCGGTGCGGCAAGCCGGGACACTTCGTCGCCGACCGCCCGAGAAGGCCGAGAACAAGGACAGCTACAAGCACAAGCCGAGGAAGAACGACGACAAGTACCGTTCGAGGCGCGACCACAAGAGCAAGCACAAGAACAAGTACAAGGACGAGCGACGATCGAGGAAGAAGGAGGGCCGAGGCAAGGCCCGAGCGATGGTTGGAGCGAGCGACGTCGACTCCAGTTCCGCGTACTCCACTTCGAGCTCGAGCAGCAGCGACGACGAGGGAGATCGCCGCAAGAACAAGAGGTCGTCCAAGAACCTGAGCGGGCCCGAGCGCTCGCGAGAGACGGCTTCGCACCATGGCGTTGAGCTCCGGCAGCAAGAAGAGCACACGGAGCGACTCGGACTGCGAGTCCGACGACGAGGTGCGTGATGAGCTTCCCTTCTTGCGCCAGGAGAATGAGAGGCTTGGCTCTTTGCTTGATAACCGTGATGACATGCTTAGAGAGGCCAAGAAAATGAGGAAAGAGCTTAGGGCTTCACTCGAGGATGCTAGGACTAGAGTGGGTCGAGCTAGAGACACAGAAGCTTGATAGCAAGCTTGAGATTGATTCGCTTAAGGCTAGCCCCCGTTGTTTCGATGAGAATCATTGTGCTTGATTGCTCTATTTTCCTTGCTGATCTTGCTTTGTTCAAGGAGAAGCATGCCTCCAAGTGTGAGGAACTAGATGTGCTTAGGGTTGAAGTGGCCGAGCTTAAGTCTAGACTCGCTTTGCTAGGTGCTTGCACTTCTTGCCCCGTTTTGCATGCTAAGATTGATGAGATGCATGCTTACACTAGTTCGCTCGAGGCTAAATTGAAGGAACCCATGCCTACATCTTGCTCTACCCGTGAAATGCATGCATTGAAAAATTTGGAGCTTGCACATTATGTTGACCGTTTGCGGGATGAGAATGATGATTTGAGGAAGTTGATGGGTTGGTTGTCCGGTCACGAGCCTCGCTTGAGGATGATGATCGAGGCCTTTAAGAGGCAAGATGGTGAGGGGCTTGGAGCAAACAAGGTTGGTGAGGGAAGTGGAGAGAATATCCCCGAGCCACCAAAAACCCACCACAAAAATGATTTCCCACCAAAACCTAACCATCTAAGGAACCGACTAGACACAACCCCGGCTCCACCCGTGTTTCCTACACCCACAAATGACCTACAAAAGCCTATCAAGTTTGTGAGCACTTCGGGGAAAGTGTTCTTTGGGAAGGAGAGTGAGAAGGCTAGTGGTGAGAAACCGGGTGGAGGGTTTGAGTGGAGAGAAACCAAGTGAGCGACCACATCCCAAGCCAAAGCCTAAGCTTGTGAGGTTCCATTGTGGCTATTGTGGGAGAGATGGCCATAAGGAGGAGTTTTGCTTCAAGAGGAAGCGAGAGGAGAGAATGAGGAAGGAGTGGGCAAACAAGGACAAGTACCACCCTTCCGATGGTGTACTTGAGCCTCGTATGCGGATGCCCGGGGGCAAGGCGATTGTGAGGACGAGTTCGGGCTTGGGGAGAGAAGAAGGTCGCAGTGGGTGCCGCTGCTGCCACACCCCGGCCGGACCGGTGTGGGGCACCTGGCCCGAGCCGGTGCGGGCACAGACAGACGTGCTCGGGTTTCGAGCGCGTACGGGTGCGAGGGTTGTTTCGGTGGTCGTAGTTCGGTGGTTGGGCCGGGAAAGGGTGCAGGTGGTCAGTTTGCTAGACGTTCTCTTCCTCGTGCTCAATACGGGGATTGGAGGAGTCGTGGAGTTGAGTTGGAGAGGAAGGACGTTCCACGGGCTTTCTTGCGTGGTTTTGGTCCTCCTCCAGGCAGAGAGGGGTGGTTCCCTCAGGGTGGTTACCGTGGTGGTGTTCGTGGAGGTAGCTTTGGTAGGAGAGATGCTTTGGTTGGTGCTAACCCCACTTTCGAGCAAATGGCTCGGCACTGGTTTTCCTCCTTTGGTACTAACCCCGATCTTTGAGTCGTTTGTTCGCTCACGTGCCTATTTTTGATTTTCAGGTGGGAGACTTGAAGAACATTTGGTTGATTGACTCCGGTTGCTCGAGGCATATGACCGGAGACAGGGGGGTGGTTCTCAAGTCTCGTCCCGGTGGTGACGAAGAGGTACATCACATTTGGGGACAATGGGCGTGGGCGTGTGCTTTCAGAAGGTGAGATAAAAGTGAGTGACAAGATCACTCTGAGGCGTGTTGCTCTTGTTCAATCGCTGGGGTACAATTTGCTTTCGTGTCCCCGGTTGTTGGATGAGGGTTTTGAGGTGTTGTTTCGGCCTGGTGGTTCTCGGATTGTGGACTCTCGAGGGGACCTTATCTGTATGGTCGTTCCCGAGGGTCAGGTGTTTCGTGCTGATTTTTCTCAGTCTTCGGGTGTGGAGCGTTGTTTCATGGCTGGTTCTTCGAGTGAGTTGTGGAAGTGGCATAGGAAGTTGGGTCACTTGAGCTTTGACCTTTTGTCTCGCTTGAGTAAACTCAATTTGGTCCGAGGATTGCCATGATTGAGGCTTGAGAAAGAGTTGGTTTGTGCGCCGTGTAGGCATGCCAAGATGGTGGCCTCTTCTCACCCGCCTCTCACCGATGTGATGACTGAGCGTCCATGCGAGCTGCTCCATATGGATCTTGTTGGCCCAGCTCGTGTGCGATCTGCGGGTGGGAAGTGGTATGTCCTTGTTGTGGTGGACAACTATTCTCGGTATGCATGGGTGTTCTTTCTCGAGGAGAAGGGGGAGACGTTTGGTTTTGTTCGAGATCTAGTCTTGAGGTTGAGGAACGAGAGGCACGGAGATGCCATACGAGCTATCCGTAGTGATAATGGCTCGGAATTCAGGAACTCTCGTTTTGAAACCTTTTGTCATGACTTGGGTCTTGAGCACCAGCTTTCGAGTCCGTATACGCCTCCCCAGAATGGTGTTGTGGAAAGGAAGAACGGGACCTTGTGCGAGATGGCTCGGACGATGCTTGATGAGCATAGGACTCCGAGGAGGTATTGGGCCGAGGCGGTGAATGCCGCATGCTATGTGTCGAACAGGATATACCTCGCAGTGCACGGGAAGAAGACATGCTATGAGTTGATGCATGGCCGCACACCCAAGGTGAGTCACTTCCATGTCTTTGGTTGCAAGTGTTTCATTCGAAGAAAGGCGAGGAAGTTGGATAAGTTTGAGGCTAGGTCTGTCGATGGCATTTTCTTTGGTTATGCATCTCATTCTAGAGCATATCGTGTGCTCAATCTTAAAACTAACCAAATCGTGGAGACTTGCGAGGTAACCTTCGACGAGACAGAGCCACGTAGTCAGCTTGTCTTTGAGTGTGCAGGTGATGATGAGCTTGGCGAGGAGATCTTTCAGGAGGAGGAGCATGAACATGGTGATGATGAGGATGGTGGTGCGGTGCCCCCGCCGAACATGTACCCACTACTTCGACTACGATGATGGATGGACCCTCTGCTACACCTACGACGACAAATCAAGAACGAGGAGAAGCTGATGTTGAGGGGGAGGTAGCTTCGAGGCGAGAACCTCCCCGGCGAGTTCAAGTGGATCACCCAGCTTCAAGGATCATCGACGACATGAATGAACGCACTACACGGTCGAGGGTTCGAAACAATTCCCATTTTGCTCATGCTGCATTTGTTGCTTCTTTCGAGCCCAAAGACATTGGACACGCACTATCTGATCACAATTGGGTTAACTCGATGCATGAGGAGTTGGAGAACTTTGAGAGGAATCGGTGTGTGGGAGTTGGTTGACCCTCCCCCGGGGTGTAAGCCGATTGGTACAAAGTGGGTGTGGAAAAACAAAGAGGGAGAGAAGGGTGAGGTTGTGAGGAACAAGTCGAGACTTGTTGCCCGGGGGTTCGGTCGAAGGAGGGGATCGACTACGAGGAGACCTTTGCTCCCGTAGCCCGTTTGGAGGCGATTAGGATCCTTCTAGCCTTTTCTCGTGGCTAAAGGGTTCAAGTTGCACCAAATGGATGTGAAGAGTGCTTTTCCGAATGGAGTGTTGGAGGAAGAAGTGTATGTGAGGCGGCCTCCGGGGTTTGAGAGTGAGAAGTACCCCCACGGGGTGTACAAGTTGAGGAAGGCGCCGTATGGGTTGAAGCGGCGCCTAGAGCTTGGTATGGCAGATTGAGGGGGTTCTTGTTTGAGAGAGGTTTTGAGATGGGGAACGTCGATCAGACCTTGTTTTTGCTGAGGCAGGCGAGAGATATCCCGATTGTGCGGGTGTACGTGGATGATATTGTCTTTGGTGGCTCGTCTAACTCTCTTGTTGCGAGGTTTGCGGATGATATGAGCGGGGAGTTTGAGATGAGCATGATGGGCGAGTTGCGGTTCTTCCTCGGGCTACAAATCAAGCAATCAAAGGAAGGAACATTTGTGCACCGTGCTAAGTACACCAAGGACATTGTGAGGAAGTTCAAGATGGAGGACTCCAAGGCTATGACGACGCCGATGAGTACGACTACGGCTCTTGATGCGGACGAGGAAGGTGAACACGTGGATCAAAAGGAGTACGGAGCATGATCGGGTCACTCCTCTACTTGACGGCGACGAGGCCGGACATACGATTCTCGGTGTGTCCGTGCGCTCGTTTTCAAGCGTCTCCGAGGACTTCGCATCGGCAAGCGGTGAAGAGAATTTTCAGGTACTTGCGTCACACTCCCGACTTCGGCCTTTGGTACTCCGCGTCCTCTTCTTTGGTGCTTCATGGCTTTTCAGACGCGGATTTTGCCGGGCGTCGGTTGGATAGGAAGTCCACTTCTGGGACTTGCCAGTTTTTGGGTTCTTCGTTGGTGTCTTGGTCTTCCCGTAAGCAGTCGAGTGTTGCTCAATCCACGACCGAGGCCGAGTATGTTGCCGCCGCTAGTTGTTGCTCTCGGCTCCTTTGGATCACCTACACCATGAGTGACTTTGGTGAGGAGTATACCCATGTCCCACTTCAATGTGATAGCACCAGTGCCATAAGCGTTGCAAAGAACCCAGTGCTCCATTCCAAAACCAAGCACATAGAAGTGAGGTATCATTTTCTGAGAGACAATGTTGAGAAAGGAAAGATAGCTTTGATCCATGTACCCACACATCACCAACTAGCCGATATTTTCACCAAACCCCTAGATCAAGCAACTTTCACTCGTTTGCGGGGGGAACTTGGTGTGTGTTTGATCTCTTGAGTTGGGTGTGTGGGAGCTTTCTTTTGCCGGTGGTGTCGAGCCCGTTTTGCCTCCCCTCGAGGAGCCGGTATGTAGCTTATGTATAGCTTTCCTTTGTGCATTTCTTGCATTTGGCATGGCATATGTAACATGATGTATAGGCATCCTTGTATCTTAGATTGCATGCATTTTGTATCATATGCATTGGTTAGGAAAAGCTTCTCTCATATACATTGTTCACCATGGAATGAGACATATGTCTTTGTGAGCTTGTTTGGTATGCTACGGTTAGTTTGGCTTAGCTCTTGATGATCTTGATGAATAATCCATGGTTGATAGCTATGCTTTTGAAAAATGTCACATGTATGCTCTCTCATGTGTAAATGCCTTTACATGCTCTTGACATGTTTTTGTGGCCTTGCTATGCTTAATTTGTGGTTGGATAGCTAGTTTATTGATCATATGGGGCCAAAGGCTCATTTGCCATCATGAATGTTTAGCCCTCTTGATTTATCTTGTGGAGGAGCATAAGTTCTTTTTTGTCGCAAAGACATTTCATGTACCATTTACAAATCTGAAAATGAAATGAAAAATGTTTGGAAAATATGCTCCCATGTCATATGTGCTGAATTTAATTTGCTTTGGGTGCTAAACCGTTGCATGATGCCTACCAATGAGAAGTCTCATACATAGAAGTAGGCACATGGCTCGGTGGCTTTGACATGACATGAGGTGCTTGTGGGTGTTTGTGATGGTCTTATGATTAGAATGGCTGTCCTAGCATGAAGTTTGTGTGGCTTCGCCATTTTGATATGCTTTGATCATGTTTAGGACTTTGCTCATGAGAGGCAAGTTTTTCGCAAAATTGCCAAAATCCATCTTAGCTTCGTCTAATGGTTGTGAAACTTGGTGATCATGTAGTTGAGATCGATACGAAGCCGTAGAGTATCTAACTTGCTCATTTGGACATGTGTAGCATCATATGTTGAATTTTGTATATTTGAGAAGCTCTAGGTTGAAAGTTTTGCATTTTTGGCTTGATTCATGCATTGCCAACAAGGGGGAGAAGTTTGAGCTTGAAATGGCTTCTTTGGATGTGTTTAGAAGGTTTTCGGTGGTTTCGAGCCATTTCTCGGGCTCTATTGTGCACCGGTCCGACCGGTCGTGGTCACCGGTCCGACCGGTGTGAGTGCTTGGTTCCGTACACATGTTGCACACCGGTCGACGGGTGGTGTTGACCGGTCTGACCGGTCAGGGCTGTTTTGTTGCAGCTGCCCTGTTTCAAGTGGTGTCTTGCATGCATTCGTCCAGGGGGAGTTGCATTGGTTCAGGGGGAGCTTGCATGTGTGCAGGGGGAGCTCTTTGAGATTTTTCGAGCTTTGATTCGGTGGTTTGCGCTCTGTGTTTGAGCTTTGCTTTGTCTCGGATGTGTCGAGCCGCTGCCCTTGCCTAAGTGGTCCGAGACTTGTTTCCTTCAAGTGATCTTGCTCTTTGCCTTTGTTTGGCTTTCGATCGCTTGTTGGAGTTTCTTTTTGTTCGTTTCTTCTTCTTTTCTTTTCTCTCTTGTTACTTTCATGTGGGTGTTGTCAATGCACTCATCAAGGGGGAGATTGAGGACCATGTGTGGTTCGAGGACCGGTGGATGGTCGCTTCCTTGTGTGATGAGTGATTGACAACGTTGTGTGGACTGATTCTTGGCTAAGTATTGCGGGTGCGGGTTGCGGCTTGACTCGTGTTGGTGCGGGTGAAGAACAAGCGCGAAAGGTCGTCGCCGGTGAGGCCTCCGGTGTGGAGAAGACAAGTAGGCTTCGTTCGAGGGACCGGTGGCCGGCGGGGGTCAAGTGCGGGCCGCATGGTGGCATGAACAACAAGATGAAGTCGTGGACGGTTTCTTGGTTGAGCCTCAAAACCAAGGTCGAGCCGGGACTACGTGGGAGCCAAGTCATGAGTGGAGATTGGCGGAGGCTACACCGAGTTCGCGGGGTTTCCGGTGGTTCACCGTGAAAACCACCGGGTTCCTTGGTTGATCCACAAAGCCAAGACCGGAGAACCGAAGACGGAGGTGCGGCGGCACCGGCCGGTCCGACCGGTGGGTCGACCGGTCCCGACCGGTGGGGGCCGGCTCGGCCGGTGAGGAGCACCGGTCGGCCGGCGTGTGCGACGACGCGGTCCGGAATCTTCGAAGCGGAGGACACGCGTCGGGATCGCATGGCTTGCGTCGAGGCTACGCGGGGTGCGGTTGCGGGCATCCGTCCGATGGTGAAGACATCAAGAATTCCAAATCCGCCCTTGAGGGGCTTGTATCCCTAGTTAGTAGAGAGGGGCATTTTAGACATTCGGTTGCCGCCTATATAACCCAAGAGGTGAGAGGTTGGCAGCCAACTCTTGGAACCCTAGCTCATTAGTTTTCCTATTTTCCACCTATTTTCTCTAGGTTTTCCTTAGGACTAGCAAGAGAGCTTCACGGAGAGATCTTGTAGAGAGGGATGGATGATCGGGCGGCTTGCTAGACCTTGTACGAACCTTTGTTTCATGTATAGATGATTCGGCGTGGTTCCTCAAGGTTTGGATGTGTTTTCCCCGGTTGTTCTTGGTGGTGATTTTCGGAGCCCTCTCTTCGTGATTTCTTTGGGATGTTTTCGGGGCTTTTCTCTTGGGGATTTGATGGGGGAAATTTGTGGGAACCCTTCGTGGTTCTTTGGGCTGTGATTCCCCTCCCAAATCCGTGAGTAAAAGTGCTCGATTTTGGGGTTTTCTTGAGTTCTTGGGTTGGAAGTGCTTTCGGCGGGATTTCTTCGATTCCTCCTTTTTGGACGAGATTTGGTGGGATTAAACTTGGCTATGGACTCCTCATGAGGTGTTCCCGATATCCCCAAAGTCCGGTTCAAGTCCGTGGAGCGATTCGGGAGATCGAGATTTGGATTTGGGGGAGTTGACCCGCGGGTCTTGTTCATCCCGAGTCGCCCGTGCCACACCGGTCGCCCGTGCTCTTGACCGGTCCTCGACCGGTGCAAGCCCTTGTGGGATTTTGCTCGGGTGAACGTCTTGGTGAGTTCGTTGTTGTCCCGTGGTGCTGCCGTTTCGAGTTTGGGTCCGTTTGGTGGTCGGTTGGCTTTGTTTGGTGTCTTGGGGGCTTTCGGTTTGTCATCGGTACGACCGGTGTGTCTCACCTGGTCCGACCGGTGTAGAGCCACTTAGTGGAAGTTGCTCGTGTTCACTCGCAGGGACCGGTCCGACCGGTGCTTCTCACCGGTCTGACCGGTGTGGGTCTGTAGACTCGAGGTTTGGTTTTTCCGCTGCGTTTCTCGGGTCGGAAGGTGGTGTGTTGGTTCCTAGGTCCAGTGGCACTTCAGTAGCTACGTGGGCTTGACCAACCTTGGTAGTGAGTTGGAGACGTGTGTTGGAAGCCGCGTTCGTCTTGTTGGAGTTTCGATCTCCTTCGAGAAGAATTTTTATCGGCTCCCATTCACTCCCCCCCCCCTCTCTGGTTCGCCGTATCGGTCCTTCAAGAAGAGGCTACCATCTTGGCATGCCTACACGGCGCACAAACCAACTCTTTCTCAAGCCTCAACCGTGGCAATCATCGGACCAAATTGAGTTTACTCAAGCGAGACAAATGGTCAAAGCTCAAGTGACCCAACTTCCTATGCCACTTCCACAACTCACTCGAAGAACCAGGCAAGAAACAACGCTCCACACAAGAAGACTGAGAAAAATCAGCACGAAACACCAGACCATCGGGAACGACCATACAGACAAGATTCCCTCGAGAGTCCAAAATCTGAGAACCACCAGGCCGAAACAACACCATAAAACCCTCATCCAACAACTGGGACAGAGAAAGCAAATTGTATCCAAGCGATTGAACAAGAGCAACACGCCTGAAAGTGATCTTGTCACTCACCGTAATCTCACCTTCTGAAAGCACATGCCCACGCCCATTTTCCCCAAAAGTGATGTACCTCCTTGTCACCACCGGAACGAGTCTTGAGAACCACCCCTTGTCTCCGGTCATAAGCCTCGAGCAACCGGAGTCAATCAACCAAATGTTCTTCAAGTCTCCCACCTGAAATTCAAAAAACGAGCACGTGAGCGAACAAACGACTCAGCACAGGGGTTAGTACCAAAAGAGTAAAACCAGTGTCGAGCCATTTGCTCGAAAGTGGGGTTAGCACAAACCAAACCATCTTTCCTATCAAAGCTACCTCCACGAACACCACCACGGTAACCACCATGAGGGAACCAACCCTCTCTACCCGGAGGAGGACCAAAACCACGAAAGAAGGCTCGTGGACCGTCCCTCCTCTCCATCTTAAAGCTATGGATCCTCCCATCCCCGTATTGAGCACGAGGAGGATAACGCCTAGCAAACTAACCTCTTGCAAACTCTCCAGCCCAACCACCAGAACCACGACCTACAAAACCAAACCTCGCACCTGTACGAGCACGAAACCCGAACTGCTGCCTGTCCAGGCCTGGACTGGTCTGACTGGTGCCCCTCACCGGTCTAACCGATGTAGCCCGGCCAGCAGCACCTCCAACAGCCTTTCACTCTCCCCAATCCGGAACTGTCCTCACACTCGCCTTGTCCCTTGGCATCTGCACATGAGGATCAAGTACACCATCGGAAGGGTGGTACTTGTCCTTGTTAGCCCACTCCTTCACCATTCTCTCCTCTCGCTTCCTCTTGGAGCAAAACTCATCCTTATGGCTAGCCACAATGGAACCTCACAAGCTTAGGTTTGGGCTTGGGTTGGGGCTGCTCACTTGGTTTCTCTCCACTCGACTTCTCCATGGGTTTCTCCTCACTAGCCTTCTCACTCTCTTTCCCAGAGAACACTTTCCCTGAAGTGCTCACAAACTTGATAGGCTTTTGGAAATCATTTGTTTGTGGGGGAAACACGGGTGGAGCTGGGGTTGTGTCTAGTCGGTTCCTAAGATGGTTAGGTTTGGGAGGGAAATCATTTTTGTGGTGGGTTTTTAGTGGCTCTGGGATATTCTCTCCACTTCCCTCACCAACCTTGTTTGCCCCAAGTCCCTCACCATCCTGCCTCTTGAATCTCTCAATCATTATCCTCAACTAAGGCTCATGGCCAGACAACCAACCCATCAACTTTCTCAGCTCATCATTCTCATCCTGCAAGCGACCAACTTAATGTGCAAGTTCCAAGTTCTTCAAAGCATGCATTTCACAGGTAGAGAAAGATGTAGGAATTGGTTATTTCAATTTAGCCTCAAGAGAAACTGTCCCACCCTAAAATTTCCCAATTCAGGATGTGAATATAGAGAATAATTAAATAACGACTTTCTCATAATTTTAAAATTTTTCCTACATTTATTTATTCTTTACAAGAAATATAGTATAGGAAAAATTCATTGTTTGGTTTTCTAAATCAAATAAAAAGTTATGTGTGTTGCATTCGTGCTGAAGCATCTAGTGGTTCTTGAGTGCAAAAAGGTTTCAAAAATGCGTTTAGGAGCTGTCCAAACTCTCCCGAGATTTTTCCGGATTTTTCTGGAATTCATTCTCATTTTCGCCGAGCTATTTCTATTTATTAGAAGGCTCTAAAATCTTTTTCATTAGCCCCAAATGCTTTATTTGGATTGTTCATGTCTTAATCTATCTCTAGGAATTTTCCTGGAATTTTTGTGATTTTCGGAATATTTTTCGTGCCTTTAAACAATTTCTAGTGTTTACTGGAATTGTTTTCGCATTAAAAATAAATTCGTAAATTAAAAAAAACCTATCCCTTTCCTATCTGGGCCGAGCCCGTAGGCCCGACCCATCTCCACTTGGCCCAGCTGCCAGGCCCGATGGAGCCCGTCCGAGCCCAGCAGCCAAGCTGCTGCTCTGGTGTCCATGCCAGGCGCGCCGCCGCCCCCTTGGCGTGCGCGCCACGGACAGTTTCTCGTGCCCTGCCCCTATAATTGCCGAGCGCTACCTCGCAGCGTACCCTAGCTTGCCTGCGCTGCCTCGCACCCTGGCTCCACCTTGCGTCGTCGCTGCTGCAGCTCGCCGGCCGGGCCGAGCGCTGCCGCTCGATTCGTTGCCCACGAGCACTTCCAGAGCAAGCAGACGTCGCCACGAGCTTTGCAACATCGAGCCGCGTCCAGCAAGTTTCTTCCCGTCACTAGTGGCCCATCGGAGCACTAACGCCATCACGAAGACTGGCCGCCCCGAGCTTGACCGCCGGCGCTGTCCACCAAGAAATCCGGCCGCTACCATCGCAGTTCGCCGCCGGTAAGCACACCATCGCGATCCCCTCGTCATCCTCCCTCCGTTTTGCGCCTTGGCCGAGCCCCTAGCTGCCTGGAGCCCCGGTGATTGAAACATCGAGGAGCTCCTGTACACCATGAGCCCAGTCCGTGTTCCTGTCTGGAGGTTGAAGAGATAAGGTCGTTTTGCGGATTAGCCCCTAGAGAATCATGTAATCTTTAGATCCAATTTTGTGTCTTGACCAATCTATAGATAACCCCCTAGAAAGATCCCACTTTCACACATAAAGCCCACCTAAGTCCTTTTATAGATCTAACCCTGCAGTCTATTCTTTTTGCGAGCACTATTTAATGTGTCTTGCGATTCTTTTCAGCTACTCCCTGGGATCTACGGTTAATCACGACTAGATCCTTTCAATCTTGTTTTTCTCATATCTTTTTCGTTTTAGCTCCGATTTCATCCGTTCAAGTTGTGTTAGGTCCATAATAATGTAAAGCACGCGTTAGTGGTGTGTTTTCACCATGTTTTGTTTCTGAAAATAAAATTAATAATAATTTTGATTAATGACTAGTTATGCATGCATTTTATAAATAAAAGCTCTATAGATCTATACACCATTTTTCATAAGCAAATTTAATTTGATTAATCTTTCTATCACATGTTTTTGTACATAAATGTTAATTAGATCTTTATCTCGGTTTTCGTAAACCAAATGTTAATTTGTTTAATCGTTAATTAATCTTTTCTAATTAAAATTTGATTAGACTTTTACATCGGCTTTTATAATAAATGTTAATATGATTAATACCAATACCATAATGTTTTTAATAATAATATGATCTACTCGAATTACAAAGTTTTGTTTAGATTGTTCATATAGTTTAGTTTTTCTAAATTAAATGTTTAATCGGTTAAATTCATATATGAATCTTTATTAATAAAACTTGACTAGTTCTTTACACCGGTTTCGTAAATAAAGTTTAATATTGCATTAATGTCAACATAGGGTATTTTGTTTCTGAAATATCCTTTATAATTGTTTTGTTAATTAAAATTAACCTAGCTCATAGCCTTGTTCTCTCATATATGCAAAACGTTCATTAGACGTTCTTTTCTCAGCTCAATCTAAGTGTGATCTTTCCGGTCCTTGCTCATTCTTCCATGACCATCTCTTTAAAGCAAACCAGGCCTTTCTTCCTCTAAGGACGGTTTGTGTGCTTTAGTGATCCATCTAATCGAGCTTATCCTTTAGTGCGTTCTTTTAAAGCTTTCTTTTGATTGGTGCTTTGTTCTTAGTATATGTTTGTTTGTTTGCTTTGTGTATGTTGTGCCCGATGATTGATGCGCTTAGAGTGAACGCCGTTCGAGAAGCTTTGAAGAGCAAGAGGTTGAAGATATTCTGAGCAACGACATTACTTTGGTTAAAGGCAAGTGTGTCCTTGATCTTTTGTCCTAAGAACTATATTTAATCACTTATTGCATATGCTTGCATTAATATGATGGGACCCATGTTTAAGGTTTGACTAGTGTTATTTATCCTGTGCCTTGATCAAACGGGTTTATCTTTATGTTGGGTAGCTTTGCTTAGTTGCTATACCTGGGTTATGGTGGTTTTAATGAACATTAATGATGAATCATGTTATACCTTTATGCTATATCTTTGGATGCTTAATACAAGACCATATGATTAATCGGAACATGGAGCGACCACCCAGGACAACAGTGCAACCACAAGGACTATATGGCTCTGGTCTTGGCCGATTAATTAGGGAAGTCTTTGTGTGGTTATTACTCGCATAGTAGGTTGGGGACGGAGGAATGCTTTTATGGCTCTTCTATTCCGGAGCGGTGTTGGAACGGAAGACTCTATGGCTGACCGTCCGTAATAGAAGTGTGGTACGAAAGATAGCCTCTATGACATACTACTATGGACTAATACGCACGGGAGGACTCTTTTTAAAGGCCTCGTAGCGTCCCTATGCAATCACACCTCGGTAGTGTGGTATGATGCTTGGCCGGCATCGCATGGTTGGGTTTAAAGTTCTTCGGGACTTTTACGCGACTTGTGGGTAAAGATGTACGACCTCTGCAGAGTGTAAAACTAATCGATTAGCCGTGCTCATGGTCAAGAGCGGCCTGGACCCTCACATGATAATCAAACTTGAAGATGGACTTAAATCGTGCTCTCTGGTTATTCTTGCCATATGCTTATGGCGTACCTCTTACCTTATGCTTAATTGTGGGATGGTATATACTTATACTTTATTAGTAATCAGGTGCTAATAAAATTTGACCAACTAAAATTGCTTAAATGCTTATAGCCCAGTCCACTATAAAGCCTTTGCATTCATATCTTTTTCCACACTTGTTGAGTAAGACAAGTGATCACCCTTGCTATAAACAATGTTGCTCAGAAGGAGGAAGCTACATGAAGATGACGTGAAGATGTTGTGGAGTGCTAGGCGTACGCAACCCCCAGTCGACTGCCTGTGATGTTTGGAGCCTTCGTTTCCAGGATTAAGTGTAAATCTCTGATAATCTTTCTTTTTCTTACGAGATACTGTGTCTGTATTCACTTATGTGTCACTATATGCATGAAACTTGATCCTGGCATGCATATAGGAATGCACTTGGTTTCCTTCGGAAAATCGGGTGTGACAGAGTGGTATCAGAGCTGTATCGACTGTAGGACGTAAGCCTAGTTAGAAACTGATGTTTCCTATGGTCTCTTTTGATCTAAAGTCCCTGCTTACCTTATCTTTGACCTTTCTGATGAATGATCTCACATCTCAACCATCTTCTTTTCTCCATACCATGAATTCTTGTATATTTATCTTCACTCTCCTTGAACATTTTTTCCGATCTCGCCTGTCCATTCTCTCAAGCAATAACACCCCCTTGATTTGTTGGTAGAACTGTACCCTTAACATTCTATCTGTTCGCGCAGCTCTCTGACACATCAGCGCTGTTTTAATTCTTTCTCGAGCTACAAAACTCCGATCGACATGAAACCAGTTGGGTTAGTTCCTAAATTTCATAAGTGAATTTCTATCAAAAATCCATCCCTATCCAGTACCTGTTCCGGGAGATATGCCCGAAACATTGGAGCTATCAGTAACTGTAAACTCTGCGGACCTAGTTATCTTCAATGTTCTATATCTCGGGCTATAGACCTCCCATTGAGGTAAATCCAATTGGAGTAGTTCAG
Organism: Cenchrus americanus; assembly: GCA_947561735.1. Classification (NCBI taxonomy): domain Eukaryota; kingdom Viridiplantae; phylum Streptophyta; class Magnoliopsida; order Poales; family Poaceae; genus Cenchrus; species Cenchrus americanus. The sequence continues at coordinate 192,090,474 of OX387242.1, forward strand.
GAATTTCATCAGTTTCAGTCTATCCAAAATTCAGCAGTATTCGTTTTGTATCCAGGGAGATACATACGAATTGGTGGAGCATTCAGAATCTGTCAACACTGCTGACATAACCATTTTGTTTAATTCATATCTCGAGTTCTAAACCTCCCATTGAGGTGTTGAACTCATAATTTCATACTCCTTGATCTGGGAAAAATCCATTATTTATGGAGATCCTTGCTGGGAGCCACATCTGATCTATTAGGAGGATAACCTCTGACTATATTAACAACGTGTAGTATCGTTCCCTTAGCTATGCCTTGATTGGTGGAATTCGGTGTTTGCATGATGATGCTTGGTTTTGTGAACTTGATTGATTCGTTTCTTTGATGTGAGTGTTGGTATATTGTGGGTCTTATATCTGCAATAACATCAGTTGCCTAGTTGGGTTTCTCTTTTGTACCTTCCACATCCTTGCCATCCTTGTTTCAACTCGCTACAGGTGTTACCGGGAGGAAGACAAAGGCAGATGCAAGATAAAGAAAAAAAGACATCACTCTACCTTCCTTCCCACCTTGTGCTTGTTTTTGTCCCACCTAGCTCACTCCGATGAAGACCCCAACAATCATTGAAGAAAAAGATTGAAGGTTTCACACCGATCAACAAAAGAGGATGACGGCCTACCTACTTGGGAGCAATGTTTTTGTATATCTCCCTCCTCCTTGCTTCTTCTTTCTTCGAATCTCGGGACGAGATTCCGTTTAAGGGGGGTAGATTTGTCCCACCCTGAAATTTCCCAATTTCAGGATGTGAATAGAGAGAATAATTAAATAACGACTTTCTCATAATTTTAAAATTTTTCCTACATTTATTTATTCTTTACAAGAAATATAGTATAGGAAAAATTCATTGTTTGGTTTTCTAAATCAAATAAAAAGTTATGTGTGTTGCATTCATGCTGAAGCATCTAGTGGTTCTTGAGTGCAAAAAGATTTCAAAAATGCGTTTAGGAGCTGTCCAAACTCTCCCGAGATTTTTCCGGATTTTTCTGGAATTTATTCTCATTTTCGCCGAGCTATTTCTATTTATTAGAAGGCTCTAAAATCTTTTTCATGAGCCCCAAATGCTTTATTTGGATTGTTCATGTCTTAATCTATCTCTAGGAATTTTCCTGGAATTTTTGTGATTTTCGGAGTATTTTTTGTGCCTTTAAACAATTTCTAGTGTTTCCTGGAATTGTTTTCGCATTAAAAATAAATTCGTAAATTAAAAAAAACCTATCCCTTTCCTATCTGGGCCGAGCCCGTAGGCCCGACCCATCTCCACTTGGCCCAGCTGCCAGGCCCGATGGAGCCCGTCCGAGCCCGGCCAGGCCCAAGCCGCCGCTTCCGCTCGTCCATGCCGCGCGCCGCGCGCCCCTTGGCGTACACGCCACGGACGGGTTCTCGTGCCCTGCCCCTATAATTGCCGAGCGCTACCTCGCAGCGTACCCTAGCTTTCCTGTGCCGCCTCGCACCCTGGCTCCACCTTGCGTCGTCGCTGCTGCAGCTCGCCGGCCGGGCCGAGCGCTGCCGCTCGATTCGTTGCCCACGAGCACTTCCAGAGCAAGCAGACGTCGCCACGAGCTTTGCAACATCGAGCCGCGTCCAGCAAGTTTCTTCCCGTCACTAGTGGCCCATCGGAGCACTAACGCCATCACGAAGACTGGCCGCCCCGAGCTTGACCGCCGCGCCGTCCACCAAGAAATCCGCCGCTACCATCGCGGTTCGCCGCCGTAAGCACACCATCGCGATCCCCTCGTCATCCTCCCTCCGTTTTGCGCCTTGGCCGAGCCCCTAGCCGCCCGGAGCCCCGGTGATTGAAACATCGAGGAGCTCCCCGTACACCATGAGCCCAGTCCGTGTTCCTGTCTGGAGGTTGAAGAGATAAGGTCGTTTTGCGGATTAGCCCCTAGAGAATCATGTAATCTTTAGATCCAATTTTGTGTCTTGACCAATCTATAGATAACCCCCTAGAAAGATCCCACTTTCACACATAAAGCCCACCTAAGTCCTTTTATAGATCTAACCCTGCAGTCTATTCTTTTTGCGAGCACTATTTAATGTGTCTTGCGATCCTTTTCAGCTACTCCCTGAGATCTACGGTTAATCACGACTAGATCCTTTCAATCTTGTTTTTCTAATATCTTTTTTGTTTTAGCTCCGATTTCATCCGTTCAAGTTGTGTTAGGTCCATAATAATGTAAAGCACGCGTTAGTGGTGTGTTTTCACCATGTTTTGTTTCTGAAAATAAAATTAATAATAATTTTGATTAATGACTAGTGATGCATGCATTTTATAAATAAAAGCTCTATAGATCTATACACCGTTTTTCATAAGCAAATTTAATTTGATTAATGTTTCTATCACATGTTTTTGTACATAAAAGTTAATTAGATCTTTATCTCGGTTTTCGTAAACCAAATGTTAATTTGTTTAATCGTTAATTAATCTTTTCTAATTAAAATTTGATTAGGCTTTTACATCGGCTTTTATAATAAATGTTAATATGATTAATACCAATACCATAATGTTTTTAATAATAATATGATCTACTCGAATTACAAAGTTTCGTTTAGATTGTTCATATAGTTTAGTTTTTCTAAATTAAATGTTTAATCGGTTAAATTCATATATGAATCTTTATTAATAAAACTTGACTAGTTCTTTACACCGGTTTCGTAAATAAAGTTTAATATTGCATTAATGTCAACATAGGGTATTTTGTTTCTGAAATATCCTTTATAATTGTTTTGTTAATTAAAATGAACCTAGCTCATAGCCTTGTTCTCTCATATATGCAAAACGTTCATTAGACGTTCTTTTCTCAGCTCAATCTAAGTGTGATCTTTCCGGTCCTTGCTCAATCTTCCGCGACCATCTCTTTAAAGCAAACCAGGCCTTTCTTCCTCTAAGGACGGTTTGTGTGCTTTAGTGATCCATCTAATCGATCTTATCCTTTAGTGCGTTCTTTTAAAGCTTACTTTTGATTGGTGCGTTGTTTTTAGTATATGTTTGTTTGTTTGCTTTGTGTATGTTGTGCCCGATGATTGATGCGCTTAGAGTGAACGTCGTTCGAGAAGCTTTGAAGAGCAAGAGGTTGAAGATATTCTGAGCAACGACATTATTTTGGTTAAAGTCAAGTGTGTCCTTGATCTTTTGTCCTAAGAACTATATTTAATCACTTATTGCATATGCTTGCATTAATATGATGGGACCCATGTTTAAGGTTTGACTAGTGTTATTTATCCTGTGCCTTGATCAAACGGGTTTATCTTTATGTTGGGTAGCTTTGCTTAGTTGCTATACCTGGGTTATGGTGGTTTTAATGAACATTAATGATGAATCATGTTATACCTTTATGCTATATCTTTGGATGCTTAATACAAGACCATATGATCAATCGGAACATGGAGCGACCACCCAGGACAACAGTGCAACCACAAGGACTATATGGCTCTGGTCTTGGCCGATTAATTAGGGAAGTCTTTGTGTGGTTATTACTCGCATAGTAGGTTGGGGACGGAGGAATGCTTTTATGGCTCTTCTATTCGGAGCGGTGTTGGAACGGAAGACTCTATGGCTGACCGTCCGTAATAGAAGTGTGGTACGAAAGATAGCCTCTATGACATACTACTATGGACTAATACGCACGGGAGGACTCTTTGTAAAGGCCTCGTAGAGTCCCTATGCAATCACACCTCGGTAGTGTGGTATGATGCTTGGCCGGCATCGCATGGTTGGGTTTAAAGTTCTTCGGGACTTTTACGCGACTTGTGGGTAAAGATGTACGACCTCTCGCAGTGTAAAACTAATCGATTAGCCGTGCTCACGGTCAAGAGCGGCCTGGACCCTCACATGATAATCAAACTTGAAGATGGACTTAAATCGTGCTCTCTGGTTATTCTTGCCATATGCTTATGGCGTACCTCTTACCTTATGCTTAATTGTGGGATGGTATATACTTATACTTTATTAGTAATCAGGTGCTAATAAAATTTGACCAACTAAAATTGCTTAAATGCTTATAGCCCAATCCACTATAAAGCCTTTGCATTCATATCTTTTTCCACACTTGCTGAGTACGACAAGTGCTCACCCTTGCTATAAACAATGTTGCTCAGAAGGAGGAAGCTACATGAAGATGACGTGAAGATGTTGTGGAGTGCTAGGCGTACGCAACCCCCAGTCGACTGCCTGTGATGTTTGGAGCCTTCGTTTCCAGGATTAAGCGTAAATCTCTGATAATCTTTCTTTTTCTTACGAGATACTGTTTCCGTATTCACTTATGTGTCACTATATGCATGAAACTTGATCCTGGCATGCATATAGGTATGCACTTGGTTTCCTTCGGAAAATCGGGTGTGACAGAAACAGTATAAGCATCTCATCAATTTTCTCATGCAAAACAGGGCAAGAAGTGCAAGCACCTAGCAAAGCAGATCTAGATTTAAGCTCAGCCAATTCAACCCTAAGCACATCTAGTTCCTCACACTTGGAGGCATGCTTTTCCTTAAACAAGGCAAGATCATCAAGGAAAGTAGAGCAATCAGCACAATCAACCTCATCAGAAACAACAGGGCTTGCCTTAAGGGAATCAATTTCAAGCTTGCTATCAAGAACCTGTGTTTCTAGCTCAGCCACTCTAGTCCAAGCTTCCTTGAGTGAAGCCCTAATCTCTTTTCTCATTTTCTTTGCCTCTCTAAGCATGTCATCACGATTATCAAGCAACGAGCCAAGCCGTTCATTCTCCTGACGCAAGAAGGGAAGTTCATCACGCACCTCGTCGTTGGAATCAGAGTCCGAGTCGCTTTGTGTGCTCTTCTTGCTGCCAGAGCTCAGCGCCATGGTGCAGAAACCGTCTCTAGAGAAGCAGCTCAGCCCACTCAAGTTCTTGGACAACTTCCTGCTCTTGCGACGATCACCTTCATCTTCAGTGTTGCTTGAGCTCGAGGTGGAGTACGCGTAACTGGAGTCGACGTCGCTCGCTCCAACCATCGCTCGGGCTTTGCCTCGGCTCTCCTTCTTCCTTGACCGCCGCTCGTCCTTGTGCTTGTTCTTGTGCTGGCTCTTGTGGTCACGCCTCGACCGGTACTTGCCATCCATCCTTGACTTGTGCTTGTAGCCATCCTTGTTCTCGACCTTCTCCGGGCAGTCGGCGATGAGGTGTCCCGGCTTGCCGCACTGGAAGCATGTCCTCGTGTTCCTCCTCATGTTCGCCCGGTTCTCGTGCAGCCTCTCGAACCTCCTCGTCAGCAACGCCAGCTCGTCCTCTCCAAGCACGTCGAACTCCTGTTCTGGAATATACATCAAAGAGGACAAAGAGAACATCCAGATGGATGGATTAGTGTTAGCCTTTCCTTTCGAACCACCGACGAGGGCAAGACTATGACTGTCAGTCGGGCCCTCGAGCTTGGTTGTCATGCCCCTATGCACCTCAGTCGACTTGAGCTTCGATAACAGCTCGTTCACCGTCAGAGTGTCATACTTCTCCGACTCGACAATGGCCTCGAACTTTCCGCCCCAAATCATGATCATTGTACGGGAGCACGTCCACATTGGCCCTCATGTTGTTCACAACCACCGTGAACCTCTGAAACAAGGCATCGATGGACTCACCGAGGAGATGAGTGAAGTTCTCGTACTCTCTCTGGTAGGTCGCATACATCCGAGCCTGAACCTGGGCATTCCCAACATGAGCCTCCTTCAACACCAACCAGATTCTACAAGCCAAGTGCTTGGTGTGCACCCGATCGAACTCAGGCTGACACAAACCACGAAACAAGTAGTCGACTGCCTTTTTTGTTGGTGTCGAACATGTCCCTCGAACCTGGAGCAAGGAAGTTCATCGGCTGGACATAGCCCGTGTCCACAGTGACATCCCAAAGGATCTGACCCTTTCTGCAGAGAAACGCCACCATCCGCTTACTCCACATCTGGTAATTCTTGCCATCGAAGTGTGGCGGACCCGAACCCCGTTCCTGGTACGCCATCCTTGGATCTTAGACTGGTTAGAGTCAATAAAGATCTCAACCGGCTCTGATACCACTTGAAGGACCGATACGGCGAACCAGAGAGGCCCTGGAAGCCACAATGACTTCTCTAGGCCTTGGAACAAAAACACCCCAAAAACAGAACCTGTACGGAAAGAAAACCCTACACAAAACCTAAACAAACCCACCCCAAACCGACCAAGAACTGACCAGCAAGACCAAGACCCAAAGACACACGAGTCAAGCAGTTCACCCGAGGCAAATCCCACAAGTGACTCACACCGGTCAGACCGGTCAAGAGCACCGTCGGACCAAAGGTAGCTCCGGGCGCTCGGGATGAACAACACCCGCGGGTCAACTCCTCCAAATCCAGACCTCGATCTAACGAATCGCTCCACAGACTTGAACAAGACTTTGGGGATGATAGGAACACCTCATTAGGAGTCCATAGCCACGATTTTGTCCACCAAAACTTGCGAAATCAAGAGGAATCGAAGAAATCCAACCAAGAACTCCTGTAACCCTAGAACATAGAAAACCCCAAAATCAAGCCCCTTAACTCACGGATTTGGGAGGGGAATCACAGGCCAAAGAACCACGAAGGGTTCCCACAAATTTCCCCCATCAAATCCCCAAGAGCAAGGTCCCGAAAACACCCCAAGAAAACCACCAAGAGAGGGCCCCGAAAATCACCACCAAGAACAACCGGGAACAACACAACCAAGCCTTGAGGAACCACGCCGAATCATCTATACATGACACAAAGGTTCATACAAGGTCTAGCTTGCCGCCTGATCATCCAACCCTCTCACAAGATCTCACCATGAAGCTCTCAAGCTAGTCCTATAGAAATCCTAAGACAATAGGAAGGGAAAATAGGAAAGCAAATGAACTAGGGTTCCAATTGATGGCTGCCATCCTCTCACCTCATGTGTTATATGGAGGCAACCGAATGTCTAAAATACCCTTACTTAACAACTATGGATACAAGCCCCTCAAGAGCGGTTTTGGAAGTCTTTGTCATCGCTCCATCGGACGGATGCTCGGTGACCGCAACCTGCTTAGCCTCGACGCAAGCCTTGCGATCCCGACGTATGTCCTCCGCTTCGAAGATTCAGATTGTGTCGTCACACACCGGTCAGACCGGTCTGGTGCTGCTGCAGCACCGTCTTCGGTTCTTCGGTCTTGGCTTTGTGGATCAACCAAGGAACCCAGTGGTTTTCTGGTGAACCACTGGAAACCCCGCGAACTCGGTGTAGCCTCCGCCAATCACCACTCATGACTCGGCTCCCACGTAGTCCCGGCTCGACCTTGGTTTTGAGGTTCTACCAAGAAACCGTCCATGACTTCATCTTGCTGTTCATGCCACCATGCGGCCCGCACTTGACCCCGCTGGCCACCGGGTCCCTCGAAGGAAGCCTACTTGTATTCTCCACACCTGGAGGCCTCACTAGCGACGACCTTTCGCTCTTGTTCTTCACCTGCACCAACATCAGTCAAGCCGCAACCTGCACCTGCAATACTTAGCCAAGAATCAGTCCACACAACGTTGTCAATCACTCATCACCCAAGGAAGCGACCAACCACCGGTCCTCGAACCACACATGGTCCTCAATTCCAGATCTTCGCAGATTTACGATTTCAAGGCTTCGCAGGTTCATGATTCCAGATCTTCACAGCTTCGCGACTTTAAAGCTTCGCAAGTTTGTGATTCCGGATCTTCACAGATTTACGATTTGAAGGCTTTGCAGGTTCATGATTCCAGATCATCACAGATTCAACCACCCTGAAAACTTATTTCATGAATTTCGGCAAACCCGACATTTCGAGGGTGGCCGGTTTTTCCTGAATTCCCCAACAGCTGCACCGCCTGAAAAGGTGCGCCTGCCGCACACGATCACAACCACGACTTTGGCCATTTAGTGGCCTAGTTCTTTACCATGTAAGCGTAACCCCCGCGCGGCCTGAGCCAAAGGCTCGAGAAACCAGACCCTCGAAGGGTACGATTACCGACCAGTGGTCTCAAGTCCCGCTCGGCAAGATTGGGCGCCACAGGTGCCCTCAAATTTAGAGGATTACTGATCAGCAGCTCGAGGGCCGGCTTAGTCGCGAACCCCCGAATCATGCAGATGTAACCAAGACAGGGGCACCTAGCTGCCACCCCGCGATGGCCCTACTGATCAGGTGTTCGAAGCCTGACCCTCGAAGGGTTCAAACAGGTGCCTCAGATCGACAGATTCAGGGACGACTAGGGCGCACGCATTCGAGCCTATCCTCGAGCCCGCCAGCTCGAGGGCGCCCCACATGTCGTGTTCAAGAGCCAACGAGGACAGCTAGTCGAGGGATCCCATCGAGGGAGAGCTTCCGCGCCCTCGGTCCCCAGCGAATGGGATCGAGCCCTACCTAGCACACACGCGTAAGCGCTTTCATGGACGTGTCTCCGGACCACGAGCCGACCCTTATCGAACGGGGCATAGGCGTCCATTTGAATCACCCGATAACAGCTTAATGAGGCACCCGCAATTTGCGACCCGCTCGATGGGGGTTGTGGATGCCTCACCCCTCTGTCCCGCGGAGGGATGGCGAAGGGGTGTGTGAACAAGATGGAGAGCACCCTTCGATCGCCTCGACTGGGCCCGGGCTCGGGGGCTTGATGCACAGCTGCACCTCCTGGATATGCACTGAACGCAGGACTTGTGTCATACGTGCGCAAGGCACCGCCGAGGCCGGTTGAAACATTGCTGACGCCGGCTGAAACTAACACCTCGCACACCGACAACTCTGTGAACAAAACCTTGCAGGAGCACCCACACTCCTGCAAGGCTTCGGGGGCTACACCCGTGGGTGCCCTAGCACGCCCCCACGGAACGGCACAGCAACCAGGAGGGAAGAGTGTCCCATCAGCAAGCATCAGCCTCTGCGGGTTCCTAACGGATACCAACGCAGAGGCTCGGGGGCTACTGTCGGGGACAGCCATAGGGGTCCCCTGATAAACGGGGAAAAATACATCTTTTCGCAAATAACAAAAACACAAACGAACTTGCAAATTATAAATCACACCCACACAATCACGGCCTGGTGACAGGAGCCCAAGGCCCTAGCAACCTCAGTGGCCCACTGAGCGACCGGCCCCAGCGCCCCCTCGGGCGAAACTCCGCCTCGCTCGAGGGCTGGACGCCCCCTCGGGCGAGACTCCGCCTCGCTCGAGGCTCTCGCGGGTCCGCCGCTCCCGCACCCACTCCCCCGAACAGAGCATTAATTGCTCTGACACAACACGGGCACCCGGGTCAAAGGTGAATCCCCGCCACACCAGCCCGCTGACACCGCTTGGGAATCATATCCTTATGCTATTCCGCCAACCCTCCTGGTGAGGCCATCCCCACCACTGTATGGCGCTATGCGGTAAGGCCAATGTCAGCTCCGTGACACTGTGCCTCCCACTCTCATACGGCCCAAACACCGCACCCTCGAAAGAGGATGGCGGAACCCTCGAAAGGGGTACGGACGCCCGCCTCGCACCCGCACGGGACGACGCCGTGACGTCAGGCCAATGAGGCGTGTTTCCTCCGTCACCATCGGCCCTGTGCGGCCATCCCTGCCGCTACGCCACCATCTCGAGCACTGCAGCACCATCCCCGACGTTGTGGGAGCCCAAAACGAAAAGACGTCGCCATGACCACCGTTGTGCAACCTCCAGCCCTCCGTCAGCCTAGCCCTCGAGCTGATGTGTGCACGACGACCAACGCAGAAACGCCCATGCTGCTACCCTCGAAGCCACTCCTGGACGGATATAGGACTCGCAATGAAGCCTTGTCAGAAGCAAGATTTGCTAGGACGGCCATCCACTCTGTGGCACTATAAGCCATACCGCCCCACGTAGCCAGAGCTGTACGACACTATTGTAAACTGCCTCCCCTTAGCCTATAAAAGGAGGAGGTAGCCCCCCTGCCGCGGGGGACGATGGTTAGCACACACTTACACGCTTTCTGCCTTCACCACGATATTGGCATCTCGCCTCAATCAGACCTCAGGGACCTGGAGGCACTGCTTCCTCTCCTGCCTTCCTTGTAGCTCCCCTCTGCAAGCACCACGGTGCAGCGCAATACAGTGCCTCGAGCACACCCCTGCTGGACGTACGGCCCCGCTAGAACCAGGATAAAACTTGTGTCACTTAGTTGCTTAGCACCGGCCATCGAGAGATAGATCTCAACGCTTGTAATAGTTAGTGTCGGGATTTGCTTCGGTGCTCACTGCTACCTCCCGAAGAGATTAGGCTGAGCAGGAATGCCACACATGAAGTAGAGATGGCAAGCAAGCTGGGCCTGGCAGCGGCGGCCAAGCTGGGAATTGCACGAGTGAGCCATGCTTGGTCACGCAGGAGGTGTGAAAAAAAGCTAAAAGCTGAGGTTGCCATGGATGACTTTAGGGCAGTCCCAATGTGACATTTATAGTGGTTTATATGTCTATTAATTTTCTTGCCAACTAAGTAAAATAGTGATGTGGCAGCCTAATTAATGAGGAAAGAGAGCACAAATCATAGAAATGGTTTTCTCAATGCACAAGAAAACTTGAATTTGCCATTGGGAAGAAACCACTAGTTTCTATGGGGTTAATGCAACGCTCTCCATTGGTCAAATTGGGAGAGAGAAAGAGAAAACAATTATTACTTGAATATACTACCACTCTGAAGTATAGTTTTTATAAACGACTTCTTATGCTATGGAAACCATGGCAGTTTCCGCCATTGGGACTGCTCTAACATGATATACACAATTACATTTATCACTAATTACATTTATAATACTTAAAATGAGTCTATAACTAATTACATTAAAGATAATATATCCTTGTAGAGATGCCTATTAGGATGCCGCAATATCCTAATACATTTATATTCATTGTCAGATGATAATTGTGTTAATAAATAATGGTACTTATCACGCCCATATCTTGGCATAGAAAGAAAGAATGAATGAACCGCCACGTCTATAGTCAGCATTATAGATCTGTTCCCTTTATAGAAGTTTCTAATTGCAGCATAAAGTCGCCAATAACATTAAGTGATGTATACAGTACTACACGAGAGTTGCATTGCGTCCATGTATATACTACAACATTAAAAATGTCATTCTACGATATATAACAAATCATTAACACGGATAAAATGGCATTTCATACATTTGACGGTTGTCGGCGTCGCGTGCACATTGAGAAACAAATGAATTTGTAATGATTTTTTTGAGAAACTTTGAGTCCTAAAACTGTTTACTTGAACTCAGGCTGAACATGTTCGGTCTAAGAAATTTCTGTTCCTCGTCTTCTTCATCCCCTTTTCTGATGTACTGTATTTCCGTCAAGGAAACCGAGTGTGCCTCCCCTTCAACAGAAAATCATTGCACTAAAGATAATATATTGTTATAGAAATTAATAAGGAAATAAAGAAACAGCCAGATCATGAATGATAGATCTGTTTACTAAAGTGGCCGATAACATTAAATAATGTATACATGAGAGTTGCGTCCACGTATAGGACATCTCTGCATTAAATAATGTATACATGAGAGTTGCGTCCACGTATAGTACAGCTCTGTTTAATTACCGATGTGATGTGTCCCTAAATGGCAATTCAACCCATGCTAATTCAGCTGATGCTCACCCTTCACAAGTCAGCACCACTCCACACGCACGTACCAATAATGGAGCACCACTATTACTTCTACATCGGATTGGCTCTCGTGTCCCTGCTCGTCGCCGTGTTCACCACGAACCGGCGTGCCAGCGTTAGCGGGCAGCAGCTTCCGCCAGGGCCATGGCAGCTGCCGTTCATCGGCAGCCTGCACCACGTCGCCGGCCAATTGCCACACCGCGCGATGCGGGACCTGGCCCGCCGCCACGGGCCGGTGATGCTGCTCCGGATGGGGGAGCTCCCCACTGTGGTGCTCTCGTCCCGGGAGGCGGCGAGCGAGGTGATGAGGACGCACGACCTGGCGTTCGCGTCGCGGCCACTGAACGCCACCGTCAGCGCGCTCACCAACGGCGGCCGCGACATCATCTTCGCGCCGTATGGGGCGCACTGGCGCCAGCTCCGGAAGGTCGCCATCACCGAGCTCCTCAGCGCCCGCCGCGTCCTCTCCTTCCGCCGCGTCCGCGAGGAGGAGGTCGCCGCCACGCTCCGGGCAGTCGCTGCAGCCGCCGGAGGCGGCGGTGTCGTCGTCGAGATGCGCGCGCGCCTGTCGGCGCTCGTAACGGACGTCTCGGCTCGGGTCCTGTTCGGTGATCGGTGCAAGGACCGGGACATGTTCCTCAGGCAGCTCGAGCACGCCACCGAGCTAGCGGCGGGGTTCAACCCGTCCGACCTGTGGCCGTCGTCGTGGCTCGCCAGGCGGATCGGCACCTCCGTGCGCCGCGCAGAGGAGTGCCAGAAAACGGTGTTCCGGATCGTCGACGGCTTCATCAAGGAGCATCTGGAGAGGATGGACAACGGTGGCGGAGCAGGCGAGGCCCACGAGGACCTTCTCGGCGTGCTCCTCAGAACACAGAGGGACGGCGAGCTTCAAATCCCGCTGGAAATGGACGTCGTCAAATCCGTTATGTTTGTAAGTTCCGTCGGCCTTAGTGTCTTATGTGGCATATCCTCTCGAGTTCTTTGTAACTTCCGAGGAATACGTTGCGTGCAGGACCTCTTCGCCGGCGGCAGCGAGACATCGGCTACGGCTCTGGAATGGGCCATGGCGGAGCTCATCAGGCATCCCAAGGCCATGGAGCGGGCGACGGCCGAGGTGCGGCGTGTGTTCGCCGGGCACGTCGCCGTGCCGGAGCATGCACTCGACAAGCTCCGGTACCTGCACCTTGTCATCCGGGAGGCGCTCCGACTGCACCCACCCTTGCCGCTTCTCCTCCCGCGGGAGTGCCAGGAGCCCCGGCGTGTGCTCGGCTACGATGTCCCGCGCGGCACTACGGTGTTCGTGAACGCCTGGGCGCTGGGCCGCGACGAGCGGTACTGGCCTGGTGGCGATTCCGAGGACTTCCGGCCGGAACGGTTCGAGGAGAAGACCGCCGCGGCCAAGGTGGGCTTCAAGGGCAGTGACTTCGAGTTCCTACCGTTCGGCGCCGGCCGGAGGATGTGCCCTGGGATGTTGTTCGGGCTCGCCAACGTTGAGCTCCCGCTGGCTAGCCTCCTGTTCCACTTTGACTGGGAGGCGTCCGGTGAGATTGACATGACGGAGTCCTTCGGGGTCACCGTGCGCCGGAAGGCTGGCCTGCAGCTCCGCCCCATCGTTCGGATACCCGTGCCCTAGCGTTCCCTGGCTGCTACACGCGCACACTGTGTGCGTGTGGTGTGCGTGGTTGTGTCTTGCGTGCTGTTTGGTTTGTCCGCTTTTGTTGTGGGCTGTTTGAGGAAGTGAATTCCATGCCTGTGTGGAACATGTCCAGGTTCCATGCTTTGAAAAATGAACGAACAATGTTTTATCTGACAATAAAAAATTTCATTTCTACGTACGAAAATGACCTAAGTAGATGAGCTGCAAGTTATACTACAAAGAGATGAAATCTATAGATTGGACAAAGCAAGCGGTAAAAAAGAAATAAAACACACCGGCAGGTTGAATTAGATCATCAATACATACCACACCACACCATCTTTTTTTTTAAACGACAACACTCGAAGAGTGTGTTTCATTGATATAATCCATAGGCAAAAAGAAAAAATAAACACCAAAACACCACCGACGGGTTGGATTAGGTCATTAATGCACCTGGTACTTAACTCATCGCAATGACTCATAGACTGGTCGGATTGGGACATCGACATGGCTGCACAACTCGACTCTACAAGACTATCGTACTGAACAACAACACAACGCTCTTCACAATCACACTACCTAATCGGATTAGAACATGGACACAAAGCACTATGTATGTTAGGCTGAAAAAGTTGGAGTGGAGTTTGGTTTTTAGATCTGGAATTGCGTGGAGCTGTGCCAAACAAGCTCTTAATTTATCCTGAATCGGGCCTAATAATACAGTCTCCGTAATTTTCCGCAGACGCTCACAACACGCATGCACACTCACCCCTAAGAATAAACATACGCAAACCCTACTCCTATGAGCTCCTCCGAAGGACTGAGCACCGGCAGATCTAGAGATTCCCGAAGTCATCAATGACGCCTCGTCGTCGACGGGAACGTCGCTTACCACTTAACATATAACGCAAGTAAATCCAGGAAAATCCAGGAAAAGGTGTGAACAGCAGGATTTGAACCTGGTGGATAGCGCCCCACTGGACCGTCCTACCATTGGACTACAAGCCCAGTCGCAATACAGTCTCTGTAATGCCTCTGCCCACCAAACTTGTCCACAAATTCAGCCCAATCCAATTATCAAACCCATTCAGGCCAGCAACGTCTGTTGACCAATCCAAGTCAGCGTCGTCTCTTGTGGCCGCATCTTCTCTTCTGTCCTGATCTCTCCCTCTCTCTCACGCCTGTTCCTGCGTTGCATCGTCCTCCCATGCCGTAACTTTTAGTACCATGTCTCAAAGTAATCGGTGCTCGACTGCTCGTAGCCCACTTTGTCTGTAGGCGTCCGGTGAGATCGACACTACCTAGTCGTTTGGCGTCACAATGCGCACCAAGATCGGCCTCCTGTTCCGCGTCATCGTCCAGGTACTGATGTCGTTGCCTAGTGTGCGCTCGATTGCGAAAGGATTATATTGTTATTTTTTTTGTCCGCTTTTGTTTTTGGGCTCCATCCCTCGTGGAATGTGTTTAGGCATACGTTTCCATGTCTTGAAATTTGAAATAACAATGCTTTCATCACGGGAAAGCACAAAGTCGCCTAGTGAACAAATATACGTCGAGTGTTTTTAGTCTGGCATTTGGCGAATAGCCTGGAGTGTCCAGCCAACAACACTGGACGAAGCTACGATACATAAATTGTTATTAGAGGTACACATAGTTGAACTTGAAGAATATATTGGGGGCGTATAAGATAACTAATTTGCAATTTACCTTACAAAGGTGTGTTCATTAGGGATTTAAAAAAATTGAAAAATATTTTTTCACAATAAGTGGCAGTGTAAATCCAAAAATGTTAATAACAGGGTGAAAGTAAGGTTGTTTTCAATTTTACTTGCGTTTGAATCCAAACATATTACAAGACATTCAAACTTATTCATCTCAATAAGGATATTGTGTCAATTTACAGAATTTTTAGTGAACTTTTATGTATTATTACCATTATTTTATAATAAGGTTGCAAGTAGAAGTTTGAATTATCCATACCAAACATTTGAAATTTTTCTTTATTTTCAGGATATGGTCTATAAAGGAATACACATAGTTGTCATATATATGTTTGAGAAATTGTTTAAATATTATATGAGATAAATGTAGTTCGAATTGCAATTATTTTCAATAAACCCGCAAACATTCATTTAAACGGTTGAAAATAGTAAATGACTTAGATTTTTTTTTAATTTCTACAGGATAACCAAATGCATTATATTACATATAAAAAATGTGTTTGTGTATACAATATAATTATTTCTATATTTTCCTTTGCAATGACGAAAGTGAAATAAAAAGATAAAAACAAAACAGTGAAATGAGCCGCAAAATTTGGAAAGGGTTGTTTTCTGCTACGGCCCGGCTTTTTCCGGTTGTGCATCACTGATCCAACAGATCTGCGTCGTCAATCTCAATCCCAGCGTGGATAAAAGCCGACCTGGTGAAAACCCTACCTCTCCCCGGTCTCCTTTTCTCCGCCTGCCTATCACTCCTCCTCAAATCTAAGTCGCTCTCCTCTTCCTCACCCCCTTTGCCTCCCGCCGCCACCACCACTGCTGCTTTTCTCAGGACTGCACACCGCGCGTGATACTACTGTCCCTCCCCCGCTACTCCACACCTTAGACGCATGGGCTACTGGTGGGACTAGCTTGCGACAATTCAAGTGTTGGGCTCCTCGTCTCTGCCTTCAATGCGCCCGACCTTCACAGTCCATAGACGCGCCTCGGGCAAGCTCCACCTGCAGGTCGGGCTCAACAGGGGATGCAGCATAACTGAATATATACTTCTTTGGAATATCCCTGCGTTTATTTAATATTCTATGAGATTAATTTTCCAATACTTTTTTGAGCTCTATCATATCTTGTCCACTTATTTTCGAATATCCAAGTTCATATATTACATTTCTTTAATGTGTCAGTCTAGCATAATCGAAAACTTGGTATGGATTTCTCTGCAGTTTATTCAATTTCTTCATATTCCCATGATAATGCCCATTATAATGTTGCATGCAAGTAAAGTATTTTTGACAATAAATAACTGGTAGTTTATATTATGCAATATTAGTCATATCCAATGAATTTTTTCAGTGCCATCATATCTTGTCTGTTTTCAAATCGCATATTATCCATGAAACATTTCATTATGTCTTGAATATTTCTGCAGATTACTAATGTCTTTATGTGACCTTGATAATGTCTATTACAAGTGGTCTCATTTACTTATGATGATCCGGTGGATCACTTCACTTTTCATGCATCACAATTTTCAGAATGCCTTTGAGTTCAATGTGTTTTTCGTATTATGCACAGCTGTCAGTTTCATCTGCACCGGCTTCAGCTCTGGCAATTTACGTCAAGGGTCTAGCTGCTAAATGATTACCTCCTTCACAACTATATATGCAATTAAGCAACAATGGAAGTTTTCATTTGCGATGATGATGTCCTATATCCGTGTGTCACGATCCAATATTTGTTGCACTCTGCAATAACTTGTTGGCATTTTCACTTGTTTAAATTCAGTTGGACCTTATTGAACATGGTCTCTACTAGTTCCCATCATACTATGGCTTTGCAGACCATTAGGTTGTTTAACAATAATTTGAGAAATTTAAGTTGATGCAGCAGATAATTAATCGGCATTCAAATGTTTAACAATATCCTTACTGTCTATGTTGGATGGGACACAAGAATTGTTATTTCGGTGAAATAATGCCACATGAAAGGGTAGTAAGAATGGCGATATCGATAACTTGCATCATTTTGTTTGGTCAACATGGAGTCTATGTGTTACAAATGCATTATGATTAACTAACATTCGTAGTCAAATAGTAGGGATTACTGAGACCATGTGCAGAAGCCACCTATTTTTTTGCCCAAACACTAAACTTGCAGCATGGGTTTTTTATCGAGTCATTTGCGCTCCCTCGAAGTGCTATTTTGGACAGTCCAACAATTGATAAGATATCAGCAGCCGATCGTAGGGAGACGCTGCAAAAGGTGAGTACGGTCACCTCAGGGTAAGATTCTTTTTTGATAATCATCTTTTTTCTGTGTGCAAAGTTTTTACCACTAATATTTATTTTTTTTCTGCAATCATATATTTTTTTGCAGCTGAGAAGTATCACCAGTACATGTTGTGCTCCTCCTGTCTGTGTCCCAGCTATCGCCATCCCAACTGTTTTAGCTTTTGGCATTCCCGTTGCCGCTGGTACAGCTACTGCTGCTGCTACATCTGTGGCAGATGTCACTTCTTCTGGAGCTGCTACCTCTTCTATCGGCCTTAGCTCCGCTGCCGCTGCTGCTACTTCTGCTGTTGGCTCGGCCTTACCATCTCATGACCCTGGGGGTTTAGGTTTCATGATCCTCTAGCCTCCTGTTGTACCCAACTACCCCAGTTTCACTGCTGCTTTCGCCCAGAGCATTGCTGATTTTGTTGGAAGAAGTAGGAAGTCAGAAGCTATTAAAGTTTTACAGGAGTTCCACATGGCTTCTCAGAATGCCCAAAAGTATATTACTAAGGCTTCCTAGTTCGTCACCATGTCAAATGAGCTTATGGCCAAAGCTCACCACGAGTGCTACAGCAGCATTCAGAAGCTTGTTGCTGAAGCTCATGCCGACAGGCAAGCAGCCAACGAACGTAGGAGGCGGCCAAGGAATACTGAAGGTACCTCAAGAGCAGGTATTTTTTCTCTTGTGTTTTTTGTATAATTTATTCAGTTTTTTACTCACATTATTCATTAGTTTTTAATGTGATAAACTATTTTTTGTGTTGTTTTTAGCGTTAGACGACAAAGATGCTGCTGCAGGAGAGCATGAGGACGCCTCAAAAGATGGTCAATTCGTTCTAGGACAATCTGGAGGACGCGTCCCATCCCCACTCACAGCACCATGTAATGCCCCCCGCAACATGTTATTCCCCATGTTGCAAACAGTTGAAAGCAGTGTTGCAATTTGTCATGCTCATGACTTATTTCTTCTGTTTACAAAGTTTTTTAAGAATATGTAAACATGGGTTTGTGTTTTACATTTTTGTTGTTTTGTTGCAGTATCTCCTGCACTATCGGGATCTGAGGAAGAACATTGTCGTGCATCCCCACGCCCATCTCCTCATGCAACTCCTCGCCCATCCCCCCAGCCATCTCCTGTAGCATCCCGCGCCCATCATTGCGTGCATCTCCTATCCGTTCCCCTCGGAAATCAGCATGTACTTTTATTTGCTGCATTAACTTTTTTCATCTCCACTATGTTTTGCAATTAGCAGTATGACTATGTTGCAAACAGTGAAATGTTTGTGCTGCAAATTGTATGTTAACTTGCACTTTATATTTGATTTGTTTTTTCAGCACCACCAGGGGGGCCTGATCTTGAAGGAGGCGGTGCCCACACCCAGAGCGATGTTCGACAAGATGAAGAAGAACCATGTAATCATTTTATTGCATTTACACTTTTTGCCCTCTTTTTTTATTTTCAGCATTTGTCCCCCCGACCATCTGGGTGTTGTTTTTTGTGTGTTGCAAACCACTGCATATCTGTGTTGCAAATCACTACATATCTGTGTTGCAAATGGTGTTTCAAATCATTACTACATCCAATTTTTTAAATTAGTATCTTTCATCATGCAGCAGTAGCAGAAGGGACCGGTGTTGGTGGAGGTGGCCAAAATGTTTCTCCACCAGAGCTAGGACAGGCTCCCAGCCCCCTCATCCATCTCCATGTACGCTTTTTTTGTCCCCCCTCTCTTTTTTGCTGCAACCATGCACCCACCATGTTGTAAATAACATTGAACTTATGTTGCAATCAGCATCTTAATGATTACTACATCAATTTTTAAAATTTAGCATCTTTCATCATGCAGCATCAGCAGAAGGGACTGGTGTTGGGGGAGGTGTCCATAATTCTTCTCCACTAGAGCTAGGACAACCTCTCCACGCCCCTCATCCATCTCTATGTACGCTTTTTTTCTTTTTTTCTCTTTCCGCTGCAACCCTGCACCCACCATGTCGTAAATAACATTGCACTTGTGTTGCAATGAGCATCTTTAATGATTCCCTCCCAAACTTAGTTGTGATTTTTTTCTTCTCAATTTCGTAGCAGCACTAGGAGATACTACGGGAGGACATTCTGTACAAAGTCCACTTGCAGAAGACAATGCACAACAAGGAACGGATGAAGAAATGGGCTAGATGCAGATAGGCAGGATGTCGCTGGCGTAGGGGGTGTTGGAGGTAATTTCGGACTACTGTTTGATATTGCCGAATTATTTGTAAATTACACCCCATCTCCAGGTACAATGCTTTAGTTACATAATTACCATTTTCAGTTTCTTTAGTATTTATAGGTTTAATTTTTCATTTTTTTAATCTCCGCCCCCAATGCAGCTGGTATATCAACCCCATGTGCTCCTGAACACCAAGACATTGCTGGGGGAAACCAATCAGACGATTGATTGTCTGATCAACTTGAAACTCAACGCCCATCCACCAGTAAGCTCCATCTTTTTTCACCACTGTTGCAAATAGGCAACTTTTTGTGTTGCAAGCACCTCTTCTCTTGTGTTGCAATTGGTCAGTGCAAAATCACATTTTTACTTTTGCAGCACAAGAGGACAACCCTATCATTAGTAGCCTAATGACGGATAAAAAATGTATCCCTCTATGATCCGCAATCGTATGGACCTACACATTTTTCACCACAGGATTCCCAAGGTTCTTGTCAATCTGCGGAGCAAGGAGATTACAAGCGTTCAATCTACCTTTACACTCTAGCTACTCAAACCCTAACTATGATTAAACTAGAAAACAACTAAACTACACTAGAGAGAATGATTAAGCTATCAAGATAAAAGACACTCGCCCATGGGTCTACGATACTAGAGCATGCAATCGCTTTAAACAACAAAACCAATCTAGTCTATCGGGGGTTGTGACCACGGTTTCGTCCTTTCCCTCCTCTCGTACTGTCACTACGCGAAGGTATTCGTGACTAAACCTATGATGGACATGACGTATTGAATGGATCCAAGGAAGAATTGGAGCTCTACTCCCTTTACGGCACGGTAGCTAACCTTAAGCAATAAAGTATATTCAACACGAGATGATAGATAGATAATCCAACAAAGTACGATTACATCTCAAGATCGATTACAACCCATGGACGAATAAGGAGATTACCCCATCAAGGTGCTAGACATAGCACCGTTGATCATGGTCACCCTTCCGACGGTGTCTTCCTTCTTCTCCACTTGTGGGTGCTTCCTTCGAGGTGGTCGATCTCCCTCCGGAGATCTCACTCCTCTCTTTCTAGCTTGTGGATGGCCTCTTGGTGCGAATGGCTCTCTCCTCTGCGAATGGCGGCGCCTCCAGGGTTTTAGGGTTGAAAATCCTTTGGGTGCAAGGAAAGGGCGGCCGAACCGACGCGAGAAGTGGGCTGGGCCGGCCGGCTTGGGTCGACCAGCCCAGGCCCATTTCGTCCTGGTTCGGTTGCCCCTTCGCTCCCGTGGGTCCTCAGGTGATTATGCACTTTGCCCCTTCCACTTGCATGATTTTGACGATGTCATCCTCGCGTCCAAGATGGAGGTTCTCCATGCATGAAGTTCGGTCTTTTACGCTTCAATCCCCGGGGGTGTTCCTACGTAGCACTTCGGTCCTTGCCACCATTGGAAGTGATTTCATCAAGCTCACGAACATGAACAAGACTCCGTAAATGCTCCTTTGAACTTGTTGCGAATCCGTCCTTTATGTTCGTGTTTTCCTACATAAACACAACACTTCCAAATGCATGCACATAGATGAACTTGTTATATGATTAGTGTGCCTAGTGGCGGGTTAGTTCCATAATCAAATCCAAACGAAAGTGTAATGAACATGTTTGGTGTACCAAAATACACCATCAACATCTCCCCCACGCTTAGCTCTTGCTAGTCCTCAAGCAAGTACTCGTAAAAGAACTTCATCCAAGGCGTTGTAATCATGTTCCGCTAAATCTTTCTTCACAGGTTAGTCAATCCTTTATCTTTAATACATAAACATAAAGTAATGATCATCAAACATAAACATGGGCGTTTAGAACCTTTGCCACGTCAAGATTTACCCCACAACTCAAACTCTTCACTCGAAGCCTTCAATCTCAACCATACTTACCTCTTTGCTTCTATTGGAGGGTTTTTATGATTTTCAAAAACAAAATTCCTGCAACAAGTATTAGACTAAAACCTTTCTCCAAGCTCTCTCAAGTCGCTCATATAAAGTGGCTATCCTAAACAAGTTTTATAAAACTCTCACCTCCCATAAGTCTCTCATATGACACGTAAAGTGGAGCTATAGGTAGGGCTAGTGAAATCAACACAAATATTGTCAAACTAAGAACTTCATCTAATGGTTGCTTACCTTTCAAAGCCAATGATCATGAGAATAAACCATATGTAGGGATATCAAGGATGAGAAGATTTAGAATGGTGGACATGTGCAAGGGCAAAAAAACTGTGGCTACGAGGCACCGATGATGTCCTCGTTGTCGGATTGCACATGGTTGGAAAAAGAGTGAATGTTTCGTCTCTCAACAACGTGACATCCTTCCTTGCACTTTCATTTTTCTTTTCACTTGATTCATCCCTATCATATCTTTCTTGACACTCCTCTTTTCTCTTTCAATTCTTTTCTTTCTCATACATATATATTTATATTTTCTTTCTTTATTTTCTATCTTTTTTTTGCTTTTCCAAACACATACTTTTATCTTTATTTTTCCCTCTCTTGACATCTTTTCAAAGCTCTCAACTCCTCTCTTTCTTGCATGCATACATTCTGAAATTTTAAATAAACCATGCTAGAAACGAGACAAAACTTTGAGAGTAGGTTGTGTTTAAGGAATGTGATGTAAAAAGGAGATGTATAGGGTTGAGTATGGAATTCGGCGATGTACAGGACTTCCAATGTGAAAATCACGTTACCGAATACATGTCGAGGCTAGCAACAAATGATAAGCACAAGGACATGATCATTGCTTGAAATTAAAACTCCCAAGAGAGAAGGATCCTAGCTCAACTCATCATGCTAATCACACATATGGTGGAGCAAAAAATAACTTTGGCTTGGTATAGGATTTTTTTTACTCTCAACTTGGAAAAAGAGGTTTTGCTAACCTTTATTGCAAGGTTTTTTAGATAATTTTTAGAACTGAAATCCTCCAACTTTTAGCATTGAACATAGCACAACCAATATGTGAAGCTCAAGATCGAAGTGTGGTATGGGTACTTTTAGTAATAGCAATTTCACTAAGCACCACGGTAAACGTTTTTCAAACCACACACTTATGTTCATATATCAAGAATTAAAGGTAAACAAACGAGTGAATAAAGATAAGCAGCACACAAGACATAAAATTTAAAGGGCTCTTTTTATTTGATTTCCTTTGACTCAACACTAAATTAAGACAATTCAAACTTGCGAAGTAGTCGACGATGAGCTGCGTGACGTGCCGTGGCATCCGGACGCGCGACGTAGGCGAAGAAGTCGACAACGAGCGGCGCGACGAGCTGCACGACGTGCCGAGGCACCCAGACGCACGACGTCGGAGAAGTAGTTGACGACGAGCTGCGCGATTTGCCGAGGCATCCGGACGCGCGGCGTAGTCAAAGAAGTCGTCGACAAACCGTGTGACGAGCCGCGCAATGTGCCGGGGCACCCGGTCTCGCGGCGTAGTCGAAGAAGTGGTCCACGAGCCGTGTGATGAGCCGCGTGACGTGCCGAGGCACCCGGTCGTGGGGCGTAGTCGAAGAAGTCGTCGACGAGCCATGTGACGAGCCACGCGATGTGCCGAGGCACCCGGTTGCGCGATGTAGGTGAAGTAGTCGACAACGAGCTGCGCGACGTGCCGAGGCATCCGGACGCGCGGCGTAGGCGAAGAAGTCAACAATGAGCGGCGCGACGATCCGCGCGACGTGCCGAGCCACCCGGACGTACGACGTAGGCGAAGTATTCGACGACGAGCTGCGCGACATGCCGAGGCATCCGGATGCACGACGTAATCGAAGAAGTCGTCGATGAGTCGCGCGACGAGCAGCGTAATGCGCCGAGGCACCCGGTCGCGCGGCGTAGTCGAAGAAGTCGTCGACGAGCCGCGTGACGAGCCGCGTGCGTGCCGAGGCATCCGATCGCGCGGCGTAGTCGAAGAAGTCGTCGATGAGCCTCGTGACGAAGTAGTCGACGACGAGCCTGTGCGATGCGGAGTAGTCGACGACGAGTCGCATGACGAGCCGCGCGACGTGCCGAGGCACCCGGACGCGCGGTGTAGGCGAAGTACTTGACGACGAGCGGCGCAACAAGCCCCGCGACATGCTGAGGCACCTGGACGCGCGGTGTAGGCGAAGTAGCCGTCGACGAGCCATGCGCAGAGCCGAGCTAGTGCGAGACGCACAACGTAGGCGAAGTAGTCGACGACGAGCGGCGAGACGAAGTAGTCGACGACGAGCCTGCGCGATGCGGATTAGTCGATGACTAGCCGCATGACGAGCCGCGTGACGTGCCGAGGCACCCAGACGCGTGGCATAGTAGAAGTAGTGGACGATGAGTGGCGCGACGAGCCGCGTGACGAGCCGCGAGACGTGCCGAGACACCTGGACACACGATGTAGGCGAAGTAGTCGACGACGAGTGGTGAGAGGAAGTAGTCGATGACGAGCCTACGCGATGCGGAGTAGTCGACGACGAGCCGCGTGACGAGCCGCGCGACATGCCGAGGCACCCGGACGCGTGGCATAGTCGAAGTAGTCGATGACTGAGGACCATGTGCGGTTCGAGCACCGGTGGATGGTCGCTTCCTTGTGTGATGAGTGATTGACAACGTTGTGTGGACTGATTCTTGGCTAAGTATTGCAGGTGCAGGTTGCGACTTGACTCGTGTTGGTGCAGGTGAAGAACAAGCGCGAAAGGTCGTTGCCGGTGAGGCCTCCAGGTGTGGAAAAGACAAGTAGGCTTCGTTCGAGGGACCCGGTGGCCAGCGGGGTCAAGTGCGGGTCGCATGGTGGCATGAACAGCAAGATGAAGTCGTGGACGGTTTCTTGGTAAAGCCTCAAAACCAAGGGCAAGCCGGGACTACGTGGGAGCCGAGTCATGAGTGGAGATTGGCGGAGGCTACACCGAGTTCGCGAGGTTTGCAGTGGTTCACGAGAAAACCACTGGGTTACTCGGTTGAGCCACAAAACCGAGGCCGAAGACTCGACGAGGGGTGCGGCCACCTAGGCCGGTTCAACCGCCCAGGAGGGGCGGTCAGACCGCCTGGGGCCGGTCAGATCTCCTGGGCTGGTCTAACCGCCCAGGGGGGCGGTCTGACCGCCCTGGCCGCCGGCGTCGAGAAGATTCGAAGCGGAGGACACGCGTCGGGATCGCAAGGCTTGCGTCGAGGCTAAGCAGGTTGCGGTCGCCGGGCATCCGTCCGTTGGTGAAAACATGAAGACTTTCAAATCCACCCTCGAGGGGCATGTATCCCTAGTTATTAGTGAACGGTAGTTTAGTCTTTTGGGTGCCTCCATATATACTCATTGGATGGGTGGATGGCAGCCAACTCTTGGAACCCTAGCTCATTTGTTTTTCCATTTTCGTTCTCCTTTTTCCATAGGTTTTTAGAGGACTAGCTTGAGAGCTTCATGTGAGATCTAGAGAGAGGGATGGATGTTTGGTTGGCAAGCTAGACCATGTACGAACCTTTCATGGCATGTATAGATGGTTCGACGTTGTTCATCATGGTGGTTTTCTCCTCTCCTTTGTGTTGATTTTCGGAGCTCTTTGTTGGCGGTGTTTTGAGGACGATTTCTTGGGGTTTTTGGTGGGTGTCACGTATGAGGTTTTTGTGCCTCTTTGGCTGATGACTTTGCCCCAAATCTCCTTTGAATCGGACTCGATTTGGTGGTTTCTCTAGTTGGGCGAGTTCTTGACCTAGAGAAGCGATTTCTTCGATTCCTCTTGATTGTGAGCGTTTCGGGTCGATTCCTTTGTGGTAGAGGTTGCCCAGGAGGTAACCCAGCTATTCCCGAAGTTTTGCTGCAATCCGTGGAGTGATTCGGGAGATCGGGCGCGAGGAAGTTGAGGTTTGACCCACGGGTTCGTTTTCTGGAAGGGGCGGTCTAACCGCCTACAAGGGGCGGTCTAACCGCCCTGGGTGTTTCCAGGTCGAAGTTTTGTTTCGCCGGATTTTCCTCTGCTGGTTTGTTCGCCTTGATCAGAGGAGCGTCTGGGTGAAACTTGGGGTCTCTCTCGTGCAGTTTGCTAGGTGTTCTTGGTTGGAGTTCATTGCTGGGTAAAGGAGGTTAGACCGCCCCTGGTAGCCGGTCTAACCGCCCCTAGGCCCCTGGGTGGAATTTTGATTTTCGCCAAGATTTTCTGGTAGCTAGCATGGCCTTGACCAGAGATCTTTGTTGGTGAAACCGTGGTGAGTTTTGGTGCTCGGAAGAGGCGTTTCGGAGGATTTCTTGGTTACCAGGTGGAGGCGGTCTAACCGCCCCCTATACCCGCCTAACCGCCCCCCTGCGGTTAGCCGCCTTTCGAGTTGTTTCCGCTGTCGTTGCTGCGTGTGTGTTGTGGTTGCTGGTAGAGTTTGTTCCTAGGACCATTAGCACTCCAGTGGCTACGTGGTTTTGGCAAACGGAAGGTAGAAGTGCGGAGCGTGTGATTTCGGGGGTTCGACCGAGCTAGTTCGTCTTGTCGGAGTTTCAATCTCCCTCGAGAAGAATTTTTATCAGCTCCCATTCACTCCCCCCCTCTCTGGTCGCCTAATCGGTCCTTCAAGTGGTATCAGAGCCGGTTCGGGTCTTTGTTGACTTTAAACCAGTCTAAGATCCAAGGATGGCGTACCAGGAACGGGGTTCGGGTCCTCCACACTTTGATGGCAAGAACTACCAGATGTGGAGCAAGCGGATGGGTGCGTTCCTCTGCGGAAAGGGTCAGATTCTCTGGGATGTCACGGTGGACACAGGCTATGTCCAGCCGATGGATTTCCTCGCTCCAGGGTCGAGGGACAGATTCGACGCCAAAAACAAGGCGGTCGACTACTTGTTTCATGCTTTGTGTCAGCCTGAGTTCGATCGGGTGCACACCGAGCACTTGGCTTGTAGGATTTGGGCGGTGTTGAAGGAGGCTCATGTTGGGAACGCCCAAGTGCAGGCACGGATGTATGCGACCTACCGGAGAGAGTACGAGAACTTCACTCATCTCCCCGGTGAGTCCATCGATGCCTTGTTTCAGAGGTTCACGGTGGTGGTGAACAACATGAGGGCCAATGTGGACGTGCTCCCGTGCGATGATCATGATAGAGCGGTCAAGCTCTTACACTCTTTGGATCGTACGATATGGGGCGGAAAGTTCGAGGCCATTGTCGAGTCGGAGAAGTATGACACTCTGACGGTGAACGAGCTATTCTCAAAGCTCAAGTCGACTGAGGTGGATAGGGGCATGACTGCCAAGCTCGAGGGACCGACTGATTCCCATAGTCTTGCCCTCGTTGGTGGTTCCAAAGGAAAGGCTAACTCTAACCCATCCACCAGGATGTTCTCCTTTTCCTCTTTGATGTCTATGCCAGATGAGGAGTTTGATGACCTTGGAGAGGACGAGCTGGCGCTGTTCACGAGGCGGTTCGAGAGGCTGCACGAGAACCGCGTGAACATGAGGAGGAACACGAGGACGTGCTTCCAGTGCGGCAAGCCGAGACACTTCGTCGCCGACTGCCCGGAGAAGGCCGAGAACAAGGACAGCTACAAGCACAAGCCGAGGATGGACGGCAAGTACTGTTCGAGGCGCGACCACAAGAGCAAGCACAAGAACAAGTACAAGGATGAGCGACGATCGAGGAAGAAGGAGAGTCGAGGCAAGGCCCGGGCGATGGTGGGAGCGAGCGACGTCGACTCCAGTTCCGCGTACTCCACCTCGAGCTCGAGTAGCAGTGAAGACGAAGGTGATCGTCGCAAGAACAAGAAGTCGTCCAAGAACCTGAGCGGGCTGAGCTGCTTCGCGAGAGACGGCTTCTGCACCATGGCGCTGAGCTCCGGCAGCAAGAAGAGCACACAGAGCGACTCGGACTCTGAGTCCGACGACGAGGTGCGTGATGAACTTCCCTTCTTGCGCCAGGAGAATGAGAGGCTTGGCTCTTTGCTTGATAACCGTGATAACATGCTTAGAGAGGCCAAGAAAATGAGAAAAGAGCTTAGGGCTTCACTCGAGGATGCGAGGACTAGAGTGGCTGAGCTAGAGACACAGGTGCTTGATAGCAAGCTTGAGATTGATTCCCTTAAGGCTAGCCCTGTTGTTTCAAATGAGAATGATTGTGCTCCTTGCTGATCTTGCTTTGTTTAAGGAGAAGCATGCCTCCAAGTGTGAGGAACTAGATGTGCTTAGGGTTGAAGTGGCTGAGCTTAAGTCTAGACCTGCTTTGCTAGGTGCTTGCACTTCTTGCCCTGTTTTGCATGCTAAGATTGATAAGATGCATGCTTACACTAGTTCACTTGAGGCTAAATTGAAGGAACCCATGCCTACATCATGCTCTACCTGTGAAATGCATGCATTGAAAAATTTGGAACTTGCGCATTATGTTGATCGTTTGCAGGATGAGAATGATGACTTGAGGAAGTTGATGGGGTGGTTGTCCGGTCATGAGCCTCAGTTGAGGATGATGATCGACGCCTTTAAGATGCAAGATGGTGAGGGACTTGGGCAAACAAGGTTGGTGAGGGAAGTGGAGAGAATATCCCAGAGCCACCAAAAACCCACCAGAAAAATGATTTCCCTCCAAAACCCAACCATCTTAGGAACCGACTAGACACAACCCCAGCTCCACCTATATTTCCTACACCCACAAATGATCTCCGAAGGCCTATCAAGTTTGTGAGCACTTCCGGGAAAGTGTTCTTTGGGAAAGTGAGCGAGAAGGCAAGTGAGGAGAAATCGGTGGAGGAGTTGAGTGGAGAGAAACCAAGCGAGCAGCCCCAATCCAAGCCAAAACCTAAGGTTGTGAGGTTCCGTTGTGGCCATTGTGGGAAAGAGGGTCACAAGGATGAGTTTTGCTTCAAGAGGAAGCGGGAAGAGAGGATGGCAAAGGAGTGGGCGAACAAGGATAGGTACAACCCTTCTCATGGTGTACCTAAGCCTCGTATGCCACTGCCCAGGGGTAAGGCTGTGGTGAGAAGTGTTCCGGCATGGGGAGATGCGAGTTCCCGCAGCCGAGGAGCAGGTCTGGAGGGAGCGGTCAGACCGGCCTGGCTAGGCGGTCAGACCGGCCCAGCCCAGAGGGGGGCGGTTAGACCGGCCTGGCTAGGCGGTTTAACCGCCCCCCCCCCCCCACTCGGGGCGGAGTGGTTTTCGAGGTGGTGAGTCGAGAGGTTTCAGGTCTGGAGGTGGAGTTGCAGGTGGTTGGTCTGGAGAGACAGCAGGTGGTCAGTTTGCTAGGCATTCTCCCCCTCGAGTTCACTACGGGGATGGGAGGAGTTGTAGCTTTGAGAAGGAGAGGAGGGACGTTCCACGTGTTGTCTTCCGTGGTTTTGGTCCTCCTGCAGGCAGTGAGGGGTGGTTTCCTCGGAGTGGTTACCGAGGCGGTGTTCGTGGTGGTAGTTATGGTAGGAAAGATGGCTTGATGTGTGCTAACCCCACTTTCGAGCAAATGGCTCGGCACTGGTTTTCCTCTTTTGGTACTAACCCCAGTGCTGAGTCATTTGTTCGCTCACGTGCTTATTTTTGAATTTCAGGTGGGAGACTTGAAGAACATTTGGTTGATTGACTCTGGTTGCTCGAGGCATATGACCGGAGACAAGGGGTGGTTCTCAAGTCTCGTCCCGGTGGTGACGAAGAGGTACATCACGTTTGGGGACAATGGGCGTGGGCATGTGCTTTCAGAAGGTGAGATCAAAGTGAGTGACAAGATCACTCTGAGGCGTGTTGCTCTTGTTCAATCACTGGGTACAATTTGCTTTCTGTGTCCGAGTTGTTGGATGAGGGCTTTGAGGTGTTGTTTCGGCCAGGTGGTTCTCGGATTGTGGACTCTCGAGGGGACCTTGTCTGTATGGTCGTTCCCGAGGGTCAGGTGTTTCGTGCTGATTTTTCTCAGTCTTCGGGTGTGGAGCGTTGTTTCTTGGCTAGTTCTTCGAGTGAGTTGTGGAAGTGGCATAGGAAGTTGGGTCACTTGAGCTTTGACCTTTTGTCTCGCTTGAGTAAACTCAATTTGGTCCGAGGATTGCCACGGTTGAGGCTTGAGAAAGAGTTGGTTTGTGCTCCGTGTAGGCATGCCAAGATGGTGGCCTCTTCTCACCCTCCTCTCACCGATGTGATGACTGAGCGTCCATGCGAGCTGCTCCATATGGACCTTGTTGGCCCAGCTCGTGTGCGATCTGCGGGTGGGAAGTGGTATGTCCTTGTTGTGGTGGACGACTATTCTCGGTATGCGTGGGTGTTCTTTCTTGAGGATTAGGGGGGACGTTTGGTTTTGTTCGAGATCTAGTCTTGAGGTTGAGGAACGAGAGGCATGGAGATGCCATACGAGCTATCCGCAGTGATAATGGCTCGGAATTCAGGAACTCTCGTTTTGAAACCTTTTGCCATGACTTGGGTCTTGAGCACCAGTTTTCGAGTCCGTATACGCCTCCCCAGAATGGTGTTGTGGAAAGGAAGAATAGGACCTTGTGCGAGATGGCTCGGACGATGCTTGATGAGCATAGGACTCCGAGGAGGTATTGGGCTGAGGCGGTGAATACCGCGTGCTATGTGTCGAACAGGATATACCTCAGAGTGCACAAGAAGAAGACATGCTATGAGTTGATACATGGTCGCACACCCAAGGTGAGTCACTTCCATGTCTTTGGTTGCAAGTGTTTCATTCTAAAGAAAGGCAGGAAGTTGGATAAGTTTGAGGCTAGGTCTGTTGATGGCATTTTCTTTGGTTATGCATCTCATTCTAGAGCATATCGTGTGCTCAATCTTGAAACTAACCAAATCGTGGAGACTTGCGAGGTAACCTTCGACAAGACAGAGCCACGTAGTCAGCTTGTCTTTGAGTGTGCAGGTGATGATGAGCTTGGCGAGAAGATTTTTCAGGAGGAGGAGCATGAACATGCAGATGATGAAGATGGTGGTGCGGTGCCCACGGCTGAACATGTACCCACTACTTCGACTACGATGATGGATGGACCCTCTGCTACACCTACTACGACATATCAAGAACGAGGTGAAGCTGATGTTGAGGGGGAGGTAGCATCGAGGCGAGAACCTCCCCGGCGAGTACAAGTGGATCACCCAGCTTCGAGGATCATCGGCGACATGAATGAACGCACTACACGGTCGAGGGTTCGAAACAACTCCCATTTCGCTCATGCTGCATTTGTTGCTTCTTTTGAGCCCAAAGACATTAGACACGCACTATCTGATCACAATTGGGTGAATTCGATGCATGAGGAGTTGGAGAACTTTGAGAGGAATCAGGTGTGGGAGTTGGTTGACCCTCCCCCAGGGTGCAAGCCGATTGGTACCAAGTGGGTGTGGAAAAACAAAGAGGGAGAGAAGGCTGAGGTTGTGAGGAACAAGTCGAGACTTGTTGCTCAAGGGTTCAGTCAGAAGGAGGGGATTGACTACGAGGAGACCTTTGCTCCCGTAGCCCGTTTGGAGGCGATTAGGATCCTTCCAGCCTTTTCCGTGGCTAAAGGATTCAAGTTGCACCAAATGGATGTGAAGAGTGCTTTCCTGAATGGTGTGCTGGAGGAAGAGGTGTATGTGAGGCAGCCTCCGGGGTTTGAGAGTGAGAAGTACCCCCACCGGGTGTACAAGTTGAGGAAGGCGCCGTATGGGTTGAAGCAGGCGCCTAGAGCTTGGTATGGCGAGGTTGAGGGGGTTCTTGTTTGAGAGAGGTTTTGAGATGGGGAAGGTCGATCAGACCTTGTTTTTGCCGAGGCGGGGGCGAGAGATATCCTGATTGTGCAGGTGTACGTGGATGATATTGTCTTTCGTGGCTCGTCTAACTCTCTAGTTGCAAGGTTTGCAGATGATATGAGCAGGGAGTTTGAGATGAGCATGATGGGTGTGTTGCAGTTCTTCCTCGGGCTACAAATCAAGCAATCAAAGGAAGGAACTTTTGTGCACCAGGCTAAGTACACGAAGGACATTGTGCGGAAGTTCAAGATGGAGGACTCCAAGGCTATGACGACGCCGATGAGTACGACTACGGCTCTTGATGCAGACGAGGAAGGTGAACATGTGGACCAGAAGGAGTACCGGAGCATGATCGGGTCACTCCTCTACTTGACAGCGACGAGGCCGGACATACAATTCTCGGTGTGTCTGTGCGCTCGTTTCCAAGCGTCTCCAAGGACTTTGCATCGGCAAGCGGTGAAGAGAATTTTCAGGTACTTGCGTCACACTCCCGACTTCGGCCTTTGGTACTCCGCGTCCTCTTCTTTGGCGCTTCATGGTTTTTCAGACGCGGATTTTGCCGGGTGTCGGTTGGATAGGAAGTCCACTTCTGGGACTTGCCAGTTTTTGGGTTATTCTTTGGTGTCTTGGTCTTCCCGCAAGCAGTCGAGTGTTGCTCAATCCACGACCGAGGCCGAGTATGTTGCCGCCGCTAGTTGTTGCTCTCAGCTCCTTTGGATCACCTACACCATGAGTGACTTTGGTGAGGAGTATACCCATGTCCCACTTCAATGTGATAGCACCAGTGCCATAAGCATTGCAAAGAACCCAGTGCTCCATTCCAAAACCAAGCACATAGAAGTGAGGTACCACTTTCTGAGAGACAACGTAGAGAAAGGGAAGATAGCTTTGATCCATGTACCCACACATGACCAACTAGCCGATATATTCACCAAACCCCTAGATCAAGCAACTTTCACTCGTTTGCGGGGGGAACTTGGTGTGTATTTGATTTCTTGAGTTGGGTGTGTGGGAGCTCTCTTTGTAGCATATGTATAGCTTTCTTTTGTGCATTTCTTGCATTTGGCATTGCATATGTAACATGATGTACAGGCATCCTTGTCTCTTAGATTGCATGCATTTTGTATCATATGCATTGGATAGGAAAAGCTTCTGCTATATACATTGTTCACCATAGGTTGCTATATATGTTCTTGTGAGCTTGTTTGGTATGCTATGGTTAGTTTGGCTTAGCTCTTGATGATCTTGATGAATTATCCATGGTTGATGGCTAATTTTTTGAAAAATGTCACATATATGCTCTCTCATGTGTAAATGCCTTTATATGATCTTGACATGTTTTAGTGGCTTTGCTATGCTTAATTTGTGTTAGGATAGCTAGTTTATTGATCATATGGGGCCAAAGGCTCAATTGCCATCATGAATGTTTAGCCCTATTGCTTCATCTTGTGGAGGGGCATAAGTTCCTTTTTATCGCAAAGACATTTCATGTACCATTTATCAATCTGAAAATGAAATGAAAAATGCTTGGAAAATATGCTCCCATGTCATATGTGCTGAAATTAATTTGCTTTGGGTGCTAAACCGTTGCATGATGCCTACCAATGAGAAGTCTCATACATAGAAGTAGGCACATGGCTCGGTGGCTTTGACATGACATGAGGTGCTTTTGGGTGTTTATGGCTGTCTTATGATTAGAATGGCTGTCCTAGCATGAAGTTTGAGTGGCTTTGCCATGTTGATATGTTTTGCTTATGTTTAGGTATTTGCTTATGAGAGAGTAACTTTCTGCAAAATTACTCAAATCCTTTTAGCCTTATCCAATGGTTGTGAAACTTGGTGATCACGTAGTTAAGGTCATTACGAACCTGTCGAGTATCTAACTTGCTCATTTGGACTTGTGTAGCTCCTTGTGATGAATTTTGTATATTTGAGAAGCTATATGTTGAAAGTTTTCGCATTTTGCCTTGATTCATGCATTGTCAACAAGGGGGAGAAGTTTGTGCATGCTTTGGGCACCTGGGACTGTTTGGAAGGTGTTCCAATTGGTTCGGGAAAGTTTTGAGCAGTTTGGTGCAGGGCCGGTCTCTTGGGGCGGTCTAACCGCCACCCAGGCGGTTAGATGAGGCACAGGCTGTCTAACCGCCCTGTACAGGCAGTCTAACCGCCCTGGGCAGAGTGAGCAGGTTTTTGCTCTTTGTTGCATTCCCGTGTTGCATTGCTGCATTTGTCCAGGGGGAGTGTGTTTTGGTTCAGGGGGAGCTCTTTGTGGTGTTCGAGCTCTGTTTCGGTGGTTTGCGCTCTTTGCTTGAGCTGTGTTTTGTCTCGGATGTGTCGAGCCGTTGCCCTTGCCTAAGGGGTCCGAGACTTGTCTTCTTCAAGTGATCTTGCTCTTTGCCTTTCTTTGGCTTTCGATCGCTTGTTGAGGTTTCTTTTTATTTGTTTCTTTTCTTTTCCTTTCCTCTTATGTTACTTCATGTGGGTGTGTTGTCAATGCACTCATCAAGGGGAGATTGAGGACCATGTGCGGTTCGAGGACCGGTGGATGGTCGCTTCCTTGTGTGATGAGTGATTGACAACGTTGTGTGGACTGATTCTTGGCTAAGTATTGCAGGTGCAGGTTGCGGCTTGACTCGTGTTGGTGCAGGTGAAGAACAAGCGCGAAAGGTCGTTGCCGGTGAGGCCTCCAGGTGTGGAGAAGACAAGTAGGCTTCGTTCGAGGGACCCGGTGGCTAGCGGGGTCAAGTGCGGGCCGCATGGTGGCATGAACAGTAAGATGAAGTCGTGGACGGTTTTTTGGTAGAGCCTCAAAACCAAGGGCGAGCCGGGACTACGTGGGAGCCGAGTCATGAGTGGAGATTGGCGGAGGCTACACCGAGTTCGCGGGGTTTGCAGTGGTTCACCAGAAAACCACTGGGTTACTCGGTTGAGCCACAAAACCGAGGCCGAAGACTCGACGAGGGGGTGCGGCCACCCAGGCTGGTTCAACCGCCTAGGAGGGGCGGTCAGACCGCTTGGGGCCGATCAGATCTCCTGGGCCGGTCTAACCGCCCAGGGGGGGCGGTCTGACCGCCCTGGCCGCCGGCGCCGAGAAGCTTCGAAGCGGAGGACACACGTCGGGATCGCAAGGCTTGCGTCGAGGCTAACCAGGTTGCGGTCGCCGGTCATCCGTCCGTTGGTGAAAACATGAAGACTTCCAAATCCGCCTTCGAGGGGCATGTATCCCTAGTTATTAGTGAAGGGTAGTTTAGTCTTTTGGGTGCCTCCATATATACTCATTGGATGGGTGGATGGCAGCCAACTCTTGGAACCCTAGCTCATTTGTTTTTCCATTTTCGTTCTCCTTTTTCCTTAGGTTTCTAGAGGACTAGCTTGAGAGCTTCATGTGAGATCTAGAGAGAGGGATGGATGTTTGGGTGGCAAGCTAGACCATGTACGAACCTTTCATGGCATGTATAGATGGTTCGGCGTTGTTCATCATGGTGGTTTTCTCCTCTCTTTTGTGTTGATTTTCGGAGCTCTTTGTTGGCGGTGTTTTGAGGACGATTTCTTGGGGTTTTTGGTAGGTGTCACGTATGAGGTTCTTGTGCCTCTTTGGCTGATGACTTTGCCCCCAAATCTCCTTTGAATCGGACTCGATTTGGTGGTTTCTCGAGTTGGGTGAGTTCTTGACCTAGAGAAGCTATTTCTTCGATTCCTCTTGATTGTGAGCGTTTCGGGTCGATTCCTTTGAGGTAGAGGTTGCCCAGGAGGTAACCCAGCTATTCCCGAAGTTTTGCTGCAATCCGTGGAGTGATTCGGGAGATCGGGCGCGAGGAAGTTGAGGTTTGACCCGCGGGTTCGTTTTCCGGAAGGGGCGGTCTAACCGCCTACGAGGGGCGGTCTAACCGCCCGGGTGTTTCTAGGTCGAAGTTTTGTTTCGCCGCATTTTCCTCTCGTGAGTTTGTTCACCTTGATCGAGGGAGCGTCCGGGGGTGGAATTTGGGGTCTCTCTCGTGCAATTTGCTAGGTGTTCTTGGTTGGAGTTCGTTCTTTGGGTACGGGAGGTTAGACCGCCCCCGGTAGCCGGTCTAACCGCCCCTAGGCCCCTGGGTGGAATTTTGGTTTTCGCCAAGATTTTCTGGTAGCTAGCATGGCCTTGACCAGAGATCTTTGTTGGTGAAACCGTGGTGAGTTTTGGTGCTCGGAAGAGGCGTTTCGGAGGATTTCTTGGTTACCAGGTGGAGGCGGTCTAACCGCCCCCTATACCTGGTCTAACCGCCCCCCTCTGGTTAGCCGACTTTCGAGTTGTTTACGCTGTCATTGCTGCGTGTGTGTTGTGGTTGCTGGTAGAGTTTGTTCCTAGGACCAATAGCACTCCAGTGGCTACGTGGTTTTGGAAAACGGAAGGTAGAAGTGCGGAGCGTGTGATTTCGGGGGTTCGACCGAGCTAGTTTGTCTTGTCGGAGTTTCAATCTCCCTCGAGAAGAATTTTTATCGGCTCCCATACACTCCCCCCCTCTCTGGTCGCCTAATCGGTCCTTCAATGATGAGCGGCGCGACGAGCCGCGTGACGAGCCGCGCGACGTGCCGAGGCACCCGGACGCGTGGCGTAGGCGAAGTAGTTGACGACGAGCCACGTGATGAGCCGCGCGACGTACTGAGGCACCCGAACGCGCGGTGTAGCCGAAGTAGTTGACGACGAGCCACGTGACGAGCCGAGACACCCGGACTCGCGGCGTAAGTGAAGTAGTCGACGATGAGCCACGCGACAAGCCGCGTGACGAGCCACGCGATATGACGAGGCACCCGGACGCACTGTGTAATCGAAGTAGTTGACGACGAGCGGCGTGACGTGCCGAGGCACCGGGACGTGCGGCATAGGCGAAGTAGTCGACGACGAGTGGCGAGAAGAAGTAGTCAACGACGAGCCTACGCGATGCGGAGTAGTCGACGACGAGCCGCGTGATGAGCCGCGCGGCGTGCCGAGGCTCCCTGACACGTGGCGTAGGCGAAGTAGTCGACGACGAGCGGCGCGCCGAGCTGCGTGAGGAGCCGCGCGATATACTGAGGTACCCGAACACGTGGTGTAGCCGAAGTAGTCGAAGAGGAGACGCGTGACGAGCCAAGGCACCCAGACGCGTGGCGTAGGTGAAGTAGTCGACGATGAGCCACGCGACAAGCCGCGTGACGACCCGCGCGACGTACTGAGGCACCCGAACCGCGTCGTCTAAGTAAAGAGTAGCAAGCAATACGTGCTTCTTATGAAGAATGGCTAGAGCAGCAAAAAGAAGAGGCACAATAAGACGTTGCAATCCCTCAAAGCACTATCACGGGCGAGGAAAGGACCAATGGAGATGCATCTCAACCCATCTTCCCCGATGACCCAGTTGAAGACATCAATTGTTTAACCCCTCCACTACGGTTGTCTCCAGAGGATCATGAGCAAGGCTCTCAAGATTTTGGTGGGTTCCAAAAGATTGTATTCAAGCACCTTGGACATCGTCTGAGGAAGAGGCCTAGGCAGTTTGTATCTCCTTTCCTAATTGCCAAGAAGCGCGCTGCAGTCCCCCTGTCAAAGGCGTTAGCGATACGAAACAAGATTTTATCCGATGAGAAGCTGAGACAGTAAGCACCCATACTTTTATGTTGTAACCCACTCTCATCTGTGTTGCAAACTGCCTTTTTTCTTTGACTTATGTATATTTTTTTCCGATCCCATAGGACAACTTTGATTGACTACAGTGTCTTCTGCTCTTTTGATGGCAATGACCTTGTTTCATCTTTTGCCGGTAACAAAATGACGATTCATCACTTTTAGATTTCACCATTTTCTGTCTTCGGTATGATGATATTGTCCACAAGGAAGATTCAATTGGATACCGTATTTTTCTCACGCATGGATTCTATGTGAGTCTATCTAACTGAAACCCCTTCCTGATGTAGTCATGTAGTAATTTACTTCTTATGCTGGTTGCAATTCGTGTGCCCCATGGTTGTAAATCGGTTTTTGCATTTTTTATGGTAAAGGATGTAGTCATGTAGTAATCTGGCTTGTATTCTTTGTTGCAATTCTTGTGCTCTAGTGTTGTAATTGGTTGCATTTTTTATGTTTTTTTGCACAATATATGGCAAAGGATGTTGTCAGTGTTTTTGAAGAGGACAACAAAACTAAGACTAGAGAATTCACCCTACAAACTTACCACCTCGAGAGTGAGCTCGAGAATTACCCTGACTTTGATAATGCCAAGCTGGTTAATGATTTTTTTATATGGCCTCATTTTTATTTCTCTCATGGTTTTTTGTGCATCTGTTATGTCATTTGTATGCGAGTTGGTTTTGCACTAAAATCATCACACAAAATTACAGATTTTTATTCTAGTTGTTATGGAGAGACATTATCTTGTTTACTGCACCAATCGTATTCACAACTGCATCGATATCCTGGATTCAATTGACTACAAGTGGATCAACACCAGCCCTGAACCACGCCATGCCCCCATTTTTGAGAAAATCCCCATCATTAACGCTGCATTTCAGAAGGTCAGCAAGAAGAAGTTCCCTAATTTTGAGAACTGGAGCAGACCATTCATTGATGTCTCGAAGCAAGCTGGACCTTGTGATTGCATGTTTTTTGTTTGGAAATACATGGAACATTGGGATGGTAACAAGCTGCACGTTGAGATAAATCCTGTGAGCTGCTATTCCTTTTTCCTTCCCCTCTCAAGCTGTAGGTTTGTTTTTTATTCAGCATTTTCCATGTTTCATTTCTTCACCTTTTTTTGTAGTTATCTATTTTTTGAGTTCAAGGGCAATATCTATAGGGTCGAGTTCATGCACTATGCGATCTTCCACCTGCTGAACCAGGCTGACCTACCTGATGAGCTCGATGTTTACCGGATTGGCGGAAGAAAGATTGCACTAGACAGCTCACAATGATTCAGTATTTGTTTTTTTACAGCCTCATCCTAGCTGCTGTGTAACTGGCATATTTGGACCTGTACGTGTATCACACTGCGTGTATGAAACTACGTTTTATTTGATGTCCGTAACTAAGACGCAAAAAATGTTGTCGTGAATTGTGTGTTAAACAAATGTTTTGTATTGGATCATGTATCTCAGTATGTTCAAATAATGCTATATTTAGTTGGTATATTTTTCTTTATTTTTTTCATTTCTTGCCGTTTGCTTTTCTTTTTTTATTTTTTTATACCTTTGCCAGCAACCTGCACTAAGCAAGGGGGCTGGTGTCACGTTGCATGTTAGTGTATTGCAAAGCCTACACACACCTTGTTGCATCTTTGGCACGAACCATGTTGTAAATGGTTCTTTCTACAGAGATGTCAATAATACGTTAAAAGATCATTACTTTTTTTCCTCCACAGAGACATCAGGCAAAAGGAGTTTTTTCTGTTTTTTGATGGTGCTGCAAATGCCCAGTCACACTGCTGCAATTCGCACATAACTGAGGACCAGGAGTGTCCCAGTGGTCGATGGATGATCGCTCCTCAATGATGAGTGATTGACAACGGGTGTTGGACTGACTCTTGGCTTAGTGCGCAGGTGTAGGCTGCGGCCTAGTTCGTGTTGTTGCAGGTGAAGAACGGGCGCGAAAGGTCTTCAGACTTGAGGGGCCTCCGGGAGATGGAGAGACAAGTAGGCTCGGTTCGAGGGACCCGGTGGACGGCGGAACTAGGTGCGGGCCACATGGTGGTGAGATGAGCAAGACGAGGTCGTGGACGATCGAGCCGGTGCACGGTGGTGGTCGAGTCAAGTGGTTTGGCGGGAGGCCGGACCGAGCACGCGAGGTTTGGTGGTTTGCCCACAAAACCATCGGAGAATGGTTTCTTGGTTTGGGCCTCAAAACCAGGTCCGAGGGCCCAACACGACGGAGACGGGATCCGGGCGTGTCGGGAAGCTTCGAAGCGGAGGACACGAGGCAGGATCGCATGGCTTGCGTCAGGAGGACGCAGGCTGCGGCAAAGGTGTGGCCGTCTGATGGCAAGACCCACAAACATTACCTAAATGCCTCTACGTGGGTTGTATCGCCAGTAGTTAAGTTAGGGGTAGTCGAGTCATTTACCACTCCAGCGGGACCTAATATATAAGCCATGAGTGTGTGTGGATGGCTCTCTCTCGCTCCGCGACTTATGGTTTCATTTGCCCCCTCCCATTTCTCATTTTCGTAGCTATTTTCTTCCTCATTTTCTATAGGCTATCATGAGAGCTTCATGTGAGATTTGTTGAGAGGGATGGATGCTAGGGTGGCATGCTAGACCTTGTGAATCTTTCCTGGTTTGTATAGTAGATTCGGAGATGTGTTTTTCGTGGTCTTTTTGTGCTTGTTTTCATGCCTTTGTTCTCGGTGTGATTCCGCGGATTTGAGTGGGTTTCTCCCCGGATTTCTTTGAGGGAAACATGGATGCATGTCACGTGCATCTTTGTGATTGATCTTGTGCCCTCAAACGCCGGGAAACCACTTCGATTCAAGGATTTTCGTTCAGTGCTCTAGCTTTTGGTGGTGCTCAAAGGATTCGCGATTCCCGGTGATTTAGGGAGTTAGGAGGCAAGATTTTTGGGCTATATCATCCTTGTGTGACGCTTTTCAAGTCCCCAAACCCTTGTCTCCACAGCTTCTACCGTTTGGGAAATCCGATGATGATTTGGGGGATTTGACCTTCGAGGTCGGGCTGTTTTCAGGTCTGTCCGTGAAGCGCGGACAGTCCGTGAGGCACCGGCGGACGGTCCGCGAGGAGCGAGTTCTTCCCGTGATCTTCGTGTTCTTGCTCGGCTTTGCTTTTGATCCGTCGTGGCTTTGAGTTTTCATTGGGCAAGGTTTCGGACAGTCCGCAGCAGAGGGCGGACGGTCCGCGGGTGCTTGGCGGACAGTGCGCGTGCTCCCCGTGGACGGTCCGTTATTCGAGGTCGTCTCTGGAGGTTCTGTGTGCTTTTTCGGACGGTCCGTGGCGAAGGGTCGGATGGTCCGCGGTGTGTGTGCGGACAGTCCACGGCAGCAGGCCGGACGGTCCGCGTGGCCCGTGCGGACGGTCCGCCCCACCTGGCCGGACGGTCCGCCAGAGCCTGAGTGCTTTGTTCTTTGGTTCGATTCCTCCCTTCCTTCTTTTGTGCTTCCACGTGTGCTTCAAGGAATCGTTCCTAAGATTAGAGGTTGATCCATAACCTCGTTGTCTTGGCGATTGGTGTGTGATTCGATCCATCGCTTGTGTGTGACCGGGATTTGACTAGGGTATAGGCCGGGTTATTTGAGAAGAATTTTTACCGGCTCCAATTCACTCCCCCCCTCTCTAGTCGCCATCTAATCCTTCAATTGGTATCAGAGCTTGGTGTCAGATTCTTTGCGACTTTGACAAGTCTTTAATCCTAAGATGGCGTATCTTGAGCGGGGCGGTCCGCCGCACTTCGATGGGAAGCGTTACCACAAGTGGGCGGCTCGTATGATGATCTTTCTTCGTGGCAAGTTGTTGGATTTCATTGTGCTTGACAAGACCTATGCTATTCCGGTCAACATCCAAACTCATATGGTGACCGATGCCGGTGCTAAGGCCACGTATGAGGCAAATGCAAAAGCTGTTGATCACTTGGTCCGGAGCTTGTGTGATCCTGAGTTTGAGCGTGTTCGCCATTTGAATCTTGTCGTATGGACCTCCCTGGGCCCACTACATCAGTGGGTACCAGGACCGACTACTCGGTGGGCCCCTGGGACTACCCGGCTTGCGCTACACGGCACCTGAAGGCGTGGAGCACAAGGACTACACAGGAGTAGTACTCGGTTGGGGCTCTGTACATGTTCCGCACTGTATGGAGGTCTCCTAGACGTACTCGACTAGTACTCTTTCCCTACTCCGACTTGTAACCCTGCCTCCCGGACTATATAAGGCGAGGCAGGGACCGATCTCAGGATCACCTCAAACAATCCCCTACAACCCACGGTGCACTATTGCACCATCTTGTAATCGTGCCCTATCAATCCAGAGCTACGCAGCATACAGGACGTAGGGTATTACGCACCTCGCGGCCCGAACCTGTCTAAATTGTGTGCCACGTGTCTCTTCCTTCGAGTTACCGATCTCGGCGAGTAACATTCATCTACTTCGGGTACTCCCCGTAGTAGGTTGCTGGTCTAAAACACCGACACCGGCGCGCCGGTAGGGGCTCTCGCTCGAGATCACATGGCGAACTCGACGGCTTCCGTCCACATCAAGCCAACTGTCGCCTTCAACCGCGGCGACACCTTCGTCTTCGGCGCCCGGGTCCGCACCGCCGACGGCGCGGGCTCCTTCCCGCCGCCGCCCGACCATGCGGCCCAACCCGAGGACAGCCTCGTGACGCTTCCCGAAGTCGTCACAGGCGAACTCGCCGGCAGGTTCGGCGAAATCTCGCTCTTCAACCACCACGCTGACTTCGAGCTCGAGTCCGTCTCCAACTCGAACCCGACGTCGCCATGGGCCATTGCATGCGAGCCGGCTGCTCAGCCATCGCAGACGGCCCCTTCCCCATGTCAGCGCTCCGCGCGTGGCCCCCGCATCCTCAGCCGGGCCCGCACGGGGGCTCCTACTCCACGACGGGCCGGCAAGGAGCCCGTAACCGAGTACAACTCGGACTCCGACGCCGTCCCCGATCACGTCTCAGACTCCAACCCTCTCTCCGAGTTCTACTCGAACCCGGACTACGAGTTCGACTTCGGGTCGGACCCTGAGGAGCCCGAGTCCGAAGACGACTCCACTGAGCTTCCCTTGTCAGGGCCAGCCTCTGGGCTGGTTATAAGATCGACACCGACCGGCAGATACGTCTACTGGCCAGACCGCAAGCCCGCTGACCTGGCAAAGGGAGACTCACGCTACGTCGCCTACATCGACTCGCTACCGTTCCAGGAGGGAACACCACTGGCCCAGGCTGACTCCAACACACCAACTGAGGTGGCACCCTCTGAGTCCAGCCTTGGCACCCCTGATCGCCAAGTCTTCATGGCTGCTGGCGACACCCCGGGACCCTCAGGCACGGCCGAAGACAAGTACCTGGAGGACATCTCCGCAGACGAGCTGTCTGCGGATGCACCTGCAGGCGAGACCGTCGCCAACAGGGACGCCCGGCGCGAACGCAACAGGAAGCGCAGCGAACGGCGCCGGCGGCTCAGAGACAACCTCCCCATCCGCAACCTAGCGGAGGCTCTCGAGGCAGTCGAGAGCAGAGTCCACACCACTCCTGAGCAATGCCTCATGTCGATCACAACGATTGCACGCCAGGCTCAGGGCATACGCGCTGGAGAGGTCATCGCCAAGCTCGCTGAAGAAGCCTACTTCATGCGGGTCGACAACAGGGTCAGCCAACCTCCTCCGGCTAAACCGCGCGACAACGAAGCCACTAGTCGCAGCGCCAACGCTGGCCCCAACCGTACTCGAGGCGACATACCAGCTGACCCAAACCGTCGCCGCTCCCACGCCGGCGGACCTTCTCAGGACCAAGGCAACCGAGAGGTTGTGCCCCACCGCGCTCCGGCCGGTGGCGGCGGCAACGACCCCCGACGGCGGCGCGGCCGACGGCGGCGGCTCCAACCACGGGGCCAACAGGAGAGCTGGAGGCGGCGGCGGTCCGCGGCGGCCGAGGCCACGCGAACGGCCACGCCTCCGGCGCCTCGCACGGCGGGTACGACGCTCGCCGAAGATCGAGGAGCCGCGGCGGAAGAAGTCGACCACTGCTGCTGAGGGCGACGGCTTCCCCGCCTTCTCACCACGACTTCGCAACCTACTCCTCCCCGACAAGTTCAAGCCTTTGGGGATCACCAAGTACGATGCGAAGCAGGATCCTATCCAGTGGCTCTGATGCTACGCTCTCTCCATCGAGAACGCTGGCGGCAACAGCGACACCAAATGCCTCTACTACCCCTTCTGTCTAGACCAAGCTCCACTCACATGGCTCGAGTCGCTGGACAAGCACTCGATCGACAAGTGGGACCAGCTTAAGGAGCAGTTCACAAGCAACTTCGCGGGCGCCATGGGCCGTTCGGGTACTCGCATGGACCTTGCCATGATCAAGCAGGAACAAGGCGAGACCCTCCGCAAGTACATGCGCCGCTTTTTCGACAAGCGCGCTACCGTCGTCGACGTCACCGACAAGAAGGTCATCGACCTCTTCCAGGACGGCCTCTACCATCGCCGCACCTTCGAGGACTTCGG
Organism: Cenchrus americanus; assembly: GCA_947561735.1. Taxonomy (NCBI): domain Eukaryota; kingdom Viridiplantae; phylum Streptophyta; class Magnoliopsida; order Poales; family Poaceae; genus Cenchrus; species Cenchrus americanus. Next base: position 192,133,839 of record OX387242.1, read on the forward strand.
TCGTCGCCGCCCCAAGTCCATTCCCCACCTCAAGGACATGATCACGTCCTGGGCGGATGAAGAGGACAAGGCCAACGCCAAGTACGACGCCATCCGCGGCAAGTCCAAGCAAAACCGGGCGCGGCGGCGCGGCAAATGCAAACCAAGGCGGCCGCAACAACAACAACAACTACTACTACTACTACTCGGGTCCCAACCGCAAGCGCAAGCCAGACAACACTGTCGCGGCTATCCAGCGCCCTGCGAAAGGGAACTCGAAGAAGAACTCAGGCGGGTTCAAAGACCTGCTGAAGGAGAAGTGCCCGTGGCATCCGAACGGCAACCACACCACCGAGCAAGTGCTACAGGCTCGGCACGCACTCAAGGATACGCCGAGCCACCGCACCCTCACGACCGGAAGGGCAAGAAGAAGGACGGCGACAACAACGACTTCCAAGAACCCGAGAAGACCGTCAACGTCCTCTTCGGCGGACGCCGGCCAGGGCGGGAGCGAAGGCTACCCGTCGTGAAGTGATGTCCATCGAGCCAGCGGTTATGACCCCTCTCAGGTGGTCAGAGTTACCCATCACCTTCTCCCACGCGGACCAGTGGACTAGCTTCTCCGAACCGGGACGGTTCCCTCTCGTCCTGAAACCAACGGTGGCGGGTTCCAAGCTCAACAAGGTGCTCATCGACGGTGGAAGCGGACTCAACGTCCTCTTCACCAAAACCTTGAAGAAAATGAACCTCGACGTCACCCCCATGCTCACCAAGAGCAGCATGCCTTTCTACGGCATCGTCCCAGGCAACGCGGCTATCCCACTGGGCTCAGTGGTCCTGCCAGTTACCTTTGGAGCGTCTCGGGACAACTACCGCACCGAGTACATCAAGTTCGAGGTTGCGGATTTCGAGACTTCCTACCACGCCATCCTCGGCAGACCGGCCATCGCCAAGTTCATGGCGGTGCCCCACTACACCTACTTGGTACTCAAGATGCCAAGTCCAGCTGGTGTACTCTCCCTCCAGGGGGACTTGAAGATCTCCCACGACCGCGATACAGAGGCCGTGGTGATCGCTTCAACAAACCAAGTACCCAACGCGACGATGGAGGTCTACGTCGCGTCGAAGAAGCTCGCCACGAGCGAACTCGACATCCCAGAGAAGTCTGACAGCGCCAACAAGCCTCAGCCACCTGAGGAGGTACTCGTCAAGACGGTCGACCTCGGAACAGGCGACCCCAGCGAGACCACCACCATCGGGGCCGGCCTCGACCCCAAATAGGAAGACGCGCTCATCAGCTTCCTTCGGGCTAACCGCGACATCTTCGCGTGGAAGCCAGCGGACATGCCAGGAGTGCCCAGGGAGCTGATTGAGCACTGCCTCAACGTCGATCCAAAGGCCACCCCTAAGCGACAACACCTCCGACGCTTCGCCGACGACAGACGGGGCGCCATCAAGAAGGAGCTCGCCAAGCTACTCGCTGCAGGCTTCATCAGAGAAGTCTTCCATCCTGAGTGGCTCGCCAACCCCGTCCTCGTCCGCAAGAAGAGCTCGAACGAGTGGAGGATGTGCGTCGACTACACCGACCTCAACAAGCACTGCCCCAAGGACCCCTTCGGGTTGCCGCGGATTGATCAAGTCATCGACTCCACGGCGGGCTGCGACCTGCTCTGCTTCCTCGACTGCTACTCCGGGTACCACCAGATCGCAATCAAGGAGGAAGACCAGGAGAAGACCGCGTTCATCACCCCGTTCGGCGCGTACTGCTACACGACCATGTCATTCGGGTTGAAGAACGCCGGCGCTACCTACCAACGGGCCATCCAGGCCTGCTTCAAGCGGCAACTCAACAAGAACGTCGAGGCCTACGTGGATGACGTGGTTGTCAAAACCAGGGACTCCAGTACCCTCATCGACGACCTTGAAGAGACCTTCGCATCGCTGCGCTAGTACCGCTGGAAGCTCAACCCGAACAAGTGCGTCTTTGGCGTCCCTTCGGGCAAACTACTCGGCTTCATCATCGCCCCGGCGCGGCATTGAAGCCAACCCCGAGAAGATCTCCGCCATCACCGGCATGAAAGCTCCCACGAGCATCAAGGACGTCCGAGAAGGCCGACGGGGTGCATGGCGGCGTTGAACGATTCATCTCGAGGCTAGGAGAACGGGGTCTCCCCTTCTTCAAACTACTCAAGCATCACGAGAAGTTCGTGTGGACTCCGAGAGGCGGATCAAGCCCTTGCTCGGCTCAAGGACTTCTCGTCGAAGCCGCCAATCCTCACGGCTCCTCACAAGGGCGAGCGCATTCTTGCTCTACCTAGCCGCGACTACCCTTCGTGGTCGCATCTGCCATCGTTGTCGAGCGGCGGGGAAGACGGCCACGCCTATCCGGTCCCGGCGCCCGGTCTACTTCGTCGGCGAGGTTCTATCGCAGTCCAAGGCTCGCTACCGGCCCCGTGCGAAGCTCCCCGTACGCTCTACTCATCACCTCGCGGAAGCTACGACACTACTTCCGGGAGTACTCGGTTTCCGTCGTCACCGACTACCCGCTCGGCGACATCCCGAGGAACCAAGACGCCACCGGAAGAATCTCCAAGTGGGGCGTCGAGCTCGGCGCCCTCACCATCGACTTCAAGCCACGCACGGCCATCAAGTCGCAAGCACTAGTCGACTTCATGGCGAGTGGCGGGAGAACCGGCTACCTACTCCCACCGTGCGACCGAGCATTGGGTGATGTACTTTGACGGCTCACTCAACCTCGAGGGCGCGAGCGCGGGGGTACTCCCCGATCTCTCCAACGGGCGAACAACTCAAGTACGTCCCGCGGATCTTCCGGAAGGTCTCAAACAATGAAGCCGAGTACGAAGCTCTCCTACACGGGCTCCGCCTCGCGGCTTCACTTGGCATCAAGCGGCTACTAGTCTACGGCGACTCCGCGGTGGTCATCAACCAGTCAACAAGTCCCGGGACCGCAACAAGGAGAACATGGACGCCATCGCCTAGAAGTCCGCAAGCTCGAGAACAAATTCTATGGTCTTGAGTTCCATCACATCGTTCGTGACAACAACGTTGCAGCGGACGTCCTCTCGAAGCTTGGATCCACCCGCGCCCAAGTACCCGCGGGCGTCTTCGTCCATGAGCTTCACGCGCCATCCATCCCGGAGCCGGCGCCGCCGACCACTGCCCTAGCCCATCCACCAGCTGGGTAGGAGGTCATGATGATCGATGTGGACTGGAGGCAACCCTTCATCGACTACCTCAGCGAGCAGAAGGTCCCCTCCGACAAGAACGCGGCCGAACAACTCGTCCGCCGCGCCAAGTCCTACGTCCTCGTCGGAGACAAGCTTTACAAGCGGGGCGCATCTTCTGGAGTACTCATGAAGTGCGTCCCTCGTGAAGAAGGCAAGGACATATTGGAGGAGATCCATAAGGGCGTGCGCGGCAACCACGCGTCTTCACGCACGCCGGTCGGCCAAGGCCTTCCGGCGAGCTTTCTGCGGCCCACGGCCCCGGGCGATGCCGAAGAACTCGTCGAAGGTGCCAAGGGTGCCGCTTCTTCGCCAAGCGAACATCGTCCCGGCCTACAAGCTAGTCACCATACCGCCGACCTGGCCCTTTGCCTGTTGGGGGCTCGACATGATTGGGCCACTACCAACTGCGCCAGGAGGATTCAACAGGGTACTGGTGGCTATCGACAAGTTCACCAAGTGGATTGAGGTCAAGCCGGTCACATGCCCCAAGGCTGACAGAGTACTCGACTTCCTGGATGAATTCGTACACCGCTACGGGCTACCCCACCGCATCATCACAGACCTGGGGTCCAACTTCAACAACCACCAGTTCTGGGAATATTGCGAAAACAGCGGGATCGACGTCAGATACGTCTCAGTCGCCCATCCACGGGCCAACGGACAAGTCAAGCGCGCCAATGGGATGGTGCTCGACGCCCTCAAGAAGCGGCTTCACGACGCTGCTAACTCTAAAGGGGGCAAGTGGATCAAGGAACTACCCAACGCACTCTGGGGGCTGCGGACTCAACCATCCAAGCCAACAGGGCAATCCCCCTACTTCTTGGTCTACGGCTCTGAAGCCATCCTCCCTGCCGACGTCATATGGAACTCGCCGGCGGTGGAGCACTACGACGAAGGCGTCTCGAAAGACAACGGACGAGTTGATATCGACGGCCTCGAAGAAGCTCGCCGCGCCGCCCTCGTCCAATCAGCAAGGTACCTAGAGGGTATCCGACGCTACCATGATCGCAACGTTAAGGAACGCTCCTTCAACGTTGGAGATCTTGTCCTCCGCCGTATCCAGAACACGGAAGGACTCCACAAGCTCAGCTCCCCCACGGGAAGGCCCCTTCACCGTGGCTAAGGTGACCGGCCGGGCTCCTACCGCCTCCAAACACTTGAAGGCGAAGACGTCAACAACTCGTGGAACGCCGACCAACTCTGTCGATTCTACGCCTAGTCTACACGACTACTCCGGGGTTCAAGTCTACACGACTACATCAACACCCCCTCGCCGCAAGCGACCCCCCCGGTCCCGGCTCCAAGTCTCCGGGACTACTCTCCTCCGAGTCCGGCCCGCGCGGCTACCTACGGACCCCGGGCCGCGACGAGCGTCAAGGACTCTAGCAGCGGTCTACCAATAGACCACACTCCAAGATCCAGCCCCGCGCGGCTACCTACGGATCTGCGATCCAGCCTACACGGCTACCTACGGATCACCAGCTGCAAGCGGCTACCCGCTCCAGCTCCACTTAGCTGTAAGCGGCCTCCGGGTCCAGGCGACTACCTTGTAACTACGGCCCTGGCCACCCAGGCGTACTTTTTCAGTAATAAAGTTTGATTGTTCATCAACTTGTTTACTGTTTACTCCCTATGACGGGACCACTAAAGCCGAGTACTACTACTCGCACCTACTCCACGATGGGCGCTCCGCACTCTGAGATCGCGGTTACGAGTACTCATTGCTGGAAATTTCATTTCATTGATACATGAATAAGTTCAATACAAGTGCTTCCTGTACAACTATGGCTACTAGCTACCTATGCAGGACTACTGGAGGTTCAGCTTCTGTTGACGGATAAAAGACGTATCCCTCTACGATCCACAAGCGTACGGACCCCACACCTTTTTCACCACGGGATTCCCAAGGTTCTTGTCAATCCGCGGAGCAAGGGGATTACAAGCGTTCGATCAACAACGACACACTAGCTACTAAAACCCTAACAACTATTATACTAGAAAACACTAAACTACACTAGAGAGAATGATAAACGATCAAGATAGAAGACACTCGCCCACGGGTCTACGATACTAGAGCATGCAATCGCTTAAAGACATGAAAACCAATCTAATCTATCGGGGATGTGACCACGGTTTCGCCCTTTCCCTCCTCTCGTACTGTCACTACGCGAAGGTATTCATGCTAGACCTTTGATGGCCACGGCGTATTGAATGGATCCAAGGAAGCATTGAAGCTCTACTCCCTCTATGGCACGGTTGCAAGCCTTAAGCATTAAAGTATATTCAACACAAGATGATAGATAGATAATCCGACAAAGTGCGATTACATCTCAATATCGATTACAACCCATGGACGAATGAGAAGATTACCCCATCAAGGTGCTGATCATGGCACCGTTGATCATGGTTTCCCTTCCGTCGGTGTCTTCCTTCTTCTCCACGAGAGGGTGCTTCCTTCGAGGTGGTTGATCTCCCGCCGGAGATCCTCCTCCTCTCTCTCTAGCTTGTGGATGGCCTTCTCGGTGCGAATAACTCCTCTCCTCTCGTGTTGGCGGCGCGTCGGGGGTTTTAGGGTCGAAGATCCTTCGAGGGCAAGGAAGACGGGACCGAACCGGTGCCCGAAGTGGGCCGGGCCGGCCCGCACCGGGCCGGCCGGCCCAGCCCGGTTTCGGCCCGGTTCGGTCGCCCTTTTTGCTCCGTGGGTCCTCGTGCACTTATCTACTTTGCCCCTTCCACTTGGATGATTTTGACGCCATTATCCTCGCGATCAAGATGGAGGCTCTTTTTGCATGAAGTTTGATCTTTTACGCTTCAATCCCCGGGGGTGTTCCTCGTAGCACTTCGGTCCTCACCACCATTGGAAGTAATTTCAGCGAGCTCATGGACACGAACAAGACTCCATGAATGCTCCTTTGAACTTATTGCGAATCCGTCCTTTATGTCCATGATTTCCTACATAAACACAACACTTCCAAATGCATGCACAAAGATGAACTTGTTATATGATTAGTGTGCCTAGTGGCGGGTTAGTTCCATAATCAAATCCAAACCAAAGTGTAATGAACATGCTAGGTGCACCAAAATACACCGTCAACATCTCCCCCACACTTAGCTCTTGCTCGTCCTCGAGCAAGTACTCGTAAAAGAATTTCGTCCAAGGTGTGTAATCGTGTATCATTAATCCTCCTTCACAAGTTAGTCAATCCCTTCATCTTTAATCCATAAACACAAAGTAATGATAATCAAACATAAACATGGGCGTTTAGAATTTTTACCACGTCAAGATTTACCCCACAACTCAAACTCTTCACTCGAAGCTTTCAATTTCAGCCATACTTACTTCTTTGCTTCCATCTGAGGGTTTTTATGGTTTTCAAAACAAAAATTCCTGCAACAAGTATTAGACAAAAACCTTTCTCCAAGCTCTCTCAAGTCACTCATATGAAGTGGCTATCCTAACCAAATTTTATAAAACTCTCACCTCCCTATATCATGTAAAAGTGGAGCTATAGGTAGGGCTAGCGCAATCAACACAAGTATTGTCAAACTAAGAACTTCCTCTAATAGTTGTCTACCTTTCAAAGCCAATGATCATGAGAATTAACCATATGTAGGGATATCAAGGATGAGAAGATTTAGAATGGTGGACATGTGCAAGGGCAAAAGAAAATTGTGACTACAAGGCACCGATGATGTCCTCGTTGTCGGACTGCACATGGTTGGAAATAGAGTAAAAGTTTCGTCTCACAATCAACGTGACATCCTTCCTTACACTTTATTATTTTTCTTTTCTTTCACTTGATCCATCCCTCTCATATCTTCATTGCTAACTCATCTTTCTCTCTTTTTCTTTTTCTTCTTTCATTCACATATGATTTTTCTTTCTTTCTTTCTTTCTTTTCCATACACATATTTTTTTCTCTTTATTTCTCTCTCTCTTGACAACTTTTTCAAAGCTTTCAATTCTCTCTTTCCTCGCATGCATACAATCTGAAATTTTTAAATAAATCATGCTAGAGACGAGACGAAACTTTGAAAATAGGTTGTGTTCAAGGAATACGATGTACAAAAGAGATGTATAGGGTTGGGTATGGAATCCAGCGGTATTCATGACTTTCGTTGTGAAAGTCATGGACTGAATATATGATGAGGCTAGCAACAAAAGATAAGCACAAGGACATGATCATTGCTCGAAATTAAAACTCACCAAGAGAGAAGGGTCCTAGCCTAACTCATCGTGCTAATCACACTTATGGTGGAGCGAAAAAAACAAACTTGGCTTTGGATAGGAATTTTTTTCTTACTCTCATCTTGGAAAAAGAGGTTTTGCTAACCTTTATTACAAGGGTTTTAATATAATTTTCAGAACTGAAAACCTCCAATTTTTAGCATCGAAAATAGCACAACTAGCATGTGAAGCTCAAGATCGAAGTGCGGTATGGGTACTTTAATTAGTAGCGATTCCACTAAGCACCATGGTAAACGTCCTTCAAACCACATACTTGTGCTCATATATCAAGAATCGAAGATTAAACAAACAAGTAAATAAAGATAAACAATACATAAAACACAAAGATATCTTGCTGAAGTCCCGCCGGCGTACCTTCCGAGCCTGGTAGCGCCTTAGGGACTGCTGGTATCTTGCGGAATGCATTAGGGCCACGAGGTGCGCGTCATCCAGCTGGTCCAGTGAGTCCTCGCGGGCCCATTGGTTGGTGTCCTCGTCATAGCCTCACACCCTGGGTGACCCATATTCTAAGTCCATGGGGAGGACGGCCTCCGCGCCATGGACTAGAAAGAACGGGATGAACCCGGTGGCTCTGCTTGGGGTGGTCCTTAGGCTCCACACGACCGCAGGAAGTTCCTGGAGCCATTTCCGTCCAGACTTGTTCAGCTTGCCGAAACTTTTGGGCTTGAGGCCTTGTAGGATCATGCCGTTGGCACGTTCTACTTGGTCGTTGGTGTGTGGGTGTGCCACAGCTGCCCAGTCCACACGGATGTGGAATTTATCGCAAAACTCCAGGAATTTCCTGCCTGTGAACTGGGACCCGTTATCGGTGATGATGGAATTGGGCACTCCAAAGCGATGGACGATGTCCGTGAAAAACGTCACCGCCTGCTCTGCCCTGAGATTCGTAATGGGGCGCACCTCAACCCACTTGGAAAATTTGTCGATCGCGACCAACAAGTGGGTGAAGCCCCCGGGCGCCTTTCGCAAGGGCCCGACGATGTCCAGCCCCCACACGGCGAAAGGCCATGTAATGGGGATGGTCTGCAGGACGTGCGCAGGGAGGTTGGATTTTCGGGCGTAGAACTGGCACCCCTCGCGGGTGCGCACGATCTCGCTGGCATCTGCGACCGCGGTGGGCCAGTAAAAGCCTTGGCGGAACGCGTTGCCTACGAGGGTGCGGGGCACGGCATGGTGGTCGCAAATGCTCATGTGAATATCCCGGAGGAGCTCGCGCCCCTCGGGGATGGGCACGCATCGCTGCAGGATGCCGAAGGCGGTGCGCTTGTACAGCTCGCCGTCGACGAGGGCGAAAGATTTGGCCATCCTTGTGATGCGCCTGGCCTCAGACCGGTCCGAGGGGAGCTCCCCTCGACCCATCCAGGCGATGTATTTGTCGCGCCAGTCCACCCTGCTGCGGGCCGGCTCGACGCCCATGACCTCGGCCTAGCTAGCGTCGTACCCCTCGAGGAGGGAGAGCACGTACGCCTCGTTCGATGGGTCCTCGTCCATGGGCTCTGCGCCTGCTGGGCCCGAGGGAGCCCCCGAGGGTTCCGTGTGGTTCGAGGGGTGCGGCTCGAGGGTGACGGATGGTTGGGCGATGTCTCGGGCGAAGACGTTCGGGGGGACAGTGATCCGCCCCGACGTGATCTTGGCAAGATCGTCCGCCTCCTCGTTGTAGCGGCGGGGCACGTGATTAAGCTCGATGTCGTAGAACTTGTCCTCGAGGGCCCGCACGGCCTTGCAGTATGCTTCCATCTTGTCGTCGTGGCAGCTCGCGTTTTTCATGACTTGGTCGATCACGAGCTGCGAATCTCCCCGCACGTCGAGGCGTTTGATGCTTATCTCGATGGCGATCTTGAGGCCGCAGAGCAGGGCCTCGTACTAAGCCATGTTGTTTGACGCGGGAAAATGGAGGCGCACTGCGTACCGCATGTGCTCCCCGAGGGGTGACACGAAGAGCAGGCCCGCGCCCGCCCCGGTCTTCATCACTGAGCCATCGAAGTACAGAGTCCAGCACTGTGCCTGGATCTGCGGCTGCGGCAACTGCGTGTCCGTCCACTCGGCAACGAAATCTGCTAAGATCTGGGACTTGATGGCCTTGCGCGGGGCGTAGGTGAGCGTTTCGCCCATCAGCTCCACCGACCACTTGGCGATCCTGCCCACTGCGTCTGGATTGCGGATGATCTCTCCTAGTGGAAAGGAGGAAACCACCGTGACAGGGTGGGCCTCGAAGTAGTGGCGAAGCTTGCGCCGCGCGAGGACCACTGCGTAGAGCAGCTTCTGTACTTGAGGGTAGCGCGCCTTGGTGTCGGACAAGACCTCGCTGATGTAGTACACCGACCGCTGGACCGGCAGGGCGTGCCCCTCCTCCATGCGTTCCACCACGATCACGGCGCTGACCACCTGGGTAGTCGCAGCCACGTAGAGGTGCAGGGGTTCGCCGTCTCGTGGTGGTGTGAGGATTGGGGCATGGGTCAAGGACGCCTTCAACTTGTCAAGCGCTTCTTGGGCCTCGGCGGTCCAGGAGAAGCGCTCGTGCTTCTTGAGGAGGCGGTAGAGGGGTAAGCCTTTCTCGCCGAGCCGCGAGATGAAGCGGCTCAAGGCGGCAAGGCACCCCAGCACCTTTTGTACCCCTTTGAGGTCCCGAATCGGACCGATTCTGTTGACGCAAAATCTGCACCTCACGCCAATCACACAGCAAGCCGAAAAAGCTGGCTTCACACGCGAAGAGGTCACAAGACGTGCCAGTCAATTTTCCCTGAAAATTAATAAAAAAGACAAAGTAGTTAAATTCCAAAGCTTGGAACTTGCCGGGTGGTACCAGACAGTTCCATATTTACGGCTAGGAAGCCAAATGAGATGACATATAGCTATAAGGAGCTATCTGCCAGCAAACTGAAACCATTCGGGGCTTTAAAATGTAAAAGGGTAACATAACCGAATAGATGACGTAAGCATGATGATAGATCGGTCTTTATTTAGATAAAGATTGCACGTACACAGGGCCGTGACCGATCCTCATGATAAACAACGACAACAAAATAAAGTAAAAGCATGGTCATAGATACGTAATAAACAAGCGTGCATAGGTCCAAAGCACTAGTCTACCGCATGTCTAGATACCTTAAAACCCGTCAAGCATGATACCAAACAAATCTATCCACCGCATGATACAACTTGCTTGGGATCATACCACCATCCACAAATAGATCTATCCACCGCATGATACAATCTAAATGTGGAAAGCTAAAAGCACACGATATTTAAGACATAACTTATAAACACGTTTTACTCGTGAAAGCATAACCGAATACAGCTGAACAGCCGAATCGGGGTCCATGAAGAAGGAAGGAACATTACCAAACAAGATAAATCTATCAGATTGAGTCAGGAATCTAATCCACTGGATGACTAGCTCCAAAACAACCCAAAAACCTGCATCTACCGCATGATACTCAGTTCTTTCAAGATTTATACAAGATCTGGTAAGCTTGAACCCACAACACGTAAGAATCTAGATCGAATCGGTCTCGGCTATTAAGGAACATGTGATCCATGTGCTGTTGAAGCTATGGGTACGAACTTGAGTCACATAAGGATCATCCAAGGGGATAAAGCCGATCCAAATCAATCTAGATTGGGCAAAAAGGTGTTACGCGAATTTAAACATAAAGTAAGAACTCGAAGTAACACGGGGTAACTTAGTGAATCTATTGAATCTTGCCAAAACTCAATAGAGTCGATAACTAGCCTCAAGCTAGATCTTAGCCTACCGCATGGCTCATGACCTAACAAGAAACCTTCTTGAACCAAGCTTGAATCTACTGCGTGACACTAAGCATGGTAACAAGACTACTTGCATCAGATCTAAATCCACCGCATGATTCTAGACATGATACAAGGTTGTCGATACTCACAGAGGTCGACGGATCGATGAACCCTCTCGAAGAACTCGACGACACGACAAGTGACTCAAGGGTTTGGCGTTGTTTACGGTTAATAGTTGTATCAAAGTTCGTTTAGACTTGCAAGCGGACAAGTCTCCCGTCGTAGTCAAGGGACCCTTCTTCCCTCAAGTGGTGAACCCAAGGTATCGAATCCGTGGAACAATGTGCAACGCAAGGATTCAATCTAGTAAAGCAAGGTAAACTATCTTACGAAGACAAGTTGCATCTAATCTACTAACTCTTAAAGAAAACACATCTAATCTAATATACTAAAGAGGTAGCACGAGAAAGCAAAAGATAACCGATCTAGAGAGTCTAGATCATGCTTATGTTGTAGCTACAAACAAGATAGATAAATATAGAAAAGCGAATCTCATTAAAAGCATCTTTAAATCGTGGCCTTCCCATCCGACTCCGAAAACGCCCGCCTTTCGGAACCCCCGTTCTGTCACAACGTATCCCTACTCATGCGGGTAGTCTAGGGCGAGTTCGATAGAACAAGTTGAAATCACTTGGCCAGTCCGGTATGCACCTCTAGCCACCGCGGCTACAAGAGCACCCTAAGTAATGTAGCTGCAAACTAGATCGTAGAAGAAGCAAAACCAAGAAGGAAACAAAATCATCGAGAAGGCACTTGATCGCTAGAAATCGAATTCACTTACAAACTTCACCATGAATGATTACATGAACAAGATCACCACCGGGGCCCTCCCTCGATCTTGATCCTCGCTCCGGAGCTCCGACGTGGTCTTCCATGCAAGGTTCCCACGTTGGCCAGGGAAACCCTAGACAACTAGCATGACCCTCATCTCCGAGATGGTGTCCCTCAAGCTTCCCTGCTCCTCGACGGCGGATTACGACTTGGTTGATGCGTGGCTCTCGGTCAGGGGGCTATTTATAGCCTGAGAAGCAATTAGGTCAAAGGGGAGGCCGATTGGGCCACGAAAAGGGCTGGGCCGGCCGGCCTGGGTCCAATTCGGCCCATCTCATGGCCTGCTTCGCCCGGTGTTGCTTCCCGCGTCTTCTAGATGTTCTCCCCTTTTGCATGTGGGCCATTGACGTCGGTTTCTCTCTGAATTGGACTCAACTCCTTGTCTTGCAAGATTCAGCACTTTTCTGGTTTGGTCCTCGGAGTTTATCATCTTCTCGGGCTTGGTCCTTAGGCTCTTGGGGTTATGTTCACTTCATTGCTTGACTTGTATCGGGCTTCAAGGTCTTGTCATGAGGTGCTTAATGAACTTATCCCAGAAGTCTTGCTTTCAACGTTAAAACCCAGCGTAAACACTTAACTCCAAAACCGACATGCACAAGTGAACTTGTTATACCACGGGGGTTAGTACCAATGAATAAGATACAAAAGTCATGCCAACACCGAGGGTAAACTCATGGCTAGGTTGACGGATTTTCACCGTCAACATCTCCCCCATGCTTAAACCTTGCTCATCCTCGAGTAAGCCTTTGATGGATATCATCGTTGCCCATCAATGTTTAAACCTTGCACTTGATCATACATGAAAAAAACATAATGCTCTCAAAAGTTTAATTCGTTAAAGTTCCATAATGTACTAGCCTTCATCCCTATGGAGGGTAGACATTTAATTAAGCTTATCCCACAAGTATTAACATGCTCACAAAGTTTAAATAGATCTCAGAATTTTTGAAATAAAGAACGAGATAAAGAAAAGAGCTAAACCAAGTTCACAAATTTAAATCACCTTGCATGTTGCTCATGAACTCTCATCTCTCTTGTCTCTCAAGCCTATATATTCTACTCCTTTCCCTCTCATAACATATATGTGTGGTAGGCTTTATATGGAGCTTTGGGAAAGTTTAGTCCTAACAAGATTTTATAAATGAGGTGTTGTCAAAACAAGACAAGCTTCTCATGGTCTTACCGAGACTCGTCAAAAATGTCATTGGAAAATAATGTTAAATCAAGGAGGGGAAAGAGAAAAATACACACACTTTTAGATGAGTGGACATGTGCAAATGGCAAAGAGTGATCCCGAGGCACAAAGGAAGTCCTCGTTATCGGATTGCACATGGTTGGAAAATGAGAATGGATCTTTTATTGAAGCCTTGAATGCACTCATAGAGAACCGGGAAGTTCACTTTACGCATATATTTTTTTTTCTCTTTATCATATTTCTCATTCTTTTCTTTCATTCATTCTTTCTTTCTTTCATTATATATATTTTTTTTTCTTTCTTCTTGTGAGACCTTCACCTTGGAAGTCACGTACATCGCCGAATTTTTTTCATTCATCATTTTTTTTAAAATACTCCCCTTTGAACTCTAAAACTGCACCGTACCTACCTCCTCCCCCATGCTTAGACGTTGCTCGTCCTCGAGCAAAGAGGTGAAAAATAAGGTAGGTACCGGAAATATTTTTCCTCTGGAGAGATACTTGAAATCTTCAATGTTGGCACCGTCTTGCGATCTTCCTTGAATTGATGATCCATTCTCAACGATAGGTTGTGGTCAAGGAGGTAATCACAAAAGATGATATTTGGTTTAAGGGTGCATATCCGGCGAGGTTTGTGAGATCTCCAATGCGGGGATACACAATGCACGCATAAAAGGCTAGCAAAAAGATAGATACGCAAAAACGGAATGACCGGCTTCTTAGTCTCGGGCCAGAGAAATCATGGCCTGCAATAACTCACTCAAAAATAAATCTTATACACTAAAGTTTATGCACTCAAATATATATAAGGCTCTGGATAGGTTGAGCAACACACAAGTGATATTTGTGACAAGGTTAGCAATATTTTTGAGCATAAAAGACATCTTTAATCTATTCATAACTTGAGAGCACATAAAACACTATGGGTCTTTATTTTTATCATAACCTCCGCTAAAGATTAAGCTAGCATTTAGATAATTTCAGATTTGTATTTTTAAGAGAGCACTAGCTTAAACATGCATAAATCAATTACAAAGATAAACAAAGCAGCAATTATAATCATATATCATCATGGCACAAACTTTGTAACTTTACTAATGGCAAAAACTTGGTGGTGACATTATTCATGATGAAAATAAAAACTAACACACATGCTGAAAATAAACTGACACTCATGCTGAAAATTAAAATAAAACTGAAAACACTACGCAAACATAGGCGCATACAAGCTGAAAATTAAAGAAAAGGGGGTAAAGGAAAGATGACTAAAGCTCCTCCTCTCTCTAGTCTTCCGCCGGTGGTTGATATTGATAGTCTTGGTTGTTGTACCCTTACTTGTAATAGGAATGCGCCTCTCCTCCTATGAATTGTCTGACGGTGCTAGGTGCAGGTGTCCAAGCACATAAGCGACATTTGCATTTCCTTCACCCATTTGGTTTGCATTGGTTTGGATGGCCGCAATAAATTGCATGTTCCTTGCAGCGTATCCTCCAATGGTGGCTACATTTTGTTGTGGTTGAGGAAGGTGTGCATATGGCTCCGCAAAGGCTACGTTGGGCGCCGCAAAATTGGTGGGGGTATGGCTGCACCACTCCCCCATGCTTGCATTGGTACACCACCGTAGTAATTTGGCGGCGCCGGGGTTCCTCCCAATGGTGGGACATAATTTTGTTGTGCACCTTATTCTTGGGCCATAGAAGATCATTCTCCTATAATCCTTCTCTTTTATTTTTCTTCGCCGGCACAAGAAGTCCTTCCTCTAACCAATCTTCTTCCCCTCAAGAAAAAGTTTTAATCTTCAATCTGGAAGGGGCAAATTCACCTAGGCCACTTGGAAGCCTCCTCTCTCGTCTTCACTTTTATATTTTCCTTTCTTCATATATTCCTAGGGAAGTCCCGGGTAGGAGATGATTCAGGTTCCTTGTAATACCCGGTTTTAAAGATATAGCCAATATGGAGAGGCAACACCCCGAACCAATATCTCCCGAACTCGATGTTGCTTAACAACACCACCGGTTGATCATAGGTGAGTGGGGTCTATTGGCCACTTGGCAATCAAAGCCGAGTAAAGCCAATTCAACTCCGTGTTAGTTATCTTTGTCTCTCTTGTTCTCCCAAAAATCCAGTTGCACAAAAGTGACACACTTGGATGATGGGGTTCCCGATAGTATTTCTTCGTTGATGGTCTCCTCCCGTGATCATACTCCAAAAACCTACCCATGTGCCTTTATGCACATCCACTTGTTCTGGAGCTCCCTTTTGAAAATAGGAGACACTCGCCCATGGGTCTACGATACTAGAACATGCAATCGTTTCGAACATGAAAACCAATCTAATCTATCGGGGATTGTGTTGAATGGATCCAAGGAAGCATTGAGCCCTTTACTCCCTTTACGGCATGGTAGCTAACCTTAAGCATTAAAGTATTTTCAACACAAGATGATAGATAGATAATCCAACAAAGTGTGATTACATTTCAAGATCGATTGCAACCCATGGATGAAAGGAGAGTACCCCATCAAGGTGCTAGAAATAGCATCATTGATCAAGGTTACCCTTCCACCGGTGTCTTCCTTCTTCTCCACTCGTGGGCTCCCTCCAACGAAATGAGAGACTCAGCACTCCTTCATCAAGGGTATGCGCCATGGTCATGAAAATTTTCTAGGCAAATTCCTTGTGGGTGTTTGCCGACACTCCATTAGAGAATTGCACCGGTGTCCCGTGTGAAACCCAATATGTGGACAGCTTGGTCGTCGATGTCGACGTTCGCTACAAGCCTCTACTCAAGGCGAGCGAGCTTCTTCTCCTTCTCCGTCATGATGACATACCCCTCGGAATACCGCGGAGCGTATGGAGGTGGAGCGGATGATCGTGTCAAGTGGCGAGGTTGGACGAGCGGCTCCTCCATATGTTATTGAAGTTTGGTAAACCTAATAAACGAGTTTCGTGTGGCCCTCATACCACCAAGGAGAAGAGTGTGGTTCCTCCTCGGCGGTGCCGTGTCCTCCTCCATACTCCGAGGAAACTCGGAAACCGAGTGCCTCCTCGAAGAGGTTGATGGCTTAGACGACGATTATCCCTTCTTCTTCGGTGAAAAGGTTTGTAGTTTTCCTCCATGATTGCAGCACTCTCCCTCACAAATATATATCCGGGGTTTTCACCCGGTAACAACGTACACAAATATTATTTTGGATTCTGGACTTTGAGTGGATTAAGGATGTGATTTGTTGCACGAAACAAACGCGGTGGATGGCTAAGTCTAAGGTGGTTCCGGCCTACAAACTAGAGCACACGAACAAAGAGCTGGATGGGAGACTTACCTCTCTCCTCCTCTTGGCTCGGTTCTTCTCTAGTGCATTCATGCTTGTTGCTTCGTGACCGCGTGCACCTTCCAAATGTTCCCGTCCACTCCTTCGCTTGCATTATTGCTCCTTCCACTTGATGTTTTTGTTTGACTCACTCCCATACTCCCTTGCCTCACATGCCTCCATGATATTTCTACAAAACAAAGCCTTGGCTGCCCCCCATGTTTGTACTTTGCATGTGGTTTGATAAAAGATGTTGGAGGGGCATCCAATGATGTATCACGGTGCATGTATGGTTAGGTTAACTAGATTGCCACCCTTTAAGTGTGTTTAAGGCTAAGCACTCCTCTAATTTCGAAATTTAAAAATATTTTTCAGAGCCATGCAAGAGCTCAAGCATAAATTTAGAGAAGTTTTTAAACCATTAAAAACAAATGTAAGTCGAAAATATTTTCCGACTACGTTGTTATCGGTTTCACCGGTATAGTTTACCTTCATTGGTTGAGAGCAAACTTTTCCCGGCTTGATAACGGGGGCATAGGTTTAGGTTGTAATTTTGATTAGATGAGAGAGATTTTGAATGAGATAAAATTAAGTGAGGCTTAGAAAAATTCTAATCTTAGATAAACCAAGGATATGGATTTTTAAATCAACCAAAAATTTAGTTTCTAGGTTCACGCGAGTCCTACCACGTGCTGAAATTTAAATAACATCTAGATACAAGTCGTGGCTCTACTCGTGTGTTTTTAGCATGAAAAACAAGTCAACCACAACATCATAAAGAGGATGAAAGGTTGAGTTTGGTTCTGAATTTTTTTGTTTTGGTTGTTGTTTCTCGAAAAGAAGCAAACAAACACATAGGATGGTTCATGTAAAGGGTTTATGATCAAGCAAAATATTCAACCAAGAATTATGTCTCTAATATTGTTCAACCATTCTAAGTCTAAGGTTTTGCGTAGTAAAATTCAAAACTGAATTAAAAAGACTCAAAAAACCTGGAATCGGGTTGTCCTCCCGGTAGCTTATTCTTGACTTGACGAAACGGGTTGCCTCCCGCCTAGCGCTTCGTTTATAGTCCATGGCTAGACTTCTTCACTTGATTACTCCGGATCAACGCTCTTTGTGGGTGTTGCAATCTTGGGTACCCACTTCCGCACCATCTTGGGCACGGGCTTCTTCTTCGGCTTAGTCAATTTTTTTGGTTTTCACAGGCTGGCATTGTTCTTTCTCTTGACGGATGCAACAACTTCCTCCATGTAGTGGCTCGGCATCTCGAACCCCGGTCTTCGGTTGTGATCTTCATGGTCTCCTTAGTGTGATCCTCCATCTCTCCCGAATGAGTTTGAGTAGCCTTTCACCGTCTTGGGACCTTGGAGTTGTCTCCGAAATTCTTCTTTGTTACCCATCGGGCGCCCGACAAGTTGTCCCACTTGCGTCTAGCAACTTCATCACGATGAACACTTCACGTATAGAGCTTCCGACCTCCGTCACCTTGCCATCTAAATTCTTCAATATTTTCTCCATAGCCTCGAACTTGGACATGGTCGTACTCCACACATTCCTTGCATGTGGATCTTGCTTCGGCGGCCTTTAGGTGTTGAGCTTCTTTCTCCATCTCCATCTTCTCCATCCTCCTCTTAAGTAAACCGATATGCCACTCAAGGAATCCGGCTCATATGCATTCAGCTCTCGCAATCGTCATGCGGATAGTTGAGACCTTGATCTTGAACGGCCTCCCGGCGTCTTGAAGGTTTATGATAGGTAGATCAACGATGTCCGAGGTGCATAGCTCGATCTCGCACTCCGGTGGTTGAGGTTGATCTTCCTTTGGACTTGGAGGTGGTGATTCCCTTGGAGATTTCGACGGTCCTTCGAGTTTGACTTTTGAATCTAGGGTTTCCACCCCTTTAGCTTTTGTTGCACGTCACCTTTGCCTGTAAAGTTTTCCTGGATCATCCAAAAAAAGTTTGGGTTTCTTGGAGAGGTAGCCAACCATCTCCGGTTAGGGTTAGCAATAAAACAAAAATCTAACAAAAGAAAAATTAGGGTTAATCAGAACTAGATTAGATTGATTTTTTTTTGAGGATGATCAAATATAAGAGATGCAAAAGAAAATCAAAAGAAAAACTGAAAGATAAGCGATACTAGATCGGATCTTGATTGCTTGTTCCCCGGCAACGGTGCCAGAAAAAGGGGCTTGTTGACGGTTAATAGTTGTATCAAAGTTCGTTTAGACTTGCAAGCGGACAAGTCTCCCGTCGTAGTCAAGGGACCCTTCTTCCCTCGAGTGGTGAACCCAAGGTATCGAATCCGTGGAACAATGTGCAATGCAAGGATTCAATCTAGTAAAGGAAGGTAAACTATCTTACGAAGACAAGTTGCATCTAATCTACTAACTCTCAAAGAAAACACATCTAATCTAATATACTAAAGAGGTAGCACGAGAAAGCAAAAGATAACCGATCTAGAGAGTCTAGATGATGCTTATATTGTAGCTCCAAATAAGATAGATGAAGATAGAAAAGCGAATCTCATTAAAAGCATCTTTAAATCGTGGCCTTCCCATCCGACTCCGAAAACGCCCGCCTTTCGGAACCCCCGTTCTGTCACAACGTATCCCTACTCATGCGGGTAGTCTAGGGCTAGTTCGATAGAACAAGTTGAAATCACTTGGCCGGTCCGGTATGCACCTCTAGCCACCGCGGCTACAAGAGCACCCTAAGTAATCTAGCTGCAAACTAGATCGTAGAAGAAGCAAAACCAAGAAGAAAACAAAATCATCGAGAAGGCACTTGATCGCTAGAAATCGAATTCACTTACAAACTTCACCATGAATGATTACATGAACAAGATCACCACCGGGGCCCTCCCTCGATCTTGATCCTCACTCCGGAGCTCCGACGTGGTCTTCCATGCAAGGTTCCCACGTCGGCCAGGGAAACCCTAGACAACTAGCACGACCCTCATCTCCGAGATGGTGTCCCTCAAGCTTCTCTGCTCCTCGGCAGCGGATTACGACTTGGTTGATGCGTGGCTCTCGGTCAGGGTGCTATTTATAGCCTGAGAAGCAATTAGGTCAAAGGGGAGGCCGATTGGGCCCCGAAAAGGGCTAGGCCGGCCGGCCTGGGCCGGCCGGCCTGGGTCCAATTCGGCCCATCTCGTGGCCTGCTTCGCCCGGTGTTGCTTCCCGCATCTTCTAGATGTTCTCCCCTTTTGCATGTGGGCCCTTGACGTCGGTTTCTCTCCGAATTGGACTCAACTCCTTGTCTTGCAAGATTCAACACTTTTCTGGTTCGGTCCTCGGAGTTTATCATTTTCTCGGGCTTGGTCCTTGGGCTCTTGGGGTTATGTTCACTTCATTGCTTGACTTGTATCGGGCTGCAAGGTCTTGTCATGAGGTGCTTAATGAACTTATCCCGGAAGTCTTGCTTTCAACGTTAAAACCCTGGGTAAACACTTAACTCCATAACCGACATGCACAAGTGAACTTGTTATACCACGGGGATTAGTACCAATGAATAAGATACAAAATTCATGCCAACACCGAAGGTAAACTCATGGCTAGGTTGACGGATTTTCACCGTCAACAGGCGTAAAGCCAGGTTGTATTGAAAATGTTTCGAATATCTGTTACATACATTCAGGGTTCATATTTGTACCTGTTAAGCATGACCTCGAATGGATTCGATACCTAATTTATCTCTAAATGCGATCGCTTATCCATTCATCTGTCCTTTCCGCTCGGGCCACGTCACCACGCAATCCCGCAAAATCAGCGCAACAGTCTCCTTACCGAACGGAAGCAAATTGCCGACCGCGGACTCTTCTGCCGAATTCATCTGAAGAAACCTTCCTTCCGCCGAACGGATTCTTCACCGGGTTGGACCCACAAGTCAGACTCCTTACCAAATTTTGGTGTTAACATATGCCCCTTCAATTACGAGATAAAAGTGATTTTATCCTGGAATTGACTCCAGCCGTCAGCATCTTCAAATCAAATCTGTTCAACACCCGTTCTCTCTCTTCGCAATCCGTCGGAGTCTTCGTCCAGATCCAAACCCTAGATCCCCTTTTTCTGAGCTCAAATCCTCAATGGCGGGTCAAAATCAAGCTGCTCAGGTAAATTCCTCCACCAGAAGCTTCATTCGGCACTTAGATTTTCAATTTTTACTTAAGTTTTCTTCTCCGCTTTTCCTCAGGAGCTCTCCACCGAACTTTTGATTCGCACCGAGGCCAATTCGACATCCTACTTCCTTGGTCCTGTGGGAGTTTCTGATCCTCGTGAATTCATCGCAGCCGAATCCCAAAGGATCCCCTTTAAAGCAGCTTTAACTAAGCCTCCCTTGTGGAGGACACCTTCAAGAACTGGCCTTTGCCCCCAACTGCGGGCTGGAGGAATTGGTACAAATGAATTCTTGCGGATAAGAGCATCAGGACCCAAAACTGGGATACCCTCCGCATTGCTCAATGCTTGGAGCTGTCTTTGGCCGATACCCCCAAAAACGAAGATCTTTTGATAGAGGCTTGCCACTTCTGGTCAAATGGCGTCAACGCCTTCCTCTTTGGTCACGGCCCAATGTCTCCAACTCTGGCCGATGTATACATGATTACCGGCCTTGACATTACAGAATCTGTCCACCCCTGGGATTTTAAAGGTTCCACAAGACAGACAGGAGTGAAATCAGGGAGCGGATATAAAAATTATATCCAGAATCACATGAAAGATGGCCCCCTTGGTGAAGTTGAATACAGGGCATTCCTGAATATGTGGCTATGCAGGTTCATCTTCTGTGGTAAAGCCAACGAGCCTACTCTGAATCATATTGTAATGGCCACCCAATTGGCTAGTGGTAAGCGCCTTCCCCTCGGAAAATACCTTTTGGGCAGTGTATACCACATGCTTCATCAGACTGTCACCCAAATGTACACCAGCCAGAGGATAGCATGTGTCAATGGCCCTTGGTGGTTTGTACAAATGTGGCTTCAACTGCACATGCACCAGATTGTTGGTGTTGACCTCAACACTCGGTTTTTTCCTTCATCCAACTATCATGAAGGGGAAATTCAGATTACCAGAGGATGTCACACCTACGGAGAAGCTGCTTCCACTGTTTCCATCAATCAGAATATCAGCCAGCTCTTTGAGCTTTTCTTCAAAGGCTTCCCAAATCCTCTCTGGCTTCCTTATCTGGACAATGATAATTTAACTCTCCCCTGTGAATTCTCCTTTGAAGCTGGACACCAAGATGGAAGATTTCTGGAAATCCTAAATATCATCATCCATCCATGCATTCCGCCAGCTGAATTTAGTGGGGGAAGGCTAAACCACAGTACTTATGAATACTACCAGCCCAGCATGATGGCTCGACAACTTGGATGTGGCCAGATGCCCCCAAGGCTATTTCTGTATGAATTTCTCAAGCCCAGAGAGGAAATCAAAGAACTTACCCAAACCAGCAGGGTTTTTCAGTATGTATGCACTTCAACTATTTACACCTGGCCCTTCACACCTACAACAGTAGCTCACCCCACCTTTAACTCTTGGTGGCAAGAATTCCATGATCACATTTTCAGTGAGCCTGTACACTTATTTTGTATAGAGCTGATGCCTGATTTTCAGCCAACTTCAGAGGTAACACGATTATCCCTTTCCTCGAATCAGAAACTTCTCTCTCTAACCATGATCTTAATTTTTATCCACAGAACACAGTGCCTGCCCCTCTAGCCAGGGAGATTCCTTACAATGCAGTAGGCCCAATCTCAGCATTGGGATTTAGATCACCAACCCTGGCTCAACTGATGGCTAGATATGCTACAACAGACCCAGTTCTGTCCAGTATTACTGCTGACAAGAGGCAAGGCCTGTCTCTGATCGCACCTCCAACTGCCAAGAGGAGAAGAACCATCAAGAAAGTCCTTATTGAGGTAAAGTTCTTTCTTTCTTGATCACAGGACTACTCTTTTCTGATAAATCTCGTTTTGTGTGATTTCAGACTAGAACTCAGCAGCCTTCAGCTTCAGAACCTGCCAATGCTCCATGCACTGGTATGACCTTTACTGTCGTTCCTTAAAGATGAACACTGGCATTCAATCTTAATGTGGCATTTGCAGAGGAAACAATGGTGGATCAACTCGTGGATGTCCCCGTCTCTCAACATATAAGTCCACCTAGGGCTGAACCATCTGCCCAAGTAGAGATCTCATCTTCATCAGGGACTCAATCATCCCCTGCTCAGACAGAAACACCAATCTCACCAGAGGTGAATTCCCCCATCCAACCGGAGCTGTCAAGTCCTTCAAGGGTTCAATCACCCATTGACCAGGCAGAAACATCAACCTTAGCAGAGGTGAATCCATTTCCTCTCCAGCCAGAAGCTTCCAAGTTGCCAGAAACTGCGTCAACACCTTCTCACACAGAAGCTTCAGCTTTGCCTAGAGCATCCCCTTCACCAGTGATTTCAGAGGTCGCCCCTGAAACTGAACCAAATCCTGCTCCGGTTCAGGAAGTTAGGTATGAGGTAAACATTTGCACCTAATCTTGTTATCCTTTATTTCCAATACTCCTAATTCGGCAATATTATTCTCTCAGGATCAGGCTCCACCATCATCAAACCCATCAATGGGGGACAATCCAGTTGCCGAGACAAGGGAAGGAGTATCTCAAGCCTTGTCGGAGGTAGTGCAGGAAAAACTCAAGGAAATTTTTGCCTGGCTGCAAAGAGATGCACGAGATCAATTCAAAGATCTTGATCATTTTGAAGAGATGCTTGGACCCATCAGTCGAGAACTCCCTGAGGACATCAATGCCTCACTTGAACCTATCTCCGGTCTGGATATTCATTACGTGGCCATAAGACGAGCTCTGAGAAGTATGTCTTCCCACCCGGCTGTTGAACAGAAGAAGGCCAAAGCTGAACAAGCCGTAAAGGGAGCACAATCTCAAACTGAGAGTCACAAGAGACATTGGTTAATCTGCAATCTGCTCGTGAATTGAAGATCGCCAGAAAAGCCGCATTGGAAGCAGAACTGAGAATTCTGTCAGCTGAAATAGAAGCCGATGACAAGAAAATAGCCGAACTTCCTGGACTGATAGAGAAGATCCAAGAGGAAGCAACATCGGCCGTAGCTGAGGTGAATCAATGTAATGCAAAACTCACCATCATGTCCGACGCCCAGAAAGATTATCAAGAACGGATGGAGAACTTTCACCAAGCAACATCGAACGCCTCCAATGTGATTGCAGAGTACTTAAACATTTAGATGTATTGACCGATGTATAACCGAACTGGTCGTCCTTGCAACATTTACTTCTGTAAATTTATTTTCCCCTTTCTTTGCACGTCCTTAATCGCAATGCTGAACGACTCATTCAGTAATCAATAGCCAAAAAGTGCTATACCCGAACGGTACCTTGACTTCCATTTAGCCGATCCAGTCAACCGAATATGACTCAGCCTTGGACTCCAAACGACCCAACGGCGGATTGGTCAGGGACACCTCTCCACCTTCCAAGTTTCTTGGGATATGCGCCACGATCTATTTCACCAGGCCTATAAATGAAAACCGTAGGTGCCCCCAGCTCTTCATCAAGCCTTTAGCCCTCAAATCTTCGCCAACCTCAAGTCTTCTTCCCCCAATTAGCACAAATCCCAGAAGCATGGCGAGCAGCAACAACCGGCGCCGCGCCGCTGACGAGGCGGAGGGGAGTCGCGCCAGTGCCCGTCGGAGGCAATAATCGTCAACTTTTCTCTTTACGATTCGACTTTGATTCCCTTTTGTTTTTGACGATCATCTCTGTTTCAGGCTTATTCAATGGAATCCATCCTCTACACCGGCCGGTTAGCCCCTGCCGGATGACTCCTCGGAGTCAGACCACTACTCCCCCGTTCCCTCGGAGTCGGAACTTGTTGCTCTCCGCTTCAAGGCGGAGTTGGAGGTGGCCCAGCGCGAGCTGGAGGATGTCTCCAAAAAGGCTGGCGTAGCCGAACTCGAGTGGGACGACCAGCGCAAGCAGTTGCTGGCGACCATTGACGGTACGGCCCATGAAACCGCTCCTCAATCCAATCCGGCTTTTGATACTAATCACCTTCATCTTGCATTCTGCAGCCCGTGACGCCGAGCTCAACCTGCTCAAAATGCTGGTGGATCAACTGGCTGACAAGGTGAACGCTCGCGGGGACACGCCGGCGGAGCGCCTTGCCGCAGTGGAACACCGCGTAGACGAAGTGGCCACCCACGGCATCCGCTTGGGCACCACTTTGGGCCTGGCCGCCATGGTGACGCACACCGACGTCGACTACTTCACCAGGCCGCGCGGCTTCCGGGGCGGCGCACCAGAGGACATCGATGAGATCGAGATCATCCTGGAGCGCCTCGAAGGCCACGGCGACGCCATTGCCGAACTCACCCATCCCCAGTCTGTGTTAAGCAGGCTCTTTGATTAGACTGTATCAGGGATGTTCGATATCGGCAATAAATAAAGAACTTTTAATTCCTGTGCTTGTACTGCGATGATTTTTTCTGTGTTTGCATCTGTGAATCTCGTTTTTCCTTAAACGTATTCGGGGACTCGCCAGAGCCGAACACGCGAAAACAAACCTTCCTTGACGCAAAATCCGTAGAAAATCCTTGATTCGGCAATCCGTAGGCACTGTTCGAACGACACCTCTTCGCATCCGGGAAGAAAACCCTGCCGTTTGGTATTCCAATAATGCACACCGGCCAGTCATCACTCCCAACGCACTCTCTCTGTCAATAAAATAGTCTGCTGGGATGCCCTGCAAATCCACTCGCACACTCATCCATCACTTCTCATCTCCTCCCCTGTCTTCAGAGGAAAAACCCCCAAGGCCATGGACAAAGGCAAGCAGCCCCAGGAAGGCAGCATCCCAAAGAAACGCACGATTCGAGAGTGAGTTTTCCATTGATCTGGCTTCTTGTTTCCTAATGTGGTCTCATGTTTTACCTCATTTCTACTTTTCCTCCTTCAACCTTGATCTGCTCCCTGAGGAAATCATCGGGACCGAAGACGTGCCTGAGTACATCTCCTCTGATTCTTCCCTTGAAGCAGAGGATGCTACGCCCGAGCAGAGAACCAGCCATCAACTGCGCCGCCGCGTTCGGCACCTGGTGCATGGCCTCCGGGACATAACCGCTCGTTGCCAGGTCGAGCGCGAGCGTCGCATGGCTTTGGAGGCATTAGCAGGAGGTAAACATCCCCAACTCCTTCTTGACTCCGTGCTCACATCTGAGTCTCTTGCCCCTAATGACCACTCCTCTGTTCCAGATGTCTCCGATAGGTACAATAACCTGAAAACGGCTTGGGACAGCTTGGTGGAGGCAGCAAACCGTGGTCACCCTCACGCATTCCAAGTTGTCGTCACGGTGGTCCTGGAGTAACTGAAGAGGGAGCAGCCGAAGAAGCAAAGAAAAGATTGAATCATACTTTCGCTTCTTTCGCCAGGCCTTCTGCTTCCCGCCTCCCCGAAGTCCTGGTCACCAGGGTTGTTGGATGTAATCCTGCAAGAAGCATTTGTAATGTAGTTTTGTGCTAAGGGCAATGCATCTAGGCATTGGCCATTCCCTCTGTTTGGGTATTTTGTTCTGAAGGCGACTCGTTCTTGAGCGCCGGCTATTCCTGTATTAGATGCATGTAATCCCAATGCTGGTGCTCACCGATCGATTTCAATACTAGGATAATATTTCTTCAAATATCTTCCATTTATTGCAGCGGAAAATTTTTCTCCTAGCAAAGTTTTCAACATGTAGGCATTGCCAGGCACACATCTGACCACTCGAAAGGGTCCTTCCCAGTTAGGGGACCATTTGCCGAATTCACTGTATTTGGTTCCAATCGGCAGTAACGCTTTCCAAACCAAATCTCCTTCTGCAAATTGCCTAACTTTTACTTTCTTGTTATAATACTTGGCAACCCGCAGCTTGTTCTTTTCGATATTTGGAGCTAAGACGGATCATGTGCAAATCTTCCAGCTCATCCATCATTAAGCCACTGTAATCTTTGGAGCTTAATTCTTTCTGCAAGACCACTCTCCTAGAATCTGATTGTACCTCCCAAGGTAAAACCGCATGGTGTCCATAAACCAATTCATAAGGAGATGTTTTTGTAGCTCCATGAGGGGTCATTCGGGAAGCCCATAATGCTTCACTGAGTACCGAATGCCACCTCCTTGGCTTCTGGTCGATCTTCTTTTGTACAAGCTTGATCATGATCTTATTAAAAGCCTCTGCCTGACCATTAGGTTGGGCATAATAGGGAGAAGAATTAAACAATTTGATTCCCATTCTTTCGGCAAACTCCCTGAACTCCAAGGACACGAATTGGGCTCCCTGGTCAGTTGTGATTGTTTGAGGGATTCCAAACCGATAGATGATGTGTTCCTTGACAAATTCAACCATGTTTTCTGACGTCACCTTCTTCAGTGGGATTGCCACAACCCATTTGGTAAAGTAATCTATAGCCAAAAGCACAAACTTATGCCCTTGCTAGATGGTGGATTAATCTGGCCAATCAAGTCTATACCCCAGCCCCTGAATGGCCATGACTTGATGATGAGATTTAATGCTGATGCAAGAACTCTTTGAATATTTCCAAACCTCTGGCTGTCTTGACATCCCTTGTAGTACTCAAAGCAATCCTCCAGTATCGTTGGCCAAAAGCACCCAACCTGCCTGATAACCCATTTCATGCGGTGGGCCGATTGGTGTGCTCCACATATCCCATCATGCACTTCACTCATCATCCTTTTAGCTTCTTCTGGACCTAGGCATCGTAGCAACACCCCATCCAATGATTTATAAAATAAATTATCATCCAGAAGAACAAATTTTATGGCCTTGTACCTGAGCTTCCTAGAGACCTTTCGGGACGGATCCCTCAAGTAGTCAACGATCTCTTTTCTCCAATCATCCTCTGCAAGATCCATCCCCAGCGTACATATCTCTGCGGCAAATGCTTCTTGGCTTTCTTTATAACCGGAAGCGATTTGAGCCAACCTGTTTGCCTCTTCATTGTGTTCTCTAGGAATATGCTGTAGAATTACCAACCGAAAACTCTTCAAGATTTCCCTGCATTCTTCGTAGTAACTCCTCAGCGCATCACTTTTACATTCGTATTGGCCGTTCAATTGCTTTATCACCAACTTTGAATCTCCATAAACCTCAACTGAAACGGTCCCGGCTTCTCTCAAATATTGAAGCCCCCGAAGCAACGCCTCGTACTCAGCCTGATTGTTTGTAACAGTGGGTTGAATAGGGATGGCGAATTCAAACATCTCACCTCTGGGTGAAATTAATAAAATCCCTACTCCTCCACCTTTGCCACATGATGATCCATCAAAAAACAGAGCCCAAGGAGTGATTTCAAGAAAATCAATTGATGGATCACGATGTTCAGTTATAAAATCGGCAATGATCTGACCTTTTATAGCCTTTGCCGATTCGAACTTCAATTCAAACTCCGATAAAGCCAAGATCCACTTGCCAATCCTACCATTCAAAATTGGCATAGATAACATATGTTTTATTACATCAAACTTGGAGTACACAACGCATTCGGCATTCAACAAGTAGTGCCGAAATTTTGTACACGAGTAGTACACGCATAGGAACAGTTTCTCTACAGCCGAATACCTGGTCTCAGGATCAAGTAACTTTCGGCTAAGGTACGCTACTACCCGCTCCTTTCCTTCGAACTCTTGAATAAGGGCCGATCCAATGGTTTGGGTATCGGCCGCCACGTACAACTTGAAAGGCTTGTCCAACTGCGGAGGGACCAGTACTGGTGGCTCCTTCATATACTGCTTGATCTTGTCAAAAGCCTTTTGTTGTTCGTCGCCCCACGTGAACTTCTGATCTTTCTTAAGCTTCAGCAATGGAGAAAACGGCAAAACCTTTTGTGACAGATTTGAGATGAATCTTCTTACGAAATTGATCTTGCCGAGCAGTGATTGCAATTCCTTGAGATTAGTTGGAGGGACAACTTCATCAATGGCCTTCATGCTTTTCTTGCCAACTTCAATTCCTCCCTCGTGGACCAAGAATCCCAAGAACTCTCCAGCTGATACCCCAAAAGCGCATTTGTTCGGATTCATCTTCAAACCATGCTTTCGGGTGCACTCCAAGGTGCTTTTCACGTCTTCCAAGTGCGTGTCATGATTCAAAGACTTGATCACAACATCATCAATGTAAATTTCAACGACTTTGCCGATCAACTCGTGAAAGATGTAATTCATGGCTCGCTGATAAGTTGCACCGGCGTTCTTCAGCCCAAATGTCATGACTATCCATTCAAATAGGCCTATATGACCAGGACATCTGAGGGCTGTATTTGATATATCCTCTATTGCCATAAAAATTTGGTTGTATCCCGCATTACCATCC
Source organism: Cenchrus americanus (assembly GCA_947561735.1). Classification (NCBI taxonomy): domain Eukaryota; kingdom Viridiplantae; phylum Streptophyta; class Magnoliopsida; order Poales; family Poaceae; genus Cenchrus; species Cenchrus americanus. The sequence goes on from OX387242.1 coordinate 192,162,854, forward strand.
ATGAAACTGATAACTTTTTGCCCAGCAGCGGCGTATGAAGTCCCGGAGCGACTCGCCGGGCTTCTGGGTGCAGGAGCGCAAGTCCCAGGAGTTCCCAGGGCGCACGTAGGTGCCCTGGAAGTTGTCGACGAACGTGCGGACCAAGTCATCCCAGTTGTGGATCTGACTGGCCGGCAGATGCTCGAGCCACGTCCGGGCCGAGTCGGCGAGGTGCAGGGGGAGGTTGCGCATGATGACCTCGTCACTGGTGGCTCCGCCCAGCTGGCACGCCAGGCGGTAGTCATTGAGCCACACGCGGGGATCCGTCTCCCCGTTGTACTTGACGATGGTCATAGGCTGGCGGAAGCGCTGGGGGAAGGCCGCTGCGCGGATCTCCCGGCTGAACACACGGGTCCCCGGGGGTTCCGACGGACGGTCCGCGAGGAGCGAGTTCTTCCCGTGTTCTTCGTGTTCTTGCTCGGCTTCGCTTTTGATCCGTCGTGGCTTTGAGTTTTCATTGGGCAAGGTTTCGGACAGTCCGCAGCAGAGGGCGAACAGTCCGCGAGTGCTTGGCGGACAGTCCGCATGCTCCCCGCGGACGGTCCGTTATTCGAGGACGTCTCTGGAGGTTCTATGTGCTTTTTCGGACGGTCTGTGGCTAAGGGTCGGACGGTCCGTGGTGTGTGTGCGGACAGTCCGCGACAGCAGGCCGGACGGTCCGCGTGGCCCGTGCGGATGGTCCGCCCCCACCGGCCGGGACGGTCCGCCCCACCTGGCCGGACGGTCCGCCAGAGCCTGAGTGCTTTGTTCTTTGGTTCGATTCCTCCCTTCCTTCTTTTGTGCTTCCGCGTGTGCTTCAAGGAATCGTTCCGAAGACTAGAGGTTGATCCATAACCTCGTTGTCTTGGCGATTGGTGTGTGATTCGATCCATCGCTTGTGTGTGACCGGGATTTGACTAGGGTATAGGACGGGTTCTTTGAGAAGAATTTTTACCGGCTCCTATTCACTCCCCCCTCTCTAGTCGCCATCTGATCCTTCAATAACACATGTTGTAAACGGCCATCTACAACCCCCTCTGTAAACAGAGATTTTTTTGACCGCCTTGTGGAACCCCCCTTACGATGTTGCAATTAGCTTGACCCACATGTGGTAAACGGGGCATTACCAGACCCGTACCCATGTAATGATAACATAATTTGGTGGTGTTCCAATTCACACACCATGTTGCAATTCGGCACGAACAATGTTGTAAATGGTTCTTTTTACAGAGATGTCAATATTAAGTTAAAAGATCATTACCTTTTTTTCCTCCATAGAGACATCCGCCAAAAGGACTTTTTTTCTGTTTTTTGGTGGTGTTGCAAATGCCCAGTCACACTGTTGCAATTCGCACATAATACATGTTGTAAATGGCCATCTACAGCCCCGTCTGGAAACAAAGGTTTTTTTGACCGCCTTGTGTAACCCCGCCTACGATGTTGCAATTAGCTTGACCCCACATGTGGTAAACGGGGCATTACCAGACACGTACCCATGTAATGATAACATAATTTGGTGGTGCTGCAAATGCCCAGTCACACATGTTTCAATTCGCACATAACACATGTTGTAAATGGCCATCTACAGCCCCTAACCATGTTGCAATCAGCCTCACCCACATGTGGTAAATGGGGCATCACCAGACCTGCACCTATGTAATGATAATATAATTTAGTATCTTAGCATATACTTTTTATAATTCACACATATTTCAAGCAGTTGTAAGACCATTTTTACAGCAAGAAAAACACAAAGAACTTTTATTTATTCTTTTCACTCCAACAACCTTTTTCGTCTTACTCCTCATAGTTTACGCGCGCAACTCTCCTCGCACTGCTTTTTGTCACCGATCTGCTGACTCCTTGAACACCCTCTGTCTCACAACTTGATTGTGTTTCAGCCATGTCATTACGTTGTGGGTCATTTTCTTTATCCAGATACTTTCCTTTCTTTGTCCTTCCTCTTTTTTGGGGGGGCCAACATTTTGCTTTTTCGCTCCTTTTCTATTCATACGCATTTCGTATGCACTTCTTCGATTTGGGTTCAGCGGACATGTCGTGATGTAGTGCGAACCATGCACATGACACCCGCTGCATTCCGTATCACCATAGTTTTCCTTGTCATATGTGCTGAATGGGTTATCTTCATTATCAGCTTCAACACCACTTTTTCTTTTACTCCCAGACGATCTGCCTTTTGTCTTTCATTTGGGCGGCTCAATCAGCAACACCCTGATGATGGTTGGAATTCGGTGGTTGTTTCATTTTCAGTTATGGACGGGCTTCTTTTAAGATTACCAGGGTGGGCTGATGATGTCATCCTTTCATTTGCTACTAATCCAGAATCCCCACCTCTTCTGAACATCTCAATCCCTGGAATAATCCTATCAAGTTGTTGGTTGGTCTCCTCACATGCATGATCTGACCAACTCCCTGCTCTTCCTAGCTTCATCAATTTGGGCAGTAGGCTTGACATCCGGGTTTGTTCACAGCTTGCTGTTGGACCAATTCTCACGCCATCATGTCGATCCCATGGTACCACCTGTCTTGCATCACGTGTATACTGTCTCAGTATGTACTTCTCTAGGATTTTCTTGACCTGCAGGTGTGTGAAGGCTCTTATAACATCCATGCTGAACCGCCCTGCATTTTTTTCAACAATGAACAGATTTATTAGTCGATGAGTCGCAAACGACATCCAACACATGTTGTAATTGTGTGACTACCAGAGTTGCAATTTGTTTTTTGTGTTTTTAAGCAAAATCCCATGTGTTGTTTTATGTTTTCAGACCAGAGACATCATACCTGTGTGTTCCCACTGTTTGCATTCGCATCTGTATTCACCGTTCTCTTTATCTGCCACGACTTTGAAGTCATGTTGCGCCCAGCAAAAGATCCCTCCACCTTGTTCATGCTTGACCAACCACCCATTTCTCACTTCTGGGTTTGGATCTGGTCTGATGACAAACACGGTGCTGTTATTGTATTATTTTTTGTACTCTTGGTATATAGCTCTTGTATATACTCTACACAACTGCTCATCAAATTTTGCCTTGCAAGCCCGCACCACCTAAGCCTGCATAAGCAATACATTTATTTTAGTATTATTTATTTTCACCCCTTACAGGTAATTTTTTTACCACCGTGTTGTAATTTGGCCAGTGCATACAGTTGTAAATGGTACATCACCTGCGCATAGTGCGTCTCTCCCGCATCAATGTGGTCAGCGTGATGGAGCGAATCAAACATCCTCCTAGCATACATGTGCAGGCTAGTGCTCTTATTGACATAACCTTCTTTCAGAACCCTATTTTGGCTCTCAGACCACTGTGTTGACGTCATCCTACCACAATACATCCCCTTGAAATAAGCTGCTATCCATCTCTCCCTCTCCTGCCACAAAGCTATGATAGCAGGATGGTCAGCAATGCCGCACTCATCAACGAGTTTCTTCCACTCAACCTCAAACTGTGTCGGACCTAATGGATAGTGTATTAATGATTCAAGACTTTCCTTCAACCCCTTATCCTTGTGCTCGATGTAGAATTGTTCCAGCTCAAACTCCCACTGCCGTGTGATGTGCCAACGGCAGTTCCTGTGTTGAGACTTGAGGAATATCAGCCCAATTGCAATTCTCATGGCAGGATCTTCATCTGAAAAAATGCAGAAAAACATGTAGTCTGATGCAGGCATGTAGTAATTGACTACCCATGTTGGTTGCAACGTGCGTGCCCCTATGTTGTAAACGGTTGCAAAACTGATTCCAGAGAACTCAATCTACCAACTTACATGTAGGGGAATAGCATCAATAGTTTATACAGAAGCATTTTTTGTTGTTATCAAATCTACTACACTATAGTTTGCAATCAGTTATAATTTTTCAGAGAAAGCATTTTTTCAAAAGGCTAACCTGTCAGCACAACATGAGGCTCCTTCCCACCCATGCAACTCTTAAACGTCTAAAACAACCATTTGAATGACCTTACTGACTCATCACCAATCAGCGACTGTCCAAATGTCACATTCTTCAGGTTGTTGTTGGCCCCAACAAACATGGACAACGGCATGCGCTTGCTATTGGTTTTATGTGTGGTATCAAAGGTTATGACACCCCCAAAATCCATGTACTCAGCTCTTTGGCTTGCATGGCTCCAGAAAATGTTTTTGATCACACTAGATTTTGGATCTGCATCCACATCCCAGTAGAAATGCTCGCTGTTCTCCTAGCATTCTCTGAAGAATTGTAGAAGCTTGTTCAGGTCATCTTCTCTTCCTTCCTTTGCTTTTGCTGCCTTCATGTGACCATTTTCAAAATAAAAACATACAACACAACATTTTTAAAAACACATGTTGTAATTCAGATATGTTTCATGTTGCAATCACATATATGTTAGAACTGCAATCTGTTGAAAATAAGGTAAACAACATGTACAAGTTTTTTATGTCCTCCTCGGTGAAGCCTCACATATGCCGGCCATCACACAGATCTGACATCACGTTCAACGCCGCCTGGTGCGAAACCCTGTTCTTTGTCATTATGTTAAATATGTCGCTAATGTCATCCTCCATGTGCTTGTGGGTGTGCATATATCTCGTCATCCTTGCAGATGGTTCCAATTTGTGGTTGTGTGCTTCATGTACATGGTCAAAGTACCAAAAATTGTGCTTCACATCCTTTTTGATCTTCACATAAGCTGGGTAGCCTCATCTTCTCGACCCCTTTTCTGTTTTTGCTGGCTCCTCTCTTGTTTGGATCATGCCACCCTTCTCTGCTGCAAATCCAATGCTTGGTTTCCTTGCTTCTTCTCGCTGTCCGCAGACTGAACCCAGAAAGTTTTGCATAGTCTTTGTAAAAGAAGTAAGCATCATCCTTTGCGGAGAATCGTTGGCCCACTCTCGGCACAAATACAATGGCTATAGCAGTATCCTGCTACTACAAAAAGGAGAACACAACACATGTAAAAATATGACACCATCCTTTTTATTTTTTGAATTGCCCCCCAACTATTTTTAGGCACAATAAATCACATTTTTTTGTTTAATAAGTTCAACTGGCTTTGTTGTAATTAGGTATGGTTCACTGTTGCATTCTGCTTTTTTCAATGATGAAGAACTGCTACTTTTTTCTCCGGCTCATAGGTGCAACAGAAACACTACTAATGTTGTAATTAGGTATGGTTCACTGTTGCAATCTATTTTCAACAATGAAGGAACTGCTACTTTTTCCTCCAACACATAGGTGCAACAGAAACACTACTAATGTTGTAATTAGGTATGGTTCACTGTTGCAATCTGTTTTCAACAATGAAGGAACTACTACTTTTTTCTCCAACACATAGGTGCAACAGAAACACTACTAAATGTTGTAATTAGGTTCGGTCACATTTGCAAATCATTATCAGTATCCCAACTGCCCCTTTTTTCCCCTGCCCACTGCTGCAATCAGATTTTTTTGCATCTAATTATTGCACAAGAATTCAATAATCCAAACCTCGCAACTACATCTAGTTTGAATAGGGTAGTTATGATGAGAGTAACTCACGGGATAAAACAACCTTTCTGCATCCGGTGTCACCAGATCCCCCGAAGGCAATGTAGTCGGCGGCGTGAGCGTCGACGTATGATGGAGGGGATCAGCAGCAAATCCGGGTGGCGTCAGCCACGCAGGAGCTGGACCCGCACATGTTGAGCTTGGGAGAACTAGAGGTGTCAACGATGGCGCTGAACCACCTCCATGGTCTTCACAACGAGCACTCTCTGGTCTGCCCCAAAAGTCAAGTTTTTGTACAGACACCAGCGTTTGCAACCAGGGCATACAATGTGTTGTAAATACATGACCATCACGTTGCAAACTGCGTCAGGTTCGGGATTAGGATGTGCGCGGGGAGGGAGGGGAGGCAATTAATGAGGCCGCGGTCTTTCTTTTTTTGCTCGCGACCTAGGGTAACCACAGTATATCTAGTGTTGTAAACACACGTGAAGGAATGTCGCAATTTCAGCCAGGCTCACACCCGGATGCACGCGGGGGGTCGGGGCGGGGGGTCGGGGGTGGGGGGGGGGGGGGGGGCCAATCAATGAGGCCGCGGTGGGCTGCGGTCTTTTTCTTTTTATTTTGTTTTTGCGGGCCGGTTGGTGGGGGAGGAGGGGACGCGCACGCTTCCTTTTGTTGTGGCCCGGACACTGGCGGAGGCAGACAGGGTCTGTGCAACCTAGATACATGTTGCACCTTGTTGCATTTTAGCCTCGCCCTGTGTGTGTCTATATATATATATAGAGTTAAATGCACCAGTGGTCCATGAACTTGTAAGACTGTGTCAAATAGGTCCATCAACACAGAAACCAGGTATCTGGCCCCCTAAACTTGCGAACCCGTTCGCCCCAGGTCCAAATGCCAAAACCAGTCTGGTTTTTGCTGACGTGGCATATCCATGTGGACTGGGCCCAGGCCATTTATCAAAAACACCCCTAATTCTATCCTTGGTCCATGTGGACTGGACCGGAGGTAGCAATGGTCCGCGGAGATGCGGGCCGGCGGCGGGAGGCGCGGCGGCAACTCGGGTGCGGGTGCGGGCGCACGCACAGCGCACGAGGCCGGGTCGGCGTCCCGCGGGGCCGCACGGGGCCGGGCACCGAGGCCTGGTGCGGCGACGGTAGCTCGGGCGTGGGCGCACAATGGCCGCTCGGTGCACGGCGGTTGTTTCGAGGGCCGCGGCCGGGCGGGGGTGCGCGTGGCCACGGCCGGTCCGCGACAGGAGGTGGTGGGGGACGGCGGAAGCGGCCGGTCGGCCGTCGATGACCTCGGAGGAGTCCGTCACGATGAGCGATGGCGGCGGCGGGAGGGAGGTACTGGAGCCTCTGAACCTTTTTGTCTGAGATTTAGCTAGATAGACAGCTAGCTAATGAGTGTTCGATCATGTACCTCTCGGCAGTGTACTGTGCTTGATCGTCGGCAAGGTATCTTCTTCCTTTTTTTGGGGTGCGTAGAAAACCGCCGACGGTTAATGGACCTATTTGGCAAGAGATATATGGACCAGGGTTGTTTTTGATAAATGGTCTCTCCAGCAAAACCAGACTGGTTTTGGCATTTGGACCTCGGGTGAACGGGTTCGCAAGTTTGGGGGGCCAAATACCTGGTTTCTGAGTTGATGGACCTATTTGGCACAGCTGTGCAAGTTCATGGACCTACAGTGCATTTAACTCATATATATATATATAGAGAGAGAGAGAGAGAGAGACATGGGTGCATTTTGTATAGAAAATGCACCCACCCTGATTTCAATTGATTTTTGCTTAGTTGCAACTAGAGTCGGGTCCTGTTGTAATTAGTTCACATCGTGTTGCAACCAGGTCTAGTCCAGTGGCAATTGTTTCGGATCTAGTAGGTAATTGCAACACGTCAAAACTGTTGCAATTAGCTCCGTCAAGTTGCAATTAGTACAGTATCATAGTTGCAATTGGTCTCGTCTCGTGGTTGTAATTGGTTTACACGTAGATTCAGCACCCTGATTCCAATTGATTTTTACTCAATTGCAACTAGACCGACTCTAGTTGCAATTGGTTCACATCAGGTTGCAACCAGGTCTGGTACAGTGGCAATTGGTTTGAATCTAGTAGGAAGTTGCAACGGGTCAAAACTGTTGCAATTAGTTCCGTCAAGTTGCAATTGTACAGTATCATAGTTGCAATTGGTCTAGTCTCGTGGTTGCAATTGGTTTACACGCAGATTCAGCACCTAGCTACAACTAGTTGGGTGTGATTGCTATCGGTCCGCATCCAATTGCAAGTTCATCTAGTTGCAATCGGTGCAAGTCACCCATTTGTAACTGCGAGAATCTGTACATTTGCTGTACAAAATGATTTTCTGTCGAGTTGCAATTAGTACAGTGACAGAGTTGCAATTGGTCTAGTTTAGATGTGGTAATTGGTTGCAACCATGAGGTCTATGCATTTGCTTACAAAATGCACCTTGTTGCATTTTAGCCTCACCATATACTGTGTATATATTATGCACCTGGGTGCATTCTATACAGGGAATGCACCCAGGCCAACCTACACGCCTTGTGCGGCCAACCGGCTTTTAACAACCGATGTGCCAATATGAGGGCATCAGTAAGACATGAGAGTGCTGATGTTGGAGGCTTGACAATTTGATGCACGTTTTGAAAGGTACTGGACAAACCACAAACAAATTACGTCGGAACATAAATACAAATTATGTCAGAAACACTAATCTCAGGCACTAGAAGTACAATATTTGTATGTGATCAAGGAATACAAAATGAATATAAATCTAATTTCTCGATATTTTTGAAGAAAATCTAGATCCATGTAGTTGTTTAAGTTGTTTTGTAGCCTGCAATTGAATCAGGGAAACAAGATATGAATTATATGAAACCAAAAATCACATGTATGTACCTCTGAAAAACGAAGGGATCGAACCATAAAAACCTTAATTATTTTCATCGACTAATCACTAATTATGTGAGAGAAGCACAAAAGCATTACCCCTTTACAAATTGTAGATCATTTTGACTTCTCATAGATGTTTGTATGCACATAGACATTTAGATGCATACAAACATGTATGAACCTACAAGTCAAAACGACCTATAGTTTCAAATGGAGGGAGTAGTTATTTGTAACCACACATCGGTTGTCAATTCTACCATGTCTGGCAAGATTTAAAGGTGATTATAAATAGTCTATTGTGTGACTAGTAAACCTAGTTAGGTTTGATATCATACAAAACTTAATAAGAGCACACGCACTAGATGATTTCTCTCCATCCTCAACTCACCACGTCAGCGAATGACGTCATCTAGCACTCCCCCTGCGCCGTCGTCAGCATCCAACCGCCGCCCCCCCACTGGTGGACAGAGGACCTTTTGTCCCGGTTGGTAAGGGGTATAGGTCCCTCAAGTCCAACCAAGATTAATTATTAGAGACAAAAGGGGGTTCTTCAGTCTCGATTGGTAATACCAACTGAGACTAAAGGGGGGGTGCACACCAGCGTCAAAAAAGTCAAAAAAAATTGAAAATCCCCGGGAGGCCCTCACCAACACAAACCCAGACTAAAGGCGGGGGGGGGGGGGGGTTCTTTTGTCACGGGCCGTGTTATCAACCGGGACTAAAGGGAGTGAGCACTCATGGCATGAGTGGCCACATCGATGAATCCCCTTTAGTCCTGGCTCCAAAGTTGAACCAAGACTAAAGGCCCGAACAAAAGCCTCTCTCTACTATACTAGTGCCCTGATCCTGCCGCCACCCCACCGTTGCCCCCTCGCCTTCCCCACGCTGCACCCCTCACCTTCTCCGTCGGTCCCAACTTGAAGGCCGCCGCCATTGCCTTGCCTCCCACTGCAGCCGCCTCCCCTCCCCCCTCCCCCACCTTGCCTACCTCCATAAATCCGGCCACCGACAACATCCTCTATGTTCGATCCGTCACCCCCAAATCCCAGCTACGCCCCTGCGATTTGACCTGACCGGCCGTTGGAGAGGATAGCGCCGTCGTCGGCGAGCTGCTTCAACAGGTCAACATCGCACCATTGTCCCCTTTGATTCGATCTGCCGCTCCCAAATCCCAGTTGCGCCCATGCGTTTCGATCCACCACCCCCCAAATCCCAGCCACGCCCCTGCGATTCGATCCGCCCAGCTGTCAGAGGGCATGGCGTCGTCACCGGCGACCTGCTACAACAGCTCCTTCAAAGATGTGGATTTGCTCATCAGGGGCTCTGCCATTCTGCAAGAGCACCTTCTTCGTCAGCTTCGTCTCCTCGGCCTGCATCGACGATTAGGCGCTAGAGTGCCTGCCTCACCGTGCGCTCATCCTACTTCTCCCTTCGTCAACAGCAAGGCTGCAGCGCGGGTGCAACAGACTCCCGGCAGTCTTCTTCGCCACCTCCCTTGCCCCTCATCGTCAGCAGTAAGTGGAGGCAAAAAAAGGACAGGGAAGAAAAGAAAAGGATTTGAGTTGATTTTTATTGATTTTAGATTTGTTTTTACTATTCTTAGCACTTTTTTCCATGTTTATTTAGGGGTGAGTGACCTTTGATACCGATCCAAAGGAAAGCTCGCTAATCAACAGATCAAATCAGAAAACCATATCATATATTATTTCATTGTCATATGTAGCATAATTATCGTGAAATTATACCATCTCAAACAGCCACCACACTAATTTATAAAAAAATATGTCTTAAATCCAGCAACAACGCATGGAGAATCACCTAGGGTGCGATTGGTTGCCTGTTTCCAAGCCATCCAGGCCCGCGGGATGCAGCATTGTTTTGATTGGTTGCCTGAAGTAGAGATTGGACCTGGCCAGGCCGATGCAAAAAGTGCCGCTCAGCCTGGCTCGCCGGATACGTAGAAATCAAGCGTTTCTCCGCAGCCAGGCTCGCGCGGTGCAACTCTGTGCGCGTGTGGGCGAGCGCATGAGTGGGAAAAGTGAATTTCTTACTGACATGCAGACAACCTAACGGCAACTCCATTGGACCTGGCTCATGCATGCATCAACCGAACAAAAGGGAACTGCATCTAGCAGGCCTGGCCAGCGCGTGCCAGCGAGCTAGGCTCCGGCGGTACATAAACCAATCATGCCCCTAGTACCTTCTAAAACTACTGTATCTTGTAAACTGAAAAGAGCGAACCATCAAGCCCTCAGATTTTTGCAATCACACTAGCCTACTCATAAATTCTGCTTTATGACAGGAAAATGCTAGTGAACCATAAAAATTCAAATTATTTGCAACCAAATTAGCATAATCACAAATATTTTGTTGCACGGCTAGGAAAACTTCAATTATATGCAATCTAAGATATTGTTAAAGATGCTCCACAAGCTGAGGTCAGATAATAGCAAACAGAGGATGGATGCATGAGGCATATAGATTCAACAAGCAATCCAGATAGATGCCACTGGGTAATCTAGATTTCAGAAACCTTAAGCAATACAAGCAACCGAGATGGTATCAGTCAGCATCATCACTTTCCACCATTGGGAGAAGCCCAGTGTTCATGAGGCACATAGATTCAACAAGCAATCCAGATAGATGCCACTGGGTAATCTAGATTTCAGAAACCTTAAGCAATACAAGCAACCGAGATGGTATCCATCAGCATCATCACTTGCGACCATTGGGAGGAGCCCAGTGTTATTGAACTCCTTTTTCATAGAGTTCATCTGCGTACACCACTAGGTGCAAATGATCAAATTGCTATTCTACCTTCTTTCTACTGGAACATACAAAAAATGATTCCTCAAGAAGATTTACTACAATATATTGAGTCCTAGAAGAAGAAATTTTTCTTCACTAGCAATCAAAGGGCAATAAAATCCAATTACTGTACAATTTTCTACTGACAAACAATTGTTTAACATATAAAACTACAGAAAAATGTAAATCAAAATAACAGTTTAATCATGTCATTGTCTATGGAAGAATTAACAATTTATAGTGACCCATCAATAAGAGGTGAGAGTTCACCTCACACGCCTTCGGCGGAACTTCCAAAGGAGCTGTGAGCACCAAAAGTCCTGGATAGGAGGTGCAGAAAAATATCCTCCTTGTGTCCCTAGACTACACACAAGTGGGGGAGATAAGATTGGGAACAGAGAAATTAAGTATTGAATGAATCAACAATGTGTTTTCAAATTATGTTTTAATTGCACACAACAAAGAGCAGAGAGTAGCGAATCATCGCAACTGCATGTTAGGATAACAAATCCCATATGTTTAGTTGGCACTAATCATTGTACAAGGCAAGATATAAAAGAAATTAAATTGCATGGGCCGAGCAAGGCAGAAACTTAAACTCTACTTAGTACAGTATACTCTGTCAATATACTCTGATATCCAACAAAACCCTGGTTGGATGAACTCCTCCCTAACCTTCTGTAAATAACCCAAATAACTTGATCTGTGAACTGCATAGTACAGACTCTTATCTAAAATGATTGATCTCCACTGTGGTTGTTAAATAATTTATCCCACATCAGTGTTTTGTACTCCCTCCGATCTTATTTATTTGACGTTTCAGACATAAGAAACATACTAGTTGCAGGTCATTTTGGTTGTCTGAAACGATATCTATTCTCGAACGGAGGTAGTATGATTAGCACATCTATAATTCAGTATAACATAACAACCCTGAATACACGAGAGGAGCATGGCGACGACCTCACCAGAATCCAAGGAGAGACACCAGACACTACCGAGTCAATGAAGCATTTTCATAAAATAAATTCAAGAACCTGAAGTTGAGTACACATACATCTCGTTAAGACCTCCCAGACGAGAATGCCTGGCTGAACTTGCATCCTGATCTCGGAGGAGAAAGATTGGATTCCATAGGCGGCAACAAGTAAGGATAGGCTGCTTGTCAGATATTTCATAGGAAAAAAAGAAATCTTGAATATGTGAGAGGATGGCAGCCATCTCTTGAAACCCTAACTCATTTTCCCTTTGCCATTTTAACTACCTATTTTCCCTAGGTTTTCCATAGGACTAGCTTGAGAGCTTCATGGTGAGATCTTGAGAGAGGGATGAATGTTGAGGAGGCAAGCTAGAACTTGTATGAATCTTTTATGGTGTGTATAGAAGGTTTGGCGTGATTCCTCAAGTGTTCTTGTTGCTCCTCCCGTTTCTCTTTTTCGGTGATTTTCGGAGCCTTTTCTTGTTTTTTTCATTCGTCGCTCGATTCATCGATTTGGGGGTGCTTTGTCTCTTGATTTCTTTGAGGGGATCATGGGTGAGTGCCTTGTGCTTCTTTGTGGATGATCTTGACTCCTCAAACACTGGATTAAGCCTTCGATTCGTTGATTTTCGGGTGAACCCTAGTTCATAGTGTTTTTGGGAAGGTTTCACGATCCCGGGAGTTGTATGGAGTTTGAGACCGTAATTTTTGGGGCATATCCTCTCCTTGGGGTGTTCATCATCTCCCCGAAATTTCGTCTCAAGACTCCAAGTGATTTGGGAGATCCGTCGATCGAAAGTTTGGGGCTGTTTCGCGGGCTGATTTTTTAGGGGGCGGTACTTCCGACCCTGTCCAGGAAGTACCAATAACCCGATTTTCAGCTGCCCGAGAGTCTTTATCGGTAGTAACGACCGTGTCGGTACTACCGATGGTCGGAAGTACCGACCTAGTATCGGAAGTACCATAACCAGTAAGTCAATATCGGTAGTACTGACCTAGGGCCGGTAGTACCAACAATTTCTGCTGCAGTTTGGCTCGCGGTAGCTTTTTTCTCTCGATTCTTTTGGTGCTTGCTTCCGCTTTGTTCCTAGGCTTGATCTAACTTGTTCCTAGGGTCAGTAGGTCCATTGTGACTACGTGATCTTGGCAAGTGTGTGCGAGATTCTTCGGAAGTGATTTGGGGCATAGGCCGAGTTCTTGAGAAGAATTTTTATCGGCTCCCATTCACTCCCCCCCTCTCTAGTCGCCGATCCCGTCCTTCAATTGGAATCAGAGCCAGTTACAGATCTTCATGATTCTAACAAGTCTAAGATCCAAAGATGGTGTACGAGGAACGGGGTTTGGGTCCTCCACGTACAATTTGATGGTAAGAACTACCATATGTGGCAAAGGCGGATGGCTGTTTTCCTCCATGGCAAGGGTCAGATCCTATGGGATGTCACGGTGAACACAACTTATGTTCATCCGCTGAACTTCCTTGCTCCGGGATTGAGGGACATGTTCGACGCCAACAGCAAGGTGGTCGACTACCTGTACCGTTCTTTTTGTGAATCATAATTTGAACGGGTTTGAACAGAGGGTTTGGCGTCAGGATTTGGGAGCAGTTGAAGAATGCTCATGCCAGGAATGCTCAGGTTCAGGCTCGACTCTTTGCGACCTACCGGAGAGAGTACGAGAACTTCACTCATCTCCCCCGTGAGTCCATAGATGCCATGTTTCAGCGTTTCACGGTGATTGTGAACAACATGAGGGCTAATGTGGCCGTTCTCCAGTATGATGACCATTATAGTTCTGTCAAGCTCTCGCATTCTCTGGATCATACCGTGTGGAGTGGGAAGGTCGAGGCCATCCTAGAGTCAGAGAAGTATGAGACCGTCATGGTGGACGAGCTGTTTTCCAAGCTCAAGTCGTCTGAGGTGGACCGTGGGATGCGTGCAAAGATCGAGAACCCGACTGATCCCCATTGTCTGGCTCTCGTATCTGGTTCAAGGACTAATGCTAACATGTCTTAGAGACAATTTTCTTTGTCATGCCTTGTGTCCATGCCAGATGAGGAGTTCGACGTGCTGGGCGAGGAGGACCTCACGTTGTTTAGTAGGCGGTCCGAGCTCATGTACACGAACCGGAAGAATGCTCGGAGGAGCTCGGGCATGTGCTACCGGTGCGGGAAGCAAGGGCAATTCATCGCCGAGTGCCCGAAAGCCATTGAGGTCAAGCCCGTGCACGGGCACCATCTGAGGACCGACCATAAGCACCGCTCAAGGGATGACTACAAGGGCAAGAACAAGTTCGAGTAGAGGCTAAGGAAGACTGGTGTTCACAAGAAGAAGGAGCGAGCAATGGTGGCCGGTTCGTGCGACATCGACTGGAGCTCCTGCTACACTTCATCGAGCTCAAGTGATGAAGATGAGAACCAGCACAAGGGTAAGCGGTCGAGCAAGAACATCAATGGCCCATGCTTCGTCTCCCAAGGCTTTTGCGGCATGGCACATAGCTCCGCAAGTAAGAAGAGCAACAAGGATGACTCGGGCTCCGACTCCGAGGAAGAGGTAAACAATGATCCATCCTTCTTGATAGCGGAGAATGCTAGGTTGAAAGACTTTCTTGACAACCATGATGATGTGCTTAGAAAGACCAACAAGGAGAAGAGGGAGTATATGTCTTTGCTTGGAGAGGCTAAGGAGAAGGTGGTTGAGCTAAAATCTTTGCTAGATGATGCTAGGTCTCAAATAAATTCTCTTAGGACTTCTCCTGTTGTGACCAATGAACCACAATGCAATGATTGTTCCACTTTTCTGGGTGAATTGACTGTGCTTAAGGACAAGTATGCCTCAAAGGTCGAGGGACTAAATGTGTTTAGGGTTGAGCTACATGAGATGAAATCTAGGCCCTCCTTGCTTGGTGCTTGCAATTCTTGTCCTGTTTTGCATGAGAAATTAGATGATTCTCTTGTCTATGTTAGATCTCTAGAAGCTCAGCTGAAAGCTCCTATTCCTACAATTTGTTCTACTTGTGAAATAAATGTTGTGAAGAATATGGATCTTGCACACTATGTTGATCGTTTGCAGGATGAGAATGATGAGTTGAGAAAGTTGATGGGTTGGTTGTCTGGTCATGAGCCTCAGTTGAGGATAGTGATTGAGACATACAAGCACCAGGATGGGGAAGCGCTTGGGGCAAACAAGGTTGGTGAGGGAAGTGGTGACAATGAGGGGAAGATCGGAGATATCCCAGAGGCACCAAAAACCCACCACAAAAATGCCTTTGTTCCTAAACTGAACCATCTTAGGAAACTTCTAGACACAACCCCAGCTCCACCTGTGTTTCCTCCACAAACCGAAGTCTTCCAGAAACCCATCAAGTTCAAGAGTGTCTTCGGGAATGAGTTCTTTGGGAAGAAGGGAGAGAAATCGAGTGAGGAGAAACCAGGGCCCAAAGAGAACCCAAAACCAAAGCCAAAACCGAAATCCTTCCATTGTGAGCACTGTGGGAGGGATGGGCACCTTGTCGAGTTTTGCTTTAGGAGGAAGCGCGAGGAGAGGTTGGCTAGAGAGTTGGCCAACAAGGACAGGTACCGCCCTTATCGTGGTGTGCCTGAGCCTAGGTTGGTGCCGAGAGATGAGGGTATGGTGCATACCATTTACCCTCGTGAGAGGCGTGAGTTTGTGCCTCGAGGTGAACCACCACAACTAGAAGGTGGTAGGCGTGTTGGGTTTGGGTGTGGTGAGTTTAATGGACGTTCCTTTGCTCATGGCCAATACGAGTATGGGGGGAACGATCGCAGTTTTAGGTCCTAGAGGAGCTACAAGCCACGGTCTCCCCTTCGTGGTGCATGTAGTCGTCCAAGGGGACATGTGGGTGTTCCACCTAGGAGTGATAGGATGGATTTTGCTAACCCCTTGTTTGAGAAAATGGCGAGACACTGGTTTGATTCCTTTTGTACTAACCCCAGTGCTGAGTCTTTTGCTCACTCTCGCTCTTGTTTTTTATTTTGCTGGTGGGAGGCATGGAGGGCTTTTGGTTGATTGACTCCGGTTACTCTCGCCACATGACCGTAGATCGACGGTGGTTCTCCAGCCTCACCCCGGTGATGACCAAGGAGTACATCACTTTTGACGAAAGGTAGAGTGCTTTCAATGGGCACGGTGATGGTGAGTGAGTCTGTGACTCTTCAGCGTGTTTCTCTTGTCAAGTCTTTGGGGGTACTATCTTCTCACTGTCTCCCAACTTCTTGATGAGGGTTTTGAAGTCCGTTTCAAAATGGTATGTTCTTGTGTTTTGGATTCTCGAGGTGATCTCGTGTGCACAATCATCCCTGGGGGTCAGATTTTCAGAGCTGATTTTTCTTAGTGTGTTGGCTCTTCTTGTGGCTTGGTTGCTGGTGTTTCGGCGGAGCATTGGAAATGGCATAGGAGTCAAGGTCACTTGAGTTTTGACTTGTTGTCATGCTTGAGTGGAGTATGATTGGTCCAAGGATTGCCAAAGTTGAAATACCAAAAGGATTTGGTTTGTGCTCCGTGTAGGCATCGTAAGACGGTCGCCACCTCTAATCCGCCTTTGACATCCGTTATGACAGAGAGGCCATGCGAGATGTTCCATATGGACTTGGTTGGTCCAGCTCGTGTGTGCTCAGCGGGTGGAAATGGTATGTCGTTGTGATTGTGGATGACTATTCTTGCTATGCTTGGGTCTTGTTTTTTGCTGATAAGGGGGAGATGTTTGGTTTTGTGAGGGATATGATCTTGAGGTTGAAGAACGAGAGACATGGAGATGCTGTTCTAGCTATTCGCAGCGACAATGACAATGAATTTAAAAACTCTCATTTCAAAACCTTTTGTCGTGATTTGGGTCTCAAACATCAGTTTTCTTCTCCCCATGTAGCTTGTCACATTGTTGTGGTTGAGAGGAAACATCGTTCCCTTTATGAGATGGCTCGGACGATGCTTCATGAGCATAGGACTCCGAGGAGATATTGGGTGGAAGCGGTGAATACCACTTGCCATGTTGGGAACCAAATTTTTCTGAGGGCCTTCTTGAACAAGACGTGCTATGGGCTCATGCACGGGCAAGCACCTAGAGTGAGTCATTTCATGGCTTTTGGTTGTCGGTGCTTTATTCTCAAGAAGGGTAGGATTGATAAGTTTGAGTCAAGGTCTTCTGATGGGATTTTCTTGGGTTGTGCTAGTCATTGTCGAGCATTTTGTGTGCTCAACCTTGATACTAACCTAGTCATGGAGACTTGCGAGGTTACCTTCAACGAGACAAAACCATGCACTTCGTATGTCTTTGAGTGTGCAGGTGATGATGAAATTGGCAAGAAGATCTTTGAGGATGAGGATGATGATGTTGGAGAGGAAGATGGTGATGATGGTGATGCTCCAGCCATGCGTGTACCCTCTATTTCCACTACGACGACTCTTGTGCAGGATGGTCCATCACCTACACCGCCTAAGATTCAGCAAGATCAAGTGGAAGCAGCTACTGAGGGGGAGGTTGCCTCCAGGAGAAAGGCACCGAGGCTCGTTCAAGTTGATCATCCACCCTCAAGAATCATCGGCGACATCACTGAGCGTACGACTCGGCCAAGGTCTAGAAATGCTTCTCACTTTGCTCATTCTGCTTTTGTTGCTACCTTTGAGCCGAATGACATTGGACACGCTTTGTCTGATCCTAATTGGGTGAATGCCATGCATGAGGAGTTAGAGAATTTTGAGAGAAATCAAGTGTGGGTGTTAGTGGAGCCACCACCAAATTGCAAACCTATTGGGACAAAATGGGTGTGGAAAAACAAAGAGGGAGAAAATAGCGAGGTGGTGAGAAACAAGTCGAGGTTGGTTGCTCCGGGGTATAGTCAGAAGGAGGGGATAGACTATAAGGAGACATTTTCTCCTGTATCCCGTTTGGAGGCAATAAGGATCCTTCTAGCCTTTTCTGTGGCTAAAGGGTTCAAATTGTACCAAATGGATGTGAAACATGCCTTCTTGAATGGGGTTTTAGAAGAGGAAGTTGATGTGAAGCAACCACTGGCCTTTGAGAGTGTTGAGTTTTCCCACAGGGTTTATAGGCTGAGAAAGGCATTGTATGGGCTGAAACAAGCTCCCCGTGCTTGGTATGGCTGTTTGAGGGGGTTCTTGTTCAGCAAGGGGTTTGAGATGGGCAAGGTCGATAAGACTCTTTTTCTCCTTAGGCAGGGTGATGGTATCTTAATTGTTCAGGTTTATGTGGATGATATTGTCTTTGGCGGCTCGTCTCACTCTTTGGTTGCGAGGTTTGCTCTATGATGGGAGAATTGTAGTTCTTTCTCGGGCTTCAGATCAAGAAGGCGAAGGAGGGAACCATTGTGCATCAAGCCAAGTACACGAAGGACATCCTCAAGAACTTCATGATGGATGACTCGAAGCCCCTAACGACACCGATGAGTACGACTACATCACTCGACGCGGACGAGGACGGAGAGCCCGCGAATCAGAAGGAGTACCGGAGCATGATCGACTCCCTCTTGTACTTGACGGCGACGAGGACGGACATCCAGTTTTCTGTGTCTGTGCACTCATTTTCAGGCGTCACTGAGGACTTCACATCGGCAGGCCGTCAAGCAGATCTTCAGGTATCTTCGATACACTCCTGAGATTGGTCTTTGGTACTCGGCGTCCTCTTCTCTTTCGCTTCTTGCTTTTTCGGATGACGACTTTGCGGGGTGTCGAGTTGATTGGAAATCGACTTCGGTTAGTTGCTAGTTTTTGGGTTCCTTGCTTGTTTCTTGGTCTTCTCGCAAACAGTCTAGTGTAGCTCAGTCAACCACGGAAGCCGAATATGTTGCTGCTGCTAGTTGTTGCTCACAGCTGCACTTGATTACATACACGCGGAGTGACTTTGTTGAGGAGTGTTCCCATGTAACTCTCATGTGTGATAGCATGAGTGCCATTAGTGTTGCCAAAAATCCCGTGCTTCACTCTAGAACCGAACACATAGAAGTGAGGTACCACTTCCTGAGAGACAATGTTGAGAAGGGAAACATAGACCTCATCCATGTACCTACAGAAAAGTAGCTTGCCGATATCCTAACCAAGCCCTTGGACCAAGCTACATTTGCTCGTTTACGAGGAGAGCTTAGAGTTGTTTTTCCTTTTTGAGCTTTGGTTGAGAGGTTTGATGTACATATGCATGTTGCATTTTTTCATTTATGTGTCATATCATGTTTGCATCTTTGTATATATATATATATATATATATATATATATATATATATATATATATATATATATATATATATATATATATATATATATATATATATATATATATATATATATATATATATATATATATATATATAACACACACACACACACACACAAAATGCACCCATGTGTCTATATATATATATGCTTGTGGATGGCTTTCTTTTGTAAAATTGCTATATGATCCTCTCTTGTGAGTAGAATGCCTCTGCTGTTCAATTTGGGTGCTTATGGCTATATCTTGCTTATCTTGCTTAATTTGGGCTTGGAGCCATGTTCTTTTCATTTGGGATCAAAGATCCATTTATCGTCACGAATGTTTAGCCTACATGCTACCTTGTGGAGGAGCCTAAGCTTCTTTTTATCGCAAAGGCACTTCTTGTACCATTCTTAACTTGTAAATCAAGAAAATGATATGTGAGATGCCTATGCTTGAAAAATGTGCTTCCATGATATAGAAGTGGACACATGGCTTGGTGGCTTTGACATGACATGAGATAGCTTGTAGGTGTTTGCGATGACCTTGTGATGAGAATGTGTGACCTTGCATGAAGTTTGTGAGTTATATGTTGTTTGTGCTCAGTTTGATCATGTTTAGGTCCTATGCTCATGTTGTGGGGTAGCGAAGCTACCTTACACAATCAATGAAGGGAAACTTAAAGCTCAAGAAACGAAACCAAAATTCAAACACAGACAAAAGAAAACCCAACGCTCTCTTTCTCAACAGTGAAGTTCTAAAAAGACGATCCCCTTTACAAGTGTCGGTTCGTCTCCTTTTATAGGGAGGCGAGCGGACTTTTTACATACCGAGATTACCCTCATGTGAAACGGATCAAAACAGAATGTACTAGGCTAATCTTGCGAAATCTCCAATTAGGTCTCCACATAATCGGCGCTCTGTGACGTCACGCCGCAAATCGCATCGCTTTTCTCGTTGTCAGCACGTGCACCTGTCGGGAGAAGACCCTCAGTTTTTTGAGACCCCCTTTCGCCTGGCGCATTCTTTTACCTGAAATGCATGCCAAAGCCAAACTTAAATGCATTAGATGTTAAGGGAGACGAAACCCCCCGGCGAAACCCAGGCTATAACTAGCTGGGTGGGCAAGAGTCACCCTTGGGGTTTCGTCGCGAGAAAAACCAAACCGCCAGACCGAGACTCTAACACTTTGAACTGCTATGTTTATTGGATTGCTCTGTTGGCAACAAAAGGCACTAGTCGAAAGATGAGTTCTGAAAAATGAACAAGGACTTAAGGGCTCCTGGGGTTTCGCAGCTAAGCCTTTTGAATCGTACTTGACTAATTGAAATGATCTCGCGATTTAGCTTACAAAAGGCTTGATTCCGAATCCCCCCAACAGAAGCCCCTCGATGACGAGGCGCTTGCTTTGATGCAAACCTGAGCCATCGAACCCCGGGATCGAGAATTGAGGCAAAAGAAAACGTCTTCCACGGCATCGGTTCCTGAAACTTCCACTTGAATTACCAAAACGCCCTCGATTTTTTACCATTGAGTTCAAAAAATTCGGCCATTGGGTTTTACCGCCTATAAATAGAAGGGGCAGACACCACTGAGAACCTACTGTCACTTTCACCCCTTCTTTCTTTGCTTAGAATTGGTGATTGGTCCCCTTGCCTTCGCTCCCCGCGAGTCGTTTCTGCGAAAACTTCAGCCGTCTTGGGAGGTTAGTTTTTATCCTGGATGAAATATATTTTACGGCTTTTACCTTTTGAGACGATGAACTTTTTGGCTAAGTTTTCATAGATGCATGGCTCGTGTTAGGCACACTGCCAAGGCAATGGAGGGTGAAGGGTCACTGTCGAATCGTGACGTCCAAGCCACTCCGCTAGAGGCTGTGGAAGCTGTCGTTGCATCTTCCTCCTCGTCATCCAGCTTGGAGTCTAGTAAGATTTCTGACTTGGATTGGTCTGCTAGCTCTCGAGAGAGTGACAACACCTCGTCCACCTCTAGTAGTGATGAAAGTAATGATTCCGGTAGCGGAGGGTATGTCGAAATAATGCTGAGCGACACAAATGTGAAAAAGCGTACCCCTGACGTGGAGGAGGGCGAGATTGGAGAGAAGAGCGACGTAGTGGGTGGGGAGGACTAGTTTGACAGGAGTTAAGGCTCATCTCCAAGATCTAGTCAAGCAGAAAACTTGCATTATGGGTCGGTCTTTGATGACCCAAGCTGATCTGGATGCGATGCTGTTGGAAGGTTGTTTTGAACCTGGAGTCTGCCGTCTGCCGTCGTGTTCCGGGACTTTTTTAGCGTTGGGCTTCGGCCGCCAGTGTCCATGAGGTTTGCAGAGATATTGACAGCTTATAATGTGCAGATTCATCTGTTGACTCCAATTCGATTCCCCATATTATGAAATTCTTGTGAGCCTGTCGCACCTTCGCTGGGGACAACGATGTGGAGGCCTTCGTTCGCCATTTTGAGATTCATTGGGAGAAGAGGGTGATTAATGTTGAGGATAAAGAAAGAGAAGCCCAATATGGGTGCTACAAATTGCAGACATGACACCTCCGCAAAGATCAAGCCCCAGTGGAGCTAGCCCCTGCATACAAGAATAAATGGGCTAACTGATGGATGTCCTATTGGTTCTATGCCCACATTCCAGTGATTGGCAGGAATGCGAAATGGGAGCAGGTAACAACTTATGGTTTGGCGAGCTGCATGGTTGATCTAGAAGTTGACCTGTCACCTGAAGTAACCAAGGCTAGCCGCTCATCTCCTAGCACCAGTTCTTACTTTCAACCTTCCCACGTGATCACAACTCGGGATGTTTTGCAAGAGTTCGTAGCTGCTGATATCTGGCCATGCCAGCCTCGATGGGGTTCATGAGCATGCAAGACTCAAATGCTGCTTGGGTTGGATCATGAGGTGCGAAGCCCCATATTCAATGTGAAGCGTCTTGATGGACCAACAGATGAGGAAATTGTTGCGGAGGCTGAGAAAAAGGTTGTTCAGATGATCGGTAATTACACTCATAGAGAGTGCGAATGTGCCCAAAAAATATTGAAGCACCATGGACGCGTCAATCGAGTCTTTGACGAGGTGAACGTCTCGTATCCGCTGCAGCCGAAACTGGCTACGGCTAGAAAGAAAATGCAGCCCCCGGGCAATATTGGGCTAGAGCCCATTGAAACCTCGAAGAAGGGAAAATCAATCAAAGCGGCTGGCACGATGGAGGTTAGATGCTAGGTCAAAAAGCACGAAAGCCCAAGATGTCTAGGCCAAGCGGAAGGTAGATGCTGCAAAGACTACCCTGTCCCCGCTTGCTGAAAAGTTTCCAAGTTGTTGAAAGTTAACAAAAACTTGGTTCGGCGCAAGACTGAGGCGGCAAAGGTGGCCACCGCCGAAAGAGAAAAGATAAGAATTCACGATCGTTGCCCAGCTACTGATCTTGAGAAGAAGGTAATCTCATAGAAAAGGGTGGCAAGTATTTCCGAAGAGGAAACACGTGTTGTGGCTGAGGAAAAATGCCCCGACGAAGAGGAGTCTGCTGGAAAAAGGGCGTGAATCGACCCCCACGGAAAGCGTCGCTGGTCTCGTGGACGTAATTAATGAAACTAAAGAATTGAGCTATATTGATGAAGACACATCTGTGGAAACTGCAAAGAAAGAGAGCTTTGAACTAAAAATTCTTGAATATCAAAATGAGTTCGCGATGGGTCCGGGTGAAAACTCAGGCTTGAAAGCACATGATCCAATCGACTTGGATCCGTCAAAAGCTGAGGGAACCGCGGCAGGTCAATCTCATTTACCACCGCCAGTGCTAGGAGATGTCAGTGAATCGACTGCGGAAGCTACTGGAGAAGGTGCGACACAGCTCAACAAAGAAACCAATATTCTTCAGCTTGAAAAAGCAGGTGCGTTTTCTTGACTTGTCATTGAGCTTTCTCATTTTTCTTATGAATCTTGCATTTCATCGACTAACGGCTTTTGCTCTGTGTTAATTTTCAGCGGCTCATACTTTGGTCACCTTGAGCAGTAAGGAGAAAGATTCACTTGAGACTGAACTGGCCCTTCGTCGCTTGGATTGGGCATTGGCACTTCGACGCTAGAACCCGGTACGCGACTGAGCTACTTGACTTGCTCGAAGAAACTTTCGATCGGTGATTCAATTTTGGTAACTCAATGATTTCGCTTTGTTTTTCTGACACACCATGAGCTCATGCTGTTTTTCACTTGCAGATTTTGTTCAGTCCTTGGAGAATTTGAAGGTGGATGAACTGGTGCAGATGATGCAGTCCTTTCTCTCGAAGGGCGTTGCCGCTTGCCAAAAAGGCTTCGAACGAGTTGCTAACGAGGCGAAGGCATCCCTCGAAGAGAAAAAACTTTTGGACAAAGAGAATCGCAAACTATGGGAAGAATACGAGAGGTTGAAGAAGCAGTCTCGTCAACTGAAGGACTAGAGCACAAAGCATCAGACTGCTATCGACGCTCTGAAGCAAGAGTTAGAAAAAAGCTTACAATTCTATGAGGAGTGTCGTACTGAATTGAAAGACATGGTCACTCAGTATGATGCTCAACAGATTTAGCTAGAAGCCAATGCGAATCTCATTACGGAGCTAAAAAAGATTAAGGGCGAACTCGAGGACACTTTGGAGAAAAATGAAGCCTATTGTCACCAATGGGGGCATACTTGGCCACGGGCTATCGTCGCGCCCTAGAAAGCTTTGGTGCCGAAGCCCAGGACTTCAGAATCACAGATAAAATTTCAAGATTCATGGACTGGCTACACGGTGAGCTTAAGCTTTTGCCAGACACTATGAGCAAAGTCGGGGATTATGGGGCAGCGACATGCTCCCAAACGTTGCTGCATCTCCTGAAACAGCAGGGTTGCGAGCATTTCAAGGCTTTCGGAAGCCGCAATTTTGAATTCCCTTCGTCTGAGGATGTGCCAGCCCCAAGCAAGACTATCGATCAAATTATGAAGGTCATTGTTCGCAATTTCTGGGCTAAAAGTGGGCGGGAGCACGGCCGGAAAAGGCTGTAGACCGATTGGCTATGGTAGGTCCTTTTGACTTGTTTTTGCGATTAAAGCTGATCTTATGCGATTTTTACTCTAACGTTTGATGTTTTTCTTCCTTCTCATAGTTCTATTTTAGCCAGGCGAAACAAGCCTTGGAGCTGCGTGAACATCGGGCGACCCATGGACCCGACACAACTCTCGCACCCTATGGACCTTACAGAGATTGGCTGCCAAAGACCTGGGCTGATGCTGACGATCAAGGAGTCCCCAGAGCCCCTGCTCGCGAAACGGCTGACACCGAAGGGGGCCTTGTGGATCGTGTGACTGGAGAAGTTCTTGCTCCACTACGGCACGAAGGTTCGTCCCGCGATCCCCCGCTGATCCTACCGTGCAGGTTTAGGATGAAAAGAACTCTTTAGGAAATTAATGTAACACCCGCTTGGGTTCTTGAAAACTGTAATGCAAATTTGTGCAAATTGTTTTGACAGACGTCGTATGAGGGCGTGGTGTTGGACGTGACACCTAAAACTTTCAACCGTGCCAACACCTGCGTCAGCGGGGTGTCTTGGAAAGCTTTTCAACGCCGATACCCAAAGAAAACTATTAAAGAGTTTTGGGAATTTACTTGTTAGTATCAGTCAATACACAGCTATTCTCTTCGTTATTTTATGACTATTGTTGATGGTGTATTTTGGTACACCAATCATGTTCAATACACTTTGGTTTGGATTTATTTATGGAACTAACCCGCCACTAGGCACACTAATCATATAACAAGTTCATCTCTGTGCATGCATTTGGATGTGTTGTGTTTATGCAGGAAAACATGGACATAAAGGACGGATTCGTAACAAGTTCAAAGGAGCATTTATGGAGTCTTGTTCGTGTTGATGTGCTTGATGAAATCACTTCCAATGGTGACAAGGACCGAAGTGCTACAAAGGAACACTCCCGGGGATTGAAGCGTAAAAGTCCAAACTTCATGCACGGAGAACCTCCATCTTGGACGTGAGGATGACATCATCAAAATCATGCAAATGGAAGGGGAAAAGTGCATAATCACTCGAGGACCCACGGGCGCGAAGGGGCGACCGAGCCAGGCTGGGATGGGCCTGGGCCGGTCAGCCCAAGCCGGCCGGCCTGGCCCAGTCCCGGGGTCAGTTCGGCCCCCCTTTCCTTGCACCCGAAGGATCTTCAACCCTAAGTCCCTGGAGGCGCCGCCATTCGCGAAAGAGAGAGCCATTTGCACCGAGAGGCCATCCACAAGCTAGAGAGAGAAGGGAGATCTCCGGAGGAGGATCGACCATCTCGAAGGAAGCGCCCACAAGTGGAGAAGAAGGAAGACACCGTCGGAAGGGTGACCATTGTCAACAGTGCCATGTCTAGCACCTTGATGGGGTAATCTCCTTATTCGTCCATGGGTTGTAATCGGTCTTGAAGATGTAATCGTACTTTATTGGATTATCTACCTATCATCTTGTGTTGAATGTGCTTAGATGCTTAAGGTTAGCTACCGTGCCATAAAGGAAGTATGGATCCCAATGCTCCCTTGGATCGATTCAATACGCCGTGTCCATCATAGGTCTAGTCACGAATACCTCCGCGTAGTGACAGTACGGGGGGAGGGAAAGGGCGAAATTGTGGTCACAACTCCTGATAGATTAGATTGGTTTTCGTGCTTTAAGCAGTTACATGTTCAAGTATTGTAGACCAATGGGCGAGTGTCTCCTATCTTGATAGCTTAGTCGTTCTCTCTAGTTAGTGTAGTCGTTTTCTAGTTTAGCCTTAGATAGGGTTGGAGTAGCTAGTGAGTAGAAGTAGACCAAACGCTTGTAATCCCCTTGCTCCGCGGATTGATAAGAACCTTGGGAATCTCGTGGTGAAATAGGTGTAGGTCCGTACACTTGCGGATCGTAGGTGGATACGTCTTTTATCCATTAAAAACTATGAACGATAGTAACAAAATTTCTTTGATGAACCCGAATACCTGCAAAGCCCCATTAGTGAAAGAGGAATTGTACACCGTGGAGGACGCGAATCACTGCTTTGTATATGATATGGCCAAGAGTCGCGGGGGACTATATTCAATCGTAGTTGCATTGAACTGCCTTTCTCATGAGAATTGTGTACTTTAGACTGATATTCTCACAACATTTGATTTAAAGTTTCTGAAAGAAAACATCTTCCCCCTTCGGAAGTGGGAGAATGAAGGCTGAAGTAAATTAACTTGTACCAGCTGAATTCGTGTATCTTCGAGTGTGTTTGATTATTTGTACTGAGTGAATTTTTGCATGAGAACCTCTATGTTGACGAAGGATGTTATGCAAATTTGTTTATTTTCCGATTGTATCCTTTTGCCACGGAAAGGCTAGCCTGTGATGCAACGCCTAGGCGTGAAACCGTGTCAAATATTATAGCTTTTGAGCTGTTTTTTGGACAACGAAATTTCTCCCTGTTTTAGTATTGGCATCTCAGTGCGACCCTAGGTTTTGCTTGTGTGAACGGCTTGAAAAGACTGTATTTGTAGTCGACAATTCCCCACGTATGTTCTGAATCAACACCGACGAGTTTTTGCAAAACCCCCATCAGATGTACTA
Source organism: Cenchrus americanus (assembly GCA_947561735.1). Classification (NCBI taxonomy): domain Eukaryota; kingdom Viridiplantae; phylum Streptophyta; class Magnoliopsida; order Poales; family Poaceae; genus Cenchrus; species Cenchrus americanus. Next base: position 192,189,885 of record OX387242.1, read on the forward strand.
TTGTGAAAACTGCTCTTCCAAAGCGTTTGATTCTAGCGACCCATTCATGTTTCTTTGATTCGAAATTGAACCACTTTTATACATCCTTTGCGGACGGGCTGCTACGAAAACAGCTTTGTAAAACATTGATTCTTGTGAATCACTTTGATTTCACTGCTTGTGGGTGGGCTACCTTTTAATAGCACTTTGATACACTCACTTTCGGAGTGGGTTATTCGAATATAGCACTTCAATTCACCCCCTTTCAGAGTCGGCTATCCGAAGATAGCACTTCAATTCACTCCCTTTCGGAGTGGGCTATCTTGTGATAGCACTTTGAATTATGCAAGCGAAATCGAACAACAACAAACGTATGGAGGAATTATTTCATTCATTTAAGGAAATGAAAATTTTACATCAAGGCTTCTGTCGTATGGACCTCTCTGGGCCCACTACCTCAGTGGGTACCAGGACCGACTACTCGGTGGGCCCCTGGGACTACTCGGCTTGGATGCACATCACATGATGGCGTGGAGCACAAGGATCTCGGTGGAGAAGTACAAGGATAGGAAGTTGTGCATGTTTTGTACCATGTAGAGAACTCCTAGACATACACAACTAGTACTCTCTCCCCAAACCGACTTGTAACCCTGCCTCTCGGGTTATATAAGGCAAGGCAGGGACCTTTACCTCTCTCATACACATCATCTTGTAAACACACCGAATCAATCCAGAGCTACGTAACATATAGGACGTAGGGTATTACGCACCTCGCGGCCCGAACCTGTCTAAATTGTGTGCCACGTGTCTCTTCCTTCGAGTTACCGATCTCGGCGAGGCCACATTCATCTACCTCGGGTACTCCCCTTGGTAGATTGCTAGTCTAAAACACCGACAGCTGACGTACCAGGTAGGGGCTCTCGCCGAAGATCTCATGGAGAACTCGACGACTTCAATCTTCGTCAAGCCAACTGTCGCCTTCAACTGCGGTGACACCTTTGTCTTCGGGTCCTGAGTCTGCACAGCTGACGGTGCTGGGTCCTTCCAACGCCGTCTCACCATGGCACCCAACTCGAAGACTTGGCTCGTGACACTTCCTGAGGTGATCACGGGCGATCTCACCGGAAAATTCGGTGAAATTTCACTCTTCAACCAACATGCCGACTTCGAGTTTGGATCTGCCTCCAACTCCAACTCGACGTCCCCTTGGGTCATCACATGCGAGTCAGCTACCGAGCCATCGTGTGCCGATGCCCCACTTCATGAGCACTTCCCATATGGCCTCCGGCTACTACTCGTACTCCTCATATGAGTTCAACTCGGGTTGGACCCTGACGAGCCCGAGTACGAGAACTCCACGATTGAGCAACCGTTGTCAGGACCAGCCACCGTCCTGGTTATAATATCTGCACCCGCCAGCAGATTCGTCTGCTGGCCAGACCGCAAGCCTGCAGACCTGACAGACGGGAACTCACGCCGCGTCGCCTACCTCAACTTGCTTCCCTTCCAGGAGGGAACACCCTTAGCTCCAACAGAGGAGAATACACCAACCGAGGTGGCAACTACTGACTCCGGTCTCGGTACCCCAGATCACCAAGTCTTCATGGCTGCTGGCGGGACGCCAGGACCTCCAGGGACCCGACCTGACCGCTACTTCGATGACATCTCACCAGACGAGCTGTCTGCCAATGCACCCGCTGATGAAACCAACGACAACATCTCAGCAGACGAGCTGCTTGCCAATGCCCGACGTGAGCGCAACAGGAAGCGGAACGAACGGCGCAAATGTCTCCAAGAATACCTTCCTAGACGGAATCTTGTAGAAACCCTCGATCAAGTCGCCAGGCGGGTGCACACTACACCCGAACAGTGCCTCATGTCTATCACTACGACAGCACATCAGGCTCAAGGGATACGTGGGAGAAGTCATCGCCAAGCTCGCGGAGGACGCCTACTTCATGAAAGTTGACAAAAGAGTCGCTCAAGTACCTCCCCTCAGAACTCGCGAACATGAGAACCATGAAGCCACAAGTCGCAGTCCAGCGGGTAATGGACGCAACTGTACTCAAGGATATTAGCCACAGAACCCCAACCGTACAAGGGCATCAGTTGGAGGACCTTCTCAAGGCGGCAACAGTGCCGGTGGCGCCGGCGGTTGTCGCGGCGCTGCTAGTCATGGTGACGCTGGTGGTGGAGGCAGAGGTGGTGGGAGCTCCTCACACGGAGCTGGAAGGAGAGCTGGTGGCGGAGGCGATCGCGGAGGCTGAGGCCACGCAGACAACCACATCACCTGTGGCTCATGCGGCAGCTATGATGCCCGCCGCAGAATTGAAGAACTACGACGCAAGAAGTCCTCCACGGCAAGCGACAACGATGACTTCCCCGCCTTCTCTGCTCGACTTCGCAATCTACTTCTCCCAGAGAAATTCAAACCTCTGGGGATCACCAAGTACGACGTAAAGCAAGACCCAGTCCAGTGGCTCAGGTGCTACGCCCTATCCATCAAAAACACTGGTGGCAACAACAACACAAAGTGCCCCTACTTTCCCTTCTGCCTGGACCAAGCACCACTCACTAGGATCGAGTCGCTCCACAAGAACTCGATCGACAAGTGGGACCAGCTCAAGGACCAGTTCACCAGCTACTTCGCGGGCGCCATGGGATGCTCGGGTACTTGCATGGCCTCTACGCAATGGTGAAGCAAGAACAAGGCAAGACACTACGCAAGTACATGCGATGCTTTTTCGACAAGCGAGCTATGGTAGTCCATGTCACAGACAAGGAGGTCATCGATCTTTTCCAAGACGGTCTCTACAACCGCCGTAACTTTGAAGACTTCGGTCACTGCCGCCCGAGTTCCATCACCAAACTCAAAGACATGATCACTTCATGGGCCGACGAAGAAGACAAGGCAAACACCAAGTACGATTCCATTCACGGCACGAACAAGAACAACCCGGGAGGCAACAACAACAACAATAGGGATCAAGGGGGTCGCAATAACAACAACTACTCGGGTCCTAACTGCAACAACAAGCTAGACAACACAGTCGCGACTATCCAGTGCCCTGCGAAAGACATCTCGAAGAAGACCTCCGGCGACTTCAAAGACTTGTCGAAACAGAAGTGCCCGTGGCATCTGGAGAGCAACCACACCACCGAGTAGTGCTATCAACTCCGGTCAGTATTCAAGGATACTCTAGACCCACGGCCTCCTCACGACAAGAAGGGCAAGAAAAAAGCCGACGAGGGCAACGACGACTTCCAAGAACCGACAAGATGGTGAACGTCCTCTTCGGTGGACTACTGACCAGACGATCTCAGAAGGCTACCAGACGGGAAGTCTTGAACATTGAACCAGCGGTCCCGACCCCTCTCAGGTGGTCGGAGGTACCCATCACCTTCTCCCGCGCGTATCAATGGACAAGCTTCTCCGAACTAGGGCGTTTTCCACTCGTCTTGAAACCAGTAGTCGCGGGCTCCAGACTCAACAAGGTACTCATCAACGGCGGAAGTGGACTCAACATCCTTTTCACCAAGACCTTGAAGAAGATGAAGATCGACATTAGCCACATGCTCACCAAAAGCACATCGCCTTTCTACGTCATCGTCCCCGGGAACGCGGTTATTCCACTGGGTTCAGTGGTCCTGCCGGTTACCTTCGGGGAAACCAGGGAGAACTACTGCACTGAGTACATCAAGTTCGAGGTTGCGGACTTCGAGACTTCCTACCATGCCATCCTCGGCAGACCAACTATCGCCAAGTTCATGGCGGTACCCCAGCCGGAGTACTCTCACTGCAAGGGGACTTGAAGATATCCTTCGACTGTGACACAGAGGCTGTAGAACCCGCAACTAGCAATCAAGTACCCAACGCAATGATGGAAATCTATGCTGCATCCAAGAAGCTTTCCCCAACTGAACTCGAGATCCCAGAGAAGTCTGACATAGTCAACAATCCTCAACCCTCTGAGGAAGTGCAAGTCAAGGCGATCGACCTTGGGACAGGCGACAGCAGTAAGACTACCATGATCGAGGCGGGCCTTGACCAGAAATAGGAAGACGCGCTCGTTAGCTTCATCCGGGCTAACCGAGACATCTTCACTTGGAAACCAGCGGACATGCCAGGGGTGCCCAGGAGGCTGATCGAGCACTGTTGACAGTTAATAATTGTATCAAAGTTCGTTTGTGACTTGCAAGCGGACAAGTCTCCCGTCGTAGTCAAGGGACCCTTCTTCCCTCGAGTGGTGAACCCAAGGTATCGAATCTGTGGAACAAATGTGTGACGCAAAACTTAATATAGTAAAGCCAAGTAACTCCAATCTTCGATAAAAGCAACCCCAATGCATCTAAGTAAAAGACACAAAACTAATCTAATCTACTAAAGACCGGAGAAAACAAAGTAAGATTGGGTAGATAAACCGATCTAGAGGGATCGGGGTAAGCCTTTTGTTGAAGTTCCAAGCAAGAAAAGAAGTAGCAAATCGAATCTTATAAGAAGCTTCATTAAATCGTGGTTTCCCGTCCAAATCCGAAAACATCCGCCTTTCGGAACCCCCGTTCTATCACAACGTATCCCTACTCATGCAGGGAGCTTAGGGCGAGTCAAAAGACAAGTCGAGATTCTTTCGGAAGATCCGGCGTGTACCTCTAGCCACCGCGGCTACAAGAACACCCTATGTAATCTATCTCGAGAATAGAATTGGGATAAGAAAAGTCGATCAAAAAATGAAATCTTCGAGGAAACACTTGATCGCTAGGTAAAGATTCAACTTGATAATTCAACTATAACAATGATACATACACAAGATCACCACCGGGATCCTTCCTCGATCTTGCTTCTAGCTTCGGGAACTCCGGCGTGGTCTTCCCTGCAAGGTTCCCACGTCGGCTAGGGAAACCCTAGTCAACTAGTTCGACCCTCTCCTCTCCGAGATGGTGTCCCTCTCTTCTCTGCTCCTCGGCGGCCGATGACGAATTGTATGATGCGTGGCTCTCGGTCAGGGGGCTATAAATAGCCTGATTGGCGGCTAGGCCAACGGGGAGCCTCACTGGGCCCTGGACAGGGCTGGGCCGATCGGCCTGGGCCAGCCGGCCTGGGCCCATCCAGGCCCAGCCCGAGGCCTCCTTTGCTCTACGTCGGTTCCCTTGCTTCTCGGATGTTTCCCCCTTCGCATGTAGGTCCATGTCGTCAGTTTCTCTCCGAATTGGACACAACTCCTTGTCTTGCAAGATTCAGCACTTTTCTGGTCAGGTCCTCGGAGTCTGTCGTCTTCTCGGATCAAGTCCCTAGCTTCTTGGAGTTAAGTTTGCTTCGTTGCATGACTTGTACGGGGCTTCAAGGTCTTGTCATGAGGTGCTTGATGAACTTATCCCGAAAGTCTTGCATTCAACGCTAAAATCCTGCATAAACAATAAACTCCAAAACCGACATGCACACGTGAACTTGTTATACCACGGGGGTTAGTACCAATGGATAAGGTATAAAACTTATGCCAACACCGAAGGTAAAGTCATGGCTAGGTTGACGGATTTTCACCATCAACATCTCCCCCATGCTTAAACCTTGCTCGTCCTCGAGTAAGCCTTCGATGGATATCATCACTGCCAAACAATGTTTAAACTTTGCACTTGATCATACACGAGAAAACATAATGCTCTCAAAATTTTAATTCATTAAAGTTCCATAATGTACTAGCCTTCATCTCTACGAAGGGTAGATTCTTATTAAGCTTATCCCACAAGTATTAACATGCTCATAAAGTTTAAATAGATCTCAGAATTTTTGAAATAAAGAACGAGATAAAGAAAAGTCAAACCAAGTTCACAAATTTAAATCATCTTGCATATTGCTCATGAACTCTCAACTCGCTTGTCTCTCAATCCTATATATTCTACTCCTTTCCCTCTCATAACATATATGTGTGGTAGGCTTTATATGGAGCTTTGGGAAAGTTTAGTCCTAACAAGATTTTATAAATGAGGTGTTGTCAAAACAAGACAAGCTTCTCATGGTCTTACCGAGACTTGTCAAAAAGGTCATTGGAAAATAATGTTAAATCAAGGAGGGGAAAGAGAAAAATACACACTTTAGATAAGTGGACATGTGCAAATGGCAAAGAGTGATCCCGAGGCACAAAGGAAGTCCTCGTTATCGGATTGCACATGGTTGGAAAATGAGAATGGATCTTTTAACTTGAAGCCATGAATGCACTCTTAGAGAACCGGGGAGTTCACTTTACGCATACTCATATATTTTTTTCTCTCTTTCTCATATTTCTCATTCTTTTCTTTCTTTCTTTATTTCTTTCATTCATTTCATTTTTTTCTTGTGAGACTTTCACCTTGGAAGTCACGTACATCGCCTTTGAATTTTCTTTCATACATTTTTTTTAATTTGCTCCCTTATGAACTCTAAAACTGCACCGTACCTACCTCCTCCCCCATGCTTAGACGTTGCTCGTCCTCGAGCAAAGAGGCGGTAAATAAGGTAGGTACCGGAATATTTTTGCTTTGGAGAGATACTTGAAATCTTCAATGTTGGCACCGTCTTGCGATCTTCCTTGAATTGACAATCCATTCTCAACGATAGGTTGTGGTCAAGGAGGTAATCACAAAAGTTGATATTTGGTTTAAAGGGTGGATATCCGGTGAGGTTTGTGAAATCTCCGATGCGGGGATACATAATGCACGGATAAAAGGCTAGCAAAAAGATACATACGCAAAAAACGGAATGACCAGCTTCTTAGTCTCGGGCCAGAGAAATCATGGCCTGCAATAACTCACTCAAAAATAAATCTTGTACAATAAGGTTTATGCACTCAAATATATATTAGGCTTTGGATAGGTTGAGCAACACACAAGTGATATTTGTGACAAGGTTAGCGATATTTTTGAGCATAAAAGACATCTTTAATCTATTCATAACTTGAGAGCACATAAAACACCATGGGTCTTTATTTTAATCATAACCTCCACTAAAGGTTAAGCTAGCATTTAAGTAAATTCAGATTCGTATTTTAAGAGAGCACTAGCTTTAACATGCATAAATCAATTACAAAGATAAACAAAGCGGCAATTATAATCATATATCATTATGGCACAAATTTTTGTAACTTTTCCAATGATATATATCAAGTTGAAATACAAACTGAAAATAAACAAACACGCTTGCTGAAATTTAAATAAAAACAGAAAATATTACGCAAACACACATAAACAAAAGCTGAAAATTACAGAGAAAAAGAAAAGAAAAGTAAAGTAAAGTTCGTAAATCGTCTAGTCCTCTGCCGGTGGTTGGTGTTGATGATCTTGATAGTAATACCCTTGCTCATAATATGATTGGACATTCCCTCCGACGAATTGATTTGGCTCCACTAGGTGAAGGCGTCCAAGCTCATAGGCAATATTTGCATTGCCCTCACCAAGTTGAGCTGCGTTAGCTTGGATGGCTGCGATGTTTTGGGCGTTTCTTGCAGCATACCCTCCAATTATGGCCATGCTTTGTTGTGGTTGGGGATATTGTGCGTAGGGCTCCACGAAGTTAGCGTTGGGCACCACATAATTTGGTGGGGGTACCAGTGCACCACCCCCCCATGCTTGCTCTTGTGGCCCTCCGTAATAACTTGGCGGAGGAGGGATCCCGCCGAATGGTTGCACATTGGGTTGTGCTCCACTCGCTTGTGCGGAGGATGTTCCCTCCTCTACGATTGTTCCTCTTTTGTTCTTCCTTGCAGGGACAAGGAGTCCCTCTTCCAACCAATCTTCCCTCCCTTCGGTGAAAAGCCTAAGCCTCTAATCGGGAAGGGGTAGGTTCACTATGGCCAAACGATAACCTCCTCTCTCATCTCCACTAAGGTATTTGCCTTGCCGCAAATACTCAATGCCGAGAGAGGTACCACGCAAAAGATGTTCGGGGTTCCTTGCGATCACCGGCCGTAAGGAGAAGGCCAACATGGAGAGGTAACACCCCGAACCGATATGTCCTGCCCCCGATGTTGCTTCACAACATCAACGGTTGATCATAAGGTAAGAGGGGTCTATTGGCTGCCTGGCAATTAAAGCCGAGTAGAGCCAATTCAACTCCGTGTCGGTCACCTTCGTCTCCTTCATCCTCCCAAATACCCTCTTGCACATCTGTGACACCCTAAAAATTCCATCACTAAAATCACTTAGCAACTTAAATTTTGTCTTAGGGATTTAAGGAGATTAAATTGCTATTTAATTTGAGCTCTAAAAATATTAAAGATAAAATAATAAACTTAGAAACAACAAGTGTATGTGCATCATCATTTGGCTTGCATGGTTTTTGGTTGCTTGTGTGGTCTCTAAAAAGTCTATAAAATATTTGAGAAAATTTTGCAAAAGTTTGATTTGAATTTGAGTTGAAAATGGATTTGAAAATGAAGTTTGAAAAAAAAGAAAAGGAAAAAAAACAAAACGACCCAGCCACCCTTTCGGCCCAGACGGCCCAGCCCAGTTTTCCCCGCCGGCCCACTACTCACTCCCCTTCCCCTTTTCTTTTCAGCGGCGCCGACAGGTGGGTCCCACCTGTCAGCCTCCGTTTTCCCCTTCCTTTCTTCTTCTCCCTCCTTCCTTCCTCTGCCCCGCCGGCCGCCGCCGCAGCCGCGGATTCCGCCGCGCCCCGCCTCTTCCCTTTCCTTTCTTTCCTCCCCGAGCCTGCCAATTAAGTCAAGTAACTGCCCTTGATCAATTGGGGCCGTTTCCCCTTTCTTTACACCGAGCCGTGATGGCCGCGGCCATCAATGGCAGGCGCCGCCGCTCGGGTCCGCCCATCTCCCGTCGCCTCCCTTTCCGCTGGCCTTACATAAGCTCGCTCACGCACTCCTTGGCTCCCATTTCACCTCTGCAACACACACGCGCACGAGCCCGAGCTCAATTCCAACAGCGCCGCCGCCTCGGTTTCCGCTGTCGCCGTCGATTCGTCGCCGCCGGTGAAGGGCTAGGCCTCCCCGCCCGTTTCGCTGATCATTAGGTTCGCAAGGAGCTTCACAAGCTCGTGTGCCTGCAGGTCCACGCCCTCGACGCCCGTGGCGCCCGCGCCCCGAGCTCACCGGAGCGCCGCCCGAGCCGCCGCCGTCACCAAGCCGCCCCCGTTGCCGCCTCCTCTACACCCTTTGGCCCGTTCTCATCTCCGTGTGTGGTAAGCAACTCTCCCCGCCCAAATTGCCTCCTTATCGCGCCCCGGTGCCCTCCCCCCGCGAGCTCGCCGGAGTAGCGGCTCCGCCCCCCTTCCGGCGCCGGCCACCGTGAGAGCCCGAGCCCCTCCCCCGAACCCCTAGTTGCGTGCGCTAGCTTCCCCACTACGCGTAGCACCCGCTCGTGCACGAAAAGACGGCCGGGAGCTCACCCCGCAGCTTGCGCCGGCGAAGCGCCACCGCGCGCCGCCGCACCGCCCCCGTTCCCGGCGACATCGCCGCTGCCCGCCGCACGCATTCGTCCAGCGCCGTTGGATCACGCGTGGACGATGGAGATCGTGTACCCCTTCGGTTTAAGTGGTTGGTCCACGGTGGACCCATGGACCGCGCCTACGGCCGGGTCCACGGTGCACCCTTGCGCCATCCGCCGTTGGATCTCAGATCCACGGTGCTGAGTGGCGGTTTTGTTTAAGAACCCCTGGGTTTTCAAATAATAGCCGGCCGGTCCTTCCACCTTTTAAAATAATCACAGTTAGGTCCTGATTCTTGCAATCTAGCCCCTATCTACCCTGTTTAATCTTGTTTTAGGCCCTTTACACTTCTTTTTGCACTTAAACCCTCTGATTTAATTTATAAAAATGTTTTAGCCTCTGATTTTATTCATAAACAACCCTGTAAACATAGTTTTCTTGCAAATAGGCCCCTGAAAACTGTTTTAATCATATCTTTCTCATTTTAACTCCGTTTTTAGCGTTCTATATACCGAAATGATCGTCTCGACGAGTAGAATCTTTTAAGCAGTAAATTTACCAGTTTTATTACTGTTTGGTGTACTGTTTTGTTTATTGATTGTTATCCATGTTTGACTCGTAGATATCGTGCTCGTTTCGTCCGAGCTCCCCGTCGGAAGTGATCGGGAAGAACCTTGTCTTTGAAGAGGATTTCACCCAGCTTGTAGAGGAAGGCAAGTGGTTTTCCCCCTCTCGCATAATCTTTTTGGACCTATGACACCGCATGTTAAACAATGTTTATTATTCCCGTTGTTATGCATAAATGCGATGGGCAAACACCTAACTAAGGACTTGACTAGATGCTTTATCACTTTACCTTGATCAACCATGTTTAAACAAATGTTTGGGGTAGATAAATGCTTAGCTTGCTCAACATAAGTTGGTTATGTTTGTTTATGTTATACATCTCAGTTTTGCTTATAAACATGTTTGTGCTTAAACCAAGATAACTTGTTATAATCGGAACATGGAGAACCACCCAAGATAACAGTACAACCACAGTCCACATGGCTCTGGCTTAGCCAATTAATTAGGAGAGTGGGGTAGCTGATAGCTCTTTTCCGAGAGGGGCACAGGGGGCCGGAGTTGAAGGGGTATAGCCCGGTCCTTTTGGGGTAGCGACCTTGGCTAAGGTGTTGACCACTAGGGAGGGTTATGGCCCGCTCCGCCGCCAGTATGCGTTGTGGGCTGTTGGTTTCTCTTCTTTCCTTTGTAAAGGCTTCGTAGTGGACCCCTAGCCACTCACCTTGGAAGTGTTTAAGGGTCTAGCTAACCCGGGCAAGTTGGGGAACACGAACTGTGGGTAAAGTGTACAACCTCTGCAGAGTGAAAACTGATCGATCAGCCGTGCTCACGGTCACGAGCGGCTTGGACCCTCACATGGTTAATAAACTTGAAGATTAATACAAATCATGGGTTGGAGGTTGGGTTTGAGGTTTCTTTTAAAGTTAAGTGGGTTGGTATACACTTACATCTAGCAACTAGGTGCTTGCTAATAAAACTTGACCAACTTATAAAATGCTTACCGCTGTGAACCATAGCCTATCCTTGATAGCCTTGCATTTTCCCCCACTTGCTGAGCTCCAACCATAAGTGTGCTCACCCTTGCTTACCGCCGTTCGCAGGAGAACGTCGGAGGCGAGGACGAGTACCGGAGTGACTTCGAGGAGTTCTAGGCATGCGGATCCCCCGCTCATCATGCCTGTGGATGTCGGCGATGGAGTTGCTCGTCGTCGTTTAGTTATCGTTTTGTTCGGACCTTCGAGTCCACCCTTATGGATGTAATAATGGATATCATACTTGGTTTAAACTCTTGTACGTTTTATTACAGCAATGGTATTACTCTCGTTTTGTCTATCATGTGTGTGTAAATGATCCCGGCGCACATATGAGATGCATTCGGTTTTCCTTGTAAAATCGGGTGTGACAAAGTGGTACCAGAGCCGTGATGACTGTAGGACGCAGCCTTAGTTAGAAATGGACGAAATTAAGGATTCATGTTCTAGAAAGCCTCATCATGCTTCAAATCATCTTATTTACGCACTAAAAATCTAATTTAATTTTGTTTATCATTTTTAAACTATCATTTTGATTTATTCTGTACTCTGAGATCAGTTTTGCTTTGACAGATGGCTAGGACTTACATGACCCCTCGCAAGAGCACTGGTGGGCGTTTCCCTACTGGACAGCTGGCCCCTCGCCATCGTCTTGAAGATGTTGAGGAGGAACAGGAGGAGTTCCAGCCAGAGGTTGAGGTTGAGGAAGACCCAGAGGAGGTCCAGCCAGAAGAAGAAGAAGAAGAAGAGGATCCTGAAGAAGTCGAGATGGAGGAGGAGGAGCCAGAAGAGCCATTGGAACAGCCACAGCTGTACGATGGCACAGTGCTTGAGGTAGACGCAGACGGTGACATCGTGATTCCACCGGCGCCTGCAGTCAATGAGGAAACACCCCCTGCACCCGCTGATCCTGTGCCAGAAGGTGATCCAGAAGACTCCAGTGATGACAGTGTGGGTGAGGATGATGGTAACCATCTTTGCCGGCAACCCGGAGGAAGATGAAGATCCCCGCTACCATGGAGCTGAATACCATAAGCACTCTACTGAAGCTGAGAATGGACGGTTCTGCATTCTCCTGTGGGATGTCCTGAGGTATCTGGGGTATACCATAAGGCCTCTCAATGTGACCAAGCATTTCAGTGAGCCTGGAATGAGGGATTACTACACTTGCAAAGTTTACATCAGGAAGCCTCTGAATGATACTGAAGGATGGAGGTATCGCTCATCCCACCATAGCACAACTCAGTTCTCTACGGATGACGCTGCGGTGAATGATGCAGCAAGGAGGGCGCTCTGGTCGGTTTGTAATGCTAATCGGGTGCAGTTGTTCCAATCGGAGTACCGTCATGTGCCTCGACGTGCAAGTGGCACGGAAGTGACTGTGGTGCCAGCAGGAGGCGATGACCGCATCGATGTCTTGGCACGGGTGACTGCTGCTCTGAATGCAGATCTGGAGGGAGCAACTTTGGAGATAAACAAGTATCATGAAGAGCTGCAGTCGCTCGAGGCAAAGATAGCACGTCTGGAAGCACAGCTTGCAGGACAGCGACTGCCTCAGGAAGTCATGCCATATCAGACTACAGCTTCCCCTCCGCGCAAGAGGCTTCGTTACAACACTGATGAAGCTACTACTCGTCTTGGCTAGGATCCTAGGATGCTCGCCCTTATCATTTACCTTTTCGATAGACCGTTCCTGCGTGAACGTATTTGCTTGTAATAATGAATGCTGTTTGCAAACATGCTTGAGTTGGATCTTTGCTTGATTGTAAATTGTATGGTGGAGTGATGGCCACTATGCAATCTGAAATTTTAAGTCAATTAAAGTTTGGTTTGGGTTTTATCGGTTGTCATTGCTTAATCTCTCATGCAAGTATGATTGGATCAAATCTGTTTTCGCAGTCATATGAGATGTCAGTAATGTTTTGCTTATAACTCAAGCTACAGAATTCCAAATGACATGAAACCAGTTGGGTTAGTTCACAAATTTAGAGGATGAATTTCTGTCAAAAATTCAATGGTATACAATACATATTCTGGGAGTTATACACAAAGTAATGAACATGTCAGAATCTGTAAATCTCTGCTGATATAGCTGTACTGTTTGAATTATATCTCGAGTTATACATATCCAAATGAGGTGATTCCAGTTGGGATGGTTCCATAATTTTATACACTATAATATGGTAAAAATTCGTGGTCATTGGACAATTACACAGAAAGTTATGCATAATTCTTTGAGGTCAATAGAATCTGTCTTAACCAAAGAACATGCTGTCATTTTATTTCGAGTTATTTTCTTATGCAATGATTCACGTACAATTATCTGAGATATGATTTTTCTAACGGTCAGATGGTAAACACCAGGTCCGGAGGAGGTCAAGACGTGCCACCTGTGATCCGGGCACATATTGCAAATCAGCAAAATCCAGCACCACCACCTCCGATCAACCAAGCAATGGACCCGAACATGCAGCAGTTCCTGGCAGCGCAGATGCAGCTGATTCAAAACCTTACCAACACAGTGCAGCAGATGCAAGCCCAACAGAACCAGCCACCACAGCCGATCCCTCCACCACCCCCGCCACCAAGGGACAGGCACAAGGAGTTCATGAGCCACCATCCCCCTACATTTTCTCACTCAGCTGATCCACTGGATGCTGATGACTGGCTGAAAACTATCACTAAGAAGCTGGAAATCGTGCAGTGCACTGATAGAGAGATGGTTCTGTATGCTGCTGGAAGACTTGTGGGGCAGGCCGCGGATTGGTGGGATGCGTACTCAACTGCTCATCCCAACAGGCATAACATCACCTGGCAGGAATTTCGTGACAACTTCCGTACTTATCACATTCCTTCAGGGGTTCTCAAGCTTAAGCAGAGGGAGTTCTTGTCGCTGAGGCAAGGCAATATGTCAGTGATCGAGTATCCGGACAAGTTCACTCACTTGTCACGCTATGCACCCGATGAAGTCAACACCGATCCAAAGAGGCAAGAAAGGTTCCTCGGATGGCTTGATTAGTCCTCCGAACTATCTACTGCAGTCACATCTTCCCGGACTTTCGTACGCCGGTGAACAAAGCTATTGGGCCGGAAAGCAAGAGAAAAGAGATGGGTGAACATAAACGCAAGTTTCGGTCTCGGGGCGGTCTAGCGGTAACACCCGTCCCCGTTACGGTTCTCGGCGAGCCGACTCCATATCGTCCTGGTGGTCAAGCTGGGAGGTACCCACAGAACATGCAGCTCCAGCGCTCGTTTCAGCCACAGCGCTTCAATCCTCAGACACCCAGAGCTCCTACCCCTCAGCTGAGTCGTCCTAGCAACAACTCTGGGGCACCTGTCAGAAACACCAACCCTGTTCAGCCTGGTGGATGCTTCAAGTGTGGAGAGCTGGGGCATTATGCTAACAACTGTCCAAAGAGGGTGATGCAGACTCCGCAGAGAGACATTGGAAACAGGACTGGGCAGCCATCTTCTCAGGCTCGTACTCCACAGACACCCAGCAAGAGAGGCCAGCAGAGTCATGTGCGTGGCCGAGTCAATCATGTATCAGTGGAGCAAGCTCAGAATGATGCCGGCGTGGTATTGGGTACGTTTTTCGTCAACTCTGTACCTGCTACCGTATTATTTGATTCAGGAGCATCACATTCATTCATAACTGATCAATTTGTGGCAAAATATAACTTACCTATGAGTACAATGAAGAACCCACTGATAGTTAGCACTCCTGGGGGAGAAATGAAAACCGGTCACATATGCCCACAAGTAAAGATTAATATCATGGGGGTAGACTTTCTTGCTAATCTGGTAGTTCTAAAATCATGGGGAATAGATGTCATTCTTGGTATGGATTGGTTAAGGAGTTGTGATGGAGTTATTCAGTGTCGGAAGAGGTCAGTACTGTTAACCGGTCCTCAAGGGGAAAGAGTAGAGTATGTGAGTGCACCCTCATCTGTCAAAGGAGTTATGAACTCTGTTGAAGGCAAGGCCTTAGAGGATATAAGGGTAGTGAATGAATTCCCTGATGTGTTTCCAGAGGATTTGCCAGGTATGCCACCTGATCGTGACATTGAATTTAGTATTGAACTTATACCTGGTACTGCTCCCATATCTAAAAGACCATATAGAATGGATGTTAAAGATCTAGCTGAATTAAAGAAACAAATTGAAGAATTACTTAGTAAAGGGTTTATCCGTCCTAGTTCATCACCATGGGGAGCCCCCACACTCTTCGTTGATAAGAAGGATGGATCTAGGAGGTTGTGTATAGACTATCGATCACTTAACGAGGTTACTATCAAGAATAAATATCCTTTACCTTGGATTGAGGATTTGTTTGATCAAATGAGAGGAGCTAAGGCTTTCTCTAAGATAGATCTTAGATCAGGTTATCATCAGTTGAAAATTCGTGTGGAGGATATACCAAAGACAGCATTCACTTCTAGATACGGGTTATATGAGTTCACTGTGATGTCCTTTGGCCTGACCAATGCACCAAAGATACTTTATGTATTTGATGAACAAGGTATTCATGGAGTATCCGGATAAGTTTGTTGTGGTATTCATTGATGATATATTGGTATTCTCTCGGAGTGAAGAAGAACATGAAGAACATTTGAGGCTTGTGTTACGAAGTTACGGGAACATCGATCGTATGCCAAGTTCGGCAAGTGTGCTTTCCGGTTGAAGGAGGTCTCTTTTCTCGGACACATCATCACGGATGGAGGCATAGCGATCGATCCAAGCAAGGTTCGGGATGTATTGAACTCGGAGTCCGCCTAAGAATGTGCCGAAATCGAAGTTTCCTTGGTCTTGCAGGATACTATCGGAGGTTCATTGAAGGGTTTTCTAAGATAGTGAAGCCACTTACCACTCGCTCGAGAAAGGAAGAGAATTCAAGTGGGATGAGAAGTGTCGGGCTAGTTTCGAGGAGTTGAAGAAGAGGCCGACCACAAAGCTCGTGTTGATCATGCCGTACATACACAAAGGGTTCGATGTATACCGTGATGCTTCTCGGCAAGGTTTGGGATGTGTGCTAATGCGGGAAGGAAAGGTAGTAGCTTATGCTTCAAGACAGCTTGAGGAAACATGAGCAAAATTACCCTACTCATGATCTTGAATTGGGTGCAGCTTGTTCACGCATTGAAGATCCGGAGACATTACATGATTGGGAACAAGTGTAAGATCTTTACCGACCATAAGAGTCGAAGTATATCTTTACTCGAAAGGATCCGAATTTAAGGCAAAGAAGATGGTTAGAGTTGATCAAAGATTATGATTTGGATATCCAGTATCATCCAGGAAAAGCGAATGTTGTGGCAGATGCTTTGAGTCGGAAGGGACAAACTAACATGCTATTGGGACACCTGTTACCTCAGGAATTATGTTGGGAGATGGCACGGCTTAACTTGGGAATGGTTGCTTCAAGTGAGACTCTGACGTTAGAGATCGAGTCGACCCTTGAGCAGGATATCAGGAAGGGACAGATGACTGATGCCAAGATTGCAGAATACAGGAAACTGATTAAGTTAGGCAAAGTTCCGGAGTTCAGAGAAGATGAGCAAGGAACAGTGTGGTTTAAGAACAGAATCTGTGTACCTGAGATCAAGGAGTTGAGAGAAGCTATTTTGAAGGAAGCACATGATTCAGCTTACTCTATACACCCTGGTAGTACCAAGATGTATCAGGACTTGAAGCAGAGATATTGGTGGTATGGGATGAAGAAAGATGTGGCAGCTCATGTAGCTTTGTGTGATGTGTGCCAAAGAGTGAAAGCTGAGTATCAAAGACCAGCAGCATTGCTACAGCCTCTGAAGGTACCGGAGTGGAAATGGGAGGAAATCGGTATGGATTTCATAGTGGGATTACCTCGTACTCGTGACGGGTATGATTCTATTTGGGTTATTGTGGATCGATTAACCAAGGTAGCGCACTTCATTCCAGTGAAGACGACCTATACAGGAGTGAAGCTAGCCGAGTTGTATAATTCAAGGATAGTGTGTTTGCACGGAGTACCGAAGAAGATAGTGTCAGATCGAGGCACACAGTTCACTTCACGGTTTTGGCGAAGGTTGCATGAATCGATGGATACAAAGTTAAACTTCAGCTCGAAGCATACCATCCTCGGACGGATGGGCGGACGGAGAGAACAAATCGGATACTCGAGGATATGTTGAGAGCTTGTGCGTTGAAGAACGGTGGCGCTTGGGATAAGAGTTTACCTTATGCGAGTTTGCTTACAACAACGGCTATCGAGTCCGGCATCAAAATGGCACCTTTTGAAGCTCGTATGGAAGGAAGTGTAGAACACCGTTGTTTTGGAATCGGACGGTGAAAGGCAATTCTTTGGACCGGACAAGGTATACGGGGAAGCGGAAAAGCAAGTTGAAATCATAAGGGAGAATCCGAAGGCGACACGGTCAAGACGAAGAGTTATGCTGATCCTCGGTGAAGAGAGGTGATCTTGGAAGTCGGTGATTATGCATACCTCAGAGTGTCACCTATTCGGGGGTTACGAAGGTTTAATGTCAGGGGAAAGTTATCACCTCGATTTATTGGACCTTTCAAGATTTTGGAACGGAAAGGAGAAGTAGCATACCAGTTAGAGTTGCCAGCACAGTTGTCAGGAGTTCATGACGTGTTTCATGTATTACAGTTAAAGAAATGCACAAGTGAGGTTAGGATAGAACCGGTACAGTTAGAGGATATTCAAATGGAGAATGACTTGACATACAAAGAATACCCTGTTAAGATCTTGGATGTGTCAGAAAGAGTTACCAGGAGTAAGATTATCAGAATGTGCAAAGTGCAGTGGAGTCATCACACCGAGGAAGAGGCAACTTGGGAAAGAGAGGATGAACTCAAGGAAGACTTCCCTCGACCGTTCTCTAAATCTTCCGAATCTCGGGACGAGATTCTCTTTAAGGGGGTAGGATTTGTGACACCCTAAAAATTCCATCACTAAAATCACTTAGCAACTTAAATTTTGTCTTAGGGATTTAAGGAGATTAAATTGCTATTTAATTTGAGCTCTAAAAATATTAAAGATAAAATAATAAACTTAGAAACAACAAGTGTATGTGCATCATAATTTGGCTTGCATGGTTTTTGGTTGCTTGTGTGATCTCTAAAAAGTATACAAAATATTTGAGAAAAGTTTGCAAAAGTTTGATTTGAATTTGAGTTGAAAATGGATTTGAAAATGAAGTTTGAAAAAAAAAGAAAAGGAAAAAAAAAACAAAACGACCCCGCCACCCTTTCGGCCCAGACGGCCCAGCCCAGTTTTCCCCGCCGGCCCACTACTCACTCCCCTTCCCCTTTTCTTTTCACAGCGGCGCCGACAGGTGGGTCCCACCCCGTCGGCCCTCCGTTTTCCCCTTCCTTTCTTCTTCTCCCTCCTTCCTTCCTCTCGCCCGCCGCCGCCGCCGCCGCGGCCGCGGATTCCGCCGCGCCCCGCCTCTTCCCTTTCCTTTCTTTCCTCCCCGAGCCTGCCAATTAAGTCAAGTAACTGCCCTTGATCAATTGGGGCCGTTTCCCCTTTCTTTACACCGAGCCGTGATGGCCGCGGCCATCAATGGCAGGCGCCGCCGCTCGGGTCCGCCCATCTCCCGTCGCCTCCTTTTCCGCTGGCCCTACATAAGCTCGCTCACGCACTCCTTGGCTCCCCTTTCGCCTCTGCAACACACACACGCACGAGCCCGAGCTCAATTCCAACAGCGCCGCCGCCTCGGTTTCCGCCGCCGCCGTCGATTCGTCGCCGCCGGTGAAGGGCTAGGCCTCCTGCCCGTTTCTGTTGATCATTAGGTTCGCAAGGAGCTTGACAAGCTCGTGTGCCTGCAGGTCCACGCCCTCGACGCCCGTGGCAGCCGCGCCCCGAGCTCACCGGAGCGCCGCCCGAGCCGCCGCCGTCACCAAGCCGCCCTGTTGCCGCCTCCTCTACACCCTTTGGCCCGTTCTCATCTCCGGTGTGTGGTAAGCAACTCTCCCTGCCCAAATTGCCTCCTTATCGCGCCTAGTGCCCTCCCCGCGAGCTCGCCGGAGTAGCGGCTCCGCCCCCTTCCAGCGCCGGCCACCGTGAGAGCCCGAGCCCCTCCCTTGAACCCCTAGTTGCGTGCGCTAGCTTCCCCACTACGCGTAGCACCCGCTCGTGCACGAAAAGACGGCCGGGAGCTCACCCCAGAGCTTGCGTCGGCGAAGCGCCGCCGCGCGCGCCGCCGCGCCGCCCTCGTTCCCGGCGACATCGCCGCCGCCCGCCGCACGCATTCGTCCAGCGCTGTTGGATCACGCGTGGACGATGGAGATCGTGTACCCCTTCGGTTTAAGTGGTTGGTCCACGGTGGACCCATGGACCGCGCCTACGGCCGGGTCCACGGTGCACCCTTGCGCCATCCGCCGTTGGATCTCAGATCCACGGTGCTGAGTGGCGGTTTTGTTTAAGAACCCCTGGGTTTTCAAATAATAGTCGGCCGGTCCTTCCACCTTTTAAAATAATCACAGTTAGGTCCTGATTCTTGCAATCTAGCCCCTATCTACCCTGTTTAATCTTGTTTTAGGCCCTTTACACTTCTTTTTGCACTTAAACCCTCTGATTTAATTTATAAAAATGTTTTAGCCTCTGATTTTATTCATAAACAACCCTGTAAACATAGTTTTCTTGCAAATAGGCCCCTGAAAACTGTTTTAATCATATCTTTCTCATTTTAACTCCGTTTTTAGCGTTCTATATACCGAAATGATCGTCTCGACGAGTAGAATCTTTTAAGCAGTAAATTTACCAGTTTTATTACTGTTTGGTGTACTGTTTTGTTTATTGATTGTTATCCATGTTTGACTCGTAGATATCGTGCCTGTTTCGTCTGAGCTCCCTGTCGGAAGTGATCAGGAAGAACCTGTCTTTGAAGAGGATTTCACCCAGCTTGTAGAGGAAGGCAAGTGGTTTTCCCCCTCTGCATAATCTTTTTGGACCTATGACACTGCATGTTAAACAATGTTTATTATTCCTGTTGTTATGCATAAATCTGATGGGCAAACACCTAACTAAGGACTTGACTAGATGCTTTATCACTTTACCTTGATCAACCATGTTTAAACAAATGTTTGGGGTAGATAAATGCTTAGCTTGCTCAACATAAGTTGGTTATGTTTGTTTATGTTATACATCTCAGTTTTGCTTATAAACATGTTTGTGCTTAAACCAAGATAACTTGTTATAATCGGAACATGGAGAACCACCCAAGATAACAGTACAACCACAGTCCACATGGCTGCGGCTTAGCCAATTAATTAGGAGAGTGGGGTAGCCGATAGCTCTTTTCCGAGAGGGGCACGAGGGGGGCCGGAGTTGAAGGGGTACGGCTGGTCCTTTTGGGGTAGCGACCTTGGCTAAGGTGTTGACCACTAGGGAGGGTTATGGCCGCTCCGCCGCCAGAATCGTTGCGGGGCCGTTGGTTTCTCTTTTTTCCTTTGTAAAGGCTTCGTAGTGGACCCCTAGCCACTAACCTTGGAAGTGTTTAAGGGTCTAGCTAACCCGGGCAAGTTGGGGAACACGAACTGTGGGTAAAGTGTACAACCTCTGCAGAGTGAAAACTGATCGATCAGCCGTGCTCACGGTCACGAGCGGCTTGGACCCTCACATGATTAATAAACTTGAAGATTAATACAAATCATGGGTTGGAGGTTGGGTTTGAGGTTTCTTTTAAAGTTAAGTGGGTTGGTATACACTTACATCTAGCAACTAGGTGCTTGCTAATAAAACTTGACCAACTTATAAAATGCTTACCGCTGTGAACCATAGCCTATCCTTGATAGCCTTGCATTTTGCCCCACTTGCTGAGCTCCAACCATAAGTGTGCTCACCCTTGCTTACCGCTGTTCAGAGGAGAACGTCGGAGGCGAGGACGAGTACTGGAGTGACTTCGAGGAGTTCTAGGCATGCGGATCCCCCAGTCATCATGCCTGTGGATGTCAGCGATGGAGTTGCTCGTCGTCGTTTAGTTATCGTTTTGTTCGGACCTTCGAGTCCACCCTTATGGATGTAATAATGGATATCATACTGGTTTAAACTCTTGTACGTTTTATTACAGCAATGGTATTACTCTCGTTTTGTCTATCATGTGTGTGTAAATGATCCTGGCGCACATATGAGATGCATTCGGTTTTCCTTGTAAAATCAGGTGTGACAACATCCAAGAGTGAAATATCCGGATAATGGGGTTGCGGATGCAATTGTGTTGTTGATGGGCTTCTCCGGAGATCATATTCCAAAATCCCACTAACATGCCGGGTGGCACGTCAACTTTCTCTGGAGCTCCCTTCTGGAATCCAAGTAGCTCTCTAACATGCTCGTAGGGAACCACTTGTTGGAATCCCTCCAAATGGAATGACAAGCTTTGCACCCCATCATCAAGGATAGGTGCAATGGTCATCAAAATTTCCAAGGCGAACCCCTTGTGGGTGTCCGCCGATACTTCGTTGGAGAATTGCACCCATCCAAGGTGCCCCAACATGTAGTATATGTCGATGCCAAAACCCAAGGTGTAGAGTGCTTGGTCGTCGAACTCGACGTTGGGCACAAGCCTCTTCTCAAGACGAGAGAGCCTTTCCTCCTCCTCTGATGACAAGATGATGAAGCCGTACGAAGAATATATCGGAGTGTAAGGAGGTGGCGCGGTCGAACGGGTCGATCGTCGTGGTGGCGCGGGCTGCTCCTCCGTGTGCCCTTGAGGTTCTGTAAACCTCATGGACGTGCTCCTTGCAGCCCTCATACCACCAAGGAGGAGAGCATCGTTCCTCCTCGGTGGTGCCGTATCCATCTCCATGCTCCGGGGAGACTCGGAAACCGAGTGCCTCCTCGAAGACGTCGTTGATGACGGCTTGGACGACGACGAACCCTTCTTCTTGGAGAAGAGACTTGTGGTTTTCTTCCACATGATTGCAGCACTCTTCTCTTCTACTAAAACTCCGGGTTGCAACCGGTAACTAGGCACTAAAACTCTTACTTCGGATGTGGACTTTAAGTGGATTAAGGATGTGGATTTTTTTGAGCTATCAAGCTTGGGAAGGTTGGCTATGTCTACAGAGGTTTTGGGCACACAAACTTGAACACACAAACAAAGGAAGGAGAGGGAGGCTTGCCTGCAGAAAACGGGAGCCGGGGGGCTCCTTAAATAGGGTAGGCCGGCCGTCCTGGGCCGACCGGCCTGGGGGCCTCGGTGCACCTCCCCGCCTCGTCTTTCTTCCAGCACGATCATTTCGCCTCTGCAACTTTTCTGCCCGCGTGCTCCACGAGTTGCACCGCCCAAACGCTCTGGTCCACTCCTTTTCTTGCAATATTGATCCTTCCACTTGATGCTTCATGCTTTGGGTCATGTCCATGCTCCCTAGCTCCACTTGCTTCACATGCCACCATGAAATTCTTGCAAAGTTGATGCTTGCTGTCCACCATGGTTGTCCTTTGGTGAAAGTTGATGAAAGGGAATCCAATGGTGCATGCATGATTAATTCAAACTAGATTGCCTCCATTTAGGTATGTTTAATGTTAAGCACTCCTCTAATTCGAAATTTAAAATATTTTTCAGAGCCATGCAAGAGCTCAAACATAATTTTAGAGAAGTTTTTAAACCATTAAAAACAAATGTAAGTCAAAAATATTTTTCGACTACGTTGATTTCGGTCTCACCGGTATAGTTTGCCTTCATCGGTTGAGAGCAAACTTTTCCCGGCTTGATCATGGGGGCATAGGTTTAGGTTCTAATTTTGGCTAAATAAGAGAGATTTTGAATAAAACAAAATTAGATGAGGCTTAGAAAAATTCTAATCCTAGAGAAACCAAGGATATAGATTTTTAAACCAACCAAAAGTTTTGATTTCTAGGTTCACGCGAGTTCTACCACGTGCTGAAATTTTATTAGCACCTAGATATAAATCGTGGCTCTACTCGTGTGGTTTTAGCATGAAAAATAAGTCAACCTCAGCACCATGATGAGGGTGAAAGGTTGAGTTAGGTTCTGAAATTATTTGGTTGAGGTTTCCCGAAAATAATCAAACAAGCACATAGGAGGGTTCATGCATAGGGTTTATGATAAACCAAAATATTCAATCAAGAATTATGTCTCTAATATTGTTCAACCACTTCTAAGTCTAATGTCTTTGCGTAATAAAATTCAAAACTAACTTATTAAAAAGACTCGAAAAACCTGGAATCGGGTTGTCCTCCCGGTAGCATATTCTTGACTCGACGAAATGGGTTGCCTCCCGCCTAGCGCTTCGTTTATAGTCTATAGCTAGACTTCTTCACTTGATTACTCTGGATCAACGCTCTTTGCAGGCGTTGCAATCTTGGGTACCCACTTCCGCACCATCTTGGGCACGGGCTTGTCTGCTGGCTTAGTCATTTTTTTGGTCTTCACAGGCGGCTTTTCTTCCTTTGTCTTGACCGATGCAACACCTTCTTTGATTTTCTTTACGTTCATTTTTTCGGCTCCTTTTTCAGCCCCTCCGTTTGCTTTGGTTCTCCCTTCACTCCAATCATGTTGCATGCCTCGATTCTTGGACGGAACTTGAAGGAACTCCTTTCTCCGTTGATATCGAACACGATCTCCCCCTTTCCAACATCAATAGTAGCTCCCACGGTCTTGAGGAAAGGCCTCCCAAGGATGAGCGGCGGCTTCTCCTTTCTCCCATCTCGAGCACAACGAAGTCGACGGGGATGAAGTGATGTCCGACCTTCACGGGTACATCTTCAGCAATGCCCAAGGGATAGCGAATGGAGTTGTCTCCCAACTCCAAACATATACCCGTAGGCTCCATTGGTAGGCATAGCTTCTCGAACACATCCCTCGGCATGACGCTTACACTAGCTCCAAGGTCGCATAACGCCTTCTCGAAGTTGAAAGAACCAACCGAACATGGAATTGTAGGGCACCCGGCGTCCTTTTGCTTCTCTAGCCCATTAGCAATAGCGGCACTACACTCCTCGGACATCTTGACATGATCTACCCCGAGCGTGGCTATCTCATATTTATTTGCAAGTATGTCTTTAAAGTAACGAGAATATGTAGGTACTTGTAGGGCATCTAGTAATGGCATGTTGATGCTAAGTCTACGCACAACTTCCACAAACTGCTCAAAGTGGTTGTCAAGTTTACCTCGGAAGTAGCGTGGCTTGAGTTGCGGTATCCTCGTGTCTTCCTCTGACATCTCAAATTCGGGTTCCTCGGTGACGATCCCTGTAACCTTTTCTTTAGCAACTCCTTCCACCTCGGTGGATGGTTTAAGCTTCCTTGCTCCCGCGGAACGTTCCGGATCTTCGGTCTCCTTCCCCGAACGTATTTGAATGGCCTTCGCCGATTCGGGACTTTTGGGTTGTCTCGGAAGCTTCCCTTCATCATTAGTGAGGCGCCCCGCAGGTTGTCCAACTTGCGTCTCGAGCATCTTCATCATGTTGAGCACTTGATGATTGGAACTTCCGACCTCCGTCACTTTGCTATGGATGTTCTCCAACACCTTGTCTATGGTCTTGAACTTGGTGACGGTGTCCTTGTTGATCTTAGCTTGCTCATCCATGAACTCCTTCAATTTTATACGAAGCGGAACCGCATTAGGAATAGATGAGCTTGAATTAAATTGAGGCCTACCTTGCCCGTAGCGGAAGTTCGGCAATTCTCCCTTCCTCATGTAGTCGAGCACTTTGGCTTCCTCCGGACAATCTTTGCAGACATGGCCATACTCTCCACATTCTTCGCATGTGGACCTTGCTTCGGCGGCCTTCAAGTCTTGAGCCTCTTTCTTTTCCATCTCCATCTTCTCCAACCTCTTCATGAGCGAGTCGATCTTGCCTTCAAGTATGTTCTCCTTCTCCACTTACACGACTCCTTTGACGTTCCCCGTGGGTTGAACCGGATGTAGGCGCCCGGACGACGCCCATGTGTCATTATCCGCGACCTTCTTGAATAGAGTGAAAGCTTCCGTCGGTGTAAGTTCGATGATGGATCCTCCCACTGATGCATCGATGATCGTCATTGACGCCATGGTGAGTCCTTGATAGAACTTTTGCACGAGGTCTTCCTTCGGGAACTTGTGATGTGGAACCGCCCGGGTGTACTCATTGAAGCGCTCGAATGCCTCCAAAATAGTTTCCGTAGGATATTGAACAAAGGTGGCAATATCATTCTGCAAGCTTTGAGTTTTACCTGGCGAGTAGTATTCCTTCATGAAAGCCTTCATCAACGTGTTCCAATTTTGCACCGTCTCCGCCGGTTGAGAGTGGAACCATTGCAAAGCCTTCCCGAGAAGTGAAAACGGAAAAAGCCTTGCCCTCATTTGATCTTGAGTCACCCCATCCATGTTGAAAGTCTGACATAGTTGAATGAATGCTTGGAGGTGAAGGTTCCGATCCTCTTTACCGGTGAAGGGTGAATGTTGCACCATGCGGATTGTTGAGGTCTTGATCTCGAACGGTCTTCCGATCTCCTCAAGGTTCAAGATTGGTAGGTCGATGATGTCTGGGGTGCATAGCTCCCTAATCTTGCGTTCTTGCGGTGGTTGGTCACCCATCGGTGGAAGTCAATTCTCCCGAGGACTTTGAGGTGGTGAATTTTTCGGAGATTCCTGCGATCCTTTGTCTTCCGACTCCGAATGTACAAAATCCAGCTTTTTAGCTTGATGTGCGTCGCGTCTCCTTAGCCTGTAAAGTTTTTCTGGATCATCCACAAAATTATCAGGTTTGTTGGAGAGGTAGCCGTCCATCTCCTATTAGGGTTAGCAATAAACAAAGTATGCAAAAACTAGAAAGTAAAAACAAATCTATCAAAACTAGGGTTAGACAAAGTAGATTAGATGTATTTTGAGGATGATCAAAGTTTAGTAGATGCAAAAAGAAAAACAAATAGAAAACTGAAAATTACAAAAAGGCAATAAAAAATCAAATCTTGATCACTTGTTCCCCGGCAACGGCGCCAGAAAAAAGGGGCTTGTTGACGGTTAATAATTGTATCAAAGTTCGTTTGTGACTTGCAAGCGTACAAGTCTCTCGTCATAGTCAAGGGACCCTTCTTCCCTCGAGTGGTGAACCCAAGGTACCGAATCCGTGGAACAGATGTGTGACGCAAAACTTAATCTAGTAAAGCCGAGTAACTCCAATCTTCGATAAAAGAAACCCTAATGCATCTAAGTAAAAGACACGAAACTAATCTAATCTACTAAAGACCGGAGAAAACAAAGTAAGATTGGGTAGATAAACCGATCTAGAGGGATCGGGGTAAGCCTTTTGTTGAAGTACCAAGCAAGAGAAGAAGTAGCAAATCGAATCTTATAAGAAGCTTCTTTAAATCGTGGTTTCCCGTCCAAATCCGAAAACATCCGCCTTTCGGAACCCCCGTTCTGTCACAACGTATCCCTACTCTTGCGGGGAGCTTAGGGCGAGTCAAAAGACAAGTCGAGATTCCTTCGGAAGATCCGGCGTGTTCCTCTAGCAACCGCGGCTACAAAAACACCCTATGTAATCTATCTCGAGAATAGAATTTGAATAAGCAAAGCCGATCGAAAAATGAAATCTTCGAGGAAACACTTGATCGCTAGGAAAAGATTCAACTTGATAATTCAACAATAATAATGATACATACACAAGATCACCACCGGGATCCTTCCTCGATCTTGCTTCTAGCTCTGGGAACTCCGACGTGGTCTTCCGTGCAAGGTTCCCACGTCGGCTAGGGAAACCCTAGTAAACTAGCTCGACCCTCTCCTCTCCGAGATGGTGTCCCTCTCTTCTCTGCTCCTCGGCGGCCGATGACGAATTGTATGATGCGTGGCTCTCGGTCAGGGGGCTATAAATAGCCTGATTGGCGGCTAGGGCAAAGGGGAGCCTCCCTTGGGCCCTAGACGGGCCGGGCCGACCGGCCGGGCCGGCCGGCCGGGCCCATCCGGGCCCGGCCCCGAGGCCTCCTTTGCTCTACGTCGGTTCCCTTGCTTCCTGGTTGTTTCCCCCTTCTGCATGTAGGTCCATGTCGTCAGTTTCTCTCCAAATTGGACACAACTCCTTGTCTTGCAAGATTCAGCACTTTTCTGGTCAGGTCCTCGGAGTCTGTCATCTTCTCGGATCAAGTCCCTGGCTTCTTGGAGTTAAGTTTGCTTCATTTCATGACTTGTACGGGGCTTTAAGGTCTTGTCATGAGGTGCTTGATGAACTTGTCCCGAAAGTCTTGCATTCAACGCTAAAATCCTGCATAAACACTAACCTCCAAAACCGACATGCACACGTGATCTTGTTATACCACGGGGGTTAGTACCAATGGATAAGGTATAAAACTTATGCCAACACCGAAGGTAAACTCATGGCTAGGTTGACGGATTTTCACCGTCAACAAGAACTCACTCAACGTCGATCCTAAAGCTAATCCCAAACGACAACATCTCCGCCGTTTTGCCGACGACCAACGGGACGCCATCACGAAGGAACTCTCCAAACTACTCACGACCGGTTTCATTAGAGATGTCTTCCATCCTGAGTGGCTTGCTAACCCCGTCCTCGTCCGCAAGAAGAACACGAACGAGTGGATGAAGTGCGTCGACTACACTGATCTCAACAAAAACTGCCCCAAGGACCCCTTTGGGTTGCTGGGGATTAACCAAGTCATCGACTCCACGGCGGGCTGCGACCTGCTCTTCTTCCTCGCCTGCTACTCCGGGTACCACCAGCTCGCTATCAAGGAAGAAGACCAGGAGAAGACCGCGTTCATCACCCTGTTTTGCGCCTACTGTTACACAATGATGTCATTCGGGTTGAAGAACGCCGGCGCCACCTACCAGCGAGCTATCCAGAAATGTTTCAAGAAGTAGCTCAACGAGAACGTCGAAGCCTATGTGGATGACGTGGTCGTCAAGACTCGAAACTCTGACACGCTCATCGCCGATCTTGAAGAGACTTTCACATCCCTGCGGGAGTACCAGTGGAAGCTGAACCCGAACAAGTGCGTCTTCGGCGTACCTTCGGGAAAACTACTCGGCTTCATCATCAGCCATCGTGGCATTGAAGCCAATCCCAAGAAGACCTTCGCCATCACCAAGATGAAAGCTCCCACCTGCATCAAAGACGTGCAGAAGCTTATCGGGTGTATGGTGGCCTTGAACAGATTCATCTCGAAGCTTGGAGAACAAGGGCTACCCTTCTTCAAACTACTCAAGCACCAAGAGAAGTTCGTGTGGACCCCAAAGGTAGATCAAGCTTTGGCTCAGCTCAAGGATTTTTTGTCCAAGCCTCCAGTCCTCATGGCTCCTTGCAAAAAGGAGCAGCTACTGCTCTACCTTGCTGCGACTACCCATGTGGTCAGTACTGCCATCATCATTGAGCGGCAAGAAAATGGCCACACCTACCCAATCCAGTGACTAGTCTACTTCGTCAGCGAGGTCTTGTCGGAATCTAAGACCGACTCCAGCAGGTTCCCCATACCCCCCTTCATCTAAAAAATGAGGAAGGGTTTTGTAACTGTAGCAGCTCCAGCGATCGCTCTAAACGGATCTGCAAAATGAGCTTCGTGAAGAGAGAATCCCCATTCCTGGAATTCTCTCTCCTTTCCTTAGTCCAACCGTCGCTCCACCAGTCACGGGGAAAGCAGAGAGCAGGGGGTCTAGGGGTGTCCGCCGACAGCGCTCACCGACACCACAGGCCACGGTGGCGCCCGAGAAGGAGGGGGAGTGAAGAGGATGGCGAGGTAGAGGTAGGGACCCGCATCCTCCTCCACCGACTGCTACTCCTCTACCGGTGCTCCTTGGTCTGTCGTCGTCGTGCCCGCAGGGATGCCGAAGGTCCCCGTCGGCTTGCCCTTCCTCCTCCTCCACCAGCGCGGGCTGAGCTCGCTGCCAGCCGCCGGCGGTCAAGACCCCGGGCGAGATCCGCCAGGGCGAGCTCAACTAGGGAGCCAGCGCGGCAAGGAAGTAGGCGGCCGCTGCTCTGGCTGCAGGAGGGCTGAACCCCGTCGCACCATTCGTCGCTGGCCGCAACCGCAGTCTGAGCGGGGAGCTCCGCCTGCTACTGTGGGAGGTCCGCCACAACCGACTGCCCACGGGGAGCTCCCGCAGCAAAATGTTGACGGATAAAAGACGTATCCCTCTACGATCCGCAAGCGTACGGACCCCACACCTTTTTCACCACAGGATTCCCAAGGTTCTTGCCAATCCGCGGAGCAAGGGGATTACAAGTGTTCGATCAACAACGACACACTAGCTACTAAAACCCTAACTACTATTATACTAGAAAACAACTAAACACACTAGAGAGAATGATAAACGATCAAGGTAGAAGACACTCGCCCACGGGTCTACGATACTAGAGCATGCAATCGCTTAAAGACATGAAAAACCAATCTAATCTATCGGGGTTGTGACCACAGTTTCGCCCTTTCCCTCCTCTCGTACTGTCACTACGCGAAGGTATTCATGACTAGACCTTTGATGGACACGGCGTATTGAATGGATCCAAGGAAGCATTGAGGTCTTACTTCCTTTACGGTATGGTAGCTAACCTTTAGCATGAAAGTATATTCAACACAAGATGATAGATAGATAATCCGACAAAGTGCGATTACATCTCAAGATCGATTACAACCCATGGACGAATTAGAAGATTACCCCATCAAGGTGCTGATCATGGCACCGTTGATCATGGTTTCCCTTCCGCCGGTGTCTTCCTTCTTCTCCACGAGAGGGTGCTTCCTTCGAGGTGGTTGATCTCCCGCCGGAGATCCTCCTCCTCTCTCTAGCTTGTGTATGGCCTTCTGGTGCGAATAACTCCTCCCTTCTGTGTTGGCGGCGCCTCGGGGGTTTTAGGGTTGAAGATCCTTCGAGGGCAAGGAAAACGGGACCGAACCGGTGCCGGAAGTGGGCTGGGCCGGCCGGCCTGGGCCGGCCGGCCCAGGCCCAATTCGGCCCGGTTCGGTCGCCCCTTTTGCTCCGTGGGTCCCCGTGCACTTATGTACTTTGCCCCTCCACTTGCATGATTTTGATGCTGTTATCCTCGCGTCCAAGATGGAGGCTCTCTTTGCATGAAGTTTGATCTTTTACGCTTCAATCCCCGGGGGTGTTCCTCGTAGCACTTTGGTCCTCGCCACCATTTGAAGTGATTTCAGCAAGCTCATGAACACGAACAAGACTCCATGAATGCTGAACTTGTTGCGAATCCGTCCTTTATGTCCATGTTTTCCTACATAAACACAACACTTCCAAATGCATGCAAAAAGATGAACTTGTTATATGATTAGTGTGCCTAGTGGCGGGTTAGTTCCATAATCAAATCCAAAACCAAAGTGTAATGAACATGCTAGGTGCACCAAAATACACCGTCAACATCTCCCCCACACTTAGCTCTTGCTCGTCCTCGAGCAAGTACTCGTAAAAGAATTTCGTCCAAGGTGTTGTAATCATGTACCACTTATCCTTCTTCACAAGTTAGTCAATCCCTTCATCTTTAATACATAAACACAAAGTAATGATAATCAAACATAAACATGGGCGTTTAGAATTTTTACCACGTCAAGATTTACCCCACAACTCAAACCCTTCACTTGAAGTCTTCAATTTCAGCCATGCTTACTCCTTTGCTTCTATCGGAGGGTTTTTATGGTTTTCAAAACAAAAATTCCTGCAACAAGTATTAGACAAAAAACCTTTCTCCAAGCTCTCTCAAGTCACTCATATGAAGTGGCTATCCTAACCAAGTTTTATAAAACTCTCACCTCCCATTAGTCTCTCATATATCATGTAAAGTGGAGCTATAGGTAGGGCTAGCGCAATCAACACAAGTATTGTCAAACTAAGAACTTCCTCTAATGGTTGTCTACCTTTCAAAGCCAGTGATCATGAGAATTAACCGTATGTAGATATCAAGGATGAGAAGATTTAGAATGGTGGACATGTGCAAGGGCAAAAGAAAATTTTGACTACAAGGCACCGATGATGTCCTCGTTGTCGGATTGCACATGGTTGGAAATAGAGTAAAAGTTTCGTCTCCCAATCAACGTGACATCCTTCCTTACACTTTATTTTTTTTCTTTTTTTTCACTTGATCCATCCCTATCATATCTTCATTGCTACCTCATCTTTTCCTCTTTTTCTTTTTCTTCTTTCATTCACATATGATTTTTCTTTCTTTCTTTCTTTCTTTCTTTTCCGTACACATACTTTTTCTCTTTATTTTTCTCTCTCTTGACAACTTTTCAAAGCTTTCAATTCTCTCTTTCCTTGCATGCATACAATCTGAATTTTTAAATAAATCATGCTAGAGACGAGACGAAACTTTGAAAATAGGTTGTGTTCAAGGAATACGATGTACAAAAGAGATGTATAGGGTTGGGTATGGAATTCGGCGATATATATGACTTTCGTTGTGAAGGTCACGTTACCGAATATATGACGAGGCTAGCAACAAAAGATAAGCACAAGAACATGATCATTGCTCGAAATTAAAACTCACCAAGAGAGAAGGGTCCTAGCCTAACTCATCGTGCTAATCACACTTATGGTGGAGCGAAAAAATAAACTTGGCTTTGGATAGGAATTTTTTTCTTACTCTCAACTTGGAAAAAGAGGTTTTGCTAACCTTTATTACAAGGGTTTTAAGATAATTTTCAGAACTGAAATCCTCCAATTTTTAGCATCGAACATAGCACAACTAACATGTGAAGCTCAAGATCGAAGTGCGGTATGGGTACTTTAAGTAGTAGCGATTCCACTAAGCACCACGGTAAACGTTTTTCAAACCACATACTTGTGTTCATATATCAAGAATCGAAGATTAAACAAACAAGTAAATAAAGATAAGCAATACATAAAACACAAAGATATATATAAAGACTCTTTTTATTTGGTTTTCTTGACTCAACACTAATTTAAGACACTTGCAAAAATTTTAAAACGAACTCAAAAACTAAACACTCATTAAAACACTAAGACTCTCACACGAAGATTAAACCGAACCTAAACTTGAAGTTCAAAAGCTAAGGCTAGCGAGCTAGCTCTCCCCCACACTTAAAACATACGACGTCCTCGTCGTATCTTACAAAAAATCCTAAGGGGAAACCTAGATCTTGTGGTACTTCAAGCAAGTTTTGCACCACTTGCCTCTCATGTTTCCAACCATGCCAAAGAGTTTGCGCACGTTGCGGTTAAGGAACTTGTAGTCATCTTCAACTACGCGCTCCAAGTCCTCCATAAGCTGCTTCATCGCTTCCATGGCTTGGAGACATTCGTCGGCCGACGTGTAGAGATCCGCGATGGATTGACGGCAAACTCGACAACACACCGGATGCAATCCGAAGGGGTCGTCGTCGCCATAATCTCTACCGTTGTCACTACTGTCGTTGCCACCTCCATTGTCGTTGCCTTCGCCACCGTCGTTGCCGTCGCCATTGGGGCCTTCGGGAGTCCTTTCATTGGGCTGCTCATCCCAATCATCATCATCTCTACTGGCGGCCGCCCACGAGCTCGGGCTACGATCATCGGAGTAGTCGCTATCCCCATAATCCTTAGGCTCTGGTGACACCTCCTTGTAGTCTTTGCGCTTGATGCCTTGGAGGCGTGCCGACCTTCGAACGGGTGTAGGGACCTTCTCTCCTTCGACGGGGTTGCGAGATGCAAGAGCTCCGGTCGGGACACGTCCTCCGCAACGGATGCGTGCGGTCCTCTTGACGGGTAGCTTGAGCTCGCATCGCATCGCCTCCTCCATCGATGGCTTCTTGGCTTCTTGCTTCAACTCTAAGCTTCTTGGAGGCACAATGGCTGCTACAAGGGTGCAACACATTGCTTGAAAGGTTTGATTCTCGAGCTCCCAATTCGGCCAAATAAATAGTCCTGAGAGAAAAGCCACCGGGAACCTTATTTTCCTTTTTTACACTTCCCTTAAAATTTTCCGACCAAACAAGGAAGTCAAAAAGGAGCAATTCGGGCGAAATTCGGCGTCATCGGGCGTCGGGCCCCTCGGGCGGCCGGCCCACCCCGCCTCGGGGGCGGCCGGTCCGGGTTTTTGCACACCGCCCTATTTTTTCTTCCTTGGCCCATGGGAAAAAGTTGGCCCAGTAAATCTTCGCGAAAAACTCCAGAAAACTAAAAGAAAAATTATTTACAGAAGTTGATGCCTTGTTTTTCGTCCTAGGCGGGACGTTCGGGCTCTTCCTCCATGGTAAAGACGTCAACATGGTGAAGGGGCACGACATCGGGTTCGTAGTAAACCTTAAGCCGCTGTCCATTCACCGCAAATTGATCTCCGTTAATATCCATAATGGTTACCGCTCCGTTGGAGAACACCGAATGCACAACATAAGGTCCGTCCCACTTGCTTTGCAATTTCCCCTTTCTGAAGGTTTTAAACCTCGAATTGTAGAGGAGGACCTTATCTCCTTCTTTAAATTCTTTTTTCTTCAATCTTTTATCATACCACCTTTTGATTCTCTCCTTGTATATGCTTGCGTTTTCATAAGCTTTCAACCTCAACTCCTCTAGCTCGCTTATTTGAATTCTTCGTTTCACCACCGCGGCATCGAGATCAAGGTTCATCTCTTTGATCGCCCAATAGGCTTTATGTTCTAACTCAACCGGAAGGTGGCAAGCTTTTCCATAGACGAATTGATAAGGGGTCATACCTATCGGTGTTTTAAACGCCGTTCGATAAGCCCATAAAGCTCCGTCTAATTTCTTTGACCAATCCTTGCCTCCCTTCTCTATGGTCTTGTTGAGTATGCTTTTTAATTGCCTATTTGACGTCTCCGCTTGTCCGTTGGTTTGTGGGTGATAGGCCGTGGAGACCCTATGCTCAATTCCCAACTTGGACAAGCACTTTTTGAAGTTCTTCCCGGTGAAATGAGTTCCTCCATCACTTATCAAGATTCTCGGTGTACCGAAACGGGGAAAAATCACGTTCTTGATCATAGTGATGGACTCTTCCGTGGAAGCTTTACGACATGGTATAGGCTCTACCCACTTGGATACATAATCAACCATAACAAGTATATACTCGAATCCAAATGAGTTTTTAAAAGGCCCCATGAAGTCTATGCCCCATACATCGAATATGTCGATTTGTAAGTTGTATTTCAAAGGCATAGAATTTCTTTGAGAGATGTTTCCGGTTCTTTGGCATTCGGGGCATGACGCAACATATCGTTTAGTATCTTCATGCATCTCCGGCCAATAGAATCCGCTCGACCATACTTTTGCTTCGGTTCGAAAATGGCTATAGTGTCCACCGTACTTCGTCGAGTGGCACTTCCTTAGAATCTCAACCCTCTCTTCCCTTGGCACACATCTTCTCATCACTCCATCATTGCCATGTTTGAAGAGGTATGGTGCATCCCAAAAATATTTCTTACTTTCGGAGATTATCTTCCTTTGAGTGTTTTGATCTAGATGATCGAGGGGCATCTTTCGAATTGCTCGAATGATGTCGATCATCCAAGTGTCTTTATCAAGCACTCTATAGAGGTGGTCATCTCTCATCTTATCTTCTATGGGCTCTTTATCATCTTGTCCACGATTCATCCTAGACAAATGATCGGCCACAACATTCTCCACCCCCTTTTTATCACGAATTTCAACATCAAACTCTTGGAGAAGAAGGATCCAATGAATCAAACGTGGTTTAGCTTCCTTCTTAGCCAAGAGATACTTGATAGCTGTGTGATCGGTGTAAACAATGACTTTCGAGTTCACGATGTAAGATCTGAATTTTTCGAAAGCGAATACCACCGCTAGCAACTCTTTTTCCGTAGTGGCATAATTTAATTGTGCCCCACTAAGTGTTTTGCTAGCGTAGTAAACGGCGTGAACTCGGCCTTCCTTTCTTTGACCCAAGACCGCGCCTACGGCGTAGTCACTTGCGTCACACATGAACTCGAAAGGTTGGCTCCAATCCGGAGGTTGGATGATGGGAGCACTCACCAACGCATTTTTCAAGGTCCGGAATGCCGCTAGGCACTTCTCATCAAAGTCGAAAGCCACATCCTTTTGAAGAAGGTGCGTTAAAGGCTTAGTGATCTTCGAGAAGTCCTTTATAAATCTTCTATAGAATCCGGCATGGCCTAGAAAGCTCCTTAAGGACTTAACATCCGTAGGAGGTGGGAGTTGCTCAACCGTCTCTACCTTAGCCTTGTCCACTTCAATTCCTCTCTCGGATATAACATGTCCGAGCACTATGCCTTGCTTAACCATGAAGTGGCACTTTTCCCAATTTAAAACCAAATCTACCTCCGCACACCTTGTAAGGACCTTTTCTAAGTTTGCTAAGCAATCCATGAACGTCTTCCCGTAAACGGAAAAATCATCCATAAACACTTCAACAATTTCATCGATGAATTCCGAAAATACGGCCATCATGCAACGTTGAAAAGAGGCCGGAGCGTTGCATAGGCCGAAGGGCATCCTCCTATATGCAAACGTTCCGTAAGGACACGTAAACGTTGTCTTATGTTGATCTTCCGGGTGAATGGGAATTTGCATGAACCCCGAGTATCCATCGAGAATGCAAAAATAAGCGTGGTTTGCTAACCTCTCGAGCATCTCGTCTATGAACGGTAGGGGGAAGTGATCTTTCTTCGTCGCTTTGTTAAGCTTACGGTAATCGATACACATCCGCCACCCGGTCACGGTTCTTTGCGGTATCAACTCGTTCTTCTCATTCTTCACCACGGTCAAACCTCCCTTCTTTGGTACACAATGTACCGGGCTCACCCATTCGCTATGCGGAACCGAGTAGATGATTCCGGCATCAAGTAACTTGATAACCTCTTTCTTTACTACCTCTCGCATGGCATGGGTTAGCCTCCTTTGGTGGTCCACTACGGGCTTACATTGATCTTCCATTGGTATACGATGAGTGCAAAAGGCTGGGCTAATACCTTTGAGATCATTAATTGAATATCCAATCACCTTCCTATGTTTTTTAATAAAATCAGCAACGCTTCATTTTCTTCGGGACTCAACTCGTCGCTCACAATGACTGGATAAGTTTTGTCCGGGCCCAAAAATTCATATTTTAATCCCTTGGGCAAAGGTTTAAGGTCTACCTCGGGCACTTGTGGCTCCTCGGGTTTGATTTCTCCTATGTCTTCGAATTTCTCTTCCTCCACACTACCATCATGCGGCTCTAAGCCTTTTGTTGCTTCCTCTAGTTCTTCATCTTGTTGATTACTAATTTGATTTTCCATCGCTCTTTGCAGCGGGTCTCTAAAGGTTTCAACAAAACAAAGACTATCTATCTCTTCTACTTCTTCATCTTCGGGAGGAAAAGGTGTAAGGTGTTTAGAAGCACGAAGAAAGTTATATGTGTACTTTGTTCCATTAAGGTTCATTGTTACTTTGCCTTCTCCGCATCTAACACGGCATCAACCAACTTAAGAAAAGGCCTACCTAAGATTATATGATCAGAATTACTATGGTAAGCATCAATAACAAAGAAATCGGTTGGTATATAATTTCTAGAGATTTTTACTTTCATGTTGCAAGCAATACCTAGAGGTTTGATAGTTCTACCATCTCCCATAATTAATTTCGTTGATGTTGGAGCTAAGTCTAGGTTGTGGTATTGAACTTTATCGTAAATTTTAGAAGATAGAACACTTACTTGGGCTCCGATGTCGCATAAAGCTTTGCATTGAACTCTGTTGATCTTGCAACTCAAGTGTGGCGTCATCTTCTCTTCTTCTTCGGATCCTATCGAGTAAATTTCAGCGAGGCGAGCGTATGGTGATGCTTCGGGCTTGATCCCCATGATTCTCTTCACCTCGGCAATATGTTCCGGATCCACCACGTCATCTCCAAAGAGCTTTTCAAAAATCTCACCGGTGGTTTCGAGGTCGTATGAATTTTCAGCTTTCTTCTCCGGTGGGAAATCCACTTCCAATGCTCTTGCCATTCCCTTTTGATTAGGGAACGGTCTTCTCTTGTCGAATACTTCTCCGTAATCAATAGGAACCCAATCCATTGGTTCGAACTCCCTTAGTGGCTTCGCGCTTGACATGCTTCTCTTGTTCGTCTCATTTGGTACGGCGAAGTCGATGTTTGGTGTAGTTCTTGACTTAATGTGTTCTTGTTCAAGCTTTTCCATGATTGGCTCCTCTTTTGCGACTTCCGGGGTTGCCTCTTTAGAAAAATCAGCAAGCTTCTTCTTCCTTGAATTGAATTCCGGCTCTTCCGCAAGTCTTGTTTCCCAATCTCTTCGCATGGCAGCCGCTTTACTAACTTTTTGTAGAAGTTGGGCGGCTTCCGTGAGTGTTTTCTCCATGAGATCCCCACCTGCACACATTTCAACGTGTCGCATGCAACTAGGGGTTAGGGAAAAGAAAAATGTATGAAAGAGTACGTCACCGGTGAAGCCGAGTTTTGGTCCTTGTTCGATTAATTCATTAAACCTATCCCAGGCTTGGTCTATCCCTTCCTCTTCTCCTTGCATGAAGTGATCACTTGCCTCCTTAGATGTTGAACCTTGCTAATTGGAAAGAACTTCTCGCAAAACTTCTTTGTCAACTTGTTCCAATTGCCTTCAACTTCAAAGGACGCAACCGAATACCATGTCTTTGCTTTGCCGGCAAGTGAGTAGGGAAAGAGATTCCATTTGAACCATTCATCGGGAACTCCTTCTTGACGCACCGTGTTGCATATTGTCGTGAAATCCCTTATGTGTCTATATGGGTTCTCCGTAACCATCCCTTCAAATGGGTTTTCCGCCACCATCTTGATGATCTTGGATTTAATTTCATACTTGGTCGCTTCGAGCTTCGAATCCGACTCTTGTACTTTTATGTCTTCACATTGAGGGCTGGCGTAATCCCTTAATGATTTCTCCGGTTCTTCCACGGGTTGATTAACGAACTCCATCTAGACAATAAGATAAAAACAAAAAACAAATACGAAACAAGTGTTTTTCTAGATAATATATGTTAGATATAGCAAATAAAAGATAAACTAAAATATAAAACTAAGTTAGATGCAAATCAAACGATGTAAACTAACTTGCTCCCCGGCAACGGCGCCAGAAAAAGGGGCTTGTTGACGGATAAAAGACGTATCCCTCTACGATCCGCAAGCGTACGGACCCCACACCTTTTTCACCACGGGATTCCCAAGGTTCTTGTCAATCCGCGGAGCAAGGGGATTACAAGCGTTC
Source organism: Cenchrus americanus (assembly GCA_947561735.1). Taxonomy (NCBI): domain Eukaryota; kingdom Viridiplantae; phylum Streptophyta; class Magnoliopsida; order Poales; family Poaceae; genus Cenchrus; species Cenchrus americanus. The sequence continues at coordinate 192,228,010 of OX387242.1, forward strand.
GATCAACAACGACACACTAGCTACTAAAACCCTAACTACTATTATACTAGAAAACACTAAACTACACTAGAGAGAATGATAAACGATCAAGATAGAAGACACTCGCCCACGGGTCTACGATACTAGAGCATGCAATCGCTTAAAGACATGAAAACCAATCTAATCTATCGGGGATGTGACCACGGTTTCGCCCTTTCCCTCCTCTCGTACTTGTCACTACGCGAAGGTATTCATGACTAGACCTTTGATGGCCACGGCGTATTGAATGGATCCAAGGAAGCATTGGAGCTCTACTCCCTCTATGGCACGGTTGCAAGCCTTAAGCATTAAAGTATATTCAACACAAGATGATAGATAGATAATCCGACAAAGTGCGATTACATCTCAATATCGATTACAACCCATGGACGAATGAGAAGATTACCCCATCAAGGTGCTGATCATGGCACCGTTGATCATGGTTTCCCTTCCGCCGGTGTCTTCCTTCTTCTCCACGAGAGGGTGCTTCCTTCGAGGTGGTTGATCTCCCGCCGGAGATCCTCCTCCTCTCTCTCTAGCTTGTGGATGGCCTTCGGTGCGAATAACTCCTCTCCTCTCGTGTTGGCGGCGCGTCGGGGGTTTTAGGGTCGAAGATCCTTCGAGGGCAAGGAAAACGGGACCGAACCGGTGCCGGAAGTGGGGCTGGGCCGGCCGTCTGGGGCCGGCCGGCCCGAGCCCACTCGGCCCGGTTCGGTCGCCCCTTTTGCTCCGTGGGTCCTCGTGCACTTATGTACTTTGCCCCCTCCACTTGCATGATTTTGATGCTTTGTTATCCTCGCGTCCAAGATGGAGGCTCTCTTTGCATGAAGTTTGATCTTTTACGCTTCAATCCTCGGGGGTGTTCCTCGTAGCACTTCGGTCCTCGCCACCATTGGAAGTGATTTCAGCAAGCTCATGAACACGAACAAGACTCCATGAATGCTCCTTTGAACTTGTTGCGAATCCGTCCTTTATGTCCATGTTTTCCTACATAAACACAAAACTTCCAAATGCATGCACAAAGATGAACTTGTTATATGATTATTGTGCCTAGTGGCGGGTTAGTTCCATAATCAAATCCAAACCAAAGTGTAATGAACATGCTAGGTGCACCAAAATACACCGTCAACACAAAACTTCTAGAAGTTGAGTCTTTTTAGCTACCCCCTTCGTCTCTCTACTTTGCTCAAAATAGTTGATATGCGTATGCGCATCCGCATCATTACTGGAGACAGTCCAAGGCACGCTACCAACCAGTACAGAAGCTACTGTATGCAGTGCTCATCACCTCGCGGAAGCTACGACACTACTTCCAGGAGTACTCGATCACTGTCATCACCAACTACCCACTCGGCGACATCTTACGAAACCAAGATGCTTCTTGAAGAATCTCCAAATGGGCAGTCAAACTCGGTGCCCTCACCATTGACTTCAATCCTCGAACAGCCATCAAGTTGCAAGCTCTAGTCGACGTCGTGGCAGAGTGGCGGGAGAATCAACTACCAACTCCAACCGAGCGACCAGAGCATTGGGTGATGTACTTTGACGGCTCTCTCAAGCTCGAGGGCGCGGGTGCAGGAGTACTCTTGATTTCTTCAAAGGGCGAACAAATCAAGTACGTCCTGCAGATCTTCTGGAAGGTCTCAAACAACAAAGCCGAGTACGAAGCTCTACTGCATGGACTCTATCTCGCAATATCATTGGGCATCAAGCGACTACTAGTCTACGGCGACTCCACAGTGATCATCAACCAAGTTGACAAGTCTTGGGATCACAACAAGGAGAACATAGACGCCTACTGCCTAGAAGTCCACAAGCTCGAGAACAAATTCTATGGTCTCGAGTACCATCACGTCGTCCGCGACAACAACATTGCAGCAGACGTCCTGTCGAAGCTTGGTTCTACTCGCGCACAAGTACCAGCAGGAGTCTTCATCCACGAGATTCATGCGCCATCCATCCTAGAGCCAGCGCCCACGACCACTGACCCGGCACCTTCTGAAGCTGGTCAGGAGGTCATGATGATAGACGTGGATTGGCGACAACCCTTCATCGACTACATCCGCGAGCAGAAGGTTCCCACGGACAAGAACTTGGCTGAGCAAATGATCCGCCACGCCAAGTCCTACGTACTAGTCGGAGACAAGCTCTACAGGTGGGGCACCACTTCTGGAGTACTCATGAAGTGCGTTCCCTCGGAAAAAGGCAAGGACATCTTGGAGGAGATCCACAAAGGCGTCTGCGGCAACCTCGCGTCTTCTCATACGCTGGTCAGCAAGGCCTTCCGGTGAGCTTTCTACTGGCCCACAGCTTTGGGTGACGCTGAGGAACTCGTCAAAAGTTGCCAAGGGTGTTAGTACTTCGCCAAGCAATAGCATGTCTCGGCCTACAAACTAGTCACTATACCACCAACTTGGCCTTTCTCCTGCTGGGGGCTCGACATGATTTGGCCTCTCCGGACTACACCAGGAGGATTCAACAGAGTTCTAGTGGCCATCGACAAGTTCTCCAAGTGGATCGAACTCAAGCCGGTCACCTGCCCAAAGGCCGATAGAGTACTCCACATCTTGGATGAACTCGTGCACCGCTACGGACTAACCACCGCATCATCACAGACCTGGGCTCCAACTTCAACAATCACCAGTTCTTGGAATACTGCAGGAACAGCGGGATCGACGTCCGGTATGTCTCAGTCACCCATCCACGGGCCAACGGACAAGTCGAGCGTGCCAATGGGATGGTACTCGACGCTCTCAAGAAACGACTACACGATGCTGCTAACACTAAGGGGGGCAAGTGAATCAAGGAACTACCCAATGCACTTTGGGGGCTTCGTACTCAACCTACGAAGCCAACAGGGCAATCACCCTACTTCTTGGTCTACAGCTCCGAGGCTATCCTACCTGCCGACATCATGTGGGAGTCGCCAGCAGTAGAGCAGTATGACGACGGCATCTCAGAAGACAACAGGCGAGTTGATATCGATGGACTCGAAGAAGCTCGCTGTGCTGCCCTCGTCCAGTCAGCAAGGTACCTTGATGGTATCCGACTCTATCATGATCGCAACGTCATGGAACGCTCCAACGTTGGTGATCTAGTCCTCCGCCGCATCCAGAACACGAAAGGACTACACAAGCTCAGCTCGCCATGGGAAGTCCCTTCTCAATCGCAAAGTTGACTGGACCGGGTTCATAATGCCTCCAAACACTTGAAGGCGACAACGTCAACAACTCATGGAACATCGACCAACTCTGTCGATTCTACGCGTAGTCCCTCGACTACTCTGGGGGTCCAAGTCTACATGATTACTCTTGGGCTCTCCGCCGTAAGCGTCCTCCTGGTCCAGGCACCAGTCTCCGGACTGCTCCATACCAAGATCTAGTGTCAATAGCTACTAACAGATCTCGGGCTACTCAGAGCATCAAGGACTCTAGCAGCGGTCTACAAAGATCCAGCGTCAACGGCTACTAACGGATCTCGGGCTACTCAGAGCTTCAAGGACTCTAGCAATGGTCTACATAGAGACCATGTACTCTTAGATCTAGCCTAGACAGCTACTAACTGATCTGCAGCTATAAGTGGCCACGGGTCCTAGCACTGCTCAAGCCGTAGGCGGCCTTCGGGTCCAGCTGACTACACTTGTAAACAACACTGGGCATCCAGGTGTATTTTTTCCTCAGTAATAAAGTTTGATTCCTAGTCATCTCATTTGCTGTGATTTCCTCCAGTGGATCTACTGTCGAGTCCTGCTACTCGCGACATCTCCATGATGAGCACTCTGCACACATACACCGCGACAATGAGTACTCATTTCAAACATATATCATGGAAGATTTTCATTCAAACTTAAACAAGTTCACATAACTTTGTTTATATTACATATGCTGCCATGAGCCAACCCTACAGGACAACTACTAAAGTTTCAGCTTCTCCGTGACTTGTTCCATGATGGGCGCCATCTGCTCCAGCAGCTCCTTGTACTTGTCGTTTGTGCAATTTGCAGCTAGTCCTCCCGCGACTACATCCACCGGAGCCTTGGGGAAGTACAACTTCATATATGCCAAGACTTGGTTAGGGATGGACTTCGCCAGATGCTTCACATAAGTTGCCAGATGCCCGGGGGATTCTTTCAGCCGATCCACCAACAGAGCTATCTTGGCCCGCCCGGGTGAGGCACCAGCAATCTTGCAATGGGGAGCACGGCTTCTTCAAGTTCCTTGAGTTGGCCCTGTAGCTTCTCGCAGTCTTCATTGAGCTTCTGCAGAGATTTATAGCAGTTCACAAGGTCACGATCTGAGGCTTCACGAAGCTCCATGTGCTTGACGCACTCATGAGACAGCTGCTTATATTCATATTCAAGTACCTCTCGGGCATCCTTCTCTCGGTAGACTATGTTCTTCATATCGGTCTTCGGTGCTTTTAGCTGGTCTACCCGGGCCTCAAGATCTGCAAAAGCTCAAGAACGCATGTCAGACTACTACAAGGTACTCTCAATAAGTATTTGATAGGCTGATGGCAACATACATTTATTCTACTGGTGCAATGACTTGTTCTTCCGAACAAGTCATCAGTTTTCGCCTGCATTTCTTGTACCTCGTTGTGGTACTAGGCGAAAGTGTTGTCTAGCATGGACTGCAACATGGCGGAGTGCTTCTTGGCCATGTTGAGATCCTTCTCCAGGGATTTTGCTCGAAGCACTGTGTCGCCATATCCCTGGAGCATATTTGATTTTTGTCGGGATCTCTCCCCGACATCCTGCACAAGGCAACAATCTTTATTGAGTACTCAGTTCATGGGGAATTCGACTATTCAAGGGTACAGTTGTGTACCTTCATCCACTACTCAGCCCGGCGCATTGACTCCAAATTGCGGGCCACCATCGTTGGGTCGATGAGGTCATCTGCCAGGAGCTCCAGCCTGGCACGACTATTCGTTGCTGCCTCTGACATCGGCGCCGACCGGATTGGCTCCACATCCTGGATCTCTGACGACCGGACGACAACGTCCATGCTCGACTCCGGGAGTGCGTTGTCGTGCGCCTCCTCTGTGGTCTCGGGGGCTATTGGTACCTCCGGTCCGGCAGCTGCCCCCTCTGGCACTTCGGCTTCAGGAACGACGCCCTCAATCGCCACAGTTTCCGAGATCGTGGCCCCCTCGACTTGTGTTTCTGTCATCACAAAGCACACGACATCAGTACGTGGGGGCAACGAGTACTATATGTGGCAGACGACATCACTCCAGTCTACGGACCATCTACTACGGTGGCCTCTAGTGGCATAGCCTCTCCGCTCCACGCAACAGTCTCAGCCTGAGGAAGGGTTGCGGGCTCCTCAACAGCTGGTGACGGGTCTTCCTCACTAATTGCTGCACTGGGTTCCTCGCCCTCCCAGGACAGATCAGTAGATTTCCTGCAAAGTACAAATTCGGTGATCAGCCAAGCAATGATTACCAACCTACAAGTACTACTCAAAGATAGACTTCACTCACAAGTTGGACCGGACAACAGTCACAATCGGAGTGCCAAGTAGGCTGGCGATATCAACAAGCCCGGCTTTTGCGGGCACCTCTTCTTCAACATGGGCGACTACCTGCTCCACGGCTCCAGTAGTCGCGGAGGGCTCTGGCCTCCTCTCTTCTGTCGACACTAGCGGCTCGCCGGCTCCAGTCACCAATTGTGCCGACTCCTGCACGACTTCTTGCGACACCCTAAAATTCCATCACTAAAAATCACCTAGCAACATGTTAATATAGTCATAAGGTTTTAAATTGAAATGCCATTTAAATTAGAGCTCTAAATTATTAAATTTAATTTAATTAATCTAGAGACAACAAGTGATTGTGCATCATTATTTGGCTTTGCATGGTTTTTGGTTGCTTGGGTGAATTCTAAAATATTTATAAAATTTTGTGAAAAGTTTGAAGGTTTTTTTGTTTGAATTTGATTTGAAAAGAATTGAATTGAAAAAGGTTTGGAAATACAAAAAAAAGAAAACTTATATCGCTTACGTTTCGGACCAACAGGCCCAGCAACCCACTTCCCCCCTCCCCCGCAATGGCCCACGCCGCCGTTCTTCTTTTCTTTTTCTTCTTTCGCTGACGCTCTGGTCCCACTGGTCAGCGCCCCCTTCTCCTTCCTTCCTTTCTCCCCCTCCTCTGCTTCGTCTGAGTTAGCACCGCCACAACCGGCCGCGACGTCTCCGCTTCACCTGCGCTTTCTTTCCTTCCTTTAATCGTGCATTATGGAAAATAATTATCCCGCCATTCCCTCACCTTCAATTCCCCGGCCGTTACTCGGCCCCACCGCCCGTGATGGCCGCTCGCCATCTATGGAAGGCCGCCAACCGTTTGCCCCTTCCATTTCCCCTCGCCACTCTCTCTCTCTGTCGCTATATAAGGTTCAATCCGAGCTTCTGCTTTCCCCTTTGCCCTCACACTGCAAGCACACGCGCCCGAAGCCCCCTTTGCACTCAGCGCCACCACCTCTGTTCATCCTCCGCCGTCGTCGGTTTTCTTCACCGGCTCATCTCTTTTGCCTTCAAGCTCGCCCAGCTCCTCTACGCGTGGTGAGAAAACTTCCTTGCCCATTTCTTTTCTCCTAAGGCCTCACTGTCGCACGCACAACCTCGCCGGAGCAGCCGCGTCGCCCCCTTCCGGCGGCGGCCGTCGTCGAGGCACGGGCATCCCCCTTGACTCCCCTGTCACGTGCGCGTGTAGCCCCCGCTACGCATTGCACCAACTCGTGGTCAATTTGGTAGCCGGGAGCACCGTCCAGAGGTTATGCCGACGAGTCTTCCGCCGCACGCCGCCAGACTCCGGCGAGCTCGCCGCCACCTCCCACTTAATCGCGTCCTAGACCGTTGGATCGTTGATCCACGGCGCCAATCAGATCAAGAGGATACCCCTTCGGTGCGGTCCACCGTGGACCCGTGCACTGGGTTCACGGCACGGTCCACCGCCATCGTGGCCGTTGGATCTGAGATCCACGGTTCGGTTGTGGTATTTTCTTTAAAGAGCCCCTGAACAATTTCATATTTGCATGCCGGTCCTTCCACCTTATAAGAATCTTGCAATCAGGTCCAGATTTTTGCGAGTTAGCCCCTGTCTACCCCAGATAATATGACCAGAGGTCCTTTTCTTGTGTTTTAGCATTTTAGCGCTCCTGCTTTTATATGAAATTATGTTTTAGCCCCTGGTTTTGTTTATAGAAGCCCTGTAGAATTTAGTTTTATTGCAGACAGGTCCCTGTAACTTGTTTTAAGCATAACTTTCTTGTTTTAACTCTGTTGTTTATGCTTGTGCGTAGATATCGTGCCTATTTCGTCTGAGCTCCCCGTCTGAAGTGATCAGGAAGGGCCTGTCTTTGAAGAAGAGTATACCCGGCTTGTAGAGGAAGGCAAGTGGCTTTCCCCCTCAGCATTTTCTCTTTTGGACCTATAACACTGCATGCTTAAACAATATTTACTATTTCTGTTGCAATGCATTAATATGATGGGCAAACACCTTTTTAAAGACCTGACTAGATGTTTTATTCTGTTACCTTGATCAACCATGTTTATCAAATGCTTGGGTAGATAAATGCTTAGCTTGCTCAAACTTGGGGTAGATTTACGTTGCCTATGCTAATGCAAATCAGTTCTGTGTTGGAATATGTTAATGTTAAGACAAGATCACCTATGGTTTAAATGGAACATGGAGAACCACCCCACACAACAATACAACCACAGTTCACATGGCTCTGGCTTAGCCAAGTAATTAGGAGAGTGAGTTAGATGATAGCCTTATACCGAGAGGGGCATAGGGGGCCGGAGTTGAAGGGGTATAGCCTGGTTCTTTTGGGGTAGCAGCCTTGGCTAAGGTGCTGACCATTAGGGAGGGTTATGGTCTTCTTGGTTTCTCTTCTTTTATTTGTAAAGGCTTCGTAGTGGACCCCTATCCACTCACCTTGGAAGTGTTTAAGGGTCTAGCTAACCCAGGCAAAATGGGGAACACGAACTGTGGGTAAAGTGTACAACCTCTGTAGAGTGTAAAACTGATCGATCAGCCGTGCTCACGGTCAAGAGTGTCTTGGACCCTCACATGATAATCAAACTTAAAGATGGAAATAAATCGTGGATCTTGTGGGTCTTTGGGCTTTGTATGTCTTTTAAAGTTAAGTGGGTTGGTATAAACTTACATCTAGTAACTAGGTGCTGCTAACTAAAACTTGACCAACTTATAAAATGCTTACCACTGTGAACCATAGCCTATCCTTGGTAGCCATGCATGTTTCCCCCACTTGCTGAGCTCCAACCATAAGTGTGCTCATCCCTTGCTTACCGTTGTTCAGAGGAGAACATCGGTGAGGAGGAATACTGGAGCGACTACGAGGAATTCTAAGGCACGCGGATCCCCCAGTCATCATGCCTGTGGAAGCTGAAGAAGGAGCTACTCATCTTCAGAAATCGTTTTGTGTTTGGACCTTCGAGTCCAGCCGTCTGAGTGTAATAAGGAATATTTTATCAGTTTAACTCTCGTACGAAGTGTAATAAAGAATATTATATCAGTTTAACTCTCGTACGATTTATTACTGCAATGGTATTACACTCTTTTGTCTGTCATGTGTGTGTAAATTGATCCTGGCGCACATATGAGATGCATTCGGTTTTCCTTGTAAAATCGGGTGTGCCAAAGTGGTACCAGAGCCGTGATGACTGTAGGTCGCAGCCTTATTTAGAAATGGACGAAATTAAGGATTCACGTTCTAGAAAACCATGCCATGCTTCAAATCATCTTATTTACGCTTTAAAAATCTAATTTAATCTTGTTTATCATTTAAACTCTATCATTTTTATTTATTCTGTACTCTGAGTTCAGTTTTACTTTGACAGATGGCCAGAACTTACCTGACTCCTCGCAAGAGCACCGGTGGCCGTGTTCCCACTAGACAGCTGGCTCCTTGTCATCGTCTGGAGGATGTTGAGGAGGAACTCGAGGAGATTCAGCCAGAGGTTGAAATTGAGGAGGCTTCGAAAGAAGTGCAGCCGGAACCTGTGGAAGAAGAAGATCCAGAAGAAGTGGAGATGGAAGAAGAACCAGTGGAGCCGCCACAGCTGTATGATGGAACTGTTCTAGAAGCTGATGCTGATGGTGATTTAGTGATTCCACCAGCACCTATGGAAGAGGATGATGCACCTCCTGCGCATGTTGATCCTGCACCCAATGTTGTGGGTGGTGATCCGGATGATTCGGGAGATTACAGCGGAGATGAGGATGAAGATGACAACAATGCTAATGAAAACCCTGAGGAGGACGAAAATCCTCGCTATCATGGAGCTGAGTACCACAAACACACCACTAAGGAGGAGAATGGTCACTTCTGTATTCTTCTTCGTGAGGTACTGCAGCACTTGGGGTACACCATGAAGCTGCTTTATGTTACAAAGCACTTCAGTGAGCTAGGCATGAGGGACTACTACACCAGCCGAGTCTACATCCGGGCGCCTTTGAATGACACTGATGGATGGAGGTATCGCTCGTCACACCATAGTATAGTTCACTTCTCTTCTGATGATGCTGCGGTCAATGATGCAGCAAGAAGGGCACTCTAGTGACTCTGTTATGCACGGCGTGAGCGTCTACATGGGTCCGAGTTTCGCCTTGTTCCTCGTCGTGTGAGTGGCTCAGAAGAGACTGCGGTTCCAGTTGGGGGTGATGATCGCATTGATGTCTTGGCTCGAGTGACTGCTGCCTTGAACACCAACCTGGAGGGTGCAACGGCTGAAATGGATAGGTACCATGAGGAGTTGCAGGCTGCACAAGCAAGAATTGCACATTTAGAAGCACAGCTGGCTGGTCAGCGACCTCCTCAAGAAGCAATGCCGTACCAGACTACAGCTTCTCCTCCGCGCAAGAGACTCCGCTATGGCACGACTGAAGAAATGACTCGCCTTGGCTAGGATCTTAGGATGCCTGCCTTTACCATTTACAGTTTCGTTAGATCGTTCCTGCGAGGACATAATGCTTGTAATAAATGAATGTTGCTTGCAAACATGTTTCAATTGGATTTTTTTTGGATGTAAGTTGTATGGTGGAGTGATGGCCACTATACAATCAAAATTGTTAAGTTAATTAAAGTTAGTTTGTGTTTCCAATCCGGTTGTCTTTGATTAATCTCTCATGCAAGATTGAAATGAATCAAATATGTTCTCGCAGTCATTTGACATATCAGTGATGTTTCGTTTATATCTCGAGCTACAGAACTCTAAATGACATGAAACTAGTTGGGTTAGTTCACAAATTTCGAGGATGATTTTCTGTTAAAAATTCAATGTTATACAGTATATATTTTGGGAGTTATGCACAAAGTAATGAGCACATCAGAGTCTGTAAATTTCTGCTGATTCAGCTGCACTGTTTGAATTTTATCTCGAGTTGTATATATCCAATTGAGGTGATTCCAGTTGGGATAGTTTCATAATTTTATCCTTCACAACCTGGTAAAAATTCATGATATTTGCATAACTATACAGAAAGTTGCACATGATTCTTTGAGGTCAATAGAATCTGTCCTAGTTGGAAAACATGTTGCTTATTCAATTTAAGTTATCTTCTTATGCATTGATTAAAGTACATCTTTCTGAAATATATTTTTCTAACAGTCAGATGGTAAACACCAGGTCCGAACGAGGTCAAGACGTACCGCCTGTGATCCGTGCTCATATTGCTAATCAGCAGAATCCTGCACCACCCCACCGGTTAATCAAGCAATGGATCCGGCTATGCAGCAGTTTTTTGAAGCGCAGATGCCATTGATCCAAAACCTCACCAACACTGTGCAACAGATGCAAGCTCAGCAGAACCAGCCGCCATAGCCAGCTCCTCCGCCGCCCAGGGACAGGCACAAGGAATTCATGAGCCACCATCCTCCTACCTTCTCACACTCGTCTGATCCACTGGATGTAGATGACTGGTTGAAGACAATTACCAAGAAGCTGGAGATCGTTCAGTGTACTGATAGGGAGATGGTGAGACTTGTGGGATAAGCTGCAGGTTGGTGGGATGCATATTCAACTACACATCCCAACAGGCAGAATATCACTTGGCAGGAGTTCCGCGACAATTTCCGTACCTATCACATCCCTTCAGGGGTAATCAAGCTTAAGCAGAGGGAATTCTTGTCACTGAGGTAGGGTAGCATGTTTGTGACTGAATACTTGGACAAGTTCACTCATCTGTCTCGATATGCACTAGATGAGGTGAACACTGATCCTAAAAGACAGGAAAGGTTTCTGGATGGCTTGATTGGGCCTCTTAATTATCAACTGTACAGCCACATTTTCCAGACTTCCAGACACTGGTGAACAAGGAGATTGGCCTGGAGAGCAAGAGAAAGGAAATGGGTGAATAGAAACGCAAGTTTCAGTCACATGGACAGTCCAATAGCAACACTCGTCCTCATTTCAGTTCTCAGCAGAGTCTGACTCAGTACCATCCTGGTGGTCATAGTGGGAGGTACCCACAGAATATGCAGCTGTAGCATTCGTTTCAGCCACAGCGCTTCAACCCAAAGACACCCAGAGCTCCTACTCCTCCGTTTAGTCGTCCCAACAATGGCTCTGGAGCGCCTATCAGAAACACTACTCCTGTTCAGCCCAGTGGATGTTTCAAGTGTGGAGAGCTGGGGCACTATGCTAACAACTGCCCGAACAGAGTGATGCAGACACCTCAGAGAGACAGTGGTAACAGTTCTGGGCAGCCATCTTCATAGGCTCGTACTCCACAGACTCCTAGCAAGAGAGGCCAGCAGAATCACGTGCGTGGCCGGCTTAGTCATGTATTAGTGGCGCAAGCCCAAAATGACTCCGGCGTGGTATTGGGTACGATTCCTGTCAACTTTGTACCTGCTACAATATTATTTGATTCAGGGGCATCACATTTATTCATAACTGATCAATTTGTGACAAGACATAATTTATCTATGAGCTCAATGAAGAATCCACTGATAGTTAGCTCCCCGGGAGGGGAAATGAAAACTGGTTATATATGCCCACAAGTAAAAATTAATATCAAGGGAGTAGACTTTCTTTCTAATCTAGTAGTCTTAAAATCATGGGGAATAGATGTCATTCTTGGGATGGATTGGTTAAGAAGTTGTGATGGGGTTATTCAGTGTCGGAAGAAGTCATTGTTATTAACCAGTCCACAAGGAGAGAGAATAGAGTATGTGGGTACACCCTCAACTAGCTATAGAACTATGAACTCAGTAGAAAGCAAGGCCTTGGAGGATATAAGGGTAATGAATGAATTCCCTGATGTGTTTCCAGAGGATTTGCCAGGTATGCCACCTGATCGTGACATTGAATTTAGTATTGAACTTATACCTGGTACTGCTCCCATATCTAAAAGACCTTATAGAATGGATGTTAAAGATTTAACTGAATTAAAGAATCAAATTGAGGAACTACTTAGTAAAGGGTTTATCTGTCCTAGTTCATCACCATGGGAGCCCCCACACTCTTTGTTGATAAGAAGGATGGATCTAGGAGGTTGTGTATAGATTATCGATCTCTTAATAAGGTTACTATCAAGAACAAATACCCTTTACCACGGGTTGAGGATTTGTTGGATCAAATGGGAGGAGCTAAGGTATTCTCCAAGATAGATCTTAGATCAGGTTACCATCAGTTGAAAATCCGAGTGGGGGATATAACAAAGACAGCATTCACATCTAGATATGGGTTATATTAGTTCACTGTGATGTCTTTTGGCTTGACCAATGCTCCAGCGTACTTCATGTATTTAATGAACAAGGTATCCATGGAGTATCTGGATAAGTTTGTTGTGGTGTTCATTGATGACATTCTGGTATTTTCTCGGAGTCAGGGAGAACATGAAGAACATTTGAGGCTTGTGTTGCAGAAGCTCCGTGAGCATCAGTTGTATGCCAAGTTCAGCAAGTGTGCTTTTTGGTTGAAGGAGGTCTCTTTTCTCGGACACATTATCACAGATGGAGAGATTGCAGTGGATCCAAGCAAGGTCTGGGATGTATTGAACTGGAGTCCGCCTAAGAATGTACCGGAGATCAGAAGCTTCCTTGGACTTGCAGGATACTATTGCAGATTCATCGAGGGATTTTCTAAAATTGTGAAGCCTCTTACCACTCTGCTTGAGAAAGGTAAAGAGTTTAAGTGGGATGAGAAGTGCAAGGCTAGTTTTGAAGAGTTAAAGAAGAGATTAACCACAGCTCCTGTATTGATCATGCCAGATATACACAAAGGGTTTGGTGTGTACTACGATGCTTCTCGAAAAGGTTTGGGTTGTGTGTTGATGCAGGAAGGAAAGGTAGTAGCATATGCTTCAAGACAGTTGAGAAAGCATGAGCAGAACTATCCTACTCATGATCTGGAGTTAGCAGCGGTTGTTCATGCATTGAAGAATTGGAGGCATTACATGATTGGGAATAAGTGTCAGATTTCCACTGGCCACAAGAGTCTGAAGTACATATTTACTCAGAAGGATCTGAATCTAAGGCAAAGAAGATGGTTGGAGTTGATCAAGGATTATGATTTGGATATTCAGTATCATCCTGGTAAACCAAATGTGCTAGCAGATGCTTTGAGTCGGAAAGGTCAGACCAACATGTTGATAGGACACTTGTTGCCTCAGGAGTTATGTTCGGAGATGGCACAGCTCAACTTGGGAATAGTCGCCTCAAGTGAGACCTTGAGATTGGAAATTGAGTCGACACTTGAGCAAAATATTAAAAAAGGGCAGTTGATTGATGAGAAGATTGCGGAGTATAAAAAGCTGATAAAGTTGGGCAAAGTTCCGGATTTCAGGGAGGATGAGCAAGGAACCGTATGGTTTAAGAATAGAATTTGTGTACCTAAGATTAAGGAGTTGCGAGAAACTATCTTGAAGGAAGACACGGCTCAGCATACTCTATCCATCCTTGAAGTACTAAGATGTACAGGACTTGAAACAGATGTATTGGTGGTATGGAATGAAAAGGGATGTAGCAGCTCATGTTGCTCTATGTGATGTATGTCAAATAGTGAAAGCTGAGTATCAAAGACCAGCAGGGTTGCTTCAACCTCTAAAAGTACATGAGTGGAAATGGGAAGAGATTGGTATGGATTTCATAGTGGGTTTACCTCGTACTCGTGATGGGTTGTTGTGGATAGGTTAACCAAGGTAGCACACTTTATTTCGGTGAAGACGACTTATACAGGAGTTAAGCTGGCCGAATTGTATAATTCAAGGATAGTGTGTTTGCATGGGGTACCGAAGAAGATAGTGTCAGATCGAGGCACACAGTTTACTTCACGGTTTTGGCAGAAGTTGCATGAGTCTATGGATACAAAGCTAAATTTCAGTTCAGCATACCATCCGCAAACAGATGGACAGACAGAGAGAACAAATCAGATTCTTGAGGATATGTTGAGAGCTTGTGCGTTGAAGAATAGTGGCAGTTGGGATAAAAGTTTGCCATATGCAGAGTTTGCTTATAATAACAGTTAGCAGTCCAGCATCAAGATGGCACCTTTTGAGGCTTTGTGTGGAAGAAAGTGTAGAACACCGTTGTTTTGGAACCAGGCTGGAGAGAGTCAACTCTTTGGACTGTACAGCATACGGGAAGCAGAAAAGCAAGTTGAGATCATTAGAGAGAATCTCAAAGCGGCACAGTCACGTTAGAAGAGTTATGCTGATCCTCGGAGAAGAGAGGTGGTTTTGGAAGTCGGTGATTATGCATACCTTAGAGTGTCACCTATTCATGGTCTACGGAGGTTTAATGTCAGAGGGAAGTTACCACCTCGATTCATAGGTCCTTTCAAGATAGTGAAACGAAAAGGAGAGGTAGCTTATCAGTTGGAATTGCCAGCACAGTTGTTAGGTGTTCATGATGTGCTCCATGTATCGCAATTGAAGAAATGTACAAGTGAAGTTAAGATAGAACCGGTACAATTGGAGGATATTAAAATGGGGAATGATTTGACATACAAGGAATATCCTGTTAAGATCTTGGATACATCGGAAATGGTTAGCAGAAGTAAAATCATCAGGATGTGTAAAGTACAGTGGAGTCACCATAATGAGGAAGAAGCAACATGGAAAGAGAGGATGAACTTAAGTAAGATTTTCCTCATCTGTTCCCTAAATCTTCTAAATCTCCAGACGAGATTCTCTTTAAGGGGGTAGGATTTGTGACACCCTAAAATTCCATCACTAAAAATCACCTAGCAACATGTTAATATAATCCTAAGGTTTTAAATTGAAATGCCATTTAAATTTGAGCTCTAAATTATAAAATTTAATTTAATTAATCTAGAGACAACAAGTGATTGTGCATCATTATTTGGCTTTGCATGGTTTTTGGTTGCTTGGGTGAATTCTAAAATATTTATAAAATTTTGTGAAAAGTTTGAAGGTTTTTGGTTTGAATTTGATTTGAAAAGAATTGAAAAAAGGTTTGGAAAAAAGAAAAAAAAAAAGAAAATTTACCTCCCTTACCTTTCGGCCCAGCAGGCCGCTTTCCCCCTCTCCCGCAACGGCCGACGTCGTCGTTCTTCTTTTCTTTTTCTTCTTCCGCTGACGCTCTGGTCCCACTGGTCAGCAGCGCCCCCCTTCTCCTTCCTTCCTTTCCCCCCCTCCTCTGTTTCGCCCGAGTTAGCGCCACCGCAGCCGGCCGCGATGGCTCTGCTTCACCCGCGCTTTCTTTCCTTTCTTTAATCGCGTGTTATGGAAAATAATCACCCTGCCTTTCCCTCACCTTCAATTCCCCGGCCGTTACTCGGCCCCACCGCCCGTGATGGCCGTCGGCCATCTATGGCAAGCCACCGGCCGTTTGCCCCTTCCATTTCCCCTACCCACTCTATCTGTCGCTATATAAGGTTCAATCCGAGCACCCGCTTTCCCCTTTGCCCTCACACTGCAAGCACACGCGCCCGAAGCTCCCTTTGCACGCAGCACCGCTGCCTCTATTCGTCCGCCGCCAACGTCGGTTTTCTTCACCGGCTCATCTCCTTCATCTTCAAGCTTGCCCAGCTCCTCTACGCATGGTGAGAAAACTTCATCTCCCATTTCTTTTTCTCCTAAGGCCTCACCATCGCACGCACAACCTCGTCGGAGCAGCGGCGCCGCCCCCTTCCGGCGCCGGTCGTCGTCGAGGCACGGGCATCCCCCTTGACTCCCCTGTCACGTGCGTGTGTAGCCCCGCTACGTATTGCACCAACCTGTGGTCGATTTGGTAGCCGGGAGCGTCGTCCAGTGGTTACGCCGGTGAGTCTTCCGCCTCGCGCCGCCGCACTCCGGCGAGCCCGCCGCCACCTCCCGCTTACTCGCATCCTAGACCGTTGGATCGTTGATCCACGACACCAATCAGATCAAGGGGATACCCCTTCGGTGCGGTCCACCGTGGACCCGTGCACCGGGTTCACGGCACGGTCCACCGCCATCACGGACGTTGGATCTGAGATCCACGGTTCGGCTCTGGCATTTTCTATAAAGATCCCCTGTCTACCCTAGATAATATCACCAGAGGTCCTTTTCTTGTGTTTTAGCATTTTAGCCCTCCTGTTTTTATATGAAATTATATTTTAGCCCCTGGTTTTGTTTATGAAAGCCATGTAGAATTTACTTTTATTACATATAGGTCCCTGTAACTTGTTTTAAGCATAACTTTCTTGTTTTAACTTCGTTTTTAGCGTTCTATATACCGAAATGATCGTCTCAGCGAGTAGAATCATTTAGACAGTGAGTTTTTAACTTTTGCAGCTGTTTGGTGTACTGTTTATTTATTGTTTGTTGTTTATGCTTGTGCATAGATATCGTGCCTATTTCGTCTGAGCTCCCTGTCGGAAGTGATCAGGAAGGGCCTGTCTTTGAAGAAGAGTATACCCAGCTTGTGGAGGAAGGCAAGTGGCTTTCCCCCTCAGCATTTTCTCTTTTGCACCTATAACACTGCATGCTTAAACAATATTTACTATTTCTGTTGCAATGCATTAATATGATGGGCAAACACCTTTTTAAGGACCTGACTAGATATTTTATTCTGTTACCTTGATCAACCATGTTTATCAAATGCTTGGGTAGATAAATGCTTAGCTTGCACAAACTTGGGGTAGATTTATGTTGTCTATGCTAATGCAAATTAGTTCTGTGCCGGAATGTGTTAATGTTAAGACAAGATCACCTATGGTTTAAATGGAACATGGAGAACCACCCAACACAACAGTACAACCACAGTCCACATGGCTCTGGCTTAGCCAAGTAATTAGGAGAGTGAGTTAGCTGATAGACTTTTTCCGAGAGGGGCACAGGGGGCCAGAGTTGAAGGGGTATAGCTCGGTTCTTTTGGGGTAGCAGCCTTGGCTAAGGTGCTGACCATTAGGGAGGGTTATGGTCCGCTCCGCTGCTGTAACTGTTGCGGGCTATTGGTTTCTCTTCTTTCATTTGTAAAGGCTTCGTAGTGGACCCCTAGCCACTCACCTTGGAAGTGTTTAAGGGTCTAGCTAATCCAGGCAAAATGGGGAACACGAACTATGGGTAAAGTGTACAACCTCTGCAGAGTGTAAAACTGATCGATCAGCTGTGCTCACGGTCAAGAGCGGCTTGGACCCTCACATGATAATCAAACTTAAAGATGGAAATAAATCGTGGATCTTGTGGGTCTTTGGGATTTGGATGTCTTTTAAAGTTGAGTGGGTTGGTATAAACTTACATCTAGTAACTAGGTGCTGTTAACTAAAACTTGACCAACTTATAAAATGCTTACCGCTGTGAACCATAGCCTATCCTTGGTAGCCATGCATGTTTCCCCCACTTGCTGAGCTCCAACCATAATTGTGCTCATCCCTTGCTTACCGCTGTTCAGAGGAGAACATCGGTGAGGAGGAATACTGGAGCAACTACGAGGAATTCTAAGGTATGCGGATCCCCCAGTCATTATGCCTGTGGAAGCTGAAGAAGGAACTACTCGTCTTTAGATATCGTTTTGTGTTTGGACCTTCGAGTCCACCCATCTGAGTGTAATAAAGAATATTGTATCAGTTTAACTCTCGTACGATTTATTACTGCAATGGTATTACACTCGTTTTTCTATCATGTGTGTGTAAATTGATCCTGTCGCACATATGAGATGCATTCGGTTTTCCTTGTAAAATCGGGTGTGACACTTTTTCAATAGTGGGGGCTGGACTGAGGCTCCTCTCAGTGGCTCCCCCCACCGTGTCCCAGTTCTCTTCATCCCCCTGATCTACGGGGTCGGGCGACGGGATATCCTGCGACAGCTCCAAATTCAATTGTCAGCGTGCAAGGTTCCAAGACAAGTACTCGACTACTCTACTCGAGAAACTTACCTCATGGGAGGTAGTTTCTGTCACCTTCAGCTTCTTGGCGATGCGCTTCCATGCCACATTGCGTGGCTTTCTCAGCGGCGTGGGGAGACTAGCCTCCTGGCTAGTCGCTCTATCATCAATGAGGGGGATATGGGGCAGTCCAGGTCGGCTGAACCTGGACCGTAGCTGAAAGCGCTCCTGGACCGTCTCCCCATCCTTCTCGTCGGATGTGTCTTCAATGGTGATGGTGTCGTCGCCCTTGTCGACTTCGTGGCATTCCTTCGCCTTGCTCTGGCCCTCCTCCGGAATATTTTCAAGTCGAGGAGGTGGAGTCGGGTCGGAGAAATACTTGGCGATGTCATTCTACGGAACACAACTTGGCTGAGCGCGACTTCTCCAGACCAATAAGTACTCAAGGGCATAGGTCCCAACTACGTACCTGGTCTGGCGGATGAGCCGTGGAGTACTCGTGGACTGGGCAAGGAGTATACGATGGCATATCCTTAAAAATCTTGCCCAGCCTCTCGATAATGTCATCATCGTCGACTTCGTTGTCGGCATCCTTGACGTATCTTCGTCGCCCATGTATTGGTACCCGAGGGTGTCATGAGCCATCAGTGGCTGCACCCTCCTCTTTATGAAGCTGAAGGCCACGTGCTCGGCCCTTAGTCCGGACTCTCTCAAGGCCTTGATCTTCTGCATCAACTCGGGTAATTGGATACCCTCCTGCATTGTTGGCTCAGTGTTCCACCACGCCCGATGCTTGGGCTGCTTCCCGCTCGGCTTCGGCAGCTCCAGATGGTGGTTACATATGTAGAACCACATAAACTTCTAGTCTTGGTTTGACTCATTTAACTTGTAAGACAAGTACTGGTCAGCCGCATCTTCTCGCATCTGAATGCCAGCTCCACCGACTACTTGTGGGTCGTTGGTACTTGGCTGCATCTTCACTCGGAAGAACTTCCGGAACAAGATCCAGTGGGGCTTGATTCCCACCAAGGCTTCGCAGAAGTGCACAAAAACGGAGACGTGGAAAATGCCATTGGGGTTCAGGTTTAAATACTCGATACCGTAGTACTTGAGAAGGCCCTTGAAGAAATCGCTGGTCGGGAGTGCTAGTCCGCGCTCCACGAATCTGGAGAACATTAGAACTTCATCTGGATTCTTCTCCATTGGGTATGGATCGCCCGTGGCGGCGCGCCACATGTCCATCTCCTTCTCCCCCAGGAACCCACTGTTCACCAAGGCTAGCAGATCTTCTATCTTCAACTTGGATTTCTTCCACTCCTTGGCCGGATTGGGATGCGGGGAAGATGTTGGCGGCGACGACTCTAGAGCAGACCCCTCTAACTCGTTGTCGGACCTCTTCTTTCCTCCACTAGCCTTCGAGCCCTTGGACAGAGATGGCTTCATTCCTGCAAGAACAAGGGGTCTTCACTCGCATCCGCTTGGGGGCTGCGCCGATGGCGGGTTGTGGCAGCGCGTGTGGACTCCCTCTTCCTCGTGTGGCAGTAGATGCGATAGTGGATTAAATCGTGATTGGATCTACTGTAGGGGCTGCTACTGAGGAGAATGAAAAACCCTAAGGGTTTTGGCGTATATTTATAAGCCAACAAGCGCCACCACAGCGGCTGAACGGATAAGTTCCAGTGGGTGACTCAGCGGCAGCAGCCTGACCCTTCACCTTCTAGTACTCGATGCGCTCCATCTTGGGGGCTTGACTACATCTGCTAGATTTCCTGTGTGACGACAAGAATCAAGAGCAACTCAGGACACATTCTACAATCAGGATGACCCTTCAATTCGAGAGGAAGTACTCGACTCAAGGCTCGGGCGCTCCGTGCCACGTGTCCTACGAGACAATCTTGGCAGAACTTCAGATTGACCCTCAGCTTGAATCTACTATTTGACCTAAGTCCCGGGGGCTACATTCCATATGGAATGCGATTCTTCGAATCACATTTTCCATATGGTTTCTTCTTCAAGACAATGCGAGTACTATTGAAGACCTTCAAGAGAATAACTCGAGGACGCTGGGGAACTACTCGAGAAGACTTCAAGACTACTCAAGGATCAGCTGGAGTACCTTCCAGCCTTGGGATGCTTCGAGAATTCTTGGGGACTTTTGGCTTTTAGTACTCATGGACGCTTGAGGACTACTCGTCAAGGCCATCAAGACTACTCGAATCTATCCTGCTCGACTACAAAGTACTCGAGGGCTTGTCGTATGGACCTCCCTGGTCCCACTACCTCGGTGGGTACCAGGACCGGCTACTCGGTGGTCCCTTGGGACTACTCGGCTAGGGCTTCATGGCACTTGATGGCGTGGAGCACAAGGATCTCGGTGGAGAAGTACTCGGATAGGAAGCTGTACATGTCCTGTACCATGTACTCCTAGACGTACACAACTAGTACTCTCTCCCCAAACCGACTTGTAACCCTGCCTCCTGGGCTATATAAGGCGAGGCAGGAACCTTTACCTCTCTCATGCACATCATCTTGTAAACACACCCAATCAATCCAGAGCTACGCAGCATACAAGACGTAGGGTTGTACGCACCTCGCGGCCCAAACCTATCTAAATTGTGTGCCACGTGTCTCTTCCTTCGAGTTACTGATCTCGGCAAGGCCACAGTCATCTACCTTGTGTACTCCCCTTGGTAGGTTGCCAGTCTAAAACACCGACAGCTGCCTCGTTAAAAACCTCACGCTCCAGGGTGGAGTCCTCCCTATGAGAGGAAAAGAGTACCCACCTTGTTATTGAATTAAATAAATTGCGCAAAAGTAAAAACTGGAAATGTAAATCTAATTGAGTCATGCACACTTATAGCTCCGTGCGACGGACTCCTACTGAAACAAACTACGGGAAAAATTTACACAAGTTGTCCACATTCCATGAATGTGGCAACTCCACGCCTGCTTCGTCCTTCAGACGAAAGGCCCCATCTCGAACGTTGCTCGATACCACGTAGGGTCCTTGCCAAGCAAACTAAAACTTGCCTACAACATCGGCATTCTTCTTTCTTCTTAGAACGAAATCTCCCACCTGGATGTTCTTGAGAGATACCTTCTTGTTTCTCCATTTTCCGGTTTCTTCTGGGTATTTCAGCAGATTTTGGACTGCATCAAGCCTGTCGAACTCCACTAGATCCTTGTGAACCTCCTCGCTCTCGTGAGAGCTGCCCACCGAAACTCTGGCGCTTTCGTTGGCAAGCTCTTCCGGGCACATGGCTTCGGCCCCATAAAGCAGCATGAATGGAGTGAACTTGGTGGTTCTTGATTCTGTGGTGTTATGTGACCATTTTCCCTTCTTCTGCTCGAAAAGACATTTCTTTATGGCTGAGAAGGTTTGCCCATTGGCACTTTCCACTACCCCATTGGATCGAGGATGGTACACCGATGCAAAGCGAAGCTTCGTTCCAATTGAGCGATAGTACTCTCTGAAATCCTGACAATCAAATTGCTTCCCATTATCGATTATGAGCTCTTTAGGCATGCCAAACCTGCATATGATTTGCTGCCAAAAGAATTTTCTGATAGTGGCTGATTTGATGGTAGCGACGGGCCTCGCTTCAATCCACTCGCTACCACGGCGAACTTGAAATTGCCTTGTGCTGTTGGTAGTGGTCCTACGATGTCCATTACCCAACGCTGTAATGGTCAAGTAGATTTGATGAGCTGGATAGAGCCCCCGGCCTTCGTTGATGCTTTGCTGTAAACTGACAAGCTTTGCATGTTTTGATGATCTGCTTGGCGTCTCTTATTGCCATTGGCCAATAGAAACCATGCCTAAAAGCTTTTCCAGCTAAAGCTTTCACTGCTATATGGGATCCACACATTCCCCCATGAATTTCTTACTTAAGCTCTATGCCTTGCTCTTGAGTGATGCACTTGAACAACGGTGCACATACTCTGAACTTGAAAAGGCTATCCTCCCTGAGAACATAACCCCAAGCTCGAGCGTGCATCCTTTCCAAGTCGTGGGTTTTGACTGGCTCATAATGCCCACGAAGAAAAGCAATGTGGGAGCTCTCCAATCCATGCTGGCGATTGCGTTTATTGTACTAAGCGATTGCTTTTCCAGCCTAGTGGAGGGAACAGTTAAGATCCCAAAGAATATATCCGGAGGCATCGCCTCACCCTTGGCAGCTTTCTTTGTGAGCTCGTCGACTTCGCCATTACTTTTTCTTGGCAGGTGCTCGATGGTGAACCCCCGAAAATGCCTTTCCATCTTTCGTACTTCCGTGAGGTACTTAATCAGTTCCGGCTCTTTGGCCTCACTCTCTTTTTCCACATGATCTTTGATGACCTCGGCATTGCACTTCACCAGAAAATTGCTAGCTCCTAGAGCCCGCACCTTTCTGAGGCCCAGCAACAGTGCCTCATACTCGTTGATATTGTTAGTGCACCTGTCGGATGGGTCTAAGTAGTCTAGCCTTGTAGCATATTTCAGCTTGACACCTGCTGGTGAAGTGATGATGGTTGCAATCCCGACGCCTTTGCGCCCCCAGGCTCTGTCGCATCTGATCTCCCAAATAGGCACCAATTCTTCACCAGTAATATTGCTTGGTGAGGTCCAATCTACAACAAAGTCGGCCAAAACCTGCGACTTGATCGTTGACCTTTATCCAAAGTCAATTGTATGTTCGGATAGCTCAGTTGCCCATTTGGATATTCTGGACAAGGCTCCATGTTGATGAACAAATCATTCAGGGGTTGATCAGTGAGCACGGTGACCTTGTGTGCCTCGAAAAAGTGCTTGAGCTTTCGCGTGGCCATGACCACCGCATAGGCGATCTTCTCCAGCTCCGAGTACAACAACTTAGAGCCTGACAAAGCTTCTGAAACGAAGTAAATAGGGCTCTGATGCTTCCCTTTTTCACCAAACGACCTCTCGCACCAACGCGACACTGACTGCAGCCTTGGAGGCGGCAACATAAAAGAATAGTGGCTCCGACACCGAAGGCGGTGAGAGTATCGCCATCTTCTCAATGTATTCCTTGAGCTCTGTGAAAGCTTTGCTTTCCTTTGGTCCCCACTCAATTTTTCCCTTGCCCTTCAATGCCTTAAAGAATGGGAGGCTTCGCTGAATGGATCTGGAGATGAATCTGTTCAGAGCTGCGACTCGGCCATTCAATTTCTGGATGTCTTTCTTTGTTTTGGGCTCCTCCATTTCCCGTATTTCCCTGATCTTATCTGGATTGACCTTGATTTTCTATGTAGAGATCAGGCACCCCAATATCTTTCCTTTCGTGACCCCGAACACACATTTCTCCGGGTTTAATTTCAACCCCGCCTTTCTCATGTTGGGGAAGGTTTCCGCCAAGTCGCTAACATGGCCTGCCGTGTCACTGCTTTTCACGATGAGGTCGTCGACATAGGCTTGGATGTTCCTACCAATCTGCGGCTTGAAAACCTCCCCGATCATTCTGGTGAAAGTTGAACCTGCATTTTTCAAACCTTCCGGCATTCGCACGAAACAAAAGGTTCCAAAAGGGGTGATGAAGCTAGTTTTTTTCCTCGTCCTCTTTCGCCATCCAACAGTGGTGGTAACTGGAAAAACAATCCAGGAGAGACATAATGGTCGTGCTGGCCACTGAATCAATGACCTGATCCATCCTTGGCAATGGATAGTTATCTTTTGGTGTGGCCTTGTTGAGGTCTGTGAAGTCAATCCACATCCTCTACTTCCCATTGTTCTTCTTGATAGGAACCGTGTTGGCCAGCCAATTGGGGTACATGACTTCGCGGATGACAGTGGCATCCAGCAACCTCTGGACCTCAGACTTGACTATAATTACTTTATCATCGGACATCTTCCTTAGCATTTGCCTCCGCGGCTTGACCGAAGCGTCAATATTCAATCGATGCTCAATGAAGCTTCGGTCCACACACGTGAGATCCTTAGCAGACCAGGCAAACACATCTTTGTTCTTTTGGAGGTACTGGACTAGCTTCCCCTCTTTGTCTGGCGAAAGGTCTGACCCGATGATGACGGTCTGGTCCAAAACCATTACGTCCAATAGGACCCTCTTGGTGTCAGAGTTTGGCTGCATGTTGGCTTTTTCTTTGTCTGCTTTCGGCTGTTTTTCCACCTCTTTGCCCTTGAGTGCTTCGTCGAGAGAGTGAACATTTCTTTGACCTAGGGTGCGGCCTCTTTCAAAATTGTGACCGTCATTCTGGTGATCCCAAATTGTGATGACCTGTTGCCTCGCTGGGATCTTCACGCACAGGTAGACTTGATGAATAATGGCTTCAAACTTGTTGAGGAATTCTCTGCCCAAGATGCTGTTGTAGGGGTAGTACATCTCCACTACGTCGAAAGATAAGTACTCAGTCCTAGCATTTGAACGGTTCTGAAAGACGCCAGAAGAACTACTTTGCTAAGTGCATGGATGACTCGCCCCCCGAATCCGTACAACGGTGTGTCTGGAGGTTGCAACAAATCTTTGCTCAATACCATCTTGTCGAAAGCATCAACGAAAATGATATCAGTCGATGAACCATTGTCAACCAAAAGCTTCCCCAAAGTCCAACTTGCAATGTTAGCTTCTATCACCAAGGCATCGTTTGAGGGAAACCTTGCAACCATACATCTTCTTCCGAAAATATGATTGGGATGTGAGACCATATCGTCTTTTCGACTCTCCCTTCCACACAAATGTTTCACACCTCGTGAAAATAATACTTTCATTCCTTCTTAGTTTCGAACTCCAACGCGGAGCCCCCAGAGATTGGCATTATGGTTCCAACAGATGACAGAGGGTCGTTTTGGCCCTCTAGCTTCGCTGGCATTGGTGGAGCTGTTGGGCCTTTGAATGAAGGAGGCGGGGAGCGACGGGGTGTTGCTCAATGGGTCTGCGCTCAATGTTTTGAGCCTGTAAGGTTTGGGATTGCCAAGGTGGAGCCTGAGTATAGGTTGGGATATGTGACTGAAATTGAGGTGGCTGAAAAGGGTTAGCGAAATAGTTTCTCCCAAACCTAGGGTTTTGCCAAGCTGGAGCGGAATGGTTCACTGTACTATCCCTCTCCTTCTCCTTCTTTTCTTCTTCAAGAATAGGCTCTAATCTTTTCTTGTCCGGGCAGTAGATTGAACTATGATCATCATTCTCCTCGTGGAAGATGCAATACCATTTTAGTTTCTTCTGGTGGCCTCGGCCCCTGCCGTGACCTCTGCCTCTGCCGCAGCCCCTTCCGCCCCTGCGCCCGCCCCCCTGGTTTTCGTGCAGAGGGTTGGGCAGGCTAGGCGTTTGGTTTTGATAATCGCCATGCAGATTGGGGATTTCCTGAGCATTCTCACCGTCGAGGCTAAAAACGTTTCATGGGTTGGCGTGCGAGGCGAGCTTGGGATTGGGCCATTCCCTTTTACTGGACTGATTAGCTTTGACGGACTTCTTTTGGTGTGACTGTTCTTCCATACACATCCTGAAGTCATTGTTTGAGCGACAATACTTCTCAAACTCTTCGTACAGGCGCTGGATTGTCTTTGGGCCTTTCGCGCATGAGATGCAAGCGAAACTGGCGGGCTCTCAAGCCCACAATTGTAGTGTTGATGGTGATGGCGTCCAACACATTTGGTGCTTGGGCCCTAAGGTGAACGAATCTCCTGAAGTAGTTTTGGAGAGGTTCCTTGTCCTTTTGCTTACTCAAGAAAAGGTTGCTCTCTGTAAGCTCCGGGCGCTGAAAACCTTGGAAGTTATAGACAATCCACTGCTTCAAGTCGTCCCATCCGTGAATCACACCAGGACTCAGGAGCGGATACCACTGCGCTGCTGCTTCGTTGGCAGCAATGATGAAGGACTTTACCAGCACAGAATCGTCACCACCAGCTAAAAGAATATTGGCTTCGTAGCTCATTAAGAATTGTCTAGGGTCGGATTGACCCGAGAATCTGGGAGTGGAACTGGCCTGTAAGATTGTGGACAATGAGTGATTTGAATCTCTTGCGACAAAGGCGACTTGGGATCCCAAGACCTCGTGCGTATGGTGTGAACGTCATGGTTTAAAGGAACAAACTCGAAAAGGTTAACGAAAGGATTATGGCTGTAGGTGGTGTGCGGATGGGGCTGGGTGAAAAACGCATTGCATTCTGTGAAATTGGATTGGTTGGGTACAGTATACTCGGGCGAAGGCTGATTGAAACTCAGAGATTGTTTTGCTTTTATGGCGCGTAGCTCCTCTTGCAATTTAGCAAACTCTGCCTTTTGCCTCTGAATTTCTTTGGCTGTCCAGGCCTCGTGCTGCAGCGCCAGTGACCTCCTTTTGGCCTTGGCTAG
Source organism: Cenchrus americanus (assembly GCA_947561735.1). Taxonomy (NCBI): domain Eukaryota; kingdom Viridiplantae; phylum Streptophyta; class Magnoliopsida; order Poales; family Poaceae; genus Cenchrus; species Cenchrus americanus. The sequence goes on from OX387242.1 coordinate 192,254,618, forward strand.
TTCTTCAGCGTCCTTGCGCAATTTGGCCAACTCAGGCTCATACGTGGCCTTAGCTGTCGTAGCACTAGGCCCCGGGAGCTCCTCTCCCTGAGTGAGTAGGGTGGATGAGTTCAACTCCTCATCGAGGGATTACAAAGCACCCCTAGTGGAATTAGCGGTAGTTCTCTTCTTTCTTGTGGACATTCTGGGTTTCTTCCTCGAGCCAAGCACAAACGGTGGGCGCCAATTGTTGTGGGGTAGCGAAGCTACCTTACACAAACAATGAAGGGAAACTTAAAGCTCAAGAAACAAAACCAAAACTCAAACACACACAAAAGAAAACCCAAAGCTCTCTTTCTCAATAGTGAATTTCTCAAAAGGCGATCCCCTTTACAAGTGTCGGTTCATCTCCTTTTATAGGGAGGCGAGCGGACTTTTTACATACCGATATTACCCTCATGTGAAACGGATTGAAATAGAATGCACTAGGCTAATCTTGGGAAATCTCCAATTAGGTCTCCACATAATCGGCGCTCTGTGACGTCATGCCGCAGATCGCGATGCTTTTCTCGTTGTCAGCACGTGCGCCTGTCAGGAGAAGACCCTCAGTGTTTGGAGACCCCCTGTCGCCCGGCGCATTTTTTCCTGAAACGCATGCCAAAGTCAAACTTAAATGCAATATATGTTAAGGGCGACGAAACCCCCCGGCAAAACCCATGCTATAACCAATTGGGTGGGCAAGATTCACCCTCGGGGTTTCATCACGAGAAAACCCTAACCGCCAGACCAAGACTCTAACACTTTGAACCGCTGGGTTTATTTGATTGCTCTGCTGGTGACGAAAGGCACTGGTTCAAAGATGAGTTCTGAAAAATGAACAAGGACTTAAGGGCTCCTGGGGTTTCACAGCTAAGACTTTTGAATCGTACTTGACTAATTGAAATGATATCGTGATTTAGCGTACGAAAGGCTTGATTCCGAATCCCCCCAACAGCTCACGAGAGGGAAAATTTTGTGAAAAATGCTTCATTTTAGTCATAGCTACGTCACTTGCTTGTATGTCCTTTTTTATCTTGTTGGCGATGCTTGTGCTCAAATTGTGGCTATCTTGCTTGTCTATGTCTCAATTTTAGCATGTTGTAGTGCTCTTTGTGTATTTGAGAAGCACATGCTTACATTTGTAGACTTGATTCATGCATTACCAACAAGGGGGAGGAAAGTACCCAATTCATGGTTCTAGGGAGAGTTTTGGGAGAAATTGGGAGAAATGCATTTGTCCAGGGGGAGCTTGCATTCATCCATTTGGGAGCTCTTTTTCTCCTGACTTTTAGTTGTGCTCTTTTGCCGATGGTGTCGAGCCCTTTTGCCTCACCTTGAGGAGTTGACAATTTTGGAGCATTTTATCTCAGTCGTGTTGAGCCGTTGCCCTTGCCTTAGGGGACCGAGATCTTTCTCTCTCAAGTGATCTTTTCTTGGCTTTTGATCACTTGTTTGAGTTTTTATTTCGTTTCTTTTCTTTTTCTCTTTTCTCTGAATTGGTTACTTGTGTGCGTTGTCAATGCACTCATCAAGGGGGAGATTGAGGACCGGAGCGTCCGAGGACCGGTGGATGGTCGCTCCTGGTTGTGATGAGTGATTGACAACGTGGTGTGGACTGACTCTTGGCCGAGTATTGCAGGTGCAGGTTACGGCTTGATTTGCGTTGGTGCATGTGAAGAGTGGCGCGAAAGGTCTATGCCTTATAGGGCCTCCGAGCAGTGGAGACACAAGTAGGCCTAACTCGAGGGACCCGGTGGCCAGCGGGGTCAAGTGCGAGCCGCATAGTGGCAAGAAAAGCAAGACAAAGTCGTCGATCAGAGACGGTGCAGGGTAGCGGCTCACAACTGAAGTCTGCACGCGGGGTTTGCGGCGGTTCACCACAAAATCGACTGGGTTACTTGGTTGAGCCACAAAACCAAGAACGGAAGCTCGGGGGACGGAGATGGGATCTGGGCACGTCGAGAAGCTTCGAAGCGGAGAACACGCGTTGGGATCGCAAGGCTTGCGTCGAGGCTAAGCGAGGTGCGGTCATCGGGCATCCGTCCGATGGTGCTACAATGAGAATTTTAAAAGTGCCCCCTCGAGGGCGTGTATCCTAGTGTTAGGCTTTAGGGGTAGTTTCTTTCGGTTGCCGCCATATAACCCAAGTGGTGAGAGGATGGCAGCAATCTCTTGAAACCCTAGCTTATTTTCCCTTTGCAATTTTCTCTACCTATTTTCCTATATTGTCCATAGGACTAGCTTGAGAGCTTCATGGTGAGATCTTGAGAGAGGGATGGATGTTGAGGAGGCAAGCTAGACCTTGTTACTCCTCCCGTTTCTCTTTTTCTGTGATTTTCGGTATATTTTCTTGGTTTTTTCGTTCGTCGCTCGATTCAACGATTTGAGGGTGTTCCTCTCTGGATTTCTTTGAGGGGATCATGGGTGAGTGTGAGGACCATGTGTAGTTCGAGGACCGGTAGATGGTCGCTTCCTTCTGTGATGAGTGATTGACAACGTTGTGTGGATTTGATTCTTGGCTAAGTAATGCAGGTGCAGGTTGCGGCTTGACTCGTGTTGGTGCAGGTGAATAACAAGCACGAAAGGTCGTTGCCGGTGAGGCCTCCAGGTGTGGAGAAGACAAGTAGGCTTCGTTGGAGGGACCCGGTGGCGAGTGGGGTCAAGTGCAGGCCGCATGGTGGCATGAACAGCAAGATGAAGTCGTGGACGGTTTCTTGGTAGAGCCTCAAAACAAAGGTCGAGCCGGGACTATGTGGGAGCCAAGTCATGAGTGGAGATTGGCGGAGGCTACACCGAGTTCGCGGGGTTTGCAGTGGTTCACCAGAAAACCACTGGGTTACTCGGTTGAGCCACAAAACCGACGCCGAAGACTCGACGAGGAGGTGTGGCCACCCAGGCCGGTTCAACCGCCCAGGAGGGGCGGTCAGACCACCTGGGTCGGTCAGATTGCCCAGGCCGGTCTAACTGCCCATGCGGGGCGGTCTGACCACCCTGGTCGCTGGTGTCGAGATGCTTCGAAGCGGAGGACACGCGTCGGGATCGCAAGGCTTGCGTCGAGGCTAAGCAGCTTGCGGTCGCCGGGCATCCGTCTGATGAAGAAAATTTGAAGACTTCCAAATTCGCCCTTGAGGGGCTTGTATCCCTAGTTATTAAGTAAGGGTAGTTTAGTCTTTTGGGTGCCTCCATATATACTCTTTGAGGGGATGGATGGCAGCCAACTCATGGAACCCTAGCTCATTTGTTTTTCCATTTTAGTTCTCATTTACCTCTAGTTTTTCCTGGGACTAGCTTGAGAGCTTCGTGTGAGATCTAGAGAGATGGATGGATGTATGGGTGGCAAGCTAGACCTTGTACGAACCTTCATGGTATGTATAGATGGTTCGGCGTTGTTCCTCAAGGTTGAGAAATATTTTTCCCGTCCTTCTTTGTGGTGATTTTCGGAGCTCTTTGTTGGCAGAGTTTTGAGGACGATTTCTTGGGGTTTTTGGTCGGTGTCACGTATGAGGATCTTGTGCCTCTTTAGACAGTGACTTTGCCCCCAAATCTATCTTGAATCGGACTCGATTTGGTGGTTTTTCGAGTTGGGCGAGTTCTTGACCTAGAGAGGTGATTTCTTCGATTCCTCTTGATTGTGAGCAATTCGGGTCGATTCCTTTGAGGTAGAGGTTGCCCAGGAGGTAACCCAGCTATTCCCGAAGTTTCGCTGCAATCCGTGGAGTGATTCGGGAGATCGGGCGCTTGGAAGTTGAGGTTTGACCCGCGGGTAGGTTTTTTGGAAGTGGCGGACTAACCACCTGGAGGGGGCGGTCTAACCGCCCTGGGCCTTTGAGGTCGAAGTTCTATTTCACCGGACTTTCCTCTGTGAGTTTGTTCGCCTTGATCAGAGGAGCGTCTGGGTGAAATTTCGGGTCCTTCTCGTGCCGTTTGCTACGAGTTCTTAGTTGGGTTTCGTTGCTGGGTACAGGAGGTTAGACCGCCCCTGGTAGCCGGTCTAACCGCCCCTAGGCCCTTGGGTGAAGTTTTGGTTTTCGCCAAGATTTTCTGGTAGCTAGCATGGCCTTGACCAGAGATCTTTGTTGGTGAAATTGTGGTGCATTTTGGTGCTCGAAAGAGGTGTTTTAAAGGATTTCTTGGTTGCCTGGTGGAGGCGGTCTAACCGCCCCCCATACCCGGTCTAACTGCCCCCTCTGGACAGCCGGCTTTCGAGTTGTTTCCGCTGTCGTGGGTGCGTGGGTATTGAAGTTACTGGTAGTGTTTGCTCCTAGGACCAGTAGCACTCCACTGGCTACGTGGTTTTGGCCAATGGAAGGTAGAAGTGCGGAGTGTGCGATCTTGGGGGTCCGACCGAGCGGGTTCATCTTGTTGGAGTTTCAATCTCCATCGAGAAGAATTTTTATCGCCTCCCATTCACTCCCCCCTTCTCTGGTCGCCTAATCGGTCCTTCAAGTGATATCAGAGCAGGTTCGGGTCTTTGTTGACTCTAACCAGTCTAAGATCCAAGGATGGCGTACCAGGAATAGGATTCGGGTCCTCCACACTTCGATGGGAAGAACTACCAGATGTGGAGTAAGCGGATGGTGGCGTTCCTCCACGGACAGGGTCAGATCCTTTGGGATGTCACGGTGGACATAGCTTATGTCCAGCTGATGAACTTCCTCACTCCAGGATCGAGGGACATGTTCGACGCCAATAATAAGGCAGTCGACTACTTGTTTGGTGCTTTGTGTCAGCCTGAGTTTGATCGGGTGCACACCGAGCACTTGGCTTGTAGAATTTGGACAGTGCTGAAGGAGGCTCATGTTGGGAATGCCCAGGTTCAGGCACGGATGTATGCGACCTACCTGAGAGAGTACGAGAACTTCACTCATCTCCCTGGTGAGTCCATTGATGCCTTGTTTCAGAGGTTCACGGTGGTTGTGAACAACATGAGGGCCAATGTGGACGTGCTCCCTTAGGATGATCATGATAGAGTCGTCAAGCTCTTACACTCTTTGGATCGTACAATATGGGGCGGAAAGTTCGAGGCCATTGTGGAGTCGGAGAATTATGACACTCTGACGGTGAACGAGCTGTTCTCGAAGCTCAAGTCAGCTGAGGTGGATAGGGCACAACTGCCAAGCTCGAGGGTCCGACTGATTCCCATAGTCTTGCCCTCGTTGGTGGTTCGAAGGGAAAGGCTAACACTAACCCATCCACCAGGATGTTCTCTTTGTCTTCCTTGATGTCTATGCCAGATGAGGAGTTCGATGTACTTGGAGAGGACGAGCTGGCGCTCCTGATGAGGCGGTTCGAGAGGCTGCACGAGAACCGGGTGAACATGAGGAGGAACATGAGGACATGCTTCCAGTGTGGCAAGCCGGGACACTTCGTCGCCCATTGCCCGGAGAAGGTCGAGAACAAGGACAACTACAAGCACAAGTCGAGGATGGATGGCAAGTACCGGTCGAGGCGTAACCACAAGAGCAAGCACAGGAACAAGTACAAGGACGAGCGACGATCGAGGAAGAAGGAGAGCCAAGGCAAGGCCCGAGCGATGGTTGGAGCGAGCGACGTCGACTCCAGTTCCGCGTACTCCACCTCGAGTTCAAGCAACAGTGAAGATGAAGGTGATCGTCGCAAGAGCAAGAAGTCGTCCAAGAACCTGAGCGGGCGAGCTGCTTCTTTAGAGACGGCTTCTACACCATGGCGCTGAGCTCCGGCAGCAAGAAGAGAACACAGAGCGACTCAGACTCTGAGTCCGACGACGAGGTGCGTGATGAACTTCCCTTCTTGCGCCAGGAGAATGAAGGCTTGTCTTTTTGCTTGATAACCGTGATGACATGCTTATAGAGGCCGAGAAAATGAGAAAAGAGCTTAGGGCATCACTCGAGGATGCTAGGACTTGAGTGGTTGAGCTAGAAACATAGGTTCTTGATAGCAAGCTTGAGATTGATTCCCTTAAGGCTAGTCGTGTTGTTTCGGATGAGGTTGATTGTGCTGATTGCTCCATTTTCCTTGCAGATCTTGCTTTGTTCAAGGAAAAGCATGCCTCAAAGTGTGAGGAACTAGATGTGCTTAGGGTTGAAGTGGCTGAGCTTAAATCTAGATCTACTTTTGCTAGGTGCCTGCACTTCTTGCCCTGTTTTGCATACTAAAATTGATGAGATGCATGCTTACACTAGTTCTCTTGAGGCTAAACTGAAAGAACCCATGCCTACATCATGCTCTACCTGTGAAATGCATGCTTTGAAAAAATTGGGGCCCGCGGCCCACTACAGCCCGCGTCGCCTCCTCCTCCTTGCGTCACCGACAGGTGGGGCCCGGGGGTCATCCCCGACCTCCCGCCGGGCCCCGAGCCGAGCCGCCCGCGCGCGCGCGCGCGCCCGGCTCCGCGCCGCTTTTCCCCGCGCCTGCGCGTTGCCCTGGGACTTGGGCCCGCGCGTCAGGCCGCCCTTCCCCTTTTATAGCGCGCCTCCGCGCAGAATCCCCGAACCCTAAACAGCCCCGCGCCGCCGCCACCTTCAAACCCTAGGTCGCCGGCCGCCGCTTCGATTCCGCTCCGTCGCCGCCTTTCCGCCGCTGTGAATCGCTTCGGGAGCCGCGCGTGAAGGTGAGGAGCCCTCTGATGCGTCCTGCGCGCGATTCCGCGTTTCACCGCGCGTTCCCGGGCTCGCCGGGACTTGCCCCGCCACGGCTGCTCGCCGTGCGCCGCCGCGCTCCGCCGTCGCCACTCCGGAGCCCACCGTTGAGTCCGCAGGCGCTCGCCGTCGTCCCGGTGGAGTTCCCGCAGCCGAACGCAGCACCCCGCCCCCAAACGCCGGCCGCGCCGCCGCTCGCCGTCGACGCGCCGCCGTGCCGCGTCGCCGCCGGTCCGTGCCTCGCCGCCGCCCACGCTCGCGCGGCACCGGCGCCATTGGATCTCCATCCGACGGTCCGGATCGCGTCAACTCCCCGGTCAAACATAACCTTACCGGTCCAACCGGTCCGTTAGGCGTGGTTTTGCACAAAAGCCCTTTCTCTTTTTAAAATTCGCAGGCCGGTCCCCCCACCTTAGAGAAACCCTTGCTAACAGGTCCTTTTTCTTGCGGTTCAGACCCTAGGTCTTTAAAGTTTTGTGCCCGAGGTCCCTGGCTGCTAGTTTAGGGTTTTAGCCCCTGTGTTTCTGTTGGTGGAAATCGGGCCCGAAGGGTGGACGCCGACACAACAGCCCCCTGAAATCACTCCCTTCCTTCGCCCTTTCTTGCGAGGTTCCTACTTCTACTTGGGCGAGGAAAGGAAACGCAGAAACTTACGAAGACGGAACAAGAAAGATACTCCGCAAACCGAAGACCGAAGAACTGGCAAAGGCCTTCGGTGCTCTCTTCTCATTACAGGGTGTCCGTTTCATTACAAGGGGTTCACTATTTATAGGAGACCCCTGGGCATAGTCATTTGCCTCAATTACACCTTTTCCGTTCCTGACAAACCGCTTTAAACACTTTACAAGGGCATAACAGTAAGTCCCCGCGTCGTACAGGCCTCCAGCGTGTCTTCGTACGGCCGAAACGCCTTTACACGCGGCCGCCCTTGTCTCTGCCCCGACCGGAGCCCACTTTACACGTCGGCAGTGGCCACGTGTCCAGGATCGTCGGCCCCTTCGGTGCCGAAGTAGTGACCCTGGGCCGGGGTCGTCGGGCCTCTTCGGGCGCTTCATCTGCGCTGCCGCTGGCCCCGGACGCGATGTCCTGGGCCAGCGCTCTCAGCCCCTGCTTCCCCTGGGCCTTCATTACCGGAGCACCGCTGCTGGCGCCTTCGGCGCCGAAGGTGGGCGCAGCGATAATGGGTCTTCCCTGCACAGCAAAACTTATAAGGCATGAGCGGCATTAGTGTTTCGTTAGTGCTCGTGCAGCGAAGGGTCTTCTTGCGAGACCGAAACCGTGTGCACGCCGAAGGTTTCCAGCGTGGGCGGACAAGGGCGATGCTTCCGAAGACCGACTTCCCCAACAGTAGCCCCTCGTCAGTGAGGGCCGTCCTGGCTCCGCGCAGGGCCGAACTTACGATCAACCTTAAATCGGGTGAAGACCGGTCTTCGGAACTCCCCCGGACGGCCCACGCTGACATGGCGTCCCGAAAAAGACGTGCGCTGCCCTTGGACAATTTTACCGTTGAGAGGGGCCGTCAGTGGGTAAAAAGGTAATTTCGATCGAGGCCGGCGCGATTATCGGAACTCGTTACTATATAAGGGGGGGGCGTCCTTCAGCTCAGAACTTACGACGCGCAAGAGCTCCGAAGGCCTACTGTAAGACTTGCTCCAACCCCCTTGCTTCTGCTTTTGCTTCGTGCATAGTTAGTGTTGATGGCGCCGAAGCGTAGACGCGATGCTGTCGCGAGGGAGATCGCGAAGACCTATACGTTCGGTCGAAGCCAAATCGACAAGACCGACGTGGAGGCGTTGGTGAAGAACCGCATGGTCGGGGCCGGCCGAGCCCCCGGCCGTGAGACCGTGCCGCGACCACGAGACAACGAGGTTGTCATCTTCCGAGATCTTCTGTACGCGGGGCTTCAGTTCCCGCTTCACCCCGCCGTCATCGACATACTGCGGTACTTCGACATCTACCTTCATCAGCTTACCCCTAATGCCATCCTCCGGCTGTCGGTATATATGTGGATATGCCGGACGACGAAGATCAAACCCTCCGCCGAAGGCTTCGCCTCGGCGCATCAGGTGCATCACCAGCGGCGGACGGTATTCGAGGAAGAAGGGGACCAGTCCGTGGAGAAGGACTGCCAGTTCGGCTGTCTCAATTTCTCCTACAAGACGGGTGTGGTGAGCCCGGTTACCGCGTACAGGAACAAGTGGCCTTCGGACTGGCAGCAGCATTGGTTCTACTACAGCCTGAGCCCCCCTTCTTCCGGGGGCACCCACCCGTTAGCGACGAAGGAGCTCCCGCCTCTGCACGAGTCCTACGCGAAGAACCCTTCGTGCCCGGAGGGGGACGAATTTGTGATGATGCTTCGTCGGTTCGCGCGGAGGTACGGTACTCGCGACATTGTGGAAGAGTACCGCAGCATTCCCGTGTGCCCGCTGGTCGACGGTTGGTCAGTGGCCGAAGACGAGTGGGCGGAGGACATCGGTGGCATCCCCTGTCCCGACTGGACAAGGGTCTTCGGCTTTACGGCCGATTGTAAGTTGCTTTGCACCCTTCGGGTGGTTGTGTTTTGTCACGTCATTAGTAATCACAGTGCTTACGAACTCGGCCGTCTTTCTGCAGTGTTGAGGAGAAGGAAAGTGGAAGCGCACGGGGACTTCATCCTCGGCCCCGTTTCACCGAAGGAATACAAGGACACCGTTGCGGAGCTGAACGGGTCCCGGACCAATCGTGTGTTTGAGTTTTTCAAGGTCGCGCCGCCCGAGCGCATCGGTTTTGCCAAGCACCGCGAAGCAGCCGAGAAGAAAGCCGCGGCGGTTGCAGCCGCCGAAGCGGACGTGGAGGAGACAGCGACTTCGCCTCGCGCTGCACCACAAAAAACGAGCAGGAGGAGCGCGCCTGCCGCGGCTACTGCGGCCACCGAAGGGAAGGCCCGGAAGAAACGGGGCGGGCGACCGGCGGACTCGCCCCCTTCTCCCAAGAGAACTCGTGTCGTCGACGTGGAGACAGGCGTCGTCGGAGATGTCATAGCCGCCGTCCCACTGCGTGCGGCCGCACCTTCGGACATGCCCGCGGCGACGGCGGGGGCGGGGGCTGCTGGACCGTTGCTGGTCCCGCTCAGTCCACAAGAAAAGGATAGTGATGAAGACAGCGATGTCCGCATAGTGTCTTCCGTCGGGGACGCGCCACGCAAGCTGAGCCCCGTCATCGTCGGCGCCGAAACCCCCCAAGAAAAAGATGACTCCAGCTCCACCTCCAGCAGCTCGTCTGATACCTCCTCCGAAGGTACCGAGCAGTCGGCCTCCCCTTCAGCCCCCGCCTCCGAGAGAAACGACATCGTTCCCGAAGCGGAGGAGGAGGAGGACGAAGGACCCGAAAGCAGCAGCTATCGGGTGACGCCAGAAGAGCCCCGGGCCGCCGCTGTTCGTCTTCACGTTCCCGCCGAAGCCAAGCTGATTGGCGGGAAGACAATCCGCTTCTTGGGGCTGACGAGCGGTGGTCATGAGCGCCAGTTCCTGGAAGAAGCCGGAGCAAGCTTCTCCATCCCTCATGAAGAGGAATACTATGGGAAGCTGTCCGCGGCTGAGCTGACGACGGCGTGCGGGGACCTGTCGCTGAAAGCCTTTATTGCGTCGCGATGCCTTGCCCGAAGGTTGGAGCGGGAGAGCAAGGAGACCAAGGAGAGATCGGTGGCTGCTGTCGCCTCGCTTGAAAACCGAGTGACGGAGCTGGAGGGTCGACTGGCTGCGGAGCAAGAGCGCTCCCGGAGGCTGCAGGAGGAGAAAGAAAAATCGGCGAAAGACTCCGAAGCCGCCCTCAGCAAACTGCGCCACGACGTTGAGACCCTGGGCAGCGCTAAGGAAAACTTGCAGTCTCAGCTTGCTGACAGGGAGGCAAAGTTGACCGAAGCGCAGGAGAGAGCGAGCGAGCTGAGTGGGACGCTGGAGCGATATCGCACGGAGCACCTTCGGAGCGCAGAGGCCCTTCGTAACGACATACTGCAGGTGCTGGAGCAGTGCAATCTGGAAGCACCACCTATCAGACTCCCCCGGTGCAGCGTCGGGGCATACTACGAGTGGGTGAACGCGTGCTTCGATCTGATCACGATGAACACGAAGATCTTCGGAGAGCTTGCTGCTGCGGTGGGAGTCCGCACACTGGCCTATTCAGTGTGCTCGCTGGTGCCTCCGGATCGCCCATCATCGGAGAAGACGATTAGCAAGGGGGATCTTCGTCGTCTGACGAAGGACAACTTCACATGGCCCAGCGACGCGGACTTGGACGTCAGCCAACTCCCAGTGCTCCCCAAAAATCTCGCAAAGAACTTTATGAACACCTTCTTCGCTCAGCGCGGGTATCAACTCACCTTAGACGAGTCCGCTCGGCTCAGTGCCCAGGTGCGCCGAAGCTACTTCCTCCCTATGCTTAAGGATGCACGAAAAACGCCCCTTCGTAACTAACTTGACGCACTGCCCACGTTGTTTTGTAGATCAAGCCTCGACTGCAGGATCGCGTGTACGACCATCTCCGGGTTCGGTTCGGCGGCAATCTGCCCTTGCCCCAGTTCATGACGGAGGGGGACTGGATCGCCATGCCTGGCGTCCCCCTCATCACCGCCGAGGGCTCCGAGCCGCGCACCGCAAGGGGGCGAGCCGCCGGCGCTCCCGAGGACGGAGCGCGCGGCCGCCGAGGACACCACGGCACGCACCGCCGAAGAAGGGCCTGGGGATGACGTGCCGGGGGCCGCAGCCGAAGAGGGGCCTGGGGATGACGTGCCGGGGGCCGCAGCCGAAGAGAAGGAGGTCGAAGCGGCCGCGGGGACTGCCCCTTCGGCACCCACCGGCCTCGAAGCAGCTTCTGCCACCGAGGAAGAGATCACACTTGCTCCTGTTGAAGCTGCGGCGACCGAGGCCCCTACAGAAGAGAACACAGCGGCAGATGCTTCGGACGCGGCGCACGCAGCAGAACTTGAAGCCGCACTGCTAGCTGCCAGCTCTCCCGACGGCGAGGAACCCGCGGAGACAACAGTCGCCGCAACTGTCGCATCGGTAGGAGCCACCGAAGCTAGCGCCGTGCTGAGCGAGGCCCCCGTCGTCGCCGAGGGTGCCGAGGTGTGAAACACTTCGGGCTGTCGTTTGTAAAGGAGTGAAACAGCCTCCCCTTGAAGGGATGAAGTTTTTGTAATGTAAACTGATGCACGGTATCTCTGCGCAGGTTCCTTCGGTGGCTCCTGCGCAGAGGGCCGAAGGTTCGAGCAACTCAACTTTGCCCCTTAATTCACTTTTTGTCGCGCCGAACGTGTGGACGAAGTTTAGCATCCGTCATCCTAATGTTTCGTATGCGGAGTTCTTGTCGTATCGAGCAGAGCGCTACCGCCTGCATAACGAAGCGGCTAAGCGCTTTTTCGCTGAGTTTTCAAGGGATCCCGCGCGTCGGGATGCCATTCTTAGAGAGCGGGCCGCCCGCAGGGCGGCCACGCGCAAGTTAGTGGACTCCTTCGTGGACGAAGGGGTCGTTCCAAAAACGGAGCCGATTGAAGAGGGGGTCCTCGGACCACCCGAGTATGTATATTTAATTCCTGATACCTCGTCGGAAAGCTTCGCAGCGGTGAAGGTGGAGACGGAGGGATCCCCTTCGTATAGACTCTGACACTAACTTCGGCGCAGGGAGGATGCCTACCGACAGCGAGCTTCGGGAGATGGCTTTGGAGATCATAGACATGGCATATCTTCGGTTAATTGACGAAATATGTGATGATGTACTGAACGAGGATTGATCGTTATTTGTGGCCGCGGGCTGGCGCGAAGACTTGAAGCACAGGACTTCGGAACTCCCCCCCCGGAAGTGTTCGCGGCAGGCCCGAAGCGGACTACGACTTTGTACATTTATTGTGGCAGTCAGCATGTGTTGTAGCTATACTGTTGTTTGATTTGTAAAGTTGTATTGTTTTTACGGTGGTCGTTGTAAATTGGAGGTGTGGGTGAGAGGTGTTTTTGCCTGTCGTTTTCGTGCTGCACGCTTGGTCGTGAAAACACCCTAGGTTCGTTGGGACGAAGCGGCATCGCGCTTCGCCTTTGGAGTTAACGTGGGATGGCTTGCCTTTGAGTGTACGCGCACTTCGGCCCAGTCACGGCCTCGTTTTGTACGAAGTGTTTTTTTTTGGAGAAAAACAAGACCAATACGCCGCCGTGAACGTGCGTTTTCTCTGGTCGCATTGTGGACTTGCTCCGCACCAGCGGTTTGCTCTTCGGTCAACTCACGACCGACGCATCGCTCCAGGCGTGCGCTTACTTCGGCCGAATCATGGCCCTGTCCCGCTTCGAGCGGTTTTCTCTTCGGTCAACTCGAGACCGACGGTCAACTCACGACCGACGCATCGCTCCAGGCGTGCGCTTACTTCGGCCGAATCATGGCCCTGCCCCGCGTCAAGCGGTTTTCTCTTCGGTCAACTCGAGACCGACGGTCAACTCACGACCGACGCATCGCTCCAGGCGTGCGCTTACTTCGGCCGAATCATGGCCCTGCCCCCGCGTCAAGCGGTTTCTCTTCGGTCAACTCGAGACCGACGGTCAACTCACGACCGACGCATCGCTCCAGGCGTGCGCTTACTTCGGCCGAATCATGGCCCTGCCCCGCGTCAAGCGGTTTTCTCTTCGGTCACGCCAATAAGTGACAGGCTTGGTGTGCGTGCCCCTAAGGCAATCCGCGCCAAGGCTGTTACTTACCGCGCCGAAGGCCACTTCGGAGACTAGGCCCCCCCGGAGGCGGTGGCCTAGCTTCGATAGAGTGGCGAGAGCATTCTTTAGAAAGAAAGGCAAACTGCACACGAAAGAGATGGGGGAGAACTGACTTATGTTACACGTCAGGAGTCGAAGGGATACAAAGGGCCGCCTCATTAAAAACCTCACACTTCGCGGGTCCGGAGGGGAACCACGAAGCTTCCCCCGTGAGGAAAAGAGTACGCCCCCCACTACTTTAATGTACATAGGATACAAGGTCAATATCTTGGCCTAAAGGAAAGAGAAACTAAGAAAAGTCAGAGACTATGCTAAGAACTCGTAGTTGCTTCATACGAAGTACTTCTGAAGCATATCCACATTCCAGGTGTACGGCTCTTCGTCGCCCGTCAGCCGACGCAGTTTGAAGGCCGCTTCGTTTGCGGTGGCCGTTGCTATGAACGGGCCTTCCCATTTCCCGTGCATCTTACCCTTTAATTTTCCCTTCGGCACCTTGCGTAGCACTAGATCCCCCCGACCGAATGAGCTTCGGTTTGATTTTCTTGTTTTTCCACCTCCGGTCTCGTCTTGGTAGGCCAAGAGGTTTTCTCGTCGCCCGTAGGCGGACCTCCTCGATGTTCGAACCGAAGCCTTGAGGTCTTCGTCTCCGGAGGGTGTACTCCTCCAAGTGCCCGAGCACGCTTCTTCGGGCGCATGGCTTCCTCTCCGTACATGCCAGCTTGAAGGGGGAAAACTCGGGTAGTTCTGGAAGTGGTGGTGTTGTGGGACCAAATTACCCTCGGAAGCTCTTCGGCCCACTTGCTCTTGGGCAAGTCAGTGATGTTCCTCTTGATGCCGGCGAAGATGATTCCGTTGGCTCGCTCGACTGCTCCGTTGGACTGTGGGTGGTAGACCGAAGCGGCCACGCCTTCGTTCCCGTGTATGCGCGAGAATTCCTTGAACTCGTGCCGTCAAATTGCTTGCCATTGTCCACTTGTGACCTCGTGAGGAACACCGAAGCGGCACACTATGTTTTGCCGAAGAACTTCGAATGGTCGCCGAGGTGATGCTCGGCAACGGCTTCGCTTCAACCCACTTGGAGAAATATTCAACCGCCACAACCGCGTGGGTGTAGTTTCCGGTGCCGTGGGTAGCGGGCCGACGATATCAACACCCCACCGGCGAAGGGCCACACCGGTGGTAGCAACCGTATCTCGTTGGAGGCAAACTTGCCGTAGGGCGCTTGGCGCCGGCACTCGGGACGCGGGCGCACAATGTCGTGGGCGTCCGCCACCGCCGAAGGCCGCAGAAACCCCGACGGAAAGCTTTCTCGCACCAAAGCTCGGTGCCGAGGTGGTGTGAGCACATGCCGCCGTGGATTTCGTGCGAGTCGCTTCCCCTCGGTGATCGATATGCACTTTAATAATGGAGCGCACACCCCTCTTCGGTACAAGTTGTCGTCGACCGGGTGATAGTTCCTCGCCACGATTGCTGCCCTCTTGGCGGTGACTCCATCTTCGGCCTCATAATATCCTTTGAGCGCCGCCACTATTGGGGCACGCCAGTCCTCGCTCTGAATTGCGTTCACAAACTTGGGGGGTGCTGCTTCGTCGGCAGCGGACCTCGAGGTGGTTGTCTCATAAAAAACATCTGGTGGCAAGGCCTCAAGCAGTGCAGCTGCCTTCGCAATAGCATCGGCCTCCTTGTTGTGATTTCTGGGGAAACTTCGCACTGTGATGCCGATGAAGAATTTTTCCATGCTTCGGACGGCTTGCAGGTACTTCATCATATCTGGATTCTTTGCCTTGTAGGTCTTCCCAATGTGGCAAGCGACAAGCTCAGAGTCCGTCAGGATGACGAGCCTCCTGGCACCTACAGCCCTGGCCTTCCGAAGGGCGAGCAACAGGCCTTCATACTCTGCTACATTGTTTGTACAGTTGTCGTAGTTGAGCCGCAGAGCATATCGGAGTTTGATGCCCGAAGGGGATTTTAAGACTGCTGCGGCCGCCGAGCCGAGGTGGCAGTACGCGCCGTCACACTGGACCTCCCATATTGGCTCTGTGACTACGGCTTCCCCCTTCGGCGCCGAAGGCGTCCAATCAGCTACAAAGTCAGCAAGGACTTGAGATTTTATTGCGCTGCGGGCGACGAAGCTTATGACGTGCTCCGCCAATTCCG
The DNA here is from genome assembly GCA_947561735.1 of Cenchrus americanus. NCBI lineage: Eukaryota > Viridiplantae > Streptophyta > Magnoliopsida > Poales > Poaceae > Cenchrus > Cenchrus americanus. Next base: position 192,270,138 of record OX387242.1, read on the forward strand.
AGGCCCACTTGCCCATCCCCGCTCGTTGACTCCTTGTTCTCGAACATGTCCCGGAGGGGGAAAGCTGTGGGTACCGAGACGTTGTGGCTCTGGAAGTAGTGCCGAAGCTTCCTTTTTGCCATCACAACCGCATATGCCATTTTTTCCATTTCGGAGTAGAGCAGCTTTGAGCCGCTCAGAGCTTCGGAGACGTAGTATATTGGAAATTGCCTCAGGACATCTGCCTCCCTGCGCTCTTCCACAAGCACTGCACTAACTGCTGTGTCGGTTGCTGCAATGTACAACAGCAGGTCGGCCTTCGGTGACGGCTTGGTCATGATTGCAGGATCTTCAAGATATTTCTTGAGTTCATCGAAGGCTTGCTGTCGCTGCTCGGACCCCATTGGAAAGCTGAGTTTGCTCGGAGGACCTTGAAAAAGGGCAGGCTTCGCTCTGCAGCTCTTGAGATAAACCGGTTCAACGAGGCGATTCTGCCAGTGAGCCTTTGGACTTCCTTTCGAGTGGCTGGGGGGGGCATCCTTCGTAGGGCCTCGATTTTTTGGGGGTTCGCCTGGATGCCCCGCTTGGAGACCATGCAGCCCAACAGTTGCCCTCTCCGAATGCCGAAGATGCATTTCTCTGGGTTAAGCTTGAGGCCGTTTTGCCTCATGTTGTCGAAGGTTTCGGTTAGATCTGCAATGTGATCTTGCTCTTTCTCGCTCATGATGACGATGTCGTCGACGTACGCCGAGGCGTTGCGCCCCAGCTGGCTGCCCAGGATCAGCTTCATCATGCGGTTGAAGGTGGACCCGGCGTTGCGCAAGCCTTCGGGCATTCTGACGAAGCAGAAGACACCGAAGGGGGTTGTAAATCCGGTTTTTGCTTCGTCCTCCCTTCGCATCCACACTTGGTGATAGCCGGAGAAGCAATCTAGGAGGCTCAACATGTCGCAGCCGGCAGCCTGATCAATGATGACGTCGATCCTTGGCAGAGGAAAGGGGTCCTTCGGGCATGCCTTGTTGAGTTCAGTGAAGTCAATGCACATCCTCATATTGCCGTTCTTCTTCGGTACCATGACCACGTTCGCCACCCAGATGGGGTATTGGACTTCTCTGATAATTCTTGCGTCGAGCAGCTTTTGCACTTCGGCTTCCGCAGACCTGACTCTATCCGCCGACATGGGCCGCTGCCTCTGCAACTTCGGTTTGACTCTTGGGTCAGTATTGAGTGCATGCTCTATGACCGAGCGGTGAACGCCTGTCAGGTCAGACTTGGACCATGCGAAGACATCTTGGTTGTTACGAAGGAACTGCAAGAGTCGGCCTTCGTCTTCTGCGCTGATCTCAGCGCCTATCATCACGGTTCTGCTTGGCACATCCGCGCATAAGGGGACTGTCTTTGTGACGTCGACAGCCTTCATGCGTTCGGCTTCGGCCCCCTTCATGGATTGCCTCATTTGGGCTTCGGCCTTGTGCTCTTCGGCCGCTGCAGCTTCGTTGCTCTCGTCCTCATTGATGACATGGACTTGTCTGTTGTGGACCGAAGTGTTGCGCTCCGCTCTTCGGGCCTCCTCCCCGGCCGCCGTAGACCGATATTACTCCTGCCGCCGTCGGTATCTTCATCAGCAGATACCCTTGGTGGATAACCGCGGCGAACTTGTTGATGGTGTTGCGACCGAAGATGGCGTTGTACGGGTACGCGAAGTCCACAACATCAAATGTTATGATCTCAGTTCTCATGGTGGCGTCTTGGCCGAAGGATACATTGACATCAATTTTGCCCAGGGCTTCGATTTTTTTATTGCCGAAGCCGTACAGCGGGTGCTCTGCCTTCTTCAGGTCTTCCTTCTTGAACCCCATGCCTGGTGAAACATTGCCAGGTCAAGATGTCCGCCGAGTGCCGTTATCGACGAGGATCCTCCCTACGTCGTTGCCGAAGTAGTACTTCGTGTTCTTGCCGATGTTGGCTCTTATGACGAGCGGATCGTTGTGGGGGTAGTGCTGCAACCGGATGTCGGCTGCCGTAAAGGTTATGGGGACATGGGACCATGGCAGGTGAAAATACTTGCCGGAGCAAATGTGTGATACGCTTCGGTAGTAGTCTTGGCGCTGCCTCTTTGTCTCATGGGTCGGCTCATTTGATCCGCCGGAGATCGCATTAATGATGTTGAGCATGCCCGTCATCCCCGAGCTGCTTGAGTCAGGGACCTCTTGCTTTGGTGGTGGCGGGGGTGGCGGTTGAGTGTGGGTGTAATGCACTTGGTGGTGGGCAGGTGGGTTCGGCCACGACGGCACGAACACCGAAGGTTGTTGCGCGAGTGGGGGAGGAGGTGGAAGCAGCTGCGGCGCGGAAGGTGCGTATGGCTGTGGTGGGTGGAAAGCATGCGTCGGTGCCGAAGGTTGGTAGGGCTGGTGGCGGTAGGGTGGTGGCAGGGCCTTGAACTGACCCGCATTTTGGTACTTCATGACATGGTTCACGGCCATGCCTGCTGCCTTCGCCTTCTCCTCCGCCTCCCACTCCATCTTCATCTTGACCGCCGAAGGGCACTGGTGCGTGTGGTGCTGGGCATCAATCCCGTGGAGCCAGCAGAAAAAACGCTCGCCTCCGGCCCTCTGCTGGTTATGCTGTTGCGGCTTCGGCCCCTTGGTATGTTTGTATCCGCCCTTGTGCCCGCCGCCCCTGTTCTGGTTTTGGTCGGGGGGCGCGGACACGTTGTTGATCTGGCGGTTCGCCTGCTTCGGCGGCTGGTTTTGCCACCCCTTCGGTCGGTCCCACCGGCCCCGTTGTTTCGCTTCTTTCTTTGCGTTTGCCGGTCGAGCCTTCGGCGGCGGCCTTTGTCGGACTTGCAGTATTCTTGCATGACCTCAAATAGTTCTTGCACGGACTTCGGCTTGACCCTGTCGAGCACATCCTGGCAGTTTCCAACCTTCAGGACACCGACGATGGCGTCGATGATGCTGCTTTCGGACACATTGGGCGCGCGCGCTGTTAGTTTGACAACCCTGTGCATGTACTCTTGCAGTGATTCACGGTCCCCTTGGACACACATGTTGACGAGGTCATTAGAGTCCAGCTCTTCGACCTGCATGCCTTTGAAGCTGGACAGCAGCTTGTTCCGCAGCTGGAACCATGATGTAATGTACCCCTTCGGTATGTTGGCATACCAGTACTGGACTTCTCCCTTGAGCGCGAGCACGAGGGCCTTCGCCTTTGTGGTGGCGTCACCCCCGTTGGACTCAACCGCCGCTTCAAACTTCATCAGGAATTCCTTGGGATCGTAGTCTCCGTCGTACTGGGGCAGGGTGTTGGCGTTGAATCGACGAGGCCACGGCGCGCTCTCAAGCTCGACCGAGAGCGGGGACACCGGGACGACGTTGCGGAGTAGGGCGTCGTCGGGAGCGAAGTGCTCGTGCACCTGCCCCCTGTCTTGGCGATGCCCTATGCTTTGTCCTTCGGAGGCATCTTTTTGCTGCCTCCACTGGTCCAGCTGGGCCTGCATGGCCTGCAGGGTGAGCCAGGCGTGCTGCTGGGCTGCCGGCGCAGCATGCGCGGCGGGCGTCGGTGGCGGTGCAGGCGGCGTCGGAGCGACTGGCGTGGCGGCGTCGCGCCGGCGATCTGGCTTTGCAGCATGGCGAGGTAGCGCTCAGCCTTCCTGATGTTGAAATCGATGGCGTCGGAGGCGGTGTGGGGTGGAGCCGCATCCTGGTGTTGGGATGGTTGCGTCGGCGATGAGGATGGGCGCGTCTCCTGCTCAGGCTGAGCCGGCACGGACTTACCAGCGATGAGGGCCCGAATCCTTCGGAGGGCCTCGATGTCTTGCGCCGAAGCCCCCAGCCCCTCGAGGCTGACTTCGAACATCCCCGGAGCAGTGTGCTCTACCTCCGGCGCGCTCGGCCCGGCGGCGGTCCCAGCCGAAGGCTGAACGGCCGAAGGGGGTGGGTTGGTGGGCTCCGACACGAGTGGAGGGGTCGCCGCCTGAGCCGTTGCGGCTTCGGCGCCTGCCGAACGTGTCCTAGCCATGTGGTCTTGAGATCTTCCACGAGGTGGGCGCCAAACTGTTGGTGGAAATCGGGCCCGAAGGGTGGACGCCGACACAACAGCCCCCTGAAATCACTCCCTTCCTTCGCCCTTTCTTGCGAGGTTCCTACTTCTACTTGGGCGAGCAAAGGAAACGCAGAAACTTACGAAGACGGAACAAGAAAGATACTCCGCAAACCGAAGACCGAAGAACTGGCAAAGGCCTTCGGTGCTCTCTTCTCATTACAGGGTGTCCGTTTCATTACAAGGGGTTCACTATTTATAGGAGACCCCTGGGCATAGTCATTTGCCTCAATTACACCTTTTCCGTTCCTGACAAACCGCTTTAAACACTTTACAAGGGCATAACAGTAAGTCCCCGCGTCGTACAGGCCTCCAGCGTGTCTTCGTACGGCCGAAACGCCTTTACACGCGGCCGCCCTTGTCTCTGCCCCGACCGGAGCCCACTTTACACGTCGGCGGTGGCCACGTGTCCAGGATCGTCGGCCCCTTCGGTGCCGAAGTAGTGACCCTGGGCCGGGGTCGTCGGGCCTCTTCGGGCGCTTCATCGCGCGCGCCGCCGGCCCCGGACGCGATGTCCTGGGCCAGCGCTCTCAGCCCCTGCTTCCCCTGGGCCTTCATTACCGGAGCACGCCGGCCCCCGGCGCCTTCGGCGCCGAAGGTGGGCGCAGCGATAATGGGTCTTCCCTGCACAGCAAAACTTATAAGGCATGAGCGGCATTAGTGTTTCGTTAGTGCTCGTGCAGCGAAGGGTCTTCTTGCGAGACCGAAACCGTGTGCACGCCGAAGGTTTCCAGCGTGGGCGGACAAGGGCGATGCTTCCGAAGACCGACTTCCCCAACAGTTTCCTTATAAAATTCTGTTTTAGCCCCTGAGTTTTTGCAGTTAGGCCCCTGTAAGTCTAGTTTTCCCGCAGAATAGCCCTGTATCCTGTTTTGGCCGTAGATTACGCGTTCTAACTCCGTTTTTAGCGTTCTTTATATCCATTTGTTCGTCTCGACGAGTAGATCAGTTTAGTGAAGCTTTTGTTCCTGTTTGAAGTGATTGGTGAATTGTTTTCTTATTTTATTGTTTTGTCTCTTGCATGTGAATGTGTGATGCGTAGAGAACGAGCCGTCCGAAGATTTTTCTGTGGTGAAGACTTGAAGACTCTGAGCAAATCCGGATCTTGTGAGAGGCAAGTGTCCTTGGTCATACCCGTTTTATCCTACATGAACATGCATTTAATCACTGTATTTACTTTCTTGCTTGCATTAATTTTGACGGGTTCCTATTAAGGACTATGCCTAGATTCTTTTGACCGTGCCTTGTAACTGGGTTACTTAATTAATCTTGATGGTAGATGCTGCTTAGTTGCTCAACTGGGTTGGTAATAAACAACATGATATCCGTTTATACTCTATGTTCTTTGATGGTAATTTAATTGCAAGACCATATGCTTAATTGGAACATGGAGAACCACCCAGGACAACAGTACAACCACAAGGCTATATGGCTCTGGCTTGGCTGAATAATTAGAGACCTTGGTGTTGTGGTGATCTTACCTGAAAGGGACCAATGGGGAGGCGTTGACGGAGTATAGACCTGCTCTAGCGGGGAGTTGGGCTTTGCTAAGACACGGTACCCGCTAGGGAGCTTTATGCCCCGCTTCGTCCTGAAACCTAGTGGGTTGCTGCACATTAGGGAATCTTTGTAAAGGCCTCGTAGCGTCCCTATGCAATCACACCTCGGCAGTGTGGTATGATGCCTGATCAGCATCGCGTGGTTGGGTTCAAAGCTCTTCGGAGTTTTTACGCGACTTGTGGGTAAAGATGTACAACCTCTGCAGAGTGTTTAAAACTAATCGATTAGCCGTGCTCACGGTCAAGAGCGGCCTGGACCCTCACATGATTAATCTATTGGAAGATGAATTTAAATGATTCTTTACTTTATGTTCATGGTTATGATGTTACACATTAATTGTGGGATGGTATACACTTACATTTGCTAGTAAGTAAGTTGCTTAATAAAATTTGATCAACTAAAATGCTAACCTGCTTAAACCCCTTGGCCATCCACTTATACAGCCTTGCATGTTTATTATGATATTCCTCCCTTGCTGAGTACGGCATGTGCTCACGCTTGTTTATTTATTGCATCTACACAACCCGGATTTCCTGCTCAGACTTGAAGAATGATGTTGAGTGCTAGGCGCGCGTGCCACCAGTCAGCTGCCTGTGGAGTTCCTCTCTGAAGATCCGCTGCTAGTTGCTCGCTCTGATGATACGTTGTTGAGACTCTCGGTCATGTAATGGTTTTAATACTCTCTTTTACGCTTTGGCACTGTATCTGATATTCACTGAGTCATTACGTGTGTGTAACTTGATCCTGGCGCACATGTAATTTATGCATTCGAGTTTGCCTTCAAATTCGGGTGTGACAAAGTGGTATCAGAGCCGTGTTGACTGTAGGACGTTAGCCTAGTTGGAAAATGGTCGAATTTAAGGATTATAATATCATAGAAGCCATTCCCACTTCATGCTATGCTTTAATTCTATTTTAATACACTTATCCTTGCTTTTAACCTCATCCTTGATAATCTACTTGTTCTCTACCTCATCTTGATCAATCTTTTCACTCTAAACTTCCTTGATCTTGCCTTAAGGAACCTTTAGCATATGCTGTACTCCTCTCCAATCTTTCTTGCCCCTACCCTACCCGTGTTCGTGATCGTTCCCAGTAATCAAGTGACCCCATCTTGTTCGTCTCAGTGATCTTCTCCAATAGGATGTAGGAGCTTTAAGATCTTTATTAGTAAAATCGATAGATGCGACGTCTTAACGTGTGCTTAGTTTAGAGGTGTGTTTGAATGTTTGATTTTGTGATAAATGCTTGATTTGGATCTTTGTTTGAGTGCGGTGTGTTGTGGAGTGATGACCACAATGACATCGAGTTTAGTAGCTAGTTTGTTACTGGGGGGTGTAATTCTTTCCCAATCCTCGCAACCTTGAGTAATCTTTGCTTGATCTATCCCTTCCTTTATCCAACTTTCTTTTTCTCTCCAACAAATCTTGTGGATACAAAATCTGTTCCCGCAGCTCTCTGACATAGCAGTCATGTTTTGGTTATATCTCAAGCTACAGAATTCCAAACGACATGAAACCAGTTGGGTTAGTTCACAAATTTCACATATGATTTTCTGTCAAAAATTCAACACCATCCAATGCATATTCTGGGAGTTATGAACGAAACATTGGAGCTACCAGAATCTGGAAACTCTGCTGACCCAGTCGACTTGTTTATTTTGTATCTGAACTTCTAGATCTCCGATTGAGTTGATTCCAGTCGGATTAGTTTCATAATTTCATACCCCCTGTTCTGGAGAAATTTCATAATTTATGGGTATCAATAATGTTAGCTGCACTTGATTTATTGGGGCAAGCATAATCTGTCTTAATCTGGAAGTTCGTGTTGCTTCATCTTTCGGAGTCATCTCTTTACTCTAGTATTTAAATCTCATGATCCTAACCCTCAGATGGTGAACACCAGGTTTGGACCCACATCGGAGGACGAGTGGCCATTTTAGTATCACCCAACGGCAAAGTCAAATGGATCCGGCGATGCGGCAGGTTTACTGGCTGCACGGATGCAGCTTCTACGGGACATGTCCACCAACATGACAAGCATGCGGGCTCGGATAAATCGAACCAGCCCCATAAGGACAAGCACCAGCAGTTCATGAGCCATTGCCCGCCGGTGTTTTCTCATGCAGTTGATCCATTGGAGGCTGACGATTGGCTGAAGACAGTGGAGAAGATGCTCACCATCGCACAGTGCGACGATAGAGAGAAGGTCTTGTATGCTTCAGGTCGACTTCAGGGGACAGCGTCAGCTTGGTGGGATGCCTACGTTGCCGCTCATGCCACCCCTGCTGCTATCACTTGGCAGGAGTTCACCACCAGCTTCAAGAGCTATCATATACCTGCCAGCCTTATGAAGTTAAAGAAGAAGGAGTTCCCGGCACTCAAGCAAGGAGAGATGTACGTGATAGAGTACAGGGACAAGTTCGTTGAGTTGTCTCGTTATGCTCCTGAGGAGGTTGTTGATGATGTGAAGAAACAAGAGTTGTTCTTGGAGGGATTAGCCGAACCACTCCGGTACCAGCTCATATCCCACACCTTCCCATCCTTCCAGATGTTGCTAGACAAGGCCATTGGTTTAGAGTATGTTCGCAAGGAGTTGGAAGACTTAAAGAGGAAAGCCACTACCCCTGGACAGTCTGGAAGTAGCACTCGCCCTCGCTTTAATCCACCTCAAGAGACTCCCTTTCAGTTCGAAGGCCCTATTGAGGACTTTGGTCAACAGCAGTTTCAGTGTCCAGTGCAGCAGACTTCACGACCCCGTCCTCTACGGAGTCGTCAGATGGCGCCAGCTGTCACCCCAGTGAAGACTAGCAACCCCAGAGGTACCGCCTGCTTAAGGTGTGGAAAGGTTGGGCATTATGTAAATGCCTGCCCTAAGAGGAATGCCCCCAACACTCCTGTCGGGGACCGCCCTAGGGGTCCCCTCAAATAATGGGGGAACCCTCACTTAAATTCCTGCATCAAAATGAACTAAGCCTAACCATGCAGAGAACTAACCATGCAGGACGTGGCCCATGCAGCAGGACTTCGGAGGCCCACCAAGACAGCTCGCCTATGAGACCCCTCGAGCGAGGCTCCGCCTCGCCCGAGGGTACGCTCCCTCCTCGAAAGGGCTCCGCCCCGCTCGAGGGGCAACCCCCCTCCTCGAACGGGTTCCGCCCCGATCGAGGGGCGACCCTTCCCTCGAGCGGTCCCGCCCCGCTCGAGGGCTCGCTCCCCCCTCGAGCGGGCCTCGCCTCGCTCGAGGGTTCGCTCCACCCTCGGCCGGGGCCCGCCACGCTCACGGGCGCCCCGCACGCGTGCGCCGGCCCCGTACTTGGGCATTGAACGCCACGACGCCGCGGGACGGCGCCATCATGCGCCGGGGGCTCACGCCCGGTGCCGCCGCACCAACTCCCCGGGGAGGAGCCCATCCCCGCCACCGTGGGGTGGACCGTGCGGTACGGCCGGCGTCGGTCCCCATGACACCGCGCGCACGCCCCCGTACGGCTAACGCGCTCGACCCTCGAAAGGGGGCCGGGCGCACCCTCGACTCCACTTTCCCCGTGACCCCGCAGGTTAGGTGAGGGACGATAGGCGGTGGGTGGCCATCCCGGCCACCGTAACGCGCGGCCGCCGTACCCACGCGCGCGGGCACACGCCCGACTCCGCGGCGCACGCCCGAGCACTTGCGGCAACCACTCCACCACCACGAGCTCATTGGGAAGGAACGCCGTTCGCCCGCTCCCCGTGCCCCGTACCCGGCCATCATCGCACCTCCCCTCGAAGCCTATCGGGGGACGCCATCGCCATCTGCCGCCTCCTACCCTCGAACCGCCACTGTTCGGGTACAAGGTAGGCCATCATGGCCGGATCGCAGCGAAGATCGACCGGACGGTCGCCCGCTCTACACCGTAGCACGATGTGCTCCCACGCGCAGCTAGGTAGCGCGGCGTGCATGTAACTCGCCGCTCCCTTGGCCTATAAAAGGGAAGGCGAGCCCCCGGCCCGCGGGGGACGAATCCGGAGGAACGAGAGCGCACCGTGCACTCACTCTCTTATTCTCCCACAACATCTTCAGCCACTCACCAGGGACTTGGGAGCCACGCTCCCTCTCCCGCCTTGCTTGTATTTGCCCCACTACAAGCACCCCCGGTCTTGAGCAATATAGTGCCACGAGCACACCCCTGTCTGGACGTACGGCCCCCTCGGCGGAACCGGGATAAATCCTTGTGTCATTTGTTGCTTAGCATCGACCATTGAGGGATAGACCTAGGCGTTATCTCTTCGGTTAGTGTCGGGACCATATTCCGCACCGACGGTTGGCGCCCACCGTGGGGCAAACGAGCGCCTAAGGTCATTTCGCTAACTCCCTCCATGGTGATTCGCACCGAGTACCGTAGCACCCGCTACAACATGGGTAGCTCGGACCCTCTTCCGACGGGTTCGAGATCCGCTTCGGGGACTTGAACTTCCGGGCCACGGGGAATGGCTATCTCATGCGCCTCACCAACCGTGAGGAGCTACGCGCGCGGCGGGAGGCCGGGTCCGCTCGGTCTCCGCCGCACGCACGACACCGGCGCGGCGCGCCGGCGGACACGGATGCCGCGGGACCGTCGACGCCGCGACGCCGTCGCCGCTCCGGGCCGCGCTCGCGTCGGGCGCGGTCCGAGCGGCGGCGGCCGCGCGCGCGCCGCCGCCCGGCGCGGTGCGCCCACCGTCACGACGGCCGCCACCGCCCCGGCGGGACCGCGCGCGGTCTCCGGACCACGCGTCCCCATCGGGCTGCGTGGCGCCACTACGGCCTACAACGCCAACGTCAACACGACAATGCGCAGGGTTCCGCCTGGTCGGCACGTCTTCGTCGCCAGGGTGAGGACCATGTGTGGTTCGAGGACCGGTGGATGGTCGCTTCCTTGTGTGATGAGTGATTGACAACGTTGTGTGGACTGATTCTTGGCTAAGTATTGCAGGTGCAGTTGCGGCTTGACTCGTGTTGGTGCAGGTGAAGAACAAGCGCGAAAGGTCGTCGCCGGTGAGGCCTCCAGGTGTGGAGAAGACAAGTAGGCTTTGTTCGAGGGACCCGGTGGCCGGCGGGGGTCAAGTGCGGGCCGCATGGTGGCATGAACGGCAAGATGAAGTCGTGGACGGTTTCTTGGTTGAGCCTCAAAACCAAGGTCGAGCCGGGACTACGTGGGAGCCAAGTCATGAGTGGAGATTGGCGGAGGCTACACCGAGTTCGCGGGGTTTCCGGTGGTTCACCGAAAACCACCGGGTTCCTTGGTTGATCCACAAAGCCAAGACCGGAGAACCGAAGACGGAGGTGCGGCGGCACGGACCGGTCCGACCGGTGGGTCGGCCGGTCGGCCGTGGGGACCGGTCTGACCGGTGAGGAGCACCGGTCTGACGGGTGTGCGACGACGCAGTCCGGAATCTTCGAAGCGGAGGACACGCGTCGGGATCGCATGGTGTTAACACCAAAATTTGGTAAGGAGTATGACATGTGGGTCCGATTCGGAAAAGAGTCCGTCTGGTGGAAGGAAAGGTATCTTCAGAGATTTTCGGCAGAAGGATCCGCGGTCGGCTATCCGCTCCCCGGTTCGGCAAAGGAACGAGAGAGCTGATTTTGCGGGATTGGACGGTGACGTGGCTCGATCAGGGGAAGCGAATGGATGGACAGACGATCAAGTTTAGTTAGGCAATGAATCCATTCGCAATTGTAATCAGCGGGGGTATAAATATGATCCCTGGATGTATGTAAAACAGACGTTCATTCCTCAATACACACCGGCCTTACGCCAAACCCTAGAGTCCCTTGTCGTGTCGTCGAGTTCTTCGAGAGGACCAATCGATCCGTCGACCTCCGTGAGTACCGGCAACCTTGTATCATGTCTAGTATCATGCGGTGGATTTAGATCCGATGCAAGTAGTCTTGTTACCATGCTTCGTGTCATGCGGTAGATTCAAGCTTGGTTCAAGAGGGTTTCTTGTTAGATCATGAGCCATGCGGTAGGCTAAGGTTTAGCTCGAAGCTAGTTATCGGCTCTATTGGATTTTGGCAAGATCCAGTAGATTCATTAAGTTACCCTGTGTTATCATGAGTTTTGCTTTATGTTTTAATTCATGTAATACACTTTTGCCCAATCTAGATGGGTTTGGATCGGCTCTTTTCCTTTTAAGATCCGTGCACGAGTAGGTCTCGTGTTCTGACGCGTGGATCTCGTGCTCTCCGATAGCCGAGACCGAATCGATCTAGGTTGTTACTTGTTGCGGGTTCAAGCTTGCTTTGTTAGTATAAATCTTGAAAGAGCCGGGTATCATGCGGTAGATGCAGGTTTTTGGGCTGCTTTGGAGCTAGTCATCCGGTGGATTAGATTTCCAATTCAGCCTGATAGATTTATTCACGTGGTAATGTTTGTTCTTTCTTCATGGACCCCGAATCGGTTGTTCAGCCGCATTCGGTTATATCTTCACGAGTAGATCACGTGCGTTATTTGTGTTTTAAAAGACGTATGCTTCTAGCTTTCCATATTTAGGTTGTATCATGCGGTGGATAGATCTATTTGTGGAAAGTGGTGCGTTCTTTCATGCAAGTTGTATCATGCGGTGGATAGATTTGCTGATATCGTGCCCGACAGATCTTAAAGTGATTAGACATGCGGTAGACTAATGCTTTGGATCTATGCATGCTTATTTTAATACATGATCATGTTCGTGCTTTACTTCATTTAATGTTAATCTTCGTGAGGATCGGTTATGGCTTTGCGCATGCATCCATGTTTATTCAAAGACCGATCGTTGTCATGCTTACGTCATCCATTCGGCAATGTTCTTTTTTCCTTCACGATTACCCGAATGGTTGTGGTTCTTTGACAGGTAGCTTCGCATAGCTACATGTCGTCTTGCTTGGCTTCTTAGCCGTAAATATGGAAGCTCTTGGTATCACCGGTAGGTTCCAAGTTTTGGTATTTAACTGTTTTCTCTTTTGTTAATTTTCAGGAAAAATTGACTGGCACGTCACTTTCTCTCTGCGCGTGCGAAGCTAAGCTTTTCGGCTTGCTGTGTGATTGGCGCTGAGTGCACATTTTGCGTCAACACACTTTTTGGCACGCCCAGTGGGACCTACGGCCGGATTGGTTCGGGATGCACCGAGATCACGGACCTCCGGATGTCGGCATTGAGGAGCTTTCTCCCGGAGCGGCATCGAGCGGCTCGTAGACGCCGTGAATCGGTTTCAACGAAGTGTCTCATGTCATTCAAGAAGAATCGAAGTGGTGTACCATATTTGAAGAATGGCACCGCCCGCAGTGCTTGTTGCCGGGAGAAACCGACGCTACGACCCAACGGGGAAAAGGAAGAATGCGCGCGGATCTTCCAAGAGTCAATGGACGACGTGCTCACCAAGCACAACCAAGCTTTCCTTGGGTCGCTCCAACGGATGATGGTGGCCCTCTTCGGCCGGACGCGGGGCGGGCGTTCGGAAGGCGTACGCCGGAAAGAGCACCGTGGGCCGGGTGAATCAAGCTCTCGGCCGCCACCACGGGGCCCGGTGCGGCGGCCCCCTCCTCAAAGCTCCGGAGCCAAGCGTTCCAACCTCCTCCACGGGCGCGGGGGGCGGCCGGTTCGGCCTCCGTGCGGGCTTCGGGGAAGTCAACCAATCCTGCCGCCACCACAGAGCAGCACGGGTCAGCCCGCGCAACAGCCGAATCCGTACCAGCCCACGTACGGAGACCTAGCGTTCGGCTCATCTGGGGCCCCACTCGATCCCAGTCGAAGAATAGCTCCGTCCACCAACTGGCTCCAGAGGAATTTATACGGCGGCGGCTATCATGAAGTGGGGAATTACGGAGCGTTCGATGCCTTCCCGCACCCAGGGTACGCGCCGGCTGCAGGCGCTCAGGAGGAGGATGCCCTAGCACGCAAGATGGCCGAATTGATGCAGAATCAGTTCGGCCTCAAGCCAAGGATGCAGGGCCCCACCTACAGGCCGCCGTTCCCAGAGTGGTACTATAACGTGCTCCTGCCGCCAAGGGTAAAACCGCCGACAGAATTCACAAAGTTCTCGGGGGCGGGGACGAGACAAGCACGGTCGAGCATATCGCTCGTTATCTCATGCGGGCGGGGGAATGTTCAGCCGAAGAAACGTTCAGGGTTCGCTACTTCCCCGCCTCACGACGGGTCCGGCTTTTCGGTGGTTCTCGTCTTTGCCGCCTGAGTCTGTGGCCAGGTGGAAAGATTTGGAGCGTAAATTCCACGCTCATTACTTCAGCGGCAGCGCCGAGAAGAAGTTGATTGATCTCGCCACCCTAAAGCAAAGGCATAGTGAAACACCGCTGGAGTTCCTCAGAAGGTTCAGAGAAGTCAAGGGCATGTGCTTCTCATTGAACTTGCCAGACGATCAGCTAGCTGATATGGCCGTCGCCGGGATGTTGCCAGCCGTGCGCGAAAAGTTATTTGGGATGGAGTTCGAGAACCTGGGCCAGCTGTCGCAAAAGTTATCCCTGATGAGCAATCAGGCATATGGCCTCAAGAAAGACCCCAAGTTTGGCAAGCAGCACGACATCGCCGATATCTACAATCAATTCTTGGACAAAGCTGATTTGTTCGAGGATTCGACGACGAGCGGGGAGATAGGCTGCGGCGGAAATCATGTGGGGTAAAGAGCCTCTCACAATGAATCAGCGTTGGGTCAGACAGACCAAAGGAACTTACGACTTCGACATCACAAAGGCTGACAAGTTGTTCGAGCTCTTGGTAAAAGAAGGCCGAATCAAGCTGCCCGAGGGGCACTCTATGCTTCGGCCTGATGGAGTCAAAGCTAAGCGTTACTGCGGCTTCCATGACAGGGACTCGCACTCCATCAACGATTGCAGGGTCTTCAGGATGAGGATCCAGAAGGCTATCCAGGAAGGGCATCTCAAGTTCGACAACAAGATGAAGGCTGGATGGCCACCCCTTCCCCGCCAGAACATGCTCGGCTTTTCTATCAATGCGATAACGGCCGAAGAGAAAGGGAAAGTCAAGGTCTGACCTCGGCCGAGGTCCAAGCAAGATGGATCGGTTGACCCGAAGCGCCGGGTGACCATAGAGCAAGTACGGGCGACGCCCCCGCGTTCTCAAGAGCCATATCGAGATCGGGGAATCGTCCAAGCCCAAACCCAAGGTGACGTCGCGCATCCTCCTTAATAAATGGCAGCGCCGAGATGGAGAAGGAACGCTACCGGGAGCGGCGTCACGAGGAGGAGCAACGCGGGGCGAGGAGGAAGCGCGCGGATGGAATCGGGAACGGCACGCGCGCGCGCGGGAGCGCCCCACCGGGGGTGCGCCTTTTTCGGTACTTCTTGGAATGAGGGCACAAGCCGCCCACATTAAGGAACCGTCCGAATGCGGCGACGGATATGCGAATACGGGCGGGGAAAGCGCCAATCGCCGATCCGTCCATGAAAGACTTGGAAGGATCCACCCGAATGGGGATCGGCGGCAAAAAATTGAAATCATTGATCATCCCGGGAAGCGCCGAGCCGATCTCGGGTGGGGCGACCACGAGGAGGATGAAGATGTCTACGTCTGGCAGAAGGGGCAATGGTGCCCACCTGGTCTGCGCAAGAGCCAGAAGAGGCGGGTCCAACGCTTGAGGAACCGCGAGTTGAAACAAGCCGGGATCCAGACGAGACAGAAATGGCGCCCCAAGGACCAGCCAGAAGGATCGAAGCGTCCAGCCCCTGCATGCATGGTATACTTCCTGCCAAACGAGTTCATGGCTCCCGCTAACCAGATGATGCAGGAAGAAGCTTCCTTTGACGACGAGCAACCCGAGGAGATGATGGCGCAGCTGGTGCTTGCCAAGCAGGCCGTCTTCGACAAGCCGGCCAAGAATCGCCACATGAGGCCGCTGTACTTGAGGGGGTACGTCAATGGCAAGCCATTGACCAAGATGTTCGTCGACGGTGGCGCGGCAGTCAACGTAATGCCGTACACCACCTTCAGGAAGCTTGGCTTGACCCCGAGCGATCTGACACCAACAAGCATCATCCTGAACGACTTCGCAGGAACCCTTCGGACACCAAAGGATGTGCTCACGTGGACTTGATGATCGGGTCCAAGACGCCGCTCACCACCTTCTTCGTCATCGAAGGGAAGGGAGCCTACGGCCTGCTTTGCTTGGGCGGGGCCCGGATCCACGCCAGCTGCTGCGTCCCATCCACCATGCATCAACGGTCGATCCGGTGGGTGGACGATGAAATCGAGGTCGTCCGGGCGGATGACTCGCGTGAGCGTGGCTAACATGGAACCAGCCTTCGGGAGTACCAAGGCATCGATTGCTTCTCAGGGAAGGACTGGGGAGAAGGTCCTGTTGAACCCGTCAGCAGTGACCAGCAGCCGATTCAAGCAGTCGGCTCTTACAGTAATTTTTGATGGAGAACCCCGTGGATGGCACTGATGGCAAGCTGGGACGAGGATTCATGTCGGCCGATAAGCTGGAGGAAGTTGACATTGGAAGCGGTGATAAGCCAAGGCCGACGTTCATCAGTGCAAATTTGCAGCCAGACTTCAGGGGGAAACTAATTGAGCTTCTCAAAGAATATAAAGATTGCTTCGCCTGGGATTACTCGGAGATGCCTGGATTGGATCGATCCATCGTCGAGCACCGGTTGCCAATCAAGCCTGGTTTCAAGCCATATAAGCAGCCGCCCCGGAAAATCTACAAGGATGAAGTATTGGCCGATGTGAAGAAGGAAATCGAAAGATTACTTGACGCAAACTTCGTTCGGCCCCTGCGATATGCGGAGTGGATTTCTAACATCGTCCCCGTGTATAAGAAAAATGGAAAAATGAGAGTTTGCATAGACTTCGGGGACCTAAACGAGCTACTCCCATGGATGGATACCCGATGCCTATTGCCGATTTGCTGATTGACGCCGCCGCTTGGGCACAAGGTGATTAGCTTTATGGATGGCAATGCGGGGTACAATCGATCTTCATGGCAATAGAAGACATCTCGAAGACGGCCTTTAGATGTCCTGGTCATATAGGCTTTGTTTGAGTGGATCGTCATGACATTCGGGTTGAAAAACGCCGGTGCAACCTATCAACGGGCCATGAATTACATTTTTCATGAGTTGATCGGCAAGACCGTGGAAATCTACATTGACGATGTGGTGATCAAGTCCTTAAGTCATGGCACCCATCTGGAAGATGTGAAGAAGACCCTGGAATGCACCCGGAAGCATGGCCTGAAGATGAATCCAAACAAGTGTGCATTTGGGGTGTCAAGTGGAGAGTTCTTGGGGTTTTTGGTCCACGAAGGAGGGATCGAAGTTGGCAAAAAGAGCATGAAGGCCATTGATGAAGTCGTTCCTCCAACCAACCTCAAGGAGTTGCAATCACTTTGCTCGGCAAGATCAACTTTGTGAGAAGGTTCATCTCAAATTTATCACGAGAAGGTGTTGCCATTCTCTCCGTTGCTTTGAAGGCGAAGAAGGATCGAGAAGTTCACATGGGGCGACGAACAACAAAAGGCTTTTGAAGAAATCAAGCAATACATGAAGGAGCCGCCGGTCTTTGGTTCCTCCTCGGTGAACAAGCCTTTCAAGTTGTACGTGGCGGCCGATACCCAAACTATTGGATCGGCCCTTATTCAAGAATTCGAAGGGAAGGAGCGGGCGGTAGCCTATCTTAGCCGAAAACTACTTGATCCCGAAACCGGGTATTCGGCTATAGAAAGGTTATGTCTTTGCGTATACTACTCGTGTACAAAGTTTCGGCACTACTTGTTGAATGCCGAATGCACTGTGTACTCGAAGTTTGATGTGATAAAACATATGTTATCTATGCCAATTTTGAATGGTCGGGTTGGCAAATGGATTTTAGCTCTATCAGAATTCGAGTTGAAGTTCGAATCGGCAAAAGCCATCAAAGGTCAGGTCATTGCCGATTTTATAACTGAACACCGTGACCCTTCGATTGATCTGCTTGAAATTACCCCATGGGCTCTATTCTTTGACGGGTCATCATGTGGCAAAGGTGGGGGAGTAGGGATTCTACTAATTTCTCCCAGAGGTGAGATGTTCGAATTTGCCATTCCTATACAACCCACCGTCACAAATAACCAAGTGAGTACGAGGCGGCGCTCGAGGGCTTCAATATTTGAGAGAAGCCGGGGCCGTTTCAGTTGAAATTTATGGAGATTCGAGTTGGTCATCAAGCAATTGAACGGCCGGTACGAGTGCGAAGCGAGGCGGAGGAGTTACTACGAGGAATGCGAGAGAAATCTTGAAGGGCTTTCCACCGGTAACCCTCCGGCACATTCCTAGAGAGCATAACGAGGAAGCAAACGGCGGCTCGGAGCGCCTCTGGTTATAAAGAGAGTCAAGAAGCATTTGCTTTGCGAGAGGTGAGCGCAACGGGGACGGATCTTACGAGAAGATGATTGGAGGAAAGAGATCGTTGATTATTTGAGAGATCCATCCCGAAAAGTCTCTAGGAAGCTCGGGTATAAGGCAATCAAGTTCGTTCTTCCGGATGACAATTTATTCTATAAGTCATTAGATGGAGTACTCGCTACGATGCACGGGTCCCGAGAAGAAGCCAAGAACATGATGAGCGAGGTGCACGATGGGATATGTGGAGCGCACCAATCGGCCTATCGCATGAAATGGGTTATTAGGCGGTGGATGCTTTTGGCCGACGATATTAGAGGACTGCTTTGAGTATTACAAGGGGTGTCAAGATTGCCAGAGGTTCGGGAATATTCAAAGAGTCCCTGCATCAGCATTAAATCCCATTATCAAGCCATGGCCATTCAGGGGCTGGGGTATAGACTTGATTGGCCAAATTAATCCACCATCTAGCAAGGGGCATAAGTTCGTGCTTTTGGCTACAGATTACTTCACCAAATGGGTCGAGGCAATCCCACTCAAGAAGGTGACATCGAAAACATGATCGAATTCGTCAAGGAACACATCATCTATCGATTTGGGATTCCTCGGACGATTACCAGCGACCAAGGGGCACAATTCGTGTCATTGGAATTCGGAGATTTTGCCGAAAGCATGGGAATCAAACTCGTTTAATTCTTCTCCATACTATGCCCAAGCTAATGGTCAAGCGAGAGGCTTCTAACAAGATCATGATCAAGCTTATACGAGAAGAAGATCGACCGGAAGCCGAGGAGATGGCATTCGGTACTCGGTGAAGCGGCGTGGGCTTACCGAATGGCCCCCCATGGAGCTACAAAGACTTCTCCTTACGAGTTGGTTTACGGGCATCACGCGATCTTGCCCCGGGAAATGCAATCGGAATCAAGGAGAGTAGTGCTTGCAAAACGATTTGAGCTCCAAGGATTACGGTGGCCTAATGATGGATGAGTTAGAAGATTTGCATATGATCCGTCTCGGGGCCACCGGAAAACATCGAGAAAAACAAGGCCGCGGGTCGCCAAATACTATAACAAGAAAGTAAAAGTAAAGCAATTCACGAAGGCGATCTAGTTTGGAAAGCGCTACTGCCGATTGGAACTAAATACAGTGAATTCGGCAAATGGTCCCCTAACTGGGAGGGGCCTTTTCGTGTGGTCAGATGCGTTCCTGGTAATGCATACATATTGAAAACTTTGCTAGGAGAGGAGTTTTCCGCCGCAATAAATGGAAGATATCGAAGAAGTATTATCCTAGCATTGAAATCGATCGATGATTATACACATCGACACGAAACGGCGGCGCTCGAGGATGAGGCCGCCTTTAGAACAAAAATCCATGAACAAAAGAAAATGGCCGGTGCCGATGCATTGCCCTTAGCTCAATACTACACTACAAGCTGGTTTCTTGCGGGATTACACATAGCAGCCACGAAGGTCAAGTCCCCTAAGGGAGGGGAAGCGAGAGGCGTGGAGAAAGAAGCGAAAGTATGATTCAATCTTTTCTTTACTTCTTCGGCCGCTGCTCCCTCTTCGGTTGTTCCGGGACCACCGTGACGGCGACTTGGAACGCACGAGGATGACCACGGTTGGCGGCCTCTACCAAGCTATCCCGGCCGCCTTCGGGTTGCTTGTACTGTCGAAACATACGGGGCAAAAGAATCAAGGTTAGGGGCAAGAAATCCAGATGCAAACATGAAGGGGGACGAAGCGTTTACCCCCTACTAGCGCTTCCAGCGCCATACGACGCTCGCGTTCGGCTTGACAGCGGACGGACATGTCCCTGAGGTCACGCTCCAGGTGCCGAGCACGGCGGCGCAGCTGATGGATGACCCTTTGCTCAGGCGTGGCATCCTCCGCCTCAGGAGAAGAATCGGAGGAGATGTACTCAGGAACATCTTCGGTCCCGATGATTTCTTCAGGAAGCAAATCAAGGCTGAAAGAGGCAGAGGAAAACATGAAGCGCAAGATCAAGCAGAAGGACAAGGAGCAGATCAAGAGAGAACTCACTTCCGAATCGTACGCTTCCTTGACGAGCCGCTCCCCCCGAGGTTGTTTACCCTTGTCCATGGCGTTGGGGTTTTTTCTTCTAGCGACGGAAGAAGAGACGAGAAGTGATGGAGGAGTGTGCGAGTGGATTTGCGAGCACCCCACGGGCTATTTTATTGACCAAGGGGGCGCATTGGGAGTGATGATCCGGCCGGTACACCTTTGTGGGAATACCAAGCGGCGGGGGTTTCCACCGAGTGCGAAGGGTTTCTTTTGAACGATGTTGCGGATTGCCGAATTGGGATCCTTTGCGGATCTTGCGCCAAGGGGCGGTTGTTTGCGAGCGTTCGGCTACGAGACGGTTCCCGGATGCATTCGAAGAAGACAAGTCCACGGATGCAAATGCGAGGGGAAATATCACGGAACAAATGCGGATGCCAAAAGTTCATCATATATTGCCGACATTTACACATCCCTAGTACAATCTAATCAAAGAGTCCGTTCGGCACGGGCCCGGGGATGGGTAATTTCGGCAATGGCGTCGCCGTGGCCGTCGAGGCGCTCCCGGGATGAGCTCGATCTCGTCGATATCCTCCGGCGCGCCGCCACGGAAGCCACGCGGCTGGTGGAATAGTCGACGTCCGTATGCGTCGCCATCGCGGCCGGGCCCAAGGTGGTGCCCGGACGAACACCATGGACGGCCACCTCGTCAATGCGGCGCTCCACCGCGGCCGGGCGCTCCGCCGGCGTGTCGCCGTGAGCGTTCACCTTCTCCGCGGTGCTCTACCGGCGCTTTTGGGCGGTTGAGCTCGGCATCACGGGCTGCAAAAGACAAACAAGAAAGGATTAGCATCAAAGGCTGGACTGAATCAAGAATCAGAACCGTACCATCAATGGCTTCCGGCCAGTTTGTTTCCGGCCCGGTCCTCCCACTCTAGTTCGGCCACGCCCGCCTTTTTGGAGACGGCCTCCAGCTCAAGACGAGACGCCTCTAGCTCCTCCTTGAAGCGAATAGCGTCTGCTTCCCCCGTACGGCACGGGGGAGTGGCCATCGGACTCCGAAGAGTCATCGGGGAGGGGCGATTGGCGGCGCGCGGGGCGAATTCCACCGAATCAAACTGAAGGGGGGAGATGATTGTCAAGGCAAAGGAAGATCAAAAGGAAGATCGACAAGGAGAAATTGACGATCATTACCGCCTGCGCGCATTAGCGCTGCTTCCCTCAGCCTCGTCAGAGGCGCGGCGGCGGTTGAGGCGGCGCACCATTGCGGTTTGGGGATGTGCACTGTTTGCAAGAAGGCCAGAGATTGGCAAAGATTCGAGAGCTAGAAGGCCTGGTGGAGAGCTAGGGGCACCTATGGCAACATTTATAGGCCTGGCAGGGGAATTGTGGCTTCGAATCGTGGGCGTGGATCGTGGCGCACGTCCCAATAAAATCGGAAGGCGGAGAGATTTCCTTGACCAACCCGCCGGTGGGTCGTTTGGAGTTCTAAGCTGAAACGCGTGTGGGTCGATGGTTTCGGCTAAAGGAATTCAAGGTGTCGTTCGGCAGTTAGCGTTTCACTACCGAATGGGTCGTTCGGCATCACATCTCAAAGTACGCCAAGGAAAGGAAACAAATTGCAAAGGAAAATATTACAAGAACGACCAGTCCAGGTATACACCAATAAGAACATTCAAGCGTTAAGGAGTTTCACAAGTGCGTGACGAACATTGGATACTATCAAGTGGGAGTTGTCCAAGATTTCCTGATAGTCCTTTTGGGCATCAGATAAGTCAATAAGCTCTGCATCGCACTGCTTTACTCCGAGTGACGGCCGATTCGCCTCCGCTTCGGTCTTTGCTATTAATCCGGGAAGATCGGCTATTTTCTTACGGTCAATTTCCATCTCCGCCGACGACGGGCTTTTCAATTCCGCCTCTAGAGCAACCTTTACGGCGACTTTCGGATCGTAAGAAGCTTGCGGGTCGGCCAAGGTATCCTTATGGCTTTTTGCTTGGGATTGTATCCCGTTCATGGCTCATTCGGCATCGGTTTTCTCCTTTTCAATGGCCGAACGGGAGCGCAATTTCCTCCAAGTGCGCCTCAAGGGAACATAAAAGGGCTCTAAGTCGTAGACGGACGACGAAAAAAGCTCGATGTCATCGGGGAGTTTGCGGCTAATGGGCTCAAACATCTCTTCAAAATGGCGAAGATCGTTGAGCCGATCCTGGACGTCTTTTTCTAGCCGGTACGCAATTTCTTTGAGCTTGAGCAATACCTCGTCCGGCAACGGTTGGCTTACTTCTTTCATCACATCGGCGGTGATGGGCCCTCGATGGCAAGCTCGATGATGACGGGGCGTGATCCCGAAAACAACAACTTACGAGGTGAGAATGCTAGCATCAAGGTATCAAGATTAAGAGCGGAATCAAGTACCTCATGAATGGTATCTTGAGCGGGAGCAATCGCGGACGGAGGAGGCGTCCCGAGTAGAGCCGAAACGTCCAAGTCGGGAGATCTTTGGTGCACCAATCGGCGACTCGTGAGTTTACGGGGCCGGGGAAGAATTGGATCTTCCTCCGTTGGGTTGGCCGTTCTTCGCTTGGGCGATGGGCGATGGCATCCTGGGAGAACTTGGTGGCTCCAGTTGAGTTGGGGGATTCACCTCTGGAGAGCGTACTGCTTCCGCAGAAGGTGATGAAGATGAAACCTCTACTGGGATGGGCAATTCAACCCTGGAAGGGCTCGCTTGTTGAACCACTGGGACATCTACAAGTGGTTCTCCAACAGTTTCTTCTGCAAATGTTCAATTGAAGGGATAAGTGCCAGTGCTCATCCTTGAGAAAGAACAGCAAAAGCCATACCAGTGGATGGGGCATCGGCAGGTATTGGTTCTGAAGAATGTTGGGCTCTGGTCTGAAATACACAATGATATGATCCATCAAGAACAGAGTGACCCAGTAATCAAGAAGGTAAAGGAGTTTACCTCAACCAGTACTTTCTTGACGGTTCTCCTCCTTTTAGCGCTCGGAGGGGGAACCGGATGCAATCCTTGCCTCTGTCGGCGACAAGGCTAGAAAGGCCGGGATCGGTGGTAGCATACTGTCCATCGGTTGGCGCGGGGTTGTAGATTTAAACCCCGGTGCTGAAATTGGGCCTTCGGCATTATAAGTTATTACTGCGGCTCGAGGGGCGGAACCGTGTTCCGTGGACAGAATATGGAGGTCGGGACCATGAGTAAAAGTCGATCAAGGGGCTCATTGTGTTACCTCTGAAGTCGGCGGGAAATCGGGCGCCAGTTCCGCACGGAACACATGAACGGGTTCACCGAAGATGTGATCATGGAATTCTTGCCACCATGAGTTGAAGGTGGGGTGAGCTATGGTTGCGGGCACAAAAGGACATGTGTAGACGGTGGGACTGCACACATAGTTGAAAACTTCTGTTGCCTTGCATCGGTTCCTTGATTTCCTCCCTGGGCTTGAGGAATTCGTGCAGAAACAATCTTGGGGGCAGCTGGCCGCATCCAAGTTGCCGGGCCATTACGTTAGGCTGGTAGTACTCATAAGTACTGGCATTCTGCCTCCCTCCATTGAACTCGGCCGGTAATATACATGGGCGGATTATGATATTAAAGATTTCCAGGAATCTCCCGTCTTGATGGCCGGGCTCAAAAGAGAACTCGACAGGGAAGGTCAGAGTGTCATAGCCTAGATAAGGGAGCCAAAGAGGGTTGGGGAAGCCTTTGAAGAACAACTCGAAGAGTTGGGTGATGTCCTGCTGAACGATAACAGTTGAAGCTGCTTCTCCATAGCTTTGGCATCCTCTGGTGACTTGAAGCTCTCCTTCAGGGGGATTGGACCGGGGGAAGAACACGGAACTCAAGTCGACGCCTACGATCCGGTGCATGTGAAGGCTGCGGCCAAATCGAACAAACCACCAAGGGCCATTGACGCACGTTATCCTCTGGCTGGTATACATTTGGGTAACTGTCTGATGAAGCATATGGTATACACTGCCCAAGAGGAATTTTCCTAGAGGAAGGCGGTTGCCGCTGGCCAGATGGATCGCCATTGCGATATGATTCAGAGTGGGTTCATTGGCCTTGCCACAGAAGACAAACCTGCATAACCACATGTTCAAGAAGG
The DNA here is from genome assembly GCA_947561735.1 of Cenchrus americanus. Lineage (NCBI taxonomy): Eukaryota > Viridiplantae > Streptophyta > Magnoliopsida > Poales > Poaceae > Cenchrus > Cenchrus americanus. Next base: position 192,294,290 of record OX387242.1, read on the forward strand.
CTCTGTATTCAACTTCGCCAAGGGGATTATCTCTCATATGTTTCAAAATATAATTCTTGTAACCATTCCCTGGCTTTACCCCTGTTTGGCGTGAGGAGTTCTTGAAATTCCAAGGCCGAACGGACCGGTGATGTCAAGGCCGGTGATCATGTACACATCGGCCAAAGTTGGGGACATTGGGCCATGCCCAAAAAGGAAGGCATTGACGCCATTGGACCAAAAGTGGCACGCGGCTATCAGAAGATCTTCATTCTTGGGCATCTCTGCTACAGATAACTCCAAACATTGAGCAATACGGAGGGTATCCAGATTGGTCAATCCACTCTTATCCGCAAGAATCCTACGGTACCAAGTCTTCCAGCCTGCGATTGGGGGCAAAGGCCAGTTCTTGAACGCATCTTGCCACCGAGGAGGTGGAGATAAAGCTACCTTGAAAGGGATTCTGCGGGATTCGACGGCAATGAAATCTCGAGGGTCGGGATTCCCTTCGGGACCAAGATAATAAGGCTGCGAATTGGCCTCAATAGGAATCGGAAGGGCGATGACGGTTCCTGGAAGAGAGCGGAAGAAGAAAATCTCGGGTAAAATTGAAAACCTAATGCCGAACAAAGGTTTGGAGGGGTAAAGTTACCCGAGCGACTTGGTTACGAGTTGCCATTAGAGATTCGAGCTCGGAACAAAGGGGATCTAGGGTTGGATCGAACGAAGAATCCGGCGGATTGCGAAGAACGGGTGTTGACGAGGTTTGGCTCAAGGATTCGTGGTGGAGTCAATTGTGGAACAAAATTACTTTTATCCCACAATTGAAGGGGCATGTGTTAACACCAAAATTTGGTAAGGAGTATGACATGTGGGTCCGATTCGGAAAAGAGTCCGTCGGTGGAAGGAAAGGTATCTTCGAGAGATTTTTGGCGGAAGGATCCGCGGTCGGCTATCCTGCTCCCGGTTCGGCAAAGGAACGAGAGAGCTGATTTTGCGGGATTGGACGGTGACGTGGCTCGATCGGGGGAAGCGAATGGATGGACGGACGATCAAGTTTAGTTAGGCAATGAATCCATTCGCAATTGTAATCGACGGGGTATAAATATGATCCCTGGATGTATGTAAAACGGACGTTCATTCCTCAATACACACCGGCCTTACGCCAAACCCTAGAGTCCCTTGTCGTGTCGTCGAGTTCTTCGAGAGGACCAATCGATCCGTCGACCTCCGTGAGTACCGGCAACCTTGTATCATGTCTAGTATCATGCGGTGGATTTAGATCTGATGCAAGTAGTCTTGTTACCATGCTTCGTGTCATGCGGTAGATTCAAGCTTGGTTCAAGAGGGTTTCTTGTTAGATCATGAGCCATGCGGTAGGCTAAGGTTTAGCTCGAAGCTAGTTATCGGCTCTATTGGATTTTGGCAAGATCCAGTAGATTCATTAAGTTACCCTGTGTTATCATGAGTTTTGCTTTATGTTTTAATTCATGTAATACACTTTTGCCCAATCTAGATGGGTTTGGATCGGCTCTTTTCCTTTTAAGGTCCGTGCACGAGTAGGTCTCGTGTTCTGACGCGTGGATCTCGTGCTCTCCGATAGCCGAGACCGAATCGATCTAGGTTGTTACTTGTTGCGGGTTCAAGCTTGCTTTGTTAGTATAAATCTTGAAAGAGCCGGGTATCATGCGGTAGATGCAGGTTTTTGGGCTGCTTTGGAGCTAGTCATCCGGTGGATTAGATTTCCAATTCAGCCTGATAGATTTATTCACGTGGTAATGTTTGTTCTTTCTTCATGGACCCCGAATCGGTTGTTCAGCCGCATTCGGTTATATCTTCACGAGTAGATCACGTGCGTTATTTGTGTTTTAAAAGACGTATGCTTCTAGCTTTCCATATTTAGGTTGTATCATGCGGTGGATAGATCTATTTGTGGAAAGTGGTGCGTTCTTTCATGCAAGTTGTATCATGCGGTGGATAGATTTGCTTGATATCGTGCCCGACGGATCTTAAAGTGATTAGACATGCGGTAGACTAATGCTTTGGATCTATGCATGCTTATTTTAATACATGATCATGTTCGTGCTTTACTTCATTTAATGTTAATCTTCGTGAGGATCGGTTATGGCTTTGCGCATGCATCCATGTTTATTCAAAGACCGATCGTTGTCATGCTTACGTCATCCATTCGGCAATGTTCTTTTTTCCTTCACGATTACCCGAATGGTTGTGGTTCTTTGACAGGTAGCTTCGCATAGCTACATGTCGTCTTGCTTGGCTTCTTAGCCGTAAATATGGAACTGCCTGGTATCACCCGGTAGGTTCCAAGTTTTGGTATTTAACTGTTTTCTCTTTTGTTAATTTTCAGGAAAAATTGACTGGCACGTCACTTTCTCTCTGCGCGTGCGAAGCTAAGCTTTTCGGCTTGCTGTGTGATTGGCGCTGAGTGCACATTTTGCATCAACACATGGCTTGCGTCGAGGCTACGCAGGGTGCGGTCGCCGGGCATCCGTCCGATGGTGAAGGCATCAAGAATTCCAAATCCGCCCTTGAGGGGCTTGTATCCCTAGTTAGTAGAGAGGGGCATTTTAGACATTCGGTTGCCGCCTATATAACCCAAGAGGTGAGAGGTTGGCAGCCAACTCTTGGAACCCTAGCTCATTTGTTTTCCTATTTTCCACCTATTTTCCTTAGGTTTTCTCTAGGACTAGCAAGAGAGCTTCACGGAGAGATCTTGTAGAGAGGGATGGATGATCGGGCGGCTTGCTAGACCTTGTACGAACCTTTTTTTCATGTATAGATGATTCGGCGTGGTTCCTCAAGGTTTGGATGTGTTTTCCCCGGTTGTTCTTGGTGGTGATTTTCGGAGCCCTCTCTTCGTGATTTCTTTGGGGTGTTTTCGGGGCTTTTCTCTTGGGGATTTGATGGGGGAAATTTGTGGGAACCCTTCGTGGTTCTTTGGGCTGTGATTCCCCTCCCAAATCCGTGAGTAAAAGTGCTCGATTTTGGGGTTTCTTGAGTTCTTGGGTTGGAAGTGCTTTCGGCGGGATTTCTTCGATTCCTCCTTTTTGTACGAGATTTGGTGGGATTAAACTTGGCTATGGACTCCTCATGAGGTGTTCTTGATATCCCCAAAGTCTTGTTCAAGTCCGTGGAGCGATTCGGGAGATCGAGATTTGGATTTGGGGGGAGTTGACCGCGGGTCGGGCGTTGTTCATCCCGAGTCGCCCGGGCCACACCGGTCGGCCGGTGCTCTTGGCCGGTCCGACCGGTGCAAGCCTCTGTGGGATTTTGCTCGGGTGAACGTCTTGGTGTGTTCGTAGTTGTCCCGTGGTGCTGCTCGTTTCGAGTTTGGGTCCGTTTGGTGGTCGGTTGGCCCTGTTTGGTGTCTTGGGGGCTTTCGGTGCCACCGGTCGACCGGTGTGTCTCACCGGTCTAACCGGTGTAGAGCCACTTAGTGAAAGTTGCTCGGAGTTCACTGCGGGGACCGGTCGACCGGTGGTGCTCACCGGTCGACCGGTGTGGGTCTGTAGACTCGAGGTTTGTTTTTCCGTTGCGTTTCTCGGGTCGGAAGGTTGCGTGTTGGTTCCTAGGTCCAGTGGCACTCCAGTGGCTACGTGGGCTTGTCCAACCTTGGTAGTGAGTCGGAGACGTGTGTTGGAAGCCGCGTTCGTCTTGTTGGAGTTTTCATCTCCTTCGAGAAGAATTTTTATCGGCTCCCATTCACTCCCCCCCTCTCTGGTTCGCCGTATCGGTCCTTCAAGTGGTATCAGAGCCGGTTTGGGTCTTTGTTGACTCTAACCAGTCTAAGATCCAAGGATGGCGTACCGGGAACGGGGTTCGGGTCCTCCACACTTCGATGGCAAGAACTACCAGATGTGGAGCAAGCGGATGGGTGCGTTTCTCCGCGGAAAGGGTCGGATCCTTTGGGATGTCACGGTGGACACGAGGCTATGTCCGGCCGGTTGATTTCCTCGCTCCGGGATCGAGGGACGGCTTCGACGCCAACAATAAGGCGGTCGACTACTTGTTTCGTGCTTTGTGTCGGCTCCGAGTTCGATCGGGTGCACACCGAGCACTTGGCTTGTAGGATTTGGGCGGTGTTGAAGGAGGCTCATGTTGGGAACGCCCGAGGTTCGAGGCACGGTTGTATGCGACCTACCGGAGAGAGTACGAGAACTTCACTCATCTCCCCGGTGAGTCCATCGATGCCTTGTTTCAGAGGTTCACGGTGGTGGTGAACAACATGAGGGCCAATGTGGACGTGCTCCCGTACGATGATCATGATAGAGCGGTCAAGCTCTTACACTCTTTGGATCGTACAATATGGAGCGGAAAGTTCGAGGCCATAGTCGAGTCGGAGCGGTATGATACTCTGACGGTGAACGAGCTGTTCTCGAAGCTCAAGTCGGGCCGAGGTGGATAGGGGCATGACTTGCCAAGCTTGAGGGACCGGCCGATTCCCATAGTCTTGCCCTCGTTGGTGGTTCCAAAGGAAAGACTAACTCTAACCCATCCACCGGGATGTTCTCGTTTTTCTCTCTCGATGTCTATGCCGGATGAGGAGTTTGATGACCTTGGAGAGGACGAGCCGGCGCGTGACGAGGGCGGTTCGAGAGGCCGCACGAGAATCGCGTGAACATGAGGAGGAACACGAGGACTTGCTTCCGGTGCGGCAAGCGGGGACACTTCGTCGCCGACGCCCCGGAGAAGGCCGAGAACAAGGACGGCTACAAGCACAAGCCGAGGAAGAACGACGACAAGTACCGTTCGAGGCGCGACCACAAGAGCAAGCACAAGAACAAGTACAAGGACGAGCGACGATCGAGGAAGAAGGAGGGCCGAGGCAAGGCCCGAGCGATGGTTGGAGCGAGCGACGTCGACTCCGGTTCCGCGTACTCCACCTCGAGCTCGAGCGGCGGCGACGACGAGGGAGATCGCCGCAAGAACAAGAGGTCGTCCAAGAACACCGAGCGGGGGCCGAGCCGCTTCGCGAGAGACGGCTTCGCACCATGGCGTTGAGCTCCGGCGGCAAAGAAGAGCACACGGAGCGACTCGGACTGCGAGTCCGACGACGAGGTGCGTGATGAGCTTCCCTTCTTGCGCCGGGGAGAATGAGAGACTTGGCTCTTTACTTGATAACCGTGATGACATGCTTAGAGAGGCCAAGAAAATGAGGAAAGAGCTTAGGGCTTCACTCGAGGATGCTAGGACTAGAGTGGGCGAGCTAGAGACACGGGTGCTTGATAGCAAGCTTGAGATTGATTCGCTTAAGGCTAGCCTCGTTGTTTCGATGAGAATGATTGTGCTGATTGCTCTATTTTCCTTGCTGATCTTGCTTTGTTCAAGGAGAAGCATGCCTCAAAGTGTGAGGAACTAGATGTGCTTAGGGTTGAAGTGGGCGAGCTTAAGTCTAGACTTCGCTTTGCTAGGTGCTTGCACTTCTTGCCCTGTTTTGCATGCTAAGATCGATGAGATGCATGCTTACACTAGTTCGCTCGAGGCTAAATTGAAGGAACCCATGCCTACATCTTGCTCTACCTGTGAAATGCATGCATTGAAAAATTTGGAGCTTGCACATTATGTTGACCGTTTGCAGGATGAGAATGATGATTTGAGGAAGTTGATGGGTTGGTTGTCCGGTCACGAGCCTCAGTTGAGGATGATGATTGAGGCCTTTAAGAGGCAAGATGGTGAGGGGCTTGGGGCAAACAAGGTTGGTGAGGGAAGTGGAGAGAATATCCCGGAGCCACCAAAAACCCACCACAAAAATGATTTCCCACCAAAACCTAACCATCTAAGGAACCGACTAGACACAACCCCAGCTCCACCCGTGTTTCCTACACCCACAAATGATCTACAAAAGCCTATCAAGTTTGTGAGCACTTCGGGGAAGGTGTTCTTTGGGAAGGAGAGTGAGAAGGCTAGTGGTGAGAAACCGGTGGAGGGTTTGAGTGGAGAGAAACCAAGTGAGCGACCACATCCCAAGCCAAAGCCTAAGCTTGTGAGGTTCCATTGTGGCTATTGTGGGAGAGATGGCCATAAGGAGGAGTTTTGCTTCAAAAGGAAGCGAGAGGAGAAAATGGAGAAGGAGTGGGCTAACAAGGACAAGTATCACCCTTCCGATGGTGTACTTGAGCCTCGTATGCAGATGCCCAGGGGCAAGGCGATTGTGCGGACAGTTCGGGCTTGGGGAGAGAAGAAGGCTGCAGGCGGTGTTGCTGCCCAGACCACACCGGTCAGACCGGTGTGGAGCACCGGTCAGACCGGTGCAGGCCTGGGCAGACAGATGTTCGGGTTTCGTGCTCGTACAGGTGCGAGGGTTGTTTCTGGTGGTCGTGGTTCTGGTGGTTGGGCTGGAAAGGGTGCAGGTGGTCAGTTTGCTAGGCGTTCTCCACCTCGTGCTCTATACGGGGATTGGAGGAGTCGTGGCGGTGAGTTGGAGAGGAAGGACGTTCCACGGGCTTTCTTGCGTGGTTTTGGTCCTCCTCCAGGCAGAGAGGGGTGGTTCCCTCAGGGTGGTTACCGTGGTGGTGTTCGTGGAGGTAGCTTTGGTAGGAGAGATGCTTCGGTTGGTGCTAACCCCACTTTTGAGCAAATGGCTCGGCACTGGTTTTCCTCTTTTGGTTCTAACCCCGGTCTTTGAGTCGTTTGTTCGCTCACGTGCCTATTTTTGATGTGCAGGTGGGAGACTTGAAGAACATTTGGTTGATTGACTCCGGTTGTTCGAGGCATATGACCGGAGACAGGGGGTGGTTCTCAAGTCTCGTCCCGGTGGTGACGAAGAGGTACATCACCTTTGGGGACAATGGGCGTGGGCGTGTGCTTTCAGAAGGTGAGATAAAAGTGAGTGACAGGATCACTCTGAGGCGAGTTGCTCTTGTTCAATCGTTGGGATACAATTTGCTTTCTGTGTCTCAGTTGTTGGATGAGGGCTTTGAGGTGTTGTTTCGGCCAGGTGGTTCTCGGATTGTGGACTCTCGAGGGGACCTTGTTTGTATGGTCGTTCCCGAGGGTCAGGTGTTTCGTGCTGATTTTTCTCAGTCTTCGGGTGTTGAGCGTTGTTTCTTGGCTGGTTCTTCGAGTGAGTTGTGGAAGTGGCATAGGAAGTTGGGTCACTTGAGCTTTGACCTTTTGTCTCGCTTGAGTAAACTCAATTTGGTCCGAGGATTGCCACGGTTGAAACTTGAGAAAGAGTTGGTTTGTGCTCCGTGTAGGCATGCCAAGATGGTGGCCTCTTCTCACCCGCCTCTCACCGATGTGATGACTGAGCGTCCATGCGAGCTGCTCCATATGGACCTTGTTGGCCCAGCTCGTGTGCGATCTGCGGGTGAGAAGTGGTATGTCCTTGTTGTGGTGGACGACTATTCTCGGTATGCGTGGGTGTTCTTTCTCGAGGAGAAGGGGGAGACGTTTGGTTTTGTTCGAGATCTAGTCTTGAGGTTGAGGAACGAGAGGCACGGAGATGCCATACGAGCTATCCGCAGTGATAATGGCTCGGAATTCAGGAACTCTCGTTTTGAAACCTTTTGTCATGACTTGGGTCTTGAGCACCGGTTTTCGAGTCCGTATACGCCTCCCCGCGAATGGTGTTGTGGAAAGGAAGAACGGGACCTTGTGCGAGATGGCTCGGACGATGCTTGATGAGCATAGGACTCCGAGGAGGTATTGGGGCGAGGCGGTGAACACCGCGTGCTATGTGTCGAACGGGATATACCTCGAGTGCACAAGAAGAAGACTGCTATGAGTTGATGCATGGCCGCACACCCAAGGTGAGTCACTTCCATGTCTTTGGTTGCAAGTGTTTCATTCGAAGAAAGGCGAGGAAGTTGGATAAGTTTGAGGCTAGGTCTCTCGATGGCATTTTCTTTGGTTATGCATCTCATTCTAGAGCATATCGTGTGCTCAATCTTGAAACTAACCAAATCGTGGAGACTTGCGAGGTAACCTTCGACGAGACGAGCCACGTAGTCGGCTTGTCATTGAGTGTGCGGGTGATGATGAGCTTGGCGAGGAGATCTTTCGGGGAGGAGGAGCATGAACATGGTGATGATGAGGATGGCGGTGCGGTGCCCCCGCCGAACATGTACCCACTACTTCGACTACGATGATGGATGGACCCTCTGCTACACCTACGACGACAAATCAAGAACGAGGAGAAGGCGGATGTTGAGGGGGAGGTAGCTTCGAGGCGAGAACCTCCCCGGCGAGTTCAAGTGGATCACCCGGCTTCGAGGATCATCGGCGACATGAATGAACGCACTACACGGTCGAGGGTTCGAAACAATTCCCATTTTGCTCATGCTGCATTTGTTGCTTCTTTCGAGCCCAAAGACATTGGACACGCACTATCCGATCACAATTGGGTTAACTCGATGCATGAGGAGTTGGAGAATTTTGAGAGGAATCAGGTGTGGGAGTTGGTTGACCCTCCCCCAGGGTGTAAGCCGATTGGTACAAAGTGGGTGTGGAAAAACAAAGAGGGAGAGAAGGGTGAGGTTGTGAGGAACAAGTCGAGACTTGTTGCCCAGGGGTTCAGTCAGAAGGAGGGGATCGACTACGAGGAGACCTTTGCTCCTGTAGCCCGTTTGGAGGCGATTAGGATCCTTCTAGCCTTTTCTGTGGCTAAAGGGTTCAAGTTGCACCAAATGGATGTGAAGAGTGCTTTTCTGAATGGAGTGTTGGAGGAAGAAGTGTATGTGAGACGACCTCTCCGGGGTTTGAGAGTGAGAAGTACCCCCACGGGGTGTACAAGTTGAGGAAGGCGGCCGTATGGGTTGAAGCGGGCGCCTAGAGCTTGGTATGGCGAGGTTGAGGGGGTTCTTGTTTGAGAGAGGTTTTGAGATGGGGAAGGTCGATCGGACCTTGTTTTTGCTTGAGGCGGGGCGGAGAGATATTCGATTGTGCGGGTGTACGTGGATGATATTGTCTTTGGTGGCTCGTCTAACTCTCTTGTTGCGAGGTTTGCGGATGATATGAGCGGGGAGTTCGAGATGAGCATGATGGGTGAGTTGCGCTTTTCCTCGGGCTACAAATCAAGCAATCAAAGGAAGGAACATTTGTGCACCGGGCTAAGTACACCAAGGACATTGTGAGGAAGTTCAAGATGGAGGACTCCAAGGCTATGACGACGCCGATGAGTACGAATACGGCTCTTGATGCGGATGAGGAAGGTGAACACGTGGACCGAAGGAGTACCGAGCATGATCGGGTCACTCCTCTACTTGACGGCGACGAGGCCGGACATACGGTTCTCGGTGTGTCCGTGCGCTCGTTTTCAAGCGTCTCCGAGGACTTCGCATCGGCAAGCGGTGAAGCGAATTTTCGGGTACTTGCGTCACACTCCCGACTTCGGCCTTTGGTACTCCGCGTCCTCTTCTTTGGCGCTTCATGGCTTTTCGGACGCGGATTTTGCCGGGTGTCGGTTGGATAGGAAGTCCACTTACGGGACTTGCCGAGTTTTGGGTTCTTCTTTGGTGTCTTGGTCTTCCCGCAAGCGGTCGAGTGTTGCTCAATCCACGACCGAGGCCGAGTATGTTGCCGCTGCTAGTTGTTGCTCTCAGCTCCTTTGGATCACCTACACCATGAGTGACTTTGGTGAGGAGTATACCCATGTCCCACTTCAATGTGATAGCACCAGTGCCATAAGCGTTGCAAAGAACCCAGTGCTCCATTCCAAAACCAAGCACATAGAAGTGAGGTATCATTTCCTGAGAGACAACGTTGAGAAAGGAAAGATAGCGTTGATCCATGTACCCACACATCACCAACTAGCCGATATTTTCACCAAACCCCTAGATCAAGCAACTTTCACTCGTTTGCGGGGGGAACTTGGTGTGTGTTTGATTTCTTGAGTTGGGTGTGTGGGAGCTTTCTTTTGCCGGTGGTGTCGAGCCCTTTTTGCCTCCCCTCGAGGAGCCGGTGGTTTGTGAGCTTTGTGTGTGGGAGCTCCTTTGTAGCATATGTATAGCTTTCCTTTGTGCATTTCTTGCATTTGGCATGGCATATGTAACATGATGTATAGGCATCCTTGTATCTTAGATTGCATGCATTTTGTATCATATGCATTGGTTAGGAAAGCTTCTCTCATATACATTGTTCACCATGGAATGAGATATATGTCTTTGTGAGCTTGTTTGGTATGATATGGTTAGTTTGGCTTAGCTCTTGATGATCTTGATGAATAATCCATGGTTGATAGCTATGCTTTTGAAAAATGTCACATGTATGCTCTCTCATGTGTAAATGCCTTTACATGCTCTTGACATGTTTTTGTGGCTTTGCTATGCTTAATTTGTGGTTGGATAGCTAGTTTATTGATCATATGGAGCCAAAGGCTCATTTGCCATCATGAATGTTTAGCCCTCTTGACTTATCTTGTGGAGGAGCATAAGTTCCTTTTTGTCGCAAAGACATTTCATGTACCATTTACAAATCTGAAAATGAAATGAAAAATGCTTGGAAAATTTGCTCCCATGTCATATGTGCTGAATTTAATTTGCTTTGGGTGCTAAACCGTTGCATGATGCCTACCAATGAGAAGTCTCATAAATAGAAGTAGGCACATGGCTCGGTGGCTTTGACATGACATGAGGTGCTAGTGGGTGTTTGTGATGGTCTTATGGTTAGAATAGCTGTCCTAGCATGGAGTTTGTGTGGCTTTGCCATTTTGATATGCTTTGATCATGTTTAGGACTTTGCTCATGAGAGGCAAGTTTTTCGCAAAATTGCCAAAATCCTTCTTAGCTTCGTCCAATGGTTGTGAAACTTGGTGATCATGTAGTTGAGATCGATACGAAGCCGTCGAGTACCTAACTTGCTCATTTGGACATGTGTAGCATTCTTTGTTGAATTTTGTATATTTGAGAAGCTCTAGGTTGAAAGTTTTGCATTTTTGGCTTGATTCATGCATTGCCAACAAGGGGGAGAAGTTTGAGCTTGAAATGGCTTAGTGGATGCATTTAGAAGGTTTTCAGGTGGTTTCGAGCCATTTCTCGGGCTTCGTTGTACACCGGTCGACCGGTGAAGAGCACCGGTCGACCGGTGTGAGTGCTGGTCCTGTACATATGTTAGGCACCGGTCTGACCGGTGGTGATGACCGGTCTGACCGGTGTGAGCTGAAGTTGCTGCAGCTGCCCTGTTTCGTGTGGTTTCTTGCATGCTTTCGTCCAGGGGGAGTTGCATTGGTTCAGTGGGAGTTTGCATGTGTGCAGGGGGAGCTCTTTGTGAGTTTTCGAGCTTTGTTTCGGTGGTTTGTGCTCTTTGCTTGAGCTTTGCTTTGTCTCGGATGTGTCGAGCCGTTGCCCTTGCCTAAGGGGTCCGAGACTTGTCTTCTTCAAGTGATCTTGCTCTTTGCCTTTGTTTGGCTTTCGATCGCTTGTTGGAGTTTCCTTTTGTTCGTTTCTTTTCTTTTTCTTTTCTCTCTTGTTACTTACGTGTGGGTGTTGTCAATGCACTCATCAAGGGGGAGATTGAGGACCATGTGTGGTTCGAGGACCGGTGGATGGTCGCTTCCTTGTGTGATGAGTGATTGACAACGTTGTGTGGACTGATTCTTGGCTAAGTATTGCAGGTGCAGTTGCGGCTTGACTCGTGTTGGTGCAGGTGAAGAACAAGCGCGAAAGGTCGTCGCCGGTGAGGCCTCCAGGTGTGGAGAAGACAAGTAGGCTTTGTTCGAGGGACCCGGTGGCCAGCGGGGTCAAGTGCGGGCCGCATGGTGGCATGAACAACAAGATGAAGTCGTGGACGGTTTCTTGGTTGAGCCTCAAAACCAAGGTCGAGCCGGGACTACGTGGGAGCCAAGTCATGAGTGGAGATTGGCGGAGGCTACACCGAGTTCGCGGGGTTTCCGGTGGTTCACCGTAAAACCACCGGGTTCCTTGGTTGATCCACAAAGCCAAGACCGGAGAACCGAAGACGGAGGTGCGGCGGCACCGGCACCGGTCCGACCGAGTGGGTCCGCCCGGTCCGACCGGTGGGGACCGGCTCGGCCCGGTGAGGAGCACCGGTCGACCGGTGTGCGACGACGCGGTCCGAATCTTCGAAGCGGAGGACACGCGTCGGGATCGCATGGCTTGCGTCGAGGCTACGCAGGGTGCGGTCGCCGGGCATCCGTCCGATGGTGAAGGCATCAAGAATTCCAAATCCGCCCTTGAGGGGCTTGTATCCCTAGTTAGTAGAGAGGGGCATTTTAGACATTCGGTTGCCGCCTATATAACCCAAGAGGTGAGAGGTTGGCAGCCAACTCTTGGAACCCTAGCTCATTTGTTTTCCTATTTTCCACCTATTTTCCTTAGGTTTTCTCTAGGACTAGCAAGAGAGCTTCACGGAGAGATCTTGTAGAGAGGGATGGATGATCGGGCGGCTTGCTAGACCTTGTACGAACCTTTGTTTCATGTATAGATGATTCGGCGTGGTTCCTCAAGGTTTGGATGTGTTTTCCCCGGTTGTTCTTGGTGGTGATTTTCGGAGCCCTCTCTTCGTGATTTCTTTGGGGTGTTTTCGGGGCTTTTCTCTTGGGGATTTGATGGGGGAAATTTGTGGGAACCCTTCGTGGTTCTTTGGGCTGTGATTCCCCTCCCAAATCCGTGAGTAAAAGTGCTCGATTTTGGGGTTTCTTGAGTTCTTGGGTTGGAAGTGCTTTCGGCGGGATTTCTTCGATTCCTCCTTTTTGTACGAGATTTGGTGGGATTAAACTTGGCTATGGACTCCTCATGAGGTGTTCCTGATATCCCCAAAGTCTTGTTCAAGTCCGTGGAGCGATTCGGGAGATCGAGATTTGGATTTGGGGGAGTTGACCCGCGGGTGTTTGTTCATCCCGAGCGCCCGTGCCACACCGGTCGACCGGTGCTCTTGACCTGGTCGACCGGTGCAAGCCTCTCGTGGGATTTTGCTCGGGTGAACGTCTTGGTGTGTTCGTAGTTGTCCCGTGGTGCTGCCTGTTTCAAGTTTGGGTCCGTTTGGTGGTCGGTTGGCTCCGTTTGGTGTCTTGGGGGCTTTCGTGCGCCACCGGTCCGACCGGTGTGTCTCACCGGTCTAACCGGTGTAGAGCCACTTAGTGAAAGTTGCTCAGGTTCACCTGCAGGGACCGGTCTGACCGGTGGTGCTCACCGGTCTGACCGGTGTGGGTCTGTAGACTCGAGGTTTGTTTTTCCGCTGCGTTTCTCGGGTCGGAAGGTTGCGTGTTGGTTCCTAGGTCCAGTGGCACTCCAGTGGCTACGTGGGCTTGTCCAACCTTGGTAGTGAGTCGGAGACGTGTGTTGGAAGCCGCGTTCGTCTTGTTGGAGTTTTCATCTCCTTCGAGAAGAATTTTTATCGGCTCCCATTCACTCCCCCCCTCTCTGGTTCGCCGTATCGGTCCTTCACAGGGATCCCGGCACTTCAGCAGCGGACGAGTCGTCCCTGGGCTCCGTCGACACGATGCCACCCGCCAACCGTCATGGGTACGCGGAGTGGGACTTCTCCGGTGTGCCGGACCCAGTCGCGTTCAGGCGCTTCCTCGACGCCACGGACTACGGTTCGGCCGCTGCTCCGACGACTCCGGCCTCGGGAGCTACGACCCCACGCGGGAGTGCTGCGCCGTCATCACCAACGACCCGGCCAACGCCGCCGGTGCGGCGGGCGCCGGGAGATGGGGAAGTCACGCCGGCCCCGGGGGTCGCCACGCGCCCGGCCGCGGGGCCAAGCGCTCTCGCCGGGGCCGACGTCGACGCGCGGCGGCCCAAGCTCGCGAGCTCGAGGCCAAGGCGCAGGAGTACGGACCGTGCGGCTACTCCGCGCCTCGATGGCGGGGGAGGCCTCCGCGCGCGGCGAACGCGCGCGGGAGCTAGGCCGACAAGTCCGCGACCGCCTCAACCCCGTCCCCAACGTCGACAACGCGGATACTCCACCGCGAGCGAGCCAAAAGCTCATCGCCGCCGCGACACCGCTCGCGCGCCATGCCGGCACCCTCGACCCCCGAGGCTCGAGACATGCACCGCGAGGTGCGGACCCTCCTTGAGCAAGCGGCCGTCCGGCAAGCCGAAAGCTCGGCCTCACGCATCCGCCAACGGGGGGACGCGCGGGGGTGATGATCCGGCACCGGGGGCGAACCCTCGGTGCATGTGGGTCGACCCGCCGACCGGGGACGCACGCCGGCCAAGGAACGGCTCCTCGACACACGCGGGGGCGCCGGATGGCGACGCCCGCAACGTCATCAACGCCGGGCGCACCGGCAAGGCGGACGCGCGAGCGGCCGGGGGCTACCACCCTCGAAGGGGTGGACGCTACGACGGCGGTGAGGATCGCTCCCCGACGCCGGAGCCCCCGGCACCCGCGTGTTCGGCCGGGAGATCCGCACGGCGGCGTTCCCCCGCCGCTTCCGTCAACCCTCGACGATCGTCAAATACAACGGGGAGACGGACCCTCGTGTTTGGCTCAACGACTACCGCCCGGCCCCGTCGGTGGGCGGGGCCACCAACGACGAAGTGATCATCCGCAACTTGCCCCCGCATCCGGGCGACGCGGCCCTGGACATGGCTCGAGCACTTGCCCGCCGGCCCGGATCCACAACGGGACGATCTAGTCCACACTTTCGTGGGCAACTTCCGGGGCACATACGCGCGCCCGGGAACTCCCGGGATGCGCGCTCCCCGCACGCGAAGCCGGGCGAATCGGCGCGCGGACTTCATACGGCGCTTCTCCAAGCGGCGCACGCAGCTCCCCGGCGTGGCACGGTCGAGAGATCGTGCACGCGTTCCTCGAGGGCACCACGTGCGGGACCTTGTGCGCGAGCCGGGACGCGGCCCGCCCACGGACTCGAACGAGGCCGTTCGACATTGCCACCCGGCTTCGCCTCGGAGAGGAGGCCGTGGGGGCAATCTTCGATGGCAAGAAGGGCAAGCGCTCCGAGGACACGCCGCGGAGGGCGGCGGGTCCAAGGAGCCGCGCCGCAATGACAAGCGGGGCAAGAAGGGGAAGAAGCCGCGCCGCGCGGCGCGCGAGCGAGGGCGCAACGGCGGCAACGCCGAAGCCCTCGGCGTTGACCCGGCCCGACGGGGCCCTCGACCGGCTCCTCGAGGCCGGGGGTGTTCGACGACATGATGAAGAAGCCATGCCCCTACCACAAGACCCCCGTGAATCACACTCTTGAGCAGTGCGACATGCTCAAGAAGTTCTATGGCCGTGCCGCCGCGAAGGAGGCAGAGGCCAAGAAGGATGGGGGCGACGGCGACGCAGGTGGCTTCCCTGCTGTTGAAAATGTGTTCCTCATCTTTGGGGGACCTACTGTCGACATGTCGACCCGGCAGCGCAAGAAGGAGCGGCACGAAGTCCTCGCCGCAGAGAGGGCGCCTCCGGCCTTTCTCAACTAGTCGAAGGATGCCATCACCTTTAGCCGGGATGATCACCCAAACCGCATCCCGAACCGGGCCGATACCCCACGGTGGTCGATCCCATCATTGGGAACGCCGGTTTTCGAAGGTCCTTATGGACGGAGGCGGTAGCCTCAATATCCTCTTCGCGCATACATTGCGCCTAGCGGGGATTGGGGCCGGACCGAGCTGCGGCCCGGCACGAAGCCGTTTCACGGCATCGCGCCGGAAAGCGGGTTCAACCCCTCGGGCGGATCGATCCGCCCGTCCGGTTCGGGACCCCCAAGAATTTCCGCAAGGGAAACCCTCACCTTCGAGGTGGTGGGATTCAAAGGGGCCTACCATGCCATCCTTGGGCGACCATGCTATGCCAAGTTCATGGCGGTTCCCAACTACACGTACACGAAGATGAAGATGCCGGGTCCAAACGGCGTCATCACCGTCGGGTCGTCGATCGAGCATGCATTCGGCTGCGATGTCGAGTGCGTGGAACATGCGGAGGCGCTAGCGCTGGATGAAGCGCTGGTAAACACACTGGAGAAGATGGTCAATGACGACCTCAGCTCCGCCACCAAGCACGTCGGCACGTTCGAGGCCACCGAGCAAACCAAAGGGGTCCCACTCGACCCATCGGCCCCCGAGGGCAAAGCATTGAGGGTCAGCACGACCCTCGATCCTAAATAGGAAGCAGTGCTCGTCGACTTCCTCCGCGCCAACGCCGACGTTTTCGCGTGGAGCCCCTCGGACATGCCAGGCATCCCGAGGGAGGTCGCCGAGCACTCCCTTGATATCCTCGCCTAACGCTCGCGGCGTTCGGCGGCGGGCGCCGCGCCGCTTCGACGAGGAACGGCGACGGGCGATCGGAGTGGAGGCGCGGAAGCTCCTCGAGGCGGATTCATCAAGGAAGTGTTCCACCCGACATGGTTAGCTAATCTCCGTGCTTGTAAAGAAGAAAAATGGGAAGTGGAGGATGTGTATTGACTACACCGAGTCTCAATAAAGCATGTCCAAAAGTTCCTTTTCCTTTGCCGCGCATAGATCGGATCGTCGATTCCACTTTGCCGGTGTGAACTACTCTGTTTCCTTGATGCCTATTCGGGATATCATCAAATAAAAATGAAGGAGTCCGACCGGCTCGCGACTTTGTTCATCACACCGTTCGGGACGTTCGTTACGTCACGATGCCTTTTGGCCTCGAAACGCGGGCGCAACATATCGGCGCCGCATGCGGCACGTTTTTGGGGACCACATCGGGCGGACGGTCGAGGCTTACGTAGACGACATCGTCGTCAAAACCGGAAGGCGGACGACCCGGTCGGCCGATCTTGGCATCGCATTCGAGTGCCTGCGGGCCAACGGGGGTCAAGCTCAACCCCGAAAAATGTGTCTTTGGAGTGCGCGGGGCATGCTCCTAGGATACATCGTCTCCCGACGAGGAATCGAGGCCAACCCCGAAAAGGTCGCGGCCCTCGAGCGAATGGGTCCAATTCGGGACCTCAAAGGGGTGCGAGAAGGTGTTGGGGTGCCTTGCCGCCCCGAGCCGCTTCGTCTCGAGGCTCGGTGAGAAGGGCTGCCCCTCTACCGGCCGCTCAAGAAGCACGAGCGCTTCTCTTGGACCGCCGAGGCCCGGGGAAGCGCTCGACAAGCCGAAGGCATCTCCGACGCACGCCCCAATCCTTACGCCGCCGCGAGACGGCGAACCCCTCCAACTCTACGTGGCCGCAACCACCCGGGTGGTCGGCGCCGTGATCGTTGTGGAGCGCACGGAGGAAGGACATGCCTTGCCCGTGCGAGAGGCCGGTCTACTACATCGGCGAAGTCCTATCGGACACGAAGACGCGCTACCCCCCGAGGTCCGAGAAGGCTGTTGTATGCGGTAGTCCTCGCGCGGCGCAAGCTCCGCCACTACTTCGAGGCCCACCCGATTACGGTGGTCTCTTCCTTCCCGTTAGGAGAGATCATTCGCAACCCCGACGCGGCGGGCGAATTGCCAAGTGGTCCGTGGAGTTGATGGGCGAGACGCTCGCCTACGCCCCGCGCAAGGCCATCAAATCGCAAATCCTAGCCGATTTCGTCGGCCGAATGGACGGACACGCGAGCGCCGCCCCCTCGGATTCAAGCGAGTCCTGGACTCCGTTCTTCGACGGCTCGGTGATGAAGACGGGAGCGGGCGCGGGCTCGCTTTTCGTGTCACCCCTCGGGGAGCACATGCGCTACGCGAGTGCGTCTCCACTTCCCCGCGTCTAACAACATGGCGGAATACGAGGCCCTTCTCTCGTGGCCTCAAAATCGCCATTGAGTTGGGCGTCAAGCGCCTCGATGTGCGAGGGGATTCGCGGCTCGTAATCGACCAAGTCATGAAGAACGCGAGCCGCCACGACGACAAGATGGAGGCCTACTGTAAAGCCGTGCGAGCCCTCGAGGACAAATTTTACGGCATCGAGCTTAAACATGTACCCCGCCGGTACAACGAGGAAGCAGACGAGCTGGCAAAGATAGCGTCCGGGCGGATCACCGTTCCCCCGAACGTTTTCGCGCGTGACATCGCGCAGCCCTCGGTAACCTTCGAGCCCTACCCCTCGAGCGACGGCGGACCCTCGGGGGCTCCCTCGAATCCAGCGGGTGCGGAACCCATGGAAGAGGACCCCTCGAACGAGGCGTACGTACTCTCCCTTCTCGAGGGGTACGGCTCCCACGAGGCTGTCGCAATGGACATCGAGCCGGCTCCCGGTCCAGGCGGACTGGCGGGAGAAGTACATCGCCTGGATTGCTCGAGGGGAGCTCCCCGCAGACCGGGCCACAGCCAGGCGCATCGCCAGGATGGCCAAGTCATTCACCCTCGTCGACGGCGAGCTGTACAAGCGCGCCGCGTCGGGCATCCTCCAGCGGTGTATACCCATTCCCGAGGGGCGCGAGCTCCTACGGGACATCCACGCGGGGATCTGTGGCCACCACGCCGCGCCGCGCACCCTCGTCGGCAACGCGTTCCGCCAAGGCTTCTATTGGCCTACCGCGGTCGCAGACGCCAACGAAATCGTGCGCACTTGCGAAGGGTGCCAATTCTACGCCCGCAAGACCAACTTGCCAGCTCAAGCTCTGCAAACGATCCCCGTAACATGGCCGTTCGCTGTGTGGGGATTAGACATCGTCGGGCCCCTGCGGAAGGCGCCCGGGGGCTTCACCCACCTGCTCGTCGCGATCGACAAGTTCTCCAAGTGGGTGGAGGTGCGCCCCATTACGAATTTGAGGGCCGAGCGGCGATCACGTTCTTCACCGACATCGTCTACCGCTTTGGAGTGCCAAACTCCATCATCACGTACAACGGGTCCCGGTTCACGGGCGGAAGTTCTTGGAGTTCGCGACAAGTTCCACATCCGAGTGGATTGGGCGGTCGTGGCACACCCACGGACTAACGGCCAAGTGGAACGTGCCAACGGCATGATCCTACGGGGCCTCAAACCCGAAATTTTCGACCAACTCAACAAATGCGGCGAAAATGGCTCCAAGAACCCGGCCAGGTCGTGTGGAGCCTAAGGACTACCCCAAGCGAGCCACGGGTTCACCCCGTTTTTCCTAGTCCATGGCGCGGAGGCCATCCTCCCCACGGATGCGGAATACGGGTCGCCCAAGGTTCGGGGCTACAACGAGGATGCTAACCGGCGAGCCCGCGAGGGACTCACCTTGGACCGGCTAGACGAAGTACGCCTTGTGGCGTTGATGCACTCGCAAGATATCAACGGTCCCTACGACGCTACCAAGCGCGCAAGATACGTTGCGGGGATTTCGGCGAGGGGGATTTGGTCCTAAGGCTACGCCAAGACAACCGAGGGCGCCACAAGCTATCGCCCCCATGGGAGGGACCCTACGTCGTGGTGAAGGTGCTCAAACCGGGCACGTACAAGCTTGCCAACGAGGACGGCGAAGAACTCACCAACGCTTGGAACATCCAACAGCTACGTCGCTTCTACCCTTAGCTAGGATTCCCAAGTATTTTCCGTTGTAAAAACGCACGGCCAACGCCCCCCCTGGTGTCACCTATGTAAATACTCCGAATCTAATAAAAGGGCAACTCGGCTTTCCCCTGAAACCCAAGTTACCCTCGGGGGCTACTGCGGGGGGGCACCCCCCCAAATGGTCCCATTTTTTCGCGCAAAAAACGTAATAACACGCGCTAAGTTTGTTTCCTACTTCAACCACGAGTCACGATTCGAATAGGGCGTAGGCGGCACAGCGGAAGGAGCGCACGAGCCAGAGACAGCCTACGCCGCGCGGCTATGGCCCGTCTCTCTCGCCTCCAACCCAGCGGGCCCCTGCGAAAGGCGGACTCCCCTAACTAGAATCTACTCAGGAAGAAGAAGAAGCAAAAAGCGCAATAAACAAGCGATTTCATTTACAAACTGACCATGTTCACGAAACTACTTGTTTATTTACAAGAGGCCACGAGGCCAGAGTTCTGATACACATAAACAAAAAACGGGCCTAGCGCCCAGGTGCTTTCAGGCGGGTGGAGCGGCAGCGTCAGCGGCGTCCGGGAAGAGGAATTCTTCGAAGGCCTCGGCGAGCGACTCGGCGGCGTCAGCAGCAAGCGCGTCCGCACGCTCCATGGCCACCTCGTCCTCGACGCCCTCGGGCACGATGTAGCCTTCCGCTACCGCCTCGAGGTTGACCTCGTAGTGGGATCGCACCACTCCGAGGGCCTTCTGCACGCCCAGGTGCAACGCCCGACGCACCCGCCCCGCGACGTGGCCACCGAGAGCGCGTAGGCGGGCGGCCGCCGAGCCGCCGGCCTGCGCCTCGCCTTCCTCGACGACGCGACAGGTCTCGAGGGCCGCGTCCCGCAGCTCCTGCAGCTCCTGCTCCGAGGAGTTGTAAGAAGCTTGCAGGGCCTCGGCTCGCCCAGCAACGTGTCCCAGGGCAGTGCGCAAGCCTGGAAGCGACAAGACGACAAGAAATCAGAAAGGGGGAACGAACCCTCTGAAGCAAGAACTAACAAGCAGGGTCAGACAGTAGCTTACCCTCGACTTGCCTCTTCTCCAGATCGAGGTCGCGGCGCGCGGACTCGAGCGCCAGCTCGAGATGCTGGACGGTCTCGCCTTGCTCGACGAGGGCCATCTCTTGGGCGGCATTGCGATGCGAGCGCCAACGCCTCATCTTCAACTTCGGAGAATGCGGCGTTCCGCTCCTCCGGCGACCTCTCCGCCGTCTCGCGCGTGACGCGCTCCCCCGCTCCCGGCCGTCCGGGCGTCGCCAAGGGCGCCCTCGCTCCTCGCCGGAGCCGCCCCTCGGCCCCCACGGCGGGCGATGCGCTCTCGCCGGAGGCCGCCCCTCGCCGGCGACGAGAGCCGCGGCCTTGATGTCGAGGGCGGCCTTCGGGTCATCGGCCTCCTTGGCACGCCGCTCCCGGCCCCGCGCGCCCGCTCCTCGGCCCCCGGCGGCGCGCGCTCGCGCTCCCTCGAGCGACGTGCGGAGCTCCCGGGCCTCGGCGCGAGCGGTGGCCACCTCCGCCTCCCCGGGTGGCGGCCAACGTCCGCGCCTTGTCCAGGTCCTCGCGCGCGTTCCACAGTGCCTCGTCGCGATCGACGAGGGCCGCGCGAATCCGCTCGAGACTCGAGTGATGCGCCGCACCCTGCCCTGAGCTCTCGGGGAGCACGTCGCACCACGCCATCACCCGGTACACCAGCCAGCTGTCTGGCGTCCGGAGAGCTTCCGCAAGCGCGTCGAAAGCGCTGCATCGCTCCCGGAGCTGGCGGGCCTCGGCGTTCACCTGGTCGAACGCGCTGTACTTCTCGTGGGCGCGGCGCTCGAGCTCCTGGCATCCACACATCGAGCCTCGTAAGCGCCAAGTCCTGAATGCAGCACGCGAAAGAAGAAGAGCAACCGTGGCTCACCTGGAAGACGATCCCGAGCCGGGCCGCCGTGGGACTGCGCCGCCCTCGTTCAACGCGCGGTTGAGCGTGGCGCCGTGGCTCCGAAGCTCGCCCCGCAGCTCCCCCCGCTCCCTCCGGGCGTCGGCAAACGCCGGGGGGGTCCTCCACGGCCCCCCCCACCGGGCGGGGGCGACCGGCGTGGGAGGACGAGGCCTCGGCGTCGTGCCCTCGGCCCCCCACTATCACGTGACCCTCGTGCCGCCTCACGAGGGCCCCCTCCCCGGGGCTCGGGGGGAGTTCACGGGCCAGCTGGCCCACTGGTTCCACCCAGGCGGCGGGGAGTCATCCGAGAGCTCCACCACCTCCGCCCGGGGACCGCCGGCGGGCGGGAGCCGCCTCGCTCCGCCCGCCCGGCGCCCCCACCCGCGCCTCCGCGGCCGCGGGCGCCCGTTGTGGCGCCGTTGCCGCTACCTCCGTCCGCGCCGCCACATCCGCGGGCGCTCTCGCAGAGTTGCGCCCGCTCCGCCTCCTCCGCCAGTGGCCGCCACCGCGGGCGGCACCTCCACCGTAGCCGCCGTTGCGGCCCGCGCCTCCATGGCGGCCGGCGCCGGCCGCCCCCGGCGACCTCTAGGCGCGCCGCGGCGGCCGATCCACCCGCCGAGGCCTCGAAGCCCCGGCCCGGCCTTGCGCGCTCGTGCCCGCCGCCGCGCGCGTCCCCCGGGCGCGACCCCCTCGACGAACGCCGCCGGGTGGGGATCGACGCGTCCGTCCCTCGGCACCTTGGCCGGTGCAAGAGGAGGGACGGTTGGCACCGCCCGCGCAAACACGAACGGAGGATTAGAGCGTCTAATAACCAACAAACTAAGGCCAAGCAAAGGAAGAACGGGTTCCTTACCTCGCGGAGGAAAAGGCCCGCTTCCTTTTCCTCGAGGCCTCCGACGAGGCCGGCGCGGGGGGCGCGCCCGCCGCGGCACCTCCCGACGGCGCCGCCGCACGCGCGGGCACGCCCGCCTCACGCGTGGGCGCGCCCCCGACGCCGCCACCACGTGCGGGGGCACGCTAGCCCCGCGCGCGCGCGCGCCCCCACCGACGCGCCCCTCGACGAGGACGCCGCGCGCGCGGGCGCGCTCCCGCCATGCGCGGGCACGCTTGCGCGCGCGCGCGCGCGGCACGTGCCGCGCGCGCGCCTCCGGTGGCGCGCGCGCGCACCTCCGCGGCGCGTGCCGACGACGCCCGGCGGCGGACGCCGACGCGCCCGCCCCGAGCAAAGCCACCCCCCGACGCCGCGCGAGATCCGGCGGCGGGGCGCGCGCGGGCCGCCACCGTCCGAGGGGCCCTCCCCCTCGGACTCTTCCTCCTCGTTCGGGTCCGAGGACGAGGGCTCCCTCGATGTCCGGGGAGGAGAGCCCCGGCTCCTCCCGCCGCCGGTACTCCGCGGACCGTGCGTCGCGGTGCGCTTGGCGCCGCCTTGCGTGCTCTCTCCTCGCGCGCCGCTCGCTCCTCGCTCGCTCCCGCCGCGCCGCCCGGCCGAGCGCACGGGAGTCGGGGGTGGGTGGAACGGACTTGGCGGCGTTGAACTGCACCAGCTGCGCGCGAGGACAACGATGGCGCATCAGGAAACGGAAGCAAGGGCAAGGATTAAAACAGAATCAAAAAACCACACTCACCAACGGGCCGATGGGGAGCATCTCGATGTCCCACGGGGTCCGACCCGCGGTGGCGGCGTCTCGGTGTCGACGGCGCTCCGCGCCCGGTGAGCGCGTACGGCCGCTCCGGCGGCGTCGGGAGCATCCGCGACCTCGCCACGTCGACGGGGTTGGCCGCCTCCGTCATCTCGAAGATGCGGAGCGGCCTCTCCATCAACGGCACGATTCGCGGTGATGAAGGAAGGCGAGGACGCCCATCGCGTTGAGCCCTTCCCCTCGCCGGCCGCCGCAAGGCGGCGAGGACGGACCCCTCGGCGCGCCCGATGGTTGGCCGTGGGCAACCCGTAGCCCCGACGGTCCGGCCTCTTCTTGAACACCCGGCCGGTGTAGGGAGGAAGGCCGGGCTCGGCGTTGCGCGGATAAAACCATCCCCGCTCCCGGCCGGTGTTGTTCGTCGTCATGGTGCGGGGGATGTAGAACTCCTTGAGCCGCCCCCGCAGGCGAGCGACATCCCGCCGGCGCGCACCGCGCGGCGGGTCCTCGGCTCCGACGTGGGCTGCGTGATGAGCTCCGCGCGGAAGAGGTGTACCCGCAGCTCCCGCTTGACCGGGATCCCCGGTACCCTTCGCGAGACGCCCACAAATGTGGCCGCCTCGCGAGATCGCGTTGGGGGGCAAAGTTGTGCGGCTCCACCCCATAGTGGTAGCACAATGCCCGCATGAATGTGCTCGCCGGCGCGTTGAAGCCGCGCTCGTGGTAGCGGAGGAAGCTCACCACGTAGCCCTCCGGCGGATTGGGCTCAAGGTGCGACGATGGCGGCACGATCCACTCCGCCGGCGCCCTTCTTCGTTGGCGAGAGCGGCCGGCGGGCGACCGGCTCGCCCAGGGCGAGCCGGGTCACGGTCGACCTCTCCCATGCGTACGGCTCCAGGACCCTAATCGGAAGCTGAGGCGGCGCCATGAGGGGGGGCGAACGAGTGCGAGGGCGGAGGACAAGGAGACAAGGAAGCGAAGAAAAAGCTCTAAACAGCGAGCTCGCGCGACGGCAAGAGCGAGGCGAAGGCGAAGGGACGGAGGACTGAAAACGGTGAGGAGCCAAGGTAGAAAACCGCCGCCCCTTCCTCACCGCAGTTTTATAGGCGACGGGCGAGTTCTCCGGAGCGCACGCCCCGCCAACATTAACTGCAGGAATCTTTCCATCGCGTCGACGGGCGGGCCCCACCACGACTGCAGCGGCTCTAACACTGCAGGCGGGTAATCATCACGGCAAGACCGGCGACGACCGAGGCGAAACCGTCACGTCCGCCGGCCACATCGCCCACTACGCGCGCGCGCGCCGCGGCGCGCCTAAAGGCGCGCCCGCGCCGCAAAACCCGCGGCCACGCCCGCAAGGCAATTAAATGCCGGGCCCCTTGCCAAGCAAGGAGAGCCCTCGAGCGAGGCGAATCCTCGGCTCGAGACAAGGGTGACCCTCGATGGGATGACGGCGTGAGAAGGTCGCCGGGACCCTCGCTCGGTGTAGAGCGAGGCAGCCGCGGGCACCCATGCCACGTAGGACCCTCGAGCGGCATGACCCCCAACTCGAAACAAGGCGACCCTCGATGGGATATCAGCGTGAGAAGGTCGCCCGGGACCTGCTCGATGTAGAGCAGACCACCGCGGGCACCCATGCCACGTAAGACCCTCGAGTGGCATGACCCCCAACTCGAGACGATGTCAACCCCCTAAAGAAGGCACGCGCGTAAGAGGATCGCCCAGGTCACGCTTGAAATAGAGCGACACCGAAAGCACTCACACCGCGCCATGCCACCAACCAGCACCTCGAGGGTCGGCACGCCCAGACCCCTCGACGGCCGCAAACGCGAAAAAGACGGGGCTGGCCAAGGCACGGCCCCGCACGGCCTTGCGATCGAGGTTCGAAGCCCGACCCTCGACGGGTTCGAACAGGCGCCCCCGCATCACGAGTTAGGGACGACGAGGGCACGCGCATTCGAGCCGTTCCTCGAGCCCGTCGGCTCGAGGGTGCCCCACATGTCGTGTTCGAGAGCCGGCGAGGGCGGCCTAGCGGGGGGATCCCACCGAGGGAGAGCTTCCGTGCCCTCGGTCCCTAGCGAACGGGACCGAGCCCCACCCTAGCAAACCCACGCAAGCGCTTCCATGGACGTGTCTCCGACCGCGCGGCCTACCCTTATCGAACGGGGCATGGACGTCCACTTGAACCACCCGCTAGCGGCTCGAAGAGGAATCCGCGATTCGCGACCCGCTCGATGGGAGTCGTGGAAACCTCACCTCCCGACCCGCGGAGGGACGGCGAGGGCGCGATAAATAACAAGTCGTCGGGCTCGACCCGATCGCCTCGAACGGGCCAAGGCTCGGGGGGCTTGACGCACGGCTACACCTCCTTGGAATTGCACCCGCCGGAGAAAGGTGACGGGGGAGCGTGCACCCCCGATGCCGGCCGAAACACCGCCGATGCCGGTTGGCATATGTGCCACGCCTTTCGACCGAATTGCTCGCGGTTAACCCCTCCGCGGGGAGAGCCCACACTCTCGCGGGGCTTCGGGGGCTAGACCCGCGGGTCCGCTAGTGCGGCCCCACGGAAAGCGTTCGCAAACAAGGAGGGAAGAACGTCCTATCGGTAGGTTCCCGCATCCGCGGGAGCCTCAATGGCAAACCCGCGGATGCTCGGGGGCTACCGTCGGGGACCGCCCTAGGGGTCCCCTCAAATAATGGGGGAACCCTCACTTAAATTCTCGCATCAAAATGAACTAAGCCTAACCATGCGAGAGAACTAACCATGCGGGACGTGGCCCATGCGGCGGGACTTCGGAGGCCCACCAAGACGGCTCGCCTATGAGACCCCTCGAGCGAGGCTCCGCCTCGCCCGAGGGTACGCTCCCTCCTCGAAAGGGCTCGCGCCCGCTCGAGGGGCAACCCCCCTCCTCGAACGGGTTCCGCCCCGATCGAGGGGCGACCCCTTCCCTCGAGCGGTCCCGCCCCGCTCGAGGGCTCGCTCCCCCTCGAGCGGGCCTCGCCTCGCTCGAGGGTTCGCTCCACCCTCGGGCGGGGCCCGCCACGCTCACGGGCGCCCCGCACGCGTGCGCCGGCCCCGTACCTGGGCATTTAACGCCCGACGCCGCGCGGGACGGCGCCATCATGCGCCCGGGCTCACGCCCCGTGCCGCCGCACCAACTCCCCGGGGAGGAGCCCATCCCCGCCACCGTGGGGTGGACCGTGCGTACGGCGGCGTCGGTCCCATGACACCGCGCGCACGCCACCGTACGGCTAACGCGCTCGACCCTCGAAAGGGGGCCGGGCGCACCCTCGACTCCACTTTCCCCGTGACCTCGCGGTTAGGTGAGGGACGATAGGCGGTGGGTGGCCATCCCGCCACCCGTAACGCGCGGCCGCCGTACCCACGCGCGCGGGCACACGCCTGACTCCGCAGGCGCACGCCCGAGCACTGCAGCAACCACTCCACCACCACAGAGCTCATTGGGAAGGAACGCCGTTCTGCCCGCTCCTGTGCCCCGTACCGGCCATCATCAGCACCTCCCTCGAAGCCTATCAGGGGACGCCATCGCCATCTGCCGCCTCCTACCCTCGAACCGCCACTGTTCGGGTACAAGGTAGGCCATCATGGCCGGATCGCAGCGAAGATCGACCGGACGGTCGCCCGCTCTACACCGTAGCACGATGTGCTCCCACGCGCAGCTAGGTAGCGCGGCGTGCATGTAACTCGCCGCTCCCTTGGCCTATAAAAGGGAAGGCGAGCCCCCAGCCGCGGGGGGACGAATCCGGAGGAACAGAGCGCACTGTGCACTCACTCTCTTATTCTCCCACAACATCTTCAGCCACTCACCAGGGACTTGGGAGCCACGCTCCCTCTCCCGCCTTGCTTGTATTTGCCCCACTACAAGCACCCCCGGTGCTGAGCAATATAGTGCCACGAGCACACCACTGCTGGACGTACGGCCCCCTCGGCCGGAACCAGGATAAATCCTTGTGTCATTTGTTGCTTAGCATCGACCATTGAGGGATAGACCTAGGCGTTATCTACTGGTTAGTGTCGGGACCATATTCCGCACCGACAACTCCAGCACAGAGTCATCATAGCCAGCAGATGAGGAACGAGAGCCAGATCTCGAAGGGCAGCAAGGGAAAACAGAATTTTGCACGTGGCAGAGTCAACCACGTGAGTGCAGAGACTGCTCAAGAGAACCCCCGAGTAGTGTTCGGCATGTGTTTCATCAACTCCGCTCTCGCTTCAGTTGTGTTTGATGCTGGAGCAACTCATTCTTTCATTACTTCTCACTGCGCAGCTAGACTTAACATCCCCATGAGCACCATGCCACGTCCCATGCTAGTTAGTTCAGCCAGAGGAGACATGAAGGCAATATACAGGTGTAACAGGGTTAACCTTCAGATTTTGGGGAAGGATTTTCAAGCAGACCCCATAGTATTGGATTCTAATGGCATTGATGTGGTACTTGGAATGGGATGGTTGGGTAAGTTTAAAGGAGAAATCCAGTATGCCACGAAGTCAGTTCTCCTCACCAGTTTAGACGGCGAACAGATTGAATTTGCAGCTGCGCAACCATCAGTAGAAGGGTGTTCAGTAAACCAGATGAATGGTGAATCTTTGGAGGACATTAAGGTGGTGTGCGATTACCCAGATGTGTTCCCAGATGAGCTGCCAGGTATGCCGCCCCGATCGAGAAGTTGAGTTTGTTATCGATCTTTTACACCGGTATCGCTCCTATCTCCAAGCGCCCCTACGGAATGTCTAGTGATCAATTACTTGAGCTTAAGAAGCGGATTAAGGAGCTATTGGAGAAGGGATTCATTCGTCCTAGTTCATCACCTTGGGGAGCACCTAAGTTATCTTTGTGGAGAAGAAGGATGGTACTCAGCGGATGTGCGTGGATTACCGATCGCTTAACGATGTTACTATCAAGAATAAGTATCCATTGCCCCGCATTGACGATTTGTTTGATCAGATGAGAGGTGCTAAGGTGTTCTCAAAGATTGATTTACGTTCTGGGTATCATCAGATGAAGATCAGATTATCAGATATTCCTAAGACTGCGTTCACTACTAGGTATGGACTCTATGAGTACACGGTCATGTCTTTTGGATTAACCAATGCACCTGCCTACTTCATGTATCTGATGAACAAAGTTTTTATGGAGTACCTGGATAAGTTTGTTGTGGTGTTCATTGACGACATCTTGATTTACTCCAAGAATGAGGAGGAGCATGAGAAACATCTGAGGCTTGTGTTGCAAAAGGCGAGAGAGAGCATCAGTTGTATGCCAAGTTTAGCAAGTGTGATTTTTGGTTGAAGGAAGTCTCTTTACTTGGGCATATCATCACAGATGGCGGTATTTCAGTGGATCCAGCAAAGGTCAGTGACGTATTGAAATGGGAGCCGCCACGGATTGTCAAGGAGATCAGGAGTTTCCTTGGCCTTGCAGGGTATTATCGTCGTTTCATTGAAGGGTTCTCTAAAGTAGCAAAGCCGCTTACGTCACTACTGGAGAAGGATAAAGAGTTCAAGTGGACTGAGGCCTGTCAAGCCAGTTTTGAGGAATTGAAGAAGAGGTTGACTTCAGCTCCAATTCTAGTGATGCCAGACCTGCAAAAGAGTTTTGATATCTACTGCGATGCATCCCGACAAGGTTTAGGTTGTGTTCTCATGCAGGAAGGACATGTTATAGCCTATGCATCTCGACAGTTGAGGAAACATGAGCTGAATTATCCTACCCATGATCTGGAGTTAGCGGCAGTGGTTCACGCGTTGAAGATTTGGAGACACTACGTTATGGGAACCAAGTGCCGCATTTATACGGATCATAAGAGTTTAAAGTACATCTTCACTCGTAAAGATTTGAATATGAGACAACGTCGCCGGCTAGAGACTAATTAAGGATTATGATCCGGGAGATACACTATCATCTCGGGAAGGCAAACTTGGTGGCGGATGCTTTGAGTCGGAAGGGACATGCCAACATGGCTTTGACATTCGGTTGCTCGAAGAGTCGATGAAGGAGTTTGAGAAACTCAATATGGGGATGGTTGCTCAAACCGAAGGAGTTACCTTGGAGGTAGAGTCTGTCTTGGAGCAGGAGATACGCAAAGGACAACTGGAAGATATAGAGATAAAAGAAATCAGAGAGACTATGGAAAAGGGTAAGGCCACAGATTTCACAGAGGATGATCAGGGAACTATATGGTTTAGAAATAGGATTTGTGTGCCGGATGTGGGAGATCTCCGAAAGACCATTTTAAGAGAGGCTCATGATTCAGCTTATTCCATTCACCCAGGAAGCACCAAGATGTATCAAGATCTCAAGCAAAGGTATTGGTGGTATGGGATGAAGAGGGATGTAGCCGCCCATGTGGCCTTGTGCGACACCTGTCATAGGGTTAAAGCTGAGCATCAAAAGCCAGCGGGATTGCTTCAGCCGTTGAAGGTGCCAGAGTGGAAGTGGGAAGAGATTGGTATGGATTTTATTGTTGGGTTGCCCCGTACTCGTGATGGGTATGATTCAATATGGGTTATAGTGGATCGTTTAACAAAGGTTGCTCACTTCATACCAGTGCGAACCACCTATACAGGGGCAAAGCTAGCTGAGTTGTACATGTCCAGGATCGTGTGCTTGCATGGTGTACCTAAGAAGATAGTGTCCGACAGGGGTACTCAGTTCACGTCTCGTTTCTGGGAAAAGCTTCATGAATCCTTGGATACGAAGTTAAATTTCAGCTCAGCCTATCACCCACAGACCGATGGACAGACTGAGAGGACTAACCAAATCCTGGAGGACATGTTGAGAGCTTGTGCTCTTAAGCATGGAGGTAGCTGGGATAAGAGTTTGCCCTACGGCGAGTTTTCTTACAACAACAATTACCGAGGCTAGCCTCAAGATGGCACCCTTCGAGGCATTGTATGGGAGAAAGTGTAGAACACCTTTGTATTGGAGCCAAACAGGAGAGAGTCAGTTGTTTGGAACCGATATCATTAAGGAAGCAGAAAGACAAGTTCAGATCATAAGAGAAAACTTGAGGGCTACTCAATCAAGACAGAAAAGTTATGCGGATGGAAAGAGGAGAGATGTGGTACTCCAAGAGGGTGACTATGTGTACCTAAAGGTGTCATCGATTAGAGGTTTGCGCAGGTTTAAAGTGAAGGGAAAGTTGTCACCTCGCTTTATCGGGCCTTTCAAGATCTTAGAGAGAGTGGGAGAAGTAGCGTACAGGCTAGAATTACCAAATCAGCTCTCGGATGTGCATGATGTGTTCCATATCTCTCAGTTGAAAAAGGGTCTCCAACCTCATGATAAAGAGCCACTATCTATGGATGGTTTGACTGTCAAGGAGGATCTCACTTACACTGAACGTCCCATTAGGATCTTGGAAACTTTAGCACGTGTTACAAGGAATCGGGTGATCAGGATGTGCAAGGTGCAGTGGAGTAATCATGCAGAGGATGAGGCAACCTGGGAGAGGGAAGATGAGCTGAAGGAAGACTACCCAGATCTTTTTGTTGACCCTTCCGAATCTCGAGGACGAGATTCATCTTAAGGGGGTAGGATTTGTAACACCCAAAAATTTTAATTATTGTTTTAATAAAATTTTCTTAGCAACCAATGCTTGTTTAAGGATTTTTAAGGTTTTATTTAATTTTTATAGGCATTTAATTACTTTCTTAATTAAATTAATGAACCATAGGAGTTTAGTGTTGCATACATGCTGGAGCACAATTTTGATTGGTTGAATTCAAACCTGTGTTTGAATTCATTTGTTTGATTTCCTTTGAAAAATTTTTGCAAACCGTTTCCTTCCCCTCCCCAAGCTTACCTTGCTTTCAGCCCAGCTACCCTTCGCAGCCCAGCACTGTTTTTCCCATCCCGTGGCCCAGCTCGCCTTACTCAGCACTATGGCCCAGCTCGCAATCGCTCGCGCGCAGCCCAGCTTCGCAGCCCACCCCGCGGCCCACTACAGCCCGCGTCGCCTCCTCCTCCTTGCGTCGCCGACAGGTGGGGCCCGGGGGTCATCCCCGACCTCCGGCCGGGCCCCGAGCCGGAGCCGCCGCGCGCGCCGCGCCCGGCTCCACGCCGCTTTCCCCGGCGCCTGCGCGTTGCCCTGGGACTTGGGCCCGCGCGTCAGGGCCGCCCTTCCCCTTTTATAGCGTGCCTCCGCGCAGAATCCCCGAACCCTAAACAGCCCCGCGCCGCCGCCACCTTCAAACCCTAGGTCGCCGGCCGCCGCTTCGATTCCGCTCCGTCGCCGCCTTTCCGCCGCTGTGAATCGCTTCGGGAGCCGCGCGTGAAGGTGAGGAGCCCTCTGATGCGTCCTGCGCGCGATTCCGCGTTTCACCGCGCGTTCCCGGGCTCGCCGGACTTGCCCCCGCCACGGCCGCTCGCCGTGCGCCGCCGCGCTCCACCGTCGCCACTCCCGGAGCCCACCGTTGAGTCCGCCGGGCGCTCGCCGTCGTCCCGGTGGAGTTCCCGCAGCGAACGAGCACCCCGGCCCCAAACGCCGCCGCGCCGCCGCTCGCCGTCGACGCGCCGCCGTGCCGCGTCGCCGCCGGCCGTGCCTCGCCGCCGCCCACGCTCGCGCGGCACCGGCGCCCATTGGATCTCCATCCGACGGTCCGGATCGCGTCAACTCCCCGGTCAAACATAACCTTACCGGTCAACCGGTCGTTAGGCGTGGTTTTGCACAAAAGCCCTTTCTCTTTTTAAAATTCGCGAGCCGGTCCCCCCCACCTTAGAGAAACCCTTGCTAACGGTGTCCTTTTTCTTGCGGTTCGGACCCTAGGTCTTTAAAGTTTTGTGCCCGAGGTCCCCGGCTGCTAGTTTAGGGTTTTAGCCCCTGTGTTTCCTTATAAAATTCTGTTTTAGCCCCCGAGTTTTTGCGGTTAGGCCCCCGTAAGCCTAGTTTTCCGCGGAATAGCCCCGTATCCCGTTTTGGCCGTAGATTACGCGTTCTAACTCCGTTTTTAGCGTTCTTTATATCCATTTGTTCGTCTCGACGAGTAGATCAGTTTAGTGAAGCTTTTGTTCCTGTTTGAAGTGATTGGTGAATTGTTTTCTTATTTTATTGTTTTGTCTCTTGCATGTGAATGTGTGATGCGTAGAGAACGAGCCGTCCGAAGATTTTTCTGTGGTGAAGACTTGAAGACTCTGAGCAAATCCGGATCTTGTGAGAGGCAAGTGTCCTTGGTCATACCTGTTTTATCCTACATGAACATGCATTTAATCACTGTATTTACTTTCTTGCTTGCATTAATTTTGACGGGTTCCTATTAAGGACTATGCCTAGATTCTTTTGACCGTGCCTTGTAACTGGGTTACTTAATTAATCTTGATGGTAGATGCTGCTTAGTTGCCCAACTGGGTTGGTAATAAACAACATGATATCCGTTTATACTCTATGTTTTTTTATGGTAATTTAATTGCAAGACCATATGCTTAATTGGAACATGGAGAACCACCCAGGACAACAGTACAACCACAAGGCTATATGGCTCTGGCTTGGCTGAATAATTAGAGACCTTGGTGTTGTGGTGATCTTACCTGAAAGGGACCAATGGGGAGGCGTTGACGGAGTATAGACCTGCTCTAGCGGGGAGTTGGGCTTTGCTAAGACACGGTACCCGCTAGGGAGCTTTATGCCCCGCTTCGTCCTGAAACCTAGTGGGTTGCTGCACATTAGGGAATCTTTGTAAAGGCCTCGTAGCGTCCCTATGCAATCACACCTCGGCAGTGTGGTATGATGCCTGATCAGCATCGCGTGGTTGGGTTCAAAGCTCTTCGGAGTTTTTACGCGACTTGTGGGTAAAGATGTACAACCTCTGCAGAGTGTTTAAAACTAATCGATTAGCCGTGCTCACGGTCAAGAGCGGCCTGGATCCTCACATGATTAATCTATCGGAAGATGAATTTAAATGATTCTTTACTTTATGTTCATGGTTATGATGTTACACATTAATTGTGGGATGGTATACACTTACATTTGCTAGTAAGTAAGTTGCTTAATAAAATTTGATCAACTAAAATGCTAACCTGCTTAAACCCCTTGGCCATCCACTTATACAGCCTTGCATGTTTATTATGATATTCCTCCCTTTGCCGAGTACGGCATGTGCTCACGCTTGTTTATTTATTGCATCTACACAACCCGGATTTCCTGCTCAGACTTGAAGAATGATGTTGAGTGCTAGGCGTGCGTGCCACCAGTCAGCTGCCTGTGGAGTTCCTCTCTGAAGATCCGCTGCTAGTTGCTCGCTCTGATGATACGTTGTTGAGACTCTCGGTCATGTAATGGTTTTAATACTCTCTTTTACGCTTTGGCACTGTATCTGATATTCACTGAGTCATTACGTGTGTGTAACTTGATCCTGGCGCACATGTAATTTATGCATTCGAGTTTGCCTTCAAATTCGGGTGTGACATTCCTCGGGCTACAAATCAAGCAATCAAAGGAAGGAACATCTGTGCACCAAGCTAAGTACACCAAGGACATTGTGCGGAAGTTCATGATGGAGGATTCCAAGGCTATGACGACGTCGATGAGTACGATTACAGCTCTTGATGCAGACGAGGAAGGTGAACATGTGGACAAGAAGGAGTACCGAAGCATGATCGGGTCACTCCTCTACTTGACGACGACAAGGCCGGACATCCAGTTCTCGGTATGTTTGTGCGCTCGTTTTCAAGCGTCTCCGAGGACTTCGCATCGGCAAGCGGTGAAGCGAATTTTCAGGTATTTGCGTCACACTCCCGACTTCGGTCTTTGGTACTCCGCGTCCTCTTCTTTGGTGCTTCATGGTCTTTCAGATGCGGATTTTGCCGGGTGTCGGTTGGATAGGAAGTCCACTTCTGGGACTTGCCAGTTTTTGGGTTCTTCTTTGGTGTCTTGGTCTTCCCGCAAACAGTTGAGCGTTGCTCAATCCACTACTGAGGCAGAGTATGTTGCCACTGCTAGTTGTTGCTCTCATCTCCTTTGGATTTCATACACCATGAGTGACTTTCGTGAGGAATATAACCATGTCCCACTTCAATGTGATAGCACTAGTGCCATAAGTGTTGCAAAGAACCCAGTGCCCCATTCTAAAACCAAGCACAAAGAAGTGAGGTATCATTTTCTGAGAGACAACGTAGAGAAAGGAAAGATAGCTTTGATCCATGTACCCACACATGACCAACTAGCCGATATTTTCACCAAACCCCTAGATCAAGCAACTTTCACCCGTTTGCAGGGGGGACTTGGTGTGTGTTTGATTTCTTGAGTTGGGTGCGTGGGAGCTCCGTTGTAGCATATGTATAGTTTCCTTTGTGCATTTCTTGCATTTGGCATGGCATATGTAACATGATGTATAGGCATCCTTGTATCTTAGATTGCATGCATTTTGTATCATATGCATTGGATAGGAAAAGCTTCTCCTATATACATTGTTCACCATGGAATGCTATATATGTCTTTGTGAGCTTGTTTGGTATGCTATGGTTAGTTTGGCTTAGCTCTTAATGATCTTGATGAATAATCCATGGTTGATGGCTATGTTTTTGAAAAAAATGTCACATATATGCTCTCTCATGTGTAAATGCCTTTACATGATCTTGACATGTTTTAGTAGCTTTGCTATTGTTAATTTGTGGTTGGATAGCTAGTTTATTGATCATATGGGGCTAAAGGCTCATTTGCCATCATGAATGTTTAGCCCTCTTGCTTTATCTTATGGAGGGGCATAAGTTCCTTTTTGTCGCAAAGACATTTCATGTACCAATTATGAATCTGAAAATGAAATGTAAAATGCTTGGAAATTGTGCTCCCATGTCATATGTGCTGAATTTAATTCGCTTTGGGTGCTAAACCGTTGCATGATGCCTACCAATGAGAAGTGTCATACATAGAAGTAGGCACATGGCTCGGTGGCTTTGACATGACATGAGGTGCTTGTGGGTGTTTGTGATGGTCTTATGATTAGAATGGCTGTCCTAGCATGAAGTTTGTGTGGCTTTGCCATTTTGACATGTTTTGCTCATATTTAGGACTTTGCTCATGAGAGGTAACTTTTTCGCAAAATTACTCAAATCCTTTTATCCTTGTCCAATGGTTGTGAAACTTGGTGATCTTGTAGTTGATGTCAATACGAACCTGTAGAGTATCTAACTTGCTCATTTGGACTTGTGTAGCTTCTTGTGATGAATTTTGTATCTTTGAGAAGCTATATGTTGAAACTTTTGGCATTTTGCCTTGATTCATGCATTGTCAACAAGGGGGAGAAGTTTGTGCATGCTTTTGGGACCTCGGGGTGTTTGAAAGGTGTTCAAATTGGTTCGGGCAATATTTGAGTAGTTTGGTGCAGGGCCGGTCTGTTGGGGCGGTCTTGTGGTGCAGGCGGTCTAACCGCCCTGTGAAGGCGGTCTAACTTCCCTGGGCTTGGTGAGCAGATTTTTGCTCGTTGCTGCATTCCCGTGTTGCATTGCTGCATTGGTTCAGGGGGAGTGTGCTTTGGCTCAGGGGGAGCTTGCATATGTGCAGGGGGAGCTCTTTGTTGTGTTCGAGCTTTGGTTCGGTGGTTTGCGCTCTTCGTTTGAGCGCGGTTTTGTCTCAGATGTGTCGAGCCGTTGCCCTTGCCTAAGGGGTCCGAGACTTGTCTTCCTCAAGTGATCTTGTTCTTTGTCTTCTCTTTGGCTTTCGATCACTTGTTGAGGTTTCTTTTTATTTGTTTCTTTTCTTTTTCTTTTCTCTCATGTTACTTCTTGTGGGTGTTGTCAATGCACTCATCAAGGAGGAGATTGAGGACCATGTGCGGTTCGAGGACCGGTGGATGGTCGCTTCCTTGTGTGATGAGTGATTGACAACGTTGTGTGGACTGATTTTTGGCCAAGTAATGTAGGTGCAGGTTGCGGCTTGACTCGTGTTGGTGCAGGTGAAGAACAAGCGCAAAAGGTCGTTGCCGGTGAGGCCTCCAGGTGTGGAGAAGACAAGTAGGCTTCGTTTGAGGGACCCGGTGGCCAGTGGGGTCAAGTGCGGGCCGCATGGTGGCATGAACAGCAAGATGAAGTCGTGGACGGTTTCTTTGTAGAGCCTCAAAACCAAGGTCGAGCCGGGACTACGTGGGAGACAAGTCATGAGTGGAGATTGGCGGAGGCTACACCGAGTTCGCGGGGTTTGCAGTGGTTCACCAGAAAACCACTGGGTTACTCGGCTGAGCCACAAAACCGAGGCCGAAGACTCGACGAGGAGGTGTGGCCACCCAGGCCAGTTCAACCGCCCAAGAGGGGTGGTCAGATCGTCTGGGTCATTCAGATTGCCTGGGCCGGTCTAACCGCCCATGGGGGCGGTCTGACCGTCCTGGTCGCTGGCGCCGAGACGCTTCGAAGCGGAGGACACGCGTCGGGATCACAAGGCTTGTGTCGAGGCTAAGCAGGTTGTGGTCGCCGGGCATCCGTCCGATGAAGAAAATCTGAAGACTTCCAAATTCGCCCTTGAGGGGCTTGTATCCCTATTTATTAAGTAAGGGTAGTTCAGTCTTTTGGGCGCCTCCATATATAGTCTTTGAGGGGATGGATGGCAGCCAACTCTTGGAACCCTAGCTCATTTGTTTTTCCATTTTAGTTCTCATTTTCCTCTAGTTTTTCCTAGGACTAGCTTGAGAGCTTCATGTGAGATCTAGAGAGAGGGATGGATGTATGGGTAGCAAGCTAGACCTTGTATGAACCTTCATGGTATGTATAGATGGTTCGGCGTTGTTCCTCAAGGTTGAGAATTGTTTTTCCCGTCCTTCTTTGTGGTGATTTTTGGAGCTCTTTGTTGGTGAAGTTTTGAGGACGATTTGTTGGGGTTTTTGGTGTGTGTCACGTATGAGGATCTTGTGCCTCTTTGGCTGGTGACTTTGCCCCCAAATCTTTCTTGAATCGGACTCGATTTGGTGGTTTTTCGAGTTGGGCGAGTTCTTGAACTAGTGATGTGATTTCTTCGATTCCTCTTGATTGTGAGCGATTCGGGTCGATTCCTTTGAGATAGAGGTTGCCCAGGAGGTAACCCAGCTATTCCTGAAGTTTCACTGCAATCCGTGGAGTGATTCGGTAGATTGGGCGCTGGGAAGTTGAGGTTTGACCCGCGGGTAGGTTTTCTGGAAGGGGCGGTCTAACCGCCTGGAGGGGGCGGTCTAACCGCCCTAAACCTTCCAGGTTGAAGTTCTGTTTCGCCGGATTTTCCTCTGTGAGTTTGTTTGCCTTGATCAGTGGAGCGTCTGGGTGAAATTTCGGGTCGCTCTCGTGCCGTTTTCTAGGAGTTCTTGGTTGGGTTTCGTTGCTGGGTACAGGAGGTTAGACCGCCCCTGGTAGCCAGTCTAACCGCCCCTAGGCCCCTAGGTGAAGTTTTGGTTTTCACCAAGATTTTCTGGTAGCTAACATGGCCTTGACCAGAGATCTTTGTTGGTGAAACCATGGTGTGTTTTGGTGCTCGGAAGAGGTGTTTCGGAGGATTTCTTGGTTGCCTGGTGGAAGCGGTCTAACCGCCCCGCATACCCGGTCTAACCGCCCCCCTCTGGAAAGCCGGCTTTCGAGTTGTTTCCGCTGTCGTGGGTGCGTGGGTGTTGAGATTGCTGGTAGTGTTTGTTCCTAGGACCAGTAGCACTCCAGTGGCTACATGGTTTTGGCAAACGGAAGGTAGAAGTGCGGAGTGTGCGATCTCGGGGGTCCGACCGAGCGGGTTCATCTTGTTGGAGTTTCAATCTCCATCGAGAAGAATTTTTATCGGCTCCCATTCACTCCCCCCCTCTGGTCGCTTAAACGGTACTTCAGAGTGTCCCGCGCCTCTTTGTGGATGATCTTAACTCCTCAAAAACCGGATTCGGCCTTCGATTCGTTGATTTACGGATGAACCCTAGTTCATAGTGTTCTTGGCAAGGTTTCGCGATTGTGGGAGTTGTAGGGAGTTTGAGATCGTAATTTTTGGAGCATATCCTCTCCTTATGGTGTTCATCATCTCTCCAAAATTTCATCTCAAAACTTCAAGTGATTTTGGAGATCCGTCGATCGAAAGTTTGGGGCTGTTTCGCGTGCTGATTTTTTAGGGGGGCGGTACTTCCGACCCTGTCAAGGAAGTACCGATAACCTGATTTTCAGCTGCCAGAGAGTCTTTATCGGTAGTACCTACACAAGGTCGGTAGTCCCGATAGTCAGAAGTACCGACCTAGTGCCGGAAGTACCAATAACCTGATTTTTAGGAGCCAGTAAGCCCATATCGGTAGTACCGACGTACGGCTGGTAGTACCGACAATTTCTGCTGCATTTTGCCTCATGCTAGCTTTTTCTCTCGGTTCTTTTGGTTTTTGCTTTCGCTTTGTTCCTAGGCTTGATCTAACTTGTTCCTAGGGTCAGTAGGTCTGTTGTGACTACATGATATTGGCAAGTGTGTGCGAGATTATTCATAAGTGATTTGGGGCATAGCCTGAGTTCTTTTGAAGAATTTTTATCGGCTCCCATTCACTCCCCTCCTCTCTGGTCGTCAATCCGGTCCTTCAACGGCCAGGACCATTACCAAAGCCACTTGACGATGACATTGTTAACTCGAACTATATCCAAATCAAAATAACACACATTATTTACAAAAAGTAGGGTTAGTACATTTTCTATATGTCTATTATTTTCTTTATGAGCATATTTTTTGATAAACTACATGTAGGAGTAAAATTCAATTTTCCATATATGAAAAATAAGAAAAATAAGAGAATGCTTAATAAAAATTTAATGAAATAAGGAACAATGCTAGTATCATCCTAACTACAATTTTCTAAATCTAAAGTATGTGTACAAAATCTCATCTCTTAGCCTCCTACCGAGCTAGAAATTAAAATTTCTAGTTTCTCCATCTCTAAACAATAGAACAAAATTTAATCACAACGGAAGAAGGGAGGATGAAGATTTAAACCTTGCCAACACTTTGGAGTAGAGAAATCTTCATAAGTCAATGAAAAAAATTCGCAGCAACTCCTTAGGCTTGAGGCATCATGGAGAGGATGAGCTTGAGCTATCGGGTCGGTACGGTGAACAATGGCTCGGGCTGGTAAAGGAGGAAAAAGAGGACAATTTATATTGACCCCTTTAGTCTCGGGTGATAACACCACCTGAGACCAAAGTCTTGCGCCACTCATTGCTACAGATAGTCGTTGGTAGCCCCCCCTTTGGAAAAAACTGGTGTAGGCGCCGCGCGCATAGCGCTCACGGTGCGCCCCTCCTCGTGGCGTGACGGGATTGGATGGAGCACACGGGTCCCTCACGCGGCTCGCCCCCCTCACGTTCGCGACAGCGCATCGGCTCGCCCCCTCGCATCGGCTCGCGATGCAGCGCCCGCTACCCTGCTCTATTCCCTTCGCTCGGCTCAAGCTGCTTCTAGCGTCGATCCAGCGACTTACTTTGCAGCTCGTCCTTGGCCAGGCGGACTAGGTGCCCGGCGGTGTCCACCAGCAACGCAGGTCAGGGACGCACGCAAGCTAGCTGCTGCTGGCCTTGGACCAGGCGAGCAGCCAAGCGCAACACCAGCAGGCAACACGCTGCACTTATCGACAACAAGTCAACAACAACAGCAGTGAGCTCCCATTGCTGGCCCAGAAAAAAAGAGCTCCCATTGCTGCTCGTCGGCGCTGTCCAGCTGTCCTACAGGATGGGATCTGTAGCCGGTGGCTTCGCTGGAGAAGCTCGCCTGCAGCAGCACGGTGCCAGCTGGGAGCTCATCCGCGGCGGCGCGGCACCCAGGAAGCTCGCTCAAGGGGCCGTGTAGCTCACTTGCGACGCGTGCGGCAGCCATGGAGCTCGAGCTCGCGGTGCCAAAGAACTCACCTGCGGCGCGTGCGGCAGCCATGGAGCTCGAGCTCTTTGTGCTGCGGAGCTTACTTGCGGCACGGTACCGATTGGAGGTTGAAGACGACCAGGATGTGGGAGCCGAGCGGGGCAGCGGGCGCTGCGTCGCGAGCCGATGTGAGGGTGCTAGCCGAGACGCTGTCACAGACGTGAGGGGGCGAGCCACGCGAGGGACCCGCGCGCTCCGTCCAATACCATCACGCCACGAGGGGGGCGCACCGTGTGCGCTATGCGCGCGGCGCTCACTGGATTTTTTCCCCCTTTGTCAAGGTTGACAAAAGGGGGACCGAGATAAAAGGGGAGTGGCTCGTGCACCCATTTCGGGCCACATCAACGAAACACTAAAGCGGTACCAAAGGCTCCTTCTCTACTAGTGTTAAGCATGATGAAATAAAAGTAATCACAATAATCAGTAAATAAAAAGAAAGAGAAATGATCGTGTGCCACCTTTTGGAAGAAATTATTCATCCGCTAAATTTTTCCTGGTTTCTGAAAAGGACCGAGGAACATATATATATATAATGTGTTCTTGACTAGACCGCCAGTCACTCCGGCATTTCCAGAAGCTTCAGCCTATTAGGCAACTCTATATTAAAGATTTCCTTGTCACCAAGACAATATCTAATAGGTGTCTTGAAATACAGTTTTCATAATACATTATATGTCGTATATTGTTGTTTTCTTGGAACTCGAGAAACATAAATTAATTTTTTAGTTTTTTACGAAGACATATCATCCTTACTCTCCATTCTACTATGTCATGTCATCATCTTTGTAAAAACGATACATTGTGCTTATTTGAATCTAGTGTTTAGTTTGAGGACGAATGAAGTGAACCATCAGCGCGCGCTTCTCACTCCTTATATTTGTGTTTGGTTTGAGGACTAGCTGGAACAATTGCTTGATCGTCATTTCATTCTCCACATGCACATCTTTAGTGAGCATCAAAAAATTGGTTAGTATAACGATGTTGGTTGGTATAACTCTATAACAACATGACTTACAACGATTGATACGATGGGTCCGTTTAACAATATACTGATAGATGGTCGGTTGGTACTATATTTAAACTTTATTATGTCCGACAAATAATATGATTCATGAGCATTATATACTATTCACGATTGAAGACATGAAATTTTTTTAATGCACAATTTATGGACATTATCTACTATAATACAAAAGAAGACTAACATTTGCAACAATAGCCAATCAAAGAAAATAATGTAAAACTACTTTCTATGATAGTGTGCCCTATGTCAAAGATATTCTGTCCCCAAACAAACTAGTGTGCAATGCAAATGCCTGGCCAAACTCCAGACAATTGTCACACCTGTTTTTCCAACTAAAACCAAGTGCATAACTATATGTATGCCAGGATCTAGTTTTATACATATATAGTGACATATAAGTGAATATAGAAACAGTATGACATAAGAAAAGGAAGATTATCAGAGATTTACGGTTATTCCTAAAAATGAAGGCACCAAACTCCACAAACAATCGACTGGGGTTGTGTACGCCTAGAACTCAGCAACATCTTCACAACATCTTTATAGCAACTTCCTCTTTCTGAGCAACATTGTTTATAGCATGGGTGAGCACATGTCGTACTCAGCAAGTGTGGGGAAAGCCTGAATGCGAAGACTTAAACAAGGAAAGGCTGACAGGTTGTCTGCAATAAGTGATTTTAGTTGGTCAAATTTTATTAGCACCTAATTACTAAGTCATAAGTATATATCGACCTACAAAAAAGCATAAATGTAAGATACACCATAAGCATATGGCTAACATAACAAGAAACTACGATTTAAGTTCATCTTCATGTCAATTATCATGTGAGGGTCCAGGATGCTCACGACAGTGAGCATGGCTAATCGATTAGTTTACACTCTTATGAGGTTCTATACTTTCACCACAAATCACGTAAAAGTCCCAAAGAACTTTGGATCCAACCCTGCTATGCTAGCTAGGCACCATACCACAATACCGAAGTGTGATTGCATAGGGACACTATGAGGTCTTTACAAAGATTCCCTAATGTGTAGCAACACACTAGGTTTTAGGACGAAGAAGGGCATAAAGCTCCCTAACAGGTCAATACCCCACCATAAAAGAACAAACCCAAATTCCCACTAAAGCAGGTCTATACCCCAACCACACCTCCCCATTGGCCCCTTTTAGGTAAGATCACTACAACATCAAGGTTTCTAATTATTTGGACAAGATAGAGTCATATGTCTTGTGGTTGTTCCGTTATTGTTGACACATTTTATCTACGAATTTTATCCCTCACATTTATTGGTAAAGGACTAAAATATAATTAGATCACCTTATTAGGGTTTATATTAATAATTTCCATGAGTTTTGGTGAATCTATGAATCTACAAGGACTATATAGAAAATATGCAAACAAACCACTCTAGAAGACTCTAGAAGGCTCCGGAACTCAACGTGACTTAGCACCTAAGAATGAAGCATCTAGAAGGATCAAGGACCCACTTGACCGAAGTGGACCCAAAGGGGGGTGTTGGTGGAAATCGGGCCCGAAGGGTGGACTCCGACACAACAGCCCCCTGAGCTCTTTCCCTTCCTTCGCTTGCTATTACGAGGCCACTTCTAAAACTAAGGCGAGGAAAGGAAATGCGGAAACACTTAGCAGCACAGGAAACGAAACAAGGAAGTACTCAGCAGACCGAAGACCGAAAGACTAGCAGTTGCCTTCGGTGCTCTCTTCTCATTACAGTGTGTCCGTTTCATTACAAGGGGTTCACTATTTATAGGAGACCCCTGGGTATAGTCATTTCCCTCAATTACACCATTTTCGTTCCTGACAAACGGCTTTAAACACTTTACAAGGGTATAACAGTAACTCCTTGCGTCGTACAAGCCACCAGCGTG
Organism: Cenchrus americanus; assembly: GCA_947561735.1. Lineage (NCBI taxonomy): Eukaryota > Viridiplantae > Streptophyta > Magnoliopsida > Poales > Poaceae > Cenchrus > Cenchrus americanus. Next base: position 192,336,913 of record OX387242.1, read on the forward strand.
TCTTCGTACGACCGAAACACCTTTACACGCGGCGTCCCTTGTCTCCGCCCCGTACGGTGCCCTCTTTACAAGTTCGCAGCGTCCACGTGTCACAGCGCACCGCACCTTCGGTGCCGAAGCAGCATGGGACCTCGCTCCGGCCGCGTCGTGCCTTTCGGGACATCACGCCCGTGCCGCTTCCAGCCCCAGCCTGATGCGTTCCCGACGCGCAGCACTCCTGGCTCCTTCGAAACCTTCGGCGCCGAAGCACGACCGCCCGTGCCTTCGGCACCGATGGTCGGCACTGCTCAGATGGGCTGCTCCTGCACGAAAAAATTCACATGATTCCAAAAACATTAGTGTTTCCGTCAAACCGGCATTCCGAAGACTCCTTAGTGTGACCGTAGTTGCGCGTGAGCCGAAGCCGTCAGCTTGGCCAGGCGTGGACAAGGCTTCCAAAGGCCATTTCCCCAACAGTAGCCCCTCGTCAGTGAGGGTCGTCCTGTCCTCAAGATGGGCTGAACTTACGACCAACTCTTCTCAGGGGGAAGAATGGGCTTCGGAACTCCTACGGACGGCCCATGCTGACGCGGATCTGAGTAAAAGACGTGTGCTGCCCTTTGAGAATTTTACCATTGTGAGAAGTTGTCGTCGGGGTAAATTGGTAAATTTGCTTGTCACCGGCGCGATTATCGGCGCTGATTTACTATAAAAAGGGGGCCGATCCTTGGGCTGCCCCACACCGCGGCCGCAACCTGCAGCTACGACGCACGAGAGCTCCGAACGCACTGCCGTAAGATTTCCTCCAGCCCCCGTTGCTTCTGTTTCTACTTTGTGCTTAGATAGCATACATGGCGCCGAAGCGGAGACGTGATGCTGTTGCGAGGGAGATCGCAAAGACCTACATGTTCAGTCGGAGCCAGATCGACAGTACCGACGTCGGCGGACTGGTGAAGAACCGCATGGTCGGGGCCGGCCGAGCCCCTGGCCGGGAGACTATACTGCGACCGCACGACAACGAGGTCGTCATCTTCCGCGACCTGCTGTACGCGGGGCTTCGGTTTCCCTTGCACCCTGCCGTCGTCGACATCCTTCGGTACTTCGACATCTACTTGCACCAGTTGACGCCGAATGCCATCCTTCGTCTGTCGGTCTACATGTGGATATGTCGGACCCCCAATATCAAGCCTTCCGCCGAGGGGTTCGCTTTGGCGCATCAGGTGCATCACCAGCGGCGGACGGTCTTCAAAGAAGAGGGGGACCAGTCCGTGGAGAAGGATTGCCAGTTCGGTTGTCTGAACTTTTCATACAAGTCCGGTGTGGTGAGCCCCGTGACTGCGTATCGGAACAAGTGGACGTCGGACTGGCAGCAACATTGGTTCTACTACACGGTGAGCCACCCTACTCCCGGAGGGACTCACCCCCTGGCTATAAAGGAGCAGCCACCCCTTCATGAGTCTTACGCGAAGAACCCCTCGTGCCCCGAAGGCGATGAGTTCGTGATGATTCTTCGACGGTTCGCGCGCAAGTACAGTACCCACGATATCATGGAGGAGTATCGCAGTATCCCGGTGTGTCCACTAGTGGACGGTTGGGCCGTGGCCGATGACGCTTGGGCGGACCACATCGGGGGTATTCCCTGCCCCGACTGGATGAAGGTTTTTGGCTTCACCTCCGTCCGTGAGTTATCTTGCGTCCTGCGGTGGATTTCTCCTTTTTGACATGTTTCGGAAGCTTGAATCGCTGATCGTTTGAGATTATTTATCCGCAGTGCTGAAGAAGAGGAAGGTGGAAGCTCACGGAGACTTCATCCTCAGTTCTGTCTCACCGAAGGAGTACAAAGACACCGTCGCGGAGCTGAACGGGTCTCGGACGAACCGAGTATTCGAGTTTTTCAATATCAACCCCCTGAACGCGTCAGATTTTCAAAACATCGTGAGGCAGCCGAAAAGAAAGCTGCGGCGCTTGCTGCCGCCGAAGCGGGCGCTGAGGAGACGGCGACCTCGCTGCGCGCCACTCCAAAGAAAGCCGGCAGGAGGGCGCCCCTGCCGCGGCCACTGCTACTGCCGAAGGGAAGGCCCAGAAGAAACGCAGCGGACGGCCGGCGGACTCGCCCCCATCACCCAAGAGGACCCGGGTCGTCGACGTTGAGACCGGCCTCGTTGAGGACGTGATCGCCGTCGTGCCGCTGCGCTCGGCCGCACCTTCGGCGGGAGCCGGAAGGGGGACCGCTGGGCCGTTGCTCGTCCCCCTCAGCCCGAAGGAAAAAGATAGCAATGATGACAGCGATGTCCGCATCGTATCCTCTGTTGGAGAAGCCCCCCGCAGGACGAGCCCCGTCACCCTCGGCGCCGAAGCTCCTCGCAACAAAGACGATTCCAGCTCTACCTCCACCAGCTCGTCCGGCTCGTCTTCTGATGGTACTGAGCAATCCGCCTCCCCTTCAGCCCCGGCTACAGAAAAAGATGATATCGTCGCCGAAGCCGAGGAAGATGAAGAAGAGGAGCCCGAGAGCAGCAGCTACCGGGTGACACCGGAGGAGCCCCGAGCCGCCGCTGTCCGCCTCCAAGTTCCCGCCGAAGCCAAGCTGATTGGCGGAAAGAAGATTCGTTTCCTGGGCTTGACGAGTGGCGGGCACGAGCGCCAATTCCTGGAGGAGGCAGGGGCAAGTTTCGCTATCCCACATGAGGAGGATTTCTTCGAGAAGCTGAGCGCGGCCGAGCTCACTACGGCCTATCTCTAAAGGCCTTCATCGCCTCATGATGCCTCGCCCGAAGGTTGGACCAAGAGAGTAGAGAGGCGAAGGAGGAGTTGGTCGCCGCGAATACCTCTCTTCAAAACCGTGTGGCGGAACTGGAAGGGCAGCTTGTTTCCGAACAAGAGCGCACCCGGAAGCTGCAGCAAGAGAAAGAGGAGGCAGCGAAGTCCTCCGAAGCCGCCCTTAAAATGTTGTGCCATGAAGTGGAGGTCTTGGGTAGCGCCAAAGAGGACTTGCATGCTCAGCTTGTTGACAGGGAGGCCAAGCTGGCCGAAGCGCAGAAGGAGGCGAGTGAGTTGAGCGGCACGCTGGAGCGGTACTGAGCGGACCATATACGGAGCGCGGAAACCCTTCGTACCAACATATTAGAGCTGCTGGGGCAATGCAACCTTGAAGCGCCGCCTATCCCGTTCCCCCAGTGCACCGTCGAAGCATTTTACGAATGGGTGGATGCCTGCTTTGACCTCGTGGCCATGAACACGAAGATCTTTGGAGAGCTTGGGGCCGCGGTGGGGGTTCGCACAGTTGCGTACTCTGTGTGCTCACTGGTTCCCGCGGATCGCCCCTCTTCGGAGAAGACCATCAGCAAGGGCGATCTTCGGCGCCTAACGAAGGACAACTATGAGTGGCCCGCCGATGCTGATCTCGATGTTGCGCAGCTCCCCGTGCTCCCGAAGAATCTTGCCAAAAATTTTATGAACACTTTCTTCGCGCAGCGTGGGTATCGCCTTACGTTGGACGAGTCTGCTCGTCTGAGGGCTCAAGTTTGCCGAAGTCACTCTAATTCCTGCTTTTGAAGCATTGCTTGTAATGCCGCTTCGTACCCGTGCTGACATGTTGCCCTCAATGTGCTGCGGATTAGGCCTCGGTTGTAGGACCGTGTTTACGATCGCCTCCAGGTACGATTTGGCTGCACTCCTCCCTTGCCCCGGTTCATGGCGGAGGGCAGCTGGATCGCTATGCCCGGTATTCCTCTTATCACCGCCGGAGGTCCCGAAGCTGCTGCAAGAGAAGAGGGCGAGGTCACCGGCGCTCTCGGTGATGAGGCTGGCGTTGCTGAAGACACGACGACGCCGACTACCGAAGGAGAGCGCGCGGACGGGACATCGGGACCTGCCGCTGAAGTCATCCGCGCCGAGGCTGCCAAGGGAACTGTTCCTCCTGCGCCTGCTTCTGCCGGAGCCGCTCCCGGAGCTGAGTCTACGCCCGTGCCCGACGAGGTCGTTGCGGTCGTCGCCAACACCGAAGAGGACACTGGAGCAGACGCTTCGGCGGCGGCGCACACCGTGGAGCTTGAGGCCGCGCTGTTGGCTGCCAGCTCTCCCGGCGCGAGAGTCTGCGAGCCCGCCGGCCGACGCGGCCGCCGCGCCCGCCGAGACTCCCGACGCAGCCGCCGCGCCAAGTGAAGCCCCCGACGCAGCCGCCACGCCAAGTGAAGCCCCCGTCGTCACCGAAGGAGCTGAGGTCTGAAGTGCACCAGGCTTGACCTTGTAATCAGACGAAATGCCTCCTTCTGGAGTCGTGATTTTTGTAAAAAACACTAATGTAAGGTATCTCTGCGCAGGTTCCTTTAGTGGTTCCTGCGCAGGGAGCCGAAGGTGCGAGCAGTTCGCCTTTGCCTTTAAACTCTCTTTTCGTTGCGCCGAATGTATGGACGAAATTTAGCATACGTCACCTTGGCGTGTCGTACTCAGAATTTTTGTCGTATCGTGTGGAGCGCTACCACCTTCACAACGAAGCCGCTAAGCGTTTCTTTGCGGACTTTTCGAAGGATCCCGCGCGTCAGGAGGCCATCCTTAGAGAACGAGCCGCCCGTAGGGCGGCTAAGCGAAACTTAGTGGACCCCTTCGTACCCAAAGGGGTCGTTCCAAAAATAGAGCCAATCGAATAGGGGATCCTCGGACCGCCCGAGCATGTGTATTTAATTCCTGACGCCTCGTCGGAAAGCTTCGCAACTATAAAGGTTGAAACGGAATGACCGCCCGCGCACTGACTATGATCCCGACTTCGGCGCAGGGCGGATGCCTACCGACAGCGAGCTCCGGCAGATGACATTGGAGATTATAGATATGGCATATCTTCGCTTGATCGATGAGATCTGCGAAGACGTTCTTAACGAAGATTGATCGTTCGGTGGGGCTGGCTGATTGTGACTCCGCGTCGCGCTATGAGCTGCCGCGAAGACTTGAAGCGATTGACTTCGGAACTCCCCCCCCGGAAGTGTTCGCGGCACACCTGAGCGACGCGGCACCAACGGATTTGTAAAGTGTGTGTTTGTGATGAAATGTATTGTGATTGCATTATTGTATCATTGTAAAACTGTATTGTTGTACCGAAGTACATTGTATATTCAAAATGTGATGAGAGAGGAAACGAAGGTGTCTGTGCCCATCATTTGTGTCCTTCATTTTTGCGCCGTCAACGTGATTTTCCCTAGGAGTAATGCTGCCTCCTACCGGCAACACTATCCTTGCGTCTTGCTCGAACGAAGCTATCTCTGGACGCGTTGAGACGGAGTGCCGCCACACTCTCCCTCCGGACACAGCTTATACCGAATGCCTTGTCCTTGATGTGTTTTCACGAAGATCAACTCGTCCAGATCAGAATCCAACGCCACGCTCGAGATGTACATTTTCTTAGGCCAAATCGCGGCGCTTAGGTCGCATCGAGCGGGCTTCACCTTCGGCTAGGTTAGGACCGTGCACTTACTCAGGCCAAATCGGGGCCTCACGACGCATCAGGCGGACTTCCTCTTCGGTCAAGTCAGGATCGACGCGACGCTATAGGCGTGCGCTTACCCAAGCCAAATCGGGGCCTCGTGCCGCGTCAAGCGGACTTCCTCTTCGGTCAAGTCAGGACCGACGCGACGCTCCAGGCGTGCGCTTACCCCGACCAAATCGGGGCCTCGTGCCGCATCAAGCGGACTTCCTCTTTGGTCAAGTCAGGACCGACGCGACGCTCCAGGAGTGCACTTACCTAGGACAAATCGGGGCCTCGTGCCGCATCAAGCGGACTTCCTCTTCGGTCAAGTCAGGACCGACGCGATGCCCCAGGCGTGTGCTTACCCAGGCCAAATTGGGGCCTCGTGCCGCGTCAAGCGGACTTCCTCTTCGGTCAAGTCAGGACCGACGCGACGCTCCAGGCGTGCGCTTACCCAGGCCAAATCGGGGCCTCGTGCCGCGTCAAGCGGACTTCCTCTTCGGTCAAGTCAGGACCGTCGCGACGCTCCAGGCGTACGCTTACTCAGGCCAAATCGGGGCCTCGGGCCGCGGGCCGCGTCACGCGGACTTCATCTTCGGGCACGACGATAAGTGACGGGCTTGGCACGGGCGCACCCAATGCAGTTCGTGCCAACGCCATCACTTACCCCGCCGAAGGCCACTTCAAAGACTATGCCCCCCCTTCGGGAGGGGGTGGCATAGCTTCGATAGCGTTGTGCAAGCATGCTCAGAAAGAAAAAAACTTTGGGCACGAAGGCTTTGGGGGAACACTGACTTATATTACACGTTAGAAACAGGGTACAAAGGGCTGCCACGTTAAAAACCTCACACTTCGTGGATCCGGAAGGGAACCACGAAGCCTCCCCCGTGAGGAAAATAGTACGTCCCCCACTACTTAATGTACATATGATACAGACTCCTGAACACAACTAAAGAGAAAAAAGGAACTACTGTAACTCAATCTACACTAGCTGCCGTCAGCGACTTCAGACGAAGTATTTCTGAAGCATGTCCACATTCCAAGTGTAAGGCTCCTCTTCGCTGGTCAAACAGCGCAACCTGAATGCTGCTTCGTTTGCTGGCACGATTGCTATGAACGGGCCTTCCCACTTCCCGTGCATCTTGCCCTTCAGCTTTCCCTTCGGCACCTTACGCATCACTAGATCCCCTGACCGTATGAGCTTCGATCTGACCTTCTTGTTTTTCCACCTCCGGGTCTCATCTTGGTAAGCCGATAAGTTTGTGGCCGCTTACAAGAGCACCTCCTCGATGTTCTGAACCGAAGCTTTGAGGTCTTCGTCGTCGGATGGGGTGTCCCACCAAGTGCCTAGACACAGTTCTTCGGGCAACATGGCTTCTTCCCCGTACAACAACTTGAAAGGCGACAACTGAGTGGTCCTGGATGTGGTGGTGTTATGGGACCAGATCACCCTCGGTAGCTCTTCAGCCCACTTGCTCTTGGGCAGATCGGTGATGTTTCTTTTAATGCCGGCGAAGATGACTCCGTTTGCCCGCTCCACCGCCCCATTGGACTGCGGGTGGTAGACCGAAGCGAAGCACAGCTTGGTCCCCAAGAACGCATAGAATTCCTTGAAGTATGTACTATCAAACTGTTTGCCGTTGTCCACGGTGATCTCATGTGGTATGCCGAAGCGGCATACGATGTTCTGCCAGAAGAACTTCTGAATTGTGGCCGAAGTGATGCTCAACAATGGCTTCGCTTCAACCCATTTGGAAAAGTACTCAACCGCCACAACTGCGTGAGTGTAGTTTCCGGGTGCCGTGGGTAGCGGGCCAACGATGTCAATGTCCCACCGAGCGAAGGGCCACACTGGCGGTAGCAGCTGAATCTCGTTCAATGCGAACTTGCTGTAGGGCGCATGGCGCTGGCACTCTGGACAATGGCGCACTATGTCGTGTGCGTCTGCGACCGCCGAAGGCCAATAGAAACCCTGGCGGAAAGCTTTCTGCACTAAGGCCCTCGTGCCGAGGTGATGTGAGCACATGCCGCTATGGATCTCGTGGAGTAGTTGCTTGCCCTCAGTCACCGATATGCGCTTTAGCAATGGGGCGCACACCCCCTTTTGGTACAGGTTGCCGTCAATGAGGTGGTAGTTTCTCGCCCTGATGGCCACTCTCTTGTTGGTGACGCCATCTTCGGCTTCATAGTAACCCCTTACCGCCGCCACTATTGGGGCGCGCCAGTCCTCACTCTGTATAGCATTCACGAACTTGGGGGGCACTGCTTTGTCGGCGGCGGATTTTACAGTTGTTGTTTCGTAGAACACATCCGGGGGCAAGGGTTCAAGCAGAGCGGTTGCCTTTGCAATGGCATCGGCTTCCTTGTTGTAATTCATGGGGAAGCTTCGCACTGTGATGCCAATGACAAATTTTTCCATGCTTCGGACAGCCTGCAGGTACTTCATCATATCAGGGTTTTTTGCCTTGTAAGTTTTCCCAATGTGGCAGGCGACAAGTTCAGAGTCTGTCAGGATGACAAGTCTTCTTGCTCCCACGGCCCTGGCCTTCCGAAGTGCGAGCAGCAAGCCTTCGTACTCTGCCACGTTGTTTGTGCAGGTGTCATAGTTCAGCCGCAGGGCATAACGAAGCTTGATGCCCGAAGGGGACTTTAATACTGCTGCGGCCGTTGACCCAAGATGGCAGTATGCACCATCACTCTGAACTTCCCATACTAGTTCCGTGACTATGGCTTCCCCCTTCGGCGTCGAAGGCATCCAGTCGGCTACAAAATCAGCGAGGACTTGAGACTTTATCGCACTGCGCGCAACGAAGCTTATGACGTGCTCCGCCTACTCCGTAGCCCACTTGCCCATCCTTCCTGTGGATTCCTTGTTCTCAAACATGTCCCGGAGAGGGAAAGCTGTAGTGACCGATACGTTGTGGCTCTGGAAATAATGTCGGAGCTTCCTTTTTGCCATCACCACAGCATATGCCATCTTCTCCATTTCGGAGTAGAAGAGTTTTGAGCCGCTCAGGGCTTCGGAGACATAGTAGATGGGGAACTGCTTTAGAGCATCTGCCTCCTTCCGTTCTTCCACAAGTACTGCACTAACCGCTGTGTCGGTTGCTGCTATGTACAGCAGTAGCTCAGCCTTCGGTGATGGTTTGGTCATGACTGCTGCGGCTTCAAGGTATTTCTTGAGGTCATCGAAAGCTTGCTGTTTCTCTGGGCCCCATTGAAAAGTTGAGTTCGCACGAAGCACCTTGAAGAAGGGTAGGCTTCGCTCGACAGCCCTGGAGATGAAGCGGTTCAGCGAGGCTATTCTGCCTGTGAGTCTTTGGACCTCCTTTCTGCTACTCGGGGGCTGCATCCTTCGTAAGGCTTCAATCTTTTGGGGGTTTGCCTGAATGCCCCGCTTAGAGACCATGCATCCCAACAGTTGCCCTTTCTGGATGCCGAAGATACACTTCTCTGGGTTGAGCTTGAGGCCGTTTCGCCTCATGTTGTTGAAGGTCTCTGTCAGGTCTGCAATGTGATCTTTCTCTCTTTTGCTCATGATGATGATGTCATCAACGTAGGCCGAGGCGTTGCGCCCCAGCTGGCTGCCCAAAATCAGCTTCATCATGCGGTTGAAAGTAGACCCGGCATTGCGGAGGCCCTCTTGCATCCTGACGAAGCAAAAGATGCCGAAGGGGGTCGTGAACCCGGTTTTAGCTTCGTCTTCCCTTCGCATACACACCTGGTGGTATCCGGAAAAGCAATCCAGGAGGCTCAGCATATCACAACCGGCTTCCTGATCAATGATGACGTCGATCCTTGGCAGCGGGTAAGGGTCCTTCGGGCATGCCTTGTTGAGCTCTGTGAAGTCAATACACATGCGCATGTTGCCGTTCTTCTTCAGCACCATCACTACATTGGCAACCCAGACGGGGTACTGGACTTCTCTGATGATTCTTGCGTGGAGCAGCTTTTGCACTTCGGCCTCCGCAGACTTGACCCTGTCCCCTGACATTGGCCGCTGCCTCTGCAGCTTGGGTTTGACCTTCGGGTCGGTGTTAAGAGCATGTTTTATGACCGAGCGGTGGATGCCCGTCAAATCGGACTTGGACCATGCGAACACATCCTGATTATTACGAAGGAACTGCAAGAGCCTGCCTTCGTCCTCCGTGCTGACTTCGGTGCCTATCATGACGGTCCTGCTTGGCACGTCCGCGCACAGGGGGACTGCCTTCGTGACATCGACCGCTTTCATACGCTCGGCCTCAGCTCCTTTCATGGATTGCCTCATTTGGGCCTCGGTCCTCTGCTCTTCGGCTACCGCAGCTTCGTTGCTCTCGTCTTCGTTGATGACGTGTACTTGTCTATTGTGTACCGACGTGTTGCGTTCGGCTCTTCGGGCCTCCTCCTGGCTACCATACACCGAAATCACTCCCGCTGCCGTTGGTATTTTCATCAGCAGGTACCCTTGATGGATGACCGCCGCAAACTTGTTGATGGTGTTGCGGCCGAAGATGGCATTGTACGGGTAGACAAAGTCAACAACATCGAAGGTTATGACCTCCGTTCTCATGGTGGCATCTTGACCGAAGGTTCCATTTACATCAATCTTGCCTAGAGCTTCAATACTCTTGTTGCCAAAGCCGTACATCTGGTGCTCTTCCGTCTTCAGATCCTCCTTCTTGAAGCCCATGCCAGTGCAGCACTGCCAAGTCAAAATGTCCGCTGAACTACCATTGTCCACCAGGACTCTCCCCACGTCATTGCCGAAGTAGTATTTCGTGTTCTTTCCAATGTTGTCTCTTATGACAAGCGGATCATTGTGAGGGTAGTGTTGCAACCGAATGTCAGCTGCCGTGAAAGTTATTGGGACGTGGGACCATGGCAAGTGAAAGTACTTGCCGGAGCAAATGTGCGACACGCTTTGGTAGTAGTCTTGTCGTTACCTCCTCGTCTCATGCACCGGATCATTGGACCCGCCGGAAATTGCATTGATGATGTTAACCATGCCCATCATTCCCGAGCTGCTAGAGTCAGGGGCCTCTTGCTTTGGTGGAGGTGGTGGTGGTGGTGGCTGGGTGTAGTGTGTTTGATGGTGGGCGGTCGGGTTCGGCCACGAAGGCACGAAGACCGAGGATTGCTGCGCATGCATGGGAGGGGGCGGCGGCAGCTGCGGCGCCGAAGGTGTGTATGACTGCGGTGGGTGGAACGCATGCGCGGGTGCCGAAGGTTGGAAAGATTGGTGATGGTACGGTGGTGGAAGGGCCCTAAACTGGCCCGCATTCTGGTACTTCATGACGTGATTCACGGCCATGCCCGCTGCCTTCACTTTCTCCTCAGCTTCCCACTCCAGCTTCATCTTGACCGCTGAGGGGCACTGGTGTGTGTGATGCTGGGCATCGATCCCGTGGAGCCAACAAAAAAACCGCTCACCGCCGCCTCGCTGAGGTGGGTTTTGCTGCTGTGGCTTCGGCCCTCTGCCATTCTTGTATCTGCCCTTGTGCCCGCCGCTGCTTCGGTTCTGGTTCTGGTCAGAGGGTGCAGATACGTTGTTGATCTGACGATTTGCTTGCTTCGGTGGCTGATTTTGCCACCCCTTCGGTTGCTCCCACTGCCCCTGTTGCTTCTGCTTCTTCGCTGCATTGGCTCTGTCAAGCCTTCGGCGATGGCCTTTGTCGGATTTGCAGTATTCTTGCATGACTTCAAAGAGTTCTTGCAAAGACTTCGGCTTGACTCTATCGAGCACATCCTGGCAGTTTCCAACCCTCAGGGCCCCAATGATGGCGTCGATAATGCTGCTTTCGGACACCCTTGGCGCGCGCGCTGTCAGCTTGACAACCCTGTGCATGTACTCTTGCAGTGACTCTCTGTCCCCCCTGGACACACATGTTGACGAGGTCATTGGACTCCAGCTCTTCGACCTGCATGCCCTTGAAACTGGATAGCAACTTGTTTCACAGCTGAAACCAGGATGTTATGTGACCCTTCCGTATGTTTGCATACCAATAATGAACCTCTCCCTTGAGTGCCAGCACAAGAGCCTTTGCCTTTGTAGTGGCATCACCTCCGTTAGACTCCACCGCCGCCTCAAACTTCATCAGGAACTCCTTGGGATCGTAGTCACTATTGTACTAGGCAGGGTGTTGGCATTGAAACGACGGGGCCACGACGCACTCTCGAGCTCGACTGAGAGCGGGGACACCGGGACGACGTTGCGAAGTGGTGCATCATTGGGTGCGAAGTGCTCCTGCGCCTGCCCCCTCTCCTGGCGGTGGCCGATGCTTTGCCCTTCGGAAGCGTCCTTCTGCTGCCTCCACTGATCCGGGCCGGGCTCCGCATGGCCCGCGGGGTGTGCCCGGCGTCTTCCGCCGGGCCGCCGGCGCGGCATGCGCGGCAGCGGCGTCGGTGGTGGTGCCGGTGGCGCAGGAATGACTTGCTGCGGCGGCGTCGTACCGGCGATCTGGCTTTGCAGCAGAGCGAGGTAGCGCTCGGCCTGCCTGATGTTGAAGTCGATGGAGTCGGGAGCGGTGTGGGGTGGAACCGCATCCTGCTGCTGGGATGGCTGCGCTTGCGACGAGGACGGGCGCATCTCCTGCTCTTGCTGGGCCGCTACGGACTTGCTCGTGATGAGAGCCCGGATCCTTCGGAGAGCCTCGATGTCTTGCGCCGAAGCCCCCAGCCCCTCGAGGCTGACCTCGAACATCCCCGAGGCGGTGTGCTCGACCTCCGGAGCGCTCGGCCCGGCACCGGTCCCCACGGAAGGCTGGACGACCGAAGCCGACGGGTTGGCGGGTTCTGATGTGAGCGGAGGGATCGACGCCTGAGCCGTGGTGGCTTCGGTGCCTGCAGAACGGGTCCTCGCCATGTGGTCTTGGATTCTTCCACGAGGTGGGCGCCAAACTGTTGGTGGAAATCGGGCCCGAAGGGTGGACTCCGACACAACAGCCCCCTGAGCTCTTTCCCTTCCTTCGCTTGCTATTACGAGGCCACTTCTACAACTAAGGCGAGGAAAGGAAATGCGGAAACACTTAACAGCACAGGAAACAAAACAAGGAAGTACTCAGCAGACCGAAGACCGAAAGACTAGCAGTTTCCTTCGGTGCTCTCTTCTCATTATAGTGTGTCCGTTTCATTACAAGGGGTTCACTATTTATAGGAGACCCCTAGGTATAGTCATTTGCCTCAATTACACCTTTTTCGTTCCTGACAAACGGCTTTAAACACTTTACAAGGGTATAACAGTAACTCCTTGCGTCGTACAAGCCTCCAGCGTGTCTTCGTACGACCGAAACACCTTTACACGCGGCGTCCCTTGTCTCTGCCCCGTACGGTGCCCTCTTTACACGTTCGTAGCGTCCACGTGTCGTAGCGCACCGCACCTTCAGTGCCGAAGAAACCTAGGACCTCGCTCCGGCCGCGTCGTGCCTCTCGGGACATCACGCCCATGCCGCTTCCAGCCCCTGCCTGAGGCGTTCGCGATGCGCAGCACTCCTGGCTCCTTCGAAACCTTCGGCGCCGAAGCACAACCGCCCGTGCCTTCGGCACCGATGGTCGGCACTGCTCAGATGGGCTGCTCCTGCACGACAAAATTCACATGATTCCAAAAATATTAGCGTTTCTGTCAGACCAACATTCCGAAGACTCCTCGGTGTGACCGTAGCTGCGCGTGAGCCGAAGCCGTCAGCCTGGCCGGGCGTGGACAAGGCTTCCGAAGGCGATTTCCCCAACAGGGTGCCCACTCCAGCCCGAGCGGCCTGGTGGTGGGGCCGACCGGCCCCCCTGGTGCCAAATGGGCCCAGCTTCCGCAATGTTCCTCCGCCGCCTATGATGATCAATCTAAACCACATGTTTAGGTCGGTTTGATCCTACGACACACGTGTACCCCTCAGGACTACAGAAGCAGCCCCCCTGCCCCCTGGCAGGAGCATCTAGAACTCATCTGGATCAAATCACCAAGTTAGAGACACTACGCCCTAGAAACACCATATAGCAGTGTAGCTAGCTAGTTTAGATCTAGGAGGAGGCAAGGCGTCTACTTGGCTCCTGATCATCTAGAGGCTAATTGAGTTACTGATCTTGCTTCTCTCTTGTAACTTCTTATCAGTTCCTTACATTTGTTATACAAAAATATGTTCTTATCAATGATTATATTCGACATTATATGCTTTGATGTTTATTATGATTACATGTTTAGCATAGTTGATTTGCCTTTATATTCATGTATGGAGTCGTATAGCCCTCACCTAGATCATTTGTTAACATGGGTAAATGATAAAGACAGTGTAAGTGTGGTGCTTATATTGTATTTATCTGCGATTGCACCCTATATGTCGGTTCGTGTGGTAGATCGTGGTGGTGACAGCACTATTGAGTCCTTCGCAGTCCACCCCCGCGTATAGGACTAGTGGAGCATTATACTGTTTGGGTTGTTTCAAGTTTCGGCCTTGATCCTCCTGGATAGTCTCCCCATGCATTAATATAACAGTTCTTCTTCCATGATTGCTCAGTGTTTGCACTAATCATAGTTTGCATTGACATATTGTTTAGAGTTACCGAGTGTCCTCTCTAACTACTTTGCTATGTTTCTCTTGCTATACCAACACTTTCTAGCTACTCATGATGTTATGACTTGAATAATGCTATCAATATCTTTATCTTTATGTGACTTACCCTTGTTAATAGCCATTGATATATTTAGGCACTCTCCATTATAAAACAGAGAGATGAGCATGTATTGGCTATTATGGATTAGAAAGACTTCTTTCCCTGTGGTAGAATATAAATACGATACCTGGTTTTACTTCTGGTTAAAATGCTACAATGGTATATTCATATCTGTGTGCTAGCAGATTCCCTGTTCATATAAATATCTTCTTTTCTAGAGATCCAAGGTATATGTAAGAGTACTATATCCAAGCATTTTCAGGCACACCTGTCAGGGCTGACAACCTATATCGAGTTGTGCTATGAATCATGCTGGAATTCACCTGATATACACTTAGCATCATGTTAAGATATACATTTGCATTTCTGGTGCCATCGATAGTGATGGATTTTATATCCGTTTCTAGTCGATGACGTTAGCAATGTCAACAAGCATTTTTGGCGCCGTTGCCAGGGAAAGAAAGTCTATAGCCTAGATGAAAAGGTTTCAGTAATAGCATGCATGCATCTCTCACACATAATTTATCGAGAATGCAAATAATCATTGCTTAAATAGGCTTACCCTTGTTCTTTCCACTTTTGTCTATCTTATTTCAGGGTAATGTATGAATAAGAATCTTCCAGAAAACTTTGTTTCAAATCCAGAGAAAATCTTATGGAGGGCAAGGTCAAAAGCTCAGGTCTCCTGATTCTCGGCCCACGACTTCTGCCTTGGAAGATTCAATAGCGCGAAGCTTAACATTCATGTTTGAAGTAATGGCAAACAAATCCCTACGTGAATACTCTGCACCGACCTCGGACAACATTCGTACTGGTCCGACAGTCGTTGTAGGAAATGCTGCTTTTGAGCTCAGGCCTACAATGATCAACATGGTACAAGCTAGCCAATTTTGTGGAAAAGCTCACGAAGATGCCAACAAACACCATCAACATTTCTTGGAGATATGTAGCACCTTCACGATCAAAGATGTTCCAAGTGATGCAGTCCTACTTCGTTTATTCCCATTCTCATTTTTGGGGCGAGCGAAGCAATGGTTTTACTCCAACAAAGACAAATTTACAACTTGGACATTGTGTTCTACTGCCTTTCTGGCAATGTTCTTTCCAATGTCCAAGTTGGAATCAAGTCCCCCAAGTAAATTTGTCCAAGGCATTATCAGGCAAAATGCTAGAATCTCAGCAGCGGACCAACCACCCAAGTAACTATTCAGGTAATTATCAAGGTAATAATTCTTCCAATTTCTCACCTTAAGAGACGTAGTCCAAAACTAGGGTAGAATTATGGATAATCTGTCTAAGAAGTTAGCTTCCAATGATAAAATACTCGAAACTATTGGTAATAAAATGGAAAGTTTTTCTTCTGCCATCAAGAACCAACACAGCTTTAATAAAATGCTAGAATCTCATATTTCTCATCTCGCATCATTTGTTTGCACGACCACCCCAGGTAAATTCTGGGGTAGCGGGAAGAATTAGAATATGCGAATCTTGTCGATATCTATTCTACAGATTTGTGTTCGAGTAAGACAGAAGAAGGCCCAAGATGGACGGACTGGAGCATGCCCGCCAAAAGAGGAGATCCAAGAAGGCCTGTCATCACCATCACTATTGGAGCCTACACCTTCAAGAATGCACTTTGTGAGTTTGGGTCTAGCATCGACATAATGCCTAAGGTAATATATAAGAAAATCAATAGTTCACCTTTATGGTACACAACCATGTGCTTGCAGCTTGCAGACCTGTCACTATGCCACCCCGAGGGCATCCTAGACGACGTATGTCTGGGGGTAGGACACACCTATGTGGCTGCCGACTTCGTTGTTGTCGATACTGGGGAAGTGAGAACGCTCTAATCATTTTGGGACGTCCTTTCCTTGCCACAGCCAGAGCCATCATCTACGCCGACACCGATAAGATCGTCTCACCATCAATGGGAGAAAGGGGAGATTCAATTTCAAGAACAAGATCCTAAAAGCTCTTGCACACCCCCGATATCCTTATCCTCAAGAACACAAGCCAGTTGCCGAGAAGAAAATAAGAGATAGAAGGAGGAACAAGAAGAACAATCGACCTCAACTGCATGTGAAGGAAGTTTGGATGATCAACATGATTAAATCAGGGAATGAGAACATGTTCCCTTCACCATTACTGCGAAAGCTTGAAGACCCTGGAGTTCCATCAATCCACTACTCCATCAATCAATAGAACTTCCAGCGAGTTGTGTGCGACACAGGACCGGGCATCAACCTAATGTCTAAGGTAACCTACGAATTAATATATGGTGACCTGCCTTTGTATTCCACATATATAATGTTGCAGATGGCAGATCAATCACAACGGTTCCCGAAAGGAATTGCACGAGATGTACCGATCAAGATAAAGGACCACCATGTCCTGATTGACATTTTAGTCATACACATGGGAGATGAGCAAGATCCTCCCATAGTGCTTGGAAGACCGTTCCTGAACACAACAAGAGCGATCATCTACATCAGGACTGGCGAGATCCACTTCCAGTTCAGAACTGGGAAGGTATGCTACTACTAATCATGAGCAGCCTAACAAGAACAAACGCAGAGACGCCTTCAGAGGTTACAACGCAAGCTAGACACAAAGTTGAAAAATGTCAAGAATTTTGAAGAAGAGATTAAGGAGAAGTCCGCTCAGCTTTTACTAGCCCAGTATTCGGAACCCTTTACCCCAGAAAGGTATCCACCGAAGAAACAAGTTTGGATGAAGAAAGATCAAAGTACATCTTCAGAAGACCAATAACTACCCGCATCATCAACTAATCAATCAATGTCCACTACATCTACGCCATGGGAGTAAGTACTCTAGACTCTCGCTAAGAGGTAACTCGGTATTTATCTTTATATTCTGCATTGCATATTTAGATTAGCAAGTTTACTTCCCCATACTTGCATTGAAAATATCATAAAAATATTTTAAGCTTTTGCATTCTTTAAGGCCCTATGTACTCCGTACCGTGGCGGCATAAAAAAATAACAAAAATAAAAAATTGCATTCACATGTATTTGTTTTAACATCCCTTTTTGCATATAAAAATTCACGAAAATACATGGGCACATGAAGGTCCGCACATTTCAGAAAAACCCAAAAAGAAGTGGGCACATGAAGGCTCACAACATAATCCTAGAATTTGTTCCTTCAGGTATGTGCAAGACTAATATTTACTGGGAGAATTTAATAAGGACCTGAAGGCAAACAAGTTCAAAAGATGAATCAAGAATCACTTCAAGATCGAGCTTTGGGGAGAGCACCCCCAGTTATCACGATAAGTATCACTATCTTAGTTTGAACAAAATGCTAGAGTCTGCTAGTTGGCTATTCTTTTTAATAATGATCTTAATGATATAGGCATGGATGTAACACCAAAAATTCCATCACTTAAAAATGCTAGCAACAAAATTAGAATTTAATTTCTAAGGAGTTTTAATAATTTGACTAATTAAATTTCCTTTTAAATATATGAAATAATATTTAATTAATTAGAGTCACCCAAGTGCTTGTGCATCATTTTTGGTTGCATGTCTTTGTTTGAGTTTGTGTGTTTTCAAAAAAAAGAAGAAACCAAACCCTCTCTTTCTCTCCCTCCTTTTAGCCCAACACAGTCGGCCCGGTTTTTTTCCTTCCTCCTTATCTTTCCGCGGCCCGCTCAGCTTCCGGCCCACTACTCTCCCGCAGCCCATCAAATCCCGCCGGCGTACTCCAACCTCTCCCTCTCTCACACTCTCACCGACGGGTGGGACCCCACCTGTCAGGGTCGTCCCTGACCTCCCACCGGCCGAGCACCACCCAGTGGCCGCGCCGGCCACCGCCTCCCCGACGCTTCTCCCCCTTCCCCGCGCCTCCTGCCCTTATCTTCTAGTGCGCCGCGCACTCACCCGGCGCCGCCCAGCCCCTTCCTCTTCCTCTCCCTCCCGTAACGGTCGCCCACCGAAGCTCCACCGAGCCTTAATGGTGGCCGTCGGTGTGCCGCCGCCCACCACCTCGGGTACCCCTCCTCTCCCCTCCGAGGCCAATAAAAGGCGGTCCCCGAGCACCTCCAACCCACACCGCTCACCCAAGCTCTCCCTCTCACGGCAATCCGCCGCACCAAGAAGCCGTGCCGGAGCTCCGCCCTCGCCATCGATCTCCTCCGCCGACACCCGTCCTTCCTCCACAAGCAGCTCGATGAATTCCTTGTGTCTCCCTCTTTATTTTGGTTCGTTTCCCACTTTGTTTCGTGCATGGGAGCGTTGTCTTGGAGTGCGCCGGCGAGCCTCCGGCGAGCTCCGCCGCCCCGGCGCCACCGCGGACGCCGACCGGCGCCGCCCGCAACCTCCAGCCGCTGCCATCCGCACGAGCTCCATCCGACGGCCCGATCCACCCAAGCCACCGAGTCAAACAGCAGCATACCGGTCAACAAAGGCCGCCGCCGGCAATTTTTCTAAAGAGCACCTGTCCTTTTAATAATTTGCATGCCGGACCTTCCACCATATAGAACCCATACAGTTTGGTCCTGATTTTTATGTTTAAGCCCTTAACCTTTCAAAGTTTTCTCACCCACAATCCAAAGCCCAACTTTTGCACCAAAGTCCTCCAACTTATACTCATAATTATGTTTTAGCCCCTGGTCTTTTATAGAAAATCCCCCCTAAGTTCCAGTACTTTTACATTCTAACCCCTAGATCTTGTCTAGGCCATAACGTTTCCATCCTAGCTTCGTTTTAGGCGTTCTTGGTGTCCACGCGATTGTCTCAACAAGCACGTTAGTTTTAGAAGCTTGTTTTGGTCTTTTTAGAATTGTTTGATGTATTGTTTTAAATATTGCATGTTTTCTTATGTGATCATAGAGGATGTGTTGTTCGAGGTCGAGGAGGAACAATCTTTTGAAGAGATCGAACCGCGGTTCTTAGGGGAAGAAGGCAAGTGGAATCCCCCCTGCATACTCTTTTGTACTAATCACAAGCATGTTATCACACTTTAAATTTTATATGTCATTATGCATAAATCTGATGGGAAATACCTATTAAGGAATGACTAGTTTTCATCCCTATACCTTGATCACCTTGTTTTAAATAAATGTTTTGGGGTAGATAAATGCTTATATGCTATACTATGGGTGATGGAAATGAAACTTTACAAAATGTTGGTTAACATGAAGTTGGTGCTTATGGTAATACAAGATCACACGAATTAAATCGAAACATCGAGAACCACCCAGGAAAACAGTGCAACCACAGTCCACACGGCTCTGGCTTAGACAATTAATTAGGAGTGTGAATCTGATAACCCTATCCGAAAGGAACACAGGGGGCTCCGGGTTGCAGGGGTATAGCCCGGTCCTTTTGGGGTAGTAGCCTTTGCTAAGTGTACAACCTCTGCAGAGTGAAAACTGATCGATCAGCTGTGCTCACGGTCAAGAGCGTCTTGGACCCTCACATGATAACTGAACATAAAGATGGAGTTCAAACTGTGGGTTGTTTATGGTTTGGAGGAATAATTTTATAAATGCTAAGTTTTGGGCTGGTATATACTTACACTTAGTAAACATGTGCTTGCTAATAAAATTTGACCAACTTAAAATGCTTACCGCTGAAAACCCTAGCCTACCCTTGATAGCTTTGCATAATTCCCCCACGGGATGAGTACCAACCATAAGTGTACTCACCCTTGCCTATATGTGTTTAGAGGAGGATGCTGGAGTGGAGTTCATCGATGAGTTCGATGGATTTTGAGGCCCGCGTTTCCCCCAGTCAGGAGCTTGTGGAGTCGAGACGATGTTTCATCATCTAGTTATCGATGTTCTTGTAAAGACCTTCGAGTCTAACGATGAGTGTAATAAGTTAATAAACCTCTCTTTGTACGTTTTGAGCATTATACTATGATATTGCACTCATTTTCTATCATATGTGTGAATTTATGATTCTGGCACACGTATGAGATGCATTCGGTTTTCTTCGGGAATTGGGTGTGACAGAGTGGAATCAGAGCAATGCTGACTGTAGGACACAACCTTACATAGAAATGGTCGAAATAAGGACATTTTCTAGAAAGACATTTCAGTTCTCACTCAAAATCCCCTAAATATACTTATTTGCTTTTGGTTAAAATCTTGTCCCCTTATTGTTTTATTCTGCTCTGAGTTTGGTTTTGATCTCATAGATGGCCAGGGCTCAGCCTTTTGGAGCGCAGCTACCTCCTACTTTCCAGCCTGTGGAGAAGGAACCGGGGCACCCCTACCACTTTGTTGAGGCAGAGATGGAACGATCCTGGAAGTTTACTCTGATGAAGAGTTGGGATCTCCGCGAGCTCTGCCTTCCCCGCGCAGCAGTGGAGGTGCCGCCACCAGCTGCTCCTGTCGCTCCAGTTATTCCCGCACCAGCTACCGCGGGAGGAGATCCGGATGATTCCGACGACGACACCGAGGATGGTGACGACACAGAGGATGACAATGAGGAAAGAGATGACTTTTACAACGATGGACCTCGCGAGGGAGAACCATACTGCACCATGCACTCGTCCGAGGTAGCACCTGGCTACCTCCCGTGGTTGCTTCGGAACACCCTGCTGGAGTTGGGAAACATAGTGTATTCCATGTACGTCACCCACAGCTGGACCGAGCCACCACTCGGAACCTACTACATGACCAGGTTCCACATCGGGGTGCGCAACCATACTGGTGGAGGCTACATCTCGCGCACGACGCATGATTCTACTACACCCCACTCCGCCTACCAGGCATATGGCAGCAATGCCGCCAGGAGGACCCTGTTCTCTCTTCATTACAGGAATGACCAGGAGTTGAGCCTCAGCAACTACCGCCACATCCCTCATCGTACCAGTGGCACTGAGCAAACCATGGTACCGCTGACAGGCTTTGAGGACCCACGTCTCCACACTCTCGCCCAGGTCACTGCAGCACTGAACACCGACCTGGAGGGCGTTACTTTTGAGCTAGAGCAGACCCATGACGTGCTGAAGGACGCCTACGCCAGGATTGCTCAGTTGGAGGCCGAGCATGACGGTAGGGAGCCACCAGTCCAGCCTGATGAGACCCCTTTCCCTGCGGAGTCACCACCCCGCAAGAGGTTCCATTACGGCTCTTCTTCCACTACCACAGCTCTTCTGGGATAGGATGTCCACCTTTGAGATGTGATCGCTAGATCCGTCCCTGTGAGGACGTAATCATTGTAATAAATGCTTGTTGGTTGAAAACATGGTTGATTTGGATCTTTGCTATGATTGAAATGCTTTGTGGAGTGATGGCCACATATGCATTAATAAAATAATTAATTTTAAAAGCCCCTTTTCTCTTACTCATGTTTATCGATACTGCTCTTTATCTGAAATAAATTTCTCTAACAATTAGATGGTAAACACCAGGTCAGGAGGTGGACAGGACGTACTGCCTGTGATACGTGCTCACAACGCCAATCAGCAGAATCCAATCACTCCTCCACCTCAAGGAGTAGCGATGGATCCAGCGATGCAACAATTCTTCACGGCACAGATGCAGTTAATTCGGAATCTTACTGCTATTGTCCAGAATCTGCAGGCACAACAAAACCAGCCGCCGCCACAAGGACCTCCACCACCTCCACCACCAGTCAACAAGCATAGAGAGTTTATGAGCCACCACCCACCTACCTATTCCCATTCAGTGTATCCTCTCGACGCTGATGATTGTCTCAAGACTATTAATAAGAAGCTGAATATCACACAGTGCAATGACCGAGAGATGGTCCTATACGCCTCAGGACGCTTGGAAGGCGCTGCAGCCGATTGGTGGAATGCCTATACCGTTGCACATGCCGCTACTGACACCATCACTTGGCAGGAGTTCCAGGAAGCTTTCCGTACTCATCAAATCCAGTCAGGGATAATAAAACTGAAGCAGAAGGAGTTTCTCGCTTTAAAGCAGGGCAACATGTCTGTCAGTGAGTACCGGGACAAGTTTACCCAACTGTCTCGATATGCTCCAGATGAAGTGGACACTGATCCAAAGAGACAAGAGCGTTTCTTGGATGGTCTCATAGGGCCACTGAACTATCAGCTCCAGAGCCACACTTTCCCCAACTTCCAGACTCTTCTAGACAAGGCTACCGGTCTTGAAAGCAAGCGTAGGGAACTTGGGGAGCAGAAGCGCAAGTTCCAATCCCAAGGGTAGTCTAGCAGCAATGCACATCCCTGCTACAATGCACCACAGAAGCCTCAGTTTCGCTCAAGATGACATAGTGGAAATTTTCAGCAGAACCAGTCGTTCTAACGTTCAGCTCAGCAGCAACAACGCTTTAACCAACAGACTCCTCGTGCTCCAATTCAGCAGCAGAATCGCCCGAACAATGCCCCAGGTGCACCAGTGAGAAACACCGCACCAGTTCAGCCTAGTGGTTGCTTCAAGTGCGGAGAGTTGGGGCATTATGCCAACAATTGTCCCAAGCATGGAATGCAAACTCCGTAGAAGGGTAGTGGACAGAGGCCTGTGCAGCCATCCTCTCAGGTTCGCACTGGGAATTCTACTCCTCAAGCTAACAGGGCACAACAGAACTATGTGCGTGGTAAGATAAACCACGTAAAGGTTGAACAAGCACAAGAAGCTCCAGAAGTTGTGCTTGGTACGTTCCTTGACAACTCTGAACCTGCATCTGTTTTATTAGATTCTGGAGCATCACATTCATTTGTTACAAATGAATTTCTGGAATAACATAATCTACCCATGAATCCTATGAAGAAACAATTGCTAATTACCTCCCCGGGTGGTGAGATGAAGGCCAGCCACATATGCCTGCGGGTGAACCTTAAACTTAATGAAATAGAATTCCTAGATGACCCAGTAGTTTTAAAATCCCGGGGAATAGATGTAATTCTTGGAATGGATTGGTTACGCAAACATGACAGAGTTATTCAGTGTCGCAAGAGGTCAGTGGTTTTAACTAGCCCTCAAGGAAATAGAATTGAGTTCAAGGTGGATACCTCATCCAAACAACAAGGAACAGTAAATTCGGCAAAAGGCAAATCCTTAGAAGAAATCAAAGTGTGAATGAGTACCCCGACGTATTTCCAGATGAGTTACCAGGTATGCCACCCGACCTGAACATTGAATTCAGCATTGAACTTTTACCTGGTACTGCTCCTATTTATAAAAGACCATGTGGAATGAATGTTAAGGATTTGGCCGAATTAAAGAAACAAATAGACGAGTTGTTTAGTAAAGGTTAAATCCGACCTAGCTCGTTACCTTGGGGGTCTCCCATTCCCTTTGTTGATAAAAAGGATCGTACTAGAAGAATGTGCATAGATTATCGACCCCTTAATGATGTTACCATCAAGAACAAGTACTCATTACCCAGGATGGGAGAGTTGTTTGATCAGATGAAAGGTGCTAAAATATTCTCTATGATTGAAGGATCATATGGCGACTAGAGAGGGGGGGAGTGAATAGGAGCCGGTAAAAATTCTTCTCAAAGAACCCGACCTATACCCTAGTCAAATCCCGGTCACACACGAGTGATGGATCGAATCACACACCAATTGCCAAGACAACGAGGTTATGGATCAACCTCTAGTCCTAGGAACGATTCCTTGAAGCACACGCGGAAGCACAAGAAAGGAAGGGAGGAATCGAACCAAGAAGCAAAGCACACAGGCTCTGGCGGACCGTCCGGCCAGGAAGGGCGGACTGTCCACACTAACCTCGCGGACCGTCCGGCCTGAAGCCGCAGACCGTCCGCGCTAACACTGCGGACCGTCCGGCCCTACGCCGCGAACCGTCCGTTAAATCACACAGAACCAACAGAAGCGACCCGAGAAAACGGACCGTCCGCGGGGAGCACGCGGACTGTCCGCCAGGCACCCGCGGACCGTCCGCCCGCTGCTGCGGACCGTCCGAAACTCCATCCAACCAAAACTCAAAATCGCGACGGATCGAAACGAAAGGTAGACAAGAACTCGAAGAACACGGGACGAGCACGTGTGGTGCGGACCGTCCGCCAGGAGGGCGCGGACCGTCCGCGAGGCACGGACAGAGCAGAAAAACGCCTGACCTCGAAGGTCAACTCCCCCAAATCATCATCGGATTTCCCAAACGGTAGAAGCTGTGGATACAAGGGTTTGGGGACTTGAAAAGCGTCACACAAGGATGCTATAGACCAAAAATCTTGCCTCCTAACTCCCTAAATCACCGGGAATCGCGAATCCTTTGAGCACCAACAAAAGCTAGAGCACCGAACGAAAATATTCGAATCGAAGTGGTTTCCCGGCGTTTGAGGGCACAAGATCAATCACAAAGATGCACGAGACATCTATCCATGTTTCCCTCAAAGAAATCCGGGGAGAAACCCACTCAAATCCGCGGAATCACACCAAGAACAAAGGCACGAAAACAAGCACAAAAAGACCACGAAAAACACAACTCCGAATCTTCTATACAAACCAGGAAAGATTCACAAGGTCTAGCATGCCGCCCTAGCTTCCATCCCTCTCAACAAATCTCTCATGAAGCTCTCATGCTAGCCTAGAGAAAATGGAAGAAAAATAGCTACGAAAATGAGAAATGGGAGGGAGGAAATGAAACCCTAAGTCCCGGAGAGAGAGAGCCACTCACACACCCTCATGGCTTATATATCGGGTCCCGCCGGAGTGGTAAATGACTCGACTACCCCTAACTTAACTACTGGCGATACAACCCACGTAGGGGCATTTAGGTAATGTTTGTGGATCTTGCCATCGGACGGCCACGCCTTTGCCGCACCCCCGCGTCCTCCCGACGCAAGCCATGCGATCCCGCTGCGTGTCCTCCGCCTCGAAGCTTCCCGACACGCCGGATCCCGTCTCCGTCGTGTTGGGCCCTCGGACTTGGTTTTGAGGCCCAAACCAATAAACCGTCCTCTGATGGTTTTGTGGGCAAACCACCAAACCCCGCGTGCCCGGTCCGGCCTCCCGCCAAACCACTTGACTCGACCGCCACCGTGCACCGGCTCGATTGTCCATGAATTCGTCTTGCTCGTGTCGCCACCATGTGGCCCGCACCCAGTCCCCGCCGTCCACCGGTCCCTCGAACCGAGCCTACTTGTCTCTCCATCTCCCGGAGGCCCCTCAAGGCTGAAGAGCTTTCGCGCCCGTTCTTCACCTGCAACAACACGAACTAGGCCGTAGCCTACACCTGCGCATTAAGCCAAGAGTCAGTCCAACACCCGTTGTCAATCACTCATCACTGAGGAGCGGTCATCCATTGACCACTGGGACGCTCCTGGTCCTCAATCTCCCCCTTGATGAGTGCATTGACAACACACAACGCGAAATGAAATTCAAAGAAAGAAGGGAAGAAAGAAAGAAAAACAAAGAAGCTCAACTCATGACCAAAACCAAGGAAAGGCAAAGAAAGGTCACAAGCCAAGCAAAGCACAAACTCCACACTGAAATCAGCATGAAAGCGCCCCCTGAACAAATGCAAGCTTCCAAAATTTAGCTCACCTCTTCTGAATTTTCATTAAGCTCACCTCTTCTCCCACTTGTTGACAATGTATGAATCTAGGTGAAAATGCAGAAATGCAAAATAAAGCATATAAACATCTACATGAGCTTCTCAAATAGGCCAAATTTAGTGTCAAAAGCTAAAAATGAGACAAAGATCACACATATGAATCATAGCATAGTCAAAGCATTGCCACAAGTAATATATGAAAATACAAGCATGTGACAAAGCAAAATGTTCAGAATTAAGCAGTTTTACCAAAAGAAGGCTCGCTTCACGTGTAAAAGCCTATCCATGTCACACTTGAGCCACAAACATGCATATCATTCAAAGAGCATAGGAGGATAGCAAATTCTCAGCAAAAGATCATGGCAAACACCCATAAAGCAAAGCATGTCATGTCAAAGCTCATGAGCCATGTGTCCACTTCGGGGAGACTTATCCACTGGTGAACATCATGCAACATGTTTTGCACCCATATGTCAAAGATAAGACATTTTAAGCATAGACATGATGGATGGAGCAATTTTCAAGCATTATACACTTCTTTTCAAGATTAAATCATTTCATGGTACATGAAGTGCCTTTGCGGCAAAAAGAAGCTTATGCTCCCCCATGAATGCAACATAGGCTAAACATTCACAATGATATTCGGCCTTTGGCCCAAATGCAAGAAAAAGACATCCAAGCACAATCTAAGCATGAAAAACACATTTAGATCAAACTGTGACATGGATTCACTACTACACACGAGTGGAGCACATTTCACCAAAAATTAGTCAAGATTAGCATTTATTTCAAAAAGGGCTATCTCACCACACATATATTTCAAATATTTCAAGAGCATAGCCTCACATCACCATTTCTCCACACATATGACCAAAATCTCACAAATAGCCAAAGAGACTTAAATAAGGCATATGATACAAATGCAACATGATATAAGACAAGATGGCTATCCTACCATGGTTTGTACACCAAGCAAAACATGTATATACATCAAACTAAAACATGGTATGATACATATGGTACAAGAAAAACCCCCAAGAATCAACTAGAAAGGGCAACAAACCCCAAGTTCCCCCCGCAAGCGCACAAAAGTAGCATGGTCGAGAGGCTTTGTGAAAATGTCTGCAAGCTGATCTTGGGTAGGGACATGGCTCAACACAATGGTTCCTTTCTCCACATTGTCCCTCAAGAAAAGATACCTCACTTCTATGTGTTTGGTTCTGGAGTGAAGCACTGGGTTTTGGCTATGCTTATGGCACTGGTGCTATCACAAAGAAGTGGGATCTGGGTGCACTCCTCACCAAAGTCTCTCAAAGTGTATGAAATCCACAACAGCTGGGAACAACAACTCGCGGCAGCAACATACTCCGCCTCGGTGGTAGACAGAGCTACACTAGACTACTTGCGGGAAGACCAAGAAACCAACGAAGAACCAAGAAACTGGCAAGTACCAGAAGTAGACTTCCTCTCGACTCGACATCCAGCAAAATCCGCATCGGAAAAACCATGAAGAGAAAGAGTCGAGGAGGACGAATACCAAAGGCCAAGACCGAGGGCGGACCGTAGGTACCGAAAATCCTCTTGACGGCTTGTCGATGTGATGTCCTCGGCGAAGCACGAAAACGAGCGCACGGACACACGCCGAATTGTATGTCCGGCCTCGTCGGCTGTCAAGTAGAGGAGGGAGCCGATCATGCTCCTGTACTCCCGCTGGTCCACTGGTTCTCCGTCCTCGTCCGCATCCAAAGTGGCCGTACTCCCCATGGGAGTCGACATCGGCTTCACATCTTGCATCTGGAACTTCTTCAGCATGTCTTTCGTGTACTTGGTCTGGTGCACGAATGTTCCATCCTTCACTTGCTTGATCTGCAGCCTGAGAAAGTACTGCAACTCACCCATCATGCTCATCTCGAACTCCCTGCTCATCTCATCTGCAAACTGGGCAACAAGGTTATGTGACGAGCCACCAAAGACAATATCATCCACGTATATCTGAACAATCAGCAAGTCATTTCCATGCTTGAGGAGAAACAATGTCCTATCCACGGTACCCATCACAAACCCTCTGCTCAGCAGAAAACCTCTCAATCTCCTATACCAAGCACGGGGCGCCTGTTTCAACCCATACAGAGCCCTTTTCAACCTGTACACCCTGTGTGGGTACAACTCGCTCTCAAACCCAGGTGGCTGCTTCACATACACCTCCTCCTCTATGACCCCATTCAAAAAGGCACTCTTCACGTCCATCTAAAACAACTTGAACCCTTTAGCCACGGCAAAGGCTGGAAGGATCCGAATTGCCTCAAGACGGGCCACAGGAGCAAAGGTCTCCTCATAGTCGATCCCCTCCTTCTGACTAAACCCCTGAGCAACAAGTCTGGACTTGTTCCTCACAACCATCCCATTCTCTCCCTCTTTGTTCTTCCAAACCCACTCGGTTCCTATGGGATGGCAATTTGGAGGTGGTTCAACTAACTCCAACACCTGGTTCCTCTCAAATTTTTCCAACTCCTCATGCATAGAATTGACCCAGTTTGCATCAGATAAAGCATGTCCAATGTCCTTGGCCTCAAAGGTGGCAACAAAAGTAGCATGAGCAAAATGAGAGGAATTCCTGGGCCTTGACCGTGTAGTGCGTTCGTCGATGTTCCCAATGATCTTCGACAGGGGATGCACTTCTTGAATCCGCCGGGGAGCCTCACGCCTCGAGACTACCTCCCCCTCAACTTCAGCTTCTCTCGTCTGGTCCTCTTGTCGCACCGTCGTTGTCTATGAAGTAGATGGTCCACGCTCCGTAGTGGTCGTAGGGGAAGTAGTGGGTACACACTCAGCTTCAGGCGCTTGGTTCTCTCTATCATCATCTCCAGCTTCATCCTTCTCTTCTTCAAAGAGGTCCTCAGCCATCTCTTCATCACCTGCACATTCAAAGCCAAGAGAGGTACATGGCATTGTCTCGTCGAAGGTTACCTCGCAATTCTCCATGATTTTGTTAGTCTCAAGGTTAAGCACCCTATAGGCTCTAGAGTGGTTAGCATATCAAAAGAAAATACCATCACTAGACCTAGCCTCAAACTTGTCGAGTTTTCCCTTCTTAAGGATAAAGCACTTGCAGCTAAAGACTCGGAAATGACTCACCTTGGGTGCCCGACCATGCATAAGCTCATAACAGGTCTTCTTCTTGAAAGCTCGCAATAAAATCCTGTTAGAGACATGACAAGTTGTATTGACCGCCTCAGCCCAATACCTCCTAGGACTCCTGTGCTCAGCGAGCATCGTCCTAGCCATCTCACAAAGAGTCCGATTTTTCCTTTCAACAACTCCATTTTGAGGGGGCACATAAGGGGTCGAATACTGATGTTCAAGACCTAGATCACGACAAAAGGCATCAAAACGAGAGTACTTGAACTCTGAGCCATTATCACTGCGGATAGCTCGAATAGCATTCCCATGCCTCTCGTTTTTCAATCTCACGATCAGATCTCGAACAAAACCAAATGTCTCACTCTTGTCTTCCAAGAAAAACACCCAGGCATAGCGAGAGTAATCGTCCACCAGAACAAGGACATACCACTTCCCACCCACCGAGCGGACTCGAGCTGGCCCAACAAGATCCATGTGCAACAGCTCTGTCGGACGCTCGGTCATGACATCGGTCAGGGGTGGATGGGGAGTGGCTACCATCTTGCCATGCCTACACGGAGCACAAACCAAATCCTTCTCAAGCTTCAACCTCGGCAATCCTCGGACAAGGTCAAGACCACTCAAGCGGGAAACCAAATCAAAGCTCAAGTGTCCCAACCGCCTATGCCATTTCCACAAATCAGAAGAAGGACCAGCCATCAAACAGCGAGAAGGACCCAAAGAACGAGAGAAATCAGCCCTGAAAATCTGACCCTCGGGGATGATCATACAGACAAGATCACCTCGAGAATCCAGCAAACGAGACTCACCAGACTTGAAATGCACTTCAAAACCCTCATCAAGCAACTGAGAAACCGAAAGCAATTTGAAACCCAAAGACTTCACAAGAGCCACTCTCTTCAACGTTACCTTGTCACTCACATGCACAACACCCTCAGAAATCACCCTTCCTCGTCCATTGTCCCCAAATGTGATGTACATCTTTTCCTTCACTGGGGTGAGGCTGGAGAACCACTTCTTATCTCCGGTCATGTGTCGAGAATACCCGGAGTCGATCAACCAAATGTCCTCCAAGCCTCCTGCCTGCAATCAGAAACAAGAACGAGAGTGATCTAACGACTCGACACTGGGGTTAGCACAAAGAAAGTTAAACCAGTGTCGAGCCATCTGCTCAAAAGAGGGGTTAGCAAACATCATTCCCTTACCACCAAACTTCCCATGTCCCATGGGAGGAGTACGAGCACCACAAGGGGAAAAACGTGGTCCGTAGTTCCTCTGGAACCCAAAGCTGCGATCATCTCCCCTGAACACGTATTGAGGACGAGTAGGGGGACGCCTAGCAAAACTACCACAAGCCCGACCAAACCTCTCACCAGCACGCACACCGTCATCTCTCGTCTCAAACCTCGCACCACCACCTCTCTGTGGGAACCTGCCAACACTCCTCACACTTCCCACACCCCGTGGAAGTGGCACTCTAGGCTCAGGAATACCATGAGACTGGCGATACTTGTCTCCGGTTTGCTTGCTCCCTAGCAAGCCTCTCATCCCTCTTCCTCTTGTAGCAAAACTCTGCAAGATGCCTCTCCTTACCACAATACTCACACCTGAAGGGGATGGATTTTGGTTTTGGCTCTGGCTTCTCTCTAGGCTTCTCACCCTTCTCACCCACAAACTTCACCGGTTTCTGGAAGTCATTTGTCTTAGGTGGGAATTTGGGTGGATCTTGGGTTGTGTCAAGCTTGTTGCAAAGATGGTTGGCCTTTGGTGTGAAAGAGTTCTTGGGTGCTTTTGGAAGTGGGACTTGGATGTCTCCGATCACCTCAAACTCGGGGTTAGACTCAACACACCTCTCATACACACTCTCCCCACTGTTCTCTCCCACTTTCTCACCCAACTTCTCAACCCCAAACCATGACCATCAGCTCTCTTGAACTCCTCAATCATGATTTTCAATTGAGGTTCCCCGCCCTTGTACAACCAACCCAACACCTTCCTCAAATAGTCATTCTCCTCATAGATGACATCCAAACGGGAAGTAAGTTCAAGATTGCGCAAAGTAACTTCATCACGGCTAGAGCATGCATTTGCAACAGGAGATTTCAAAGATGCTTCCAAAGAACTAATGGTAGAACGAGCATCAACAAGCTTAGCATGCATAGTAGGACATGATTTACAAGCACCAAGCAAAGTAGGTCTAGCCTTAAGCTCATCATACTCAGTCCTAAGAGCATCTAGTTTAGCCAAAGTAGAAGCATTCTTCTCATTAAGCAGCTTGATCACATTCAACCATGCATCACACTCAAGACATTCAACATCATCAGGAGTAGTAGGAGCATGTTTCAAAGAGTCATTCTCAAGTTTCAATTCAAGCAATTTGGACTCTAACTCTCCTACTTTCTCACTAGCATTCTCAAGTTGAGCCCTAAGATCTTTCCTCATCTTTTTGGCATCTCTCAACACACTATCACGATTGTCAATCAAGCCATTCAACCTAGTGATCTCAGCAAGCAAAGAGTCGGGGTCACGATTTACCTCATCCTCCGAGTCGGAGTCGCTGTCTTCCTTGTCGCTCTTCTTGCTGCTCGAGCTATGGGCCATCCCACAAAAGCCTTCAAGCGCCACACAGCTCAACCCACTGAGGTTCCGGCTTGCTCTCTTCTTGCCCTTGCGCCTCCCGGCGTCTTCATCTTCACTGCTTGAACTTGACTGCTCGTCGCTTGAGCTTGAGTCGACGTCGCTCGCACCGGCCACCATGGCTCTTGCCTTGTTCTTCTTGTAGCCTCCCTTGCTCGGTCACCGCTTGTCCTTGTCCTTGCTCTTGGACTTGCTGAAGTGCTTGCCCTTGGAGGAGTACTTGTCTTCACGCCTCGGGTGCGCCTTGTACTCGTTCATCTTGTACTTGTTCTCCTCCGCTTCCGGGCACTTGGCGATGAAGTGGCCACGCTTGCCACACTTGTAGCATGTCCCTGAGCTCCGCCTCGCATTCCTCTGACTCTCGTGTAGTCGATCAAACCTCCTTGAGAGCAAGGCCAGCTCCTCCTCGCCCAGCACATCAAACTCCTCATCTGGAATAGACATAAGAGAAGACAAGGAAAACAGTCGACAGGAAGGGTTAGATTTGCCCTTTGATCTGCCCACAAGCGCAAGACTATGGTCAGTCGAGCCCTCATGCTTGGATTGCAACTTCCTGTCAACCTCAGCCGACTTGAGCTTAGAAAAGTGGTCATCCAACTCAATAGTCAAATACTGCCAAGACTCCTTGATGGCCTCAACCTTAGCACCCCAAACATTTGGGTCCAAGACATGAAAGAGCTTCAAAGCCTGATCATGCTCGGTGTAAGGAAAATCCTCAACATTAGCCTTCATGTTGGTCACGATGGCAGTGAACCTCTGAAACATCGCATCGATGTCCTCACCGGGAAGTGGACTGAAATTCTCATATTGCATCCGTTAAGAGACAAAGAGGCGAGCCTTCACATGGTTATCACCACCGTGAGCAACCAACAACTTCTCTCAAATTTGCCAAGCAAGATTCAAATGACGAACACGCTCAAACTCAGGATCACACAAGCTCCGGACCAAGTGATCAACGGCTTTTGCATTAGCCTCATACTTGGCCTTAGCACCGGCATCGGTCACCATAAGAGTATGGATGTTGACCGGAATAGCATAGGTCTTGTCAAGCACAATGAAATCCAACAGCTTTCCACGGAGAAAGATCATCATACGAGCCGCCCACTTGTGGTAACCCTTGCCATCGAAGTGCAGCGGACCGCCCCGCTCAACGTACGCCATCTTAGGATTCGAGACTTGTCAAAGTCGCAAAGAATCCGGCACCAAGCTCTGATACCAATTGAATGATCAGATGGCGACTAGAGAGGGGGGGGAGTGAATAGGAGCCGGTAAAAATTCTACTCAAAGAACCCAGCCTATACCCTAGTCAAATCCTGGCCACACACGAGCGATGGATCAAATCACACACCAATCGCCAAGACAACGAGGTTATGGATCAACCTCTAGTCCTAGGAATGATTCCTTGAAGCACACGCGGAAGCACAAGAAAGGAAGGGAGGAATCGAACCAAGAAGCAAAGCACAAAGGCTCTGGCGGACCGTCCGGCCAGGAAGGGCGGACCGTCCACACTGGCCTCGCGGACCGTCCGGCCTGAAGCCGCAGACGGTCCGCGCCAACACTGCGGACCGTCCGGCCCTACGCCGCGGACCGTCCGTTAAATCACACAGAACCAACAGAAGCGACCCGAGAAAACGGACCGTCCGCGGGGAGCACGCGGACTGTCCGCTAGGCACCCGCGGACCGTCCGCCCGTTGCTGTGGACCGTCCGAAACTCCGTCCAACCAAAACTCAAAATCACGACGGATCGAAACGAAAGGCAGACAAGAACTCGAAGAACACGGGACGAACACGTGCGGCGCGGACCGTCCGCCATGAGGGCGCGGACCATTCGCGCCCGTTCTTCACCTGCAACAACACGAACTAGGCCGCAGCCTACACCTGTGCACTAAGCCAAGAGTCAGTTCAACACCCGTTGCCAATCACTCATCACTGAGGAGTGGTCATCCATCGACCACTGGGACGCTCCTGGTCCTCAATGATCGATCTAAGATCCGGGTACCATCAGCTGAAAATCCGACTAGAAGACATTCCCAAAACTACTTTCACATCCAGATATGGCTTATACGAGTTCACTGTCATGCCCTTCGGATTGACAAATGCACCAGCATACTTCATGTGTCTGATGAACAAAGTGTTCATGGAGTACCATGACAAGTTTGTAGTAGTTTTCATCGATGACATTCTGGTACTCCCAAAATGAAGAAGAGCATGAAGAACACCTGAGACTCGTGCTGCAGAAACTACGAGAACATCGTCTATATGCTAAGTTCAGCAAATGTGATTTTTGGTTAAAGGAAGTTTCCTTCCTTGGGCATATTATCACGAAGGGTGGAATAGCAGTAGACCCGAGCATGGTTCAGGTTGTACTAGATTGGAATCCGCCTAAGAATGTGGCTGAGATCAGAAGTTTCCTTGGATTGGCGGGTTATTACCGTCGATTCATCAAAGGATTCTCCAAGATTGTAAAACCTCCACATCATTGTTAGAAAAGAGAACTGAATTTAAGTGGGATGCCAAGTGCGAGGATAGTTTTGAAGAACTGAAGAAGAGGTTAACTACAGCTCCTGTACTGATAATGCCAGATATTCACAAGGGTTTTGATGTGTACTGTGACGCTTCATTTCAAGGTCTTGGTTGTGTATTAATGCAAGAAGGAAAAGTGATTGCTTATGCTTCTAGGCAATTGAGAAAACATGAATAGAATTACCCCACTCACGATTTAGAGTTAGCTACCATTGTGCACGCTCCAAAAAATTGGAGGCAATATATGATCGGGAATAAGTGTCGTATCTTTACTGATTATAAAAGCTTGAAGTATATCTTCACCCGGAAGGATCTTAACATCAGACATCACAGATGGTTAGAATTAATCAAAGACTATGATTTGGACATTCAGTATCATCCCGGCAAGGCGAATGTTGTAGCAGATGCCTTGAGCCGGAAAAGTCAGGTGAATACACTGATAGCTCGTTTGATACCTCAAGAGTTGTGTTGGCAAATGGCACGTCTCAATTTGGGAATTGTTGCCCAGAGTGAAACTATAACACTGGAAGTAGAATTTACACTTGAACAGGAAATCAGGAAGGGTCAATTGACAGATGAGAAGATTAAGGAGTACAGAAGGTTGATTGATTCCGGCAAGGTTCCAGATTTCAAAAGAGATGACCAAGGAACTATTTGTTTCAGGAATAAGATCTGTGTGCCTGAAATTGATCATCTCCGAGAGACTATATTAAAGGAAGCACATGATTCGGCCTTTTCAATTCATCCCGGAAGAACCAAAATGTATCAAGATTTGAAACAAAAATATTGGTGGTATGGAATGAAAAAGAATGTTGCTGCTCATGTTGCCCTATGTGACATATGCCAGAGAGTAAAAGCAGAATACCAGAGACCGGCAGGTTTGCTTCAACCATTAAAAGTACCCGTGTGGAAATAGGAAGAAACAGGCATGGATTTTATTGTAGGGTTGCCACGTACCTGTGATGGATATGATTCTATATGGGTCATTGTGGATAGGTTGACCAAAGATGCTCACTTCATACCAGTCAAGACAACTTATACTAGAGTTAAGTTGGCAGAATTGTATATGTCTAGAATCGTATGTTTACATGGAGTTCCAAAGAGGATAGTATCTGACCGAGGGACACAATTTACATCACGTTTCTAGGGAAAGTTACATGAATCAATGGATACAAAGCTTAACATTGGTTCTGCATATCATCCCCAAACGGACGGTCAAACTGAAAGGACAAACCAAATTCTAGACGATATGCTGAGAGCTTGTGCCTTAAACATGGGAGTAGTTGGGATAAAAGTTTGCCATACGCAGAGTTTGCTTATAACAACAGCTACCAAAACCAGCCTCAAGATGGCCCCTTTTGAAGCCTTGTACGGGAGAAAGTGTAGGACACCATTATACTGGAATCAGACAGAAGAGTGTCAACTTTTCGGACCAGACATTATAAAGGAAGCTAAAAGACAAGGTCAGATAATTCGGGAAAATCTTAAGACTGTCCAGTCACGAAAGAAGAGTTATGCTTATACCAAAAGAAGAGAAGTAGTGTTTGAAGTTGGAGATTATGTATATCTTGGAGTATCACCCATTAGAGGCCTACGAAGATTCAAGAGTAGAGGGATGTTGTCACCTCGTTTCATTAGACCTTTTAAGATCTTAGAAAGGAAGGGAGAAGTTGCATATCAATTAGAACTCCCAGCTCGATTGTTAGATGTGCATGATGTGTTTCAAGAAGTGTTCGAGTGAGATTAAGGTAGACCACCTACCTCTGGAAGATCTTGATGTGAAGGATGATTTCACGTATAAGGAATATCCTATCAAAATTTTGGACACATCACAAAGAATCACTTGAAGTAGAGTCATTAAAATGTGCAAAGTTCAGTGGAGTCACCACTCAGAGGAAGAAGATACTTGGGAAAGAGAAGATGAGCTTAAGGCAGATTTTCCTCAGCTTTTTCCCAATCTATCTGAATCTCGAGGACGAGATTCTCTTTAAGGGGGTAGGGTTTGTAACACCCAAAATTCCATCACTTAAAAATGCTAGCAACAAAATTAGAATTTAATTTCTAAGGAGTTTTAATAATTTGACTAATTAAATTGGCTTTTAAATATATGAAATAATATTTAATTAATTAGAGTCACCCAAATGCTTGTGCATCATTTGTGGTTGCATGTTTTTGTTTGAGTTTGTGTGTTTCCAAAAAAAAGAAGAAACCAAACCCTCTCAGCTTCTCTCCCTCCTTTTAGCCCAACCCAGCCGGCCCGCTTTTTTTTCCTTCCTCCTTAACTTTCCGCAGCTCGCTCAGCTTCCGGCCCACAACTCTCCCGCGGCCCATCAAATCCCGCCAACCCACTCCAACCTCTCCCTCTCTCACACTCTCACCGGCGGCCTAGACCCACCCGTCAGGGTCGTCCCTGACCTCCCGCCGGCCGAGCGCCACCCCGTGGCCACGCAGGCCACCGCCTTCCCGGTGCCTCTCCCCCTTCCCCGCGCCTCCTCCCATTCTTCTCTAGTGCGCCACACACTCACCCGGCGCCGCCCAGCCCCTTCCTCTTCCTCTCCCTCCCGTAACGGCCGCCCACCAAAGCTCCATCGAGCCTTAATGGTGGCCGCCGGTGTTCCGCCGCCCACCGCCTCGGGCGCCCCCTCCTCTCCCCTCCGAGACCTATAAAAGGCGGTCCCCGAGCACCTCTCCAACCCGCACCGCTCACCCAAGCTCTCCCTCTCACGGTGCGCCGCCGCACCAAGAAGCCAAGCCGGAGCTCCGCCCTCGCCGTCGATCTCCTCCGCCGACGCCCCTCCTTCCTCTACAAGCAGCTCGGTGAATTCCTTGTTTCTACCTCTTTATTTT
The DNA here is from genome assembly GCA_947561735.1 of Cenchrus americanus. NCBI lineage: Eukaryota > Viridiplantae > Streptophyta > Magnoliopsida > Poales > Poaceae > Cenchrus > Cenchrus americanus. Next base: position 192,373,629 of record OX387242.1, read on the forward strand.
GGTGCCTTTCCTGCTTTGTTTTGTGCACGGGAGCGTTGCTTTGATGTGCGCCAGCGAGCCTTCGGCGAGCTCCGCCGCCCGGCCGCCGCGGCCGGCCGCCGACTCCGCCGCCGCCCGCAAGCTCCAGCCGCCGCCATCCGCATGATCTCCATCCGACGGCCCCGATCCACCCAAGCCACTGAGTCAAACAGCAGCATACCGGTCAACAAAGGCCGCCGCCAGCAATTTTTCTAAGGAGCCCCCGTCCTTTTTATAATTTGCTTACCGGTCCTTCCACCATGTATAACGCATACAGTTTGGTCCTGATTTTTATGGTTAAGCCCCTAAGCTTTCAAAGTTATCTCACCCGCAGTCCAAAGCCCACCTTTTTGCACAAGAGTCCTCCAGTTTATACTCATAATTATGTTTTAGCCCCTGGTCTTTTTTTGAAAACCCCCCCAAGTTCCAGTACTTTTACAATCTAGCCCCTAGATCTTGTCTGGGCCATAAGTTTTGCATCCTAGCTCCGTTTTAGGTGTTCTTGGTGTCCACACGATCGTCTCAACAAGCACGTTAGTTTTAGAAGCTTGTTTTAGTGTTTTAGCATTGTTTGATGTATTGTTTTATTTATTTAATGTTTTCTTAAGTGATCGTAGAGGACGTGCCGTTCGAGGTCGAGCAGGAACAATCTTTTGAAGAGGTCGAACCACAGTTCTTAGGGGAAGAAGGCAAGTGGAATTTCCCCCACTGCATACTCTTTTGTTTTAATAACAAACATGTTATCACACTTTAAATTTTATATGTCTTTATGCATAAATCTGATGGAAAATGCCTATTAAGGAATGACTAGTTTTCATACCTATACCTTGATCACCTTGTTTTAAATAAATGTTTTGGGGTAGATAAATGCTTAGATGCTATACTATGGGTGATGGAAATGAAACTTTACAAAATATTGGTTAAGATAAAGTTGGTGCTTATGGTAATACAAGATCACATGAATTAAACCGGAACATGGAGAACCACCTAGGAAAACAGTGCAACCACAGTCCACATGGCTCTGGCTTAGCCAATTAATTAGGAGTGTGAATTATCTAATAACCCTATCTGAAAGGAACACAGGGGGCTCCGGGTTGCAGGGGTATAGCCTGGTCCTTTTGGGGTAGTAGCCTTTGCTATGGTGCTGACCACTAGGGAGGGTTATGATCCGCCCTGAGCTGTAATTGTCGTGGGTTATTGGTGCTTTGCACGCCTTTGTAAAGGCTTCGTAGTGAACCACTAGCCACTTACCTCGGAAGTGTTTAAGGGCCTTGCAAACCTGGGCAACATGGGGAACATGAACTGTGGGTAAAGTGTACTACCTCTGCAGAGTGAAAACTGATCGATCAGTCGTGCTCACATGATAACTGAACTTAAAGATGGAATTCGAACTATGGGTTGTTTATGGTTTGGAGGAATAATTTTATAAATGCTAAGTTTTGGGTTGGTGTATACTTACACTTATTAAACAAGTGCTTGCTAATAAAATTTGACCAACTTAAAATGCTTACCACTGCAAACCCTAGCTTACCCTTGATAGCTTTGCATAATTCCACCACGGGCTGAGAACCAACCATAAGTGTACCCACCCTTGCCTATATGTGTTCAGAGGAGGATGCTGGAGCAGAGTTCTTCGATGAGTTCGCTGGATTCTGAGGCCCGCATTTCCCCAGTCAGGAGCTTGTGGATTTGGAGACTGTGTTTCATCGTCTAGTTATCGATGTTCGTGTAAAGACCTTCAAATCTAACGATGAGTGTAATAAGTTAATAAACCTCTCTTTGTACGTTTTGAGCATTGTACTATGCTATTACACTCATTTGTCTATCATATGTGTGAATTTATTATTCTGGCACACGTATGAGATGCATTCGGTTTTCTTCGAAAAATGGGTTTGACATTGGAGATGATGAATAGTTGTTCCGTCGTAATCGCTTTTAAAGTTCTTAGTTTTCAGACCTACATTCTCATGAAGCTTAAATGCTTAATTTGCTCTAAACCCAAAACATGTGCAAGTACATGCTTAACCTAAGTCTAGGCTTTGAAAGATGATTCATGAAAAGTTGAGTTGTTATTGATCATTTTCCTAGAGAAGCTTGATTCCTAGATTTATCTTAAAAATCATGAAAATTTATATGATAAGTTTTGTGACTATGATCCTTAAGAGCTTGTCATACACATCAAGATCATTCCATTCCACTATTTATGTTGCTTCTGACATGGAAGTACGCATTTTCCATCAAGCCATACAACACATGCAACTCTAGGATATATCTCTCTCAATGTTAAAAAGGATTCTGGGGTCGACCTACATTTGAAAAAACGAAGAAAAGAAAAGAGAGGAAAAGTGAGAAGAGAGAGGGAGAGAAAAGGACAAATGTCATACTAGGCCTATCTCCCTAGAAGAAATAAATTTATAGATGAATAATGGACACGTGTCCGAGGGCGAGTGGAGCCCACATTTCTAAGGAGAGAAAAAATGGACAAAAGTCCGGGGTGAGTAGAGCCCACCTCTCCAATAATGCATGGAAGGCCCAAATCTTAAAAATCTTAGAAAGAGTGATATAGTCCAAGAGCTAGGCTAAAAGGCTTACTACCTTTCACCCTCATCCATCCAACACTATCATCCATACATATCTTGCCAGGTGTGACTCCATGCTTAAGAAGGTCATACACAGGATCTCTGATTTTTATCTGAAAAATGTGCCAAATCCCAGGAAGATTGTCAATCAAAGAATTTGAGATATACTGCTTGACTTGATTGTTTTTCTTTTATTTGCTCAAGATTTATGAAAAGACTATGCTTAAAGGTTGAAGGTAAAAGAGAGCAATCTTGTTGAGGAGAATTGGTTTTTTAAAACCATCGTACTTTTGAGGTGTGAAAGGTTGTAGCAACTCCTGATCCTGCTAAAGCATATCTTTGCTAGGGACTAGCAAAGGGTAAGCTTGGGGAGTTTGTCTACACATTTTGTCTATGAGTTTTATCCCTCACATTTATTGGAAAAGGGACTAAAATATAATTATATCATCTTACTAGGGTTTATATTGATAACTTACACGAGTTTTGGTGAATCTATGAATCTACAGGGACTATTCGGAAAAAATGCAAACAAACCACTCTAGAAGACTCCTGAAGGCTTCAGAGCTCAACGTGACCTAGCACCTAAGAAAGAAGCACCTAGAAGTATCAAGGACCCACCAGACCGAAGTGGGCCCAGAGATGTGAATTCAAATTAATATTTATTATAAAGTCGATGTAATAACCTAATCAACTTTTAATTATGAAAGGTTAATTAATTATTAACCAAATTAACATTTTATTTATGAAAAATCAGGATAAAGATCTAATTAGATTTTATTTACAAAAGCATGTGAAGTAAACATTAATCAAATTAATATTGATAATGAAGACTAGTGTGTAGCACTGTATAGCTTTATTTAGTAAAGACATGTTCAGCTAAGCATTAATCAAAATTAATATTAAATTAATTTTCAAAAAATAAACGTGATGAAAACACACCACTAGCGTGTGGTTTACATTATTATGAAGTTAATGCAACTTGAACGGATTAAAACAGAGCTAAAACATGGATTGTATAAGGTAAACATGATGCAAGGACCTATCTGCAATTAACTCTAGATTGGAAAGGTTGGCAGATACGATTCCCGAGACACATCAAACAGTGCTCGTGAATATATCTAAGATCAAGGTTAGATCGGCTAAAAGGCTCGTGTTGGATCTGATTATGAAGATCTAAAAAGGTCTAGGGGTCAAACTGAAAAACTAGCAAGACACATAAACTGACGTAGGGATTACAAGAAATCCCAGTGGGCTAAACGCAAAACTGCGAAGTCATCTTCCTCCTCTGGTTTGGCGAACGGCGGAAGAGGTAAAGAATACAACTAGGAATAAGGTGGCAGTTTTTTTGCTTGGCACGCATTAAATATGGCATATTCCTGTATATTCTAAAATAAAAAGTATATGGCTATTTATGTACCTAGACATGTATCCGTCTAGTTATGTTGCCAATTTGCATATATGAGGCGAAAAGGAGTAGCTGGATCTTATCCGTACTAGTTGTCAATTATGTTTTATTGCTTCAGTTTCACCTAGCAAAAGTAGAATGCTTTCATATTAGGCTAGTATAACTTTACAGGTCACCTTGACAGCTCACCTTGGAGATCAAGATACCCCAATAATATATGGAATACAAACAGCTTAAGGCATCTGCTTATTAGGTTGCTAGGCACGGAGTCTAAGACCACTGCTAGGTCATGGATTCATCATCCACAGAATCAGAGTGGAGTGACTCTGAGATGACTCCTTCCCCGCCTCCTGAAGTGATCCGTGCGCAGGATGAGGAGATCATGTCTGCTCCGCCAAATCCATGAATATGGAAGATCCAAAGTTGAAGGGTAAAGAGCCACTAGATGCGGCTCCTTCGAGTGTGAATCCTGAGTCCCTATCCCTATGGAGGAAAAAAACCTATCACCTCTGGCAAGAATAAGCTTGGTCATTAGCAGATCAATCAGTTCATATCAGAGTACAAGCCTACTGTTCTATTCCTCAATCGATAAGGGGCACTTTGGCAGGGCTTTTGCAAGTGCTTCTCCACTGGCTTCTACATAAGCCCTGCCAAACCCCTAACAAAAAACGGCTTCCATGTTGAAGCCATGGAGAATCCATTTTACAATTTGTACTACGGAGGTGAAGCCAAAAATAGTGGCTTCCCGCGGCTTCTTCCCCACATGTGACATAGAAGCCATAACCACAACTATTTTGCCAAACACTTTACAAAATGGCTTCAGCTTCACCAAAAAAGCCATTTTACTAGAGTAGTCACAGCCACAGCCGTTTTAGCTACAGCCGAAGCCCTGCCAAAGGGGCCTAAATCACTTGAATCTTACAATGAAGAGGACTGGACAGCTTTCCTCGAAACAAGAGTTAATGGGCACAAGGACTGGGTGAGTACTTCTATTTGGTATGTTATGGCACCTTCTCCATATTCGATTAACTTTCCTCTGTGCATGTAGATTTGTGATTTTTTTCAAAAAGGCCTTTTGCTACCCAACGAATATCTGCTAAGGTGATGTGCGTGATATACGATTCCAGTGTGTGTTTTTGTTTGGCACTAGTAGTTGGATCTATTCTAAAGAGATCTATGTTTTGGTCCAGAAAAAAATGATACATCGTATATCATCATTCTAGTATGTGCCTACACTGATTAGGCTAGTTTTCATACCCTATGTATCAATATTGGTCTGATTTCTGTTTTGCCCATTGCGTTGGTCCATTTTGTGTATACATTTATTTAAATTATAATATTCATGTGACACTAGCATCTCAGCTAGCGTACTTTAATTGACAATGGTACATATCACAGTATTGCACATATACAAAAAATTATATATAGACAATTTATTTAGCGTGGCTTACAGGCAACTTTGGGGAGGTAGCCACAGGCAACTTTGGGGAGGTTTCCGTCATACTTTAAAAAGTATTGAAATAATAATTTACTGTTGGCATTATATATAATAGTTATGCTTCTGCACATAGAAGAGATATTGAAGTTCAAATCATTTATTTTGATGTCACCGGTATTCTGATAAGCCTACCTTATATTTTGATTTGGTAATGGAAAAGCCAAGCTCATTATTGGTAAAGAACCAACATTATTGCCCCATGGTTTGTGTAATCTCTGAATGATGTCATCTTTCTGGTGGGAAATAAAAGCATATAGTCATGTCATGTGCTGTAAACTGTGTACATTGGCATGACTTCGAGAAGAACAAGCCCGTAAAGTGCTTCAAACCATATGATGTTTTTTATGGAGAACAATATATGTTGCTAGTTTGCTTGGTACCCTTTAAACTGGATGTAATAATGTGTTGCTAGTTCATATGATTATTTCGTGCCAATTTCGTCAAGTATTGGATTATTATCTGTCATCAAGGGGCACAATGCAAATGTTTAATTAGTAGCTTGTATATTTCCTCCTAATGGTAGACTGTTCGCCAACATGAGTACGTGGTCAAATTAAGCTAGTACTAGTAAAAGATCAGTTTTGTCATCTTTGTCCCAAATATATAGAAACCGGAAGTAGATCACCTGGGCATGGCAATCAACTCAAATGTATGGTCATTGCATCTATTTTGTCTTTCAGTCTGTAACCTTGTAGTCACACACAAGAGAGATTGTTCAAGAGCCTAGAATCTTTCGTGTCAATTAACACTTATGACGAACCCATCAATCCTAAAATAATTGAACTTGGTTTATTTGTATTTGATGCATAGGAAAGCAGTATGAAGAAAAGTATAGCTAATTCGGCAACTTATTGGTGACCTAGCACGCTCACCAACGGCAGCCGCGACATCATCTTCGCGCTGTATAGGGCGCACTGGCGGCACCAGCTCCGGAAGGTTCCCATGATAGAGTTCCTCAGCGTACGCTCCGTGCTCTGCTTTTGCAGTGTCTGCTGCGGAGGCCCATGATTTTTTATTTTATTAATAACATAACACCATTAGTTTCAAACCGGCACTAATGCGGTACTTCGTCACTGCCACTTGCCAGGCAACGGTTTTGAAAATTGGCGGTGATGGGGCTTTGGAGCCTACAGTGATGGGCCCTTTTGTACTAGTGTGCGATACATCGACTCCGGCTCTGGAATGGGCCCTAGAAAAGCTCATGAGGCATCCCAAGGCCATGGGAGTGGGCGGAAGTCGAGAGGTGTGGTGCACGTTTGTTGGGCACGACACCATGCTAGAGCACATGCTCGGCGAGCTCCAGTACCTTGGTACTTGCACCTCGTCATCCGGGAGACGCTACGGCTGCACCAACCGTTCATGCTTCTCCTCCCGCAGGAGTGCCAAGAGCCTCGACGCGTGCTCAACTATGATGTCCCCACACGGGGAATCACTGTCCTATCATGTGTTCTTCATCTGTTCATCATTTTGAGACTTGTGTTCTTGATGGACACAACCTTTTGATCCAATTGATAGGTGCTTTGAACATGTTTTCCGTGTTTGTTTATAAGTTAGAAGCTCGTGTTATGGTATAGGCGTAGGAAATCCTGTATCCGTTTGTGTTCATAGCCTCAGTTAGATCTAGTTACTTTGCATGATCTTGTTGCATGATGTTTGAGTCCAAACTACGGTTAACGATCAAGTGGCCAGTTATCTGGTGACTTTTGACCTAGGTCACAATAGTCTGGGCCGGTCAGGGTCTAGTTGACAATGCAAGCATGGGGCTTGGATTGGACAATTGCGTTGGTTACGAGCTCATCCCACATTTAGGCAGGGTTGGCTGTGGTAGTGACAACCATCGGACCTTTTTATTCCTCCGCGTTCAGATGTTGTCATAGGAGTTCTGAAAGTAGCACGCTGTAATAGCTATCTCCCATAGTACGGGGACCGATGTATTCATGCAAGGTCTGTGTAGACCCTCTAACACCTGCGTGCATAAGTTGACCCCTCCGCATGGTCCTGCCAAGATCTTTTTAATCACCCGCATTCTCCTGCTGGGTTACGTGGGAAAAAACAAGCAGGTTGGCAGGAGTCTGCAGGTGCCCGCAATAAAGAGATGGAAAGGAGGGCAAGAATTACAGCACACAGGTTGACAAGCGCACAGGGCAATAAAGAGATGTAAAGTGCTAATCAACTATTAAAAATTTAACAACACATGACATTACAGTTGACAAAACAAGTTGCACTCTAGTTACAAAACTTGATAGTATACACAAGGGCGGAGAAGAACATAAGTGCAGGGATTGAGGTATTGGCTGCATCCATCAGTGATATCACTTGACAGTTAACATTCAGATTCTCAAGTACAAGCAGAGGTTCCATGGCAGTATATCACAACCTTTTACTACAGAATGTGTCATTAAGCATACTGAGTTTATGTCATTGGCTGAACTTGGCCATATCAGGGAAACTTCACCTTGCTGCACCACCGTTGCATTCTGCAAGGAAAGGTAAAATAAACAGTGAGTTCAAGCATTATCAGTTCTTAAAGGCCACATTGCCATAGAAACAGTAACACTGACTAATCTCATGGCAAAGGGACAGATTGGTAAATTGTAAATAAACAATAACAACAAGCACTCTACACACTGACAAATATAATTTGTAATGGTTGAAACAAATCATCCTAGAGAGAATGACATTCACAGGTCATACATAATTCAGAAAGATGCCATTTAGAAATAAGATTTGTGGGAAATAAGATTCAGTATAACTAGTTTCAAAACAACTGCTATAGTACTTCAAAAACAAGCTAATAAGAGGAAAATCATAATACATGCCAGCAATGACACGCTCAAGTCTGACAACAAAACAGAACACATATGAGAGTTTGCTACAGCATGACACGCTCTAAGTGTCCACCAGGCACTGCTTGCACAAGTTTGAGACTATCATTACCTGTAGAATTAGCATTACCATTGATCTTTATGATGTCTAAGTAAGATGTACCTGTAGAAATGAAAAATCAGCATGCGCTTGTATGAGCCAAATAAATAACCAATGCAAAAAAGAGTAGGAAAATATTACCCCCTCCCCGAGCCGATCCCGGAAGCAAATCAGAGCTTCAACTGTGCTACCTGATAACCTAGTTCTGTGGTCATTGATGATCCGCCCACTTGTGCTGAATGCGGACTCGGACGCCACTGTAGATGCAGGGGCAGCTAACACATCACGAGCCATACATGACAGGATAGGATACTTCGTAGCATGCATCTTCCACCAATACAAGATATCAAATCCACCATCATTGCAAGGGAATAAGTCATCACGGAGATAACGATCAAGCTCTCCTGTTCTTTGATTACTTTCAGCGCTTACGTGGCTACTCCAATCTGACCATGAGGAGCAACCTTTTATTGAAGTTGCACTGTCATCTGCTTCGACTGAATTTGATTTGACACCCCAATTTCAGATGAGTAACCATTGAATAGACTCCTGACTGCTTCATCTACTTCATCTACTTTAGCAGACTTCTTCTTAAGAGATCCATCATTGTTTTATTCACACCAGCATTATCCAAAGTAATACGAAAGAGCTTGTCTTCAATATTATAATAGCGAATGGTCTTTAGCATTTCAGTATAGAGATTAAAGCCATCATGCGGTGTCTTAACCACACAAAATCTAATAATTCTCTCTTGAACTGTCCAATCTTCATCAAGATAATGGCATGTAATTGTTAACACCAAAATTTGGTAAGGAGTCTGACTTGTGGGTCCAACTCGGTGAGAAATCCGTCCCGTGGAAGGAAGGTTTCTTCAGATGCATTCGGCAGAAGAATCCGCGGTCGGCTATTTGCTTCCGTTTGGCAAGGAAACTGTTGAGCTGATTTTGCGGGATTATGTGATGACGTGGCCGAGCGGAGAGGACGAATGGATTGATAAGCAATCACGCTTAGAGATAAATTAGGTATCGAATCCATTCGAGGTCGTGCATGGCAGGGTATAAATATGAACCCTGAATGTATGTAACAAAGATCCGAAATCATTCTCAATACAAACCGGCTTTATGCCAAACCCTAGAGTCCATTTGTCGTGTTGTCGAGTTCGTCGAGAGGGTTCATCGATCTGTCGACCTCCGTGAGTACCGACAACCTTGTATCATGTCAAGTATCATGCGGTGGATTTAGATCTGATGCAAGTAGTCTTGTTACCATGCTTAGTGTAATGCGGTAGATTCAAGCTTGGTTCAAGAGAGTTTCTTGTTAGGTCATGAGCCATGCGGTAGGCTAAGATCTAGCTTGAAGCTAGTTATCGGCTCTATTGAATTTTGGCAAGATTCAATTGATTCATTAAGTTACCCTGTGTTGCTTTGAGTTTTTGCTTTATGTTTAAATTCATGTAACACTTCTTTGCCCGATCTAGATGGGTTTGGATCGGCTTTATCTTTTTGACGATCCTTTTGCGAATCGAGTTCGTACCCTTGGCTAAAACAGCACGTGGATCACATGTTCCCTAATAGCCGAAACTGAATCGATCTAGGTTGCCACGTGTTGAGGGTTCAAGCTTGCCAAATCTTGTATAAATCTTGAAAGAACTGGGTATCACGCGGTAGATGCAGGTTTTTGGGTTGTTTTGGAGCTAATCATCCGGTGGATTAGATTTCAATCCAATCTGATAGATTTATCTTGCTTGGTAATGTTCGTTCCTTCTTCATGGACCCCGAATCGGCTGTTCAGCCGTGTTCAGTTATGCTTTCATGGGTAAAACGCGTTCATACTTCATGCTTTAAATATTGTTTGCTTTTATCTTTCCACATTTAGATCGTATCATGCGGTGGATAGATCTGTTTGTGGAAGGTGGTGCGGTCTCAAGCAAGTTGTATCATGTGGTGGATAGATTTGTTTAGTACCGTACCCGACGGGTTTTAAAGCACCTAGACATGCGGTAGACTAGTGCTTTGGACCTATGCATGCCCGTTTATTACATATTTATGTCCGTGCTTTTACTTCATTTAATATTCAATGTTGTTTACCACGGGGATCGGTCATGGCCTTGCGCACGTGCATCTTTATCCAAATAAAGACCGATCTACCGTCATGCTTACGTCATCTATTCGGCTGTGTTACTTTTTACACTTTAAAGCTCCCGAATGGTTTCAATTCGTTGGCCGATAGCTCTTTATAGCTATATGTCATCTCACTTGGCTCTCTAGCCGTAAATATGGAACTGTCTGGTACCACCCGGCAAGTTCCAAGCTTTGGAATTTAATTACTTTGTCTTTTGTTAATTTTCAGGGAAAATTGGCTGGCACGTCTCGTGATCTCTTCGCGTGTGAAGCCAGCTTGTTCGGCTTGCTGTGTGCTTGGCGCGAGGTGCAGATTTTGCGTCAACACACTTTTTGGCACGCCCGGTGGGACAACAGCCGAAAATCAAGATGCCTGACATCAGGGACATCATGGATGTCAACATTGAAGACCTCTCTCCGGAACAGCGGCAACAGCTGCAGGATGCTGTGGATCAATTCCAACAGAAGTGTTTGCTGTCATTCAAGAAGAACAGGAGTGGCGTCCCATACCTAAAGAATGAGATGCCCAGGGTTTTGTTGCCAGGAGAGAGTGACGCTACGACCCAGCAGGAGAGGGAGGAATGCATGCAAGCGTTCTGAGATGCCGCGGATCACATCTTAAGCAGGCATCATAGAGCTTTCCTGGGCGCGTTCAAACAGGTGATGGTGGCTGTCTTCGGCCCAGGCATGGAGCAAGTGTTCAACCGGACACCCTTTCAAGGAGGCACCGTGGAGATAGGTGAGTCCAGTTCTCAGCCGCCATTGCGGAGCCAGCCAGCCCAACCTCCTCCGCAGAGCGTTGGAAGTCAAGCCTTCCAGCCTCCTCCACAAGGCGCTGGAGGTCAGCCAGCTCAGCCCCCACTGCAGGCAGCAGGAGGGCAACCAGTCCAGCCACCTCCACAGGGCAGCGCAGGTCAACCTGTGCAACAGCCGAACCCGTATCAGCCCACGTACGGGGAGCTGGCATTCGGCTCGTCTGGAGCCCCACTTGCTTCCGGCTACAGGATTGCCCCAGCTAGCAACTGACTACAGAAGAATTTGTACGGTGGAGGCTACCACGAGGTGATGAACTACAGCGCCATCGATGCTCTCCCGAATCCGGGTTACGGATCAGCTACGGGCGTGCAGGAGGATGATATCCTGGCTCAGAAAATGGCCGACTTGATGCAGAATCAATTCGGCCTCAAACCTAAAATGCAGGGGCCTACCTACACACCTCCGTTCCCAGAGTGGTATTACAATGTGATCTTGCCGCCAAGAGTAAAGCCTCCGACGGAGTTTACAAAGTTTTCCGGGCAGGATGACACGAGCACGGTGGAGCATATTGCTGGCTACCTGATGCAGCTCGGAGAGTGCTCATCTGAAGAGGCGTTCAGGGTCAGGTACTTCCCCATGTCACTGACGGGCGCGGCGTTCCAGTGGTTTTCATCTTTGCCTCCCCAATCAGTTATCACATGGAGAGAGCTGGAACGAAAATTCCACGCCCATTATTTCAGCGGTAGCACGGAAAAGAAGCTGATCAACCTCGCTACCCTGAAGCAGAGACACAGTGAGACGCCCCTGGAGTTCCTCAGGAGGTTCAGGGAAATCAAGGGCATGTGTTTTTCGCTAAATCTGCCAGATGACCAGTTGGCCGACATGGCTGTTGATGAGCAACCAGGCCTACAGTTTTAAGAAAGACGCCAGGTTCGGTAAACAGCACGACGTGGCGGATATCTACAATCAGTTCCTGGAAAAGGCCGACCAAATGGAGGGCTCTGATGATGACCAGGACGTGGCTGCGGCCGAAATCATGTGGGGGAAGGAACCATTGACCATGATTCAGCGCTGGGTCAAACAGACTAAAGGCACCTACGATTTCGACGTCACTAAAGCTGATAAGCTGTTTGAGTTCCTGGTGAAGGAAGGCCGAATCAAGTTGCCTGAAGGGCATTCCATGCTTCGGCCCGATGGAGTAAAGGAGAAACGTTACTGCGGCTTCCATGACAGGAATTCTCACTCCATCAATGACTGCAGGGTCTTCATGATGAGGATCCAGAGAGCTATCCAGGAGCGACATCTCAAGTTTGATAACAAGATGAAACTGGACGGCCACCCTTTTCCCCAGAACATGATAAGCTTTTCCGTCAACATGGTGACAGCCGAGGAGAAGGGCAAGGTCAAGGTCTTGACTTCAGCCAGGGCAAGGTAGGATGGAGCAGTAGACCCAGAACGTCAAGTGACCTTGGAGCAGGTGCATGGTGAAGCCCCCCGCGTTCTCAAGAGCCATATCGAGATCGGGGAATCGTCCAGGGCCAAACCCAGGGTGACTACGCGCATCCTCCTCAACAAGTGGCAGCACCAGCTAGAAAAAGGGCGCTACCAGAAACAAACGCACGAGGAGGAGAGGCGCAGGGCCGAAGAGGAAGCACGCAGAAGAGATCTGGACCAATATACGCGCGAGCAGGAGCGCGCACACTAGGGGTGCGCATTCTTCAGGCACTGCTGGAACGAAGGGTTGAAACTTCCCACGCTGAGAAACTGCCCTGAGTGCAGCGACAGGTACTTTGAGTATAGGCAGGAAACTGCAAATCGCCGATCCGTCCATGAAAGAATTGGAAGGATACATCCTAGTGAGGATCGGCGTCAAAAAATTGAAATCATTGATCATCCGAGGAAGAGAGAAGCTGATTTGAAGTGGGCTGATCAGGAGGAAGACGAGGACGAGTATATCTGGCAAAAGGGGCAATGGTGCCCGCCTGGCCTAAGAAAGATTCAGAAAAGGAGGGTTCAACGCTTGAGGAACCGCGAACTGAGGCAGGCAGGGATCCAGACAAGACAGGTGTGGCGTCCAAAGGATAAACTTGAAGGATCAAACCGTTCGGCTCCGGCGTGTATGGTATATTTTCTGCCGAATGAATTTATGGCTCCTGCTAATCAGGTTGTGCAGTAAGAAGCGTCCCTGGACGATGAGCAACTTGAACGACTGATGGCGCAGCTGGTGCTAGCCAAGCGAGCCGTCTTCGACAAACCGGCCAAAAATCGACACATGAGGCCGCTATACTTGAAAGGATATGTCAATGGCAAGCCATTGACCAAGATGTTTGTCGACGGTGGAGCGGCAGTCAATGTAATGCCGTACACCACTTTCAGAAAACTTGGCATGGGCCCTGGCGACTTGACACCTACAAGCGTAATACTAAACGATTTCACCGGGAATCCTTCAGATACCAAGGGATGCGCCCACGTGGATCTAATGATCGGGTCCAAAACACTGCTCACAACCTTCTTTGTCATCGAAGGTAAAGGAGCCTACAGCCTACTGCTTGGACGGGACTGGATTCATGCCAATTGCTGCGTCCCGTCTACCATGCATCAGCAGCTCATCCAATGGGTAGATGATGATATTGAGGTGGTCCAAGCAGATGACTCCGTGAGCATTGCAAATGTGGAACCAGCTTTCTAGGAATACCAAGGCATTGACTGTTTCTCAGGAAAAGACTGGGGAGAAGGTCCTGTTGAGCCTGTCAGTAGCGATCAACAGCCGATTCAAGCAGTCGGCTCTTATAGATATTTTTAATGGATAACCCTGTTGATGGTACTGACGGCAAGTTGGGGAGAGGATTCATGTCGGACGATAAATTAGAGGAAGTTGACATTGGAAGCAGTGACAACCCAAGGCCGACATTCATCAGCGCAAACTTGCAATCAGACTTTAGGGAGGAATTGATCAAGTTGCTTAAGGAATATAAAGATTGCTTCGCTTGGGATTATTCGGAGATGCCTGGACTGGACCGTTCCATTGTTGAGCATCGGTTGCTGATCAAATCTGGTTTTGAACCATACAAGTAACCTCATCGAAAAATCTACAAAGATGAGTATTGGCCGATGTGAAGAAAGAAGTTGAAAGATTACTTGCTGTAAACTTCGTTCGGCCATGCAGATATGCGGAGTGGATCTCTAATATTGTCCCTGTCTACAAGAAGAATGGAAAGATGAGGGTCTGTATAGATTTCAGGGACTTAAATAGAGCTACTCCTATGTATGGTTACCCCATGCCTGTTGCCGATTTATTGGTTGACGCCGCTGCTGGACATAAGGTCATCAGTTTCATGGATGGTAATGCGGGATATAACAAAATTTTCATGGCAATAGAGGATATATCAAATACAGCCTTCAGATGTCCTGGTCATATAGGCCTGTTTGAATGGATAGTCATGACATTTGGGTTGAAGATTGCCGGTGCAATTTATCAGCGAGCCATGAACTACATCTTTCACGAGCTGATCGGCAAAATTGTCGAAATTTACATTGATGACGTCGTGATCAAGTCTCTGAATCATGACACGCATTTGGAAGACGTGAAAAGAACCTTGGAATGCACCCGAAAGCATGGTTTGAAGATGAATCCAAACAAATGCGCTTTTGGGGTATCAGCTGGAGAGTTCTTGGGGTTCTTGGTCCACGAAGGGGGGATTGAAGTTGGCAAGAAAAGCATTAAGGCCATTGATGAAGTTGTCCCTCCAACTAATCTCAAGGAGTTGCAATCACTGCTCGGCAGGATCAATTTTGTAAGGAGATTCATCTCAAATCTGTCACAGAAGGTTTTGCCATTTTCTCCATTACAGAAACTTAAGAAAGATCAGAAGTTCACATGGGGCGACAAACAACAAAAGGCTTTTGACGAGATCAAGTAATACATGAAGGAGCCACCAATACTGGTCCCTCCTCAGTTGGATAAGCCTTTCAAGTTGTACGTGGCGGCCGATACCCAAACCATTGGATCGGCCGTTATTCAAGAATTCGAAGGAAAGGAGCGGGTAGTAGCGTATCTTAGCCGAAAATTACTTGATCCCGAAACCAGGTATTCAGCTGCAGAGAAACTGTGCTTGTGTGTGTACTACTCGTGTACAAAGTTTCGGCACTACTTATTGAATGCCGAATGCGTTGTATATTCTAAGTTCGATGTAATAAAACATGTTATCTATGCCAATTTTGAATGGCAGGATTGGCAAGTGGATCTTGGCTTTATCAGAGTTTGAGTTAAAGTTCGAATCGGCAAAAGCTATCAAAGGTCAGATCATTGCCGATTTTATAACTGAACATCGTGATCCATCAATTGATTTGCTTGAAATTACTCCTTGGGCTTTATTTTTTGATGGGTCATCATGTGGTAAAGGTGGGGCAGTAGGGATTCTATTGATTTCGCCTAGAGGTGAGATGTTTGAGTTTGCTATCCCTATACAGCCCACTGTCACAAACAATCAGGCTGAGTACGAGGCATTGCTTCGGGGGCTTCAGTATTTGAGAGAAGCCGGGGTCGTTTCGGTTGAGGTTTATGGAGATTCAGAATTGGTAATAAAGCAATTGAACGGCCAATACGAATGCAAAAGTGAAGCGCTGAGGAGTTACTACGAAGAATGCAGGGAAATCTTGAAGAGCTTTCCGTTGGTGACTCTACAGCATATTCCTAGGGAACATAACGAAGAAGCGAACAGGTTGGCTCAAAGCGCCTCTGGTTATAAAGAGAATCAAGAGGCATCTGCCACGGACATATATGCGCTAGGAATGGATCTTGCGGAGGATGATTGGAGAAAAGAGATCGTTGACTATTTGAAAGATCCATCCCGAAAAGTCTCTAGGAAGCTCAGGTACAAGGCCATAAAGTTTGTTCTTCTGGATGATAATTTGTTTTACAAATCGTTATACGGGGTTTTGTTATGATGCCTGGGTCCAGAGGAAGCTACAAGGATGATGAGTGAAGTACATGATGGGATATGTGGAGCACACCAATCGGCCTACCGCATGAAATGGGTCATCAGGCAAGCTGGGTGCTTTTGGCTGACGATATTGGAGGACTGCTTTGAGTATTACAAGGGATGTCAAGACTGCCAGAGGTTTGGAAATATTCAAAGAGTCCCTGCATCAGCATTAAATCCCATTATCAAGCCGTGGCCATTCAGGGGCTGGGGTATAGACTTGATTGGCCAGATTAATCCACCATCTAGCAAGTGGCATAAGTTTGTACTTTTGGCTACAGATTATTTTACTAAATGGGTTGTGGCAATTCCACTGAAGAAGGTGACGTCGGAAAACATGGTTGAATTTGTCAAGGAACACATCATCTATTGGTTTGGAATCCCTCAAACAATCACAACTGATCAAGGAGCCCAATTCGTGTCCTTAGAGTTCAGAGAATTTGCCGAAAGCATGGGAATCAAATTGTTTAATTCCTCTCCCTATTATGCCCAAGCTAATGGTCAGGCAGAGGCTTCTAATAAGATCATGATCAAGCTTATACAAAAGAAGATCGACCAGAAGCCAAGGAGGTGGCATTCGGTACTCAGTGAAGCGTTATGGGCTTACCGGATGGCCCCTCATGGAGCTACGAAAACATCTCCTTATGAATTAGTTTATGGACACCATGCAGTTTTACCTTGGGAGGTACAATCATATTCTAGGAGAGTGGTTTTGCAGAAAGATTTAAGCTCCAAAGATTACAGTGGCTTAATGATGGGTGAGCTAGAAGATTTGCACATGATCCGTCTTAGGGCCCTGGAAAATATCGAGAAGAACAAGCTGCGGGTTGCCAAGTATTATAACAAGAAAGTAAAAGTTAGGCAATTTGCAGAAGGAGATTTGGTTTGGAAAGCGTTACTGCCGATTGGAACCAAGTACAGTGAATTCGGCAAATGGTCTCCTAACTGGGAAGGACCCTTTTGCGTCGTCAGATGCGTCCCTGGTAATGCCTACATGTTGAAAACTTTACTAGGAGAACAATTTTCCGCTGCAATAAATGGAAGATATTTGAAGAAATATTATCCTAGTATTGAAATCGATCGGTGATCACCAACATTGGGATTACATACATCTGATACAGGAATAGCCGGCACTCAAGAACGAGGCCGCCTTCAGATAAAAATCCCCAAGCAGAGGGAATGGCCAATGCCTATATGCATTGCCATTAGCACGAAACTACATTACAACTGCTTCTTGCAAGTTTACATCCAACAACCTTGGTGATCAGGACTTCGAGGAGGCGGGAAGCAGAAGGCCTGGCGTAAGAAGCGAAAGTATGATTCAATCTTTTCTTTGCTTCTTCGGCTGCTCCCTCTTCAGTTGCTCCAGGACCACCGTGACGGCAACTTGGAATGCATGGGGGTGGCCATGATTTGCTGCCTCCACCAAGCTGTCCCAAGCCGCTTTCAGGTTATTGTACATATCAGAGACATCTGAGACAGAGGAGCGGTCATTAGGAGAAAAGATCCAGATGTGAGCACGGAGTCAGGAAGGAGTTAAAGACATTTACCTCCCACTAATGCCTCCAGAGCCATGCGACGCTCGCGCTCGGCCTGGCAACGAGCGGTGATTTCCCTGAGGTCATGCTCCAGGTGCCGAACGCGGCGGCGCAGTTGATGGCTGGTTCTCTGTTCAGGCGTGGCGTCATCTGCTTCAAGGGAAGAATCAGAGGAGATGTACTCAGGCATGTCTTCGGTCCCCATGATTTCCTCCGGAAGCAGATCAAGGCTGAAAGAGGAAAGGTAGAGAGGAGGTAAAACGCATGACTACATGAGAAAACAAGGAGCAAAACAAAGGAAAACTCACTCTCGAATCGTGCGTTTCTTCGGGGTGCTGCCCTCCTGGGCTGCTTGCCTTTGTCCATGGCCTTTGGGTTTTTTCATCTGAGGACAGAGAAGGAGATGAGAAGTGATGGATGAGTGTGTGAGTGGATTTGCAGGGCATCTCAACAGACTATTTTATTGACTGAGAGTGCGTTGGGAGTGATGACTGGTCGGCGTGCATTATTGGAATACCAAGCGGCAGGGTTTTCTTCTCGAATGCGAAGGGTTTTCGTTTGAACAGTGCTTACGGATTGCCGATTCAAGGATCTTCTGCGGATTTTGCGCCAAGGGGAATCTGTTTTCGCGTGTTCGACTCAAGCGAGTTCCCAAATACGTTTAAGAAGAAACAAGATTCACGGATGCAAACACAGAAAAATCATCGCAGTGCAAGCGCGGAAATTAAAAGTTCTTTATTAATTGCCGATATCAAACATCCCTAATACAATCTAATAAAAGAGCCTGTTTAACACAAACTGGGGATGAGTGAGTTCGGCAATGGCATCGTCGTGGCCGTCAAGGCGCTCCAAGATGATCTCGATCTCCTCGATGTCTTCTGGTGCGCCGCCCCGGAAGCCGCGCGGCCTGCTGGAATAGTCGACGTCGGTATGCGTCGCCATGGCGGCCAGGCCCAAAGTGGTGCCCAAGCGGATGCCATGGGTGGCCACTTCGTCCACGCGGTGCTCCACCGCGGCAAGGCGCTCCGCCGGCGTGTCTCCGCGGGCGTTCACCTTGTCGGCCAGTTGCTCTACCAACAATTTTAGCTGGTTGATCTCGGCGTCACGGGCTGCAAAATGCAAGACAAAGGTGATTAGCATCAAAAGCCGGATTGGATTAAAGAGCGGTTTCAGAGCCGCACCATCGCCAGCAGCTGCTTGCGCTGGTCTTCCCACTCCAATTCGGCTATGCCAGCCTTTTTGGAGACATCTTCCAGCTCGCGCTGGGCCACCTCCAGCTCCGCCTTGAAGCGGAGAGCATCGAGTTCCCCGTAGGGCACGGGGGAGTAGCGGTCCGACTCCGAGGAGTCGTCCGGCAGGGGCTGACCGGCCGGCGCAGAAGATGTGTTCCATTGAATAAGCCTGAAACAGAGATGATCGTCAAAAACGAAAGGGGATCGAAGATGAATCGTAAAAGAAAAATTGACGATCATTGCCTCCGACGCGCACTGGCGCGGCTCCCCTCCGCCTCGTCAGCGGCGCGGCGCCGGTTGTTGCTGCTCGCCATGCTTCTGGGATTTGAGCTGATTGGAAAAAGAAGACTTGAGATTGGCAAAGATTTGAAAGCTAAAGGCTTGGTGAGGAGCTGGGTGCACCTACGGTTTTCATTTATAGGCCTGGCGAGATAGATCGTGGCCTCAGATCGTGGCTCTAGATCGTGGCACATATCCCAAGAAACTCGGAAGGTGGAGAGGTTTCCTTGACCGATCCGCCATCGGGTCGTTTAGAGTTCAAGGCTGAGTCGTATTCGGTTGACTGGCTCGGCTAAAAGGAAGTTAAGGTGCCGTTCGGGTATTGGTACTTTTGGGCTATTGATCACCGAATGGGTGGTTCAGCGTTGCAATTAAGGACATGCAGAGGAAAAGGAAAATAAAATTGCAAGAGCGAATGTTGCAAGGACGACTAGTTCGGTTACACCTCGATCAATACATCTAAATGTTTAAATACTTTAAAATTACATTGGAGGCGTTCGATGTTGTCTGGTGGATGTTCTCCATCCGTTCATGATAATCCTTCTGAGCGTCAGATAAGATGGTGAGTTCTGCATCACAGTGGTTCGCCTCAGCTATGGCCGATGTCGCTTCCTCTTGGATTTTCTCTATCAGTCCAGGAAGTGCGGCTATCTTCCTGTCGTCAGCTTCTATTTCTGCTGATAAGCTTTTCAGCTCTGCCTCCAGTGCGGCCTTTCTGGTTATTTTCAACTCACGAGCAGCTCGCGGATTGGCCAATGTCCCTTTGTGACTCTTAGTCTGAGATGGTGTTCCCTTTACGGCTTGTTCAGCTTTAGCTTTCTTCTGTTCAACAGCCGGACGGGAAGATACATTCCTCAGATCTCGTCTTATGGCTACATAATGAACATCCAGGCCAGAGATGGGTTCAAGTGAGGCCCTGACATCCTCAGGAAGTTCTTGGCTGATGGGTCTAAGCATGTCCTCGAAATAATCAAGGTCTCTGATCTGATCTCGGGCCTCTCATTGCAGCCAGGAACAAATTTCCTTGAGCTTTTCTTGCACTTCCTCTGACAAGGCTTGAGGCACCCTTTCCCTCGTCTCGGCAATTGGATTGTTCCCCGTTGGTGGGTTTGATGATGGTGGATCCTGATCCTGAAAGAATAACATTGCCGAGTCAGGGGTATTGGGAAATAAAAGATAACAGGATTAAGTGCAAATGATTACCTCATGTCTGACTTCCTGAACTGGAACAAGGTTTTGTTCAGTTTCAGGGGAGATTTCTGGAGCCACTGGTGAAGGGGGTGCTCGTGGCAAAGCTGAAGCTTCTGTGTGAGAGGGTGATACAGGCTCTGGCAATTCTAAAGTTTTTGGCTGGAGAGGAAATGGATTCACCTCTGCTAAGGTTGATGTTTCTGCCTGGCCAGTAGGTGATTGAGCCCTTGGAGGAATTAAAGGCTCTGGTTGGATGGGGAAGTTCATCTCTGGCGAGGTTGGTGCTTCTGTCTGAGCAGGGGGTGATTGGGTCCCTGATGAAGATGAGATCTCTACTTGGACAGATGGCTCAGCTCTGGGTGGACTTGCATGTTGAGATACTGGGACATCCACAATTTGATCCACCATTGTTTTCTCTGAAAATACCAGATCAAGGATGAATGCCAGTGTTGATCTTTAAAGGAAAGAGTGATAAAGGTCATACCAGTGGATGGAGCATTGGCAGGTTCTGAAGCTGAGGATTGCTGAGTTCTAGTCTGAAATCGCATAAGATAAGATTTATCAGAAAAAAGTAATCTTATCAAGAAAGATTGAATTTTACCTCAATAAGGACTTTCTTGATGGTTCTTCTCCTCTTAGCATTTGGAGGTGCAATCAGAGACAGGCCTTGCCTCTTGTCAGCAGTAATGCTGGACAGAGTTGGATCTGTTGTAGCATACCTAGCCATTAATTGAGCCAGGGTTGGTGATCTAAATCCCATTGCTGAGATTGGGCCTACTGCATTGTAAGTGATCTCCCTGGCTAGAGGGGCAGACATTGTGTTATGTGGGTAAAAAGAAATAAAAATCAGGATCACAGTTAGAGGAAGAAATGTGTGATTTGAGGAAAGGGATAATCATATTACCTCTGAGGTTGGTTGAAAGTCAGGCATCAGTTCTATGCAAAATAAATGCACAGACTCACTGAAGATATGGTCATGGAATTATTGCCACCAGGGGTTGAAGGTGGGGTGAGCTACTGTTGTAGGTGTGAAGGGCCAGGTGTAAACAAATGGACTGCATACATACTGAAAAACCCTGCTGGTTTGAGTAAGTTCTTTGATTTCCTCTCTGGGCTTGAGGAATTCATGCAGAAACAGTCTCGGCGGCATCTGGCCACATCCAAGTTGCCGAGCCATCATGTTGGGCAGATAGTATTCATAAGTACTGTGGTTTAGCCTCCCTCCACTGAATTCGGGCCGGCGGAATGCATGGATGGATGATGATGTTGAGGATTTCCGTGAAATCTTCCATCTTGGCGTTCGGCTTCAAAGGAGAACTCACAAGGGAGAGTTAAATTGTCATTATCCAAATAAGGAAGCCAGAGAGGGTTTGGGAAGCCTTTGAAGAAGAGCTCGAAGAGCTGGCTGATATTCTGCTTGATGGGAACGGTTGAAGCAGCTTCTCCATAGGTATGGCATCCTCTGGTAACTTGGGTTTCCCCTTCATGATAGTTGGATGAAGGGCAGAGCCGGGTGTTGAGGTCAACACCAACAATCTGGTGCATGTGCAGTTGCAGCCACATTTGTACAAACCACCAAGGGCCATTGACACATGCTATCCTCTGGCTGGTGTACATTTGGGTGACAGTTTGATGAAGCATGTGGTACACACTACCTAGGAAGTATTTCCCAAGGGGAAGGCGATTACCATTGGCTAAGTGTGTAGCCATTGCAATGTGATTCAGAGTAGGCTCATTGGCTTTACCACAGAAGATGAACCTGCACAGCCACATGTTCAGAAACGCCCTGTATTCAGCTTCGCCAAGGGGGCCATCTTTCATATGATTCTGGATATAATTTTTATATCCGCTCCCTGGTTTCACTCTTGTTTGTCTTGTGGAACCTTTGAAATCCCAGGGATGAAAAGATCCTGAAATTTCAAGGCCAGTAATCATGTATACATCGGCCAGAGTTGGGGACATTGGGTCGTGACCAAAAAGGAAGGCGTTGACGCCATTTGACCAGAAGTGGCAAGCCGCTATCAAGAGGTCTTCGTTTTTTGGGTCTCGGCCAAAGACTGCTCCAAGCATTGAGCAATGCGGAGGGTATCCCAGTTTTGGGTCCTGGCACTCTTATCCGCAACAATTCTTTGGTACCAATTCTTCCAGCCTGCAATTGGGGGCAAGGGCCAGTTCTTGAAAGCATCCTGCCACAGGGGAGGCTTAGTTAAAGCCGCTTTGAAGGGGATCCTTTGGGATTCGGCTGCGATGAATTCGCGAGGATCAGAAACTCCCACAGGACCAAGGAACTAGGATCTTGAATTGGCCTCAGTGCAGATCAAAAGCTCGGTGGAAAGCTCCTGAAAGAAAGTGGAGAAGAAATCTCAGGTAAAAATTTAAAATCTGAATGCCGAATGAAGCTTATGGTGGAGGAATTTACCTGAGGAGCTTGATTTTGAGCCGCCATTGGGGATTTGAGCTCATAAAAGGTGATCTAGGGTTTGGATCTAGGCGAAGACTCCGGCGGATTGCGAAGAGAGAGAACGGGTGTTGAACAAATTCAATTTGAAGACGTTGGTGGCTGGAGTCAATTCCGGAATAAAATCACTTTTATCCCGTAATTGAAGGGGCATATGTTAACACCAAAATTTGGTAAGGAGTCTGACTTGTGGGTCGAACTCGGTGAGAAATCCGTCCGGTGGAAGGAAGGTTTCTTCAGATGCATTCGTAAGAAAAATCCGCGGTCGGCTATTTGCTTCCGTTCGGCAAGGAAACTGTTGAGCTGATTTTGCAGGATTATGTGATGACGTGGCCTGAGCGGAGAGGGCGAATGGATTGATAAGCGATCGCGCTTAGAGATAAATTAGGTATCAAATCCATTCGAGGTCGTGCTTGGCAGGGTATAAATATGAACCCTGAATGTATGTAACAAACATCCGAAATCATTCTCAATACAAACCGGCTTTACGCCAAACCCTAGAGTTCATTTGTCGTGTCGTCGAGTTCTTCGAGAGGGTTCATCGATCCGTCGACCTCCGTGAGTACCGGCAATCTTGTATCATGTCTAGTATCATGCGGTGGATTTAGATCTGATGCAAGTAGTCTTGTTACCATGCTTAGTGTCATGCGGTAGATTCAAGCTTGGTTCAAGAGAGTTTCTTGTTAGGTCATGAGCCATGCAATAGGCTAAGATCTAGCTTGAAGCTAGTTATCGGCTCTATTGAATTTTGGCAAGATTCAATAGATTCATTAAGTTACCCTATGTTGCTTTGAGTTTTCACTTTATGTTTAAATTCATGTAACACTTCTTTGCCCGATCTAGATGGGTTTGGATCGGCTTTATCTTTTTGACGATCCTTTTGCGAATTGAGTTCGTACCCTTGGCTAAAACAGCACGTGGATCACATGTTCCCTAATAGCCGAAACCGAATCGATCTAGGTTGCCACGTGTTGCGGGTTCAAGCTTACCAAATCTTGTATAAATCTTGAAAGAACTGGGTATCACGCGGTAGATGCAGGTTTTTGGGTTGTTTTGGAGCTAATCATCTGGTGGATTAGATTTCAATCCAATCTGATAGATTTATCTTGCTTGGTAATGTTCGTTCCTTCTTCATGGACCCCGAATCGGCTGTTCAGCCATGTTCGGTTATGCTTTCATGGGTAAAACGCGTTCATAATTCATGCTTTAAATATTGTTTGCTTTTAGCTTTCCACATTTAGATCGTATCATGCGGTGGATAGATCTGTTTGTGGAAGGTGGTGCGGTCTCAAGCAAGTTGTATCATGCGGTGGATAGATTTGTTTGGTACCGTACCCGACGGGTTTTAAAGCACCTAGACATGCGGTAGACTAGTGCTTTGGACCTATGCATGCCCGTTTATTACATATTTATGTCCGTGCTTTTACTTCATTTAATATTCAATGTTGTTTACCATGGGGGTCGGTCATGGCCTTACGCACGTGCATCTTTATCCAAATAAAGTCCGATCTATGAAAGGACCTTGATGTCGCCTAGAGGGGGGGTGAATAGGCAAGACGACCAATTTGAACTCTTTCTCCCCAAACACTTGAGTTGACAGTGCTCCACCGGTCAAACCGGTGGTAGTGACCGGTCAGACCGGTCAGGCACTGGACTTCACAGGTGACACCGGTCAGACCGGTGCGCCTCACCGGTCAGATCGGTGTAGCACAGTGAACCTGCAAAAACAACTTCAAGCACCTCTTGACTTCTAGCACGAATCAAACTCAGGGTGTGGCTTTTGTAGATGATCACAAGCAGAGTAATGAGCCCTGCACACACAAGTAACACACCCAAGTAGATCGAAGCGGAAGCAAATGAAATATGCTAGAAAAACAACTTAGAGAGTCGAACCACACGAAGAAGTAAGGATTTGTTTCCCGAAGTTCACCACCCACTGAGGAATGGCTACGTCTCCGTTGAGGAGCTTGTAAGGGACAATTCCCACAACAAGCCGGGTCTCTTTCAACCACTTTCCTCCTTTCCACTAAGGTGATCTTTTCCACGAAGAGGCAAGATCGCAGCCCTTACAAACTTCCCGCTGCTCACCACAACCTTGGGAGCTAGCCGACGACACCTAGCCGTCTTGGAGGCAAACCTCCAAGAGTAACAAATGCTCCAAAACTTGTAGACTCGAAACCAAAGTGCTCAAGCTATGGAAACTGCTGTTGTTAGCTCACAAAGTCACTCCTAGGCTCACTTTCTCAACCCAACACAAAGATGATGGCTTGAATCCACAAAACGCACAAAGAGATGGTTAGGGAGAGCCACTAAGGCTTAGAGCTAGTTAGAAATGGTTTGGGACCTCAGTAAAAACACTAGAAGCAGCAACCCTCACTTGAAGAGGGCTTGGGGTATTTATACCCCTCAAAGGAGAAAACTAGTCGTTAGTCCCGGCAAAGACCGGTCGAGCACCGGTGCCTCACACCGGTCAGACCGGTGTACGAAAAACTAGCCGTTGGGCTAGCGGCACCGGTTAGACCGGTGCCTCTGACCGGTCAGACCGGTCAGGCCCAAGTTACCTCCAAAACCTCTTTTAAAGAAACAAGCACTTCACCACCAAGATGAAATGACCCAGGTTAGGTTAGGAGGGTTTGTTAGCACACTCAAAGGCTAGATCTCACTTAGGTCAACTAAAAAGAGCACTTTGACTTGGTCAACTCGGTAAGTTGCATCCCTCTTGATAGTACGGCATACCTATACTCAAGAAAAGAGTAAAAGAGCTTTGATGACATCTTGAGCTTGAACAACTTCAATTCTTGCCATACTTGATCAATAACCACTCGAGGGCTTTCAACATGGCCTTTGACTTGAGCACGTCCATACTTGAGCTAGTGACTTAGGATCTTTCCATATAGCATAAGAATGCACACTTGGATCCATGGTCACTCCATGTTCTCAATCTTAATGAGTTGATGACTTGCAAGGCTTCCCTCGGTTAGGGTTTGAATATGATACTTGGTGACCCCACGGATGCTAGACCTTCACCCTAGCAAAACACGAATGGCGGCTTAGCTACGGCCCCAAAGATTTCTTAGTCCCTCACCCTAGCCATATCGGTTGATCTCTTCATCACTTATCCAATCCACTTTGAGTTCCACTTTGCTTCACACGCAATTAACCTTCATTTGAAAATCCCGCTTTAAATGCTTGATCTTGATTGACAACGGATATGCAAGCTTCCATTTTTAGAACCATGGTGTGTACACTCATCATCTTGTTCTCTTTCGATAAACTCATGAAGTCTTGCACCATATACTTGTCTTTGTAAATGTGAGCCATAAAATACATCCATAATTAAAATACTTCAATGGTTGCTCATGAATATATAATGAAAACCTGCTCACAATCTTAGACAACATCATTAGTCCTTTAATCGCCTTGTCATTCAATTCACCAAAATCCACTTAGGGGCCTAGATGCACTTTCAATCTCCCCCTTTTTGGTGATTGATGACAACTCGATTAAAGCTTACAAATAAAACAATAAAGCGCATTTAGATTCTTAGATATAGCTAGAGCTCCCCCTTAATTTGTGCTTTGAGTTGAATTTCAAAAAGTTGGCCTCAAATGCCAATTGCACAAATTTGGAAGAAGAGGCGTGTGAGCTCCCCCTATATCTTAGAATCAGTGGAGTGCAACATGTGTGAGCGACAAAATAAAATCCGTGATGCGTATGACAGGATATGCACAAAGCAAAGGGAAATGTACTGGCTAGGCAGCACCGGTCAGACCGGTGCCCCTGACCGGTCAGACCGGTCAGGTCCAGCCAACACACACGACTGGGCGGCACCGGTCAGACCGGTGCCCCTGACCGGTCAGACCGGTCAAGTCCAGTCAGCGCACACAGCAACAGAAGTGTGTTCTATTTGGTCCAAGGTGATCGGGCCAGGGTTGCAAGCTGGTTTAGATCACTTTGCCCCATTTAGCCAACACAAACAAACACCATTCAAAGCATGCATCACAATCTAGCAATAAAGTCGCTTAAATAATACAATAAAGTTTAAAACACACAGTATCACTCACACAAATGTTCTCAAGTCCACTAAGATAAAGTTCTAACTTATTACATGGCTTCTCTCAACAACCAGCAGGCACCGGTCAGACCGGTGCAGGGCACCGGTCAGACCGGTGCAACACACACAGCAACCCAGACAGCACAAACTTGTGGCTTTAATCTTGATTCTTCTCCCCCTTTGTCATCAAGCATCCAAGAAGGACCTGGAGAAGAAGCAGCTGCTGATCACTGTCCTTGAGATCCGTCTCCTGGGTGAGAGCTCCCTCCTATTTGAGATTTGTCAAGTATCCAATGCAAGGGAGAGTTTAGATAAATAGACTCCGAGACGGTGATTTGAGATGGATGAGCTATGGGAGCGCAGTTTTTACCATACAAGTAAGGGTTGTAGCCAAAGATCTCGACGGAGAAGTGAGCGCCCCAATCTTGTACTTGCTCGGGAGGTGGAGGAGGTGGGGGTGCTTGCTCTTCTCCCATGAAATGAGATGATCCAGCCACATCCGGAGGAGGAGGTACAAATGGTGGAGGTGGAGGAGGAACCGATGAGGACGATCCTTGTCCTTGCTCGGACTCGAAGAACACAGGCCCATATTGATTAAGCATGTCTGAGTTGCCCCATCTTCTCATCCTTTCCTCAATGGAAGGTATCTCAACCTGAGGAGACTCTGGAGACGGTGGAGAGCGAGGAGGTTGAAAACCTTGGGCATTGTGCATCAATTTCATCGTGTCCCTCATTTGCTTATTAGCCCTTCTCAACCTTTGTTGCTCAACTTGGATGTAATGCTGGCTCCTGCACATCCCAAATATGAAGTTGAGAAACTTTTTCAAAGGGGAGGTGGATCTGCGTGGCCTGTCTGGCTGCCAGCCACCCCACCGGTCAGACCGGTGACGGTCTGAGCCCCTGCCTGAGGCAGATCTGGCCGAGCTGCTCCCTCCTCAAATATTTCTTCCTCATGACCCGGTGCATGCTCAACTCTGGGAGATGGAAATCGAGGATTCTTGCTAGGATTGAGCTTCAGAGGCTTGTGTGTCACATTTTTCGGAAACTCCGTCTTTGCAACTTTTTCAATCATGTACATGATGTAGGGACTATAGCTGCAAATCCTCTTGGGGTCCTCGGATAGGTGCTTGATCTCTTGCAAAATAAAATCCCCAACACTAAACTCTGGAGCTCCCGGCCTCAAACCCACCATCAAGTTTTTTCTGGAACTTTGTGATTTCTGAGGGGTTTCCATCTCTAGGTGTAATAGACACCCTAAGGAGCCTATTTAGGACAGCAAAGTGGGTGTAGAGGTTCTTTACCTTCCCATAGTTGGCATGCTCACCACGAGGGTACATCACATGCAAAGCATCCTTCTCCAGCTCCCCCTCATCATGGAGCTTCCTCAACTCCCCATCTCCTGCCATGATCCCAAAGCACCTCAAAAATCTGTGGAAGGTAATGGAGTACTTTTGGCCGTTGGTCATCCAAATCATAGCCCTATCGGTCTCAATGTGACCAAAGTGCACCGTAGCAAAGAACTCGGGCGATGATCTCCTTGTTCCAATCCTGTCGGAACCCTATGAGTGTTTTGACCCTTTGCCTCTCACAATTGCTCATGACTTCATCAAATATAGGGTCTCCTTTCCTAGCCATGTGCTCCCAATCCACATATTGTGCCTTGTGAGTGATTTTGGGCTTCTTTATAATCACTGTAGCATAGTAATCATGCTGAAATTTAGCCCAAAACCTCGTATCCGACGCGGTCTTGCCCTCCTCATAAGGGTTCTTATCCCTCAACTTTTTTAGGGCCTTGGTCATGCCTGCCCCGTGGTACTTCACTGGCCTGTCAGGGTAAATGTAGGTGGGTGGCATGATCCTCAACCTACCCTTATCATCGTCATCCTCGTCCATGGCATCCACATCGTCTTCCTCTTCCTCCTCATCCTCATCCTCATCCTCATCACTGTCAGACCCAGCCTCCTGGTGCCTCCTCAGCTCAAACTGACCCGGAAAGGTCTCATCTTCAACATTGTCATCGCTGCTCGTTCCGGTGTCACCTCCTAGATCAGGATCCTCAGCACTTGCTTGAGTTGAGCGGCGTCTCAATCTCTTGCCGCTGATGTTGACAGTGCTGCCCCCTTCCCCAAAATCACCGGGGATAGCTCCTCGGCGAGTGAGCACTTCTTGTCTTCTTTTCTTTGCCCCTTCCTTTTCCCGTACCATAGCTGCTGTCCTGAGGCACAAATAGGATGACAAGAGTGTATAAGACTCTAGGAAAAAGATTGAATTGGTATGGAATTGAATCTTGAAAGATCGGAACAATTGGGTCTGTTCTGGGCCACACCGGTCAGACTGGTGAGGGGCACCGGTCAGACCGGTGCCACCCAGAACAGAGCCAATTGTTCCCACATTCAATCTGAGCAGCTATCAATCTAAGATTTGGTCTAGATGAACAAAAGACATCCTAGAACAGATAAGTGTTGAAAAACATGAAGAAAACCCAATTTGGGGGTGGACATGCGCCACCGGTCAGACCGGTGAAGGCCGTCCGACCCCAATTCGTGATTTCTCACAATGTGTTCAACAAAACGTTATGGATCTATAGGAATGTCTTCTAGGTGATCTCAGAAGATGTTCTACCAAAGGAAATTCAAAACTTTGCACCATGTGAGGAGATCGGGTAAAAGAAAGGTTTGAATACCTTTGGAGAGTGGAACTCGAGTTGAATCCAAGAAACTCGAAGGGGAAAGTGAAGAGGGGCCTTGGGAGATCCTTTTGCTTCCAATCTTGAGACCTTTCCTTGGTTGAATCTTCAAATCTCCATGGGGGTTGATAGAGGTGAAAGAGAGGAGGAGGGGAGGAGCTTCACGGTTTGGCAGGGGAGAGCTGGTGAAATGATAGAGGAGAGAGAATGAAGGAGGGGTAAAAGAGGATTCCTTTTACTGTGGCCCCACGGGCTGACGCCGGGCGTCACCGGTCAGACCGGTGACGGTCACCGGTCAGACCGGTGACAGCCGCTGGTCAAGCCAGAGAGGCCTTATCGGTTTTTCCGACCCACCCTCGGTAGAACCGAAGATCCTGATAAAATTCAACAGAGAGTCCTTATCGGTAGAACCGACACGCCCTCGGTAGTACCGACCCTTTTTCTCCTTTTTGAGATTTTGCTCCTTGAAACTTCTCCAAATATGTTATAGGACAATTCTCATCCACTTAGGTTGCATAAACACGATTATGTGACTTCAAGGTCACCACCGGTCAGACCGGTGGCTTGCACCGGTCAGACCGGTGCGCCCTTGAGAAACAGATTTTGAGCCACAACAAAGAATTTCCATTTCAACCTTTAGAGATGTTTTGGATAGGAGATAGTAAGATGATATTGATCCAAAAACCATAAATTCTTAGAAGAATGGAGGATTAACCAATTTATTTGTGAATTCTTGATCCTTCCAAGATTGAGAGAGATAAATAAGAATGGATTTTAGGGACTTGAGAAAATCTTCTTAATTGTGACTAGCCATCAATCAAACAAGGAGAACTATAGTCACAACTAAGTTGATTGGGTCACTAAGACCAAGAACCAAATATTTTTCAAAGAAGGCACACTTCCTATACATGCTAGTTGATTTTTCGAAAAATCTATCCTATATCACAAAGTGCATGCATCCACTTCAAATGAATGCCCTAACAAGCATATTTGGCTCATATCTTCATCCTAGAGACACAAAGACGAGTGGAAGTAAAGATATCAACCAAATATCTAGAGAGGAGCTCAAGAGGTCCATTTGAAGCAATTACATGCTAAGGAAAGCACACTAACATGATATTATGGCCTAGATGCATTACGGTATTTCAATGGGTTTCGTGAAACCATACCTTTGCCTTAAGACCATTTCATTTGTGCATATGTTAAATTTTGATCGGTGTTAGCTCTTACTTTGTTCTTTTTGGAAGTTACGCTTATCAAGAGCTTTCTTTGAGATGCACAAACGAATGAGACTACAAGATCACTTAGAAGAAATTGTTAGTCCCACAAGTGACACAAGTGTTGTAATGAGCTCCCCCTTAAGTAGTGCTAGAGAATTTGAATTTCTCGACCAAGGCACTTTGTTCAATTAAGAACTTGTTGAGGCTCATTCCAAAACTTGGTCATAACACATGAATGATTTGATAATTGACATGTGTTTAGCTTCTCATAACCTTTGATGCCAAATCACCCTTCTTCTTGAGGGTTTGGACAACCCCGGGTCACCCTGCAGCATACAGAGGCGTACCAGGTTACCCGGGCACTCGTGTCGAGTCACCCGCCCAATTTGCACTTGCCGCGTTGGCACCGGTCAGACCGGTGCCTGTCACCGGTCAGACCGGTGACCACCACCTGACCCATTTTGGTGATTTTTCCTTCCCTTTTCCTTTAGTGAGTGAATGTATCACTAATTTCAGTCCTGCAACCAAGGATAAGGCATTGCTCTACTAGAGAGCCATTAATAGCATCGAATGGCATGAGAAAGTAAATTTTCATAAAAATAGTCAAAGTCACCACCTCATGCTTTGCTCATGCAAGAAGAGCATCACATGAGTGTTCGCTGAGGACCAAAAGTGACTTAGACTCAATCGAGCGCCTTAGTTACCGAGATGACATTGATTTCACGAATTATATGAGTTTGCTCTTCACATGGTCAATTGAATCCATCAAGATTTCCAAGTCCTCCAACCATGTGCTCAATGCATCTCTTTCAACCTGCAACACTACAAGGTTTTGTATCAAATTCAACGCCTCTGTATTGCAACGCTGAAAATTTGGTTGGTATAGATGGTTGTTTTGCAACCATTCTTAAAATCCGTAGCTATACATGTTTTTAATACAACGGTTTTGCAAGCGTTGCAAAGCTTTGTTGCATTTGGGTGTCGATATTGCAATGGTGCCAAATGGTTGCACTAGAATTGAATGTGGTTGCAATTGTGTTGTAGTACTGCAACCACATTTGTGTTAGTTGCATTTAGATGTGAATATTGCTACGCTTGTGTGGTGTTGCATAAATTTTCAGAAGCGTTGCAAATTATTGATGGTTAATGCAACGAGAAATCTTGGAGGCGAAGCAAAAGTGAGATTCAAATGCAACCTATGTTTATAGTTGCAATTAAAATCCTTGTTGTTGCAAATTCTAAACTTTGTTGCAACAAGATGTTTGGTCCCGAAGCGAAAATTGTGTTCAAGTGCAACGCCTAATTATGGTGGCAATATGTACTTGCGGTGTTGCAACAACTAAGCCGAGTCTGATTTGGATTGGGCCTTATCACCAGGCAGGGGGCAATCAAGGGTATTTTGACGCCGCGCACGGGAGGAGAGCGACGACGGGGCGCCGCCCGACGAAGCTCCCACACGACGTCGGTTGCTGCGCAAGGCGGTCAGGGCGGCGCTGCGCCGCCGCCGCTCGGCATCTCGACTCTTCGAGGCCTTGGACGTCGGCCTTGCTCGCGCACGCTCCGCCGCTCGGCATCCGCCCTCCTCCGACGGGTTGCTGCACAAGGGGGTGATTTCTGCCCTAATTGCTCGGCCGTGGCACGCCCTCCATCATGCACGTCGATTGATCGATCAGACTAGACATCCTCGAGTCGCGTCGAAATTAAAGGTACGAGCGAGATCATCATGCGAAGCACATATATTTGAATTATATGTATGTAAATACGCCGTTTTAAATTGGGGATCGTTCATGTTCGTCACGCAGATGTCAGGCGATGATAGGAGTTGGATGCGCTTGCCTCGTTGTTCATCTGAGTGGAAGAAGAAATTCCCGGAGTTTATGGACAGGACATTCAGTGGCACATCGAGTGGTGGAACCGCTGCATGTCGGTGCACTAGATGTCTGTGCAATGCACACAAAACCCGGGCTTTGCTTCAGAGTCATGTCCTTTTAAGAGGGTTTGCTGAATCTTTTATCAAGGAAGGGGGAGGTTCAGGTGATGTGGTATTTCACAATGATGATGCAGGACCTAGTGATGTTCAAGTACACAACGACGACGACCCAGCAGCTGTAGATGTACAAGTACAGAACGATGATGAAGGTGCACCACATGATTCTGGAGTAGTCAGTGAAGAAGGCGACGCACCGAGTGAAGATGATGGGGCCAGTCATTTGATTAAAGCGCTAATCAGAGGTGAAATACGAGGAGAGATCAGTGATGAAGATGAGACAACGAACGACCAAGCCAAGGTCTTCTTCAAGTTACTACAGGAGGCTAAAAAGGAATTATATCCAGGTTGCGAAGATGGTACGAAGATATCTTTTATTGTGGAACTTTTCCAAACGAAGTGCATGTATGGGATAAGTAACAAAGCATTGGAGGGGGTACTGTTTCTGATATCAAAGTTTCTCCCTAAAGGTCATTGTGTGCCAAACACAATGGAGAAAGTGCAAAGGGTGGTTCGTGATCTGGGCTTGGACTATATCAAGATAGATGCATGCGAGAATCATTGTGTGTTATTTTGGAAGGAATACGAGAAGCTGGATATATGCCCCAAATGTAAAGCCTCTAGGTGGAAAACAGATGACCAGGATAAGAACCAAGGTGGTGGCCATTTGGAGGATGGTCAGGATAAGAACCGTCGTCGTGTTCCTGCCAAAATCCTTTGGTATTTCCCTCTCACACCTCGGCCGCGCATTGTACATGTCGAGAGGACATCTTCGTAAATGCGTTGGCATGAGGAGGGAAGAATAAAAGATGGGAAACTACGTCATCCTGCCGACTCCGGTGCATGGAAGCATGTGGACAATACTTTTCCGAATTTAAACAAATACGTAACGTTCGGCCGGGTCTTGCTTCGATGGCTTCAACCCATTCGGTATGCAAAATGTTACTTACGAGCTTGTTGGCCCGTTATCCTAATACCTTAGAATTTGCCGCCTTGGTTGTATGAGAAACAATCTTATTGGATCATGTCGATGTTGATACCTGGCAAGAAAAGTCCCGGAATGAATATTGATGTTTTCCCGAGGCCCCTCATTGAAGAGTTGAAGGAGTTCGGAATACCGGGGTTGATTGTAGGGATGTAAAGGAGAAAGAAAATTTTACACTACGTGCTATGCTGCTTTGGACGATCAATGACTTCCCTGCATATGCGATGCTGTCTGGTTGGAGCACAAAAGGAAAATTTGCATGTCCTTATTGTCACAAGGATACAGATTATTTATGGTTGAAACATGGGAAGAAGTACTCGCTACATGGGACATCGTCGGTTTTTGCCCTTAGACCATCCATGGCGAATGAACAAGATGAGTTTCAACAATGAGGAGGAAACCAGGGAGGCTCCGGGTCCACTATCCGGTCAAGTCGTATTAGACCATTATGCAACTTTTGATCAAGCGAAATTTGGAAAGGACATATCGAAAAAGAGGAAGCGTGATGAAGATGCAAGATGGCACAATTGGAGGAAGAAGAGTATTTTTTTTGAGCTCCCCTCTCGGTCTTCTTTGCTCATAAGGCATAATTTGGACGTGATGCATATTGAGAAAAACATATGCGAGAGCATATTAGGGACTTTGCTTCAAATTGAAG
This sequence comes from Cenchrus americanus, assembly GCA_947561735.1. Lineage (NCBI taxonomy): Eukaryota > Viridiplantae > Streptophyta > Magnoliopsida > Poales > Poaceae > Cenchrus > Cenchrus americanus. The sequence continues at coordinate 192,408,200 of OX387242.1, forward strand.
GGAAATGTAAGGACAGCGAGAATGCACGCCTTGACATGGAACATCTTGGGATCAGGGAAGATCAACATCCTGTGATTGAAGATGACGAGTACACCTTGCCAGCAGCGTTGTACTCTCTAGACCGGATGACAAGAGGATTTTATGCCAATTTCTTCAAGGCGTGAAGATGCCCGATGGGTTCTGCTCCAATTTGAAGAGATGTGTGGATGATAAAACATGTAAGGTGTCCGGACTCAAAACTCATGACTACCATATTATTCTACAAAAATTGTTGCCCTTGGTCATTAGAAGGATTTTGCCGTAAGATGTTGTCGGGCCATTGATTGAGCTCAGTAGGTTCTTCAGTGCACTTTGTTCAAATGAGTTGGTGCCATCCGATCTTGACAAACTAAGCAGTTCAATTAAAGAGACTATTTGTCGGCTTGAGATGGTTTTTCCACCTGCATTTTTTGATATAATGATTCATTTGCCAGTCCACCTAGGCGGAAGAGGCTAAACTAGGAGGGCCCGTGTGTTACGGATGGATGTATCCGGAGAGAGGTATCTACGTACTGTTAAAGGATATGTCCGAAACAAGGCACAACCAGAAGGGTCAATAGCCGAGGCATACATAGCTGAGGAGTGTCTTATATTTTGCTCTCGATTCTTCGACATTGACACCAAGCTGAGTCGAGCTGATCGTCATGAAAATACAATTGTGAACGAGCCTCCAAATGGGCTAAGCATATTTAGTGAAATTGATTACAAGAGGAGAGGAAATAAGATTAAGAATTTGGAGAATCCTGAACTTCATAATATGAGGCACTACATAATTACTAATTGCGATGAAGCCAACAAATGGGTAGAGTAAGTCGCAATTTGTACCACTAAATTTATCTATTATGTCCTTTATTGTGGTGTCAACTACTAATTAATTTGGTTGACTATCATGCAGGGAGCACAAGGAAGAACTAAAAAGGGTTAGTCAAGTTAACCTTAAAAAACGACACAAGGATCATTTGGTCAGATGGTTTGAAATTGAGGTATGGAGTAATATTTCATTTTTTAATATTCCACTTTATGATCAGACCGAGATGTAGTAATTAATTACACAGTAGTTGTCTAAGTATATTACAAAACTGCAGGTAGCAAAACTATACGAGAAAGGGGAAGTATGCAAACTGATGCATGGGCTTTCTCAAGGACCGGACCCTCGAGCTTGTGTGTTGAATAGAGTGCACATCAATAATTTGCTATTTCGGACATCTGCCACAGAGAAAAGTCTCGTCACACAAAACTCTGGTGTGCTTGTGAAGTCTGAGAATAGCGACATGACCTGGTATGGAGTCATTAGAAATATAATATCACTGGAATTCCCACATGAAAAAGAAGTTATCTTGTTTCGGTGCGATTGGTATGATGTGCCGACTACCGGTACCGGCGAAGCAAAGGGTACTCTAGGGATAAATATGGTATTATTGACATTGCTACTTCCATGTTCGGATATTCGGATGAACCTTACATTCTTGCTTCAAACGTCGAACCGGTGTTTTATGCCCCTATCGTGGACAAGCCGGGATGGTCTCTTGTTGTTTCGGTCGAGACCAAGAAATTTGTTTTCCATGCCGTAAACCGGAAACGACGCGGATGCACTCGATGTGGGAATCCAACAAATGATTGAATCAGGGCGAGGTCTGGAATTATCTAGCTGGTCCAGACATGATAGGGCTGGCACAACTGGTTCAGCCGCCATTATTAATCAAGTGCGTAGCGAAGCAATTCCCGAACCTGCTGATGACTACATTGGTCATGACGATTGTGACGACGAGAACACCTACATTGACGATGGGGTTATTGCACCAGTCATGGAAGAAAATATAGAAGATGATTTCTTTGTTTGAAGACAATTGTTTTTGTTGCACCAATCTTAATTATTTCATTCTTATGGTTAGCACTTTTAGTAGCTAATAATGGGTCCTAATTTGATGATAAGTGGATTAGCATTACAGATAACATAAAGTAGTTAACAGCAACTTTAATTAACATCCATGACCACATAACATGAAGTACTAAACAGCACGATTTGTTTAACATCCAGCAGAAGTCATTACTTAGATCTTGCCACTAATTACAAGTAGCCACACTTAGTCCATGGCAAAAGACACCACCATACTTAACCTAGGTACTGGTTATGCAAAGTAGTAAGCATTTAGTACTACTTGCGACTGACTTTGGCGTACAGCTTGGAGATCTTCTTATCCATGGCTTCTAACTTGCTAGCGACACTGTCCATGAACTCCTCCAGGTTCATTTCCATGGCTTCCTCGGCTCCATCAACTTGCGGGGCTAGGCTCTCAATCCGCTCACGCATATCGTCGTAGCGATCCTTCGGCTGCTCCACTCGCCGGCGCAAGGTCACCTTCTCGCAGCAGCCAACAAGATTAAGTTATTAACATGAAATGACTCAGATAAACAGTGTACAAGGTTAATTTATTTATAGTACTCACCTTTGTTTTCGATGATCCCGCATCTGTCTGTTTGGGTAAGGGCGACGGAATGTTGCTGTTGGATTCTTCATCATCCGAGTCAGGAATGATGATTTGCACCTTATTCACAGATTTGCCGACCACTTTGTCCTAGTTCCAATCGCAGCTAGTACATACAAATGTAGAAAGCACTTTCACATAATGGAAGCAGGAACAGAAACAGAAATGGAAAAGTTATCTTAATCACAGAAACAGAAATAACCAGAAATGGAAGCTATCTTAATTACTTGTCCCCTGACAACCATATCAGACTTGAGTATTTAGCAACGCTACACGTGGAGAAGTTATGTCGAAATTGAGTTTGCATACAACTGTAATATCAACAGATGAGGCTCAACAAATAACACACACCGGTAAGTTCATCCAGGCCCATCTCGACCATGTCCGGGGCGACGGGAGTTGCTGCTGCTCGACAACAAAGCTCCCTGCGAATCGACGACACTACTGAGCGGTAACAGTTCTTGGCTTCGTATCTTTGCCTTCATCATCTCGGCTTTAGGGTTCTAGTAAAGATGATTGCTTCGTATTTTTTTATTCATCACATCAGTGCGCCCTGGGACAAATGATACGTATGCTACCTATATTATTAGATTCATCACACCATCTCAGGTTTAGGGTTCTAGCAAAAATGATATGCCTGTGTGAATTTCTCTACTCTAACGAGCGGACCAACTGTTTTAATTAGTTCTTTAGCCGATTAGTGTAGTAATAATCGATAAAGATCTACTCCAAATATTTAGTGACAATGGGATGGTGTGTGCGCTTTTGGAAATTTCAATCTATCTTTTGCATAGTGAGACAATTGGTCCCGAAATTATGCACACTATTGTAGTAATAATCGGTAAAGGAAAAATATTTGCTCGCTTTACCTTAAATTCGGGGTTTACGTATAGGGGAGTTAAAATAAGTGGCACTAAGTTTTAATTACTTTCACTATCCGTACACAACTATATGTACACTCTTTTCCTTTTAACTAAATTGATTTATCATCACTAGTGCTTAAGTTTGATACTATTGTAATATTTGACAGCGAGGATGATACGTGGACTCTCTACTTCACTTGCGAGGGGGCGTCGGGGGGGATGCAAGAATCTTCCACCATTAGAATCGAGGGTCCGAGCTCACCATGAGTAACTTGATTGCAATGAAGTTACAAATGGGGTATAGGGTAAGGGACTATTTGTACTACAAGAGGAGATGCGGTAATGCAACGAACACTACAAGAACTCGAAGAAGAAGACCATGTACATGCTATGATAGCGTGTAACGAGGTGGAGAAAGAGGTAAGACTATTGCTGTCCAAGGACCAAAAAATAGACCAAAATGTTAGCATAACACCCTTGAAAGTACATAGAAGCAGACCCATTAGGGATATGAATTTAGATGAAGATGAGGAGCCAATTGATGCTTACAAGGACTGGCTGGCCAACATGCATAGGCAAAACCGATTCACTGGTAAGTGTTATGTTGTAATATTTTCTATATATTCGAGAAGCCTTTGTACTAATATTTGCTTGATTAACCCGGATTTGAAAGATATCGAGAGGGATGACACCACCAAAACTTACAAAGAATGGTTAAGGGTGGAACGAATACCTGGATGATATTAGTAATTTAACATCTCTCCCTATTTGTCTATTACTTAGTCATCCTTCACAATCATATTATATCCGACACAAGTGATTTATATTTTCTCGCAATGGCATATGCAAACGATGCACTCGGCCTACGTGAAGTTGAACTTTCAAGTCAAGATAGCACCCCCACACCACCAAGAAGCGGGACCATCCCATGCGTGGCGTTTCATTCCACAGGGAGAGGGAACTAGTAGTAAGTACCGAATATTTTCTCGTTTTTTAGTGAGATTCAAGTAATTTTGTACTACGTGACCACTTTCTTAATTCTATTGTTCCGTATATATTTCTTTTTCATGGACAAGACTCCAACAAGAGGAAGCCAAGAGGTAACTTGAAAGGATGGACAAGAACAAAGAAGAGAACCAGGGAGGCATCTCGAAGCTTAGCATCCGCTTCTCCGGGCTTGGAGGACCTGTAGGTGCAAACAAACGAACATTTATTGATGAAATAACACTGTTCACAAGGAAAAGAGCACCTCTCATTGGAGTAAGAACGTGGAGAGATATCCATGTGGACTTCAAAATTGCAATAGCAAATGATGTGCTGGTAAGCTTATGTTGTCCATGTGTTTTTCAAATTTGCACTATTAAAAAAATGTATAAGAAGTAATTTATTTGTGATTTAATTTGAGCAGGCTAAGTGGGACCTTGAGGATAATGAGGCTAACGAATCAAGATTTGGACCGTGGCTAATGACCGTTACAAAGGATGGCGATCTACATTGAGTGCTACCTACAAGGCGTACACCACCTATGATGAGAGAATGAGACATAGGCCGAAGAATTAGACATTGTTGAGTGGCACTATATGGTGTTGTATTTTGGCACTGAAGAATTCCAGGTTGGTTGCCAATTTTTAAAAATACTTGCCAAATCCACTTGCATCAATGTTTATGTATAGTGCACTGCTGATTTTGTAAAAATAATATCTTTGCTGATTGTGTGCAGAAAATTAGCAATAAGAATTCTCAGAATCGGCTGAATCGAAAGATGCACCATAATACCGGATCAAAGGTTTTTCTCAAGTGAGCTATGAGAAGGTAACAAATTATGCAACAAGGTTTACGTTCAGGCAAATTTTATGGTTTGTTCTTCTGCCCCCCAATGACTATGACATGATATGGTTGCAACCTCTATATGCTTTGTATTTGATAGACATATATAATTTGCCCAACGCCCACTAAAGCAATATAGATTTTCCATGCTTCTAAACAGATAGCTGAAAACTACCTAAACTAATTAAGTGTTCAAAAAATAAAACATTGGATTCCTTTAGTTATTCAATAGCAATAAATATTTCGTTTACCTTTTCTTTTCCCGGTGAATATCTTTCTCATATTTACAGTGAACAAAAACTTGTACATTACCCTACATTATGAAATATGGCTAATTTGTTTACATTCTTGCCTAATTAGAGGGACCAACTAACTGGTGAAGAGCCAAATGATATGGAGCTTTTTATGATCACCCACCAACAAAATGGAGAATGGACAAGCGAGGAATCTAAGGAAATCTATGTGAGTATTTCTTTTGTACAACCCTTATTAAGTGATGCAACTGTCCTCGCTTAGAATTACATATATAATTAACTAAATGTATGTACTTTGTTAGGACACTACAAACGGGAAGATTATGGAGTTGGAGTCAAGGCTCGACGCAAATGTCGTATCGGACTTGGAGCGAACCGCATTTTCCAATCGACCTACAAGGAAACGAGGAAATCCAAGTCAAACAAGATGTATGCCAATGGATACCTAGCAAGGTACCCAACTAGGAAGGAGCTACCGTCCGAGGACTACCGGCGCGAGTCCAACAGGAGGAGGCACTCATTGAATCGTTTAGACACCGCAAGATAGACTAGACGCTCAAGATGATGAAAGGGAAGCAGAGAGGCAAGAACATAAGCGTCGGCTTGAACGGATCAACAAGGAAAGGGAGGCCGATAGAGAAGCACTTAGGCAAGCAACGTTGCTTTGCAAGCAGCCCAAAAACAAGCTTCAAGTACAAACGGTAATATTAACAACATCTATTTTTTAATAGTTCATTTGCCGAAAATCATGATCTTCAACCCAATTCAAAAATGCGGCTACTCGCTTCGCTCGCTGCGTGGTTGTGGAATCACCTGGAAATGTTGCTGCTGCTGCAACAATTGAGGGGTCACAAAATCCGACTACAGAGGGTGAACAAATGATGCATAATGAGCAGGTAGTGCCATGATAATTAAAGGATGTTTAATTTTAACAAACATGTCATATTCTTATCAACGTGTGTAATTTTATCCACCAACCCTTTTTTCCAGGTTAACCAAGACGTAAGCCTACCAGAACAGCAACCCACTAATCCTGCAGGTGAAGAACGTCCTACAGGGCGCACGACTAGAAGTAATTCAGCATCCCAAAACAAAGGAGCGAATTCGGGTGCTGTTTACACTACAACAAAGCAATTGAAGGAAGCTGCAGCTAGGAAAAGATCAATGTCCAAAAAGAATGCACAGGTACTATGTCAAACCTTTTATCTCTCTTTGCATTGAAATGGGACATGTAGTCCTTTTGGAGAAGGTTCATATTTGCCTTTTGCATATAACTGATTTTTATTTCTACAAATTTTGTTTAACTAATGCATGTCAATGATTTTTTTCAGGAGGATTCTTGAGCTTAAGAAGGAGCATGCGAATGGTGGGAAGATGGCCAACATATATATCAATGGAACCGTCGCTGCTACAACATTAGTCTTTTTCTTACAATATGTTCAAACAATTGTGTGTGGTGGACGCATTATTATGTGTTAAGCTATGGACTTGGGTTCTCATTTATCTTGACACTCGATGTCTTTGGTTTGATTATGTATGAATGAATGATATTTCGGTTTAATGGATGTTGATGCCTCATTCATTATGTTTTTGTGGTTTTGTGATTAATTTTTCAATAGAACAAACAAAGCAACGTATTTTATTCTTAATATATATGAATCGTGGGTTGCAATATAACATGGACATCAAACCATATTGGGTTGCAATAGACTCACATATAACAACCACATTAAGTCGTGGAAATAGGTACAATTATCGTGGCAATAAACATACATTCTCTTGCAACAAAAACAATGCGACGGTTGCAATAGAGAACCCACTTATAGCAACCATTAAATATCATGGCAATAGATAACCTACCTGTCGCAACTAACCTAATGACCGTGGCAATAGCATATGTCTCCTATAGCAACCATTCGCAAATGTGGTAATAGAGGACCTCTCTGTAGCAACCAACCACCCATAACGTTGCAATATCCTAAGACAGCTATAGCAACCATTTAGGTGATGTGGTAATAGAGAACCTCTATTGCTATGATTTCTATGCGTAGCAAAAATACCTATTGCAACACCTATGTTCAATTGCGATCGCATTTTCTTGCTACACAACCAACGTGTCGCAAAATGTGTCACTAGCAACGCCTAGTTCGTTGCAATTGGTTCCATTGCAACACCCATAGTGGTTGCAATGTCTTATGTTACAACGCTCCCAACATGTTGCAAAAGCGTCAAAACTGTTGCAATAGATGGGTTCTGTATCGCTACTAAAACGTAAAATGTTGCATTACGCTATTGCTACGGTTACAAGTGCAACGACTTTTAACCAAAAAACAAAGGTAGCAAAAGTACTATTACTACCATTTTTGGGTCTATTGCAACACTTTTTCGGTGTTGATTTTGATACAAAACCTTGTAGTGCAAGCTCAGTAAGCATTTCTTGGTACCCAACACTTGTTGGGTCCTATTGGGTTAGTCACAAGGTGCTTAGGAACCCAAATAGCTCTCATGCTACAATGAGGTGAACTAATCTCCCTCATATCACAAGTTCTATTCTTATCGTTCCTAAGCTTATGGAAATCATAATGGACAAGGTTTGATCTAGGAATGTTACCATTTGGACAATCCTTGCCCAAGTGACCCTTTTGACGGCATTCATAGCAAATGCGACTTTTGTTCTTGTTGGTCACACCATTTCTTGCAATTTCTTTTCTACCCTTGGTTCTGAGTCTTGTTCTTAAAGAAAGAGGCTTCCTTGCCTTGTTTACTTGAAGTGGGGCTACCCTGGCCAGCACCGGTCTGACAGGTGGCATACACCGGTCTGACCGGTCATGGTCAGAGCCACTGCTCGTTGTTGCTTTTGGGCATGAGTCGGCAAGGTGTCCCTTTTCTCTGCACTTGTAGCACACCCTCCACTTGTTGGAGCTTCTAGACTTCTTGGAGAGTGACTCTTGTGCCTTGTGCTTGATCGGGCGATATTTGGGTTTGATTTCCCCAATCTCGCTCTTTTCTTGAATCTTGTTCTTGTGGGACCTTGTATGTTGTTGAGGGGTTGAACTAGTGGCGGTTGATCCCTTCCCAAGCTTCTTCACCATGCTTTCACGGTTATCTTGAGAAGGTTGCACTTTGCTCTTCTCCTTCAACACATACAAGTCCTTTTGGAGCTTTTCGACCTCTTGCTTTAGTTTATCATTTTCTTCAGCAATGAGGTCATCACAAGATTCTACAAGTACATGCTCAATGCTAGATTGGCTTGCTTGAGACAAACAATCATTAGCGCTAGATAAAACAACTTGAACTTGTGAGCATGTCCATGTGTGAGATAGAGGTTGTAGAGATTTTACCGATGAAAGCACAACCTGCTATCTCTAGTGTTGCATAAGAATCAACAAGCTTCTCAAAGGAAAGTTCAAGTTCATTGTGATTGGCTTGTAGGACCATATGCTCGCTAGTGAGCTTCGCTAGTTTGGCTTCTAGATCATCATTGGCATCTTCTTCTAATTTAGCTCTACAAGCAAAGGATTTGATGTCATGATCATATTTGTTAGCCAATGTTTCATACTTACAAACCAAGGATGCAAGTTCGGATTTGAGAAGCTCAAGTTCTCTTGACGAAGAGCTTGAAGCTCCAATCTTTTGGTCCTTAGCCCCTTTGGCTTGTCTCTTCTTCTTGCTTCTCTTCTCCTTCTTGGCCATCAAGCAAGTTGGTGTGCCCCTGCTGGCACGCCCGGGCCTCGACCGGTGTGTGTCACCGTCCGACCGGTCCCCGCAGGGACAGCGTCTTCGCTTCTTTGCTCTTCTTCTTGCTTGGGGTTTGATGCTTGATGATCAGGGGATGTTGTAGAGGTAGGGCACATCTCCACTGACTCATCTTCATCATCGCTCTCGAGTTCATCCCATTTGGTGTTTACCAACTCAAGTAGTAATTTCCAAATGAGATGAGCATCTTCGGAAATCTTTTTGCTTTTCAAGATAATATACTTTAGTTCTCTACATACACAACTACACAAAAGGTTAGTAATAACGGCATTGAGTTGCTTCTTCTCCAAGTCCATTGGCGAGACACATGTCTCATCCTTTGGAAGGATACTCGCAACCATAATGCTCTCAGCGGTAGGGCCCAAAACCTTAAGTGCAATGAGAACATTAGAGCACCAAGAAGAATAGTTTGAGCCATCTAGAGCTAGAGGCTCAAACGGTACCTCACAAGTTGTCGACATCGAAGAGCTCCAAGCGGTTAAGCTCGAATCGGAGCACCAAGCTCTGATACCAATTGAAAGGACCTTGATGTCGCCTAGAGGGGGTGTATAGGCGAGACGACCAATTTGAACTCTTTCTCCCCAAACACCTGAGTTGACAGTGCTCCACCGGTCAGACCGGTGGTAGGGACCGGTCAGACCGGTCAGGCACTGGACTTCACAGGTGACACCGGTCAGACCGGTGCGCCTTACAGGTCAGACCGGTGTAGCACAGTGAACCTGCAAAATGAACTTCAAGCACCTCTTGACTTCTAGCACAAATCAAACTCAGGGTGTGGCTTTTGTAGATGATCACAAGCAGAGTAATGAGCCCTGCACACAAGTAACACATCCAAGTAGATTGAAGCAGAAGCAAATGAAATATCATAGAAAACAACTTAGAGAGTCGAACCACACGAAGAAGCAAGGATTTGTTTCCCGAAGTTCACCACCCACTGAGGAATGGCTACGTCTCCGTTGAGGAGCTTGTAAGGGACAATTCCCACAACAAGCCGGGTCTCTTTCAACCACTTTCCTCCTTTCCACTAAGGTGATCTTTTCCACGAAGAGGCAAGATCGCAGCCCTTACAAACTTTCCGCTGCTCACCACAACCTTGGGAGCTAGCCGGCGACACCTAGCCGTCTAGGAGGCAAACCTCCAAGAGTAACAAATGCTCCAAAATTTGTAGACTCGAAACCAAAGTGCTCAAGCTATGGAAACTGCTCTTGTTAGCTCACAAAGTCACTCCTAGGCTCACTTTCTCAACCCAACACAAAGATGATGGCTTGAATCCACAAATCTCACAAAGAGATGGTTGGGGAGAGCCACTAAGGCTTAGAGCTAGTTAGAAATAGCTTGGGACCTCAGCAAAAACACTAGAAGCAGCAACCCTCACTTGAAGAGGGCTTGGGGTATTTATACCCCTCAAAGGAGAAAACTAGGCAGTTAGTCCTCGGCAAAGCACGGTCGGACCGGTGCCTCACACCGGTCGGATCGCCGTACGAAAAACTAGCCGTTGGGCTAGCGGCACCGGCCGGACCGGTGCCTCGACCGGTCGACCGGTCGAGCCCAAGTTACCTCCAAAACCTCTTTTAAAGAAACTAGCACTTCACCACCAAGATGAAATGACCCAGGTTAGGTTAGGAGGGTTTGTTAGCACACTCAAAGGCTAGATCTCACTTAGGTCAACTAAAAAGAGCACTTTGACTTGGTCAACTCGCTAAGTTGCATCCCTCTTGATAGTACGGCATACCTATACTCAAGAAAAGAGTAAAAGAGCTTTGATGACCTCTTGAGCTTGAACAACTCCAATTCTTGCCATACTTGATCAATAACCACTCGAGGGCTTTCAACATGGCCTTTGACTTGAGCACGTCCATACTTGAGCTAGTGACTTAGGATCTTTCCATATAGCATAAGAATGCACACTTGGATCCATGGTCACTCCATGTTGTCAATCTTAATGAGTTGATGAATTGCAAAGCTTCCCTCGGTTAGGGTTTGAATATGATACTTGAAGACCCCACGGATGCTAGACCTTCACCCTAGCAAAACACGAATGACGGCTTAGCTACGGCCCCAAAGATTGCTTAGTCCCTCACCCTAGCCATCTCGGTTGATCTCTTCATCACTTATCCAATCCACTTTGAGTTCCACTTTGCTTCACACGCAATTAACCTTCATTTGAAAATCCCGCTTTAAATGCTTGATCTTGATTGACAACGGATATGCAAGCTTCCGTTTTTAGAACCATGGTGTGTACACTCATCATCTTGTTCTCTTTCGATAAACTCATGAATTCTTGCACCATATACTTGTATTTGTAAATGTGAGCCATAAAATACATCCATAATTAAAATACTTCAATGGTTGCTCATGAATATAATGAAAATCTGCTCACAATCTTAGACAAAATCATTAGTCCTTTAATCGCCTTGTCATTCATGTCACACCCTGAAATTTTCAATTTCAGGATGTGAATAAAAAGAATAATTAAATAACGATTTATCATAATTTTAAAATTTTTCAAACATTTATTTTTCTTTACAGGGAATATAGAATAGGAGAAATCCTTTGATTGATTTTCTAAATTAAATAAAAAGTTATGTGTGTTGCATTCATGCCGATGCACCTAGTGGTTCTTGAGTGCAAAAAGGTTTCAAAAATGCGTGTAGGAGCTGTCCAAACTCTCCCGAGAATTTTCCGGATTTTTCCCGGGATTTATTCTCCTTTTCCTTGAGCTATTTCTATTTATTAGAAGGCTCTAAAATCTTTTTCATGAGCACCAAATGCTTTATTTGGATTGTTCATGTCTTAATCTACCTCTAGGAATTTTTCTGGAATTTTTGGGATTTTTCTGGGTATTTTCCGTGCCTTTAAACATTTTCTGTGATTTTCCTGAATTTATTTTGCACTCGGAAATAATTTCGGAAAAAAAAACAAAACCTATCCTATCTTACTGGGCCGAGCCCGAAGGCCCGACCCAGGACCGCGCCGGCCCAGCCATCGGCCCGCGCGGGGCCCATCTCGGGGCCCGCCGCCGGCACAGGCCATGGCGCCGCCGCCCCGCCGGGTGCCGCCCGCGCGCCGCCATGCGCGCCCATAAAAGGCCGAGCCGCGCGCGCGTGCCCTACCCCCCCGCCCTCGCGCGTGCCCCGGCTCCGCCGCCCGCGCGCCCGTGCCCTCGCCGCGCCGCCGGCCCCGGACCGAGCCGCGTTGCGCGCGCGCCCCGCCGGTGCGCCGCCGCCGCCGATCCGCCGCCCCGTCGCCCGCCGGCCAAGCCGAGGTCGCCATGAGCTTCACGAGGTCGAGCCGAGCGCAGCCGCCCGCTTCCCGTCGCCGGGAGATCTGCCGGAGCACCTCAACCCGCGCAAGGACCAAGCCGGTGAGCTTGCCGACCGCCGCCGGCCGGTAGCGGCCGCCCCTCCTCGCCCCCGCCGACGGTGAGGACCTCTTCGCGACCACCTCGATGCCCTCCTTCGATTCCGCGCCCCGGCCGAACCCCCCCGGCGCTCCAACCGCCGGCGCCGCCGACGGCCGCCCTCCCCCGTCCGCCGTCCATTGCGGTGCCGCGAGGTAGGGGATGGACCGGTAGTTTTGCACATAGGCCCCCGAAGGATCCCGTAACCGTAAATCTAAATCGTGTGTCCGGTAAATCTTGCGTGAAGGCCCCCCGAAAAGATTAGATACCCTAGATTCCATCCACCCGGGAACCTTTGCAAGTAAGTCCTCGCTTTTTCATACAAAATTATGTATATACCCCTGGTTTGTCGCAGTGAAGCCCCCGGAGGTTTCTAATCTTTCACCACTAGGTCCATATCTTTAAAAGTCCATGTCTTTCTCGTTTTAGCTCCGTTTTAATTCGTTCAAGTTGAGTTAGGTCCATAATAATGTAAAGCACGTGATAGTGGAGTGTTTTCACCATGTTTTGTTTTCTAAAAAAATAAAATTAATATTAATTTTGATTAATGTCTATTTACACATCCCTTTTATAAATAAAAGCAATATAGGTCTATATATCGTTTTTTATAAGCAAATTTAATTGGATTAATGTTTCTATCACCTGTTTTTATACATAAAAGTTAATTAGATCTTTATCTCGGTTTTCGTAAACCAAATGTTAATTTGTTTAATCGTAATTAACCTTTTATAACTAAAATTTGATTAGGCTTTTACATCGGCTTTTATAATAAATATTAATTTGATTAATGCCAACACCATAATATTTTCATTAATAATATGATCTACTCGAATTACAAAGTGTCGTTTAGATTGTTCATATAGTTTAGTTTTTTCTAAATTAAATGTTTAATCGGTTTAATCAATATATGAATCCTTATTAATAAAACTTGACTAGTTCTTTACACCGATTTCGTAAATAAAGTTTAATATTGCATTAAAGTCAACAAAGGGTATTTTATTTCTGAAATATCCTTTATATTTGTTTTGTTAATTAAAATTGACCTAGCTCATAGCCTTGTTCTCTCATATGTCCAAAACGTTTGTTAGACGTTCTTTTCTCAGCTCAATCTAAGTGTGATCTTTTCGGTCCTTGCTCAATCTTCCGCAACCATCTCTTTAAAGCTAACCAAGCCTTTCCCTTCCAAGCACACTTTGTGTTCTTTAGTGATCCATCTAATCGAGCCTATCCTTTAGTGCATTCTTTTAAAGTTTTCTTTTGATTGGTGCTTTGTTCTTAGTATGCTTGTTTGTCTGCTTTGTATGTTTGTGCCCGATGATTGATGCGCTTAGAGTGAACGCCGTTTGAGAAGCTTTGAAGAGCAAGAGGTTGAAGATATTCGAGCAACGACATTACTTTGGTTAAAGGCAAGTGTGTCCTTGATCTTTTGTCCCGATAACTATGATTAATCACTTTGCATTGCTTTGCATTAATACCGATGGGTCCTATTAAGGATTACCTAGTCTTTATGATCACTCCTTGTTAACCCGGGTTGACATTTATGTTGGGTAGCTATGCTTAGTTGCTATACCCGGGTTATGGTGGTTTTAATGAACAATAATAATGAATCATGCTATACTTTTATGTTATATCTTTGTTTGCTTAATACAAGACCATATGCTTAATCGGAACATGGAGAACCACCCGGAAAACCGTACAACCACAAGGCACATGGCTCGCCTTTGGCCGAATAACTAGAGACTTTAGTGTTGTAGCAACCTTACCTGAAAGGGATAAATGGGGAGGCGTTGACGGAGTATAGACTCGCTCTAGTAGGGAGTTGGGCTTTGCTAAGACACGGTACCTACTAGGGGACTTTATGCCCCGCTTCGTTCTGAAACCTAGTGGGTTGTTGCACATTGGAGGATCTTCGTAAAGGCCTCGTAGCGTCCCTATGCAATCACACCTCGGTAGTGTGTTATGATGCTTGGCCAGCATCGCATGGTTGGGTTTAAAGTTCTTCGGGACTTTTACGCGACTTGTGGGTAAAGATGTACAACCTCTCGCAGTGTAAAACTAACTAGTTAGCCGTGCTCACGGTCAAGAGCGGCCTGGACCCTCACATGATAAGTGAACTTAAAGATGAACTTAAATCGTGCTCTCTGGTTATGCTTGCCATGTGCTTATGGCGTATCTTTTATCTTATGCTTAATGTGGGTTGGTATAAACTTATACTTTATTAGTAATCAGGTGCTAATAAAATTTGACCAACTAAAATGCTAAATGCTTTGAGCCAGTCCACTATAAAGCCTTTGCATTCATTCTTTTCCCCACACTTGCTGAGTACGACAAGTGCTCACCCTTGCTATAAACAATGTTGCTCAGAAAGAGGAAGTTGCTTTGAAGATGCTGCTGGAGCTAGGCGTGCGCAACCCCCAGTCGATTGCCTGTGATGTTTGGAGCCTTCGTTTCCAGGATTAAGCGTAAATCTCTGATAATCTTGCTTTTTCTTGCGTGATACTGTTTCTGTATTCACTTATATGTCACTATATGCATGAAACTTGATCCTGGCATGCATATAGGTATGCACTTGGTTTCCTTCGGAAAATCGGGTGTGACAGTGGTATCGTAGCCGTATCGACCGTAGGACGTAAGCCTAGCTAGTATTGGCCGTTTCCCAATGCCTCTTTTGTTCTACAATCCATTCTTATCTTATCCTTGTCCTCTCTGATGAATTATCTCACATCTTAACCATATTCTTATCCCCATACCATGAATTCTTGTATATTTATCTTCACTCTCATTGGACATCTCTTCGACCTCGCGTATTCATTCCCTCAAGCAATAAACACCCCCTTGATTTATTGGTAGAACCGTTACCCTTGACATTCTATCTGTTCGCGCCGCTGCCCGACACATCAGCGCTGTTTTAATTTTATCTCGAGCTACAGAACTCTGATTGACATGAAATCAGTTGGGTTAGTTCCTAAATTTCATAAGTGAATTTCTATAAAAAAATTCAGCCCTATCCAGTACATGTTCCAGGAGCTATGCCCGAAACATTGGAGCTAGCAGAAACTGTAAACTCTGCTGACCTAGTTACCTTCAATACTCTATATATCGGGCTATAGACCTCCGATTGAGGTAAATCCAATTGGAGTAGTTCAGGAATTTCATCAGCTTTATTCTGTCCAAAATTCAGCAGTATTCGTTTTGTATCCAAGGAGATACCTACGAATTAGTGGAGCATTCAGAATCTGCTAACACTGCTGACCTAGCCATCTTGTTTAATTCATATCTCGAGTTCCGAACCTCCGATTGAGGTGATTCCAGTTGGGTTGAACTCATAATTTCGTACTCCTTGATCTGGGAAAAATCCATTATTTATGGATATCCTTGCTGGGAGATATATCTGATCTATTAGGAGGATACCCCCTGACCTATTTAACAACGTGTAGTGACGTTCCCTTTAGCTATGCCTTGATTGGTGGAATTTAGTGTTTGCTTGATGATGCTTGGTTTTATGACATTGCTTGTGTTGGTTCTTTGTGGTGAGTGTTGGTGTATCGTGGGTCTTCCACCTACGATGACATCAGTTGCCTAGTTGGGTTTTCCTTTTTGTACCTCTCACATCCTTGCTATCTCTCTCTGTTCTAATGAAGGACATCATAAGAAGGAATTGAAGACAATACCAAAGTCAACAAGCAAATGCTACTGTCACCATAGTTAGGTAAAGTGAGCAAGATGAAGAAAAGAAGGCCTCACTCTACTTTCCTTCCCACCTTGAGCCTGCTCCTATCCCATCAAACTCACTCTGATGAAGACCCCAATGAATAAGGCAAGATGAGGAATAACGATTTCACACTCATCGACAAAAGAGGATGGCCGCCTACCTACTTTGGGAGCAACGCCTTTGTTTATCTCCCTCCTCCTTGCTTCTTCTTTCTTCGAATCTCGGGACGAGATTCCGTTTAAGGGGGGTAGATTTGTCACACCCTGAAATTTTCAATTTCAGGATGTGAATAAAAAGAATAATTAAATAACGATTTATCATAATTTTAAAATTTTTCAAACATTTATTTTTCTTTACAGGGAATATAGAATAGGAGAAATCCTTTGATTGATTTTCTAAATTAAATAAAAAGTTATGTGTGTTGCATTCATGCCGATGCACCTAGTGGTTCTTGAGTGCAAAAAGGTTTCAAAAATGCGTGTAGGAGCTGTCCAAACTCTCCCGAGAATTTTCCGGATTTTTCTGGGATTTATTCTCCTTTTCCTTGAGCTATTTCTATTTATTAGAAGGCTCTAAAATCTTTTTCATGAGCACCAAATGCTTTATTTGGATTGTTCATGTCTTAATCTACCTCTAGGAATTTTTCTGGAATTTTTGGGATTTTTCTGGGTATTTTCCGTGCCTTTAAACATTTTCTGTGATTTTCCTGAATTTATTTTGCACTCGGAAATAATTTCGGAAAAAAAAAAAACAAAAACCTATCCTATCTTACGGGCCGAGCCCGAAGGCCCGACCCGGACCGCGCCGGCCCGGCCCATCGGCCCGCGCGGGGCCCATCCGGGCCCGGCCGCCGTGCAAGCGGCGGGCCATGGCGCCGCCGCCCCCGCCGGGGGCGCCCCGCGCCGCCATGCGCGCCCATAAAGGCCGAGCCCGCGCGCGTGCCCTACCCCCGCCCTCGCGCGTGCCCCGGCTCCGCCGCCCGCGCCCGTGCCCCCGCTCGCGCCGCCGCCGGACCGAGCCGCGTTGCGCGCCGCCGGCCGCGCGCGCCGCCGCCGCCGATCCGCCGCCCCGTCGCCCGCCGGCCAAGCCGAGGTCGCCATGAGCTTCACGAGGTCGAGCCGAGCGCGCCGCCCGCTTCCCCGTCGCCGGAGATCCGCCGGAGCACCTCAACCCGCGCAAGGACCAAGCCGGTGAGCTTGCCGACCGCCGCCGGCCGGTAGCGGCCGCCCCCTCCTCGCCCCCGCCGACGGTGAGGACCTCTTCGCGACCACCTCGATGCCCTCCTTCGATTCCGCGCCCGGCCGAACCCCCGGCGCTCCAACCGCCGGCGCCGCCGACGGCCCGCCCTCCCCGTCCGCCGTCCATTGCGGTGCCGCAGGTAGGGGATGGACCGGTAGTTTTGCACATAGGCCCTCGAAGGATCCCGTAACCGTAAATCTAAATCGTGTGTCCGGTAAATCTTGCGAAGGCCCCCGAAAAGATTAGATACCCTAGATTCCATCCACCCAGGAACCTTTGCAAGTAAGTCCTCGCTTTTTCATACAAAATTATGTATATACCCCTGGTTTGTCGCGGTGAAGCCCCCGGAGGTTTCTAATCTTTCACCACTAGGTCCATATCTTTAAAAGTCCATGTCTTTCTCGTTTTAGCTCCGTTTTAATTCGTTCAAGTTGAGTTAGGTCCATAATAATGTAAAGCACGTGATAGTGGAGTGTTTTCACCATGTTTTGTTTTCTAAAAAAATAAAATTAATATTAATTTTGATTAATGTCTATTTACACATCCCTTTTATAAATAAAAGCAATATAGGTCTATATATCGTTTTTTATAAGCAAATTTAATTGGATTAATGTTTCTATCACCTGTTTTTATACATAAAAGTTAATTAGATCTTTATCTCGGTTTTCGTAAACCAAATGTTAATTTGTTTAATCGTAATTAACCTTTTATAACTAAAATTTGATTAGGCTTTTACATCGGCTTTTATAATAAATATTAATTTGATTAATGCCAACACCATAATATTTTCATTAATAATATGATCTACTCGAATTACAAAGTTTCGTTTAGATTGTTCATATAGTTTAGTTTTTTCTAAATTAAATGTTTAATCGGTTTAATCAATATATGAATCCTTATTAATAAAACTTGACTAGTTCTTTACACCGATTTCGTAAATAAAGTTTAATATTGCATTAAAGTCAACAAAGGGTATTTTATTTCGAAATATCCTTTATATTTGTTTTGTTAATTAAAATTGACCTAGCTCATAGCCTTGTTCTCTCATATGTCCAAAACGTTTGTTAGACGTTCTTTTCTCAGCTCAATCTAAGTGTGATCTTTTCGGTCCTTGCTCAATCTTCCGCAACCATCTCTTTAAAGCTAACCAAGCCTTTCCCTTCCAAGCACACTTTGTGTTCTTTAGTGATCCATCTAATCGAGCCTATCCTTTAGTGCATTCTTTTAAAGTTTTCTTTTGATTGGTGCTTTGTTCTTAGTATGCTTGTTTGTCTGCTTTGTATGTTTGTGCCCGATGATTGATGCGCTTAGAGTGAACGCCGTTTGAGAAGCTTTGAAGAGCAAGAGGTTGAAGATATTCTGAGCAACGACATTACTTTGGTTAAAGGCAAGTGTGTCCTTGATCTTTTGTCCCGATAACTATGATTAATCACTTTGCATTGCTTTGCATTAATACTGATGGGTCCTATTAAGGATTACCTAGTCTTTATGATCACTCCTTGTTAACCTGGGTTGACATTTATGTTGGGTAGCTATGCTTAGTTGCTATACCTGGGTTATGGTGGTTTTAATGAACAATAATAATGAATCATGCTATACTTTTATGTTATATCTTTGTTTGCTTAATACAAGACCATATGCTTAATCGGAACATGGAGAACCACCCAGGAAAACCGTACAACCACAAGGCACATGGCTTTGCCTTGGCTGAATAACTAGAGACTTTAGTGTTGTAGCAACCTTACCTGAAAGGGACAAATGGGGAGGCGTTGACGGAGTATAGACTCGCTCTAGTAGGGAGTTGGGCTTTGCTAAGACACGGTACCTACTAGGGGACTTTATGCCCCGCTTCGTCCTGAAACCTAGTGGGTTGTTGCACATTGGAGGATCTTCGTAAAGGCCTCGTAGCGTCCCTATGCAATCACACCTCGGTAGTGTGGTATGATGCTTGGCCGGCATCGCATGGTTGGGTTTAAAGTTCTTCGGGACTTTTACGCGACTTGTGGGTAAAGATGTACAACCTCTCGCAGTGTAAAACTAACTAGTTAGCCGTGCTCACGGTCAAGAGCGGCCTGGACCCTCACATGATAAGTGAACTTAAAGATGAACTTAAATCGTGCTCTCTGGTTATGCTTGCCATGTGCTTATGGCGTATCTTTTATCTTATGCTTAATGTGGGTTGGTATAAACTTATACTTTATTAGTAATCGGTGCTAGTAAAATTTGACCAACTAAAATGCTAAATGCTTTGAGCCAGTCCACTATAAAGCCTTTGCATTCATTCTTTTCCCCACACTTGCCGAGTACGACAAGTGCTCACCCTTGCTATAAACAATGTTGCTCGAAAGAGGAAGTTGCTTTGAAGATGCTTTGCCGGAGCTAGGCGTGCGCAACCCCCGCCGATTGCTCGTGATGTTTGGAGCCTTCGTTTCCAGGATTAAGCGTAAATCTCTGATAATCTTGCTTTTTCTTGCGTGATACTGTTTCTGTATTCACTTATATGTCACTATATGCATGAAACTTGATCCTGGCATGCATATAGGTATGCACTTGGTTTCCTTCGGAAAATCGGGTGTGACAATTCAATTCACCAAAATCCACTTAGGTGCCTAGATGCACTTTCAATCTACCGTCATGCTTACGTCATCTATTCGGCTGTGTTACTTTTTACACTTCAAAGCTCCTGAATGGTTTCAGTTCGTTGGCAGATAGCTCTTTATAGCTATATGTCATCTCACTTGGCTCTCTAGCCGTAAATATGGAACTGTCTGGTACCACCCAGCAAGTTTCAAGCTTTGGAATTTAATTACTTTGTCTTTTGTTAAATTTCAGGGAAAAATGACTGGCACGTCTCGTGATCTTTTCGCGTGTGAAGCTACCTTGTTCGGCTTGCTGTGTGCTTGGCGCGAGGTGCAGATTTTGCGTCAACAGTAATTACCATATAGCCAGTATTTTGATGTGCAGTCCACAAATTAGTAGTTAATGATACTCTACAGTTGAATCCCTTTAACATATCCTGTATTGATCTTCTTTGATTCTTAAAAGCTTCCACAATATTTGATTTTATTGTGTTCCTCGAAACTGATTCAACTAATGGATTTAAACTAAGAGAGTAGTTACGAAATCCGTCATATTCTACAAACGAAAAAGGGAGTTCATGGAGAACAACAAGCCTAACTAATTCACATCTAGTGACTGTCTTATCAAACTTCCAATTTGCCAGAACAGCAGTATCTGATGATAGTACTGAAGATTGTAATTTCTCAACCATGGCATGCATTTTCAATCTTGGTTCGCATAAATTTAGATGCCTACGCATGTGACTATTTCCGGAGTTGCGGGCAGCAGAGAATACCTCATTGCAGTGCTTACATTGTGCTCGGACAACTCTCCCTCTTTGGTAAATTGGAACCATGTCACTCCATATTTGAGATCTCAATTTGCGTGGTTTGCTTTGGGGTGAAGAGGGACCTATAGCACAAAGATGTCACAGACATATTAGTTTATAGCACACAGGTGTCACAGACATATTAGTTTATTACAGAAATATTAGTTTTAATGACCGGGTAAGCTTGTTTCTTCATCAAGGTAAGGTTGTGATGATGGAGAAAGGGATGGAGATCTCTAGGCAGCAAGTGGTAGAGATGTTGGAGAACTTCTTGGACTATGTATTGCCACTTGTGGAGACACAACCAGCCTCAACTGTGGAGTCGTTACCAAGGGAGATGTGTTACCACTGGCATCTGGGCAGTTCTCACCAGGGGAGACTTTCTCACCAAAGGAGATGCATTACCACTTGGCATCTGGTCCGCTAGTGGAGGCTTGAACCTCTTTGTAGATGGCTGCTTCTTCTCATTTGTTGCCATGGGCCTCTTCAGTGGAGAGCTTCTGCTTTGTAACTGGCTGCTTGTTGAAGGTTTTGCTCGCTTTGTAACTGGTTGGTTCTTTGTATTTGTTTCCATGGGCCTCTTCAATGGAGAGCTTCTGATAGAAGTTGGGTCGCCTGAGGACCCCCCAACATCTTTTGCTTGAGATGGCGAGGGCATCAATGCTAAGGGGAAAACATTTCAAGCAAAGATAACAGAAGCAGAGATTTAGAAATTTTAAATTGATAGTCCGGCTCAGAGATTTAGAAAACAGAAGCAGTCCAGCAAATATACTGGAAAGTATTGGTCAACGACGAAAACGAATGATCCAAAGCAAATATACCGGAAACTTATTCGAGTTTCGACTAATGATTTTGAAAGCAATTGGAAATTTGGAATCGGTTCGTACATCTTATCCGTTGGAAAGACTAAGATTTATTATATGCAGAGTTGGATCGCCAATTAGAAGAAAGGCAGCACACAAACAAAAGGCAATCCACGATCTCTACGTTTATGAACTTCCCAAACCAGGCCCCTTTACTTTATTACTTGAGTTAATACACCAAAACAAGATTCTGCACCAAAACAAGATGTTGAACACAGGCATAAGCTCACAAATTAAACACATCCAAGTATATTTTTATGTTTAACATGTTTGGGGAAGCTTCAGTTATTTCTCATGTGTCTGAATCCAATCTGCAAACTGAAATGAGCACAGAGAAATTCACAAACATGTCAAGGACGCTCCTGGATTAGACATCTCAATAACAGTGGTACCAGTAGTGGAAAAAATCGCAATTTTATCCAGGAACGGACTCGTGATTATCAAATTACGGGAATGGATAAGTAGGATAGTGAGCTACTAGAACTATTCAATCGGCTACTAGGAATCAGGTCTATGAATGAAATCGAAAAGCAATAAAACGGGAGCATTGAAGCATGAACATCTCATAGTAGCCGCCGCATCTGTCCTCGAGGCTTCGGCTGATAATCCTTCAATTCGTCAGCTCTGACGAACAAAGCAGATAATACATCTACGTACTGACAAAAGTTATACAGCTGACAATTTGATTGAAAGTAGCTTATTATTAGCCACAAGGCAACAGTATTTTTCTATCACCAAATCAGCAACAGGAATTTACTAACCACTAGAAACAATACTCTCACATCAAATCAACAATAGCGCCACTAACCACTAGCCGATCGACTAGCCTCTAACCCACCAGAATTGAAATCCCACATGCGTATTTTGTGTACTGTGTTTGTGAACATTCAAAAGAGCCCATTAATGTGTCTACATCTAGATGATTATCACAGGGTATATAGGAGGCATAATCCCAGACGCAGGATAACAGATTCGCAGTAAAAAAATGGGGGATAAATCTGATGCTGACGAAATCACCAGAACCACCCACAGGCTGGTTTTTGCAGAAGAACAAATAGAAAGTGGCATCAATTTGTTAATATTTAGGAAATTAGCACAGGGTATTCCGAACAACCCGGAAAACGGACGTGATCCCAATTGCGGTGCTACCGAACTCGCGGTAGTGATCGGATCCAAGAGCGTACTAATCGATTCACGGCAATCAAAGGGCGGCAACACGGGTTCGCCACTTGCAATCATCACGGCCCGTGCCTACTTCGAGCATGTGGGGATCGAGCGAATCGAATCGAAGGCGTACCTCGTAGGAGCGCGGGCACGCGAGTCTTGAACACCCGTGAGTAGGCCGTCGGCCGCACGTCGCCAGGGGGGCAGAGATGGGAGCTGGGCTCTGAGATCTGGAGAGAGCGGAGGACTGTACTGACCCTTCGATCTGCCTTTGAGATGGGAGGAGGAGGACGCGGAGGAGGGCAAGTCGACTGCTCCTCCTGCCACGGGATCTTGGACCGCTCCTCCCGCCGCCGGATTCTTGAACAGATCGGCCGCCACCTTCATGGAGAGCTCGTCCCTCCGCCGGCCATGGAGGAGTCTGGGGTGAAAGGTGTGGTGTGTTGCAGTGGAGGGGAGGGCCGCCGGCTCTTGATGCTCGAGGTAGGGTTGCCGGTGGCGGCGCTTCGTTGCGCCGAGCCGCCGCGGCCGCCGCGGTCCGAAGAGGAGGGCAAGCGCACCGGGTGTTTGCGGTGTGCTTGCGGTGCTTAGCAGGTCATCGCGGGCTTGGCAGGCAAGCCTGCGGAAGCCCACCGGGCATGGCAGACATTCCTGTGAAGCCCACTTGCGAAACTCGGGCTGCTGCACAAATGCCCAATGAGGCTGAATTTCGCAGGCGGGCCTGGTAGGCTTGCGGGCTGTCCTGCGCCCATTTACATCCTTACTAGTTTTCATACCCTATGTATCAACATTGGTCTGATTTCTGTTTTGCCCATTGCGTTGGTCCATTTTGTGTATACATTTATTTAAATTATAATATTCATGTGACACTAGCATCTCAGCTAGCATACTTTAATTGAAAATGGTACATATCACAGTATCGCACATATACAAAAAATTATATATAGACAATTTATTTAGCGTGGCTTACAGGCAACTTTGGGGAGGTAGCCACAGGCAACTTCGGGGATGTTTCCGTCATACTTTAAAATGTATTGAAATAATAATTTACTGTTGGCATTATATATAATAGTTATGCTTCTGCACATAGAAGAGAAATTGAAGTTCAAATCATTTATTTTGATGTCGCCGGTATTCTGATAAGCCTACCTTATATTTTGATTTGGTAATGGAAAAGCCAAGCTCATTATTGGTAAAGAACCAACATTGAGTTGGGTTCATTGTAAGGATGTTGCATATATAATATTGTGTGTTGACAAAACTCTGAACTAGGATATATCTCATCGTATAAGCTTCTAATTTTATTATTAGACAACAAGTCCGACCACCATGTTTCAAAATCCATTGTATTTTATTTATCAATTTTTTTATAAAAATAGAAATGAGTTTCATTTCATGAGTGGAAGATTCAAAAGATATTTTGGTTCTATTATTGTGCTGTGCATGTATACAACATTAGAACTTGATAAATGTTGAAGACTGCATTTCAAAGTATCAAGGACAGTCCATGTAATCATATGAAGTATTGCATATATTTTGGTCACATTATTATTACCAATGTAAAAACATGATATTAAGTCCTTGTAAATTGCTTATATGCAGTTCTACGAACATCGGATTTTCCAAAAGAAATTCCGTTCCAAAGTTGAAGTGGAGGTGTTCCTCGGAACAAATGGTCCGATAACGGGCATGTTCAGAGGTAGAAGACTTCAGAAGAAGGTGCAGTCTTCCCTTTACAGAAATTATTGCACAGAAATAATGTTGTCCACTGCACCATGTGAATACTGAGAACAATATATGTTTACAAAGTTTCTCCATTATAAACTTTGAATGTAACTGTGCCAATTTCACAGTGTTAGAAAGGAGGTTAGACCTACAATTGTACAATAATGCCTAAAAATGCAACTGTGCATCAGTAAAACCATTCATAGTAGTTGTATGTATTTTTTTTCATAAATACATATACTGATTCATTCATATTTTGTGATTATGCAGAGCATAGCTGGTCTGGATGGTCATGGTCAAGCTGGTATGTGCCATTAAACGATATATACAGATCAAATATGCTTTACATGACTACGTGAAGCTATTATATTTTACAATGTAGCTTGGAAAATTTAGTTTGTCTTAAATGATTTAACCGTGCAAATAGTGTTAATTTTACTAGCAAAATTTGAACACCAGGAATTGTTTACTCTCCTCACCAAGCCTTGAAAATAACATCATTTTTTTGTCAATTATGGTTAACATAACAAATTTTGTCTACAGGTTCAAGTAAATCAAGTAGAGGAATAAAGCCTGCCAACTATGCCACAAAAAATGCTCCAGTTCACCCAAAGCATTCAATCAAGCCAACACTGCCTCATGGTTTTGTGTAATCTCTGAATGATGTCATCTTTCTGGTGGGAAATAAAAGGATATAGTCATGTCATGTGCTGTAAACTGTGTACATTGGCATGACTTCGAGAAGAACAAGCCCGTAAAGTGCTTCAAACCATATGATGTTTTTTATGGAGAACAATATATGTTGCTAGTTTGCTTGGTACCCTTTAAACTTGGATGTAATAAAGTGTTGCTAGTTCATATGATTATTTCGTGCCAATTTCGTCAAGTATTGGATTATTATCTGTCATCAAGGGGCACAATGCAAATGTTTAATTAGTAGCTTGTATATTTCTTCCTAATGGTAGACTATTCGCCAACATGAGTACGTGGTCAAATTAAGCTAGTACTAGTAAAAGATCAGTTTTGTCATCTTTGTCCCAAATATATAGAAACGGGAAGTAGATCATCTGGGCATGGCAATCAACTAAAATGTATGGTCATTGCATCTATTTTGTCTTTCAGTCTGTAACCTTGTACTCAGACACAAGAGAGATTGTTCAAGAGCCTAGAATCTTTCGTGTCAATTAACACTTATGACGAACCCATCAATCCTAAAATAATTGAACTTGGTTCATTTGTATTTGATGCATAGGAAAACAGTATGAAGAAAAGTATAGCTAATTCGGCAACTTATTGGTGACCTAGCACGCTCACCAACGGCAGCCGCGACATCATCTTCGTCTTTGTATAGGGCGCACCGCGGCACCGGCTCCAGAAGATTCCCATGATAGAGTTCCTCAGCGTACGCTCCGTGCTCTGCTTTTGCCGTGTCTGCTGCGGAGGCCCATGATTTTTTATTTTATTAATAACACAACACCATTAGTTTCAAACCGGCACTAATGTGGTAGGCAACGGTTTTGAAAACTGGCGGTAATGGGGCTTTGGAGCCTACAGTGATGGGCCCTTTTGTACTAGATCGACTCCGGCTCTGGAATGGGCCCTAGAGAAGCTCATGAGGCATCCCAAGGCCATGGAGTGGGCGGAAGTCGAGAGGTGTGGTGCACGTTTGTTGGGCACGACACCATGCTAGAGCACATGCTCGGCGAGCTCCAGTACCTTGGTACTTGCACCTCGTCATCCGGGAGACACTACGGCTGCACCAACCGTTCATGCTTCTCCTCCCGCAGGAGTGCCAAGAGCCTCGATGTGTGCTCAACTATGATGTCCCCACACGGGGAATCACTGTCCTATCATGTGTTCTTCATCTGTTCATCATTTTGAGACTTGTGTTCTTGATGGACACAACCTTTTGATACAATTGATAGGTGCTTTGAACATGTTTTCCGTGTTTGTTTATAAGTTAGAAGCTCGTGTTATGGTATAGGCGTAGAAAATCCTGTATCCGTTTGTGTTCATAGCCTCAGTTAGATCTAGTTACTTTGCATGATCTTGTTGCATGATGCTTGAGTCCAAACTACGGCTCACGATCAAGTGGCAAGTTATCTGGTGACTTTTGACCTAGGTCACAATAGTCTGGGCCGGTCAGGGTCTAGTTGACAATGCAAGCTGAAACGACCCGGATTTCCTCGGACGGAAACCCGACTCTTAGCACCTCGATGGTAGTCCCAGGAGGGCTACCACGTGCAATCCCTATCTCAGCGATGCCAAAATCCATACAGAAAGATAAAAACAGTAATGTAGAGTACAACATTTATTTTATTACATTAATCAGAGTACAACTCTTCGGCACATGCCGGGTACAAGTCCATCGGGTCTGAATCAAACATAAATAAATCGTCTAGCAGCGACTCCATGAAAGCGCGGGATACTCCATATCCGCAGGCAACTCAAGTGTAGGAAGAGCTCTAGTCCACCCAACCGTCGTTGTCGAAGTCGTAGTCCGGCTCTGCGTCAGAGGCACCAGGGTCTACCCGATAAGCGGGTAGGTCATGTCAGCTTCCCAACAAAGAGGCAAAAGCGGTGTATATTCTACTATGCATGAGATATCCCTATTCTGGCTGTAGAAAGCTTAAGCATAGCAGCATAGCAACATACAAGGTAAGCAGAAATCAGCTGAGTGGTCCACACCTCGGGGAAGCTCCCGCTTCCGAGGTCCACACCTCAGGGGTCCACGCCCCGCTCAAGGAAAACCACACCAAAACTCCGGATCTCAACCACGATCCAGAACCCAACTCTCATCTGCGATTTGGGGCCCACCTGCTCCTACCCCCACATCTCAACGGCCGAAGCCGGGCTCACACACTCGGGGGAGAGAAGAAGCACAAGAGAAGTGTAACTAGCCAGCATAATAGATCTTAGGACTGTCCATAACCAGTGGACACGGACTATAGCTATAGGTTTAACACTCTGCAGAGGTTGTACAACTGTACCCGCCCGAATAGGACCGGAACCGGCCGTCACCGGTGTCCGACCCTACCATACGGCTGAAGGCCAAGTAAGTGGATAGTACCCTCCTGCGTCTTCGAGCCTGGACCAGCCTCCGCGGTAGAGCTCATACTACCCGCGAGAGGTCCCTCGAAGCTGTGGAACCCTTCCCCGGCCTCGCCGGGGCAAAGTCTACTAAGGAGGGAAAGACCACTCCCGACACGATCACACCGATCCGCCTACAGGAGGGACGCTATCCACTACAAGTCTCACCCCGCACCCCCGCCCATAACAAGGCGGGCGGTTTGTACGGTAAGAGTCCAAAGAAACATGGTTAAACTGACGATCGGTCCTTATGGGCCGAGAGCGAGCACTCACCATCTCCACCCCATACGACACGTCCCTCGGGTTAGAGGTCAGATCGCATCTTCCCTCGGCAAACGTTCACAAGTAACCAAGCGGCTCGCTCCCGCCATAACACAGCAAGGAGATACGCACCCAGAACGCACGCCAGAAACACACCGAGATATCCACATCTCGGTCCAAGCCCAGAGTACCATCCATAATCAAGCAACAAAAGTATGGATAGTTGAGGTAACGGACTAGCTAGGGGCCTGTAGCTAGTCCCGCAAGAAGTAGAACAAGGAAACAGGGTATAACAAAGCATCAAGGCATGGCTATTAAATGAGTTATGCAATTCATCAGATCAATGCATTAAAGTAAAGCACTAGCAGCTATTTGACAACATGGGATCTACATGGTTGGGAGTGACATGACACCTTCGTTGCCGTTGAAGCAGTCGCTGTCCGGAGCAGTGTACTCGGGATCCTCCTCGTCCTCCTGGTTGAAGCTCGGGTCTGCGGCACGAGATTCGACGCGAAAATAAGAAAACGGTGCACAACAATGCAAAAACTCCAAATAAGAACCAGCTTAGAAGATCCAAAAGAACCCAAACTACCTACAAACAGCAAGGTTTTGAAATTACGGATTTATAGAAATTAGTTTTATATTTTTCGGAGCTCCCTAGAAAAAGTTATGAATTTTTAAAGGTTAAAACCATTTCTGGAATTTAAATCAGAATAGAAAAAGGGGTTTTGAGAAAATACGCTGCTGACGTCAGCATGACGTCAGCGTCCCGTGGTTAACAGGCCGAAAGGGCCCGAAGCGTTGCTGGGCCGTGGGTGGCCCAGCGGACTCGTTTCCGCCCGAAAGTGGGTTTCGACCCAAAAAAATAGTCCAGGCGTCACAGTCCACCAAACAAACTTTAGAAGTCCGGCTTCCCCCCTCCAGCAATCTTCTGCACTGGGCCGGCGGCCTGCTAGGGAAACTAACTGGGCTTAAAGCCCAGACCCATCCGACGGCCCACTCTCCGGTTAACACGCGATTCAGCAGAAATTAGCACACCGGGTGCTCGACGATATGCCCAGACAGCGCAGCGGCCGCGCGGCGCGTCGCCGGCGTTTGGTCCGGGTGGCAATCGCCCGCACGCCACCACCGGAGGATGCTCAAGACGCGGCTCGGCAGATCGGGGTGTGCGGCCGGTCGGTGCTCGCGTTCGTGGTCTCGCGCGCGGCGAGCGGCGCGCGCGAGCGGCGCGTCGACCCGGTACCGGGCTCGCCGCCCCGCCGCCGCCGGCGCGTCACGGCGCGCCCTCCTCGCACCCGCAATCACACACGGGTCGAAGCCCGGCCAAATCAAACGTGCCACGCGCGTCGGCGGCGAGTACGGGTTAGAAACACCCCGTGAACTCGGCGCGCCGGCGCGCGTCCTTGGCGGCTCGGGCGGCCGCGTGGCCCGACATGGAGCTCGCCGGATGCGCACGGGCCGAAGGCGCGTGTTGCGCTCACGCGTTCTAGCCCGTTCCCCCGCGCGGTCGTCCGGTAACCGAGCGCGGCGCGAGGCGACATGGCGGCGCGCAACACTCCCCGCACGGCGCGCTTGGCACGAAGGCCGCCGCCCACAAGAGGTCCTCGCATGGCGTCGGCGGGCCGGGGGCATGAGTGGCCCGAGAGCTCCACACGAACGCGACGCGGCGGCCTCGCGGCTCGAAGGCCGGCAACTGTGCAAGGCGACACGACGGCGCACCCCAACACCGTCGGCGCAAAACAGAGCAGAGTTCAAGGAGGGAGGAAAGGGATAAGGTGGCTGCGGTGGTGCTCACGTCGGGGCAGCAGTGTAGTCGAAGCCGGGTCGAGAACGGCGATGGCGTGGCGTAGTAGGCGTTCCCGGCGGCGTACGGTTCCCTGCTCCGGTCCGGCTCCTTCCTCCGACGCGAACGACCTTCTTTCCTTCCCACGAGCGGCGGCGTCCCTGGCGGCGTAGGTGTTCCTGCTCTGGTTCGGCTCCCGGCTCCTCCCTTGCCCGGCGCGACGCAGTGGCGGCGCGCCCGCTCCTTCCTCCAATCCGGTGCTAACGGGGCGGTGGTGAAAGAGAAAACCCCAAGAGGGGGTGGGTGGCTTGGCGTCCGTGCCACGCCGGCCTAGCCCTTTTGAATCGGGGCCGCGAGCAGCTCGAAGGGGAAAAGCCCCCCATACCCTTGGCCGTTCGCCGGGCAGGGCAGGCGGCGCTTGGGGCCGGCGCTCGGGTGCGCCTCGGATGCTCGATGGGAGGGGCAGAAGAGTCTTTCACCTTTCTCGCGGTCGAACCCAACCCCGCGCGCACGCGCCGGTCCTCGGCGTGCGGACCGCCCGGGCCGGCGCAGCGGTCCCATCGCACGCCGCGGCGCGATGCGGCACGGTTGACCAACGCCGGGGAAAGGTGAAGAGGAAAAAGGAGAAGAAAGGGAAGGGACGCGGTGGCTGCCTAGCGGGCCCCACTCGGCAGCGATAGCGGCTGGGTTAACTGCGGGGGTTCTAGTGGGCTGCATTCGGTGCTGGGCCGGCGGGCTAGGTGGGTTTGCAGCAGGCTCCTGCGTAGGCCGGCCCAGCTAGGAGATCAAAGCAAAGGAGAAGAGTTTTTGAATTAAGAGCTAGGGACTAAGTTTGAATTTGGATTACTTCCAAATTCAAACAGCACACAATAAAATCCAATAAAACCGGAAAAGTCCAAATCACTAATTTACCATAATTTGAATATATGTTTTTATAAATGGGTTAATATGGTGAAGATTTCAGATGAGGGCTAGCAATTTGGCTCGAAAATTGATAGCACTCAATGTCATTCAAAAAGTTTTTAATTTTTGCAAATTTTACACACCTAAATTCCTGGGTTGTTACATTCTCCCCCACCACCGAGAATCTCGTCCTCGAGATTTAGTCCTCGACCTCCTGCGTGAACAAGTGAGGATGTTCTGTTGTGAGATCCGCTTCCTTCTCCCAAGTCGCTTCTCGCTCCGTATGGTTGCTCCACAACACTTTACAGAAGGGAATGGTTGTCCTCCATGTTTCCTTGACAGCTCGGTCCAAGATTTTCTCAGGATATCCTGCATACTCAAGGTTGTCTTGCAAGTCAAGCAACTCCAAGGGTACTTGCTTAGCTTCCAATGCCTTCTCACTCTTTTTCAGCTGTGACACGTGAAACACTGGGTGAACTCCTACCATTGTTTCGGGTAGTGCAAGCTGGTAGGCCAGAGTTCCAATCCTTCGGGTGATAGGGTACGGTCCTACGTACCTCGGTGCAAGCTTTCCTTTCACCAAGAATCTCTTCGTTCCTCGGAGCGGTGAGACTTTCAAGTACACTCGGTCTCCGACTGCAAAGGTCAACTCTCGTCTTCTTCTGTCGGCATAGCTCTTCTGACGGCTTTGAGCGATCTTCAAGTTCTCCCGAACTTTCTCAACTTTTTCCTCTGCTTCCTCAATGATTGCTGGCCCAAACAGTGCCCGTTCTCCCACCTCCGACCAAGCTAGCGGGGTTCTGCACTTTCGCCCGTAAAGGGCCTCAAAGGGGGCCATCCGGAGACTTGCTTGAAAGCTGTTGTTGTACGAGAACTCTGCAAACGGCAAACTGCTCTCCCAATCGGTACCATAGGTGAGTGCACATGCTCGTAGCATATCCTCCAGCACCTGGTTGACCCTCTCTGTCTGACCATCTGTCTGTGGGTGAAAAGCTGTGCTGTAGTTGAGAGTGGTGCCCATAAGCTTGTGGAAGCTCTGCCAGAATTTGGCGACAAACTGCGGTCCGCGATCGGACACAATACTCCTGGGTGCCCCGTGTAACCTCAAAATTTGCTCAACGTACAGATTTGCCAAGCGTTCTGTCCCAAAGGTCACCTTCACCGGTACGAAGTGCGCCACCTTAGTCAATCGGTCCACTATGACCCAAACCGAGTCATTTCCTTTTGGTGTTCGGGGAAGTCCCACCGCGAAGTCCATGGAAATGTCCTCCCACTTTCAAACTGGAATAGCCAACGGCTTCAACAAACCAGCAGGTTTCTGATGTTCGATCTTTACTCTACTACAGGTGTCGCAACAGGCCACGTAGTGTGCTATATCCTTCTTCATGTCCTTCCACCAGTATCTGATCTTTAGATCTTTGTACATCTTTGTGCTGCCTGGGTGGATCGAGTACCTCGAATCGTGAGCCGCCCTCATGATCTGCTCCCGGAGTGCCTTGTCTTGTGGTACACATATTCGTTCTTTCAACCACACAGTGCCCTGTTCATCTACCCGGTAGTCCTCTGCTTTACCGTGCTTCATTAGTTCTCGCAAAGCTTTGATTTCTGCACACGACTTTTGGGCTGTACGGATTCGTTGCTCCAGGTCATAGGTCACTCACAGCTCGTTGACTTGGCCTTGGTCTACAATTTCAATTCTCAGCTTTTCTAACTCTTCATGCAGAGCAGGTTGCTCTTCTCTCACCATGAGGTTGTTGCATTGAGTTTTCCGGTTCAGTGCATCTGCCACGACGTTGGCTTTTCCTGGGTGGTAGTTGATCTCGACGTCGTAGTCCTTGATCAGCTCTAACCATCGCCTCTGCCTCATGTTCAACTCTGTCTGGGTAAAGAAGTACTTCAGGCTCTTGTGGTCGGAAAATAGCTCACACTTGTTCCCTATCAGGTAGTGTCTCCAGATCTTGAGTGCATGCACAACTACTCGCCAACTCCGGGTCGTGTGTCGGTAGTTTTCCTCGTGTTTCTTCGGTACCGCCCGGGAAGCGTAAGCCACAACTTTCCCTTCCTGCATCAGCACACAACCGAGTCCTTGCCTTGAAGCGTCACAGTAGACCACGAAGTCTTTCTTGATATCTGGCAAGGTAAGCACTGGGGCTGTGGTGAGTCTCTTCTTCAGCTCCTGGAAGCTCTTCTCACATGCTTCTGACCACTCGAACTTTGTGTTGTTCTTGAGCAACTCTGTCATAGGCTTTGCAATCTTGGAGAAGTTCTCAATGAACCTTCGGTAGTTACCTGCCAACCCAAGGAAGCTTCTGACATCTGTCACGTTCAATGGCTGCTCCCACTTGGTCACTGACTCTACCTTGGACGGATCCACGGCTATCCCCTCTGCTGACAACACGTGTCCCAAAAACGCGACCTTCTCCATCCAGAACTCGCACTTGCTGAACTTGGTGTACAGTTTCTGCTGTCTCAGCCTCTCCAACACGACCCTCAGGTGCTCCTCATGCTCTTCCGTGGTCTTAGAGTAAATCAAGATATCATCGATGAATACACCACAAACCTGTCCAACTCTTCCATGAAGACCTTGTTCATCAAGTTCATGAAGTAAGCAGGGGCGTTGGTCAGCCCGAAAGAAACCACCACGAACTCGTACAAGCCGTACCGTGTGGTGAAAGCTGTCTTGGGTATATCCTGCTCTCGGATCTTCATCTGGTGGTAACCTGATCTCAAGTCGATCTTGGAGAAGAACTTTGCCTTTTTTGAGCCTATCCAGCAGGTCCTCGATTCTAGGTAGCGGGTACTTGTTCTTGATTGTCATCGAGTTGAGCGTGCGGTAGTCTATGCACATCCTCTCTGTGCCGTCTTTCTTCTCCACGAAGAGCACTGGCGAACCCCACGGTGAGGCACTCGGCCGAACAAACCCTTGCTCGAGCAGCTTCTTGAGCTGTTTCTTCAACTCGTCCAGCTCGTCGGACGACATCCGGTACGGACTCTTTGCAATGGGCCCCGCCACCGGCATCAGCTCAATCACAAACTCAACGTCCCGGTCTGGGGTTAACTCCGTAAGCTCCTCTGGAAACACGTCCGGAAACTCACAGACCACTGGGATTTCTTCAATCTCTTTCCCACTCATGTTGCACATCATCGTAGCAGCTTTCGGACTCTGTGGCTCGATCCGTACTTTAGTTCCACTGGGGTGTTCTAGCTGTATAACTCTGGGGTTGCAGGAGACTATCCCGTTGTGCTTTGCCAACCAATCCATACCTAGGATCACGTCTATCCCGGTAGACTCCAAAACTGTCAAGTCTGCCGTGAACTGTTGCCCCTCAAACACCATCCTCACTCCCCTGCACTCTAACGTACTCCTCTTCTCTCCTACGGAGAGCTAGTCAAGATAGGCCTTGGTCGAGGCTTAGTTGGTAAAGACCTTTCTTTAACAAACTTGGTAGAAATATACGAAAACCGAGCTCCGCATCGAACAAAACAGTTGCCAAACCGAGTCAACAAGGAACTCACCAACCGTGACGTCGGGTGCGGCCGCCGCATCCTCGGCGGTGAGGTGGTTCGGACGGCCTCGAGTAGCCGGCGGCCGAGCGGTCCCTCTCGCCGTGTACGGGTGGCCGTCCTCCTCGGTGCCGGTGGCTTGGCCGGGGTCCGGAACCGAGAGCCGCGGTTCGACTCCCCCGGTGGCGCCGCCGTGGGCACTCGAACGACTTGTGCCCAACCCGACGGCGCTGAAGCAAGTCACCTTGGATCTGTCTCGCCGACCGTGGTGGTGGTCTCGGTTTCCGCCTGTTCCGTCCTCCACTCCCGCCCGGGTTGGCTCTCGCTCTCGCGGGCCGAGACCGAGTGACGTGGTGCCTCCGCCGTGACCGGTGGCCCCGAGCGTAACCCTCGTCCTCTCCGCCCTCCGTGGTGGACCCGAGCGTCCTGCCTGGTCTGTGCGCTTGGACTTGTTTCCACGAACCTCCATGTACTCAAGCCTAGACCTCTCCACGATCGCGTGCCTTGTCGATAATGGAGCGAAGTGTCGGCGGTCGTGCGCGGACAAGTGGTGTGCCATCCCCTTGTGCAGCCCCTTCCCCGAACCAAGAACTTTCTTCTTCTCTGTGTCGGTGTCGTCTGGCACGTACCTCATCAGCTCTTGGTAGCGGTTGGCGTACTCATGCACTGACATACTTCCCATCTTGAGCTGCCTGAACTCGTCAGCCTTCCTGTCCATCACTGCCTCTGGAATGTGGTGGCTCCAAAAGCCTCCACAAACTCGTCCCACCCGATGTGCAACGGGTCCGGGTGCGAGTCACAGTAGCTGTCCCACCACGCACTGGCTGTGCCGACCGGCCCGGTGCGCTACCACGGTCACACACTCCTCCTCGGTGGAGCTCGGTCCAACTCCGGCCTTCTTCTCAATCTCTCGTAGCCGCTTGTCCGCGTCCATCGGGTCTGCTGAGTGGTCGAAAGTAGGCGGTCGTAGCTTGTTGAAGTTCTCAACCTTCTTCTGGAAACCCCTCCGCGCGCGTTGCGGCCGACCCCCGTGGTTGTTGTTGTTGTTGTTCTGAGCTAGCAACTGGGTGATCGTCTGCATCAGCTGGGTCTGTACTGCCATCACGTCGGCCAAGTTCGGGGGAGGTGGCGGTGGTGGCACCTCGTGTCCCTGAGCCTGGCCTGCTCCTCCCTCGGGCTGGGGTACCTGCTCGTGCTCGAGCTCCTCGCTCCCCGAGCTCCCTCGTCGGCGTGCGCGGCTCCTCGACCGCCAACTCGCCTCCTCGGCCTCCGCGGCCCGCCGGCCTCCGCGAGTCCTCCCCCGTGGCGCGTGACCTCCACGGCGTCCGCGGCCTCTCGCTCTCCGCTCGGGTTAGGGGCATCCTCCCCCCCGTTGTCCCCGGCCGACCTCCCTCGAAACGGGCCAGAGTCGCCGGACCTCCTTGCTCCCGACATCTGTTCCAGTTGCAAGAGTCAGTAGTGGTAGGGAGAATATAGTTTTTAAGGTTATTAACAATAAAGGAGTAATCCTGCTAACAATCAAAGAATTCATACAGACATAAAGAAGCATGAAATCCAAGAGAAACCATGAAGATCCATGTCACTCAATCAAAGCCACCATACAAAAGGGGTGCACCTCGAGGTTTACTCCAACGACCTTCGAGGGTGCACAGCAACACGTCACGCTAACGCATGGTACATCATGGGGTAGCTACTACAGGCATGTCAACATGAGCGGTAGCATTACATCTAACTCATTACATCAACTCAGAATCTACTGCTAGCTCTCTACTCTCGTCACTGGGTACTCTGAGGTGCCTCTGAGCTGGTGTCTGGTGGAATGGAGTAGAACGGCGGTGAGTAGGCCCCTGGGTAACCCGGCATCCTGATCGCCGGTCCTCCGTAGTAGTCTCGGGTATCCTGAAGAGCACGGTCCATCTCTGTTGTGTCCTGAGAGCCTCTCGGGTACGGGCGCACACGTGGTAGGAGCGTCGGGGGTAGCTCAAAGGTCTCTGTCCCGCCGTGGCCTCTTCTTGAGTGGTAGCCGCGCGGGAGAGCTCCTCCAACTCTCTCGGCCTCTCGCCGGGCTCCGAACGCTCCCGGGCCGTGCGGGTCCCGGCTGCTCGGTCTCTCTCCTCGTAGACCCGCCCACCGAGGTAACACAAGTGGTGGTAGTTGTGTCGACTCGCCTCCCGAAGGTCCCACATCTTTACTTGATAGTCGGTTCTTTCGCAGCCTCCAACCGACTCCAGCTGGTCCATCACCTCTGCAAGCCTCACTCTGTCCTCACGCGTGGCCTCCTCTGTAGCCCGGTGCAACTCCTGCGCTGTCCTCAGCCGTGCCTCTAGTGTAGC
The DNA here is from genome assembly GCA_947561735.1 of Cenchrus americanus. Lineage (NCBI taxonomy): Eukaryota > Viridiplantae > Streptophyta > Magnoliopsida > Poales > Poaceae > Cenchrus > Cenchrus americanus. The sequence continues at coordinate 192,444,790 of OX387242.1, forward strand.
AATCCTCCTGGCATCCCTCTCGGTGCTGGCTCTAGCTGCCGCCATCCCGAGCTGTACGAGCTCCCCGTTCCTCTGGTGCGACTCCTCCAACTGGTCGATTAAATCCTCTCTCTCCATCTCCAAGTCCCGAGCCCGCTGCAGGCATCCATCCCACTTCCACCTCAGGTACGCGATCTCACAGTACCGCCCCGAAGAGCGCCCCGGTCCCGGGCCGAGATGCATCGTCTGGCTGCGTGCATCTTCTTGTCCTCCTCCACAGAAGTCACCTCAAGGTACTGCGCTCGGTCGCTCGTGTCCCAGCGACACGGGTCGTAGATCCCCGTTGGAAGCACGCTGAACGGGGTGTCCTTAAGCTTCTCCCTAAGCTGAACACAAACCATCTTGAGAGCTCGGCGTGCGCCAGTCTGGTGTGCCTCCATGGTCGAACTCTCAAAACAGTGCACCTTAACCTCCTTGAACTCTGGCACCCGTGGGTCCTCCGGTACCATAACGGTCAGGAAAGTGGCAGACTGCTCCATGTGCCCCATGGTCCTCCCCTTGTAGCTGACTCGGTCGGTCCCCACTCCGCCCGCCTCCCGTGCACTCCCTCGGCCAAGTGACGAAGCCTCCGACCTTCCTGCCGTCCGACTCCAAAGGGATCCACGCTTCTTCCGCCATCTGCACAACGTTGTTAGAGCGTGGTTAGTAAGGTAGTTAGTGAAAATTAATCAAGATAATGCATATATATATAAGTATAGATATATATATACGGAAGCCAAGGGGTTTATATAAAGTTTCAAGGTTCAAAAACGGCTTCCTATGCTATCGACCATTCCTGGGGCTCGTCCTACAGTCAAGCATGGCTCTGGTACCAACTGAAACGACCCGGATTTCCTCGGACGGAAACCCGACTCTTAGCACCTCGGTGGTAGTCCCAGGAGGGCTACCACGTGCAATCCCTGTCTCAGCGATGCCAAAATCCATACAGAAAGATAAAAACAGTAATGTAGAGTACAACATTTATTTTATTACATTAATCAGAGTACAACTCTTCGGCACATGCCGGGTACAAGTCCATCGGGTCTGAATCAAACATAAATAAATCGTCTAGCAGCGACTCCATGAAAGCGCGGGATACTCCATATCCGCAGGCAACTCAAGTGTAGGAAGAGCTCTAGTCCACCCAACCGTCGTTGTCGAAGTCGTAGTCCGGCTCTGCGTCAGAGGCACCAGGGTCTACCCGATAAGCGGGTAGGTCATGTCAGCTTCCCAACAAAGAGGCAAAAGCGGTGTATATTCTACTATGCATGAGATATCCCTATTCCGCCGTAGAAAGCTTAAGCATAGCAAGATAGCAACATACAAGGTAAGCGAGAAATCAGGCCGAGTGGTCCACACCTCGGGGAAGCTCCCGCTTCCGAGGTCCACACCTCGTGGGTCCACGCCCCGCTCAAGGAAAACCACACCAAAACTCCGGATCTCAACCACGATCCAGAACCCAACTCTCATCCGCGATTTGGGGCCCACTCCGCTCCTACCCCCACATCTCCCAACGGCCGAAGCCGGGCTCACACACTCGGGGGAGAGAAGAAGCACAAGAGAAGTGTAACTAGCCAGCATAATAGATCTTAGGACTGTCCATAACCAGTGGACACGGACTATAGCTATAGGTTTAACACTCTGCAGAGGTTGTACAACTGTACCCGCCCGAATAGGACCGGAACCGGCCGTCACCGGTGTCCGACCCTACCATACGGCTGAAGGCCAAGTAAGTGGATAGTACCCTCCTGCGTCTCCGAGCCTGGCCCAGCCTCCGCGGCAGAGCTCATACTACCCGCGAGAGGTCCCTCGAAGCTGTGGAACCCTTCCCCGGCCTCGCCGGGGCAAAGTCTACTAAGGAGGGAAAAACCACTCCCGACACGATCACACCGATCCGCCTACAGGAGGGACGCTATCCACTACAAGTCTCACCCCGCATCCTCGCCCATAACAAGGCGGGCGGTTTGTACGGTAAGAGTCCAAAGAAACATGGTTAAACTGACGATCGGTCCTTATGGGCCGAGGCGAGCACTCACCATCTCCACCCCATACGACACGTCCCTCGGGTTAGAGGCCAGATCGCATCTTCCCTCGGCAGACGTTCACAAGTAACCAAGCGGCTCGCTCCCGCCATAACACAGCAAGGAGATACGCACCCAGAACGCACGCCAGAAACACACCGAGATATCCACATCTCGGTGCAAGCCCAGAGTACCATCCATAATCAAGCAACAAAAGTATGGATAGTTGAGGTAAGGGACTAGCTAGGGGCCTATAGCTAGTCCCGCAGGAAGTAGAACAAGGAAACAGGGTATAACAATGCATCAAGGCATGGCTATTAAACGAGTTATGCAATTCATCAGATCAACGCATTAAAGTAAAGCACTAGCAGCTATTTGACAACATGGGATCTACATGGTTGGGAGTGACATGACACCTTCGTTCCCGTTGAAGCAGTCGCTGTCCGGAGCAGTGTACTCGGGGTCCTCCTCATCCTCCTGGTCGAAGCTCGTGTCTGCGGCACGAGATTCGATGCGAAAATAAGAAAACGGTGCACAACAATGCAAAAACTCCAAATAAGAACCAGCTTAGAAGATCCAAAAGAACCCAAACTACCTATAAACAGCAAGGTTTATAGAAATTAGTTTTATATTTTTCGGAGCTCCCTAGAAAAAGTTATGAATTTTTAAAGGTTAAAACCATTTCTGGAATTTAAATCAGAAAAGAAAAAGGGGTTTTGAGAAAATACGCTGCTGACGTCAGCATGACGTCAGCGTCCCGTGGTTAACAGGCCGAAAGGGCCCGAAGCGTTGCTGGGCCGTGGGTGGCCCAGCGGACTCGTTTCCGCCCGAAAGTGGGTTTCGGCCCAAAAAAATAGTCCAGGCGTCACAGTCCACCTAACAAACTTTAGAAGTCCGGCTTCCCCCCTCCAGCTATCTTCTGCACTGGGCCGGCGGCCTGCTAGGGAAACTAACTGGGCTTAAAGCCCAGACCCATCCGACGGCCCACTCTCCGGTTAACACGCGCTTCAGCAGAAATTAGCACACCGGGTGCTCGACGATATGCCCGTGACGGCGCGGCCGCGCGCGCGCGTCGCCGGCGTTTGGTCCGGTGGCAATCGCCCGCACGCCACCACCGGAGGATGCTCAAGACGCCGCTCGGCAAGACCGGGGTGTACCCGGCCGGTCGGTGCTCGCGTTCGTGGTCTCGCGCGCGGCGAGCGGCGCGTCGACCCGCACCGGCTCGCTGCCTCCGCCGCCGCGCGTCACGGCGCGGTGCCCCTCCCCTCGCACCCCGCAATCACACACGGGTCGAAGCCCGGCCCAATCAAACGTGCCACGCGCGTCGGCGGTGAGTACGGGTCGAAACACCCCCGTGAACTCGGCGCGCCGCGGCGGCGTCCTTGGCGGCTCGGGCGGCCGCGGGCCCGAAGCATGGAGCTCGCCGGACGCGCGCGGGGCCCAAGGCGCGCGTTGCGCTCACGCGTTCTAGCCCGTTCGCCCGGCGCGGTCGTCTGGTAACCAGAGCGCGGTGCGAGGCGACATGGCGGCGCGCAACACTCCTGCACGGCGTGCTTGGCACGAAGGCCAGCGCCCACAAAAGGTCCTCGCATGGCGTCGGCGGGCCCGGGGGCATGAGTGGCCCGAGAGCTCCACACGAACGCGACGCGGCAGTCCTGCGGCTCGAAGGCCGGCAAGCAGGCAAGGCGACACGACGGCGCACCCCAACACCGTCGGCGCAAAACAGAGCAGGGTTCAAGGAGGGAGGAAAGGGATAGGGTGGCTGCGGTGGTGCTCACGTTGGGGCGGCGGTGTAGTCGAAGCCGGGTCGAGAACGGCGATGGCGTGGCGTAGTAGGCGTTCCCGGCGGCGTACGGTTCCCTGCTCCGGTCCGGCTCCTTCCTCCGACGCGAACGACCTTCTTTCCTTCCCACGAGCGGCGGCGTCCCTGGCGGCGTAGGTGTTTTTGCTCTGGTTCGGCTCCCGGCTCCTCCCTTGCCCGGCGCGACGCGGTGGCGGCGCGCCCGCTCCTTCCTCCAATCCGGTGCAAACGGGGCGGTGGTGAAAGAGAAAACCCCAAGAGGGGGTGGGTGGCTTGGCGTCCGTGCCACGCCGGCCTGGCCCTTTTGAATCGGGGCCGCGAGCAGCTCGAAGGGGAAAAGCCCCCCATACCCTTGGCCGTTCGCCGGGCAGGGCAGGTGGCGCTCGGGGCCGGCGCTCGGGTGCGCCTCGGATGCTCGATGGGAGGGGCAGAAGAGTCTTTCACCTTTCTCGCGGTCGAACCCAACCCCGCGCGCACGCGCCGGTCCCCGCGCGTGCGGACCGCCCGCCGGCCGGGCGCGGCCGTCCCATCGCGCGCCGTGGCGCGATGCGGCACGGTTGACCAACGCCGGGGAAAGGTGAAGAGGAAAAAGGAGAAGAAAGGGAAGGGACGCGGTGGCTGCCTAGCGGGCCCCACTCGGCAGCGAGAGCGGCTGGGTTAACTGCGGGGGTTCTGGTGGGCTGCATTCGGTGCTGGGCCGGCGGGCTAGGTGGGTTTGCTGCAGGCTCCTGCGTAGGCCGGCCCAGCTAGGAGATCAAAGCAAACGAGAAAAGTTTTTGAATTAAGAGCTAGGGACTAAGTTTGAATTTGGATTACTTCCAAATTCAAACAGCACACAATAAAATCCAATAAAACCGGAAAAGTCCAAATCACTAATTTACCATAATTTGAATATATGTTTTTATAAATGGGTTAATCTGGTGAAGATTTCAGATGAGGGCTAGCAATTTGGCTCGAAAATTGATAGCACTCAATGTCATTCAAAAAGTTTCTAATTTTTGCAAAATTTACACACCTAAATTCCTGGGTTGTTACACAAGCATGGGGCTTGGATTGGACAATTGCATTGGTTATGAGCTCATCCCACATTTAGGTAGGGTTGGATCTGGTAGTGACAACCATCGGACCTTTTTTATTCCTCCACGTAATAGCTATCTCCCATAGTACGGGGACCGATGTATTCATGCAAGGTCTGTGTAGACCCTCTAACACCTGCGTGCATAAGTTGACCCCTCTGCATGGTCCTGCCAACATCTTTTTAATCACCCCCATTCTCCTGCTGGGTTACGTGGGAAAAAACAAGCAGGTTGGCAGGAGTCTGCAGGTGCCCGCAATATAGAGATGGAAAGGAGGGCAAGAATTACAGCACACAGGTTGACAAGCGCACAGGGCAATACAGAGATGGAAAGTGCTAATCAACTATTAAAAATTTAACAACACATGACATTACAGTTGACAAAACAAGTTGCACGCTAGTTACAAAATTTGATAGTATACACAATGGCGGAGAAGAGCATAAGTGCAGGGATTGAGGGATTGGCTGCATCCATCAGTGATATCACTTGACAGTTAACATTCAGATTCTCAAGTACAAGCAGAGGTTCCATGGCAGTATATCACAACCTTTTACTACAGAAGGCGTCATTAAGCATACTGAGTTTATGTCATTGGCTGAACCTGGCCATATCAGGGAAACTTCACCTTGCTGCACCACCATTGCATTCTGCAAGGAAAGGTAAAATAAACAGTGAGTTCAAGCATTATCAGTTCTTAAAGGCACATTGCCATAGAAACAGTAACACTGACTAATCTCATTGCAAAGGGACAGATTGGTAAATTGTAAATAAACAATAACAACAAGCACTCTACACACTGACAAATATCATTTGTAATGTTTGAAACAAATCATCCTAGAGAGAATGACATTCACAGGTCATACATAATTCAGAAAGATGCCATTTAGAAATAAGATTTGTGGGAAATAAGAATCAGTACAACTAGTTTCAAAACACCTGCTATAGTACTTCAAAAACAAGCTAATAAGAGGAAAATCATAATACATGCCAGCAATGACACGCTCAAGTCTGACAACAAAACAGAACACATATGAGAGTTTGCTACAGCATGACACGCTCTAAGTAGTCCACCAGGCACTGCTTGCACAAGTTTGAGACTATCATTACCTGTAGAATTAGCATTACCATTGATCTTTATGATGTCTAAGTAAGATGTACCTGTAGAATTGAAAAATCAGTATGCGCTTGTATGAGCCAAATAAATAACCAATGCAAAAAAGAGTAGGAAAATATTACCTGCCTCCCTGAGCCAGTCCTGGTAGCAAATCAGAGCTCCAACTGTGCTACCTGATAGCCTAGTTCTGTGGTCATTGATGATCCGCCCACTTGTGCTGAATGCGGACTCGGACACCATTGTAGATGCAGGGGCAGCTAACACATCACGAGCCATACGTGACAGGATAGGATACTTCGTAGCTTGCATCTTCCACCAATACAAGATATCAAATCCACCATCATTGCAAGGGAATAAGTCATCACGGAGATAACAGTCAAGCTCTCCTGTTCTTTGATTGCTTTGAGCGCTTACATGGCTACTCCAATCTGACCATGAGGAGCAACCTTTTATTGAAGTTGCACTGTCATCTGCTTCGGCTGAATTTGATTTGACACCCCAATTTCATATGAGTAACCATTGAATAGACTCCTGACTGCTTCATCTACTTTATCAATATGGACAGTAGCTGTTCCACCAAAGGCTTGCTTCAAGCGAAACTCCACAAATTTGAATTTGAATCGAGGGTCAAATATAACTGGTATGCAGTCAGATAAGTATGAAAGTTTCTGGTACTTATCAAGCTAATGGATTTAAACTAAGAGAGTAGCTACGAAATCCGTCATATTCTACAAACGAAAAAGGGAGTTCATGGACAACAACAAGCCTAACTAATTCACATCTAGTGACTGTCTTATCAAACTTCCAAAAATTTGGCAGAACAGCAGTATCTGATGATAGTACTGAAGATTGTAATTTCTCAACCATGGCATGCATTTTCAATCTTGGTTCGCATAAATTTAGATGCCTACGCATGTGACTATTTCCGGAGTTGCGGGCAGCAGAGAATACCTCATTGCAGTGCTTACATTGTGCTCGGACAACTCTCCCTCTTTGGTAAATTGGAACCATGTCACTCCATATTTGAGATCTCAATTTGCGTGGTTTTCTTTGGGGTGAAGAGGGACCTATAGCACAAAGATGTCACAGACATATTAGTTTATAGCACACAGGTGTCACAGACATATTAGTTTATTACAAAAATATTAGTTTTAATGACCGGGTAAGCTTGTTTCATCATCAAGGTAAGGTTGTGATGATGGAGAAAGGGATGGAGATCTCTCGGCAGCAAGTGGTAGAGATGTTGGAGAACTTCTTGGATTATGTATTGCCACTTGTGGAGACACAACCAGCCTCAACTGTGGAGTCGTTATCAAGGGAGATGTGTTACCACTTGGCATCTGGGCAGTTCTCACCAGGGGAGACTTTCTCACCAAAGGAGATGCATTACCACTTGGCATCTGGTCCGCTAGTGGAGGCTTGAACCTCTTTGTAGATGGCTGCTTCTTCTCATTTGTTGCCATGGGCCTCTTCAGTGGAGAGCTTCTGCTTTGTAACTGGCTGCTTGTTGAAGGTATTGCTCGCTTTGTAACTGGTTGGTTCTTTATATTTGTTTCCATGGGCCTCTTCAATGGAGAGCTTCTGATAGAAGTTGGGTCGCCTGAGGACCCCCCAACATCTTTTGCTTGAGATGGTGAGGGCATCAATGCTAAGGGGAAAACATTTCAAGCAAAGATAACAGAAGCAGAGATTTAGAAATTTTAAATTGATAGTCCGGCTCAGAGATTTAGAAAACAGATGCAATCCAGCAAATATACTGGAAAGTATTGGTCAACAGCGAAAACAGAAGCAGTCCAGCAAATATACTGGAAACTTATTCTGAGTTTCTGACTAATGATTTTGAAAGCAATTGGAAATTTGGAATCTGGTTCATACATCTTATCTGTTGGAAAGACTAAGATTTATTATATGCAGAGTTGGATCGCCAATTAGAAGAAAGGCAGCACACAAACAAAAGGCAATCCACGATCTCTACGTTTATGAACTTCCCAAACCAGGCCCCTTTACTTTATTACTTGAGTTAATACACCAAAACAAGATTCTGCACCAAAACAAGATGTTGAGCACAGGAATAAGCTCACAAATTAAACACATCCAAGTATATTTTTATGTTTAACATGTTTGGGGAAGCTTCAGTTATTTCTCATGTGTCTGAATCCAATCTGCAAACTGAAATGAGCACAGAGAAATTCACAAACATGTCAAGGACGCTCCCGGATTAGACATCTCAATAACAATGGTACCAGTAGTGGAAAAAATCGCAATTTTATCCGGGGAACGACTGTGATTATCAAATTACGGAATGGATAAGTAGGATAGTGAGCTACTAGAACTATTCAATCGGCTACTAGGAATCGGGTCTATGAATGAAATCGAAAAGCAATAAAACGGGAGCATTGAAGCATGAACATCTCGTAGTAGCCGCCGCATCTGTCCTCGAGGCTTCGGCTGATAATCCTTCAATTCGCCAGCTCTGACGAACAAAGCAGATAATACATCTACGTACTGACAAAAGTTATACAGCTGACAATTTGATTGAAAGTCGCTTATTATTAGCCACAAGGCAACGGTATTTTTCTATCACCAAATCAGCAACAGGAGTTTACTAACCACTAGAAACAATACTCTCACATCAAATCAACAATAGCGCCACTAACCACTAGCCGATCGACTAGCCTCTAACCCACCAGAATTGAAATCCCACATGCGTATTTTGTGTACTGTGTTTGTGAACATTCAAAAGAGCCCATTAATGTGTCGACATCTAGATGATTATCACAGGGTATATAGGAGGCATAATCCCAGACGCAGGATAACAGATTCGCAGTAAAAAAATGGGGGATAAATCTGATGCTGACGAAATCACCAGAACCACCCACAGGCTGGTTTTGCGTAAGAACAAATAGAAAGTGGCATCAATTTGTTAATATTTAGGAAATTAGCACGGGTATTCCGAACAACCCGGAAAACGGACGTGATCCCAATTGCGAGCTACCGAACTCGCGGTAGTGATCGGATCCAGGAGCGGACTAATCGATTCACAAGCAATCAAAGGGCGGCAACACGGGTTCGCCACTTGCAATCATCACGCCCGTGCCTACTTCGAGCATGTGGGGATCGAGCGAATCGAATCGAAGGCGTACCGTAGGAGCGCGGGCACGCGAGCCTTGAACACCTCGTGAGTAGGCCGTCGGCCGGCACGTCGCCGTGGGGGCGAGAGATGGGAGCCGGGCTCCGAGATCCGGAGAGAGCGGAGGACCGTACCGACCCTTCGATCCGCCTTTGAGATGGGAGGAGGAGGGACGCGGAGGAGGGCAAGTCGACCGCTCCTCCCGCCACGGGATCTTGGACCGCTCCTCCCGCCGCCGGATTCTTGAACAGATCGGCCCCCACCTTCATGGAGAGCTGGTCCCTCCGCCGGCCATGGAGGAGTCTGGGGTGAAAGGTGTGGTGTGTTGCAGTGGAGGGGAGGGCCGCCGGCTCTTGATGCTCGAGGTAGGGTTGCCGGTGGCGGCGCTTCGTTGCGCCGAGCCGCCGCAGCCGCTGCGGTCCGGAAGAGGAGGGCAAGCGCACCAGGTGTTTGCAGGTGCTTGCAGGCTTAGCAGGTCATCGCGGGCTTGGCAGGCAAGCCTGCGGAAGCCCACCGGGCCTGGCAGACATTCCTGTGAAGCCCACTTGCGAAACTCGGGCTGCTGCACAAATGCCCAATGAGGCTGAATTTCGCAGGCGGGCTTGGTAGGCTTGCGGGCTGTCCTGCGCCCATTTACATCCTTACTAGTTTTCATACCCTATGTATCAACATTGGTCTGATTTCTGTTTTGCCCATTGCGTAGGTCCATTTTGTGTATACATTTATTTAAATTATAATATTCATGTGACACTAGCATCTCAGCTAGCATACTTTAATTGACAATGGTACATATCACAGTATTGCACATATACAAAAAATTATATATAGACAATTTATTTAGCGTGGCTTACAGGCAACTTTGGGGAGGTAGCCACAGGCAACTTCGGGGAGGTTTCCGTCATACTTTAAAATGTATTGAAATAATAATTTACTGTTGGCATTATATATAATAGTTATGCTTCTGCACATAGAAGAGAAATTGAAGTTCAAATCATTTATTTTGATGTCGCCGGTATTCTGATAAGCCTACCTTATATTTTGATTTGGTAATGGAAAAGCCAAGCTCATTATTGGTAAAGAACCAACATTGAGTTGGGTTCATTGTAAGGATGTTGCATATATAATATTGTGTGTTGACAAAACTCTGAACTAGGATATATCTCATCGTATAAGCTTCTAATTTTATTATTAGACAACAAGTCCGACCACCATGTTTCAAAATCCTTTGTATTTTATTTATCAATTTTTTTATAAAAATAGAAATGAGTTTCATTTCATGAGTGGAAGATTCAAAAGATATTTTGGTTCTATTATTGTGCTGTGCATGTATACAACATTAGAACTTGATAAATGTTGAAGACTGCATTTCAAAGTATCAAGGACAGTCCATGTAATCATATGAAGTATTGCATATATTTTGGTCACATTATTATTACCAATGTAAAAACATGATATTAAGTCCTTGTAAATTGCTTATATTGTCGGTGTTTTAGACCGGCAACCTACTACGGGGAGTACCCGAAGTAGATGAATGTGACTCGCCGAGATCGGTAACTCGAAGGAAGAGACACGTGGCACACAATTTAGACAGGTTCGGGCCGCGAGGTGCGTAATACCCTACGTCCTGTATGCTGCGTAGCTCTGGATTGATAGGGCACGATTACAAGATGGTGCAATAGTGCGCCGTGAGTTGTAGGAGATTGGATGAGATGAGGTGATCCTGAGATCGGTCCCTGCCTCGCCTTATATAGTCCGGGAGGCAGGGTTACAAGTCGGAGTAGGGAAAGAGTACTAGTCGAGTACGTCTAGGAGACCTCTATACAGTGCGGAACATGTACAGAGCCCTAACCGAGTACTACTCCTGTGCAGTCCTTGTGCTCCACGCCTTCAGATGCCGTGTAGCGCAAGCCAGGTAGTCCCAGGGGCCCACCGAGTAGTCGGTCCTGGTACCCACCGATGCAGTGGGCCCAGGGAGGTCCATACGACAAGCCCCCGAGTACTTTGTAGTCGAGAAGGATAGCTTCGAGTAGTCTTGACGGCCTTAACGAGTAATCCTCAAGCGTCCCTGAGTGCTACAAGTCAAAAGTCCTCAAGAGTAGGCGAAGCATCCCGAGGCTGGAATGTACTCCAGCTGATGTTTGAGCAATCTTGAAGTCTTCTCGAGTAGTCCCAAGCGTCCTCGAAAACTGCCTTCGAAGGCCTTCAAAAAATGCCTGTCTTGTCTTGAAGCCGGAGCCGTTATGGAGATGCGATTTGCAGAACCGCAATCCACATGGAGTAGCCCCCGAGCCTCGAGCTGCGGGCTCTGGCTGAGGGTCCATCCGAAATCTTGGCAAGAAAATCCCGAAAAATCCGGAGAGAAAAAACCGAAGGACACGTGGCACGGAGCCCCCGAGCCTTGAGTCGAGTACTTCCTCTCGAATTGAAGGGTCTTCTTGGAGAATGTGTCCTGAGATGCTCTTGAGACTAGCCGCGTCCCAGGTAGTCGAGTAGAAGTAGCCGAGCCCCCGAGGTGAGGCGCGTCGACTAGTAGAATACGAAGAGTCACGCGCGGACGCTGAGTCAGCCGCGCGTGGACTTATCCAGCCGCCCGTTGCGGAGGCGTTTTGGCTTATAAATAAGAGCCAAAACCCTTAGGGTTTTTCACCCAAGTGAGCCGCAGTCATTTCCATTTGAATCTAGAAGTAGATCCACTCCAGCGCCTGCTGCCGCCGTAGTAGATCCGAGCGCATCGCCACCCGAAGCCTTTAGGGTAGCCCCCGAGCGGATGCGAGTGAAAACTCCTTGCACTTGGAGAATGAAGCCGTCGCCGTCGAAGACGTCCAAGGCCGGCGGGAAGAAGAGGAGCCGTACAGAGGCCGCCGCGGCCGCCACCAGCGCGGCGCCGCGGCCCCTCCCCCTCCACCGCGCGCCGATCCAAGCCGCGAGTGGAAGAAATCGAAGGTCAAGACGGAGGACTCCGCCGACCCCGTTGAACGGCGGGTTCATCGGGGAGAAGGAAGTCGACATGTGGAGATCCGCCGCGAGAGATCCTTATCCGATGGAGAAGGCCGAAGACGAGATCCCGATGTTCTCGCGCTTCGTGGAGCGCGGTCTTGCGCTCCCGGCAAGCGACTTCTTTAAGGGGTCGCTCGGGTACTACGGCATCGAGTACCTCAACCTGAACCCGAACGGCATCTTCCACACCTCGGTCTTCGTCCACTTCGCGAGGCCTTCCTCGGAATCAAGCCGCACCGGGTGCTCTTCCGAAGTTCTTCCGCGTCAAGCCGCCACCCGCGTGCCTCCAACCCCAGAGTAGTCGGGGGAGCCGGGATCCAGCTGAGGGAAGACGCCGCGGATCAGTACCTGGCGTACAAGCTCGTGGACTCCAACACGGATTGGAAGACGAGGTGGTTCTACATCACGAACCACCACCCTGGCCTGCCGAAGCCGAGCGGACGGCAGCCCAGGCATCGTGAGTGGTGGAACACAGAGCCCACCATGCAAGAGGGGATCCAGCTCCCCGAGCTGCTAGCACGCATTCGAGTGCTCAGAGAAGCTGGACTGAGGGCCGAGCACGTGGCCTTCAGTTTCATGAAGCGCAGGATCCAGCCGCTGATGGCGCGGGATACGCTGGGCTTCGAGTACACCGGCGACGACGACTCGTCGCGGATGCCGGGGGGCGAGTTGGACGACAACGACATCATCGAGAGGTTGTCGCGCATCTTCAAGGACATGCCGGAGTACACGGCGTGCCCGGTCGAGGAGTACTCCGCCGCGCGCCTGCCCAACGAGGTGAGTAGCCGTACCCCCCTCGTCGAGTAGTGAGTACTTGTAGTAGAGTTGCTGACGCCTTGTGTCTTTGCACAGGATGATGTGAAGCGGTTTGTCTCCGAGCCGCAGCCGCCACCGAGCGGGATCGAAGTCCCGGTGGAGGGGAAGGTGAAGGAGCGCTGCGAAGTCGGTGAAGGCGACGACACCGTCATCGTGGAGGATACCTCCGATGACGAGGGAGACGAAGAGACTCTTCAGGACCGCTTCCAACTGCGGTCGAGGTTTAGCCGTCCAGGCTTGCCTCATGTGCCACTTGTTCAAGACCCTCCGGCTAGCCTGGAGGCTAGCCTTGCTGCGCCGCCGCGGAAGCCGCGCAACCCCACCAAGAAGCGGGTGGCGAAGAAAATGAAGGTCTCAGAGACTACGCCTCCGGAGGTAAGTTATCTTGAGCAGAATGGTCAAGTACCCGGTAGTTGAGTACATTGCTGACGAGTAGTCTCCCTTTGTGTGCAGGAGGTGCCGCCAACGGAGCCCGTCGAAGAGGGCGACGAAGGCGTGTGGGACCCGGTGGGGGAACCAGCTGGAAGCCGAAGTCCATCCCCCACTGTCGAAGATCTCCTAGCGCAGCTGGAGCGCCAGCCCCCTGCTCCAGAGGAGAGCAGAGTACCCGCGGCCACCGCCGTTGGAGAGATGGAAGCCGCAGGGACGCAGGAGACGTCTGCGCCGGCCGCCGCCACCGTGGAGGAGGCGGTAGTCGAAGAGGCGGGGGAAGAAACGCCCGCTGAGGGTGGACTGGTTGATATCGCCAGCATCCTTGTTGCTCCGGCCGTGACTATCGTCCGGTCGAACTTGTAAGTACCACGTCCTCACGAGTAGTACTTGCTGCAGTAGTCGATTTGTCTGACGACCCTCTGTGGATACTTCTGCAGAAAATCCACAGATCTGAGCTGGGACGGGGAAGAGCCCGCGACAGCGGAGGCAGGAGAGGCCGCGCCGCCCGTCGAGGAGCCCGCTCCCGAGGCCCAAGCCGCGACCGAGCCCCCGGCGACCGAAACGCCGCTGCCAGAGGCGGTCATAGTCGAAGGTGAGTACCCCTCTTGAAGCTGTAGAACTCCAGGACGAGTAGTCGTAGGCACTGATGCGCGTGTCGTTTGCTGACAGGCGCTGAAGGAGGTGACATCCCTGCAGTGGTGCCCATGCAGGAGTTGACACCAGAGGCCCCGGAGGCCGCGGAAAGAGCCCCCGAGCCCGAGGGGGAAGTCGTCGAGAAGTCCGCCGGGGGAGAAGCGGCTACCACGTCGCCAGGGGTTGCCCTGGAGGTGGCTATCCGATCCCCTGAGATCCAAGACGCGGAGCCTATCCGCTCGGCGCCAATGACGGAGGCTACGTCGAGTAGCCGCGGCGGGATTGAACTTCTGGCCGACGATCTCGTCGAGCCGGCAGTGGTGGCCCAGCACCTGGAGGCGATCCGGCGAGCCGAACAATTGATGAAGGTACGTAGCCGGAGCCTCCCGAGTAGTCAATCCTTTGCGTTGAGTACTCTTCTTGACTTGAACTTGTCTTGTGCAGGACGTCGCGGAGCGATCCCGCGAGAAGTCGAATCTGCTGCAAGGTTACGGCGACACCGTGCTCCGAGCCGAGGCCCTGGAGGAGCAGCTCGTGAAGTCGCGGAAGCATGCGGCCGCCATGCAGTCGAAGCTCGACGCCGCCTTCGCCAAGTACCACAACGACGTGATGGAGTTGCAGGCGAAGGGCGACGAGTTGGTGCGGAAGAACAAAGGCCTCCGCAACAAGAACAAAGGTATGTCCTTGGACTTGTTGGGTACTTGTTGGAAGTCGTCAAGCCTCTGACCCGTTGTTGTGTTTCCGTCTTGCAGAACTCGAAGGCCAGGTGGAGCAGCTGAAGGCCTCGGAGGTCAGCATGAAGAACCTCTTCTACCGGGAGCAAGAAGCCCGCCAGGTACTTGAGCTCGACTACAAGGAGCTCGCCTTCGAGTGCGAGAAGCATATGGAGCTGCGGATTGCCTCTGACAGAGATCTCGTCAACTGCTACAAATCTTTGCAGAAGTTGAACGAAGATTGCGAGGCGCTCCGGGCCCGGCTGAAGGACCTTGAAGAGGCTGCCCTCCCGATCGCGAGGCTCCCGGTGCCGCACCCGTGCGGCCCCAAGATCGCTCCCCGGCGGATCGACTTCGTGAGGCACCAAGCCGGCCGGCCGCCTACGTCAAGCACATGGCCAAGTCGATCCCGAAGGCAAGTCGGCCTTCATGAAGTCGTACTTCCCGAAGGCTCTAGTGGAGGTGGTCGCCGGCGGGGTAGCCGCCAACTGCTCGGATGAGCGATGACGCGAGTCGGCCGGAGCGCATGGCTCCCCATCGCGGAGCGGTAGCCGAGAAGCTGAACCTCCAGTAGCCCTGCATAGGTAGCTTAGTAGCCATGGTTGTACAGGAAACACTTGTAATGAACTTATTCATGTATCAATGAAATGAAATTTCCAGCAATGAGTACTCGTAACCGCGATCTCAGAGTGCGGAGCGCCAATCGTGGAGTAGGTGCGAGTAGTAGTACTCGGCTTTAGTAGTCCCGTCATAGGGAGTAGACAGTAAGCAAGTTGATGAACAATCAAGCTTTATTACTGAAGAAGTACACCTGGGTGGCCAGGGCCGTAGTTACAAGGTAGTCGCTTGGACCCGGAGGCCGCTTACAGCTAAGTGGCGCTGGAGCGGGTAGCCGCTTGCAGCTGGTGATCCGTAGGTAGCCGTGTAGGCTGGATCGCAGATCCGTAGGTAGCCGCGCGGGGCTGGATCTTGGGTGTGGTCTCTTGGTAGACCGCTGCTAGAGTCCTTGACGCTCGTCGCAGCCCAGGGTCCGTAAGTAGCCGCACGGGCTGGACCTGGAGGAGAGTAGTCTGGAGACTTGGAGCCAGGACCCGGGGGGTCACTTGCGGCGAGGGGTGTTGATGTAGTCATGTAGACTTGAACCCCGGAGTAGTCGTGTAGACTAGGCGTAGAATCGACAGAGTTGGTCGACGTTCCACGAGTTGTTGACGTCTTCGCCTTCAAGTGTTTGGAGGCGGTAGGAGCCCGGCCCGGTCACCTTAGCCACGGTGAAGGGGCCTTCCCGTGGGGAGCCGAGCTTGTGTAGTCCTTCCGTGTTCCGGGATACGGCGGAGGACAAGATCTCCAACGTTGAAGGAGCGTTCCTTGACGTTGCGATCATGGTAGCGTCGGATACCCTCCGGGTACCTTGCCGATTGGACGAGGGCGGCGCGGCGAGCTTCTTCGAGGCTGTCGATATC
The DNA here is from genome assembly GCA_947561735.1 of Cenchrus americanus. Classification (NCBI taxonomy): domain Eukaryota; kingdom Viridiplantae; phylum Streptophyta; class Magnoliopsida; order Poales; family Poaceae; genus Cenchrus; species Cenchrus americanus. The sequence goes on from OX387242.1 coordinate 192,461,001, forward strand.
AACTCGTCTCGTCGTCTTCCGAGACGCCTTCGTCGTAGTGTTCCACCGCCGGCGAGTTCCATATGACGTCGGCAGGGAGGATGGCTTCAGAGCCGTAGACCAAGAAGTAGGGGGATTGCCCCGTTGGCTTGGATGGTTGAGTCCGCAGCCCCCAGAGTGCGTTGGGTAGTTCCTTGATCCACTTGCCCCCTTTAGAGTTAGCAGCGTCGTGTAGCCGCTTCTTTAGGGCGTCGAGCACCATCCCATTGGCGCGCTCGACTTGTCCGTTGGCCCGTGGATGGGCGACTGAGACGTATCTGACGTCGATCCCGTTGTTCTCGCAGTACTCCCAGAACTGGTGGTTGTTGAAGTTGGACCCCAGGTCTGTGATGATGCGGTGGGGTAGCCCGTAGCGGTGTACGAGTTCATCCGGAAGTCGAGTACTCGTCGGCCTTGGGGCATGTAACCGGCTTGACCTCGATCCACTTGGTGAACTTGTCGATAGCCACCGGTACCTCGTTGAATCCTCCCCGGCGCGGTTGGCGGTGGCCCAATCATGTCGAGCCCCCGGCAGGCAAAGGGCCAGGTCGGCGGTATGGTGACTAGCTTGTAGGCTGGGACGTGTTGCTGCTTGGCAAAGAACTGACATCCTTGGCACCTTCTGACGAGTTCTTCGGCATCGCCCAGGGCTGTGGGCCAGTAGAAAGCTCGCCGGAAGGCCTTGCTGACCAGCGTGCGTGAAGACGCGTGGTTGCCGCAGACGCCCTTATGGAGCTCCTCCAAGATGTCCTTGCCTTCTTCACGAGGGACGCACTTCATGAGTACTCCAGAAGATGCGCCCCGCTTGTAAAGCTTGTCTTCGACGAGGACGTAAGACTTGGCGCGGCGGACGAGTTGTTCGGCCGCGTTCTTGTCGGAGGGGACCTTCTGCTCGCTGAGGTAGTCGATGAAGGGTTGCCTCCAGTCCACGTCGATCATCATGACCTCCTGCCCATCTGGTGGACGGGCTGGGGCAGTGGTCGGTGGAGCCAGCTCCGGGATGGATGGCGCGTGAAGCTCATGGACGAAGACGCCCGCAGGTACTTGGGCGCGGGTGGATCCAAGCTTCGAGAGGACGTCCGCTGCAACGTTGTTGTCACGGACGATGTGATGGAACTCGAGACCATAGAACTTGTTCTCGAGCTTGCGGACTTCTAGGCAGTAGGCGTCCATGTTCTCCTTGTTGCAGTCCCAGGACTTGTTGACTTGGTTGATGACCATCGCGGAGTCGCCGTAGACTAGTAGCCGCTTGATGCCAAGTGAAGCCGCGAGGCGAGCCCATGTAGGAGGGCTTCGTACTCGGCTTCATTGTTTGAGACCTTCCGTAAGATGCGGGACGTACTTGAGTTGTTCGCCCGTTGGAGAGATCGAGAGTACCCCCGTGCTCGCGCCCTCGAGGTTGAGTGAGCCATCAAAGTACATCACCCAATGCTCGGTCGCACGGTGGGAGTAGGTAGCCGGTTCTCCCGCCACTCGCCATGAAGTCGACTAGTGCTTGCGACTTGATGGCCGTGCGTGGCTTGAATTCGATGGTGAGGGCGCCGAGCTCGACGGCCCACTTGGAGATTCTTCCGGTGGCGTCTTGGTTCCTCGTGATGTCGCCGAGCGGGTAGTCGGTGACGACGGAAACCGAGTACTCCTGGAAGTAGTGTCGTAGCTTCCGCGAGGTGATGAGTAGAGCGTACAGAGCTTCTCGCACGGGCGGGTAGCGAGCCTTGGACTCGATAGAACCTCGCCGACGAAGTAGACCGGGCGGCCCCGGACCGGATAGGCGTGGCCGTCTTCCCCGCCGCTCGACGACGATGGCAAGATCGACCACGTGAGTAGTCGCAGCGAGGTAGAGCAAGAGGCCGCTCGCCCTTGTGAGGAGCCGTGAGGATTGGCGGTTTTGACAGAAGTCCTTGAGCCGGGCAAGGGCTTGATCCGCCTCCGAGTCCACACGAACTTCTCGTGATGCTTGAGTAGTTTGAAGAAGGGGAGACCCCGTTCTCCTAGCCTCGAGATGAATGCGGTCGCCGCCGCCATGCACCCCGTCAGCTTCTGGACGTCCTTGATGCTCGTGGGAGCTTTCATGCTGGTGATGGCGGAGATCTTCTCGGGGTTGGCTTCAATGCCGCGCTAGCTGATGATGAAGCCGAGTAGTTTGCCCGAAGGGACGCCGAAGACGCACTTGTTCGGGTTGAGCTTCCAGCGGTACTCGCGTAGTGATGCGAAGGTCTCTTCAAGGTCGTCGATGAGGGTACTGGAGTCCCCGGGTTTTGACAACCACGTCATCCACGTAGGCCTCGACGTTCTTGTTGAGTTGCCGCTTGAAGCAGTGCCCGGATGGCCCGTTGGTAGGTAGCGCCGGCGTTCTTCAACCCGAATGACATGGTCGTGTAGCGATGCGCGCCAAACGGGGTGATGAACACGGTCTTCTCCTCGGTCTTCCTCCTTGATTGCGATCCGGTGGTACCCGGAGTAGCGCCGAGGAAGCAAAGCGGGTCGCAGCCCGCCGTGGAGTCGATGACTTGATCAATCCGCGGCAACCCGAAGGGGTCCTTGGGGCAGTGCTTGTTGAGGTCGGTGTAGTCGACGCACATCCTCCACTCGTTCGAGTTCTTCTTGCAGACGAGGACGGGGTTGGCGAGCCACTCAGGATGGAAAACTTCTCTGATGACGCCAGCAGCGAGTAGCTTGGCGAGCTCCTTCTTGATGGCGTCCTGTCTGTCGTCGGCAAAACGTCGGAGGTGTTGTCGCTTAGGGGTGGCCTTTGGATCGACATTGAGGCAGTGCTCAATCAGCTCCCTGGGCACTCCTGGCATGTCCGCTGGCTTCCACGCGAAGATGTCGCGGTTAGCCCGAAGGAAGCTGATGAGCGCGTCTTCCTATTTGGGGTCGAGGCCGGCCCCGATGGTGGTGGTCTTGCTGGGGTCGCCTGTTCCGAGGTCGACCGTCTTGACGAGTACCTCCTCAGGTGGCTGAGGCTTGTTGGCGCTGTCAGACTTCTCTGGGATGTCGAGTTCGCTTGTGGCAAGCTTCTTCGACGCAGCGTAGACCTCCATCATTGGGTTGGGTACTTGATTTGTTGAAGCGATCACCACGGCCTCTGTATCGCAGTCGTGAGAGATCTTCAAGTCCCCCTGGAGGGAGAGTACACCGGCTGGGCTTGGCATCTTGAGTACCAAGTAGGTGTAGTGGGGCAACGCCATGAACTTGGCGATGGCCGGTCTGCCGAGGATGGCGTGGTAGGAGGTCTCGAAGTCCGCGACCTCGAACTTGATGTACTCGGTGCGGTAGTTGTCCCGAGACGCCCCGAAGGTAACTGGCAGTACCACTGAGCCCAGTGGGATAGCCGCGTTGCTTGGGACGATGCCGTAGAAAGGCATGCTGCTCTTGTCGAGCATGGGGGTGACGTCAAGGTTCATCTTCTTCAATGTTTTGGTGAAGAGGACATTGAGCCCGCTTCCACCGTCGATGAGCACCTTGTTGAGCTTGGAGCCCGCCACCGTTGGTTTCAGGACGAGAGGGAACCGTCCTGGTTCGGAGAAGCTAGTCCACTGGTCCGCGCGGGAGAAGGTGATGGGTACCTCTGACCACCTGAGAGGGGTCAGAACCGCTGGCTCGATGGACATCACTTCACGACGGGTAGCCTTCTGCTCCCGCCTGCTGGGCAGTCCGCCGAAGAGGACGTTGACGGTCTTCTCGGGTTCTTGGAAGTCGTTGTTGTCGCCGTCCTTCTTCTTGCCCTTTTGGTCGTGAGGGTGCGGTGGCTCCGGCGTATCCTTGAGTGCGTGCCTGAGCTGGTAGCACTGCTCGGTAGTGTGGTTGCCGTTCGGATGCCACGGGCACTTCTCCTTCAGCAGGTCTTTGAACTCGCCTGAGTTCTTCTTCGAGTTCCCTTTCGCAGGGCGCTGGATAGCCGCGACAGTGTTGTCTGGCTTGCGCTTGCGGTTGGGACCCGAGTAGTAGTTGTTGTTGTTGTTATTGTTGCGGCCGCCTTGATTTGCATTGCTGCCGCTGCCGCCGCCCTGGTTCTGCTTGGACTTGCCGCGGATGGCGTCGTACTTGGCGTTGGCCTTGTCCTCTTCATCCGCCCAGGACGTGATCATGTCCTTGAGGTGGGGAATGGACCTGGGGCGGCGACGACCGAAGTCCTCAAAGGTGCGGCGATGGTAGAGGCCATCCTGGAAGAGGTCGATGACCTCCTTGTCGGTGACGTCGATGACGGTAGCGCGCTTGTCGAAAAAGCGGCGCATGTACTTGCGGAGGGTCTCGCCTTGTTCCTGCTTGATCATGGCGAGGTCCATGCGAGTACCCGAACGGCCCATTGCGCCCGCGAAGTTGCTTGTGAACTGCTCCTTCAGCTGGTCCCACTTGTCGATCGAGTGCTTGTCCAACGACTCGAGCCATGTGAGCAGAGCTTGGTCCAGACAGAAGGGGAAGTAGATGCATTTGGTGTCGCTGTTGCCGCCAGTGTTCTCGATGGAGAGAGCGTAGCATCGGAGCCACTGGATAGGATCCTGCTTCGCATCGTACTTGGTGATACCCAAAGGCTTGAACTTGTCGGGGAGGAGTAAGTTGCGAAGTCGTGGTGAGAAGGCGGGAAAGCCGTCGCCCTCAGCAGCAGTGGTCGACTTCTTCCGCCGCAGCTCCTCGATCTTCTGGCGAGCGTCGTACCCGCCGTGCGAGGCGCCGGAGGCGTGGTCGTTCGCGTGGCCTCGGCCGCCGCGACCGCCGCCGCCTCCCGGCCTCTCTCCGTTGGCCCCGTGGTTGGAGCTGCCGCCATCGCTGCCGCCACCGTCAGGGTCGTTGCCGCCACCACCGGCCGGAGCGCGGTGGGGGACAACCTCTCGGTTGCCTTGGTCCTGAGAAGGTCCGCCGGCGTGGGAGCGGTGACGGTTTGGGTCAGCTGGTATGTCGCCTCGAGTACGGTTGGGCCAGCGTTGGTGCTGCGACTAGTAGCTTCGTTGTCGCGCGGTTTAGCTGGAGGAGGTTGGCTGACTCTGTTATCGACCCGCATGAAGTAGGCTTCTTCAGCGAGCTTGGCGATGACCTCTCCAGCGCGTATGCCCTGAGCCTGGCGTGCGATCGTTGTGATCGACATGAGGCATTGCTCAGGAGTGGTGTGGACTCTGCTCTCGACCACCTCGAGAGCTTCCGCAAGGTTGCGGATGGGGAGGTTGTCTCTGAGCCGCCGGCGTCGTTCGCTGCGCTTTCTGTTGCGTTCGCGCCGGGCGTCCCTGTTGGCGACGGTCTCGCCTGCAGGTGCATCCGCAGACAGCTCGTCTGCAGAGATGTCCTCCAGGTACTTGTCTTCGGCCGTGCTTGAGGGTCCTGGGGTGTCGCCAGCAGCCATGAAGACTTGGCGATCAGGGGTGCCAAGGCTGGACTCAGAGGGTGCCACCTCAGTTGGTGTGTTGGAGTCAGCCTGGGCCAGTGGTGTTCCCTCCTGGAACGGTAGTGAGTCAATGTAGGCGACGTAGCGTGAGTCTCCCTTTGCCAGGTCAGCGGGCTTGCGGTCCGGCCAGTAGACGTATCTGCCGGTCGGTGTCGATCTTATAACCAGCCCAGAGGCTGGCCCTGACAAGGGAAGCTCAGTGGAGTCGTCTTCGGACTCGGGCTCCTCGGGGTCCGACCCGAAGTCGAACTCGTAGTCCGGGTTCGAGTAGAACTCGGAGAGAGGGTTGGAGTCCGAGACGTGATCGGGGACGGCGTCGGAGTCCGAGTTGTACTCGGTTACGGGCTCCTTGCCGGCCCGTCGTGGAGTAGGAGCCCCCGTGCGGGCCCGGCTGAGGACGCGGGGGCCACGCGCGGAGCGCTGACGTGGTGAAGGTGCCGTCTGCGATGGCTGAGCAGCCGGCTCGCATGCGATGGCCCATGGCGACGCCGTGTTCGAGTTGGAGACGGACTCGAGCTCGAAGTCAGCGTGGTGGTTGAAGAGCGAGATTTCGCCGAACTTGTCGGCGAGTTCGCCTGTGACGACTTCGGGAAGCGTCACGAGGCCTGTCCTCGGGTTGGGCTGCATGGTCAGGCGGCGCTGGAAGGAGCCCGCGCCGTCGGCCGGTGCAGCACCCGTGCGCCGAAGACGAAGGTGTCGCCGCGGTTGAAGGCGACAGTTGGCTTGATGTGGACGGAAGCCGTCGAGTTCGCCATGTGATCTCGAGCGAGAGCCCCTACCTGGCGCGCCAGCTGTCGGTGTTTTAGACCGGCAACCTACTACGGGGAGTACCCGAAGTAGATGAATGTGACTCGCCGAGATCGGTAACTCGAAGGAAGAGACACGTGGCACACAATTTAGACAGGTTCGGGCCGCGAGGTGCGTAATACCCTACGTCCTGTATGCTGCGTAGCTCTGGATTGATAGGGCACGATTACAAGATGGTGCAATAGTGCGCCGTGAGTTGTAGGAGATTGGATGAGATGAGGTGATCCTGAGATCGGTCCCTGCCTCGCCTTATATAGTCGGGAGGCGTGGTTACAAGTCGGAGTAGGGAAAGAGTACTAGTCGAGTACGTCTAGGAGACCTCTATACAGTGCGGAACATGTACAGAGCCCTAACCGAGTACTACTCCTGTGCAGTCCTTGTGCTCCACGCCTTGAGATGCCGTGTAGCGCAAGCCAGGTAGTCCCAGGGGCCCACCGAGTAGTCGGTCCTGGTACCCACCGATGCAGTGGGCCCAGGGAGGTCCATACGACATATATGCAGTTCTACGAACATCAGATTTTCCAAAAGAAATTCCGTTCCAAAGTTGAAGTGGAGGTGTTCCTCAGAACAAATGGTCCGATAACGGGCATGTTCAGAGGTAGAAGACTTCAGAAGAAGGTGCAGTCTTCCCTTTACAGAAATTATTGCACAGAAATAATGTTGTCCACTGCACCATGTGAATACTGAGAACAATATATGTTTACAAAGTTTCTCCATTATAAACTTTGAATGTAACTGTGCAAATTTCACAGTGTTAGAAAGGAGGTTAGACCTACAATTGTACAATAATGCCTAAAAATGCAACTGTGCATCAGTAAAACCATTCATAGTAGTTGTATGTATTTTTTTTCATAAATACATATACTGATTCATTCATATTTTGTGATTATGCAGAGCATAGCTGGTCTGGATGGTCATGGTCAAGCTGGTATGTGCCATTAAACGATATATACAGATCAAATATGCTTTACATGACAGACTATTTATCATCTACGTGAAGCTATTATATTTTACAATGTAGCTTGGAAAATTTAGTTTGTCTTAAATGATTTAATCGTGCAAATAGTGTTAATTTTACTAGCAAAATTTGAACACCAGGAATTGCTTACTCTCCTCACCAAGCCTTGAAAATAACATCATTTTTTTGTCAATTATGGTTAACATAACAAATTTTGTCTACAGGTTCAAGTAAATCAAGTAGAGGAATAAAGCCTGCCAACTATGCCACAAAAAATGCTCCAGTTCACCCAAAGCATTCAATCAAGCCAACACTGCCTCATGGTTTTGTGTAATCTCTGAATGATGTCATCTTTCTGGTGGGAAATAAAAGCATAAAGTCATGTCATGTGCTGTAAACTGTGTACATTGGCATGACTTCGAGAAGAACAAGCCCGTAAAGTGCTTCAAACCATATGATGTTTTTTATGGAGAACAATATATGTTGCTAGTTTGCTTGGTACCCTTTAAACTGGATGTAATAATGTGTTGCTAGTTCATATGATTATTTCGTGCCAATTTCGTCAAGTATTGGATTATTATCTGTCATCAAGGGGCACAATGCAAATGTTTAATTAGTAGCTTGTATATTTCTTCCTAATGGTAGACTGTTCGCCAACATGAGTACGTGGTCAAATTAAGCTAGTACTAGTAAAAGATCAGTTTTGTCATCTTTGTCCCAAATATATAGAAACGGGAAGTAGATCATCTGGGCATGGCAATCAACTCAAATGTATGGTCATTGCATCTATTTTGTCTTTCAGTCTGTAACCTTGTACTCAGACACAAGAGAGATTGTTCAAGAGCCTAGAATCTTTCATGTCAATTAACACTTATGACGAACCCATCAATCCTAAAATAATTGAACTTGGTTTATTTGTATTTGATGCATAGGAAAACAGTATGAAGAACAGAATAGCTAATTCGGCAACTTATTGGTGACCTAGCACGCTCACCAACGGCAGCCGCGACATCATCTTCGTGCTGTATAGGGCGCACTGGCGGCACCAGCTCCAGAAGGTTCCCATGATAGAGTTCCTCAGCGTACGCTCCGTGCTCTGCTTTTGCCGTGTCTGCTGCGGAGGCCCATGATTTTTTATTTTATTAATAACACAACACCATTAGTTTCAAGCCGACACTAATGTGGTACTTCGTCACTGCCACTTGCCAGGCAACGTTTTTGAAAACTGGCGATGATGGAGCTTTGGAGCCTACAGTGATGGGCCCTTTTGTACTAGTGTGCGAGAGATCGACTCCGGCTCTGGAATGGGCCCTAGAGAAGCTCATGAGGCATCCCAAGGCCATGGAGTGGGCGGAAGTCGAGAGGTGTGGTGCACGTTTGTTGGGCACGACACCATGCTAGAGCACATGCTCGGCGAGCTCCAGTACCTTGGTACTTGGACCTCGTCATCCGGGAGACACTACGGCTGCACCAACCGTTCATGCTTCTCCTCCTGCAGGAGTGCCAAGAGCCTCGACGTGTGCTCAACTATGATGTCCCCACACGGGGAATCACTGTCCTATCATTTGTTCTTCATCTGTTCATCATTTTGAGACTTGTGTTCTTGATGGACACAACCTTTTGATCCAATTGATAGGTGCTTTGAACATGTTTTCCGTGTTGGTATAGGCTTAGAAAATCCTGTATCCGTTTGTGTTCATAGCCTCAGTTAGATCTAGTTACTTTGCATGATCTTGTTGCATGATGCTTGAGTCCAAACTACGGTTCACGATCAAGTGGCAAGTTGTCTGGAGACTTTTGACCTAGGTCACAATAGTCTGGGCCGGTCAGGGTCTAGTTGACAATGCAAGCATGGGGCTTGGATTGGACAATTGCGTTGGTTATGAGCTCATCCCACATTTAGGCAGGGTTGGATGTGGTAGTGACAACCATCGGACCTTTTTATTCCTCCACGTTCAGATGTTGTCATAGGAGTTCTGAAAGTAGCACGCGGTAATAGCTATCTCCCATAGTACGAGGACCGATGTATTCATGCAAGGTCTGTGTAGACCCTCTAACACCTGCGTGCATAAGTTGACCCCTCTGCATGGTCCTGCCAACATCTTTTTAATCACCCCCATTCTCCGGCTGGGTTACGTGGGAAGAAACAAGCAGGTTGGCAGGAGTCTGCAGGTGCCCGCAATATAGAGATGGAAAGGAGGGCAAGAATTACAGCACACAGGTTGACAAGCGCACAGGGCAATACAGAGATGGAAAGTGCTAATCAACTATTAAAAATTTAACAACACATGACATTACAGTTGACAAAACAAGTTGCACGCTAGTTACAAAACTTGATAGTATACACAATGGCGGAGAAGAGCATAAGTGCAGGGATCGAGGGATTGGCTGCATCCATCAGTGATATCACTTGACAGTTAACATTCAGATTCTCAAGTACAAGCAGAGGTTCCATGGCAGTATATCACAACCTTTTACTACAGAATGCGTCATTAAGCATACTGAGTTTAGGTCATTGGCTGAACCTGGCCATATCAGGGAAAACTTCACCTTGCTGCACCACCATTGCATTCTGCAAGGAAAGGTAAAATAAACAGTGAGTTCAAGCATTATCAGTTCTTAAAGGCACATTGCCATAGAAACAGTAACACTGACTAATCTCATTGCAAAGGGACAGATTGGTAAATTGTAAATAAACAATAACAACAAGCACTCTACACACTGACAAATATCATTTGTAATGTTTGAAACAAATCATCCTAGAGAGAATGACATTCACAGGTCATACATAATTCAGAAAGATGCCATTTAGAAATAAGATTTGTGGGAAATAAGAATCAGTACAACTAGTTTCAAAACACCTGCTATAGTACTTCAAAAACAAGCTAATAAGAGGAAAATCATAATACATGCCAGCAATGACACGCTCAAGTCTGACAACAAAACAGAACACATGAGAGTTTGCTACAGCATGACACGCTCTAAGTAGTCCACCAGGCACTGCTTGCACAAGTTTGAGACTATCATTACCTGTAGAATTAGCATTACCATTGATCTTTATGATGTCTAAGTAAGATGTACCTGTAGAATTGAAAAATCAGTATGCGCTTGTATGAGCCAAATAAATAACCAATGCAAAAAAGAGTAGGAAAATATTACCTGCCTCCCTGAGCCAGTCCTGGAAGCAAATCAGAGCTTCAACTGTGCTACCTGATAGCCTAGTTCTGTGGTCATTGATGATCCGCCCACTTGTGCTGAATGCGGACTCGGACGCCACTGTAGATGCAGGGGCAGCTAACACATCACGAGCCATACGTGACAGGATAGGATACTTCGTAGCTTGCATCTTCCACCAATACAAGATATCAAATCCACCATCATTGCAAGGGAATAAGTCATCATGGAGATAACGGTCAAGCTCTCCTGTTCTTTGATTGCTTTGAGCGCTTACGTGGCTACTCCAATCTGACCATGAGGAGCAACCTTTTATTGAAGTTGCACTGTCATCTGCTTCGGCTGAATTTGATTTGACACCCCAATTTCATATGAGTAACCATTGAATAGACTCCTGACTGCTTCATCTACTTTATCAATATGGATAGTAGCTGTGCCACCAAAGGCTTGCTTCAAGCGAAACTCCACAAATTTGAATTTGAATCGAGGGTCAAATATAACTGGTATGCAGTTAGATAAGTATGAAAGTTTCCGGTACTTATCAAAATTTGCCTTCATGTCTGAAACCATAGATGCAATGATTGGATTTCTTCTAGATGTATCTGATTCCAACACTTGTCTCACATTCCAAATTTCATGAAAATAAAGGTTGGCTGTGGGGTACCTTGTACCAGAAACAGCTTCAGTTGCTGTCTTAAATACTGTTAGCAGCTTGCAAACAGCAGTAGCTCTTTCCCAGTCTTCAGGTGTGGGAGAGTGCTTGTAGTTTGGGTCCTGCTTTCCCAGCTCATGAAAAGCATCTTTAAATGGGAAAGATGACTCCAACATGTCACATGTCGAGTTCCAACGAGTTGGAACATCAAGCGAAGGGCGACTCTTGCAATCTATGGGTAGCTCTCCAATTATCTCTTCAAATTTTTCCTTTCTCGATTGAGAACCCTTGACGTACTTGACTGATTCTCTTATATCACCGATCACACCTTCAATTGATTGCAGTCCATCTTTTACTATCAGGTTAAGAACATGGGCAGCACATCGTACATGAAACAGATCACCATCACAAGGCAACATTGACCTTTTTAGCAGACTTCCTCCTAAGAGATCCATCATTGTTTTATTCACACCAGCATTATCCAAAGTAATACGAAAGAGCTTGTCTTCAATATTATAATAGCGAATGGTCTTTAGCATTTCAGTATAGAGATTAAAGCCATCATGCGGTGTCTTAACCACACAAAATCTAATAATTCTCTTTTGAACTGTCCAATCTTCATCAAGATAATGGCATGTAATTACCATATAGCCAGTATTTTGATGTGCAGTCCACAAATCAGTAGTTAATGATACTCTACAGTTGAATCCCTTTAACATATCCCGTATTGATCTTCTTTGATTCTTAAAAGCTTCCACAATATTTGATTTTATTGTGTTCCTCGAAACTGATTCAGCTAATGGATTTAAACTAAGAGAGTAGCTACGAAATCCGTCATATTCTACAAACGAAAAAGGGAGTTCATGGAGAACAACAAGCCTAACTAATTCACATCTAGTGACTGTCTTATCAAACTTCCAAAAATTTGCCAGAATAGCAGTATCTGATGATAGTACTGAAGATTGTAATTTCTCAACCATGGCATCCATTTTCAATCTTGGTTCGCATAAATTTAGGTGCCTACGCATGTGACTATTTCCGGAGTTGCGGGCAGCAGAGAATACCTCATTGCAGTGCTTACATTGTGCTCGGACAACTCTCCCTCTGGTAAATTGGAACCATGTCACTCCATATTTGAGATCTCAATTTGCGTGGTTTGCTTTGGGGTGAAGAGGGACCTATATCACAAAGATGTCACAGACATATTAGTTTATAGCACACAGGTGTCACAGACATATTAGTTTATTACAGAAATATTAGTTTTAATGACCGGGTAAGCTTGTTTCTTCATCAAGGTAAGGCTGTGATGATGGAGAAAGGGATGGAGAACTCTCGGCAGCAAGTGGTAGAGATGTTGGAGAACTTCTTGGACTATGTATTGCCACTTGTGGAGACACAACCAGCCTCAACTGTGGAGTCATTATCAAGGGAGATGTGTTACCAGATGGCATCCGGCGCTTCTCACCGGGGAGACTTTCTCACCAAAGGAGATGCATTACCACTTGGCATCCGGTCCGCTAGTGGAGGCTTGAACCTCTTTGTAGATGGTCGCTTCTTCTCATTTGTTGCCATGGGCCTCTTCGGTGGAGAGCTTCGCTTTGTAATCGGTCGCTTGTTGAAGGTTTTGCTTGCTTTGTAACTGGTTGGTTCTTTGTATTTGTTTCCATGGGCCTCTTCAATGGAGAGCTTCTGATAGAAGTTGGGTCGCCTGAGGACCCCCCAACATCTTTTGCTTGAGATGGCGAGGGCATCAATGCTAAGGGGAAAACATTTCAAGCAAAGATAACAGAAGCAGAGATTTAGAAATTTTAAATTGATCGTCCGGCTCAGAGATTTAGAAAACGAAGCAGTCCAGCAAATATACTAGAAAGTATTGGTCAACAGCGAAAACAGAAGCAGTCCAGCAAATATACTGGAAACTTATTCTGAGTTTCTGACTAAAGATTTTGAAAGCAATTGGAAATTTGGAATCTGGTTCATACATCTTATCTGTTGGAAAGACTAAGATTTATTATATGCAGAGTTGGATCGCCAATTAGAAGAAAGGCAGCACACAAACAAAAGGCAATCCACGATCTCTACGTTTATGAACTTCCCAAACCAGGCCCCTTTACTTTATTACTTGAGTTAATACACAAGAAGACAGAAACGCTACAAGGTTGAAAGGAACAGTAATAATTTTTCTGTTTTTCCTATGGCTATTATTTGTAGCTCTAAGCTTTCCACAGAGAATGCCAAACCATGCACACGGCACAAGCTTTGGTAGCTTTGCCACAAAGATTTTTTTTTGAACAACGCCACAAAGATATATTGATATACAACTTTCAACAGTTAGGCAGCTTATTTGAAATATTGCCCACAGGTCTAAACTAGAAACAAATGAACTGAACACAGTGCAGCAGTACATGATACAAACAGAAGGATGAAACATACCTGGAATAGTGTCAGCTGTGCAGAAAGAGTAGTAGCCCCTGTCTGAAGAGTTTGAACCTTCCGTTCTAATTCTGTTATATATCGAGCCTTTCTTTCCTTTGACCGAGCTGCAGGTTGTGTGTTTGCTATGATTCTGCACCAAAACAAGATGTTGAACACAGGCATAAGCTCACAAATTAAACACAGCAGATACCTTTTGGCCCTATAAACAAAATGCAGAAATAGCAGTATGCTCAAGATGGGCAGTATAGAAGGTTATCAAGAATAGCATAGCACCATCAGCAATAGTATGTTAAAGAGGACAGGCAAAGAAGATGCTATCTGAAGTATAATTGAGCAAGCTGGTGTATTTTCAAGCTGGTGCATGTATCATGTATGGATTGCTACATTCAGAAAAAATGCAAACTGTGAGAGCTTTTACTATGTGTGCAACATGTGTTCGATCCACTATCATACTCCTGGTACATCCAAGTATATTTTTATGTTTAACATGTTTGGGGAAGCTTCAGTTATTTCTCATGTGTCTGAATCCAATCTGCAAACTGAAATGAGCACAGAGAAATTCACAAACATGTCAAGGACGCTCCTGGATTAGACATCTCAATAACAGTGGTACCAGTAGTGGAAAAAATCGCAATTTTATCCAGGAACAGCCTGTGATTATCAAATTACAGGAATGGATAAGTAGGATAGTGAGCTACTAGAACTATTCAATCGGCTACTAGGAATCAGGTCTATGAATGAAATCGAAAAGCAATAAAACGGGAGCATTGAAGCATGAACATCTCGTAGTAGCCGCCGCATCTGTCCTCGAGGCTTCGGCTGATAATCCTTCAATTCATCAGCTCTGACGAACAAAGCAGATAATACATCTACGTACTTGTAACACCCTAAAATTCCATCACTAAAATGTTTTAGCAACAAAAAAGGCAAGGTTTAAAATTTCCTTTAAGGACATAAATAAATCATTAAAACAAATTGGCTTTTAAATAAATAAACATCAGTAAAATAATTTAGAGATAATAAGTGTTTGTGCATCATGATTTGAATGCATGGTTTTCATTTGATTGGAGTTTGAATGTTTGAAAAATGAATTTGAAAGAAATTTGAAAGAAAAAAAAAGAGACAAACCCTTCTCTCCCTCTCTCTCCCTTTTCTTCTAGCCCAGCCCGCGAGATCCCAGGCCGGCAGGCCTTTCTTCTTTTTCTTACCCGCGCAAGCAAACCGGCCCAACGGCCCAACTCCGCACCCCGCCGGCCCAGACCCGCCTCCCTCCCTTCTTCTTTTCGTTGCGGCCACTGACGGGTGGGACCCGGCCGTCAGGCCCGTCTCCCTCCTCCGGCCGGGTCAACCGCGCCGCACCCCGCGCGCCGCCGGCCGTTACCGGCCGCTCCCCGCACCCCGCGCCTTCAAACCGCGGCATTAAGCAGCAGTGAAGCCCCCCATCACTCCCCCCCCTCTTCAATCGGCCGTTACCGCCCTTAAACCCCCTCCCCCCCTTAACCCCCATTCAAGCCGCGGCCGTTAATGGCGAGGCCGCCGGTGAACCGCCTCCCGGCGCCCCCCTCGGCCCTATTTAAACCCCCCCCCGGGCACCCCGCCGTCCCCCCCCCCTTCGCTTCACACCGAGCTCCAGCGCCTCCCGAGCCCTAGCCACTTGCGCCGCCGCCGTGGACCGTGCGCCGCCGCGCCATTGCCGTCGCCCGAGCCCGTCCGCCGTCGGTAAAGCCCCCTAGACGCCCTCAATCGTTTCCTCTTCGCACGTGTGAACTAACCGGCGCATTGGATCGAACCCGTAGGCCCTCAAGCACCCCAGGCGCAGCTCGCCGTCGCCGCCCGTGGAGATCGGTCGCCGGAGTTGATCTGCGCCGTCGCCGCTTCTCCATCCACCCCGCCCACCGCAGCTCCTACCCGCCGTAAGGATCCCATCCCCGCCCTTCTTTTTGCTTGCGCCCGACCGTAGCGCCGCCGCCGCTGGCCGGCCGCCGGCCGTCCGCCCCCCCATGGACGCCCGCCCTCGGTCGTCGCCTTTTTCCACCCGTGCAAGCACGCGTTTGAACTCGCGTCGTTCCCGCCTATACGTAGGGCTTGTTTCCGCGCGAAATCGTGGCCGGGAGCCCCTTTCGGGTCGTCGCCGGCGACCCAACCGCCGCGCGCGCGCCGCCGCCGCGCGGGCGCCGCCCCCCGCGCACGCGTGCGTGGATGGCCATTGGATCGGCCATCCACGGCCCAGATCCTCTGGACCCCGCGGGTCAAACCGTGGGTAACGGTCAACCCGGGGACATTTTGCTAAAGAGACCCCAACTCTTTTATTTTCGCAAGCCGGTCCTCCCACCTTTAAAGATCATTACATTTCAGTCCTGGGTTTTGTATTTAAGCCCCTGTTTTTATTAAATCCTTGCTCAGAGGTCCAGAACAGCCCTTTTAGAGTTTAAACCTTCTGTTTTTAAATTTATTTATGTTTTAGCCCCTGTTTTCTTGCTGTTAGGCCCCTGTATAGTTTAGTTTATCGCAGATTAGTCCTTAAACCATGTTTTTAGCATAACTTCTCCGTTATAGCTCCGATTTTAGCGTTCTAGTAGTCCTTACGATCGTCTCAGCAAGCCCGTCGTTTTAGTAGCATGTTTTTAGCCTTTAGGTTTGTTTGGTGATCTGTTTTATTTATTGTATGCTTTATGTGTGCATCGTAGATATCGTGCCTGTTTCATCTGAGCCACCTCTCGGGGACGATCAGGAGCAGTTGTTCGAAGAAGAAGAAGTTTTTACCGTAGCTGAGGAAGGCAAGTGTTCTTCTCCCCCTGCATGTTCTCTTTCTGTCCCATATAATTGCATTTCAAATTAATGTTTACTTTATGTTACCATTGCATTAAATTGACGGGAAAACCTTCTTAAGGACTTACCTAGATCTTTTACCCTGATCCTTGGCCTAACCCTTTTAAATAAAGTTTTGGGTAGAAAACGCTAGTTGCTTAACATGGGAAGGTTAAATGGGTCTTTTATGGAAATGATACATGGCTTATAGTTAATGTTTTGGGTAATGCAAGAACACTCGATTTAATCGGAACATGGAGAACCACCCAAGAAAACATGCGCAACCACAGTGTTACATGGCTCTGACCTTAGCCGAATAATTAGGTGTGTGATCGTACTAGTGGCCCTTTTCCGTAAGGAGCAGAGGGGGATCCGGGTTGCAGGGGTATAGCCCGGCCCTTTTGGGGTAGTAGCCTTTGCTAAGGTGCTGACCACTAGGGAGGGTTATGGTCCGCCCTGATCTATAACTATGCGGGTCGTTAGTCTTTTGCATGCCTTTGTAAAGGCTTCGTAGCGTCCCTATGCAATCACACCTCGGAAGTGTGGTATGGTGCTTGGCCAGCATCGCATGGTTGGGTTTAAAGTTCTTCGGAGCTTTTACGCGAGCTGTGGGTAAAGTGTGCAAACCTCTCGCAGTGTAAAAGCGATCGATCGGCCGTGCTCACGGTCATGAGCGGCTTGGACCCTCACATGATTAACAAACTTAAAGATGAGACAAATCGTGGTTGTTGAAGCTCGTTGAGCTTGGGTCGTTTTGGGCTCTTAATTTTTTCTTAAGTGGGTTGGTACGAACTTACACCTAGTAACTAGGAGTTCCTTAACTAAAACTTGACCAACATTAAAATGCTAACCGCAGGAAAAACCTTAGCCTATCCTTGATAGCCTTGCATTTTTCCCCCACTTGCTGAGCTCCTACCATAAGTGTGCTCGGCCCTTGCCTATCGCCGTTCGCAGGAGAACTTTGGAGGGGAGTTCTACGATGACTTCGATGAGCTGTGAGGCTTGCGGACCCCCGCCGCTGCTCGTGGGAGCGGAAGACGAGGACTCGACGAGTAGTTATCGTTTTCCGTTGTTAGAGACCTTCGAGTCTCCCCGCATGAGTGTAATAAGAGGTTAAACTTTGAAATACGTTTGAATACTGTTTATGATAATTCACTCATTTTTTGTCTATCATATGTGTGTGAACTGATCCTGGCGCACATATGAGATGCACTTGGTTCCTCTTCGGAAATCAGGTGTGACAGTACTGACAAAAGTCATACAGCTGACAGTTTGATTGAAAGTCGCTTATTATTAGCCACAAGGCAACGATATTTTTCTATCACCAAATCAGCAACAGGAGTTTACTAACCACTAGAAACAATACTCTCACATCAAATCAACAATAGCGCCACTAACCACTAGCGGATCGACTAGCCTCTAACCGCCAGAATTGAAATCCCGTATGTGTATTTTGTGTACTATGTTTGTGAACATTCAAAGAGCCCATTAATGTGTCGACATCTAGATGATTATCACAGGGTATATAGGAGGCATAATCCCGTACGCAGGATAACAGATTCGCGTAAACAAAATGGGGGATAAATCGATGTCGACGAAATCACCGTAACCACCCACAAGCTGGTTTTTTGCGGAAGAACAAATAAAAAGTGGCATCAATTTGTTAATATTTAGGAAATTAGCACAGGGTATTCCGAACAACCCGGAAAATAGACGTGATCCCAATTGCGTGCTACCGAACTCGCAAAGAGTGATCGGATCCAGGAGCAAAGCTAATCGATTCACGGCAATCAAAGGGCGGCAACACAGTTTCGCCACTTGCAATCATCACGGCCCGTGCCTACTTCGAGCATGTGGGGATCGAGCGAATCGAATCGAAGGCGTACCTCGCAGGAGCGCGGGCACGCAGCCTTGAACACCCGTGAGTAGGCCGTCGGCCGGCACGTCGCCGTGGGGGGCGCAGATGGGAGCCGGGCTCCGAGATCTGGAGAGAGTGGAGGACTGTACTGACCCTTCGATCTGCCTTTGAGATGGGAGGAGGAGGACGCGGAGGAGGGCATGTCGACTGCTCCTCCTGCCACGGGATCTTGGACCGCTCCTCCCGCCGCCGGATTCTTGAACAGATCGGCCGCCACCTTCATGGAGAGCTCGTCCCTCCGCCGGCCATGGAGGAGTCTGGGGTGAAAGGTGTGGTGTGTTGCAGTGGAGGGGAGGGCCGCCGGCTCTTGATGCTCGAGGTAGGGTTGCCGGTGGCAGCGCTTCGTTGCGCCGAGCTGCCGCAGCCGCTGCGGTCCGGAAGAGGAGGGCGAGCGCACCGGGTGTTTGCAGGTGCTTGCAGGCTTAGCAGGTCATCGCGGGCTTGGCAGGCAAGCCTGCGGAAGCCCACCGGGCCTGGCAGACATTCCTGTGAAGCCCACTTGCGAAACTCGGGCTGCTGCACAAATGCCCAATGAGGCTGAATTTCGCAGGCGGGCCTGGTAGGCTTGCGGGCTGTCCTGCGCCCATTTACATCCTTACTAGTTTTCATACCCTATGTATCAACATTGGTCTGATTTCTGTTTTGCCCATTGCGTTGGTCCATTTTGTGTATACATTTATTTAAATTATAATATTCATGTGACACTAGCATCTCAGCTAGCATACTTTAATTGACAATGGTAGTATTGCACATATACAAAAAATTATATATAGACAATTTATTTAGCGTGGATTACAGGCAACTTTGGGGAGGTAGCCACAGGCAACTTTGGGGAGGTAGCCACATGCAACTTCGGGGAGGTTTCCGTCATACTTTAAAATGTATTGAAATAATAATTTACTGTTGGCATTATATATAATAGTTATGCTTCTGCACATAGAAGAGAAATTGAAGTTCAAATCATTTATTTTGATGTCGCCGGTATTCTGATAAGCCTACCTTATATTTTGATTTGGTAATGGAAAAGCCAAGCTCATTATTGGTAAAGAACCAACATTGAGTTGGGTTCATTGTAAGGATGTTGCATATATAATATTGTGTGTTGACAAAACTCTGAACTAGGATATATCTCATCGTATAAGCTTCTAATTTTATTATTAGACAACAAGTCCGACCACCATGTTTCAAAATCCTTTGTATTTTATTTATCAATTTTTTTATAAAATAGAAATGAGTTTCATTTCATGAGTGGAAGATTCAAAAGAAATTTTGGTTCTATTATTGTGCTGTGCATGTATACAACATTAGAACTTGATAAATGTTGAAGACTGCATTTCAAAGTATCAAGGACAGTCCATGTAATCATATGAAGTATTGCATATATTTTGGTCACATTATTATTACCAATGTAAAAACATGATATTAAGTCCTTGTAAATTGCTTATATGCAGTTCTACGAACATCGGATTTTCCAAAAGAAATTCCGTTCCAAAGTTGAAGTGGAGGTGTTCCTCAGAACAAATGGTCCGATAACGGGCATGTTCAGAGGTAGAAGACTTCAGAAGAAGGTGCAGTCTTCCCTTTACAGAAATTATTGCACAGAAATAATGTTGTCCACTGCACCATGTGAATACTGAGAACAATATATGTTTACAAAGTTTCTCCATTATAAACTTTGAATGTAACTGTGCCAATTTCACAGTGTTAGAAAGGAGGTTAGACCTACAATTGTACAATAATGCCTAAAAATGCAACTGTGCATCAGTAAAACCATTCATAGTAGTTGTATGTATTTTTTTTCATAAATACATATACTGATTCATTCATATTTTGTGATTATGCAGAGCATAGCTGGTCTGGATGGTCATGGTCAAGCTGGTATGTGCCATTAAACGATATATACAGATCAAATATGCTTTACATGACTACGTGAAGCTATTATATTTTACAATGTAGCTTGGAAAATTTAGTTTGTCTTAAATGATTTAACCGTGCAAATAGTGTTAATTTTACTAGCAAAATTTGAACACCAGGAATTGTTTACTCTCCTCACCAAGCCTTGAAAATAACATCATTTTTTTGTCAATTATGGTTAACATAACAAATTTTGTCTACAGGTTCAAGTAAATCAAGTAGAGGAATAAAGCCTGCCAACTATGCCACAAAAAATGCTCCAGTTCACCCAAAGCATTCAATCAAGCCAACACTGCCTCATGGTTTTGTGTAATCTCTGAATGATGTCATCTTTCTGGTGGGAAATAAAAGGATATAGTCATGTCATGTGCTGTAAACTGTGTACATTGGCATGACTTCGAGAAGAACAAGCCCGTAAAGTGCTTCAAACCATATGATGTTTTTTATGGAGAACAATATATGTTGCTAGTTTGCTTGGTACCCTTTAAACTGGATGTAATAATGTGTTGCTAGTTCATATGATTATTTCGTGCCAATTTCGTCAAGTATTGGATTATTATCTGTCATCAAGGGGCACAATGCAAATGTTTAATTAGTAGCTTGTATATTTCTTCCTAATGGTAGACTGTTCGCCAACATGAGTACGTGGTCAAATTAAGCTAGTACTAGTAAAAGATCAGTTTTGTCATCTTTGTCCCAAATATATAGAAACGGGAAGTAGATCATCTGGGCATGGCAATCAACTAAAATGTATGGTCATTGCATCTATTTTGTCTTTCAGTCTGTAACCTTGTACTCAGACACAAGAGAGATTGTTCAAGAGCCTAGAATCTTTCGTGTCAATTAACACTTATGACGAACCCATCAATCCTAAAATAATTGAACTTGGTTTATTTGTATTTGATGCATAGGAAAACAGTATGAAGAAAAGTATAGCTAATTCGGCAACTTATTGGTGACCTAGCACGCTCACCAACGGCAGCCGCGACATCATCTTCGTGCTGTATAGGGCGCACTGGCGGCACCAGCTCCAGAAGGTTCCCATGATAGAGTTCCTCAGCGTACGCTCCGTGCTCTGCTTTTGCCGTGTCTGCTGCGGAGGCCCATGATTTTTTATTTTATTAATAACACAACACCATTAGTTTCAAACCGGCACTAATGTGGTACTTCGTCACTGCCACTTGCCAGGCAACGGTTTTGAAAACTGGCGGTTATGGGGCTTTGGAGCCTACAGTGATGGGCCCTTTTGTACTAGTGTGCGAGAGATCGACTCCGGCTCTGGAATGGGCCCTAGAGAACCTCATGAGGCATCCCAAGGCCATGGAGTGGGCGGAAGTCGAGAGGTGTGGTGCACGTTTGTTGGGCACGACACCATGCTAGAGCACATGCTCGGCGAGCTCCAGTACCTTGGTACTTGCACCTCGTCATCCGGGAGACACTACGGCTGCACCAACCGTTCATGCTTCTCCTCGCGCAGGAGTGCCAAGAGCCTCGACGTGTGCTCAACTATGATGTCCCCACACGGGGAATCACTGTCCTATCATGTGTTCTTCATCTGTTCATCATTTTGAGACTTGTGTTCTTGATGGACACAACCTTTTGATCCAATTGATAGGTGCTTTGAACATGTTTTCCGTGTTTGTTTATAAGTTAGAAGCTCGTGTTATGGTATAGGCGTAGAAAATCCTGTATCCGTTTGTGTTCATAGCCTCAGTTAGATCTAGTTACTCTGCATGATCTTGTTGCATGATGTTTGAGTCCAAACTACGGTTCACGATAAAGTGGCAAGTTATCTGGTGACTTTTGACCTAGGTCACAATAGTCTGGGCCGGTCAGGGTCTAGTTGACAATGCAAGCATGGGGCTTGGATTGGACAATTGCGTTGGTTATGAGCTCATCCCACATTTAGGCAGGGTTGGATGTGGTAGTGACAACCATCGGACCTTTTTATTCCTCCACGTTCAGATGTTGTCATAGGAGTTCTGAAAGTAGCACGCGGTAATAGCTATCTCCCATAGTACGAGGACCGATGTATTCATGCAAGGTCTGTGTAGACCCTCTAACACCTGCGTGCATAAGTTGACCCCTCTGCATGGTCCTGCCAACATCTTTTTAATCACCCCCATTCTCCGGCTGGGTTACGTGGGAAGAAACAAGCAGGTTGGCAGGAGTCTGCATGTGCCCGCAATATAGACATGGAAAGGAGGGCAAGAATTACAGCACACAGGTTGACAAGCGCACAGGGCAATACAGAGATGGAAAGTGCTAATCAGCTATTAAAAATTTAACAACACATGACATTACAGTTGACAAAACAAGTTGCACGCTAGTTACAAAATTTGATAGTATACACAATGGCGGAGAAGAGCATAAGTGCAGGGATTGAGGGATTGGCTGCATCCATCAGTGATATCACTTGACAGTTAACATTCAGATTCTCAAGTACAAGCAGAGGTTCCATGGCAGTATATCACAACCTTTTACTACAGAAGGCGTCATTAAGCATACTGAGTTTATGTCATTGGCTGAACCTGGCCATATCAGGGAAACTTCACCTTGCTGCACCACCATTGCATTCTGCAAGGAAAGGTAAAATAAACAGTGAGTTCAAGCATTATCAGTTCTTAAAGGCACATTGCCATAGAAACAGTAACACTGACTAATCTCATTGCAAAGGGACAGATTGGTAAATTGTAAATAAACAATAACAACAAGCACTCTACACACTGACAAATATCATTTGTAATGTTTGAAACAAATCATCCTAGAGAGAATGACATTCACAGGTCATACATAATTCAGAAAGATGCCATTTAGAAATAAGATTTGTGGGAAATAGGAATCAGTACAACTAGTTTCAAAACACCTGCTATAGTACTTCAAAAACAAGCTAATAAGAGGAAAATCATAATACATGCCAGCAATGACACGCTCAAGTCTGACAACAAAACAGAACACATATGAGAGTTTGCTACAGCATGACTCGCTCTAAGTAGTCCACCAGGCACTGCTTGCACAACTTTGAGACTATCATTACCTGTAGAATTAGCATTACCATTGATCTTTATGATGTCTAAGTAAGATGTACCTGTAGAATTGAAAATCAGTATGCGCTTGTATGAGCCAAATAAATAACCAATGCAAAAAAGAGTAGGAAAATATTACCTGCCTCCCTGAGCCAGTCCTGGAAGCAAATCAGAGCTTCAACTGTGCTACCTGATAGCCTAGTTCTGTGGTCATTGATGATCCGCCCACTTGTGCTGAATGCGGACTCGGACGCCACTGTAGATGCAGGGGCAGCTAACACATCACGAGCCATACGTGACAGGATAGGATACTTCGTAGCTTGCATCTTCCACCAATACAAGATATCAAATCCACCATCATTGCAAGGGAATAAGTCATCACGGAGATAACAGTCAAGCTCTCCTGTTCTTTGATTGCTTTGAGCGCTTACATGGCTACTCCAATCTGACCATGAGGAGCAACCTTTTATTGAAGTTGCACTGTCATCTGCTTCGGCTGAATTTGATTTGACACCCCAATTTCATATGAGTAACCATTGAATAGACTCCTGACTGCTTCATCTACTTTATCAATATGGACGAGCCGTGCCACCAAAGGCTTGCTTCAAGCGAAACTCCACAAATTTGAATTTGAATCGAGGGTCAAATATAACTGGTATGCAGTTAGATAAGTATGAAAGTTTCCGGTACTTATCAAACTTTGCCTTCATGTCTGAAACCATAGATGCAATGATTGGATTTCTTCTAGATGTATCTGATTCCAACACTTGTCTCACATTCCAAATTTCATGAAAATAAAGGTTGGCCGTGGGGTACCTTGTACCAGAAACAGCTTCAGTTGCTGTCTTAAATACTGTTAGCAACTTGCAAACAGCAGTAGCTCTTTCCCAGTCTTCAGGTGTGGGAGAGTGCTTGTAGTTTGGGTCCTGCTTTCCCAGCTCATGAAAAGCATCTTTAAATGGGAAAGATGACTCCAACATGTCACATGTCGAGTTCCATCGAGTTGGAACATCAAGCGAAGGGCGACTCTTGCAATCTATGGGTAGCTCTCCAATTATCTCTTCAAATTTTTCCTTTCTCGATTGAGAACCCTTGACGTACTTGACTGATTCTCTTATATCACCGATCACACCTTCAATTGATTGCAGTCCATCTTTTACTATCTGGTTAAGAACATGGGCAGCACATCGTACATGAAACAGATCACCATCACAAGGCAACATTGACCTTTTTAGCAGACTTCCTCTTAAGAGATCCATCATTGTTTTATTCACACCAGCATTATCCAAAGTAATACGAAAGAGCTTGTCTTCAATATTATAATAGCGAATAGTCTTTAGCATTTCAGTATAGAGATTAAAGCCATCATGCGGTGTCTTAACCACACAAAATCTAATAATTCTCTTCTGAATTGTCCAATCTTCATCAAGATAATGGCATGTAATTACCATATAGCCAGTATTTTGATGTGCAGTCCACAAATCAGTAGTTAATGATACTCTACAGTTGAATCCCTTTAACATATCCCGTATTGATCTTCTTTGATTCTTAAAAGCTTCCACAATATTTGATTTTATTGTGTTCCTCGAAACTGATTCAGCTAATAGATTTAAACTAAGAGAGTAGCTACGAAATCCGTCATATTCTACAAACGAAAAAGGGAGTTCATGGAGAACAACAAGCCTAACTAATTCACATCTAGTGACTGTCTTATCAAACTTCCAAAAATTTGCCAGAACAGCAGTATCTGATGATAGTACTGAAGATTGTAATTTCTCAACCATGGCATGCATTTTCAATCTCGGTTCGCATAAATTTAGATGCCTACGCATGTGACTATTTCCGGAGTTGCGGGCAGCAGAGGATACCTCATTGCAGTGCTTACATTGTGCTCGGACAACTCTCCCTCTTTGGTAAATTGGAACCATGTCACTCCATATTTGAGATCTCAATTTGCGTGGTTTGCTTTGGGGTGAAGAGGGACCTATATCACAAAGATGTCACAGACATATTAGTTTATAGCACACAGGTGTCACAGGCATATTTGTTTATTACAGAAATATTAGTTTTAATGACCGGGTAAGCTTGTTTCTTCATCAAGGTAAGGTTGTGATGATGGAGAAAGGGATGGAGATCTCTCGGCAGCAAGTGGTAGAGATGTTGGAGAACTTCTTGGACTATGTATTGCCACTTGTGGAGACACAACCAGCCTCAACTGTGGAGTCGTTATCAAGGGAGATGTGTTACCACTTGGCATCTGGGCAGTTCTCACCAGGGGAGACTTTCTCACCAAAGGAGATGCATTACCACTTGGCATCTGGTCCGCTAGTGGAGGCTTGAACCTCTTTGTAGATGGCTGCTTCTTCTCATTTGTTGCCATGGGCCTCTTTAGTGGAGAGCTTCTGCTTTGTAACTGGCTGCTTGTTGAAGGTTTTGCTTGCTTTGTAACTGGTTGGTTCTTTGTATTTGTTTCCATGGGCCTCTTCAATGGAGAGCTTCTGATAGAAGTTGGGTCGCCTGAGGACCCCCCAACATCTTTTGCTTGAGATGGCGAGGGCATCAATGCTAAGGGGAAAACATTTCAAGCAAAGATAACAGAAGCAGAGATTTAGAAATTTTAAATTGATAGTCCGGCTCAGAGATTTAGAAAACAGAAGCAGTCCAGCAAATATACTGGAAAGTATTGGTCAACATCGAAACAGAAGCAGTCCAGCAAATATACTGGAAACTTATTCTAAGTTTCTGACTAAAGATTTTGAAAGCAATTGGAAATTTGGAATCTGGTTCATACATCTTATCTGTTGGAAAGACTAAGATTTAGTATAGGGCACTGCTAGTGCCCGGACGTCCGATCCGGGCGCTAGCATCGGACACCTCCGTGACCGTAGGATGGGGATCCAATCAATCTTTAGCCGTCCGATTCAAAGCCAGGGAGCAGATGTTGCGAGCATGTTGCGAGCCATTGCGAGCAATGTTGCGAGCAGGTTGCGTGCAACATCCAAATATCAGCAGGCTTCCTCCCACCTCCTCCCATGTTGCGACCATGTTGCGACTATGTTGCGACCATGTTGCGACTTGTGCTGCGTGCAACATCCAACATCAGGAGCTCTCCTCCTCGTCTCCTCCACACAAAACCCAATATTACATGTCTGCAACATTGAAACTCAACATCCGTAACATTAAAATTTAATGTTCGTAACACCCAACAACACATGTCTAGCATCTGCAGCATCAAAAATTAATAGTTGCAACAAGGAACACTAAAATGGAACATGCACAAATAATAGTTACAACATCAAAACTTAACAATTGTAACATGAAACATGTGTACGTTTCATGCAACATTGACCATGAAACATGAGAAAATAATAGTTGTAACATCAAACCTTATCAGTCGCAACATAAAAAAAAACATCTCGAAAAATCATCACAAGATGCATTCGTCTATAGAGCTTGCAACATTAAAACTCTACCTTTGCAACATTCACAAGAACGCCACTGGAACACATGGACCCTACTCCTGCAACATGAAGCAAACATGGCAGGGACTAGACAGCACTGCATGTGGAGCTCATGGCCGTGGGCAGCCGGCCGACACGGTGGTGGGGGAGGGGGATGGGAGCCGCTGGGGAGGGAGCTCGCTCGCCGCCGCCCGGAGCTTCTCCGCACGTCGGGGAGGGAGCTGCAGGTGCGCGCAGTCACCCCCGCACCGGCGCGGCCCTCCCCGGGCCGAGCCCCCGCCCCCCGGCCGGCATGACGCGGCTTGCCGGCGTGGGGGAGCGGGGGCCGCGCGGGAGCGAGAACCTCCTTCCGTGGCTCGCCGACGCGGGGGAGCGGCGACCGGCGAGGGCAGCACCTCCTTCCGCGCGCGCTCGCCGGTGCGAGGGAGGGGAGCTCCGGCGGCGGTCGCGCTCGCCGGCGGCGGTGCGAGAGCCCCCAGCGAGAGCCGCGCCGGCCCTAGCCGTCGCTGCCTCCACCGCCTCCACTCCAGCTCCGTGGGCGGCGTTTGGTGGGGCGGAGTGGTCGAGGTGGGTGGGGTGCAGCAGCTTCATCACCTCCGTCGGCTGCTCCGCGAACGGGGTGCCGCCGCCATGCTCGTCGTCATCGTCGGGGCACCGGGGACCGGCTGCTTCCCACCTCCCGTGCTGCGTGCCGTCATGCTCCGTGCGGATGGAGCTCTCGAGGTCGCAGAAAATTGATGGGAAAAAGGACGAGTGGTGGGGGGCGTCCATGTGGTGGAGCGGGTGGGGATAAGGTCACGGGTGGGCCCGCCTAACGTGTGTTGCCAGCTCAGGCGTCCGGCGCAGGACGCGCGTCCGGACGTCCGGACACAAGCATTTCCGTTTAGTATATGCAGAGTTGGATCGCCAATTAGAAGAAAGGCAGCACACAAACAAAAGGCAATCCACGATCTCTACGTTTATGAACTTCCCAAACCAGGCCCCTTTACTTTATTACTTGAGTTAATACACAAGAAGACAGAAACGCTACAAGGTTGAAAGGAACAGTAATAATTTTTCTGTTTTTCCTATGGCTATTATTTGTAGCTCTAAGCTTTCCACAGAGAATGCCAAACCATGCACACGGCACAAGCTTTGGTAGCTTTGCCACAAAGATTTTTTTTTGAACAACGCCACAAAGATATATTGATATACAACTTTCAACAGTTAGGCAGCTTATTTGACATATTGCCCACAGGTCTAGACTAGAAACAAATGAACTGAACACAGTGCAGCAGTACATGATACAAACAGAAGGATGAAACATACCTGGAATAGTGTCAGCTGTGCAGAAAGAGTAGTAGCCTCTGTCTGAAGAGATTGAACCTTCCGTTCTAATTCTGTTATATATCGAGCCTTTCTTTCCTTTGACCGAGCTGCAGGTTGTCTGTTTGCTATGATTCTGCACCAAAACAAGATGTTGAACACAGGCATAAGCTCACAAATTAAACACAGCAGATACCTTTTGGCCCTATAAACAAAATGCAGAAATAGCAGTATGCTCAAGATGGGCAGTATAGAAGGTTACCAAGAATAGCATAGCACCATCAGCAATAGTATGTTAAAGAGGACAGGCAAAGAAGATGCTATCTGAAGTATAATTGAGCGGGCTGGTGTATTTTCAAGCTGGTGCATGTATCATGTATGGATTGCTACATTCAGAAAAAATGCAAACTGTGAGAGCTTTTACTATGTGTGCAACATGTGTTCGATCCACTATCATACTCCTGGTACATCCAAGTATATTTTTATGTTTAACATGTTTGGGGAAGCTTCAGTTATTTCTCATGTGTCTGAATCCAATCTGCAAACTGAAATGAGCACAGAGAAATTCACAAACATGTCAAGGACGCTCCTGGATTAGACATCTCAATAACAGTGGTACCTGTAGTGGAAAAAATCGCAATTTTATCCAGGAACAGCCTGTGATTATCAAATTACAGGAATGGATAAGTAGGATAGTGAGCTACTAGAACTATTCAATCGGCTACTAGGAATCAGGTCTCTGAATGAAATCGAAAAGCAATAAAACGGGAGCATTGAAGCATGAACATCTCGTAGTAGCCGCCGCATCTGTCCTCGAGGCTTCGGCTGATAATCCTTCAATTCGTCAGCTCTGACGAACAAAGCAGATAATACATCTACGTACTGACAAAAGTTATACAGCTGACAGTTTGATTGAAAGTCGCTTATTATTAGCCACAAGGCAACGATATTTTTCTATCACCAAATCAGCAACAGGAGTTTACTAACCACTAGAAACAATACTCTCACATCAAATCAACAATAGCGCCACTAACCACTAGCGGATCGACTAGCCTCTAACCGCCAGAATTGAAATCCCAGATGTGTATTTTGTGTACTATGTTTGTGAACATTCAAAGAGCCCATTAATGTGTCGACATCTAGATGATTATCACAGGGTATATAGGAGGCATAATCCCAGACGCAGGATAACAGATTCGCAGTAACAAAATGGGGGATAAATCTGATGCTGACGAAATCACCAGAACCACCCACAAGCTGGTTTTTGCAGAAGAACAAATAAAAAGTGGCATCAATTTGTTAATATTTAGGAAATTAGCACAGGGTATTCCGAACAACCTGGAAAACAGACGTGATCCCAATTGCAGGCTACTGAACTCGCAGTAGTGATCAGATCCAGGAGCAGGCTAATCGATTCACGGCAATCAAAGGGCGGCAACACAGGTTCGCCACTTGCAATCATCACAGCCGTGCCTACTTCGAGCATGTGGGGATCGAGCGAATCGAATCGAAGGCGTACCTGTAGGAGCGTGGGCACGCAGTCTTGAACACCTGTGAGTAGGCCGTCGGCCGGCACGTCGCCAGGGGGGGCAGAGATGGGAGCTGGGCTCCGAGATCTGGAGAGAGTGGAGGACTGTACTGACCCTTCAATCTGCCTTTGAGATGGGAGGAGGAGGACGCGGAGGAGGGCAAGTCGACTGCTCCTACTGCCACGGGATCTTGGACCGCTCCTCCCGCTGTCGGATTCTTGAACAGATCGGCCCCCACCTTCATGGAGAGCTCGTCCCTCCGCCGGCCATGGAGGAGTCTGGGGTGAAAGGTGTGGTGTGTTGCAGTGGAGGGGAGGGCCGCCGGCTCTTGATGCTCGAGGTAGGGTTGCCGGTGGTGGCGCTTCGTTGCGCCGAGCCGCCGCAGCCGCTGCGGTCCGGAAGAGGAGGGCAAGCGCACCGGGTGTTTGCAGGTGCTTGCAGGCTTTGCAGGTGTTGGCATGACTTCGAGAAAAACAAGCCCGTAAAGTGCTTGAAACCATATCATGTTTTTTATGGAGAACAATATATGTTGCTAGTTTGCTTGGTACCCTTTAAACTGGATGTAATAATGTGTTGCTAGTTCATATGATTATTTCGTGCCAATTTCGTCAAGTATTGGATTATTATCTGTCATCAAGGGGCACAATGCAAATGTTTAATTAGTAGCTTGTATATTTCTTCCTAATGGTAGACTGTTCGCCAACATGAGTACGTGGTCAAATTAAGCTAGTACTAGTAAAAGATCAGTTTTGTCATCTTTGTCCCAAATATATAGAAACGGGAAGTAGATCATCCGGGCATGGCAATCAACTCAAATGTATGGTCATTGCATCTATTTTGTCTTTCGATCCGTAACCTTGTACTCGGACACAAGAGAGATTGTTCAAGAGCCTAGAATCTTTCGTGTCAATTAACACTTATGACGAACCCATCAATCCTAAAATAATTGAACTTGGTTCATTTGTATTTGATGCATAGGAAAACAAGATGAAGAAAAGTATAGCTAATTCGGCAACTTATTGGTGACCTAGCACGCTCACCAACGGCAGCCGCGACATCATCTTCGTGTCCGTATAGGGCGCACCGGCGGCACCAGCTCCGAAAGGTTCCCATGATAGAGTTCCTCAGCGTACGCTCCGTGCTCTGCTTTTGCCGTGTCTGCTGCGGAGGCCCATGATTTTTTATTTTATTAATAACACAACACCATTAGTTTCAAACCGGCACTAATGTGGTACTTCGTCACTGCCACTTGCCAGGCAACGGTTTTGAAAACTGGCGGTTATGGGGCTTTGGAGCCTACAGTGATGGGCCCTTTTGTACTAGTGTGCGAGAGATCGACTCCGGCTCTGGAATGGGCCCTAGAGAACCTCATGAGGCATCCCAAGGCCATGGAGTGGGCGGAAGTCGAGAGGTGTGGTGCAGTTTGTTGGGCACGACACCATGCTAGAGCACATGCTCGGCGAGCTCCAGTACCTTGGTACTTGCACCTCGTCATCCGGGAGACGCTACGGCTGCACCAACCGTTCATGCTTCTCCTCCCGCAGGAGTGCCAAGAGCCTCGACGTGTGCTCAACTATGATGTCCCCACACGGGGAATCACTGTCCTATCATGTGTTCTTCATCTGTTCATCATTTTGAGACTTGTGTTCTCGATGGACACAACCTTTTGATCCAAATGATAGGTGCTTTGAACATGTTTTCCGTGTTTGTTTATAAGTTAGAAGCTCATGTTATGGTATAGGCGTAGGAAATCCTGTATCCATTTGTGTTCATAGCCTCAGTTAGATCTAGTTACTTTGTATGATCTTGTTGCATGATGTTTGAGTCCAAACTACGGTTCACGATCAAGTGGCAAGTTATCTGGTGACTTTTGACCTAGGTCACAATAGTCTGGGCCGGTTAGGGTCTAGTTGACAATGCAAGCATGGGGCTTGGATTAAACAATTGCGTTGGTTATGAGCTCATCCCACATTTAGGCAGGGTTGGCTGTGGTAGTGACAACCATCGGACCTTTTTATTCCTCCACGTTCAGATGTTGTCATAGGAGTTCTGAAAGTAGCACGCGGTAATAGCTATCTCCCATAGTACGTGGACCGATGTATTCATGCAAGGTCTGTGTAGACCCTCTAATATCATTGTCCTTTGTGTGAATAGTACATTAGAACCAAGAACTAACTCATATTTTCCTCGCTATGCCATAGTGTTCTGTTACTGTAAGCAATGTGTGTCATGCTACCCTCATCATATAATTATCTTTACCCTTATATTTCAGTGTTACCTCTACTTCTATCTATGATCCATATTCATTTCACTAGTATAAGTCTTGTTATCCGCTATTGCCTTCCTTGGATTCGATACCCTTTGGAATACTCCGATGGGGGAGTGCCACATTGGTTTATCCATGCACTTGCAATTTCGTTTGTGATCGATAGGATTACTCTTTCATTTCTAGCGTCGTTGCTAGGAACTCATAAACTTAGCATTGACTTTAAGAAATGCCAACAAGAATTTTTGGCACCGTTGCGAGGGAAGGCACAGTATTGACATGACTATACTTTGCAAATGTTTATGATCAAGATAGTTAGAGCAATTAACAATGAAGGCTAACCTCTATTGTTTCTTTATCTTTAGATGTTGAAGATATGTAGTGTATGAGTAGTTTCGACTTACTACAGAGCCTCACAGAAGATCCTGAGTCACTTGTGAGGAAAGCTCGAACTCTTTTCGTCTCTCCTACTCATACTCATTCGGAAGTCGATCCAACTTCCTTCATGTTAGCACCAAAAATTGGTACAGGAAAGGGATTGACTTGTGGCCGAGTTTGGTAACGAAATGCCATTCGGCAGGAAAAATCTCCTCAGATGATTCGGTAAAGATGCTTGCGGTCGGCAGTACGCCATCATTCGGCAAAAGGACTGTTTGCGCTTTTGAAAGGAAGTTTTCGGGAATGCGTGATGACGTGGCCCAGATATAAGGAAGGGACGAATTGATGACAGGTACAAGATGGACATTGGCGCTGGAGCATTAATTTGGGTATTAAATGTTGTACTCGTAGTCGACCTGGAGTCGTGTTAGAACAAGGGTATAAATATAAACCCTTGATGTCTGTAATAGGGATCGAACATCTACACAACAAAACCGGCCCCATGCCAAACTTCGAGTCCTTTAGTCGAGTCGTCGAGTTCTTCGAGAGGAGCCATCGATCCGTCGACCTCCGTAAGTACCGGCAACCTTGTATCATGTCTAGTATCATGCGGTGGATTTAGACCGTGATGCAAGTAGTCTTGTTACCTTGCTTAGTATCATGCGGTGGATTTAAGCTTGGTTCAAGAGGGTTTCCTGTTAGATCATGATCCATGCGGTAGGCTAAGATCTATCTCGAAGCTAGTTATCGGTTCTATTAGATTTGGCAAGATCTAATAGATTCATTAAGTTACCACGTGTTGCTTTGGGTTTTGCTTTATGTTTAAATTCATGTAACACTGTTTTGCCCAATCTAGATCGATTAGTTTCGGCTTTACCTCTTTGAGATCCATGTGGTGTATTTTCAAGTCTTTGTTTATTATAAGGGATCAAGTGCTCTCAATTACCGAATTTAGATCAATCTAGATTGTCACGTGTTGCGGGTTCAAGCCTTTGACTTTTCAAATGTTTGTTCCTTCTGCACGGAACCCGGATCGGCTGTACAACTGTATTCGGCAGTGCTACCACGAGTGAAACGTGTTCATAAGTTTGTTTTAAATAATGTATACGTTTAGCCTTCCATATTTAGATCGTATCATGCAGTGGATTAAACTATTTGTGGTTGGTGGCATGGTTTCAAAAAAGTTGTATCATGCAGTGGATTAACTTGTTTGGTGCCACACCCGACGGGTTTGAACGTTCCTATACATGCGGTAGACTAGTGCTTTTGGCCTATGCATGCTTGTTTATTTCATATTTATAATCATGCGTTCACCTTATTTATTTTAATTGTTACTTATCCTCGAAAATCGGTCATGTCCACGTGTGAGCAACGCTATCTAAACAAAGACCGATCTTTTGTCATGCTTACGTCATGCATTCGGCTATATCCTGATTTCATGTTTTAAAGCTCCCGAATGACATTTAAATTGCTGACAGATAGCTTGTTGTAGCTGTATGTCATTTTAATTGGCTTTTTAGCTGTAAATACGGAACTGTCTGGTACCACCCGGCAAGTTCTAGGTTTTATGTAACTACTCTTCATCCTTTGTCAGTTTCAGGAAAATTGACTAACACGCTTCGGATCTGGCACGTGTGTTAAGCCAGCTTCGTCCGACTTGCTGTGTGCTTGGTGCGAGGTGCTGATTTTGCGTCAACACACTTTTTGGCACGCCTGGTGGGACAAATCTAGCTTATTCAAGATGCCTGATATTCATGATGTCGTGGATGTCAACATGGATGACCTATCTCCGGAACAACGAATACAGTTGAAGGATGCCATTGACCAGTTTCAACAAAAGTGTTTGATGTCATTTGGCGAGAACAGAAGCGGTGTGCCATATCTCAAATCTGACATGCCAAGGGTTCTACTACTAGGGGAACCTGACACCACGTCTGCTGAGGAGAAACATGAGGCTATGAATGCTTTTCGGCAAACTATGGAAAGCATAATGGTCAAACATCATACTGCTTTCTTGACTATGTTCAAGGAGATGATGGTTGGAGTCTTTGGGCCAGGCATGGAAAGGACGCTTGGTCGAGTATCACCTCAAGCATCTACTGTAGAGGTTGGAGAAACTAGTGCTGCTGTCAACAGTCAACCAGCTCGAGGTGCAAGTGCTCAGCCGCCTTTGCAAAGTATGGGGGGTCAACCAATCCAACCACCTCCGCAAAGCGTGGGAAGTCAACCGATCCAGCAGCCTCTACAAAGTACTAGGGGTCGCCCAGTCCAGCAGCAGAACCCTTACCGGGCGATGCCCAATAGGCCCACTTATGGAGATTTGGCATTCGGTTCTTCTAGAGTTCCACCTAACTCTACTTATCGGATAGCCCCAGCGAACAATAGGCTACAAAAGAACATGTTCGAGGAAGGATATTCAGAATTCATTGACTATGGTGCCATTGATGCTTTCCCAAATCCTGGTTATGGTGCAGCTGCAGGAATGCCTAATGGACCTGTTGGAAGGCCAGGGGATCAAGATGCTAATGTTGATCTTATGGTGCAGAAAATGGCCGATGTTTTGCAAAATCAATTCGTCCTGAAACCTAAGATGCAGGGAAAGTTTATACACCTCCTTTCCCAGAATGGTACCACAGGGTGGCTTTTCCACAAAGGGTGAAACCTCCTGCAGATTTCACAAAGTTCTCTAGGCAAGATGATACTAGCAATGTGGAGCATATAGCTCGATATTTGATGCAGCTTGGGGAAGCTTCAGCTAATGAAGCATTCAGGATCAGATACTTTCCCTTGTCACTGATAGGCCCGGCCTTTACATGGTTTGCTTCTTTTCCTGCTCAATCAATCTGTTCTTGGAAGGATTTGTAACAGAAGTTCCATGCTCATTACTTCATTGGCAGTAATGAGAAAAAAGCTAATTTATCTAACCACCTTGAGACAGAGGCACAATGAAACACCCATGGAGTTTCTCAGAAGGTTCAGAGAGACTAAATGCATGTGCTACTCTTTGAATCTGCCAGATGATCAATTGGCTGACATGGCCGTTGCGGGTATGTTGCCAGCTATTCGGGAAAAGCTATTCGGCATGGAGTTTGACAATCTTGGCCAACTGTCATAGAGGTTGTCATTAATCAGCAATCAAGCTTACGGATTCAAGAAAGACTCCAAGTTTGCCAAACACAATGATATAGCTGACATCTACAACCAATTCCTCGAAAGAGCTAATCAAGGGGAAGAAGTTGATGATGATGAGGAGATAACTGCAGCTGAGATGGTGTGGGGCAAAGAGCCGGTAACTATGAACCAGAGATGGATCAAGCAAGCCAAGGGCACATATGATTTTGATGTGACCAAGGCTGATAAGCTCTTTGAGTTCCTTGTAAAGGAAGGCCGAATCAAGTTGCCAGAAGGGCATTCAATGCTTCGGCCGGATGGAGTTAAAGAGAAAAGATACTGTGGGTTTCATGACAAGAATTCTCACTCCATCAACGATTGCAGGGTTTTCAGGATGAGAATCCAGAAGGCTATCCAGGAAGGTCACTTGAAATTTGACAATAAAATTAAGTTGGATGGTAACCCTTTTTCCTCAAATCATGGTTGGGTTTTCTGTTAACATGGTGACCGCTGAGGAAAAAGGGAAGGTGAAGGTCTTCACTTCAGCAAGAGCAAAGGAGGATGGATCAGTTGATCCTGCTCAACAAGTGACAGTGGAACAAGTCCACAAAGAAGCGCCTCGCATCCTGAGAAACCAAATTGAAGTGGGTGAATCTTCCGGATCCAAACCCAGGGTGACTTCACGTATCCTCCTTAACAAGTGG
The DNA here is from genome assembly GCA_947561735.1 of Cenchrus americanus. Lineage (NCBI taxonomy): Eukaryota > Viridiplantae > Streptophyta > Magnoliopsida > Poales > Poaceae > Cenchrus > Cenchrus americanus. The sequence continues at coordinate 192,496,846 of OX387242.1, forward strand.
CAGCATTAGAAAGAGAAAGAACGCTACCAGAAATAGAAATACGAGGAGGAGAAGCGAAGGTTCGAAGAGGAAGCGCACAGGACAAAGCTAGAAGAACATGCAGAAGAGCAGGAGCGTGCACATTGGGGATGTGCGTTCTTTAGGCATTGCTGGAATGAGGGTTTGAAGCTCCCCACATTGAACAATTGTCCTGAATGCAGTGGCAAAAATGTGGAGTATAGGCAGGATACTGACAATCGCCGATCCGTCCATGAAAGAATTAGAAGGATGCATCCCAATGACGGTCGGCGCGTAAAAATAAATGAAGTTGATGATCATCCAAGAAAAATATATGCTGATCAAATGTGGGTTGATCATGAAGAGCAAGAGCGTGAATATGTCTGACAATGGTGCCCACCTGGCTTTAGGAGATGCCAAAAGAGAAGAGTTCAGCGCTTGAGAAATCAGGAGTTGAAAGAAGCAGGGATCAAGAGGAAGCAGGTGTGGCGTCCAAAGGATGAGCCTGATGGATTTTGTCGTTCGGCTCCAACATGCATGGTATGCTTCTTGTCGAATGAGTTCATGGCTCCAGCTAAGCAGGTTGTGCAGGAAGAAGCGTCGCCAGACATAAATGAGGATAAGCCACTTGGGTTGATGGCACAGCTGGTGTTGGCCAAGCAGGCAACCTTCGACAAGCCGACCAAGAATCGACATATGAGGCCGCTATACTTGAGAGGATACGTCAATGGCAAGCCATTGACCAAGGTGTTTGTTGATGGTGGAGTTGCGGTTAATGTGATGCCATACACCACGTTCAGGAAGCTTGGCATGGGCCCTAAAGATTGGACGCCAACAAGTATAATTCTGAATGATTTTGCTGGGAATCCTTCAGACACCAAGGGCTGCGTACATGTGGACCTGATGATCGGGTCTAAGACTTGGGATACTACCTTCTTTGTCATTGAGGGCAAAGGGGCATATAGCTAGCTGCTTGGACGGGACTGGATTCATGCGAATTGCTGTATCCCATCTACCATGCACCAACAGCTTGTTCAATGTGTAGATGGTGATAAAGAGGTGGTACAAGCAGATGATTCAAGGAGTGTGGCTAACGTGGAACCAGCCTTCTAGGAGTATCAAGGTATAGATTGCTTCTCAGGCAAGGACTGGGGTAAAGGTCCTGTTGAACCTGTCAGCAGTGATCAACAGCCGATTGAAGCAGTCGGCTGTTATAGCAATTTTTAATGGATAATCCAATTGATGGAACTGATGGGAAGTTAGGACATGGATTTATGTCGGCTGACAAATTGGAGGAAATTGACATTGGAGATGGTGACAAGCCAAGGCCGACATTTATCAGTGCTAACTTGGATTCAAGTTTCAGAAAAGAGTTGATCAAGTTATTGAAAGAGTATAAAGATTGCTTCGCTTGGGATTATTCAGAGATGCCTGGTTTGGATCGTTACATTGTTGAGCATCGGTTGCCAATCAAGCCTAGTTTTAAACCTTACAAGCACCTTCCCCGAAAAAATCTACAAGGATGAAGTATTGGCCGACGTGAAAAAAGAAGTCGAGAGATTAATCGAAGCAAATTTCATTTGGCCATGCAGATATGCGGAGTGGATCTCTAACATTGTCCCCATTTACAAGAAAAACGGGAAGATGAGAGTTTGCATAGACTTTAGAGATTTAAACAGAGCTACTCCCATGGATGGATATCCAATGCCTGTTGCTGATTTGTTGGTTGATGCCGCTGCTGGACATAAAGTTATTAGTTTCATGGATGGCAGTGCAGGGTACAATCAAATTTTTATGGCAATAGATGATATATCAAAGACAGCCTTCAGATGTCCTGTATACATAGGCCTTTTTGAGTGGATTGTCATGACATTTGGTTTGAAAAATGCCAGTGCAACTTATCAAAGAGCCATGACTTATATTTTTCACGAGTTGATCAGCAAAATTGTTGAGATATACATTGATGATGTCGTGATCAAATCTTTGAATCATGAATCACACTTGGATGATGTGAGGAAGACTCTAGAGTGCACCCGAAAGCATGGGCTAAAGATGAACCCGAACAAGTGTGCCTTTGGAGTTTCAGCTGGAAAATTCTTGGGGTTTTTGGTGCATGAAGGAGGAATAGAGGTTGGCAAGAAAAGCATGAAAGCTATCGATGAAGTTGTTCCTCCAACCAATCTCAAGGAGTCGCAATCACTGCTTGGCAAGATCAATTTTGCGAGAAGATTCATTTCAAATTTGTCACAAAAGGTGTTGCCTTTCTCTCCGCTGTTGAGGATCAAGAAGGATCAAAAGTTTGTATGGGGTGACGAACAACAAAAGGCTTTCGATGAAATCAAGCAGTACATGAAGGAACCACCAGTGTTGGTGCCTCGACAATTGAACAAGCCTTTCAAGTTGTACGTGGCGGCTGATACCCAAACTATTGGATCGACCCTTATATAAGAATTTGAGGGAAAGGAACGGATAGTTGCGTACCTTAGCCGAAAATTGCTTGATCCCGAGACAAGGTATTCGGCTGCGGAGAAGCTTTGTCTGTGTGTTTATTACTCATGTACAAAGTTTCGGCACTATTTGTTGAATGCTGAATGCGTTGTATATTCAAAGTTTTTTGTAATTAAACACATGTTATCTATGCCAATTTTGAATGGAAGGATTGGCAAGTGGATTTTGGCTTTATCTGAGTTTGAATTGAAATTTGAATCGGCAAAAGCTATTAAAGGTCAGATTATTGCTGATTTCATTACTGAACATCGTGATCCATCAATTGATTTGCTTGAAATCACTCCTTGGGCTTTATTCTTTGATGGATCCTCATGTGGCAAAGGTGGTGGAGTAGGAATTTTATTAATTTCACCCAGAGGTGAGATGTTTGAGTTTGCTATCCCTATTCAACCTACTGTCACAAATAATCAAGCTGAGTATGAAGCGCTGCTTAGAGGGCTTCAATATTTGAAAGAAGCAAAGGCTATTTAAGTTGAAATTTATGGAGATTCAGAGCTAGTTATAAAACAATTGAATGGCCAATATGAATGTAGAAATGATATCCTACGGAATTACTACGAGGAGTGCAAGGAAATCTTGAAAAGTTTTCAGTTAGTAATTCTGCAACATATTCATAGGGAACACAATGAAGAGGCAAATAGGTTGGCTCAAAGTGCTTCGGGTTATAGAGAAAGCCAAGAGGTGTTTGCCAAAGAGGTGTGTGCTTTCGGGAGGTATCTAGCAGAGGATGATTGGAGAAAAGAGATTGTTGATTATCTGGAAAATCCATCCCGAAAGGTTTCTAGGAAGCTCAGGTATAAAGCTATAAAATTTGTTCATCTTGATGGGTGTTTGTTTTACAAATCATTTGATGGGGTGTGTCTACAATGCTTGGGTCAAGAAGAAGCAAAGAAAATGATGAGTGAAGTGCACGATGGGCTGTGTGGAGCGCATCAATCGGCTTACCGTATGAAAAGGGTTATCAGACATACTGGCTGTTATTGGCCGACGATGCTGGTGGATTGCTTTGAGTATTATAAAGGTTGCCAAGATTGTTAGAGGTTTGGGAATATCCAAAGAGTTCCAGCGTCAGTTTTGAATCCTATTATCAAGCCATGGCCATTAAGAGGATGGGGTATAGATTTGATTAGCCAAATAAATCCTCCATCTAGCAAGGGGCATAAGTTTGTGCTTTTGGCAACAGAATATTTCACTAAATGGGTTGAGGCAATTCCATTGAAGAAAGTAACATCAGAAAACATGGTTGAGTTTGTTAAAGAACACATCATTTACAGATTTGGAATCCCTTAAACGATTACAACTGATCAAGGAGCCCAATTTGTATCTTCAAAGTTTAGGGAATTTGCTGAAAGCATGGGAATCAAATTGTTGAATTCTTCTCCTTATTATGCTCATGCTAATGGTCGGGCAGAAGCTTCTAACAAGATCATGATCAAGATTATACAAAAGAAGATTGATCAGAAGCCAAAGAGGTGGCATTCGGTACTCAATGAGGCCTTGTGGGCTTACCGAATGGCTCCTCATGGAGCCACAAAAACATCTCCTTATGAGTTGGTTTATGGGCATCATGCTGTTTTTCCCTGGGAAATACAATCAGATTCAAGGAGAGTGGTTTTTCAAAAGGATTTAAGTTCCAAAGATTACAGTGGCTTAATGATGGATGAGTTAGAGGATTTGCATATGATTCGTCTTAAGGCCCTGGAAAATATCGAAAAGAACAAGATCTGAGTTGCTAAATATTACAACAAGAAAGTAAAGGTCAAGCAATTTGCAGAAGGAGATTTGGTTTGGAAAGCATTACTGCCGATTGGGACTAAGTACAGTGCGTTCGGCAAATGGTCCCCGGATTGGGAGGGTCCTTTTCGGGTAGTTAGATGTACACCTGGAAATGCTTACATCTTGAAAACTCTACTTGGAGAGGAGTTTACTGCTGCTATAAATGGAAGATATTTGAAGAAATATTATCCTAGTATTGAAGTTGACAGTTGATTACAAGCACCAGGATTACAAGCATCTGAAACACACAAACAACCGGCGTTCGGGAAAGAAGCCGCCTCTAGAACAAAAAATCCTAATAGAGGAGATGGCCAATATTGAAGTGTAATGCCCTTAGCACAAAAATATTCTACATTACAAATGTTTCTTGCAGGCTTTGACAACCCAGCTACTTAAGATTACAAGAGGGTGGGAAGCAGAAGGCCTGGAGGAAGAAGCGAAAGTATGCTTCATTCCTTTGATTTCGTGTTTTTCCTCTTCAGATCTTCCCTCTTCAACTGTTCTAGGACCACTGTAACAGCAACCTGGAAGCTTCGGGGGTTGCCGTGACTTGGAGCTTCCATCAGGCTGTCCCAGGAAGCCTTCAAGTTGTTGTGTCTGTCAGAAACATCTGAAGAAAGGAACAGTTGTTGAATGTGAGATCTGAGCTTAAACGTGGGAATCAGATGAAGATGAAGATCTTACCCCCTACCAACGCCTCCAAGCTCATGCGGCGTTCGTGTTCGGCACTGCAGTGGGCAGTGATGTCTTGCAGGTTGTGTTCTAGATGCCGAATGCGGCAACGCAGTTGGTGGTTTGTCCTTTGTTCCAGCGTGGCGTCTTCTCCTTCAGTGGAGGAATCGGAGAGGATGTACTCGGGAACCTCTTCAGTTCCAAAGATCTCCTTAGGGAGCAAGTCAAGGTTGAAAACGAAGAGGGGTGGATCATAAGATAGCAATCGAGAGTAAAAGAAAGGATTGGCAGAAAACTTACTCTCGAATGGGTGCGCTTCTTTGGTGGAGCGCTGCCCTCCTTGATGGGTTGCTTTCCCTTGTCCGCCATGGCCTTGGGTTTTTTTCCTCTAGAGCAGGGAGAGAAGATCTGAGGCGATGGAAGTGTATGCAAGTGGATTTGTAGGGCACCAAGGGGGCTATTTTATTAGCTGTGAGAGCGCATTGGGATTGATGACTGGTTGGCGTACATTATTGGAATACCAAACGGCAGGGTTTTCTCTCCGAATGCGAAGGGTTTTCATTGAACAGTGTTTATGGTTCCCGGATTGAGGATTTTCTGCGGATTCTGTGCCAAGGGGCAGGAGTTTTTTGCATGTTCGGCTAAGATAAAGTTTCCGAATTCGTTAAAAAACAGTAAGGATTCATGTCCACAAGCAAAAGGAGATCATCACAATACAAACACAGGAATTAAAATTTCATTATTTATTGCCAAAATTCCAAACATCCCTAGTACAAACTAGTCAAAAAGCCTGTTCAGCATAGACTGGGGATGGATGGAGTCGGCAATTGCGTCGCCGTGGCCGTCGAGGTGCTCCAGGATGACCTCGATTTCGTCGACGTCCTCCGGTGCGCCGCCCTGGAAGCCGCGCGGCTACGTGGAGTAGTCGACGCTGGTGTGCATCTCCATGGCGGCCAGGCCTAGGGTGGTGCCCAGACGAACGCCATGGAGGGCCACCTCATCAACGCGGTCTTCCACCGCGGCAATGCGGGCTGCCGACGTGTTCCCGGGGGAGTTTACCTTGTCCGCCAGTTGCTTCACCAGCATCTTCAGCCAGTTGAGCTCAGCGTCGCGGTCTGCAGCATCACGGGGCAATGGCGGTTAGTTCAAAGTTGAGTTGAATTAATACAAATCAAAAGATTTACCGTCGATGGTCTCCAGCAGCTACTTGCGCTGATGCTCCCATTCGAGCTCGGCGATTCCGGCCTTCTTGGAGACGTCTTCCAGCTCGCGCCGGGTTTCATCGCGCTCCGTCTTGAACCGGAGGGCGTCGCGCTCGTCGTAGCGCGAAGGAGAGAAAGGGTAGCTGGAAGATCCAGAGGAGTCGCCCGGCAAGGCTCGATTCGTGGTCGGCGCAGGAGCCGGGTTTCACTGGATGAGCCTAGAAACACGAAGAAGGTCGTCAGCGAGAGAAGAAAATCTAGAGAAAAGCTGTGAAAGATGCTGATGATCACCGCCTCCGACGAGCGCCAGTGCAGCTTCCCTCAGCTTCGTCGCTGGCCCGGCGCCTGTTGTTGTTGCCTGGCATTGGGTTTTTGAGAGTACTAGTGCTAAGGAGGTGAAGTTTAGATTGGCAAAGGCTTGAGGGCAGAAGACTTGGTGAAAGGCAAGGGGCACCCACGGTTCTTATTTATGGGACTGGCAAAGAGATCGTGGCTAGAGATCGTGGTGCATATCCCGAGAAATTTGGGAGGTGGAGAGACTTCATTAACCGAATCGTCATCAGGTCGTCTGGAATTCAAGTTGAGTCATATTCGGTTGACTAGCTCGGTTGAGTTGCGGTCGGATCGATGTTCGGGTCTAGTACTGTTTGACCAGAATTGCCGAATGAATCGTCTAAAGATACTCACAAGGCAAGATAGAAAGTGGAAAAATGAAATTTATGGTAAACAAAATTACAAGGATGATAAATCATTCGGCTACAAGTTGTTTGTCGCAATCAAATGTTCAGATACTTTGAGATTACACTAGAAGCGTCTGATATCATTTTGCTGATATTCTCTAGCAGTTTCTGATCGGCTTCCTGAGTGTTAGACAGAGCGGAAAGCTTTGTCTTGAGCTGGTTTGATTGAATCAGGGCTGCTGAAGCTTCCTTTTGGATTTTCTCTGTTAATCCAGGAAGTTCGGCTATCTTTTTCTTGTCAGCCTCGATTTCAGCTGTCAAGTTCTTCAACTCAGCTTCTAGTGCAGCTTTCATGGCAACCTTCAATTCAAGTGCAGGCTGCAGTTCAGCCAGCAATTCCTTGTTGCTTTGGATTTGAGCCTGTGACACTTTCACGAATTGCTTGGCTTTAGCTTTTTTTGTTCCAGGACTGGTCGGGAGGATTGGTTCTTCAAGGCTCTCCTCACTGCTGCAAAGTGATTGTCCAGTTGAGAGATGGGCTCTAAAGAGGCTTTGATATCATCAGGAAGCTCTTGATTGATGGATTCAAGCACTTCTTCTAGTGATCCACATCCCTGACTTGGTCCTGGATATGTCTTTGCAGCAAGGAGAGGATTTCTCTCAATTTTGCCTGGTTTTCCTCTGATAGAGCCTGGCTTGAAGATCCTTCATCACCTTTTTCGGCAGCTAAAACATCCATAGTGAATGAAAAGCTTGGTGGTGATGCAACCTGATCCTGCAAGTTTTGCCGAATTGAGGATGATTTATTAAAAGAGAATAATAGAATTGAATGCCCATACATACTTCATTCCTGGCCTCCTGAATTGGAGAAGGGATTTTTCAGGCTCAAGAGGAAGTTCCTGGGTGATCAGCTGAGGAGGAGCTTGAGGGGTTCCTGGTAAAGCTGAGGCTTCTAACTGAGGGGAAGCTGGTGGTGTCCTTGGTAGATTTGAAGATTCTGGCTGAGGTGAAGATGGATCCATCCCTGGTAAAACTGGAGCTTCTACTTGAGAAGGGGATGATTGAATCCTTGGTGAAGTTGAAGTTTCTGCTTGAGGGGAAGATGTTTGGACCCTTGGTGAATTTGGATTTGAAGCATGTTGAGGAGAAGAACTCCCCACAGGTTGATTCACCAATGTTTCTTCTACAAATAACAAGTAGAGAGTAAGTGCCAATGAAAAGAATGGTCTTTGAAAGGAAGTAAAATAGTAAGGACCATACCAGCAAATGGGGCATTGGTAGGTTCTGTAATAGTTGATGGTTGCTGAACTCTGGTCTGAAATTACATGAGATAAATTTATCAGAATAAAGAATGGTTTTGTGCTCAAGAAAGAAAAGATGTTAACCTCAATAAGAACTCTTTTGGATGTTCTTTTCTTCTTGGCAGCTGGATGTAACACCCTAATTTTAATAAAAATTTGTCTTTATTAAAATTTGCCAGGAACCATTTATTTGTTTAAGGAATATAAGGTTGCTTATTTTCTTTTAGGCATTTAAAACTTTTCTAAAATAAAGTCAATGAAATATAGGAATTTATTGTTGCATACATGCTGGAGCATTTCTTTTGGTTGCTGGAATTCAAATTTAAATTTGAATTCTATTTTGTTTGAATCCTTTTCAAACCCAAACCTTAATTCCTAAAACCCCTACCCATCCTACCTCCTAGCCCAACCCAGCACCACGGCCCAGCCGCTCGGCCCCGCCGGCGCGGCCGAGCCGCGGCCCAACCTCGCGCCCGGCGGCTCGCCGCAACCGCGCCTCTGTCCCAACGGCCGCGCGCGCGCCCGGCTTCGGCCTTTCGGCCCATCCGGCCCGCCGGCGCCGCAGCCTCCACCCTCCTCTCGCCCGCGAGGGGCCGGCGGGCGGGGACCGGCGTGTCATCCCCTTCGCCCATCGTCCCCGACCCGGACACCGGTGCGCCGCCGCCTCGGAGTCCAACTCCGGAACGCCTTGAGGCGTGGCCCGCACGTCTAGGAGCCCCGCCCGGGCTATTTAAGGCCATCTGCCGCCCCCTGGACCGCCTACCCGGCACCACCCGAGCCCTAGCCGCCAAGCCTTCGTGCGTCGCCGACGCCCGAAACCCTAACCCGCGTCGTCATCGTTTCCCGCTGTCGACGCTGCCTCGTCGTCAAGGAGCTCGCATAGAGACACGGAAGGAGGTGAGCAGGCCTTCCGTGCCGCTTGATGGCGTCCCCGTGCACCCCGTCGCCTTGGAGCCGTCGCCGGAGTTCTATGGCCACGCCGCTGCGCTGTCCCGCCGCTCCGCCGCATTGCAGCCGCTCTTGTTGCCTCGGTTGAATTCGTTGCGTCGCGCGCTTCGTCTAGGTGCTAGCTGCGCCTCGAATCATGCCCTGGAGCCCGTAATCGGTTTCGCCGGCGAGCTCACCGCCCCGCGCCTCCGCAGCCCGACCGCCGCCTGCCGCTCGCATGTATCCTGCGCCGCCGGATCTAGATCCAGCGATCTAGATCCATCCGCCGCCGCTGCTTAAACCGCAAGCCACCACAGCCGCGAGATCTAGATCCAATGGATCTAGATCAGGTTAACCGGGTCAACTAGGTCCAAACCCCGCCGGCCCTGGCAGTTTTGCAGAAAAGCCCCTGGGTTTTCTGATATTCACAAAAATACCCTTCCACCTTAGAAGTTTTCTTACAGTTTAGTCCTTTTTCTTTATTTTAGCCCAAACCCTTTGCAAATCTTTACAGTTTGGTCCCTACACCTTCCCTAAGCCGTAACTTAGTCGTTTTAGCTCCGATTTTAGCGTTCTTTATGTCCACGCGTTCGTCTCGAAGCGTAGATTAGTTTTATGCTACTGTTTAGATCTGTTTGATCTGTTTGGTGACTGTTTCTTATTTATTCTTATTGTATGCTTGTATGTGAAGATTGTGGACCGTAGAGAGCGATTCGTTCGAGGGATTTGAAGATCAAGTCGTGCAAGAGTTTGAGCAGCAAGGCTTTGTTGAAGGCAAGTATTCCTTGATGCATACCCGTTTGTCCTACATAACATGCATTTAAATCCACTGTTTTTACTTTTCCGCTTGCATTAATTTGAGGGGAACCTATTAAGGATCATGCCTAGATTTTTACTACCTTTACCTTGATACCGGGAATTAAATTAATACAAGATATCAAATCCACCATCATTGCAAGGGAATAAGTCATCACGGAGATAACAGTCAAGCTCTCCTGTTCTTTGATTGCTTTGAGCGCTTACATGGCTACTCCAATCGACCAGAGGGAACCTTTTATGAGTTGGTATTGGTGAATTGATTGACACCCCAATTTCATATGAGTAACCATTGAATAGACTTGATGCTTATCTACTTTATCAATATGGACGAGTTGGACAAAGGTGCTTAAGCGAAACTCCACAAATTTGAATTGACGGGGTAAATATAAGGGTAGCGGTAGATAGAGAAAGTTTGATAAATGTTAGTGAAAAAGAGAGATGGATTTTGATGTATGATTAAACTTGTCTCACATTCCAAATTTATGAAAATAAAGGTGGCGGGGGTATGAGAGTTGTTGTTAAGTTGAATGAAAAGGGAGTCTTTGGCTTGGGTGGGGGAGGTTGTAGTTTGGGTTGTTTGGCTCATGAAAAGATCTTTAAAGGGAAAGAGACTAAAGTCAAGTGAGTTACGAGTGGAACATCAAGCGAAGGGCGACTCTTGCAATAGGGTAGCTCTCCAATTATCTCTTAAATTTTTTTTGATGAGAACCCTGACGTATTGTGTTTTTATAGATACACCTTCAATTGATGCGGATCTTTTACTATGGTTAGAAAGGGCGGAATGTAAGAAAGAATCACATCACAAGGCAAATGACCTTTTGGGCTTCTCTTAAGAGATATCATGTTTATTAACGGTTATAAAGTAATAGAAAGAGCTTGTTTAATATTATAATAGCGAATAGTTTGCATTTGGTATAGAGATTAAAGCAAGCGGGTTAACCAAAAAAAATAATTTCTTGAATGTCAATTTCATAAGATAAGGCAGAATTACATATGCGGTATTTGAGTGGTAAAATGTAGTTAGATATTAGTGAATTTTAATATGATGATTTTTTGTAGTTAAATATTGATTTTGGTTGAAGATGGAATAGATTAAATAAGAGGAGTAGAAATGTATATAAAACGAAAAAGGGAGTTAGGAGAAAAAGCTAATAATTAATTGGTGTTTATAAACTTAAAAATTGCGAAGAGATTGAGAAGGAAGATGTATTTAAAGGAGATTTTAATTGGTTGATAAATTTAGATGCTAGAGGATATTTGGGTGGGGGGGATATGGGGTTGGGGATTCTTTGGTAATGGAACAGTCACTCATATTGAGATTAATTGGGGTTTGTTTGGGGGAGGGGACAATAAGAGTGGAAAGTTATGAAGGGATATTGTTATTGAAATATGTTAGGGGGTGTTTTAAGGTAAGGTTGGATGATGGAGAAAGGGATGGAGATTTGGGAAGGGGAGAGTGGGATTTTGGTAGTATGCCATTGGGAGACACAACGTATGGGGCGTTATAGGGAGAGGTAATGGCATGGGTTTACGGGGGCTTTTACAAAGGAGATGCATTATGGATGGTGAGGGAGGTGATTTGTGAGGTTTTATTTGGAGGGTTGGGGAGTCTTGTAGGTGTGGAGGTTTGTGCTTTGGGTTTGTTTGTTGGGCCTCTTAGGAGAGCTTCGATAGAAGTTGGGGGACCAAATCTTTTGCTTGAGAGGCGGGGATAGTAAGGGGAAAAATTTAAGCAAAGATAAGAAGAGAGATTTAGAAATTTAAATGAAGTGGTGGAGATTTAGAAAAGAAGATGGAAAATGGAAAGATGGAGAAAGGAGGTGGAAAAGGGAAATTATTAGTTTGATAAAGATTGAAAGATGGAAATTGGAATGGTTAATTAGGGAAGAAAGATTGAAGGGAGAGGAGGGGAGGGACTCGTGAGAGGAGGGATATATTTTGCGTGATAAGCCGGGGAGGGAGTGGGGTGGGAGCGAGAGTGCGGGGGGGGAATAAATATGGGGTTCTACCTCTCCAGTGCGACAGTGCGTGTGCGAAGTGCGACTTGTGTGGGAATAAAGGGCTCTTCTGTTTAAAAAACCAATATTAAGTGAAATGAACTAACATGTAAATTAAAATTAAGTTGTAAAAAAAAAGTTAGCATTGGAAAAAATAAAGTGCAAAAGGAAAAAAAGGAAAGAAAATAATAGTTAAAATAAAATTAAAATGAAAGAAAAGGGTTTAGAAATGACAGAAAAGAGAAAATAATAGGAAATAATATGGGAAAAAAAAAAAATCTGAAAAATATAAAGAGATCGAAGAGTGAAATAAAAACTTGCAACATTAAAGAAGCAGGAAAAGGACCCTCCGAAAGAAGAAAAGGCGGGGATGAGAGAGGGAGTAGGGGGGGGGGGAAGGGGGGGAGGGGGAGGAGGGGGGGAGGATGCTCGGCGCGGGCTTCTCGCACGGGGGAGGGAGGGGGCGATGACGGGTCGGGGGGCCCCCGCCCCGGGGGGGCGGGGGGGGGGGGGGCGCGGGAGGGGGTCTTCGTGTGCGGCGGGGGGGGCGGCGGGGGGGCTCTTGGGCCGCCGGGGGGGGGGGCTCGGCGGCGGTCGCGCCGCGGCGGGGAGCCCCGGGGGGCGGGCCCGCGTGGTCCGCTCTCGGCTGGGGGGGTTTGGGGGGGGGGTTTACTCGTGGGGGAGGGGGCGCAGCTGTCGTAGTGGGGGGGGGGTTCACTCCGGCTGCGGCGAGTGGCGGAGAGTCTGAGGTGCAGAAATTGATGGGAAAAAGGACGAGGGTGGGGGGCGTCAGGGTGGAGGGGGGGATTGGGGGGCCTGGGTTGGGGTCGGGAGGTCGGAGGGAAAGATTTCGTTTGTATATGCGAGTGGATGAATTAGAAGAAAGGGAAAAAAAAAGGAATAGATCTCTAGTTTATGAATTCCAAACAGGCCCCTTTACTTTATTACTTGAGTTAATAAAAGAAGACAGAAAGCTAAAGGTTGAAAGGAAAGTAATAATTTTTTGTTTTTCTATGGCTATTATTTGTGCTCTAAGTTTCCAGAGAATGCAAACAGAAGGAAAGCTTTGGTGTTTGCCAAAAGATTTTTTTTTGAAAACGCCACAAAGATATATTGATATAAACTTTCAACAGTTAGGCAGCTTATTTGACATATTGCCAAGGTTAGACTAGAAAAAAGAATGAAAAGGAGCAGTAATGATACAAAAGAAGGATGAAAATACCTGGAATAGGTCAGCTGGAGAAAGAGTAGTAGCCTTGTTGAAGAGATTGACCTTCCGTTCTAATTTGTTATATATGAGCCTTTCTTTCCTTTGCGAGCTGGGTTGTCTGTTTGCTATGATTCGCACAAAACAAGATGTTGAACACAGGATAAGCTCACAAATTAAACACAGCAGATACCTTTGGCCCTATAAACAAAATGCAGAAATAGCAGTATGCTCAAGATGGGCAGTATAGAAGGTTACCAAGAATAGATAGCACATCAGCAAAGTATGTTAAAGAGGACAGGAAAGAAGATGCTATCGAAGTATAATGAGCGGGGGGTATTTTCAAGCTGGGAGTATCATGTATGGATGCAATTCAGAAAAAAGCAAACTGGAGAGCTTTACTAGGGCAACAGGTTCGATCCACTATCATACTCCGGTACATCCAAGTATATTTTAGAAATGTGGGGAAGCTTCAGTTATTCCAGGCGAATCAACGCAAACTGAAATGAGCACAGAGAAATTCACAAAATGTCAAGGACGCTCGGATTAGACATCTCAAAACAGGGTACTGTAGGGAAAAAAGAAATCAGGAAAGCCTGTGATTATCAAATAAGGAAGGATAAGTAGGATAGGAGACAGAACTATTCAACGGCTACTAGGAATCAGGTCTCGAAGAAAGAAAAGAAAAAAGGGAGATGAAGAGAACATCTGAGTAGCCGCCGATCTGTCCCGAGGCTCGGCTGATAATCCTTAATCGTCGCTCGACGAAAAAGCAGATACTAATCTAGTACTGAAAAAGTTATACAGGACAGTTGATGAAAGGCTTATTATAGCAAAGGAACGGTATTCTATCACAAATAGCAAAGGAGACTAACACAGAAAAATACTCTCACATCAAATCAAAATAGCGCCACTAACACTAGCGGATCGATAGCCTCTAACACAGAATGAAATCCAGAGGTATTGGAGGTGGAAATTAAAGAGCCATAAGGGAATAGATGATACAAGGGAAAGGAGGAAACCCGGACGAGGATAAAGATTCGCAGTAAAAAAGGGGGAAAAGAGTGAGAAAAAGAAACAAAGGGTTTTGAAAGAAAAAAAAAAGGGATAATTGAATAGAGGAAATAGAAGGGTATTGAAAAGGAAAAAGAGGATCCAAGCAGGTACGAACTCGCAGAGGATCAGATCAGGAGAGGAATCGAACGGAAAAAGGGCGGAAAAGGTCGCCACTGCAATAAAGCGTGCCACTTGAGAGGGGGAGAGGAAGAAGAAGGGAGAGGAGGGGGAGAGTGAAAGGAGGGCGCGGCCGGAGGGGGGGGGAGAGAGGGAGGGGCTCCGAGATCGGAGAGAGGGAGGAGAGACTTAATGGAGAGGGAGGAGGAGGAGGGAGGAGGGAAGGGTCAGCGGGATTGGACCGCTCCTCGCGGGATTCTGAAGAGGCCCCACCTTAGGAGAGTCGTTGCGGCAGGGGAGCGGGGGAAAGGGGGGGGGGGGGGGGGGCGGGTCTGAGCGGGGGGGGGGGGGGTTCGGGGGCGCGAGCGGCGGCGGAAGAGGAGGGAAGGACGGGGTTGAGGGTGGGTGGGGGGAGACTCGAGAAAAAAAGCCGAAAGGTGAAACAATAGTTTTAGGAGAAAAAAGGAGGTGGACCAAAGGAGAATAAGGTGTGTTATAGATTATGGAATGTAGATGGATTATTATGAAGGGGAAAGAAAGTTAATAGAGTGATATTCCAAGGTAGAGCGCAAAGAGACGGGTCAAAAGAGAAGTAAAAGATGGTCACTTGCCCAAAAAAGAAACGGGAAGTAGATCAGGGAGGAATCAATAAAGAGGCATGAATTTGCTGGAACTGTAGGAAAGAGAGATGGAGCCAGAACTCGGTAATTAAATAGACGAACCATCAATCCTAAAATAAGAATGGTTCATTGATGAGAAGGAAAAGAGAAGAAAAGAAGAAGGAAAGGGACAGGTACAACGGAGCGCGAAATCTCGGCGAGGGCGAGGCGGACGGGAAGGTTCCAGAAGAGTTCCTCGGGTACGTGGTGTGGGGGGGAGGAGATTTTTATTTATAAAAATGAAGGAGGGTGGGGGGGTGGGGAGGGGGGGGGAGGGGGGGGGAGAGATGGGGAAGGGCGAGAACAGGGATCCGGAGGGGGGCGGAAGCGGAGGGGGGGGGGGGAAAGAGAGAAGGGGGCCGGTGGGGCGTCATCGGGAGACGCTAGGACAAGTTCAGCTTCTCCTCCCGGGGAGGCCAAGAGCCCGGGGAGAGTCCCACCGGGGAATCGCTACAGGTTCTCATCTGTTCAATGGGGCCGAGGACAACCTTGATCCAAAGAAGGGTTGAAAGTTTCGGGAAGTGAGAGAGGAGGGAAGAATGGTTCGTCGGGAGTATGAGATGGAGAGGGTCCAACACGGCGACAGGGAGTTATCGGGTGAGGTAAAGGGGGGTGGGTAGGAAGAGAGGGGTGGATTAAAAGCGGGTAGGTCATCCCACATTGGCGGGGTGGGGGGGGAAGGATTTTATCTCGTTCGGAGTTGTCATGGAGTTGAAAGAGGCGGTAATAGTATCTCCCAAGGGGACGAGTATAGAGGCGGAGACCCTCTAAATATGCCTGGGATGTAATAGACAGAATAACATATTCTCGCAGCCATAGGTTCTTGAAGAGGGAGTACCTCATCATATAATTATCTTTACCTTATATTGGGACCACTTCTATCTAGATCATATTCATTTCCTGAAAGCTGTTATGTATGCCTTCCGGATTCGATACCTTGGAATACTCGAGGGGGAGGCACATGGATCAGACTGCAATTCGGGATCGATAGGATTACTCTTTCATTCAGCGCGGTGGAACTCAAAAAGATGCTGAGCACAAGAAGGGGGGGGAGGAGGTATGAAGAGAAGAGAGAAGAGAGATAAGGGTAACTATGCTTATCTTGAGGAAGAAGAGGAGGTGGATATGAGCCCAGATCGAGTCACGGGGAAAGCGAACTCTCGCTCTCCTACCATACTCATCGGAGTCGATCCAACTTCCTTCAGTTGCACCAAAAATGGTCGGGAAGGGATGACTGGGCGAGTGGTACGAAAGCATCGGCGAAAAATCTCCGGATGATCGGAAAGAGCTGCGGTCGGCGTCGCCATCATTCGGCAAGGGGCGCTTGGGGTTCGGGAAGCGGAGACGGGCCGAAGGAGGGAGAATGAGACGGAAGAGGAAGGCGGGGAGGGTATAGGCCGGGGGGAGAAGGGAAATATAAAGAGGAAGGGACGAAACTACAAAAAGGCAGCAAACTTCGGTCCTTGCGGCGCGAGTTCTCGGAGGGATCGATCCGTCGACCTCGAGTCGGCACGTATCAGCTGTATCAGCGGGGATTTAGCGTGATGCAAGTGTCTGACCTTGTAGTATCAGCGGGGATTTAAGCTGGTTCGGGGTTTCGTGATCAGGAGCGGAGGTAAGATCTATCTCGGTGTTATCGGTTCTATTGATTGGCAAGATCTAATAGATTCATTAAGTTACCCGGTTGCTTGGGGCTTAGAATAGAAGTGCATCGATCGATTGTCGGCTACCTCGGACAGGGGTATTTTCGCTTTGTTTATTATGGGATCGCTCTCATTCCGATTTGATCATCTGATGTCACGTGCGGGTTCGCGCTTTCAATGTTTGTTCCCGCCGGACCGGACGGCGCGCGGGCTCCGGGAACGGTTCATGTTTGTTAAGCGTTGCTCCATATTTGATCGTATCATGGATTACTATTGGGTTGGTGGCATGGTTTCGTGTATCAGCGGTGGATTCTTGTGGGCCCACCCGACGGGTTGACGTTCCTATCAGCGGTGACTGTGCTTTTGGCCTATGCATGCTTGTTTATTCTATTTATATCTCGTTCACCTTATTTTTTTATTGTTCTTATCCTCGAAAATCGGTCATGTCCCGTGTGAGCAACGCTATCTAACAAAGCCGATCTTTTGTCATGCTTCATCATGCATTCGGCTATATCCCGATTTCGTGTTTTAAAGCTCCCGAATGACATTTAAATTGGCGATGCGTTGTTGTGCGTATGTCATTTTAATTGGCTTTTTGTCGTAAATCGGGGCGCCGGCGGTGCCACCCGGCGGGTTCTAGGTTTTATGTAACTGCTCTTCATCCTTTGTCGCTTCGGGAAAATTGACTGACGCGCTTCGGATCCGGCGCGTGTGTTGGGGGGCCGCCCGTCCGGCTTGCCTGTGTGCTTGGTGCGAGGTGCCGATTTTGCGTCGACACGCTTTTTGGCACGCCCGGGCGGTGGGACGGATCTGGCTTATTCGAGATGCCCGATGTTCGTGATGTCGTGGATGTCAACATGGATGCTGTCTCCGGAACGACGAATACGGTGAAGGGTGCCGTCACCGGTTCAACGAAAGTGTTTGATGTCGTTTGCGGAGCGGGGGCGGTGTGCCGTGTCTCAAATCGACGTGCCGGGGGTTCTACTACTAGGGGAACCCGCGCCGCGTCCGCGGGGAGAGACGTGAGGCTGTGAATGCTTTTCGGCGAGCTATGGAAAGCATGATGGTCAAACGTCGTCGCGCTTTCTTGACTGTGTTCGGGGAGATGATGGTTGGGGTCTTTGGGCCGGGCGTGGAAAGGACGCTTGGTCGAGTGTCGCCTCGAGCGTCTCCGCAGAGGTTGGAGAAACTAGTCGCCGCTGTCGCGACGACCCCGCTCGAGGTGCGGGTGCTCGGCCGCCTTTGCAAAGTATGGGGGGTCGGCCGATCCGACCACCTCCGCAAGGCGTGGGAAGTCAACCGATCCGGGGGGGGGGGGGGGGGGGGGGGGCGGCGGGCCTCTGCGGAGTACTAGGGGTCCGCCGCCCGCGGACCCTCGGCGATGCCGATGGCCCGCTTATGGGATTTGGCATTCGGTTCTTCTGAGTTCCGCCTGGCTCTACTTCTCGATGGCCCCGGCGAACGATAGGCTGCGAAGACGTGTTCGAGGAAGGATGTTCGGGTTCGTCGACTGTGGTGCCGTTGATGCTTTCCCGGGTCCCGGTTGTGGTGCGGGGGGCGGGCCGCGGGTGCCTGGTGGACCCGTTGGAAGGCCGGGATCGAGATGCTGGTGTTGATCTTGTGGTGCGGAAGTGGCCGATGTTTTGCAATCGGTTCGTCCCGAAGCCTAAGATGGGGAAAGTTTATACGCCTCCTTTCCCGGGTGGTCCGGGGGTGGCTTTTCCGCGAGGGGTGAAGCCTCCCCGATTTCGCGAAGTTCTCTGGCGGGATGATGCTGGCGGTGTGGAGCATATGGCTCGATGTTTGATGCGGCTTTGGGGCTTCGCTATGAAGCGTTCGGATCGATGCTTTCCCTTGTCGCGATGGCCCGCCTTTCGTGTTTGCTTCTTTTCCGCTCATCGGTCTGTTCTTGAAGATTTGTCGTTCCGTGCTCATTACTTCATTGCGTATGAGAAAGCTATTTATCTGCCGCCTTGGGCGGGGGCACGGTGGGGCGCCCGTGGGGTTTCTCGGGGGTTCGGGGCTGGGTGCGTGTGCTGCTCTTTGTCGTGGTCGGTTGGTCGCGTGGCCTTGCGGTGTGTTGCCGCTGTTCGGGGGGCTGTTCGCGTGGTTTCGTCTTGCCGCTGTCGTGGGGTTGTCGTTGTCCGGTCAGCTTCGGATTCGGGCTCGGTTTGCCCGCGGTGATGTGCGCGTCTCGGCCGGTTCCTCGGGGGGCTGGTCGGGGGGGGGGGTTGGTGGTGTGGGATGGCTGCTTGTGTGTGTGGGGCGCGCGGTCTGTGGCCGGGTGGGTCGCGCGCCGGGGCGCGTGTGGTTTTTGTCCGTCTGGCTCTTTGGTTCCTTTGGGGGCCGTCGTTCGGGCGTTCGTGCTTCCCCGGGTGGGTTGGTCCGTGGGTTTCGTCGGTTCTCCTCCGTCGGCGTTCGTGTTTTCGTGGTGGGTCCGTGCTGTCGGGTCGCTTGTTTCGGTGTTGTTTGGTCCTTTTTCTCGTCGTGTTGGGTTTTTCGTTCGTGTGCCGCTCCAGGGGGAAGGGGGGGGGTGGGGCCCCCCCCCCGGCAAGAGCAAAGGAGGATGGTCTTGGTCCCGTCGCCGGTGGCGCGGGGTGGGGCGGTCCGCGACGGGGCGCCTCGCGTCCCGAGGGGCCGGGTTGGGTGGGTGGTCTTCCGGTCCGGCCCGGGTGCTTCGCGTGTCCTCTTCGGTGCGCGTTGGGGCGCTGCCGTAATTGGGGGGGGTTCGCGCCGGGCTCTGCGGTCTTTTCTTCTTTGCCGTGGGTTCTCCCCTCTTGTCCGTGGCTGGGTGCCGTTTTTCCCGGCCGTTTTTCTTTTTCCCTCGTTGTTCTAGGGGAACCAAAGGATCATGCCTAGATTTTTCTACCTTTACCTTGATACCGGGAATTAAATTAATCTTGTGGTAGCTATTGCTTAGCATGCTCAACTGGGGATTGGTATTAATCAACTTGGTTACTTTTGTTATTCTATGTTCCGTTTATGATCTCTCCTTTACAAGACCACCTTAAATATGATAACCGGAACATGGAGAACCACCCAGGAAAACAGTACAACCACAAGAACTAATGGGCAATGGTCTTGGCTGAATAATTAGGAACTTCAGCTTGGGATGGTCTTACCTGATAAGGACAAAGGATCGGCGGTACTGTGGGGTATAGACTCGCTCTAGCAGGGGGTTGGGTGAGTTATTGTTTTATGGTGGGGTATCGACCTGCTAGGGGACTTTATACCTTGCTAACTGATCCGGACCTTGTGGGTCATAACTTGCTAGGGAACCTTTGTAAAGGCCATGTAGCGTCCCTATGCAATCACACCTCGGAAGTGTGATATGGTGCCTTGCAAACACCGCATGGTTGGGTCCAAAGTTCTTCGGAGCTTTTACGCTGCTTGTGGGTAAAGATGTACAACCTCTGCAGAGTGTTAAACTAATCGATTAGCCGTGCTCACGGTCAAGAGCGGCCTAGACACTCACATGATTAAATTATGGAACTTTAATGTTAATTGCTGTTTTATTCTTTATCTATGATGTTTATATCTTATTATTGGGTTGGTATGAACTTACACTCTTTAGTAATCAGGTTGCTAATAAAACTTGACCAACTAAAATGCTAAAGTGCTTGAACCTTAGCCATCCACCACATGGCCTTGCATGTTATGTTGTTCTTTCTTGCTGAGTACGATATGTGCTCACGCTTGTTTATTCTCTTGCATCTACAATACCCGGAATTGCTGCTCAGACTGGGAGAACTTTGAAGATATTCCAGGAGATTTCCAGGAGTTCTAGGTGTGCGTAGTCTTCAGTCAGCTGCCTGTGGAGGCATTTTGTCCGCTGCGAGAACTCGTTTATTTAAGATTCGTTTAAGACTATGGTTTGTAATAACTCTTTATTCGTGTGGCACTGATTTTGGTATTCATAATGTCTAAGCGTGTGTGTAACTTGATCCTGGCGCACACGTGATCAATGCATTCGGTTTTGCCTTTAAAACTGGGTGTGACACTGGAATAGCAACCAGGGATGGAGCTTTCCTCTTATCAGAAGCTGAACTGATAAGATTTGGGTCTGATGTGGCATATCTTGACATCAGTTGAGCAAAAGTTGTGGATTTAAATCCCAAGGCAGAGATTGGGCCTGCAGCATTGTAAGAAATTGTCCTAGTTTGAGGGGCAGGCACTGTATTCTGCAAGAAGTGGCAAAGAATCATGATCAGTAAGGAAGGACATGCTTGAGAAAAAAAAATTAAGTGCATTACCTCTGAAATTGGCTGGAAGTGAGGCATTAGCTCAAGGCAAAAAGAGTGTACTGGCTCACTGAAGATGTGATCATGGAATTCTTGCCACCAGGAAATAAAAGAGGGATGAGCTATTGATGTTGGTACAAAGGGCCAAGTATAAACAGTTGGACTGCATTGATATTCAAAGACTCTTCTGGCTTGCAGGTTTTCTTTGATTTTCTCTCTAGGCTTGAGGAATTCATGAAGGATGCACTTGGCCACATCCTAGCTGTCGGGCCATCATGTTTGGCTGATAATATTCAAAGGTGCTATGATTTTGCCTTCCTCCATAGAATTCTGCTGGCAGGATGCATGGATGGATGAAGATATTGAAAATTTCTATGGATCTTACATCATTGCATCCATTCTCAAAAGTGAATTCATAAGGGAGGGTCAAGTTATAATTGTTCAAATAAGGGAGCCAAAGGGGATTGTTGAAACCTCTGAAGAAAAGCTCAAAGAGTTGACTGATGTTCTGGTCAATGGATTTGGTTGAGGCAGCTTCTCCATAAGTTTGGCATCCTTTGGTAATCTGAACTTCTCCTTCCTTATAGTTGGATGAAGGAAAATGCCGGTTGTTGAGACAATGGATCTGGTGCATGTATAGTTGCAGCCACATTTTGACAAACCACCAGGGGCCATTGACACAAGAGATCTTTTGGCTGGTGTGCATCAAAAGGGTGGTCTGATGAAGCATGTGGTATACACTCCCTAGGAGATACTTTCACAGGGGAATGAGATGACCAGCAGCCAAATGTTCAGCCATTGCAATATGGTTTAGGGTCAGCTCATTGGCTTTGCCACAGAAGACAAATCTGCATAGCCACATGTTCAGGAACGCCCTGTACTCAACTTCAGTAAGAGGGCCATCAGACATATGATTCTGGATATATACCTTATATCCAACTCCTATTTTCACTCCTCTTTGCCTGGTGGAGCCTTTCTATTTGTAAGGATACATGGATCCTGTGATATCAAGGCCGGTCATCATATATACATCGGCCAGAGTAGGAGACATTGGTCCATGACCAAAAAGGAAAGCATTGACACCATTTGACTTGAAATGATAGGCTGTAATCAGAAGACTCTCATTCTTGGGAGTTTCGGCCAAAGATAACTCTAAACACTGGGCAATGCGAAGGCTGTCCCAATTGCCGGTTTTTGCACTGTCATCATCAAGTATCCTCTTATACTAGTTTCTCCAACCTGCAATTGGGGGCAGGGGCTAGGTTTTGAAGGCGTCTTGCCACTCATGGGGTCTTGACAAAGCTGCTTTAAAGGGGATTTTCTGAGATTCGGCTTCAATAAACTCGAGAGGGTCAGAGGTTCCCACAGGTCTGAGGAAATAGGATGGTGATTTGTCATCAATGGGAATCAACATCTCGGTGTATAGAGCCTATCAATAAAAGGCAGAAAAGGAAATCTAAGATGGGAATCGAAAAAGTAATACCGAATGGACCTTAAGGGAATGAGATTTACCTGGAGAGCATGATCTTGGTCCACCATTTGAAAATTTGATCTTGGGAGATTGATGACCTTGGGTTTGGATCTGAGTGGAGACACCAGTGGATTGCAAGAGGAAAGAATGGGTGTTGAACAGATTTAGCTCGGAGACCTTGAGCATTTATGGTCAATTCCAGAATAAAATCACTTTTATCCCGTAATTGAAGGGGCATATGTTAACACCGAAAATTGGTACAGGAAAGGGATTGACTTGTGGGCCGAGTTTGGTAACGAAATGCCATTCGGCAGGAAAAATCTCCTCAGAGGATTCGGTAAAGATGCTTGCGGTTGACAGTACGCCATGATTCGGCAAAAGGATTGTTTGCACTTTTGAAAGGAAGTTTTCGGGAATGCGTGATGACGTGGCCTGGATATAAGGAAGGGACGAATTGATGACGGGTACGAGATGGACATTGGCGCTGGAGCATTAATTTAGGTATTAAATGTTGTACTCGTAGTCGACTTGGAGTCGTGTTAGGACAAGGGTATAAATATAACCCTTGATGTCTGTAATAGGGATCGAACATCTTCACAACAAAACCAGCGCCGTGCCAAACTTCGAGTCCTTTAGTCGAGTCGTCGAGTTCTTCGAGAGGAGCCATCAATCCGTCGACCTCTGTAAGTACCGGCAACCTTGTATCATGTCTAGTATCATGCGGTGGATTTAGACCGTGATGCATGTAGTCTTGTTACCTTTCTTAGTATCATGCGGTGGATTTAAGCTTGGTTCAAGAGGGTTTCCTGTTAGATCATGAGCCATGCGGCAGGCTAAGATCTAGCTCGAAGCTAGTTATCGGCTCTATTAGATTTGGCAAGATCTAATAGATTCATTAAGTTACCAAGTGTTGCTTTGGGTTTTGCTTTATGTTTAAATTCATGTAACACTCTTTTGCCCAATCTAGATCGATTAGTTTCGGCTTTATCTCTTGGAGATCCATGTGATGTGTTTTCCAGTCTTTCATTATTATAAAGGATCAAGTGCTCTCAATAGCCGAATTTAGATCAATCTAGATTGTCACGTGTTGTGGGTTCAAGCTTTTGACTTTTCAAATGTTGGTTCCTTCTTCACGGAACCTGGATCGGCTATACTGCTGTATTCGGCAATGCTACCACAAGTGAAACGTGTTCATAAGTTTGTTTTAAATAATGTATGCTTTTAGCCTTCCATATTTAGATTGTATCATGCGGTGGATTAATTTATTTGTGGTTGGTGGCATGGTTTCAAACAAGTTGTATCATGCGGTGGATTAACTTGTTTGATGTCACGCTCGATGGGTTTGAAAGTGCCCAAACACGCGGTAGATTGGTGCTTTTGGCCTATGCATGCTTGTTTATTTCATGTTTATAATCATGCTTTCACCTTATTTATTTTAATTATTATTTATCCTCGAAAATCAGTCATGTCCATGTGCGAGCAACGCTATCTAAACAAAGACCGATCTTTTGTCATGCTTACGTCATGTATTCAGCTATATCCTGATTTCATGTTTTAAAGCTCCCGAATGACATTTAAATTGCTGACAGATAGCTTGTTGTAGCTATATGTCATTTTAATTGGCTTTTTAGCCGTAAATAGGGAACTGTCTGGTACCACCCGGCAAGTTCCAGGTTTTATCTAACTACTTTTCAACCTTTGTCAGTTTCAGGAAAATTGACTGGCACGCTTCGGATCCGGCACGTGTGTTAAGCCAGCTTCGTCCGGCTTGCTGTGTGCTTGGCGCGAGGTGCTGATTTTGCGTCAACACTTCATACCATCCGCATCAACCTCTATGGATGAGAAGACTCTTCGTGATTTCTCAGCCATGTCTACTGACCAGGTTCTTACCAGCCATGAGGTCAACACCTGGACTGGAAATTTCGAGATCAAGACTGGCCTCATCATAATGGTACATGCGCCTATTTTGTGGCAAATCCAATGAGAATGCAAGTTCCCATCTACAATAGTTCCTTGAGTTGTGCAGCACCTTCACCATTAGAGTTGGTAAGGAAGGTGAAGTAGTGGTTCCATGAGAACCTGAAGGCCGAACTAACGACCAGAGAGGGGGGAGTGACTGGGAGCCGATAAGAATTATTCTCGAAGGAGATGGCTTCTCTAACAAGTCAAACACGGCTTGGCCAAATGACTTGTCTAACTCAACTACCCAAGTTGGCCAAGGCCACTTAGCCACTGGAGTGCTATTATTCCTAGGAACCAACACACACAGAAATCTATTCGAGAACATAGCGGAACAAGCAACTTGAGCAGCTACTGACCACACCGGTCAGATCAGTCACCTCCACATGTCCTGGTCGGATCACCCGGACTAAGCCACCAGATCACCCAACACCAACCAGAGACACACAGCGTCAACCTAGACCCCAAGCTAGATCACCCGAGCAAGACTTGACGATTTCCACAAGAGAGCTCCTACAATAGTCATACCAGTACAACACACCGGTCATACTGGTCCTTGCCTGGAAATCCCAAATCCAAGAATCTGACCTCCCAAGCTCCAATCAACCCAAACTTGAAACAACAGCAAACTGGAAAACTAGGGAACACACCAGGACTTTCACCTATGCCAAACCCCAATAGGGACTTGCACTGGTCAGACCGGTGAGGGGCACTGGTCATACCGATCAGGTCTGGGCACTCGGGATGAACAGCAACCCGCGGGTCAACTCATCCAAATCCAAATCCCGATTTCCCGATTCGCTCCATGGATTCGCACCAGACTTTGGCGACAGTAGGAGTACTTCATGGGCATCCCATAGCTATGATTTGATCCACCAAAACTCATTGAACCAAGAGGAATTGAAGGATTTCCACCAAGAACACCACTTTCCAAGACCTAGGAAAACCTCAAAATTGAACCCCTTTACTCACGGATTTCGGAGGGGAATCACAAGGAAAATATCCACGAAGGGTTCATGCATACATCCCACACTAAATCCCAAAGAGAAAGGTATCAAAACCGCCACAAGAAAATCGCCAAGAAATGGCTCCGAAAATCACCAAAACCGAAAAACGGGAGAGATATAATATAGCCTTGAGGAACCAAGTTGAATCATATACACATACCATGAAGGTTCATAAAGGTTTTTCTTGCTTCCCGAACATCCATCCCTCTATCGAGATCTCACTATGAAGCTCTCAAGCTAGTACTAGAAAATCCCTCTATCGAGATCGCAAGGAAAATAGGAAGGGAAAATAGCAAAGGAAAATGAGCTAGGGTTCCAAGTGATGGTTGCCATCCTCTCACCACTTGGGTTATATGGAGGCAACCGAAAGATGAAACTACCCATATTACATTAAATTAGGATACACGCCTCCGAAGGGCCTTTCAGGAAACTTCATTGCAAGACCATCGGGTGGATTCCCGACGACCGCAAACTTGCTTAGCTTCAAGCCTTGCGATCCCAACGCATGTCCTCCGCTTCAAAGCACACAGAAGCCGTCGTTGCACACCGGTCAGACCGACCTGATGTTGCTGCACCTCCGTCTTCGGTCTTGGCTTTGTGGATCAACCAAGAAACCAATGGTTTTCTGCTAACAGTTTCACCTGACCTAACGAAATTAGTCCCAACTCGTTGGTTGTATCCAACTATATTAAAAACATGGCAACTTATTCTTCAATACATACACTACTGGAAAGCCTCAGTATGTCGTGTGGTGAGAGGTTTGCCTAGCGCCTTTTTTCACGCACTCCACAACACAAAGACTTTGCCGAGTGTCGTCAAAAAAATGCTCGATAAACAAAAAACACTCCGCAAAATAGGTATTTGCTGTGTGTGTGTTCTGGTTTAGCCCACAATAAATCATGCTTTTGCGGTATGTTTTCTTTTGGCCAACAGCAAAGTAATAAGATTTGATTTAGTTTAATTTCCATACAAAATACTTTCATAACTTTTTCATACAACATCAGATGAAAAAAAAATTTATAACAAAGTTGTATATCTCATGAAGATCTACAACTTTTAGAAAGAAAGTTTTTCTAAAATGCCAATATAAATATGAGCAACCCATAGTTATATTTATCTTATATATCCTAAACGTTTTCTACTCCACATACTTGGTACAGTTTTTTATATTTTTTTTACATTTAATAATCAATTTCATTGGTAGAAAGTCTTTTGAATCAAGTCAATTTTGAACTACAATATAGAATAAATTAGTGAAAAATAATATTCATGTTATTTAGCCAAATTTGAGACCTTACACATGAAGTGAAAATAATTTTTCGAAATCTTGTCCAGGAAACACGATCAGGAGCATGCATCTCAATGATTTTAATATTCTAAAATATGCGAATAAAGTCTGAAAATCATGAGATTGGTCAATATCTCATGATATCATGCATGGAGATTGTGGTAAAATATTGAGCAGATTTTGCAACTTTGTCAGGTACAATGCTAAGAAGCAGAAACATCTACGAAGAAGGATTAGAGAGTTGAGAAGGATGTAGTTAGGTTTGCAGTAAAATTGACCATCAAATTTTGATTTGACTTCAAAAAATAAATTATTTCATGTAAAATTTAGTTGATTTCTACAAAATATGGTTTCTGTGTACCTAGGATCTAACACCCGGTAAACATCCCTCTCCATTTAATCGGCACCCCCTCCCTTCCCAACCCTAACCCACCCCAATCCTCCACATCGCTACCTCCCTCCCCATCTCATCTCGATCGCTGCCTCTCCACCCCAGCCTACCTTCCCTCCAGCCGGCATCCCTTCCATCCTTACTCTCCAGTTGAAGTCCTCTGATTTGCCACATCATGGTGGCGCGTGGCGGCCAAGAGTAGCGGTGACATCAGTGGTGGTGGTGAATCCCGCCACCCGTCCCCATCTCTCTTCCTTCTCAAGTGGTAGCTGGCAGCCTTCACATTCTCCTCCCCTCTCACAACTCCTCTCGTCCTTCCTCCGCTTACCACTCACTAGAATGAATCAACTTGCGATGAGGTGTGGTGGGGCAAGGAGAGTTGGTGTGTCAAGTGCTATAGGCACGACGAGCATGACTGCTGGAGGATACAATAGGGCAGCTGGCGGCAGATCTAGTAAGGCTCTAGGATGGGCGAGCTAGGACGGCTGGCCGCAGATCCAAGAGGAATTATTCTCCCTCTCTCTCTCCCTCTCCCTCTTTCTCCCTCTCCCTCCCTCCCTCCCCCCTTCTCGCTCTCTCTACGAGCTCTGTCAGTGGCCAGATCCGGGTGCAGGTGGTGTGGGGACCGTACCGGTAGGGCAGCAAGGGAGGCGACCGCGGTGCTGTGGGAGGCCTCGTGTGGGATGATCTAGATCTAGATACAGCCCGAGCTATGAACGGTGGGAAAGTAGTGGTGGTGGTGGTGGATGCTACTACCATGAATGTGCAGCGGAGCACCGACATAGTTCCAGCTGCGTGGCGATGGCCGGAACTGGCAGGGGAGCAGTGGCCGATGGCTGGCTGTGACAACCCCATCCGAGATATTTCCGTACTATCACCTAAACCACTCCATTTGGTCATTAAGCGATAATAAAGAATCATCCCGTTGAGTGTTGCCGGGTTTACACCTGGTAAATCACTTGGAAACACAGAGGGGATCGAACGTATGCATTAAACTACCACGAAGGAGAGAGTCCAGAGTGCCTTACAAATTAATACCAATCTCCCCGTAGGGTCCACGATTACAAATCATGGTTCTTGACATAAAAGTAAAACAGTGGAAGTACTATTAGCGATACAATATGACATCACAGGAAGCCATCCGTGATGCCATTACTCAGCGTCAACATCCACTCATTCCAGCTCCCAGCCGGGTGGAATCTCACCAGGCCAAACAACTTCACCTGAAAGCAACAATTAAAGCAAGGCTGAGCATACTAATACTCGACAAAAGTTACCTCTAGACATGTAGGCTTTTGGTTGGTGGGTTTGTGTTAACACCAAAATTTGGTAAGGAGTCTGACTCGTGGGTCCAGCTCGATGAGGAGTCCGTCTGGTGGAAGGAAAGATCTTTTTAGCTGTATTCGGTAAAGAGATCTGTGGTCGGCTATCTACTCCCGTTCGGCAAAGGAACAGTAGAGCTGATTTTGCGGGATTGGATGGTGACGTGGCTCAAGCAGAAAGGGCGAATGGATAGATAGGCGATCAAAGCTTAGAGATAAGTTAGGCAGCAAATCCATTCGAGATTGTACTTCGCAGGGTATAAATATGAGCCCTGAATGTATGTAAAAAAAACAACCATTCTTCAATACAAACCGGCCTTACGCCAAACCCTAGAGTCCTTTTGTCGTGTCGTCACGTTCTTCGAGAGGGTTCATCGATTCGTCGACCTCCGTGAGTACCGGCAACCTTGTATCATGTCTAGTATCATGCGGTGGATTTAGATCTGATGCAAGTAGTCTTGTTACCATGCTTCGTGTCATGCGGTAGATTCAAGCTTGGTTCAAGAAGGTTTCTTGTTAGGTCATGAGCCATGCGGTAGGCTAAGATCTAGCTTGAAGCTAGTTATCGGCTCTATTGGATTTTGGCAAGATCCAATACATTCATTCAGTTACCCCGTGTTACTTTGAGTTTTTACTTTATGTTTAAATTCACGTAACACTTTTGCCCAATCTAGATGGGTTTGGATCGGTTCTACCTCTTTTATGGTCCTTGTTCGAGTAGGTTTCATGTTTTAACGTGTGGATCATGTGCTCTCCGATAGCCGAAACCGAATCGATCAAGATTGTTACGTGTTGCAGGTTCAAGCTTACCAATGTCGGTATAAATCTTGAAAGAACTGAGTATCATGCGGTAGATGCAGGTTTTTGGGTTGCTTTGGAGCTAGTCATCCGGTAGATTAGATCTCAAATCAATCTGATAGATTTATTCACTTGGTAATGTTCGTTCCTTCTTCATGGACCCCGAATCGGCTGTTCAGCCGTATTCGGTTATGTTTCTTCACGAGTAGAACACGTGCGTAATTCATGCTTTAAATAATGTGTGCTTTTAGCTTTCCATATTTAGATTGTATCATGCGGTGGATAGATCTATTTGTGGAAAGTGGTACGGTCTTCATGCAAATTGTATCATGCGGTGGATAGATTTGTTTGATATCGTACCCGACGGGTTTTAGAGTACCTAGACATGCGGTAGACTAGTGCTTTGGATCTATGCATGCTTGTTTATTACATGATTATGTTCGTGCTTTACTTTATTCATTTGTTTAATGTTGGTTATCATGGGGATCGGTTATAATCTCGTGTGCATGTATCTTTGGCCAAACAAAGACCGATTGCCGTCATGCTTACGCCATCCATTCAGCAGTATTGATTTTCCTTTATAAGTTCCCGAATGGTTTCAGTTCATTGGCAAATAGCTTTCCATAGCTATGTGTCATCTCATGTGGCTTTTTAGCCGTAAATATGGAACTGTCTGGTACCACCCGGCAAGTTCCAAGTTTTGGTATTTAACTGTTTTATCTTTTGTTAATTTTCAGGAAAAATTGACTGGCACGTCTTGTTACTCTTTGCGCGTGTGAAGCCAGCTTTGTTCGGCTTACTGTGTGTTTGGCGCCGGGTGCACGTTTTGCGTCAACACACTTTTTGGCACGCCCAGTGGGACCACAGCCGATTAGATCAAGATGCCTGACATCGTGGACATCATGGACGTCAACCTTGAGGATCTCTCTCCCGAGCAGCGGCAGCAGCTCCAGGACGCCATAGACCAGTTCCAGCAAAAATGCCTGCTGTCCTTCAAGAAAAATAGAAGTGGCGTCCCGTACTTGAAGAACGAGATGCCCAGGGTGTTGCTGCCAGGGGAGAGCGATACCACGGCTCAGCAGGAGAAAGAGGAGTGTATGCGAATATTCCAGGAATCTGCAGACTACATGCTGAGCAAGCACAACAAAGCTTTCCTCGGTGCGCTCCAGCAGATGATGGTGGCCGTCTTTGGCCCAGGCATGGAACAAGCATTCAGCAAGGCACCCGTCCAAGGGGGCACCGTGGAGCTGGGCGAGTCAAGCTCTCAACCACCATTACGGAGCCAGCCACATCAGCCTCCTCCTCAAAGCTCTGGAAGTCAAGCGTTCCAGCCTCCTCCTCAAGGTGCTGGGGGTCAGCCAGTTCAGCCCCCACTACAGACCTCAGGAGGACAGCCAATCCAGCCACCACCGCAGGGCAGCACGGGTCAACCCGCGCAACAGCCGAATCCGTACCAGCCTACGTACGGGGAACTAGCGTTCGGCTCGCCTGGAGCCCCACTTGCCTCCGGCCACAGGATTGCTCCGGCAAACAACTGGCTGCAGAGGAATTTATACGGCGGAGGCTACCATGAGGTGGGAAACTACGGGGCATTTGACGCCTTTCCGCATCCAGGATACGCGCCAGCTGCAGGCGCGCAAGAGGACGACGCCCTGGCACGGAAGATGGCCGAGTTGATGCAAAATCACCCGGCCTCAAGCCAAAAATGCAGGGACCTGCCTACAAGCCGCCGTTCCCAGAGTGGTACTACAACGTGCTCCTTCCACCAAGGGTGAAGCCGCCGACGGAGTTCACGAAGTTTTCAGGGCAGGACGACACGAGCACGGTGGAGCACATCGCTTGTTACCTCATGCAGCTCGGGGAATGCTCAGCTGAGGAAACATTCAGGGTCCGCTACTTCCCCGCATCACTGACAGGTCCAGCATTCCAGTGGTTCTCGTCCCTACCCCCTGAGTCAGTGTGCAGATGGAAGGACCTAGAGCGGAAATTCCACGCTCATTATTTCAGTGGCAGCTCGGAGAAGAAGCTGATCGACCTTGCCACCCTGAAGCAGAGGCACAGCGAGACGCCGTTAGAGTTTCTCAGGAGATTCGGGGAGGTTAAAGGCATGTGCTTCTCGCTCAACTTGCCAGATGATCAGTTGACTGATATGGCCGTCGCCGAAATGCTGCCGGCTGTACGTGAGAAATTGTTCGGAATGGAGTTTGAAAACCTGGGCCAGCTGTCACAGAAGCTATCACTGATGAGCAACCAAGCGTATGGCTTCAAGAAGGATGCTAAGTTTGGCAAGCAGCATGATGTCGCTGACATCTACAACCAGTTCTTAGACAAGGCTGATCTGTTCGAGGATTCTGATGATGAGCTGGATGTGGCCGCAGGCCGAGATCATGTGGGGGAAAGAGCCTTTGACGATGAATCAGCGCTGGGTCAAACAGACCAAGGGCACCTACGATTTTGATATCACAAAGGCTGACAAAATGTTTGAGCTCTTAGTAAAGGAAGGCCGAATCAAGCTGCCTGAGGGGCATTCCATGCTTCGGCCCGATGGAGTTAAGGGGAAACGTTACTGTGGCTTCCACGACAGGGATTCGCACTCCATTAACGATTGCAGGGTCTTCAGGATGAGGATCCAGAAGGCCATCCAGGAAGGGCACCTTAAGTTCGACAACAAGATGAAGCTGGATGACCACCCCTTCCCTCAGAACATGGTGGGCTTCTCTGTCAACATGGTGACGGCTGAGGAGAAGGGAAAGGTCAAGGTCTTGACCTCAGCCAGGGCTAGACAGTATGGAGCAGTGGACCCGAGCGCCAAGTAACTCTGGAACAGGGTGCATGGTGAAGCCCCCCGCATTCTCAGGAGTCACATCGAAATCGGGGAGTCATCCAGAGCCAAGCCCAGGGTGACCACGCGCATCCTCCTCAACAAGTGGCAGCGCCAGATGGAGAAAGAGCGCTACCAGAAGCGACGCTACGAGGAGGAGAAGCGCAGAGCCGAAGAAGAAGCACACAGAAGGGACCAGGAGCAATACACGCGCGAGCAGGAGCGCGCGCACTGGGGATGTGCCTTCTTCAGGCATTGCTGGAATGAGGGTTTGAAGCTGCCCACGCTGAGGAACTGCCCTGAGTGCAGTGACAGGTATGCTGAGTACAGGCAGGAGACTGCCAATCGCCGATCCGTCCATGAGAGAATTGGAAGGATCCACCCTAATGGGGATCGGCGCCAAAAAATTGAAGTCATCGATCATCCTAGGAAGCGGCAAGCCGACCTCAGGTGGGCTGATCAAGAGGAGGATGAAGACGACTACGTCTGGCAAAAGGGGCAATGGTGCCCGCCCGGCCTGAGGAGAAGCCAGAAGAGGCGGGTCCAGCGCTTGAGGAACCGCGAACTGAGGCAGGCTGGGATCCAGACAAGGCAGGTGTGGTGCCCTAAGGATCAGCCTGAAGGGTCAAAGCGTTCGGCTCCAACATGCATGGTATACTTTCTGCCGAACGAGTTCATGGCTCCTGCTAACCAGGTTGTGCAGGAGGAAGCGTCCCTAGATGACGAGCAGGTCGAGGGGATGATGGCGCAATTGGTACTGGCCAAGCAGGCAATCTTCGACAAACCGGCCAAGAATCGACATATGAGGCCGCTGTACTTGAGAGGATACGTCAATGGCAAACCATTGACCAAGATGTTTGTCGACGGTGGAGCGGCAGTCAATGTAATGCCGTACACCACCTTCAGGAAACTTGGCATGGGCCCGAGCGATCTGACGCCTACCAGCATAATACTGAATGATTTCGCTGGGAATCCTTCAAATACCAAGGGATGCGCTCACGTGGATTTGATGATCGGATCCAAGACGCTGCTCACTAACTTCTTTGTCATCGAAGGTAAAGGAGCCTACGACCGTCGCTTGGGCGGGACTAGATTCATGCCAACTGTTGCATCCCATCCACCATGCATCAACAGCTTATCCAAAGGGGTGGATGATGAGATTGAGGTCGTCCAAGCAAATGACTCCGTGAGCGTAGCGAACATGGAACCAGCCTTCTGGGAATACCAAGGCATTGATTGTTTCTCAGGGAAAGACTGGGGAGAAGGTCCTGTTGAACCCGTCAGCAGTGATCAACAGCCGATTCAAGCAGTCGGCTCTTATAGCAATTTTTAATGGAGAACCCCGTAGATGGCACTAATGGCAAGTTGGGGCGAGGATTCATGTCGCCGATAGATTAGAAGAGGTTGACATTGGAAGCGGTGATAAGCCAAGGCCGACGTTCATCAGCGCAAACTTGCAGCCGCATTTCAAGGGGGAATTAATTAAGCTTCTCAAAGAATACAAGGATTGCTTCGCCTGGGATTATTCGGAGATGCCTGGATTGGATCGTTCCATCGTCGAGCATCGGTTGCCAATCAAATCTGGTTTCAAACCATACAACCAACCACCCCGGAAAATCTACAAGGATGAGGTACTGGCCGATGTGAAGAAGGAAGTTGAAAGATTACTTGATGCAAACTTCGTTCGGCCATGCAGATACGCAGAGTGGATTTCTAACATTGTCCCTGTATACAAGAAGAATGTAAAAATGAGGGTCTGCATAGATTTCAGGGACCTGAACAGAGCTACTCTGATGGACGGTTACCCAATGCCTATTGCCGATTTGCTGATTGACGCCGCAGCTGGACACAAGGTGATAAGTTTCATGGATGGCAACGCGAGGTACAACCAAATATTCATGGCAATAGAGGATATATCAAAGACGACCTTCAGATGTCCTGGTCATATAGGCCTGTTTGAGTGGATAGTCATGACATTTGGGTTAAAGAATGCCGGTGCAACTTATCAGCGGGCCATGAATTACATTTTTCACGAGTTGATCGGCAAAATTGTGGAAATCTACATTGATGATGTGGTAATCAAGTCCCTAAGTCATGACACGCACTTGGAAGATGTAAAGAGGACCCTAGAGTGCACCCGGAAGCATGGCCTGAAGATGAATCCAAACAAGTGCGCTTTTGGGGTATCAGCTGGAGAGTTCTTGGGATTTCTAGTCCACGAGGGGGGAATCGAAGTTGGCAAGAAGAGCATGAAGGCCATTGATGAAGTTGTTCCTCCAACTAATCTCAAGGAGTTACAATCACCGCTCGGCAAAATCAATTTCGTGAGAAGATTCATTTCAAATTTGTCACAAAAGGTTTTGCCATTCTCTCCACTGTTGAAGCTAAAGAAAGATCAGAAGTTCACATGGGGCGACGAACAACAAAAGGCTTTCGATGAGATCAAGCAGTACATGAAGGAGCCACCGGTGTTGGTTCCTCCTCAGCTGGATAAGCCTTTCAAGTTGTACGTGGAGGCCGATACCCAAACCATTGGATCGGCCCTTATTCAAGAATTTGAAGGAAAGGAGCGGGTAGTAGCATATCTTAGCCGAAATTACTTAACCCTGAAACCAGGTATTCGGCTGTAGAGAAGCTGTGTCTTTGCGTGTACTACTCGTGTACAAAGTTTCGACACTACCTGTTGAATGCCGAATGCACTGTGTATTCCAAGTTTGATGTGATAAAACATATGTTATCTATGCCAATTTTGAACGGCAGGATTGGCAAGTGGATTTTAGCTTTATCAGAGTTTGAGTTGAAGTTCGAGTCGGCAAAGGCCATCAAAGGTCAGATCATTGCCGATTTTATAACTGAACATCGCGATCCATCAACTAATTTACTTGAAATTACCCCCTGGGCTTTATTTTTTGATGGATCGTCATGTGGTAAAGGTGGGGGAGTAGGGATCCTACTAATTTCACCTAGGGGTGAGATGTTTGAATTCGCCATCCCTATACAGCCCACTGTTACAAACAACCAGGCCGAGTACGAGGCACTACTTCGAGGGCTTCAGTATTTGAGAGAAGCCGGGGCCGTTTCAGTTGAAGTTTACGGGGATTCAGAGCTAGTGATTAAGCAATTGAACGGCCAATACGAGTGCAAAAGCGAAGCATTAAGGAGTTACTATGAAGAGTGCAGGGAAATCTTGAAGAGCTTCCCATTGGTAACTCTACAGCATATTCCTAGGGAACACAATGAAGAAGCAAACAGGCTGGCTCAAAGCGCCTCTGGTTACAAAGAGAGTCAAGAAGCGTTTGCTGCAGAGGTATGTGCACTAGGGACGGGTCTCACAAAAGGTGATTGGAGGAAAGAGATCGTTGATTACTTGAAGGATCCATCCCGAAAGGTCTCTAGGAAGCTCAGGTACAAGGCCATAAAATTCGTTCTTCTGGATGACAATTTATTCTGTAAATCATTGGATGGAGTATTGCTGCGATGCCTGGGTCCAGAAGAAGCCAAGATCATGATGAGCGAGGTGCACGATGGGATATGTGGAGCACACCAGTCGGCCTACCGTATGAAATGGGTTATTAGACAAGCTGGGTGTTTTTGGCCGACGATATTAGAGGATTGCTTTGAGTATTACAAGGGGTGTCAAGATTACCAGAGGTTTGGAAATATTCAAAGGGTCCCCGCGTCAGCATTGAATCCCATCATCAAGCCATGGCCATTCAGGGGCTGGGGAATACACTTGATTGGCCAAATTAATCCACCATCTAGCAAGGGGCATAAGTTCGTGCTTTTGGCTACGGATTATTTTACTAAATGGGTTGAGGCGATCCCACTGAAGAAGGTGACATCAGAAAACATGGTTGAATTTGTCGGGGAGCACATCATCTATCGGTTTGGAATCCCTCGGACTATCAACGACGATCAAGGGGCACAATTCGTGTCACCGGAGTTCGCAGAGTTTGCCGAAAGCATGGGGATTAAATTGTTTAACTCTTCTCCTTATTATGCCCAAGCTAATGGTCAAGCGAGGCTTCTAACAAAATCATGATCAAGCCGATACAAAAGAAGATCGACCGAAGCGAGAAGGTGGCATTCGGTACTCAGTGAGGCACTGTGGGCTTACCGAATGGCCCCCCATGGAGCTACAAAAACTTCTCCTTACGAATTGGTTTATGGGCATCACGCAGTTCTACCGTGGGAAGTGCAATCTGATTCAAGGAGGGTTGTGCTACACAAAGATTTGAGCTCAAGGGATTACAGTTGGCTAATGATGGACGAGCTAGAGGACTTACACATGATCCGTCTTAGAGCCTTGGAAAACATCGAGAAAAACAAACTGCGGGTTGCCAAGTACTATAACAAGAAGGTAAAAGTCAGGCAATTCGCAGAAGAAGATTTGGTTTGGAAAGCGCTATTGCCGATTGGAACTAAATACAGTGAATTCGGCAAATGGTCCCCTAACTGGGAAGGACCCTTTCGTGTGGTCGATGCGTCCCCGGTAATGCATATATATTGAAAACTTTGCTAGGAGAGGAATTTTCCGCCGCAATAAATGGAAGATATCTCGAAGAAGTATTATCCTAGCATTGAGATCGATCGATGATTAGACACATCCGACACGAGAGACAAAATGCGCTCAAGAACAAGGCCGCCTTCGTAACAAAAAAAATCCATAAACGAAAGAAAATGCCGGTGCCTAGATGCATTGCCCTTAGCACAAAAACTACATTACAACTACTTCTTGCAGGTTTACATCTAACAACCCTGGGTGGTCGCATCTTCAAGGAGGTGGGAAGCAGAAGGCGTGGAGGAAGAAGCGAAAGTATGATTCAATCTTTTCGTTGCTTCTTCTGTCGCTCCCTCTTCGACCGTTCCAGACCACCGTGACGGCAACTTGGAACGCATGGGGGTGACCATGGTTTGCGGCCTCCACCAAGCTCTCCCAGGCCGTCTTCAGGTTGTTGTACCTGTCAGAGACATCTGAAAACAGAGAAATCGATGTTAGGGGCAAGAAATCCAAATGCAGGCATGAGTTCAAGAAGAGATCAGAAACACTTACCCCCTACTAGTGCCTCCAGAGCCATGCGACGCTCGCGTTCGGCTTGGCAACGGGCGGTGATGTCCCTGAGGCCGTGCTCCAGGTGCCGAACACGGCGGCGCAGTTGATGGCTGGTCCTCTGCTCAGGCGTGGCATCCTCTGCTTCAAGGGAGGAATCGGAGGAGATGTACTCAGGCACATCTTCGGTTCCGATGATTTCTTCAGGGAGCAGATCAAGGCTGAAAGGTGAAAAGAAGAAAACATGAAGCGCGAGATCATATGGAGAACGAGGAAAAAATCAAGGAAGAACTCACCTTCGGATCGTACGCTTCTTTGGTGGGCTGCTCTCCTGGGGTTGCTTGCCCTTGTCCATGGCCTTGGGGTTTTCTCCTCTAGAGACAGGGGAGGAAATGAGAAATGACGGATGAGTGTGCGAGTGGATTTGGAGGGCATCTCAGCAGGCTCTTTTATTGACCGAAGGGGTGCATTGGGAGTGATGACCGGCCAGTACGCACTGTTGGAATACCAAACGGCAGGTTTTTTCTCCCCAAGTACAAAGGGTTTTGCTTGAACAGTGCTCATGGATTGCCGAATCGGGATCTTCTGTGGATTTTGCACCAAGGGCAGCTGTTCTCGCGCGTTCGGCTCAAGATAGTTCCCGGATGCATTCAAAGAAAAATAAGAACCATGGATGCAAATGCGAAGCGAAATCATAACGGCACAAGCACAGAATTCAAAAGTTCTTATTTATTGCCGATGATCAAACATCCCTAATACAATCTAGTCGAAAAGCCTGTTCAGTACAGATTGGGGATGAGTGATTTCGGCAATGGCGTCGCCGTGGCCATCGAGGCGCTCCAGGATGAGCTCGATCTCATCGATGTCCTCCGGCGCGCCGCCCCGGAAGCCGCGCGGCCTGGTGGAGTAGTCGACGTCCGTATGCGTCGCCATGGCAGCTAGGCCCAAGGTGGCGCCCAGACGGACACCATGGGTGGCCACCTCGTCGACGCGGTGTTCCACCGCAGCAAGGCGCTCCGCCGGTGTGCCGCCGTGGGCATTCACCTTGTCGGCCAGCTGCTCCACCAGCGCCTTCAGCTGGTTAAGCTCGGCATCGCGGGCTGTAATAAGCGAGAAGAAAAGAGATTAGCATCAAAAGCCGGGCTGGATCAAAGAGCCGATTTCAAGGCTGTACCATCGATGGTTTCCAGCAGCTGTTTGCGCTGGTCTTCCCATTCTAGCTCGGCTATGCCCGCCTTCTTGGAGACGTCCTCCAACTCGTGCCGGGCCGTCTCCAGCTCCTCCTTGTAGCGGAGGGCATCAAGCTCCCCGTACGGCACGGGGGAGTGGCCATCGGACTCCGAGGAGTCGTCTGGAAGGGGTTGATTGGCCGGCGCAGGAGACGGATTCCACTGAATCAATCTGAAAAGAAGATGACCGTCAAAACAAGAAAAAGATCAAGAGTTGAAGCAAAGAAGAGGAATCGACGATCATTGCCTCCGGCGCGCATTGGCGCTGCTCCCCTCTGCCTCGTCGGAGGCGCGGCGGCGGTTGAGGCGGCGCACCATGTTGGTTTGGGATGTGCACTGTTTGAAGAGAGGAAGAGCTGAGATTGGCAAAGATTCGAGAGCTAAAAGACTTGGTGGAGAGCTGGGGGCACCTACGGTTTCATTTATAGGCCTAGCAAGACAGATCGTGGCTTCGAGTCGTGGCTCTGGATCGTGGTGCATATCCCAAGAAAATTGGAAGGTGGAAAGGTTTTCTTGACCAGGCTGCCGATGGGTCGTTTGGAGTTCTAGGCTGAGTCGTATTCGGTTGACTGGCTCGGCTGAGAGGAGTCAAAGTGCCAGTCGGGTGTTGGCGTTTCTTTGCCGAATGGGTCGTTCAACATTATATTTGAAGGTGCGCAGAAGAAAAAAGAAATGAATTGCAGGAAAAATATCACAAGAGCGACCAATTCGGTTATACATCAATTAGAGCATTCAAATGTTCAAATGTTTCGTGATCACACCACGGGCATTGGATGTTGCTTGGCAGAAGTTGCCCAGTAGCTCCTGGCAATCTTTTTGGGCGCCAGACAAGGTGGTGAGTTCTGCATCGCATTGTTCTATCTCGGCGGTAGCCGATTTTGCTTCCGCTTGGGTCTTTTCTATCAATCCAGGGAGCTCGGCTATTTTCTTTTTATCAGCCTCTATCTCAGGCCGACAAGCTTCTCGGCCTCCGCTTCTAGAGCAAACTTTCTTGGCAATTTTCAGATCACAAGAAGCTTGCAGACTGGCCAATGTGTCCTTGTGGCTCTTCGTTTGGGATTGCGCCCCGTTCATGGCTTGTTCAGCACTGGCTCTTTTCTTCTCAATAGCCGGGCGGGAGCGCAATTTCCTCAAAGCGTGCCTTATGGGCGCATAAAGGATGTCCAAGCCACAGATGGATACTAGAGAAGCTCTGACATCTTCAGGGAGTTCTTGGCTGATAGATTCAAGTATCTCCTCAAAGTGATCGAGATCCTTGAATTGATCTTGTGCATCTCTTTCTAGCCAGGCAACAATTTCTCTAAGCTTTGCTAGCACCTCATCTGACAGAGGTTGGTGCATCCCTTCCATCGCCTCGGCAACTGGATTGTTCCCCGATGGCAGGCTTGATGGAGCCTGATCCTAAGAAGCGATTGCCAAGTTAGGAGTGCTAAATGCAAAGGTGGCGAGTTAAGTGCAATTTAGTACCTCATGGCTGATTTCTTGAGCTGGGGCAAGATTTTGAGCAGGGGCAATCACAGGTGAAGAAGGTGTTCCAGGTAAAGCTGAGGCCTCCAAGGTAAAAGGTGGTAATGCGATCCGCCGGTAACTCATGGGTCCGCCGGGTCGAAGAGCCGGATCCACCTCCGTTGGGATTGGTGTCTCCGCATGACCAACGGTGATTGTGCCCTTGGAGGACTTGACGGCTCCGGCCGGGATTGGGAGACTCATCTCTCGGGGAATTCATTGCTTCGCAGAGGGTGATGAAGATGAGATCTCCACCGGGATAGGTAATTCAACCCCGGGTGGACTTGCTTGTTGAGCCACTTGGACATCCACAAGTTGTTCTTCCATTGTCTCTTCTGCAAGTGTCAAATTAAAAGGGTAAATGCCAGTGTTCATCCTTAAAAGAGGCAACAAAGGTCATACCAGTGGATGGAGCATTGGCAGGTTCTGACACTGAAGGTTGCTGGGCTCTGGTCTGAAAATGCACAAAGATATGATTTATTAGGAATAGAGTAATCTTGTGATCAAGAAGGCAAAGGATTTTACCTCAACAAGCATTTTCTCGACAGTTCTCCTCCTCTTGGCATTTGGAGGAGCAATCAGAGACAAACCTTGTCTCCTATCAGCAGCAAGGCTAGAGAGGCTGAGGTCTGTTGTAGCAAACCTGGCCATTAACTGAGCTAGAGTTGTGGACTTGAATCCCAGTGCTGAGATTGGGCCTACAGCATTGTAGGTGATGTTCCTAGCTCGAGGGGCAAGCACTGTGTTCTGTGAGTAAGAAAATGAAGGTCAGAATCATGATTGAAAGAAGATATGACTGATTCAGTAATTCATCATGTTACCTCTGAAGTTGGCTGAAAATCAGGCATCAACTCTGCACAGAACGAATGCACAGGCTCATTGAAGATGTGATCATGGAATTCTTGCCACCAGGAATTGAAGGTCTGATGAGCTATGGTCGTGGGCACAAAAGGCCAGGTGTAGATAGTGGGACTACACACATAATGAAAAACCCCCGTCGCTGTGCATAAGTTCTATGATTTCCTCTCTGGGCTTGAGGAACTCATGAAGGAACAGCCTTGGGGGCATCTAGCCACACCCAAGTTGCCTAGCCATTACATTGGGCTGATAATATTCATAAGTACTGCAGTTCAGCCTTCCTCCGTTGAATTCAGCTGGCAGCATGCATGGGCGGATTATGATGTTGAAGATCTCCAAGAATCTCCCATCTTGGCGTTCAGATTCAAAGGAGAAGTCACAGGGGAAAATCAAAGTGTCATTGTCCAGATAAGGAAGCCAGAGAGGATTCTGAAAGACTTTGAAGAATAGCTCGAAAAGCCGGGCCGATGTCCCGCCGAACAAGAACAACTTGAAGTCGCTTCTCCATAATTCTGGCATCCTCTGGTGGCTTGGGGCTTCCCTTCAGGATGATTGGATAAAGGGAAGAGCCTGGTGTTCAAATCAACACCAATGATCTGATGCATGTGAAGCTGCAGCCACATTTGAACAAACCACCAAGGACCGTTGACACATGTTATCCTCTGACTGGTGTACATTTGGGTGACAGTTTGGTGAAGCATATGGTACACACTGCCTAGGAGGAATTTTCCAAGGGGGAGGCGGTTGCCACTAGCCAAATGAGACGCCATTGTGATGTGATTCAGGGTAGGCTCATTGGCTTTGCCACAGAAGACAAATCTGCACAGCCACATATTCAGAAATGCCATATACTCGACATCACCAAGGGGGTTGTCTTTCATGTGCTTCAGGATATATTGTTTGTATCCGTTCCCTGGTTTCACCCCTGTTTGGCGTGAAGAACCTTTGAAGTTCCAGGGTTGGACGGATCCTGTAATGTCAAGGCCGGTGATCATATACACATCGGCCAAAGTTGGAGACATCGGGCCGTGGCCAAAGAGGAAGGCGTTGACACCATTTGACCAAAAGTGGCAGGCTGCTATCAAAAGGTCTTCATTTTTGGGGGTCTCGACCAAGGATAACTCCAAGCACTGAGCAATGCGGAGGGTATCCCAGTTTTTGGTCAATCCACTCTTGTCCGCGAGGATCCTCCGGTACCAAGTTTTCCAGCCTGCGATTGGAGGTAAAGGCCAGTTCTTGAAAGCGTCTTGCCATTGAGGAGGTGGGGACAAAGCTGCTTTGAAGGGGATCCTCTGAGATTCAGCCGCGATGAAATCTTGAGGGTCAGAGTTTCCCACAGGACCAAGATAATAGGATCTTGAATTGGCCCCGGTGCAAATCAGAAGCTCAGTGGAAGGCTCCTAAGGAAGAGCGGAAGAGGGATTTCAGGTAAAGTTGAAAACCTAAATACCGAATGAAACTTACGGAAGGGGAATTTACCTGAGCGTCTTGGTTCTGAGCCGCCATTGGGAATTTGAGCTTCGAACAAGAGGATCTAGGGTTTGGATCTGGATGAGGATTCCGGCGGATTTGCGAAGGAAGAAGAACAGGTGTTGACAGATTCGATTTTAAAGTGTTCGTGGCTGGAGTCAATTGCGGAACAAAATTACTTTTATCCCGCAATTGAAGAGGCATGTGTTAACACCAAAATTTGGTAAGGAGTCTGACTCGTGGGTCCAGCTCGATGAGGAGTCCGTCCGGTGGAAGGAAAGATCTTTTCGACCGTATTCGATAAAGAGATCTCGGTCGGCTATCCGCTCCCGTTCGGCAAAGGAACAGTAGAGCTGATTTTGCGGGATTGGATGGTGACGTGGCTCAAGCAGAAAGGGCGAATGGATAGATAGGCGATCAAAGCTTAGAGATAAGTTAGGCAGCAAATCCATTCGAGATTGTTCTTCGCAGGGTATAAATATGAGCCCTGAATGTATGTAAAAAAAAACAACCATTCTTCAATACAAACCGGCCTTACGCCAAACCCTAGTGTCCTTTTGTCGTGTCGTCGAGTTATTCGAGAGGGTTCATCGATCCGTCGACCTCTGTGAGTACCGGCAACCTTGTATCATGTCTAGCATCATGCGGTGGATTTAGATCTGATGCAAGTAGTCTTGTTACCATGCTTCGTGTCATGTGGTAGATTCAAGCTTGGTTCAAGAAGGTTTCTTGTTAGGTCATGAGCCATGCGGTAAGCTAAGATCTAGCTTGAAGCTAGTTATCGGCTCTATTGGATTTTGGCAAGATCCAATAGATTCATTAAGTTACCCCGTGTTACTTTGAGTTTTTACTTTATGTTTAAATTCACGTAACACTTTTGCCCAATCTAGATGGGTTTGGATCGGTTCTACCTCTTTTATGGTCCTTGTTTGAGTAGGTTTCATGTTTTAACGTGTGGATCATGTGCTCTCCGATAGCCGAAACCGAATCGATCTAGATTGTTACGTGTTGCGGGTTCAAGCTTACCAATGTCGGTATAAATCTTGAAAGAACTGAGTATCATGCGGTAGATGCAGGTTTTTGGGTTGCTTTGGAGCTAGTCATCTTGTAGATTAGATCTCAAATCAATCTGATAGATTTATTCACTTGGTAATGTTCGTTCCTTCTTCATGGACCCCGAATCGGCTGTTCAGCCGTATTATGTTATGTTTCTTCACGAGTAGAACACGTGCGTAATTCATGCTTTAAATAATGTGTGCTTTTAGCTTTCCATATTTAGATTGTATCATGCGGTGGATAGATCAATTTGTGGAAAGTGGTACGGTCTTCATGCAAATTGTATCATGCGGTGGATAGATTTGTTTGATATCGTACCCGACGGGTTTTAGAGTACCTAGACATGCGGTAGACTAGTGCTTTGGATCTATGCATGCTTGTTTATTACATGATTATGTTCGTGCTTTACTTTATTCATTTGTTTAATGTTGGTTATCATGGGGATCGGTTATAATCTCGTGTGCATGTATCTTTGGCCAAACAAAGACCGATTGCCGTCATGCTTACGTCATCCATTCGGCAGTATTGATTTTCCTTTTATAAGTTCTCGAATGGTTTCAGTTCATTGGCAAATAGCTTTCCATAGCTATGTGTCATCTCATGTGGCTTTTTAGCCGTAAATATGGAACTGTCTGGTACCACCCGGCAAGTTCCAAGTTTTGGTATTTAACTGCTTTATCTTTTGTTAATTTTCAGGAAAAATTGACTGGCACGTCTTGTTACTCTTTGCGCGTGTGAAGCCAGCTTTGTTCGGCTTGCTGTGTGTTTGGCACCGGGTGCACGTTTTGTGTCAACAGTTTGTTTTGCCAAAAATCAACTAGGATCATGGATCCTTACTTTCAATATTTTACTTCAGATTCTAGTGAGATTATCATTACTATGATGAGGAACTAATACAATCAAGAATTGTACAATACAATTAATTCACGCAGAAGATTTCACATAGTTCCATCATTAAGGGATATCATGACCAGTTGATTAAGCAGTCTCGGATAACGGTGAGAGGCCGACAATCGATTGATTCAAAACCTTGCAAGGTAGACCTAAACACACGAAGCGGTGCCCCAACCGAGCCGACACCGACCAAACGGTTCCCAAAAATATTAAGGTTGGGATAATAGCTTACAGTCACAGGCACAAGGCTACCTAGCATGCCCCACCTAGTACACCTAGCCTCACACAAGTACCCTCCTCCCGGTTGCAAGCCGGGCAGGAGACGAATCGAGAGTAGTAGTAGTAAAATCCCGTGTCGTCTCATTAAGGTACTGGGCTAACCGGTCCCATTCCTGACAAGTGCTTAGTACGTTCAAAAGCATAGCCCACGAATCCACTGGACCGGAGCCGAAATCCCATGCTCTTACCACTTGATTATTCCATTTACAGATGGGGTGATTCCAAAAAAGGAAATCCTATTCTCGCGAGTGACGAACATCACTCGACTCTTACCGGGTCCTTAAAGCA
This sequence comes from Cenchrus americanus, assembly GCA_947561735.1. Taxonomy (NCBI): domain Eukaryota; kingdom Viridiplantae; phylum Streptophyta; class Magnoliopsida; order Poales; family Poaceae; genus Cenchrus; species Cenchrus americanus. The sequence continues at coordinate 192,541,335 of OX387242.1, forward strand.
TAACATCTAACGACCTAGTATACTAGTAAAAGAACATAGGCATCTAGGAATCATGCAACTAGGTTTTCATTCAGCTCCTGAACGTAAATGCACATAGAATAACAAAGATAGTTGCATAATTTTAAATAAAACATGGGTTAATGATAAACCGAGGCTTGCCTTCGTTGGCACAAGCACTTAGACAAACTTCCAGACTTTGGTCCGGGTCTTGCTCTACGGTTACGTAGTGCACGTCTCCTCCTGCTCCCTTGTTCACGTCCACTGGCATGAGCGTGTAGCTACCGTCGGGAACTTCTACACGGAGGATGCAATGCAGGACTTTAAGTAGCAATTTGATTTAATTAATTACCAATCAACACATGACAACCATGGGGTGCATGGTTGACCACAATCACCTAGATAGTAATACATTCAACATACTCTTCCTATAAAGGAACAATATGTGAGGCTTTATTATATAAACCTTTTAATAGTGACCATGTACATATATACAATTAAATTAATTTAATTCTCACAAAACAGCAAAGGGGTTGGTTATAAACTTGTTAGCAAGTTTTACCACACAAGATCCTTAGGTAAGAGTAGTGATTTTCCAATTAATTTCAATATTAAACCTATAAAGGTTTCACCATTTTTATTCAACAAAATAAATCATAAAACACCAGGTGGGTTGCTCACTGAGATCATTAAGTCTAAAACAAGCCACTGCTCACACAAGCACACTTGCTTAAGAAATAAAAATAAATACATCCAATATAGCAATTCTATTCACCATAAACAAGATAAATGCATATAAAAAGAAATAAAGCACTCCTGGACCAGACTTTCTCTCACTGTTTCTCTGGTCCAAAACAAGCCTAGGAAACCAACAAACGCATCTATAGCCCTTATAGATGTTGATCTACACATTTCTAACAATCACAAATTAGGAAATAATATTTCTAACAGTCCTAAAATCATGGTAAACTCACTAGAGGTGTACTTAAGCATAACAAGACCATAGCCAGAAGTTGGGCTCAAAAATAAATTTATTTTAAGCTATACAATTCATCGAAGCAGATTTGACAATAACACAAAAAAATCATATAAAAAGATTTCTTCAGTAACTTTGTGCAATTTTTGGCACAGGACGTACACATGCTAGTGCTCACAACATATTCAAAATTCTAGGTAAATAACATTTCAATTTTTCAAGCAACAATTATAGCTCAAAAGTACATACATGTTTTGCAAAAGTTGTAGGACTAGTCACACATAGCACAACAAAATTGGATTTGCAATTTTTTGATTTTTCTACGTTTTTATATGAATTTACAAGTCACTAGTAAGAACTCTAAAAAGTTATAGAATCTATTCACGAAGAAGTCTTTAGAACTTTGGATCTTCATACGAAAGCCCTCGGCTCTAAAAAAATGGCCCAAAGGGACAAGATCCTTCACACCCATGTCCTCCGGCGGCGGGGCGAGCTCGCCGCCAGCGATGTGGGGTCGGGAAGGGACAACAAACGACACAGCCGCGTGATTGAGCTCACCTAGAGCATATTGGGTGTTGATTGGAGGGCAGGAGATGCTCTGGCGAGGGAGCTCGGCATTGACCGACGGCGGCGGCCGCTGGAACTTCATCTCCGGTGAACCGACGAGTCGAGCTGGAGAACAAGCAAAGCCAGAGGCTTAGGGGGTCCTAGAGAGGAAGTTTGAACAGACGGTCGGCTACGAGAATGGCCAGTACCTAGAACACATCGGGGCGGGTCCAAGCCGGCGGCGGTGACTGCTGCGGACTAGACTCCGGCACGGGTGTTGTTGAGGGTTGAAACACGTAACAACCTTCGATCTGCAAGCATACGGACCTACACCTTTTTCACCACGGGGTGACCCCCAAGGTTCTTCTCAATGGGAAACCTTTGAAAGGGGTATTAATCTAAAGGTAAAGACAATCTAACCTAAGTTGATCAAACAAATCTAAGGTTAAACTAGATGGCAAAGGGTGGACACAAGAGAGAGATTAAGATAGATAAACGTTCCCTCCCTAGGGTTTAGGAACACATGAAGATGCATCTACAACATGAAAAGGGTGTTGCCTACACTAGCTTCATGGCGGTTATGTGGCCGCTAAGCCTTTTCTCTCCATCGTACTGTCACTACGCAAGGTAATCAAACACTTTCACGTATAACCGCATCTACACCTAAGCATCCATAGGGTTCAACTAACCACCATGATTACCACAAACCCTGCTAAGACCACATGTTGCGCAAACATATGTAAACAAAGCATACGCAAAGACATAGACCATAAAGCATTGATTGGCATAAGGTTCATGTATAGATTACATATCATGCATCCATCTAACCCTAGGGACGAACGGAGACATTACCCCATCATCTTACATAGATTGAAGCACATAGGGGTGATGGAGACTCCGGAGAATGTCGTCGATGAAGATGGTGGCGATGAATCTTGGGAACACCCCTAGGCCAGCGGCTTGGAGTCCTCCTGTTGCTTCCTTCCCTCCGCTGGCATTGATCCTTGCGACGAGCTCATCCAACTCTCTCCTTCATCTTGTGGCGGCGGTTTTCTGGTGAATGTTGTCGGTAGAATGATTTGTACGATGTGGCGGCCGATGGCGGCGGAGGCAATAAATAGACGAACACCTAGGGCAAAGGCGGCGTCGAACCGGGCCAGAAACCCCCTGGGCTGATCCGAACAAGCCGGCTGGCCCAGGCCTTTTTTGGGCCGGTTCAGGCCCATCTTCTTCCCCGGTTGCTTCTTGCATGATTCCTTATTTGTGTGCACTTGCATGTGGGCCTTCGACGTTGTTTCCTTCACGGTTAAGGCTTGAATCCTTGCTATGCAAGCTTCGCAGTTTTCTGGTTGAGTCCCTGAAGACTTGCACTTTGATGCTTCGGTCCTCGGGTCATTTGGAGTCATGTTCATCGCGTGTCTTGACTCTTATCGGGCTTCATGATCTTCTTCCAAAGTGCAGGTCAACTTATCCCGAAAGTCTCCTCTTTAGCGTAGGTTTCCTGCGTAAACAATGAACTCCAAAATCGACATCCAATAGTGAACTTGTTATGTACGGGGGGTTAGTTCCAGTGGTTAGAATAATAAATCAAGACCAACATTAAAGGTATACTCATAGCTAGGTTGACGGAAATTCACCGTCAACATCTCCCCCATGCTTAAACCTTGCTCGTCATCGAGTAAGTAATCCTCACTTAAAAAGGAAAATCAGCATTGCCTTCCAATGTTGTCCTTGCACTTAGTCATTCATGACGAGGCAAATTGCCCTCTCTTAAGAATTTATTTTTAAAGTTCAAGTTGTGACCGACTTCTTTTTTCATTATGGAAGATAGACTAACAATAAAGAACAAGCCACATTTAATAAACACGATGCTCTCAAACTTAAGTGAACTTCAAACCATTACCTTGTTCCATGGAAGAATTCTCAAAAAGATGCATATCCAACATAAGTGAAAATCTCTTGCAAAAGCTCATGGAAACACTCATCTCATCAAGTCACTCAAGCCTATACTAGATTATTTTCAACCTATTCTACTCATATGTGATAGTGGAAGGCTTATGTGGAGCTTGGAAGGTTAAAAACAATCCTAGTAAAACATACATCCGAAATATTGTCAAATTAAGAGAGAGGTCTATTGGAATTACCGAGACTCGTCTAAAAGGCCATGGAAAATAAATGTTGGAAAGAGAAAGATGAAACACACACAGTTAGATAAGTGGACATGTGCAAGTGGCAAATGGAAGATCCCGAGGCACGAGTGAAGTCCTCGTTATCGGATTGCACATGGTTGGAAGATTTGAGTATGTATTTGTCATCAAGGCACTTGATAACTTATTGAAGCAAAAAGAACCAAGGAGCATCTTTATTATTTTTCTTAATTTGATTTTATTTCCTTCTCATTTTTTCTCTTTCTTTTTTTCTTTCTTTTTCCTTTTTTCTTACTTTTCTTTTCTTCTCATCATATATTATTTTTTCATTTTTTCTTTTGCTCCTCTGAACTTTTATAACATAATACTTACATAGCATTTGTCAGAGATGAATCCTCCCCCATGCTTGAACGATGCTCGTCCTCGAGCATAAAAGAGAGGGGAAATGACTACAAAAGTAAGTATAAATTCTATAATCTTGCGAAATATTTGAATCTCCATCGAGAATTTTACTCCATACTCAAATTGGGTTGTGGACAAGGAGGTGGTCACAAAAAGATGTTTTTGGTTTAGGGTGGATGCCTAGCGAAGTTTGTGAAATTTTCGATGTGAAAACCCACAATGCATGGACAAAAAGGCTAGCATGAAAAAGTTACACAAAGGAATGACCAGCTTCTTAGTCTCGAACCATAGAAATCAATCCTAATACAACTCATCAAAACATATGTTTGCAATCTACGGGTTGTGTTATCATAGAACATATATGTATATGGCCTTGGTAGGTAGAACTTTGCAAGAGCATCGAAAATATGTAGATAGCATAAAAGTTATGTTTTCATAAAAACAACAAGTTATCCGGCTATCCATAAACTTAAATCAAAGAGCAAACATATATATGTGGGTCTAGAGCATAGTCATTTCACCTCCAAAAATAAAAGTGCCGATATTTAAATTAATTTTAGATCATATTATTGAGAGTAATTAGCCAAGACATGTTTAACTTCATGCATGGTTTTTAAAGTGGTAAGGCGAGGTGAGGCAATACTCCACCACTCAGACGCCTAGGCGCTAAGGCGTGAGGCGAGGTGACGCCTTACTGCCTGTGAAAGAAAAGAACAACTAAAGGAAAATAGAGTACCAGTGGACCTAAAAATGGAAAAGAGGACCATCAAATCAGCCCAGCCCAACCTAGCCCAACCACACCTTATCCACTCATTCTCCCGTCCCCTGCTTGGCTGCTCTCGTCCGTCCCCTGTCCACCGCTGCTGCCGTGCCCCCTCCCCTGCCTCCTCCTCATCCCCGGCCCTCCCCTGTCTCCTCCGCCTCTGTCGTTGTCGCCCTCTCCTACCTCCTACGCCACCCGCCTCTCCTCCTCCGTCGCCCGCCTCTCCTCCTCCGCGCCGCGGCTGTCCGCGCGGCTCTGTCCCCCGGCGGCGTGAGGCTCCGTCCCCGGGTGGCTTCGATTTCGGCGGCATGGCTTCAATTTCGGCGGAGCGGCTTCGATTTCGACGACACAGCTCTGTTCCCAGGCGGTGCGAGGCCATTCCCCGGCGGCGCGACTCCGATTTCAGTGGCCGAGGCGACGATTGGTAAGGCGACGCCGATGCCCAGAAATTTCTACCGCTTGGACTCCTAGGCGTCGCCTTAAGGACGCGTTAAAAACCATGACTATATGTAGGTAAAACAAAGCGACAACTTTATCATCTTTCCGTAAGCATAGACAATATAAAACATCAAGGTGAACACATGGTCATGCCTATCTATTGAAAGTAAAAAGAAACATAGGTTTTCCTCCTAGTAGCCACATTATTGTTGGAAGAGAAAAACAAAAGGTTACACCTAGTTGAGGTTTAAGGCATACTTACAAGCATTTGTGTTTGGAAAAGAGAAGATCTATGGAGGTGTGACCATCATTTGTAGTTCTTCATTGCCTTCTTCCGACATCTCCATGTATCGATTTGGCTTTTGCTTTTGTCTAGATTTATCAATGCTCCTAAACTTCTGAATTTGATCTTCTATGCTTAATGGAGTCATTGGTCGCCCTTCTCTTCATTGTTGTCATCACCATCTCCTCTTTCTTGTTTTCATCATCTCCTTGCTGTCTCTTTTTCATTGATTTCCCCCTCTGTCCATAATAGAACATATATCGAAATATAGCTCTATTGAAAAGTTTATGAAATTACCTTTCCAACGTGTGGTCATTCATCGAAAACGGAGTTCAAATAAGGGAGCTATGTCCGTTTTACTTCAGTGCTGTGTGCCGTCCAAAACTGATTTCAGGACGTGTTGCACTCGGTGATTCGGTCATAACCGCTTGTAGGAACCTCCGATTGTCTTGATTCTTGATTTGTTGGAATCATAACTTCATGGAGCTTCTAAATATCCAAAAACATCCAGTGTTTTCACTTCAAGACCATGCTGAATTTTGAAGAGATCAGTGGCTTCTTGCGCATTGATCCGGAGAGTTAATGATCTTGATCATTCTATCTTCTAGAGCGTCATGTTGCACTTCCGTGTTGAAGATTCAGGGTCTACCCCATGCTTAGCATTTTTCTAGTCATGGAAGAAGAAGATAAAACATTTTTTGTCTTAGCACTCCTTCAATTTCCTTGTAGTGAGAGTCTTTATCTTGCCTGCAAGACGTTTTAAGCGCACATTCTACCCCCAACGTGACGTTTGGGAGTAGATAGAATTGCCATCAATCCAATGTTTACTATGACTCTGAACTTGTGGCATAATTAGTCTAATAAGAAATAAAAACCTAATGAGTGTTTGTGGTGCAAGGTGTTTATGCACATGAGAGGAGAGCATATAAACAAAGACAATGTTTTCACCTAGTTCTAAACACCATGTTTACAACTAACTTGCCGAATTTCTCCATAGCCTTAAAGGTTTGTTTATCAAGGGTTAAAACTCTTATAGCACAAGAAAAATTAAGCGCATTGCAGAGCTTATAAACTAACCAATGCAACATGAAAACATATGAAAAGCTAGCAAGGTTTATCGAACTTAATGATGATCGTCCGCAATCATGTTTAAACATCACGTTTACACAAGATCACAAAATGAAAATGCCCAGATGGAGCATTAACATGGATATGAAAGCATACATCATTGAGCCTTAAAACAACCAAGCCAACTATATGCAAAACATGTACGTGTAAAGAAACATCACATTGATAACAAAATGCAATGCATGCAAATAAATAAATATGAGCATGAACATGATGGTGGTTCTAAAAAGAAAACTAAACTTAAATTAATAACCACAAGTTGGTCATCATGAGATAGTGCCATTCTTTATTTTCTCTAAGGAGGTAGGAAAAATATAAAGAAACGGGTTGCCTCCCGAAAAGCGCTTCATTTAAAGTCATAGAGCTCGACTTTCTCACATACCTTCTCTTTTTTGTCGAATAGCCATGGACCTTCATGCAAGAAGAAAAGGTACCAATTCAGCTTTAATTTACTTCCCATGTTGTGCTTGATCACTTATAGAGGACTTGCCCAAGGCATCCTTTTGTTTCATCGCTATATCCTTCTTTATCACCCTTCGGTGCTGCCTTCATTCCATGAATTTTTCTTTAATGTCCAGAACAGATAGTATACCCGAACTCTACTCCATTGCACAGTGCACAAAATTTCCTTTCCAACGAGTCTTTATTTGCCCAGATCGGACTCCGGACAAGAGAGTTACGTCTGTTTTACTTCGGCGATGAATTTCAGAACGCGGAACACTCAATGTTTTCTCCATAACTCCTTGCACGGGTCTTCAAACTCATTGGTTCTTGATGTGTTGGAATGGAAACTTGATGGAGCTTCTGAATATCTCATTTTCTTAATTTGTACACCTCTGAACATGTTCTCAAATTGATGAAGACAGCAGCATCCATTGCGGGATTTGTAAAGGTTGATGATTTATCTTGCAACTCTTTAGGCATGACTTCTCTTTTCATTATTCAAGCCTTGTCTACATGGTTAGTGAAAATCTGGCCTTTCCCGACGCGTGCTTTTTTAAGGTCATTACCTTAACCAAGCGCAAAGCATTATCGAGATTTATAAAACTTATTGTAAACATACGCGTCCATAATTAACACCGCATGCGAATTGTAGCAACAAGTCAAGGTGTAAACAAAAGAAACATATGTTTCATGCATATCACTTAGATCATCATTAGGCAAAGGTTTTTTAGGTGTGAGATTAATTGGTTCAAACATAAATGTTTCCTCTTTTTCGTTCTCAAGAAAATCTAGCCTATCAACATGATCATTATTGTCACAAGGCATAGAATTTAAACTATCATTTATTCTATTGGTTGAGCATGACTATTTGAATTTATCACCATCAATACCAATAACATCTTGAGATTTCAGCACGTACCTTGGCCTTATAGCTTTTTTAACAAGAGTGATATTTGGTTCATCTAACGGTGTTGAAGGCGAATCAATCTCAACGAGTGAAGGTGTCTCTTTGTTACCTTTTTGCACCCCCTCGACCTCATCATGTGGAACGTATAATCCATCAACTACATTTGCATTTGTCTCTTCTGTGAGGTCTTCATTGTCATCCCAATATTTGTCTTCAATGTCTCGTATGTTACTTTCTTTATCTCCCGTGTGACACATGTCGTCAAGATCGCTCATCGTTGATTCACTCTTTTCTTCATCCTTGAGTGCTTCCATGTCTGGATTTGCTAGTGTGTAGGCTTCAATAGCACACAAGCTATCACCTTGTGGGGAGGGGCCTTCTTGGAGTACTTGCTCTTTGTCAACTCCTTCCCATTCATCTTCTAGCTTGAGTCCTATCTTTTCCCATTTATCGTTCGAGTCAATAGGCTCGTCACGGTTGTACTCTTCTCTTTCTTCATCATAAATCCTTGAGTTGTCAAACCGGTCGATCCATCCTTCATCTCCTTCTTCTCTTTCTTCTTTAAATATCTTTTGGATGGACTCTCCACTCATTTCTTGATCAAATATATCTTCAACGAGTTTGGCAACGTGTCAGCGTTCCTCCTTCCTTCGGTAGTTGATTAGTGGGGCAAAATCAACTTGAATCCAACCGAATTGATTGAACTCCGCCAATGGTCTAGCATTCCACATACTTCGGCCTACATTCATGTTAGTTTCAACATTTTTATCATCCAAAATGATTTATCTTACCTTGGGAAGTGGATCTTCAATTTCTTGTATGGTCGGTTCATCTTCCTTGACCTCCCATTTATCTTTTTCAGAAATTTCAGCAAGCACCTTGGGCTTGCTTTTGTCGTTTTGCTCCTCTCGACAACGCCTTTGCCAATCTCGTTGCGTTCTTTGTCGAGTGCTTATCCTTTGTAAGATTTGTGCAGCTTCACTAATTGTTTTGTCCATTATATCATCGCCTGCACACATGCTTACAAAACGAGACGAGTTAGGGGTTAGTGAAAAATAAAAAGTATGCAACATCAAGTCACCGGAAAATCCCAAGTTTGGGCCTTGCTCGAGTAGTTCATTAAAACAGTCCCATGCTTCATCAATTCCTTCATCCTCTCCTTGGTTGAAAGTGAGCACTTGCCTCCTTAAGTCTTGGACCTTGTTTATGGGAAAGAACTTCAAAAGAAACTTCTTCACTAGCTCATCCCAATTTCCTTTTGCTTCAACGGACGCAAGTGTGTACCATCTTCGCGCTTCATCTTTGAGAGAGAATGGAAAAAGATTCCACTTGAACCAAGCAACTGGAACTCCCTCTTGTTGCACCGTACTGCATATCATCGTGAATTCCTTATTGTGTCTATATGGGTTGTCATTCTCCAATCCTCTAATTGGTTTTGTCGCCACTAACTTGATGATTCTAGGCTTCACTTCATAGTGGGTTGTAGCAAGCGCCAAATCTGATGTTTGCATCTCAATGTCTTCCATTGACGGCATTGCTAGCTCCCTTAGTGACATCTCTTCATCTTCCAATGGTGAGGTGAACACATCCATCTAGGCACAAGAAAAGTGGAAAGAAAAACAAAAAAAGATTTTTTTCTAGAAAATAAGCGTTAGATGTTAGTAATCAACAAAATTAATACTAGATTAAACGTGGCAAACTGGCATGCTCCCCAGCAACAGCGCCAGAAAATGGGGCTTGTTGATGGTTGAAACACGTAACAACCTTCGATCCGCAAGCGTACGGACCTACACCTTTTTCACCACGGGGTGACCCCTAAGGTTCTTGTCAATCTGCAGAGCAAGGGGATTGCTAGCGCTTAACCAAGTACTAATCTAGTTGATGGGAAACCTCTGAAAGGGGTATTAATCTAAAGGTAAAGACAATCTAACCTAAGTTGATCAAACAAATCTAAGGTTAAACTAGATGGCAAAGGGTGGACACAAGAGAGAGATTAAGATAGATAAGCGTTCCCTCCCTAGGGTTTAGGAACACATGAAGATGCATCTACTACATGAAAAGGGTGTTGCCTACACTAGCTTCGTGGAGGTTATGCGACCGCTAAGCCTTTTCCCTCCACTGTACTGTCACTACGCAAGGTAATCAAACACTTTCACATATAACCACATCTATACCTAAGCATCCATACGGTTAAGCTAATCACCACGATTACCAAAAACCCTAGTAAGACCACATGTTGCGCAAACATATGTAAACAAAGCATACACAAAGACATAGACCATAAAGCATTGATTGGCATAAGGTTCATGTATAGATTACGTATCATTCAGCAATCTAACCCTAGAGACGAATGGAGACATTACCCCATCATCTTACACAGATTGAAGCACATAGGGGTTATGGAGACTCCAGAGAACGTCGTCTATGAAGATGGCGGCGATGAAGCTTGGGAACACCCCTAGGCCAGCGGCTTGGAGTCCTCCTCTTGCTTCCTTCCCTCTGCCGGTGTTGATCCTTGCGACGAGCTCATCCAACTCTCTCCCTCATCTTGCGGCGGTGGTTTTCTGGTGAATGGCGTCGGTAGAATAATTTGTTTGATGTGGCAGCCGACGGCGGCAGAGGCAATAAATAGACGAACACCTAGGGCAAAGGGGGCACCGAACCGGGCTAGAAACCCCCTGGGCCGATCCGAACAGGCCGGCCGGCCTAGGCCCTTTCTGCACCAGTTCAGCCCATCTTCCTCCCCTGTTGCTTCTTGCATGATTCCTTATTTGTGTGCACTTTCTTGTGGACCTTTGACGTCGTTTCCTTCACGGTTTAGGCTTGAATCCTTGCTATGCAAGCTTCGCTATTTGCTGGTTGAGACCCTGAAGACTTGCACGTTGACGCTTCGGTCCTCGGGTCAATTGGAGTCATGTTCATTGTGTATCTTGACTCTTGTCGGGGTCATGATCTTCTTCCAAAGTGCTTGGTGAACTTATCCCGAAAGTCTCCTATTTAATGTAGGTTTCCTGCGTAAACAATGAACTCCAAAATCGACATGCAAGAGTGAACTTGTTCTACACGGGGGGTTAGTTCCAGTGGTTAGAATAATAAATGAAGACCAACATTAAAGGTAAACACATAGCTAGGTTGACGAAAATTCACCGTCAATAGGTGTGAACTGCACTAGCCAAGGCATGACACACGGAGGTTCTACTAGTGCTAGAGAAGCGGCTATGGGGTCCTCAGGCTCAGGCCGTAAGCTGAGGGGAGGGCTCGACGTGGTGTGGCAATGGCGGGCGGCGGCGGCTTGGGTACCCGCACGAGCGGAACCATCCTGGCTTTATAGCCGATCGTGAGGCGGTGGGGGGTGCTTCCTTGCACGCCAAGATAACCGAGTCGCGGTATGGGCCGCGGCAAGGCCGGAGTACGGCACGAGGGGGTGGCGACGTGAGGCTTGTACACCGGCGCGTGGTTGGTTGGGCGGCGCGACATGCGTGGACGCGTGGCGCGCGCGGGGTGGGAGAGAAGGGCGGTGGGATGGCGGTTCATCGAGCGGTGCATGGACCGATGGACCCAAGCCGGCCTTGTCGTGCGGCCCAACACACCATGGCGCAGTGGCGGCGATGCCGGTGCGGCACGCTCGCGCTCTGGAGCGCCAGGGCGCCAACCCGACTCGGCCTAGCACTATTTAGGCAGTTTTTTCTCAAATTTTCCCAACAGAAGTGGTCCAAGTGCTCAATACCTAAGTTGTAGATCAGCTGACCCTCTACAACTTTTACAATAGTCGTATAGGGTTTTGATCAACAAATTTTGCATAAAAGGCAGTGGAACTTTGCAGAAATCTCGGCTCTAGTGAATAGTATCTGGAGGCGTTGACCTGCATTTTTCACCAACTTGCACTTCAAACCAGCAATGCCACTCAACATGAAAGGTCTGTCCCTCGACAAAGTACACAACTTTTGTATTGGGAGAACTTGAAGTGTTTAGGTGAAATTTCGAGAACACGGCAAAATTTCCGGGCGACACTGGTGGGTCCAAGGGTGTTCAAGGGGCTTTGACTAGGGTTTGACCATGGGTTGACCAAAAGCGGTCATTAGGGTTTCTTGGTGATGTTTTTGAGGTGATGGCCCAGGTTGACTTTCATTTGACCAAAGTCAACGCAGTTGACCTGCTCATTAGGCTTAATAACTCCGGCTGAAAACCTGGGGCGTCACACTGGCCTCCAATAATTTTTTATTTTCTTTGTCGTTATTTTGCTATGGGTCACATCTGGCCCAGGACAAACATTTGCAGTGCACCCGAGCTTTGACTCACAACAAAGAAACTGTTTGTTGGTTGTGGTTTTATGTGAGCATTTGCCGTGGGTGGTTCACCACAAACTCTTTGCCGAGTGTGTTCAGTCCTTCACCTGTGCTCGAGGCACACGGCAAACTTGGGGTTTCCCTTAGTGATACTTGTACGCTGTCTTGGATCAAAGAGCATTCTTTTTAAACAGGGCAGTCAATGGTCATGAGTGAGGTGATGAGCGACCGCTCATGGCCCCCAAAATCAACGGCCTCCAAATTTTGATAGCCAAATAATGTTATGTACTTATGTCACTTGTCTAACGATTCCATGTTAACAAAATCATTTTAATTTGTTGTCCTAAATTGGCGTCACAGCTCCCCACTAAAGCAGGTCTATACCCGAACAACGCCTCCCCATTGGCCCCTTTCAGGTAAGATCGCTACAACATCAGGGCTTCTAATTATTTGGATAAGATAGATCCATATGACTTGTGGTTGTACAATTTTCCTAGGTGGTTCTCCATGTTCCAATTAATGCATATGATCTTTTATTAACAACAGATATAGCATAAATGTAAAGCGAGTTCATCATTAAGTTCATTAAAACCGCCATAACCCATGTATAGCAGCAAAGCAAAGCTACCCAATAGAAAGATAAACCGAGGTTAACAAGGGATGATAATAAAGGCTAAGATAAACCTTAATAGGACCCATCAAATTAAATGCAAGGCATATGCAGTAGTGGTTAAATAAAGTCATTGGGACAGAAGATCAAAGACACACAGGCCTTTAACCAAAGCAATGTCGTTGCTCAGAACATCTTCACCTTCATGCTCCTCAAAGCTTCTCGAACAATGTTCACTTTATGCGCATCAATCATCGGGCACAAGCATACAAAGCAAACAAGCAAACAAACTAAGGACAATGCACCAATCAAGTCAAAGCATTAAAAGAGCATACTAATGGGATAGGCTCGATTCTATGTATCATTAAAGCACACAGACCGTGCTTAAAAGGGAAAGGCTGGGCTAGATGCACATGGTTTGAGCTTGAGCTAACACTTGATAGGTTTAGAGCTCCAGATAGACTTGATCAAAAGGAGATACTGAGATAGAGCTGAGAAACAACATCTATCAAACTATTTGCATTTATGAACATGAAAGACTATAAGCTCGATTCATTTTAATTAGCGAAAATACGGAAAGGATATTTAAGAAATAAAATACCATATGTTGACATTAATACAAATTACATTTTAGCTGCAAAGACTGATGTAAGAACCTAGTCACATTTTATTTATAAATGTTTATGTATAAATTATACTAATTAAACATTGATCTGATAAACAACTTGGGTGAAAAGATCTAAGTGTACCACCTTATCTTTCATATAGAGCTAACCAAATTATATTAGAAACACATTTGTGTTTTTGCATTAATCAAATTAATATCTATTATAAAAGTCGATGTAACACGTTTTAATTACCATATGATTTATGAAAAATAGAGATAAAGATCTAATTAGATTTTTTTTACAAAAGCATGTGAAGTAAACACTAATCAAATTAATATTGATAATTAAGAACAGTGTGTAGCACTATATAGCTTTTATTTAGTAAAGACATGTTCAGCTAAGCATTAATCACAATTAATATTAAATTAATTTTCAGCAAATAATCTTGATGAAAACTTACCACTAACATGTGGTTTACATTATTATGAAGTTAACGCAACTTGAACGGATTAATAGAGAGCTAAAACATGGATTGTATAAGGTAAACATGATGCAGGGACCTATCTGCTATTAACTCTAGATTGGAAAGGTTGGCAGATAAGATTCCAGAGACAAATCAAACAGTGCTCGTGAATATATCTAAGATCAAGGTTAGATCTACTAAAAGGCTCGGGTTGGATCTGATTATGAAGATCTAAAAAGTTCTAGGGGTTGAACTGAAAAACGAGCAAGACACATAAACTGCCGTAGGGACTACAAGAAATCCCAGTGGGCTAAACGCAAAACTGCGAAGTAATCTTCCTACTCTGGTTTGGCGAACGGAGGAAGTGGTAAAGAATACAACTAGGAAAAAGCTGGCAATTTTTTTGCTTGGCACGCATTAAATATGTCATATTCCTTTATATTCTAAAATAAAAAGTATATGGCTATTTATGTACCTAGACATGTATCCGTCTAGTTACGTTGCCAAATTGCATATATCAGGCGAAAAGGAGTAGCTGGATCTTATCCCTACTAGCTGTCAATTATGTTTTATAACTTCAGTTTCCCCTAGCAAAAGTAGCATGCTTTCATATTAGGCTAGTATAACTTTACATGTCACCAAGGAAAATAGACAAACAGATTTTGGAGTAGGATATCTTGACAGCTCACCTTGGAAATCAAGATACCCCAATAATATAAGGAATACAAACAGCTTAAGGCATCTGCTCATTAGGTTGCTAGGCACAGAGTCTAAGACCACTGCTAGGTCATGGATTCATCATCCACAGAATCAGAGTGGAGTGACTCTGAGACGACTCCTTCCCCGCCTCCTGAAGTGATCCGTGCGCAGGATGAGGAGATCATGTCTCCTCCACCAAATCCACTGAATATGGAAGATCCAAAGTTGAAGGGTAAAGAGACACTAGATGCAGCTCCTTTGAGTGTGAATCCGAGTCCGTATCCCTGTGGAGGAAAAAAACCTATCACCTTTGGCAAGAATAAGCTTGGCACTACAAGAAACTATTTAATCTGTGACGCATTATCCGCGACGTTTTCAGAAAACGTCGCGAGTGTGCATTGCAGCCCAAAACACTGCGACGATTTCTTTAATTCATCGCGATTCTACGACGTATTCCTTTTTTTCGTCACAGTTGTGCATCGAAGCCCAAAACACTACGACAATTTTTTAAATTCGTCGCGATTCTACGACGTATTCCTTTTTTCGTCGCAAACACTGCGACGATTTGTTTAGTTTGTCACGATTCTACGACGTATTCATATTTTTTCATCACGGATGTGCATGGATGGATATTGAAGCCCAAACCATCACGACGATTTGTTAAATTCGTCGCAATACGGCCCACAACACCGTGACGTTTTAGCAGATTCGTCACGATCCGTAAAAAAATAGCCACCTCACCAGCACCTAGGACCCACCCACACTGCCACGCAGGCGCCACCTCACCCAGGCGCCACGTCACCACCACGTGAGCGCCCAGGGCCCACCTCACTGCCATGCAGGCGCCACGTCACCACCACGTGAGCGCCCGGGGCCCACCTCTCTGCCACGAAGGCACCACCTCACCCAGGCGCCACGTCACCACCACGTGAGCGCCCAGGGCCCACCACACTGCCACGCAAGCGCCACGTCACCCAGATGCCACCTCATTGCCAAGCGAGCATCTAGGGCCCACCTCACTGCCACGCAGGCGCCACCTCACCAAGGCGCCACGTCACCAGCACGTGAGCGCCCAGGGCCCACCACACTGCCACGCAAGCGCCACCTCACCCAGATGACACCTCACTGCCACGCAAGCATCTAGGGCCCACCTCACTACCACACAAGCGCCACCTCATCCAAGGCATAAGTTCCTCTAAGAAAAGGAAAACCTGCATCCAAGGGGAACCGAACCCTCAACCTCACACCTGACCCAGGAGCGCTTCTACCACTGGGCTACAACGCTGTTTGTGATTGTGCTAACATTTAAATGCCTTTGAACCTATCTACCCAGAGGAGTAAACGGATTGAAGTTTCACATCAATCCAGATGCAGACTTCCCTTCCGCCGCTGCTGCCTACCACCGCCGGCGCCGCCCCGCACCGCCGCCGCCACCGTCCGCGCCGCCGCTGCCTACCAGAACCGACGTCCCGCACCGCCGCCGTTGCCTACCAAGATGCTTTCCGTTGTCCGCGCCGCCGCCACCATCTACATCTCGCTGCTGCCCCTGCCAATGCCGCCATCCATGACGCCACCGCCCACCACGCCATCACGCAGCGCCGGCGTCTCCTTTCCTCCCGCTGCCCCTTCCGCCTGAACTCCCGTCGGTACCACGAGCTTCCGCCTGAACAAGGGGTGGCTACCACCACATCCCCTTCATCCTCCCGACCGTCACCACCATGCGCGTGCTTGTTCCAGTGGTGGTGCCCGTGTCCGTGGTGGTGGATGGTGAGACAATGCGTGCAGCATTGCTAGTCCATTGACGCATCCAAGGCACCCAGTGTCATTGTAGCCGAGGAAAGGTACATTTGTTTCTTGACTTTGTTGGACTTATAGATTTTAATTGGTGTAGAGGTGTTGATTTGTGTCTTTTGTGTAATGCTTGGTTAGATGGATAGAAGATGGGTTCATGGAAGGTTGTTTTCCTCTGAACATATTGATGGAGTCAGACAATTTATGAGCTTCGTTGCAGGAAAGTTCAGTGACAATGTTGAGATTTTGTGCCCATTTTCAAGATGCCTGAATCACAAGTATCACTGTCAGCCTATTGTGAAGAAGCACATTTTGATGAATGCTATGGATAGTAGTTATACTCGTTGGTTTCATCATGGAGAGGATGTCAATGTAGATGTTGTTGAGCACCCTATTGATGTACATGACAGTGGTGATAGGTGAAATGTGGGAGAGGATTGCGGTGTTGGTTGTGGGGAAAATGTGGGAGAAGATGGCAGTGCTCATCATTTGGGGAACCTTATAGGAGACCTACATGCTGCAGCAGTAGAAGGAAGAAAGGATGCAGAAAATGAGGATGCAGAAAATGAGGATCCTACTACAGACCCTCATGACTCAGAGTCATTTTTCAAAATAGTCATGAGAGAGGCAAAGCGTCAGCTTTATCCTGGTTGTAGCAAGTTTTCAAGGTTCTCATTTGTGGTTAACCTTCTTCATATGAAGTCCTTGTACGGATAAGCAATTTCGCATTTTACCGCAATATTGAAGTTGTTGGTCGAAGCATTCCCGAGAGGGCAATGCACTCCCCAAATCATACAATGAAGCAAAGAATCTTTTGAAGGAATTAGGTCTTGGATACGAATCGATACATGCGTGCGGCAATAATTGTGTTTTGTTCAGAAAGAGATATGCCCACCTTGACAAGTGTCCAGTTTGTGGTCTTTCGAGATGGAAGGATGAAGAAAGAAAGAAGATTCCACAGAAGGTGTAGAGGCATTTTCCACTAGCACCTAGGCTGAAGAGGCTCTTTGCAACCAAAGAAGCATCACTACTAGCACAATGGCACGACCAACAGCGGCAACCCAGTGAGAAGGCAATGAGTCACCCAGCTGATGGTGATGCATGGCAAGATTTCGACAAAGAATATCCGGAATTTGCTAGAGATGCAAGAAACATCAGGCTTGGCCTTGCTACTGACGGGTTCAGCCCATTTTCAGAACATAACACAAGATACAGCATGTGGCCTGTGTTTGTGGTGCCATACAACCTTCCACCTTGGGCATGCATGGAGGAGTACAACTTTATTATGGCTTTGCTTATACTAGGTCCTAAATCCCCTGGGAAGGATTTTGATGTATTTTTGGAGCCTCTGGTGGAAGATTTGATTGAGCTTTGGAAAGGTGTGCGTGCTTATGATGCCAATACTTGCAAAATGTTTGACCTTCATGCTGCAGTTTTGTGGTGCATCCATGATTACCCTGCTTTGAGCACTCTTTCATGTCGAACCACAAAAGGTTATTTTGCATGTACTCACTGTGACAAGCACCCTCTTTCCTACGGCCTAAGGTCCAAAATTGGTTATTTTGGACACTACCGTTTCCTTCCAGAGGGACATCCATTGCGGAGAAACAATCTGTTTGCCGACCTTCATGAAACCGATGATCCACCAGGTCAATTTACTATGGAAGAGTTGTTAGCTGAACTGGAGAAAGCAATGAATCCACAAGTATGTGGGAAAAGGAAACGTTCTAACTTTGAAGGTGCTCATGTGAAAATATGGAGCCGCATGATGTGCTTATGGAAGTTGCCATACTGGCATAAGTTGAAGTTAAGGCACAATCTCGATGTCATGCACATCGAGAAAAACATATGTGAGAGCCTGATTGCGACAATTCTCAATATCATTGGGAAGACAAAGGACATAGTTAAAGCTAGGCTTGATTTGAAAGATCTTGGAATTAGAAAGGAGTTGCAATTTAAAGAGAATGGAGATTCATGTGAGATGCCAAATGCTCGATATACCTTGTCCAAAAAAAAGAAGGCGACCTTTTGTGACTTTCTAAGAGAGGAAAAGTTTCCATATGGCTTTGCTTCCAATATCTCAAGATGTATAAATGCTGATGGAACCAAGGTACAAGGACTCAAAACGCATGATTGTCATATCTTGTTGCAAAGAGTATTACCTGCTGCTATGAGAGGTTTTTTGGACAAGGATATATATGAAGCACTAGCAGAATTAGGGAAGTTTTTTAGGGAACTCTACAGCAAAACCCTTAACAAGGATGTGTTGGCTGAAATGAAGAAAGAGATCCCTATAATTCTGGTGAAACTTGAGAAAATATTCCCCCCGGCTTTCTTTGATGTGATGATACACCTTGATGTACATTTACCTGATGAGGCTTTTCTCAGGGGCCCTGTGCAGTATGGGTGGATGTACCCAATTGAGAGGCGGTTGTATACTTTGAAGCGTTATGTGAGGAACAGGGCTCGACCAGAAGGGTCTATAGCTGAGGCATATATTGCTGTTGAATGTTTGACATTTTGCTCTAGATACTTGGATGGTGTTGAAACAAGATTTAATCGAGAACCAAGGAACATAGGTTTTTCTAATGAAGAGGCCTATGGTGTTGATGTTTTTGGGCATGGAGTTCATTTTATGTCGACGCCTGAGCTTGTATATGATGAAGATTGCTTTGATCAAATGGTGTGGTATGTGTTGAACAACTCTAGTCAAGCTGAAAAATATGTCACGTAAGTTCTGACCATTATACTTCTGTATGACAGCTTTGTGTCTTCTACATATGCTTAGTTAATTTTTTTACATATGCAGAATGTTCAAAGAACAATTAGAGAGACAAGGGGTGGCTAACATTGAAAAAACAGCCCGACTAGGATTCCAGGCTTGGTTCAGGAACCATGTGAGTTTACTCCCATAATATTTTAGATAACCATATTTTGTAGTATATATTTTGATGGGTTGTGTGTTGCATGACAGATCATGAAGTTGAGGAATGATGGTCAAGAAGAGATAGATGCTAATCTATTTACCTTGGCACGTGGTCCTGATTTCAGAGTCAAGAAATACACCTCATGCATAGTGAATGGTGTTCGCTTCAATACTGTTGATCGAGACAGCAACAAGAAAACACAAAACAGTGGTGTAATGGCACAGGCCTCACATAATAATGAGCTCATTGATTTCTTTGGAACCGTGAAAGAGGTAGTGCAGTTAGAATATCCAGAGGATGATAGGTCAGTGGTGCTGTTTAAATGTGACTGGTATAAACTGGATGGGAAGAAAACTGAACTTCAATATGATGGGTTTTTAAAAGCATCAATATTCAAAGTCTATGGTACAAGAATGATTGTTTCATTTTGGCCACTCAGGCTAGGAAAATCTTTTATTTACCAGACACCAAGTTGGGAAAAAATTGGCAAATTGTCCAAACATTTGACCATAGGCCTATTTTCAATGTGAGGGAAATTGAACCTGCACACTATAATGCTCCTGCATATCAAGAGAATGAGTGCTGTGAAGAGGATGGTACACGAGAACCAGTTTCAAGAACTACAACTGATAAGCCCTTGAATAGAGATGATGAACAAGGCCTTATGTTTGAAGCTGCTAATATTGCTCGGTTGATGAAAGATAGAGACGAAGAAGCACAAGTCAGTGGTGGTGAGGAAGAAGAAGATGACAAAGTTTTGGACTACTGCAGCGATGAAGAAGCTGGTGCTGCAATGGAGGTTGACAGTGATGATGAATAAATGTAAGTCCATCTTTTCTAGCACTTTGCTGTTATGTGACAGTACCAATTTGAATAAATGTAAGTCCATGCTATTAATGTGGCAAATGTCCACCTTCTTACCACTTTTGAATTACTTCTTACCACTTTTGATGTGACTGAACCAATTTAGCTGGAAGTCTTTAGTTGTGTGTTTTATTTTCAGTGAGGAGCATCCGTTAAGTGAGGTGAAACAGTTGTTAGTATCCAGGGAGGAGCATCAGCTGTTGCTGGGCGTCCATGGCACATGTCCATGAGAGTTGTAACTTATTTACCTAGTTAATAACCTGGGAGTTGTAATGCTTGGGTTGTAAGACATGCAGTTCTAAATTATTTGAATGAGAAATTATGCAAGACATGTTGTGTGTAAGACATGTTCTAAATTGTTGTGTAACCAGCACATGCCATGGCTGTATGAAACCATTGCAATATGGGAATAGATAGCATATATAAGGAATAGATAGCACATGCTGGGAACTGATGAAAGAGGCACATGTTCAGTTGTCCAACAGCCATCACATAACAATCTGGGAATAGATAGCATATATAAGGAATAGATTTCAGCCATGAGATCAACACATAGAAGGATAGATAATAGGACTAATTTTCATTAAGTTCACTACACTTAGCAGCAACATGTTTCTGATAGCATATATACATGAACCATCATGACACATCACAGAACACAGATCCTTCGTTCTAAGCAAAAGAAGCTTCACTACTTGTTGCCGCCAAAAGCAAAAGAAGCTTGGCAAGTCCCAGATTGCCCTTGACTTAATTATTTATGCTAAGTACTACGACTTTACTACTTGTTGCCCTTGACTTTCAGCTCAAGCTTGCGGATCTTCTTCCCCATCTCATCTAACTTGTCAGCAACTTTGTCCATGAATTCCTGCAGGTGCTCTTCCATGATTTCATGTGTTCCATCAATGTCCAGCCTCAGGTCCTCAATCTGCTCACGCAAATCATCATAGCGATCCTTCAGCTGCCTAACCTGATGGCGTACGGGAATTTTCTGCTGCAAGACAACACACATAAGTTGTTTGACTTTACAAGCATCAGTAGTAGACAACATAGCCATACAATGCAGTCCTAGCTCACCTGTCTTTTCGACGGTCCAGCTGCTTCAGATGGCAACGGATTGTTGTTGTTGTCTTGTTCACCATCTGAGTCCGGAACGATGATTCTCACATGCTTGGAACAACCTATCTCACCACTACATGGAAGGAAATTCCAAAAATAAACTTGTGAGAAGGGACTGAATGTACCACTGAATTGCAAAATATTCATGAATTCATCAATGAACAGGCAGTGACAATTAGCATATGACAGCAAAGAATTTCATATTCAACATCAACAGAATATGACAACATGTTTGATGCCAACATATGATAGCATGTTTGATGCCATGCTTTCAGGTTCGCCTCTTGCCCCCACCTGCAAATTTCATATTCAGGATCAACAGAATCTCTTGCTGGACTTTGTTTACGCAAAACCCCATAAACACGCTAATCTCGAGGCCATGACTAGCTAGCAGCTAGTAGGCAAGTAAGTTTGTCTGTCTGATTCCTCTCCACCAAATAAACGTGTAGTACTAAGTTTCAGACTAGTGGCATAGTAGGCTCTAAGCTCGGACTAAACAATCTCAACTACAAGCAATAAGACAATCTTGGTTGAGACAATGGCCATGACAAACTTTACCTCTGTTCACCTACAGGTAAGTTTCTACGCTCCTTTTCTCCATCTTGGTTGAGACAATCTCAACTACAGGAAACATCAACAACCTAGTGGGGCGGTGCTATTCAAACAGCCATTAAATTTTGATAAAACATCTTGAAGAACACAAGCAACTTTAGTAAAATCAAACAAGGCACATTGAGAAGCAAGCAGTAGAGATACTCAATGGCCATGACAAACTTTACCTCTGTTCACCATGGCCTCACTTGCATCCCACTACTGGCTGCCTCGTCTGACCCGATGGATGCTGGCCTTCAGATGACGTGGAGGAGATGATGTGCATCCCGGATGAAGACGAGGACGAGGTTCCGGCGCCGCGTGTACCGGAGGAGAAAGAGGAGGAGGTCCCATGGCGCCCACTGGAGGAGGACGACGTCAGCGGTGTACTAGCCGTGAAACGGCCGCGCGCATCACGCTTTTGCGTGGCGGCGTTGTGGAGGCTACCTCCGCCACGGCCCTTCACTCCGCTGCAGCCGCGCGCAGTGGATCTGTCAGTGCGGGCCTTCCCTCCGCCGCGGCCGCGTGCCGAGGATCTCTCGCTGCGAGTCCTCCCTCCGCGACCGCCGCTCACCAGGGTTGCTCCGGTGCGGCCCCTCGATCCGCCGCCGGCCCTCACTGGGGATCCCTCCACGCCCGCCATCGGGAAGATGGGGAAGATGGGGAACGGAGGGGACGGAGACGCCTAGGCTGATCGGGAAGGGGATAGGCCTAGACGGAGAATAACTAAAGAAAATGGACAGTGACGAAATGGGCCGGCCCAACTAACTATTTCCCCCTTGGCGCATCTGAGGTGCATCTAACTATTCCCC
Source organism: Cenchrus americanus (assembly GCA_947561735.1). Lineage (NCBI taxonomy): Eukaryota > Viridiplantae > Streptophyta > Magnoliopsida > Poales > Poaceae > Cenchrus > Cenchrus americanus. The sequence goes on from OX387242.1 coordinate 192,564,133, forward strand.
CTTGGTGCATCTCAGTGTAGATCTTTAGTCCCACCTCGGCGCCGTAGAAGAGCGCAACCCACCTTAAAAGTGCAGGCGGTACTGGCAATCTCAAATTCCGACATAATATCCATCAGTGCTTGCTTATCCTGCTATGTGGGGCTTAGTGGGCTGCCTCCGCCCACTTGAGCTCCTGTCGCTGGGCTTCACGCTCGCCGGTCGAGCTTGGGTGGGCTGGCTAGGACTCTTCAGCCCCCATAGCACAATTTTTTAAAATTGTCCAAAAATTTAAACCAAAAAAATTGTCTGAAAATTGGGATGAGCCGCGACTCAAACTCAAGACCGACAACTACAACGTGAGGAAGTCACACCACTGCACCATATGTAAGTTCATTTATAAGTGTTGAAATTAACTTACTCATACAATACACTATAAGGGCTACCAGGTGTCAGCACCCTATTGGCTCGGCTATCTTGGCAGTGAAGAACACATGGATAGTTGGTATTTATTCTTTTGATCTGGAATTAAATCTTGCAACTAGTATTTCTTCGTCATACATAATCCGATTTCGACGTTTTTTTTCCTGAATTTTTCTAAAATCACACTCTTTTCTTTAATGAAGTTTTTTTTTTGTACAGATTCAATTTTCCAGATCCTATTTATGTCCATTTATTTAGTTCCTCAAAAATACCGATTAGAAAAAGAGTTCGTATTTTGCAATAATGAACTAAGCACAACCTTACGGTCAAGTTTCAAGTGTATGTGAATTCAAAATTTCAGAAAGGTATGATGCACTTGAATGTTCAAGTAACATTTCAAGAAAGTGTGTAAGACATGTATCTGTTTACAAACAACCTGTGTTCCGCCATTATTGAAATCATTTGAAATTTTTATGACAAGTTTATGCACCCAAATTATGTTACCACGTCAATTCGTAGAACCATCGGAGCATTTTACGATATAATTTGAATTACTACACTGTATATTCGAAGTGTAAGTTTGAATTATCCCTATCAAACTGTTGCCAAACTAATTATTTACATTTGGATTAGCCATAAGTTTGTAGATACGGATGAGTCTTAAAACTTTGGTATTCCTCACTTCTTCACCTTAAATCATTCAGGGTTTCAAAACGTGATCTGAAATCACCACTTTGAAAAACATTTCAAATCTTGAATTGTTAAAACTTCATCACAACACAAATGACAAAAACAAACACATTATATAGATAGATTTCAATTTTAGAAAATTTTAGAAAAAATAATCAACCAATTTGGAGTTTTTATGAGGCATAAAAACTAGTTACAAGTTTTAGTCAAAGATTAAAAAGAGAAACCTGTTGTGGGGATAGCCGAAGCTACCGCACACCAACAATGAGGGAAAACAAAAGCTCAAGAACCAAAACACAGAACAAAGGACAATCAAAAGCTCTTTTCTCAACAGATGATTTCTCAAAAGACGATTCCTTTACATGCGCCGATCCGTCTCCTTTTATAGGGAGGTGGACGGACTTTTTACATCCCGAGGATACCCTCATGCGAAAAGGATCTAAACGGAATGTACTAGGCTACTTCTGGAAAGTCTCCGATTAGGCCTCCACGTAATTGATGCTTCATGATGTCACGCTGCAAATCGCGGCGCCTTTCTTGTTGTCATCACGTGCGCCTGTCGGGAGAAGACCTTCAATCTTTTGGAGACTTCCCTTTCGCGTGGTACCTTTCGTCACCTGAAACAGAGAATCACGTTCAAACACTAAAAAGTTAGTTGTCAGATACGACGAAACCTGTTAAGTGAATCCCCGGCTGAGAATACACGGGTGAGCATGGTTTGCTCCTGGGGCTTCGTCATGGGCGTAAACGATTAGCCTGAACGAAAACCCCAACGCCTTAGGTCTTTCTGAGCTCATTTTGCAGCACTTGCTAGCGACGAAGGGTTCAGGACGAAAAGCGACTTCTGGAAGATGAGGAAAGATTCAAGGGTTTTAGAGATTTTGCCTCCGGGTCCTTCGTACAAGAATCTGGACGACTAAAACACTCTTTTGTTTTTGGTGCGCGAAAGGCTTGATTCCGAATCCCCCAACAAAACCACAATTGTTCATCCCAGTTCATAGCAAGTGTAAATTTCTGTTTTTAATCTTCGGATAAAACTTGTAAACTATTTTTCTTCCTCGTATGAACTCCAAATCAGTTGATTCCTTTTTCTAAATTTTTCTAAATTCAATTTCTACAAGTTTCGTTTTAGTCTGTTCTTCATTCAAGTACATTTTAAATATGGATTTGTTCAAAGTCAAACACCATACCATTCCAATCTCATCTCAAAACTGGGCCCACCTGTCTGTCCCTCTCGGCAGCCCACCCACCCCCGCTCAGCATGCCCACCTGTCAGTGCGACATGAAAACCCACACTTCAGTGGCTGACGTGTGGGCCCAAGCAAGTTGGGACCCACACGTCATTGACCCAGTGGCAAGTTCGTCAACGTCATTCGCCCACCCACCGCGGGCGCACAGCGCGGGTGCGGGATGTGAAGTCCCCCAAATCCCACCCACCCACTCATTCCCCCCCTCTCCTCTCGGCTCTCCTCTCCTCAGCCGCCTCTGAAACCCTAGCCTCCTCAGCCGCGGGGCCTCTTCGACGACGCCCCGGCTGGGTCCGCCCCTCGACGGTGCACGACGCCCCGGCCGGGTCCACATCCCTAGCCCCATTTCCCCATCCCGCAGCCGCATTTCCCCATCCCGTAGCCGCGTTGTCGCAACCCTAGATCGATGTCTCGCTTCAAGGAGCGATGCTTCAAGGACTCGTCGGCCGTCCATCTACCACTGGTGTGCGGCGCAGCAACGATGGCAGGCGCGACGGCGCGGGGGCCGATGGCCGGCGGGTGGTGCGGCATCGAGGGCCGGCGCGGCACCGACGGCCGACGCGGTGGCGCAGCACCGACGGCCATCGCGGCGGGTCTTCACCTACCAGAAGATGGCTCCTACCCCAAGACCTCTACCACGCCAACAGCACCACGATTGTGCTCCTTCCCCCCTGCTCCATCGATGTGGAATTCTGTTGTGCACGTGGAACTTTTATGTATGGATCATGTGTGAATTGGATTTGAAAAGACTTGCCATGTCCTATGTTGCAAGAGCTGCTGTTTGTTTGTTGTCATATGCAGTAGAATGTTTGTTAGCTGTTTGTTTTTGTGCTGCTATGATCCAGATAAAAGCTTGTGCTGTTATTTAGTCAGCAGGTGGCAAAAGTAAATTCATGATGTTTATGTATTTTCTCTTGGGAAGGTTTGCTTGCTAAGTATTTTGCACTAGCTGGGTTTGTTGGTTGTAGAAACACAACTTGAATTTGAATCTGTGCATCCACATAAGACACATGGCATAGAAGTAGGTTTAATTGTTCTGAGTATTGGATAGAATGTAGGATGCAAATCTTGTTGTTGGATAGTATATTTAATCTGTGTAAGACATGTTAATCTGGATGTAAATAAATTCAGGGCTGATATTTGTTAACCTGATTGTCTGGTTTGCTCACATCTGATTATGAGTACTCCTATTTCCGTATTCAGCATTCAATATGCTTGTGCTATACTGCTATGATTATTGCCTTAAGTTTATTTGTTGAGTTTATTTGACTAAGTTACACTATTGGATTACCAGAAGCGGGTGGTGCGGCTTCGAGGGCCAGCACGGCACCGACGGCCGACATGGTGGCGCAGCACCCACAACCAGCGGTCGGCGCAGCACCGACGACCGTTGCGGCGGGTCTCCACCTACCAGAAGATGTCTCCTACCCCAAGACCTCCACCACGCCAACAGCACCACGTCAGATAACAAGTTTGTGCTCCTTCCCCCCTGCTAACTGCCTATGATGAGTAACAGCCCTTATATGGAATACAAGCTAAGGCCAATGTTTACTGTCTACCTAACTGCCTATGATGATAATCATGTTTGCTCATTGAATTGATGAACTTGAACTTGTGAGGGACTGGAGCTGTTGGTCATATGTTCTGTTTTGCCTATGAAGATGTTTATTTTTTCTGTTCTATTATTCATGTATGTCATCAAACCGTGGGACACATCCATTCCCAGGCAATCTGTCATTACTAGGATGGATGTGTCCCTTGGTTCCATGCCTGCCATGACATCCTCTTTGTTACTGCTTTGTATCCTTAAGCTCCAAGCTCAAGTTCAAATGAAATGCAAACTTATCTGAGGCCAATTTGTTAACCTGAGGCAAAGATGTAAATGATATGATGTCAATGTCATGAAATGTAATTAGTTTGGGGCTAATTGTTTGCACTTGTAATTATGCAGTTGTAATTTGCAAACTGTTACTCATTATTTGTAAACTCTTGCTCCTCAATTTAGTGCTGTTAATCATAAATTCAGTGTTGATATTAGGTCATTGGCGTGTCAATATTTCCTTTTCCAGACTAGTATTTGACTAAGTTACACTAATTGGATTACCAGAAGCGGGTGGTGCGGCGAGCGTACAAGTATCAGAAGATGGCGGCGCGACTGGTGTACACCTACCACTGGAAAGCTCAAGCTCTTACCCCAAGACGTACTGCACCGACCCCAAGATCTCCAGCGCGAACCAAAAGACCACCAGCACGAAGCCCAAGACCTCCACCATGTCGGCGAAGGGTGGTGCGCAAAAGAAGCCACAAGCACCACGTCAAATCACAAGTTTGTGTTCCTTTCACGTACCTCCTCTTTATGGTTTAATCTCCTACTTTTATGATGGGATGAGTGCTTACGGTGCATAGCTATGATTTACCTGTCAGTGTTAATCTCCTACTTTTATGATGGGATGACTTGCCATTGCATACTTGCATAGCAATGATTTACCTCTGTCAGTGTTAGCTTATGTTTATTTCGCGCAATGATTTGCAAACCTTTGTCCGTGACTTTCTCAATTAGTCATGGAAGAATGTTAGCAAATATTACTATGGTCAAATCCATGATGAAATATATAACGTTTAATTGACAGTCTAAAGCCTTATAGGACTCTGAAAACCTGAAACTGGTGATGCATCTGTACCTTTTGGTGTTATATTACAACTATGATGGTAGCACTGTCTTTGGTAGCATGGAATACTTAATTCTTGTTGAACCATTTGCAAGCTATGGTAAAGTGTATTACTGTGTTCTAAAACTATGGTAAAGTGTGAGGTACTGATAATAGATGACTTGCCTTACTTGCACTCTACTTGTCGACCGGTTTCTTTTTTCTGTGTGTGTGCATTGTGGTTGTGGTGGTGGCAGCCAATGCAATATAATGGACTGGCTTGCGGCCTGGCTTGCTGTATTATTTGCAAGCCACAAATAGACACAGCAGCAGCGGTATATGAAATCATTGGGCTGGCATATATAACTAGTAGCAAGCAAAAGCCAGGAGTGGTCTGTCTGCTCATTCCCTCAACTGGTCTTCACCTGAAAGAAACAGCCAGGAGTGCAGGAGAGAGAAGGTGAGATGGGTATAGGTAGCACTGTAAACTATTCACACAGAAGTAGATAGCTATTATTTACGGGCATCGCAACCATGCTGTGGAGGCCCTAATATGTTCTTGTTTTCTCTTGTCCCTTGGAAACACCGTTGGAGGAGTACGAAGAGCTGCGTCTCCGAAATTGTATGCAAAACAGTGCATGACTAAAGCAGCTAGGAATCATTGACAACTATCCATACTTTCGAACATCTGCCATTTCTCAAGGAAATAACAATACCAAACAGCATAGTGAAAACTCAGAATCTGAATATGATCCTTTACAAGATGATGATGCTGAAGGAGATGCCATCTCATCAAATGGCACTGCAAAGGTGCCAATTCTTCCAACTTCCCAATCCTTTCAATTGTTGTGTGCTTACTAATACATTTTTACCAGGACATTTCACTAATCCATGCTTCTATTTCTACCAGGCCAGTAAGACGAAGAGATGCTACAATACTAAGAATCAAACTTCAGTTGCTCCTTCGTGTGGTGTTAGATTTGGGTGTCGTAAGAGGGTTTTTGCACATGAACCACCCACTAGACGTAAAAAGACAAAGGAAAGCAATGCTCAGCCTGCTGAACCAAGTGACCTCCACCTCCACATGCCAGCGGCTGAACCAAGTGACCACGTGCCAGCGACTGAACAAGTGACCATGTGGCAGCTGCTGAACCAAGTGATCACGTGGCAGCTGCTGAACCAAGTGACCACATGGTAGCTGCTGAACCAAGTGACCGTGTGGCAGCTGTTCAACCAAGTGATCATGTGCCATTTGCTGCTGAACTAAGTGAGCTTCATGTGCCAGTTGCTGCTCATGGTGAGTACCATGGTTCTTCTATCATTCTGTAACATTTGTTTACATGATTAATGCAATCTAACTTGCTACATCTCTTTAGATGATGCAACTGATGCCATTTCTCAGTCTCATAATCTCACTCATATGGCCAACGAAGGTGGTTCTTTCTAGTTCCATGTGTGTACCACTCATGCTAACCTTTGATTTGTGATGAATGCTAACTTACATCTTCTTACTAGATGATGGAGCTGATGGCATTCCCTAGAATGATGGTGACGAGGATAACATCGAAGGTGGTTGTTCATTATTTGTCATGTTACATATCACATTGCTGGTTCTGTTGCTGCACGCTAATAGCAATTTCATTGATCATTTATTACAAGGAGTAGAGGTGCCTTGGAATCGAGGAGCTAACATGGGGCATGGCCTCTAGAGGATAAACAGATCTCGATGTGGCAAGCTACCAATCATTATACCTGAAGGAAGCATCAGGCCCCTCACACCTATCATTGCTGCCAAGTTTGCCACTGAATGCAATATTGCAGTTAGAAACCATGTGCCTGTGTTGTTTCATTGGAAGGAGTACAAGAAAAGACCTGCATTGATTGAAGCTTTTCTGGGATGCCTTCGTGTAAGTTATTCTCTAAACTTTCCGAATCTGCTACCAAATATGGTAGGAATCACGACATGACTTTTAGCTTACAACTATGTTAAATTAGTGAAATGGTACTCATTTTGTGGCTGCTACTTATACACAGCTTTTGAGTTGTTTCTGTTCATGACATGACTGTTTTTAGACATGATAACTGATAAGCTGACGACAACTATGTACTGTTTGATATTTATCTTATCTGAAAACAATTGATAAGATGAAGTTAAATGTCCTGCAATCTATTTCTTTTTTCAAATATTATAGTTCTTATACGTGTTCCATCTAGATAGGCCAAGTTTGACATCAACACTGATGATGCTACAACTAGAAAGGGTTGTGTTGAGATGATGAAAACTGCAGTTCGCCAACAACGACATAGGCTGAAGGAAAATTTTTTTGATCCTTTCCCACCTCATTTGGTCACGAGGACTTCTCCAATGAACCCGCCGACAAGTGATGATGAGTGGCTTCGCCTTGTGGAAGCATGGAAGAGACCTGAAAAAATGGTACAAAAAAACAACTATTGCCTTGTACTTCCTACTTTGGCACTTGTCTAACTTTTGTTCTTTATATGATGTAGGCGAGCTGTCAAAAGAACAAAGACAACCGGGATTTGGTCAAATTCCCTGGTACAACTGGATCATGTAGCTATCCAGTTTTTGTAGAGAAACTGGTAAGTTAGCCATGGTTATTTGCAACAATTGAAAACCAGTTTTGTTCTAGTTAACATGCTATTCTGTTAGGTTTTAGCAAATCAATTATATTTTATTTCTTGTTGCACAAATACGAAGTTACACATGAAGTTTCTTGATGCACAAACCTTAAGTTTCTTGCTGCACAAATATGAAGTTTCTTGCTGCACATTCTTTTCAGGCAGGCGAAAATGAGGGTAATGAATTGGATGCGTTTGGTTTGTTCAAGCTGACTCACTTCAGCAAGAGGAAGAAGGGCTACATGCCTAATGTACAATGTGCCATTGTAAGTTTGTTATCCTATGCATGCTGTTTTCAGTTGCTTATTTTAAATTGTTCTAAGTTACAAATTTTATTTGCTGATGTCTTGCAAGATTGAAATGGAGAATCGGTTGGCGGCAGCACTAATTCAAGGTGAAGAACCAAGGCCTGCAACTCAGGTTGTAGCTGATGTCCTCAATGAAAAGTGCAAAAACAATACATTCCTTCAGAATGCGGGGATCGTGTGTGGGAAACCAAGATCTAGTGCAAAGAGTGTTCAAGCACGACTAGAAGTGGAGATAAGGGCCAATGGTGACCTTCGATCTGTTGTGAGCAGTCAGCGTGTCGAAATTGAAGTTTTGTCAAGGCAACTGCAGGAAATGGAACAGGCAAGGTTAAGGGACAAGGAGGATATGGAGAAGAAGCAAGCTGCTTTGGAAGCAAAACATGAACGTTTGCTTGGTCAGACATGAGGGTATGTTATATTTTCCTGGAACCAAGAATATGTTGTTTTGCTAGCTGGATTGCCATATGTTGCCCTTTGCTTGTCCTTGCATGGATCTGGATCCTTATTTACCCTTGATGGATGCACACAGCATGCGAGCATGTTAGCTCTCGAGAAGTTTATGTTACTTGTTAGCTTGTTAATACTAACATGATACTTGAAGTGGATTTGTGATTTAGATATTTGGGCACATCTGTTCCACCTAGTTTTTCTAATATTTGTGTATTTGTGGTTCAGTGGTTCTATATTGTAGCACTACAAAAAATCTCGTGGTCTATGACGGTCAATTTTCGTCACGGATCATCAAAATTTTGTCATAAAATGACATCTATGACAAAATTTGAGAACGTCATGTATTGAGCGTCACGGATCCCTTCTCGTGACGTCCTTAAATTTTCGTCATAGATTAGTGTGATCCATGACGTTCTCAAGCCGTCATAAATTGGTGTAAAGCCCATTGAACCCAGCCCGAAGCCCAAAATCTGTGACGAAAGTGATCGTCATGGATTAACTTGCCACATCACTTATAGAGATGAAGTGGCTGCTGACGTGGCAGATGACGAGGCACTGACGTGGCGGACACGAGGTCGATGACGCAGTGCTGACATGGCAGCCATGTGGCGCTGTTGTGGCTGCCACGTGGGGCTTAGTGGCTGCCATGTGGTGCTGACGTGGCGTCCACGTGGCGCTGACGTGGCTGCCATGTGGCTGCCATGTGTCGCTAACTTGGCGTCCACGTGTCGCTGCCGTGGCGGATGATGTGACACTTTGTAACCAGATCTAATTTCAGCCCATATTCATTTCAGCCCATATACATTTCAGCCCAACACAATAGCTAAAAAGATCGCCAAATTACCATATAAACCCAGATCAACGGAGATCACCATATCAACAAATATCACCAGAATATTTTTTATATGTATACAACATATATCACCACAACCATAAACAGATCAAAACCCCAACATGTATCACCATATATCACCAGACTACATCAAAACTACCACAACCGCTGCACAGTTTGGCTCCTGTAAAGTTTCCACCAAAAAGGTGATGTTTCCTGTAAAGCATATGGCAATCGAAATTATATGTTGAACAGAGAAGTACAAGTACTGAATAGATGAGTAACCCAGTCCAAATCCGCTCGAAGCAAACTAACACTAAACTACAATTATGAAATTCAATTCTCTGAAGCATGCATATGGCAAAAAAGAAACAGATCCATAGGTACCACATGAACAATATCAACAATTATTAAAGGGCAAGCTGACAGCTTCACACAAACATACTAAATGCTATAGTTCAAATGGAAAGTATACAAAAGTAACCTAGCACACGCAGCTAGCAACAACTGTACAGAACCACAAGCACAAGCAGCATTTGATGGCCCTTGTGAAAATAGAAGACCCAAAATCACTCTTATGTTGTCCTATGGACCAATATAATAGCTTGAAAATTCATGGATGACAAAGAGGTGGCAAGCAGGTTACTCCTTTTCTGTCCCAAACCCTTTTGGCAGCTGAAATTCATCCGCATTTCAATTAATTGTTTGAACAGCCATGAAACACAAAATGTTAGGCCTAGGATGCACGAATGCTATGATTAATGCACATTAAAGTATTCCGTGAAGACAAATCATTTCCCAACTACAGTAAAATATTAGCAGTTGTTTAGTCAATTTATGTTCTGCTTGGCCCATGAATTGCCATAAATCTACGCACAGAATAATTTGTTAAACAGGAAACAGAAGAAATAGATAAAGTTCAGTTCTAACCCTGTGCAAAGGACAGGATTCTCGTTCAACCAAAGTGCCTTTAGCTTTGGACACTTCCTGATTTCTTGCATAACTGTCTCTGTATCCTGCAGCTTGTTTCCCCATAGGTTGAGAGCTACAATATTCTAGTGACAAACAAAGGAAATAGTTTCAGATAAACTGAGTACCAAGAACAAAGTGCCAAAAATAGTTACTCTGACAACTAATATAAAGATGCGGTAAAAAAATACTTTGTTGAAGTCACCACTAATAGAGTACTAGTAACACTCAGGTGATAGACACGCCCTAAAGTTCATAGATGAAACCCATCCTAACAAACCTTTCCATATCATTTTCATGGGGCCACATAATCTCTTTTCGCAATAGTATATTACAAATGAGCAATTTAAAACCTGTACATTAGAACAAATCAGACCAGTTTTAAAAGAAAAAAGAATCAGACCGGAAACTTTGCAGATAGGTCCAAGGCTACAAGCATGTCATCATCAATTCCAAGTTCCTCAAGTTCCAGCCATGCTGATTCTCCCTTATATGGAAAAATCCTGCAAGTGAACACTGGCAATCTGGTATGAACATCCGGTGTTGATTGTTGGCTATGCATTAGATGATAACGAAGAAGCAGATAAGACATTTATTTATTACTCTATTTTTAAACAAGCGATGTTATGACAATCATAGGCCCAAGTTAACTGTAACTGAAATTCTAGCTGTCACTTCACGAATTACTACTAATTGCAGTATATAATGACCAATTATGCACACCTTCATCACGTATCACTTCTAATCGTTCCAAGTTAGCCACTGTCGAACGAAATGGATCATACTAAATGATTGTGGACTCTGCTGGAACCAAATGATTTGCCTGATTGATTTCATGACTAGCTTCAAATTCGTTGTTATTACACAAATTATCACTATGAGAGTTGAACCCCCATGGGAATGAACTATTAGCGTAGTGGAACAGAACAAGTTGAACTTGCTCGTACAGATTTCCTCTACCATTGTACATAGCACCAGTATTTTTTTAAAAAAAACAGTAGCATTAAATTAGGAGTCTAACATTGGATCATACACACTTTGGAAAATGGTGTGTGCGGCAAATCTACCAATTATTAGAAACAAATTAACCTCGAATTATGTTGACTCCTACTAGGGCCACAACACTAAATAGACAACAAACCTACGAACTAATCCAGTCAAGGAGAGCAGCAACTGCAGGACTAGGAGCCCGAAATGAGACACAGCATATACACGTCGGCTCTCGACAAGATGACAAGCGATGACGGCGAGTAAGGGAGAGTGTGTGAACCTTCGTCCCACTGGAGCCCGAGCCACGCGATGTCGGCGAGCACGGCCTCCTCGGACCTCCTGGTGGAGCGCTCGAAGTCGGTGTCCTCGACGCGGAGCACGAAGCGGCCGCCCCTGGAGCGTGCGAAGAGGTAGTTGAAGAGCGCGGTGCGGGCGCCGCCGACGTGGAGGTTGCCCGTGGGCGACGGCGCGAAGCGGACACGGACGGGGCCGGTGTCGGTGTCGGCGGGTGAGGCGCGGGCGCGGGCGCCGCGGGCGGCGGAGAGGGCTCGGCCGAGGTGGATGCGGCGCGCGAAGGGGCATCGCGCGGGCGCGTCCGCGTGGAGGCGCGGCGCGGCCACGGCGTGGCCGCGAGCAGCGTGGCCGCCACCATCTCTCTTGCGGCCGAAGAAGGCAGCGGGGGTCGGGGGGAGGAGGCAGAGGGGAGGGAGTGGAACGTGGCTAGGGTTTGACGAATGCAACTTCCTTTTATACGAATAAAACACGATCTCAGCCATCCATTCGTCGATGAACGGTCCAAAATGAATGGGCTTTTTGGGCCATAATGGGCCTGTTACATCGCTCCTCTGCTTAACATTTTTCTTTTCTTTTTTCATTTTTTTGCAATATGGAACAATTCCAATTTGAACTAGATGTATCTGAAATAAAATTTAAAAAAATTATCAAAATTATATTTTAAGTACTTTTGATCTACTATAACTCGTATTCTGAAAATATATGAAAGTTTCAAATGTTTCTTGTCATAATTCAAAGTTCTACTTGCATATTTACTGTAAAATAATGATAATAAAATCTAAAACTTCTTAAAAACTTGTAAAAATTGCCATGAAATCATTGTATTGATGTTTAAACTTGATATAAAAGTTTCATTGGATTTTGCAAAAAAGAAGTGTACATTGCTCACAAAATGAATGGATCCCCCATATTGTTTCATACATCTCAACATGAACTTTGATATTTGAACACCTCATAACGTTTTCAAACTCCATTACATCTAAAATTTATACCCAAACATAAGTCGACCTTGTCTTTAACAATTATGAAGTTTAATTACTAATTGGCATGCAAAAAACATGTATTTATGTTATATGCTTTAATAGAAGGAAACAAGCCCTATGAAGATTATACTATTAATAATAATTAACATACAAACAAATGCAATTATATGGAAAAACGTGATTTTAGAAAAAATTAGGAAAAAGAATCAACCGATTTGGAGTTCGTATGAGGAAGAAAAACAGTTTACAAGTTTTATCCGAAGATTAAAAACAGAAATTGCACTTGCTATGAACTGAGATGAACAAGTGTGTTTTCTCTTTTTAATCTTTGTCTAAAACTCGTAACTAGTTTTTCTGCCTCATACTAACTCCAAATTGGAGGATTTTTTTCTAAAATTTTCTAAAATCATTCTGTACCAAGATCTACAACTTTAACAAATAAAAAATGATTTTTTTCTGCCTCATACACGTCTCTCACATTCTTTCATACAACTCAACTTAAACTTCGAAGTTTGTATAGTTATTATTGTCGAAATGTTATGAAACTTTATTCTCAATCTTCAACACCCCTACAATGACTATATTCCAATTTCCAGAATTTTTGGAGAACATTTAGATATTATTACCATTAATTTTTAATAAAGATGGAAGTAGAAGTACAAATTTTCGCTACCAAACATTTGAAATTTCAATATATTTTCAAGATATGTGATCTTAGTGAATAGATGTTATCATAAACTATTTTTTAGGAATTTTTTATGCATTAATTGAGACACATGTAGTTTAAATTGCAATTAATTTCGAGATGGTTGCATTAATTGCAGGAATTCATTTAATCAGTTTAAAATAGTAAATAGATTCAAAAATTCTTGAAAGTTGTACCAGATAACTTATATGCAGTATATTGAATATAAAAAATATATTTGTATGTATAAGGTTAATTAAGAATATAATATTTTTGGGAAATGGTATGCTTTGGCAAAAAAAGGTGAGGCCACTGGGTATCGAACCCAAGGTCTCCTACTTGCGGCCCATTAAGACAAACCACTGCGCTACTCAAAGGATTTCATTCATAGTGCTGCTCTTTATTTTCTTGTTGACTTGTTTGCACGCGGGACCGCGCGGGGCTGGCAGCTGACGTGGCGCGGGGCTGCCTGTGTTATTACAAAATAGATGGATGCAACCAAAAATCAACTAATGGTCTGTAGCATAGTGGCAAAGGGTGGCTCCAGGGAACCATGAGGTCCACGGTTCTAATCAAAATCTCTGCAGTTTTTTATTTCCATTCTTTTATTTCATACACTCACTCTATTTATTTTCCCACATTATCTATGACGAAATCTGAGGTCCACGGTTCTAATCTGTGACGAAATTGACACATCGTCATAGTGTTTGGACTTCTTATCGGGCTTCATATCCAACACTGTGAATTTATGACGAAAACAGACCGTTTGTCATGGATGCAGTGTGATCTATGACGAAATCTGAGATTGTCATGAGAAGTTCGTCATAGATCAAAGGATTTCTTGTAGTGTAGGAATGGTTCTATATGTTTTTTCTAAACAATATGGCATGCTACTAGCTACATAATATTGTTTTTGTCTTGTTAGCACTGCAAGTTAACTGTCTTATTCTTTTGGTTTCGAGCTTCACATCCTGGTGACCTGCTGGTGGCTCATGGTGAGAAGTTTTTGGCTCATGGTGTGATGTACAACTGATGCTCCTGGCGACCTGCATGTCTTTTTTGTTGGCCTTGCCTTGCTTCTGATGGAAAATGTGGCTGCTATATAGAGTTTTTTGTTGGTTCATACTTCTGTTTGTGGAGCTTCATTTTTGCCGCTGAATAGATGCTGATGAGGACCTGTTGTATAGATGCTGCTGATGCAAACTTTGCAACAGATTTGTGTTGTGATGCAAAATGAGACTGGAAAAGATACAAATGTTAAATTACAGAAAATTATGTGATTGTCTTATGGGCTGAATTTGATTGTATCTGGGCTAAATTCTGTATGAAGGATTTTTGTGTTTATTATTCTGTTGGTTAAATGTGACGGGTATTTTTGGTGGGCTGAATTGATTTCAGCAGGCTAAAATTTGGGCCGAAATGTGGTCCACTGCTAGAATAAGGCCTGTCACACAGGGGTCCTAAAAATTCCACGTCATCATGCCACGTCATTGTCCATGTCATTGCGGTTGTCCAGGTCAGCAGCCACGTCAGCAGTCATGTGGCAAACTGCGTCATTGTCCATGTCATCAAAACCATCCGAGTCAGCAGCCATGTGGCACGCCACGTCGGCAGCCAGGTGGCACGCCACGTCGGCAGCCAGGTGGCACGCCACGTTAGCATCCCGGTGGCATCCAAGACAGCAGCCATGTCACATCAGTCAGTAGCAATCCGTGACGATTTTATTTTGTAACGGATAGTGAGCCATGGGTTGGGCTGCATGGGCCTCGGGCTGCTCCGTGACGATTCAGATACGTCACGGATCGCGACGTTTATTAAGGGAACGTCGAGAGATTTAATCAATGACGCTCATTCCACAACGAAAATGTAAATCGTCGTGAATGCTGATTTGCGACGAATTTTATTTAATCCGCGACAGAATGGTTACGTCACAGATTAAATAGTTTCTTATAGTGTGGTCATTTAGGAGATCAATCAGTTCATATGAGAGTACAACCCTCCTGTTCTTTTCCTCAATCGATTAAATCACTTGAATCTTATAAGGAAGAGGACTGGACAGCTTTCCTAGAAACAAGAGTTAATGGGCACAAGGACTGGGTGAGTACTTCTATTTAGTATGTTACGGCACCTTCTCCAACGAATATCTGCTAAGGTGATGTGCGTGATATACGATTCCAGTGTGTGTTTTCGTTTGGCACTAGTAGTTGGATCTATTCTAAAGAGATTTATGTTTTGGTCCAGGAATAAAAAGATACATCGTATATCATCATTCGAGTATATATGTTCTCTCTCTCCCAACATATGCAAAGTTAAGCGATGTGCCTACACTGATTAGGCTAGTTTTCATACCCTATGTATCAACATTGGTCTGATTTCTGTTTTGCACATTGCGTTGGTCCATTTTGTATATAAATTTATTTAAATTAAAATATTCATTTGACTCTAGCATCTCTGCTAGCGTACTTTAATTGACAATGATACATATCACAGTATTTGACATATACAAAAAATTATATCTAGACAATTTATTTAGCGTGGCTTGCAGGCAACTTTCAGGAGGTTTCCGTCATATTTTAAAAAGTATTGAAATAATAATTTACTGTTGGCATTATATATAATAGTTATGCTTCTGCACATAGAAGAGATATTGAAGTTCATCAAATCATTTATTTTGATATCATCAGTATTCAGATAAGCCCACCTTATATTTGGATTTGGTAGTGAAAAACCGTGCTCATTATTGGTAAAGAACCAACACTGAGTTGGGTTCATTGTAAGGATGCTGCATATATAATATTGTGTGTTGACGAAACTCTGAACTCGGATATATCTCATCTTATGAGCTTTTAATTTTATTATTAGACAACAACTCCGACCACCATGTTTCAAAATTTTTTGTATTTTATTTATCAAGTTTTTTATAAAATAGAAATGAGTTTCATTTCATGAGTGGAAGATTCAAAAGATATTTTGTTCTATTATTGTTCTGTGCATGTATACAACATTAGAACTTGATAAATGTTGAAGACTGCATTTCAAAGGATCAAGGACAGTCCATGTAATCATATGAAGTATTGCATATATTTTGGACACATTATTATTACCCATGTAAAAACATGATATTAAGTCCATGTAAATTTCTTATACGTAGTTATACGAACATCGGATTTTCCAAAAGAAATTCCGTTCCAAAGTTGAAGTGGAGGTGTTCTTCAGAACAAATGGTCAGATAACGGGCATGTTCAGAGGTAGAAGACTTCAGAAGAAGGTAGAGTCTTTCCTTTACAGAAATTATTGCACAGAAATAATGGTGTCCACTGCACCATGTGAATACTGAGAACAATATATGTTTACAAAGTTTCTACATTGTAAACTTTGAATGTAACTGTGCCAATTTCATAGTGATAGAAATTAGGTTAGACCTATAATTGTACAATAATGGCTAAAACCATTCATAGTAGTTTTATGTATTGTTTTTTTCATAAATACATATACTGATTCATTCATATTTTGTGATTATGCAGAGGATAGCTGGTCTGGATGGTCATGGTCAAGCTGGTATGTGCCATTAAACGATATATACAGATCAAATATGCTTTACATGACAGACTATTTATCATCTACGTGAAGCTGTTATATTTTACAATGTAGCTTGGAAAATTTAGTTTGTCTTAAATGATTTAGTCGTGCAAATAGTGTTAATTTTACTAGCAAAATTTGAACACCAGGAATTTTACTAGAGGAAGAAAGGCTGCCAACTACGCCACAAAAAATGTTCCAGTTGACCCAAAGCATTCAATCAAACCAACACTGCCTCATGGTTTTGTGTAAGCTCTGAATTGTGTCATCTTTCTGGTGGGAAAGAAAAGCATGTAGTCATGTCATGTGCTGTAAACTGTGTACATTGGCATGACTTCGAGAAGAACAAGCCCATCATGTGCTTCAAACCATATGATGGTTTTTATGGAGAACAATATATATGTTGCTAGTTTGCTTGGTACCCTTTAAACTGGATGTAATAATGTGTTGCTAGTTCATATGATTATTTCGTGCCAACTTCCTCAAGTATTGGATTATTATCTGTCATCAAAGGGCACAATGCAAATGTTTAATTAGTAGCTTTCTTATTTCCTCCTAGTGGTAGACTGTTCTCCAACATTAGTACGTGGAGACTCAAATTAAACTAGTACTAGTAAATGATCAGTTTTGTCATCTTTGTGCCAAATATAAAGAAACGAGAAGTAGATCATCTGAGCATGGCAATCAACTCAAATGCATGGTCATTGCATCTATTTTGTCTTTCAGTATGTAACCTTGTAGTCAGACACAAGAGAGATTGTTCAACAGCCTAGATTCTTTCGTGTCAATTATCACTTATGATGAATCCAACAATCCTAAAATAATTGAACTTGGTTTATTTGTATTTGATGCATAGGAAAACAGTAAGAAGAAAAGTATAACTAATTGGGCAACTTTTTGGTGACCTAGCACGCTCACCAACGGCAGCCGCGACATCATCTTCACATTGTATAGGGCGCACTGGCGGCACCAGCTCCGGAAGGTTCCCATGATAGAGTTCCTCAGCGCATGCTCTGTTGAAGGACCGAAACGGCGAATCCGAGAGGGGGGGGGGGGAGTGAATGGGAGCCGATAAAAATTCTTTCTCAAAAGAACTCGGCCTATATCCCAATCGCAACTCTGAGTCACACACAAACCTCTCTTGATACCTTAAGAACAAAGCTTGAAAGGCCACGAAGCAAAGAGGAAGCAAACACGAAAGAACTTGAGCAATCAACGAAGAAGGCTGAGACCTACCGGGTCAACCGGCACAAGTGACCGGGTTACAGAGCCGCACCGGGTCACCTGAGCACAAGTGACCGGATCAAACTACCCCCTTCGGGCCACCCGGCACAGGTGACCCGATCACCCGGGACAGCCCAGAAAACTGCCCGCGAATTCGCCCCAAACTTTCGATCAAAGGATCTCCCAAACCACTTGGAGTCTTGAGACAAAATTTTGGGGAGATGATGAACACCCCAACAAAAGGTTATGCCCCAAAAATTATGGTCTCAAACTCTCTGCAACTCCGGAATCGCAAATCCTTGCCAAGAACACTATGACCTAGGGTTCATCCAAAAGTCAACGAATCGAAGGCCACATCCGGCGTTTGAGGGGTCAAGATCATCCACAAAGAGGCACAAGGAACTCACCCATGATCCCCTCAAAGAAATCCGGAGGGAAACACCATCAAATCGACGAATCGAGCGACGAATGAAAAAACCCAAGAAAAGGCTCCGAAAATCACCAAAAAGGAAAAACGGGAAAGACACATCCAAGCCTTGAGGAACCACGCCGAATCATCTATACATACCAAAGAGGTTCATACAAGGTCTACCTTGCCGCTCGATCATCCTCCACCGACGCCCCTCCTTCCTCTACAAGCAGCTCGGTGAATTCCTTGTGTCTCCCTCTTTATTTTGGTGCCTTTCCCGCTTTGTTTCGTGCACAGGAGCATTGTTTTGGCGTGCGCCGGCAAGCCTCCGGCGAGCTCCGCCGCCCCCGCCGCCGCGGGCCGCTGACCCGCCGCCGCCCGCAAGCTCCAGCCGCTGCCATCTGCCTGATCTCCATCCGACGGCCCCGATCCACCCAAGCCACCGAGTCAAACAGCAGCATACCGGTCAACAAAGGCCGCCGCCGACAATTTTTATAAAGAGCCATTGTCCTTTTTATAATTTGCATGCCAGTCCTTCCACCATATAGAACGCATACAGTTTGGTCCTGATTTTTATGGTCAAGCCCCTAACCTTTCAAAGTTTTTTCACCCGCAGTCCAAAGCCCACCTTTTTGCACAAAAATCCTCCAGTTTATAGTCATAATTATGTTTTAGCCCCTGGTCTTTTATAGAAAAGTCCCCCTAAGTTCCAGTACTTTTACAATCTAGCCCTAGATCTTGTCTAGGCCATACCTTTTCCATCCTAGCTCTGTTTTAGGCGTTCTTGGTGTCCACGCGATCGTCTTAACAAGCACGTTAGTTTTAGAAGCTTGTTTTAGTCTTTTAGCATTCTTTAATGTATTGTTTTATTTATTGCATGTTTTCTTATGTGATCGTAGAGGACGTGCCATTCGAGGTCGAGCAGGAACAATCTTTTGAAGAGGTCGAACCACAGTTCTTAGGGGAAGAAGGCAAGTGGAATTTCCCCCATGCATACTCTTTTGTTCTAATAACAAGCACGTTATCACACTTTAAATTTTATATGTCATCATGCATAAATCTGATGGGAAATGCCTATTAAGGAATGACTAGTTTTCATCCCTATACCATGATTACCTTGTTTTAAATAAATGTTTTAGGGTAGATAAATGCTTATATGCTATACTATGGGTGATGGAAATGAAACTTTACAAAATGTTGGTTAAGATAAAGTTGGTGCTTATGGTAATACAAGATCACATGAATTAAATCGGAACATGGAGAACTACCCAGGAAAATAGTGCAACCACAGTCCACATGGCTGTGGCTTAGCCAGTTAATTAGGAGTGTGAATTATCTGATAACCCTATCCGAAAGGAACACAGGGGGCTCCTGGTTGCAAGGGTATAGCCCAGTCCTTTTGGGGTAGTAGCCTTTGCTAAGGTGATGACCACTATGGATGGTTATGGTCCGCCCTGAGCTGTAACTGTCATGGGTTATTGGTGCTTTGCACGCCTTTGTAAAGGCTTCGTAGTGAACCCCTAGCCACTTACCTCGGAAGTGTTTAAGGGCCTTGCAAACCCGGGCAATATGGGCAACACGAACTATGGGTAAAGTGTACAAATCTTCACAAATACAAGAAGAAAAAATTCAGCAGCACCTCTCTAAGGTTGAGGCGCCATGGAGGAGGAGCTTGAGCCCTTGGTGAAGAATGGCTGAGGCAAGAGAAAGGGGAAGAAGAAGCTAGATTTATAGGGTGCCGGCTATAAGTCCCGGTTGGAGTTACCAACCCAGAATAAAGGGCACACTTTAGTCCCAGTTGGTAACTCCACCCGGGACTAAAGAATTAGCACCGGGTGGAATTACCAACCAGAGACGAAAGGGTACACCTTTACTCTCGGTTGGTAATTCAACCCGGTGCTAAAAGCCCGTGCAATCATTGCGGGAAAATGACGTTGGGAGGCAGCCCTTTTGTCACGGTTGGTTATACTAACCGAGACTAAAGGGGGTGTCTCCAGCGAGCAATTCGGGCCACGTCGACGAAAGGCCTTTAGTCCCGGCTCCAAAGTTGAACCGGGACTAAAGGCCCGAACCAAAGCCTCCCTCTCCACCAGTGAAGGTCCTCGACCAAAGGAAAACAGCTGGCCCATAATTAGAATATTAGAAGAAAAAAACTAGCAAATGGTGTTTGCTTCTTATACAACATTAAAAATGGCATATTCCACCTATCGTAAAATAAAAGATATTCTGGCTACGTACCTGGACAAGCACTTGTCTAGGTACATAGCTAGAATACCATGTATATCTCGGGACAAAGGGACTAGCTCGATCCTACCAAATTTTTCAGTTACTATACTTGTTGTATAGCTTCACTTTCACATATAAAAAGTAGCTAGTTTATATTTTGGACTAGTATACCTTTACAGGTCACATAGGAAAACAGGCATGATTTTATTTTGGACTAGTATATATTTACAGGTCACCTAGGAAAATTGGCAACCTTTTATTTCGGACTCTTATATCTTTAAGATACAACTTATATCCATCCACCTTCTATTTTTGAACTATATGATATTCACAAGCCATCCCTTGTCCACTTTATATATTATATAAAAAAGAACAAAGATCGTAAGACATTTGCCCATTTAGTTGCCAAGCAGAAAAATTTGGCACCTCTGCTAGTAGGTTAGCGATTCGTTGAGTGACTGTGAGAGATGACCATATCTGAATCCCCGTCTCCTGCTGTGAGCAAAGTGGAAGAGGAACAGACCATGCCGGCTGTTGAAAACCCAGTGAATATTCCAGATCCAAAGATGAAGGGTACGGATCCACTAGATGTTGCTCCTTTGAGAATGATTCTGGTTCCCAGTGGAGGAAAAAAACCTATCCTCTTTGACCAGAGTATACTTGATCGCTTAAGAGAGCAGTCTGTCCCTTCCAAGGAACACTCTGTCCGTGAGGAAAAACAAGAAGTTGAGGTTCCCCAATCACTGAAGATGCTTAATGCATACAAGGAAGGGGACTGGAAAGCTTTCATTAAACCTAGACCTTATGGGTCTCAGAAGGACAGGGTTAGTATTTCTATCTTATCAGTTGTAGATTAGCTTTGCATCTGTACATCTAGATCTGAGGTTCTGTTCAAAATGACTTTTGCTACGAGAAGAACATTGTTTGCTAAATGATTAATAGTTCTTGAGGTGATGTGATTTATGGATCAAATCTATGCGTCTATTGGGTAGTACTGGTTTGATCAATTCCAAACTGATCTATTTTTAATTAGACGTAAAATGGTATAGTTCTATAACCCTTGTAGAATGTACCTATGTACATATGCATAGACAAGAATTATGCCTTCTATGTGCTTAGGCTAAGCTTACATGTCTGCAGATCGATATGATTTTCCTACAGCCCATGCGATTGTTGTATGTTATGGGTAAATTCACTGAAAATATCATTTTTAATAATGCTGCAATCTCTGTTTCCATCATAATTCAATAATATTCGAAACAAGAGTTCATCCTTTGGCACTAAAATCTATTGTGCTTGAGCACACATCATTTTTCAGTCCTCTGAATATAATGCTTACCATGAATTTCAGTTTTAACTCATAATTGTCCTAATTATTTGATATTGCCGCATCTATTTTCCTGCCCTATCCTCAAGCTCCACACAAATTTCATCGACGGTGTGCCAGAGAGAGAATATACAATAAATTACATCCTTCTGTATTTATTCACGAAAAATATATATCCGTGATGGATTGAAAATGTTTGACTTTTTATGTTGTGTCAACTTGTTTTCAAATTGTATGAGTTAAATAGCAGGAAACAGTCACAATGTTTATATTTTTGTATTCTTTGCATGTGATAGTTTGGACTAATGTTGAAAATAATGCATTCCAGGGATGGTGCACTTTGTTAGGAAAAATCTCTTATAGAGAGTTCCTTTTATTTGTACTTGACCAAGGTGGACCGCCATTTGTGTGAAAATCCATGATATTTTGCCATCACTAATTCTTAAAATTGGCACAAGTCTATTTTCATGATTAGATGTTTTATTATATTGTGACTGGGTAAAACATTACAAGTTGTAGTTTGAAAGTTAAATTTTGAAGAGTGCATGTCTCAAGGCTCACGATAGACAGTCCTAGTAATTTGTTATCATATATTTTCTGTAATTATTATTTATGTAAAAGAATGGTATTAACTCCAAGTAAATTGTTTATTTGTAGACCTACGAACATAGGCTGTACTACAGGGACTTCCGTTCCATACCTGAAGTGGATGAATTCCTGAAAACAAACGGACCGGAAACAGGCATATTCAGAGGGAGAAAACGTCAGAAGAAGGTAGTCGCCCCCTATATATAAACTTATATTATAGCGCACAAAATAAATCAGTATGTATACTGACAACAAGATATAGTTATGATATTTCAGCAATCTTTTAGTGTGACAGTGCATCAGTAAAACATTTACAGTACTTTCATGTAGTTATTTCATCAATACACACATCGCCAAATTCATTCATATTTTTGGATTATGCAGAAGATAGTTGGTCCGGATGGTGATGGTCCTGCCGGTATGTGCCCCTCAACTATGCACATATTAAATTTTCCTTTTGATGATAATAAACCTGCACTTTATATTGAAAGATTTGACAAAAATGAAAATTCGGGAAGTGTTTGCAATATCAATGATCCTTGAAACCAAGATTTATGTCTATTATGATTTACATAATATATTTTGTACACAGGAACAACTAAATCAACTAGAGGAAGAAAGGCTGCCAAATATGCCACAGAAAATGTTTCAGCTGACCCAAGTCATCATTCAATCAAGCCGGATATACCTCATGGGTTTCTGTAGATTTTGAATTATTGCAACTATCTATCTGGATAGAAATAATAGTATATGGCCATGTACTGTGCTATAAGCTGTGTATATTTCCATGACTTCAGTAAGAGCAAACCCATAATGTTCATCAAACATTATGGGTTTTCTTAATTATGGTAAAAACATGTTTGACAGTTTGGTTTCCTTAAACTGGTTGTAATGATGCATTGCTACTTATTATTATTTCGTGGAAGTTATATATGTTGTTTATGTTCATTTGTGGAAACAGCAAAATTCTCATTGCTCATATCATATTATCTAGATTCTTTTGTTCAACAAGCTCAATTAGATATACATTTGATCTCATTAGTATTATCGCATACATAAATGGTGACATCATTAGCATTTTAACACATCTATAGTTACTCTACATTATCATTTGTTGACTATTTTATACAGTATGCAATATTTGCAATCATGGGCCCAATGCACTACGCCAATTGTTCTCGACGTAGCTTGACATCACATGTATGCTATCCCCCACCCCCCCCCCCCCCCACAAGGGTGTCTCCTTTTATCGAGACTACCGACAAACCCCTAAGCTAATACCTAATAAACAAATAAAAATTATAATTTTTATAAAAAAAAACCAAAAACCATACCCCCTCCACCGGCTACTCTAGGCCCATTACATGTGATCTGTAGTAGCAAGGTTTGAAGCCAAATTTACATTGGAAGAGCTGTTCATCTTTGCCCAGCTTGGAAAGAAAAACTGCTCGGATTGGACTCCTCCCACACTCCACAACCCAGATCAGAACCCTACCTCCTCACCCACTGAATGAATCGACGAGCGCATGAGGCAATACATGGGGATGAGATGGTAGCACAGGAAGTGACGAGGCATGGGGAAGATCACGACGTGATGCCTGGAACTCCCCAACTGGCACTACATGAAAAGGAAGGATTGAATGTAACAATGATATGTCTTGCTTCTACTTGCAGGGCCAAAACGATATGTCAATGGATCCTGAGTTGAGATAGGTTTCCGTTGGTTGTGAGGATAGGATCGTGTCCTATGGCGGCTATGACGTGAGTGGGTACCGCTTTCACACAAAAAGCCATGAGAAGAATCGGCCGGACCGCAGAACCACAAACATTGGAGTTTGTACAACAGGCAATGATGGAAAAGACTATTATGGAATAATTGAAGAAATATATCAACTGACGTGTAAACATCTCAAACCTGTCGTATTCAAATGCCATTGGTTCCATCCGGAAGCAAAACGAGAGACCTGGGGTATTGGACTAGTCGAAATTCAACAGTCATCCGTCTATGCAGGAGACAATGTCTACATTGTGGCTCAACAAGCCACAGAAGTGTTTTTCTCTCATACCCGTGCAAAACCGACGAACGTCTTCAGAGTTGGGATGTTGTGTACAAGGTATCGCCACACGGTATACTAACCCAGATACATATGAGGGAGAGTTCTTCCATGAAGATGGGCTACCAGGGGATTTTGTGATAGACTTAACCAAAGCATTTGGAACAATGGAAGTAGAAGATGATGATGGAGATGAGGTTGACGATGAGAGGGACGTAAAATTACTTGAGAAAGTTGCAGCGAGGCTTCTTGTAGATGCTCCTTCATCGGAGGAATAGCTAGACATGCGTGATAGTGATGATGAGACTTATGATCAGGATAATCTCCATGAAGATGTTTATTACTCATAAATGTATGCTCCACACTTAATGGTATTAATATTTGCAATATCATGTGGATTTTAATTATGTCTTACTTCTCTTTTGAAATATCATGTTATTTTTAATTATGCCTTACTTCTCTATGTTATGTGTTTCTTCGTACTGACTGGTTTATTGTTTTACATTCAAGTGATAGAACAAAGTTGGTGGGAAGCTCCCTCCAGCGTACGTGCTCGTCTATCTTCAGAGGTGCCGCCGACGTACCTCCGCTATTGCCAGTGGGCACCAGAGGAAGGGGTCGTGGGAAGGGTGGCCCCAAGAAGGGTAAAAGGTCTAGGAGAGGAGTGGCACCATGAGGAGGAGGAGGAGGAAGAGCACCGGGAGGAGGAGGAGCAGCCCCACGAGGAGGAGTATGTGCCACCATCGCCTGAGGAGGCTAATGGGGCGAGGAGGGTAGGAGGAGGATGACACGACAAGTGGTGACTCTAGTGGTGTCGTTTGGCAGTGAGGTCGCTCACGACTCCCGGATAGGCCGATACCTGTTTCTGGGCGCCCACTGATTAAATCCAGTGGCAAACGGTAAGTAATTTTAGATGTTGCTAATATTTTGTCCTTTGAGAACTTGAAATCACAATACAAACTAGTATTTCATCTTTTCACTTTTGGTAGGAGTTGGGGGGTCATCGAGGCGGTTGGTCACAACCGCCTGGTCTGCGGCATCCTAGGCCTGTTGTGCAGGTTGCACTTCCCAAGCATACTTCGCATGGGTCAGGATGATGCTACCAGGTACGAGGCGGCCTGGACGTGGGCACACTACAAAAAAGCCACCAACACTATCGTTAGGGACAACAGATGCTTCGACAATAAGGCAGAGCAAGTGAAGGTCAAGCTGTGGGTAAGTCTTTCTCACATACACTACTTAATTCATCGCAATCATTAGACATTTTGCAATATTGATTGTAGATCATCTGGTTTATATGCAGGATTTCTATAGGTTGGTAGGTGAATTTGGGGAGAAGGCAAATACAGTGTAGGAGAAGGTATGCAAGAAGCTTGTGTGGACATGCATTACGAGGCACAAATTCAGTGGGTCATAAACTACTCTGCTTCAAAGCTTGCAAAGAAGAGTCAAAAACGAAGCAACAACCTATAAGATCACCCGGGAGCGAGACGAAGAGGACAATGATCACATTAAGAAAAGCTTAATATGAGATTCTTACATGGGCACTGATACTAGATGCGGGGGGGCCGAACGATCCGACTACCGGAAACTCATAGGGGAAAGGACATCGGAGGGATGATAAGAGAGCTGGCCAACGAAGCTTTTGTGAGGAAGCCCATCACACCACCAAGGAAACCTTTTCAACTCACTATACAAGGCTAGATGGGTACGAAGATCCATTTCTTTGTTGTTAAGCTCAATTCTGCATAATTTCTAATGAACTTGTTGTTATTTCAGTCTCGGGCACATGGAGATAGTGAGTGCGGCGAGGTGATGGGATGGATCTTGTCCCACAAGGCAAGGCGACCGCGTCCGAGACCGCCTACATCCCGATGGCCCGCCGGAGGGATAGAATCCCTCATCCACTCCCGCATCAAGCATACACGAGACGGGACGACGGACCATGGGCTAGAGTGGGATCCGATCGGGCGCCGTTTGATGGAGAGACAACATGAGGAGGATCAGGAAAGAAGAGGCCATTACTACATGGGTGATAGATTTGGACAGGCCTCTACTCCCACACTCGGATGCTAAAAGCAAGGGACACGGGCAAGCCCCTCCCATACTCCCAGGCCGGCGCGACACCGGCCCACGGGAGCGACTTCGGACGACACCAATGAATACAAGCCCAAGAATACAAGGAGACAAGCGGAGGCCTTAAACGCGGAGAGGGCGACTAGCGAGCGAGCGGAGACCCGGGGGGGCGAGACCCGGAGAACGTCCGCACAAGCGGGGGAGAGGGGGACGGAGAAAGAAAAGCGAGACAGAAGTGCAGCAGGCCGAACGGAAGAGCCCCCGGCGTAATCCTTCGACCCGGCGCCCGAGATCTGGGGAGTTACTGAACTGTGTTCATTCAATAATTATAGACTTAGAGAAGAGAGACTAGACTCACTTAGAAACCTAGAGAAAGAGAGACTTAGGAACAGATAAAAAGAGAACGATCGGCCAAGCAATTTACCCTTACGAAAGAACAACGGCGGCTCGAATAACACAGAGTCCCCGGCAGCACCGCCGAGGCCCCACGGCGGGTTCCCTCCTCCTCGGGAGTCGGGAGTTTATCTCATTGAGTTCTAGAATGGGACTTTGTCGATGAACTTGGATGTGCTAGGGAACTGGAGCGTAAGGGATTATCTATAGGAGGGAGAATATTAGGAGGAATAGCTAGGATGGGGAAAAGGAAGAAAAAAATAAATAAAGCGAAGGCCGCCGGCGAATGATAAACGCACGGAAAGTGACAAAATGCGCGAAAGACCTTTGCGGCTATGGAGCGCACAAAAAGGCGCCATTATGCCGGGTTAGCTCGGAACGGCAAAGGGTCAATCTGCCCGAGAAAGGCGACGGAAAGCGTAACGCGGCCCCCGGGCCGGAGCTTTTCTGCCGGCGCCTCCCGGACGAGAAAGGAGCACAGCGTGCGGAAAGGCGCACGGCAAGGGATACCAGAAAAATATACGGGCGCAGCGCCGAGGCGACGGAAAGCCGCCCGAGGGGCTCCCGTTCACGTCCACCGCTCTGCGCTCCAAGGTAAGGGGCCCTCTCTTCTTCTCCTCTCCAATCCTCGTATCCTTGAGTTCATGGCTGGGAGCTCACCCGGCTGGGAGTTCCTGGCCTGCCGGTGAGGCCCCACCTGGCGGCCGTGTGGTTGCTGCCGCCGTGGGGCGGGTCAAATCCTGGTCAGGGGTATTCATGCGGAGTCAACGCATCCTCGCAGGAAAAGTGTGGTCGGAGTGTAATCTACTAGGAGTACATTATTACTGGAGGATGACGCGTGCGAGAGTTACTTCTTATGCTAATGTCCGAATGAGATCAGACGCGACTCACTACTCACTAGATAAATATCGTTTACTATCAAGATGGCCGAAGGGGGGGTGGCGAAACACGAGGCGAGAGCGGCGCGAAACCACTCGGAGAAATCCCGGCACGGGCCGGTCTAACCGGCGGGGGGTCAACGCCTGGACGAGAGAGCCGAAAACCTAGATTCGCTGCGGGAGGGACCCTACGGGAACGGGGCGTTAGGGGTCCCGATACGGAGGCACTCAAAACTCCCTCAACCGCCGTGGGGACGAAGGAGGAGAGCAAAGGAGGTTGGAAGGGGACGAAGGAGGAGAGCAAAGGAGGTTGGAAAGGCTAGGGTTTGGAGAAAATAAGATAAAACTTGATAATGACGAGGGATGAGATCCCAACGGCACGACCCTTATTATAGGGTGGGAGGTCTTGCCCGAAATAGCACTTGCAACTCGGAATCAAGCTAAACTCCTAATTCTACCCGAAACGGGGTAACCCGGTAGACCGCCCCCGTGGGGCGGAGACACCCGGCCCCTGCGCGGACCGGCTATAGGGACCAGCGACGCCCTGGGACCCGGCAACCGGCCCGCCAGCCCGAGCGGCCTTGCCAGGGGCGACAGCCCCCCCCCGAGTAAGGCGGCTAAAAAAATAATTCAAGGACGAAAGGGCGGCATCAGCAAGAGCGATCAAAAAACCGGCAGATCTAAGCCTCCTGCCACACGCTTGGATAAAACTTCTCGGATATCTTCCATTGAGTGCCCTAAGAGCTGCTGCCGCAATGATTCCACCATATAGGAATTCCGAGAAACTCTCACAACCTTGTATGGACCTTCCCAACGGAGACCATTACCAAATTGTGCTTAGATCCTATAGGCAAAATAGCCAAACCAAATCTCCTACTTGAAAAGACTTAGCTTTAACCCTCTTAATATAAGCCAGCAACTCGCCTTTATCCTTCTAATGCCAAGGCTCCAAACGCTGCGGACTCATTAAGATCCATCATCAAAGATAATATGTATCAACACTAAGATCAGGCAGATAGCGCCCGACACCCAAAGGTAAAAGGCCTCTGACATAAAAGCTCAAAAGCAAGAACTTTAGTAGCCCATGTCTAGAGATACGAGAGCCCATAAAGCTTCACATAACTTCATGCCATATAGGATTGCTTCTATCTTCCTAATGAGCTTAACTAGAGTTTATTACTAGACCGGCTTGACCATTAGCTTGAGATATTATGGAGATGAAGAGAACTAATACCATAAGAATGACAAAATCACGCACCTCTTAGCCACAAAGAAGTACCTTGATCGAGAAAGCCGGAAGCAAAAGAAAAGCGAAAACCAATTACCTCCTTATGTGTCAGGTCTTGAGAGGAATTGCTTCAGTCCACTAGTAAAATAATAAGCGCCACAATCACAAAGCAATGTCCTTAGTCAACGGAGGAGTATCGCCAACGAAATCCAATCCCCAACCTCAAAGGGCCAAGGCTTGATAATGGAGAAAGCAGGAGCACCAACCGAAATCCCGGCGAGACTCTCACATCCTTTGTAGTACCAAAGTAAACGGCTATCATAGTAGGCCAATAAAAGAAGCTGCAAGAAGCCACTTGATCTTAGGAGCCGGAGAGACCACAAACCCCTCATGTACCTCTCGCCATAGCTAGCCTGCTGATCAAGACCTAAAACTTAAAAGAAATCATCCGTCGTCCGACGATACCGACATCTCCATCTAGAATAAACTTAAGCGCCACGCACTTTTCCGAACAACAGGATCCCGAAAACAACCGAGAGGTGTCTCCAACTCCCACTTCGTCCCACTTCGTCCTCAATAATCTTTGAAGAAACAGCGGCCGAAGCAGGGTTGCCCCCCGAGGGGCGGTCTAAAATGGCAATATAAATATGAGCAACCCATAGTTACATTTATCTTATATATCCTAAACGTTTTCTACTCCACATACTTGGTACAGGTTGATATACATCACTAATCGATTCATGGTAGAAAACTGAATCAAGTAAAATTGAATCACAAATAATAGAATAAGTGAGGAAAAAATAAATCATATTATACCAAATTGAGACCTTACCCGTGAAGTGAAAATAAATTCAAAACGCCAGGAAAACGATCACGAGAGATAGAAGATAAACAAAATAAGCCAAAAAGCCGAAAACATGAGATGGCAATACTCATTATATCATACAGGAGGTGGTAAAATATGAGCAGATGCAACGCGGTACAATGCTAAGAAGCAGAAAATCTACCAAGAAGGATTAGAGAGTGAGAAGGAGAGGGGAAAATACCACAAAGAGACCAAAACACAGAAGAAAAATAAAACAGAAAAAGGAAGAACAGAGAAAACATTAACGGAAATAAAGCGGCCGGACGAAAAAATAAAAAGGGAGGAAGACCCGGAAAACCCTCTCCATTTAATCGGCACCCCCTCCCTTCCCAACCCTAACCCACCCCAATCCTCCACATCGCCACCTCCCTCCCCATCTCACTCATCTCGATTGCTGCATCCCCTCCCCAGCCTACCTTCCCTCCAGCCGGTGTCCCTTCCATCCTTACTCTCCAGTTGAAATCCTCTTATTTGCTGTATAAAGGTGGCGCTTTGCGGCCAAGAGTAGCAGTGACATGAATGGTGGTGGTGAATCCCTCCACCCCTCCCGTCTCCTTTCCTTCTCAGGTGGTAGCCGGTAGCCCTCACCTTCTCCTCCACTATCACAACTCCTCTCGTCCTTCCTCCGTTCGCCACTCACTGGAATGAATCAACTGGTGAGGAGGTGTGGTGGGGCAAGGAGCAATGGTGTGTCAAGTAGGGCTCTAGGCACAACAAGCATGACTGCTAGTGGATACAATAGGGCAGCTGGGGGCAGATCTAGCAAGGCTCTTGGGTGGGCGAGCTAGGACGGCTGGCAGTGGATCCAATAGGAAATATTCTCTCTCTCTTTCTCTCTCTCTCTCCCTCCCTCCCTCCCTCTCCCCCCTCTCGCTCTCTCTATGGGCTCTGTCAGTGGCCAGATCCGGGTGCCGGTGGTGTGGGGATCGGGCTGGTAGGGCAGCAAGGGGGGCGACTGCGGCACCGTGGGAGGCCTCGTGTGGGCTGATCTAAAGCTGGATACACCCCGAGCTGCTGACGGTCGGGATACAGCAGGTGGTGGGATAGTGGTGGTGGTGGTGGCAGACGCCACTGCCATGAATATTCAGGGGAGCGCCGACAGAGGTCCAGCTGCGCGGCGATGGCCGGAGCGAGCAGGCGAGTAGTGGCCGGTGGCTGGCCCCCAATAATTTTTTATTTTCTTTGTCTTTATTTTGCTACGGGTCACATCTGGCCCAAGACAAACATTTGTCGAGCACCCGAGTTTTGACTCACACCAAAGAAAATGTTTGTTGGTTGTGGTTTTCTGTGAGCATTTGCCGAGGGTGGCTCACGACAAACTATTTGCCGAGTGTGTTTAGGCCTTTTCCTTATGCCCGAGGCACACGACAAACTTGGGGTTTCCCTTAGTGATACATGCACACTGTCTTGGAGCAAAGAGCGTTCTTTTTAAATAGGTCAGCCGATAGTCATGAGTGAGGTGATGAGCGACCGCTCATGGCCCCCAAAATCAAGGGGCCTCCAAATTTTGACAGCCAAAAAATGTTATGTACTTATGTTACATGTCTAGTGCTTCCATGTTAACAAAATCATTTTAATGTGTTGTCCTAAACTGGCGTCACAGCTGTGATCACATATATTGTGCTAATGACATATTAGTTAGATCTAGTTTGGCTCTGGCCATTTGCTTAAAAAAGATGACCTTCTCATCTAGAAAAATTCTTAACCCCTACCTCATCCTTACATGGCGGAACCTGCACCCAGTTGTGCTTAGGCCGAGTCATGCATCATGCTTTGGCCTAGGACAAACAATGAGTTTTTTTAACCTCAGCCTGAAATTTTCTCCCATGAAAAGTTGAACCCAAGATTGGAAGGTGTTGCTCAACCCCCTAACTTCAGCTAGAGAACCTTAGCCAATTAGAGCTAATTCACAAGATAAATCTTTTTAGCCTAATTAATACATAATTAGCACATATTTACTTTATGGTCACTGCCAAGTTAGGTTTAATGGATTTATCTCGTGAACTACGGGGATTTATGAAATTATAAGTGTTATTGTTCTATGCTTAGTCTTTCTAATACATCCAAACGTTCAATGTGATCCCAACTAATCTTTAACAAAGAGATCAAGCACCGCCAAATGAGCTCATTTTTAATTCACACACGGGTCTTCAAATCTCTCTCCAGCTTATTAACTTTCCCACCCGGTGTTGTATTAATTGCTGGGCCCTCGCAGTACTTTAAAGTTTTTTAGCATGAAGTATTTGTTTTGGAATCGCGGGCGTGGGTGCTTAGTTGGGTACCCATGCTAAGGTGTGCTACGGAGCGGTCTACTCTCCGGCGTTCGGCGTCTGAAAAATGTGGTGCAGATGCTCTAGACAGTGCCAGCCAACCTTTTAATACTCTCCCTGTAGCTGCTCTTAGAAGATAACCTAAGCAGCTCAAAAATTTACACGCTGCGGCTGCTGTAAACTCCTTTTAATTGTGCTCCATCTACATTACCCAGGGAAATACAAGCATTTCACAAGATGGAATCGGATGACAGCATTGAAGTGCACAGTAAAAATTAAAATTACCAACACTGATTCGTATCTCTACTGCCCAAAGGAAACATAATAGATAAGGTATCCAGGAGAGAAAATTGCATATTCTGTAATGCAACGAATCAACCAGAGGATCCTGTAGCACAACTTAATATTTGAGCAGTGCAAACCTCTTCATGGCCTAAGATTCAGTCCAGTTGGGTACCAGACCATGTAACCCGAACAATAGCAGCCCTGGATATAGAAGGATGAGGAGGGGTCAAGTACCTGGCGAGTTTAGCGATCATGTGCGACGAGGACGTGGAGTTCAGGTAGTGTACGTGCTACCTGATCTTGTGTGTGCGTTTTAGGCTAAGTCCAGTTTGTTAGCTTGTGCATGTGCTCAGGAGCGGAAATGCACATTCAGCCTGGCGTAGAGACCGTATGCACCGGGTAGCGGCCACGCGTACGTGCGCCTGGGGGCAGCAATAGTTGGTGCCCTTGGCAGTAGTATTATGTCCCCCAAGGCAGCAAAAACACATGCTTGGTTAACGAATGGCTTCAGTACACCGTGGACGCACAGCAATCTGAGCTTACAAAAAGATGATAGGGGTCAAGACATGTGGTGAGTCCACCAGTCTTTGTGCTGCGACTGCGAGCACTTAAAACGTGTTTAAATTCGCTTCACCAGCAAGTACAGCGGCAGTACTAACAGTCATACTAGCACAACATGCTCTTACATGCTATGACGAAGTATTCAATACTTCACCATGGGTTAGGGTATATATGGGAATATGACATTAAAATGAAATACATATTCACAATAGGAGTTCATGAATCAAGAATGGAACGTTGAACCTGGGAAGAGAAGCATTATTTCTCCTCTATTTATTAACAATGCACAACACTGCTGACCTAACCGTAATGGCTCCCGCACGGGTTGGAGGCTCCTTGATGGTCTTTCCAAGTATATTGTTTGTTTCTAAGTACGATACTATCATTACGTAGCAATCCTTCTCAAACACACTAAATGAAGTATTTAGAAACGAGCTCAACTACTGATTGTTCCATTGTCTAGTTCCAGCTATAGTGATTGGACATTGCATAGTCTATATGTTTTGTGCAACCAAAGTAGCGATGTTCTGTCAACAATATGCCAATTCCTTCTCAGATACAGTGGCAACTTCTATTGTGATGTCGAGACATGTCCTCAACAGCATGATTTGATGGCATTGTTAAGATCATCTTTGAAGCTAGCATGTGCCCGTCTGCAGTCATGTTTCATATATACTAGAGACCGGGGCGCCAATGATGCGGTTGATTTTAATTCTAAAGCTGCGGTCAATTAGCAAAAAAAAGTGTTGGTATTTAATACTGTGTTTTGGATAATGCTGAGGGCCAGGAGCGTCCCAGTGGTCGATGGATGACCGCTCCTCAGTGATGAGTGATTGACAACGGGTGTTGGACTGACTCTTGGCCTAGTGCGCAGGTGTAGGCTGCGGCCTAGTTCGTGTTGTTGCAGGTGAAGAACGGGCACGAAAGGTCTTCAGCCTTGAGGGGCCTCCGGGAGATGGAGAGACAAGTAGGCTCGGTTCGAGGGACCCGGTGGACAGCGGGACAGGGTGCGGGTCACATGGTGGCGACACAAGTAAGACGAAGTCATGGACAAGAGAGCCGGTGCACGGTGGCGGTCAAGTCAAGTGGTTTGGCGGGAGGCCGGACCGAGCACGCGGGGTTTGGTGGTTTGCCCACAAAACCATCGGCGGACGGTTTCTTGGTTTGGGCCTCAAAACCATGTCCGAGGTCCCAACACGATAGAGACGGGATCCGGGCGTGTCGGGAAGCTTCGAGGCGGAGGACACGCGGCGGGATCGCATGGCTTGCGTCGGGAGGACGCGGGGTGCGGCAAAGGCGTGGCCGTCCGATGGCAAGACCCACAAACATTACCATAATGCCCCTGCGTGGGTTGTATCGCCAGTAGTTAAGTTAGGGGTAGTCGAGTCATTTACCACTCCGGAGGGACCCGATATATAAGCCATGAGGGTGTGTGGATGGCTCTCTCTCTCTCTCTCTGCGACTTAGGGTTTCATTTCCTCCCTCCCATTTCTCATTTTCATAGACATTTTTCTTCCATTTTCTCTAGGCTAGCATGAGAGCTTCATGAGAGAATTGTTGAGAGGGATGGATGCTAGGGCGGCATGCTAGACCTTGTGAATCTTTCCTGGTTTGTATAGAAGATTCGGAGTTGTGTTTTTCGTGGTCTTTTTGTGCTTGTTTTCGTGCCTTTGTTCCCGGTGCGATTCCGCGGATTTGAGTGGGTTTCTCCCCGGATTTCTTTGAGGAAAACATGGATAGATGTCTCGTGCATCTTTGTGATTGATCTTGTGCCCTCAAACGCCGGGAAACCACTTCGATTCGGAGTTTTTCGTTCGGTGCTCTAGTTTTTGGTGGTGCTCAAAGGATTCACGATTCCCGGTGATTTAGGGAGTTAGGAGGCAAGATTTTTGGGCTATAGCATCCTTGTGTGACGCTTTTCAAGTCCCCAAACCCTTGTCTCCACAGCTTCAACCGTTTGGGAAATCCGATGATGATTTGGGGAAGTTGACTTTCGGGGTCGGGCGTTTTCAGCTCTGTCCGAACCTGGCGGACAGTCCGTGAGGTGCTGGCGGACGATCCGCGCGGCTAGGGCTCGTCGCCTGTTCGTCGTGTTCTTGTGCGTCCTTGCTTTCGATCCGGTTTAGCTTTTGGTTTTGGTTGCAGCCGGTTTGCGAACGGTCCGAGCTGGAGTAGCGGACGGTCCGCGGGTGGCGCGGACGGTCCGCTCGGCCTCGGCGGACGGTCCGTTTTTCTCGGGTCGCTTCTGGTGGTTCTATGTGCTTTAACGGACAGTCCACGGCGCAGAGCCGGACGGTCCGCGGTGTTGGCGCGGACGGTCCGCGGCAGCGGCCGGACGGTCCGCGAGGCTGCGGGACGGTCCGCCCCTCCGGCCGGACGGTCGCCGAGCTCGTGTGCTTCCTTCTTGGTTCGATTCCTCCCTCCCTTTCTAGTGCTTCCGCGTGTGCTTCTAGGAATCGTTCCTATGGCTAGAGGTTGATCCATGACCTCGTGGTCTTGGCGATTGGTGTGTGACTCGATCCATCGCTTGTGTGTGACCGGGGTTTGACTAGGGTATAGGCCGGGTTCTTTGGAACGAATTTTTACCGGCTCCTATTCACTCCCCCCCTCTCTAGTCGCCATATGATCCTTCAATTGGTATCAGAGCTTGGTGCCGGATTCTTTGCGACTTTGACAAGTCTCGAATCCTAAGATGGCGTACGTTGAGCGGGGCGGTCCGCCGCACTTCGATGGCAAGGGTTACCACAAGTGGGCGGCTCGTATGATGATCTTTCTTCGTGGGAAGTTGTTGGATTTCATTGTGCTTGACAAGACCTATGCTATTCCGGTCAACATCCATACTCTTATGGTGACCGATGCCGGTGCTAAGGCCAAGTATGAGGCTAATGCAAAAGCCGTTGATCACTTGGTCCGGAACTTGTGTGATCCAGAGTTTGAGCGTGTTCGCCATTTGAATCTTGCTTGGCAAAATTGGGAGAAGTTGTTGGTTGCTCACGGTGGTGATAACCATGTGAAGGCTCGCCTCTTTGTCTCTTACCGGATGCAATATGAGAATTTCACTCCACTTCCCGGTGAGGACATTGATGCGATGTTTCAGAGGTTCACCGCCATCGTGAACAACATGAAAGCTAATGTTGAGGATTTTCCTTACACCGAGCATGATCAGGCTTTGAAGCTCTTGCATGTCTTGGACCCAAATGTTTGGGGCGCTAAGGTTGAGGCCATCAAGGAGTCTGGGCAATATTTGACTATTGAGTTGGATGACCTCTTTTCTAAGCTCAAGTCGGCTGAGGTTGACATGAAGTTGCAATCCAAGCATGAGGGCTCGACTGACCATAGTCTTGCTCTTGTGGACGGATCAAAGGGCAAATCTAACCCTTCCCGTCGACAGTTTTCCTTGTCTTCTCTTATGTCCATTCCAGATGAGGAGTTTGATGTGCTGGGCGAGGAGGAGCTGGCCTTGCTCTCAAGGAGGTTTGATCGACTACACGAGAGTCGGAGGAATGCAAGGCGGAGCTCAGGGACGTGCTACAAGTGTGGAAAGCGAGGCCACTTCATCGCCGAGTGCCTGAAAGCGGAGGAGAACAAGTACAAGGTGAACGAGTACAAGGCGCACCCGAGGCGTGAAGACAAGTACTCCTCCAAGGGCAAGCACTTCAACAAGTCCAAGAGCAAGGACAAGGACAAGCGGCGACCAGCAAGAGCGGCTACAAGAAGAACAAGGCAAGAGCGATGGTGGCCGGTGCGAGTGACGTTGACTCAAGCTCAAGCAACGAGCAGTCAAGCTCAAGCAGCGTTGATGAAGACGCCGGGAGGCGTAAGGGCAAGAAGAGTGCAAGTCGGAACCTCAGCGGGTTGAGCTGTGTGGCGCTTGAGGGCTTTTGTGGCATGGCCCATAGCTCAAGCAGCAAGAAGAGCGAGAAGGACGACAGCGACTCCGACTCGGAGGATGAGGTAAATCGTGACCCCGACTCTTTGCTTGCTGAGATCGCTAGGTTGAATGGCTTGATTGACAACCGTGATAGTGTTCTAAGAGATGCCAAAAAGATGAGGAAAGATCTTAGGGCTCAACTTGAGAATGCTAGTGAGAAAGTAGGAGAGTTAGAGTCGAAATTGCTTGAATTGAAACTTGAAAATGACTCTTTGAAACTTGCTCCTACTACTCCTGATGAAGTTGAATGCCTTGAGTGTGATGCATGGTTGAATGAGATCAAGTTGCTTAATGAGAAGAATGCTTCTACTTTGGCTAAACTAGATGCTCTTAGGACTGAGTATGATGAGCTTAAGGCTAGACCTACTTTGCTTGGTGCTTGTAAATCATGTCCTACTATGCATGCTAAGCTTGTTGATGCTCGTTCTACCATTAGTTCTTTGGAAGCATCTTTGAAATCTCCTGTTGTCAATGCATGCACTAGGTGTGATGAAGTTACTTTGCGCAATCTTGAACTCACTTCCCGTTTGGATGTCATCTATGGGGAGAATGACTATTTGAGAAAGGTGTTGGGTTGGTTGTCTGGGCAGGAACCTCAATTGAAAATCATGATTGAGGAGTTCAAGAGAGCTGATGGTCGTGGTTTGGGGTTTGAGAAGTTGGGTGAGAAAGTGGGAGAGAACAGTGGGGAGAGTGTGTATGAGAAGTGTGTTGAGTCTAACCCCGAGTTTGAGGTGATCGGAGAGATCCAAGTTCCACTTCCAAAAGCACCCAAGAACTCTTTCACACCAAAGCCCAACCACCTTTGCAACAAGCTTGACACAACCCAAGATCCACCCAAATTTCCACCTAAGACAAATGACTTCCAAAAACCGGTGAAGTTTGTGGG
The DNA here is from genome assembly GCA_947561735.1 of Cenchrus americanus. Lineage (NCBI taxonomy): Eukaryota > Viridiplantae > Streptophyta > Magnoliopsida > Poales > Poaceae > Cenchrus > Cenchrus americanus. The sequence goes on from OX387242.1 coordinate 192,602,051, forward strand.
TGAGAAGGGTGAGAAGCCTAGAGAGAAGCCAGAGCCAAAACCAAAACCCATCCCCTTCAGGTGTGAGCATTGTGGCAAGGAGAGGCATCTTGCAGAGTTTTGCTACAAGAGGGATGAGAGGATTGCTAGGGAGCAAGCAAACCAGGACAGGTATCGCCAGTCTCATGGTATTCCTGAGCCTAGAGTGCCACTTCCACGGGGTGTGGGAAGTGTGAGGAGTGTTGGCAGGTTCCCACAGAGAGGTGGTGGTGAGAGGTTTGCTAGCAGAGATGATGGTGTGCGTGCTGGTGAGAGGTTTGGTCGGGCTCGTGGTGGCTTTGCTGGGCGTCCCCCTACTCGTCCTCAGTACGGGTTTAGGGGAGATGATCGCAGCTTTGGGTTCCAGAGGAACTACGGACCACGTTTTCCCCCTCGTGGTGCTCGTACTCCTCCCATGGGACATGGGAAGTTTGGTGGCAACGGAATGATGTTTGCTAACCCCTCTTTTGAGCAAATGGCTCGACACTAGTTTAACTTTCTTTGTGCTAACCCCAGTGTCGAGTCGCTAGCTCACTCTCGTTCTTGTTTCTCACTACAGGCAGGAGGCTTGGAGGACATTTGGTTGATCGACTCCGGGTGTTCTCGACACATGACCGGGGATAAGAAGTGGTTCTCCAGCCTCACCCCAGTGAAGGAAAAGATGTACATCACATTTGAGGACAATGGACGAGGAAGGGTGCTTTCGGAGGGTGTTGTGCATGTGAGTGACAAGGTAACGTTGAAGAGAGTGGCTCTTGTGAAGTCTTTGGGTTTCAATTTGCTTTCGGTTTCTCAGTTGCTTGATGAGGGTTTTGAGGTGCGTTTCAAATCTGGCGAGTCTCGTTTGCTTGATTCTCGGGGTGATCTTGTCTGTATGATCATCCCCGAGGGTCAGATTTTCAGGGCTGATTTCTCTCGTTATTTGGGTCCTGCTCGCTGTTTGATGGCTGGTCCTTCGTCTGATTTGTGCAAATGGCATAGGCAGTTGGGACACTTGAGCTTTGATTTGGTTTCCCGCTTGAGTGGTCTTGACCTCGTCCGAGGATTGCCGAGGTTGAAGCTTGAGAAGGATTTGGTTTGTGCTCCTTGTAGGCATGGCAAGATGGTAGCCACTCCCCATCCACCCCTGACCGATGTCATGACCGAGCGTCCGACGTAGCCGTTGCATATGGACCTTGTTGGGCCAGCTCGAGTTCGCTCGGTGGGTGGGAAGTGGTATGTCCTTGTTGTGGTGGACGATTACTCTCGCTATGCTTGGGTGTTTTTCTTGGAAGATAAGAGTGAGACATTTGGTTTTGTTCGAGATCTGATCGTGAGGTTGAAAAACGAGAGGCATGGGAATGCTATTCGATCTATCCACAATGATAATGGCTCTGAGTTCAAGAACTCTCGTTTTGATGCCTTTTGTCGTGATCTAGGTCTTGAACATCAGTATTCGACCCCTTATGTGCCCCCTCAAAATGGAGTCGTGGAAAGGAAAAATCGGACTCTTTGTGAGATGGCTAGGACGATGCTCAATGGGCACAGGACTCCTAGGAGGTATTGGGTTGAGGCGGTCAATACAGCTTGTCATGTTTCCAACAGGATTTTATTGCGAGCTTTCAAGAAGAAGACCTGTTATGAGCTTATGCATGGTCGGGCACCCAAGGTGAGTCACTTCCGAGTTTTTGGCTGCAAGTGCTTTATTCTGAAGAAGGGAAAACTCGACAAGTTTGAGGCTAGGTCTAGTGATGGTATTTTCTTTGGATATGCTAACCACTCTAGAGCCTATAGGGTGCTTAACCTTGAGACTAACAAAATCATGGAGACTTACAAGGTGACCTTCGACGAGACAATGCCATGTACCTCTCTTGGCTTTGAATGTGCAGGTGACGAAGAGATGGCCGAGAACCTCTTTGAAGAGGAGAAGGATGAAGCTGGAGAAGATGATGGGGAGAACCATGCGCCTGAAGATGAGTGTGTACCCACTACTTCCCCTACGACCACTATGGAGTGTGGACCGTCTACTTCATGGACAACGACGGTGCAACAAGAGGACCAGACGAGAGAAGCTGAAGTTGAGGGGGAGGTAGTCTCGAGGCGTGAGGCTCCCTGGCGGATTCAAGACGTGCATCCCCTGTCGAAGATCATTGGGAATATCGACGAACGCACTACACGGTCGCGGTCCAGGAATTCCTCTCATTTTGCTCATGCTGCTTTTGTTGCTACTTTTGAGCCCAAGGACATTGGACATGCTTTATCTGATGCAAACTAGGTCAATTCTATACATGAGGAGTTGGAAAACTTTGAGAGGAACCAGGTGTGGGAGTTAGTTGAACCACCTTCAAATTGCCATCCCATAGGAACCAAGTGGGTTTGGAAGAATAAAGAGGGAGAGAATGGGATGGTTGTGAGGAACAAGTCCAGACTTGTTGCTCAGGGGTTTAGTCAGAAGGAGGGGATCGACTATGAGGAGACCTTTGCTCCTGTGGCTCGTCTTGAGGCAATTCGGATCCTTCTAGCCTTTGCCGTGGCTAAAGGGTTCAAGTTGTTTCAGATGGACGTGAAGAGTGCTGTGACACCCTAAAATTCCATCACTAAAATTACTTAGCAAATTAAATTAGTCTTAAGGATTTAAGGAGATTAAATTGCTATTTAGAAAGAAGCATCTAGAAGGATCAAGGACCCACCTTTTGCACAAAAATCCTCCGCTTATAGCCTGAATTATGTTTTAGCCTCGGTCTTTTATGAAAAAGTCCCCCCAAGTCTCAAAAGACTTTTACAATCTAGCCCTAGATCTTGTCTAGGCCATACCTTTTCCATCCTAGCTCTGTTTTAGGCGTTCTTGTTGTCCACGCGATCGTCTTAACAAGCACGTTAGTTTTAGAAGCTTGTTTTAGTCTTTTAGCATTCTTTAATGTATTGTTTTATTTATTGCATGTTTTCTTATGTGATCGTAGAGACAAGCATTCGAGGTCGAGCAGAACAATCTTTTGAAGAGGTCGAACCACAGCTCTTAGGGGAAGAAGGCAAGTGAATTTCCCCGCGATACTCTTTTGTTCTAATAACAAGCACGTTATCACACTTTAAATTTTATATGTCATCATGCATAAATCTCGATGGGAAATGCCTATTAAGGAATGACTAGTTTTCATCCCTATACCATGATTACCTTGTTTTAAATAAATGTTTTAGGGTAGATAATATGCTAGCAATATGGGTGATGAAATGAAACTTTACAAATGTTGGTTAAGATAAAGTTGGTGCTTATGGTAATACAAGATCACATGAATTAAATTCAAACATGGAGAACCACCTGTAGAAAATAGTGCAACCACAAACACATGGCTCAGGCTCAGCCCAATTAATTAGAGTGTGAATTATCTCGATAACCCTATCCGAAAGGAAATTGCAGGGGGCTCCCTGCTGTGGCATAGCCCTTGGCCCTCTTGGGGTAGCCTTTGCTAAGGTGTCACTCACTAGGGAGCGTTATGGTCCGCCCCGAGCCGTAACTGCCGTGGGTTATCAAGCCCTTGCACGCCTTGTAAAGGCTTCGTAATGAACCCCTAGCCACTTACCTCGTAAGTGTTTAAGGGACTTGCAAACCCTGTGCAATATGGGGAACACGAACTATGGGTAAGTGTGTAACCTCCGGCAGAGGAAAATCGATCGGACCGCCGTGCTCACTACCAAGAGCGGGTTGACCCTCACATGATAAATGAACTTAACGATAGAGTTCAACCGTGGGTTGTTTATGGTTTGGAGGAATAATTTTGCAATGCTAAGTTTTGGGTCAGTATATACTACACTTAGCAACATGTGCTTGCTAATAAAAATTTGACCAACTTAAATGCTTACCGCCGAAACCCTAGCCTACCCTTGATAGCTTTGCATAATTCCCCCACGGGATGAGTACCAACCATAAGTGTACTCACCCTTGCCTATATGTGTTTAGAGGAGGATGCTGGAGTGGAGTTCATCGATGAGTTCGATGGATTTTGAGGCCCGCGTTTCCCCCAGTCAGGAGCTCATGGAGTTGGAGACGGCGTTTCATTGTCTAGTTATCGATGTTCATGTAAATACCTTCGAGTCTAACGATGAGTGTAATAAGTTAATAAACCTCTCTGTACGTTTTGAGTATCAGACAGAGATACACTCATTTTTGTCTATCATATGTGTGAATTTAAGGACTCGGCACACGATGAGATGCAATCGGTTTTCTTCGGAAAACGGGTGTGATTGGAGATGATGAATAGTTGCTCCGTCATAATCCCTTTTAAAGTTCTTAGTTTTCAATCCTACATTCTCATGAAGCTTAAATGCTTAATTTGCTTTAAACCCAAAACCTGTGCAAGTACATGCTTAACCTGAGTCTAGGCTTTGAAAGATGATTCATGAATAGTTGAGTTGTTATTGACTTGCCTTTCCTGTGAGAAGCTGATTCCTGGATTTATCTTAAAAATCATGAAAATTTATATGATAAGTTCCTGTGACTATGATCCTCAAGAGCTTGTCATACACATCAAGATCATTCCATTCCACCATTTATGTTGCTTCTACATGGAAGTATGCATTTTCCATCAAGCCATACAGCACATGCAACTCTAGGATATATCTCTCTCAATGTTAAAAAGGATTCTGGGGCCGGGCTACATTTGGAAAAAGGAGAAAAGAAAAGGGAGGAAAAGTGAGAAGAGAGAGGGAGAGAAAAGGACAAATGTCATACTAGGCCTATCTCCCTAAAAGAAATAAATTTAGAGATGAATAATGGACACGTGTCCGAGGGCGAGTAGAGCCCACCTCTCCATGAATGGAAAGCCCAGATCTTAAAAAATCTTAGAAAGAGTGATATAGTCAAAGAGCTAGGCTAAGAGGCTTACTACCTTTCACCCTCATCCATCCAACACTATCATCCATACATATCTTGCCAAGTGTGACTCCATGCTTAAGAAGGTCATACACAGGATCTCTGATTTTTTATCTGAAAAATGTGCAAAATCCCAGAAAGATTGTCAATCAAAGAATTTGAGATATACTTCTTGACTTTATTGTTTTGTCTTTTATTTGCTCAAGATTTATGAAAAGACTACGCTTAAAGGTTGAAGGTAAGAGAGAGCAATCTTGTTGAGGGGAATTGGTTTTTGAAAACCATAGTACTTTTGTGGTGTGAAAGCGTTGTAGCAACTCCTGATCCTGCTAAAGCATATCTTTGCTAGGGACTAGCAAAGGGTAAGCTTGGGGGAGTTTGTCTACACATTTTATCTATGAATTTTATCCCTCACATTTATTGGAAAAAGGGAAAAAATATAATTATATCACCTTATTAGGGTTTATATTGATAATTTACAAGAGTTTTGGTGAATCTATGAAGCTACAGGGACTATTCAGAAAATATGCAAAGAAACCACTCTAGAAGACTCGTAAGTGCTCCGTAACTCAACGTGACCTAGCACCTAAGAAAGAAGCATCTAGAAGGATCAAGGACCCACCTTTTTGCACAAAAATCCTCCAGTTTATAGTCATAATTATGTTTTAGCCCCTGGTCTTTTATAGAAAAGTCCTCAAGTTCCGCATTTTTGATAATCTAGCCCTAGATCTTGTCTAGGCCATACCTTTTCCATCCTAGCTCTGTTTTAGGCGTTCTTGGTGTCCACGCGATCGTCTTAACAAGCACGTTAGTTTTAGAAGCTTGTTTTAGTCTTTTAGCATTCTTTAATGTATTGTTTTATTTATTGCATGTTTTCTTATGTGATCGTAGAGGACGTGCCATTCGAGGTCGAGCAGGAACAATCTTTTGAAGAGGTCGAACCACGCTCTGGGGAAGAAGGCAGGAATTTCCCCCATGCATACTCTTTTGTTCTAATAACAAGCACGTTATCACACTTTAAATTTTATATGTCATCATGCATAAATCTGATGGGAAATGCCTATTAAGGAATGACTAGTTTTCATCCCTATACCATGATTACCTTGTTTTAAATAAATGTTTTAGGGTAGATAAATGCTTATATGCTATACTATGGGTGATGGAAATGAAACTTTACAAAATGTTGGTTAAGATAAAGTTGGTGCTTATGGTAATACAAGATCACATGAATTAAATCGAAACATGGAGAACCACCCAGGAAAATAGTGCAACCACAAGCCCACATGGCTCTCGTCTTTCAGCCCAATTAATTAGGAGTGAATTATCTCGATAACCCTATCCGAAAGGAACACAAAGGGGGCTCCCTCCGGTTGCGGTGGGTATAGGCTCCGTCCTTTGGGGTAGTAGCCTTTGCTAAGGTGCCGACCACTAGGGAGCGTTATGGTCCGCCCGAGTCAGAATCGTCGTGGGTTATCAAGTTCTTTGCACGCCTTTGTAAAGGCTTCGTAATGAACCCCTAGCCACTTACCTCAGAAGTGTTTAAGGGACTTGCAAACCCGGGCAATATGGGGAACACGAACTATGGGTAAAGTGTACAACCTCTGCAGAGTGAAAACTGATCGATCCGCCGTGCTCACGGTCAAGAGCGGCTTGGACCCTCACATGATAAATGAACTTAACGATGGAGTTCAAACTGTGGGTTGTTTATGGTTTGGAGGAATAATTTTATAAATGCTAAGTTTTGGGCTGGTATATACTTACACTTAGTAAACATGTGCTTGCTAATAAAATTTGACCAACTTAAAATGCTTACCGCTGAAAACCCTAGCCTACCCTTGATAGCTTTGCATAATTCCCCCACGGGATGAGTACCAACCATAAGTGTACTCACTCCTTGCCTATATGTGTTTGTGAGTGGGAGGATGTCAGAGGGAGTTCATCGATGAGTTCGATGGATTTCGAGGCCCGCGTTTCCCCCAGTCAGGAGCTCATGGAGTTGGAGACGGCGTTTCATCGTCTAGTTATCGATGTTCATGTAAATACCTTCGAGTCTAACGATGAGTGTAATAAGTTAATAAACCTCTTTTTGTACGTTTTGAGCATTGTACTATGATATTACACTCATTTGTCTATCATATGTGTGAATTTATGATTCTGGCACACGTATGAGATGCAATCGGTTTTCTTCGGAAAACGGGTGTGATTGGAGATGATGAATAGTTGCTCCGTCATAATCCCTTTTAAAGTTCTTAGTTTTCAATCCTACATTCTCATGAAGCTTAAATGCTTAATTTGCTTTAAACCCAAAACCTGTGCAAGTACATGCTTAACCTGAGTCTAGGCTTTGAAAGATGATTCATGAATAGTTGAGTTGTTATTGATCATTTTCCTAGAGAAGCTTGATTCCTGGATTTATCTTAAAAATCATGAAAATTTATATGATAAGTTCCTGTGACTATGATCCTCAAGAGCTTGTCATACACATCAAGATCATTCCATTCCACCATTTATGTTGCTTCTACATGGAAGTATGCATTTTCCATCAAGCCATACAGCACATGCAACTCTAGGATATATCTCTCTCAATGTTAAAAAGGATTCTGGGACCGGGCTACATTTGGAAAAAGGAGAAAAGAAAAGGGAGGAAAAGTGAGAAGAGAGAGGGAGAGAAAAGGACAAATGTCATACTAGGCCTATCTCCCTAAAAGAAATAAATTTAGAGATGAATAATGGACACGTGTCCGAGGGCGAGTAGAGCCCACCTCTCCATGAATGGAAAGTTCGCATCTAAAAATCTTAGAAAGAGTGATATAGTCAAAGAGCTAGGCTAAAAGGCTTACTACCTTTCACCCTCATCCATCCAACACTATCATCCATACATATCTTGCCAAGTGTGACTCCATGCTTAAGAAGGTCATACATAGGATCTCTGATTTTTTATCTGAAAAATGTGCAAAATCCCAGAAAGATTGTCAATCTGAAGAATTTGAGATATACTTTCGACTTTATTGTTTTGTCTTTTATTTCCGTCAAGATTTATGAAAAGACTACGCTTAAAGGTTGAAGGTAAGAGAGAAAGCAATCTTGTTGAGGGAATTGGTTTTTAAAAACTATTAGTACTTTTGTGTGTGAAAGCGCTTTGTAGCAACTCGATCTCGCTAGCATATCTTTGCTAGGGACTAGCAAAGGGTAAGCTTGGGGGAGTTTGTCTACACATTTTATCTATGAATTTTATCCCTCACATTTATTGGAAAAAGGGAAAAAATATAATTAGATCACCTTATTAGGGTTTATATTGATAATTTACAAGAGTTTTGGTGAATCTATGAATCTACAGGGACTATTCAGAAAATATGCAAAGAAACCACTCTAGAAGACCTTAAGGCTCCAACTCAACGTGACTCTGTGCTAATTCCAAGAAAGAAGCATCTAGAAGGATCAAGGACCCACCGGGCCGAAGTGGGCCGAGAGGTGTGAATTCAAATTAATATTTATTATAAAAGTCGATGTAATAACCTAATCAACTTTTAATTATGAAAGGTTAATTAACTATTAACCAAAATAACATTTGATTTATGAAAAATCAAGATAAAGATCTAATTAGATTTTGTTTACAACAGCATGTGAAGTAAACATTAATCAAATGAATATTGATAATGAAGAATAGTGTGTAGCGCAGTATAGCTTTTATTTAGTAAAGACATGTTCAGCTAAGCACTAATCAAAATGAATATAAAATTAATTTTCAAAATACAAACGTGATGAAAACTCACCACTAACTTGTGGTTTACATTATTATGAAGTTAACGCAGCTTGAACGGATTAAAACGGAGCTAAAACATGGATTGTATAAGGTAAATATGATGCAAGGACCTATCTGCGATTAACTCTAGATTGGAAAGGTTGGCAGATACGATTCCCGAGACACATCAAATAGTGCTCCTTAATATATCCAAGATCAAGGTTAGATCTGCTAAAAGGCTCCGGTTGGATCTGATTATGAAGATCTAAAAAGGTCTAGGGGTTAAACTGAAAAACTAGCAAGACACATAAACTGACGTAGGGATTACAAGAAATCCCAGTATCTAAACGCAAAACTGCAAAGTCATCTTCCTCCTCTTGCTTGGCTAACGACGGAAGATGTAAAGAATCCAACTAGGAAAAGGTGGCAATTTTTTTGCTTGGCAAGCATTAAATATGGCATATTCCTGTATATTCTAAAATAAAAAGTATATGGCTATTTATGTACCTAGACATGTATCGGTCTAGTTACGTTGCCAAATTGCATATATCAGGCGAAAAGGAGTAGCTGGATGTTATCCCTACTAGCTGTCAATTATGTTTTGTAGCTTCAGTTTCACCTAGCAAAAGTAGCATGCTTTCATATTAGGCTAGTATAACTTTACAGGTCACCAAGGAAAATAGACAAACAGATTTTGGAGCAGGATATCTTGACAGCTCACCTTGGAAATCAAGATACCCCAATAATATAAGGAATACAAATAGCTTAAGGCATCTGCTCATTAGGTTGCTAGGCACGGAGTCTAAGACCACTGCTAGGTCATGGATTCATCATCCACAGAATCAGAGTGGAGTGACTCTGAGATGACTCCTTCCCCGCCTCCTGAAGTGATCCGTGCGCAGGATGAGGAGATCATGTCTGCTCCACCAAATCCACTGAATATGGAAGATCCAAAGTTGAAGCGTAAAGAGCCACTAGATGCGGCTCCTTTGAGTGTGAATCCGAGTCCCTATCCCTATGGAGGAAAAAAACCTATCACCTCTGGCAAGAATAAACTTGGACATTTTGGAGATCAATCAGTTCATATCAGAGTACAAGCCTACTGTTCTTTTCCTCAATCGATTAAATCACTTGAATCTTACAAGGAAGAGGACTGGACAGCTTTCCTCGAAACAAGAGTTAATGGGCACAAGGACTGGGTGAGTACTTCTATTTAGTATGTTACGGCACCTTCTCCATATTTGATTAACTTGCTTCTGTGCATTTAGAATTGTGATTTTTTTCAAAAAGGACTTTTGCTACCCAACGAATATCTGCTAAGGTGATGTGCGTGATATACGATTCCAGTGTGTGTTTTTGTGTGGCACTAGTTGTTGGATCTATTCTAAAGAGATCTATGTTTTGGTCCAGAAATAAAATGATACATCGTATATCATCATTCTAGTATGTATCTTCTCTCGCTCCGAACATATGCATAGTTATGCGATGTGCCTACACTGATTAGGCTAGTTTTCATACCCTATGTATCAACATTGGTCTGATTTCTGTTTTGCCCATTAATTGCATTGGTCCATTTTGTGTATAAATTTATTTAAATTATAATATTCATGTGACTCTAGCATCTCAGCTAGCGTACTTCAATTGACAATGGTACATATCACAGTATTGCACATATGTGTCCATATATAGACAATTTATTTAGCGTGGCTTACAGGCAACTTTGGGGAGGTAGCCACATGCAACTTTGGGGAGGTTTCCGTCATACTTTAAAAAGTATTGAAATAATAATTTACTGTTGGCATTATATATAATAGTTATGCTTCTGCACATAGAAGAGATATTGAAGTTCATCAAATCATTTATTTTGATGTCATCAGTATTCTGATAAGCCTACCTTATATTTTGATTTGGTAATGGAAAAGCCAAGCTCATTATTGGTAAAGAACCAACATTGAGTTGGGTTCATTGTAAGGATGCTGCATATATAATATTGTGTGTTGACAAAACTCTGAACTAGGATATATCTCATCGTATAAGCTTCTAATTATTATTAGACAACAAGCCCGACCACCATGTTTCAAAATCCTTTGTATTTTATTTATCAATTTTTTTATAAAATAGAAATGAGTTTCATTTCATGAGTGGAAGATTCAAAAGATATTTTGGTTCTATTATTGTGCTGTGCATGTATACAACATTAGAACTTGATAAATGTTGAACACTGCATTTCAAAGGATCAAGGAGAGTCCATGTAATCATATCAAGTGTTGCATATATTTTGGTCACATTATTATTACCCATGTAAAAACATGATATTAAGTCCTTGTAAATTGCTTATATGCAGTTCTACGAACATCGGATTTTCCAAAAGAAATTCCGTTCCAAAGTTGAAGTGGAGGTGTTCCTCAGAACAAATGGTCCACAACGGGCATGTTCAGAGGTAGAAGACTTCAGAAGAAGGTGCAGTCTTCCCTTTACAGAAATTATTGCACAGAAATAATGTCGTCCACTGCACCATGTGAATACTGAGAACAATATATGTTTACAAAGTTTCTCCATTATAAACTTTGAATGGAACTGTGCCAGTTTCACAGTGTTAGAAAGGAGGTTAGACCTACAATTGTACAATAATGCCTAAAAATGCAACTGTGCATCAGTAAAACCATTCATAGTAGTTGTATGTATTGTTTTTTCATAAATACGTATACTGATTCTTTCATATTTTGTGATTATGCAGAGGATAGCTGGTCAGGATGTTCATGGTCAAACTGGTATGTGCCATTAAACGATATATACAGATCAAATATGCTTTACATGACAGACTATTTATCATCTACGTGAAGCTATTATATTTTACAATGTAGCTTGGAAAATTTAGTTTGTCTTAAATGATTTAATCGTGCAAATAGTGTTAACTTTACTAGCAAAATTTGAACACCAGGAATTGTTTACTCTCCTCACCAAGCTTTCAAAACAACATCAATTTTTTGTCAATTATGGTTAACATAACAAATTTTGTCTACAGGTTCAAGTGAATCAACTAGAGGAATAAAGGCTGCCAACTATGCCACAAAAAATGCTCCAGTTGACCCAAAGCATTCAATCAAGCCAACACTGCCTCATGGTTTTGTGTAATCTCTGAATGATGTCATCTTTCTGGTGGGAAATAAAAGCTTATAGTCATGTCATGTGCTGTAAACTGTGTACATTGGCATGACTTCGGGAAGAACAAGCCCATAAAGTGCTTCAAACCATATCATGTTTTTTATGGAGAACAATATATATGTTGCTAGTTTGCTTGGTACCCTTTAAACTGGATGTAATAATGTGTTGCTAGTTCATATGATTACTTCGTGCCAATTTCCTCATGTATTGGATTATTATCTGTCATCAAGGGGCACAATGCAAATGTTTAATTAGTAGCTTGTATATTTCCTCCTAATGGTAGACTGTTCGCCAACATCAGTACGTGGTCAAATTAAGCTAGTACTAGTAAAGATCAGTTTTGTCATCTTTGTGCCAAATATATAGAAACGGGGAGTAGATCATCTGGGCATGGCAATCAACTCAAATGCATGGTTATTGCATCTATTTTGTCTTTCAGTCTGTAACCTTGTAGTCAGACACAAGAGAGATTGTTCAAGAGCCTAGAATCTTTCGTGTCAATTATCACTTATGACAAACCCATCAATCCTAAAATAATTGAACTTGGTTTATTTGTATTTGATGCATAGGAAAGCAGTATGAAGAAAAGTGTAGCTAATTCGGCAACTTATTTGTAACATCCTGGAATTTTCTCCGGAATGTTACAATGCAAAAATGTGGATTTCAAAATTTCGATTCGAAATTGAGTGCATAATTAAGATGTAAGCCTGTCTTCTTTGAACCTTCCCTGAATTCCTAGATTTATTTTGAGTAAAATAATTAAATTTTGGAATTATAAAATGCTAGTGTGAGAACCTGGGAGTTTATTGGATTTGTTTTGGCTCTTACTTGTGCGGGATTCAAATTCGGGCGTTAATTCAAATTTGGATCTAATGTTTGAATTGGGTTAATGGTAATAAGAAAATAGGAAAGGAACCTTTTCACCTTGGGCCTCAACTCAGTGCACTAAGTCCTCTAGAGCACCTCAAGCTGCTCTCTCTAGTTCGCCTAAACCGCCAGCCCGCTCGGCCTTCTGCTCCTCACCAAACCGCCGCCCCGTCGTCGACCCACCTCTTTTCTCTCGATCGCCATGTGGGGCCCGCGGTAAGCCTCATCCCCACCTTTTCCCCATCCCCCGTATCTCTCTCCCCACCGTGACGCAGGCTTGCGGCCGCAAGCGACCGCGCGCCCCCCGCGCCGAGCTCGCCCGCGACCCCCCCCCCCCCGATGTCGCCGCGTGGCCGGGCTCGAACGCCGAGGGATCCCGTGTCGACCCGCTCCCGTGCTCGAAACCCTAGGCGTCGCCCTATAAGAAACTGCCCCAACCAGTCCTCTCCCAGAATCCGCGCCGCCGCCTTGGGCCCCCCCCCCCCCCCGAATCCGCCGCCTCCACCAAAAATCAATGGGGGAGAAGGGGAGGAGGAAGGGAGGAGCTGGAGTCGATGGGGGAGAGGGAACTGGAGGCCGCCCGTGGGAGAGCCCGAGGTCGCCGCGCCGCTGGACCCCCACGCCGCCGAGCAGCCTGAGGAGGGGATGCAGAGCGTGGACCGCAATGAGCCGGGAGCCGCCTGCACGGAACCGCATCGCCCCAAACCCCCCGCTCTTTTGCTGCGCGCCGCGACGCCACCAACCCGCCGCCACCTCTAAAGCAGGTCAGTCCTTCTCCCTCGCCTGATGGAAGTTGTGGTGGTCTTCGAACCACATGTGCACCGCCAATGTCTACCTCGACCTTGTGCCTCGCGACTCCTTTTTTCCATCGCCGTTCGCGGAGTCGTTGTCGTCGTGAAGCCGAGTCGGGAACCACCAAGAACGACACCGCCCCCCGTTCCGCTTCCCTCTTCACCGCGCCCCGCCCTCACCCCGAACCACGCCGAGCCCCGTTCGCATCCATCCGTGGAACAGAGCGGCCCCAGCGGGTCGATGGATGACCGCTCCTCGCTGATGAGTGATTGACAACGGTGTTGGACCGACTTCTTGGCTTAGTGCGCAGTGTAGGCCGCGGCCGTGTTCATGTTGCTGCGGTGAAGAACGGACGCGAAAGGTCTTCGCCTCGGTGGGCCTCCCGGAGATGGAGAGACAAGTAGGCTCCTGCTCGATGGACCCGGTGACGCTGTGATCGGGTGCGGGCTACATGGTGGCGACACGAGCAAGACAAAGTCATGGACAATCGAGCCGGCGGTACCCGTGGCTGGGCCAAGTCAAGTACGATGAGGTCGTAAAGAGGCACGCGGGTTTGGTGGTTTGCCCACAAAACCATCGGGAGGACGGTTTCTGGTTTGGGCCTCAAAACCAAGTCCGAGGGCCCAATACGACGAAGACAGATCCGGCGTGTCTAGAAGCTTCGAAGCGGAGGATACGCGTGGGATCGCATGGCTTGCGCTTCTGAGGACGCGGTGGTGCGCAAAGGCGTGGCCGTCCGATGGCAAGACCCACAAACATTACCTAAATGCCCCTACGTGGGTTGTATCGCCGTAGTTAAGTTAGGGGTAGTCGAGTCATTTACCACTCCGGCGGACCCGATATATAAGCCATGAGGGTGTGGATGGCTCCCTCTCTCCCCGACTTAGGGTTTCATTTCCCCTTTCCTCTTTCTCATTTTTCGTAGCTATTTTTCCTCTATTTTCTATTAGCATGAGAGCTTCATGAGAGATTTGTTGAGAGGGATGGATGCGGGGCGGTATGCTAGACCTTGTGAATCTTTCATGGTTTGTATAGAAGATTTTGAGTTGTGTTTTTCGTAATTTTTTGTGCTTGTTTTCGTGCCTTTGTTCTTGGTGCGATTCCGCGGATTTGAGTGGGAGTTTCTCCCGGATTTCTTTGAGGGAAACATGGATGGATGTCTCGTGCATCTTTGTGATTGATCTTGTGCCCTCAAACGTCGTGAAACCACTTCGATTCGAGAGTTTTTCGTCTCGTTGCCCAAATTTTGGTGGTGCTCAAAGGATTCGTCGATTCCCGTGATTTAGGGAGTTGGGGAGGCAAGATTTTTGGGCTATAGCATCCTTGTGTGACGTTTTTTCAAGTCCCCAAATCCTTGTCTCCACAAAATCCTTCAACCATTTGGGAAATCCGATGATGATTTGGGGGAGTTGACCTTCGAGGCCGGCTTTTTTCTCCGTTCGTCCGCAAGGCTGGGACGCGTCCACTGGCCTGGCTGGGACCATCCGCGTGGTCCTCGTTCGTTGGGAGTTCTTCGTGTTCTTGCTCGTCTCTCGTTTCGATCCGCCTTGTTTTTTGAGTTTTGGTTGATTCGGAGTTTCGACTCCGCCGCGCAGCTGGGCGGGACCGTCCGCGTGCCTAGCGCATAGTTCGTGTGCTTCCCTGTGATCGTCCGTTATACGGTGCGTCTCTCGTTGGTTCCGTGTGCGCGACGGACCCGCCTGCCACCCCGCGTAGGGGCCGGATACCGTTAGAGCACGCGGGACGGTCCGCGCGCATCGTGCCCGACGGCGTCCGCGAGGCCGCGCGACGGTCCGCCCTCCCGACCGACGCGTCCGCCGCAGCTTGTGAGCTTTGCTTCTTGGTTCGGAGCCCTCCTCCTTCCTTTTCGTGCTTCCATGTGTGCTTCAAGGAATCTGCTCCTGCGTCAGAGGTTGACTGACAACCTTGCGTTGTCTCGCGATTGGTGTGTGATTCCATCCATCGCTCGTGTGTGACCGTGGATTTGACTACGGCATAGGCCGGTTCTTTTCGGGAAGAATTTTTACCGCTCCTATTCACTCCCCCTCTCTAGTCGCCATCTGATTCAATTAGTATCAGAGTTAGTGTCGGATCTTTTGCGACTTTGACAAGTCTCGAATCCGAGGATGGCGCAAGGGCAAGAAGAGTGCTTCGAACCCCGCCGGTTGAGTCGTGTGGCGCTTGAGGGCTTTTGTGGCATGGCCTATAGGTCAAGCAACAAGAAGTGCGAGAAGGAAGACAAGCCGACTCCGACTCGAGGATGAGGTAAATCGTGACTCGACTTCTTTGCTTGCCGAGATCGCTAGGTTGAATGGCTTGATTGACAACCGTGATAGTGTGCTAAGAGATGCCAAAAAGATGAGGAAAGATCTTAGGGCTCAACTTGAGAATGCTAGTGAGAAAGTAGGGAGAGTTAGAGTCCAAATTGCTTGAATTGAAACTTGAGAATGACTCTTTGAAACTTGCTCCTACTACTTCCGATGATGTTGAATGTCTGAGTGTGATGCATGGTTGAATGAGATCAAGTTGCTTAAAGGAAGAAGCTTCCACTTTGGCTATACTAGATGCTCTTAGGACTGAATATGATGAGCTTAAGGCTAGACCACTTTGCTGGGCTTGTAAATCATGTCCTACTATGCATGCTAAACTTGTTGATGCTCGTTCTACCATTAGTTCTTGGAAGCTTCTTGAAATCTCCGTTGTCAATGCATGCACTAGGCGTGATGATGTACTTTGCGCATCTGAACTTACTTCCCGTTTGGATGTCATCTATGAGGAGAATGACTATTGAGGAAGGTGTGGGTGGTTGTCGGGGGGAACCTCAAGAAAATCATGATGAGGAGTTCAAGAGAGGGATGGTCGTGGTGGGCTGAGAAGTGGGGAGAAAGGGGAGAGAACAAGGGGGAGAGTGTAGAGAAGGGGAGAACCCGAGTGAGGTGACGGAGACACAAGTCCACTTCCAAAAGCACCCAAGAACTCTTTCACACCAAAGCCCAACCGCCTTTGCAACAAGCTTGACACAACCCAAGATCCACCTAAGACAAATGACTTCCAGAAACCGGTGAAGTTTGTGGGTGAGAAGGGTGAGAAGCCTAGAGAGAAGCGGAGCCAAAACCAAAATCCATCCCCTTCGGTGTGAGTATTGTGGTAAGGAGAGGCATCTTGTAGAGTTTTGCTACAAGAAGAAGAGGGATGAGAGGCTTGCTAGGGAGCAAGCAAACCAGGATAGGTATCGCCAGTCTCATGGTACTCCTGAGCCTAGAGTGCCACTTCCACGGGGTGTGGGAAGTGTGAGGAGTGTTGGCAGGTTCCCACAGAGAGGTGGTGGTCCGAGGTTTGAGAGGAGAGATGATGGGGGTGCGGGAGAGGTGGTCGGGTCGGGCGGTTGTGGAGTCCCCCTACTCGTTCTCAATACGGGTTTAGGGGAGATGATCGCAGCTTTGGGTTCCGGAGGGAACTACGGACCACGTTTCCCCCTCGTGGTGCTCGTACTCCTTCCATGGGACATGGGAAGCTTGGTGGCAAGGGAATGATGTTTGCTAACCCCTCCTTTGAGCGATGGCTCGACACCGGTTCAACTTTCTGGCTAACCCCGGTGTCGAGTCGTTAGCTCATTCTTGTTCTTGTTTCGACTACGGGCGGGAGGCTTGGAGGACATTGGTGATCGACTCCGGGTGTTCTCGACACCGACCGGAGATAAGAAGTGGTTCTCCGGCCTCACCCCGGTGAAGGAAAAGTTGTACATCACATTTGGGGACAATGGACGAGGAAGGGTGATTTCGAGGGTGTTGTGCATGTGAGTGACAAGGTAACGTGAAGAGAGTGGCTCTTGTGAGTCTTGGGTTTCATGCTTTCGGTTTCTCGGTTGCTTGATGAGGGTTGAGGTGGTTTCAGTCCGGCGGTCTCGTTGCTTGATCCGGGTGATCTGTCGTATGATCATTCCCGAGGGTCGGGTTTCGGGCTGATTTCTCTCGTTCTTTGGGTCCTGCTCGTTGTTTGATGGCTGGTCCTTCTTCTGATTTGTGGAAATGGCATAGGTGGTTAGGACACTTGAGCTTTGATTTGGTTTCCCGCTTGAGTGGTCTTGACCTTGTCCAAGGATTGCCGAGGTTGAAGCTTGAGAAGGATTTGGTTTGTGCTCCGTGTAGGCATGGCAAGATGGTAGCCACTCCTCATCCACCCCTGACCGATGTCATGACCGAGTACATGGGAAGAGAAGCATTATTTCTCCTCTATTTATTAACAATACACAACACTGCTGACCTAACCGTAATGGCTCCCGCACGGGTTGGAGGCTCCTTGATGGTCTTTCCAAGTACATTGTTTGTTTCTAAGTACAATACTATCATTACGTAGCAATCCTTCTCAAACACATTAAATGAAGTATTTAGAAACGAGCTCAACTACTGATTGTTCCATTGTCTAGTTCCAGCTCTAGTGATTGGACATTGCATAGTCTATATGTTTTGTGCAACCAAAGTAGCGATGTTCTGTCAAAATATGCCAATTCCTTCTCGGATACGGTGGAACTTCTATTGTGACGTCGAGAATGTCCTCAACAGATGATTTGATGGATTGTTAAGATATCTTTGAAGCTAGATGTGCCGTTGCAGTATGTTTCATATATACTAGAGACCGGGGGCAATGATGCGGTTGATTTTAATTCTAAAGTGGGTAATTAGAAAAAAAAGTGTTGGTATTTAATACTGTGTTTTGGATAATGCACATAGAAATAATTTGCTACCTACGCGCGAGCATCAATTTTGGAAGGTTGTTGCCTTTTTTATATGAAACAGAAACTGATCATTTGCAGTTCACTCCTACATAAATATAAATAAGTTAAACAAAACTGTGTCAAGAAAGAAAAATATTATCATCACAAACACCCATTGTTGGCAACACATCAGCATCGTCAGATGTATTCAGTTTAAGAGAACTAACATATGTACCTTTCATAGAATTAAAAGGAAAATACTTTAGAATCAAAATAGCTACAATGTATCAAGGCTCGTTGCAGGGGATACAGGCTGAAATGACAACACAGTATTGACAACATAATTAGAATTGTCATCCAGAATGCAAGAGCAAAAACCCTTGTTTCTTAGCCATTTCCATGAGATGTACACGTTGGGAAACACATTTGATAAAAAGGAAACGGGCGCGGGGCGGGCGGCGCGTCGCTTGGGCAGCGCCTTAAAAACTGTTTTGCGCACCATCAGTTTGGAGAAACACACAGAAGAGTATTAATAAATTGGTATGGGACAGAAATGACATAAAAAATGTGAGCAATACTGCAGAGAGTGAATATCTATATCTTAAAAGGCCACACAAAAAAAAAGAATCATGCATTTTAGCCAATGAAGGTAAAGTTCACAGAAAATAACCTTCAAGGAGCTTCTCCTCTCTCCCCCCTTCCTCCTACTTTTCTTTAGGAACTAAGTAACTACAAAATTAAAATACTGCGAAGTGTTTTAGCACATCATTCCACAGATGTTCCTTTACTGAGTCTGGAACAACGTATGGATTAAATGGTTTTCCCTTCCATTCTCTATACTTGATGAGCACGTTGTTCCTTACAATGGCCCTGCACTGAGACATGAACTTGTCCTTGACTTTTTTTGGAGCACAAGGATGGCCAAGCTCTGACACCTCCGTGATACGATACATCACATTGCCAATGATTAGTTGTGTACGACCTCTCTTAGACTTATTTGTCGTCGATCCAGAAGCCTAAAATAATTAACAGTAATTTTCTATGAATCGACATAAATTTATGAGAATATACAAGAAATGGGGTTATAGAATTAATACTAATGAACTTAATGCATGATATGTATACCTCGTTTGAACCTTCTGCTTTAGCATCCTCAAGGTCATCATTATTTTCTGAGCCGACGACTATGTCTTCCTTGTTATTTGCAAAGTCACCAGCGGCGACACCTCTTTCACCAATCATATTTAGAATAATTTCCTTGTCCGTGTAGGATGCAAAGTCATTTGCACCTCCAGCAATAATCTCCTCCATAATACTTTCATCGTTGTCATTGTTATCCATCTAGAATTAACAGTAATTTTCTATGAATCAACACAAATTTATGAGAATATACAATAATTTCTATTTATTTCTCGTATCCATCTAGAATAAACACTAATTTTCTATGAATCGACGCGAATTTATGAGAATATACAATAATTTCTATGTATTTCTAGTATCCATCTAGAATAAATAGTAATTTTCTATGAATAGACGCGAATTTATGAGAATATACAATAATTTCTATGTAGTTCTAGTATCTATCTAGAATTAATAGTAATTTTCTACGAATCGACACGAATTTATGAGAAGATACAATAATTTCTATGTATTTCTAGTATCCATCTGGAAAAAACAGTAATTTTCTATGAATCGACACAAATTTATGAGAATATACAATAATTTCTATTTATTTCTAGTATCCATCTAGAATAAACACTAATTTTCTATGAATCGAGACGAATTTATGAGAATATATAATAATTTCTATGTATTTCTGGTATCCATCTAGAATAATTAATAATTTTCTACGACTCGACACGAATTTATGAGAATATACAATAATGTCTATGTATTTCTAGTATCCATCTAGAATAAATAGTAATTGTATATGAATCGACACGAATTTATGAGAATATACAATAATTTCTATGTATTTCTAGAATCGGTAGTGTCGCCTACCGCAGTCACCGAGGAGAACGAGAGAGACAGTGGCGGGATCCTGGGGTGCGTCGAGGGAGGCAGTGGGGAGCCGGGGCGAGACGGCGACGGGATCTTGGGTGCATCGAGGGAGGCAGTGGGAAGCCTGGGAGAGATGGCGGTCGGCGATGCTGGGGAGAAACATATTTAATTAGAATTCTTATAGACATATTTAGTACAATTTTATACATAAATTTATTCTTCAAAAGAAATTAAAAAAATTTGTTGATTCAAACAATTAAATTGCTTGCGTCAGTAGGACCCAATTTGGGGGCAGCCGGGCAGGGTCGGTGTACGCCGGTGGCTGGGGGGGTCAGGCGCGCCCCTACCAGCATTGGGGAGGACAACCGTAAGGTGCCCCGACCAGCAGGACGAGGCGACGATGCTTAGGCCGGCCGTGCGGCAAGGCGCGCGGCGGCGGCGGAGCCCCGGAGACCGGGGAGGACGGCGCGGAGGAGGAGGATGGGGAGGAGGCTGACGCGAGGAGTATGGGGATGAGGAGCCCAGAGGTCGGGGCAGGTCGGGGAGGAAGCCGCCCGCATTCCGAGAGCCGACGGTGGCGGACAGGCGGCGTGGCGGGGGGTGAGGGCGTCGGCGGGTCGGTGGACGGGGGATTTCGGGAGGCCGGCGGTGGCGGGGAATCCTATGGGGCAGAGGACGGGGGGTGTCGTGGAAGGCGACGGTCAGGGAGGATGATGGCGGCGGCAGAGGAGGAACGACGACGACGATTGCGGCAGATCGGGGACGAAAAAGTGGCCAAGTGCTGGAGGGGCAGGGTCGCTGTTTTTATATATAGACACACCTTTTAGTCCCGGGTCGTGTAACGAACCGTGACAAAAGGGGGCCTTTTATCACGGTTGGTGATACCACTGGGGACTAAAGGGTGATTTCGCGCGGGAGCCTGAAAAGGGAAAATTTCCCTCTTTAGTCCCGGGTGGTTTTACGACCCGAGACAAAAGGCCTCCCTTTTGTCTCAGGTCGTAACACCACCCGGAACTAAAGGTCTATTTTGCATAGGACTTTAATTCTTTTCCCATTTCCCTCCTCATTTTCTCATTCTTTCTCTTTGCAACATTTTTAAAAAATGGCAAGTTTAATATTTGAACCATGCAAAATTATATTTCGTTAAGTGTTAACAGCCTTAACTTTCCTATATAAAAAAATAATTTAATAGTTGAAATAATTACTTTATTTTCGGACACAACAATATTTGTCTCCTAAGACATAAGAAAAATGATCAACTTATTCAAAAAAATCTCAAACTTTGTGGTTACTTCTCACAGGGCATCTGAAATGCTTTAATAAGTTTTAGTTCAAATAAATAAAGGAATACACTCATAGAACATTACACAAGTGATTTGAACATAATCATTACCGTACATTATCGAAGTTTCTTTTCTTGACGAAAGTTCCTTGGTCATGGTCGTGACGTAAGTATAGTGTCTCTTGATTTCCAAGCGGTTTGTGTCAGCTTCGACAGCGAATGGAGGCATGCCATCGAACTGATCATAGTCATCTGATTTGTCCATTCTGTCCTCGACTCCCACGATTACTCTTTTACCTGGAAGAACAATGTGTCCCTTTGGCTCTTATGGTCCTTCAGGATTTTTACTCTTCAATTTTCTAGTCATATCCTTGACATAGAAAACTTGATGCACATTTTTGGCAAGGACGAATGGTTCATCTTTGAAACCAATCTTGGTCACGTTCACTATTGTCATTCCATGTTGATCTTTCCTTATGCCACCTCCAGTTAGTTTTACCCATTAGCAAAGAAACAGAGGGATGTTAAGTGGCCCATACTCAAGCTCCCATATCTCTTCTATGACACCATAATACGAGTTCTTGTTATTGTTGTTGTCCATGGCGTCTATACAGACACCACTATTTTGGTGTGTGGTTTTCCGATCTTGGTCTCATGTGTAAAAGTATAACCATTTATATTGTAAGCTTGGAAATTCACAATTGTGCTAGAAGGTCCCCTAGCTAACAAATCGAGTTGTGGGTGAATTGTGGAATCACCAATAACTTGTTCACTCAACCATGAGGGGAAATTTTCCAAGTGATGGCGTGTAACCCATGCTTCGGTTTTGGTTGGATTTTGTGAAGAAATAATCTGCTTGTGTTCCTCAATTTACGGAGTCACCAAGGTTGATTGTTGCAGAACATCTAGGTGTGCTTTATTGAACAAATCAGTATCATTGCTGAAACATGCTTTCCTTCCAATGGTGCCCTTTCCTAGTAGTCTCCCCTCGTGTCGTGATACTGGAACCCCAATCGAGTCAATTGAGTCGACAAAGTCCACACAAAACTCAATGACCTCCTCAGTCACATATCCTTTGGTGATGCTTCCTTCCGGATGTGCGCGGTTAAGAACATATTTCTTGAAGACTGACATGAACCTCTCAAAGGGCCACATGTTGTGCAAGAATACTGGTCCAAGAATAGTAAGCTCTTTCACAAGGTGCACCAGGAGGTGAGTCATAATATCGAAGAATGAAGGTGGAAATGCCAACTCAAAGCTGACAAGACATTGCACAATATCATTCTATAGATTCAATAGGTTCCTTGGATCGACTGCCTTCTGTGAAATTGCATTGAGAAATGCACAAAGCTTTACGAGCGCTAATCATACTTTCTCTGGTAGACCACCCCTCAACGCGACTGGAAGTAACTGTGTCATCAACATGTGGCAGTCGTGGGCCTTTAGATTTGTGAACTTCTTAACTTTCATATTTATTATCCCTTTTATATTCGATGAGTAGCTAGATGGAACCTCCATACTATTTAGGCAATCAAACATGATGTCCTTCTCTTCCTTGCTCTAGGTGTAACTAGCAGGACCTAAGTAATCTTGTTCTTCCTCCTCAACCTCTTCAGGATCTTCTTCTTCCTCAGCAACCTCTATCGGAGGTGCTTCATTCCTATGGATATTTTTCACGTCCCGTCGTGCTTCCAATGTATCCTTAGAGTCACTGTAACAACCCAAGAAGCCTAGGACATTCAGACAATGCTCATAGGTTGTAGTTCTCTTGCTTATTCTCATCCCACACACGTACACCTTCTTTCTTCCATATCAGTAATAGTTCATCAACCAATGGTCTTAGATACACATCAATATCGTTGCCAGGTTGTTTTGGATCTTGGATTAGCACCAGCATCATAATGAACTTTCGCTTCATGCACATCCAACCAGGAAGGTTGAACATGCATAGTGTCACAGGCCAAGTGCTATGGCCACTACTAAATTCACCAATTGGATTGAAACCATCTGTGCTTAAACTAAATCTTATGTTGTTTGCTTCCCCAGCAAAATCTTTGTATTTTTTATCAATCTTTCTCCATTGAGACCCATCTGCCGGATGTCTCAGCATGTGGTCTTGCTTACGATCGATTTTGTGCCATGTCATCAACTTAGCATTTTCTCTGTTCCTGAACAAACGCTTCAGACATGGTATTATAGGAAAATACCACATAACATTCACCAGTACTTTCGTCATCTTGGGAGGCATCCCCTCAGGAGCACCAGGATCATCATATCTCCAGATCTTATAACGTAGCGCTTTGCACATAGGGCAAGCCCACAGTCAGAGTAGTCTTTGTCATTTCTGCACAAAGATCATGGACAACACATGAATCCCTTTGGGTTCCTATTGGCTTTGGCCACGTTGAGAAAAGCATGCATGCCAACAATGTACTCCGGGGATCATCTGTCAGCGTTCATCCATTGCCGATTCATCTGCATCATATTAAGTCCACAAATTATTTCCGTTATGAACTAGATGATGAGAACTAGAGGCCTACCTACATTCTTCCTTAACATGTTGATCATCTCTACACAATACGTAAATTCATAAATATGTTTGAAGTAGAGGTTCGAAATCTAGAAGCTGACTAGCTTTAGCTTGGGGACTTGTGATACAATGACATACAGAGGTCACCTGATGGCCATTTTGATCTCCATTATTAATGATCATACTTTTTATAAACTAACTTCTACAAAATTAGCTTAATGCAAAATAATGATTAGTTCAATGTTTAATTATATTAAAATGTAAACAAACACAAAGATGAAGAAGGGTGAATTCGATGATGTATTTCGTTATGAACTAGATGATGAGAACTGGAGGCCTACCTACATTCTTCCTTAACATATTTATCATCTCAACACAATACGTGAATTCATAAATGTGTTTGAATCAGAGGTTCAAAATCTAGAAGCTGACTAGTTTTAGCTTGGGGACTTGTTATACAATGACATACAGAGGTCACCTGATGGCCATTTTGATCTACATTATTAGTGACCTTATTTTTTATAAACTAACTTCTACAAAATTATCTAAATGTAAAATCATAAATAGTTCTATGTTTTATTATATAAAAAAGTAAAATTCAATTATATCTACATCAATATAAAAGATAACAAGACAATGCTAGTGTTTAGCCAACCACTGTTTTCTCAATCTAAAGTATATAAATGACCTCATCTCTCATTACCTCGTCCCACCTAGCATTTAAGATTGTTATTTTCTCCATCTCTAAAATATATAAAACAATTAATCACAAAAAATGATGGGAGGAAGAAGAATCAAACCTCGGAAACACTTTAGAGGAGAGAAATCTTCACAAATACAAGAAGAAAAAATTCAGCAGCACCTCTCTAAGGTTGAGGCGCCATGGAGGAGGAGCTTGAGCCCTTGGTGAAGAATGGCTGAGGCAAGAGAAAGGGGAAGAAGAAGCTGGATTTATAGGGTGCCGGCTATTAGTCCAGGTTGGAGTTACCAACCGAGAATAAAGGGCACACTTTAGTCCCGGTTGGTAACTCCACCCGGGACTAAAGAATTAGCATCGCGTGGAATTACCAACCAGAGACGAAAGGGTACACCTTTAGTCTCGGTTGGTAATTCCACCCGGTGCTAAAAGCCCGCGCAATCATTGCGGGCAAATGACGTTGGGAGGCAGCCCTTTTGTCACGGTTGGTTATACCAACCGAGACTAAAGGGGGTGTCTCCAGCGAGCAATTCGGGCCACGTCGACGAAAGGCCTTTAGTCCCGGCTCCAAAGTTGAACCGGGACTAAAGGCCCGAACCAAAGCCTCCCTCTCCACTAGTGAAGGTCCTCGACCAAAGGAAAACATCTGGCCCATAATTAGAATATTAGAAGAAAAAACTAGCAAATGGTGTTTGCTTCTTATACAACATTAAAACTGGCATATTCCACCTATCGTAAATAAAAGATATTCTGGCTACGTACTTGGGCAAGCACTTGTCTAGGTACATAGCTAGAATACCATGTATATCTCGGGACAAAGGGACTAGCTGGATCCTACCAAATTTTTCAGTTACTATACTTGTTGTATAGCTTCACTTTCACATATAAAAAGTAGCTAGTTTTTATTTTGGACTAGTATATCTTTACAGGTCACATAGGAAAAATGGCATGATTTTATTTTGGACTAGTATATCTTTACAGGTCACCTAGGAAAATTGGCAACCTTTTATTTCGGACTCTTATATCTTTAAGATACAGCTTATATCCATCCACCTTCAATTTTTGAACTATATGATATTCACAAGCCATCCCTTGTCCACTTTATATATTATATAAAGAAGAACAAAGACCGTAAGACATTTGCCCATTTAGTTGCCAAGCAGAAAAATTTGGCACCTCTGCTAGTAGGTTAGCGATTCGTTGAGTGACTGTGAGAGATGACCATATCTGAATCCCCGTCTCCTGCTGTGAGCAAAGTGGAAGAGGAACAGACCATGCCGGCTGTTGAAAACCCAGTGAATATTCCAGATCCAAAGATGAAGGGTACGGATCCACTAGATGTTGCTCCTTTGAGAATGATTCTGGTTCCCTATGGAGGAAAAAAACCTATCCCCTTTGACCAGAATATACTTGATCGCTTAAGAGACCAGTCTGTCCCTTCCAAAGAACACTCTGTCCGTGAGGAAAAACAAGAAGTTGAGGTTCCCCAATCACTGAAGATGCTTAATGCATACAAGGAAGGGGACTGGAAAGCTTTCATTAAACCTAGACCTTATGGGTCTCAGAAGGACAGGGTTAGTATTTCTATCTTATCAGTTGTAGGTTAGCTTTGCATCTGTACATCTAGATCTGAGGTTCTGTTCAAAATGACTTTTGCTACGAGAAGAACATTGTTTGCTAAATGATTAATAGTTCTTGAGGTGATGTGATTTATGGATCAAATCTATGCGTCTATTGGGTAGTACTGGTTTGATCAATTCCAAACTGATCTATTTTTAATTAGACGTAAAATGGTATAGTTCTATAACCCTTGTAGAATGTACCTATGTACATATGCATAGACAAGAATTATGCCTTCTATCTGCTTAGGCTAAGCTTACATGTCTGCAGATCGATATGATTTCCCTACAGCCCATGCCATTGTTGTATGTTATGGGTAAATTCACTGAAAATATCATTTTTAATAATGCTGCAATCTCTGTTTCCATCATAATTCAATAATATTCGAAACAAGAGTTCATCCTTTGGCACTAAAATCTATTGTGCTTGAGCACACATCATTTTTCAGTCCTCTGAATATAATGCTTACCATGAATTTCAGTTTTAACTCATAATTGTCCTAATTATTTGATATTGCCGCATCTATTTTCCTGCCCTATCCTCAAGCTCCACACAAATTTCATCGACGGTGTGCCTATACAGAGAACCCCCCCCTATTTATTCAAAAAATATAACCGATGGGGAAAAGGACCGCAAATAGCAGGAAACAGTCACAATGTTTATATTTTTGTATTCTTTGCATGTGATAGTTTGGACTAATGTTGAAAATAATGCATTCCAGGGATGGTGCACTTTGTTAGGAAAAATCTCTTATAGAGAGTTCCTTTTATTTGTACCTGACCAAGGTGGACCTTCATTTGTGTGAAAATCCATGATATTTTGCCATCACTAATTCTTAAAATTGGCACAAGTCTATTTTCATGATTAGATGTTTTATTATATTGTGACAGGGTAAAACATTACAAGTTGTAGTTTGAAAGTTAAATTTTGAAGAGTGCATGTCTCAAGGCTCACGATAGACAGTCCTAGTAATTTGTTATCATATATTTTCTGTAATTATTATTTATGTAAAAGAATGGTATTAACTCCAAGTAAATTGTTTATTTGTAGACCTACGAACATTTTTCTTAACTTTTTTTTTTTTTTTTTTTTTTTTTTTGATCTTCTCTTCTATTATTCTAAATAAAAAAAAAAAAAAAAAGAAAAGGGGTAAGAGCAAAGCAACACAACACAACACATATCAGTTGAAATTGGGTGTTTGGTTGGCGTGCTTCTGATGGGGTTGTTTTTTTTTTTTTTTTGTTTTGTTTTTTTTTTTCCATCCCCCCCCGCCGCGCGGGTTTTTTTTTTTTTTTTTTTTTTTTGGTCTTCCCCCCGTCCCCCCCCCCCCCCGCACGGAACAATTTTTTTTTTTTTTTTTTTTAAAACAAAAAAAACAGAAAAAAAACCCCGGCGGGGGAGCGAAGAAAGAGTTTCTCTTTTGGGGGCCCCTGTCCCCCCCAAAAATTTTCCCCCCCCGGGGGCTTCTTTTCAACCCCCTATCTTTCTAATTATTTTTTCAAAAACCCCCCCCATTTTCTCACATGTATGCCTGCAGATTGATTGCAGTTCCATTTTATTGGTTGATTACAACGTAAGAATTGTACCTTTAATTTGTTTCTAGGAGCAACACCAAAGTCAGTGTTGGAGCTGATGAACGTCAAGGATCTTACACTGGCTCATGTTAAGAGCCACCTGCAGGCAAGTTACTAGGATTTCTACTGTATAGCGCTTTGGTACTTATTACTACTTTTACTAGTGTTTCTCATGATCCAAGAACCAAACAAAATGGTAGCACTGTTAGGTGATCTCTTGATCCAGCCCTATACACTTTTCTTCTTGGCATTGTTCGTAGCTATCGCCAAGTACTTATTATCTCTTTCAATTTCATCGACTTAAAACTAGTATATATTATTCTTCAGTAAGGTTATATCACTGAATTATTGCCGCATGGGGGCGTGCCTGGTTAATTTTTCCAATCAGTCCCATAAAGCTAACACTACTGCAGCCATTCTTAAAAATAAATAAATAAATAAATAAATAAATAAAGAGTAGCAGCAGTAGTGTTATTTTGTCTTTGAGCTACTATTGCACTAAAATATCTGAAAATTAAATGCTTACTGATTGAATAGTCCCCATACGACGTTCATACAGATGAGACATATGTATATCATCCATCTGCATATTTTTAAGTGATTTGACATGCATATAGAATTTGGTAATTAATTCTAAACATAGTGGAAGCATTGCATAAGTTCCATGAGTTTTTTTCTCAGATCCACATGTGGAACATAGACATGATCAGCAATTAAGATACATTGTTACTTTAGTGTAACACTCATGTTTCTTGCAGGTTTTGCATGGAGATGCTGTTCTTGATGAATTGCTAGTGAGTTCTTGAATCAAAGCATGTCTATATTCTATTTGAGTTTTGTATTTATAGAGGCTGCACTATAAAATTGATTTGTTCATTCGGACTAAAACCGATCGATCACTCAATGACCAGGATCGCACCATATTTGTAGAAGAATAGTGTCCACTTCCAACTTTGTAGAAGGAACAGATTGCTTTGTCCACTAGATAGATTTGCAATCTTTCTAGTAGCTAGAGTTGCAGATGAAATATGAAGTAAATAAATCTTGTGATGATATGTAAACTGCAATTAAACATTGCTGCCATTGCCTTTTTTGTGTCACCATTTATATCAATGTGAATGCAATTAAATAAGCAATTTCAAATTGTCTTTTACCTTTATTGTAGTGTGTGCAGGTTTGCACCATGGTGCTAGCATCTTTTGTCCTTTGAACTGGTTGTTGTCTTTTGAACACATAGTTATGATAGAATGATGACTTGTGCATGACATTTCTATTTGCCTATGTAATCTGATTATTTGGTTGTGTATAGTGATGTGAACTGTGTGATAATTACCAACGATGATGGTTGTCTAATCCAGTTGCTAATGGCTTTGTATGGTGTTGTACTGTATATTATTACTGCCTGAAATTTTCTTAACGAGAACCTTGTGATTTATAAATGTGATTTGTGATATATTGTTGTTGATTTGTGGTTTGTGATGTAAATACATATATACGTCTTTGTTGCTTAAACAGAAAAGTAATTTTTTTTAAAAAAAATTAGAGGTGGCTTCCCCGAGTGTTTGGGCAGTGGCACTCGGGGAAGAGGTATTTTTCTTTTTTCTAAAAAAGGGGCTTCCCCGAGTGCCGCCTCCAAGGCACTCGGGGAAGATTTTTTTCTTTTTTTAAAAAAAGGGGCTTCCCCGAGTGTTGCACTCGGGGAAGAGGGTTTTTAAAAAAAATTCGAATTTCTTCCCCGAGTGCAACACTCGGGGAAGAGTAAAAAAAAGTGGACGGCACCGACGGTGTTAAATCTTCCCCGAGTGCTACCGTGGCACTCGGGGAAGCCTTCCCCGAGTGTGCGATTTTTGGCACTCGGGGAAGACCTCTTCCCCGTGAACCACTTTCCCGGAAGCTCTTCCCCGAGTGTTGCACTCGGGGAAGGCTTCCCCGAGTGTTTTTGGCTCTTCCCCGAGTGCCTGAGGCACTCGGGGAAGCGGGTGACTCCTGTAGTGTAGACCCTTCATCAATCATATTGAATCTTAATCATTCATTCTTTTACACATTCTTATCCCACACCTCTTAATTCTTATCCTATTTACCAAACGGCCCATAACAATTTTCACCATATATTCTAAATAGCATGCTATGTAAAGTTGTTCCCCAGCAAAAAAGGGAGAAAATTTCTGGATTAGGTAAATCCAATATCTCTTTATCTAAGATGCATGAAACACATGAAAAGGATTTAGATTACTCCATGGCTGTTGCAGCGTCATGAGCTCCCATAGGATAACACCAAAGCTATAAACATCAGACTTCTCATTTGAAGGCTCATCACGTAAAACTTCTGGTGCCATCCACTCCGGCTAGAAACATGACATGGAAAACACTTACCCACATAGATTTATTTAACAAAAAAGAAACACACAGAACGGAAGAACATAAGTACAACGTACTGTCCCTGCTGCAGTCTTGGAAGATAAAAAGGTATTTGCCTTCAATCTAGAGAGACCAAAGTCACATACCTGTAGGTCACAAGAGTACTTTGGTTTAAGGAAGTCGGGAAGGGAAGATGACATGAAAATGTCAGTGTCCTCAAGAACATGAAAATGAATAGTTCAGCTTTATCCCTTTTTCAAAAAGGTAATGCAATCAGCTATAGCCTACATGAGTAACAGAAATAGCCTAAACGAAATAAAAGATGGTAAATCAAGTCAAAAAAGTTTATTACTTAAATGTCATTTCAAGCAATTGACAGAAAGTGTTGTTTGTCCTAATAGAAATATAAGTAAAACCAGAGAACCATACTTTCACAGTGTACTTTTTGTCAACCAACAGGTTTGGCGACTTAAGATCCCGGTGGACTATAGGCGGATTGCGCTTATGAAGATAATTCATCCCTTTAGCCTGTATTAAAAGAGAGAGAGAGAGGGAAAACACTCATAAAAAAAGTAATAAAAACGAGCACAACGTTAACTTTATATGACACATGTCTACTCATCAATTCATCATCCTTTGACCAGTGAAATCTGTACTGAAGAAAGTACGTTGAATACCCTGAAATAGCAGTGCTAGGTCTCAAATATAGCTGACACTAGTGACAGCACCATTGCTGCTGTTATAGGTCCCATGCTGTAGTGGTTTATTACGCCCTTCTCTAACCCTCAGTAGCCACTTACAGTGTATGCGGCCCATAGCCGTGTTTCAGTGTCAATGCATTTCAGAGTTCATAAATGACCCTTTTAATTGAACAATCTAATCAGCTTTCCCTTTGAATTTATTAATCAAGGGCTTCAGATATGAACAGAAACAGAATTGATATCTTGTACAAATCTACCCAGAATGTGTCTGCAAGATCTTACTTCCTCTACATGCTTTTTACTAATTATGTTTAGAGTAAATCTCACACACCTACAGCTATGTTCTCTTGTAACATAAACCTACAATTTTTGCTGTTCATTTAAAAAAACTATAACTATTTCATTCCTAAGTACCAAAAACCTACAGATTGCTACATGGCCGGTCCCACTTGTCATCAACCCATGTCGTAAAAAGGTTGTAGTTTTGTGAATTAGGCTTACAAAGTTGTAGCTTTGTGTTACAAAAAAGTAGATTCTTGAAATTTACTCTTTTTTTAATGAAATACAATCTGTTTAAATATTAATATTACCACGTCGAAAGCCATACTCAAGCGCCGTCTCTCATCCAGACTTTCCCTTGTACCATGCCTATGTAAAAGTCTGTACAGGCTACCTCTGCAAATAGAGAATATAAGCGTTGAGTGCTTTGAATCTTCGAATAACAGTAAGAAGCTAAGAGAACAAATATAGCATGTTTTAAACATTAATCAGAAAGTAAGACACACCTTGAAAGGTATTCAGTTACAATTGAAAGGTTAGGTGGCTGAGTAACAGCACCCATAAGAAGAACAATGTTTGGATGCCGCAAACTTTTCATGATTGCAACCTATAGAGATGTCCAAGTCCAACCCAGTTAATGACAAATCGACATTGCATTGCTATACACTGTACTATATTTGTGATTCTTCACTGAGGTACAATACAAGTACACCCTTTAGCATCCAATATTCAAACAATACTTGTTTGATAAACATAAAAAACAACCCAGATACACAGACACATTGAAAATGCTCTTTGTAGTCAGTCGATACCTCAATGGTAGGAGAATGAGAAAAGCAATTTAAATAAGATGCAGTGTAATACACATATACCTCTCTAAGAAATTCTTTGAGACGTTCTGGGTGGAAGTCCTGCTCCATTAGAATCTTTACAGCAACATCCTGAGTTACAAAGCAAATGTTGATAAATTCTTCCATCATTGTTAGAGTACAGTAATTTGGATTTAGGCATCTAATGGAGCGGTAAGAAAGTCAGCTCAGGATCACTATGTTTGTAATCAACATAATAAGGATGTTCCGTATGGACATCTTGCATTAACTCCAAATACAAAAATGTGTTTCTGATGAGTAACAAACGGAAAAACATACCGAGCCATTCCAATCAGCACGGTGCACGGTGCCAAAAGAACCTGGAATATTTCCACATTAGTAAACAATACAAACGGCATTTATGTAGTTGAGAAGATGACTATGAAAATATTCTTTGTTTTTCAAGACAGTCTTTGTGGACTACATGACCTAAAAAAACTTGGTTCAGCTAATTGTTCGCCTTAAGCCAAACAAATATATAGAATGCGCTAGAAAACGGCACGTTAATTTGGAAGAAAAGTAAATAAACAGCCTACACACATCTTATAAGCATATCGTTTAAGTGAGGAAACACACCTGCACCAATTTTCTCTCTCAAAACAAGTTCGCTCCATGGAATAATCAAGTCTTCTATGTCAAGAGACGTACCACTAAAGGGATCACTTTTTCCAGAATGAGCATCTTCAGGGAAACTGAAAATATTATTAATTTATTAGCTTTGTGCTAAAATATACCTTCTTTAATAGAAAGCAATCTAGTTGTGTACCTTTGCGATATAGAATGCCCTTCTTGATTACTGGGTTGAGCTCTAGCCTTAATGTGAGGAAAGGTGACCTGAAAATCACTGTTTGTTGCATGTGATGAGTTTGGTCCCAGATTTGACCCCATAGCCTCATCTAAGTCAATAACAGTACAGTTCCTGAAAGCATGTCATATGTTATTTCCAGTAGATAATAGATCTCTTGTAGTTCAGCATGCTGACATTCAATTTAAATATACAAATGCCAGCTGCTGGATCACTGAACACGAGATTAAGTGATTGGCAATCAACAAAATATTGCTTTGCCAATGACTTGAAGTTATCACCAATATCAACTGAGTACTGTTTTGGTGGTCGCAATGGTGAAGAAACAGAGATTGACAATAGTCCATTCATGAGTGAGTCAGGTTCAGATAAGAATCCTGGGTTCCCTATCAAATCAATTTGATATTCCCTGGATCAGAAACAAAGTAAATTCAGGAACTGCTTAAGTACAAGATACATACATGCAAAATAAAGTCAGCATTGAATAAATAAGTTGGGCTAAAACATGTAACATTGTAATGTCTCCAAATATTTATTTTCTAGGATGCCCGCTAAAACCGACTGTTCGGCTGTTTGCATGAATAATGATTACATCACGGGACTTGTACATTTGAGAAATCTCAGTTATGCATATCCAAATTTTCTGGATATTCATGAAGAGAAATCGAGCAGTTATATAACTATGTTGTGTGATAACAAACATCACAAGTGTCGCTCACTTATCATTATCTCGCATCCTCAATACCCTCTCTTTGCAATGACCCAAATTGTACAAAGTACGATCCATTATGTCATAATAGCAAACCTGTCATGACCAAAGCGCACCAAGCAAGAAGCAGCGGCACCTGCTGCACAGTACTTGCATCCTTTGACAATGCGACAAGGGAGACTGATGGAGTCAGCTAGGGTCTTCCGTTTTATTCCCCAAAGATAAGCAATATGATCATCGAAAGAAACAGATTACATAAGAATAGAGTCATGGCATTAACCAAGAAATGATATAAAGTAGAAAGGTTTGCTTATGCATTTGAAAGGAATAATATATTTAGATAAAAATAACAACAATAACGTTAGGAATACTTGCAGAGATGATGAGAATGTTACACAACTGCTTTTTAAATCAAAAGGCAATGAAATTATATAATTTTCACAGCTTATATAATATGTCCAGCAGACAATGTAGTGAGATAATGAGATCACCTTGAACAGTAATGCTCGGTGCCAGCAACAGCCAACTGATAACTTTCCAATGGGAAGCACAACAGAACCGGAGCTAATCTTCAAGAACCCAACAGAATCTCTCCACCGGGGACCTAACTCGTGTTCTTCTGTAGAAGCCACTGATCCCCTTCATCAATGGTGCACATTTCAAGACGAGAGCCGATACACCAAAAGTAAGACATGGCAACTGCATTGCTTACTGACCCCATCTTGGTGGATACAATGCCAGCCAATCGGGTAGCGATCTCCTTGGAGTCGGCACAGGTCCGAGAAACGTCAATGGCCACGTCTATGAGCTGCCTCAGGTCATAGTCAGCCACCTTATCTACCATGACCACTTGGATAGCAGAATCGGCAGGATCCACTGCCCTGAGAGACTCGATGGAGGGCATCCGGCCGCCGTCGTGCAAGTCGTTGCAGAGTGTCCATACGAAGGGGTCCATCCCCTGGATGTGATAGAAGCCGTCCGGGACCTTGTCGGAGTAGGACAAGCAGCCATTGACCTACGCATAAGATACGGTGGTCACCCAGATAACTTGCGTTTTCGGCAGTGATACATAACTAGCTGAAAAGAAACAGAGATTTAGTGCAGACCCAGAAGCGGTGGGAGAGAGATTGCGGCGAAGCGATGTGCTGGAAGCGATCGGTGGAGGAGGAGGGCTCGAGGAAGTTGGGGTCCACGGCCGAGGACGCCTCGGAGCAAAGGCGGAGCGCTAGAGCGAGCTGGAGGTGGTAAGCCTCCTCTGCCTGCTGCGCCCAGCTCTTGCTGCCCGACGGCGGCCGTTCTGCGTCCCTGTACTCGCCGTAGGCGAGGGTTGAGACGGTGGACGACCCATCCACCTCGTCGCCGCCGACGCTGCTCCCGCTGGACTGCCGCTGCAGCCGAAGCCAGTCCGCCACGCCGAGCTGGGGGCTGTTCCTCTGCGGCGGCGGTGGCGGCGGCCGGTGGAACGAGGCGGGCCCGCCGTCGTCGTCGGACACGGGCGTGGGAGGGTAGTGCGGCGAGCACCCGTCGTTGCTGACGCTGGTGGGCGGGGATGTGGCGAGGAGGGTGTACGTCGCCGCGCCGCGGCGGTGGTGGGGGCCCCTCGCCTCGCCGCTCCCCCCGCCGTCCACTTGGCGGCGTCCCTCATCGTTTCGCCGCCGTCCACTTGGGTGGACTTGTCGATAGGTGGGTGACCTGGGAAGCCGGGCCCGCACGTCGGCGCACGCGCAGGCACGCGAGCGTGGCTGCGTGGGGGGTTCTCGGAGGATGTCGAAGCGGCAGGTGGTAGTGGTGGACATGGCGGCAGTGCGGAGGAAAGAGAAAGGAGTACCCATCATGCATGCACCGCTCCCGCGTGGTACTCTCCGACCAGTCCAGCGCACTGGTCCCGGGCGTCCAGTCGGCGCGCTTGCCTTCGAGTCCGGGACGGTCAACTCAATCTGATTTCGTGATCCTCACTTTTTTTTCTTTGTTCAAGAAGGATCCGATCCTTCTCTCACTTTAAAAGTTTCGATACCCTTTTGTTTTCAAAGTTCGGTAAACAAGAGGCTGGAATTAATTTGTAGTATTGTGTTGTGAATGTAGTATCTAAAGTTAATTGTTTGTTGCTCGGATGCACCAATTAAGTGACCATACAAAGAAGGGTCAAATGATCAAAGTACCCACGCCGCCCCATGCCCACGGTACGTTGAGAAGCCTACACCCCTATGTCTGAAAAGCTTAGGATGTCATCATTCGACATTATTTCGCTACACGCTGAAATATACTCTGAAAACGAATCCAATGACTCACAGGTCTTTCATTAATTGTTGCCTTGCAGTCTCTATGCACGCCCATTTGTAACCCTATATAAACAGCCACATCTTCCTATCTACTCGCTCAGAGATCATCCATGGTAAGTAGAGGAAGAGGAAGACGGGTGGAAGAAGAGGCCGAGCGGGGCCGCTTTAGTGGGATGGAGGCGGTTCCTTTCTTTGAACCACCACATGGTCAACTCTCATTAGAATAATATAAACATGAGTTTGAGCTAGAAAATACTCTCAGGGGTTACAGACCCATCAAAGATAACTGGCCAGTGCATACATGGTTTGGATTGCATTATCCAAACCTTCGATGGCTATGTCGAGAATGGACGTGGATTTTTCCGTTGCTCTATTGAAAAATGTAAGTTGTTATTTTTCCTTTACCTTACAGCTTTATGTTTTTTTTCAACAACTTTATGTTTTCCTTTGCCTAGGATAGGGATTAAGCCTGAAGGCAACTTGTTGATTGTTATGGCTCATTTATGAAAAGAACAGACGCAAGGATGAAATTAAGAAATTAAAGAGGCCTGTGGTCTTAGTGATTCTACTATTGATATGGTAGATAAATCTGTATCTGATAACAGCCAGATGCTAAAGTACACCCCCTTTCTCAAAGATAAGAGCTTTCTCAAAACGGGGACAACAATAAGCAATCCAAACAATATTTCAAGGTTACATGAACTTGAATTATGAGCGCGTTCTCCATCCGATGCTCCATGACGTCGGACTCCATAGCTGTGACTCGTCCTGGAGGCGAAGCAGCGCCATCTGGACGCGCTGGCGCTCCACCAGGAGGCGGGCCGGCGAGAGCATACCGGGCAAGGCGGCGCCGCGCAGAACAGATGCGTGGCCACCTGTAGGCGCTGCGGGGACTCGTTCTGGAGGTAGAGCAGGGGCACAGGGAGGTGGCGCGAGGACTCGTTCTGGCAGCGTTTTCTGTGGTGGCGGCGGCGAGTCGCTGGAGTTGCTGCTCGATCGATTGGGGAGAACGACAGAGGCAAGGGGGTTTTCGCAAATCTGCCGGAGGTGCTGTGCGTGGGGGGCTATTCGCAAAACGATGATGAGGGCTGGCGGGCGTGTAAATGCAAAAAGGACGGCTCTCGCTGGTCAACCATCGGATGGGGAATATGTGGTGTAGATGAAGGTTTGCATAGTTTGCACAGGTGTAGTGGTTTGCATAGGATATGCTCCCATATTATATATACTAGCAAAATACCCGTGCGTTGCTACGGGTGCACATCACCATAGGTACAACATCAAATGTTTGAGCTTCAACACTAATAGGATTAGTGTAATTATATTAGTATATCCAGAGTTCAGACATACAAGAATAAAAACATAGAAAAAACATGATCTGCACGGTTACACTGCAGAATTCAAATAGTTCCTCAATGCTTGATTGTCCATGCTGAGCTGCACATCTAACTTCATCACCTCCATATCACAGCCTTGGCTCTCTATCACTATGGAATTCTTAAGAGAAGGCACCTTAAGTTTGATGAAAAGAAAAGAAAGGGAGCACGATGCTGAAACACTTGCTTTCAGGTTCATCAGAACTATAATGCCTTGCAGTAAGAAAAAAAAACTATATGGATTTTTTTTAGAACAAAAGACAGAAACCAACTAATTAAACATAGTTATGTTCACGCCAGCTGCAGGCCAATACTGCTTCCCGACGAACTTGAACATCCTTCTCGGCCTAGTACCGTTGTCGCCTTAGTTATGTTCACGCCAGCTGCAGGCCAATACTGCTTCCCGACGAACTTGAACATCCTTCTCGGCCTAGTACCGTTGTCGCCTCATCGGGCAAGGTTGGATACTGTTTCGTCACCCAGCACGGCGGCGACACCTCCCCTCGCTCGGCCCAGGTGAAGACTGCAATGGGATCAGGGTCTGGACTCTGGAGACAGTACTGGCGCACCTCACCGGCGAAGTGATGGTCACGTCCACTGCCGCCTCCCCGCGCCTGATCAAGAGCGCCAGGAGCGCGCCGGGGAGGATCTTCGAGCCCGCTGACATCGCGGCCACCGGTGTTGTCGGCGGCTTGTCATCTCCGACGACAGTAGCACCAGCGAACGACATGGAATTGAACCTCTCTGCTCGGTGTCAATATTAGACAGTATATATAGATGGTTACTATTTCCTTTCTTTTTACGTTAATCACGGCTCAGCTTGATCATCTTCTCCGGTTTTGTTTCCATATAAGTTCCTTTCTTTTTGCGTTAATCACGGCAGCACCTTGATCTTCTCCGGAACTGTTTGCGTTAAACACGGCTCACCTTCATCATCTTCTTACTTATTATTTAATTTATATCTTCTTACTTATTATTTAATTTATATTTATGCTTCGATATTTACTTATTATTTAATGCTGAAATCGGTCAAGATCAGGGACATCAAGATGTTGTAGAAGTTAAGGTTTATCTTCTTACTTATTATTTAATTTATATTTATGCTTCGATATTTACTTACTTAAATAAAAAAATATTAATTGGGAGCCTCGGCGTTGAGTTCGCCCCAGGGCCCTTAAAAACATAGAGCCGGCCCTGCATCGAGGACAAGTACGGCGAGCTGCCGCCGGCACACTCGAGCTTGCTGGCGGCGCACCTGGCGCGCATGAAGGAGTCCGGCGAGCTCATCTTCATGAAGACAACAACTTTCATGCCGACGCGCTTGATGCGCTGCCGAAGCGCGGCAGGGGCCGCTCGCGCCCGTGCGGCCGCCCGCCCCGTGCCTAGGGGCCACGGGATGCGCTCGACACCGCCGTGGCGAAGGCCGCCTCCACCGCGCCCGGGGGCCGCGGCCGCGCGGCCGAAGAAGGCCAAGACCAACGCCGCCCCGGCCGCTCCCACCCCAGCCCTCGCCGGCGACGGCACCACGCCGGCAAAGCGCGGAGCTCTCGTGCGCGGAGGAGACCAGGATGTGCAAGCGGCCTCGTTCCTCGTCGAGGTGGTGTGTGCAGTCGGGCAGTCAGCAGCAGCGGCGATGAGTCACCTCCTCACCTTCACTGACGAGGTCGACAACCACGACCTCAGTGGAGAAAGGAGAGAGAGGTGAGAGGATGGAAGGAAGAAGAAGGGGGCATTTTGGTCCAATTTTTTTTATAAACACACCGAACGGGTAAGTAATGGTATGGTTCCAATTTCTCTGAAATTGTAATGGCACGCTTCTAATTTCGTGAATTGTAATGACATATTTCCAAACTCGAAGAATTGTAATGGCATAAAACTAATTAACCCTTAAATAAATATATATGTGCTGCATGTACATAAGTTCTTACCACTTTAACCATGTTGTAGTTAGACTTTTATCTATATTTAAGCAATACACTTTTCATGGTATTTCTGACCAAAGCCATAAGAGTCAATTATTCTTCGTCCTTACATCATTTGTAGTAACGAGTATTTTGATGAAATTAATCACTAAAGTATATGAATATAGACGCTTCATAAAGGTGATGCATGACTTTAATGAATTTCCCCTTAACTTCACTTCTTTCCCTAATTTACCAACTATAAACAAATCTCTCTAATTTTGAACTCCAGGACCACTGTGTATCCTCACAAAAATTTGTACTCTGAACCACTGCGGCTGCTCACAAAAATTCAGACATTGTATTTGTAAACTTAACTCCTCGTGAGTCTATACTGCTATGGTTAGAGCTTGTACAGTTGCTGATGTATCCCTACTGCCTGTAGGAAGAGGGCACTTAAAGAATTGCCTGTAGGAAGAGGGCACTTAAAGAATTTGAGGGACACTAAGGAAATAGGTGAAGATGGGGATGTAAGATTTTAAAGAACTTGAGGGACACTAAGGAAATAGGTGAAGATGGGGATGTAAGACTTTTTTTATGTTACAAGATACATCTGACATCATCTCATTATCTTGCTTATGTGGCATATTGAAGCTTATTTTCTGCAACAGTTATATATCA
The DNA here is from genome assembly GCA_947561735.1 of Cenchrus americanus. Taxonomy (NCBI): domain Eukaryota; kingdom Viridiplantae; phylum Streptophyta; class Magnoliopsida; order Poales; family Poaceae; genus Cenchrus; species Cenchrus americanus. The sequence continues at coordinate 192,641,854 of OX387242.1, forward strand.
GTTGCTCTTATGTTTCTCAGAATATGGAAACATATGATTCAAGAGATATATCAGCTGGCATATATTCTTCTGGAAGAAGGGAAGATCAAGCAGAAGGCATACTGCAGAACAAACTGATAAAGCAAGGTGAGAACTATGTTGGAATGAAACACAACAAGAATATGGTCTTTGAGAAAATAAACGAGCAATAGGATTGCTGGTATAGTATTTGGTTAATTAAAGACTTTGTTTTATTTTGTATTCCCAAATGATTGAAGACAATGTAAAATGGAACCAAAAATGCAAAATTAAGGATGCTTCTTCATTGTTTTTTTACATGCTGCTCAATTTTTGAAAACACTGAAATTCATAGTAATGCCTTATCATATCACTTGTAATGCCTATGTAGAAATCACACAAGGCGCGCCAGTTTTCTAGTTCCTTACTATTCTTAGTTGATTTGCTATGCCAATTTCAGCTATTACTTCTAAAGTCTTAGTTGTCCCACCATCTCGGCTCATGGCATTGATTGGTCAGGCTTTGAAATGGCAAAACACCCAGGTTTTTCTGCGCACACTGTTTATGACAATTGCAAACTGTCATGTATCTACAAAATTCTTGTAGTGGAGGCGGATCTTGTTGTTCCGGAGGTGCCACGCTCGGCCGGCTCACTATCTGTGAAGAGGTCGGAGCCGGAGCCCCCAAGCCGGCTGGAACGTGCGCCATGTCCTTCGACGCGAGCGTACGCTCCGGACGGCCTTTCTCGACGCTCTTGGTCGGAGTCGAAGCCCCCGAGCCATCCGGGGTGTGGTTCACGCGTTCCACCTCAGGCATGGGATCCACGTGGGATCCCCCCGCAAGTGGAGCCCCCGGGCCGTGCGGAACGCCTGTTGTCTCGTGGGCGAGTTGCCGGGTGGCGTGCTGGAGTTCCCATATGTCGCTGCGTACGGAATGAAGTTTCCATATGTTGCCACACGAAATCTTGCTTTCTTAGTTTACGTTCTCAATTTATATATATCGTCGGTAGTTTATATAAGTTGACGGCGTCTGCTTAGGAATAGGATGCTTAGGCTGACCGCAGCGGCGTACTGGGAACCATCCACCTCGGTCGGCATCAGCACTTTTGGCGTAAAAACGCTCTGCGGTGGGTACTAAAACACCTACGCCACCATCCCGTTCGCCTGCTTGCTCCGCCACATACAGCGTCCGTTCCGGACGAACGCAATGCGCCGACGTGGACTGGGGACCATCACGTGGGGGGCGAGCGGAGAGGAAGGAGGAGCCCTGTGGTCGCCAGAGAAGATGGCGTGGACGCAGCGGGCGCCGCAAGGGAGAAGGGGCGCTCGCCGGAAGGGAGAGGCGGCGGCCGCCGCGGGCGCACCCGGACCCTCGCATCGCGCACGCGCACCGGCTTCTCGCGCCCGACCTTCTCACGCCAGCGAGGGGAAGGGAGCCGCCGCCGAGCTCATGGTCGCCGCCGAGTCGAGGTGGGCCACCACTTATTGCAGAGCACGGCTGCACGCGGTGCTCTGGGCTCTCCAAGCACCGGCCATGGTGCCGTCCTCTCCTCCGCCCACCGCCGCGTGCTCGAGCGCCGACAGTGAAGGAGTCGACAGGCAGTCGCCGGCAATGTATACCCCTCACACCGCCGGACTCCGTGCTTGTCGCTGAGAGCCGTGGAGAAGCCCGCCCCGAGGCCGCGGCGCACCTTGCGCGGGAGGGGGGATGGCCACGGCGGGCGAGATCTAGGGAGCAGGAACGGCGGAGTGAGGGGGGGAGGGGGGATGGCCATGGCGTGCTCAAGCTTCAATAGGCGTCGTCTTCGATGTTGTTCTGGATAGATTGATACTAGATGGGGAAGAGAGCGATGGACAGATGGGGGAGGAAAACAAGTTTTCTTAAGGGAAAGTTAGGTCCACTACAAATAGGTCCACTCGTTAGTCTTTAAGGATAGTAGTGGGTATGGTAAATAAGAGTAGAATTTAAAGATGACTAAGATATAGAGTATGAAAGAGAGTACGACCACCGCAGAAGAAATTCGTATAGAGGAGAAAATCTAGATGACTAGGACTAATAATCCTTAGGATAGAGAGGGAGTATAACCACTGCGATCAGCCTTATGATACGGAATACTGTATCTTTCTGTGCTATAAAATATTTTCGGAAATATAAACATAGCCGATCACAATCTTATAAAGTACTTCATGACAGGGCACAAACACTGTAGTACAAATTTGACAAAGCAGATTCAAACATGGATCTAACATGAATAAAACTAAAAGGGTGCAAAGGGATCACCATTAGGTTCACTTTCGGACCTCTTTAGTTCAACAAAATGAACTAGTTTCTAAAAATAGTGGTGTATTTTGAGAAGCTAGTTCATTTGGTTGAACTAAAGAGGTATAACCACTGCGGTCAGCCTTATGATACGGAATACTGTATCTTTCTGTGCTATAAAATATATTCGGAAATATAAACATTGCCGATCACAATCTTATAAGTACTTCATGACAGGGCACAAACACTGTAGTACAAATTTGACAAAACAGATTCAAACATGGATCTAACATGAATTAAACTAAAAGGGTGCAAAGGGATCACCATTAGGTTCACTTTCGGACCTCTTTAGTTCAATAAAATGAACTAGTTTATAAAAATAGTGGTGTATTTTGAGAAGCTAGTTCATTTGGTTGAACTAAAGAGGTATAAAGGTCCCCTAAAGGTTTGCTACTTTCACCCCTAATCAAATTAATTAAGGCGAAATTGCTTTGATAGCACTAATCAGGCCTTTTTATAAAATATATGGTCTAATCCAAGTCCATAATATTACTGTGTTCAGCTCCCTTGCTTGCTGCAGTACTGTGTTCCTCTTGAACTTCAAGTATTGCTTGGGTACTGTGTTCCTCTTGAGCGCCAATGTCGAATATGCTCATCATCTTGCAAGGGTATGTGGGAAGGAAGTTCCCAGGTCGTTTTGGATTTCTCTCAACACCTGTGCACAGCAAAACAGCACAGGGAATTAGCGCAAACCCAAAAGACCCTGCAGAAATAATACAATAAAGAGTATCTGGCGCATGATCCACAAAAGGTTTGACACCATATACATTCATCTAGAGGCACTACATGTGAATGTGAATACCGCAAATTAGCCATGTGCAGGTAAAGAAAGGAGGAATCACCTGGGTTGAAGTATCTGGGGATCCAGCACTGTGTTAAAGTGTAGCTGAAAATAAGTCCACGCATTCTTTCTCCATCAAAGACGGCAACTCCATATAGTGTCGGCATCTTCATGTCAATAGATAGCACCAATGCCTTCCTATCTTTTCGGCTTACCTTGGCCATGATGTACACAACATGACTGTCTCTCAAGCTGAGTGTGGGATGGCCTGTGTAAAGCCCCACTAAGGTTGGCCTTGATGTGGCCTGGCAAATAGGCAGCAGGTCGACATTGTGAGTGCGTTGATAATCAACCACGATATCCTTCGAGGAGACAGTGTGGTCATGTCGCCAATCCTCATCCCAATCATCCGTCACCTTCCTACTCCATGTGGATACCTCCCATTCCAAGTTCGGGCCTTCTTTAGCCATATAGACAACTGTGAGACGACCTTCAACCACAGCAATGTCCCGGAAGAGCAACCCTGGGTCGTCGAATGTCATACGAGTAACGATGATTTCTGTGGGCAATGGTATGTAGCGCGGAGATGTGCGGTCTAGTATGTCACAGACCACGATGCCCCGCCACATATCGACAAAGCCAAGTAAACCACCTTCCCCAAGAGCGATCGCCTTGGTTGTAATATGATCGACAGGACATTGAACAGAAATAAGCCTGCTAGTCCACCGTTGTACCTGGGAGTCGAAGACCCAGAGCTTGAAGGAGTAATCAGGTTCACTCCTCCTGTCGTAGTAGAATCCGGCGACGTAATAGTGTCGGTCGTGGTACCAGTGCCGACGTAGACGGAATCTCGTCCCGTCGTCTTCCCCGTGTAATCTCCCCGTACAGGGGCGGAGGACGAACCCCCCGTCGTCGTCGCTCTCCACGGGTGGGCGGACCGTACAGGGGCGGAGGCGGAACTCCCCGTCGTCGCACTCCACGGGTGTGCGGACGTCACGACGGGGCAGGAGGGCGAAAGTGCAGCGCTTGTTGAGGCAGGGCTCAGGGAGCTGGATCAGCTGCAGAGACGGCCCGCTGCCGTCGTATGCCTTGTATACGAAGTAGTCGGCGGCACTCCAGCCGTGCAGCTCCGCTTGAAGGAGCAAAAGGTCCGAGCTTACAGCCAGAATTCTGGGCTCCAAGACGACCTCGGTGGGTTTCTTCTCGGGGCACCACACGCAGACGTAGGAGACGAGCGGCGGCGGCGCGGCGCAGAAGGTGACCCGGATCTGGGTGCCGTCGCTCATCTTGCAGTACGCGGAGGTGTAGTTTTCGCGGTCGGCGATGTAGGCGTACAGATCGAGGAGCGCCCAACTTGTTCGGGGAGCATCGGCCTCGCTGCGATAGTAGCCGTGGAGAGGCGGACGCAGGGAAGGTTTCCCATCGCCCATCTCGATGGATCGAACTCTCCTCCGTCGACGGCTTCAGCCTTGCGGGCTGGTTATATGGATTACAAAGTGCGGAGGAGGGGGAGCCCCGCCGATTTTATTGAGCTTGTCAACTTGGGAAACGATAGGGAGAGATAAGGAATCCGGATCGGAATGGAGCTGGCGAGGATGGATAGCGGCTGCGGCGGAGGATGTGATGAAATATATTATACACCCCGTTAGGGTTGCCGGCAAAGAGTCAAGGTTCACCGTAGGATCTTGTATCTCCAGTCGATGCGCCGCCGGCTACGCTCGACGTCGTCCCAGTCCTCCCCACCTGCTCCCACCCACGACGCCCCTGCTCCTCCCGCGAGCGCCAGATTTGGACAACCCGCGACCTCTTCGTGTGGTGGCGGCCGCCGGGATCCGCCGCGGCGTCCAGCCGGTGGCTCCTCGAATTGGCTGCTCGTGTCTGCGCACGAACGGCCATGGACGGCTTCTCCGAGCCGCGCGCATGGGCGTGCCCGACGCCGGCGCGGCCTGCTGCTACCCGAATGGCGACGACGACTGCTGGTGTTGCTGATGCTGCGGTGGAGGCGGGTCTTGGATTCGTACGCTCCCTTCTCCGACTGGCCATCCTCGGATTTGGCATCTCCTTCTCTCTATCTCCCATATGTGAAGTGGATTTTGACCTAACTTACCCGATTTGTTGTGAGTTTTGAGCAGCTGTGGAGTCGATTTGGACTGGAGAGTTTGATTCCGCCCCCAGATCCAGTGCTTCCCCTTCTCGATTTGTCCCTTTCCCTCATCTTTTCTCCCATCTGATTTGATTGTGGTTGATTTTTTTCAAAGTATTTGTTCATGTCTGTAATGAGTTGATTGCATATTATACCTGAGCACATGTCATTGTTGATGATTGCTGCAAATAACTTGATTCAATCTGAGCACATGTTCATGTTGATGATGCTTGTTAACTATAGTAAAAGGCAAAAAACTGAACACTTGCCCCTGCTGCTATAAAACTGAACACTTGCCCCTGCTGCTAAAAAACTGAACACTTGTCCCTGCTGCTATGTTGTTAGTGCTATATATGCTGAGACAATAAACATGTGCAATGATGATTTACTCCTTAATTCAATTTTTCATGAGACAATAGACATGTGCAATGATGATTTATTTAACCTTGAGTCAATGGAAGTGGGTTGTGATCACTACAAAAAATTTGAGTTAGCTTTCTTCTCAATGTTGTGACCACTGCATAATGCTCTATGTATATATGCCCTGATTTCAGGTTTCTTGTTTCTGATTAATCTGTTGCCTGCTGCAACCTCATCTTGGAATTACTTTATGAAACAGAAGATGCTTCTTTGAAGGTAAATACACATTACAGCATTTGTTTCTTTTGAAAACTTGTCACTATAAAAGTTGGACATTAGAGCATTCCGTGTATTTGCATCACATGCAAGTACTTGTATCTAAGTTTTCTTTTCCTAGTTACTGCAATTCCTTTAGGATGCCTCTCTTTACTGCAGCTTGTGCACTTTTCTTTTACTATTAATATACGTAGTCGCTAGTCATGTGTTGTGTTGCTCAGTCAATCCCACATCTCGCTCTTGACAACAACCAAATTTGTTAGGTGGTTCCACTAAGCCAAATGTTTAAGTTGTAGTTGGTGGTTGGAGCCTCGCACACGTGTTATGTGAAAGAATTATAGTTTGGGATATTGCTTCATTGATATGGGCGGTGATTGTTGATGCTTGAGAGGCAGGGCGGTGATTGTTTATATCGTTTCAATTACAATAAAATACACAAATATCAGATTGGATGCTTCTGTTTCTTGTTTGGCTATCGAAATCAATACTACCTGCGCAGATGGTTTATAACACTTGATTCCTATTTCTTGTTCTGTTTCATTTTGTCTATTCATGCTCTTTGAAGCTAAGCTTCGTAATTATGCAAAATGCCTGTGCAGATGATTAAGTACTTGGAGTCCCTGGTCTTATATGTTTAATAAGCTTATCACATGTTTTGTACACAGACTGCTAAAGTTTCATCACAAGAGCTCCACTGGTCTGATATGTTCAACAACAATGACTGGCATTGAAGGTATTTCCTAAAATTAAACTCATCTGGTTTATTTCCTAAAATTAAACTCATCTGGTTGGATATTTACATGTTCTTATTAATTTTATTTCCTGACATGGATATCTATATGTTCAAAGCATTTTGAGTTTAAGAATTGATAGAAATGGGAATAATTATTACTCCCTCCGTCCCTTTTTATAAGTCATCCTACTCCCACTCACTTTTCTCAAATTATAAGTCATCCTCGCATCCCAATGCAACTTTCTCTCTTTCGAATACATCTCCATCTCTATATCTCTTTCTCGTTTTCAGTGCAACCACCTTTTTCACCTCTCCTTAATCCCCGTGCCGGAGCCCAAAACGCCTTATAAATTGGGACGGAGGGAGTACATAAACTTCTTTTATCATTATGTGTAGAGAGCTATGGACTGGAGATGGATGCTCTTCGCTCACATTTTTTTAATAAGCTTATCACAATCTTAGTATGTCTTTCTTCCACTTTAGTATGTGTTTGCTGGAACATGCTAAAATAGTCCAGTTTGCTCTCAAAAGCATGATGAAATTTGTATTATGATCCAACAGCACATGTATTGTGATTGCCGTGAGCTAAAATGATGGGATTTGTATTCTGATTGCCTTTGATGACCAAAAATGCAATCTCTATGTACCATTGCAGAAAGAAACTAAAATAACGAGATTTGTATATGAATGTTTTTTTTTGCTTCCAAAAAATCTTTTCCTGATGGTCGTGTCGTGTACTGACGGGGAAAAGCATCTCCTGACGGGAACAACCGTCAGGGAAGTCTCCGTGACAGTCAACCGTCAGGGTTGACCGACTTTCCCTGACACCCGGTCCCTGACGGGGATTGGGTTTCCCTGATGGTTTTCGGGATTTCCGTGATGGATTTTGCCGTCAGGGATCCGTCACGGAAAAAAATTTCTGGTGTAGTGATTCCCTGGCCATACGAATCAATCCCTGGCTTCGGGGTTGCCCCAAGCGCTCGCATAATTTCCTCTTTCGTCATGGGGTCACAAAAGCTAATCCGCACTTACTCGAAGCACCCAGGAGCAACCAGGAAAACGGGATCGAAAATGGGAAAAAAAATGGGGGAAATCCCCGTCAACTCTGCTCTAGAGGCGATCAAACCTCGCAAAAATCAGGAAAAACCAGGAGAAGCGGAGGGATTATCTCCCGTCGCCTGGAAAAGCCCAGTCACGATCTCTTCTTCCTTGGAACTGCGTCAAAGCAGCCCTCGGTTTCCGCCTCGCCCAAATCCCTAGCTGCGTCGAGGTTAGAACTCCAATCCGCGGTCGAGGAAAGGATCGATGTATAGAACGGACGACGCTCCACCGATTTCACGGCCTATATCGAGGATTTTGTGGTTGGAATCAGGGGCGCAGGGATCCGGGAGCGGGGAGCGGGGAATGGGGGCTGTTAGTGCACGCTTTCACTCGATGGGCAACATTCAAATACCACATGTCAATACTGAAAAACAAACACCGTCAAACATCCTAACAGTAACAGCTAATCAGGGAAACATAAATTTCTAGTTTTAATCAGTATAATCTCTACTTGAAATTCTAACCAAGAACCTTATAGAATCTTGTGGCATGTAACTGCAAAAAGTTCATAAATTTTTATAATCACCTTTCCAAACAGGCAGTGCTCCTTCACAACCTGTGCTACAATGGCACATTATTTTCAATCAGACAATAAATGAATCTGAAATTGAAAAGGCACAAACAAAATATGCGACACAAAGCAAAATGATGTAGCGAAATGAAACAATGTATACTCACCCATCTTTTAATGTTGTTCCAACATACACCAAAGCAAGAGCAATTGGCTGCGAATACGAATATGGTTAATACAAATAAAATATAGCAATGGGAATATATGTTCTAACAACAAAAATGAAACAAGAAGTAGCAAGGTTAAATAATAATGTTGTCTGATAAATTATTTAAAGACAACTCCTATAAAGATAAAGTGATGCATAAAGTATAAATGTGTGCCACTAACCTTTATTTGTTTGCATGTTCCATATGCTAGAATGGACCCAAAAGTTTACTTAAAATAGTCCGAATGCATCAGAACATAAATTGTCAAAGAAAGATGTGCGCGCAGAAGTCACCCTGAAAATTTTTATCTGTCAAAAAATGGTGGGTAACAGGCATTATTAAGCAACCGGCCAACAGCTACTGAAAACATAGGAAAAAAAGGACTTTGAACTCACATTATTTGGTACAAAAATGATGGGATTCACGGTTTGATGAATGGATCTGTCCAAAAAATGTAGCCTGAAGATGCTCACCTTGTTACGGGATTTGAAAAACAAAAGACATGACTAGGGTTTAGGTCGGGTCTGGGCCCCAACCCAAACTCTAGCGGCCGCCATCGTGCCGCCAGCACGCATGGGCTCTCCTACGTGGGCTGCAGGCCTGCAGCTACTACAGTCGAGCCAGGGGAAAAAAATTGACACTTAGGGGCTGTTTGGGAGCACTCCACTTCCAAAATAGGAGCTCCACTCCACCAACTCCACTCTACCAACTCCACTTAACTCCACTCCAACTTTTTATTCTGTTTGGGTATCTTTTTAGCTCCACTCCAAAATATTAGTTGTTGTCCACAGCCATGCGCACAACTTCCAAAATTGCTGCTGTTTGGGTATTTGCATGATGCAAGCTGCTGTCCGCATGCACCTAAGCACAGTTGTTGCAGACATGTATTGAATCGTACAGTATACAACAATATGAAGCCTACAACACTGAATCAAATGAAAAAAAACAATCCGAAGAAAAATAAGAACAAGAATGCAAATTCATGCAGCCTGCAGTGCTTGTGCATTCAAAGTACCTCATCTCAAAACAGAAGGAAAATAATTAACTTGCCTATTACACGTCCGGTCACATATGAAAAGAAAAAAATAACAATGTATCATCACAGCTTGTCATCATTAAGGTGCCATCGATTACAAAATCATTTTTTCATTGAAATCTAGCGCCAAGAACTTGCTACATCAGTAGCTATGGCATCACGGAATTCATCCATAGATCTAGCATTTCTGTAGAAAGTTGACCCATCGGATGCCCATGGAGGAACTGCATATTTGTTAAACCGTTCTGGTATTGTAGGAACAAAGTTAGGCTCACGGTCGAACCTAGCAAAGTCAGGATCCTCACCTCCATGCTCACGGATGAAATTATGGAGGACCATAGTAGCCACCACAATCATTTTTTGCTTGTGCATTGGGTAAGGCGGCATTTTGTATAAAATATGCCACTTCATTTTCAGCAATCCAAATGATCTCTCGATAACATTACGGATGGATGAGTGAACACGATTAAACTTTTCCATCGGAGTGTTGGGTTCCATACCTCTATGCCATTCTGGTAAATGATATCTTTCACCTTTGTAGGGAGCAAGATAGCCGGTCCGATTAGGATATCCCGCATCAACAACATAATATTTGCCTACACATAAAAGAGCATGAGTAAGAAGAAAAAAAATGAGTATCCACGTCGGGAATGAAGCCCAAACAGTTTCCATCTTATTAAAACTTCCAGCATACTAACAGAGAAATCCGGTTCTAAAAGCACTGGAAAATAGGAGTGTTTGCATTGCAACATCAAGCACTTCAATTTTCAGTAAAAAGCTAAATAACTATAAAAATGGAAGGATCAGAGTGTGTTGCATGGTCACTGTTAAGAGTTGAGATTGGATATGCACAAGGAGGTGCTTGTATCTCACATTTTTTTCCTCAAATGACTGGACACAAATTGTGAGAATACTCAACAGCTAGCCAATGTAATGCTATAGAAATTACACATGTCATGGGCATGTCTGTCATTTTCGTTGGGCAGCTTTTGTAACAGCTGGTTGTTTTCTTGTGTACTTCGGTCTACAATGTGGCCCCAAAACATCTCAAGTTTCAGTCCGTTCTGGCAAGATGGTGGTGATTTTATTGCGCACGTTGCAAAGCAAGCTGTCGACTGGGCACCAACTAGGATCTGGTATGCTAATATTTTTTTGACATGTTGAATCAGTCGCGTTTCCCAAATCCCATCGATGACTAATTGTGTCGGAGAAACGTAAACAATCAATAATCGAGGTATTATGTTTGCGTAGGTGATTCATTGTCTATGACTCAGGCACACTGACATTGAACTGACCATTAAACTATGAACAAAATGATATCGTCTGCCTACCAAATTACGCTGGAGAAAAAACAGGGCAACCGAAAATAGAAGTTTTCATGCTGATAGCATATGCTAGAAGTTTTTCTGGTAGTCTAATACAGTAACAGAGTAAAAATTTAGTTGAGTTCTTGTGTCAGTATACTGACTACTGAGGGAGACGAGACAAATGCAGGAACAATTGAGCATATACAATTGTGTTACCTTGTGGAGGATGAGGGAAGAATTCCTTATCAACTCCTATTGCATTGTATAGCACACTTGTATCATGCATAGCTCCCGGTTGACCCGTTGACACATAAGTGAAGCACATGTTGAAGTCACAGATAGCTAGAACATTTTGTGTAGGAATTCCAGTTTTCCCAATATATCTAACTTGCTGCTCAGGTGAAAGTGACACACGGATGTGAGTTCCATCTAGGGCACCAATACAGTTTTTGAAATGAGGATATGCTCTTCTATCATCTCTTATCCTCCTATGAATAGCTCGAAAGTTGGGATCTTTTGGTCGGATGAAATCATGTCCCATGGCCATCAAAGAATCTAGAACCTCACTAAATTTTCTACTTATGGTTTCTCCTGAGTGTTTGAACCTATTCTGGGCTCTCCAATTGGACTCATTTCCACCACATATGAAGAGAAAAATAGCTAGCATTTCATAAGTACTTATATGCATGGATGGCTTGAGACCATAGCTAGCTACCAACAGATCATGTAGGTCCAAGAAAATTTCTTTGCTCATCCTCAGTTGTCTATGGCACTCACCTGGAGCCCTAAATATTTCTAGCAACCAGCCCATGCCACTAAGAATTGATGTCCTAGCTGGATTTTTTTCAATGTACATGTCAACATAAACTTTAGTGATTTGGGCAGCGGAACTAACCAATTTCCAAAACTCCTCGCTCTCGCTTTCAGTTGAGTTTTCAGATTCGGTGTCACTTTCAGCCACCTACAGGAAAAAAAAGAACAAACATGAGAATTATCACATGATAAAAAAAATCAAACAAGGAAAAGAAAGTATTAAAAAATATAGTTGGAACATCAAGCAAGAGCAATAGTCATCAACCATAGGGAATTATCACATTAATAGAAAAACAATAGTATTAGCCATTAGGGCCAAATACCATTACAGCATCTCAAGTACATAAATAGCTCATCTCCGGTACATAAATAGCTCAAATAGGAAATAACAGCATCTCCAGTGCACATAGCAACTATGGATCACTTTCCATACTTGGTATGATACTTTCTCCTAAGCCAACTAAGCCTAATCTCTTTTGTTGGAAAGGTCAAGAACATGTCCCTCTGCTCCTTTTTGACAAACAACTCAGTGGCAATGAAGTGCTCATTAGTACCATAATCTGCCCCACAATCCAAAACTAGATCCATTATCTGTTGCACAGTCACTTCACTTGATTTTTTTGTTGTAAAAGAAGAGGCTGAATCAGCAATCTTAGTGAGTTGTTCTTGAATAACAAGTGATGTTTTTGTCTTTTGTTTCCTGACTTTATCAAGAATGACCCGACCTCTTCTCTTTGCATTACCCATAGATGGAGAAACTACCTCATCACCAATAGCCATGTGGCTTTCTTCAATCTCTTCATCATCATTTTCTCCAGCCATGTGGTTTTCTTCAATCTCTTCATCATCATCTCCCAAATCACCTTGGATCTCCTCAGGTATGATAGGGTTTTGACTCATAGGATTCCAATGATCAGATTCATCATTAATGATGTCAGAAAACATAACATTAAGTTGTTCTAAATTCTGCAATGGTTTCTTCCTAAACTTGCCACATCCAGGAATGTCCTATTAAAATACAACCAGAAAAGTACGTGTTAATAAGCCATAAATAGTAATACAACCAACAAAAATTCTTTATCCTCACCTTCTTTGCTTTTCTCCACCATTCATCATCCATTACAGCCACACCTTTGGCATGATCAAAACCTATTCCAGTTTGTCGTCTCATCAATTTGTTCCATGCTGTGTAATCAGGCTTCAATTTATCCCACTTGTTCTTGAGTTGGAGCTTAGTCAGCTCAATTCCTTTGGCTTGCTTAAATATTTCAATCACCTCATCATAGCCTACACCATTCAAATGGGTATTGGGTCTATTCCGTCTCAGCACTTGCTGTGCAAATAACTTGCAAACAAGGGCAATATTCTCATCGTTCCAATCCATTGAGTCAGCCTGTAATAGTTCACAGGAGGAGCTACATCAACTGTGCTGCTTTTTATCCATTGCTTGACTATTGTTTGCTAGAAAAAAAATATGTTATGATAATTATCAGCTGACCACTGTGTCTCTGACTCAACTTTTTATATAAGTTGGACAGGTTTATGATCGTCCATCACAGCCTAGGATTTATGATATACACAGAAAATACTTGCTTGTAAGATAGGTTTGCAAAATTATTCAGGTTTCTTCTTGGCACTCATTCACGTCGCAAATACAGGCGTCGAAGAAAACAGGTTAGATGTTGTATGAAACCACCAGGACAGACCCAATCAGTCAATGGCAGACGACTGATATAAACAAGTACCCGAGCCACATGACCAATGGCTGCAGATGAATTGGCAGCAGCAGCATATATAATAACAAGGGATTGGTGGGCGATAAGTGAATAATATACATACTAAGGGCTGAGATCCTCTGGTTATGAAAGTGGCCAAGTCTACAATTAAAGTGGCTACTATCTTCCTATCTGGTTGGATTAAGTGAAATTTGGGTGCCACATATATTGCTCTGTGTCGTCTTCAGTTATATTGTTCTTATTAACCTGTATTCAGGTAACATAAGGTTATATTGGAAAAAGGTTCTATTCCCATACTAGTCAGGAAAAAACTCTGTTCGGGCGTCACCACCTCAGGCAAGAGGCAACCCGTCGTCCATCCGGAGGCTCTTGCATTTCGTCAGACACCCATACTGGCTAGTGGCTACTGTATGTCAATATGTGCACAAGATTCTTAAAACAAGTTCTCAGCTTCTGCATGTTCAGGTCAGAAGTCCCTTGTTTAAGATGTAAGAACTCATTCAACCATACTACAAAAGTCCAAGACACTGCGAGCATACCACTATCGACAAGCATATATTGCAGAACGAGAATACAAAGCAATAATGATGAGCAACGAATAATACATAACCCACCTCTGTTTCACCCAACTGATGACAGAATTTCTCTAAAGGTCTACAGAAATGCATTCAGATAAGATAACCATAACAAGCAGAGTTTAACAGTTGCTTAATGCTGTAACATAAGCAAATCGCAGCAGCCTAAATAGCAGTTTGCAGACATCAGACATCAACAGATCCACTAATCCAAATTCACTGTAAATCCAAGGACTCAATAGAACACTAATCCACTAATCCAAATTCACTGTAAATCCAAGGACTCAACATAACACTATCATAATTGGACAATCTGCATCGTGAAAAAAATATAATACCTCAGACCCTTTCTTTTTTGTTTTATCGGTCGCTATAGGACGCGATGGGGAAAACGATTGGCTTGGATCGCCGAAGGCATTGTGCTGGCCACCACCACCCTGTCAGCATATAATAATTGATACATTTGTATCAGCCACACAAAAAATAATGTCCAAGATGCATTCAGAACCCTACACATTGAAAAGGGATTGCTCAAATATAAGAACTGGAAAATGAAGTGCATGCATGAATGCGTGCAGTTGAACAATACAATCGTGTTCCTACACATGGAAAATGAAGTGGAAGAAAATAAATTGGAAGTAAAGATTGAGAAAAGAACACAGACTGATGTTTGGAGATAACAAAAAAGTTTAGCAAGAAAGCTACAGCATTTTCTTCAATTATACACGGTACGGCTCAGAAAAAGGAATTTGGAGGCCATATGTTTCAGGAACAAAATATGGCCTATTACTCATCCTTTAGAATAATCTGTTGGCCCAAACGGGTCTTTGTCATTAACCACACATTGCTAAGAGGCAGTTTGGGTACATAAATTGGCAGCCAACCAAGAGGTAGCTTGGTGGTAAGTGCCTGCAGGCACGAACCACCTAAGGATAAAGTGTACATAGGCACTACTAAAAAAATTATTCTAATTACCATCAGGACTTAATTTGATAGGTTGTTGCTACCATTGGCTTGTGCAATCAGATAGCTTTGAGTACACTGAGTTTGCATGGGCATGATTGGAAAAATTACAGAATTTCTAACATCTTTGAAGTGCAATTATAAGTTTCTTATCTAAGTTCTGACATTGGCATGATTGAATCTCACAAAAAACAAATCACACCCTTCTAACTAACCTCGCTCCTCCTCAAGACTCCAAAACTGCTTTCCGGTAGTATAAATCGAATCACCAGAAGCTGTAAAACAAGTTCCTGAAGCTGCATAACCCTGGAACACAACATGCACCAAACATCTCAATCGCATCACCTGCAGCATATCACTCACGCCTGCGGGATGCCATTCTCATCCACCTAATCTACTCCACAACTTCCTTCCTTTGATATTTTATATTCACGAGCACTAAAAAAAAGAGCAAATGCCATGCACACAAATGGAACCACAAACTTCCGCAGTCCCAAGCTGCGCATGCACAATCAAACAAATTTGGTACTCATTTCCATATTTCTGGCTACTGGGAATTATTGTTGCAACTGATATAACCTATCCATTTCCAAACACATTCCTAAAGCATTTATCACTGTAAATCTTCAAGAGCAATAAAAAAAGGCATGATGTTGTAGTAGTAGTTCAATGCTTTCTGTATATATACGGCTCCCAGTATACAAATCACTCCTGCAGTCTTCAGTTGATAAACCTATGGTAGTTGTCTTGGGAGGAACTGTGATTGCAAACATTTTCCTCGAATTATGAGAACCCAATTAATCCTCGAATCCATGCCCGGGGCCTAATCCATGCCCGCGGCAAACAACCCCAAAAAAACAAATCACACCCTTCTACCTAATCAATCTAATCCAAGTTCCCTCACGAATGCCATGCTACAACTGAAAACAAGAACCGACGGTTCGAACAATGGGATCGGAAGCACGAACCTCTCTGGTGTGTAGATGGTTCACCTTGGATGTTGTAGGACGTGGTGGGCGAAACAATTGGCTTGGCTCGCCGGCGTCGTCGTGCTGGACACCGTCCCCCTGGCCGGCAGCATCGCCAGCGTGGCCGCTGCCCAGCGACAGCCCGTTGCCTTGGCCGCCGCCCCATCCCTGACCTCGCCCACGTCCACTCCCTTGCCTTCCGGTGCCTCTCGCAGATCCCTTGCTGCCTCCACCCAAACCAAGGACGGATCCATGCCCGGGGCCTCCATGGCCAGCAGCAGGACGAGAGGCCATGAAGTGGAGCTGCGCGGCGTGGGCTTGAGCAGTGATGTCAGGCACCTTGGCGGCGGATCTTGGAGGAGGATCTCCTCTCCCCACCATTTTTCCGGCGGTGGCACCGGTCCAACCTCCTGCGGAGGCGCGGGGTGAGGCGGCGGCGGCGGTAGGGTTGGAGAGAGGGCGGGATGGGGGAAGAAGGTCGTGATGGGGAAGAAGGGCCGGTCAGCGCCAGGGAAAGAAAAAAAAAGAAGCGAACCGTTTTTTCCTATAACCAGTGGCATGGTGGGTAATTTCACCCCAACTCTATCAGCTCCAGGAATTGGTGAAGTACCTCTTGAGGAGCTCCAAAAAAAAGTTGGAGTGGAGCTAATTTTTTAGGAGTGGAGTGGAGCTAATTGAGTTGTTTGGGTAATTTTTTATGGAGTGGAGCTGAATTTGATGGAGCAGAGTGCTCCCAAACAGCCCCTTAATAAAACGGCAGTTTGTAGAATTCGAATCTTGATCCTACATCTTGGTACACAGGGAGCAACACCACTAGAGCATTCAACGTTTGTGACTAGTTGTTGATGTTCCATTTTCTATACCTTTCAACGGAGTTGAGAGTTCAGAGTTATCGCCACACTGCACCAGTTCTACCAATGACACCAACTGAAGAACAATGCAATAGAGTAGTTTTCTGTTTTGAATCTGGAATTAAAATTTGTAACCTGTTTTTCTCCCTCATATAAACACCAAATTTAACGATTCTTTTTTCTAAAAGTTTCTAAAATCACGAACTTTCTTTCTATAGAATTGTTTCCTACATTAACTTCAATTTCCATGATCTTTTTATATACTTACTTTTCCATCATAAATTGAATTTATGGTAAAATAATATCTTCTGATAAAAAATTGATTATGTAACTTCGAATCCCAATACTATGTTAAGTAAAATATTGTATAAAGATTTGGGATATATATGAGTTGTCATATATCACATTATGTTCAAATTTCAAAAGTTTAACTATACTTGTATAAGATTATCTAAGAGATGTAGGCATTGTTAACAATTTGTTGCCTCAATCTATCAAAATGGTTTCAATTTTTTATGGCAAGTTTAAGCAACCATATGATGACATCATACCAATTTTTTGGAATTGTCAGATCACTTTACGATATTATTGTGGTTTTTTTATGGAGGCACCATAATACTGGTTTGAGTAATCCATAACAAAACACTTGATTCTCCATCGATTTTTAGGATGTAATCTCAAATCGAACCTTCTCTTCCCCCGCCCGTCCCTTCCCTCGTCTCATCCTCATAGTCCAGGAATCAATCCTACTCGCATTTTGGTCATGGATTGATCTATTCCCTTCACGAGCACCATTTGATTTCTGTTTTTCTTAAATTTTCCCCTTTTCTTAGGGTTACTTTCATATTCTGAAACTGAATCTAAAATCTCAATTTTTCTTTGGGCTTTTACTTCAAATGGATTTCCAAAATTGAGGCCTTGTGGTTCATGCATCATTATTTATAGAGTTGATTCCATTTTAGGGGATTTCGGTGGACATGGATGCTAGGTCTCGTTGTGAGAATGCTGTTTATTTTGCATGATTTGTGTTTTTAGATGTCTTTTAATTTGTTTAATTTAATTTAATATGTGAGATGAAAATTAAAAATAAAACGCATGCGCCAAGTATGGCAGTGTTGGTGGTCGTTAATTCCGGTTTCGACCACCATTTCACCGGTTTATGCAAGGTAATTCACCGAGTTAATAAAGTTCCACAAGTTTTGGTGAAGTTGTGATGCAGGTGAATTTATGTGTAAAAGAGAGGTTTTTACCTCCAAATTGATGCATCCAACACTACTCCGGATTTCCGCGGCACTTCCGAATGTCCGTGGGACGGTTTTCGGTCGTGACAAAGCACCAACTTGGGTCCATAATCCATGAAAAATCATTAGAAGACCCAAGGAGGAGGTGGAGGACCGGACGGGCCTCGGGGAGGCGCCGCCCGGCCTAGGGCGTTGCCCGGCCACCCTGGCCGCCCGGCCTAGGGCGCCGCCCGGCTCAGGGTGCCTCCCAGACATCAGCCGAACATGATCAACTTGGCCCAGAACATCACGGGAGCCCAGTCCAACTCTTCCACCGCCTCTTGGACCGATTAAACCGGGATTACCGACTTCAACAACCGACTTTTGGAGTAAATCTACACCGTTGGAGATAGGTCGGTTGGGAACCGACTTGGATGGGCGGCTGACCCCGCCGCCCGGGCACGTGGCCGCCGGCATTGGGCGCCGCCCGGCGCCCGGGATCACCGCCGGCGCCCGGGCCGCCCGGCGCCCCGCACTCGCCGCCCGGCCCCTTGGCCAGCAAGTCTCCTCTCCTCTTCCTATAAATACCCCCTCCAAGAGTTTGGCTATAAATAGGACCCCTCACTTGAGTTGTAAACACACACTTCACTCCATTCCATAGAGTTCCACTCTTGTCACTTTGTTGTTACACTCAAGTTGGAGAGTAGAGGTCTTCTAGTTGGGAGTTAGAGCTAGGAGGTCTTCCAGAGTAGTCATCGGAGCTTTGGTACATTTCTCTTCTTGTACTTTTAAATTTTCCTTTGACTTGAGCAATAAAGATATTATCTTCCTTATATGCATTGTGTGAGTTTGTGCTAGTTTGTTTAGACTATAGTTCTATTCACATATCTAGTCGTGGATAATACGCTTTTCTATAAGTTCACGGGTATTCTAGCGGGGTTGGCTCTAGGTCCCCTCTGCCTGTTCTCCCGATCGGCCATCGTGAGAACAGCTAGCCCCTTTACGGATGTGGTGTCTGGGTAGAGTCTAGTAGAGTATGTATTCAAACCAACGGAACGGCGGTAGGCCGTATGAGGTGACAGCTCCTGTCGGTCCAATGAGTAATCCGTCACGTTTAGGGATGTCTGAACAGGTCTTATTAGCAATCAGCTTACATTGGGAGCGTATGGTTAGTTACCGACCCCTTCCTTTGTACCGGGTTGTGGCCCGAAGTGAACTAGACAGTAGAACCTATCATCCGTGGAGGACCGACTGGCCTTGTGCCCAGTCGTAGCCTCGACTAGCCAGTAGGACTTTAGCTAACTAACTAGTATATAAGGTAGATATTTAGGACCGACAGGTCACGTCAGCTTTTCAGCATTATGACCCTGTCACTCTCAATGCACAGGGTCATGAGCACAGTTTCATAGATAGAATCCAGCATTTAACCTCTCACAAGGTTTTTGGTAACTGTGATGACCTTGGGTCATCACCATGACCGTCGAAGACTTAACACTGGGGCCCCACAGCCAGTCGGACAGCTTAAAGATGACCGCAAGGCGTCCCTTAAGGGGTTATCGGATGGGCCAGTTGATGGGCTGACCTATGATTACGCTGCAAGCCCACGAAGGAGATCAGGAAGGATAAGGAGTAGGCAATCACGGAGATTTGTTACGATACATGTACATAACGAGAATATATAACCCTACCCTCCGACTATATAAGGGGTGTAGGGGGCACACGAGAGAGGGATCTGATCATTCTGTACTGTAAAAGCTAAGATTTTCATAACTCAAGCCGCCACTCAATACAATCCACCGCCACCAACTGGACGTAGGGTTATTATCCATTCCGGAGGCCCGAACCAGGATAATTCTCGTGTTGTTGTCTCACCATCGTTCTTAGTTGATCTAGCGCCTACGTATATTACTTGTGGGAAAATTGTTTCCACAGTTGGCGCGTCAGGAAGGGGATACGCGCTTTCTCAACAACAAGATCAATGGCTTTTTCTTCCAGTAACCTTGCTCCAGGATCCATGATCCAGTTCGGCTCGATGGTCTTCATCGCCGATCTGGACAGTCAGCTTTTCAGGGTGGCTAATCCGGCTATGCTGGCCGGGACCCCAGATCCGATCCGTTCGGATAGTCCGGGGAAGCAGCGGGCTATGTCTTCAACGACCATCAAAAAACCCGCCCACCCAAACCCTAGATCGCGGACAGCCACGACCTTTCCGACTAGCTCCGTGCACTCGGCCTCGCCATCCCGATCGCTCAGTCTTGGTTCCATCAACCCGGATGTCACACCCGGTTTTCCAAAGGAAACCAAGTGCATACCAATATGCATGCCAGGATCAAGTTTCATGCATATAGTGACATATAAGTGAATACAGAAACAGTATCACGTAAGAAAAAGAAAGATTATCAGAGATTTACGCTTTATCCTGGAAACGAAGGCTCCAAACATCACAGGCAGTCGACTGGGGGTTGCGCACGCCTAGCACTCATCAACATCTTCATAGCAGCTTCCTCCTTCTGAGCAACATTGATTATAGCAAGGGTGAGCACTTGTCGTACTCGGCAAGTGTGGGGAAAGACATGAATGCAAAGGCTTTATAGTGGATCGGGCTATAAGCATTTAAGCAATTTTAGTTGGTCAAGTTTTATTAGCACCTGATTACTAATAAAGTATAAGTTTATACCAACCCACAATTTTCATAAAGAGATAGATAAGATACGCCATAAGCACATGGCCAGCATAACCAGAGAACACGATTTAAGTCCATCTTCAAGTTCAATTATCATGTGAGGGTCCAGGCCGCCCGTGACCGTGGGCACGGCTAACTAGTTAGTTTTACACTCTGCAGAGGTCGTACATCTTTACCCACAAGTCGCGTAAAAGTCCCGAAGAACTTTAAACCCAACCATGCGATGCCGATCGTGCACCATACCACACTACCGAGGTGTGATTGCATAGGGACGCTACGAGGCCGTTACAAAGATCCCCGGATGAAGGTCGCCCGCTAGGTTACCCCGGTCGGTGCAACGTATAAAGCTCCCGGACGAGTACCGTGTCTTAGCCAAGCCCACACCTACGCCCGAGCAGTCCATACGCCACTACCCGCCGGCCCCCAACCCTTATCGGGTAAAGCATACCTAACACCTAGTTCACTAATTAATAAGCCAAGACAGAGCCATATGTCTTGTGGTAGCACTGTTTTCCTGGGTGGTCGCTCCATGTTCCGATTAATGCACAGTGATCTTGTATTAACATCCAAAGATATAACATAAAGGTATAACAAATTTCATCATTATTGTTCATTAAAACCACCATAACCCAGGTATAGCAACTAAGCATAGCTACCCAACATAAATGTAAACCCAGATTAACAAGGAATGATGACAAAGACTAGGCAAACCTTAATAGGAACCCATCAAAATTAATGCAAGCAATGCAATGAGTGATTAAATATAATTCTTAGGACAAAAGATCAAGGACACACTTGCCTGAAATCAGAGTAGTGTTGTTGCTCAGAGTTTTTCAACCTCTTGCTCTTCAAAGCTTCTCGAACGGCGTTCACTCTAAGCGCATCAATCATCGGGCACAAACATACACAAAGCAAACAAACAAGCACACTAAGAACAAAGCACCAATCAAAAGAAAACTTTAAAAGAGCGCACTAAAGGATAGACTCGATTCTATGGTTACGCAAACGCAAGGAACGCTGAAAACGAAACTAAGGTCGAAGCTATCGAAAGATCATTATCAACAACAAGAGACTACGTGCTTCATATGTTTTAATTATAAAATAATGTGGCAAGAATATTGCAAAGCAGGTTATGTTTAGTTAAGAAAACACGGTAAACCTAATCATATTTATTAGCAGATATTTAAGTACAAGTTATATCCAATTAACAATTAATATTAAAAGACAAAGCATGTGAAAGAATCTAATCGAATAACTTTATATTTCGTGTTCAACTAAGCATATTAATATTGAAAAGATAATTATAATACCATTAAGCATATTAAATTTATTATGAAAATCGATAGGTAGCACTAAGCATCTTTTATTTATAAAAGCTAGTTATAAATAAAAATTAAACAATTTAAACCGTGATTAAAGAAAACCGAAGTAGAACCTAATCACTTTTATTTAGAAAACCAATTAAATAAGAATTAGTCAAGATTAACGAGCAACTTTAATTATTAAAACAAGTAATAGGTGACACACATGCTAACGCATAATTTAAGGTGAAACGAACTATACAACAACACAAACGTATTATAACGGTACAAAACTAGTCTATGCGGTCGGCGAAAGAATTACCGAGATCGATCGGAATTGGATAGAATAAGATATGAATTTTAATAACAAGAAAAAGATAAGTGATCGAATGACATAAAGATGATGTCACCATGAGAAATAACAAGGAAAGAAATTAAATGATAGATAGGTTGGCTAATGTGAGTAAGGATGATTTTACGTATGAATAAATAATTATTCAATAGATCAATGATTTGCAAAGACTAATGATCAATAGAGTTTCACATTACCAAAAGGATGTGCAGGAGAAGTGCTGATTATTTTGTCAAAGGGGAATTCCTAATTACCACATAAGCATGATGACATCATGATGTCATCACCGCAAGAGATGCATGGCTTTGTTAATTGTATCGGCAGGCAACAAAGCATGCGGCGGCGAGGCAACAAAGATGCGGGCGAGGCATGCAATGATAGGGGCGGGGCCCGCGAGCAACACCGCAGCGTAGATTGTAAAGTTGCACGGATTAGATGAAAAAAAAACGATGGACGACGGAGGTTTGCATGCGCGAGTCACATCTCACCGGCGGCGATGACGACTCGGCAAGAGGCATCGACGGCGACGGCGACGCTCTGGTGACGAAGAGGCGACGGAAACCGGCGGCGGGTGTGCGGCTTAACCTCGGTGAAGCCGATGGTGACGACGTCTTGCCCCGGCCGCGCTTCGTGTCGGCGGATTCGGGCGAGCGGCCGGCGGAGCTCTTGCTCGGCGACTTCGATCGGCACCGGCGAGCGAGGCGCGCGGGAAAGCCAGGGCGGCGGCTAGGGCGCGCGAGGCTGTGGCGGCGGCTTTATAGAGGCGCACGGCGATAGGATATATATATATAGGACATAGAAAGGGAGACCGGGTGGATGCGGCTTGGTGTGTTTGCATCGAACTCGGTCGATCACGGTGTGTGCGGACGTTGCGGGCCGAACCGGCTTCTTTGCCTCTTCTAGTACACGTGATCAACTTTCTTGCCTACCTCTTGTTGCTCAACCTTCCGTGTGTGTGCTTTGCACCGGATAGCCACAAACACCGCAAAGAGATACCTAGCGGACTAACGCCGGAAAGAGATACAACAGATGGCTTCGGCACTGGTGGCGACAAGGATCAACATGGCACGGCCATAGGCGGCACCGCATTAAAGACAAAAGATGGATGGACATGCAAGTAGTAGCTAACAAGCATGTTGTTAATGGTACATACGTGCATAAAAGCTTGTACCGACTAGTGAGAGAGGGACGAGAGAAGGAAGGGTAATGCGGGGGTTCATCATCTCGCGGCGTCAACGGCGACCCGTGGTGGTCCGCGTGCTCGCCACGGACGACAAAGGACGAAGATTGCGGCCGGCGGTGGCACGGCTTGCGCGTAGGGGCCGAGGCACGATACGAGGCGAGGACTAGGGCGTGCGAAGGCCTCGGGCTCCATGCGGCGGTTGTGTTCGGCGCTTCTCCGGCGACAGGGAAGCGGCGGAGGGGTACAGCTCGACAGGGCGAAGCTCCTGGTGATTTGAATCGGAGGCACTCCGGTTGCCTAGGGATTCGATTGAGGTGCAAAACGGAGAGAGGGGCTCGAGGGGAGCTCGCAGGTGTTCTCACCGGCGTTGGAGACGGATGGAGGCGGCCGGAATCGAGAAGGGCGACGTCGGCGGCGTCCTGCAGCTCGACTCTAGCGTGGGGTGCTCCAAGGACCGGTTCGGGTGGCTAGGGCTGGCGGCGCTAGGGCGCACGCGCGGGCTCGACCCCTGGCCTTAAATAGGCACGGGCGGCGCGCCACGGACGCCGGGGTGGCGGCGCCGCCGGCCGTGAAGGCCGCGGCCTTCTCCGGCCGCGCGGGCTCCGCCGGGCCCCGATGGGCTTCGGCGGGCCCACCGGCCGGGCCAGCACGGGCGGGCGGAGCGGGTCGGGCATTCAAGCTCGGCCGTTCCGCTAGGATAGTTTTTTTTCTTTTTTTTCGAATTTATTTTTAATGCCGAAACAATTCCGGAATATCTAGAAATTGTTTTAAATGCACGAAAAATACTTGAAAAAAATCACGAAAATTCCGGGGAAATTCTTAGAGATAGATTAAGACATGAACAATCCAAATAAAGCATTTGGAGCTCATGAAAAAGATTTTAGAGCCTTCTAATAAATAGAATAAGCTCAGAGAAAATGAGACTAAATTCCAGAAAAAATCCGGGAAATTCTCGGGAGAGTTAGGACAACTCCTAAACGCATTTTTGAAACCTTTTGCACTCAAGAACCACTAGATGCATCGGCATGAATGCAACACACATAGCTTTTTATTTATATTATAAAAAAATCAAAGAATGTATTTTTCCTAAACTATATTCCCTGTAAAGAAAAATATATGTAGGAAAAAAATTTTTAAAATTATGAGAAAATCGTTATTTAATTATTCTTTCTATTCACATCCTGAAATTGGAAATTTCAGGGTGTGACAAATCTACCCCCTTAAACGGAATCTCGTCCCGAGATTCGAAGAAAGAAGAAGCAAGGAGGAGGGAGATAAACACAAGCATTGCGATCGAAGTAGGTAGGCGATCATCCTCTTTTGTCGTCTGACTTGTAGGATCTTTATTCCTCATCTTATCTTGATCATTGGGGTCTTCATCAGAGTGAGCTAGATGGGATAAAAGCAAGCACAAGGTGGGAAGGAAGGTAGAGTGATGTCTTTTTTCTTCATCTTGCATCCGCCTTTAACTTCCTTCCGTAACACCTCTAGTGAGTTGAAACAAAGAAAGATGGCAAGGATGTGGGAGGTACAAAAGAGAAACCCAACTAGGCAACTGATTTTATTGCAGATATAAGACCCACAATACACCAACACTCACATCAAAGGAACCAACTCAAACAAGGTCATAAAACCAAGCATCATCATGCAAGCACAGAACTTCACCAAACAAGACATGGTTAAGGGAACGATACTACACGTCGTTACTATAGTCAGGGGTATCCTCCTAATAGATCAGATGTAGCTCCCAGCAAGGATATCCATAAATAATGGATTTTTCCCAGACCAAGGAGGCCGAAATTATGAGTTCAACCCAACTGGAATCACCTCAATCGGAGGTTCAGAACTCGAGATATGAATTAAACAAGATGGCTATGTCAGCAGTGTTGGCAGATTCTGAATGCTCCACTAATTCGTAGGTATATCCTTGGATACAAAACGAATACTGCTGAATTTTGGACAGAGCGAAGCTGATGAAATTCCTGAACTACTCCAATTGGATTTACCTCAATCGGAGGTCTATAGCCCGAGATATGGAATATTGAAGGTAACTAGGTCAGCAGGGTTTACAGATTCTGATAGCTCCAATGTTTCGAGCATAGCTTCTGGGACATATACTGAATAGGGCTGAATTTTTGATACAAATTCACATATGAAATTTAGGACCTAACCCAACTGGTTTCATGTCGATCGGAGTTCTGTAGCTCGAGATAAAATTAAAACAGCACTGATGTGTCAGAGAGCTGCGCGAATAGATAGAATGTTAATGGTAACAGTTCTACCAATGAATCAAGGGGGTGTTATTGCTTGAGAGAATGGACAGACGAGATCGAAGAAATGTTCAAGGAGAGTGAAGATAAATATACAAGAATTCATGGTATGGAGAAAAGAAGATGGTTAAGAGGTGAGATCCTTCATCAGAGAGGTCAAGGATAAGGTAAGGAGGGATTGTAGAACAAAAGAGGCATTAAGAAACGACCAGTGCTAACTAGGCTTACGTCCTACAGTCGATACAGCTCTGATACCACTCTGTCACACCCGGTTTTCCAAAGGAAACCAAGTGCATACCAATATGCATGCCAGGATCAAGTTTCATGCATATAGTGACATATAAGTGAATACAGAAACAGTATCACGTAAGAAAAAGAAAGATTATCAGAGATTTACGCTTTATCCTGGAAACGAAGGCTCCAAACATCACAGGCAGTCGACTGGGGGTTGCGCACGCCTAGCACTCATCAACATCTTCATAGCAGCTTCCTCCTTCTGAGCAACATTGATTATAGCAAGGGTGAGCACTTGTCGTACTCAGCAAGTGTGGGGAAAGACATGAATGCAAAGGCTTTATAGTGGACTGGGCTATAAGCATTTAAGCAATTTTAGTTGGTCAAGTTTTATTAGCACCTGATTACTAATAAAGTATAAGTTTATACCAACCCACAATTATCATAAAGAGATAGATAAGATACGCCATAAGCACATGGCCAGCATAACCAGAGAACACGATTTAAGTCCATCTTCAAGTTCAATTATCATGTGAGGGTCCAGGCCGCCCGTGACCGTGGGCACGGCTAACTAGTTAGTTTTACACTCTGCAGAGGTCGTACATCTTTACCCACAAGTCGCGTAAAAGTCCCGAAGAACTTTAAACCCAACCATGCGATGCCGATCGTGCACCATACCACACTACCGAGGTGTGATTGCATAGGGACGCTACGAGGCCGTTACAAAGATCCCCGCATGAAGGTCGCCCGCTAGGTTACCCGGTCGGTGCAACGTATAAAGCTCCCGACGAGTACCGTGTCTTAGCCAAGCCCACACCTACGCCCGAGCAGTCCATACGCCACTACCCGCCGGCCCCCAACCCTTATCGGGTAAAGCATACCTAACACCTAGTTCACTAATTAATAAGCCAAGACAGAGCCATATGTCTTGTGGTAGCACTGTTTTCCTGGGTGGTCGCTCCATGTTCCGATTAATGCACAGTGATCTTGTATTAACATCCAAAGATATAACATAAAGGTATAACAAATTTCATCATTATTGTTCATTAAAACCACCATAACCCAGGTATAGCAACTAAGCATAGCTACCCAACATAAATGTAAACCCAGATTAACAAGGAATGATGACAAAGACTAGGCAAACCTTAATAGGAACCCATCAAAATTAATGCAAGCAATGCAATGAGTGATTAAATATAATTCTTAGGACAAAAGATCAAGGACACACTTGCCTGAAATCAGAGTAGTGTTGTTGCTCAGAGTTTTTCAACCTCTTGCTCTTCAAAGCTTCTCGAACGGCGTTCACTCTAAGCGCATCAATCATCGGGCACAAACATACACAAAGCAAACAAACAAGCACACTAAGAACAAAGCACCAATCAAAAGAAAACTTTAAAAGAGCGCACTAAAGGATAGACTCGATTCTATGGTTACGCAAACGCAAGGAACGCTGAAAACGAAACTAAGGTCGAAGCTATCGAAAGATCATTATCAACAACAAGAGACTACGTGCTTCATATGTTTTAATTATAAAATAATGTGGCAAGAATATTGCAAAGCAGGTTATGTTTAGTTAAGAAAACACGGTAAACCTAATCATATTTATTAGCGGATATTTAAGTACAAGTTATATCCAATTAACAATTAATATTAAAAGACAAAGCATGTGAAAGAATCTAATCGAATAACTTTATATTTCGTGTTCAACTAAGCATATTAATATTGAAAAGATAATTATAATACCATTAAGCATATTAAATTTATTATGAAAATCGATAGGTAGCACTAAGCATCTTTTATTTATAAAAGCTAGTTATAAATAAAAATTAAACAATTTAAACCGTGATTAAAGAAAACCGAAGTAGAACCTAATCACTTTTATTTAGAAAACCAATTAAATAAGAATTAGTCAAGATTAACGAGGCAACTTTAATTATTAAAACAAGTAATAGGTGACACACATGCTAACGCATAATTTAAGGTGAAACGAACTATACAACAACACAAACGTATTATAACGGTACAAAACTAGTCTATGCGGTCAGCGAAAGAATTACTGAGATCGATCGGAATTGGATAGAATAAGATATGAATTTTAATAACAAGAAAAAGATAAGTGATCGAATGACATAAAGATGATGTCACCATGAGAAATAACAAGGAAAGAAATTAAATGATAGATAGGTTGGCTAATGTGAGTAAGGATGATTTTACGTATGAATAAATAATTATTCAATAGATCAATGATTTGCAAAGACTAATGATCAATAGAGTTTCACATTACCAAAAGGATGTGCAGGAGAAGTGCTGATTATTTTGTCAAAGGGGAATTCCTAATTACCACATAAGCATGATGACATCATGATGTCATCACCGGCAAGAGATGCATGGCTTTGTTAATTGTATCGGCAGGCAACAGCATGCAGCGGCAGGCAACAGCATGCAGGGCGAGGCATGCAATGATAGGGCAGGGCCGCAGGCAACACTGCAGCGTAGATTGTAAAGTTGCACGGATTAGATGAAAAAAAACGATGGACGACAGAGGTTTGCATGCGCAGGTCACATCTCACCAGCGGCGATGACGACTCGGCAAGAGGCATCGACGGCGACGGCGACGCTCTGGTGACGAAGAGGCGACGGAAACCGGCGGCGGGTGTGCGGCTTAACCTGGTGAAGCTGATGGTGACGACGTCTTGCCCTGGCTGCGCTTCGTGTCGGCAGATTCAGGCGAGCGGCCGGCGGAGCTCTTGCTCGGCGACTTCGATCGGCACCGGCGAGCGAGGCGCGCGGGAAAGCCAGGGCGGCGGCTAGGGCGCGCGAGGCTGTGGCGGCGGCTTTATAGAGGCGCACGGCGATAGGATATATATATATAGGACATAGAAAGGGAGACCGGGTGGATGCGGCTTGGTGTGTTTGCATCGAACTCGGTCGATCACGGTGTGTGCAGACGTTGCAGACCGAACCGGCTTCTTTGCCTCTTCTAGTACACATGATCAACTTTCTTGCCTACCTCTTGTTGCTCAAGCTTCCGTGTGTGTGCTTTGCACCAGATAGCCAGCAAACACTGCAAAGAGATACCTAGCAGACTAACGCTGGAAAGAGATACAGCAGATGGCTTCAGCCTGGTGGCAGCAAGGATCAACATGGCACGGCCATAGGCAGCACCAGATTAAAGACAAAAGATGGATGGACATGCAAGTAGTAGCTAACAAGCATGTTGTTAATGGTACATACGTGCATAAAAGCTTGTACTGACTAGTGAGAGAGGGACAGAGAAGGAAGGGTAATGCAGGGGTTCATCATCTGCGGCGTCAACGGCGACCCGTGGTGGTCTGCGTGCTCGCCACAGACGACAAAGGACAGAAGATTGCGGCCGGCCGGTGGCACAGCTTGCGCGTAGGGGCCGAGGCACGATACAGGCGAGGACTAGGGCGTGCGAAGGCCTCGGGCTCCATGCGACAGTGGTGTTCCGGCGCTTCTCCGGGCGACAGGAAGCGGCGGAGGGGTACAGCTCGACAGGGCGAAGCTCCTGGTGATTTGAATCGGAGGCACTCCGGTTGCCTAGGGATTCGATTGAGGTGCAAAACGGAGAGAGGGGCTCGAGGGGAGCTCGCAGGTGTTCTCACCGGCGTTGGAGACGGATGGAGGCGGCCGGAATCGAGAAGGGCGACGTCGGCGGCGTCCCCGCGGCTCGACTCTAGCGTGGGGTGCTCCAAGGACCGGTTCGGGTGGCTAGGGGTGGCGGCGCTAGGGCGCACGCGCGGGCTCGACCCCCCGGCCTTAAATAGGCACGGGCGGCGCGCCACGGACGCCGGGGTGGCGGCGCCGCCGGCCGTGAAGGCCGCGGCCTTCTCTCGGCCGCGCGGGCTCCGCCGGGCCCCGATGGGCTTCGGCGGCCCACCGGCCGGCCAGCACGGGCGGGCCGGAGCGGGTCGGGCATTCAAGCTCGGCCCGTTCCAGTAGGATAGTTTTTTTTCTTTTTTTTCGAATTTATTTTTAATGCCAGAAACAATTCCAGAATATCTAGAAATTGTTTTAAATGCACGAAAAATACTTGAAAAAAATCACGAAAATTCCAGGGAAATTCTTAGAGATAGATTAAGACATGAACAATCCAAATAAAGCATTTGGAGCTCATGAAAAAGATTTTAGAGCCTTCTAATAAATAGAATAAGCTCAGAGAAAATGAGACTAAATTCCAGAAAAAATCCGGGAAATTCTCGGGAGAGTTAGGACAACTCCTAAACGCATTTTTGAAACCTTTTGCACTCAAGAACCACTAGATGCATCGGCATGAATGCAACACACATAGCTTTTTATTTATATTATAAAAAAATCAAAGAATGTATTTTTCCTAAACTATATTCCCTGTAAAGAAAAATATATGTAGGAAAAAAATTTTAAAATTATGAGAAAATCGTTATTTAATTATTCTTTCTATTCACATCCTGAAATTGGAAATTTCAGGGTGTGACACCGGACTCAGACAGCGATGAATCCCCGAGATTCATCTAAGGAGCATTCCGAGAGGACGGCGCGGAAGACTCCTTGCACAATGCCCTCGAGCCGACTGCCACCGACTACGATACTGATGAGTCTGAGGGAGATCGCGTTGTTAATGTGGCCACGAACAACAATGATGACGAAAACGCCGGCGCTGGAACCCCGAGGAGGGAGCAACAAACTGCTCAACAAAACCCCTAGATGGGACCAGTGCATCTAGATCTCAACGGCGAAAAGGTCTTTACCACTCCATCGCAGAATTTGGCGGCAGCCAACACCACTCTGGAGCTCATTGAACCATCACTACTCAATGCTGGGGTAGATCTAACCCCGCATTTCTCCAAGCTGAAAGCCTACCTCATGGCGGCCGCCGCACAGGAAAATGATACTCCCTCTAGCAGTCGGCGCCCATCGGCATCCGACATGTCTCACTCGGCCAGCTCGCTACGTGCACGTCAGCACAGAGTAGCTCAGACGGACGGGAGAACCCTCGACTTCAACCATGAGGAACGCCGTCATGATGACCGATCAGGAGGACATCATCGCCGAACACCTCCGAGACGATCCCCTCCACGCGAGAATGGCATCGTTCAATACCATCAACGGCATCCGGATAGCGACCTGCGCCACGCGATTCCGCATCGCGATGCACGCTACGATATCATTGAACGGCAGCGGGAACGTGACCGATCCGACCGGAGGCGTGCCGAAGATGAACAGCGGCGCGCGGGCTACTACGATGACCGTCCACGTCACAGTCGCAACAACCTGTCTGCAGCCGAGTGGGACCGCATGTATGAGGGCCCTTCAAGTTACGGAGGCGTAAGAGCTTACTCGGAAGACCTGCGGTCTGTCCGCTGGCCCCAACATTTCAAGCCCACTCCGTTGGACAAGTATGACGGCAAGACAAATCCCACTGACTGGCTTCATCTCTACAGCACTTCCATTCAAGCCACAGGCGGAGATACATTCGTAATGGCCAACTACTTGCCCGTCTGTCTGTCCGACTCAGCTCGCACATGGCTCTACAGCTTGCCGGCCAATTCAATTCACACGTGGGGAGAGCTATGCCGCACCTTCGTCCGCAACTTCGAGGCTACCTGTAACCAGCCGGACAGCCACTAGGACCTCTCGCGTATTGTCCAGCGCGACGGAGAAACACTTAAAGGGTTTTTGCAGCGCTTCTCTAACAAGCGCAACAATATCCCTAATCTGACTGACGCTCAGATCGTGCTCGCATTCCAGAATGGCTGTCGAGACAACGACCTCGTCAAGAAGGTCGGCAGGAAGAACCATGACGGGAGAATGACAGCCGCCGAGTTATTCAAGATCGCTAATCAGTACGCCCGGGGCAACTCGGCACTCGGCGACGCCAGAAAGGACAAGAACTCCAAATCCCAGCACAAGACGAACACCTCTCAGTCTGGGAAAGAGGAGAAAAAGCCCAAGGGTGACAGCATGGTGGCCTCCACTTCCCGAGCACCGCGGAAGCGCCCAAACAAGAATTCCAACCAGGAAGAGTTCGAAGAGTTCCTCGACAAGGGATGTATTTGGCATGATGGGAAGCATACCAATAGGGAATGTTTCAAGCAGAAGCGTCTCGCCCGCGTCATCCTTCAGAACTCAGATAAGCAGCCGGCTGCCAACACTGACCAGTCGGAAGATAAGGGCGGCCCCGAGGATCCGTTCCAGTCGCCAAAGCGAGATATCACATACATCTACGGCGGCCCTGATGCTTACGCATCCAAGAGGAACCTCAAGTTGGCTCGGGCAGTAAGTACAGTCGGTACAGATGCAGCTCCGGCAACTCCACAGTACCTGAAGTGGTCCGAAGTGCCCATCACTTTCAGTCGGGCGGACCACCCGGACTACATACCACGACCCGGGCGGTACCCGCTTGTTCTGTCGCCCACAGTAGCGCAAGCGCGGCTAGGTCGAGTGCTGATCGACGGAGGCAGTTGTCTCAACATCATCTTCGCCAAGACCTTCTCCGAGCTCGGCATTCCTCACTCAGATCTGAGGCCGAGTCGCGCGCCATTCCATGGAATGATCCCAGGAACGCAGGCTCTACCACTCGGGCAAATCGCTCTCCCCGTCACGTTCGGCACGAGGAAAAACTTTCGGACCGAGACTGTCACTTTCGAGGTCGCCGACTTCGAGACGAGCTATCACGCTATCCTCGGTCGCCCGGCTCTCGCTAAGTTCATGGTAGTCCCGCATTACACATACATGATGCTCAAGATGCCTGCTCCCAATGGGGTCTTATCCCTACGTGCCGACGTGAAGACTTCCTTCTCCTGCGACGCCAAAAGCTGCGAGTTGGCCCAAGCACAGGTGGCCCAGGCGGAGCTAAAGGAATTAAAGTGATCAATGGACAAGATGGATGCTGACAACGCGCCACCCCCGAGTAAGAAGCCGAGTGCCCTCACCCTCCAAGCTGATGCAACAAAGACTAAGGCAATCCCCCTCGACTCGGAAGACTCCTCCAAGACAGCCATTATCGGGGCAGATCTGGACCCGAAATAGGAAAGCGCGCTCATCCTTTTCCTCCAGGAAAACAAGGACATCTTCGCATGGAAGCCTTCTGACATGCCGGGTGTCCCCAGGGAAAAGGTTGAGCACAAGTTGAAAGTACGGCCAGATGCTATTCCAGTCAAACAGAGGCTACGACACTTCGCTCAGGACCGCAAGGATGCCATTAGAAAAGAAATTTCTAGACTCCTAGCAGCCGGGTTCATACGGGAAGTGTTCTACCCCGACTGGCTAGCAAACCCTGTACTCGTGCGCAAAAAGAATAAAGAATGGAGGATGTGCGTTGATTACACCAATCTGAATAAGGCTTGCCGCGAATCGATCAGGTCATTGATGGCACAGCCGGATGTGCGCTGCTTTATTTTCTAGATGCGTATTCCGGATACCATCAAATTCCTCTCAAGGAATCAGATCAAATCAAAACAGCGTTCATCACACCTTTCGGCGCCTTCTGCTACAATACTATGCCTTTTGGCCTTAAAAACGCTGGGGCTACGTACCAGCGCGGCATCCAAAAGTGCCTACACTCGCAGATAGGTCGTAACGTCGAAGCGTATGTAGACGATGTAGTCATCAAAACGCGGGAAGCCCCAAACCTCGTCTCTGACCTGGCGGAGACCTTCAACAACTTAAGATCTTTCCGGATGAAGCTGAACCCGGAAAAGTGCATCTTTGGGGTACCATCTGGCAAGTTACTCGGATTTCTTGTTTCTCATCGCGGCATCGAAGCTAATCCTGAAAAGATCAATACAATTCTAAAGATGGCACGCCCACATTCACAAAAGGACGTACAGAAGCTCGCGGGTTGCATGGCAGCACTCAGCAGATTTATCTCCAGACTAGGCGTACGCGGTCTCCCTTTCTTCAAGTTGCTTAAGAAGTCGGATAAATTCTGCTGGGATGACAATGCTCAGTCGGCATTTGAGGAGATCAAAGCTTATCTAAGCTCTCCCCCGATCTTAGTCCCCCCGGAGCAGTACGAGACCCTCCAGCTATACATCTCGGCCACTACCCATGTGGTAAGCACAATATTGGTTGTGGAGCGAGCGGCCGATGATAGAGCACAAAAGCAGCAACACCCAGTTTATATTGTTAGCGAGGTACTCGGCGAGTCCATAGTCCGGTACTACCAGATCCAGAAGATCCTCTATGGTGTGCTCATGACTGCCAGGAAGCTGAAGCACTACTTCCAGGCTCACCCGATCGAGGTACTTTCTTCATACGGTATTGGGGAAGTTCTCCATAACAGGGAAGCAACAAGCAAAATTTCCAAATGGGCAGTGGAGCTGGGGGCTTACCAAATCACGTTTAAGCCCTGAACCGCGATTCGAGCTCAGGCACTCGTCGATTTCATATCCGAGTGGTTTGAAATCCAGCTTCCTCCCACGCCGAGTGAACTCGCCCATTGGAAATTGTTCTTCGACGGCTCCCTTCAGCTCCAGGGTGCAGGAGCAGGTGCCGTCATAATATCTCCCGACCACAAGCAAATGAAATACGTTCTCCGATTGCATTTCCGGGCCTCCAACAATGCAGCCGAGTACGAAGCCCTCCTACATGGGCTTCAAGTTGCCATCACTCTGGGCATCACCCGGCTTACGGTCAGCGGTGAATCGGCTCTCGTCATCAACCAGGTTACCAAAGAGTGGATGTACTCAGACGACACTATGCTAGCATACTGCTCTGAGGTACGGAAGATGGAAAGCAAATTCGACGGGCTGGAGTACCGACACATACTGCGCAAGTTCAACGACGCAGCTGACGAGCTTGCTAAGATTGCCTCCAGCAGAGCACCGGTTCCTGACGGCGTTTTCTCTGAAGATTTACACAGCCCGATTGTGCAAATCCGGGTAACAACTCCACCACTCGGACCTGCTGAGCCAGTTCTCACAGTCGTCCCAGGTTGGCGCGTACCATTTGTTGATTACCTCCTCCATGACCGCTTGCCTCCGGATCCTGTCGATGCTCGCCGACTGACTCAGCGCGCTAATAACTATTTGAGGGTAGATCAGCAGCTCTACAGAAGGAGTCCATCCGGAATCTTGATGAAATGCATCACTGAAGATGAAGGATTGCAGCTCATGTCAGAAATCCACGCCGGCATTTGTGGTCATCACCCGGGTGCCAGAATGCTAGTCGGCAAAGCATACCGTCAAGGTTTCTTTTGGCCGACTGCCCGAGACGACGCCGACTCAGTAGTCCGTACCTATGAGAATTGCCAGTTTTTTGCCCGACAGATACATGTCCCGGCTACCGAACTTCAAATGATACCAGCAGCTTGGCCTTTTTCGACATGGGGGCTGGATAGTGTTGGCCCACTGAGGAAAGCTCCGGGCGGCTTCGACCACATATTTGTCGCCATTGACAAGTTCAGCAAGTGGATAGAGGCCAAGCCAGTCGGCAAGATCACCTCCAGGAAGGCTACGTTCCAAACACATGGAACATTGACCAGCTACGTATTTTTTATGCATAATTACTGTAAATTCGATAACAATGTTCGGTATGTCTTGATATCCCATTATCAATGCAATACCAATCCAGGGGGCTACATCATATTGGGACTGCATAACCCTTTCCTGTATTATGGTTTTGTAGATAGGTAACAGTCCTCAACGACACGCCTACTACCGAGTAAACCAGAACCAAGCTTGTACCGATGGCTGTAGCGCGTAATCCCTGACGAGGTTGTCCGACCCATACAAGCACGATTGCCCCGCTCCGAGCATAAGACCATCCGGGTGGCAGCTTGAGTCGGACTGGTAGTCACATACACTCATAATTCCCCTACGACACAAGGTATGCAGCTCTCAACGAGCTCCCTAATCGTATGGACTTTCGCTTGTGATACTCGCTCGACGTACAACGAAGCCGTGTAAATCCTGACGAGGTCGCCGCTCGTTGACGCCTGACGAGGCAAGCCGTCCAGTCGGAAGAAGCTGGAAACCTCGCCGGTACGCTACTGATCATAGCTCGGCCACGGTCAATTTCGCATGCTTCCGGCTAAAATCTCACTCGGAACTCGAATGGACAGGAGCCGGTCCGTCCGATTCATCCTTCGACGTCCGACCGAGTGAGTGGCTACTTAACACGATCGGTAGCTTAATCGACACTACTCCTGATCAAGGTACTCGGTTCAAGTGTAAACCCATGTGTATAAGTACAGCCTTGACAGAATATGTTTTCAAAAACATAAGGTCATGATGCGATGTCTGACAACAGCAACGAAACCATATATTACAAGTCTATCTCATACAGTTACTCTGGCGGCTGCAAGGTCGGGTGAGGATTCACAGTATCAGTCAGGCTGGCGGCTGTGGGTCGCATTTCGTTAATCATCTGGTGGCACTCCTGATCGTCCATGTCTTCAGGCCACCCGGACGCCACATCGTCGAGAGGCAGTTCCGGCACCCAGCATTTGGCAATGGCAAGCACTTGAGCTCCGGCTGTTTCAATAACACCCTTGCTGTGCTCGAGGATGCGCTGCGGAATAGCTTGAAGACGATCAGGCAGCGTCCGGCTTCCCGCAGTCCGACCAGTTTCCCTAGGAAACACGTACTGAGCAGCCACCTCCCCGGCGTCGATGAGCCCTGCAAGGGCAGTTTGAACCGATCGAGTCATATCCGTGCTATGCTGGATGCCGCGAATCCGGCTATCCTCAGCTTCTGAAATTCAAACTTTAAAGGTCCTTATGGAGTAATGCTTTAATTAAATTAGAAAATGCCTTTTAGTTATTTTTCTCCCTTTTGTGAAGTGATGTCAAACTTAATTAAAAGGCTAAGAGCACACCCTTGCTGATAAGGAATTAATTTATAAATAAATATCTTTGAACACACCCTTACTATAGCGAGAGGTAAAAGGAATAAACCTTCACATGAAATATCAAGTATAAAGGGAACATTAATTCAAGTGTGTGAGGAAGAATGAAACACATGTCAATAATAACCCTCATAAAAAGAAAGTAATAATTAATTATTTGTTAAGGTGAATAGGACCAACAAGTGTTGGATAAGATAAACAAATTGTCACATCACCTGAACCCTGCATTGCATTCCGTGTAGATCTTCCTGACGGTGTCCACTATGCCACAACACCGAATTACCATTGCAAGATCTGACGCTAAAATTTTTCTTTATCGATGGATAATCTGACGCTAAATATTACTCAGAGATGATCTGACGCTAAATCCATGTTTAGCAATGTGCTGCTGACGCTAAAAAGTTCCAGATTTAGCGCCTCTCTGTCTGACGCTAAAACAAACTATAGCATCATGTAGTCTGACGCTAAATATATATGGGCCCCTCTCATCTCCCATCCAGCGCACGCCTACGTCTAAATATGATTTTTTTTTAATTTTTTTATATTATTAGATGCACATTTAATTTAATTTTGAATTATTCCAAGAAATCATGCAGAAATTCCTTTAATTTACAAAAAAATAGAACTTCTACCATACGAATAATATGTAGTATATTACATATAAAAAA
The DNA here is from genome assembly GCA_947561735.1 of Cenchrus americanus. NCBI lineage: Eukaryota > Viridiplantae > Streptophyta > Magnoliopsida > Poales > Poaceae > Cenchrus > Cenchrus americanus. The sequence goes on from OX387242.1 coordinate 192,679,292, forward strand.
TATATTAGTATATATAGGATAGTTATTCTTATATGTTACTTCACAATAGAGCAATAAAATGAAAAGAAAAAGAAAAATATTATTCTGAGAAGAAATACATCAAGACCCATGTTGGCCCAACTAATTCTGGCCGTCCATCGCCGATCTAACGACTGTGGTCTCACATCCATGGTATAAAACGAATGAAAACCTAGCTATCCCTTCATTTCCCCTCACCAGCCCACTCTCCCCTGGGTCTCCGCCGCCCGCTCCCTCTCAGCCGCGGCGCCGCCCGCTCCTTCTCCACGGCTGCCGGGTCCGCTCCCTCTGCTCATCTCCCTCACCCCCTCCACGTTGCCGCTCCCTCTCCTCACCAGGCGAGGGCGAGAGCGAGCACCGCCGAATCCCATCCACCCGCAGCTCCTCAGATCTGCCCTCCCCAAGGCGGTGGCGCGGTGGCCCTCCTCTCCGGCGACTAGCACCCCTCCTCTCCGGCGACTAGGTGATGTCGACCGCGAAGGCACATAGGACAAGCTCGACGAGGAGGTTGCCGCACTCGACTGCTTCCACCCGGACGACATCGAGGCCCTGTGGGAGAGCCGGATCCAGCAAACAACTAGCCCTGCAAGGTTCGGGACTCCTCTCTCGTTAATTAGTGTGGATTGGCTTGGTCCTGATGCGGATCTCCTGGCTCTGAATTGTCTCCCTCCATTCAATTTCGTTAGACCAATTTGATATGACCACCATTGTTATATCTTTCAATTCCAATTTAACTATCCCAAATAAGTTATGTTTGCTTACTGAAACTTATTAATGGTATATTAGGGATTCCATTTTGCCTATTATTACCCAACGATTACATATGAAATTCTTCAGAACTTGAAGTCAAAATTATTTATTTCTCAATGGTTTTCAGAACTGCAAGAGGTATATGTCATTCTGTACATCAGTGAAACTTAGACAATCAATGTTTAACTGCTTGCCATTTGAAAATAATTTCAACTCTAAGAATCCTTAGATTAACAACTTTGAATGTACAACTACTGTCAAAAAGATCCATTGCCCTCATATAAAGTGTTCAAAATTTAAATTTCTACATGCATTAGGTTCCTTATAGGATATGTTGTGAAGACTACATTATAACATATTAAACTTCATATCTGTCAATTATTTGCATTTTTTCCTCCAAAAATTGCATCTCCTCTCTGCGCAATAGACTAAAATTGCATATTTACAGAGGCTTTCATAAACTGATCCTATACTTGTTTTTTTTATGATTTCCATCCAAATCCAAACTGCAAATCGCATTACCCTTTTAATCAAAGTTAAAAGTTGATTCTAGACTACAACCCATATACAAGATTTTTGTTGCAAAGATAACAGATTTAAGCACCCATGTCTCTGAATATTGTGCCAAACTGTAACTCTGTTAGAACCAGTGCAGAGTTCAGATTTTTATCTCAAATTTCAATAAATGAACCTCCTTTTCCTTTTTCAAAAACTACTGGGTTTTGTCCACTATAGCTCATACAACCCATTTTGAATATTATGGTCCAAAGTTTATATGTACAAATATTCAGAAACTTCATCCAAAGTAGGATACTCATAACTGTTTCAGACTTAACCATTTTCCAGTCACTGTTAACTGAAAACAACCCAACCAAGCATGTTGGTGCTTCCATTAAAATTACAAATCTTCACTTTTCTTTCTCAACAATTCTTATTATACGCTCCCTAATCATCAAGTATTATGTGTAGAACATAAACTCCTATTGTTGGAGATAAGTTTCTCCACAAATCAAAATAAAAAACAACCATATGGCACATCCGTTTAGCCTGTTCTTCCAACTAATTAAAACGCAATCCATAGTCGAGTCCCGCGTTTCTTCATAAACAACTCACAAACAATCCGCGCCTCACAAACTTTTTTGAAAGTACCCTCTACTTTTCAAAAATAACATGCAACGACTGAGTCCAGTGTTGTCACACAATGTAGCTCTTCGGCTTAAAAAATCCGCACACTCTAATCCATGAAGCAAGTAGTTTCCACATACAAATCATATCATCATCATAAATTAAACAAAAAGATCTTCATTTCATAGTAAAATTTCCGTTCCTCAATCAGGCAGCCAACACACTGGCTAATCGCGGCAACGCCGCGAGCGTTTCTAGTGATCGTCTGAATTGGATGTTGTTGATCTTGTTGCAACTTACCTTATTTAGTTTTGAGAAACTAAATTGGATGTTGTGCTTTTAACTGTAACACCTGCATGACAAGGAGACATTTGTACTTTATTGAAGCACCTAACATGTGATCTGTTTGCATTTGCTCGTACACTTGTATTTGCTCCTACGTACTCGTACATGCATAGTATTCTACATATCTGTTATGTTTTTATTCATGTGCACTCTATTACTATTGGTATTATACTCGTAAAACAGTTCATATATTTTCTTCACTTATCTAATTACATGGTTATATTTTTCAGGAAGTGCTAGGAGGCCTGTGGCTTGAAGTTCTGCAAACCTAGTGGATGTGCCATTGTGTTGGTGTTGACGGATAAAACTCGTATCCACCTACGATCCGCAAGCGTACGGACCTACACCTTTTTCACCACGGGATTCCCAAGGTTCTTGTCAATCCGCAGAGCAAGGGGATTACTAGCGCTTAACCAAGTACTAATCTAGTTGACTAAGGAAACCTTTAAAGAGAGTATTAATCTAAAAGTAAAGACAATCTAACCTAAGTTAATCTAAGTTAAGTTGATCAAACAAATCTAGGGTTAAACTAGATGGTAAAGGGGTGAACACAAGGGAGTGAGCAAGAAAGATAAGCGTTCCCCCTAGGATCTAGCATAACATGGTATGCATCTACTACACGAAAGCGGTAAACCAATCTACCGGGGGTTGTGACCACGGTTTCGCCCTTTCCCTCCTCTCGTACTGTCACTACGCGAAGGTATTCGTGACTAGACCTATGATGGACACGGTATGTTGATAGAATCTATGGGAGTAGCGGATATCATACGCCCGAAAAACACGGTGGCCTACCTTAATCATCAAAGCATCATCAACATGAAAACAATAGATTGAAACCATGAATCAAGTAGCGATCATATAGCATGTATCCATCTAATCCTAGGGATGAACGGAGACATTACCCCATCATCTTACACGGATTGAAGCACATAGGGGTGATGGAGACTCCGGAGAACGTCGTCGATGAAGATGGCGGCGATGGAGCTTGGGAACACCCCTAGGCCAGCGGCTTGGAGTCCTCCTCTTGCTTCCTTCTCTCCGCCGGCGTTGATCCTTGCGACGAGCTCATCTAACTCTCTCTCTCATCTTGCGGCGGCGGTTTTCTGGTGATTGGCGTCGGTAGGATGATTTGTTCGATGGGTAACCATCTTGGGGCGCCTAGGGGGTCGTATTTATGTCCTTGAGGTGCCTTTGGGCGTGCTCCACCTTGCCTTGCACGAAATCCTCCTTGGGAGAGATGCAAAATTGGTTTCCATAAAATCAGCCAGATTTTTCTGATTCACAGTCCTTCCTTGCCAACGCCATATCTCCCACGTTCGGACTCCAAATAATGCAAATTCGGTGTCCAGGTTGTGTGCCACGAAATTATATTCAACTTTGGTATTCATTTCTTTCCTTAAAAACGAAGATAAGATCTCCAAATTGGCCTTGGAAGATAATCTGTTCTGATTTCGGACTGACTGCGCAGCAGGGATTTCGGGGGCCATATCTCCTAGCTTCCTTATCCAAATTGGGCCTTCCACATGTCCAAATCGAAGGTATCGTCGAGGTCGACAACTTTGGTAGTCAAACTTTTGCCATTAAAGACCGTTTAAGTCTCCGAATCTGTACCGAAAGATCATGCTGTCCAGAGCTGCGAGAATATCTCTCGGGCTGAGTTGATCTCGTTGGTAAACATCCAAGTCCCCGGAGTTTTGTGTGTTGATGCTTCGGTCCTTGGGTTGTTTGGAGTATTGTCCACTTCGTGTCTTGACTTGTGACGGGCTTCATGATCTTCTCTTGAAGTGCTTGATGAACTTATCCCGAAAGTCTCCTCTTTAACGTTAATTTCCTGCGTAAACAATAAACTCCAAAATCGACATGCAAGTGTGAACTTGTTACATCATTAGTATGCCTAGTGGCGGGTTAGTAGAAAATCATAATCGAAACCAATGTATAACATGTACTCTAGGTTGACGGAAATTCACCGTCAACATCTCCCCCATGCTTAAACCTTGCTCGTCCTCGAGTAAGTAATCCTTGCTTAAAAGGGAAATCAGTGTTGCCTTCCAATGTTGTCCCTGCACTTAGTCATTCATGGTGAGGCAAGTGGCTCTCTCTTAAGAATTTATTTTTAAAGTTCAAGTTGTGACCGGCTTCTTTTTCATTATGGAAGATAGACTAACAATAAAAAACAAGCCACATTTAACACGATGCTCTCAAACGTAAGTGAACTTCAAACCATTACCTTGTCACATGGGAGATTTTCAAAAAGATGCATATCCAACATAAGTGAAAATCTCTTGCAAAAGCTCATGGAAACACTCATCTCATCAAGTCACTCAAGCCTATACTAGATTATTTTCAACCTACTCTACTCATATGTGATAGTGGAGGGCTTATGTGGAGCTTGGAAGGTTAAAAACAATCTTAACAAAACATACATCCGAAATATTGTCAAATTAAGAGAGAGAGGTCTATTGGAATTACCGAGACTCGTCAAAAAGGCCATGGAAAATAAATGTTGGAAAGGGAGAAGCATGAAACACACACATTTAGATAAGTGGACATGTGCAAGTGGCAAATGGATGATCCCGAGGCACGAGTGAAGTCCTCGTTATTGGATTGCACATGGTTGGAAGATTTGAGTGTGGATTTGTCATCAAGGCACTTGAGAACTTATGAAGCAAAAAGATCCGAGGAGCATCTTTATTATTTTTTTACTTTTATTCTATTTCCTTCTCATTTTTCTCTCTTTCTTTCTTTCTCTTTTTTTCTTTATTCTTCCTTTTTCCTTACTTTTCTTTTCTTCTCATCGTAATAATTTTTTTCTTCTTTCATTTTTCTTTTTCTTCTTTTTCTGTTTTTTTTCTTTTTTTTCCTCAAAACTTTTTGCAACATAATACTTACATAGCATTTGTGTCAGAGAATGACTCCTCCCCCATGCTTGAACGATGCTCGTCCTCGAGCATAAAAGAGAGGGGAAATGACTGCTAAAGTAAGTATAAATTCCATAATCTTGCGAAATATTTGAATCTCCATCGAGAATTTTTACTCCATACTCAAATTGGGTTGTGGACAAGGAGGTGATCAGAAAAAGATGTTTTTTGGTTTAGGGTGGATGCCCAGCGAAGTTTGTGAAATTTTCGATGTGAAAACCCACAATGCTTGGACAAAAAGGCTAGCATGAAAACGTTACACAAAGGAATGACCAACTTCTTAGTCTCGAACCATAGAAATCAATCCTAATCCAACTCATCATAATATATGTTTGCAATCTACGGGTTTTGTTATCATAAAACATATATGTATATGGCTTTGGTAGGTAGAACTTTGCAAAAGCATCACAAACATGTAGATAGCATAAAAGTTAAGTTTTCATAAAAACAACAAGTTATCCGGCTATCCATAAACTTAAATCAAAGAGCAAAGATATGTATGTAGGTCTAGAGCATAGTCATTTCACCTCCACAAATAAAAGAGCCAGTATTTAAATTAATTTCAGATCATATTATAGAGACCAATTAGCCAAGACATTTATAACTTCATGTAGGTAAAACAAAGCGGTAACTTTCATCATCTTTCCGTAAGCATAGGCAATATAGAACATCGAGGTGAACACATGGTCACGCTGATCTATTGAAAGTAAAAAGAAACCTAGGTTGTCCTCCTAGTAGCCATGTTATTGTTTTAAGAGAAAAACAAAAGGTTGCACCTAGTTGAGGTTGAAGGCATACTTACAAGCATTTGTGTTTGGAAAAGAGAAGGTCCATGGAGATGTTACCATCCTTTGTAATTCTCCGTTGCCTTCTTCCGACATCTCCATGTATCGATGTGGCTTTTGCTTTTGTCTTGATTTATTAATGCTCCTAAACTTTTGAATTTGATCTTGCATGCTTAATGGAGTCATTGGTCACCCTTCTCTTCAATGTTGTCATCACCATCTCCTCTTTCTTATTCTCATCATCTCCTTGCAGTCTCTTTTTCATGGATTTCACCATCTGTCCAGAACAGAACATATATCGAAATATAGCTCTATTTAAAAGTTTATGAAATTACCTTTCCAACGTATGGTCATTCATCGAAAACGGAGTTCAAACAAGGGAGCTTTGTCCGTTTTACTTCAGCGCTGCGTGCTGTCCAAAACTGATTTCAGGACGTGTTGCACTCGGTGATTCGGGCATAACCGCTTGTAGGAACCTCCGATTGTCTTGATTCTTGATTTGTTGGAATCTTAACTTTATGGGGCTTATAAATATCCAAAAATACCCAGTGTTTTCCCTTCGAGACCATGCAGAATTTTGAAGAGATCGGTGGCTTCTTTCGCATTGATCCGGAGACGTTAATGATGTTGATCATTTTTATCTTCTAGAGCGTCGTGTTGCACTTCCGTGTTGAAGATTCAGGGTCTCCGCCATGCTTAGCACTTTGCTAGTCATGGAAGAAGAAGACAAAGCATTTCTTAGCCATCCTTCAATTTCCTTATAGTGAGGGTATTTATCTTGCCTGTAAGACGTTTTAAGCGCACATTCTACCCCCAAGGTGACAGTTGGGAGTAGATAGAATTGCCAACAATCCAACAATGTCTCCTAAGATTCTTAACTTGTGGCATAATTAGTCTAATGAGGAATAAAAACCTAATGAGTGTACGTGGTGCAAGGTGTCTATGCACATGATAGGAAAGCATATAAACAAAGACAATATTTTCACCTAGTTCTAAACACCATGTTTACAACTTGGTTGCCGAATTTCTCCATAGCCATAAAGGTTTATATATCTAGGGTTAAAACACCATGTCTATCCCTAAATCAATCACTCTTATAGCACAAGAAAAATTAAGCGCATTGCAAAGCTTATAAACTAACCAAAGCAACATGAAAACATATGAAAAGCCAGCTAGGTTTATCGAACTTAACGATGATGGTCCGCAATCTTGTTTAAACACCACGTTTACAAAAGATCACAAAAGGAAAACACCCATAGGTACCTATGCATTAACATGGAAACTGAAGCATACACCATTAAGTATATAAAACAACCAAGCCAACTATGTGCAAAACATGTATACACAAAGAAACATCACATTGATAACAAAATGCAATGCATACAAATAAATATTATCATGAACATGATGGTGGTTCTAAAAAGGAAAACTGAACTTAGATTAATAACCACAAGTTGATCATCATAAGATAGTGCCATTCTTTATTTTCTCTAAGAAAGTAGTAAAAATATAAAGGAACGGGTTGCCTCCCGAAAAGCGCTTCATTTAAAGTCATAAAGCTCGACTTTCTCACATACCTTCTTTTCGTTGCATAGCCATGGCCCTTCATGCAAGAAGAAAAGGTACCAATGCAGCTTTAATTTAGTTCCCATGTTGTGCTTGATCACTTATAGAAAACTTGCCCAAAGCATCCTTTTGTTTCATCATTATCTCCTTCTTTATCATCCTTCGGTGCTGCCTTCACTCCATGATTTTTTTTAATGTCCAGAAAAGAGAGTATACTCAAGCTCTACTCCATTGCACAGTGCACAAAATTTCCTTTCCAACGAGTCTTTATTTGCTCAAATCGGACTCCGGACAAGAGAGTTACATCCGTTTTACTTCGGCGATGAAATCTGTCCTGAAATTTCAGAACGCGCAACGCTCAATGTTTTCTCCATAACTCCTTGCACGGGTATGTTGCTTTCTTTATCTTCCATGTTGCTTTCTTTATCTTCCATGTACCACATGTCGTCAAGATCGCTCATTGTTGATTCACTCTTTCCTTCATCCTTGAGTACTTCCATGTCTTCATTTGCTAGTGTGTAGGCTTCGATAGCACACAAGCTATCATCTACCTTGAGTCCTATCTCCTCCCATTTATCCTTTGAGACACTAGGCTCATCACGATTGTACTCTTCTCTTCCTTCATCATAAATCTTTGAGTTGTCAAACCGGTCGATCCATCCTTCATCTCCTTCTTCTCTTTCTTCTTCAAACATCTTTTGGATCGACTCTCCACTCATCTCTTGATCAAATATATCTTCAATTAGTTTGGCAACGTGTCGGCGTTCCTCCTTCCTTCGGTAGTTGATTAGTGGGGCGAAATCAACTTGAACCCAACCGGATTGCTTGAACTCCGCCAATGGTCTAGCATTCCACATACTTCGGCCTACATTCATGTTAGTTTCAACATTTTTAACATCCGAAATGACTTCTCTTACCTTGGGAAGTGGATCTTCAATTTCTTGTATGGTCGGTTCATCTTCCTTGACCTTCGGTTCATCTTTTTCAGAAATTTCAGCAAGCACCTTGGGCTTGCTTTTGTCATTTTTCTCCTCTCGACAACATCTTTGCCAATCTCGTAGTGTTCTTTGTCCATTGCTTATCCTTTGTAAGATTTGTGCGGCTTCACTAATTGTTTTATCCATTATATCACCGCCTGCACACATGCTTACAAAACGAGACGAGTTAGGGGTTAGTGAAAAATAAAAGGTATGCAACATCAAGTCACCGGAAAATCCCAAGTTCGGGCCTCGCTCAAGTAGTTCATTAAATCGGTCACATGCTTCATCAATTCCTTCATCCTCTCCTTGCTTGAAATTGAGCACTTGCCTCCTTAAGTCTTGGACCTTGCTTATGGGAAAGAACTTCAAAAGAAACTTCTTCACTAGCTCATCCCAATTTCCTTTTGCTTCAACGGACGCAAGTGTGTACCATCTTCGTGCTTCATCTTCGAGAGAGAATGGAAAAAGATTCCACTTGAACCAAGCGGCCGGAACTCCTTTTTGTTGCACCGTGTTGCATAACATTGTGAATTCCTTAATGTGTCTATATGGGTTGTCATCCTCCAATCCTCTAAATGGTTTTGTCGCCATTAACTTGATGATTCCTGGCTTCACTTCGTAGTGGGTTGTAGCAAGCATCAAATCTGATTTTTGCATCTCAATGTCTTCCATTGACGGCATTGCTAGCTCCCTTAGCGACATCTCTTCTTCTTCCAATGGTGAGGTGAACAAATCCATCTAGGCACAAGAAAAGTAGAAAGAAAAACAAAAAATATTTTTTTTCTTTTTTTAGAAAATAAGGGTTAGGTGTTGGTAATCAACAAAATTAATACTAGATTAAACGTAGCAAACTGGCTTGCTCCCCGGCAACGGCGCCAGAGAAAGGGGCTTGTTGACGGATAAAACTCGTATCCACCTACGATCCGCAAGCGTACGGACCTACACCTTTTTCACCACGGGATTCCCAAGGTTCTTGTCAGTCCGCGGAGCAAGGGGATTACTAGCGCTTAACCAAGTACTAATCTAGTTGACTAAGGAAACCTTTAAAGAGAGTATTAATCTAAAAGTAAAGACAATCTAACCTAAGTTAATCTAAGTTAAGTTGATCAAACAAATCTAGGGTTAAACTAGATGGTAAAGGGGTGAACACAAGAGAGTGAGCAAGAAAGATAAGCGTTCCCCCAGGATAACATGGTATGCATCTACTACACGAAAGCGGTAAACCAATCTACCGGGTGTTGTGACCACGGTTTCTCCCTTTCCCTCCTCTCGTACTGTCACTACGCGAAGGTATTCGTGACTAGACCTATGATGGACACGGTATGTTGATGGAATCTATGGGAGTAGCGGATATCATATGCCCGAAAAACACGGTGGCCTACCTTAATCATCAAAGCATCATCAACATGAAAACAATAGATTGAAACCATGAATCAAGTAGCGATCACATAGCATGTATCCATCTAATCCTAGGGATGAACAGAGACATTACCCCATCATCTTACACGGATTGAAGCACATAGGGGTGATGGAGACTCCGGAGAACGTCGCCGATGAAGATGGCGGCGATGGAGCTTGGGAACACCCCTAGGCCAGCGGCTTGGAGTCCTCCTCTTGCTTCCTTCTCTCCGCCGGCGTTGATCCTTGCGACGAGCTCATCTAACTCTCTCCCTCATCTTGCGGTGGCGGTTTTCTGGTGATTGGCGTCGGTAGGATGATTTGTTCGATGGGTAACCATCTTGGGGCGCCTAGGGGGTTGTATTTATGTCCTTGAGGTGCCTTTGGGCGTGCTCCACCTTGCCTTGCACGAAATCCTCCTTGGGAGAGAAGCAAACTTGGTTTCCATAAAATCAGCCAGATTTTCCTGATTCGCAGTCCTTCATTGCCAACGCCATATCTCCCACGTTCGGACTTCAAATAATGCAAATTGATGTCCAGGTTGTGTGTCACGAAATTATCTTCAACTTTGGTATTCATTTCTTTCCTTAAAAACGAAGATAAGATCTCCAAATCGGCCTTGGAAGATAATCTGTTCTGATTTCGGACTGACTGCGCAGCAGGGATTTCGAGGGCCATATCTCCTAGCTCCCTTATCCAAATTGGGCCTTCCACATGTCCAAATCGAAGGTATTGTCGAGGCCCACAACTTTGGTAGTCAAACTTTTGCCATTAAAGACCGTTTAAGTCTCCGAATCTGTACCGAAAGATCATGCTGTCCTGAGCTGCGAGAATATCTCTCGGGCTGAGTTGATCTCGTTGGTAAACATCCAAGTCCCCGGAGTTTTGCGTGTTGATGCTTCAGTCCTTGGGTTGTTTGGAGTATTGTTCACTTCGTGTCTTGACTTGTGACGGGCTTCATGATCTTCTCTTGAAGTGCTTGATGAACTTATCCCGAAAGTCTCCTCTTTAACGTTAATTTCCTGCGTAAACAACAAACTCCAAAATCGACATGCAAGTGTGAACTTGTTACATCATTAGTATGCCTAGTGGCGGGTTAGTTGAAAATCATAATCGAAACCAATGTATAACATGTACTCATAGGTTGACGGAAATTCACCGTCAACAGTTCGCAAGCCATTGCTTTTGGTTTTTGAGTTCCTAGAAATGATTGTGTGCACAATTCTTAGTTTGTTAAACCCAAAATACTAGTATTGCTTGCTGGGATGTGCATTTGATGCAATCTTTTGCTACTTGACTTTTTGATGATTCAAACATTGTGCAAGGACAAGATTGTATAATATATATGTATTGAGCTTCATGTGATGTACGTGTGTATCTTTATGTGATGGAGCATAAACTTGAATCTGTATGATATTTTCTAATTGTATTATTTTTTCTGCATATTTTATAGTCCTATCAAACAATTTGACGCTATAAATTCTTGGACCATTGGATTGTCTGACGCTATATGAATGGTAACTGAGGATCTGATGCTGAAAACTAGCAACAGATGATCTGACGCTACACATTTTCAGGACATCGGACTGTCTGACGCTATAAGTCTGGTCTGACGCTAAAGAGTTTTAGCGTTTGGAATTAAAGCGTCAGCTGAAGTCTGACGCTATATGTTCTTAGGGTCAGACCGTCTGACGCTATATGTGGCTTTCAGCGTCAGACCATCCAACGGTAATTGTGGTGTTGTGGCATAGTGGTCTACTCACTCGTCCCGGAATCCAAGGAAGGAGAAGCAGAAGCTTCGCTGCAGTACGTGGAAGTACTCGACCACACCGAGGGTGCTCAAGCTAACTTGGCTGACGAAGGCAAGCGCCGGTGCATCTAACCCAGTTTTCAAATTGTTATGCAAATTATCTATGGATGCCTGTGCATTTAATTTAACGAGTTGTATGGAACCTTAGATGCATGATCCCTAGGTACATGTGTCCTTACGAGTATGATAGGTCGATAGCTGCTAAGTTATAGGACCGTTACAAGTCGGGTGATCGTGTCACTCGCGAGAATAGGTTCCTAGATAGGAATCATAAGATCTCTTTAAATGGATTGCTCATGTGGTAAGAGCATGGGATGTGGGCTCCGGTCCAATGGCTATTGTGGGTAAAGTGTTTGAACGTTCTAAGCACTTGTCGGGAATGGGACCGGTAAGCCTAGTACATTAATGAGGTGGCGAGGGATCTCACTATTACTAATCTTGGGATGCGTCTCACGGCTAGCTACCGGTGATGTACGGTGAATCCGGGTGCCTCGCGGGGTATTTCGGATAGCCTGCACCAAAGACTGTAACATTCGATCCCGACCTGAAGAGTTTTGGGAACCACTTGGTGGTTGTCCTCGCGGGGGCATCCCACCGTGTGTTTAGGTCTACCTTGCAAGGTTTGAATCAATCGATTGTCGGCCTCTCACCGTTACCTGAGACTACTTACTCCACTAGCCATGAGATCCCTAAGGATGGAAGTTGATGAATACTATGCTTGATTAATTGTATGGCCCAACTTTGTCTGTGCTAGATGACTAATTTAGTAAAGATTAAACCCACTAGAACTTGTGCTAAAATCTTGAAAGTAAGGACATACTCTTTGTTACTTTTCAGCAAAAGAAACCAAGAGGACAAAAAGCCTTTCATGTCTAGAATTGGTGAAGTAGTTATCACCGACGGGTAAGTCTTGCAGAGTATTAGTATACTCAACCTTGCTATAATATGTTGATCCAGGTAATGCTTTCGGTGATGTGTGGCCCGGAGAGATCCCGCCCGACTAGGAGCTGGAGTGGGTGGAGGATGACGACTGAAGGCATCATGGCTGGCCTCCCGTGGTGTTCTCGCTTTCCGCCTAGTTAATTTCTGCTGTTTTGAAAAACTCTGAGCTTCGTCGTGATGACAAAAACTCTGGTTTGTAATAATTAAACCCTTCGGGGTAAATTTCGAATGTTATTTTTGTTGTATCTCTGGACTCGCCTTTGCGTGAGTTTTTATGCATATATGTCGATCCTTGTTGCTATTCAAGTGATTTACTGGGTGTTAACCCGGTGACTAACAACAGGATGATACTTTATTATTGCTTAATGACCAAAGTGGATTGGTTTAGGCAATAGTACGGTATTTTCCTGGGCGGGTTGTCACAGTTGGCATCACAGCAATTATATGCACCAGAGATTAATTAATAACCTTAGTCACGGGTTTTTGAATAAAATTTGCCAAGATTGTCTGATTTTCCAAAACACGTTGGTCTGCTAAGGATAAACTAGACCGAGAGGCCCTAGAGGGAATTTTTGGGTTCTTTCAGGTGGCTTAGTATCCTATGGTTTATTTTGCTAACTCCCAGCACATTACTTTATGTCAGACTTACTTTCTTGCACAACCAAACTAGATGAGCCACGTGTTTTATACGTGTGCTGTGCCGCATCACGGGGATTGCGAGGGTTGATGGAGTGATCCATTCCACGGATCCCATCTTCACGTCTGTTTGTGAGTTGTGCTGTCGCCACGTGTTTCATACGTGTGCATTCCGCATGTCGATCATGTGAGGCAAGGATACACTCCATTCAAGCGGAGGGTGTCCGAAGTTGGACACTGTCCATGCAGCGGTTTAACGCATGGATGCCGTTTCTATAGTGAACGGTAATGTATGTGGATGCTTTCATGACGTGCTGGCACGGAAGGTTCATTTTCTGCAGGTACGTAACAACGCTTCGTAGTCGTTAAGCGAGTACCGTATAGCCCTCGACTAGATATTATAGGGAGAGACAAATAAAAGCCTCACCACCGGCACTAACTTCGATTTTGGCTTGATTGCCATGTGAGGTCAAATAGGACGTCTTGCATGCATATTAAAAATTGAAACAAATTAAAATGGACCCAAAACCGAACTTTTATATACTCTCTAAGGAAGAGTTTGCTAGTGTGTGCTTTTTATAAACTAAAGTACCTCTCATGCTTAGCTGTTATGCTGCCCAAATTTTGTAAAAGTTGTTTGTCTTGCTGTTGCACCATGTTGTAGAAGTAAATAAAATAGAAGTTCTAAACCAAAGTTGCTCCAAATCTAATCTAGTTCCTGCTCGTAACAATTCACAGTCATTACTTTTGTCTATCCCAAGTCATGCTCGATTTAGTCAGCCTCCGTCCTGCTTTCTGTCACACCTGATTTTCGAAGAGGAACCAAGTGCATCTCATATGTGCGCCAGGATCAGTTCACACACATATGATAGACAAAAAATGAGTGAAATATCATAAACAGCATTCAAACGTATTTCAAAGTTTAACCTCTTATTACACTCATGCGGGGAGACTCGAAGGTCTCTAACAACGGAAAACGATAACTACTCGTCGAGTCCTCGTCTTCCGCTCCCACAGGCACTTGACTGGGGGGTCCGCAAGCCTCACAGCTCATCGAAGTCATCATAGAACTCCCCTCCAAAGCTTTCCTCTGAACAGCGATAGGCAAGGCTGAGCACACTTATGGTTGGAGCTCAGCAAGTGGGGGAAAATGCAAGGCTATCAAGGATAGGCTAAGGTTTTGCAGCGGTTAGCATTTTAATGTTGGTCAAGTTTTAATTATAGAACACCTAATTACTAAGTGTAAGTTCGTACCATCCCACTTAAGAAAACTTAAATGCCAAAACAAACCCAAGCTCAACGAGCTTCACCAACCACGATTTATCTCGTCTTTAAGTTTATTAATCATGTGAGGGTCCAAGCCGCTCATGACCGTGAGCACGGCTGATCGATCAGTTTTACACTCTGCAGAGGTTTGCACACTTTACCCACAGTTCGCGTAAAAGCTCTGAAGAACTTTAAACCCAACCATGCGATGCTGGCCAAGCACCATACCACACTTCCGAGGTGTGTATGCATAGGGACGCTACGAAGCCTTTACAAAGGCATGCAAAAGACTAACGACCCGCATAGTTACAGATCAGGGCGGACCATAACCCTCCCTAGTGGTCAGTACCTTAGCAAAGGCTACTACCCCAAAAGGGCCGGGCTATACCCCTGCAACCCGGATCCCCCTCTGCTCCTTTCGGAAAAGGGCCACTAGTACGATCACACACCTAATTATTCGGCTAAGGTCAGAGCCATGTAACACTGTGGTTGCGCATGTTTTCTTGGGTGGTTCTCCATGTTCCGATTAAATCGAGTGTTCTTGTATTACCCAAAACATTAACTATAAGCCAGGTACCATTTTCCATAAAAGACCCCTTTTTAACCAACCCATGTTAAGCAGCTAGCGTTTTCTACCCAAAACTTTATTTAAAAGGGGCTAGGCCAAGGTTCAGGGTAAAAGATCTAGGTAAGTCCTTAGAAAGGTTTCCCGTCAATTTAATGCAATGATAACATAAAGTAAACATTAATTTGTAATGCAATTATATAGGACAGAAAGAGAACATGCAGGGGGAGAAAACCACTTGCCTTCCTCAACTACGGTAAAAACTTCTTCCTCTTCGAACAACTGCTCCTGATCGTCCCCGAGAGGTGGCTCAGATGAAACAGGCACGATATCTACGATGCACACATAAAGCATACAATAAATAAAACAGATCACCAAACAATCCTAAAGACTGAAAACATGCTACTAAAACGACGGGCTCGCTGAGACGATCGTAAGGACTACTAGAACGCTAAAATCGGAGCTATAACGGAGAAGTTATGCTAAAAACAAGGTTTAAGGACTAATCTGCGATAAACTAAATTATACAGGGGCCTAACAGCAAGAAAACAGGGGCTAAAACATAAATAAATTTAAAAACAGAAGGTTTAAACTCTAAAAGGGCTGTTCTGGACCTCTGAGCAAAGATCTAATAAAAACAGGGGCTTAAATACAAAACTCAGGACTGATTTGTAAGGATCTTTAAAGGTGGGAGGACCGGCTTGCGATTATAAAAGAGTTGGGGGTCTCTTTAGCAATTTGCCCTCGGGTTGACCGTTACACACGGTTTGACCCGCGGGGTCCAAGGGATCTGAGCCGTGGATGGCCGATCCGATGGCCATCCACGCCCGCGTCCGTCCGAGGGGCGGCGCCGCCGCGGCGGCGGCGCGCGCGCGGCGGCGCACGGCGGTTGGGTCGCCGGCGACGACCAAACAGGGGCTCCCGGCCACGGAATCGCGCGGAAACAACCCCTACGCGTAGCTGGGAGCATCGCGAGCCTACACGGCGCTAGCACGGGTGGAAAAGGCGACGGCCGAGGCGGGGCGTCCATGGGGGCGGACGGCGGCGGCGGTCAAGCGGCGGCGGCGCTACGGTCGGGCACAATTGAGAAGGAGGGCGGGGATAGGATCCTTACGGCGGGTAGGAGCTCGGTGGGTGTGAATTGGATGGAGACGGCGGCGGCGCAGATCAACTCCGGCGGCCGATCTCCATGGGCGGCGACGGCGAACTGCGTCTGGGGTGCACGAGGACCTACGGGTTCGATAGGATGCGACGGTTAGCTCACACGTGCGAAGAGGAAACGATTGAGGGGGTCCAGGGGGCTTTACCGACGGTGGACGGGCTCGGGCGACGGCAATGGCGCGGCAGCGCACGGTTCACGGCGGCGGCGCAAGTGGCTAGGGCACGGGAGGCGCTGGAGCTCAGTGTGAAGCGAAGGGGGGGAAAGCGGGGTGTCCTGGGGGGTTTATATAGGGCCAAGGGGGCGCCGGAAGGCGGTTCACCGGCGGCCTCGCCATTAACGGCCACGGCTTGAATGGGAGTTAAGGGGGGAGGGGGTTTAAGGGCGGTAACGGCCGATTGAAGAGGGGGGGGGGTGATGGGGAGGCTTCACTGCGGCTTAAACGCTTGATTTGAAGGCGCGGGGCGCGGGGAGATGGCCGGTAACGGCCGGCAGCGCTCAGGGTGCGGCGCGGTTGACCCGGCTGGAGGAGGGAGACGGGCCTGACAGCCGGGTCCCACCTGTCGGCGTCCGGCGCAAAAAGAAAAGGGGGAGGGGCGGTGCTGGGCCGGCGGGGTTGCGGGTTGGGCTGGCTGGGCCGGCCTGCTCGCGGGGGGGAAAAAGAAGGAAAGGCCCGATGGCCAGACGTGGGCTGAAAGGGAGTGAGAGAGAGAAGAAAGGGTTTTCCTTTTCTTTTTTTTTCTTTTAAATTTTTCTTTCAAATTCATTTTTCAAACATTCAAACTTCAATCAAAAATCCATGCATTCAAATCATGATGCACAAGCACTTATTATTTCTAAATTATTTTAGTGATGTTTAATTATTTAAAAGTCAATTTGTTTAATGATTTATTTATGTCCTTAAGGAATTTTTAAACCTAGCCATTTGTTGCTACAATAATTTAGTGATGGGATTTTTAGGGTGTTACACTTTCTATCCTGGAACCAGATCTAAAACCTTGCTTAATTGAGCAACCTTCCTAACCTTCTAACTCCACCTTTGAGTACCAAAAAGGTGTCTCTTGTCCTTGATGAGTTACTACCCAAAAGTTGGGTACTTTCGGAGCTATGGGTTTAAGTTACGAATTCTGTTCGCAACTGCCAGAACCTTAGGTCATCATGTATGTGTACTCGTTTCGAGATCTAACATACAACTGTGCCTTTGTACACACGACTACCTAACATTGCTCAGCCTGAGAAAAGAACTTATGCTATTCTACTATGGCAGTGGGAATGTCTTGATCTTAGAATTGAACCTTCAGTGGTAATTTTCTCCTGTCAACATGTTATCTACATCGCCTAGTATTCCCTCCAAACCCTTTGTCTTTATACATGTTGAAGCAATAAGATATTCTTGTATTGATATTCTTGTCCTGGTTACTTCGAACTTTCAGTCATGAGCTTATTCCTCATAGTCTTGCTCACCGCAGTTTGAAAAGTAAATATATATAAATAACCATGTCCCTTCTTGAGCATGCAATTGCATAGCATGTGCATTTGGGAACCTTGGGTGAACTAACGTGCATTCGCATGAAAACTTCCTTACTCATACTTGCCTCTCTTGTGTTGGTGATGCTGTTGTCCCATAACCAAAGGTGCTACGACGGAACCTAGGGAGTCATATGCGCGGCAGCCATATGATTGCCACTGGGAGCGCACTAGGTATCTTGGTTGTGAGGATGCGACTCGCCATGCACACCATTCTCAACCTATGCTTTTCATCTCAATCACTAACTCATTTGGTGGGTAATCGAGTCGTGCTAACATGCATCATAAGCACCCTAGTACATGAGAATGTGCATCGTGTACCCATAAACATGTGCATCACACCAATGTTGAAAAGCATTGTACCGTAGTGGCACGGCAATGCCACCTAAGGTCGCAAACTAAATAACATGTGAGAAAGATCGTTCGAAAGTTCCTATACCAATTTATCTCTCCATACTTTCTGCTTGCATCCGCAAGTAAACTCCGTGCAAAAGCTTTCCACTACTTGTCGTCTTTGACTACTCTTACGGGCTAATCTTGAACCGATGGTGGTTATACTCTTTGTCCAATAATCCCATCGTGTTTGCTCCCTCAGAGTAATTTCGGAAACTCCAAGAGGACCACTTCCCTATTTCCCTATCTTGTCCTTGGAAATTCGAATCTCGGGACGAGATTCTTCTTAAGGGGGGTAGGCTGTGACGCCCCAGGTTTTTAATTAGCGTCATTAGCGCTAATGGCCGAATCAGCCGAATCAAACCGGCCGACAGTGGTCAAACCTAGGTCAACCTGTGCCATCACCTCGAAAACCGAGCCGACAACCCCTATTGAACCCCTTGACCAAGTCAACACACCCTGTTGGTCAACCCTTGGTCAAAGACACGGTCAAACCCCGCTTGAAACTTGACGTTAGTGAGTGTCCTCCGGAACTTTTGCCGCGTTCTCCAAATTTCACCTAAACACTTCAAAATTTACCTTTAAGAAAGTTGTCCAGCTTGTTGAGGGACACAAATTTCATGTAGATTGGCATTTCAAATTTTGAGCTGAAATGGGTGTAAAACTTGGTCAACTGGCAGTACCTCTTGTTCACCGAGGCATGGCGGCCTTCGATGTTGGCAAGCCGATTCTGCAAAATCCGTTGAGAAAAACACCTAGAGCCTCTGTAAAAGTTGTAGAGGGTAGTGAGATCTACAACTTTCCTATTCACCACTTTGTGCACTTCTATTCAATTTTTTGGAGATTTTTGCGCTCGAATAGGAGTACTGTGAAATATTTTCGTGCCGGCTGACGCCGCACCTGCCTCGCCGTCCGGGACGCCCGTGCCTCCCGAGGCTCTGCGTTTTCCCACGCATGCGCACACACCGAGGCGTCTCGACGTCTCCGCTACCTCGCACGCCGCGCCCGCACCCCCGCGCCCGCCGGTCCATCCCGTGCCACCCCGCTACGGCGCGCCGGCCAAGGCTCGCGCCGTACCGCGGCGTAAATGGCCGGGCGACCTTAGCCGCGGCACCGCCTCCCCGGTGCGCTCGCTTGCCTTATAAGGAGTCGGCCGCTTCG
Source organism: Cenchrus americanus (assembly GCA_947561735.1). Lineage (NCBI taxonomy): Eukaryota > Viridiplantae > Streptophyta > Magnoliopsida > Poales > Poaceae > Cenchrus > Cenchrus americanus. The sequence goes on from OX387242.1 coordinate 192,698,636, forward strand.
TTCTCGCGCGCCGGCACGCGGCCCGGCACCGCCCCAACTCGCCGGCCCCCACGCCGCCCGGGCGAGCTACGGTTCTCGCTCACTCCCCGCCCGCACGGCCTCCCAACGCCTTGGCTAGGTCCCGTGGGAGCTCGGAGGACCGTGTGCGGCCCCGTAGGCGCCGAGCCTCGCCGGCGTCGGGTAGCCACGGCTAGCGCCGCCGGCTACTGCCCCACGCCACCCCCAAGGCCACCTCGACCCCAACTCCGGGCGCAATCGACCCCAAGGTGACTCCCTAACCCCTCTCCCCACCTTCCCCGGCCGATTCCGGTGCCGGATCACCGGAATTTTGGCCAGCGCCGCCGCCCTCCGTGGCTAGGGGCCACATTGCAAGGGGTTGAATCCTTTCAGGGGCCTCAACGCAAAACCTCAACTTCAATAGTATATCCTTTTTGCAGAATTTTGTAAAATGTGTAAAAACTCGTAGAAAATTCAGAAAATTGCAAACTGAATTTTGTTGGAATCGTGGTGAAGAGTACTACAACTTTTGTCATACTCACATGGTCTGATTCTAGATATTTTTAGCATGAAAAATAGAAATGTGAAAATCCTAGATCTGCCATAACTCAAAATCCACAAGTCCCTTGTATCCAATTTTTGGATGTGTTGTGTGTGATGTTATGGCTAGCTCCAGTGCCAAAATCTGCACAAAGTTATGAAATAGATCTTTTATATAAATTATTTTCCTTTTATGCAGAATCTGCCTAGATGGTTTTTGTAGCTAAAAGAATTTATGTTTCTGTGCCCAACTTGTGCATGCTGTCTTGTTATGCCAAGACACAGCTCTGGTGAATTAATCATGATTTGTGAATGATTAGAAATATTTATTCTTAAATTGTGCATGTCTTCCTTTGTAAATTAATGGAGCAAGATCAGTAGAGCTCCTAGGTGTGCTTGCTGGTTCTTTGGGCTTGTTTAGGACCAGAGAGCAAGTATGAGGAAGATTGGAGGATTTTGATTCTTATTTAATTTTGTATGCATTTAATTTGATTTGCTAGCTAGTCTTTTGTTATTTTCAAAAATAATTATTTTCTAGCTTCTAAGCTTTGCATGTGAGTCCAGTGGTTCATTATGGGTGTTATGATGCTTAAGAAACCCTTCTTTTTAATTTTTAGCGAATTATTGATGATAAAAACTTTAAAGGTCCTTATGGAGTAATGCTTTAATTAAATTAGAAAAATGCCTTTTAGTTCTTTTCCTCCTTTTTGTGAAGTGATGTCAAACTTAATTAAAAGGCTAAGAACACACCCTTGCTGATAAGGAATTAATTTATAAATAAATATCTTTGAACACACCCTTACTAGTGAGAGGTAAAAGGAATAAACCTTCACATGAAATATCAAGTATAAAGGGAACATTAATTCAAGTGTGTGACGAAGGAATGAAACGCATATCAATAATAACCCTCATAAAAAGAAAGTAATGATTAATTTTTTGTTAAGGTGAATAGGACCAACAAGAGTTGGATAAGATAAAAAAATTGTCACAACACCTGAACCCTGCATTGCATTCCATGTAGATCTTCCTGATTGTGAGTACTCACTCGTCTCGGAATCCGAGGAAGGAGAAGCAGAAGCTTCGCTGCAGTACGTGGAAGTACTCGACGACACCGAGGGTGCTCAAGCTAACTTAGCTAACGAAGGCAAGCCCCGGTGCATCTAACCCAGTTTTTAAATTGTTATGCAAATTATCTATGGATGCTTGTGCATTTAAGTTCAGGAGTTGTATGGAACCTTAGATGCATGATCCCTATGTACCTGTGTCCTTACGAGTATGATAGGTCGATAGCTGCTAAGCTATAGGACCGTTACAAGTCGGATGATCGTGTCACTCGCGAGAATGGGTTCCTAGATAGGAATCATAAGATCTCTTTAAATGGATTGCTCATGTGGTAAGAGCATGGGATGTGGGCTCCGGTCCAATGGCTATTGTGGGTTAAGTGTTTGAACGTAGTAAGCACTTGTCGGGAATGGGACCGGTAAGCCTAGTACATTAATGAGGTGGCGAGGGATCTTACTATTAATAATCTTGGGATGCGTCTCACGGCTAGCTACCGGTGGTGTACGGTGGGTCTGGGTGCCTCGCGAGGTATTTCGGATAGCCTGCACCAAAGACTGTAAGATTCGATCCCGACCCGAAGAGTTTTGGGAACCGCTTGGTGGTTGTCCTCGCGGGGGCATCCCACCGTGTGTTTAGGTCTACCTTTGAAGGTTTGAATCAATCGATTGTCGGCCTCTCATCGTTATCTGAGACTACTTACTCCACTAGACATGAGATCCCTAATGATGGAAGTTGATGAATACTATGCTTGATTAATTGTATGCCCCAACTTTGTCTGTACTAGATGGCTAATTTAGTAAAGATTAAACCCACTAGAACTTGTGCTAAAATTTTGAAAGTAAGGACATACTCTTTGTTACTTTTCAGCAAAAGAAACCCAACGGCCAAAAAGCATTTCATGTCTAGAATTGGTGAAGTAGTTATCACCGATGGAGTCTTGCTGAGTATTAGTATACTCAGCCTTGCTATAATATGTTGATCTAGGTAATGCTTTCGGTCATGTGTGGCCCAGAGAGATCCCGCCCGGCTGGGAGCTGGAGTGGGTGGAGGATGATGACTGGAGGCATCATGGCCGGCCTCCGGTGGTGTTCTTGCTTTCCGCCTAGTTAATTTCCGCTGTTTCGAAAAACTCTTAGCTTGGCCGTGATGAAAAAACTATGGTTTGTAATAATTAAACCTTTCGGGGTAAATTTCGAATGTTATTTATGTTGTATCTCTGGTCTCGCCTTCGCGTGAGTTTTTGTGCATATATGTCGATCCTTGTTGCTATTCAAGTGATTTACCGGGCGTTAACCCGGCGACTAACGACATGATGGTACTTTATTATTGCTTAATGACCAAAGTGGATTGGTTTAGGCAATAGTACGGTATTTTCCTGGGCGGGTTGTCACAAGATCTTCCGAGCGACACCGGTCTAACTGGTGACCCGCACCGGTCTGACCGGTACGACGTGGAGGCGCTGCAAGGAGCTCCACTGCGTGCTTGTTGGATCCAAAAGGTGTCAACAAATTGGTGACTCCACTGGGGAAGAGAATTTGGCTATCATTGCCAATCTATCAAGCTCTAGCAATTTGATGGCACTTGAAGGATTACCTGAAGATCTACGCAAGGGCATCCATGAAGAAATTCTTCCTCACTGTTATCAAGTAACATAACAAGGCGTCATCATGATTAATATAGCTGTCATCGACGAGTTGAGGATGTATGATCTACCAAAGCATTGTATGGCCTTTGTTAGTCTTATAAGCGGTTTACTTGCATTCGTGGATGACTTACTTAATAAGAAATATAGTGTAGATCTGATTCCTTTTAATCGAGTCGGTTATTGAAAAGCCGACCAATGATATTATTGATCCTTGCATAGTTTTGCCTAATTGTGATGTTGTTGGTCAAGAAACAAGTCGGTCGTCTCTAGCCGAAATTGTTGACCCAAAATCCCCTAGCAAGAGCATAGAGGCTACATCTAGTGCTTCGACACTAGGGGGGCAACAAAACAAAGGCGAAGCTGCTGGTTGCACTGAGGCCGATCTAACAGGGGGCAACCCAGTTTAACCGCCTCTCCCAAGCTTTTGCAACATAAATCTAAACCGTTGAATCCAAAGGCCATCATAAGCATCAAAGAGAAAAGCAGAAGTCCAGTGAAAAACTTCCGGCTAAGTCTCAAAGACAAAATAATATCAATGGTGCTAGTCGGTCTAAAAATTCTAAACATCCAAAATCATTTACTAGGGAGAAGTTCCATAACTAGAATTGGCAGTGGAGTAACTCACAAATCAACGTCGTTCCCTCCAAATGGATCATCAATGCCTATGGCATGGGAATCTTACTTTGATATGAATTATTTTTGTCCTACACGGTATTATAATTCATATATCTTGTATGCTCTTAGTTAGTTCCATTCTAATTGTATTACATATAGAGAGCCGACGATTGATGTGCCATCACCAATGCGTAATGACCATTTTGATCATGAAAATCGGTTAGCACAAAATATAAAGGCAAGGTGATCAAACAAGTCTACCATGTCATAAAGGAAGGTAGATTAAATAAAACTTCAAATTTGACATTAGATGTAGAAAAGCCGAATGTTGAAAAATCTTCAGCTAGTTCTACTGATCATGGGGGGCATCATGATCTCAAAGTGGCTGGTTCTCAAGGCACCAGTCTAACCGGTGACCCGACCGGTCTGACCAGTCATGCCAAAAAATTTGTAAAACCCAGAGTGTCATACTAAAAGCAAGGTGATGAGGAAATAGCCAAGATTTGCTGAGTTGTTGCAAAAATATCAGAAGATACCCGAACAAAAGCAAAGATATCGGCTAAGAGATCAAAGTTGGAATTCTTCAACACCAAAAGCAAAGAAGCATCGACGGTCATCACAGTGGTCGTCATCATTTATTCCATCGATGCATGTGCCATTGACTGCATATTCAAATATAAATAATTATAGTCCATACTTTTGGTACAATCCTTGGTTTTCTTTTTACAACTATCAATATGCTTGTCGTACACCAAGGAGTTACAATTGGCCGCCATGGCCAAATCAGAGCTTCAATTGTTAGATTTGCTGTTCGGAAAGCCGAAATATTAGTTTTATACATATTGTAATTATTAGGATTTAATTTCGGTTACAATAGCATCCATATATAGTTTACATATGGTGATGCATTATTGATTATCGTCTTTAGAAATTTTTGATCTTTGTGAATGTTTTCTGGCATGCAAGCTTTACCAGAAAACAGGGGGCATATGTTTGCACTCAAAATCGGCAGGTCTAGTCTGACCGGTCTGATCTGTGGGTCCCACCGGTCAGACTGGTGTGGTGAAAGTCTACGAAATACAATTCAGACTTCACCATTGGAGAGGTCTTGAGGAGTAGATCAAGATTCATATGTGGAACATCCAAATCGGAGTCCGGATGAGGGAGATATCACTTCTGCAAGATCTACACACCAGGTGCACATGTTTGACCGGTGTCCCGTGATAAGAAGCCAAATTAAGGAGCCCTAATAGATAAGGCTTGTAAAAGCATTTCCTTGCGAGACAAGACCTCCCCACCCTATAAATGTAAATGGCCACAACCGATTGGAGGATATATCACAATCGAATCTATCTTTTATCATATTTACCTTTTTCGTTCCTCTTTACCCTACTATTCCAATACTGCCATGTTGTTCTTACTTTATCTCAGGGATGTCTGAAGACGTCCTAGCTGGCATGCCGAGCCTAGGACAACCCTGCGTGCGCTGCCCCGACGGGATACTGCCCGAGTGACGTTTGTTGGTCTTCCGCCGGATCTTCCCCGTGACACCGGTCTGACTGTTATGGCATGGAGGCAATGCAAGGAGCTCCTCCGCATGCTTGTTGACTCCAAAAGGTGTCAACACCTCTCTAGTGGCAGCCATATGCGATGTCATCCTTTTTGGCTTTTTGTTTGTCCTTTAAGCATGTACTATCTCATTCTTCGTACGTCTGCATGCACAGACATTTCAATGGGATCTGTGCAGAAACAGCCCAAATAATTAGCACACGCAGCCCGGCCCTTTGTACGCTTCTTCGTATGTTAGCCCGGCCCTTGTGCGACAGTTATTCTGCACTTGCTACTTGCTAGCGTGTACAGGAGAATCTAATCAGGATGCTTCTCTTTGAACTTGCTATGCTTAATCTGCACTTGCTAGCATTTTATTTAGTTTGGAACAATGCAGAAATACATATGGGAGAGCTCTTATTCAAATTTTACATCATCAACAATTGCGGGTTGATGGTAGGGGCTGGCCGCCGTTACAGAGGTGAGATTGTGACTAAGTTTGCAGCAGCACACATGATTATGCTCGCATTTGTTATCTTGAGAGTCTCCACCGTATAAAACAGAGCACTTTGTGTCACACTTAATCTCATCACAGTCAAACCTGAGTCTGTGGCACTTCCACAGATCACTCTCTGCAATCCAAATGAGCTCACAGTTTAACAGTGTGCAATGAGGGAATTTAAACAGCTCAATTGTGGAGTAAGAGAGGAGCCACATACATACCAGCACATGAGATGGAGAATCCAGAGGACATTATCACAAGGACGATGGATACTGCAGCTATAGAATACATGATCCTCATTCTACTGCTTTTGCCAATTACTATGTGTGTGTAGAAACTTATTACTTGTAACTGTATGTTTGACTCCTGTTTTTCACTGTGGATTGACGTCCCCGAATTATGTTGATTTATATGGAGCCATAGAAGCATATGAGTTATAATGAAATGATAAGTGCAAATTGATGAATTCATAGGTAAGATTTAATTTCATATCATATCCATTCAAATATATTTATGGCAATATTCAATTTCATGGTTATCTGCAATATTTCTTACCTCCCTTAGTTTCTTTTTTTAGACAGATTTATAGGTCTGCATTAATGCAAGCTAAAGTTGATATCTTGTTCATCCCAAATAAATATGCTACCATTGAATTCACGCCTATATAGCTTTTACGTTTAATTAACTCATTTAAAGACTTTTCCCTGTCAATTTAGGAGGGATGTGTAAATAATTATTTTGGTACCTCAAAGCTAAAATCACTAGATACATATACTATAACACACAGTTAATGTGTTGGAAAGCTGATAGAAGATTCTTGGGTGCTAAGAAATGGTTACTAGTTAGATGTTTGGAACAAGTAGAAACACACAAAAGGTTCCCAGAACTCACAACTTTCCTCAGGACATCATATGGCACTTCATCATTTAAATTTTTGGAATTTCATTATATGCCAACCGAAAGAACTTATGTCACACCTGGTTTTAGAAAAACAAGCTAAGTGCATACCTATATGTTTGCCAAGATCAAATTTCATACATATAGTAGACATAAGTGAATAAGAGTAACAATATCACGTAAAGAACATAAACAAAACTTACAATTCTATCAGAGTTAAATAGCTCAATCCTGGAAACGGAGGCGCCAACTCCACAAGCAATTGACTGGGGGCTGCGTACACCTAGCATCATCATCTTCAACAGCTTCACATCTTTTGCTTCTGAGCAGCAGTAAGCAAGGATGAGTACACTTATGTTTGCTACTCAGTAAGGCCACAAGAACTAACCAGAAACGATTTAAAGTCCATCTTTAAGTTTAATTAATCATGTGAGAGTCCGGGCCGCTCTTGACCGTGAGCACGGCTAATCGATTAGTTTACACTCTATAGAGGTTGTACATCTTTACCCACAAGTCGCGTAAAAGTCCCAAAGAACTTTAGACCCAACTATGCGATGCTTGCAAGGCACCATACCACACAACTGAGGTGTGATTGCATAGGGAAGCTACGAGGCCTTTACAAAGATTCCCTAGCACAGGCTACTCGCTAGGTTTCCTAATCAGTGCAGTGCATAAACCTCTCTTAGCTGCAAAGCTACCATAGAGCAGATCAGATTGAGGGTTGGGCTATATACGATCTACCGTCAGCCCCCAACCCCTTTTAGGTAAAGCATACCACATAGTTTCTAATTTGTTGGTCAAGACAGAGCCATATGTCTTGTGGTAGTACTGTTTTCCTGGATGTTCTCCATGTTCCGATTAATGCAAATATTCTTGTAAATAAGCATAGGTAGAGGGTGGTTAGGGACACTTACCTTTCTCCAAAGATAAGCTACTCTTACTACTCTTTCTTCATCTCTTCTTTCTTGGAACTCTTCATCTTCAAGGCAAACGAACATCGATCCTTCTTCTACTCGAAGCAAACACCGGGAACAACCATACAAAGCAAACAAACAAGTGCAACTAAGAACAATGCACCAATCAAAAGAAAACTTTAAAAGAGCGCACTAAGGGATATATAGGCTCGATTTTATAGTTGCGCAACGATGAAAGAAGCTTGAAAAAAACTAGGGTCGAAAAGACAAAGCTATTGATAGATTATTATCAAACAACAAGAGACTATGTGCTTGACATATTTTAATAAGAAACCATATGAAAAGAATATTTCAGAGAAATACTCTATGTTAGAATTAAGCAAAGTTACATTTAATTATGGAAAACATGATAAACCTAATCATATTTTATTAGCAGATATTTAAGTACAAGTTGTATCAGATTAGCAATTAACATTAGAAGATAAAGCATGGGAAAGAATCAAATCGAGTAACTTTATATTGTGTGTTCAACTATACATATTAGCATTTAAAAGGCATATATATTATCTTTAAGAACATTAACTTTCTTACGAAAACCGATATGTAACACTAAACATCTTTTATTTATAAAAGCTAGTTATAAATGAGAATTAACCAATTAAATCTTAACTCAAGAAATCCGAGGTATAATCTAATCACATTCATTTAGAAAACCAATTAAATAAGAATTAGTCAAGATTAACATGCAACACGTTAATATCAAAACAAGTAGTAGGTGACACAAATGCTAACACATAAGTTATGGTGAAACGAACTAGAAAGTAACAACGAACTATCATGCACAAGAGAGCCTTAGGCTAGGATTTTCGAGAACTAGGTTGAAGGGACAACACTAAACAAAGGTAAGATGAGCTGATGCTAGTAGACATTGGCTCTATAGAAAGATAGCTACGAAAGACTAGAAACCAGAACATAGCTGATTCATGAACTAGCTAGATGTTACTAAAGGAGATCCTAAGAAAAACATGAAATGATCATGATAGAATTACTTGGTAGGGAAACATATAACAAGACAGTCACCAAAGAAAGATGTTAAAGACACTACGTGAAAACCTTAAATAGGTCACGCATCATTTGTAACGGGCCCTTAACACCCATTACATGCACCCACATCTGTAATGGTTGTTACTTGGTGCCCGTTACAGATAAGCGCGGCAGGCCGACCCCGGGCTGGCCTCCGCAACACCTGTTACCAATGCGGACTTTTCGTAACGGTCTTCTTAAATGCTCGTTACATGAATTCTTTGTAACGGACGTTAAATAGAGCCTATTAAACAAGTTAAACCTATCAGTAATGAGCTAGTAAAGTTTGTTACTTATCACTCTCTATTGGTAATGTGCTATAAATTCCGTTACTTATGAGCTTTTGACGCCTGTTACTAGTTTGAGAGCCCAATAATTAAAGTCTTAGAGCACTCAACTACCGTGAATCGGGAGCGCGACATCAGTGAACAAATGAGACGGAGGTTTGTTAATCATCGTCTCCTTTGAGTCTGTCCTCATTGACAGGTCAACTCGATCCATCTCTTATTTCTTCCATTTCGAAATACAGGCACAATCAAAACACATATTTTCTGAGACAAAACAGACATCATAAGAGAGATAACTTGTCCACGAAGATGAAGATAACTTGTCCACAGGAATAAAAATAATTATTACAAAAGGTTAACTTGTCCATATATCAGGCTAGGACTTAACTTGTCAATCAAATTATTTACTATGGTCGTGCTATCTGACCATACATATCAACAAAGGCATGCCCCTGGAACATCCACAAAAGAATGGCTACTATCCCTGCACATCAACAAGCTTGAACTAGATCATGCCCCATCAGGATTATTGGCTCTTTTTGCAGCCTCTCCGAAAGCAACCAAGGATTCTTGAAGCCCTTCTAGCGCACCTTCAATGGGCTCGAGATTTTGTTCAGTAGTATAATTGTACCTCTTTATGTGCTTAGCCTTTTTGATGAGGATGTTCACTTCTTTTGTGATTTTTTCAAGCTCAGGATTCACATAATCCTAGACACTAAGGTTAAGAAGTAACTCAAGCTCTGCTTGCGACTCAAAGAGTTTTGCCTGAAACAGGGTTAAACATGGTATAAGAACAACATAGTTAATTCAGAACTAATTTGCCTCAGAACTTGGAGCAGTATAGGAACAGTCATAGGAAAATTATATAAGAACATAAAAATTATCCTAGGATTCATAGCAGGGTGTGACAAGTAAAAACAGAACTTAGTTCAGAACTAATTTACCTCAGAACTTGGTATAATTAAGATCATGACAAGCATGGAAGACATCATCATAGGCACTAATTAACTTTATGAAGCTCAAGCTCAAGCTACCTTAAGCTCCATCTATAGAACAAGTTAAAAGGTAGTGAGATTCAGAGAAACTTGCCTCGTCGTCATCATGGTCATTGCCAGAGTCAGAGATGAGGTCCCCTACACCTTCTTTGTCGCTCCCTCAACACCTCTTCGTAGTTGCCAGACACTTGTGCTCGCAATCGTGAGGCGGGCCCCTCGCCCACTTTGCTGCCCCCTCGCCGGCACGCTCCTCCTTGCTGTTGCTTGGCCCCTCGTCGGAAATCGAGAGGATCCAGTCGAGGACCCTCATCTCCGGCATTGGGCCACTCCACCACTGCTTGGCCCCTCTCATGCGCTCATCGTCATCTCCCTCTTCACTGCCATCTCGCCGTCACGCGCGTAGATCCAGTTGCGGCACCGCTTCACGTTCCGGTTCTCCTCGATCGCGGATGCGCGGGGTCATCCGCTGCTTGGCACCTCACCGGCGCTCATCGTCGTCTCTGTCTCCACGCCTCCTCTCATGCCTCCTCTGGGCTTTTTTTCGAGGAAAGTGCTGCGCTTATCCATTCGGAAAGAAGAAGGGGGTGGTTAAATATTCATTTTGCAACCTTTGACTTTTACAAATCACATTTGACCATTCGTCTTATTCAAAAAATTGTGAAATGTAGAAATAATTATGATATACTTAAAATATATATTATGATAAAACATGACATAGTAAAATAAATAATACTTTCACAATTTTTTCAAATAAGACGAATGGTCAAACGTGAAACACGGAAGTCAACGAGTGTAAATATTTGGGATGGATGGAGTAGTAGTCAATGCCGACGTGGGTTAGCAAACCCGCGTCGCTTGTTGGCTGGTGCGCAGGCAATGGTTACCTTATTCATACAAGGCTGTTGACGCTTTTTTTAAATGACACTTAATTGCTTCCCTCAAAAATTAGGGCCCATAAAGCAGCACCTAAAATTTAATAAAAATCGACCAACTCATAGGAGTTGTTGGGAATTTGGTATTTTGAACAAAACATGAACAGTCACACGTCTCCTTGTGACCACATGATTCTTTTTGTGGCCAAGAGCTCTCCTGAGCGGACACGGGTTCTGAGGCATGTGACCGACTTCCTGACGGTTCACCGTCTTGTCAATAAAAATCCTTGCTGGCCAAGAACTTCGTCAACTGCAGCACCAAAAAAACCCCAGCACCACCGTCTCCAGTCACCAAGAAGTGAATTCAAGAGCTTTTTCTTCCTCAAGCAAGCGCATGGCGTCAAGCGAGCCATCCAGGAAGCGGGGAGGAAGGAGGTGACGCCGCCCCCCACCCGCCGAGCCCGAGAAGGTGTCACCGCCCCCGCCCGCCGAGCCCGAGAAGGTGCCGCCGCCCTCGCCCGTCGAGGTGCTGCCGCCCACGCCCGCCAAGGTGAAGCCGCCCCTGCCCGAGGAGGTGAAACAACCCCGACGCAAGGTGGCGCGACAGCCCGTGGTGCTAGTGCGTGCTCCTTCAGTAAATGTTCAGGATGCCTCTTGGTCAGTGTAGTTGCTCCACCAGGCTTTCATGAATCTTTGAAAGGTGGTCGTTCATCTCGGGGTCCAGCCACCCACTCATCCGCTGCAGACGACCGTGATGGATTACGCCTTCAAGAACAATGTCTTGATTGGGGAGCTCGAGAGAGGAGTGCTCCCCCTGTCTAAGACGACGATGGCGGCCTCGACGTCTCCGGCTCCGACGCCGACAGTGGGGCTCCTCCGGCGGCGATTACCTCTGCTTAACTAATTTGTTCCTCCGTTAATGTGTTCTTCTAGTGTGCTTGTTGAACTTGTGATGGACTAGCTAGTAGATCCTCTGTTAATATGTTCCTCCTGTGTGTATGTTGAACTTGTGATGAACTATCAGATCTAAGAGACGCGGTAGATCAATCCTTGTCTCCTATTTTGGAAGGCATTGCAATGTATATAGTAGTAGCTTATAATGAATTGCAGTGTGTATGCCCGAAGTTTGTTACTCTGTTTGTGTCATTATATGGCAGCAGTTCACCATGAATTGCAATGTGTATATATGCCAGAGTTATGCCAGAAGTTTGTTACTTTGTTTGTGTTAATAATCCACATTTCCTTTGCCACGTGCTGCAATGAAATGTTAGCACAGATGAATTGATGAATTTTGTGATGTGTGAAACATTAAGATTTGTGACCCAATTGTCATTCCATCCATTCTTCATTCATAAATTTGAGTTTGTCATATGTGACAATTTTTCATTCTTCATCCACACAAATGAAGCAAAAGCACCACTTTTAATATCAGAATTACTTCTTTGCATCATACATCCCTAGTAAACATACAAATACTACACAAACAACAGGCACAATAATCAAGCTCATCTTCCAGATCACATTGTCCGTCTTCTCCTCCAGTGCTTTCTTCCTCTGCTTGTCATCCATTGCTTGCCTTTGCTCGTCGCTCCCAATTTGACATTCCACTGAATCAACTACTTCATCGACCGCGTCTGCCAAGTTCGACGGTTGAAAAACAATGACGCCAGATACTCCTTGTGGAAATGATAAAATCCACAATTCTTGGCGTACTGCGGGATCAAAAGCACATAAGAACCCTAACTCAGATTTGGGAGACACAACAGACTACTCACCGAGTTCCTTGCACACTTGAAATAAAGACGATCGTGGTTTTCACCTTCCTTCTGCGTCCGCCCCTCCACCACCCAAACCATACCATAGTCCGGGCAAGGGACCAGTGCAAAGCCGCTAAGCTCACCGACTAGATCCAAGCTGATGGAGTGATTGCGGCCGCTTCGGCAACCTTGAACCCTGCTCCTCGCACGTGCACCTCCAAACGAATCGACGTAGTGCGACATGTGTGCGATGGCGGGCGGGCGGTGGCGGCGGTAGAGCTTTGATCGGGGAAGAAGAAGGGGGAAGGGGTCGGGGCGCCGGGACGGACGCATATTCATTCGACAAGGGGCATTTCTGACAATGGAGCACTTGTTGGTAACGATGGTTATTGTACCACCGTCGCTAGGGCGGATGCCGACTAGGGGTATAATGGAGCACTTGTTGGCGACGATGGTTAGTCTACCCACATCGCCTTTGTCGGTCGGGCACGCTACGGTTATCTTTTGTTATATATGCTTATGACGGTGATGCGTGGGCCCGACACTATTTTTTCTGAATTGAAACTTGCTTCCCTCAAATATTATACCCCATTAACAACAACAAAAAATTCTTAAAAAATACGAACAATTCATAGTTGGTAATTTAGTATTTGAATATAATATCAACAGCCACACTTGTCTAAACAAATTTCTTAAAATTAGAATTTTATCTCTTGTTTATGATATAAAAATTATAATAACGTCTTACCTTGTTCTAAAAATTCTACAAATTGACATGGCAACATAATTTAAGTCCCTAAGCTTGTCTACAAAACTTCAAATGGTTTCGAAAATGGAAGATTATACTTGTGTACAAATGTTCGAACTCATATGCATTTGAAATTTTAACATAACCTTATGTTCACCATAAGATTACGAAATGCAAAGTTTAATTAGTAATGGTTTTGTAAAACATACTTATAAGGAACAATATAAGGTGTAGAAACAACATTCAAGAAATGGAATTACATACGAAAAAATGTCATAAATATATAGATGTTGATTTTAGAAAAATTCATAAACAAATATCATCAAATTTGGATTACGGTTGACAGAAAAAAACGTGATACAAAATTTGATTGCATATTAAAAGGGGAAAAGCAAACTGTTCTTTATTCAAACAGACCTGGCCCCGTCCCTCCATTGGCGACAGGTGTCTGTTAATCATCGTATCATGTGCGCATCCGAACCTTTCTAATAAATGCTTCGCCCTGCCTTCCGCCTTCTATCCCCCTATCCGGCTTCCGCTATCCTCGTCTCCGTCACATCCTCGTCTCCGTCGCAGGTATGGCCCACGACTCAAGGGGAAGGTTCTGCAAGGAGGAGGCCCTGCGGACACGTCCCCATCCGTCTTCCTCAGTGTTGTCCGCCGCCCCCGCCAAGAGAGTGAGGTTCCGCGGTGACGAAGATGAGCTGTCCAAGCGTGCCACACCCGTGCGTCTTCCTCGGCGCTCCATGGAAGAGGTCGGTTCTTCGTCGGCCCCGGGGGGGGGGGGGGAAGCCGTACACGCGCGCAAGGCCAAGTTGGCGGACTCCAGCAACACCCTCCATGGAGAGGTAGGGTTTTTTCCTCAACGCAAAGGAAGAAGTGGTCCACGCGCATTGAGGTGAGAGAGGAATCCTCCAGAGATGACCTGGGCAGAAGAGTGGTGCTGGTAGACCTCATCTCCTCCGGCGATGACTCCGACAACAACTCCGGCGACGATTATGAAGACCATGAGGCAAATTCTGAAACCATCACGCACGAGATTTGTCCTTGGACCTTCACATCTTCACTGATCAATTGTTCTAATGCATCAATTTCCATTTGTTGTAGGAAGTTGTTGCACATGACATTGACAACATTTGGACTGAAATCAACAAGCTCAAGGAATCGGCTGAAGAGAAGCAGGCAAGTTTTGAAACCAGTTAGAGCTAAAACAACTTTCTTGTAAATTACAATTATTATGAAGCTTGCATCAATATAATCTTTTCCTTTGTTTTAGGACCGTGTTGTTACTCAGGATGACATTGACTACATCTGGAAAGGAATCAACAAGTAGGATGAGCAGCTTAAAGCCGCACAAAAGAGGCAGAAGATTCAACTTCTAAAGAAGAATGCTGAGCTGGCAGAAAGATTTGCTAAACTAGAGACAAGGCTAGCTGAACTTGAGGCAGCAGCACAAAAGAAGCCATCTAGCTATCTAACTAGTTCCCTTGCAGCAACAATCTAGTTTGGTGATGCGCCCAGTTGATGCAGTCTTATTTTGGTAATGTGCCCTACAGATACATGTCAGATGTGAATATGTTTGTTATGACTTATGAGTTAGTTTGCTTGGTGATATGAACTACATTACTCGTTTAGACCCACACAAACCCACTTGCGCTAGGTTAGTAGGGAAGGATGCCTCCCTCACGCAGTCTCCTCCCACTCTCCCCTCGCGCTGCCGCCTCCACTTTCTCCCCTTCGCCTTCGCCCCCCTCACCCACGCTACACCCCTTCGCTGAGACACGCGCCACACCACGCTCGGCGCGATGCGCACCACACCTCTAACAGCAAGATATGGAGGAGGAGGGACCCAGCAGCGGCGGTGGTGACGACGACGACTAGAGGAGGGATCCAGCGACGACGACGACGACAAGGAGGAAGGATCCAGCCATGAGGTCGACGCGAGGACGAGGACGTGGCGGCTAGCAGGCAGCAACAAGTAGAGATCCCTCCGCTCCGGCAGTGCGGAGGTCAGTGGCGAATCTAGGATTTGAGTTTATGGTATGCCGCTCCAAAAATGTCTTATACAATTCGGTAAATGCATTCTACCAACTCAGTAATAATTGTAAAACTAACAACAATTCAGTAATAACGTAATTTGGTATATTTGCTCGGGTTTATGGAATTAGGCCAAGCGCGCTTTTGCAGCACACATGCATTCAGGTAATCAAGTATACGACATATGCGTGCGTATGGTTTTCTTTTTATATAAATGTGTATAAATATACTTTACTTGTGTGAATTGCAGGGTATGTCGTGGCTCCTTTGTATAAGTTCATGTGGACATACTTAGCTGACGATCGTATACATACTTAGCATTTCCATTTAGATTGACTCTTATATTTGGTTTTGCTCTTGTTCCGATGCACATCTGCACATTCTCTCCAAGTTGAATAAGTACCTCATAAATAACCGAGGCAGCTTGCATCTTGCTGTTTAAAATTGTATGGTCGCTTTGTCTACACTAATTTTTTGGTTACTAATTTTTCCATTTATGTTAATGGTTTACCAAGAACCAATGATATTACAGTGGGCTAAAGTACTTACTGTAATTCCCTTGACTGTTAATTCATAGGATAACTTTGACGAGGACTATAGACCTGGGCCACTAGATAAAGAAGAGGGTTATGGCACTGCTAGTGCACAACAAGACCAGATGTGTGGGGCTCAATGTCGAGGTAGAGCACCAAGGAGATCCACAAAGTGGCCAAGTGACACAATGATAGTCACTGAGGTCGACATAGTGGGGATGCCAGTACTATTGACTCAAAAGCGCAGGTTCAGGGCACTTGCGGGGCTCATTGCTAGTCAAAGGATACCTTTGAACTTGCTGGAAATCAAAGAACTAAACAATGATGAAAAGTGGGACTTGTTTGATTAGCATGTGCAGAAAACTTGTGAGGACCATGTGTGGTTCGAGGACCGGTGGATGGTCGCTTCCTTGTGTGATGAGTGATTGACAACGTTGTGTGGACTGATTCTTGGCTAAGTATTGCGGTGTGCGAGGTTGCGGCTTGACCGGTGTTGGTGCGGGGAAGAACAAGCGTGAAAGGTCGTCGCCGGTGAGGCCTCCGGTGTGGAGAAGACAAGTAGGCTTCGTTCGAGGGACCCGGTGGCCGGCGGGGGTCAAGTGCGGACCGCATGGTGGCATGAACAAGAAGATGAAGTCGTGGACAGCTTTCTTGGTTGAGCCTCAAAACCAAGGTTGAGCCGGGACTACGTGGGAGCCGAGTCATGAGTGGAGATTGGCGGAGGCTACACCGAGTTCGCGGGGTTTCTGGTGGTTCACCATAAAACCACTGGGTTCCTTGGTTGATCCACAAAGCCAAGACCGGAGAACCGAAGACGGAGGTGCGGCGGCACCGCACGGCCGACGACCGGTGGGTCCGACCGGCTCGGACCGGTGGGGACCGGTCGGCCGGTGAGGAGCACCGGTCCGACCGGTGTGCGACGACGCAGTCCGAATCTTCGAAGCGGAGGACATGCGTCGTGATCACATGGCTTGCGTCGAGGCTACGCAGGGTGCGGTCGCCGGGCATCCGTCCGATGGTGAAGACATCAAGAATTCCAAATCCGCCCTTGAGGGGCTTGTATCCCTAGTTAGTAGAGAAGGGCATTTTAGACATTCGGTTGCCTCCATATAACCCAAGAGGTGAGAGGATGGCAGCCAACTCTTGGAACCCTAGCTCATTAGTTTTCCTATTTTCCACCTATTTTCCTTAGGTTTTCTTTAGGACTAGCAAGAGAGCTTCACGGAGAGATCTTGTTGAGAGGGATGGATGATTGGGCGGCTTGCTAGACCTTGTACGAACCTTTGTTTCATGTAAAGATGATTCGACGTGGTTCCTCAAGGTTTGGATGTGTTTTCCCCGGTTGTTCTTGGTGGTGATTTTCGGAGCCCTCTCTCGGTGATTTCTTTGGGTTGTTTTCGAGACTTTTCTCTTGGGGATTTGATGGGGGAAATTTGTGGGAACCCTTCATGGTTCTTTGGGCTGTGATCCCCCTCCCAAATCCGTGAGTAAAAGTGCTCGATTTCGGGGTTTCTTGAGTTCTTGGGTTGGAAGTGCTTTTGGTGGGATTTCTTTGATTCCTCCTTTTTGGACGAGATTTAGTGGGATTAAACTTGGCTATGGACTCCTCATGAGGTGTTCCTGATATCACCAAAGTCTTGTTCAAGTCCGTGGAGTGATTCGGGAGATCGAGATTTGGATTTGGGGGAGTTGACCCGCGGGTGCTGTTCATCCCGAGCTGCCCAGGCTACACCGGTCTGACCGGTGCTCTTGACCGGTCTGACCGGTGCGAGCCCTTGTGGGATTTTGCTCGGGTGAATGCCTTGGTGTGTTCGTTGTTGTCCCGTGTGGCTGATGTTTCGAGTTTGGGTCTGTTTGGTGGTCGGTTGGCCTATTTGGTGCCTTGGGGGCTTTCAGGCTGCCATCGGTCTGACCGGTATGTCTCACCGGTCTGACCGGTGTAGAGCCACTTAGTGGAAGTTGCTCAGTTTCACTAGCAGGAACCGGTCTGACCGGTGGTGCTCACCGGTCTGACCGGTGTGGGTCTGTAGGCTCGAGGTTTGGTTTTTCCGCTGCGTTTCTCGGGTCGGAAGGTGGTGTGTTGGCTCCTAGGTCCAGTGGCTACGTGGGCTTGACCAACCTTGGTAGTGAGTCGGAGACGTGTGTTGGAAGCTGTGTTCATCTTGTTGGAGTTTCCATCTCCTTCGAGAAGAATTTTTATCGGCTCCCATTCACTCCTCCCCTCTCTGGTTCGCCGTATCGGTCCTTCAACTTGAAGTTCCAGGAAGATGCGAAACCACAGGCATTCAAGCTTTCCTGGAAGACGACAACCAAGGCATGAAGACAATTTAGATTTCAGCTTAGGCGATATTTTATCAGAAATGGACTTGAGCTATTTACAAGGCACCCGTTTATTGTCTCAGAATAGTGGAAGGAGTTCATGAAACAGGAAGAAACCAAGCAAGCCTCATCTTCTAGTGTCAAGTTCAAAGAACTCCGAAGCGGAACACAAGCAAGCACAACATGGATCCAGCTGGTTATATTGTGAAACTAGAACAATGGGAGGAAGAGGACAAACAATTAGCTTCAACTTGTATCCCCAACCCATATGACGCCTACCCTGACGATTCTTTCAAGAATTGGCTACGAGCAAGGAGTAAGCTATTGAGTTTCAAAACCGTGTTGCCTTGATAGTGTTCAACAACAAAGAGGTAGAAAAATTGGCTGTGGACATCAAGGAGAAAATTGCATGTGCAGAATCTTCAGGAATGGTAGGGCAGAGGGAGTATCATCTGCTAAATCAGTGCTTGGGTCGCCCTGAACAACCAGGTCGTGTGTGTGGTATCTCTAGCTACCAGGGATGGAAGTATGCATGGCCTCAGCACATGGAGATGTACAAGAAGAGGAAGAGGACGAAGACTGACACATCAGTTGATATGAAGATAAAGGAACAAATCAAGCAAGAACTGGTGGCTGAGATGCAGATGCAGAACATGCAGATGCAGAGGTGGTGTTGTCACCAATGTCCAATTGCGCAAGCCCTTCACCCACCACACTGAAGAGCAGTTGTGTGTCCGCAAATGGAGGTTTGATCGATGGCAATGCGGAGTTGGCGATGGAGGTGCACTGTGACGATCGTACATACGAAGACCATATAGGCATGTTGATTAAACACACACACTGTGGCCTATGGATCATGTGGAGGGGGCTTCAATGTGAGGGCTGCACTTGGTCTTGTTCATCCAGAGGAGACTACGCTACAAACAGTCCCGGTTCATGAAGATTGTGTTGTGGTTGAAGTGATCACTGTATATACTATCTTTGCGGATGAATTGTTGAATACCCTCCTAATGACGAGATGATGAAACTTGGACAAGCTCAAGGAAAGAGGTTACAGTGGATAAGGTGTCGGATTGACATCAAAGGGGCACCAACATGTAAATCTCGTTCACAGGCTACAGTACAGATTCCTTGAAGTTCACACAGTACGCTACGTTCCTTCCTTAGATAGTTCCCCTCCTCCTCATCCTCCTCTTCCTTCTCAATCCCCACATCCGCAAGACGTTCCATTTGGACCTCCTCATCATCCTCAAAACACAGAAAAACTTGCGTCCCCACATCCGGAAGGTACACAGAGTATTCTATCCCCACCTACTCCTAATCTTGAAAAACAGAAAATCTTGCATCCCCACATCCACAAGAGACACCAAATATTCCATCCCCACCACCACGCCCACCACCTCCTCCTCCTCCTCCTAATCATAAAACAAGAAAACCTACACCCCAAACGAAGGTGCTCAAAACAATCATGCCAAAGCAGGTACATCTGGGCCTAATACCTCTGTATTAGGTCCTGGTGAGACACCACTGTTACCAGTCAACCAGAGTGATGTGTTGGCTGGTGCTAATAAACTTGCCGATGACACTTCGACGAAAGCCCTTGACAATCCTTCATCCATTGCAAATCATCAAGGAAAGAAACTTGCTGAAAATAAAATTTCTACACCACGTACAACAGTCAATAAATCCCTTAAGAAACCTTCAGCCATTTCAAAGCTGCAAGAAGAGAAACTTGCCAAAAATAAAAGCTCTACACCACCTACATTAGGCAAGCAAGCCCTGAAGAAACCTTCTTCATCCATCTCAAAGCAGTAGGAAAACTAAATTGATGTAAATAAAACCTCTAATAGGCCTACTAGAAAGCGATCTGAGAGAAACATCGAGGAGAATTGTTGGTATATGACTAACCCAAAGCAATCTGAGAGTGACACCGAGAAGAATCCTTGGGCTATGGTTAACCCAAATTACAAATTCGGAAAGAGCCTTCTCATTGATGGTGATCTCAAAAAGGTTGCTCCTTTTACCAGAATGCTCCACACATTCTACATGCAACGTGGTAAGTCATATGATGATTCTCAAATTATGGTCGCACTGCAGCCCAGGACCAATGCATGGCCTCAGAGAGATGAATCATCAAACGAACTCCAGCAGCTACTTGTGCAACTCAGTGATTTGAACGATCTCTTCAACATGGATGCTTTGGATTTAACACTTCTCTTTGCTTCATCCTGTAAGTTGCTTGAAAATTTAATCTGCTTGTCACTAATCACATCCTCTATCGAAATGTGCCTTTTGCCTCACATCATCTTTATTAGCATGTATTTTGCCTCCTTACACTTTGTTTTTTCTTACTAATAGGAATATGACTGTAGAAGTTGAGAACAAGGGCCCTGCAGTTGGCTTCCTTGATCCTAAATGCCTTTGCTCGACAACGTTGAACAGCATGGATAACACTCTTGCTTTCTCTGTGTCCTATATGCGCAATGCCTTCAAACTTTATGATAAAAAGAATTTAATGCTTACCGCTTATCTCAGTACAAACCATTGGATTGCAGTGGCGATCGTTCCGAAGCAGCGGAAGGTCTACTACCTTGATTCATTGAAGACAATTAATACTAATACTGACCCTTTCGAGCGAATCATTAATGAGTACGTTATTTCTTTCTTAACTTGTGGACGTTCCTCAACAAACTGTATAGAGTATATTAATTAATAGTGTCCTAACCATTATTGATTGTTTTGTTGTAGGGCTTGGGAATGTTACTGAGGCAAGAAGAAGTTCTTGCACCTTGGCCCCTTGGACCGCGTCAAAGATGTTAAGGTACATACCACTTATTTCCTTATTGTGGAAGCTAGTACTAAAGCATGAGTTTATTTATTCTCGATCACCACTATTTTTCTTTATACATTTCTTGTAGTGCCACCAACAACCTACTGGATCCAGACTCTGTGGCTTCTATTGTGCCTATCACATGCTTCAATTAAAAGAAAGCGGCCCACATATGGAGGTACTTTCTTGGGATCTTCATTTATAAAACCTGCAACTGAGCACAGTTCTTGCTTATTAGCACTGCACATGTTTGGTAACCACCTATATATGTGTGCTAACTGATGACATTGTTATATCTAGAGGTTAGGGCTAGATGAGCATCCTCTCGACAAATCATTACTGGCAGATGTTCGTGAAAGAATTGCCACATTCCTCATGGAATCGGTTATCACAGCCAGCGGAAAATTTTATGCTGATGAAACTGTTTGGGCTCAGATTATGTATGGTGACTAGGAAATTTTTGCATTCCTCCTTGTCCATGAATTTTTGCATTCCTCCTTGTCCATGAGTTTTTGCATTCCTCCTTGTCCATGAATTTTTGTGATATTGTTGCATTCCTCCTTGTGAGATTCATTTCCTCCTTGTGAGATGATGATGCTGAATTTTGTCATATGATGCATGTGAATTGTGGATATCTGTCAATTTGAATGCTGGATCTGATTTCTGTGAATTTAGTCATAACCTGGCTGGTTCCAGGATGCAGCCCCTGATGGCTGCCAAATCGTGGCTGGATCCAGGATGCAACCGGCAAGCAGGCAGCAGGTTACTGTAGGGGTGGCCTATGTATCTGTGACAGGCGTTAATTAAAGCTTGTTACAAACACTGATCACTTAGTAATGGGCTTCAATTATAACACCCGTTACAAACATGCCAACAAAGTAACGGGCACCGTAAAAGCCCGTTACCAGTACTAACCGGTGGGCCCCACAACGTGGCCCGTTCGTTGAGACATCGGAGACGCAGGTTCACCACACGCGTCTCCGATATTGATTTCACGGTAATAGGATTTGTTTTGGTGCCCGTTACCAAAGTTCCCTGTGGGCCCAGAGAAACAGTCATTTTCACGTGACTGGTGACTAGTTGTGATAACGGTTGTTGTTTGATGCCCGTTATGAATACTAGTTGTGCTAAGACACGCGTGAAATAGATGCGTTTCATTTCGTCGAGACATTAGAGATGAAGTTTCATAAATTGCGTCGCTGATGTTGAGATCCTATAAGGGCTTTATATTTGGTGCTCTTAACCAAAGTTCTCTGTGGGGTCAGAAAAAACAGCCATTTCATGTGACCGGTGGCTAGTTGTGGTAATGGTTGCTGTTTTATGCCCGTTACAAATATGTGTTATCAGTAACGGGCATCTGCCCGTTACCTTTCTTGTCTTATTTGTAACACTTGATCGGTGACGGGCGCACTGTCCGCTACCAAAGGTGATCTACGCCTGTTAGCAAAGTGAGTTTTTCACATAGTGAGATTAGATCACTGTTGACGGTGAAAATCCGTCAACCCAGCCATGAGTTTACCTTCGGTGTTGGCATGAGTTTTATACCTTATCCATTGGTACTAACCCCCGTGGTATAACAAGTTCACGTGTGCATGTCGTTTTTGGAGTTTAATGTTTATGCAGGGATTTAGTGTTGAATGCAAGACTTTCGGGATAAGTTCATCAAGCACCTCATGACAAGACCTTGAAGCCCTGAACAAGTCATGCAATGAAGCAAACTTAGCTCCAAGAAGCCGGGACTTGATCCGAGAAGACGACAGACTCCAGGGACCTGACCAGAAAAGTGCTGAATCTTGCAAGACAAGAAGTTGAGTCCAATTCGGAGAGAAACCGACGACATGGACCCACATGCAGAAGGGGGAAACATCCAGGAAGCAAGGGAACCGACGTCGGGCAAAGGAGCTCACGGGCTGGGCCTAAATGGGCCCAGGCCGGCCGGCCCAGTCCGGTCGGCCCCGAGCCCATTTTGGGCCCAAATCCGTCCTCCTTTGCCCTAGCCGCCAATCGGGCTATTTATAGTCCCCTGACCGAGAGCCACGCAGAGAAGATTTCGTCTTCGGCCGCCGAGAAGCGAGAGAAGAGAGGGACACCATCTCGGAGAGGAGAGGGTCGAGCTAGTTGACTAGGGTTCCCCTAGCCGACGTGGGAACCTTGCAAGGAAGACCACGTCGGAGTTCCCGAGCTAGAAGCAAGATCAAGGAAGGATCCCGGTGGTGATCTTGTGTATGTATCATTGTTATAGTTGAATTATCAAGTTGAATCTTTTCCCAGCGATCAAGTGTTTCCTCGAAGATTTCGTTTTTCGATCGGCTTTGCTTATTCCAATTCTATTCGTACGATAGATTACATAGGGTGTTCTTGTAGCCGCGGTGGCTAGAGGTACACGCCGGATCTTCCGAAAGAATCTCGACTTGTCTTTTGACTCGCCCTAAGCTCCCCGCATGAATAGGGATACGTTGTGACGAACGGGGGTCTCGAAAGGCGGATGTTTTCGGATTTGGACGGGAAACCACGATTTAAAGAGGCTTTTATTAAGATTCGATTTGCTACTTCTTCTCTTGCTTGGAACTTCAACAAAAGGCTTACCCCGATCCCTCTAGATCGGTTTATCTACCCAATCTTACTTTGTTTTCTCCGGTTTTTAGTAGATTAGATCTGTTTTGTGTCTTTAACTTAGATGCATTAGGTCTTTTATCGAATATTGAAGATTACTTGGCTTTAATAGATTAAGTCTTGCGTCACACATTTGTTCCACAGATTCGATACCTTGGGTTCACCACTTGAGAGAAGAAGGGTCCCTTGACTACGACGGGAGACTTGTACGCTTGCGAGTCACGAACGAACTTTGATACAATTATTAACCGTCAACAAGCCCCTTTTTCTGGCGCCGTTGCCGGGGAACAAGTGATCAAGATTTGATTTTTTATTGCTTTTTTTTTCTAATTTTCAGTACTGATTTTGTTTTATTTTTGCATCTACTAAATTTTGATCATCCTCAAAATACATCTAATCTAGTTTGTCTAACTCTAGTCTTTATAGATTTGTTTTGTTTTCTAGTTTTTTTTGCATACTTTGTTTATTGCTAACCCTAACGGAGATGGACGGCTACCTCTCCAACAAACCCAATAATTTTGTGGATGATCCGGAAAAACTTTACGGGCTAAGGAGACGCGAAGCACATCAAGCTAAAAAGCTGGATTTTGTAGATTCGGAGTCGGAAGACAAAGGATCGCGAGGAATCTCCGAAGAATTCACCACCTCAAAGTCCGCGGGAGAATCGACCTCCACCAATGGGTGACCAACCACCGGAAGAACGCAAGATCGGGGAGCTATGCACCCCAGACATCATCGACCTACCAATCTTGAACCTCGAGGAGATCGGAAGACCGTTCGAGATCAAGACCTCAACAATCCGCATGGTGCAACATTCACCCTTCACCGGCAAAGAGGATCCGAACCTTCACCTCCAAGCATTCATTCAACTATGTCAGACTTTCAACATGGATGGGGTGACTCAAGATCAAATGAGGGCAAGGCTTTTCCCGTTCTCACTACTCGGGAAGGCTTTGCAATGGTTCCACTCTCAACCGGCGGAGACGGTGCAAAATTGGAACACGTTGATGAAGGCTTTCATGAAGGAATACTACTCACCGGTAAAACTCAAAGCTTGCGTAATAAGATTGCCACCTTTGTTCAATATCCTATAGAAACTATCTCGGAGGCATTCGAGCGCTTCAACGAGTACACCGGGCGGTTCCACATCACAAGTTCCCGAAAGAAGACCTCGTGCAAAAGTTCTATCAAGGACTCACCATGGCGTCAAGGACGATCATCGATGCATCGGCGGGAGGATCTATCATCGAGCTCACACCGACGGAAGCTTTCACGCTATTCAAGAAGGTCGCGGATAATGACACGTGGGCGTCATCCGGGCGCCTACATCCGGCTCAACCCATGGGGAACGTCAAAGGAGTCTTGCAAGTGGAGAAGGAAGACATACTTGAAGGCAAGATCGACTCGCTCATGAGGAGGTTGGAGAAGATGGAGATGGAAAAGAAAGAGGCTCAAGACTTGAAGGCCGCCGAAGCAAGGTCCACATGCGAAGAATGTGGAGAGTATGGCCATGTCCGCAAAGATTGTCCGGAGGAAGCCAAAGTGCTCGACTACATGAGGAAGGGAGAATTGCCGAACTTCCGCTACGGGCAAGGTAGGCCTCAATTTAATGCAAGCTCATCTATTCCTAACGCGGTTCCGCTTCGGATACAATTGAAGGAGTTCATGGACGAGCAAGCTAAGATCAACAAGGACACCGTCACCAAGTTCAAGACCATAGACAAGGTGTTGGAGAACATCGATAGCAAAGTGACGGAGGTCGGAAGTTCCAATCATCAAGTGCTCAACATGATGAAGATGCTCGAGACGCAAGTTGGACAACTTGCGGGGCGCCTCACTAATGATGAAGGGAAGCTTCGGGACAACCCAAATGTCCCAAATCGGCGAAGGCCATTCAAACGCGTTCGGGGAAGGAGACCGAAGATCCGGAACGTTCCGCGGGAGCAAGGAAGCTTAAACCGTCCACCGAGGTGGAAGGAGTTGCTAAAGAGAAGGTTACTGGGATCGTCACCGAGGAACCCGAATTCGAGATGCCGGAGGATGACACGAGGATACCGCAACTCAAGCCACGCTACTTCCGAGATCATGTCAAGATGTCCGAGGAGTGTAGTGCAGCTATTGCTTATGGGCTAGAGAAGCAAAAAGACCCCGGGTGCCCTACAATTCCATGTTCAGTTGGTTCTTTCAACTTCGAGAAGGCGTTATGCGACCTTGGAGCTAGTGTGAGTGTCATGCCGAGGGATGTGTTCGAGAAGCTACGCCTACCAATGGAGCCTACGGGAATATGTTTGGAGTTGGGTGACAACTCCATTCGCTATCCCTTGGGCATTGCCGAAGATGTACCCGTGAAGATTGGACACCACTTCATCCCCGTCGACTTCGTTGTGCTCGAGATGGGAGAGAGGGAGAAGCCGCCGCTCATCCTAGGGAGGCCGTTCCTCAAGACCGTGGGAGCTACTATTGATGTTGGCAAGGGGGAGATCATGTTCGATATCAACGGAGAAAGGAGTTCCTTCAAGTTCCGTCCAAGGATTGAGGCATGCAACATGATTGGAGTGAAGGGAGAACCAAAACAAACGGAGGGGCTGAAAAAGAAGAAGGAGCCGAAAAAAGTGAACGTAACGAAAATCAAAGAAGGTGTTGCATCCGTCAAGACAAAGGAAGAGAAGCCGCCCGTGAAGACCAAAAAAATGACTAAGCCGCCTAAGCCAAAAGACAAGCCCGCGCCCAAGATGGTGCGGAAGTGGGTACCCAAGATTGCAACGCCCGCAAAGAGCGTTGATCCGGAGTAATCAAGTGAAGAAGTCTAGCTATAGACTATAAACGAAGCGCTAGGCGGGGAGGCAACCCGTTTCGTCGAGTCAAGAATAAGCTACGGGAGGACAACCCGATTCCAGGTTTTTCGAGTATTTTTAATAATTTAGTTTTTGAGTTTTACTACGCAAAGACATTAGACTTAGAAGTGGTTGAACAATATTAGAGACATAATTCTTGATTGAATGTTTGCTTTATCATAAACCCTTTGCATGAACCCTCCTATGTGCTTGTTTGATTCTTTTCTTTTCGAGAAACCCCCCAACCAAATAATTTCAGAACCTTAACTCAACCTTTCACCCTCATTATGGTGCTGAGGTTGACTTATTTTTCATGCTAAAACCACACGAGTAGAGCCACGATTTATGTTCAAGTGTTAATAAAATTCAGCACGTGGTAGGACTCGCGTGAACCTAGAAATCGAAGCTTTTGGTTGGTTTTAAAAATCTTTATCCTTGGTTTCTCTAGGATTAGAATTTTTCTAAGCCTATTCTAATTTTGTTTCATTCAAAATCTTTCTTATTTAGCCAAAATTAGAACCTAAACCTATGCCCCCATGATCAAGCCGGGAAAACGTTCGCTCTCAACCGATGAAAGCAAACTATACCGGTGAGACCGAAATCGACGTAGTCGAAAAATATTTTCGACTCACATTTGTTTTTAATGGTTTAAAAACTTCTCTAAAATTATGCTTGAGCTCTTGCATGGCTCTGAAAAATATTTTAAATTTCGAATTAGAGGAGTGCTTAACCTTAAACACACCTAAATGGAGGCAACTAGTTTGAATTAATAATGCATGCACCATTGGATTCCCCTTTTATCAACTTTCACCAATTCCACATGCAAAGGACAAGCATGGTGGGCAGCAAGCATCAACTTTGCAGGATTTTCATGGTGGCATGTGAAGCAAGTGGAGCTAGGGAGCATGGACATGACCCAAAGCATGGAGCATCAAGTGGGAGGACCAATAATTCAAGAAAAGGAGTGGACGAGAGCGTTTGGGCGGTGCAACTCGTGGAGCACGCGGGCGGGGAAAGTTGCGGAGGCGAAATGATCGTGCCGGGAGAAAGACGCGCCGAGGAGGAGCCGGAGGAGCCCCGGGCCGGCCGGCCCGGGCCGGCCGGCCCGCCCTATATAAGCAGCCCCCCGGCGCCCGTTTTCTCGCAGCAAGCTTCCCTCTCCTTCCCTTGTTTGTGTGTTCAAGTTTGTGTGCTCAGAACCTCCGTAGACTTAGCTAACCATCCCAAGCTTGATAGCTCAAGAAAAATCCACATCCTTAATCCACTCAAAGTCCACATCCGAAGCAAAGAGTTTAAGTGCCTAGTTTACCGGTTGCAACCCGGAGTTTTAGTTGAAGAAAGAGTGCAGAAACCATGTGGAAGAAGACCACAAGTCTCTTCTCTAAGAAGAAGAGTTCGTCGTCATCCAAGCCGTCATCAACCACGTCTTCGAGGAGGCACTCGGTTTCCGAGTCTCCCCGGAGCATGGAGACGGATACGGCACCACCGAGGAGGAACGACGCTATCCTCCTTGGTGGTATGATGGCTGCGAGAAGCACTTCCATGAGGTTCACCGAACCTCGTGGGCACACGGAGGAGCAGCCCGCGCCACCACGACGATCGACTCGCTCAACCGCACCACCTCCTTACACCCCGACACAATCTTCGTACGGCTTCATCATCTTGTCGGCGGAGGAGGAGGAGAGGCTCGCCAATCTTGAGAAGAGGCTTGTGCCAAACGTCGAGTTCGACGACCAAGCACTCTACACCTTGGGTTTTTGCACCGACATATACTATATGTTGGGGCACCTCGGATGGGTGCAGTTCTCCAACGGAATATCGGTGGACACCCATTTGGGTTACGCCTTGGAGATTTTGATGACTATTGCACCCATCGTTGATGATGATGGGGTGCAAAGCTTGTCATTCCGTTTGGAGGGAATCGAGCAAGTGGTTCCCTACGAGCACGTAAGGGAGCTGCTTGGATTCCACAAGGGAGCTCCGGAGAAAGTTGACGTGCCACCCGCATGTTGGCGGGATTTTGGAATATGATCTCCGGAGAAGCCCATCAACAACGCAATTGCATCCGCAACCCCATTATCCGGATATTTCACTCTTGGATGTGCAAGAGGGTATTGGGGAGGATGAAGGAAACAAAGGTGACCGACACGGAATTGAATTGGCTATACTCGGCTTTAATTGCCAGGCAGCCAATTGACCCCTCTTACCTCATGATCAACCGTTGGTGTTGTGAAGCAACATCGGGGGCGGGTAATATTGGTTCGGGGTGTTACCTCTCCATGTTGGCCTTTTCCTTGCGGCCGGGGATCGCAAGAAACCCCGCTCACCTTTTGCGTGGTACCTCTCTCGGTTTTGAGTATTTGTGGCAAGGCAAGTACATTAGTGGAGATGAGAGAGGAGGTTATCGGTTGGCCATAGTGAACCTACCCCTTCCGAATGAGAGGCTTAGGCTTTTCACCGAAGGAAGGGAAGATTGGTTGGAAGAGGGACTACTTGTCCCTGCAAGGAAGAACAAAAGAGGAAGGATCGTAGAGGAGGGAACATCCTCCGCACAAGCGAGTGGAGCACAACCCAATGTGCAACCATTCGGCGGGGTCCCTCCTCCGCCAAGTTATTACGGAGGGTCTCAACAACAAGCATGGGGGGGGTGGTGCACCGGTACCCCCACAAAATTATGTTGTGCCCAACGCTAACTTCGCGGAGCCCTACGCTCATCATCCCCAACCACAACAAAGCATGGCCATTATTGGAGGGTATGCTGCAAGAAATGCTCAAAACATCGCAGCCATCCAAGCTAACGCAGCTCAACTCGGTGAAGGCAACGCAAATATCGCCTTTGAACTTGGACGCCTTCACCTTGTGGAGCCAAATCAATTCGTCGGAGGAAGTGTCCAACCATATTATGAGCAAGGGTATTATTATCAAGACTATCAACATCAACCACCGGCGGAGGACTAGAAGATTTAGGAACTTTAGTTTTCTTTTCTTTTCTTTTTTCTCTGTAATTTTCAGCTTTTGCTTATGTGTGTTTGCGTAGTATTTTTCTGTTTTTATTTAAATTTCAGCAAGCATGTTAGTTTATTTTCAGTTTGTATTTCAACTTGATGTCACCATTAATAAAGACACCACCTTGATTATATCATTGGAAAAGTTACAAAATTCGTGCCATGATGATATATGATTATAATTGCAGCTTTGATCATCTTTGTAATTGATTTATGCATGTTTAAGCTAGTGCTCTCTTAAAAATACAGATCTGAATTTATTTAAATGCTAGCTTAATTTTCAGCGGAGGTTATGATTAAAATAAAGACCCATAGTGTTTTATGTGCTCTCAAGTTATGAATAGATTAAAGATGTCTTTTATGCTCAAAAATATTGCTAACCTTGTCACAAATATCACTTGTGTGTTGCTCAACCTATCCAAAGCCTTATATATATTTGAGTGCATAAACCTTAGTGTACAAGATTTATTTTTGAGTGAGTTATTGCAGGCCATGATTTCTCTGGCCCAAAACTAAGAAGCTGGTCATTCCGTTTTTGCGTATCTATCTTTTTGCTAGCCTTTTATCCGTGCATTGTGTATCCCCACATCGGTGATCTCACAAACTTCGCCGGATATCCACCCTCAAACCAAATATCATCTTTTGTGATTACCTCCTTGACCACAACCTATCGTTGAGAATGGATCATCAATTCGAGGAAGATCGCAAGACGGTGCCAACGTTGAAGATTTCAAGTATCTCTCCAAGGAAAAATATCTCCGGTACCTACCTTATTTTTCGCCTCTTTGCTCGAGGACGAGCAACGTCTAAGCATGGGGGAGGAGGTAGGTACGGTGCAGTTTTAGAGTACAAAAGGGAGTATTTAAAAAAAATATATATAATGATGAAAGAAAAAAAATCCAGCGGTATTCATGACTTTCAAGGTAAAATATATATATATATAAGAAAGAAAGAAAGAAAGAAAGAAAAGAATGAGAAATATGAGAAAGAGAAAAAAAATATATATGTGCGTAAAGTGAACTCCCCGGTTCTCTAAGAGTGCATTCAAGGCTTCAAGATAAAAAGATCCATTCTCATTTTCCAACCATGTGCAATCCGATAACGAGGACTTCTTTTGTGCCTCGGGATCACTCTTTGCCATTTGCACATGTCCACTCATCTAAAAGTGTGTGTATTTTTCTCTTTCCCCTCCTTGATTTAACATTATTTTCCAATGACCTTTTTGACGAGTCTCGGTAAGACCATGAGAAGCTTGTCTTGTTTTGACAATACCTCATTTATAAAATCTTGTTAGGACTAAACTTTCCCAAAGCTCCATATAAAGCCTACCACATATATATGAGAGGGAAAGGAGTAGAATATATAGGCTTGAGAGACAAGTGAGATGAGAGTTTATGAGCAATGCACGAGATGATTTGAATTTGTGAATTTGGTTTAGCTTTTCTTTATCTCGATCTTCATTTCAAAAATTCTGAGATCTATTTAAAACTTTGTGAGCATGTTAATACTTGTGGGATAAGCTTAATAAGAATCTACCCTCCGTAGAGATGAAGGCTAGTGCATTATGGAACTTTAATGATTTAAAATTTTGAGAGCATTATGTTTTCTCATGTGTAATCAAGTGCAAAGTTTAAACATTGTTTAGCAATGATGATATCCATCGAAGGCTTACTTGAGGACGAGCAAGGTTTAAGCATGGGGGAGATGTTGACGGTGAAAATCCGTCAACCTAGCCATGAGTTTACCTTCGGTGTTGGCATGAGTTTTATACCTTATCCATTGGTACTAACCCCCGTGGTATAACAAGTTCACGTGTGCATGTCGTTTTTGGAGTTTAATGTTTATGCGGGGATTTAGTGTTGAATGCAAGACTTTCGGGATAAGTTCATCAAGCACCTCATGACAAGACCTTGAAGCCCCGAACAAGTCATGCAATGAAGCAAACTTAGCTCCAAGAAGCGGGACTTGATCCGAGAAGACGACGGACTCCGGGGACCCGACCGGAAAAGTGCCTCGAATCTTGCAAGACAAGGAGTTGAGTCCAATTCGGAGAGAAACCGACGACATGGACCCACATGCGAAGGGGGAAACATCCGGGAAGCAAGGGAACCGACGTCGGGCAAAGGAGCCCACGGGCCGGGCCTAAATGGGCCCGAGCCGGCCGGCCCCGGTCCGGTCGGCCCGAGCCCATTTTGGGCCCAAATCCGTCCTCCTTTGCCCTAGCCGCCAATCGGGCTATTTATAGTCCCCCGACCGAGAGCCACGCGAGAAGATTTCGTCTTCGGCCGCCGAGAAGCGAGAGAAGAGAGGGACACCATCTCGGAGAGGAGAGGGTCGAGCTAGTTGACTAGGGTTCCCCTAGCCGACGTGGGAACCTTGCAAGGAAGACCACGTCGGAGTTCCCGCAGCTAGAAGCAAGATCAAGGAAGGATCCCGGTGGTGATCTTGTGTATGTATCATTGTTATAGTTGAATTATCAAGTTGAATCTTTTCCCAGCGATCAAGTGTTTCCTCGAAGATTTCGTTTTTCGATCGGCTTTGCTTATTCCAATTCTATTCGTACGATAGATTACATAGGGTGTTCTTGTAGCCGCGGTGGCTAGAGGTACACGCCGGATCTTCCGAAAGAATCTCGACTTGTCTTTTGACTCGCCCTAAGCTCCCCGCATGAATAGGGATACGTTGTGACGAACGGGGGTCTCGAAAGGCGGATGTTTTCGGATTTGGACGGGAAACCACGATTTAAAGAGGCTTTTATTAAGATTCGATTTGCTACTTCTTCTCTTGCTTGGAACTTCAACAAAAGGCTTACCCCGATCCCTCTAGATCGGTTTATCTACCCAATCTTACTTTGTTTTCTCCGGTTTTTAGTAGATTAGATCTGTTTTGTGTCTTTAACTTAGATGCATTAGGTCTTTTATCGAATATTGAAGATTACTTGGCTTTAATAGATTAAGTCTTGCGTCACACATTTGTTCCACGGATTCGATACCTTGGGTTCACCACTTGAGGGAAGAAGGGTCCCTTGACTACGACGGGAGACTTGTACGCTTGCGAGTCACGAACGAACTTTGATACAATTATTAACCGTCAACAATCACAATGAATTGAAAGACGTAGTGTTGATGCTCCTTAGCCTCACCACTACCGGGGCTAGGGAACGTCTGGTGGTAAAACACACGATCACATAAAGGTCCGCAAGCGCACGGATTACCGTTGTAGCATTTCACCCGGTGGTATTCGGGTTATCATATTTATATTTTCCCGTGGGAGGCACGACGGCAAAGATGATCGAGTAAATGGTGGAGAATAACCAAGACTTGTTAAAGAGCTGTAGTGGGGGATAACGAATAAAGATATTCGGGGATAACTTGACACGCGCTAGGAAATCTAGATAAACCACTAGAGAGGATAGCAAGCTGGGAGGACAACGAGACAAGAAAGGATCCTAACACAATCTATCTAGTCTTGTAAACTCTAGGCAAAGGACTAAAGCAAAAGCTAACAAAGGCAAGCTAACGCAACAAGCTCTTCTAGTGCTGCAGGGGCATGCAAAGCCGTGCCCTCAAACTGGGATGAGAAGGGAGGACTATGACATGCTGAAACCTACTGGCCTGAACTAACGCGGTGGACTACAAAGCCCATCCGGAGCTGTCACCTCCTTAGGATACCACAACTATTTTGTTGCACGGGACACCAATCTAAGGCTAAGGTAAGCTCTGAGCATCGTGCTCACAACGAACCAACGAACCTTTCCCCGTGTACCACGAAGGAAGGTCTCTCTCTCCCGTGAAACACCGGAAATCAAGCGAAGAACGACCACAACACTATAGGGATCAAGAGAGCTATGCTGACCAAGAATAAACTAACTTTAGTCTAAACCAAGAATAAAGCTTCTAGAGAAAAGTAAAATCTGAATGTAATTGACTCAAAAAGTAAGATAGAAAGATAACTTAAATTGTACTTGAGTCTAAACAAAGAAAGGATACAAGAGCAATTCCAGAACTCTGAAGAAGACTCCTCCGAAACCCCGAGACTAGCTCGACTCGACTCTAACTCCCAAGCTACACTAATCCTACTCTAAGTGAACAAAAGAGTGCAAATGAGATGCTACAATGCTGTGTGTTCAATCCAACGGGTGTGAGGCTCCTTTCTTAGGTAAGTGAGGTCGGTTGAGCGTGTGGGCCTATTTTCATTGGTGCAGCCGGATGAGGAGGCACGACCTGCCCTATGATCCACCGCCTCTTGACTTGGACGCTCCTGATCCTTGCTCCTGTGGTGGTTGAAGGTCGGTATCTTGAGTCGGTTTTGGTCGGCACGGCGGTTGGGAGGTGCGGCCAGCTCACCACTAAGTCGTGGGATGAACCGCCTTTGCTCAGTGACGCTCAGGATGGTCTTAGGATGACGGTTGTGGTGGTTGATTGGCCGGAGAGTTGGACCCATTGATCCAAGTGATCACAACTTCATCCATTCGATCAAACTGATGTTTCCTTGATAAATCTTGTTCATCCAAGCTGTGCACGCGGGGAAGGAAGTGATTGGGACCGAAGACGTGGCACAGGGCAGGGCCGGCTGTGCCTACTCGTGTGGCACGTTGGTCCCTTCCCCCCCTAAATGTGTACATGTCCATAAAAATTGCAACACAACTTGTGGAACTTTATTAGTATAAAAATGTGCATGAAACTTGTTGTATACTCCTCTCGAACCCGAGGTGTTGACGGTCGAAACATTGTTGTAAGGACCGTCAACACGTAGCTGACTAACCAAGAGACAACGAGGAAAAGGATTACTCGCTACGAAACAAAGATAACTGAGATAGCGGTGAGATACAATGTCTAACGGACAATTTGCATTTATGAACGTGAAAGACTTTAAGCTTATGTTCATTTTAATTAACAAAACAAATATAAAGGATATTTCACAAATAAAATACCCTATGTTGACATTAATGCAAATTAAAGTTTTCTTTTTAAATGTTCAAGTATAAATTATACCAATTACACACTTTTCTTTAGAAAGGTTAGATCAACTAGTCGAATTAAAGCATACTGCATGTTGAGCTAAACACATTTTATTTAGAAAGAACATGCACATTGACATTAATTATTTTAGCAACATTTATGAACACCGAGTTATAGCTTAATCATATTTTTAAATTAAAAAGATCGAAGTATAAATTATATCATTTAAGCGTTTAGCTTTAGAAAGACTAAACTATGTGAGATATCTAAACACAACTTTGTGTTTCACGTGGATCATATTGCTATTATTATGTAAAAACATTATTACTTTGGTATTAATCAAGTCAAGGTTTATTCATAAAATCGGTGTAAAGCCTAATGAACTTTTAATTAGAAAAGTTAATTAAATATTAAGCAGAATAACATTTCATTTATGAAAAACTAGAGTGTAGCACTAATTAGCTTTTATTTACGAAGCATATGAAATAATCATTAATCAAATTAAAATTTATTGCAAAGCGGTGTAGAACAATATATAGCTTCTAATTAAAGGAAGCAGGTATACTAGGCATTAAACAAAATTAATATCAAATTAATTTTCAGAAAACACGTATGATGAAAACACACCACTGACGTGCACTTTATTTTTTATGAACTTATCGCAACTTGAACGGATTAAAACGGAGCTAAAACATGGAAGATATGGATAAAACAAAATTGGAAGGACCTATATGTGATTATCAAAAGATTTCAGGGGCTGATAGAGATGATTCCCGAGACACATGGAATAGTGCTCGAAAAAGGACAAGAGAGAATTCCTTATTTGACACCGACTTTCTCATCACTTTTTCCATCTTAGAAACGGTAAGTCCCCTATGAAAAGACTATTGTGCCCCTACGGGGTCCACCACTCTTCTCCCTCCTATCCTCATCCCCTTCTCCCTCCTATCAGTTTGCCCCTCCGGAGGCTGCGCGCCACTGGCCATCAGGCCTCCTCGGGAGGCCGAGCTAACCGCTGGAGACGGAGTGTCGCTCCCGCCGCGCGCCGCCGTCCATCAGACCCCGCGTCACTCGTCAGCACTTGGACACATTCGGAGGAAGCTTTGTCAATCCCGTCGAGCTCCTCATTCCTTCCCACGTTGAGCTCCAGTCTTAATCATTCCTCCAATCGGCAACTTGCCAACGCGGCCACCGTGTGCGTAGGAGTCAAACCTCCAGGCCAAGGAGGCAAGGATGTAGTTCGTGCTCCAGTGCTGGAGGGGTCACACAGGCGCTTGCATGTAGCTCACTGCAGGGCCACATTGCACTGCCCGTTCCACACGGCCCCACTTGCCAACCTTCAAAGAAGCAGCACGAAGTGCCGGACTTCATCGCCATCACGTCCAAC
This sequence comes from Cenchrus americanus, assembly GCA_947561735.1. Taxonomy (NCBI): domain Eukaryota; kingdom Viridiplantae; phylum Streptophyta; class Magnoliopsida; order Poales; family Poaceae; genus Cenchrus; species Cenchrus americanus. Next base: position 192,734,617 of record OX387242.1, read on the forward strand.
GCCGTACGCCGGAAGCCGCAATGTGCTGCACGCTCATTTTCCCCCTCTCTTCTTGCACATCCCATATATGGCCAGCGATTTGGCCATGGCACGAGGAGGGCGACAATGGTTAGGGAAGCCTCTCGGCATGGCGGCTCTGTTGATGGTATATTTTGGTACACCAAACATGTTCACTACACTTTGGTTTGCACTTGATTATGAAACTAACCCGCCACTGGGCACACTAATGATATAACAAGTTCATCTTTGTATGTGCATTTTGAAGTGTTATATTTTTGCAAGAAAACATGGACATAGAAGACATAGTCAAAACAAGTTCAAAGAAGCAAATGATGAGTCTCGTTTGTGTTCGAGAGCATGATGAAATCCCTCCGAAAGGTGGCAAGGATCAAGGTGTTACAAAGGAACATCCCTGAGGATGAAAGCGTAAAAGACCGAACTTCATGCGAGAAGACCCTCCATCTTGGACGCGAGGATGACATCATCAAAACGATGGAATTGAAGGGGGCAATGTGCAAAATGTCTAGAGGACCCACGTGTGCGAAGGGGTCATCGAACCAGGCTGAAATGGGCCTGGGCCGGTCGGCCCCCATACGGACGTCGGTTCGGTCACCCATTTCTTGAGGCTGAAGAAGATGCAACCCTAAAGTCGTGGAGGCGCCGCCATTCGCAGAGAGAGAGCCATTCTCTTGAGAGGCCATCCACAAGCTAAAGAGGAAGGGGAGGATCGCTATACTCGAAGGAAGAAACCACAAGTGGAGAAGGACGACAAGGCCTTGCCACGACACCCCCGGAGGAGAAGGCAGACACTGTCAGACGCATCACCATGATCAACTGTGCTATGCCTACCACCTTGATGGGGTAATGTTCTCATTTGTCCATGGGTTGTAAATGATCTTGAGATGTAATCGCAACTTTTATGGTTTCAATCTATCATCTAGTGTTGAAGATGGTTTCTTGTTTAAGGTTAGCTACCATGCCATGTTGGGAGTATAAATCTCACTTCTCCCTTAGAACCCTTCAATACGCCATGATCATCATAGGTCTAGTCACGAATACCTCCACGTAGTGACAGTAGGGGGGGCGAAACCGTGGTCACAACCTCCGGTAGATTAGATCGGTTTTTCATATCTCTAAGGGGTTGCATGTTCAAGTATCGTAGACCCTTGGGCAAGTGTCTTTTATATATCTTGTGAGTTTACTCTTGTGTAGCGTAGTAGTTCTCTAGATTAACTGTAGTTTAGGGTTTGGTTAAGTTAGTTTTAGTGCTAGATCAAACGCTTGTAATTCCCTTGCTTCGCGGATTGACAAGAACCTAGCGAATCTCCATGGTGAAAAAGCTGTAGGTCTGTACGTTTGCAGATTGTAGGTGGTATGAGTTTATCTGTCAACAAGCCCCTTTTTCTGGCGTCGTTTCCCCGGGCGTAAGCCAGTTTACATCGTTTGGTTTTGCATTTATTTTTGTTTATCATTTATTGCTAACACGTAACCCATATTACCTAGAAAACCATTTTGTTTTGTTTTTGTTTTTCTATCTTGTTGTCTAGATGGCATTCACCAACCATCCCATGGAAGAACCGGAGAAATCGCTATAGGGTTACGCTAGTCCTTGATGTAAAGATATAAAGGTACAAGAGTCGGATTTGAAGCTCAAAGCGACCAAGTATGAAATCAAAGCTAAGATCATCGAGATGGATGTGGCCACCCCATTTGGAGGGATGGAGATGGAGAACCAGCATAGAGACATAAGGCATTTCACAAAGGAGTACCCGATGAATGGTTTAAGTGGAATATCTTTCCCTACTCACTTGCCGGCGAAGCAATGACGTGGTACTCGTTTGTGTAATTTGAAGTTGAAGGCAATTGGAACAAGTTGGCGAAAAAGTATTCGCGATAAGTTTTTTCCAATAAGCAATGTTCAACATCTAAGGAGGCAAGTGATCACCTTCATGCAAGGAGAAGAGGAAGGGATAGACCAAGATTGGAATAGATTTCGTTTGTGTCATTTGAAGTTGAGGGCAATTGGAACAAGTTGACGAAAAAGTTTGCGATAAGTTTTTTCCAATAAGCAATGTTCAACATCTAACGAGGCAAGTGATCACCTTCACGCAAGGAGAAGAGGAAGGGATAGACCAAGCTTGGAATAGATTTAATGAGTTGACTGAACAAGGACCAAGACTCAGCTTCTCCGGTGACATACTCTTGCATCCATTTTTCTTTTCCCTAACCCCTAGTTGCATGTAATATGTTCAAATGTGTGCAGGTGGGGATCTCATGGAGAAAACACTTGCCGTGCAACTTTTGCAAAAGATTAGCAAAGCGGCAGCCATGCAAAAAGACTGGGAAACAAGACTTTCGGGAGAGCCAGAACACGATTCAAAGATGAAGACATGTGCTGAAATTTCCAAAAAGGCAACACTAGAAGTCAAGAAAGAGGAGTCAATCCCGGAAGAGCTTAAAGAAGAACATATCGAGACAAGAACTACCTAAAGAGTTGACTTCACCAAGTTGAAACAAAGAAAAGGAGTATGTCGAATGCGAAGCCATTAAAGGAGTTCGAGCAAATGGTTTGGGTTCCAATTGATTATGGAAAAGTGTTCGATAAGAGAAGAACGTTCGCTAACCAAAAGGGAATGGAGAGAGCATTTGAAGTGGATTTCCCACTGGAAAAGGAAGCGGAAAATTCATACGACCTTGAAACCACTGGTGAGATCATTCGAAATCTCTTTAGTCATGATGAAGTGGATCTGGATCACATAGCCAGAGTGAAAAGAATCATGGGGATCAAGTCCAAAGCATCGCAATATGCTCGCCTCGCCGAAGTTTATGCAATAGGATCTGATCAAGAGGAGAAGATGACACCACACTTGCGTTGCGAGATCAATGGAATTCAATGCATGACTTTATGCGACATCGGAGCCCAAGTAAGTGTCCTATCCTCCAAGATTTATGACAAAGTTCAAGATCATAACCTAGACTTAACTCCAACTTCAACAAAGTTAATCATGGGAGATGGTAGAACTATTAAACCTCTTGGTATTGCTCATTAATCTAATCATCTCTGGAAAGTGCATACCAACCGATTTATTTGTTATAGATGCATACATAATCCTAGGTAGGCATTTCCTTATGTTGGTTGATGCCGTGTTGGATGCTGGAGAAGGCAAAGTAACAATAAATCTTAATGAAGATAAGTACACATATAGTTTTCTTCGCGCTTCTAGTCATCCTTCACCGCCCGAGGATGAAGAAGTAGAGGGGGTAGGTAGTCTTTGTATTGTTGAAACCCTTAGAGACCCACTGCAAAGAGCGATGGAGAATCAATCCAACGATCAACAAGACGAGGAACTAGAGGAAGCAACGAAGGGATTAGAACCTCAAGATGGAAGCGTGGAGGAAGAAAAATTCGAAGACATAGGAGACACTAAACCCGAAGAGACACAAGTGGCTGAGGTGGATCTCAAACCTTTGTCCAAACGATTAAAGTACGAATTTTTGGGCCCATACAAGACTTATCCAGTCATCAAACACAAGAAGGTGATCGGATATTTGATCAATGATCTCAAAGGACTTAACCCAGCCTTTTGCACTTATCATATACCTTTGGAAGACCAATGTTGTCGGTGCGGAATATGGTCCCGACACTAACCAGTAGATAGCGCCTAAGTTTATCCCTCTATGGTCGATGCCAAGCAACAAATGACACAAGGTTTATCCTGGTTCCGGCCGAGGGGGCCGTACGTCCAGCAGTGGCGCGCTCGTGGCACTATATTGCTCAGCACCGGGGGTGCTTGTAGTGGGGCAAGTACAAGCAAGGTGGGAGAAGAAGCGTGGCTTCCAAGTCCCTGGTGAGTGGCTGGAGATGTTATGGGAGAATAAGAGAGTGAGTGCACAATGCGTTGTGTTCCTCTGGATTCCTCCCCCCGCGGCTGGGGGCTCGCTTCCCCTTTTATAGGCCAAGGGGGCGGCGAGTTACATGCACGCCGCGCTACCTAGCTACGTGTAGGAGCACGTCGTGCTACGGTGTAGAGCGGGCGATCGTCCGGATGATCCACGCTGCGATCCGGCCATGATGGCCTACTTCGTACCCGAACAGTGGCGGTTCGAGGGTAGGAGGCGGCAGATGGTGATGGCGTTCTCTGATAGGCTTCGAGGGAGGTGCTGATGATGACCGGTACGGGGTACAGGAGCGGGCAGAACGGCGTTCCTTCCCAATGAGCTCTGCGGTGGCGGAGTGGTTCTTTGCGGCTGCTTGGGCGTGCGCCTGTGGAGTCAGACGTGCGCCCGCACGCGTGGGTACGGCGGCCGCGCGTTGCGGTGGCCGGGATGGCCACCCACCGGCCTAGCGCCCCTCACCTAACCTGCAAGGTCACGGGAAAGTGGAATCGAGGGTGCGCCCGGCCCCCTTTCGAGGGTCGGGCGCGTTAGCCGTACAGCGGCGTGCGCACGGTGTCATGGGACTGACACCGGCCGTACCGCACAGTCCATCCCACAGTGGCGGGGATGGGCTCCTTCCATGGGGAGTTGGTGCGGCGGCACGGGCGTGAGCCCCGGGCGCATGATGGCGCCGTCCCGCGGCGTCAGGGCGTTAAATGCCCAAGTACGGGGCCGGCGCACGCGTGCGGGGCGCCCGTGATCGTGGCGGGCCCCCGCCGAGGGCGGAGCGAGCCCTCGAGCGAGGCGAGACTCGCTCGAGGGGGAGCGCGCCCTCGAGCGGGGCGGGACCGCTCGAGGGGGAGGGTCGCCCCTCGAGCGGGGCGGAACCCGTGCGAGGAGGGAGTTGCCCCTCGAACGGGGCGGAGCCCGTTCGAGGAGGAGTATGCCCTCGGGCGAGGCGGAGCCTGCTCGAGGGGTCTTCCTAGGCGGGCCGCCTTGGTGGGCCTCCGAAGTCTCGCCTGCATGGGCCGTATCCTGCATGGTTAGCTCCCTGCATGGTTAGGCTTTGCTTATGTTGATGCAGGAGTTTAGGTAGGGGTTCCCCCATTGTTTGAGGGGACCCCTAGGGCGGTCCCCGACAGTAGCCCCCGAGCATCTGCGGGTTGGCCATTGAGGCTCCCGCAGATGCTGGAGCCTACTGATAGGACGTTCTTCCCTCCTTGTTTGCGAACGCTATCCGTGGGGCCGCGCTAGCGGCCCGCGGGTCTAGCCCCGAAGCCCCGCGGAGTGTGGGCTCTCTGCCCGCGGGGTTAACCGCGAGCAATTCGGTCAGAAAGGCGTGGCACATATGCCAACCGGCATCGGCGGTATTTCAGCCGGCATCGGGGGTGGCACGCTCCCCTGTCACTGTCTCCGGCGGGTGCAATTCCAAGGAGGTGTAGCCGTGCGTCAAGCCCCCGAGCCTTGGCCTGTTCGAGGCGATCGGGTCGAGCCTGACGTCTTGTTATTTATCGCGCCCTCGCCGTCCCTCCGCGGGTCGGGAGGTGAGGTCTCCACGACTCCCATCGAGCGGGTCGCGAATCGCGGATTCCTCTTCGAGCTGCTAGCGGGTGGTTCAAGTGGACGTCCATGCCCCGTTCGATAAGGGTAGGCTGCGCGGTCGGAGACACGTCCATGGAAGCGCTTGCGTGGGTTTGCTAGGTGGGGCTCGGTCCCGTTCGCTAGGGACCGAGGGCGCGGAAGCTCTCCCTCGGTGGGATCCCCCCGCTAGCCGCCCTCACTGGCTCTCGAACACGACATGTGGGGCACCCTCGAGCCGACGGGCTCGAGGAACGGCTCGAATGCGCGTGCCCTCGTCGTCCCTAACTCTGAGATCTGGGGCGCCTGTTCGAACCCGTCGAGGGTCAGGCTTCGAACCCCTGATCAGTAAGGCCGTGCGGGGCCGTGCATGGACAGCCCCGTCTTTTCACGTTTGCGGCCGTCGAGGGGTCTGGGCGTGCCAGTCCTCGAGGTGCTTGTTGGCGGCGTGGCGTGGTATGAGTGCTTTCGGTGTCGCTCTATTTCAAGCGTGACCTGGGCGATCCTCTTACGCGCGTGCCTTCTTTCTGAGGGTTGACATCGTCTCGAGTTGGGGGTCATGCCGCTCGAGGGTCCTACGTGGCATGGGTGCCCGCGGTGGCCTGCTCTACATCGAGCAGGTCCCGGGCGACCTTCTCACGCTGATATCCCATCGAGGGTCGCCTTGTTTCGAGTTGGGGGTCATGCCGCTCGAGGGTACTACGTGGCATGGGTGCCCGCGGTGGCCTGCTCTACATCGAGCAGGTCCCGGGCGACCTTCTCACGCTGATATCCCATCGAGGGTCACCCTTGTCTCGAGCCGAGGATTCGCCTCGCTCGAGGGCTCTCCTTGCTTGGCAAGGGGCCCGGGCATTTAATTGCCTTGCGGTCGTGGCCGCAGTTTTGCAGCGCTGGCGCGCTTTTTTAGGCGCTGCGGCTGCGCGCGCGCGCGTAGTGGGCGGCGCTGCCGGCGGATGTGACGGTTTCGCCTCGGTCGCCATCGCCGGTCTCGCCGTAATGATGACCCGCCTGCAGTGTTAGAGCTGCTGCGGTCGTGGTGGGGCCCGCCCGTCGACGCGATGGAAAGATTCCTGCGATTCTTGTTGGCGGGGCGTGCGCTCCCGGAGAACTCGCCCGTTGCCTATAAAGCGCGGGGGAGGAGTAGGCGGCGGTTTTTACCTTGGCTCCTCACCATTTTCAATCCTCCGTCGCTTCGTCTTCGTTCTCGCTCTCGCCACCGCGCGGTTTCGGCGCTAGAGCTTTTCTTCTCGCTTCCTTGTCCTCCGCCCCCGCGCTCGTTCGTCCTTCCTTATGGCGCCGCCTCAGCTTCCGATCCGGGTCCTGGAGCCGTATGCTTGGGAGAGGTCGACCGTGACCCGGCTCGCCCCGGGCGAGCCGGTCGCCGCCGGCCGGTGTCGCCCAATGAAGAAGGGCGCCCGGCGGAGTGGATCGTGCCGCCGGCGACGCATCTTGAGCCCAACCCGCCGGAGGGATACGTGGTGAGCTTCCTCCGCTACCACGAGCGCGGCTTCAATGCGCCGGCGAGCACGTTCATGCGGGCGCTGTGCTACCACTATGGAGTGGAGCTGCACAATTTCGCCCCCAACGCTATCTCGCAGGCGGCCACATTCGTGGGCGTCTGCGAAGGGTACCTGGGGATCCCAGTCAACTGGGAGCTCTGGGTACACCTCTTCCGCGCGGAGCTCATCACGCGCCCCACGACGGAGCCGAGGACCCGCCGCGCGGTGCGTGCCGGCGGGATGTCGCTTGCCGTGCGGGGGGCGGGCTTAAGAACTCCTACATCCCCCGCACCATGACGACGAACAACGCCGGGCCGGGAGCGGGGATGGTTTTACCCGCGCAACGCCGAGCCCGGCCTCCCCCCCCCCACCGGCGGGTGTTCCGGGAGAGGCCGGACCGCCGGGGCTACGGGTTGCCCACGGCCAACCACCGGCGCGCCGGGGGTCCGTCCTCGCCGCCTTGCAGCGGCTGGCGAGGGAAGGACTCAACGCGATGGGCGTCCTCGCCTTCCTTCATCACCGGCGAGTCGTGCCGTTGATGCAGAGGCCGCTCTGCATCTTCGAGATGACGGAGGCGGCCAACCCCGTGGACCTGGCGAGGTCGCGGATGCTCCCGACGCCGCCCCGGAGCGGCCGTACGCGCTCACCCGGGCGCGGAGCGCCGTCGACACCAGGACGCCGCTACCTGCGGGTCGAACCCCGTGGGACATCGAGATGCTTCCCACCGGCCCGTTGGTGAGTGTGGTTTTCTACTCTGTTTTGGTCCTCGTTCTCGTTTATGTTTCTTGACGCGCCATTGTTCTCGTGCGCAGCTGGTGCAGTTCAACGCCGCCAAGTCTGTTCCACCCACCCCCGACTCCCGTGCGCTCGGCCGGGCGGCGCAGCGGGAGCAGCAGGAGCGGGCGGCGTGCGGAGGGAGCACGCAAGGCGGCGCCAAGCGCGCCGCGACGCGCGGGCCGCAGAATACCGGCGGCGGGAGGAGCTGGGGCTCTCCTCCCCTGACATCGAGGAGCCCTCGTCCTCGGACCAGGACGAGGAGGAAGAGTCTGAGGGGGAGGGCCCCTCAGACAGGTGGCAGCCCGCGCCCCCGTCGCCGGATCTCGCGCCGGCGTCAGGGGTGGCTTTGCCTGGGGCGGGCCGCGTCGGCGTCCGCCGCCGGGCGGTCGTCGTCGGGGGCGGCGCGCGCCGCGGAGGTGGCGGCGCGCGCCACGGAGGCGCGCGCGCGCGGACGTGCCGCGCGCGCGTCAAGCGTGCCCGCACGCGGCGGGGGCGCGTCCGCGCGAGCGGCGTCGTCGTCGAGGGGCGCGGCGGGGAGGCGTGCCGCGCGCGGGACAAGCGTGCCCCCGCGCACCGTAGCGCCGTCGGGGGGTGCGGCCGGGCGCGCCCGCGCACGGGGCGGCGTGCCCGCGTGTGCGGCGGCGCCATCAGGAGGCGCTTCGTCAGGCGTGACCGCTACGCCGGCCCCGTCCGAGGCCTCGAGGAAAAGGAAGCGGGCTTTTTCCTCCGCGAGGTACGTAGCCTTGCCTTCCTTAGTGTGGCTTCGGTGTGCTGGGGGTTAGATGTTCTAACTCTCCGTTCGTGATTGCGCAGGGCGGTGCCAACCGTCCCTCCTCTTGCACCGGCCAAGGTGCTGAGGACGGACGCGCTGATCCCCACCCGACGGCGCTCGTCGAGGGGGGGCGCGCCGAGGAGCGAGCGCGGCGGCGGGCGCGAGCTCGCAAGGCCCGGCCGAGGGCCTCGGGGGCCCGGCCGGCGGGTCGGTCCGCCACGGCGCGGCTAGAGGTCGCCGGGGGCGCGGCCGGCGCCGGTCGCCACGGAGGCGCGAGCCGCGGCGGCGGCTACGGTGGAGGTGCCGTCCGCGGTGGCGGCCACCGCGGAGAAGGCGGAGCGGGCGGCCGCCGCGGGAGCGCCCGCGGATGTGACGGCGCGGGTGGTGGTGGCGGCCACGGCGCCACGACGGCGCGCCGTGGTCGCGGAGGCGCGGTGGAGGCGCCGGCGGAGGGCGGCGCGGGCGGATCCGCCCGCCCGGCGGTCCCCGGCGGAGGTGGTGGAGCTCTCGGATGACTCTCCGCCGCCCGGGTGGAACCGAGTGGGCGAGCCGGCCCGCGAACTCCCCCGAGGCCCAGGAGGGGGCCCTCGTGAGGCGGCACGAGGGTCGCATGACGGCGGGGGGCCGAGGGCACGATGCCGAGGCCTCGTCCTCCCGCGCCGGCCGCCCCGCCCCGGTGGGGGGGGGCCGTGGAGGATCCCCCCGGCGTTTGCGCGACGCCGGGGGAGCGGAGCTGCGGGGCGAGCTCCCGGGACATGGCGCCACGCTCAACCGCGCGTTGAACGAAGCGCTGCGGGTCCACAGCGGCCCGGCCTGGACCGTCTTCCAGGTGAGCCACGGTTGCTCGTTTCCCTTCCTTTTTTCGTTTTTGCGTGCTGCACTCAAACTTTGGCACTTACGGGATTCGATGTGCGTTATGCCAGAAGCTCGAGCGCCGCGCTCGCGAAAAGTACAGCGCGTTCGACCAGGTGAACGCCGAGGCCCGCCAGCTCCGGGAGCGATGCAGCGCTTTCGACGCGCTTGCGGAAGCTCTTAGGACGCCGGACGGTCGGCCGGTCTCCGGCGATGGCGTGGTGTGACGTGCTCCCCGAGAGCTCGGGCGGGGACGCGGCGCGTGACTCGAGCCTCGGGCGCATCCGCGCGGCCCTCGTCGATCGCGACGAGGCGGCCGTGGAACGCGCGCGAGGACCCGGAGAAGACGCGGACGTTGGCCGCCACCGGGAGGCGGAGGTGGCCACCGCTCGCGCCGAGACCGGGAGGCTCCGCACGTCGCTCGAGGGAGCGCGGGCGCGCGCGGCGCCGGCCGAGGAGCGGGCGCGCGGGCCGGAGCAGCGCGCCAAGGAGGCCGATGACCCGAAGGCCGCCCTCGACGTCAAGGCCGCGGCTCTCATCGCCGCCGAGGGGCGCTCCGGCGAGGGAGCGCGTCGCCCGCCAAGGGGCCGAGGGGCGGCTCCAACAGGAGCAGGCCGCCCTTCGCGACACCCGGACGGCGCTGGAGCGGGAGCGTGTTGCTCGCGAGGCGGCGGAGAAGTCACTGGAGGAGCGGAACGCCGCATTCTCCGAGGTTGAGGATGAGGCGTTGGCGCTCAGCATCGGTAATGCCGCCCAAGAGATGGCCCTCGTCGAGCAAGGCGAGACCGTCCGGAGCCTCGAGGCGGCGCTTGAGTCCGCGCGCCGCGACCTTGATCTGGGGAGGAGGCAAATCGAAGGTAAGCTACTGTCTGACCCTGCTCGTTAGCTCTTGCTTTAGAGGGTTCGTTTCCCTTTTTCTGATTTCTTGTCGTCTTGTCGCTTCCAGGCTTGCGCACTGCCCTGGGACACGCCGCTGGGCGGGCCGAGGCCCTGCAAGCCTCCTACAACTCTTCCCGAGCGAGGAGCCGCAGGGAGCGCGCGGACGCGGCCCTCGAGACCTCGCCGCGTCGTCGAGGAGGGCGAGGCCCAAGCCGGCCGGCTCTGCGGCCGGCCGTCCGCGCGCGCTCGGTGGCCACGTCACGGAGCGGATGCGCCGGGCGTTGCACCCCGGGCGTGCGAAGGCCCTCGGAGTGGTGCGATCCCACTACGAGGTCAACCTCGAGGCGGTGGCGGAAGGCTACATCGTGCCCGTGGGCGTCGAGGACGAGGTGGCCATGGAGCGCGCGGACGCGCTTGTTGCTGACGCCGCCGGGACGCTCGCCGAGGCCTTCGAAGAATTCCTCTTCCCGGACGCCGCCGACGCCGCCGCTCCACCCGCCTGAAAGCACCTGGGCGCTAGGCCCGTTTTTTGTTTATCAGAGCTGTGGCCTCGTGGCCTCTTGTAAATGAACAAGTCGTTTTGTGAATCATAGACAGTTTGTAAATGAAATCGCTTGCTTATTGCGCTTTTTGCTTCTTCTTCTTCCTGAGTAGATTCTAGTTAGGGAAGTCCGCCCTTCGCAGGGGCCCGCTGGGTTGGAGGCGAGAGAGACGGGCCATAGCCACGCGGCGTAGGCTGTCTCTGGCTCGCGCGCTCCTTCCGCTGTGCCGCCTACGCCCTGTTCGAATCGTGGCTCGTGGTTGAAGTAGGAAACAAACTTAGCGCGTGTTATTACGTTTTTTGCGCGAAAAAATGGGACCATTTGGGGGGGGTGCCCCCCGCGGTAGCCCCCGAGGGTAACTTGGGTTTCGGGGGAAAGCCGAGTTGCCCTTTTATTGATTCGGAGTATTTACATAGGTGACACCAACGGGGCGTTGGCCGTGCGTTTTTACAACGGAAAATACTTGGAAATCCTAGCTAAGGGTAGAAGCGACGTAGCTGTTGGATGTTCCAAGCGTTGGTGAGTTCTTCGCCGTCCTCGTTGGCAAGCTTGTATGTGCCCGGTTTGAGCACCTTCACCACGACGTAGGGTCCCTCCCATGGGGGCGATAGCTTGTGGCGCCCTCGGTTGTCTTGGCGTAGCCTTAGGACCAAATCTCCCTCGCTGAAATCCCTGCGACGTATCTTGCGCGCTTGGTAGCGCCGTAGGGACTGTTGATACCTTGCGGAGTGCATCAACGCCACGAGGCGTACTTCGTCTAGCTGATCCAGTGAGTCTTCGCGGGCTCGCTGGTTAGCGTCCTCGTTGTAGCCTCGAACTTTGGGCGATCCGTATTCCAGATCCGTGGGGAGGACGGCCTCCGCGCCATGGACTAGGAAGAACGGGGTGAACCCGGTGGCTCTGCTTGGGGTGGTCCTTAGGCTCCATATGACTGCTGGTAGTTCTTGGAGCCATTTTCGGCCAGATTTGTTGAGCTGGTCAAAAATTCTTGGTTTGAGGCCTTGTAGAATCATGCCGTTGGCACGTTCCACTTGGCCGTTGGTCTGTGGGTGCGCCACAGCTGCCCAATCCACGCGGATGTGGAACTTGTCGCAGAACTCCAAGAACTTCCGGCCCGTGAGCCGGGACCCGTTGTACGTGATGATGGAGTTTGGCACTCCAAAGCGGTAGACGATGTCGGTGAAGAACGTAACCGCACGCTCGGCCCTCAAATTTGTGATGGGGCGCACCTCCACCCACTTGGAAAACTTGTCGATCGCGACAAGCGGTGGGTGAAGCCCCCGGCGCCTTCCGCGGGGGCCCGACGATGTCCAACCCCCACACGGCGAACGGCCATGTGACGGGGATTGTTTGTAAGGCGTGAGCGGGCAGGTTGGTCTTGCGGGCGTAGAACTGGCACCCTTCGCAGGTGCGCACGATTTCGTTGGCGTCCGCGACCGCGGTAGGCCAATAGAAGCCTTGGCGGAAAGCGTTGCCGACGAGGGTGCGCGGCGCGGCGTGGTGGCCACAGATCCCCGCGTGGATGTCCCGTAGGAGCTCGCGCCCCTCGGGAATGGGTATACACCGGCCGGAGGATGCCCGACGCGGCGCGCTTGTACGGCTCGCCGTCGACGAGGGTGAATGACTTGGCCATCCTGGCGATGCGCCTGGCTGTGGCCCGGTCTGCGGGGAGCTCCCCTCGAGCAATCCAGGCGATGTACTTCTCCCGCCAGTCCGCCTGGGCGGGAACCGGCTCGATGTCCATTGCAACAGCCTCGTGGGAGCCGTACCCCTCGAGAAGGGAGAGTACGTACGCCTCGTTCGAGGGGTCCTCTTCCATGGGGTCCGCACCCGCTGGATTCGAGGGAGCCCCCGAGGGTCCGCTGTCGCTCGAGGGGTGGGGCTCGAGGGTTACCGATGGCTGCGCGATGTCGCGCGCGAAAACGTTCGGGGGAACGGTGATCCGCCCGGACGCGATCTTGGCAAGTTCATCTGCCTCCTCGTTGTACCGGCGGGGTACGTGATTGAGCTCGATGCCGTAGAATTTGTCTTCGAGGGCCCGCACGGCCTTGCAGTAGGCCTCCATCTTGTCGTCGTGGCAGCTCGCGCTCTTCATGACTTGGTCGATCACGAGCTGCGAATCCCCTCGCACGTCGAGGCGCTTGATGCCCAACTCAAGGGCGATTTTGAGGCCGCAGAGGAGGGCCTCGTATTCCGCCATATTGTTAGACGCGGGGAAGTGGAGGCGCACTGCGTAGCGCATGTGCTCCCCGAGGGGTGACACGAAAAGCAGGGCCCGCGCCCGCCCTCGTCTTCATCACCGAGCCGTCGAAGAACGGAGTCCGGCACTCGCTTGAATCCGAGGGGGCGGCGGTGTGTATCCGTCCATTCCGCGACGAAATCGGCTAGGATGCGCGACTTGATGGCCTTGCGCGGGGCGTAGGCGAGCGTCTCGCCCATCAACTCCACGGACCACTTGGCAATTCCGCACTCGCCGCGTCGGGGTTGCGAATGATCTCTCCTAACGGGAAGGAAGAGACCACTGTAACCGGGTGGGCCTCGAAGTAGTGGCGGAGCTTGCGCCGCGCGAGGACTACCGCATACAACGGCCCGGACACGGGGGTAGCGCGTCTTCGTGTCCGACAGGACTTCGCTGATGTAGTAGACCGGCCTCTGTACGGGCAGGGCACGCCCTTCCTCCGTGCGCTCCACGACGATCACAGCGCTGACCACCTGGGTGGTTGCGGCCACGTAGAGTTGGAGGGGTTCGCCGTCTCGTGGCGGCGTAAGGATTGGGGCGTGCGTCAGAGATGCCTTCAGCTTGTCGAGCGCTTCCTGGGCCTCGGCGGTCCAAGAGAAGCGCTCGTGCTTCTTGAGCAGCCGGTAGAGGGGCAGGCCCTTCTCACCGAGCCTCGAGATGAAGCGGCTCAGGGCAGCGAGGCACCCCAACACCTTCTGCACCCCTTTGAGGTCCCGAATTGGACCCATTCGCTCGAGGGCCGCGACCTTTTCAGGGTTGGCCTCGATTCCCCGCTGGGAGACAATGTACCCTAGGAGCATGCCCCGCGGCACTCCAAAGACGCATTTCTCGGGGTTGAGCTTGACCCCGTTGGCCCGTAGGCAGCTGAACGCGATGCCAAGATCGCCCACCAGGTCGTCCGCCTTCCTGGTTTTGACGACGATGTCGTCTACGTAAGCTTCGACCGTCCGCCCGATATGGTCCCCAAAAACGTGCTGCATGCAGCGCTGATATGTTGCGCCCGCGTTTCTGAGGCCAAAAGGCATCGTGACGTAACAGAACGTCCCGAACGGCGTGATGAAGGAAGTCGCGAGCTGGTCGGACTCCTTCATTTTTATTTGATGATAGCCCGAATAGGCATCAAGGAAACAGAGTAGTTCGCACCCGTCGTGGAATCAATGATCGATCTATGCGCGGCAAAGGAAAAGGAACTTTTGGACATGCTTTATTGAGGCCGGTGTAGTCAATACACATCCTCCACTTCCCATTTTTCTTTTTTACAAGCACGGGATTAGCCAACCATGTCGGGTGGAACACTTCCTTGATGAACCCGGCCTCGAGGAGCTTCCGCGGCCTCCACTCCAATCGCCCGTCGCCGTTCCTCGTCGAAGCGGCGCGGCCCGCCGCCGAACGGCGCGGGCATTAGGCGCAGATATCAAGGGAGTGCTCGGCGACCTCCCTCGGAATGCCTGGCATGTCCGAGGGGCTCCACGCGAAAACGTCGGCGTTGGCGCGGAGGAAGTCGACGAGCACTGCTTCCTATTTAGGATCGAGGGTCGAGCTGACCCTCAAAGCCTTGCCCTCGGGGGCCGATGGGTCGAGGGGGACCCCTTTGGTTTGCTCGGCGGCCTCGAACGTGCCGACGTGCTTGGGGGCGGAGCTGAGGTCGTCATTGACCATCTTCTCCAGAGTGTTTACCAGCGCTTCGTCCAGCGCTAGTGCTTCCGCATGCTCCACGCACTCGACATCGCAGTCGAATGCATGCTCGATCGACGACCCGACGGTGATGACGCCGTTTGGACCCGGCATCTTCATCTTCAGGTACGTGTAGTTGGGGACCGCCATGAACTTGGCATAGCATGGCCGCCCAAGGATGGCATGGTAGGCCCCTTTGAATCCCACCACCTTGAAGGTGAGGGTTTCCTTGCGGAAATTCTTGGGGGTCCCGAACCAGACGGGCAGATCGATCTGCCCGAGGGGTTGGACCTGCTTTCCGGGCGCGATGCCGTGAAACGGCTTTGTCTTGCCGGGCCGCGGCGGTCCAGCCCAATCCCCATTAGGCGCAATGTATGCGCGAAGAGGATATTGAGGCTACGCCTCCGTCCATAAGGACCTTCGAAAACCGGCGTTCCCAATGATGGGATCGACCACCGTGGGGTACCGGCCCGGATTCGGGATGCGGTTTGGGTGATCATCCCGGCTAAAGGTGATGGCATCCTTCGACCGCTTGAGAAAGGCCGGAGGTGCCCTCTCTCGCGGCGAGGACTTCGTGCCGCTCCTTCTTGCGCCGCCGGGTTGACATGTCGACGGTAGGTCCCCCAAAAATGAGGAACACATTCTCGACGAGCGGGGGGAAGCCACCGCGTCGCCGTCGCCCCCATCCTTCTTGGCCTCTGCCTCCTTTGCGGCGGCACGGCCATAGAACTTCTTGAGCATGTCGCACTTTGCTCAAGAGTGTGATTCACGGGGGTCTTGTGGTAGGGGCACGGCTTCTTCATCATGTCGTCGAAAACCCCGGGCCTCGAGGAGCCGGTCGAGGGCCCCGTCGGGCCGGGTCAACGCCGAGGGCCTCGGCGTTGCCGCCGTTGCGCCCTCGCTCGCGCGCCTCGCGGCGCGGCTTTTTCCCCTTCTTGCCCCGCTTGTCATTGCGGCGCGGCTCCTTGGACCCGCTGCCCTCCGCGGGCGTGTCCTCGGAGCGCTTGCCCTTCTTGCCGTCGAAGATTGCCCCCACGGCCTCCTCTCCGGAGGCGAAGCTGGTGGCAATGTCGAACAGTTCGTTCGAGTCCGCGGGCGGGCTACGTCCCAGCTCGCGCACAAGGTCCCGGCACGTGGTGCCCTCGAGGAACGCGTGCACGATCTCGGATTGTGCCACGCTGGGGAGCTCTGTGCAGCGCTTGGAGAAGCGCCGTATGAAGTCCCGCAGCGGTCGCCCGGCTTCGCGTGCGGGGAGCGCGGATCCCGGGAGTTTCGGGGCGCACGTATGTGCCCTGGAAGTTGCCCACAAAGGTGTGGACTAGATCGTCCCGAGTTGTGGATGCGGGCCGGCGGGCAAGTGCTCGAGCCATGTCCCGGCCGCGTCGCCCGGATGCGGGGGCAAGTTGCGGATGATTACTTCGTCGTTGGTGGCCCCGCCCGGTGACGGAGCCGAGGGGGTAATCGTTGGAGCCAGACACGAGGGTCCGTCTCCCCGTTGTATTTGATGATTGTCGAGGGCTGACGGAAGCGCTGGGGGAACGCTGCCGTGCGGATCTCTCGGCTGAACACGCGGGTGCCCGGGGGCTCCGGCGTTGGGGAACGGTCCTCACCGCTGTCGTAGCGTCCACCCCTTCGAGGGTGGTAGCCTCTGGCCGCTCGCGCGTCCGCCTTGCTGGTGCGCCTGGCGTTGATGACGTTGCGGGCGTCACCATCCAGCGCCCTGCGTGTGTCGAGGAGGCGTTCCCTGGCTGGCGTGCGTCCCTGGTCAGCAGGTCGACCCGCATGCACCGAGGGTTCGCCCCCTGGTGCCGGATCATCGCCCCGCGCGTCCCCCTGTTGGCGGATGCGTGAGGCCGAGCTTTCGGCCTGCTGGACGGCCGCTTGCTCAAGGAGGGTCTGCACCTCGCGGTGCATGTCTCGAGCCTCGGGTGTCGAGGGTGCCGGCATGGCGCGCAGCAGCGTTGCGGCGGCGATGAGCTTTTGGCTCGCCCGCGGCGGAGTATCCGCGTTGTCGACGTTGGGGACGGGGTTGAGGCGGTCTCGGACTGTCGGCCCCGGCTCCCCGCGCGCGTTCACCGCGCGCGGAGGCCTCTCCCCGCCATTGAGGCGCGGAGCGCCCGCACGGTCCGTACTCCTCGCCGGCTTGGCCTCGAGCTCGCGAGCTTGGGCCGGCCGCGCATCGACGTCGGCCCCGGCGGGAGCGCTTGGCCCCGCGGCCGGGCGCGTGGCGATCCCGGGGCGGCGTGACTTCCCCCATCTCCCGGCGCCCGCCGCACCGGCGGCGTTGGCCGGGTCGTTGGTGATGACGGCGCAGGCATTCCCGCGTGGGGTCGTAGCTCCCGATGCGTTGGAGTCGTCGGAGCAGCCGAACCGCAGTCCGTGGCGTCGAGGAAGCGCCCGAACGCGGCCGGGTCCGCACGCCGGAGAAGTCCCACTCCGCGTATCCATGACGGTTGGCGGGCGGCATCGTGTCGACGGAGCCCAGGGACGACTCGTCCGCTGCTGAAGTGCCGGGATCCCTGGCGACGAAGACGTGCCGACCAGGCGGAACCCTGCGCATCGTCGTGTTGACGTTGGCGTTGTAGGCCGTAGTGGCGCCACGCAGCCCGATGGGGACGCGTGGTCGGAGACCGCGCGCGGTCTGGCCGGGGGGGCGGTGGCGGTCGTTGTGACGGCGGGCGCACCGCGCCGGGCGGCGGCGCGCTCGGCCTCGCCGCCGCTCGGACCGCGCTTGACGCGAGCGCGGCCCCGGAGCGGCGACGGCGTCGCGGCGTCGACGGTCCCGCGGCATCCGTGCTCGCAGGTGCCTCGCGCCGGTGTCGTGCGTGCGGCGGTGACCGGAGCGGACCCGGCCTCCCGCCGCGCGCGTAGCTCCTCACGGTTGGTAAGGCGCATGAGATAGCCATTCCCCGTGGCCTGGAAGTTCAAGTCCCCGAAGCGGATCTCGAGCCCGGCCGGAAGGGGGTCTGAGCTACCCATGTTGTAGCGGGTGCTACGGTACTCAGTGCGAATCACCATGGAGGGAGTTGGCGAAATGACCTTAGGCGCTCGTTTGCCCCACGGTGGGCGCCAACTGTCGGTGCGGAATATGGTCCCGACACTAACCAGTAGATAGCGCCTAAGTTTATCCCTCTATGGTCGATGCCAAGCAACAAATGACACAAGGTTTATCCTGGTTCCGGCCGAGGGGGCCGTACGTCCGACGGGGGCGCGCTCGTGGCACTATATTGCTCGGCACCGGGGTGCTTGTAGTGGGGCAAGTACAAGCAAGGTGGGAGAAGAAGCGTGGCTTCCAAGTCCCTGGTGAGTGGCTGGAGATGTTATGGGAGAATAAGAGAGTGAGTGCACAATGCGCTGTGTTCCTCTGGATTCGTCCCCCCGCGGCTGGGGGCTCGCTTCCCCTTTTATAGGCCAAGGGGGCGGCGAGTTACATGCACGCCGCGCTACCTAGCTACGTGTAGGAGCACGTCGTGCTACAGTGTAGAGCGGGCGATCGTCCGGATGATCCACGCTGCGATCCGGCCATGATGGCCTACTTCGTACCCGAACAGTGGCGGTTCGAGGGTAGGAGGCGGCAGATGGTGATGGCGTTCTCTGATAGGCTTCGAGGGAGGTGCTGATGATGACCGGTACGGGGTACAGGAGCGGGCAGAACGGCGTTCCTTCCCAATGAGCTCTGTGGTGGCGGAGTGGTTGCTGCAGTGCTTGGGCGTGCGCCTGTGGAGTCAGACGTGCGCCCGCACGCGTGGGTACGGCGGCCGCGCCGTTACAGTGGCCGGGATGGCCACCCACCGGCCTAGCGCCCCTCACCTAACCTGCAAGGTCACGGGAAAGTGGAATCGAGGGTGCGCCCGGCCCCCTTTCGAGGGTCGGGCGCGTTAGCCGTACAGCGGCGTGCGCACGGTGTCACGGGACTGACACCGGCCGTACCGCACAGTCCATCCCACAGTGGCGGGGATGGGCTCCTTCCATGGGGAGTTGGTGCGGCGGCACCGGGGCGTGAGCCCCGGGCGCATGATGGCGCCGTCCCGCGGCGTCAGGGCGTTAAATGCCCAAGTACGGGGCCGGCGCACGCGTGCGGGGCGCCCGTGATCGTGGCGGGCCCCGGCCGAGGGCGGAGCGAGCCCTCGAGCGAGGCGAGACTCGCTCGAGGGGGGAGCGCGCCCTCGAGCGGGGCGGGACCGCTCGAGGGGAGGGTCGCCCCTCGAGCGGGGCGGAACTCGTGCGAGGAGGGAGTTGCCCCTCGAACGGGGCGGAGCCCGTTCGAGGAGGAGTATGCCCTCGGGCGAGGCGGAGCCTGCTCGAGGGGTCTTCCTAGGCGGGCCGCCTTGGTGGGCCTCCGAAGTCCTGCTGCATGGGCCGTATCCTGCATGGTTAGCTCCCTGCATGGTTAGGCTTTGCTTATGTTGATGCAGGAGTTTAGGTAGGGGTTCCCCCATTGTTTGAGGGGACCCCTAGGGCGGTCCCCGACAAATGTAAGCCCGTAGTAGACCATCAAAGGAGGCTAACCCATGCCATGCGAGAGGTAGTGAAGGAGGTTATCAAGTTACTTGATGCCAGAATCATCTACCTGGTGCCGCATAGCGTCACACTTGTTTTTCCAAAGAAAACCAAGTGCATAACTATATGCATGCCAATATCAAGTTTCATGCATATAGTGACATATAAGTGAATACAGAAATAGTATCACGTAAAGAAAGAGAAAGATTATCAGAGTATTACACTAGATCCTAGAAACGAAGGCACCAAACATCACAGGTGGTCAACTGGGGTTGCGTACGCTTAGCACCAGCAACATCTTCAGCAAACACCGTGTTAGCTTCCTCTTTCTTAGCAACGTTGTTTATAGCAAGGATGAGCACATGTCGTACTCAGCAAGTGTGGGGAAAGTATGAAAAAGGCTTTATAGTGTACTAGGCTCTGAGCATTTAGCATTTTAGTTAGTCAAGTTTTATTAGCAGCAGATTACTAAGATATAAGTATATACCAACCCATAATTAAGCATAAAGGATAAGATATGTCATAAGCATAAGGCTAAGAGAACCAGATGTGGCAAAGGCGGATGGCTGCTTTCCTCCAATCCAGGCCGCTCTTAACCGTGAGAACAGCTAATAGATTAGTTTTACACTCTACAGAGGTTGTACACTTTCACCACAAGTTGCGTAAAAGCTCCAAAGAACTTTAGACCCAACCACGTGATGCTAATCAGGCATCATACCACACTGATCATGTGTGATTGCATAGGGCCGCTACGAGGCCTTTACAAAGATTCCCTAATGTGGAGCAACCCACTAGGTTTCAGGAGGAAGCAGAGCATAAAGCTCCCTAGTGGGTCAATACCCCACCGTAAAAAAACAAACCCAACTCCCCGCTAGAGCAGGTCTATACTCTGTCAACACTTCCCCATTGGTCCCTTTCAGGTAAGGTTGCTACTACATCAAAGGTAAACCCATTTTAACAATGAATGATGATAAAGACTAAGCAAAACTTAATGGGACCCATCAATATTACTGCAAGCATATGCAATGAGTGATTAAACACATTATTGGGACAAAAGATCAAGGACATACTTGCCTTTAACCACAAAGTAGTTGCTCGGAATATCTTCAACTTCATGCTCTTCAATGATCTTGAATGACGTTCATTCTACTCGCATCAAACATCAGGTACAAGCATACAAAGCAAACAAACAAGCAAACTAAGAACAATGCACCAGTCAAAAAAAGATTTAAAAGAGCGTACTAAGGGATAGGCTGAATTCTATGAATCACTAAAGCACACAAACCGTGCTTAGAAAAGGAAAGGCTTGGTTAACTTTAAAGAGATGGTTGTGGAAGGTTGAGCATGAACTAGCTCCGGAAAGATCACACTGAGATAGAGCTTGATTAAGAGCGACTATCGACCAAGGTGCATATATGAGAGAACAAAACTATGAGCTAGGTATATTTCAATTAACAAAACAAATGTAAAGGATATTTTACAGATAAAATACCCTATGTTGACATTAATTCAGATTATACTTTATTTGAAGAAACCGGTGTAAAGATCCTAGTCAAGTTCTAATTTTATTTATAAAGATTCATGTATAGATTATACCAATTAAACATTTAGCTTAGAAAAGGTAAACAATGTGAATCATCTAAACGTAACTTTATGATTCGTGTGGATCATGTCATTATTAAAAACATCATAACATATGACATTAATCAAATTAACATTTATTTATAAAAACCGATGTAAAAGCCTAATAAAATTTTAATTAGAAATGATTAATTAATTATTTAATAAATTAACATTTGGTTATAAAAACCGAGACAAAGATCTAATTAGATTTTATTTACAAAAGTATGTGAAGTAATCTTTAATCAAATTAATATTTATTATAAAAATCGTGTATAGCACTATATAGCTTTTAATTAGAAAAGACATGTTTAATAAACATTGACAAAATTAATATTAAATTTATTTTAGAAAATAAGCATGATGAAAACACACCACTAACGTGTGCTTTACATTATTATGAACATAACGCAACTTGAACGGATTAAAACGGAGCTAAAACAAAGAATCCATGGAGAAAGCGAGATGATAAGGACCTGTTCGTGATTAACTATAGATTCGGAGGGCTAGCAGAAAAGATTTGCAAAACACATTAAATAGTTCTAGCAAAAAGATGTATAGGACCCTTGGGCGAGCAAGAATAAAGGGCCCATTTAAGTAGCGTAATATATAGGGTGTGTTTGGCATAGCCCTAGAGCCGAACGTACTCCATGCTAGAGTCTGTTGGAGCTAGCCAAACATCCTAGAAGATTTCCCCACCAGTTCTACCTTCCCACGGTTGTGTCGGCAGTGCTATAGCGTCGTGCCTGTCATCGCAACCGATGCCAGCAGGGCCGCTGCATCCGAGGAGGGGATCAAGGCACTGCAGATCTAAGGAGGTCAGTCGCCGCCTCCTCAACTTTGTAAGTCTCTCACGCCGCGGATGCCAAGGCCAAGCACCCCGTCGGATGAGGTCGCCCCAGATGCGGCTGAGGGTGAGGGTGTGGGCGAGGCGGTGTGAGCTGCATTGTCGGCGGTGGGAGGAGCTCAGGCCCACGGGCATGAAAGAGGTGGGCGAGGACGTCGTGTATGGAAGAAGAGAAAATTATGCCTGACAGGTGGGTCATGGGACCCACAGTTGAGGATGGTGCTCGTAGCCAAACACCCCAATTTGAGTATGGAGTTTTAGAGTGGAGTCAGCTCAACTGAAGTTAGAGCCATCTCAACCACACCCAATACAAGTGATAAATAACTTTGTAGCTCAGGTATGCAGTCTGAAACGTTGGCTGGAAACCTGGAACCTGGAAGCTGGAACGATTATGGTCTTGGACTGCTTATTAATTACTAAATCCTACAATACTAATTACATATAGGGTCTTGGCCCCCACAACTTAATGGGCCCATGACCGTCGCCTCGCCTACCCACCCCCTTGAGCCGGCCATGAGCACAGGGCTCTCCTGCACGCGCACGCCAAGAACACCTGGGTGGCGACGACCATGGGTGTCTCGGCCTGGCACGCGAGTAGCTTGTTCTAGCTGCTGGGCTCAGATGCGCCTGGGGGGGTGGAGTAGCTGGGCTGGTTGGATCGGGTTGGGCTCACAGATGTTGGCTCAGCCCAAAAGAAAAGGAAAGGTTTTCTTTGTTTCCAGAAATAATTTTCGTGCAAAAAGAAAATCCAGAAAAATCTAGAAAACTCAACAAAGCCACGAAAATAGCTGGGCTGGTTGGATCGGGTTGGGCTCACAGATGTTGGCTCAGCCCAAAAGAAAAGGAAAGGTTTTCTTTGTTTCCAGAAATAATTTTCGTGCAAAAAGAAAATCCAGAAAAATCTAGAAAACTCAACAAAGCCACGAAAAATACTTTGACAATCTCAAAAATTTCAGGAGAATTCCCAAATATAGATTGGCACACGAACAATCCAAATAAAATATTTAGAGCTCATAAAAAATATTTTAGAGCCTTCTAAGAAATACAAATATTTCGAGAAAAGTGACAATAAATTCTAGAAAAGTCTGGAAAATTTCTCGGAAAGATTAGGCCAGCACCTAAACGCATTTTTGAAACATTTTGAACTCAACAAAGACCAACATGTTTTGATATGAATGCAACACACACAACTTATTTATTTAATTCTAAAAATCAAACAAGGAGTTTTCCTATGCTATATTTCCTGTGAAGTAAATAAATGTGGAGAAAAAATTTTAAAATTATGAGCAAATTCTTGATTAATCTATCTATTCACATCCTCAAATTAGGAAATTTCAGGGTGTGACATATAGCTAGTGGGTCAGCCAGGTACATTGTGTGCCAAAGAAAGGAGGTTTGACCGTGGTGAAGAACGGGAAAAATGAATTAATACCGCAAAGAACCATGACTAGATGGCGGATGTGTATCGATTATCAAAAGCTAAACAAAGCAACGAAGACGGATCACTTCCCCCTACCATTCATTGACGTGATGCTCGAGATTCTAGCAAAACACACTTATTTTTGCTTTCGCGATGGATACTCGGTGTCGTATGGACCTCGCTTGGCCCACTACCTCGGTGGGTACCAGAACCGACTACTCGGTGGGCCCCTGGGACTACTCGGCTTGGGCTACACGGCACCTGATGGCGTGGAGCACAAGGATCTTAGTGGAGAAGTACTTGGATAGGAAGCTATGCATGTCCTGTACCATGTAGAAAACTCCTAGACGTACACGACTAGTACTCTCTCTCCAAACCGACTTGTAACCCTACCTACCGGGCTATATAAGGCGAGGTAGGGACCTTTACCTCTCTGATATGCATTGTCTTGTAATCACACCCCAATCAATCCTGAGCTACGTAGCATACAAGACGTAGGGTATTACGCACCTCGCGGCCCGAACCTGTCTAAATTGTGTGCCATGTGTCTCTTCCTTCGAGTTACCGATCTCGGCAAGGCCACATTCATCTACCTTGGGTACTCCCCTTGGTAGGTTGCCGGTCTAAAACACTGACAGCTGGCGCGCCAGGTAGGGGATCTCACTGAAGATCTCATGGCAAACTCGACGGCTTCAATCTTCATCAAGCCAACTGTCGCCTTCAACCGCGGCGACACCTTCGTCTTAGGGCCCTAGGTCTGCACAACTGATGGCTCTGGGTCCTTCCAACGCCGCCTCACCATGACACCGAACCTGAAGATTGAGCTTGTGACACTTCCTGAGGTGATCATGGGCAATCTCGCCGGAAAATTCGGCGAAATTTCGCTCTACAACCAACACGCCGACTTTGAGTCTAGATCCGCCTCCAACTCGAACTCAACGTTCCCATGGGTCACTGCATGCGAGTCGGCTACTGAGCCATCGTGTGCTGACGCCCCACTCCACGAGCACTTCCCATATGGCCTCTGCAATGCTAGCAGGGCCCATGCGGAAGCTCTCGCTGCACGCCGGGCTGGCAAGGAGATCGTCTCTGACTACTCTTCGGACTCCAACCCCGCCTCCGGCTATCACTCAGACTCCTCATACGAGTTCGACTTCGGGTCGGACCCTGATGAGCCCGAGTCCGAGAACTCCACGACTGAGCAACCGTTGTCAGGAACAGCCACCGGCCTGGTTATAACATCTACACCCGCTGGCAGATTCGTCTACTGGCCAGACCGTAAGCCTGCAGACCTGACAGACGGGAACTCACGCTGTGTCGCCTACCTCGACTCGCTTCCCTTCCAGGAGGGAACACCCTTAGCTCCAACAGAGGAGAATACTCCAACCGAGGTGGCGACTACCGACTCCGGTCTCGGTACCCCTGATTGTCAAGTCTTCATGGTTGCTGGCGAGACGACAGGACCTTCAGGGACCCGACCTGACCGCTATTTCGACGACATCTCAGCAGACGAGCTGTCTGGCAATGCACCCGTCGATGAAACCAACGACGAAAAGAACGCCGATGTGAATGCAACAAGAAGCGGAACGAACGGCGCAGACATCTTCGAGAATCCCTCCCTATACGGAATCTCGCAGAGACCCTCGATCAATTCGCCAGCCGGGTGCACACTACCCCCGAACAGTGCCTCATGTCTATCACTACGATAGCTCGTTAGGCTCAGGGGATACGCGCGGGTGAAGTCATCGCCAAGCTCGTGGAGGGCGCCTACTTCATGAGAGTTGACAACAGAGTCACCCAAGTACCTCCCCTCAGAACTCGCGAACACGAGAACCATGAAGCCACAAGTCGCAGTCCAGCAGGTAATGGACGCAACCGTATTCGAGGAGATCAGCCACAGAACCCCAACTGTACAAGGGCATCAGCTGCAGGACCTTCTCAGGGCGGAAACAGTGCCGGTGGTGCCGACGGTAGTCGCTGTGCTGCTAGTCATGGCGATGCTGGTGGTGGAGGCAGCGGTGGCGGGAGGTCCCCACACGAAGCTGGAAGACGAGCCGGGAGTGGAGGCGACCACGGAGGCTGAGGTCACACAGACAGCCACATCACTGGTGTCTCATGCGGCGGCTACGATGCCCGCCGCAGAATTGAAGAAATGTGACGCAAGAAGTCCTCCACGGCAGGCAACAATGACAGCTTCCCCGCCTTCTCTGCTTGACTTCGCAATCTGCTTCTCCCAGAGAAATTAAAACCTCTGGAGATCACCAAGTACGACGCGAAGAAAGACCCAGTCCAGTGGCTCAGATGCTATGCCCTATCAATCGAAAACGTTGGTGGCAACAACGACACAAAGTGCCTCTACTTCCCCTTCTGTCTGGACCAAGCACCACTCACTTGGCTCGAGTCGCTCGACAAGAACTCGATCGACAAGTGGGACCAGCTCGAGGATCAGTTCACCAGCTACTTCGCGGGCGCCATGGGACGCTCGGGTACTCGCATGGACATGACAATGGTGAAGCATGAACAAGGCGAGACGCTACGCAAGTACATGCGACGCTTTTTCGACAAGCGCGCTACGGTAGTCGATGTCACCGATAATGAAGTCATCAATCTTTTCCAAGACGGTCTCTACCACCACCGCACCTTCGAAGATTTCGGTCACCGCTGCCCGAGTTCCATCACTAAGCTCAATGACATGATCACTTCATGGGCCGACGAAGAAGGCAAGGCAAATGCCAAATACGATGCCATTGACGACAAAAGCAAGAACAACCTAGGTGGCAGCTACAACAACAACAGGGATCAAGGGGGTCGCAACAACAACAACTACTTGGGTCCTAACCGCAAGCGCAAGCCAGACAACACAGTCGCGGCTATCCAGCGCCCCGCGGAAGACAACTTGAAGAAGACCTCTGGCGGCTTCAAAGACTTGCTGAAAGAGAAGTGTCCGTGGCATCTGGAGGGCAACCACACCACCGAGCAGTGCTATCAACTCCGGCGAGCACTCAAGGATACTCCAGACCCACTGCCTCCCCACGACAAGAAGGGTAAGAAAAAAGCCGACAAGGGAAACAGCGACTTCCAAGAACCCGACAAGACGGTGAACGTCCTCTTCGGCGGACTACCCACCAGACGGTCTCAGAAGGCCACTAGATGCGAAGTCTTGAACATTGAACCAGCGGTCCCGACCCCTCTCATGTGGTTGGAGGTACCCATCACCTTCTCCCGCACGGATCAATGGACAAGCTTCTCCGAGCCACGGCGTTTTCCACTCGTCCTGAAACCAGTAGTCATGGGCTCCAGACTCAACAAGGTACTCATCGACGGCGGAAGCGGACTCAACGTCCTCTTCACCAAGACCTTGAAGAAGATGAAGCTCGACATTACCCACATGCTTACCAAGAGCACATCACCTTTCTACGGCATAGTCCCCCGGAACGCGGCTATTCCACTGGTTCAGTGGTCCTGCCAGTTACCTTCGGGGAAACCAGGGAGAAATATCGCACCGAGTATATCAAGTTCGAGGTTGTGGACTTCGAGACTTCCTACCATGCCATCCTCGGTAGAACAGCTATTGCCATGTTCGTGGCGGTACCCCACTACACATACTTGGTACTCAAAATGCCAAGTCCCGCCGGAGTACGCTCACTGCAAGGGGACTTGAAGATATCCTTCGACTGCGACACAGAGACTGTGGAACTCGCAGCTAACAACCAAGTACCCAATGCAATGATGGAAACCTATGCTGCATCCAAGAAGCTTGCCCCAACCGAACTCGAGATCCCAGAGAAGTCTGACACAGCCAACAAGCCTCAACCGTCTGAGGAAGTGCAAGTCAAGGTGATCGACCTTGGGATAGGTGACAGCAGCAAGACTACTATGATCGGGGCGGGCCTTGACCCAAAATAGGAAGATGCACTCGTCAGATTCTTTCGGGCTAACCGAGACATCATCGCTTGGAAACCAGCGGACATGCCAGGGGTGCTTAGGAGGCTGATGGAGCACTCACTCAACATCGATCCTAAAGCTACCCCCAAACGACAACATCTCCGCCGTTTTACCGATGACCGACGGGGCGCCATCAAGGAGGAACTCGCCAAACTACTCGCCAACCCCGTCCTTGTCCGCAAGAAGAACACGAACGAGTGGAGGATGTGTATCGACTACACTAACCTCAACAAACACTGCCCCAAGGACCCCTTCAGATTTCCACGGATTGACCAGGTCATCGACTCCACAGCAGGCTGCGACCTGCTCTGCTTCCTTGACTGCTACTCCGGGTACCACCAGATCGCGATCAAGGAAGAAGACCAGGAGAAGACCGCGTTCATCACCCCGTTTGGCTCCTACTGCTACACAACGATGTCATTCGGGTTGAAGAACACCGGCGCCACCTACCAGCGAGCTATCCAGGCCTATTTCAGGAAACAGCTCAACAAGAACGTCGAGGCCTATGTGGAGGACGTGGTCGTCAAGACGCGAAACTCCGACACGCTCATCGCTGATCTTGAAGAGACTTTAGCATCTCTGCGGGAGTACATTGAAAGCTCAACCCGAACAAGTGTGTGTTCGGCGTACCTTCAGGAAAACTACTCAGCTTCATCATCAGCCATAGGGGCATCGAAGCCAACCCCGAGAAGATCTTTGCCATCACCAAGATGAAAGCTGCCACCTGCATCAAAGACGTGCAGAAACTCACCAGGTGTATGGCAGCCTTGAATAGATTTATCTCGAAGCTTCGAGAACAGGGGCTACCCTTCTTCAAACTACTCAAGCACCAAGAGAAGTTCGTGTGGACCCCAGAGGCAGTTCAAGCCTTGGCTCAGCTAAAGGATTTCCTGTCCAAGCCACCAGTCCTCACGGCTCCTCGCAAAAACAAGCACCTACTGCTCTATCTCGCTGCGACTACTCATGTGGTCAGTACTGCCATCAT
Source organism: Cenchrus americanus (assembly GCA_947561735.1). Lineage (NCBI taxonomy): Eukaryota > Viridiplantae > Streptophyta > Magnoliopsida > Poales > Poaceae > Cenchrus > Cenchrus americanus. The sequence goes on from OX387242.1 coordinate 192,762,622, forward strand.
CGTCGAGTGGCAAGAAGATGGACACACCTACCCAGTCCAGCGACCAGTCTACTTCGTCAGTGATGTCCTATCGGAATCCAAGGCACGCTACCAACCAGTACAGAAGCTACTGTATGCAGTGGTCACCACCTCGTGGAAGCTACGACACTACTTCCAGGAGTACTCAATCACTGTCGTCACCGACTACCTGCTCGGCGACATCTTACGGAACCAAGATTCTACTGAAAGAATCTCCAAATGGGCAGTCGAAATCGGCACCCTCGACATCGACTTCAAGCGTCGAACAGCCATCAAGTCGCAAGCTCTAGTCGACTTCATGGAAGAATGGCAGGAGAATCAGCCACCAACTCCAACCGAGCGACCAAAGCATTGGGTGGTGTACTTCGACGGCTCGCTCAAGCTCGAGGGTGCGGGTGCAAGGGTACTCTTGATTTCTCCAAAGGGTGAACAACTCAAGTACGTTCTGCAGATCTTTTGGAAGGTCTCAAACAACAAAGGCGAGTACGAAGCTCTGCTACGTGGGATCCATCTCACAATATCATTAAGCATCAAGCAACTACTAGTCTACGGCGACTCCGTAGTGGTCATCAACCAAGTTAACAATTCTTGGGATCGCAACAAGGAGAACATGGACGCCTACTACCTAGAAGTCCGCAAGCTCGAGAACAAATTCTACGGTCTCGAGTTCCACCATGTCATTTGCGACAACAATGTTGCAGCGGACGTCGTGTGAAAGCTTGGTTCTACTCGCGCACAAGTACCAGCGAGAGTCTTCATCCACGAACTTCACGCCCCATCCATCCCGGAGCCGGCGCCTACGACCACTGACCTGGCGCCTTCTCAAGCTGGCCAGGAGGTCACGATGATAGACGTGGACTGGCGACAACCCTTCATCGACTACATCCGCGAGCAGAAGGTTCCCACTGACAAGAACATGGCCGAGCAAATCATCCACCGGGGCCAAGTCCTACGTACTAGTCGGAGACAAGCTCTACAGGTGGGGTGCTACTTCTGGAGTACTCATGAAGTGCGTTCCGCGGGAAGAAGGCAAGGATATTTTGGAGGAGATCCGCAAACGCGTCTACGACAACGACGCGTCTTCTCGCACGCTGGACGATGTTGAGGAACTCGTCAGAAGGTTCCAAGGGTGTCAATACTTCGCCAAGCAACAGCACGTCCCGGCCTACAAGCTAGTCACTATACCACCAACTTGGCCTTTCGCCTGTTGGGGGCTCGACATGATCGGGCCTTTCCCGACTGCGCCAGGAGGATTCAACAAAGTTCTGGTGGCCATCGACAAGTTCACCAAGTGGATTGAAGTCAAGCCGGTCCCCTGCCTAAAGGCCGACAAAGTACTCGACTTCTTGGATGAACTCGTGCACTGCTACGGACTACCCCACCGCATCATCACAGATCTGGGCTCCAACTTTAATAATCACCAGTTCTGGCAATACTACGAGAACAGCAGGATCGACGTCCAGTATGTCTCAGTCGCCCATCCACGGGCCAACAGACAAGTCGAGTGCGCCAATGGGATGATACTCGGCACTTTGAAGAAGCGACTCCATGACGCTACTAACACAAAGGGGGGCAAGTGGATCAAGGAACTACCCAATGCACTCTGGGGGCTTCGTACTCAACCTACCAAGCCAACAGGGTAGTCACCCTACTTCTTGGTCTACGGCTCCGAGGCTATCCTAGTTGCTGACGTCATGTGGGAGTCACCGGCAGTAGAGCAGTACGATGAAAGCATCTCAGTAGACAACAGACGAGTCGATATCGATGGACTCGAAGAAGCTTGTTGTGCCGCTCTCGTCCAGTCAGCAAGGTACCTTGAGGGTATCTGACGCTATCATGATTGCAACATCAAGGAACGCTCCTTCAACGTTGGTGATCTAGTCCTCCACTGTATCCAGAACACGGAAGGACTACACAAGCTCAGCTCGCCATGGGAAGGTCCCTTCTCGATCGCAAAGCTGACTGGACCAGGCTCATACCGCCTGCAAACACTTGAAGGCGACAACGTCAGCAACTCGTGGAACATCGACCAGCTCTGTCGATTCTATGCATAGTCTCTCGATTACTCTGGGGTCCAAGTCTAAACAACTACTCCTGGGCTCTCCGCCGTAAGCGGCCTCCAGGTGCAGGCACCAGTCTCCAGACTACTCTACTCCAAGATCCAGCGTCAACGGCTACTATCGGATCTCGGGCTGCTCAGAGCATCACGGACTCTAGCGACGGTCTACAAAGAGACCATGTACTTTTAGATCCAGCCTATACGGCTACTAACGGATCTACAACTGTAAGCGGCCACGGGTCCTAGCACTACTTAAGCCATAGGCGGCCTCCGGGTCCAGGTGACTACACTTGTAAACGGCCCTGGCCATCCAGGTGGACTCTTCCTTCGGTAATAAAGTTTGATTCCCAGTCAACTCATTTACTGTGATTTCCTCCAATGGATCTATTGTCGAGTACTACTACTCATGATACCTTCATGACGAGTGCTCCGCACATACATACAGCGACAACGAGTACTCATTTCCAGCATATATCATGGAAGATTTTCAGTCAAACTTCAACAAGTTCATCATAACTTTGTTTATATTACATATGCTGCTATGAGATAATCCTACAGGACAACTACTGAAGGTTCAGCTTCTCCGCGACTTGTTCTGCGATGGGCGCCATCTACTCCAGCAGCTCCTTGTACTAGTCGTCTGTGCAATTCACGGCTAGTCCTCCCGCGACTACATCCACCGGAGCCTTAGGGAAGTACGACTTCATATATGCCAAGACCTGGTTGGGGATGGACTTCGCTAGATGCTTCACATAAGTCACCAGATGCCTGGGGGCTTCCTTCAGCTGATCGACCAATGGAGCTATCTTGGGCCCACCCGGGTGAGGCACCAGTAGTCTTGCAATGGGAAGTGCGGCTTCTTCAAGCTCCTTGAGTTGGCCCTGCAGCCTCTCGCAATCTTCATTGAGCTTCTGTAGAGATTTATAGTAGTTCACAAGGTCACAATCCAAGTCTTCACGATGCTCCATGTGCTTGACGCACTCATGAGACAACTTCTTATATTCATATTCAAGTACCTCTCGGGCATCCTTCTCTCGGTAGACAATGTTCTTCAAATCGGTCTCCGATGCCTTCAACTGGTCTACTCGGGCCTCAAGATCTGAAAAAGCACAAGAACACATGTCAGACTACTGCAAGGTACCCCAATAAGTACTCGACAGGCTGATGGCCGCATACCTTTGCTCTTCTGGTGCAACGACTTGTTCTTCCGAATCAAGTCATCGCTTTTCGCATGCATCTCTTGTACCTCGTTGTGGTACTGGGCTAAAGCTCCATCTACCTTGGATTGCAACATGGCAGATTGCTTCCTTGCCTTACTGAGCTCCTTCTCCAGCGATTCTACTTGGAGCACTATGTCGCCATATCCCTGGAGCATGTCTGATATTTGTCGGGATCACTCCACGACATCCTGTACAAGGCAACAATCATTATTGGGTACTCAGTTCTTGTGGAATTCGACTACTCAAGGGTATCGTCACGTACCTTCATCCACTACTCAGCCCAGTACATTGACTCCAAGTTACGGGTCACCATCGCCGAGTTGATGAGGTCATCATCCAGAAGCTCCAGCCCGCCACAACTAGTCGCTACCGCCTCTGACATCGGCGACGAACGGATTGGCTCCGCGTCCTGGATCTCCAGCGACCGGACGACAACATCCATGCTCGACTCTGTGAGTGCGTCTTCATGCACTTCCTCCGTGGTCTCGAGGGCCATTGGTACTAGGAGGCCATCCACAAGCTAGAAGAGAGGAGGGAGATCTCCGGAGGGAGATCAACCACCTCGAATGAAGCACCCACAAGTGGATAAGAAGGAATACACTGTCGGAAGGGTGACCATGATCAACGGTGCTATGTCTAGCACCTTGATGGGGTAATCTCCTCATTCGTCCATGGGTTGTAATCGATCTTGAGATGTAATCGTACTTTGTTGGATTATCTATCTATCATCTTGTGTTGAATATACTTTAATGCTTAAGGTTAGCTACCATGTCGTAAAGGGAGTAGAGGTCCAATGCTCCCTTGGATCCATTCAATACGCCGTGTCCATCATAGGTCTAGTCACGAATACCTTCGCGTAGTGACAGTACGAGAGGAGGGAAAGAGCGAAACCGTGGCCACAACCCCCGATAGATTAGATTGGTTTTCTTGTTTAAAGTGATTGCATGATCTAGTATCATAGACACATGGGCGAGTGTCTTTTATCTTGATAGCTTAATCATTCTCTCTATTGTAGTTTAGTTGTTTTCTATTTTAATCATAGTTAGGGTTTGAGTAGCTAGTGTGTAATGGTAGATCAAACGCTTGTAATCCCCCTGCTCCGCGGATTGACAAGAACCGTGGGAATCCCGTGGTGAAAAATGTGTAGGTCCGTACGCTTGCGGACGTAAAGGGATACGTTTTTTATCCGTCAACAAGCTCCTTTTTCTGGCGTCGTTGCCGGGGAGCAAGCTAGTTTACATCGTTTGGTTTGCATTTAACTTAGTTTTATATTTAGTTTATCTTTTATTTGCTATATCTAACACATATTATCTAGAAAACCACTTGTTTTGTTTTTGCTTTTTTTGTTTTATCTTGTTGTCTAGATGACATTCATCAATCAACCCGTGGAAGAACCGGAGAAATCACTAAGGGATTACGCTATCCCCCGATGCGAAGACATAAAAGTACAAGAGTCAGATTCGAAGCTTGAAGCGAGCAAGTATGAGATAAATTCCAAGATCATCAAGATGGTGGCGGCAAACCCGTTTGAAGGGATTGTTTCGGAGAACCCATGTAGACACATAAGGCATTTCACGACGCTATGCAACACGGTGTGTCAAGAAGGAGTTCCCGATGAATGGTTCAAATGGAATCTCTTTCCCTACTCACTTGCCGGTGAAGCAAAGACATGGTACTTGTTTGCGTCCTTTGAAGTTGAAGGCAATTGGAACAAGTTGACAAAGAAGTTTTGCGAGAAGTTCTTTCTAATTAGCAAGGTTCAACATCTAAGGAGGCAAGTGATCACTTTCATGCAAGGAGAAGAGGAAGGGATAGACCAATCTTGGAACAGGTCCAATCGATTACGGAGAAGTATTCGACAAGAGAAGACTGTTCCCTAATCAAAAGGGGATGGCAAGAGCATTGGAAGTGGATTTCCCACCGGAAAGGAAAGCGGAAGATTCATACGACCTTGAAACCACCGGTGAGATCTTTCAAAAACTCTTTGGAGATGATGAAGTGGATCCGGAACACATAACTGAGGTGAAAAGAATCATGGGGATCAAGCCCGAAGCATCGTCGTATGCTCGCCTCGCTGAAGTTTACGCGATAGGATCCGAAGAAGAAGAGAAGATGGCACCACACTTGAGTTGCGATATCAACGAAGTTCAATGCAAAGCTTTATGTGACATCGGAGCCCAAGTAAGTGTCCTATCTTCTAAAATTTACAATAAAGTTCAAGAACACAACCTAGACTTAGCTCCAACATCAACAAAATTAATTATGGGAGATGGTAGAACTATTAGACCTCTAGGTATTGCTTGCAAGATGAATGTAAAAATCTCTGGAAAATGTATACCAACTGATTTCTTTATTATTGATGCTTACCATAGTAATCATGATCACATAATCCTAGGTAGGCCCTTTCTTAAGTTGGTTGATGCCGTGTTGGATGCCGGAAAAGGCAAAGTAACAATGAACTTTAATGGAAAAAAGTACACAAATAACTTTCTTCGTGTCTCTAAACACCCTACACCCTTTCCTCCCAAAGACGAAGAAGTAGAGGAGGTAGATAGTCTTTGTTTTATTGAAAGCCTTAGAGACCCACTGCAAAGAGTGATGGAAAATCAAATAAGTGATCAACAAGATGAAGAGCTAGAAGAAGCAACAAAAGGCTTAGAACCACAAGATGGGAGCGTGGACAAAGAAAAAATCGAGGACATAGGAGAGATTAAACCCGAGGAGCCACAAGTGCCCGAGATAGACCTTAAACCTTTGCCCAAAGGATTAAAGTATGAATTTTTGGGCCCAGATAAGACTTCTCCAGTCATCATAAGCGACGAGTTGAGTCCCGAAGAAAATGAGAAGTTGCTGATTTTATTGAAAAACATAGGAAGGTGATTGGATATTCGATTAATGATCTCAAAGGTATTAGCCCAGCCATTTGCACTCATCGTATACCAATGGAAGACCAATGTAAGCCCGTAGTGGACCACCAAAGGAGTCTAACTCATGCCATGCGAGAGGTAGTAAAGAAATAGGTCATCAAGTTACTTGATGCCGGAATCATTTAACCGGTTCCGCATAGCGAACGGGTGAGCCCGGTACACTGTGTACCAAAGAAAGGAGGTTTAACCGTGGTGAAGAATGAGAAGAATGAATTGATACTGCAAAGAACCGTGACTGGGTGGCGGATGTGTATCGATTATCGAAAGTTAAACAAGGAAACGAAGAAAGATCACTTCCCCCTACCGTTCATCGACGAGATGCTCGGGATATTAGCAAACCACGCTTATTTTTGCTTTCCCAATGGGTACTCGGGGTTCATGCAAATTCCCATTCACCCGGACGATCAACACAAAACAATGTTTACATGGCCGTATGGAACGTTTGCATATAGAAGGATGCCTTTTGGTATATGCAACGCTCCGGCATCTTTCCAACGTTTCATGATGGCCGTATTCTCGGAATTCATCGAAGAAACTGTCGAGCTGTTCATGGATGATTTTTCCATTTATGGGAAGATGCTCATGGATTGCTTGGCAAACTTGGATAAGGTCCTCACGAGGTGTGCGGAGGTAGACTTGGTGTTAAATTGGGAAAAGTGCCACTTCATGGTTAAGAAAGGCATAGTGCTCGGACATGTTATATCCGAGAGAGGCATTGAAGTGGACAAGGGTAAGGTAGAGACGGTTGAACAACTCCCACCTCCGACGGATGTTAAGTCCTTGAGGAGCTTTCTAGGTCATGCCGGATTTTATAGAAAGTTTATTAAGGACTTCTCAAAGATCACTAAGCCTTTAACGCATCTCCTTCAAAAGGATGTGGCTTTCGACTTTGATGAGAAGTGCCTAGCGGCATTCCGGACCTTGAAAAGTGCATTGGTGAGTGCTCCCATTATTCAACCCCCGGATTGGAGCCAACCTTTCGAGATCATTTGTGATGCAAGTGACTACGCCGTAGGCGCGGCTTTGGGACAAAGAAAGGAAGGCCGAGTTCACGCCGTCTACTACGCTAGCAAAACTCTTAATGGGGCACAATTAAACTATGCCACTACGGAAAAGGAGTTGCTAACGGTGGTATTCACCTTTGAAAAATTCAGATCTTACATTGTGAACTGGAAGGTCATTATTTACACCGATCATGCAGCCATCAAGTATCTCTTCGCTAAGAAGGATACTAAACCACGTTTGATCCATTGGATCCTTCTTCTCCAAGAATTTGATGCCGAAATTCGTGATAAGAAGGGGGTGGAGAATGTTGTGGACAAACATTTGTCTAGGATGAATCGTGGACAAGATGATAAAGAGCCCATAGAAGATAAGATGAGAGATGACCACCTCTACCGAGTGCTCGATAAAGACACTTGGATGATTGATATCATTCGAGCGATTCGGAAGATGCCTCTCGATCATCTAGATAAAAACTCTCAAAAGAAGATAATCTCCGAAAGTAAGAAGTACTTTTGGGATGCACCATACCTCTTCAAACTTGGCAATGATGGAGTCATGAGAAGATGTGTGCCAAGAGAAGAGAGGCTAGAAATCTTGAGAAAGTGCCACTCGGCGGAGTACGGTGGACACTATAGCCATTTTAGGACCCAAGCAAAAGTGTGGTCTAGCGGATTCTATTGGCCGGAGATGCATGAAGATAATAAAAGATATGTTGCCTCATGCCCCGAATGCCAAAGAACCGGAAACATCTCTCAAAGAAATTATATGCCTTTGAAATACATTCTACAAATCGATTTATTCGATGTGTGGGGTATAGACTTCATGGGGCCTTTCAAAAACTCACACGGATATGAGCAAGTGGGTAGAGGCTATGCCATGTCATAAAGCTTCCACAGAGGAGTCCATTACTATGATCAAGAACGTGATTTTTCCTCATTTCAGTACACCGAGAATCTTGATAAGCGATGGAGGGACTCACTTCACCGGGAAGAATTTCAAAAAGTGCTTGTCCAAGTTGGGAATTGAACATAGGGTCTCTACGGACTATCATCCACAAACTAACGAACAAGCAGAAACATCGAATAGGCAATTAAAAAGCATTCTCAACAAAACCATAGAGAAGGGAGGCAAGGATTGGTCAAAGAAATTAGACGGAGCTTTGTGGGCTTATCGAACGGCGTCCAAGACACGGATAGGTATGACTACTTATCAATTCATCTATGGAAAAGCTTGCCACCTTCCGGTTGAGTTGGAACATAAAGCCTATTGGGCGATTAAAGAGATGAACCTTGATCTCGATGCCGCGGCGGTGAAACGAAGAATTCAAATAAGCGAGCTAGAGGAGATGAGGTTGAAAGCATATGAAAATGCAAGCACATACAAAGAGAGAATCAAAAGATGGTATGATAAAAGGTTAAAGAAAAAAGAGTTTAAAGAAGGAGATAAGATCCTCCTCTACAATTCGAGGTTTAAAACCTTCGGAAAGGGGAAATTGCAAAGCAAGTGGGACGGACCTTATGTTGTGCATTCGGTGCTCTCCAACGGAGCGGTAACCATTATGGATGTGAAAGGTGATCAATTTATGGTGAATGGTAAACGGATTAAGGTTTACTACGAACCCGACGTTGTGCGCCTTCACCATGTTGATGTCTTCACCATGGAAGAAGAGCCCGAACGTCCGGCCTAGGATGAAAAACAAGGCATGGATTTTTGTAAATAATTTTTCTTTTAATTTTCTAGAGTTTCTCGCGAATATTTGCTGGGCCAACGTTTTGCCATGGGATGAGAAAGCGAAAAAAGGGCGGTACACGGGAAACCGGACTGGACCGAGCCCCGGAACAGGGTGGGCCGACCGGCCCAGTCGGATCGGCCTAGGTGGGCCCCGGCGGCGTTTCGCCCCGGTTTTTCCCCGAATTGCTCCTTTTCGACTTCCTTCTTCGGTCAAAAAATTTTAAGGGAAGTTTGAATAAGGAAATTGAGGTTTCTAGGGTTTTCCTCTTCGGACTATTTACTTGGCCGAATTGGGATCTCAGGAATCCATCCCATCAAGCATACTTTTGCACCCACGTAGCAGCCATGGCGTCCCCGAGGAGCTTAGAGTTGAAGCAAGGCACCGAGGAGCCATCGATGGAGGAGGTGAAGTGATGCGCTCAAGCTACCCGTCGAGATCAAGAGGACCGCCCGCATCCGTTGCAGAGGGCGTGTCCCGACCGGAGCTATCGCTTCTCGCAACCCCGTCGAAGTAGAGAGGTTCCTACTGCCGTTCAAAGGTCGGCTCGCATCCGAGGCATGAAGCAGAATGACTACAAGGAGGTGTTGCTGTCGTATGGACCTCCCTGGGCCCACTACCTCGGTGGGTACCAGGACCGACTACTTGGTGGGCCCCTGGGACTATCCGGCTTGCGCTACACGGCACCTGAAGACGTGGAGCACAAGGACTACACAGGAGTAGTACTCGGTTAGGGAGCTGTACATGTTCCGCACTGTATAGAGGACTCCTAGACGTACTCGACTAGTACTCTCTCCCTACTTCGACTTGTAACCCTGCCTCCCGGACTATATAAGGCGAGGCAGGGACCGATCTCAAGGATCACCTCATCCAATCTCATCTCATACAACCCACGGCGCACTATTGCACCATCTTGTAATCGTGCCCAATCAATCCAGAGCTACGCAGCAGACAGGACGTAGGGTATTACACACCTCGCGGCCCGAACCTGTCTAAATTGTGTGGCACGTGTCTCTTCCTTCGAGTTACCGATCTCGGTGAGTCACATTCATCTACTTCGGGTACTCCCCTTAGTAGGTTGCCGGTCTAAAACACCGACAGTCGCCCGAGTTCACATGGCGAACTCGACGGCTTCCGTCTGCTTCAAGCCAACCGTCGCCTTCAACCGCGGCGACACCTTCGTGTTCGGCGCCTGGGTCTGCACTGCTGATGGCGCGGGCTCCTTCCAGCGCCGCCTCACCATGCAGCCCAACCCGAAGACAGGCTTCGTGACGCTTCCTGAAGTTGTCACAGGTGAACTCGCCGGAAAATTCGGCGAAATTTCGCTCTTCGACCACCACGCAGACTTCGAGCTCGAGTCCAACTCCAACTCGGTCTCGACGTCGCCCATGGGCCATCGCATGCGAGCTGGCTTCTCAGCCATCGCAGGCGGTCTCCTCACCGCGTGAGCACTCCGCACGTGGCCCCCGCATCCTCAGCCGGGCCCGCACAGGGGCTCCCACTTCGCGCCGGGCCGGCAAGGAGCCCGTACCCGAGTACAGCTCGGACTCCGACGCCGCCCCCGATCACGCTCTGGACTCCAGCCCTCTCTCCGAGTTCTACTCGAACCCGGATTACGAGTTCGACTTCGGGTCGGACCATGAGGAGCCCGAATCCGAGGACAACTCCACTGAGCTTCCTTTATCAGGGCCAGCCTCTGGGCTGGTTATAGCATCCACGCCGGCTGGATGATACGTCTACTGGCCAGACCGCAAACCTGCGGACCTGGTAAAGGGAGGCTCACGCTATGTCGCCTACATCGACTCGCTACCGTTCCAGGAGGGAACACCACTAGCCCGGGCTGACTCAAGCACACCAACTGAGGTGGCACCCTCTAAGTCCAGCCTTGGCACCCCCGATCGCCAAGTCTTCATGGCTGCCGGCGACACCCCAGGGCCTTCAGGAACGGCTCAGGACAAGTACCTGGAAGACATCTCCTCCGATGAGCTCTCTGTTGACGCTCCACCGAACGAGACTCCGGCGGACAGAGACACTCGACGTGAGCGTAACCGGAAGCGCAACGAACGTCGTCGACGCCTCTGCGACAACTTCCCTGTCTGCAACCTTGCAGAAGCTCTCGAGGCAGTCGAGAGCAGAGTACACACTACCCACGAGCAGTGCCTCATGTCGATCAAAGCGATCGCACGCCAGGCTCAGGGCATACGCGCTGGAGAGCTCATCGCCAAGCTCGCTGAAGAAGCCTACTTCATGCGGGTCGACAACAGAGTCAACCAACCTCCTCCAGCTAGACCCCACGACAACGAAGCTACTAGTCGCAGCGCCAACAACGGTCCCAACCGTACTCGAGCTGAGCTCCCAGCCGAGCCAAACCGCCGTCGCTCCAACGCCGGCGGACCTTCACTGCACGACCACGGCAACCGAGAAGTTGTTCCCCACCGTGCTCCGGCCGGTGGCGGCGGCAGCGACCCCGACGGCGGCGGCGGCCGACGGCGGAAGCTCCAACCATGGAGCCAACAGGAGAGCTGGCGGCGGCGGCAGTCGCGGCGGCCGAGGCCACGCGAACAGCCACGCCTCCGGTGCCTCACATGGCGGGTACGACGCTCGTCAGAAGATTGAAGAACTGCGGCGGAAGAAGTCGACCACCGTAGCCGAGGGCGACGGCTTCCCCGCCTTCTCACCTCGACTTCGCAACTTGCTCCTCCCCGACAAATTCAAGCCTTTGGGGATCACCAAGTACAATGCGAAGCAGGACCCCATCCAGTGGCTCAGGTGCTACGCCCTCTCCATCGAGAACGCTGGCGGCAACAGCGACACCAAGTGCCTCTACTTCCCCTTCTGCCTGGACCAAGCACCACTCACTTGGCTCGAGTCGCTGGACAAGCACTCGATCGACAAGTGGGACCAGCTGAAGGAGCAGTTCACGAGCAACTTCGCGAGCGCCATGGGCCGATCGGGTACTCGCATGGACCTGGCCATGATCAAGCAGGAACAAGGCGAGACCCTCCGCAAGTACATGCGCCGCTTTTTCGACAAGTGCACCACCGTCGTCGACGTCACTGACAAGGAGGTCACCGACCTCTTCCAAGACGGCCTCTACCACCGCCGCACCTTCGAAGACTTCGGTCGTCGCCGCCCCAGGTCCATCCCCCACCTCAAGGACATGATCACGTCCTGGGCGGATGAAGAAGACAAGGCCAGTGCCAAGTACGACGCCATCAGCGGCAAGACCAAGCAGAACCAGGGCGGCGGCAGCGGCAGCAACGCGAACCAGGGCGGTCGCAACAACAACAACAACAACAACAACAACAACAACAACAACAACTACTACTCGGGTCCCAACCGCAAGCGCAAGCCAGACAACACTGTCGCGGCTATCCAGCGCCCTGCGAAAGGGAACTCGAAGAAGAACTCTGGCGGTTTCAAGGACCTGCTGAAGGAGAAGTGCCCGTGGCATCCAAACGGCAACCACACCACCGAACAGTGCTACCAGCTCAGGCACGCACTCAAGGAGACGCCGGAGCCACCGCACCCTCACGACCAAAAGGGCAAGAAGAAGGACGGCGACAACAACGACTTCCAAGAACCCGAGAAGACCGTCAACGTCCTCTTCGGCGGACCGCCCCGGCCAGGCGTGAGCGAAGGCTACCCGTCGTGAAGTGATGTCCATTGAGCCAGCGGTCCTGACCCCTCTCAGGTGGTCGGAGGTACCCATCACCTTCTCCCGCGCGGATCAATGGACCAGCTTCTCTGAACCAGGACGGTTCCCCCTCGTCCTGAAGCCAACCATGGCGGGCTCCAAACTCAACAAGGTGCTCATCGACGGTGGAAGCGGGCTCAACGTCCTCTTCACCAAGACCTTGAAGAAAATGAAGCTCGACATCACTCATATGCTCACCAAGAGCAACGTGCCCTTTTACGGCATCGTCCCTGGCAACGCGGTTATTCCACTGGGCTCAGTGGTCCTGCCAGTTACCTTCGGGGCGTCTCGGGACAACTACCGTACCGAGTACATCAAGTTCGAGGTCGCGGACTTCGAGACCTCCTACCACGCCATCCTCGGCAGACCGGCCATCGCCAAGTTCATGGCGGTGCCCCACTACACCTACTTGGTACTCAAAATGCCAAGCCCAGCCGGTGTACTCTCCCTCCAAGGGGACCTCAAGATCTCCCACGACTGCGACATAGAAGCCGTGGAGATCGCCTCCACAAATCAAGTAGCCAACGCGATGATGGAGGTCTACGCTGCGTCGAAGAAGCTTGCTACAAGTGAACTCGACATCCCAGAGAAGTCTGACAGCGCCAACAAGCCTCAGCCACCTGAGGAGGTACCCGTCAAGACGGTCGACCTCGGAACAGGCGACCCCAGCAAGACCACCACCATCGGGTCTGGCCTCGACCCCAAATAGGAAGACGCGCTGATCAGCTTCCTTCGGGCTAACCGCTACATCTTCGCGTGGAAGCCAGCGGACATGCTAGGAGTGCCCAGGGAGCTGATTGAGCACTCCCTCAACGTCGATCCTAAGGCCACCCCCAAACGACAACACCTCCGACGCCTTGCCGACGACAGGCGGGACGCCATCAAAAAGGAACTCGCCAAGCTACTCGCAGCCGGCTTCATCAGAGAAGTCTTCCATCCTGAGTGGCTCGCCAACCCTGTCCTCGTCCGCAAGAAGAACTCGAACGAGTGGAGGATGTGCGTCGACTACACCGACCTCAACAAGCACTGCCCCAAGGACCCCTTCGGGTTGCTGCGGATTGATCAAGTCATCGATTCCACGGTGGGCTGCGACCTGCTCTCCGCTTCCTCGATCGCTACTCCGGTACCACCGGATCGTGATCAAGGAAGAAGACCAGGGAGAAGACCGTGTTCATCACCCCGTTTGGCGCGTACTGCTACACGACCATGTCCTTCGGGTTGAAGAACGCCGGTGCTACCTACCAACGAGCTATCCAGGCCTGCTTCAAGAGGCAACTCAACAAGAACGTCAATGCCTACGTGGATGACGTGGTTGTCAAGACTAGGGACTCCAGTACCCTCATCGACGATCTTGAAGAGACCTTCGCATCACTACGCGAGTACCGCTGGAAGCTCAACCCGAACAAGTGCGTCTTCGGCGTCCCTTCGGGCAAACTACTCGGCTTCATCATCAGCCAGCGCGGCATCGAAGCCAACCCCGAGAAGATCTCCGCCATCACCAGCATGAAAGCTCCCACGAGCATCAAAGACGTCCAGAAGCTGACAGGGTGCATGGCGACGCTGAACAGATTCATCTTGAGGCTAGGAGAACGGGGCCTCCCCTTCTTCAAACTACTCAAGCATCAAGAGAAGTTCGTGTGGACTCCAGAGGCGGATCAAGCCCTTGCTCAGCCCAAGGACTTCTTATCGAAGCCACCGGTCCTCACGGCTCCTCACAAGGGCGAGCAGCTACTGCTCTACCTAGTTGCGACTACTCACGTGGTCAGTACTGCCATCGTTGTCGAGCGGCAAGAAGACGGCCACGCCTACCCGGTCCAGCGCCCAGTCTACTTCGTCAGCGTGGTGCTATCAGAGTCCAAGGCTCGCTATCAGCCCGTGCAGAAGCCCCTGTACGCACTACTCATCACCTCACGGAAGCTACGACACTACTTCCAGCAGTACTCGGTCTCCGTCGTCACCGACTACCCGCTTGGCGACATCCTGCGGAATCAAGACGCTACTGGAAGAATCTCCAAGTGGGCTGTCGAGCTCGGCGCCCTCACTATCGACTTCAAGCCACGCACAGCCATCAAGTCGCAGGCACTAGTCGACTTCATGGCAGAGTGGCGGGAGAACCAGCTACCCACTCCCACCGAGCGACCAGAGCATTGGGTGATGTACTTCGACGGCTCACTCAACCTCGAGGGCACAGGTGCAGGGGTGCTTCTGATCTCTCCAACGGGCGAACAACTCATGTACGTCCTGCAGATCTTCTGGAAGGTCTCAAACAACGAAGCCGAGTACGAAGCCATCCTACACGGGCTCCGCCTCGAGGCTTCACTGGGAATCAAGCGGCTACTAGTCTACGGCGACTCCGCAGTGGTCATCAACCAAGTCAACAAGTCCTGGGACCGCAACAAGGAGAACATGGACGCCTACTGCCTAGAAGTCCACAATCTCGAGAACAAGTTCTACGGCCTCGAGTTCCATCACATCGTCCATGACAACAACGTTGCAGCGGACGTCCTCTCGAAGCTTGGATCCACCCGCGCTCAAGTGCCACAGGGTGTCTTCGTCCACGAGCTACACGCGCCATCCATCTCGGAGCCGGCGCCACCGACCACTGTCCCAGCCCATCCACCAGCTGGGCAGGAGGTCATGATGATCGACGTGGACTGGAGGCAACCCTTCATCGACTACCTCAGCGAGCAGAAGGTCCCCTCCGACAAGAACGCGGCCGAACAACTCGTCCGCCACGCCAGGTCTTACGTCCTCGTCGTAGACAAGCTTTACAAGTGGGGCACATCTTCTGGAGTACTCATGAAGTGCGTCCCTCGTGAAGAAGGAAAGGACATCTTGGAGGAGATCCACAAGGGCGTCTGCGACAACCACGCGTCCTCACGCACGCTGGTCAGCAAGGCTTTCCGACAAGCCTTCTATTGGCCCACAGCTCTGGGCGATGCCGAAGAACTCGTCAGAAAGTGCCAAGGATGCCAGTACTTCGCCAAGCAGCAACACGTCCCAGCCTACAAGCTAGTCACCATACCGCCAACCTGGCCCTTTGCTTGCTGGGGGCTCGACATGATTGGGCCACTGCCAACTGCACTAGGAGGATTCAACAGGGTACTGGTGGCTATCGACAAGTTCACCAAGTGGATCGAGGTCAAGCCGGTCACATGCCCCAAGGCTGACAGAGTACTCGACTTCCTAGATGAACTCGTACACCGCTACGGGCTACCCCATCGCATCATCACAGACCTGGGATCCAACTTCAACAACCACCAGTTCTGAGAGTATTGCGAGAACAGCGGGATCGATGTCCGATACGTCTCAGTTGCCCATCCACGGGCCAACGGACAAGCAAGCACGCCAACGGGATGGTGCTCGACGCTCTCAAGAAGCGGCTACACGACGCCGCGAACTCCAAAGGAGGCAAGTGGATCAAGGAACTACCCAACGCACTCTGGGGGCTACGGACTCAACCATCCAAGCCAACGGGGCAATCCCCTTACTTCCTGGTCTACGGCTCTGAAGCAATCCTCCCTGCCGACGTCATATGGAACTCGCCAGCAGTGGACCACTACGACGAAGGCGTCTCAGAAGACAGCAGACGAGTTGATATCGACAGCCTCGAAGAAGCTCGCTGTGCTGCCCTCGTCCAATTAGCAAGGTGCCTGGAGGGTATCCGACGCTACCATGATCGCAACGTCAAGGAACGCTCCTTCAATGTTGGAGATCTTGTCCTCCGCCGTATCCAGAACACGGAAGGACTTCACAAGCTCAGCTCCCCCTGGGAAGGGCCCTTCACCGTTGCAAAGGTGACCGGGCCGGGCTCTTATCGCCTCCAAACACTTGAAGGCGAAGACATCAACAACTCGTGGAACGTCGACCAGCTCTGTCGATTCTACGCCTAGTCTACACGACTACTCTGGGGTTCAAGTCTACACGACTACATCAACACCCCTTGCCGTAAGCGACCCCCCGGGTCCTGGCTCCAGTCTCCGGACTTCTCCTCTCCAGGATCCAGCCCGTGCGGCTACCTACGGACCCTGGGCTGCGACGAGCGTCAAGGACTCTAGCAGCGGTCTACTAAGAGACCACACTCCAAGATCCAGCCTGCACGGCTACCTACGGATCTACGATCCAGCCTACACGGCTACCTACGGATCAACTGCTGTAAGCGGCTACCCGCTCCAGCGCTACTCAGCTGTAAGCGGCCTCCGGGTCCAAGCGACTACTCTGTAACTACGGCCCTGGCCATCCAGGTGTACTCCTTCAGTAATAAAGTTGGATTGTTCATCAACTTCTTTACTGTATGCTCCCTACAACGGGACTACCAAAGCCGAGTACGACTACTCGCATCCACTCCACGATGGGGGCTCCGCACTCTGAGATCGCGACTACGAGTACTCATTGCTGGAAAATTTCTTTCATTGACACTTAAGCAATTTATTACAATTGTTTTCTTGTACAACCATGGCTACTAGCTATCTATTACAGGGCTACTGGAGGTTAAGCTTCTCAGCTACCTGCTCTGCGATGGGAGCCATCTGCTCCAGCAGCTCTGCATACTGCTCATCAGAGCAGTTGGCGGCTACCCCGCCGGCGACTACCTCCACTGGGGCCTTCGGGAAGTACGACTTCATGAAGCCCAAGACTTGTCTTGGGATCGACCTCGCCACGTGCTTCACGTAGGCGGCCAGCCGTCTCGGAGCTTCCTTGAGGCGATCCACCAGAGGACCAATCTTGGGGCCGCCCGGGTGCGGCACCAGGAGTCTTGCGATCGACAGTGCGACTTCTTCGAGTTCCTTCAGTTGGCCCCGCAATGCCTCGCAGTCTTCATTCAACTTCTGCAAGGATTTGTAGCAGTTGACGAGATCGCGGTCAGAAGCAATCCAGAGCTCCATGTGCTTCTCGCTCTCGAAGGCGAGTTCTTTGTAGTCGAGCTCGAGTACCTGGCAGGCTTCCTGCTCCCGGTAGAAGAGGTTCCTCATGCTCGTCTCCGAGGACTTCAGCTGCTCCACCTGGCCCTCAAGCTCTGCAAACACGATAACAGCACAGCGTGTCAGGGACTTCTCGACCTCCAATAAGTACCCGACAAGTTAAGCGGCGTACCTTTGTTCTTGTTGCGGAGGCCCTTATTCTTCCACACCAAGTCGTCGCCCTTCGCCTGCAACTCTTGGACGTCGTTGTGGTACTTGGCGAAGGCGGCGTCGAGCTTCGACTGCATGGAAGCCGCGTGATTCCGCGACTTCACAAGTTGCTCTTCTAGGGCTTTGGCTCGGAGCACCGCGTCGCCATAGCCCTGCAGCATGTTCGACTTGTCGCGGGACCGCTCCGCAACGTCCTGCACAAGACAACTCAAGTCACAAGAGTACTCAACGACAGAGGATTGACTACTTAGAGGCTACGGCTACTTACCTTCATCCACTGCTCGGCTTGACGGATCGCCTCCAGATGCTTCGCCACCGTCGCAGGCTCGATAAGATCGTCCGCGAGCAGCTCTATCCCGCCGCGACTACTCGCGGTGGCCTCCGTCATCTGCGCAGAGTGGATGGGGTCTGCGTCCTGGATCTCTGGGGAGCGAATAGCTACCTCCAGAGCAACCTCTGGCGACGTGGTGACACCCTTTCCCCCGGCCGTCACGGCGGCCTCCTCGACGACCTCCTCCACGGGCTCGGGGGCTCCTCCCGCAGCCTCCGGGGCCCCTGGTGTCGACCTCTGCATCGGCACCCCTGCAGGGATATCACCATCTTCAGCTTCAGCGCCTGTCAAAAAGAAGATGGGTGCATCAGTGCCTACGACTACTCCTCAAAGAGCCTTATAGCTTCAAGAAGGGTACTCACCTTCGACTACGCTGGCCTCCGGCAACGTCGCCTCGACAGCCGGCGGCTCAGGCACCGCTTGGGACGCGGGAGTGGACTCCTCTGCGGGCGGCGCGACTTCTTCCGCCACCGCTGATGAGGGCTCATCCCCCTCCCAGGGCAGATCCGTGGATTTCCTGCAGAAGCACACACAGGTGGTCATCAGTCAACATCGACTACTGCAACAAGTACTACTCGGAAGGTTACGGTACTTACAAGTTCGACCAGACAATTGTCACGGCCGGAGCACCGAGGATGCTGGCGATATCGACCAGTCCACCCTCGACGGGCGCCTCCTCCGACGCCCCTGCGGCTACCACCTCCTCCACAAGGCGGCGGCGGCCGCGGTGGTCTCTGCGCCCACGAAGCCACCACCTCTTCAACGGCGGCGGCTACGGGTCCCGTGCTCCCCTGAGGAGCAGGGGGCTGGCGCTCCAGCTGCGCCAAGAGCTCCTCGACAGTGAGGGCTGGACTACGACTTCCAGCTGGCTCCCCCACTGTATCCCACGCGCCTTCGTCGCCCTCTTCGATGGGCTCCGTTGGCGGCACCTCTTGCATACAAGGAAGACTGCTCGTTAGCAAAGGGTACTCGCACGATGGGGTACTCGACTACTCTAGTCAAGACAGCTTACCTCCCGAGGCGTGGTCTCTGAGACCTTCAGCTTCTTCGTCACCCGCTACTTGGCAGGGTCGCGCGGCCTCCGTGGCGGCGCAGCCAGGCTAGCCTCCAGGCTAGTCGGGGGGTCTTGCACCAGAGGAACATAAGGCAAGCCCGGGCGGCTAAACCTCGACCGCAGCTGGAAGCGGTCCTGCAACGTCTCGTCGTCTTCGTCGTCATCGTCGTCGGAGGTGTCCTCCACGATGACGGTGTCATCGCCTGCACCGACTTCTCGCCGCTCTTTCTCCTTCGCCTTCCCCTCCTTCGGGATCTCAATCCCACTTGGGGGCGGCTGCGGCTCGGAGATGAATTTCTTCAAGTCATCCTGCAAGACACGAAGACATCAGCAAGTCTATGCCATGCAACGACTACTCGACCAGGAGAGTACGACTACTCACCTCCTTGGACGGGCGCGCGGCGGAGTACTCTTCAACAGGGCACGCCGTGTACGACGGCATATCTTTGAAGATCCGCGACAACCTCTCGATGATGTCGCTGTCGTCCAGCTCGCTTCCGGGCATCCGCGAAGTGTCGTCGTCGCCGGTGTACTCGAAGCCTAGGGTGTCTCGGGCCATCAACGGCTGCACCCTCCGCTTCATGAAACTGAAGGCCACATGCTCGGCCCTCAGTCCCGCCTCCCTCAGCACTTTGATGCGTGCCAGCAACTCGGGAAGCTGGATTCCCTCTTGCATGGTGGGCTCCGAGTTCCACCACTCGCGATGCCTGGGCTGCCGTCCGCTCGGCTTCGGCAGGCCGGGGTGGTGGTTCGTGATGTAGAACCACCTTGTCTTCCAATCAGTGTTGGAGTCGACAAGCTTGTACGCTAGATATTGCTCCGCGGCGTCCTCCCTCAATTGGACGCCGGCTCCTCCGACTACTCTGGGGTTGGTGGCACTTGGCTGCGGCTTGACGCGGAAGAACTTCCGGAATAGTATCCAATGCGGCTTGATCCCGAGGAAGGCTTCGTAGAAGTGCACGAAGACCGCGGTGTGGAAGACGCCGTTGGGGTTCAGGTTCAGGTACTCGATCCCGTAGTACCCGAGCAGCCCCTTTAAGAAATCGCTGGCCGGGAGCGCAAGCCCGCGCTCCGCGAACCGCGCAAACATTGGGATCTCGTCTTCGGCTTTCTCCATCGGATATGGATCTCCAGCAGCGGATCTCCACATGTCGACCTCCTTCTCCCTGATGAACCCGCTGTTCAGAAGGGTCAGCAGATCCTCGGTCTTCACCTTGGATTTCTTCCACTCGCGGCTCGGATCGGCCCGCGGTGGAGACATGGGCGGCGCTGCTCCGGTGGCAGCCGCGGCGGCCTCTTCGCGGCCCCTCTTCTTCCCGGTGGCCTTCGACGTCTTGGATGGTGACGGCTTCATCCTCCAAGTGCAGGGCGTCTTCACGCGCATCCGCTCGGGGGCTACCCTAAAAGCTTTGGGTGGCAGCGCACTCGAATCTACTACGGCGGCAGCAAGCGCTGGGAGTGGATCTACTTCAGATGGAATCGGAATGACTGCAGCTCGAATGGGTGAAAAACCCTAATGGTTTTGGCTTCTATTTATAAGTCAAACCGGCTCCGCAACGGGCGGCTGGATAAGTCCACGCGCGACTGACTCAGCGGCTGCGCGTGACCCTTCGTATTCCACTAGTCGACGCGCCTCACCTCGGGGGCTCGGCTACTTTTACTCGACTACCTGGGAAGCGGCTAGTCTCAAGAGCATCTCAGCACACATTCTTCAAGATGACCCTTCAATTCGAGAGGAAGTACTCGACTCAAGGCTCGGGGGCTCCATGCCACGTGTCCTTCGGTTTTTTCTCTGCGGATTTTTTCGGGATTTTCTTGCCAAGACTTCAGATGGACCCTCAGCCAGAGCCCGCGGCTCAACCTAAGGCTCGGGGGCTACTCCATATGGAGTCCGATTTTGCAATCGCACCTCCATATCAGCTCCGGCTTCAAGACAAGACAGGCAGTTTTTGAAGACCTTCGAAGGCAGTGCTCGAGGACGCTTGGGACTACTCGAGAAGACTTCAAGATTGCTCAAACATCAGCTGGAGTACATTCCAGCCTCGGGATGCTTTGACTACTCTTGAGGACTTTTGACTTGTAGTACTTAGGGACGCTTGAGGACTACTCGTTAAGGCCGTCAAGACTACTTGAAGCTATCCTTCTCGACTACAAAGTACTCGGGGGCTTGTCGTATGGACCTCCCTGGGCCCACTACCTCGGTGGGTACCAGGACCGACTACTCGGTGGGCCCCTGGGACTATCCGGCTTGCGCTACACGGCACCTGAAGGCGTGGAGCACAAGGACTACACAGGAGTAGTACTCGGTTAGGGAGCTGTACATGTTCCGCACTGTATAGAGGACTCCTAGACGTACTCGACTAGTACTCTCTCCCTACTTCG
This sequence comes from Cenchrus americanus, assembly GCA_947561735.1. Classification (NCBI taxonomy): domain Eukaryota; kingdom Viridiplantae; phylum Streptophyta; class Magnoliopsida; order Poales; family Poaceae; genus Cenchrus; species Cenchrus americanus. The sequence goes on from OX387242.1 coordinate 192,784,176, forward strand.
ACTTGTAACCCTGCCTCCCGGACTATATAAGGCGAGGCAGGGACCGATCTCAAGGATCACCTCATCCAATCTCATCTCATACAACCCACGGCGCACTATTGCACCATCTTGTAATCGTGCCCAATCAATCCAGAGCTACGCAGCAGACAGGACGTAGGGTATTACACACCTCGCGGCCCGAACCTGTCTAAATTGTGTGGCACGTGTCTCTTCCTTCGAGTTACCGATCTCGGCGAGTCACATTCATCTACTTCGGGTACTCCCCTTAGTAGGTTGCCGGTCTAAAACACCGACAGTCGCCCGAGCCTAAGGACTATGGGGATAGGACTACTCCGACGATCGTAGCCCGAGCTCGTGGGCGGCCACCGGAAGAGATGATAATGATCTTTACATTTGGGAAGAGGTGCCCAAGGAGAAGACTCGCGAAGGCCCCAACGGCGGCGGAAACGACGACGGCAGCGATGACAACGGTGATGGCGACAACGGCGGCGACAACGGCAGAGACCCTGGCGATGACGACCCTTTCGAGATGCATCCGATGTGTTGTGCGGCTTGATGTCACTCCATCTCGGAGCTCTACGCAACGGTCGACGAATGTTTTCCGGCCATAGAGGCGATGAGGCGATGCATGGAGGATTTGGAGCGCGTGGTCGAAGACGACTACAAGTTCCTGAACCGCAATGTGCGCAAACTTTTTGGCATGGTCTGGAACATGAGAGGCAAGTGGTTCAATAGTTGCGGAAAGTACCACTAGGTTTAGTTTTCCCCCTTAGGATTGTAAGATACGACAAGGACGTCGTATGATTTAAGCATGGGGGAGAGCTAGCTAGCTAGCCTTTTAGCTTTTGAGCTTCAAGTTTAGTTTGGTTTGGTTTCGTTTTTGAGAGAGTTTTAGAGTTTAAGAGTTTTTAAATTTTTGAGTGTGTTTTTTAATTTTTGCAAGTTTGAAGTGTCTTGATTTAGTGTTGAATCAGAGAAAATCAAATAAAAAGAGTCCTTTAAATTTTACGTCTTGTGTGATGCTTTTCCTTATTCACTCGTTTGTTTATCTTTAATTCTTGATATATCAACACAAGTGTGTGGTTTGAAAAACGTTTACCGTGGTGCTTAGTGGAATTGCTACAACTAAAAGTACTCACACCACACTTCGATCTTGAGCTGCACATGTTGGTTGTGCTATGTTCAATGCTAAAAGTTGGAGGATTTCAGTTCTGAAAATTATCTAAAAACCTTGTAATAAAGGTTAGCAAAACCTCTTTTTCCAAGTTGAGAGTAAGAAAAAAATCTTATACAAAGCCAAATTTATTTTTTGCTCCACCATAAGTGTGATTAGGATGATGAGTTGGGCTAGGACCCTTCTCTCTTGGGAGGTTTAATTTCGAGCAATGATCATGTCCTTGTGCTTATTTTTTGTTGCTAGCCTCGTCATGCATTCGGTAACGTGATTTTCACATTGGAAGTCCCGTGCATCGCCGAATTCCATACCCGAACCTACATCTCTTTTGTACATCGCATTCCTTGAACACAACCTACTCTCAAAGTTTCGTCTCTTCTCTAGTATGGTTTATTTAAAATTTTAGATTGTATGCATGCAAGAAAGAGAGGAGTAGAGCTTTGAAAAGATGTCAAGAGAGGAGAAAATAAAGAGAAAAGTATGAGTATGGAAAAGAAGGAATATAATATATAGAAAAGTAATGAAAAAGAAAAATATGAGAATGAAAGAATGAAAGAAAGAATAAAAAGTGAAAAGAGGAGTGGCCAGAAAGGTAAGAGATGGATGAATCAAGTGAAAGAAAAAAAATAATAGTGCAAGGAAGGATGTCATGTTATTGACAGACGAAACTTTCACTCTTTTTCAAACCATGTGCAATCTGACAACGAGGACGTCATTGGTGCCTCGTAGTCATAATTTCTTTTGCCCTTGCACATGTCCACCATTCTAAATCTTCTCATCCTTGATATCCCCACATATGGATTAATTCTCATGATCATTGGCATATGTAAGAGTAACATATCCATGCAATTTCAGGCACACCTGTCAGGCTGACAACCTATATCGAGTTGTGCTATGAATCGTGTTGGAATTCATCTTTTAGTTTATGTGAAAGCAACATCTGATATACACTTAGCATCATGTTAAGATATACCTCTGCATTTGTGGTGTCATCGATAGAGATGGATCTTATATCTGTTTCTAGTCGATGACGTTAGCAATGTAAACAAGCATTTTTGGCACTGTCATCGGGGAAATAAGTCTATAGCCTAGATGAAAAAGTTGCAGTAATAGTATGCATGCATCTCTCACACATAATGTATCGAGAACACAAATTATCATTACTTAAACAGGTTTACCCTTGTTCTTTCCACTTTTGTCTATCTTATCTCAGGGTAATGTATGAATAAGAATCTTCCAGAAAACTTTGTTTCAGATCTAGAGAAAATCTTAAGGAAGGCAAGGTCAAAGCCGAGGTCTCCTGATTCTCAACCCACGACTTTTGCCTTGGGAGATTCAACAGCGCGAAGCTTAACACCCACGTTTGAAGTAATGGCAAATAAGTCCCTACGTGAATACTCCGCACCGACCAAGGACAACATTCGTACTGGTCCGACACTCGCTATAGGAGATGCTGCTTTTGAGCTCAAGCCTGCACTGATCAACATGGTACAAGCTAGCCAATTTTGTGGAAAGCTCATGAAGATGCCAGCAAACACCTTCAAAATTTCTTGGAGATATGTAGCACCTTCACGACCAAGGATGTTCCAAGTGATGCAGTCCTACTTCATTTATTCCCATTCTCAATGGTTTTACTCCAACAAAGACAAATTTACAACTTGGACATTCTGTTCTACTGCCTTTCTGGCAAAGTTCTTTCCTATAGGCAAAACCAATGCCTTACGGGGGGAAATTTCGAGTTTCCAGCAGCAACATGAGGAATATGTTCCTGAAGCATAGGAGTGCTTTCAAGACTACATTTCAAATTGTCCGCATCATGGAATGGAAAACTGGTTGCTCTTGCAGACCTTCTACCACGGGATCTCTACCAACACCCGTGAAATGATGAATGCTGCAGCTGGAGGTGCTTTCCTATCCCTTACACTTACTCAAGCTACTAGCCTTATGGAAAAGATGGCGTCCGATCAAGCTTAGAACGAGGAATGTCAACCCCACAAGAAAGAAAGAGGAATGCACCAGCACAAGGAGGTAGATATGTTGTCTGCTAAAATGGATTTACTGATGAAGGGGCTTGAAGACAAAGCCCCTGAGAAGAAGGAAGTCATGGAACTCTTCGAATCCCGCATGACCTGTGAAGAGGGTGGAAACACTGGACACTCAGGGAGTCAATGCACTCAGCCGGAGAATGACATGAACTACATCAACAACAACAACCAATATCGTCCCCAATAGAATCAAGGATGGACTCAGCAGAGGACCAACTACCCAGGTAACTATTCAGGTAATTATCAAGGTAATAATTCTTCCAATACTTTCTCACCTTTAAGGGACTTAGCCCAAAACCAGGGTAGAATTATGGATAATCTGTCTAAGAAGTTAGCTTCCAATGATAAAATACTAGAAACTATTAGTAATAAAATGGAAAGTTTTCTTCTGCCATCAAGAACCAACATAGCTGGCATCATTTGTTCCCATGGCTAACCCAGGTAAGATTAGAATCTGCAAATCTTGACGATATCTACTCTGCAAATATGTTCAAGTAAGACAGAAGAAGGCCCAAGATGGACTGACTGGGGCATGCCCGCCAAAAGAGGAGATCCAGTAAGGCCCGTCATCACCATCACTATTGGAGCCTACAACTTTAAAAATGTGCTTTTTGACTTTAGGTCTAGCGTCAACATAATGCCAAAGGTAATATATAAGAAAATCAATGGTTCACCTTTATTGTATACAACCATGTGCTTGTAGCTTGCAGACCTGTCACTTTAACACCCCGAGGGAATCCTAGACGATGTATGTCTGGGGGTAGGACGCTCCTACGTGGCTGTCGACTTCGTTGTTGTCGAGACTGGGGGAAGTGAGAACGCTCCAATCTTTTTGGGACATCCTTTCCTTGCCACAGCCAAAGCCATCATCTACACCGACACCGCTAAGATCATCTTCTCCATCAATTGGAGGAAGGAGAGATTCAATTGCAAGAACAAAACCCTAGAAGCTCCTACACACCCATGATATCCTTACCCTCAATAACACGAGCCAGTTGTCAAGAAGAAGAGAAGAGATAGGAGGAATAAGAAGAATAATCAACCTCAATTACATGTGAAGGAAGTTTGGATGATCAACACGATTTATTCAGAGAATAAGAACATGTTCCCTTCACCATTACTGCAAAAGCTTGAAGACCCTGTGTTCCATCAATCCACTGCTCCATCAATCAATGGAACTTCCAGCGACTTGTCTGCGACACGGATCGGGCGTTAACCTAATGTCTAAGGTAACCTACGAATTAATATATGGTGACCTGTGTGACAGAGCCACCCAAAATAATTCCGTATTATCGCCTAAGACTGTCCACATGGCCATTAAGCAATAAATAATAATTAGTATGTCGCTTCTGCCAGGTAAAGCCCGGTGAATCACTTACAACATGATCGAGATATGCGCTAAGCCCACATGAAGGCGGGACCAGATGACAACATTACGTTACATAAAAGGTTCACAAATTCAGCATTATTACAAACCTGGTTTTGATACATAAAAGTAAAGGTGATCAGAGTTTAAACAGCGGGAAAATAAAACTAGCGGAAGATACACATGGGAGGCCATCCATAGAGTATCACTCATCAACATCGTTCTCCCACTCAAGCTCCCAACCATCTGGAATAACACCAAGCCAGATGGGGTTACCTGAAAACAACAAATTAAGCAAGGCTGAGTCTACTAATACTCAGCAAGACTTACCCGACAAAAAGAAAGTAAAACTAGACATGCAAGGCTTTTGGGCTGTTGGGTTTGTTTTGCCAAAAGCAACTAAGAGTTGATCCTTACTTTCAAGTTTTAGCTCAAGTTCTAGTATGTTAACCATTCTAGATAAGCACCTATCTAAACAAGTATGGTCGTACAAACAAGATTAATCATCCAACAATATTAATCCAAAATGTTCCATAAATAAACATGGGGTAGACAGTGGTCAAGCCGACTCAGATAACGGTGAGTGACCGACGATCGGTTGATTTATATCCTTGCAAGGTAAACCCAAGATACACAGAAGAAAGTAGACCCCAAGAAATCAAATAAAAAGCGAATGCGGGGTCTACCCCGACCAGGCGGATCCCATCATTCCCCGGATTAGGAAAAGATGCTACAGTCCTAAGTACAAGGTTACTGGAATGCCCTCATACGGCACGTCCAGGATCACACTTGCACTATCGGGAGCAAACCGGGAGACGCATCTCAAGAGTAGTAGCGATAGAATTCCTGCACTAGTTCATTAGGTACTAGGCTTACTAGTCCCATTCCCGACAAGCATTTGGTACGTTCAATAGCTTAGACCAGCACCATGCTACTCGGTCGAGACCGAACCCATTGCTCTTACAACATGACCGAGACAATTTAATCAATTTATGATTCCAACATAAGCATCCTATATCTCGCGAGCAATGAGTCATTACTTGACTTCTACCGTATCATTAGACCAAGGCACTAGCATTCCTAACATACTAGTAGAAGAGCATAGGAGTCCTAAGGATCATGCATCTAGGTTTCAAAGCAACTCCTGAAACTTAAATGCACAAATTAAAGCAATAAAATGATGAAAAGTAAAGGACATGATTTTAATTTATAAAGTGGGTTAGAATGCTTTCGGTGCTTGCCTTCCTTTGACTCAACAATATCACTAGCCTTGGGCTCATCTGGACTTTAGTCCAGGTCTTGCTGCACACTCAGCTGATTCACCTCCCCGCTAGCTGCTCCCTCCTCCTCCTGGGTGAGCATGTACGTCCCGTCTGGTAAATCTACACGTAAACATGCATATGCATTAGATTAAGGTGAAGGTGGGAGAATTACCACAAAACCAACTATTCTTGGCCATATTCACCCAAACATTATTATTTTCTCATAGAAATTATTAGGGTGGTGTGATGATGAACAAAACACTACTTTGATGGTGATTGTGTGCACATCTAAGAAAATTAAGTTACTTAACTTCACCAAACAGTAAGGGGGTCTGTTTTTAAAGATTAAAACAGAACCAAGACATGAATTTCACAATTTAACACTTTAATCTCCATTTCTTTAATTAATTCCATAAAACAAGCCTTTCGCCCGTAATCCATATAAAATCAAAAACACTTCAAACGAGCCTAAGCTTTTGCACACAGTAACATATGCCTACTTTAAGCTCACAAACCAAAATATAGGTTAAGATCATCTATAAGTTAATTTATACGAAAAAGACAAATTTCAGCCTAGCATAACACAAATAAATCTTATAAAAAGATTTATTAATCTTTTTTATCTAAACTTTCTGCTACAAGTCATTTATACCAAATTTAAGCCTCTGACCAAGTTACAAATGTAGATCAAATTTATTTTTCCAATTACTGATTTAACATTCTAAACAAGCTTAAATATAAAACATGAATCAAACTAAAGTCTATAATCAAATCCAACCTACCATAGGTACTACTCACCAAGACAAAGCCCTAGGGTGCACTGGTGCTTAAAGAAAAGTTTACAAAAAGGGCTATCAAAAGCATTAGGCTTAATCTAGCATAAAACTTACATAAATCATAATTAAAGATCTACACATCAAAATCACGCCAATTTTGGTCACAGATCTAGACATTCCATAAAGAGCAACATATTCAAAATTCAAGTCCATAGCATGTGTATATTTTAAACTACACCAGAAACACACCAAACTGAGTTTGAATTTTTAATTCAAAAACTGCACGGAAAAACCCTATACATGCTTTCTATAAAAGGTAGGATTCTTCACCAGGAACCCAACAAAATTAGATATGCATTTTTCGGATTTTTCTACGATTTTCTACGGATTTTTGAAGTTGCAGCCGAAAACCCTAATACACATTTACAGGGGGACCCTCGAAAGAAAATTTTGAAATTACAGAAGGGTCCCTGATTTACACAAATCACCCTAGAAAGAACGGGGGAGATGCAATGTAGTCCCTATCAGCGGGAGGAACTTGCCGGCAGCGGTCTGGTCGCCGGAGTTCGCCGGGAGCAGGCTCTAAGGTCCATACGTACCTCCCAGGGATGATTCTAAGTGTTTGTCGGGCTTGGAATGCAGCCGGCGGGCGCCGGCGGCGGAATGCCCCTGTGTGCCTGCTGCGGCCGTCCATGCTCGGTGTAGGCACGTCCCGGCTGTTGGGCAGTGGTGTGGTGGTGCTGAGGAGGTCCGGTGGAAGGAGATACACGGGAGAAACGCGACACAGAGGGGCTGGACTGCTGACTTAGGTTGGCTCGGCCCTGCCCAGCATGAGGTAGCGGCACTGAAGCGGTGGCGACGGTGTGCGAACAACGAGCCGGGCGAGCGGGCGCGCAGAGGGGCGAGGACAACGAAGTGACGCTGCGGCGCCCTGAGACGGTTCTCCTTAAACTCGTGCCCCGTCGACCAGCCGCGCGTGACGCGGTTGCCCGCCGCGGCTTGGCGCGTGGCACGCGCATGCTTGCGGTTCGTCCCTGCACGCGGTGTACGAAAGGAAGCGACGCGAAGAGTCCGAGGTCGAGTGCGGGTCCATAGCGGAGACGTCGGGGCGTCTATACGCCGGAACCAAGCATGCGCGACACATGGCCGGCACGGCCTGAATCCCCTGCGTGCGCTCTGGTTCGTGTGACAACCCCACCCGAGATAATTCCGTACTATCGCCTAAACCACTCCATTTGGTCATTAAGAGATAATAAAGAAGTATCCCGTTGAGTGTTGTCGGGTTAACGCCCGGTAAATCACTTGACATCACAGAGAGGATCGAACGTATGAATTAAAACTCCCACAAAGGAGAGTCCAGAGTGCCTTACAAATTAACCATCATACCCCCGTAGGGTTCATTATTACAAAAATAGTTCTTTGGCATGAAAGTAAATGGTTCAGAGTTTATTGAAAACAGCGGAAGATAACTACACGGTACGATCACATGATAGGACGCATGTCCATGATGCAATCATTCTTCGTCATCCACCCATTCCAGCTCCCAGCCGGGTGGAAGTTCTCCGGGACACACATCACATGCATTACCTGGAAAGAACATTTATAAAGCAAGGCTGAGTAAACTAATACTCAGCAAGACTTACCCGTCTAAAAAAAGACTTTATCTCTAGTCATGCAAGGCTTTTGGCTTCTGGGTTTGTTTGCCAAAAAGCTACTAGGTAGTGAATCCTTACTTTCAATATATAGCTCACGTTCTAGTAGGAGTAATCATTACTAGATAAGAAACTATTGCAACCAAAGTTGTACAAACAATTAATCAAAGTAATAATCTTCACAAGTTCCATCATAAAGGGATATTGTTGACGCAAAAAGTGCACCTAGCGCCAAACACACAGCAAGCCGAACAAGCTGGCTTCGCACGCGCAAAGAGTAAAGATGACGTGCCAGTCAATTTTTCCTGAAAATTAACAAAAGATAAAGAAGTTAAATACCAAAGCTTGGAACTTGCCAGGTGGTACCAGACAATTCCATATTTACGGCTGAGAAGCCATACGAGATGACACATAGCTATATGAAAGCTATTTGCCAAAGAATTGAAAACACTCGGGAACTTATGAGAGGAAAAAACAATACTGCCGAATGGATGACGTAAGCATGATGGCAATCGGTCTTTGTTTGGTCAACAATACATAAACACAATATATGACCGATCCCATAATAACAATGTTAAATAAATGAATGAAGTAAAGCGTGAACGTAAGCATGTAATAAACAAGCATGCATAGATCCAAAGCACTAGTCTACCGCATGTCTAGGTACTTAGAGATCCGTCAGGTACGATGCCAAAACAAATCTATCCACCGCATGATACAACTTGCATGAAATCGTACCACTTTCCACAAATAGATCTATCCACCGCATGATACAATCTAAACAAGGAAAGCTAAAAGCACGCATTATTTAAAGCAAGAATAACGCACGTGTTTTACTCGTGGAGAAACATAACCGAATACGGCTGAACAGCCGATTCGGGGTCCATGAAGAAGGAACGAACATTACCACGCGGATAAATCTATCAGGTTGATTCGAAATCTAATCCACCGGATGACTAGCTCTAAAGCAACCCAAAAACCTGCATCTACCGCATGATACCCGGTTCTTTCAAGATTTATACCAACAATGGCAAGCTTGAACCCACAACACGTAACAACCTAGATCGATTCGGTTTCGGCTATCGGAAGGCACGAGATCCACGTGTTAAAACATGAAATCTACCCATACAAGGATCACAAAAGGAGCGAGCCGATCCAAACCCATCTAGATTGGGCAAAAGTGTTACATGAATCTAAACATAAAGTAAAAACTCAAAGTAACACAGGGTAACTTAATGAATCTATTGGATCTTGCCAGAATCCAATAGAGCCGATAACTAGCTTCAAGCTAGATGTTAGCCCACCGCATGGCTCATGACCTAACAAGAAACCCTCTTGAACCAAGCTTGAATCTACCGCATGACACGAAGCATGGTAACAAGACTACTTGCATCAGATCTAAATCCACCGCATGATACTAGACATGATACAAGGTTGCCGGTACTCACGGAGGTCGACCGATCGATTGGCCCTCTCGAAGAACTCGACGACACGACAAAAGGACTCTAGGGTTTGGCGTAAGGCCGGTGTGTATTGAAGAATGATTGTCTCTTTTTTTTACATACATTCAGGGGTCATATTTATACCCTGTCAAGTACAACTTCGAATGGATTCATTACCTAACTTATCTCTAAGCTCGATCGCCTATCCATCCATTCGTTCTCCCTGATTGAGCCACGTCACCATTCAATCCCGCAAAATCAGCTCTACTGTTCCTTTGTCGAACCGGGAGCGGATAGCCGACCGTGCATCTTTTTGCCGAACATCTCCGAAAAGATCCTTCCTTCCGCCGGACGGACTCTTTATCGAACCGGACCCACAAGTCGACTCCTTACCAAATTTTGGTGTTAACACATGCCCCTTCAATTGTGGGATAAAAGTAATTTTGTTCCACAATTGACTCCGACCACGAATACTTCAAATCAAATCGTCAACACCTGTTCTTCGCAATCCGCCGGAATCTTCATCCAGATCCAAACCCTAGATCCCCTCGTTCCGAGCTCAAAACCCCAATGGCAGCTCAAAACCAGGATGCTCAGGTAAATTTCTCCCCTGTAAATCTCGTTCGGCATTTAGGTTTTCAATTTCACCTGAGATTTCTTCTTCCGCTTTTGCTTCAGGAGCCTTCCACTGAACTTCTGATTCGCACTGAGGCCAATTCGAGATCCTATTACCTTGGTCCTGTAGGGAACTCTGACCCTCGAGATTTCATCGCAGCTGAATCTCAGAGAATCCCCTTCAAAGCAGCTCTATCTCCACCTCCTCAGTGGCAAGATGCTTTTAAGAACTGGCCCTTACCTCCAATCGCGGGCTGGAAGACTTGGTACCGGAGGATTCTCGCAGACAAGAGCGGATTGACCAACTCCGGATACCCTCTATATCGCCCGGTGCTTGGAGTTATCCGTGGCCGAGACCCCCCAAGAACGAAGACCTCCTGATAGCAGCCTGCCACTTCTGGTCAAACGGCGTCAACGCTTTCCTTTTTGGCCATGGCCCAATGTCTCCAACCCTGGCCGATGTGTATATGATTACCGGCCTTGACATCACTGGGTCTATTCAGCCTTGGAAATTCAAGAATTCCTCTCGGCAAACAGGGGTAAAGCCAGGGAACGGATATAAGAATTACATCTTGAAGCACATGAAAGACAATCCCCTTGGTGATGTTGAATACAGAGCATTCCTGAATATGTGGCTGTGCAGATTTGTCTTCTGTGGCAAAGCCAACGAGCCTACCTTGAACCATATTGCAATGGCGTCTCATTTGGCCAGTGGCAACCGCCTTCCCCTTGGGAAATTCTTCCTCGGCAGTGTATACCATATGCTTCACCAAACTGTTACTCAGATGTACACTAGCCAAAGGATAGCATGTGTCAACGGCCCTTGGTGGTTCGTTCAGATATGGCTGCAGCTCCACCTGCATCAAATTGTTGGTGTTGATTTGAACACCAGGATTTTCCCTTCATCCAATCACTCTGAAGGAGAAAACAATGCTACCAGGGGATGCCAGAATTATGGAGAAGCGGCTTCAACTGTTCTTATTCAGCAAGACATCAGCCAGCTTTTTGAACTATTCTTCAAAGGTTTCCCGAATCCTCTCTGGCTCCCCTATCTGGATAATGACACCTTGACTTTCCCTGTTGAATTCTCCTTTGAGCCCGGTCGCCAAGATGGGAGATTTCTTGAAATCTTCAACATTATAATCCGCCCATGTATACTTCCGGCTGAATTCAATGGAGGAAGGCAGAATCAGAGCACTTATGAATATTATCAGCCTAATACAATGGCCCGGCAACTTGGATGTGGCCAGATGCCCCCAAAGCTATTTCTGCATGAATTCCTTAAGCCCAGGGAGGAAATCAAAGAACTTATGCACAGCAGCAGAGTTTTCAATTATGTGTGCAGTCCCACTGTCTATACCTGGCCTTTTGTGCCTATAACCTTAACTCATCTCACCTTCAATTCCTGGTGGCAAGAATTCCACGATCACATCTTCTCGTGAGCTCCGTACACGTGTTCCGTGCGAGTTGATGCCTCGATTTCCCGCCAACTTCGAGAGGTAACATAATGAACCTTTGGATCGGACATTTCTTCTCTCAATCATAATTCGACCTCATTCTTTTGATTCCACGAACACGCTTGCTCGCCCCTCGAGCCGGGAATATCACCTACAATCCTGTAGGCCCAATCTCAACAGATCGGGATTCAAGTCAACAACTCGGCTTAGTTAATGGCCGGGTTTGCTAGAACAGACCCCAGCCTCTCTAGCCTTGTCGGCGACAGAGGCAAGGTTTATCTATGGTTGCTCCTCCAAATGCCAAGAGGAGGAGAACTATCAAGAAAATCCTTGTTGAGGTAAAATCCTTTACCTTCTTGACCCCAAGATTACTCGTTCTCGATAAATTATCTCTTTGTGCATTCTCCCGACCGCAGCTCGGCAACCTTCAGTGTCAGAACCTGCCAATGCCCCATCCACAGGTATGACCTTTATTGTCCTCTTTTAATGATGAACACTGGCATTTACCCTTGTGACTTGACATTTGCGAAGAAACAAGTGGAAGAACAACCGGTTGATGTCCCGGTGGCTCAACAAGCAAGTCCACCCGTGGGTTGAATTACCTATCCTAGTGGAGATCTCATCTTCATCACCCTCTGCCCGAAGCAATGAATTCTCCGCAGATGAGTCTCCTAATCCAAAGGAGCCATCAAGTCCTCCAAGGGCACAATCACCTGTTGGTCACGCAGCGACTCCAATCCCAACGAGAGGTGGATCCGACTTCTCATCGACCCGAAGCCCATGAACTACCAAAGAATCGCATCAACACCTTCTAGCTTGGAAGCTTCAGCTCTACCTGGAGCACCTCCTTCACCCGTGATTACCCCTGCTCAAGAAATCGGCCACGAGGTAATCATTTGCACTCAACTCTGCTATTTTTTACTTTTAGCACCTCTAACTCGGCAATACATCTTCTTAGGATCAGGCTCCATCATCATCAAGCCTGCCATCGGGGACCAATCCAGTTGCCGAGGCGATGGAAGGGATGCACCAGCCTCTGTCAGATGAGGTGCTAGCAAAGCTTCGAGAAATTGTTGCCTGGCTGGAAAGAGATGCACAAGATTAGTTCAAGGATCTTGATCACTTCGAGGAGATGCTTGAATCCATCAGCCAAGAACTTCCCGAGGATATCAGCGCTCCTCTGGTATCCATCTGTGGCCTGGACGTCCTTTACGCGCCCATAAGACATGCTTTGAGGAAACTGCGCTCCCGTCCGGCTATCGAAAAGAAGAGATCTGATGCTGAAGAAGCCATTAACGGGGCGCAATCCCAGACAGAGAGCCACAGAGACACATTGTCTAATCTGCAGGATTTTTGTGATCTGAAAATTGCTAGGAAAGCTGCTCTAGAAGCGGAGCTGAGAAGCCTGTCAGCTGAGATAGAGGCTGATAAAAAGAAAATAGCCGAGCTTCCTGGATTGATAGAAAAGACCCAGGAGGAAGCAAGATCGGCTATCACCAAGATAGAGCAATGCGATGCAGAACTCACCAACTTGTCTGATGCTTAAAAAGATTGCCGGAGCCGTTGGACAATTTCGTCAAGCGCATCCAATGCCCGTGGTGTGATTGCGAAACATCCGAACATTTGAATGCCCCTATTGATGTATAACCGAATTGGTCGTTCTTGTGGCATTTTCTTGTAATTTGTTTCTTTTCTTCTCGTGTACCTTCAAATATAATGTTGAGCGACCCATTCGGCAAAGAAACGCCAACTCCCGAATGGCACTTTGATTCTCCTTAGCCGAACCAATCAACCGAATGCGACTCGGCCCTAGAACTCCAAGCGACCCGTCGGCGGGGCCGGCCAAGGAAACCTTTCCACCTTCCGATTTTCTTGGGACATGCGCCACGATCCAAAACCACGACTCGAAGCCACGATTCATCTTGCCGTGCCTATAAATGCAACCGTAGGTGCCCCCTAGCTCTCCACCGGGCCTTCTAGCTCTCGAATCTTTGCCAATCTCGGCCCTTTCTCTTTCCAAACAAGTGCACATCCCAAACCACCATGGTGCGCCGCCCTCAACCGCCGCCGCGCTTCCGATGAGGCGGAGGGGAGCAGCGCCAACGCGCGCCGGAGGCAATGATCGTCGATTTCCTCTTCTTTGATTCAACTTTCGATCTTCTTCTTGTTTTGACGATCATCCCCTCTTTCATATTGATTCAGTGGAATCCGTCTCCTGCGCCGGCCAATCAACCCCTTCCAGACGACTCCTCGGAGTCCGACGGCCACTCCCCCGTGCCGTACGGGGAGGTCGATGCCCTCCGCTTCAAGGAGGAGCTGGAGGCGTCCCGGCGTGAGCTAGAGGACGTCTCCAAGAAGGCGGGCATAGCCGAGCTGGAATGGGAGGACCAGCGCAAACAGCTACTGGAAGCCATCGATGGTACGGCTCTGAAAGCAGTTCTTGATCCAACCCGGCTTTTGATGCTAATCTTTTTCTTCTTGCTCTTTGCGGCCGCGATGCCGAGCTCAACCGGACTAAAGGCGCCGGTAGAGCACCGGGCCGAGAAGGTGAACGCCCGCGGTGATACGCCGCGGAGAGCCTTGCCGCGGTGGAGCACCGTGTCGACGAGGTGGCCACCCATGGCGTTCGCCCGGGCACCACCTTGGGCCCGGGCCGCCATGGCGACGCACACGGACGTCGACTACTCCACCAGCCGCGCGGCTTCCGGGCGGCGCGCCGCAGGACATTGAGGAGATCGAGCTCATCCTGGAGCGCCTTGATGGCCATGGCGATGCCATTGCCGAAATTACTCATCCCCAATCTGTGTTGAACAGGCTCTTCGACTAGATTGTATTAGGGATGTGTAAATATCGGCAATAAATGAAGAACTTTTGAATTCTGTGCTTGTTTTGTGATGACTCCCTTTACATTTTGCATCCGTGAATCTTGTTTTCTTTGAATGCATCCGGGAACTATCTTGAGCCGAACGCGCGAGAACAACTGCCCCTTGGCGCAAAATCCACAGAAGATCCCGATTCGGCAATCCATAAACACTGTTCAAGCAAAAACCCTTCGCACCTGGGAGAAAACTCTGCCGTTTGGTATTCCGACAGTGCGTACTGGCCGGTCATCACTCCCAATGCACCCCTTCGGTCAATAAAATAGCCTGCCGGGATGCCCTGCAAATCCACTCGCGCACTCATCCATCATTTCTCATCTCTCCCCCTGTCCTTAGCGGAGAAAACCCCAAAGCCATGGACAAAGGCAAGCAACCCCAGGAGAGTAGCTCATCAAAGAAGCGCACGATTCGAAGGTGAGTTTTTCCTTGATCTAATCCTCGTTCTCCACATGATCTCGCGCTTCATGTTCTCCTCTTTTCCTCTTCCAGTCTTGATTTGCTCCCTGAAGAAATCATCGGGACCGAAGATGTGCCGGAGTACATCTCCTCCAATTCCTCCCTCGAGGTAGAGGAGGCCACGCCTGAACAGAGGGCCAACCATCAACTGCGCCACCGCGTTCGGCATTTGGAGCACAGCCTCAGGGACATCACCGCCCGTTGCCGAGCCGAACGTGAGCGCCGCATGGCCCTGGAAGCACTAGTAGGGGGTAAACGCTTCTGACCTCTCCCTGACCTTATGCCCGCATTTGGATGTCTTGCCCCTAACCTTGATTCCTCCGCTTCAGACGTCTCCGACGGGTACAACAACCTAAAGACGGCCTGGAGAGCTTGGTGGAGGTTTCGCTTCTTTCTCCACGCCTTCTGCTTCCCTCCGCCTTGAGGATCTGACCACTAGGGTTGTTAGATGTAAACCTGCAAGAAGCAGTTGTAATGTCTGTGCTAAGGGCAATGCATTCAGGCACTGGCCATTTCTTCTGTTTATGGATTTTTTGCTCTGAAGGCGGCCTCATTCTTGAGCGCCGGCTATCTCTGTGTCAGATGTGTGTACTCATCGATCGATCTCAATGCTAGGATAATATTTCTTCAGATATCTTCCATTTATTGCAGCGGAAAATTCTTCTCCTAGCAAAGTTTTCAATATGTATGCATTACCAGGGACGCATCTGACCACACGGAAAGGTCCTTCCTAGTTAGGGGACCATTTGCCGAATTCACTGTATTTAGTTCCAATCGGCAATAGCGCTTTCCAAACTAGATCGCCTTCTGCAAATTGCCTTACTTTTACCTTCTTGTTGTAGTACTTGGCAACCCGCAGCTTGTTTTTCTCGATGTTTTCCAGGGCCCTGAGACGGATCATATGTAAATCCTCCAGCTCGTCCATCATTAGGCCACTGTAATCCTTGGAGCTCAAGTCCTTTTGCAGCACCACTCTCCTTGAATCTGATTGCATCTCCCAAGGCAAAATCGCGTGGTGCCCGTAAACCAACTTGTAAGGAGAGGTCTTTGTAGCTCCATGGGGGGCCATTCGGTAAGCCCACAGTGCTTCACTGAGAACCGAATGCCACCTTCTTGGCTTCTGATCGATCTTCTTTTGTATTAGCTTGATCATGATTTTGTTAGAAGCCTCCGCTTGACCATTAGCTTGGGCATAATAAGGAGAAGAGTTAAACAATTTGATCCCCATGCTTTCGGCAAACTCTCTGAACTCCAGTGACACGAATTGTGCCCCTTGATCAGTGGTAATTGTCTGAGGGATTCCAAATCGATAGATGATGTGCTCCTTGACGAATTCAATCATGTTTTCTGACGTCACCTTCTTCTGGGGGATCGCCTCAACCCATTTAGTGAAATAATCCGTAGCCAAAAGCACGAACTTATGCCCCTTGCTAGATGGTGGATTAATTTGGCCAATCAAGTCTATACCCCAACCCCTGAATGGCCACGGCTTGATGATGGGATTCAATGCTGATGCAGGGACCCTTTGAATATTCCCAAACCTTTGGCAATCCTGACATCCCTTGTAATACTCAAAGCAGTCCTCTAATATCGTCGGCCAAAAGCATCCAGCTTGTCTAATAACCCACTTCATATGGTAGGCCGATTGGTGTGCTCCGCACATCCCATCGTGCACTTCGCTCATCATGTTCTTGGCTTCTTCTGGACCCAGGCAGCGTAATAATACCCCATCTAATGATTTATAGAATAAATTATCATCCAGAAGAACGAACTTTATGGCTTTGTACCTGAGCTTCCTAGAGAATTTATGGGATGGATCCTTCAAGTAATCGACGATCTCTTTCCTCCAATCATCTTCTGCAAGATCCGCCCCTAGTGCACACACCTTTGCAGCAAACGCTTCTTGACTCTCTTTGTAACCAGAGGCGCTCTGAGCCAGCCTGTTTGCTTCTTTGTTATGTTCTCTAGGAATGTGCTGTAGAGTTACCAATGGGAAGCTCTTCAAGATTTCCCTGCATTCTTCGTAGTAACTCCTCAGCGCTTCATTTTTGCATTCATATTGGCCGTTCAATTGCTTGATTACCAGCTCTGAATCTCCATAAACTTCAACCGAAACGGCCCCTGCTTCTCTCAAGTATTGAAGCCCTCGAAATAATGCCTCGTATTCAGCCTGATTATTTGTGACAGTGGGCTGAATAGGGATGGCAAATTCAAACATCTCACCTCTAGGAGAAATCAAAAAATAAAGCCCAAGGGGTAATCTCAAGCAGATCAATTGACGGATCACGATGTTCAGTTATAAAATCGGCAATGATCTGACCTTTGATGGCTTTTGCCGATTCGAACTTCAATTCGAACTCTGATAAAGCTAAAATCCATTTGCCAATCCTGCCGTTCAAAATTGGCATAGATAACATATGTTTTATTACATCAAATTTGGAATACACAGTGCATTCGGCATTCAACAGGTAGTGCCGAAACTTTGTACACGAGTAGTATACGCAAAGACACAGTTTCTCCACAACCGAATACCTGGTTTCAGGATCAAGTAGTTTTCGGCTAAGATAAGCTACTACCCGCTCCTTTCCTTCAAATTCTTGAATAAGGGCCGATCCAATGGTTTGGGTATCGGCCGCCACGTACAACTTGAAAGTCTTGTTCAGCTGAGGAGGGACCAGTACTGGTGGCTCCTTCATGTACTGCTTGATCTCATCGAAAGCCTTTTGTTGTTCGTCGCTCCAAATAAACTTCTGATCTTTCTTTAACTTCAACAGCGGAGAGAATGGCAAGACCTTCTGTGACAAATTCGATATGAATCTTCTTACGAAATTGATCTTGCCGAGCAGTGACTGCAACTCCTTGAGGTTAGTTGGAGGAACAACTTCATCAATGGCCTTCATGCTCTTTTTGCCAACTTCAATTCCCCCTTTGTGGACCAAGAACCCCAAGAATTCTCCAGCTGATACCCCAAAAGCACATTTGTTTGGATTCATCTTCAAACCATGCTTCCGAGTACACTCCAAGGTCCTCTTCACATCTTCCAAATGCGTGTCATGACTCAGGGACTTGATTACCACATCATCAATGTAGATTTCCACAACTTTGCCGATCAACTCGTGAAAAATATAATTCATGGCCCGTTGATATGTTGCACCGACATTCTTTAACCCAAACGTCATGACTATCCACTCAAACAGGCCTATATGACCAGGACACCTAAAGGCCGTCTTTGATATGTCCTCTATTGCCATGAAGATTTGGTTGTAACCCGCATTACTATCCATGAAACTGATGACTTTGTGCCCAGCTGCGGCGTCAATCAACAAATCGGCAATAGGCATTGGGTAACTATCCATCGGAGTAGCTCTGTTAAGGTCCTTGAAATCTATGCAGACCCTCATTTTTCCATTCTTTTTGTATACAGGGACAATGTTAGAAATCCACTCCGCATATCTGCATGGCCGAACGAAGTTTGCATCAAGCAATCTTTCAATTTCCTTCTTCACATCGGCCAATACTTCATCCTTGTAGATCTTCCGGGGTGGTTGCTTGTATGGTTTGAAACCAGATTTGATTGGCAACCGATGCTCGACGATAGAACGATCCAATCCAGGCATCTCCGAATAATCCCAGGCGAAGCAATCTTTGTATTCCTTGAGAAGCTTAATTAATTCTCCCCTGAAGTCTGACTGCAAGCCTACGCTGATGAATGTCGGCCTTGGCTTATCACTGTTTCCAATGTCAACCTCTTCCAATTTATCAGCCGACATGAATCCCCGCCCTAGCTTGCCATTAGTGCCGTCTACGGGGTTCTCCATTAAAAATTGCTATAAGAGCCGACTGCTTGAATCGGCTGTTGATCACTGCTAACAGGTTCAACAGGACCTTCCCCCCAGTCTTTGCCTGAGAAGCAATCAATTCCTTGGTACTCCCAGAAAGCTGGTTCCATGTTCGCCACGCTCACGGAGTCATCTGCCTGGACGACCTCAATCTCATCGTCCACCCACTGGATAAGCTGTTGATGCATGGTGGACGGGACGCAACGCTTGGCATGGATCCGGTCCCCGCCCAAGCGCAGCGGGCCGTAGGCCCCCTTGCCTTCGATGACAAAGAAGGTAGTGAGCGCCGTCTTGGATCCGATCATCAAATCCACGTGAGCACACCCCTTGGTATCTGAAGGGTTCCCAGCGAAGTCGTTGAGGATTATACTCGTAGGCGTCAAATCGCTCGGGCCCATGCCAAGCTTCCTGAAGGTGGTGTACGGCATTACGTTGACTGCCGCTCCACCATCGACGAACATCTTTGTCAATGGCTTGCCATTGACGTATCCTCTTAAGTACAGCGGCCTCATATGTCGATTCTTGGCCGGCTTGTCGAAGATTGCACCGCTTGGCCGCACCAATTGTGCCGGCATCCTTTCGGCTTGCTCATCATCTAGGGCCGCTTCCTCCCCGCACAACCCGGTTAGCGGGAGCCATGAATTCGTTCGGCGTAAAGTATACCATGCATGTTGGAGCCGAACGCTTCGATCCTTCAAAGGGTTGATCTTTGGGGCGCCACACTTGACGCGTCCGGATTCCGCCCGCCTCAACTCGCGGTTCCTCAAGCGCCGGACCCGTCTCTTCTCGGCTTCTCCTCGGGCGGGCGGGCACCATTGCCCCTTCTGCCAGACGTAGTCATCTTCATCCTCCTCTTGATCAGCCCACCCGAGGTCAGCATGCCGCTTCCTAGGATGATCAATGACTTCAATTTTTTGGCACCGATCCCCATCAGGTTGGATCCTTCCAATTCTCTCGTGGACGGATCGGCGATTGACAGTCTCCTGCCTATACTCAAAATACCTGTCACTGCATTCAGGACAGTTCTTCAACGTGGGTAGCTTCAAACCCTCATTCCAGCAATGCCTGAAGAAGGCACATCCCCAGTGTGTGCGCTCCTGCTCGCGCGTGTACTGCTCTTGGTCCCTTCTGTGTGCTTCTTCTTCGGCTCTGCGCCTCTCCTCCTCGTAGCGCCGCTTCTGGTAGCGCTCTTTCTCCATCTGGCGCTGCCACTTGTTGAGGAGGATGCACGATGTTACCCTGGGCTTGGCTCTGGATGACTCCCCAATTTCGATGTGACTCCTAAGAATGCGGGGGGCTCAACGTTGCACCTGTTCCAGAGTCACTTGGCGCTCTGGGTCCACTGCTCCATCTTGTCTAGACCTGGTTGAGGTCAAGACCTTGACTTTTCCCTTCTCCTCGGCTGTTATCACGTTAACAGAAAAGCCCACCATGTTCTGAGGGAAGGGGTGGCCATCCAGCTTCATTTTGTTGTCAAACTTGAGGTGACCCTCCTGGATGGCTTTCCGGATCCTCATCCCGAAGACCACCGCAATCATTGATGGAGTGCGAATCCCCGTTGTGGAAGCCACGGTAACGTTTTGCTTTAACTCCATCGGGCCGAAGCATGGAATGCCCCTCGGGCAGCTTGATTCGGCCTTCCTTCACTAAGAGCTCGAACAATTTATCAGCCTTTGTGATATCAAAATCATAAGTGCCCTTGGTCTGCTTGACCCAGCGCTGATTCATTGTCAAGGGCTCCTTACCCCACATGATCTCTGCCGCGGCTACATCCAGCTCGTCATCGGAGTCTTCGATCAGGTCAGCCTTGTCTAAGAACTGGTTGTAGATGTCAGCAACATCATGCTGCTTGCCGAACTTGGCATCCTTCTTGAAGTCGTACGCCTGGTTGCTCATCAGTGATAGTTCTGTGATAGCTGGCCCAGGTTCTCGAACTCCATCCCGAACAACTTCTCGCGTACGGCCGGTAGCATCCCGGCGACGGCCATGTCAGTCAACTGGTCATCTGGCAAGTTAAGCGAGAAGCACATGCCTTTGACCTCCCTGAATCTCCTGAGAAACTCCAGCGGCGTCTCGCTATGCCTCTGCTTCATGGTAGCAAGGTCAATCGGCCTTCTTCTCCGAGCTGCCGCTGAAATAGTGAGCGTGAAATTTCCGCTCCAGGTCCTTCCATCTGCTAACTGGCTCAGGGGGTAGGGACGAGAACCACTGGAACGCTGGATCTGTCAGTGACGCGGGGAAGTAACGGACCCTGAATGCCTCCTCAGCTGAGCATTCCCCGAGCTGCATGAGGTAACGAGCGATGTGCTCAACCGTGCTCGTGTCGTCTTGTCCTGAAAACTTCGTGAACTCCGTTGGCGGCTTCACCCTTGGCGGCAAGAGCACATTGTAGTACCATTCTGGGAACGGCGGCTTATAGGCGGGTCCTTGCATTTTTGGCTTGAGGCCGAACTGATTTTGCATCAATTCGGCCATCTTCCGCGCCAGGGCGTCGTCCTCTTGTGCGCCTGCAGCTGGCGCGTATCCTGGATGTGGGAAAGCGTCAAATGCCCCGTAGTTTCCCACCTTGTGGTAGCCTCCGCCGTACAGGTTTCTCTGCAACCAATTGCTCGTCGGAGCGATCCTCTGACCGGAAGTGAGCGGGGCGCCGGGCGAGCCGAATGCTAAGTCTCCGTACGTGGGCTGGTACGGATTCGGCTGTTGCACAGGTTGACCTATGCTGCCCTGCGGTGGTGGCTGGATTGGCTGTCCTGAGGCTGCGCAAAGGGAGGCCGAACCGGCCGTTTCCCCGTGGGCTCGTGGAGGAGGCTGGAAAGCTTGACTTCCAGCGCTTTGGGGAGGAGTCTGCACTGGCGGGCTCCGAAGTGGCGGCTGAGAGCTTGATTCGCCCAGTTCCACAGTGCCCCCCTGGACGGGCGCTTTGCTAAACACTTGTTCCATGCCAGGACCGAAGACGGCCACCATCATCTGCTGGAGCGCACCGAGGAAAGCCTTGTTGTGCTTGCTCAACATGTAATCTGCGGATTCTTGGAACACCCGCATGCACTCCTCTTTCTCCTATTGGACCGTAGCATCGCTCTCCCCTGGCAGCAACACCCTGGGCATCTCGTTCTTCAAGTATGGGACGCCACTCCTATTTTTCTTGAAAGACAGCAGACATTTCTGCTGAAACTGGTCCATGGCGTCCTGGAGTTGCTGCCGCTGCTCTGGAGATAGGTCTTCCAGGTTGACGTCCATGATGTCCGCGATCTCGGGCATCTTGATCTATTCGGCTGTTGGTCCCACTGGGCGTGCCAAAAAGTGTGTTGACGCAAAAAGTGCACCTAGCGCCAAACACACGGCAAGCCGAACAAGTCAAGCTTCGCACGCGCAAAGAGTAAAGATGACGTGCCAGTCAATTTTTCCAGAAAATTAACAAAAGATAAAGAAGTTAAATACCAAAGCTTGGAACTTGCCGGGTGGCACCAGACAGTTCCATATTTACGGCTAAGAAGCCATACGAGATGACACATAGCTATATAAAAGCTATTTGCCAAAGAAATGAAAACACTCGGGAACTTATGAGAGGAAAAAACAATACTGCCGAATGGATGACGTAAGCATGATGGCAATCGGTCTTTGTTTGGTCAACAATACATAAACACAATATATGACCGATCCCATAATAACAATGTTAAATAAATGAATGAAGTAAAGCGTGAACGTAAGCATGTAATAAACAAGCATGCATAGATCCAAAGCACTAGTCTACCGCATGTCTAGGTACTTAGAGATCCGTCAGGTACGATGCCAAAACAAATCTATCCACCACATGATACAACTTGCATGAAATCGTACCACTTTCCACAAATAGATCTATCCACCGCATGATACAATCTAAACATGGAAAGCTAAAAGCATGCATTATTTAAAGCATGAATAGCGCACGTGTTTTACTCGTGGAGAAACATAACCGAATACGGCTGAACAGCCGATTCGGGGTCCATGAAGAAGGAACGAACATTACCACATGGATAAATCTATCAGGTTGATTCGAAATCTAATCCACCGGATGACTAGCTCTAAAGCAACCCAAAAACCTGCATCTACCGCATTATACCCGGTTCTTTCAAGATTTATACCAACAATGGCAAGCTTGAACCCACAACACGTAACAATCTAGATCGATTCGGTTTCGGCTATCGGAAGGCACGAGGTCCACGTGTTAAAACATGAAATCTACCCATACAGGGATCACAAAAGGAGCGAGCCGATCCAAACCCATCTAGATTGGGCAAAAGTGTTACATGAATCTAAACATAAAGTAAAAACTCGAAGTAACACAGGGTAACTTAATGAATCTATTGGATCTTGCCAGAATCCAATAGAGCCGATAACTAGCTTCAAGCTAGATCTTAGCCCACCGCATGGCTCATGACCTAACAAGAAACCCTCTTGAACCAAGCTTGAATCTACCGCATGACATGAAGCATGGTAACAAGACTACTTGCATCAGATCTAAATCCACCGCATGATACTAGACATGATACAAGGTTGCCGGTACTCACGGAGGTCGACGGATCGATTGGCCCTCTCGAAGAACTCGACGACACGACAAAAGGACTCTAGGGTTTGGCGTAAGGCCGGTGTGTATTGAAGAATGATTGTCTCTTTTTTTACATACATTCAGGGGTCATATTTATACCTTGTCAAGTACAACTTCGAATGGATTCGTTACCTAACTTATCTCTAAGCTCGATCGCCTATCCATCCATTCGTTCTCCCTGATTGAGCCACCTCACCATTCAATCCCGCAAAATCAGCTCTACTGTTCCTTTGCCGAACTGGAGCAGATAGCCGACCGCAGATCTTTTTGCCGAACATCTCTGAAAAGATCCTTCCTTCCGCCAGACGGACTCTTTATCGAACCGGACCCACAAGTCAGACTCCTTACCAAATTTTGGTGTTAACAGATATCATGGCAGTCGGGTAAGTAGTCTCAGATGACGGTGAGAGGCCGACAATTGATTGATTTATAACCTTGCAAGGTGGACCTAAACAAACGGGAGGTGTCCTCACTAAGAGTTAACCAACCAGACGGTTCCCGTCATTCTTCGGTTTGGGGATGATAGCTCACAGTCTTAAGTATAAGGTTTATCTGGGCTATGCCACTAAGGTCTCCCAGCCTCACGCATGCACTCGGGTGGCGAGCCCGGGGCCGCAACCCTAAGAGTAGTGATAGTAAAACCCCGTACCGCCTCATTTAGGTACTAGGCTTAACGTACCAATTTCCGACAAGTGTTTAGTACTTTCAAACACTTAACCTACGAAGCCATTGGACCGGAGCCCAAATCCCATGCTCTTACCACATGAGCAATACATTTAACCAATAAGGTGATTCCAAAAAGGAGATCCTATTCTCGCGAGTGACGAACATCACTCGACTTGTACAGGACCCTTAAAGCATAGCAACTAGCGACCTAACATGCTAGTGAAAGATCATGGTACTTAAGGATCGTGCAACTAGGGTTTCATTTCAACTCTTGAACGTAAATGCACATAAGATAACAAGAAGTAAATTCTAAAGTTTAAAGATACACATGGGTTAATGAATAAACCGGGGCTTGCCTTCGTCAGCACAAGCGGACACACCAACTTCCGGACTTTGGTCTGGGTCTTGCTCTACGGTCACGTAGTGCACGTCTCCTCCTGCTACCTCGTCCTCGTCAGCCGGCACGAGTGTGTAGCTAACATCGGGGATTTCTACACAGGGAATGCAATGTAGTGATTAGGAGTGCAGTTATCTTAATTTAATTAAAAAACAGTACCAAACAGCTGCCAAGAGTATAAGGTTGGTCATATTCACCTTAAGAAAAGTATTTAAACATTTCTCCTTTTAAAGATAATCAAAAAGCTTATTTAGCCTTCTATTTATGGTGATTGTGTGCACATCTATTAAAGAATATTTAATTTAAATACAAACAGCAAGGAAAGGTCACCTTTATGCAACAATTTACTTTCCTAACTCATTTATGTGACATATGCACAAAAGGATGTATTTTTCCTTTACTAGATTAATCTAGTTTGCAACCTTTTAATCAACTAAACACATCTCAAACTTGCTTAAAAGTGCCCACTGGCCCTAATGACCAGGAACACTCCCTTGGACATCAATTAACTAGTTTTTGCACCACTGAATTTAAATGCGCCAAATAAAGGCACTTCTAGCTAGCATATAAGGGATTAATGCATACAAAAATAAATATAGCAGAAATGAACCCAAACTTTCTTCTACACATGCTTCGGTACAAAACAAGCCTAAAGAACCAATAAACACACCTATAGCCCCTATGGATCTCTCTATCCATATTTATGATTAAAAACAAGCATAAATGAGGAAATAATATTTCTAACAGAGATAAAATTATGGTAAATACACCAAGGATGCATTTGGGTATAACATGACAATATCCAGAAGTTGGGTTCCAAAATAATTACATGTTGAGCTACAAAAATCATCTAGACAGATTTATCAATATCACAAGATAATTTATATAAAACGATTCCTTCAGTAACTTTGTGCAACTTTTGGCACACAACCTAAAATGCTAGTTCCTAGAACATATCCAAAATCCAGCTCAAGATCATGTGTGGATTTTGCAGAATCACAGATCTAGGTATTTTACTTTTCAATTTTCCAAGCAAAAACTATAGATCAAAAGTATATACATATTCGGTGAAAGTTGTAGTTCTAGTTACACTAAGCACAGCAAAATTGGGTTTGCTATTTTTGGATTTTTCTACGAATCGATATTGAATTTACAAGTCACTAGATCAAACCATAAAACTGGGAAGAATCTTTTAGCACTAGGCCCCCTAGAACTTTTAAAACCTTCACAAATAGGCCCTTGGTTCTCCCCCTGGACCCGATGGCGGTGGCGTGCTCGCCGGCGGTGAGGTGGGGCGGGGAGGCAAACAAGCGGCAGGGAAATGCAATTGGGCTCACCCGCGATCGATTGGTGGAGGTTCGGCCGGGGAGGTCGCCGGCGAGCGGCGGCGGCGGTGCAGAGGTGGTGCGGCCGCGAAGGCTCGGACGGCAGTGAAGAAAGGGGAGGTGCTCAACAATATGTTGCACCAGAAGCTTCCATGTGGCCTAGGGAAGATGCTAGGCAAGTCCCTGGACTCGGAGGATCGGCGGAGGGGCGAGCTCGGCAATGGCGGTCCGGCGGCGGCCGCGGAAGCTCAGGCTCCGGCGATCGTGCAGCTCGGTTTGATCGACAAGCGACTCAGGAAGGTTTAGTGGTGCACAAGGAAGAGCTCAGGGGCTTGTGGGGGTTAGGGCGTCAACGGGAGGGAGGTTTGCACCGGGCAGCGCCAATGGCGGACGACAGGGCTCGGGTGGCGGTACACGCTGGCAAAGGAGCAGCCGGGGACGGGTATTTGTAGTCGCTGGAGGTCGGTTAGGAGGTCCTGGGTTCAACCACGTCGCCGGTGCACATGCGGTGTGGGCAGCAAGGCGCGGTGACGTGCGGCGGACCAGCGGCCCAATGACGAGCGGCGGTTGGCACGCCGGCGAGTGGGATACAACCACCTGGCACCGTCCAAGCGCCCACGGACGTCACGCACAATAGCTCTCCGGCGCGGCGCATGGACCGATGGGTCCTCCGGTGCCTCAGCGTGCACGCCGGCGCGCGTACGGCGGTTTGGCGCGCGCGCGCGCGCGGCGTCGCGCGAGAGCGCACTCTGGCGTCGCAGGGTGAAAACAATTTGCTGGTGCCGTGTTCAAAATTGATTTTCTCTGGATTTCTAAACTAAAGTGCACCTTACAATCTATAGCAAAGTTGAAGATCACACATTCCTCTATGAATTTTACAAAGGCTTGTAGGGATTTAGATCAATAGCTTTTGCACAAACAGCTTGCCAAAACCGGGATTTTCTCGGCATAGTGAATAGTAACACCCAGCGTTCAAATGCAAAATTCATCAAGTTTTACTCTTAATTTCAAATGCCACTCAACAGCAAAGTTGTGTGCCTTGACATTCTACATATTTTTCCTTTGGGTGATTTTGAAGTGCTTAAGCAAAAATTTGAGGAACGTGGAAAAGTTCTCTCTGCTCATATAGACAAGGTTATGACTTAGGGTTCTAGGGTTAGGGTTTTTGATCAAGTGTTGGTCCAAGGTGCTTAAGGTTGCAATTTGGGTCCAAAACACTCATTATCACTTAAGTAAAAACACAGGGTGTTACAGCCTATCCCCCTTAACAGGTATCTCGTCTTGAGATTCGAAATTTAAAAGATGAGTAGAAAGGTTACGTACTAGTTTGACTTTAAAGAAAACCCAGATACTTGGTATTTAGGAAGTGCTCGGTCTCCCATGTAGCTTCTTCTTCTGTGTGGTGACTCCATTGTATTTTATGCATTTTTACTTTTTGTCTCCTAGTTTGTCTTTCTTTATGATCCAGTACTCTCATTGGATACTCTGCTAGGGATAGATCTGGTTCTATTTCTGCATTGGTTTCTTCAATTATTTGTGCCTCTGGGATTTGTTCACACTTCTTCAACTATGAGACATGAAACACGTCGTGCACTGCAGCCAATCGGTTGGGAAGTCGAATACGGTAGGCAACCATACCAAACTTCTCGATGACTTCATAGGGACCAATATAGCATGGAGCTAATTTCCCTTTTACTCCAAAGCGTTGTACGCCTTTGGTCGGAGATACCTTTAGGTATACATAATTACCAACATCAAAATCTCGGGTAGCTTTAGCTTTATCATGTTAATTCTTTTGCCTCATCCGAGCTGCTCTCAGATTTTCTCTAATCACACTCACCTTGTCTTCGGCTTCTTGTACTAACTTAGGGCCAAACAAGGTTCGCTCGCCCGCTTGTGACCAATTCAAAGGGGTACGACACCTTCTTCCATACAAGGCTTCGAACGGGGCCATTGTTGTCGGATAAAAGACGTATCCCTCTACGATCCTCAAGCGTACGGACCCCACACCTTTTTCACCACGGGATTCCCAAGGTTCTTGTCAATCCGCGGAGCAAGGGGATTACTAGCGCTTAACCAAGTACTAATCTAGTTGAATGGAAAACTTTTGGAAGAGTATTAATCTAAAGGTAAAACAATCTAACCTAAGTTAATCTAAGTTAAGTTGATCAAACAAATCTAGGGTTAAACTAAATGGTAAAGGTTGAACACAAGAGAGTGATTGAGAAAGATAAGCGTTCCCTCCCTAGTATGTAGGATAACATGGTATGCATCTACTACACGAGAATGGTAAATCAATCTACCGGGGGTTGTGACCACGGTTTCGCCCTTTCCCTCCTCTCGTACTATCACTACGCGAAGGTATTCGTGACTAGACCTATGATGGACACGGTATGTTGATGGAATTTATGGGAGTAGCGGATATCATACGCCCAAATAAACACGGTAGCTAACCTTAATCATCAAAGCATCATCAACATGAAAGCAATAGATTGAAACCACGAATCAAGTAGCGATCACATAGCATGCATCCATCTAACCCTAGGGATGAACGGAGACATTACCCCATCTCTTACACGGATTGAAGCACATAGGGGCGACGGAGACTCCGGAGAACGTCGTCGATGAAGATGGCGGCGATGGAGCTTGGGAACACCCCTAGGCCAGTGGCTTGGAGTCCTCCTCTTGCTTCCTTCTCTCCGCCGGCGTTGATCCTTGCGACGAGCTCATCTAACTCTCTCCCTCATCTTGCGGCGGCGGTTTTCTGATGAATAGCGTCGGTAGGATGATTTGTTTGATGGCTAACCATATTGGGGCGCCTAGGGGGTTGTATTTATGTCCTTGAGGTGCCTTTGGGCGTGCTCCACCTTGCCTTGCACGAGATCCTTCTTGGGTGAGAAGCAAACTTGGTTTCCATAAAATCAGCCAGATTTTCCTGATTCGCAGTCCTTCCTTGCCAACGCCATATCTCCCACGTCCGGACTCCAAATAATGCAATTTTGGTGTCCATGTTGTGTGCCAGGAAATTATCTTCTACTTTGGTATTCATTTCTTTCCTTAAAAACGAAGATAAGATCTCCAAATCGGTCTTGGAAGATAATCTGATCTGATTTCGGATTGACTGCGCAGCAGGGATTTCGAGGGCTATATCTCCTAGCTCCCTTATCCGAATTGGGCCTTCCACGTATCCAAATCGAAGGTATTATCGAGGCCCACAACTTTGGTAGTCAAACTTTTGCCATTAAAGACCGTTTAAGTCTCCGAATCTGTACCGAAAGATCATGCTGTCCTGAGCTGCGAGAATATCTCTCGGGCTGAGTCGATCTCGTTGGTAAACATCCAAGTCCCCGGAGTTTTGCGTGTTGATGCTTCGGTCCTTGGGTTGATTGGAGTCTTGTTCACTTCGTGTCTTGACTTGTGACGGGCTTCATGATCTTCTTCCAAAGTGCTTGGTGAACTTATCCCGAAAGTCTCCTCTTTAGCGTAGATTTCCTGCGTAAACAACAAACTCCAAAATCGACATGCAAGTGTGAACTTGTTACATCATTAGTATGCCTAGTGGCGGGTTAAGGGAAATCAGTGTTGCCTTCCAATGTTGTCCCTGCACTTAGTCATTCATAGCGAGGCAAATTACTCTCTCTTAAGAATTTATTTTTAAAGTTCCAGTTGTGATCGGCTTCTTTTTCATTATGGAAGATAGACTAACAATAAAGAACAAGCCACATTTAACACAATACTCTCAAACTTAAGTGAACTTCAAACCATTACCTTGTCACATGGAAGATTTTCAAAAAGATGCATATCCAACATAAGTGAAAATCTCTTGCAAGAGCTCATGGAACACTCATCTCATCAAGTCAAGCCTATACTAGATTATTTTCGACCTACTCTACTCATATGTGATAGTGGAAGGCTTATGTGGAGCTTGGAAGGTTAAAAACAATCCTAGCAAAACATGTATCCGAAATATTGTCAAATTAAGAGAGAGGTCTATTGGAATTACCGAGACTCGTCAAAAAGGTCATGGAAAATAAATGTTGGAAAGAGAGAGGGACGAAACACACACATTTAGATAAGTGGACATGTGCAAGTGGCAAATGGATGATCCCGAGGCACGAGTGAAGTCCTCATTATCGGATTGCACATGGTTGGAAGATTTCAGTGTGGATTTGTCATCAAGGCACTTGAGAACTTATGAAGCAAAAAGATCCGAGGAGCATCTTTATTATTTTTTTACTTTTATTTTATTTCCTTCTCATTTTTCTCTCTTTCTTTCTTTCTTCTTCCTTTTTTCCTTACTTTTCTTTTCTTCTCATCATAATGATTTTTTTCTTCTTTCATTTTTTTCTTCTTTTTTTCTTCTTTTTTTCTTTTGCTCCTCAAAACTTTTTGGAACATAATACTTACATAGCATTTGTGTCAGAGAATGACTCCTCCCCCATGCTTGAACGATGCTCGTCCTCGAGCTTAAAAGAGAGGGGAAATGACTGCTAAAGCATGTATAAATTCCATAATCTTGTGGAATATTTGAATCTCCATCGAAAATTTTACTCCACACTCAAATTGGGTTGTGGACAAGGAGGTGATCACAAAGAGATGTTTTTGGTTTAGGGTGGATGCCCAGCGAAGTTTGTGAAATTTTCGATGTGAAAACCCACAATGCATGGACAAAAAGGCTAGCATGAAAAAGTTACACAAAGGAATGACCAGCTTCTTAGTCTCGAACCATAGAAATCAATCCTAATCCAACTCATCAAAACATATGTTTGCGATCTACGGAGTTTTGTTATCATAAAACATATATGTATATGGCTTTGGTAGGTAGAACTTTGCAATAGCATCACAAATATGTAGATAGCATAAAAGTTAAGTTTTCATAAAAACAACAAGTTATCCGGCTATCCATAAACTTAAATCAAAGAGCAAAGATATGTATGTGGGTCTAGAGCATAGTCATTTCACCTCCACAAATAAAAGAGCCGGTATTTAAATTAATTTCAGATCATATTATAGAGGGCAATTAGCCAAGACATGTATAACTTCATGTAGGTAAAACAAAGCGGCAACTTTCATCATCTTTCCGTAAGCATAGGCAATATAGAACATCGAGGTGAACACATGGTCACGCTTATCTATTGAAAGTAAAAAGAAACCTAGGTTGTCCTCCTAGTAGCCATGTTATTGTTTGAAGAGAAAAAACAAAAGGTTGCACCTAGTTGAGGTTGAAGGCATACTTACAAGCATTTGTGTTTGGAAAAGAGAAGGTCCATGGAGATGTTACCATCCTTTGTAATTCTTCATTGCTTTCTTCCAACATCTCCATGTATCGATGTGGCTTTTGCTTTTGTCTTGATTTATCAACACTCCTAGACTTCTGAATTTAATCTTGTATGCCTAATGGAGTCATTGGTCACCCTTCTCTTCAATGTTGTCATCACCATCTCCTCTTTCTTGGTCTCATCATCTCCTTGCTGTCTCTTTTTCATGGATTTCCCCCTCTGTCCAGAATAGAACATATATCGAAATATAGCTCTATTGAAAATTTTATTAAATTACCTTTCCAACGTGTGGTCATTCATCGAAAACGGAGTCCAGACAAGGGAGCTATGTCCATTTTACTTCAGCGCTGTGTGCTGTCCAAAACTGATTTCAAGACGTATTGCACTCGGTGATTCGGGCATAACCGCTTGTAGGAACCTCCAGTTGTCTTGATTATTGATTTGTTGGAATCGTAACTTCATGGGGCTTCTAAATATACAAAAATATCTAGTGTTTTCCCTTTGAGACCACGCAGAATTTTGATGAGATCGGTGGCTTCTTGCACATTGATCCGGAGACGTTAATGATCTTGATCTAGAGCGTCATGTTGCACTTCCGTGTTGAAGATTAAGGGTCTCCCCCATGCTTAGCATTTTGCTAGTTATAGAAGAAGAAGACAAAGCATTTTTATCTTAGCCATCCTTCAATTTCCTTGTAGTGAGAGTCTTTATCTTGCCTGCAAGACGTTTTAAACGCACATTCTACCCCCAAGGAGACGGTTGGGAGTAGATAGAATTACCAATAATCCAACAATGTCTCCTAAGATTCTTAACTTGTGGCATAATTAGTCTAATGAGGAATAAAAACCTAATGAGTGTACGTGGTGCAAGGTGTGTATACACATGATAGGAAAGCATATAAACAAAGACAATGTCTTCACCTAGTTCTAAACACCATGTTTACAACTAGGTTGCCGAATTTCTCCATAGCCACAAAGGTTTATTTATGAAGAGTTAAAACACCATGTCTATCCCTAAATCAATAACTCTTATAGCACAAGACAAATTAAGCGCATTGCAAAGCTTATAAACTAACCAAAGCAACACGAAAACATATGAAAAGCTAGCTAGGTTTATCGAACTTAACGATGATGGTCCGCAATCTTGTTTAAACACCATGTTTACACAAGATCACAAAAGGAAAATACTCATAATGCCTTATGAAGTATTAACATGGAAAAAGAAGCATACATCATTAAGTATGTAAAACAACCAAGCCAACTATGTGCAAAACATGTATACACAAAATAACATCACGAGGACAACAAAATGCAATGCATGCAAATAAATAAATATGAGCATGAACATGATGGTGGTTCTTAAAAAGAAAACTAAACTTAGATTAATAACCACAAGTTGATCATCGTAAGAAGGTGCCATTCTTTATTCTCTCTAGGAAAGTAGTAAAAATATAAAGAAACGGGTTGCCTCCCGAAGAGCGTTTCATTTAAAGTCATAGAGCTCGACTTTCTCACATACCTTCTTTTCGTCGCATCGCCATGGCCCTTCATGCAAGAAGAAAAGGTACCAATGCAGCTTTAATTTACTTCCCATGTTGTGCTTGATCACTTATAGAAGACTTGCCCAAAGCATCCTTTTGTTTCATCGTTATCTCCTTCTTTATCATCCTTCGGTGCTGCCTTCACTCCATGAAGTTTTTTAATGTCCAGAACAGAAGGTATACTCAAGCTCTACTCCATTGCACAGTGCACAAAATTTCCTTTCCAACGAGTCTTCATTTGCCCAAATCGGACTCCGGACAAGAGAGTTACATCCGTTTTACTTCGGCGATGAAATCCTTCCTGAAAGTTCAGAACGCACAACGCTCAATGTTTTCTCCATAACTCCTTGCACGGGTCTTCAAACTTGTTGGTTCTTGATGCATTGGAATGGTAACTTGATGGAGCTTTTGGATATCTCATTTTCTCAATTTGTACACCGTTGAACAAGATCTCAAATTTATAAAGACAACATCATCCATTGCGGGATTTGGAGAGGTTGATGATTTATCTTGCAACTCTTTAAGCATGACTTCTCTTTTCATTATCCAAGCATTGTCTACATGGTTAGTGAAAATCGGGCCTTCTCCCGACATATTCTTCTTTAATGTCATTAGCTTGACCAAGCGCAAAGCATGATCAAGATTTACAAAACTTATTTTAAACATACGCGTCCATAATTAACACCACATGTGAATTGTAGCAACAAGTCAAGGTGTAAATAAAAGAAGCATATGTTTCATGCATAGCACTTAGCTCATAATTAGGCAAAGGTTCTTTATGTGTGAGATTAATTGGATCAAACATAAATGTTTCCTCTTTTTCATTCTCAAGAAAATCTAGCCTATCAACATGATCACTATTGGAACAAGGCATATACATTAAACAATCATTCATACTATTGGTTGAGCATGAGTATTTAAATTCATCAACATCAATACCGATAATATCTTGAGATTTCAGCGCGTACCTTGGCCTTAGAGCCTTTTCAACAAGAGTGATATTTGGTTCATCTAGCGGTGTTGAAGGCGAATCAATCTCGACGAGTGAAGGTGTCTCTTTGTTACCTTTTTGCATCCCCTCCATCTCATCATGTGGAACGTGTAATCCATCAACTACATTTGCATTTGTCTCTTCTTTGAAGTCTTCATTGTCATCCCAATCTTCGTCTTCAAAGTCTTGTATGTTGCTTTCTTTATCTTCCATGTACCACATGTCGTCAAGATCGCTCATTGTTGATTCACTCTTTCCGTCATCCTTGAGTACTTCCATGTCTTGATTTGCTAGTGTGTAGGCTTCAATAGCACACAAGCTATCACCTTGTGGGGAGGGGCCTTCTTGGAGTACTTGATCTATGTCAACCCCTTCCCATTCATCTCCTAGCTTGAGTCCTATAGCCTTCCATTTACCCTTTAAGTCACTAGGCTCATCACGGTTGTACTCTTCTCTTCCTTTATTGCAAATCTTTGAATTGTCAAACCAGTCGATCCATCCTTCATCTCCTTCTTCTCTTTCTTCTTCAAACATCTTTTGGATCGACTCTCCACTCATCTCTTGATCAAATATATCTTCAACTAGTTTGGCAACATGTTGGAGTTCATCCTTCCTTAGGTAGTTGATTAGTGGGGCAAAATCAACTTGAATCCAACCGGATTGATTGAACTCCGCCAATGGTCTAGCATTCCACATACTTCGCCCTACATTCATGTTACTTTCAACATTTTTAACATCTGAAATGACTTCTCTTACATTGGGAAGTGGATCTTCAATTTCTTGTATGGTCAATTCATCTTCCTTGACCTCCGGTTCATCTTTTTCAGAAATATCAGCAAGCACCTTGGGCTTGCTTTTGTCATTTTGCTCCTCTCAAAAACGTCTTTGCCAATCGCGTTGCGTTCTTTGTCCATTGCTTATCCTTTGTAAGATTTGTGCAGCTTCACTAATTGTTTTATCCATTATACCACCGCCTGCACACATGCTTACAAAACAAGATGAGTTAGGGGTTAGTGAAAAATAAAAGGTATGCAACATCAAGTCACCGGAAAATGCCAAGTTCGGGCCTCGCTCAAGTAGTTCATTAAAACGGTCCCATGCTTCATCAGTTCCTTCATCCTCTCCTTGCTTTAAAGTGAGCACTTGCCTCCTTAAGTCTTGGACCTTGCTTATGGGAAAGAACTTCAAAAGAAACTTCTTCACTAGCTCATCCCAATTTCCTTTTGCTTCAATGGACGCAAGTGTATACCATCTTCGCGCTCCATCTTCGAGGGGGAATGGGAAAAGATTCCACTTGAACCAAGCGGCCGGAACTCCTTTTTGTTGCACCGTGTTGCATATCATCATGAATTCCTTAATGTGTCTATATGGGTTGTCATCCTCCAATCCTCTAAATGGTTTTGTCGCCACTAACTTGATGATTCTAGGCTTCACTTCATAGTTGGTTGTAGAAAGCATCAAATCTGATTTTTGTATCTCAATGTCCTCCATTGACGGCATTGCTAGCTCCCTTAGCGACATCTCTTCGTCTTCCAATGGTGAGGTGAACAAATCCATGTAGGCACAAGAAAAGTATAAAGAAAAACAAAATATATATATATTTCCAGAAAATAAGGGTTAGGTGTTAGTAATAAACAAAATTAATACTAGATTAAACGTAGCAAACTGGCTTGCTCCCCGGCAACGGCGCCAGAAAAAGGGGCTTGTTGACGGATAAAAGAAGTATCCCTCTACGATCCGCAAGCGTACGGACCCCACACCTTTTCACCACGGGATTCCCAAGGTTCTTGTCAATCCGCGGAGCAAGGGGATTACTAGTGCTTAACCAAGTACTAATCTAGTTGAATGGAAAACCTTTGGAAGAGTATTAATCTAAAGGTAAAACAATCTAACCTAAGTTAATCTAAGTTAAGTTGATCAAACAAATCTTGGGTTAAACTAAATGGTAAAGGTTGAACACAAGAGAGTGATTAAGAAAGATAAGCGTTCCCTCCCTAGGATGTAGGATAACATGGTATGCATCTACTACACGAGAGTGGTAAACCAATCTACCGGGGGTTGTGATCACGGTTTCGCCCTTTCCCTCCTCTTGTACTGTCACTACGCGAAGGTATTCGTGACTAGACCTATGATGGACACGGTATGTTGATGGAATCTATGGGAGTAGCGGATATCATACTCCCGAATAAACACGGTAGCTAACCTTAATCATCAAAGCATCATCAACATGAAAGCAATAGATTGAAACCACGAATCAAGTAGCGATCACATAGCATGCATCCATCTAACCCTAGGGATGAACGGAGACATTACCCCATCATCTTACACGGATTGAAGCACATAGGGGTGATGGAGACTCCGGAGAACGTCGTCGATGAAGATGGCGGCGATGGAGCTTGGGAACACCCCTAGGCCAGCGGCATGGAGTACTCCTCTTGCTTCCTTCTCTCCGCCGGCGTTGATCCTTGCGACGAGCTCATCTAACTCTCTCCCTCATCTTGCGGCGGTGGTTTTCTGATGAATAACATCGGTAGGATGATTTGTTCGATGGGTAAACATATTGGGGCGCCTAGGGGGTTGTATTTATGTCCTTGAGGTGCCTTTGGGCGTGCTCCACCTTGCCTTGCACGAGATCCTCCTTGGGAGAGAAGCAAACTTGGTTTCCATAAAATCAGCCAGATTTTCCTGATTCGCAGTCCTTCCTTGCCAACGCCATATCTCCCACGTCCGGACTCCAAATAATGCAAATTCGGTGTCCATGTTGTGTGCCACGAAATTATCTTCAACTTTGGTATTCATTTCTTTCCTTAAAAACGAAGATAAGATCTCTAAATCGGTCTTGGAAGATAATCTTTTCTGATTTCGGACTGACTGCGCAGCAGGGATTTCGAGGGCTATATCTCCTAGCTCCCATATCCGAATTGGGCCTTCCACATGTCCAAATCGAAGGTATCGTCGAGGCCCACAACTTTGGTAGTCAAACTTTTGCCATTAAATACTGTTTAAGTCTCCGAATCTGTACCGAAAGATCATGCTGTCCTGAGCTGCGAGAATATCTCTCGGGCTGAGTCGATCTCGTTGGTAAACATCCAAGTCCTCGGAGTTTTGCGTGTTGATGCTTCGATCCTTGGGTTGTTTGGAGTCTTGTTCACTTCGTGTCTTGACTTGTGAAGGGCTTCATGATCTTCTTCCAAAGTGCTTGGTGAACTTATCCCGAAAGTCTCCTCTTTAGCGTAGATTTCCTGCGTAAACAACAAACTCCAAAATCAACATGCAAGTGTGAACTTGTTACATCATTAGTATGCCTAGTGGCGGGTTAGTTGCAAATCATAATCGAAACCAATGTATAACAAGTACTCTAGGTTGACGGAAATTCACCGTCAACAGCCATCTTCAAACCAGCTTGATAACTATTGTTATAAGCAAACTCTGCTAGGTCTAGGCATTTGTCCCAAGATTTGCCAAAATGAATGACACAAGCTCTCAACATATCTTCTACTATCTGATTTACTCTTTCCATCTGACCATCAGTCTGAGAATGATAGCTGGAGCTATGGATTAGCTTGGTTCCCAAGGATTCATGCACTTGTGCCCAGAAGCGAGCAACGAATTGAGTGCCTTGATCTGACAAGATAGTCTTGGGGACACCGTGTAAACGCACTACGAGATCAATATAGATTTTTGCGTAGCGCTCAGCTGAATAGGCAGTGTGAACGGGGATAAAGTGAGCAGTCTTGGTAAGCCGGTCCACTATTACCCAAATGGAATCATGCTTCCGGAGCGTGAGAGGTAATCCGACAATGAAATCCATGCTGATATCGTCCCACTTCCAAGCAGGAATGGACAATGGTTGCATTTGACCTGTGGTCTTTAGGTGACTAGCGTTGATTCTTTGACATGTATCACATCAGGACACATACTTGGCTATTTCGCCCTTCATATTTGACTCACCTAAGGTCTCGGTACATTTTGGTACTTCCGGGGTGAATGGTGAACTTAGAGAGATGGGCCTCATCTAAAATTTCCTTATTTAAGTTTTGATCCTGAGGTGCCACTAGTCTTTGTCTGAACCAAACAACTCCCTTGTCGTCCCTCCGGAAAGAATCATACTTGGGGTCTCTTTCTTCCAATTACTGTTTGATTTTCTGAACCTCTTCATCACTGAGTTGAGCTATAGCAATTCTCTCATGGAGAGGGTATTCGATCGAGACAACATGAAGCTTGCCATGCTCGACCACTTCCAAGTTAAGCTTCCTCATTTCTTCACATAAGGTTTCATTCTTCGGCTCTAACGTCACATAGTTGCAATGCTTGCGGCTAAGTGCATCTGCAACCACGTTAGCTTTGCCGGGATGATAATGGACTTCCAAATCATAATCCTTGATTAATTACAACCATCTCCTTTGCCTCATATTCAGATCAGATTGAGTGAAAATGTACTTGAGACTCTTGTGGTCGGTGTAGATATTGCAGTGATTACCCATCAAGTAATGCCGCCAAAGTTTTAAGGCATCCACGACTGCTGCTAGCTCAAGATCATGAGTAGGATAGTTCTTCTCATGAGGTCGAAGTGCCCGTGAGGCATAGGCAATGACTCAGTTTTCTTGCATAAGCACGCAACCAAGACCAGTGCCCGAGGCATCACAAAACTCCTCAGACGGTTTGGACATATCCAGTTGAGTCAATACGGGAGCTGAGGTTAAGTGTTTCCTCAAGGTATGGAAAGCTTGGTCACACTCCTCACTCCACATAAACTTGACACCCTTCTTCAATAATTAAGTCATGGGTTTAGCTATTCTAGAGAAATCCGGAATAAACCGACGGTAATAGCCCGCTAGACCCAGAAAACTACGGATTTGATGTACTGACTTGGGTGGCTTACAATCCATGACCTCCTGCACTTTGCTAGGATCAACGGAGATGCCATCCTTGGAAATAGTATGACCCAAAAACTTCACACTATCCAGCCAGAACTCACATTTAGAGAATTTGGCATAGAGTTTGTGATCTCTCAATCGCTGCAAGACAATACGAAGATGCTTCGCATGCTCGGCTTTGCTCTTGGAATAAATGAGAATATCATCGATGAAGACTACTACGAACTTGTGTGGTTCATTCATGAAGACTGAGTTCATAAGGTACATGAAATAGGCAGGTGCATTGGTGAGACCAAAAGACATCACTAGGAATTCATAAAGGCCATATCGGGTGGAAAAGGCTGTCTTTGGAATGTCACTTGCCCGAATCTTGATTTGATGATAGCCTGATCGAAGATCAATCTTGGAAAAGACCTTGGCACCAGCCAATTGATCAAAGAGCACATCAATGCGGGGCAACGAATATTTATTCTTGATTGTCACCGCATTGAGTGGACAATAGTCAACACACATCCGCAAACTACCATATTTCTTTTTCACAAAAAGAGCGGGGCTTCCCCAAGGAGAAGAACTTGGGCGGATGTACCCCTTATCAAGCAATTCTTGCAATTGAATTTTCAACTTTGCAAGTTCTTTGGGTGTCATTCGGTAAGGCCTTTTAGATATCGGTGCGGTGCCTGGCTGAAGTTCTATGACAAATTCGACGTCCCTGTCTGGT
This sequence comes from Cenchrus americanus, assembly GCA_947561735.1. Taxonomy (NCBI): domain Eukaryota; kingdom Viridiplantae; phylum Streptophyta; class Magnoliopsida; order Poales; family Poaceae; genus Cenchrus; species Cenchrus americanus. The sequence goes on from OX387242.1 coordinate 192,823,517, forward strand.
GGCATACCAGGCAAGTCGTCGGGAAAGACATCTGGATACTCGCACACTACTAGAATGTCTTCTAGTTAGATGGTTACGGCAGCATAGGAACAAGGATTTATGCCTTCTACCTTGGGTAGGTACAAGGTTGTATGACCACTGGTAGGGGAATGGATTTCTATCATTCTAGTGGCAATGTCCAAAACAACTTGATGTTGGGTCAACCAATTCATTCCTAGAATTACATCTAGACCTCCCAACCCCAAATGAATCAGGTTGGTTAAGAAAGTTTTGCTGCCAAGCTGCAAAGGTACAGCTTTGGTTATGGTGTTGGAGAGGATTCTTCCTCCCGCCGTGGCTACTACGAAGGAATCTTTGGTATGACAAGAATGTAACCCCAACTTGCTCACTAGACTTTCACTAATGAAACTATGGGTTGCCCCAGAATCAAACAAAATATTACTGGGGTGATCACGGATAGGAAATGTACCCGTCAGCACGGCTGCTCCCTCTGGAACGTCAACCAAGGTGGTGAAGTTGAGTTTGCCCTGCTTGACTTGCACCATGGGCTTCTTGCCTTGGTTCCCATGACGGAATCTTGAGCTTGCACTCTGCTTGTTCTGCCTGGGCTTGGGCACTCATTGATGTAATGCCCGGGCTGCCCACAATTATAACAGCGACGATCGTTGATAGCACTGTTGTTATTGTTGTTGGCTGGGGGTGCACTAGGCTTGTATGGCTACTGTTGTTCCTTACGGAACTGGAAATTCCAAGATGGCTTGTTCTGAGACGGGGTCACCCTCCAGTGTCCAGTTGAAGATGACTGGGGACGACCCGGAGTACCTTTCTTGACATAGCGGAATTTCTTGCCTGACCCAGCAATAGTAGAGAATCCAGCCTGCCTCTTTCTATCCTTCTGGGCTTTGGACATAGCATCGTTTTGAGAAATGGCCTTGTCCACAAGGTCCTGATAACTATTAGGCTCATAAAGATTAAGCCTCTCATAGAGATCCCCGCGTAGCCCATCACGGAAACGCTCTATCTTCTTGGCATCGTTGTCAACATGATGCCCGCCACACTGACACAGGGCATTGAACTTCTTAGCATACTCATACACCGTGTCAGAGCCTTGCTTTAGAGTAAGCAACTCCTTCATCTTCCTATCCATGAGACCTTTAGGAATGTGATGCTCCTTGAAGGCCTGCTTGAATTCAGCCCACGTGATTTGATGTCCCGCGGGAATCATTGTCTTGAAGTTCTCCCACCATATGAGGACCATGTGTGGTTTGAGGACTGGTGGATGGTGTTAACACCAAAAATTGGTACAGGAGAGAGTCTGATCTGTAGGCCTAACTTGGTAAAAAAATCCCGTCCAGCGGAGGAGGATTTCTTCAGAAGATTCGACAGAGATGCTTGCAGTCGGCAGTTTGCTTCCGTTTGGCAAAAGGATTGTTTGCGCTGATTTCGCGGGATCGCATGGTAACGTGGCCTGGGCGGAAGGGACGAATGGATGGATAAGTATTCTCACTTGGGCGTTAAAATTAGGTATCAAATATTGTGCTAGTAGTCCACCAGGAGTCATGCCAAGACAGGGTATAAATATGAACCCTGGATGCATGTAATTGTAATCGAACATTGTCATAACAAACCGACTTTACACCAAGCCTTCGAGTCCTCTAGTCATGTCGTCGAGTTCTTCGAGAGGGTTCATCGATCCGTCGACCTCCGTAAGTACCGGCAACCTTGTATCATGTCAAGTATCATGCGGTGGATTTAGATCGTGATGCAAGTAGTCTTGTTACCATGCTTAGTATCATGCGGTGGATTTAAGCTTGGTTCAAGAGGGTTTCTTGTTAGATCATGAGCCATGCGGTGGGCTAAGATCTAGCTTGGAGCTAGTTATCAACTCTATTAGATTTTGGCAATATCTAATAGATTCATTAAGTTACCACGTGTTGCTTTGAGTTTTTACTTTATGTTTAAATTAATGTAACACTCTTTGCCCAATTTAGATTGATTTGAATCGGCTTTATCTGTTTGGTGATCTTGACATTGCACGCTCGCATCTTGGCTCAATAAGGCACGTGGATCACGTGTTTTCAAATAGCCAAAACCGAATCAATCTAAGTTGTTACGTGTTGCGGGTTCAAGCTTGTTAATCTTGTGTAAACCTTGACAGAACCGGGTATCATGCGGTAGATGCAGGTTTTGGGTTGTTTTAGAGCTAATCATCCGGTGGATTAGATTTCGATTCAATCTGATAGGTTTATCATCTTTGGCAATGTTTGTTCCTTCTCCACGGACCCCGATTCGGCTGTACAACCGCATTCAGTTATGCTTTCATGAGTAAAACGTGTTTGTAAGTTATGTTTTAAATAATGCATGTTTTTAGCTTTCCATATATAGATCATATCATGCGGTGGATAGATCTTTTTGTGGTTAGTGGTGTGATTTCAAACAAGTTGTATCATGCGGTGGATTAACTTGTTTGGTTTCATGCTTGACAGGTTTTAGAGTGCCTAGACATGCGGTAGACTAGTGCTTTGAGCCTATGCATGCTTGTTCATTAAATTAATGTAATCATGCTTTACTCCATTTACATTTATTGTTATTTATCCTCGAGGATCGGTTATGGTCTCGTGCATGAGCGATGTTGTTCAAACAAAGACTTATCTATCGTCATGCTTGCGTCATCAATTCGGCTATATTCTGTTTTACGCTTTAAAGCTCCCGAATGGTTTCCAATCTGTTGACAGATAGCTTCTCATAGCTATATGTCACTTTACATGGCTTTTAGCCGCAAATATGGAACTGTCTGGTACCACCCGCTTTGGCATTTAACTACTTTGTCTTTTGTTAATTTTCAGGGAAAATTGGCTGGCACGCTTTGGAATCTGCTCGTGTGTTAAGCTAGCTTGTTCGGCTTGCTGTGTGCTTGGCGCGGGGTGCGGATTTTGCGTCAACACACTTTTTGGCACGCCCAGTGGGACACTTTAGCTGAAACAAGATGCCTGAAATCGGCGACGTCATGGATGTCACCATTGATGACCTAACTCTAGAGCAACAAGCACAGCTGAAAGACGTTGTTGATCAGTTCCAGATGAAGTGCCTGATGTCGTTCGGCAAGAACAGAAGTGGCGTCCCATACCTTAAATCTAAAATGCCCAGGGTTCTGTTGCCGGGGGAGCCTGACACCACAGCTTTTCAAGAGAAAGGAGAGGCTCTACAGGCTTTTCGGGGTACTGCAGAAGCTGTGTTGGGTAGGCATCATACGGCTTCCTTGGGCATGTTTAAGCAAATGATGATCGGCGTGTTCGGCCCAGGCATGGAAAAGGTGTTTAGTCGAGTATCACCTCATCCATCATCAGCAGAGGTCGGAGAAACCAGTTTTTCTCAGACAACGGGAGCTCAACCGCCCCTGCAGGGCCAGCCGATCCAACCCCCTCCACAAAGCCTTGGGAGTCATCCGATCCAACCCCCTGTACAAAGCCTTGGGAGTCAACCGGTCCAACCCCCTATACAAAGCCTAGGGAGTCAGCCAGTCCGGCCGCCTCTACAAAACAATAGAGGTCAACCCGTTCAACAGCCGAACCCATATCAGCCTACATATGGGGAACTGGCGTTCGGTGCGTCTGGAGTGCCGCCCAATTCCACTTACAAGATAGCTCCAGCCAGCAACAGGTTGCAGAAAAACATGTACGGCGGGGGTTACCATGAGGTTATGGATTATGGCACTATTGACGCTCTCCCATATCCTGGGTACGATACAGCTGCAGGAATGCAAGACGATGATATTCTGGTACAGAAAATGGCCGATCTGATGCAAAATCAATTCGGCCTTAAACCTAAAATGAAAGGACCAGCTTATACGCCTCCCTTCCCAGAGTGGTACTACAGGGTGATCTTGCCGCCAAGGGTGAAGCCTCCTATGGAGTTTACAATGTTCTCTGGGCAGGACGATACAAGCACGGTAGAGCATATTGCTCAATATTTGATGCAGCTTGGAGAAGCTTCAGCTGATGAGGCGTTCAGGGTTAGATATTTCCCTTTGTCATTGACGGGCTCAGCATTCCAATGGTTCACTTCTTTGCCTCCTCAGTCGGTTGGCACATGGAGGGAGCTAGAACAAAAGTTCCATGCCCATTACTTTAGTGGTAGCACAGAGAAGAAGCTGATTGATCTGACTACCTTAAAATAGAGGCACAATGAGACGCCTCTGGAGTTCCTCAGAAGATTCAGGGAAGTCAAGGGCATGTGCTTCTCTTTGACTCTACCGGATGATTAGCTGGCTGATATGACCGTTGCAGGAATGTTGCCGGCTATTCGGGAGAAGTTGTTTGGCATGGAATTTGACAACCTACGTCAGTTGTCTCAGAAGCTATCTCTGATGAGTAACCAGGCCTATGGGTTCAAGAAGGACACCAGATTTGCCAAGCACCACGACTTAGCTGACATCTACAACCAGTTCCTCGAAAAGGCTGACCAGGTGGAAGATTCTGATGATGACGAGGAAGTGGCCGCCGCTGAGATTATGTGGGGCAAGTAGCCGTTGACTGTGAACCAGCGGTGGATCAAAGAAAACAAGGGCACGTACGACTTCGATGTCACCAAATTTGACAAGCTTTTCGAGTTCTTGGTAAAAGAAGGCCGAATCAAGATGCCTGATGGGCATTCTATGCTTCGGCCTGATGGGGTTAAAGAGAAACGTTACTGCAGTTTTCATGATAGAAACTCTCACTCCATCAATGATTGCAGGGTCTTCAGGATGAGGATCCAAAAGGCTATCCAGGAGGGACACCTGAAATTTGATAATAAGATGAAACTAGATGGCCATCCTTTCCCTCAAAATATGGTTGGCTTTTCTGTCAATATGGTGACTATTGAGGAGAAGGGGAAGACGAAGGTCCTGACTTCAGCTAGAGCGAAACAGGGTGGATCAGTGGATCCCACATGGCATGTGACGCTGGAGCAGGTCCACGGGGAGGCCCCTCGCATCCTCAAGAGCCATGTTGAAGTTGGGGAATCATCCAGGACCAAGCCCAGGGTTACCACACACATTCTCCTCAACAAATGGCAGCGTCAGCAGGAAAAAGAACGCTACCAGAGGCTAAGATACGAGGAGGAGAGGCACAGGTTTGAAGAAGAGGCGCGCAGGAAAGAACTGGAGGAGTACACGCGGGAACAGGAGCGTGTACACTGAGGATGCACATTCTACAGGCACTGCTGGAACGAAGGCTTGAAGCTTCCCACATTGAGGAACTGCCCTGAGTGCAGTGATCGATATTCTGAATACAGGCAGGAAACTGTCGATCGCCGATCCGTCCATGAGAGAATTGGAAGGATGCATCCTAGCGACGATCGGCGTCTAAAAATAAATGAGATATTGATCACCCAAGGAAAAGGCAAGTTGATAAGAGATGGGCTGATCAAGAAGAAGAGGAACACGAGTACATCTAGCAAGAAGGACAGTGGTGCCCGCCTGGCTTGAGGAAAAGCCAAAAGCGAAGGGTTCAACGCTTGAGGAACCGGGAATTGAAGCAGGCGGGGATCCAGAGAAAGCAAGTGTGGCGCCCAAAAGACAAGCCTGAAGGATCGGGTCGTTCTGCTCGAGCGTGCATGGTATACTTTTTGCCGAATGAGTTCATGGCTCCCTCTAACCAAGTTGTGCTGGAGGAAACGTCTCTAGATATCAATGATGATGAACAACTTGGTGGATTAATGGTGCAACTGGTGTTGGCTAAGCAGGCCACCTTTGGCAAACTGGCCAAAAATCGACACATGAGGTCGTTGTATTTGAAGGGATACATCAATGGCAAGCCACATTGACCAAGATGATTGTTGATGGCGGAGCTGCGGTCAACGTGATGCCGTACACTACCTTCAGGAAGCTTGGCATGGGCCCCGGGGACTTGACGCCAACGAGCATAATTCTGAATGATTTTGCTGGAAATCCTTCAGATACCAAGGGCTGCGTGCACGTGGACTTGATGATTGGGTCCAAAACATTACTCACTACCTTCTTTGTCATTGAAGGCAAAGGAGCCTATAGCTTGCTACTTGGGTGGGACTGGATCCATGCCAATTGCTGCACCCCATCTACCATGCATCAACAACTTGTTCAGTGGGTAGATGATGACATTGAAGTGGTCCAAGCAGATGATTCAGTGAGCGTGGCAAACGTCGAACCAGCTTTCTGGGAATATCAAGGCTTCGATTGTTTCTTAGGAAAAGACTGGGGTGAAGGTCCTGTTGAACTTGTCAGTAGTGACCAACAGCCGATTCAAGCAGTCGGCTCTTATAGTAATTTTTAAATGGAAAATCCAGTTGATGGAACTGATGGAAAGTTAGGACGTGGATTCATGTCGGCTTATAAATTAGAAGAAGTTGATATTGGAAACGGTGACAAGCCAAGGCCGACATTTATCAGTGCTAACTTGGAGTCAGGTTTCAGAGGGGAACTAATCAAGTTGTTAAAAGAGTATAAAGATTGCTTCGTGTGGGATTATTCGGAGATGCCTGGTTTGGATCGTTGTATTGTTGAGCATCGATTGCCAATCAAGCCTGGTTTCAGACCTTATAAGAAACCTCCCCGAAAAATCTACAAGGACGAAGTATTGGCCGATGTGAAAAAGGAAGTTGAGGGATTACTTGATGCAAACTTCATTCGGCCATGCAGGTATGTGGAGTGGATCTCTAACATCGTCCCTGTCTACAAGAAAAATGGGAAGATGAGGGTCTGCATAGATTTCAGAGATTTGAACAGAGCTACTCCTATGGATGGATACCCAATGCCTGTTGCTGATTTATTGGTTGATGTTGCTGCTAGACATAAGGTTATCAGTTTTATGGATGGTAATGCAGGGTACAACCAAATTTTCATGGCAATAGAGGACATATCGAAGATGAAGGACCGAAACGGCGAACCAGAGAGGGGGGGAGTGAATGGGAGCCGATAAAAATTCTTCTCGAAGGAGATGAAAACTCCAACAAGACGAACACGGCTTCCAACACACGTCTCCGACTAACTACCCAAGTTGGCCAAGCCCACGTAGCCACTGGAGTGCCACTGGACCTAGGAACCAACACACACAGCCTTCCGACTCGAGAACGCAGCGGAACAACAAACCCCGAGTCTACAGACCCACACCGGTCAGACCGGTGAGCACCACCGGTCGACCGGTCCCCGTTGGTGAACCGAGCAACTTTCACCAAGTGGCTCTACACCGGTCGGACCGGTGAGACACACCGGTCGGACCGATGGCAGCACCGAAAGCCCCCAAGGCACCAAACAGGCCAACCGACCACCAAACGGACCCAAACTCGAAACGGCGGCACCACGGGACAACAACGAACACACCAAGACGTTCACCCGAGCAAAATCCCACGAGAGGGTTGCACCGGTCGGACCGGTCAAGAGCACCGGTCGGACCGGTGTAGCACAGGCGACTCGGGATGAACAAGACCCGCGGGTCAACTCCCCCAAATCCAAATCTCGATCTCCCGAATCGCTCCACGGACTTGAACAAGACTTTGGGGATATCAGGAACACCTCATGAGGAGTCCATAGCCAAGTTTAATCCCACCAAATCTCGTCCAAAAAGGAGGAATCGAAGAAATCCCGCCGAAAGCACTTCCAACCCAAGAACTCAAGAAAACCCCAAAATCGAGCACTTTTACTCACGGATTTGAGAGGGGAATCACAACCCAAAGAACCACGAAGGGTTCCCACAAATTTCCCCCATCAAATCCCCAAGAGAAAAGCCCCGAAAACACCCCAAAGAAATCACGAAGAGAGGGCTCCGAAAATCACCACCAAGAACAACCGGGGAAAACACATCCAAACCTTGAGGAACCACGCCGAATCATCTATACATGAAACAAAGGTTCGTACAAGGTCTAGCAAGCCGCCCGATCATCCATCCCTCTCTACAAGATCTCTCCGTGAAGCTCTTATGCTAGTCCTAAGGAAAACCTAGAGAAAATAGGTGGAAAATAGGAAAACTAATGAGCTAGGGTTCCAAGAGTTGGCTGACATCCTCTCACCTCTTGGGTTATATGGAGGCAACCGAATGTCTAAAATGCCCTTCTCTACTAACTAGGGATACAAGCCCCTCAAGGGCGGATTTGGAATTCTTGATGTCTTCACCATCGGACGGATGCCGGCGACCGCACCTCGCGTAGCCTCGACGCAAGCCATGCGATCCCGACGCGTGTCCTCCGCTTCGAAGATTCCGGACCGCGTCGTCGCACACCGGTCGGACCGGTGCTCCTCACCGGTCGGACCGGTCCCCACCGCGTCAAACCGGTCTGGTGCTGCTGCACCTCCGTCTTCGGTTCTCCGGTCTTGGCTTTGTGGATCGGCCAAGGAACCCGGTGGTTTTCTCGGTGAACCACCGGAAACCCCGCGAACTCGGTGTAGCCTCCGCCAATCTCCACTCATGACTTGGCTCCCACGTAGTCCCGGCTCGACCTTGGTTTTTAGGCTCAACCAAGAAACCGTCCACGACTTCATCTTGCAGTTCATGCCACCATGCGGCCCGCACTTGACCCCCGCCGGCCACCGGTCCCTCGAACGAAGCCTAATTGTCTTCTCCACACCTGGAGGCCTCACCGGCGACGACCTTTCGCGCTTGTTCTTCACCTGCACCAACACGAGTCAAGCCGCAACCTGCACCTGCAATACTTAGCCAAGAATCAGTCCACACAACGTTGTCAATCACTCATCACACAAGGAAGCGACCATCCACCGGTCCTCGAACCACACATGGTCCTCAATCTCCCCCTTGATGAGTGCATTGACAACACCCACACGAAAGTAACAAGAGTGAAAAGAAAAAGAAAAGAAACGAAGAAAATCCAACAAGCGATCGAAAGCCAAACAAAGGCAAAGAGCAAGATCACTTGAAGAAGACAAGTCTCGGACCCCTTAGGCAAGGGCAACGGCTCGACACATCCGAGACAAAGCAAAGCTCAAGCAAAGAGCACAAACCACCGAAACAAAGCTCGAAAACTTCTCAAAGAGCTCCCCCTGCACACATGCAAGCTCCCCCTGAAACAATGCAACTCCCCCTGGACGAATGCATGCAAGACACCACTTGAAACAGGGCAGCTGCAACCAAAACGACCCGACCGGTCAGACCGGTCCACATCACCGGTCAGACCGGTGTGCAACATGTGTACGAACCAAGCACTCACACCGGTCAGACCGGTGACCCTGACCGGTCAGACCGGTGCTCAACAGAGCCCAAAAATGACTCGAAACCACCTGAAAACCTTCTAAACACGTCCAGCAAGCCATTTCAAGCTCAAACTTCTCCCCCTTGTTGGCAATGCATGAATCAAGCCAAAAATGCAAAACTTTCAACCTAGAGCTTCTCAAATATACAAAATTCAACAAAGAATGCTACACATGTCCAAATGAGCAAGTTAGATACTCTACGACTTCGTATCGATCTTAACTACATGATCACCAAGTTTCACAACCATTGGACGAAGCTAAGATGGATTTTGGCAATTTTGCGAAAAACTTGCCTCTCATGAGCAAAGTCCTAAACATGATCAAAGCATATCAAAAATGGCAAAGCCACACAAACTTCATGCTAGGACAGCTATTCTAACCATAAGACCATCACAAACACCCACAAGCACCTCATGTCATGTCAAAGCCACCGAGCCATGTGCCTACTTCTATGTATGAGACTTCTCATTGGTAGGCATCATGCAACGGTTTAGCACCCAAAGCAAATTAAATTCAGCACATATGACATGGGAGCATATTTTCCAAGCATTTTTCATTTCATTTTCAGATTTGTAAATGGTACATGAAATGTCTTTGCGACAAAAAGGAACTTATGCTCCTCCACAAGATAAGTCAAGAGGGCTAAACATTCATGATGGCAAATGAGCCTTTGGCCCCATATGATCAATAAACTAGCCATCCAACCACAAATTAAGCATAGCAAGGCCACAAAAACATGTCAAGAGCATGTAAAGGCATTTACACATGAGAGAGCATACATGTGACATTTTTCAAAAGCATAGCTATCAACCATGGATTATTCATCAAGATCATCAAGAGCTAAGCCAAACTAACCATAGCATACCAAACAAGCTCACAAAGACATATATCTCATTCCATGGTGAACAATGTATATGAGAGAAGCTTTTCCTAACCAATGCATATGATACAAAATGCATGCAATCTAAGATACAAGGATGCCTATACATCATGTTACATATGCCATGCCAAAAGCAAGGAATTCACAAAGGAAAACTATACATATGCTACAGACCGGCTCCTCGAGGGGAGGCAAAACGGGCTCGACACCACCGGCAAAAGAGAGCTCCCACACACCCAACTCAAGAAATCAAACACACACCAAGTTCCCCCCGCAAACGAGTGAAAGTGGCTTGATCTAGGGGTTTGGTGAAGATATCGGCTAGTTGGTCATGTGTGGGTACATGGATCAAAGCTATCTTTCCTTTCTCGACGTTGTTTCTCAGAAAATGATACCTCACTTCTATGTGCTTGGTTTTGGAATGGAGCACTGGGTTCTTTGCAACGCTTATGGCACTAGTGCTATCACATTGAAGTGGGACATGGGTATACTCCTCACCAAAGTCACTCATGGTGTAGGTGATCCAAAGGAGCTGAGAGCAACAACTAGCAGCGGCAACATACTCGGCCTCGGTCGTGGATTGAGCAACACTCGACTGCTTGCGGGAAGACCAAGACACCAAAGAAGAACCCAAAAACTGGCAAGTCCCAGAAGTGGACTTCCTATCCAACCGACACCCGGCAAAATCCGCGTCTGAAAAACCATGAAGCGCCAACGAAGAGGACGCGGAGTACCAAAGGCCGAAGTCGGGAGTGTGACGCAAGTACCTGAAAATTCTCTTCACCGCTTGCCGATGCGAAGTCCTCGAGAGACGCTTGAAAACGAGCGCACGGACACACCGAGAACCGTATGTCCCGCCTCGTCGCCGTCAAGTAGAGGAGTGACCCGATCATGCTCGGTACTCCTTCGGTCCACATGTTCACCTTCCTCGTCCGCATCAAGAGCCGTAGTCGTACTCATCGGCGTCGTCATAGCCTTGGAGTCCTCCATCTTGAACTTCCTCACAATGTCCTTGGTGTACTTAGCTCCGGTGCACAAATGTTCCTTCCTTTGATTGCTTGATTTGTGGCCCGAGGAAGAACCGCAACTCACCCATCATGCTCATCTCAAACTCCCCGCTCATATCATCCGCATACCTCGCAACAAGAGGGTTAGACGAGCCACCAAAGACAATATCATCCACGTACACCCGCACAATCGGGATATCTCTCGCCCCTGCCTCGGCAAAAACAAGGTCCGATCGACCTTCCCCATCTCAAAACCTCTCTCAAACAAGAACCCCCTCAACCTCGCCATACCAAGCTCTAGGCGCCCGCTTCAACCCATACGGCGCCTTCCTCAACTTGTACACCCGGTGGGGGTACTTCTCGCTCTCAAACCCCGAGGTCGCCTCACATACACTTCTTCCTCCAACACTCCATTCGAGAAAAGAACTCTTCACATCCATTTGGTGCAACTTGAACCCTTTAGCCACGAGAAAAGGCTAGAAGGATCCTAATCGCCTCCAAACGGGCTACGGGAGCAAAGGTCTCCTCGTAGTCGATCCCCTCCTTCTGACTGAACCCCCGGGCAACAAGTCTCGACTTGTTCCTCACAACCTCACCCTTCTCTCCCTCTTTGTTTTTCCACACCCACTTTGTACCAATCGGCTTACACCCCGGGGGAGGGTCAACCAACTCCCACACCTGATTCCTCTCAAAGTTCTCCAACTCCTCATGCATCGAGTTAACCCAATTGTGATCAGATAGTGCGTGTCCAATGTCTTTGGGCTCGAAAGAAGCAACAAACGCAGCATGAGCAAAATGGGAATTGTTTCAAACCCTCGACCGTGTAGTGCGTTCATTCATGTCGCCGATGATCCTCGAAGCTGGGTGATCCACTTGAACTCGCCGGGGAGGTTCTCGCCTCGAAGCTACCTCCCCCTCAACATCAGCTTCTCCTTGTTCTTGATTTGTCGTCGTAGGTGTAGCGAGAGGGTCCATCCATCATCGTAGTCGAAGTAGTGGGTACATGTTCGGCGGGGGCACCGCACCGCCATCTTCATCATCACCATGTTCATGCTCCTCCTCTCGAAAGATCTCCTCGCCAAGCTCATCATCACCGCACACTCAAAGACAAGGCGACTACGTGGCTCTGTCTCGTCGAAGGTTACCTCGCAAGTCTCCACGATTTGGTTAGTTTCAAGATTGAGCACACGATATGCTCTAGAATGAGATGCATAACCAAAGAAAATGCCATCGACGAGACCTAGCCTCAAACTTATCCAACTTCTCGCCTTTCTTCGAATGAAACACTTGCAACCAAAGACATGGAAGTGACTCACCTTGGGTGTGCGACCATGCATCAACTCATAGCATGTCTTCTTCTTGTGCACTCGAGGTATATCTCGTTCGACACATAGCATGCGGTATTCACCGCCTCGGCCCAATACCTCCTCGGAGTCCTATGCTCATCAAGCATCGTCCGAGCCATCTCGCACAAGGTCCTGTTCTTCCTTTCCACAACACCATTCTGGGGAGGCGTATACGGACTCGAAAGCTGGTGCTCAAGACCCAAGTCATGACAAAAGGTTTCAAAACGAGAGTTCCTGAATTCCGAGCCATTATCACTACGGATAGCTCGTATGGCATCTCCGTGCCTCTCGTTCCTCAACCTCAAGACTAGATCTCGAACAAAACCAAACGTCTCCCCCTTATCCTCGAGAAAGAACACCCACGCATACCGAGAATTGTCGTCCACCACAACAAGGACATACCACTTCCCACCCGCAGATCGCACACGAGCTGGGCCAACAAGGTCCATATGGAGCAACTCGCATGGACGCTCAGTCATCACATCGGTGAGAGGCGGGTGAGAAGAGGCCACCATCTTGGCATGCCTACACGGAGCACAAACCAACTCTTTCTCAAGCCTCAACCGTGGCAATCCTCGGACCAAATTGAGTTTACTCAAGCGAGACACAAGGTCAAAGCTCAAGTGACCCAACTTCCTATGCCACTTCCACAACTCACTCGAAGAACCAGCCAAGAAACAACGCTCCACACCCGAAGACTGAGAAAAATCAGCACGAAACACCTGACCCTCGGGAACGACTATACAAACAAGGTCCCCTCGAGAGTCCACAATCCGAGAACCACCAGGCCGAAACAACACCTCAAAGCCCTCATCCAACAACTGGGACACATAAAGCAAATTGTACCCCAGGGATTGAACAAGAGCAACACGCCTCAGAGTGATCTTGTCACTCACTTTTATCTCACCTTCTGAAAGCACACGCCCACGCCCATTGTCCCCAAAGGTGATGTACCTCTTCGTCACCACCGGACGAGACTTGAGAACCACCCCCTTGTCTTCGGTCATATGCCTCGAACAACCGGAGTCAATCAACCAAATGTTCTTCAAGTCTCCCACCCGAAAAATCAAAAATAGGCACGTGAGCGAACAAACGACTCAAGACCGGGGTTAGTACCAAAGGAGGAAAACCAGTGCCGAGCCATTTGCTCGAAAGTGGGGTTAGCACCAACCAAAGCATCTCTCCTACCAAAGCTACCTCCACGAACACCACCACGGTAACCACCCTGAGGGAACCACCCCTCTCTGCCTGGAGGAGGACCAAATCCACGCAAGAAAGCCCGTGGAACGTCCTTCCTCTCCAACTCAATGCCACGACTCCTCCAATCCCCGTATTGAGCACGAGGAGGAGAACGCCTAGCAACCGACCACCCGCACCCTTTCCGCCCCAACCACCGAACCACGACCACCGAAACAACCCTCGCACCTGTACGAGCTCGAAACCCGAACATCTGTCTGTCCAGGCCTGCACCGGTCTGACCGGTGCCCCACACCGGTCTGACCGGTGTGCCCTGGACAGCAGCACCGCCTGCAGCCTTCTTCTCTCCCCAAGCCCGAACTGTCCTCACAATCGCCCTGCCCCTGGGCATCTGCATACGAGGCTCAAGTACACCATCGGAAGGGTGGTACTTGTCCTTGTTAGCCCACTACTTCTCCATTCTCTCCTCTCGCTTCCTCTTGAAGCAAAACTCCTCCTTATGGTCATCTCTCCCACAATAGCCACAATGGAACCTCAAAAGCTTAGGCTTTGGCTTGGGATGTGGCTGCTCACTTGGTTTCTCTCCACTCAAACCCTCCACCGGTTTCTCACCACTAGCCTTCTCACTCTCCTTCCCAAAGAACACTTTCCCCGAAGTGCTCACAAACTTGATGGGCTTTTGTAGGTCATTTGTAGGTGTAGGAAACACGGGTGGAGCTGGGGTTGTGTCTAGTCGGTTCCTTAGATGGTTAGGTTTTGGTGGGAAATCATTCTTGTGGTGGGTTTTTGGTGGCTCCGGGATATTCTCTCCACTTCCCTCACCAACCTTGTTTGCCCCAAGCCCCTCACCATCTTGCCTCTTGAAGGCCTCGATCATCATCCTCAACTGAGGCTCATGACCGGACAACCAACCCATCAACTTCCTCAAATCATCATTCTCATCCTGCAAACGATCAACATAATGTGCAAGCTCCAAATTTTTTAGTGCATGCATTTCACAGGTAGAGCAAGATGTAGGCATGGGTTCCTTCAATTTAGCCTCTAGCGAACTAGTGTAAGCATGCATCTCATCAATCTTAGCATGCAAAACAGGGCAAGAAGTGCAAGCACCTAGCAAAGCAGGTCTAGACTTAAGCTCAGCCACTTCAACCCTAAGCACATCTAGTTCCTCACACTTGGAGGCGTGCTTCTCCTTAAACAAAGCAAGGTCAGCAAGGAATATGGAGCAATCAGCACAATCATTCTCATCAGAAACAACAGGGCTAGCCTTAAGCGAATCAATCTCAAGCTTGCTATCAAGCACCTGTGTCTCTAGCTCAGCCACTCTAGTCCTAGCATCCTCGAGTGAGGCCCTAAGCTCTTTCCTCATCTTCTTGGCCTCTCTAAGCATGTCATCACGGTTATCAAGCAAAGAGCCAAGCCTCTCATTCTCCTGGCGCAAGAAGGGAAGTTCATCACGCACCTCGTCGTCGGACTCAGAGTCCGAGTCGCTCTGTGTGCTCTTCTTGCTGCCGGAACTCAGCACCATGGTGCAGAAGCCATCTCTCACGAAGCAGCTCAGCCCGCTCAGGTTCTTGGACGACTTCTTGTTCTTGCGGCGATCTCCCTCGTCTTCGCTGCTGCTCGAGCTCGAGGTGGAGTACGCGGAACTGGAGTCGACGTCGCTCGCTCCAACCATCGCTCGGGCCTTGCCTCGGCCCTCCTTCTTCCTCGATCGTCGCTCGTCCTTGTACTTGTTCTTGTGCTTGCTCTTGTGGTCGCGCCTCGAACGGTACTTGCCATCGTTCATCCTCGGCTTGCGCTTGTAGCTGTCCTTGTTCTCGGCCTTCTCCGGGCAGTCGGCGACGAAGTGTCCCGGCTTGCCGCACCGGGAAGCAAGTCCTCGTGTTCCTCCTCATGTTCACGCGGTTCTCGTGCAGCCTCTCGAACCGCCTCGTCAACAGCGCCAGCTCGTCCTCTCCAAGGTCATCAAACTACTCATCTGGCATAGACATCAAAGAGGAAAACAAGAACATCCTGGTGGATGGGTTAGAGTTAGTCTTTCCTTTGGAACCACCAACGAGGGCAAGACTATGGGAATCAGTCGGTCCCCCAAGCTTGGCAGTCATGCCCCTATCCACCTCAGCCGACTTGAGCTTCGAGAACAGCTCGTTCACCGTCAGAGTATCATACCGCTCATACTCGACTATGGCCTCGAACTTTCCGCCCCATATCGTACGATCCAAAGAGTGTAAGAGCTTGACCGCTCTATCATGATCATCGTATGGGAGCACGTCCACATTGGCCCTCATGTTGTTCACCACCACCGTGAACCTCTGAAACAAGGCATCGATGGACTCACCGGGGAGATGAGTGAAGTTCTCGTACTCTCTCCGGTAGGTCGCATACAACCGTGCCTGAACCTGGGCGTTCCCAACATGAGCCTCCTTCAACACCGCCCAAATCCTACAAGCCAAGTGCTCGGTGTGCACCCGATCGAACTCAGGATGACACAAAGCACGAAACAAGTAGTCGACCGCCTTATTGTTGGCGTCGAATCTGTCCCTCGACCCTGGAGCTAGGAAATCCATCGGCTGGACATAGCCTGTGTCCACCGTGACATCCCAAAGCAGCTGACCCTTTCCGCGGAGGAACGCACCCATCCGCTTGCTCCACATCTGGTAGTTTTTGCCATCGAAGTGTGGAGGACCCGAACCCCGTTCCTGGTATGCCATCCTTGGATCTTAGACTGGTTAGAGTCAACAAAGACCCGAACCGGCTCTGATACCACTTGAAGGACCGAAACGGCGAACCAGAGAGGGGGGAGTGAATGGGAGCCGATAAAAATTCTTCTCGAAGAGATGAAAACTCCAACAAGACGAACACGGCTTCCAACACACGTCTCCGACTAACTACCCAAGTTGGCCAAGCCCACGTAGCCACTGGAGTGCCACTGGACCTAGGAACCAACACACACAGCCTTCCGACTCGAGAACGCAGCAGTACAACAAACCCCGAGTCTACAGACCCACACCGTCGGGACCGGTGAGCACCACCGGTCAGACCGGTCCCTGTTGGTGAAACTGAGCAACTTTCACCAAGTGGCTCTACACCGGTCGGACCGGTGAGACACACCGGTCGGACCGATGGCGACGAAAGCCCCCAAGGCACCAAACGAGCCAACCGACCACCAAACGGACCCAAACTCGAAACGGCGGCACCACGGGACAACAACGAACACACCAAGACGTTCACCCGAGCAAAATCCCACGAGAGGGTTGCACCGGTCGGACCGGTCAAGAGCACCGGTCGGGCCGGTGTAGCTCGGGCGACTCGGGATGAACGAGCACCCGCGGTCAACTCCCCCAAATCCAAATCTCGATCTCCCGAATCGCTCCACGGACTTGAACAAGACTTTGGGGATATCAGGAACACCTCATGAGGAGTCCATAGCCAAGTTTAATCCCACCAAATCTCGTCCAAAAAGGAGGAATCGAAGAAATCCCGCCGAAAGCACTTCCAACCCAAGAACTCAAGAAAACCCCAAAATCGAGCACTTTTACTCACGGATTTGAGAGGGGAATCACAACCCAAAGAACCACGAAGGGTTCCCACAAATTTCCCCCATCAAATCCCCAAGAGAAAAGCCCCGAAAACACCCCAAAGAAATCACGAAGAGAGGGCTCCGAAAATCACCACCAAGAACAACCGGGGAAAACACATCCAAACCTTGAGGAACCACGCCGAATCATCTATACATGAAACAAAAGTTCGTACAAGGTCTAGCAAGCCGCCCGATCATCCATCCCTCTCTACAAGATCTCTCTGTGAAGCTCTCTTGCTAGTCCTAAGGAAAACCTAGAGAAAATAGGTGGAAAATAGGAAAACTAATGAGCTAGGGTTCCAAGAGTTGGCTGCCATCCTCTCACCTCTTGGGTTATATGGAGGCAACCAAATGTCTAAAATGCCCTTCTCTACTAACTAGGGATACAAGCCCCTCAAGGGCAGATTTGGAATTCTTGATGTCTTCACCATCGGACGGATGCCCGGCGACCGCACCCTGCGTAGCCTCGACGCAAGCCATGCGATCCCGACGCGTGTCCTCCGCTTCGAAGATTCGGACTGCGTCATCGCACACCGGTCGGACCCGGTGCTCCTCATCGGTCGAGCCGGTCCCCACCCGGTCGGACCGGTCGGACCCACCGGTCGAGCCGGTGCAGTGTGCCGCCGCACCTCCGTCTTCGGTTCTCCGGTCTTGGCTTTGTGGATCAGCCAAGGAACCCAGTGGTTTTCTGGTGAACCACCGGAAACCCCGCGAACTCGGTGTAGCCTCCGCCAATCTCCACTCATGACTTGGCTCCCACGTAGTCCCGGCTCGACCTTGGTTTTGAGGCTCAACCAAGTCACCGTCCACGAGTTCATCTTGCTGTTCATGCCACCATGCGGTCCGCACTTGACCCCACTGGCCACCGGGTCCCTCGAACGAAGCCTACTTGTCTTCTCCACACCTGGAGGCCTCACCAGCGACGACCTTTCGCGCTTGTTCTTCACCTGCACCAACACGAGTCAAGCCGCAACCTGCACCTGCAATACTTAGCCAAGAATCAGTCCACACAACGTTGTCAATCACTCATCACACAAGGAAGCGACCATCCACCGGTCCTCGAACCACACATGGTCCTCAGAAGACAGCCTTCAGATGTCCTGGTCATATAGGCCTGTTTGAGTGGATAGTCATGACATTTGGGCTGAAAAATGCCGGTGCAACTTATCAACGAGCCATGAATTATATCTTTCATGAGTTGATTGGCAAAATTGTTGAAATTTACATTGATGATGCCGCGATCAAATCTTTGAATCATGACTCACACTTGGAGGATGTAAAGAGAACTCTGGAGTGCACCCGAAAACATGGATTGAAGATGAAACCAAACAAGTGTGCCTTTGGAGTACCAGCTGGAGAATTCTTGGGATTTCTGGTACATGAAGGAGGGATTGAAGTTGGCAAGAAAAGCATGAAAGCTATCGATGAAGTTGTCCCTCCAACCAATCTCAAGGAGTTGCAATCACTGCTTCGCAAGATCAATTTTGTGAGAAGGTTCATTTCGAATCTGTCACAAAAGGTTTTGCCCTTTTCTCTGTTATTGAAGCTCAAGAAGGACCAGAAGTTCATATGGGGTGCCGAACAACAAAAGGATTTTGATGAAATCAAGCGATACATGAAGGAACCACCAGTGCTGGTGCCTCCGCAGTTGAACAAGCCTTTCAAGTTGTACGTGGCGGCCGATACCCAAACCATTGGATCGGCCCTTATACACGAATTTGAAGGAAAGGAGCGGGTAGTAGCATACCTTAGCCGAAAATTAATTGATCCTGAAACCAGGTATTCGGCTGCAGAGCAGCTGTGCTTGTGTGTTTACTACTCATGTACAAAGTTTCGGCACTACTTGTTGAATGCCGAATGCGTTGTATACTCCAAGTTTGATGTAATAAAACATATGTTATCTATGCCAATTTTGAATGGAAGGATTGGCAAGTGGATTTTGGCCTTATCTGAGTTTGAGTTGAGGTTCGAATCGGCAAAAGCTATAAAAGGTCAGATTATTGCCGATTTTATAACTGAGCATCGTGATCCATCAATTGATTTGCTTGAAATTACTCCTTGGGCCCTGTTCTTTGATGGATCATCATGTGGTAAAGGTGGGGGAGTAGGGATCTTATTAATTTCGCCTAGGGGTGAGATGTTTGAGTTTGCCATCCCTATTCAGCCTACTGTCACAAACAATCAAGCTGAGTACGAGGCGCTGCTTAGAGGGCTTCAATATTTGAAAGAAGCCGAGGCTGTTTTAGTTAAGATTTATGCAGATTCAGAGCTGGTTATAAAGCAATTGAGCAGCCAATATGAGTGTAAAAGTGATGCCATGAGGAATTACTAAGAGGAATGCAGGGAAATCTTAAAGAGTTTTCAGTTAGTGATCCTACAGCATATTCCTAGAGAACATAATGAAGAGGCAAACAGGTTGGCCTAGAGTGCTTCAGGTTACATGGAGAATCAAGAAGCATTTGCCATGGAGGTATGTTCCTTCGGTAATGATCTTGCAGAAGATGATTGGAGGAAAGAGATTGTCGATTATCTGGAGGATCCATCCCGGAAAGTTTCTAGGAAGCTCAGGTATAAAGCCATAAAATTTGTTCTTCTGGATGGAAGTATATTTTACAAATCATTGGATGGGGTGTTGCTGCGATGCCTGGGTCCAGAAGAAGCAAAGAAAATGATGAGTGAGGTGCATGATGGGCTATGTGGAGCACATCAATCGGCCTATCGTATGAAATGGGTTATTAGGCAAGCTGGATGTTTTTGGCCGACGATGTTGGAAGATTGCTTTGAGTATTACAAGGGATGTCAAGACTGTCAGAAGTTTGGAAATATTCAAAGGGTTCCAGCGTCAGCATTGAATCCAATTATCAAGCAAGGGCCATTCAGAGGTTGGGGTATAGATTTGATTGGCCAGATCAACCCACCATCTAGCAAGGGGCATAAGTTTGTACTTTTAGCAACAGATTACTTCACCAAATGGGTTGAGGCAATTCCACTGAAGAAAGTAACATCAGAAAACATGGTTGAGTTTGTTAAAGAACACATCATCTACAGGTTTGGAATTCCTCAAACAATTACAACTGATCAAGGAGCTGAGTTTGTATCCTTGGAGTTCAAGGAGTTTGCCGAAAGCATGGGAATCAAATTGTTTAATTCTTCTCCTTATTATGCCCAAGCTAATAGTCAGGCAGAGGCTTCTAACAAGATAATGATCAAGCTTATACAAAAGAAAATCGATCAGAAGCCGAAAAGGTGGCATTCGGTACTCAATGAGGCTTTATGGGCTTACCGAATGGCTCCTCATGGAGCTTTAAAGACTTCTCCTTATGAGTTGGTTTATGGGCATCATGCTATTTTGCCATGGGAAATGCAATCAGATTCTAGGAGAGTGGTTTTGCAAAAGGACTTAAGCTCCAAGGATTATAGTGGCTTAATGATGGATGAGTTAGAATATTTGCATATGATCTATCTTAGAGCCTTGGAGAATATTGAGAAGAATAAGCTGCGAGTTCCTAAATATTACAACAAGAAAGTAAAGGTCAGGCAATTTGCAGAAGGAGATTTGGTTTGGAAAGCGTTACTGCCGATTGGAACTAAATACAGTACGTTCGGCAAATGGTCCCCGAATTGGGAAGGACCTTTTCGGGTAGTCCGATGTGTGCCTGGCAATGCTTACATGTTAAAAACTTTACTAGGAGAGGAATTTTCTGCTGCAATAAATGGAAGATATTTGAAGAAATATTATCCTAGTATTGAAGTTGATCGTTGATCACAAGCACCAGGATTACAAGCGTTTGACACAGAAATAGCCGGCATTCAAGAAAGAAGCCGTCTTTAGAACAGAAAAATCCTGAAAAGGGAAATGGCCAATACTAAGATGTATTGCCCTTAGCACGAAGATACATAATGTTACAGATGTTTCTTGCAATTTTTTATTTGACAATCCAGCTGCTCAAGATTACAAAGGGGTGGGAAGCAGAAGGCCTGGCGAAAGAAGAGAAAGTATGCTTCATTCATTTTTTTCTTTGCTTCTTCAGTTCCTCCCTTTTCAACTGTTCCAGGACCACCGTGATGACAACTTGGAAGCTTCGAGGATGATCGTGGCTCGTAGCCTCCATCAGGCTGTCCCAAGCAGCTTTCAAGTTACTGTACCTGTCAGAAACATTTAAGATAGAAGAACAGTTGTTAGAAACAGAGATCTGAGCTCAAGCATGGACTTCGATGTGAAGTGATGGATGAGTGTGGGTGTGGATTTGCAGGGCATCCCAGAGGGCTATTTTATTGACTGAGAGAGCATTGGGAGTGATGACTGGTTGGCGTACGTTATTGGAATACCGAGCGGTAGGGTTTTTTCTCCCGAATGCGAAGGGTTTTCATTGAACAATGCTTATGGATTCCCGAACTGAGGATTATCTGTGGATTTTTGTGCCAAGTGGCAGTTGTTTTCGCGTATTCGGCTCGAGTGAAAGTCCCAAATTCGTTGAGAACAGTAAAGTTCGCAGGCATAAGTAGGAGGGGATCATCGGAATACAAGCATGGAAATTAAAATTCTTTATTGCCGAAAATCAAACATCCCTAGTACAATCTAATCGAAAAGCCTGTTTAGCACAGACTGGGGATGAGTGAGTTCGGCAATGGCATCGCCATGGCCATCAAGGCGCTCCAAGATGACTTCGATCTCGTCGATGTCCTCTGGTGCGCCGCCCTGGAAGCCGCACGACTGGATGGAGTAGTCGACGCCGGTATGCGTCGCCATGGCGGCCAAACCCAGGGTGGAGCCCAGGCGGATGCCGTGGGTAGCCACCTCGTCCACGCGGTCTTCCACCGCGGCAAGGCGCTCCGCCGGCATGTCTCCACGGGCGTTCACCTTGTCAGCCAATTGCTCCACCAGCATTTTCAGCAGGTCAAGCTCGGTGTCGCGGGCTGCAAAGTTGCAAAACAATGGTGGTTAGTATCGAAAGGAGAATTGGATTTGAAAATTGATCTAAGGGTTATACCGTCGATGCTTCCTAGCAACTGTTTGCACTGGTCCTCCCACTCGATTTCGGCGATGCAGGCCTTCTTGGAGACTTCTCCTAGCTCACGCCGGGACTCGTCACGCTCTGCCTTGAAGCGAAGGGTGTCTTGCTCCCTGTAGGGCACGGGGGAGTAGCTGTTCGACTCCGAGGAGTCACCCGGCAGGGCCGGGTTCATGGCCGGCGCAGGGGACGGGTTCCATTGAATGAGCCTGAAACACAGAGGATCGTCAGAAACAGAGGAAAAGCTAAGACAGATCATAAAGAAAGTTGGCGATCACTGCCTCCGACGTGCGCCGGTGCGGCTCCCTTCCGCCTCGTCGGCGGCGCGGCACCTGTTGCTGCTGCCCGCCATTGGTTCTTGGAGCCGCGCTGGTGGTGGAAAAGGCAGGCTTGGATTGGCAAAGGCTTGAAGGCTAAAGGCTCGATGAAAAGCTAGGGGCACCTACGGTTTTATTTATAGGGATGATGAAGAGATCGTGGCCTTGGATCATGGTGCATATCCCGAGAAACTTGGAAAGTGGAGAGGTTTCCTTAACCGAATCGCCGTCGGGTCGTTTGGAATTCAAGCTGAGTCATATTCGGTTGACTGGCTCGGCTGAGTTGCAGTCGAAGTCCTGTTCGGGTATAGCACTGTTTGACCATAGTTACTGAATAAATCGTCCAGAGTTGCAAACAAAACCATGCAGAGGAAAAGAAAATGAGGCCTATAGAAGACAATGTTACAGGGACGGTTAATTCAGTTATACATTGCTCAGTACAACTAAATGTTCAAGTACTTTGCAATTACACTGGAGGCATTTGATATTATCTAATTAATTTTCTTCATCCATTCTTGATAATATCTCTGAGTATTGGACAGGGCGGAGAGTTGTGCCTCGAGTTGATTTACTTCAGTCATTGCCGCTGATGCTTCCTCTTGGGTTTTCTCTATCAATTCAGGGAGCTCGGTTATCTTCCTCTCGTCAGCTTCAATTTCAGCTGATAAATTCCCCAGCTCAGTTTCTAGTGCAGTCTTTCTGGCAATTTTCAACTCGAGAGCGGATTGCAGGTTGGTCAACATTTCTTTGTGGCTCTCAGTTTGGGCTTGTGATCCTTTCACAGCTTGCTCAGCTCTGGCTTTCTTTTGTTCAACGGTTGGTCGAGAGGATTGGCTTTTCAAAGCTCTCCTTATCACCACGTAGTGGATATCCCGACCTGAGATAGGCTCCAAGGAAGTTTTGATGTCTTCAGGGAGTTCTTGATTGATGGGTTCAAGCATTTCCTCGAAGTGATCAACATCTCTGATTTGATCTCGAGCATCCTTTTGCAGCCAGGCAAAGATTTCTTTGCGCCTTGCCTGAATTTCCTCCGGCAGAGCCCGATTTGGAGTTCCTCCATCTCCTGTTTCGGCAGCTGGATCATTCACCATAAATGAGCTTGATGGTGATGAAGTTTGATCCTGAAAAAGAAGGATTGCCAGGTTAGGAATGGTTTATTAAAAGAAGATAACAGAGTTGGGTGCATGCGCTTACCTCATGCCTGATTCCCTGAACTGGGGCAGGGACTTGTTCAGGTTCAGGGGGGATTTCTTGGGCAACTGGTGGAAAAGGAGTCTGAGGAGCTCTTGGCAAAGCTGAAGCTTCTACTTGAGGGGAAGCTGGTGCAGTCCCTAGTAAATTTGAGGCTTCTGGCTGAGGTGAGGGTGGATTTATCTCTGTTAAGACTGTGATTTCTGCTTGGCCAAGGGGAGATTGAACCCTTAGAGGGCTTGAAGCTTCTGGTTGAACTAATGGGTTCATTTCTGGTGAAGCTGGCACTTCTGCTTGAGGAGGGGGTGATTGGGTCCCTGGTGAAGATAAGGTCTCTGCTTGAGCAGATGGTGGTTCAGCCCTTGGTGAACTTGTATGCTGAGGGGAAGAGGTTTCCATAGGATGGTTCACCAATATTTCTTCTACAAATGCCAGATGAAGAGTGAATGCTAGTGTAAATAATGATCTTTGAAGAAAAAAGAAAGTAATAAAGGTCATACCAACAGATGAGGCATTGGCAGATTCTGAAGCTGATGGTTGCTGGGTTCTAGTCTGAAATTGCACAGGATGAAATTTGTCAGAATAAGAGTGGTCTTGTGTTCAAGAAAGAGGAGATCTTACCTCAATAGGGACCTTTTTGGTGGTTCTTTTCCTCTTGGCAGCTGGAGGTGCAACCAAGGATAGGACTTTTCTCTTGTCAGAAGTAGAGCTGATGAGAGTTGGATCCATTGTAGCATATCTGTCCATCAGCTGAGCCAGAGTTGGGGATTTAAATCCCATAGCTGAAATTGGACATACCACATTATAAGCAATTGTCCTGGCTCGAGGAGCAGGCACTGTATTCTGTAGGAGATGATCAAAATCATGGTTAGTGATGAAAGGTATGTCTGATCAAAGGGAAAAAGACAAGTGTGTTACCTCTGAGGTTGGCTGAAAATCAGGCATCAGCTCCAGGCAGAATGAGTGCACTAGCTCACTGAAGATATGGTCGTGGAATTCTTGCCACCAGGAGATGAAGAGGGGATGAGCTATTGTTATTGGTGTGAAAAGCCAGGTATAAAGAGTTGGGCTGCATTCATACTCAAAAACCCTTTTGGCTTGTATGCTATCCTTGATTTCCTCTCTGGGTTTGAGGAATTCATGAAGGAATAATCTTGGGGGCATTTGGCCACATCCAAGCTGTCGAGCCATCATATTTGGCTGATAATACTCATAGGTGCTGTGATTTAACCTCCCTCCACAAAATTCTGCTGGCAAAGCACATGGATGGATGAAGATATTGAAGATTTCTTTAGGTCTTGCATCACGGCATTTAGTTTCAAAGGAGAATTCAAAGGGGAGAGTTAAATTGTCATTGTTCAGATAAGGGAGCCAAAGAGGATCAGGGAAGCCTTTGAAGAAGAGCTCGAAAAGCTGACTGACATTTTGGTCAATAGAAACGGTTGAAGCCGCTTCTCCATGGGTTTGGCATCCTCTAGTAATTTGAGCTTGCCCTTCTTTGTGGCTTGATGAAGGGAAAAGTCGATTGTTGAGGTTGATGTTGACAATCCGGTGCATGTACAGTTGCAGCCACATCTGCACAAACCACCAAGGGCCGTTGACACATAGTATCTTCTGGCCAGTATGCATTTGAGAAATAGTCTGATTGAGCATATGATACACAGTTCCTAGGAGGTATTTTCCAAGAGGAATGCGACGACCAGCAGCCAAATGTGTAGCCATTGCAATGTGATTCAAAGTTGGCTCATTGGATTTGCCACAAAAAATGAATCTACACAACCACATGTTCAGGAACGCCCTGTATTCGACTTCACTCAGAGGGCCTTCTTTCATGTGATTATGGATATATGATTTGTATCCGCTTCCTGACTTCACTCCTGTTTGCCTTGTGGAGCCTTTGTATTCCCAGGGGTACATGGCTCCTGAAATGTCAAGGCCAATGATCATGTACACATCGGCCAAAGTTGGGGACATTGGGCCGTGACCAAAGAGGAAAGCATTGACGCCATTTGACCAAAAATGGCAAGCCGCTATCAAAAGATTTTTATTCTTTGGGGTCTCAGCCAAGGATAACTCCAAGCATTGAGCGATGCGGAGGCTATCCCAATTGCTGGTCTTGGCGCTATTATCTGCAAGTATCCTCTTATACCAATTTCTCCAACCTTCAATTGGGGGCAAAGGCCAGTTCTTGAAAGCATCTTGCCACAGGGGAGGCCCTGATAAAGCCACTTTGAAGGGGATTCTTTTGGATTCAGCTGCAATGAACTCGCGGGGATCGGAGGTTCCCACAGGTCCGAGGAAATAAGATGTCGAGTTGGTCTCAGTATGAATCAAAAGCTCAGTGGAAAGCTCCTATCAAAAGGAAACAGAAGGAGAAATCTGAGATAGGAGTTAGAAAAATAATGCCGAATGAACCTTAAGGGGGTGAAGTTTACCTGAGCGGCTTGATTTTGATCCGCCATTGAAGATTTGAGCTTGGAGAAGAGATGATCTAGGGTTTGGATCTGGACGGAGACTCCGATGGGTTGCAAGGAGGAAGAATAGGTGTTGAACATATTTGACTTGAAGACGTTGGTAATTGGAGTCAATTTCGGAATAAAAACACTTTTATCCCGTAATTGAAGGGGCATATGTTAACACCAAAAATTGGTACAAGAGAGAGTCTGATTTGTGGGCCTAGCTTGGTAAAAAAAATCCCGTCCAGCGGAGGAGGATTTCTTCAGAAGATTCGGCAGAGATGCTTGCGGTCGGCAGTTTGCTTCCGTTCGGCAAAAGGACAGTTAGCGCTGATTTCGCGGGATCGCATGGTGACGTGGCCCGGGCGGAAGGGACGAATGGATGGATAAGCATTCGCACTTGGGCGTTAAAATTAGGTATCAAATATTGTGCTCGTAGTCCACCAGGAGTCATGCTAAGACAGGGTATAAATATGAACCCTGGATGTATGTAATTGTAATCGAACATTGTCATAACAAACCGGCTTTACGCCAAACCTTCGAGTCCTCTAGTCGTGTCGTCGAGTTCTTCGAGAGGGTTCATTGATCCATCGACCTCCGTAAGTACCGGCAACCTTGTATCATTTCTAGTATCATGCGGTGGATTTAGATCGTGATGCAAGTAGTCTTGTTACCATGCTTAGTATCATGCGGTGGATTTAAGCTTGGTTCAAGAGGGTTTCTTGTTAGATCATGAGCCATGCGGTGGGCTAAGATCTAGCTTGGAGCTAGTTATCAGCTCTATTAGATTTTGGCAAGATCTAATGGATTCATTAAGTTACCACGTGTTGCTTTGAGGTTTTACTTTATGTTTATATTCATGTAGCACTCTTTGCCCAATTTAGATTGACTTGAATCGGCTTTATCTGTTTGGTGATCTTGACATTGCACGCTCGCATCTTGGCTCAATAAGGCACATGGATCACGTGTTTTCAAATAGCCAAAACCGAATCAATCTAAGTTGTTACGTGTTGCGGGTTCAAGCTTGTTAATCTTGTGTAAACCTTGACAGAACCGGGTATCATGCGGTAGATGCAGGTTTTTGGGTTGTTTTAGAGCTAATCATCCGGTGGATTAGATTTCGATTCAATCTGATAGGTTTATCATCTTTGGCAATGTTTGTTCCTTCTCCACGAACCTTGATTCGGCTGTACAGCCGCATTTGGTTATGCTTTCATGAGTAAAACGTGTTTGTAAGTTATGTTTTAAATAATGCATGTTTTTAGCTTTCCATATCTAGATCGTATCATGCGGTGGATAGATCTTTTTGTGGTTAGTGGTGTGATTTCAAACAAGTTGTATCATGCGGTGGATTAACTTGTTTGGTTTCATGCTTGACGGGTTTTAGAGTGCCTAGACATGCGGTAGACTAGTGCTTTGAGCCTATGCATGCTTGTTCATTACATATTTGTAATCATGCTTTACTTCATTTACGTTTATTGTTATTTATCCTCGAGGATGGGTTATGGTCTCGTGCACGAGCGATGTTGTTCAAACAAAGACTGATCTATCGTCATGCTTGCGTCATCAATTTAGCTATGTTCTGTTTTACGCTTTAAAGCTCCCGAATGGTTTCCAATCGGTTGACATATAGCTTCTCATAGCTATATGTCACTTTACATGGCTTTTAGCCGCAAATATGGAACTGTCCGGTACCACCCGACAAGTTCCAAGCTTTGGCATTTAGCTACTTTGTCTTTTGTTAATTTTCAGGGAAAATTGACTGGCACGCTTTGGAATCTGCTCGTGTGTTAAGCTAACTTGTTCGGCTTGCTGTGTGCTTGGCGCGGGGTGCGGATTTTGCGTCAACCGATGCTCGCTTCCTTGTGTGATGAGTGATTGACAACATTGTGTGGACTGATTCTTAGCTAAGTTGCAGGTGTAGGTTGCGGGTTGACTGGTGTTGGTGCAGGTGAAGAACAAGCGCGAAAGGTCATCGCCGGTGAGGCCTCCAGGTGTGGAGAAGACAAGTATGCTTCGTTCGAGGGACCCGGTGGCCAGCGGGGTCAAGTGCGGGCCGCATGGTGTCATGAATAGCAAGATGAAGTCGTGTATGGTTTCTTTGTTGAGCCTCAAAACCAAGGTCGAGCTGGGACTACGTGGGATCCAAGTCATGAGTGGAGATTGGCGGAGGCTACACCGAGTTTGCGGGGTTTCCGGTGGTTCACCAGAAAACCACTGGGTTCCTTGGTTGATCCACAAAGCCAAGACCGAAGAACCGAAGACGGAGCTGCAGCAGCGCCAGACCGATCTGACCGGTGAGGAGCACCGGTCTGACCGGTGTCTGACGGTGCAGTCCGGAATCTTCGAAGCGGAGGACACGCGTCGGGATCGCAAGGCTTGCATCGAGGCTAAGCAGATTGCGGTCGCCGGGCATCCGTCCGGTGGAGAAAGCTTCAAGTCTTCCAAAACCGCCCTTGAGGGGCTTGTATCCTTAGTTATTAGGAAAGGGTATTTTAGACTTTCGGTTGCCTCCATATAACCCAAGAGGTGAGAGGATGGCAGCCAAGCCTTGGAACCCTAGTTCATTTGCTTTCCTATTTTCCCTTCCTATTTTCTTAGGATTTCCATAGGACTAGCTTGAGAGCTTCATGGTGAGATTTCGTGAGAGGGTTGGATGATCGAGCGGCAAGCTAGACCTTGTATGAACCTTTGTGGCATGTATAGATGATTCGGCGTGGTTCCTCAAGGCCTTGTTGTGTTGTTCCCGGTTGTTCTTGATGGTGATTTTCGGAGCCATTTCTTGGTGTTTTTCTTGGGTTGTTTTTGGGACCTTTCTCTTGGGGATTTGATGGGGGAAATTTGTGGGAACCCTTCGTGGTTCTTTGGGCTGTGATTCCCCACCCAAATCCGTGAGTAAAGGGGCTCGATTTTGGGGTTTTCCGAGTTCTAGGGTTTGAGGCGTTCTTGGCAGGATTTCTTCGATTCCTCCTTTTTGGACAAGTTTTGGTGGGATTAAACTTGTCTATGGACTCCTCATGAGGTTTTCCTATCACCGCCAAAGTCTTGTTCAAGTCCCTGGAGCGATTCGGGAGATAGAGGTTTGGATTTGGGGTAATTGACGCACGGGTGCTGTTCATGCCGAGCTGCCCAGGCTACACCGGTCTGACCGAGGCTCTTGACTGGTTTTACCGGTGCAACCCTTGGTGGGTATTTGCTCGGGTGAACGTCTAGGTGAGTTTGCTGTTGTCCTGTATTGGGGCTGTTTTGAGTTTGGGTCAGTTTGGAGGTCGGTTGGCCTGTTCGGTGCTTTGGGGGCTTTCAGGCTATGACCGGTCTGACCGGTGCGTCTCACCGGCCTGACCGGTGTGGAGCCACTTAGTCGAAGTTGCCAAGTTTCACCAGCAGGGACCGGTCTAACCGGTGGTGCTCACCGGTCTGACCGGCGTTGGTCAGTGGACTCGAGGTTTGGTGTTCCGCTGCGTTCTCGGGTCAGAATGTTGTGTGTTGGTTCCTAGGTCCAGTGGCACTCCAGTGGCTACGTGGGCTTGACCAATTTGGGTAGTGAGTCGGAGACGTGTGTTGGAAGCCAGGTTCATCTTGTTGGAGTTTCCATCTCCTTCGAGAAGAATTTTTATCGGCTCCCATTCACTCCCCCCTCTCTGGTTCGCCGCTTCGGTCCTTCAAGTGGTATCAGAGCCGGTTTGGGTCTTTATTGACTCTAACTAGTCTAAGATCCAAGGATGGCGTACCAGGAACGGGGTTCGGGTCCTCCACACTGCTATGGCAAGAACTACCAGATGTGGAGTAAGCGGATGGGTGTGTTCCTCCGCGGAAAGGGTCAGATCCTTTGGGATGTCACGGTGGACACAAAGCTATGTCCGGTACCGATGGACTTCCTCACTCCGGATCGAGGGACCGATTCGACGCCAACAATAAGGCGGTCGACTACTTGTTTCGTGCTTTGTGTCAGCCTGAGTTCGATCGGGTGCACACCGAGCACTTGGCTTGTAGAATTTGGACGGTGCTGAAGGAGGCTCATGTTGGGAATGCCCAGGTTCAGGCACGGATGTATGCGACCTACCGGAGAGAGTATGAGAACTTCACTCATCTCCCCGGTGAGTCCATCGATGCCTTGTTTCAGAGGTTCACGGTGGTTGTGAACAACATGAGGGCCAATGTGGACGTGCTCCCGTACGATGATCATGATAGAGCGGTCAAGCTCTTACAGTCTTTGGATCGTACCATTTGGGGCGGAAAGTTCGAGGCCATTGTGGAGTCAGAGAAGTATGACCCCTGACAGTGAACGAGCTGTTCTCGAAGCTCAAGTCGGCTGAGGTGGATAGGGGCTTGACTGCCAAGCTCGAGGGTCCGACTGATTCCCATAGTCTTGCCCTCGTTGGTGGTTCGAAAGGAAAGTCTAACACTAACCCATCCACCAAGATGTTCTCTTTGTTCTCCTTGATGTCTATGCTAGATGAGGAGTTCGACGTGCTTGGAGAGGACGAGCTGGCACTCTTGACGAGGCGGTTCGAAAGGCTACACGAGAACCGAGTGAACATGAGGAGGAACACGAGGACATGCTTCCAGTGTGGCAAGCCAGGACACTTCGTCACCGACTGCCTGGAGAAGGTCGAGAACAAGGACGGCTACAAGCACAAGTCGAGAATGGTTGGCAAATACCGGTCGAGGCGCGACCACAAGAGCAAGCACAAAAACAAGTACAAGGACGAGCGACGATCGAGGAAGAAGGAGAGCTGAGGCAAGGCCCGAGCGATGGTTGGAGCAAGCGACGTCGACTCCAGTTCCGCGTACTCCACCTCGAGCTCGAGCAGCAGTGAAGATGAAGGCGATCGTCACAAGAGCAAGAAGTCGTCCAACAACCTGAGCGGGCTGAGCTGCTTCGCGAGAGACGGCTTCTGCACCATGAGGACCAGGAGCGTCCCGGTGGTCGATGGATGACCGCTCCTCAGTGATGAGTGATTGACAACGGGTGTTGGACTGACTCTTGGCTCAGTGCGCAGATGTAGGCTGCGGCCTAGTTCGTGTTGTTGCAGGTGAAGAACGGGCGCGAAAGGTCTTCAGCCTTGAGGGGCCTCCGGGAGATGGAGAGAAAAGTAGGCTCGGTTCGAGGGACCCGGTGGACGGCGGGACTAGGTGCGGGCCACATGGTGGCGAGACGAGCAAGATGAAGTCACGGACGATCGAGCCGGTGCACGGTGGCGGTCGAGTCAAGAGGCTTGGCGGGAGGCCAGGTCGAGCACGCGGGGTTTGGTGGTTTGCCCACAAAACCATCTGAGGACGGTTTCTTGGTTTGGGCCTCAAAACCAAGTCTGAAGGCCCAACACAACGGAGACGGGATCCGGGCGTGTCGGGAAGCTTCGAAGCGGAGGACACGTGGCGGGATCGCATGGCTTGCGTCAGGAGGACGCGGGGTGCGGTGAAGGCGTGGCCGTCCGATGGCAAGACCCACAAACATTACATAAATGCCCCTGCGTGGGTTGTATCGCCAGTAGTTGAGTTAGGGGTAGTCGTGTCATTTCCCACACCGGCGGGACCCGATATATAAGCCATGAGTGTGTGTGGATGGCTCTCCCTCTCCGCGACTTAGGGTTTCATTTCCCCCTCCTCCTTCTCATTTTCCTGAGACATTTTCTTCTCTATTTCTTTTCTAGGCTAGCATGAAAGCTTCATGAGAGATTTGTTGAGAGGGATGGATGCTAGGGCGGCATGCTAGACCTTGTGAATCTTTCCTGGTTTGTATAGAAGATTCGGCGTTGTGTTTTTCGTAGTCTTTTTCGTGTTTGTTTTTGGTGCCCTTGTTCTTGGTGTGGTTCCATGGATTTGAGTGGGTTTCTCCCTGCATTTCTTTGAGGGAAACATGGATGGATGTCTTGTGCATCTTTGGGATTGATCTTTTGCCCTCAAACGCCGGGAAACCACTTCGGTTCAAGGACTTTCGTTCGGAGCTCTAGCTTTTGGTGGTGTTCAAAGGATCCGCGATTCCCGATGATTTAGAAGGTTAGGAGACGAAATGTTTTGGGTATAGCATCCTTGGTTGACACTTTTCATGTCCTCAAACTCTTGTCTCAACAGCTTCTACCGTTTGGGAGATCCGGTGATGGATTGGAGGAGTTGACCTTCGGGGTCGAGCAGTTTCAGCTCTGTCCTTAAGGGGCGGACAGTCCGCGTGTTTGTGGCGGACAGTACGTGACCTGCTGTTTGTCGTGTGTTCTTCATGTTCTTGCTCGTCTTCGCTTTCGATCCATTGTGTCTTTGAGTTTTCGTTGGACGAGGGTTCGGACGGTCCGCGTGTGTCGGGCGGACAGTCCGCGGGTGCCTGACGGACAGTCCGCATGCTCCCCGCGGACGGTCCGTTTTTTGGGGTTCGCTACTGGATGTTCTGTTGGATTTAACGGACGGTCCGCGGCTCTAGGCCGGACGGTCCGCGACACGGGTGCGGACAGTCCGCGATACCCTGCCGGACAGTCCGCGCGGCCTGTGTGGACAGTCCGCCCCACCTGGCCGGACAGTCCGCCAGAGCCTGGTTGTTTTGTTTCTTGGTTCGATTCCTCCTTCCTTCTTTCGTCCTTCCGCGTGTGCTTCAAGGAATCGTTCCTAAGACTTGAGGTTGATCCATAACCTTGTGGTCTTGGCGGTTGGTGTGTGATTCGGTCCATCGCTCGTGTGTGACCGGGATTTGTCTAGGGTATAGGCCGGGTTCTTCGAGAAGAATTTTTACCGACTCCTATTCACTCCCCCTCTCTAGTCGCCATCCGATCCTTCAATTGGTATCAGAGCTTGGAGCCAGATTCGTGGTGACTTTGACAAGTCTTGAATTCTAAGATGGCGTACGTTGAGCGGGGCGGTCCGCCGCACTTCGATGGGAAGGGTTACCACAAGTGGGTGGCTCGTATGATGATCTTTTTTCGTGGCAAGTTGTTGGATTTCATTGTGCTTGACAAGACCTATGCTATTCTGGCTGAGATCCACACTCTTATGGTGACCGATGCCGGTGCTAAGGCCAAGTATGAGGCAAATGCAAAAGCCGTTGATAATTTGGTCTGAAGCTTGTGTGATCCTGAGTTTGAGCGTGTTCGCCATTTGAATCTTGCTTGGCAAATTCGGGAGAAGTTGTTGGTTGCTCACGGTGGTGATAACCATGTGAAGGCTCACCTCTTTATTTCTTACCGGATGCAATATGAGAACTTTACTCAACTTCCCGGTGAGGACATTGGTGTGATGTTTCAGAGGTTCACCGCCATCGTGAAGAACATGAAGGCCAATGTTGAGGATTTTCCTTACACTGAGCATGATCAAGCTTTGAAGCTCTTGCATATCTTGGACCCAAATGTTTGGGGTGCTAAGGTTGAGGCCATCAAGGAGTCCGGGCAATACATGACTATTGAGTTGGGTGACCTCTTTTCTAAGCTCAAGTCGGCTGAGGTTGACAGGAAGTTGCAATCCAAGCATGAGGGCTCGACTGATCATAGTCTTGCTCTTGTGGGCGGATCAAAGGGCAAAGCCAACACTAACCCTTCATGTCGACAGTTTTCCTTGTCTTCTCTCATGTCCATTCCAGATGATGAGTTTGATGTGCTGAGCGAGGAGGAACTGGCCTTGCTCTCAAGGAGGTTTGATCGACTACATGAGAACCGGAGGAATGCAAGGCGGAGCTCGGGGACATGCTACAAGTGTGGCAAGCGTGGACACTTCATCGCCCAGTGCCCGGAAGCGGAGGAGAACAAGTACAAGATGAGCGAGTACAAGGCACACCCGAGGCGTGAAGACAAGTACTCCTCCAAGGGCAAGCACTTCAGCAAGTCCAAGAGCAAGGACAAGGACAAGCGGCGACAGAGCAAGAGCCATGGTGGCCGATGCAAGCGACGTCGACTCAAGCTCAAGCGATGCGCAGTCAAGCTCAAGCAGTGAAGATGAAGACGCCGGTAGGCGCAAGGACAAGAAGAGTGCAAGCCGGAACCTCAGTGGATTGAGTTGTGTAGCGCTTGAAGGCTTTTGTGGCATGGCCCATAGCACAAGCAGCAAGAAGAGCGACAAGGAAGACAGCAACTCCGACTCGGAGGATGAGGTAAATCGTGACCCGGACTCTATGCTTGCTGAGATCACTAGGTTGAATGGCTTGATTGACAACCGTGATAGTGTTCTAAGAGATGCCAAAAAGATGAGGAAAGAACTTAGGGCTCAACTTGAGAATGCTAGTGAGAAAGTAGGAGAGTTAGAGTCTAAATTGCTTGAATTGAAACTTGAGAATGACTCTTTGAAACTTGCTCCTACTATTTCTGATGATGTTGAATGTCCTGAATGTGATGCATGGTTGAATGAGATCAAGTTGCTTAATGAGAAGAATGCTTCCACTTTGGCTAAACTAGATGCTCTTAGGACTGAGTATGATGAGCTTAAGGCTAGACCCACTTTGCTTGGTGCTTGTAAATCATGTCCTACTATGCATGCTAAGCTTGTTGATGCTCGTTCTACCATTAGCACGTTGGAAGCTTCTTTGAAATCTCCTATTGTCAATGCATGCACTAGCTGTGATGAAGTTACTTTGCGCAATCTTGAACTTACTTCCCATTTGGATGTCATCTATGAGGAGAATGATTACTTGAGTAAGGTGTTGGGTTGGTTGTCTGGGCAGGAACCTCAATTGAGAATCATGATTGAGGAGTTCAAGAGAGCTGATGGTCCTGGTTTGGGGTTTGAGGAGTTGGGTGAGAAAGTGGGAGAAAACAGTGGGGAGAGTGTGTATGAGAAGTGTGTTGAGTCTAACCCCGAGTTTGAGGTGATCGGAGACATCCAACTCCCACTTCCAAAAGCACCCAAGAACTCTTTCACACCAAAGCCCAACCACCTTTGCAACAAGCTTGACGCAACCCAAGATCCACCCAAATTCCCACCTAAAACAAATGACTTCCAGAAACCGGTTAAGTTTGTGAGTGAGAAGGGTGAGAAACCTAGAGAGAAGCCAGAGCCAGAGCCAAAACCAAAACCCATCCCCTTCAGGTGTGAGTATTGTGGCAAGGAGAGGCATCTAGCAGAATTTTGCTACAAGGGGAAGAGGGATGAGAGGCTTGCTAGGGAGCAAGCAAACCAGGACAGGTATCGCCAGTCTCATGGTATTCCTGAGCCTAGAGTGTCACTTCCACGGGGTGTGGGAAGTGTGAGGAGTGTTGGTAGAGTTGGAGCTCAAGGTGCTAGGTTCCCACAGAGAGGTGGTGGTGATAGGTTTGATAGGAGAGATGATGGTGTGCGTGCTGGTGAGAGGTTTGGTCGGGCTCGTGGTAGTTTTGCTGGACGTCCCCCTACTCGTCCTCAATACGGGTTTAGGGGAGATGAGCACAACTTTGGGTTCTAGAGGAACTACAGACCACGTTTTCCCCCTCGTGGTGCTCGTACTCCCTCCATGGGACATGGGAATTTTGGTGGCAAGGGAATGATGTTTGCTAACCCCTCTTTTGAGCAGATGGCTCGACACTGATTCAACTTTCTTTGTGCTAACCCCAGTGTCGAGTCGTTGGCTCATTCTCGTTCTTGTTTCTGACTACAGGCAGGAGGCTTGGAGCACATTTGGTTGATCGACTCCGGATGTTCCCGACACATGACCAGAGACAAGAAGTGGTTCTCCAGCCTCACCCCAGTGAAGGAAAAGATGTACATTACTTTTGGGGACAATGGACGAGGAAGGGTGATTTCTGAGGGTGTAGTGCATGTGAGTGACAAGGTAACGTTGAAAAGGGTTGCTCTCGTGAAGTCTTTGGGTTTCAATTTGCTTTCGGTTTCTCAGTTGCTTGATGAGGGCTTTGAGGTGCATTTCAAGTCTGGCGAGTCTCGTTTACTGGATTCTCGAGGTGATCTTGTTTGTAAGATCATCCCCGAGGGTCAGATTTTCAGGGCTGATTTCTCTCGTTCTTTGGACCCTGCTTGCTGTTTGATGGCCGGTCCTTCTTCTGATTTGTGGAAATGGCATAGGTGGTTGGGTCACTTGAGTTTTGATTTGGTTTCCCGCTTGAGTGGGCTTGACCTTGTCCGAGGATTGCCGAGGTTGAAGTTTGAGAAGGATTTGGTTTGTGCTCCGTGTAGGCATGGCAAGATGGTAGCCACTCCCCATCCACCCCTGACCGATGTCATGACCGAGCGTCCGACAGAGCTGTTGCATGTGGACCTTGTTGGGCCAGCTCGAGTTCGCTCGGTGGGTGGGAAGTGGTATGTCCTTGTTGTGGTGGGCGATTACTCTCGCTATGCCTGAGTGTTTTTCTTGGAAGACAAGAGTGAGACTTTTGGTTTTGTTAGAGATCTGATCGTGAGGTTGAAAAACCAGAGGCATGGGAATGCCATTCGAGCTATCCGTAGTGATAATGGCTCAGAATTCAAGAACTCTCGTTTTGATGCCTTCTGTCGTGATCCAGGTCTTGAACATCAGTATTCGACCCCTTATGTGCCCCCTCAAAATGGAGTTGTGGAAAGGAAAAATCGGACTCTTTGTGAGATGGCTAGCACGATGCTCGATGAGCACAGGACTCCTAGGAGGTATTGGGCTGAGGCGGTCAATACGGCTTGTCATGTCTCTGATAGGATTTTATTGCGAGCGTTCAAGAAGAAGACCTGTTATGAGCTTATGCATGGTCGGGCACCCAAGGTGAGTCATTTCCGAGTTTTTGGTTGCAAATGCTTTATTCTTAAAAAGGGAAAACTCGACAAGTTTGAGGTTAGGTCTATTGATGGAATTTTCTTTGGATATGCTAACCATTCTAGAGCCTATAGAGTGCTTAACCTTGAGACTAACAAAATCATGGAGACTTGTGAGGTAACCTTCGACGAGACAATGCCATGTACCTCTCTTGGCTTTGAATGTGCAGGTGATGAAGAGATGGCTGAGGACCTCTTTGAAGAGGAGAAGGATGAAGCTGGAGATGATGATGGAGAGAACCAAGCGCCTGAAGTTGAGTGTGCACCCACTACTTCCCCTACGACCACTACGGAGGGTGGACCGTCTACTTCATGGACAACGACGGTGCGACAAGAGGACCAGGCGAGAGAAGCTGAAGTTGAGGGGGATGTAGTCTCGAGGCGTGAGGCTCCCAGGCGGATTCAAGAAGTGCATCCCCTATCGAAGATCATTGGGGACATCGATGAACGTACTACACGGTCAAGGTCTAGGAATTCCTCTCATTTCGCTCATGCTGCATTTGTTGCCACGTTTGAGCCCAAGGACATTGGACACGCTTTAACTGATGCAGACTGGGTCAATTCTATGCATGAGGAGTTGGAAAACTTTGAGAGGAACCAGGTGTGGGAGTTAGTTGAACCACCTCCAAATTGCCATCCTATAGGAACCAAATGGGTTTGGAAGAACAAAGAGGGTGAGAATGGGATGGTTGTGATGAACAAGTCCAGAATTGTTGCTCAGGGATATAGTCAGAAGGAGGGGATCGACTATAAGGAGACCTTTGCTCCTGTGGCCCGTCTTGAGGCAATTCGAATCCTTTTAGCCTTTGCCGTGGCTAAAGGGTTCAAGTTGTTTCAAATGGTTGTGAAGAGTGCTTTTCTGAATGGGGTCATAGAGGAGGAGGAGTATGTGAAGCAGCCACCGGGGTTCGAGAGTAAGAAGATTCCACATAGGGTGTACAGGTTGAAAAGGGCTCTATATGGGTTGAAACAGGCGCCCCGGGCTTGGTATGGGAGATTGAGAGGTTTTCTGTTGAGCAGAGGGTTCGTGATGGGTACCGTGGATAGGACCTTGTTTCTTCTCAAGCATGGGAATGACTTGTTGATTGTGCAGATATACGTGGATGATATTGTCTTTGGTGGCTCGTCACATAACCTTGTTGCCAAGTTTGCAGATGATATGAGCAGGGAATTCGAGATGAGCATGATGGGCGAGTTGCAGTACTTTCTCGGGTTGCAGATCAAGCAAGTGAAGGACGGAACATTTGTACATCAGACCAAGTACACGAAAGACATGCTGAGGAAGTTCCAGATGCAAGATGTGAAGCCTATGTCGACACCCATGGGGAGTACGGCTACTTTGGATGCGGACGAGGACGCAGAACCAGTGGACCAGCGGGAGTACAGGAGCATGATCGGCTCCCTCCTCTACCTGACGGCGACGAGGCCAGACATACAGTTCAGTGTGTGTCTGTGCGCTCGTTTTCAGGCTTCGTTGAGGACATCACATCGACAGGCCATCAATAGGATCTTCAGGTACCTACAGTCTACCCCTGGTCATGGCCTTTGGTGTTCCTCCTCGACTCTTTCTCTTCATGGTTTTTCTGATGCGGATTTTGCTGGTTGCCTAGTCAAGAGGAAGTCTACTTCTGGTTCTTGTCAGTTTCTTGGGTCCTCGTTGGTTTCGTGGTCTTCCCGCAAGCAGTCTAGTGTAGCTCAGTCTACCACTGAGGTAGGTTATGTTGCAGCCGCGAGTTGTTGTTCCCAGCTGTTGTGGATTTCATACACTTTGAGAGACTTTCGTGAGGAGTGTATCCAGATCCCACTTCTTTGTGATAGCACCAGTGCCATAAGCATAGAGAAAAACCCAGTGCTTCACTCCAGAACCAAACACATATAAGTGAGATACCATTTCTTGAGAGACAATGTGGAGAAAGGGACCATTGTGTTGAGTCATGTCCCTACCCAAGATCAGCTTGCAGACATCTTTACAAAGCCTCTCGGCCAAGCTACATTTGTGCGCTTGCGGGGGGAACTTGGGGTTTGTTTCCCTTTCTAGTTGATTTTTGGGGGATTTTCTTTTGTACCATATGTATCATACCATGTTTACTTTGATGTATATACATGCTTTGCTTGATGTATAAACCATGGTAGGATAGCCATTTTGTTATATATCATGTTGCATTTGTATCATATTGCATTTTAGGATGATGAGCTTCTTTCATATGCCTTATTTGAGTTTCTTTGGCTACTTGTGAGATATTGGTCATGTGTGTGGAGAAATGACTATGTGAGGCTATGCTCTTGGAATGTTTGAGATACATGTGTTGTGAGATAACCCTTTTTAATCAAATGCTAATCTTGACTAATTTTAATGAAATGTTCTCCACTCGTGTGTAGTAGTGTATCCATGTCACGTTTTGGTCTAAATGTGCCTTTCATGCTTAGATTGTGCTTGGATGTTTCTTTCTTGCATTTGGGCCAAAGGCCGATATCATTGTGAATGTTTAGCCTATGTTGCATTCATGGGGGAGCATAAGCTTATTTTTGCCGCAAAAGCACTTCATGTACCATGAAATGAATTAATCTTGAAAAGAAGTGTGTATGCTTGAAAAATGCTCCATCCATCATGTTTATGCTTAAAATGTCTTTTCTTTCACACATGGGTGCAAAACATGTTGCATGATGTTCACCAGTGGAGAAGTCTCCCCGAAGTGGACACATGGCTCATGATCTTTAACATGACATGCTTTGCTTTATGGGTGTTTGCAATGATCTTTTGTTGAGACTTTGATATCCTTGTATGATCTCTGGATGATATGCATGTTTTTGGCTAGAATATGACATGGATAGGCCTTTATATTTGAAGTGAGCCATCTTTTGATAAAACTGCTCAATCTGAAAATTTGCTTTGTCACATGCCTATATTTCCATATATTACTTGTGGCAATGCTTTGACTATGTTATGATCCATATATGTGCTTTTTGTCTCACTTCTAGCCTTTGACACTAGATTTGGCCTATTTGAGAAGCTCATGTAGATGTTTATATGCTTTGTCTTACATTCCTGCATTTTCACCTTGATTCATACATTGTCAACAAGGGGGAGAAGAGATGAGCTTAATGCAAATTCAGAAAAATGCATCTAAAATTTGGAAGTTTGCATTCACATGTTCAGGGGGAGCTTGCATTTGTTCAGGGGGAGCTTTCTTGTTGTTTTCATTGTGGAGTTTGTGCTTTGCTCGGCTTGTGACCTTTCTTTGCCTTTCTTTGGTTTTGGTCATGAGTTGAGCTTCTTTGTTTTTCTTTCTTCTTACTTTTTTTCTCTGAATTTCATTTCGCGTTGTGTGTTGCCAATGCACTCATCAAGGGGGATATTGAGGACCAGGAGCGTCCCGGTGGTCGATGGATGACTGCTCCTCAGTGATGAGTGATTGACAACGGGTGTTGGACTGACTCTTGGCTCAGTGCGCAGGTGTAGGCTGCGGCCTAGTTCGTGTTGTTGCAGGTGAAGAACGGGCGCGAAAGGTCTTCAGCCTTGAGGGGCCTCCGAGAGATGCAGAGACAAGTAGGCTCCGTTCGAGGGACCCGTTGGACGGCGAGACTAGGTGCGGGCCACATGGTGGCGAGACGAGCAAGACGAAGTCATGGACGATCGAGCCGGTGCACGGTGGCGGTCGAGTCAAGAGGCTTGGCGGGAGGCCGGGCCGAGCGCGCGGGGTTTGGTGGTTTGCCCACAAAACCATCTAAGGACGGTTTCTTGGTTTGGGCCTCAAAACCAAGTCCGAAGGCCCAACACGACGGAGACGGGATCTGGGCGTGTCGGGAAGCTTCGAAGCAGAGGACACGCAGCGGGATCGCATGGCTTGCATCAGGAGGACGCGGGGTGCGGCGAAGGCGTGGCCGTCCTATGGCTAGACCCACAAACATTACATAAATGCCCCTGCGTGGGTTGTATCGCCAGTAGTTGAGTTAGGGGTAGTTGAGTCATTTCCCACACCGACGGGACCTGATATATAATCCATGAGTGTGTGTGGATGGCTCTCCCTCTCCGCGACTTAGGGTTTCATTTCCCCCCTCCTCCTTCTCATTTTCCCGAGACATTTTCTTCTCCATTTCTTGTCTAGGCTAGCATGAGAGCTTCATGAGAGATTTGTTGAGAGGGATGGATGCTAGGGCGGCATGCTAGACCTTGTGAATCTTTCCTGGTCTGTATAGAAGATTCGGTGTTGTGTTTTTCGTGGACTTTTTCGTGTTTGTTTTTGGTGCCCTTGTTCTTGGCGTGGTTCCGCGGATTTGAGTGGGTTTCTCCCCGGATTTCTTTGAGGGAAACATGGATGGATGTCTTGTGCATCTTTGGAATTGATCTTGTGCCCTCGAACACCGGGAAACCACTTCGATTCAAGGACTTTCGTTCGGAGGTCTAGCTTTTGGTGGTGTTCAAAGGATCCGCGATTCCCGAAGATTTAGGAGGTTAGGAGATGAAATTTTTGGGGTATAGCATCCTTGGTTGACACTTTTCATGTCCCCAAACTCTTGTCTCAACAGCTTCTACTGTTTGGGAGATCCGGTGATGGATTGGAGGAGTTGACCTTCGGGGTCGAGCAGTTTTCAGCTCTGTCCGTAAGGGGCGGACAGTACGCGTGCCTGTGGCGGACAGTCCGTGACCTGCTGTTCGTCGTGTGTTCTTCATGTTCTTGCTTGTCTTCGCTTTCGATCCGTTGTGGCTCTGAGTTTTTGTTGGACGAGGTTTCGGACGGTCCGCATGTGCCGGGCGGACAGTCCGCGGGTGCCTGGCGGACAGTCCGCGTGCTCCCTGCGGACGGTCCATTTTTCAGGGTTTGCTACTAGAGGTTCTGTTGGATTTAACGGACGGTCCGCGGCTCTAGGCCGGACGGTCCGCGGTACGGGTGCGGACAGTCCGCCCCACCTGGCCGGACAGTCCGCTAGAGACTGGCTGTTTTGTTTCTTGGTTCGATTCCTCCTTCCTTCTTTCGTGCTTCCGCGTGTGCTTCAAGGAATCGTTCCTAAGACTTGAGGTTGATCCATAACCTTGTGGTCTTGGTGGTTGGTGTGTGATTCGGTCCATCGCTCGTGTGTGATCGGGATTTGTCTAGGGTATAGGCCGGGTTCTTCGAGAAGAATTTTTACCGGCTCCTATTCACTCCCCCCCTCTCTAGTCGCCATCCGATCCTTCACACCATGGCGCTGAGCTCCAGCAGCAAGAAGAGCACACAGAGCGACTCGGACTCCGATTCCGACGACGAGGTGCGTGATGAACTTCCCTTCTTGCGCCAGGACAATGAGAGGCTTGGCTCTTTGCTTGATAACCGTGATGACATTCTTAGAGAGGCCAAGAAAATGAGAAAAGAGCTCAGGGCTTCACTCGAGGATGCTAGGACTAGAGTGGCTGAGCTAGAAACACATGTGCTTGATAGCAAGCTTGAGATTGATTCCCTTAAGGCTAGCCCTGTTGTTTCAGATGAGGTTGATTGTGCTGATTGCTCCATCTTTCTTGCTGATCTTGCTTTGTTTAAGGAGAAGCATGCCTCCAAGTGTGAGGAACTAGATGTGCTTAGGGTTGAAGTGGCTGAGCTTAAGTCTAGACCTGCTTTGCTAGGTGCTTGCACTTCTTGCCCTGTTTTGCATGCTAAGCTTGATGAGATGCATGCTTACACGAGTTCTCTTGAGGCTAAGCTGAAAGAACCCATGCCTACATCATGCTCTACCTGTGAAATGCATGCTTTGAAAAATTTGGAACTTGCACATTATGTTGATCATTTGCAGGATGAGAATGATGAGCTGAGGAAGTTGATGGGTTGGTTTTCTAGTCATGAGCCTCATTTGAGGATGATGATCGAGGCATTTAAGAGGTAGGATGCTGAGGGACTTGGGGCAAACAAGGTTGGTGAGGGAAGTGGAGAGGATATCCCAGAGCCACCAAAAACCAACCACAAAAATGATTTCCCCCCAAAACCTACTAGACACAACC
This sequence comes from Cenchrus americanus, assembly GCA_947561735.1. NCBI lineage: Eukaryota > Viridiplantae > Streptophyta > Magnoliopsida > Poales > Poaceae > Cenchrus > Cenchrus americanus. The sequence goes on from OX387242.1 coordinate 192,866,377, forward strand.
CCAGCTCCACCCGTGTTTCCTACACCCACAAATGATCTCCAAAAGACTATCAAGTTTGTGAGCACTTCGGGGAAAGTGTTCTTTGGGAAGGAAAGTGAGAAGGCTAGTGAAGGGAAACCGGTGGAGGAGTTGAGTGGAGAGAAACCAAGTGAGCAGCCACAGCCCAAGCCTAAGCCTAAGCTTGTGAGGTTCCATTGTGGCTTTTGTGGGAAAGATGGCCATAAGGATGAGTTTTGCTTCAAGAGGAAGCGGGAGGAGAGGATGGCAAACAAGTGGGCTAGCAAGGACAATTACCACCCTTCCAATGGTATTCTTGAGCCTCGTGTGCACATGCCCAGGGCCAAGGCGAGTGTGAGGATAGTTCGGGCTTGGGAAGAGCGGAAGGCTGTTGGAGGTGCTCCTTCCCAAGTCACACCGGTCAGACCGGTTTGGGGCACCGGTCAGACCGGTGCAGGCCTGGACAGGCAGCAGTTTGGGTTTCGTGTTCGTACAGGTGCGAGGGTTGTTTCTGGAGGTTGTGGTTCTGGTGGTTGGGCTGGAGAGTTTGCAGGTGCTCAGGTTGCTAGGCATTCTCCCCCTCGAGTTCACTACGGGGATGGGAGGAGTCGTAGCTTTGAGAAGGAGAGGAGGGACGGTCCACGGGCTTTCTTTTGTGGTTTTGGTCCTCCTCCAGGCAGAGAGGGGTGGTTCCCTCAGGGTGGTTACCGTGGTGGTGTTCGTGGAGGTAGCTTTGGTAGGAGAGATGCTTTGGTTGGTGCTAACCCCACTTTTGAGCAAATGGCTCGGCACTGGTTTTACTATTTTGGTACCAATGCTGAGTCGTTTGTTCGCTCACGTGCTCGTTTTTGAATTTCAGGTGGGAGACTTGAAGAACATTTGGTTGATTGACTCTGGTTGCTCGAGGCATATGACCGGAGATAGGGGTGGTTCTCAAGTCTCGTCCCGGTTGTGACAAGGAGGTACATCACTTTTGGGGACAATGGGCGTGGGCGTGTGCTTTCTGAAGGTGAGATCAAAGTGAGTGACAAGATCACTCTCAGGCGTGTTGCTCTTGTTCAATCGCTGGGGTACAATCTGCTTTCTGTGTCCAGTTGTTGGATGAGGGTTTTGAGGTGTTGTTTCGGCCCGGTGGTTCTCGGATTTTGGACTCTCGAGGGGACCTTGTCTGTATGGTCGTTCCCGAGGGTGAGGGGTTTCGTGCTGGTTTTTCTCAGTCTTCGGGTGTGGAGCGTTGTTTTTTGGCTGGTTCATCGAGTGAGTTGTGGAAGTGGCATAGGAAGTTGGGTCACTTGAGCTTTCACCTTTTTGTCTCGCTTGAGTAAACTCAATTTGGTCCGAGGAATGCCACGGTTGAGGCTTGAGAAAGAGTTGGTTTGTGCGCCGTGTAGGCATGCCAAGATGGTAGCCTCTTCTCACCCGCCTCTCACTGATGTGATGACTGAGTGTCCATGCGAGCTGCTCCATATGAACCTTGTTGGCCCAGCTCGTGTGTCCTTGTTGTGGTGGACGACTACTCTCGGTATGCGTGGGTGTTCTTTCTCGAGGATAAGGGGGAGACGTTTGGTTTTGTTCGCGATCTAGTCTTGAGGTTGAGGAACGAGAGGCACTGAGATGCCATACGAGCAATCCGTGGTGATAATGGCTCGGAATTCAGAAACTCTTGTTTTGAAACCTTTTGCCATGACTTGGGTCTTGAGCACCAGTTTTCGAGTCCGTATACGCCTCCCCAGAATGTTGTTGTGGAAAGGAAGAACAGGACCTTGTGCGAGATGGCTCAGACGATGCTTGATGAGCATAGGACTCCGAGAAGGTATTGGGCTGAGGTGGTGAATACCGCGTGCTATGTGTCAAACAGGATCTACCTCAGAGTGCACGAGAAGAAAACATGCTATGAGTTGATGCATGGTCGCACACCCAAGGTGAGTCACTTCCATGTCTTTGGTTGCAAGTCTTTCATTCTGAAGAAAGGCAGGAAGTTGGATAAGTTTGAGGCTAGGTCGGTCGATGGTATTTTCTTTGGTTATGCATCTCATTCTAGAGCATATCGTGTGCTCAATCTTGAAACTAACCAAATCGTGGAGACTTGCGAGGTAACCTTCGACGAGACAGAGCCACGTAGTCAGCTTGTGTTTGAGTGTGTTGGTGATGATGAGCTTGGCGAGGAGATCTTTCAGGAGGAGGATCATGAACATGGAGACGATGAAGATGGCGGTGTGGTGCCCCCGGCTGAACATGTACCCACTACTTCCACTACGGTGGTGGACGGACCCTCTCCTATACCTACGACGACAAATCAAGAACGAGGAGAAGCTGATGTTGAGGGGGAGGTAGCATCGAGGCGAGAACCCCCCGGAGAGTACAAGTGGATCACCCAGCTTCGAGGATCATCGGCGACATGAATGAACGCACTACACGGTCGAGGGTTCGGAACAATTCTCGTTTCGCTCATGCTGCATTTGTTGCTACTTTTGAGCCCAAAGACATTGGACGCGCACTATCTGATCACAATTGGGTTAATTCGATGCATGAGGAGTTGGAGAACTTTGAGAGGAATCAGGTTTGGGAGTTGGTTGACCCTCCTCCAGGGTGTAAGCCGATTGGTACAAAGTGGGTGTGGAAGAACAAAGAGGGAGAGAAAGGTGAGGTTGTGAGAAACAAGTCGAGACTTGTTGCTCAGGGGTTTAGTCAGAAGGAGCGGATCGACTACGAGGAGACCTTTCCTCCTGTAGCCCGTTTGGAGGCGATAAGGATCCTTCTAGCCTTTTCTGTGGCTAAAGGGTTCAAGTTGCACCAAATGGATGTGAAGAGTGCTTTTCTGAATGGTGTGTTGGAGGAAGAAGTGTATGTGAGGCAACCTCCGGGGTTTGAGAGTGAGATGTACCCCCACCGGGTGTACAAGTTGAGGAAGGCACTGTATGGGTTGAAGCAGGCGCCTAGAGCTTGGTATGGCAGGTTGAGGGGGTTCTTGTTTGAGAGAGGTTTTGAGATGGGGAAGGTTGATCAGACCTTGTTTTTACTGAGGCAGGGCAGAGATATCATGATTGTGCAGGTGTACGTGGATGATATTGTCTTTGGTGGCTCGTCTAGCTGTCTTGTTGCAAGGTTTGTAGAGGATATGAGCAGACAATTAGAGATGAGCATGATGGGCGAGTTGCAGTTCTTCCTCGGGCTACAAATAAAGCAATCAAAGGAAGGAACATTTGTGCACCAGGCTAAGTACACTAAGGACATTGTGCGGAAGTTCAAGATGGAGGATTCCAAGGCTATGACGACGCCGATGAGTACGACTACAGCTCTTGATGCGGACGAGGAAGGTGAACACGTGGACCAGAAGGAGTACCGGAGCATGATCGGGCCACTCCTCTACTTGACGGCGACGAGGCCGGACATCTAGTTCTCGGTGTGTCTGTGCGCTCATTTTCAAGCGTCTCCGAGGACTTTGCATTGGCAAGCGGTGAAGTGAATTTTCAGGTACTTGCGTCACACTCCTGACTTCGGCCTTTGGTACTCCGCGTCCTCTTCTTTGGCGCTTCATGGTTTTTCAGACGCGGATTTTGCCGGGTGTCGGTTGGATAGGAAGTCCACTTCTGGGACTTGCTAGTTTTTTGGGTTCTTCTTTGGTGTCTTGGTCTTCACGCAAACAGTCGAGTGTTGCACAATCCACTACCGAGGTCGAGTACGTTGCCGCTGCTAGTTGTTGCTCTCAGCTCCTTTGGATTTCATACACCATGAGTGACTTTGGTGAGGAGTATACCCATGTCCCACTTCAATGTGATAGCACCAGTGCCATAAGCGTTGCAAAGAACCCAGTGCTCCATTCCAAAACCAAGCACATAGAAGTGAGGTATCATTTTCTGAGAGACAACATAGAGAAAGGAAAGATAGCTTTGATCCATGTACCCACACATGACCAACTAGCCGATATTTTCACCAAACCCCTAGATCAAGCAACTTTCACTCGTTTGCGGGGGGAACTTGGTGTGTGTTCGATTTCTTGAGTTGGGTGTGTGGGAGCTCCTTTGTAGCATATGTATAGTTTCCTTTGTGCATTTCTTGCATTTGGCATGGCATATGTAACATGATGTATAGGCATCCTTGTATCTTAGATTGCATGCATTTTGTATCATATGCATTGGATAGGAAAAGCTTCTCCTATATACATGGTTCACCATGGAATGCTATATATGTCTTTGTGAGCTTGTTTGGTATGCTGTGGTTAGTTTGGCTTAGCTCTTGATGATCTTGTTGAATAATCCATGGTTGATAGCTATGTTTTTGAAAAATTGTCACATGCATGCTCTCTCATGTGTAAATGCCTTTATATCATCTTGACATGTTTTAGTGGCTTTGCTATGCTTAATTTGTGGTTGGATAGCTAGTTTATTGATCATATGGGGCCAAAGGCTCATTTGCCATCATGAATGTTTAGCCCTCTTACTTTATCTTGTGGAGGGGCATAAGTTCCTTTTTGTCGCAAAGACATTTCATGTACCAATTATGAATCTGAAAATGAAATGTAAAATGCTTGGAAAATATGCTCCCGTGTCATTTGTACTGAATTTAATTTGCTTTTGGTGCTAAATCGTTGCATGATGCCTACCAATGAGAAGTCTCATACATAGATGTAGGCACATGGCTCGGTGGCTTTGACATGACATGAGGTGCTTGTGGGTGTTTGTGATGGTCTTATGATTAGAATGGCTGTCCTAGCATGAAGTTTGTGTGGCTTTGCCATTTTGATATGTTTTGATCATGTTTAGGACTTTGCTCATTAGAGGCAAGTTTTTTGCAAAATTGCCCAAATCCATCTTAGCTTCGTCCAATGGTTGTGAAACTTGGTGATCTTGTAGTTGATGTCGATACGAAGCTATCGAGTATTTAACTTGATTATTTGGACATGTGTAGCATTCTATGTTGAATGTTGTCTATTTGAGAAGCTCTAGGTTGAAAGTTTTGCATTTCTGGCTTTGATTCATGCATTGCCAACAAGGGGGAGAAGTTTGAGCTTGAAATGGCTTACTGGATGCATTTAGAAGGTTTTCAGGTGGTTTCGAGCCATTTCTAGGCTCTGTTTTGCATTTTTGGCTTGATTCATGCATTTCCAACAAGGGGGAGAAGTTTGAGGTTGAAATGGCTTGCTGGATGCATTTAGAAGGTTTTCAGGTGGTTTCGAGCCATTTCTGGGCTCTGTTGTGCACCGGTCTGACCGGTCGAGGTCACCAGTCTGATCGGTTAGAGTGCTGGTCCTGTGCACATGTTGGGCACCGGTCTGACCGGTGGTGGTGACCGGTCTCACCGGTGTGAGCTGAAGTTGTTGCAGCTGCCCTATTTTCAAGTGGTTTGCATGCATTAGTCCAGGGGGAGTTGCATTGGTTTAGGGGGAGCTTGCATGTGTGTGGGGGGAGCTCTTTGTGGTTCTTTCAAGTTTTGTTTCGGTGGTTTGCGCTCTTTGCTTGAGCTTTGTTTTGTCTCGGATGTGTCGAGATGTTGCCCTTGCCTAAGGGGTCCGAGACTTGTCTTCTTCAAGTGATCTTGCTCTTTGCCTTTGTTTGGCTTTCGATCACTTGTTGGAGTTTCTTTTTGTTCGTTTCTTTTCTTTTTTTCTCTCTTGTTACTTTCGTGTGGTTGTTGTCAATGCACTCATCAAGGGGGAGATTGAGGACCATGTGTAGTTCGAGGACCGGTGGATGGTCGCTTCCTTGTGTGATGAGTGATTGACAACGTTGTGTGGACTGATTCTTGGCTAAGTATTGCAGCTGCAGGTTGCGCCTTGACTGGTGTTGGTGCAGGTGAAGAACAAGCACGAAAGGTCATCGCCGGTGAGGGCTCCAGGTGTGGGGAAGACAAGTAGGCTTCATTCGAGGGACCCGGTGGCCAGCGGGGTCAAGTGCGGGCCACTGTCACACCTGATTTCCGAAGAGGAACCAAGTGCATCTCATATGTGCGCCAGGATCAGTTCACACACATATGATAGACAAAAATGAGTGAAATATCATAAACAGTATTCAAACGTATTTCAAAGTTTAACCTCTTATTACACTCATGCGGGAGACTCGAAGGTCTCTAACAACGGAAAACGATAACTACTCGTCGAGTCCTCGTCTTCCGCTCCCACAGGCACTTGACTGGGGGTCCGCAAGCCTCACAGCTCATCGAAATCATCATAGAACTCCCCTCCAAAGTTTTCCTCTGAACAGCGATAAGCAAGGCTGAGCACACTTATGGTTGGAGCTCAGCAAGTGGGGGAAAATGCAAGGCTATCAAGGATAGGCTAAGGTTTTGCAGCGGTTAGCATTTTAATGTTGGTCAAGTTTTAATTACAGAACACCTAGTTACTAAGTGTAAGTTCGTACCATCCCACTTAAGAAAAACTTAAATGCCAAAACAACCCAAGCTCAACGAGCTTCACCAACCACAATTTATCTCATCTTTAAGTTTATTAATCATGTGAGGGTCCAAGCCGCTCATGACCGTGAGCACGGTTGATCGATCAGTTTTACACTCAGCAGAGGTTTGCACACTTTACCCACAGTTCGCGTAAAAGCTCCGAAGAACTTTAAACCCAACCATGCGATGCTGGCCAAGCACCATACCACACTTCCGAGGTGTGATTGCATAGGGACGCTACGAAGCCTTTACAAAGGCATGCAAAAGACTAACGACCCGCATAGTTACGGATCGGGCGGACCATAACCCTCCCTAGTGGTCGGCACCTTAGCAAAGGCTACTACCCCAAAAGGGCCGGGCTATACCCCTGCAACCCGGATCCCCCTCTGCTCCTTTCGGAAAAGGGCCACTAGTACGATCACACACCTAATTATTCGGCTAAGGTCAGAGCCATGTAACACTGTGGTTGCGCATGTTTTCTTGGGTGGTTCTCCATGTTCCGATTAATTCAAGTGTTCTTGCATTACCCAAAACATTGACTACAAGCCATATATCATTTCCATAAAAGACCCATTTAACCAACCCATGTTGAGCAACTAGCGTTTTCTACCCAAAACTTTATTTAAAAGGGCTAAGTCAAGGATCATGGTAAAAGATCTAGGTAAATCCTTAAAAAGGTTTTCCCGTCAAATTAATGCAATGATATCACAAAGTAAACATTAATTTGTAATGCAATTATATAGGACAAAAGAGAACATGCAGGGGGAGAAGACCACTTGCCTTCCTCAACTACGGTAAAAACTTCCTCCTCTTCGAACAACTGCTCCTGATCGTCCCCGAGAGGTGGCTCAGATGAAACATGCACGATATCTACGATGCACACATAAAACATACAATAAATAAAACAGATCACCAACCAATCCTAAAGACTGAAAACATGCTATTAAAACAACGGGCTCGCTGAGACGATCGCAAGGACTACTAGAACACTAAAAACGGAGCTAAAACGGAGAAGTTATGCTAAAAACAAGATTTAAGGACTAATCTGCGATAAACTAAACTATACAGGGACCTAACAGCAAGAAAACAGGGGCTAAAACGTTATTAAACTTAAAAACAGAAGGTTTAAACTATAAAAAGGTTGTTCTGGACCTCGGGTACAAAATTCTATTAAAGTCAGGGGCTTAAACATAAAATTCAGGACTGATTTGCAAGGATCTTTAAAGGTGGGAGGACCGGCTTGCGATATAAAAGAAACCGGGGGTCTCTTTAAGAAAGTGGCCTCGGGTTGACCGTTACACGCGGCTTGACCCGCGGGATCCAACAGATCAGAGCCGTGGATGGCCGATCGGACGGCCATCCACGCCCGCACGCGACCGGGGGCGCGGCGCTCGCGCGCGCGGCGGCGGCGCGCGGCGGTGCACGGCGGCGGGTCGCCGGCGACGACCAAAACAAGGCTCCCGGCCACGAATTCGTGCGGGAACAACACCTACGCGCAGCTGGGAATAACGCGAGCCTAAACAAGTGCTCACACGGGTGGAACGGGCAGCAACCGAGGCGCGGCGTCCATGGGGGCGGACGGCCGGCGGGCGGCGGCGGCGGCGGCGCTACGGTCGGGCTCAAGCGAAAAGGAGGGCGAGGATAGGATCCTTACGTTGGGTATGAGCTCTGGTGGGCGAGAATTGGACGGAGAAGGCGGCGGCGGCGAAGTTCAACACCGGCGGCCGGTCTTCACGGGCGGCGACGGCAAGCTCCGAAAGGGGCGCACGGGAGCCTGCGGGTTCGATAGAATGCAAGGGTTAGCTCACACGTGCGAAGGAGAAGTGAATGGGAGGGTCCAGGGAGCTTCACCGACGGCGGACGAGCACGGGCGACAGCAATGGCGCGGCGGCCGGCGGTTCACTGCGGTGGCGCAAGCGGCTAGGGCACGAGAGGCGCTTGGGCTTGGTGTGAAGCGAAGGGGGAGGTGCGGGGTGCTCTGGGGGTGCTTATATAGGCCCGGGGGAGCTCCGGGAGGCGGTTCCCCGGCGGCACGGCCATTAACGGGCGCGGCCTTGATTGGGAGTTAAGGGGGAAGGGGGATTAAGGGCGGTAACGGTCGATTGAATAGGGGTAAGTGATGGAGGAGCTTCATGGCGGCTTAATGGCGTGGTTTGAAGGCGCGGGGCGCGGGGAGGCGGCCGGTAACGGCCGGCGGCGCACGGGTGGGAGGCGCAGTTGACCCGGCTGAAGGTTGGGGACGGGCCTGACAGCCGGGTCCCACCTGTCAGCGTCCCGCGTCAAAAGAAAAGGGAGAAGGGGGTGGTGCTGGGCCGGCGGGTGTGCGAAGTTGGGCCATTTGGGCCGGCCTGCTCGCGAGGGAAAAGAAAAGGCCTGCTGGCCTGGGTGCGGGCTGAAATAGAAGAAAGGGAGAGAGAGGGGGAGAGGGAAAGGGTTTTGCCTTTTTTTTAATTTTCTTTCAAATTCATTTTTCAAACATTCAAACTCCAATCAAACAAAATCCATGCATTCGAATCATGATGCACAACCACTTATTATTTCTAAACTATTTTAGTGATGTTTAAATATTTTAAAAGCCATTTTGCTTAATGATTTATTCATGTCCTTAATGGAATTTTTAAACCTTGCCATTTGTAGCTAAATTATTTTAGTGATGGAATTTTTAGGGTGTTACAGCCACATGGTCGCATGAACAACAAGATGAAGTCGTGGATGGTTTCTTGGTTGAACCTCAAAACCAAGGTCGAGCCGGGACTACATGGGAGCCAAGTCATGAGTGGAGATTGGCGGAGGCTACACCGAGTTCGCGGGGTTTCCGGTGGTTCACCAGAAAACCACTGGGTTCCTTGGTTGATCCACATAGCCAAGACCAAAGAACCGATGACGGAGCTGCAGCAGCACCAGAGCGGTCTGACTAGTGGGTCTGACTGGTTTGACCAGTGGGTACTGGTCTGACCGGTGAGGAGCACCGGTCTGACCGGTGTGCGATGACGCAGTCCGAAATCTTCGAAGTGGAGGACACTCATCGGGATCGCAAGGCTTGCCTCGAGGCTAAGCAGGTTGCGGTCGCCGGGCATCCGTCCGATGGAGAAAGCTTCAAGTCTTCCTTAGTTATTAGGAAAGGGTATTTTAGACTTTCGATTGCCTCCATATAACCCAAGAGGTGAGAGGATGGCAGCCAAGCCTTGGAACCCTAGTTCATTTGCTTTCCTATTTTCCCTTCCTATTTTCTTAGGATTTCCATAGGACTAGCTTGAGAGCTTCATGGTGAGATCTCGTGGGAGGGTTGGACGATCGGGCAGCAAGCTAGACCTTGTCTGAACCTTTGTGGCATGTATAGATGATTCGACGTGGTTCCTCAAGGCCTTGTTGTGTTGTTCTCGGTTGTTCTTGGTGGTGATTTTCAGAGCTCTTTCTTGGTGTTTTTCTTGGGTTCTTTTCGGGACCATTCTTTTGGGGATTTGATGGGGGAAATTTGTGGGAACCCTTCGTGGTTCTTTGGGTTGTGATTCCCCTCCCAAATCTGTGTGTAAAGGGGCTCGATTTTGTGGTTTTTCGAGTTCTAGGGTTTGAGGCGTTCTTGGCAGGATTTCTTCGATTCCTCATTTTTGGACAAGTTTTGGTGGGATTAAACTTGGCTATGGACTCCTCATGAGGTGTTCCTATTACCCCCAAAGTCTTGTTCAAGTCCGTGGAGCGATTCGGGAGATCGAGGTTTGGATTTGGGGGAGTTGACCCGCGGGTGCTGTTCATCCCGAGCTGCCCAGGCTACACCGGTCTGACCGGTGCTCTTGACCGGTCTGACCGGTGCAACCCTTGGTGGGTTTTTGCTCGGGTGAACGTCTGGGTGAGTTTGCTGTTGTCCTGTGTTGGGGCTGTTTCGAGTTTGGGTCAGTTTGGAGGTCGGTTGGCCTGTTTGGTGCTTTGGGGGCTTTCAGGCTGTGACCGGTCTGACCGGTGCGTCTCACCGGCCTGACCGGTGTGGAGCCACTTAGTGGAAGTCGCCAAGTTTCACCAGCAGGGACCGGTCTGACCGGTGGTGCTCACCGGTCTGACCGGTGTTGGTTAGTAGACTCGAGGTTTGGTGTTCCGTTGCGTTCTCGGGTCGGAAGGTTCTGTGTTGGTTCCTAGGTCCAGTGGCACTCCAGTGGCTACGTGGGCTTGACCAATTTGGGTAGTGAGTCGGAGACGTGTGTTGGAAGCCGGGTTCATCTTGTTGGAGTTTCCATCTCCTTCGAGAAGAATTTTTATCGGCTCCCATTCACTCCCCCCTCTCTGGTTCGCCGCTTCGGTCCTTCACCATATCAACGATGCACCACGGAGCTGGAGAGCAGCGAAGCTGGCCTTACGCTCCTCTGAGCAGGGCAGGGTGAACACAGAAAACTTGGCCTCAATGGCCCTGATCCATGCATCGGCAACCAGTGGCTCCTTGGCCTCTTCAAAAGTTGGGGGCTTCATGGCATAAAAATGCTCATACTTGGTGACTCGAGGTTGGCCGTCGATGTTTTCCCCACGGGGACTGTTCTGCAGCTGCTGAGCAAGCTGCTGCTGCGTTTGCAAGAGCTGCCGCATCACCTCCATTTGGGTGACCATAAACTGCTCTTGAATGGTCATGTTGGGAGGAGGAGGCGGAGCGTCACTCCCACTTGCACCAAAACCATTGGGAGAAGCACGAGTTTGTCCGACCATTTGAAATCCATGAGATTTTCATTAGCTACATATTCACAAGCTTGTTTACAACATCCACAAGAAGAATATGCAAAACGAAAACTCATAGCATCAATTTGGTGAAAACCGGACAGCACAGCTGAGTTACTGGAAAATTCATAACTCTCTGCCCTTAATAGCAAAAACTCACATTTTTGGTCAGCAAGAGAAAAATTTAATGAGCTCCAACATTGGTAATCAACCCGAGGTCCAATTCCAACGTTAACATGCCTGAAAAATTCCAACACCGAGGTTCTGCCTAGCTGTTTTTGCTGTAGGCAGAACTGCACAATTTTCGCTATAATTCTCGGTACGCTTATGCTTTGGTGGTGAATTTTGGTGAGCATAATCTCCACAACATAACACACAAGATTGGTATTCAGCACAAGGCGAAACTTTGATCACAACAACCCTAATTTATTCATTGAAACGTGAGGACCAGGAGCGTCCCAGTGGTCGATGGATGACCGCTCCTCAGTGATGAGTGATTGACAACGGGTGTTGGACTGACTCTTGGCTTAGTGCACAGGTGTAGGTTGCGGCCTAGTTCGTGTTGTTGCAGGTGAAGAACGGGCGCGAAAGGTCTTCAGCCTTGAGGGCCCTCCGGGAGATGGAGAGACAAGTAGGGTCGGTTCGAGGGACCCGGTGGACAGCGGGACTGGGTGCGGGCCACATGGTGGCGACACGAGCAAGACGAAGTCATGGACAATCGAGCCGGTGCACGGTGGCGGTCGAGTCAAGTGGTTTGGCGGGAGGCCAGACCGAGCACGCGGGGTTTGGTGGTTTGCCCACAAAACCATCTGAGGACGGTTTCTTGGTTTGGGCCTCAAAACCAAGTCCGTGGGCCCAACACGACGGAGACGGGATCCGGGCGTGTCAGGAAGCTTCAAGGTGGAGGACACGCGGCGGGATCACATGGCTTGCGTCGGGAGGACGCGGGGTGCGGCAAAGGCGTGGCCGTCCGATGGCAAGACCCACAAACATTACCTAAATGCCCCTGCGTGGGTTGTATCGCCAGTAGTTAAGTCAGGGGTAGTCGAGTCATTTACCACTCCGGCGGGACCCGATATATAAGCCATGAGGGTGTGTGAGTGGCTCTCTCTCTCGGTAACTTATGGTTTCATTTCCTCCCTCCCATTTCTCATTTTTCTTAGCTATTTTTCTTCCATTTTATCTAGGCTAGCATGAGAGCTTCATGAGAGATTTGTAGAGAGGGATGGATGCTAGGGCGGCATGCTAGACCTTGTGAATTTTTCTCGGTTTGTATAGAAGATTCGGAGTTGTGTTTTTCGTGGTCTTTTTGTGCTTGTTTTTGTGCCTTTGTTCTCGGTGTGATTTCGCGGATTTGAGTGGGTTTCTCCCCGGATTTCTTTGAGGGAAACATGGATAGATGTCTCATGCATCTTTGTGATTGATCTTGTGCCCTCAAACGCCGGGAAACCCCTTCGATTCGAGGATTTTCGTTCGGTGCTCTAGCTTTTGGTGGTGCTCAAAGGATTCGCGATTCCCGGTGATTTAGGAAGTTAGGAGGCAAGATTTTTGGGCTATAGCATCCTTGTGTGACGCTTTTCAAGTCCCCAAACCCTTGTCTCCATAGCTTCAACCGTTTGGGAAATCCGATGATGATTTGGGGAAGTTGACTTTCGGGGTCGTGCGTTTTCTGCTCTGTCCGCACCTCGTGGACGGTCCGCGAGGACCAGGCGGACAGTCCGCGCCGCTCCAGTTCGTCGTGGTGTTCTTCGTGTTCTTGCTTCGTTTCGTTTCGATCCGGTTTTGCTTTAGGTTTTCATTGCAGCCTGTTTGCGAACGGTCCGGGACCCGCGCGGACGGTCCTCTTGGCCCTTGCGGACGGTCCGTTTTCTCGGGTTGGTTCCGGTGGTTCTGTTCGCTTTAACGAACGGTCCGTGGTGCAGGGGCGGACAGTCCGTGGTGTGTGCGCGAACAGTCCGCGGCAGCAGGCCGGACGGTCCGCGAGGCCCGTGCGGACGGTCCGCCCCTCCTGGCCGGACAGTCCGCCAGAGCCTGTGTGCTTTGCTTCTTGGTTCGATTCCTCTCTTCCTTTCTTGTGCTTCCGCGTGTGCTTGAAGGAATCGTTCCTAGGACTGGAGGTTGATCCATAACCTCGTTGTCTTGGCGATTGGTGTGTGATTCGATCCATCGCTCGTGTGAGACCGGGATTTGACTAGGGTATGGGCCGGGTTCATTGAGAAGAATTTTTACCGACTCCTATTCACTCCCCCCCTCTCTAGTCGCCATCTGATCCTTCAAAACGTGACAACATCGAGATGCCCATCCAAGCATTACATGATACGGAGTCTTTGGATCGCTTACAAACTTATGTACAACAAAAGGTCATCAATTATACTCTCTGAGCAGCCTCTACCCTTACACAAAAGCTAGCTGAGGAGGCTAAACTAAGAGTACAAGATTTCCCTCCAAAAGACAACTGCTAAAACCACAAATAGCCTGCAGCGGAGCCAAAGCTAGTGTCTAGAGAATCGGGTGGTGGGCCACCAACACTGTCCTCGCTCAAGCCGGAAACTCACTGTAGCTCGTCTGTAGCGGCAGGTGCAGCCGGTGGTGCGACCGGCGGCTACTGCCCCTACTGGGCCATCGCCTGCCACACATCCACCTCTATCTCCATCTCAGCTACCTGGTTCTGCATCTCAACCACGTTTTGCACCAAGGCAAAACGCTGGGCCTCAGTGTGAGCTAGCTGCACTTGAGTCATCTCAAGAGCATGATCTCGGGCGAACAGCTGCTCCGTGAGCTCGGCACGCTCCTGGTGCCATTGGATACGCTTGTCCTGAAGCGTAACAATCTCCTGCTGGAGGTGAGCAACGGTCTGTCGCTCGTACTGAAGGTCGAGGGTGAGGATATCCCTCATCGCTGTGGAGTCCATCAACACAACTGAGAGCATACCCTGAGTGGAAAGATGAAACACATGCATATTGTACACCACCTCCAACAACCTCAGAAGCTGGCGCACAACAACCGTCGGAGGGTCAACCGTGAGAAACATGTCGGTGAGCAAGATACGCTCACGCCAAGAAGGGTCGAGTGGGTCCATGGCCAGGAACAAACCCAGCGTAGTGAGCATCACCTCGTCCGGGTGCTGCTCGCAGAAGGTGTGAAGGATCTGCGTGGCTGTGGACTCAACCGACTCGACACCGCGGTGAGCAAAGAACATCAAACTCAAGTCCGTCCACTCCGGGTGCTCGGGGTGGGGAAGCACGGTAGCGGTCGTGCGGGCTTAGGGAATACCCTGGTCCCAAGAAGAGACCACCTCGAACAGCGGCAGCGTAGCGTAGCCCACCTCACGGATGGTCTCCCACAAAATGCGGGGAAAACCCTCCCAGTGAAGGGCATCGGTACGAATGGTACCGTCCGCGTCGATCTCGTAGATCGGTGTCTGCGCCATCTGTACAAAAATTAGGAACTACACGTTAGATATCAATTTACATCAACGAGCAAAAGGGTAAAATCTGGTAGGTATGAACAAAAATTCATAACATAAAAACCAGGACCCCAAAAATCCCCAAATTTTCACAGCAACTCAATGACATGATTATGCACACTTTTGGTATTCAAAGGTAGATCTAGATTGGATTGGATCATACTCGAAAAATTTCATTTGCAGAGGGGTGCTGCTATGAAAAACAGCAGAACAGAGACTCACTAAACTGAGAATAACTCTCTGCAGAAAATTCCTAAAATCCTGAACAATTCGCAGTGGATGCTCAACTTGATAAGAAACAACTTTCCTAAAGGATGTCTAGCCAGATTCCTTACAGATTTGGCTACAAAATGTGAGATATGACAGAGACAGAATCTGCCAGAATTTTCCTAAACTCAAAAGAGAGGAAAGCCTTATCTAAGATCAACCAAATTACTTAGAAAAAATTATTCGAGCAACCGGGGACCAATTTTAGGTTCAACAAGATTTTAATTATGCATGCACATGCCTTAAACGACCTTACTCAACTAGATCCAAAAGACGTAGTTAGTGCCGGTGGCAAGCTTATAATCGCCTCTCCTTATAATAACTAGTCGGAGCTACTCGATTCGCACTTGACGACTTACGAATGTTGTTAGTGTACTGCAGGAAACGAACCTTTCGTGCCAGCACGTCACGAAAGCGTCCGCATACATTACCGTTCACTTATAGAAACGTTATCCATGCATCAAGCCGCTGCATGGACAGTGTCCAACCTCGGACACCCTCCGTTTGAATGGAGTGTATCCTTACCTCGCATGATCGACATGCGAATGCACACGTATGAAACACGTGGCGACACCAAAACTCATATCTAGACGCGAAGATGGGATCCGTGGAATGGATCGCTCCATCAACCCTCGCAATTCCCGTGATGCGGAACAGCACACGTATGAAACACGTGGCTCATCTAGTTTGGTTGTACAAGAAAGTAAGTCTGACATAAAGTAAGGTGCTGGAAGTTAGCAAAATACACCATAGATTCTTATGCCACCTTAAAGAACCCAAAATTTCTCTCTAGGGCCTCCCGATCTAGATCATTCCTTAACGATCCAATGGCTTTTCACAATCCAATCAATCTTGTCAAGTTCCATTATAAATCATGTGATAAGGATTAATCTAATCACTCCGGTGCATACGGATGCTCTGATACCAACTGTGACAACCCCACCCGAGATAATTCCGTACTATCGCCTAAACCACTCCATTTGGTCATTAAGCGATAATAAAGAAGTATCCCGATGAGTGTTGCCGGGTTAACGCCTGGTAAATCACTTGACATCACAGAGAGGATCGAACGTATGCAGTAAAACTCCCACGAAGGAGAGTCCAGAGTGCCTTACAAATTAACCATCATACCCCCGTAGGGTTCATTATTACAAACATAGTTCTTTGACATGAAAGTAAATGGTTCAGTGTTTATTGAAAACAGCAGAAGATAACTACAAGGTATGATCACATCATAGGAGGCATGTCCATGATGCAATCATTCTTCGCCATCCACCCATTCCAGCTCCCAGCCAGGTGGAAGTTCTCCAGGCCACACATCACATGCATTACTTGGAAACAACATTTATAAAGCAAGGATGAGTAAACTAATACTCAGCAAGACTTACCCGTCTGAAAGAAAGACTTTACCTCTAGTCATGCAAGGCTTTTGGCTTGTGAGTTTGTTTGCCAAAAAGCTACTAGGTAGTGAATCCTTACTTTCAAAAATTTATCTCACGTTCTAGTAGGAGTAATCATTACTAGATAAGCAACTATTGCAAACAAAGTTGTACAAACAATTAATCAAAGTAATAATCTTCACAAGTTCCATAATAAAGGGATATCATGGCCAGTCAGGTAAGTAGTCTCAGATGACAGTGAGAGGCCGACAATCGATTGATTCAAAACCTTGCAAGGTGGACTTAAACACACGAGAGGTGTCCTCACTAAGAGTTCACCAACCAAGCGGTTCCCGTCATTCTTCGGTTTGGGGATGATAGCTCACAGTCTTAAGTACAAGGTTTATCTGGGCTACGCCAGTAAGGTCACCCAGCCTCACGCGTGCACTCGGGTGGCGAGCCCAGGGCCGCAACCCTAAGAGTAGTGATAGTAAAACCTCATACTGCCTCATTTAGGTACTATGCTTATCGTACCCATTTCCGAAAAGTGTTTAGTACTTTCAAACACTTAACCAACGGAGCCATTGGACCGGAGCCCAAATCCCATGCTCTTACCACATGAGCAATCCATTTAACCAATAAGGTGATTCCAAAAAGGAGATCCTATTCTCGTGAGTGACGAACATCACTCGACTTGTACCGGATCCTTAAAGCATAGCAACTAGCGACCTAACATGCTAGTGAAAGATCATGGTACTTAAGGATCATGCAACTAGGGTTTCATTTCAACTCCTGAACGTAAATGCACATAAGATAACAAGAAGTAAATTCAGAAGTTTAAAGAAACACATGGGTTAATAAATAAACCGGGGCTTGCCTTCGTCAGCACAAGCAGACACACCAACTTCCGGACTTTGGCCCGGGTCTTGCTCTACGGTCACGTAGTGCACGTCTCCTCCTGCTCCCTCGTCCTCGTCAGCCGGCACGAGCGTGTAGCTACCGTCGGGGACTTCTACACGGGGAATGCAATGCAGTGATTAGGAGTGCAGTTATCTTAATTTAATTCAAAAACAGTACCAAACAGCTACCAAGATTATAAGGTTGGTCATATTCACCTTAATAAAAGTATTTAAACATTTCTCCTTTTAAAGATAATCAAAAAGCTTATTTAACCTTCTCTTTAAGGTGATTGTGTGCACATCTATTAAAGAATATTTAATTTAAATACAAACAGCAAGGGAAGGTCACCTTTATGCCACAATTTACTTTCCTAACTCATTTATGTGACTTATGCACAAAAGGATGTAATTTTCCTATTTTTCCTTTACTAGATTAATCTAGTTCGCAACCTTTTAATCAACTAAACACATCTCAAACTTTCTCAATAGTGCCCACTGGCCCTAATGACCAGGAACACTCCCTTGGACAGCAAGTAACTAGTTTTTCCACCACTGAATTTAAATGCACCAAATAAAGGCACTTCTAGCTGGCATATAAGGGATTAATGCATACAAAAATAAATATAGCAGAAATGAACCCAAACTTTCTCCTACACATGCTTCGGTCCAAAACAAGCCTAAAGAACCAATAAACACACCTATAGCCCCTATGGATCTTGCTATCCATATTTATGATTAAAAACAAGCATAAATGAGGAAACAATATTTCTAACAGAGATAAAATCATGGTAAATTAACCAAGGATGCATTTGGGTATAACATGACAATATCCAAAAGTTGGGCTCCAAAATTATTATGTTTTGAGCTAAAAAATCATCTAGACAGATTTATCAATATCACAAGATAATTTATATAAAACGATTCCTTCAGTAACTTTGTGCAACTTTTAGCACAGAACCTAAGCATGCTAGTTCCCACAACATATCCAAAATCCAGCTCAAGATCATGTGTGGATTTTGCAGAATCACAGATCTAGGTATTTTACTTTTCAATTTTTCAAGCAAAAACTATAGCTCAAAAGTATATACATATTCGGAGAAAGTTGTAGCTCTTGTTACACTGAGCACAACAAAATTGGGTTTGCTATTTTTGGATGTTTCTACGAGTTGATATTGAATTTACAAGTCACTGTATCAAACCATAAAACTGGGAAGAATCTTTTAGCACTAGGCCCCCTAGAACTTTTAAAACTTTCACAAATAGGCCCTTGGTTCTCCCCCCTGGACCCAACGGCAGTGGCGTGCTCGCCGGCGGCGAGGTGGGGCACGGGGAGGCAAACAGGCGGCAGGGAAATGCAATTGGGCTCACCTGCGATCGATTTGTGGAGGAGGTTCGGCCGGGGAGGTCGTCGGCGAGCGGCGGCGGCGGCGCGCAGGCGGTGCGGCCGCGGAGGCTCGGACGGTAGTGAAGAACGGGGAGGTGCTCAACAATGTGTTGCACCGAAGCTTCCATGTGGCCTAGGGAAGATGCTAGGCAGGTCCCTGGACTCGGAGGATCGGCGGAGGGGCGAGCTCGGCAATGGCGGTCGGCGGCGGCCGCGGAAGCTCGGGCTCCCGGCGATCGTGCGGCTCGGCTTGATTGACAAGCGACTCGGGAAGGTTTAGTGGTGCACAAGGAAGAGCTCAGGGGCTTGTGGGGGTGAGGGCGTCAACGGGAGGGAGGTTTGCACCGGGTGGCGCCAATGGCGGACGGCGGGGCTCGGGTCGCGGTACGCGCGGGCGAAGGAGCAGCCGGGGACTGGTATTTGTAGTCTCTAGAGGTCGGTTAGGAGGTCCTGGGGTCAACCACATCGCTGGTGCATGCGCGGCGTGGGCAGCAAGGCGCGGCGACGTGCGGCGGACCAGCGGCCCAATGGCGAGCGGTGGTTGGCACACCGGCGAGTGGGATACGGCCACCGGCACCGTCCAAGCGCCCACGGACGTCACGCACGGTGGCTCTCCCGGCGCGGCGCATGGACCGATGGGTCCTCCGGTGCCTCGGCGTGCACGCCGGCATGCGTACGGCGGTTTGGCGTGGCGCGCGCGCGGCGTCGCGCGAGAGCGCGCTCTGGCGTCGCAGGGTGAAAAAAACTTGCTAGTGTCGTGTTCAAAATTTATTTTCTCTGGATTTCTAAACTAAAGTGCACCTTACAATCTATAGCAAAGTTGAAGATCACACATTCCTCTACGACTTTTACAAAGGCTGGTAGGGGTTTAGATCAATAGCTTTTGCACAAACAGCTTGCCAAAACTGGGATTTTCTTGGCGCGGTGAATAGTAACACCTAGCGTTCAAATGCAAAATTCATCAAGTTTTACTCCGAATTTTAAATGCCACTAAAGAGCAAAGTAGTGTGCCTTGACATTCTACACATTTTTCCCTTTGGGTGATTTTGAAGTGCTTAAGCAAAAATTTGAGGAACGTGGCAAAGTTCTCTCTGCTCATATAGTCAAGGTGATGACTTAGGGTTCTAGGGTTAGGGTTTTTGATCAAGTGTTGGTCCAAGGTGCTTAAGGTTGCAATTTGGGTCCAAAACACTCATTATCACATAAGTAAAAATACAGGGTGTTACAGTTTGGCAGTGCGACGTTGACATCAATTCAATTCTGGATGCCCTGACTCGAAATTGCATAACTCCCAAAAGTGACAACTAAGTCAAAATTCTCCAAAAATGAAAGTTGTAGAGGACCTATAGACCTACAACTTTCACAAAGGGTGACATATGTTTTGATCAATAGCCGGGTTGAACATGTAGGAATTCTCGGACCCGAGTTACTCTTCACAACGCGTTCAACTCGATTTTTGGCCAATTTGCACTCAAAATTTGAATGTCCGCCAATTATGAAAATTGTTTTCCCGGAAATAACGAACAACTTTCATATTGGCCGATTTTGAACTTCTATAGTGAAATTTGGAGAATGCGCAAGAAAATCAAATCATCCTTTATGGAGCACTTAGGGTTTGACCGTGATTTGGGATTTTGACCAAGGTCTTTTGTGCAAATATGAGACGAAACATGTCAAACATGCTTAGAAGCTAATTAACCTTGATTAACACAACTATGTAATGTCATTAGCACAAATAAACATCAGGGATGTTACAGCCTACCCCCTTAAAAGAAATCTCATCCCGAGATTAGGAATTAAAAGATGAAAGTAGGGGAAGGAACTTGCGATGCCTTGATTTAAGAAAACCCGAATAATTCTTATTGGGATAATGTTCAGTTTCCCACGTAGCTTCTTCCACGGTATGATGACTCCATTGGATTTTATACATCTTTACGGATTGCCTTCGAGTTTTTCTTTCTTTCACATCAAGAATCCTCAAAGGATGTTCCACAACAGAGAGATCCGGTTCAATCCAAGCATTAGCTTTTTCAATCACTTCTCTAGCCGGTTCATGAGCACATCTCCTAAATTGTGATACATGAAACACATTGTGTACGGCAGAGAATCGCTCAAGCGGCCGAATACAGTATGCCACTGGCCCACAGACTTGAATGATTTCATAAGGGCCGATGTCGCGAGGAGCTAGCTTTCCTTTCACACTAAATCTTTGGGCACCCTTGGTTGGCGAAACTTCGAAATACACAGTCACCAACTTTGTATTCCCTAGGTGCCTTTCCCTTGTCATAATGACTCTTTTGTCTTTCTTGAGCAATTCTCAAATTTTCCTTGATTACTCTCACTTTTTCTTCGGCATCCTTAACTAGGACTGGACTAGAGAATTTCCTCTCCCCGGTCTGTGACCAGTTCAGGGGAGTACGACTCTCCGTCCATAAAGAGTCTCGAAAGGTGCAATTTTCAAGCTAGCTTGATAGCTATTGTTGTAAGAAAATTCAGCCAAGGCGACACACTTGTCCCAACTCTTATCAAGATGAATCACGCATGCTCGCAACATGTCCTCTAGAATCTGGTTTGCTCTTTCAGTTTGACCATCCGTTTGAGGACGATAAGCTGAACTGCATATGATTTTTGTGCCAAGTGACTTATGTAACTGTTCCCAGAAACATGACACAAAGAGAGATCCCCTATCAGAAATGATGGTCTTAGGAATGCCATGCAAGCGAACAATGTGCTCAATATAAAGACTTGCATAATCCTTGGCATCATATTTAGTGTGTACTGGAATAAAGTGGGTTGTTTTTGTCAGTCTGTCAACGATAACCCAGACGGAATCATGCTTCCTAGATGTGAGTGGCAATCCGGACACAGAGTCCATACTTATGTCATCCCACTTCCACAAAGGTATGGGTAGGGGTTGAAGAGTACCTGAAGGTTTCAAATGACTTGCTTTAATTATTTGACAAGTATCGCATTCCGACAGATATTCGGAAATGTCCACCTTCATATTGGACCACCAAAAATTCTCCTTTAAATCTTGATACATTTTACTACTCCCCGGATGGATAGAAAATTTTGAGAGATGACCCTCATCAAAGATTCCTTTTTCAACTCCCAATTATCTGGAACAACAAGGCGTTCCCCAAACCAGACTATGTCTTTCTCATCCTTCCGGAAGCAATCATGCTTAGGATCTTTTTCTAACAATTTTTGTTTAATCAATACCCTCATCTTTAAGTTGAGCCTTAAAAATTCTATCAAATAGGTCAGATTCTGCAGAAATAGCATTTAGGCTTCCTTGTTCAACAATTTCCAAGTTTAGCCTTCTCAAATCCTCACATAGAGTGTCACTGTAAGGTTCCATTGATAGGCAATTGCAGTGAGCCTTGCGGCTAAGAGCATCTGTAACTACATTTGCCTTTCCAGGATGATAATGGACCTCTAGATCATAATCTTTTATTAACTCTAACCATCTTCTTTGCCTCATATTTAAATCAGATTGAGTGAAAATGTATTTGAGGCTTTTGTGGTCAGTGAAGATATTGCAGCGAGTTCCCATAAGGTAATGCCTCCACATTTTCAATGGATGAACAACCGCTGCTAGCTCTAAGTCATGTGTTGGGTAATTCTTTTCATGAGGGAGAAGCGCTCGTGAGGCATAGGCAATAACCCGATTTTCTTGCATAAGAACACAGCCAAGACCCGTGCCTGAAGCATCACAATAAACTTCATATGGCTTTGAATTGTCCGGCTGTGCTAGCACTGGGGCTGAAGTTAAAAGTTCTCTTATTTTTTGGAAGCCTTATAACAAGCCTCACTCCACATAAATTTCACGCCTTTCTTTAACAACTCAGTCATAGGCTTGGCAATCCTAGAGAAGTCCGGAATGAAGCGACGATAATACCCAGCCAAGCCTAGGAAGCTTCGGATTTCATGAGCAGATTTAGGAGGTTGTCAATCCACTACTTCTTGCACTTTGCTTGGATCAACAGATATGCCTTCGCTAGAAATAGTGTGCCCTAGAAATTCAACACTATCCAGTCAAAACTCACACTTGGAGAACTTAGAATAGAGTTTATGCTCTCTCAAGCGTTGTAGGACAATGCGAAGATGTTCCGCATGTTCTTCCTTATTCTTGGAATAAATAAGGATGTCATCAATGAAAACCACGATGAATTTATCCAATTTCGTCATAAATACTGAATTCATAAGGTACGTGAAGTAGGATGGTGCATTTGTGAGACCAAAAGACATAACCAAGAATTCATCGAGGCCATAGCGAGTAGAGAAAGCTGTCTTGGGAATATCACTAGGCCAGATTTTAATTTGATGATATCTAGACCGAAGATCGATCTTAGAGAATAGCAGGTCAATGTGGGGCAACGGATATTTGTTTTTGATAGTCACCGCATTGCGAGGTCGGTAGTCCGCACACAACCTCAGGCTACCTTTTTCTTTTTTCACAAAGAGAGCGGGACAGCCCCAAGGAGACGACCTTGGGCGGATATAGCCCTTATCAAGCAACTCTTGAAGTTGTTTCTTCAATTCAATAGGTTCTTTGGGTGGCATTCTATAAGATCGCTTAGAAATAGGAGCGGTGCCAGGCTGTAGCTCAATGATAAAATCAACCTCTCTATCTAGTGGCAAACCAGGCAAATCATTAGGAAAGACATCCATGTACTCGCACACCACTAGAATGTCCTCAAGTTGAGTAGTTATGGCTGCATACACACATGAGCCCTTATGGCCTTTGGGAGGAAGATAAAGGATTGAACTTCCGACAATAGGTGAGTTGATTTCTACCATTCTCTCAGAAATATCAAGAACAACTTTTTGTTGACTCATCCAATTCATTACTAGGATAACATCTACCCCTTCTAGGTTCATAGTGACCAGATTAGCGGGAAAAGTTTTGCTACCTATCTCAAGTGGTACGCTTAAAGCTACTTGATTTGAAGCAACCTTTCCACCCGGTGTGGCAATCATATAAGCCTGATTAGTATGACACCACTTCAAGTCCTACTCACGGTTTTCACATTAATAAAGCTATGGGTAACTCCAGAATCAAATAATATATTAATTGGACGACCACAGAGAGAAAAGGTACCCGTCAAGACTGGTGCTCCCTCTGGCACATCAACCAATATGGTGAAGTTTAAACACCCCTTAGGAATATAATGCTCTTTGAAATCTTTCTTGAATTCTGCCCAAGTAACCTGGTGACCCTATGGCTGCATAGATTTAAAATGCTCCCACCAGATTAAAGCTTCACCCCTCAGTTGCTGAGCTGCGAAGCCTACCTTATTTTCTTCTGAGCAAGGCAGTGTAAAGATGGAGAACATGGCCTCTAGGGCCCTGATGAAGGCATCGGCCTCTAGGGGCTCCTCTGCCTTGGTGAACAATGGTGGCCACATTATCCTGAATTTTTCATATGACATCACTGCTGTGAGACATGGGTACCCCTGGGTCCCCCCGACCAGGCTCACGGCTGTCCCCGACAAGTGGGTCCGGCCTACCAGAAGACCCGCCGACCAGTCAGTGGGCCCAACCGACCTAGTTTGCGGCCACACGACCTCCTGAAGACCTTCTAGAAGATTCCCCAGACGACCTAATCCATCATGACCTCAAGACTTGGCGTACAAGACAAGACCTCAGTGGACTTCGCCCAAAGCAGATCGATGGGCTATGGCAAGATTGTGTTCCCGGAAATAACGAACAACTTTCATATTGGCCGATTTTGAACTTCTATAGTGAAATTTGGAGAACGCTCAAGAAAACCAAATCATCCTTTATGGAGCACTTAGGGTTTGACCATGTGGCTCCACTGAGACGACCTGCCAAGTCATCCGCGATAACTCAGCGAAGGTCCTGTAGAGCGTACAAGGCCCTCAAGCACGTGCCCAAAGTCTGCACTGTGTCGTAGGGTGGCATAGTCTCGAGAAGTGTGGCTATATTGGCCATCCGGCCTAGCCACAAAGGATCGTTGGGGTCCAAAGCTGGAACCAACCCCAACGGTGTCTAAAGCATCTCCTGCGGACGGTGAGCGGAGAGAGTGTGGAGCACCATCAAAGCGGCCAACTCCACTGCCTCGAAAGAGCGGTAGCACAAGAGCTCCATGCTCAAGTCAGCCCACTCAGGGTGGCCTGGGTGAGGGAGCATGGTCACTCGTACTCGGCAGCTAGGCACGCCCAACTCCTCGTATTCTACCCCCTTGTAGAAAGGAGGGGTGGTGTAGCCGACAGGCGACAGCACACAAGGCTCTCCACGCAATGCGTGTGAAGCCCTCCAACTGCAAGCCAGTGGTGGTAGACGTGCCATCAGCATTCACCGCAACGAACCCAGGGGCAGCCATCTGTAAAATATTTACAAACACATGTTAGAACCCAGAAAGATGAGTTTAACATGCAATATGGAAAAACTGGCAGTTCTGAATAAAAATTCATAACTGAAAAACCAGTACCCAAAAATTCCAAATTTTTGTGAACAACTGGACAATGTTATAACTCACATTTTTGGTATTCAAAGGTCGAACCAATACAGATTGGAAAAGGGTGCAAAAGGTCAATTTTCAGAGTGTTGTTGCCCAGAAATTTCAGCAAGACAGTGCTTCACTAAAAAGAACATATCTCAAAGATTAAGAACCCGATGACCATGATATTTTGGCAGCACAAAGTATGCTATAAAAGAAACATTTTTGGTATAGATTCTCCAGTCAAATTCGTTTTGGAACTATATGTAAAAATTCGAGTTTTCTGTCTAACTCAGGATTTTGACAGCATTTCAGCATGACTTAGCCTAGCAATTTTGAGCCTAACTTCAGTTTTAAACATCTTAAAATTATGAAAAATTCATGGAAGAAACTTAACTAGCTGATGAGAAATTTCCCTAAAGATCACCTAGTCAAAAACTTTCTAGATCATCCTTAGAAAAATTAGGACAGTAACTAGACATACTTTTGATCACATCACATAATTTACCAAACTAGCATGAATGGTCCTTACGAATTATAAATTGAACTTATATATCACATACCAGGTGTATTAGGATCACTTTAAGTTTTGGTAGCTTTCAACATGATGCAAGAGCGTCCTATACGTCCTTACCAAGCATTTAAGCTTCAAATCGAAGTAAGTGCCGGTGGCAAGGCATATATACGTCTCTCCCTATAATAGCTAGCCGAAAAGTATTCATTTCTTAATTACCGTACCTACAACCGTGGTTAGTGTACCCGCAGAAAATCACAGATATTCAAGACTTTTTGTGTCAGCACTCACAAAAGCGTCCACATTCATTACCGTTCACTTATAGAAACGGTATCCATGCGTAAAGCCGCTGCATGGACAGCGTCCTATTTAAGACTCTGACGCGACGTGAGTGCCCATTGGAATAGGCCTCACTCATCCCTCACGGACTTTCCGTGGTACCATCACGTATGAAAAACGTGACGAGACTCAGACGCGACGTGGCACCCATTGGAATAGGTCCCACTAGTCCCTCACAGGACTTTCCTGTGGTACCACCACATATGAAAAACGTGATGAACTAGTATGGCTGTGCAAGAAAGTAAGTTTTGACATGAATAAATGTGCTGGAAGTCAGACTAAATACACCACAGAATACTAGCCACCTGAAAGAACCCAAAAATTCCCTCTAGGGCCTCTCAGACTAGATTAGACCTTAACGTCCTACTCTTTTAGCAAGATTATTAATCTTGCCAATTTTTATTCCAAAAACAAGTTTGTTAAGGTATTTTAATTACTCTGGTGCATATCATCGCTCTGGTACCAGCTGTGACAGAACCACCCAAAATAATTCCGTATTATCGCCTAAGCCTGTCCACGTGGCCGTTAAGCAATAATAAAGAATTATTATGTCGCTTCTGTCGGGTAAAGCCCAGTGAATCACTTACAACAGGATCGAGATATGCGCTAAGCCCACACGAAGGCGGGACCAGAGTACAACATTACATTACATAAAAGGTTCACAAATTCAACATTATTACAAACCAGGTTTTTCATACATAAAAGTAAAGGTGATCAGAGTTTAAACAACGGAAAAATAAAACTAGCGGAAGATACACATGGGAGGCCATCCATAGAGTATCACTCATCAACATCGTTCTCCCACTCAAGCTCCCAACCATCTGGAATAACACCAGGCCAAATAGGGTTACCTAAAAACAACAAATTAAGCAAGGCTGAGTATACTAATACTCAGCAAGACTTAACTGACAAAAAGAAAGTAAGACTAGACATGCAAGGCTTTTGGGCTGCTGGGTTTGTTTTGCCAAAAGCAACTAAGAGTTGATCCTTACTTTCAAGTTTTAGCTCAAGTTCTAATATGTTAACCATTTTAGATAAGCACCAATCTAAACAAGTATGGTTGTACAAACAAGATTAATCATCCAACAATATTAATCCGAAATGTTCCATAAATAAACATGGGGTAGCCAGTGGTCAAGCCGACTCAGATAACGGCGAATGACCGACAATCAATCAATTTATATCCTTGCAAGGTAAACCCAAGATACACGAAAGAAAGTAGACCCAAAGAAATCAAATAAAAGCGAATGCGGGGTCTACCCCGACCAGGCGGTTCTCGTCATTCCCCAGATTAGGAAAAGATGCTACAGTCCTAAGTACAAGGTTACTGGAACGCCCGCACACGGCACGTCCAGGATCACACTTGCACTACCGGGAGCAAACCGGGAGACGCATCTCAAGAGTAGTAGTGATAAAATTCCCGCACTGGTTCATTAGGTACTAGGCTTACCGGTCTCATTCCCGACAAGCACTTGGTACGTTCAATAGCTTAGACCAGCACCATGTTACTCGGTCGAGACCAAACCCATTGCTCTTACCACATGAGCGAGTCAAATTAATCAACTTATGATTCCAACATAAGCATCCTATATCTCGCGAGCAATGAGTCATTACTCGACTTCTACCGTATTCTTAGAGCATGGCACTAGCGTTCCTAACATACAAGTAGAAGAGCAAATGAGTCCTAAGGATCATGCATCTAGGTTTCAAAGCAACTCCAGAAACTTAAATGCACAAATTAAAGCAATAAAATGATGAAAAGAAAAGGACATGATTTTAATTTATAAAGTGGGTTAGAATGCTTCCGGTGGTTTACTTCCTTTGACTCAACACTAACACTAGCGTTGGGCTCTTTTGGACTTTGGTCCAGGTCTTGTTGCACACTCAGCTGATTCACCTCCCCGCTAGCTGCTCCCTCCTCCTCTTGGGTGAGCGTGTACGTCCCGTCCGGTAAATCTACACGTAAACATGCATATGTATTAGATTAAGGTGAAGGTGGGAGAATTACCACAAAACCAACTCTTGTTGGCCATATTCACCCAAACATTATTATTTTCTCACATAAATTATTAGGGTGGTGTGATGATGAACAAAACACTACTTTGATGGTGATTTTGTGCACATCTAAGCAAATTAAGTTACATAACTTCACCAAACAGTAAGGGGGTGTGTTTTTAAAGATTAAAACAGAACCAAGATAAGAATTTCACAATTTAACACTTTAATCTCCATTTCTTTAATTAGTTCCATAAAACAAGCCTTTCACCCATAATCCATATAAAATCAAAAACACTTCAAATGAGCCTAAGCTTTTGCACATAGTAACATATGCCTATTTTAAGCTCTCAAACCAAAATATAGGTTAATATCATCTATAAATTAATTTATACGAAAAAGACAAATTTCAGCCTAGCATAACACAAATAAATCTTATAAAAAGATCAATTAATCTTTTTGGTCTAAACTTTCTGCTACAAGTCATTTATACCAAATTTAAGCCTCTGACCAAGATACAAATGTAGATAATTTATTTTTCAAATTATTGATTTTATATCCTAAACAAGGTTAAATATAAAACATGAATCAAACTAAAGCCTAAAATCAAATCCAACCTACCATAGGTACTAATCACCAAGACAAAGCCCTAGGGTGCACTGGTGCTTAAAGAAAAGTTTACAAAAAGGGTTATAAAAAGCATCAGGATTAATCTAGCATAAAACTTACATAAATCATAATTAAAAACCTACACATCAAAATCATGCCAATTTTGGTCACGGATCTAGATATTCCATAAAGAGCAACATATTCAACATTCAAGTCCATTGCATGTGCATATTTTAAAATACACCAAAAACACACAAAACTGAGTTTGAATTTTTAATTCAAAAACCTCACAGAAAAACCCTATACATGCTTTCTAGAAAAGGTAGGATTCTTCACTAGGAACACAACAAAATTGGATATGAATTTTTCTGATTTATCTACAATTTTCTACGGATTTTTGAAGTTGAAGCCGAAAACCCTAATACACGTTTACAGGGGGGCCCTCGAAAGAAATTTTTGAAATTACAGAAGGGTCCCTGATTTACACAAATCACCCTAGAAAGAACGGGGGAGATGCAATGTAGTCCGTATTGGCGGGAGGAACTCGCCGGCAACGGTCTGGTCGCCGGAGTTTGCCAGGAGGAGCCTCTGAGGTCCATACGTACCTCCCTCGGACGATTCTAAGCATTTGCCGGGCTTCGAATGCAGCCGGCAGGACCCGGCGGCGGAATGCCCCCTGTGTGCCTGCTGCGGCCGTCCGTGCTCAGTGTAGGCACGTCTCAGCAGTTGGGCAGCGGCGTGGTAGTGCTGAGGAGGTCCGGTGGAAGGAGAAAGGCGGGAGAAATGCGACACGGAGGGGCTGGACTACTGACTTGGGTTGGCTCGATCCTGCCTAGCATGCGGTGGTGGCACTAAAGCGGTGGTGACGGTGTGCGAACGACGAGCCGGGCGAGCGGGCGCGCAGAGGGGCGAGGACAACGAAGTGACGTCGCGGCGCCCCGAGCCGGTTCCCCTTAAACTCATGCCCCCGTCGCCCGGCCCGCGTGTGCGCGCGTGACACGGTTGCCCGCCGCGGCCTGGCGCGTGGCACGCACATGCGTGCAGTTCGTCCCTGCACGCGGTGTACGAAAGGAAGCAAGGCGAAGAGTCCGAGGTCGAGTGCGGGTCCATAGCGGAGACGTCGGGGCGTCTGTACACCGGAACCGAGCGTGCGCGACACGTGGCCAGCGCGGCCTGAATCCCCTGCGTGCGCTCTGGTTTGGCAGTGCGACGTTGACATCAATTCAATTCCGGATCCCTGTCTCGAAATTGCATACCCAAAAGTGATAACTAAGTCAAAATTCTCCAAAAAATGAAAGTTGTACAGGAGCTATGGACCTACAACTTTCACAAAGGGTGACATATGTTTTGATCAATAGATTTGTGGGAAAATCATGTTGAACATTTAGGAATTCTCGGCCCCGAGTTACTATTCATAGCGCGTTCAACTCGATTTTTGGCCAATTTGCATTCAAAATTTGAATGTCCGCCAATTATGAAAATTGTGTTCCCGGAATTAACGAACAACTTTCATATTGGCCGATTTTGAACTTCTACAGTGAAATTTGGAGAGCGCGCAAGAAAACCAAATGAGCCTTTATGGAGCACTTAGGGTTTGACCATGATTTGGGATTTTTACCAAGGTCTTTTATGCAAATATGAGACGAAACATGTCAAACATGCTTAGAAGCTAATTAACCTTGATTAACACAGCTAAGTAATGTCATTAGCACAAATAAACATCAGGGATGTTACAACCTGCCTTTGCATTCCACATAAATAATGTTGCAGATGGCGGATCAATCACAACGGTTCCCGGAAGGAATTGCTCGAGATGTACCTGTCAAGATAAAGGACAACTATGTCCTGACTGACTTTTTAGTCATAGACATGGGAGATGAGCAAGATCCTCCCATCGTGCTTGGAAGACCGTTCTTGAACACAACAAGAGCAATCATCTACATCAGGGTTGGCGAGATCCACTTCCAGTTCAGAATTGAAAAGGTATGCTACTACTTCAATACTTATACTAATCCTAAGCAGCCCAAGAAGAACAAGATGCGGAGACACCTTCAGAGGTTACAACGCAAGCTGAACACAAAGTTGACAGATGTCAAGAATATTGAAGAATAGATTAAGGAGAAGTCCGCTCAGCTTGTACCAACCCAGTATTCTGAACCTGTTACTCCAGAAAGGTCTCCACCGAAGAAACAAGTTTGGAGGAAGAAAGATCAAGGTACACCTTCGGAAGACCAATCGCTACCCACGTCATCGACTGATCAATCAATGGCCACTACATCTACGCCATGGGAGTAAGTAATCTAAACTCTCGCCGAGAGGTAACTCGGTACTTATCTTTAATTTCTGCACTGCATATTTAGATAAGCATTTCCCTACCTGTCGGTGTTTTAGACCGGCAACCTACTAAGGGGAGTACCCGAAGTAGATGAATGTGGCCTCGCCGAGATCGGTAACTCGAAGGAAGAGACACGTGGCACACAATTTAGACAGGTTCGGGCCGCGAGGTGCGTAATACCCTACGTCATGTATGTTGCGTAGCTCTGGATTGATTGGGCACGATTACAAGATGGTGCAATGGTGCGCCGTGAGTTGTATGAAATGAGATGTGTTCCTCGAGAACGGTCCCTGCCTCGCCTTATATAGTCCGGGAGGCAGGCTTACAAGTCGGAGTAGGGAGAGAGTACCAGTCGGGTACGTCTAGGAGTCTTCCATACAGTGCAGGACACGTACAGCTTCCTAACCGAGTACTTCTCCTCTGCAGTCCTTGTGCTCCACACCTTCAGGTGCCGTGTAGTGCAAGCCGGGTAGTCCCAGGGGCCCACCGAGTAGTCGGTCCTGGTACCCACCGAGGTAGTGGGCCCAGGGAGGTCCATACGACAAGCCCCCGAGTACTTTGTAGTCGAGAAGGATAGCTTCAAGTAGTCTTGACGGCCTTAACGAATAGTCCTCAAGCGTCCCCGAGTACTACAAGTCAAAAGTCCTCAAAAGGAGTCGAAGCATCCCGAGGTTGGAATGTACTCCAGCTGATGTTTGAGCAATCTTGAAGTCTTCTCGAGTAGTCCCAAGCGTCCTCGAGTGCCACCTTCGAAGGTCTTCACGAAATGCCCGTCTTGTCTTGAAGCCGGAGCTGATATGGAGGTGCGATTGCAAAATCGCACTCCATATGGAGTAGCCCCCGAGCCTTAGGTTGAGCCGCAGGCTCTGGCTGAGGGTCCATCTGAAGTCTTGGCAAGAAAATCCCGAAAAATCCAGAGAAAAAACCGAAGGACACGTGGCACGGAGCCCCCGAGCCTTGAGTCGAGTACTTCCTCTCGAATTGAAGGGTCATCTTGAAGAATGTGTCCTGAGATGCTCCTGAGTCTTGTCGCTTCCCAGGTAGTTGAGTAGAAGTAGCCGAGCCCCCGAGGTGAGGCGCATCGACTAGTAGAATGCGAAGGGTCACGCGCGGCCGCTGAGTCAGCCGAGTGCGGACTTATCGATCTGGCCGTTGGAGGGCCGGTTTCACTTATAAATAGAAGCCAAAACTCTTAGGGTTTTTCACCCATCTGAGCTGCAGTCATTTCGATTCGATCTGAGGTAGATCCACTTCCAGCGCACGCCGCCGCCGTAGTAGATCCAAGTGCGCCACCACCCAGAGCTTTTAGGGTAGCCCCCGAGCGGATGCGCGTGAAGACACTCTGTACTTGGAGAATGAAGCCTTCACCGTCCAAGTCTACGAAGGCCGCCGGGAAGAAGAGGGGCCGCGAAGAGGCCGCTGCGGCTGCCACTGGAGCAGCGCCGCCGATGACTCCACCGCGGGCCGATCCAAGCCGCGAGTGGAAGAAGTCAAAAGTGAAGACTGAAGATCTATTGGCCCTCCTGAACAGCAGATTTATCTGGGAGAAGGAGGTCGATATGTGGAGGGCCGCTACGGGCGATCCGTATCCGATGGAGAAAGCCGAAGACGAGATTCTGATGTTTGCGCGGTTCGTGGAGCGCGGACTTGCGCTTCCGGCTAGTAATTTCTTCAAGGACCTCCTCGGGTACTACGGAGTTGAGTACCTCAATCTGAACCCTAACGGCATTTTCCATACCGCGGTCTTCGTTCATTTTTGTGAAGCATTCCTTGGGATCAAGCCGCACTGGATCCTCTTCCGGAAGTTCTTCCGGGTGAAGCCGCAGCCGAGCGCCAACAATCCAAGAGTAGTCGGAGGGGCCGGCATCCAGTTGAGAGAAGACGCCGCTGAGCAGTACCTGGCGTACAAGCTCGTTGACTCCAACACTGATTGGAAGACGAGGTGGTTCTACATCACGAACCACCACCCCGGCCTGCCGAAGCCAAGTGGAAGGCAGCCCAAGCACCGCGACTGGTGGAACATGGAGCCCACAATGCAGGAAGGGATCCAGCTCCCCGAGCTGCTGGCACGCATCAAGGTGCTCAGAGAAGCTGGACTGAGGGCCGAGCACGTGGCCTTCAGTTTCATGAAGTGGAGGGTGCAACCACTAATGGCCCGCGACACCTTGGGCTTCGAGTACACCGGCGACGACGACACGTCGCGGATGCCCGGAGGCGAGATGGACGACCACGACATCATCGAGAGGCTGACGCGGATCTTCAAGGATATGCCGCCGAACACGGCGTGCCCTGTCCAGGAGTACTCCGCCGCGCGCCCGCCAAAGGAGGTGAGTAGTCGTACTCCCCTAGTCGAGTAGTCCTTGCTTGGAGTAGACGTGCTGATGCCTTGTGTCTTGCAGGGTGACTTGAAAATGTTCGTCTCTGAGCCGCAGCCGCCCCCTCACGGGATCGAGATCCCGAAGGAAGGGAAAGCCAAAGCCAAGGAGCGGCGAGAAGTCGGCGAAGGCGATGACACCGTCATCGTGGAGGACACCACCGACGACGACGACAACGACGAGGAGGAGGAGACGTTGCAGGACCACTTTCAGTTGCGGTCGAGGTTTAGCCGTCCAGGCTTACCTCATGTGCCTCTTGTGCAAGACCCGCTGGCTAGCCTGGAGGCTAGCCTGGCTGCGCCGCCACGGAAGCCGCGCAACCCCGCCCGCAAGCGGGTAACGAAGAAGCTGAAGGTCTCATAGACCACGCCTCAAGAGGTAAGATGTCTTGACTAGAGTAGTCGAGTACCCATCGTGCGAGTACGCTTGCTGATGAGTAGTCTTTCTTGTATGCAGGAGGTGCCGCCAGTGGAGCCCGTCGAGGAGGGCGACGAAGGTGGATGGGACACAGTGGGAGAGCCGGCCGGAAGTCGTAGTCCAGCCCCCACTGTCGAGGAGCTCATAGCGCAGTTGGAGCGCCAGCCCCCTGCTCCTCAGGGGAGCATAGAGCCTGCGGCTGCTGCCGCTGAAGAAGTAGTAGCCGCGGGAGCGCAGGAGAGTGCTACGCCGGCTACTGCTGGTGGAGGAGAAGCAACAGCCACGGAGGCGCAAGAGGAGGCGCCCACCGAAGCTGGGCTGGTGGATATTGCCAGTATCCTTGGAGCGCCGACCGTGACAATAGTCCGGTCCATCCTGTAAGTACTGAACTTTCCCAAGTAGTACTTGGTGTAGTAGTCGAGCTTGAATGACAGCTAGCTTTGTGTACTTCTGCAGGAAATCAACAGACTTGTCCTGGGAGGGAGATGAGCCCTCCACGACGGTGGCGGAAGAGGTAGTCACGCCGCCCGTCGAGGAGTCAACTCCCACACCCCAGGTGAAGTCCGAGGCGCCGGTTGCTGAAGCTGCGTTGCCCGAGGCTAGCGTGGTCGAGGGTAAGTGTTCTGCTGTGGATTTGATCTTCCCCATAGAGTAGTCGTAGTTTATGAGGGTAAGTGTTCTTGTCAGGCGTCGAGGCCGAAGGGAGTGACATCCCTGCGGCGGTGCCCATGGAGAAGTCGACACCACAGACGCCAGAGGCTGCTGAGGGAGCCCCCGAGCCGATGCAGGAGGTCGCCGGGGAAGCCGCCGCGACGACCGGAGGAGGGGAGGCCACCGTACCACCAGAGGTTGCTCTGGATGTGGCTATCCGCTCTCCGGAGATCCAGGACGCAGAGCCCATCTGCTCTGCGGCGATGACGGAGGCTGCCGCGAGTAGTCGTGGCGGAGTGGAGCTGCTCGCGGACGATCTGGTGGACCCGACAACGGTGGCCAGGCACCTGGAGGCAGTCCGCCAGGCCGAGCAGTGGATGAAGGTAAGTAGCCGTAGCTTCTGAGTAGTCAATCCTCTGTTGTTGAGTACTCGTTGACGTGTGTTGTCTGTGCAGGACGTCGTGGAGAGGTCCCGCGAGAAGTCCAACATGCTGCAGGGCTTCGGTGATGCAGTGCTCCGGGCTGAAGCATTGGAGGATCAGCTTTTGAAGTCGCGGAAGCACACGGCTGCCATGCAGGCCAAGCTCGACGCCGCTTTCGCCAAGTACCACAATGACATCCAAGAGTTGCAGGCGAAGGGCGATGACTTGGTGCGGAAGAACAAGAGCCTCCGCAACAAGAATAAAGGTACGCCGTTGGACTTGGTCGGGTAGTTGTTGGAGGTCGAGAGGTAGTCTGACCCGCTTCAGCTTGTTGCATTTGCAGAGCTTGAGGGCCAAGTGGAGCAGTTGAAGTCCTCGGAGACGAGCATGAAGAATCTCTTCTACCGGGAGCAAGAAGCCCGCCAGGTACTCAAGCTCGACTACAAAGAACTTGCCTTCGAGTGCGAGAAGCACATGGAGCTTCGGATTGCATCTGACCGCGATCTCGTCAACTGCTACAAATCATTGCAAAAGTTGAATGAAGACTGCGAGGCGCTGCGGGCTCAAATGAAGGATCTTGAAGAAGTCGCGCTGCCAATCGCAAGATTCCTGGTTCCTCATCCGGGTGGCCCCAAGATCGCTCCACTCGCGGATCGCCTCAGGGAAGCCCCCAGCAGGCTGGCGGCTTATGTGAAGCACATGGTGAGGTCGATCCCGAAGCAGGTCTTGGCCTTCATGAAGTCCTACTTCCCGAAGGCCCCGGTGGAGGTAGTCGCTGGCGGTGTAGCCGCCAACTGCACCGATGAGCAGTATGCGGAGCTGCTGGAGCAGATGGCTCCCATCGCGGAGCAAGTAGCTGATAAGCTTAATCTCCAGTAGCCCTGTAATAGTTAGCTAGTAGCCAGGGTTGTACAAAAACAATTGTAATGAATTGCTTAAGTATTAATGAAAGAAAATTTTCCAGCAATGAGTACTCGTAGTCGCGATCTCAGAGTGCGGAGCCCATCGTGGAGTGGTTGCGAGTAGTCGTACTCGGCAGTAGTGGTCCCGTTGTAGGGAGTAGACAGTAAAGAAGTTGATGAACGATCAAACTTTATTACTGAAGAAGTACACCTGGGTGCCAGGGCCGTAGTTACAGAGTAGTCGCCTGGACCTGGAGGCCGCTTACAGCTGAGTAGTGCTAGGGCGAGTAGCCGCTTACGGCGGTAGATCCATAAGTAGCCGTGTAGGCCGGATCTTGGAGTACATGGTCTCTTAGTAGACCGTTGCTAGAGTCCTTGACGCTCGTCGCGGCCCGGGATCCGTAGGTAGCCGCGCGGGGGCGGATCCTGGAGAGGAGTAGTCCGGAGGGCGAAGCCGGGACCGGAGGCCGCTTACGGCGAGAGGGGTGTTGATGTAGTCGTGTAGACTTGAACCCGGAGTAGTCGTGTAGACTAGGCGTAGAATCGACGAGAGCCGGTCGACATTCCACGAGTTGCCGATGTCTTCGCCTTCAAGTGTCCGGAGGCGGTAGGAGCCGGCCCGGTCACCCTTGCAACGGTGAAGGGACCTTCCCGGGGGGGAGGGCGAGCTTGTGTAGTCCTTCCGTGTTCGGATGCGACGGAGGACGAGATCACCAACGTTGAAGGAGCGTTCCTTGACGTTGCGATCATGGTAGCGTCGGATACCCTCTAGGTACCTTGCTCCCGATTGGACGAGGGCAGCGCAACGAGCTTCTTCGAGGCTGTCGATGTCAAT
Source organism: Cenchrus americanus (assembly GCA_947561735.1). NCBI lineage: Eukaryota > Viridiplantae > Streptophyta > Magnoliopsida > Poales > Poaceae > Cenchrus > Cenchrus americanus. The sequence goes on from OX387242.1 coordinate 192,902,717, forward strand.
TCGTCTGCTGTCTTCTGAGACGCCTTCGTCGTAGTGCTCCACCGCCGGCGAGTTCCATATGACGTCGGCAGGGAGGATTGCTTCGGAGCCGTAGACCAGGAAGTAAGGGGATTGCCCCGTTGGCTTGGATGGCTGAGTCCGTAGCCCCCAGAGTGCGTTGGGTGGTTCCTTGATCCAATTGCCCCCTTTGGAGTTAGCAGCGTCGTGTAGCCGCTTCTTGAGAGCGTCGAGCACCATCCCATTGGCGCGCTCGACTTGTCCATTGGCCCGGGGATGGGCAACTGAGACGATCGGACGTCGATCCCGCTGTTCTCGCAGTACTCCCAGAATTGGTGGTGGTTGAAGTTGGAGCCCAGGTCTGTGATGATGCGGTGGGGTAGTCCGTTGCGGTGTACGAGTTCATCCAGGAAGTCGAGTACTCTGTCAGCCTTGGGGCATGTGACCGGCTTGACCTCGATCCACTTGGTGAACTTGTTGATGGCCACCAATACTCTGTTGAAACCACACAGCGCGGTTGGCGGTGGCCCAATCATGTCGAGCCCCCAGCAGGCAAAGGGCCAGGCTGGCGGTATGGTGACTAGCTTGTAGGCTGGGACGTGTTGCTGCCTGGTGAAGTACTGGCATCCCTGGCACCTTCTGACGAGTTCTTCGGCATCGCCCAGAGCTGTGGGCCAGTAGAAAGCTCACCGGAAGGCCTTGCTGACAAGCGTGCGTGAGGACGCGTGGTTGCCGTAGACGCCCTTGTGGATCTCCTCCAAGATGTCCTTGCCTTCTTCACGAGGGACGCACTTCATGAGTACTCCGGAAGATGTGCCCCTCTTGTAAAGCTTGTCTCCGACGAGGACGTAGGACTTGGCACGGCGGACGAGCTGCTCAGCCGAGTTCTTGTTGGAGGGAACCTTCTGCTCGCTGAGGTAGTCGATGAAGGGTTGCCTCCAGTCCACGTCGATCATCATGACCTCCTGCCTAGCTGGTGGGTGAGCTGGGACAGTGGTCGGTGGCGCCGGCTCTGGGATGGATGGCGCGTGAAGCTCGTGAACGAAGACACCCGCTGGTACTTGAGCGCGGGTGGATCCAAGCTTCGAGAGGACGTCTGCTGCAACGTTGTGGTCACGGACGATGTGGTGGAACTCGAGACCGTAGAACTTGTTCTCGAGCTTGCGGACTTCTAGGCAGTAGGCGTCCATGTTCTCCTAGTTGCGGTCCCAGGACTTGTTGACTTGGTTGATGACCACTGCTGAGTTGCCGTAGACTAGTAGCCGCTTGATGCCCAGTGAAGCCGCGAGGCGGAGCCCTTGTAGGAGAGCTTCATACTCGGCTTCGTTGTTTGAGACCTTCCAGAAGATCTGCAGGACGTACTTGAGTTGTTCGCCGTTGGAGAGATCGGGGAGTACCCCTGCGCCTGCGCCCTCGAGGTTGAGTGAGCCGTCGAAGTACATCACCCAATGCTCCGGTCGCACGGTGGGAGTAGGCAGCTGGTTCTCCCGCCACTCTGCCATGAAGTCGACTAGTGCTTGCGACTTGATGGCTGTGCGTGGCTTGAAGTCGATAGTGAGGGTGCCGAGCTCGACTGGCCACTTGGAGATTCTTCCAGTAGCATCTTGGTTCTGCAGGATGTCGCCGAGAGGGTAGTCGGTGACGACGGAGATCGAGTACTCCTGGAAGTAGTGTCGTAGCTTCCGCGAGGTGATGAGTACTGCATATAGGAGCTTCTGCACAGGCTGATAGCATGCCTTGGACTCTGATAGAACCTCGCTGACGAAGTAGACTGGGCGCTGGACTGGGTAGGCGTGGCCGTCTTCCTGCCGCTCGACAACGATGGCAGTACTGACCACGTGAGTAGTCGCAGCGAGGTAGAGCAGCAGCAGCTTGCCCTTGTGAAGAGCCGTGAGGATCGGCAGCTTCGATAGGAAGTCCTTGAGCTGGGCAAGGGCTTGATCTGCCTCTGGAGTCCACACGAACTTCTCTTGATGCTTGAGTAGTTTGAAGAAGGGGAGCCCCCGTTCTCCGTGCCTCGAGATAAATCTGTTCAGTGCCGCCATGCACCGGTCGGCTTACGGACGTCTTTGATGCTCGTGGGAGCTTTCATCTTTGGTGATGGCAGAGATCTTCTCGGGGTTGGCTTCGATGCCGCGCTGGCTGATGATGAAGCCGAGTAGTTTGCCCGAAGGTACGCCGAAGACGCACTTGTTCGGGTTGAGCTTCCAGCGGTACTCGCGCAGTGATGCAAAAGTCTCTTCAAGGTCGTTGATGGGGGTACTGGAGTTTCTGGTCTTGATGACCACGTCATCCACGTAGGCTTCGACGTTCTTGTTGAGTTGCCTCTTGAAGCAGGCCTGGATAGCTCGTTGGTAGGTGGCATCTGCGTTCTTCAACCCGAAGGACATGGTCGTGTAGCAGTACGCGCCAAACGGGGTGATGAACACGGTCTTCTCCTGGTCTTCTTCCTTGATCGCGATCCGGTGGTACCCGGAGTAGCAGTCGAGGAAGCAGAGCAGGTCGCAGCCCGCCGTGGAGTCGATGACTTGATCAATCCGCGGCAACCCGAAGGGGTCCTTGGGGCAGTGCTTGTTGAGGTCGGTGTAGTCGACGCACATCCTCCACTCGTTCGAGTTCTTCTTGCGGACGAGGACGGGGTTGGCGAGCCACTCAGGATGGAAGACTTCTCTGATGAAGCTAGCCGCGAGTAGTTTGGCGAGTTCCTTCTTGATGGCGTCCCATCTGTCGTCGGCAAAGCGTCGGAGGTGTTGTCGCTTGGGGGTGGCCTTAGGATCGACGTTGAGGCAGTGCTCAATCAGCTCCCTGGGCACTCCTGGCATGTCCGCTGGCTTCCACGCGAAGATGTCGCGGTTAGCTCGAAGGAAGCTGATGAGCACGTCTTCCTATTTGGGGTCGAGGCCAGCCCCGATGGTGGTGGTCTTCTTTGGGGTCGCCCGTTCGAGGTCGATCGTCTTGACGAGTACCTCCTCGGTGGGCGAGGCTTGTTGGCGGCGTCGGACTTCTGCGGGATGTCGAGTTCACTTGTAGCAAGTTTCTTCGACGCGGCGTAGACCTCCATCATCGCGTTGGGTACTTGGTTCGTAGAGGCGATCTCCACGGCTTCGTGTCGCGGTCGTGAGAGATCTTCAAGTCCCCTTGAAGAGAGAGAGTACACCGAGTGGGCTTGGCATCTTGAGTACCAAGTAGGTGTAGTGGGGCACCGCCATGAACTTGGCGATGGCCGGTCTGCCGAGGATGGCGTGGTAGGAAGTCTCGAAGTCCGCGACCTCGAACTTGATGTACTCGGTACGGTAATTGTCCCGAGATGCCCCGAAGGTAACTGGCAGGACCACTGAGCCCAGTGGAATAGCCGCATTTCCGGGGACGATGCCGTAGAAGGGCGTGTTGCTCTTGGTGAGCATGTGGGTGATGTCGAGCTTCATCTTCTTCAAGGTCTTGGTGAAAAGGACGTTGAGCCCGCTTCCACCGTCGATGAGCACCTTGTTGAGTTTGGAGCCCGCGACCACCGGCTTCAGGACGAGGGGGAACCGTCCTGGTTCAGAGAAGCTGGTCCATTGATCCGCGCGGGAGAAGGTGATGGGTACCTCCGACCACCTGAGAGGGGTCGGGACCGCTGGCTCAATGGACATGACTTCACGACGGGTAGCCTTCTGCTCCCGCCTGCTGGGCAGTCCGCCGAAGAGGACGTTGACGGTCTTGTCAGGCTCCTGGAAGTCGTTGTTGTCGCCGTCCTTCTTCTTGCCCTTTTTGTCGTGAGGGTGCGGTGGCTCCGGCGTATCCTTGAGTGCGTGCCTGAGTTGGTAGCACTGTTCAGTGGTGTGGTTGCCGTTTGGATGCCACGGGCACCTTTCCTTCAGCAGGTCCTTGAAGCCGCCGGAGTTCTTCTTCGGGTTCTCCTTCGCAGGGCGCTGAATAGCCGCGACAGTGTTGTCTGGCTTGCGCTTGCGGTTGGGACCCGAGTAGTAGTTGTTGTTGTTGTTGTTGCGACCGCCTTGTTTCGCATTGTTGCCACTGCCGCCGCCCTGGTTCTACTTGCTCTTGCCACGGATGGCATCGTACTTGGCGTTGGCCTTGTCTTCTTCATCCACCCAGGATGTGATCATGTCTTTAAGGTGGGGGATGGACCTGGGGTGGCGATGACCGAAGTCTTCGAAGGTGCGGCGGTGGTAGAGACCTTCTTGGAAGAGGTCGATGACCTCCTTGTCAGTGACGTCGACGACGGTAGCGCACTTGTCGAAGAAGCAGCGCATGTACTTGCGGAGGGTCTCGCCTTATTCCTGCTTGACCATGGCCAGGTCCATGCGAGTACCCGATCGACCCATGGCGCCCGCGAAGTTGCTGGTGAACTGCTCCTTCAGCTGGTCCCACTTGTCGATCGAGTGCTTGTCCAGTGACTCGAGCCATGTGAGCGGAGCTTGGTCCAGGCAGAAGGGGAAGTAGAGGCACTTGGTGTCGTCGTTGCCTCCAGTGTTCTCGATGGAGAGGGCGTAGCACCTGAGCCACTGGATGGGGTCCTTCTTTGCATCGTACTTGGTGATCCCCAAAGGCTTGAACTTGTCAGGGAGGAGCAAGTTGCGAAGTCGAGGTGAGAAGGCGGGGAAGCCGTCGCCGTCTCCTGCGGTAGACTTCTTCCGCCGCAGCTCCTCAATCTTCTGGCGGGCATCGTAGCCGCCCTGTGAGGCTCCAGAGGCGTGGCTGTTCGCGTGGCCTCGGCCGCCGCGACTGCCGCCGCCGCCGGCCCTCTGTTGGCTCCATGGTTGGAGCTTCGCCGTCGTGCCGCCGCCACCAGCCGGAGCGCGGTGGGGGACGATCTCGCGGTTGCTGTTGTCGCGCTATGGAGGTCCGCCGGCGTTGGAGCGACGACGGTTCGGCTCGGCTGGAAGCTCAGCTCGGGTACGGTTAGGACCGTTGTTGGCGCTGCGACTTGTGGCTTCGTTGTCACGGGGCCTGACTGGAGGAGGTTGGTTGACTCTGTTGTCGACCAGCATGAAGTAGGCGTCTTTAGCGAGCTTGGCGATGACCTCTCCAGCGCGTATGCCATGAGCCTGGCGTGCGATCGCTGTGATCGACATGAGGCATTGCTCAAGGAGATGTCCACTTGTTCTTCATCGTTCTTGCTCTTGCCGATCAAGTTTGCCAACCTCTCTCGGAGCCATTTCACTTCTCGCTTGAGCTCATCATTTTCCTTGCCTATGAGATAATCACATGATTCTACAACAACATTCTCATGGCAAGATGGTGAGCAAGATTCATCAATTAAATCAATGCAAGAAGTTGAAGCATCTACCTTGGAGATAGGAATTGCACAAGGGATAGATGTTTCATCAAGCTCAAAGGAATTACTTGTTTTAGTCTCATTGCTCCCAAGCTTAGATTTTAGCTCATCATACTCCTTGCTAAGCAATTTGAATTTGCACAACAAATGTTCATAATTTGTAAAAAGGGTGTCACTAAGATCATTGAGAGCATTGAGTTCTTTAATTTCATTAGCTTGTTTTTCAATCATTCCTTTTTGCTCATGGACTAGCTCAACAAGATCATTGAGAGAGGTCGTGTCGGATTCGTCATCACTTACATTGCTTTCCATACCTTTGGCCATAAGGCACATGTCTGATGATGAAGGACCTTGCATGAAGCGGGTGGTGAAGTTCTTTCTTGATTCATCGCTTGAGCTAGAAGAACTTGATCCACCACTTGTCCACTCACGGACGGCTATAGTTGCTTCTTGCCTTGGTCTCCTTTCCTTGACCACCTTCTTCTTGGGCTTGTGCATGATTTTGGTGAACTTGATGTGTTGATGATGATGCCCTTCTCTCAAGTGGACATTGTAGCCGTACATGTTGACTTTCTTCACATACTTGAAGATCTTCTTCACGTACTCGGCCACCATGGATTCAACCTCTTCATCACTTGAGGAATATCCACCGTCACCATCATCCTCACTTGAGCTTCCATGAGTAGCCATTCTACTCAACACCTTCCCTTGTTGGCTTGAGAGAGCATGGCTTGTGGCTGTAGAAGATGGTTCTTGGGGCTTTTCTTGGGGCTCCTTTTTGACTTGGGCATCAGTTGAAGCTCATGTGCCCTAATCTTGCTCAAGATATGAGACGGCTTCAATTCTTCAAGCATCTTCTCGTAGATGATTGCCTTCACCAAGTCATAATCGGGCTTCCGGAGACTTTGAAGGATGTTGTGGTTGATGTTCAAGTCCGTGATGTCCTTCACACCTAAAGCATTGATCTCATTGACAAGCACATTTAGGCGTGAGTACATAGATTCGGCATTTTCATTAGCAAGTTGCTTAAAGCTATTGAATTCCTCAAGGAGACAACCATAGCGTTCATTGGCAACTTCTTTTGAACCCTCATTTTGCTCCTTGATGGTCTTCCATAGCTCATGAGCATTTTCGCAAGTAAAAACTCTATTGAAAACGCCTACATCTGGTGAGGACAAAATGATACTCTTAGCAATCACATCAAATTTGTCACACCCGACTTTCCGAAGAAAACCAAGTGCATACCTATATGCATGCCAGGATCAAGTTTCATGCATATAGTGACATAAAAGTGAATACAGAAGACAGTATCACGTAAGAAAAAGAAAGATTATCAGAGATTTACGCTTTATCCTGGAAACAAAGGCTCCAAACATCACGGAAGGTCGGCGGGGGTTGCGTACGCCTAGCACCAGCAACATCTTCACAGCAACTTCCTCTTTCTGAGCAACATTGTTTATAGCAAGGGTGAGCACTTGTCGTACTCAGCAAGTGTGGGGAAAAGAATGAATGCAAAGGCTTTATAGTGGACTGGCTCAAAGCATTTAAGCAATTTTAGTTGGTCAAGTTTTATTAGTACCTGATTACTAATAAAGTATAAGTATATACCAACCCACAATTATCATAAAGAGATAGATAAGATACGCCATAAGCATATGGCAAGCACAACCCGAGAGAACACGATTTAAGTCCATCTTCAAGTTCAATTATCATGTGAGGGTCCGGGCCGCCCGTGACCGTGGGCACGGCTAATCGATTAGTTTTACACTGCGCGAGGTCGTACATCTTTACCCACAAGTCGCGTAAGAGTCCCGAAGAACTTTAGACCCAACCATGCGATGCCGGCCAAGCATCATACCACACTACCGAGGTGTGATTGCATAGGGACGCTACGAGGCCGTTACAAAGATCCCCAGGTGTAGGCTGCCCGCTGGGTTACCTGGTCAGTGCAACGTATAAAGCTCCCGGACGAGTACCGTGTCTTAGCTAAGCCCACACCTACGCCCGAGCAGGTCCATACGCCACTACCCGCCAGCCCCCAACCCTTATCAGGTAAAGCATACCTAACACCTAGTTCACTAATTAATAAGCCAAGACAGAGCCATATGTCTTGTGGTAGCACTGTTTTCCTGGGTGGTTCTCCATGTTCCGATTAAACATATGGTCTTGTATATTAAACATCACACATCACATTGGAACATAAAGTAAAAGGGTATCCATGTTGTTTATTGCCAACCCAGTTGAGCAAACTAAGCAAGATCTACCATCAAGATTAATTAAACAACCCAGTTATGCAAGGCAATGGTAAAAAGAAACTAGTCATAATCCTTAATAGGAACCCATCAAAATTAATGCAAGCAATGCAATGAGTGATTAAGTATAATTCTTAGGACAAAAGATCAAGGACACACTTGCCTTTAACTAAAGTAATGTCGTTGCTCAGAATATCTTCAACCTCTTGCTCTTCAAAGCTTCTCGAACGGCGTTCACTCTAAGCGCATCAATCGTCGGGCACAAACATACACAAAGCAAACAAACAAGCATATACTAAGAACAAAGCACCAATCAAAAGAAAACTTTAAAAGAACGCACTAAAGGATAGGCTTGATTAGATGGATCACTAAAGAACACAAACTGTGCTTAGAGGAAGAAAAGCTTGGTTAACTTTAAGGAGATGGTTGTGAAATATTGAGCAAGGACCAGAAAGATCACATTGAGATAGAACTCGATTCTATTGGTTACGCAAGCGCAAGGAAAGCTAAAAACAGAACTAAGCTCGAAACTATCGTGAGATCATTAACAAACAACAAGAGACTACGTGCTTCATATGTTTTAATTACAAAATCATGTGGCAAGAATATTTGAGAGAAATACTCTTTGTTAGAATTAAACAAAGTTACATTCAATTATAGAAAACACGATAAACCTAATCATATTTTATTAACAAATATTTAAATACAAGTTATATCAGATTAACAATTAACATTAAAAGACAAAGCATGTGAAAGAATCTAATCGAATAACTTTATATTGCGTGTTCAACTAAACATATTGATATTGAAAAGGCATTTACAATGTCATTAAGCGATTAACTTTATTATGAAAACTGTTGTTTAACACTATGCATCTTTTATTTAACAAAAACTAGTTATAAATAAGAATTAAACAAGTTACATATTAATTCAAGAAAACCGGGTATATCCTAATCACTTTTATTTAGAAAAGCTATGGAATAAGTATTAGTCAAAATTAATCATGCAACTTTAGTTCTAAAATAAATAACAGGTGATACACATGCTAACGCAAAAGTTATGGTGAAACGAACTATACAACGACACATACGTACTATAACGGTACAAAACTAGTCTACGCGGTCAGCGAAAGAATTACTGAGATCGATCGGAATTGGATAGAATAAGATATGAATTTTAATAACAAGAAAAAGATAAGTGGTTGAATGACATAAAGATCATGTCACCATGAGCAATAATCAAGGAATTAAATGGATAGATAAACAGGTTCCTACATGATGAGCAAGAATTTGTTTTAGATAAATAAAATATTATTCTACCGATAATAGATATCCAAAGCCTAAAGATTACTGGATCTACGAAGTTTTGATACATGGGAGAGAAATACAGGATAGCCATTCTAATTTTTTTTGCTAAAGGAATACTAATGGTTACTTGCATAGCTACGATGTGAACAAGTAGCATGTACAAATACAATGAGCCTTGCTTGCATGGTACCGATTTACTTGCACATGATTAGCTAGTGAGAGAGAGACGAGAGGGGGTGCACGCGGGGGTTCTCACCAACGACGATGGACTCGGTCGGCCGGGATCGAAGGCAAACGGCAAAGACGGCGGCCGGTTCGATGCCCGCCGAGAGAAGTCTCGGCTTGCATCACGGAGCTCCTAGGGCGGTGGTGGCTTGCGGCGGCGAGCGAGGACTACATGGGTTGTGGCAAAGCTATAGATCATGAGAGACGATGAGGGTAAGATGCAAAACAAAACAAGGAGATTAGGAACGTGCAGGTGTTTTTACCATGCTTCAGATCAATCTCGACAAGGACACGGTTTTTGTTCGATGACCTTCAGCTCCGACGTGCTCCACCGAAGCACAACAGATCTCATAGGGACGGCGATCTTGATGAGCTTCGATGGCCGGCATATGTGGAGTCATGCTTTGTACGGATCGGAGGGAGATCGATGCGGTTCAGAACTTTAGATGCAAAATAGAAAGAGTGTTGAACTAGGAAATACAGGATGGTGGCAAGCTCACGTACGTGTTGGCCTTGTCGGACAAAGTTGGACAAGCGATGGCAAAGATCGAAGTAGACGAGGTGGGCTTCGGTTCGATCATCGCGTGGACGTGCGGCGGAGATCGAGAAGGTGGCCGATCATGAACGACCATCGTGAGTCCCGACGAAACCCTTGGACACGGCGATCCTTGCTCGCGGCGGCGGCATGCGGCGGCGGCGGCGCGTAGGCGAGGGTGTGAGGTGGCGGTGTAGGCGGCAGGGGCGCGGGGCCTTGGGCTCGCTTTTTATAGGGGTGTGCACGGGGGATAAAGGATGGGATGGGATCTTGCACTCACCGATGGGCAGGATGTGGTGCTCGGTTGGAATTTTAAGCACGGCGGCCAGACTGCTGGAGCACGGCCAGCGGGTCGGCTTCTCGTGACGGCGACCGCGCTCCCATGAACGATTCACGACGGGAACCAGCGGAACGGGGACCGAATCAGCGAGGAGAAGCCTGTGGCAGTCGCGGATTGCTCCCTCGGCGTCCTCGTCCAGCGAATCGACGACGAGAGGCCATGGCGGCAGCCTGCTCTGTTCAAGGGGACGACGGTGGTGCTCGGGTCTTTGCGGCAATGATGCTCCACGATGAGATAGGGATGATGACCGGCGACGGCCGTGCGGCTCGGTGGCGGCGCCTTCCGCGGCGTCGGCTTTTGCCCGATGGCGTCCGTGCGCGCACCACGGACGGCGCGGCTCCGAGCTCCGGCGGCGGCGCGGCGCGGGACGAGGCGCGGGGCACGGCCGCCGGCGGCGGCGGCGGGCGGCGCTCGGCTGCACGCACGGGGCTAGGGCTCGGGCTGCGCTTTAAATAGGCGCGGTGGCGCGCGCGCCCGGCGTGTGCGGCACACACGCCGAGGGGTGGCGGTGGCTTGGCGAGGCCGGCCTTGGCCGCCGGCCCGAATGGGCTCGCGCGGGCTGCGGGCCGGGCCGAAGCGGACCGGGTCGGGCCTCCGGGCTCGGCCCGTTAGGATAGGTTTTCTTTTTTTTTCGAATCTATTTCCGGTGTGAAAAATAATCCGGAAAAATTCTGTAAATTATTTTAAAGCACGAAAAATACTCAGAAAATCACAAAAATTCCAGGAAAATTCCTAGAGATAGATTAAGACACGAACAACCCAAATAAAGCATTTGGTGCTCATGAAAAAGATTTTAGAGCCTTCTATTAAATAGAAAATGCTCAGAGAAAATGAGAATAAATTCCAGAAAAATCCGGAAAATTCTCGGAAGGTTTTGGACAGCTCCTAAACACATTTTTGAAACCTTTTGCACTCAAGAACCACTAGATGCATCGGCATGAATGCAACACTCACAACTTTTTTATTTAATTTACAAAATCAAACAAATGATTTTTCCTGTACTATATTCCCTGTAAAGAAAAATAAATGTTGGAAAAATTTTAAAATTAGGAGAAAATCGTTATTTAATTATTCTTTCTATTCACATCCTGAAATTGGAAATTTCAGGGTGTGACAAAATTGCTTTTCTTTTCTAGTACCATTTTTCATGCCCTCATCGGTGACTCTCCAAACATCAAGGTCACTTGCTTGGAGATAGGCCTCCATGAGAACCTTCCACCGAGGATAGCCCGTGCCATCGACATGTGGAGCCAAACCTAAGGTATCCACCCCTTTCATTCCTCTACAGAGCAACTCACTAGGCGGTGAGGCCTAACCATTCCAATGAGCCGGTTTTCACAATTTACCAATCGAATTGGTGTTTGCTTGTGAAGGAAGTGAGTCCCGGCTCTGATACCACTTGTAAGGAATCGGATGCCCGTTAGCCTAAAAGGGGGAGGGGGTGAATTAGGCAATTTAAAACCTTAACCTATGGCTCACTAAATTTTACACAAAAGTAAACTAGAACATACTATCTATATGTGCAACTATGGTTGTTCTAGTGTGAAACTCCCATCCCAAAAGAAGGTTTGCAACCAATAGCCAATCCTACCATGATACTACTCTAGGAAAGTAGAGGCAAGCAAAGATTGCAATAGAGTAAATGCGGAAATGAAAAGAGGATGAGATGAAGCAAACTCATGACACGCGATTTATCCCGTGGTATCGGTAGGCACTAAGCCACCCCTAGTCCACGTTGTTGAAGCACTCACACAAGAGTATTGCTTCCCGTCCACCAAGTCTCTCCCAAGAGCACCAACTTGACTTTCCACAAAGGCTAGCCACTTAGGTACTTGTCAAGCTCCCTTGGTCACCTGGATGCCGCCTCCACTAAGGAGCTTCTCCACCAACGAAAGGGGTCTCCACGTCCCCCCGCACAAAGTGTCCTCGCCGCTCCACACCAAGCCGGAGGGTCGATGACGATTGCCGGTGAGACACATAGGCGCCAAGGCTTCCGGCGAACCTTATACAACAGGATTCACTCAAGAATCACCTCACAAGGTTGGCACAACCTTGCACTCACTCAACTCTAAGCTAAGCCTAGCACTAAGCACATACACAAAGCATATGCAAGTCTAAGGATGAGCAATTAAGCACTTGGATGGATTGGATATGATCTTGAATGTGTCTTGAACTCCTCTGCACTTCCACACAATCTAGCCACCTCAAATGGGTTAGTGGAGGGGGTATAAATAGCCCAAGGCATCAAAGTAGTCGTTGGCTAACGTCCATTGAAAAAGGTACCGTCGGATGATCCGACGCTATGCTTTTCTAGGGCGTCGGTTCATCCGGTGCCCCTCCCACGTCACGTAGTCGTTGAGGTTCTCTGACACAACTGCTCCGACGCTATGCACCGACGGTGCGTCGGATCATCCGGTGCTGAAGGCCTCGCGTCCAAGTCGCCACTGTTAGCTTCCAACTGACCGTCGGATAGACCGACGCTAACCCTGACCAAGGCGTTGGATCATCCGGTGCTGAAGGCTTCATGTTGGCACGTCTCTGTATGAATTCAAACTGTGCGTCAGATAGACCGACGGGGTCCCCACTCAGACCGTCGGATCATCCGGTGCTACTGTCTTCCTTGCTCTTCCTCTGCAACTCGTCCGACGCTACTAAATAATGGACTGTCGGTTCATCCTACGGTACCTAGGGTTTGACCCTGTGCACCAACTCGTCCGATGATTGCACCGACGCTTGTATTTGAGGGACCGTCAGATCATCCGACGGTGTCTTCTCTTTTCCTTTTTGAAGGACCGATACGGCGAACCAGAGAGGGGGGAGTGAATGGGAGCCGATAAAAATTCTTCTCGAAGGAGATGGAAACTCCTACAAGATGAGCACGGCTTCCAACACACGTCTCCGACTCACTACCCAAATTGGCCAAGCCAACGTAGCCACTGGAGTGCCACTGGACCTAGGAACCAACACACAACCTTCCGACCCGAGAACGCAGCGGAACACCAAACCTCGAGTCTACAGACCCACACCAGTCAGACCGGTGAGCACCACCAGTCAAACCGGTCCCTGCTGGTGAAACTGGGCAACTTTCACTAAGTAGCTCCACACCGGTTAGACTGGTGAGACACAACGGTTAGACCGGTCACAGCCTGAAAGCCCCCAAAGCACCAAACAGGCCAACCGACCTCCAAACTGACCCAAACTCGAAACAGCCCCAACACAGGACAACAACGAACACACCCAAACGTTCACCCGAGCAAAAACCCACCGAGGGTTGCACCGGTCAGACCGGTCAAGAGCACCGGCCGACCGGTGTAGCCTAGGCGACTCGGGATGAACAAGCACCGCGGTCAACTCCCCCAAATCCAAACCTCGATCTCCCGAATCGCTCCTCGGATTTGAACAAGACTTTGGGGATATTAGGAACACCTCATGAGGAGTCCATAGCCAAGTTTAGTCCCACCAAAACTCGTCCAACAAGGAGGAATCGAAGAAATCCCGCCATGAACCCCTCAAACCCTAAAACTCGGAAAACCCCAAAATCGAGCCCCTTTACTCACGGATTTGGGAGGGGAATCACAGCCCAAAGAACCACGAAGGGTTTCCACAAATTTCCCCCATCAAATCCCCAAGAGAAAGGTCCCAAAAACAACACAAAGAATCACAAAGAGAGGGCTCCGAAAATCACCACCAAGAACAAATGGGAACAACACATCCAAACCTTGAGGAACCACGCCGAATCATCTATACATGCAACAAAGGTTCATACAAGGTCTAGCTTGCCACCCGATCATCCAACCCTCTCACAAGATCTCACCATGAAGCTCTCAAGCTAGTCCTATGGAAATCCTAAGATAATAGAAAGGGAAAATAGGAAAGCAAATGAACTAGGGTTCCAAGAGTTGGCTGCCATCCTCTCACCTCTTGGGTTACATGGAGGCAACCGAAAGTCTAAAATGCCCTTTCCTAATAACTAGGGATACAAGCCCCTCAAGGGCGGATTTGAAAGCCTTCATGTCTTCACCATCGGACGGATGCCCGGCGACCGCACTCTGCGTAGCCTCGACGCAAACCATGCGATCCCGACGCGTGTCCTCCGCTTCGAAGTCTCCGGACTGCGTCGTCGCACACCGGTCAGACCGGTGCTCCTCACCGGTCAGACCGGTACCCATCGGTCAGACCGGTCTGGCACTGCTGCAGCACCGTCTTTGGTTCTTCGGTCTTGGCTTTGTGGATCAACAAAGGAACCCAGTGGTTTTCTGGTGAACAATTGGAAACCCCGCGAACTCGGTGTAGCCTCCGCCAATCACCACTCATGACTCGGCTCCCACGTAGTCCCGGCTCGACCTTGGTTTTGAGGCTCAACCAAGAAACCGTCAACGACTTCATCTTGTTGTTCATGCCACCATGCGGCCCGCACTTGCCCCGCTGGCCACCGGGTCCCTCGAACGAAGCCTACTTGTCTTCTCCACACCTGGAGGCCTCACCGGCGACGACCTTTCACGCTTGTTCTTCACCTGCACCAACACCAGTCAAGCCGCAACCTGCATCTGCAATACTTAGCCAAGAATCAGTCCACACAACATTGTCAATCACTCATCACACAAGGAAGCAACCATCCACCGGTCCTTGAACCACACATGGTCCTCAATCTCCCCCTTGATGAGTGCATTGACAACACCCACACGAAAGTAACAAGAGATAAAAGAAAAGGAAAAGAAACGAACAAAAAGAAACTCCAACAAGCGATCGAAAGCCAAACAAAGGCAAGAAGCAAGATCACTTGAAGAAGACAAGTCTCGGACCCCTTAGGCAAGGGCAACGGCTCGACACATCCGAGACAAAACACGGCTCAAGGAAAGAGCGCAAACCACCGAAACAAAGCTCGAAAAACCACAAAGAGCTCCCACTGCACACATGCAAGCTCCCCCTGAACCAATCCATCTCCCCCTGGACGAATGCATGCAAACCAGCTGAAAACAGGGCAGCTGCAGCAACTTCAGCTCACACTGGTCAGACCGGTCATCACCACCGGTCAGACCGGTGCCTAACATGTGCACAGGACCAGCACTCACACCGGTCGGACCGGTGACCCCGACCGGTCAGACCGGTGCACAACAGAGCCCAGAAATGGCTCGAAACCACCTGAAAACCCTCTAAATGCATCCAGCAAGACAATTCAAGCTCAAACTTCTCCCCCTTGTTGGCAATGCATGAATCAAGCCAAAAATGCAAAACTTTCAACCTAGAGCTTCTCAAATAGACAAAATTCAACAAAGGATGTTACACATGTCCAAATGAGCAAGTTAGATACTCTATAGCTTCGTATCGATCTCAACTACAAGATTATCAAGTTTCAAAACCATTCGACAAAGCTAAGATGGATTTGGGCAATTTTGCGAAAAACTTGCCTCTCATGAGCAAAGTCCTAAACATGATCAAAACATATCAAAATGGCAAAGCCACACAAACTTCATGCTAGGACAGCCATACTAATCATAAGACCATCACAAACACCCACAAGCACCTCATGTCATGTCAAAGCCACCGAGCCATGTGCCTACTTCTATGTATGAGACTTCTCATTGGTAGGCATCATGCAACGGTTTAGCACCCAAAACAAATTAAATTCAGCATATATGACATGGGAGCATATTTTCCAAGCATTTTACATTTCATTTTCAGATTCATATATGGTACATGAAATGTCTTTGCGACAAAAAGGAACTTGTGCCCCTCCACAAGATGAAGCAAGAGGGCTAAACATTCATGATGGAAAATGAGCCTTTGGCCCCATATGATCAATAAACTAGCTACCCAACCACAAATTAAGCATAACCAAGCCACTAAAACATGTCAAGATCATATAAAGGCATTTACACATGAGAGAGCATACATGTGACATTTTCAAAAACATAGCTATCAACCATGGATTATTCATCAAGATCATCAAGAGCTAAGCCAAACTAACCATAGCATACCAAACAAGCTCACAAAGACATATATCACATTCCATGGTGAACAATGTATATGACAGAAGCTTTTCCTAACCAATGCATATGATACAAAATGCATGCAATCTAAGAAACAAGGATGCCTATACAACATGTTACATATGCCATGCCAAATGCAAGAAATGCACAAAGGAAAGCTATACATATGCTTCAAAGGAGCTCCCACACACCCAACTCAAGAAATCAAACACACACCAAGCTCCCCCCGCAAACAAGTGAAAGTTGCTTGATCTAGGGGTTTGGTGAAAATATCAGCTAGTTGGTCACGTGTGGGTACATGGATCAAAGCTATCTTTCCTTTCTCTACGTTGTTTCTCAGAAAATGATACCTCACTTCTATGTGCTTGGTTTTGGAATGGAGCACTGGATTCTTTGCAACGCTTATGGCATTGGTGCTATCACATTGAAGTGGGACATGGGTATACTCCTCACCAAAGTCACTCATGGTGTATGAAATCCAAAGGAGCTGAGAGCAACAACTAGCAGTGGCAACATACTCGGCCTCCGTAGTGGATTGTGCAACACTCGACTATTTGCGGGAAGACCAAGACACCAAAAAGGAACCCAAAAACTGTCAAGTCCCAGAGGTGGACTTCCTATCCAACCGACACCCGGCAGAATCCGCGTCTGAAAAACCATGAAGCGCCAAAGAAGAGGACGCGGAGTACCAAAGGCCGAAGTCGGGAGTGTGACGCAAGTACCTGAAAATTCGCTTCACCGCTTGCCGATGCGAAGTCCTCGGAGACGCTTGAAAATGAGTGCACGGACACACCGAGAAGTGTATGTTCGGCCTCGTCGCCGTCAAGTAGAGGAGTGACCCGATCATGCTCCGGTACTCCTTCTGGTCCACGTGTTCACCTTCCTCGTCCGCATCAAGAGCTGTAGTCGTACTCATCGGCGTCGTCATAGCCTTGGAGTTCTCCATCTTGAACTTCCTCACAATGTCCTTGGTGTACTTAGCCTGGTGCACAAATGTTCCTTCCTTTGATTGTTTGATTTGTAGCCCGAGGAAGAACTGCAACTCACCCATCATGCTCATCTCAAATTACCTGCTCATATCATCTGCAAACCTTGCAACAAGAGAGTTAGATGAGCCACCAAAGACAATATCATCCACGTACACCTGCACAATCAGGATATCTCTGCCCTGCCTCAGCAAAAACAAGGTTTGATCGACCTTTCCCATCTCAAAACCTCTCTCAAACAAGAACCCCCTCAACCTGCCATACCAAGCTCTAGGCGCCTGCTTCAACCCATACAGCGCCTTCCTCAACTTGTACACCCGGTGGGGGTACTTCTCACTCTCAAGCCTCGGAGGCTGCCTCACATACACTTCTTCCTCCAACACACCATTCAGAAAGGCACTCTTCACATCCATTTGGTGCAACTTGAACCCTTTAGCCACTGAAAAGGCTAGTAGGATTCTAATCGCCTCCAAACGGGCTACGGGAGCAAAGGTCTCCTCGTAGTCGATCCCCTCCTTCTGACTGAACCCCTGAGCAACAAACCTTGACTTGTTTCTCACAACCTCACCTTTCTCTCCCTCTTTGTTCTTCCACACCCACTTTGTACCAATCGGCTTACACCGTGGGGGAGGGTCAACCAACTCCCAAACCTGATTCCTCTCAAAGTTCTCCAACTCCTCATGCATCGAATTAACCCAATTGTGATCAGATAGTGCGTGTCCAATGTCTCTGGGCTCAAAAGTAGCAACAAATGCAGCATGAGCGAAATGAGAGTTGTTCCGAACCCTCGACCGTGTAGTGCGTTCATTCATGTCGCCGATGATCCTCGAAGCAGGATGATCCACTTGTACTCACCGGGGAGGTTCTCGCCTCGATGCTACCTCCCCCTCAACATCAGCTTCTCCTCGTTCTTGATTTGTCGTCATATGTGTGGTAGAGGGTGTGCTACCTCCCCCTCAACATCAACTTCCTACCTTTCTTCAGAATGAAACACTTGCAACCAAATACATGGAAGTGACTCACCTTGGGTGTGCGACCATGCATCAACTCATAGCATGTTTTCTTTTTATGCACTCTGAGGTAGATCCTGTTTGACACATAGCACGCGGTGTTCACCGCCTGTCAGGCATACACCCCGGGTACTCATGCAAGGAAGGAAGAATAGTAGAAGACGGACTCCTAGTAGAATTCCCTTGTACTCCTACTAGGACTCGCTCTGTGTACTCCTACTAGGACTCCTGCCTTGTAACCGACTAGGAACCCACCCCCTGGACTATATAAAGGAGGGCCGGGTACCTAGTCGCACATACACAATCCCTCCGGGGAACAACACCAAGCGCGGGCGCCATACTTGATCCCCCAAACGGACGTAGGGTTCGCCACCTTGGCAACCCGAACCTGTATAAATCTTGTGTCCCGTGTCCTTGCGCATACCTTCGAGTTCTCGGTCTCCCGATCACGATCCCCACCGCACAATCTACTACCTCGGGTACCCCCTTGGTAGGTTTGCCGGTCTAAAACACCGACAGCTGGCGCGCCAGGTAGGGGTGATCATCACCACCGAACGAATTCGAAGGACCTTTGATCAGCAAAATCAGTTTCATGTTACCTGTTAAGGGTTGCACGAGATCGATACGAATTACGAGTTACCTGTCCAAGGTCAATTCGGCAACTCGTCTTCACGTCGAGATCAAGAAG
Source organism: Cenchrus americanus (assembly GCA_947561735.1). Classification (NCBI taxonomy): domain Eukaryota; kingdom Viridiplantae; phylum Streptophyta; class Magnoliopsida; order Poales; family Poaceae; genus Cenchrus; species Cenchrus americanus. The sequence goes on from OX387242.1 coordinate 192,921,325, forward strand.
GAATCGGTTCCATAGCCGTGAAGACGCTACCTGCCAAGAGTCTGCGTACGTATCCAAACCGGAGTGCAACCACACGTTTTCCAACAGAGGACAACTCTGAGTCAGGGCGGGCCGTGAAATCCAGCAAATCACGTCAGAAGCAAGGAGCACTCTCGCTAGTTTGCTGGTGCAAAGGCAAATTTTGGAGTATTGTGCTATGCACACACCGAGGCCTACCCACAAGACTTCAAGATCTCTGCTCAACGTACACACCTCATGTACATGAGCGGGGCAACTACTCGTCTCTGGCTGCGCGGCTCTACGTCGACCTCGCCGTGCGCCGCGACTACTTGTCTCCGGCCGCACGTGCTCTACGTCGACCTCGCCGTGCGCCGCGACTACTCGTCTCCGGCCGCACGCGCTCTACGTCGACCTCACCGTGCGCCGCGACTACTCGTCTCCGGCCGCACGCGCTCTACGTCGACCTCGCCGTGCGCCGCGACTACTCGTCTCCGACCGCACGCGCTCTACGTCGATCCCGCCGTGCGCTGTGACTACTCGTCTCCGGCCGCACGCGCTCTACGTCGACCTCGCCGTGCGCCGAAACTATTCGTCTCCGGCCGCACGCGCTCTACGTCGGCCTCGCCGTGCACCGCGAGTACTCGTATCCACTCCCCCGGCTGCAGCGATCTACTTCAACTACGCCGCGCGTCCGGGTGCCTCGGCACGTCGCGCCGCTCGTCACGCGGCTCGTCGCGCCGCTCGTCGTCGACTACTCCGCCTCGCGCGGAGCTCGTCGTCGTCGACTACTTTGCCTCCGCCGCACGTCCGGGTGCCTCGGCACGTCGCGCGGCTCGTCACGCGGCTCGTCGCGCCGCTCGTCGTCGACTACTGCGCCTCGCGCGAGGGCTCGTCGTCGTCCACTACTTTTGCCTCCGCCGCGCGTGCGGGTGCCTCGGCACGTCGCGCGGCTCGTCTTGCGGCTCGTCGCTTCCGCTCATCGTCGACTACTCCGGGCTCGTCGTCGACTACTTCACCTCCGCCGCGCGTCCGGGTGCCTCGGCACGTCGCGCGGCTCGTCACGCGGCTCGTCGCGGCGCTCGTCGTCGACTACTCGCCTCGCGCGGGCTCGTCGTCGACTACCTTCCGCCTACGCCGCGCGTCCGGGTGCCTCGGCACGTCGCGCCGCTCGTCGTCGACTACTCCGCGTCGTGCGGTCTCGTCGTCGACTACTCTCGTGCGCCGCGACTTCGTCTTGCGGCCACGGCGGCTCTACTTCGGCCACGCCGGTGGGTGCGACTACTTGTCTCGCGGCAACACCGGCTCTACTTCGAGTACGCCGCGCGCCGCCACGACGTCATCTTCCCCGGCCGCATCGCGTCGACCATTCATCTCGACTAGTTTTCCAAACTAGTCGAGAACGGCCGATCACGCCCCCCAACAACTAGTCGGAATCAACTCGACTAGTCGACTTTAACAACAACCGTCGCGGCTCCATCGCCGATCGCCACGGCTTCATCTACAAGTACGCCCAGGGCAAGAACGACTAAGTCATTTATCTAAATGATTACTTGTTTTCTTGGCTTGTTCTCCTCATCATGTAGGACCGCTTGCCGACTACTCATTTGTGTATGCTTCTCGGCGGGTTTTCACGGGAGCTACACTCTGCTGACTACTCTTGGGGCATATCAATCAAGTCGCCGCGAGTCTACTTCATCAACTCGGGGGCTATCCCTAGGAGGCAGTTTCTAAAGTCCGGTACGCGCGGCAATCTAAAGTCGACTTCTAACGTCGCATTCTAAAGTACGCTCCGTGCGGCATCTTAAAGTCGACTCCGGTCGCATCTTCGCCTCCTTCAGTGGCATACTACGTGTGTAAGCTTCGATGGAACCTAGCTGTAAGCGGCCCTCGGGTCCTGGCGACGATGGAACCTAGCTGCACGTGGTCTTCACGCTCTGTACCATGGGTCCAAGTGCCCTAAGTACTCGCGCTCCGTACCTTGGGTCTGAAATCCATGGCCCAGGTACGCAAGTCGACTCCGGTCGCACCTTCAAGTCCACTACGGTGGCACCCGTACCTTGGGTCTGAAATCCATGGCCTAGGTACACAAGCTGACTCCGGTCGCACCTTCAAGCCTGCTCCGGCGGCAATCGTACCTTGGGTCTGAAATCCATGGCTCAGGTACTTAAACACACTCCGGTGGCACAAGTCGACTCTGGTCGCACCTTCAAGCCCGCTCTGGCGGCAACTGTACCTTGGGTATGAAATCCATGGCTCAGGTACTTAAGCCCACTCTGGTGGCACAAGTCGACGCTAACGGTCGCATCCAAGCCCACTCCGGTGGCACAAGCCCGCTCCGGCGGCAACTGTACCTTGGGTCTGAAATCCATGGCTCAGGTACTTAAGCCCACTCCGGTGGCACAAGCCGACTCCGGTCGCAATCTTAAGCCCGCTCCGGCGGCAAAACTACTGGTTTTCTCTGATTTTTCATTCGCTTTGGCTTTCCGGAAAGTGCTTTTTGTTTTTTGCATTTAAGTCCACCCCGCGTGGCACAAAGTCGACTTCTTCAGTCGCATCTCAAAGTCCGTTCTGCGCGGCATTCTAAAGTCGACTTCTAAAGTCGCATATCAAAGTCCGCTCCGTGCGGCAACTAAAGTCGACTTCGGTTTTCAAGTCGCATCTAAAAGTCCGCTCCGCGCGGCACAAAGTCGACTTCGGTTTTCAAGTCGCATCTCAAAGTCCGCTCCGCGCGGCACAAAGTTGACTTCGGTTTTCAAGTCGCATTCTAAAGTCCGCTCTGCCGGCATCTAAAGTCGACTTTGGTCGCACCTAAAGTCCGCTCTGACGGCACGACTACTTCTCAAGCTCCACGGCTCGACGCCAAACCGCTACTTGGAATCTCTCCCGGCTCGGGGGCTACTTGAAGATAACTTCAAAGCATGCTTCGCTCGCTCTCAAGCTCGGGGGCTCCTCACTAATCACTACTCGACGTGGCTCATACGGCTCTCTTATTTCGGGGGCTACACGCTGCAAGAGTACTCGGATGATGGCTTCGCGAACACTGAAGACCCTTGGATTGATTACCTAATCATTTCAAGGCTCGGGGGCGTCGCTATGCTACACCCATCATTCAAATTTTTTCAAGACTGATGAGCTGGACCACCTTCCAGCCTCGCGGCAGTTCAAGTACTATCGAAGACTTCTCCAAGCAGTACTCGAGGACGCTCAAGAACTACTCGAAGAGGCTTCAAGTCTACTCGAACTACTACTCTCGACTCCAACGTGCTCGGGGGCTTGTCAGGCATACACCCCGGGTACTCATGCAAGGAAGGAAGAATAGTAGAAGACGGACTCCTAGTAGAATTCCCTTGTACTCCTACTAGGACTCGCTCTGTGTACTCCTACTAGGACTCCTGCCTTGTAACCGACTAGGAACCCGCCCCCTGGACTATATAAAGGAGGGCCGGGTACCTAGTCGCACATACACAATCCCTCCGGGGAACAACACCAAGCGCAGGGTGCCATACTTGACCCCCCAAACAGGACGTAGGGTTCGCCACCTTGGCAACCCGAACCTGTATAAATCTTGTGTCCCGTGTCCTTGTGCATACCTTCGAGTTCTCGGTCTCCGGATCACGATCCCCACCGCACAATCTACTACCTCGGGTACCCCCTTGGTAGGTTTGCCGGTCTAAAACACCGACACCGCCTCAGTCCAATACCTCCTCGGAGTCCTATGCTCATCAAGCATCATCCGAGCCATCTTGCACAAGGTCCTGTTATTCATTTCCACAACACCATTCTGGGGAGGCGTATACGAACTCGAAAATTGGTGCTCAAGACCCAAGTCATGGCAAAAGGTTTCAAAACGAGAGTTTCTGAATTCCGAGCCATTATCACTTCGGATAGCTCGTATGGCATCTCGGTGCCTCTCGTTCCTCAACCTCAAGACTAGATCTCGAACAAAACCAAACGTCTCCCCCTTATCCTCGAGAAAGAACACCCACGCATACCGAGAATAGTCGTCCACCACAACAAGGACATACCACTTCCCACCCGCAGATCGCACACGAGCTGGGCCAACAAGGTCCATATGGAGCAGCTCGCATGGACGCTCAGTCATCACATCGGTGAGAGGCGGGTGAGAAGAGGCTACCATCTTGGCATGCCTACAAGGCGCACAAACCAACTCTTTCTCAAGCCTCAACCGTGGCAATCCTCGGACCAAATTGAGTTTACTCAAGCGCGACAAAAGGTCAAAGCTCAAGTGACCCAACTTCCTATGCCACTTCCACAACTCACTCGAAGAACCAGCCAAGAAACAACGCTCCACACCCGAAGACTGAGAAAAATCAGCACGAAACACCTGACCCTCGGGAACAACCATACAGACATGGTCCCCTCGAGAATCCTAAATCCGAGAACCACCTGGCCGCAACAACACCTCAAAACCCTCATCCAACAGCTAGGACACGGAAAGCAACTTGTACCCCAGTGATTGAAGAGCAACACGCCTCAGAGTGATCTTGTCACTCACCTTAATTTCACCTTCTGAAAGCACACGCCCACGCCCATTGTCCCCAAAAGTGATGTACCTCTTTGTCACCACCGGGACGAGACTTGAAAACCACCCCTGTCTCCGGTCATATGCCTCGAGCAACCGAAGTCAATCAACCAAATGTTCTTCAAGTCTCCCACCTGAAATTCAAAAACGAGCACGTGAGCGAACAAACGACTCAGCACTGGGGTAGGACCAAAAGAGTAAAACCAGTGCCGAGCCATTTGCTCGAAAGTGGGGTTAGCACCAACCAAAGCATCTCTCCTACCAAAGCTACCTCCACGAACACCACCACGGTAACCAACCTGAGGGAACCACCCCTCTCTGCCTGGAGGAGGACCAAAACCACGAACGAAAGCCCGTGGAACGTCCCTCCTCTCCTTCTCAAAGCTACGACTCCTCCCATCCCTGTAGTGAACTCGAGGGGGAGAATGCCTAGCAACCTGATCACCTGCAAACTCTCCAGCCCAACAACCAGAACCACGACCTCCAGAAACAACCCTCGCACCTGTACAAGCCCGAAACCCGAACTGCTGCCTGTCCAGGCCTACACCGGTCTGACCGGTGCCCCACACCGGTCTGACCGGTGTGACCTGGGCAGCAGCACCTCCAACAGCCTTCCTCTCTCCCCAAGCCCGAACTGTTCTCACACTTGCCTTGGCCCTGGGCATCTGCATACGAGGCTCAAGTACAACATTGGAAGGGTGGTACTTGTCCTTGTTAGCCCACTTCTTTGCCATCCTCTCCTCTCGCTTCCTCTTGAAGCAAAACTCATCCTTATGGCCATCTTTCCCACAATAGCCACAATGGAACCTCACAAGCTTAGGCTTAGGCTTGGGTTGTGGCTGCTAACTTGGTTCCTCTCCACTCAACTTCTCCACCGGTTTCCCCTCACTAGCCTTCTCACTTTCTTTCCCAAAGAACACTTTCCTCGAAGTGCTCACAAACTTGATAGGCTTTTGTAGATCATTTGTGGGTGTAGGAAACACGGCTGGAGCTAGGGTTGTGTCTAGTCGGCTCCTAAGATGGTTAGATTTTGGGGGGAAATCATTTTTGTGGTGGGTTTTTGGTGGCTCCGGGATATTCTCTCCACTTCCCTCACCAACCTTGTTTGCCCCAAGTCCCTCACCATCCTGCCTCTTAAACGCCTCGATCATCATCCTCAACTGAGGCTCATGACCAGACAACCAACCCATCAACTTCCTCAGCTCATCATTCTCATCCTGCAAACGATCAACATAATGTGCAAGTTCCAAATTTTTCAAAGCATGCATTTCACAGGTAGAACATGTTGTAGGCATGGGTTCTTTCAGCTTAGCCTCAAAAGAACTAGTGTAAGCATGCATCTCATCAATCTTAGCATGCAAAACAGGGCAAGAAGTGCAAGCACCTAGCAAAGCGGGTCTAGACTTAAGCTCAGCCACTTCAACCCTAAGCACATCTAGTTCCTCACACTTGGAGGCATGCTTCTCCTTAAACAAAGAAAGATCAGCAAGAAAGATGGAGCAATCAGCACAATCAACCTCATCTGAAACAACAGGGCTAGCCTTAAGGGAATCAATCTCAAGCTTGCTATCAAGCATCTGTGTCTCTAGCTCAGCCACTCTAGTCCTAGCATCCTTGAGTGAAGCCCTAAGCTCTTTTCTCATTTTCTTGGCCTCTCTAAGCATGTCATCACGGTTATCAAGCAAAGAGCCAGGCCTCTCATTCTCCTGGCGCAAGAAGGGAAGTTCATCACGCACCTCGTCGTCGGACTCAGAGTCTGAGTCGCTCCGTGTGCTCTTCTTGCTGCCGGAGCTCAGCGCCATGGTGCAGAAGCCATCTCTCATGAAGCAGCTCAGCCCGCTCAGGTTCTTGGATGACTTCTTGTTCTTGCGACGATCACCTTCATCTTCACTGCTGCTCGAGCTCGAGGTGGAGTACGCGGAACTGGAGTCGACATCGCTTGCTCCCACCATCGCTCGGGCCTTGCCTCGGCTCTCTTTCTTCCTCGATCGTCGCTCGTCCTTGTACTTGTTCTTGTGCTTGCTCTTGTGGTCGCGCCTCGACCGGTACTTGTTCTCCATCCTTGACTTGTGCTTGTAGCCGTCCTTGTTCTCGACCTTCTCCGGGCAGTCGGCGACGAAGTGTCCCGGCTTGCCGCACTGGAAGCATGTCCTCGTGTTCCTCCTCATGTTCACTCGGTTCTCGTGCAGCCTCTCGAACCGCCTCGTCAGGAGCGCCAGCTCGTCCTCTCCAAGCACGTCGAACTCCTCATCTGGCATAGACATCAAGGAGGACAAAGAGAACATCCTGGTGGATGGGTTAGTGTTAGCCTTTCCTTTCGAACCACCAACGAGGGCAAGACTATGTGAATCAGTCGGACCCTTGAGCTTGGCAGTCATGCCCCTATCCACCTTAGCCGACTTGAGCTTCAAGAACAGCTCGTTCATCGTCAGAGTGTCATACTTCTCTGACTCCACAATGGCCTCGAACTTTCCGCCCCAAATCGTACGATCCAAAGAGTGTAAGAGCTTGACCGCTCTATCATGATCATCGTACGGGAGCACGTCCACATTGGCCCTCATGTTGTTCACAACCACCGTGAACCTCTGAAACAAGGCATCGATGGACTCTCCGGGGAGATGAGTTAAGTTCTCGTACTCTCTCCGGTAGGTCGCATACATCCGTGCCTGAACCTAGGCATTCCCAACATGAGCCTCCTTCAGCACCATCCAAATTCTACAAGCCAAGTGCTCGGTGTGCACCCGATCGAACTCAGGTTGACACAAAGCACGAAACAAGTAGTCGACCGCCTTATTGTTGGCGTCGAATCTGTCCCTCGATCTTGGAGTGAGGAAGTCCATCGGCTGGACATAGCTTGTGTCCACCGTGACAACCCAAAGGATCTGACCCTTTCCGCGGAGGAACGCACCCATCCGCTTACTCCACATCTGGTAGTTCTTCCCATCGAAGTGTGGAGGACCCGAACCCTGTTCCTGGTACGCCATCCTTGGATCTTAGACTGGTTGGAGTCAATAAAGACCCGAACCGGCTCTGATACCACTTGAAGGACCAATACGGCGAACCAGAGAGGGGGGGGAGTGAATGGGAGCCGATAAAAATTCTTCTCGAAGGAGATGGAAATTCCTATAAGATGAACACGGCTTCCAACACACGTCTCCGACTCACTACCCAAATTGGCCAAGCCCACGTAGCCACTGGAGTGCCACTGGACCTAGGAACCAACACACAACCTTCCGACCCGAGAACGCAGCGGAACACCAAATCTCGAGTCTACAGACCCACACCGGTCAGACCGGTGAGCACCACCAGTCAGATCGGTCCCTGCTGGTGAAACTGGGCAACTTTCACTAAGTGGCTCCACACCGGTCAGACCGGTGAGACACACCGGTTAGACCGGTCACAGCCTGAAAGCCCCCAAAGCACCAAACAGGCCAACCGACATCCAAACTGACCCAAACTCGAAACAGCCCCAACACAGGACAACAGCGAACACACCCAAACGTTCACCCGAGCAAAACCCCACCGAGGGTTGCACCGGTTAGACCGGTCAAGAGCATCGGTCAGACTGGTGTAGCCTGGGCAGCTCGGGATGAACAGCACCCGCGGGTCAACTCCCCCAAATCCAACCCTCGATCTCCCGAATCGCTCCACGGACTTGAACAAGACTTTGGGGATATTAGGAACACCCCATGAGGAGTCCATAGCCAAGTTTAGTCCCCCCAAAACTCGTTCAATAAGGAGGAATCGAAGAAATCCCGCCAAGAACCCCTCAAACCCTCGAACTCGGAAAACCCCAAAATCGAGCCCCTTTACTCACGGATTTGGGAGGGGAATCACAGCCCAAAGAACCACGAAGGGTTCCCACAAATTTCCCCATCAAATCCCCAAGAGAAAGGTCCCAAAAACAACCCAAAGAAATCACAAAGAGAGGGCTCCGAAAATCACCACCAAGAACAACCGGGAACAACACATCCAAACCTTGAGGAACCACGCCGAATCATCTATACATGCAACAAAGGTTCATACAAGGTCTAGCTTGCCGCCCGATCATCCAACCCTCTCACAAGATCTCACCATGAAGCTCTCGAGCTAGTCCTATGGAAATCCTAAGAAAATAGGAAGGAAAATAGGAAAGCAAATGAACTAGGGTTCCAAGAGTTGGCTGCTATCCTCTCACCTCTTGGGTTATATGGAGGCAACCGAAAGTCTAAAATGCCCTTTCCTAATAACTAGGGATACAAGCCCCTCAAGGGCGGATTTGGAAGTCTTCATGTCTTCACCATCGGATGGATGCCCGGCGACTGCACTCTGCGTAGCCTCGACGCAAACCATGCGATCCCGACGTGTGTCCTCCGCTTCGAAGTCTCCGGACTGCTGTTGACGGTGAATTTCCGTCAAACTAGAGTACTTGTTATACATTGGTTTCGATTATGATTTGCAACTAACCCGCCACTAGGCATACTAATGATGTAACAAGTTCACACTTGCATGTTGATTTTGGAGTTTGTTGTTTACGCAGGAAATCTACGCTAAAGAGGAGACTTTCGGTATAAGTTCACCAAGCACTTTGGAAGAAGATCATGAAGACCGACAAGAGTCAAGACACGCGATGAACATGACTCCAAATGACCCGAGGACCGAAGCGTCAACGTGCAAGTCTTCAGAGACTCAACCAGAAAACAACGAAGCGTGCATAGCAAGGATTCAAGCCTTAACCGTGAAGGAAATGACGTCAAAGGCCCACATGCAAGTGCACACAAATAAGGGATCACGCGAGAAGCAACCGGGGAGGAAACCGGGGTCGAACCGGGCCGAAATGGTCCTGGGCCGGCCGGCCGGGCCGACCGGCCCAGCCCACTCCGGGGTCGGTTCGGTCCCCCCTTTGCCTTAGGTGTTCGTCTATTTATTGCCTCCGCCGCCGTCGGCCGCCACATCGAACAAATCATCCTACCGACACCAATCACCAGAAAACCGCCGCCGCAAGATGAGGGAGAGAGTTAGATGAGCTCGTCGCAAGGATCAACGCCGGCGGAGAGAAGGAAGCAAGAGGACTCCAAGCCGCTGGCCTAGGGGTGTTCCCAAGCTCCATCGCCACCATCTTCATCGACGACGTTCTCCGGAGTCTCCATCACCCTTATGTGCTTCAATCCGTGTAAGATGATGGGGTAATGTCTCCGTTCATCCCTAGGATTAGATGGATACATGCTATGTGATCGCTACTTGATTCGTGGTTTCAATCTATTGTTTTCATGTTGATGATGCTTTGATGATTAAGGTAGGCCACCGTGTTTTTCGGGCGTATGATATCCGCTACTCCCATAGATTCCATCAACATACCGTGTCCATCATAGGTCTAGTCACGAATACCTTCGTGTAGTGACAGTACGAGAGGAGGGAAAGGGTGAAACCGTGGTCACAACCCCCAGTAGATTGGTTTACCGCCTTCGTGTAGTAGATGCATACCATGTTATCCTAGATCCTAGGGAGGGAACGCTTATCTTTCTTACTCACTCTCTTGTGTTCACCCCTTTACCATCTAGTTTATCCCTAGATTTGTTTGATCAACTTAACTTAGATTAACTTAGGTTAGATTGTCTTTACTTTTAGATTAATACTCTCTTTAAAGGTTTCCTTAGTCAACTAGATTAGTACTTGGTTAAGCGCTAGTAATCCCCTTGCTCCGCGGATTGACAAGAACCTTGGGAATCCCGTGGTGAAAAAGGTGTAGGTCCGTACGCTTGCGGATCGTAGGTGGATACAAGTTTTATCCGTCAACAAGCCCCTTTTTCTGGCGCCGTTGCCGAGGAGCAAGCCAATTTGCTACGTTTAATCTAGTATTAATTTTGTTGATTACTAACACCTAACCCTTATTTTCTAAAAAAAGAAAAAAAATTTGTTTTTCTTTCTACTTTTCTTGTGCCTAGATGGATTTGTTCACCTCACCATTGGAAGACGAAGAGATGTCGCTGAGGGAGCTAGCAATGCCGTCAATGGAAGACATTGAGGTGCAAAAATCAGATTTGACGTTTGCTACAACCCACTATGAAGTGAAGCCTGGAATCATCAAGTTAGTGGCGACAAAACCATTTAGAGGATTGGAGGACGACAACCCATATAGACACATTAAGGAATTCACGATGTTATGCAACACGGTGCAACAAAAAGGAGTTCCGGCCGCTTGGTTCAAGTGGAATCTTTTTCCATTCTCTCTCGAAGATGAAGCGCGAAGATGATACACACTTGCGTCCGTTGAAGCAAAAGGAAATTGGGATGAGCTAGTGAAAAAGTTTCTTTTGAAGTTCTTTCCCATAAGCAAGGTCCAAGACTTAAGGAGGCAAGTGCTCAATTTCAAGCAAGGAGAGGATGAAGGAATTGATGAAGCATGGGACCGATTTAATGAACTACTTGAGCGAGGCCCGAACTTGGGATTTTCCAGTGACTTGATGTTGCATACCTTTTATTTTTCACTAACCCCCAACCCGTCTCGTTTTGTAAGCATGTGTGCAGGCGGTGATATAATGGATAAAACAATTAGTGAAGCCGCACAAATCTTACAAAGGATAAGCAATGGACAAAGAACACTACGAGATTGGCAAAGATGTTGTCGAGAGGAGCAAAATGACAAAAGCAAGCCCAAGGTGCTTGCTGAAATTTCTGAAAAAGATGAACCGAAGGTTAAGGAAGATGAACCGGCCATACAAGAAAGTGAAGATCCACTTCCCAAGGTAAGAGAAGTCATTTCGGATGTTAAAATGTTGAAACTAACATGAATGTAGGCCGAAGTATGTGGAATGCTAGACCATTGGCGGAGTTCATTCAATCCGGTTGGGTTCAAGTTGATTTCGCCCCACTAATTAACTACCGAAGGAAGGAGGAACGCCGACACGTTGCCAAACTAGTTGAAGATATATTTGATCAAGAGATGAGTGGAGAGTCGATCCAAAAGATGTTTGAAGAAGAAAGAGAAAAAGGAGATGAAGGATGGATCGACCGGTTTGACAACTCAAAGAATTATGATGAAGGAAGAGAAGAGTACAACCGTGATGAGCCTAGTGACTCAAAGGATGAATGGGAGGAGATAGGACTCAAGCTAGATGGTAGCTTGTGTGCTATTGAAGCCTACACACTAGCAAATCAAGACATGGAAGTACTCAAGGATGAAGAAAAGAGTTAATCAACAATGAGAGATCTTGACGACATGTGGTACATGGAAGATAAAGAAAGCAACATACAAGTCTTTGAAGATGAAGATCTGGTTGATAAAGAAGACTTCAAAGAAGAGATGAATGCGTACATAGTTGAAGGATTACATGTTCCACATGATGAGTTGAAGAAATTGCAAGATGGTGATGAAGAGGCAACTACACTTGTTGAGATCGATTCGCCTTCAACACCGCTTGATGAACCAAATATCACTCTTGTTGAAAAATCTCTAAGGCCAAGGTACGCGCTGAAATCTCAAGATATTATTGGTATTGATGTTTATAAATTCAAATACTCATGCTCAACCAATAGTATGAATGATAGTTTAATGTCTATGCCTTGTTCCAATAGTGATCATGTTGATAGGCTAGATTTTCTTGAGAATGAAAAAGAGGAAACATTTATTTTTGATCCAATTAATCTCACACCTAAACAACCTTTTCCTAATGATGAGCTAAGTGCTATGCATGAAACATATGCTTCTTACACCTTGACTTGTTGCTACAATTCACATGCGGTGTTAATTATGGACGCGTATGTTTACAATAAGTTTTGTAAATCTCGATCATGCTTTACGCTTGGTCAAGCTAATGACCTTAAAGAATCATATGTCGGGAAAGACCCGATTTTCACTAACCATGTAGACAAGGCTTGAATAATGAAAAAAAAAGTCATGCCTAAAAGAGTTGCAAGATAAATCATCAACCTCTCCGAATCCCGCGATGGATGCTGCTGTCTTCATCAATTTGAGAGCTTGTTCAGAGGTGTACAAATGAAGAAAATGACAGAAGCTCCATCAAATTAGCATTCCAACGCATCAAGAACCAACAAGTTTGAAGACCCGTGCAAGGAGTTATGGAGAAAACATTAAGCGTTGCGCGTTCTGAAATTTCAGGACAGATTTCATCGCCGAAGTAAAACGGACGTAACTCTCTTGTCCGGAGTCCGATTTGAGCAAATGAAGACTCGTTGGAAAGGAAATTTTGTGCACTGTGCAATGGAGTAGAGATTGAGTATACTTTCTGTTCTGGACATTAAAAAAAATCATGGAGTGAAGGCAGCACCGAAAGATGATAAAGAAGGAGATAATGATGAAACAAAAGGATGCTTTGGGCAAGTCTTCTATAAGTGATCGAGCACAACATGGGAAGTAAATTAAAGCTGCATTGGTACCTTTTCTTCTTGCATGAAGGGCCATGGCTATGCAACGAAAAGAAGATATGTGAGAAAGTCCAGCTCTATGACTTTAAATGAAGCGCTTTTCGAGAGGCAACCCGTTTCTTTATATTTTTACTACTTTCTTAGAGAAAATAAAGAATGGCAGTATCTTATGATGATCAACTTGTGGTTATTAATCCAAGTTCAGTTTTCCTTTTTAGAACCACCATCATGTTCAGGGCCGTCTCCATAAATTTGAGGCCCGTGTGTGAAATTTCAAATGAGACATTTTGTGATACAGTAACAGCCTCTAGTCTTTGTTTCGATTTTCAGAACAACAATAGTATTTCTAATTTACGTAGGTAGTAATATTTTTTCATAAATCACAGAAAAACAATTTAAATTAAACTAGTTCAAACGTGTATATATACAAGAATTAGCAGTGTTGTTTGGAGCTACGGAATTACGGATGGCCAAAATTCAGAAACCAAGAAATTATGCTCACAAACTTGCATCACACTAGCCATTGGGTGTTGCCTGACTTGTTGCTTCCCAGCCACCAATCTTGCTCGAGTGCTTGCTGCCACCTACCATCATGCACATTTGTGTTGTGAGACGCAGAGTTTAAGATCTCAGGACTTCTTGTCGGCAACGGGGAGTCGGCGACGGATGACAGCATTGCAGGCTGCAGGCAGATTGTTTTTCATCTATACCATCATGACTCACGACTCGGGACGTAAAATTTTGGAGGCCCTTTGTTTCGGAGGCCCCTGAGCGGTCGCTCACTTTGCTCCTGCCCATCGACGGGCCTGATCATGTTCATGATAATATTTATTTGTATGCATTGCATTTTGTTGTATACATGTTTTGCACATAGTTGGCTTGGTTGTTTTATATACTTAATGATAATGTGATGTTTCTTTGTGTATACATGTTTTGCACATAGTTGGCTTGGTTGTTTTATATACTTAATGATGTATGCTTCAGTTTCCATGTTAATGCTTCATAGGTACCTATGGGTGTTTTCCTTTTGTGATCTTGTGTAAACGTGGTGTTTAAACAAGATTGCGGACCATCATCGTTAAGTTCGATAAACCTAGCTGGCTTTTCATATGTTTTCATGTTGCTTTGGTTAGTTTATAAGCTTTGCAATGCGCTTAATTTTTCTTGTGCTATAAGAGTTATTGATTTAGGGATAGACATGGTGTTTTAACCCTAGATATATAAACCTTTATGGCTATGGAGAAATTCGGCAACCTAGTTGTAAACATGGTGTTTAGAACTAGGTGAAAACATTGTCTTTGTTTATATGCTTTCCTATCATGTGCATACACACCTTGCACCACGTACACTCATTAGGTTTTATTCCTCATTAAACTATTTATGCCACAATTTAAGAATATTAGGAGACATTGTTGGATTGTTGGCAATTCTATCTACTTCCAACCGTCACCTTGGGGGTAGAATGTGCGTTTAAAACGTCTTACAGGCAAGATAAAGACTCTCACTACAAGGAAATCAAAGGATGTCTAAGAAGTGCTTTGTCTTCTTCTTCCATGACTAGCAAAATGCTAAGCATGGGGGAGACCCTGAATCTTCAACACGGAAGTGCAACATGACACTCTAGAAGATAGAATGATAAAGATCGTTAACATCTCCGGATCAATGCGCAAGAAGCCACCAATCTCATCAAAATTCTGCATGGTCTCGAAGGGAAAACACTGGATATTTTTGGATATTTAGAAGCCAGATGAAGTTAAGATTCCAACAAATCAAGAATCAAGACAATCGGAGGTTCCTACAAGCGGTTATACCCGAATCACCGAGTGCAACACGTCCTGAAATCAGTTTTGGACAGCACGCAGCGCTGAAGTAAAACGGACATAGCTCCCTTGTTTGAACTCCGTTTGCGATGAATGACCACACGTTGGAAAGGTAATTTCATAAACTTTTCAATAGAGCTATATTTCGATATATGTTCTGTTCTGAACAGAGGGGGAAATCCATGAAAAAGAGACAGCAAGGAGATGATGAGAACAAGAAAGAGGAGATGGTGATGACAACATTGAAGAGAAGGGTGACGAATGACTCCATTAAGCATACAAGATCAAATTCAGAAGTTTAGGAGCATTAATAAATCAAGACAAAAGCAAAAGCCACATCGATACATGGAGATGTCGGAAGAAGGCAACGAAGAATTACAAAGGATGGTAACATCTCCATGGACCTTCTCTTTTCCAAACACAAATGCTTGTAAGTATGCCTTCAACATCAACTAGGTGCAACCTTTTGTTTTTCTCTTCAAACAATAACATGGCTACTAGGAGGACAACCTAGGTTTCATTTTACTTTCAATAGATAAGCATGACCTTGTGTTCACCTCGATGTTCTACATTGCCTATGCTTACGGAAAGATGATGAAAGTTGCCGCTTTGTTTTACCTACATGAAGTTATACATGTCTTGACTAATTGCTCTGTATAATATGATCTGAAATTAATTTAAATACTGGCTCTTTTATTTGTGGAGGTGAAATGACTATGCTCTAGACCCACATACATATCTTTGCTCTTTGATTTAAGTTTATGGATAGCCGGATAACTTGTTGTTTTTATGAAAACTTAACTTTTATGCTATCTACATGTTTGTGATGCTCTTGCAAAGTTCTACCTACCAAAGCCATATACATATATGTTTTATGATAACAAAACCCGTAGATTGCGAACATATGTTTTGATGAGTTGGATTAGGATTTTTTTTTATGGTTAGAGACTAAGAAGCTGGTCATTCCTTTGTGTAACTTTTTCATGCTAGCCTTTTTGTCTATGCATTGTGGGTTTTCACATCGAAAATTCCACAAACTTCGCAGGGCATCCACCCTAAACCAAAAACATCTTTTTGTGATCACCTCCTTGTCCACAACCCAATTTGAGTATGGAGTAAAATTCTCGATGGAGATTCAAATATTCTGCAATATTATGGAATTTATACTTACTTTAGCAGTCATTTCCCCTCTCTTTTATGCTTGAGGACGAGCATCGTTCAAGCATGGGGGAGGAGTCATTCTCTGACACAAATGCTATGTAAGTATTATGTTGCAAACAGTTTTGAGGAGCAAAAGAAAAAAACAAGAAAAAAATGAAAGAAGAAAAAATTATTATGATGAGAAGAAAAGAAAAGAAAGGAAAAAAGGAAGAATAAAGAAAAAAGAGAAAGAAAGAAAGAGAAAAATGAGAAGGAAGTAAAATAAAAGTTAAAAAATAATAAAGATGCTCCTCGGATCTTTTTGCTTCATAAGTTCTCAAGTGCCTTGATGACAAATCCACACTCAAATCTTCCAACCATGTGCAATCCGATAACGAGGACTTCACTCGTGCCTCGGGATCATCCATTTGCCACTTGCACATGTCCACTTATCTAAATGTGTGTGTTTTATCCCTCTCTCTTTCCAACATTTATTTTCCATGGCCTTTTTGACGAGTCTCGGTAATTCCAATAGATCTCTCTTAATTTGACAATATTTCGGATGTATGTTTTGCTAGGAATGTTTTTAACCTTCCAAGCTCCACATAAGCCTTCCACTATCACATATGAGTAGAGTAGGTTGAAAATAATCTAGCAGAGGCTTGAGTGACTTGATGAGATGAGTGTTCCATGAGCTCTTGCAAGAGATTTTCACTTATGTTGGATATGCATCTTTTTGAAAATCTTCCATGTGACAAGGTAATGGTTTGAAGTTCACTTAAGTTTGAGAGCATCATGTTACATGTGGCTTGTTCTTTATTGTTAGTCCATCTTCCATAATGAAAAAGAAGCCGGTCACAACTTGAACTTTAAAAATAAATTCTTAAGAGAGAGCAATTCGCCTCGTCATGAATGACTAAGTGCAGGGACAACATTGAAAGGCAACATTGATTTCCCTTTTAAGCAAGGATTACTTACTCGAGGACGAGCAAGGTTTAAGCATGGGAGAGATATTGACGGTGAATTTCCGTCAACCTAGAGTACTTGTTATACATTGGTTTCGATTATGATTTGCAACTAACCCGCCACTAGGCATACTAATGATGTAACAAGTTCACACTTGCATGTCAATTTTGGAGTTTGTTGTTTACGCAGGAAATCTATGCTAAAGAGGAGACTTTCGGTATAAGTTCACCAAGCACTTTGGAAGAAGATCATGAAGACCGACAAGAGTCAAGACACGCGATGAACATGACTCCAAATGACCCGAGGACCGAAGCGTCAACGTGCAAGTCTTCAGGGACTCAACCAGAAAACAACGAAGCGTGCATAGCAAGGATTCAAGCCTTAACCGTGAAGGAAATGACGTCAAAGGCCCACATGCAAGTGCACACAAATAAGGGATCACGCGAGAAGCAACCGGGGAGGAAACAGGGGCCGAACCGGGCCGAAATGGGCCTGGGCCCACTCCGGGGTCGGTTCGGTCCCCCCTTTGCCCTAGGTGTTCGTCTATTTATTGTCTCCGCCGCCGTCGGCTGCCACATCAAACAAATCATCCTACCGACGCCAATCACCAGAAAACCGCCGCCGCAAGATGAGGGAGAGAGTTAGATGAGCTCGTCGCAAGGATCAATGCCGGCGGAGAGAAGGAAGCAAGAGGAGGACTCCAAGCCGCTGGCCTAGGGGTGTTCCCAAGCTCCATCGCCACCATCTTCATCGACGACGTTCTCCGGAGTCTCCATCACCCCTATGTGCTTCAATCCGTGTAAGATGATGGGGTAATGTCTCCGTTCATCCCTAGGATTAGATGGATACATGCTAGATTAGTACTTGGTTAAGCGCTAGTAATCCCCTTGCTCCGCGGAATGACAAGAACCTTGGGATTCCCGTGGTGAAAAAGGTGTAGGTCCGTACGCTTGCGGATCGTAGGTGGATACGAGTTTTATCCGTCAACAACTGCGTCGTTGCACACCGGTCAGACCGGTCTGGCACTGCTGCAGCACTGTCTTCGGTTCTTCGGTCTTGGCTTTGTGGATCAACCAAGGAACCCAGTGGTTTTCTGGTGAACCACTGGAAACCCCGCGAACTCGGTGTAGCCTCCGCCAATCACCACTCATGACTCAGTTCCCACGTAGTCCCGGCTCGACCTTGGTTTTGAGGCTCAACCAAGAAATCGTCCACGACTTCATCTTGTTGTTCATGCCACCATGCGGCCCGCACTTGACCCCGCTGGCCACCAGGCCCCTCGAACGAAGCCTACTTGTCTTCTCCACACCTGGAGGCCTCACCGGCGACGACCTTTCGCGCTTGTTCTTCACCTGCACCAACACCAGTCAAGCCGCAACCTGCATCTGCAATACTTAGCCAAGAATCAGTCCACACAACGTTGTCATTCACTCATCACACAAGGAAGCGACCATCCACCGGTCCTTGAACCACACATGGTCCTCACTTTTCTTGCTCGGTTTTGACCCTTGTTTTCCTCATTTTTGCATGTAGTTTTTCTTGCATCCTTGGGACCTAGAAATGTCTACAAAGACATGCTAGAACAATAAGGTTAGTCCCAATGATCATGTTGTCATGAATCACCAAAATCAAACTCGAACTAATGGCATATGAGGCCATGTTCGCTACAATCGTGCTAATCACACTTATGGTGGAGCAAAAAATAAATTGGCTTTGTATAGGATTTTTTCTTACTCTCACTTGGAAAAAGAGGTTTTTCTAACTTTTATTACAAGGTTTTTTAGATAATTTTCAGAACTGAAATCCTCCAAATTTTAGCATTGAACATAGCACAACTAACATGTGAAGCTTAAGATCGAAGTGTGGTATGGGTGCTCTTAGTAGTAGCAATTCCACTAAGCACCACGGTAAACGTTTTTAAAACCACACACTTATGTTCATATATCAAGAATCAAAGATAAACAAACAAGTGAATAAAGATAAGCATCACACAAGACACAAAAAATATATAAAGACTCTTTTTATTTGATTTTCTTTGACTCAACATTAATTTAGTACACTTCAAACTTGCAAAATTTTAAAACACACTCGAAAACTAAGACTCATTGAACTCTAAGACTCTCCTCTCTCGAAGACTAAACCGAACCTAAACTTTGAAACTCAAAAGCTAAGGCTAGCTATCTAGCTCTCCCCCATGCTAAAAACATACGACGTCCTCGTCGTATCTTTCAAAATTCCTAAGGGGGAAACTAGACCTAGTGGTACTTTCCGCAAGTATTGCACCACTTGCCTCTCTTGTTCCCGACCATGCCAAAGAGTTTGCGCACGTTGCGGTTAAGGAACTTGTAGTCGTCTTCAACTACGCGCTCCAAATCCTCCAAACGTTGCTTCATCGCCTCCATGGCTTGGAGACATTCATCGACCGACGCGTAGAGATCTGCGATGGAGTGATGGCAAGCCACACAACACATCGGATGCAATCCAAATGGGTCGTCATTGCCATCGTCTCCACCGTCGTCGCCACCGTCGTCTCCACCGTCGTCACCACCACCATTGTCGTCGCCGCTGTCATCCCCACCGTCATTGGGGGCTTCGGGAGTCTTCTCCTTGGGCACCTCATCCCAAATGTAGAGGTCGTTATCATCTCTTCCGGCGGCCGCCCACGAGCTCGGACAACGATCGTCGGAGTAGTCACTACCCCCGTAATCCTTAGGCTCGGGTGACACCTCCTTGTAGTCTTTTCGCTTCATGCCTTGGATGCACGCCGACCTTCGAACGGGCATAGGGACCTTCTCTCCTTCGACGGGGTTGCGAGATGCAATAGCTCCGGTCGGGACACGCCCTCCGCAACGGATGCAGGCGGTCCTCTTGATCTCGACAGGTAGCTTGAGCTCGCATCGCTTCGCCTCCTCAATCGATGGCTCCTTGGCTTCTTGTTTCAACTCTAAGCTCCTTGGGGACACAATGGCTGCTGCGTGGGTGCAAAATATTGCTTGAAGGGATTGATTCCCGAGCTCCCAATTCAGCCAAATAAATAGTCCGAAGAGAAAAACCCTAGGAACCTCATTTTCCTTTTTTAAACTTCCCTTAAAATTTTCTGACTGAAGAAGGAAGTCAAAAAGGAGCAATTCGGGCAAAAATCGGGGACGTCTGCCGCAAGGACCCTACCGGGCCGGTCGGACCGGGCCGGTCCGGTTTTTCGTGCACCGCCCTTATTTCACCTCCTTAGCCCATGGGAAAAAGTTGGCCCAGTAAATCTTCGCGAGAAACTCCAGAAAATTAAAACAAAAACTATTTACAGAAATTCATTCCTGGTTTTTCGTCCTAGGCGGGACGTTCAGGCTCTTCTTCCATGGTGAAGACATCAACATGGTGAAGGGGCACAAAGTCGGGTTCGTAGTAAACCTTAAGTCGTTGACCATTCACCATAAATTGATCACCTTTTATATCCATAATGGTTACCGCTCCGTTGGAGAGCACCGAATGCACAACATAAGGTCTGTCCCACTTGCTTTGCAATTTCCCTTTTCCGAAGGTTTTAAACCTCGAATTGTAGAGGAGAACCTTATCTCCTTCTTTAAACTCTTTCTTTTTCAATCTTTTAGCATACCACCTTTTGATTCTCTCTTTGTATATGCTTGCATTTTCATATGCTTTCAACCTCAACTCCTCTAGCTCGCTTATTTGGATCCTTAGTTTCACCACCATGGCATCGAGATCGAGGTTCATCTCTTTAATCGCCCAATAGGCTTTATGTTCCAACTCAACTGGAAGGTGGCAAGCTTTTCCATAGACGAATTGATAAGGGGTCATACCTATCGGTGTCTTGAACGTCGTTCGATAAGCCCATAAAGTTCCGTCTAATTTCATTGACCAATCTTTGCCTCCCTTCTCTATGGTTTTGTTGAGGATGCTTTTTAATTGCCTATTTGACGTTTCCGCTTGTCCGTTGGTTTGTGGATGATAGGCCGTAAGGACCCTATGTTCAATCCCCAACTTGGACAAGCACTTTTTGAAATTCTCCCCGGTGAAGTGAGTTCCCCCATCACTTATCAAGATTCTTGGTGTACCGAAACGAGGAAAAATCACATTCTTTATCATAGTAATGGACTCCTCCGTGGAAGCTTTACGACATGGCATAGCCTCTACCCATTTGGATACATAATCAACCATAACTAGAATATGCTCATGTCCGCATGAGTTCTTGAAAGGCCCCATGAAGTCTATACCCCATACATCGAATAAATCGATTTGTAGATTGTAATTCAAGGGCATAGAAATTCTTTGAGAGATGTTTCCGATTCTTTGGCATTCGGGGCATGATGCAACATATCTTTTAATATCTTCATGCATCTCCGGCCAATAGAATCCGCTCGACCATACTTTTGCTTGGGTTCGAAAATGGCTATAGTGTCCACCGTACTCCGTCGAGTGGCACTTCCTTAGAATTTCTACCCTTCTTCTCTTGGCACACATCTTTTCATGACTCCATCATTGCCAAGTTTGAAGAGGTATGGTGCATCCCAAAAGTACTTTCTACTTTCGGAGATTATCTTCTTTTGGGAGTTTTTTATCTAGATGATAGAGAGGCATCTTTCGAATCGCTCGAATGATATCAATCATCCAAGTGTCTTTATCGAGCACTCGATAGAGGTGGTCATCTCTCATCTTATCTTCTATGGGCTCTTTATCATCTTGTCCACGATTCATCCTAGACAAATGATCGGCCACAACATTGTCCACCCCCTTTTTATCACGAATTTCAACATCAAATTCTTGGAGAAGAAGGATCCAACGAATCAAACGTGGTTTAGCTTCCTTCTTAGCCAAGAGATACTTGATGGCTGCGTGATCGGTGTAAACAATGACCTTCGAGTTCACGATGTAAGATCTGAATTTTTCGAAAGCGGAAACCACCGATAGCAACTCCTTTTCAGTAGTGGCATAATTTAATTGCGCCCCACTAAGAGTTTTTCTAGCATAGTAAACGGCGTGAACTCAGCCTTCCTTTATTTGACCCAAAACTGCGCCTACGGCGTAGTCACTTATGTCACACATGATCTCGAAAGGTTGGCTCCAATCCAGAGGTTGAATAATGGGAGCACTCACCAACACACTTTTCAAGGTCCGGAATGCCGCTAGGCACTTCTCATCAAAGTCGAAAGCCACGTCCTTTTGAAGAGGATGCGTTAAAGGCTTAGTGATGTTTGAGAAGTCCTTAATAAATCTTCTATAGAATCCGGCATGGCCTAGAAAGCTCCTTAAGGACTTAACATCCGTCGGAGGTGGGAGTTGCTCAACCGTCTCTACCTTAGCCTTGTCCACTTCAATGCCTCTCTCGGATATAACATGTCCGAGCACTATGCCTTGCTTAAACATGAAGTGGCACTTTTCCCAATTTAACACCAAGTCTACCTCCGCACACCTCGTGAGGACCTTTTCCCAGTTTGCCAAGCAATCCATGAACGTCTTCCCATAAACGAAAAAATCATCCATGAACACCTCGACAATTTCTTCGATGAATTCCGAAAATACGGCCATCATGCAACGTTGAAAAGAGGTCGGAGTGTTGCATAGACCGAAGGGCATCCTTCTATATGCAAACGTTTCGTTAGGGCCTGTAGATGTTGTTTTGTGTTGATCGTCCGGGTGAATGGGAATTTGCATGAACCCCGAGTACCCATCGAGAAAGCAAAGATAAGTGTGGTTTGCTAATCTCTCGATCATTTCGTCGATGAACGGTAGGGGGAAGTGATCTTTCTTCATTGCTTTGTTAAGCTTACGATAACCAATACACATCCGCCACCCGGTCACGGTTCTTTGGGGTATCATTTCATTCTTCTCATTCTTCACCACGGTCAAACCTCCTTTCTTTGGTACACAATGTACCAGGCTCACCCATTCGCTTTGCGGAACCGGGTAGATGATTCCAGCATCAAGTAACTTGATGACCTCTTTCTTCACTACCTCTCGCATGGCATGAGTTAGCCTCCTTTGGTGGTCCACTACGGGCTTACATTGGTGTTCCATTAGGATACGATGAGTGCAAAAGGCTGGGCTAATACCTTTGAGATCATTAATCGAATATCCAATCACCTTCCTATGTTTTTTCAATAAAATCAGCAACTTCTCATTTTCTTCGGGAATCAACTCGTCGCTCACGATGACTGGATAGGTCTTGTCTGGGCCCAAAAATTTATACTTTAATCCTTTGGGCAAAGGTTTAAGGTCTACCTCGGGCGCTTGTGGCTCCTCGGGTTTAATCCTTCCTATATATTCCAATTTTCCTTCCTCCACGCTTCCATCATGTGGTTCTAAGCCTTTTGTTGCTTCTTCTAGTTCTTCATCTTGTTGATTACTAATTTGATTTTCCATCGCTCTTTGCAGCGAGTCTCTAAGGGTTTCAACAAAACAAAGCCTATCTATCTCCTCTACTTCTTCTTCTTCGGGAGGAAAGGGTGTAGTGTGTTTAGATACGCGAAGAAAATTATATGTGTATTTTGTTCCATTAAGGTTCATTGTTACTTTGCCTTCTCGGGCATCTAACACGGCATCAACCAACTTAAGAAAGGGCCTACCTAAGATTATGTGATCATGATTACTATGGTAAGCATCAATAACAAAGAAATCGGTTGGTATACATTTTCCATAGAGTTTTACTTTCATGTTGCAAGCAATACCTAGAGGTTTAATAGTTCTACCATCTCCCACAATTAATTTCGTTGATGTTGGAGCTAAGTCTAGGTTGTGGTCTTGAACTTTATCGTAAATTTTAGAAGATAGGACACTTACTTGGGCTCCGATGTCGCATAAATCTTTGCATTGAACTCCATGGATCTCGCAACTCAAGCGTGGTGCCATCTTCTCTTCTTCTTCGGATCCTATCGCGTCAATTTCGGCGAGGCGAGCGTATGGTGATGCTTCAGGCTGATCCCCATGATTCTCTTCACCTCAGCTATGTGTTCTGGATCCACTTCATCATCTCCAAAGAGCTTTTGAAAGATCTCACTAGTGGTTTCAAGGTTGTATGATTCTTCCGCTTTCTTCTCCAGTGGGAAATCCACTTCCAATGCTCTCGCCATTCCCTTTTGATTAGGGAACGGTCTTCTCTTGTCGAATACTTCTCTGTAGTCGATAGGAACCCAATCCATTGGTTCGAACTCCCTTAGTGGCTTCGCGCTTGATATGCTCCTCTTGTTTGTTTCATTCGATGCGGCAAAGTCAACGCTCGGGGTAGTTCTTGACTTGATGTGTTCTTCTTCAAGCTTTTCCGGGATTGGCTCCTCTTTTGTGACTTCCGGGGTTGCCTCTTTAGAAAATTCAGCACACTTCTTCTTCCTTGAATTGTATTCGGGCTCTTCCGCAAGTCTTGTTTCCCAATCTCTTCGCATGGCAGCCTCTTTACTAATTTTTTGTAGAAGTTGGGCGGCTTCCGTGAGTGTTTTCTCCATGAGATCCCTACCTGCACACATTTGGATGTGTTGCATGCAACTAGGGGTTAGGGAAAAGAAAAATGTATGCAAGAGTACGTCACCAGAGAAACCGAGTCTTGGTCCTTGTTCGATTAACTCATTAAACCTATCCCAAGCTTGGTATATCCCTTCCTCTTCTCCTTGCATGAAAGTGATCACTTGCCTCCTAAGATGTTGAACCTTGCTAATTGGAAAGAACTTCTCGCAAAACTTCTTTGTCAGCTTGTTCCAATTGCCCTCAACTTCAAAGGACGCAAACAAGTACCATGTCTTTGCATTGCCGGCAAGTGAGTAGGGAAAGAGATTCCATTTGAACCATTCATCCCGAACTACTGCTTGACGCACCGTGTTGCATAGCGCCGTGAAATGCTTTATGTGTCTATATGGGTTCTCCATAACCATCCCTTCGAATGGGTTTGCCGCCACCATCTCGATGATCTTGGATTTAATTTCATACTTAGTCGCTTCGAGCTTCGAATCCGACTCTTGTACTTTTATGTCTTCACATCGAGGGCTAGCGTAATCCCTTAATGATTTCTCCGGTTCTTCCACGGGTTAATTGACGAATGCCATCTAGACAATAAGATAAAAACAAAAACAAAAACGAAACAAGTGGTTTTCTAGATAATATATGTTAGATATAGCAAATAAAAGATAAACTAAATATAAAACTAAGTTAGATGCAAACCAAACGATGTAAACTAGCTTGCTCCCCGACAGCGGCACCAAAAAAAGGGGCTTGTTGACGGATAAAAGACGTATCCCTCTATGATCCGCAAGCGTACGGAGCCCACACCTTTTTCACCACGGGGTTCCCAAGGTTCTTGTCAATCCGCGGAGTAAGGGGATTACAAGCGTTCGATCTACCTTCACACTCTAACTACTCAAACTCTAACTACGATTAAACTAGAAGACAACTAAACTACACTAGAGAGAATGATCAAGATATCAAAATAAAAGACACTCGCCCATGGGTCTACGATACTAGAGCATGCAATCGCTTAAAAACATAAAACCTATCTAATCTATCGGGGGTTGTGACCACGGTTTCTCCCTTTCCCTCCTCTCGTACTGTCACTACGCGAAGGTATTCATGACTAGACCTATGATGGACACGACGTATTGAATGGATCCAAGGAAGCATTGGAGCTCTACTCCCTTTACGGCATGGTAGCTAACCTTAAGCATTAAAGTATATTCAACACAAGATGATATATAGATAATCTGACAAAGTACGATTACATCTCAAGATCGATTACAACCCATGGACGAATAAGGAGATTACCCCATCAAGGTGCTAGACATAGCACCGTTGATCATGGTTTCCCTTCCGACGGTGTCTTCCTTCTTTTCCACTTGTGGGTGCTTCCTTCGAGGTGGACGATTTCCCTCTGGAGATCTCCCTCCTCTCTCTCTAGCTTGAGGATGGCCTCCTGGTGCGAATGGCTCTCTCCCTGTCGAATGGCGGCGCCTCCAAGGTTTTAGGGTTGAAGATCCTTCGGGTGCAAGGAAAGGGGGGCCGAACCGACCCCCGGAGTGGGCTGGGCCGGCCGGCCTGGGCCGACCGGCCTAGGCCCATCTCGGCCCGGTTCGGTCGCCCATTCGCTCCCGTGGGTCCTCAGGTGATTATGCACTTTGTCCCCTGCACTTGCATGATTTTTACGATGTCATCCTCGCGTCCAAGATGGAGGTTCTCCGCGCATGAAGTTCGGTCTTTTACGCTTCAATCCCCGGGGGTGTTCCTCGTAGCACTTCGGTCCTCGCCACCATTGGAAGTGATTTCATCAAGCTCATGAACATGAACAAGACTCCGTAAATGCTCCTTTGAACTTGTTGCGAATCCGTCCTTTATGTCCATGTTTTCCTACATAAACACAACACTTCCAAATGCATGCACATAGATGAACTTGTTATATGATTAGTGTGCCTAGTAGCGGGTTAGTTCCATAATCAAATCCAAACCAAAGTGTAATGAACATGCTAGGTGTACCAAAATACACCGTCAACAACGGCGCATCGACTCTAGATTGCGAGCCATGGTCGTCGGGTCAACAAGGTCGTTGGCTAATAGTTCCAGTCTGTCGCGGCTTGTTGTCGCGGCCTCTGACATAGGCACCGAACGGATTGGTTTTGGGTCTTGGATCTCGGGTGATCACACGACCACGTCCATGCTCGACTTCAGCAGCACATCAACATGTACCCCTTTTATGATCTCGGGGGCTACGGGAGCTTCTGGATCGGGAACTGCTCCCTCCGACACTCCGGCCATGGGCAGGGCAACTTCAACTTCTCCTGTAGCCGTTTCCATGGCTACGGCTTCAGGGATCGTGGACCTTTCGACTTGTGTTTCTGTCACACAATTCACACAAAGTCAGAATCTAGGACTATGACTACTATGCAGGGCGGCTAGCATGGGTGAAGTACACGTACCCTCCACCATGGTGGCTTCCTGCGGTGTGGCTTCCGCGGCCTGTGTTGTGTCTTCGGTTTGCGGAAGAGGTGTGGGTTTCTCAACTCCCGCCGACCGGTCTTCTTCACCAGCAGCCGCACTGGGTTCGTCACCATCCAGGACATATCAGTAGACCTCCTGCATAACACAATTCCGATAACCATCCAAGCAAGATTACTGATCTACATGACCTACTCAGAGACTAGTTATATTCACAAGCTTGATCGTACAACAGTCACGGTCGGAGCGCCAAGTATGCTGGCAATATCAACGATTCCAGCCTCCGCGGGTGCCTCTTCCTCAACATGGGCTCCTCATGACTCCTCAGCTCCAGCAGTCGAGGAGGGTTCTGGCCTCCTCTCTTCCACTGATGCTTGCGAATCGTTGGCGCCAGTTGCTTGTTGTGCCGCCTCCGGCACAGTTACTTTAGTGGTGGGAGCTGGACTGCAGCTCCTCTCAGTCGCTCCTCCCACCGTGTTCCAGATCTCTTCTTCCCCTTGGTCCACGAGGTCGGACGGAGGAATATCCTGCGACAACTCAAGACTCAACTGTCAGCATGTAATACTCCATGGAAAGAACTCAACTACTCTACTCGAGGAGCTTACCTCTTGGGCAGTTGATTCAGTAACCTTCAGCTTCTTGGCGGCGCGTTTCCGCGCCACATTGCACGGACTTCTCGATGGCGCGGGAATGCTAGCTTCCAGACTAGCTGGCCTCTCGACGATGAGGGGAATATTGGGTAGTCCAGGGCGGCTGAACTGGACCGCAGTTGAAACCGCTCCTAGAACGTCTTCCCATCTTTGTCGTTCGAGGTATCTTCAACGGTGACGGTGTCGTCACCCTCGCCGACTTCGCGGCGCTCCTTCACTTTGCCCTTCCCCTCCTCCGGTACATCTTCAGGTTGTGGGGGGGAAGGTGGATCGGAGATTGTAAGGAATCGGATGCTCGTACCCTAAGAGGGGGGTGAATTAGGCAATCTAAAACCTTAACCTATGGCTTCACTATTTTTACACAAAGATAAACTAGAACATACTATCTAGATGTGCAACTAAGGTTGTTCTAGTGTGAAACTCCCATCCCAAAACAAGGTTAGCAATCTATAGCCATTCCTAGCATGATACTACTCTAGGAAAGTAAAGGCAAGCAAGGATTGCAATAGAGTAAATGCGGAAACGTAAAGGGGGTGAGAGGAAGTAAACTCTTGACATGCGATTTATCCCGTGGTATCGATAGGCACTAAGCCACCCCTAGTCACCAAGTCTCTCACATAAGAGTATTGCTTCCTGTCACCAAATCTCTCCCAAGAGCACCACTTGACTCGCCACAAAGGCTAGCCACTTAGGCACTTGCCAAGCTCTCTTGGTCACCTTGATGCCGCCTCCACTAAGGAGCTTCTCCACTCAGGAAGGGGGTCTCCACGTCCCCACACAAAGTGTCCTCGCCGCTCCACACCAAGCCGGAAGGTCGATGATGATTGCCGGTGAGCCACTTAGGCCCCAAGGCTTCCGGCGAACCTTGTACACCTTAATTCACTCAATAATCACCTCACAAGGTTGGCACAACCTTGCACTCACTCAGCTCTAAGCTAAGCCTAGCACTAAGCACATACACAAAGCATGTGCAAGTCTAAGGATGAGCAATTAAGCACTTGGATGGATTGGATATGATCTTCAATGTATCTTGAACTCCTCTGCACTTCCACACAATCCAGCTACCTCAAATGGGTGAGTAGAGGGCGTATGAATAGTCCAAGGCATCAAACTAGCCGTTGGCTAACGGCCACTGAAGAAGTAAGCGTCAGATTAACTGATGCTAAGCTTTTCTAGGGCGTCGGTTCATCCGGTGCCCCTCCCACGTCACTTAGTCGTTGAGATTCTCTGACACAACTGCTCCGACGCTATACTCCAACGGTCCGTCGGATCATCCGGTGCTGAAGACCCCGCAACCAAGTCGTCTCTATTAGCTTCCATGTGACCGTCGGATAGACCGACGCTATCCCTTGACCAAGGCGTCGGATCATCTGGTGCTGAAGGCTTCATCTTGGCGCGTATCTGTCTTGATTCAAACTAAGCGTCGAATAGACCGACGGTGTCCCCACTCAGACCATCGGATCATCTGGTGCTACTGTCTTCGCTGCTCTTCCTCTGCAACTCGTCCGATGCATCTAGAAATTGGACTGTCGGTTCATCCGACGGTGCCTAGGGTTTCAACCGGTGTACCAACTCATCCGACAATTGCATCGACGCTTGCTATTTGGGTATCGTTAGTTCATCCGATGGTGTATTTTTCCTTCTTTTTCTTCGCGTCTTCAACTTGGATCTTTGCTTCAACTTACCATACTTAACATGCCATTACTTATAGCCTCCAAATATATACTAAGTCATCAAATTTGTTGTAAGTAACCTAACATGTCCATGGTATGTTAACTTGTGGCATGACATGTTAGCTTGGGCATGGTATGTTAACTTGTGCATGAGATAACATTCATGAGACCTATTAATGCCTACAAAGACATGCTAGACAATGTGGTTAGTCCCATTACTTGTGTTAGCATGAATCACCAAAATCAACTCGAACAAATGGCAAATGGGGCCATGTTCACTACAATCCCCCCTTTTTGGTGATTTATGACAACACAAGCAAAGCAAGCATAAATTTGCAAAAATTGACAAAATTAGAGCCACTTACACTTGCTTGGATGCTTACCATCATCCAAACTCCCCCTAGATCAACCTTCCCCCTTTTTGATCTTCTCTTCCTATGTTCACATTCTCCCCCTTTGGTCTCATATCCTTGAAACCACTAGCTTGCTTTGGTCTCACATTCTCCCCCTTTGGAATAAAATCTCCAAAAAGTCTTAAACAAAAGGGCTCCAAGGAAACTAGCAAGTCCTAGCAAACATAGCTCAAAGAGAGATGTTAAATACAAGGAATAAAGCCGCATGAACCATGATCCATGTGTATGATATCAATGAAGGTACCACATGTGTGAATAACTAAGGTGGATCACAAGCTCATGAGACTTTCATGATACAAACTAAGCTCCCCCTAAGTGTGTGCACAAAAAGATGGTGTGAAGACAAATGCACAACTACAAACTTGTAAGACAAGGAAGCTTAGAGCATATCATGCAAGGGGATAGCTTAAGAAACAAGAGATAAGACAAATGGGTTCTTATTACATTACCTCTTGTAGATATCACTTGTAGTCTTTTGATCATTGCATACCTCCGGGGGTTGATCCTCTCTACCTTGTTGGCACCACATTGAGATGAGCCACTTGGAAATGATATCACTTGAGGTGACACCACTTGAAAGAAGCTTGCAAAGAAAACACTTGAGGTACCACAAGTATTAGGAATGTATGAGTACATTGCCTTTGAACTTATATAAAGACATAAGCTTGCAAGGATATGACTCAATAGCATGAAGCTCATATTTCTATATTCACTCTTTTAGAGATGTTAGATCACATTGAGAGTGAATAGCATTCTCTTAGAATGAAGCACCGCACCGGAACGTGTCGCCAAGGGACTACACAAAATAAGCTTGAAACAATGTTAGTCCCATAACCAAACCATAGGATGAGCTCCCCCTAAATGTGTGCATTAAGTGTTTGAATCACCAACCAAATGTATGCACATTGTTTATGACAACAAAAGGGAAGCCAACCCTATAGCTTGCTCATGATGCAAAGAGATATATATGAAAACATGCACCATGAAAGAACAAGTGTAGCTTTCCTACACACTAATCAAACCATGTAGGTTGCTCATGGGTTAGCACATGACACAAGCAACCTACCATATGTAAACATTGCAACAAATGCAACCTAAACAACGCAATGGAGCTACAATGATACATGAGATGAGTTATAGTTTCCATTACCTCAACCGGGGACCATGGGCAACACATGTCCAACTTGCAAGCTTAGCTTTTGGGCTTTAATCTTTTTCACAACTTCTTTGTGCCAAGCCTCCCAAGTCCCCGCGCTCATGGCCTTCAAGTGGCCTTTGGAACCCAAACCATTTGAGGCCCCTTCATGTTGATGATGACTTCCTTAGGCACCCAAATGGGTTGGTTCCAACCCCGCTCCTCCTTCATCTTCCCAACCTTGTGTGCAATCACCTTGCCATTAGCCTTCTTCTTGATAACGTAGGTGTTGCTCTTGGTCTTGGTCTTGTGGTTGGGCTTGGTGTAGATGAGGGAGCTCTTGATGGTGGGCTTCAACTTCTTCTTCTCGCCCTTGTCCATCTTCTTGACAAATTGAGGGCATTTGTAGAACTTGTGCCCTTCTCCATGACACTTGTAGCAAGTCACGGTTGAACCCTTCTCAAGCTTCTTCACCACGGGATCACGGTTATCTTGAGAAGGTTGGACTTTGCTCTTTATGTCTTGAGAGATGTCCACATGTTCCTCATCATTCTTGCCCTTGCCCATCAAGCTTGCCAACCTCTCTCGGCGCCACTTCACTTCTTGCTTGAGCTCATCATTTTTCTTGCTTATGAGACAATTACATGTTTCTACAACAACATTCTCATTGCAAGATGGTGAGCAAGATTCATCAATTAAATCAATACAAGAAGTTGAAGCATCTACCTTGGAGATAGGAATTGCACAAGGGATAGATGATTCATCAAGCTCAAAGGAATTACTTGTTTTAGTCTCTTTGCTCTCAAGCTTAGATTTTAGCTCATCACACTCCTTGCTAAGCAATTTGAATTTGCAAAACAATTGTTCATAATTTGTAGCAAGGGTTGCACTAAGATCATTGAGAGCATTGAGTTCTTTAATTTCATTAGCTTGTTTCTTAAGCATTCCTTTTTGCTCATGGACTAGCTCAACAAGATCATCGAGAGAGGTGGTGTCGGATTCGTCATCACTTACATTGCTCTCCATACCTTTGGCCATAAGGCACATGTGTAGTGATGATGAAGGACCTTGCATGAAGCGGGTGGTTGTTGACGGTTAATAGTTGTATCAAAGTTTGTTTAGACTTGCAAGCGGACAAGTCTCCCGTCGTAGTCAAGGGACCCATCTTCCCTCGAGTGGTGTGTTGACGCAAAAAGTGCACCTAACGCCAAACACACAGCAAGCCGAACAAGCTGGCTTCGCATGCGCAAAGAGTAAGGATGACGTGCCAGTCAATTTTTCCTGAAAATTAACAAAAGATAAAGAAGTTAAATACCAAAGCTTGGAACTTGCCGGGTGGTACCAGACAGTTCCATATTTACGGCTAAGAAGCCATACGAGATGACACATAGCTATATAAAAGCTATTTGCCAAAGAATTGAAACCACTCGGGAACTTATGAGAGGAAAAAACAATACTGCCGAATGGATGACGTAAGCATGATGGCAATCGGTCTTTGTTTGGTCAACAATACATAAACACGATATATGACCGATCCCATAATAACAATGTTAAATAAATGAATGAAGTAAAGCGCGAACGTAAGCATGTAATAAACAAGCATGCATAGATCTAAAGCACTAGTGTACCGCATGTCTAGGTACTTAGAGATCCGTCAGGTACGATGCCAAAACAAATCTATCCACCGCATGATACAACTTGCATGAAATCGTACCACTTTCCACAAATAGATCTATCCACCGCATGATACAATCTAAACATGGAAAGCTAAAAGCACGCATTATTTAAAGCATGAATAGCGCACGTGTTTTACTCGTGGAGAAACATAACCGAATACGGCTGAACAGCCGATTCGGGGTCCATGAAGAAGGAACGAACATTACCACGCGGATAAATCTATCAGGTTGATTCGAAATCTAATCCACCGGATGACTAGCTCTAAAGCAACCCAAAAACCTGCATCTACCGCATGATACCCGGTTCTTTCAAGATTTATACCAATAATGGCAAGCTTGAACCCACAACACGTAACAACCCAGATCGATTCGGTTTCGGCTATCGGAAGGCACAAGATCCACGTGTTAAAACATGAAATCTACCCATACAGGGATCACAAAAGGAACGAGCCGATCCAAACCCATCTAGATTGGGCAAAAGTGTTACATGAATCTAAACATAAAGTAAAAACTCGAAGTAACACGGGGGTAACTTAATGAATCTCTTGGATCTTGCCGAATCCAATAGAGCCGATAACTAGCTTCAAGCTAGATCTTAGCCCACCGCATGGCTCATGACCTAACAAGAAACCCTCTTGAACCAAGCTTGAATCTACCGCATGACACGAAGCATGGTAACAAGACTACTTGCATCAGATCTAAATCCACCGCATGATACTAGACATGATACAAGGTTGCCGGTACTCACGGAGGTCGACGGATCGATTGGCCCTCTCGAAGAACTCGACGACACGACAAAAGGACTCTAGGGTTTGGCGTAAGGCCGGTGTGTATTGAAGAATGATTGTTTTTTGTTACATACATTCAGGGGTCATATTTATACCCTGTCAAGTACAACTTCGAATGGATTCGTTACCTAACTTATCTCTAAGCTCGATCGCCTATCCATCCATTCGTTCTCCCTGATAGAGCCACGTCACCATTCAATCCTGCAAAGTCGGCTCTACTGTTCCTTTGCCGAACTGGAGCAGATAGCCGACCGCAGATCTCTTTGTTGAACATCTCTGAAAAGATCCTTCCTTCCGCCAGACGGACTCTTTATCGAACCAGACCCACAAGTCAGACTCCTTACCAAATTTTGGTGTTAACACATGCCCCTTCAATTGTGGGATAAAAGTAATTTTGTTCCACAATTGACTCCAGCCACGAATACTTCAAATCAAATCTGTCAACACCTGTTCTTCGCAATCCGCCGGGATCTTCATCCAGATCCAAACCCTAGATCCCCTCGTTCCGAGCTCAAAACCCCAATGGCAGCTCAAAACCAGGATGCTCGGGTAAATTTCTCCCCCCCGTAAATCTCGTTCGGCATTTAGGTTTTCAATTTCACCGAGATTTCTTCTTCCGCTTTTGCTTCGAGCCTTCCACTAAACTTCGATTCGCACCGAGGCCAATTCGAGATCCTATTACCTTGGTCCCGTAGGGAACTCGACCCTCGAGATTTCATCGCAGTGAATCTCGGAGAATCCCCCTTCAAAGCGGCTCTATCTCCACCTCCTCGGTGGCAAGATGCTTTTAAGAACTGGCCCTTACCTCCAATCGCAGGCTGGAAGACTTGGTACCGGAGGATTCTCGCAGACAAGAGCGGATTGACCAACCTGGATACCCTCCGTATCGCCCAGTGCTTGGAGTTATCCGTGGCTGAGACCCCCAAGAACGAAGATCTCCTGATAGCAGCCTGCCACTTCTTGTCAAACGGCGTCAACACTTTCCTTTTTGGCCATGGCCCAATGTCTCCAACCCTGGCCGATGTGTATATGATTACCGGCCTTGACATCACTGGGTCTATTCAGCCTTGGAAATTCAAGAACTCCTCTCGGCAAACAGGGGTAAAGCCAGGGAACGGATATAAGAATTACATCTTGAAGCACATGAAAGACAATCCCCTTGGTGATGTTGAATACAGAGCATTCCTGAATATGTGGCTGTGCAGATTTGTCTTTTGCGGCAAAGCCAACGAGCCTACCTTGAACCATATTGCAGTGGCGTCTCATTTGGCCAGTGGCAACCGCCTTCCCCTTGGGAAATTCTTCCTCGGCAGTGTATACCATATGCTTCACCAAACTGTTACTCAGATGTACACTAGCCAAAGGATAGCATGTGTCAACGGCCCTTGGTGGTTCGTTCAGATATGGCTGCAGCTCCACCTGCATCAAATTGTTGGTGTTGATTTGAACACCAGGCTTTTCCCTTCATCCAATCACCCTGAAGGAGAAAACAATGCTACCAGGGGATGCCAGAATTATGGAGAAGCGGCTTCAACTGTTCTTATTCAGCAAGACATCAGCCAGCTTTTTGAACTATTCTTCAAAGGTTTCCCGAATCCTCTCTGGCTCCCCTATCTGGATAATGACACCTTGACTTTCCCTGTTGAATTCTCCTTTGAGCCCGGTCGCCAAGATGGGAGATTTCTTGAAATCTTCAACATTATAATCCGTCCATGTATACTTCCGGCTGAATTCAATGGAGGAAGGCAGAATCAGAGCACTTATGAATATTATCAGCCTAATACAATGGCCCGGCAACTTGGATGTGGCCAGATGCCCCCAAAGCTATTTCTGCATGAATTCCTTAAGCCCAGGGAGGAAATCAAAGAACTTATGCACAGCAGCAGAGTTTTCAATTATGTGTGCAATCCCACTGTCTATACCTGGCCTTTTGTGCCTATAACCTTAACTCATCCCACCTTCAATTCCTGGTGGCAAGAATTCCACGATCACATCTTCAGTGAGCCTGTACACGTGTTCTGTGCAGAGTTGATGCCTGATTTCCTGCCAACTTCAGAGGTAACATAATGAACCTTTGGATCAGACATTTCTCCTCTCAATCATGATTCTAACCTCATTCTTTTGATTCCACAGAACACAGTGCCTGCCCCTCGAGCCAGGAATATCACCTACAATCCTGTAGGCCCAATCTCAGCACTGGGATTCAAGTCAACAACTCTGGCTCAGTTAATGGCCAGGTACAACAGACCCCAGCCTCTCTAGCCTTGCTGCTAACAGGAGGCAAGGTTTATCTCTGGTTGCTCCTCCAAATGCCAAGAGGAGGAGAACTATCAAGAAAATCCTTGTTGAGGTAAAATCCTTTACCTTCTTGACCCCAAGATTACTCTGTTCCTGATAAATTATCTCTTTGTGCATTCTCAGACCAGAGCTCAGCAACCTTCAGTGTCAGAACCTGCCAATGCCCCATCCACAGGTATGACCTTTATTGTCCTCTTTTAATGATGAAAATTGGCATTTACCCTTGTGACTTGACATTTGCAGAAGAAACAGTGGAAGAACAACTGGTTGATGTCCCAGTGGCTCAACAAGCAAGTCCACCCAGGGTTGAATTACCTATCCCAGTGGAGATCTCATCTTCATCACCCTCTGCAGAAGCAATGAATTCTCCAGAGATGAGTCTCCCAATCCAGCCGGAGCCATCAAGTCCTCCAAGGGCACAATCACCTGTTGGTCACGCAGCGACTCCAATCCCAACAGAGGTGGATCCGACTTCTCATCAGCCAGAAGCCCATGAACTACCAGCAACTGCATCAACACCTTCTAGCTTGGAAGCTTCAGCTCTACCTGGAGCACCTCCTTCACCTGTGATTACCCCTGCTCAAGAAATCGGCCACGAGGTAATCATTTGCACTCAACTCTGCTATTTTTACTTTTAATACCTCTAACTCGGCAATACGGCTTCTTAGGATCAGGCTCCATCATCATCAAGCCTGCTGTCCGGGACCAATCCAGTTGCCGAGGCGATGGAAGGGATGCACCAGCCTCTGTCAGATGAGGTGCTAGCAAAGCTTCGAGAAATTGTTGCCTAGCTGGAAAGAGATGCACAAGATTAGTTCAAGGATCTTGATCACTTCGAGGAGATGCTTGAATCCATCAGCCAAGAACTTCCCGAGGATATCAGCGCTCCTCTGGTATCCATCTGTGGCCTGGACGTCCTTTACGCGCCCATAAGACATGCTTTGAGGAAACTGCGCTCCCGTCCGGCTATCGAAAAGAAGAGATCTGATGCTGAACAAGCCATGAACCGGGCGCAATCCCGGACGAGAGAGCCACGGAGACACATTGTCTAGTCGCGGGCTTCTTGTGATCGAAAATTGCCAAGAAAGCTGCTCTAGAAGCGGAGCCGAGAAGCCTGTCGAGGCCGAGATAGAGGTCGATAAAAAGAAAATAGCCGAGCTTCTGGATTGATAGAAAAGACCCGGGAGGAAGCAAGATCGGCTATCACCAAGATAGAGCAATGCGATGCGAGAACTCACCAACTTGTCGGTGCTCAAAAAGATTGCCGGGAGGTTTGTTGGACAATTTCCGTCAAGCGGCATCCAATGCCCATGGTGTGATTGCGAAACATCTGAACATTTGAATGCCCCTATTGATGTATAACCGAATTGGCCGTTCTTGTGGCATTTTCTTGTAATTTGTTTCTTTTCTTCTGTGTACCTTCAAATATAATGCTGAGCGACCCATTCGGCAAAGAAACGCCAACTCCCGAATGGCACTTTGATTCTCCTTAGCCGAACCAATCAACTGAATGCGACTCAGCCTAGAACTCCAAGCGACCCGTCGGCGGGCTGGTGTTGACGGTGAAAATCCGTCAACCTAGCCATGAGTTTACCTTCGGTGTTGGCATGAGTTTTATACCTTATCCATTGGTACTAACCCCCGTGGTATAACAAGTTCACGTGTGCATGTCGGTTTTGGAGTTTAATGTTTATGCAGGGTTTTAGTGTTGAATGCAAGACTTTCGGGATAAGTTCATCAAGCACCTCATGACAAGACCTTGAAGCCCCGTACAAGTCATGCAATGAAGCGAACTTAACTCCAAGAAGCCAGGGACTTGATCCGAGAAGACGACGGACTCCGGGGACACGACCGTAAATGTGCTTGAATCTTGCAAGACAAGGAGTTGAGTCCAATTCGGAGAGAAACCGACGACATGGACCTACATGCGAAGGGGGAAACATCCGGGAAGCAAGGGAACCGACGTGGGGCAAAGGAGCCCACGGGGCCGGGCCTAAATGGGCCCGGGTCGGCCGGCCCGATCCGGTCGGCCCGAGGGCCCATTTTGGGCCCAAACACCCTCTCCTTTGCCCTAGCCGCCAATCGGGCTATTTATAGCCCCCCGACCGAGAGCCACGCGAGAGAAGATTTCGTCATCGGCCGCCGAGGAGCGAGAGAAGAGAGGGACACCATCTCGGAGAGGAGAGGGTCGAGCTAGTTGACTAGGGTTCCCCTAGCCGACGTGGGAACCTTGCACGGAAGACCACGTCGGAGTTCCCGAGCTAGAAGCAAGATCAAGGAAGGATCCCGGTGGTGATCTTGTGTATGTATCATTGTTATAGTTGAATTATCAAGTTGAATCTTTTCCTAGCGATCAAGTGTTTCCTCGAAGATTTCGTTTTTCGATCGGCTTTGCTTATTTCAATTCTATTCTCGAGATAGATTACATAGGGTGTTCTTGTAGCCGCGGTGGCTAGAGGTACACGCCGGATCTTCCAAAAGAATCTCGACTTGTCTTTTGACTCGCCCTAAGCTCCCCGCATGAATAGGGATACGTTGTGACGAACGGGGGTCTCGAAAGGCGGATGTTTTCGGATTTGGACGGGAAACCACGATTTAAAGAGGCTTTTATTAAGATTCGATTTGCTACTTCTTCTCTTGCTTGGAACTTCAACAAAAGGCTACCCCGATCCCTCTAGATCGGTTTATCTACCCAATCTTACTTTGTTTTCTCCGGTCTTTAGTAGATTAGATTCGTTTTGTGTCTTTTACTTAGATGCATTAGGGTTTTATCGAAGATTGAAGTTACTTGGCTTTAATAGATTAAGTTTTGCGTCACACATTTGTTCCACGGATTCGATACCTTGGGTTCACCACTCGAGGGAAGAAGGGTCCCTTGACTACGACGGGAGACTTGTACGCTTGCGAGTCACGAACGAACTTTGATACAATTATTAACCGTCAACAAGCCCCTTTTTCTGGCGCCGTTGCCGGGGAACAAGTGATCAAGATTTGATTTTTTATTGCCTTTTTGTAATTTTCAGTTTTCTTTTTGTTTTTATTTTTGCATCTACTAAATTTTGATCATCCTCAAAATACATCTAATCTAGTTTGTCTAACTCTAGTTTTTATAGATTTGTTTTTACTTTCTAGTTTTTTGCATACTTTGTTTATTGCTAACCCTAACAGGAGATGGACGGCTACCTCTCCAACAAACCCAATAATTTTGTGGATGATCCGGAAAAACTTTACGAGGCTAAGGAGACGCGAAGCACATCAAGCTAAAAAGCTGGATTTTGTAGATTCGGAGTCGGAAGACAAAGGATCACAGGAATCTCCGAAGAATTCACCACCTCAAAGTCCGCGGGAGAATCGACTTCCACCGATGGGTGACCAACCACCGCAAGAATGCAAGATTGGGGAGCTATGCACCCCAGACATCATCGACCTACCAATCTTGAACCTTGAGGAGATCGGAAGACCGTTCGAGATCAAGACCTCAACAATCCGCATGGTGCAACATTCACCCTTCACCGGCAAAGAGGATCCGAACCTTCACCTCCAAGCATTCATTCAACTATGTCAGACTTTCAACATGGATGGGGTGACTCAAGATCAAATGAGGGCAAGGCTTTTTCCGTTTTCACTACTCGGGAAGGCTTTGCAATGGTTCCACTCTCAACCGGCGGAGACGGTGCAAAATTGGAACACGTTGATGAAGGCTTTCATGAAGGAATACTACTCACCGGTAAAACTCAAAGTTTGCGTAATAAGATTGCCACCTTTGTTCAATATCCTACAGAAACTATCTCGGAGGCATTCGAGCGCTTCAACGAGTACACCCGGGCGGTTCCACATCACAAGTTCCCGAAAGAAGACCTCGTGCAAAAGTTCTATCAAGGACTCACCATGGCGTCAAGGACGATCATCGATGCATCGGCGGGAGGATCTATCACCGAGCTTACACCGACGGAAGCTTTCACGCTATTCAAGAAGGTCGCAGATAATGACACGTGGGCGTCATCCGGGCGCCTACATCCGGTTCAACCCACGGGAAACGTCAAAGGAATCTTGCAAGTGGAGAAGGAGGACATACTTGAGGGCAAGATCGACTCGCTCATGAGGAGGTTGGAGAAGATGGAGATGGAAAAGAAAGAGGCTCAAGACTTGAAGGCCGCTGAAGCAAGGTCCACATGCGAAGAATGTGGAGAGTATGGCCATGTCCGCAAAGATTGTCCGGAGGAAGCCAAAGTGCTCGATTACATGAGGAAGGGAGAATTGCCGAACTTCCGCTACGGGCAAGGTAGGCCTCAATTTAATGCAAGCTCATCTATTCCTAACGTGGTTCCGCTTCGTATACAATTGAAGGAGTTCATGGATGAGCAAGCTAAGATCAACAAGGACACCGTCACCAAGTTCAAGACCATAGACAAGGTGTTGGAGAACATCGATAGCAAAGTGACGGAGGTCGGAAGTTCCAATCATCAAGTGCTCAACATGATGAAGATGCTCGAGACGCAAGTTGGACAACTTGCGGGGCGCCTCACTAATGATGAAGGGAAGCTTCCGGGACAACCCAAATGTCCCGAATCGGCGAAGGCCATTCAAACGCGTTCGGGGAAGGAGACCGAAGATCCGGAACGTTCCGCGGGAGCAAGGAAGCTTAAACCGTCCACCGAGGTGGAAGGAATTGCTAAAGAGAAGGTTACGGGGATCGTCACCGAGGAACCCAAATTCGAGATGCCGGAGGAAGACACGAGGATACCGCAACTCAAGCCACGCTACTTCCGAGGTAAACTTGACAACCACTTTGAGAAGTTTGTGGAAGTTGTGCGTAGACTTAGCATCAACATGCCATTACTAGATGCCCTACAAGTACCTACATATTCTCGTTACTTTAAAGACATACTTGCAAATAAATATGAGATAGCAACGCTCGGGGTAGATCATGTCAAGATGTCCGAGGAGTGTAGTGCAGCTATTGCTAATGGGCTAGAGAAGCAAAAAGACCCCGGGTGCCCTACAATTCCATGTTCAGTTGGTTCTTTCAACTTCGAGAAGGCGTTATGTGACCTTGGAGCTAGTGTGAGCGTCATGCCAAGGGATGTGTTCGAGAAGCTACGCCTACCGATGGAGCCTACGGGAATATGTTTGGAGTTGGGTGACAACTGAGGACCAGGAGCGTCCCAGTGGTCGATGGATGACCGCTCCTCAGTGATGAGTGATTGACAACGGGTGTTGGACTGACTCTTGGCTTAGTGCGCAGGTGTAGGCTGCGGCCTAGTTCGTGTTGTTGCAGGTGAAGAACGGGCGCGAAAGGTCTTCAGCCTTGAGGGGCCTCCGGGAGATGGAGAGACAAGTAGGCTCGGTTCGAGGGACCGGTGGACGGCGGGGCCCGGGTGTGGGCCACATGGTGGCGACACAAGCAAGACGAAGTCATGGACAAACGAGCGGTGCAC
Organism: Cenchrus americanus; assembly: GCA_947561735.1. Lineage (NCBI taxonomy): Eukaryota > Viridiplantae > Streptophyta > Magnoliopsida > Poales > Poaceae > Cenchrus > Cenchrus americanus. Next base: position 192,962,150 of record OX387242.1, read on the forward strand.
GGTGGCGGTCAAGTCAAGTGGTTTGGCGGGAGGCCGGACCGAGCACGCGGGGTTTGGTGGTTTGCCCACAAAACCACCGGCGGACGGTTTCTTGGTTTGGGCCTCAAAACCAAGTCCGAGGGCCCAACACGACGGAGACGGGATCCGGGCGTGTCGGGAAGCTTCGAGGCGGAGGACACGCGGCGGGATCGCATGGCTTGCGTCGGGAGGACGCGGGGTGCGGCAAAGGCGTGGCCGTCCGATGGGAAGACCCACAAACATTACGAAAATGCCCCTACGTGGGTTGTATCGCCAGTAGTTTAGTTAGGGGTAGTCGAGTCATTTACCACTCCGGCGGGACCTGATATATAAGCCATGAGTGTGTGTTGATGGCTCTCTCTCTCCGGGACTTAGGGTTTCATTTCCTCCCTCCTCTTTCTCATTTTCGTAGCCATTTTTCTTCCTTTTTTCTCTAGGCTAGCATGAGAGCTTCATGAGAGATTTGTTGAGAGGGATGGATGCTAGGGCGGCATGCTAGACCTTGTGAATCTTTCCTGGTTTGTATAGAAGATTCGGGGTTGTTTTTCGTGGCTTTTTGTGCTTGTTTTCGTGCCTTTGTTCCCGGTGTGATTCCGCGGATTTGAGTGAGTTTCTTCCCGGATTTCTTTGAGGGAAACATGGATAGATGTCTTGTGCATCTTTGTGCTTGATCTTGTGCCCTCAAACGCCAGGAAAACACTTCGATTCGTGAGTTTTCGTTCGGTGCTCTAGCTTTTGGTGGTGCTCAAAGGATTCGCGATTCCCGGTGATTTAGGGAGTTAGGAGGCAAGATTTTTGGGCTATAGCATCCTTGTGTGACGCTTTTCAAGTCCCCAAACCCTTGTCTCCATAGCTTCAACCGTTTGGGAAATCCGATAATGATTTGGGGGAGTTGACTTTCGTGGTCGGGCTGTTTCTGCTCTGTCCGCACCTGGCGGACAGTCCGCGGGGAGGTCGCGGACGGTCCGCGTGGGTCGTGTTCATCCCGTGTTCTTCGTGTTCTTGCTCGTCCTTCGTTTCGATCCGTTGCGTTTTTGGATTTTGGTTGGACGGAGTTTCGGACGGTCCGCGGTGTTGGGCGGACGGTCCGCGGGTGCTGGCGGACGGTCCGCGTGCTCCCCGCGGACGGTCCGTGGTTCGTGGGTGGCTTTGGTTCGTTCGTGTGATTTAACGGACGGTCCGCGGGGAAGGGCCCGACGGTCCGCGGCGTCGGCGCGGACGGTCCGCGGGAGCAGGTCGGACGATCCGCGCGGTCCATCGCGGACGGTCCCGCACCGCCAGGCCGGACAGTCCGCCAGGAGCCGTGTGCAGTGATGTTTGTTTCGATTCCTTCCTTCCCTTTCTAGTGCTTCCGCGTGTGCTTCTAGGAATCGTTCCTAAGGCTAGAGGTTGATCCATAACCTCGTGGTTTTGGCGATTGGTGTGTGATTCGATCCATCGCTTGTGTGTGACCGGGATTTGAGTAGGGCATAGGCCGGGTTCTTTGGGAAGAATTTTTACCGGCTCCTATTCACTTCCCCCCTCTCTAGTCGCCATCTGATCCTTCAATTGGTATCAGAGCTTGGTGCCGGATTCTTTGCGACTTTGACAAGTCTCGAATCCTAAGATGGCGTACGTTGAGCGGGGCGGTCCGCCGCACTTCGATGGCAAGGGTTACCACAAGCGGGCGGCTCGTATGATGATCTTTCTTCGTGGGAAGGCATGTTGGATTTCATTGTGCTTGACAAGACCTATGCTATTCCGGTCAACATCCATACTCTTATGGTGGCCGATGCCGATGCCAAGGCCAAGTATGAGGCTAATGCAAAAGCCGTTGATCACTTGTGCCGGAGCTTGTGTGATCCAGAGTTTGAGCGTGTTCGCCATTTGAATCTTGCTTGGCAAATTTGGGAAAAGTTGTTGGTTGCTCAAGGTGGTGATAACCATGTGAAGGCTCGCCTCTTTGTCTCTTACCGGATGCAATATGAGAATTTCACTCCACTTCCCGGTGAGGACATTGATGCGATGTTTCAGAGGTTCACCGCCATCGTGAACAACATGAAGGCTAATGTTGAGGATTTTCCGTACTCCGAGCATGATCGAGCTTTGAAGCTCTTGCATGTCTTGGACCCAAATGTTTGGGGTGCTAAGGTTGAGGCCATCAAGGAGTCCGGGAATTACTTGACTATTGAGTTGGATGACCTCTTTTCTAAGCTCAAGTCGGCCGAGGTTGACGGGAAGTTGCTATCCAAGCATGAGGGCTCGGCCGACCATAGTCTTGCTCTTGTGGGAGGATCAAAGGGCAAATCTAACCCTTCCCGTCGACGAGTTTTCTTTGTCCTCTCTTATGTCCATTCTAGATGAGGAGTTTGATGTCTTCGGGCGAGGAGGAGCCGGCCTTGCTCTCAAGAAGGTTTGAACGACTACACGAGAGCCGGAGGAACGCAAGGCGGAGCTCAGGGACGTGCTACAAGTGTGGCAAGCGTGGCCACTTCATCGCCGAGTGCCGGAAGCGGAGGAGAACAAGTACAAGGTGAACGAGTACAAGGCGCACCCGAGGCGTGAAGACAAGTACTCCTCCAAGGGCAAGCACTTCAACAAGTCCAAGAGCAAGGAAAAGGACAAGCGGCGACCGAGCAAGAGCGGCTACAAGAAGAACAAGGCAAGAGCGATGGTGGCCGGTGCGAGCGACGTCGACTCAAGCTCAAGCGAGGAGCGATCAAGCTCAAGCGGCGAAGATGAAGACGCCGGGAGGCGCAACGGCAAGAAGAGTGCAAGCGGAACCTCGGCGGGGCCGAGCCGTGTGGCGCTTGAGGGCTTTTGTGGCATGGCCCATAGCTCAAGCAGCAAGAAGAGCGAGAAAGAAGACAGCGACTCCGACTCTGAGGATGAGGTAAACCGTGACCCCGACTCTTTGCTTGCTGAGATTGCTAGGTTGAATGGTTTGCTTGATAACCGCGATAGTGTGCTGAGAGATGCCAAAAAGATGAGGAAAGATCTTAGGGCTCAGCTTGAGAATGCTAGCGAGAAAGTAGGAGAGTTAGAGTCAAAATTGCTTGAATTGAAACTTGAGAATGACTCTTTAAAACTTGCTCCTACTCCTCCTAATGATGTTGAATGTGTTGAATGTGATGCTTGGTTGAATGAGATCAAACTGCTTAATGAGAAGAATGCTTCTATTTTGGCTCAACTAGATGCTCTTAGGACTGAACATGATGAGCTTAAGGCTAGACCTACTTTGCTTGGTGCTTGCAAATCATGTCCTACTATGCATGCTAAGCTTGTCGATGCTCGTTCTACCATTAGTTCTTTGGAAGCATCTTTGAAATCTCCTGTTGCTAATGCATGTTCTAGCTGTGATGAAGTCACTTTGCGTAATCTTGAGCTTACTTCCCGTTTGGATGTCATATATGAGGAGAATGACTATTTGAGGAAGGTGTTGGGTTGCTTGTCTGGGCAGGAACCTCAATTGAAAATCATGATTGAAGAGTTCAAGAGAGCTGATGGTCGTGGTTTGGGGTTTGAGAAGTTGGGTGAGAAAGTGGGAGAGAACAGTGGGGAGAGTGTGTACGAGAAGTGTGTTGAGTCTAACCCCGGGTTTGAGGTGATCGGAGAGATCCAAGTCCCACTCCCAAAAGCACCCAAGAACTCTTTCACACCAAAGCCCAACCACCTTTGCAACAAGCTTGACACAACCCAAGATCCACCCAAATTCCCACCTAAGACAAATGATTTCCCGAAACCGGTGAAGTTTGTGGGTGAGAAGGGTGAGAAGCCTAGAGAGAAGCCGAGCCAAAACCAAAACCCATCCCCTTCAAGTGTGAGTATTGTGGCAAGGAGAGGCATCTTGCGAGTTCGCTACAAGAGGAAGAGGGATGAGAGGCTTGCTAGGGAGCAAGTAAACCGGGACGAGTATCGCCGGTCTCGCGGTATTCCCGAGCCTAGAGTGCCACTTCCACGGGGTGTGGGAAGTGTGAGGAGTGTTGGCGGGTTCCCACGGAGAGGTGGTGGTGAGAGGTTTGTCGGGAGAGATGATGGTGTGTGGGGCTGGTGAGAGGTTTGGTCGGGCTCGTGGTGGTTTTTTCGGACGTCCTCCTACTCGTCCTCGGTACGGGTTTAGGGGAGATGATCGCGGCTTTGGGTTCCGAGAGGAACTACGGACCACGTTTTCCCCCTCGTGGTGCTCGTACTCCTCCCATGGGACATGGGAAGTTTGGTGGCAAGGGAGTGATGTTTGCTAACCCCTCTTTTGAGCGAGATGGCTCGACACTTGGTTTAACTTTCTCTGTGCTAACCCCGAGTGTCGAGTCGCTAGCTCATTCTCGTTCTTGTTTCGATTTGCGGGCGGGAGGCTTGGAGAACATTTGGTTGATCGACTCCGGGTGTTCTCGACACATGACCGGAGATAAGAAGTGGTTCTCCAGCCTCACCCCAGTGAAGGAAAAGCAGTACATCACATTTGGGGACAATGGACGAGGTAGGGTGCTTTCAGAGGGTGTTGTGCATGTGAGTGACAAGGTAACGTTGAAGAGAGTGGCTCTCGTGAAGTCTTTGGGTTTTAATTTGCTTTCGGTTTCTCAGTTGCTTGATGAGGGTTTTGAGGTGCGTTTCAAGTCTGGCGAGTCTCGTTTGCTTGATTCTCGAGGTGATCTTGTCCGTATGATCATCCCCGAGGGTCGGATTTTCGTGGGGCTGATTTCTCTCGTTCTTTGGGTCCTGCTCGCTATTTGATGGTCGGGTCCTTCTTCGATTTGTGGAAATGGCATAGGCGGTTGGGACACTTGAGCTTTGATTTGGTTTCCCGCTTGAGTGGTCTTGATCTTGTCCGAGGATTGCCGAGGTTGAAGCTTGAGAAGGATTTGGTTTGTGCTCCTTGTAGGCATGGTAAGATGGTAGCCACTCCCCATCCACCCCTGACCGATGTCATGACCGAGCGTCCGACAGAGCTGCTGCATATGGACCTTGTTGGGCCGGCTCGAGTTCGCTCGGTGGGTGGGAAGTGGTATGTCCTTGTTGTGGTGGACGATTACTCTCGCTATGCACGGGTGTTCTTCTTGGAGGATAAGAGTGAGACATTTGGTTTTGTTCGAGATGCGATCGTGAGGTTGAAAAACGAGAGGCATGGGAATGCTATTCGAGCTATCCGCAGTGATAATGGCTCTGAGTTCAAGAACTCTCGTTTTGATGCCTTTTGTCGTGATCTAGGTCTTGAACATCAGTATTCGACTCCTTATGTGCCCCCTCAAAATGGAGTTGTGGAAAGGAAAAATCGGACTCTTTGTGAGATGGCTAGGACGATGCTCGATGAGCACAGGACTCCTAGGAGGTATTGGGCTGAGGAAGTCAATACAGCTTGTCATGTTTCCAACAGGATTTTATTGCGAGCTTTCAAGAAGAAGACCTGTTATGAGCTTATGCATGGTAGGGCACCCAAGGTGAGTCACTTTCGAGTTTTTGGCTGCAAGTGCTTTATTTTGAAGAAGGGAAAACTCGACAAGTTTGAGGCTAGGTCTAGTGATGGTATTTTCTTTGGATATGCTAACCATTCTAGAGCCTATAGGGTGCTTAACCTTGAGACTAACAAAATCATGGAGACTTGCGAGGTGACCTTCGACGAGACAATGCCATGTACCTCTCTTGGCTTTGAATGTGCGGGTGATGAAGAGATGGCCGAGGACCTCTTTGAAGAGGAGAAAGATGAAGCCGGAGATGATGATGGGGAGAACCATGCGCCCGAAGGCCGAGCATGTACCCACTACTTCCCCTACGACCACTTTGGAGCATGGACCGTCTACTTCATGGACAACGACGGTGCAACAAGAGGACCGGGCGATAGAAGGCGAAGTTGAGGGGGAGGTAGTCTCGAGGCATGAGGCTCCCCGGCGGATTCAAGAAGTGCATCCTCCGTCGAAGATCATTGGAGACATCAATGAACGCACTACACGGTCGAGGTCCGGAATTCCTCTCATTTTGCTCATCTTGCTTTTGTTGCTACTTTTGAGCCCAAGGACATTGGACATGCTTTATCCGATGCAAACTGGGGTCAATTCTATGCATGAGGAGTTGGAAAACTTTGAGAGGAACCGGGTGTGGGAGTTAGTTGAACCACCTCCAAATTGCCATCCCATAGGAACCAAGTGGGTTTGGAAGAACAAAGAGGGAGAGAATGGGATGGTTGTGAGGAACAAGTCCGGACTTGTTGCTCGGGGGTTTAGTCGAAGGAGGGGATCGACTATGAGGAGACCTTTGCTCCTGTGGCCCGTCTTGAGGCAATTCGGATCCTTCTAGCCTTTGCCGTGGCTAAAGGGTTCAAGTTGTTTCGGATGGACGTGAAGAGTGCTTTTCGAATGGGGTCATAGAGGAGGAGGTGTATGTGAAGCGACCACCGGGTTTGAGAGCGAGCCGTACCCACACGGGGTATACGGGTTGAAAAGGGCTCTGTATGGGTTGAAACAGGCGCCCCGTGCTTGGTATGGGAGATTGAGAGGTTTTTTGTTGAGCAGAGGGTTTGTGATGGGTACCGTAGATAGAACCTTGTTTCTTCTCAAGCATGGAAATGACTTGCTGATTGTTCAGATATACGTGGATGATATTGTCTTTGGTGGCTCGTCACATAACCTTGTTGCCAAGTTTGCGGATGAGATGAGCGGGGAGTTCGAGATGAGCATGATGGGCGAGCTGCGGTATTTTCTCGGGGCACCGGATCAAGCAAGTGAAGGACGGTACATTTGTGCACCAGACCAAGTACACGAAAGACATGCTGAGGAAGTTCCAGATGCAAGATGTGAAGCCGATGTCGACTCCCATGCGGAGTACGGCCACTTTGGATGCGGATGAGGACGGAGAACCAGTGGACCAGCGGGAGTACAGGAGCATGATCGGCTCCCTCCTCTGCGGGACGGCGACGAGGCCGGACATACGGTTCGGCGTGTGTCCGTGCGCTCGTTTTCGGGCTTCGCCGAGGACATCACATCGACGGGCCGTCAAGAGGATTTTCGGTACCTACGATCTGCGCCTCGGTCTTGGCCTTTGGTATTCTTCCTCCTCGACTCTCTCTCTTCATGGTTTTTCCGATGCGGATTTTGCTGGTTGTCGAGTCGAGAGGAAGTCTACTTCTGGCACTTGTAAGTTTCTTGGTTCTTCGTTGGTCTTATGGTCTTCCCGCAAGCAGTCTAGTGTAGCTCAGTCTACCACAGAGGCAGAGTATGTTGCTGCCGCGAGTTGTTGCTCCCAGTTGTTGTGGATTTCATACACTTTGAGAGACTTTGGTGAGGAGTGCACCCAGATCCCACTTCTTTGTGATAGCACCAGTGCCATAAGCGTAGCCAAAAACCCAGTGCTTCACTCCAGAACCAAACACATAGAAGTGAGGTATCATTTCTTGAGGGACAATGTGGAGAAAGGAACCATTGTGTTGAGTCATGTCCCTACCCAAGATCAGCTAGCCGACATCTTTACAAAGCCTCTCGACCAAGCTACTTTTGTGCGCTTGCGGGGGGAACTTGGGGTTTGTTGCCCTTTCTAGTTGACTCTTGGGGGATTTCCTTTTGTATCATATGTATCATACCATGTTTTATTTGTTGTATCTACATGCTTTGTTTGATGTACAAACCATGGTAGGATAGCCATCTTGTCATATATCATGTTGCATTTGTGTCATATTGCTTTTTAGGATGATGAGCTTCTTTCATATGCCATATTTGAGTCTCTTTGGCTATTTGTGAGATATTGGTTATATGTGTGGAGAAATGGTGATGTCAGGCTATGCTCTTGGAATATTTGAGATATATGTGTGGTGAGATAGCCCCTTTTGAAATAAATGCTTAACTTGACTAATTTTTGATGAAATTTGCTCCACTCGTGTGTAGTTGTGTATCCATGTCACAGTTTGGTCTAAATGTGCTTTTCATGCTTAGATTGTGCTTGGATGCCTTGTTCTTGCATTTGGGCTAAAGGCCGAATATCATTGTGAATGTTTAGCCTATGTTGCATTCATGGGGGAGCATAAGCTTCTTTTTGCCGCAAAGGCACTTCATGTACCATAAAATGAATTAATCTTGAAAAGAAGTGTGAATGCTTGAAAAATGCTCCATCCATCATGTCTATGCTTAAAATGTCTTATCTTTCACATATGGGTGCAAAACATGTTGCATGATGTTCACCAGTGGAGAAGTCTCCCCGAAGTGGACACATGGCTCATGAGCTTTGACATGACATGCTTTGCTTTATGGGTGTTTGCCATGATCTTTTGCTGAGAATTCGATATCCTTGTATGATCTTTGCATGGTATGCATGTTTGTGGCTCAAGTGTGACATGGATAGGCTTTTACATGTGAAGCGAGCCTTCTTTTGGTAAAACTGCTTAAATCTGAAAATTTTGCTTTGTCACATGCTTGTATTTTCATATATTACTTGTGGCAATGCTTTGACTATGATATGATTCATGTGTGTGATCTTTGTCTCATTTTTAGCCTTTGACACTAGATTTGGCCTATTTGAGAAGCTCATGTAGTTGTTTCTATGCTTTGTTTTGCATTTCTGCATTTTCACCTTGATTCATACATTGTCAACAAGGGGGAGAAAAGGTGAGCTTAATGAAAATTCAGAAGAGGTGAGCTGAAAATTGGAAGTTTGCATCCACATGTTCAGGGGGAGCTTGCATTTGTTCAGGGGGAGCTTTCTTGCTGTTTTCGGTGTGGATTTTGTGCTTTGCTTGGCTTGTGACCTTTCTTTGCCTTTCTTCGGTTTTGGTCATGAGTTGAGCTTCTTTGTTTTTCTCTCTTCTTCTTTTCTTTCTTTCTCTGAATTTCATTTCGCGTTGTGTGTTGTCAATGCACTCATCAAGGGGGAGATTGAGGACCAGGAGCGTCCCAGTGGTCGATGGATGACCGCTCCTCAGTGATGAGTGATTGACAACGGGTGTTGGACCGACTCTTGGCTTAGTGCGCGGGTGTAGGCCGCGGCCTAGTTCGTGTTGTTGCAGGTGAAGAACGGGCGCGAAAGGTCTTCAGCCTTGAGGGGCCTCCGGGAGATGGAGAGACAAGTAGGCTCGGTTCGAGGGACCCGGTCGACAGCGGGACTGGGTGCGGGCCACATGGTGGCGACACAAGAAAGACGAAGTCATGGACAAACGAGCCGGTGCACGGTGGCGGTCAAGTCAAGTGGTTTGGCGGGAGGTCGGACCGAGCACGCGGGGTTTGGTGGTTTGCCCACAAAACCACCGGCGGACGGTTTCTTGGTTTGGGCCTCAAAACCAAGTCCGAGGGCCCAACACGACGGAGACGGGATCCGGGCGTGTCGGGGAAGCTTCGAGGCGGAGGACACGCGGCGGGATCGCATGGCTTGCGTCGGGAGGACGCGGGGTGCGGCAAAGGCGTGGCCGTCCGATGGGAAGACCCACAAACATTACCAAAATGCCCCTACGTGGGTTGTATCGCCAGTAGTTTAGTTAGGGGTAGTCGAGTCATTTACCACTCCGGCGGGACCTGATATATAAGCCATGAGTGAGTGTTGATGGCTCTCTCTCTCCGGGACTTAGGGTTTCATTTCCTCCCTCCTCTTTCTCATTTTCGTAGCCATTTTTCTTCCATTTTTCTCTAGGCTAGCATGAGAGCTTCATGAGAGATTTGTTGAGAGGGATGGATGCTAGGGCGGCATGCTAGACCTTGTGAATCTTTCCTGGTTTGTATAGAAGATTCGGGGTTGTTTTTCGTGGCTTTTTGTGCTTGCTTTCGTGCCTTTGTTCCCGGTGTGATTCCGCGGATTTGAGTGAGTTTCTTCCCGGATTTCTTTGAGGGAAACATGGATAGATGTCTTGTGCATCTTTGTGCTTGATCTTGTGCCCTCAAACGCCAGGAAAACACTTCGATTCGTGAGTTTTCGTTCGGTGCTCTAGCTTTTGGTGGTGCTCAAAGGATTCGCGATTCCCGGTGATTTAGGGAGTTAGGAGGCAAGATTTTTGGGCTATAGCATCCTTGTGTGACGCTTTTCAAGTCCCCAAACCCTTGTCTCCATAGCTTCAACCGTTTGGGAAATCCGATGATGATTTGGGGGAGTTGACTTTCGGGGTCGGGCTGTTTCTGCTCTGTCCGCACCTGGCGGACAGTCCGCGGGGAGGTCGCGGACGGTCCGCGTGGGTCGTGTTCGTCCCGTGTTCTTCGTGTTCTTGCTCGTCCTTCGTTTCGATCCGTCGCGTTTTTGGATTTTGTTGGACGGAGTTTCGGACGGTCCGCGGTGTTGGGCGGACGGTCGCGGGTGCTGGCGGACGGTCCGCGTGCTCCCCGCGGACGGTCCGTGGTTCGTGGGTGGCTTTGGTTCGTTACGTGTGATTTAACGGACGGTCCGCGGGAAGGGCCGGACGGTCCGCGACGTCGGCGCGGACGGTCCGCGGGAGCGAGTCGGACGGTCCGCGCGGTCCATCGCGGACGGTCCGCACCGCCGGCGGACGGTCCGCCGGGAGCCGTGTGCGGTCTTTGTTTGTTTCGATTCCTTCCTTCCCTTTCTAGTGCTTCCGCGTGTGCTTCTAGGAATCGTTCCTAAGGCTAGAGTTTGATCCATAACCTCGTGGTCTTGGCGATTGGTGCGTGATTCGATCCATCGCTTGTGTGTGACCGGGATTTGAGTAGGGCATAGGCCGGGTTCTTTGGGAAGAATTTTTACCGGCTCCTATTCACTCCCCCCCTCTCTAGTCGCCATCTGATCCTTCAACAACTCCATTCGCTATCCCTTGGGCATTGCTGAAGATGTACCCGTGAAGGTCGGACACCACTTCATCCCCGTCGACTTCGTTGTGCTCGAGATGGGAGAGAGGGAGAAGCCGCCGCTCATCCTAGGGAGGCCGTTCCTCAAGACCGTGGGAGCTACTATTGATGTTGGCAAGGGGGGGATCATGTTCGATATCAACGGAGAAAGGAGTTCCTTCAAGTTCCGTCCAAGGATTGAGGCATGCAACATGATTGGAGTGAGGGGAGAACCAAAACAAACGGAGGGGCTGAAAAAGAAGAAGGAGCCGAAAAAAATGAACGTAAAGAAAATCAAAGAAGGTGTTGCCTCCGTCAAGACAAAGGAAGAGAAGCCGCCTGTGAAGACCAAAAAAATGACTAAGCCAACTAAGCCGGAAGACAAGCCCGCGCCCAAGATGGTGCGGAAGTGGGTACCCAAGATTGCAACGCCCACAAAGAGCGTTGATCCGGAGTAATCAAGTGAAGAAGTCTAGCTATAGACTATAAACGAAGCGCTAGGCGGGAGGCAACCCGTTTCGTCGAGTCAAGAATAAGCTACGGGAGGACAACCCGATTCCGGGTTTTTCGAGTATTTTTAATAATTTAGTTTTTGAGTTTTATTACGCAAAGACATTAGACTTAGAAGTGGTTGAACAATATTAGAGACATAATTCTTGATTGAATGTTTGCTTTATCATAAACCCTTTGCATGAACCCTCCTATGTGCTTGTTTGATTCTTTTCTTTTCGAGAAACCTCAACCAAATAATTTCAGAACCTTAACTCAACCTTTCACCCTCATTATGGTGCTGAGGTTGACTTATTTTTCATGCTAAAACCACACGAGTAGAGCCACGATTTATATTTAAGTGTTAATAAAATTCAGCACGTGGTAGGACTCGCGTGAACCTAGAAATCAAAGCTTTTGGTTGGTTTTAAAAATCTTTATCCTTGGTTTCTCTAGGATTAGAATTTTTCTAAGCCTATTCTAATTTTGTTTTATTCAAAATCTTTCTTATTTAGCCAAAATTAGAACCTAAACCTATGCCCCCATGATCAAGCCGGGAAACGTTCGCTCTCAACCGATGAAAGCAAACTATACCGGTGAGACCGAAATCGACGTAGTCGAAAAATATTTTCGACTTACATTTGTTTTTAATGGTTTAAAAACTTCTCTAAAATTATGTTTGAGCTCTTGCATGGCTCTGAAAAATATTTTAAATTTCGAATTAGAGGAGTGCTTAACCTTAAACACACCTAAATGGAGGCAATCTAGTTTGAATTAATCATGCATGCACCATTGGATTCCCTTTTATCAACTTTCACCAATTCCACATGCAAAGGACAAGCATGGTGGGCAGCAAGCATCAACTTTGCAGGATTTTCATGGTGGCATGTGAAGCAAGTGGAGCTAGGGAGCATGGACATGACCCAAAGCATGGAGCATCAAGTGGGAGGACCAATAATGCAAGAAAAGGAGTGGACGAGAGCGTTTGGGCGGTGCAACTCGTGGAGCACGCGGGCGGGGAAAGTTGCGGAGGCGAAATGATCGTGCTTTGGAAGAAAGACGCGGCGGGGAGGAGCCGGGGAGGCCCCCGGGCCGGCCGGCCCGAGCCGGCCGGCCCAGGCCGGCCGGTCTCCCCTACATAAGGAGCCCCCCGGCTCCCGTTTTCTGCAGGCAAGCTTCCCTCTCCTTCCCTTGTTTGTGTGTTCAAGTTTGTGTGCTCAAAAAACCTCCGTAGACATAGCCAACCATCCCAAGCTTGATAGCTCAAGAAAAAAATCCACATCCTTAATCCACTCAAAGTCCACATCCGAAGCAAAGAGTTTAAGTGCCTAGTTTACCGGTTGCAACCCGGAATTTTAGTTGAAGAAAGAGTGCAGCAACCATGTGGAAAAAGACCACAAGTCTCTTCTCCAAGAAGAAGAGTTCGTCGTCGTCCAAGCCGTCATCAACCACGTCTTCGAGGAGGCACTCGGTTTCCGAGTCTCCCCGGAGCATGGAGACGGATACGGCGCCACCGAGGAGGAACGATGCTCTCCTCCTTGGTGGTATGAGGGCTGCGAGAAGCACTTCCATGAGGTTCACCGAACCTTGTGGGCACACGGAGGAGCAGCCCGCGCCACCACGACGATCGACTCGCTCAACCGCACCACCTCCTTACACCCCGACACACTCTTCGTACGGCTTCATCATCTTGTCGGCGGAGGAGGAGGAGAGGCTCGCCAATCTTGAGAAGAGGCTTGTGCCGAACGTCGAGTTCGACGACCAAGCACTCTACACCTTGGGTTTTTGCACCGACATATACTATATGTTGGGGCACCTCGAATGGGTGCAGTTCTCCAACGGAGTATCGGTGGACACCCATTTGGGGTACGCCTTGGAAATTTTGATGACTATTGCACCCATCGTTGATGATGATGGGGTGCAAAGCTTGTCATTCCATTTGGAGGGAATCCAACAAGAGGTTCCCTACGAGCACGTTCGGGAGCTGCTTGGATTCCACAAGGGAGCTCCGGAGAAAGTTGATGTGCCACCCGGCATGTTGGCAGGATTTTGGAACATGATCTCCGGAGAAGCCCATCAACAACGCAATTGCATCCGCAACCCCATTATCCGGATATTTCACTCTTGGATGTGCAAGAGGGTATTGGGGAGGATGTAGGAAACAAAGGTGACCGACACGGAGTTGAATTGGCTATACTCGGCTTTAATTGCCAGGCAGCCAATAGACCCCTCTTACCTCATGATCAACCGTTGGTGTTGTGAAGCAACATCGGGGGCGGGTAATATTGGTTCGGGGTGTTACCTCTCCATGTTGGCCTTTTCCTTGCGGCCGGGGATCGCAAGAAACCCCGCTCACCTTTTGCGTGGTACCTCTCTCGGCTTTGAATATTTGCGGCAAGGCAAATACATTAGTGGAGATGAGAGAGGAGGTTATCGGTTGGCCATAGTGAACCTACCCCTTCCCAACGAGAGGCTTAGGCTTTTCAATGAGGGGAGAGAAGATTGGTTGGAAGAGGGACTACTTGTCCCTGCAAGGAAGAACAAGAGAGGAAGAATCGTAGAGGAGGGAACATCCTCCGCACAAGCGAGTGGAGCACAACCCAATGTGCAACCATTCGGCGGGGTCCCTCCTCCGCCAAGTTATTACGGAGGGCCACAAGAGCAAGCATGGGGGGGTGGTGCACCGGTACCCCCACAAAATTATGTTGTGCCCAACGCTAACTTCGCGGAGTCCTACGCTCATCATCCCCAACCACAACAAAGCATGGCCATTATTGGAGGGTATGCTGCAAGAAACGCTCAAAACATCGCAGCCATCCAAGCTAACGCAGCTCAACTTGGTGAAGGCAACGCAAATATTGCCTTTGAACTTGGACGCCTTCACCTTGTGGAGCCAAATCAATTCGTCGGAGGGAATGTCCAATCGTATTATGAGCAAGGGTATTATTATCAAGATTACCAACATCAACCACCGGCGGAGGACTAGAAGATTTAGGAACTTTAGTTTTCTTTTCTTTTCTTTTTCTCTGTAATTTTCAGCTTTTGCTTATGTGTTTTTGCGTAGTATTTTCTGTTTTTATTTAAATTTCAGCAAGCATGTTTGTTTATTTTCAGTTTGTATTTCAACTTGATGTCATCATTAATAAAGACACCACCTTGATTATATCATTGGAAAAGTTACAAAATTCGTGCCATGATGATATATGATTAAAATTGCAGCTTTGTTCATCTTTGTAATTGATTTATGCATGTTTAAGCTAGTGCTCTCTTAAAAATACAAATCTGAATTTATTTAAATGCTAGCTTAATTTTCAGCGGAGGTTATGATTAAAATAAAGACCCATAGTGTTTTATGTGCTCTCAAGTTATGAATAGATTAAAGATGTCTTTTATGCTCAAAAATATTGCTAACATTGTCACAAATATCACTTGTGTGTTGCTCAACCTATCCAAAGCCTTTTATATATTTGAGTGCATAAACCTTAGTGTACAAGATTTATTTTTGAGTGAGTTATTGCAGGCCATGATTTCTCTGGCCCGAGACAAAGAAGCTGGTCATTCCGTTTTTGCGTATCTATCTTTTTGCTAGCCTTTTATCCGTGCATTGTGTATCCCCGCATCGGAGATCTCACAAACTTCGCCGGATATCCACCCTTAAACCAAATATCATTTTTTGTGATTACCTCCTTGACCACAACCTATTGTTGAGAATGGATCATCAATTCAAGGAAGATCGCAAGAGGGTGCCAACGTTGAAGATTTCAAGTATCCCTCCAAGGAAAAATACTCCGGTACCTACCTTATTTCGCCTCTTTGCTCGAGGACGAGCAACGTCTAAGCATGGGGGAGGAGGTAGGTACGGTGCAGTTTTAGAGTTAAAAGGGGAATATTTTAAAAAAAATGATGATGAAAGAAAAAAAATTCGGCGATATACGTGACTTCCAAGAAAGAAAAAATATATATATAATGAATGAATGAAAGAAAGAAAGAAAAGAATGAGAAATATGAGAAAGAGAAAAAAATATATGTGCGTAAAGTAAACTCCCCGATTCTCTAAGAGCGCATTCAAGGCTTCAAGTTAAAAAGATCCATTCTCATTTTCCAACCATGTGCAATCCGATAACGAGGACTTCCTTTGTGCCTCGGGATCACTCTTTGCCATTTGCACATGTCCACTCATCTAAAAGTGTGTGTATTTTTCTCTTTCCCCTCCTTGATTTAACATTATTTTCCAATGACCTTTTTGACGAGTCTCGGTAAGACCATGAGAAGCTTGTCTTGTTTTGACAACATCTCATTGATAAAATCTTGTTAGGACTAAACTTTCCCAAAGCTCCATATAAAGCCTACCACATATATATGAGAGGGAAAGGAGTAGAATATATAGGCTTGAGAGACAAGTGAGATGAGAGTTCATGAGCAAATACACGAGATGATTTAAATTTGTGAATTTGATTTAGCTTTTCTTTATCTCGTTCTTTATTTCAAAAATTCTGAGATCTATTTAAAACTTTGTGAGCATGTTAATACTTGTGGGATAAGCTTAATAAGAATCTACCCTCCGTAGAGATGAAGGCTAGCACATTATGGAACTTTAATGAATTAAAATTTTGAGAGCATTAAGTTTTCTCATGTGTGATCAAATGCAAAGTTTAAACATTGTTTAGCAATGATGATATCCATCGAAGGCTTACTCGAGGACGAGCAAGGTTTAAGCATGGGGGAGATGTTGACGGTGAAAATCCGTCAACCTAGCCATGAGTTTACCTTCGGTGTTGGCATGAGTTTTATACCTTATCCATTGGTACTAACCCCCGTGGTATAACAAGTTCACGTGTGCATGTCGGTTTTGGAGTTTAATGTTTATGCAGGGTTTTAGTGTTGAATGCAAGACTTTCGGGATAAGTTCATCAAGCACCTCATGACAAGACCTTGAAGCCCCGTACAAGTCATGCAATGAAGCGAACTTAACTCCAAGAAGCCGGGGACTTGATCCGAGAAGACGACAGACTCCAGGGACCTGACCAGAAAAGTGCTGAATCTTGCAAGACAAGGAGTTGAGTCCAATTCGGAGAGAAACCGACGACATGGACCTACATGCAGAAGGGGGAAACATCCGGAAGCAAGGGAACCGACGTGGGGCAAAGGAGCCCACGGGGCCGGGCCTAAATGGGCCCGGGCCGGCCGGCCCCGGTCCGGTCGGCCCAGGCCCATTTTGGGCCCAAACACCCTCTCCTTTGCCCTAGCCGCCAATCGGGCTATTTATAGCCCCCTGACCGAGAGCCACGCAGAGAAGATTTCGTCATCGGCCGCCGAGGAGCAGAGAAGAGAGGGACACCATCTCGGAGAGGAGAGGGTCGAGCTAGTTGACTAGGGTTCCCCTAGCCAACGTGGGAACCTTGCACGGAAGACCACGTCGGAGTTCCCGGAGCTAGAAGCAAGATCAAGGAAGGATCCCGGTGGTGATCTTGTGTATGTATCATTGTTATAGTTGAATTATCAAGTTGAATCTTTTCCTAGCGATCAAGTGTTTCCTCGAAGATTTCGTTTTTCGATCGGCTTTGCTTATTTCAATTCTATTCTCGAGATAGATTACATAGGGTGTTCTTGTAGCCGCGGTGGCTAGAGGTACACGCCGGATCTTCCGAAAGAATCTCGACTTGTCTTTTGACTCGCCCTAAGCTCCCCGCATGAATAGGGATACGTTGTGACAGAACGGGGTTCTCGAAAGGCGGATGTTTTCGGATTTGGACGGGAAACCACGATTTAAAGAGGCTTTTATTAAGATTCGATTTGCTACTTCTTCTCTTGCTTGGAACTTCAACAAAAGGCTACCCCGATCCCTCTAGATCGGTTTATCTACCCAATCTTACTTTGTTTTCTCCGGTCTTTAGTAGATTAGATTCGTTTTGTGTCTTTTACTTAGATGCATTAGGGTTTTATCGAAGATTGAAGTTACTTGGCTTTAATAGATTAAGTTTTGTGTCACACATTTGTTCCACGGATTCGATACCTTGGGTTCACCACTCGAGGGAAGAAGGGTCCCTTGACTACGACGGGAGACTTGTACGCTTGCGAGTCACGAACGAACTTTGATACAATTATTAACCGTCAACAGCTGGCCAAGGAAACCTTTCCACCTTCCGATTTTCTTGGGACATGCGCCACGATCCAAAACCACGACTCGAAGCCACGATTCATCTTGCCAGGCCTATAAATGCAACCGTAGGTGCCCCTAGCTCTCCACCAGGCCTTCTAGCTCTCGAATCTTTGCCAATCTCAGCCCTTTCTCTTTCCAAACAGTGCACATCCCAAACCACCATGGTGCGCCGCCTCAACTGCCGCCGCGCTTCCGATGAGGCGGAGGGGAGCAGCGCCAACGCACGCCGGAGGCAATGATCGTCGATTTCCTCTTCTTTGATTCAACTTTTGATCTTCTTCTTGTTTTGACGATCATCCCCTTTTTCAGATTGATTCAGTGGAATCCGTCTCCTGCGCCGGCCAATCAACCCCTTCCAGATGACTCCTCGGAGTCCGACGGCCACTCCCCCGTGCCGTACGGGGAGGTCGATGCCCTCCGCTTCAAGGAGGAGCTGGAGGCGTCCCGCGTGAGCTAGAGGACGTCTCCAAGAAGGCGAGGCATAGCCGAGCCGGAATGGGAGGACCGGCGCAAACGGCCTACCGGAAGCCATCGATGGTACGGCTGCGAAAGCGCTTCTTGATCCAACCCGGCTTTTGATGCTAATCTTTTTCTTCTTGCTCTTTGCGGCCCGCGATGCCGAGCTCAACCCGCCCAAAGGCACCGGTAGAGCAGCTGGCCGAGAAGGTGAACGCCCGCGGTGATACGCCGGCGGAGCGCCTTGCCGCGGTGGAGCACCGTGTCGACGAGGTGGCCACCCATGGCGTTCGCCTGGGCACCACCTTGGGCCTGGCTGCCATGGCGACGCACACGGACGTCGACTACTCCACCAGGCCGTGCGGCTTCCGGGGCGGCGCGCCAGAGGACATTGAGGAGATCGAGCTCATCCTGGAGCGCCTTGATGGCCATGGCGACGCCATTGCCGAAATTACTCATCCCCAATCCGTGTTGAACAGGCTCTTCGACTAGATTGTATTAGGGATGTGTAAATATCGGCAATAAATGAAGAACTTTTGAATTCTGTGCTTGTTTTGTGATGACTCCCTTTACATTTTGCATCCGTGAATCTTGTTTTCTTTGAATGCATCCGGGAACTATCTTGAGCCGAACGCGCGAGAACAACTGCCCCTTGGCGCAAAATCCACAGAAGATCCCGATTCGGCAATCCATAAACACTGTTCAAGCAAAAACCCTTCGCACCTGGGAGAAAACCCTGCCGTTTGGTATTCCAACAGTGCGTACTGGCCGGTTATCACTCCCAATGCACCCCTTCGGTCAATAAAATAGCCTGCCGGGATGCCCTGCAAATCCACTCGCGCACTCATCCATCATTTCTCATCTCTCCCCCCCTGTCCTTAGCGGAGAAAACCCCAAAGCCATGGACAAGGGCAAGCAACCCCGGGAGAGTAGCTCATCAAAGAAGCGCACGATTCGAAGGTGAGTTTTTCCTTGATCTAATCCTCGTTCTCCACATGATCTCGCGCTTCATGTTCTCCTCTTTTCCTCTTCCGCCTTGATTTGCTCCCTGAAGAAATCATCGGGACCGAAGATGTGCCGGAGTACATCTCCTCCGATTCCTCCCTCGAGGCAGAGGAGGCCACGCCTGAACAGAGGGCCAAACATCAACTGCGCCGCCGCGTTCGGCATTTGGAGCACGGCCTCAGGGACATCACCGCCCGTTGCCAAGCCGAACGTGAGCGCCGCATGGCCCTGGAAGCACTAGTAGGGGGTAAACGCTTCTGACCTCTTCCTAACCTTATGCCTGCATTTGGATGTCTTGCCTCTAACCTTGATTCCTCCGCTTCAGATGTCTCCGACAGGTACAACAACCTAAAGACGGCCTGGGAGAGCTTGGTGGAGGCTGCCAACCATGGTCACCCCCACGCGTTCCAAGTTGCCGTCACGGTGGTCCTGGAACAACTGAAGAGGGAGCAGCCGAAGAAGTAAAGAAAAGATTGAATCATACTTTCTCTTCTTTCTCCACGCCTTCTGCTTCCCTCCTCCTTGAGGATCTGACCACTAGGGTTGTTAGATGTAAACCTGCAACAAGCAGTTGTAATGTCTGTGCTAAGGGCAATGCATTCAGGCACTGGACATTTCTTCTGTTTATGGATTTTTTGCTCTGAAGGCGGCCTCATTCTTGAGCGCCGGCTATCTCTGTGTCAGATGTGTGTAATCATCGATCGATCTCAATGCTAGGATAATATTTCTTCAGATATCTTCCATTTATTGCAGCAGAAAATTCTTCTCCTAACAAAGTTTTCAATATGTATGCATTACCAGGGACGCATCTGACCACACGGAAAGGTCCTTCCCAGTTAGGAGACCATTTGCCGAATTCACTGTATTTAGTTCCAATCGGCAATAGCGCTTTCCAAACTAGATCGCCTTCTGCAAATTGCCTTACTTTTACCTTCTTGTTGTAGTACTTGGCAACCCGCAGCTTGTTTTTCTCGATGTTTTCCGGGGCCCCGAGACGGATCATATGTAAATCCTCCACCTCGTCCATCATTAGGCCACCGTAATCCTTGGAGCTCAAGTCCTTTTGCGGCACCACTCTCCTTGAATCTGATTGCATCTCCCAAGGCAAAATCGCGTGGTGCCCGTAAACCAACTCGTAAGGAGAGGTCTTTGTAGCTCCATGGGGGGCCATTCGGTAAGCCCACAGTGCTTCACTGAGAACCGAATGCCACCTTCTTGGCTTCTGATCGATCTTCTTTTGTATTAGCTTGATCATGATTTTGTTAGAAGCCTCCGCTTGACCATTAGCTTGGGCATAATAAGGAGAAGAGTTAAACAATTTGATCCCCATGCTTTCGGCAAACTCTCTGAACTCCAGTGACACGAATTGTGCTCCTTGATCAGTGGTAATTGTCTGAGGGATTCCAAATCGATAGATGATGTGCTCCTTGACGAATTCAATCATGTTTTCTGACGTCACCTTCTTCAGTGGGATCGCCTCAACCCATTTAGTGAAATAATCCGTAGCCAAAAGCACGAACTTATGCCCCTTGCTAGATGGTGGATTAATGTGGCCAATCAAGTCTATACCCCAACCCCTGAATGGCCACGGCTTGATGATGGGATTCAATGCGATGCGGGGACCCTTTGAATATTCCCAAACCTTTGGCAATCCCGACATCCCTTGTAATACTCAAAGCAGTCCTCTAATATCATCGGCCAAAAGCATCCAGCTTGTCTAATAACCCACTTCATACGGTAGGCCGATTGGTGTGCTCCGCACATCCCATCGTGCACTTCGCTCATCATGTTCTTGGCTTCTTCTGGACCCAGGCAGCGTAATAATACCCCATCTAATGATTTATAGAATAAATTATCATCCAGAAGAACGAACTTTATGGCTTTGTACCTTAGCTTCCTAGAGACTTTACGGGATGGATCCTTCAAGTAATCGACGATCTCTTTCCTCCAATCATCTTCTGCAAGATCCGCCCCTAGTTCACACACCTCTGCAGCAAACGCTTCTTGACTCTCTTTGTAACCAGAGGCGCTCTGAGCCAGCCTGTTCGCTTCTTCGTTATGTTCTCTAGGAATGTGCTGTAGAGTTACCAATGGGAAGCTCTTCAAGATTTCCCTGCATTCTTCGTAGTAACTCCTCAGCGCTTCACTTTTGCATTCATATTGGCCGTTCAATTGCTTGATTACCAGCTCTGGATCTCCATAAACTTCAACCGAAACGGCCCCTGCTTCTCTCAAGTATTGAAGCCCTCGAAGTAATGCCTCGTATTCAGCCTGATTATTTGTGACAGTGGGCTGAATAGGGATGACAAATTCAAACATCTCACCTCTAGGAGAAATCAGTAGGATCCCTACTCCCTTACCTTTGCCACATGATGACGCATCAAAAAATAAAGCCCAAGGGGTAATCTCAAGCAGATCAATTGACGGATCATGATGTTCAGTTATAAAATCGGCAATGATCTGACCTTTGATGGCTTTTGCCGATTCGAACTTCAATTCGAACTCTGATAAAGCTAAAATCCATTTGCCAATCCTGCCGTTCAAAATTGGCATAGATAACATATGTTTTATTACATCAAACTTGGAATACACAGTACATTCGGCATTCAACAGGTAGTGTCGAAACTTTGTACACGAGTAGAACACGCAAAGACACAGTTTCTCCACAGCCGAATACCTGGTTTCAGGATCAAGTAGTTTTCGGCTAAGATAAGCTACTACCCGCTCATTTCCTTCAAATTCTTGAATAAGGGCCGATCCAATGGTTTGGGTATCGGCCGCCACGTACAACTTGAAAGGCTTGTTCAGCTGAGGAGGGACCGATCGGTGGCTCCTTCATGTACTTGCTTGATCTCATCGAAAGCCTTTTGTTGTTCGTCGCTCCAAATAAACTTCTGATCTTTCTTTAACTTCAACAGCGGAGAGAATGGCAAGACCTTCTGTGACAAATTCGATATGAATCTTCTTACGAAATTGATCTTGCCGAGCAGTGACTGCAACTCCTTGAGGTTAGTTGGAGGAACAACTTCATCAATGGCCTTCACGCTCTTTTTGCCAACTTCAATTCCCCCTTCGTGGACCAAGAACCCCAAGAATTCTCCAGCTGATACCCCAAAAGCACATTTGTTTGGATTCATCTTCAAACCATGCTTCCGAGTACAATCCAAGGTCCTCTTCACATCTTCCAAATGCGTGTCATGACTCAGGGACTTGATTACCACGTCATCAATGTAGGTTTCCACAACTTTGCCGATCAACTCGTGAAAAATATAATTCATGGCCCGTTGATATGTTGCACCGGCATTCTTTAACCCAAACGTCATGACTATCCACTCAAACAGGCCTATATGACTAGGACACCTAAAGGTCGTCTTTGATATGTCCTCTATTGCCATGAAGATTTGGTTGTAACCCGCATTACCATCCATGAAACTGATGACTTTGTGCCCGACCGCGCGTCAATCAACAAATCGGCAATAGGCATTGGGTAACTATCCATCGGAGTAGCTCGTTAAGGTCCCCCGAAATCTATGCGGACCCTCATTTTTCCATTCTTTTTGTATACGGGGACAATGTTAGAAATCCACTCCGCATATCCGCATGGCCGAACGAAGTTTGCATCAAGCAATCTTTCAATTTCCTTCTTCACATCGGCCAATACTTCATCCTTGTAGATCTTCCGGGGTGGTTGCTTGTATGGTTTGAAACCGCATTTGATTGGCAACCGATGCTCGACGATAGAACAATCCAATCCAGGCATCTCCGAATAATCCCCGTGCGAAGCAATCTTTGTATTCCTTGAGAAGCTTAATTAATTCTCCCCCGAAGTCCGACTGCAAGCTCGCGCGCCGATGAATGTCGGCCTTGGCTTATCACCGTTTCCAATGTCAACCTCTTCCAATTTATCAACCGACATGAATCCCCGCCCTAGCTTGCCATCGGTGTCGTCTACGGGGGTTCTCCATTAAAAATTGCTATAAGAGCCGATCGCTTGAATCGGTACCGTTGATCACCGCCGACAGTTCAACAGGACCTTCCCCCCAGTCTTTGCCTGAGAAGCAATCAATACCTTGGTACTCCCAGAAAGCTGGTTCCATGTTCGCCACGCTCACGGAGTCATCTCGCTCGGACGACCTCAATCTCATCGTCCACCCACTGGATAAGCTGTTGATGCATGGTGGACGGGACGCAACAGCTTGGCATGGATCCGGACCCGCCCAAGCAAACGAGGTCGTAGGCCCCCTTGCCTTCGATGACAAAGAAGGTAGTGAGCGCGTCTTGGATCCGATCATCAAATCCACGTGAGCACACCCCTTGGTATCTGAAGGGTTCCCAGCGAAGTTGTTGAGGATTATACTCGTGGGCGTCAAATCGCTCGGGCCCATGCCAAGCTTCCTGAAGGTGGTGTACGGCATTACGTTGACTGCCGCTCCACCATCGATGAACATCTTTGTCAATGGCTTGCCATTGACGTATCCTCTTAAGTACAGCGGCCTCATATGCCGATTCTTGGCCGGCTTGTCGAAGATTGCCTGCTTGGCCAGCACCAATTGTGCCAGCATCCCCTCGGCCTGCTCATCATCTAGGGTCGCTTCCTCCTGCACAACCTGGTTAGCAGGAGACATGAATTCGTTCGGCAGAAAGTATACCATGCATGTTGGAGCCGAACGCTTCGATCCTTCAGGTTGATCTTTGGGGCGCCACACTTGACGCGTCTGGATTCCGGCCTGCCTCAACTCGCGGTTCCTCAAGCGCTGGACCCGTCTCTTCTAGCTTCTCCTCAGGCCGGGCGGGCACCATTGCCCCTTCTGCCAGACGTAGTCATCTTCATCCTCCTCTTGATCAGCCCACCTGAGGTCAGCATGCCGCTTCCTAGGATGATCAATGACTTCAATTTTTTGGCGCCGATCCCCATCAGGTTGGATCCTTCAAATTCTCTCGTGGACGGATCGGCGATTGACAGTCTCCTGCCTGTACTCAAAATACCTGTCACTGCATTCAGGACAGTTCTTCAACGTGGGTAGCTTCAAACCCTCATTCCAGCAATGCCTGAAGAAGGCACATCCCCAGTGTGCGCTCTCCTGCTCGCGCGTGTACTGCTCTTGGTCCCTTCTGTGTGCTTCTTCTTTGGCTCTGCGCCTATCCTCCTCGTAGCGCCGCTTCTGGTAGCGCTCTTTCTCCGTCTGGCGCTGCCACTTGTTGAGGAGGATGCACGATGTCACCCTGGGCTTGGCTCTGGATGACTCCCCAATTTTGATGTGACTCCTAAGAATGCGGGGGGGCTCCACCTTGCACCTGTTCCAGAGTCACTTGGCGCTCTGGGTCCACTGCTCCATCTTGTCTAGACCTGGTTGAGGTCAAGACCTTGACTTTTCCCTTCTCCTCGGCTGTTATCACGTTAACAGAAAAGCCCACCATGTTCTGAGGGAAGGGGTGGCCATCCAGCTTCATCTTGTTGTCAAACTTGAGGTGACCCTCCTGGATGGCTTTTTGGATCCTCATCCTGAAGATCCTGCAATCATTGATGGAGGGAGAATCCCTGTCGTGGAAGCCACAGTAACGTTTTGCTTTAACTCCATCGGGCCGAAGCATGGAATGCCCCTCGGGCAGCTTGATTCGGCCTTCCTTCACTAAGAGCTCGAACAATTTATCAGCCTTTGTGATATCAAAATCATAAGTGCCCTTGGTCTGCTTGACCCAGCGCTGATTCATTGTCAAGGGCTCCTTACCCCACATGATCTCTGCCGCGGCTACATCCAGTTCGTCATCGGAGTCTTCGGTCAGGTCAGCCTTGTCTAAGAACTAGTTGTAGATGTCAGCAACATCATGCTGCTTGCCGAACTTGGCATCCTTCTTGAAGCCGTACGCCTGGTTGCTCATCAGTGATAGCTTCTGTGATAGCTGGCCCAGGTTCTCGAACTCCATCCCGAACAACTTCTCGCGTACGGCCGGTAGCATCCCGGCGACGGCCATGTCAGCCAACTGGTCATCTGGCAAGTTAAGCGAGAAGCACATGCCTTTGACCTCCCTGAATCTCCTGAGAAACTCCAGCGGCGTCTCGCTATGCCTCTGCTTCATGGTAGCAAGGTCAATCAGCTTCTTCTCCGAGCTGCCGCTGAAATAGTGAGCGTGAAATTTCCGCTCCAGGTCCTTCCATCTGCTAACTGACTCAGGGGGTAGGGACGAGAACCACTGGAACGCTGGACCTGTCAGTGACGCGGGGAAGTAACGGACCCTGAATGCCTCCTCAGCTGAACATTCCCCGAGCTGCATGAGGTAACGAGCGATGTGCTCAACCGTGCTCGTGTTGTCTTGTCCTGAAAACTTCATGAACTCCGTTGGCGGCTTCACCCTTGGCGGCAAGAGCACATTGTAGTACCATTCTGGGAACGGCGGCTTATAGGCGGGTCCTTGCATTTTTGGCTGGAGGCCGAACTGATTTTGCATCAATTCGGCCATCTTCCGCGCCAGGGCGTCGTCCTCTTGCGCACCTGCAGCTGGCGCGTATCCTGGATGTGGGAAAGCGTCAAATGCCCCGTAGTTTCCCACCTCGTGGTAGCCTCCGCCGTACAGGTTTCTCTCGCAACCAATTGCTCGCCGGAGCGATCCTCTGACCGGAAGTGAGCGGGGCGCCGGCGAGCCGAATGCTAAGTCTCCGTACGTGGGCCGGTACGGATTCGACCGCGTGCACGGGCTGACCCGTGCTCCCCGCGGTGGTGGCCGGATTGGCCGTCCCGAGGCTCCGCAAAGGGAGGCCGAACCGCCGTTTCCCGCCGGCTCGTGGAGGAGGGCCGGAAAGCTTGACTTCCGGCGCTTTGGGGAGGAGGCCGCACCGGCGGGCTCGAAGTGGCGGCCGAGAGCTTGATTCGCCCAGTTCCACGGTGCCCCCTTGGACGGGCGCTTTGCTAAACGCTTGTTCCATGCCGCGTCGAAGACGGCCACCATCATCCGCCGGAGCGCACCGAGGAAAGCCTTGTTGTGCTTGCTCAACATGTAATCTGCGGATTCTTGGAACACCCGCATGCACTCCTCTTTCTCCTGTTGGACCGTAGCATCGCTCTCCCCTGGCAGCAACACCCTGGGTATCTCGTTCTTCAAGTATGGGATGCCACTCCTATTTTTCTTGAAAGACAGCAGACATTTCTGCTGAAACTGGTTCATGGCGTCCTGGAGTTGCTGCCGCTGCTCTGGGGATAGGTCTTCCAGGTTGACGTCCATGATGTCCGCGATCTCGGGCATCTTGATCTATTCGGCTGTTGGTCCCACTGGGCGTGCCAAAAAGTGTGTTGACGCAACAAGTGCACCTAACACCAAACACACAGCAAGCCGAACAAGCTGGCTTCGCACGCGCAAAGAGTAAAGATGACGTGCCAGTCAATTTTTCCTGAAAATTAACAAAAGATAAAGAAGTTAAATACCAAAGCTTGGAACTTGCCGGTGGTACCGACAGGTTCCATATTTACGGCTAAGAAGCCATACGAGATGACACATAGCTATATAAAAGCTATTTGCCAAAGAATTGAAACCACTCGGGAACTTATGAGAGGAAAAAACAATACTGCCGAATGGATGACGTAAGCATGATGGCAATCGGTCTTTGTTTGGTCAACAATACATAAACACGATATATGACCGATCCCATAATAACAATGTTAAATAAATGAATGAAATAAAGCGCGAACGTAAGCATGTAATAAACAAGCATGCATAGATCCAAAGCACTAGTCTACCGCATGTCTAGGTACTTAGAGATCCGTCAGGTACGATGCCAAAACAAATCTATCCACCGCATGATACAACTTGCATGAAATCGTACCACTTTCCACAAATAGATCTATCCACCGCATGATACAATCTAAACATGGAAAGCTAAAAGCACGCATTATTTAAAGCATGAATAGCGCACGTGTTTTACTCGTGGAGAAACATAACCGAATACGGCTGAACAGCCGATTCGGGGTCCATGAAGAAGGAACGAATATTACACGCGGATAAATCTATCAGGTTGATTCGAAATCTAATCCACCGGATGACTAGCTCTAAAGCAACCCAAAAACCTGCATCTACCGCATGATACCCAGTTCTTTCAAGATTTATACCAACAATGGCAAGCTTGAACCCACAACACGTAACAACCCAGATCGATTCGGTTTCGGCTATCAGAAGGCACAAGATCCACGTGTTAAAACATGAAATCTACCCATACAGGGATCACAAAAGGAACGAGCCGATCCAAACCCATCTAGATTGGGCAAAAGTGTTACATGAATCTAAACATAAAGTAAAAACTCGAAGTAACACAGGGTAACTTAATGAATCTACTGGATCTTGCCAGAATCCAATAGAGCCGATAACTAGCTTCAAGCTAGATCTTAGCCCACCGCATGGCTCATGACCTAACAAGAAACCCTCTTGAACCAAGCTTGAATCTACCGCATGACACGAAGCATGGTAACAAGACTACTTGCATCAGATCTAAATCCACCGCATGATACTAGACATGATACAAGGTTGCCGGTACTCACGGAGGTCGACGGATCGATTGGCCCTCTCGAAGAACTCGACGACACGACAAAAGGACTCTAGGGTTTGGCGTAAGGCCGGTGTGTATTGAAGAATGATTGTTTTTTGTTACATACATTCAGGGGTCATATTTATACCCTGTCAAGCACAACTTCGAATGGATTCGTTACCTAACTTATCTCTAAGCTCGATCGCCTATCCATCCATTCGTTCTCCCTGATTGAGCCACGTCACCATTCAATCCCGCAAAGTCAGCTCTACTGTTCCTTTGCCGAACTGGAGCAGATAGCCGACCGCAGATCTCTTTGCCGAACATCTCTGAAAAGATCCTTCCTTTCGCCAGACGGACTCTTTATCGAACCGGACCCACAAGTCAGACTCCTTACCAAATTTTGGTGTTAACATGGTGAACCCAAGGTATCGAATCCGTGGAACAATGTGCAACGTAAGGATTCGATCTAGTAAAGCAAGAAAAGCTATCTTATGAAGAACTAAGTTGCATCTAATCTACTAACTCATAAAGGAAACACATCTAATCTAATCTACTAAAGAGGTAGCAAGAGAAAGCAAACAAATAACCGATCTAGAGAATCTAGATCATGCTTATGTTGTACCTCCAAACAAGATAGATGAAGATAGAAAAGCGAATATCATTAAAAGCATCTTTAAACCGTGGGCTCCGGTCCGATTCCGAAAACGCCCGCCTTTCGGAACCCCCGTTCTGTCACAACGTATTCCTATTCATGCGGGTAGTTTAGGGCGAGTTCGATAAGAACAAGTTGAAATCACTTGGTCGGTCCGGTATGCACCTCTAGCCACCGCGGCTACAAGAGCACCCTATGCAATCTAGCTATAGACTAGGTTGGGGAATAAGCAAAACCAAGAAGAAAAAAAAATCATCGAGAAGGCACTTGATCGCTAGAAATCGGATTCACTATAAAAACTTCACCATGAATGATTACATGAACAAGATCACCACCGGGATTCT
Organism: Cenchrus americanus; assembly: GCA_947561735.1. Lineage (NCBI taxonomy): Eukaryota > Viridiplantae > Streptophyta > Magnoliopsida > Poales > Poaceae > Cenchrus > Cenchrus americanus. The sequence continues at coordinate 192,990,507 of OX387242.1, forward strand.
ACCTCAATCTTGATCCTTGCTCCGGAGCTCTGACATGGTCTTCCATGCACGGTTCCCACGTCGGCTAGGGAGACCCTAGACAACTAGCACGACCCTCATCTCCGAGATGGTGTCCCTCAAGCTTCTCTGCTCCTCGGTGGCGGATGACGAATTGATTGATGCGTGGCTCTCGGTCAGGGGGCTATAAATAGCCCGAGATGCATCTAGGTCAAAGGGGGGCGACTGGGCCTCGAAATGGGCTGGGCCGGCTGGCCTGGGCCCACTTCGGCCCAGTCTGCGGCCTCCTTCGCCCGACGTTGCTTGCCAAGTCTTCTAGATCCTCCCCCCTTCTGCATGTGGGCCCTTGTCGTCAGTTTCTCTCCGAATTAGACGAAGCTCCTTGTCTCGCAAGATTCAACACTTTTCTAGCTAGGTCCTCAGAGTTTTCCATCTTCTCGGGTTAGGTCCTTGGGCTTCTTGGAGTCGTGTTCACTTCATTGTTTGACTTCTACCGGGCTTCAAGGTCTTGTCATGAGGTGCTTAATGAACTTATCCCGGAAGTCTTTCTTTCAACGCTAAAACCCTGCATAAATACTAAACTCCAAAACCGACATGCACAAGTGAACTTGTTATACCACGGGGGTTAGTACCAATGGATAAGGTATAAAACTTATGCCAACACCGAAGGTAAACTCATGGCTAGGTTGACGGATTTTCACCATCAACATCTCCCCCATGCTTAAACTTTGCTCGTCCTCGAGTAAGCCTTCGATGGATAGCATCATTGCCCTTCATTGTTTAAACCTTGCACTTGATCATACATGAGAAAACATAATGCTCTCAAAAGTTTAATTCGTTAAAGTTCCATAATGTACTAGCCTTCATCCCTACGGAAGGTAGATATTTAATTAAGCTTACCCCACAAGTATTAACATGCTCCCAAAATTCAAATGGATCTCAGAAATTTTGAAATAAAGAACAAGATGAAAAAGAGCTAAACCAAGTTCACAAATTTAAACCGCCTTGCATCTTGCTCATGAACTCTCATCTCATCTTGTCTCTCAAGCCTATTTTTTCTACTCCTTTCCCTCACATAACATATATGTGTGGTAGGCTTTTATATGGAGCTTTTTGGGAAAGTTTAGTCCTACCAAGATATTATAAATGAGATGTTGTCAAAACAAGACAAGCTTCTCATGGTCTTACCGAGACTCATCAAAAAGGTCATTGGAAAATAATGTTATATCAAGGAGGGGAAAGAGAAAAGTACACACACTTGAGATAGGTGGACATGTGCAAATGGCAAAGAGTGATCCCGAGGCACAAAGGAAGTCCTCGTTATCGGATTGCACATGGTTGGAAAATGAGTTTGGATCTTTTAATCTTGAAGCCTTGAAATTCCTAATGCACTTTAGAGAACTGGGGAGTTCACTTTATTTTTATTTTTACACATACTCATATTTTTTTCTTTTCTTTTTTTCCTCATACATATACTTTTTCTTCTTTATTTCTTTTTCTTTCTTTCTCTTTCTCATTTTTTTCTTTCTCATCAAATTTTTTTATTTGCTCCCCTTTGAACTCTAAAATTGCATTGTACCTACCTCCTCCCCCATGCTTAGACGTTTGCTTGTCCTCCCCTTTTACATGTGGGCCCTTGTCGTCAGTTTCTCTCTGAATTGGACGAAGCTCATTGTCTCGCAAGATTCGGCACTTTTCTGGCTAGGTCCTCGAAGTTTTCCATTTTCTCGGGTTGGGTCCTTGGGCTTCTTGGAGTCGTGTTCACTTCATTGCTTGACTTCTACCGGGCTTCAAGGTCTTGTCATGAGGTGCTTAATGAACTTATCCTGGAAGTCTTGCTTTCAACGCTAAAACCCTGCATAAACACTAAACTCCAAAACTGACATGCACAAGTGAACTTGTTATACCATGGGGGTTAGTATCAATGGATAAGGTATAAAACTTATGCCAACACCGAAGGTAAACTCATGGCTAGGTTGACAGATTTTCAATGTCAACAGTGGTGAAGTTCTTTCTTGATTCATCACTTGAGCTAGAAGAACTTGATTCTCCACCACTTGTCCACTCACGGATGGCGATAGTTGCTTCTTGCCTTGGTCGCCTCTCCTTGACCACCTTCTTCTTGGGCTTGTGCACGATCTTGGTGAACTTGATGTGTTGATGATGACGCCCTTCTCTCAAGTGGACGTTGTAGTCGTACATGTTGACTTTCTTCACATACTTGAAGATCTTCTTCACGTACTCGGCCACCATGGATTCGACCTCTTCATCACTTGAAGAATCTCCATCGTCACCATCATCCTCGCGTGAGCTTCCATGAGTAGCCATCCTACTCAACATCTTCTCTTGTTGGCTTGAGAGAGCATGGCTTGTTGTTGGAGAGGATGGTTCTAGGAGCTTTTCTTGGGGCGCCTTCTTTGACTTGGGCATGAGTTGAAGCTCAAGTGCCATAATCTTGCTCAAGATATGAGATGGCTTCAAATCTTCGAGCTTCTTCTCGTAGATGATTGCCTTCACCAAGTCATAATCGGGCTTCCGGAGACTTTTGAAGGATCTTGCGGTTGATGTTCAAGTCTGTGATGTCCTTCACACCTAAAGCATTGATCTCATTAACAAGTACATTTAGGCGTGAGTACATAGATTCGGCATTTTCATTTGTAAGTTTCTTAAAGCTATTGAATTCCTCAAGGAGACAACCGTAGCGTTCATTAGCAACTTCTTTTGAACCCTCATTTTGCTCCTTGATGGTTTTCCATAGCTCATGAGCATTTTCACAAGTAAAAACTCTATTGAAAACGCCTACATCTACTGAGGACAAAATGATACTCTTAGCAATCACATCAAATTGCTTTTCCTTCTTAGTACCATTTTTCATGCCCTCATCGGTGACTCTCCAAACATCAAGGTCCTTTGCCTGGAGATAGGACTCCATGAGAACCTTCCACTGAGGATAGCCCATGCCATCGAAATGTGGAGCCAAACCTAAGGTATCCACCCCTTTCATTCCTCTATAGAGCTACTCACTAGGCAGTGAAGCCTAATCGTTCCAATGAGCCGGTTTTCACAATTTACCAATCGAATTGGCGTTTCCTTGTGAAAGAAGTGAGTCCCGGCTTTAATACCACTTGTAAGGAATCGGATGCTTGTAGCCTAAGAGGGGGAGGGGATGAATTAGGCAATCTAAAACATTAACCTATGGCTTCACTATTTTTACACAAAGATAAACTAGAACATACTATCTAGATGTGCAACTAAGGTTGTTCTAGTGTAAAACTCCCATCCGAAAACAAGGTTTGCAACCTATATCCATTCCTAGCATGATACAACTCTAGGAAAGTAAAGGCAAGCAAGGATTGCAATAGAGTAAATGCGGAAACGTAAAGGGGATGAGAGGAAGCAAACTCTTGACACGCGATTTATCCCGTGGTATCGGTAGGCACTAAGCCACCCCTAGTCCACGTTGTTGAAGCACTCACACAAGAGTATTGCTTCCCGGTCACCAAGCCTCTCCCAAGAGCAACACTTGACTCGCCACAAAGGCTAGACACTTAGGCACTTTCCAAGCTCTCTTGGTCACCTTGATGCCGCCTCCACTAAGGAGCGTCTCCACTCAGGAAGGGGGGCTCCACGTCCCCCGCACAAAGTGTCCTCGCCGCTCCACACCAAGCCGGAGGGTCGATGACAATTGCCGGTGAGCCACTTAGGCCCCAAGGCTTCCGGCGAACCTTGTACACCTTAATTCACTCAAGAATCACCTCACAAGGTTGGCACAACCTTGCACTCACTCAGCTCTAAGCTAAGCCTAGCACTAAGCACATACACAAAACATATGCAAGTCTAAGGATGAGCAATTAAGCACTTAGATGGATTGGATATGATCTTCAATGTGTGTTGAACTCCTTTGCACTTCCACACAATCTAGCTACCTCAAATGGGTGAGTGGAGGGGGTATAAATAGCCCAAGGCATCAAACTACCGTTGGCTAACGACCACTAAAAAAGTAAGCATTGGATGAACTGATGCTAAGCTTTTCCAGGGCGTCGGTTCATCTGGTGCCCCTCCCACATCACTTAGCCGTTGAGATTCTCTAACACAACTGCTCCGACGCTATACACCGATGGTCCGTTAGATCATCCGGTGCTGAAGACCTCGCAACCAAGTCATCTCTGATAGCTTCCACGTGACTGTCGGATAGACCGACGCTACCCCTTGACCAAGGTGTCAGATCATCTGGTGCTGAAGGCTTCGTCTTGGCGTGTCCCTGTCTTGATTCAAACTAAGCGTCGGTTAGACCAATGGTGTCCCCACTCAGACCGTCGGATCATCCGGTGCTACTGTCTTCACTGCTCTTCCTCTGCAACTAGTCCGATGCATCTAGAAATTGGACCGTCGGTTCATCCGACGGTGCCTAGGGTTTCAACCAGTGTACCAACTCGTCCGACGATTGCACCGACGCTTGCTATTTGGGTACCGTCGGTTCATCCGACGGTGTCTTTTTCCTTCTTTTTCTTCGCGTCTTCAACTTGGATCTTTGCTTCAACTTACCATACTTAACATGCCATTACTTATAGCCTCCAAATATATACTAAGTCCTCAAATTTGCTGTAAGTAACCTCATGTCCATGGTATGTTAACTTGTGGCATGACATGTTAACTTGGGCATGGTATGTTAACTTGTGCATGTGGTAACATCCATGAGACCTATGAATGCCTACAAAGACATGCTAGACAATGTGGTTAGTCCCATTACTTGTGTTAGCATGAACCACCAAAATCAACTCGAACAAATGGCAAATGGGACCATGTTCGCTACAGATATATACTTCGCGATGTCATCCTGCAGTCAACAACTCGTATGAGTACGACTACACGTCATTGGGATTATTTAGGTACTTGATGCCGTAGTACCTGAGAAGACCCTTGAAGAAATCACTGGCAGGGAGTGCCAGTCCCCGCTCCACGAATCTGGCGAACATCGGAATTTCATCTTGATTCTTCTCCATTGGGTATGGATCGCCAGCGGCGGCGCGCCACAGATCCATCTCCTTCTCCCGCAAGAACCCGCTGTTGACCAGGCAAGCAGATCTTCAGTCTTTAGTTTGGATTTCTTCCATTCCTTGGTCCGGTTGGGATGCGGGGACGATGGCGGCGATGACTCTGGGACGGATCCCTCCGCTTCACTGTGGGACCTCTTCTTCCCCGCACCTGCCTTCGAGCCCTTGGACAGAGATGCCTTCATCCTCCAAGTGCAGGGGGGTTTCACTCGCATTTGCTCGGGGGCTACGCTGGTGGAAGATGGCGGTGACGCACTTGGATCTCTTTTCTCGCGCGACGGCAGTGGTAGCAGATGCAGGGCAAGAGAACCTAAGGAGCAGATCTATTCCAATAGCTGCTAATGAGGAGAATGACAAACCCTAAGGGCTTCAGTGCTTATTTATAACCTACCAGGCTACTCCACAATGACCGAGTGGATAAGTGCCGAACAAGTGACTCAGTGGCGGCTGCCCCGACCTTTCACCTTCCAGTACTCGACGCTCTTCACCTCGGGGGCTCGGCTACGTCAGTTCGGTACACTAGTTTCCTTCAGGATTCAAGACCCACTCAGGACACATTCTACAATCAAGATGACCCTTCAATTCAAGAGGAAGTACTCGACTCAAGGCTCGGGGGCTCCATGCCACGTGTCCTTCGGTTTTTTCTCTGAATTTTACGGGATAAGATTTGCAGAACTTCATATTGACCCTCAGCTTGAATCTACGATTCGGCCTAAGGCTCGGGGCCTACATTCCATATGGAATGTGATTCTCCAAATCACATTTTCCATATGGTTCTTTCGTCAAGACAACACGAGTACTATTGAAGACCATCGAGAGGAGAACTCGAGGATGCTTGGGGACTACTCGAGAAGACTTCAAGACTACTCAAGGATCAGCTGGAGTACCTTCCAGCATCGAGATGCTTCAAGTACTCTTGAGGACTTTTGGCTTGTAGTGCTCGGGGATGCTTGGAAACTACTCGTCAAGGCCATCAAGTCTACTCGAAACTATCCTACTCGACTACAAAGTACTCGGGGGTTTGTCGTATGGACATCCCTGGGCCCACTATTCTGGTGGGTACCAGGACCGACTACTCGGTGGGCCCCTGGGACTACTCGACTTGTGCTACACGGTACCTGTTGGCATGGAGCGCAAGGACTACAGAGGAATAGTACTCGGATAGGAAGATGTACATGTCCAGATCCATGTAAAGTACTCCTAGCCGTACACGACTAGTACTCTCCCATCAAACCGACTTGTAACCCTGCCTCCCGCATTATACAAGGCGAGGCAGGGACTCCCCTCACTCTATCATCCGCATCATCTTGTAAATACATCCAATCAATCCAGAGCTAAGCAGCATACAGGACGTAGGGTATTACGCACATTGCGGCCCGAACCTGTCTAAATTGTGTGCCACGTGTCTCTTCCCTTGAGTTACCGATCTCGGCGAGGCCACAATCATCTACCTCAGGTACTCCGCTTGGTAGGTTGTCAGTCTAAAACACCGACAGTCGGCTAGGTGGAGCAAGATTAAACCAATAAAAAAAGAAAAAAGAGTTAAATACACCGTGGGTACATGAACTTGCAGCGCTGTGTCAAATAGGTCCATGAACTTGAAAACCAGACATCCAACCCCTTGAACTTGCAAAACTGTTCACCCCAGGTCCAACCCGATTTTGCATGGTTTGCATGGCGGTTTTGAATGGGCATCGTAGCGTTGCCGATGTCGTTGATGACATCGGCACTCCCTATTTAATTTGTGAAATTAATATCTTTTTATTTGGAGCTCCAAATAGCAAATAATATATCAATTTCGATCGTCTCAACGAGCTCTTTGCAATGGTGTAATCTGTTTTGTTATTCCAGATAATTTTATTTCATGTAAAATTTAAAATTTCTATAAAACGAGTGGTATTTTATTCTCACTTGCAATCAAATATATATGTGGTCATGAATAAGTTATGGATATATATTGTCGATTTTAATGTCATGATTCAGAAAAAAAAGGTACAACTGAAATTGATTAAGATTTATGACCTGGACGCGCGTAAAGCTAGAGTTTCACCAATCAACCCCTTTCCAATTTCTTGGCCAACATCACCGGAGAGGAAGGGATCGATCGATTCAGCATACATCTCTCTACTGCATTGCACATGTGCAAAAGTATATGTCCTCCGGTCCTCATGGAGGTTTTGGCGACGACACACCACATGTCGATCACCAAGAATAGAATTGATGCAGCCAGCTATTTCTGTTTCGCATCGTTTCTTTATTCCCAGGATGGTGTGCGATGATAACACGGTTAGGTTGGTTGGTATAAAAACCCTAGCTTTACATGCATTCAGGTCTTAAAATCTTAATCAATTTTGGTTACACCTTTCTTTTTTATTTCTGAATCATGACAATAAAAATGGGCACATCCAAGTCTTGAATCTTAATCAATTTCAGTCCAAGACTTAATCATGACCATATATATATTTGGTTGCAAGTGAGAATAAAATATCACTCGTTTTATAAAAATATTTAATTTTACACGAAATAAAATTATCTCAAATAACAAAATGAAGTACACCATTGCAAAGTGCTCATCGAGACGATCGAAATTGATATATTATTTGCTACATTTGGAGTTCCGAATAAAAATGTATCAATTTCACAAATTAAATAGGAGTGCTGATGTCACCGATGACATCAGCAATGCTGCAGTACCCATGCAAAACCACCGTACAAAACCGGATTGGACCCGAGGTGAAGGGGTTTGCAAGTTCGAGGGGCTAGATGTCTGATTTTCAAGTTTATGGACCTATTTGACACAACGCTGCAAGTTCATAGACCCATGGTGTATTTAACTCAAGAAAAAATGTTTGGAAAATAAGGAAAGGACCTCACTACCCTTCGTTATCCCATTAGCCTTCCTCCCCGGACAACGCACACGATGGATGTCAACAAATCAAATTGAAGGCGATGGCGGGGGGAAATCATGGCAGTGGTAGTGAAAATCAGGCGCCAGTTTCCTGCATCGTGCTCTCCCATGGGAAATCGAAGTTGTGGCCAGGGAAAGGGCCAGCCAGCTAGGGGTGGCGCAGGCTCGACGCGATCACGCAGTGCCACAGAGGGCTGTCTAGCCAAGGCGGCGTAGGCTCGGCGAGGCCGCGTGATGCAGGGAGTCAGCTGGTGAGGGCAACTCAGGGCTTGTTTGATATGGGTCAAAATAGGTCGGCCAGGCCCACCAGGGGTCATTCCCCGAGTTTGATACCGGAACCCTAGCTGGAAGCCAGTCGGCAGCGACCATTTCCCCCTCTCTGCCGAGCCACTGAGGCACGAAGCACGGGCGGCGACGGAGGGAGCTACAACGGCGTGTGGGTCGGATGTGCTTGTGTCGTGCTTCGTGCCTCGGTGGCTCGGCTAGTGGGGCCTTCTGCGGCACGCTGGGTGGGTACCACAACGGAGCCGCACAGACAAATTTACCCAGGGAATAATTGTCATTTTACTGCGGATTCAACGCCATTAACTACTTTTAACAAAATAAGGCAAATTTGAGCTTCACTTTGTAAAAGCAGAGGCAAATTACAAAGCTTAAAATACAGGGGCAAAATCACCAAATCCCCCAACTTTTATTATACAATCATTGTGCACTCATGGTTCCGCTTCATGATACCTGTTTGAAAATTTTACACATTTTATATTATTACTTTCATTCGTAACATATATTCCACTAACAAAGCAACATGCACAAAGCCCATATGAACGTACGGCTAAAAAAGCCCTTATGAACGTAAAAAAACGGTTGTGCATTTAAATTCAGGATAACCTGGAAAAAAGTCAACGTAGATTAAAACAACATAATAGCCATTGGGGTTTTTATCCTAGTGGTTAGGATATCTAAGTAGCACCCAGTAGGCTAGGGTTCGACTCCTTGTCACATGTGGGAGTGAATTAAACAGGATTAGAATAAAATTTATAAAACATAGGTAAGGCTTGTTGGATTAATTGAGGCCTCGGGCCATTTAGTCACAATTAATTCTAAGAATTAAAAGGTCCACAAATAAATGCTAGGGATTCAATCCCGCATTGAAAGTCAATGAGAATCTTAACCGACTTAAAGGGTGGACCAACGGTGGACCACTTGTGAAGTTGGTAAAAGGAGAAGGGCGTGCCACACGCGCGCGCTCGCTCGCCGCGCCGCGGCCGTGGCGAGACGAGACGAGACGAGACCGTGACGCGTATGCACTGTTTTTGTCATTCATGTCAATCATAATCTCCTGTATGAAAACGACCGTTACTGGTAACTGATGACCTTGAATACAGCGGTTACTGGTAACTGTCGTTTAATGAGAGTTATGGTGGTCAGCAACGTCCAGGTTCATTCCCCTTCTCCTCTCCTCTGCGCCTATATAAGGGGACACCCTCCTCAGGCACGGGCGCACATTCTCAAACCCAGGTACTCCTGTTTAGGAGACCTCTCTCTTCTCCCTCTGTGTTGCTCCTTTTCTGCCATTCCCAACGCAAGCTTTGCGCGCACTCTGCTTGCGTGAGTAGTTGCCTCCGAACCTCGTCTGCCTAGTGATCCTGCTCGGGATAGGCGGCCGATAAGGTTTTTGGGGAGCGTACCCGTACGCGCCTACTCGCTTCCAGTACGACTACGTCCACATGAACGACTACTTCCACTACGACTACGTCAACGTGAACGACTACTTCCAGTACGACTACGTCCACGTGAACGACTACTTCCCGAAGGCTGTTCGTGGGACTCCACTGCATCAACTCGTCACTGCAACGACTTTGTACGGCTACATCGAACAAGGTCCCTCCATGATTAGCATGTCTAATCCAGGTGATAACGGCGCACCGGTTGACATCGTCAACCGTCCCGCCTTTGGGTACATTCTAAATCTTCTGTGTGTTAGTTTGTTGTTCAAGTTTTATTTGAGTTTAAACTTGAACACTTGCACATGTTTTGCTCTCACTGGATCACTCATAACTGTCATGAATTTGTTAATAATTTTTGGAATTAAAATGTACCAAAAATTACCTATATATCTAACAATCCAAAAACCTTATATTGTTGATAGGCTTTCAGTTACTAGTTTTGTTGCAACGCTCAAACCAAATGTTTTCGATGGTTCAAATTACAAGCGTTGGAAGCAAAGGGTTATGTATTGGTTGACAGTGATGAGCATCATGCATGTCATACAGGGGAAGCCCAAACAGTTTTTTCCAGAGGAGGAGAAGGCTTTCGAGGCAGCCGATAACCTGTTTCGTGGTGCCATCTTGAGTGTTCTCGCTGAAAACCTTGTGGACACGTACCTTCTGCTGCCAAGTGGCAAAGATATTTGGGATGCGCTTGAGGCTAAGTTTGGGGTTTCTGATGCTGGTGGTGAGCTGTATGTCATGGAACAGCTCTATGACTACAAAATGGTTGAAGACCGTTCTGTAGTAGAGCAGGCCCATGAGATTCGGCACTAGCTAGAGATCTTGAGAACTATAGCAAGGATGCACCATGTAAGTTGCCTGACAAGTTTGTGGCTGGAGGTATTATCTCCAAGTTACCACTTCTTGGAAGGACTTTGCAACCTCTCTGAAACACAAGAGGCAAGAGTTTGTTGTTGTCGATCTTATCGGCACTCTTGATGTTGAAAAGAAGGCGAGAGCAAAGGACTCACGTGGTAAAGGGATTGCTGGGTCTTCTAGTGCCAACTTGGTGCAGAAGAAGAACCACAATGCATTCAAAAAGAAGAACGCCGCATCAGAACCAATCAAAGGCTAAGAAGACGGCTCAGTTCAAGCAGAAAAAGCCGCCAACTGGGAAGTGCTACTGCTGTGGTAGCACAGAACACTTCGCTGCAAAGTGTCCGGATCGCAAGGATAAGAAAGATGGCAAGAGTGCCAACATGATTATTAGTGAGACTGGTTGAACGTCGGGGTACGGTAATCTTTTACCTACAGTTCTTTCAGTATGTCATTCACCTGATTGGTGGATTTACACTAGTGCTAATATTCATGTTTGTGCTGACATTTCCTTGTTTTCCTCTTACCAGGCAGGCGGAATTTCCTCCTTGTTGATGGGAAACGGATCTCATGCGTGTGTTCTTGGTGTTAGTTCGGTCGATCTGAAGCTTACTTCGGGAAAGATCGTTCGATTGAAGAACGTGCAACATGTCCCTACTATCAAGAAGAACTTAGTCAGCGGGTCTCTTCTGTGTAGAGACGGTTTTAAATTAGTCTTTGAATCCAATAAATGTGTAATTTCTAAGTTTGGAAGTTTTATAGGAAAAGGTTATGATAGCGGAGGTTTGTTCCGCTTTTCTTTGTCATATGATTGTAATAAAGTTGTGAACCATGTTTCAAACGTTAATGATGAGTCTAATGTTTGGCATTCACGACTTTGTCATGTTAATTTTGGTTGTATGATGCATCTTGCAAACTTGAGTTTAATTCTGAAATTTACCTTAGTCAAAAATTCTAAGTGCCATGTGTGCGTTGAATCAAAACAACCTCGCAAGCCTCATTTTTCGGCTGAGGCGAGAGACTTGGCACCTCTAGAATTAATTCGTTCCGACTTATGCGAGATGAATGGTGTGTTGACGAAAGGTGGTAAAAAGTATTTCATGACTCTAATAGACGATTGTACTAGATTTTGCTATATCTATTTGTTGAAGTCTAAAGATGAAGTGTTACAATATTTTAAAATCTATAAAGCTGAAGTAGAAAACCAACTTGAGAGAAAGTTCAAAAGAATTAGGTCTGATCGCGGTGGAGAGTACTTTTCTAATGTTTTCACTGCGTTCTGTGAGGAACACGAAATAATTCATGAGAGGACGCCTCCCTACTCACCTCAATCAAACGGGGTAGCCGAAAGAAAGAACCGCACTCTAACTGATTTGGTTAACGCCATGTTAGACACAGCGGGACTTTCCAAGGAATGGTGGGGTGAGGCTATATTGACTGCATGTCATGTCCTGAATCGTGTTCCCATAAAGAACAGTGAGATAACACCATTCGAGGAATGGGAAAAGAAAAGGCTAACTCTTTCATACTTACGGACTTGGGGATGTTTGGCCAAAGTGAATGTGCCTATAACCAAGAAACATAAACTAGGACCTAAAACTGTCGATTGTGTCTTTCTTGGTTACGCTCTACACAGTGTGGGTTATAGGTTTTTAATAGTAAAGTCTGCAGTACCTGATATGCATGTTGGCACCATCATGGAATCCAGAGACGCTACATTTTTTAGGACATTTTTCTTATGAAAGAGGTAGATAGGACATCTAGTCATGAATTGTCTATTAATAATGAACCTAAAGAACCTGTTGTTTTGATAGAACACAATGAACAACCATATGAGGAAAATCCTAAGGAGGATGGCAATGAAGCTCTTAGAAAGAGCAAGAGACAGAGGATTGCAAAATCCTTTGGTGATGATTTCATTGTGTACCTCGTGGATGATACTCCTAGAACCATTGAAGAGGCATATTCCTCTCCGGATGCTGACTATTGGAAGTAAGCAGTTCGGAGTGAGATGGATTCTATTATGTCTAATGGTACTTGGGAGATTGTGGAGCGTCCCTATGGGTGCAAACCTGTAGGATGTAAGTGGGTGTTCAAAAAAAAGCTTAGGCCTGATGGTACTATTGGTAAGTACAAGGCAAGGCTGGTGGCTAAAGGCTATACTCAGAAAGAAGGAGAAGACTTTTTCGATACCTACTCACCGGTTGCCCGATTGACCACTATTCGAGTACTACTTTCCTTGGCAGCTTCTCATGGTCTTATCGTTCACCAGATGGACGTTAAGACAACTTTCCTAAATGGAGAGTTGGAGGAGGAGATCTATATGGATCAGCCAGACGGATTCGTAGTAAAAGGTCAAGAAGGGATGGTGTGTAGATTGGTAAAGTCTTTGTATGGTCTTAAGCAAGCTCCTAAGCAATGGCATGAAAAGTTCGACAAAATATTAAAGTCAGTTGGCTTTGTTGTGAACGAAGTCAACAAATGTGTGTACTATCGCTATGGTGGGGGCGAAGGAGTGATCCTATGTTTATATGTAGATGACATACTGATATTTGGAACAAGCCTTAATGCGATTAAGGAAGTGAAAGAATTCTTGTCTCAAAGCTTCGAGATGAAAGATTTGGGAGAGGTTGATGTGATTCTAAACATTAAACTAGTGAGAGAAGGTGATGGTGGGGTTGTTCTTACACAATCTCATTATGTGGAGAAAATCTTGAGTCGTTTTGGCTATAACGACTGCAAGCCAGCTCCAACACCTTATGATGCTAGTAAAATGTTGCGAAAAAACAAAAGAATAATGAGAGATCGGCTGAGATACTCCCAGATCATTGGTTCACTAATGTACCTAGCTAGCGCTACCAGACCCGACATCGCGTATGCTGTAAGAAAACTGAGTCGATTCATGTCTAACCCGGGAGATGCTCATTGGGAAGCTCTTGAACGGATAATGCGCTATCTGAAAGGTGCAGTGGACTACGCGATTCACTATACTTGGTATCCTAGGGTACTAGAGGGTTATAGTGATTCGAATTGGATCTCTGATGCAGATGAGATTAAAGCCATAAGTGGATATGTGTTTACACTTGGAGGTGGCGCTGTCTCCTGGAAGTCTTGCAAGCAGACCATCTTAACGAGGTCAACTATGGAGGCAGAACTCACTGCATTACACACCGCCACAGTTGAGGCCGAATGGCTTCGTGAACTCCTTATGGATTTACCGGTAGTTGAAAAACCGATACCGGCTATCCTCATGAACTGTGATAATCAAACGGTGATTGTCAAGGTGAACAGTTCAAAGGACAATATGAAGTCATCTAGGCATGTAAAGAGGCGGTTGAAATCTGTCAGGAAAATGAGAAACTCCGGAGTGATAGCCTTGGACTACATCCAAACGGCTAAGAATCGGCGATCAATTCACAAAGGGTCTTTCACGTAATGTGATAGACAATGCATCCAGGGAATTGGGCTTGAGACCCGTCGGTGTTATTCGGTAGTGGTAACTTTGTCCTATGTGATCGGAGATCCCGTGAATTAGGATAGTGAAACAAACTACCGTTTAACGAGAGAAGAGAACCTTTGTAAAGGGCTCATTCCAAGAGAGATGCATTTCTCTTCTAAAATCGTATGGCGAGTTGGTGGAAAACCTTAATGTGATCCGAGTGGCTCAATAAGGAGCAAAGATGTTGGCCTACAGAACATCTTAAAGGATTGCACCTATATGGGTCTGATTGCTAGTCACAATCTATGAGATAAGGTGATCTCTAGACACCCATGAAAGGCACGGAGTATGACTTATACGCTCCAACCCGAGGGGGTGCTTATAGCAGCCTAGTACCGGCAAGGGGCTCTAGTCAAACTTGTTTGCACGAAACTGCCAATTTAAGGCATAGTCCATTGGTCAGTTGCGAATGAGTGTAGCTTTTGCCTCAGGTGGATGTTCAACTTAACAGTCTCCACCATGAAGTCGGTATATCAAAACAAGAGCTGAGAAGAGGACATTTCTTTGTGTACCTTGAAATTCTTGGTGGGGATTGTTGGATTAATTGGGCCTTGGGCCATTTAGTCTCAATTAATTCTAAGAATTAAAAGGTCCACAAATAAATGCTAGGGATTCAATCCCGCATTGAAAGTCAATGAGAATCTTAACCGACTTAAAGGGTGGACCAACGGTGGACCACTTGTGAAGTTGGTAAAAGGAGAAGGGCGTGCCACACGCGCGCGCGCTCGCTCACTGCGCCGCGCCGCGGCCGTGGCGAGACGAGACTAGACGAGACGAGACCGTGACGCGTATGCACTGTTTTTGTCATTCATGTCAATCATAATCTCCTGTATTAAAACGACCGTTACTGGTAAATGATGACCTTGAATACAGCGGTTACCAGTAACTGTCGTTTAATGGGAGTTATGGTGGTCAGCAGCGTCCAGGTTCATTCCTCTTCTCCTCTCCTCTGCGCCTATATAAGGGGACACCTTCCTCAGGCACAGGCGCACATTCTCAAACCCAGGTACTCATATTTAGGAGACCTTTCTCTTCTCCCTCTGTGTTGCTGCTTTTCTGCCATTCCCAACGCAAGCTTTGTGCGCACTCTGCTTGCGTGAGCAGTTGCCTCCGAACCTCGTCTGCCTAGTGATCCTTCTCGGGATAGGCGGCCAATAAGGTTTTTGGGGAGCGTACCCGTACGCGCCTGCTCGCTTCCAGTACGACTACATCCACATGAACGACTACTTCCAGTACGACTACGTCAACGTGAACGACTACTTCCAGTACGACTACGTCCACGTGAACGACTACTTCCAGTACGACTACGTCCACGTGAACGACTACTTCCCGAAGGCCGTTCGTGGGACTCCACTGCATCAACTCATCACTGCAACGACTTTGTATTGCTACATCGAACAAGGTCCCTCCACGATTAGCATGTCTAATCCAGGGGATAACGGCGCACCGGTTGACACCGTCAACCGTCCCGCCTTTGGGTACATTCTAAATCTTCTGTGTGTTAGTTTGTTGTTCAACTTTTATTTGAGTTTAAACTTGAACACTTGCACATGTTTTGCTCTCACTGGATCACTCATAACTATCATGAATTTGTTAATAATTTCTGGAATTAAAATGTACCGAAAATTACCTATATATCTAACGGGGCTTGCCCAATTGACTTCGATAAAATAAAAAATTGGGCTTTTATCATGTGCATGCCGAATTTAATTTTTTTTCATAGAACATAACTCGTACATTCATCAAAAACACCTATATGTTAAGCTTTTTTACATCTTTCTTTATACATGCACCATTTAGGACAACATTGGACCACCAAATTGAAAAGGAACATATATAATAATATGCAAACTTATTTTACTAGTTTTCTAAACATATCTATACATCCTTCAGTACAGTAAGGTAAGTTGAACCATTTATAAATTCAAATATCAGATTCAAAATGCAGAATTAAAATTGTGTTATGAATATCCTAGATGTTAGCACTGACTAGTGGGCCCGGATTGCCCGCACCAGTCGACTTTATCCCCTCCTCCAGGACAGGGATCGCCTCCTATTTCCTCTATATTAGGAGGATTGGCGAAGCTCCTTCATCAGCAGCCACAGGCCTGCGGTGTGGGCCCCACGACGGTTGTTCGTCCGTGCCTACAGCAGGAAGCAGGGGAGAGAGGGATGCCACGGCGGAGAGAGAGGGGGAGCTACCGTCGAGAGCTCGTCACCGTCACCATGGTCATGACCTTCTGCCGCTGTGGGTCCACGGTCCCAGCGTGAGGCCAAGCCATCGTGGGTTGGAGAGGGCGGCGTGCTCCGCCCCTGCATTCGGTTCGCGCGGAAGCTAGATGCGTGTGACAGTGACGACCGCCCAAGATCCCCAAGCTGGGCGGGCTGCACTTCGTCCGCCGCCATCGCCGTCCAACTCGCGTGCTGCTTGAGGAGGAGCCCCGACGCGCACGAGATCCCGAGCTACATGACGACCAGATCTGGATCCGGCCGCCGCGGTTGGGCCGGCACGGTGGGAGAGGGAGAGGGTCGCCACGCTGGCGAGCTTCGGCCATGCATGCGACCTCTGCTGCGGGAGCAGGGGAGGGGCCGCCGGGGACCTTGCTCCTCCCCACACGCTCGACCCGCCGTGTCTAGGGCCGTGCTCTCCTGGTGCCTGAGCTCCGCGGTTCGCCACCTCCACCGGAGATTGAGAGGAGAGAGGGGTTGACGAAGGAAGCGAGGCTGGGAGGGAGAGAGAGTGGGAGGAGGGTGGTAAAACATGTGAGTGGGTCTGATGTTTTGTACGATGGAGATATAAAGGACGACAAGTGCGGAAGAAGTAGACACGAAAGAGACAATTTCGCTAACTCGTCAGGAATATTTTGTTTTAAAGGAGCACATGGAGTGGATGGCCTAACACTGCTGCGGGACCCACCTGCCAGTGACTACTAAGAGGAACTGCTTCCCACTCCCACGGTCCCAACCCCCAGTCCCCGCTCTGGTCCGCCCCATCTTCTTTCTCCGGTTGCAGCTTCCAGAAGTTTCTAGACCCACCCTACGGAACCGAGCCGTGCAAACCATTGTGTAAACTCCAATCCTTGCTTTGCAAGTACGGAATGGCTGGAGAATGAGATGGGTGGCCAAGTCGTGTGTCTCCCATGAGAGAGCGGCCCCATGAACTAGCCGCTGCCAGCTACCCAGGCTCTCGTTGCTCCGGTGCTCCACGATTCGAACCCTCCGATTCGAAGCTTCAAAGGTAAACACACTCTGTGAGCATGAAACATCGTAGTTAGTTCTGAGATGTAGAGCGTGGAACTCGAATCCAACTTTATTGATTTTCCTTCAGTTTCGTCTATTCTTCCCAGCGCCGGTGCTCGCCACCAGTTCGACGTAATGCTGCAACAGGAAGTGAAGGTCAACCGCCGGCGCAAGATCAACAGTGCCCGTGATGTGGGCGACTGCAGCGGTGGTGGGATTGACATACTTCCGGATGAGGTTCTGCAGCACGTGGTCTCGTTCCTGCCGGCCCGGGAGGCAGTGCAGACCTGTATGCTCGCACGTCGCTGGCGCCACCTCTGGAGGTCCATGCCTGCTTTGCGCATCACCTCTGGACCCCGTTGGGAATATATCACCGAGCAGGAGTTCAAGGATCTGAACATCTTTGTCTGCAATTTATTTCTCCACCGGGACGTATTCTGTGAGTTCCTTGTTAATCCGTTTGAGAAACGTTAAGAGGGAACTGGAGATCTCGCAGATAAGTACATGGATCCGACAGGCTCTGCTGTGTAAGGCTCACGTCCTCAGGTTACAGTATGATGAGCCTGATTGCCATCAATTGAAGGTTCACAACCTCCATCTCGTTTCCCATCACTTGATGACACTGGAGCTTAAGTGTGTGCGGTTAGAAAATGGCTTTCTTGATTTTTCAAGCTGCCTGACTCTGAAGAATTTATGGATGATGGGTTGCCACATTTGGGCAGAGAAATTATCGTCCCGGTCCCTTAAACAGCTGACAATCATTCACTGTTACTTTAAAGGACACATATGGACTCGGATTTCTACTCCAAATCTTGTTTGGCTGGAACTAAGTAATAATCATCGTAAGACTACTATGCTTGAAAGTGTGCCATCACTAGTGAAGGCACTTGTTAGGATACGTGATTGCTTGGATCATTGTGGAAAAGAAGAATTTTGGGGCTCATGTTCTAGGCATAACTGCAATAATTGTGGTCATACTGGTGAGGAAAGCCAAGATTGTGTCCTTCTTAAGGGTTTATCACAGGCTGCGAACTTGGAGCTGGTAGCTGGACCCAGGACGGTATGTTTGTGCTTACCTTTCTTCTTACAGTCTTCCTGTTCTTTTGATCACCTGTTTCTCTTGAGATGTTTATATCATCCTTTGGCACAAATTGTTGCTTATGTGTTTCAGTATTTATGTGATCACCAATGCACGGCGCAATTGTACAAATGGGGGTGGGGGTGGGGGGGGGGTGCTATGATAGGTTTTCTGGTTCAGCATATTACGATGAGTATGCCAATGTCAGGGGAAATATAGGTTCTCCTTTTAAATGGACCTGCTATTGTACCCTTGATACACATCGGTGCAGTATAGTTGTGTTGGTATTTCAGGCAAGACATGTTTTGGTTCATAATAATGTCGTACTTTTGAAAACAATCTTGTGCATGTTCTATGGAACAACACTTAATGACAGAGGGGCTAAGATTAAAAAATTCTGTATAAATACACAAAAGTTATCCTATCATTGATCATAAATTAATTAGTTTTCCAGTGGAAATCTCATATTAAACTATTACTACTCTGCATTTTCCCCAGTTTATTTTTAAAAGGGATTTGATGTGGTGCCCTATGTTTAGCAAGTTGAAGACCTTGTTACTCAATGAGTGGTGTGTGGCTCTTGATTTCCATGCATTAATATGCTTTCTGCAACATACACCTGTTCTAGAGAAGCTCACTCTTCAACTTCGTCAGGTAATAATGACATAGCCATTGTCATACACAATAAAGTTATCATCCATCTTGATTGATTTTAGGCAACTACTATTTTTGATACAGGCTCCCGACAATTGGGTGAAATCAAGGGGAAAATACATTCCATTCAAAGAGCCACTTGCATCCAAGAATCTTAAAGAAATTGATGTTAAGTGTGAAAAGTTTGATGAGAGAGTTCATCAAATTTCAAGGATGCTAAGCATCTACAACACATATCTTCAGAAAATCAATATTGAGTGTTCTGGGAGGTGTTCTGAATGTAAGTTGGAAATTTTCGCTCTTTTTTTTGAAAACCTCTATTTTTAGTCATACTCTTTCATAAAAGTAATTTTTATGTGAGGCATGTGTGAGCTAGTTTCTGACATCTTACATCACAGGTTCCAGCTAAGCTCCTTTATATCCCATAGTTATGCTGTTTTCTGAAATGTTGAGATTATATCATTTCATCAGCTAAAAGAACTGTTTGGTAGTCATGTTATCTACATTTATTAAGAGCGGACATAATAAGTTCAATGGTCCTCTCATTTGTTTTATCGAGCAATAAGAGGTCAATTGTCTCACCGGCAGGCCAGCATCATGACCTAGCTGGCCAGACACGGCCTGCTGGCCCACTTGTACTTTTGTATGCTCCCAGTTCCAGTTTACTTTGCTGTGGAAACTATCTTATATGGTGGTTGGCATGGTTCTGGTGTGTGATCTGCCTTGCTGGCCGGGCCCTTCCATGAGTTTAGATATCTTCAGCCAATGCCCAGACCCTGGAGCCCGTACAAAGTCAACAGTGCGGAATGGGAATGAGTGGAGGATCTCTCACAAGACACACAAATAGAGGATATAGTGGTTGTAGCTCTGTTTGCAGAATTTTATTCTCTTGTGCAGAGTTACATATCAGACAAGCCATAGAGGAGAATCCATGTGCTACTTGAAGCAATGTTTATAGTCAAAGTAGATAAAGCATTTATCAAGCTATGCAACAATTTCATCAAGCTATGGCCTTAACGTGGAATTTGACATCCTATGCGTCTCCATGTTCATGTAGGTTACAGCTTCCAGGAAAATGAAGATCTGATCTGGTGATTGATCCTGCTATGCCTATTTGGATAATTCAATTTCTTGACTATCTTATACCAACCCAGTTCATGCTCACGAATTGATCTTAGAGGTGCCAATGTTGTATATCGACATGTATCTTTTGCTTCTTGCGTAGTTTTGCAAAACTGTTGTACTGTTATTCTCTAATGTACGGATGAATGTGCTCTAGCCTCTAGGCCATGATTTTCTACTTGGTTTTTGTAATGGTGCTAATCATCATATTGGCTTGTATTTCTTGCATGACGATTTTCTTTTCAGCATCTCCATGCCTTGTCTGAAAGTCTTATACTCTAATGGTGACATTTATCAGCTCATTTTTTAGCTAACCAGAGTCGTATGAACTGGAACCATATAGTGTCCACTCATGTAAGGGGGTTGGGTTGGGTTGGGTTGTTTAAGTGTTTAGCAAAGCTAATACAAAGTTTGCACCATCAATATGGAAAGCCCTGTCCTCTCCATACAAAAAACGTATGGCTTGAGATTCACAAGACACATTGTACTAGGTGTGAAGAAAGATTAAAACACACATGATCTGACGACACGAACAAGGCCCATAGCAATTTCAGGTTACTCATCTATTTAGTTCCTCCATCAGAAAATTAAATCGTTGTGTGTTTCAATTTTTTTATAACCTTTGTGCTCTGCCATGGGGCTGCTGAACTCGCGACGATGGCATGGAACACCAGAGACTATAATGTGTTAATGCTCAAATTCATTCTCACAATATATATGTGATACGGACAAAATATTTTGTGTCGAATAGTGACATTCATCATATTTGGATCATAGAAATTCAACTTTGAATTTCCAGATAATAATGCGGTACGGATAGCTACGGATATTAAATGTCCGGATTCGGATACGGTCTTACCATTTGAGTGTCAGACCCTTTCGGTCGGTCGGTCTGACGGATAATATCCGTACCACTTTCATCCCTAGTCACAACCTATAATGTGCATATGCAGATATGCTTAAGGGAACCGACTAACAAGCGGGCATCCTCTTGGTCATATTTTACTCACAAACATATATAGAAAAGCACTTGCTGCTGCGAACAATGCTTGGACCAGTTTCTTCAAACTCTGCCTTGGAGATCCACATCTGTCAAACAAAAGTACCCAGAGTCAGAGCCAATTTGAACTGCAGAGGAAGTTAAGCACTGTAAGAACAATATTCTATCCCTAAAACAAGCCCTAGAAGTGGGCAGTGGCAATGCTCAACTCCAAGAATATTTTACTCGGGTGGCGCTTCACCACTTCTGACTAACCTAGGTCAGAGCAATATCTAACAATGCCTATGGTGAGCACATCTATCATCTTCAACTTCTGAGGATATCACATATATATACCATGACATATTATGTAAAAGGAACAAATGAAAATCTTGCAACAACATACAAGTACCTGCTGAAAAATGTCCATGTTGAGTTATGATCCAAATTCTGTCTCCCAAGAGAAAGGCCGACTCCTGACGGAGCGAAGCGGAGGCCCGTCGCCGGGAGGCTTGGGCCGGAGCGAGATTGATTCATTCTCTTCTTGTAAGCCGCCGCCATTGGCGTTGTAACCGGACTCCCGATATAGTGAAGTTCTTGCTGGCTGGCGCCCGTGGTTTTTCCCTCTCGTGTTGAGGGGGTTTTCCACGTTAAATCTCGTGTTCCTTTACTTGTCGTCGTTTATTCGCCATTGTTTATAACAGTCCAAAGAGGCCAATGTACAACCACCAACCCAAACACTGTATTTCCTTTCTGGTGGTGCAATCACTTTAACCTTCATGTTGCTAGGAGCCAAGGACGTGATCTCCATGCTCATACGATCAGCAATCCCAGGGAACATGGTTGATCCTCCACTGAGCACAACGTTACCAAACAAATCCTTCCTGATATCAGCGTTACACTTCATGATGGAGTTGTATGTAGCTTCATGTATGCCAGGAGATTCCATGCCAACAAGAGATGGCTGGAAGAGCACCTCAGGGCAACTGAACCTTTCTGACCCAATGCTGATAATCTGGCCATCAGGCATCTGGTAGTTCTGCTCAACAGAGGAGCTGTTCCTAGCATTTTCCAGCTCTTGCTCGTAATCAAGTGCAACGTACCCAAGCTTCTCTTTAATGCCCCTGACAATTTCAGGCTCTGAACTTGTGCTGAGGGAGTACCCTCGTCTCTCTGCTAGGATCTTCATTAGATGGTCGGTGAGATCACGGCCGGCAAGGTTCCAGAGGAAAATAGCATGACCAAGTGCGCGTCCTTCGTAGATTGGAACGGTATGGCTCACACCATCACCAGAGTCCAGCGCAATACCTGCATACACACAGAGAATTGGTGTCAGTTCCTTGTGATCTTTGCAGTGAATATTCCCATTTCCATGGAAATCTTACCGGTCGTCCGCCCACTAGCGAACAAGGAAAGAACGCCCGGGATCACAAAATTAATTGCCCGGCATTTAAAGGTCTCAAACATGATCTGTGTCATCTTCTCTCTGTTGGCCTTGGTGTTGAGAGGGGCTTCGGTCAGCAATACAGGGTGGTCTTGAGGTGCAACACGGAGCTCGTTGTAGAAGGTGTGATGCCAGATCTTCTCCATGTTATCCCAGTTATATATCCATTGGGTACTCAAGTGTAAGGATACCTCTCTTTCCCTGAGCTCTATCACCCACATAACAAGCATCGCTGCGGCCCATGCTAACCAGCATGACACCTTTACGGCGTGGCCTTCCCACAAAACTAGGGAAGACAACTATTGGTGCATCATCACCAGCAAAACCTGCCTGATAACATAAAGTAGATGATCATCAATTAGTTGATGTGATTAGAGTTGCGTTGTTGAAAAGTTCAATTCTTTCCACGGGATAGTAACCTTGACCATTCCAGAGCCACTGTCACACACAATAGGCTTAATATCCCCATCAGCCATTCTCGAGTATCCTGTAACAGGAATCAATTCTCAGTACGATTCAGATGAAATTAACTGCAGAAAAGTTAGGGACTACATATATAGTTTTGTAGCATGGACCGGGGATTCGAAATACCCTTTCTTTCATGGTTAAGAAAATCAAAATTTTCCATCTGTAGTTTTCCAAATGACATATAAAATTTCTATAAAAAACTTCTGGAGATATTTGTCAAAATAGCAGGAAACAATATCTAGACGATTTAGCCTAAATGCCGCCATTTGTATAACACAGATACTACACCTAATTGGGGAAGGAATTTGGCAAAACCTTCTAAGAAGGAAGTACTTGTCAAATAAGATATTAATCCAGGTTAAAGACAACCAGGTGTTCCCATTTTTTGTCTAGACTTATGAAAATTAAGGATCAATTTTTTGGAATGTGCCTCTTTTCAGGTCCGTAGTGGTATCAAAATTAGATGTTGGGAGGATACTTGGATCATGGATAAACCCCTTGGAGTCACATACCCTTCTCTCTATCACATTGCAAGGAAAAAGGATGCTGATGTGGCTCATGTGTTAAGAACTACAGCACTGAATATTTCCTTTCGTAGAGCTTTGGGCATGACCTGATCTAGTGTCAAAATTAGTGCTAATTGAACTTTCCCATGACAAAGACACTTTTTGTTTAGAACCTATACATAGTAGTGGTATTTTTTCAGTCCACTCTGTGTACAGGTTATATATGCCCAATCTGGAAACATAAAACTCCCCTGCAAATCAAACTTTTTCTTTGGTACCTTCATAAGGGGGTTATACTGACTGAAGATGATCTTACAAAACAGAATTGGCAAGGTAGTCTGAAATGCTGCTCTTGTAACTCTCTTGAAACTGTGCAGCATTTGTTCTTCGAATGCCACTTTTCTAGATTCATTTGGAGTATCGTTCATATAACTTTTGGAATTCAACCACCATCTACCATCTTGAACATGTTCGGCTCTTGGCTTAATGGTTTTCAGCCTAAGCTCAGGAGCAAAAATTTAGTGGGCACAACAGCAATCTGCTGGATACTTTGGTTGAATAAAAAAAATGATATGGTATTCCATGGTGGAAAATCTAACATCTTATTTTTGCAGGTTATTTTCAGGGTAACATATTGGATTCACTCTTGATCTTTGCTGCATAAAGACGGCAATATAACAACATCGTCAAGGAGGGTTGCAGATTGTTGGAGACGACAATCGTGGATATCTTTTCTAAGTTTGGATGGAGGTTTAGAAATAGAATTGGTGCATAAGGTAGTAACTATTCGATGTTCTAAGATCTGGTTTTTTTAATTTGGTATGGTCCCTCATAGGTGAGGTTTAAGCCTGATTGCTATGTATCGTGGCGAATGCTGTGTACAGTTTCAAAAGTGCAGAGGCTGGAACCTTTGTTTCCATTATCTAAAAAAGGATACTACAGCTAATACCACTCCCATGGCAATATGTCAGTTGTAACGACGATTTGAGGTTAATTCGTCCCACCTTCTTTTTTCTGCTACAAATTTCATTAGGAATATTGAAACAGCTACATGCATAGTTTAGACAGAGGTTGGAATATTGAAACATATTCACTTTCTAACAAAAAAATGAAGTTCATTAGGAGATCACCACAGTGTAACGACCCTTGGCCACCGGCGAGATCACTCCGGCGACGTGAGACAATCACAGGGAGAACTCAGATTCGATCTCTCAACCAGAAGAGGGGTGAGGAGCCCCTGCCTTCTGAATCGTGTTTTCTGTTTGATAAATTTCACAAGTCTTCTTCGTTACAGTGCCTGGCTTATAAACCTCCCTCCCCTTACATGCGGGGTCCACACGACATGCACACATCATAGTTCGAAATGATACAAGCAAAGACGTAAAATATGAAAGACGCCTTCTCCTTCGTCTTGACGCCTCAGTCGTGGTCGTCGGCCATGACAGGTCCCTCCCCTTGAGATGTGGCTTGTCCCCAAGCCACTGCACCTGGAAAGCGCTTCTTCAGCACGTAGTAGTCTTCCCAAGTAGCCGATGTAGCAGGAAGCTTGGACCACTTGATCACCTGAGGAACAGCACCATTCCCTTTCTTCACCAAGCAACGATCCAGAATGGCTTCAGGTTCAGTCGACGTGGAAGTCAAGTCGATCAACTTACTGATATCAGAAAAGACAGGTGAATGATCTAGTGTAAAAGACTTCAGCTGGGACACATGGAACACATTATGGATCTTGCTGTCAGCAGGCAAGTCCAATTTGTATGCAGCCGCCCCAACCCGTTCCAGTACAGTGAAAGGACCATAAAATTTGTAAGCAAGCTTAGGGTAAGGTCGATTCACCAAGGAGCTCTGGACATAAGGCTGCAGACGAAGTAACACTTGCTG
Organism: Cenchrus americanus; assembly: GCA_947561735.1. NCBI lineage: Eukaryota > Viridiplantae > Streptophyta > Magnoliopsida > Poales > Poaceae > Cenchrus > Cenchrus americanus. Next base: position 193,015,922 of record OX387242.1, read on the forward strand.
CCCCACCTGAAACACTCGATCCTCACGATTACGATCAGCATATATCTTCATTCTCTCTGTATGCTCTGCTCTGTCATTGATGATGTCCAACACAGAGGCATCCTTAACAGCAGAGTTACTGAAGACGCCCAGATTGGGGTCATACCCATATAAGGCTCTAAAAGGGGAACATCCAATAGAGCTGTGAAAAGTGGAGTTATACCACAGTTCAGCTAATGGCAACCAATGCTTCCACTACTTAGGAGAGTGATGGACTGAGCAACGAAGAAACATTTCTAGACATTGATTGACCCTCTCGGTCTGTCCATCCGTTTGTGGATGATAGGTAGTGCTATGCAGGAGTTTCGTGCCCAAACTGGTGAACAATTCTTGCCAAACAGCACTCATAAAGATCCTGTCTCTATCTGACACTATTGACTTAGGCAGTCCATGCAACTTAACCACGGAATCCAGAAGTAAATGAGCTATCTGATGGGCAGTGAATGGGTGTTTGATAGGCAGGAAATGAGCAAATTTAGTAAATCTATCCACCACAACTAGAATTGCATTACCGTTACCTGAGACAGGCAAACCCTCAATGAAATCCAAGGATATGTCCTGCCAGGCACCTGCAGGTATAGGCAATGGTTGCAACAATCCAGCTGGGTGTGTATGCTCATGTTTGGCCTGTTGACACACTGCACATTGCTTGATGTACTCCTCCACATCCTGTTTCATGCCTTTCCAATAAAATAGCTTCTCGATCTTATGATAAGTGGCATTCACACCTGAATGACCACCAATAGGACTTGAGTGAAAGACAGCAATGAGTTTAGTGCGAAGAGCAGTATTGTCCCCAATCCATACTTGATTGTGTATCTTGATCAATCCATCTTCCAAATAATAGCCATGTTCATTGGGAGATTGGATGGATAATGCTTGCAACAGCTTCTGAGCTACTGCATCTGTGTGATAAGAATTCAACACTGCTTGGAGCCAAGTAGGTTGAGCAACAGACACAGCTTGCAGAGTCATCAGGTGACCCACTCGAGAAAGAGCATCAGCAGCTAAATTTTCCTTACCCTTTCTATAGACAATCTTGAATTGCAACCCCATAAGTCTGGTCATAGCCTTCCTCTGTAAATCAGATTGCAAATTCTACTCTGACAGATATGATAAACTCTTATGATCAGTCTTGATAATGAATTCTTGTCTTTGCAAGTATGATCTCCACTTCTCAATAGCCATAATGAGAGCTAAAAATTCCTTTTCATAAATGGATAGGTGTTGATGCACAGGACCCAAAGCCTTACTTAGAAAAGCAACAGGTCTGCCTTGCTGCATTAAAACTGCTCCCACACCAGTAGCACATGCATCAGTCTCCACCTCAAAGATTGAGTGAAGTCAGGTAAGACCAAAACAGGAGTTTGTGTCATAACCTCCTTTAAGTGATGAAAAGTTATCTCAACTTCAGGTGTCCATTGGAATTGTTTCTTCCTCAACATCTGAGTGAGAGGCCTTGCTATGATCCCATAATGTTTCACAAAACGCCTATAATAGCCAGTCAGCCCTAAGAACCCCCTGAGCTTAGTAACAGTGAGAGGTTTGGGCCATTTTAACATTGCCTCAGTTTTTGTTGGATCAGTAGCCACACCCTCTTGAGAAATAATATGCCCCAAATACTCAATTTGAGCTTGTGCAAAAGAACACTTGGAAAGTTTCAAATATAACTGATGAAGTCTGAGTTGTTCCAAAACCAATCTCAGATGTTGTACATGTTCCTCCATTGTAGCACTATATATGAGAATATCATCCAAGAAAACTAGAACAAATTTCCTCAAGAAAGGTTGTAGGACTTGGTTCATCAAGCATTGAAAAGTTGCTGGAGCATTAGTTACACCAAATGGCATCACTCTGAATTGAAAATGCCCATGATGAGTCTTAAAAGCTGTCTTATACTCATCTGCAGAACACATTATGATCTGGTGATATCCAGCTTTGTGCCACTTGACAAAATGTTTTGTTGTAGCCATATTCAAAACCAGAGATGCTGATGGAAGACCTTGAAGCTTGATTGATTTCCCCTTCTCCAGAAATTCCACAGTACGATTTGCCCAATGACAATTCATAGGACTATGTTCCTTGAGCCAATCATATCCCAAAATAGCATCATAAGCTCCCATCTCCAAGACATGCATATCAGTTGTTAGTGTTTGTCCCTGACACCACCACTCAAGCTGAGGAACTAGTTTGTTAGATATCAGAATTTCCTTATTAGCCACTTTGACCTTCTTGGGTGGAGTTGCTACTGGTTGAAGACCCACATGGGACAGAAAAGAAGCACTGATGAATGAATGTGAACTGCCACTGTCCAAAAGCACCAACATCACCTTATTTTTGACCATGGCTTTAATCTTGAGTACTTCCCCATGTGCAGTACCAGAAATGGCATTCAAGGACAATTGCCCAAACTCTGCAGCAACTACATCTTCCAGCTCCAACTGATTCAGAACTTCTTCAGTCAATGTGTTATCCAGTTCATTCACAACTATGGCATTAGCTTGGGCCTGAGGTCTTTTAGTGTAGCTTGCTGCATGTGCTTTATCAAACTTGTCCCCACAATACATGCAGAGTCCATTGGCTCTCCTGAAATCTCTGAGTTGTCTCTCTCTCCATAGATTCCCAGGGGCAGGAGCAAAGAGTCCAGGTTTCCTCCCATCAAATTTTATGTGCCATAGCATTTGACTTCCCATTATATGTATTGGACTTGAACTGTTTACTATCCAGTAATTGCTGCTGAACTTTTGCTAGTAAAATAGTTTTCTTCATTTTCTTGGGAACTTGTGACCGAACTGCAGCTGCTAGTTCTGGTTGTAATCCACTGATGAACTGAGTAACAAAATATAACTCATCCAAGCCTTGATTATGCATCTGAACTTGATACTGTAGATCAACAAATGCAGTAATATAGTCCTCCAGATTCCCAGTTTGTGACAGAGCTACCAGGTCTGTAAGAGCATCTCTATAATCATAAGACCCAAACTGGCTTTCCACAGCAGCAGTAAAGGAACTGCAATTACCCAAACCAGTAGTGAGTTTATGCACTTGCAACCACTTAGCAGCTGGACCCTCAAAATTTACTGCAGCATATTGAACCCAAAGTCATTCAGGCAGATTAAAGATGCTGAAATATTCCAAGCATTTGTCCTTCCAGATTCGTGGATTCTCACCAGTAAACACTGGAAATGACATCTTGGGCAATGAAGTTTTGTGATGCAGCCCCTCCTGACTGCATGACTGATGTGGAGGAGGTGGACAAGAGTGTATCTCTTCTGCTAATGAGAACCCTGTCTGTTGTTGGCGAGTTTGGTTCAATGTTAACTATGCCACTGCTTTGCCCGTTGTTTCCATCTGCTTTGACAGAAGTGTTTGGTCCATCAGTATCTGTTCCATCACCTGAGCACTGAGATCTGATATGTTCTAATCCGGTGTTAGAACGAAGGATGGCCCGATCTTCACGGCAGTAGGTCTTGAACTTGAAGAACGACAATGGGATAGCGGAAATAGGATGGTAACTTACTGGAATTCGAAGATATCTTGCTGAAGATCAGCGGGTAACTAGCTTTATACCTAGCCAAGGTTGGATGCGACCCAAACGACGGGGAGAGAGACACCGAAACCACGAGGACTTCGACTCGATCTCCAAACGACCGCAGAACCACAACCGGAGCTAATCCACACAAGGTGAGGCAGCCGTACTGGAACTCACAAAGCACGAACTAGTGGACCTCGGAGAGATCTCTTCACAAGTCCAAGTAGAACAAGGAAGAACAAGGGTGTGAGTAAGGCACTCAGGCAGCTCGGCTGCGAAATCACTTGGATTATCTCAATTCATCAAAAGTTGTTCTTAGCTTACACATGGGGGGTATTTATACTAGGAACAACCCTCCTAGGTGGGTGGAAATACGAAAACAATCTGAATACGTCGCCAATGTGAAAGGATCTCCCGAGATGACCTTCTGAGTTGTTTCCGCGTGGCTGTTTGACTGCTGAGCAGTCTTCAATGTTTTGATCATAACTTCTTCTAGGAATCTTCAAATGACGTGGGACTAGATGCGTTGGAAAGCTAACTCGATTATCTTTCCAACGGTGTATAGCATGCCATGGGAAACTTCGTAGATTGGTACAGTTTAATGCCCGAACTTATGCTTCAGAAACGCCGAATGGATTGCCGAATGGATTGGGAAACTGCCGAATGGCCTTGCTGAATGACGAGAACTTTGCCGATTCTAGCTTCGTGACCTTCGTCTTGATGATTCTCTTCAACGTACCTGAGAAGTATCAACATACAAGACTTAGGTAGCATAGAGTTATCATTAGAATTGAGTTTAAGTTCACAAAGTAGCGCGTGCACCTCTTGTTGTATCTTTTTAACTCGGCTACGTGTGATTGGTCCTGTAGGTGTTGGTGTAGAGGTCGGCAATGTAGTCGGAGTGGTCGATGACGCTGGCGTGTGCATATCATCCTCCCCCCCTTCAAAAAGAGTCGTCCTCGACTCTTCCAATCCAAAGAATGGAGAGAGATCGGACACATTGAAACTGGTACTCACTCCATAAGTACTTGGCAGATCGATCTCATAGACATTGTCGTTGATCTTGCGAAGCACTCTGAAAGGACCATCAGCCCGGGGCTGCAGCTTGCTCTTGCGTTGCTCAGGAAATCTGTCTTTGCGTAGATGCACCCAAACAAGGTCACCTTCTTCAAAGATCATCTTCCGTCTTCCCTTGTTGGCTTGCTTCTCATACTGTTTGGTCATCTTCTCAATGTTTGTGCGAGCTCTATCATGGAGATTCTTCACAAACTCAGCTCGCTTACTTGCATCAAAGTTCACTCGCTCCTGCACAGGCAAAGGCAAAAGATCTATGGGAGCAGTGGGTTTGTAACCATACACAATTTCAAATGGACAAATTTTAGTGGTTGAGTGAACGGCTCTATTGTAGGCAAACTCAACATGTGGCAAACTTTCCTCCCAAAGTTTCAAATTCTTTTTGAGAACAGCTCTCAGCAACATGGACAAAGTTCGATTTACAACTTCAGTTTGTCCATCTGTTTGTGGGTGACATGTAGTGGAAAATAACAAGCGTGTTCCAAGTTTTCCCCATAAAGTTTTCCAAAAGTAACTCAAAAATTTGGTGTCACGATCAGAAACGATAGTTCGTGGCACCCCATGTAATCGCACAACTCCTCTGAAAAATAATTCAGCAATATGCGAAGCATCATCACTTTTGTGGCAAGGAATAAAATGTGCCATTTTGCTAAATCGATCAACCACAACAAAAATTGAATCCCTTCCCTTTTTGGTTCGAGGTAAACCAAGAACAAAATCCATAGAAATGTCCTCCCATGGTGCACTAGGAATAGGAAGAGGGGTATATAAACCGTGAGGGTTCAGACGGGACTTAGCTTTGTGACATGATTCGCAGCGAAGGACATGCCTCTCCACATCTCTTCTCATCTTTGGCCAAAAGAAATGGTCAGCAAGCACTTGCTCCGTCTTCTTGGCTCCAAAATGACCCATGAGTCCTCCTGAATGTGCTTCCTGTACAAGCAAAATACGAACAGAGCAATCTGGAATGCACAGTTTGTTAGCTCGAAATAAAAATCCATCTTGTACATGATATTTTTCCCATCCTTTGCCATCATGACACTTGGAATATGGCTCAACAAAACTTGGATCAGTTGTGTATAATTCTTTTATGCTTTCTAATCCAAGAATTTTAGCATCAAGTTGATTTAGCAAAACATGGCGTCGTGACAAGGCATCGGCTACGACATTTTCTTTTCCTTTCTTGTATTTAACAACATAAGGAAATGACTCAATAAATTCACACCATTTAGCATGTCTCCTATTCAGTTTTAATTGTCCTTTAAAATGTTTCAAAGATTCATGGTCCGAATGTATCACAAACTCTTTAGGAAAAAGATAGTGCTGCCAAGTTTCCAAACTCCTAACAAGGGCATATAATTCTTTGTCATAAACTGAATAATTAAGAGTTGGACCACTTAGCTTTTCACTGAAGTATGCAATTGGCCTTCGTTCTTGCATCAGCACGCCTCCAATCCCAACTCCACTTGCGTCACATTCTATTTCAAATGTTTTGCCGAAATCTGGGAGTGCAAGGACAGGGGCTGTTGTAAGCTTCATCTTTAATTCTTCAAAGGCCTTCTGTTGAACATCTCCCCACTTGAATGGTACTTCCTTCTTGGTCAACTCATTGATAGGAGCAGCAATAGTGCTAAAATCCTTCACAAACCGCCGGTAGAAACCAGCGAGTCCAAGGAAACTTCGCACTTGACTCACGTTCTGTGGAGGCGTCCAGTCTCGTACAGCCTTGACCTTTTCTTCATCCACCTCCACTCCTTGACCTGAAACAACAAAACCAAGAAAGACTACCTTGTCGGTGCAAAAGGTGCACTTCTCAAGGTTAGCGTATAATTTTTGCTCACGTAGGACAGCAAGCACACACTGAATATGTTCAACATGTTCTTCAAGAGACTTGCTGTAAATCAAGATATCATCAAAATAGACCACAACAAATTTGCCGATGAAAGCTCTAAGCACATGATTCATCAATCTCATAAATGTACTTGGTGCATTGGTTAAGCCAAAGGGCATCACTAACCATTCATATAAACCAAATTTTGTTTTAAAAGCAGTTTTCCATTCATCTCCATCTTTCATGCGAATTTGATGATATCCACTTCTTAAATCAATCTTAGTAAAAATGATAGCACCACTAAGCTCATCGAGCATGTCATCTAATCTTGGAATTGGATGCCTATACCTTACCGTAATGTTATTAATAGCACGGCAATCCACACACATTCTCCAAGATACATCCTTTTTAGGAACTAATAAAACAGGGACAACACAAGGTGAAAGACTTTCCTGTACATACCCTTTTTTAATCAATTCTTCCACTTGCCTCTGAATTTCTTTTGTCTCCTCAGGATTGGTGCGGTAGGTCGCTCGGTTTGGGAGTGAAGCACCAGGAACCAAGTCAATTTGATGCTCGATCCCTCTCTTGGGTGGCAAACCTGGTGGCACCTCATCTGGAAAAACATCCTCAAAGTCCTGTAACACATCAAGAACAACACTTGGCAAAGTAGAAGGTAAGGTGTTAGTAGAAAAAAGGGTGTCCTTGTACATGAGTACAAAGAACATAGCATTAGGTTCACTCAATTCTTTTAAGTCCCCCTTCCTAGCCATCATTACTAAACCCTCTTTTCCCGGTTTTTGGGTTATTTGTGGCTGTGGGGTTTTCTTTGGCTTTGGACACTCTTCCTCACCATTTTTGTGGGTCACTCTAAGGTGATTTTCACTCTCTCACTGTTTCTTCTTGAGATCATCCTTCAATATTTCTTCCGGGGTCAAAGGAAGCAAAGAAATTCGCTCTCCTTTGTACACAAAAGACAGCTTGTTGGTTCTTCCAAAAATTTGAACATCTCGATCATATAACCATGGTCTTCCTAGCAGAATTGGCACGCTTGCATAGGTACCACGTCACACTCCACATGATCCGTATACTTTCCAACGAGAGAAAGGAACATTCACCACATGACTAACACGCGCCGCACCACAATCATTCAGCCATTGCATCTTATATGGACTGGGATGACGTCTTGATTTCAGCCCCAATCTGTCCACCAATTCTTGGCTAGCAATATTATTGCAACTTCCATTATCAACAATGATGCGGCAAAGCTTGTCCTTGATCATGCCTCTGGTGTGGAATAGATTGTGTCGTTGTCCATTATTTTCCTTCTCGGCGGTGACACTAAGCACACGAAGAGAAATAAAACAATTATGTTCCCCTTCGTCGGGCTGAATTTCATTCTCCTCTTCTTCAATTTCTTCATCAAATTTTGGACCCTCATCTTCCGGATCACTTTCAGACTCCCATTCTCCTTTATCATTCACCAACATTGTCCTCCTACTAGGACATTGAGCAGCAATATGGCCACGCCCGTGGCACTTATGGCATACAATTTCCCTGCTTCGGGTAGATGATGTAGCGGCCGAAGCATGAGTTGGGGCTTCGAACCGGCAACAGGTCGCTGCTGATTTGCAGGTGAAGATGCGCTAGAAACAGCCATCTTTGATGCACCATGAGATGTAGAAGGTTTAGCCGAAGTCCCTTGGGATCGGTGTCCGCCATAAGAAGTGCCTGGACTGTTGCTTGCGCCATGGGGCAGCGATAGATTGACTGCCATAAGATTTTCCCCGAGACTCTTGCTGAATTTTCTTCTCCGTACGCATGGCTTGATCAACTAGATCTTGCAAAGTACGATACGGAAACATTTCAACAAAACCAGCAATGTCTTCATTAAGACCTCCCAAAAATCTTGCCATCTTGGACTCTGCATCTTCTCTCGATTCCGGTCCGTACCAACAAAGAACTCCATCTCCTTGAAATATTCATCAACGGTCCTCTTTCCTTGCTTCAACATCCGCAATCGGTTTCGAAGATCACGCTCGATGGCTAAACGGAACAAACCTCCTTCTCATTACTTGCTTCATTCTTTCCCAAGTATTGATGTATCCAAGACCCAACTCAAGCCGATTCTCTTGCACTTGATTCCACCAAGTCGAGCATATCCGAGAGAACTCAACCGAGGCTAAATCAACACGACGCTGATCAGAGAAATTATGCACCCTAAAAATCTGATCGCATTGTTCAGCCCATTCAAGGAACTCATCTGCATTCTCCTTTCCAGTGAATTTAGGGATATTCAGCTTGACACGAGCAATATTATCGGGGTCATCATATTGACGGAGACCGCGGTGAAATCCCCTATCTTCATAATCAGCACGTCGATGATGATGACGCCGGTCAAATCTCCCACCACGACCAAAGGGATTTTCATCATTAAACCCTTCCTCGTGATCTTCGAACTCTTCGTCTTCAAATCTCACATGACGTTCGTGTGCATGACGTCCGCCACGCTGATTATGTAAGTCAGCACGGTGACCACCACGCTGATTATCGAAATCAGCACGACGACCACCACCATGTCCTCCTCGGCCATCACCAAACCGGTCAAATCCATGGCCGAAACCAGAATTCTCATCTCCGGACTCCTCCCGATGATGGTCTTCTTGATCACGACGTGGTCTACGTCCCCCTGCTGCTGGAAGGCGGGCATCGAACATCCTTCCCATTGCCTCCATAAGTGAGTCCGCCATGCGACGCATCTCGGCCCGAGAAACGGGCGTTCATCCTCTTCATGGCGCTCACCATGAACACTAGAATCCGACCTCGCCATGTTAGGGACAGCAAGAAATATGTGGAATATGAAGTATTTGTGGAAACACTCAAACTCACCACTTACTTACCCAAGTTCCGCCTGTCCTCAAGGACCGTGATTGTGCTAGTGTTGGCGGCTTCACGGAGGTGGTAGTGAGGTCGTAAGGATTACGATTTGAGATGTCCCGGTTTCGATTTGAAGTGGAGCTATAGGTGGCTAAACAAGGAGGGCTTACGGTACTGTAAACCAAGTGGTTGTTGTGCTCAAAAGATATGAAATGCTGCTATCAAGAACACCACTAGAAATATGCAATCTGAAAATTTCAGCAACACACAGCAACACGATTCCCCTTCAAACTCTTTTCTTCTTCTTTCTTTTTTTTTGACTCTTTACTTTCTCTTCCTTTTTTTCAGAACTCTCTTCTTTTTTTTTCTCTTTTTTTAATACTAACAGGGATGCGAAAAAAAACCAAATGAACAACACAATATATATATAAATAATGCTGACTAGCAACTAGATGAACACAAACACAAGGAAAAACAGTACCGCCAAAGGGTTATAGGTAATTTTTATGGCTGCGGGTACCGTAGGATAAAACAAAATATATGTGATAATTGATCAAAGGGATAAATATATGACGATGGTAAGACCTACCGTGTCAACGAAAGCTCTGATACCAGATGATATGTTCTAATCCGGCGTTAGAACGAAGGATGGCCCGATCTTCACGGCAGTAGGTCTTGAACTTGAAGAACGACAATGGGATAGCGGAAATAGGATGGTAACTTACTGGAATTCGAAGATATCTTGCTGAAGATCAGCGGGTAACTATACCTAGCCAAGGTTGGATGCGACCCAAACGACGAGGAGAGAGACACCGAAACCACGAGGACTTCGACTCGATCTCCAAACGACCGCAGAACCACAACCGGAGCTAATCCACACAAGGTGAGGCAGCCGTCTTTGGAACTCACGAGAGCACGAACTAGTGGACCTCGGAGAGATCTCTTCACAAGTCCAAGTAGAACAAGGAAGAACAAGGGTGTGAGTAAGGCACTCAAGCGGCTCGGTACGCGAAATCACTTGGATTATCTCAATTCATCAAAAGTTGTTCTTAGCTTACACATGGGGGGTATTTATACTAGGAACAACCCTCCTAGGTGGGTGGAAATACGAAAACAATCCGAATACGTCGCCAATGTGAAAGGATCTCCCGAGATGACCTTCGAGTTGTTTCCGCGTGGCTGTTTGACTGCTGAGCAGTCTTCAATGTTTTGATCATAACTTCTTCTAGGAATCTTCAAATGACGTGGGACTAGATGCGTTGGAAAGCTAACTCGATTATCTTTCCAACGGTGTATAGCATGCCATGGGAAACTTCGTAGATTGGTACAGTTTAATGCCCGAACTTATGCTTCAGGAAACTGCCGAATGGATTGCCGAATGGATTGGGAAACTGCCGAATGGCCTTGCTGAATGACGAGAACTTTGCCGATTCTAGCTTCGTGACCTTCGTCTTGATGATTCTCTTCAACGTACCTGAGAAGTATCAACATACAAGACTTATGTAGCATAGAGTTATCATTAGAATTGAGTTTAAGTTCACAAAGTAGCGCGTGCACCTCTTGTTGTATCTTTTTAACTCGGCTACGTGTGATTGGTCCTGTAGGTGTTGGTGTAGAGGTCGGCAATGTAGTCGGAGTGGTCGATGACGCTGGCGTGTGCATATCAAGATCCAATTGAGTAACTACCTGCTGCTGGGTCTTATCGATCTCACCCACTTTAGCAAACAACAAATCAATACTCTCTTCCATCTTAGTCCAACAATCCTTCTCCTGCTGTTCTCTGTCACTCCAATCATCCCAGCGAGTTTGGTCTCGCTGATCCCAAGTGTCCCAACGTGCCTGCGCGTGTTGCTCCATTGAGGCAATTGCGTCGAGCACGAACTGGGTCTGCGCCGTAGGCTTTGGCGGAGCCGTGGTGAATTGCTCCGCAAATCGAATCCGCGTGGATGGGAATCACGGGGTCAATCCAAATAGCAGTATACTATCTGGATCGAAGAACCCAACCGCACCCGTTTGCAGACTCAGATCGACGGGATCGATGGACTCACCCCAGTGTTGACTTGTGGAAGAAGAAGATTGGTGCCGTAGATGCTTCCAAAAGCCTCGCCCAGATGCCGACGCCGCCGTCTTGCAGAACACCGCCGCCGATTCGCCAAAATCCCCAACTCCGGCGCCCGTGATCCTTGCTGATAGAATCCACGAACACCCGCCGTCACCGCGTAACTGCCCAACCTGCCGAGGATAACTGAATCTGATACCACTGTAACGACCCTTCGCCACCGGCGAGATCACTCTGGCGACGTGAGACAATCACAGGGAGAACTCAGATTCGATCTCTCAACCAGAAGAGGGGCGAGGAGCCCCTGCCTTCTGAATCGTGTTTTCTGTTTGATAAATTTCATAAGTCTTCTTCGTTACAGTGCCTGGCTTATAAGCCTCCCTCCCCTTACATGCGGGGTCCACACGACATACACACATCATAGTTCAAAACTGATACAAGCAAAGACGTAAAATATGAAAGACGCCTTCTCCTTCGTCTTGATGCCTCAGTCGTGGTCGTCGGCCATGACACACAGGTACACAAGTAGACCTAGTATTTCGACAGTGACACAGGCACACAACACACCTTATATAGCACACAATCCTGCTACACGCCACACCACGCGGCTGATAGCACACACAATCCTGCATCCGCGGATAGATAGCGCATAAAACCATGCATAATAAAACAACAAAAGTTCACCGGAGACCGGCCGGCGCAAATCAGGACCTGGAGAGGCGATCTATCCGAGGATCGGAGAAGTAGTACCGGCGGACAGGGTTTTGGGATCGGAAGAGGTGAGGGGAAAGGAGAATTATATTATTACCGTTTTGAAGCGGAGAGGCGATCGCCTCAGCGGACTCTGGAGGTTCGGCACCGATCCGCGAGGAAGTAGTTGTTGGCGGATCAGCAGGGAGGGGCTCTGTATACTAGGTGTTGCGTCTCCAGAGGATTCAAATTTCAAATGACGAAAAAATTGGCTTGCCACAATATCATTTGTTATAGGCTGCCAGTCTGGGCCCTTTAGCACTAATTGGCTGGCGCCGGCCCATGTTAATCTCATACAGGTTTTCGTTTCCTAGCAGAAGCAAAAAAAAGACGAGTTGGGTTGGTTGGGTGGGTGCCCGCACTACATATTTTCAGTATGTCTGAAAAAGATGCGTGTAATAGATCTTTACGACTTCAAATATATGTGTACTGCGAAAATGACTAAAATTCCAACCTGTGAAATGCGATTTAAATTCTTTTAAAAATGAGATTTAATTTGACTATCTAACCCAGAGATGACGTCACTAATTAAACAACGTGCCCGGCTAGCTGCACGAACGCGTTTGAGAGCCGTGCACTAGTGTCGAAATTCCGGAAAAAAATTGCGTACACGCGGTGCTTACCGCGCGCGAGGTGCGCACCCCCGCGTGTCGCCTCGTGATTGGATCAGCGTCCGGGTCCCGCGCGCTGGCCTCTTCGGCATCGATCAGCTTTCCTGACGGGCGGGCATCGGCTATCTCGCGGCTGTGGTGGGGCTCGGCTTGCCTCCCGCTGTGTGCTGGGGCGAACTGAACGGGTCACAACGATTCAGTTTCGTCAGTTAAAATCTCCACATAGTGATAAACTTCCAACTTTGAGCTTCGATTAAAATTAGTAACCTTCATTTACTGTTCGAGCCAAATGAACCATGTTAAACCATGACTTCCAAATCTTATTTATCATCAATAAAATCTGCTGTCATATAAAGTAAATTTATCACAAAATATTTGCAAAGTTCTCTGAGCATCACCATGGTCAGGCAACCCAGAATTAAAAGTTTTCTAAGTAGCACCTAGAGTGTCAAGTGCTGAAATCAATTTTGGGAACTCTCTTAAAATTAGTTAACTCCAACATCTAGGTCAACAAGAAGATTACATGTTCATCAATGTTCATAGATCTCATTTTGCTACTGTGGAGACACAGTGTTGGGGGAGTGGCCCAGCCCATGTAATGATTAGTGGGCCTTTGTGTGGGCTCGAGGAGTTTCTTGTAAATACCGCGTCCACCAGGGGCTCGGAAGAAAATAACCACTAGGGGCTTGGCGGAAAATCGCCATCTACCCCCATCCCTATATATAGGAGGGTCTTTGCAATTGATGTGACAAGCATTAAATGGTGAAGAACTCCGAAGTAGTAAGGTTCGTCGTCGCCTTCTGGTTTTTCTTAGTAGTTGCGGTAGTAGTAGAGTTAGCGAGTGGAAGAAGGTGTAGTCCTCCGAAGGGGCTCTTTGGTTCTTGCCCCTTCGGAGGAGAAGAGTACTGTGGTGTTGGTGCCCCCCTTCGGTACCAAATTTACACCAACACACAGTTTAGATGCAAAATTATTCAAAAATAAATTTCAAAAACAGCATAAGTGATTCTGCTTCAGAAGTGTCCAGGAAACTACGAGCCGGACGGAGACAAGCGAGCCGAGCGCCCGAGCCTCGCAGTGCGCGTGCGGGAGCATGATGCAGGGCCGGAGCGTCCGATGCCGCACGGAGGGCGATGAGTGGGGGTGCGCACCCCGCGCGCGGTACGCACCGCGCGTATGCAATTTTTTTTCCGAAACTCCAGAGATGAACCGTACTTACCGAGCAAACCGAGAACAAATTTGTCTGCCCACACCTACGAAGGTGTGTCACCAAGTCAGTATAGGCTTCGACCTCAATTTTGTGCACGCAGAACATGCTAGCTTGCAACAAGATGGAAACGTGTATATTGCGCTGCGTGCCCTTCGAGTACGGACTCTACGCCAAGTACAACAACCACAAGCGTAACCATGCAATAATTTTCCTCAGACCGGAAAGAGACCCACCTGTTAGAAATATAAGCATTCGGCATATTTTAATTCCGTAATTCAGCAAGAAAATCATGATGTATAGGAGCGAAAACGTGATAGCAGAACATGTGCTCGTGTTCATGATTAACACACAAGAAAACAGGAACAACACAAATATCCAAATGAGTTTTAGGATGTACCCAGGGGCATGACTGTTGCCGGAGGCACCGGGTGCGCCGTTACCAGCTGGATTAACCATGTTAATCGTGGACTAGCCTGATTCGATGTAGTCGTAGAGTCGACGCAGTGAAGATGTTGGTGCAGTGCTGAAAGGTCTTCAGGATGTAGTTGATCGCAGCAACCGAATGAGGATCGTTGAACAGTCACGCGCGTCTTGCGCTACCAAAAACCTGATTGCTTCGCTATCCTCGAGCAGGATCTCTTATGAGGCTGGTCTGGGAGTCTCTGCTCATGCTAAGACTGTGCGCCCAGTGCTTAGCGTTGGGAATGGATTTTTTGTTTGCAGCATGTAAGCACAATCAAGGTAATCTCCATTTTTTCTCTCTCGGTGTCCGACAAAGAGTAGTAGTCATGCACATAATAGTACTAAAAATTGATGCTGCAATAACCTCTCCTCTCTTTATTAGCCACTAGAATTAATAGATTAATTGCCTTCAAACTCAATTAGCTAACCAACGTGTTAATGTCCGAGCAAATGCACCACCGTTATGCTGCATGCAACGCAAGACAAGCAGGCAGACGGTCTGCCTTGCTCCCTGCCCCTTGTTGCTCGCACAAAATTAACAAGCCAGCATTAACTATATTTAAAACAAATCCTAGAATTATTTGATTTAATTAGATATAATAATGGACAAAATCCACATTAAATCTAACACCACCGCCTACATACTAGAAAATCAGAGCAATATAGTTTTGTTTTGAGGTATATATGCTTAGTTTCAGTGCGAATTATTAGAATCCAATCGTACGTGAATTTCAGTTTTCCAATGCAGTGCGCCTGCATTTTTTTACTGTTTACGTGCCTAAACAAATTTATTTCAACAGTTCAAATTTATCTGTCCGTGCGTCCATTGCGCACATTTGTTCATGTTTACAACAACATGCTTTTGAGAGAGTGGCTTCGCAACCTCTTTCTACCCCAGGGTTCCATCAATTATAGAGTATCAGATGTTTTCAGGAGCAGAGTGATGAAGTGATCGTTGATTGAACAAGTAACAAACTACAGGAACAGAGCCTTTGCCGTGCATTTCGGGCGCACGGCAAAGAGCAAGAAACGCATGGCAAAGCCTTTGCCGTGCGTTTTTCTCAGAAACGCACAGCAAAGGCCACACGGTACCTTTTTGCACGGTAAAGAACCTTTACCGTGCGTTTTTCGTCGCACGCACGGTGAAGGCACTTTGCCGTGCGGTATTTAGCGCACGACAAACTAAATACATCACCTTAAAAAAAGAAAGTACATTTCTTTGCCGTGTATGTTTGGCCCACGACAAACAAATTATACAGACAACAAAAAAAATTGCCACAACCCATCGCCGGCCGGCCGACCACCACATCCGCCGCCTCCCACATCATCACCGTTGACCGCAACCACCACCACCCGTCGCCGCAGCCACCAGGCCCGCCGCCACCACCTGTACATGAAGAGGGAGAGAAGATGAGAAGCAAAACCTAGATCTCGCCGCCACCGAGCAGGCCGGACCGAGGAGCAACCTCGAACGACATGCATGACGAACCTGGAGGTGGAGGCCGCCATATCTTAAAGAGGGAGCTGGACACGCCGTAGATCCGCTGCCGCCGCCGACAGGAGGTCGGGACCACCAGCGCCGGGGGAGCCTCCACGGGTAGATCCGGCGCCCCCGCACCCGGATCCGGCGGCTACCGGCGCGGAGAGGGCGGGAGGGGCCCTCGAGTTGAGGGGCCGGGGGGCGCAAGCGTGCGGCCGGGGGCTCGGACGCCGCGACCTCCTTCGCCGGCGCGGCCAAGAGATCCGGCGCGGCCTCCTCTCGCCGTCGCGAGCGGAGGCACCGCGCGGGCCGTCGCGGCCTCCCCCGCCGTCACGAGCCGGGGCACCGGCGCGGCCTCTCCGCACCGGCACAACCGGGTACTCGGCGTGGGACGACGACGACGTGGGACGGCTCCCGGCGCGCGGCGGGCTCGGACCGGTGAAGGTGCGGTGGGGGGCGGCGACGATCCGGCGACGGCGTTCGCGTGGGGCTGGGGGCGAAACCTGTCCACCGCCAGCGCAGGTCGTGAGGGGAGGGAAGGGGTGAATGGTTAGGGTTTGGCTCGGTTGCGTCTTTTATACCGCGCCCGGAGTGCCTGCTACCGTCGATCGACGCGCTTGGACGGCTCAGATTGCGTCCCGTGGGGCTAGGGGTGGGGCCGGGGTGTGGGCGCATGGGCTGGGTGGTTTTGCTATGAGGTGCCTAGGGGTGGGGCCGGGTGCGGGACGTTGGGTATCATGAGATATTGACAAATCTCATAAATTTTAAACTTTATTTGTATTATTTGTAATTTTTAAATCATTTGGACACACGATAATGGTCATGTTTTCTAGTCAAGATGTTCAAATTTTCTATTGATCTCATGGAAAGTGTCTTAAATTGAGCTAAATAACATGAATATCATTTTTCCACTCAATTTATTCTATTATTTGCATCAATTGTACTCCCTCCGTCCCAAAAAGAATGACATTTTAGGATTCAAAATTTGTCCAAAAAATGACCTTTTACTTAATTTGGCATGTGTGCATGTGCATGTAGGCATGCAACAATCAATTTGCACCTAATATGGCAAATAAATAGGGGCAATCGAGGTCATTTGACCTCCTTGATAATCTGTCCTAAAATTCCTAGAATGACATTCTTTTTGGGACAGAGGGAGTAGTTCAAATTTGACTTCTTTCACAAAACTTTTTTGAAATACAATTAATTAGTTAAATATAGCAAATGACTACAAGAATTGATCAAATTTTAACATGATGTAATATAGCAAATGACTACAAGAATTGATCAAATTTTAACATGATGTATTACATGTTGTATGCATAGAGTTGAAAAAGATTTAAGGGTGAGGAGCATTTTCTTGAGGAGCAATTGGATTTGAGACCTAGAGAAAATTATTTCAAGGTAAGAAAACGACGCTTCATTTGCTCAGAAAACGGAAGAGGGGAAAAAATACTTTGTTGTGCATCATCAATATTTTTGCCGTGCGTTTTATTTCCGGCGCACTCCAAAGTTTTTTTAAAATAACGACACTTCATTTTCTTAGAAATGGAAGAGGGGAAAAATACTTTGCCGAAAACGCACGGCATAAAATATCTTTGTCGTGCGTTTTATTTCCAGCGCACGGCAAAGTTTTTTTAAAAAAAGACGCTTCATTTTGTTAGAAAATGGAAGCGAGAAAAATACTTTGCCGTGCGTCGTGAAGAAAACCCACGGCAAACAATATCTTTGCCGTGCGTTTTATTTCCGACGCACGGCAAAGTTTTTTTAAAAAACAACGCTTCATTTTCTTAGAAAATGGAAGAGGGGAAAAATACTTTGCCGTGCGTCGTAAAGAAAACGTACGGATGTTTGCCGTGCGTTTTCTTTCCGGCGCACAGCCAAGAGTTTGTTTGCCGTGCGTTTTTTCTTTGCCGTGTGCACTATAAAAAACGCACTGCAAAAAAGCTCTTTGTCGTGCGTCCGAAATAAAACGCACGGCAAAAATTTTGACGCAAGGCAATTACGGGTTTTCCCGTAGTCCACATACCCGGGGTTGCCATCACTAAATCGTGACCGCATCTTGTTGTGTAAGTGCTACTAAAGCTGATACTCTTGGCAACAGAGTTGTGGCTTAAACATTGTCTTTCTGTGTGTACTTGTACCGGTAGTCAACCATCTTTATTAAATTTATGATTCCAGTAGGCCAAACACACCACATCCTTCGTTTTCCTTCTCACTCAGTGTTTGGGCCGGAAAGGGGTTCCACTTTTCACCACCTACAAAGATACGTGTGGACGAGCGATTTGAGAAAATGGAAACATAATGTACTCAGATTAACTTGTATCTGCCGACACACTACGTGAAAACCTCAGATAGGTCACGCAGCATTTCTAACGGTCCCTTAACGCATGTTACATCCACCCACATCTGTAACGGTTGGTGTTTGGCGCCCGTTACCTATAAGCGCGCCAGGACGACCCGGGGTTGGCCTCCACAACGCCTGTTACCAATGTGTACTTCTGGTAATGGGCTTCTTAAACGCCTGTTACATGAATTCTTTGTAACAGACATTAAATAGAGCCCGTTACCCAAGTTAAACCTATCGGTAACGAACTAGTAAGTCCATTACTGATCAACACCCTATCTGTCGGGGACAGCCCTAGGGGTCCCCTTTAACAACCGGGAAATCCCCACTTAAAACCCGCAACAAAGCCAAACACACTTTGCCTAACCATGCAGGATACGGCCCATGCCGCAGGGACCTCAACGGCCCACCAAGGCGGCCCTCTTGAAGATCCCCTCGAGCAGGCTTCGCCTCGCTCGAGGATGCGCGCCTCCCTCGGGCGGGCTCCGTCCCGTTCGAGGGGGTGCGCTTCCCTCGAGCAGGCTCCGCCTCGCTCGAGGGCCCGCTCCCCCTCGAGCAGGCTCCGCCTCGCTCGAGGGTCCGCCCCGCCCTCGACCGGGGTCCGCCTCGCTCGAGGGCGCCCGCGCGCGTGCGCCCGCCCCCGTACGCGGGCATTTAACGCCCGACACCGGCGGGACGGCGCCATCCACATGCGCCGGGGCACGCGCCTCGGTACCGCCGCACCAACTCCCCGAGAGGGAGCCCATCCCCATCACCGTGGGGGGGGGGGGGGCGCGCGCGGCCGGTGCCGGTCCCGTGACGCCGGCGGCTCGCTCCGAGACGGCTAACGCGCCGAGCCCTCGAAGGGGGGCCGGCTGCACCCTCGATTTGCTTTCTTGTGACCTTACAGGGTTAGGTGGAGGCGCTAGGCCGGTGGAACGCCATCCCTGCCACTGTTACGGTATGGCTGCCGCCCCCGCGCGTGCGGGCGCACGCCAGGCGCTGTAGCAACGACTCCAGCACTGTGGAACGCATTGAAACGGGACGCCGCTTTACCTACTCCTGTACGCCGTACGGGCCGACGTCAGCAGCTCCCTCGAGCCTATCAGAAGACGCCACAGCCATCCGCCGCCCTTCTACCCTCGAAGCCGCCACTGTTCGGGTACAAGATAGGCCATGATGGCCGGATCACCGCGAGGATCGTCCGGACGGCCGCCCACTCTACAGCATAGCACGCCACGCCCCTTCACGTAGGTAAATAGCGCGGCGCGCATGTGATTCGCTCCCTCCTTGATCTATAAAAGGGGGACGACCCTGCCGCGGGGGGGGGGACACAGACACAACACAACTGGAGACAGGCTGCGCCACGCACTTGCTCTCCAATTCTCCCACAACATCTTCAGCCACTACACCAGGGACTTGGAAGCCACGCTTCCTCTCTTGCCTTGCTTGTAGCAGCCCCACTACAGGCACCCCCGGTGCTGAGCAATATAGTGCCTCGAGCACACCCCTGGTGGACGTACGGCCTCCTTGGCCGGAACCAGGATAAACTCTGTGTCTCTTGTTGCTTAGCATCGACCATTGAGGGATAGACCACGACGCTTACTACTGGTTAGTGTCGGGACCACATTCCGCACCGACAGTTGGCGCCCACCGTGGGGCAATCGAGCGCCTAAGGTCATTCCGTCAACTCCCTCCATGGTGATCCGCACTGAGTACCGCGGTACGCGTTACAACATGGGCAGCTCGGACCCCCTCCCTGCCGGGTTCGAAATCCGGTTTGGGGGCCTGAACTTCCAGGCCACGGGGAATGGCTACCTCATGCGCCTCACCAACCGTGAGGAGCTCCGTGCGCGGCGCCAGGCCGGGTCCGCCCCGGTCCCTCGCCGCGCGCACCACCACGCGCGCCGACGCCCGTCGCGCACGGACGTCGCGGGCCCGTCAACGCCACGACGCCGCCGTCGCTCGGCCGCGTTCGCGCCGCGGGCACGGTCCGAGCGACGGCGGCCGAGCGCGCGCCTCTCGGCGCGACGCGCCCGTCATCACGGCATCCGCCACCCCAACGGGACAGCGCGCGGTCTCCGGACCGCGCCTTCCCATTGGGCTGCGTGGAGCCACGACAACCTACAACAACAACGTCAACACCACAATGCGCAGGGTTCCCCCCGGCCGTCACGTCTTCGTCGCCAGGGATCCCAGCGCCTCAGCCGGTGACGAATCGTCACTGGGTTCCCTTGACGCGCCGCCACCCGCTAACCTCCACGGGTACGCGGAGTGGGATTTCTCTGGCGTGCCGGACCCAGTCATGTTCCGGCGTTTCCTTGACGCTACGGACTACGGTTCGGCTACTCCGATGACTCCAGCACCGGAAGCTACGACCCCACGCGGGAGTGCTACGTGGTCGTCGCCAACGACCGAGCCAATGCCACCGCGCCGTGGGCGCCGGCAGACGGGGAGATCACGCCCGCCCCAGGGATCACCACGCGCCTGGCCGCAGGGCCAAGCGCTCTGGCCGGGGCCGACGCCGACGCGCGGTGGCCCAAGCCCGCGAGCTCGGGGCCAAGGCGGCGGAGGAATGCGGACGGTGCGGGCGCGCTCCGTGCCTCAATGGTAGGGGAAGCCTCCGCGCGCGGCGAACGCGCGCGGGAGCTGGGCAAACAGGTCCGCGACCGCATCAACGCCGACCCCAACGTCGACAACACGGACGCACCTCCGCGGGCGAGCCAAAAGCTCATTGCCGCCGCGACGCTGCTGCGGGCCATGCCGGCACCCTCGACCCCTGAGGCGCGAGACCTGCACCGCGAGGTGCAGACTCTCATCGAGCAAGCGGCCGTCCAGCAGGCCGAGAGCTCGGCGTCGCGCATCCGCCAACAGGGGGACGCGCGGGATGACAGGGCCGCACAGGGGGGCGAACCCTCGGTCCACGCAGGAGGAGCGGCGGGGCGACCCGCCAACCCAGGACGCACGCCGGCCCAAGGAGCGGCTCCTTGACGCACGCGCGGCGCCGGACGGCGACGCCCGCAACGTCATCAATGCCCGGCGCACGAGCAAGGCGGACGCGCGAGCGGCCGGTGGGCTACCACCCTCGACGGGGTGGGGCGCTACGACGGCCGACGAGGACCGCTCCCCGATGCCGAACCCCCCGGGAACCCGTGTGTTCGGCGGAGATCCGCGCGGCGGCCTTCCCTCAACGCTTCCGCCAACCCTCGACCATCGTCAAGTACAACGGGGAGACGGATCCCCGCGTGTGGCTCAACGACTACGGCTGGCGTGCCGCCCGGGCGGGGGCCACCGCGACGAGGTCATCATCCGCAACTTGCCCCTGCACCTCGGCGATGCGGCTCGGACATGGCTCGAGCACCTGCCCGCCAGCCAAATCCACAACTGGGACGACCTAGTCCGCACGTTCGTGGGCAACTTCCAGGGCACGTACGTGCGCCCGGGGAATTCCTGGGACCTGCGCTCCTGCACCCAGAAGCCCGGCGAGTCGCTGCGGGACTTCATACGGCGCTTCTCCAAGCGCTGTACGGAGCTGCCCAGCGTGGCGCAGTCCGAGATCGTGCATGCTTTCCTCGAGGGCACCACGTGCAGGGACCTCGTGCGAGAGCTGGGGCGCAGCCCGCCCGCGGACTCCAACGAGATGTTCGACATCGCCACCAGCTTCGCCTCAGGAGAGGAGGCCGTGGGAGCGATCTTCGACGGCAAGAAGGGCAAACGCTCGGAGGACGCGCCCGCGGAGGGCAGCAAGTCCAAGGAGCCCCACCGCAACGACAAGCGGGGCAAGAAGGGAAAGAAGCCGCGCCGCGAGGCGCGCGAGCAGGGCGCGACGGCGGTAATGCCGAGGCCCTCGGCCCGTTGACCCGGCTCGGCGGGGCCCTCGACCGGCCCCTCGAGGTCCGGGGGTGTTTGATGACATGCCGAAAAAGCCATGTCCTTACCACAAGACCCCGATGAACCACACCCTTGAGCGAGGCGACATGCTCAAGAAGTTCTATGGCCGCGCCGCCGCGAAGGAGGCGGAGGCCAAGAAAGACGGAGGAGATGGCGACGCCGGCGGCTTCCCCGCCGTGGAAAACGTGTTCCTCATCTTTGGGGGGCCAACCGTCGACATGTCGACACGCCAGCGCAAGAAGGAGCGGCACGAGGTCCTCGCCGCCGAGAAGGCCCCTCCCTCCTTCCTTAACTGGTCGGAGGATGCCATCACCTTCAGCCGGGAAGATCATCCGAACCGGATCCCCAACCCGGGCCAGTACCCACTGGTGGTCGACCCAATCATCGGGAACGCGCGGTTCTCGAAAGTCTTGATGGACGGAGGCAGCAGCCTTAACATCCTCTACGTGCACACACTGCGCCTGCTGGGGATTGGGTTGGACCAGCTGCGGCCCAGCACGAAGCCGTTCCACGGCGTCGCGCCCGGCAAGCAGGTCCAGCCCCTCGGGCGCATCGATCCGCGCCTTGGTTCGGCACCGCGAAAAATTTCCGCAAGGAAACACTCACCTTCGAGGTGGTGGGGTTCAAGGGCGCCTACCATGCCATACTTGGGCGGCCCTGCTACGCCAAGTTCATGGCGGTCCCCAACTACACCTACTTGAAGATGAAGATGCCAGGACCGAACGGCGTCATCACCGTAGGCTCGTCCATCGAGCACGCATTCGACTGCGATGTCGAGTGCGTAGAGCACGCAGAAGCACTGGCGCTGGATGAAGCGCTGGTGACCACTTTGGAGAAGATGGTCAACGAAGACCTCGACTCTGCCGCCAAGCACACCGGCACCTTCGAGGCCGCGGAGCAGACCAAGGAGGTCCCCCTCGATCCTTCTGCCCCCGAGGGCAAGGCGTTGAGGGTCAGCTCCACCCTCGATCCCAAATAGGAAGTGGTGCTCGTCGACTTCCTCTGCGCCAACGCCGACATCTTCACGTGGAGCCCCTTGGATATGCCAGGCATCCCGAGGGAAGTCGCCGAGCACTCCCTTGACATCTTGCCTCACGCCCGCGCCGTGCAACAACGGCTCCGCCGCTTCGACGAGGAGCGGCGACGGGCCATTGGAGTGGAGCTGCGGAAGCTTCTAGAGGCCGGGTTCATCAAGGAGGTGTTCCACCCGACGTGGCTAGCAAACCCCGTGCTTGTAAAGAAAAAGAATGGGAAGTGGCGGATGTGTATAGACTACACTAGTCTTAATAAAGCATGTCCTAAAGTTCCTTTTCCTTTGCCGCGTATTGATCAAGTCGTTGATTCAACTGCTGGGTGTGAGCTGCTATGCTTCCTTGATGCCTACTCCGGGTATCATCAAATAAAGATAAAGGAGTCCGACCAGCTCGCGACTTCGTTCATCACGCCGTTCGGGATGTTCTGCTACGTCACGATGCCATTTGGCCTCCGAAACGCAGGTGCAACGTATCAACGCTGCATGCAACACGTTTTTGGAGATCACATCGGGCGGACAGTCGAGGCGTACGTGGACGACATCGTCGTAAAAACCAGGAAGGCGGACGACCTGGTTGGCGACTTGAGCATCGCGTTCGGCTGCCTACGGGCCAATGGGGTCAAATTAAACCCCGAAAAGTGTGTCTTTGGAGTGCCACGAGGCATGCTCCTGGGATACATTGTCTCCCAACGGGGAATCGAGGCCAACCCTGAAAAGGTCGCGGGACCTCAAAGGGGTGCAGAAGGTGCTGGGGTGCCTTGCCGCCTTGAGCCGCTTCATCTCGAGGCTCGGCGAGAAGGGCCTGCCCCTCTATCGCCTCCTCAAAAAGCACGAGCGCTTCTCCTGGACCACCGAGGCCCAGGACGCGCTCGACAAGCTAAAGGCGTCCTTGACGCATGCCCCGGTCCTCACGCCGCCCCAGGACGGCGAACCCCTGCAGCTCTACGTGGCCGCGACCACCCAGGTGGTCAGCGCTGTGATCGTGGTGGAGCGCACGGAGGAAGGGCACGCCCTGCCGGTCCAGCGGCCGGTCTACTACATCAGCGAGGTCTTGTCTGACACCAAGACGCGCTACCCCCAGGTCCAAAAGCTGCTGTACGCGGTGGTCCTCGCGCGGCGCAAGCTGCGTCACTACTTCGAGGCCCACCCCGTCACGGTGGTCTCCTCCTTCCCGCTGGGGGAGATCATCCGCAATCTTGACGCGGCGGGCAGGATCGCCAAGTGGTCTGTGGAGCTGATGGGCGAGACGCTTGCCTACGCCCGCGCGGCGGGTCCAAATCCCCAATCTTGGCGATTTCGTCGGCGAGTGGACGGATACACGACCGCCGCCGCCGCGGTCCAAGCGAGTGCCGGACTGCGTACTTCGACGGGTCGGTGATGAAAACAGGGGCGGGCGCAGGCCTGCTCTTTGTGTCACCCCTCGGGGAGCACATGCGCTACGCGGTGCGCCTCCACTTCCCCGCATCGAACAACATGGCCGAGTACGAGGCCCTCCTCTGTGGCCTCAAGATCGCCATTGAGTTGGGCGTCAAGCGCCTCGACGTGCGAGGGGACTCACAGCTCGTAATTGACCAGGTCATGAAGGATGCGAACTGCCATGACGACAAGATGGAGGCCTACTGCAAGGCCGTGCGAGCCCTCAAAGACAAGTTTTACGGCATCGAGCTCAACCACGTGCCCCGCCGGTACAACGAGGAGGCGGACGAGCTGGCCAAGATTGTGTCCGGGCGGATCACCGTCCCCCCGAACGTTTTCGCGCGCGACGTCGCTCAGCCCTCGGTCGTCCTCGAGTCTCACCCCTCGAACCACACAGAACCCTCGGGGGCTCCCTCGAATCCAGCGGGTGCGGAACCCATGGATGAGGACCCCTCGAACGAGGCGTACGTGCTCTCCCTCCTCGAGGGGTATGGCGCCTATGGAGCTGATGTGATGGACATCGAGCCAGCTCCAGTCAAGGCTGATTGGCGTGACAAATACGTGGCCTGGTTGGCCCGAGGGGAACTCCCCACGGACCGGGCCGCGGCCAGACGCATCGCCAGGATGGCCAAGTCCTTTACCCTCGTCGACGGCGAGCTGTACAAGCGCGCCGCCTCCGGCATCCTACAGCGGTGCGTGCCCATCCCTGAAGGGCGCGAACTCCTGCAGGACATCCACGCGGGGATCTGCGGTCATCATGCCGCGCCCCGCACCCTCGTCGGCAACGCGTTCCGCCGGGGCTTTGCGGCCCACCGCGATCGCGGACGCCGGCCGAGATCGTACGCACTGCGAAGGGTGCCGCTTCTACGCCCGCAAGTCCAACCTACCCGCCCATGCCCTGCAGACCATCCCCATAACATGGCCATTCGCCATGTGGGGGCTGGACATCGTCGGGCCCCTGCGGAAGGCGCCCGGGGGCTTCACCCACTTGTTGGTCGCGATCGACAAGTTCTCCAAGTGGGTGGAGGTGCGCCCCATCACGAATCTCGGGCGAGCGAGGGCGGTAACATTCTTCACCGACATCGTCTACCGCTTTGGAGTGCCAAACTCCATCATCATCGACAACGGGTCCCAGTTCACGGGCAGGAAATTCTTGGAGTTTTGCGACAAATTCCACATCCGTGTGGATTGAGCAGCTGTGGCACACCCACAGACCAACGGCCAAGTAGAGCGTGCCAACGGCATGATCCTACAAGGCCTTAAGCCCAGAATTTTTGACCAGCTGAACAAATCTAGTCGGAAATGGCTCCAAGAATTGCCAGCAGTCGTGTGGAGCCTAAGGACCACCCCAAGCAGAGCCACCGGGTTCACTCCGTTTTTCCTAGTCCATGGCGCGGAGGCCGTCCTCCCCACGGACTTAGAATACGGATCGCCCAGGGTTCGAGGCTACGACGAGGATGCCAACCAGCGAGCCCGCGAGGACTCGCTGGACCAGCTGGACGAGGCACGCCTCGTGGCCTTAATGCATTCCGCAAGGTATCAACAGTCCCTAAGGCGCTACCAGGCACGCAAGATACGTCGACGGGACTTCGGCGAGGGGGATTTGGTCCTAAGGCTACGCCAAGACAACCGAGGGCGCCACAAGCTGTCGCCACCATGGGAGGGACCCTACGTTGTGGTGAAGGTACTCAAGCCCGGCACGTACAAGCTGGCCAACGAGGACGGTGAAGAGCTCACGAATGCTTGGAACATCCAACAGCTACGTCGCTTTTACCCTTAGCTAGGATTTCCAAGCATTTTTGTTGTAAAAATCATATGACCAACGCCCCAGGTGGTGACAACTGTGTAAACACCTCAAGTCTAATAAAAAGGGCAACTCGGCTTTCCCCTGAAACCCAAGTTACCCTCGGGGGCTACTGCGGGGGGCACCCCCCCAAAATGGTCCCATTTTCGCGCAGAAATAAAACAACTCACACGCGCTAAGTTTGTTTTTCTACTTCAACCCCGAGCAACGATTCGAATAGGGTGCAGGCGGCCTAGCGGAAGGAGCGCGCGAGCCAGAGATAGCCCACGCCGCGAGGATACGACCCTTCTCTCTCGCCTCCAACCCAGCAGACCCCCCGCGAAAATCGAACTCCCCTAACTAGAATCTACTCAGGAAGAAGGAGAAACAAAAAGCGCAATGAAACAAAAGACTTCTTTTCACATCAACAAATGTTTACGATTAAAATAACTTGTTTATTTACAAAGGCCGCGTGGCCAGAATACTGATACACAAATAAAAACGGGCCAAGCGCCCAGCTGTCTTCAGGCAGGAGGAGCGGCGGTGTCAACAGCGTCCGGGAAGAGGAACTCCTCGAAGGCTTCGGCGAGCGACCGGCGGCATCGGCGGCGAGCGCGTCCATGCGCTCCATCGCCACCTCGTCCTCAACGCCCTCGGGAACGACGTAGCCCTCCGCCGGCGCCTCGAAGTTGACCTCGTAGTGGGGCCGTACCACTCCGAGGGCCTTCTCGGGACGCCAAGACGCAACGCCCGGCGCATCCGTTCGGTGACGTGGCCGCCAAGGGCGCGCGGGCGGGCGGCGGCGAGCTTCGGCCCGCGCTTCGCCCTCCTCCACAACCCGGCGGGTCTCGAGGGCCGCATCGCGCGGCTCTCCCGCAACTCCTACTCGGAGGAGTCGTAGGAGGTCCGCGCGCCTCGGCCCGCTCAACCGCGTGTCCCCGGCGCGGTGCGCAAGCACCGGAGTCACCAAGACAAGAAAGAAATCGAAAAAAGAATGCGAATTCCCAAACGAAAAAACCAACCAAACGAGAGTCAAGCGGCGGCTCACCTTCAACTTGCTTCCTCTCGGCCTCGAGGTCACGGCGCTCGGCCTCGACCGCCGCCTCGAGGCCCTTGACGGTCTCGCCCCGCTCCCGGAGGGCCGGCTCCGGCTCGCGGCGGTGATGCCGAGCACCACCGGCTCGCCCTCGACCTTGGAGAGCTTGGCGTCCCGCTCCTCCCGGCGACTTCGCGCCGCTTCGCGAGCGACGCGCTCCTCGCTCCCCGGCGCCGCCGGGCGGCGCGGCGAGGGCAGCTTGCTCTCGCCGGAGCCGCCCCTCGGCCCCTTGGCGGGCGGTGCGCTCTGCGGGGAGCTGCTCCTCGGCGACGGCGAGCGCCGCGACCTTGGCGTCGAGGGCGGCCTTCAAGTCATCGGCCTCCTTGGCCCGGCCGCTCCCGGCGCGCGCGCCTGCTCCTCGGCGGCGCGCGCCCGCGCCCCCCTCAAGCGACGAGCGGAGCCCCCGGTTCTCGCCGCGGACGCCGCCCACCTCCGCCTCCCGGTTGGTTGCCGGCGTCCGCATCTTCTCCAGGTCCGAGCGCGCCCGCCACAGCGCCTCATCACGATCGATGAGAGGCGCGTGCGGACCCGCTCGAGGCTAGAGCGGCGCGCCGGGTCCTGCCTCGTGCTCTCAGGGAGTTCGTCGCGCAAGACCACGGCCCGGTACGCCAACCAGCCGTCCGGAGTCCTGAGTGCGTCAGCGAGCGCGTCGAAAGCGCCGCATCGCTCCCGGAGCTGGTGGAGCTCGGCGTTCACCCGATCGAAGGCGTCATACTTGTCGTGGGTGCGGCGCTCAAGCTCCTGTCACCCACAACTCGAAACCCGTAAGCGCCACGACACAGAAACAGTGCACAAAAACGAGAGAAAGAAGAAAACGAGCAACAACGCCCTACATGGAAGACGCGCCATGCGGGGCCGCCATGGACCCTTAGCGCCTCGTTCAGCGCGTGGTCGAGCGTGGCGCCGTGGCTCTAGAGCTCTCCCCAGAGCTCCTGCTCTCCCTGGGCGTCAACGAACGCGGGCGGATCGCCAACGGCCCCCTCTACCTGGGCAGGGTGGCCGGCGCGGGAGGACGAGGCCTCGGCGCCGTGTCCTCGACTCCCCGCCACCATGTGGCCCTCGCGCCGCCTCACGAGGGCCCCCTCCTCGGGACCCCGGGCGGGAGCGTGGCGCTCTCCCACGCGATCCCACCGGGCGGTGGGGAGTCGTCGTCCGGGACCTCCACCACCTCCGCCCGGAACCGCCGGCGGGCGCTAGCCCTAGCGCCGCCTCCGCCCGGCGCCTCCACTTGCGCCTCCATAGCCGCGGGCGCCGGCGCGGCGCCGTGGCCACCGCCTCCGGCCGCGCCTCCGCGACCACGGGCGCCGCCGCGGCCGCACCCGCTCTGCCTCCTCCGCGGCCCGGCGCCACGAGTCGCGCCTCGGGTCACGGCGGCCTCCACGGGATGCGCCTCCGCCACGGCCGTCGCCGTGGGGGCGCGCCTCCGCCACGGCCGCCGCCGTGGGCTGCGCCCCCACCACGGCCGGCGCCCGGCCGCTCCTCGGCGATCGTCGGCCGTGCCATGGCGGGGCGATCCGCCGGCCGAGGCCTCGGGGGCCTCGAGCCGCGCGCCCGCGAGCTCTCGCCCGCCGCCGCCGTGCTTGCCCCCCGCCCGCGACGCCCTTGACGAGCGCCGGTCGGGTGGGGATGGACGCGTCCGCCCTCGGCACCTTGGCCGGTGCGAGGGGAGGCACGATTGGCACCACCCCGCGCAAGCACAAACGAGGAAAGTTAGAATGCCCGATTGTCAAAAACCGAACCGAAGCGAGAAGAACGAGCCCCTTACCTCGAGGAGGAAAAGGCGCGCTTCCTTTTCCTCGAGGCCTCGGCGGATGAGGCCGGCGCGGCCGTCGCGCCGCGCCCGCCGCCGCGCTCCCCGACGCCGCCGCCGCGCGCGCGCGGCCCCACCCCGCGCGCGCCTCGCGGCACCTCCGCGGCACGTGCCGTCCCTGTTGTCGATTGCCGGTGGCGGGCGCCGGCCGCGCCCCGCCCCGGGCGATGCCGCCCTTGCCGCCGGAGCCGGCTCCGGTGATGGGGGCGCAGGCTCCCACCTATCGGAGGGGCCCCCGCCCCTCAGCCTCTTCCTCCTCGTCCTCCTCCGAGGACGAGTACTCCTCGGTCCCCGGGGAGGAGAGCCCCAGCTCCTCGCGCTGCCGGTACTCCGCGCTCGGGTCGCTCGCGGCGCTCGCGGTGCCGCCTCGCGCGCTCCCGCTTGCGCGCCGCCCGCTCCTCGCTCCCCGTTGCCGAGCCGCCCGACCGAGCGCGCGGGAGTCGGGGGTGGGCGGAACGGACTTCGCGGCGGTGAAGTTCACCGCGTGCACCCGGAGTTCGTTAAAGACGCGTCGGGGGGCGGAGGCAACACCAAGAACTAAAAACGAGAATCAAGAATCATACTCACCCGGCGGGCGGTGGGGAGCATCTCGAGGTCCCACGGGGGTTCGGTCCGGGCGCGCCGGCATCCGGTGTGTCGACGGCGTTCCGCGCCGGGTGAGCGCATACGGCCGCCCGAGGGGGGTCGGGGAGCATCCGCGACCTCGCCCGGCGCGACGGGGTCCGCCTCCTCTCGTCATCTCGAAGATGTAGAGCGGCCTCTCCATCAGAGGCACGACCCACCGGTGATGGAGGAAGGCGAGGACGCCCGCCGCGGTCAGCCCTTGCGCCGTCAGGCTCCTCAGGGCGGCCAGGACCGAGTCCTGCCGCCTCCGATGCTGGGGCGTGGACACCCCGTAGCCCCAGGAGTTGGGCTTCTCCTTGAACACCCGACCGGTGTAGGGGGGAGGCCGGGCTCGGCGTTGTGCAGGTAGAACCATCCCCGCTCCCAGCCGGCATTGTTCGTCGTCATGGTGCAGGGGATGTAGTCATCCTTGAACTTCCCCCGCAGGGCGAGCGACATCCCGCCGGCACACACCGCGCGGCGGGTCCTCGGCTCCGTCGTGGGCTGCGTAAAGAGCTCTGCGCGGAAGAGGTGTATCCAGAGCTCCCAGTTGACTGGGATCCCCAGGTACCCCTTGCAGACGCCCACGAACGTGGCCGCCTGCGAAATCGCGTTGGGCGCGAAGTTGTGCAACTCCACACCGTAGTAGTGGCACAGCGCCCGCATGAAGCGGCTCGCCGGCGCGGCGAAACCGCGCTCGTGGAAACGAACGAAGCTCACCACGTAGCCTTCCGGCGGGTTGGGCGCGCGGTCCCCTGCCGGCGGCACTATCCACTCCGCCGGGCGGCCATCCTCGTTTGCCGCCAGGCGGCGGCGGTGACCCGCTCGCCAAGGGCCAGCTGGGTCACCGTCGACCGCTCCCAGGCGTACGGGTCAAGGATCATGAGGGGCGGAGGCAGCGCCATGAGGAAGGGCAAGGGATGCGAAGAACAAAGGACAAGAAGAGGAAAAAGAGCTCTAATGGCGAAGCCGCACGGTGGCGAAAGCAAAGCGAAGACGAAAGCACAGGGGGCTAAAATGGCGGAGCGCTAAGGTAAAAAAAACCGCCGCTTCCCCTTCCCCTCAGATTTATAAGCCGCGGGCGAGCTCTCCGGGGCGGACGTCCCGCGCGCATTAACTGTAGGGAATCTTCTCTTCTCGTTGACGAGCGGGCCCCACCACGACCGCAGCAGCCACATCACCGCGAACGGGCCATCATCACGGTGAAGACTAGCAGGGGCCGTGGCAGGCGGTCACGTCCGCCTGCCCACGCCGCCCACTACGCGCGCGCGCGGCCGCGACGCCTAAAAAGCGCGCCCGCGATGCGAAACCGCAGCCTCTACTGTGGAGCATTTAATGGCCCGGTCCCTTGCAAAACAAGGAGAACCCTCGAGCGGCACGGACTCCTGGCTCGGGATAAATTCAACCCTCGAAAGGGTACAGGCGTGAGAAGGTCGCCTCGAGGCCCGTTTTGAAACAAAACGGGCATCGCATGCACCCATGCCACGTAGTACCCTCGAGCGGCACGAGCCCCTGGCTCTAGATAATTTCTACCCTCGAAAGGGTACAGGCGTGAGAAGGTCGCCTCGAGGCCCGTTTTGAAACAAAACGGGCATCGCATGCACCCATGCCACGTTGTACCCTCGAGCGGCACGAGCCCCTGGCTCTAGATAATTTCGACCCCCTAAAGGGTACAGGCGTGAGAAGGTCGCCTCGAGGCCCATTTTTGAAACAAAGCGGGCACCACGAGCACCCATGCCACGCTATATTACTAATCAGCGCCTCAGGGGCTGGCTCGCCCAGGTCCCTCGATGGTCGCAAACGCAAAGACGGGGCCGCCCAGGCGCCGCCCCGCACGGCCCTACTAATCAGGGGTTCGAAGCCTGACCCTCGACGGGTTCGAACAGGCGCCCCAGATCGCAGAGTCAGGGACGATGAAGGCACGCGCATTCGAGCCGTTCCTCGAGCCCGCCAGCTCGAGGGTGCCCCACAAGTCGTGTTCGAGAGCTAGCGAGGGCAGCTAGCCGGGGGATCCCAACGAGGGAGAGCTTCCGCGCCCTCGGTCCCTAGCGAACGGGATCGAGCCCCACCTAGCAAACCCACGCAAGCGCTTCCATGGACGTGTCTCTGGACCACGCAGCCTACCCTTATCGAACGGGGCATGGGCGTCCACTCGAACCACCCACTAGCAGCTCAACGAGGAATCCGCAATTCGCGACCCGCTCGATGGGGGTTGCGGAAACCTCACCCTCCGTCCCGCGGAGGTACGGCGAGGGCGCGTTAAGAAACAAGTCGTAAAGCTCTACCCGATCGCCTCGAACGGGCCCAGGCTTGGGGGCTTGACGCACGGCTACACCTCCTTGGCTTGCACCCGCCGGAGACAATGCCAGCAGCACGTGCGTCACCGAAGCCGGCTGAGATATTGCCGACGCCGATTGAAACATGTACCACGCCCTCTGACCAGCTCTCGCGGATAACCCCTACAGGAGCATCCACGCTCCTGCAGGGCTTCGGGGGCTAGACCCGCGGGTCCGCTGACGCGGCCCCACGGAAAGCGTTCGCAAGACAAGAAGGGAAGAACGTCCTATCAGTAGGCTCCAGCATCTGCGGGAGCCTCAATGGCAAACCCACAGATGCTCGGGGGCTACTGTCGGGGACAGCCCTAGGGGTCCCCTTTAACAACCGGGAAATCCCCACTTAAAACCCGCAACAAAGCCAAACACACTTTGCCTAACCATGCAGGATACGGCCCATGCCGCGGGGACCTCAACGGCCCACCAAGGCGGCCCTCTTGAAGATCCCCTCGAGCGAGGCTTCGCCTCGCTCGAGGATGCGCGCCTCCCTCGGGCGGGCTCCGTCCCGTTCGAGGGGGTGCGCTTCCCCTCGAGCGAGCTCCGCCTCGCTCGAGGGCCCGCCGCCCCTCGAGCGGGCTCCGCCTCGCTCGAGGGTCCGCCCCCGCCCTCGACCGGGGTCCGCCTTGCTCGAGGGCGCCCGCGCGCGTGCGCTCCCCCCGTACGCGGGCATTTAACACCCGACACCGGCGGGACGGCGCCATCATGCGCCGGGCCACGCGTCCCGTGCGCCGCACCAACTCCCCGGAGGGAGCCCATCCCCATCACCGTGGTGGGGGGGGAGCGTGCGATGCGGCCGGTGCCGGTCCCGTGACGCCGGCCGCCCGCTCCGTGCGGCTAACGCGCCGAGCCCTCGAAGGGGGGCCGGCCCGCACCCTCGATTTGCTTTCTTGTGACCTTACAGGGTTAGGTGGAGGCGCTAGGCCGGTGGAACGCCATACCTGCCACTGTTACGGTATGGCTGCCGCCCCTGCGCGTGCGGGCGCACGCCAGGCGCTGTAGCAACGACTCCAGCACTGTGGAACGCATTGGAACGGGACGCCGCTTTACCTACTCCTGTACCCCGTACGGGCCGACGTCGGCCGGCTCCCTCGAGCCTATCAGAAGACGCCACAGCCATCCGCCGCCCTTCTACCCTCGAAGCCGCCACTGTTCGGGTACAAGATAGGCCATGATGGCCGGATCGCCGCGAGGATCGTCCGGATGGCCGCCCACTCTACAGCATAGCACGCCACGCCCCTTCACGTAGCTAAATAGCGCGGCGCGCATGTGATTCGCTCCCTCCTTGATCTATAAAAGGGGGACGAACCCCCCCCCGCGGGGGGGGGGGGGGGGGGGGGGAGACACGGACACAACACAACCGGAGACGGTGCTGCCACGCACTTGCTCTCCAATTCTCCCACAACATCTTCGACCACTACACCGGGGACTTGGAAGCCACGCTTCCTCTCCCGCCTTGCTTGTGCAGCACCCCACTACGAGCACCCCCGGTCCTGAGCAATATAGTGCCTCGAGCACACCCCTGCTGGACGTACGGCCTCCTCGGCCGGAACCAGGATAAACTCTGTGTCTCTTGTTGCTTAGCATCGACCATTGAGGGATAGACCACAGCGCTTACTACTGGTTAGTGTCGGGACCACATTCCGCACCGACACTATCGGTAACGGGTTGTTTAAGTCCGTTACTGATCCTCCATATTGGTAACGTGCTATAAAGTCCGTTATCGATGAGCATTTGACGCCCGTTTCTAGTTTGGGAGCCCAATAATTAAAGTCTGAGAGCACTTAACTGCCGTGTAGCAGGAGCGCTGCGTTAGTGAACAAATGAGATAGTGGTTTGTTAATCATCGCCTCCTTTGAGTCTGTCCTCATTGGCAGGTCAACTCGATCCATCTCTCATTGCTTCCATTTCAACATATAGGCACAATCAACACACATATCTTCTGAGACAAAACAGACATCATAAGAGAGATAACTTGTCCACAAAGATGAAGATAACTTTTCCACAGGAATAAAGATAATTATTACAAAAGGTTAACTTGTCCATATAGCAGGCTAGGACTTAACTAGTCCATCACATTATTTACTATGGTCTTGCTATCTGACCATACACATCAACAAAGGCATGCCCCTTGAACATCCACAAAAGTATGGCTACTCACACTGCACATCAACAAGCTTGAACTAGATCATGCCCCATCAGGATTATTGGCTCTTTTTGCAGCCTCTTCGTAAGCAACCAAAGATTCTTGAAGCCCTTCTAACACACCTTCAATGGGCTCGATATTTTGTTCAGTAGTATAATTGTACCTCCTTATGTGCTTAGCATTTTTTATGAGGATGTTCACTCTGTTGCCTCAAGTTCATCTAGCCTTGTCTCTAGTTTGCAACTCTTTCTGCCAGCTCAGCATTCTTCTTTAGAAGTTTAATTTCCTACCTCTTTTGTGCGGCTTTAGGATGCTCATCCTTCTTGTCGATTCATTTCCAGTTGTAGTCAATGTCATCCCGAGTAACAGCATGTTCCTAAAACAAAGGAAAAAATTATATTGATGCTATCTTCATAACAATAGTAATTTACAAGAAAGCTGTTTAACTCTAACTAGTTTCAAAACTTGCCTGCTTCTCTTCAGCCAATTCCTTGAGCTTGTGGATTTCAGTCCAAATCATGTCAATGTCATGTCCAGCAACTTCCTACAACAAATGGAAATTGATGTATTAGAACAATTGATCAGTGAAGATGTGAAGGTACAAGGACAAATCGTGCGTGATGGTTTCAGAACTTGCCTCATGGTCTTCAGAATTGTCGCCGGAGTTGTTGCTGGAGTCATCGCTGGATTTGTTGCCGGAGTTGTTGCCGGAGTCGTCGCCGGAGCAGTCCGCGCTCACCTCAATGCGCGTGGAACGCTTCTTCCTTCGCGTTGAGGAAAAAAGCCCTGCCTCTCCATGACGGACGTCGCTAGAGTCCGCCAACTTCACCCATGCGCGCGTGTACGACTTCCTCCCCGGGCCGACGAAGAACCAACCTCTTCCATGGAGCGCCGAGGAAGATGCACGGAGGCGGCGCGCTGGGACAGCTCCTCTTCGTCACCGCAAAACCTCACTCTCTTGGTGGGGGCGGTAGATAGCACTGAGGAAGACGGACGGGGACGTTGCCGCGGGGCCTCCTCCTTGCAGAATCTCCCCATAGAGTCGCGGGCCATCCCTGTGATGGAGACGAGGGTGTGACAGAGACGAGGAAGGCGGAAGCCAGAGAAGGGGATAGAAGGTGGAAGGTGGGGCAGAGCGTTTATTAAAAAGGTTCAGATATGCAAATGATACGATGACTAACAACCACCCGTTGCCAATGAAGGAGCGGGGCCAGGTCTATTCGAATGAAGAACAATTTGCTTTTCCCCTTTTAATCTGCAATCAAATTTTGTATCACATATTTCTCTGTCAACCATAATCCAAATTTGATGATATTTGTTTCTGAACGTTTCTAAAATCAACATCTATTCATTTATGACATTTTTTCATATGTAATTCCATTTCTTGGATGTTGTTTATATGCCTTATATTGTTCCTTATAAGTACAACATAGAAATAATATTTGTTTTACACAACCATTACTAATGAAACATTGCATTTCGTAATATTATGGTGAACATAAGGTTATGTTAAAATTTCAAATGTATATGAGTTCGAACATGTTTTCAAGTGTGTAAAACTTCAATGTTGAAGTAACATTCTAAGAATAATTAATAAAGAGCTGCATATTGTTCCTTTTTGGAAGAGTATGCTGAATGTATTCTTATCTAGGTGAATGTGGTCAATCATGCACCCCATGGTTGTCAATTGTTGATTGTAATTAGTTAAATTAAAAATTATCAAATAAATCTTGCATTTGCATCTTCATGTAGATCTTCCCGACTGTAGATATATGCTCGTGCCGGAAGGAGGAGACGAAGGTGCTGACGAAGAGCTGTAGTACGTGGACGTAGCTCAAGGCCTGGACCAAAGTCCAGAAGGGCCCAAGGCCAACCTTGCTAGCGGAGGCAAGCCCCGAATCATTAACCCTGTCTTTTAAAATTATGCAATTGTTTCGTGCTATGCTTGTGCATTTATGTTTTAGGAGTTGATTTGAAACCCTAGATGCATGATCCCTAGGTACCTATGCTCTATCACTAGTATGCTAGGTCGATAGCTGCTATGCTTTAGGACCGGTACAAGTCGAGTGACGTTCGTCACTCGCGAGAATAGGTTCTTATGTTGGAATCACTAGTATAAATGGATTGCTCATGTGGTAAGAGCATGGGATTTGGGCTCCGATCCAGTGGCTTGCGTGGGCTAAGCTTTTGAACGTACTAAGCACTTGTCGGGAATGGGACCGGTAAGCCTAGTACCTTAATGAGACGGGCGGGAACTCTCCCTTACTACTCCTGAGTAATCACCTACCCGACTAGCTACCGGGAATGAGGGTGCATGTGTTAGACTGGGTGCCTCGCGGGGTATGCCAGTTAGCCTTGTACCCAGGACTGTAAGCATTGGTCCCAACCTGAGGATTTTTGGGAACTGCCTGGATGGTTGTCCTCACAGGGGCACCCTACCATGTACTTAGGTTTACCTTGCAAGGTTCAAATCAATCGATTGTCGGCCTCTCACAGTTATCCGAGACTGCTTAATCAACTAGCCATGATATCCCGTAATGATGGAACTTGGTGAATATTGTTGCATGAATCAATTGCTTGTAAAATCCTTGATTGAATCAAATGGCACACCTAGAAATGGTAATCAACTAGAACTTGTGCTAAAATATTGAAAGTGAGGACATACTCTTTGTTGCATTTCAACAAAAGAAACTCCACCGGCCAAAAGCCTTTCATGTCTAGAGTTTTGGTGAGGTAGTTATCACCCGACGGTTAAGTCTTGTTGAGTATTAGTACTCAACCTTACTTTAAAACTGTGGTTGCATGTGTTGTTGACAGGGTGGATGACGACAAGTGATGACATCACGGATGGCCTCCTGTGATGTTTACCGTTGCGCTAGTTTACTTTATTCCACTGTTTTCGAACTCTGAACCTGTACCTATTGTCTTGAAAGGGTTTGTAATAACTTGGATTTAAATCGTGTTGTACTCTGGACTGACCTTTGCGTGAGTTTTAATGCATATGTCGATCCTCTGTTTGAAATTCCAAGTGATTTACCGGGCGTTAACCCGGCAACTAACGACAGGATGATACTTTGCTATTGCTTGATGACCAAAGTGGATCGGTTTAGGCGATAGTACGGTATTTTCCTGGGCGGGTTGTCACATGGACATGGCAAGCAAGGAAACTGTGACTTCATTTCTTCTATGGGAAATTCAGGCTAGCTGCACACAATTGTAGGACAAGTGCATGTCTATCATAGAGAGAATCTTTCCTCATGGAATACTCATATATGATTGGGTAGTTGTATGCACTGATCATCCCGAATTTATGCACAATGTCCGTAGAAGATTACCTGAAGGGTTGTACCCTGGTCCCCTATAGTTTTAATGTTTTGTTTAGTTGTTTTTAGTCATGTAATAAACAGTTGAAACAGTATGTTAATTTGTTGCAGTGAGTACATTTGTAATGCTATATTTGGATCATCTATCTAACGTGAATATGAAGCAGACACTACGT
Source organism: Cenchrus americanus (assembly GCA_947561735.1). Classification (NCBI taxonomy): domain Eukaryota; kingdom Viridiplantae; phylum Streptophyta; class Magnoliopsida; order Poales; family Poaceae; genus Cenchrus; species Cenchrus americanus. Next base: position 193,053,777 of record OX387242.1, read on the forward strand.
GAAAACCTCAGATAGGTCACACAACATTTGTAATGGGCCCTTAACGCCCGTTACATATACCCACATCTGTAACGGTTGTTGTTTGGCACCTGTTACCTATAAGCGCGCCAGGACGACCCCGAGGTTGGCCTCCACAATGCTCGTTACAAATGTGGACTTCTGGTAACGGGCTTCTTACACACCCGTTACATGAATTCTTTGTAACAGACGTTAAATAGAGCCCGTTACACAAGTTAAACCTATCAGTAATGAGCTAGTAAAGTCCGATACTGATCACGCCCTATCGGTAACAGGCTGTTTAAGTCCGTTACTGATCACTCCGTATTGGTAACGTGCTATAAAGTCCGTTACCGATGAGCATTTGACGTTCGTTACTAGTTTGAGAGCCCAATAATTAAAGTCTGAGAGCACTCAACTACCGCGAAGCGGGAGCGTGGCGTCAGTGAACAAATGAGATGGAGGTTTGTTAATCATGGTCTCCTTTGAGTCTATCCTCATTGATAGGTCAACTCGATCCATCTGTCATTGCTTCCATTTCGACATATAGGCACAATCAACACACATATCTTGTGAGACAAAACAGACATCATAAGAGAGATTAACTTGTCCACAAAGATGTAGATAACTTGTCCACAGGAATAAAGATAATTATTAGAAAAGGTTAACTTGTCCATATATCAGGCTAGGACTTAACTTGACCATCACATTATTTACTATGGTCGTGCTATCTAACCATACACATCAACAAAGGCATGTCCCTTGAACATCCACAAAAGTATGGTTACTGACCCTGCACATCAACAAGCTTGAACTAGATCATGCTCCATCAGGATTATTGGCTCTTTTTGCAGCCTCTTCGTAAGCAACCAAGGATTCTTGAAGCCCTTCTAGCGCACCTTCAATGGGCTCGAGATTCTGTTCAGTAGTATAATTATACCTCCTTATGTGCTTAGCCTTTTTGATGAGGATGTTCACTTCTTTTGTGATTTTTTCAAACTCAGGTTTCACATAATCCCAGACATTATGTTTAAGAAGTAACTCAAGCTTTGCTCGCAACTCAAAGAGTTTTGCCTGAAATTAACAGGGTTAAACATGGTATAAGAACAACATAGTTAATTTAGAACTAATTTGCCTCAGACCTTGGAGCAGGGTGCGACAAGTAAAAGCAGATAAGTTCAGAACTGATTTACCTCAGAACTTGGTATAATTAAGATCATGACAAGCATGGGAGACATCATCATAGGCACTAATTAACTTTATGAAGCTCAAGCTCAAGCTACCTTAAGCTCCATGTATAGAACAAGTAAAAAGGCAATGAGATTCAGAGAAACTTGCCTCGCCGTCGTCGTAGTCGTTGCCAGAGTCAGAGATGAGGTCCTCTACACCTTCTTCACCACTCCCTCGACACTCTTCGTAGTTGCTAGACACTTGTCCTCACAAACGTGAGGCAGGCCCCTCGCCCACTTCGCTGCCCCCCCTCACCGACACGCTCCTCCTTGCCGCTGCTTGGCCCCTCGTCAGAATCCGAGAGGATCCAGTCGAGGACCCTCGTCTCCGGCATTGGGTTCACTCCACCGCTGCTTGGCCCCTCTCCAGCACTCATCGTCATCTTCCTCTTTGCTGCCATCTCGCGGGCACGCGCGCGGATCCAGTTGCAGCACCACTTCGTGTTCCAGTTCTCCTCGATCCCGGGTGAACGGGGTCGTCCGCTGCTTGGCCCCTCGCCGGCGCTCATCGTCGTCTCTGTCTCCACACCTCCTCTGCGCTTTTTTTCAAGGAAAGTGCTGCTCTTATCCATTGGGATGGAGGGGGTAGTAGTCAATGCCAACGCGGGTTAGCAAACCCGGGTCGCTTTGTTGGCTAGTGCGCGAGCAATGATTACATTCTTTAACGCTTTTTTTGAAATGACACTTAATTGCTTCCCTAAAAAATTAGGGCCCATAAAGCAGCACCTAAAAACTAGGTAATTCCCCTACGTGTTGCTGCGAGACATGAGAAAATATTTTGATAAATTATGAACCAATTTGCTACCACAACCAGTTTATGCAATAACCCTAAGTTGGTGGAAGATGATGTGGGTATAGTTTGTATGGAGAAAGAATTGGTGTGATGAAGGGTAAAAGAGATAGAGTTTATAACCCTTAGTTTTATGGGAGATGATGTGGGTAGCTTGCATGAAGAGAGAAATGAAGTTAATGATAGTTAGTTGGTACCAATTGTATAAGTAATATAGATTAATAAAAATACGAACAATTCATAGTTTTTTTAAGAATCGAACAACTCATAGGAGTAGTTGGGCATTTGGTATTTTGAATAAAATATGAACAGTCACACGTCTCCTTGTGACCACGTGACTTTTGTGGCCAAGAGCTCTTCTGAGCGGACACGGGTTCCGAGGCGCGTGACCGACCGCCTGACGGTTCGCCGTCTTGTCAATATAAATCCTGGCCGGCCAAGAACTTCGTCAACCGCGGCACCAAGAAAACCCCAGCACCACCGTATCTAGTCACCAAGAAGTGAATCCAAGAGCTTCTCCTTCCTCAAGCAAGCGCATGGCGTCAAGCGAGCCATCAAAGAAGCGGGGGAGGGAGGAGGTGCCGCTGCCCCCGCCCACCGAGCCCAAGGAGGAGCCGCTGACCCCACTCGCAGAGCCTGAGGAGGTGCCGCCACCACCGCCCGCCGAGACCGAGGAGGTGCCGCCGCCCCCACCCGAGGAGGTGAAGCGACGGAAGCCGCCCCGGCGCGGGGTGGTGCGGCCCTTCCTTTGTGCTCTGAAAGTAGAATATTCAGATGCCTGTTTTTCAGTGAAGATGCTCTACGAGGCTTGGCAGAGTCTTGGAAAGCTGGCCGTTCATCTCGGGGTCGAAATACCCCCTGGTTCGAAGGAGATGACCGTGATGGATTACGCCTTCAAGGTCAATGTCTTGGCTGGGAACCTGGAGAGAGAAGTGGTCCCCCATCTACTATGACGACGACGACGATGGCGGCCTCGACGTCTCTAGCTCCAGCTCCAACTCTGACTCTGACTCCGACGGTGGGGCTCCTCTGGCGGCGACTACCTCTGCTTGATTAATTTGTTCCTCTGTTAATGTGTTCTTCTAGTGTGCTTGTTGAACTTGTGATGTACTAGCTAGTAGATCTGTGTATGTTGAACTTGTGATGAACTAATAGATCTAAGAGACGCGGTAGATCAATCCATGTCTCCTATTTTGGAAGTCATTGCAATGTCTATGGTATCAGCTTACAATGAATTGCAATGTGTATGCCAGAAGCTTGATACTCTGTTTGTGTCATTATATGGCAGTAGTTCACAATGAATTGCAATGTGTATATATGCCAGAGTTATGCCAGAAGTTTGTTACTCTGTTTGTCTTAATAATCCACATTTCCTTTGCCTCGTGCTGCAATGAAATGTCATCACAGATGAATTGATGAATTTTGTGATGCGTGACACATTAAGATTTGTGACCCAATTGTCATTCCATTCATTCTTCATTCATACATTTAAGTTTGTCATATGTGATAAATTTTTCATTCTTTATCCACACAGATGAAGCAAAAGCACCACTTTTAACATCAGAATTACTTCTTTGCAGCATACATCCCTAGTAAACATCCAAATACTACACAAACAACAACCACAATAATCAAGTTCATCTTCCAGATCACATTGTCCATCTTCTCCTCCAGTGCTTTCTTACTCTGCTTGTCCTTCAGTGCTTGACTCTGCTCGCTGCTCCCAATCTGACATTCCACTGAATCAACTACTTCATCAGTCGTGTCTGCCCAGTTCGACGGTCGAAAAACAATAACGCCAGCATCCTTCAGCATCTGGAGATACTCCTTGTGGAAATGATAAAATCCACAATACTTGGGGTATTGCAGAATCAAAAGCACATAAGAACCCTAACTCAGATTTGGGAGACACAGCAGACTACTCACCGAGTTCCTTGCACACTTGAAATAAAGACGACCGTGGTTTTCACCTTCCTTCTGCGTCCGCCCCTCCACCACCCGAGCCATACCACAGTCCGGGCAAGGGACTAGTGGAAAGCCACTTAGCTCACAGACTTGATCCAAGCCGATGGAGTGATTGCGGCTGCTCCGGCAACCTTGGACCCTGCTCCTCGCACGAATCGGCGCAGTGCGACATGTGTGCGACGGCGGGGAAGGACGGGCGGGCGACGGCGGTGGAGCTCGGATCGGGGAAGAAGATAGGGGCAGGGGTCGGGGCGCTGGGGTGGATGCATATTCTTTCGGCAAGGGGCATTCCTGACAATGGAGCACTTGTTGGCGACGATGGTTAGTCTACCCGGATCGCCTTTGTCGGTCGGGCAGGCTACGGTTATCTCTTTTTATATAGGCTTCTAACGCTGACGCGTGGGCCCGACACTATTTTTTCTGAATTGAAACTTACTTCCCTCAAATATTATACCCCATAAATAGCACCAAACAGTTCGTAAAAAATACGAATAATTCATAGTTGGTAATTTATTATTTGAATAAAATATCAACAGCAACACTTGCCTAACCAAATTTCTTAAAATTAGAATTTTTCTCTTGTTTACGATATAATAATTATAATAACGTCTTAGTGTGTTCTAAAAATTCTACAAATTGACTTTGCAACATAATTTAAGTCCCTAAGCTTGTCTACAAAAATTCAAATGGTTTCAAAAATGGAAGATTATATTTGTGTACAAATGTCTACATCTCTCACCTAGTTTATTAGAATGTTAGTTCAACATTGAAATTTTCCACAATTTAAAACATGTTCGAACTCATATGCATTTGAAATTTTAACATAACCTTATGTTCACCATAAGATTATGAAATGCAAAGTTTAATTAGTAATGGTTGTGTAAAAAAATATTATTTATATGTTGTACTTATAAGGAACAATATAAGGTGTATAAACAACATCCAAGAAATGGAATTACATACGAAAAAATGTTATAAATGAATAGATGTTGATTTTAGAAAAATTCAGAAACAAATATCATCAAATTTGGATTACGGTTGACGGAGAAAAATGTGATACAAAATTTGATTGCAGATTAAAAGGGGAAAAGCAAATTGTTCTTCATTCGAACAGACCTAGCCCCACCCCTTCATTGGCGACGATGGTTAGTCTACCCGGATCGCCTTTGTCGGTCGGGCAGGCTACAGTTATCTTTTTTATATAGGCTTCTGACGCTGACGCGTGGGCCCAACACTATTTTTTCTGAATTGAAACTTGCTTCCCTCAAATATTATACCCCATAAACAACACCAAAAAATTCGTAAAAAATACGAATAATTCATAGTTGGTAATTTAGTATTTGAATAAAATATCAACAGCCACACTTGTCTAACCAAATTTCTTAAAATTAGAATTTTTCTCTTGTTTATGATATACTAATTATAATAACGCCTTAGTGTGTTCTAAAAATTCTACAAATTGACTTGGCAACAAAATTTAAGTCCCTAAGCTTGTCTACAAAAATTCAAATGATTTCGAAAACGGAAGATTATACTTATTTTCAAATGTCTACATCTCTCACCTAGTTTATTAGAATGTTACTTCAACATTGAAGTTTTCCACACTTTAAAACATGTTCGAACTCATATGCATTTGAAATTTTAACATAACCTTATGTTCACCATAAGACCTCATCTCCTCCGGCAACGACTCTGGCAACAACTCCGGCGACGACTCGGGCAACAACTCCGACGACGATTCTGAAGACCATGAGGCAAGTTCTGAAACCATCACACACAAGATTTGTACTTGGACCTTCACATCTTCACTGATCAATTGTTCTAATGCATCAATTTCCATTTGTTGTAGGAAGTTGTTGCACATGACATTGACATGGAGCCAATGGAATGCTTGATGTCTCTTTTCAAGTTCCAATGCATATTAATTAGGGGTAACAAGGTCATTTGTCACAACTACTAGCATGTCCTAAATTTTCTAAACGAACGGTCTTTTTGGGACGGAGGGAGCATGAGTAAGTTTGCTTGGTGATGTGACCTACATTACTCGTTTTAAGGCCCACACAATCCCACTCGTGCTAGGTTAGTACTTAGTAGGGAAGGACGCCTCCCTCACGCAGTATCCTCCCACTCTCCCCTCGCGCCGCCACCGCCACTTTCTCCCCCTCGCCTTCGTCCCCCTCACCTCCCCCACGCGGCGACCCACTCTACACCCCTTCGCTGAGACGCGTGCCACACCATGCTTGGTGCAACGCTCACCACACCTCTGACAGTGAGATCTAGAGGAGGAGGGACCCAGCTGCGGCGGCGGCGGTGACGACGACAACTAGAGCAGGGATCCAGCGACGATGACGACGACGACAACTAGAAGGAGGAGGGATCCAGCCACGAGGTTGACATGAGGACGAGGACGTGGCGGTGAGTAGGTAGCGACGAGGTGTAGAGATCCCTCCGCTCTGGCAGTGCGAAGGTCAGTGGCGAATCTAAGATTTGAGTTTATGGTATGCCGCTCTAAAAATGTCTTATACAATTCGGTATGCATTCTACCAACTCGGTAATAATTGTAAAATTAACAACAATTCAGTAATAAGGTAATTTGGTATATTTGCTCGAGTTTATGGAATTAGGCCAAGCACACTTTTGCAGCACACATGCGATCAGGTAATCAAGTATACAACTTATGTGTGCGTATGGTTCTCTTTTTATATAAATGCGTATAATATACTTGTACTTGTGGGAATTGCAGGGTATGCCGTGGCTTCTGTGTATAAGTACATGTGGACATATAGCTGTCGATCATATACATACTTAGCATTTCCTTTTAGATTGACCCTTACATTTGGTTTTGCTCTTGTTCCTATGCACATCTGCACATTCTCTCCAAGTTGAATAAGTACCTCATCAGCAACCGAGGAAGCATGCATCTTGCTCTTTAAAATGGTATGGTCGCTTTGCCTGCACTAATTTATGTTAATGGTTTACCAAGAACCAATGATATTACAGTGGGCTAAAGTAGTTACTGTAATTCCCTTGACTATTAATTCACAGATAATTCTGACGAGAACTATAGACCCGGGCCACAAGATGAAGAAGAGGGTTATGGCACTGCAAGTGCACAACAAGACTAGATGAATGGGGCTCAGCGCCGAGGCAGAGAGCCAAGGACATCCACAAAGTGGCCAAGTGACACAATGATAGTCACCTGAGGTCGACATAGTAGGGATGCCAGTACCATTGACTCAAAAGCGCAGGTTCAGGGCACTTGCGGGGCTCGTTGCTAGACAAAAGATACCTTTGAACTTGCCGGAAATCAAAGAACTAAGAAATGATGAAAAGTGGGACTTGTTTGATAAGAATGTGCAGAAACACAAGAAGTTCCAGGAAGATGCGAAACCGCAGGCATTCAAGCTTTTCTGGAAGACGGCAGCCAAGGCATGGAGACAATTCAGATTTCAGCTTAGGCGAGATTTTATCAGAAAAAGACTTGAGCGATTTACAAGGCACCTGTTTATTGTCCCGGAACAGTGGAAGGAGTTCATGAAACAGGCAGAAACCGAGCAAGCCTCATCTGCTAGTGTCAAGTTCAAAGAACTCCGAAGCCGGAACACAAGCGAGCACAACATGGGTCCAAATTTGGTTATCTTGTGAAACTAGAACAATGGGAGGAAGAGGACAGACAATTAGCTGCAGCTGGTATCCCAACCCATATGACGCCTACCCTGACGATCGTTCCAAGAATTGGATACGAGCAAGGAGTAAGCTAGTGATTAAAGACCGTGTTGCCGTGATAGTGTTCAACAACAAAGAGGCGGAAAAATTGGCTGCAGACATCAAGGAGAAGATTGCATGTGCAGAATCTTCAGAAATGGCAGGGCAGAGGGAGTATGATGTGCTAAGTCAGTGCTTGGGCCGCCCTGAACAACACGGTCATGTGTGTGTCGTCTCCAGCTACCAGGGTTGGAAGTATGCAGGGCCTCAGCACGTTGAGATGTACAGGAAGAAGAAGAGGACGAAGACGACACATCAGTTGATACGGAAAAGATAAAGGAACAAATCAAGTAAGAACTGTTGGCTGAGATGCGGATGCAGAACATGCAGATGCAGAGGTGGTGTTGTCACCAGATGGTGTTGTCACCACTGTCCAATCGCGCAAGCCCTTCACCCGCCACACTGAAGAGCAGCTGTGCGTCCGCAGATGTAGGTTTGATCGATGGCACTGCAGAGTTGGCGACGGAGGTGCGCTGTGATGATCGTACACACGAAGACCTTATAGGAATGTTAACTGAACCCACACACTGTGGCCTATGGATCATGTGGAGGGGGATTCAATGTGAGGCTGCACTTGGTCTTGTTCATCCAGAGGAGACTATGCTACAAACAGTCCCGATTCATGAAGACAGTGTAGTGGTTGAAGTGATCACTATATATACTATCTTTGCGGATGAACTATTGGAATACCCTCCTAATGACAAGGTGATGAAACTCGGACAAGCTCAAGGACAGAGGTTACAGTGGAGAAGGTGTCAGATTGACATCAAAGGAGCACCAACATGTATATCTCATTCACAGGCTATTGTACAGATTCCTTGTAGTTCACATAGTACGGTACAGGTTCCTTCCTCAGATGGTTCCCCTCCTCCTTCTTCTTCTCCTCCTCCTCCTCAATCCCCACACGTTCCATCCCCACATCCGGAAGGTACACAAAATATTCCATCCCCACCTACTCCTAGTCCGAAAAATACAGAAAAACTTGCATCCCCACATCCGCAAGAGACACCAAATATTCCATCCCCACCACCACGCCCACCACCCCCTCCTCCTTCTCCTCCTCATGAAACAACATAACCTACACCCCCAAATGGAAGTGCTCAAAACAATCATGCCAAAGTAGGTACATCTGGGCCTAATACCTCTGTAATAGGTCCTGGTGAGACACCACTAGGCAAGAAAGCCCTTGAGAAACCTTCAGCCATTTCAAAGCTGCAAGAAGAGAAACTTGCCAAAAATAACAGCTCTACAACACCTACAGCAGGCAAGCAAGCCCATAAGAAACCTTCTTCAGCCATCTCAAAGTAGCAGGAAAAGGAAATTGTTGTAAATAAAACCTCTAAGAGGCCTACTAGAAAGCAATCTAAAATAAACGCCAAGGAGAATCGTCGGTATATGACTAACCCAAAGCAATCTGAGAGTGACACTGAGAAGAATCCTTGGGCTATGGCTAACCCAAATTACAAATTCAGAAAGAACATTCTCAGTGATGGTGGTCTCAAAAAGGCTGCTCCTTTTACCAGAAAGCTCCACACATTCTACATGCAACGTGGTGAGTCAAATGATGCTTCTGACATTATGGTCACACTTCGGCCCAGGACCAATGCCTGTGCAACTCAGTGATTTGTACGATCGCTTCAACTTGGATGCTTTGGATCTGACACTTCTCCGCTGCTTCATCCTGCAAGTTGCTTGAAAATTTAATCTACTTCTCACTAATGACATCCTCTATCGAACTGCGCTTTTTGCCTCACATCATTTTATTACCATGTATTTTGTCTCCTTATACTTTGTTTTTTCTAACTAATAGGAATATGACTGTAGAAGTTGACAACAAGGGCCCTGCATTTGGCTACCTTGATCCTGAATGTCTTTGCTCGACAATGTTGAGCAGCACGGATGACACTGTTTCTTTCTCTGTTGACTATATGCTCAGAGCCTTCGAACAATATGCTACAAAGGATTTAATGCTTACCGCTTATCTCAGTAAGAACCACTGGATTGTAGTGGCGATCATTCCGAAGCAGCGGAAGGTCTACTATCTTGATTCATTGAAGACAATTAATACTAATACTAGCCCTTTCGAGCTAATCATTAATGAGTAAGTTATTTCTCTCTTAACCTGTGGACGTTCCTCAACAAACCGTATAGAGTATATTAATTAATAGTGTCCTAACCATTGTTGATATTTTCTTTGTAGGGCTTGGAATCGTTACTGCTGCAAAAAGTTCTCACGTCGTGACCCCTTGAAACACGTCAAAGATGTTAAGGTACATACCACTTATTTCCTTCCTGTGGAAGATAGTACTAAAGCTTGAGTTTATTTCTTCTCGATCAACACTATTTTTCTCTGTACGTTTATTGCAGTGCCACCAACAACCTACTGGATCCAGACTCTGCGGCTTCTATGGTGCCTATCACATGCTTCAATTAAAATATAGCGGCACACATATGAAGGTACTTTCTTGGGATCTTCATTTGTAAAACCTGCAACTGAGCACAATTAGCACTACACATGTTTGGTAACCACCTATATATGTGTGTGCTGACTGGTGACATTATTATATCCAGAGATTAGGACTAGATGAGCATCCTCTCGACAAATCATTGCTAGTAGATGTTCGTGAAAGAATTGCCACATTCCTCATGGAACAGGTGATCACAGCCGGAGGAAAATTTCATGCTTATGAAACTGTGTGGGCTAATATTGTGTTTGGTCACTAGGAAATTTTTGCATTCCTCCTTGTCCATGAACTTTTGCATTCCTCATTATCCATGAATTTTTGTGATATTGTTGCATTCCTCCTTGGGAGATGCATTTCCTCCTTGTATGAGATGATGATGCTGAATTTTATCATATGATGTATGTGAATTGTGGATTTCTGTGAATTTGGATGCTGGATCTAATTTCTGTGAATTTAGTCATATCCTAGCTGGTTCCAGGATGTAGCCCGTGATGGCTGCCAAATCCTGGCTGGAACCAGGATGCAGCCGGAAAGCAGGTAGCAGGTTACTGTAGGGGTGGCCTACGTATTAGTTGTGGTAACGGTCATTGTTTAATGTCTGTTACGAATATGTCTTATCAGTAACGGGCATCTGCCCGTTACCTTTCTTGGGTTATTTGTAACACTTGATCGGTAACGGGCGCATTGCCCGTTAATAAAGGCGATCTACGCCCGTTACCAAAGCCAGTTTTTCACGTAGTGGACAGTTATATATCATTGAATGTAGTTAACTTAGGTTCAGTTTCAAACAGAATTGAAACATAGTAGACGGAAGTAATTGATTAGCTTGGAACTGAAGCCTGACGCTATAATCTCGCGTTTAATTTATTCAGGATTCAGGATTGAGGTTGCAAGAAGCTTACCATGGCAATATGCCAATATATGCCCTTAATGACAATTCTGCTTTTTTTAGTCAAACCGTGTGACGAAAGCTGCAGGAAATTCGATCGTCGGCTTAATTAAAATACTCCTAATTAAGTGAACAAGTGTAGCTAAAGTCTGGAAAAGCAAACCTTAAAGGAATGTTTTGGGGGCCCATTACAACTATCCATACCTAAGGGTGTGTTTGGCAGAGCTACAGCTTTGAAAAAACAACTCCAGAGCTGCCGATGTGCGCGCAAGGCAGCCGCGACGACGGCCTCTCCCAGCGACGGCGAGCTCTCCCAATCCCGTGCGGGCTCCAGCGATGGCGGAGGCATGCCTCGCGAGCACCCGACAGAGAGCACCAAAGATGGCACTGGGCTCTCCCACGGTGGCGGCCCCTTCCTTCCCTCCGGCTGCAAGGGCCATCTGCGGCGGCGGCAGCTCCCCTCCCTCTGACGCCACACGGCATCAAGCTCCCATGGCGGCCAACCCCTCCCCTCCCTCCTATGGCGGCGCGTCCATGGCCAGCTTCTCGCTCTTGTGGTGGTGGCGGAGCGACAACAAAGGAGCTGCGTGTGGGGAGATCCGGCGGCGGTGGCCTGGAGGCGGGCCACGACGGTGCGGAGGAGCTGCGTGTGGCGGCGTCGGCCTCATGCATCCTCGCCGCGGGGGCGCGCACGATTGCGTCATCGGGCCGGTGGGCGTAGCATCTTCGCGGGGGCACTTACGGCTGCGGCGTCGCCGGCGGGCGCACTACCTCCTCGCTGCGGGACAGGCGGATGGCTTTGGTAATCCACTGCAGAGGAAGAAGGAGGCGACGTGGAGGGGGGAAAAGAAGCGAACCGATCATTTTCCACTAAACGGTGGCATTGGTGGGTAATTTCTCTCAACTCCGCAAGACTTGGAGTTGGTGGAGCACCCCCTGAGGTACTCCACAAAAACTATGGAGTTGGGGCCTGCTCCAGCCTTTTTTGAGCAGATCCACGGTGGAATTGCTGGAGCAGAGTGTGTTTGGCTGGAAAAAATTGGACAAGAGTTGATCTGGAGCTGTGTGGTGTTCATTACCGGAAAGACGGCCTTTGTCGTGCACCAAATGATTTGCCGGGCGCTTTCTATCGGGCGCACGGCAAAGGCCTCTCTTTGTTGTGCGCTTACGACACGACGCACGGCTCTGATAAACGCACGGTGCAGACATCTTTGTCGTGCGTCGTTTCAAGGGCGCACGACAAAGAAATATCTTTGCCGTGCGTTGGGCCGTAGCGCACGGCAAAGAGACCCAGGCACATGCGCCCCCCGTGGCACGGCGGACGGCTGGGGCGGACGCTAACGGTCGTTAGCCTTTGCCGTGCGCCCTATATGAAACGCACGACACATATATATCTTAGTCGTGCGTTTCTCGCCGGCGCATGGCAAAGATTATTTTAAAACTTTGATTTTTTTTATTTCTTTTGATTTGTCCACTACAAATGCATTACTTTGTACTCTGTATCTCAAATTGGTACTCATCCCGATTTATTTGGTATTTTTTATGAATTTCTTTCCTTAAAAGGATTTTCTTCACATAAATCAAAATTGAACTGCAAGTACATGAAATGATAAGGTAAAGTTCGTAGAAAAATGATATTCGTGTAATTGAGTCCTTTTTAAGACCTTACCGACCAAATTGGTTGAAATTATGTACATTTGATTCACGAAGGATGAGAATCGACGTTCATTGGTAAAGTTTTTTAATTGTAAAAAATGCAAACGAAGTTAGAAAATCATGAGATTCATCGAGAGGTCATGATATGGTATGGGAAAGTTGTGATAAAGAGTAGGGAAGGTTTTGAATATTTGTCACGCATAGTGTTTACAAACTGAAGCATCTCACTAGAAGTTCTAAAGTGTTTAGAGTGATCTCCTTTGGTTTGTAAACTTAGTAAAATTTGAATTTTGTTTTGACTTCAAAACGTTTTCTCTAGTGAACATACAACATGCAATTGTCTCATGTTAGTTTATGGTAATTTTTACATCCATTTAAAAATTTATGCGTAATATTTACAAAAATTTAAAATTCAATGTAGCCTCTTTGCCGTGCGCCATCCCCAAAAGGCGCACGGCAAAGGCTGGTGGGCCCACATGCCAGTCAGGCACTGTGGGCGTCGACCCACGGCCGGTTGCTGGGCCGATCATTGCCGTGCGCCATCCCTACGCGGCGCACGGCAAAGGCAGGGTTGGTCACCTTGACTGGCAAGTGGACCCGTCTATGACGTGCGCCAGACCACAGAGGCGCACGGCAAAGGCTGCGGGCCCACATGCCAGTTAGGCACTGTGGGCGTCAACCCACGGCCGGTGGCTGGCAGGTGGGCCGATCTTTGCCGTGCACCGGCCCCATGCTGCGCACGGCAAAGGCTTGGTTGGGCACCAAGGCTGGCAGGTGGGCCCGTCTTTGCCGTGCGCCAGTACCCCGAGGCGCACGACAAAGATTGTGGGGCCGGTTGGGTCTGCTCTTTGCTGTGCGCCGTGACCCGAGGCGCACGGCAAAGACTGGGGTTAACACTACCTCCCGGCCGGCCGTTTCTTCCCTAGAGTCAAATGCCCCAATTAACCCGATCTGCCGTCGCCGCCGCGCCTCCACCCCCCCGCTCCCGCCGCCGCCGCCCCCCGCCCGCCACCGCCCGCCCCTCGCTCCGGCCGGTGGGGCGCCCGGACCGCGCCCCCCCGCCTCCCCCCTCCCCGGCGGCGGCGCCCCGGCGGTGGCGCCCGCCTCCCCCGGCCGGCCACCACTGCAGGAAGGAGGAGGAAACGAAGAAGGGGGAAGGAAAGGAAGGGAAGAAGGGGGAAGGAAGGGAAGAAGGGGGGAGGAGGAGAGGGAGAAGGAGGATGGGTGGTGCTCTCCGGCCGTGATCTCACACCACGTCGTCTCGACACGTACGCCATCCTCTCGGTGAGCACTCCCTCAACCTCTATCGCATTTAGATGAAACTACTATGATGATCTATCGTTCGTTACATAAATGAGTAGTGAAGCATAGCTATGTGATGACCTATGTAAGATTAAATTTGTGATGAGTAGCTTGAACTCAAAAAATATAATTTGAGTACTAGCGGTATATGTTGCTTATGCTCAAGTGGAAAGAATGGCAAATCTCATGTGTCCGGCCATCGAGCCGTGGGAAGAGCATTTGTTTTTTGGCCCGACCTTCGTGTCGTGGTCTTTTCTTTGCAGGTTTTGAAACCTTCCCGTACAGGGGAGGTGCTGCCGAATTGTTTATCTAACTACGTTGCCTTGGTCTAATTTTGCAGGAGAGCGCCCACCGCCGCATCCACCGTCGAAGGAGTAGCCCCGGCCGTTTCCTCGGATGTCCACTGTGTTGTTGTTGCCTGTTTGAGCTACTAGGTGAGCATGTGCAGATGACCCCCTCCTCCGCAATTTATTTACATAGGTCTCGTAACCCAATTAGGCGTCTCCCGTTCGAAAGGGATAAAGTTGTAGATATGCATATGCTTATATATCTATGATTGCATCCGTTTCGAATTGTCCACATTTTTTGGACAGCCTGAGGATGTGTAGATGAGTTTAGTTTCCATGTTCTGCTCTGATCTGGGATAGAGTTTCGGCACCACCTTCCCGTTGTTCTCTGGTTACACAATCTCCTTTCTAGGACGTGTATCTGGAGAACAGCGGGGAGGTGCTACCGAAATTCTGTCTCAGATCGGAGTAGAGCATGGAAACTAAACCCGTCTACACATCGTCGGGTGGGATTAGGACCTATCTTTACCTACTACTAGCATGATAGACAACGTGTAGAAGCAATCTACTTTATAAAATCTCCTAAGATTTCTGTTTTTTGCACCAACTTGTTATATCACTAGTTAAAGGATGGATAACCGAGAGTGGATGTACACGGGTTGGAGGAATAAGCGAGACTACTCTGCTGAATTCGCACGCAACATGGATGCATTCTGTAAAAAGGCATTTGAGAAAGGACAACATAAAGCTTTGTGTCCCTGTAGTAAGTGTGAAAATACGAAATACCAATCTAGGCTCAACATGGCTAAACACATTGTGGCGCATGGGTTTGTGAAAAACTATACCCGGTGGATTTGCCATGGTGAAGCACATCGTGCGAGAGAAGAGGTCTTGAGGCAACGCATCGTGACTTTTGATGCTGAAGCCGGGTGCGGAGACATGATAGAAGACTTTCATCAAGGGAACTTCGATAAAGGGCCTGACCAAGTTATGGAAGAAGCTCCGGAGCCAACCGCGAAAGCTTATTATGACATGTTGTCTTCCGCACAGAAACCACTTCACGAGCACATTGATGTGTCTCAACTTGATGGCATCGGGCGCTTAATGGCCCTAAAGTGCAAATTTGGCATCAGTCGAGACGGGTTCAATGAAATGTTGGTAGCTATTGGCACTTTGCTTCCGAAAGAGCACAGTCTCCCACAGAGCAGTTACGAGGCACAGAAACTCCTTCGTGTACTTAAGATGCCATATGAGGCGATAGATGCTTGTACAAATGGATGTGTTTTGTTTCGAAAAGAACATGTGGATGCAAAGTACTGCCCTAAGTGTAAATCCTCTAGGTACCTCGAGTTAGACTCTGGCGGTGGTCATAAGAGGCAACTCGACGTACCAGTGAAAATCCTACGGTACCTTCAATTCATACCGAGGATCACACAAATGTACATGACTGAGGAAACTGCAAAGTAGATGACATGGCACAAAACAGGCAAATGATACCGTAGTGAAGATATCATGCTACATCCAGCTGATGCTGAGTCTTGGCAATATTTTGACCGTTGTCATCCTGACAAGGCTGTGGAAGCTCGAAATGTACGTGTGGCGCTGGCTACAGATGGGTTCAATCCTTATGGACTGATGGCTGCGCCATACACTTATTGGCATGTGTTCGTTACCCCCTCAATCTTCCCCCTGGCATCATGTTTAAGCGGCAGTTCGTATTTGTGTCCTTGATAATTCCAGGATACCCAGGGGATAAAATGAGTGTGTACATGCAGCCCTTGATTGATGAGTTGGAAAGTGCTTGGAAAGACGGGGTACGTACTTATGATCGAGCTACAAGGACAAACTTCAAAATGTATGTGTGGTACATGTACTCCCAGCATGACCATCTGGCGTATGGGTTATTCTGCGGATGGTGTGTTCACGGGAAGTGGCCATGCCCAATATGCAAGCAAGCTTTAATGTTCATCTGGCTGCCGAAGGGTGCCAAGAGATCTTGTTTTGACTTGCATCGACAATTCCTCCCTATGAACCATCCATTTAGACAGGACACCAAGAACTTTACAAAAGGTGTTGTGGTTGAAGACCCCCCACCATTGATGTTGACGGGTGCCGATATTCTTGCGCAGTTAAACGCACTCAAGGAAAAAGAAGGAGGTGGTTATGAGGGATATGGCTTGGAGCATAACTAGATTCAGATTTCAGGCTTGTGGAGGCTACCCTACATGTGTGACATTCTTCTTCCGCACAACATTGATATGATGCACACGGAAAAGAATGTCGCCGAGGCACTGTTCCACACAACCATGGAGACTGAGAAGTCAAAAGACAGTGTTAAATCTAGACTTGATCAAGCTAATTTGTGTGATGGACCAAAGTACAACATTCCGAAACCCAAACCTGGGAAGAGATGGAAAAAGCCTGTAGCCCCATACGTCCTGACCAAGCCCCAAAGGAAGGAAGTACTAGAATGGTTCCAAACTTTAATGTTCCCTGATGGGTATGCAGCAAATCTGAGGAGGGGGTGAACTTAACCACTATGCGAATAAATGGGTTGAAGAGTCATGACTATCACATATGGATCGAGCGGTTTCTTCCGGTGATGGTTCGAGGCTATCTAACTGACCACATATGGAAAGTGCTTGCAGAGTTGAGCTATTTCTTCCACATCCTTTGTGCTAAGGAGTTGTCCAAGAAACAGGTGAAAAAATTCGAAGAAGCGGCTCCGGTGTTGCTTTGTAAGCTGGAGAAGATATATCCACCTGGCTTTTTCAATCCGATGCAGCACATGATTTTCCACCTCCCGTACGAGGCACGAATGGGGGGCCCTGTACATGGTCGTTGGTGCTATTCAATTGAAAGAGTACTAAAGGTTCTTCGAACGATGACTAGAAACAAAAACAAAATTGAAGCATACATTGCTGAGGCATACTGTACTGAGGAGGTGACAAACTTCACAACTAAATATTATGTTGACACCCTTCCAAGCGTGCAAAATCCAACCCCTCGCTACAATGCCAACGAAAATGAATCGAACCTCAGCCTCTCCAAAGGGCAACTTGGAAGAGCAAGTGTTGCAACTTATCGGAACTTGCAATATAATGAGTGGCGCACTATCATGATATATGTGCTGAAAAACCTTACTGAAGTGCTTCCCTATATTGAGTAAGTTCTCAACAAACTAGTTTTCCATCATTTCCATTTCTGATAACAGTACCTAACCTCCTCGTACGCACAGACAATTTACCCGTCAATTCTGGCGGGGAAGAAATCCACCCAAGCCGGATGAAGTTGATAAACTTCTTGATGACCATGATTTCATTTCTTGGTTCAAGATGAAGGTACGATCATTTAGGAGAGCCTCATACTTTTTGTTTCACATAACACAATCCTTGTAGGTGCGAATGTTACAATGATATGTCTTGCTTCTACTTGCAGGACCAAAGAGAAAAGTCGATGGATCCTGAGTTGAGACAGGTTTCCATTGGTTGTGAGTTAAGGATCGCGTCATACGGCGGCTATGATGTGAATGGGTACCGCTTTCACACAAAAAGTCACCAGCAGAGTCGGGCGAACCGAAGAACCACAAACTCCGGAGTTTGTTCGACAGGCACTGATGGAAAAGACTACTATGGAATAGTTGAAGAAATATGTCAACTCACGTTTCCTAGTTGCAAGCCCCTCAAACCTGTCTTATTCAAATGCCATTGGTTTGATCCTAACCAAACCCAAGAGACCAAGGATGTTGGACTGGTCGAAATTTGACAGTCATCCGTCTATGACGGAGAAGATGTCTACATTGTGGCTCAACAGGCCACACAAGTGTATTATCTCTCATACCCGTGCAAAACCGACGAACGTTCACAAGGTTGGGACGTTGTGTACAAGGTATCGCCACACGGTAGACTACCTGTCCCAATCAATGAAGACTACAACATAGACCCAAATACATATGAGGGAGAGTTCTTCCAAGAAGATGGGCTCCCGGGAGATTTTGTGATAGACATAACCGAAGCATTAGAAATAATGGAAGTAGAAGATGACGGTGGAGAAGAGATTGACGATGATGACGACGTAGTATTAATTGAGAAAGTCGCAGCCGGGCAAGATGTTGACGCTCCTCCAGCGGATGAATATCTGGAAGACATGCGTGATAGTGATGATGAGACTTCTGATCCTGATAATCTCCATGAAGATGTTTATTACTAATACATGTAAGCTCCGTAATTATTGTATTATTATTTGAAATATTATGTTATTTTCAATTATGTCTTATTACTTGTTCATTTTTAATTATGTCTTATGTCCCCGTATTGACTTGTCTACTGTTTTTAATTTCAAGTGACAGAAGATGGTGGGCAGCTCCCTTCACCGTTCGTGCTCGTCTGCGTACAGGAGGGTGACAGGGAAGGGTGGCTCCAGCAAGGGTAAGGCAAAGAAGAGAAGAGCACGACAGGAGGAGGAGGAGGAGCACGAGGAGGAGGAGCTGGCCCAGGCGGAGCCGGCCCGGGAGGAGCCGGCCCAGGAGGAGGAGCCACCCCAGGACACGGATTATGAGCCGGAGGCTGAGGAGGCTAGTGGGGGGAGCACGAGGCGGACGACACTAGTGGTGACACTATTGGTAGAGTCTACCAGCGAGGTCGCGCATGACTCCCGGAGAGGCCGATACCGGTTGCTCAACGGCCGCTGATTAAACCCGAAGGCACACTGTAAGTAATTTCAGATGTTTGTCAATATTTTCTCCTTTGAGAACTTGAAATCGCAATACATACTAATATTTCATCTTTATTACTTGTGGTGGGGGTTGGGAAGTCATTGAACTAGGTTCTCACAACCGCCTGGTCAACGGCATCCTGGATCTTTTGGTGAGGTACCACTTCCCAGGCCTCGTTCGGATCGGTGAGGGTGATTCTACCAGGTGGGAGCCGGCTCGAACGTGGGCACACTACAAGAAAGCCACCGACACTTTCGAGAGGGACGACAGATGCTTCGCCAACAAGGCAGAGCGAGTGAAGGCCGAGTTGTGGGTAAGTCTTTCTCAATTCATCGTATTCTATCGGGCATTTTTGCAATATTGATTGTGGATCCATTGCTGCTTTATATGCAGGACTTCTATAGGTTGGTTGGTGGATTTGAGGAGAAGGCGGAAGCGAGGTGCGGAGACGGTGTGCAAGAAGCTTGTGCTGGACATGCACTACGAGGCACAAATTCAGTGCGTCATAAACTACTCCGCTGCAAAGTGGGGAAAGAAGATGACCAAAGCAGAAGCGCGAACCTATAGGCTGACCCAGGAAGAATACGAGGAGGTAAAATTGCATTTCGGCTTTTTGGACATCGCTTAATATGATATTCTTACATCTCATTCACTTGATAACGTGTAGACGCCTGCGTGGTGGTGCGTTAACGATGCTGACTGCTGGAAACGCATAGTGGCGAGGTGGTTCAGCCCGGAGTGGATTGAGAAGCACGACGCTGGCCGGCAGAAGCATTTGTTGATGACGTACCCAAAACACCATCAAGGCAACCTCACGGCTGCACAGTACAAGAAAAGATGGGTATGAAAAGATCCATTTCTTTGTTGTAAAGCTCAATTCTATCTAATTTCTAATTAACTTGATTTTTTTCAGTCCCGGGCACATGGAGATGCTGAGTGCACCGACGTGATGGCATACATGTTGGCCCACAAGGGCAAGGCGACCGCGTCCGAGACCACCTACAACCCCGACGACCCGCCGGAGGCGTACAACAATCCCTCCATCCACTCCCGCTTCACTACATATGCAGAGACGGGAAGGCAGATCCATGGGCCAGAGTGGGATCCCATCTGTGCGTCGTTTGATGGAGAGATGGTCATGAGGATTGGTGGGGGGAAGAAGCACGACCATTACTACATGGGCGACAACCTTAGGACATGGCCAGTACTCCCACTCTCGTAGCGGTAAAGGCAAAGGACACCGGGAATGCCCCTCCCATACACCCACGGCCGTCGGCGGCACTAGCCGAGATGGAGCGACTCAAGGTTATTTCTAATTTACGGCAAGTTACTGAATTTCTGCATATGTTCACTTTGTGTTGTAACATTGGGATGAACAATTGCAGGCGGCCTTAACCGCGGTCGAGCAGCGTGTGGAAGAACAGCAGGGGCAGCAGCAGCAGGTGGCCGATCAGGTGGCCCAGCAGGTGGCCCAGGCGATGGTCACACACCAGACGGCGATGCTGCAGTGGGCGGCGATGCAGCAGTCGCAGATGACCGCGCACATGCAAGCATGCATGCAAGCTTTTCAGAGTGGTCTACCGATGTCCCCGCTGCCTGTGATGCCCCCGATGCCCACGCCGATGATGCTCCCTCCCCCTATGGCCGGTTCTCCTACTGTGAGTTACTTGACATCTTTCTTCTTAAATTTTGAACATTGGAGACTTAGAGAAGGTAGAGATTTAGACTCACTTTGAAACCTAGACAAAGTAGAGACTTAGCCAATTTAGATTATAACTTGGACAACTTTCTTTGCCTCACATGCCTTTTACTATTTTTTTCAAAGAACATATCGGCGGCATCGAATACTCTGCATGGGTCCCCAGCCTTGTCACAGGTGATCCAGCAACAGTTGTTTCCACCGGAGTTCCGCACGCCTCCTTCTCAGTGAGTCGCACCTTTTTATTTGCATTGTGGACTTGTCTATGAACTGTGATCAACAATGTGCACTGTTGATGAATTGTGGACTTTTGTGTGCACTTATCGATGAACTTCGGACTTCGGTGTGGATTTGTGATGTATATTATTATATATAATGCCTGTGATGGATATTGTGACATATATGATGCATGTTGGGATATATATGATGCCTGTGATGGATATTGTGATATATATGTCATGTATATGGTTTTTGGGAATTTTTGGACGTGAAAAACAGAAAAAAAATAAAAAAATAGGTCAATTTGCCATGCGCCATGGGGTAGGCGCACGGCAAATTGACATAAAACGGCTGCCAGAATAGTCCCTTTGCCGTGCGCCTAGGGCGGCGCACGGCACATTGACCATTCTTTGCCGTGCACCTCGCCACCAGACGCACGGGAAAGGGACTGGTGCACCGGGCGCCTGAACCAACCTTTGCCGTGCGCCTAGAGACACGACGCACGGCAAAGAGACTAGTCCACCGTGCACCATGGACCAATCTTTGCCGTGCGCCGTGCCACGTGGCACACGGCAAAGGGCGGGGTCAACCGTGCGCCTTGACCATTCTTTGCCGTGCGCCGTGCCCCGTGCGCCCCGTGGCGCACGGCAAAGAGTGCCACTATTCCCGTGCGTGCTCAGCGGCGCACGGTAGGGAGGGTGTGACGACGTCTCCCCCAGACGGCCGTCAACACCTTTTCTTTGCCGTGCGTCGCATATTACGCACGACAACGAACTGTGCCGTGTGTTGCCTTTGTAAAGAATCGGATGCCCGTTAGCCTAAGAGGGGGAGGGGGTGAATTGGGCAACTTAAAACCTTAACCTATGGCTTCACTAATTTTGCGCAAAGGTAAACTAGAACATACTTTCTATATGTGCAACTAGGTTGTTCTAGTTTGAAACTCCAATCCCAAAAGAAGGTTTGCAACCTATAGCCAATATTAGCATGATACCACTCTAGGAAAGTAGAGGCAAACAAAGATTGCAACAGAGTAAATGCAGAAACGTAAAGGGGATGAGAGGAAGTAAACTCTTGACACGCGATTTATCCCGTGGTATCGGTAGGCACTAAGCCACCCCTAGTCCACGTTGTTGAAGCACTCACACAAGAGTATTGCTTCTCGGTCACCAAGTCTCTCCCAAGAGCACCACTTGACTCGCCACAAAGGCTAGCCACTTAGGCACTTGCCAAGCTCCCTTGGTCACCTTGATGCCGCCTCCACTAAGGAGCTTCTCCACCAAGGAAGGGGGTCTCCACATCCCCGCACAAAGTGTCCTCGCCACTCCACACCAAGCCGGAGGGTCGATGACGATTGCTGGTGAGCCACTTAGGCCCCAGGCTTCCGGTGAACCTTGTACAACTGGGTTCACTCAAGAATCACCTCACAAGGTTGGCACAACCTTGCACTCACTCAGCTCTAAGCTAAGCCTAGCACTAAGTACATACACAAAGCATGTACTAGTCTAAGGATGAGCAATTAAGCACTTGGATGGATTGGATATGATCTTCTATGTGTCTTGAACTCCTCTGCACTTCCACACAATCCAGCAACCTCAAATGAGTGAGTGGTGGGGGTATAAATAGCCCAAGGCATCAAACTAGGCGTTGGCTAACGTCCACTGAAAAAGGTACCGTCGGATGATCCGACGCTATGCTTTTCCAGGGCGTCGGTTCATCCGGTGCCCCTCCCACGTCACGTAGCCGTTGAGGTTCTCTGACACAACTGCTCCGACACCACGTCGGATCATCCGGTGCTGAAGGCCTCACGTCCAAGTCATCACTGTTAGCTTCCAACTGACCGTCGGATAGACCGACGCTAACCCTGACCAAGGCGTCAGATCATCCGGTGCTGAAGGCTTCGTCTTGGCGCGTCACTGTATGAATTCAAACTGAGCGTCGGATAGACCGACGGGGTTCCCACTCAGACCGTCGGATCATCCGGTGCTACTGTCTTCATTGCTCTTCCTCTGCAACTCGTCCGACGCTACTAAATAACAGACTGTCGGTTCATCCGACGGTGCCTAGGGTTTGACCATGTGCACCAACTCGTCCGACGATTGCACCGACGCTTGTATTTGAGGGACCGTCGGTTCATCCGACGGTGTCTTCTGTTTTCTTTTTCTTGCTCGGTTTTGACCCTTTGTTTTGGCATTTTTGCATGTGGTTTTCTTGCATCCTTGGGACCTAGAAATGTCTACAAAGACATGCACAAACAATATGGTTAGTCCCAATGATCATGTTGTCATGAATCACCAAAATTAAACTCCGAACTAATGGCATATGAGGCCATGTTCGCTACAATCTCCCCCTTTTTGGTGATTTATGACAGCACAACCAAAGCAAGCATAAATTTTCTAGAATTGACAGAATTAGAACCACTTACACTTTCTTGGATGCTTACCATCATCCAGACTCCCCCTAGATCAAACTTCCCCCTTTTTGATCTTCATGTTCACATTCTCTCCCTTTGGTCTCATATCCTTGAAACCACTTGTAAGCATCCTTGAAACCACTTGTAGGCTTAAGCCACAAGCTTGCTTTGGTCTCACATTCTCCCCCTTTGGAATAAAATCTCCAAAAAGTCCAAAGCAAACAGGTCCAAGGAAACTAGCAAGATCTAGCAACCGTAGCTCAAAGGAGAAATGTTAAATGCAAGGGAGAAAGCCACATGAACCATTATCCATATATATGATATCAATGAAGATACCACATGTGAGAGTACTAAGTTGGATCACAAGCTCATGAGACTAGCATGATACAACCTAAGCTCCCCCTAAGTGTGTGCACAAAAAGAATACCACTTGCATGACAAGGGTAGTGAGAAACAAGTGCAGAACTACAAACTTGTAAAACAAGGAAGCTTAGAGCATATCATGCAAAGAGGTAGCTTAAAGGACAAGAGAAAAGACAAATGGGTTCTTGTTACATTACCACTTGTAGATATTACTTGTAGTCTTTTGATCATTGCATACCTTCGGGGGGTTGATCCTCTCTACCTTGTTGGCACCACATTGAGATGAGCCACTTGGAAATGATATCACTAGGTGACACCTCTTGAAAGAAGCTTCCATAGAAGACACTTGGGGTACCACATGGATTAGGAATGTATGAGTGCATCGCCTTTGAACTTATATAGAGACATAAGTTCGCAAGGACATGATTCAATAGCATGAAGCTCATATTGCTATATTCACTCTTTTAGATATGTTAGATCACACTGAGAGTGAAATAGCATTATCTTAGAATGAAACACCGCACCGGAACGCGTTGCTAAGGGACTACATAAGATAAGGTTGAAAGAATGTTAGTCCCATAACCAAACCATAGGATGAGCTCCCCCTAAATGTGTGCATTTAGTGTTTGAATCACCAACCAAATGTATGCACATTGTTTATGACAACAAAAGGGAAGCTTACCCTATAGCTTGCTCATGATGCAAAGAGATATATTTGAAAACATGCATCATGAAAGAACAATGGTAGCTTTCCTACACACTAATCAAACCATGTAGATTGCTCATGGGTTAGCACATGACACAAGCAACCTACCATATGCAAACGATGCAACAAATGCAACATAAACAAGGCAATGGAGCTACAATGATACAAGAGATAGGTACTAGTTTCCATTACCTCAACCGGGGAACTTGGGAAACACATGTCCAATTTGCAAGCTCGGCTTATAGGCTTGAATCTTCTCATCTTGATTGTGCCAAGCCTCCAAGTCCCCGTATCCAAGGCCTTCAAGCGACCTTTGGAACCCAAACCATTGGAGGCCCCTTCATGTTGGTGATGACTTCCTTGGGCACCCAAATGGGTTGGTTCCTACCCCGCTCTTCCTTCATCTTCCCAACCTTGTGTGCAACCACCTTGCCATTTGCTTTCTCTTGATGACATAGGTGTTGCTATTTGTCTTGTTCTTGCGGTTGGGCTTGGTGTAGATGAGGGAGCTCTTGATTGTGGGCTTCAACTTCTTCTTTGCGCCCTTGTCCATCTTCTTGACAAATTGAGGGCATTTGTAGAACTTGTGCCCTTCTCCATGACACTTGTAGCAAGTCACGGTTGCACCCTTCTCAAGCTTCTTCACCATGGGATCACGGTTATCTTGAGAAGGTTGGACTTTGCTCTTCATGTCTTGAGAGATGTCCACTTGTTCTTCATCGTTCTTGCCCTTGCCCATCAAGTATGCCAACCTCTCTCGGAGCCATTTCACTTCTTGCTTGAGCTCATCATTTTCCTTGCCTATGAGATAATCACATGATTCTACAACAACATTCTCATGGCAAGATGGTGAGCAAGATTCATCAATTAAATCAATGCAAGAAGTTGAAGCATCTACCTTGGAGATAGGAATTGCACAAGGGATAGATGTTTCATCAAGCTCAAAGGAATTACTTGTTTTAGTCTCATTGCTCTCAAGCTTAGATTTTATCTCATCACACTCCTTGCTAAGCAATTTGAATTTGCACAACAAATGTTCATAATTTGTAGCAAGGGTGTCACTAAGATCATTGAGAGCATTGAGTCCTTTAATTTCATTAGCTTGTTGTTCAAGCATTCCTTTTTGCTCATGGATTAGCTCAACAAGATCATTGAGAGAGGTGGTGTCGGATTCGTCATCACTTACATTGCTTTCCATACCTTTGGCCATAAGGCACATGTGTGATGATGAAGGACCTTGCATGAAGCGGGTGGTGAAGTTCTTTCTTGATTCATCGCTTGAGCTAGAAGAACTCGATCCACCACTTGTCCACCCACAGACGGCTATTGTTGCTTCTTGCCTTGGTCTCCTCTCCTTGACCACCTTCTTCTTGGGCTTGTGCTTGAACTTGGTGAACTTGATGTGTTGATGATGATGCCCTTCTCTCAAGTGGACGTTGTAGCCGTACATGTTGACTTTCTTCACATACTTGAAGATCTTCTTCACGTACTCGGCTACCATGGATTCAACCTCTTCATCACTTGAGGAATCTCCATCGTCACCATCATCACCATCATCTTCGCTTGAGCATCCATGAGTAGCCATCCTACTCAACATTTTCTCTTGTCGGCTTGAGAGAGCATGGCTTGTAGTTGGAGAGGATGGTTCTTGAGGCTTTTCTTGGGGCGCCTTCTTTGACTTGGGCATGAGTTGAAGCTCATGTGCCATGATCTTGCTCAAGATATGTGATGGCTTCAAATCTTCGAGCTTCTTCTCGTAAATGATTGCCTTCACCAAGTCATAATCGGGCTTCCGGAGACTTTGAAGGATCTTGTGGTTGATGTTCAAGTCCGTGATGTCCTTCACACCTGAGGCATTAATCTCATTGACAAGCACATTTAGGCGTGAGTACATAGATTCGGCATTTTCATTAGCAAGTTGCTTGAAGCTATTGAATTCCTCAAGGATACAACCGTAGCGTTCATTAGCAACTTTTTTTGAACCCTCATTTTGCTCCTTGATGGTTTTCCATAGCTCATGAGCATTTTCACAAGTAAAAACTCTATTGAAAACGCCTACATCTAGTGAGGACAAAATGATACTCTTAGCAATCACATCAAATTGCTTTTCCTTTCTAGTACCATTTTTCATGCCCTCATCGATGACTCTCCAAACATCGAGGTCCCTTGCTTGGAGATAGGCCTCCATGAGAACCTTCCACTGAGGATAGCCCGTGCCATCGAAATGTGGAGCCAAACCTAAGGTATCCACCCCTTTCATTCCTCTATAGAGCAACTCACTAGGCGGTGAAGCCTAACCGTTCCAATGAGCCGGTTTTCACAATTTACCAATCGAATTGGCGTTTCCTTGTGAAGGAAGTGAGTCCCGGCTCTGATACCACTTGTAAGGAATCGGATGCCCGTTAGCCTAAGAGGGGGAGGGGGTGAATTAGGCAACTTAAAACCTTAACCTATGGCTTCACTAATTTTGCGCAAAGGTAAACTAGAACATACTTTCTATATGTGCAACTAGGTTGTTCTAGTGTGAAACTCCCATCCCAAAAGAAGGTTTGCAACCTATAGCCAATCCTAGCATGATACTACTCTAGGAAAGTAGAGGCAAATAAAGATTGCAATAGAGTAAATGCGGAAACGTAAAGGGGATGAGAGGAAGCAAACTCTTGACACGCGATTTATCCCGTGGTATCAGCAGGCACTAAGCCACCCCTAGTCCACATTGTTGAAGCACTCACACAAGAGTATTGCTTCTCGGTCACCAAGTCTCTCCCAAGAGCACCACTTGACTCGCCACAAAGGCTAGCCACTTAGGCACTTGCCAAGCTCCCTTGGTCACCTTGATGCCGCCTCCACTAAGGAGCTTCTCCACCAAGGAAGGGGGTCTCCACGTCCCCCCCACAAAGTGTCCTCGCCACTCCACACCAAGCCGGAGGGTCGATGACGATTGCCGGTGAGCCACTTAAACCCAAGGCTTCCGGCGAACCTTGTACAACTGGGTTCACTCAAGAATCACCTCACAAGGTTGGCACAACCTTGCACTCACTCAGCTCTAAGCTAAGCCTAGCACTAAGCACATACACAAAGCATGTACTAGTCTAAGGATGAGCAATTAAGCACTTGGATGGATTGGATATGATCTTCAATGTGTCTTGAACTCCTCTGCACTTCCACACAATCCAGGAACCTCAAATGAGTGAGTGGAGGGGGTATAAATAGCCCAAGGCATCAAACTATCCGTTGGCTACCGTCCACTGAAAAAGGTACTGTCGGATGATCCGACGCTATGCTTTTCCAGGGCGTCGGTTCATCCGGTGCCCCTCCCACGTCACGTAGCCTTTGAGCTTCTCTGACACAACTGCTCCGACGCTATGCTCTGACGCCACGTCGGATCATCCGGTGCTGAAGGCCTCGCGTCCAAGTCGTCACTGTTAGCTTCCAACTGACCGTCGGATAGACCGACGCTAACCCTGACCAAGGCGTCGGATCATCCGGTGCTGAAGGCTTCGTCTTGGTGCGTCTCTGTATCAATTCAAACTGAGCGTCGGATAGACCGACGGGGTCCCCACTCAGACCATCGGATCATCCGGTGCTACTGTCTTCCTTGATCTTCCTCTGCAACTCGTCCGACGCTACTAAATAACAGACCGTCGGTTCATCAGACGGTGCCTAGGGTTTGACCCTGTGCACCAAATCGTCCGACGATTGCACCGACGCTTGTATTTGAGGGACCGTCGGTTCATCCGACGGTGTCTTTTGTTTTCTTTTTCTTGCTCGGTTTTGACCCTTTGTTTTGGCATTTTGCATGTGGTTTTCTTGCATCCTTGGGACCTAGAAATGTCTACAAAGACATGCTCAAACAATATGGTTAGTCCCAATGATCATGTTGTCATGAATCACCAAAATCAAACTCCGAACTAATGGCATATGAGGCCATGTTCGCTACAATCTCCCCCTTTTTGGTGATTTATGACAACACAACCAAAGCAAGCATAAATTTTCTAGAATTGACAGAATTAGAACCACTTACACTTGCTTGGATGCTTACCATCATCCAAACTCCCCCTAGATCAAACTTCCCCCTTTTTGATCTTCATGTTCACATTCTCTCCCTTTGGTCTCATATCCTTGAAACCACTTGTAAGCATCCTTGAAACCACTTGTAGGCTTAAGCCACAAGCTTGCTTTGGTCTCACATTCTCCCCCTTTGGAATAAAATCTCCAAAAAGTCCAAAGCAAACGGGTCCAAAGAAACTAGCAAGATCTAGCAACCGTAGCTCAAAGGAGAAATGTTAAATGCAAGGGAGAAAGCCGCATGAACCATGATCCATATGTATGATATCAATGAAGATACCACATGTGAGAGTACTAAGTTGGATCACAAGCTCATGAGACTAGCATGATACAACCTAAGCTCCCCCTAAGTGTGTGCACAAAAAGAATACCACTTGCAAGACAAGGGTAGTGAGAAACAAGTACACAACTACAAACTTGTAAAACAAGGAAGCTTAGAGCATATCATGCAAAGAGGTAGCTTAAAGGACAAGAGATAAGACAAATGGGTTCTTGTTACATTACCACTTGTAGATATCACATGTAGTCTTTTGATCATTGCATACCTCCGGGGGGTTGATCCTCTCTTCCTTGTTGGCACCACATTGAGATGAGCCACTTGGAAATGATATCACTAGGTGACACCTCTTGAAAGAAGCTTCCATAGAAGACACTTGGGGTTCCACAAGGATTAGGAATGTATGAGTGCATCGCCTTTGAACTTATATAGAGACATAAGCTCGTAAGGACATGACTCAATAGCATGAAGCTCATATTGCTATATTCACTCTTTTAGATATGTTAGATCACACTGAGAGTGAAATAGCATTATCTTAGAATGAAACACCACACCGGAACGCGTCGCTAAGGGACTACATAAGATAAGCTTGAAACAATGTTAGTCCCATAACCAAACCATAGGATTCCGGTTTCCTTTATTTCAGGATTTACACAAACTCGCAAGGAATCAGAGAAAAGAGTGGCAGGATAACAAAGAGGAAGGTGTAGTGATTTAGGAATGGTAGACATCTGAAAACATGTGTTATCTGCCTTAATATCTGATTGTGTTTGCTGGGTTTTTTTTTGCCCAGAGATTGTATCTGATTGTATCTGATGTTTCTGTTCATTGAATTTTGGTAAATGTGTTGGAAAAATGTACCCTCTGAAAAATGGGCTGAAGATGGGCTAATTTTTCTAATTTTATGCTAGAATATAATTCTGAAATGGGCTGTGGTGGGCCAGAATTTGTATCTGCTGGGCTTAAAATTTTTGCCACGTCATCGTCCACGTAGGATGCCACGTCATCGTCCACGTAGGATGCCACGTCATCGTCCACTTAGGATGTCACGTCATCGTCCACGTAGGATGTCATGTCATCGCCCACGTAGGAAGCCACGTCATCATCCACGTAGGATGCCACAGCTGCCATGTGTGTAGCAATCCGTGACGATTTTATTTTGTCACGAATAGTGAGCCATGGGTTGGGCTGCATGGGCCTCAGGCTGCTCCATGACGATTCAGATACGTCACGGATCGCGACGTTTATTAAGGGAACGTCGAGAGATTTAATCAATGACGCTCATTCCACCACGAAAATGTAAATCGTCGCGGATGCTGATTTGCGACGAATTTTATTTAATCCGCGACAGAATGGTTACGTCACAGATTAAATAGTTTCTTGTAGTGAAAATACAACTTTGACCTCTTGTTATTATAAAATATTTATCGAATAGTGATATATGTATATTTTTATGAAAGTATCTTTGAAGATAAATCTATTCATATAGTTTTCGCATTTACAAACTTAACTTAAAAATTATTGATGCTTTATATTCCCAAGGTTTGATCTAAACCTTGTCTTAAACGTCAGCTTTTTCAGAACGGAAGGAGTATATTGATGTTATCTAATTAGTGGTTTCATATATTGACACATAATATTAAGTCCCAAGTTTAACTCCCCGTGGGAATGAATTAAATACGATTGGAATAAAAAATTATAAAAATAGGTGCGGATTTGCCCTACTAATTTCGGTAAAAAAAAGATGAAATGACTTACAAACTTCTATTTCTTTAATTTGTCCGTATAAAAAAGTATTAGGGGTTGCATAACAACCACAACTCATGCAATGGTGGAACAGTCATCTTGTAGTTTTGAAATTTAACCTATTAATTGTTTTTGGAAAACAACGTCCTCTTTCTCTCTTCGCACCCTCTTCCAATCACAACGGTAAAATCTAACGTAGCACTGCATGACACCACATATTAGATTATTAGATTGCTCAGCTATATAACCCGATCTTACAGCTGTTGCAAACCTAACCCCGCTGGCATCAGGTGCCCGGCGACGGAAGTTGCACGTGCGGCCTTGCGTGTTTGACGGACATGTTTTTGTTTTTTCCCCTCTGCATCCGGTTTTTGTTAGACTTGTAAGAATATTAGCCTTCCGCGGAGACGAGCCGCATGCTAATCTCCATATAGCGGAACGACGATTGGATCTACCGAGATGAACTTGCACGATCACTGACGACAACGGAGACACGATCTTTGTTAACGAGGTTCAGCCAAAGCCTACATCCCTGGGGCATGACTACGGGCGCTCCTCCCCAACCCGCAACACTGTCCGCTTTAGGATCCCAGCATCATGTCGCCTTCCCCTTGCGAGCCTGTCGCTATGTCGTCATCGCTGATCCTGTCATTGCCTCTAACTCACGGTCTGACTAGCCTATTACCAATAGTCTATCTGCCATGCACCACGGTATGTTCACCCTCCAAGTGAACTGTCCTCCAGCCATATTGAACTGTCCGCCATGTGCCCCGCGAACTGTCCGGCCCAGTCTATCCATCACAGGTAGACCACCAGTGAGCTACTCCACCTCGACCATGTCAGCCTGCCATCTGACTCCACCGCTCCTGAGCACCCACTGAACCGCCACCGAACTTCTATCAGTTGCCCTGTGCACCACAACTGAACATCGTCGATAGCCTCCGCCGTTGCCAACGAACCCGCAACACCAACCTAAGGCCTGGTTGGGCGTCGGCTCGTGGGTATAGCGGGCCGGGCCGAATTCCACTGCGCCACTCTAACAAGTAGTATCAGAGCCCAAGGTCGGGAAAACCTGGGAAAACATAACGTTCGTAAACATTCTCAGATCCGTTCTAGAGCTGCTGGTCGCTTTCGCTTTCCCTGGAGATATAAATTTTGTTTATAACAGTAACCATCATCGGCTTACATAAATATCCTTGAAAATTTGCTCGACACATATTTGATTCCTGACGATGCGCGTGTGTGTATATATATACACACTCATGCATTTCTCGTTCACACAGCTCGATCAATTATTCGATATGACATTACGCCTTGCCCATCACATCGAGAGCATTCATTTGAATCCCGCCTTGCGCGCTCGAGCCAAGAGTTTTGTCACGTGATTCTAGGTAGAACAACTGACAGGACGAGAAGGCCGGACCAGAACATTTCGCGCCACACACCGTCCGTCAAGATCGAACAGAACCTGAGTTTATGGTGATCGATCTAGGTGATTTGGCGTGTCCACACCCCAGGGGCAACGAAATTGAACACATTCACACACGGCTCGACCGAGCGAGATTCACATATGATATTAACATGTAAATGCACGTGGGTCACATGTTCATATTGTTTCATATATACACACATGCATGATATACTACGCATGAACACACATTTAACTAGCTATAGTACCATTCAGTGTGATGTCAGGAATATCCGAGATCTTTGACTTTTTTAATGTATGTATAAAATTTAAACATTTGCCAAGTTTCAAAAAGTGGTTTTTCACTATGCGGTCCATGTATCTAGATGGCATAGATACCCATCCACCTTTTCAGCATAGGAAGATCTGGAAGTGGAAAATACCTCTAAATATCAGGATTTTTCTTTGGTTTCTTCAGAAAGGAGTCGTTTTGACAAAAGATAACCTTGCGAAGAAAAACTGGAAAAGGAGCCAGCAATGTGTCTACTGCAATATGAATGAAATCATACACCACCTATTTTTAGATTGCCCTTCCGCAAAAATGATTTGGAGGTTTATTTTCTATGCTACTAATTTGACCCAGCCTAGATCTATTAGCCATATGTTTGGTACGTAGCTTAATAATCAACATAAGGACTTTAAGCCTCTCATTTGGGTTGGTGTCGCTGCCTTTTGCTGGGCTATTTGTAAATGCCGGAATGATATATTTTTCAAAAAAACGAAGTTTAACTCGATTTTGCAGGTTATCTTTAGGGGAGCTTACTGGTTACGCTTCTGGGCCCAGTTGCAGCGTAAGGAGCAGGCTAAGGATACCCTCATCGCTATGAGCAGGAATTTAGAAGTCGTTGCTCTATAGATTGCCAATGGAGGATGGAACAATTTTTATCGTTTACCTTAGTCGGGGCATGTTGTCCGTTGCTGCTTGTTTTTTACCACTTTCGTGAACCGTTTTCTTTTCAACTCTGTAATAATGGGTTGTGTACATCTTCGGATGTAGAGGCCAGATTTAATTATCCATTATCTCAAAAGTTTCTAGGAAAATATCGAAAGGACAGATGCGTGCGTGTCCTTGACTCCTTGTTTCTTACCATATTCACCGACCGTCACTACGGGAAACCCGGCCTTCGTCGTGCGTTTCGGACGCACTGCGAAGGGCAAGAAACGCACGGCAAAGCCTTTGCCGTGCGTTTTTCACGGAAACGCACGGCAAAACGCACACGACGGCATTTTGCACGGTAAAGGGACTTTGCCGTGCGTTTTTTAACACACGCACGTCACTGGTCCTTTGCCGTGCGTCAAAGACGGCGCACGGCAAAGAAATTCGTAAAGCAGAAAACCTAAATTTCTTTCTTTGTCGTGCGTCTTCTTCGGCGCACGGCAAACATTTCTGAAAAATATAAAAAAAATACAAAGGTCCACGCCGCCACCACTGCCCTCCACCATCCCGCCACACCAGCTGCCATCGCCGGATCCCGTCGTCGCAGAGGAGTGGCCGCGACTGCCAATGCCGCCGCCGCCACCACCCACCGCCACACCACCATCATCACCCACCGTCGCCACCACCTGGAGACCGAAATAGCAAGTGAGTGAGAGAGAGACAGAGAGAGATAGATGACTTACATGGCTGCTGGATCCGGCAAGGCCGGCGAGCATGGTGGCCGACGCAGAGGCCCTGGGCGCCGGATCTCTGTCTTCCACCGCCGCCGCCAAGGCTCCCCGGCACCGCCGCCGAACCCGTCGTTGCGCCGTGGGGGGCCGGCCGCGCGCCGCCCGTGGGGGCCGGCCGCGCCGCCCGTGGGAGGGGGCGGGGGGAGGGGGCGCCGGGGGGCGGGGGGGGGGGGCACCGGCGGTAGGGTTTGGGAGGCTGGGGGCGCTTTTATATGGATGGCGGGGTGATTTTGGTCCGTCCAATCTGACGATCGACGCCCCATATTCGTCGTAGGCGCGGGGAGGCCGGGGTGTAGAGGAGTGAGCGCGGTGGGGGGCCGTGGGTGCGGGTGGACAGTGTGCGTGCCGGCTTGGCTGTGTAGGTGGGGGCGGGTGTGTTTGCCGTGCGTTGACTATCACGCACGGCAAAGTGGTTTTCTTTGCCGTGCGTTTTTAGTAGTGTGCACAGCAAACAAAGATTTCAGCAATTTTATAAAATTCATAAAAATATCAAATAAATTTGAAAAAATTAGAAAATTAACACAAATTAAGTTATGATGTCCTATTGCTTATACAAACAAGTTTTGAAGTCAAAATGCAATTTGAAGGTCGCGTCGCTTACAAATCTAACCATATCTTTCGTAACTCTATGGAACTTCATCGGAGATGTCTAGATTTCTAACCATCGTACATGACAAAATATTCAAAACTCATTCATATTTTTTACTATAGCCTTCGCATATGATATCATGAGATATGTACAATTCTCATAATTTTTAAATTTTATTTGTATTTTTTTAGAATTTTCAAATCATTTGGACACAATATCATGGTCGTGTTTCCTAGTCAATATGTTCAAAGTTTCTTTTGATTTCATGAAAATGGTCTTAAAATATGTTAAATAACATGAATATCATTTTCCACTCAATTTATTCTATTGTTTGCATCACTTGTAGTTCAAATTTGACTTCTTTCGAAAAAATTGCTTGAAATATAATTAATTAGTTAAATATAGCAAATGACTACAAGAATCTACCAAATTTTGACATGATGTATCACATGTTGTATGCGTAGATTTGAAAAATATTTAAAGGTGCCGAGAGTTTTTTAGGAGTAATTGGATTTGGGACCTAGGGAAAATAGGTAAAAAATACTTTGCCGTGCGCTATAATAAAAACGCACGGCAAACACATGAGTTTGCCGTGCGTCGAAAATAGTGCGCACGGCAAAGTATTTTTAAAAGAATTACATTTGCGCTACTCGGAATGTGTAGGGGGAGAAAAATACTTTGCCGTGCGCTATAGTAAAAACGCACGGCAAACAAGATCTTTGCCGTGCGTTTTCTCCAGGCGCACGGCAAACAACTTGTTTGGCGTGCGTTTTTTCTTTGCCGTGCGCTATATAAAAACGCACGGCAAACAAGCTCTTTGCCGTGCGCCCGAAATAAAACGCACGGCAAAGATTTTGACGCACGGCAAACACGGTTTTCCCGTTGTGCGTGATGTCGTAATACATTTATGCATGGAGAGTACAAATGACAAGCAAGCATATGCCCGGTGCGCTGCAAGAGGAAGCAAGTACCTGTAAACCATGTCGCAAAATGAACAGATGATAAAATAAGAAAATACAATAACGCTTGCCATGGATACCAACTATGTTCAGCGAAAGCGTTTGCTAGGTGAAGCACATCGGTGAAAACTTTGGCGGCGGCACCTGTGGGTGTCGTTTCTTGGAAGCATCAATGTGCCCCTGCATTAGTGCTATGTTCTCTGGATGAAAATCTTGCCCAGCTTGGGCTGGTGATGCCGGTGCTTTCGGTGTTGTGTCCCTGATGAGGGCAACATCATGCAGAATACTTGTTCTCTTGTGATCCTTGGTCATGCAATGTTTTCGTCACGGCTCGTCTTCGGACAAGATCTAGGGGCGTTGCGTCCCGGCGCCATCTTCGTCGGGTTAATCGAACTCTTCCGCCGCCGCTGATCGACAACAGTGGCAGCGACCAGGACGATCTTAGCTTCGCTTTCGGGAATCTCTCCATCACGCTGCCATCTGCAACTTCCAACAGCAGGTATTATTCTTGTAATCTAGCTTTATTGTTCTACTTGATCTGCATGTTTAATATGTCTAGTGTACAAGTTGTGCCTACACTAGTTGCTATGATCTGTGATATGCTTAATCTAGTTGTTCACTACGTCATGATCTATATTATGATTTTAATTTGGAAATTGCCTAATATTTCAACAATTGTATTTTGTGGCTATGTCACACTAATCACCTTGATGCTGCGTATGGTATTTTACTTACTCGTGGTCATGACACAATCTCGACCTTGTGGCGATATAATAAATTGGATGCTACGCAATTTTATTACACCGACATACCAGTATGCACGTGCATAATTTTCAACGAAACATGCATACTCAACGTATTTTTTTTCCTTCTTATTTTTAGCATGCAGGATCTTCTCGTATGCGAGTCTGGGGTCTTTTGGAGGTTGTAAATGTAAAGTTCCATGTGTGTGGATGCGCTTACACGTGTACAAGCATGCCGACGCCGACTTCCTCCTACGCCCATGTTCTCCACTTCTTACTTTGCCGGACATTTCGTACTTTTGATTTTACAAACTTAATAGATGAGGTCAACACAACTCGAGATGCACATTATTTCATTTAAAAAAAATCTCATGATGCTGCCTGCCGTACTTCTGACCGAACAATTTCGCACGACAAGACAAGAACTCGTGCGTACGTCAAGAACATGTATGGGTGTGTGTTTATGGCTGAACAGCAGCAGCTAGCAACTTGAGCATTACTACACTCAGATTACGGCCAATGAAATTAGTGAGTACGTTCACACAGACAGAGCTTTCTTATTTTGAGTATATCACACAGACAGAGCTTAACCGCATAGACAGAGCTAGGATAACCTTAGAGGGATCCTTCTTCTTGCTCCATACTACTACAGAAAGGCACATCACCAACAGCAACCAAACCCTCGTCAGTGTCGGCTTTCCAAACCATTCGGGGAAGTGGTGATGAGGACCCCATCAGCAACAGTTTGAAACCGGTTGTGATGTGGTATAAAAAACATCGTCGTGCCCCGTCGCACCGCCGGCTGCATCCCACATCAGCGATGCCTATGATGTAGCAGTGCTATTTTCTCATTCTCTTTTTTTTTCTCAAATTTGTAAGATGCTCTATTCATTGGGGGCTCGAGCCTCCACCACACCCCCCACACACACCCGTTCACCCCACTGTTGGTTCTGTCCATGCTTGGCTGATCATCTAGACGACCTATAAACGTTGTGTTGTACGTAGAACAAAGACACATAAACAATGATACATTATGATTGATTACCGGAACCTAACCCAGTTACTTTATACTTCAAATTAATTGTAGGTCATTTTGATTTTTTCAAATAAATGTTTTTTATGATGCATCTTGACATAAAGGAATATATTTATTTGCGCGAGAAATAATTTAAAATCTATGCACGCGTGCTGTCTAGTTTGTTCAGAGTTTGAGCAATAATTAATTTGTTCTTACCGTTTGGCAGATGAAGAACCGAAGCAAAATTCTCATACATCTAGACAAAGAGGAGGCTCGGTCATGGTCGTTAGTCAAGTAAACACAAGACAACCGAAGCACACGCGCGCAGACGCGTAGAAGTCCATATTTCTGGGTCACAAGTATCGTGTTTCATAATGACACCATCGATCTAGACGAAGTACACATAATACCAAATATATTTGTAGACAAAATATGCGAAACCATTATCTTCTCCGATCATTAAACATGTTTGATAGGGCACTTTGAATAATTTTATACTCGCATTATTATATTTATTCATTTCACTGCAGAATATATACAAATTTGCTTGTACGTATGCGCGTCGTTATCGATTACTTGCGTAAATCATGACACAAATGGAGAGTGGAGAAATTTTAGTATTTCCATAAAAAAACGAAACATAAATAAACTATATTTCTTTTAGAGAGGTGGCCATCAACATCCGTCCAATTATCAGTGAAAATACAAGATTTGTCGGCAGCACAGAAACCGAATTTCGTTGATTTGACATACAAAACCGTCGCAAAATTACCGTGAATTGAAAGCAAAGCAAAGGTAGAATCCCATGGATAGGGAGATTTTGTCCATTCCAACGGGAAATTTGGTGCCCGTTTTTCAAAAGCCGTCCTGTTCTCGACTCGCTGGAGAAATTGTGGCGCCGCGCGCCTCAACTACCTGATGCATAACCACGCTCATCTAGAAGCCCTTGACTTCCTTGTCCTCTTGCTGATGTCTCTGCCCTCTCTCTCCATCACACGGACACCTGACAGTGACGCAAAATTGACGGTTCGAGTAAAACAAAATTGCAAAGCCTATTGATTGGTGAAATTGTAGATTACAAATGACTAGGAACGTTAAAAATTGGGCTAGAAATTTCTAGAGAACCAAACACACAAGGCAACCTCTCCGGTTTACAAGATTTTGTAAGGAATCGTCTGCTCGTAGCTAAAGAGGAAGAGGGAGTGAATTAGGCAATTTGAAACATTAACCTATGGTTTCCAGTACTTTGCATAAAGTAAACTAGATCATTTCTATCTAGATGTGCAATCTATGGTTGACAGTGTGAAACCCTCATCCCAAAATATGTTTGCAACCTATAGTCAGTCAATCCTAGCAAGATACTACTATAGAAAAGCAAAGGCTAGCATGAAATGCAAGAAAGTAATGTGAAAACGTAAAGAGATATGAGAGGAAGCAAACTCTTGACACGCGATTTATCATGTGGTATCGGTAGGCACTAAGCTGCCCCTAGTCCACATTGTTGGAGAACTCTACACAAGATTATTTATTCTCAATCACCAAGTCTCTTCCAAGAGCACCACTTGATTTGCCGTAAAGGCTCACCACAAAGGCACTCGCCAAGCTCCCTTGGTCACCTTGATGTCGCCTTCACTAAGAGGCTTCTCCACCCAGGGAGGGGCCTCTCCACGTCCCTCACACAAAGCGTCCTCACCTCTCCACACCAAGCTAGAGGATTGAAGACTTTGTCGAAGAGCCACTAAGGCCCTAAGACTTCTGGCGCACCTTGTGCAACTTGATCCACTCGAGAACCACCTCACAAGGTAGACACACCTTGCATCTCACTCATTTATAAGCCTATGCAAGCACTACACACTCTAAGCACGTGCAAAGCCTTTGGATGAGCACTTAAGCACTAGTATGGCATGGATGTGCTCTTTAATGTGTCTTGCACTCCTCCGCACTTCCACTCACTCCAGCCACCTCAAATATTCGAGTGAAGGAGGTATAAATAGCCTAAGGCATCAAGTTAGTCATTGGCTAACCGCTACTGAAAAGTATACTGTCGGATGAACCGACACATGCTTTTCTGGGCCATCGGTTCATCTGGTGCCCCCTCCACGTCACGTAGCCATTGCAACTCTACTAACATCAATCATCCGGCACATACACCGACAGTTCCAAACTACCAAATTTATAGTTGCTCTCTGTCCTGGACCACATAATTTTCCGGACGAATCGACTTTTCTCCTCTTTTGCTCCATTCATCCAACGCTTCTAGAACTGGACCGTCGGTTCATCCGATGGTGCCTGTTGAGCTTTCACACACGTACCAACTCATCCGACGGTTGCACTGACGCTGCTTTTGGGGTTCCGTCGGTTCATCCAACGTCTTTTTCTTCTCTTTTCTTCCTCTAGATTTTTGCTATGTTTAATCTATGGCATGTTAACTTTGTTTGTAGTTTCATCCATGGGACATATAAAGCCTACAAAGACATGCTCAGCCATAATGGTTAGTCCCATTGACTATCTTGCATTATGCACCAAAATCATACTTGAACAAATGGCGAGATAGCCATGTTCACTATAGATTTGTCCAAACTATTCACAAAAAAAGAGAAGAATATTTGTCAAAACTTGGATCAAACAGCGTGGCACAATGACATGGACACATGGTATAGGATTAGACAAACTAGTACGAATGTCACTAAACATTTAGTACATACATGTAAAGCTAAAATGATTAAATTCGTGTAGAACGGTTGGTCTAGTATAGAATCATCTTCTTGAAGCCATCCCCTTCTCTCCTATTCATGTGGACCACACGATTTTGAAGATCGTATACGACTTGCATACAACATGATAGAACGCGTAGTCATACTTTGTATTTTTGTGTAAATTGTAGTTTTTGATATGATTACCTACTTCCAAAACATGGCTTTTCGTGCTTTTTATGGAAAAACGTGTCACATGGATCACTTTCACCCGACACGGACACAGGTGACTAAAACCCCACCACAACACAACTATCTCTGGTTCATAGGATGTGTCCAAACTTTGTATCATACACGTGGCACGACGAGGTTAAACACTCCGTGGAAATTGCATTTTGCTTATGAACAATGGAAGTCTTTTAATTTGACGAGCAAAAGTTTACCCATCCTTCTTCTTGATACACATAACTAAAAACGTGTTGTGTTCTAGTACCAAGTATATACAAAGTCAACTATGCCATCAATCTTATCTTGAGCCAGAAGTAAAATATTTTAAAATACCTTATTTTGGAGCCAAGCAAGAGAAAAGGAAACCAAACAATTAAGCTTGCTGGAATTAAGCATTTGAAGCATCTCCCTCCCCCCTCCCTGTCATTACCGTTTCGTCCCATACAACACGTGTCCTACCAATAATTTACCGGTACTCTTAAGTTCAACAAACAACATGTGTCGCGCCGCGCCATTAGGGGTGCAAGTTGATTATAATGTGGTGCACCTCCGAACCTCTTTAGTGCAATTATTTGTACTACTTCTTCAAAATTTTGAAAAAGTAGTACAAATGATTGAACTGAAGAGGTTTGGAGGTGCACCTAATGGTTACCCCTTTGCACCCTTACGCGCCATATGTTAAACTTGTACCACAAGTCCTCTCATCAACGTCTACATAAAGAGCAACTCACAAAACTTCACCATTCTGTTCTTTATCCGGTCATTAGTTTTGTAACATTTCGATCGCTATCACCCACTCCAACACGTATAATGTTTTTTTTTTTGCATATTTTGCATCCAAGCAAGAGAAAGAAATGAAAATCAAACCATTTAGCTAGAATTAAGCGATCGAAGTAATAACCTTACGAGAGCGCTTACCTCACACAACACGTGTTGTAACGTAGTACAACACGACGTGTCGGCACACATGTTGAACTACAAACCACTCGAGTTCTCTCACCATCTTATTTGTATAAATATTAAATAGAAAATAATTCACCAATATTCACTACTGCGATCATTACCGGATCAGTTTGATTCGGATTTAATACGTTTTGCATTTTGATCGCTGTCACCCCACCTACACAAAGAGAGAGCCTACCTCGAAAACCCAACTCAGTTCTCCCACGGTGTAGAGTGTGAACGGTGCACTATCTTCATTTACTCCCTGAAAAATAAAAGCCGCCACGCCCTGCCGCGCTCATTTTTCGTTGAACAAAAATACTTTTTCACAAAAAAATTGAAATTAAGACGTGGCCGTGCGTGAATTTAAACGCCGCCGAGGGGAAAAATAGTGGAGATTTAAATCGCCGCGACGACTCCGGCTGCGCACCCACCCGCCATCGCTTTCCGCTCACCTCATCACCTTCCTCTCCTCCCCTGCTTGCGGTGCAGTGCGGCTCGACGACGCCGTTATTACCCAACCAGCACCCATCCTCCACCTTCCCCACCTCATCACCTTCCTCTCTCTCTCTCTCTCTCTCTCTCTCTCTCTCTCTCTGCACAGAGAACGCGCCGGCTTCTTTGGTAACTCGATGCAGCGGCGGCGGGAGTTCAGCTTCCCAGGCTCGCCGGCGCGGGGCCAGCTGCCGCCGCGGCCGCCAGCGGGGAGCGCGACGGCGGCGCGGTACGCGGAGGAGGAGGAGGAGGTGCGGTGGCTGCAGGCATCGCGGCAGGCCTCGCCGGACTACAGCTCCGGCACGCCGTCGCCGCAGCTGTGGGCGTACCACCACAACCCCGACCGGCAGCAGCAGCAGCACCGGCTGTACCCGGCGTCGGCGGGGAGCTCTCCATCGCGGGCGCAGGCCATCGCCGGGTACCGCCGCGAGATGCTCGACCTCGTCCGCGGCCTCCCAGAGTCCGCCTACGAGCTCTCCCTCCGCGACATCGTCGAGCACCCGGCGACGGCGTCCTCTCCCTCCTCCTCCTCCCCACCGCCAACACATCCCGATCCCCTGCCGAAACCATCGAACGCCGCCGCTCGAGAACTCCACACGGATACCGCCGCCGCCGCTACGCAGGGGAGCGACGAGTCCGCGGCCGTCGCGGCGGCGGCCGTCGAGGACGGCAAGAAGCAGAGCAAGAAGCAGGGGAGGAAGCAGAGGACGTTTCGGAAGCAGAGGAGCCGGAGCATGGAGCGGAGCGTGAGCCTGGACACCGGCCTGCTGATCAAGCTCTTCCTGCCGCTCTCCGTGGGCGGGAAGAAGAAGAAGGTCTCGCCGCGGCCGGAAGCCAAGGACGGCAAGAAGAAGAAGCAGGGCAAGATGAAGAAGGAGGCGGCACCGGCGCCGGCGCCCGCGCAGGAGGAGTGGTGGAGCAAGGGCGAGTTCAGTGAGGCCGGCAGCAGCAGCCGGACGAGCAGCACCGGGAGCAGCAACAGCAGCGCGGCCAGCATCAGGAACGGGCACGTCAATGGCAGCAGCGTCAATCCGAGAGCGCCAGCCAGGAGTTGGAGCAGGTAATTTCTCTGCCTCTTTTGAATTCGTTCTTGATTTACTTCAGATTAAGGAGCTCGAAATTTTTTAGCAGCACAATAAGGAATTTTGTTATGAACCTTTCTTTTTTTATTGAAAAAGTACAAATTTATTTGGGCGTTTTGGGGTTCTTATTAACGATTGGGGAATTGCAGTGCACATGAAGGCTAATGCTGCTTCAGTTCTAGTTTGGATCTCTTACAGCTCCTAGATACTGTTAAGCAGTTACTGGCAATTAGTGAATATGTAAAAAATGTTACTTGAAATTTGGAATTCAACAAAACAAGCTAGCACATTTAAGTCTTTTTATTGTACAGTTTTCCTACAGACGCAGAAAAGGTTGAGAAAATCTTGTTTTTTTTTGGCGTTAAAGAATGAGAAGAAAGGGTCTGTTTTCAATGGATGGAAGAGACAAATATCTGTTCTAGAAGATCTTTTTTATTTTAAAAGAGGGAAAATAACTTTTTCAACATATGGTGAAGACAAACAACTGTTATAGATTTCTAGACTTCTAGATCGTAAGTTTTTGGTTTGTTTGGGGAAAAGAAAGAAAACAAAACACGCTTTTGGAAAATACCAACTACTGAAGTCCTTTGTACACACAGAACCACTCATAAAAATCCAAGGACGTAGATGGCAGCAGTAGACTGGATCATAGCACACCCATTTTGTCAGCAAATGTGAAAATTTGCACGGTTCAGGCTGCTAAAAGTGGTTCTTGAAGCTAATGTGAAGTCATCAAGCATGGAACGGAGACAAAACTAGTCAACACGGCAGAGTCATCTCTTGAAGTCAGTTCTTGTTACATCACAACCAAACTTTGCAGTCAATTCCTGCTGCTCAGCTTTCTGCTTACCAATACAAAAGGGAGCATGACTTCACATAGTCCTTATTCTGAGTCTTCT
This sequence comes from Cenchrus americanus, assembly GCA_947561735.1. Lineage (NCBI taxonomy): Eukaryota > Viridiplantae > Streptophyta > Magnoliopsida > Poales > Poaceae > Cenchrus > Cenchrus americanus. The sequence goes on from OX387242.1 coordinate 193,097,108, forward strand.
CCTTTTGTTCCAGAATTTATCAGTAGTTTCAGAAAAATTTGCATATGGACGTTCATTATTGAATTCTTACCATTTCATTATAAGATCTTTTACACATAGGTTATTTCTGAATTTCAAGGACTACCGTACTAATCGGCAATCGCAAAATTGACTAGTACCTAGACTTCTAGCCGTTATCCCTTGAAGTTAAATATGATGATCAGATAACACATGCTAGATTTTTTTAATACAGTATTGCGTCTTTTTAGATCATTTCGGAAAGTGGCAGTTGGATCCAATCAGTCATCTATTTTGGCACCTATAGTAACGTAGTACATAGTATATCTGTTCATGTTGCCTACTTTTGCCCTTATTTCTCTCATGAAAAGCTCAAGAATTATCATTTGCTACAATTGCTAACCAAATCATCACACCACCACTAACAATTGGAGAATATATGTAATTCAGTTGATGACAAAATCTTGCTAGTCTAATCTCTGCTCACCTGACTAGCTTTTCTTTAATTTGTTTGCACAGAAAGCGAACTGGGTGTTATGCTTTCTTCAGGGCAAACAAAAGCAAAAATGGAGTAAGCCAAGACTAAAATGATGACAAGACCACCACTCAATACTCTTGCGAAAAATCTCTGGTGTGACCTCTCCATGGAAACCAGCAGGATCGTCACACAGAAAAAGAAGCTCAAGGCACCAAACTTTCAGATATGAACTGATGCAGTGATCATGGAATGGCTGGTTTCTCTATGGCATCTGATCTCCATGTTGTAAGCAAAAGAACATGTAATTTTGCCTACAATAGTATGACTGGTTCTCACATCAGCGAGATTAGTCTGGACAAAATACTGGGGCAAGTGGCACCAATATATACTTGATCTCACAATCTTCTGTAATTTCTTGACGCAGTCACTACTTTCTCTTGTACTATGGTCTATTTTGTACATGTCCTATGGCATCTTTTGCTTTGGAGACTAATGTACACTTTTTGTTAGTACTTGTGAATAGAAAACCAATGTGGATGATGACACGTCAATGCGTTTGCTTAGCATTCTTCTTTGAAGAGCTTGCCTTTCTTGACCAACCATTATTTTTTTCTGCGGGGTTGTGTTTAGTAAATGATCAACGACAAGATCTGAAGAGATCTGCATATATCCCTTCTTTTATGCTAATGTTTGGATCCTATGGCTCTGTGTTTATGCTATACTTTTGCTTTGCAGGATACCACATTGTTACCTAACAATGTGGTAGGGAGAAATAGAGGAAACTTTTTTAAGACTTCATCATTTTGTTGAGAATGGAATGCAACGGAATTGATCAGCCCAACAGCTAATGGTGCTTTGCTTGTGAGACCTTTTAGGTACTGCGTGGAGCCAAGGCATCCTGCATTTACGATTTAAGTATATAGTCCAGATCATCAACATGATTAAGTTGTTATTTGCCGCCACTCACTAAAAAGAAACTTAATCTATATTTGCAATTATTTTAAATTTTTTTGTAGGCTTGAATTCATGGATGTTGAATTAGGATTGATCTGAGCTTTAATAAACATAAAGTGTAGGGTAAAACTGTAAGTCCATCTCAATCCCAATTCTCTGTTCATATGCACTCAAAACGTGTCATCTTGGTCCTCACTGGATCATACAGGAAACACGAGTAGAGAGTTTCTCCGTCCTAGAATGAAATATATATAATAATAGAAATCCACAATACAAATACTTTTAGAGTTTTTTTAATAAACCGCAAAAGATAGTGCGTGTTTTATTGATAAAGAAGAAAAAAAGTACAAGATTGCAACTTTGGGAAGCCATAGGTAGGAAAACATAAAAGAAAGAAAAAATAACTCGCCGGTTGGATTGGGACATCAACACAGGTTACCTCATCAGTCGGTTGGATTGGGACCTCAACACAGCCGCACCATTATAATCTGCACCACTATATACCACAGTCGTAGAGGAGATGGCATATTTGTAGCACGCGCCCACCAAAACACACTTGTAGACATCGAGCCTTCGATGAGGCCCGACACTAAAGAAGAAATAAAATGGAGGCAGACACCACCGCACCGAAAAGGCCGCCGCCGTGCAGGGCCCTTCGCTGCAGTGCCGCTACATCAAAGCAAGACTTCCCGATGGAGTGAAAACACCGGATCAGATTAACTCACAACACGTGGGGGCCTCACCACATCTGTCTTCGGTGCGCGGGGCCTCACCACGGCTGCCACAACGCTCACACTCCGGACCCGTTTCGAAGATGCTACTGAGAAAGTGAGCTAAGATGCCCCACACACATAGCTCTAAAATAACACCAAAACTCCGCTGAAGTCCGAATTAATCTCGTTGCTTCCCCTCGCATGAAGCAGTCGCCGTCGAGTCAACGGACCAAGGACATCGCTCGCACGGTTACCCGATGTTGTATCGCACCAGGTGGTTTCAGCTAAGCTAATGTCGCACCCTGAAATTTCCCAATTTCAGGATGTGAATAGAAAGAATAATTAAACAATGATTTTCTCATAATTTTAAAATTTTTCTCAACATTTATTTTGTTTACAGGAAATCTAGTATAGGAAAAGTCATTGTTTGATTTTCTGAATTAAATAAATTGGTTCGATATGAGTGTTGCATTCATGTCGATGCATCTTGGTTTTTATTGAGTGTAGAACATTTTAAAATACGTTTAGGTGCTGACAAAATCCTCCTGAGAATTTTCTGGCTTTTTCTGGAATTTATTTTCACCTTCCTCGAGCTATTTCTATTTATTAGAAGGCTCTAACATCTTTTTCATGAGCTCCAAATATTTTATTTGGATTCATCATGTCCCAAATCATCTCTAGTAATTTTCCTTGAATTTTTCCGAGCTTTTGTATTATTTTTCGTGGTTTAATTATGATTTCAGGATTTCCTGGAATTGTTTTTAATCTGAAATTAGTTCCCGAAATTAGAAAAAGAAGGGAAAATAAAAACGGGCTCTATCTCAATCAATAAATAGTTGTCAGTTATGTCCTTGACGTCCTCTTTCCAATGCCGCCAATCTCATCTCGTTTCGATAACCCTAGCTCCCGCAACTTGTCGCCGAACATTCGCATCTACTAAATTCCGGTGAACTTTCCGATGAGTTTTTCCGGCGAAACCGTGAACTTCCGGTGCAAACAGACACCATCATGGAGTTTATCTCGTTGAGCTTAACGTCGTGGTGTGCTAGGTTGCTCGATTCTGATGTCGGCGAGTTCTTCCCTAGTTCCGCTGAGCCCTTCCATCGCCATTGTTGATCTCTGGCCGAAGGTGAGCATACCATCACGTTCGCCTCGTCGATCATGTCCGTTTTGCCGTTCCCGTGAACATTCGGAGGTCGTCCTCATCGAATCCCTATCTCTTCCTCTCTGTTCTGTTCGAAGTCACCATGGCTAGCTACATACGAGCTTGCTGCTGCACCGAGCCGCCGCGACAGAGCTCTCCCGGGCGACGCCATCACTGCCCGGTGGTGCGCAACGCCGAGCCGCGCCCAGAACACCGACTCCCGTTGCGAGTTGACCTCAAGAATCACCGCCACCCGTGAAGCTCGATCTGCCGGTCGCCGCTGTCCTCTCGCTGCCGGCCGGAATCCGGTCACCTCCGCCCGTCTCTACCGCTGGTGAGCACACTTCTGAGATCCCCTCGCTCTCCTCTACCCGTTTCGCACCTCAGCCAAACCCAAGGCCGCCCCCACTGCCGGCAACTAAGAACGGCCAGGAGGTCTGTCCGTTCCTGTCCTCCACGGTGGAAGAAAGGCCTTTGCAGTTTTGCGATTAGGCTCCTGTGTTCCTTTTAATCCTTAGTCTTGTCGGTGCGGAATATGGTCCCGACACTAACCAGTAGAAAGCGCCGAGGTCTATCCCTCAATGGTCGATGCTAAGCAATAAGAGACACGGGATTTATCTTGGTTCCGGCCGAGGGGGTCGTACGTCCAGCAGTGGTGTGCTCAAGGCACTATATTGCTCAGCATCGGGGGTGCCTGTAGTGGGGCTGCTACAAGCAAGGCGGGAGAGGAAGGCTGGCTTCCAAGTCCCTGGCGTAGTGTCTGGAGGTGTTGTGGGAGGATTGGAGAGCAAGTGCGTGGCGCAGCTCGTCTCCTGTTGTGTCGAGTCTGTCTCGTGTGCTTGTTCTCCTCTGTCTCCCCCGCGGCAGGGGGGTTCGCCCTCCTTTTATAGATCAAGGAGGAGGCGAATCACATGCGCGCCGTGCTATCTAGATACGTGAGGAAGCACGACGTGCTATGCTGTAGAGTGGGCGGCCGTCCGGACGATCCTTGCAGCGATCTGGCCATCATGGCCTATCTTGTACCCGAACAGTGGCGGTTCGAGGGTAGAAGGGCGGCGGATGGTGGTGATGTCTTCTGATAGACTCGAGGGAGCTGCTGACGTTGGCCCGTACGTAGTACAGGAGTAGGTAAAACGGCGTCCCTTCCCAACGCGTTCCACGGTGCGGAGCCGGCCGCGCGGCGCCGGGCGTGTGCCCGCACGCGCGGGGGTGGCGGCCATGCCGTAACGATGGCGGGGATGGCGCTCCACCGGCCTAACGCCTCCACCTAACCCCCGCAGTCACAAGAAAGCAAATCGAGGGTGCAGCCGGCCCCCCTTCGAAGGCTCGGCGCGTTAGCCGTACCGGAGCAGGTGGACGGCGTCACGGGACTGGCACCGGTCCTGCCGCACAGTCCCTCCCCACAGTGATGGGGATGGGCTCCCTCCTGGGGAGTTGGTGCGGCAGCACCGGGGCGCTGTAACATCCCTGATGTTTACTTGTGCTAATGACATTAATTACATGAGTTAATCAAGGTTAATTACCTCTTAAGCATGTTTGACATGATTGGACACACTTTTGCACTAAAGACCTCGGTCAAAATCTCAAACCACGGTCAAACCCTAGATCTACTTTAAAGGCTGAAATGGTTTTCTTGCGCGTTCTCCAAATTTCATTGTAGAAGTTCAAAATCGGCCAACACGAAAGTTGTTCGTTATTTCCGGGAACACATTTTTCGTAATTGGCGGACATTCCAATTTTGAGCGCAAATTGGCCAAAAATCGAGTTTACTGCGCTGTGAACAGAAAGCGAGCCGTGGAAAATCTGCAACTTCGGTTGGCGTTCCTGGGCAAACCATTGATCAAAACATATGTCGCCCTTCGGGAAAGTTGTAGATCTACAGCTACTCTACAACTTTGCTTTTGGGAGATTTTTCACTTAGTTGACGATTTTTGGAGTTTTGCAATTTCGAAAAGGGCTAAACGGAATAAAAATCGAGCTGGGCGACGTCGTCCCCGCGCTCTGGAGCGTGCGCGGGCGTTCTGGATGCGCCGGCCACGTGGGCGTCGCGCGCGATGCTCCGGCGTACGGACGGCCTCGGCGGCTTCGCGGTAGACCACGGACTTGGTGTGGGCCCTCCGCCCTCTCGTCTCCCGTGCGCCGCGCCCATACGGGCGGGCGGGCGGCCGGAGGGCCACGCGCGCGCGCCGGGGACATGCCGCGCGCGCGTCGCTCATGCGGGGGGTCCAGCTGGCCACGCAGCGCCGTAGGTTGCCCCTCCTCGTCGCGCACGTCGTCCACATCCTAGCCGCGCAGTCCCTCTACTCCTAGCCGCGCAGTCCCTCTGCTCCTAGCCGTCACCGCCGGTTTCCTTCCTGCGCCGCCGCCGAACCCCCGCCTTCGTGCCAAACCAACGCCGCCCGTGCCCCCCTGAGCCTTCCCTAGCCTCCTCCGAACCGCGTAGGGCCGCCCTACGCCGCGCGTGGCCGCCACCGGCGTCCGGCAGCGAGCCGCGGCGGCGCGCCGCGCCGGCGCCGCCGCCGCCGCCCCCGCCCTCGCCGGCCGGCCGCCAAGGCCCCCACCCGCGCGGGTTCGGCCTAAGGCGCCCCGGGGGCCGCGCCCCGCCAAGACCGGCCGCGCCGGCCGCCGGATTGGCCGCCGCCGGTGAGTAGGGGACCGCAAGGGCCACATTGCAAGAGAGGAACTCTTTTCAGGGAGATTTTTGTAAAATATCAGGGACCCGTTTGTAAAGGTGAACTTTAGGGATTCGGCAGTACCTTCGAAAAATCATTAAAAATCGTAGAAAAATCAGAAAAATGCAAAACCAATTTTGTTGGGTTCGTGGTGAAGAAATCTACCTTTTCTAGAAAGCATGTATAGGGTTTTTGGTACAGTTTTTGAATTAAAAATTCAAACTCAGTTTGGAGTATTTTTAGTGTGATTTAAAATCTACACATGCTATGAACTTGAATTTTGAATATGTTGTTCTTTATATCATGTCTAGATCTGTGACAAAAATTTGCATAATTGTGATGTATATATTTTCAGTTATGATTTTTGTAAGCTTTATGCTAGAATAAGTTTGATGCTTTTTATAGCACCTTTAATGAACTTTTCTTTGAGCACAAATGCACCCTAGGGATTTGACTTGATGATTAGTACCCCTGGTGTGATGGATGTGATTTTAGGGAATTGTTTGCTTGGTGTTTTGGATTTAACCTTGTGTAGGAGCTTAAATTCAAAATCTGAAAAATAAATTGAATCTGCAACCATGCCTTGGTCAGAACCTCCTTTTTGGCATACTTGACCTGTAGGAGAAAGTTGAGATCAAAAAGTTTATTAAATCTTTTTATAGGAATTAATGTTGATTTACTAGGCTGCAATTTGTCTTTTTCGTATAAATTAATTTATAATTGATCTTAGGCCAAATTTTGGTGTGAAAGCTTAAACTAAGCATATGTTGCTGTGTGCAAAAGATTAGGTTCAGTGGAAGTGTTCTTGATTTAATTTTGATTTATGGTTGAAAGGTTTGTTTTAAATAATTAAAGAAAGAAATGGAAATTAAATGTGCTAAATGGTAAAATCATGTTTGGTTCTGTTTTTAATATTTAAACACACCCCCTTGCTGTTTAGTGAAGTTAAGTAACTTGAATTGCTTAGATGTGCACACAATCACCATCAAGATTAACTTTAATCTAATGCATGTGCATATAAACGTGTAGATCTCCCCGACGGGACGTACACGCTCACCCAGGAGGAGGAGGGAGCAGCTAGTGGAGACCTGACCCAGCTTGGGGTGCAGCAAGACCTGGACCAAAGTCCAGAAGAGCCAAAGGCTAGTTTAGGAACTGAGTCTGAGGAAGGCAAGCACCGGTTTCATCTAACCCATGTTTTAAATTAAAATCATGTCCTTTACTTTTCAGCAGTTTATTGCCTTACTTTGTGCATTTAAGTTTCAGGAGTTGCTTTGAAACCTAGATGCATGATCCTTAGGACTCCTATGCTCTTTTACTAGTATGTTAGGGACGCTAGTGCCATGCTCTAGGATCACGGTAGAAGTCGAGTAATGACTCATTGCTCGCGAGATATAGGATGCTTATGTTGGAATCATAAGTTGGTTAAATTGACTCGCTCATGTGGTAAGAGCAATGGGTTCGGTCTCGACCGAGTAGCATGGTGCTGGTCCTAAGCTATGGAACGTACCAAGTACTTGCCGGGAATGGGACCGGTAAGCCTAGTACCTTCTGAACCGGGGCGGGATCTTTCTAGCTACCCGCTTGGGATGTGTCTCCGGGCTAGCTACCAGTGGTATAGTGTGTGAGTCCGGACTGGTCGGGTTAGACCCTCCCCGGATAACCGTGTACCGAGTTTGTAGCGTCCGATCCCAAACTGTGGGATGTTGGGAACCGCCTGGTCGGGGTAGACCCTGCATTTGCTTTTATTTGAATTCTTGGGGTCTATTTCCTCCGTGTATCTTGGGTTTACCTTGCAAGGATATAAATCGATCGATCGTCGGTCACTCGCCGTTATCTGAGTCGGCTTGACCACTGGCTACCCCATGTTTATTTATGGAACAATTTCTGGATTAATATTGTTACCTGTTTAATATTGTTTGCACAACATGCTTGTTTAGTACGTGTGCTCACCTAGACGATTAACATACTAGAATATGAGCTAAAACTTGAAAATAAGGATCCACTCTTAGTCGCTTTTGGCAAAACAAACCCACAAGCCAAAAAGCCTTGCATGTCTAGTCTTACTTTATTTTTGTCGGGTAAGTCTTGCTGAGTATTAGTACTCAGCCTTGCTTAATTTGTTGTTTTCAGGTAATCCTCTCTGGCCTGGTGTCATTCCAGAGGGATGGGAGGTTGAATGGGAGAACGATGAGGATGAGTGATATGCATGGATGGCCTCCTATGTGTATCACGCGTTAGTTTACTTTCCGCTGTTTTAAACTCTGTTCACGTTTACTTTTATGTTAAAAAACCTGGTTTGTAGTAATGTTAAACTTGTGAACCTTTCATGTAATGTAATGTTGTACTCTGGTCCCGCCTTCGTGTGGGCTTAGCGCATATCAGCGATCCTGTTGTATGTGATTTACCGGGCTTTACCCGGCGGAAGCGACTTAATAATTCTTTATTATTGCTTAATGGCCATGTGGACCGACTTAGGCGATAATACGGAATTATTTTGGGCGGTTCTGTCACAGGCGCGAGCCCCGGGCGCATGATGGCGTCGTCCCGCCGGTGTCAGGGCGTAAATGCCCGCGTACGGGGGCCGGCGCACGCGTGAGGGGCGCCCTCGAGCGAGGCGGACCCCGGTCGAGGGCGGGACGGACCCTCGAGCGAGGCGGAGCCCGCTCGAGGGGGAGCGGGCCCTCGAGCGAGGCGGAGCCCGCTCGAAGGAAGCGCACCCCCTCGAACCCCCTCGAACGGGGCGGAGCCCGCCCGAGGGGGGCGCGCATCCTCGAGCGAGGCGGAGCCTGCTCGAGGGGATCTTCAAGAGGTCCGCCTTGGTGGGCCGTCGGGGTCCCTGCGGCATGGGCCATATCCTGCATGGTTAGGCAAACTGTGTTTTGGCTTTGTTGCGGGTTTTAAGTGAGGATTTCCCCATTGTTTAAGGGGACCCCTAGGGCTGTCCCCGACAGTAGCCCCCGAGCATCTGCGGGTTTGCCATTGAGGCTCCCGCGGTGCCGGAACCTACGATAGGACGTTCTTCCCTCCTTGTTTTGCGAACGCTTTCCGTGGGGGGCCGCGTCGGCGGACCCGCGGGTCTAGCCCCCGAGCCCCCGCAGGGCGTGGATGCTCTCCGGGGGTTAACCGCGAGAGCTGGCCAGAGGGCGTGGTACATGTCTCAACCGGCGTCGGCGATATCTCAGCCGGCTTCGGTGACGCACGCGCCGCGTGCCGGTCTTGTCTCCCGGCGGGTGCATTTCAAGGAGGTGTAGCCGTGCGTCAAGCCCCCGAGCCTGGGCCCGTTCGAGGCGATCGGGTAGAGCTTTACGACTTGCTTCTTAACGCGCCCTCGCCGTCCCTCCGCGGGACGGAGGGTGAGGTTTCCGCAACCCCCATCGAGCGGGTCGCGAATTGCGGATTCCTCGTTGAGCTGCTAGTGGGTGGTTCGAGTGGACGCCCATGCCCCGTTCGATAAGGGTAGGCTGCGTGGTCCAGAGACACGTCCATGGAAGCGCTTGCGTGGGTTTGCTAGGTGGGGCTCGGTCCCGTTCGATAGGGACCGAGGGCGCGGAAGCTCTCCCTCGGTGGGATCCCCCGGCTAGCTGCCCTCGCTGGCTCTCGAACACGACATATGGGGCACCCTCGGGCCGGTGGGCTCGAGGAACGGCTCGAATGCGCGTGCCTTCGTCGTCCCTGACTCTGCGATCTGGGGCGCCTGTTCGAACCCGTCGAGGGTCAGGCTTCGAACCTCTGATCAGTAGGGCCGTGCGGGGCGGCGCCTGGGCGGCCCCGTCTTTTGCGTTTGCGGCCGTCGAGGGGTCTGGGCGAGCCAGCCCCCGAGGTGCTGGTCGGTGGCACAGCGTGGCATGGGTGCTTGTGGTGCCTGCTTTGTTTCAAGCGGGCCCCGGGCGACCTTCTCACGTCTGTGCCCCTTTAGAGAGTCGATATTGTCTCGAGCCAGGGGCTCGTGCCGCTCGAGGGTTTTGCGTGGCATGGGTGCTTGCGGGCCCGCCTTGCTTCAGACGGACCCCGTGGCGACCTTCTCACGCCAATGTCCCTTAGAGGGCTGACATCGTTTCGAGCTAGGGGCTCGCGCCGCTTGAGGGTTTTGCGTGGCATGGGTGCTTGCGGGGCCCGCTTTGCTTCAAGCGGACCCCGTGGCGACCTTCTCACGCCAATGTCCCTTAGAGGGTTGACATCGTCTCGAGCCAGGGGTCCGTGCCGCTCGAGGGTTTTGCGTGGCATGGGTGCTTGCGGGGCCCGCTTTACTTCAAGCGGACCCCATGGCGACCTTCTCACGCCAATGTCCCGTAGAGGGCTGACATCGCCTCGAGCCAGGGGCTCGTGCCGCTCGAGGGTTTTGTGTGGCATGGGTGCTTGCGGGGCCCGCTGCGCGGGGACGGACCCCGTGGCGACCTTCTCACGCCAATGTCCCTTAGAGGGCCGAATTTATCCCGAGCCGGAGTCCGTGCCGCTCGAGGGTTCTCCTTGCTTTGCAAGGGATCGGGCCATTAAATGCTCCACGGTAGAGGCCGCGGTTTCGCATCGCGGCGCGCCTTTTAGGCGTTGCGCGCGCGCGCGCGTAGTGGGCGGCATGGGCGGGCGGATGTGACCGCTCGCCACGCCCTTGCTAGTCTTCACCGTGATGATGGCCCGTTCGCGGTGATGTGGCCGCTGCGGTCGTGGCGGGGCCCGCTCGTCGGCGAGAAGAGAAGATCCCCTGCAGTTAGTGCGTGCGGGACATCCGCTCCGGAGAGCTCGCCCACGGCTTATAAATCTGAGGGGAAGGGGAAGCGGCGGTTTTTTACCTTAGCGCTCCGCCATTTTAGCCCCCTGTGCTTTCTTCTTCACTTCGCTTTCGCCATCGTGCGGCTTCGCCATTAGAGCTCTTCTTCCTCTTCCCGTCCTCCGCTCTCGCATTCCTTTCTCCTCTTCTCATGGCACCGCTTCTGCCCCTCACGATCCTTGACCCGTACGCCTGGGAGCGGTCGTCGGTGACCCAGCTGGCCCTTGGCGAGCTGGTCGCCGCCGGCCAGCTGGCGGCAAACGAGGATGGCCGTTCGGCGGAGTGGATAGTGCCGCCGGCGGGGGACCGCGCGCCCAACCCGCCGGAAGGCTACGTGGTGAGCTTTATCCACTTCCATGAGCGAGGCTTCAACGCGCCGGCGAGCCGCTTCATGCGAGCGCTGTGCCACTACTACGGCGTGGAGTTGCACAACTTTGCGCCCAACGCGATTTCGCAGGCGGCCACGTTCGTGGGCGTCTGCGAGGGTATCTGGGGATCCCAGTCAACTGGGAGCTCTGGATACACCTCTTCCGCGCGGAGCTCTTCACGCAGCCCACGACGGACCCGAGGACCCGCCACGCGGTGCGCGCCGGCGGGATGTCACTCGCCCTGCGGGGGCTGTTTAAAGACGACTACATCCCCTGCACCATGACGACGAACAACGCTAGCTGGGAGCGGGGATGGTTCTACCTGCGCAACGCCGAGCCTGGCCTCCCCCCTACACCGGTCGGGTGTTCAAGGAGAAGCCCAGCTCTTGGGGCTACGGCGTGTCCACGCCTCAACACCGGAGGCGGCAGGACTCGGTCCTGGCCGCCCTGAGGAGCCTGGTGGCGCAGGGGCTGACCGCGGTGAGCGTTCTCGCCTTCCTCCATCACCGGCGGGTCGTGCCTCTGATGGAGAGGCCGCTCTGCATCTACGAGATGACAGAGGAGGCGGACCCCATCGCGCTGGCGAGGTCGCGGATGCTCCCGACCCCCTCGGGCGGCCGTATGCGCTCACCCGGCGCGAACGCCGTCGACACCCGGATGCCGACGCACCCGGACCGGACCCCGTGGGACCTCGAGATGCTCCCCACTGGCCCGCTGGTGAGTGTGATTCTTGATTCTGTTTTATTTCTTGGTGCCGCTTCTTCCTCCTGGCGCGCCTTCGACGTTCCTGCATGCAGCTGGTGAACTTCACCGCCTCGAAGTCCGTTCCGCCCACCCCCGACTCCCGCGCGCTTGGTCGGGCGGCGCAGCAGCGGGAGCAGGAGCGGGCGGCGCGTAGGAGGGAGCACGTGAGGCGGCACCGCGAGCGCCGCGAGTGACCGGAACGCGGAGTACCGCGGCGCGAGGAGGCCGGGGCCCTCCTCCCCGGGGACCGAGGGAGTACTCGTCCTCGGAGGAGGACGAAGAGGAAGAGGGCGAGGGGCGGGGCCCCTCCGATAGGTGGGAGCCCCGTGCCCCCGTCGCCGGAGCCGGCTCCGGTGGCAAGGGCGGCATCGCCCGGGGCGGGCGCGGCGGCGTCCGCCGCCAGGCAATCGACAACGAGGGACGGCGCGCGCCGCGGAGGTGCCGGCGCATGCCGTAGAGGCGCGCGCGCGGCGCGCGCGCGCGCGCGCGCGCGCGCGCGCGCGGGGGCGGGGGCCCCGCGCGCACGGTGGCGACGTCGGGAGGCGCGGCGGCGGGCGCGCCAGCCGCGCCTTCCTCATCCGCCGAGGCCTCGAGGAAAAGGAAGCGCACCTTTTCCTCTTCGAGGTAAGGGGATCGTTCTTCAGCTCGGTTTAGTTTTTTGACGATCAGGCCTTCCGACTTTCTGTTTGTGCTTGCGCAGGGTGGTGCCAACCGTGCCTCCCCTCGCACCGGCCAACGTGCTGAGGGCGGACGCATCCATCCCTACCCGGCGGCGCTCGTCGAGGGCGTCGCGGGCGGGGGCGAGTACGGCGGCGGCGGGCGAGGGCTCGCAAGGCGCGGGCCGAGGCCTCGCGACCTCGGCCGGCCGGTCCAACCCGCCGCCGCGCGGCCGCCGGTCGTCGAGGAGCGGCGGCGCCGGCCGTGGCGGAGGCGCGGCCGCGGCGGCGGCGGGCGGTGATGACGCCGCCGGCGGTGGCCGCCGTGACGGAGACGCGGCTCGCGGCGCCGCGCCGGCGGCGGGGCGGCCGAGCAGCGGCCTCGCGGTGGCGCCCGTGGTCGCGGCCGAGGAGGGCGGACGAGCGCCCCCGCCGCGGAGGCGCGACCGGAGGCGGTGGCCGCGGCGCCGCGTCGAGCGCCCGTGGCCGTGGAGGCGCAAGTGGAGGCGCCGGCGGAGGCGGCGCAAGGGCGGCGCCCCGCCGGCGGTTCCCGGCGGAGGTGGTGAAGGTCCCGGACGACGACTCCCCGCCGCCGGGTGGGATCGGTGGGCTAGCTTCCCCACGCGCTCCCCCGAGCCCCAGGAGGGGGCCCTCGTGAGGCGGCGTGAGGGTCACATGGTGGCGGGGGACCGAGGACACGGCGCCGAGGCCTCGTCCTCTCGTGCCGGCCACCCCGCCCAGGTAGAGGGGGCCGCTGGTGATCCCCCTGCGTTCGCTGACGCCCGGGGTGGAGCAGGAGCTCTGGGGAGAGCTCCGAAGTCATGGCACCACACTCGACCGCACGCTGAACGAGGCGCTAAGGGTCCGTGGCGGCCCCGCATGGCGCGTCTTCCAGGTAGGGCGTTGTTGTTCGTTTTCTTCTTTCTCTCATTTTCGTGCGTTGTTTCTGTGAAATGGTGCTTACGGGTTTTGGCTTGTGGGTGCCAGGAGCTCGAGCGCTGCGCCCACAACAAGTACGACGCCTTCGATCGGGTGAACGCTGAGCTCCACCAGCTCCGGGAGCGGTGCGGCGCTTTCGACGTGCTCGCCGACGCCCTCCGGACCCCCGGACGGCCGGGTTGGCGTGCCGAGCCACGGTCTTGCGCGATGAACTCCCCCGAGAGCACGAGGCAAGACCGGCGCGTCGCTCCGGCCTTGAGCGGATGCGCACGCCCTCATCGACCGTGATGAGGCGGCGCGCGGTGCACGCTCGGACGTGGAGAAGATGCGGACGCCGGCGACCAACCGGGAGGCGGAGGTGGCCGGCGTCCGCGGAGAGAACCGGGAGCTCCGCTCGTCGCTCGAGGGGGCGCGGCGCGCGGCGCCGGCCGAGGAGCGGGCGCGCGGGCGCGGGAGCAACGGGCCAAGGAGGCCGGCGACTTGAAGGCCGCCCTCGACGCCAAGGTCGCGGCGCTCGCCGTCGGCCGAGGAGCGCCCTCCGCAGAGCGCACCGCCCGCCAAGGGGCCGAGGGGCGGCTCCGGCGGGAGCAAGCCGCCCTCGCCGACGCCCGGCCGGCCGGAGCGAGGAGCGCGTCGCCCGCGAGGCGCGCGCGAAGTTGCGGCGGAGCGAGACGCCAAGCTCTCTGAGGTCGAGGGCGAGCTGGTGGTGCTCGGCATCAACAGCGCAAGCCAGGAGCTGGCCATCCAGGAACAGGGCGAGACCATCAAGGGCCTCGAGCTAGCGGTCGAGGCTGAGCGCCGTGACCTCGAGGCGGAGAGGAAGCAAGTTGAAGGTGAGCTGCTTCTTGACTCCTGTTTGGTTGGTTTTGTGTTTGGGAATTCGCATTCCTTTTTCTGATTTCTTTCTTGTCTTGGTGGCTCCAGGCTTGCGCACTGCCTTGGGGCATGCGGCTGAGCGGGCCGAGGCGCTGCAGGCCTCCTACAACTCCTCCGAGCAGGAGTTGCAGGAGCTGCGTGATGCGGCCCTCGAGACCTGCCAGGCTGTGGAGGAGGGTGAAGCGCAGGCCGGAAGCTCGGCCGGCCGCCCGCTCGCGTGCTCTCGGCGGCCACGTCACCGAGCGGATGCGCCGAGCGTTGCGTCTTGGCGTCCAGAAGGCCCTCGGAGTGGTACGGTCCCACTACGAGGTCAACTTCGAAGCGCTGGCGGAGGGCTACGTCGTTCCCGAAGGCGTCGAGGATGAGGTGGCGATGGAGCGCGTGGACGCGCTCGCCGCTGATGCCGCCGGGTCGCTCGCTGAAGCCTTCGAGGAGTTCCTCTTCCCGGATGCTGTTGACACCGCCGTTCCTCCTGCCTGAAGACAGCTGGGCACTTGGCCCGTTTTTATTTGTGTATCAGTATTTTGGCCGCGCGGCCTTTGTAAATAAACAAGTTATCTTGATCGTAAACATTTGCTGATACGAAATGAAGTCTTTTGTTATTTGCGCTTTTTGTTTCTCCTTCTTCCTGAGTAGATTCTAGTTAGGGGAGTTCGATTTTCGCGGGGGGCCTGTTGGGTTGGAGGCGAGAGAGAAGGGTCGTATCCTCGCGGCGTAGGCTATCTCTGACTAGCACGCTCCTTCCTCTAGGCCGCCTGCGCCCTGTTCGAACCGTTGCTCGGGGTTGAAGTAGAAAACAAACTTAGCGCGTGTGAGTTGCTTTATTTTTGCGCGAAAATGGGACCATTTTGGGGGGGTGCCCCCCACAGTAGCCCCCGAGGGTAACTTGGGTTTCAGGGGAAAGCCGAGTTGCCCTTTTCATTTGACTTGAGGTGTTTACATAGTTTTCACCAACTGGGGCGTTGGCCATATGATTTTTACAACAAAAAATGCTTGGGAATCCTAGCTAGGGGTAGAAACGACGTAGCTGTTGGATGTTCCAAGCGTTGGTGAGCTCTTCACCGTCCTCGTTGGCCGCCTTGTACGTGCGGGCTTGAGCACCTTCACCACGACGTAGGGTCCCTCCCATGGGGGCGATAGCTTGTGGCGCCCTCGGTTGTCTTGGCGTAGCCTTAGGACCGCATCCCCTTCTCCGAAATCCCGCCGCGTATCTTGCCTGCTTGGTAGCGCCCGAGGGACTGTTGGTACCTCGCGGAATGCATCAAGGCCACGAGGCGTGCCTCGTCCAGCTGATCCAGCGAGTCCTCGCGGGCTCGCTGGCTGGCATCCTCGTCATAGCCTCGAACCCTGGGCGATCCGTATTCTAAGTCCGTGGGGAGGACGGCCTCCGCGCCATGGACTAGGAAAAACGGGGTGAACCCAGTGGCTCTGCTCGGGGTGGTCCTTAGGATCCACACAACCGCTCGTAACTCTTGGAGCCATTTTCGCCCAGATTTGTTTAGCTGGTCGAAGATTCTGGGCTTTAGGCCTTGTAAGATCATGCCATTGGCACGCTCTACTTGGCCGTTGGTCTGTGGGTGTGCCACAGCTGCCCAATCCACACGAATGTGGAACTTGTCGCAGAACTCCAAGAACTTCCCGCCCGTGAACTCGGGACCCATTGTCGGTGATGATGGAGTTTGGCACTCCAAAGCGGTAGACGATGTCGGTAAAGAATGTTACCGCCTGCTCTGCCCTGAGATTTGTGATGGGGCGCACCTCCACCCACTTGGAGAACTTGTCGATCGCGACCAACAAGTGGGTGAAGCCCCCGGGCGCCTTCTGCAGGGGCTCGACGATGTCCAGCCCCCACACGGCAAATGGCCACGTTACGGGGATGGTCTGCAGGGCATGGGCGTGCAAGTTGGACTTGCGGGTGTAGAACTGGCACCCTTCGCAGGTGCGTACAATCTCGCTGGCGTCCGCGACCGCGGTAGGCCAGTAAAAGCCCTGGCGGAACGCGTTGCCGACGAGGGTGCGGGGCGCGGCGTGGTGGCCACAGATCCCCGCGTGAATGTCCCGTAGGAGCTCGCGCCCCTCGGGGATGGGCACGCAGCGCTGCAGTATGCCGGAGGCGGCGCGCTTGTACAGCTCACCGTCAATGAGGGCAAAAGACTTGGCCATCCTGGCGGGGAGTTCCCCTCGAGCGATCCAGGCGACATATTTGTCACGCCAGTCCGCTTTGACAGGAGCCGGCTCGATGTCCATCACGTCGGCCTCGTGGGAGCCATACCCCTCGAGGAGGGAGAGCACGTACGCCTCGTTCGAGGGGTCCTCGTCCATGGGTTCCGCACCCGCTGGATTCGAGGGAGCCCCCGAGGGTTCGTCGTGACTCGAGGGGTGGGGCTCGAAGACGACCGAGGGCTGAGCGACGTCGCGTGCGAAAACGTCCGGGGGGACGGTGATCCGCCCGACGCAATCTTGGCGAGCTCGTCCGCCTCCCTCGTTGTACCGGCGGGGCACATGGTTGAGCTCGATGCCGTAGAACTTGTCCTCGAGGGCTCGCACGGCTTTGCGGTAGGCCTCCATCTTGTCGTCATGGCGGCCTCGCGTTCTTCATGACTTGATCGATTACGAGCCGCGAGTCCCCCCGCACGTCGAGGCGCTTGACGCCTAACTCAATGGCGATTTTGAGGCCGCAGAGGAGGGCCTCGTATTCAGCCATATTGTTAGACGCGGGGAAGTGGAGGCACACCGCGTACCGCATGTGTTCCCCGAGGGGTGACACGAAGAGCAGGCCCGCGCCCGCCCCTCGTTTCATCACCGAGCCGTCGAAGAACGAGTCCGGCCTCCGCTTGGATGCGGCGGCGGTAGCCGCGTGTCCGTCCATTCGAAGTGACGAAATCGGCCAAGATTTGGGATTTGACGGCCTTGCGCGGGCGTAGGCGAGCGTCTCGCCCATCGGCTCCACGGACCACTTGGCGATCCTGCGCCGCGGCGTCGGGGTTGCGGATGATCTCCCCCAGTGGGAAGGAGGAAACCACCGTGACGGGGTGGGCCTCGAAGTAGTGGCGGAGCTTGCGCCGCGCAAGGACTACCGCGTACAGCAACTTCTGGACCTGGGGGTAGCGCGTCTTCGTATCTGACAGGACCTCGCTGATGTAATAGACCGGCCGCTGTACAGGCAAGGCGTGCCCTTCCTCCGTGCGCTCCACGACGATCACGGCGCTGACCACCTGGGTGGTTGCGGCCACGTAGAGCTGCAGGGGTTCACCGTCTTGCGGCGGCGTGAGGATCGGAGCGCGTGTTTGAGACGCCTTCAGCTTGTCGAGCGCATCCTGGGCCTCGGCGGTCCAGGAGAAGCGCTCGTGCTTCTTGAGTAGGAGGTAAAGGGGCAGCCCCTTTTCACCGAGCCGCGAGATGAAGCGGCTCAAGGCGGCAAGGCACCCCAGCACCTTCTGCACCCCTTTGAGGTCCCGGATCGGACCCATTCGTTCGAGGGCCGCAACCTTTTCAGGGTTGGCCTCGATTCCCCGTTGAGAGACAATGTATCCCGGAGCATACCTCGCGGCACTCCAAAGACACACTTTTCGGGGTTTAACTTGACCCCATTGGCCCGTAGGCAGCCGAACGCGACGCCAAGGTCGCCAACCAGGTCGTCCGCCTTCCTGGTCTTTACGACGATGTCGTCCACGTACGCTTCGACCGTCCGCCCGATGTGATCCCCAAAAACGTGCTGCATGCAACGCTGGTATGTTGCACCCGCGTTTCGGAGGCCAAACGGCATCGTGACGTAGCAGAACGTCCCGAACGGCGTGATGAACGAAGTCGCGAGCTGGTCGGACTCCTTCATCTTTATTTGGTGGTACCCGGAGTAAGCATCAAGGAAGCAAAGCAATTCACACCCAGCCGTTGAATCAACGATCTGATCAATACGTGGCAAAGGAAAAGGAACTTTAGGACATGCTTTATTGAGACTAGTGTAGTCGATACACATCCGCCACTTCCCGTTCTTTTTCTTTACAAGCACTGGGTTGGCTAGCCACGTTGGGTGGAACACTTCCTTGATGAACCCGGCCTCGAGGAGCTTCCGCAGCTCCGTTCCGATTGCCCGTCGCCGCTCCTCGTCGAAGCAGCGCAGCCGTTGCTGCACGGCACGGGCGTGAGGCAGGATGTCAAGGGAGTGCTCGGCGACCTCCCTCGGGATGCCTGGCATATCCGAGGGGCTCCACGCGAAGATGTCGGTGTTGGCGCGGAGGAAGTCGACGAGCACCACTTCCTATTTGGGATCGAGGGCGGAGCTGACCCTCAACGCCTTGCCCTCGGGGGCAGAAGGGTCGTGGGGGACCTCCTTGGTCTGCTCCGTGGCCTCGAAGGTGCCGGTGTGCTTGGCAGCGGAGTCGAGGTCTTCGTTGACCATCTTCTCCAAAGTGGTCACCAGCGCTTCATCCAGCGCCAATGCTTTTGCGTGTTCTACGCACTTGACGTCGCAGTCGAATGCGTGCTCGATGGACGAGCCGACGGTGATGACGCCGTTCGGTCCTGGCATCTTCATCTTTAAGTAGGTATAGTTGGGGACCGCCATGAATTTGGCGTAACAAGGTCGCCCAAGTATGGCGTGGTAGGCTCCCTTGAACCCCACCACCTCGAAGGTCAGGATCTCCTTGCGGAAATTCTTTGCGGTGCCAAACCAAACTGGCAGGTCGATCTGCCCGAGGGGCTGGACCTGCTTGCCGGGCGCGATGCCGTGGAATGGCTTCATGCTGGGCCGCAGCTGGTCTAACCCGATCCCCATCAAGCGCAACGTATGCGCGTAGAGGATGTTGAGGCTGCTGCCTCCGTCCATCAGGACCTTCGAGAACCGCGCGTTCCCGATGATGGGGTCGACCACCAGCGGGTACTGGCCCGGGTTGGGGACGCGGTTCGGGTGGTCTTCCCGGCTGAAGGTGATGGCGTCCTCCGACCAATTGAGGAAGGACGGAGGCGCCCTCTCCGCGGCGAGGACCTCGTGCCGCTCCTTCTTGCGCTGGCGGGTCAACATGTCGACAGTTGGCCCCCCAAAGATGAGGAACACGTTTTCCACGGCGGGGAAACCGCCTGCATCGCCATCGCCCCCGTCTTTCTTGGCTTCTGCCTCCTTCGCGGCGGCGCGGCCATAGAACTTCTTGAGCATATCGCACTGCTCAAGGGTGTGATTCACTGGGGTCTTGTGGTAAGGACATGGCTTTTTTAGCATGTCATCAAACACCCCCGGGCCTCGAGGGGCCGGTCGAGGGCCCCGTCGAGCCGGGTCAACAGCAAGGGCCTCGGCATTACCGCCGTCGCGCCCCTGCTCGCGCGCCTCGCGGCGCGGCTTCTTTCCTTTCTTGCCCCGCTTGTCCTTGGACTTGCTGCCCTCCGCGGGCGCGTCCTCCGAGCGCTAGCCCATCTTGCCGTCGAAGATCGCTACCACGGCCTCTTCTCCAGAGGCGAAGCTGGTGGCGATGTCGAACAGCTCGTTGGAGTCCGCGTGCGGGCTGCGTCCCAGCTCCCGCACGAGGTCCCGGCATGTGGTGCCCTCGAGGAAGGCGTGCACGATCTCGGACTGCGCCACGCTGGGGAGCTCCGTGCAGCGCTTGGAGAAGCGCCGTATGAAGTCCCGCGCGACTCGCCGGCTTCGTGTGCGGAGCGCGGTCCCATGAATTTCGGGGCGCACGTACGTGCCCTGGAAGTTGCCCACGAACATGCGGACCAGATCATCCCAATTGTGGATTTGGTCGGCGGGCAAGTGCTCGAGCCATGTCCGGGCCGCGTCGCCGAGGTGCAGGGGCAAGTTGCGGATGATGACCTCGTCGCTGGTGGCCCCGCCCAGCTGGCAAGCCAAGCGGTAGTCGTTGAGCCACACGCGGGGGTCCGTCTCCCCGTTGTACTTGACGATGGTCGAGGGTTGGCGGAAGCGTTGGGGGAACGCCGCCGCGCGGATCTCCCGGCTGAACACACGGGTCCCTGGGGGCTCCGGCGTCGGGGAGCGGTCCTCGCCGCTGTCGTAGCGTCCGCCCCGTCGAGGGTGGTAGCCCACTGCTGCTCGTGCGTCCGCCCTGCTCGTGCGCCTGGCGTTGATGACGTTGCGGGCGTCGCCATCCAGCGCCTCGCGTGCGTCAAGGAGCCGCTCCTTGGCCGGCGTGCGTCTCCCGGGTCGGCGGGTCGCCCCCCGCCGCCCTCTCTGCGTGGACCGAGGGTTCGCCCCCGGTGCGGCTCCGTCGTCCCGCGCATCCCCCCCGTTGGCGGATGCGTGATGCCGAGCTCTCGCCCGCCGGACGGCCACTTGCTCGATGAGAGTTTGCACCTCGCGGTGCGGTGTCTCGCGCCTCGGGGGTCGAGGGTGCCGGCATGGCCCGCGGCGGCGTCGCGGCGGCGATGAGCTTTTGGCTCGCCCGCGGGGGTGCGTCCGCGTTGTCGATGTTGGGGTCGGTGTTGATGTGGTCGCGGACCTGCTTGCCCAGCTCCCACGCGCGCGCTCGCCGCGCGCGAGGCTTCTCCCCGCCATTGAGGCACGGAGCGGCCCCGCACCGTCCGATATTCCTCCGCCGGCTTGGCCTCGAGCTCGCGGGCTTGGGCCACCTGCGCGTCGGCGTCGGCCCCCGGCAGGGAGCGCTTGGCCCCGCGGTCGGGCGCGTGGCAATCCCCCGGGGCGGCGTGACCTCCCCGTCTCCCGGCGCCCACCGCACCGGCGGCATTGGCCAGGTCGTTGGTGATGACAGCGTAGCACTCCCGCGCGGGATCGTAGCTCCCGGTGCTGGATTCGTCGGAGCAGCCGAACCAGTAATCCGTAGCGTCAAGGAAACGCCGGAACATGACTGGGTCCGGCACACCGGAGAAGTCCCACTCCGCGTACCCGTGGCGGTTGGCGGGCGGCAACGCGTCGAGGGAACCCAGGGACGACTCGTCGCCCGCTGAGGCGCTGGGATCCCTGGCGACGAAGACGTGATGGCCAGGCGGAACCCTGCGCATCGTGGTGTTGACGTTGGCGTTGTAGGCCGACGTAGCACCACGCAGCCCGATGGGGATGCGCGGTCCGGAGACCGTGCGCCGTCCCGCCGGGGATGGTGGCCGTTGTGACGGCGGGCGCGCCGCGCGAGAGGCGACGCGTTCGGCTGCCGCCGCTCGGACCGCGCCCCCGGCGCGAACGCCGCCCGCAGCGGCGGCGGCGGCGGCGTCGTGGCGTCGACGGCCCACGCGCATCCGTGCCCGCGGGCGCCCGCGCCGTGGCGGTGCGTGCGGCGGGGGCCGGAGCGGACCCGGCCCCGGCGCCGCGCGCGGAGCTCCTCACGGTTGGTGAGGCGCATGAGGTAGCCGTTCCCCGTGGCCCGAAAGTTCGGCCCCCGAACCGACCTTCGAACCCGGCGGGGAGGGGGGTCCGAGCTGCCCATGCGAGAGCGTGTACCACGGTACTCGGTGCGGATCACCATGGAGGGAGTTGGTGGAATGACCTTAGGCGCTCGGACCGCCCCCACGGTGGGCGCCAACCGTCGGTGCGGAATATGGTCCCGACACTAACCGCAGAAAGCGCCGAGGTCTATCCCTCAATGGTCGATGCTAAGCAATAAGAGACACGGGATTTATCCCCGGTTCCCGCCGAGGGGGCCGTACGTCCGCCGGGTGGTGTGCTCAAGGCACTATATTGCTCGGCCGGGGGGTGCCCGTAGTGGGGCCGCTACAAGCAAGGCGGGAGAGGAAGGCCGGCTTCCAAGTCCCCGGCGTAGTGTCCGGAGGTGTTGTGGGAGGATTGGAGAGCAAGTGCGTGGCGCGGCTCGTCTCCCCGTTGTGTCGAGTCCGTCTCGTGTGCTTGTTCTCCTCTCGTCTCCCCCGTGGCGGGGGGGTTCGCCCTCCTTTTATAGATCAAGGAGGAGGCGAATCACATGCGCGCCGCGCTATCTAGCTACGTGAGGAAGCACGACGTGCTATGCTGTAGAGTGGGCGGCCGTCCGGACGATCCTTGCAGCGATCTGGCCATCATGGCCTATCTTGTACCCGAACAGTGGCGGTTCGAGGGTAGAAGGGCGGCGGATGGTGGTGATGTATTCTGATAGGCTCGAGGGAGCTGCTGACGTTGGCCCGTACGGAGTACAGGAGTAGGTAAAACGGCATCCCTTCCCAACGCGTTCCACGGTGCTGGAGCCGCTGCTACAGCGCCAGGCGTGCGCCTGCACGCGCGGGGGCGACAGCCATACCGTAACAGTAGCAGTGATGGTGCTCCACCGGCCTAACGCCTCCACCTAACCCTGCAGAGTCACAAGAAAGCAAATCGAGGGTGCAGCCGGCCCCCCTTCGAAGGCTCGGCGCGTTAGCCGTACCGGAGTAGGTGCACGGCGTCATGGGACTGGCACCGGTCCTGCCGCACAGTCCCTCCCCACAGTGATGGGGATGGGCTCCCTTCTGGGGAGTTGGTGCGGCAACACCGGGGCGCGAGCCCCGGGCGCATGATGGCGCCGTCCCGCCGGTGTCGTGGCGTAAATGCCCGCGTACGGGGGCCGGCGCACGCATGAGGGGCGCCCTCGAGCGAGGCGGACCCCGGTCGAGGGCGGGACGGACCCTCGAGCGAGGCGGAGCCTCGCTCGAGGGGGAGCGGGCCCTCGAGCGAGGCGGAGCCCGCTCGAAGGAAGCGCACCCCCCTCAAACGGGCGGAGCCCGCCCGAGGGGGGCGCGCATCCTCGAGCGAGGCGGAGCCTGCTCGAGGGGATCTTCAAGAGGTCCGCCTTGGTGGGCCGTCGGGGTCCCTGCGGCATGGGCCGTATCCTGCATGGTTAGGCAAACTGTGTTTTGGCTTTGTTGCGGGTTTTAAGTGAGGATTTCCCCGTTGTTTAAGGGGACCCCTAGGGCTGTCCCCGACAAGTCTATCTTGTGTCTTTGTCAATCTACAGAAACCCCCTAGAAAAATCCTACTGTCACACATAAATCTCATCCAAGCCATTTTGTATATCTAACCCTGTCCTTTGACCTTTTTGCAGGCACGGTTTAATGTGTCTTGACAATCTTTTCTGTCAGCCCTTCAATTCTTTAGATAATCACATACAAGTCCTTACAATCTTGTTTTATGCATAGAATTCATGTTTTGGCTCCGTTTTAATCCGTTTAATTTGTGTTAGGTGCAAAATGAAATAAAATGGACGTTAGTGGTGTGTTTTCATTATACATGTTTTCTGAAAATTAATTTGATATTAATTTTGTTTAATGCCTAGTATACATGCTTTCTTTAATTAAAAGCTATATAGTGTTCTACACCGCTTTGCAATCAATTTTAATTTCATTAATGATTATTTAATATGCTTTGTAAATAAAAGCTAATTAGTGCTACACTCCAGTTTTTCATATACCAAATGTTAATTTGCTTAATATCAAATTAACTTTTCTAATTAAAAGTTGATTAGGCCTTTACATCGGCTTTTCTAAATAAATGTAAATGTTAACTTGTTTAATATCAACACAAATGTGTTTCTAATTATAACTTGGTTAGTTCTAGACAAATCATAAAGTTCCATGCTTAGACCTTTTCACCTAGTTGTTTATTTATTAAACTAATGTTTAATTGGTGTAATTTATATATAACCATTTATAAATAAAACTTGACTAGGTTATATACCTCGGTTTTTGCAAATAAAGTTTAATTTGCATTAATGTCAACATAGGGTATTTTATTTCTGAAATATCCTTTACATTTGTTTTGTTAATTAAAATGAACCTAGCTCATAATCTTGTTCTCCCATAAAATCGACCGATAGTCGTTTTTTCTAAGCTTCATAGCTCAGCATCCCCTTTTCAACTCCAGTCTTACCTAAAGCTTTAGATCTTGCCAATATATAGTTCATGTCTGCCCTATCTTAGTTAGGTTGTCTCTTTATGAATTAGTTTTTTTGCCTAATCTTTCCTAGCTACCTTTCTTTAAAGCTTACCTTGTTATATGTTTCTCCTGTCAGATCAGTTTAGCTTTCGTTAGTGTGTTAGTCGTTCAATCTAGTTCTCTTCGTAGACTAGTTTTCCTAAGTCCACCTTAAGGTTTTCTTGTGCATTTGATAGTTCATTTGTGTCGTTCTCATTCGTTTCACCATAACTTTGCGTTAGCATATGTATCACCTGTTACTTGTTTTAACACTAAAGTTGCATGTTAATCTTGACTAATATTAATTCCATTACTTTTCCAAATAAAAGTGATTAGGTTCTATCCCCGTTTTCTTTAATCATGATGTAAATTAGTTAATTCTTATTTATAACTATCTTTTCTAAATAAAAGATGTCAAGTGTACTTACATATCGGTTTCATAATAAAGTTAATTTGATTGATGATAATATAAATGCCTTTTCAATGTTAATATGTTTAGTTGAACACGCAATATAAAGTTATTCGATTAGATTCTTTCACATGCTTTGTCTTTTAATGTTAATTGTTAATATGATATAACTTGTACTTAAATATCTGCTAATAAAATATGGTTAAGTTTATCGTGTTTTCGTCATTAAACATAACCAGCTTTGAAATATTTTTGCCACATGATTTTCTAATTAAAACATATGAAGCACGTAGTCTCTTGTTGTTTGATCACGATCTTTCGATAGCTTCGACCTTAGTTTCGTTTTCAACATTCTTTCGTCGTTGCGCAACCATAGAATCGAGCTCGTCCTTTAGTGCGCTCTTTTAAAGTTTTTCTTTTGATTGGTGCATTGTTCTTAGTTGTACTTGTTGCTTTATATGTTGTGCCCAATGCTTGCTTGGAGTAGAAGAAGGATCGTTGTTCGTTGCTTTGAAGATGAAGAGTTTCAAGAAAGCGAGAGCTGAAGAAAGAGCGGTAAGAGTAGTTTTTCGTTGGAGAAAGGCAAGTGTCGGTGTTTTAGACCGGCAACCTACCAAGGGGACTACCCGAGGTAGATGAATGTGGCCTCGCCGAGATCGGTAACTCGAAGGAAGAGACACGTGGCACACAATTTAAACAGGTTCGGGCCGCAATGTGCGTAATACCCTACGTCTTGTATGCTGCGTAGCTCTGGATTGATTGGGTGTGTTTACAAGATGATGCGCATGAGAGAGGGGGGGTCTCTGCCTCGCCTTATATAGTTAGGGAGGCAAGGTTACAAGTCAATTTGAGGAGAGAGTACTAGTTGTGTACGTCTAGGAGTTCTTTACATGGATATGGTAATTCACAGCTTCCTAACCGAGTACTCCTCCACCGTAGTCCTTGCGCTCCACGCCATCAGGTGTCGTGTAGCACAAGTCGAGTAGTCCCAGGGACCCACCGAGTAGTCGGTCCTGGTACCCACCAAAGTAGTGGGCCCAGGGATGTCCATACGACAAGCCCCCGAGTACTTTGTAGTCGAGTAGGATAGTTTCGAGTAGTCTTGATGGCCTTGACGAGTAGTTCTCAAGCATCCCCGAGTACTACAAGACAAAAGTCCTCAAGAGTATTTGAAGCATCCCGAGGCTAGAAGGTACTCCAGCTGATCCTTGAGTAGTCTTGAAGTCTTCTAGAGTAGTCCTCAAGCGTCCTCGTGTTCTCCTCTTGAAGGTCTACAATAGTACTCGCGTTGTCTTGATGAAGGAACCATATGGAAAATGTGATTCGGAGAATCGCATTCCATATGGAATGTAGCCCCCGAGCCTTAGGTAGAATCATAGATTCAAGTTGAGGGTCAATCTGAAGTTTTGCCAATCTTATCCCGTAAAATCCAGAGAAAAAACCTAAGGACACGTGGCACGGAGCCCCCGAGCCTTGAGTCGAGTACTTCCTCTCGAATTGAAGGGTCATGTTGATTGTAGAATGTGTCGTGAGTGGGTCTTGAATCTTGTAGTAACCCACTATATCAAACAAACGTAGCCAGGCCCTCGAGATGGATAGCATCGAGTACCGGAAGCTGAAAGGTCGGGCTGCCGCCGCTGAGTTACCCGCCAGCGCTTATCTGCTCAGTCGTTGTAGTGTCGATTGTTAGGTTATAAATAAGCGCTTAAGCCCTTGTTTTTCATTCTCCTCAGTAGCAGCCGCTCGAATAGATCTGTTTGATAGGCTCTCCTTCACTGCCTCTGCTATCACTACCGCCGCGCGAGAGAGAAGAAATCCAAGCGCGCCACCACCGTCATCCACCGGCATAGCCCCCGAGCGAATGCGAGTGACGACTCCCTGCACTTGGAGGATGAAGACATCTCCGTCCAAGAGCTCGAAGACCGGTGTGGGGAAGAAGAGGTCCCGCAGTGAAGCGGAGGGATCTGCCCCTGAAACGTCACCGTCATCTTCCCCGCATCCCAACCCGGCCAAGGAATGGAAGAAGTCCAAGCTCAAAACCGAAGATCTGCTTGCCCTGATCAATAGAGGCTTCTTGCGGGAGAAAGAAATAGATCTATGGCGCGTCGCCACTGGCGACCCATATCCAATGGAGAAGAATCCGGATGAGATTCCGATGTTTGCTAGGTTCGTGGAGCGCGGACTAGCACTTTCGGCCAGCGACTTCTTCAAAGGTCTTCTCAGGTACTAAGGACCATGTGTGGTTCGAGGACCGGTGGATGGTCGCTTCCTTGTGTGATGAGTGATTGACAACATTGTGTGGACTGATTCTTGGCTAAGTATTGCAGGTGCAAGTTGCGGCTTGACTGGTGTTGGTGTAGGTGAAGAACAAGCGAGAAAGGTCGTCGCCGGTGAGGCCTCCAGGTGTGGAGAAGACAAGTAGGCTTCGTTCGAGGGACCCGGTGGCCAGCGGGGTCAAGTGCGAGCCGCATGGTGGGATGAACAGCAAGATGAAGTCATGGACGGTTTCTTGGTTGAGCCACAAAACCAAGGTCGAGCCGGGACTTCGTGGGAGCCAATTCATGAGTGGTGATTGGCGGAGGCTACATCAAGTTCGCGGGGTTTGCGGTGATTCACCAGAAAATCACCGGGTTACTCGGCTGAGCCACAAAGCCGAGGCCGAAGACTGGGCGTGGTCGTTCGGCCAAAACCGGCCTGACCGGTTTGGGGAACCGGTCTGACCGGTTTGGGGTCGCAGGGCGCCGGAAGCTTTGAGGTGGAGGAAACGCGTTGGGATCGCAAGGCTTGCGTCGAGGCTACGCGACGTGCGGTCGCCGGGCATCCGTCCGATGGTGCTACGAAGACAAATTCCCAAAGTGCCCCTGGTGGGCGTGTATCTTACTTTAGGCTTTAGGGGCATTTTAGTCTTTCGGCTTGCCTCCATATAACCCAAGGGGTGAGAGGATGGCAGCCATCTCTTGGAACCCTAGTTCATTTTGCTTTCCTATTTTCCCTTCCTATTTTCTTAGGATTTCCATAGGACTAGCTTGAGAGCTTCATGGTGAGATCTTGTTGAGAGGGTTGGATGATCGGGCGGCAAGCTAGACCTTATATGAACCTTTGCGGATGGTATAGATGATTCGGCGTGGTTCCTCAAGGTTTGGATCTGTTGTTCCCGGTTGTTCTTGGTGGTGATTTTCGGAGCCCTCTCTTGGTGTTTTTCTCGGGGTGTTTTCGGGACCTTGCTCTTGGGGATTTGATGGTGGAAATTTGTGGGAACCCTTCGTGGTTCTTTAGGCTGTGATTCCCCTCCCAAATTTGTGAGTTAAGGGGCTCGATTTTGGTGGTTTCGGTGTTCTAGGGTTGGAGGTGCTCTTGAGGGTTGACTTTCGATTCCTCTTGATTGAGTGGGTTTTGGGGACCAAGCTTCTAGCCAAGGGTAGCCCACGAGGTACCCCATCTATCCCCAAAGTCTCACTTTGATCCGTGGAACGAATCGGGAGATCGATTGGAGGAAGTGTTGAGTTTTTCCCCGCGGCCGTGTTCTTCCCGATTGTCCGTGCAAAAACCGCCCGACCCGCCTTCCCAAACCGGTCTGACCGGTTTCGCCCTGTGGGCTGTCGAGAAGGGTTTTTGAGCAAGGAAGTCTCTGTTGCACCATGGCTTCATTTGTTCAGATGTGGAAAGGCTCTTGAGGTGGTTTGGGTCTTTGGGGAGTTTCTGGACAAAACCGGTCTGACCAGTTTGCCAAACCGGTCTGACCGGTTTCCCCTGCCTGGGTGAGGCTAAGTCCAACAGAAGTGGTCTGACCGGTTTCAGAAACCGGCCTGATCGGCTTGGCGCGGCAGCCCGTGTCGTGTGTGTTTCCGCTGCGTGTGTGTTGTGGTCGTTGGTTGGGTCTTGCTCCTAGGTTCGCAGCACTTCGGTGGCTACGTGAACTTGGCAAGAGAAGCTTGCGGAGGTGCACGAGTGAAATCGGGTTCATAGGCCAAATTCTTGAATAGAATTTTTATCGGCTCCCATTCACTCCCCCCTCTCTGATTCGCCGTTTCGGTCCTTCAAGTGGTATCAGAGCCGGTTCAGGTCTTTATTGACTCTAACCAGTCTAAGATCCAAGGATGGCGTACCAGGAACGGGGTTCGGGTCCTCCACACTTCGATGGAAAGAACTACTAGATGTGGAGTAAGCGGATGGCGGCGTTCCTCCGCGGTAAGGGTCAGATCCTTTGGGATGTCACGGTGGACACAGCCTATGTCCAGCCGATGAACTTCCTCACTCCAGGATCGAGGGACATGTTTGACGCCAACAATAAGGCGGTCGACTACTTGTTTCATGCTCTGTGTCAGTCTGAGTTCGATTGGGTGCACACCGAGCACTTGGCTTGTAGAATTTGGACGGTGCTGAAGGAGGCTCATGTTGGGAATGCCCAGGTTCAGGCATAGATGTATGCGACCTACCGGAGAGAGTATAAGAACTTCACTCATCTCCCCGGTGAGTCCATCGATGCCTTGTTTCAGAGGTTCACGGTGGTTGTGAACAACATGAGGGCCAATGTGGACGTGCTCCCGTACGATGATCATGATAGAGCTGTCAAGCTCTTACACTCTTTGGATCGTACAATATGGGGCGGAAAGTTTGAGACCATTGTGGAGTCGGAGAAGTATGACACTCTGACGGTGAACGAGCTGTTCTCGAAGCTCAAGTCGGTTGAGGTCGATAGGGGCATGACTGCCCAGCTCGAGGGTCCTACTGACTCCCATAGTCTTGCCCTCATTGGTGGTTCGAAAGGAAAGGCTAACACTAACCCATCCACCAGGATATTCTCCTTGTCCTCTTTGATGTCTATGCGACATGAGGAGTTCGACGTGCTTGGAGAGGACGAGCTGGCGTTACTGACGAGGAGGTTCGAGAGGCTGCACGAGAACCGGGTGAACATGAGGAGGAACACGAGGACATGCTTCCAGTGCGGCCAGCCGGGACACTTCGTCACCGACTGCCCGGAGAAGGTCGAGAACAATGACGGCTACAAGCACAAGCCGAGGATGGATGGCAAGTACCGGTCGAGGCGCGACCACAAGAGCAAGCACAAGAACAAGCACAAGGATGAGCGACGATCGAGGAAGAAGGAGAGCTGAGGCAAGGCCCGAGCGATGGTGGGAGCAAGCGATGTCAACTCCAGTTCCGCGTACTCCACCTCGAGCTCAAGCAGCAGTGAAGACGAAGGTGATCGTCGCAAGAGCAGGAAGTCGTTCAAGAACCTGAGCGGGCTGAGCTGCTTCGCTAGAGACGGCTTCTGCACCATGGCGCTGAGCTCCGGTAGCAAGAAGAGCACACAGAGCGACTCGGACTCTGAGTCCGACGACGAGGTGCGTGATGAGCTTCCCTTCTTGCGTCAGGAGAATGAAAGGCTTGGCTCGTTGCTTGATAATCGTGATGACATGCTTAGAGAGGCCAAGAAAATGAGAAAAGAGCTTAGGGCTTCACTCAAGGAAGCTAGGACTAGAGTGACTGAGCTAGAAAAACAGGTTCTTGATAAGCTGATAGAGTCGAACCGAGACTGGAAAGCCAAGTGGTTCTATATTAGCAACCACCATTCGGAGCTACCGAAGACGAGCGGGAAGCAGCCGAAGCACAGGCCGTGGTGGAACACGGAGCCGACAATGCAAGAGGGTATCCAACTACCTGAGCTGATGAAGAAGATCAAGGCCCTTAGAGAGGCTGGGCTGAGGGCCGAGCACGTGGCCTTCAGCTTCATGAAGAGGAGGGTGCAGCCACTGATGGCTCGCGACACCCTCGGGTACCAGTACACGGGTGACGAAGACTCGTCGAGGATGCCCGGCGGTGAAGTCGATGATGATGACATTATCGAGAGGCTGGGGAAGATATTCAAGGACATGCCACTGTACACTCCTTGCCCAGTCCTCGAGTACTCCGTGTCACATCAGCTGAACAAGGTTAGTAGTCATGACTTCTGCCTCTGAGTACTGATTTGCCTGGTGTATTCGCACTCGTACGAGTTGGTGCCTGTAGGATGACGTCACCAAGTATATCTCTGATCTGCCTCCCCCCACGACCTGAAGATGCACCAGAGGAGGGGAAAGGCAAAGCGAAGGAGCACTGCGAAGTCGGCGAGGGTGACAACACCGTTTCCATTAAAGACACCTCAGACGACGAGGATGGGGAGACGCTCCAGGAGAGATTTCAGCTACGTTCTAGGTTCAGCCGCCCTGGACTGCCCAATATTCCCCTCATCGTTGAGAGGTCGGCTAGTCTGGAAGCTATCCTTCCCGCACCACCAAGGAGGCCGCGCAATGTGGCGCGAAAACGCACTGCCAAAAAACTGAAGATTACCGAATCAATTGCCGAAGAGGTGAGTTCCTCAAGTAGTGTAGTCGAGTACTTTACATAGAGTACTAGATCACTACGTGAAAAACTGGCTTTGGTAACAGGTGTAGATTGCCTTTGGTAACGGGCAATGCGCCCGTTACTGATCAAGTGTTACAAATAAGCCAAGAAAGGTAACGGGTAAATACTCGTTACTGATAAGACATATTCGTAATGGGCATTAAACAATGACCGTTACCAAAACTAGCCACCGGTCACGTGAAATGGCTATTTTTCTGGGCCCACGGGAACTTTCGTAACGGGCACCAAAGCAAAGCCCGTTACAGAAGCTCAATATCAGAGACGCCTGATGTGCACCTGCCTCTCCACTATCTTGATGAAATGAGACGCGTCTATTTCACACGCGTCTCAGCACAACTAGTATTCGTAACGGGCATAAAACAACGACCGTTACCACACTTAGTCACCGGTCACGTGAAATGGTTGTTTCTCTGGGCCCACATGGAACTTAGGTAATGGGCATGAAACAGAGCCCGTTACTGTTAAATTAACATCAGAGGTGCATTTTGTGAACCGGCGTCTCCACTATCTCGACGAACTGAGACGCTTCTATTTCTACGCGCGTCTGCTTTCTCTCTATTAAAGGAGACGCTTGCTTTCAACTTGCGTCTCCTATATCTCGACGAACGGCCAGGTCCTGGGGCCCAGCAGTCAGGATTGGTAACGGGATTTTACACTGTCTGTTACATTGTGGGCATTTTTGTAACGGGCTTTCTGAATGAAGCCTGGTACTTACTGATCAGTGTTTGTAACGAGCTTTAATTAACGCCCGCTACAGATACGGCGGCCACCCCTACAGTAACTTGCCCGATTGCCAGCGGCATCCTGGAACCAGCTAGGATTTGGCAGCCACCAGGGGCTGCATCCTGGAATCAGCCAGGATATGGCAGCCACCACAGCAAAGAGACATCACAAACACATTCTCACATCACAGATATTGGCAAATAAAGCAAGATCACATTTATAGACAAGCTAGCTAGGATCACATCAAGTTTCAAGTTACTCTCATCAGGGCTTGTTTGGATAGAGTCATGAGAAAACTGTCTGAAGCCCTGAACCAGGCAGTATCTGACCCCAACCAAGCAAGCCAAGCAGGTTTCTCAGGCAACAACACTTGACTAAAGAAGACTGAATGAGTTTCAAGTTTCTGGTCACAATAAACTCACGGTGCACAACTGTACAAGTTGCCCTTTTGGTCGATGGCCTCCTTAGGAGTGTACTCGCACAACATCTCCCGGACACGCTTTACATCTTCTATGGAAACATCTACAAGAGGTTTGAAATCCTGCAAAATACAATCATTTATGAGAATACAAGTAAAAATCATTTTCTAAAATCAGATGGATAATATGAGCAAAGACAAGGTTGAGCATTATTATCTACTTACAGCATCGAGTAGTCTTAACATATGGAATGCCACATGAAATCCACACAAAGAGGACCCCCATGGCTGCTGAGCACACTGCATCGAGGTACCAAAATGACAAGTTAATGTAGTACCAAATAGGTAAGAAGGGACCATAAAAAACGTCGGTCTTATAGTGAGATTTGTTTTGTCCTTGAGTATGGCTTTTGCCTTTTTTCTTTCCTTTCGTCACTCTGTACTGTGCATCACCAAAGGCCCTACATGATTAGCAATACCAATTAGAAACACTAAGAGATTGATTTTTTGTGAACAAAAAATATTGTGCCAAAGGCCCTGCATGGTCAGCAATACCAATTAGAAACACTAAGAGATTGAATTTTTGTGAACAAAACCTACAAGAAACTGACTAGTTCAAAACATTTTGGAGGTCTGGGAACTTTAGGGGGGATGTTGTTTAGCAGAATCTAGATACCAAACCTCTGTGAACTTCATACAGGGATATGTGCTAACCATTTTGACAGGGACACAACAATATGCTTATATATCAAAGCAGAGAATAAATTTCTTTAACTGGTTCCTTGTCCAACTTGAGCGGCGATGGATTGTGTGTTCCATATGTACATGCAACAGGAGGATAAAGCAATGGTCATGACATTATATATGACAGTAGTGAAACAACACTCACAACACATCATGACACTAACAATAACAATATATATGACAGTAGTGAAACAATTAACAATATATAGCAGATTGGGTGGACTACATTATAAACCACTACGATGCAATTCCCAATGACATTATGTGGCCATCAGAATTGAAATATGCTAACAGGTCCAAAGCATAAGTGTCGATCTGAGCATAGCAGAATTAAAGTATATGCTAACAGGTCCAAAGCATAACTGTTGATCTGGTACATTTAGAGCATAGCGAAATTAAAGTATGCTAACAAGTCCAAAGCATAAGTGTCCATCTCGTACATTCAGAGCATAGCAGAATTAAAGTATGCTAACATCCTTTATGCTTTTCATGAATTTATAGTGCAAAAATTATAGCATAGGAACATGAAAATGAATTTCAACATTTCATATAACTTCATCTGTTAGAAACAATTTATTCAAAACAGATTTGGAGCAACAAAATCCATACATCAAATCCAGTCAATCAATTGAAGATGAACTTGTCGGTGCGGAATGTGGTCCCGACACTAACCAGTGATAAGCGCCAAGGTCTATCCCTCAATGGTCGATGCTAAGCAATCAGAGACACAGAGTTTATCCTGGTTCCGGCCGAGGGGCCGTACGTCCAGCAATGGTGTGCTCGAGGCACTATATTGCTCAGCACCGGGGGTGCCTGTAGTGGGGCTGCTACAAGCAATGCGGGAGAGGAAGCGTGGCTTCCAAGTCCCTGGTGGAGTGGCTGAAGATATTGTGGGAGAATTGGAGAGCGAGTGCGCGATGTGTTGCGTGTCGTTCCGCCTTGTGTTGTGTCCCGTCTTGGTCTCGTCCCCTGCGGTGGGGGAGTTCGTCTTCCTTTTATAGGCCAAGGAGAGAGCGAATCACATGTATGCCGCGCTATTTAGCTACGTGGAGAAGTGTGATGTGCTATGCCGTAGAGTAGGCGGCCGCCTTGACGGTCCTTGCCGCGATCCGGCCATCATGGCGTATCTTGTACCCGAACAGTGGTAGCTTCGAGGGTAGGAGTGCAGCGGACGACCGTGATGTCTTCAGGTGGGCTCCAGGGGGTTGCTGACGTCGGTCTGTACGGGGCACAGCGGCAGGTAAGGTGGCGTCCCGTTCCTGCACGCTCCACAGCGTCGGAGCTGTTGCCATAGTGCCCGGCGTGGGTTTGTACGCGCGGGGGCGGCCGCCATGCCGTCAACAGTGGCAGGGATGGTGCTCCGCCGGCCTAACGCCTCGACCTAACCCTGCAGAGTCATGGGAAAGTAAACCGAGGGTGCGGCCGGCCCCCCTTCGAGGGCTCGGCGCGTTAGCCGTACCGAAGTAGGCGGCGAGGCGTCACGGGACTGGCACCGGCCACGTCGCACAGTCCCCCACAGTGGCGGGGATGGGTTCCCTCCTTGGGAGTTGGTGCAACGGAACCGGGGCGCGTGCCCCAGGCGCATGGTGGCGCCGCCCCGCCGTTGTCAGAACACTAAATGCCCGTGTACGGGAACGGGCGAGCGCGTGCGGAGTGCCCTCGAGCGAGGCGGAGCCTGCTCAAGGGCGGTGCGGACCCTCGAGCGAGGCGGAGCCTGCTCGAGGTAAGCGCGCCCCCTCGAATGGGGCGGAGCCCGCCCGAGGGAGGCGTGCACCCTCGAGCGAGGCGGAGCCTGCTCGAGGGGATCTTTGAGTGGGCCGCCTTGGTGGGCTGTCAGGGCCACCGTGGCCTGGGCCATGCCCTGTGTGCTTAAGCGAGGCACGTTTGGCTTTGGCTTGTTGTGGGTAAGTGGGGATTCCCCAGTTGTTTAAGAGGACCCCTAGGGCTGTCCCCGACAGTAGCCCCTGAGCATCTGCGGGTTTGCCGGCAAGGCTCCCGCAGATGCTGGAGCCTACTGATAGGACGTCCTTCCCTCTTGGCTTGCAAACGCTTTCCGTGGGGCCGCGTCAGCGGACTCGCGGGTCTAGCCCCCCGAAGCCTGCGGCAGAGCGCGGCGCTCCCGTAGGGGTTTACCGCGAGGCTTGGTCAGAGGGCGTGGTACATGTTTCAACTGGCGTCGGCAATGTTTCAGCCGGCTTCGGTGACGCACGCGCTGCTGGCACTATCTGCGGCGGGTGCAATCCAGGAGGTGTAGTCGTGCGTCGAGCCCTCGAGCCTGGGCCCGTTCGAGGTGATCGGGTAGAGCTCTACGACTTGTTTTTTGATGCGCCCTCGCCGTCCCTCCGCGGGATGGAGGGTGAGGCTTCCGCAACCCCCATCGGTCGGGTCGCGGATTGCGGATTCCTCGTTGAGCTGTTAGTGGGTGGTTCGAGTGGACGCTCATGCCCCGTTCGATAAGGGTAGGCTGCGTGGTCCTGAGACACGTCCATTAAAGCGCTTGCGTGGGTTTGCTAGGTGGGGCTCGGTCGCGTTCGCTAGGGACCGAGGGCGCGGATGCTCTCCCTCGGTGGGATCCCCCGGCTAGCTGCCCTCGCTGTCTCTCGAACACGACATGTGGGGCACCCTCGAGCCAGCGGGCTCGAGGAACGGCTCGAATGCGCGTGCCCTCGTCGACCCTGACTCTGGTGATCTGGGGCGCCTGTTCGAACCCGTCGAGGGTCAGGCTTCGAACCTCTAATTAGTAGGGCCGTGCGGGGTGACGCCTAGGCGGCCCCGTCTTTGCATCTGCGAATCCTCGAGGGGCCTGGGCGTGCCTGCCCTCGAGGCGCTGATCAGTAAAGCGGTACGGGGTGGCGGCTAAGCGCTCCCGTCCTGGCATCTGCGAATCCTTGAGGGGCCTGGTCGAGCCAGCCCTCGAGGCGCTGATCAGTAAAGTGGTGCGGGGTGGCGGCTAAGCGCTCTCGTCTTGGCATCTGCGAATCCTCGAGGGGCCTGGGCGAGCCAGCCCTCGAGGCGCTGATCAGTAAAACAGCGCGGCATTGGTGCCAGCGGTGCCTGTTTCGTTTCAAACGGGCCCCGAGGTGACCGCCTCACGCCTGCACCCTTTCGAGGGTTGAATTTTCCCGAGCCAGGGGTACGTGCCGCTCGAGGGTCCTCCTTACTTGGTAAGGGGCCGAGCCATTTAATGCTCCGCAGTCAAGGCTGCGGTTTCGCATTGCGAGCGCGCCTTTTTAGGCGTCGCGGCCGCGCGCGTAGTGGGCGGCGTGTGCAGGCGGACGTGACCGCCTGTCACGGCCCTCCCTGTTCTACGTCGTGATGATTGCCCGTCCGCAGTGGCGTGGCCGCCGCGGTCATGGTGGGGCCCACCCGTCAGCGAGAAAAGATTACCCTGCAGTTAATGCGCGCGGGACGTGCACTCCGGAGAGCACGCCCACGGCTTATAAATCTGAGGAGAGGGAAAACGGCGATTTTTACCTTAGCGTTTCGCCATCCTCGCCCCTTGTGCTCCTGCCTCTGTCTAGTTCGTACCACCGCGCCCTTTCGCCGTTGGAGCTCTTCTTCTCCTTCCCGTCCTCCGCTCTCAGCTCCCTTGCTTTTCCTCATGGCACCCCTTCCGCCCCTCACGATCGTCGACCCGTACGCGTGGGAGCGCTCGTCGGTGACGCGGCTGGCCCTCGGCGACCTGGTGTCCGCCGGCCACCGGCGGCGAACGAGGAGGGCCGGCCGGCGGAATGGATCGTGCCGCCGGCAGGGGACCACGCGCCCAACCTGCCGAACGGCTACGTGGTGAGCTTCATCCACTTCCACGAACGCGGCTTCGCAGTGCCGGCGAGCCGCTTCATGCGGGCGCTCTGCCACCGCTAAGGCGTGGAGTTGCACAACTTCGCGCCGAACGCGATTTCGCAGGCGGCCACGTTCGTGGGCGTCTGCGAGGGGTATCTAGGGATCCCGGTGAATTGGGATCTCTGGATACACCTCTTCCGCGCGGAGCTGTTCACGCAGCCGACGACGGAGCAGAGGACCCGCCGCGCGGTGCGCGCCGGCGGCATGTCGCTCGCTTTGCGGGCGCAGTACAAGGACGACTACATCCCTTGTACCATGACGACCAACAACACCGGTTGGGAGCGGGGGTGGTTCTATCTTCGCAACGACGAGCCCGGTCTCCCCCCCCCCTACACCGTCCGGTGCTCCGGGAGAAGCCAGACTCCTGGAGCCACCGGGGTGTCCACGGTCCAGCATCCGAGGCGGCTGGACTCGCTCCCCGGCCGCGCCCGAGGAGCCCGCGGCGCGTGGGGCCGACCGCGGCGACCGTCCTCGCCTTCCTCCACCACCGGCGGGTCGTGCCCCTGATGGAGAGGCCGCTCCGCATCTTCGAGATGACGGAGACGGCGAACCCCATTGCGCTGGCGAGGTCTCGGATGCTTCCGAGCCCCCTCCAGCGAGAGTATGCGCTCACGCGGGCACGGAGCGCCGTCGACACCCGATTGCTGCGCAGCGACCGGTTCCCGTGGGACCTCGAGATGCTCCCCACCGGTCCGCTGGTGAGTAGAATTCTTGGCCCCGTTATTGATCTTGATGATGCTCCGGGTTTCTGACGCACCTTTAATGTTTTCGCTCACAGATGGTGAGCCTCAGCGCCGCGAAATCCGATCCGCCCACTCCTCGCTCCCGCGCGCTCAGTCGGGCGTCGCAGTAGCGGGAGCGGGAGCGGGAGCGGGCGGCGCGCAAGAAGGAGCGCGCGAGGCGGCACCGCGAGCGCCGCGAGCGGCGGAACGAGGAGTACGACCGCGCGAGCAACAGGGGCTCTCCTCTCCGGGACCGAGGAGTACTCGTCCCTGAGGGGGATGAGGAGGAAGAAACGGGGGGCGGTGGTCCCCCCCGATAGGTGGGAGCTCGCGCCCGCCGCCGCCGAGCCGCCCTCCGGCGGCAAGAGAAGATCGGCCGGGGACCCGGGCGCGGAGGCGCCCGCCGCCGGCAATCAACAACGGGAGCGGCGTGGGCCGCGGAGGCGCCGGCGTGCGCCGCGAGGCGCGCGCGCGCGCGCCCGCGCGTGGGGCGGGGCCCACGCGCGTGGCGGAGATAGCAGGAGGCACGGCGGCGGCCGCGCCGGCCGCGCGTCGTCACCCGCCAGGGCCTCGAGGAAGAGGATGCGCGCCTTCTCCTCTTCGAGGTAAGAGGCTTGCTCCTTTGCGGGGTTGGGTTTTTGACAACCAAGAGTTCTGATTAGTTTGCTTGTGTTTACGCAGGGTGGTGCCGACCGTGCCTCCCCTTGCACCGGCCAAGGTGTTGAGGGCAGACGCGTCCGTTCCCACCCGGCGCCGCGCTCGGGCGGGCGCGCGGGCGGCGGGGCGAGGTGCGGCGGCCGAGGCGGGCGAGAGCTCGCGGGCGCGGGCCGAGGCCCCGAGGCCACGGCCGGCGGATCGGCCGGCCGCCGCGCGCCGGCGGCCGTCGAGGAGCGGCGGGCGCCGGTCGTGGCGGAGGCGCGGCCCCGCGGCGGTGGCCGTGGTGGAGGCGCCGCCCGCGGTGCCTGGCCGTGGCGGAGGCGCGGTCCGCGGCGCCGGCCGCGGTGGGAGGCGCGCAAGCGGCGGCGGCCGAGGAGGGCGGGGCCGGGCGCCCGTGGTCGCGGGGGCGCGGCCGGAAGCGGTGGCCGCGCGCGCGCGGGAGCCCGCGGCCACGGAGGCGCGGGCGGAGGCGTCGACGGAGGCGGCGCGGGGCCGGCACCGCCCGGCGGCCCCCCGGCGGTGGTGGTGGAGATCCCGGACGACGACTCCCCGCCGCACGGGTGGGACCAGTGGGTGAGTTTCCCCACGCTTTCCCCCGAGTCCCGGAGGGGGCCCTCGTGATGCGGCGTGAGGGCCACATGGTGGCAGGGGGCCGAGGGCACGGTGCCGAGGCCTCGTCTTCCCCGCGCCGGCCGCTCCGCCCCGGTAGAGGGGATCGCTGGCGACCCGCCCGCGTTCGCTGACGCCCAGGGGGAGCAGGAGCTATGGGGAGAGCTCCGCAACCACGACGCCGTGCTCAACCGAGCGTTGAACGAGGCGCTGAGGATCCACGGCGGTCCCGCGTGGCGCGTCTTCCAGGTGGGGTGTCTTTGCTTGTTTCTCTTTTTTCCTCATTTCTACGCGCGATCCTTGTAGCATGATGCTTACGGGTTTTGACTTGTTGGTGACATGAGCTCGAGCTCCGCGCCCGCGACAAGTACGCCGCCTTTGACCAGGTAAGCGCCGAGCTCCGCCAGCTCCGGGAGCGGTGCGACGCCTTCGACGCGCTCGCCGACGCCCTGAGGACCCCGATGGTCGGTCGTCGTACGGCCATGGCCCCGCGCGATCAACTCCATGAGAGCGCAAGGCAGACCCGCGCACCCCTCCACCCTCGAGCGGGTCCGCACGCCCTCATCGACCGGGATGAGGCGCTACGGCGGCGCGGGCGGACTCCGGAGAAGACGCGCACCCCCGGCGGCCAACCGGGAGGCGGAGGTGGCCGGCGTCCACAACGACAACCCGGAGCTCCGCCGTTGCTCCGGGGGCGCGAGCTCGCCGAGCCGCCGAGGAGCCGGGCGCGCGCGCCCGAGCGAAGGCGTCAAGGAGGCCGACGATCCGAAGGCCTCCCCTCGACGCCAAGGTCGCGGCGCTCGCCGTTGCGGAGGACCAACTCCCGCGGGAGCATTCCGCCCGCCGTGGGGCCGAGGGACCGCCTCCGGCGAGAGCGGGCTGCCCTTGCCGACGCCCGGGCCGGCACCGGAGCGGGAGCGCGTCGCTCGCGAGGCGGCGCGAGTCGCCGGGAGGACCGAACCCCGAGTTCTCGAAGCTCGAGGGCGAGCCGATGGTGCTCGGTATCACCGGTGCGAGCCGGAGAGCCGGCCCTCCAGAGCAAGGCGAGACCATCAAGGGCCTTGAGCAAAGGCCGAGGCCGGCGCCGCTCCCTCGAGGTGGAGAGGAAGCAAGTCGAAGGTAAGTCGCCGTTTGACTCCCCGTTTTGCCGGTTTTCTCTTAGAGGGTTCGCCCCCTTTTCGACTTCTTTCTTGCCGGCAACTTCGGCTTGCGCACCGCGCCGGGGCACGCGGCCGAGCGGGCCGAGGCGCCGTGCACCTCCTACAACTCCCTCCGAGCAGAGCCGCCGGAGTTGCGCACCGCGGCCCTCGAGACTTGCCGGCCGTGGAGGAGGGCGAGGCGCAGGCGGGGAGCTCGGCCGGCCGCCCGCCCGCGCGCCCTTGGCGGCCACGTCACTGGGCGCGTGCGCCGGGCGCTGCATCTCGGCGTCCAGAAGGCCCTCGGGGTGGTACGATCTCACTACGAGGTCAACTTCAAGGCGCTGGCAGAGGGCTATGTCGTCCCCGAGGGTGTCGAGGACGAGGTGGCGATGGAGCGCGTGGACGCGCTAGCCGCCGACGCCGCCGGGGCGCTTGCCGAGGCCTTCGAGGAGTTCCTCTTCCCAGATGCTGCTGATGTTGCCGCTCCTCCAGCCTGAAGACAGCCGGGCGCTAGGCCCTTTTTGTTCATGTATCAGTGTGCTGGCCGTGTGGCTATGTAAATAAACATGTCACCTTTCTTTAAACATTTGTGAAAGTGAAGTGATGTCTTTTGCTTTTTCGCGCTTTTTTGTTTCTCTTTCTTCCTGAGTAAATTCTAGTTAGGGGAGTTCGATTTTCGCGGGTGGCCTGCTGGGTTGGAGGAAAGAGAGAAGGGTCGTATCCTCGCAGAGGCGTAGGCTATCTCTGGCTCGCGCGTCCCTTCCGCTAGGCTGCCTGCGCCCTGTTCGAATCTTTGCTCGAGGCCGAAGTAGAAACATACTTAGCGCGCGTGAGTTGTTTCTTTTTTGCGAAAAAATGGGACCATTTTTTTGGGGGGGGGATGCCCCCCGTAGTAGCCCCCGAGGGTGACTTGGGTTTCAGGGGAAAGCCGAGTTGCCCTTTTTATTAAACTGATGATGTTTACATGGTTGTCACCAACTAGGGTGCTGGTTACGTGATTTTACAACAAAATACTTGGAAATCCTAGGCTAAGGATAGAAGCGACGTAGTTGTTGGATGTTCCAAGCGTTGGTGAGTTCTTCGCCGTCCTCGTTGGCCAGCTTGTACGTGCCGGGCTTGAGCACTTTCACTACGACGTAGGGTCCTTCCCATGGAGGTGATAGCTTGTGGCGCCCTCGGTTGTCTTGGCGGAGCCTTAGGACCAAATCCCCTTCGCTGAAGTCCCGCCGGCGTATTTTCCGTGCCTGGTAGCGCCTGAGGGACTGTTGATACCTTGCGGAGTGCATCAAGGCCACGAGGCGTGCTTCGTCCACCGGTCCAACCGAGTCCTCGCGGCTCGCCGGTTGGCGTCCCTCGTCGTAGCCTCGAACCCCCGGGTGACCCGTACTCTAAGTCCGTGGGGAGGACGGCCTCTCGCGCCATGGACTAGAAAAACGGGGTGAACCCGTGGCTCGCTTGGGGGTGGTCCTTAGGCTCCACACGATTGCTGGTAACTCCTGGAGCCATTTCCGACCAGATTTATTCAGCTGGTCGAAAATTCTGGGCTTAAGGCCTTGTAGGATCATGCCGTTGGCACGCTCTACTTGGCCGTTAGTCTGTGGGTGTGCCATAGCTGCCCAATCCACACGGATGTGGAACTTGTCGTAGAACTCTAGGAATTTCCTGCCCGTGAACTGGGACCCGTTGTCGGTGATGATGGAGTTCGGCACTCCAAAACGATGGATGATATCGGTGAAGAACGTCACCGCTTGCTCTGCCCTGAGATTCGTAATGGGGCGCACTTCTACCCACTTGGAAAACTTGTCGATCGCAACCAACAGGTGAGTGAAGCCCCCGGGCGCCTTCCGCAGGGGCCCGACGAT
Source organism: Cenchrus americanus (assembly GCA_947561735.1). Classification (NCBI taxonomy): domain Eukaryota; kingdom Viridiplantae; phylum Streptophyta; class Magnoliopsida; order Poales; family Poaceae; genus Cenchrus; species Cenchrus americanus. Next base: position 193,138,783 of record OX387242.1, read on the forward strand.
GTCCAGCCCCCACACGGCAAACGGCCATGTTATGGGGATGGTCTGCAGGACATGAGCAGGAAGGTTGGACTTGCGGGCGTAGAACTGGAACCCTTCGCAGGTGCGCACGATCTCGCTGGCATCCGCGACCGCGGTAGGCCAGTAAAAGCCTTGACGGAATGCGTTGCCAACGAGGGTGCGGGGCGCGGCGTGATGGCCAAGATCCCCGTGTGGATGTCCCGCAAGAGCTCGCGCCCCTCGGGGATGGGCACGCACCGCTGCAGGATGCCGGAGGTGGCGCGCTTGTACAGCTCGCCGTCGACGAGGGCAAAGGACTTGGCCATCCCCGGCGATGCGCCCGGCCCTCGGCCCTGGCCCCGAGGGGGAGTTCCCCTCGAGCCATCCAGGCGACATACTTGTCGCGCCAATCAGCATTGACGGGGGCTGGCTCGATATCCATCACATCAGCCTCGTAGGCACCGTACCCCTCGAGGAGGGACAGCACGTACGCCTCGTTCGAGGGGTCCTCGTCCATGGGCTCCACGCCTGCTGGATTCGAGGGAGCCCCCGAGGGTTCCGCGTGGCTCGAGGGGTAAGGCTCGAAGACGACGGAGGGCTGGGCGACATCGTGGGCAAAAACGTTCGGGGGGACGGTAATCCGCCCGGACGCGATCTTGGCCAGCTCATCCGCCTCCTCGTTGTACCGGCGGGGCACGTGATTGAGCTCGATGCCGTAGAACTTGTCCTCGAGGGCTCGCACGGCCTTGCAGTACGCCTCCATCTTGTCGTCGTGGCAACTCGCGTTCTTCATGACTTGGTCAATCACGAGCTGCGAATCCCCCCGCACGTCGAGGCACTTGACGCCTATCTCGATGGCGATCTTGAGGCCGCAAAGGAGGGCCTCGTACTCAGCCATGTTGTTTGACGCGGGGAAGTGGAGGCGCACCGCGTACCGCATGTGCTCCCCGAGGGGTGACACGAAGAGCAGGCCCGCGCCTGCCCCCGTTTTCATCACCGAGCCGTCGAAATACAGAGTCCAGCAATCTGCTTGGATCTGCGGCGGTGGTAGCTACGTGTCCGTCCACTCAGCGACGAAATCCGCCAGGATCTGGTACTTGATGGCCTTGCGCGGGGCGTAGGCGATCGTCTCGCCCATCAGCTCCACTGACCACTTGACGATCCTGCCCGCCGCGTCTGGATTGCGGATGATCTCCCCTAGCGGGAAAGAGGAGACCACCGTGACGGGGTTGGCCTCGAAGTAGTGGCGGAGCTTGCGCCGCGCGAGGACCACCGCATACAGCAGCTTTTGGACCTGAGGGTAGCGCGTCTTGGTGTCGGACAAGACTTCGCTGATGTAATAGACCGGTCGCTGGACCGGCAAGGCGTGTCCTTCCTCCGTGCGCTCCACCACGATTACAGCGCTGACCACCTGGGTGGTCGCGGCCACGTAGAGCTGCAGGGGTTCGCTGTCCTGCGGCGGCGTGAGGATCGGGGCGCGGGTCAAGGATGCCTTCAGCTTGTCGAGCGCGTCTTGGGCCTCGACGGTCCAGGAGAAGCACTCGTGCTTCTTGAGGAGGCGATAGAGGGGCAGGCCCTTCTCGCCGAGCCGCGAGATGAAGCGGCTCAAGGCGGCAAGGCACCCCAGCACCTTTTGCACCCCTTTGAGGTCCCGAATGGGGCCCATTCGCTCGAGGGCCGCAACCTTCTTGGGGTTGGCCTCGATGACCCATTGGGAGACGATGTATCCTAGGAGCATGCCTCGCGGCACTCCAAAGACACATTTTTCGGGGTTTAGTTTGACCCCATTGGCCCGTAGGCAGCCGAACGCGATGTTAAGATCGCCAACCAGGTCGTCCGCCTTCCTGGTCTTTACGACGATGTCGTCTACGTACGCCTCAACCGTTCGCCCGATGTGATCTCCGAAAACGTGTTGCATGCAGCGTTGATATGTTGCACCCGCGTTTCGGAGGCCGAACGGCATTGTGACGTAACAGAACATCCCGAACGGCGTGATGAACGAAGTCGCGAGCTGGTCGGACTCCTTCATCTTTATCTGGTGATACCCGGAGTAGGCATCAAGGAAGCAAAGCAGCTCACACCCAGCCGTTGAATCAACAATTTGATCAATGCGTGGCAAAGGAAAAGGAACTTTAGGACATGCTTTATTAAGACTAGTGTAGTCTATACACATCCGCCATTTCCCGTTCTTTTTCCTTACAAGTACAGGGTTTGCTAGCCACGTAGGGTGAAACACTTCCTTGATGAACCCAGCCTCGAGAAGCTTCCGCAGCTCCACTCCGATCGCCCGTCGCCGCTCCTCGTCGAAACGGCGGAGCCGCTGCTGCACGACACGGGCATGAGGCAGGATGTCAAGGGAGTGCTCGGCGACCTCCCTCAGAATGCCTGGCATATCCGAGGGGCTCCACGCGAAGATGTCGGCATTGGCGCGGAGGAAGTCGACGAGCACCACTTCCTATTTTGGGTCGAGGGTGGAGCTGACCCTCAACGCCTTGCCCTCGGGGCGGAGGTCGAGGGGCACCTCCTTGGTCTGCTCCGCGGCCTCGAAGTTGCCGGCGTGTTTGGCGGTGGAGTCGAGGTCCTCGTTGAGCATCTTCTCCAAGGTGGTCACCAGCGCTTCATCCAGCGCCAGTGCTTCTGCGTGCTCTACGCACTCGACATCGCAGTCGAATGCGTGCTCGATGGACGAGCCTACGGTGATGACGCCGTTCGGTCCCGGCATCTTCATCTTGAGGTAAGTGTAGTTGGGGACCGCCATGAACTTGGCGTAGCAGGGCCGCCCAAGTATGGCGTGATAGGCACCCCGGAACCCCACCACCTCGAAGGTGAGCGTTTCCTTGCGGAAATTCTTCGAAGTGCCGAACCAAACCGGCAGGTCGATCTGCCCGAGGGGCTGGACGCGCTTGCCGGGCGCGACGCCATGGAACGGCGTCGTGCTGGGCCGCAGCTGGTCCAACCCGATCCCCAACAGGCGCAGCGTATGCACGTAGAGGATGTTGAGGCTGCTGCCCCCGTCCATCAGGACTTTTGAGAACCGCGCGTTCCCAATGATCGGGTCGACCACCAGTGGGTACTGGCCCGGGTTGGGGATGCGGTTCGGGTGGTCTTCACGGCTGAAGGTGATGGCGTCCTCCGACCAGTCGAGGAAGGAGGGAGGCGCCCTCTCTGCGGCGAGGACCTCGTGCCGCCCCCGCTTGCGCTGGCGGCTCGACATGTCGACGGTTGGTCCCCCGAAGATAAGGAACACGTTCTCCACGGCGGGGAAGCCGCCTGCGTCGCCATCTCCTCCGTCCTTCTTGGCCTCCGCGTCCTTCGCGGCGGCGCGACCGTAGAACTTCTTGAGCATGTCGCACTGTTCAAGGGTGTGGTTTACTGGGGTCTTGTGGTATGGACATGGCTTTTTCAGCATGTCATCAAACACCCCCGGACCTCGAGGGGCCGGTCGAGGGCCTCGTCGAGTCGGGTCAACAGCAAGGGCCTCGGCATCATCGCCGTCGCACCCCTACTCGCGCGCCTCGCGGTGCGGCTTCTTCCCTTTCTTGCCCCGCTTGTCCTTCCGGTGGGGATCCCTGGACTTGCTGCCCTCCGCGGGCGCGTCGTCCGAGCGCTTGCCCTTCTTGCCGTAAAGATTGCCCCCACAGCTCTTCTCCTGAGGCGAAGCTGGTGGCGATGTCGAACAGCTCGTTGGAGTCCGCAGGCGGGCTGCGTCCCAGCTCTCGCACGAGGTCCCGGCACGTGATGCCCTCGAGGAAGGCGTGTACAATCTCAGATTGCGCCACGCTTGGGAGTTCCGTACAGCGCTTGGAGAAGCACCGTATGAAGTCCCGGAGCGACTCGCTGGGCTTCTGGGGTGCGGGAGCGCGAGGTGTCCCGCAATTTCCGTGGCGCACGTACGTGCCCTGGAAGTTGCCCACGAACGTGCGGACCAGATCATCCCAATTGTGGATCTGGCTGGCGGGCAGGTGCTCGAGCCACGTCCGGGCTGAATCGCCGAGGTGTAGGGGCAGGTTGCGGATGATGACCTCGTCGCTGGTGACCCTGCCCAGCTGGCACGCCAGACGGTAATCGTTGAGCCACACATGGAGATCCGTCTCCCCGTTGTACTTGACGATGGTCGTGGGCTGGCGGAAGCGTTGTGGGAAGGCTGCCGCGCGGATCTCCCAGCTGAACACACGGGTCCCCGGGGGCTCTGGCGTTAGAGAGCGGTCCTCATCGCTGTCGTAGCGCCCACCTCGTCGAGGGTGGTAGCCTGCCGCCACTCGCGCATCCGCCTTGCTCGTACGCCGAGCGTTGATGACGTTGCGCGGCGCCGCCGTCCGCGCCCCCGCGCGTGTCGAGGAGCCGCTCCTTGGCCGGCGTGCGTCCCGGTTGGCGGGTCGTCCCGCCGCTTCACCTGCATGGACCGAGGGTTCACCCCCCTGCGTGGCCCTGTCGCCTCATGCGTCCCCCCTCCGTTGGCGAATGCGTGATGCCGAGCTCTCGGCCCGCCGGACGACCGCCCTCGCTCGATGAGAGCCTGCACCTCGCGGTGCAGGTTCCGCGCCTCGTGGGGTCGAGGGGGGCCGGCATGGCCCGCGCCGGCGTTGCGGCAGCGATAAGCTTCTGGCTCGCCCGCGGAGGTGTGTCCGGGTTATCGACGTTGAAGTCGGCGTTGATGCGGTCGCGGGCCTGTTTGCCCAGCTCCCGTGCGCGTTCGCCGCGCGCGGAGGCTTCTCCAGCCATTGAGGCGCGGAGCAGCCGCACCGTTCGATACTCCTCCACCAGCTTGGCCTCGATCTCACGAGCCTGGGCCAACTGCGCGTCGACGTCGGCCCCAGCAGGGGTGCTCGGCCCCGCGCCCGGGCGCGGAGCGATCCCCGGGGCGGGCGTGACCTCCCCGTCGCCGGCGCCCACCGCACCGGTGGCGTTTGCCGGTCGTTGGCAATGACGACGCGCCGTTCCCGCGCGGGGGTCGTAGCTCCCCGTGCGGGAGTCGTCGGGAGCAGCCGAACCGTAGTCCGTGGCGTCAAGGAAACGCCTGAACATGACTGGGTCCGGCACGCCGGAGAAGTCCCATTCCGCGTACCCGGGGAGGTTGGCGGGTGGCAACGCGTCGAGGGAGCCCAGGGACGACTCGTCGCCCGCAGAGGCGCCGGGATCCCTGGCGACGAAAACGTGACGGCCAGGGGGAACCCTGCGCATCGTTGTGTTGACGTTGGCGTTGTAGGCCGTCGTGGCCCCGCGCAGACCGATGGGGAAGCGCGGCTCTGAGACCGTGCGTTGCCCCATCGGGGCGGTGGCTGCCGCGCCGACGGCGCGTCGCGCTGGGAGGCGGCGCGCTCGCCTTGCCGCCGCCGGACCGCGCCCGTCGTCGTGAATGCCGGCCGGAGCGGCGGCGACGTCGTGGCGCCGACGGGCCCTGCGCATCTTCGCCGGCGGGCGTCCGCGCCGTGGCGGCGCGCGCGCCGGGGACCGAGGCGGACCCGCCCGGCGCCGCGCACGGAGCTCCTCACGGTTGGTGAGGCGCATCGTAGCCGTTCCCCGTAGCCCGAAAGTTCGTGCCCCCGAACCGGATTTCAAACCCGGCGGGGGAGGGGGGTCCGAGCTGCCCATGGAGTAACGCGTGCCGCGGTACTCAGTACGGATCACCATGGAGGGAGTTGATGGTGGATTGACCTTAGGCGCTCGCTTGCCCCACGGTGGGCGCCAACTGTCGGTGCGGAATGTGGTCCCGACACTAACCAGTGATAAGCGCCAAGGTCTATCCCTCAATGGTCGATGCTAAGCAATCAGAGACACAGAGTTTATCCTGGTTCCGGCCGAGGGGCCGTACGTCCAGCAATGGTGTGCTCGAGGCACTATATTGCTCAGCACCGTGGGTGCCTGTAGTGGGGCTGCTACAAGCAATGCGGGAGAGGAAGCGTGGCTTCCAAGTCCCTGGTGGAGTGGCTGAAGATATTGTGGGAGAATTGGAGAGCGAGTGCGCGATGTGTTGCGTGTCGTTCCGCCTTGTGTTGTGTCCCGTCTTGCTCTCTTCCCCTGCGGCGGGGGAGTTCGTCTTCCTTTTATAGGCCAAGGAGAGAGCGAATCACATGTATGCCGCGCTATTTAGCTACGTGGAGAAGTGTGGTGAGCTATGCCGTAGAGTAGGCGGCCGCCTTGACGGTCCTTACCGCGATCCGGCCATCATGGCGTATCTTGTACCCGAACAGTGGTAGCTTCGAGGGTAGGAGTGCAGCGGACGGTCGTGATGTCTTCAGGCGGGCTCGAGGGGGTTGCTGACGTCGGTCCGTACGGGGCACAGCGGCAGGTAAGGTGGCGTCCCGTTCCTGCACGCTCCACAGCGTCGGAGCTGTTGCCACAGTGCCCGACGAGGGTTTGTACGCGCGGGGGCGGCCGCCATGCCGTCAACAGTGGCAGGGATGGTGCTCCGCCGGCCTAACGCCTCAACCTAACCCTGCAGAGTCACGGGAAAGTAAACCGAGGGTGCGGCCGGCCCCCCTTCGAGGGCTCGGCGCGTTAGCCATACCGGAGTAGGCGGTGCGGCGTCACGGGACTGGCACCGGCCACGTCGCACAGTCCCCCACAGTGGCGGGGATGGGTTCCCTCCTTGGGAGTTGGTGCAACGGAACCGGGGCGCGTGCCCCAGGCACATGGTGGTGCCGCCCCGCCGTTGTCAGAACACTAAATGCCCGTGTACGGGAACGGGCGCGCGTGTGCGGAGTGCCCTCGAGCGAGGCGGAGCCTGCTCGAGGGCGGCGCGGACCCTCGAGTGAGGCGGAGCCTGCTCGAGGTAAGCGCGCCCCCCTCGAACGGGCGGAGCCCGCCCCGAGGGAGGCGGCGCCCTCGAGCGAGGCGGAGCCTGCTCGAGGGGATCTTTGAGTGGGCGGCCTTGGTGGGCCGTGAGGGCCACCGTGGTGTGGGCCATGCCCTGTGTGCTTAAGCGAGGCGCGTTTGGCTTTGGCTTGTTGTGGGTTTTAAGTGGGGATTCCCTAGTTGTTTAAGCGGACCCCTAGGGCTGTCCCCGACAGAACTATTAAGGCATGTCTCCCTAATCCACCTTGACATGAATATATAGCAGATTGGGTGTACTACATTATAAACCACTGCGATGCAATTCCCAATGACATTATGTGGCCGTCATAATTAAAATATGCTAACAGGTCCAAAGCATAACTGTCGATCTGAGCATAGCAGAATTAAAGTATATACTAACATGTCCAAAGGATAACTGTCGAACTGGTATATTCAGAGCATAGCAGAATTAAAGTATGCTAACAGGTCCAAAGCATAAATGTCGATCTGAGCATAGCGGAATTAAAGTATATGCTAACATGTCTAAAGCATAACTGTCGATCTGGTATATTTAGATCATAGCAGAATTAAAGTATGCTAACAGGTCCAAAGCATAAGTGTCGATCTGAGCATAGCAGAATTAAAGTATATGCTAACAGGTCCAAAGCATAACTGTCGATCTGGTACATTTAGAGCATAGCAGAATTAAAGTATGCTAACAAGTCCAAAGCATAAGTGTCGATCTGGTACATTCAGAGCATAGCAGAGTTAAAGTATGCTAACATCCTTTATGCTTTTCATGAATTTACAGTGCAAAAATTATAGCATCAGGAACATGAAAATGAATTTCAACATTTCATATAATTTCATCTATTAGCAACAATTTATTCAAAACAGACTTGGGGCAACAAAATGCATCCATCAAATCCACAGTCAATCAATTGAAGATAAACTATTAAGGCATGTCTCCCTAATCCACCTTGACATGAATATATAGCGGATTGGGTGGACTATAAACCACTGCAATTCAATTCCCATAGACATTATGTGGCCATCAGAATTAAAATATGCTAACAGGTCCAAAGCATAAGTGTCGATCTGAGCATAGAAGAATTAAAGTATATGCTAACAGGTCCAAAGCATAACTATCGATCTGGTACATTCAGAGCATAGCAGAATTAAAGTATGCTAACAGGTCCAAAGCATAAGTGTCGATCTGGTACATTCAAAGCATACAGAATTAAAGTATGCTAACATCCTCGACACTTTTCATGAATTTACAGTGCAGAATTTATAGCACTAGGAACATGAAAATGAATTTCAACAGTTCATATAACTTCATCTGTTAGCAACAATTCATTCAAAACAGACTTGGGGTAACAAAATCCATCAATCAAAACCACAGTCAATCAATTAAAGATGAACTATCTAGGCATGTCTCCCTAATTAATTCACATTGGCATGAATATATAGAAGATCGATTTCGGTGGCCGATGAGAGAGGGTGTTGGGGGTTCAAGCAGGACTAACCTCTATCGCGAATGGAGTAGTTGTTCTCGTGTCGTATCCACGGCGGCTCGTGGCCTGAGGTGGCTAGTCGGCTCATCATCGTGGCCGGGGACGATGTCGACGGATCCTTGTCAACCGTCTTTATGTTGGCCGGACGTACGTCTGCACGCCAGTAACCTCGTCCTCGTCACTGTCGTCACGCAGGGAGCGGTGGGCTGGAGAAGAGCAGGGCTGCGGCGGGGAGAGAGCGGCGAAGGCGAGCAGGATGACTGGCGACAGCGGTGGGGAGAATGCGGGCGTTGTGGATCTGTCTAGCGAGGAGCCGAATATGAATGGTGCGCATAACTGTGTTTAATGAAACTATTGGCATGCCCTTGACTGCTCTGTGCAGCAATTGGAATTTCATGGGCACTATAGTAAATATAGGTGGGAAATTTTGAGCAGCTCGCGCACGGTTCGCCTGCTAACGCTGACGAGTGGGCCAGTGTCATGGGTGACGATGGTTAGTGAACCCGGATCGCCTTTGTTGGGAGTTGGGTCAGCGGTTATCTTTTTTATACTGGCTGCTGACGCTGATGCGTGGGCCTGTCACAATTTTTGTTTGAATGAAACTTGCTTCCCTGATTTATTAGAGCCCATAAAACAGCACCTAAAAATCATAAAAATACGAACAATTCGTATTTGGACATTTAGTATTTGAATAAAATATCAACAGTCACACTTGTGTGCCCAAGATTCTTAGAATCAGTTTTTACATCCCATGTTAATGATATAATAATTCTACTAACATCTAGTGTGCTCTAAAAAATCTACAAATTGACATGCTAACATAATTTGGGTACCTAGACTTGTCTTCAAAATTTCAAATGGTTTCGATGAAGGAATTATATACTTGTGTACAAATGTCTACATCTCTCACATAGTTTCCTAGAATGTTTGCTTGAACATTGAAGTTTTCCACACTTTGTAACATGTTCGAACTCATATGCATTTGAAAACGTAACAAAACCTTGTGTTCACCTTAAGCTTACAAAATGTAAAGTTCCATCACTAATGGTTGTGTAAAACAAATATTATTTGTATGTTGTACTTATAAAGAACAAAATAAGGCATATAAACATCACTCGACAAACGAAATGTACACTAAACAATGAAATTAAAAAATAGATGGTGATTTTAGAAAAATTTAGAAAAAAAGTATCAAATTTGGACTAAAAACGACGAAGTAATACTTGTTACAACATTTGGTTGCAGATTAAAAGGAGAAATGAGAACTGTTATTCATTTGAATAGAACTGGCCCAGTCATTTGAATAGAACAAAGGAGGAAGCAGAGGGCACCGCCGCCCGCCGCCGCCGACATCCCGACATCCTGATAAAATCAAATCCGCGTTTAGTAATATCTAATAATTTACATTCAAGATAGAATGTTCATATTGATGCTTGCGCCTACATCTTGATGTTCATCCTGCTAATGGCGTACTCCACGGCGGGGCGGAATTTACGTGTCCAGTGGTCGAACTCATGACGGATGCGACACTCGGCGCTGCAGTAGTGGATGATCTCTTTGGTATCCGACCCGTAGCGCCTACATCCCGCTTCCCAAATGCACATGTGGGGATTCTGGACGGGCAGCAACGGAATGTCGTTGTCGTCGTCGTCGTCATCAAGCCAGTACAACCACGTAATGTTGTCGAGATCCTGCTTGACGAGGTAGTGCAGCCGCCGCAGGTTCTGGTTCTTCCACCAACCGTCAGGGGGCGACGGGCCGCCGCTGATTTCCTGGAGTAGTACCATGGCTTCGGGGTCCGCAGGGTTGCAACAGTACTTCGGCATCGCTAAAAAGTACTTGGCACCGGAGTCTTCAGCAGCGGCGGCATCTCCGATGAGCTTCAGACCCTTGTCGGGGTTCCGCCGCCTCATCAACCTCACCATCCCCTCGAAGCACAATGCCTTCGGATGATTGGCCTCGTGGAAGCACCGCTCAAAGCATGACTTGACGTAGCGATTCTTGCACGCCGAACGAAGATCACGCAGCGACATGTGCAGTAGTACCTCATCGGAGTTGCAGATGGGCCGGAAGGTGCCGTAGATTTTATTGCGAAGGTTTAGAAAATGGAAAACGGCCAAGTGCTTAATGGAGTGGATGATGATCTTGGTGAGAAGTTCATCTGGGAGCAGCAACATCAAGCACACCGCGACGGCCATCATGGAGAATGGAGGAAATAGCACAACGACGGGGTTTGGAATTTGAATGGCGACGAGGGTTGAAGTTGGCGGCGACGAGGGATGAAGTTGGCAAGGAGGATTGAAGTTGAAGATGGATGAAGTGTTGGCGACTAGGATTGAAGTTGAAGGAGGCGACGACCTCGAGGGTTGAAGGTTGAAGATGGCGCCTCGGCCCTGTCGTAATAAAACAATAAATGGAAATTGAAAGGCGTCGCAGTTTGGCTGCTGCCATTGACAAGTGGGCCCAACATCATTGCCCCGCCCCTTCTCCTCCCACGTAAGTGAAAGGCGACGTGTGGCTTCGAGCCCGAGACGGAGCCCGATGCGCAATCGAGTGGCACGTACTGGCAGTAATGGAGTAGTGGGTGGGGGCAGAGGCGTCTGACGGTTCCACGTCTTGTCAATATAACTCCCTCACCCAGTCACCCTCCCCTGCTTTCTCCCGTGCTTCTTCCATAAGCTTATCATCTTTTTCTTCACTTCTTCTTCCTCCTCGCGATTCACCACTACAAATCTTTGGTCACCGAGAGAAGGAGGAGATGGCATCAAGGAGCCCACCGCCGTCGAAGTGAGGACGAAGGGAGGACAACAACGACGAAAGCCGCCGTCAGAAGAAGTTGGAGAAGGGGAAGGAGCCGGCGGCCAAGGACGCCGACGAGGAACCGCTCTTCGACGACAATAAGTTCGCCGCCGAGCTGCTCAGGAGCACCTTCAGAAAGCTTCAAGGTGTTGGCGAGGCCTTCGACATCAAGGCGCATCATGATGTGTATAAGGACCCGACCTTGAAGGGTCTCGCCTTCAGGATCCACGGGTTGGCTGAGAAGCTCGAGAACCTCCCCGTGGTCAAGCGGGCTGCCCGCCGCCACTTCTTCTTCGACGACGGCGACTCCGACGGTAGCCACGGCGGCGACGGCGGGACTCCGACTAATTGATAGACTCCTCTACCAATTAGTAACAATAATGTCTGTGTGCTTTTGTGTCTTCGTCTGGTTCTTAGACAAGAACTCTTAGTTAATTAGCTTGGTTGTTAGATTTTGTATGTCATGATGCAGGTTAGTCTACTGACGCTGACGCTGACGCGTGGGCCAGTGTCATTGGCGACGATGGTTAGTGAACCCGGATCGCATTTGTTGGCAGTTGGGTCCGGGCGGGCAGGTAATGGTTATCTTTTTTATATTGGCTGGTGACTCTGACGCGTGGGCCTGTCACAAATTTTTTTGGAATGATACTTTCTTCCCTGAATTATTAGAGCCCATAAAACAACACCTAAAAATCATCAAATTACGAACAATTCGTATTTGGACATTCAGTATTTGAATAAAATATCAACAGTCAAACTTGTGTACCCAAAATTCATATATTTCGGTTTTACACCCCATGGTAATTATATAATAACTCTAATAACATCAAATTTGCTCTAAAAAATCTACAAATTGACTTGACAACATAATTTGGGTACCTTAACTTGTCTTCGAAATTTCAAGTGGTATTGATGAAGGAATAATATACTTGTGTACAGATGTCTACATCTCTCACTTAGTTTCCTAAAATGTTTGCTTGAACATTGAAGTTTTCCACACTTTGCAACATTTTCGAACTCATATGCATTTGAAAACTTAACAAAACCTTATGTTCACCTTAAGCTTACGAAATGTAAAGTTCCATCACTAATGGTTGTGTAAAACAAAAATTTTTTGTATGTTGTACTTACAAAGAACAAAATAAGGCATATAAACATCACTCAACAAACGGAATGTACACTAAACAATGAAATTAATGAATAGATGGTGATTTTAGAAAAATATAGAAAAAAGTATCAAATTTGGACTAATAACGACGAAGAAATACTTGTTACAACAATTGATTGCAGATTAAAAGGAGAAATGAGAATTGTTCTTCATTTGAATAGAATGGGCCCCACAGTCATTAGCGACACGGGGCTGATAACACGCGTCGGATTTGCTGCTCTCCCAAAATTTTACACAGATAATTCGAGCATCATACAAAAGCTAATCTACTACTGATTTCCTATTCTTTGTGCGAACTTCACCATTTCGTAGCGCAACCTACAGTCTTCGCTGCAAAACAGAGAAATTCGAAGTCATCCTTTTTTCCACGCCGCAGCCACCGCCGGTGCCTGCGCACAGCTGATCGCCGCGCACTTGTGCCGGAGGCAGGATCGTTTCACCCCAAATGCGCCAAGTCAAGTAGTGGAGCGCACGCGCGGCCTTCTCGCGCAAAGGCAGATACCCCTCGTTTCTCAGCCGTCTCGACGACGTCGTACTGTCGCCACCCGCGACCCGCCTAATGTACCCCTTCACGGTGTCGTCGACGGTGGCACCGCCATTGTTTCTGTAGAGCAAGATGGCGTATAGATAGGCCGCTGCATCATGCCCACCCTCGGCGGCGCCCCGGAGATCATTGTATCCCCTGTGTTCGATGGAGATGGCTTTGATTCCGGAGAGGAAACAAGCCTCCGGATTCCCGAGACCGCTCAGCATAGCAAGGAATGCTTTGTAAGAGGTGGGGTTCCACACCCAAGAAATCTCATCTCGTATCCCCTCTATCGACAAACGTTGGCCAACATCGTCATGGCCGCACACGCGGCGCATGGTCGAGCAAGTACCGCATAGGCTGCGGAGGTCAGCCAAGGGCCGGTCCGAGGTCGCACCAACGCGCGCTGCAATCTCAGTGCGAAGGTCTTGGGGGAGGCCCAGCAGCAGTGATGACGGCTGGTGTCGCGTGCTTCTTCCCGGCATGCTATTCATCTCCGACCGGGAATGGTGATGATGAGAAGTAGGCAGTTGCAGTTTTTCACGGGTAGAGATGAAGGGGCAGGGGATCTAATTGTTTTGGAAGGAGAAGATACAGGAGATTTGTTTCCAAACACGGTTTAAGTATGCAATGGAGATGACGTTCGGCTAATCCTCGTTATCATTTAATTCTCCATTAGAAACGACGTTTTGCTAATCCGCGTAGAGACGATGTTTCGTTACCCCGCGTATCATTTGATTCTACATTGGAATCACTACCTCTGCAGCTCTGCTCTCAGCCATTGGCTGGCAACAGTTTCACCATTGACCGTCTTGGGAACCTCTTCCCATTTCCTGTGCTCTTAATCGCTTATCCCTTCCTCTTTTTTTTTGGAGATTATGACTACATTGGATGTTTGGATGGAGGTGTTAGTGTTAGTTTGTAGCAAACTAACACCAAAACTAACACTTTGGAGCCAAACACATGTGTTAATTTGGAGGTGTTAAAAACTAGCACTAACAGTAACACTAACATCTACCATCCAAACACGGTCATTGGAGACGATGTTTGCTTACTCGGCGTATCATTTAATTCTACATTGGAATCACTACCTCTGCAGCTCTGCTCTCAGCCGTTGACTAGCAACAGTTTCCCGACCGTCTTGACCGTCTTGGGAACCTTTCCCGGCCGTTCCTGTGCTCTTGATCTTATCCCTTCCTTGTTTTTTCTATAAAAAGGAACCGACGCCTATCGGTCCTCCTCACTTCAAGTTGCTTCCTTCTTCTCTAGATCAAGATCTAGCTATATGGTTCCTTCTTCTGATACAATAAAGCGAGTCACTTGCTTCCTTCTTCTCTGGATCTAGATCTAGCTATGGCACAAAGAATAGATCTTGTAGGGCGCAAGCTTTTGCTTTTCTCTCTTCCTCCTCCTCCTCGATCTCTCAGTTGCTAGAAGAATTCTTGTGATGTGGGGTGATTGGGTTGCTCATCCCTCGAACACAGCTGCCAGAAGAATCCTTGTGACATACCCCTTGCTCACAGCCGTGTGCGGGGAAGGTAGCCCAGAACCTCCTGGCATCAGGATGTACAAGCCGACGGAAAGCTTGCTGCAGCTTTTCCATCACACTTGGGCTTCCTTTTGCTTTCCCCTTCTCCTCCAGGAGGAGAGATTTTTTAAGGGATATGTTTCCACCCTCTCTGTATCTTGCTCTTGTGTTCACTTGGAAGATGACGAAGCAGCCAGAATCTGGATGGAGCATATCTCATTATTTTTCCTTGTAAGATGAGCATAAATATGGAAAGGTTCTGTCTTGCAAACCAAAATTAGGGTTGCTAGACAAAAGCTTTCTTTAATTATTCATGCAAGGAATCAAGTCTCTAAGTCGTCAGCAGAAGTGGAGCTTGTTCGATGACCACGTGCAGCAAGATCGACGACCTGCGAGCAAGATCGATTTGTGTGTGTGATTTTGCATATCTCGCCATGAAGATATGGCCACATTGTAACCTTGTTCTGATGTATCAATGATGACTGTAATCTGTGTGTGTGTGTGTGTGTGTGATTTTGCATCTCAAGGTACATGCTTTTGTGAAATTATGCCAGATTGTTGGAGATGAACTCTTTTTTTACTTGGCATATCTTTTTAAAAGTTGGCAAAGCACAAGATTTGCCAAGTAAAATTTGGCAAACTCTTGGAGATGCTCTAATCTGTGTCTCTTTTGATGTAATCTGTTCATGATTTCGCATATCTTCTTGCCAATAACAAAAGCGACGTTGGTTCGTTAGTCCTCGTCTCTTGCCCGTAACAAAGGTGGCGCTGGAACAAAGGCGATGCTGGTTCGTTAGTCCTTGTCTCTTTCCCGTTACTGAACTGAAGCATAATATAAACAGAGTATATATTACAAGCAGGATTCAAATTCCACCACATCCCATATATTACAAAAAGATTGAAATTCCACCAATACATCGCATCCTTTATATTACAAAACGGATTCCATTTCCACCAATAGACACATCCTTCGGCATTACAAAAAGAATTCAGCAGAAATCAGGCTTGCTTTCTTCCTTGATTTCTGTATATGGATTTTTCTCACTATGGTCACTTCGCAAGTACGGTGTTTCGTTAGTTCCGAAGAGTTGGGGCTTGTATGAAGTGTCAAAGGATGGAATTTCGTCAAACTGGTTGTATTCCTCCTCCTCAACAACATTTTCAATCCCCACAATCCTTTTTTTTCAGGCATAACCACATACCAGTTCTTCTTTGCAAGGTCGGGTACATGGCACACTTGCTCAACATCGTTGGCAAAGACAAACGGTTCGTTTTTCTAACCAAAGACCCGTAGATCAACACTAACATAACCATATTTGTCCTTGCTCACAGCTCTCTTCCCATTGGTGACCCATCTACACCGAAACAAGGCTACCTTCAATCCTACATAATCAAGCTCCCATATATCCTCTATTTGACCATAATATGTGTCTGTTTCCGTGTCATCATCATCGTCATGACTGTCGTCAACGACGGCCCGTACACGCACACCACTATTTTGATAGACGCTCTTTTTATCCTGGGTCATGGTGTAGAACGTGTATCCATTGATATCCATTCCTTCGTATCTTGTAACAGTGAACAATGGCCCTGCTGCTAGATTCCTTATCTCGTTGGTAATTACAGCATTATGTACCAATGATTTCAGGAATCCATAAAACCTCTCATATGGAAACATCTGATGAAGGTAAGATGGGCCAATGAACCAGATTTCCCTCGCGAGGTGTGCTATTAGATGCAGCATGAGATCAAAGAATGACGGTGGGAAGGCAGCTTCAAGCAGGCATAGGGTCTCGAAATGCCTCCTCTCCAAGTCCAATAGTTTTTCCCCATCAATCACCTTCTGTTCTATTGCATTGAAGAATAAACACAAGCTCGTGACCGCGTCGCGAACCAGTTCTGTCTTGATACCTCTAAGTGCAACAGGAAGAAGAACTGTCATCAACACATGGCAATCATGAGATTTCATCACGTTGAAATTCATTTTCATGTCCTTCACTGACACTAGCCTTTTGAAGTTTGATGAATAGCCTGAAGGTACATTCAAATCATGCAAAAACTGACAGAATTCTTTCTTTTCTGCTTTTGACAAGGTGGCTGCAGCAACGGGAAGGTTCGTCTTCGTCTATGTTTCCTCTGCATAGAGCTCCGGCCTAATGCCCAGCTCTTTAAGATCCTCCATTGCATTTTTATGATCTTTTCCTTTGGACTTATGTTGTAGCAATGTTCCACAAGTAGCTTCACACACATTCTTCTTGGCGTGCATGTTGTCAATCGAATGACGCACATCCAACATCGGCCAATACTCTAGCTCCCATAGAATTGATTTCTTGTTCCACATTCCTTCTTCTTCTTCACCATCTTGTTTCTTTCTTTTGTCAAGGGTTTTTTCAGTCAGTTTGGGTAACTCCTCGATAGTTTCGATGTCCTTGACTTTCAAGTGGACCAGATCTCCAGTCGCATGCAACGGCGCCTCTCGGTTCTCCTTTTTCCCATTAAACTGACAATCCATGGCCCAGTATGGATGTTTCTTGCCGAGGAAATGACAGTGCCCCAGAAAAACGTATTTCTTTGAATGTCTTAGCCATATTCCGCAATTATCTTCCAAGCATTGTGGGCAAGCTGCACCTTTCCTTTTACTCTGGCCAGAGAGGTTGCGCTGAGTCGGGTTGTCGTTGATGGTGGTAAACAACATGCCATGCATTGTGATCTCCTCACGCTTGTACTCATCCCAAATCTCCAGCACACCAGGCTTCCACAATATCTTCAAGTCATCAACTAGTGGCCTCAAGTAGACATCAATACGGTCGCTAGGTTGCTTTGGCCCGGAGACCAATATTGTCAGCATCATATATTTCTATTTCTTGCATAGCCAGGGTGGAAGGTTGTACAACGACGACAAAGACGAGCCGTGTGCTATGTGTTGAGCTCTGGTTACCGAGTGGGTTCACGCCATCTGTGCTCATAGCAAACCGTATGCTCCTTGCGTCGTCAAACCATGGGAAGTGGGTATTAATGTTACCCCATTGCGCTACATCTGCGGGGTGCCTAAACTTGCCATCTTTCTTATAATTAAGCTCCTTTCAGCCTTCGCCATGCCAATGCAAGAGTTGGGCCTCCTTTCGTGTTGCGAACCATCTTCTTAGCTGAGGAATGATGCAAAAATACCATGCCACCCTCACAGGAGCCCCTTTGTTAGCCTTCTTCTTCTTGCCTTTGATCTCACCGGGCTCGTTCTCGTCATCAGCATTATTATCATCTCCATCATCCTTTTTCCTCTTGTACCAATCATATCCACACTTGGGGCACTTGTCAAGGTCTGCATAATCTCCACGGAACAATATACAACTGTTCTTGCATGCATGGATTTTTCAACCTCTATTCCCAGAGGACAGATTATCTTCTTCGCCTCATAGACAGACTCTGTTATTTGGTTTCCTTCAGGTAGCTTGTCTCTAAGCACATCCAATAGATGTTTGAAACTTTTGTTGCTCCAACCATGATCTGCCTTGAGCTGCAGAAGTTTTAGATCACCAGAAAGGCGAGAGTACTTCTGGCAATCGGGATAGAGGGGTTTCTTTTAATCTTCAATGAACTGCTTCAGCCTCACTAATTCAGAAGGTGTGTACACTCGTTGAAACTCAATATCCCGCAACATTTGATCAACATTGTGCACACATTGCAACACCTCACCATCATCGAAGCCCCTAACTTCTTGACCAGTGATATCCTCAGGCCTCAACACATTTGGTGGGAATAATGGTTCATTTCCCTCAAAAAGTCCACTGTCATCAAGGTCTTTATCATGGTTAGCATGGTGTCGCACTTCACCATCATTTAGCAGACTGCTTCGAGTTCATTAAGGCCTTCCTCACCATGTTTATTCCAACACGTGTAATGTTTTGTGAAACCACGTGTGACCAAATGATGAAAAATGATTTCCCGTTGTGTGATTTTCTTTTGGTTGAGACAATCAATACAGGGGCAAAGCATTGCCTGAACACCACGGTTTCTATATCCACCTCTGCTTGATTTAGAAAACCATTGACCCCGCATAATAAATTCTCTCAATCTTCTTGGGGCTGTCTGTATATCCAAGCCCGAGCAGTAGACGCCATCTGCATTCCATACACCAAATGAGCATAATTCATCACACAAAAAGACAACTGAAGAATTTCAATAAAATGGGCCAATTAATTTCCACCTTGACGAGGACTTTCTACACAAGCCAAGCGCGGCCGAGGAGGAGGATCGGAGGCGCGGAGGACGGTGCGGTCGATGTCCGCTCTGGCCCCTTTCGCCGTCGCACAATCCTCAGAGCGCGCGCAACTGGTGGCGGCGAACGGGACAGGCCGGCGGGGAAATCTGAGCACACAGATCGAGCGAGTGACCTTCTGAGGAGAGAGAGAGAGAGAGCGAGCGAGTGTTGTTGTCGGAGCAGGAGTGGCCTAGCTTCTGCGGAGAGAGAGCGAGTGGTGTCGAAAGGATAAGAAACAGACACATAGACGAGATAACAACATGCGTCTCCGATGTGAGAAAAAAGGCGACCCTGGGTGCCAATCAAAGGAGACGCATCCTACAAGCATGCGTCTCCAGTACGAACTTATCAATAATGGACTTTATAGCCCGTTACCAATACAGCAGCTATCAGTAACAGACAAGCAGCCCTTTACTGATTGGGCTTTGATCGGTAACGGACTTTACAAGCCCGTTACCGATAGGTTTGACATTTGTAACGGGTTCTTTTAACATCCGTTACAAAGAATTTATGTAACGGGCGTTTAAGAAGCCCGTTACTAGAAGTCCACATTGGTAACGGGAGTTGTGGAGGCCAACCCGGGGGTCGTCCTGGCGCGCCTATAGGTAACGGGCGCCAAACAACAACCGTTACAGATGTGGGTGGATGTAACGAGCGTTAAGGGCCTGTTACAAATGCTGTGTGACCTATTTGAGGTTTTCAGGTAGTGGATGCTGACAGTGGAATCTTGAGTTGTTGCAGGATATTCCGTCGTCCGCCCCGTGGACCAAGGGGAAGAAGAAACCTGGGACACGGTGGGAGGAGAGACTGAGAGGAGCCGCAGTCCAGCCCCCGCCATTGAAGCAACTATGCTGGAGGTGGTACAGCAAGCGGCTGTCACTGACAAGTCGCGGGCATCGACAGAAGAGAGGAGGCCAGAACCCTCCGCGACTACTGGAGTTGTGGAGCCAGTGGTAGCCCATGTTGAGGAAGAGGCGCCCGCAGAGGCTGGGATTGTTGATATTGCCAGCATACTTGGCGCTCCGACCGTGACTGTTGTCCGGTCAAGCTTGTGAATATAACCAATCTCCGAGTAGTTCATGTAGATCGATAATCTTGCTTGGTGGATCATCGGAGTTGTGTTACACAGGAAATCCACTGATCTTTCCTGGGAAGGTAAAGAACCCAGTGCAGTAGCTGGTGAAGAAGACCGGTCGGCGGGAGTTGAGGAATTCACACCTCTTCCGCAGACCGAAGCTGTAGCACAGACCGCGGAGGCTACATCACAGGAAGCATGTTGACGGTGTATTTTGGTACACTAAACATGTTCATTACACTTTGGTTTGGAACTAACCCGCCACTAGGCCCACTAATCATATAACAAGTTCATCTATGTGCATGCATTTGGAAGTGTTGTGTTTATGTAGGAAAACATGAACATAAAGGACGGATTCGCAACAAGTTCAAAGGAGCATTTACGGAGTCTTGTTCGTGTTCATGAGCTTGATGAAATCACTTCCAATGGTGGCAAGGACCGAAGTGCAACGTAGGAACACCCCCGGGGATTGAAGCGTAAAAGACCGAACTTCATGCACGGAGAACCTCCATCTTGAATGCGAGGATGACATCGTCAAAATCATGCAAGTGGAAGGGGCAAAGTGCATAATCACCTGAGGACCCACGGAGCGAAGGGGCGACCGAATCGGGCCGAAATGGGGCCCAACCCAAATCTGGCATCGGTTCGGCCCCCTTTCCTTGTACCCGAAGGATCTTCAACCCTAAAACCCTGGAGGCGCCGCCATTCGCAAGGAGAGAGCCATTCGCACCAGGAGGCCATCCACAAGCTAGAGAGAGAGGAGGGAGATCTCCGGAGGGAGATCAACCACCTCGAAGGAAGCACCCACAAGTGGAGAAGAAGGAAGACGTCGGAAGGGTGACCATGATCAACGATGCTATGTCTAGCACCTTGATGGGGTAATCTCCTTATCGGTCCATGGGTTGTAATCGATCTTGAGATGTAATCATACTTGTTGGATTATCTATCTATCATCTTGTGTTGAATATACTTTATTGCTTAAGGTTAGCTACCATGCCGTAAAGGGAGTAGAGCTCCAATGCTTCCTTGGATCCATTCAATACGCCGTGTCCATCACAGGTCTAGTCACGAATACTTTCGTGTAGTGACAGTATGAGAGGAGGGAAAGGGCGAAACCATGGTCACAACCCCCGATAGATTAGATTGGTTTTCTTGTTTAAAGTGATTGCATGCTCTAGTATCGTAGACCCATGGGCGAGTGTCTTTTATCTTGATTGGTTAATCATTCTCTCTAGTGTAGTTTAGTTGTTTTCTAGTTTAATCATAGTTAGGGTTTGAGTAGCTAGTGTGTAGAGGTAGATCAAACGCTTGTAATCCCCTTGCTCCGCGGATTGACAAGAACCTTGCCGTGGTGAAAAAGGTGTAGGTCCGTACGCTTGCAGATCGTAGAGGGATACGTCTTTTATCCGTCAACAAAGCCACCATGGTAGAAGGTACGTGAACTGCGCCAATGCCAGCCGCCCTGCGTAGTAGTCGTAGACTTAGATTCTAACTTCATGTGCTTTGTGGTGACAGAAGCACAAGTCGAAGGGTCCACGATCCCTGAAGCCGTGGCCATGGAAACGGCTGTAGGAGAAGTCGAAAGCGTCGTGTCTGTAGCCGGGGTGCCGGAGGGAGCAGCTCCCGGTTTGGAAGCTCTAGTAGCCCCTGAGATCATAGACGGGGTACATGTTGATGTGCTCCCGAAGTCGAGCATGGACATGGTTGTTCGATCACCGGAGATCTAGGATGCAGAACAAATCCGTGCGGCGCCTATGTCACAGGCGGCGACAACTAGCCGTGACGGACTGGAACTTCTGGCCGATGACCTTGTTGACTCGGCGACTGTGGCTCGCAACCTGGAGTCGATGCATCGTGCGGAGCAATGGATGAAGGTATGGTGCAACACCTTGAGTAGTCGAGTTCCCTGAGTTGTTGAGTACTCACTACTAGAAAAGTGTTTATCAGTGACGATTTGCTCGTGACGCTGCATACTTTGGTCACAGAATGGTACGTATTCCATGACAAAATGTCCATTTTCGTCATAAGTTGCATGTGACGATGAAATAGGTGAAAGAATAATGACGAAAATATAATTTACATCACAAAACAGATTGAGGAGATCGTCATAGATTATGTTTTGGTATGGCGTATAGTAATGATGAAACCTAGTGGTCACAGATTAGATTGGATATCGTCATAATTTATTAGAATCATTTGGCACAACTAATGAAGAATCAAATTGGTCACAAATTAGTAGTGCACTAACGACGTGGGATGTGTCTGCCACAAGGCCCATGATCGTGTGGCCCATCATCTTGTTTAATGTGTCATCCCATTTTTTAATTGTGTTAAACAAAAACAAAAGGTTGTCCCGGAGTATCGAACCAGGGACCTTGTGATACAAAGGAAGGAGCTCTACCACTGCGCTATGTGGTCATCCGTGTTGTAAGTATGCTGTTTTTTTATTTGTAACTTTATTAATGAATAATGGGCCTTTACCTGCATGGATCAAAAGTTGGGCTAATAACGTTGATCGCGTTTAGCCCTTCGTAGCGATCACGCCCAGGTCGTCACGTCCAGGTTTCTATTGTGTCGCGATTGTGATCCTCGCCTCCAGATCGTCTCTGGCGGCAGCAGGCCTCCAGGTTATCCAGGGTAGGTTATCTTGGTGACTCACAGTGACATGTGTGAGACATGTATGCTTCAGTGGGGAAGTGCATCATCACTTTCTTAGAATCACTTGAAACTTTTTTGACAACATAACGTACCAAAAGGAGGAGCTCCAGCAAAATTTCAGATTTTTTAAGCAAGGTTACAAGTTTTTTACATTTATTCCTTATTAAATCAACAAATATTTACAATAATAGGTAAACTTGGTCAGAAAATTCCGAAACTTCACCCAACATCTTAGATTGCATCCATTAGCATCAAAAAAGTTTCACATGATTTCAAGCAACTTGTACTACACGTCCCACATAGGGATGAACATCTCTTGGTGACTCACAATGACATGTGTGAGACATGTATGCTTCAGTGGGGAAGTGCATCATCACTTTCTCAGAATCACTTGAAACTTTTTTGACAACATACCGTACCAAAAGGAGGAGCTCCAGCAAAATTTCAGATTTTTTAAGCAAGGTTACAAGTTTTTTACATTTATTCCTTATTAAATCAACAAATATTTACTATAATAGGTAAACTTGGTAATAAAATTCAGAAACTTCACCCAACATCTTAGATTGCATCCATTAGCATCCAAAAAAAGTTTCACACGATTTCAAGCAACTTGTACTACACATCCCACATAGGGATGAACATCTCTTGGTGACTCACAGTGACATGTGTGAGACATGTATGCTTCAGTGGGGAAGTGCATCATCACTTTCTCAGAATCACTTGAAACTTTTTTGACAACATAACGTACCAAAAGGAGGAGCTCCGCAAAATTTCAGATTTTTTAAGCAAGGTTATAAGTTTTTTACATTTATTCCTTATTAAATCAACAAATATTTACAATAATAGGCAAACTTGGTCAGAAAATTCCAAAACTTCACCCAACATCTTAGATTGCATCCATTAGCATCCAAAAAAAGTTTCACACGATTTCAAGCAACTTGTACTACACATCCCACATAGGGATGAACATCTCTTGGTGACTCACAGTGACATGTGTGAGACATGTATGCTTCAGTGGGGAAGTGTATCATCACTTTCTCAGAATCACTTAAAACTTTTTCGATGTCGTTTAGAGCCTTAAAAGCAATTTATACTCGGTGATCGTATAATATGAGGAGAAAAGAAATTTAGTATGGACACATGTATTGTGTAGTGTAATGGCAAGGGAGGCTCACGCGAAGCAAGAGGTTGGGGTTTCCAACCCCACGGAGCGCGTAGCGTCGCGATTTTGCGCGAAAAATGATGCGGCTTGGGGCGGGTGTCTGGTCAATGGGTCCCCCACTAAAAATAATTTTGATTATTCTTTTTTCTAAATTTTTATAAAATCAATGTTTTTCATTTGATGGCAGTTTTTATATATTAATTGATACTTCTTAAAATTTCCATATGACACATGTTTTTCCCCGCTAAAAAGAAAATATAAAAAAACATTTTTTTCGATAACAATTACAAATGTAACTTGACATTTTTCAATATTATGGTCAACATAAGGTGGTGTGAAAATCTACTTGAAAATTCTTAAAACTCCCATGTGACAACTTATATGCATACTACTATATATAAACAAATATATTTGTGCTTATAAGATAATTATTTTTAGGTGTTACTTCATAATGGTGCAATAAGAAAAAATAAAAAGAAAAATGATAATCAGAGAAGACCATATTGGCCCATTCAGTCCGTTTGTCCTAGCTTTTTCCGGTCGTCGATCGTTGATCCGATGACTCTACTCATTTTACCATAGTATATAACCAACTCCCTCTGCAACCCTAATCTCCACGCCGCACTCCTCCGGTCCTCCCTCCATTCTCCTGCCCGCTCAGATCTGCGGACGCATCCAGGGGCGGCTTGTGCTGCGACCCATCTCTCCCCTCCCCTCCTCAACCCCGACGGCGGTCATCTCCTTTGCGCGAGGCAACAAAGGAAGGACGGCGCGCTTGTCCAGCGATGCTTGTCTCGGGAGCTCCCCAGCTCGCTCGGGCGACGGTGCTCAGATCTAGCGCTTCACTGGTGGGTTGCGAAGCTGTAGCATGGCGGCCCGAGTCCAGCCATCCCAGCCACACCGTGTACCAGATCCCCCTCATCGGCAAGGACAAGGTACGCCACTCCTCCGTCGCCTCCCCATCTCCTTCCTCCCTCTTTGGTCAACAACCTCTCATTTTGTGGGTACTGACGACATGGTTGTGAGCCTGACGCCCGACGGCGGCGCGAGAGGTGAGGTGCTGCAGCGGGGCATGACGCCTGCGGGGAGCCAACGGCAGCAGCTAAGCGTAGCTGCTACCTTCCAATCGGAGCACGCCACAGGGATGAGAGGATGTTGCTGTGGCCACAAGGCTTGCGCCATGTCCTGCCGCCGACGCCGCTGAAGAAGATGTTGTGACCTGCCGTCCACCTCGCCTTGTACCTATTCGATGAGTTTCTGCAACAAGGCCGCCAAGACCATGCCTTCAGCCTTGTCACAGTGAGCCAAACAGACAGCCCCACCTTGACCTCGAGCTGTTCGACGAAATGTCTAGATAGAATTTAAGTGACTAGAGATTTCACTTGTTGTTGTGGTTGTGCTGTCGTGGGCCTTCACACCACACTTCTCTTGCAGGAACATGGTCGCTGCTCAGCACACATCACTCCATGGCTTCCATCCACCTCACCCTAGATGTGTTCGATAAAATGTTTGAACACCCTGTCAAACCCATAGGTGAGCATTCTCAGCCTTTCTTGCTGTCATGTATGTCGGCCTTCGTGCCGAGGAGCTGTGTCGTCGTGTCGCCATCGCTTGCGGCATGTCCGACCTTCATGTCATGAGCGAGTCCTTGCAGGTGCCTTGCCAAAGCCGAGAGCCACTGCCTTGCTGTTACTGTTCATATCATATTGTCTTACCAAACTGTTCATAATCCCACAAGTAATCTAATGTTCACTTGCAGTCTTCTTTTGTACAGATCTAGATTAGAGAACTAGAGATGATGGTGGGCGGAATCAGATTACTGCAAGTGATTGGGCATTTATTGAAATTAGTGTGCCATTTGATTTTGCAGAAAAGAAAACCTTATCAATATGATCCACTTTGTTTGACTCATTGCAGGTATGTAATAACTGAAAATTTGTTGGGTGGTTATTGCTCTGTATGCTTCTAATAGTTGTTTCATTATCTTTGCTTTATAACTCTTATTTTCTTGGCAGGTCAGCTAGCTCATCTCTACACTTCTTTTTTGCAGGTCAGCTCGACAGCTCATGCACAAGCTGCAACAGATCGAGTTTGATTTCTCTCAAGTGAGAACAAGATCAAGGTCAGAACAAGATCGTGGCATGTGTACATGATGCTGAAAGGAAGTGTGGTTTCTATGAGAAGTACAAGATGTAAAATAACATGTGAAATAAGATGTAACTTGTAGTTAGAATATGCTGTAATTTGTAGTTCAGATTTGTAGTAATAATATGAATTGAGTTGAGTTATGGAGTTGTATGGTCATTGGAATACTGGATCTGTTAATTTATACAAGTTTTTTGTTATTTCAGTACTGTTTGTAAATTGTATTGATAATTACCATTTGCACTCTTGTGATGAAATAAAACTGATCAGATCAAGCCACGTGGCTCAATAAAGGACAACTTGTGACCAAAACAATGGCAAATCTGTGACCATTTTATATGAAAAGGTGACAATGGCAAATATCATTCTGTGACGATATAAACTTGTCTTCTATGACGATTCCAAAAAGATGACGTCAGCTGCCACGTCATAGCTCACATCAGCTCCACGTCAGATGCAAACGCTGTTAATAGGAGATTATGACCAAAACATAGGAACATCTATGACCAAATTTGATCGTCACACATCACAAACGACGTTAACGACGACGTTAACGACGACGTCAGTTAGCCAGGCGGACGTGAAATTATGACGAAAACAGGGTATAATCTATAACCAAAAATGTTTGTCATAGAATGAATTTAAATCCATGACGACACAAAATTCGTCACAGATTGGAGACACATCTATGACGGAAAAACCAATTTCGTCACCGATGAACAAATGTGACGCCACCATAGTGACCAAAACAAAATCGTCACAAAATCGTCACAAAAGACTAATTGTGACCATTCTGGCGTGTTCAATGACGTTAATGTAACGTCATTGATGACAACATCCCTACTAGTGACTCGATATTAATTGTTGTCATGTGTAGGATGTCGTGGAGAGATCCTGACAAAAATCTGATATGCTCCAGGGGTATGGTGACACGGTGCTCCACGCAGAGGCGTTGGAGAGGGAGCTGGACATGGCTAGGAAACACTCTGCCTTGTTACAGTCCAAGCTGGATGAGGCCTTCGCCCAGTACCATAATGAGGTACAAGAGATGCAAGCGAAGAGCGATGACTTGGTTCGGATGAACAAGTCGCTTCGTTAGAAGAACAAAGGTATGTCGTCCGCCAAACTGTTGAGTTCTTATTTGGGTACCTTATTGTGGTCTGACATTGCTTTGAGTTGTTTGCAGAGCTGGAGACCCTAGTGGACCAACTGAAGGCATCAGAGACCGATCTGAAAAATATCGTGTACCGGGAGAAGGACGCCCGTGAGGTACTTGAGTATGAATATAAGCAGCTGTCCCATGAGTGTGTATATCATATGGAGCTTCGCGAAACCTCGGATCGTGACCTTGTGAACTGTTATAAATCTCTGCAGAAGCTGAATGAAGACTGTGAGAAGCTGCGCGGCCAACTCAAAGAGCTTGAGGAAGCCGCGCTCCCGATTGCAAGGCTGTTGGTGCCACATCCAGGCGGACCCAAGATTGCTCCACTGGTGGACCGGTTGAAGGAAGCCCCCGGTCGACTGGCGACCTACGTGAAGCATCTGGCGAAGTCGATCCGCAACTAGATCTTGGCGTACATGAAGTCGTACTTCCCCAAAGCTCTAGTAGATGTAGTCGCTGGAGGACTTGCCACGAATTGCACAGACGACCAGTACAAGGAGTTGCTGGAGCAAATGGCGCTGATTGCAGAACAAGTTGCGGAGAAGCTGAACCTTCAGTAGTAGGTCCTATAGGATTAGTTCTTAGTAGCATATGTAATGTAAACAAAGTTGTTAAGAACTTGTTTAAGTTATGAATGAAAGTTATCCACGATGTGTGTGTGAAATGAGTACTTGTTGCCTCCACTTGAAGTTAAGTGTGCGTAGTACCCAACCGTGGAAGTATAGCGAGTAGTAATACTCGACAGTAGATGCCTGAGAGGCGCATTAAATGAGTCGATCAGGAATCAAATTTTAGAAAAGAGTACACCTGGGTTGCCAGGGCCGTTTACAAGTGTAGTCGCCCGGACCCGAAGGCCGCCTATGGTTAAGTGGTGCTAGGACCCATGGCCGCTTACAGCTGGAGATCCGTTAGTAGCCGTATAGGCTGGATTTAGAGTACATGGTCTTGTAGACCGCCGCTAGAGTCCTTGATGCTCTGAGCGGCCCGAGATTCGTTAGCAGCCAGTGTCGCTGGATCTTGGAGTGAAGTAGTCCGGAGACTAGTGCCTGCTGATGTCGTCGCCTTCAAGTGTCTGGAGGCGGTAGGAGCCTGGTCCGGTCACCTTGGAGATTGAGAAGGGACCTTCCCATGGCGAGCTGAGCTTGTGTAGTCCTTCCGTGTTCTGGATCCTAGGAATTATAAATGCTAGTGTGTGAAGTTGGGACTTTGGTTGGATTTTATTTGGATTTACTTGTGTGGATTCAAATTTGAATTTGTAAATTCAAATTTGAATGGAATAGGAAGTAGGAGTAAGTTTAATAGGAAAGCCTTTTTCCCTTGCGTGGGCCGGCAGCCAACCAAATGGCCCACTCCTTTTCGGCCCGAGCGCGGCCCAACTAGCCGGTCACCTACCGCGCTCCGCCGTGCCGCCTCTCGCCACCGGGACCCGCGGCCGACGTCGGGTGACGTCGCGGTCGTCACCCTCCTCCCTTTCACCTTTGGTGATGCCGGGGACCGGGCGCCGCCGCGCCGGGTGGAGCACCAACGCGATGCAGCCGCACGCCCCCCTTCGCATCCGTGCCGTCCACGCGTCCTTCGCCGACCGCCGCTATAAGTAGGCCGCCACTGCGCCTCCATGAGCCCCAACCCTAGACACCTCGGGGTTTCATCCCCATCCACACCACCGCGCACCGGAGGAGGAGAAGAAGGGGGAGAAGAGGAGGAGGAGAAGACATCCGAGGGAGCGACCGACGCCCACGCCACCGCGGGTGCCGGAGGCCGCCCGTGGAGCCCGCACCTCGACACCGTGTTTCCCCTGCTTCCCCTACCGGCGCCACCTACATCCTCTTCCCGCGTCGAGCCTTTCTTCACCGCCGCCTTCATCTTCTAGTCGCGTAGACCGTAGGTGAGCGCCCTGCCGTCCTACCCTCTTGTGGCGCCCGACCTTCGAGTCGAGGTCGTGCGTCGAGCCTGGTGCGCTCGCCACCATGTCTAGGAACGCCGCCGCACCGCTGCGCACGCGCTGTGTGATGCCGGCTATCGAGCCAGGCTGGGAATCTTGTTTCTTGTAGGTACCGCCGCCGCCTTCGCCGCGCGCGCAGCCCTGCTGGCCGCCCTTCGTTTCTTGTTCCGCCGCTCGTTTTTTCCCGGTCGTCGTGTCGTCGCCACGGTCCCGGCTGTCGCCATGACCATGACCTCAAAGCGTGCACGCACGCACCTTCACTCTCATCCACGCGCTCGTGCACCCATGCACGCGCACGCGTTCACCAGGGAAAGGGTAAAAGCCCGACCCTTTCGTCTCCCTGTCCCTCGACCGAAGTCGACCTCGCCGGTGTTCCGCCGCGGCGAGCCGAGGTGCCGCCCTCTGTGGTACCAATCCACGCGCATGGTGTGAGCATCGAGTTGTTCTTGAGCCCGCACGCCCACTCTCGTGCTCGCACACGCAGACCATCGCCGGGCCGTGGCCACCCCGGCTGCACCGTCGAGCCGCCCGCGTCCGTCCGCCGCCGCGCGCCGTGCACCCACGCGTGCGCCCGCCTCCCCGTTCTCGAGCCCGTGCTTCCGAGCACGCACGCGCGCCCGCGTACACCGTGATGATGCGAACCAACCTCGTGTGCCAAGCCCCCGCCGGGCCAAGGCCAGCGTCGTCGCGTCGTCCCGCCACCGTGGCGGCCATGGGTTCTCTTCCTTATTCGTTCCCTTCGAGCCCTGGCAGCACTGTAGGAACCCACAAACCTCGTCATGTCACGTGTGGTCCTTGCATCGCGAAACCTCACCGTCGGTGAGGCCATCCCGCGCTGCCGCTCCTTTGGGGAATTCCATCGAACGCCTGGCGGTACACTCTAAAACCAAGGGGGGTTTTGCCCGATGCACGCTGGGCCATACGTGAGTGCGGCCGTAGCTGATCCACCAGATCCGGTGCGACCCGCCAATCACACCTCAATCCACACGTGTGCCTGCACAGCGCCGTGCTCGCCGCAGCGGATCCCGCGGGGATCCCATGCGGCCGGCCACGCGCCGCCCCACGCGGCCGTAGGCCGGGCGTAAGGGGCGCCATGTGGCGCCCCCGTCGGCACTAGGAGCTAGCTCGCGCCGCCGACGGCCGGCTTTAAGCCTTGTAGAGCCAGCCAATAGTCAACCTATAGACCGTGCTATTGTGTATACGTATTTTATTTTCAGAAAACTATTTTCTCTTTGAAAAATCCTAGTAAATCCATTTTGGCACCGAAAAATATAAAACCTTTTCCAAAAATTCTCTAAAATCTTAACCTCCGTGCCAGGCTAGTGTTTGCTCTCTTTTGAGTCTTACTTGTCGTTCTTTTGGAGTTAATTGCTCTAGGACCGCTGTTTATTTTCTTTTACGCGATAATAGGAGCAGCTGGAGCCGGGGAGCTGATCTCGGAGTACGACTACGCCGACGACTTCACCGCGGAGGACTACCCGACCCCAGATTCACGCCCGACTGATTCTGAAATACCTACTAGGCATTGCTATATAGAATGCTAGTGCTTTACTTTATTGCATGATGATGATGAACCTTGCACTGCCTACTTTAAATACCCTGTTCTTGATTGTCCTACTACTATATATGTTTATAAGCGTGTATATACGCTGAGCTTCGCTATGCATGTGTTGGGATGGGAGTATTGGATCTTGGCGTGAGTGGGATAAAACCGGCAGGAGAAGGCGTTTTGGGTACTTTGGTGGGGGTGAGCTCGAAACAACCGATCTGGGATCGGGGATAGGGGTGCACTCCTCAGTGCATCCCTACTTCGACGGTTTTCGGAGCCTAGGTGTTGGGGTTTTTACTTGCGCTTGGTGGACATGAGCTCGCCCCGGTCTGAAACCGAGTGGACCAACTTGTCGATAGGACCTTCGTACACACCACCCCGCTGAGCGTGGGGTTAGGGCCGAGTTGAGCTCGGCAAGTGCAGAACCATACCTGCTAGGAGGATAGCGGGGTATCAGTGTGGGAGCAGTGGAGGTGAGACCACCCTCTCAGAGCGACTCCCGTGTAGCCACACGGGGGCATTTCACAGTTCCGGTGCAGTCCCCACAGCGGGGGGACCGTTTTGAGGGCCGGATGCAGGATGGGATCGTAACTACCGAGAATTTGCCTGATAGGATGGGCTTGGTCAGCCGTACACCGGTCGAGCGCCATTCCGGGATGGGTACAGGTGTACACGCTCTGCAGAGTTGTTCGATCTATAGCCATAGTCGCGTTCTCGGTCATGGACACAGCCTAGAAGACATGTTCGTTCCTCATGTTTTGGGATTTCTACCTCCCCCTATAGGAGAGTGTGTGGTGAGCCGTGATTGCAGCCGGTTAGAGGAGAGAGGCTCCATCTACCTCGTTGATCCGGTTGCAATCATTGAGGTGCGAGGAGAGGAAGTTCTCGCATCAACCTTAGACGGGAGTAGGTTGTGGAGACGGGGCCCTGGGTGACCAGGTGGTTCCGAGCTGTGTTGAGAGCTTCGGGAATCGGGAACTTGATGGAGATATCTTGTTTATACTTTGCTGTTGCTGCATAGGAAACCAGAGCCACTTCCTTGTCTCTTCTTCTCCCCTTAGATGTTAGGCCACTTAAAGCTGCATACAGTTGGTGACGTGGACCTATCCCACTCCTTGGGGATAGATTTTGGGTGTGCAGGGTACGAGACTGAGTACGACAACAACGCCGATGGATGGCACGACTGAGGGATGCGTCGCTTCGCTCAAGAATGCCTGTGGCGAGGAGAATAAAAGGTGGAGACCCTTCTGAGATGCTAGCTACCGTTGCGTAGAATTTCACTCTGATTTAGCCGTGAGGCTTGTATTGATGTACTCCATAATGGACATGTAATAAATTATGTACTTTTACTCTTATGTGATGCGATGTATGACTCTGTGTATTTATCTGTGAGACGTTCTGTACGCGATAGCCACTGATCCAAGGACTATCGCGATGGTACAAGGATTCGAGTTTTTCTATGAAAATCTGGGGTTTTACAACGAGCGCCGTCGTTCGCGGGCGCGCCAGCTATTTGTGTTGCAGGAGAGAGGATGAGCATTTTTGCATCGCGGTTGGGGTCTGACTATGAAAATCTTGGGTTTTACAACGAGCGCCGTCGTTCGCGGGCGCGCCAGCTATTTGTGTTGCAGGAGAGAGGATGAGCATTTTTGCATCGCGGTTGGGGTCCGAGGCAAAATGCCTATTTTGTTTGCATCCTCTATTGGAGAGGGATTCCCTTGCCAAAAGACACTGTTGCCACACATTTTTGCTTTTGCCTAGCTTTGTTTGACTCAAGCCTAAACACGTGGCTCTGCAGTCGGCACCGCTAGCTATTTTTCTTTTTAAAAAAAGCCGAACAGATGCAACCTCTGGCCTGTTTTGGGGCAGCTTTTCTGCCTAGTCCAACTAGCTCGAAAAAGCTAGAAGCCTCGCCAAACGGTCCAGATTTTCCCACGAGCGACCTGACCGAAAAGCCTCTGTCCCACTATAAGTGCACTTCTAGTATTAAAAGTGCAAATTAGCATATATTTAATTACCATACTACCCCTCTCAAAGTAAGACCTGACACCAATCATTGCAGCTCTGTATGGGTTAGCCTTGTTTAGTTTGCTACTTTTCTTCCATCCACTCTCTCCACCACATTAAATATACCAAAAGAGTTTGGAATACTAAATGTAGATGAAATCAAAAACTAATTATACGGTTTTGATGGTGTTTGCGACATGAATCTTTTGAGCCTAGGTATGTCATGGTAGGACAATATTTTCAAAAAAACCGAAATTTACCTTTTGCTACACTGTGTTAAAAAGGCAAAATTTTCTAACAACTAAACAAGACCTTGTCAAAAAGGCAATTGCGTGCCACGTTTACACTCTAGGTACAACCTGGAATGTGTGAGAAGGAAAAAAATACACCAACCCAAGCGCATTTGCTGTAACTTACGCCAGCTGCGATGGTTGCAGTAGGCGGCGCCCACACAGAACGTACGGCTTGTTGATGCTGCCGCCAAGAGCTGCACTTAAATTGGGAAAAAAATTTAAACTCTCCGAGTGCACATAAATTGGGACGGAAGGAGTAGGGTCGAAAAGCTCGGTCAGAGGAGCTTCCCTAGCTTCTGCGGTGAAGCGTTATAAGCCTCCCCACAGACTTCAGTCCATTTACCTGCAATTGCCACTAGTATATATATACAGAATCCCAATTTTTTATATTTTTTAATCATTTTGCAAAATTATACGACCCTTCGAAGTTTTTGCAGATTTAGCAACCAACCGCCGTGCGTCACGACGGCAAGGGGACCGCCAACGGTCCGCTGCGGGGAGCGGGGCCCGCGGCGGCCTATCGCCGTGGGCCACGACGGTAAGGATTGCGCCCGCCGTGGGGGGACGGCGGCGGCCGCACCTATATTAGGGGTGCGGCGCCGCCGCCCCTCCCACCGACGCCGCCCCCCTCCTCCCATACGGCCGGACGCCGCCCCTCCTCCCATACGGCCGGACGCCGCCCCTCTTCCCAAGCAAGTTCTCTCCTCTATTTTTTTAAATTATTAATTTAATTTTTTAGTTATGAATTTAATAAGGTTAGAAATTAGTTAATTAATTAGATTAGATTTAGAAAATTAGTTTTGTAGCTAAGAAATCTAGAAAATTAGTTTTTATTTAGAAAAACTAGTTTTGTAGTTTAGAAAATTAGTTTTTTAGTTTAGAAAATAAGTTTTTTAGTTTAGAAAATTAGTTTTGCAATTTAGAAAATCTGGAAAATTAATTTTCTAGTTTAGAAAATTTGTTTATAGTAGAGAAAATCTAGAAAATTAGTTTTTTATTTAAAAAATCTAGAATATTAGTTTAGATTTAGAAAATCATTTTTATAGTTTAAAAATCTAAAAAATTAGAGTTCAAGTTTAGAAAATCTAGATTCTAGTGTAGAAAATCAAGAAAATTAGTTTACATTTACAAAATTAGTTTTGTAGTGTAGAAAATCTAGAAAATGAGTTTTTTAGTTACAAAATTAGTTTTGTAGTTTAAAAAATCCGGAAATTAGTTTTTTAGTTTAGAAAATCTAGAAAATTAGTTCAGGTTTAGAAAATTAGTTTTCTTGTTTAGAAAATCTAGAAAATTTGTTAGTTTAAAAAATCTAGAAATTAGTTTAGATTTCGAAAATTATTTTTCTTGTTTAGAAAATCTAGAAAATTATTTTTTTATTTAAAAAATCTAAAAAAGTTGTTTAGATTTAGAAAATTATTTTTCCAGTTTAGAAAATCTAGAAAATTAGTTTTTTATTTAAGAAATCTAGAAAACTAGTTTAGATTTAGAAAATTATTTTTGTAGTATAGGAAATCTATAAAATTAGTTTATATCATTTAAGAATTGTAGAAAATAATTTATTTTGTTTAAAAAATGTAGAAAATGAGTTTGAAAATTCACTGTGTCCCTTATGGTATGTTACATTCTACAATTTACTAATAACTTTTTTTGCAATTCGATATGATTGCGGACCTTTTCACGTATTGTAGAGGACTCGACGGCGAGGGTGGACCATATGTCACACCAGGAGATCTCAGATACGTTCCTCAGGATGGGTGCCATCACTAGGAGGTTCCTTGTCGCGGTGAACTACCGCGGCAACCCGGCTCTACCACTGTTTCCACGGTACCCCAGTCGTCCTCCAACTCCGCCTCGACTGGTCGTTCCCACGCGACACCGTCGTCCTCGTCACGGCCACCCTTCCAGACAGCTTTTTGCCCGACGCGCCCTCTGGCGCATCCTCCCTTTAGGATGCCTCCGCTAGGGGGCCTCTCTCAGAGGTCCTGCGCATACACGTGCACCCGCATCAGGAGGGCCAGGACCGGCACCACGAGGACCCGCACCTGATCCAGCACCAACACTGGTTCCTTCCTCGTCCCCCGACGCTGCTCTTCACCCAGATATTGACCACTACTCTATAATACTAGATTGTATTAATTAGGACACATGATTTAATATTACCGTTTCTTCCAGTTTACGACTCCAGCGCCGACATTCCTTACGACCAAGCCGGAGCGTCGGGGTTCGGCTACGACGACCTGACCCTCGACTGGTTGCAGGGTTTGCAGCCGCAGGACGAGCTTGCAGGGCCGCAGCTTGGAGGCGCACCACCCACGTGGACTCAGGAGGGAGCAGGGGCGCAGCCAGGAGGCTCCCAGTTACCAGGAGCGACCAGCGTGCAGCCTGGAGCCGCCTCGCAGCTGCCAGGCGCGAGTGGTGGGTTGTCTCCAGGAGGCTCGCAGCTGCCAGGCGCTAGCGGAGGGCAGCCAGGTTCGTCCCATGAGGTTGCAGGGTCGACGACGGCGGTGGAGACACTGCAGGCGTCGGCAGATCCACCCTCGTGACCTGTTGACGTACCCTCGCGACCAGACGCACGCCGCAGCCCGAGCTCTGAAGCTGCACAGGCCAGGCAATGCTAGATTAGGTCAAGTATGTTTGTCCAGGAGCACTGTTATATGTGATCATGACTACTTTTTAGTATGTCACTTTGTTTTTCTTTTCTGTGGTTTTTTCCTTAAATTAAAAAACAAAAGCAGTACAATAGGTATTAGGTTGGAGATCGTGTCCTAAATTT
Source organism: Cenchrus americanus (assembly GCA_947561735.1). NCBI lineage: Eukaryota > Viridiplantae > Streptophyta > Magnoliopsida > Poales > Poaceae > Cenchrus > Cenchrus americanus. The sequence goes on from OX387242.1 coordinate 193,174,116, forward strand.
ACCTTAGATTTATTAAAATCAAAAAATAAAACATTCTAGCCGCTGTGGGCCACAACGGCTATGTCTTACACTTGCCGCCGTGGCCCACGACGGTTAGGCCCACCCTAAAACGTCGTGGCCGGCCTCTAACTACCGTGCGTTACAGCGGTTAGGCCCTAAACGCCGTGGTGCACGGCAGTTGATTGCCAAATGTGTAAAAATTTCAAATAGTCGTATAATTTTGCAAAATAATTTTTTAAAAATGTAAAAAAATCCAGAACCCCCTCCTCTCCCTGTCTTGCCCGGCCCGAACCAGCGGGACGCGCTGCCCCCTCCCGAGTCCCGAACCAGCAGACCGCGCCGCTCCCTCCTATTCTCCGCATCCAGGCGGCGCGAGCCCCTCCCGCTCCGGTGCCGACGCAGCTCGAACCGGCGCCCCTGCTCCCCGGAAGCGCATCTCCGACCGGCGCTCTGTAGCTGAACCGTCCACAGAAGCTAATCGATCAGGGAAGGTCCCTCCCAAATCGCCGCCGGGAGCCCACCGCCAACGCCACCGCCACCGCCACCAGAAAGTCGCCGCATCTGCCGATCTCGTCCTGCCTTTCCTTGAGTGAGAGGCAGCATGGTATGTTGGAGATCTAACCCTAGGGGCTTCGCTCTATCCCCCGTTCCCCACCCTAAATCTCAGGGCCTTCCTTGCAATGTTCCCATGATTTTTCTTAAATTTGATCGCGGGTGGTCCAGTTATTTAACAGATTATTTCTTTTGTTTTCCCTGCAGTCGTCGCTCGCTGCGGCGAGAGCTGATAACTTCTACTATCCGCCAGAATGGAGCCCGAAGAAGGTATGGGTCTCTTCGTTGGTGAATCAATGTGTTGACTCTTCATTTGGCTCCAACCTGCTGATTCGTGCTGCTGTTCCTGTTGTTTTTGCTTGATCAGGGTGGATTGAACAAGTTTCATGGCCAGCATGCGCTCAGGGAGCGGGCGAGAAAGCTTGATCAGGGCATCCTGATTATAAGGTTTGTTTCTTGCGAGACATTACTTTGTTTTCTTGTTTGTACATACACGAGGATTTGAAGCTAGATTATGCACACCGGTCCTGACACCTCTCTACATATACCCATCTGTTTGCCTTCAACAACAGATTGGCAGATTGAACATACTCTTATGCCTTTGTGCCTTGCATTTAATGCTTTTTGTCAAATTGCATTTGGATGAAAGGCAGGGTACTGCTAAATGATTGAACACATTATATTACAATATGTTCTTGTTAAGATTTGTATAAAACCCAAGTAAATACTCATTTACAGTATTTATTGTAACTAACCATTTGAACGTAATTCTCACTGCTCGGCTTAAAAATTAATTTGATCAAAAGTCATGCTTGAAGTCCTGATTCCTGCATCAAGTTTGCATCCAGCAGATGCCTGTTTGTGCATTTCTCCCTTGGATGTGGAATTTCTGATTGTAACAGGCTAACAGCACAGGTTGCTTATTTGAATTGTGGTATGTTACCAAACGCGGTTCTTAGATGAAAATTGACACTTGTATTGTACTGTCCCATTTAGCTTATTCGCATAATTACATATTTCTTTTACGAAACACTTATTCTACCTTTAGTTGTTTTCATCCATTTGCTTAAAGTGCTTGGGTTGATTTTTCAGATTTGAGATGCCTTTCAACATTTGGTGTGGTGGATGCAATTCCATGATAGCAAAGGGAGTAAGGTTTAATGCTGAGAAGAAACAAGTTGGAAATTATTACTCTACCAAGGTACTTGCCTGATTACTAGTAGCACAACTTTTACACAGGCCTGTTTGCTTGAGCTTCCTGGCAGCTTTGCGAGTGTAGAGAGAATGAATAGGGAGAACACCACACCCAATTAGGGGGGTGAGCCTTTCATATATATAGCCAAGGAGGCTTGTATTACAAGGAAACTATCCTAATACAAATCAATCAGCAATCAGCTATACATAGAAACTACAATCGCCTATATATGGTAAGCCTATATATGGTAAGCCTATATATGGTAAGCTATATACACTGCCTAATACCCGCCCGCAGTCGTAGCTGGAGTGGAACGAACGCACAGACTGGAGCGAAAGTCCATGAAGAGCTGTATAGGCAGACCCTTGGTCATGATGTCAGCGAACTGGTGAGCGGAGGGCACATGAAGAACCCGGACCTTTCCAAGCGCGACCTTCTCGCGGACGAAGTGAATGTCGAGCTCGATGTGCTTCGTGCGTCGGTGGTGAACAGGGTTGGCAGTCATGTACACCGCGCTGACGTTGTCGCAATAGACAATCGTAGCTGAAGTCAGGGGAACGTGAAGTTCCTGAAGAAGCTGGCGGATCCAGCAGCACTCGGCGACGACATGAGCAACCGCACGGTACTTAGCCTCAGCGCTGGACCTGGACACCGTGGTCTGGCGCTTCGAGGACCACGAGATCAGATTGTCGCCAAGGAAGACGCGAGCGCGAGGTGGAGCGTCGGGTGTCGGGCAGCCCGGCCCGGTCGGCGTCGGAATAGCCGGTGAGACTGTCGATGGAGCCGGTGCCAATGTGGTATCAGAGCCAGAGGTCTCGAGTTCGAATCCTGGCGGTCGCGTTAATTAAAATAATTACAGCCCACTCCAATATTCCACATATGCGGCCTGGAGGAGCCTGCACGTGAGGGGGAGTGTTGAAGTATAAGTGAATTGCCCACCTTTCCCCATCAGCTTAAGCTTTTGGGTTGAATTGGTTGGTGCATGCAACTCAATATGGTATCAAGAGTCCGGGTCCTCCCCACCCCTGACCCCTTCCGCTGAAACCCCCCTCCCCCCCCCCCCCCCCCCTCGTGAGCCCCCCTCCCCTCGCGACCCCTTCCCCGATCCGCGCCCCCTCCTCGCGTGATCCCTCCCTGCCGCCGCCAATCCTTCGGCCGGCGCACCCTCCCCTCGCTCCCATCTCCCTAGCCCGCCGGCCGCCCCCATGTCCGGCACCAATTCCTCCCTGTCCGCCGACTCCAGCACCTCCTCCGCCAGCACCCAGGGCGCCTCCTCCTCCGTCGGCCCCCTCCTGGTCCATCCCTTCGCCTCCATCAACGTCAAGCACCATGTGCCGACTACCCCGGAGCTCAAGGGAGGCAACTACGCCGGCCCCGGTCCTCCCACTTCCTTGCCATGTGCGGCAAGTTCGGTGTTGCTCATCACGTCGACGGCTCTGCCCCAGCGCCCCCCACCGACTCCTCCTGGCAGCAGGCGGACTGCTGCGTCAGGAGCTGGATTTTCGGCTCCGTGGCCGAGGCCGTCCTCGACATGGCCACGGACGACTCCACCACCACCCAGACCGCTCGCCAACTCTGGGTCGCCATTGAAGGTCTCTTCCAGGCGAACAAGGCGCAGCGGGCTATTTTCTTGATTCATGAGTTCCACTCCATGACTCAAGGGGATTCCTCCATCGACGACTATTGCCTCCGCGTCAAGGTCGCCGCCGACAAGCTTCGCGACGTCGGTCACCCCGTCGGGGAGTCGCAGCTCGTCCTCAACCTCCTCCGGGGCCTGAACGAGGAGTTCTCCGGCATGGCGGACCACATCGCCGCCACCAACCTCACCCTCACCTACGCCCGAGACCAGCTCTCCCTCAAGGAGCTTCGCCTGGCCAACGCCAAGAAGGTCGCCGCCGGTCACCGCCCTCGTCGCCAACCCTACCTCTTCCTGCGGCCCTTCCGGCTGCCGCGGGCGCCGCACCGGCGGCCGTCATACCGGGCGCCGCGGCGGCGGCGGGGCGACGGCCCGGCGGCGCCACGGCAAGAAGGGCATGCGGCGCAACTCGCAAGCGGCGGCGGCGGCTCGGCGGCGGCCGGGTCGCTTCGTCGGGTGGACGGACCCGCCCCTCCCTTCCCCGCCGGGCCGTGGGTGTGCTTCACCCCCGGCGGACGACGGTGGGTCGTGCCCGGCGGCTCCTAGCGGTGGCGCGGGGGGCCCGGCCTCCTCGGCTCCGCGCCCGGCCCGGGCACACACGGCCTTTGCGCCGCTCCCGGTACTCGCCGACCTCCTTCGCCGCTCCTCCACCGCCCCGGCGGCGGCGGTCTTGGGACCGGGCGGGCTCATCGCGGCTGCGGCAGATGTCGGTCCAGGGATCCTCTCCCTGGGTCCTGGACTCCGGCGCCTCTTCTCACATGACGTCGTCGGATGGTATACTGCTTCGCCGTACTCCCACCTCTATTTCCTCTATTTTAGTAGGCAATGGCACTAGTATCCCAGTAACTTCACACGGTCACTCCGTCCTACCCACCCCAACATCCACCTTTGCCCTAAACAACGTCCTTGTCGTTCCATCCATAGTTCAGAATTTACTGTCTGTTCGTCAGTTCACTCGCGATAATCACGTTACCATTGAGTTTGACGCTTTCGGTTTTTCTGTCAAGGAACTTCCGACGGGGCGCGTGATTCTGCGCTGCAATAGCGACGGGGACCTCTACACCTGGCAGCCCTCACCACCCACCGCGTCCGCCCTCATCACCGCTTCCCCGCTCCCTATGGCATCGGCGTCTCGGTCATCCGGCTCGGCGGCTTTAGATCATTTACATAAGAACAATCGTTTGTCTTGTAATAAAGCGGGTCGCTCACTTTGCCACTCTCGTCGGCTTGGCAAACATACTCGCCTGCCCTTTGCCCCATCTAGTTCTTCTACTGCTGGACCTTTCGACCTTGTTCACTGTGATGTTTGGACGTCGCCCGTCTCCAGTATTTCAGGCTTTAATTACTACCTCAGTAATTTTGGACGATTACACCCACTTCTGCTGGACATTCCCCCTCAGACGCAAGTCTGACGTCCAACAGACCATTCTTAACTTTGTCGCTTACGTTCGCACTCAGTTTAGTCTACCCATTAAGTGTTTTCAGGCTGATAACGGCACAGAGTTTGTCAACAACGCCACGACCACCTTCCTCGCAGCACACGACACCCTTATGCGCCTCTCGTGTCCTTACACCTCTGCACAAAATGGCAAAGCTGAACGCATTCTTCGCACCCTTAACAACTCTGTGCGGACCCTGCTTCTCCACGCGTCCATGCCTGCGACATACTGGGCCGAGGCCCTTGCAGCCGCCTGTTATCTCCTTAACAGGCGCCCCTCTTCCTCCATTCACAATGAGATCCCCTACACCCGTTTACACCGCGAGCCACCTAGCTATGATCACCTGCGAGTCTTTGGGTGCCTCTACTACCCCAATCTCCAGGCCACTTCCCCACACAAGCTAGCTCCCCGCTCTACCGCCTGTGTTTTCCTCGGGTATCCTTCAGCACACAAAGGATATCGCTGCCTTGATCTCCACTAAACGCATCATCATCTCACGGCATGTCATATTTGACGAGATGGTTTTTCCCTTCGCTACTACTCCACCCGCCTCACCCACTCTCTCCCGGACAGTCTGACCGATGATGATACTGTGGATCTTTTGCCTTGTTCTACTAACCCTGCAGCTCGTCCACGACAGAGAGGGTGCCCTTCACATAGCGTAGAATGCGCTTCACCAAGGCGAGGTGAGGCGTGCGAGGGGCATGCATAAAGAGGCACGCCTGCTGAACAGCATACGCTAAGTCGGGCCGTGTCAACGTGAGGTACTGGAGGGCGCCCACGAGACTCCTGTAGTCGGAGCTGTCGGAGGATGACAGCGGATCGCCAGCCGTGGCGGAGAGCTTGGCCTGAGTGTCCACTGGAGTCGCCGTGGAGTGACACTCAGCCATGCCGCGCGCGCCGGAGAAGATCCACGACGTGCGGCGCCCCGGGACGAGGAATGAACCATCTGTCGAGCGGGTGACGGAGATGCCGAGGAAGTGGTGCAGCTCCCCGAGGTCGGTCATGGCAAACTCGGAGGCGAGCTTGGCCATGATCTGGTGGAGAAGCGTCGAGGAGGAGGCGGTGAGGATGATGTCGTCGACGTAGAGGAGTAGGTAGGCGAGGTGGCCACCGTCCCGGAGGACGAAGAGGGAGGCGTCGGAGGGCAGGGGGCGACGAACCTGAGCTGTCGAAGGAAGGCGGCGAAACACTGGTACCACGCTCGCGGCGCCTGCTTGAGTCCGTATAAGGACTTGAGCAAGTGGCAGACGTGGTCGGGACGAGCTGGGTCGACGAAGCCGGGTGGCTGCTGGCAGTAAACCGTCTCGTCGAGGTGGCCGTGAAGGAAGGCATTCTTCATGTCCAGCTGGTGGATGGGCCAAGTACGGGAGGCGGCGATGCTGAGAACAGCCCGGATGGTTGCCGGTTTAACCACCGGGCTGAACGTCTCGTCGTAGTCGATGCCGTGCTGCTGAGAAAAGCCGCGGACGACCCATCGGGCCTTGTGGCGAGCGAGAGTACCGTCGGAGTGGTACTTATGCTTGAAAATCCACTTCCCGGAGACGACATTGGCACCAGGCGGTCGTGGGACGAGACGCCAAGTGTCGTTGTCGATGAGAGCCTGGAACTCGTCGGCCATAGCAGCCGCCAATTCGGATCGGCAAGCCCGCCGTGGTAGTTCGCCGGAAGTGGCGACGGGACGATCGCGAGCAAGCCCCCCCGTGCGCACGCGTGGGAGTGCCCCCGACCGTGTACGAGTCACGGAGTCCGGGGGGAGCCATGGCGACGAGGGCGGGCACGGGCGCGGGCGGCGGAGCCTCGGGTGCGGGCGCCGCGGTGCCGGGGCGTCGGGGCATGCCGTCGGCGCGAGTAGACCACCGGTGGTGGGGCCGGCGGAGGCATCGCGGTCGGGACCCGACCCGGAGGGGCGGGCCACCCGGCGGAGGCACGAGACCAAGCCCGCCGGGACTGCCGGCGCGGAGGGAGGGGGCGGGGGCGCTCAACGTTCGGGAGGAACGGAGCTACCGCGGGTGTCGATTGTCGTGGACGAGCTGCAGGGTTAGTAGAACAAGGAAAAAGATCCACAGTATCATCATCGGTCGGGCGACGTCCGGAGGGAGTGGGTGAGGGCGGGTGGAGTAGTAGCGAAGGGAAAAACCGTCTCGTCAAATATGACATGCCGTGAGATGATGATGCGTTTAGTGGAGAGATCAAGGCAGCGATATCCTTTGTGTGCTGAAGGATACCCGAGGAAAACACAGGCGGTAGAGCGGGGAGCTAGCTTGTGTGGGGAAGTGGCCTGGAGATTGGGGTAGCAGAGGCACCCAAAGACTCGCAGGTGATCATAGCTAGGTGGCTCGCGGTGTAAACGGGTGTAGGGGATCTCATTGTGGATGGAGGAAGAGGGGCGCCTGTTAAGGAGATAACATGCGGCTGCAAGGGCCTCGGCCCAGTATGTCGCAGGCATGGACGCGTCGAGAAGCAGGGTCCGCACAGAGTTGTTAAGGGTGCGAAGAATGCGTTCAGCTTTGCCATTTTGTGCAGAGGTGTAAGGACACGAGAGGCGCATAAGGGTGCCGTGTCTTGCGCGAGGAAGGTGGTCGTGGCGTTGTTGACAAACTCTGTGCCGTTATCAGCGTGAAAACACTTAATGGGTAGGCTAAACTGAGTGCGAACGTAAGCGACAAAGTTAAGAATGGTCTGGTGGACGTCAGACTTGCGTCTGAGGGGGAATGTCCAGCAGAAGTGGGTGTAATCGTCCAAAATGACTGAGGTAGTAATTAAAGCCTGAAATACTGGAGACGGGCGACGTCCAAACATCACAGTGAACAAGGTCGAAAGGTCCAGCAGTAGAAGAACTAGATGGGGCAAAGGGCAGGCGAGTATGTTTGCCAAGCTGACAGGAGTGGCAAAGTGAGCGACCTGCTTTATTACAAGACAAACGATTGTTCTTATGTAAATGATCTAAAGCTGCCGGAGCTGGATGACCGAGATGCTGATGCTATAGGGAGCGGGAAGCGGTGATGAGGGCGGACGCGGTGGGTGGTGAGGGCTGCCAGGTGTAGAGGTCCCCGTTGCTATTGCAACGCAGAATCACACGCCCCGTCTGAAGTTCCTTGACAGAAATACCGAAAGCGTCAAACTGAATGGTAACGTGATTATCGCGAGTGAACTGACGAACAGACAGTAAATTCTGAACTATGGATGGAACGACAAGGACGTTGTTTAGGGCAAAGGTGGATGCTGGGGTGGGTAGGACGGAGTGACCGTGTGAAGTTAGTGGGATACTAGTGCCATTGCCTACTAAAATAGAGGAAATAGAGGTGGGAGTACGGCGAAGCAGTATACCATCCGACGACGTCATGTGAGAAGAGGCGCCGGAGTCCAGGACCCAGGGAGAGGATCCCTGGACCGACATCTGCTACAGAGCCGCGATGAGCCCGGCCTGGTCCCAAGGCTGGCTGGCCGCCGGGGCGGTGGAGGAGCGGCGAAGGAGGCCGACGAGTGCGGAGCGGCGCAAAGGCCGTGTGTGCACCTGGCCGGGCGCGGAGCCGAGGAGGCCGGGCCCCCGCGCCATTGCGGGAGCCGCCGGGCGTGACCCACCGTCGTCCGCCGGGGTGAAGCACACCCACGGCCCAACGGGGAAGGGAGGGGCGGGTCCGTCCACCCGACGAAGTGACCCCGGCCGCCGCCGGGCCGCCGCCGCCGTTGCCGGAGTTGCGCCGCCCGCCCTTCTTGCCGTGGCGCCGCCGGCCGTCGCCCGGCCCCCCTCTTGCGGCGGGCGGGCGCGACGGCTGCCGGTGCGGCGCCCGCGGCGGCCCGAAGGGCCGCAGGAAGAGGTAGGGTTGGCGACGAGGGCGGTACCGGCGGCGACCTTCTTGGCGTTGGCCAGGCGAAGCTCCTTGAGGGAGAGCTGGTCTCGGGCGTAGGTGAGGGTGAGGTTGGTGGCGGCGATGTGGTCCGCCGTGCCGGAGAACTCCTCGTTCAGGCCCCGGAGGAGGTTGAGGACGAGCTGCGACTCCCCGACGGGGTGACCGACGTCGCGAAGCTTGTCGGCGGCGACCTTGACGCGGAGGCAATAGTCGTCGATGGAGGAATCCCCTTGAGTCATGGAGTAGAACTCATGACTCAAGAAAATAGCCCGCTGCGCCTTGTTCGCCTGGAAGAGACCTTCAATGGCGCCCCAGAGTTGGCGAGCGGTCTGGGTGGTGGTGGAGTCGTCCGTGGCCATGTCGAGGACGGCCTCGGCCACGGGGCCGAAAATCCAGCTCCTGACGCAGCAGTCCGCCTGCTGCCAGGAGTCGGTGGGGGGGCGGCGGGCGGCGGCCGTCGACGTGATGAGCAACGCCGAACTTGCCGCACATGGCAAGGAAGTGGGAGGACCAGCGGGCGTAGTTGCCTCCCTTGAGCTCCAGGGTAGTCGGCACATGGTGCTTGACGTTGATGGAGGCGAAGGGATGGACCAGGAGGGGGCCGACGGAGGAGGCGCCCTGGGTGCTGGCGGAGGAGGCGCTGGAGTCGGCGGACAGGGAGGAATTGGTGCCAGACATGGGGGCGGCTGGCAGCTAGGAGATGGGAGCAGGGGAGGGTGCGGCGGCCAGAGGGATTGGCGGCGGCAGGGGGGGGGGGGGGGGGGACGCGCGGGAGGGGGCGCTGATCGGGGAAGGGGTCGCGAGGGGAGGGGGGGGCTCGTGAGGGGGGGGGGGGGGGGGGGGTTTCAGCGGAAGGGGTCAGGGGTGGGGGGAACCCGGGCTCTTGATACCATGTAGAGAGAAGGAATAGGGAGAACACCACACCCAATTAGGGGGGTGAGCCTTTCATATATATAGCCAAGGAGGCTTGTATTACAAGGAAACTATCCTAATACAAATCAATCAGCAATCAGCTATACATAGAAACTACAATCGCCTATATATGGTAAGCCTATATATGGTAAGCTATATACACTGCCTAATAGCGAAAAGCTCAAACAAACAGCAAACTTCTCATGCAGCTTTAGCCCAGAAAATCTGAGTTTATATGAAAAACTGAATGATTAGCTTTATGAGCTTTTTTTTTGTAGATTTTAGAGCACATAAAGCTAAATACATCTTCTAATAGCTAGTGCTAGCTTTTCAGAACCAAAAGGCCAGCAGCTCAAACAGGCCCTTACATTGCTATGTATTTGTTGCTGTTCAATGATATCCATGTAATAAAGTATAATATGATTTCGGATATCTTTCTTTTAATTGATTGGATTTCCATATTATGATAGATGTGCTAAATTTCCTTTCATATATAAGCCTTATCAGCCTGAGCATTTAGTTTTCGACCCCAATAAATTGGTTTAGCTTCAGCCAGGAACCGAACTGAAGCACACTTTGATATTAACCTCACATTCTGGCTGGACTATCATCATTTTCTGTCAAGCCTACCTCACAAAGTGAATCTGACAAAATTATTTATAATGCTTTAGTAAATTTTTAAAAAGCAGAATTTCCTGAAATTATGATAGTATCAAACTATTGGTGTTGAGGTTGCCGGTTAAGTTTTGTTTAAATGTCTCAGTGATCTCCTGCATAGTTCAAGAAAAAAATGTCTCCGCGATTGCCATTCAAGTTATGTAAGGGCTTGTTTGGTTCATAGCCACAATTTGCCACACCTAAGGTTAGGTACCAGCCACATGTGTGGCTTGCCATAAAACTGTGGCAAAAGAAATTGTTTGGTTGATGACTAAGGTTTGGCAATATAAGTATGGCTGATGTTTGGATTGCTACCACAGAACCTTGGCAAAAAGTTGTGGCATATGTTTGGTTTCCAGCCACAAATGAGTGAAAAACACCTCAATGCCTCCCATAGAAATAATACATGTGGCTATGACAACATGAATCAGCATGTGGCTGAATTTCAGATTACATACATGATAGTATTTACAAAATCAGATCCATCCATACATGGATCACTACGATAGAGCAAATTGGCATGAATCCAACTATATTACACTTAAGTCTAGTTCAACCAAAATAATCACACAGCCAAATTGTTGCCCACACCACAAAATATGACCAGCCAACCTTAGAAGTTACACTTCAGAGGTTAATTTGTAAGTTCTTTAGGAGACCACAAAATATGAGCAGCCACTCTGTCAAGGGCCTCAACGCCCAAGACGGCGGCGCCCCGGCTACGGAGCTTGTAGCCGGAACTGGTAGGGGCGGCGGCGGCGGCTGTGGCCGTGCGCCCTATGGTGAAGGGGGGAGACTAGAGAGAATTAGGGTTGGAGAGGAAGATTAATTCTTGCTTGATTCAATCAAATCCCGGCTACAATTTTATAGCCTTGCGGCTGCCACAAAATAGGAAACTAATCTCCTAAACTTAAGCTACCAATCTCAACTAATTCGCTAACAAAGGAAACAAATCCCGAAATCTAGCCACGAGGTGGCGCCGTGGCCGTTGGCCGGCGGCCGGGTTCGGCCCCGCCGCCGGTAGTGCCGCCCCACATGACATCTCTCCCCCCCCTCGACAAGCAGCTCGTCCGCGAGCTGGAAGTCTGGATACTTGTCGATGAAGCTGTCCACATCCTCCCAAGTAGCGGCTGATGGAGGTTCGCCCTTCCAACGGATGAGGACCTGTCGGACGCCACGGGCCAAACGGCGCGCACCGCCTGTTCCGGCTCCGGCACCACCGCGCCATGGTGAACTGGTGGGAGAGCAGGAGGCGCCGGCGGCGGCACACCCACAAAGCGCTTGAGGAGCCCAACATGGAAGACATCATGGAGACGAGCGCGGGCCGACAACTCAAGGCGGCAGGCGACGTCGTTGATGATGGCGCTGACCCTGTATGGCCCATAGTAGCGGGGACGTAGTTTGCCGGAGGAGGCCACTTGCAGTGAGGCCGGCGCGCGATGACGGAGACGAAGCCAAACCCAGTCGCCCACCGCGAACTTGAGCTCTCGGTGACGCCGATCGTAGTGTAGCATGTAGACCGCCTGGGCCTGCTCCAACCGGCCGCGTATGTCAGCCAGGAACTCATCCCTGTCCGCCATGGAACGGGCCACCGCCGCCACCCGCGTGTCCCCGGGTTCGTAGGATCGAAGAGTCGGCGGATCGCGACCATAGACCACGCGGAACGGAGTGTCTTTGAGCGCCGACTGGAAAGCTGTGTTGTAGACGTACTCCGCCCAAGGCAGCCAGCGCAGCCATTGTCGAGGACGATCACCCGTGAGGCAGCGGAGGTACATGACGATGATCTTGTTGGCCGCCTCCGTCTGGCCGTCGGACTGCGGGTGGAACGCGGAGGTCATGTGCAGCTTGGTGCCTGTGAGACGCATCAGCTCCCGCCAGAACGTGGAGGTGAACACCGGGTCCCGATCGGAGACCAAGGACTGAGGAACTCCATGGAGGCGAACAATCTTCGCAAAGAAGACCTGCGCCACCGACTCGGCCGAATATGGGTGAGCGAGCGGGATGAAGTGGCAGTATTTGCTGAACCTGTCCACCACGGTGAGGATGACGGACTTCCCATTTACGCGTGGCAGCGCCTCGATGAAGTCGAGCCCCACATCCGCCCATACTGTGGCTGGTACAGGAAGGGGCAGGAGCAGCCCGGCCGGGTGAAGGTGCTCGGATTTGTGACGCTGGCAGACGGAGCATGACCGGATGAAGTCCTGGACGGCGGTGCGGAGGTTGGGGGAGTGGAAGTCGCGGCGCAGACGGTGGAGCGTGCGCTGGACGCCCTCATGGCCGTCATTGTGGACGGCGGATAGCACCTCCTGCAGCAGCGGCGACGTCGGAGGGATGTACAGGCGGCCGGCGAACGCCACCATGTCGTCGACGAGGGACCACAGGGCGGCCTGCTGATCCGCGGTGATCTCATCGCGTAGTGCGCGCAGGGCTGGGTCGGTGTTCGCTCGACGCGTAGGCGGTCGATGAAGTCGAAGTGTGGGGCGGAGATGTTCATGGCGCCGGGCTCCTCCGTGTCGCGGCGTGACAGGGCGTCGGCCACCGTGTTGGTGCGACCCGCCTTGAACTCCATCGCGAAGTCGAAGCCGAGGAGCTTGCCCACCCAGTGGTGCTGCGGTATGGTAGCCAGCCGCTGATCGAGGAGGTACTTGAGGCTGAAATGATCCGTGCGCACCAGGAACTGTCGGCCCCAGAGGTACGGTCGCCAATGGCGGATGGCTAGCACCAGGCCAATTAGCTCCCGTTCGTATGCCGCCGGGATCGGTGACGCGCGCGACAGTGCCGGCCGAAATACGCCACCGGTGCTTCTCCCGCAACAAAGACCGCACCAAACCCATGAGAAGAGGCGTCGCACTCGACGATGAACGGCTTGGAGAAGTCGGGGAGGGCGAGGACGGGCGCGGAGGTGATCGCTAGCTTGAGGGCGTCGAAGGCGGCCGTGGCCTCATCCGTCCAGACAAAGCCGTCCTTGCGCAGCAGGGCGGTGAGGGGTGCCGCCACAGCACCGTACGCGCGGACGAACTTGCGGTAGTAGCCCGCGAGGCTGAGGAAGCCGCGTACTGCCCTGACGGAGCGAGGGCGGGGCCAATCTGCGACCGCCTGGACCTTGGCTGGGTCCATGGCCACGCCGTTGGCTGAGATTACGTGTCCCAGGTAGGAGATGGACTCCTCCCCGAACGCGCACTTGGAACGCTTGACGAAGAGCCTGTGGCGGCGCAGCGTGTCGAAGACGGCGCAGACGTGTGTGAGGTGCTCGGCCCACGAGTTGCTGAAGATGAGGATGTCATCGAAGAAGACCAGGACGAATCGACGGAGGAACGGGTGGGGTGCCTGGAACGTCGCCGGGGCGTTGCACAGCCCGAACGGCATGACGAGGAATTCGTAGAGGCCGTCGTGCGTCTGGAACGCCGTCTTATCAATGTCAGGGACGTACATCCGGACTTGGTGATAGCCCGAGCGGAGATCGAGTTTGGTGAAGAAGCGCGCACCCGCGATCTCGTCTAGGAGTTCATCAACCACTGGGATCGGGTAGGCGTCCTTCACCGTGATGGCGTTGAGCGCCCGGTAGTCGACGCAGAAGCGCCAAGAGCCGTCCGCCTTCTTCACGAGGAGCACCGGGGAGGAGAAGGCCGACGTGCTGCGCCGGATGATGCCTTGGGCGAGCATGGCGGTGCACTGACGCTCCAGCTCGTCTTTGTGCGCCGCGGGATAACGGTAGGGCCGCACAGCGACGGGCGCCGCCCCTGGCACCAACGTGATGCGGTGGTCCTGGGAGCGCGGGGGCGGCATGCCCGCGGCTCGGCGAAGATGTCCCGGGAACTCGTCGAGTAGGGCGCGGAGCGGGTGGTCGGGTCGCGGAGACCGCCGGGGAAGGGGCCGGCCGGCCCGGCGATGCCCCCGGCGGACGGGTCGCCCTCCGTGCCAGAACGCCATCTGCAGGGTGCTGAAATCCCACAGGATCGGCCCGAGGGACGCGAGCCAGCGGGTGCCGAGGACGATGTCGTAGCCGGTGAGCGGGAGGGCGTAAAAATCGGCGGAGAAGTGCTCGCCCTCGATGACGAACGGGGTGTCGCTGTAGACCCCGGGGCAGGCCACGCGTTCCCCGTTGGCGACCGTGATGCGCATCCCCCCACGCGGAGCTAGGGTGAGGTTGGTGCGTGCGGCAGCGTCCTCCGTGATGAAGTTGTGGGTGGATCCGGAGTCGAGGAGGGCGCGGAAAGAGGCCCCGCCTATGGAGATTGCCAGCTGCATGGTCTCCTTGGTGCGGACGCCCGAGATCGCCAGCACCGAGATGATGGGTTCTTCCGTCGTCTCGTCGGCTGTCTCCCCGGTGTCGGTGTCGTCCACGTCGGCGAAGTCGATGAGGAACATTCGCTGACACACTCGGTTGTGCCCGCGTCCGAACTTCTCGTTGCAGTTGAAGCAGAGCCCGAGGCGGCGCCGCTCCTCCATCTCTGCCTGGGAGAGCCGCTTGATGGCGTGGCCATCCGTCGTCGTCGTCGGTGCGACCGGTGTGGGTGGGGGCGCCGTCGACGGTGGAGGCGCCGGTAACGCCAGCTGCTTGGGTGGCGCGGGAAGCAGACCGCGCTGGAAGGTGCGCGATGGTGTCGGTGCTGGAGCGGTGCACTGGTCGCGAAGTTCAACCTTGCGCGCAAGGCTCATGGCGACGGCGAGCGACTGAGGGTTGTGGATCTCAACGTCGAGGCTGAGCGGCGGCTGCAGTCCCGCCGTGAACAGCTGCACCTTCTGCGCCTCGGATAGGGTACCCGCGCGCGCCAGGCGGGCTTCAAAGCGCTCCTGGTACTCGACGACTGATCCAGTGCGCTTGCAGGCCGCCAGCTCGCCGAGCGGATTAGAGCGCAGCGGCGGTCCGAAGCGCAGATTGAGGAGCTCGGTGAAGCGGCGCCATGGCGGTGTGCCCTCCTCGCTCTGGACCTGCATGTACCACAGCTGCGCGGCGTCTTGGAGGTTGTAGGACGCCATCCAGACCTTCTCCTCCTCGGCGATGCGTTGCTGGTGGAAGGATTCACACCTGTTGATGAACGCGAGGGGGTCGGACTTCCCGTCGAAGCGGGGAAAGTCCATCTTCTGGAACCTGGGCGGTCGATCGCTGTGGTGTTCGCCCGAGCCGCGGGAGGATCCCGACGACGAACTGGGCGAGGCGCCCTGGATGGAGTCGACCTTGGACTGAAGGCTGGTGACCTGCTGCTGAACGCCATCGGTCTTGGCATTCATGTTGGCGTCGAGGTTGCGGATGAGGGCAGCGAGTTCGGTGAGGGCAGCGAGTTCGGCCATGGTTGGTTCGGCCATGGGTGCGGCTGCGGTTGGTGGGGATTGCGGCGGCGAGGTTGGGCGGCTGGCGGAAGCGGACGCGGAACGCCTGGATCGTGATACCAGGTTGTCAAGGGCCTCAACACCCAAGACGGCGGCGCCCCGGCTACGGAGCTCGTAGCCGGAACTGGTAGGGGCGGCGGCGGCGGCTGTGGCCGTGCGCCCTATGGTGAAGGGGGGAGACTAGAGAGAATTAGGGTTGGAGAGGAAGATTAATTCTTGCTTGATTCAATCAAATCCCGGCTACAATTTTATAGCCTTGCGGCTGCCACAAAATAGGAAACTAATCTCCTAAACTTAAGCTACCAATCTCAACTAATTCTGCTAACAAAGGAAACAAATCCTGAAATCTAGCCACGAGGTGGCGCCGGTGGCTGTTGGCCGGCGGCCTGGGTTCGGCCCCGCCGCTGGTAGTGCCGGCCCCACATGACACACTCTCATAAGCCAAGCTTCATAGGTTAATTCCTTCCTTTTCACATAAGAACTTGAACACCCAAGCATGCAGAGTTTCAGCACTTGCATTACACAACCAGCCACGCTTACCTTCATTCTCTTTGGTAGACAAATGTTCACCAATAAGAACCCTCTGATCTGTTGTCATTGGGATTGCCTCCAGTTTTTGCCATAGTACTGCATGAGGATCAGTAAGTTGTGGCATTTGGGGAGGGGCAGTGGCAGCAAGTGTTTCCCTTAGTGACTTCATTGTTGCAGTTATTTCATCAGTGGAATCTGCAAAACGACTCTTCTTCCTTATCTTCTTAGTTGGTGAATTATTGGCTCTTGGACGCTTCCGCCTAGCTTCACTAGTGCTGGAAGATGTGCCGTCAAATTTATCATGACTGGTTGGAGTTGGTAAAGTGTCTGAATCCTCACCTTCTAGATCTTCAGGTTGTGCATAGCAATTGAGGTCAATTTGTTCTCTTGATTCATCACTATCTGAGCCATCATCAGCATCCATGCATGTGTTTTGGTCCATAGCCAAAGATCCATCAGCATTGGATCCTATAAATAGTTCTCTCATCTCATAGAAGAACTTGATCGGCTTAGCAAGCATGCGTCTTGCTCTGTCCTGCAGCCATGTGAAAAATAACATTGATTTCATATAATGCGAACAAGTGACTTGATTTTATATTCAAAAGAAGAATAAATAATAATTAAATTCATTGCAAGGAACTTACACATAATTCTGCCTTTTCAGATTCTGAAGTATGCACCATGCATCTGGATTCATCAAATGTGTTGCCACTATTCCTCACAGCTGTTGCAATGTACTTCCAATTTTCTTTGTGGTATCTATAGTGACGGTCCACTTGATCAACAGTCACCCCCATAGCAAACTTCTTGTTTAACTCATTGGCACACACCAAGAGATGTGATTTCTTGAACTTAAATCCTGGGTGCTGTTTTTCAAATACTCAATGCACCACTCTAGCATGAATTTTGATTGATCCTCATGCCCATTCAAGGACCTCTCACGAGATGGTGCAGCAGCAACAGCATCAGCCTTACCCTTTCTCTTGGCCATGGCTATTTCCCGTACAAGAGATGTCATAAAAATCATACAATGTAAATTAGCAAGGAAAGGTACATAATAGATATGCTCCATACATAGAAGTAAATCAAAAAGAAGTAATTTGTAAAGATACTTTGAAAGAGCAACAATAGCACATAATTTCTTGAACCTAATCTGTAGCTACTCCTACTTTATCTTCCCACATCTTTTGAGCCATATCATCTCTTTTTCTAGCCCATGCTGCATTTTCCTGCTGCATATCCGTACGATTTCTAATACTTCGAGGCAAGGCTGTGTACCAAGCAGCATCATCATATACATAGTCATCAGGACCATCCTCTAAGATCCAATTATGAAGAGCACAACAGGCCATCACAATTTTGACTTGTATTTTCAAAGGGAAGAATGGCTGACTCTTGAAGATTTTGAAACGATTCTTGAGAGTACCAAATGCTCGTGCAACAGAAGTTCTAAGTGACGAATGGTGAAGATTGAATAATTCCTTCGGGTTCTCAGGCCTTCTAGTCCCCCTATATTCTTTTAGGTGATATCGAGTACCACGGTATGGGGGTAATACACCAGGCCTTGCTGCATATCCAGCATCAGCTAGGAAATATTTGCCTACATTGTTTTTTTGCAGAATAATTAGTTATGTATACATGTGAGTTTCAGCTAGGACATAATGGGGCATTCCTACCTGCTGGTATGTTAAGCCCATTAGGACGTGATAGGGCATCTTGAAGCACAAAAGAATCATGGGCTGAGCCCTCCCATCCAGCAAGGACATATACGAATCTTAGGTCAAAATCAACTGCTGCTAGCACATTTTGGCTAGTAAATGATTTTCTACCCCTAAACCGATCTTGCATATGGAAAGGCACACATGCTGGTATATGTGTACCATCCAAGGCTCCTATGCATCCCTACAAAAATATTTTTTTTTTCAAAAAATATTAGATTACCATGACATCTAAAGTAAACTCGAAACACTGATTTCCAATTTTGATATTCCTCAAAGTAAGGGTGAAATCTGCCTGGAGCACTTGTTATCTTTGAATGTGTCTCAACTGATCTGATGCATATGAGGTCACGAGCAAGGATACAAAGGGCATCCAAGACATGATGGAAATACCTACTAACAGTTTCACTTGACCTCATGAACTCAAACCCAATTGATCTGTTTGACCAATGGTGCCCAACACAATGAATAAACATGGCAACTTGTTCCTCTATTGCCACATGAAAAGTGTCCTCTAGCAAGGCACGTGATCTAAGTTCACACATAGTTTGTGAAAGACAACTTTCCTCATACGCAACTCACTTATGCAATGGGCCTCAGTACCATTATACAAACTGTTTAGGCGTGTCAATCTATCAACATCTCTATCTACCATGGGACCATAAGTGATGGTCCTTCTTCTTTTTCTTGACTTAATCCGATGCAGATACATGGCCAGACACACAAGAATACCAGCAATTAATCTTCTCCTCCACATATAATGGCAGTACTCCAAGTAATACTGCAAGTATACTTTTCTCTGAACCATCTAAAACATACGTTCACAAAAAAGAAACAATAAATAAATCAGCAGTGACCGCAAGCAAATAAAATAATATTTGTTTATGTTCCTGTACAAATTTTACATCACACATATGTAATGGCAGCAATTCAGTTTGAACTGACAATATTACACCCTATGTCAGAAGTTATGCATATCATGTATTACCCCCTCTGATCAAAATACATCAGACCTTCACTTAGATTTGGTTAAACTTTACAAACATTGACCATTGTTAGCTTTCATATCATAACTGTGGTATATGGTTCAGCTACTAAAATTTATCAACTAGAAAAAATAACAACAAAACAAACAGAGAATAGAAGACATCCAGCAGGCAAAATGGAATTACCTTCTCGGGCCGGAGGTTGTCGTGCTTGAACCTTCTTCAGCTGTAGGGATTGATTGCTACGCATCACCCAACACCACGAGATGAGCGATTTCTTGTAGATCTGCACAAATCGAGGACCAGATATTATAGAGATCCATTCCAGACCCAATCTGCACAAGCCCTTTGACTTCCCCACCAGATGTTCCCAACAACACAAGGCTCCTAGATTCACAGCATTGGGGAAGGGAAAATGAGTTACCTGGACAGCAGGCAGGCGGCACGGCGTCGTCGGAGACCTTGGCGGCGCTGGCCCTTGGACGCAACCGGGTTGAGGCAGGCGCGCGGCGTGGCGCTGTCGCAGGGCCTTGTCGGCGGCGGCCCTTGTTGGTGGCGGTGGCGTACCGAAGTTGGGTGCTCAACCAAACTGACGCCAAAACACTTGTGGCAAACCTAACCTTAGGCGTGGCAATCTGTGGCCATGAACCAAACAATCCCTAAGTCTGGCAGTTCTTAAACTGAACTAAGAAATAACATTTACCGGATTATTCTATATGTAATATAACTGGAATATATTGAATCACTGTTAATCAAAATGGGGCCACCATATGCTTTATTATCAGATTGCCGCTGTAAGTTTTGAATTAGAATAATTATTGAAGTCGGGCATAAGATCTGCTCATATGGTACCAATTGATCATTGATGAAAGTGTCTGGCAATTTAACTCTGGCTCTATTCATTAATCGTTGCAACCACTATACATACTGTTGATGAAAAGTCAGTGTTATTCATTCATTCTACCGAATGGTCAATGACTAATTTTGTCAAAAGCAACGGCTAATCATTGTCATAACTCATAAGTGTCATTAGATGAGAACCATATTATCCTAGGTACAGGCCTCACCGTATTGTTTTATGTGATATTTCCTTTCAACTTTGATCAACTTGACAGTGGTCCAGCCGTTCATCGAATATGTGAATTAACCCTTCAACTTAATACCTGACTATTGCAACAACAAATCATTAACACATTATCCTTGGTACATGCTTGATGCTTCATTGTATTGTTGTTTGAGATATTTCCCTTCAACTTTGATCAAGCTGAAGATTCAGCCCTTCAAATTAATGAATTAACCCTTGATGTCCAGACTTGAGTGTCACTTGTCTTTAATAAGAAATCATTAGCATAAGAGAATTTCATTAAACAAAATACTGTGACTGGTGTTCAATAGTCGATACTGCTATCACCAAACTTATGAATTTGCAAAATGGTGTTCTTTACAAATCACAAATGGTGAACTTATTGGTATGGTAACTGTTACTTTCAAACAGTCTGTAGCTAATTGGCTCTAAATTCATACTTTTCTGAGGCTCTAACCTCCATCTCACATTCTTATCATGTGTGGTATCTTAGTTTGTGGACTGCTTTTAGATATTTTAATTCTTGGCTATATCCCTTTTCTTTCCTAAACAAGGTTTAGACAGAGATACCATAGGTTTTCGAAATAACAGAACATCGAATGGATATCGGATGAACAGAATCTGTTTTAACTTTAATCTGATCCATCAACAAACCACGAGAATCTATTAGATTCGCTTTTCCACAGCTTTTAAAAGTAAGCACTGTATGGATAATGTGCAACCTGCATCCTTTTCTTGTTTAAATAGTCTATTCATTTTGCTTATTGGTGTTGAAATGTAGTGCTACTTTGTGGGCTCTGTTGACTTTTGGAGTGAGATCCTTTTTGATTTGTTGTTTATCTGTCTTCTTGCCCTTGTATATATTATTTGAAGAAGTCCTGTGAGATATAAAGGTTATATCCTGTAGCTTTTAATTTCTTGATATCATTTGTGTAGAACTGTTTAGTTAAGTGTGTATAGGAGTGTTGTGAATGGATTATACGTGGTAGAAAGGATTCCATTCTAACTGTTGCAACTGTAGTATATAACTGGAGAAGGTCTACTTATATATGCTAACATGTGTTTTCATCTGTTGCCATCTAAAATCTGAGAAATTCTTAATGCCTAGATGTTTCCATATTTTGGTGTTTATTTTATGGACCCCATCTGCTGTTCTGACATTATTTCACCAACTGGTTATTTGTCAGATATGGAGCTTCACCATGAAATCACCCTGTTGCAAGCATGAAATTGTCATACAAACAGACCCAAAGAATACTGAATATGTGATCATAAGTGGGGCCCAGAAGAAGACTGAAGATTTTGATGTTGAGGATGCAGAGACGTTGCTGCTGCCTGCAGATGAAGGTTCAACCTCTATTAAGATTTACTACATTTATTAATCACGATCCCTTATATTCAAACAGCTGATGTTTTGTAATGGATCTTTCCCCAGATCGAGACAAGCTAGCGGATCCTATGCATAGGCTGGAACACCAGGAAGAGGATCTTCGCAAGAAGAAAGAAGCTGAGCCAGTTTTAGTTCGCCTTCAACGACTCTCTGACAGCCGCCACTCTGATGATTATGCGCTGAACAGAGCGCTTCGTGATCGTCTTAGGGTAATCCATTGAATTCTTATAAATTGATCAATTATCCAACGTAGGTCGTGCAGTCAACACTATTCTTATCCACCTGTTGTGTTTATGTAGAGCCAAAAAAAGAGGGTCGCAGAAGAGAAGAAGTCGGCAAGAAAGATGGGCATTGGAGTGAGGCTCTTGGCTCCCTCTGCCGAAGATGCCGCCACTGCAGCTTCAGTGAAGTTCGCATCAAAATTTGAGAAGAGCAGAAAGGACAAGAGAGCAGCAATCAAAGCTGCCTCCATCTTCCCGGAGTCATCAAGCTCAGCCTCAAAGGGCAAATTGGACCTAGCATTGAAGAGGAGGAATATAAAAGCTAGCACAGCCACCGCCCTAATGGCAGGCAGGGTGAAGCCGTCCTCATGGCAGAATGCAGGTTCTGCGAGCTCAAGGAATCAGATGCCGTCTCTGGCAGCAGGCAAGTAGGAAGGTTTTTTTTTTAAAATTAAGCTTGTGTAATATTAGTTTTGTTGTAAAACTGTAGAAGCTGTGTGTGAAGTTTTTTCTGTTTATATGAATGATGAATGAAGGTGGAGTAACGTTGCCATGGTTTCGGCTGTATCCTCATTGGCTCTGTAGCACTGTGCTTTAAGAACTGGATTTGAGTTTGTATATATTATTGTTACCCTGTACATTGCTGACTTCCCGTGTTACTTGCTGCATGAATACTTGGAAGCCTGGGTTCTTGGTAAATGGTAATCGGTGTTGCTTCGTTTCTGGAACTCTGCTTCCAACCGACCCAAACTTTTGACTCAGCATAACCAACCAAACCAGTTTTGCAAGCGCCCATTCTGAGGGCAAGGGCAAGCATGTCTCCAACCACAGCAACTGGGACGCGGTTAGCTCCTACCACGGACTTCCAGCATACTAAATCCTATCTAATTTTTTTTCCACCAGCCCACTTAATAATTATTAAAATAAAAATGTTTTAACATTTTACAGGATGGGGGATGGGGTTGTTGATGTCAGGAGGCAAGGTGACCGGATTATCCTTGTTCGGTTGGTAGTTGGTGATTCGGCTCTGAACGTGATCAGTGCTTATGCACCTCAGGTAGGTCTTAGCGAGAGCATCAAGAGGCAGTTTTGGGAAGATCTGGATAGCATGGTTAGTACCGTGCCTGTCAGTGAGAAACTCTTCATAGGAGGAGACCTCAACGGCCATGTGGGTGCGACTAATGTGGGATGGGAGCGGGTGCATGGGGGGTTCGGGTATGGTAGTAGGAATCAAGAGGGGGAGGATGTCCTGAACTTCGCATTAGCCTACGACCTATTGATATCGAACACCCTCTTTAGGAAGAGGGAATCCCATCTAGTGACTTTTCGTAGTGGTCAACACTCTAGCCAGATCGACTTTATTCTTGCAAGGAGGGAGGATAGACGTGCGTGCTTAGACTGTAGGGTGTTTCCTGGGGAGTGTGTTGTCCCTCAACACAAGCTTGTGGTGGCGGATTTTCGCTTTCGGGTACGTGTCCTCCGGGACAAACAAGCCAAGATTGCAAGAACGAAGTGGTGGAAACTTAGAGGAGAAGAAGCGCAAAGGTTTAAGGAGAGGATGCTAGTCGAGGGGCCTTGGGAGGAAGGCGAAGATGCGAGAAGACACGTGGCTAAAGATGGCAACATGTGTTCGGAAGGTGGCTTCGGAAGTGTTTGGTGTGAGCAAGGGAGGCAAACGGGAAGTGAAAGACACCTGGTGGTGGAATGACGAGGTGCAAAGGACTATCAAGGAGAAGAAAGAGTGTTACAAGCGCCTCCATCATGACAAGAGTGCAGCCAACATTGAGGGATATAAAATAGCAAAGAGGGCCGCAAAGCGAGCGGTGAGTGTAGCAAAAGGTCGGGCGTATGATGACCTTTACCGGCGGCTAGGCACGAAGGAAGGGGAGAAGGACATCTATAGGTTGGCTAAGATCCGAGAGAGGAAGACAAGGGACATCAACCAAATCAAATGCATCAAGGACGGAACAAATCGACTTCGGTGAAGGATGAGGAAAACAAGGACGGATGGAGAGAGTACTTCGACAAGTTGTTTAATGGAGAGAATGAGGATCCTACCCTTGAGTTGGATGATTCATTTGATGATACCAACGGACGCTTTGTGAGGAGAATTCAAGAGGCGAGAGACCGCGAGAGGCCTTGAAGAGGATGACGGGAGGCAAGGCATTGGGACTCGATGGTATCCCCATTGAGGTGTGGAGATGCCCGGGTGCCGGAGCGGTAGTTTGGTTAACTAAGCTTTTTAACCTTATTTTTCGGTCAAACAAGATGCCTAAAGAATGGAGGAGAAGCATATTAGTACCGATCTTCAAGAACAAGGGGGACGTTCAGAGTTGTACGAACTACCGTGGAATTAAGTTGATGAGCCATACGATGAAGCTGCGGGAGAGGGTTATCGAGCATCGCCTAAGAAGAGGGACGAGTGTGACCCAAAATCGGTTTGGGTTCATGCCCGGTAGGTCGACCATGGAGGCGATTTTCTTAATACGCCAATTGATGGAGAGATATAGGGAGCGAGAAGAAGGACTTGCACATGGTATTTATTGACCTCGAGAAGGCATACGACAAAGTGCCGAGACACGTCATGTGGTGGGCACTCGGAGAAGCACAAGGTCCCCACTAAGTATGTTAACCTCATCAAGGATATGTACGGGGATGTGGTGACGTGTGTCCGGACATGCGATGGCGATACTAGTGATTTCCCAATTAAAATAGGACTACATCAAGGGTCGGCGTTGAGCCCTTATCTATTTGCTTTGGTGATGGATGAGGTCACAAGGGACATTCAAGGTGATATCCCCCGGTGTATGCTCTTTGCGATGATGTGGTGCTAGTTGATGAGAGTAGGGCGGGGGTAAATAGGAAGTTAGAACTGTGGAGGCATACGTTAGAATCGAAAGGGTTTAGACTTAGTAGGACCAAGACCGAGTACATGAGGTGCGACTTTAGCGGTACGACGCGTGAGGAGGGAGACGTCACCCTTGATGGGCAAGTGGTGACCAAGAAGGATACTTTTCGGTATTTAGGTTCGTTACTACAGAAGGATGGCGACATCGACGAAGATGTTAGGCATAGAATTTCAGTGGTTGGTTGAAATGGCGTCAAGCCTCGGCGTCCTCTGTGACAAAAGGGTGCCTCGAAGCTAAAAGGTAAGTTTTATAGGACGGTGATTCGCCCGGCGATGTTATACGGTGCGGAGTGTTGGCCTACAAAAAGGCGACATGTCCAAGCAATTGAGTGTGGCGGAGATGCGTATGTTGCGTTGGGTTTGTGGGCACACGAGGAGGGATAGAGTACGGAACGATGATATTCGGGACGGGGGTCGGGGTGGCGCCAATTGAGGAGAAACCGATCCAAAGCATCGGTTGAGATGGTTTGGACATGTCCAATGAAGGCCTCCCGAGGCTCCGGTGCGTAGTGGGGTCCTAGAGCGGGACGACAATGTGAAGAAAGTTAGAGGTCGACCTAAACCGACCCGGGATGAGTCGGTTAAGAGAGACCTTAGGGAGTGGAATATCTCCAAGGACTTAGCTTTGGATAGGGGCGCTTGGAGACTAGCCATCAACGTTCCGGAGCCATGACTTCTTCTACGTGTCTTTATGTTGTTGGTACCTTTGGGTTTCATATCTAGCCTACCCCGACTTGCTTGGGACAAAAGGCTTAGTTGTTGTTGTTGTTGTTGTTGTTGTTGTTACAACATTTTTTCTTCGACGTTTCTAGTACTTTTCGTCAATATTTCATAAATGTTCCAACATTTTTTGTCAACATTTTTCTGGAGGCTTCTTCTAAAATTTTTCAGAAAATGTTCCAACATTTTTAATAAATGTTGGTTTCATCAACTATTTTTAGTCAAACATTTTTAAAATGTTGGACACCATTTTTCTCATTTTAGACTTCTTCCAACATTTTTCAGAAATGTTATAACATTTTAAAGAAATGTTGATTTAGTCGATTATTTTTTCAACATTTTGCGAAATGCTGCAACATTTTTCAGAAAATATTGGGAAAAAATCAACATTTTTTATGGGGGCATGCGCGGGCACTGGCGAGCCGGCGGCCGGCGGCCTCGGACGGTAGCAAAGACGAGAGCGAGCCGCCCGGGGGCGCGCGCGGGCTCGCCGACGGGGGAGGCCACGGCGGCGTGCGGGCCCTCGGCCATGGCCATGGCCGGCGGCACCCCATGCTCGGCCGCGAGGGAGACGGCGTCCCCGCGGCGGACGACGTCGAGCGGCGGTGGAGCGAGCCGCCCGGGGGCGCGCGGACGGCCGGCCGGCGGGGGAGGCCGCGGCCATGGCCACCGGCGCCCGAGCTCGGCCACAAGGGAACGGCGTCCCCGCGGCGGGACGACGTCGAGCGACGGGAAGATCCCGCGGCTTCAGGTCGGGAGGCGGCATCTGTGCGCAGTGCAGGGTAGGGCGCAGCCGGCGGCGCACGGGGTCAAAGGGTGGCGGCGCCATGGATGGTCAATCACGGGAGGGAGAAGAGAGAAAGGAGAGAGTGGGGTGAGGCCAGGGTTACCAGCGGGATCCAAGGACTGTGGTGGACTGCACGAACCTCAAACACTGTAAATTCCGGAAGGTATATAGGATTCCCGCTATCACAGAAGGCGACAAATCCAGCTGTCTATGACCTTCTGCGGTTAATTAGTAGGCCGGCGGTGCAACACCGTTAGTGGGCCGTTTTGAGCCCATTAAGCCGTTTATTATTACTCGCGTAAAACGTTGTGCATTCCTGTGTGACTGTTTTTGCGCGTACTGAAAATTTTTTATATTTTTCATAATATTTCAAAAATAAATGTCGGAATCAGGAAATTATAAAAGTGTACCACCGCCACGGGTTAAAACGGCGCTTGGCTCCTTGCTTATGGCGGTTGGTAGGGATGGATTCGGATGTCTGGAAATCCGAATTATCCGTATTCGTATCCGCTTAAAACGTTGATGTGGGTATATGTATTCGTATTCGTTTTTAATATGGATGTCAAATGTTGTATTCTAATCTGATTTTCAGTATTATCCGCATTCGACATTATCCGAATTATCCGACAAAAATCCGACATTATTCGTATCCGCAAAAACTAAAGTACCCATAGAAATCATTTAAAATTAATTTATATAGCTAAATACTAATTACAAATGATGTTAAGTATAATATTTCTATATAATTATTTACACCATTTTAACTATTAAAAATTATATATATGACAACTAAGTAATTATGCTAACCTAATATTACTAATTATATAATGAGATTTTTAATTAATTTTGATATGTCTAATCATAGTAATTTTAACTACATTATATTATTTAACAAATAAATAAAGTATATTTAAATGAATTTATGTACTTATTTTTACTAATAAAATAGGTTTATATATTTACAAAATTACTTATTTTATATTTATTGTGATAAATTAATTAATTAATTAATTAATATGTTATTTGCAATAAGATATCTTGTAACATGATTTGATCAATTATAAAACCATCGACAAATGAAATAGATACTCATTATGACTCTATGTTATAAGTCGAGTAAGTATTCGAATGCGAATCCGAAATATCTGTTTTGTATTCGTATTCGATAATATTCGTATTCGTATTCGAATTCGAAATAAACTATGGTAAATAGTGACATCCGAATTCGTATCCGTGCGTATCCGATCTGAATCCATCCCTAGCGGTTGGTACCAGTCGTCGTTTGAAACAGCAACTAGGGCTCAATATCGGCGGTTGGGCACCTGTGCAGGTGGTTGGCCGGCAAGCACTAACCGCGACTGCTAATGGTGGCTGAGGTTCCGGCCGCCCTTTGTAGCAGCCGCTGCTACCAACCACCACTACAAACGGTGGTTGGTACCAACTACTATTTTAAATGGTGGCCGAAGCATTTTAAAGTTTTTAAGAGTTTTTATGCATTTAGGGTTTTTCAATTACAAATATGTGTACTAGTAAACTCTCAGTAAAAAAGGATATTACGAATACGAATATCGATAAGACAAAAGTAGTTGGTACACCAATAAAATAGTTTTCAACAAACATAACTAAATATGATCGCGCTTCGATGGTCGCAGTAGCCCCTAGCCACCTTCCTAGCTTCCTGCTGTGCGGCCCTAGTGTGGAGCCTGGGGTCTGGTGGTGGCTGGCAGCGTCGTGCGACATCCCAAGGCAGCGTCGTGCGTCGTGGTGGCTGGCGGTATTACTAAGGCTGCTCTAGATGCCACTGCCACCGTCGCCGCTGCCGCCACCTCCTCAAACCCCGCAGCCACCGCGCCCTTCTCCTACACCAGCTAGGTCCCGACCGGTGGTGCCCCTCCTAACTACGTAGCTCCAACCACCTCTGACTTCTGTTCCGTGTTCTCCTCTAGACCCAGGTTGTCCAGTGAGAATGATAAGTGGCCAGCTGCGGAGTTAGGTGTGGCGCATCTAGTATAAATTGCATATCGTTTTTGATATAGAATAAGGGTTGTCACCTAAGTTGGGTTGTTGAACAATGTTGATGGTGATATGCGTATCAAACTTCGTTTGGATTGCAAGCAGACAAGTCCTCTGTCGTAGTCATAGGACCCTTCTTCCCTTAAGTGTGAACCCAAGGTATCAAATCCGTGGAACAAATGTGTGATGCAAGAACCAATCTAATAATGCAGAGAACTTTGATCTTCAAAGGAAACTCTTATGCATCTAATCTAAAGAACACCAAAACAAACGAATCTAATTATGAAAACCGGAGGTAGCAAGAGATAGAGAGGGATAGGTAAAACCAATCTAGAGCGATTGGATCAAGCTCTTGTTGAAGTTCCATGCAAAGAAGAATAAATCAAATTCAATCTCATAAAAAGCTTCTTTAAATCGTGGCTTCCGTTCCAACTCCGAAGGCGCCCACCTTTTGGAGCCACTGTTCTGTCACAACGCACTCCTATTCGTGTGGCTTAGCCTAGGGTGAGTCCAAAGGACAAGTTGAAATCTCTTGGTAGGTCAGGCATGCACCTCTAGTCACCACGGCTACAAAAACACCCTCTATAATCTATCTCGAGAATATATCTTAAAGTAAGAAAAACCAATCAAAATCAAAGTCTTAGAAGAAGCATTTGATCGCCTTTAATCGGATTGCAACTTGATAATTCAACATACTCAAAGGTACATGGACAAGATCACCACCGGGATCCTACCTTGATCTTGCTCCTAGCTCCTGGAACGCCGACATGGTCTTCCTTGCAAGGTTCCCACGTTGGCTAGGGAAACCTTAGACAACTAGCTCGATCCTCTCCTCTCCGGAATGGTGTCCCTCTTTTCTCTGCTCCTCGGCGGTGAATGGCGAATGAATTGATGTGTGGCTCTTGGCAGGGGGACTATAAATAGTCCGAGGATCGTCTAGGTCAAAGGGGGCACGAATGGACCCAAAAATGGGCTGGGCCGGCCGGCTTGCGCCCATTCTGGCCCATCTCATGGCCTCCTTCGTGGACGTTGCTTCCCATGTCTTCTAGAATGTTCTCCCTTCTGCATATGGGCCCTTGACGTTAGTTTTTCCGCAGTTTGGATAGAGCTCCTTGTCTCGCCAGCTTCAACATTTTCTGTTTAGGTCCTTGGAGTTTTCCATCTTCACGGGTTGGTCCTTGGGCTTCTTGGAGTCATGTTCACAAAGCTTCCTTCCTTCGCCTGCTTGATCTGAAGCCCGAGAAAGAACTGCAACTCTCCCATCATGGACATTTCGAATTCTTTGCTCATCTCCTCTGCAAACCTTGCAACCAAAGAGTGAGACGAGCCGCCAAAGACAATATCATCCACGTACACCTGAACAATTAGGATATCATCGCCCTGTCTAAGGAGAAAAAGAGTTTTATCAACCTTGCCCATCTCAAACCTCTTGCTGAACAAGAACCCCCTCAATTGACCATACGAAGCACGGGGAGCTTGTTTCAGCCCATACAACGCCTTTATCAACCTGTACACCCTGTGGGGAAACTCAGCACTCTCAAAGCCCAGTGGTTGCTTCATATAAACTTCCTCCTCTAAAAACCCATTCAAGAAGGCACTCTTCACATCCATTTGGTACAACTTGAACCCTTTAGCCACAGAAAAGGCTAGAAGGATCCTAATTGCCTCCAAACGAGCTACATGAGCAAATGTCTCCTCATAGTGTATCCCCTCTTTTGACTATAGCCCTGAGCAACCAACCTCGACTTGTTTCTAACCACCTCACCATTTTCTTCCTCTTTATTTTTCCACACCCATTTCGTCCCAATAGGTTTACAATGTGGTGGTGGCTCTACCAACTCCCAAACTTGGTATCTCTCAAAGTTCTCTAACTCCTCATGCATTGTGTTCACCCAGTTAGGATCAGAGAGAGTGTGTCCAATGTCTTTCGGCTCAAAGGTAGCAACAAAAGCTGAATGAGAAAAGTGAGAAACATTCCTGGACCTTGACCTTGTTGTGCGTTCGTTGATTTCACTGATGATTCTTGAAGGAGGATGATCAACTTGAATGCGCCTTGGTGCCTCTCGCCTAGAGACAACCTCCCCCTCAACTGCAGCTTCCACTTGATCTTGCTGACTTGTAGTCGGTGTAGGGGATGGGCCATCCTGCATCGTAGTCATAGTATTGGAAGTAGAGGGTACATGAGCCACTGGAGCTTCACCATCATCACCATCTTCCTCTCTAGCATCATCCTCTTCGTCCTCAAAGATTTTCTTGCCAACTTCTTCGTCATCTGCACACTCAAAGACAAACGAACTGCATGGCTGGGTCTTGTCGAAGGTAACCTCGCAAGTCTCCATGACTAGGTTGCACACGGAATGCTCGAGAATGACTAGCATGACCCAAGAAAATCCCATCGGAGGACCTTGACTCTAACTTATCAAGCCTACCCTTATTGAGAATAAAGCACCGACAGCCAAAAGCCCTGAAATGGCTCACTCTAGGTGCTCGCCCATGCATGAGCTCATAGAACGTCTTGTTCAAGAAGGCCCTGAGAAAAATCCAATTGCCAACATGGCTGGCGGTATTCACCGCCTCAGCCCAATATCTCCTCGAAGTCCTATGCTCATCGAGCATCGTCCGAGCCATCTCACAAAGGGAATGATTTTTCCTTTCCACCACACCATTCTGACAAGCCACATAGGGAGAAGAAAACTAATGTTCGAGACCCAAATCACGGCAAAAGGTTTCGAAACGAGAGTTTTTAAATTATGTGCCATTGTCGCTACGAATAGCTCGAACAACATCTCTACGACTCTCATTATTCAACCTAAAGATTAGATCTGTCACAAAACCAAACGTCTCCCCCTTGTCAGCCGAAAAGAAGACCCAAGCATAGCGAGATTAGTCGTCCACAATCACAAGGACATACCATTTCCCACCCGCTGAGCACACACGAGCTGGGCCAACCAAATCCATATGGAACAGCTCACATGGCCTCTCTGTCATAATGGATGTCAGAAGCAGGTGAGAGGCGGCGACCATCTTGCCATGCCTACACGGAGTACATACCAAATCCTTTTGGTATTTTCAACTTTGGCAATCCTCGGACCAAACCTAGCCCACTCAAGCGTGACAACAAGTCAAAACTCAAGTGACCTAGTCTCCTATGCCATTTCCAAAGCTCCGCCGAAACACTAACAACCAAGCAACGAGAAGAGCCAACACACTGAGAAAAATCGGCTCTGAAAATCTGACCCTCGGGGCGATCGTGCACATGAGATCGCCTCGAGAGTCCAAAAGGCGAGAACAACCCATTTTGAAACGGACTTCAAAACCCTCATCAAGAAGCTGGGAAACAGAGAGAAGATTGTAACCCAAAGACTTGACAAGAGAAACACGCCGAAGAGTCACAGACTCACTTACCTTCACAGTGCCCACTGAAAGCACTCTTCCTTTCCCATTGTCCCCAAAAGTGAAGTACTCTTTGGTCATCACCGGGGTGAGGCTGGAGAACCACCGTCGATCTCCGGTCATGTGTCGAGAGCAACCGGAGTGATCAACCAAAAGCGCTCCATGCCTCCCACCTGCAAAATAAAAAATGAGAGAGAGAGAGTGAGCAAACAACTCAGCACTAAGGTTAGTACAAAACGAATCAAACCAGTGTTGTGCCATTTGCTCAAACATGAGGTTAGCAAAATCCATCGTATCTCTCCTAGGTGGAACACCCACACTTCCCCTTGGAGAACTACGCGTACCACGAAGGGGAGACCGTGGCCCGTAGCTCCTCTGGGACCTAAAGCTGCGATCATTCCCCCCATACTCGTATTGGCCATGAGCAAAGGAATGTCCAGCAAACTCACCACACCCAAACCCAACACGCCTACCACCTTCTCTTTATTGTGGCTCACCACGAGGCACAAACTCATACCTCCCTCGAGGGTAAATGGTACGCATCATACCCTCACCTCTTGGCACCAACCTAGTATCAGGCACACCACGAGAAGGGTGGTACCTATCCTTGTTGGCCATCTCTCTAGCCAACCTCTCAGCACACTTCCTCCTGAAGCAAAACTCAGCTAGGTGCCCATCCTTCCCACAATGATCACAATGGACTGGGATGGGTTTTGGCTTTGGCTTTGGGTTCTCTCGGGGCTGAGGCTTCACCTCACTCGGTTTCTCTCCCTTCTTCCCAAAGAACTCATTCCCCAAGTCACTCTTGAACATGATGGGTTTCCGGAAGTTGTCGGTTTGTGGAGGAAACACAGGTGGAGCTGGGGTTGTGTCTAGTCGGTTCCTAAGTGGATTTGGCTTCTGAGCATAGGCATTATTGTGGTAGTTCTTGGTGGTTCTGGGATGTTTCCGATCTTTCCCTCATTCTCACCACTTCCCTCACCCAGCTTGTCTGACCCAAGCGCCTGCCCATCATAGCGCTTGTATGCCTCGATCATCATCCTTAACTGAGGCTCATGACTAGACAACCAACCCATCATCTTTCTCAACTCATCATTCTCATCCTGCAAGCGATCAACATAGTGTGCAAGCTCCATATTCTTTACAACATTTATTTCACAAGTAGAGCATGATGTAGGAATAGGAGCTTTCAGCTAAGCCTCTAGTGATCTAGCACAAACAAGCAAAACATCTAGCTTTTCGTGCAAAACAGGACAAGAAGTGCAAGCACCAAGCAAGGAGAGCCTAGATTTCATCTCATCTAGCTCAACCCTAAGCACATCTAGTTCCTCGAATTTGGAGGCATACTTTTCCTTAAGCACAGTTGATTCACCAAGGAAAACAGAACATTCAGTGCATTAAGGTTCATCGGTCGCAATAGGAGTAGACTTGAGAGAATCTATTTGAGCCCTAGCATCAACAAGTAAAGATTCTAGCTCAACCACATTCTCCTTAGCCTCTCCAAGCAAAGACCTATACTCCCTCTTCTCCTTGTTGGTCTTTCTGAGCACATCATCACGGTTATCGAGCAACTCATTCAACCTATCATTCTCTGCTACCAAGAAGGAAGGATCATTGTTTACCTCATCCTCGGAGTCGAAGCCCGAGTCATCCTTGTTGCTCTTCTTGCTTGCGGAGCTATGTGCCATGCCGCAAAAGCCTTGGGCGGTGAAGCATAGGCCGTTGTTGTTCTTGCTCGACCACTTGCCCTTGTTCCAGTTCTCTTCTTCATCACTTGAGCTCGACTAAGAGTAGTAGGAGCTCGAGTCGATGTCACTCGCACCGGCCACCATCGCTCGCTCCTTCTTCTTGTGACCTCCACTCTTCCTCGGCCTCCACTCAGTTTTGTTCTTGCCCTTGTAGTCATCCCTTGACCGGTGCTTGTGGTCAGTCCTCGGCCGGTGCTTGTGCTCAGGCTTGACCTCCATGGCCTCTGGGCACTCAACGATAAAGTGCCCGTGCTTGCCGCACCGGTAGCACATGCCAGAGCTTCTCCGTGCGTTCTTCCGGTTCGTGTACATGCGCTCGAACCGCCTGCTCAGTAACGCGAGATCCTCCTCGCCCAGCACGTCGAACTCCTCATCTGGCATGGACACAAGGAAAGACAAAGAAAAATGTCTCGAAGACATGTTAGCATTAGTCCTTGAGCCAGACGTGAGAGCCAGACTATGAGGGTGAGTCGGTTTTTCGATCTTTGCACGCACCCCACGGTCCACTTTGGACGACTTGAGCTTGGAAAACTGCTCGTCCACCGTGAGGGTCTCATACTTCTTGGACTCAAGAATGGACTCGACCTTCTCACTGCACACAGTATGATCCAGAGAGTGCAGGAGCTTGATAGCCCTGTCATGATCATCGTACAGGAGCACGACCACATTAGCCCTCCTGTTGTTCATGATCACCGAGAACCGCTAAAACATGGCATCAATCGACTCACTGGGGAGATGCGTGAAATTCTCGTACTCTCTCCGGTAGGTCGCAAAGAGCCGATCTTGAACTTGAGCTTTCCTGGCATGAGCATTCTTTAGCTGTTCCCAAATCCTGCACGCCAAGTCCTCTATCCGAACCTGATTGAATTCGAATTGACACAAAGCACAGTACAGGTAGTCGACCACCTTGTTGTTGGCGTCGAACATGTCCCTCGATCCTAGAGCAAGGAAGTTCAACGGATAAACATAAGTTGTGTTCACCGTGACATCCCACAGGATTTGACCCTTGCCGCGGAGGAAACCAGCCATCCGCCTTTGCCACATCTGGTAGTTTGTACCATCAAAGTGTGGAGGACCCGAACCCCGTTCCTGGTATACCATCTTTGGATCTTAGACTGGTTAGAATCACGAAGATCCGTAACCGGCTTTGATACCAATTGAAGGACCGATTAGGTGACAAGATGGGGGGGGGGTGAATGGGAGCCGATAAAAATTCTTCTCAAAGGACGAACTCGTCCTATGTCCCAAATTCACAAACTAGGATTCCCACACGAGCTTGCCAAGGTCACGTAGTCACAATGGACCTACCAACCCTAGGAACAAGCCCCAACCAATCCCTAAGCGAAAGCGCAACTCAAGAAGCAAAGGACTTAGCAGCATTGCGAAACAGCAGGCGGACTGTCCGCAAGCACCGGGGGGACCGTCCGCGAGGCCTAGGCAGACTGTTCGCAGGTCTGCGGCGAACCGTCCGAAAATAGCCTCCGAACCTCCAGTACTGCACCCTCAATAACGGTCCGTCCGTCTTCACCTCGCGGACTGTCCACGCTGATCGGACTGTCCGGCCTCAACTTGCGGTCTGTCCGCCAAACCTTGTGCAACCAAAAGCACACGACCAAACGGATCGAACGAAAGGCAACAAGAACACACGAAGAACTCGACAAACTGCTAGCTGAAAGCCCCCTTGCAGACCGTTCTCCAGGGGCACGCGGACTGTCCGCGTGGTGCCCAGACAGCAGCTCGAGCCCGACCTCTTGAAGGTCAACACCACCTTCCCTTTGCCCAATCTCCCAAATTAACCAAGGGATTGTTACCAAATCATAGGTGAAGGTGAAGCGCCTCTAGGAGATGCTATACCTACGAATTTGAAGCTTCAAACCCACTGAATCGAGAGGAATCAAGATTCTACCGAGCTCACACAAAGAACTAGGGATCCAACCGAAATCCTTCAATCGGAGGCCGAATTCGGAGTTTGAGGGGTCATGATAAAGCACAAAGATGCACGAGGCAACTACACATGATCTCCACCAACAAATCCGAACCCAAACACCTCATAATCGAAGGAACAAGCCGCGCATGAAAATCCAATGAAAATAGCTCGAAAAAGAAACGAAAATCACACGAGCTACAAGAGGGAAATCGATGCAACCATGAAAGCTTACATACACTCAAAGGTCAGATTTTTTACAAACCGATGAAAAATCCAAACCTATGGAGCAAAGAAATTGGCAGCAGTCTGTATGGATGGTTTTCCCAGAAACCCTAGAGCTATTATATATGAGTTCCTCTGGGTTGGGCGAATGACCAAGCTACCCCTAGCACTTAAGTTGAGATACCAACCCCTTAGGGGCAAATAGGTCATGTAGCACTCCTCTTCATCGCACGACCACGCCTTCGCCGCAGTCCGCGTCCTCCCAACGCTAGCCCTGCGATACCGCCACGTGCCCACCGGTATCGAAGCTTCTCGGCGCGCTCGGATCCCGTCTCCGCCCGCCGAGCCTCCGGTCTTGGTTTTGTGGTTCAACCAAGTAACCCGGCCAGTTTTGTGGTGAACCACCGCAAACCCCGCGTGCAGACTTCGGTTGTGAGCTGCTACCCTGCGCGGCTCCGAACGACGACTTCATCATGTTTTTCTTGCCACCACGCGGCCCGCACTTGACCCCACTGGCCACCGGGTCCCTCAAGTCAGGCCTACTTGTCTCTCCACTCCTCGAAGGCCCTGCAAGGCATAGACCTTTCGCGCCCACTTTTCACCTACACCAACGTAAATCAAGCCGCAACCTGCACTTGCAATACTCAGCCAAGAGTCAGTCCACACCACGTTGTCAAGCACTCATCACAGCCAGGAGCGACCATCCACCGGTCCCCAGACGCTCCGGTCCTCAGCAATCCCTGAGTGACAAAAGATCCTCGGGCAATCCCCGAGCAAAGAAAGCTGCTCGGGCAATCCCCGAGCGACAAATGGTGCCAAAGCAATCCCTTTAATGTCGCTAGATTCGGCAAAATAATTCAACGAGCAACAATGCATGCAGAGGCGATGCATGCATGCATGCTTGCTTTTTGTTTGGGCGCATACTACACTGCAGTCGAAACATCAAGGTGCGGCAACGGAAGGTAATGGCCAATCTATAGCCATGTGCACACCCATGAAGCCATGCAAGTGCCCGTACTAGAGAATGTCAATTAAAATTCATTGATTGATGGTGATACTATAGCGATGATGATGACTACCTACTTGCCTAATAGCTTCGATTGTAAATAGTGGTAATCGTGAGCTGCAGTTTCGAACGGTGGACGCCAATTGTTGTGCTATGTCAAAGCTTTAACACAAATAATGAAGGGAACGAAAAAAATTGAAGACACGAAGGGTGGTGAATGAAAGCTCAAACAGTGTAATTCTCAAAAGTCCACCCCTTTTTACAAGTGCTGGCCCGCTTCCTTTTACAGAGAGACGAACAAACTTTTACATTCCGAAATTACCCTAGTGCGACTAGGATAATTCTAGAATATTCCAAGCTTCCATCGTAAAATTGTCTTCGTCCCGTGATTTGTGCCACCGCACGCGCCACAATTCTCGGGAAAAACACATGCTTTTGTTGGCTCCCTTTTAATCACCGAAAATTACCACCATAGTCCATCGGCATGACAAACTGATTTTCTACACACTGATAAAACAAAAACACAATAATTGGTTGTTAAAACATCGCCCTGTTCGTTTGGCTTATCAGCCATGAGCCAGCTGTATTTTTCTCTCAGAACAAATCAGCCACCAGCAACCAGACAGCCGTACTTTTATCTCGGAACAAACCAGCACCAGCCAAACGAACAGGTTGCATCTATGTGACCATCGAAACTCACAAAGCTTCCCTTTATTATGCACTTGCGTTTCATTGTATGGCTTTCGCTTGATAAAAGAAAGGATAAAAAATGCATTGCTGAAACAGAACTCAAGAAGCCACTTGCTGCGAGCGAAAGGGTTGCTGTCAATCCTATTTGGCTTGATTTAATGGACGAAACCACCCAAGTCAATCTTTCACGTGTGAACTTTCGATTGGCAACTGAGGATAGATAAAAATGTGCTAGTGAAGTCCAACCAAAGCACCGACCGAGACCCACATGTGCAATCCTTTACTAAGCATGTTAAAACGCCATGAGTTAATGCGAAATGGCTGGTGCCAATTCTTTCGAACGAGAGCTGGCATACAAAATCTTGGGGAAGATATTTGCAAATCCAAACTTCGATGAAACAGATTGGTCCTGGAGTCGTCGCACAAAATCAATACCAAAGAAGATAAAAAGCTTATTTGAAAAATTGATTTCGGATCCCCAACACTCACCCAG
The DNA here is from genome assembly GCA_947561735.1 of Cenchrus americanus. NCBI lineage: Eukaryota > Viridiplantae > Streptophyta > Magnoliopsida > Poales > Poaceae > Cenchrus > Cenchrus americanus. The sequence continues at coordinate 193,211,529 of OX387242.1, forward strand.
CGCCCTCCCTCCCCTCCTGTCTCTCCCCAGACACACCAGGAGTCCCTCTCTCTCTTGTTTTCTCCTCCACCCAAGCCATGGAGGAAGGAACTCCTTCATCTCCATCAAATCAACCGTATCTTGCCGGAGTTCGCCGGAGGATCACCGGAAGATGTCGACGGTGAGCTTCTCCACCATCTCCTCCACCTCTTCCTCGCCGGAGACCAAGGAGAAGGTCACCCCAAGATTTTACATCTTCTTCCCCAAGTACTCCATGAATGAACTCGACCCGATCTACTCCAACGCCGCCCTACGCCAACAAGCGGCCCATTGCTCGTGCTCTACTCATCGTCGGTGCTTCCCTCGTCCCCACCATCTCCCTGTCACCCTTGTGCAAACTCCATAGCCTATTCATGGAACCCTTATGAGTTTCATCACCATTGATGACCTAGAGCTCTGAAGGTCCCATGCATGCCAACTCTATCGCTTGGAATGATCTCTATACACTCCTAGAAACCTATGGAAAAAAACCCCACCCTAAACCGAGGCCGGAGCTACTGCCGGCAAGCTCGACAGTGAGCCACGGCCTATCCACGGACAGTCCGTACCCCACGGTCGGGGTCCGTAAACAACTCAAATCCACAAAGAAACATTTTTAGTTTTTCAGGGTCTCGCGGACAGTTCGCCTCTTCCGTTCGGACAGTCTGTCACCTCCCGGAGGATGGTCCGTCAGTTGACCACGGACGGTCCGCGGTTAGTATTCATCTCTCGTATACCACCTTGTATAATTCATATAAAATTGTATAGCTCAGAAAAATGTGAAATAAATTTTGTTGTTTATAATCATGTCAAAACCTATTAAAAATGAGTTTGACTCCAAATTGAAAAAGTAATTATCTGAATTAATTATGTGAGTGTTTATTATGTTAATTGCATAGTTAATTTTCTATTAGTCAAAAAAGTATGAAACCAATTTTGTTAGTTCACTTATGGTGTGTGTGATCTAATGTAGGTACTTGCTTGAATTAATTGTGTGTAGATTGGTACAGATTTAGATATCTTTGAACCTAGTTAATTAGTAAATGCATAATAATATTTGTGTGTGCTTGTAAAATTATGAATCTAACTTGTTAGCTTCCTTTGACCAAGTTATGTTGTTCTAGTTGTCCTTTATGAGATCATTGTATAAGTATACAACTTTAATTATATGCTTGTTCTAGGGCTAGCTTGCTTGTAAAATACCTAGTAAATCAATTACGCATGTGACCTATAAGCTTCCCTTGCTAAATTAAAATAAATGTGCTATGCTTCTTATGTTTAGCAACCACCGTGGTATAACTTAGAATAATGATGGGTGTCTTAGTTTATCATATATAGCAATTCTATCTAGCTCTAAATTAGATAATAAACCTAATAATCTTAATTAAGATGTGATGTGCTAGTTCCCCATTAAATATTAAATTGACTAATGATGATCAATTAGTGTTAATAGCTAACTTACTTGAGCCTGATCACCTATTTAATATTGATAACTATCATGAGTTAACTTCCACCATAGATGCTTTATAGTGTAACAATCTAACTATGTGATAGCTCATATGAAACTAAAATAGGACAACTAATGTTGATTGCGTTCTCATATTATAATTTGACTTAGAATGTTATGTGCACTTGTGTGCATAATTGTTTGCACATTTTTACCCTATGCAATTACTTGTGCACCTTAATTCCAAATCTTTGATTGCCTGCACAATGACCTTGGAGCATGTTATTATTCAATTGTCATAAGTCTTTGTATCACATATGAATACATTCATGTCATCCTTTCTTTCTAATTCATGCATTCATCTAATCTCGTAGATGACGCTTCGGAGTGTTGCGTTCTTGGAGCACCAATCTCAGGCAGGCACCTATGTATCGCACTCTAATTTATAAGTGTGAAATGTTATTACTTATTCAAGGTTGTGCATAGGTTGGCTCTATCTAGACATAGGCAATGTGTAGAACCTATTAGACATGTCAACCCTTGGACTTAGTTCAATATATTTTAATAAAGTATGTATGCTAGAAACCTCGATATAATTGCTTAGCCATGCTTAGCTTTCGGTAGAAGTCGAGAGGTGGAAAGGTGTGGACGGTGAAATTCCGTCAACCTAGCCATGAGTTTACCTTCGGTGTTGGCATGAGTTTTATACCTTATCCGTTGGTACTAACCCCCGTGGTATACAAAGTTCACTTGTGCATGTCGATTTTGGAGTTTAGTGTTTATGCAGGGTTTTAGCGTTGAAAGCAAGACTTCCGGGATAAGTTCATCAAGCACCTCATGACAAGACCTTGAAGCCTGGTACAAGTCAAGCAATGAAGTGAACATGACTCCAAGAGCCCAGGGACCCAACTCGAGAAGATAACAAACTCCGAGGACCTAGCCATAAAAGTGCCGGATTTTGCAAGACAAGGAGCTTCGTTCAACTCGGAGAGAAACTGACGACAAGGGCCCACATGCAAAAGGGGAAGGATCTAGAAGACTCGGGAACCAACGTCGGGCGAAGGAGGCCACGAACTGGGCCGAAATGGGCCTAGTCCGGTCGGCCCAGGCCGACCCAGCCCGTTTCGAGGCCCAGTCCGCCCCCCTTTGACCTAGATGCCTCTCTGGCTATTTATAGCCCCCTGACCGAGAGCCACACATCAATCAATTCGTCATCCATCGCCAAGGAGCAGAGCAGCTTGAGGGATACCATCTCGGAGATGAGGGTCGTGCTAGTTGTCTAGGGTCTCCCTAGCCGACATGGGAACCTTGCATGGAAGACCACGTCGGAGCTCCGGAGCAAGGATCATGATCGAGGTAGGATCCCGGTGGTGATCTTGTTCATGTAATTGTTCATGGTGAAGTTTTTATAGTGAATCCGATTTCTAGCGATCAAGTGCCTTCTCGATGATTTTGTTTTCCCCTTGGTTTTGCTTCTTCGCCAATCTAGTCTATAGCTAGATTGCATAGGGTGCTCTTGTAGCCGCGGTGGCTAGAGGTGCATACCGGACCGACCAAGTGATTTCAACTTGTTCTTATCGAACTCGCCCTAGACTACCCGCATGAATAGGAGTACGTTGTGACAAATCGGGGGCTCTGAAAGGCGGGCGTTTTCGGAATCAGACCGGAGGCCACGATTTAAAGATGCTTTTAATGTGATTCACTTTTCTATCTTCATCTATTTTGTTTGGAGCTACAACATAAGCATGATCTAGACTCTCTAGATCGGTTATCTCTTTCTTTCTCTTGCTACCTCTTTAGTAGATTAGATTAGTTGTGTTTCGTTTAGATTAGATGCAATTTGGTTCTTCATAAGATAGCTTTCCTTGCTTTACTAGATTGAATCCTTGCGTTGCACATTGTTCCACGGATTCGATACCTTGGGTTCACCACTCGAGGGAAGAAGGGTCCCTTGACTACGATGGTGGATTTGTCCGCTTGCAAATCCATATGAACTTTGATACGATAATCTACTGTCAACAAGCCCTTTTTTCTGGCGCTTTTGCCGGGGAACAAGCAATTAAGATCCAATCTAGTATCACTTATTTTTCAGTTTTCCTTTTGCATCTCTTAAGTTTGATCATCCTCAAAAAGAAAAAAATCAATCTAATCTAGGTTTGATTAACCCTAATTTTTCTTTTTTAGGTTTTTGTTTTTGCTAACCCTAACGAGAGATGGTTGGCTACCTCTCCAAGAAACCCAAACTTTCTTTTGTGGATGATCCAAGAAAACTTTACAGGCAAAGGAGACATGCATCACAAGCTAAAGGATTGGAAACTCTAGATCCAAAAGCCAAAGTCAAAGGACCGTCAGAATCTCTATGGGAATCACCATCTCCAAGTCCAAAGGAAGATCAACCTCAACCGCCACCCATGGGAGAACAACCACAACCGGAGCGAAAGATCAAGCTATGCACCCTGGGCATTGTTGATCTACCTATCATAAACCTTCAAGACGCCGGAAGGCCGTTCAAGATCAAGGTCTCAACTATCCGCATGACGATTGCAAGAGCTTTGGAGCATTTCAATGATCACATACGAGCCGAATTCCTTGAGTGACATATCGGTTTACTTAAGAGGATGGAGAAGATGAAGATAGAGAAAGAAGGTCAAGACCTAAAGGTTGCCGAGGCAAGATCCACATGAGAGGAGTGTGAGGAGTACGGCCATGTCCAAGGTTAACCCCGATTTAATGCAAGTTCGTCCATTCAAGATTTGGTTCCTCTTTGTGCACAATTCAAGGACTTCATTGACGAGCAAGCTAAGATCAACGAGGACGCCATCACTAAGTTCAAGGCTATAGAGAAAATATTGGAGAATTTAGATGTCAAGGTGACGGAGGTCGGAAGCTCTATACATGAAGTGTTCATCGTGATGAAGATGCTACAAACGCAAGTGGGACAACTTGCCGGGCGCCCAATGGGTAGCAAAGGAAGATTGTCGGTACAATCCCAAGGTCCCGAGACGGTGAAGACTACTCAAACTCGTTCGGGAGAGATGGAGGATCACACTAAGGAGACCACGAAGATCACGACCGAAGGACCAGAGTTTGAGATGTCGAGCCATTACATGAAGGAAGCTGTTGCATCCGTCAAGACCAAAGGACAAAGCCAGCATGTGAAGACCAAAAATATGACTAAGCCGAAGAATAAGTCCGTGCCCAAGATGCTGCGGAAGTGGCTACCCCAGATTGCAACACCCGCAAAGAGCGTTGATCCAGAGTAATCAAGTGAAGAAATGTAGCCATGGACTATAAGTGAAGCGCTAGGCGGGAGGCAACCCGTTTCGTCAAGTCAAGAATAAGCTACCGGGAGGACAACCCAATTCCAGGTTTTTTCGAGTCTTTCAAGTAATTTAGTTTTGAATTTTACTACGCAAAGACATTAGACTTAGATTGGTTGAACAATATTAGAGACATTATTCTTGGTTGAATATTTTGTTTGGATCATAAACCCTTTACACGAACCATCGTACGTGTTTGTTTGCTTCTTTTCGAGAAACAAAAACCAAAAAAAAATATCTCAACCTTTCATCCTCTTCATGATGCTATGGTTGACTTGTTTTAAATGCTAAAAACACACGAGTAGAGCCACAACTTGTATCTAGATGTTATTTAAATTTCAGCACGTCGTAGGACTCGTGTGAACCTAGAAACTTAACTTTTGGTTGGTTTAAAAATCCATTCCTTGGTTTCTCTAAGATTAGAATTTTTCTAAGCCTCATTTAATTTTATTTCATTCAAAATCTCTCTCATCTAACCAAAATTAGAACCTAAACCTATGCCCCCATGATCAAGCCTGGAAAAGTTTGCTCTCAACTAATGAATGCAAACAATACTAGTGAGACCAAAATAAAAGTAGTTGGAAATATTTTTCGACTTGCATTTGTTTTTAATGCTTTAAAAACTTATCTAAATTTATATTTGAACTCATTAATAGCTCTGATTTTATTTTTTATTTTCGAAATTAGAGGTGTGCTTAGCATTTAAAACTTACTTAGAGGGAGGCAATCTAGTTAACCTAACCATACATGCACCATGATACATCATGGGATGCCCCTCCAACATATTTTATCAAACCACATGCAAAGGACAAGCATGGGGGGCAGCCAAGGCTTTGTTTTTCAGGAATATCATGGATGCATGTGAGGCAAGGGAGCATGGAAGTGACTCAAAGCAAAATCATCAAGTGGAAGAAGCAATAATGCAAGCAAAGGAGTGGACGGGAACGTTTGGAAGGTGCAACCCCGTGGAGCATGCGGTCACGAAGCAACAAAGCAAGCATGAGTGCATAGGTAAGTCACTCATCCAGCTTTTTGTTCGTGTGCTCTAGTTTGTAATCCAAAACCACCTTAGACTTTGCCAGCCACTCCTAGTTCGTTTCATGCAACAAAACACATCCTTAATCCACTCAAAGTCCATACTCCAAAATAATATTTGTGTACCTTGTTACCGGTTGAAAACCCCAGATATATATTTGTGAGGAGAGTGCTGCAACCATGGAAGAAAACTACAAGCCTTTTCACCAAAAAGAAGGGATCATCGTCGTCTAAGCCATCATCGACAACCTCTTCGAGGAGGCACTCGGTTTCCGAGTCTCCTCGAAGCATGGAGGAGGACACGACACCGCCGAGGAGGAACGATACTCTTCTCCTCGGTGGCATGAGGGCCACACGAAGCTCGTCTATGAGGTTCACCGAACCTCATGGATGTACGAAGGAGCCGCCCGTCCGACCTCACCACTCGACACGATCATCCGCTCCACCTCCACACGCTCCATGGTTTTCCGAGTATGGGTTTATCATCGTGACGGAGGAGGAGGAGAAGAAGCTTGCTCGCCTTAAGTAGAGGCTTGTAGCGAACGTCGACTTCAATGACCAAGCTCTCCACATATTGGGTTTTCATACGGACATTTCTCCAACGGAGTGTCGGTAAACACCCACAAGAAATTTTCCTTGGAAATTCATGACCATGGCGCCTATCCTTGATGAAGGAGTACCGAGTTTCTTATTCCGTTTGGAGGGAGATGAACAAGTGGTTCGCTATGATATTAGGGAATTGCTTGGTTTTCAAAAGGGAGCCCCGGAACAAGTGGATGTGCATGGAGGCACATTGGAAGGTTTTTGGAGTATGATCGCGGGAGAAGCTCACCAACATAGAAATAGTATCCGGAACCCCACCATCCAAGTGTTTCACTCATGGATGTGTAAGAGGGTTTTGGGGAGAATGAGAGAGACAAAGATAACCAACACGGAGTTGAATTGGCTTTACTCGGGTTTAATTGCCAGGTAGCCAATTGACGCCATTCACCTTATGATCAACCGGTGGTGTTGTGAGCAACATCAGGTTCGGGAGATATTGGTTCGGGGTGTTACCTCTCCATGTTGGCTATCTCTTTGAGACTGAGTATTACAAGGAACCCGGAGCATCTCCTACCCGGGATTTCCCTAGGATTTGATTATATGAAGAAAGGAAAACATATAAGTGAAGATGAGAGAGGAGGCTTCAAAGTGGCCAAAGTAAATTTGCCCCTTCCGAATGGAAGATTAAGAATTTTTCTTGAGGGGAAAGAAGATTGGTTAGAGGAAGGACTTCTTGTGCCGGTGAAGAAAAAAATAAAAGAGAAGGATTATAGGAGAAGGTTCTTCCACGACCCAAGAAGGAGGTGCGCAACAAAATTATGTGCCACCATTTGGAGGAATTCTGGCACCGTCGAGTTTCTACGGTGGTGTACTAATGCAAGCATGGGGGAGAGGTGCAGCCATGCCCCCACCAAATTTTGCGGTGCCCAACGTAGCCTTTGCGGAGCCATATGCACATCTTCCTCAACCACAACAAAAAGTTGCCATCATTGGAGGACGCGCTGCAAGAAACATGCAAAATATCGCAGCCATCCAAACCAATGCTATCCAAATGGGTGAAGGAAATGAACATCACTTATGAGCTTTGGATGCCTTCACCTAGCACCACTGGGACAATCCATAGGAGGAGCGGTGCAATCCTATTATGAGCAAGGGTACAACAACCAAGACTATCAATATCAACCACCGGCGGAAGATTAGAGAGAGGAGGAGCTTTATTTATCTTTCCTTTACCCCATTTTCTTTAATTTTCAGCTTATATGCGCCTATGTATGCGTAGTGTTTTCAGTTTTTATTTTTGAATTTTCAGCATGTGTGTTAGTTTTTAGTTTCATCATGAATAAAGTCACCACCTAATTTTTACCTTTGGTAAAGTCATGAAATTTACGCCATGATGATATATGATTATATTTGCCACTTTGTTTATCTTTGTACTTGTTTTATGCATGATTAAGCTTATGTTCTCTTAAAATGCAAATCTGAAATCATCTAAATGCTAGCTTAATCTTTAGCGGAGGTTGTGATAAAAATAAAGACCCATAGTGTTTTATGTGCTCTCAAGTTTTAGATGGATTAAAGATGATTTATTTTTGTTCTTAAAAGTAATGCTAACCTTGTCATAAATACCACTTGCATGTTGCTCTACCTATCCAGAGCCATATAAATATTTGAGTGCAAAAACTTAGTATACAAGGTTTATTTTTGGGTGAGTTATTTCAGGCCATGATTTCTCTGGCCCGAGACTAAGAAGCTTGTCATTCCTTTTTTGCGTATCTATCTTATTGCTAGCCTTTCTATCCGTGCATTGTGTATCCCCACATCGGAGATTTCACGAACCTCGCTGGATATCCACCCTTAAAACCAAATATCATCTTTTGTGATTACCTCCTTGACCACAACCTATCGTTGAGGATGGATCATCAATTCAAGGAAGATCGTAAGATGGTGCCAACATTGAAGATTTCAAGTATCTCTCCAAAGGAAAAGTATTTATGGTACCTACCTTATCTCTATCACCTCTTTGCTCGAGGACGAGCAAACGTCTAAGCATGGGGGATGAGGTAGGTACAATGCAATTTTATAGTTCAAGGGGAGCAAATAAAAAATTTTGAGGAGAAAGAAAAAGAAAAAAATGAGAAAAATAAAGAAAGAACAAAAATATGAGTACGAGAAAAAGAGAAGAGAAGAAAAAAATATGAGTATGTATGATATAAAAATAAAATAAAGTGAACTCCCCGATTCTCTAAAGTGCATTAGGAATTTCAAGATTTAAAAGATCCAAACTCATCTTTCCAACCATGTGCAATCCGATAACGAGGACTTTCTTTGTGCCTCGGGATCACTCTTTGCCATTTGCACATGTCCACCTATCTCAAGTGTGTGTATTTTTCTCTTCCCCTCCTTGATTGAACATTATTTTCCAATGACCTTTTTGACGAGTCCCGGTAAGACCATGAGAAGCTTGTCTTGTTTTGAGAACATCTCATTAATAATATCTTGGTAGGACTAAACTTTCCCAAAGAGCTCCATATAAAGCCTACCACATATATGAATGTTATGAGAGGGAAAGGAGTAGAATAAATAGGCTTGAGAGACAAGTTGAGATGATATTTCATGAGCATGATGCAAGGTGGTTTAAATTTTTGAACTTGGTTTAGCTCTTTTTCATCTCACTCTTTATTTCAAATTTTCTAAGATCCATTTGAATTTTTGGGAGCATGTTAATACTTGTGGGATAAGCTTAATTAATAATCTACCCTCTGTAGAGATGAAGGCTAGTACATTATGAAACTTTAACGAACTAAACTTTTGAGAGCATTATGTTTTTTCATGTATGATCAAGTGTAAGGTTTAAACAATGAAGGGCAACGATGATATCCATCGAAGGCTTACTCAAGGACGAGCAAGTTTTAAGCATGGGGGAGATGTTGATAGTGAAATTCCGTCAACCTAGCCATGAGTTTACCTTCGGTGTTGGCATACGTTTTATACCTTATCCATTGGTACTAACCCCTGTGGTATAACAAGTTCACTTGTGCATGTTGGTTTTGGAGTTTAGTGTTTATGCAGGGTTTTAGCGTTGAAAGCAAGACTTCCGGGATAAGTTCATCAAGCACCTCATGACAAGACCTTGAAGCCCAGTACAAGTCAAGCAATAAAGTGAACATGACTCCAAGAGCCTAGGGACCCAACCCGAGAAGATAACAAACTCCAAGGACCTAGCCAGAAAAGTGCCAAATCTTGCAAGACAAGGAGCTTCGTCCAACTCAGAGAGAAACTGATGACAAGGGCCCACATGCAGAAGGAGGAACGATCTAGATGACTCGGGAACCAACGTCAAGCGAAGGAGGCCATGAACTGGGCCGAAATGGGCCCAAGCCGGTCGGCCCAGGCCGGTCGGCCCAGCCCGTTTCGAGGCCCAGTCACCCCCTTTGACCTAGATGCCTCTCGGGCTATTTATAGCCCCCTGATCGAGAGCCACACATCAATCAATTCGTCATCCGCCGCCAAGGAGCAGGGAAGCTTGAGGCATACCATCTCGGAGATGAGGGTCTTGCTAGTTGTCTAGGGTCTCCCTAGCCGACGTGGGAAACTTGCATGGAAGACCACGTCGGAGCTCCGGAGCAAGGATCAAGATCGAGGTAGGATCCCGGTGGTGATCTTGTTCATGTAATCATTAATGGTGAAGTTTTTATAGTGAATCCGATTTCTAGCGATCAAGTGCCTTCTCAATGATTTTGTTTTCCCCTTGGTTTTGCTTCTTCCCCAATCTAGTCTATAGCAAGATTGCATAGGGTGTTCTTGTAGCCGCGGTGGCTAGAGGTGCATACCGGGCCGACCAAGTGATTTCAACTTGTTCTTATCGAACTCGCCCTAGACTACCCGCATGAATAGGAGTACATTGTGATAGAACGGGGCTCTGAAAGGCGGGCGTTTTCGGAATTGGACCGGAGGCCACGGTTTAAAGATGCTTTTAATGAGATTCGCTTTTCTATCTTCATATATCTTGTTTGGAGCTACAACATAAGCATGATCTAGACTCTCTAGATCGGTTATCTCTTGCTTTCTCTTCCTACCTCTTTTGTAGATTAGATTAGATGTGTTTCCTTTATGAGTTAGTAGATTAGATGCAATTTGGTTCTTCATAAGATAGCTTTCCTTGCTTTACTAGATTGAATCCTTGCGTTGCACATTGTTCCACAGATTCGATACCTTGGGTTCACCACTCGAGGAAAGAATGGTCCCTTGACTACGATGGTGGATTTGTCCGCTTGCAAATCCATATGAACTTTGATACGATAATCTACTGTCAACAAAAGGTTACCACCACTTGCGAGTTATAGGATGTTTGTTCTTTTAAACATATGGATATATAGCTATGAATGACTTAAAGTGAACTTCATGAATGATGACGCGAGACTTGAGCAAGAATGGTAGGGTCATGTGGAGATTGGAGCTCACTTGACTTAGTCTTGCTTTAGTCGGTTAAGGCCCAAACGTTATCACTTTGATACTTGAGCACTTTTTCGTACAAGCCACATGCTTACTATGGGCATGGCAACCTAAGTAGCATAAGTCGCACCGTACCTTGACCGGATTTAGTGAGGGGTGGGATGAGGTGTGATCGGCCATGTCTGGTGCACCTATACACTTCCGGCCGTTCGCTCATAGTAGGGTGCGGGTATGTGAAAGGTTGAGGGCATGAATTAACAGTTACCCTAGGCCAAAGGGTATGGTCGTTGGTCTTGCGCCTCGTGTGGGAAAAGTTGTACACCCCTACAGGGTTATGGTCTATTGCAATAGCCTCGCTCTAGGTTACAAAGCACGCTTTTGTACTTCGACTTTAATGTAGAGTTGTGGATGGAGTTCTCGAAAGATTGAGCTCATGATTATGATATCACTTGTTGCAATTTACTTGATGCTTGACTTAGAGATTTTAGAATGCTATGTCTTTTGCTTATTCACTTGATAAATTATGCTCGCATTTGATTACCAAATGTTAAACCTGACAAGCCTCATGCATCCACCAAATGTATAGTATTGTGGATAAGTCTTGCAAGTACGCAGTGTACTTACGATGTTGCCGTTAAGTTGTTTTGCAGGTTTCCTTGTCGGTGATTACCATGTTCATTCCGCCGGAGCCGGCAATGTGGATGGGTTTTGCTCGAAACTAGTGCAGGTGATGTCTTATGGGCAAGGACATCATTGTTACATCTTATATCTTTATTTCTTTTCCATTGCAATTTAACTCTCAAGCTAGGAAAAACATGTCAGGATATTCACCTAGACTTAGGATACATTTAAGATGGTTATTTGCTCCTCTTATAAATAATAAAACTCTCATGCTCTAGTGGTTATTACTTGTAAACATAATGTATGAAATTTTTTATAATATGATCAAGACTTGTAAACTAAAGTTTAAAATTTGCTCTCACATGTATCCTTGTGATGGTTGCCACGATGTAAATATGGTATGTGTGTTGTTCCTGGGCGATGCTCAAGACGCGTACCGGCGACTATCGGGGTTATCTCGATTAAGTTGGGTGGATCATTGGATGATGACTCGGTTTAGTCGAGGTAATTTGGGCGGTTCCTTACAGAGGACATTTAGTCAATTTTGTTAGAAATGCAACATGCTGTACAGAAACATTACGTAAAGGAAAATTCTCAGACTACATTGTTGCAACAACAACAAGCTGGGTAATATATACATGTAATATCTCATCATGATCAAGTAATTAAGGGCGAAACGTTTTAAAAATAACTACATGAAACATGCAAACAGCAGGAAATCGAACTTGGGAGGGCACATTACTGTTGGGGAACCCGTTTTGATCTTCGAACGGCCGTATCTTGTAAGCTCCATCCCCGAAGAGTTTGGTGTCCTTCGTCCACAGCATCCACGGTGGCACGGAGACTGAGATATTGTACTGAGCGAGCAAAATCTGGTTGCATGCACAAATTACAACTTCATTCAGGAAGGCGATTAGCACTTGTAAATACAAAATTAAGTGACTATGAATCTATGATGCGGTGACATATATAATAACAAGTAGCCGAATGAGCATTGTACGTACGTTAGGGTACACTCCCGGCACCTCCACGTACTCTATTGCCAGAAGCTCATTTAAGTCTATGATGGCGCCGATGCTGACCAGAGCAAACTGCTCGAACGGTGAGGTGATGGGATACGGGGTGGCTACGCTAGCACAAAACAAAATTTTCTACCCCATAAACCAGGAACTACTGCTGTTATAGATCACAAGATTACCACTAGACGCGCAGATGCAGCGGAACCGTCTCGATGTAGACGAACGCGTCGAGAGTAGCAGGCAGTGCAGTTGCTCACGTACTTCTTGACCTACACGTGTGGCTCGTCCGATCCAAATGTTCCAGATGCAGCACCTCCAAGGCATTCACACGTACGGAGAAGGAAGCATCGCACGCCGGACTGCTAGGTCCGCGAGTGTGACGAGGAGAGAGCGTTGGCGGCGCGACTACTGTTTGACAGTCGTGCCTTTTCAGGAGGGGTGTGATCCATATTTATTGAAGGACCCCCCCCCACACCAACCATCGTCCATTAGCAATACGTGACTAATGGATGGTGTACCCCTTCCAACGCTAATGGGTTTTACAACATTTGTAGCCCATTAGGACTTTTACACCATAATGGATCAAATCCATCTGAGTCCACTAGTGGATCAAATCCAGTTGGCTCTAGGACATATTTCCAACAGTCTCCCACTTTCACTAGAGTAAACTATGCAAGTATATTACTGCTCATTCGGCTTCCAACCCCTTATGTGTGTGACCCTATGGGTTCACGTACACATAGACTTGACCCGAGTACTTCTACTCGACCAATAGTTTATAGCAGCCTCTAGCAAGACGTGTCAACTCCTATGCATATGTAAAGATCTTATCAGACAAACCATCACATCGTTTCATACATGCTATTCCCTTTGCCCCATGATATTTGGTCTAGCTCCAAGCTGACCTCTCTTTCTTGATACCGCGATTCGGATTCTTAAAATGGGGTTAACTCTTAACCCAGCACGACCATGTATTTCTTGATCCGGACACTCGAGGGGCCCAGAGATATCTCTCTCAAGTAGAGAGGGGCAAATTCTATCTTGATTGACCATGCCTCACAACATGCTTCTTGACAAACCCGAAAGCAATCTTTATGACTACCCAATTATGGAGTAGAGGTTTATAGCCCCTAAGTAGGTCAATTCACATCTTGAGTATGCGACAATCTCAAGGCTAAGGACATAGCGTACACGTTGTGTAAACAGAGAACTGTATAACAAAGTCTCAGATTGGGTCAGTCCAGCCCCATGTCATACATGTACCCACATTATTAGTTATACATCTCCATGTTCATGACTTGTAAAACATAGTCATCAACTAATACATGTGCTAGTCATTAAATCATACTAGGGACAACTTTTGAATAACAATTCAAGTTGTTCGCACCCAAAATTGGCACAAGGCCGATCAGGCTGACGCCACCGGTCAGGCCGGTGTCCCTTAACGGTCTGACCGGTGGGGCGTCTTGTAGCCGATCCGGCAACGGCCACACCGGTCTGACCGGTGGACCCCGAGTACGAGTAGAATTGAGGAGTCCTTGCAAATTTCGAGTTGTAAAAGGATTCCTTGCGGGGCAAGACCTCCCCACCGTATAAATATAAAGGGCCACGGCCGTTTGAGGTGGAATCACCCAATCGATCATTACTTTTTACAACTTTTATCTCTCAAACCCTAGCTTTTCCAACCTCGTCCTTTCCTTGCTTGTCTCGACGACGATCAGGGACTTTCTGAGTGGCCTTGCCGACATTAGAGCAACCCTAGGCGCGCCACCTCCTACGGGGTCCCTCTCGAGGCGGCGATCTTAGGTTTTCACCGTGCATCTGCGCACACCGGTCAGACCGGTGCCCCTGACCGGTCAGATCGGTTCGAGTTGGAGCTCGGCGAGTTCAGCATTTCGACATTCCGTGTGATCTAGCGCTCGTTTGTGTTGACCAGAAAAAGCGTCAACATACTTTTGGCAACTCCGCTGGGGAAGAAAGATCAGGTTGATAAAACCATTCAATCTGACCTCAGCCAGATGGGTGCTCGGTGTGATCTTGACATGAACAACATTGTCACCGCGTCACTGGAAGATCTCTCTCCAGAAGAGCAGCAGAAGTTCAAGGCGCTACAAGAATACATGCAAGTACAATTCCTCGCTGGCGTCAAGAAGGATCGATCCGGCAAGGTGGCAAGATTGAAAGAGTTCGAGCTACTGGCGATCAGACTAAACGACAACAATATTGAGGTAATTCCCACAGTAAGTAAGAAACCCCCGCCTGATACTACTCCTACGAAATCTACAGTGGGTAGTGATGAATTGCTTGCTTCTTACATTGCTCGTTTAGAACGGTTAGAAAATCTTGAAAAGGATAGGGCTTTAGGTTTTAACAATAATGATGCTAATAGTAGTACTCCTAAAGCAAATCCTCGGGTCTCATCCTAGCTTAGCACCTTTGCCTGTAAACAATGATAAATTTGCATATGGTTTGTGTAACACCGTGAAATTCTTGGATTTCAGGATGTTATTAGGAAGAATAATTAAGCAACGATTTTGGTATAATTTTAAAATTTTGCTTGACATTTATTTTCTTCACGGGAAATTTAGTACATGAATAATAATTGTTTGTTTTTATAAAATAAATGAAATGTTCATTTGAGTGTTGCATTCATTTTAGATTGCATTTGTTTATTTTGTTTGAGTAAGTGTTTTCAAATCAAAATCATAAAAGGATCAACTCAAAGCTCTCTCTCTAAATATATCTTTTTATGTTCCAACTCATCCTCTCTATCTCTCTTTCCCGTCCATCCAATGATCTTTTCGCAGCCCAAACCTTTGCTCGACCCAACAACAATCAAAGGCCGTCAGCCCGACTCACTCTCTCTCTCTCTCCTGTAGCTGATGGGAGACCCCACCTGTTAGGCTCGTATCTCTCGTCTCGCAGCTAACTAGAACCGAACTTGAGTCTGTGCACCACCAACGACCATCCTCGGTCCATGCACTAGGGCTCCGCTCGTGATCACCCAGCTCTCGTGCGTCATGCTTTGCACTAGAGCCGCGCACCGTCGTGCACCTGCACAATGCGTAGCATGCCTGGCCGTCGTGTCCACACGCCCCTGGTCGCACCTAACTCGTGTTGCGCGCTACGCTCGACTCTGCGCACCCGTGCGCTCCGCCGAGCAGCAGGCTACTTTGCGGGCCTCGACTCTCGCCCTCCGGCACGCTTGTCTGTCGCCTCTCTGGCCGCTGCGCCTACCTAGCTCCTTCGCTCGGCCCGTTTTTCTTGCGCCGGCCCAACTCCTTCCTCCATGTCTGTCTCACCGACAGCCAAGTCCCGCCTGTCAGGCCTATCCCCCACCTCCGTCCAGTTTGCGTCCGACCCACGCATCTCGCCTCCCGGTCTTGCGCCCGCTCGCCTCCCCGACACGTGCCGTGCTACTCCGCCTCAACCAACTGTGTGCACGTCGCACCTCCCCTCCTTGTCCCCGCTCGGCCCATAAGCGGAAAAGCCCAGCTTGCTCGGCCCATTTTCCGCCATAGTCTCATCTCTCCCTCTTCTTTGTTTTTCTCTCTGCCAGTCCGGACCCACCCGATAGGGGCATCTTCCACCATGGTCGGACCGAATTTGGGTCCATGCGCCGCCACCGGCCATCCTTGGCTACTAGCTCCAGCGCGCTGCGCTTCGCATCCGAGCCATGCACCCAGGCACGCCGCCCGCCTGGCCGTGGTGCCCGTGCGCACGTGTCTGCCTGCTTCGCGTACCGCATGCGCCTGCGCACCGCGTGTACACTGGCGCCTCCCTGTGTGCCGCTCCTCTCGCCTTCGTGCGCCATGATACACCTGAAACTGGTGCCACCTCTCGTTTCCTCTCTCTCTCTCTCTCTCTCACTAGAAACGGGCACTGCCTCTATGGCTGACCGGCCGCACAACCTGCGCATGGACGCGCTGTCCTATGGTCCTGCTACTCATGCCCGAGCACCGGTACCATGCGCTCGCGTCCGCCTCCCTTGCCGTGCCACTCGCCTCCTCCACATGTGCTGATTCGGCATTTAATCATTGCCCCTCCGTTTTCTCTTCCTACAGCAGTACTAGCCACCTCCTTCGCTTTTCTTCCAGAAACAATCGCGGTCATCATGGTCTTCAATGGCCGCCCGTTGGCCATCAAATTGCCAGTTGTCATTTCCTTCTCCTTGCACTAGTGCCGCCATCCATTTTCCCCATCCCTCACCATTAGTGGCCGTCCATCATGCTATGGCTATCAATTACCAGTTACCTTCTCTAAAGCCACCATTAATGGCTGGCTTCCACTCTTCAATCCTCCATGGAAGAGTTTTGCCCAGCGTTATAGCCACCATCAAATAAACCTGCATCCACGTCTCACTTTCCTCCTCACTGCCATGCATGCGTATCACACCATCAAGGCACAGTAAAATCTCTCCTTCACTCCCCATCCGTCACCCTCTTCACTCATGCATCAGTAATAGCCACGCCATCATGGCCATCAAAGGCCAGTCCTTCCCTTCTGGAAACTGCCGCCATCACTAGCCACTAAAGGCAGGCCGCCGCCACAATCTCGCCCTCCACCGGTGCCGGCTCAGTTCCTCACCTTGGTCTTTGTAAAGTGTGCTCCGAACCTTCTTTATGCCCCTGCTGCTCTTTGCTCACTAGGCTAGAAATGATTTGTCCTGGTGGCTAAAACCGGTTTTTGCTGGCGGGCGAGGCACCCGCCAACAACTTTGAGCCAGTAGAAATGACCCTTTGTGCTGGCGGGTCACTTAAACGACCGCCAGCACAAATGTCATCAGCGCTGGCGGTTACTTAAGCAGCCCACCAGCACAAATGCCATCACTGCTGGCGGTTTCTTAGGACGCCCGCCGGCACAAAATTCGTCTTTGCTGGCGGTTGCTTAGACCGCCCGCCACAGAAAGCATTTTTCCCATTTCCTATATAATTCTCCATAATTGTTTATTATTTGTATATAATTTGTCATTTTCGTCTATTATTTTTTCACATTGGCATTTGTATGCTAAATTCACTTTAATTTATAGTAATTTAATTTGTATTTAACCGCCAAATCCAAATATATGTCTCACAAACACACAATCCAAACTAAAATAAAAAATGTATACATAAGTCACATTACAAAACATTGTGCATAATAGATAACCCTAAGACACCCATCTACGTAACCTTTCTGCATCATCTAATGTCAAAACTCCTTCTTTATCGAAGAATTCTCCATCCTCGTGGCAAATCTCACATAGGATGAATCTCGCCATGTCCGCACAAATGTTGGTGATTTGATTGTCACCAAGTTGCCCCCATGATCCCTCAATGGTAGGCATCTACACGTAAACACAATAAATGAAGATTGTTATGCATTACCATCAGGACCATAATTAGAACATACATAGTTGTATACAAACAAGAGGCTTACGTCTTCAGGATTTGTCCGGTACCTCCCATTATTTCTCAAAACCTCACACACATAATATCCACATAGCACACTGCCAAGAGGTTGTTTGTAGCACTGCAAACAAATAAAAAATGATTGGTACTAATTAACAGAAGTGTACAACTCTGATAAAAATGATTGGTACTTATTAACAGAAGTGTTCTTACCCATTTGCATGTTGTATCACCAATTTTTCTTCTTGTGCTCCCCGTTATTGAGTATGTATAGCCTATACACACTTTAAGGATACAAAGACATAAGTTAGTAATACAATTTGAAATATAGCCGATACACGCAGTAGTGATTATATATTGCACTTAGTTGTCTTACTTTCTTATAATCTTAATGATTTTCTTGTAAGAAGCCTCTAAATAGTGTAATGAGTCGAAGACCCCCATAGTTCCCAACTTCAGACAAATGTGAAAGCAAATGAAATGATCGCTGCATAAAATTAAAATAATTAATATAAATAGACTAAAAAATGAAGGCAAATGACGAAATAGTTATTTAAAGGATCTTACTCAAAATGGTAAGCAAACTTGATAGAATCCTTATGTTGGTTTTTCCTCATGACCCTTGCAATGTTTATAGACACCTCGTGAAGTTTAGCTTTCTCGTAACCCTTTATTAAGTCTTCCTTCTCTTTTGGTGTCTTTTCTTGTTCCTCTATTTGCTTTCTTAGTTGATCCCTCATTATGAACGTGTGTTGTGACTGGCTTACTTGTTGCGGGTCAACATATGCTACCTTCCACCTCCCATTTGGCTTCTTCTCATTAGACGCTTGCATCCTGCAAAAAAGTTTACTTAGGATGGTAATAACAATACATATGGAATTCAATAGATTTGGATGTCGTATAGGGATGTTGACTTACATGGACCAAATGGTGACGAGATTGATGTCGAGTTTTTCACGACGGAACATCGCATGCAAATCGGGGAAATCGATTGCAACCTTCCGTTCAAAAGAGCTACTGAACACCCATTTCAGGAGATTGGTGGTGATAGTGAATGCCTTGGTGCATGGCGTGCATGATCCAAGTATGCAGCCTCATCAATTCTGACGGCCCTTCGTTCAGTTGCCACCTAAACAAGAATGGTTTGCCATGCTCATATTTGTCGGGCACCTCATCCGATGAAAACATACTTATGTGCTCCTCCTTTTGTTTTTGAAAAGAGGTGCGGGATAAAGACTTTTCATCTGGTGCCTTCTTGAGTACTTGAACATTAGGTGATTCTTTACCGGATGTTGGAGCCCCTTTAGGTTTATTCTTTAGTACTTTCAAGAACAAGTCAACATCAGATGATTTCGTCTTTGGTTCATATGAGTTTATCATCCTGTGTATTGTTGTTGGCGTCTTGGTTGCTGGAAGAGGAGATGGTGGTCTTGGACATGGCGGAGGAGATGGTGGTCTTGGAACAGATTTTGTAGGAGATGATGCCCCTGCCCCTGCCCTTGCCCCTGCCCCTGATGTCGGAGGAGATGGTGGTCTTGGAACGGATTTCGAAGATGATGTTCCTGCCCCTACCCCTGATGTCGGAGGAGTTTGTGGTCTTGGGATAGATTTCAGAGATGATGATGCCCCTACCCCTGATGTCGGAAGAGTTTGTGGCATGTTGTTGTCATTATTGTTAACTTCTTGCTCCACAATCATCATGTTGTTGTCATTGTTACCGCCTCCATGTTCCCCACTGATTGTGTACTCGACCATTGCAACATATGGATCCTGGGGGGTACTTGTTCTTGGCTAGGTTGCATGCAGGGACTTGGTGATGCATTAAGTATGATATCTCGACGATGCCACAGTATGTATTGGTTTCTCGCATCACCGAGAAGCTCGATCCCATCCTCAGTAGGGATATCAATCTCGCACGACTCATCAGAAACCGAAACAACTTGAACCCATGCGTACTCTGGCGGTGGTGGATTCGGAAACACACGACTCGTTAGTGCCATGGCTGTCCCAACTTCTCGAAACTTATCTAGTTTTCTTCCATATGGAATAACCAACTTGCATGGTGTATCCTCTACAATGTCATCCACAGGATGCTTGGCGTTAGCAATAGAACCAACACTACTTGGAGTCGGGATGGCTCCGATCTGGGCAAGCATCAAGTTTGGAGGAACCTATCCAGAACCACCAGATATTAGATTCTTTGCACTTGGCCCAACAGAATCTTGTTCTTGCTTGGCAATTTCTCTCATCTTGTGTTCAAGCTTCTTCTTATAACGGTCTCGCTTTTTATAACTTGATCGGTGTTCACGAAATGCTTTACCCCAGGGCAAGGTAGAAGAAATCTCTCGAACACGGCCAGGGTGCTCAGGCGTTCCGATCGTGACGGTTAGCATATCTTTCTCCCTATCGGGCACGAAAAGACCTTTCTTTTGCATTTCCGCAAGTTCTTCCAGCTTCTGATAAATTGTTCTGTTGAGTGCTTCGGGAATGAAACATTACCGTCAGGTGCTATAGCTGGAACTTAAGCAAGGATCCAATTCCTGCTACGCTCATCCATGCCTTCAAAAATAGTTGGTAAACTAGCTACCCTCCTTTCTTCTTCCTCCTTCCTCCATTTTGCCATTTTGGCAGCATATCCTCCCGAACCCAAGCGATGGGGGTTCTCAGCAGCTTTCATAGCCTTCTCCTTTTGTTGGACGCTCAGAGCTACTGCTTCTGCCGTCTTCTTCTGATCTACGAATTCTTCCCAGACTGCTAGCGGAATGTTACCATACACATCCCTGGCATCCTTTCCTTTTTGGACAAATTCAGTATTAAGTGTAGACCTCCAATTCCTAAGAGCTCTTCCACAAAGGCCCTCAGCAAATGTTCTACCTGCATTTTCTGTACTTTCCGGATAAACAAACTTTTCTTTCACTTTGGCCCATAATACATCCTTTGTAGCCTTAGGGACTGTCTTCCAATTAGTAGTTGTGATCCAAGACGCCAATTGGTCTCTGACAATTGCACCGACGATGTTCGGAAACCTAGCAGCTATCCCCTTAGGTTCGACGGGCTCACCTTTGTCACCCAACCGCTCTATCACAAGTTTTCCTCTTTCAGGGATCTGGTTTCTTCTTCTATGACCACATTTCCTTTTCAGGTTACTAGAACTAGTAGTACCCGAATGTTGTGGTTCTGAAATGACTTCTGCCTCTTGGGCACGAATGTTAGATGCTCTACGACGTCGTCGCGGGGATCGGTCATTATTCTACACATAAAACACTATTTAAAGTATATCTTAATTGAATAAACAAACATTAATTTGAGTGAATGTGCATGCAGACCTCATTATCGATTGGTTCGTAATCAACATCATCGTCTTCGGGACGCCTACGAGGTTGTGGTTCGCTTGGTTCGTACTCAGAGGGAGTTTCATAGTCTCCAATTATACCACTATCACTAGATTCCTCCTCACCGGATTGTTCACTGTTAACATTTGATCATAGATAATCCATAATCCATAGTCCATTTTTATATAATAAATCTATTTAAAAACTATTAAAATTAAATCCATAGTCCATTTTTATACAACAAAACTAATAAAATTAAATCCATAGTCCATTTTTATATAATAAATCTATTTAAAAATTAGACACAATCCATAGTCCATACTTATAATACATCTATTTATACAAAATGCATAATCCATTTTTATAAAATAAATCTATTTATCCACAATCCATAGTCCATATTTAATTATTTATACAACAAAACTAATAAAATTAAGTCCATAGTCCATTTTTATATAATAAATCTATTTAAAAATTAGACACAATCCATAGTCCATACTTATAATACATCTATTTATACAAAATGCATAATCCATTTTTATAAAATAAATCTATTTATCCACAATCCATAGTCCATATTTAATTATTTATACAACAAAACTAATAAAATTAAATCCATAGTCCATTTGTAACATTTTTAATTCTATTTATCCACAGTCCATGTAATTGCATTTATACACAATCTATTTATCCACATTTTTAACACATGTAATTGCATTTTGAAAAAAAAAGAAAAAAAACCAACCAAGCGGATCGTTCTTTGCGCCACCGCCCCATCCCCGGCCTCCATGCGTGCCGAGCGGTGAGGAGATGAGGTGTCGGTGGCGAGCGGGGGCGGCGGAGGGCGCGGCGGAGGCGGCGGCGGTGCGTCGGCGGTGGCGGAGGAGTCGGCGTCGGTTCCCCGGCCGGCGGTTGGGGAAGCGGCCGGCAAGGAGGAGGACGTCATCCCGGTTGGGAAGAGGGGCGGTGGCGCTCGGGGAGGAGGTCGTCGGTCGGCGGGGTGACCACAGACGACGGCGCGGCGGCGGTCCACGGGAGAAGGGGCGGCGCCCTAGCGGAAGCCGGCGGCGGTCCACAGGGAGAAGGGGTGGGGCCCTTGCGGACGACGGTGGGGCGCTCGTGGAGGTCGTCCTGGCACTCCTGGAGGACGGCGGGCTGGTCGGAGGGGCGACGGCGGTCGGGGACGACGTCGGCGCTCGGTGGGAAAATTTCGCAGCCTGACAGCGTCGTTTCGTTTTCGTGCCAAACTTAGAAAATTTCCGAGACCGCATCTCTTGTATATATAGATAGAATCACCACTGGCGATCCACATAAGGCATCCGCCAGCTGTAGGTCACCACTGGCGGGTCACATTAGGCAACCACCAACGGTGACGATTACCACAGGCGGTTCACTTAAGCGACCGCCAGTGGTGAGAATTCTCGCTGGCAGTTATCATAAACGCCCGCCAGCGCTGAAATTTGAAAGAATTCGATCTTAACTTTTCAAATACAAACCTTTTCAAATTAAAATGACAAAACACCTCCTATAAATAAGTTAAAATATTTTATGATAATTTTTGGAAGTTTCAAAGAATTTTGAAGAATTTCATGGCAGGATTTCAAATTTTCAAATTTTGGCAAACAACTGTGCTGGCGGTTGACTTATGATAACCACCGGCATAGTGTTTTCCATAATTTGCAAAATTTGAAACAGGGGCTTAAATTATTCAAATTTCATTGAAACTTCCCTAGGTATCATAAAATATTTCAATTTAAGTATGGGGAGTGTGTTTTTTGTAAAATAAGTCGTAGTTAGAAAAGGTTAGTTCATATAGGACTCTAGGTTCATTCACCTAATGAGTTGTTGTTTGACACTAGAGTCTCATTTGAACTAACCTTTTTCAAATTCATACCTTTTCTTATGACAAAACACCTCATATATATAATTTAAAAATATTTTATGATAATTTTTGGAAGTTGCAAAGAATTTTGAACATTTTCAGGCCAGGATTTCAAATTTTCAAATTTTGGCAAACCACTGTGGTGGCAGTTGAGTTATGATAAGCGCCATGTCTCACTGTTTTAGATAGTGAAAATAAAGCAATTGGTTTCAAAAAAATTAGTTTAAGCAACTTGTTTTATATACTAATAAACATGGTAGGGTCAAGAGTTAGTTCAAAGATAGTTTACGGGTCTCACGGCTAAGATCTTGGGTGAAACAAGCTCGCAAGCGGAAAGCGGAGAGGATGATATCAAGCACTTGCTAGGTTTTAGCTCACAGAGGATTGAAGCATTAGCGCAATGGATGATGATAGCAAGGCGAGATTGGAGATAAACTAGGAGAGGCGTTATCATGCCAAGATATGTGGCAACAACTCTAAGGATATGAAAGGATCAACTTGTGACCGATATCGGGTGGCGAAGAGGTAAGGTGTGCTTAAGAGCGCTACGAGGCAAGTACTGGTGATGCGGCAACATCCATGGCAAGGCAGCTAGGTTGCGGCTCGGGGTTGCCGAGCATGAAGCAGAGGCCTCTGCTCACGACACGGCCGTCCATCACGTGCGACATCCTGGTTTCAAGCACATGGCACGGTACACGCTTCACAGCACGAAGCCAAGTGGAGCGAGAGCGGATATGCGCAAAGTAACAGAGAGGGGAGGCAAAAGTGTAGAAAAGGTAGGCGATGAGATAATGGGGTAGGATTCCTATCCGCGGCACGCCAATGGTCAGTTGTGGGGCTCCGGCGTCCCAGACCCACATTGGAACAGTGGCGGCCAGCGGCCACAAATTCTACACCAAGTATGTGGGGCAAAAGGGTTTGGTTCAAGGGCAAGAGAGGATAGAGATAGGGTAGCAACGAACGCCTCAGAATTATGAAACCAACGCAAGTGGTTTCATAATTTTCGGAGCTCCAGACAATTAGTTATGAATTTTTGAAGGAAAAGGGGTTTATAAAACATTTATTAAAACCTTTTATAAATTAGAAAATAATTTTATTAAAATATTTCTGACATCAGGAGTCAGCAGGTTTAGTGGGCTAAAGTTGAGCCCAAAGTGGTAGTGGCCCATTGGGCCGGCCCAGCCTGGCCCAAGGTTCAACAAGTCTAGCAAAAGTCCTCCAACTGCTTGGTTCGGCCTGGTTAACTTGTTGCGCTAAGCAAGCTTCCGTGGGCCAAAGCCCATACCGGGTATCGTGAGTAAGTCCAAGGATGCACCCCGAAGTACTCCGGGGTCCATCTGATTCCCTGGATCTGGGATCCTTTGCGGCTTCGTGTGGCTGTGCATGTGTGGCCTAGCGTGTGGTGCCACACAGGTTCAGAGAAAATGGGGGTGCACGAAAGGTGTTCGACGGAAAGCCAGAAAGGAAACGCTGGCGCGGCAGGAGTTGGCCGGCGGCGAGGCTTGGCTACGGCGGTGGTGGAGACGCGTTCACCTGCAGAGAGAGTATCTAGACGCGAAGGCCGGTCCATAGCTCCATGGCAAGGACGGGTACGGCGAGTACTGGCACGGAAAGCACAGGCCTACAAAGCGTCGCGACGCGCGGCGCGGGTGTGTCACGGCGAAGACGTGCGCGGTTCCGAGGCAAGAGCGCGTGCGGCATGGCACGACAGCGTGGTGGCTTCGGGGTGAGGTGGAGCGACGCGGTGCAGCGAGGAAAAGCGGAGCGGCATGGCGCGGGAAAAACAAGGCGCGTGCGGCCGGAGTTAGTGCACGCGCACACGTACATTCACGCGCACGCGCGCGACGCAGGAGACGCAGAGCGGCGTCGCCCGGTGCGGGCTTGGGGTGATCCGCGGCGGTGGAGAAGGGCAGGTTTAAGAGGCGAGAGACGACGCACGCTTGGGTGCGACGCGTCGGCATCTTCACGGAGATGCACGGCGCGAAGGCCGGCGGCGCGCTCCCACGGGTGAAGAAGGGCGAGCGGCCGGCTCACCGAGGGTCGGCGATGTAGGCGTGGCCGTGACGAGCGTCGGGGAAGAGTTGGTGAAGTCACAGCGTCGCGACGAGTTGTTGCAGCAGCGTGTCCTTGCTTTACTCCGGCTTCCAACCGCCCGTGGACGACCTTCTCTGCTACTCGTCCGGCTCCGACTTCAGCGTCTTTGACACCGGCAGGGCGGCACGTCGGCGAAGTGCGCGCGCCAGCTCCTCTTCTCCCTTCCTCCTCCTCCTCTCTTCTCCACTTCCCCCTCTCTCGGTGGCGAACAGAGGAACCAAAAGGGGGAAAACCCCAATTGAGCTTTGCTTTGCAACAGGGACCCGCCCGGGGGATTAGAAGCTTGTGCACGAAGAAGCAAGGGTAGAAGGGTCACGAATGGGTCTCTATTGGCTTGTTATGGTGTGGGCGCCGACACGGAGGCTCGGGTATGGCTGGCGGGCGCGGATGTGCGTCGACCGGTGAGGGTAAAAAGGGTAAAAGGCCGGGCGGAGCGTGGGTGCGACCGCCTGGCTCGGCGTTCGTGCCACGGGCGTGGTCGGGGCTTATCCCCTGGCCGGGGTTGCATGCACACGCGCGCTGCGCGCTGCAGTGGTGCGGTGGCGCGGTCAAGGGATTGGAATCGGGTGGAAGAAGGAAGAGAGGGAGAGAAAGACACACGGGTGCACCGGTCAGCGAGACTAGGAGAGGTGGCGCGGTGCTGGGCTGACTTGGGCTGCAATGTTGGGAAATGATGGGCCCCGCCCTGGTTTGCTTGGCAGACTGGGTTAGACAGTTAGTAGGCTTTCGGCCTGAGTAGGGTTAGTAAGATAGGTTTTGCATTTTTATAGATCATATAGTTTGAATTTGAATAGAGTTCAAATTCAAACTTCACTCAATTTGAAACTCCAAAATAAAATCCAAGAAACTCCACTCACAATTTATTCCATAATATGAAAATACCTTTTATATGGTTTTATTTTATAAGGAATTTGAGATGAGAGGCTAGCAAATTGGGATCAAATTTGGTAGCACACAAGTTCAAACAAAAAGTTTTAAATTTTTGCGAAAATTCACACATAGGAAAACAATCAAATTTCTGGTATGTTACAGACATGAACCGTTCGTAGGTCCACATCTGATGAAAGTACATAGGTCCTTGTTCAGTAATTTGCTCGACCATGTGGATCATTAGATGTTCCATGATATCAAAAAATGACGGAGGGAAGCACATCTCGAGCTGGGCTTGAGTTTCTGACATAAACAGCTGAAGCCTTGCCAACTCTACAAAATCTACCACTTTCTGCGAAATGACGTTGAAAAAGTAGCACATCCTTATGATGACCATCTTAAGGAATACTGGTTTGACAGCTCGGATCGCAATCGCGAGAAAAACAATAATCATCACATGACAGTCATGAGAGTTACAACCAGTAAGCGTCATGTCCTTCAACGAGACCAATGATCGGATGTTGGATGAGAATCCGGTTGGCACTTTCAGCCCGCGCAAGCATTTGTAGATAGCCAACCTCTCAAGTTGTGTTAAGTTGAAGCTAGCAGGTGGAAGGTACTGCTTACCATTAGGACGTGGTTGTGGGTGGAGTTCTTGCCTAATTTTTAGGTCAACAAGATCCTTACGCGACTTCAGTCCGTCCTTTACCTTTCCTGTTAAGCCTAAGAATCCCATTGTGCTTTCAAACACATTTTTCCGAAGATGCATCCCATCGATGGCATGGCACACTGTCAAATCTTCCAAGTATGGCAAGTACTTAAAAAATATAGACACCTTCTTGAAAGGCACGTCAATGTTTTCTGTAGTTTCAGCATCCTTCCTTCCCCCTTTTGAATTATCATCAACATCACCTTTTGATTTCTTACCAAGTTTAAACTTGACCTTCTGACACATTTCAAACACGGTTCTACCGGTGGCCAGTTGTGGGGCAAAAGAGTCTTTCTCAATCTTTCCATCGAAATAGTCTGCCATCTTACAGTACTTGTGAGTCCTTAGTAGCCAGCGTCTGTGCCCCATATACACTGTCTTCTGAGATCCTTTCAGGTACACAAATATTGTACCATTCAAACAAACTACACAACCTAATTTTCCTTTTTTCTGACCAGACAAAGAAAATAGGGCACGGTAATCATTAATTGTAACAAAGATAATTGCCTTAAGTGTGAATGTCTCCCTTTTGTACTCATCCCACATCTCAACCCCATGTTTCCAAAACTTCTCCATTTCTTCCATCAATGGCTCCAGGAAGACATCTATATCAATACCAGGTTGCTTCGGTCCTTGCATTAGAATGGTAAGCAAAAGGAACTTTCTCTTCTGGCATAGCCAGGGGGAGGTTGTATATGGTCATCAACACTGGCCATGTGCTGTGCGTGCTGCTTCTTTCACCAAATGGATTCATACCATCTGTACTTAATGCGAACCTTGTATTTCTTTTTTCTTCTCTAAACTTTTTGTGCTTGGAATCAAAGGTCCTCCACTGCCGAGCATCAGAAGGATGTTGAAGCTTCCCATCAGACTTCTCTGGGCGATCTGCGTGCCAAGTCATTAGTTCAGCGGTCTTTGGGTTCGAGAACAATCGCTTTAGACGATCCTCCACCGGCAAGTACCACATCACCAATGCAGGGACTTTACGTTGAGTAGCAGTGTCAGTACCAATACTATACTCCTCCTCAACTTGAGAAAATACACTTTTCTTTCCACCCACCTTCCTCTTCGTGCCTTTAGATGCAATGACCCGTTCCACAGCAAAATCGGCATTACTTTTGTAACGACTAGCATGACAATTTGGACACTTGTCCAGTTCTGCATAGTCACCGCGGTACAATATGCAATGGTTCCTACATGCGTGTATTCTTTGCACTCGCATCTTCAATGGGTTGATAATCTTCTTTGCTTCATATGTGTTTCTTGGGACCAAGTTAGGCTTCGGAGTAGATTGGCCAACAAAATTAGGAGTTCGTTAAAACTATTGTCCGACCATCCAAATTTTGCCTTCACAATCAGAAGATGGAGCATGAAACACAACACGGTCCACTCATTCCCACAACCCTCATACGTACGGTCCTTTGCTGCCTTCTTTAGTGTTTGAAAATTTTCTAACCCTTTAGCACTCCCTAGCAACACCTCCGGTTCAATGTGGCGCAACATTTCTTCCATATCAACATCACATTCCTCGTCCACCTGTGGCGCATCTGTTTGATCATCATTTTGATCTTCACAGCCAAAAGCATCATCCATCATGACATGATCATTTTCATCTGCATCTTCATCACCCACTTCATCATACCTGGTGCCGATGTCTGCATTGTTGAAAGTACTTTCTGCTTCACCATGGTGGGACCAAGTTTTGTATCCTTTCACAAAACCACACTTTATCAAATGCATCTTGATGACATTAATATCTTCCCACACAATTTTGTTGCAACAATCACAACATGGACTATGTATTTGCTTTGTCCTAGAAATTTGGGCATGCTTCTGCGCAACCTCAAGAAAGTTTATTAACTCTATCAAGAATGTAGACGAATTTCTCCGTATGCCATACATCCATGCTCTATGTTCCATCTTAAATAACCTATAAAAGTAATTCTATTATAAACTCCGTATGCTCTATGCTTCATTTAATATGTAAAAAAACGGAAACAAAACCAAATTCTATAATTTTAATTATTGAAGCTAGTAATTTTAATGACAAAATAATAATTTAATATGTAAACTTTCTTCTATAATTGCAATAATAATTTAATATAATTGCAAATGTAAACTTGCTATTAATGACAAACTAATAACTTATATAATTTAATATAACTTGATTCTATATTATGAACATATAGTATTTTGCATTGACAAACTAATAATTTAAATCTAAATCTATTTAAAAAATAAATCTCTGAATCAATACCTCTCTTCACTCCCCTCTCTCTTCAAGATAACCCTAGGTCTAGATCTAGATCTCTATCTACATAGAAATCATTAATAAAAAGAGAAAACTAAGGTTAAAATAGCACAAACTCACCTTATATAGCCACCTCCTCCACGAAAATCGAGAGCAAAACCTTCCCCCCTAGATTTGGTGTTTTTGGAGCTTTTCCCGAGCTCCTCTCGGGCACAGCGCCATTGGAAGGTTGCTGAGAAGAAGGGGTTGACCTATATTTATAGAAGACACAGTGCTGGCGGTTGGCATAAGGAAACCGCCAGCAGTAATCTTTGCGCTGGCGGTGCCTTATGTTGACCACCAGTACTGTGTCCATTTATGCTGGCGGTCAGATTAAGACACCCGCCAGCACTGTTACCTCTCCTGGCGGGCTATTAAGCCAACCGCTAGCATTGATTCCTCTCCCGGCGGTTTATTAAGCCAACCGCCAGCACACTTTTCTGAATATCTTCGGTCGGAACGCGGTTTGACTCAACTACTCACTCACTCACTCACTCACTCACACACTCGCTCCCAACCCTAGATGCCGCCGCAAGCAGCCGCAACCGACCCTGTACCCCTCCACCGACGCTCGTAAGCTTTGCGCGCGCATCGCCGCCTCAGCCGCCGTCGGCAAACTGTCGAGCCACTCTTCAACCTCCAGTTCCTCGACTAACGTCGAGCAGCAGGTTCACCGCTGTCGCATGGCGAGTAGCTCCGTCGCGCCCAACCTTAGCCAATTCGTGCCTCTCCCCCTGCTAATGTGCCCGTCATGTCGCCTCCGGTTAATTTGGTACAAGACCAAGTCAGATAGCATCATCTACAAGTGCCCGAACAACCACTTGGTTTGTTTTTCATCTCATGCCCTAATTCATTTGATTAGTACTGATTCGGTTTATATAATATTAGTGATTATTAGTTGATATAATATTAGTAGGATTTGTTGATTATTATTGATTCAGTTGATACAATATTAGTAAGATTTGTTGATTATAGAATTATCCAATTTATTGATGAAAGCCACATTTGTTGTTTATTCTTTTAGGGGGACCCTAACTCATGTCAGGAAGTTTATTATGAAAATCAATACATCAACCATTTGAAAAATTTTCACCCTCATTTGCTGCCGCCAAACTATCAGTCGTTCAGCAGTTTAGTTGGTGCAACGCCAGAACCAGGAGCGGCACAACCGTCTAGTGTTGTGTATCCGCCGGGGGCGAGTGCGGGGAGCCACCACAAGCAAATTCAGAATTTCTGGAACGATCGAATCAGATGAAGTGTGTCATTTCTGATCTGAAGGTGGGGATGAGTGATTTGAAGATAGCGAGTAATGAAACGAGGCTTGAACTTGCAGACCATAGAGGGCAACTTATTGACATTATGGCGGAAATTGGCTATCGGAAGAAGCGCAACAAAAATCAAGGATTCTGCATGCAGGGCACCATCACCGCTGTTGTGGTCTTGATAATAGGTTTAGTGCTTGGTAGCTATATCACAACCAGACTGTCTAAGAAATTTGAGTGAGGCAAAGTTGTGTTGATTTGTGAGTGAGGCCCCTAATGTAGTGTACTTTAATTTGTGTTGGTTTTAAGTGTGCTTTGAAACATTTGTCATCATGCATGTTGTTTGTGTGAAATAAACCTTTCTAAGGTGTTGTTTGTGTTGATATTTCAGTTTGAATTTTACTTGTTGTTGCTGTCCATGCATGTTGAAATATTGGTGACTTGTATCAATTTCAAGCTATTTTCAGCTTCACTGTGTTGGCGGGTGCATATGAAAGCCGCCAGTAGTAAAGATCCCTGCTGGCGGTCGATATAAGCCACCCGCCAGCAGAAATGGGACCATTTGTGCTGGCGGTTGGCTTATGTAGGCCGCCCCCACTAAACCTTCTATGCTGGAGGTCGACATAACTCGTTCGCCAGCATAAATGGTAACATTTTTGCTGGCGGGTCGCTTATGTCGCCCGCCAGCAGTGATGCTTCAATGCTGGCGGTTGCTGTCCCGGCGCCCCTGCGCCCCACTTTGCTAGCGGTTGATTGTTGCACCCGCCAGCACATTAATTTGCTAGTGCCAGGACAAATCGTTTCTGGCCTAGTGGCTTCTCCTGCACAAGCGCTGCCACCTTCCAAATCAAAGCAGAGAGCAGAGAATCGCATGCCGTCGTCGTTTCGCAGCGCCCAGGAGCTGCTGAAAGAAGCAGACATCACCACGAAGACTCCCTGGCCAAACCGCACACCTGCTGTCACTGCGCCCTCCCTCGGAGCAAGCCGGTGTCACCGCAAGTTCCTGACACCGAGATGCGTTCGGCAAACTCCTTCACGGCGCTGGACACCCTGAACCGGACCGCAGCTTGATGTTTAGAGCTCCCGTCCGTCATCGTCCACTCCAACATCCGTCAGTCTCATCTTCTTCCGCCCACTGATGACTTGGTGAGAACACCCTCGTACTGTACCATGCTTCTCTTTTTATCTCGCTCTTCAGTCTCCAGTAATGATTCGTCATCTCCGTCAATTTCGTGTGAGCAACCAGTGCTCCGACAAAGATGGTTGCTAAAGCCTCTCCGCATGCTGCTGCTGCTGTTTGTCGGCACAAGCTAGCGCCGGCGCTCCCTCTTCATCAGCTCCACGGTGTATGCCATCAATCACCACATCGACCAGAGGTGAGAAGCTAGGCTGATGCTAGTTTACTCATGTTCTGTATTCTAGCGTGTTCATGCATGTCGTCTCTGATTCTCAAGCCAGCAACCACATGCAGTAGTTGCTCCATGCGAAGTTCATCCGTAGTTTAATTCCGGTTGATCTCTACTGCTTATAGTTTCCTATCCTTTGTCATGCACACGTAAGCTGAAGGCTACCATTGTTCTTAATTTGATCTGTTGTCCATCGTCACCGTTGATCAGGGAAGCACAACATTCTACACATGCTAATAGCAACTCTGTTTATCTATGCTTGCATGCATGTGTTTTCCGTACTCAAGTACACACGCTAGAAAGCAAGCAATCAGTACAAATACACCATGATGTCAGCATTTCATTATGCTTATGTCACATATATTCTTTTTCTTGAAGAGTCAATATCTATCTAGCTAGTAATCAAAGCCATGTCTCTGACTTTTTCTTTGTAAATCTTCCTTCCAATCTACAGTTAACCATGATTAGATCCATAATCTTTGTTTAAACCATAGAACCATCGTTTTATCCTGTTTAAGCTCGCTCTTGTTGCATAGTTTCGTCTCACAATAAAATACGCGTTAGCGCTTACTATAAAATGTGTTTTATGAATTTATTTTATTTTAAACTTGATTAATATATACTAAACTTGTTTTCTAAATAAAATCTAATTAGAGCTACCTTTCGGCTTTTCATAATATAAATGTTAAATTGATTAATGACTATTCAATTTGCTTTCTAAATAAAAAGCAACATAAGCTACCTCGTGTTTTATTAATTAAATGTTAATTTGACTAATAAGAATATAAATGTGTTTTGGATTATAATTTAATTAGTTGAACTCGAAATATAAAGTTGTACGTTTAGATGCTACAGATGCTTCTTTTAAAGTAAATGTTTAATTTACATAAATGATACTTGAATATTTATAAATAAAATTAGAATAAGCTATACATCGTTCCTTTTATATAAAGTAACTTGCTTAATTATAAATAGGTTATTTCTCTGAAATAACCTATGGACATGATTTTATTGAATTAAAATATACCAAGCACATAGCCTTGTGTGATATCATCTAAATCTCCCGATAGTCCCGAGTGTTTTTGCGTTCGCGGTCCTTGAGCCAACCCTTGTCCTTTTTTAAAGCCTTTTCTTGATTGGTGTATTGTCTTAGTTGTTCTTGTTTGTCTGCTTTGCATGTTTGTGCCCGATGTTTGCTTCGAGTAGAAGATCGAGCTATTGATCAGAAGTTCAGAAGTTTCAGGAGAGCAAGAGCGGAAGAGCTTAAGAGTAGCTTTGTGTTGAGAAAGGCAAGTGGACTTCTCCCCCTGCATATTCTATTTTTGTCCCACACAACTTGCATGATAACTAAGTTTACATTTAAATGTTGTATTGCATAAATTTGATGGGAAATCACCTTTTTAAGGACATGACTAGAATTTTATCCTCACTACCTTGGACAACCCTTTTAAATAAATGTTTTGGGTAGAAATGCTTAGTTGCTATACCTTGGGATGGTTCAAATGAAACTTTTGCAATGATGAATGTTGATCATGATAACTTTTGTGATATATATATATGTGTGTGGTTAATAACAAGATCATATGGTTTAACTGGAACATGGAGAACCACCTAGGAAAACAGTGCAACCACAGTCTATATGGCTCTGACTTAGCCAATTAATTAGGTGTGTGATTGTACTGGTGACCTTATCCGAAAGGAGCACAGGGGGCTCGGAGTTGCAGGGGTATAGACCGGTCCTCTTGGCCGCAGCCTTTGCTAAGGTGCTGTCCACTAGGGAGGGTTATGGTCCGCCCTGAGCTGTAACTGTCGTGGGTTGTTGGTCCTTTGCATGTCTTTATAAAGGCTTCGTAGCATCCCTATGCAATCACACCTTGTTAGTGTGGTACGATGCTTGGCCAGCATCGCATGGTTGGGTTCAAAGTTCTTAGGAACTTTTACGCGAGCTGTGGTGAAAGTGTACAACCTCCGCAGAGTGTAAAACTGATTGATCAGTCGTGCTCACGGTCAAGAGCGGCCTGGACCCTCACATGATAATCAAACATAAAGATGGAATTAAATCATGGTTTCCCTATGGTTTTGAGATGGGATGCTTTCCTAAATGCTTAAGTGGGTTGGTATGAACTTACATCTAGTAAATAGGTGCTTGCTAATAAAATTTGACCAACTTAAAATGCTAACCACTGCAAAACTTTAGCCTATCCTTGATAGCCTTGCATCTTCCCCCACTTGCTGAGCTCCAACCATAAGTGTGCTCACCCTTGCTAAACCGCTGTTCAGAGAAGAAGAAGAAGGTGTATGATGTCCAGAAGATGGTGCTAGGCATACGCAACCCCTAGTCGATTGCCTGTGAAGTTTGGAGCCACTGTTTCCCAAGATTCCGCTGTAAATCTCTTCTTTTCTTTACGTGATATTGTTTCTGTTATTCACTATGATGTCACTATATGTATGAAACTATATCCTGGCATACATATAGGTAGCACTTGGTTTTCTTCGGAAAATCAGGTGTGAGAGTTTGACACCAAATCCAGCATCTGGTCAGTACCCTCAGTTCCAACCGCAGAGGCCAAACATGGCCACACTGGTCGGACCGATGCAGGGTACCGGTCAGACCAATGCTATGGAGTTGGTGCCTGATCAACCTTTGCCAGTTTCTGTCGTGCCAAATCAGATGGTCCCTACTTTTCCTAATGTTGGACCTCATTATAGTACGACAATAAATGCATCGGCCTCCAAAAACATTATTCCGGACGATGTGTTTGAAAGTTACATGTTAGCTCAAGCTAAGATAGGCCCCTATTCAAAAAGGTAAATTTGGAGAATCCTCAGCCACCACAGCCAAATAATCCTAATTGGGAGGAATTTAATAAATTTAAGAAAGATTTGGCTAATGTGGTAAAAACTAAACTTGGGGTTGATATAGGTAACACTAATTTATATCAAAAAATATATGATCCCGAGTTTGATAGATTTCCTCTCCCACATGGTTGGTGTATGCCTGATTTAATTAAATTTACTAGTCAATACACTGCACAACTAGGTGAAGCTGGTGTTTATAATGCTTTAAAACTGCGCTTGTTTTCTTTATCTTTAACTGGCGCCGCTTTTGCTTGGTTTTCTTTGCTTGCTCCTGATTCTATTTTATCTTGGGATATGTTAGAACGTAACTTTCATGATCACTTTTATAGTGGGAGCATACAATTAAAATTTACAGACTTAACATCGTTTAGGCAAGGAAGAGATGAGACTGTCTCTGCCTTTAAAAGGTTTAAAGAAACTAAAAACCGGTGCTTTAATTTGTCAATCACTGACATGGACCTTGCAGACATTTGTCTGAAGGGTTTAAGATCATCCATTAGAGATAAGATAGAGGGCTTTGACTTTCTTTCGGTTGCACAAGTTCAAGTAAGAGCTTTAGTTGTTGAAAACCGAATGAATAAAGAGAAGGATAACTTTAAGTCACGTCGTTCTAATGTTCATATTATTGATTATGATTCTGGTAGTTCGAATGATAGTGATAAAGAAGTTTATGCTGCTGAATTTGTTTGGCCCTCTAAAGAAAAATATTATTCCCCTTCATCTCTTAAGCCGGCTAGTAAGGGTCAGCAAGAAGAAATTAAATTTACTTTTGATGTTTCCAAGTGTGATCGTATATTTGATGAATTGCTTAAATCTGGAAATATCAAATTAACTCATACTATTCCTCTACTTGAAGAATTGAAAAGACATGCATATTGTAAGTTTCATAATTCATTTTATCATGCTATTAATGATTGCAATGTGTTTCGTCGACAGGTTCAATCGGCCAAAGGTCGTTTGACTTTTCATGAGATGCAAGTGGATAAAGCTCCTTTTCAAATTAATACCATGGATTTGCAGCAGCCTAAGGTACTGGTTCGGCCACATCAAGCTGAAGCAACTAAAGGCAATAACGTGGTAATCATGGAAGCTAAGCCCGATTTAAGAGGGAAGGAGCTAATTCGCAAAGTTGAGTATGAGAAAACTCCTGATGGCAAAGAGACTTTCAAGGTTACAGTGAGTGCCTCTGGACATGGGGGGCAAGGGTTGTCCACACCCGTCGATGAACGACCATCGGAGCCGTCTCTGGCCAGACCGGTTAGACCGGTGGAGGTGACCGGTCAGACCGGTGTACCCCTAGGCCGTCCGAGGATGACCAAGCCAAGCCGTCTGGAGATTGGAAAATAGAAACGTAATGTAGCAAAAAATCAAGGGAGTGGTCCTAAACCAAAGGTCACTTTCGACATGCTATTTGAAAAGTATTCCAAGCAAAAGGCTGTTACAAGTGATCGGCCATTAAAAAAGGATGAGGTCACCTACACACCAAGGAGGGTCATCTTCACCTCCAAGGGCTGCTACAAGACTTAAGGGTGAATCATCACAGCAAGGGCAACGCTTTAGTCCACCATGGGCGTCATCAAGTTCAAATGCACCACGTCCGGTATATGATGACAATGGAGTGATGTGGGTGCCATACCAACAAGCTTTTCATGCTAGATGGAGTAGACAGAAATCAGCTTTTGACAAGATCTCCAGGCCTATCCAAGACCGATTGGCTCCACGCCGATCTAATCAGGGTTACCAGACCCGACCGGTCAGACCGATCGCTGCCACCGGTCAGACCGGTGTGGCTAGAAAAGCCGCGCCACCTCCAGAAAAGCAAGTTTACAAGCCAAGGCAAAGGGAGGAGGTGCAGAAGATGGAAGTTGATCCAGAGAGGACTACAGGTCAAGATGTTATTCAGATTGGATCAATAGATGTTCTTATTGGAGAAGATGGCAAAAGACCGATTGTTCCAAACAATAAGGTTGTGACATCAACTCCAGATGTTGCTGCTAATGACCATGAGGCTAGTGGAAGTAGCTCCAACTCCAAGTACTTCTTGCCAAGGTGGTGTCCTCCCGGATTGACTCGTACACAAAGAAGGAAGCTCCAACGCCTAAGATTTCAAGAGAAGAGGAAAAGGAGCTAGAGAAGCAAAGGGGTGAAGCTTTCAACCAGTACATGCCTATGGTACCTCAAGGGAAAGAATGGAGAGTCAAGACCAGCTCTGAACCCTCACCGGTCAGACCGGTGGAGGAGTCGATCAGACCGATGACCCAGAGATGCCGCCCGGTTTCTCTTCTTCGGTTCCTATGGTTTGTGGTGACAAGTCCACATCAGATCCTACACCAGAAGACGATGAGGAGCTTGTTGATTACAGTTCTTCGCCTGAGCGCATGAATTTAGACATCAACGTGATACACATGTCTATGGATGGTTATGTGCTCTCGAAGGAAGACGTTGGGCATCTCGACTTTGGCCAAAGGAAGCTATTTTCCAGAAGCCTAAAGCTACTGAAAATCATCTGAAGTCTTTGTACATGAAGGGACACATCAATGGGAAGCCTATCTCTCGCATGTTGGTGGACGGAGGAGCGATTGTCAACTTGATATCATACTCTTTGTTCAAGAAACTAGGAGGTTCAGATGATGAGCTGATCAAGACCAACATGACCGTCAATGGTGTTGGAGGAGGCGAGCCAATGGGAGCTAAAGGCGTCGTCTCTATGGAGCTCACCGTTCGGAGCAAGACATTGGCTACGACATTCTTCGTCGCTGAGACACAAGGTAACTTCAGTCTTATCCTTGGTCGTGATTGGATTCATGCAAATCAGTGTGTGCCTTCTACTTTACATCAATTTTTAATCCAATGGGTAGGCGACGAGGTAGAGATTTGTCATGGTGATGCATCGGCTTGTGTTGCAGTGGCCGATAGTTCTACTATGGATAATCATGAGAATCTTAAGTACTTAACTGGTTTGGATTTATCTAACTTAAAACTTATTGATTCTACCAAAGATGGCTTTGCTACTGTTGTCGTGAAGCCGATCGTTGATCAGGCTAGAACCTCTCTGTTGATTTGATGGATGCAAATCTGGAGTGGTTGCAACAAAGACGAGAGCACTATCCGGGCGCATAAGAACGATATGTGTAAGGCCATTGAAGATTTTGATGATTTGAGCAAGTTAGGACAAGGGTTTACGTCGGCTGATCTTTTAGAGGAAGTTGATATTGGTGATGGCACTGTACCTAGGCCGACATTTGTAAACAAGAATCTTGATCCTTTGTTTAAATCTGATTTAATAAAGTTATCAAAAGAGTATGTTGATTGCTTTGCATAGAATTGCAATGAAATGCCTGGTTTAAGTTGTGATTTAGTTGAGTATCATTTACCTATTAAACCTGGTTTTAGGCCTTATAAACAACCTCGTAGAAACTTTAATCCTGATATTTATGACCGAGTGAAAGAAGAAGTCAATTGGTTACTTGATGCAAAGTTTATTAGGCCTTGTCGTTATGTTGATTGGATCTCTAATATTGTGCCTGTTGAGAAAAAGGAACAAAAAAGCTTCATGTTTGCATTGATTTTAGAGATCTTAATAGAGCTACTCCTAAAGATGAATATCCTATGCCTATAGCCGATTTTCTTGTTAATGCTGCATCCGGACATAGAATTCTGAGCTTTCTTGATGGTAATGCTGGTTACAATCAAATATTTATGGCTGATGAGGATATATCCAAAACGGCTTTCATATGTACGGGTTTTGTTGGCTTGTTTGAGTGGGTTGTCATGACTTTTGGATTGAAAATGCAGGTGCTACTTATCAAAGAGCTATGAATTTAATCTTTCATGATTTGCTTGGCATCATAGTAGAAGTTTATATTGACGATATTGTTGTCAAATCGGCTGGAGATAATTCTCATTTAGCTGATTTAAGACTTGCATTTGAGAAAATGTGTCGATATAAATTAAAGATGAATCTACTCAAATGTGCTTTTGGTGTATCGGCTGGGAAATTCTTAGGCTTCATTGTACATGAGAAAGGCATAGAGATAGATCCTAAAAAGATCGAGGCAATCCAGAGTGTTAAAGCACCAGATTGTAAAAAGGATTTGCAAAAGTTCTTGGACAAGGTAAATTATTTGAGGAGATTCATTTGTAACTTGTCCGAGAAGGTGAATGCTTTTACTCCTTTACTTCAGTTAAAAAATGATGCTCACTTTACTTGGGGGGCAACACAACAAGAGGCATTTGATGAGATTAAGAGCTATTTGACTTCGCCACCCGTTCTTCAAGCACCCAATAGTGGTATTCCTTTCAAGTTTTATGTAGCGGCTAAAAAGGATGTTATTGGAGGTGTTTTGCCTCAAGAGATCGAAGGCAAGGAGTACATTGTTGCATATGAGAGTAGAAAATTATTGGATGCCGAAACAAGGGACACTTTTATTGAAAAGTTGTCTTTATCATTATATCATACTTATACCAAGTTAAGGCATTATCTATTACCTAGTACTTGCATAGTAGCATGTCAAACCGACATAATCAAATATATGTTGCATAAAACAATTTTAAGTGGTAGAGTCGGCAAATGGGCTTATGCTTTAGTTGAATATGATTTACATTGTGAGCCATTAAGCTCTATGAAAGGTCAAATTGTTGCCGACTTTATTGTTGGACATAGAGTAGATAAGCAACTTGATTTAAATGTCCGTTATGTTACTTTTACTCCTTGGAAGTTGCATTTTGATGGATCGGTTTGCAAAGATGGTTGTGGTGTTGGAATTGTCATTATTTCGCCAAGTGTGGCTGTTTTTGAAGCTCTTAACCGATTGGATCATGATTGTACTAACAACCAAACCAAATATGAGGCTCTTCTATTTGGGTTGGAGATTTTGCATGACATGGGAGTAAAACATGTGGAAGCATATGGAGATTCTTTATTAGTGGTACAACAAGTTTCCAAGGTATGTCAATGTTTAAATGGCTTTTTAAATGCTTATCTTGATAAGTGTTTAGACATCATATCTTGTATGGATGAATTTGTTATCTATCATGTGCCACAAGAGGAAAATCCTAGAGCTAATGCTCTGGCTCAACAAGCATCTGGTTATAATGTTCGAAAAAGAAATTTTCAAGAACACAAATCGTTGCTTGCAGCCGAGTGTTTTGCTCTGGAAGCACCGGTCAGGCCGACGCAGCCGACCGGTCTAACCGATGACACCAGTCTAACCGATGCCACCGACCGATCCGACCGGTCCCGCAGATCTGGGCCAACACATGGCACCGGTCTGACCGATGACCATGACCAGTCTGACCGGTCCCCTGATAAAAATTCCTCCTTGGTTTTTTGTGATAAAATTGAGGTGGATGATTGGAGAAAGCCTTTGGTTGATTATTTGCATAATCCTAGCAGTCCAGTTGATAGAAAAGTCCGACGATGGGCTCTTAAGTTTGTTCTTGATGACGGTGAATTTTATCGTCAGATTGCAGATGATTTGCTCTTAACGTTTCTGGGTCCTGATCAAGCTAGGTTGGCTATGGCAGTGGTTCATGAGGGTATTTTTGGTACTCATCAATCCGCTCCTAAGATGAAGTGGCTCCTCAGGCGAGCTTGCTTTAATTGGCCTACAATGATTGCTGATTGTTTTAGATACTACAAAGGTTGTGAAGAGTGTAAAAAATATGGGGATGTTCAGTTGGTGGCTGCTGCGTTGATGCATCCGATCATTAAGCCTTGGCCTTTACAGAGGATGGGGTCTGGATTTCATTGGCAAGATTCATCCTTCGTCGTCAAAGGGGCATTGTTTTGTGATTATGGCTACTGATTACTTCACCAAGTGGACTGAAGCTGTCCCTTTGAAGAATATGACACATAGAGAGGTGATTGAGTTTCTCACCGGACATATCATACATAGGTTTGGCATTCCGCAAACTTTAACTACGGATCAAGGGACTTCATTTATATCTAAAGAGGTGCGTTAATTTGTTGATTCCTATGGGATTAAGTTACTTAATTCATCTCCATATTATGCTCAAGCCAATGGTCAAGCCGAGTCTGGCAACAAAATTTTGGTAAAGCTCATTAAGAAGAAGATAGAAGACAATCCTAGAAGATGGCATAAGGTATTATCTGTAGCTTTATGGGCTCATCGTATTTTTAGACATGGTGCTACTAAACTTACTCCTTTTGAGCTTGTGTATGGTCAAGAGGCCGTTTTGCCTGTTGAGGTAAATCTAGGTGCATATAGACTTGCAAAGCAAAATAACCTTAATGTTGAGTCATATTATGCTTTGATGATGGACAATATTGATGAAGTGACCGACAAGCATATGGAGGCTTTGGAAGAAATTGAGAAAGACAAGAGGAGCATGGCTAGAGCATACAACAAGAAGGTAAAGGCCAAATCTTTTCAGGTAGGTGATTTGGTTTGGAAGACGATTTTACCTATTGGATCTAAAAGTAAAAAGTTTGGCAAGTGGTCTCCAAGTTGGGAAGGTCCGTACAAGGTTGTCAAGGTTTGTCCTTGGAATTCTTACATGGTAGAAACTTTCCAAGGACAATGACTTCCAAGAGCTCTCAACAGGAGGTACTTGAAGATATTTCATCCAAGTGTCTGGCAAAATGCTTGATAGGATATGGACGATTTAAAGTAAAAATCGCCCTTAGACCAAAAAAATGGCCGGTGAAGTGTCACATCAACCTTAGAATTATTTTTTAGACAACAAGCTTTACTAAAAAAAGGGGGGCATATGTTCGCACCCAAAATTGGCACAAGGCCGATCAGGCTGACGCCACCGGTCAGACCGGTGTCCCTTAACGGTCTGACCGGTGGGGTGTCTTGTAGCCGATCCGGCAACGGCCACACCGGTCTGACCGGTGGACACCGAGTCTGAGTAGAATTGAGGAGTCCTTGCGAATTTCGAGTTGTAAAAGGATTTCTTGCGGGGCAAGACCTTCCCACCCTATAAATATAAAGGACCACGACCATTTTAGGTGGAATCACCCAATCGATCATTCATTTTTACAACTTTTATCTCTCAAACCCTAGCTTTTCTAACCTCGTGCTTTCCTTGCTTGTCTCGACGACGATCAGGGACGTTCTGAGTGGCCTTGC
Organism: Cenchrus americanus; assembly: GCA_947561735.1. Classification (NCBI taxonomy): domain Eukaryota; kingdom Viridiplantae; phylum Streptophyta; class Magnoliopsida; order Poales; family Poaceae; genus Cenchrus; species Cenchrus americanus. Next base: position 193,253,175 of record OX387242.1, read on the forward strand.
CGACCTCAGAGCAACCCTAGGCGCGCCACCTCCGACGGGGTCCCTCCCGAGGCGGTGATCTTAGGTTTTCACCATGCGTCTGTGTAGCAAACATGGCCCCATTTGCCATTTGTTCGAGTTGATTTTGTTGATTCATGCTAACACAAGTAATGGGACTAACCACGTTGTCTAGCATGTCTTTGTAGGAATTCCTAGGTCCCATGGATGTTACCACATGTTAACATACCATGCCCAAGCTAACATGTCATACCACAAGTTAATATACCATGGACATGTTAGGTTACTTACAGCAAATTTGAGGACTTAGTATATATTTGGAGGCTATAAGTAATGGCATGTTAAGTATGTTAAGTTGAAGCAAAGATCCAAGTTGAAGACGCGAAGAAAAAGAAGGAAAAAGACACCCTCGGATGAACCGACGGTATCCAAATAGCAAGCGTCGGTGCAATCGTCGGACAAGTTGGTACACTGGTTGAAACCCTAGGTACCGTCGGATGAACCAACGGTCCATTTTTTAGTAGCGTCAGACGTGTTGCAGAGGAAGAGCAGCGAAGACAGTTGCACTGGATGATCCGATGGTCTGAGTGGGGTCACCGTCGGTCTATCCGACGCGCAGTTTGAATCAAGACAGAGACGCGCCAAGACGAAGCCTTCAGCACCGGATGATCTGACGCCTTGGACAAGGTGAAGCGTCGGTCTATCCGATGATCGCGTGGAAGCTAACAGAGGTGACTTGGACGCGGGGTCTTCAGCATCGGATGATCCGACGCACCGTCGGTACATAGCGTCGGAGCAGTTGTGTCAGAGAACCTCAACGTTCATGTGCGGTGGAGGCAACGGCTAGTAGCACCGGATGAACCGACGCCCGGAAAAAGATAGCGTCGGATCATCCGATGGTACTACTTTCAGCAGCTTTTAGCCAACGGCTAGTTTAATGCCTTGGGCTATTTATACCTCCTCCACCTGCCCATTTGAGGTTGCTGGATTGTGTGGAAGTGCAGAGGAGTTCAAGACACATTGAAGATCATATCCAATCCATCCAAGTGCTTAATTGCTCATCCTTAGACTTGCATATGCTTTGTGTATGTGCTTAGTGCTAGGCTTAGCTTAGAGCTGAGTGAGTGCAAGGTTGTGCCAACCTTGTGAGGTGATTCTGTCGTATGGACCTCCCTGGGCCCACTACCTCGGTGGGTACCAGGACCGACTACTCGGTGGGCCCCTGGGACTACCCGGCTTGTGCCGCACGGCACCTGATGGCGTGAGGCGCAAGGACTACGGTGGAGAAGTACTCGGATAGGAAGCTATACATACCTTGTACTGTGTAGAGGACTCCTAGACGTACACGACTAGTACTCTCTCCCTAAACCGACCTGTAACCCTGCCGCCCAGACTATATAAGGTGAGGCAGGGACCCTTCTCTCTCATTACGCATCATCTTGTAATCACACCCAATCAATCCAGAGCTACGCAGCATACAGGACGTAGGGTATTACGCACCTCGCGGCCCGAACCTGTCTAAATTGTGTGCCACGTGTCTCTTCCTTCGAGTTACCGATCTCGGCGAGGTCACATTCATCTACCTCGGGTACTCCCCTTGGTAGGTTGCCGGTCTAAAACACCGACAGCTGGCGCGCCAGGTAGGGGATCTCGCCAAAGATCATATGGCGAACTCGACGGCTTCAATCTTCATCAAGCCAACTGTCGCCTTCAACCGTGGCGACACCTCCGTCTTCGGCTCCTGGGTCTGCACTGCTGACAGCGCCGGATCCTTCTAGCGCCGCCTCATCATGCCGCCCAACCCAAAGACCGGGCTCGTGATGTTTCCCGAAGTAGTCACGGGTGATCTTGCCGGAAAATTCAGCGAAATTTCGCTCTACAACTAGCACGCCGACTTCGAGCTCGGATCCGACTCCAACTCGAACTCGACCTCACCGTGGGCCATCGCATGCGAGCCGGCTATCGAACCACCATGTGCAGAGTCCCCTCTCCATGAGCACTTCCCATACGGCCTCTACATCGCTAGCGAGGCCCACGCGAAGGCTCTTTCCGCACGCCGGGCTGGGAAGGAGATCGCCTCCGAGTACGACTAGGACTCCAACCCCGTCTCTAGCTACAACTCAGACTCCAACCCCGTCTCCGGTTACTACTTGGACTCCTCCTACGAGTTTGACTTCGAGGCAGACCCTGACGAGCCCGAGTCCGAGAACTACACGACTGAGCAACCGCTGTCAGGACCTGCCTCCGGCCTGGTTATAACATCTACACCCGCCGGCAGATTCGTCTACTGGCCAGACCACAAGCCCGCAGACCTGACAGACGAGAACTCACGCTACATCGCCTACCTCGACTCACTTCCCTTCTAGGAGGGAACCCCGCTAGCTCCAACTGAGGAGAACACTCCAACAAAGGTGGCGACCAGCGACTCCAGCCTCGGCTCTCCTGATCAGCAAGTCTTCATGACTACCAACGAGACGCCGGGACCCTCAGGGACACTCCCTGACCGATATCTCGAGGATATCTCAGCAGACGAGTTATCTGCCAACGCACCCGCAGACGAGACCGACGCCAACAGGGACGCCCGACGTGAATGCAACAGAAAGCGGGACGAACGGCGCCGACATCTTCGCGAGTCCCTACCCATTTGGAACCTCGCGGAGGCCCTTGACCAAGTCGAAAGCTGGGTGCACACTACCCCAGAGCAATGCCTCATGTCTATCACCATGATAGCATGTCAGACTCACGGGATGCGTGCGGTAGAAGTCATCGCCAAGCTCGCGGAGGACGCCTACTTCATGAGAGTTGACAACAGAGTCACTCAAGTGCCCCCTGTCAGGAATCGCCAGCAAGACAACGAGGCCACAAGTCGAAGTGCAGATATCGGTCGCAACCGTACTCAAGGGGAGCTACCGGCTAACCCCAACCGTACCCGGGCATCGACCGGTGGACCCTCTCATGGTGGCAACAGCGCCGGCGGCACCGGCGACAACCGTGAGATCATCCCTCATCGTGATCCTGGCGGCGGAGGCAGCGACGGCGGGAGCTCCAACTACGGGGCTGGCAGGAGAGCCGGGGGCGGAGGCGACCGCGGCGGCCGAGGCCACGCAAACAGCCACGCCTCCGGCGCTTCACGTGGCGGCTTCGACGCCCACCAAAAAATCGAAGAACTACGATGCAAGAAGTCCTCCACGGCAGGCGACAACGATGGCTTCCCCGCCTTCTCTACACGGCTTCGCAATCTACTCCTCCCGGAGAAATTCAAACCTCTAGGGATCACCAAGTACGACGTGAAGCAAGATCCAGTACAATGGCTCAGATGCTATGCCCTCTCCATCGAAAACGCTGGTGGAAATAACGACACGAAGTGCCTCTACTTCCCCTTCTGCCTGGATCAAGCTCCGCTTACATGGCTTCCAAGTGCACTTCGCCTTTCTACGGCATCATCCCCGGGAACGCGGCTATCCCACTGGGCTCAGTGTCTTGCCAGTTACCTTTGGGGAGACAAGGGAAAACTACCGCATCGAGTACATCAAGTTCTAAGTCGCAGACTTCGAGAATTCCTACCATGCCATCCTCGGCAGACCAGCTATCGCCAAGTTCATGGCAGTACCTCACTACACGTACTTGGTACTCAAGATGCCAAGTCCGGCCGGTGTACTCTCGCTGTGAGGGGACTTGAAGATATCCTTCGACTGCGACACAGAAGCTGTGGAACTGGCAGCCACGAATCAATAACCCAACGCAATGATGGAGATCTACGCTGCATCCAAGAAGCTTGCCCCAACTGAACTCGACACCCCAGAGAAGTCAGACAATGCCAACAAGCCTCAGCCACCTCAGGAGGTTCAAGTCAAGATGATTGACCTCGGGACAGGCGACAACAGCAAGACCACCACCATCAGGGCGGGCCTCGACCTGAAATAGGAAGACGCACTTGTCAGCTTCCTCTGGGCAAACCGAGACATCTTCACGTGGAAACCAACAGACATGTCAGGGGTGCCCAAGAATCTGATCGAGCATTCACTCAACGTCGACCCTAAAGCTACCCCGAAGCGACAACACCTCCGCCGCTTCGCCGACGACAGACGGGATGCCATCAAGGAGGAACTCGCCAAACTACTCGCAACTGGCTTCATCAGAGAAGTTTTCCATCCTGAGTGGCTCACCAACCTCGTCCTCGTCCGCAAGAAGAACTCGAACGAGTGGAGGATGTGCGTCGACTACACTGACCTCAACAAGCACTGCCCTAAGGACCCCTTCGGGTTGCCGCAGACAGACCAAGTCATCGACTCCACGGCGGGCTGCGACCTGCTCTGCTTCCTCGACTGCTACTCTGGGTACCACCAGATCGCAATGAAGGAAGAAGACCAGGAGAAGACCGCATTCATCACCCCGTTTGGCGCGTACTGCTACACAACCATGTCCTTCGGGTTGAAGAACACCGGCGCTACCTACCAGCGAGCTATCCAGGCCTATTTCAAGAGGCAGCTCAACAAGAACGCCGAAGCCTATGTGGATGACGTGGTCGTCAAGACTAGAAACTCCGACACGCTCATCACCGATCTTGAAGAGACTTTCGCATCCCTGCGAGAGTACCACTGGAAGCTCAACCCGAACAAGTGCGTCTTTGGTGTCCGTCAGGCAAACTACTCGGCTTCATCATCAGCCATCACGGCATCGAAGCCAATCTCGAGAAGATCTCCGCCATCACCAGCATGAAAGCTCCCACGTGCATCAAAGACATGTAGAAGCTGACCGGGTGCATGGCGGCCCTGAACAGATTCATCTCGAAGCTTAGAGAACGGGGCTCCCCTTCTTTAAACTACTCAAGCATCAAGAGAAGTTCGCGTGGACTCCAGAGGTAGACCAAGCCCTTGCTCAGCTCACAGACTTCTTATCCAAGCCACCAGCCCTCACGGCTCCTCGCAAAAAGGAGCAGCTACTGCTCTACCTCGCCGCGACTACTCACATGGTCAGTACTGCCATCGTCGTCGAGTGGCAGGAAGACGGCCACTCCTATCCATTCCAGCGACCATTCTACTTCGTCAGTGAGGTCCTGTCAAAATCTAAGGCACGCTATCAACCAGTATAGAAGCTACTGTATGCAGTGCTCATCACCTCACTGAAGCTACGACACTACTTCTAGGAGTACTCGATCTCCGTCATCACCGACTACCCGCTCGGTGACATCCTGCGGAACCAAGATGCTACTGGAAGGATCTCGAAGTGGGCGGTCGAACTCGGCACCCTCAACATCGACTTCAAGCCACGAACAGCCATCAAGTCGCAGGCACTAGTCGTCTTCATGGTGGAGTGGTGGGAAAATCAGCTACCTACTCCAACTGAGCGCCAGAGCACTGGGTGATGTACTTCGACGGCTCGCTCAAGCTTGAAGGCGCAGGTGCAGGGGTACACCTGATTTCCCCAATGGGCGAACAACTCAAGTACGTCCTACAGATCTTTTTAAAGGTCTCAAACAACGAAGCCGAGTACGAAGCTCTACTACACGGGCTCCGCCTTGCAGCTTCACTAGGCATCAAGCGACTACTAGTCTACGGCGACTCCGCATTGGTCATCAACCAAGTCAACAAGTCCTAGGACCACAAGAAGGAGAACATAGACGCCTACTGCCTAGAAATCCACAAGCTCGAGAACAAGTTCTACGGTCTCGAGTTCCATCACGTCGTCCGCGACAACAATGTTGCAGCGGACGTCCTGTCGAAGCTTGGCTCTACTCGCGCTCAAGTACTAGCGGGTGTCTTCGACCACGAGCTTCACGCGCCATCCATCCCGGAGACGGCGCCACCGACCACTGATCCAGCACATCCCCCGGCTGGCCAGGAGGTCATGATGATAGACGTTGACTGGCGGCAACCCTTCATCGACTACATCCGCGAGCAGAAGGTTCCCTCGGACAGGAACTTGGCCGAGCAACTCATCCGCCGCGCCAAGTCCTACGTCCTAGTCGGAGACAAGCTCTACAGGCGGGGCGCATCTTCCAGAGTACTCATGAAGTGCGTCCCCCGAGAAGAAGGCAAGGGCATCTTGGAGGAGATCCACAAAGGCGTCTGCGGCAACCACGCGTCTTCACACACGTTGGTCAGCAAGGCCTTCTGATGAGCTTTCTACTGGCCCACAGCTCCGGGTGATGCCGAAGAACTCGTCAGAAGGTGCCAAGGGTGCCAATACTTTGCCAAGCAACAACACATCCCGGCCTACAAGCTAGTCACCATACCGCCAACCTGTCCTTTCGCCTGCTGGGGGCTCGACATGATTGGGCCTCTCCCGACTGCGCCAGGTGGATTCAACAGAGTCTTGGTGGCCATTGACAAGTTCACCAAGTGGATCGAGGTCAAGTCGGTCACATGCCGCAAGGCCGACAGAGTACTCGACTTCTTGGACGAACTCGTGCATCGCTACGGACTACCCCACCGCATCATCACAGACCTGGGCTCCAATTTCAACAATCACCAGTTCTGGGAGTACTGTGAGAACAACGGGATCGACGTCCGATATGTCTCAGTTGCCCATCCTCGGGCCAAAGGGCAAGTCGAGCGCGCCAATGGGATGGTACTCGACGCTCTCAAGAAGAGACTGCACGATGCTGCTAACTCAAAAGGAGGCAACTGGATCAAGGAACTACCCAATGCGCTCTGGGGGCAATGTTTTCAACCCTCCAAGCCAACGGGACAATCGCCTTGCTTCTTGGTCTATGGCTCCGAAGCAATCCTCCCTGCCGACATCATGTGGGATTCACTAGCAGTAGAGCATTACGACGAAGGCATATCTGAAGATAGCAGACGAGTTGATATCGATGGACTCGAAGAAGCTCGCTGCGCTGCCCTCGTCCAATCAGCAAGGTACCTTGAGGGTATCCGACGCTACCATGATCGCAACGACAAAGAACGCTCCTTCAACGTTGGTGATCTCGTCCTCCTTCGCATCCATAACACGGAAGGACTACACAAGCTCAGCTTGCCATGGGAAGGTCCCTTCACAGTTTCAAAGGTGACCGGACCAGGCTCCTACCGCCTCCAGACCCTTGAAGGCGAAGACGTCAGCAACTCGTGGAATATCGACCAGCTCTGTCGATTCTACGCCTAGTCTCACGACTACCCTGGGGGCTCAAGTCTGCACGACTACTACAAGACCCCTTTGCTGTAAGCGGCCTCTGGGTCCAGGCACTAGTCTCCAGACTACTCTACTCCAAGATCCAGCGTTCACGGCTACTAACGGATCTTGGGCTGCTCAGAGCGACAAAGGACTCTAGCAGTGGTCTAGTAAGAGACCATGTACTCCTAGATCCAGCCTATACGGCTACGAACGGATCTATTGCTGTAAGCGGCTATGCGCCCTAGCACCACTTAACCGTAGGCGGCCTCTGGGTCCTGGCGACTACTCTTGTAAAACGGCCATGGCCATCCAGGTGTACCCCTTTCAGTAATAAAGTTTGTTTATCTATCAACTGACTTACTGTGCTTCCCTCAACGGGCCCACTGGCGAGTATCACTATTCGTGACAACTCCACGATGAGAACTCCGCATACATATCTCGTGACAAAGAGTACTCATCTCTGAAAGTTTTCTCATTCATAATTAAACAAGTTCAGTACAACTTTGTTTATACACATCTATTGCTACAAGCTAACCCTACAGGACTACTGGAGGTTCAGCTTTTCGGCGCCTTGCTCAGCTATTGGCGCCATCTGCTCCAGGAGCTCCGCGTACTGCTCATCAGTACAGTTGGCGGCTAGTCCACCCGCGACTATGTCCACTGGAGCCTTGGGGAAGTACGACTTCATGTACGCTAAGATTTGATTGGGGATTGACTTCTCCAGATGCTTGACATATGTCGCCAGCCGACCAGGGGCTTCTCTCAGCCGGTCCAGCAACGGAGCTATCTTCGGCCCGCCCAGATGAGGCACCAGTAGCCTCGCAATGGGAAGTGCGGCTTCTTCAAGTTCTTTGAGGTGGGCCCGCAACTTCTCGCAGTCTTCGTTCAACTTCTGCAGGGATTTGTAGCAGTTGATGAGGTCACGATCTGAGGCAATTCGGAGCTCCATGTTCTTATCGCACTCGTAAGCCAACTGCTTATAATCATATTCAAGTACCTCGCGAGCCTCCTTCTCCCGGTAGAAGAGGTTCTTCATGTCGACTTCTGAGGCCTTCAATTGCTCGACCCGGGTCTCAAGCTCTGCAATCAAACAAGGTGGGTTTAGACCATTGCAAGGTATTTCCAATGGGTACTTGACAAGATAGCAGCGTACCTTTGTTTTTGTTACGGAGCGACTTGTTCTTGCGCACCAGCTCATCACTCTTCGCCTGCATGTCCTGGACTTCATTATGGTACTGGGCGAAGGCACCGTCAAGCTTCGACTGAAGCATGACAGAGTGCTTTCTGGCCTTTGCGAGTTCTCCCTCCAATGCTTCCACCCGGAGCACTGTATCGCCGTATCCTTGGAGCGTCTCAGATTTCTGTCGGGATCTTTCCACGACATCCTGTAGCAAACAACAACTGTTATTCGGGTACTCAGCACTTATGGCAGTTGACTACTCAAGGGTACTGATAGTTTACCTTCATCCATTGCTCGGCTCGGCGCATCACCTCCAAGTTGTGCGCTACCACCGCCGGGTCGACGAGATCGTCTGCCAGAAGCCCGATCCCACCATGACTAGTCGTGGCGGTCCCGGACATCGGCGCCGAATGGATCGGCTCCGCATCCTAAATCTCTGGCGAACAGACGACTACTTCCAGGTTTGACTCTGGCAGTACCTCGTCACGCTCCTCTTCAGCCATCGCGGGGGCTCCTCCGCTGGCTACCTCCGCCGGCTTCCTGGATCTCTGGCACCACGCCTTCAACTGGTATAGCCTCAGGGATGGTGCTTCCCTCGGCTTCGGCCCCTGTCAACAGAAGACATATGGATTAGTCTCCCTCAGCGGCCACGACTACTCCTTGAGGAAGACTGCGTCTGCGCAGTGTACTCACCTTCTACAATGCTGGCCTCCGGCAGCGTAGCCTCTACGGCCAGCACCACAGTCTCTGCTTGGGGGGCGGGAGCGGACTCCTCGGTGGCTGGCATGGAACCTTCTTCAGCCACTATCGTGTTGGGTTCATCCCCCTCCCAGGACAAGTCTGTGGATTTCCTGCATGGTACACAATGGGTTGTCATTTGTTTCTAAAGAAGTGTTGGGGGATCATCAAAAAGGATTATTATACTCTCTGTCAGGATTTTTTCGAAGGCAATATTAATCTGGACTGCTTGAATGAATCCTTCATCACTCTTGTGCCAAAAAAGAACAATCCAGAAACTGTTAATGACTTCAGACCTATATCCCTCCTCAACAGTAGTATCAAGTTGCTGACTAAGATTCTTGCAGAGAGGCTACAGGCTATAATCTTAAAGTTGCTGCATGCTAATCAATATGGTTTCATTAAATCAAGATCCATTCAGGATTGCATTGCTTGGTGCTTTGAATATATTCACCAGTGTCAACAAAGCAAGAGGGAAATTGTTATTCTAAAGTCGGATTTTGCAAAAGCCTTTGATCTTGTGGAACACACTTGCTATTCTTAGTATGATGGAGGCTTTAGGCTTTCCTGCAAAATGGTTGTCTTGGATTTCAGCTATTCTTTCTTCTGGCACCTCTTCAATTCTGCTGAATGGTACTCCTGGAAGGAAGTTTAAATGCAAGAGGGGAGTTAGGCAGGGTGATCCTCTCTCCCCTCTGTTATTTGTTCTGGCTGCTGAGTTACTTCAGTATGTTATCAATGATGCACTTCACAACAATCATTTGTCTTTGCCAATCCCTCATGCCAGCAATGACTTCCCAGTTGTGCAATATGCAGATGATACTATTTTGATCCTACCAGCTGATAGACCACAACTACTTTATCTTAAGGGCCTTCTACAAACTTTTGCAGAGTCCACAGGCCTGAGAGTAAACTATCACAAGTCCTCTATGGTTCCCCTAAATGTGTCTCAAACTAAGCTACACGACCTAGCTACAGCTTTTGGTTGTCAAATTGCCAGCATGCCTTTTACTTATTTGGGACTCCCAATGGGTACAACCAAACCTCGAATGGAGGATCTCACTCCACTAATGGACAGGGTCGAAAGGAGACTTAATGCTTGTTCAATTTTCCTTTCCTATACTGGTAGGCTTGAGATGATCAACACAGTCCTTACTTCAACGGTGACCTATGCCATGTGCTCCATCAAGTTGCCAGTGGGTGTGATTGACAACATAGACAGAATGAGGAAGCAATGTTTGTGGAGGGGTAACCACCCTGACAGAAAGGGAGGAAACTTGGCTGCTTGGTCTATGGTGCAGAGGCCAAAATCCAAGGGAGGCCTAGGTATCCTTAATCTGAGATTACAAAATGAGGCCCTGCTCCTCAAGCAACTCAGTAAATTTTATAACCATATGGATATCCCATGGGTGAATCTGATCTGGGATAAATATTATCTTGGGAAAGTCCCTCATGCTTCCTCGGAGGTTGGTTCCTTCTGGTGGAAGGATGTCTTGCGTTTAAACACCCTCTTCAGGGGGATTGCCTGTTGTGTTTTGGGAAATGGTTCCACAGTAACTTTTTGGGAGGATCTGTGGTGTGGTGAAGTTCTAGCTCATAAGTTCCCAAGATTGTTCTCTTTTGCCAGGAATGCTGGAATCTCAGTACAAGATTTTGCCCAAGCTGATGATCTGGATTCACTTTTTGCATTGCCTCTATCGACTGAAGCTCATGAGGAATTGCTGCAACTTGATACGATGCTACTTTCTGTGGATCTCAATCCAGTTGAACATGACTCTTGGTCTTTTTCCTGGGGAAACAAGAATTATACATCTAGAAGGTATTATCGAATGGTGTTTGAGAATTTTCGGTCTTCTAGGATCTTCACACTTATCCGGCGGTCCAAGTGTGTCAACGGAATCAAATTCTTCATATGGTTAGTCTTGGTTGATCGCTTGAATACAAGATCTATCTTTCTTTGCGGAGGAACTATAATGTGCGCCCAATGCTTGCTGCGTTTTATGCACTGCTAATGAGGAGGAAGACATCGATCACCTTTTCTTTTCTTGTGAGTTCGCTCTCGGCTGTTGGGCACGGCTTGGCATTATCTGGGACATGAACCTATCTGTTGATGAAAGGGTTATTCAAGCTCTTCGGACGTCCAACCTGGAGTTTTTCATGGAAGCATTCATCATAGCAAGTTGGGAGATCTGGAATCTTAGAAATGCTGTCATTTTTGATAACGGTTCAGCTTCTGTTAGCGCTTGGGTTAGGAAGTTTAAAGCTCAGGGTTTTCTTCACATCGTGAGAGTGAAGAGTGATAGACAGGCTTCTTTTATTTCGTTTTTGGAGAGTATCTCTTAATGTAATGGTAGCCTCTTCTCCCCCTCTTTTTTTCTCTCCTCCCTGCTTGTACATAACCTCCTTTCATTTCAATTAAGTTTACCAAGCTGTGGGGAACTCCCCCACAGTATTTGCCTCAAAAAAAAAACAAAGTACGACTACCAAACTACATGTACTACTCAGGGAAGATTTTGTCTTACAAGCTCGACCGGACTACTGTCATGGTTGGGGCGCCAAGTATGCTGGCGATGTCGACAAGTCCAACTTCGGCAGGCGCCTCCTCTTCGGCTTCAGTGGCCACTAGCTCTTCAGCAGCAGGAGTTGCGGCCGGTTCCGTCCTGTCTTCGACGACCGACGCCTACGGTTCGACTACCATTGTCGACTGATGTGTCAATTGCGACACGAGCTCTTCCATGGTGGGGGCTGGACTGCGGCTTCTTTCAGCCGGCTCTCCCACCGTCTCCTAGTCGCCTTCGTCCCCCTGGTCTACGGGGCCGAAAGGCAGAATCTCCTGCAAGCAACAGAATTTTGTCGACAGCATACACAACATCGAGAGACAAGTACTCGACTACCCTACTCGAGGAGTTTACCTCTTGAGACGTGGTCTCAGTGACATTCAGCTTCTTGGCCACGCGCTTGCATGCCACATTGCGTGGCCTCCTCGGCGGCGCAGGCAGACTAGCCTCCAAACTAGTCGGAGGATCCTGGATGAGAGGAACATTGGGTAGTCCAGGGCGGCTGAACCTCGACCGCAGCTGGAACCACTACTCAAGCGTTTCCTCATCATCTTCATCTGATGTGTCTTCGACGATAACAGTGTTGTCACCTCCACCGACTTCACGGCACTCCTTGGCCTTGCCCTTCCCCTCTTCTGGGATTTCGACAAGTCCGGGAGGCGAAGCCGGCTCAGAGACAAACTTCACAATGTCATCTTGCAACAAGCACATTGGGTGAGCATGACTACTACTACATAATCAGTACTCATACACTGAGTACGGCTACTGACCTCGTTCGGCGGATGATCGGCGGAGTACTCGGGGACCGGACAGGGAGTGTACGCCGGCATGTCCTTGAAGATCCTCCCCAGCCTATCGATGATGTCGTCATCATCAATCTCGCCGCTGGGCATTCGCGACGAGTCGCCCTCGCCGGTGTACTGGTAGCCGAGGGTGTCGCGAGCCATCAGCGACTGCACCCTCCTCTTCATAAAGCTGAAGGCCACATGTTCGGCCCTTAGCCCGGCTTCCCTCAAAGCCTTGATCTTCGCCAGCAGTTCGGGTAGCTGGATACCCTCCTGCATCGTCGGCTCCATATTCCACCTGGGCCGATGCTTTGGCTGCTTCCCGTTGGGCTTCAGCAGCTCCGGGTGGTGGTTGGTGACGTATGTTGACGCAAAACGTTCACCCGGCGCCAAACACACAGCAAGCCGAACAAAGCTGGCTTCACACGCGCAAAGAGTAACAAGACGTGCCAGTCAATTTTTCCTGAAAATTAACAAAAGATAAAGCAATTAAATACCAAGACTTGGAACTTGCCGGGTGGTACCAGACAGTTCCATATTTACGGCTAAGAGGCCACATGAGATGACACATAGCTATAGAAAAGCTATTTGCCAATGAACTGAAACCATTCGGGAACTTATAAAAGGGAAATCAATACTGCCGAATGAATGACGTAAGCATGACGGCAATCGGTCTTTGTTTGGCCAAAGATGCATGCACACAATATTATGACCGATCCCATGATAACCAACATTAAATAAATGAATAAAGTAAAGCACGAACATAATCATGTAATAAACAAGCATGCATAGATCCAAAGCACTAGTCTACCGCATGTCTAGGTACTCTAAAACCCGTCGGGTACGATATCAAACAAATCTATCCACCGCATGATACAATTTGCATGAAGACCGTACCACTTTCCACAAATAGATCTATCCACCGCATGATACAATCTAAATATGGAAAGCTAAAAGCACATATTATTTAAAGCACGAATTACGCACGTGTTCTACTCGTGAAGAAACATAACCGAATACGGCTGAACAGCCGATTCAGGGTCCATGAAGAAGGAACAAACATTACCAAGTGAACAAATCTATCAGGTTGAAACGAAATCTAATCCACCGGATGATTAGCTCTAAAGCAACCCAAAAACCTGCATCTACCGCATGATACTCGGTTCTTTCAAGATTTATACCAACGTTGGCAAGCTTGAACCCGCAACACGTAACAACCTAGATCGATTCGGTTTCGGCTATCGGAAAGCACAAGATCCACGTGTTAAAACATGAGATCCGCTCGAACAAGGATCATAAAAGAGGTAAAGCCGATCCAAACCCATCTAGATTGGGCAAAGGTGTTACATGAATCTAAACATAAAGTAAAAACTCGAAGTAACACAAGGTAACTTAATGAATCTATTGGATCTTGCCAAAATCCAATAGAGCCGATAACTAGCCTCAAGCTAGATCTTAGCCTACCGCATGGCTCATGACCTAACAAGAAACCTTCTTGAACCAAGCTTGAATCTACCGCATGACACGAAGCATGGTAACAAGACTACTTGCATCAGATCTAAATCCACCGCATGATAGTAGACATGATACAAGGTTGCCGGTACTCACGGAGGTCGACGGATCGATGAACCCTCTCGAAGAACTCGACGACACGACAAAAGGACTCTAGGGTTTGGCGTAAGGCCGGTGTGTATTTGAAGAATGATTGTCTACATTACATACATTCAGGGCTCATATTTATACCCTGCCAAGTACAATCTCGAATGGATTCGTTGCCTAACTCATCTCTAAGCTTAATCGCCTATCCATCCATTCGTCCTCCCTGCTTGAGCCACATCATCGTCCAATCCCGCAAAATCAGCTCTACTGTTCCTTTGCCGAACGGGAGCAGATAGCCGACCGCAGACTTTCTTTGCCGAATACATCTGAAAAATCCTTCCCTTCCACCAGACGGACTCTTCATCGAGCCGGACCCACAAGTCAGACTCCTTACCAAAATTTGGTGTTAACACATGCCCCTTCAATTGCGGGATAAAAGTAATTTTGTTCTGCAATTGATTCCAGCCACGAATACTTTCAAATCAAATCTGTCAACACCTGTTCTTCGCAATCCGCCGGAATCTTCATCTAGATCCTACCCTAGATCCCCTCGTGTCGAGCTCAAATCCCCAATGGCAGCTCAAAACCAAGATGCTCAGGTAAATTTCTCTCCCGCAAGCTTCGTTCGGCATTTAGGTTTTCAATTTTACCTGAGATTTTTCCTTCCGCTTTTCTTCAGGATCCTTCCACTGAGCTTCTGATTCGCATCGGGGCCAATTCGAGATCCTATTACCTTGGTCCCGTAGGGAACCCTGATCCTCAAGATTTCATCGCGGCTGAATCTCAGAGGATCCCCTTCAAAGCAGCTCTGTCCCCACCTCCTCAGTGGCAAGACGCTTTCAAGAACTGGCCTTTACCCCCAATCGCAGGCTGGAAAACTTGGTACCGGAGGATTCTTGCAGACAAGAGTGGATTTACCAAAAACTGGGATACCCTCCGTATTGCTCAATGCTTGGAGTTATCCGTGGCCGAGACCCCCAAGAACGAAGACCTCCTGATAGCAGCCTGCCACTTTTGGTCAAACGGCGTCAACGCCTTCCTTTTTGGCCATGGCCCAATGTCTCCAACCCTGGCCGATGTGTATATGATCACCGGCCTTGACATCACAGGGTCTGTTCAGCCTTGGGAATTCAAAGGTTCTTCACGCCAAACAGGGGTGAAACCAGGGAACGGATACAAACAGTATATCCTGAAGCACATGAGAGACAATCCCCTTGGTGATGTCGAATATAGGGCATTTCTGAATATGTGGCTGTGCAGATTTGTCTTCTGTGGCAAAGCCAATGAGCCTACCCTGAATCACATCACAATGGCGTCTCATTTGGCCAGTGGCAACCGCCTCCCCCTTGGAAAATTCCTCTTAGGCAGTGTGTACCATATGCTTCACCAAACTGTCACCCAAATGTACACTAGCCAGAGGATAACACGTGTCAACGGTCCTTGGTGGTTTGTTCAAATGTGGCTGCAGCTCCATATGCATCAGATCATTGGTGTCGATTTGACCACCAGGCTCTTCCCCTTATCCAATCACCCTGAAGGAGAGCCCCAAGCCACCAGAGGATGCCAGAATTATGGAGAAGCGGCTTCAACTGTTCTTGTTCAACAGGACATTAGCCAGCTTTTCGAGCTATTTTTCAAAGGTTTTCAGAATCCTCTCTGGCTTCCTTATCTGGACAATGACACTTTAGTTTTCCCCTGTGACTTCTCCTTTGAATCTGAACGCCAAGATGGGAGATTCTTTGAGATCCTCAACATCATCATCCGCCCATGTATGCTGCCAGCCGAATTTAATGGAGGGAGGCTGAACTCCAGTACTTATGAATATTATCAGCCCAATGTAATGGCTAGGCAACTTGGGTGTGGCCAGATGCCCCCAAGGCTATTCCTTCATGAGTTCCTCAAGCCCAGAGAGGAAATTAAAGAACTTATGCACAGCAGCAGGGTTTTCCATTACGTGTGCAGTCCAACTGTCTATACCTGGCCTTTTGTGCCTATAACCCTAGCTCATCCCACCTTCAATTCCTGGTGGCAAGAATTCCATGATCATATCTTCAATGAGCCTGTGCACTCGTTCTGTGCAGAGTTGATGCCTGATTTTCAGCCAACTTCAGAGGTAACATGATGAACCATTGATTCAGACACATCCTCTTGTAATCGTGACTCTGACTTTCATTTTCTCACTCACAGAATACAATGCCTGCCCCTCGAGCTAGGAATATCACCTTCAATGCTGTAGGCCTAATCTCAGCACTGGGATTTAAGTCCACAACTCTAGCTCAGTTAATGGCCAGGTTTGCTACAACGGACCCCAGCCTCTCTAGCCTTGCTGCTGACAGGAGGCAAGGTTTGTCTCTGGTTGCTCCTCCAAATGCCAAGAGGAGGAGAACTGTCAAGAAAGTTCTTGTTGAGGTAAAATCTTTTGCTTTCTTGATCACAAGGTTACTCTAGTTCTGATAAATCATGTCTTTGTGCATTTTCAGACTAGGGCCCAGCAACCTTCAGTGTTAGAACCTGCCAATGCTCCATCCACGGGTATGACCTTTGTTGCCTCTTTAAGGATGAACACTAGCATTTACCCTTTTAACTCGACACTTGCAGAAGAGACAATGGAAGAACAACTTGTGGATGTCCCAGTGGCTCAACAAGCAAGTCCACCCAGGGTTGAATTACCTATCCCAGTGGAGATCTCATCTTCATCACCCTCTGCAGAAGCAATGAATTCTCCAGAGATGAATCTCCCAATCCAGCCGGAGCCGTCAAGTCCTCCAAGGGCACAATCACCTGTTGGTCATGCAGAGACACTAATCCCAACAGAGGTGGATCCAACTCCTCTTCAGCCAGAAGCCCATGAGTTACCAGCGACTGCATCAACACCTTCTGACTCGGAGGCTTCAGCTTTACCTGGAGCACCTTCCTCACATGCGATTACCCCTGCTCAAGAAATCAGCCATGAGGTATTCATCTGCACTTAACTCTGCTACCTTTACGTTTAGCACCCTTAACTCGGCAATACTGCTTCTTAGGATCAGGCTCTGTCATCATCAAGCCTGCCATCGGGGAACAATCCAGTTGCCGAGGTGATGGAAGGGATGCATCAGCCTCTGTCAGATGACGTGCTAGCAAAGCTCAAAGAAATCGTTGCCTGGCTAGAAAGAGATGCACAGGATCAGTTCAAGGATCTCGATCACTTCGAGGAGATGCTTGAACCTATTAGCCAAGAACTTCCTGAAGATATCAGCGCTTCCCTGGTACCCATCTGTGGCTTGGACATCCTTTATGCGCCCATAAGGCACGCTTTGAGGAAATTGCGCTCCCGCCCGGCCATTGAAAAGAAGAAAGCTGATGCTGAACACGCTATGAACGGGGCACAATCCCAAGCAGAGAGCCACAAAGACACATTGGCTAGCCTGCAGGCTTCTTATGATCTGAAAATTGCCAGGAAAGCTGCTCTAGAAGCGAACTGAGAAGCCTGTCAACTGAGATAGAGGCTGATAAAGAGAAAATAGCCGAGCTCCCTGGATTCATAGAAAAGACCCAAGCGGAAGCAAAATCGGCTATCACCAAGATAGAGCAATGCGATGCAGAACTCACCAACTTGTCTGGTGCTCAAAAAGATTGCCAGGAACTGTTGGACAGCTTCCGCCAAGCAACATCCAATGCTCATGGTGTGATTGCGAAACATTTGAACATTTGAATACCCACATTGATGTATAACCGGATTGATCGCTCTTGTAATACTTGTCCTTGCATCTAATTTCTTTTCTTTCGCACACTTCTAAGTGCAAACGCTGAACGATCCATTCGGCAAGGAAATACCAACACCCGAATGGCACTTTGACTCCCTTCAGCCGAGCCAGTCAACTGAATGTGTCTCAGCCTGGAACTCCAAGCGACCCACCGGCGGGCTAGCCAAGGAAACCTTTCCACCTTCCGATTTTCTTGGGATATGCGCCACGATCTAGAGTCACGACTCGAAGCCACGATTCATCTTGCCAGGCCTATAAATGCAACCGTAGGTGCCCCTAGCTCTCCACCAAGCCTTTTAGCTCTCAAATCTTTGCCAATCTCAGCTCTTCCTCTCTTCAAACAGTGCACATCCCAAACCAACATGGTGCGCCGCCTTAACCGCCGCCGCGCCTCCGACGAGGCAGAGGGGAGCAGCGCCAACGCGCGCCGGAGGCAATGATCGTCGATTCCTCTTCTTTGCTTCAACTTTTGATCTTTTCTTGTCTTGACGATCATCTTCTTCTCAGATTGATTCAGTGGAATCCGTCTCCTGCGCCGGCCAATCAACCCCTTCCAGACGACTCCTCGGAGTCCGATGGCCACTCCCCCGTGCCGTACGGGGAAGAAGACGCTCTCCGCTTCAAGGAGGAGCTGGAGACGGCCCGACGCGAGCTGGAGGACGTCTCCAAGAAAGCGGGCATAGCCGAGCTTGAGTGGGAGGACCAGCGCAAACAGCTGCTGGAAACCATCGATGGTACATCCTTGAAATCAGCTCTTTGATCCAGCCCGGCTTTTGATGCTAATCTCTTTTCTTCTTGCTTCTTGCAGCCCGCGATGCCGAGCTCAACCAGCTGAAGGCGCTGGTGGAGCAGCTGGCCGACAAGGTGAATGCCCACGGCGGCACACCGGCGGAGCGCCTTGCTGCGGTGGAACACCGCGTCGACGAGGTGGCCACCCATGGTGTCCGTTTGGGCACCACCTTGGGCCTAGCTGCCATGGCGACGCATACAGACGTCGACTACTCCACCAGGCCGCGCGGCTTCCGGGGCGGTGCGCCGGAGGACATCGACGAGATCGAGCTCATCCTGGAGCGCCTCGATGGCCACGGCGACGCCATTGCCGAAATCACTCATCCCCAATCTGTACTGAACAGGCTTTTCGACTAGATTGTATTAGGGATGTTTGATCATCGGCAATAAATAAGAACTTTTGAATTCTGTGTTTGTGCTGTTATGAATTCGCCTCGCATTTGCATCCATGGTTCTTATTTTTCCTTGAATGCATCCGGGAACTATCTTGAGCCGAACGCGTGAGAACATCTGTCCCTTGGCGCAAAATCCACAGAAGATCCTGATTCGGCAATCCACGAGCACTGTTCAAGTGAAAACCCTTCGTACTTGGAGAGAAAAACCCTGCCGTTTGTTATTCCAACAGTGCGTACTGGCCGGTCATCACTCCCAATGCACCCCTTCGGTCAATAAAAGAGCCTGCTGAGATGCCCTGCAAATCCACCCGCACACTCATCCATCATTTCTCATTTCTTCCCCTGTCTCTAGAGGAGAAAACCCCAAGGCCATGGACAAGGGCAAGCAACCCTAGGAGAGCAGCTCATCGAAGAAGCGTACGATTCGAAGGTGAGTTCTTTCTTGATTTGTTCCTCGTTCTCCATATGATCCCGTGCTTCATGTTTTCTTCTTTTCCTCTTTCAGCCTTGATTCGCTCCCTGAAGAAATCATCGGGACTGAAGATGTGCCTGAGTACATCTCCTCCGATTCCTCCCTCGAAGCAGAGGATGCCACGCCTGAGCAGAGGACCAGCCATCAACTGCGCCGCCGCGTTCGGCACCTGGAGCACGGCCTCAGGGACATCACCACCCGTTGCCAAGCCGAACGCGAGCGTCGCATGGCTCCGGAGGCACTAGTAGGGGGTAAATGTTTCTGACCTCTTCTTGACCTCATGCCTGCATTCGGATTTCTTGCCCCTAACATTCAGATGTCTCTGACAGGTACAACAACCTGAAGACGGCCTGGGAGAGCTTGGTGGAGGCCGCAAACCATGGTTACCCCCATGCGTTCCAAGTTTCCGTCACGGTGGTCCTGGAACAGCTGAAGAGGGAGCAGCAGAAGAAGCAAAGAAAAGATTGAATCATACTTTCGCTTCTTCCTCCACGCCTTCTGCTTCCCACCTCCTTGAAGATCTGACCATCAGGGTTGTTAGATGTAAACCTGCAAGAAGCAGTTGTAATGTAGTTTTTGTGCTAAGGGCAATGCATCTAGGCACTGGCCATTTCTTCTGTCTATGGATTTCTGTTCTGAAGGCGGCCTCGTTCCTGAGCGCCGGCTGTCTCCGTGTCAGATGTGTGTACTCATCGATCGATCTCAATGCTAGGATAATACTTCTTCAGATATCTTCCATTTATTGCAGCAGAAAATTCTTCTCCTAGCAAAGTTTTCAATATATATGCATTACCAGGGACGCATCTGACCACACGAAAAGGTCCTTCCCGCGTAGGGGACCATTTGCCGAATTCACCGTATTTAGTTCCAATCGGCAATAGCGCTTTCCAAACCAAATCGCCTTCGCAAATTGCCTTACTTTTACCTTCTTGTTATAGTACTTGGCAACCCGCAGCTTGTTTTTCTCGATGTTTTCCAAGGCTCTAAGACGGATCATGTGCAAATCCTCTAGTTCATCCATCATTAGGCCACCTGTAATCTTTGGAGCCCAAATCTTTCGTAACACCACTCTCCTTGAATCGATTGCATCTCCCAAGGTAAAACCGCGTGGTGCCCATAAACCAATTCATAAGGAGAAGTTTTCGTAGCTCCATGGGGGGCCATTCGGTAAGCCCACGGTGCCTCACCGAGAACCGAATGCCACCTTCTTGGCTTCGGTCGATCTTCTTTTGTATCGGCTTGATCATGATTTTGTTAGAAGCCTCTGCTTGACCATTAGCTTGGGCATAATAAGGAGAAGAGTTAAATAATTTAATCCCCATGCTTTCGGCAAACTCTCTGAACTCCAGTGACACGAATTGTGCCCCTTGATCAGTGGTAATTGTCTGAGGGATCCCAAATCGGTAGATGATGTGCTCCTTGACAAATTCAACCATGTTTTCCGATGTCACCTTCTTCAATGGGATCGCCTCAACCCATTTAGTGAAATAATCCGTAGCCAAAAGCACGAACTTATGCCCCTTGCTAGATGGTGGATTGATCTGGCCAATCAGGTCTATACCCCAGCCCCTGAATGGCCATGGCTTGATGATGGGATTTAATGCTGACGCGGGGACCCTTTGAATATTTCCAAACCTTTGGCAATCCTAACATCCCTTGTAATACTCAAAGCAATCCTCTAATATCGTCGGCAAAAAGCATCCGGCTTGTCTGATAACCCATTTCATCCGGTAGGCCGATTGGTGTGCTCCACATATCCCATCGTGCACTTCGCTCATCATGTTCTTGGCTTCTTCTGGACCCAGGCATCGCAGTAATACCCCATCTAATGATTTATAGAATAAATTATCATCCAGAAGAACGAATTTTATGGCCTTGTACCTGAGCTTCCTAGAGACCTTTCGGGATGGATCTTTCAAGTAGTCAACGATCTCTTTCCTCCAGTCATCTTCTGCAAGATCCGTCCCCAGTGCACACACCTCTGCAGCAAACACTTCTTGGCTCTCTTTGTAACCAGAGGCGCTTTGAGCCAGCCTGTTTGCTTCTTCGTTATGTTCCCTAGGAATATGCTGTAGAGTCACCAACGGGAAGCTCTTCAAGATTTCCCTGCATTCTTCGTAGTAACTCCTCAGCACTTCACTTTTGCATTCGTATTGGCCGTTCAATTGCTTGATCACCAGCTCTGAATCTCCATAAACTTCGACTGAAACGGCCCCGGCTTCTCTCAAATATTGAAGCCCTCGAAGCAATGCTTCGTATTCGACAATTTCGGTTATTTGTGACAATGGGTCGTATAGGGATGGCAAATTCAAACATCTCACCTCTAGGTGAAATCAGTAGGATCCCTACTCCCCCACCTTTACCACATGACGATCCATCAAAAAACAAAGCCCAGGGGGTAATTTCAAGTAAATTAATTGATGGATCCCGGTGTTCAGTTATAAAATCGGCAATGATCTGACCTTTGATGGCCTTTGCCGATTCGAACTTCAACTCGAACTCCGATAAAGCCAAAATCCACTTGCCAATCCTGCCGTTCAAAATTGGCATAGATAACATATGTTTTATCACATCAAACTTGGAATACACGGTGCATTCGGCATTCAACAGGTAGTGCTGAAACTTTGTACACGAGTAGTACACGCAAAGACACAGCTTTTCTACAGCCGAATACCTGGTTTCAGGATCAAGTAATTTTCGGCTAAGATATGCTACTACCCGCTCCTTTCCCTCAAATTCTTGAATAAGGGCCAATCCAATGGTTTGGGTATCGGCCGCCACGTACAACTTGAAAGGCTTGTCCAGCTGAGGAGGGACCAGTACTGGTGGCTGCTTCATGTACCGCTTGATCTCATCGAAAGCCTTTTGTTGTTCGTCGCCCCAGGTGAACTTCTGATCTTTCTTTAACTTCAACAGTGGAGAGAATGGCAAGACCTTCTGTGACAAATTTGATATGAATCTTCTTACGAAATTAATCTTGCCGAGAAGTGATTGCAACTCCTTGAGGTTAGTTGGAGGAACAACTTCATCAATGGCCTTCATGCTCTTTTTGCCAACTTCAATTCCTCCTTCGTGGACCAAAAACCCCAAGAATTCTCCAGCTGATACCCCAAAAGCGCACTTGTTTGGATTCATCTTCAAACCATGCTTCCGGGTGCACTCCAAGGTCCTCTTCACATCTTCCAAATGCGTGTCATGACTCAGGGACTTGATTACCACATCATCAATGTAGATTTCCACAATTTTGCCGATCAACTCGTGAAAAATATAATTCATGGCTCGTTGATAAGTTGCACCGGCATTCTTTAACCCAAATGTCATGACTATCCATTCAAATAGGCCTATATGACCAGGACATCTCAAGGCCGTCTTTGATATGTCCTCTACTGCCATGAAGATTTGGTTGTAACCCGCATTACCATCCATGAAACTGATGACTTTGTGTCCAGCTGCGGCGTCAATCAACAAATCGGCAGTAGGCATTGGGTAACCATCCATCGGAGTAGCTCGTTCGGGTCCCCCGAAATCTATGCGGACCCTCATTTTTCCATTCTTCTTGTATACAGGGACGATGTTAGAAATCCACTCTGCATATCTGCATGGCCGAACGAAGTTTGCATCAAGTAATCTTTCAACTTCCTTCTTCACATCGGCCAATACCTCACCCTTGTAGATTTCCCGGGGCGGTTGCTTATATGGTTTGAAACCAGATTTGATTGGCAACCGATGCTCGACGATAGAACGATCCAATCCAGGCATCTCCGAATAATCCCAGGCGAAGCAATCCTTGTATTCCTTGAGAAGCTTAATTAATCCCCCCCTGAAATCTGGCTGCAAGTTTGCGCTGATGAACGTCGGCCTTGGCTTATCACTGTTTCCAATGTCAACCTCTTCTAATTTATCAGCCGACATGAATCCTCGCCCCAACTTGCCATCAGTGCCGTCTACGGGGTTCTCCATTAAAAATTGCTATAAGAGCCGACTGCTTGAATCGGCTGTTGATCACTGCTGACAGGCTCAACAAGACCTTCTCCCCAGTCTTTCCCTGAGAAGCAATCAACACCTTCGTACTCCCAGAAAGCTGGTTCCATGTTAGCGACGCTCACGGAGTCATCTGCTTGGACGACCTCGATCTCATCATCCACCCACTGGATAAGCTGTTGGTGCATGGTGGATGGGACACAACAGTTGGCATGAATCTAGTCCCGCCCAAGCGACAGTCGTAGGCCCCTTTACCTTCGATGACAAAGAAGGTAGTGAGCGACGTCTTGGATCCGATCATTAAATCCACGTGAGCGCATCCCTTGGTATCTGAAGGATTCCCAGCGAAGTCATTCAGGATTATGCTTGTAGGCGTCAGATCGCTCGGGCCCATGCCAAGTTTCCTGAAGGTGGTGTACGGCATTACGTTGACTGCCGCTCTACCGTCGACAAACATCTTTGTCAATGGCTTGCCATTGACGTATCCTCTCAAGTACAGCGGCCTCATATGTCGATTCTTGGCCGGTTTGTCGAAGATGGCTTGCTTGGACAGCACCAGTTGTGCCATCATCCCCTCGGCCTGCTCATCATCTAGGGCCGCTTCCTCCTGCACAACCTGGTTAGCAGGAGCCATGAACTCGTTCGGCAGAAAGTATACCATGCATGTTGGAGCCGAACGCTTTGATCCTTCAGGTTGATCTTTGGGGCGCCACACCCGCCTCGTCTGGATCCCGGCCTGCCTCAACTCGCGGTTCCTCAAGCGCTGGACCCGTCTCTTCTGGCTTCTCCTCAGGCCGGGCGGGCACCATTGCCCCTTCTGCCAGATGTAGTCATCTTCATCCTCCTCTTGATCAGCCCACCTGAGGTCAGCTTGCCGCTTCCTAGGATGATCAATGACTTCAATTTTTTGGCGCTGATCCCCATTAGGGTGGATCCTTCCAATTCCCTCGTGGACGGATCGGCGATTGGCAGTCTCCTGCCTGTACTCAAAATACCTGTCACTGCATTCAGGATAGTTCTTCAACGTGGGCAGCTTCAAACCCTCATTCCAGCAATGCCTGAAGAAGGCACATACCTAGTGCGCGCGCTCCTGCTCGCGCGTGTATCGCTCCTGGTCCCTTCTGTGCGCTTCTTCTTCAGCTCTGCGCCTCTCCTCCTTAGCTCTGCGCTTCTGGTAGCGCTCCTTCTCCATCTGGCGCTGCCACTTGTTTAGGAGGATGCGCGTGGTCACCCTGGGCTTAGCTCTGGATGACTCCCCGATTTCTATGTGACTCCTGAGAATGCGAGGGGCCTCACCATGCACCTGTTCCAGAGTCACTTGGCGCTCTGGGTCTACTGCTCCATCTTGTCTAGCCCTGGCTGAGGTCAAGACCTTGACCTTTCCCTTCTCCTCGGCCGTTATCATGTTAACAGAGAAGCCCACCATGTTCTGAGGGAAGGGGTGGCCATCCAGCTTCATCTTGTTGTCGAACTTAAGGTGCCCCTCCTGGATGGCCTTCTGGATCCTCATCCTGAAGACCCTGCAATCATTGATGGAGTGCGAATCCCTATCGTGGAAGCCACAGTAACGTTTCCCTTTAACTCCATCAGGCCGAAGCATGGAATGCCCTTCAGGCAGCTTGATTCGGCCTTCCTTTACTAGGAGCTCAAACAGTTTGTCAGCCTTTGTGATATCAAAATCGTAGGTGCCCTTGGTCTGCTTGACCCAGCGGTGATTCATCGTCAAAGGCTCCTTTCCCCACATGATCTCTGCTGCGGCCACATCCAGTTCGTCATCAGAATCTTCGACCAGGTCAGCTTTGTCCAAGAACTGGTTGTAGATGTCAGCAACGTCATGCTGCTTGCCAAACTTGGCATCCTTCTTGAAGCCGTACGCCTGGTTGCTCATCAGTGATAGCTTCTGTGATAGCTGGCCCAGGTTTTCAAATTCCATTCCGAACAGTTTCTCGCATACGGCCGACAACATCCCGGCGACGGCCATATCAGCCAGCTGGTCGTCTGGCAAGTTGAGCGAGAAGCACATGCCTTTAACCTCCCTGAATCTTCTGAGAAATTCCAACGGCGTCTCGCTATGCCTCTGCTTCATGGTGGCAAGGTCGATCAGCTTCTTCTCCGAGCTGCCGCTGAAATAGTGAGCGTGAAATTTCCGCTCCAGGTCCTTCCATCTGCAAACTGACTCAGGGGGCAGGGACGAGAACCACTGGAATGCTGGACTCGTCGCTGACGCGGGGAAGTAGCGGACCCTGAATGTTTCCTCAGCTGAGCATTCCCCGAGCTGCATGAGGTAACGAGCGATGTGCTCAACTGTGCTCGTGTCGTCCTGCCCTGAAAACTTCGTGAACTCTGTCGGTGGCTTCACCCTTGGCGGCAGGAGCACGTTGTAGTACCATTCTGGGAACGGCGGCTTGTAGGCAGGTCCTTGCATTTTTGGCTTGAGGCCGAACTGATTTTGCATCAACTCGGCCATCTTCCGTGCCAGGGCGTCGTCCTCTTGCGCGCCCGCAGCTGGCGCGTATCCTGGATGCGGGAAGGCGTCAAATGCTCCATAG
This sequence comes from Cenchrus americanus, assembly GCA_947561735.1. NCBI lineage: Eukaryota > Viridiplantae > Streptophyta > Magnoliopsida > Poales > Poaceae > Cenchrus > Cenchrus americanus. The sequence continues at coordinate 193,279,077 of OX387242.1, forward strand.
TTTCCCACCTCATGGTAGCCCCCGCCGTACAGGTTTCTCTACAGCCAGTTGTTCGCCGGAGCAATCCTCTGACCGGAAGCGAACGGGGCCCCATGCGAGCCGAATGCTACATCTCCGTACGTGGGCTGGTACGGATTCGGCTGTTGCACAGGTTGACTCTCGTGCCGCCCGCGGTGGTGGCCGGATTGGCCGTCCCCCCCGAGGCCCGCAAAGGGAGGCCGAACTGGCTGTTTCCCAACGCCCTGTGGAGGAGGCTGGAAAGCTTGACTTCCAGCGCTCTGAGGAGGAGGCTGCACTGGCTGGCTCCGTAGTGGCGGTTGAGAGCTTGATTCGCCCAGCTCCACAGTGCCCCCCTGGACAGGCGCCTTGCTAAATGCTTGCTCCATGCCTGGGCCAAAGACGGCCACCATCATCTGTTGGAGCGCACCGAGGAAAGCTTTGTTGTGTTTGCTCAACATGTAGTCTGCAGATTCCTGGAATACTCGCATGCACTCCTCTTTCTCCTACTGAACCGTGGCATCGCTCTCCCCCGGCAGCAACACCCCCGGGCATCTCGTTCTTCAAGTACGGGATGCCACTTCTATTTTTCTTGAATGACGACGCAGACATTTTTGCCGAAACCGGTCCATGGCGTCCCGGAGTTGCTTTGCCGCCGGCCGGGAGAGAGGTCTTCAAGGTCGACGTCCATGATGTCCGCGATCTCGGGCATCTTGATCTATTCGGCTGTGGTCCCACTGGGCGTGCCAAAAAGTGTGTTGACGCAAAACGTGCACCCGGCGCCAAACACACAGAAAGCCGAACAAAGCTGGCTTCACACGCGCAAAGAGTAACAAGACGTGCCAGTCAATTTTTCCTGAAAATTAACAAAAGATAAAGCAGTTAAATACCAAGACTTGGAACTTGCCGGGTGGTACCAGACAGTTCCATATTTACGGCTAAGAGGCCACATGAGATGACACATAGCTATAGAAAAGCTATTTGCCAATGAACTGAAACCATTCGGGAACTTATAAAAGGGAAATCAATACTACCGAATGAATGACGTAAGCATGACGACAATCGGTCTTTGTTTGGCCAAAGATGCATGCACACGATATTATGACCGATCCCATGATAACCAACATTAAATAAATGAATAAAGTAAAGCACGAACATAATCATGTAATAAACAAGCATGCATAGATCCAAAGCACTAGTCTACCGCATGTCTAGGTACTCTAAAACCCGTCGGGTACGATATCAAACAAATCTATCCACCGCATGATACAATTTGCATGAAGACCGTACCACCTGTCCACAAATAGATCTATCCACCGCATGATACAATCTAAATATGGAAAGCTAAAAGCACACATTATTTAAAGCACGAATTACGCACGTGTTCTACTCGTGAAGAAACATAACCGAATACGGTGAGCAATGTACCGATTCGGGTCCATGAAGAAGGAACAAACATTACCAAGTGAACAAATCTATCAGGTTGAAACGAAATCTAATCCACCGGATGATTAGCTCTAAAGCAACCCAAAAACCTGCATCTGCCGCATGATACTCGGTTCTTTCAAGATTTATACCAACGTTGGCAAACTTGAACCCGCAACACGTAACAACCTAGATCGATTCGGTTTCGGCTATCGGAAAGCACAAGATCCACGTGTTAAAACATGAGATCCGCTCGAACAAGGATCATAAAAGAGGTAAAGCCGATCCAAACCCATCTAGATTGGGCAAAGGTGTTACATGAATCTAAACATAAAGTAAAAACTCGAAGTAACACAAGGTAACTTAATGAATCTATTGGATCTTGCCAAAATCCAATAGAGCCGATAACTAGCCTCAAGCTAGATCTTAGCCTACCGCATGGCTCATGACCTAACAACAAACCTTCTTGAACCAAGCTTGAATCTACCGCATGACACGAAGCATGGTAACAAGACTACTTGCATCAGATCTAAATCCACCGCATGATACTAGACATGATACAAGGTTGCCGGTACTCACGGAGGTCGACGGATCGATGAACCCTCTCGAAGAACTCGACGACACGACAAAAGGACTCTAGGGTTTGGCGTAAGGCCGGTGTGTATTTGAAGAATGATTGTCTACATTACATACATTCAGGGCTCATATTTATACCCTGCCAAGTACAATCTCGAAAGGATTCGTTGCGTAACTCATCTCTAAGCTTAATCGCCTATCCATCCATTCGTCCTCCCTGCTTGAGCCACGTCATCGTCCAATCCCGCAAAATCAGCTCTACTGTTCCTTTGCCGAACGGGAGCAGATAGCCGACCGCAGACTTTCTTTGCCGAATACATCTGAAAAATCCTTCCCTTCCACCAGACGGACTCTTCATCGAGCCGGACCCACAAGTCAAACTCCTTACCAAATTTTGGTGTTAACAACGTAGAACCACTTCGACTTCCAATCTTGGTTGGAGTCGATCAACTTGTACGCCAGGTACTGCTCCGTGGCGTCCTCATGCATCTGGATGCCGGCCCCTCCGACTACTCGCGGGTCGTTGGCGCTCGGCTGGGGCTTCACGCGGAAGAACTTTCGGAAGAGTACCCAGTGGGGCTTGATCCCCAAGAACGCTTCGCAAAAATGGACGAAGACAGAAGTGTGGAAGATGTCGTTGGGGTTGAGATTGAGGTACTCGATACCGTAATACTCCAGAAGCCCCTTGAAGAAGTTGCTTGCTGGGAGAGCCAACCCGTGCTCCACGACTCGCGTGAACATCGGGATCTCATCCGGATTTTTCTCCATCGGGTATGGATCTCCCGCGGCGGCGTGCCACATGTCGACCTACTTCTCCCGGAGAAATCCGCTGTTCAGCAGCACCAACAGGTCCTCGGTCTTCACCTTCGATTTCGTCCACTCCTTGTTGGGATTTGGGCGCGGGGGAGACACCGGCGGTGTTGACCCTCTCGGGATCTATTCTTCCCGCCGGCAGTCTTCATGCTCTTGGATGGTGAGGGCTTCATTCTCCAAGTACAGCGGGTTTTCACTCGCATTCGCTCGGGGGCTGCGGCGGTGGCTACTGGCAGTGGCACTCCTGGATCTACGATTTCCACTGAGGTGGCAGTGTGCACTGGCGGCGGATTCTAAGCAAGATCTGCTACGGATGGCTGCAAGTGTGTGGGGTGAAAAACCCTAAGGGATTTGGCTTCTATTTATAAGTCAATATGCGGCTCCTCAACGGCCGGATAGATATGTTTCACAATGGCTGACCCAGCGGCAGCGCCTGACTCTTCAACTTCCAGTAGTCAATGCACCTTATCTCGAGGGCTCGGCTACATCTAATCAATTCCTTGGGTAGCGACAAGATTCAAGAGCAACTCAGGACACATTCTACATACAAGATGACCCTTCAATTCGAGATGAAGTACTCGACTCAAGGCACGTGTCCTTCGGTTTTTTCTCCAGATTTTGCGGGATAATCTTGCTAGAACTTCAGATTGACCCTCAGCCAGAGTCTACGAGTCAACCTAAGGCTCGGGGGCTACTCCATATGGAGTGCGATTTTGCAATCACACTTCCATATAAACTTCGGCTTCAAGACAACACGAGTATTGTTGAAGACCTTCAAGGGTAGAACTCAAGGACGCTTGGGGACTACTCGAGAAGACTTCAGGATTACTCAAATATCAGCTGGAGTACCTTCCAGCCTCGGGATGCTTCAAGTATTCTTGAGGACTTTCGACATGTAGTACTCGGGGACACTTGAGGACTACTCGTTAAGACCGTCAAAACTACTCGAAGCTATCCTGCTCGACTACAAAGTACTCGGGGGCTTGTCGTATGGACCTCCCTAGGCCCACTACCTCGGTGGGTACCAGGACCGACTACTCGGTGGGCCCCTGGGACTACCCGGCTTGTGCCGCACGACACCTGATGGCGTGAGGCGCAAGGACTATGGTGGATAAGTACTCGGATAGGAAGCTATGCATACCTTGTACTGTGTAGAGGACTCCTAGACGTACATGACTAGTACTCTCTCCCTAAACCGACCTGTAACCCTGCCGCCCGGACTATATAAGGCGAGGCAGGGACCCTTCTCTCTCATTACGCATCATCTTGTAATCACACCCAATCAATCCAGAGCTACACAACATACAGGACGTAGGGTATTACGCACCTCGCGGCCCGAACCTGTCTAAATTGTGTGCCACGTGTCTCTTCCTTCGAGTTACCGATCTCGGCGGGGCCACATTCATCTACCTCGGGTACTCCCCTTGGTAGGTTGCCGGTCTAGAACACCAACAGATTCTTGGGTGGATCAAGTTGTACAAGGTTCGCCGGAAGCCTTGGGACCTAAGTGGCTCACCGGCAATCATCATCAACCCTCCGGCTTGGTGTGGAGCGGCGAGGACACTTTGTGTGGGGGACGTGGAGACCCCCTTCCTTGGTGGAGAAGCTCCTTAGTGGAGGCGGCATCAAGGTGACCAAGGGAGCTTGGCAAGTGCCTAAGTGGCTAGCCTTTGTGTCGAGTCAAGTGGTGCTCTTGGGAGAGACTTGGTGACCGGGAAGCAGTACTCTTGTGTGAGTGCTTCAACAACGTGGACTAGGGGTGGCTTAGTGCCTACCTATACCACAGGATGAATCGCCTGTCAAGAGTTTGCTTCCTATCATCCCCTTTACGTTTCCGCATTTACTCAATTGCAATCTTTGCTTGCCTTTACTTTCCTAGACTAGTATCATACTAGAATTGGCTATAGGTTGCAAACCTTGTTTTGGGATGGGAGTTTCACAATAGAACAACCCTAGTTACACATCTAGATAGTATGTTCTAGTTTACTTTTGTGTGAAAATAGTGAAGCCATAGGTTAAGGTTTTAAGTTGCCTAATTCACCCCCTCCCCCTCTTAGGCTAACGAGCATCTGATTCCTTACAGTCTACGCACACCCGTCAGACTGGTGCCCCTGACCGGTCAGACCGGTCCGGGCAGGAGCTCGGCAAGTTCAGTGTTTCAATGTTCCGCGCAATCTAGTGCTCATGTGTATTGACTAGAAAAAGCATCAACACAGGTAAAAGAGTTTCATAAACAATTCACATAATTGCCAATCAAATACAAGTTGCCTTTCATGGATATTCAATAAAAGAACAAAGTGTCATGGATATGATGAATATAATCATCTCTATGATTCCTTATAAGACATATTTCTAACATTCTTCCACTTGCACTTGAGCTAATCCAGAATGTATCTAATACCCATAGCTCTCATGTGTGCCCCATGCTTTGGCTGTGGAAGGAGTTTTGTCAAAGGGTTTGCAACATTCAAATCCGTGTGTACTTTGCATATCTTCATGTCACCTCGTCCAACGATCTCTCGTATTAGATGAAATTTTCGCAGTACATGTTTATTCTTTTGGTGGTTCCTTGGCTCCTTTGCTTACGCAATAGCCCCATTGTTGTCACAATAAAGATCCAATGGGCTAGAGACACTCAGAAACACACCAAGTTCAGAAAGGAACTTCCTTATCCAAACACCCTCCTTTGCAGCTTCCGAAGCCGCGATGTACTCGACTTCTATTGTAGAATCAGCCACTGTCTCCTGCTTGGAACTCTTCCAGCTCACAGCACCACCGTTTATTATAAATATGTATCCTGATTGCAACTTTGAATCGTCTTGGTCGGTTTGGAAACTAGAATCGGTGTAACCCGTTACAACGAGCTCCTCCTCGCCACCATAGACTAGGAACATGCCTTTTGTCCTTCTTAAGTACTTACAAACATTTTTAACCGCTGTCCAGTGACCCTCACCTGGATCAGATTGGTATCTGCTTGTAACACTGTGTGCATACGAAATATCTGGACGTGTACATATCATTGCATACATAATAGATCCGATGACCGAAGCATACTTATTCTACTCATGCGTTCCCGCTCATCAGTTGTGGAAGGACACTGAGTCTTGCTAAGATGTATGCCATGTGACATAGGCAAGAACCCTTTCTTGGCCTCTTCCATGTTGAACCTTTTCAACACTTTATCAATGTAAGTGTTTGGGCTTAATCCTATAAGCCTTTTGATCTATCTCTATAGATTTTGATGCCCAAATTGTAGGCCGCCTCACCTAATTCCTTCATCGAAAAACTATTTTTTAATGAGGTCTTAACAGCCTCAAGCATAGGAATGTCATTTCCAATCAGCAATATGTCATCCACATATAAGATTAGAAATACTACATAGCTCCCACTTTCCTTCTTGTAAACACAAGGCTCTTCTTCACTCTAAATGAAGCCAAACCCTTTGACCACTTCATCAAAGTGAAGGTTCCAACTTCGAGATGCCTGCTTCATTCCATAAATGGACTTTTGAAGTTTACACACCTTTCCAGCATTGGTTGGATAAACAAATCCCTCAGGTTTTGTCATATACACATCCTCAGTCTGATTCCCATTTAGGAAAGCTGTTTTGACATCCATCTGCCATATCTCATAACCGAAATATGCAGCTATAGCAAGAATGATCTGAATAGATTTAAGCATTGCTACGGGGGACAATGTCTCGTCGTAGTCAACTCGTTGAACTTGTCGAAAACCTTTTGCAACAAGTCAAGCTTTATAGGTGTGAACATTTCCATCCATGTCTCTCTTCTTCTTATGGATCCATTTGCACTCTATGGCTTTAATACAATCTGGCAGGTCAACCAAGTTCCAAATTTGATTATCATCCATGGAATCTATTTCGGATCTCATGGCACTTTGCCATTTCTCGGAATTTGGGTCCATCATTGCTTCCACATATATCATAGGTTCATCATTGTCTAACAACAATACGTCGCGCTCTCCCGTGATCATGAGATTGAGCTTATCAGTTGCGCGACGTGCCCTTTCAGACCTTCATGGTTGTTGTGGTGCATCTCTTGGCACGAGCATCTCAACTCATTCAGCTACATTAGCATCACGTGTGAAATCTTTCCCAAGTGGCTCATCTTGAACTTCTTCAAGATACACCTTCTGTCTACATTTCTCTCTTTTAAGAAACTCTTTCTCTAAGAAAACACCGTTCCGGACGACAAACACTTTGCCTTCCGAGTGGTTGTAGAAATAATATCCCAAGGTTTCCTTTGGGTATCCCATGAATATACACTTGTCCGATTTGGGTGTTAATTTATCTGATTGAAGTTTCTTGACATAAACCTCACTACCCCAAATTTTCAAAAAAGACAAACTGGGAGTATTACCAGTCCACATCTCATATGGTGTCATAATTACAGGCTTAGAAGGTACCCTATTTAAAGTGAAAGCTGCGGTTTCTAGAGCATAACCCCAAAATGATAATGGTAGGTCCGACTAGCTCATCATTGATCGGACCATGTCTAACAAGGTTCAATTACTTCGCTCGGATACATCGTTTCTCTGAGGTGTTCCAGGTGGTGTAAGTTGTGGAAAAATTCTTCAACTCTTTAGATGACTGCTAAACTCATGGCTTAAATACTCACCTCCACGATCAGATTGCAAGGTCTTGATTTTCTTGCCACGTGATTTTCTACTTCACTCTGAAATTCTTTGAACTTTTCAAAAGTTTCAGACTTGTGCTTCATTAAATAGACATAACCATATCTACTTAAATCATCAGTGAATGTTATGAAGTATTGGTATCCACCTCTAGCTGTCGTACTCATTGGTCCGCACACATTCGTATGTATGAGTTCTAGTAAGTCAAGGCTCTCTCATGAAAACCTGAGAAAGGCGCCTTTGTCATCTTTCCTAGCAAACAAGCTTCACATGTCTCGTAGGGTTCAAAATCAAACAAAGTTAAAAGTCCATTGTTATGGAGCTTCTTCATGCGCTTTTCACTGATGTGACCCAAACGACAATGCCATATTTAGGTAGAACTCAAATCATTAGGTCGAGACCTTTTAGCACTTATGTTACAGATAGGTGAATCATCAATATTTAAAACAAATAGGCCATTCACAATGAATGCACAAGCCACAAACATATTATCCTTAGAGACCACACAACCATTGTTTTCACTCAGAAATGAACAACCATCCTTCATCAGACATGAAGGGGATAAAATTTTTCGAGTCAAACTAGGAATAAAATAAAAATTATTCAACTCCATAATAAATCCTGACGGGAGGTGGATATGCATCGTCCCGACGGTCAACACAACAACTCTTGCATTATCGCCCACGTGGAAATCAACTTCTCCTCTTTCAACACTTCTACTTCTTATCATTCCCTGTATCGAATTGCAAATGTGAGCAACCAATTCGGTATTAAATACCCAAGAATTAATAATAGTATCAACAAGGAAAATATGATCTGTAATGTAAACATGAAGTGTACCTGAAGTGGAAGTACCCTTACTTCCCTTGTTCTTCAAAGAAGCTAGGTACAACTTGCAGTTTCATTTCCAATGACCAATGTCACACCCAGTTTTAAAGGCAAAGCTGAATGCATAGATCACGTGTGCACCAGGATCAAGTTACACACACGCAATGACATTGTGAATACCCAAAATCAGTGCCACACGAATAAAGAGTTATTACATGACCAAAGTCTTAAACGAAACATAAATAACGAGTTCTCGCAGAAGATAGAGATGCCTCCACATGCATCTGACTGAAGACACGCACACCTAGAACTCCTGGAAATCACCGGGGTAGTCTTCAAAGCTCTCCCAGTCTGATCAGCAATCCGAGTATTGTAGGTACAAGAAAATAGACAAGCGTGAGCACGTGCCGAACTCAGCAAGGGGAAAACAACATAACATGCAAGGCCATATGGTGGATGGCTAGGTTCAAGCAGTTTAGCATTTTAGTGAGTCAAGTTTTATTAGCAACATAGTTACTAAAGAGTGTAAGTTCATACCAACCCATAATTAATAAAGTATAAGCATCATAATAGAAATAGAACAACGATTTAACATTTAAATTCCATAACTTAGTCATGTGATGGTCCAAGCCGCTCTTGACCGTGAGCATGACTAACTAGTTAGTTTTACACTTCGCAGAGGTTGTACACTTTCACCACAAGTAGCGTAAAAGCTCCAAAGAACTTTGCACCAAACCATGCGGTGTATTGACGGTGAAATTCCGTCAACCTAGCCATGATTTTACCTTCGGTGTTGACATGAGATTTATACTTTATCCATTGGTACTAACCCCCTTGATATAGCAAGTTCATTCGTGCATGTCGGTTTTGGAGTTTAGTGTTTATGCAGGGTTTTCACGTTGAAAGCATGACTTCCGGGATAAGTTCATCAAGAACCTTGTGACAAGACCTTGAAGCCTCGTACAAGTCATGCAATGAAGCAAACTTGACTCCAAGAAGCCCAGGGACCAAACCCGAGAAGATGACAAACTCCGAGGACCTACCCAAAAAAGTGCCGAATCTTGCGGGACAAGGAGCTACGTCCAACTCAGAGAGAAACTAACGACAAGGGCCCACATGCAGAAGGGGGAAGGATCTAGAAGACTCGGGAACCGACGTAGGGCAAAGGAGGTAGTCAACTGGGCAGGGATGGGCCCAGGACGGTCGGCCCAGGCCGGCCGGCCCAGCCCATTCCAGGGCCCGGTCGCCTCCCCCTTTGACCTAGCCGCCATTCGGGCTATTTATAGCCCCGGGGTCGAGAGCCACAGAGGAACCCATTCGTCATCAGCCGCCGAGGAGCAGAGAAGAGAGGGACACCATCTCGGAGAGGACAGGGTCGAGCTAGTTGACTAGGGTCTCCCTAGCCGACGTGGGAACCTTGCAAGGAAGACCACGTCGGAGTTCCCGGAGCTAGAAGCAAGATCAAGGTAGGATCCCAGTGGTGATCTTGTTCACATATCATTGTACTAGTTGATGTATCAAGTTGAATCCGATTCTTAGCGACTAAGTGTTTCTCCGAAGTCTTCGTTTTCGATTGACTTCGCTTATTTTAGATCGAGTCTCGAGATAGATCACATAGGATCTTCTTGTAGCCGCGGTGGCTAGAGGTGCATGCTTGACCTTCCAAAAGATCTCGACTTGTCCTTGGAGTCTCCCTAGGCTACACGCATGAATAGGAGTGCATTGTGACCGAACGGTGGCTCTGAAAGGCGGGCGTTTTCGGAGTCAGACGGGAAACCACGGTTTAAAGAGGCTTCTAATGAGATTTGATTTGCTACTTCTTATTTTTCTTGGAACTTCAACAAAAGGCTTGACCCGATCTCTCTAGATCGGTTTATCTACCCCCTCTATGTTTGTTACCTCCGGTCTTTAGTAGATTAAGATTCGTTCTTGTGTTGATTCTTATGATTAGATGCATTAGGGTTTTATCTCTCGAAGATTGAAGTTACTTAGCATTGCTAGATCATCTCTTGCGTCACACATTTGTTCCACGGATTCGATACCTTGGGTTCACCACTCGAGGGAAGAAGGGTCCCTTGACTACGACGGGAGACTTGTCCGCTTGCAAGTCTAAACAAACTTTGATACAACTATTAACCGTCAACAAGCCCCTTTTTCTGGCGCCGTTGCCGGGGAACAAGTGATCAAGATTTGATTCTTTTATTGCTTTTTATATAATTTTCACTTTTCTTTTAGTTTTTCTTTTTGCATCTACTAATTTTTTATCATCCTCAAAATTAATCTAATCTAGTTTGTCTAACCCTAGTTTTCTTAGATTTGTTTTTGCTTTTTCGTTTTTATATATTTTGTTTATCCCTAACCCTAACAGGAGACGGACGGCTACCTCTCCAACAAACCCGATAATTTTGTGGGTGATCCAGAAAAACTTTACATGCTAAGGAGACGCGAAGCACATCAAGCTAAAAAGCTGGATTTTGTAGATTCAAAGTCGGAAGACGAAGGATCGAAGGAATCTCCAAAGAATTCACCACCTGAAAGTCCTCGAGAGAATTGACTTCCACCGATGGGTGAACAACCGCCACAAGAACGCAAGATCGGGGAGCTATGCACCTCGGACATCATCGACCTACCAATCTTGAACCTCGTGGAGATCGGAAGGCCATTCGAGATCAAGACTTCAACAATCCGCATGGTGCAACATTCACCCTTCATCAGTAAAGAGGATCCGAACCTTCACCTCCAAGCATTCATTCAACTATGTCAGACTTTCAACATGGATGGGGTGACTCAAGACCAAATGAGGGCAAGCCTTTTCCGTTCTCACTACTCGGGAAGGCTTTGCAATGGTTCCACTCTCAACCGGCGGAGACGGTGCAAAATTGGAACGTGTTGATGAGGGCCTTTATGAAGGAATACTACTCGTCGGGTAAAACTCAAAGTTTGAGTAATAAGATTGCCACTTTTGCTCAATATCCTACGGAAACTCTCTCGGAGGCATTCGAGCGCTTAAATGAGTACACTCGGGCGGTTCCACATCACAAGTTCTCGAAGGAGGACCTCGTGCAAAAGTTCTATCAAGGACTCACCATGGGGTCAAGGACGATCATTGATGCATCAGCGGGAGGATCTATCATCGAGCTTACACCGACCGAAGCTTTTACTCTATTCAAGAAGGTCGTAGATAATGACACATGGGCGTCATCCGGACGCCTACTTCCGGTTCAACCCACGGGGAACGTCAAAGGAGTCTTGCAAGTGGAGAAGGAAACATTCTTGAAGGCAAGATCGATTCACTCATGCGGAAGTTGGAGAAGATGGAGATAGAAAAGAAAGAGGCTCAAGATTTGAAGGCTGCCGAAGCAAGATCCACATGTGAAGAGTGCGGAGAGTATGGCCATGTCCACAAGGATTGTCCGGAGGAAGCCAAGGTGCTCTACTACATGAGGAAGGGAGAATTGCCGAACTTCCGCTACGGGCAAGATAGACCTCAATTTAATGCAAGCTCACCCATTCCGAATTCGGTTTTGCTTCGTATACAATTGAAGGACTTCATGGACGAGCAAGCTAAGATCAACAAGGACACCATCACCAAGTTCAAGGCCATAGACAAGGTGTTGGAAAACATCGATAGCAAAGTGACGGAGGTCGGAAGCTCCAACCATCAAGTGCTCAACATGATGAAGATGCTCGAGACGCAAGTGGGACAACTTGCCAGGCACCTCACTACTAATGAAGGGAAGCTTCCGGGATAACTTAAAGGTCCCGAATCGGCGAAGGCTATTCAAACACGTTCCGGAAAGGAGACCGAAGATCCGGAACGTTCCGCGGGAGCAAGGAAGCCTAAACCACCCGCCGGGGTGGAGGAATTTGCTAAGGAGAAAGTTACGGAGATCGTCACCGAAGAGACCGAGTTTGAGATGCCGGGAGAAGACACGAAGATACCGCAACTCAAGCGACGCTACTTATGAGGTAAACTTGATAACCACTTTGAGAAGTTTGTGGAGGTTGTGCGTAGACTTAGCATCAACATGCTGTTATTGGATGCCCTTCAAGTACCTACAAATTCTCGCTACTTCAAAGACATACTTACAAATAAATATGAGTTAGCAACACTCGGGGTAGATCTTGTCAAGATGTCTGAGGAATGTAGTGCCGCTATTGCTAATGGGCTAGAGAAGCAAAAGGACCCCGGATGCCCGACAATTCCATGTTTCGTTGGTTCATTCAAGTTCGAGAAGGCGTTATGCAACCTTGGAGCAAGTGTGAGTGTCATGCCAAGAGATTTGTTCGAGAATCTACGCCTACCGTTGGAGCCTACGGGTATGTGTTTGGAGTCGGATGATAACTCCATTCGCTATCCCTTGGGCATCGCCGAAGATGTGCCCGTAAAGGTCGGACACCACTTCATCCCTGTTGAATTCGTGGTGCTCGAGATGGGGGAGAGGGAGAAGCCATCGCTCATCCTTGGGAGGCCTTTCTTCAAGACTGTGGGAGCTACTATTGATGTTGGCAAGGGGGAGATCATGTTCGACATTAACGGAGAAAGGAGTTCCTTCAAGTTCCGACCACGCCTCGAGGTATGCAATATGATTGAAGTTAACAATGTTCCACCTCATCGTCGCGTTGTTAAGGAAGAACCAAGGAAGAAGGAAGGGCTGAAGAAGAAGAAAGAGCCGAAGAAGAATGATGTAATGAAAATCAAGGAAGTTGTTGCATCCGTCAAGACAAAGGAAGAAAAGCCGCCTGTGAAGACCAAAAAGATGACTAAGCCGGAAGACAAGCCCTGTGCCCAAGATTGTGCGGAAGTGGGTACCCAAGATTGCAACGCCCACAAATAGCGTTGATCTGAAGTAATCAAGTGAAGAAGTCTAGCCATGGACTATAAACGAAGTGCTAGGCGGGAGACAACCCGTTTCGTCGAGTCAAGAATAAGCTACCGGGAGAACAACCTGATTCCAGGTTTTTTTAGTCTTTTCAAGTAATTTAGTTTTGAATTTTACTACGCAAAGACATTAGACTTAGAAGTGGTTGAACAATATTAGAGACATAATTCTTGGTTGAATATTTTGCTTTGATCATAAACCCTTTACATGAACCCTCCTATGTGTTTGTTTTCTTCTTTTCGAGAAACCACAACCAAATAAATTCAGAACCTAACTCAACCAATTCATCCTCATTATGATGTAGTGGTTGACTTGTTTTTCATGCTAAAAACACATGAGTAGAGCCACGACTTGTACCTAGGTGTTGTTAAATTTCAGCACGTGCTAGGACTCGCGTGAACCTAGAAACTAAACTTTTGGTTGGCTTAAAAATCTATATCCTTGGTTTCTCTAAGATTAGAATTTTTCTAAGCCTCATTTAATTTTACTTCATTCAGAATCTCTCTCATTTAGCCAAAATTAGAACCTAAACCTATGCCCCATGATCAAGCCGGGAAAAGTTTGCTCTCAACCAATGAAGGCAAACTATACCGGTGAGACCATTATAAATGTAGTCGGAAAGTATTATCGACTTACATTCATTTTTAATGGTTTAAAAACTTCTCTAAATTTATGCTTGAGCTTTTCCATAGCTCTGAAAATATTTTTAATTTTTGAAATTAGAGGAGTGCTCAGCCTTAAACAAGTTTAGAGGGAGGCAATCGTGTTGCAGTTAATTATGCATGCAGCATAACACATCATTGGATGCCCTTTCAACAACTTTCATCAAGACCACATGCAAAGGACAAGCATGGGTGGGCAGCAAGCATAACTTTGCAGGAAATTCATGGTGACATGTGAAGCAAGTGGAGCAAGGGAGAATGGACATGACTCAAAGCATGAAGCATCAAGTGGAAGGACCAATAATGCAAGAAAAGGAGTGGACGAGAGCGTTTGGGCGGTGCAACTCATGGAGCACGTGGGCAAGAAAGTAACAGAGGGGAAATGATCATGCTGGAGAAAGAGCCGAGCCAGGGGGCCGAACCACCCCAGGCCGGCCGGCCTGGCCTATAAATGGTGCCCCCCGGCTCCCGTCTTCTGCAGGCAATTAATCCTCTCCTTCCTCAGTTTGTGTGCTCAAGTCTTCGTGCCCAGAACCACCGTAGACATAGACAGCCTTCCTGAGCTTGATTGCTCAAACAATTCACACCCTTAATCCACTCAAAGTCCACATTCCGAAATAATTTTTAAGTGCCTAGTTACCGGTTGAAACCCGGAATTTTAGTGGAGAGAAGAGTGCTGCAGTCATGTGGAAGAAAACCACAAGTCCTATTCACCAAGAAGAAGGGGTCATCATCGTCCAAGCCATTTTCGACGACGTCTTCGAGGAGGCACTCGGTTTCCGAGTCTCCTCGAAGCATGGACGAGGACACGGCACCTCCAAGGAGGAATGACACTCTCCTCCTTGGTGGCATGAGGGCAACAAGGAGCACGTCCATGAGGTTTACCGAACCTCAAAGGAGTACAGAGGAGCCGCCCGTCCCAACTCGTCGATCGACCCGTTCATCCGCGCCACCTCCATACACTCCGCGGTACTCCACATATGTCTTCATCATATTGTCGGAGAAGGAGGAGAAGAAACTCTCTCGCCTTGAGAAGAGGCATGTGGAAAATGTCGATTTCGACGATCAAGCTCTCAACGCATTGGGTTTCGGCACAGACATATATTATATGTTGGGGCACCTTGGATGGGTGCAATTCTCCAACGGGGTGTCGGAAAACACCCACAAGGAGTTTTCCTTGGAAATCTTGATGACTGTGGCGCCTATCCTTGATGAGGGGATGCAAAATTTATCATTCCATTTGGAGGGAATTCAACAAGTGGTCCCTACAAGTATATTAGGGAGCTACTTGGGTTCCAAAAGGGAGCTTCGGAGAAAGTTGACATGCCGGATGGCATGTTGGATGGATTTTGGAATTTAATCTCCAGAGGAGCCCACCAACAATGCAATTCCATCCGCAACCCCATTATCCAAGTATTCCACTCTTGGATGTGCAAGAGGATTATGGGGAAGATGAGGGAGACGAAGGTGACCGACACGGAGGTGAATTGGCTCTACTCGGCTTTAATTGCCAAGCAGCCAATAGACCCCTCATACCTTATGATCAACCGATGGTGTTGCGAGGCAACATCGGGATCGGGAGATATTGGTTCCGGGTGCTACCTCTCTATGTTGGCCATCTCCTTAAGGCCAGGAATTACAAAAAATCCCGAACATCTTTTACGTGGGACCCCTCTCGGATTTGAGTATTTGAAGCAATGAAAGTATATTAGTGGAGATGAGAGAGGAGGCTTTCATGTGGCCAAGGTGAACCTACCCCTTCTGGACCCAAGAATTAGGCTTTTCATTCAAAGGAAGGAAGATTGGTTGGAGGAGGGACTCCTTGTCTCGGCGAAGAAAAATAAAAGAGGAGGAATTGTAGAGGAGGGATCCTCCTCCACGCAAGAGGGTGGTGCACAACCAGGCCCGTACCTAAGATTATGAGGCCATGGTGCGGATCACAAATGGTAGTCCTATAACTATACAAGAAAATGTAAATAATATAAATATATTCATATTTTATAATGCAATTAGATAAAAATTCAGTCATGCTAAAGAAGTAAAAAGTGAATCTTTCTTATCGAAATTTCTTTAGCTTATATTACAAAGTAGCATTCATCTAGTATTCTTCGAAATGAAATCTTCAATTATATATTGTAGAGAATACTAGATGCAAATTGAGATCGACGCAACTTGCATATCAGTTATCATTTGTTCACCTGATGAACGGCGAGCGGTTGTGTCTGCGACGTCGAATGCGAGCAGTAACTGCCGTGACGAAGGGAGCAGCACCGGCGGCGCCGGCATCTGGGCCGAGGGAAGGCGAGGCCACAACTGAGGCGTCGAGGGAGGGAAGCAAAATTGTCGCCACGCGTGGGCAATCGGTAGTTCGGCGGACGAGGTTGCGTCCCTCCGTAGCATCCCTTGCTTAGACTTAATGGGCTTTAATTATTAATTACTATGATTAGTAATTAGTGGCACATATAACAGCGGCCCCTTTAGATGGGTGGCCCGGCGTTGGCGCACAGATTGCGCCGCCTAATTAATGGCCCTGTGCACAACCAAATTATGTGCCACCATTCGGAGGAATCCCTACTGCGCCAAGTTATTACGGAGGGCCACCAATGCAAGCATGGGGGAGTGGTCACCTTTTCCCCCACAAAATTATGTGGTGCCCAACGTAACCTTTGTGGAGCCCTACACACAATACCCCCAACCACAACAAAGCATGGCCATAATTGGAGGGTATGCTGCGAGAAACATACAAAACGTCGCAGACATCCAATCCAACGCGGCTCAACTTGGTGAAGGCAATGCAAATATTGCCTATGAGCTTGGGCGTCTTCACCTAGTACCGCCGGATCAATTCGTTGGAGGGGATGTCCAAACCTACTATGAGCAAGGGTACAACTACCATGATCATCAATACCAACCACCGGCGGAAGATTCAGAAGAAGGAGGAGCTTTAGTTTTCTTTTCTTTTCCCTTTTCTGTAATTTTTAGCTTGTGTTTGAGTAGTGTTTTCAGTTTTTATTTTAATTTTCAGCAAGTGTGTTAGTTTATTTTCAGCTTGTATGTTAATTAGTTTTCATCATGAATAAAGACACCACCTTGTTTTTATCTTTGGTAAAGTTATGAAATGTGTGCCATGAAGATATATGATTATAATTGTCGCTTGGTTTATCTTTGTATTTGATTTATGCATGTTAAAGCTAGTGCTCTCTTAAAATGCAAATATGAATTTATCTAAATGCTAGCTTAATATTTAGTGGAGGTTATGATTAAAATAAAGACCCATAGTGTTTTATGTGCTCTCAGGTTTTAGATGGGTTAAAAATGATTTTTATTCCTAAAATTAATGCTAACCTTGTCATGAATATCACTTGTGTGTTGCTCTACCTATCCAAAGCCTAATATATATTTGAGTGCATAAACCTTAGTGTACAAGATTTATTTTTGAGTGAGTTATTGCAGGTCATGATTTCTCTGGCCCGAGACTAAGAAGTTGGTCATTCCGTTTTTGCGTATCTATCTTATTGCAAGCCTTTTATCCAAGCATTGTGTATCCCCACATCGGAGATCTCACAAACCTCGCCGGATATCCACCCTTAAAACCAAATATCACCTTTTGTGATTACCTCCTTGACCACAACCTATCGTTGAGGATGGATCATCAATTCAAGGAAGATTGCAAGACGGTGCTAACATTGAAGATTTCAAGTATCTTTCCAAAGGAAAAGTATTTCCGGTACCTGCCTTATCTTAATCACCCCTTTGCCCGAGGACGAGCAACATCTAAGCATGGGGGGAGGAGGTAGGTACAATGCCATTTTAGAGTTCAAGGGAGCAAATAAAAAAAATATGAGAAAGAAAAGGAGAAGAAAAAAATGAAAAAGAAATAAAGAAAAATATATATGTATGAGAAAAAGATAAAATGTGAGTATGTGTAAAAATGAAATAAAGTGAACTCCCTGGTTCTATAAAAGTGCATTAGCAATTTCAAGGCTTCAAGATTAAAAGATCCATACTCATTTTCCAACCATGTGCAATCCGATAACGAGGACTTCCTTTGTGCCTCGGGATCATTCTTTTCCATTTGCACCTGTCCACCTATCTCAAGTGTGTATTTTTTCTCTTTCCCCTCCTTGATGTAACATTATTTTCCAATGACCTTTTTGATGAGTCTCGGTAAGACCATGAGAAGCTTGTCTTGTTTTGACAACATCTCATTTATAATATCGTGGTAGGACTAAACTTTCCCAAAAAGCTCCATATAAAGCCTACTATATATATATGTATATGTATATATATGTATATATATATATGTATATGTATACATATATATATATATGTATATATATATGGCAACATATCAGGTGGAAACCAACCTCTCCGTGAAAACTATGGAAACTCCAATCTGAGCCACGTGATGTTGATCCAACGAAGCGCTTAGAGGAGGTGGGAGGAGTGATTTGCAATAGCACCTTTGCAAATCATCCCTCCCACCTCCCATGAATTTTGCAAATCACCCCTTCCACCTCTCATGAGTTCTCCATTGGATCAAGATCGTGTGGTTTAGATTGAAGTTTCTATAGTTTGCACGAAGAGGTTGGTTTCCACTAGATATGTTCCCTATATATATATATGTATTATATATATATGGCAACATATCAAGTGGAAACTAACCTCTCCATACAAACTATGGAAACTTCAATCTGAGTCACACGATGTTGATCCAACGGGACACTCAGAGGAGGTGGGAGGAGTGATTTGCAAAATCACCTTTTCAAATCACGCCTCCCACCTCCCATGAATTTTGCAAATCACCCCTTCCACCTCCCATGAGCTCTCCCTTGGATCAAGATCGTGTGACTCAGATTGAAGTTTCCATAGTTTGCATGAAGAGGTCGGTTTCCACTAGATATGTTCCCTATATATATATACACACACACACACATATATATATATAGACATATATATATATGTATGTATGTATATACATACATATATATATATATATATGTTATGAGGGGGAAAAGAGTAGAATAAATTGGCTTGAGAGACGAAATGAGATGAGAGTTTATGATCAATGTGCAAGATGATTCAAATTTGTGAACATGGTTTAGCTCTTTTCATCCCGTTCTTTATTTCAAAGTTTCTGAGATCTATTTAAACTTTGGCGCATGTTAATACTTGTGGAGTAAGCTTAATTAAGAATCTACCCTCCGTAGGGATGAAGGCTAGTACATTATGAAACCTTAATGAATTAAAATTTTGAGAGCATTATATTTTCTCATGTGTGATCAAATGCAAGGTTTAAATAATGAAGGGCAACGATGATATCCATCGAAGGCTTACTCGAGGACGAGCAAGGTTTAAGCATGGGGAAGATGTTGACGGTGAAATTCCGTCAACCTAGCCATGAGTTTACCTTCAGTGTTGACATGAGATTTATACTTTATCCATTGGTACTAACCCCCTTGATATAACAAGTTCATTCGTGCATGTCGGTTTTGGAGTTTAGTGTTTATGCAGGGTTTTGACGTTGAAAGCAAGACTTCCGGGATAAGTTCATCAAGCACCTTGTGACAAGACCTTGAAGCCCCGTACAAGTCATGCAATGAAGCAAACTTGACTCCAAGAAGCCCAGGGACCAAACCCGAGAAGATGACAAACTCCTAGGACCTACCCAGAAAAGTGTTGAATCTTGCGGGACAAGGAGCTACGTCCAACTCAGAGAGAAACTGACAACAAGGGTTCACATGCAGAAGGGGGAAGGATCTAGAAGACTCGGGAGCCGACGTAGGGCAAAGGAGGCAGGCAACTGGGCCGGGATGGGCCCAGGCCGGTCTGCCCAGGCCGGTCGGCCCAGCCCATTCCAGGGCCCGGTCGCCTCCCCCTTTGACGTAGCCACCATTTGGGTTATTTATAGCCCTAGGGTCGAGAGCCACGGAGGAACTCATTCGTCATCGACCGCCGAGGAGCAGAGAAGAGAGGGACACCATCTCGGAGAGGAGAGAGTCGAGCTAGTTGACTAGGGTCTCCCTAGCCGACGGGGAACCTTGCAAGGAACACCACGTCGGAGTTCCCGGAGCTAGAAGCAAGATCAAGGTAGGATCCCGGTGGTGATCTTGTTCATATATCATTGTACTAGTTGATGTATCAAGTTGAATACGATTCTTAGCGACTAAGTGTTTGTCCAAAGTCTTCATTTTCGATCGGCTTTTCTTATTTTAGATCTATTGTCAAGATAGATCACATAGGGTGTTCTTGTAGCCGTGGTGGCCAGAGGTGCACGCCTGACCTTCTAAAAGATCTCGACTTGTCCTCGTGTCGGGGACCGCCCTAGGGGACCCCTTAAACGATGGGGGAACCCTCACTTAAATCCCTGCATCAAAATAAGCTAAGCCTAACCATGCAGGGAACTAACCATGCAGGACATGGCCCAGGACTCCAGAGGCCCATCAAGACGGCCCGTCTGGAAGACCCCTCGAGCAGGCTTCGCCTCGCCCGAGGGTACGCTCCTCCTCGAGCGGACTCCACCCCGCACGAGGGGCAACCCCCTCCTCGAACGGGCTCCGCCCCGTTCGAGGGGCGACCCCTCCCTCGAGCGGTCCCGCCCCGCTCGAGGGCACGCTCCCCCTCGAGCGAGCCCCGGCTCGCTCGAGGGTCCGCCCCGCCTCCGGGCCGGGGGCCCGCCACGCTCACGGGCGCCCCGCGCGCGTGCGCCGACCCCGTACTTGGGCATTTAACGCCCTGACGCCGCAGACGGCGCCATCATGCGCCCGGGGCTCACGCCCCGGTGCCGCCGCACCAACTCCCCAGGGAGGAGCCCATCCCCGCCACTGTGGGGTGGACTGTGCGGTACGGCCGGTGTCAGTCCAATAACGCCGTGCGCACGCCACTGTACGACTAACGCGCCCGACCCTCGAAAGGGGGCCGGGCGCACCCTCGATCCCGCTTTCCCGTGACCCTGCAGGTTAGGTGAAGGGCGCTAGGCCGGTGGACGGCCATCCCGGCCACTGTAACGGCGCGGCCGCCGTACCCACGCGCGCAGGCACACGCCCCGACTCCGCAGCGCACGCCCGGCACCGTAGCAACCACTCCGCCACCACGCGCGCTCATTGGGAAGGAACGCCGTGCCACCCGCTCCTGTACACCGTACCGGCCATCGTCAGCACCTCCCTCGAAGCCTATCAGGGAACGCCATCGCCATCTACCGCCTTCTACCCTCGAGCCGCCACTGTTCGGGTACGAGGTAGGCCATCATGGCCGAATCGTAGCAAAGATCGTCCAGGACGGCCGCCCACTCTACACCGTAGCGCGACGTGCTCCCTCACGTAGCTAGGTAGCGCGGCGTGCATGTAACCCGTCGCCCCCTTGGCCTATAAAAGGGGGAGGCGAGCCCCCAGCCGCGGGGGAGAACGAATTCACAGTCGAACACAACACACCGTGCACTCGCTCTCTTGTTCTCCCACAACACCTTCAGCCACTCATCAGGGACTTGGAAGCCACGCTTCCTCTCCCGCCTTGCTTGTATTTGCCCCACTACAAGCACCCCCGGTGCAGAGCAATATAGTGCCACGAGCACAACCCTGCTGGACGTACGGCCCTCTCGGCCGGAACCAGGATAAAATCTTGTGTCACTTGTTGCTTAGCATCGACCATTGAGGGATAGACCTAGGCGTTATCTACTGGTTAGTGTCGGGACCACTTTCCGCACCGACAGTTGGCGCCCACCGTGGGGCAAACGAGCGCCTAAGGTCACTTCATCAACTTCCTCCATGGTGATTCGTACCGAGTACCGTAGCACCCGCTACAACATGGGTAGCTCGGACCCCCTCCCGGCCGGATTCGAGATCCGCTTTGGGGACTTGAACTTCCAGGCCACGGGGAACGGCTATCTCATGCGCCTCACCAACCGTGAGGAGCTTCGCGCGCAGCGCGAGGCCAGGTCTGCCCTGGTCTCCGCCGCACGCACGACGCCCGCACAAGCGCTCGCGGCGCGGTGCGCGCGGGACCGTCGACACCGCGACGCCGTCATCGTTCGGGGCCGCGCTCGCGACGGGCGCGGACCGAGCGACGACGGGGCCGAGCGCACCGCCGCCCAACGTGGTGCGTCCACCGTCACGACGACCGCCACCGCCCCAGCGGAACCGCGTGCGGTCTCCGGACCACGCGTCCCCATCGGGTTGCGTGGCGCAACTACGGCCTACAACGCCAACACCAACACGACAATGCGCAGGGTTCCACCTGGTCGCCACGTCTTCGTCGCCAGGGACCCCGGCACTTCAGCAGCAGACGAATCGTCCCTGGGCTCCGTCGACACGATGCCACCCGCCAGCCGCCACGGGTACGCGGAGTGGGATTTCTCCGGTGTGCCGGACCCAGTTGCGTTCAGGCGCTTCCTCGACGCCACGGACTATTGGTTTGGCTGCTCCGACGACTCCAGCACCGGGAGCTACGACCCCACGCGGGAATGCTGCGCCGTCATCACCAACGACCGGGCCAACGCCGCCGGCGCGGCGGGCGCCGGAGATGGGGAAGTCACGCCAGCCCCGGGGGATCGCCACGCGCCCGGCCGCGGGGGCCAAGCGTCCTCGCCGGGGCCGACGTCGACGCGCGGTCGGCCCAAGCTCGCGAGCTCGAGGCCAAGGCGGCGGAAGAGTATCGGACCATACGGCTACTCCGCGCCCTCGATGGCGGGGGAGGCCTCCGCGCGTGGTGAACGCGCGCGGGAGGCGGGCCGACAAGTCCGTGACCGCCTCAACCCCGCCCCCAACGTCGACAACGCGGATACTCCGCCGCGGGCAAGCCAAAAGCTCATCGCCGCCGCAACGCCGCCGCGCGCCATGCCGGCACCCTCGACCCCCGAGGCTCGAGACATGCACCGCGAGGTGCAGACCCTCCTTGAGCAAGCGGCCGTCCAGCAGGCCGAGAGCTCGGCCGCGCATCCGCCAACAGGGGGACGTGCGGGGTGACGACCCGGCACCAGGGGGCGAACCCTCGGTGCACATAGGCCAACTTGCTGGCCAAGGACGCACGCCAGCCAAGGAGCGACTCCTTGACACGCGCAG
This sequence comes from Cenchrus americanus, assembly GCA_947561735.1. Lineage (NCBI taxonomy): Eukaryota > Viridiplantae > Streptophyta > Magnoliopsida > Poales > Poaceae > Cenchrus > Cenchrus americanus. The sequence continues at coordinate 193,301,970 of OX387242.1, forward strand.
GGCGCTGGATGGAGACGCCCGCAACGTCATCAACGCCAGGCGCACCAGCAAGGCAGACGCGCGGGCGGCCGGGGGGCTACCACCCTCGAAGGGGTGGACGCTACGACGAGGCGGTGAGGACCGCTCCCCAACGCCGGAGCCCCCGGCACCCGGTGTTCGGCCGGGAGATCCGCACGGCGACATTCCCCCCAACGCTTCCGTCAACCCTCGACAATCGTCAAATACAACGGGGAGACGGACCCTCGTGTCTGGCTCAACGATTACCGCCTAGCCTGTCAGCTGGGCGGAGCCACCAACGACGAAGTAATCATCCGCAACTTGCCCCCGCATTTGGGCGACGCGGCCGGACGTGGCTCGAGCATTTGCCCGCCGACCGCATCCACGACCGGGACGATTTAGTCCACACCTTCGTGGGCAACTTCCAGGGCACATACGTGCGCCCCCGGGAACTCCCCGGGATGCCGCGCTCCCCGCACGCGAAGCCGGCGACTCGCCGCGGGACTTCATACGGCGTTTTTCCAAGCGCCGCACGGAGCTCCCCCGGCGTGGCGCAATCCGAAATCGTGCACGCGTTCCTCGAGGGCACTACGTGCGGGACCTCGTGCGCGAACCGGGACGCGGCCCGCCCACGGACTCGAACGAGTGCGTTCGACATTGCCACCAGCTTTGCCTCCGGAGAGGAGGCCGTGGGGGCAATCTTCGACGGCAAGAAGGGCAAGCGCTCCGAGGACACGCCCGCGGAAGGCAGCGGGTCCAAGGAGCCGCGCCGCAACGACAAGCGGGGCAAGAAGGGGAAGAAGCCGCGCCGCGAGGCGCGCGAGCAAGGGCGCGACGGCGGCAACGCCGAGGCCCTCGGCGGTTGACCCGGCCCGACGGGGCCCTCGACAGGCTCCTCGAGGCCCGGGGGTCTTCGACGACATGATGAAGAAGCCGTGCCCCTACCACAAGACCCCCGTGAATCACACCCTTGAGCAGTGCGACATGCTCAAGAAGTTCTATGGCCGTGCCGCCGCAAAAGAGGCGGAGGCCAAGAAGGATGGGGGCGACGGCGACGCGGGCGGTTTCCCCGCTGTTGAAAATGTGTTCCTCATCTTCGGGGGACCTACTGTCGACATGTCAACCCGGCAACGCAAGAAGGAGCGGCACGAAGTCCTCGCCGCAGAGAGGGGCACCTCCGGCCTTTCTCAACCGGTCGAAGGATGCCATCACCTTTAGCCGGGAAGATCACCCAAACCGCATCCCGAACCCGGCCGCACCCATTGGTGGTCGATCCCATCATTGGGAGCGCCGGTTTTCGAAGGTCCTTATGGACGGAGGCGTAGCCTCAATATCCTCTTCGCGCATACGTTGCGCCTGATGGGGATCGGGCTGGACCAGCTGCGGCCCAGCACGAAGCCGTTTCACGGCATCGCGCCCGGCAAGCAGGTTCATCCCCTTGGGCAGATCGATCTGCCCGTATGGTTTGGGACCCCCAAGAATTTCCGCAAGGAAACCCTCACATTCGAAGTGGTGGGATTCAAGGGGGCCTACCATGCCATCCTTGGGCGACCATGCTATGCTAAATTCATGGCAGTCCCCAACTACACGTACCTGAAGATGAAGATGCCGGTCCAAACGGCGTCATCACCGTCGGGTCGTCGATCGAGCACGCATTCGACTGCGACGTCGAGTGCGTGGAACATGCGAGGCGCCGGCGCCGGATGAAGCGCCGGTGAACACGCTGGAGAAGATGGTCAACGACGACCTCAGCTCCGCCGCCAAGCACGTCGGCACCTTCGAGGCCGCCGAGCAAACCAAAGGGGTCCCCCTCGACCCATTGGCCCCCGAGGGCAAGGCGTTGAGGGTCAGCTCGACCCTCGATCCTAAATAGGAAGCAGTGCTCGTCGACTTCCTCCGCGCCAACGCCGACGTCTTCGCGTGGAGCCCCTTGGACATGCCAGGCATCCCGAGGGAGGTCGCCGAGCACTCCCTTGATATCCTGCCTAACGCCCGCGCTGTGCAGCAGCGGCTGCGCCGCTTTGACGAGGAGCGGCGGCGGGCGATCGGAGCGGAGCTGCGAAAGCTCCTCGAGGCCGGATTCATCAAGGAAGTGTTCCACCCTACGTGGTTAGCTAATCCTGTGCTTGTAAAAAAGAAAAATGGGAAGTGGAGGATGTGTATAGACTACACCAGTCTCAATAAAGCATGTCCAAAAGTTCCTTTTCCTTTACCACGCATAGATCAGATTATTGATTCCACAGCTGGGTGTGAACTACTCTGTTTCCTTGATGCCTATTCGGGTTATCACCAAATAAAAATGAAGGAGTCCGATCAGCTCGCGACTTCGTTCATCACACCGTTCGGGACGTTCTGTTACGTCACGATGCCCTTTGGCCTCAGAAACGCGGGCGCAACATATCAGCGCTGCATGCAGCACGTTTTTGGGGACCATATCGGGCGGACGGTCGAGGCTTACGTAGACGACATCGTCGTCAAGACCAGGAAGGCGGACGACCTGGTGAGCGATCTTGGCATCGCGTTCAGCTGCCTGCGGGCCAACGGGGTCAAGCTCAACCCCGAGAAGTGTGTCTTTGGAGTGCCGCGGGGCATGCTCCTAGGGTACATTGTCTCCCAGCGGGGAATCGAGGCCAACCCTGAAAAGGTCGCGGCCCTCGAGCGAATGGGTCCAATTCGGGACCTCAAAGGAGTGCAGAAAGTGTTGGGGTGCCTCGCCGCCTTAAGCCGCTTCGTCTCGAGGCTCGGTGAGAAGGGCCTGCCCCTCTACCGGCTGCTCAAGAAGCACGAGCGCTTCTCTTGGACCGCCGAGGCCCAGGAAGCGCTCGACAAGCTGAAGGCGTCCCTGACGCACGCCCCAATCCTTACGCCGCCGCGAGACGGCGAACCCCTCCAACTCTACGTGGCCGCGACCACCCAGGTGGTCAGCGCCGTGATCGTCGTGGAGCGCACGGAAGAAGGGCATGCCTTGCCCGTGCAGAGGCCGGTCTACTACATCAGCGAGGTCCTGTCGGACACGAAGACGCGCTACCCCCAGGTCCAGAAGCTGTTGTACGCGGTGGTCCTCGCGCGGCGCAAGCTCCGCCATTACTTCGAGGCCCACCCGGTCACGGTGGTTTCTTCCTTCCCGTTAGGAGAAATCATTCGCAACCCCGACGCGGCAGGCAGAATTGCCAAGTGGTCCGTGGAGTTGATGGGCGAGACGCTCACCTACGCTCCGCGCAAGGCCATCAGATCACAAATCCTTGCCGATTTCGTCGCGGAGTGGACGGACACGCGAGCCGCCGCCCCTCGCATCCAAGCAGAGTGCTGGACTCTGTTCTTCGACGGCTCGGTGATGAAGACAGGAGCGGGCGCGGGCCTGCTCTTCGTGTCACCTCTCGGAGAGCACATGCGCTATGCAGTGCGTCTCCATTTCCCCGCGTCCAACAATATGGCGGAATACGAGGCCCTCCTCTGCGGCCTCAAGATCGCCATCGAGTTGGGCATCAAGCGCCTCGACGTGCGAGGGGATTCGCAGCTCGTGATCGACCAAGTCATGAAGAGCGCGAGCTGCCACGACGACAAGATGGAGGCCTACTGTAAAGCCGTGCGGGCCCTCGAAGACAAATTCTACGGCATCGAGCTTAATCATGTACCCCGCCGGTACAATGAGGGGGCAGACGAGCTGGCAAAAATAGCGTCCGGGCGGATCACCGTTCCCCCAAACGTCTTTGCGCGCGACATCGCGCAGCCCTCTGTCACCTTCGAGCCCTACCCCTCGAGCGACGGCGGACCCTCGGGGGCTCCCTCGAATCCAGCGGGTGCGGAACCCATGGAAGAGGACCCCTTGAACGAAGCGTACGTGCTCTCTCTTCTCGAGGGGTATGGCTCCCACGAGGTCGACGCGATGGATATAGAGCCGGCTTCAGTCCAAGCAGATTGGCGTGAAAAATACACCGCCTGGATCGCTCGAGGGGAACTCCCCGAAGACAGGGCCGCAGCCAGGCGCATCGCCAGGATGGCCAAGTCCTTCACCCTCGTCGACGGCGAGCTGTACAAGCGCGCCGCGTCAGGCATCCTCCAGCGGTGCATACCAATCCCCGAGGGGCGCGAGCTCCTGCGGGACATACACGCGGGAATCTGTGGCCACCACGCCGCGCCACGCACTCTCGTTGGCAACGCGTTCCGCCAGGGCTTCTATTGGCCTACCGCGGTCGCGGACGCCAGCGAAATAGTGCGCACCTGCGAGGGGTGCCAGTTCTACGCCCACAAGACCAACCTGCCCGCTCACGCCCTACAAACAATCCCCGTCACATGGCCGTTCGCCGTGTGGGGGTTGGACATCGTCGGGCCCCTGCGGAAGGCGCCCGGGGGCTTCACCCACCTGCTTGTCGCGATCGACAAGTTTTCCAAGTGGGTGGAGGTACGCCCCATCACAAATTTGAGGGCTGAGCAGGCGGTCACGTTCTTCACCGATATCGTCTACCGCTTTGGAGTGCCAAACTCCATCATCACAGACAACGGGTCCCAGTTCACGGGCCGGAAATTCTTGGAGTTCTGCGACAAGTTCCACATCCGAGTGGACTGGGCAGCTGTGGCGCACCCGCAGACTAACGGCCAAGTGGAACGTGCCAACGGCATGATTCTACGTGGGCCTCAAACCCGAATTTTTGACCAGCTCAACAAATCGGCCGAAAATGGCTCCAAGAACTACCCGGCGGTCGTATGGAGCCTAAGGACCACCCCAAGCGAGCCACCGGTTCACCCCGTTCTTCCTAGTCCATGGCGCGGAGGCCGTCCTCCCCACGGATCTGGAATACGGATCACCCAAAGTTCGAGGCTACAACGAGGACGCTAACCAGCGAGCCCGCGAGGACTCACTGGATCAGCTAGACGAAGTACGCCTCGTGGCGTTGATGCACTCCGCAAGGTATCAACAGTCCCTACGACGCTACCAAGCGCGCAAGATACGTCGCGGGGATTTCGGCGAGGGGGACCTCGGTCCTAAGGCTACGCCAAGACAACCGAGGGCGCCACAAGCTATCGCCCCCATGGGAGGGACCCTACGTCGTGGTGAAGGTGCTCAAGCCGGGCACGTACAAGCTGGCCAACGAGGACGGCGAAGAACTCACCAACGCTTGGAACATCCAACAGCTACGTCGCTTCTACCCTTAGCTAGGATTTCCAAGTTTTCTCCGTTGTAAAAACGAACGACCAACGCCCCAGTTGGTGTCACCCATGTAAATACTTAAGTCTAATAAAAGGGCAACTCGGCTTTCCCCTGAAACCCAAGTTACCCTCGGGGGCTACTGCGGGGGGGCACCCCCCCCCAAATGGTCCCATTTTTTCGCGCAAAAAACGCAACAACGTGCGCTAAGTTTGTTTCCTACTTCGACCTCGAGCCATGATTCGAACAGGGCGCAGACGGCACAGCGGAAGGAGCGCGCGAGCCAGAGACAGCCTACGCCGCGCGGCTATGGCCCGTCTCTCTCGCCTCCAACCCAGCGGGCCCCCTGCGAAAAACGAACTTCCCTAACTAGAATCTACTCAGGAAGAAGGGGAAACAAAAAAGCGTAATAAGCAAACGATTTCATTTACAAGCAACTGTTTACGATTCGCAAAACGACTTGTTCATTTACAAGAGGCCACGAGGCCACAATCCTAATACACACAAACAAAAAACGGGCCTAGCGCCCAGGTGCTTTCAGGCAGAGGGAGCGGCAGCGTCGGTGGCGTCCGGGAAGAGGAATTCTTCGAAGGCCTCGGCGAGCGTCCCGGCGGCATCAGCAACAAGCGCGTCCGCGCGCTCCATGGCCACCTCGTCTTCGACGCCCACGGGCACGATGTAACCTTCCGCCACCGCCTCGAGGTTGACCTCGTAGTGGGACCGCACCACTCCGAGGGCCTTCTGCACGCCCAGGTGCAACGCCCGGCGCATCCGCTCCGTGACGTGGCCACCGAGGGCGCGCAGCGGCCGGCCGCAGAGCCGCCGGCTTGGGCCTCCCCCTCCTCGACGACGCGGCGAGGTCTCGAGGGCCGCGGCACGCAGCCTCCCGCAACTCCCCGCTCGCAGGAGTTGTAGGAAGCTCGCAAGGCATCGGCCCGCCCAACGCCGTGCCCCAAGGCCGTGCGCGTGCCCGGAAGCAACGAGACGACGAAAAATCAGAAAGGGGGAAACGAATCCTCTAAAGCAAAAGCTAACGAGCGAAAGCAAAAACTTACCCTCAACCCTCGCCTCTTCTCCCGGATCGAAGTCGCGGCGCGCGGACTCGAGCGCCGACCGGAGACGCTGGACGGTCTCGCCTTGCTCGACGAGGGCCAACTCTTGGGCGGCGTTGCTGATGCTAAGCGCCAACGCCTCATCCTCGACCTCGGAGAATGCGACGTTCCGCTCCTCCGGCGACTTCTCCGCCGTCTCCGCGCGGCGGCGCGCTCCCGCTCCCGGCGCCGGTCCGGCGTCGCCAAGGGCGCCCTCGCTCCCCGCCGGAGCCGCCCCTCGGCCCCCCGGCGGGCGATGCGCTCCCGCCCGGAGCTCCTCCCTCGCCGGCCACAAGAGCCGCGGCCTTGGCGTCGAGGGCGGCCCTCGTGGTCGTCGCGCCTCCTTCGCACGCTGCTCCAACCCGCGCGCCCGCTCCTCGCCCCCCGGCGTTGCCGCGCCCGGGCCCCCTCGAGCGACGCGCGGAGCTCCCGGGTCTCGGCGCGAGCGGTGGCCACCTCCGCCTCCCGTGTGGCGGCCGCCGTTCGCGTCTTGTCCGTGTCCCTCGCGCGCGGTCCACAGCGCCTCGTCACGATCGACGAGGGCTGCGCGGATCCGCCCGAGGCTTGGGTCACGCGCCGCGTCCTGCCCCGAGCTCTCAGGGAGCACGTCGCACCACGCCATCGCCCGGTAGACCAGCCAGCTGTCTGGCGTCCTGAGAGCATCTGCAAGCGCGTCGTAAGCGCTGCATCGCTCCCGGAGCTGGCGGGCCTCGGCGTTCACCTGGTCGAACGCGCTGTACTTCTCGCGAGCGCGGCGCTCGAGCTCCTGGCATACACGCATCGAATCTCGTTAGTGCCAAAGCTTAAATGCTGCACGCGAAAACGAAAAAAGCAAGGGAAACAAGCAACCATGGCTCACCTGGAAGACGGTCCAGGCCGGCCGCCGTGGACCCGCGCCGCTTCGTTCAACGCGCGGTTGAGCGTAGCGCCATGGCCCAGGAGCTCGCCCCCGCAGCTCCCGCTCCCCCCCCCGGCGTCGCAAACGCCGGGGGATCCTCCACGGCCCCCCCCACCCGGGCGGGGCGGCCGGCGCGCGGAGGGACGAGGCCTCGGCATCGTGCCCTCGGCCCCCCGCAGCCATACGACCCTCGTGCCGCCTCACGAGGGCCCCCCTCCCCGGGGCTCGGGAGAGTTCGCGGGCCGCCCGGCCCACCGGTTCCACCCGTGCGGCGGGGAGTCATCCGAGAGCTCCACCACCTCCGCCCGGGGGACCGCCGGCGGGCGGAGCCGTCTCGCGCCGCCTCCGCCGGCGCCCCCACCTCGCTCCTCCGCGACCACGGCGCCCGTCGTGGCGCCGTGGCCGTCACCTCCGTCCGCGCCGCCGCACCCGCGGCACCCCGCGGTGGCGCCCGCTCCGCCTCCTCCGCAAAGGGGCCGCCACCGCGGGCGACGCCTCCACCGTAGCCACCGCCGCGGCCCCGCGCCTCCGTGGCGGCCGGCGCCGATCGCCCCTCGGTGGCCTCGGCTGCGCCGCGACGGGTGATCCGCCGGGCCGGCCATCGAGGCCTCGGCCGGGCCTTGCGAGCTCGTGCCCGCCGCCGCGCTCGCTCCTTGGCGCGACCCCCTCGACGAGCGCCGCCGGGTGGGGATCAGCGCGTCCGTCCTCAGCACCTTGGCCGGTGCGAGAGGAGGAACGGTCGGCACCGCCCTGCGCAATCACGAACGGAGGATTAGAACATCTAACCGCTAGCACACCAAAGCCACACGAAGGAAGGCAAGGCTACGTACCTCGCGGAGGAAAAGGCCCGCTTCCTTTTCCTCGAGGCCTCGGACGGGGCCGGCGTAGCGGCCGCACCCAACGCAGCCGCCTCCCCGATGGCGCCGCCGCACGCGTAGGCACGCCCGCCCCCATGCGCGGGCGCGCCCGACGCCGCACCCCCCCCGACGGCGCCACGAGTGCGCGGGGGCACACTTGTCCCGCGCGCGGGCGCGCCCCTCCCGACGCGCCCCTCGACGACGACGCCGCCGCGCGCGGACGCGCTCCCCGCCGCGTGCGGGCACGCTCGACGCGCGCGCCGGCACATCCGCCGCGCGCGCCTCCGTGGCGCGCGCCGGCACCTCCGCGGCGCGTGCCGCCCCCGACGACGACCGCCGGCGGCGGACGCCGACGCGCCCGCCCCGTACGAAGCCGCCCCCGACGCCGCGCGCGAGGTCCGGCGACGGGGGGCGCGGGCCGCCACCGTCCGAGGGGCCCTCCCCCTCGGACTCTTCCTCCTCGTCCCGGTCCGAGGACGAGGGCTCCTCGATGTCGGGGGAGGAGAGCCCCGGCTCCTCCCCGCCGCCGGTACTCGGCGGACCGTGCGTCGCGACGCGCTTGGCGCCGCCTTGCGTGCTCCCTCGCGCGCGCCCCCCGCTCCTCGCTGCTCCCGCTGCGCCGCCCGGCCGAGCGCACGGGAGTCGGGGGTAGGTGGAACGGACTTGGCGATGTTGAATTGCACCAACTGCGCGCAAAAGCGACAATGGCGCGTCAAGAAACATAAGTGAGAACGAGGACCATGACAGAGTTGAAAACTACACTTACCAACGGGCCGGTGGGAAGCATCTCCATGTCCCACGGGGTCCGACCCGTAGGCGCCGGCGTCCGGGTATCGACGGCGCTCCGCGCCCGGGTGAGCGCGTACGGCCGCTCCCGGCGGCGTCGGGAGCATCCGCGACCTCGCCAGGTCGATGGGGTTGGCCGCCTCCGTCATCTCGTAGATGCAGAGGGGCCTCTCCATCAGCGGCACGACCCGCCGGTGGTGAAGGAAGGCGAGGACGCTCATCGCGTTGAGCCCATCCTTCGCCAGCCGCTGCAGGGCGGCAAGGACGGACTCCTGGCGCGCCCGGTGGTTGGCCGTAGGCAACCCGTAGCCCCAGCGGTCCGGCCTCTCCTTGAACACCCGCCCGGTGTAGGGAGGGAGGCCGGGCTCGGCGTTGCGTAGATAAAACCACCCCCGCTCCCAGCCGGCGTTGTTCGTCGTCATGGTGCAGGGGATGTAGAAGTTCTTGAGCTGCCCTCGCAGGGCAAGCGACATCCCGCCGGCGCGCACCGCGCGGCGGGTCCCTCGGCTCCGTCGTGGGGCTGCGTGATCGGCTCCCCGCGGAAGAGGTGTGCCCGCAGCTCCCGCTTGATCGGGATCCCCGGGTACCCTTCGCGACGCCCACGAATGTGGCCGCCTGCGAGATGGCGTTGGGGGCGAAGTTGTGCAGCTCCACCCCGTAGTGGTAGCACGGCGCCCGCATGAACGTGCTCGCCGCCGCGCGGTGAAGCCGCGCTCGTGGTAGCGGAGAAAGCTCACCACGTAACCCTCCGGCGGGTTGGGCTCGTGGTGCGACGCCGGCGGTACGATCCACTCCGCCGGGCGCCCATCTTCATTGGGCAACAGCTGGCCGGCGGCGACCAGCTCGCCAAGCGCGAGCCGGGTCACCGTCGACTTCTCCCAGGCATACGGCTCCAGAACCCGGATCGGAGGCTGAGGCGGCGCCATAAGGGGGGACTAACGAGCACGAAGGCGGAGGGCGAGGAAACAAGGAGAAAGCTCTAAGCAAGCAAGCCCGCGCAACGGCAAGGATGAGACGAAGGCGAAGAGGCGGAGGACTAAAACGGCGAGGAGCCAAGGTAAAAAACCGCCTCCTCCCCCTCCCCGCAGTTTTATAGGCAGCAGGCGATTTCTCCGGAGCGGACGCCCCGCCAACAGTAACTGCAGGAATCTTTCCATCGCGTCGGCGAGCGGGCCCCACCACGACCGCAGCAGCGCTAACACTGCAGGCGGGTCATCATTACGGCGAGACCGGCGGCAACCGAGGTGAAACCGTCACATCCGCCGGCAGCGCCGCCCACTACGCGCGCGCGCACGCAACCGCAGCGCCTAAAAAAGCGCGCCAGCGCTGCAAAACTGCGGCCACGCCCGCAAGGCAATTAAATGCCCGGGCCCCTTGCCAAGCAAGGAGAGCCCTCGAGCGAGGCGAATCCTCGGCTCGAGACAAGGGTGACCCTCGATGGGATGACAGCGTGAGAAGGTCGCCCGGGACCTGCTCGGTGTAGAGCAGGCAGCCGCGGGCACCCATGCCACGATGGACCCTCGAGCGGCATGACCCCCAACTCGAAACAAGGCGACCCTCGATGGGATATCAGCGTGAGAAGGTCGCCCGGGACCTGCTCGATGTAGAGCAGACCACCGCGGGCACCCATGCCACGTAGGACCCTCGAGCGGCGTGAACCCCAACTCGAGACGATGTCAACCCCCTAAAGAAGGCACGCGCGCAAAGAGGATCGCCCAGGTCACGCTTGAAACAGAGCGACACCGAAAGCACTCATGCCGCGCCACGCCACCATCCAGCACCTCGAGGGTCGGCACGCCCAGACCCCTCGACGGCCGCAAACGCGAAAAGACGGGGCTGGCCAAGGCACGGCCCCGCACGGCCTTACTGATCAGAGGTTCGAAGCCTGACCCTCGACGGGTTCGAACAGGCGCCTCGATCACAGAGTTAGGGACGACGAGGGCACGCGCATTCGAGCCGTTCCTCGAGCCCGTCGGCTCGAGGGTGCCCCACATGTCGTGTTCGAGAGCCGCCGAGGGCGGCTAGCCGGGGGGATCCCACCGAGGGAGAGCTTCCGCGCCCTCGGTCCCTAGCGAACGGGACCGAGCCCCACCTAGCAAACCCACGCAAGCGCTTCCATGGACGTGTCTCCGGACCGCGCGGCCCTACCCTTATCGAACGGGGCATGGACGTCCACTTGAACCACCCGCTAGCAGCTCGAAGAGGAATCCGCGATTCGCGACCCGCTCGATGGGAGTCGTGGAAACCTCACCCTCCGACCCGCGAAGGGACGGCGAGGGCGCGATAAAAAACAAGTCGTCAGGCTCGACCCGATCGCCTCGAACAGGCCAAGGCTCGGGGGCTTGACGCACGGCTACACCTCCTTGAAATTGCACCCGCCGGAGACAGTGACAGGGGAGCGTGCACCCCCGATGCCGGCTGAAACACTGCCGATGCCGGTTGGCATATGTGCCACGCCTTTCTGTCCGAATTGCTCGCGGTTAACCCCTGCAGGAGAGCCCACACTCCTGCAGGGCTTCGGGGGCTAGACCCGCGGGTCCGCTGGCGCGGCCCCACGGATAGCGTTCGCAAACAAGGAGGGAAGAACGTCCTATCAGTAGGTTCCAGCATCTGCGGGAGCCTCAACGGCCAACCCGCAGATGCTCGGGGGCTACTGTCGGGGACCGCCCTAGGGGACCCCTTAAACGATGGGGGAACCCTCACTTAAATCCCTGCATCAAAATAAGCTAAGCCTAACCATGCAGGGAACTAACCATGCAGGACATGGCCCAGGACTCCAGAGGCCCATCAAGACGGCCCGTCTGGAAGACCCCTCGAGCGAGGCTTCGCCGCCCGAGGGTACGCTCCTCCTCGAGCGGACTCCACCCCGCACGAGGGGCAACCCCCTCCCTCGAACGGGCTCCGCCCCCGTTCGAGGGGCGACCCCCTCCCTCGAGCGGTCCCGCCCCCGCTCGAGGGCACGCTCCCCCTCGAGCGAGCCCCCGCTCGCTCGAGGGTCCGCCCGCCCTCCGGCCGGGGCCCGCCACGCTCACGGGCGCCCGCGCGCGTGCGCCGACCCCGTACTTGGGCATTTAACGCCCGACGCCGCGACGGCGCCATCATGCGCCGGGGCTCACGCCCGGTGCCGCCGCACCAACTCCCCGGGGAGGAGCCCATCCCCGCCCCCGTGGGGTGGAGCGTGCGGTACGGCCGTGTCGGTCCAATAACGCCGTGCGCACGCCACCGTACGACTAACGCGCCCCGACCCTCGAAAGGGGGCGGGGCGCACCCTCGATCCCGCTTTCCCGTGACCCCGCGGGTTAGGTGAAGGGCGCTAGGCGGTGGACGGCCATCCCGCCACCGCAACGGTGCGGCCGCCGTACCCACGCGCGCGAGGCACACGCCCCGACTCCGCGGGGGCGCACGCCGGCACCTTGTAGCAACCACTCCGCCACCACGCGCGCTCATTGGGAAGGAACGCCGTGCCACCCGCTCCCCGTACACCGTACCGGCCATCGTCAGCACCTCCCTCGAAGCCTATCAGGGAACGCCATCGCCATCTACCGCCTTCTACCCTCGAGCCGCCACTGTTCGGGTACGAGGTAGGCCATCATGGCCGAATCGTAGCAAAGATCGTCCAGGACGGCCGCCCACTCTACACCGTAGCGCGACGTGCCCCCTCACGTAGCTAGGTAGCGCGGCGTGCATGTAACCCGTCGCCCCCTTGGCCTATAAAAGGGGGAGGCGAGCCCCCAGCCGCGGGGGAGAACGAATTCACAGTCGAACACAACACACCGTGCACTCGCTCTCTTGTTCTCCCACAACACCTTCAGCCACTCATCAGGGACTTGGAAGCCACGCTTCCTCTCCCGCCTTGCTTGTATTTGCCCCACTACAAGCACCCCCGGTGCAGAGCAATATAGTGCCACGAGCACAACCCTGCTGGACGTACGGCCCTCTCGGCCGGAACCAGGATAAAATCTTGTGTCACTTGTTGCTTAGCATCGACCATTGAGGGATAGACCTAGGCGTTATCTACTGGTTAGTGTCGGGACCACTTTCCGCACCGACACCTCGGACTCGCCCTAGACTACCAGCATGAATAGGAGTGCGTTGTGACAGAACTGTGGCTCTGAAAGACGGGCGTTTTCGGAGTCAGACGGGAAACCACAGTTTAAAGAGGCTTCTAATGAGATTTGATTTACTACTTCTTCTTTTGCTTGGAACTTCAATAAAAGGCTTGACCCGATCTCTCTAGATCGGTTTATCTACCCCCTCTATCTTTGTTACCTCCGGTCTTTAGTAGATTAAGATTCGTTCTTGTGTTGATTCTTATGATTAGATGCATTAGGGTTTTATCTCTCGAAGATTGAATTTACTTAGCATTGCTAGATCATCTCTTGCTTCACACATTTGTTCCACGGATTTGATACCTTGGGTTCACCACTCAAGGGAAGAAGGGTCCCTTGACTACGATGGGAGACTTGCCCGCTTGCAAGTCTAAACGAACTTTGATACAACTATTAACCGTCAACATGGTGTTTGCAAGGCACCATACCACACTACCGAGGTGTGGTTGCATAGGGACGCTACATGTCCTTTACAAAGATTCCCTAGCAAGTTATGACCCACATGGTCCGGATCAGTTAGCAAGGTATAAAGTCCCCTAGTAGGTCGATACCCCACCATAAAAAGAATAACTCACCCAGCCCCCTGCTAGAGCGAGTCTATACCCCGCAGTACCGCCGATCCCTTGTCCTTATCAGGTAAGATCACCCCAAGATAAAGTTCCTAATTACTAAGCCAAGACCATTGTCCGTTAGTTCTCGTGGTTGTACTATTTGTTTGGGTGGTTCACCATGTTCCGATTAACACAACAAAGTGATATTGTAAAGTAAAACAACATAAAACGGAACATAGAATATAAAAGTATCCAAGTTGATTAATACTATCCCAGTTAAGCATGCTAAGACATAGCTACCATCAAGATTAGTTTTAATAACCCGGTTACAAGACAAAGGTCATAAAAGACTAGGCATGATCCTTAATAGGTTCCCGTCAAAGTTAATGCAAGCAAAAGTAAATACAATGAATTAAATGCATGTTATGTAGGACAAGTAGGCATGCATCAAGGGAGATTTGCCTTCAACAAGACTCTGCTGCTCAAACTCTGGCACGTCTTGATCTTCAAAGCCTTCGAACGCTTCACTCTCTACGTTCCACAATATTCACATACAAGCAAACAACAAGAATAAATAAGAAACAATCATCAAACATTACTAACAAAACAAAACAGAGAAAGAAAACTAATCTACACTTCGAGACGATCACGTGGACATAAAGAACACTAAAAACGGAGCTAAAACGACCAAGATACGCACTAAAGAAGGTATAGGGACTGATCTGCAAAGAAACTAAAGGTTCAGGGCCAAAATAGAAAGAAAAGAACTGAATCGCAAAGAAATTTCCACTGCATGAGGACCTATTTGTAAAAGCGAATAACTAACGGGTTTTATTTGCAAAAAGACGATGGCACAACTGATTTGACCGTTATTGACTCAGGTCAAGATGGATCTGATCTGTTGGGTCCAGATCCAATGGCTGGTAGTGGCTGGTGGCACAAGTAGCGGCGGTTGACTTAGGTTAGATCGAACAGGGGTCGTCGGATCCTGATATGGTGGCTGTGGTCGTGCGCAAGCGCGCGGGCGGCGGCGACCGGACGGCAAGCAGCGACGCTCTCGCCGGTGAGCAACGTTCTCGCTCTACACTGCACGAATTGGTGCACATGCGACACCAGGAGGTAGCTTGCGGCGTGAGGAATGCAACTAGGGTGGCGCAGACGGTGCGGGAACGGCGGAGTTGACGTCTGGCTCGTCGGGCGGAGCAGAGCGGCGGAGCAACTACGGCGAGCGCGTGTGGCCGACTTGAGGCACAGGAACAACGATGAGCGGCACTGAGAGACTACTCACCTCCTTGCGCAACTCCGGGACGCCTTCACGACTGCGGGGAGGCAACGGTGAAGGAGATCGACGAAGGCGGCATGGCTAGGGTTTCCGACGGCGGTGGCACAGGGCACGGGGCTTGCTAGGGTTTGGGGAAATGGGCACTCGTGTGGTGGCGGCCCTTAAATAGACCGGGTAGCATGCCTAGGCGTGATGATCATGCCAAGGGAGGCGCGCACGAGGCGGGGTGGTGCGAGACTCTCTGAGTCCTTCACCGGCATGGCGCGGGGTTGGGGATGACTGGTTGGGTCCACCGGTCAGTGACCGCGGGCGAGGGAGCGAACACGGGCTGGCGCATGTTTAGGTGGGCCGGCTGTTGGGTCGCAAAGCTTCTGCTGGGCTGCGCGCTAAGCTGGGCCAGAAGTGAGGAAGGGAGGAGATGGGGAAAAAAAGAAGGTTTTTGATATTTTTAAAAGGGATTCAACCAAATGAAATTCAAATTCAAATTTGAATTCCATCAAACAAACCCAATGCACCAGCATGTATGCTACAAACATCAAGCCATTAATTAATTTTAGAAAACAAATAATGTTTTGGTTTTTTCCTACACTATATTCCCTATAAAGAAAATAAATGTTGGGAAATTTTCAATATTAAGGGAAAATCGTTGTTAAATTTTCTTTCCTATTCACATCCTGAAATTTGGAAATTTCAGGGTCTGACAAACCTACCCCCCTTAAAAGAATCTCGTCCTCGAGATTCAGATGGATAAAGAAAGATTTTGAGAATGATAAGATAAAACTGATGTGGGTATAGTGTTGATAAAGGCATACCGAACCCGGTCTGCGCATTTAGGTGGTTCAGTCTACCACGTGTAAAATTCTGCTGTCCCTTGGAATTCTGTGGGGTCTTATTTCCAGTCCTCATCTGTTGACTCTACACCAGAGTGTTCTGAGCGCTTCTCTGGGGGCAATTGTTGGCATAGTGACCAGTCTCTCCACACTTAAAGCAAGTATTACCAATAGATGCGTTGGGCACACTAGGTCTTACTAGGGTTCCCGCTGGGGTGTTCTGACTAGGCTGCTGGTCATTGGGGCATAGGGTCTATGGAGTGGACTGCTGTAACTCCTGAATAGGGTGCTTGAATGGTTGATTGTTGCGCTGAATCTGATGCTGCCCCAGATTTCCACCCGGACCTCCGGAGCGAAGTGGTGTCCCCTGTGGTGCATTAAAGCGAGGGCGAGAGACGCTCCCTGGCTATCCAGAGCTGGTGGACTTCCTCTTCTGCTCTCCGAGCTCCTCGCTCTTGTGCTTCAAGCGGATGGCAGCGTCCACTAGTTGCTAAAATGTGGGGAAAGGTTAAGAAATCAGCTGGTATTGCAGCGAACCAGCTAACCCATCCAGGAACAACTTCTGCTTCTTCTTGTCTTAAGAAACTTTCTCAGTCGCATAGCGAGACAACTCAATGAACTTATCTCTGTACTCAGCTACTGACATTCCCTCCTGCTTAAGAGAAAGGAACTCCTTCTTGATCTTCATGACCCCAGAGGGTATGTGGTGGCTCCTGAAGATGGTGGTAAACTCGTCCCAGGTGATAGTGTCTGGGGCGGCGTGAGCAGCGACAAACACATCCCACTAAGCGGATGCGGACCCATGAAGTCGTCCTGCAGCATACAGGACCTTCTCTCTATCATCACACTGGCAGGTAGTGAGCATCTTCAGCACTATCTTCAGCCAATCCTCAGCATCAAGTGCATCAGCAGCATGAGTTAACACCGGGGGGTGGTGACTCATGAACTCTCAGTGCTAATTGCGAGGCGCCTACTGCTGCACAGGTGGATTGTTGTCTTGGCCTTGCAGATTCGCCACAGTGTTGGTCAGGTTCCGGAGGAGCTGAGTCTGTGTCTCGAAGAATTGCTGCATGGCGGGATCCATCTGTGCTTGCTGAGGTTCCCTGCCTTGACGGATCACTGGTGATTGATCAACTATGTATCCTAACCTGGTGTTCACCATCTGAGGGTTAGGGACATTACTTTAGATAACTGAGCCTAGGGTTAAACTCGGAAAGAGGAGATAACAAAGAAATTCAGCTTTGGACAGATTCTGTTGGCTCCAGATGATCAGGTATAACTCTCAGTGTGGATAACCAAAAATTATTATCTTTTGACCAGTACAAGATAATTAAATTACGGAACTACTCCAACTAGAATCACCTCGATCAGAGTTCTGTAACTCCAGTTATAAAATAAACAAGTCAGGTAGGTCAGCAGTGTTGACAGATTCGAGTGACTCCAACGTCTCAGGCATATCTCTCTGACTGTGTATGCTAAAATTATGAATTTTGGTCAGAAAATCATCCACAAAATTTCTGAACTACTCCAATTGGATTTACTGCAATCAGAGTTTTGTAGCCCGAGATAAAATTTAAACAGTGTAGCTGACTCAGAGAGCTGTGCGAACAGATTGGAAGCTTTTGCTTTGTATAAAGAGTAGGATTGAGTGAGACAAAAAGTTATGATAGAGAAAAGTTGTACTCAAGGAAACCCATCTAAGAACTTTACTACTAAACCAATATCATTGTGATCATTACCCCACAACACACTGCACTCATAACAAAAATCCAAAACAAGCATTTATCGCAAGCACAAACACCCAAACACACCACTAGACTAAGCACACTTTAACCGTTCGTCTACTATCGATTACAAAGATACGAACTTAAAGACTCCTAGATCCTAGGGAAAAGCTCCGGTGTGGGCGTCGGGGGAGCTGTAGCAGGGTCTCTTTGGTGCTGCAGAGAGGTGAGGTTCCACAACACCATCTCGGATCACAGGATGATCATCCCCGTTCAAGGTAGCCTCCAATAGATGCTTTTGTGCTTCCAATGTATAGTTCTTCCGTTGAGCTTTGGAAAGCATGTTGTTGGTGTCATCCAAAGCGGTGTTGACAACGGCTAGCAACTCACAGAGGTTGTCCAAAGTGGGGCTATGGCCAGAAGATGATGCGATATAGGTCTTGGTTTTCCCACTTTCTCCGTAGGGAGTGTACAAACTGCGAGTGTGTGTCAACTCAAAACGCTCCCTATGAGAGAGAACATAGAGTTCCCTCCTAGCAGCTTCGGCAATCCCAGCTTCCATGGTGTCTCTAGCAGCAATGTCATTATGTCTGGATATCTCCTTGGGACCATAGTGTAGAACCCTCTCATAAATGATCGCCGTTACCTCCCAGTGAGGCTCAAACCAAGGATGAGTCCACATCTCACACTGGTAGGTTGGGTCTACACCATATCCCAAACGATACACCGTCCTCCTTAGATTGTCGGCCATGAGAATGCCTCTCCCGTCTTGCTTGTACGAGCTCACTGTCCAAACTACATCCTCGGCACACTCAGGCTGTGGTGGTGCTGGGGCAACATGTGGCTGGTAGTGATAGTAATCCTCTTGCGGGCTGTAATGAGGGTCAGAGCTCTTGTAAGAAGTCTTCAGATGACGATCCATCTAGAGGTAAAGAGAAGTAGGTGATGAGTAAGATAAGTACCAAGATTAAAGAGCTAAAGGGAGAAAGACAACAAGATCAAGATAGAGAGTTAAGTAGAGATCAAGGATGGGGTAAAAGCCAGGATGAGATTATTAAATTAGAAATGAAGCAAATCATATGATAAGAAAGGCATCTAAGATTATAAAATCCTTAAATTCGGCCATTTCTATCTACGCTAGCGTCCTACAGTCAACACGGCTCTAATTTTAAAGGCGAAACCGAATGCATAGATCACGTGTGCGCCAGGATCAAGTTACACACACGCAATGACATTGTGAATACCAAAATCAGTGCCACACGAATAAAGAGTTATTACATGACCAAAGTCTTAAACGAAACATAAATAACGAGTTCTCGCAGCAGATAGAAATGCTTCCACAGGCAGCTGACTGAAGACACGCACACCTAGAACTCCTGGAAATCACCGGGGTAGTCTTCAAAGCTCTCCCGGTCTGAGCAGCAATCCGAGTATTGTAGGTACAAGAAAATAGACAAGCGTGAGCACGTGCCGTACTCAACAAGGGGAAAACAACATAACATGCAAGGCCATATGGTGGATGGCTAGGTTCAAGCAGTTTAGCATTTTAGTGAGTCAAGTTTTATTAGCAACATAGTTACTAAAGAGTGTAAGTTCATACTAACCCACAATTAATAAAGTATAAGCATCATAAATAGAAATAGAACAACAATCTAACATTTAAATTCCATAACTTAGTCTTGTGAGGGTCCAGGCCGCTCTTGACCGTCAGCACAGCTAACTAGTTAGTTTTACACTATGCAGAGGTTATACACTTTCACCACAAGAAGAGTAAAAGCTCTGAAGAACTTTGAACCCAACCATGTGGTGTTTGCAAGGCACCATACCACACTACTGAGGTGTGGTTGCATAGGGATGCTACATGGCCTTTACAAAGGTTCCCTAGCAAGTTATGACCTACAAGGTCCGTATCAGTTAGCAAGGTATAAAGTCCCCTAGCAGTTCGATACCCCACCATAAAAAGAATAACTCACCTAGCCCCCTGCTAGAGCGAGTCTATACCCAGCAGTACGGCCGATCCCTTGTCCTTATCAGGTAAAATCACCCCAAGCTGAAGTTCCTAATTACTAAGCCAAGACCATTGCTCGTTAGTTCTTGTGGTTCTACTATTTTCCTGGGTGGTTCTCCATGTTCCGATTAACATAACAAAGTGATCTAGTAAAGTAAAACAGCATAAAGCAGAACAAAATAGAATATAAAAGTATCCAAGTTGATTAATACCATCCCAGTTAAGCATGCTAAGCCATAGCTACCATCAAGATTAGTTTTAATAACCCGGTTACAAGGCAAAGGTCATAAAAGACTAGGCATGATCCTTAATCGGTTCCCGTCAAAGTTAATGCAAGCAAAAGTAAATACAATGAATTAAATGCATGTTATGTAGGACAACTGGGCATGCATCAAGGGAGACTTGCCTTTAACAAGACTCTGCTGCTCAAACTCTGGCACGTCTTGATCTTCAAAGCTTTCGAATGCTTCACTCTCTACATTCCACAATATTCACATACATGCAAACAACAAGAATAAATAAGAAACAATCATCAAACAATACTAACATAACAAAACATAGACAGAAAACTAATCTACACTTCCAGACAATCGAGTGGACATAAAGAACGCTGAAAACGGAGCTAAGACGACCAAGATACGCACTAAAGAAGGTATAGGGACTGATCTGCAAAGAAACTAAAGGTTCAGGTCCAAAACAGAAAAAAGAATTGAACCGCAAAGAAACTTCCACTATGGGAGGACCTATTTGTAAAAGCGAAGAACTAACGGGTTTTATTTGCAAAAAGACGATGACACAGCCGGTCTGGCCGTTATTGACTCTGGTCAAGATGGATCTGATCCGTTGGATCCAGATCCAACAGCTGGTAGCGGCTGCTGGCGCAAGCAGCTGCAGATGACTTATGTTAGATCGAACAGGGGCAGTCGGATCCTGATCTTGTGGCTGTGGTCGCATGCAAGCGCGCGAGCGCCGGCGATCGGACAGCAAGCGGTGGCGCTCTCGCCAGCGAGCAACGATCTCGCTCTATGTTGCACGAATTGGCGCTCGGGCGACACCAGGAGGTAGCTTGCGGCATGAGGAACACAATTAGGGCGGCGCAGACGGTGCGGGAGCGACGGAGTTGGCGCCTGGCTCGCAGCGCGGAGCAGAGCGACGGCGCAACTACGGTGAGCGCGCGCGCCCGACTTGAGGCACGGGAACGACGACGAGCGACACTGAGAGACTACTCACCTCCTTGCACAGCTCCAGGACGCCTTCACGATGGCGGGGAGGCGACGGTGAAGGGGATCAACGAAGACGGCACGACTAAGGTTTCTGGCGGCGGCGGCGCAGGGCACGGGGCTTGCTAGGGTTTGGGGAAACAGGCACTCGTGTGGCGACGGCCCTTAAATAGACCGGGCAACATGCCTAGGCGTGCGGATCACGCATAGGGAGGCGCGCACGAGGCGAGGTGGCGCGGGACTCCCTGAGTCCTTCACCGGCACAACGAGGGGTTAGGGATGACCGGTGGGGTCCACCGGTTAGTGACCACGGGCGAGGGAGCGAACACGGGCTGGCGTGTGTTTAGGTGGGCCGGCTGTTGGGTCGCAAAGCTTCTGCTGGGTGCGTGCTAAGCTGGGCCAAAAGTGAGGAAGGGAGGAGATGGGGAAAAAAGCAGGTTTTGATATTTTGAAAAGGGATTGAACCAAATGAAATTCTAATTCAAATTTGAATTCCATCAAACAAACATCAAGCCATTAAATAATTTTAGAAAACAAATAATCTTTTGGTTTTTTTCTACACTATATTCCCTATAAAGAAAATAAATGTTGGGAAAATTTCAAAATTAAGGGAAAATCGTTGTTAAATTTTCTTTCCTATTCACAAATTTCAGGGTGTGACAACTAATTTCCTTACAATGAAACATTCAGCATTGGCAGCTAGACTAGCCTTGGGTGCCTGGTTTGGCATGGGGATCTTATCCTTGGCCTTGCCTTTCTTCTTCCAAGAATTACCCTTCCTTTTAAAGGTCGGCTTGTTTTGGATTGCCATCACATGACTGCTGCCAACGCCTTTCTTGATGTCACTCTCTGTTGTCTTTAGCATACCACATAGTTCATTCAAGCCCTTCTCCGCCCCATGCATATGGTAGTTCGAGATGAAGTTCCCATAGCTAGACGGAAGAGATATGAGAATGAAGTTAGTGGACAACTCCTTGCCCAGTGGGAAGCCTAGCTTCTCCAACCTTTGAACGTAACCAACCATTTTGATTACATGTGGTCCTAATGGTGCGCCTTCTGCCAACTTGCACTCCACAAAGGCTTTAGAGATATTGAACCTTTCAGTCCTAGCCTGTGTGGCGAACATATCATTGAGTGCCAAGACCACATCGTGCACATGGACTGACTCAAACTACATTTGCAAGTCAGGTTCCATACACGCAAGCATAAGGCAACCCACTTCAAGATTGACATCCCATGCCTTCTTGTAAGCGTTCTTTTCAGCGAGTGTTGCATTTTCATCAGGCTCCTCTGGTAAAGGGATGTCTAGAATCTCTTACTTTTTCTCAGCCTTGAGAATAATTCTAAGGTTACAGATCCAATCCGTATAGTTCGTTCCATTCAACTTGTCCTTCTCAAGGATCATGCACAAAGAAAATTCCTTACTAGGTGCCATCTACAACAAAATAATAAATGCAAAATACTAAGACAATATCCATGACTGAGTAAAATGAAAGAATTTACTTCCACTAAAATCAATATCCCCATGTTGATACTTAGTGATTCAGAATCCACAACTAACAAGTCTACTAGTGAGCTTTTGCGTCACCGCTAGTAAACAAGGTAGATCGGTAAGCAACTCTTTGATAATCATATCACATTTGACTCCTGTTGTTGAGTGACATCTCTATGTCTAGGCTCCAAACCTTTATGCCCCAAAGTCCTTAACCGTTAAGATGACTTTGATAAGCAAACCAACACTTATGTGTGTAAGTATCCGATACAAACCCGTCTAGTCAAGGAAAACTAGTGGCACCCTAATTTCATAGACCCACCATTAATTGTACAAGACATGGGACGGTGGCAAGTGTTGGGAGGGCATGTTAACTTAAAATTTAAAACAGATCGTTCTTCTCATAACATCACAAGCAAGAAGTTAACCATTGTCGCATGTAAAAGTAGAATGATAAGAACGACATTCACACAGTTGTAACACGGCATGGCCTATTGTCACATGGTGATCTCCATCTCCATTGACTTGTACATCATGTTGATCTCCATCTCCATGATCTGTGTGTGCCATCCTCCATCTGATGAGTCCTCCAAGAACTATCTAACACGTGCTAGTAATGAAAGTTACACAAATGCACATTAGATCATCACAAATTGGTATGCAGACCATTACATTAATTTTGACAATACATGTGGCTCCAGCTGTATTGCCGTACACATGACACGCAGGTCACGAAAACATTACACACATGCATCACATACACATATAGGCCATACCGATCACAAAACCTGCAAAACAGATTATCGCAATACCGATGTCCAAACATAAAACGCCTGAAAAACCATCTTGCAAGTCGAATTTGGAAAAATTAACTTCGTCAAGACTAGCATAGCTGCTTTGTCACATGTGAAAAATTTTCTGTAGATATTTTCGTATAGAAAACGTTTTCATCCGAGTTAACCACGAAAAGTTATGGCTGTTTTACCAAACAACATGTTTTCTGGTTTTCCCGGGCCGGTAGCAGATCCAATATGCCGCCGCCACACATCCCATGCGCCTGGCACTTGACCTAGCTTCAATTCGACCAATCCAATTGATCTCATTCTCGTTGTGACTGGGTTTATGTGTATCACTTAACTCCGATGGCGGAATTCGGACCGGTAGGAGTAATTCGTTACACGACCATCACGGTAAGAACACGAAGCCGATCAAAACTTTCATCTACATCTACATATCTCCATATGCACACATCCTGAATCTAAAACTTAGCAGCTACGACTCTGGTACCAGTGAAGGGATATGGGGTGGCTACGCTAGCACAAAACAAAATTTTCTACCCCATAAACCAGGAACTATTCCTGTTATAGATCACGAGATTACCACTAGACGCGCAAATGCAGCGGAACCGTCTCGATGTATACGAATGCGTCGAGGGTAGCAGACAGTGCAATTGCTCACGTCCTTCTTGACCTGCACGTGTGGCTCGTCCGATCCAAGTGCTCCTGATGCAGCACCTCCAAGGTATCCACGCGTACGGAGAAGGAAGCGTCGCACGCCGGACTGCTAGGTCCGTGAGTGTGACGAGGAGAGAGCATTGGCGGCACAACTACTGCTTGAGAATCGTGCCTTTTCAGGAGGGGTGTGGTCCATATTTATTGGGAGGAAACCCCTCACACCATCGTCCATTAGCAATACAGGACTAATGGATGGTGTACCCCTTCCAACGCTAATTGGCTTTACAACATTTGTAGCCCATTAGGACTTTTACACCAATATGGATCAAATCCATATGAGCCCAATAGTGGATCAAATCCAGTTGGCTCTAGGGCATATTTCCAACATGAGGTTCATAGAACCGCCGCCGGCGGAGCTATTCCAATCCGAGGGTCTCCAGGATTGCTGAACCCATAGTTGTGCATCCAACAGAGCGAATAATTTTGACGATGGTCATAAGGCCAGTCTCCATAAGAGGGTCATAGGCATTAAATAAGGTGCCACATGTGCAAAAAAGATGGCATGACATGATATTTAATAGGAGAGAGAGGAAATCAGTATCATCCTCATGACCCAGGGTCGGCGCGGAGTCCTAGAATGACACCCTCATGACTCTCTCACTGAGACAAGTTGACACAATTTTTAAGCACAATTGACCAACCAACACGCAATAATTAAATATTTAAGAGATGGTAGGTCATCCCGCAAACCAATACAGTAAAGATGATGTGTCATTCTTGAAAACTCCCCCATGACCTCTTCCACTGAGACTGATATAAGTTCACCACAACTACAAACGTATGTATACATCAAGACTTCTAGGATTAACTCAAGTCAGCTGATGGATTGATATATACCTGTTTTGGGTCAGAGCAACTGGTTTCGGCAAGAAAAGTGTGGCCTTCGCCATCGGAGGCTACGCTCAGCTTGGTGTCTTTGTGCCAAGAGACTATCCTCATCGGCTGCAGGTTGGCAAGGAACCTGTACGCATCCGGCAGAGGAGAAGGGAACTGGCCACCAGGAAGCTCCAAGCACCCGAGTTGGAGTTGCCCGTGTCCGGGGCTAATCCCTATTCGGACCTACACGGTTTCAATGATATCTCCATCATACGACATCAAAATGAATTGTATAAACATTTGTCGAAATGGCCTTCTTATTACTACTAGCACATGGAGATGGTGCTCTTATGTGTGTTTGAGAAAAAAATCTATTAAACATTTTACTTTGTACTTCCTCCGGAGCGTTTTCTAAGCCACCACACATGGATTAGTCCGGAGACCAAGATATGAAGTAAAGGGATATGTGCTCGCACATCCGATTCCTAGACTATAATAGTTGCATAAACAATACAATGGCTACTATAGGATCGAACCAGTATTATTTGTTGAGACTAAAAGCCTCCTATTTACAAATTCTTGAGAGGCTCCCACACGCATGTTGTTGCAGGGCTGAGGAGCACCACCGCCAAAGCCCCATCACCTCCAGAACAACCAGAGAGAGAAAGAGATAGAGGTGTACCTCAGCCCTGCAGCCTAGCTAGATCTGGCTACGGCTCTCCATGTATCCCCTCCTCCGCCGCTGCCACGCTCCACACCGAGAGAGAGAGAGAGAGAGAGAGAGAGAGAGAGATTAGTCTTCATGAAACACTGCGGTCAGTGGTGGCATATGTATACTCGCACCATCTTTTGTATTTTCTATACGCAGTCACTTGTCTCTCTTGTACTATATATGGTCTATTGTACATGCCCTATGGCACCCTTTCCTTTAGAGACTAATGTAAACTTTTTGTTACTACTTGTTAATAGAAAACATAGGGTGTGGATGATGACACATTAACGCGTTTGCTTAGCGTTCCTTTTTGAGGATCTTTCTTTTATTGACGAACAATTATTTTTCCTCAGGTTTGTGTTGACCACATTATCAACCACAAGATCTCAAGAGATTTACAAAATATCCCTTCTTTTTTTTCTCAATTTTTGGATCCTATGACCCTATATTTATGCTGTACTTTTGCTTTGCACGATACCTATTACCTAATAACGTAGTAGGGAATAAATAAATGAAACTTTTTTAAGACTTCATCATTTGTTGAGATGGAATGCAACGGAAAGAATTGATCAGCCAACAGCTGATGGTGCTTTGCATGTGAGACCTTTGCATGGGTAATTGGGTAGGGTGTATGGAGCCAAGGAAACTGGCATTTAGCTTTTTAATTATAGTTCAGATTATCAACTGTTATAAACGATGGTGAACAAACGACGACAAGCAAAGGAATCAAACCGCATGAGACACGAGATTTAACGTGTAAAACCCCCTCAACAAGAGAGGGAAAAACCACGGGCGCCAGCCAGCAACAATTCACTATGTCGGGAGTCTGGTTACAACGCCAACGGCGGCGGTTTACAAGAAGAGAATGAATCAATCTCCAATGGAAAACCCTAACAGGTATTTATGACCCGTACCGTACCAAGCCTACCGGCGACGGGCCTCCCACACTCCGGCCCAAGCCTACCGGCGACGGGCCTCCGCTTCGCTCCGTCAGAAGTCGGCCTTTCTCTTGGAGACAGAATTTGGATCATAACTCAACATCAACAAGATTAAGTTGTTATTTGCAGCCACTCCACAAAAAGAATCTTACTCTATATTTGCAGTTATTTTCATGCTTTTTGTAGCCTTTGATTTATGAATGTTGAATAAGGATCGATCTAATTGTGCTCGACAAACTAACAAATTTCAAGAAAAAATCAATAAATATGAAGTGTAGGGTGAAACTCTAAATCCATCACAATCCTATTTTTTTTGTTTATAGGCACCGAAAAGAAGAACCTTAACCAGGAAATGTGTATTCTTCATTCTCACTAGATCATACAAGAAACATGACTCCAAAATTTTAGGCTCCGTCCTGTAATGGAATAGATATAATAATATAAATCCATAATACACATATTTTGCAGAAGAACTTTAATCCATGATAATAAACCAAAGACATCAATTAGAAGGCATCTCAACTCTCAATACAACTATTAATTGGAGTTTTCACTTTCTTGCTTGGCACTTCAATATACATAAACTGCTAGAAAATAATGCACATGGAGCAAAACTGAACTTGATAAAATTTCAGTCACAGTGAACATTGGCTAATAGTGTGCCAACAATACACTGACCATTTTCTAAAAGAAAAAGTCAATTTTTGATCATCTAACTCTTGCCTCAGTTCGGGTTTGGCCATCGAACTTTAAAGTTGGTAATCTTTGACCATTCATCTACCAAAATCATTCAAATTTAGCCATTGGACTGCTTTCATGGGTGGCTTTAATTTTTTGTTTATAATTTAGTCCTTAGATCTTAAAATGATTATTACTTTTTGTATGTACCTATAATTTTGGCGATTCTTACGATTACACATTCATAATGGTGAGCTTGATCTATGAAAATGTTCTTTATACTATTTTATTTTGTCATTATTTGTCATATTATTCTTATGTTGTTGTGAAAAGTAAAAGAAACAATTACAAAATAATGTGAACAATATTTTAAAAGACTAAATCTAATAGTTACGAGCGCTTGACCACGAGATCCACTTAAATCGAATATACAAGAAAAAATAGTAATCATTTTAAGATTCAAAAACTTAAATAATCACTTAAATGATTAGAATAGTTCTTGAATTTTAAAATGATTATTATTTTCTTGTGCCCTCAACACTAATCATTTGGCCTCGTGACACCTAGTCCCAGCCTCCAGGGAGGTGGGGGTTGAGGAGGTGAGAAAAATAGTGTGTTGGTCAGGACTCAGGAGAGGGGCAGGAGTAGCAACTAGCAATAGCAACTGCAGCTCCGCCACACCAAAAATTATCCTCCCCAAAAGTATAATCCTACGTCGTAACATATAAAATCTTATCAAACTTAATATAAAAATAGATCGAATTATAAATCTAATTAAGTGCTCAATCTAATTTACGTGCCAAAATTTACTATGTGTGATTAACAAATAAGGATATTATAATATTTTTCACCTCAACTAATCTGTTTTTTAAAAAAATAGAATTATATTTTTCATGGGACAGAAGGAGTGCAAGAATAATTAGTCGGGGGAAGGAGGACCTCTAGACCCCAATCAGTTATAGGATGATGCACTTTCAGTGTCGGTTGTGTTCATTCTTGTATGATTTGCATGTAGCCCGCCCATTCACTTTTCGTCCCTCATCCTTTTCCCATCACTAGTAAAAATTGAGCATCTCTCATGAGTTGGAATGGCTTAGTGCACACATGGTTTATGGATTCATGTGTTGGTCACCTTGAACTTCATACATACGTACTTCCAAACAAAACCTGGTCTCATACAAGATCAATAGCAAAAACAACCAATCACAACCACATGCACAGGTGCATCCTAGTTGTTTTGAGCCTGCATTGCTCACCCATCCTGACTCGAGGTGCATATTGCAACCAATCATGCCCTACATAACCCCGATGTGGTTATGATGATGAAAATAAAATTATTAGTTGTTGGGTTTGCTAGTGTTCCTCACTTGGCGCCTATGTTGGTGCTATGCTTGTTGATGGTGTCATTGAAACCTTATGTCGAGTGGTATTAATCTCTTCGGACATTCCTCCATGGGGATTTCTTCCCTTGTATGGTATTTGATGGCGGTGGGTAGAGCCCAAATGTGGTGTGAAAGGTGCTACCACAAGCTTCAAAGAAGATCATTGTGTCCTGTGAGTTTTTTCGAACAAATTTGGGGGAGAGAGATATCCACCTACTTTTCATTGATCGAAGTAACCCAAGAAGGGGAAGGTGCAATGAGCATCAAAAGATCATCCTGATGAAGTTGGGGAGAAGAACATGAGGTCAGCAAAGCTGGAATAGAGAAATTACAACCAAGTGAAAAAAACTAGGAAGGGTCTACCAAATCTCCAGGTACCACCTTGAAAGTAAACTACCTATTACTACGAAGCTCAATTACCAAGAGACCTTCATGTCAAATCTGCACTAAGCATCTACGATCTTTATTCTCAGTTGCCGTCTAATCAAGGTAGGGGAAAGAACCTACCTTGGTTGTCTACTTGCCACTCCTCTTAATGCCCTTCGACACCCTCTAAGAAAGGTGAATTGAAAGGGGAAGGATCATCTTGAAAAGAATGAGGCTTCTGTCCTCACTAACCCGGCTTCAAATAGAAGAGGAGACCATAGAAGTGAGCACTTCATCAAACACGAAAACAACCCATCTGCAACGCACAAGGACACCAGAGCTTCTCAATCTGCAGCCAACACACACCATTGAGTTCCCAGCACTAGCCCAAATGACAGGATTGAGAACGCTGCCCGCATCAAGCCAGAACAGGAGAAAGCTTCACAATTTGCCAATACATCAATGTCCCTCCAACGCCAAGTGGGGAAGGAAGACCCAAAGGAGAGAGGACCACCGACAAATGCAACCATACATCAACCAAGCAGATAGGATGAAGAAGAAGCAAGACGCCGAGCAAAGAACTGCTAGTTCTTGAAAGGCATGACCAGAGTAGAGTGGAAAAATGACCCATGTGAGGAGAGGCAAGAAGAGGAGAGATGTCACCCAGAATGTGAGGAGGGAAGATCACAGAGATGACGCCTCCAAGGAGGTGTGTGGCACATGAGAGCATCTGTCGGTGTTCTAGACCGGCAAACCTACCAAGGGGGTACCCGAGGTAGTAGATTGTGCAGTGAGGATCGTGATCATGAGACCGAGAACTCGAATGTATGCGCAAGGACACGGGACACAAGATTTATACAGGTTCGGGTTGCCAAGGTGGCAAACCCTACGTCCTGTTTGGGGATCAAGTATGGCGTCCTGCGCTTGGTGTTGGTTGAGATCACGTTAGGTGCCCGGCTAGGTACCCGGCCCTCCTTTATATAGTCCAGGGGGCGGGTTCCTAGTCGGTTACAAGGCAGGAGTCCTAGTAGAATTACACAGAACGAGTCCTAGTAGGATTACAGGGGAATTCTAGTAGGAGTCCATCTTCATCCTTCCTTGCATGGGTACCCGAGGAGTATGCCCGACAAGCCCCCGAGCACATTGTAGTCGAGAGTAGTAGTTCGAGTAGTCTTGAAGCCTCTTGGAGTAGTTCTTGAGCGTCCTCGAGTACTGCTTGGAGAAGTCTTCAATAGTACTTGAGCTAGCGAGGCCGGAAGGTGGTCCAGCTCATCAGTCTTGAAGACGAGATTATATGGAAGTGCGGTTGCAAAATCGCACTCCATATGGAGTAGCCCTCGAGCCTTAGGTTGAGTTGCAGACTCTAGTTGAGGGTCAATCTTGATTCTGAATCTTCCGTCTTGAAAAATTTGAATGATGGGTGTAGCATAGCAGCCCCCGAGCCTTCAAATGATTAGGTAATCAATCCAAGGATCTTCAGTGTTCGCGAAAGCCATCATCCGAGTACTCTTGCAGCGTGTAACCCTCGAGATAAGAGGGCCGTATGAGCCACGTCGAGTAGTTATTGGTGCGGAGGCCCCGAGCTTGAGAGCAAGCGAAGCATGCTGAAGTTATCCTCGAGTAGTATGTTGAGTGCAGCCCCCGAGCTGGAGAGATTCCGAGTAGTAATTTGGCATCGAGCCGTGGAGCTTGAGAAGTAGCCATGCCGTCAAAGCAGACTTTAGATGCGACCAAAGTCGACTTTAGATGCCAGCAGTGCGGACTTTAGAATGCGACTTAAAAACCGAAGTTGACTTTGTGCCGCGCGGAGCGGACTTTGAGATGACTTGAAAACCGAAGTCGACTTTAGTTGCCACGCGAAGCGGACTTTGATATGCGACTTTGGAAGTCGACTCTAGATTGCCGTGTGAAACGGACTTTAGATGCGACTACAGTAGTCGACTTTGAGCCACGCGGGGTGGACTTAAGATGCAAAAAACGAAAAGCACTTTCCGGAAAGCAAAAGCAAAAAAATCAGAAAAAACGAGTAGTTTTGCTGCCGGAGCAGGCTTAAGATTGCGACCAAAGTCGGCTTTTGCCACCGGAGTGGGCTTGGATGCGACCGTTAGCGTCAACTTGTGTACCTGGGCCATGATTTCAGACCCAAGTTACGGAGCGCGAGTACTTAGGGTACTTGGACCCATGGTACAGAGCGTGAAGACCACGTGCAGCTAGGTTCCATCGTCACCAGGACCGAGGGACACTTACAACTAGGTTCCATCGAAGCTTACACACGTAGTATGCCACCAAAGCAAGCAAAGATGCGACCGGAGTCGACTTTAAGTTGCCGCACAGAGCGGACTTTAGAATGCGACTTTAGAAGTCGACTTTAGATTGCCGCGCGTAGCGGACTTTAGAAGCTGCCTCCTAGGGATAGCCCCCGAGTTGATGAAGTAGACTCGTGGGGACTTGATTGATATACCCCAAGAGTGGTCAGCAGAGTGTAGCTCCCGTGAAAACCCGCCGAGAAGCATACACAAATGAGTAGCCGGCATGTTATCCTACATGATGAGGAAAACAAGCCAAGAAAGAAAAAACTAATCATTTAAATAAATGACTTAGTCATGTTCATTGCTACTGGCGGCGTATTCGCGTCGGCCGTGGCGATCGGCGATGGAGCCACAACAGTTGTTGCTGAAGTTGACTAGTCAGAGTTGATTCTGACTAGTTGTTGGGGGCGTGACTGCCGTTCTCGACTAGTTTGAGAAACTAGTCGAGATGAATGGTCGACGTGATGCGACCGGAAGACGACGTCGTGGCAGCGCGCGGCATACTCGAAGTAGAGCCAGTGTTGCCGCGAGACAAGTAGTCATGACGCACGGCGTGACTGAAGTAGAGCCAACGTGGCCGCAAGACGAAGTCGTGGCGCACGGAGTAGTCGACGATGAGCCGCGCGACGTGCTGAGGCACCCAGACGCGCAGCGAAGGAGAAGTAGTCGACGACGAGCCTACGCGACGTGAAGTAGTCGACGACGAGCGGCGCGACGAGCCGCGTGACGAGCCGCGCGACGTTCCTGCGTGACGCGGAGTAGTCGACGACGAGCGGCGGAGTAGTCGACGACGAGCGGCGCGACGAGCCGCGTGACGATCCGCGCGACGTGCCGAGGCACCCGGTCGCGCGGCGTAGGCGAAGTAGTCGACGACGAGCTCGCGCGAGGCGGAGTAGTCGACGACGAGCCTCTCGACGAGCCACGGACGAGCCGCGCGACACGGAGTAGTCGACAACGAGCGCCGCGACGAGCCGCGTGACGAGCCGCGCGACGTGCCGAGGCACCCGGATGCGCGGCAGAGGCGAAGTAGTCGACGACGAGCCTACGCGAGGCGGAGTAGTCGACGACGAGTGGCACGACGAGCCGCGAGATGAGCCGCGTGACTTGCTGAGGCACCCGGACGCGCGGCGGAGGCGAAGTAGTCAACGACGAGCCTGCGCGAGGTGGAGTAGTCGAAGACGAGCCTGCGCGACGCGGAGTTGTCGACGACGAGCCTGCGCGAGGGGGAGTAGTCGATGACCAGCGGCGCGACGAGCCGCATGACGAGCCGCGCGACGTGCCTTGGCAAGGCGGAGTAGTCGACGACGAGCCTGCGCGAGCGGAGTAGTGGAAGATGAGCCTGCACGAGGCGGAGTAGTTGACGACGAGCGGCGCAACGAGCCGCGTGACGAGCCGCGCGACGTGCCGAGGCACTCGGACGCGCGACGGAGGCGAAGTAGTGGACGACGAGCTTGCGCGAGGCGGAGTAGTCGACGACGAGCGGCGCGACGAGCCGCGGGACGAGCCGAGCGACGTGCCAAGGCACCCCGAACGCGCGGCGGAGGCGAAGTAGTCAACGACGAGCGGCGCGACGAGCCGTGTGACAATCCGCGCGACGTGCCCGCGCGACGCGGAGTAGTCGACGACGCGCGGCGGAGTAGTCAACGACGAGCGGCGCATCGAGCCGTGTGACGAGCGCGCGCGACGTGCCGAGGCACCCGGACGCGCGGCGGAGGCGAAGTAGTCGACCACGAGCCTGCGCGCGCGGCGGAGTAGTCAATGACGAGCGGTGCGACGAGCCACGGGACGAGCTGCGCGACACGGAGTAGTCAACAACGAGTGGCGCGACGAGCCGCGTGACGAGCCGCGCGACGTGCCGAGGCACCCGGACGCGCGGCGGAGGAGAAGTAGTCAACGACGAGTGGTGCGACGCGCCGCGTGACGAGCCGCCCGACGTGCCCGTGCGACGCGGCGTATTCGACGACACGCGGCGAGGCGAAGTAGTCAACGACGAGCGGCACGACGAGCCGCGCGTGACGAGCCGCGCGACGTGCTCGCGCGACGCGGGAGTAGTCGACGACGAGCGGTGCGACGAGCCGTGTGACGAGCGGCGCGACGTGCCGAGGCACCCGGACGCGCGGCGGAGGCAAAGTAGTCGACCACGAGCCCGTGCGAGGCGGTGTAGGCAACGACGAGCGGCGCGACGAGCCACGGGACGAGTCGCGCGACGCGGAGTAGTCGACAACGAGTGGCGCGACGAGCCGCGTGATGAGCCGCGCGACGTGCCGAGGCACCCGGACACACGGCGAAGGTGAATTAGTCGACGGCGAGCCTGTGCGAGGCGGAGTAGTCGATGACGAGTGGCACGACGAGCCGCGGGACGTGCCGCGCGATGTGTCGAGGCACCCGGACTAGCGGCGGAGGCGAAGTAGTCAACGACGAGCCTGCGCGAGGCGGAGTTGTCGACGACGAGCCTGCGCGGCGCGGAGTTGTCGACAACGAGCTCGCGCGAGGCGGAGTAGTCGACGAAGAGCGGCGCGACGAGCCGCGTGACGAGCCGCGCGACGTGCACGGGGCAAGGCGGAGTAGTCAACGACGAGCCGCGCGAGGCGGAGTAGTCGAAGATGAGCTCCGCGCGAGGCGGAGTAGTCGACGACGAGCGGCGCGGCGCTCCGCGTGACGAGCCACGCAACGTGCCGAGGCACCGGACGCGCGGCGGAGGCGAAGTAGTCGATGGCGAGCTCGCGCGAGGCGGAGTAGTCGACGACGAGCGGCGCGACGAGCCGCGCAACGTGCCGAGGCACCCGGACGCGCGGCGGAGGCGAAGTAGTTGACGACGAGCCTCGCGCGACGGAGTAGTCGACGACGAGCGGCGCGACGAGCCACGGGACGAGCCGCGTGACGCGGAGTAGTCGAAAACGAGCGGCACGATGAGCCACGTGACGAGTCGCGCGACGTGCCGAGGCACCCGGACGCGCTGCGGAGGCGAAGTAGTCGATGACGAGCCTGCGCGAGGTAGAGTAGTCGACGACGAGCGGCGCGACGAACCGCGAGACGAACCGCGCGACGTGCCGAGGCACCCGGACTCGCGGCGGAGGCGAAGTAGTCGACGACCAGCCTGCGCGAGGCGGAGTAGTCGACGACGAGCGGCGCGACGAGCCGCGCGACGTGCCGAGGCACCCCGACGCGCGGCGGAGGCGAAGTAGTTGACGACGAGCTCGCGCGCGAGGCGGAGTAGTCGACGACGAGCGGCGCGCGACGAGCCACGACACGAGCCGCGTGACGCGGAGTACTCGACAACGGCCGGCTCGATGAGCCGCGTGACGAGCCGCGCGCGCGTGCCGAGGCACCCGGACGCGCGGCGGAGGCGAAGTAGTCGATGACGAGCCCGCGCGAGTAGAGTAGTCGACGACGAGCGGCACGACGAACCGCGCGACGAGCCGCGCGACGTGCCGAGGCACCCCGGACGCGCGGCGGAGGCGAAGTAGTCAACGACGAGCCTGCGCGAGGCGGAGTTGTCAACGACGAGCTTGCGCGACGCGGAGTTGTCGACGACGAGCCTGCCCGAGGCGGAGTAGTCGACGACGAGCGGCGCGACGAGCCGCGTGATAAGCCACGCGACATGCCTGGGCAAGGCGGAGTAGTCGACGACGAGCCTGCGCGTGGCCGAGTAGTCAAAGATGAGCCTGCGCTAGGTGGAGTAGTCGACGACGAGCGGCACAATGAGCTGCGTGACGAGCCACGCGACGAACCGACGAACCCCTACCCGGCACGCCAGCTGTCGGTGTTTTAGACCGGCAAACCTACCAAGGGGGTACCCGAGGTAGTAGAATGTGCGGTGAGGATCGTGATCGTGAGACCGAGAACTCGAAGGTATGCGCAAGGACACGGGACACAAGATTTATACAGGTTCGGGTTGCCAAGGTGGCGAACCCTACGTCCTGTTTGGGGATCAAGTATGGCGCCCTGCACTTGGTGTTGGTTGAGATCAGGTTAGGTGCCCGGCTAGGTAGCCGGCCCTCCTTTATATAGTCCAGGGGGTGGGTTCCTAGTCGGTTACAAGGCAGGAGTCCTAGTAGGATTACACGGAACGAGTCCTAGTAGGATTACAGGGGAATTCTAGTAGGAGTCCATCTTCATCCTTCCTTGCATGGGTACCCGAGGAGTATGCCCGACAGCATCACCGTCATCCACCCAGCATGTAGTTGGGCATGGCTTTTGCCAGATCTCCCACAAAGCAGTGACCCGATGTAGCCGGATGCTACTGTTGTGCTGCTAGGCAACGATGAGCCCCGACCGCCGGCGCAAAGTTAGGTCGAGCCTCTGACCGCGGACGGCCCATAGGCCACCACCCGCTGTTGCTTCAATGTCATCATAGTCTTGCACCACCTTAGACTAAGTCCAACAATGATATGCAAATGCATTTTTCCCTCTCCTCCGTCCCTGTGCATCGTCGATTCCTTCTCCAACAGAGGAGGCATAGAGGGCACGCAGTTTGCATCGGAGGAGAGAGGCGAGCTAAAAATACATGCCCTCTCTCCTCGAATGCAAATCAGCGGTGGCGGTTGGCGGTTGCAAACGCTGCTCCCGCCACGACTCGGATCCCTCCATCTCCGGCGGAGGAGCAGAGGCGGGGTGTCCGGCGCAGGGAGCTTGATCCGGGGGCGGCGGAGCTTCAGCGCAGGGAGGCCGGCCAGGAGAGGAGGGAGGTCCGGGCGCAGGGAGAAGGGATGCGGAGGCGTCGGGGACGCGATGCGGAGGCTGTGATGGCGGCGATGGCTGGAGCTCTGTGCCTGCTTCCTCTCCACCGCAGATTCGGCGGGGAATGCGGTGCGGACCCCTGCGAGCTCTCGAGGGTGGCGGCACAGGAGCCGCGGCGCCTTCTCCTAGCTCGAGGCGGAGCCGGATCCGAGGTTGGATGGGGCTCGAGCTCCGACGGCCCTCTCCACCGGCGCACGGCGGCAGCACTCTCACGTGATGGCCGACGGGCGGTGGCGGAGCGGCTGTAACAACCCAGGAATTTAGGTGTGTAAAGTTTGCGAAAATTTAAAACTTTTTGCTTGAATTTGAGTGCTATCAATTTTTGAACTAAATTGCTAGCCCTTCCCTGGATTCTTCACCAATTTAGCCCATTTATAAAACATATATTTAAAATATGGTAAAATATGTGAGTTGGTTTTTCTCTGGTTTATTTGGAGTTCAAATGTGTGTAGTTTGAATTTGAGTGGGAAACAAATTCAAACTCTATTTCAAACCCTAGTTCAAAGCTTATTTCTTTAATTTGCATATGTCAAACATGTGAATTGGGCCACTTTCTTCCTTCCTTTGCTTTGCAGCGGCCCAACCCGTGCCATCTTTCAGCCCAACTAACCCGCGCCGCTTCACCCTCTCTTTCTGTCACCGGCGCGTGGACCCTGCATGGCAGTCTCTGTTTCCCTCACCTCTCTTCCCTTTCTTCCCTTTCCGCTTGAATCCGGCGCTGGTCAACCGAGCCGCCCCTAGTGCGCTGCCGGTCTAGCCACACCAGCTCGCGGGGCGGGGCACGACCGGGTCGCCCGGCCGGCACGCACGCCGAGGAGTTGGGTGCGCCCGCGCGCGAATCGAGCCGGGCCGGGGAAGAGAAGTACCCTTTGCCCCCACGCCATGCCTCGGTGTCCAAGGAGAGGGCGAGGGCGTCGCCGCCACGGCCGCCCGGGCGGACCCAGCTGGGGCAGCAACGGGATTTCGCCCTGCCTTGCGGCGCCGGGGGATTCAAAAGCAAGGGGAGGGGAGCAAGGGGCGGTTGTCCTCCGCCACCAACCTGCATTGGGGTTTTGCCCCTTTCCAGAGCCGCGCCGCCGAAGGGGAAGAGGAAGGGGGAGGAAGGAGAAGAGGAGGAGGGGCGGTGAAGGCCGGTGAGCCGCGCCGCCACCGGCGCGTCGCCGCCGCGGAGTGACGAGGACGCGAGGAGCCGGACGGGGGAGGAGGCGTACGTGACCGAGGAGGAGCCGGACCGGAGCGGGGCGCCACCGTGAACATCGACACCGACGCCGCGCCGCCGCCCACGCCGAGCTTGCGACGACTACACCGCCGACCCGCTGTGAGCGCCGTGGCCATCCTTTCCCCTTGTGCCGTCTCCTTGCCTTGTCTCCGTGTGTGGGCGTGCCTTCGAGCCGCCAGTGGCCGAGCACGTCGCGCCGCCGTCTCCCCATGGGCGACGCCGCGTCGCGCCTTGCCGGCGGGGAGCCCGGGGGCCGTGGCTACCCCAAGCCGCATCGACCCGAGTGTTCTCGCCAAGTTTGGGTCCCGGGCAATTTTGCTTGGTATGGGCCGAGGGCCACCCGCGCCGCGCGCGTCGTGCTTCACGCCAAACGCGCGTCGCGCCTCTGGTCCGGCGTGCGGGGGTCGTCAATCCCGCCGCGACGCGTCTGCGGGCGAGCCGCCGCGGTGGCGTGCGGCCGACGTGCCTTGTGGACGGCCTTCGTGCCGTGGACTTTGTTGCGGGTGCGGCCTTCGCGCCAAGCTAGATGTGCGAGGCGTGTGCGCCGCCGTGTCGCCGCCGCGCGCGCGCTGCGGGTATCGGGCGGTCGCGCGGGCGAACGAGCCGGGACGCGCGGGGCACGTGTGGTTGTACGGGCTTCGACCCGTGTTTGCTTGCGGGTGGGGGTTGGGACCGTTGCACCGTGACGTGCGGCGGCGGCGAGGCATCGTGCCGGCCACCGGGACGACGCGCCGCCCCGCCGCGCGCGAGGTCACGGGTGCGAGCGCCCGTCCGGCCGGCACACCCCGGTGTCGAGCCGTGTCGTGCGCTTCATCCGGAGAGTGATGAAGGCCGGGCGCTTGCCGCCCGCGGACCGGCGCCGGCGACGCGCCGCGCAGCGGTGATACCGCGCCGTCTGGGCATTTTGGCGAGCACCTGGGGTGCATGTGATGTCTTGAGCACGTTTCACCTAAGAAACGGGCCGTCGGCCAGATCTGGGCTATGAGCCCAGCTACCCCTTTTTCCTTAGCAGGCTGTCGGCCCGGTGCGGGTTGTAGTAGGGGGGTAAAAATCAGACCTGTGGAGATAGCTTGGTGGGCTGTGGCGCCTGGGCCACTTTGGGCCGAAACCCATTTCCGGGCGGAAACGAGTCCGCTGGGCCACCCGCGGCCCAGCGACATCTCGGGCCCTAGTTGCAGCCTGTTAACCCCGGGAGGCTGACGTCATGCTGACGTCAGCGGCGTAATTTCTGAAAATCTCTTTTCTTTTCTATTTTAAAATTCCAGAAAATGTTTTTAACCTTTAAAAATTCATAACTAAATCTAGGGAGCTCAGAAAAATATAAAACTAATTTCTATAAATCCGTAATTTCGAAACCTTGCTGTTTGTAGGTAGTTTGGGTTCTTTTGGATCTTCTAAATTGGTTCTTAATTGGAGTTATTGCTTAGATGTGCACCGTTGTCTTATTTTCGCGTCGAATCTCGTGCCGCAGACCTGAGCTTCGACCAGGAGGACGTGGAGGACCCCGAGTACACTGCTCCAGACAGTGACTGCTTCAACGGCAACGAAGGTGTCATGTCACTCCCAACCATGTAGATCCCATGTTGTTAAATAGCTGCTAGTGCTTTACTTTGAAGCATTGATCTGATGAATTGCATAACCAGTTTAATAGCCATGCCTTGATGTTTTGATATATCCTGTTTCCTTGTTCTACTACCTGCGGGACTAGATACAGACCCCTAGCTAGTCCCTTACCTCAACTATCCATACTTTTGTTGCTTGATTATGGATGGTACTCTGGGCTTGGGCTGAGATGTGGGTATCTCGGTGTGTTTCTAGCGTGTGTTCTGGGTGCGTATCTCCTTGCTGTGTTTTGGCGGGAGCGAGCCGCTTGGTTACTTGTGAACGGCCGCCGAGGGAAGATGCGATCGGCCTCTTACCCGAGGGTCGTGTCGTGTGGGATGGAGATGTTGAGTGCTCGCTCTCGGCCCCTTAAGGACCGATCGTCGCTGACCTTGTTTCGGATGACTATTTTCGTACAGACCGCCCGCCTTGTATTGGGCGGGGGTGCGGGGTGAGACTTGTAGTGGATAGCACCCCTCCTGTAGGAGGATCGGTGTGATCGTGTCGAGAGGGGTCGTTCCCTCCTTAGTAGACTTTGCCCTGGCGAGGCCGGGGAAGGGTTCCACAGCTTCGAGAGACCTCTCGCGGGTAGTATGAGCTCTGCCGCGGAGGCTGGGCCAGGCTCGGAGACGCAGGAGGGTACTATCCACTTACTTGGGCTTCAGCCGTATGGTAGGGTCGGACACCGGTGACGGCCGGTTCCGGTCCTATTCGGGCGGGTACAGTCGTACAACCTCTGCAGAGTGTTAAACCTATAGCTATGGTCCGTGTCCACTGGTTATGGACAGTCTTTCGATCTCTCACCTGACTAGCTACACTTCTCTTGTGCTTCTTCTCTCCCCCGAGTGTGTGAGCCCGGCCGGCCGTTGAGATGTGGGGATAGGAGCGAGTGGGCCCCACATCGCAAATGAGAGTTGGGTTACGGATCGTGGTTGAGATCCGGTGTTTTGGTGTGGAATTCCTTGAGCGGGGTGTGGACCCCCGAGGTGTGGACCTCGGAAGCGAAGCTTCCCCGAGGTGTGGACCTCCTAGGCGTATTCGCTTACCTTGTACGTTGCACCGTCTTGCTTTGCTTAAGCTTTCTACGGCGCATTAGGGATGACTCATGCATAGTAGAATATACACCGCTTTTGCCTCTTTGTTGGGAAGCTGACATGACCTACCCGCTTATCGGGTAGACCCTGATGCCTCTGACGCAGAGCCGGACTACGACTTCGACAACGACGGTTGGGTGGACTAGAGCTCTTCCTACACTTGAGCTGCCTGCGGAGATGGAGTTTCCCGCGCTTTCATGGAGCCGCTGCTAGACGTTTTATTTATGTTTGATTCAGTCCCGATGGACTTGTACCCGGCATGTGCCGAAGAGATGTACTCTGATTAATGTAATAAAATAAATGTTGTACTCTACTTTACTGTTTTTATCTTTCTGTATGGATTTTGGCATCGCTGAGATAGGGATTGCACTTGGTAGCCCTCCTGGGACTACCACCGAGGTGCTAAGATTCGGGGTTCCGTTCGCGGAAATCCGGGTCGTTTCAGTTGGTACCAGAGCCATGCTTGACTGTAGGACGAGCCCCAGGAATGGTCGATAGCATAGGAAGCCGTTTCTGAACCTTGAAACTGTATACAAACCCCTTGGCTTCCGTATGTATATAACTATACTTATATATATGCATTACCTTGATTAACTTTCACTAACTACCTTACTAACTACGCTCTAACAACGTGTGCAGATGGAGGAGAGGACGTGGGTTCCTTTGGAGTCGGACGGCAAGAGCTACGGAGGCTTCTTCCGCTTGCTGAGGGAGTGCCTGGAGGCAGCTGGGGTGGGGACCGACCGAGTCAGCTACAAGGGGAGGACCATGGGGCACATGGAGCAGTCTGCCACTTTTCTGACCGTTACGGTACCGGCGGACCCACGGGTGCCAGAGTTCAAGGAGGTCAAGGTGCACTGCTACGAGAGCTCGACTATGGAGGCACACCAGTCTAGCGCACGCCGAGCACTCAAGATGGTTTGTGTCCAGCTGGGGGAGAAGCTTAAGGACACCCCGTTCAGCGTGTTTCCGACGGGAGTCTACGACCCGAGCCGCTGGGACACGAGCGACCGAGCGCGATGCACGGAGGTGACTTCGGCGGAGGAGGACAAGATGATGCTCGCAGCCAGACGGTGCATCCTGGCTCAGGACCAGGCGCTTTTCTGGGCAGACAGTGAGATCGCGTACCTTCGGTGGAAGTGGGATGGTAGCTGCGGCGGGTTCGGGACTCGGAGATGGAGAGAGAGGATTTGCTTGACCGAGTTGGAGGAGTCGCACGAGAGGAACGGAGAGGCTGGTACGGCTTGGACGCGGCCGGCCGCGGCCGGCACCGAGAGGGACGCCGGAGGATCGCTACACCGGAGGCACGGGCCGAGGGCGGAGCGGGAGTTGCACCGGGCTACAGTGGAGGCCACGCGTGAGGACAGAGTGAGGCTTGCAGAGGCGAGGGACCGCTGGAGTCGGTTGGAGGCTGCCGCCACCGACTATCAAGTCAAGGTGTGGGATCTTCAGGAGGCGAGTCGACACAACTACCACCACTTGTGCTACCTCGGTGGACTGGTCTACGAGGAGAGAGACCGAGCAGCCAGGACCCGCACGGCCTGGGAGCGCTCCGACCAGCAGAGACTGAGAGAGTTGGAGGCGCTCTCCGCACAGCTACCGCCCAAGAAGAGACCCCGACTGAGGACAGAGAACTTCGAGCTACCCCCGACGCTCCTACCACGTGTGCGCCCGTACCCGAGTGGTTCTCAGGACACAGCAGAGATGGACCGTTCTCTTCAGGATACCCGAGACTACTACGGAGGACCGGCGATCAGGGTGCCGGGTTACCCAGGGGTTCACTCACCGCCGTTCTACTCAGTTCCACCAGACTCCAGCCCAGAGGCACCACAGAGTACCTCGTGATGGGAGTAGAGATCTAGCAGCAGTTTCTGAGTCGATGTAATGAGTTAGATGTAATGCTACCGCTCATGTTGACATGCCTGTAGTATCTACCCCATGATGTACCATGCGTTAGCGTGATGTGTTGCTGTGCACCCTCGAAGGTCGTTGGAGTAAACCTCGAGGTGCACCCCTTTTGTATGGTGGCATTGATTGAGTGACATGGATCTTCATGGTTTCATTCGGATTTCATGCTTCTTTATGTCTGTATGAAATTCTTTGACTGTTAGCAGGATTACTCCTTTATAGTTAATAATCTTAATAGATATATTCTCCCTACCACTACTGACTCTTGCAACTGGAACAGATGTCGTGAGCAAGGAGGTCCGGGCGACTCCTGGCCTGTTTCGAGGAGGTCGCTGGGGACGACGGAGGGGAGGATGCCCCTAACCCAGCGGGAGCGAGAGGCTGCGGACGCCGTGGAGGTCACGCGCCACGAGGCGGGCTCCGCGGAGGCCTGGCAGGCCGTGGAGGCCGAGGAGGCCGAGTTGGCGGTCGAGGAGCCGCGCACGACGACGAGGGAGCTCAGGAGCAGGAGCTCGAGCACGAGCAGGTACCCCAGCCCGAGGGAGGAGCAGGCCAGGCTCAGGGACACGAGGTGCCACCACCGCCACCTCCCCCGAACTTGGCCGACGTGATGGCAGTGCAGACTCAGCTGATGCAGACGATCACCCAGTTGCTAGCTCAGAACAACAACAACAACAACCACAGGGGTCAGCACCGCAACGCGCCAGAGGGTTTCCAGAAGAAGGTTGAGAACTTCAACAAGCTGCGACCGCCTACCTTCGACCACTCAGCAGACCCGATGGACGCAGACAACTGGCTACGGGAGATTGAGAAGAAGCTGGAGCTGACTGAGCTCATTGAGGAGGAGTGTGTGACCGTGGCTGCGCACCAGCTGGTGGGCACAGTCAGTGCGTGGTGGGACAGCTACTGTGACTCGCACCGGGACCCGTTGCACATCGGGTGGGACGAGTTTGTGGAGGCCTTCAGGAGCCACCACATCCCAGATGCAGTGATGGACAGAAAGGCTGACGAGTTCAGGCACCTCAAGATGGGAAACATGTCAGTGCAGGAGTAAGCCAACCACTACCAGGAGCTGATGAGGTACGTGCCAGAAGACACTGACACAGAGAAGAAGAAAGTCTACTGGTTCATGAAGGGGCTGCACAAGGGGATGGCACACCACTTGTCCGCACACGACTGCCCGACACTTCGCTCTATCATCGACAAGGCACTGATCGTGGAGAGGTCAAGGCTTGAGTACATGGAGGTTCGTGGAAGCAAGTCCAAGCGCACTGACCAGGCAGGACGC
Source organism: Cenchrus americanus (assembly GCA_947561735.1). Taxonomy (NCBI): domain Eukaryota; kingdom Viridiplantae; phylum Streptophyta; class Magnoliopsida; order Poales; family Poaceae; genus Cenchrus; species Cenchrus americanus. The sequence continues at coordinate 193,344,527 of OX387242.1, forward strand.
TCAGGTCCACCACAGAGGCAGAGGACCGGTTACGCTCAGGGCCACCAGTCACAGCAGAGGCACCACGTCACTCAGTCTCGGCCCGCGAGAGCGAGAGCCAACCCGGGCGGGAGTGGAGGACGAAACGGTCGGAAACCGAGACCACCACCGCGGTCGGCGGGAGACGGATCCAAGGTGACTTGCTTCAACGCCGTCGGGTTGGGCACAAGTCGTTCGAGTGTCCACGAGCGGGCGCCACCGGGGAGTCAGAACCGCAGCTCTCAGTTCCAAACCCCAGCCAAGCCACCAGCACCAAGAGGACAGCCACCCCGTACACAGCAGAGGACTGCTCAGCCGCCAGCTACACGAGGCCGTCTGAACCACCTCACCGCCGAGGATGCAGCAGCCGCACCCGACGTCACACTTGGTAAGTTCATTGTTGACTCAGTTTTGGCAACTGTTTTGTTCGATACTGGAGCTCAGTTTTCGTATATTTCTACCAAGTTTGCTAAAGAAAGGTCTCTACCAACTAAGCCTCGACCAAGGCCTATCTTGACTAGCTCTCCGCTAGGAGAGAAGAGGAGTACGTTAGAGTGCAGGGGAGTGAGGATGGTGTTTGAGGGGCTACAGTTCACGGCAGACTTGACAGTTTTGGAGTCTACGGGATAGATGTGATCCTAGGGATGGATTGGTTGGCAAAGCACAACGGGATAGTCTCTTGCAACCCCGCAGTTATACGGCTAGAACACCCCCGAGTGGAACTATAGTGCGGATTGAACCACGAGTCCGAAGGTCGCTACGATGATGTGCAACATGAGTGGGAAAGAGATTGAAGAAATCCCGGTGGTCCGTGAGTTTCGGACGTGTTCCCGAGGGGAGCTTAAGGAGTTACCCCCGGACCGGGACGTGGAGTTCGTGATTGAGCCGATGCCGGGGGCGGGGCCCGTTGCAAAGAGTCCGTACGGGATGTCGTCCGACGAGCCGGACGAGTTGAAGAAACGGCTCAAGAAGCTGCTCGAGCAAGGGTTTGTTCGGTGAGTGCCTCACCGTGGGGTTCCCCGATGCTCTTCGTGGAGAAGAAAGAGGGCACAAAGAGGATGTGCATTGACTACCGCACGCTCAACTCGATGACAATCAAGAACAAGTACCCACTACCCGAGAATCGAGGATTTCTTTGGATAGACTCAAAAGGGCAAAGTTCTTCTCCAAGATCGACTTGAGGTCGACTACCACCGGATGAAGATCCGAGAGCAGGGATATACCCAAGACGACCTTCACCACACGTTATGGCTTGTACGAGTTCGTGGTGGTTTCTTTCGGCCGACCAACGCCCTCGCTTACTTCATGAACTTGATGAACAAGGTCTTCATGGAAGAGTTGGACGGAGTTTGTAGTGGTGTTCATCGACGATATCTTGATCTACTCTGAGACCACTGAGGAGCACGAGGAGCACCTGAGAGTTGTGCTAGAGAGGCTGAGGCGGCGAGACCGTACGCTAAGTTCAGCAAGTGCGAGTTCGGATGGAGAAGGTCGCGTTCTTGGGGCACGTGTTGTCAGCAGAGGGGATAGCCGTGGATCCGTCCAAGGTTGAGTCAGTGACCAAGTGGGAGCAGCCGTTAAACGTGACGGATGTCGAAGCTTCCTTGGGTTGGCGGGTTACTACCGAAGATTCATTGAGAACTTCTCCAAGATCGCAAAGCCAATGACGAGTTGCTCAAGAACAACACAAAGTTCGAGTGGTCGAAGCGTGTGAGAAGAGCTTTCGGGAGCCGAAAAAGAGACTCACCACGGCCCCGAGTGCTTACCTTGCCGGATATCAAGAAAGACTTTGTGGTCTACCGTGACGCTTCAAGGCAAGGACTCGGATGTGTGTCGATGCGGGAAGGGAAAGTTGTGGCTTATGCTTCCGGACACCGAAGAAACACGAGGAAAACTACCCGACACACGACTTGGAGCCGGCGGTACCGTTGTGCATGCGCTCAAGATCTAGAGACACTACCCGATAGGGAACAAGTGTGAACTTGTTTTCCGACCACAAGAGCCCGAAGTACTTCTTTACCCGAGACGAGTTGAACATGAGGCGAGAGGCGATGGTTAGAGCCGATCAAGGACTACGACGTCGAGATCAACTACCACCCGTGCAAAGCTAACGTCGTGGCAGATGCACTGAGCCGGAAAACCTATTGCAACAACCTCATGGTAAAAGAAGAGCAACCTGCCCTGCACGAAGAGCTAGAGAAGCTGAGAATCGAAATTGTAGACCAAGGCCAAGTCAACGTGATGCAAGTGACCTATGACCTGGAGGAACGAGTCCGTACAGCACAGAAGTCGTGTGCAGAAATCAAAGCTTTGCGAGAACTAATGAAGCAGGGCAAAGCAGAAGACTACCGGGTAGATGATCAAGGCACAGTGTGGTTGAAAGAACGGATCTGTGTACCGCTAGACAAGGCACTCCGGGAGCAGATCATGAGAGAAGCTCACGACTCGAGGTACTCGATCCACCCAGGCAGCACCAAGATGTACAGAGATCTAAAGATCTGATACTGGTGGAAGGACATGAAGAGGGATATAGCACACTACGTGGCCTGTTGCGACACCTGTAGCAGGGTGAAGATCGAACATCAGAAACCTGCCGGTTTGTTGAAGCCGTTGGCTGTTCCAGTTTGGAAGTGGGAGGACATTTCCATGGACTTTGTGGTGGGACTTCCTCGAACACCAAAAGGGAATGACTCAGTTTGGGTCATAGTGGACAGGCTGACCAAAGTGGCTCACTTTGTGCCGGTGAAGACCAGGTACGCAACCGAGAAGTTGGTGGAACTGTACGTAGAGCACATACTCAGGCTGCACGGGGCACCCAGAAGTATTGTATCTGATCGAGGGCCACAGTTTGTCTCCATGTTCTGGCAGAGCTTTCACCAGCTTATGGGCACCACTCTCAACTACAGCGCAGCTTTTCACCCACAGACAGATGGACAGACAGAGAGGGTCAACCAGGTATTGGAGGATATGCTACGAGCGTGTGCACTCACCTATGGTACCGATTGGGAGAGCAGTTTGCCGTTTGCAGAGTTCTCGTACAACAACAGCTTTCAAGCAAGTCTCCGGATGGCTCCCTTTGAGGCACTTTACGGGCGAAAGTGCAGGACCCCGCTAGCTTGGTCAGAGGTTGGAGAACGAACACTGTTTGGGCCAGCAATCATCGAGGAAGCGGAGGAGAAAGTTGAGAAAGTTCGTGAGAACCTGAGGATCGCTCAAAGCCGTCAGAAGAGCTATGCCGACAAAAGAAGAAGAGAGTTGACTTTTGCAGTTGGCGACCGAGTGTACTTGAAAGTCTCTCCGCTCCGAGGGACTAAGAGGTTCCTGGTAAAAGGGAAGCTGGCACCGAGGTACGTAGGACCGTACCCTATCACCCGAAGGATTGGGAGTTTGGCTTACCAGCTTGCGCTACCCGAGGCAATGGCAGGAGTACACCCAGTGTTTCACGTGTCACAGCTGAAAAAGAGCGAGAAGGCAGTGGAGGCTAAGCAGGTGCCCATGGAGTTGCTTGACTTGCAAGACAACCTTGAGTATGCAGAGTATCCTGAGAAAATCTTGGACCGAGCTGTCAAGGAGACAAGGAGAACAACCATTCCTTTCTGTAGAGTGTTGTGGAGCAACCATACAGAGTGGGAAGCAACATGGGAGAAGGAAGCTGATCTCAGGAAAGAGTACCCGCACTTGTTCACGGGGGAGGTCGAGGACTAAATCTCGAGGACGAGATTCTAGGTGGTGGGGGAGAATGTAACAACCCAGGAATTTAGGTGTGTAAAGTTTGCGAAAATTTAAAACTTTTTGCTTGAATTTGAGTGCTATCAATTTTTGAACTAAATTGCTAGCCCTTCCCTGGATTCTCCACCAATTTAGCCCATTTATAAAACATATATTTAAAATATGGTAAAATATGTGAGTTGGTTTTTCTCTGGTTTATTTGGAGTTCAAATGTGTGTAGTTTGAATTTGAGTGGGAAACAAATTCAAACTCTATTTCAAACCCTAGTTCAAAGCTTATTTCTTTAATTTGCATTATGTCAAACATGTGAATTGGGCCGCTTCCTTCCTTCCTTTGCTTTGCAGCGGCCCAACCCGTGCCATCTTTCAGCCCAACTAACCCGCGCCGCTCCTACCCTCTCCATCTATCACTGGCGCGTGGACCCCGCATGGCAGTCTCTGTTTCCCTCACCTCTCTTCCCTTTTTCCCCTTTCCGCTTGAATCCGGCGCTGGTCAACCGAGCCGCCCCTAGCGCGCCGCCGGTCTAGCCACACCAGCTCGCGGGGCGGGGCACGGCCGGGTCGCCCGGCCCGCACGCACGCCGAGGAGTTGGGTGCGCCGCGCGCGAATCGAGCCGGGCCGGGGAAGGGAAGTACCCTTTTGCCCCCGCGCCATGCCTCGGTGTCCAAGGAGAGGGCGGGCATCGCCGCCACGGCCGCCCGGGCGGACCCAGCTGGGGCAGCCCCGGGATTTCGCCCTGCCTTGCGGCGCCGGGGGATTCAAAAGCAAGGGGAGGAGAGCAAGGAGCGGTCGTCCTCCGCCACCAACCCGCATTGGGGTTTTGCCCCCTTTCCAGAGCCGCGCCGCCGAAGGGGAAGAGGAAGGGGGGGAGGAAGGAGAAGAGGAGGGGCGGTGAAGGCCGGTGAGCCGCGCCGCCACCGGCGCGTCGCCGCCGCGGAGTGACGAGGACGCGAGGAGCCGGACGGGGGAGGAGGCGTACGTGACCGAGGAGGAGCCGGACCGAGCGGGGCGCCACCGTGAACATCGACACCGACGCCGTGCCGCCGCCCACGCCGAGCTCGCGACGACTACACCGCCGACCCGCCGTGAGCGCCGTGGCCATCCTTTCCCCTTGCGCCGTCTCCTTGCCTTGTCTCGTGTGTGGGCGTGCCTTCGAGCCGCCGGTGGCCGAGCGCGTCGCGCCGCCGTCTCCCCCATGGGCGACGCCGCGTCGCGCCTTGCCGGCGGGAGCCTCGGGGCCGTGGCTACCCCAAGCCGCGTCGACCCAGTGATCTCGCCAAGTTTGGGTCCGGGCAGTTTTGCTGGTTTGGGCTGAGGGCCACCCCGCGCCGCGCCGTCGTGCTTCACGCCGAACGCGCGTCGCGCCTCCAGTCCTGCGTGCAGGGTCGTCAATCCCGCCGCGTCGCGTCTCGGGCGAGCCGCCGCGGTGGCGTGCGCTGACGTGCTGTGAACCGGCCTTCGTGCCGTGGGCTTTATTGCAGGTACTGGCCTTCGCGCCAAGCTTGATGTGCAGAGGCGTGTGCGCCGCCATGTCGCCGCCGCGGCACGCTCTGGGTACCAGGCGGCCGCGCTGGGCGAACGAGCTGGGACGTGTAGGGCACGTGTGGATGTACCGGGCTTCGACCCGTGTTTGCTTGCAGGTGGGGGTTGGGACCGTTGCGCCGTGACGAGCCGGCGGCGGAGGCATCGTGCCCGCCACGGGACGACGCGCCGCCCCGCCGCGCGCGAGGCCACGGGTGCGAGCGCCCGTCCGGCCGGCACACCCCAAAGGCCGAGCCGTGTCGTGCGCTTCAACCGGAGAGTGATGAAGGCCGAGCGCTTGCCGCCCGCGACCGGCGCCGGCGACGCGCCGCGCAGCGGTGATGCCGCGCCGTCTGGGCATTTTGGCGAGCACCTGGGGTGCATGTGATGTCTTGAGCACGTTTCACCTGAGAAACGGGCCGTCGGCCAGATCTGGGCTATGAGCCCAGCTACCCCTTTTTCCTTAGCAGGCTGTCGGCCCGGTGCGGGTTGTAGTAGGGGGGCAAAAATCAGACCTGTGGAGATAGCTTGGTGGGCTGTGGCGCCTGGGCCACTTTGGGCCGAAACCCGTTTCCGGGCGGAAACGAGTCCGCTGGGCCACCCGCGGCCCAGCGACATCTCGGGCCCTAGTTGCAGCCTGTTAACCCCGGGAGGCTGACGTCATGCTGACGTCGCCGGCGTAATTTCGAAAATCTCTTTTCTTTTCTATTTTAAAATTCCGTAAAAATGTTTTTAACCTTTAAAAATTCATAACTAAATCTAGGGAGCTCAGAAAAATATAAAACTAATTTCTATAAATCCGTAATTTCGAAACCTTGCTGTTTGTAGGTAGTTTGGGTTCTTTTGGATCTTCTAAATTGGTTCTTAATTGGAGTTATTGCTTAGATGTGCACCGTTGTCTTATTTTCGCGTCGAATCTCGTGCCGCAGACCTGAGCTTCGACCAGGAGGACGTGGAGGACCCCGAGTACACTGCTCCCGGCATACGATCGCTTCAACGGCAACGAAGGTGTCATGTCACTCCCAACCATGTAGATCCCATGTTGTTAAATAGCTGCTAGTGCTTTACTTTGAAGCATTGATCTGATGAATTGCATAACCGCTTAATAGCCATGCCTTGATGTTTTGATATATCCTGTTTCCTTGTTCTACTACCTGCGGGACTAGCTACAGACCCCTAGCTAGTCCCTTACCTCAACTATCCATACTTCTGTTGTTTGATTATGGATGGTACTGTGGGCTTGGGCTGAGATGTGGGTTTCTCGGTGTGTTTCTAGCGTGTGTTCTGGGTGCGTATCTCCTTGCTGTGTTTTGGCGGGAGCGAGCCGCTTGGTTACTTGTGAACGGCTGCCGAGGGAAGATGCGATCTGGCCTCTTACCCGAGGGTCGTGTCGTGTGGGATGGAGATGTTGAGTGCTCGCTCTCGGCCCCTTAAGGACCGATCGTCAGTTGACCTTGTTTCGGATGACTATTTTCGTACAGACCGCCCGCCTTGTATTGGGCGGGGGTGCGGGGTGAGACTTGTAGTGGATAGCACCCCTCCCCGTAGGAGGATCGGTGTGATCGTGTCGGGAGGGGTCGTTCCCTCCTTAGTAGACTTTGCCCTGGCGAGGCCGGGAAGGGTTCCACGGCCTTCGAGGGACCTCTCGCGGGTAGTATGAGCTCTCGCCGCGAGGCCGGGGCCGTGCTCGGAGACGCAGGAGGGTACTATCCACTTACTTGGGCTTCGCCCGTATGGTAGGGCTCCGACACCGGTGATGGCCGGCTTCCGGTCCTATTCGGGCGGGTACGGTTGTACAACCTCTCGCAGTGTTAAACCTATAGCTATAGTCCGTGTCCACCGGTTATGGACAGGTCTTTCGATCTCTCACCCGACTAGCTACACTTCTCTTGTGCTTCTTCTCTCCCCCGAGTGTGTGAGCCCGCTTCGGCCGTTGAGATGTGGGGATAGGAGCGTGTGGGCCCCACATCGCGCATGAGAGTTGGGTTCGGATCGTGGTTGAGATCCGGTGTTTTGGTGTGGAATTCCTTGAGCGGGGTGTGGACCCCTGAGGTGTGGACCTCGGAAGCGGAAGCTTCCCCGAGGTGTGGACCTCCTAGCTGTATTCTGCTTACCTTGTACGTTGCACTGCTGCTTTGCTTAAGCTTTCTACAGCCAGATTAGGGATGACTCATGCATAGTAGAATATACACCGCTTTTGCCACTTTGTTGGGAAGCTGACACGACCTACCCGCTTATCGGGTAGACCCTGATGCCTCTGACGCAGAGCCGGACTACGACTTCAACAACGACGGTTGGGTGGACTAGAGCTCTTCCTACACTTGAGCTGCCTGCGGAGATGGAGTTTCCCGCGCTTTCATGGAGCCGCTGCTAGACGTTTTATTTATGTTTGATTCAGTCCCGATGGACTTGTACCCAGCATGTGCCGAAGAGATGTACTCTGATTAATGTAATAAAATAAATGTTGTACTCTACTTTCGTTTTTATCTTTCTGTATGGATTTTGGCATCGCTGAGACAGGGATTGCACTTGGTAGCCCTCCTGGGACTACCACCGAGGTGCTAAGATTCGGGGTTCCGTTCGCGGAAATCCGGGTCGTTTCAGCGGCCAGGCAGCGACGGCGTAGGGAAGCTCCACCGCGGCCGGCCGCGGTGTGGACGACGGCGGCGCCTCGGGCTCGACGGCGTGTGGACGCGAGGTGGGGGTCGCCTCCGGCCGCGCGAGTCCGCGGCGCCTTCCTCCCCGCGCCGGCACGCCGCACCTCCTCCGCTCTCCCCGCAACGGTGGAGGAGCGGGATGCGAGGCGGAGGAACCGAGGGGCGGGGTCCGGCGGCTCCTTCCTCCCTGCGTCGGCACGCCGTGCCTCCGCCGCTCTCCCCGCGACGGCGGAGGAACCGAGGGGCGGCCGGTCGAGGACGGATGGGGGATGCGTGCGATTTGCTTATGCCTGTTGGAGAACGTGTACTGTGAGGGAGATTGCAAATACTGTACATGAGAGGCAAAGGTCCATTTGCCTTCAATTTTTGCACTACATTGTTGGAGTTAGCCTTATCGGCTCGCAACAGCCGTGACCACTGTTGTACGCCGCCTCACCACAGACGCCACTGTACGGTGACTCGTCAGCTTGCGCCTACGGCCGTTGTCACCTACTAGGTTGAACGCCACATCGCTAAAGCTCACCACAGGAAAAGTTCCCGTCGGCAACCACCAAGGATGAGGTGGTGGCCCAGGCCCGCGAGGCCGGACGAGGGTACTCCAACAAGATAGTAACAGGCCACGCCGGACGTTGCCACAACCTCTGGTTGTTCCGGTTGTCGAAATCTTGGGCTCGGAGGAGAAGAGACAGGTGTGGAAAAGTAGAGGGGAGGAGAGGCAAACGACCAAATCCAGCACTGGAGGTTGTAGATCAGGCACGAGGGACGGCGGGTCTGCTGCCGGTCGGCTGGAAACGGCAGTTGGGCCCCCATTTCCATTGGTGCTTGTGGGCTCGGGAGAGAACAAAATAATGGATGCAGCGGGAAAAACGGAAAGAAGAATCCTGCTACCGTCGTAGCAAAACTTCCGGTGGCAGGGCGGTCACTACCAGATTCGAAGCCTCTGCCGAGAGCCCCAATCCTCTCGGTAGAGGCTGTTTACCTCTCGGCAGAGCCTATGCCGAGAGGAAGCTCTCGGCAGAGGCCACTCGACGGCGGCCAGCCGGCAAAGGCTCCGTTGCCGAGAGCCACGCCAGATCCTCTCGGTGGACATGTGTCGAGAGCACAGATGGCTCTCGGCACAGAGAATTTCACAACATAAAAAAAAAAGAAAACCCGCCGGGCAGCGGGCCCACCGGCCGGCCACCTTGGCCCCCGCCACCACACCACCACCACCGCCACCACCACCGCCGCCGCCACCACTGCCACCACCACCGCCACCAGCACTGCCACCACCTGCCGCCGGCCATATATACTAGGGTTTGGCTTGGAGGGGAGAGGAGGGCGCTGTGAGTCGTTGATCTGTCGATCGACGGCCAGCAACGGCTTACGGGATCATGGGCCAAATTCGGCCCGTGCGGGTTGTGGTGCTGGGCCGCTTCGCTAGCGCCCCAATAATTTTTTGCCGAGAGCCACGTGGACTTGCTCTCGGCACAGGTCCCTCTTTGCCGAGAGCCAGACACTCGGCAGAGAATTTTTCTCATAAAATTTAATTTTAAAATAACAAAAATGTGTGAAAAAATTTCAACACTTAATAAGGCATTACATATGTTGTGTATTGCTTATAAAAAATTTGTTGTGGTCAAACTCAAATTCAAATTTCTCTAATGCATCAAACCTAGTGATATAACTTCTCGTGAGATGTTCCGGTTTATAAACAACGTACAGGTCAAAGTGCTCAAAATGTTCTCAACTTTTTACCACAACCTCGACATATGATATCATTGCCGCTCGACAAAATTCGTGATTTTCAAACTTGATTTGAATTTTATACAATTTTAAAACCTTTCTACGACACACGATCTTCTTTATGACTAGATAACAAGATGTTTGAAATTTAGTTTCATTTCATGTACATAGTATTAAAGATGTCTCGTGAACATGAATATCATGTTTTCACCAACTTTACTATATAATTTAATGCACTTGCAGTTCAGATCGAACGTATGCGAAAAATACCTATAAAGAAGTAAAATTGTTAAATATAGCAAACAAAGTTAAAATTGTGCCAAATTTGAGCATAAGTTTTGTATAAGTGTATGTTGAGAATAGAAAAAAATTGGAGGTAAAAAAGTGATTTTTTTAAAATGTCTTTGCCGAGAGCCAAAAAATTGGCTCTTGGCCAAGAAATCTTTGTCAAGTGTTTTTTTTCTTTGCCGAGAGTTTTTTATTTGGCTCTCGGCAAAGAAGCGTTTGTGCCGAGTGTTTTTTCTGTGCCGGGAGTTTTATATTTCGCTCTCGGCAAAGCCTTCTTTGCCGAGAGTTTTTTATTTTGCTCTCAGCACAGAAACGAACTCTAGGCAAAGCCTCGGATTCCGGTAGTGGGTGCCGGGCTTCGCCCGAGTCGCCCAGAGGAGGCCGACGCGGTTTTTTCAGCATCTGTCCTGTGAGTTTTGGACCTGACTCCCAGATTGAGGGTGATAGTGGAGCAGTCTCGTAGGAGACATGGTATGGTTATGCAACGACCATAGTTCTATGGACTATCGGTGAGTATGTTGTTTCAATGTGCCTCTAGTTAGCGATTGGTGATCATTCCTCAGCTTGTACATATGTGTAGCGTGTCTATTGTGTCTGGTTGGTGATTTTCTCCATCCACTTTTATTGGAGAAATCTTTTAATCTTTTGACCTATCTCCAGGTGGGGAGGGAAGAGAATATGTCAATACCTTTGAATTAATGAAACTTTACTTGCTTCAAAGACTTCAGAGGGAAGGAATTTGTCAAAGTCTCCACGGATCTTTTATTATTATAAGCAGCGTGTACAATTTGAGGAGTACGATCGCTAGATTAAGCAAAATGGGTGAATATAATAATTAAGGCAGCAACACATACTGTAGATATACATGAATAAACCTGAAGTATATGCAACATAAACGTAGACTTGATTGGAAGAAGAGTTGGGAGGCAACATAACATGTAGAAGCCTTCGGTATATTAACCAGCTGGAAGAATATCGTTCATCAGGAAACAAATTTTAAGGCCTCCATGTCAAAGATTCCTGAAGAAATTAGGAAGAAACCCGAAGAAGGTTAACACAACAAGCCTAATTATGCCATCAAACAAATCAAACGTATAGGTGCGTAATCGAAAACGAGACGGAGCGGAGCCATATCATGTTTAGACCGCGGATGCCCGAGTCGATGAGCTGAATCTCCCCGTGCGAGCGCCGCCGCAGCGTTCCCAGGACGGCGGGCACGCTGGCCTCCACGATCCCTGCGCCGACGCCGTCCCGGTACGCCCGCTCCCAGCTATCCGCGGCGACCTTCTTCATGCACGCCACGTGCAGGCACGCGTGCCCGCCGCCGTCCAGGCGCCACCGGTACGCCCAGAACTTCTTGTTTCTCCTCGACGCCGCCGACGAGGGGCTCCGGCGGTTGTCGCAGACGGCGCAACGGCCGATCTCGTCAGCCCCCTCCCAGCACAGCTGGATGATCGGGCGCCGGCCGCCACCGTTGACGACGACGCCGACGGTCTCCTCCATCCGCAGCGCCGCGCAGGTGGGGTGGAGGTCGAGGTCGCCGACAGAGCAGTGGTAGACCTGGCCGCTCGCCCGGCCGCCGCACGCGTCGCAGAACGTGGCGTCGACGGGGTGAGGTGCCGAGGGGAGGAGCTCGAACTCGTGGGCGTCGCCGAACAGGGGGTGCTTCGTGGTGGGCGACGCCAGTGCGCAGCCCACGTGGAAGTCGAAGTCGCAGCTGCCGCCGCCGGCGGCGTCGTCGCACCGGTACCGGCGGCCCTTGCCGTTGCCGAGCTCCTGACAGCCGTCGCACCGGAACGGCGGGCCGTCGGTGGTCACCAGCTTGAGCGCGTGCCCTGGGTGGGCGTCGAGGGAAATCTCAGCGGGGAGGTCTTCGTACATCTTCATGATCGATGAACTTACTTGATCTTGTTTGATAGAAAAAAGAGCGTTTTATTTGGGCGTTGCTGAAAAAGGAAGATAGAGTCAAACTTGGTGCCCATTTTCCTAATACCCAATACGGACTGCTAAGAAAAAACCCCAATACGGACTGATAAAAAAACCCCAATACGGACGAAAATTCAGACAGCATCGTGAATGTTACCCTGGTCAGCACGTCTCTACAATTTGCAAACATGGTATGCGTACGTGTTAGCAATATCTTCAAGCACAGAAAATTTGACTAAAGGGCAAGTACATTAGTGTCGTCTGAATTGTCGTCCCATACATTGACACGTAATATTGGGTTGACTCAATAGAGTACTTGTACAATGAGTTGTCTTTTAAGTCGTCTGATAGAATAATAAAACCTCTTCATTTGTGCATATAAAAAGGAATATTATGAGTTGCATGGCAACAACAACTCATACAATGGTTGTGAACTTGTATCATAAGGTGGTTGTTTCGCTCATGAGGTGTTTGTTTCGTGAAACAACGACCTCTTTATCTCTCCTCGCTCTCTCTTCTCGACATCATCAAAAATCTTATGTGGCATTGCATGGGACGACCTATAGGACAGCTGATATGTAGCAATGTCATGCTCTAAGGAAGTAAGAGAGGTCGGCACTGTTACAAATCATGAGATCTATTTGATCTAGTCCATCCATCTTGAGATGGCAACTGCCACACCGACATCACCGCCGGCGTACGGTTGCCACTTGCCACCACGTCCGTACACCGCACCTCTACCACTTGTATATGAACATACAGAATGATCAATGAAAGTCTTTGGTTGTTTTCCTCTTCAACATCTCTCGTTTACACTTGATTCTAAGACATTATCAGCACTTGCTCCGAGAGAAGACGAAGGAGAACGACTTGCAGATCGCCGGGAAGAACAAGGAGGCGTCGGCCTTCGGCGAGTGAAGGTACAATGCCTACCATCGATGAAGTCGCTGCCTCTATGATGCATCTTCCTCCCCGCCTCCCTGCTCGCCGTCTTCGGGACCGCCTCCAACGCCATGTGCGCCACTCGCTGGTCCAGCACTAGTCCGCGACTAGACCTGAGCATTTTTCGGGCCGGGCCGGGTTCGGGCCGGGCTGAAAAAAAAATCTGTTATTTCGGGTCGAAAATATCCTGCCCATGACCATCCCACTGGACGCATCGGGCCTCAATTTTCAGTCCGGGCTTGGGCCGGGCCCGGGCTTGGGCGGGCCGCCCGCATATTTTATAGTGTAATACAACTAAAAACAGCATTTCGGGCCGGGCTCGGCTAAAAAAAATTTTTGCGGGCTTCAAGATCTCTGCCCGCGCCCGTTCAGTAAGGTTCGTGGGTGGGCCTGGCGCGGGCCGGGCTCGGGCCGGGCTTGCGGGTCGGGTCGGGTCGGGCCGGGCTCAAAATACTCAGGTATATCCGCGACACCCAATGTTGCACACCGGGGTCTTCACCTCTGGAATGCTATGGCTGTGATTCTGGCGGATCCAGTCCCCTCTGCTCGTCGTCGCTGTGGTCCTCGCACCACAGACTGTGGGCGTTGCACCTTCAATCATCGCCTTGACGGAGCAAGGCTAGCCACCAACGCAGGCCCCATTGGGCCGCTAGTGGGGGCCACCACCGACGTAGGTCGCAGTGGGCCGTCAGCGGTCACCATTGCCAACACTAGCCCCAGTTAGCCACACCCCACCCATCCGTATCCCCGTCAGGATCCAACCCCACTGCGACGTCCATGGATTGACGCCAGTGATGCAGGTGCGTGAGACCGAGTGCCTATCGACCTCAACTGGCCACCAGCCACCGGAATGGTTGTTGCGTCGCTGGAGGAGGAGCCTGTAGAGATCTAGGTGGACTCAACTCGAGCCCTTTCCCTCGTCGGCGGATGCTCTTGTCGCCGCTCCCCTCCTCCAATGCGACCAGGATCCGCTCTCGAGGCATCGTCGATGCAGCGCAGGAAGCCAGCCGGCTTCTTCCCCGACAGGAGCAACGGAGCAGGTGAGGACCGGTGGATGGTCACTCCTTGGTGTGATGAGTGATTGACAACATGGTGTGGACTGACTCTTGGCTGAGTATTGCAGGTGCAGGTTGTGGCTTGATTTGCGTAGGTGCAGGTGAAGAGCGGGCGCGAAAGGTCTTAGCATCACTACAAGAAATCTGTCATTTTATGACAAAATTCATTGTGACGAGGTCAAATTTGGTCATATAATGTAACATACTATTTTTGTGTCGTCATAATTTGAGGAGAGCCACTTTATTTTATGACGACCTGGTTTTGTGGTCACATAAAGGTAGGAAATTTCGTCACATATTGTACAACACCAGGAGACGGCTGCCGATTTATTTTTTATGACGCTTGTAACTACCTTATTATGACTAATTATCGTTGTCATCTTTAGATACTTAAATAATTGACCTACGCCAATATTTGTATACCCCTGCAGGTGGCCCCGAGCCTTATCCAGGCCCATTCACTCGTTCCCCATCGTCATCCGAACAAGGTCGCGAGTGGAGGGCGAAGCGGCGGCGGCGCGGAGGGTGAAGGGCGGCCGCGCGGCGGCACGGAGGGCGGTAGCGGGCGGCGGTGGTTTCAAGCAGGCTAGACGGAGGCAGCTTGCCCTCTCCCCCAACCGACGGCTCGGCGGTTGTGCCGTAGCTTCGAATCCGGCTGGGCGGAGGGAGCGCATCTGCCGGCCGGCGGCACCATCACGCTTCAACTCTCAAGGTGCTCGTGGCCTGTGCCGCTCCCATTCCCCTCCCATCCCCCCTGTATTTGGTGTGCAATAGAGCTCTTATCCCCTTCCTGTTTGTCTTTACTATTCAATCTGAGTTAAAGGCTACAGTGTAGTAGAAGTTAGGGGCAAGATGAAATAGCCATTGATTTGTTTGTTTAGAAGCTGGAGTTACTCTGAATTAGCTCTCCCTGTTTCTACTGGTTTGAATCCCATGTTTCCCGGTCAGGACTCATGACGCAGTCGTCGACATCTACTGCTCACACTCGGCAATCAGTTAGGGGTGTCCACCAACCTGGAGCCCTCTCTATTGTTCATGATGTGGCACCTTTGGCTGTAGCTGTCAACATGGATTCTCCGATCGATGAAGTGTCAAAGTTGCCATTGATAATGTGCCCAGAATGCAAGGACGTGAGGGTCTTTGCTGCCACTACCACACAATCTCTGTATAACAATGGCAGGAGATACTTCAAGTGCCCCAGGAAGAACTATGTGAGTGCAGTGGTTGAATATGATTATCCCAAATTTCAATCTTGCACCATATTTCATTATAGCTTGTGGTTGTAATTTGGATGCAGGGGAAATGTCGTAGCTATTGGTTTGAGGAAGAATATGTGGTCTTCCTTGGTGACAATGGATATCTGCCCTCAGCTTCGACGACGACTAAAGTTCCTGAGGCTGTGGAAAAGATCGGAAGCTTAGAGGAAAACTTGAACAAGCTGACAGAAATAGTAGGCAACAACAAGGGAGGCCTGAGAAGCTGCATTTGTCTTGTGTGTGGATGTGTGAATGTAACCCTCTTTCTGTTGTTGGCCATTTTCTTGGTTCTAGTTGTAGTGTTCAAGTTGAAGTAGGTAATGGTGATGAAGTAAGGGCCTTTGTGTTCAAGTTGAACCTGAAGTGTTGAAGAAGATGTGTTGAACTTGTTATGGTTTTAGAGTAGTTTGGGTTTTGTAATCTGGTGCAAACTTGTTGGCTTTTGTAATCTGGTGCAAACTTGTGTATGAGCAATCTGGTGCTAAGTGAAGAAATGCAAGCTATTTCTTCTGTCACTTCTGTGTGATGAACTTTTGGCAAACTTGTGACTTGTGTGTGATGTAATCTGGTTTGAAGTAATGCATTCTGGTTTCAGGCAATGCATTCAGGCAGACTTGTGTGTAATGAATGTTGACAGAATGTATGTTACTTGCAGCCTATATATTTTGTGACGATTTATGTATATTCCATGACAACTTCTGGGCATTACATGACATTATCATGTGTCATGAATCTGGGCACTATATATATGCATCATGTGAATGAATTCTGGGCACTGTAACTCAGCATCACACATCAAGAATTCACCGAGAACTGAATCAATACATATAAGGTCTTACAATTTCACAATTCAGATACACATGTAGTAGCATGATTCAAATACAACATAATCAGTAATAGATAAAGTTCAATGTTCATAGATATCTAGAAACGCAATGTTGACAGAATTGCAAAGTTCAGTCATCATCATCCATGTCTTCTCCTGAAGTATTGCCATCTTCTTCTGGACTATGGTACTCAAGATAGGTTTCATCTTCATCTTCATCTTCATCTTCGTCTCCGTAGTCTGCTTCATCACCTTGAGAAATATGTTTTTGTCGATGGATGCTCTCGATGATGTCTCTACTAATAGAGTTGCCTGGTTCATTATCCATGTGCAACAAATCCATACCAGGAGGAATGTCTCTCACTGCACCACCTGTAGCTGAAATATGCTCCTCCTGGTATGCCTCTTGACATCTCATTTGTACTTGTTCATGGATTGATTGGTTTGTGTCAGACTCTTTAACATCAAATATATGTTTGTGGCCAAATTCTTATAGCACTCGCCAACATGGACCTAATTTTTGATCTTCTAAGAAAAATACTTGTGTAGCATATGTGGCCAAAATGAAAGGATCATCCTTATACCATCGGCCTTTGATGTTAATGCTCTTGAAGTAACCGTCATCTTTCATCTGGTATGTCTTTCCCCCAAGATGATACCATTCACATCGAAATAAGATAACAGTTCTACACCCCTTGCTGTTTTTACTGTAACTCAACTCAATAATGTCTTTGATTGTCCCATAGAAGTCCATCGTGTCATCATCGTGAGTACCACCAGTTTTGATAGTGGAGCTCTGTGTCTTCCTATGTTCGTCACGAGCGATAGTGTGGTACCGTACCCCATTGATTATACAGGTTGTGTACGAATGCACACGCGGATCTGGCCCACATGCTAGTGAGTACAAGTCTTCATCAACAGGAGTTGTGCCTTCATAGCTCAATGTGGTAATCTGCAGATAAAAGACATATATTATTTAGTGTTGAACCTGTTATGGTTTTCCTGATTTTTTCTAAAATCGTAATCTGTCCAATTGCTGCGTTGATTCAGTCATATTTTCATGCTACAAAGTTTTAATGATTAAGAAGTTGATTTTTTTTAAATATACAACTTAAAACTATAATTTCAAGCTCGAAATGACTTCAAGTACAAAAGTCATGAACATGAGAGTTGTTCAACTTATGAAGAACAACACTTTTTATTTTAGCCATTTGGCCATTTGACAAAGTGAAAGTAAAGTAGTTCACAATAACTACAATCTCTCTTATAATTCCATGAAGTATAAGTGAGATATGTAATTTTCATGAACAAACTTACCACCACTATGTCAAATGAAATAACAACCAAAACAAAAAGTGTGTATTTTCATGAGATGTGCAAACTTTGTGTTCATCACTTTTTATTTTGAAAGTATTTAGTACACCAATTTCAAGTCCAAATACCTTAAATTTTGAAATTCATATTTAAAATTGCCAAGAAAGGTCAAATGAAAAAATATCCTGAAAAAATAATGTACATTTGGAGGAGCCGTACATTTTTGTTTTAAACATTGTTTCCATTTTCAATCGTTTACAAGGCCTAAAAATCCATCTAAAATCAAACAAACTCAAACAAGCCACCGACAAGTGGACCCGCCGCATCTAACATGAGCTTTGGCCCGGGCCCGGATCGGCAACCGACAACCCGGGGCCACCCGCCGGTGCCAAAATTTTCGCTACCGCGCCCTCGCCTCTTCCCGCGATGTCTCGCTCGCCGACACATGGGACCCACCTCACCTCCCGCTCAAGCCGTCTGAAGCACCCCTCGCCATATCCTCTTGCCCAAACGGACTAAGGGGAAAATCCCCAATCCTCACGCCCACCACCGCCGCCACCCCGTGCAAACCCTCGCGCCGCCCCGCCGCCGCTCACGCCCACCACGCCACCGCTCACGCCAACCACGCCACCGCCGACAGCTCACTCCCTCCTCCCTAACCCATGGCATCCTCTTTCTTCCACGGCAACCCTCCAGCCCCATCGATGTCCTGAACATTTGCTCCACCTCAACGCCCGAGGGAGGACATCCACGTCCACACCTCAGCGTCGTCTGGAGTCCGCTACCTCCTCCTCCAAAGGTATTCTGCTTCCTCCCTCTACCTTCTTCTTGGTCCTCCCTATGCCTTCTTCTTGATTCATGGTGGGTGCACGCCGTCTAGATGTTCGATGAAATGCACAATACATTTGTACTTGTTCTTGGATGCCAGTCAGATCTTTGCTAGTCAGATGTTTCTTAGATCCTTGTGTCTCGATTTGATTTAGAGACTACTGATCTTACAAAGCTTGTTGTGAACATGTCCTAGTGTGTGGAGTTTCTGCTGATGTCAATCCTATTATGTAGTTGTGTCGATTGTAATCCATGTATGTGCTTCCGTGGGTGCTCGAGCCGAAAGGCGCCAAGATCCAGGAATTTTAATTCACCGTAACCATTGCGTAGTCTAGCTCGCAGCTTATATGCTTAATGTGATATACAGTCGAAGTATACCTAAGTATTTTTCAAGAAAATGAAGAATTAACAATTTATGTGTTAGATACTAATTTGACAGAGGCTGAAGACATCCCATGCCCTGAATTAGAACTCCAGTTTGGATCTTGTCCTACATTTTTTGAACCAGTAAATGCTGAATTTTAAATTCCATTTGGACCATTGCTGGACATTGATGGTTTCCTTTTATTAAGAATGCTGCCATCTGACCTTGCCCTCTTCATCAATTTACTAATGTAGTGTACATGATACTATCGTATTATTCAACTAATAAAACTTGCTTCTCTCGGGTATTATCTCGTGCGTTTCGATTATGTAACTTGCTTCTCTTTTTACGTAAACCGAATCCGCTTCGCTATCCGTGCGTTGATGAAACTAAGTAAGAAATGACAAAATCCCAGTATGAGGTGGACAGGGATGAAAGGGTAAGGAATATCCAGGAACATTTTAAGTCTTTGGGTATTCCAATATTAGCTCAGGAAGTTAGAGATGTTTTGTCCAAAAAAGAAAAGCGCAAACGGAAGACAGTAGACAAAAAAAGATGGTGATCATGATTATGACCCATCCTCTGACATTGATAGCCAATCTGACACTGATGATGATAGTCATGATGACTGTGATGATGAACTAATTAATCTGGATAATACAAAGGTAAGATGCATTACTAGGGCAACCAACAATTATTGTGTCAGTCTTTTCAATCATGAACTTCATTGTAATTATTTCTTGTACTTTGCACTTGTTCCTTATTGATAAGATGCATGTTTCTCTTGGCGGTAGGAGCGATGGTTCCGGAACTCGCCTTAAGAAGCAAAAGATAACGAAATGGCGGCTGCAAACCTTCCACCGCGCTCGCCTACCAAATTTACTAGGCAAACAGTAGCCAAGCCTACTAGAGGCCATTCACCAGCTAATCTTGCAAAGCAACCACCATCGTGCATGCCTACCAGATTGACTAGGCTACAGGCAGCCATGCCTTCGCCTCGAGGCCGTCCACCACCTAGGGAAAGACTACCCTTGCCTCCTAGGAGCACTCCAAAAGCCAACCCTCAAACTAATCCCATTTCCAGTGCTGCTAGAGTGCTTAGCACCATTCCACCCATACCTACATCATGTGGAAACAATGAGCATTCTACTCCTACTCCTACAGCCACCTGTGCCCTGTTTCCGCAACTTACTCCAGCAACTAGTGTTAACCAGATAGTTCGTATAGAAACTTCGCCGGGTGTACAGAGCTCTAGGCAAAGCAATGACATCCATGACTCAAGTGACCAAGTTGATGCCGCCTACAGGATCATACAAGTGACCGTGCGTAACAAGTTGGTGACTCGAGCTCAGTAATCAATATGTGTTTCCAACCATTAATTTCTACATTCAATATCTACATGGATGGCTGCCATAAAAACCCATTTTTCATGTTCTTTGCCAATGCAGCGCGCCGAAAGGAAGTTCGCAAGAAAACCATTGGCGTTGGCTTAGAGAAGCTGATAAAGAGAGGAAACAAGCTGCCAATCCAAGTGGCTGAAGGGAAAAAAAGACCTGATATCCCACTGCAAGCAGCAAAGCTGGCATCAGAAACTGGTGTAGTTCTTACAGACAAGCTGCCTATCTACACATCTTGAAAGCTTTATCAAACAAATGGGGGGCAATAGAAGTACAAAAAGTGCTTGACAAAGTGGCGGTGAGATAACTATTTCACTTCAACTACTTTCTTTCATTACTACCTCTACTCCCATGTAAGCAATTGTCAAATAAATGATTTGTGTGGCTGCAGACTAGGTTGGATGTGGATGTTAAGAATGAGGGACCAAGCAAATCTGCATGCACTGATATCGTTAAGAAGGGAGTAAAGCAGACAGAGGTATCACCTAAAGAGGAAGTACTTCGACGAGAACCTAACAACGCAACGGTCGTTGGCCAAAGAACCTCCACCTAAAATGAAGCAAGAGGAGTGGATCGAGCTCGTGAAGTACCGGTGTGACCCAAAGAATAAGGTCCAAGCTGCATCACAGCTTTTGTTAATATGCAATCAAACTATGCATATGAATTAAAAGTTTATTTTGCATTTTTTGGTGTAGAAGAAATCTGAGAAGAACAAACAAAACCGATCAAAGGTGGAGCTTCACCAAAAAACTGGTTCTAGGTCCTACATAGCCCATCAATACAGCCTGGTAATACTAAAAATTATGCCTCCTATACTGCATGTGATTATTTTGTTCTATATTATGTTCTATATGCACACTGATTGCCTGGTGTTCTAATGGATCCTTTTGTTACTATGCAATGCAAACTGAGATGTGTGCTTCTTAAAGTAATCCAAGGCTTTTACATGCTGCAGAGGCCTAAGTACAACAACAAAGGATCCGCATCCCGTAGAGTTCTTTGGAGAATGTATGACTAGTCCAAAAAATGGTCGCGCTCCTCTTGCCAATGAACTATATGTAAGTTCCAAATTGATTGGATACATCTACTATACTCAAGTATGTTCCTATTTCAGCACTGTTCTACGGCCTTGTTAATAAGTGCATTCTCTTTATGTAGGAACTAATGGTGGCAGAGAAGGATAGAGTGCCAGAAGAAGGAGAAGCAAAAAAATCTCCCTCCAAGATTGTTGGTGACAGTCTTAGCCAGATCAGCTGCACATCCACATTTCTTCCTAACATTGGTGTGCCTTGATCGACAAAGACTGGTCAGTCCTCATCGACAGCAGCAGAAGCATGCATGAAAGCTGAGTTTGAGGCAACCCTCCAAGCTGAGAGAGAGGAAGCTGCCAGGAAGCAGGAAGAGTTGCAGGCACAGCTACAAGCACAGCAGGCTGCACTTGAAGAAAACAAAAACTTGCTGCAACAGACCCAAGATGAAGTGAGGGAGATCAATACCAGATTTGATGAGACTAATGCGCTGTCGTGAGCCGTCCTCAAGCTTCAAAAAGATTGAGGTATGAATGCAGTTTCTGAGGATGAGGCCTTTGCCTAAGCTTTTGCTACAATGCTTCAAAGTAGTTTGTTCTAGGAACTTTGTCAGAACTATGCACCGTATTATATCTGTATGTTAGGTGGAACCTGGAACTATGTGTTGGACCTGGAACCTGGAACTATATGTGGTTGAACAAGTATGTTGCAGGGCTTGTGGTTGGAACATCTATATGCATAGTTATGTGGATTCTGTGAATTGTGTTGTCACTTGTGGTTGGAACATCTGGTTGCAGGGCTTCAGTAAATTGTGTTATCACTTGTGATGTCAGTCTGTGAATTCTGAATGATCTTTGAATTGTAATGTCAATCCTTTGGATGATGGCTTGGATGATATCTGTGTATTATGCTTTTGTGTGCTGTGATGAAATACCAGTGTGTTGTCACTAAATATGTTGCCACGATCATCATGAATGAATGACAAATTTGTGACGCCAAACATCCATCTCCAATTATGCCAAAGAACCATATGAAACATTACAAAATGTGACTAAATATAAGTGTCACTTAATCTAAAAAACTATACATGACGATTATGTGGCGTCACAAACAACCATCTAAACTTGTTCTTCGGCCCACCATTTGTGACCGTTCGTAGTTAACGTGACGCGTTGACCAACTAATATATGACAAAATTAGCCGTCACAAATGGTATCAATCTGTGGCCCTAGAACGATTGCGTCAAAAAACATAGGCACATTTTGTGACGACATTCCATAAAACCGTCACACGGTACATTATGTGACGGTCTTTTTGTGACGACCTTGTGACGCCGGGTTTTTCGTCATAACATACTTTTTATGACCAATTTCATACTTTATGTGACAGATTCATTTTGTCATAAAATGGCAGATTTCTTGTAGTGGGGCCACCACCGACGTAGGTCGCAGTGGGCCGTCAGCGGTCGCAATTGCCAACACTAGCCCCAGTTATCCACTAGCGGGCAACATCCCACCCATCTGTATCCCCGTCAGGATCCAACCCCACTGCGACGTCCATGGATTGACGCCAGTGATGCAGGTGCGTGAGACCAGGTGCCTATCGACCTCAACTGGCCACCAGCCACCAGAATGGTTGTTGCGTCGCTGGAGGAGGAGCCTGTAGAGATCCAGGTGGACTCAACTCGAGCCCTTTCCCTCGTCGGCGGATGCTCTTGTCGCCGCTCCCCTCCTCCAATGCCACCAGGATCCGCTCTCGAGGCATCATCGCGATGCAGCGCAGGCAGCCAGCTGGCTCCTTCCCCGACAGGAGCAACGGAGCAGGTGAGGACTGGTGGATGGTCACCCCTTGGTGTGATGAGTGATTGACAACATGGTGTGGACTGACTCTTGGCTGAGTATTGCAGGTGCAGGTTGTGGATTGATTTGCGTAGGTGCAGGTGAAGAGCGGGCGCGAAAGGTCTTAGCATGTGTGGCCTCCGAGGAGTGGAGGGACAAGTAGGGTCAGCTCGATGGACCCGGTGGCCTAACGGGATCAAGTGCGGACCGCATGGTGGCAAGAAAAACAAGACGAAGTCGTGTACTGTTTCTTGGTTGAGCCTCGAAACCAAGGTCGAGCCTGGACAATGTGGCGGCCAAGTCATGAGTGGGATTGGCGTGGAGGCTGCACTGAGTCTGCAGGGTTTTGGCGGTTCACCACAAAATCGTCGGGTTCCTTGGTTGAGCCACAAAGCCAATACTGAAGACTCGACAGATAGAGACGAGATCCGAGCACGTCGAGATACTTCGAAGTGGAGGACACGCATCGGGATTGCAAGGCTTGCATTGAGGCTAAGCGGTGTGCGGTTGCCAGACATCCGTCCGATGGTGCTACGACGAGAATTCCAACGCGCCCTTTGGGGTGTGTATCTTACTTTCATGTAATAGGGTTTCGTCTTCCAGTTGCCTCCATATAAACTTAGAGGGGAGAGGATGGCAACCATCTCTTGGAACCCTAGTTCATTTGCTTTCTCATTTTCCCTTCCCATTTTCCTTAGGATTTTCCATAGGACTAGCTTGAGAGCTTCATGGTGAGATCTTTGGAGAGGGATGGATGATCGGGAGGGAAGGTAGACCTTGTATGAATCATTCTTCGCATGTATAGAAGATTCGGCGTGATTCCTCAAGGCTATTTGTTGTCTCTCACGTTTTCCCTTTTTAGTGATTTTCAGAGCTCTTTCTTGGGATTTTTGTGAGAAGCTTTTGGAGGTGTTTCTTTGTGGGATTTGTTTTTGGAATCACTCATGAGGTTGGCGTGCCGCTTTTCTTGGTGATTTTTCCTCTCAAATCCCGTAGGAAGGCTTACGATTTTGGTTGTTTTCGAGTTCTTCGTGTTCTTGAGGTAAAGGCACGAGATTTGCGATTCTGGGAGTTGTAGAGAGTTAAAAACAGATTTTTTTGGGGCATATCTTCCCTTTAGGGTTCTCATCATCTCCCCAAAATTTCATCTCAAGACTCCAAGTGGTTTGGGAGATCCATTGATCGGAAGTTTGAGGTTGTTTCTCGGGTTTCTCGACTATGCTGATTCGCACCTGGTGTATCGTCCGCGAGGTGCCTAACAGCCCGGCTGTTCTTCGTGTTCGTACAAGTTCTTGAGCGCCTTTTGTTCGATCCTTTTTGTCGGTGGATTTTTGGTGCATGAAGTTTGCGAACGGTCCGTACTAGAGTGTCAAATGGTCCATGACGAGGCAGACGGTCCGCAGGTCCAAAACGGACGATCCGTTTTTCTGGGTGCACTACTGGAGGTTCGGGTGGCTATTTCCGATGGTCTGCCCCCTACCCGAGGACAGTCCGCTCCCTCCTAGCGGACAGTCCGCCCGGACATTGCGGATGGTCCGCCTAGTGCTCTTCAGAATGCTGAAGTCCCTCGCTTGTTGAGTTGTGCTCCCGTGTTGCTTTGGTCGGGACTTGTTCCTAGGGTTAGTAGGTCCGTTGTGACTATGTGACCATGGCAAGCTCATGTGGGAATCCGTGGTTGTGATTTTGGAATTGTGTCGACATTTCTTCAGAGAAATATTTGTTGGCTCTCATTCACTCCCCCCCCCCGTCTCTGGTCGCCTAATCGGTCCTTCAGCAGGCCTGAGTGCCCCTTCACATCACACCTCCGCCTCCGCTATCGCTAGCCGCTGGCGCATCATCTCCACTGGCCACCGCCACCTCCCCAACAGCGTTGGAGGCCACACCTCTACTTCCTCCGACGCGGAGGCCTGAGGGCCTCGCACGGATCTACAGTATGGTGGCTGACCGGTGGTGGGTGGGCGGGTGCGTTGGTGGTGACGTCGGCCGTCGTGGTGTCAATGCGGGAGTGGTTAGGGTTCAACCATAACCGTTCGCCATTTTATACGTTGCGACGGTGCTTTAATTTGGGCCGGCCAAGCTTGTTAGGCCGCATAGGCCGCTGTGGACTGCAGATTGAAATGGGTTGCTATGAAGATTTAACCCACTAAAATCAATTAACTCTGTTAATTTTTTCAGTCACTATTTTACTATCTAGTCTTTTTGTTTCTCAATAATACTGATGCAATAGTTTATCAGTGTTTATGTGTCTATGTACTGTCTATGTACTTTGCTGTTTAGACCCCTTATGTTGTCTGTAATTGTGCATTCGTTAATGTATTGTCATTTATACAATTCAGACTATGTTGTTGAATTATTCCATATATTTTAGAATTTATGCCTTGCATTCTTCAAATACATTCACTACTTATTTGCTTTGTATTAATTTACACGGTTAGATGCAATCTGAGCTCTAGGTCGCAGGTTGGACGGCTAGCGGCGGCACGTGGCAGAACTCTAGCGATTTTGCTTGATCTCGATCTAGGAGGCACGGTTCATGACGCGGTTTGGGCGGGAACGTATCTTGCAATGCAAGGGATCGATCTAGTGCGGTGAAGATGACGGAGAAACAATGAAGACGATGTGCAGCTCGACTGGGCAGATCACACGACGTCGACAACTACAGTGAGCTCACACGGGCGATGTAGAGAACGAGGACATGGACAACCGGCACCAGAGTCTTCTTCACCTCCTTGCAAAGCTCCAAGTGGCCTTCTTGTCGATGGGTACATGGAGACGAGGGAGATCGAAGGCGGTGGGTGACGTTATGGTTGCGATGGCGTGTGGAGCTCGAGGTGTCCAGGGTTTGGGATGAAGCCGAGGCGTGTGGTGGCGGCTATTTTTATAGTCCAAGAGGTGGCCTTCTTGGCGTGCGGGCAAAGCTTGAGAGGGCGGCGCAAAGGTGGTTCGGACTCGAGTCCGGTGCGGTGATGATGCGAAGAAGGGGACGACGGGTGGGGCCCACTTGTCGGTGACCGCAGCGGAGGGAGGTGCGCGGGTTGGCGCTGGGCCGGTAGGTGGGTCGTCCTGCTTGGCCAATTTGCAGAGGTGGGTTGCGTGACTGCTGGTACGAATTGGGCTAGAAAACGGCCACAAACCAAAATAGATAAAGAGTAAGGAGTGAAAAAGAAAAGATTTTGCTATTTTCCAAATAGGATCAAAACAAATGAATTCAAACAACGAAAATCAATACACCAACATGTATGCAACAAACATCGAACCATTTATTTAAACAATATTTTTTCATATACTATATTTCTTGTAAAGAAAATAAATGTTTCACGGTGTGACAAATATACCCCCTTAAAAGCAATCTCGTCCTTATGATTCGGATAGATTTATGAAGATTTTGAGAATGCGAGGCTCCAAAGTCGAAAGGAAATGATATGGGGGTAAGTTAATGAACGACATACCAAACACTACACCTGAAACTCTCTGAGTTGTCTCAACATTCATGTGGTTCAGTTTGCCATGTGTGTAGTTCTGTTGTCCCTTAGTGCTTTGTGGGGTCTAGTTCCCATTCCTCACATGCTAACTCTACACTAGAGTATTATGGGTGCTTCTCTAGGGGCAATTGTTGGCAAAGTGACGAGCCTCTCCACACTTAGAGAAAGTATTACCATAAGGAGTGTTTGGCGCACTAGGTCTCACTAGGGTTCCTGTAGGGGTGTTTTGACTAAGTTGCTGGTCATCGGGGTGTGGGGTCTATGGTGTGGACTCGCTAAAACTCGTTGAATGGGGTGCTTGAATGGTTGAATAATATGCTGCTACTGATTGTGCCTAAAATTACCACCTGAACCTCCAGGATGAAGTGTTGTCCTCTGTTGTGGAGTGAAATGGTGGTCAGTGTTGCTTCTTGACTATTCCGAAGTGTTGGCCTTCCTTTTCAAATCTCAAAACTCGCACATTTGGACTCCAAGCGGATTGCCTTGTTCATCACCGCCGAAACGACGAAAGGTGTGAGACATAAGATGGTACCGAAGTGGTCCAGCTAATCCATCCATGAACAGCTCTTCCATCATCGGCAACATCCTCGGTTGCATAGCGAGACAACTCAATGAACTTGTCCCCGTACTCGGCCATTGACATACCTCCCTCGCTTGAGAGCAAGGAACTCTTTCCTCTTCAACTTTTCATCAGACTAGCAGGGATGTGATGAGTCATGAAATTGGTGGTGAACTCCTGCCAGGTGATAGCATTTAGAGTAGCATGGGCGGCAACATAAGCATCCCACTAAGATGCAGCTATCCCTGAAATCGTCCTGAAGCATACAGGACCTTCTCTCTTCCATCACACTGTGTGATAGTAAGCATCTTCTCCATAGTCCTTAGCCAAACATCAGCCTCCAACAGATTTACAACATGAGTGAACACCTTCCCCGACAGGAGCAACGGAGCAGGTGAGGACCGGTGGATGGTCACTCCTTGGTGTGATGAGTGATTGACAACATGGTGTGGACTGACTCTTGGCTGAGTATTGCAAGTGCAGGTTGTGGCTTGATTTGCGTAGGTGCAGGTGAAGAGCGGGCGCGAAAGGTCTTAGCATCACTACAAGAATCTGTCATTTTATGACAAAATTCATTGTGACGAGGTCAAATTTGGTCATATAATGTAACATACTATTTTGTGTCGTCATAATTTGACGAGAGCCACTTTATTTTATGATGACCTGGTTTTGTGGTCACATAAAGGTAGGAAATTTCGTCACATATTGTACAACACCAGGAGACGGCTGCCGATTTATTTTTTGTGACGCTTGTAACTACCTTATTATGACTAATTATCGTTGTCATCTTTAGATACTTAAATAATTGACCTACGCCAATATTTGTATACCCCTGCAGGTGGCCCCGAGCCTTATCCAGTTCCATTCACTCGTTCCCCATCGTCATCTGAACAAGGTCGCGAGTGGAGGGCGAAGTGCGGCGGCGCGGAGGGTGAAGGGCGCTGCGCGGCGGCACGGAGGGCGGTGAGCAGGCGGCGGTGGTTTCAAGCAGGCTAGACGGAGGCAGCTTCCCCTCTCCCCCAACCGACGGCTCAGCGGCTGTGCCGTAGCTTCGAATCCGGCTGGGCGGAGGGAGCGCGTCTGCCGGCCGGCGGCACCATCACGCTTCAACTCTCAAGGTGCTCGTGGCCTGTGCCGCTCCCATTCCCCTCCCATCCCCCCTGTATTTGGTGTGCAATAGAGCTCTTATCCCCTTCCTGTTTGTCTTTACTATTCAATCTGAGTTAAAGGCTACAGTGTAGTAGAAGTTAGGGGCAAGATGAAATAGCCATTGATTTGTTTGTTTAGAAGCTGGAGTTACTCTAAATTAGCTCTCCCTGTTTCTACTGGTTTGAATCCCATGTTTCCCGGTCAGGACTCATGACGCAGTCGTCGACATCTACTGCTCACACTCGGCAATCAGTTAGGGGTGTCCACCAACCCGGAGCCCTCGCTGTTGTTCATGATGTGGCACCTCTGGCTGTAGCTGTCAACATGGATTCTCCGATCGATGAAGTGTCAAAGTTGCCATTGATAATGTGCCCAGAATGCAAGGACGTGAGGGTCTTTGCTGCCACTACCACACAATCTTTGTATAACAATGGCAGGAGATACTTCAAGTGCCCCAGGAAGAACTATGTGAGTGCAGTGGTTGAATATGATTATCCCAAATTTCAATCTTGCACCATATTTCATTATTGCTTGTGGTTGTAATTTGGATGCAGGGGAAATGTCGTGCTATTGGTTTGAGGAAGAATATGTGGTCTTCCTTGGTGACAATGGATATCTGCCCTCAGCTTCGACGACGACTGAAGTTCCTGAGGTCGTGGAAAAGATCGGAAGCTTAGAGGAAAACTTGAACAAGCTGACAGAAATAGTAGGCAAGAACAAGGGAGGCCTGGGAAGCTGCATTTGTGTTGTGTGTGGATGTGTGAATGTAACCCTCTTTCTGTTGTTGGCCATTTTCTTGGTTCTAGCTGTAGTGTTCAAGTTGAAGTAGGTAATGGTGATGAAGTAAGGGCCTTTGTGTTCAAGTTGAACCTGTAGTGTTGAAGAAGATGTGTTGAACTTGTTATGGTTTTAGAGTAGTTTGGGTTTTGTAATCTGGTGCAAACTTGTTGGCTTTTGTA
Source organism: Cenchrus americanus (assembly GCA_947561735.1). Taxonomy (NCBI): domain Eukaryota; kingdom Viridiplantae; phylum Streptophyta; class Magnoliopsida; order Poales; family Poaceae; genus Cenchrus; species Cenchrus americanus. The sequence goes on from OX387242.1 coordinate 193,373,388, forward strand.
ATCTGGTGCAAACTTGTGTATGAGAAATCTGGTGCTAAGTGAAGAAATGCAAGCTATTTCTTCTGTCACTTCTGTGTGATGAACTTTTGGCAAACTTGTGACTTGTGTGTGATGTAATCTGGTTTGAAGTAATGCATTCTGGTTTCAGGCAATGCATTCAGGCAGACTTGTGTGTAATGAATGTTGACAGAATGTATGTTACTTGCGCCCTATATATTTTGTGACGATTTATGTATATTCCATGACAACTTCTGGGCATTACATGACATTATCATGTGTCATGAATCTGGGCACTATATATATGCATCATGTGAATGAATTCTGGGCACTGTAACTCAGCATCACACATCAAGAATTCACCGAGAACTGAATCAATACATATAAGGTCTTACAATTTCACAATTCAGATACACATGTAGTAGCATGATTCAAATACAACATAATCAGTAATAGATAAAGTTCAATGTTCATAGATATCTAGAAATGAAATGTTGACAGAATTGCAAAGTTCAGTCATCATCATCCATGTCTTCTCCTGAAGTATTGCCATCTTCTTCTGGACTATGGTACTCAAGATAGGTTTCATCTTCATCTTCATCTTCATCTTCGTCTCCGTAGTCTTCTTCATCACCTTGAGCAATATGTTTTTGTCGATGGATGCTCTCGATGATGTCTCTACTAATAGGGTTGCCTGGTTCATTATCCATGTGCAACAAATCCATACCAGGAGGAATGTCTCTCACTGCACCACCTGTAGCTGAAATATGCTCCTCCTGGTATGCCTCTTGACATCTCATTTGTACTTGTTCATGGATTGATTGGTTTGTGTCAGACTCTTTAACATCAAATATATGTCTGTGGCCAAATTCTTGTAGCACTCGCCAACATGGACCTAATTTTTGATCTTCTAAGAAAAATACTTGTGTAGCATATGTGGCCAAAATGAAAGGATCATCCTTATACCATCGGCCTTTGATGTTAATGCTCTTGAAGTAACCGTCATCTTTCATCTGGTATGTCTTTCCCCCAAGATGATACCATTCACATCGAAATAAGATAATAGTTCTACACCCCTTGCTGTTTTTACTGTAACTCAACTCAATAATGTCTTTGATTGTCCCATAGAAGTCCATCGTGTCATCATCCTGAGTACCACCGGTTTTGATAGTGGAGTTTTGTGTCTTCCTATGTTCGTCACGAGCGATAGTGTGGTACCGTACCCCATTGATTACACAGGTTGTGTACGAATGCACACGCGGATCTGGCCCACATGCTAGTGAGTACAAGTCTTCATCAACAGGATTTGTGCCTTCATAGCTCAATGTGGTAATCTGCAGATAAAAGACATATATTGTTTAGTGTTGAACCTGTTATGGTTTTCCTGATTTTTTCTAAAATCGTAATCTGTCCAATTGCTGCGTTGATTCAGTCATATTTTCATGCTACAAAGTTTTAATGATTAAGAAGTTGATTTTTTTTAAATATACAACTTAAAACTATAATTTCAAGCTCCAAATGACTTCAAGTACAAAAGTCATGAACATGAGAGTTGTTCAACTTATGAAGAACAACACTTTTTATTTTAGCCATTTGGCCATTTGACAAAGTGAAAGTAAAGTAGTTCACAATAACTACAATCTCTCTTATAGTTCCATGAAGTATAAGTGAGATATGTAATTTTCATGAACAAACTTACCACCACTATGTCAAATGAAATAACAACCAAAACAAAAAGTGTGTATTTTCATGAGATGTGCAAACTTTGTGTTCATCACTTTTTATTTTGAAAGTATTTAGTACACCAATTTCAAGTCCAAATACCTTAAATTTTGAAATTCATATTTAAAATTGCCAAGAAAGGTCAAATGAAAAAATATCCTGAAAAAATAATGTACATTTGGAGGAGCTGTACATTTTTGTTTTAAACATTGTTTCCATTTTCAATCGTTTACAAGGCCTAAAAATCCATCTAAAATCAAACAGAACTCAAACAGTCACTGACAAGTGGACCCGCTGCATCTAACATGAGCTTTGGCCCAGTCCAGGATCGGCAACCGACAACCCGGGGCCACCAGTCAGGCCAAAATTTTCGCTACCGCGCCTGCCTCTTCCCGCGATGTCTCGCACGCCGACACATGGGACCCACCTCACCTCCCGCTCAAGCCGTCTGAAGCACCCCTCGCCATATCCTCTTGCCCAAACGGACTAAGGGGAAAATCCCCAATCCTCACGCCCACCACCGCCGCCACCCCGTGCAAACCCTCGCGCCGCCCCGCCGCCGCTCACACCCACCACGCCACCGCTCACGCCAACCACGCCACCGCCGACAGCTCACTCCCTCCTCCCTAACCCATGGCATCCTCTTTCTTCCACGGCAACCCTCCAGCCCCATCGATGTCCTGAACATTTGCTCCACCTCAACGCCCGAGGGAGGACATCCACGTCCACACCTCAGCGTCGTCTGGAGTCCGCTACCTCCTCCTCCAAAGGTATTCTGCTTCCTCCCTCTACCTTCTTCTTGGTCCTCCCTATGCCTTCTTCTTGATTCATGGTGGGTGCACGCCGTCTAGATGTTCGATGAAATGCATAATACATTTGTACTTGTTCTTGGATGCCAGTCAGATCTTTGCTAGTCAGATGTTTCTTAGATCCTTGTGTCTCGATTTGATTTAGAGACTACTGATCTTACAAAGCTTGTTGTGAACATGTCCTAGTGTGTGGAGTTTCTGCTGATGTCAATCCTATTATGTAGTTGTGTCGATTGTAATCCATGTATGTGCTTCTGTGGGTGCTCTGGAGCTGAAAGGCAGTCAAGATCCAGGAATTTTAATTCACCAGAACCATTGCAGTAGTCTAGCTCGCAGCTTATATGCTTAATGTGAGATACTGTCGAAGTATACCTAAGTATTTTTCAAGAAAATGAAGAATTAACAATTTATGTGTTAGATACTAATTTGACAGAGGTTGAAGACATCCCATGCCCTGAATTAGAACTCCAGTTTGGATCTTGTCCTACATTTTTTGAACCAGTAAATGCTGAATTTTAAATTCCATTTGGACCATTGCTGGACATTGATGGTTTCCTTTTATTAAGAATGCTGCCATCTGACCTTGCCCTCTTCATCAATTTACTAATGTAGTGTACATGATACTATCGTATCATTCAACTAATCAAACTTGCTTCTCTGGGTATTATCTGTGCGTTTCTGATTATGTAACTTGCTTCTCTTTTACAGAAACTGAATCCAGTTTCTGCTATCTGTGCGTTGATGAAACTAAGTAAGAAATGACAAAATCCCAGTATGAGGTGGACAGGGATGAAAGGGTAAGGAATATCCAGGAACATTTTAAGTCTTTGGGTATTCCAATATTAGCTCAGGAAGTTAGAGATGTTTTGTCCAAAAAAGAAAAGCGCAAACGGAAGACAGTAGACAAAAAAAGATGGTGATCATGATTATGACCCATCCTCTGACATTGATAGCCAATCTGACACTGATGATGATAGTCATGATGACTGTGATGATGAACTAATTAATCTGGATAATACAAAGGTAAGATGCATTACTAGGGCAACCAACAATTATTGTGTCAGTCTTTTCAATCATGAACTTCATTGTAATTATTTCTTGTACTTTGCACTTGTTCCTTATTGATAAGATGCATGTTTCTCTTGGCGGGTAGGAGCGATGGTTCCAGGAACTCGCCTTAAGAAGCAAAAGATAACAGAAATGGCGGCTGCAAACCTTCCACCGCGCTCGCCTACCAAATTTACTAGGCAGCAGGTAGCCAAGCCTACTAGAGGCCATTCACCAGCTAATCTTGCAAAGCAACCACCATCGTGCATGCCTACCAGATTGACTAGGCTACAGGCAGCCATGCCTTCGCCTCGAGGCCGTCCACCACCTAGGGAAAGACTACCCTTGCCTCCTAGGAGCACTCCAAAAGCCAACCCTCAAACTAATCCCATATCCAGTGCTGCTAGAGTGCTTAGCACCATTCCACCCATACCTACATCATGTGGAAACAATGAGCATTCTACTCCTACTCCTACAGCGACCTGTGCCCTGTTTCCGCAACTTACTCCAGCAACTAGTGTTAACCAGATAGTTCGTATAGAAACTTCGCCGGGTGTACAGAGCTCTAGGCAAAGCAATGACATCCATGACTCAAGTGACCAAGTTGATGCCAGTCTACAGGATCATACAAGTGACTGTGCAGAACAAGTTGGTGACTCAGTTCCAGGTAATCAATATGTGTTTCCAACCATTAATTTCTACATTCAATATCTACATTGATGGCTGCCATAAAAACCCATTTTTCATGTTCTTTGCCAATGCAGCGCGCCGAAAGGAAGTCCGCAAGAAAACCATTGGCGTTGGCTTAGAGAAGCTGATAAAGAGAGGAAACAAGCTGCCAATCCAAGTGGCTGAAGGGAAAAAAAGACTTGATATCCCACTGCAAGCAGCAAAGCTGGCATCAGAAACGGGTGTAGTTCTTACAGACAAGCTGCCTATCTACACATCTTGGAGACTTTATCAAACAAATGGGGGGCAATAGAAGTACAAAAAGTGCTTGACAAAGTGGCGGTGAGATAACTATTTCACTTCAACTACTTTCTTTCATTACTACCTCTACTCCCATGTAAGCAATTGTCAAATAAATGATTTGTGTGGCTGCAGACTAGGTTGGATGTGGATGTTAAGAATGAGGGACCAAGCAAATATGCATGCACTGATATCGTTAAGAAGGGAGTAAAGCAGCAGAGGTATCACCTAAAGAGGAAGTACTTCGACGAGAACCTAACAATGGAACAGCTGTTGGCCAAAGAACCTCCACCTAAAATGAAGCAAGAGGAGTGGATCGAGCTCGTGAAGTACTGGTGTGACCCAAAGAATAAGGTCCAAGCTGCATCACAGCTTTTGTTAATATGCAATCAAACTATGCATATGAATTAAAAGTTTATTTTGCATTTTTTGGTGTAGAAGAAATCTGAGAAGAACAACCAAAACCGATCAAAGGTGCAGCTTCACCAAAAAACTGGTTCTAGGTCCTACATAGCCCATCAATACAGCATGGTAATACTAAAAATTATGCCTCCTGTACTGCATGTGATTATTTTGTTCTATATTATGTTCTATATGCACACTGATTGCCTGGTGTTCTAATGGATCCTTTTGTTACTATGCAATGCAAACTGAGATGTGTGCTTCTTAAAGTAATCCAAGGCTTTTACATGCTGCAGAGGCCTAAGTACAACAACAGTGATCCAGATCCTGTAGAGTTCTTTGGAGAATGTATGACTAGTCCAAAAAATGGTCGCGCTCCTCTTGCCAATGAACTATATGTAAGTTCCAAATTGATTGGATACATCTACTATACTCAAGTATGTTCCTATTTCAGCACTGTTCTACGGCCTTGTTAATAAGTGCATTCTCTTTATGTAGGAACTAATGGTGGCAGAGAAGGATAGAGAGCCAGAAGAAGGAGAAGCAAAAAAAATCTCCCTCCAAGATTGTTGGTGACAGTCTTAGCCAGATCAGCTGCACATCCACATTTCTTCCTAACATTGGTGTTCCTTGATCAACAAAGACTGGTCAGTCCTCATCGACAGCAGCAGAAGCACGCATGAAAGCTGAGCTTGAGGCAACCCTCCAAGCTGAGAGAGAGGAAGCTGCCAGGAAGCAGGAAGAGTTGTAGGCACAGCTACAAGCACAGCAGGCTGCACTTGAAGAAAACAAAAACTTGCTGCAACAGACCCAAGATGAAGTGAGGGAGATCAATACCAGATTTGATGAGACTAATGCGCTGCTGCGAGCTGTCCTCAAGCTTCAAAAAGATTGAGGTATGAACGCAGTTTCTGAGGATGAGGCCTTTGCCTAAGCTTTTGCTACAATGCTTCAAAGTAGTTTGTTCTAGGAACTTTGTCAGAACTATGCACCATATTATATCTGTATGTTAGGTGGAACCTGGAACTATGTGTTGGACCTGGAACCTGGAACTATATGTGGTTGAACAAGTATGTTGCAGGGCTTGTGGTTGGAACATCTATATGCATAGTTATGTGGATTCTGTGAATTGTGTTGTCACTTGTGGTTGGAACATCTGGTTGCAGGGCTTCAGTAAATTGTGTTATCACTTGTGATGTCAGTCTGTGAATTCTGAATGATCTTTGAATTGTAATGTCAATCCTTTGGATGATGGCTTGGATGATATCTGTGTATTATGCTTTTGTGTGCTGTGATGAAATACCAGTGTGTTGTCACTAAATATATTGCCACGATCATCATGAATGAATGACAAATTTGTGACGCCAAACATCCATCTCCAATTATGCCTAAGAACCATATGAAACATTACAAAATGTGACTAAATATAAGTGTCACTTAATCTAAAAAACTATACATGACGATTATGTGGCGTCACAAACAACCATCTAAACTTGTTCTTCGGCCCACCATTTGTGACCGTTCGTAGTTAACGTGACGCGTTGACCAACTAATATATGACAAAATTAGCCGTCACAAATGGTATCAATCTGTGGCCCTAGAACGATTGTGTCACAAAACATAGGCACATTTTGTGACGACATTCCATAAAACCGTCACACGGTACATTATGTGACGGTCTTTTTGTGACGACCTTGTGACGCCGGGTTTTTCGTCATAACATACTTTTTATGACCAATTTCATACTTTATGTGACAGATTCATTTTGTCATAAAATGGCAGATTTCTTGTAGTGGGGCCACCACCGACGTAGGTCGCAGTGGGCCGCCAGCGGTCGCAATTGCCAACACTAGCCCCAGTTAGACACTAGCGGGCAACATCCCACCCATCTGTATCCCCGTCAGGATCCAACCCCACTGCGACGTCCATGGATTGACGCCAGTGATGCAGGTGCGTGAGACCAGGTGCCTATCGACCTCAACTGGCCACCAGCCACCAGAATGGTTGTTGCGTCGCTGGAGGAGGAGCCTGTAGAGATCCAGGTGGACTCAACTCGAGCCCTTTCCCTCGTCGGCGGATGCTCTTGTCGCCGCTCCCCTCCTCCAATGCCACCAGGATCCGCTCTCGAGGCATCGTCGCGATGCAGCGCAGGCAGCCAGCTGGCTCCTTCCCCGACAGGAGCAACGAAGCAGGTGAGGACTGGTGGATGGTCACCCCTTGGTGTGATGAGTGATTGACAACATGGTGTGGACTGACTCTTGGCTGAGTATTGCAGGTGCAGGTTGTGGATTGATTTGCGTAGGTGCAGGTGAAGAGCGGGCGCGAAAGGTCTTAGCATGTGTGGCCTCCGAGGAGTGGAGGGACAAGTAGGGTCAGCTCGATGGACCCGGTGGCCTTACGGGATCAAGTGAGGGCCGCATGGTGGCAAGAAAAACAAGACGAAGTCATGTACTGTTTCTTGGTTGAGCCTCGAAACCAAGGTCGAGCCTGGACAATGTGGCGGCCAAGTCATGAGTGGGATTGGCGTGGAGGCTGCACTGAGTCTGCAGGGTTTGTGGTAGTTCACCACAAAATCGTCGGGTTCCTTGGTTGAGCCACAAAGCCAATAATGAAGACTCGACAGATAGAGACGAGATCCGAGCACGTCGAGATACTTCGAAGCGGAGGACACGCATCGGGATTGCAAGGCTTGCATTGAGGCTAAGCGGTGTGCGGTTGCCAGACATCCGTCCGATGGTGCTACGACGAGAATTCCAACGCGCCCTTTGGGGTGTGTATCTTACTTTCATGTAATAGGGTTTTGTCTTCCAGTTGCCTCCATATAAACTTAGAGGGGAGAGGATGGCAGCCATCTCTTGGAACCCTAGTTCATTTGCTTTCTCATTTTCCCTTCCCATTTTCCTTAGGATTTTCCATAGGACTAGCTTGAGAGCTTCATGGTGAGATCTTTAGAGAGGGATGGATGATCGGGAGGGAAGGTAGACCTTGTATGAATCATTCTTCGCATGTATAGAAGATTCGGCGTGATTCCTCAAGGCTATTTGTTGTCTCTCACGTTTTCCCTTTTTAGTGATTTTCAGAGCTCTTTCTTGGGATTTTTGTGAGAAGCTTTTGGAGGTGTTTCTTTGTGGGATTTGTTTTTGGAATCACTCATGAGGTTGGCGTGCCGCTTTTCTTGGTGATTTTTCCTCTCAAATCCCGTAGGAAGGCTTACGATTTTGGTGGTTTTCGAGTTCTTCGTGTTCTTGAGGTAAAGGCACGAGATTTGCGATTCTGGGAGTTGTAGAGAGTTAAAAACAGAATTTTTTAGGGCATATCTTCCCTTTAGGGTTCTCATCATCTCCCCAAAATTTCATCTCAAGACTCCAAGTGGTTTGGGAGATCCATTGATCGGAAGTTTGAGGTTGTTTCTCGGGTTTCTCGACTATGCTGATTCGCACCTGGTGTATCGTCCGCGAGGTGCCTAACAGCCCGGCTGTTCTTCGTGTTCCTACAAGTTCTTGAGCGCCTTTTGTTCGATCCTTTTTGTCGGTGGATTTTTGGTGCATGAAGTTTGCGAACGGTCCGTACTAGAGTGTCAAATGGTCCATGACGAGGCAGACGGTCCGCAGGTCCAAAACGGACGATCCGTTTTTCTGGGTGCACTACTAGAGGTTCGGGTGGCAATTTCCGATGGTCTTCCCCCTACCCGAGGACAGTCCGCGCCCTCCTAGCGGACAGTCCGCCCGGACATTGCGGATGGTCCGCCTAGTGCTCTTTAGAATGCTGAAGTCCCTCGCTTGTTGAGTTGTGCTCTTGTGTTGCTTTGGTCGGGACTTGTTCCTAGGGTTGGTAGGTCCGTTGTGACTATGTGACCATGGCAAGCTCATGTGGGAATCCGTGGTTGTGATTTTGGAATTGTGTCGACATTTCTTCAGAGAAATATTTGTTGGCTCTCATTCACTCCCCCCCCTCTCTGGTCGCCTAATCGGTCCTTCAGCAGGCCTGAGTGCCCCTTCACATCACACCTCCGCCTCCGCTATCGCTAGCCGCTGGCGCATCATCTCCACTGGCCACCGCCACCTCCCCAACAGCGTTGGAGGCCACACCTCTACTTCCTCCGACGCGGAGGCCTGAGGGCCTCGCACGGATCTACAGTATGGTGGCTGACCGGTGGTGGGTGGGCGGGTGCGTTGGTGGTGACGTCGGCCGTCGTGGTGTCGATGCGGGAGTGGTTAGGGTTCAACCCTAACCGTTCGCCATTTTATACGTTGCGACGGTGCTTTAATTTGGGCCGGCCAAGCTTGTTAGGCCGCATAGGCCACTGTGGACTGCAGATTGAAATGGGTTGCTATGAATGTTGGGGGTACCCGAAAAATTCGGAATACTACCCTAACACAAGTAAAAGTTCTCAACACGTTCAATAGCACAGTTAGGGCGCAAAGAGACTGAAATCTCTCCTGCAAATAGCACAAGTCCCAAAAAAGTCTGAATCCGTTTACACGTGCCCTCGCGCCCCCTTTTATAGGGAGATGAAGGGACTTTTACATTCCGATAACACCCTCGGGCTCGGAGAATATTCCTAAGGTGAACACACACAAGAATGTCTTTTCCCCCCTTACACATTTACAAGTCTGCCACTAGTTCACACTCTAAACCCGGACTTTTTGGGACTACAACTTTGACTTTGCTTCTCCCGTGATTCGTGAATGTCTTCGCCCGAAGTTCCTGAACTAGGTCTTCTACGGCATTCCCGAAGTGGCTCTTGTTTCCCCGGCCAGGTTCGTGCGTGTCCTTGCGCCCGAGTCCCGAACGAGTCTTCATCGATTCCCGAATCGGCAAATCTCCGAAGTTCGGGTCATCAACGCTTGAGATTCGGGCTTCCGCATGTTCATGACTCCGCCTCTTCACCGAATCAAGATTCCCGAACTCTGCACATTCGCGAATTCGAGACTCCGCAGATCCCAGACTTCCGAGAATCGCGAATTCCCTGCTCCTGAAAAACATGCTTTGAGAATTCCGTTAAACTCGACGTTTCGAGGGTGACGGGTTTTCCTGAATTCCCCAACAATGAAGATTTAACCCACTAAAATCAATTAACTCTGTTAATTTTTTCAGTCAGTATTTTACTATCTAGTCTTTGTGTTTCTCAATAATACTGATGCAATAGTTTATCAGTGTTTATGTGTCTATGTACTGTCTATGTACTTTACTATTTAGACCCCTTATGTTGTCTGTAATTGTGCATTCGTTAATGTATTGTCATTTATACAATTCAGACTATGTTGTTGAATTATTCCATATATTTTAGAATTTATGCCTTGCATTCTTCAAATACATTCACTACTTATTTGCTTTGTATTAATTTACACGGTTAGATGCAATCTGGGCTCTAGGTCGCAGGTTGGACGGCTAGCGGCGGCACGTGGCAGAACTCTAGCGATTTTGCTTGATCTCAATCTAGGAGGCACGGTTCATGACGCGGTTTGGGCGGGAACGTATCTTGCAATGCAAGGGATCGATCTAGTGCGGTGAAGATGACGGAGAAACAATGAAGACGATGTGCGCTCGACCGGCGCATCACACGACGTCGACAACTACAGTGAGCTCACACGGGAGATGTAGAGAACGAGGACATGGACAACCGGCACCAGAGTCTTCTTCACCTCCTTGCAAAGCTCCAAGTGGCCTTCTTGTCGATGGGTACATGGAGACGAGGGAGATCGAAGGCGGTGGGTGACGTTATGGTTGCGATGGCGTGTGGAGCTCGAGGTGTCCAGGGTTTGGGATGAAGCCGAGGCGTGTGGTGGCGGCTATTTTTATAGTCCAAGAGGTGGCCTTCTTGGAGTGCGGGCAAAGCTTGAGAGGGCGGCGCAGTGTGGTTCAGACTCGAGTCCGGTGCGGTGATGATGCGAAGAAGGGGACGACGGGTGGGGCCCACTTGTCGGTGACCGCAGCGGAGGGAGGTGCGCGGGTTGGCGCTGGGCCGGTAGGTGGGTCGTCCTGCTTGGCCAATTTGCAGAGCTAGGTTGCGTGACTGCTGGTACGAATTGGGCTAGAAAACGGCCACAAACCAAAATAGATAAAGAGTAAGGAGTGAAAAAGAAAAGCTTTTGCTATTTTCCAAATAGGATCAAAACAAATGAATTCAAACAACGAAAATCAATACACCAACATGTATGCAACAAACATCGAACCATTTATTTAAACAATATTTTTTCATATACTATATTTCTTGTAAAGAAAATAAATGTTTCAGGGTGTGACAAATATACCCCCTTAAAAGCAATCTCATCCTTATGATTCAGATAGATTTATGAAGATTTTGAGAATGCGAGGCTCCAAAGTCGAAAGGAAATGATATGGGGGTAAGTTAATGAACGACATACCAAACACTACACCTGAAACTCTCTGAGTTGTCTCAACATTCATGTGGTTCAGTTTGCCATGTGTGTAGTTCTCGTTGTCCCTTAGTGCTTTGTGGGGTCTAGTTCCCATTCCTCACATGCTAACTCTACACTAGAGTATTATGGGTGCTTCTCTAGGGGCAATTGTTGGCAAAGTGACGAGCCTCTCCACACTTAGAGAAAGTATTACCATAAGGAGTGTTTGGCGCACTAGGTCTCACTAGGGTTCCTGTAGGGGTGTTTTGACTAAGTTGCTGGTCATCGGGGTGTGGGGTCTATGGTGTGGACTGCTAAAACTGTTGAATGGGGTGCTTGAATGGTTGAATAATATGCTGCTACTGATTGTGCCTAAAATTACCACCTGAACCTCCAGGATGAAGTGTTGTCCTCTGTTGTGGAGTGAAATGGTGGTCAGTGTTGCTTCTTGACTATTCCGAAGTGTTGGCCTTCCTTTTCAAATCTCAAAACTCAGTACATTTGGACTCCAAGCAGATTGCCTTGTTCATCAGCTGCTGAAACGACAGAAAGGTGTGAGACATAAGATGGTACTGAAGTGGTCCAGCTAATCCATCCATGAACAGCTCTTCCATCATCAGCAACATCCTCGGTTGCATAGCGAGACAACTCAATGAACTTGTCCCTGTACTCGGCCATTGACATACCTCCCTGCTTGAGAGCAAGGAACTCTTTCCTCTTCAACTTTTCATCAGACTAGCAGGGATGTGATGAGTCATGAAATTGGTGGTGAACTCCTGCCAGGTGATAGCATTTAGAGTAGCATGGGCGGCAACATAAGCATCCCACTAAGATGCAGCTATCCCTGAAATCGTCCTGAAGCATACAGGACCTTCTCTCTTCCATCACACTGTGCGATAGTAAGCATCTTCTCCATAGTCCTTAGCCAAACATCAGCCTCCAACAGATTTACAACATGAGTGAACACCAGCGGACGATGGCTCATGAACTCCTGGTGCTTTTCCCTAAGATGCTGCTACTGTGCATGAGTGGATTATTGATCTGACCTTGCAGGTTGCACTACAAGGTTTTCCCCCTATTGCAACAAATCCCTTAGGCAACACCACTATTTCGGTTGCAATAGGGGGGTACTATTGCACCGAAACGGTGATTTGGTTGCAATTTGTGTGTCTATTGCAACACAAAATTTGAGTTGCAATATCTATTTGTCCGGTTGCAACATGTTGACGCTAATGCGCCCTTTTTTAGGATTTCCGTTGCATTTGGTTGGAACTAATGCCACCCCAATTTTGTGTTGCATTAGCATTCCTTACGTTGCAACAGAAAGTTGCTATAGCCACCATACTAGGGATGGTTGCGTTTGAACAAGTATGTCGCAACGTAGAATTTTGGTTGCAAATATATCTTTGCGATGTTGCAACAAGTTGGCACTAATGCACCCATTATTCAGAATGGTGTTGCATTTGGTGGGAAATATTGCTACCCTACTTCTGCGTTGCACTAGAAATTCGAGTGTTGCAATATAAACTTGCTATGGCTACCATACTAGGGTTGGTTGCGTTTGAACGGCCTTACGCAACGTCTTATTTGGGTTGCAAATATCTCTTTGCGTTGTTGCAATACAAGGAAGGCTACTGTTTCGTTTCTAGCCTCAAGGAGGAATATTGTGTACGTATTGCCACAAAATTTGTTTAGATGAAAAAATCTGCTATGGGGTTGTAGCGAAATTTAAAATGCGATTTAATAAATAAATTTTATTATGAAAAATCTGAATTTTAACAATATGGTATAGACTATATGTACCATGAAAAAAAGAGAGGAAAAAAATTGTGTTCTATGGGGATGTGGGCTAAGCCAGACCACAATAGGCTCAACCGGCGAGCGTAAAGCCCAGCGAGCGGGAGCCCGAGTGGACCGGCCAGCCCATTAAGCCCCGCAGCGCAAGTAGCAAGCATTAGTTGATGATGGTAATACGGAGTTCGAAAGCGCGAGCACGCCTCTCCTTTTAAGCCGGGATACCCCCTTCTCGGTTTACGGGGTGGCACTAAAGGTACTGGAGACTAGGATGTGAAAATGTCAAATGGGCCGATGAGAGTAATAAAAACAAGGATATGCCGGCCCAAATCGTCTATAACTTACAGCTCCCCCACCCCCAATACACTGTTGCTCCCAACCATCCCCCTCGTCGGCTCTGACCGTCGCGTCCACATCGAGATGCCCCGCATCGCGGTTTCCCCTGCGGCAAGCGGCGACAGCCGGCCGGAGTGGCCGCATCGAGCCTTCCCGGACCGGTGGCGGGCGCGCGACGAAGGGGCCGCGGCCGCCGTAACACGGCCGAGCAGCCGCCACGGCGGGCGGGGCCGCATCGAGGGGAGCCCGGAGAGCGGCGGTAGCGAACGGCGGGGCCGCACCGAGGGTTTTCGGGCGGCGGCGGCGGCGTACGGAGGTGCTACTACTCCACCACGCGAAGCGCGATGCACGCGGGCGGTTCAAGTGTTCCACACCACCTACCTCGTCGTCCTCCGGTATGGTCGGCGGCACCCCAACCCCCTCGTCGTCCTCTCGGGTACGGACGACACCGCCACCTCGTCGTCGTCGTCGACGGCCCGCATCGCCAAGTCGATCCATCCGGTAAGGGTAAGCGAGCCCTAGTCGGATGCAAGCGTTCCCGAAGAAGAGAAGTGAGGTACACCGCCCTACCCTCTTTGATTTTCCGGAATCGTGTGACTCCTTTTGCAATTAGAAAAATGTTAGTAGTTCATAGTAATCAAAATTTCATACTAGATAATGGTAATTGTGTTTTTGTGTGCATCCATCTCACCCCATACTAGATAATGATAATGATAATTGGCTTGATTTCTTGCCATCTTTTTGCCGTGAATCCGACTCGTGTACATTTGATCACAATCCCGAAAACAAAGCCGACCAAATGAACGCAGTTGTCCCATTTAGTAGGTTAGGCCTTTTCCGGCAGGTAGTCGGGGGATCACGGGTAAATTGGTATACATTATGAGTCAAGAGATTGAATAGGTCGTTTAAAACCGAAAAACAAAGAAATTGTTTTGTTTGCTCGTGCTAGTGAACACCGCTAATCGGTGAGGATCATCATTCCGGACTCGGATGCCGAGCGAGGACAATAGCAAGAAACCGTCTCCATCAAAAGCTTCGGGATCATCGAAAAGAAAGGTGCATTTTTTTTTGACTAATTTGCTGCATTGGCCACAAATTTGTTGTAACACATTTCATGTTAGTAACTTGTGTTTGTTGTCCGCCATAGCAAATGCCCTTGTGCCAAATGGTTCAACGAGTGAAGGAGCGGTATGATGATTTGCGGGAGCGGATTGAGAACCTAAGCGTCGACATTGCCGGAACGCAGAAGACATGGAGATGACCCCGAAGGAATTCATGGAGACTGTTGCCGACAAGTTAGAAGTGATGGCGAAGAAGATCCGCAAGCTTCGGGATAAAGTCAATCGCAAGTAGTAGTAATCTAGCTTAGTACGTAACATAACCGAGGTCCTATGTGAATGTTATGCGTATCTTTGGTGAATGGTCTAAGAATGGATGTGTATGTGGCAACATCTAAGTAATAACTTTGAACCTTTATATATGCATCTTCGTATGTCTATGTGTTTGGATCTGGATGAGCCCTTGCAAAATATTTGAACTCATGAGTGACACAAATTGAAATCAGTTGGGTCCCGTCATGCATATTTGGACTAACCATCCGTCCGTTTTCGAATTGCGACATGCTATTGTTTATGCTATTCATGTGAATGTTCACAAAGCATTGTGATCAACAATTTGGAGACTCTTCACTAGAACTCCTGAATTTTGTGTATTATTGTTAGCCTCTATAGTAGCCGATCAGAAAAGAAAAATAATGAATTACGCATATGTTGAAAACCCTGAGAAAGGTCATACTACGTACAACCTCAGAAATATTGAAACCAGTATTCCTTGGTTGTACTAAAATTTTGTCTATCGTGTATGTATTGCCATGATCGGATAGGGGCTCTTCCGATCCGGACCATTCCAAAATTCCGTCTTCGACAACCTGGTTATTGTTGCGGAGATCTCCACGAGGGCCTCTAGGGGATCGATCTCCACGGCGATCTCCACGTGATTCTTGTTGCGGAGATCTGAGCGGCGCTACGACCACGGCCGGTACGTACCGATGTCTTGATCTCGTATATATATCCAATCGTTCGCTGCATATATATGCATATTGGTATATATATCGTGATCAAGGTCGATTGAAACATGAACAATGCAGATTAACTAATGGCATCAGATGAAGATCGAAGTTGGATGCGCTTGCCTCGACACTCAGCGGATTGGCAGAACAATTTTCGAATTTTTTTGCAAAAATTTACGGCCTCATCAGCGCGAGGTGGATCTATTGCGTGTCCATGTAAATTGTGTCAATGCATGATCAGACATTCCACCGTGGGTCACATTCAAATTCATTTACTCAATAGAGGGTTTGCTGATTGTTTCATCGATGCTGGTAACATTCAAGACCAAACTAATACTTCTTCTCAGGGTCCTGTGAATCAAGATGTTACTGCTGATCTCAATAATCATGATGCACTACCTACAGTGATGATACAACACATTTATTTGTAGAAGACGATGAAGAAGATGGTTTGGATGATAACCCCGTTGCCACCAATACTCGATTAGAAACATTATCGGTGGCACTATACATCATGGACAAACCGAGATGAGGAAGAGGCGGATAAGCGAGAGAGATCTTTTTGAAACTATTAGAGCGAGCAAAGAAGGAATTGTATCCAGGATGCAAAAATGCAACGAAGGTCTCTTTTATTGTGGAGCTTTTTTAGATAAAGTGCATGTATGGCTTAAGTAACGCGTCATTGGAGGCCATACTTAAGCTCTTTGGAAAGGTTCTCCCTGACCGGCATTGTATTCCTGACTCCTTGGATAAAGTGCAAAGGGTGATTCGAGACTCGGGCTTGGACTATGTCAAGATACACGCATGCCAAAATGATTGTGTGTTATTTTTTGATAAATACGCAAATGCGGAAACATGTCCCATTTGTAAGGAGTCAAGGTGGAAAGTTGTAGATAAAACCTCGATAATAATTGCAGTGCAGTGGGTGCTACTTCTGTTAAGAAGCGGTTACCAGTTAAGATCCTACGCTACTTTCCTCTTATTCCTCGGCTTCAAAGAATGTATATGTCAAAGCAAATGTCAAAGGATATGCAGTGGCACAAGAATGAATTGGTGAATGATGCGAAAATGCGTCACCTTGCTGACTCAAAGGCATGGAAGCACGTGGATTCAGAGTTTAAATGGTTTTCAGAAGGAGGAGGTCGTAACGTTAGGCTGGGTCTTGCTTCGATGGGTTCAATCCCTTTGGCATGCAAAGTCTTACGTATTCCATTTGGCATGTCATCCCGGTTCCTTACAATTTGCCTCCATGGATGTGTCGAAACAATCTAACCGGATTTTGTCAATGTTGATTCCCGGTCCAAAATCTCCCGGAATGGATATTGATGTATATTTGAGGCCCTCGATATCGGAGCTCAAGGAGCTTTGGAATAATGGTGTTAAAACAAGAGATGCAGGGACTAAGAAGAATTTTAGATTGCGTGCTATACTTCTTTGGACAATTAATGACTTCCCGGCCTATGCTATGTTGTCTGGTTGGAGCACTAAAGGAAAGTTTGCATGTCCATACTGCCACAAACATACTGAGTATTTGTGGTTGAAACATGGGCGGAAGCACTTGCTACATGGCACATCGACGTTTTTTGGCCCCCGACCATCCATGGCGCAACAATGCGGTCGCCTTCAACAACAAGGTCGAAACCGGGGAGGCACCGTAACCACTATCCGGTGCACGGTACTTGAGCAGTATTCTACTTTTGAACAAGTAGAATTTGGAAAGACATTGTTATCAAAAAAAGGAAGCGTGACGAAGACAACAGATGGCACAACTGGAGGAAGAAGAGTATTTTTTTGAGCTCCCTTACTGGTCTTCTTTGCTGAAGGACCGATACGGCGAACCAGAGAGGGGGGAGTGAATGGGAGCCGATAAAAATTCTTCTCGAAGGAGATCGAAACTCCAACAAGATGAACACGGCTTCCAACACACGTCTCCGACTCACTACCAAGGTTGGTCAAGCCCACGTAGCCACTGGAGTGCCACTGGACCTAGGAACCAACACACCACCTTCCGACCCGAGAAACGCAGCGGAAAAAACCAAACCTCGAGTCTACAGACCCACACCGGTCAGACCGGTGAGAACCACCGGCCGACCGGTCCCCGCCGGTGAAACCGAGCAACTTCCACTAAGTGGCTCTACACCGGTCGACCGGTGAGACGCACCGGTCGACCGATGGCACCGAAAGCCCCCAAGGCACCAAACAGCCAACCGACTACCAAACGGGCCCAAACTCGAAACAAAGAAGAACACGGGACAACAAGGAACACACCAAGACGTTCACCCGAGCAAAAACCCACAAGGGCTCGCACCGCCGGACCGGCCAAGAGCACGGCCGACCGGTGTAGCTCGGGCGGCTTGGGATGAACAAGCACCCGCGGGTCAACTCCCCCAAATCCAAATCTCGATCTCCCGAATCACTCCACGGACTTGAACAAGACTTTGGGGATATCATGAACACCTCATGAGGAGTTCATAGCCAAGTTTAATCCCACCAAAACTCGTCCAAAAAGGAGGAATCGAAGAAATCCCGCCGGAAGCACTTCCAACCCAAGAACTCAAGAAACCCCAAAATCGAGCACTTTTACTCACGGATTTGGGAGGGGAATCACAGCCCAAAGAACCACGAAGGGTTCCCACAAATTTCCCCCATCAAATCCCCAAGAGAAAAGCCCCGAAAACAACCCAAGGAAATCACCGAGAGAGGGCTCCGAAAATCACCACCAAGAACAACCGGGGAAAACACATCCAAACCTTGAGGAACCACGCCGAATCATCTATACATGAAACAAAGGTTCGTACAAGGTCTAGCAAGCCGCCCGATCATCCATCCCTCTCTACAAGATCTCTCCGTGAAGCTCTCTTGCTAGTCCTAAGGAAAACCTAAGGAAAATAGGTGGAAAATAGGAAAACTAATGAGCTAGGGTTCCAAGAGTTGGCTGCCATCCTCTCACCTCTTGGGTTATATGGAGGCAACCGAATGTCTAAAATGCCCTTCTCTAACAACTAGGGATACAAGCCCCTCAAGGGCGGATTTGGAATTCTTGATGTCTTCACCATCGGACGGATGCCCGGCGACCGCACCCTGCGTAGCCTCGACGCAAGCTATGCGATCCCGACGCGTGTCCTCCGCTTCGAAGATTCCGGACTGCGTCGTCGCACACCGGTCGACCGGTGCTCCTCACCGGTCGACCGGTCCCCACCGGCCGACCGGCGGCACCCACCGGTCGGACCGGTCCGGTGCCGCCTGCACCTCCGTCTTCGGTTCTCCCGGTCTTGGCTTTGTGGATCAACCAAGGAACCCGGTGGTTTTCTCGGTGAACCACCGGAAACCCCGCGAACTCGGTGTAGCCTCCGCCAATCTCCACTCATGACTTGGCTCCCACGTAGTCCCGGCTCGACCTTGGTTTTGAGGCTCAACCAAGAAACCGTCCACGACTTCATCTTGCCGTTCATGCCACCATGCGGCCCGCACTTGACCCCGCCGGCCACCGGGTCCCTCGAACGAAGCCTACTTGTCTTCTCCACACCCGGAGGCCTCACCGGCGACGACCTTTCGCGCTTGTTCTTCACCCGCACCAACACGAGTCAAGCCGCAACCCGCACCCGCAATACTTAGCCAAGAATCGGTCCACACAACGTTGTCAATCACTCATCACACAAGGAAGCGACCATCCACCGGTCCTCGAACCACACATGGTCCTCAATCTCCCCCTTGATGAGTGCATTGACAACACCCACACGAAAGTAACAAGAGAGAAAAGAAAAAGAAAAGAAACGAACAAAAAGAAACTCCAACAAGCGATCGAAAGCCAAACAAAGGCAAAGAGCAAGATCACTTGAAGAAGACAAATCTCGGACCCCTTAGGCAAGGGCAACGACTCGACACATCCGAGACAAAACAAAGCTCAAGCAAAGAGCGCAAACCACCGAAACAAAGCTCGAAAAACCACAAAGAGCTCCCCCTGCACACATGCAAGCTCCCCCTGAACCAATGCACCTCCCCCTGGACGAATGCATGCAAGACACCACTTGAAACAGGACAGCTGCAGCACTTTCAGCTCACACCGGTCAGACCGGTCATCACCACCGGTCAGACCGGTTCCTAACATGTGTACAGGACCAGCACTCACACCGGTCAGACCGGTGCTCTTCACCGGTCAGACCGGTGTACAACAGAGCCCAGAAATGGCTCGAAACCACCTGAAAACCTTCTAAATGCGTCCGGTAAGCCATTTCAAGCTCAAACTTCTCCCCCTTGTTGGCAATGCATGAATCAAGCCAAAAATGCAAAAATTTCAACCTAGAGCTTCTCAAATATATAAAATTCAACATAGGATGCTACACATGTCCAAATGAGCAAGTTAGATACTCTACGGCTTCGTATCGATCTCAACTACATGATCACCAAGTTTCACAACCATTGGACAAAGCTAAGATGGATTTTGGCAATTTTGCGAAAAACTTGTCTCTCATGAGCAAAGTCCTAAACATGATCAAAGCATATCAAAATGGCAAAGCCACACAAACTTCATGCTAGGACAGCCATTCTAATCATAAGACCATCACAAACACCCACAAGCACCTCATGTCATGTCAAAGCCACCGAGCCATGTGCCTACTTCTATGTATGAGACTTCTCATTGGTAGGCATCATGCAACGGTTTAGCACCCAAAGCAAATTAATTCAGCACATATGACATGGGAGCACATTTCCAAGCATTTTTCATTTCATTTTCAGATTTGTAAATGGTACATGAAATGTCTTTGCGACAAAAAGGAACTTATGCTCCTCCACAAGATAAAACAAGAGGGCTAAACATTCATGATGGCAAATGAGCCTTTGGCCCCATATGATCAATAAACTAGCCATCCAACCACAAATTAAGCATAGCAAGGCCACAAAAACATGTCAAGAGCATGCAAAGGCATTTACACATGAGAGAGCATACATGTGACATTTTTCAAAAGCATAGCTATCAACCATGGATTATTCAACAAGATCATCAAGAGCTAAGCCAAACTAACCGTAGCATACCAAACAAGCTCACAAAGACATACATTTCATTACATGGTGAACAATGTATATGAGAGAAGCTTTTCTTAACCAATGCATATGATACAAAATGCATGCAATCTAAGATACAAGGATGCCTATACATCATGTTACATATGCCATGCAAAATGCAAGAAATGCACAAAGAAAAGCTATACATATGCTACAAAGGAGCTCCCACACACAAAGCTCACAAACCACCGGCTCCTCGAGGGGAGGCAAAAAGGGATCGACACCACCGGCAAAAGAGCAAAGGAGCACCAAACTTACAAGCTCCCCCTACACTCATGCATTAAGGCCAAAGAGCGTACAAAGCTCACCTTACACACATGAGATAAGGCAAAGAGCAAAAGAAACCAAGTGGCTTGACCAAGGCCACACACTCGAAGGTCACAAATACACTTACCTTTATCATTTCTTCATAATTCACTCATCCTTGTCCACCATCCCCGAAAGTGATGCACCTACATGTCACCACTGGGATATGAAGCCGAAGAACCACCCCCAATATCAACCAAATGTTCTCCGAGCTATCCACCTGCAACTCAAAACAAAGAGCGAGAGCGAGCAAACGACTCAACACTGGGGTTAGTTCCAAATGTGTAAAACCAGTGCCTAGCCATTTGCTCGAAAGTGGGGTTAGCACAAACCAAACCATCTTTCCTACCAAAGCTACCTCCACGAACACCACTACGGTAACCACCATGAGGGAACCAACCCTCTCTCGCCCGGAGGAGGACCAAAACCACGAAAGAAAGCCCGTGGACCATCCCTCCTCTCTTTCTCAAAGCCATGACTCCTCCCATCCCCGTAGTGAGCTCGAGGGGGAGAATGCCTAGCAACCGGCCTCCAGCAAACTTTCCGGACCAACCACCGTAACCACGACCTCCCGTAAACAACCCTCGCACCCGTACGAGCACGAAACCCAAGCCGCCGCTCGTCCGGGGCTCGCACCGGCTCGACCGGTGCTCCACACCGGCCCGACCGGTGTAGCTCCGGGCAACGAAGCACCTCCAACGACCTTTCCGCTCTCCCCAAGCCCGAACTGACCTCACACTCGCCTTGGCCCTGGGCAACTGCACACGAGGCTCAAGTACACCATCGAAAGGGTGGTACTTGTCCTTGTTAGCCCACTCCTTTGCCATTCTCTCCTCACGCTTCCTCTTGAAGCAAAATGCTCTCTTGTGACCATCCTTTCCACAAAACTCACAATGGAAATGGATCGATCTGGGCTTAGGCTTGGGATGAGGCTCTTCACAAGGCTTCTCACTTGGTTTCTCACTAGGCGTTTCACTTGCCTTCTCACTCGGTTTTTCTCTTGGTTGGTTTGGCTTGGAGGTAAACTTGTCTTTGGGTGTGGGTTGTGGTGGAACTGAAACATTCCCAAATTTCCTTTCTCTCTCACTACTGCCCTCACCAACCTTATCCAAACCCAAAGCCCAACCGTCAAAGCGCTTACAGCTAGCAATCATCATACCAAGTTGAGGTTCTTGACTCGACAACCAACTCAGCACTTCACGCAACTTATCATTCTCATCTTGCAAGCGACCAACACATTTTGCAAGATCCAAATTCTTCATAGCATGCAACTCACATGTAGAGCAAGAAGTAGGAATAGGCACTTTCAAATCAGCCTCAAGTGAAACAATGCGAGACCGGAGCTCAACAATTTTCTCATGCAAACTAGGGCAAGAAGTGCAAGCACCAAGCAAAGTGGGTCTAGATTGTAGCTCAGCCAACTCAACCCTAAGCACATCTAGTTCCTCACACTTGGAGGCATACTTCTCCCTAAGATCGACCAAGTCGCCTTGGAAAGCAGAGCAATCAGCACAATCATTTTCATCAGAAACAACAGGGCTAGCCTTGAGCGAATCAATTTCAAGCTTGCTATCAAGAACCCGTGTTTCTAGCTCGGCCACTCTAGTCCTAGCATCCTCGAGCAAAGATCTAAGCTCCTTCCTAAGCTTCTTAGCCTCTCTAAGCATGTGATCGCGATTATCAAGCAAGTCAACCAACTCCTCATTCTCCTTGCGCAAAGAGGAGAGCTCATCACATACCTCATCCTCGGAATCCAAATCCGAGGCGTCCCTCCGGCTTCTCTTCTTGCTCGAACCGCGAGCCATGCCGCGAAGTCGTCCTTGAGGCTTAGGCCCGTCACACAAAGGCCGTTGAGATACTTGCCAAAGTTCTTCTTCTTCCTCCTCTTCTTCTCATCCTCTTCGTCTTCATCACTCGAGCTTGAAGACGTGTCCTCGGAATCAGACTCAATGTCGCTTGATCTCTTCATCTTCTCTCGAGACCGTGTCTTCTTCCCATTTCCATGATCCTTCGTCTTGGACTTCTTCTTCTTGTCCTTGAACTTGTGCTTGTCGGGGTCGTTCACCTTCGGACACTCGGCGAAATAGTGTCCAGCCTTGCCACACTTGAAGCATGTCCTCGTGTTCCTCCTCTTGTTCACCCGGTTCTCGTGCAGCCTCTCGAACCGCCTCGTCAGGAGCGCCAGGTCGTCCTCTCCAAGCACGTCGAACTCCTCATCTAGCATAGACATCAAAGAGGACAAAGAGAACATCCTGGTGGATGGATTAGTGTTAGCCTTTCCATTTGAACCACCGATGAGGGCGAGACTATGAGAGTCAGTCGGGCCCTCGATCTTGGCTGTCATGCCCCTATCCACCTCAGCCGACTTGAGCTTCGAGAACGGCTCGTTCACCGTCGCAGTGTCATACTTCTCCGACTCCACAATGGCCTCGAACTTTCCGCCCCATATCGTACGATCCAAAGAGTGTAAGAGCTTGACCGCTCTATCATGATCATCGTACGGGAGCACGTCCACATTGGCCCTCATGTTGTTCACCACCACCGTGAACCTCTGAAACAAGGCATCGATGGACTCACCAGGGAGATGAGTGAAGTTCTCGTACTCTCTCCGTAGGTCGCATACAACCGTGCCTCGAACCCGGGCATTCCCAACATGAGCCTCCTTCAACACCGCCCAAATCCTACAAGCCAAGTGCTCGGTGTGCACCCGATCGAACTCGGTCGACACAAAGCACGAAACAAGTAGTCGACCGCCTTATTGTTGGTGTCGAATCCGTCCCTCGACCCCGAGCAAGGAAATCCATCGGCCGGACATAGCTTCGTGTCCACCGTGACATTCCAAAGCAGTTGACCCTTTCCGCGGAGGAACGCACCCATCCGCTTGCTCCACATCTGGTAGTTCTTGCCATCGAAGTGTGGAGGACCCGAACCCCGTTCTCGGTACGCCATCCTTGGATCTTAGACTGGTTAGAGTCAACAAAGACCCGAACCGGCTCGATACCACTTGAAGGACCGATACGGCGAACCAGAGAGGGGGGAGTGAATGGGAGCCGATAAAAATTCTTCTCGAAGGAGATCGAAACTCCAACAAGATGAACACGGCTTCCAACACACGTCTCCGACTCACTACCAAGGTTGGTCAAGCCCACGTAGCCACTGGAGTGCCACTGGACCTAGGAACCAACACACCACCTTCCGACCCGAGAAACGCAGCGGAAAAACCAAACCTCGAGTCTACAGACCCACACCGGTCAGACCGGTGAGAACCACCGGTCAGACCGGTCCCTGCTGGTGAAACTGAGCAACTTCCACTAAGTGGCTCTACACCGGTCAGACCGGAGACGCACCGGTCGGACCGATGGCGGCCGAAAAGCCCCCAAGGCACCAAACGGGCCAACCGACCACCAAACGGGCCCAAACTCGAAACGACGCAAACACGGGACAACAAGGAACACACCAAGACGTTCACCCGAGCAAAAACCCACAAGGGCTCGCACCGGTCAGACCGGTCAAGAGCACCGGTCAGACCGGTGTAGCTCGGGCGGCTCGGGATGAACAAGCACCCGCGGTCAACTCCCCCAAATCCAAATCTCGATCTCCCGAATCACTCCACGGACTTGAACAAGACTTTGGGGATATCATGAACACCTCATGAGGAGTTCATAGCCAAGTTTAATCCCACCAAAACTCGTCCAAAAAGGAGGAATCGAAGAAATCCCGCCAGAAGCACTTCCAACCCAAGAACTCAAGAAACCCCAAAATCGAGCACTTTTACTCACGGATTTGGGAGGGGAATCACAGCCCAAAGAACCACGGAGGGTTCCCACAAATTTCCCCCATCAAATCCCCAAGAGAAAAGCCCCGAAAACAACCCAAGGACATCACCGAGAGAGGGCTCCGAAAATCACCACCAAGAACAACGGGGAAAACACATCCAAACCTTGAGGAACCACGCCGAATCATCTATACATGAAACAAAGGTTCGTACAAGGTCTAGCAAGCCGCCCGATCATCCATCCCTCTCTACAAGATCTCTCCGTGAAGCTCTCTTGCTAGTCCTAAGGAAAACCTAAGGAAAATAGGTGGAAAATAGGAAAACTAATGAGCTAGGGTTCCAAGAGTTGGCTGCCATCCTCTCACCTCTTGGGTTATATGGAGGCAACCGAATGTCTAAAATGCCCTTCTCTAACAACTAGGGATACAAGCCCCTCAAGGGCGGATTTGGAATTCTTGATGTCTTCACCATCGGACGGATGCCCGCGACCGCACCTCGCGTAGCCTCGACGCAAGCTATGCGATCCCGACGCGTGTCCTCCGCTTCGAAGATTCCGGACCGCGTCGTCGCACACCGGTCGACCGGTCCCCACCGGGCGACCGGGCCGGCTCCACCGGTCGACCGGCCCGGTGCCGCTTCGCACCTCCGTCTTCGGTTCTCCGGTCTTGGCTTTGTGGATCAACCAAGGAACCCGGGTGGTTTTATCGGTGAACCACCGGAAACCCCGCGAACTCGGTGTAGCCTCCGCCAATCTCCACTCATGACTTGGCTCCCACGTAGTCCCGGCTCGACCTTGGTTTTGAGGCTCAACCAAGAAACCGTCCACGACTTCATCTTGCTCGTTCATGCCACCATGCGGCCCGCACTTGACCCCGCCGGCCACCGGGTCCCTCGAACGAAGCCTACTTGTCTTCTCCACACCTGGAGGCCTCACCGGCGACGACCTTTCGCGCTTGTTCTTCACCTGCACCAACACGAGTCAAGCCGCAACCTGCACCTGCAATACTTAGCCAAGAATCAGTCCACACAACGTTGTCAATCACTCATCACACAAGGAAGCGACCATCCACCGGTCCTCGAACCACACATGGTCCTCATTTGCTCATCAGGCATAATTTGGACGTGATGCACATTGAGAAAAATATATGCGAGAGCATACTAGGCACTCTGCTTAAGTTGGATGGCAAATATAAGGACGGGGAGAATGCTCGGCTTGACATGGAGCATCTACGGATACGACCGTATCGCACCCGTGATTAAAGATGATAAGTATACCTTGCCATCGCCCTTGTACGAGTTAGATAAGGATGCCGGGAAAGTTTGTGTGAATTTCTATATGGAGTGAAGATGCCCGATGGGGTTTCCTCGAATATAAGAAGATGTGTTGATGTAAAGTCACGTAAGGTGTCGAGCTTGAAAACGCATGACTACCATCTAATTCTACGAAACTTTTACCCTTAGTGGTGCGTAGGATTTTGCCGTAAGCCGTTGTCATTGGATTGATTCAGCTTAGTAATTTCTTCGATGCACTATGTTCAAAGGAGTTGGTGGAATCGAATTGGACGAGGCTCGGTAGTTCAATTAGGGAGGCCGTTTGTCGACTTGAGATGATATTCCCACCGCATTTTTTGATATCATGATCCATTTGCCTGTTCATCTATCCGAAGAAGCTAAACTTGGGGGGCCGGTGTGTTACGGATGGATGTACCCAAAGTGGAACGGTACCTACGCACCGTGAAAGGGTATGTGAGGAACAAGGCTCACCCCCGAAGGTTCAATTGCCGAGGGATACATACTCGAGGAGTGCCTTACATTCCGCTCAAGATTCTTGGACGTGGACACCAAAGACAATCGTGTTGATCGACATGAAACGGTTACCGTTAATGAGCCACCATCCGGTTTGAGCATTTTTTCGTAAATGGATTACAAGAGGAGAGGACAGACGGTTGAAGAAATACCACCAAATGAGTTTCGGAAGATGAGGCACTACATAATTTGCAATTGTGATGAAGCTAGACCATATGTCGAGTAAGATGCACTACTAAACATCATTATTGCTTTTAATTTTAAATATCAAACTAACGGTAATATTCTTTTGTGTGCAGCGAGCATTTGGAAGAACTGAGGGCACATGGATCCAAAAATCTTGATAAGCGACATGAGGCTCAACTCGTAAGATGGTTTGAAAGCAAGATCACAGGTTTACATGCTAGAGGGGAAGTAAGTTCGGATTTGTTTGCACTTGCTCAAGGACCGGATCCCCGACCTCGTACATTGAATAGATGTCATATCAACAATTGGTCGTTTCGTACCGTTAACATCGAGAGAACCCTTGTGACACAAAACGCTGGTGTGCTTGTCAAGGGTGAGGGCGAAGGCACAAATTGGTATGGGGTGATTAAAAGAATGATCTCACTGGAATTCCCTGGACAAAAAGAAGTTATTCTGTTCCAGTGTGACTGGTTTGATGTGCCTCTTGTCACAAGTACCAACGGAAGGCGAGAGGATACAGTAAAGATAAATATGGGGTCATTGACATCGATACTACTCGACACAAGTTTAGCAATGAACCCTATATTCTGGCAACACAAGCGAGCGGTGTTTTATGTGAATCCGGTGAACAAACCGGGTGGGAGCGATGTTATTTCAATGAAACCAAGGAACTTGTTTGCCATGCCTCGAATTAGATCTCGAGGACTCACTTGCTTTGTGGGTATCGAAGGTATTAATTTGCTCGGTGAACACCGGGTTTTGACAAATTGGTCTAGATCGGACAAGGAAGGCACAACCGGTGATGTCTCGGTTATTAATCGAGTTCGGGCCGAGGCGGTTGACGAACCGGACGACGAAGTATTTGATGTTGATGATGAAAATGATGCGGATGACACGTACATTGATGATGGAATTGTTGCACCAATAGTTCAAGATGCCCAAGATGATGAGTTTTTCAATTGATACTTACTCGACCGTAGTCATGACTTCTATGTTGCCATTATTTACTACTTACGGAAGACTTTTGCATAAATCTTAATATTTAAAATATGAATCTAAAAATTGGTATGACAAACAAAAATAGGGGGCCGTAGGGCGGGCCAGGTCCCTGCAATCGAGCTCTACGGCGAGCGTGAAGCCCGCCGAGCGGGAGCCGATGGGCCGGCGACCCCAACAAGCCCCGAGGTTAGTAGAGAGGAAGCGATGTTCGGAGGAGTTCGGGATGGCAAGCACGCCTCGCCTTTTAAGTTGTGGTGCGCCCGCTTGAGGTAGCGGTGTGGCACTAAAGATTATCTTGATGTCTTCCTTGTGCGGCGCTTCGCACACACCGGAAGTAATAAGGACAAATGGGCCGGCCCAATCTCGGGCGCAATCCTTTTCTAACAAAAGGGCACATTGATAATTTGCATATGTGTTGTTGCTTTTAATATGTTGATATAGAAAATAAAAAATTGACTAACAAATGATACAAATTAATCTTTAGTAAATCAACAAATAATTAGAGTAATATGGAAGTTATCTGTCAAAATTGCCCAAATAAACAA
Organism: Cenchrus americanus; assembly: GCA_947561735.1. Lineage (NCBI taxonomy): Eukaryota > Viridiplantae > Streptophyta > Magnoliopsida > Poales > Poaceae > Cenchrus > Cenchrus americanus. Next base: position 193,401,575 of record OX387242.1, read on the forward strand.
GGCCTCCTAGTTTCAATCCATCACTGAATTACTACTAATATGTACACATATACTTGTTCCGAAAACCAAGAAATTCTACTTGCTACTTTTGGTTAGTACATTATTTACATGATTCTACAAATTAGCATCTGGTAGAAATCGGTAACCATGCTTGATCTCAAGCTGATTAGCAATCTCAAAAGACAGAAATGCATCCTTGGCGGCGTATTTCACCTGCCATTCGTGCAACACCCTCAAACCCCAAAGCCTATGGTTCACATTTCTGTCCTTGTACAGAGGTAGCTCCAATACTCGATTTCCAATCTTCTCCGATAGGGACGACCCGTAACCATTTCGGTACGTATGGCTATACTTCTCATCAACGCGGCAACAATCGCTTCAAGGTCTTTCCAATTAGAAATCTTGACGCCGCGAGTCCTCCCGTAGGCGTTCAACATCGTTGGTGATATGCGCTCCGACAAAGATGTGGCCTTCCTCGGCCGAGAAACTTGCTCGGGACATCGGGAAAGCTTGTAGCCGGCATGGTGCACCCGGTAAATAAGGCAGCTCGAACCGACACACAATTGTAGCAATGCGAGCTTGTACCCGCCCCCTGCGAAGCCGAATCCACTCGGTGTCCAATCCAACGAGCAAACGTTCGGAGGTGGGCTACCTTTGATTTCGTCGATGTACTCCGCCACTACTCCGGCGTCGCAAGTGACGATGGTCTTGATGCTCGGGTACCGCTCCTTGAAGAATTCAACCTCGTGCATGGTAGTTGGGGGCGGTCCCCGCTCCTCCGAAAGTCGTGGACGGACGACGGCGGGGGTGCCATTCGTCCCACTCCCAGCCGCTCCGATCTCGAACGTCGGCCGGGATCAACAGCGGCCTCCCACGGGTTGAGGGCGACACGCTTGCCACCCTGCAGTCCCAAACCAAGAAAACAAAGTTCTGAATCTTCAACCTCATGACAAATCCACGACTAGCTAGCAACTCATTGTGCCTTGTAGGACTAACCTTCGAAGCGACGCTCTCTGCTGACGCGGCCGGGATTGCTCCGCCCGCATCACCTTGGTTACTTGAGGCGGCGGCGGCGGCGTGGCCTCTACGGCATCCCCCTTCATTTGTGGGGCGCCGCGGGTCACCCGATGCGTCGCTTCGGGTCATCGCCCGTTTGTTTCGAGGTCGCTTGCGATGGTGATTGCGAGGATTGCAAGCTTTGGGGGGGTCACCGGCAATGGCGGCAAAGCAAGAAAACCCCTTCTCCTTCGATGCGACAAGTGGGAGCGAGGGGGTGGGGCGGGGCTAGGGAAGAGGCTAAACTAGTATATTCTATGCGTCGTCGTTTCGGCTTCATATACGGGTCAAATCGACGTGGTGGTTGCCGAAGCAATGGGCATGGCAAGATTTGAAGACAACCGGCAAGACGAAGGGGCGGGCGGTTCCTAATCTTGCTACACGCACGCGCGCCCGGGGAGTCGTGGTCGGCCGCAACGCTTCCTCACCCGCACCGATAGTTGCATGCAAAATCACACTAAGGGTTTGATGTCTGAAAAGGTTTGCGAAAAGCTCTGTATCGCAAAGTAGATCCAAACTATTTATGTAGTTTTAGATTTCATCTACATTTACTACTCCATGGAGGTGCACCATTAATTACAAGTATTAAAGTAAGTTATTTTCAAAACTACTTTCAAAATCTGTAGCTAAATACTGGATTAAGTAGGTTCATTAGATTCATCACACAAAGTTACGCTGACACGTGAAAAGGTTTTACAAATAAATTATATTTAGTGTTCCATTTATGAAAGATTCTTGGGGCTAATTTTATTTAGATGCGAACGGAAGAAGAAACGCAGCGCTGCGCCCGCGATCTCCCACGCGTTCGGTCCTACGTACTCTACTCGAGTACCCCGGACGCCCTCGTTCAACGAAGCTCCTAGCCTCCTACCGAGCACGCGTCGGGCCCGCGGACGGGTGACAAGATGGCACGGGGGCGGAGTAGTTTGCTTCGTACACCCGACCACGCCCCCCCCCCCCCCACGCAGAGCGGTGAACAAAAATCGCAATGGCACAAACAAGGAACAATGCGAAGTTCGATTTCCTCGGCCACGAGGGGCCGACGCATTAATCTTAGAAAGGTGAGTTACGGGCCGCCAATGTCGGCGGCGGCGCCGTCGCGAAGCACGCCGTCGATGTCAACCCCGCGGCGGCGGCATCGGCCGCAATGGGGAAGTGCGGCCGCGTAGTGCGGTGGCCGATCCGGCCCGGGTGCACCGCCACTCCGCTGCGGATCGCCCAAGGGAAAGTCGACTTGAATGTCCGCCGTCGCGAGCGCGCGGGCGGCCTCCCCGGGCGCGCAGCGCACGCACCGCCTCCTTGGACACGCCTTGGGAGCGCGCGAAGACGGTCGGGCGACAGTGGAGCCCCCGGGCCGACCACCGTGACGGCGACCTCGCCGCGCGCGTAAGTTCATCGTGGCGATCCTCCGCATCGTTCGAGGGCGGCGGCGCAGCCTCCTCCCGCTCGCGGCGGAGAAAGACGCCTCCGCCTCCTCGGGAGGGGGCAAGAAACAATGGCGACGAGTCAAACAAGAGCCTAGTGGGCGGCGTGCCGCGCGAATACAGGAACTCACCAACGAGCAGCGGGCCTCCACATCGGCCTTGGCGCCGCGAACTTCGGGCCGTCTCGGTCTCGGCCCGCCCGAAGGGCGGCATGCATCGCACGTACGGGTCCCCTCCGTGTCCCGTGCCTTGCGCGGCCCGCGTCGTCTAGACGACGCCGCGTCCCCTCGCCGGGTCCTCTGTCGAGTCCCCGCCTCCCCGACGAACGGGGCGTCGCCCCGAGACGAGGAAGAAGACAAGCTCCAGGATTCCGACGACGAAGATCCACCGGACGGAGGCGCGCGCGGCCCCGAAGGACCCGGCCATATGTCGCACTAGGAAACAGAAGAAGAATGACAGCATCAGATCCTCGGCGAGCACAGGAAATTATGGAGACAGGAAGACACTCACCCCCGGCGAGAAAGCAACCGACGGAGACGCGGCGGGACCGACGGCGACGAACCCCCAGGGGCCTCTTCTGCGGGGCGCTTCTCTCCGGCCATAGATGCGCGCAGGGAGTCGAGGGGGGAGACGAGCGGCTACTCAAGATCGACGAGAGCGGCGCGGTGCAAAGGAGCGGGATTGGAAAACACGAGAGAGGCCCCGCGGTTATATAACTCGCGGCGGGGCAACGCATTCGTACCCTCGCCGTGTGGGGCGACGGATCAATGACTAAAAGGCGAGAATATCCCATTGCAGGACGCGACCCCACTAACTCGGCGGGGTGGGGCGGTTGCCAAGGGTCAATGACGGGTCTACCCGCCCACTTGTTGGCCCACAAATCAATCTTTAACGGAAATTTGACTCCGGTGACCCCATAGCGGGGACGAGTTGCGGGACCCACTCGTCGGTAGGATTGTTGCGCCAACGTAACGGCTGTCAACCCGCGAGAGATTTCCTCATTGGACGAGTTGTGGGCCCCACTGTCGGCACCAGTTGGGATGTGTTCTTGAGTTGTTCATGTTCATAATGAACTTGATCATTTGTATCGTTTAATCATAACTTCAAAGTTGTTTATATTTGTCCAAATGACGTCCAAATCGAGACTTTTTTTTTCCTACATTCTTATGACAACATAATCTAGATCATGGTGTCCACTATATCGTGTCCACGGCGTACGAGCAATAATAATTTAAAAATAGAACATTTCATAACTAGATTCAAGATTTTCAATCGGTAGACGACGTACGATTTGAAATGAGATGAATACCAAGAGAAGTTTCATAGCTCGTCGAGATGAACAAACTTTATATTGGTTGGATTCTCATTTGAAGAAGGGGTACGATCACGTAGAACAAAAATGACATATACCTCAGAGCCAAGTTTCTTAAACAATGAGAGTGAACCTAGGATTAACTAACAATGTATGGGACCACTTCTTCAAATGAGAATCCAACCAATATAAAGATTGTTCATCTCGACGAGCTATGAAACTTTGGTATTCATCTCATTTCAAATTGACGTGATCTGTTGATTGAAAATCTTGAATCTAGTTATGAAATGTTCTATTTTCAAATTATTATTGCTCGGTATTTGTGGTATATGGAAGTGAGACACCATGATATAGAATGTAGGAAAAAAATTACGTTTGGACGTCATTTGATATAAACAACTGAGATTATGATTAAACGATACAAATGATCAAGTTCATTATGAACATGGTAACCAGCATCCTATGCAGGTATAAGCAAGTGGACCCTAACTACGGCTCAATGGGGGAAGTCTCTCGCGGGTGGCCGACGGTTGTGGCGCCTGAAATCCTACGGGTGGGTCCGCAGCTCCGTCCACGGATGGGGTCACCCGAAGTCAGAAGCTGGCTCAGCCCAATTTGTGGGCCAACACGGGTGCACCGTCATTGACCTGGCTGTTCCGTGTCCTCCCTATGAAAGTGCGGTTTCCTTAAAACCCGATGAACCACTGCGACCCCCCAAATTCAATCTACAACATGATCTGGAGCGGCGGTTCTTTTCAATCTCCCCTCATCCTCGCGGGGATAATAGCATCGCACATCCAATTACCCACGAGTGCGTGACGAGCGCAACCACTCCATGGAAAAGATCTTTCCGTGGCTCGCTATGGTGCGTCGGGGGCTGCTTTGGAGGCTAGCCGACGGAGCGACGATTGACATCGTCTCCCGCGTGTTGTGCGGTCGGAGAGGATGCCATTGTGGATCTCCGCAACTTTGCGCGCAACATGGAGGCAATGTGCGTGGTGGGCGACGCCGCCACGGTCGGACGACGCGCTGGCCCTGAAACGCGTCTGCGGCGTCGATTCTACCTCGGCCACGAGTATCGCGCGGCACTCGTCAACACAACGGCCAATGTCGGCAACCGGAGGCCTTGTTCCCGGAGGCGGCTTGCGCCGCGCGATCTTGGGAACACACGTGGCGTCATCACAGAGTGCCTCGACCGGCTACGGCGCGCCGCCGGGCTTGGTCACAAGGAATCGATGTACGCCTCTCCCTCTTCCTCTACGGACCCTACGGCGGCGAGGCCGACGACGGCCGAGGCCAAGCGGCTCTAGCAGCTTGGTCGAGGCACCCCAAGAGGGGCGACGGTGCTTCCTTGGATAAATTGGACTTGCACAAAACGCCGCTCCGGGATCATTGCGTCGATGTGGCACTACACCTTTACGGATGCGAATGTGATTGCCGACATCGCCGGTGCGGGCGCCCGTACCTCGCCTGCCGGCGATTTGCGGTGTGCGGGTCGCGGGTGTGGCGACCACGCGGGGGGATGGCATGCTTGGTACTCGTGGCATAGGTTACACGCGGCGAGGAGTGTGGGATCCGAAACGAGTGTGATTGGTTCTTCTACACACTCAAGGAAGCGTTAATGATCGAAGGAAGGTATAAAAGTTGTGATTCTTTGATATTTCTTGATAAATTAGTTCCACACATGATGCACCCTAAAGACATTACGGGATTTCGAGTGTACACGTTTGCGTTCTTTCTTGTGTTTTACAAGTTAAATTTGATTGCTAAACATTGTTTCGGTGCACGGGATTTCGGTTATCATTTGTTCGACGGTTCGTTTTAATGCTTTCTTCATTTTCGGGAAATTTATACGCAGGCGACGAGGGACCTTGCGAGAGAGGCTGCAGCGTCATTTCAGTCACATCTTTGAAGAAATCCGAAATTTAATAAACACAAAGCATGTCTCTCAAGTTGTGTCTTTCGACTATGTATGTGTCTTTACAATTTGTGTCCTTGTAGAGCATGTTTTTGATGATCCTTAGTTGGTGTGGTGTAAACGTGACTCGGGTAGCTAGCTGTAGCTTCCGGTTGTCATAAATCTTACCGATTGCTACTGAGTCTTTATGTTCGTACACATATTTGTGTGATGCATTTTACTACGGTACAAATACCGATAAAAGGGTTTATGGTAGTCTGCTAAAGTTTATACAAATATGACATTCGTAAATTTACTCGACCACATCCCAAAAAATGTGTAACCAATATACAATAACTTTGTGGTAAACAAGAAGTAAACTTTGTGGGACCCACCCGTCGGTGGCCACACCAAAATGCATCCCTCAAATACGCCAAACGTTCGAAAAAAAATAGGTGAACCGACGATTTTGGAATGTGGCGCCGGTTTTTCCCATCCGAATTATTTAACAGCACCGCCTTCAATAAACGACCATGTTGGGGCCACACGCCAGATTCTGAAGACTAAAGTCGCGCGTCTTTACTTTCCCTCACGGTCCCCTCGCAAAACAAATCTACAACTCGGTCGATTCGGGGCCGGGTGACGATACGACTACCGCCGTCGCCGCCGCCAAGCTGCTTCCGCCGCGCGTACACGAGGATGCGTCGTCGAGGGGAGCGGCAGGGAGTGACCCCTACGCGTCCCTACGAAGCGCGGCGCACCTTGTAGTGGGCCTCTTTACCTAGAATGTTCACAACCCACGAGTGCGGCGATTGGTGAACCTACCGCCACCATGGCCCTAGGCCTAGGCGACGGGGGCTCTCTTTGGGTCATCATCACCTTCGGGCGACGATGAAGCACGCGTCGACGTGGACATAGGTGCGGACACGATGTTTTACCTTCATCTCGGGACGGGGAGCCGGCGAGAGGCCCGGGTACGGCTGTATCGTGGTTCCATCTTTCCCCTCGTTAAATGCGCATCCAACATCTCATGCATACGTACGCATACTTCGGTACCCTAGATTTCATGCATTTGATCACGCGATTTGCACACCAAATTTCTTCACATGTTATTGATATGACATCGAAATGAATGCGCGAGATCATTAGATGATCGATCTTGGACCGTATATATATGATTGAGAAGGGTATAGATGGGGAGCCGGATACCTTTGTTACTTGTCACCCTCGTGGTTCACAAATCACCCTACAAACCATAAACAACCTGAAACAAAGCTGGGGTACGGGATGAGGGACATTGTTTACTACAAGACTAGAAATTCTACGACTCTCTTTTGCGGAAGCAACACTCAACGAGATCGACTACAACGTCGACGTAGAAAGAATGAAACGGATTCATGAGGAGGAGATGGTGATCGGATTAGTTATCTCCCGAGAGAGCCAATACCTATAAACCATACCATGGCCATAACACCTTTGAAATCAAAAAGTGCTTACATAAATGCGATGATGAAGAAGAAGTAGAAGAATGTGACTTAGATGAATACAAACTTTGGCTAGGCAGTTTGCATCAAGAGAAGAAAGCCTTGGGTAAGATATGCTTCGGCCAAATATTTGTGTACTTATACTCACAATTTGCATGTTCGGTCACATGAATGAAATTAATTGGATTATATTTGCGGAATTAACGGACATTTTCGGGGATGACACAATCGATACATACGATACACAGATATTTAACGATTGCTTGAAGACATCGGTAATATCCCTCTCCCTAATTTGCAAGCAAATTACCATTTTTTGTCATACTACAAAATATGAACGGTCATCATATGCCACTAAATTCTACTGCCCGAACGGTACGTGGACCCCACCTTCATTTTTGCAAAACGGGAATGAAATGAACCCAACACTGCGGTACGACTTACTCCATCTCATGCTCGGCGTTGGAAACAACGGGAGCAAGGATGCGGTAACATGTGTTCCATAGAAATTACCTGTCTGTGCATACGGTTATTTTGTGGGTATTATCACATGCATGTTGTTCGCATGGAATAGGCTCACAAAAAGTTAAAGAAAAGAGGACGCGGTCAAGTAAGAGCATTGACGGTAATCGCCAAGAGAATCAAGAGCGGGCAAACGACGATTAGACATTCAATTCTCTAAACATGGAGGACCGGTAGGTGATAACTACCGCTCATTCGTTGATGAAGTGGTCATGTATACAAGGAAAAGGGCTCCTATCATTGGAGTGAAATCATGGAAAAATGTTAGGGAAGAAGTCAAAAATGCAATAGCAAGCTGATGTATTGGTGTAATAATAGACTTTGCTTTTCGGTACAATTCAAATAAAAACTAACATATGAACTCACACAATATTTGAATGCTATTGTGATTATATAACGGGCAAAGTGGGACATGGAGGATAATCTTTGAATCAAGGGAAAAGATATGGGCCATTGCTAGGGAGCGTTACAAAGGATGGCGTTCAACTTTCGGTGCTACGTAGAGACATACAACGACTACCACCCGAGAGAATGTTACATAAGCCTATAGAATTAGATATTGTTGAATGGCACTATACGTTGAAGTATTTCGATCTTGCTAAATTCCAAGGTTTGTTCCACATTGTTAATTACGATTTCGACCACTACATTTTTCATTCAAATGGCGATGTCGAGTCTTTAAGATTTTGTTCATAACTTTACATTGTATAGGAGAAAGACTTTACAAATTCTGCGGTCGATGCCAACAAATGACAAGACATTTGTCGAGGCGCTAAGCCTTATTCTCGGGCGCGACTATGAGAAGGTAATAACTAGACAAGCACATCTCTGATACGTACGGGATGAAGAACATTAATTTGTTATTTTCTTGGCATAACGAGAGAGACCCGAGCGGTGAAAGGCTTGATGATATGGAACTTTGGTGGATAACTCACACTAACCGGGGTCTTGGACGGGGCAATTAATCTAAAAATGTCTATGTGAGTTCTCAATGAATTAGTACATACATTACTATACATAAGCTTATGCAAGCATAGAATGCAACCAATCTCTTGTTCAACTAACTCCTCCACATGCCTTGCAAATGTTAGGACACGCAAGCGGCGTTATTCTTTGAGGTGGAATCAAATGCGGAGACAACAACTTTGTTTCCCAAAAGGGAAAAAACGAGATGTTCCAAAAAGCCTACAAAGAAGTCACGAAGTGCAAATCAACCAAGTTGCATGGAAACGGGTGCACAGCAAAAAACCCAACTAGGCAGTGCTCAATGCGGAGCGCGAGGAACAAATTCGTAGGGAAGAGCTACGACATGAGGAACACGTCGAGCTCATGGACGCATTTAGGCGGCTACAGAAAAAATGTCGGGATGGGAAGAAGAAAGGGAAGCGAGAAAGGAGAGAACATGCACGCCAACTTGAAGAAAGTGAAAAGAGAAGAGCGAGGCGGATCTACAACGGCTTAGGCAAGAGTTCTATCAATCTTTTCAAGCATCAAATGGACGATCACAAGTTCCACAGTGCGGTCAAGCTATTTGCATGAATGTGTTTCTTTCCTTGGGTTCTATATATGAATGTTTGTATCCTTTGGTAGGTTGACCGGCCAATATACGTACAACCATGCCCAAGCAACAATGTCAGATACTGCTTGGAAAGCGTGGCGGCGGTTGCATCAATCACCCGGCCAAAACAACCTTGTCGTTGAATCCGCGGACAACGTGGCGGCGGAACCATCAATTCCTACATGGGAATGTACAACCGGACTCCGGGAATGTGCTCTCGTGTACTCGGGTTGTTCTCGAATTCACAACTTGTTACTAGTACATATCATCGATTCTTAGTGAAATTACGCCTAATCTTGTCCTTCCAAATGATTGGTTCATAGGAGAAGGAATGCGAAGAAGCTCGAAAACAAGTATTTCGCAAAACCGAAGCACTAAAGGTGGTGTTAACAATCACGAAACTCAATCCACCGTTAGACAAATTTCTTCTCAACGGCTACGAGTACAAGTTGCACAAGGAGACGACAAAGCACCAAAAAGACATGAGGTGAAGCTTTTTTCAACAACTCTTGCTAACATGAATGTAGTGTACATGTTTAAATTTGTGAGAAGTGTGTTTATGGTTGTGGTAATTATTTGATGTCATTATGCTATTTTTATGAATCACAATCAATCTTTGGTTTGCTATATGTTGTTGTTTCACAAATTCCAATATTAGAGATTAATTGATGCTAGCTTAAAAATTTTGTTGATTCTTTTCTGATTGATGAGACCTCCTTGCATTGAATCCCCTTTATTTGATCAAGTGTTGGGATCATCTCCAAGTAACAATTGGCCGGACCAAGTTCTTCATGTCCTAACGTTGTCTACTATGTGTTGAAACAATGTCCTGTGCCAAACTTTTCGGTATTTAAGTACTTCATGAGTCATGTAATTAACTCGGTGGATGGTTCAATGTTGGTTAATTAACTATAGATGCATTGTTATATTTATCTGCTGATGTTAATTAATGTTGCAATTCTTCTTTGCTACATAAATGAGCGTGGCAGAATACACCGATGTTTTTTCGTTGCCAAAAAGTAGCATGGCAATAGTAAGGTGCACTTGTAGCACCCCTAATACGAACGTGGTAATAAGAAATTCAACTTGTAGCGACACAAAAGGAACGTGGCAATAGTATGGTGTACTTGAAGCAACCCTTAATAGGAGCGTGGTAATAAGAAGTTCAACTTGTAGCAACACAAAATGAGCGTGGCAATAGATAGTGCACTTGTAGCAACCCTAATAGAAACGTTGTAATAAAGACTTTAACTTATGGCAACCAACAAAATTTCAGAAGCAATAATAGAGGACCACATATTACAACCAATCAAATTACGTGGCAATAGAGGATACCACCTAAAGCAACGTAACCAATATCGTGGCATCGAACTGATGCTACCTATCACATCGAAATCAACTTTTGTGGCAATAGAGGAGACCACCTATAGCAACTAACCAATTTCGTGGCATCGGTACAATACTACATATTCCAGCCAAATTGCTTTCGTGGTAATAGACGAGGTTCAGCAATAGCAACCAAAGTCGGTGCGTAGCAATACTATAACTTGCAACGAAACGGAAACGTTGCAATTGCACCTTTGGCAACACGCGGATGTGTCGCAATAGTACACTTTGCAGCAAAACAAGTGTTGTAAAAAACCTAATTGCAACATTGCGTTACGTTGCAACAAAAACTACAGCAGCCTTTAGATGGACAACGACGCAATACCCTAATGCAACGCGGCCTTTCGCATCCCATGGCCCACGGAATAATTTGGTTGCAATTGTGTCTATTGCAACCAAATATGGCATATTGCAACACATTTTGTGCGTTGCATTAGGGGGAAAATCTAGTAGTGTTGGTCATGGTGTTGGACAGGTCTTGGAGAAGCTAAGTCTGGGCCTGGAGAAATTGCTGCATCACTGAATCCATCTGCGGCTGCTGAGGTGCACTACCAAAACTGTTGCTTCTCCTCTGATGAGTCACTGCTGGTTGATCAACTCCTGATCCTGACCTGGTTGTCACCATCTAAGTGTTAGAAATATTGATTTAGATAGTTGCACAAGGACATGGCTTTGAAAGATAAGGAAAGCTGAAGTGAGGTTATGACAGATTTTGTATTCTCTAATCAATCAGGTATAGCTTACAGTCAGGGTATCTAGAAATAATGACACTTTTCCAAGTTATATATTATGAAGATATGAAACTATTCCAACTGGAATCAACTCAAATGGAGATCTAGAACTCTAGATATAAAACAAATAAGATATTGTGTCAGAGTGTCTACAGATTCGGATAGCTCCAATGTTTCATGCATAACACCCAAAATATCTATCCTATGATGTTGAATTTTTTACTGAAAATCATAAAGAAATTTCTGAACTAACCCAACTTGATTCATGTTAAACGGAGTTATGTAGCTTGAAATGAAGATAAAACACTACTGCTCTATCAGAGAACTGCGTGAATAGATTTTGTACCAAGAGGATTTGCATGATAAATAAAGATAAATAAAGGATTAAAGTTGGATGAGACAAAAATTAACCCAACTAAACAAACTTTACTTCTAAAGAAACAGACGTCATTGTGGTCATCACTAGACAACACACCGCACTCAAAACAAAAATCCAAATCATGCATTTATCACAAAATCAAGCATACAAACACACTCTTAAACTAAGCACATGTTAACTAATGTTGTTCGTAACTAGAGGTTATACTGAAATTAAACTTAACGATTCAATAACCTATTAAAGAAGATCTTTGGGGATTGACCATGGTGGGGTCATAAGATTACTGAGAACGCTTATGAATGCGGGTTGGGAAAAGATTAGAGAGTGCAGAACAAATGCTAAAGATTTGAACAAGGAGCATAGAGTGAAAAGATTAGCCAAGACAAGATAGAGAACAAGTAGAATATCAAGGATGGGTAAAAGCAAGGATATAACATGAAGTGAGAATGGCTTCTAAGATATTATGATCCTTAAATTCGATCATTTTCTAACTAGGCTAACGTCCTACAGTCAACACGACTCTTGTACCACTTTGTCACACTTGTTTTTTAAAGGCAAAACTAGCTACATAAATTACATGTGCGCCAAGATCAAAGTTTCACACATGTAATGAATCAATGAATATCAAATCACAATGTTAAAAAGAAAGAGGGTATTATAATATTATTACGGACTGAAAGTTTCATAATCATATATATCAAGATAATCAAGTGCTAGTAGCGGATCAAATCACGGATGTCTCCACATGCAGTTGACTTGATGCACGCTCGTCTAGAACTCGTCAAAATCTCAAGGAAAGTCCTCAAATCTTTCGTTTGAGCAGCAATCCGAGTTGTGTAGTTGCAATAATGAAAACAAGCATGAGCACATGCCATACTCAGCAAGGGGAAATAATAATAATAATAATAATAATAATAATAATAATAATAATAATAATAATAATAATAACAACAACAACAACAACAACAAGAACAACAACAACAACAACAATAATAATAATAATAATAATAATAATAATAATAATAATAATAATAATAATAATAATAATAATAACAACATGCAAGGCTATATAAGTTGGTTAAATTTTATTAAGCAATTAGATTACTAGCAAGTATAAGTTTATACCAAAATGAAGATAAATAATAAGTATCATTATAAATAATAAATACATCAGGTTAAGTTCAACTTTCATAAATTAATAATCATGTGAGGGGTACATGCCGCTCATGATCTTGAGCTTGACTAATTGATTAGTTTTACACTCTGCAGAGGTTGTACATTTTACCCACAAGTCGCGTAAAAGTCCCAACAAACTTTGAACCCAACCATGTGATGCTAGTTAGGCATCATACCACACTATCGAGGTGTGATTGCATAGGGACGCTACGAGACCTTTACAAAGTTTCCCCAGAAAGTACTGACCCACAAGGTTACTGGATCAGTAGCAAGGAATAAAGCTCCCTAGCAGGTATAGTGTCTTAGCAAAGCCCAACTCCTTGCTAGAGTAGGTCTATACCCCATCTGCCGCCGCCCCATGTCCTTTTGGTAAGGCCACCCCAAGCTAAGGTCCATAATTATTTAGCCAAGCCAGAGCCATAGTCTTGTGATTGCACTGTTGTCCTAGGTGGATCTCCATGTTAAAATTAAGCATTGTGATCTTGTGTTAATGAAATGTAAAGCATAAAGTAAAGCAAGTTCATCACTAATATTCATTAAAACCACGCTAACCCAAGTATAGCAGCTAAGCAAAGCTACCCAACATAAACGTAAACCTAGGTTGGTCAAGGTATATGGTAAACTCTAACTAGTAGCACCTTAATAGGACCCAATCATATTTAATGAAAAGCAGTAAGTAAATACTGTGAATTAAATGCACATTATAATAGGTAAAGTGGGCATGCAACAAGGAGACTTGCCTTCCACGAACCCTTGTTGCTGCTCAAAGTCTTCGGCTTCAACGAATTCCTGGAATGGCACGTTTTGTACGCATCACATCGAGGTACATACAAGCATACAATAAAAATAAAATAAGAAACAATCACCAGACAGGATGAACAGAGCAAAACAAAGACATAAAACTAATCTACGCATCAAAATTATCGTGTGGACATGTAGAACACTAAAACGGATCTATAACGATGAAGATATGAATTAAAAAAGGTTCAGGGGGGTATCTACGAGAAAAACTAAACTAACAGGGATAAAATGTAAGAAACAAAGGGCTAAAACCTAATTATGTATAAAACCAAAGGTCTAGGGCGCAAAACTGCTAGGCTGGACCTCGGGTGCTAAAACTAGAAAACTCAGGGTGTAAAACAGAAAGAAAGGACCTAGATCTAAAGATCTTTAAACTATGGTAGATCTACTTGCGAAACAAAGAAACCCGAGGGTCTCTTTTCTAAAAGAGGTGTGGTACGGCCTAGTTGACCGGTATTGACTGGTTTGACCCGCGGTCAGATGCGATCTCAGCCGTAGATCGTAGGGTGGACAGCTGGCGGCGGTTGTGGCGGGACGAGCGGTGGCCTGCGGTAGAGCTCCGGTGAGCTCACTCGATCTCGAGCTAGGAGGCACAGTTCGCGACGCGGTTTGGACTGGAACGTAGCTTGCGATGTGATGGATCAATCTAGGGTGGTGAAAACGGTGGAGACACAACGAAGATGGCGCGCGGCTCAGCGGGGCGGAGTCACACGATGTCGACAAATCCGGCGAGCTCCGACGGGCGTGCTCAACGCGAACAAGCGACACTAGTTTTCTTCACCTCCTTGCGAAGCTCCGGGTGGCCTTCTTTTCGACGGGTAGGAGGCGATGAGGGAGATCGAAGGCGGCGGCAGCGGCACTAGGCTTGCGGCAGCACATGGAGCTCGAGGTGGCTACGATTTGGGATGAAGCCGAGGTGTGTGGTGGCGGCTGTTTTAATAGGCCAAGAGGTGGCCTTCTTGGCGTGTGGGCCAAGCTGGAGAGGGCGGCGCAACGCGGCTCGGACTCGAGTCCGATGCGGTGACGACGTAGGGAAGGGGACAACAGGCAGGCCCACTTGTCGGCAACCGCAGCGGAGGGAGGTGCGCGGAGCTGGGCTACGCTAGTGCTGCTATGAATTGGGCTGGAAAACCGCCATGAGCCAAAAGAGATGAAGAGGAGGGAGATAAAAAGAAAAGCTTTGGCTATTTTTCAAAAGGGATCAAACAAAAGAATTCAAACAAAAATTTGAATTCAAACAACCAAAATCAATACACCAACATGTATGCAACTAACAACAAACCATTTATTTAAACAATATTTTGTCTACTATAATTTCTATACAGAAAATAAATGTTAGGAAAAATTTTAAAAATTAAGAGAAAATTATTGTTTAAGTTTTCTTCCTATTCACATCCTAAAATTTGAAAACTTCAGGGTGTGACAAAGACCATTAGACATGAATGCGCTAGAAGCTAGGAAGGGGAGAGTATACGGAAATATCAGTTAACATCAAGAACTATATGTTTTTGATTCCCTCGTTCTATTTCATTACTAATTATTATTTCGTCAAGATTTGATCTATTTTTAATTTTTATTGGTGACGGATATCCTATGTTTTGTCTAACAAGTAACCATGGTAATAACATGTGATAGTAAATGAGTATACAGGACGGATCCTTGCTTTGAGCCGTGGTGAGTTCGATCAGTTCTGTGTGTCGTAGCAAGGCAGTAGTCTGCAGGGTGCTAGCGAGCTTGTGATATTCCCTGAGACCTCGCCGTGAGCAACTACAAATCCACCGTCTGCTAATCGTGTATGCCACGTGCTGCACACCACTCGTCAGTTCGGGATGTGCGTACATGAATCGGCCGGCGCCATCGCGACATCATTCACAAGGTACGATGACGATATCTTGCATCTGCAGTTGAGGTACTGGCATCTTAAGGACACTAGTCAGTAATTATGTCATCTCTGCTTTGTTGTTGCCGATAAATCTCATTATATTAGCATGTGCAAAGGTAAGTTTGGAAATTAACTATTCACTTTATATTACTTTATTTATGTTGAGGAATTCGGTAAAATCCTTGCATCCTCGAAACGTCAGGTTGCCGAAATTCATGAAACAGGTTTGCGAAGCAGCTATGGAAGGAAGGTTCGGTTTTGTGAAAAAGGGTGATCGTGAAGAAATCTTAATGTGTTTCGGGTGTTTCACAAGCTTTTAAAACAAGTGTGAAAGTATTTGCCAAATTAGGCTTCTATGCTCGAACTTTTAACCCGTTTCAGGATATGTGGGACTCGCGAAACCCCGGAATCAAGAACCTGCGAAGTTCTGGAATCACAAAACCTGTGAAGCTCTAGAATCATAAACCTGCGAAGCTCTGGAATCACAAACTTGTGAAACTATGCAATCGGGAATCTGCGAAATTCGGGGGTTTTGATGTGTGAAGATCTTCATGCATAAAGGATTCGGGAATCAAGAAGCCAAGTCAAAGACGTTACCTCAAAAGTCCGGGTTTGACGTGTGAACTAGTGGCAGGCATGCTTGTAAATGTATGAAATCAGCCCCGCAAATCACGGGATGTAAAAGACATTTATGTACATGTTCGCACTAAGAATATTCCCTAGATTCGAGGGTATTTTCGGAATGTAAAAGTCCCTTCGTCTCCCTATAAAAGGGGCGCGAGCGTGTAAAGGGATTTACAACTTTTGAGGCGAGTACAAGCTTTCGGAGATTCTTTGTCTCCTGGCCGTAACTTTCGTGCACTTGTTTTTGACTCTTGTGTTCGGGGATTCCATCTAATTTTTCGGACCCCCAACACTTTATTTACTTCTTTGTATAAGTAATTCACTTTTTTCGAGAATGTATAAGTAATTCCCTTAGAATATGTTGGTTTATTCCTCCCAAAAAATAGGGTAATATGTTGGTTTATTAATTACTTCTATACATTATATGCAAACATGTACCCTTGATGTGTAAAGTGTAGTATGTCATATTTGTTTAATTGCAAAATCATCCTAATGACTTTGATGTACACCAAACATTTTTGGATCACCACTCTTTTAATTGTTATTTTAACTTTGCTTTATGATGCTGATCACGTTACATGTCAATTCAATCGCTCCAGGTTAGGGTGCAAATAATAGCAATTTAATTTGTGTGCTGCTAATTAATTTGTCGGCATTCATCTTTGCTATAAATGTAAAATTCTTCTTTACTGGATTTTAAATAAATATAAACATATCCAAAAGACTAGCAATAATAATCATAACTAAATTTAGAAATTAAGTGGCTAGATAAAAGTAAAAACTTCCTAAAGGCAGGGCTAAACCAACAAACTCTCCAACACTTAATTTTCCATATTTTAAAGTGCTAATGGGCTCACGTGTCATACTCTTTTCTTATCTTCTTCCTTTCCCCATCACTCACCTCTCTCTTGTCCTCGTCCTCATCTCTTTCTCTCCCACTCTCATTCTTGTGGCAGCAGCGTCGCGAGGGAGGAGCACGCCGGACTGGCGTGTCGCCGCAGTCGAGGAAGGAGCTCACACCAGTTGGGCACGACATCCGAGGTCGTTCTTCTCGATGAGCCTACATGTGGTGCCCTAAGACCATCCGTAGCAAGCACGTGCACCCCCAACCCCAAATAGAGCTGCTGAGTAGAAGAGAGAGCAGACCTTGAGCTTGTGAAGGACCGATTAGGCGACCGGAGAGGGGGGAGTGAACGGGAGCTGATAAAAATTCTTCTCAAAAGGGATGACTTCCCAAACAAGATGAACTCGGTCGGATACCCAAAATCACACGCTCCGCACACAAACTTCCGTTTGCCAAAACCACGTAGCCACTGAAGTGTTACTAGTCCTAGGAACAAACACTACCAGTAGCCATAACTCCAACACATGCATGACAGCGGAAAAGACTTGGAAGCTGGCTGCCTGGAGGGGGCGGTTAGACCGTGTACAGGGGGCAGTTAGACCGCCTCAACCTGGTAACCAAGAAATCCTCCAAAACACCTCTTCCGAGCCCCAAAACACATCACGGTTTCACCAACATAAATCTCTGGTCAGGGCTAATCTTGCTACCAGGAAATCTTGGCGAAAACCAAAACTTCATCCACGGGCCTAGGGGCGGTTAGACCAGCTACCACGGGCGGTCTAACCTCCTGTACCCAGCAACGAACTCAAGGCACAAACTCCTAGCAAACAACACAGAAACGAGCCAAGATTTCACCTGAACGTTCCTCTGATCAAGGCGAACAAACTCACAGAGGAAAATCCGGAAAAAACAAACTTCGACCTGGGAGACCCAGGGTGGTTAGACCGCCCTCCCCAAAAAACGGGTTGCGGGTCAACCCTCAACTTCCCATCACCCAATCTCCTGATTCACCCCACAGATTGAGGCGAAACTTCGGGTATAGCTGGGTCACCTCCTGGGCAACCTCTCCCTCAAAGGAATCGAACCAAAACGCCCACAATCAAAGGGAATCGCGAATTTAGGCCCTCTAGGTCAAGAACTCGAGCAACTCGAAAAACCACCAAATCAAGGTCGATTCAAGGGGGTTCTTGGAGCAAAGTCACCAGCCAAAGAGGCACAAGGTCCTCATACGTGACACCCAACAAGAATCCCGCAAGAAAACACCCTGAAAACTCCGCCAAGAGAGTCACAAGAAAGGGCTTCGAAAATCACCAAAAAGAAACCGAGAAAGACAACACAAGGCCTTGAGGAACCATGTTGAATCATCTATACATACCATGAAGGTTCATACAAGGTCTAGCTTGGCACCCGTTCATCCATCCCTCTCTCTAGATCTCACATGAAGCTCTCAAGCTAGTCCTAGAAAAACTAGATGAAAAATAGGAAGAGAAAATGGGAAAACAAAAGAGTTAGGGTTCCAAGAGTTGGCTGCCATCCATCACCTCAAGTGTTTATATGGAGGCACCCAAAAGACTAAACTACCCTTACTAGATAACTAGGGATACATGCCCCTCAAGGGCGAATTTGGAAGTCTTCATATTTTCTCCATCGGACGGATGCCCAGCGACCGCAATCTTGCTTAGCCTCGACGCAAGCCTTGCGATCCCGACGCGTGTCCTCCGCTTTGAAACTTCTTGGCGGCAGCGACCCGGGTGGTCAGACCGCTAACCGCCCAGGGGGGCGGTCTGACCACCCCTCCTAGGCATCCTCGTTGAGTCTTTGGCCTCGATTTTCTGGCTCAGCCGAGTAACCCAGTAGTATTCTGGTGAACCACTGCAAACCTCACGAACTCAGTGTAGCCTCCGCTAATCGCCACTCATGACTCGTCTCCCACGTCGTCCCGGCTCGACCTTGGTTTTGACGCTCAACCAAGAAACCGTCCATGACTTCGTCCCGTTGTTCCTGCCACCATGAGGCCCGCACTTGACCCTGTCGGCCACCGGGTCCCTCGAACCAAGCCTACTTGTCTTCTCCACACCTGGAGGCCTCACCGGCAATGACCTTTTGCGCTTGTTCTTCACCTGCACCAACACCAGTCAAGCCACAACCTGGACCTGTAATACTTAGCCAAGAGTCAGTCCACACAATGTTTTTAATCACTAATCACACCAGGAAGCGACCATCCACCGGTCCTCGAACCA
Source organism: Cenchrus americanus (assembly GCA_947561735.1). Lineage (NCBI taxonomy): Eukaryota > Viridiplantae > Streptophyta > Magnoliopsida > Poales > Poaceae > Cenchrus > Cenchrus americanus. The sequence goes on from OX387242.1 coordinate 193,420,891, forward strand.
CACATGGCTCTCAGCTCGCAAAAGGAGGAGCACTCCAGCAACAACATGCACCCCTCACGCATCCTCCCGCGGCGGTTGATTCCCGCGATGAGGGAGAGAGGGGGCCTTGCCGGCCTTGTTGATGCAAAATCGGCACCTCACGCCAAGCCCACAGCAAGCCGAAAGGAGCTGGCTTAACACGCGTGATGAATCCTGAAAGCGTGCCAGTCAATTTTCCTGAAACTGACAAAGGAATAAAAATAGTTAGATAAAACATGGAACTTGCCGAGTGGTAACAGACAGTTCCGTATTTACGGATAAAAGCCAATTAAAATGATATATAGCTACAACAAGCTATCTATCAGCAGTTCAAATATCATTCGGGAGCTGTTAAACATGAAAACATGAAGTAGCCGAATGGATAACGTAAGCATGACAAAAGATCGGTCTTTGTTTAAATAACGTTGCTCACGCATGGTCATGACCGATTTTTGATGATAATCAACAAATAAAATAAATAAAGTAAAACATGATTATAAATATGAGATAAACAAACGTGCATAGGCCAAAAGCACTAGTCTACCGCATGTCTAGATACTTTCAAACCCGTCAAGCATGAAACCAAACAAGTTAATCCACCGCATGATACAACTTGTTTGAAATCACACCACCAACCACAAAGAGATCAATCCACCGCATGATACAATCTAAATATGGAAGGCTAAAAGCACACATTATTTAAAACAAAACTTATGAACCCGTTTTACTCATGGAAGCATAACCGAATACAGCTGTACAGCCGAATCGGGTTCCGTGGAGAAGGAACAAACATTGCCAAAGATGATAAACCTATCAGATTGAATCGAAATCTAATCCACCGGATGATTAGCTCTAAAACAATCCAAAAACCTGCATCTACTGCATGATACCCAGTTCTTTCAAGATTTACACAAGATTGACAAGCTTGAACCCACAACACGTGACAACTTAGATTGATTCGGTTTCGGCTATTAGAAAACGCGTGATCCACGTGCCGTATTGAGCCAAATATGTTAACATGTTCCATAAGGATCATCAAACAAGATAAAGCCGATTCAAACCAATCTAAATTGGGCAAAAGAGTGTTACATGAACTTAAACATAAAGTAAAACTCAAAGCAACATATGGTAACTTAATGAATCTATTAGATCTTGCCAAATCTAATAGAGCCGATAACTAGCTCCAAGCTAGATCTTAGCCCACCGCATGGCTCATGATCTAACAAGAAACCCTCTTGAACCAAGCTTAAATCCACCGCATGATACTAAGCAAGGTAACAAGACCACTTGCATCACGGTCTAAATCCACCGCATGATACTAGACATGATACAAGGTTGCCGGTACTTACGGAGGTCGACGGATCGATGATTCCCCTCGAAGAACTCGACGACACGACTAAAGGACTCGAGAATTTGGCGTAAAGCCGGTTTGTTGTGAAATTGTTCGATACCTATTACATACATCAAGGGTTTATATTTATACCCTTGTCCTAACATGATTCCTGGTCGACTACGAGTACAACATTAAATGTCTAAATTAATGCTCTGATGCCAATGTCCGTCTCGTATACGCCATCAATTCGTTCTTTCCTTGCATCGGGCCACGTCACCATGCATTCCTGGAAACTTCCCCTTTAAAAGCTCAAACAATCCCTATACCATTTTTTGGTGTTAACATATGCCCCTTCAATTACGGGATAAAAGTGATTTTATTCCGGAATTGACTATAAATGCTCAACGTCTTCAAGTCAAATCTGTTTAACACCATTTTCTCCTCCTGCAATCCGTTGAAGTCTCCACTCAGATCCAAACCCTAGGTCATCAACCTTCAAGCTCAACCCTTCAATGGCGGACCAAGCTATCCAGGTAAACTTCATCCCCTTAAGGTTCATTCAGTATTACCTTTCTGATTCCCATCTTAGATTTCTTTTTCCGCCTTTTCTTGATAGGAACTATCCACCAAGCTTTTGATTCATACTGAGGACAACTCATCATCCTGTTTCCTCGGTCCTGTGGGAATTTATGATCCCCGCGAGTTTATTGAAGCCAAATCCAGGAGAATCCCCTTTAAAGCGGCTTTATCAGGGCCCTAGTTGTGGCAAGATGCTTTCAAGAACTGGCCTCTGCCCCCAATTGCAGGCTGGAGAAACTGGTACAAGAGGATACTCACAGATAACAGTGCAAAAAGCAACAATTGGGACACCCTTCGTATTGCCCAGTGTTTGGAGTTATCTCTGGCCGAGACCCCGAAAAATGAGAGCCTTTTGATTGCAGCCTGCCATTTCTGGTCAAATGGTGTCAACGCCTTCCTCTTTGGTCACGGCCCAATGTCTCCTACCCTGGCCAATGTATACATGATGACCGGCCTCGATATCACAGGACCTATGTATCCTTTCCAGTACAAAGGCTCCACCAGGCAGAAAGGAGTGAAGACAGGAAGTGGATACAAGTCATATATCCAGAATCATATGAAAGATGGCCCCCTGAGCGAAGTTGAATACAGGCATTCTTAAATATGTGGCTATGCAGATTTATCTTCTGTGGCAAAGCCAATGAGCCAACCCTGAACCACATTGCAATGGCTGAAGATTTAGCCACTGGTCATCGTGTTCCCCTTGGAAAGTACCTCCTTGGGAGTGTGTATCATATGCTCCATCAGACCACCTCTCAAATGCACACCGGCCAGAAGATATCATGTGTCAACGGCCCTCGGTGGTTTGTACAGATGTGGCTGCAACTACACATGCACCAGATTGTTGGCATCAATCTCAAAAATCGGCATTTCCCTTCATCCAGTCACAAGGAAGGAGAAGTTCAGATTACCAGAGGATGCCAAACCTATGGAGAAGCTTCTTCAACCATATCCATTGACCAAAATGTCAGTCAACTTTTTGAGCTCTTCTTCACAGGTTTCACCAATCTCCTTTGGCTTCCTTATCTGAACAATGATAACTTGACCCTCCCTTTTGAATTCTCCTTTGAAACTAGATGTCATGATGCAAGATCTATAGAAATCTTCAATATCTTCATCCATCCATGCATCTTGCCAGCAGAATTCTGTGGAGGAAGGCTAAATCACAGCACCTATGAATATTATCAGCCAAACATAATGGCTCGACAACTGGGATGTGGCCAAGTCCCCCCAAGGCTATTTCTTCATCCGGAGAGGAAATCAAAGAGAACATACAAGCCAGAAGGGTCTTTGAATACCAATGCAGTCCAACCATTTATACCTGGCTCTTTACACCAATAACAATAGCTCATCCTCTCTTCATCTCCGGGTGGCAAGAGTTCCATGACCATATCTTTAGTGAGCCAGTGCACTCCTTCTGTCTTGAGCTGATGCCTGACTTCCAGCCAACTTCAGAGGTAACACACTTATCTTTTCCTTTGACCAGGCATGCCCTCCTTTACTGATCATGATTTTGGTCACTTCTTGCAAAATACAGTGCCTGCCCCTCAAGCCAGGACAATTGCTTACAATACAGCAGGTCCAATTTCGGCCCTGGGATTTAAATCCACAACTCTGGCTCAGCTGATGTCCAGATATGCTAGACCCAACTCTTATCAGCTCAACCTCTGATAAGAGAAAAGCTCTATCCTTGGTTGCACCTCCAGCTGCCAAGAAGAAAAGAACCACTAAAAAGATTCCCATTGAGGTAATATCTCTTCTATCTTGAACACAAGACCATTCTTCATCTGACAAATTTCATCTTGTGCAATTTCAGACCAGAACTCAGCTACCATCAACAGCTTCAGAATCTGCCAATGCTCCACATGTTGGTATGACCTTTATTGCTTCTTTCTCTTTAAAGATCATCATTTACATTGGCATTTACCCTTTATTTAGTATTTGCAGAAGAAACATTGGTGAATCAACATGTGGAGATTTCTTCCCCTCAACATGCTTCAAGTCCAAGTTCACCAAGGGCTCAACCATCTCCTTTTCAAGCAGAAACTTCAACTTCACCAAGGATTCAATCACCCCCTCCTCAAGCAGAAGTTCCATCTTCACCAGAAATGAACCCATCTTCAGCCCAACCAGAAGCTTCAAACTCTCCAAGGATTCAATCACCCCCTTGCCAAGCAGAAACTCCAGTTTCACCAGGGATGAATCCATCTTCACCTCAGCCAGAAGCTTCAAATTCACCAGGGACTACACCAGCTTCCCCTCAAGTAGAAGCTTCAGCTTTGCCAAGAAATCCCCAAACTCCTCTTCAGCTGATTACTCAAGAAATCCCCCTTGAGCCTGAGCAAACCTCTTCTCCAGTCCAGGAAACCAGAATTGAGGTGAGTGTAAACATCTATACTTTTATTTCCACTTAATAAATCATCCTTAATTCAGCAAACTCTCCTTTTCAGGACCAGGCTACATCACCACCAAGCTCTCTATTTATTGTGAGTGATCCAGCTGCCGAAAAGGATGAAGCATCTTCAAATCAAGTCCTGTCAGAGGAAAATCAGACAAGGCTTAAAGAAGTCCTTTCCTGGTTGCAAAAAGATGCCCAAGACCAAGTCAGAGATGTTGATCACTTGGATGAAATACTTGAATCTATTGATCAAGAACTCCCTGATGACATCAAAGCCTCTTTGGAGCCCATCTCCCATCTGGACAATCTTTATGCAGCAGTGAGGCGAGCTTTAAGGAGTCAATCCTCCAAACCAGCTCTCGAGCAAAAGAGAGCCAAAGTCAAGGAATTTGTGAAAGAATCACAAGCTCAAATCCAGAACAGTAAGGAACTGCTGACCGAACTACAGCCTGCCCTTGAGCTGAAGATCACCAGAAAAGCTGCTTTAGAGGCTGAGCTGAAGACTTTGACAGCTGAAATTGAAGCTGATAGGAAGAAGATAGCCGAGCTTCCTGGATCAATAGAGAAAATCCAAAAGGACACTTCGGCAGCCATGATTGAGTCAAATCAGCTCAAGGCAAAACTTTCCACGCTATCCAATGCTCAAGAAACTTATCAGAAACTGCTGGAGAATATCCACCAGATGACATCAAAGCCTCTAGTGTAATTGCAAAGTACTTGAACATTTGATTGCACCAAGCAACTTGTAACCGAATTAATCGTCCTTGTAACCTGCCTTTTATAAACTTCATTTTCCCTTTTCTGTATCACCTTGTTCGCAATTTTTGGACGATTCATTCAGTAACTATGGCCAAACAGTACCATACCCGAATAGCACTCCGACCGCAACTCAGCCGAGCTAGTTAACCGAATATGACTCAGCTTGAATTCCAAACGACCTGACGGCGATTCGGTTAAGGAAACCTCTCCACTTTCCGAATTTCTCGGGATATGCACCACGATCCAGGGCCACGATCTCTTCGCCATCCCTATAAATAAAACCGTAGGTGCCCCCAGCCTTTCACCAAGTCTTTAGCCTTCAAACTTTTGCCAATCTAAACCTGCTTCCTCCATCACCAGCGCACCTCCAAGCATCAATGGCGGGTAGTGGCAACAGGCACCGCGCCACCGACGAGGCGGAAGGAAGTCGCGTCGGCGCGCGTCGGAGGCAGTGATCGTCAACTTCCTTTATGATACCTCCTAGATTTCCTTCTGTTTCTGATGATCCTCTTTGTTTCAGGCTCATTCAATGGAATCCGGCCCCTGCGCCGGCCACGAATCCGGCCCTGCCGGACGACTCCTCAGAGTCGAACAACTACTCCCCCGTGCCCTACGGAGAGCGCGACGCCCTCCGCTTCAAGGCGGAGCTCGAAGAAACCCAGCGCAAGCTGGAGGATGTTTCCAAGAAGGCTGGAATCGCCGAGCTCGAATGGGAGCATCAGCGCAAGCAGCTGTTGGAGACCATTGACGGTAAATCCCAGTGATTGACTTCGATTCAATTCAACTTTTGAAACTAACCGCCATTGCTTTGTAATGTTGCAGCCTACGACGCCGAGCTTGACCAGTTGAAGATGCTGGTGAAGCAACTAGCGGACAAAGTAAATGCCCCTGGAGACACGCCGGCGGACCGCCTCGTCGCGGTAGAAGATCGCGTGGACGAAGTGGCTGTTCATGGCATCCGCCTCGGCACCACCCTGCGCTTGGCCGCCATGGCGACGCACACCGGCGTCGACTACTCCATACAGCTGCGCGGTTTCCAGGGCGGCGCACCAGAGGACATCAACGAGATCGAAGTCATCTTGGAGCGCCTCGATGGCCACGGCGATGCCATTGCCGAACTTACCCATCCCCAGTCTGTGCTAAACAGGCTTTTTGATTAGTTTGTACTAGGGATGTTTGAACCTTCGGCAATAAATAATGAAATTTCAACTTCTATATTTGCATTATGATGGTCCCCTTTTGCTTGTGAATGTAAATTTTACTATTTTTTGAACGAATTCGGGAACTTTTCCTTAGCCGAACACGCAAAACTCCTGCCCACTAGGCACAAAAATCCGCAGAAAATCTTCAGTTCGGGAACCATAAACACTGCTCAATGAAAACCCTTCGCATTCGGGAAGAAAACCCTGCCGCTTGGTATTCCAATAACGTATGTCAACCAGTCATCACTCCCAATGCGCTCTCACAGTCAATAAAATAGCCCCCTCGGGTGCCCTGCAAATCCACTCGCATACTCTTCCATCACTTCACATCTTCTCCCCCCTGCTCCAGAGGAGAAAACCCCAAGGCCATCGCGGACAAGGGAAAGCAACCCATCAAGGAGGACAACACTCCACCAAAGAAGCGTACCATTCGAGAGTGAGTTTTCTTTCAATCTGTTTCTTGCTCTCATTTGCAATCTCATGGTTTACACCTTTTTGTTTTCTCTAGCCTTGACTTGCTTCCTGAAGAAATCTTTGGGACTGAAGAAGTGCCTGAGTACATCTTCTCTGACTCCTCCTCTGAAGAAGAGGATGCCATGCCGGAACAAAGGATTAATCATCAGCTGTGCCGCCGTATTCGGCATCTAGAGCACAACTTGTGAGACATCACCGCCCGTTGCAATGCCGAACGTGAACGCCGCATGAGCTTGGAGGCATTGGTTGGGGGGTAAGATCATCATCTTTATTTGACTCCCGTACTCAATCTCAAATATTCTCCTGACAACTGTTCCCTTCTTCAGATATCTCTGACAGATACAGCAACGTGAAGGCTTCTTGGGACAACCTAATGGAAGCTACAAGTCATGGCAATCCCCGAAGCTTCCAGGTTGCTATTACGGTGGTCCTGGAACAGTTCAAGAGGGAGGAGCTAAGGAAGCAAAACAAGAAAAATGAATGAAGCATACTTTCGCTTCTTCCTCCAGGCCTTCTGCTTCCCACCCCCTTGTAATCTTGAGTAGCTGGATTGTCAAATAAAAGCCTACAAGAAACATCTATAATGTGGTGTATTTTTGTGCTAAGGGCAATACGCATCAGTATTGGCCATTTCCTGCTAGGATCTTTTGTTCTAAAGGCGGCTCCTTTCTCGAATGCCGGCTGTTTTCTGTGTATTCGATGCCTGTGACCCTGGTGTTTGTATTCAACGATCAATTTCAATACTAGGATAATATTTCTTCAAATATCGTCCATTTATTGCAGCAGTAAATTCCTCTCCTAGCAAAGTTTTCAATATGTAAGCATTGCCAGGTACACATCTGACTACCCGAAAAGGGCCTTCCCAATTCGGGGACCATTTGCCGAACGCACTGTACTTAGTCCCAATCGGCAGTAACGCTTTCCAAACCAAATCTCCTTCTGCAAATTGCTTGACCTTTACTTTCTTGTTGTAATATTTAGCAACTCGCATTTTGTTCTTTTCAATATTTTCCAGGGCTTTAAGACGAATCATATGCAAATCCTCTAATTCGTCCATCATTAATCCACTATAATCTTTGGAGCTTAAATCCTTTTGCAAAACCACTCTCCTAGAATCTGATTGTATTTCCCAGGGCAAAATAGCATGATGCCCATAAACCAACTCATATGGAGAACTTTTTGTAGCTCCATGGGGAGCCATTCGGTAAGCCCATAAAGCCTCATTGAGTATCGAATGCCATCTCTTTGGCTTCTGATCAATCTTCTTTTGTATAAGCTTGATCATGATCTTGTTAGAAGCCTCTGCTTGACCATTAGCTTGGGCATAATAAGGAGAAGAATTAAACAATTTGATCCCCATGCTTTCGGCAAACTCCCTAAACTCCAAAGATACAAACTGAGCTCCTTGATCAGTTGTAATTGTTTGAGGAATCCCAAACCTATAAATGATGTGTTCTTTAACAAACTCAATCATGTTTTCTGATGTTACTTTCTTCAGTGGAATTGCCTCTACCCATTTGGTGAAGTAATCTGTTGCCAAAAGCACAAATTTATGCCCCTTGCTAGATGGAGGATTTATCTGGCAAATCAAATCTATACCCCATTCTCTGAATGGCCATGGCTTGATAATTGGATTTAGTGCTGATGCTGGAACCCTTTGAATATTTCCAAACTTCTGACAATCTTGACATCCCTTGTAATACTCAAAGCAATCCTCCAACATCGTCGGCCAAAAACATCCAGTGTGCCTGATAACCCATTTCATACGATAGGCCGATTGATGCGCTCCACATAGCCCATCATGCACCTCACTCATCATTTTCTTTGCTTCTTCTGGACTCAGGCATTGCAGCAACACCCCATCCAATGATTTGTAGAACAAACGTCCATCCAGAAGAACAAATTTTATAGCTTTATACCTGAGCTTCCTAGAAACCTTTCGGGATGGATTCTCTAGATAATCAACAATCTCTTTTCTCCAATCATCCTCTGCAAGATCACTCCCGAAAGCACACACCTCCATGGCAAACACTTCTTGGTTTTCTCTATAACCTGAAGCACTTTGAGCCAACCTGTTTGCCTCTTCATTGTGTTCTCTAGGAATATGTTGTAGAATTACTAACTGAAAACTCTTTAAGATTTCCCTGCACTCTTCATAGTAATTCCTCAGGATATCACTTCTACATTCATATTGGCCATTCAATTGTTTTATAACCAGCTCTGAATCTCCATAAATTTCAACTGAAACAGCTCTGGCTTCTTTCAAATATTGAAGCCCTCTAAGTAGTGCCTTGTACTCAGCTTGATTGTTTGTGACAGTGGGCTGAATAGGGATAGCAAATTCAAACATCTCACCTCTGGGCGAAATCAATAAAATCCCTACTCCCCCACCTTTACCACATAAGGATCCATCAAAGAACAAAGCCCAAGGAGTAATTTCAAGCAAATCAATTGATGGATCACGATGCTCAGTAATAAAATCAGCAATAATCTGAACTTTAATAGGTTTTGCCGATTCGAACTTCAGCTCAAACTCAGATAAAGCCAAAATCCACTTGCCAATCCTTCCATTCAAAATTGGCATAGACAACATGTGTTTTATTACATCAAACTTTGAATATACAACGCATTCGGCATTCAACAAGTAGTGCCGAAACTTGGTACACGAGTAATAAACACACAAGCACAGCTTCTCCGTGGCCGAATACCTGGTCTCAGAATCAAGTAATTTTCGGCTAAGGTACGCTACTATCCGCTCCTTTCCTTCAAATTCTTGTATAAGGGCCGATCCAATGGTTTGGGTATCGGCCGCCACGTACAACTTAAAAGGCTTGTTCAACTGAGGAGGCACCAACACTGGTGGTTCCTTCATGTATCGCTTGATCTGATCAAAAGCCTTTTGTTGTTCGTCACCCCATACAAATTTTTGATCCTTCTTGATCTTCAACAGTGGAGAAAAAGGCAAGATCTTTTGTGACAAATTTGAAATGAATCTTCTCACAATATTGATCTTGCCAAGCAGTGATTGCAACTCTTTGAGATTGGTTGGAGGAACAACTTCGTCGATAGCTTTCATGCTTTTCTTGCCAACTTCAATCCCTCCTTCATGTACCAGAAATCCCAAGAATTCTCCAGCTGAAACTCCAAAGGCACACTTGTTTGGATTCATCTTCAACCCATGCTTTCGGGTGCACTCCAGAGTTCTCTTCGCATCCTTCAAGTGTGAGTCATGATTCAAAGATTTGATCACGACATCATCAATATAAATTTCAACAATTTTGCCGATCAACTCATGAAAGATATAATTCATGGCTCGTTGATAAGTTGCACCGGCATTTTTCAACCCAAATGTCATGACAATCCACTCAAACAGGCCTATATGCCCAGGACATCTGAAGGCTGTCTTCAATATGTCTTCTATTGCCATAAATATTTGATTGTACCCTGCATTACCATCCATAAAACAGATAACTTTATGTCCAGCAGCAGCATCAACCAATAGATCAGCAACAGGCATTGGGTATCCATCCATAGGAGTGGCTCTGTTCAAATCTCTGAAGTCTATGCAAACCCTCATCTTCCCATCTTTCTTGTAAACAGGGACGATGTTTGAGATCCACTCCGCATATCTACATGGCCGAATGAAATTTGCATCGGGTTTCAATTTCCTTTTTCACGTCGGCCAATACTTCATCCTTGTAGATTTTTCGAGGAGGTTGCTTATAAGGTTTAAAACCAGGCTTGATTGGCAACCGATGCTAAACAATGGAATGATCCAAACTAGGCATCTCCGAATAATCCCAAGCGAAGCAATCTTTACATTCTTTTAACAACTTGATTAATTCTTCCCTGAAACTTGACTCCAAATTAGCACTGATAAATGTCGGCCTTGGCTTGTCACCATCTCCAATATCAATTTCTTCTAACTTATCAGCCGACATGAATCCACGTCCTAACTTTCCATCAGTTCCATCAACTGGATTATCCATTTAAAAATTACTACAAGAGCCGACTGCTTGAATCGGTTGTTGATCACTACTGACTGGTTCAACAGGACCTTCACCCCAGTCCTTTCCTGAGAAGCAATCGATGCCTTGATACTCCCAGAAGGCTGGTTCGACGTTAGCTATGCTCACTGAATCGTCTGCTTGGACTACTTCAATGTCATCATCTACCCATTGAACGAGTTGTTGGCGCATGGTAGATGGGATGCAGCAATTAGCATGGATCCAGTCCCGTCCGAGCAGCAAGCTGTAAGCTCCTTTGCCCTCAATGACAAAGAAGGTCGTGAGCAAAGTCTTGGACCCAATCATCAGATCCACGTGCACGCAGCCCTTGGTATTTGAAGGATTTCCAGCAAAATCATTCAGAATTATGCTTGTTGGCGTTAAGTCTCCGGGGCCCATGCCAAGCTTCCTGAATGTAGTGTACGGCATCACGTTGACTGCAGCTCCACCATCAACAAACATCTTGGTCAATGGCTTGCCATTGACATATCCCTTCAAGTACAACGGCCTCATGTGTCGATTCCTGGCCAGCTTATCAAAGGTAGCCTGCTTGGCCAACACCAATTGCGCCATTAATCCCCCAAGTTGCTCATCCTCATTGATATCTGGAGATGTTTCCTCCTGCACAACTTGGTTAGCGGGAGCCATGAACTCATTCGGCAGAAAGTGGAACGAGATCCTCTGAATTCGGTCTTTTTGATTGTTGTCGGCAGTCACTCCATCTGTACCGTTCGCTGGCATCCGACGGAGCAGCTGAGTCCAAACAATTAGCCTCCTCATTCGTACATATTTTGGCCCTCCTTCGTACATATTTTGGCCCAATAATGAGGCCTGCTAATAAGTGGAGAAGGCAGTGTGCAGACCCACGCCGCTCCCCCAAATCGCCGCCGCCGTCTTCAGCTCAACCCCGCCGCCGCCGTTGCGTCGAGGAGAGCGGGGCCATCGCCATCCCCTCGCTCAGAGCTGCGCCGTCGTCGTCCCTTCTTCCAGAGCCGTGTCGTCGCCATCCCCTCGCTCAGAGCAGCGCCGTCGCCATCCCTTCGTTGTGGGCTGCATCGTCGTCGTTCTCAGGCCGAGCGTCTCCCCATCGCCGTCCCTTGCTAAGCGCCGCCGTCGTCCTGGATGCTACCGGCCTGCAGCGTTTCCACCTCGTCGTCGTCGAGGAGCTGTCCAGAGCACAGCTAATTTTTCCCATTGTGATGCTCCATTTTGGCAGGACCAAGGTAAAGAGTAGGAACTAGATGGAGGGAGTTCGCACATGTGCAGAGAATGCATGTATAGTGGAATTTGTGCAGGAGCTTGCGATCTGTGTAACTTGAGGCTGTATCGAAAGCATAAAAACATGGAATTTTATAGATTTCCATTTTGTTGTAAATTATCATGGAATTGAATAAAAAGTATTGTTGACTCTTGCAAATTAAGAGATGCACACATTGCTGGTCATATGGACTTCACAATTTTCGCACTATTGTATACTTCAACCACAGATGCAAAAGCTACTCCAAAATAATCTATGTTCCAGGAAGCAAAATACATTTTTCCTATTGGAACCAATACTACTAGAATTCTGCTATGACATCATCTATGATTGCCCCCTGCAAAATAAAAAGTGCAGATATGTATGTTTCAGACATTTGTGATTCAGAGAAAAAATGCATGAATTTGTAACATTACCTTCAGTAGTTGGGAGAAACTATTGATGACTGTGTATGATTCAGAGATCTCTTCCTGAGGTAAAGATGGATGGTTCGGGCATGCATTTTGTAATGTTGTGTTATCAGATCCTTTTTTCTTGTCACACACCTTTGCATTATTTTTTTTGTTTTTAACTCCCTTTTTTGCACACTTGCGCTTCTTCTCATACCAAGCTTTTTTGCGCTTTGCGGTTTTTGTTTCCACCTCCTTTTTCTTTAGACTTGCTGTACTCAACAATTCATTAGGCAAAGTAACATTGGTGGGAGCGATGATGGGATCCATAGGACTTGTAGCACCATTCAGTTCTTCTTCAATTTGCTTGCTGAGCATGTCAAGTGTGTTGTTTACTAATAAGATGCATGTCGGATGGCTCGCAACTCGCTGTGCCAAATTGTTGAATTTGCGTGCCATATCTTTGTAGTTCAACAATTCATCTAATTTTGGATTCTCTATTATGTCTAGGCCTTTGATGTCCTGTACTTTTCCACTGCGTGCTTCCCGCGTCCATCTCTTCAGTACATAGTGTGCAGGAAGTGATTTGATATTCATCAAATCAAGGACTTTTAAAGCATGGCCACATAGTATTCCGAGTCTATTGAATTGCCCACAACTGCATGTACTTGTCTGTTCTAACGGATGACCAATGACTTTGTACTCCTTCTCAAAGGTAAAATTTTCATCTAGACTCCCAATTGCTGCAAGATATTCATTTGTTCCTTCCAATGTTGTGGTGCATGCTACCATTGATTTCTCGTATTCACTCTGAAAAGCTTCAAAAATAGTTGGTGTGTACAGCTTGCTAGCTTGAATTAACATAGGTGTCCTCATTTTGATTCTAGGTAATTTTTTCCTTGAATCAAATTCAGATTGCAATTCCTTCTTTCTTTTATATTCCACGACCCTTTCAAATTGCTTGAGAAATCTGATTATATCAAAATCAGATTCGAAATGCCGCTTTAGGTCGCTGTTCAAACTCTCACTGAGTTGTGTACTTCTCATCCCTAATGTGAACACATCCTTCATATAACATTCAGCCCATTTTTCCTTTACCTTGTATATACTATCCAACCAAGTTTGTTTGCTTGCCTTTGACCTCATGTTGTTAAATGCTTCTTCAAATGCTGCTTCATCTTCGTACTCATACATACACGCACTGAATTCTGAGAGAATACTTGGTTCTGTATCGTTGTCTTCTACTTCCTGTTCGGGAGAAGCATCTGATTCTTCATCAGCAAGTTCAGCTATATGCTTGACAGCATTCTGCATAATGTGAAATGTGCACAGACCATGCCATGATTCTAAAAAGACTGCCTTAATTGCTTTTGCCATTGCATAATCTTGATCGGTATATATTGTTTTGGGTTGCTTGCTATTATGGGCTCTCAAGAAGGTATCAAATAGCCACTTGAATGATTCAAATGTCTCATCATACATGAGACAAGCACCAAAAACAACGGTTTCCCTAAATTGATTGAACCCAACAAATATGCCAAAAGGCCAACTCTCCTTGTTTGTACCAAAGGTAGTATCAAAACTGACAACATCACCAAAATATGCATAGTCAGTGAGCATTTTAGCATCAGCCCAAAATATGTTTGCAATGTGTTCTTCCTGATCCATCTGCAATGCATATTGAAATGATGGGTTCTCCACATCTTTTTCCTGAAAATACCTAAGCATGCTTCCTGCTTGACCATATGCCATCTCCCGTTGTCGCTTGCCCCGTAAATAGTTCTTGTGGTCTTGAAGAGTGTAACTGAGATTAGCTGAACCACCAACTTGGATGCAAGCCAATTCATGTGCAGCTTTGGGTCCAATTCCTGCATCGTCAGCCGTCTCAATTTCAAAACCTTGTAACTGTGAAATTTTCCTTTGGGACGCCATCAAGTGTGAGGTTTGTGGCAGGTGAAGGCTATGATTGTGTTCCAAAATCAGATCAGTCACTTTATAATTTCCCTTCTCTCGATCCAGTATGAGACCTATGCGGACTGGACAATCAGTTCTAGTTTCAGCTCTTGGATGCTTTGTGAGATGATCCCTTTTATCTGGCACTCTATGGCCTTCATTTGCACAAACATATCTACAAGATCTAACAGCTCCATCAGATTGTCTTTTGTTTGCATACTTCTTTCGAACCTCAAAGCCTTTTTGACCTCCATAGGTAACCCAAAACATCCAGGCATCTTGTATGGTATTGAACTCCATGCCAATTTGGGGTAACGAACCAGAAATCAAACTCTCCCTACAGCAGCAAAAAAAGAATCATGCTAAGCTCGGCAATTAAAATGGAGAATCTGTACTTATGTGAAGCCATTAATCTAATCTGATGATGCAAATAAACAATCATGATCACCTATTTTCTGCCATCTTGCAGATTTTGTTTTCACGCAAAACTTCTTTCATTCCATATCAACACATCTAAGGATGCCAACGATGACTAGATTAGAACAACGAAAAATATTAGAAGAAAGAAAGATCCATGTCTGCAGAGTACTCCACAAATTGATCGAATCAATGGCAATGTACCACGAGAAGTAGATGATCGCCGGCTCGCCTCGGTCGTTGTAGCTCCAGCTCCGCGCCAAAACAAAGTGGCGTCCCCGCCAGAACAGGGAGCAATCGCGCCAAAAACGAAGGAACGCCGGCTGCTGCTTTTCTCGCTTAACAGGCCGTGGGCCAAAACATCCGTGTGCGAAGGGGTATTTTGCCTGGGGGGAAAGCTGCTCTGTCGGATGCCAGCAAACGGTGCGATGGAGTGACTGCCGGCAGCAGTCACAAGACCGAATTCAGAGGATCTCGTTCCCAGAAAGTACACCATGCATGCTGGAGCCGAACGACCCGATCCTTCAGGCCTGTCCTTTGGGCGCCATACTTGCTTTTTCTTGGTTCCCGTCTGCTTCAATTCTTGGTTCCTCAAGCGTTGAACCCTTCTCTTTTGGCTTCTCCTCAAGCCAGGCGGGCACCACTGTCCTTCTTGCCAGATGTACTCGCATTCCTATTCTTCCTGATCAACCCACTTTTGATCAGCTCGTCGTTTCCTTGGGTGATCGTTGACCTCATTTATTTTTAAGCACCGACCATCATTGGGATATATCCTTCCAATTCTCTCATGGACGGATCGGTGATTGACAGCTTCCTGCCTATATTCAGTGTATTTATCACTGCATTCTGGGAAATTCTTCAATGTGGGGAGTTTCAAGCCCTCGTTCCAGCAATGCCTGAAGAATGCGCATCCCCAATGTGCACGCTCCTGTTCCCGTGCATGCTCTTCTAGCTCTCTTCTGCGCGCTCCTTCTTCAAACCTCCGCTTCTCCTCTTCGTATTTTTGCCTCTGGTAGCGTTCCTTTTCCTGTTGACGCTGCCACTTGTTAAGGAGAATGTGCGTGTTTACTCTGGGCTTGGTCCTGGAAGATTCCCCAACCTCAATCTGGCTCTTCAGGATGCGAGGAGCCTCTTTGTGGACTTGCTCCATTGTCACTTGACGTGTAGGATCAACTGATCCATCTTGTTTTGCTCTAGCTGAAGTCAAGACCTTCACTTTCCCCTTTTCCTCAGCAGTTACCATATTAACCGAAAAGCCAACCATGTTCTGAGGGAAAGGGTGGCCATCCAGCTTCATCTTATTATCGAATTTCAGGTGACCCTCCTGGATAGCCTTTTGGATCCTCATCCTGAAAACCCTGCAATCATTAATGGAGTGAGAGTTTCTATCATGAAATCCACAGTAACGTTTCTCCTTAACTCCATCAGGCCGAAGCATAGAATGCCCCTCAGGCAACTTGATTCGACCTTCCTTCACCAGGAACTCAAAGAGCTTGTCAGCCTTAGTCACGTCAAAGTCATACGTGCCCTTGTCTTGCTTTATCCATCGCTGGTTTACAGTTAACGGTTCTTTGCCCCACATGATCTCAGCTGCGGCCACTTCCTCATCATCATCAAATTCCTCCTCCTGATCAGCTTTTTCGAGGAACTGGTTGTAGATATCAGCTATGTCATGGTGCTTGGCGAACCTGGAGTCTTTCTTGAATCCATAAGCTTGATTACTCATTAACGACAACCTCTGGGACAGCTGACCCAAATTGTCGAACTCCATGCCAAATAGCTTCTCCCGAATAGCCGGTAGCATTCCCGCAATAGCCATGTCAGCCAATTTATCATCTGGTAAAGTCAAAGAGAAGCACATGCCCTTGACCTCCCTGAACCTCCTGAGGAATTCTAAGGGTGTCTCATTGTGTCTCTGTTTCAAGGTAGCGAGATCAATTAGCTTCTTCTCGGTACTGCCACTGAAGTAATGAGCATGGAACTTCTATTCTTTCCAGGTGTTGTCTAATTGAGGAGGCAAAGAAGTAAACCATGTAAATGCCGGGCCTGTCAACGATAAAGGAAAATATCTGACCCTGAATGCCTCGTCAGCTGAAGCTTCTCCAAGCTGCATTAAGTATCGGGCAATGTGCTCTACAGTGCTTGTATCGTCCTGCCCAGAGAACTTTGTGAACTCCGTAGGAGGCTTAACCCTTGGCGGCAAGATTACCCTGTGGTACCACTCTGGGAAAGGAGGCGTATAAGCTGGTCCCTGCATTTTAGGTTTTAGGCCGAATTGATTTTGCAAAACATCGGCCATTTTCTGTGCCAAGATATCATTTTCTTGCATTCCCACAGTTGTACCATACCCAGGATTTGGGAAAGCATCGATAGCTCCATAATCCATAACCTCTGAATATCCCCCACCATACATATTTTTCTGCAGCCTATTGTTGGTCGAGGCTATCTTGTAAGTAGAATTAGGTGGCATCCCAGATGAACCGAACGCCAGGTCCCCATATGTAGGCCTATTGGGCATCGCTTGATACGGGTTCGGCTATTGAACTGGTTGACCTCCATTGTTTTGTAGAGGCGGCTGGACTGGCTGACTTCCCACTCTTTACGGAGGCGGTTGGATTGGTTGACCTTGCAGTGGTGGTTGAACGCCTGCATCTCGAGCTGGTTGAGCAGAACTAGTCTCTCCAACCTCTGCAGAAGAAGTGTGAGGGGATACTCGATTAAGCATCCTCTCCATGCCTGGGTCAAATACTCCGACCATCATCTGCTTAAACATATTCAGGAAAGCAGTATGATGTTTAGTCATCACGGAGTCCATAGTTTCCCGAAAAGCTTGCAAGACCTCCTGTTTCTCCCGAGCAGCTGTGGAATCAGGTTCCCCTGGTAGCAGAACTCTTGGCATCTCAGTTTTAAGGTACGGTACACCGCTTCTGTTCTTGCCAAATGACATCAGGCATTTCTGCTGGAATTGGTCAATGGCATCTTTCAACTGCTCTTGTTGCTCTGGAGACAGGTCATTAATGGTGACGTCCATGATGTCGTGAATGTCAGGCATCTTGAATCAGCTAGAAGGTCTCACCAGGCGTGCCAAAAAGTGTGTTGACGCAAAATCGGCACCTCACGCCAAGCACACAACAAGCCGAAAGGAGCTGGCTTAACACGCGTGATGAATCCTGAAAGCGTGCCAGTCAATTTTCCTGAAACTGACAAAGGAATAAAAATAGTTAGATAAAACATGGAACTTGCCAGGTGGTACCGCACAGCTTCCGTATTTACGGATAAAAGCCAATTAAAATGATATATAGCTACAACAAGCTATCTATCAGCAGTTCAAATATCATTCGGGAGCTGTTAAACATGAAAACATGAAGTAGCCGAATGGATAACGTAAGCATGACAAAAGATCGGTCTTTGTTTAAATAATGTTGCTCAGCATGGTCATGACCGATTTTTGATGATAATCAACAAATAAAATAAATAAAGTAAAACATGATTATAAATATGAGATAAACAAACGTGCATAGGCCAAAAGCACTAGTCTACCGCATGTCTAGATACTTTCAAACCCGTCAAGCATGAAACCAAACAAGTTAATCCACTGCATGATACAATTGTTCGAAATCACGCCACCAACCACAAAGAGATCAATCCACCGCATGATACAATCTAAATATGGAAGGCTAAAAGCACACATTATTTAAAACAAAACATATGAACACGTTTTACTCATGGAAGCATAACCGAATACAACTGTACAGCCGAATCGGGTTTCGTGGAGAAGGAACAAACATTGCCAACGATGATAAACCTATCAGATTGGATCAAAATCTAATCCACCAGATGATTAGCTCTAAAACAATCCAAAAACCTGCATCTACCGCATGATACCCAGTTCTTTCAAGATTTACACAAGATTGACAAGCTTGAACCCACAACACGTGACAACTTAGATTGATTCGATTTCGGCTATTAGAAAACGCGTGATCCACGTGCCGTATTGAGCCAAAGATAAGAACATGTTACATAGGGATCATCAAACAAGATAAAGCCGATTCAAACCAATCTAAATTGGGAAAAAGAGTGTTACATGAATTTAAACATAAAGTAAAACTCAAAGCAACACATGGTAACTTAATGAATCTATTAGATCTTGCCAAATCTAATAGAGTCGATAACTAGCTCCAAGCTAGATCTTAGCCCACCGCATGGCTCATGATCTAACAAGAAACCCTCTTGAACCAAGCTTAAATCCACCGCATGATACTAAGCAAGGTAACAAGACCACTTGCATCACGGTCTAAATCCACCGCATGATACTAGACATGATAAAAGGTTGCCGGTACTTACAGAGGTCGACGGGTCGATGATTCCCCTCGAAGAACTCGACGACACGACTAAAGGACTCGAGAATTTGGCGTAAAGCCGGTTTGTGTGAAATTGTTCGATACCTATTACATACATTAAGGGTTTATATTTATACCCTTGTCCTAACATGATTCCCGGTCGACTACGAGTACAACATTAAATGTCTAAATTAATGCTCCGACGCCAATGTCTGTCTCGTATACGCCATCAATTCGTTCTTTCCTTGCATCGGGCCACGTCACCATGCATTCCTGAAAATTTCCCCTTTAAAAGCTCAAACAGTCCCTCTGCCGAACGATGGCACACTGCTGACCGCAAGCGTCCTTTACCGATTCCTTTGAGGAGATCTTTCCAGCCGAATGGTATTCATCACCAAGCTCGGCCCACAAGTCAGCCTTTCTCCTGTACCATTTTTTGGTGTTAACAGGCCTTGCCGGCGAACTCTGCTCCGAAGCCGCACTCGAGGAGGGAGAGGGGGTTGCATCCGGCCTCACCGGCGAGCTCCGCCCCGAAGCCACTGGAGGAAAGGGAAGGAAGGAGGTGATGCTCGCTGTCGGAATCCCTGAGGACCTCTACCGCCGAATCCGGGCTTGGAGTCTGCACCACGGCCCTACCAAAGTCGCCGCACACACCGCACCTGCACACGATGGTCCGAGATGCCGTGAGCAGTGCAGGACCCAACACTCGCCCGTAGGCGGCCTTGCTGCGGCGATTGCAGCACCGTGCTGCCACCATGCCGGCCGCGACCTGAGCTGGCTCCGACGACCACACGCCACGGAGATCCGCACCCGCAACCGCTGCCGCGCAGCACACAGTAGATCCGACCAAGGGACGATCGGATCCGCCCCCTGGGACACCGAAACTGGTGCTCTGCGCCACCGCAGATGCTGGTCGTCGCGCAGAATCTTGATGCCGCCTCCCGCTCCGAAGCAGCGCCGTTGCCGGAGAAGCCCCACCACAGACATCCTAGGGGGGACGCGGAGATGTAGAGGAGGCTCGGTCGGCGTGGATTGCGGGAGTGGAGGAGGTGCCCGGTAGTTGGGATGGGGAGGTGAGGGAGATGAGAGAGAAAACCTAAGAGCGGGGGACGAGAAGGCCGTTGCCTCATAATGGGGATGGAGGTGAGAGAATTGCTGGAGTTGCAACAGTGCCAATTTTTCCCTCATTTTGGGGTTGGGCGTTGGGAAGGGGGAGTTACCGGAGACGATCTAAAGGCGAAGCTCGCTTTGCGCATGGCACCCGCGACCGAGGAGTAGCTCCTCGGGCCGATGTGCCATCACAGTCGAGGAATGGACTCTCCAAGCTGCCAGGGCCTGCATGTGGCACCCATGGCCAGAGGCGTAGCTCATTAGTCCTACAGCTAGAGCCAAGGATAGGGTGGCGTGGGATCGGGGTCCTGGGAGGAGCTCGTCATGCCGGCTCGACACCAGGGACGGAGCTTGCACAGGCCACACGATGCCAAGGGCGGAACTAGCCAAGTTTCCGCCAAAGGGGGAGGAGGCGTTGTCCTTCCTTGTGTGATGGCCGGTAGTGGGGAGCCTCCTCCCTCGCGCAGAGCTGCGGCAGCGGGAGGGCACAAGGGAGCGAGGGGCGGAAATGACATGAGCACGTCCAGCGGAGGGAGATGGCAAGGCCGAATGACATCCAAAAAATGCGGAGTGGAGGGGCAACGTTGGCGAGCAGGAGATAGCGACAAGATGAAGAGGGCGAGGTCATTGGTTAACGTTCTAAGGTGTTTTTCTTTTTTTTACTGAAGATTTACGTTTTAGAGTTGTTGTTGGATATGCTCTTATTTATTATTTGTAAAGGCATGTGTACTATACTAATGCCTCTTTTTTGCATTCCATACATGTTTTATTCATGGATTGCACTTGCAACGTATTCGCTCCGGCCTAAATTACTTATCGTTTTGACTTTTCTACATACATTTATTTTATTATGCACCTATATATATATATGTCCACATACAAAACGAAAGTGCTATCCAGAAAAGTCAAAACGCGGAGGAAATACATACCTCAGATATTTATTCACATGCACTCAACACAACTAGCAATGACAAAGATGTTGGGCATATCAAATTTAAGGAAAAGCTATATGTCACGAGCACAATTCTGGCATGCCTGTCACACGAATTTGTGCGTCGTTGATTGCGCGATCTGTGACTGCTGTGTGTTTGCGTTTTGTGTCAGTTGATCTGTCTATGACATGTGGGGTCGGGTTGATCGATTGTTTAATTTTTTTTTGTCTCACGTAGTTGGCCTCGTCGTTTCTGTTTCACTCATTTTGCGTCTGCATTTCCCTTTCTCGAGCTGCGGCTGCTCCGCCCATGGCGATGCGCGGCGGAGGTAGGGTTCCTGCCGCACGGGTAAGGCTCCTCCATCTCGATCCATTCATGTTTGGTAGATCTGTTTTTTGCTTGCCTCTTCCCATTCTTCCCCACCCGTGATGTGCTCGTGCATGGCGAACATCCGCTGTTTGTCCTAGAGCCCGACGACGAGTGCCAATTCTAGGTTCCGGCCGCCTCAGTGAGTTCTCCTACTCCTCATTCGCTCTGCTCGATCCCACCTCCCCCTCCATCCTTCTGCTCTAATTTCTCTGCAATTTGTAGCACGTTGTCGGTACTGTCTTTGGTTTTTCATTCTAGGATTCGTTCCAGGATTTTAGGGGCTGGCCGGTTGCCTGATTCAGGTCGTTTAGGATTTGGGGCTGGGCTTTCCTCACTCTTCGATTTCGATCTGCTGTTAATCCGCCCCTATCTAGGGTTTCCTACCTAATTGATGGATTGTTTGTTGGAGCTGTTCGTCTTCAGTTAGGATGGGGCGAGGTGTTTGTCTGATGGATTGGGTACTAGTTTTAAGGGAACATCATCTATCATTTCTGATTTTCTATGTTAACTAAGTGCTGATTTACATTACAGACATGATGAGTTTATCACCAAGAAGGGTGAGTGGTAACAAGTTGCATGGGGAGGTCAACAGTTTGAGTATTTAACTTATCTGCAATCTGAATTTTCAGAATGTATCATTCAGTCAGAATTTAGCCTAGATTGCTTACTTTGTTGCCTCTGATAAATCCTGAAAAATGGATGATTGTCTAGTGCATGACTAACACCTTGCATCTTTAAATGGATGTGCAATTTCTGATCCTTTATATGTGAGTCAAATTTTACATATTGCAGTGAAGCTACAAATGCACAAGTATGTATCTATTTGGACATCATTTTGGAATCATCTTTTGAATTGTCTCTTTATTTGTTGGAATAATTGGTTTCACATTTTAGCAGGCTAATAATAAGCACTCAATGTCTAATAATATGCTCCTTTATTGTTTTAACTGAATTTAGCACTCAGAGGTATACCAGCTATATGTAGTGCATTTGCGTTAGTGCTTCTTTGTCTCCTCAAATTTTCTCTAGCTAAAGCTAACTGCAATGTGTTATTTGTTTTCTCTGATTTCTCTATATACAGGTCAGGAGAAAGTTCTGAAAAGCACAAGTTTTCATTTGCACAAGGTTGGTTTCACAAATGAAGAATATGGGTTCAAAATTATTTCTTTTCAAATAATCTTGTTATGGTGTGAAATGAGTATTCTAATAATTTGACAGTATATTTTGTAGGATTTTACGGTGTGTATTGCACTGTCATTTGCATATTACATTCATGTAAATCTGGTCAGGATAAACTACAATCTGTTTCCGTGACATCCAGATTTTATGTTAAGATGCATTGCACATAGAACAATCTGCTTATTTGGATTTTGTATTTTGGTCATAATAAATATGTCATTTGCTTATTTTGTATATGCCTATGATAATATGAATGTTTGCCCAGATTTTGTATTTGAACAATTAATGTCCAGATATTCATGTGATGGCTTTAGTAAAATCTTATTTGTTTTTGATATTTGATTATTTGAATAATATGTCATTTGGGGGTTCTCGTCACACCCTGAAAATACATGTTGACGTGCATGGACATATAGAATAATCTGTCATTTGTATTTGGCATTTGGTCATTTGAATAGTCTGTCAACATGTTAACAACACAGTTGTGAGAGCAACAGCTAGTTGGCAGTTCAGTTCTGCAGAGCTTCCTGCTAGTTTTCAAGCTTCCATATTCTTATAATCTATGCGATGTAAGTGTATCCTATATTTCTATGATGGTAGTGACAACACATTAGATGCAGGGCCAACTGCATATCTTAATTTTGGGTTGTGTATCCTTTTCAGTCTTGAGTTTTTTCTATTTAAATTTTAGACACAGGAAGTCTCTCCAGTCTGAATTGTTGATTGTTTGGGCCATGAGATTTCTAATGATCCAGCACCATCCTTAAAAGTTTGTGAAAAAATATATTTTTAACACAACTGCCTTAGCCCGCAAGTTTACGACATTTTTCGTCGTTAAATTTTCAAAAGGATGGTACCTTGAGTCCCTGATTGTTGTTTATTTTTCATAGTTGCAGTTCTATCTGGCTAATGTACAGTTTCAAATGTTGTTTTAGTACATCTTAACTTTTGTGGTTCTTTTTCTTTCAATCAAGTTTAACCATGATCAGGAATTGCAGATTCTTTGTGAACAAGTTTGAGGCCAAATATGAGGGTGTGGTGGGAGGAATGAGTGAGCACAGTAGTGAACTTTCCTTCTCTTCATTCAATTTGCCTCAATTCCAATCCTTGTCCTTTCTCCTCACTAGCAGGCCTTTTGGAATGCATCCTTTCTATCTTTGCCAGAAACCTTCAATTCTAAGTCTTAGTTTACAGTTGATAGTTATTAATTCGACAGGGTGATACTCAATGTAATTTGTGCTTGAGATTATTGTCATTAGAGGACACTTTACTTGGTGTGATAATAGCAATGTCATTTTTCATAGTTCTGATCTTTTATATAATAATAAATGTGGGAGTCTGGTCATTTCTTCTTTGTTATATGTACTTCATTTTTCTTTATTCAACCTTTTAGATTAAGATTTCATTTCTAGTTGATGGAGAGGACTCTTCTCAGTTCTTCTCCTTCATTGCTTTTGTGTTAGGCTATCAGCCCATTTATATTCTTTTTCTAGTGAGTCTATTTGGCATGTTCAGTTCTTCTTCATTGCTTTTGTATCATCCCATCTATATTCTTTTTCTAATGAATCTACACATACTTCTTTTTCTTTCTTTTCTTTCTACTGTAATGATGGATCTATGTAGTAGATATTCTTTTTTGACGTATTTAATCATTTTTTCATAGTACATGCAACAATTGTGACACTTTAAAATATTCTTGTGCTGAAATCCTAGGAATGATTTACAACTTTATAGGAAAGTACTGGAACTAGATGCTTTCTTCAAAGATATGATCTAAAATTCATGGATGCTTTGGTCAAAGATGTATTTAAAAATTCAATTGACCCTTCGAATTATAATTCGTCAATTATTCATAATGTTCTGGTTCCTTTGTTGCCCCGACCCCTTCTGATTTTGATGGATCAGGAGACGCGATTTTGTTCCAGTGATGCGAGTTTTCCATTTCTGTTTATCTTTTTATCCTTGCTGGTTTGTGCTAATTTTTTGTTATGATTCGATGGTTCCTTTGTTCGATAGAAGTTATTGTCTATTATCTACTAGGTGTCATTTTGTGATATGATTTGTGGAGATTTTTGGGGGCGTTTGGCAAGCAGGTGAGGCGATTTCTAGTTTTTTTCTGTAGTTTTGTGATCTGATTTGTGGGGTCAGCATTTGGGACCCTCCCCCATTAACTCGGACCTGTTGTGTCATTTGTTTTGTAATTTTTGTATGCCATCCACATTTTCTAGGCTTCCAATGTAATATATATACTCTTATTCCCCCATCTACTTAGTAGGTGAGTTTCATTGCTGTTCATGTAGGTAATGAATTTTTCCTCTTTTAATGTCCAGCGCTCCTCCTGTATTTGTGTGGATATGGTTTTGACTTTGAACAGCAGGTCGGCTGGTTTGAGTTTTCTAAAGTTTTTCCCTTCCGTCCTTTGAACATTAGCATGATGTCTGACATCTTAGAGTATATTTCCCTTTCATTATGGTCATTCGATTGGTTGATTGGTTGCTGTTGTAATCTATACTGTGGGAATTGGAAATGGAATTTTTACAAGGTGATTGATTGTCGTTGTAGCCTGCTGCCCCATTTACTCATTGGGTCTTTTTTGTTTCTGCATTTGCTGAAAATTCTATGTAGCACTGAATCTGTTGCAGATCTTTGGAAAAAAAGGCTACCTACTGTAAGTATTTGTGTGCCACCGTAACCTGTTTCCCTCTCCCACTAAGATTTTTTAGAGGTTAATTTGTGATAGATTATAACTATGATTGGTTCCCACCTATTTAGGATCTCACTAGTTTTGTATCATAGTTTTTATTAATTTTTTAACGCACAGCCTGAAAATCCACAGTATTCTAGATGACATGAAAATCATCAGTACAATTATCCACCTGAATTTTTGTAGTTTGTCATGTGTAGGGTATTTTCTTTTGCATTTGATGGGTTTCATTACTTCTCATTTGTATCTGGTATTTGGCCATCTGAATATTCTGTCATTTGAGGGTTTCCGTCACACCCTCAAAAAATATGTTAACATGTATGAACAAATAGAATAATCTGCCATTTGTATTTGATATTTGATCATATGAAGAATCTGAATTTGAATTGGTATGCATCTCAATGCAGAATTTGAATTTGATGTTTTTGGTAGGTTTGCTACTATGTAGATTGTGTTTATCACACTTCTGAACCTAATTTTTTATTGTATGTCCATTCTGATTATTATAGTTACTTGGTACATTTATCACTTGCTATTATTACTCCAATTTGGTTGATGTAAATTATCCATCCATCATATGTAAATTATTATGTATGTTTATGTAACTAATATGCCATGGAAAAATCAAACAGATTTGGCTTCTATGATACTTCTCTCTGATTTTCTTCTTATTTTATCTGTGTGATGGTATGGAGAAAATCACACAGATTTTCCCAATCTGAAATCTGTGTGATGGCTTTAGTAAAATATGTTTGACTTGGCCTTTCTGAAAATTAGTGTGATGGCACCAGAAAAATCACACAATTTTTTTCCTGAACAGATTTGTGTGATTTGAAGCCTCTAATCACACATGTGACTGGAGGGCCCAAATCACATGGGTGTTGTATAGACATACCCCAAATTTACGGTCGTTAGTTCCGTGCGGGCGATTTTCGACAGCATGTCGAGTAGGCATCCACGAGGGTACACATGCTGGTGCTCCTTTTCTTTGTTAAAAACAAAATTATGTTGAAAAATGTTTGACACAAAAAAAATATTGCAGATTTTGTGTACACAAATTTTCTTGTATAAAAAATGTTTTTCACAAACCTTTTGCGAGAAAAGGAAAATTTTAAATGAAAAATAATATAAAACTTTCTAAAATACGGAATAATAACGATAAAGTTTCTGAACAAAACTTTAACAGAAACTTTTGGGGGAAAATCGAGGTGAAATCATTTGAGAGTAGGAAGATTCCGAAGAAAAATATTCACATTCAAAAAAAGTTTATTAAAAATGTTCGCATTAAAAAAAGTTTAAGAGAAAATGTCTGGAAACAAACATCCTCATAGTAAAAAGTTTTGCAGAAAAAATTGAAGGAAAAAGATGCTCTAAAAGAATTATGAACAAAGTTTCGTGAAAAATATTTGTGAACAAAAGTTGGAAGGAGAAATTTCTAAACACAAAATCTAAATGGAGAGGCCTCGCCATTTAGGCTTAAATGGAGAGCCCTCCGAGGTTACTTCTTGCGACGTAAAAGTTACTTCTCATGACACAAAGTTACTTCCTCCGACACAGAGTTACGTCCCGCGATACAAAGTTACTTCTCGCGACACAACGTTACTTCCGCCTGTGTGCTTCTGGTATGCTGAGAGAAGTAACTTTGTGCCGTAGGATGTAACGTGGGAGGACTCTCCATGTATGAATAAATGTTACTTCCTCCTATGTGCTTTTTCAGTTGAGAGAAGTAACTTGTGTCGTAGGAAGTAACCTCGGAGGGCTCTCCATTTAAGTCTAAATGGAGAGCCCTTTCGGTTTAGTCACCTCTATTTCTAAAAGTAAAAAAACTCGGCCTGGCACCGCCGACAGCGGCATGCGAGCTCGGCTCTGTGCTCTCGGCGAGGTACTTCGCCCCGGAAGCCTACGTGCGGTCGTTCCTCGCAGGGAGGAGCCCCCTGCCGCTCAGAGCCACCACTCCTGGCGAGGGAGCTCACTGTGGAAGACAGCGCGACGCCACCCCTGGTGGGAGAACTCCCGCCACCAGACGCAGTGACTCCGCCACTCACGATTGGGGGAGGGAGCCCGTCAATGCCGAGCTATCCTACTGTGACAACCCGCCCAGGAAAATACCGTACTATCGCCTAAACCAATCCACTTTGGTCATTAAGCGATAATAAAGTATCATCCTGTCGTTAGTCGCCGGGTTAACGCCCGGTAAATCACTTAAATAGCAACAAGGTTCGACATATATGCATTAAAACTCACTCGAAGGCGAGTCCAGAGATACAACCTCATTAACATCCAAATTGTACCCCGAAGGGTTTAATTATTAAAAACCGAAGTTTTTCTCACCATGACGTAGTTCAGAGTTTTCGAAACAGCGGAATTAAACTAACGGAAAGCGGCAACACCACGGGAGGCCATCCATGATGCTCTCAGTCGTCATCCTCCACCCACTCCAGCTCCCAGCCGGGCGGGATCTCTCCGGGCCACACATCGTCGAAAGCATTACCTGGATCAACATATTATAGCAAGGCTGAGTATACTAATACTCAGCAAGACTTACCCGTCAATGATAACTACTTCACCAACTCTAGACATGAAAGGCTTTTGGCCACTAGGTTTCTTTTGCTGAAAAGTAACAAAGAGTATGTCCTTACTTTCAAGATTTTAGCACAGGTTCTAGTGGGTTTAAACTTTACTAAATTAGCCATCTAGTGCAGGAAAGGTTGTACAATACAATTAATCAAACATAGTATTCATCAACTTCCATCATTAGGGATCTCATGGCTAGTGGAATAAGTAGTCTTAGATAACGGTGAGAGGCTGACAATCGATTGATTCAAACCTTGCAAGGTAGACCTAAACACATGGTGGGATGCCCCTCGCGAGGACAACCACCAAGTGGTTCCCAAAACTCTTCGGGTTGGGATCGAATCTTACAGTCTTTGGTGCAGGCTATCCGGCATACCCCGCGAGGCACCCGGAGTCACCGTACACTACACCACCGGTAGCTAGCCGTGAGACGTATCCAAAGAGTAGTAATAGTAGGATCCCTTGCCGCCTCATTAAGGTACTAGGCTTACCGGTCCCATTCCCGACAAGTGCTTAGTACGTTCAAACACTTAACCCACAATAGCCATTGGATCGGAGCCCAATCCCATGCTCTTACCACATGAGCAATCCATTTAAGGAGATCTTATGATTCCTATCTAGGAACCTATTCTCGCGAGTGATGTCATCACCCAACTTGTAACGGCCCTATAGCTTAGCAGCTATCGACCTATCATACTAGTAAGGACAAAGGTACCTAGGGATCATGCATCTAAGGTTCCATACAACTCCTGGACTTAAATGCACAAGCATCCATAGATAATTAAATAACAAAAACTTGAAAACTAGGTTACATGCACCAGGGCTTGCCTTCGTCAGCTAGGTTAGCCTGAGCACCCTCGGTGTCGTCGAGTACTTCCACGTACTGCAGCGAAGCTTCTGCTCCTCCTTCATCGGATTCTGGGACGAGTGAGTAGTCACCGTCAGGAAGATCTACACGCAATGCAATGCAGGGTTCAGGTGATGTGACAGTTTGTTTATCTCATCCAATTCTTGTTGGACATATTCACCTTAACAATAATTAAATATTAAAACCCTTTTATGAAGGTTATCATTGTTATGTGTTTCATTCTTTTATTTCACACTTGAATTAATGTTCCCTTTATACTTGATATTTCATGTGATGGTTTATTCCCTTTTTCCTCTCACTAGTAAGGGAGTGCAAGGATATTTATTTATAATTTAATTACTTTAGCAGCAAGGGTGTGTTCTTAGCCTTTAATTAAGTAAGTAACACTTCCCTAAAAGGGAAAAGAATTAAAAGCATTTTCCTTAATTAATCAATCTTTAATCTTTAAAAGGGCTTTAAAGCTTTTTATTAAGCAATAAATCACTAAAATTTTAAAGAAGGGTTTCTTAAGCATAACAGCACCCATACTGAACCACTGGACCCACATGCAAGGCTAGGAGGCTAGAAAATAAAATACTTTGGAAAAATAACAAAAGACTAGCTAGCAATCAAATTAAATGCATACAAAAATAAATAAGCATCAAAATGATCCAATCTTTCTCATACATGCTCTCTTGTCCTAAACAAGCCTAAAGAACCATCACGAATACCTAGAATCTCTACTGAACTTGCTTCACTAATTTACAAATGAAAATATGCACAAATTAAGAATAAATATTTCTATTGACCCAAACATCATGATTAATTCACCAGAGGTGTGATTTGGCATAACAAGATAGCATGCACAAGTTGGGAACAAAAACATAAATATTTTTAGCTACAAAAATCATCTAGTCAGATTCTGCTTAATTGGAGAACAATTTATATACAAAGATTTACTGCCTAACTTTGTGCAATTTTTGGCAAAGGATCTAGTCATGACATGATACAAAACATATCCAAAATTTGGATGCATAGGATTTATAGTTTTTGAGTTATGGCAGATCTAGGTTTTTCACATTTCTATTTTTCATGTTAAAAATATCCAGAATCAGACCAAGTGAGTATAACAAAAGTTGTATGATCTTTCACCATGCATCCAACAAAATTGGGATTGCATTTTCCTGATTTGTCTATGATTTTCTATGGAGTTTACAAGTTTCAGCAAAATCTGTAACACTATTCAAGAAACAACTTACGAACAGGCCCCTGGAACTTTTGATTCCTCACCAATATGCCCTCGATTCGCGGTTTAGACCCTGCAAAGAGTTGGGAGCTTGCAATGCAGTCCCTAGACGCCGGCCGGCGGCGGTCCGGCCAAATTCCTGCGAACCGGCGGCCGGGACCGGCCGCGCGCGGCCGGGAACGACCCTCGGGCCCCGGGGGTTGATTCGTGTGCTTGGTTAGGTAGGGAGAGGGCCGACGAGGGGGGGCGCCGGCGGCCGGCGGCGGTGGCCGCCGCGGCCGCCGTGCCGGTGAGGTGGCGGCTCTGTGGGGGAGACGGGTACGTCGGCGAGCTAGGGTAAGTGCAAGGGAAGGTGGGGGAGAGCTCGATTTGGTGTGCAGCCGGCCGGACCCGGAGCTCGTCGCGGTTGCCTTCAATGGCGCCGGCGGGCAGCTTGGCGTTCTGTGCACGGCAGGAACGCAGGCGGGACAGAGGGCGTGGCGCGGTCCTGTTTTTAACGAGGAGGGGTGAGGACGTGCCTGCCGGGTGAAGGACACCCGCCCTTACTCGCGGTACGGCGAGCGGCATCGGAGTGACCGCAGGGCACCGCGGAGTGCGGCCGGCCGGCGAGGGGCCGGCTCCACGTGGCGTGGGCGGGGACCTCAAGGCCTCGGAGTGTCCCCCCCGCCTCGGGACGGCACGGCCTCGGGAAGGCGCGAGCGGCCCGGACGCCGAGGCGGCGTACGACGCGCGCGGGTGCTCCGCGCGCGGAGCGCGGGCGGCGTCGCGGCCTGCCAAAAAAATTTCGGACTGGCACTGTTTGACTGACCAAAACTCAAATTTTTGCAACTAAAGTGCACTGAGTGATGAATAGGAAAGTTGTAGATCTCACTACCCTCTACAACTTTCACAAAGGCTCTAGGGTGTTTTTCTCCACGGATTTTGCATAAATTGTTGACAAACTTTGAATGCCGCCATGGTTCGGTGAACAGGAGGTACTGCCAATTGACCAGGTTTTTCACCAATTTCCACTCAAAATTGGAAATGCCAATCTACATGAAAGTTGTGTCCCTCAACAAGCTGGACAACTTTCATAAAGGTCGATTTTGAAGTGTTTAGGTGAATTTTGGAGAACGCGGCAAAAGTTCCAAAGGACGTTCATCAACATTAGGGTTTCAGTGGGGTTCGACCGGGTCTTTGACCAAGGGGTGACCACCAGGGTGTGTTGACGTGGTCAAGGGGTTGAATAGGGGTTGTCGGCTCGGTTTTCGAGGTGATGACCCAGGTTGACCTAGGTTTGACTAGTGTCAGCCGGTTTGACTCGGCTGACTCGGCCATTAGCGCTAATGATGCTAATTAAAAACCTGGGGCGTCACACCTACAGGGCTGCCAAGAGCTCGCCAAGGCCGCACCTCCCACCCGCTACCATGCCGTCACCGGGGCTCTAAACGCCAGCCCCTGCGCCGGATTTGGGGAAAAGTGTGGGGAGTGATTGCCGATGAAAGAGAAGAGGAGAGGAGGAGAAAACAAGGAAGGGAGTGTTGTGCACGGATGGCCACGTGTATTGGATCGACCGGATTTTTAGAAATCTCTGGGCACGTGTAAACTCGGCATCGGGGACAGAAACACACAGTGCAAATAAATGAATAAACCTTTTGAAGTATACAATGTAAGGCCAGTCTCAATGTTAGGGTCATAGACATTAAATAGGGTGCCACATATGCAAACAAGATGGCATGTCATGATATTTAATAGGAGAGAGAAAATCAGGTCATCCTCATGACCCCGGGTTGGCGCGGAGTCCTAATGACACCCCCGTGACCCTCCCACTGAGACAAGTTGACACAATTTTTAAGCACAAATGAGCAATCAACATGCAACAATTAAATATGTACAACAACTTATGAAATTGTGCTATAACCCTGTGCATTAAAAGAAGGTAGGTCATCCCGCAAATCAATGCAGTAAAGATGATGTGTCATTTTTGAAGAGTTTGCTTGGAAGAGTTGGGAGGCAACAACACATGTAAAATTCTTCGGACATCAACCAGCTGGAAGAATTTGAGCTTCACTACAGGAAATGCACGCTTCGCCAACAGTGCTAAGCTGTTGGCGAAGACTCCAACCCTATTGGCGAAGGCTTTCCCAACAGGGTTTCCGAGTTCCTGTTGGGAAAGAACCGTTGGCGTTTTAAGTGATGGGAAAGAGCTCTTCGCCAACAGGAACACGGTCCCTGTTGGGAAAGCTTCGCCAACAGCCACGTGTACCGTTGGCGAAGGGGGGACGCCGTCAGCTCGGGCCGCCGTTACCTTCGCCAACGAAGCGAAGCGGCCGTTGGCAAAGTTCGGTTGGCAAAGGGATTTTCCAACAGCATGGGCCGAAGCTGTTGGCAAAGCCGGCGCGCGCGGGGGGGGAAAGCCCGGCTTGCCAACGCACGGGCCAAAGCTGTTGGCAAAGCTGGCAGCTTTGTCAACAGCTTTGGCCCATGCTGTTGGCAAAGCTGGGATTTTTTCCCCTTTCCTTTTGCTGTTTTCTAGTCTTTAATTCACACATCAAATCCACACATCAGCATATGAACCAGAATACCACATATATATCAACAATATAGCATATGAACCACATTTCGGCATTGGTTTCGATCTCAACATGAATCCACACATCAAATCCATCGATACATGTCCATAATACACATAAAGCCACGAAACGAGTGCATACATGTCCAACATACACCAGGATGTCCAACATACATGTCCAAAATGTCCGACAAGTCCAACATACATGTCCAGGGGTCTAACATGCATCGCTACTAGTCCATAAGAGGTAGTCACAGGTACCTAGCTCGTGGCGCCGTCCCCAGGGGTCTCTGTGAATAACAAATCAGATATATAAGCCTTCCTTTTGATTGATATAGCAACATCTAGGATTTGAACCACAAGAAATCTAAGTCATCAATCAGGAAACACAAGGCACAAAAGGAAGAAGAACAAGATACCTCTTTTTTTGTTTGATCCAACGACGATGCAGCTTCATTATTTTCTTGGTTTCAACCACTGCCTAGGTCTGTAACACATTTCTGTTGTTTTAAAGGTGGAGTTTGGTGCTTTATTATTAATTGTAAACATCAACTAACTAAAGAACCAACTATATTCAATATTTGTGAGAAGAATAAGAAAATTTCAAGATTGAGATATGTTCAATATGATTAAAATAATACAGTATGTGCAACTTCTTGTACCTAGCCATTCTATGGAGATTATTTGTTGTTCAGCTTCTGCTCATGAAACGGCTGTGCAAAGCTTGTAGCAACTGATCTGCTAGCTGGACGCACGTACGCATTTATGATCAGACTGATCATTGCTTCCGTATGGTGCTGAACAAAGAAATAATTTCAGTTCAATTTAAAGGTAAATCTATGAATCAACATTCAGCTGCACATGATGGAATAGTATACCAAAATTGGTAAATCCTAATCAGTCTTAGACGCTAAGACGCGTGTGCTCTCACGGAAGACTGGTCAGGGGAGCAGTCTCTCAGACCGACCCGGGTTCGAGCCCAGCATCCTCGTATTGAAAAACGAGGGAGCGGTCTGCTCCTTGTGTTGATTGTTTTAATCAGTTTCAGACTTCCAGTTGAACAATTTAACTCAAGAAAATTCAGAAGTAGTAGAATAAAATATCGGTTGACGAGAATACACCATGTGCTAAAGAGTATTTTGGCTGCTCTTCGCCACAAGAACAGCACCACAACATCCTATTGTTCCATACACCAGATCAAAATTCATAATAACCTCTACAACTAATCACGTCCAACCATAGAACCAGAGGACACCTCATCAATGAACTGCAGAGACATTGTATTTGGATCACATACTCTCAGGACGTACTGATCATGTTCAATTAGGACTACTGCAGTCAGCAAGTCAATATGCAATGACCTGCCTTTATGTCAAATGTGACACGAACTGAATTTGGACACCAAAACAATTATGAGGAAAATAGAAAAGGAACTCTCGATAATTTTAGTGGTGTGTATCAGCTACTTGCACTACCATAGGTGCATTCAATTGGAGGTTGGTACTCACAAACTGAAGCATGGAACGGGAAGCAATGTCATTTTGATGGCAATAGTGAATTCACAAATTGTAAATTCATATATGTTGTTAGGCTTGTCTCTCCTTTATTGTTGTCGCCAATTAAGCACTTAATGGGTCCAACAAAAGGTGAGAGATTATTGCACCTTCATCATGCTCGATGAAGCTGAAGGAATAGCCAACATCATCATCCGCTGCCCCAAAATTCTGTTGCGACTGCGTCGAAAAATCCGCCGAAGCAAGAAACTTCATCGGATCAAAAAGGGGACACGAGGATCCCCGAAGCCAATTCATCCATGGATGCTGTCGTATAGGAAGGGAACATTTTCCGGAAGGAACTTGAGATTGTACGCCTAATCCGCGGGGATGCCGCGATGCCATAGTCAACGGGATGCCGATGAGCTTGACGCCGCCCGCATGTGAAGGGAGGCTAAGTAGCTCTTCATGCGGTCATTCGTATTCCTGGATGGACGGCAGCGCATCATCAGGAGCATCCTTGCAGAGAGCAGGAGGGTGAATCGGGCGGACAGCAGCAAGATACAAACGTGTGTCTGCAAGAACTGAAGCACCAGTAGGCTAATTTTTTACCCTCAATCTCTGCTTATCAAACCAGCGAATAAACATAATTATAGTAAAGAAAATTAAAATGGGGGATGTGTATGAAATTAAGTATACAAGCCCACAATCAAAAGTTTAGTTTTTGAATGCAATTTCATCAGAAGAATTCCTGACCTCATTAGCCTCAGCAGCATCATGCCATCATGGATTTCTTGCCTACACAAGCCCCAACCACATTCGTGTGAGAAATCCAAAATTGACTCTAAGAAACATTTATATGCATCCAAATCAATCTAACCAACATCAAACACAGTTGCTCACCTGATTACTGAGAGTGTTGCTGTTGCCGCATGTGCTTGTGTCTGCACAGACGAGGCACGAGAACATGCACGGACGAGGCACAAGAACCTGGAGGCCATCCGCATCCACGCAATCCCTCACGGTTCTAGAAGGGGAGGGCATAGACACACTGCCGCTCACCTGGGGCAGCCCCCTGCTCCTCCACCGCACGGCCGCCGGCCCCGGGAAGAGGGGCGCGTGGAGGCCGTCGCGTGGCCGCCGTCCCCGCCCAACACACTCCCTTCCTCCGGCCCGGTCGCCGGCGGGGAGGGAATGATGCGGCGGGGGCGGCGCGGTGGGGCGGGGCCGGCCGCGGCGCGGGGGCGGGGCGCGGGCGGATCCGCCGGCGGCGGGAGCCGGGACCGGCGCCGCGCGGGGGTGGGGGGCGGGACCGCGCGCGCGCGTGTGTGTGGAGGGTGGGAGAGGGCTTTTAGGGTTAATGTTCTTTGCCAACAGCCTATAGCCTTTTTTTATTTTTTTTACTGCGCCAGCCTTCGCCAACAGCTGCGGTATTAAAGCTGTTGGCGAAGACACCTTTGCCAACAGCATCACAAAGCTGTTGGGAAAGAATTTTTGCATTTTATTTTTTTCCTTTCAACTTTTTTGTGGGTCCTTCCTACTATAACTACATCTCAACTTCAAACCTTGGGGATGTTTTGAGTTATTTATCTATATTTTATTAATTATTTAAGTTCACTTGAATTTTCCGGCATAACCCAAATTTGAACTGCAGGTGCGTGAAATAATGAAACTTAGGCGTTCGAAAAATGATATTCATGTTGGGGAGTGCGTTTTGAGGCCGTTTCCCAAAGCTCACCCAAAATTTCGAAGTCTTTGTCCACGTAACACGATGGTCCAGGCGTGGTACAATTGTTTTTTAATTATATAAAATCCAAACGAAGTTGAAAAATCACGAAACTTGTCGGGGTGTCTTGTTATCTCATGTGGAGGCTACGATAAAAATTTGAGAAAGTTTGGAGCAAGTTGCCGTGTCTGTACATTGTTACCATTTGATCATTGTGAGCACATGTGGAGATGTCTCGGTTTTGAGCATCCGACGCAGTAACTTGCTCCAAACTTTCTCAAATGTTTATCGTAGCCTCCAGATGCGATAACAAGACACCCCGACAAGTTTCGTGATTTTTCGACTTCGTTTGGATTTTATATAATTAAAAAACAGTTGTACCACGCCTGGACCGTCGTGTTACGTGTACAAGGACTTCGAAATTTTGGGTGAGCTTTGGGACACGGCCTCAAAACACACTCCCCATCATGAATATCATTTTTCGAACGCCTAATTTTCATTAATTCACGCACCTGCAGTTCAAAATTGGATTATGCCAGAAAATTCAAGTGAAAGAAAATAATTAACGAAATATAGCTAAATATTGCAAAAAGAGCCCGCATTTAACCATGTGCTTGTAAACAATGTAGCAAGGCTAAAAAAAGTTTGAACTTAAAATTCGAAAAAATGAAAATTCTTTGCCAACAGCATGCACATGCTGTTGGCAAAGAGCAATCTTCGCCAACAGCACTATAAGGCTGTTGGGAAAGAAGGCTCTTCGCCAACAGCGTGGTAGCCCTGTTGGCGAAGGGTTGCTCCCTTTGCCAACAGCTAACGGCGAAGCTGTTGGTGAAGTGGACGGCGTCGGCACCGTTTGGTCACGTCGGTGCTTCGCCAACAGCTTTTCTTTCCCAACAGCATTCCTGTTGGGAAAGAACCCCTTCGCCAACAGCCGAACTTTGTCATCAGTCCTTGGATTTTGAGCTGTTAGCGAAGATTTCTTTCCCGACAGCAGAGTTTTCCTGTTGGGAAAGAGTTTCTTCGCCAACAGCTCTGGTCTTGGCTGTTGGGAAAGATCAGGGCTGTTGGCGAAGCCACAATTTCCTGTTGTGCTTCCGCGCGAATGTCGTTGGGGCCTCCATGTTAAAGATTCCTGAAGAAATTAAGAATAAAAACCCAAAGAAGATTAACACAAGAAACCTAAGCCATCAGGCAAATCAAACGTGTACGTGTGTAATCGAAAACGAGACGGAGCCATACCATGTTTAGCCCGCGGATGCCCGAGTCGATGAGCTGAATCTCCCCATGCGAGCGCCGCCGCAGCGTTCCCAGGACGACGGGCACGCTCGCCTCCACGATCCCGGCGCCGACGCCGTCCCGGTACGTCCGCTCCCCAGCTCTCCACAGCGACCTTCTTCATGCACGCCACGTGCACGCACGTGTGCCCACCGCCGTCCAGGCGCCATCGGTATGCCCAGAACTTCTTCTTCTTCCTCGACGCCGTCGACGAGGACGAGTCGCAGACGGCACAGTGGCCGAGCTCGTCGTCGGCTCCTTCCCAGCACAGCTGGATCGAGCGCCCGCCGCCGACGTTCTCCTCCATCCGCAGCGCCGCGCAGGTGGGGTGGAGGTCGAGGTCGCCGTCGTAGCAGTGGTAGACGAGGCCGCGCGCCCGGCCGCCGCAGGCGTCGCAGGACGTGGCGTCGACGGGCGGTGGCGCAGTGGGGAGGAGCACGAACTCGTGGGCGTCGCCGATCACGGGGTGCTTCATAGTGGCCGCCGCCAGGGCGCAGCTCACGTGGAGATCGAAGTCGCAGCCGTCGGTGTCGCACCGGTATCGGCGGCCCTTGCTGTTGCCGGGCTCCTGGCAGCCGTCGCACCGGAACGGCAGGCCGCCGGTGGCCACCAGCTTGAGCGTGTGCGCAGGGTGGACGGCGCGGGAGATATCCGCGGGGAGGTCGTCGTGCATCTTCATGATTGCTGTTGTTTCTTCTCCGTTTGCAACTGATGCGTGCTGCTGCTTAGCTAGATGGCAGAGTGCTGCTACTTAACACTTAATGTGCGACAGCTATTTCTTGCTATATTATAGCAAGAGGGGGCATTAAGGCACGGCAGCGTAGCCTATGCAAACCAATCACCCTATGCAAACTATGCAAACGGACTTCAGGATGCGCATCGGATGGATGTAGTTGGAGGTGGGCAGTGGCGGACCGTGGCCACGTCGACGCCTAGGGCCAACATTAGCTACATTATAGGAAATATGCTCAATTTTGTGCTACAGTATTTGCTACTGTATACTGCTGTGTGGAAAAAGCGGGTCAGCGACTAGGGCCAGGGCCCTAGTTGCCCTACCCTTCTGTCCGCCCCTGGAGGTGGGGTAAATTTACAAAAACACGCCCGCCAATTGCCTATCCAGAATTCGACTTTTGCAAATCAACCCACGGCGCCCAGCGACCCACTCCCAGCCCGCCGTGTAGATTCGTTTCCTGACGTCCTTGCGAAGGAAGTGCCGCCGCCACTCAGAAAATCGCCTCCTGGAGTCGCCGGCGATCCATGGCGGAGGGTGAAGGGCGGCACGCAGCGTCTGGCCTGGGTCCCCGCCTTTTCCCGGGATATCCACTGTAGGATCTAGTCACATAGAAGGGAGGATTGAATATGGACTTCTTTTTCAAGCTCTAAGAAAAACGAGAAACCTTAGCCTATCAACTAGTGTTGCCCATTCTAAAATAGTTCTTTTCTAATACTAGAGCACACTAACAAAAGTTTCCTTAGCAAATAACACACTAGGAGGTAAGAGACAACCTAGGCAAGATATGAAGCACACAAGCGAAAGACAATAGCAAAGACAAGGAAACTTAAGTGCGGAAATTAGATGTTGAAATTAGGTGCTAGAAAGTAAATGGGAAGCACAAGAGACGACCGAATTTTTTTCCGTGGTATCGAGAAGTTGACGCTTCCCCCTGGTCCACGTTGGAGCACTCACTTAGAGTATTGCTCCCCTTGAGTCACCAAGACACAAGTGCTCACTAAGAGTACCCGTTCTCCATCTCCGGAACGGTGGGTCTCGAACCGTGTACACCAAGCTTGTCTTGAGGCTCCCACAATCTCCAAGAGCTCACCTAGACCGTCTAGGAGCCGTCAAACTCCAAGAGTAACAAACCCGCACACCTTCACTCGACCTGAGCACTCAGCTAAGCCATGTATGCACGTTGAACACTCTTGATCACTAAGAAGAACACCTCAATGAAGAGGAAGAGAATCCCAAATGGCAAGAACACACTCTCCTTCTCTCCTTGGCTGCAATGGATCTTCAGAATGGCAAAGGCAGCTCAAGAGAGCCAGGGGGTCATATTTATAGGCCTAGCAAGAGAGGCTAGTCATTAGAAAAGGTTTTCTGAAAAAGTAGTACCGTCAGATGAACCGATGGTCTCCCCTTGCAAAGCGTCGGATCATCGGGTCACTCACATACCCCAATATAGCCGTTGAACCAAGAAACCCACATAATGCACCGACGCCATACACCGACGCCCCGTCGGATCATCTGGTGCTGAAGACTTCACAATCGGGGCGGTACTGTATGATTTGAGTTAAACCGTCGGATGAACCGCTGAGTATACCTATCCAAGCGTCGGTTCATCTGGTGCTGAAGCAGTTGACTTGGCGCGTCTCTGTCTAATTTAAATGCAATCGTCAGATGAACCGATGGCCAAGGCGTCGGATCGTCCGATGCTTAAGCCCTGAGCCTTGACCCATACTGTAGCCAAAACCTAAGGCGTCGGATGAACCGATGCATGTACCATCGGTTCATCCGACGACCCATTTTGAATCCAGTGGCTACAGAACTCATCCGACGCATCTAGAAAATAGGGCGTCAGATCATCCGACGCTATGAATGTCATTTTAACTCATCCAATTCAGTGCCTTTGAGTTTTCCGTCAATTCTTTTGCTTCAACCTTGCTTCTATGAACTCTCTGAGCTAGTTGACAACCAAGGAACTTGAGTGTGCATATTTTTATGGCTTTTGAGTCCATGGTCAAGCTACTAGTTTATGAACCCCTCTTAATAGTTCGGTCAAACTACAAACTAGCAATCCAAGTGTCCTTCATCTCCTTGTGACACTTAGAACTAACAAAGTCCTTAGCCTTGTAGTATTCATCCATTTTTAGTCCTTGAATTCAAATTGAGGGGTCTCATTTCATTCAATACTTGCGACAATAACCCAATATGAAATCCGCTACAAAACAACAGTTAGTCACAAGCATATGGTTGTCATTTATCACCGAAACACACCCTTGCCAAAGGTGCGAAAGGGCCTAGATGGTTACAATCTCCCCCTTTTTGGTGATAGATGACAACACGAGTAGAGATATACGAAAATTTGAATTTAAAAGCAAATAAACTCTACTTCTAATGCATGAAACAAGATAGGCTATAAACACACATGCATTAAGGTAAACAGTCACCACAATCATGAGTAGACATGTAAAACA
Source organism: Cenchrus americanus (assembly GCA_947561735.1). NCBI lineage: Eukaryota > Viridiplantae > Streptophyta > Magnoliopsida > Poales > Poaceae > Cenchrus > Cenchrus americanus. The sequence goes on from OX387242.1 coordinate 193,461,219, forward strand.
ACGACAAGCACAAGATCCAAATGCATGCCTCATCATGAAACTCCACAAAGCGAGAGGCCACAAAGAACTCAAAATCTTGCACTCTCCCCTAACTCCCCCTATCTCTACTCCCCCTATCTATATCCCCCTTTGTCAAGAAGCACCAAAAAAGAGTCTAAGGCTGAGGCGGAGAGGAAGGGTCCGGCGGCGAGGTAGAGATGGTCCTCGAAGGTCGAACAGAGAAGCCAGAGGCGTCGTCGTCGTCGTCGTCCCCACTGAGAAGCGACCAAGTCGGAGAGGAGGGACCCGGAGCCGGAGGAGGTGGAGCTGTAGTCGTCCCGGTGCTTGAAGTCGGAGCCTGAGTGGCCTCGGGAGCTGCAACCTCAGGGTCGGAGGCGAGTGCTGAAGAGATCTGCTCGGTGATAGCACGCAGGTAGTAGTCCTCCTGACCCAGACCCCCTGCCCGTGGTGTAGTGAAGCTCAGAAGAGGTGAAGACACCTGTGGACTAGGCAAAGTGGTATGAGCTGGCGTCTCAAAGACAAGTGCTCCTGTGGTGAGTGGAGACGGCAGCTGTGATGACGTCGGAGTGGTCATCTGAAGCTGGTCCAGGAAGAAAGAGGTGACCGGATGGGGGAGAATGTGAACATAGGAAGAGAAGATCAAAACGGGGGAATTTTGATCTAGGGGGAGTTTGGATGATGGTAAGCATCCAAGCAAGTATGTTGGATAGACCGGATGAACCGACATTTCGCCAAAACGTCTCTGTATGTTGCTTCGTGACCGTCGGATAGACCGACGCTATCTCTGACCCTGGGCGTCGGTTCATCCAGTGCTGAAGACTTCGTCTTGGCGCGGCTTTGTCTTGATTCAAACTGAGCGTCGGATAGACCGACGGTGTCCTCGCTCAGACCATCGGATCATCCAGTGCTACTATCTTCGCTGCTCTTCCTCTGCAACTCGTCTGACGCTACTAGGAAATGGACCGTCGGTTCATCTGACGGTGCCTAGGGTTTCACCAGTGTACCAACTCGTCCAACGATTGCACCGACACTTGCTATTTAGGTACCGTCGGTTCATCCGACGGTGTCCTTTTCCTTCTTTTTCTTCGCATCTTCAACTTGGATTTTTGCTTCAACTTAATATACTTAACATACTTAACATGCCATTACTTATAGCCTCAAAATAAATACTAAGTCCTCATTTTTGCTATAAGTAACCTAACATGTCCATGGTATGTTAACTTGTGTGCCATGTTAGCTTGGGCATGGTATGTTAACATGTGGTAACATCCATGGGACCTAGGAATACCTACAAAGACATGCTAGACAATGTGGTTAGTCTCATTACTTGTGTTAGCATGAATCACCCAAAATTAACTCGAACAAGTGGCAAATGGGGCCATGTTCGCTACAATCCACCCATAGCGTTCAGTTGACCGCACCACATACTGTCCGGCAAAGTCAAGGCAACCCCCTGCTTCCGAGGTCTGGAGTTCAACAATTCTTGTCAAAATCACAACAACGTAACAAAAATCCTTTGCAATCACCCAGATTTATATACACCAGATCGAATTTCGCACTGCTACCAGCAAATCGTCTTCCAAGTGAGCACACACAGCAACAATCTCATGAGAAAATAAAAAAGATGAAAGAATTGTCGAAGAATTAGTACACAGGAGGCAGCAGAAGAAATATAATCGAGCTAGCATCTGGACTTCTTGGCCTGGAGGATGATGCAATTGGTCCTCTGGAACGCGGTGACGGCCACGACCGGGCCAACGAGCTGCAGCTGGAGCAGCCAGATGACGAAGAGGGGGCACTTGGTGCTCTGCCCAACGTGGTGTCCAGCCGCATCTTGCCCAGCGTGGTGTCCAACCGCATCTCCACGCCGAACTTTCTTGTCTCGTTGTCGCTACAGAACTCCTTCATACCCGGTGAATTTGATGGGTTTGTTGTCACAGATGGTGGAGATGGCGGAGTTGACCGTGGAGCTCCCGGCGCCAGTGCGAACCACGAGAGCGCGGCGTCGCCGGCCGTTCGACGGCGGCGCGCGGCCGGCGGTGCGGCCACACGCAGAGATGCGGGCGACGTCGGCGGCGTAACGAGAGGAGAGAGGAAACAAATCGCTTCCCTTCCGTGGTTGTGTGGCTTAGTTTGGAGGGGTTTTCCAAAGAAAAATGTGAACAGCAAAGTTAATAGTGGGAGGGTGTTAAAATAGCACCTCTACCTCTGGCCATTAGATGGGTATGCAAAGGTATAGATTTGAGTTTGCATAGTTTGCATAGAGTGCTTGGTTTGCATACGATACGCTGCCTTAGGGCAGCTCCAATGTTTGTGCTAACGAGGTGCCGGAATGAGAGAGAAAGAAATAAATGAGGTGCAACACACTAGAGAGGGGGTGCTAGTTTAGCATTTCCCAGCACCAGGAGCTCAGCTCCGCACCCGGTGCCTTGATTAAAGTATTACTACCTGTCATCTCGGTTGCGCATCATCATCATCGTGGGAGAGGAGGAAAGGAATTGATTTTTGAATTATTTAATATCCTATGGGTCCCACAGCTGGTGCCATCGCGTTGGAGCAAATTTTGCTATACTAGTCTATGTTACGTGGCATAATCTTGGCAATACCCCATGCTCTAAACACTGGAGCTGCCCTTAGGGTACTCCTAATGACATTAATTTACTGACATGGCAGCTGATAAAAGAGGAAAGAGATTAAAAAATAGAAATCGTTTTTTAGAGAGAAACGACTTCTTCCCTCGCGGCCTCGCCCAAATGCACATGGAAACGCCGAAATCAGCACCGGGAAGAAACCACCACCGGTTTCTTGCACCGTGGCATAATTAATGAGCTTCCTGCACCGCACCCTCCCCGTCTACGGCGAGCTCAGCAGTGCCGTGCGCACCGTCCGGCCGCCGACGCCACGAGAGCCCGGCTGCCCGCTCGCGCCACCGCACCAGCCAGCGGACGCCCCGCTCTCGCGTCCGCCATGACCGCCCTGCTCGAGTCGCGCCGCCGCGCCTGCTCACGACCGCCCCGCTCGCGTCCCCCCCGTGAACGCCAGCTCGCGTTGTGCCGCCGCGCCTGCTCGTGCTCTCCCGTCACGCGTCGCGCCTCACAGCCTCGGCCGCCCCCGCTCGCGCCGTGCGTGCTCTCGTCCGCCGCGGCCGCGAAGGAGCGCCTGTTCGCGTCCGCCCATGCGCCACGACGCAAACTCCCCTGGCCATTGCAAGCTCGTCTGCCGCCCCGCTGCGCGGAGCCACGCTGCCGTGGAAAGAGCTCGCGTGGGCGCCGCCGCGGGAGCTCACGCGCGCCGCCGCCGCCGAAGGACCTTGCGGGCGCCTCCATGGGAACTCGCACACGCCAAGGTAGTCTTCGGTTGAGGCCGAGCTCCATGAAGACGAGGATGGGAGCAGCTTGCCCATCTGCCGCGCGTGCTAGGACGCCGCGCCCGCGTGCGCTCGCCGGCCGCCGCGCTGTCTCGCTGCGCTCGCCCATGTGCCGCGCGCAGTGGCTCGCCAAGATAGCGTGCGCTTGCCGGCCGAAGCAGTTAGCTCGCCCGCGACCGCTGCGCTAGCTCGCCGCGCTCGCCCATCCGCCGCGAGCTCGCATCGTCCGCAGCGCTCGCCGGCTGCCAGCTCTGTCGTGCTCCCAAACGTAGACACAGGGGAAAAGAAGAGAGAAAGAGTACCAATGAGATAAGAAAAAATAAACTAAGTCTCATATTTAATGCATATAGAAACTCCTGTTGGGTGGAGAAGTACATACCAGAGTTTGCTGATGAAGTTGCCTTGGACTCTGTGTACGGTGTCTACCATAGGGATAGGGACTGCCTTTACACTCTGTATTAGATATTCAGGTACATAATAAAGAAATAAATGGGAACACGAATGATAAACGACGCAAGTTACAATTATTGTATCGATGTCTTTTGCAGGAGCCAACAAAAAAAAGTTGAGGGACACACCTCCCGCGACACGTGTACGTACTAGTATATTTTTCTGCTACAAATTCATGACTGATGCACTACTTTTTAGCTAAAATAAAGCATTAACTTTATCTTTTTTTAGAAAAAATTTTGGTTGCAGTACTAGCTAGTGCACCAATAAAATATTTCCAATTGTCATGAGTAGAGCATCTCCAAGAGTTTGCTACATTTTACTTGGCAAATCTTGTGTTTTGCCAACCTCTAAAGAGGTATGCCAAGTAAAAAAAAAGAGTTCATCTCCAACAATTTGGCATAATTCACTTGCCAAACACAGATTAACTTATTACATCAGGAATTCTGAAATAAACAAAAAAAATTTTATGTCCTTCCACCTCTTGGAAACTTACATCAGGAATCCTTCTCTATTCTTTATTTCTTTTTTCACCCTCCCACCTATACGCGTGGGGAGGTGAGTTTTGCCAAGTTTCTATTTTTGCCAAGTTGATTTGCCAAACTGAGGGCAATTTTCCTCGTTTTGCCAAAATCATATGGATGCTAAGTTGATTTGCCAAACCGTCGGAGTTGCTCCAGGAGTAGTTTACCGACAGCCACCGAGATGTCAACGACTTTGGGCAGTTGCTGGGGTCAAGGTCCAGTCAATGGAAAAAAAAAACAGAAGGTGCTGTACGAAAACGAGTTCCGACGATTACCAGAAGTGATTTTGTGGTTAAATGTGATCCTGTTCTCCAACATATAAACTCATAGATCACCATGCAGAGTCATAAGAAACTAGTTTTTCAGGATTACCAGAAGTGACTTTGTGGTTAAAACTTAAAAGTGATCCTGTTCTCCAACATATAAACTCACTAGGATCATGCCCGTGCGTTGCTACGGGCTACAATATATTAACAATGTAATATGCGGGGGCATACAACGGAACAATAATAGTGTCAAAATAAGAACAAATGTTACATTCCTTAGTTTGATCATTATATTTACTTAGATGCATATATATTTTCGTGACTATAAAAAGTACATAATACATGGGCCAGGAGGAAAACATGACAGTTGACAAGAGAGCCCCCTAGATTTTCAAAAGCTATTTCACTAATAAATTTAATTGTGCAACTTGCATATACATATATTGTTACTACTAAATATGAAGCATATATTCTATATATACTTTACAACATACATCAAACCCAGTGTGATGTTTCTCTACTTGATTGCATCTCCAGTTCCAGAGAGCAAACTTGGCAAACGTGATAAGCAAAATCTTGTTGCTTGATCTTCTAATCCCAGTAGCCGAGGACTTTATCTCTAACACCTGCAGGTTTCATATGTATATATATTCATTATAAAAGGGTAACTGGAGTAGGGCATGCACCTGAATACTTCCCTATGGCTTAGAGGAAGCATCTTCGGCTGAAAAATATTAGTCCTAGCTCTTAACAAAAATATTACTTCCGTATAATTCTGATTGTAATAAAGAATATAATTAAGTCCCTGTTGCGTTATTTTCAAGGAGACAGAATTTTCATGAAGCTCCAGTAACAAGTGACTCATGTAAGTAACAGGGCTAAAATGCACATTTGTCTGTACTATTAATTTCCTTAGTTATTCTGGCTCTAGATAGCACAACCTGACAATATGTAACAATATGTGACTTTTGTTTGGAATGTGAGCCCTTCTTCTCTCTGTGATGCTACATTATTCTTGTTATCAAAATCCCAAAGTCCAATAGTAACAACACATACATCTAACACAGGAATGCATTTTTTTATCGTCATCACCAGCGCTCCCAGCTCTCCAGCCTTAGCAAACAATGACATTCCGACCAATGTTTACTCATCTTTTAACTATATGTTACTATTGCGGAAACTACAGGAGAAAATAGCCAGGTTTAAGTATTGTTAAAGCCCCCAATAGACAAAATACTCAAGCTCAGAGTAATTTTATTAGTGTACTTAGGCATCCACTTGACTGCCAACTGATATTCAAATTGTTAAGATTGTTGGAAGACATAGCAACATTATTGGAATATCTTTGAGGCAATAAGCTCACCCGAAATTTTCTAAAGAAGGGAAACCTCTTCTTCCTTAGGAGCTTCAAGAATCTGGGCAAGGAAAAGATAAGCCATGCTTAACTTATAACATTGGTATAAGAAATTGCAACAATATTTTACAACAAGCACTTTCTGGTTGGTAAAAAATAAATTACAGGAGTAAATGGTTGAAAATATAGACAGGCAGGACGGTATTGTTAAACTAACTCACCATGGACAGAGTAATACCCTCAAGTGGTTGCCTATAAAGGAATACATCTCGGAACTTCATAGGAGGCCCTCCAATATCAGCATCATAAAACAGAACCTGCAGAGAAGTGTCTACAATATTAGCACATGAGAAAACATGAATTGCACACAAATATCAAGCCTATAAATGACAATAAAAAGCCAATAAGTTCCCCAAATGACAATGCAGAAAACCTGATTAGTTAATTTAGCATACATGTTTTCCTGCTAAATAATGAGCTTTTTATGCATTGGATTTTATGACCTCCTCTTCTTCCCAGGTGTCGACACGTACTTCTGGCCATTTGTGTTCTCTAAGGCCACTACATTGCACTACGTACTCAATCTGCTTCCGCAATCCCTTCAACTGTTTGTGCATGTACTTTTAATTTATATGTGCAATCGGCAAAAGCAAATACAAAAAGGTAAAATAGTTAAAACTCACAGTAACTTTGAGGTCTTCACGAATAAGCACTTCCCAAAAAGAATCCAAAACTTGTATCCTATGCTTTTTTACAAACCTGTGCTATCCTAACACATGGATCCTGCTGCACTCTTATCATTAAAAATGTAGTTTACATTGATTTAGACAGATTTTAGCTCAAACAGTGAAGTAGTACACAACATAGAACAAAATGTGATGCTTGAATGACTTAATACAGATTTCAGTTCAGCGCAACATATGCTAAGATCTTTGATTGATAAGTAGCAAAAGAGAAGCTTGCTACCTTGGGCATGTGACTTGTGCTGATCATCCTTTATATTTTCATGGATATGGTCAAGGATGGAGATAAAAAATTCATGTGCATCCTGCTGCTCGTAGCTTGCGAGGTTTGATGCATGCTGCCACCAACTAAAAAATCACAATGATACTCAATAATCAGAAGAAAATTAAAAGGTCCATTCAGGAGGTACATTAAATAGATGCCACATTGTTTTCTATGCCCAGTCTCATAGAAAAGTAGCAAAATTGACTTAAAGCATGCAATGACAAAAGATAACAGACAACTGGCGATACAGCAAGTGCCATAGAATACCTTCAAGGTCACCCAGCAAACCGTTACCTGCATTGAATTTACAGCTGTTCATGTATTTGATCACTTAAATTTTGAGTGATAATTTAATGACTACTAAAACATGTCAGATAACTTAAGCCCAATATGGTAACTTGAGAGCTTAGGTTGTATACTCTATATAGGATGCCATGTCATTAAACAAACTGTGTGTGTTGATATGTGTTAACTGCTTTCCCTTTCAAGCATTGCAATATCATAATGCTTAATATGTCTCCCTCTCTAGTTACACATTTTCTGCTCATTCCATTTGCAATCCAGCATGATCATTATCTACTTGCAGTCAGTACAAGGCATATGATTTAAATAACGCTGTATCTTTGGAAGCGATAAATACAATCCAACATCTCAGGCAAGATTCCCTCCCCATGTTACAATACACCAGGCACACATTTAACTAACATAAATATTCACTTTGCTTTCTCAATACACAACGGATCAAACAGAAAGAAAGGCAGCATGGTGCTATAAAACCAAAATGACATGAACCATTGTGATAGCGCCCGAGATCCAGAGTCCATACCTATATAGAAACTTGGCGGGGCTGTATGGGGTGCGCTCCCCGGAGAACGCCGCGGAGTAGATCTCGTCCGGCGGTACTGTACAAAACTGAAAAAGAAAGGTAAAGCTAGGGTCCGGCGGGGCGGCGGCGGTGGAAGCAGGCGCGGGAGGCAGGGGAGGTCGGGAGGAGGAAGAAGGTAAGAAACTGAGGGAGGGGGAGGAGAAATAGTAGTCTGGAGATGTAAATAATTGCAAAAATTCGTGTGAGAGGCTCAGAATTGCGTGGGTGAGCTATAGACAATCCGAAAAAGAAAGCCACAAAGTGATATCTGACCTACAAAGGATGTGATTTTTTAATCAGTCAAATATATGCCTTGCCTGTGTTCATTACTCCTCATTATAATGAAGTAAAATTTTAATCAATCAAATCATATATGAGAAAAAATTCCTAAGTCTGATAACAATACCAATTATTTTGCAAAGTACTTACAGATCTTTAATGAAAATATCAACAAGAAGTAATTTAATTGGAAGTAATGTATTAAACTTGACTATTCAAAATTGCATATGTATGTACATTACCAATTGTAATAGTAGGAAAGGCATATATATACAATGGATATTGGAACTTAACTGAAGCAATTCCAAGAGCATAGCCCAATTAGCAATTTACTACAATTCCAACAATCTAAAACTCTTCATTCATCTATTACTAAACTCCACCAGATGTTGTATTCAGAAGTACTTTAACTTCACAAGAGCATAGCATAGCTTCTACTGCTACCATCTTCGGAAGAGGAGCATTATGCTAGCAACACCAGTAGTGTGTGAACTAATAACGCTAGCACTATATACATTGGTAAATAAACCAAAAAAATAAAGGGCTTTGCCTTGAATCTGAAGAGCCAATTCAAGCATCCTCCTGTCTGGAGTCCTGAGTGGTAAATCTACACCAGATAAATCCTAGTATGTAAGCAATTTATCACGCATGAGACAAATAATTCAACATCAGTCATTTATTTCCTAAATCTGAGTTTCTTTAACAGCTGACAACATGCATTAGTTTCACTACCGGAATCGGGGCCTCTGCCGAGAGCCGGACCCACTCGGCATAGGGCCGTTTGCTCTCGGCACAGCCTGTGCCAAGAGGGAGCTCTCGGCAGAGCGCTCCCGGCACCGCTGGGCCGGCAAAGGCCGCTCTGCCGTGAGCCAGGGCCCAAACTCTCGGCACGCCCGTGCCGAGAGCCCACTTAGCTCTCGGCGGAGCAGCGTTTTCATAAAACAAAAAAAAAAGAAAATCCAAGGGCGGCGGGCCCACCGGCCCGGCTGCCCCGGCCCCACCACCACCGCCCACCACCACCACCGGATCCGCCGCCACCACCACCGGCGCCGCCCGCCACCACCGCCGCCGCCCGCCCACCACCGCCGCCGCCGAACACCGGCCACCACCGTAACCTCCACCACCACCACCACCACCGTCGTCGCCCCCACCACCACCACCACCACCGCCCGCCTCCCGCCACCGCGCCTTGGTCGGCACCACCACCACATCGACCAACAGAGAGGGAGGGAGGAAGGACTCGGAACCGCCGGCCCTAGATCCGCCGCCCCTAGATCCGCCGCCGTCCCCGGCCGCATGGCGCCGCCGAGGCCGGAGGAGACGGAGGCCGGCGCGGAGTGGACGGAGGGCGGCGCGGGGTCGACGGGGGCGGCGCGGGGGTCGACGGAGGGCGGCGCGGGATCGACGGAGGGCGGCGCGGCCACCCCTCAAGATGCGCCGCCACCACACCTCACCCCCGCCGCCGCTCCTCACCGCCGGTGAGGGGCGCGAGGGGGGGAGGGGAGGGGGAGGCGAGGGAGGGGGTGCGCGCGGTGTTGGGGAAGAGGAGGGGGGCGCGCGCCGTGTTTGGTGGAGGAGAGGAGGGGGCGCGCGTGGTGAGGGAGAGGAGGGGGCGGCGGCGGCGGCGGTGGGGGAGAGGAGGGGGCGCGTGGTGGGGGAGAGGAGGGGGGCGGCGGCGGCACGGGGAGAGGAGGGGGGCACGTGGCGGGGGGGGGGCGGGTGCTTAGGGTTAGGGGGGGCTTATATATGATTTCTTTGGCGGTGACGGGCTGGTGGGCTGGTGGGCCAAATTTGGTTACTGGGCTGGCTCTGCCGAGAGTAGATTTCCGGCTCTCGGCAAAGAAACCCTCTGTGCCGAGAGTAAAGCTCTCGGCAGAGCTAATTTGAGTCAAAATTAGTTTTAAAAATAGCAAAATGATGTGAGAATTTTCCAAACCCTAACATAACACCAATTATGGTGTATACTACTTGTAGAAAAAAATTTTAGCCCAACTCAAATTTGAATTTCTCTAAGACACCAAATCTAGTCACATTAGTATAAATTCTCTTAAACTTCTTGTGAGATGTTCCGGTTTCTAAAGAGTGTACGTGTTCAAGTGTTCAAAACAGTCTCAATTTTTTATCACAACCTCCACATGTGATATCATGAGCACTTGACAAATTTCGTGATTTTCAAACTTCATTTGAATTTTATGCAATTTAAATCCTTTCTACATCACGATCTCCATCATGCATATAGAACCAAATGCCGTAAATTTAACTTCGTTTCGTGTACATGGTCTTAGAGATGTCTCATGGACATGATATCATTTTTCTAACAACTTTATTATATGATTTCATGCACTTGCGCTCATATCGAACGCATACGAAAAAATACCTAGAAAGGAGTAAAATTTTTAAATATAGCAAATAGAGTTGAAATTGTGCCAAATTTGAGCATAAGTTTTGTATAAGCGTATGTTGAGGATAGAAAAAAAATTAGAGGCAAAAAAATGATTTTTTAAATTTTCTTTGCCGAGAGTTTTTTGTTTGGCTCTCGGTAAAGAAATCTATGGCGAGTGTTTCTTTCTGTGCCGAGAGCTTTTTGTTTGGCTCTCGGCAAAGAAGCATGTTTGCCAAGTGTTTTTTCTGTGCCGAGAGCCAAATAAAAAACTCTCGGCAAAGAATTCTTTGCCGAGAGTTTTTTATTTGGCTCTCGGCACAGAACCAGACTCTAGGCAAAGACTGAAATTCCGGTAGTGTTTATATGAGAACTGCCAAAAAGGGAATGGCAAGCAGCGATAGCAATGTTTATGTGTAGTACATTCACAAATCATCCCCAAAATTGTATAAATGAGGATTTGTCTACAAAGAGGAAAAATTTGACATCACCACTAAAGGATTACAGGAAAAATCGACATAATCACCTAAAGGATTGCAGATCCAAAAACTTTGTTATGACTATCGCTATTCAAAAAATAGTATATTGCACATAAGAAGAAAAATAGGCACAAAGAATTGGATCATCTTTCACGAACAGGTCCCTGGTTGGAGGCAGTGGATTTAGTAGCAGTCAGCAAAACCTAGCACCACGAGATAAATAAGAATAAGATCTTATTTATGTGAGAATTTGCGAGATACATGGAAAACGATAGAATCTACGAGATTTGCTACCTGTAGATGCCATGCTTCACATAGACAGGGATTTCCGAGCAGGGGCCGAGAGATGAGGGCTCAGAGTCGTCCTCCAGGTAGGGGACCCCAGAGCTTGAGGGCTTCTTCAGGGGAAAGGCGGTGCCTAGCAGCAGGAGGCGGTGTCCGGCGGTGTAGATGCAGCGGCGGCCGACGGCTGCCGCAGCGGAGCAGCGCACGACCGGGGGAGCCGCCATCAGGCGGGGGAGCGGCGCGGAGGAGGTGGCGGCGATGCTAGTGCAGAGAAGGGAACCGCCGGAGGAGAGGTCGTAGACGATAACCATGGTGACCCCGACATGGATCTCAACATCGTGCGCGAGCTGCGGCGGAGGAGCGAACGACCTTGACCTCCATGGGGGTACCCGAGTAGGAACTCGACATCGCACGACGCGTGGAGAGGAGAGGAGGAGGGACGGGCGGTGGCGTTGCCGGCGACGCGTGGAGAGGAGGAGGACGGCACCCGAACTGGGATTGGACCGTGGGGGTGGAAACCCTAGGGGAAAATAGGATTGGTCGATTGGGGGAGGGCGCGGAGGGGATGCGGAGCGTCGGGTGGGACCGGGGGAGGGCGCAGAGGCGTCGACCGGAAGATGGGGCGAGGGGGGCAGATTCACGCGAGTGGAAGAAAGTAGGAACAAGTTTTTGTCTCCACTTCGTACTTTTTAGTAGTAGAGATAAATCACCATGCAGAGTCATAGGAAACTAGTTTTTCAGCTCCTAATCTTTTCGTTCATTTCCGAGTATCACTTTATATAGTAAATAGTAAAAAGATCACTTCTCTTTGAACAACTAACAGTTCGGTACAGCTTCTGCTGAAAATCTACTTGAGAATCGGCTGTGAGAGTTCTGACTAACGCACCATAAAACTTGTCTCATGGTCATGGACTTGCAAGTTGCAATTATACAACTGGACGGCATGGCAAAGGGGCAGGAAGACAGAAAGTTGTCGCCACAACCCACTCAAAGCTTACTTTTGTTAGTGCGCTGTACATGATATCTATTCCTCAATATGCTGGCCCAATAACTAACCCATCTTGTATAGTCTGGTGAGGAATTAGAGAGAGAGAGAGAGACGGGTGACCAAATCGTGTAGACTAGTAATCAAAACTGATGCTAAACTTGGTTACTGCTCCCTCTGTCTCTAAAAGATTGTCATTGTTGGTGTACGTGTCACAACTTTGACTCGATTTGTAGAAAATATGTGCAACATTTGTATCTAAAATAAATTTCTAAAAAAAAACTAGATTCAAATATCTTTTTAATGATAATTACATATCATAAATATTAATATTTTTAAATATATATTTAATTGAACTTTTCCTCGCGAGCCGCAAACGACGGTCTTTTAGGGACCGAGGGAGTAGAACAGAATTGTAAAACAAAGCCACCAGAAATGATTGAACACGGATTATCTTACGATTTGATGTGAATGTGAATCCATTGTTTCTTGTTGGCTTGTTGCTAATAGAAAACAGAGATAGTGGGTAATGACACATCTTTCCACTTATTTATCTAGTGTCCTTCCATAATTAACCTCACCTTGCATGATGAACGAACAATCTCCCCAAATGATTCGGCAAGACTCATAACAAAACTTTGGCAAGCACAAAATTGCATATACACAAGTCAACTCTTAAGCATTTTCGATTTCAATTTTTGAATTAACAGGGCTTATATAAAATAGAAAAAAGACATAGTAATACTTCCAACACTCTTTGGTTTGACATTTTCGTTGAGTATCCACACCATGACACCAGGAGGCAAACGACATCAAGAAGCACAAGAAACAGAGCAGGGTCCGACAAACAGGGGAGGAGGCAGAGGGCGAGGTCGAAGCAACTGTAGGATCTAGTCACATAGAAGGGGGTTGAATCTGGGACTTCTTTTTCAAGCTCTAAGAAAAACGAGAAACCTTAGCCTATCAACTAGTGTCGCCCATTCTAAAAACAGTTCTTTCCACTACTAGAGCACACTAACAAAAGTTTCCTTAGCGAATAACACACTAGGAGGAAGAAACAACCTAGGCAAGATATGAAGCACACAAGCGAAAAACAAAAGCAAAGACAAGGAAACTTAAGTGCGGAAATTAAGTGCTAGAAAGTAAATGGGAGGCACAAGAGACAACCGAAATTTTTCCCGTGGTATCGAGAAGTTGATGCCTCCCCTAGTCCACATTGGAGCACTCACTTAGAGTATTGCTCCCCCTTGAGTCACCAAGACACAAGTGCTCACTAAGAATACCCGTTCTCCATGTCCGGAATGGTGGGTCTCGAACCGTGTACACAAAGCTTATCTTGAGGCTCCCACAATCTCCAAGAGCTCACCAAGAACCCTCCAAACACCGAGACCGTCTATGAGCCGTCAAACTCCAAGAGTAACAAGCCCGCACATCTTCACTTGACCTGAGCACTCAACTAAGCCATGTATGCACCTTGAACACTCTTGATCACTAAGAAGAACACCTCAATGAAGAGGAAGAGAATCCCAAATGGCAAGAACACACTCTCCTTCTCTCCTTGGTTGCAATGGATCTTCAGAATGGCAAAGGCTGCTCAAGAGAGGCAGGGGGGTCATATTTATAGGCCTAGCAAGAGAGGCTAGCCGTTAGAAAAGGTTTCCTGAAAAAGTAGTACCGTCGGATGAACCGATGGTCTCCCCCTGCAAAGCGTCGGATCATCCGGTCACTAATAGCGTCCAATATAGCCGTTGAATCGAGAAACACAGATAATGCACCGATGCTATACACCGACGCCCTGTCGGATCATCCGGTGCTGAAGACTCCACACTCGGGGCGGTACTGTGTGATTTGAATATAACCGTCGCATGAACCACTGAGTCCTCTTTCCAAGCGTCGGTTCATCCAGTGCTGAAGCAGTTGAGTTGGCGCGTCTCTGTCTGATTTAAAATGCAACCGTCGGATGAACCGATGGTCAAGGTGTCGGATCGTTCAGTGCTTAAGCTCTGAGCCTTGACCCATACTGTAGCCAAACCCTAAGGCGTTGGATGAACCGATGCCTGTACCGTCGGTTCATCCGACGGTCCATTTTGAATCCAGTGGCCACAGAACTCATCCGACGCATCTAGAAATCAGGGCGTCGGATCATTCGACGCTATGAACTTCATTTTAACTCGTCTAATTCAGTGCCTTTGAGTTTTCCATCGATTCTTTTGCTTCAACCTTGCTTCCATGAACTCTCTGAGCTAGTTGACAACCAAGGCACTTGAGTGTGCATAATTTTATGGCTTTTGAGTGCATTGTCAAGCTACTTGTAACGTACCAGAAATTTGATTGTTTTCCCATGTGTGAATTTTCGCAAAAATTTAAAACTTTTAGGAAAACCTTGTGTGTTACCAAATTTTAATCCCAATTTGCTAGCAACTCACCTTAAATTCCATATAAAATAGAACCATATATAAATTATTTTCAAATTATAGTATAATTGTGAGTTGGAGTTCTCGGATTTATTTTGGAGTTCAATTGTGTGGAGTTTGAATTTGGAAGTAATTCAAATTCAAACTATAATTGAAACTATATCCAAAACTAATTTGAAAATAGCTAACATCTAGTTTGGGCCGCAGCCCTGCGGTCGAAGTATACACGAGGCCCCTCACCTCTTTGATTTTAATCGAGGGACACCCTGACCTTCACCGCACAGCCCAACTCGGCCTGCTTCACAGGCCAGCCCAACCCACCGGCCTTCTCCCTCTCTTACCTCTCACCTCCACCTGGGTCCCACGCGTCAGCCGGGGAAGACTATTCCCCTTTCTTCCCCGTGACGCACGCGGGATGGCGACAGGGGTCGCAGCGCACCGCGCCCCTGGCCTTACCCATGGCGCCGCCCCTTTTGTTGCGCTGGCGGCCGCGGATGGGAGCCACGCGCCCCGCTTTGCATCTCGGCCGCCCGTGCTCACCCTAACCCTAGGCTGCCGCCCTTTAAGTCACGCCGCACCTCATCCTCCCCTGTCCACCGTCGCGCAGGGGAAAACCCCAATCCTCTGCTGCTGTGCGTGAGAGGGAAAAAGAAAAGGGGAGTTGAAGGAAGGGGCGCCCATGGAGAGGAGCTGGAGCCAGATGCCACCAGCCCACCTCGCCCGAGCTGCCAAGACCACGCCGCGCCATCACCGTTGGAAGTGCCGCGTCGCCCATCGCGGTCCGGGAGCGTCGGGACCTTGATGCCGAATGCGTCACCGTCGTGCCAAAGGTGTAGCCGCGAAGGCTGCCTGATGGCCAGGCCACGCCATGCTGTGCACGAGGAGGGTCGCGCCAGGAGGAAGCCGTCGCCGACCAAGGGCGCCACGACAACACCAAGGACCAGGGAGCCATGGGGCTCTGGAGCGTCGACGGGCCTCGCCACCGCCGACCCTGCGTCCATGACGACGCCGCCACCTGCTGTCGTCCGTGTGGGGCCATGGACACCCACGCCACACCGACGTCGTCGAGAAAATGCCGTCACCGCCTGAGAGCTTTGCATCCCTGCCGTCCTGTGGCCACCACTGCCGCGGTGAAGCTGAGGAAGCCTACAGCCTGCTCAACGACCTGCGCATGGGTTGAAGATCCTGTCGCTGTTCAGGAACCGCTAGCCCTGACCTTTCTTCCACCTCTCCCATGACATGCTCGATGTTTTGTTTATGAGGTGAGATGCACGAACTAGCAGCCCTTTCTCTTGCTTGTTGTCCACCCATGGCCTTGTATCTTGCTGCCAGATTCTTTTTCATCCAAAGCTGATGTGTTACTTGTTTGTGTGATGCTGCCCACGGCGACCACACGTGAATGGAGGCCAAGCCGGTGGAGCTGCTGTTCCTCCCATCGCCCGATGACCACCAGCCGCCCAAGAAGCTAAAGTCGACGATTCCGTGTACGACGCTGTCCGGCCGCAAGTCGAACCACGACCACCAGCCTGCCTGCACCGCACCAACCCACCACGGCAACGACCTCGCCCTGCTTTGCCTTCTGGCCTCCAACGAGCCCCTGGGTGAGCAGCTCGCACCCAAACCACTTTTTTTTGCCTAGACCTTGCCTGCCTGTGATGGCCGGCCATCGTGCCGTGCATGCTTCTGTTTTCTCTTGAACACCAGAGACCTTTGATGGCATGGTTGAAGCTGCACTTTTGCACGCCCACCACATGTTCGATGGATTGTGTGAGAGGGCATAGCCACACGTCTCACTCTTTTGCACCGTGCTATGTCCGGGTTTCGACCCGCGCATCCTTGCCTTGCCGATGCGCCGCAATGCTTTGCCCTGTTTCGCTCCAGCATCATGTGTGCTCGCTTCGTGTCCTTGTAGCAAGGATGTTGTGCGAGTCGGACGGCCGTGCCATGAACAAGGGGGCCCTTGTGTCACGCACGTGCAACCTCGTGCCGCACCCTTGCTGTCTAGTCGTCGCCGCAAGCCGCACCGCACTGCAACATTGCCTTGCTGCTCCACCGTGGTCCTTGCTCACCGCGCCGCCGCACCGTCGTCGTATCCGTCGCGCCGCCGCGCTGCCCCTCTCGGACGCTCGGCCATGATCTCCACCCGTAGCTAGCCAATGCCCTTAGCCGTGCCTTGACTGAACCCCACCTCGCTGTTGCCGACAGACGTGCGCCGTCTCGGCCGGGGGCCGCGCTCTGGAACGTCGTGTGACGACGCACGCCTTAGTGGTCACCAGAAGAGATTGGAGTGCAAAATCGGACTTCTCCGTGTAAACCTTTTTCGGGCTTCAGTTTGTGCTTTGGCCCAAAGCTAACCAGGCCGAAGCAAACGTAATCCGAAGACCTTCTCTGGACTTTGGAATGTTGGGCCGGACTGGGCCGACCCAATGGGCCACTAACACTTAGGGCCCATTGCTGGTCCACTAACCGACAACTTGGGCCCAATGCTGATGTCATGCTGACGTCAGCATGTTTTGAATAAAACTCTTTTCTAATTTAATAAATGTTTTATAAATGCTTTTACCTTCGAAAAATCTTAACGACATATCGAGAGCTCCGAAAAATATGAAACCAATTGCGTTGGTTTCATAATTCCGAGGCGCTCGCCACTATCTTGTCCTTCTCTGCTCATGCCCTTGAACTGAGCCCTTTTTGCCCTGCGTTCCTGGTGTAGAATTCGTGGCCGCTGCCTGCCACTGTGCTAATGTGGGTCTGGGACGCCGTAGCCCCGCAACTAGCCATTGGCGTGCCGCGGACAAGAATCCTTTCCCAAGTCCGCATCACTTGCCTTTCCTCCACTGCCTTCCCTTTGTGCTACTTTGCGCATATCCACTCTCTCTCTACTTGGCTTCATGCTGTGAAGCGTGTACCGTGCCATGTGCTTGAAACCAGGATGTCGCACGTGATGGACGACCGTGTCGTGAGCAGAGGCCTCTACTTGACGCTCGGCAACCCCGAGCCGCAACCTATCTGCCTTACCATGGACGTTGCCGCATCATCAGTACATGCCTCATAGTGCTCTTAAGCACACCTTACCTCATCGCCACCCGATATCGGTCACAAGTTGATCCTTTCATCGCCTCATAGCGGTCGCCGCATATCTTGGCATGGTAATGCCTTTTCTAGTTATATTTGCCTCGCTCGGCTATCATCATTCTTTGCACTACCGCTTCGATCATCCAAGAACTTAAAACCTTGCAAGTGCTTGATCTCAGCCTCTCCGCTTTCCGGCTTGCGAGCTTGATCTCTAGAGATCTTAGCCGTGAGACCCGTAAACTGACTTTGATCTATCTCTCGTTCCTACCATGTTTACTAGTATATAAAACTAGTTGCTTAAACTACTTTTGTTTTAAAACCAATCACTCTATTTTCATTATTTAAACTAGTGTTGCTTGTATTTAATATGGAGTTTATTCGGATCTTCTAAATTGGTTCTTATTGATGTTTTTGCATTAGATGAATGCTCGTTATTTATTTCCGCGTCGCATCTCGTGTAGGCTTGTGTTCTTGTTTGAAGACCCGATCTGCGACGACTGAGGAGACGCGACCACCCCGACTTTGCTCGAGAGGATGCTCCACCTCTACTACTCTACGATAACTACCGCACATGTGTCACGTCACTCCCAACCATATAGAACCCATGCATGTATTAGTTGCTAGTGCTATATTTATGTTACTTGATTTGATGGATTGCATAGACATTTGTTTAGCCACGCCTTGATATTTGATATATCCTGTTTCTTTGCTTTACCTACCTCGGGACTAGCTATAGACCCCTAGCTAGTCCCATATACACCAATTATTCATACTTTTGTTGCTTGATTATGGATGGTATCCTAGGCTTGGACTAAGATGTGGGAGATCTCGGTGTATTCTAGCGTGAGTTCTGGGTGAGTTCTTCCTTGACGTGTTTCTGGCGGGAGCGAGCCATCTGGTTACTTGTGAACGCCTACCTCGGGGAGATGCGATCTGGCCTCTCGCCCGAGCGGCGTGTCGGACGTGATGGAGATGGGGAGTGCTCGCTCTCAGCCCTTAAGGACCGAGTCGACTTACCACTAGATGCAATATCTACTTTTGTACAAACCGCCCGCCTTGTTATGGGCGTGGGTGCGGGGTGAGACTCGTACTGGATAGCACCCTACCTGTAGGCGGATCGGTGTGATCGTGATGGGAGATGACGTTCCTCCTTAGAAGACTTCGCCCCGGCGAGGCCGGGGAAGGGTTCCACAGCTTCGAGGGACCCCTCGCTAGCAGTATGAGCTCTACAGCAGGGGCTGCGCCAGACTTGGAGATGCAGGAGGGTACTATCCACTTACTTGGACTCCAGCCGTATGGTAGGGTGCGGGACGGCGGCCACCGTTTCTGGCTCTATTCGGGTGGGTACAGTTGTACAACCTCTGCAGAGTGTTTAAACCTATAGCTATAGTCCGTGTCCACTGGTTATGGACAGTACTGCTATCTACCGCTACTTCCGACTAGACTCTTTTCTTGTGCTTCTTCTCTCCCCCGAGTGAGTGAGCCTGGCCTGAGGCCGTTGAGATGTGGGGATAGGAGCAGGTGGGCCCCACATCGCAGATGAGAGTTGGGAGCTGGATCGTGGGTGTGATTCAGTGCTTTGGTGTGTACTTCCTTGTTGAGGGGTGTGGACCCCCAGAGGTGTGGACCTCAGAGGTGCGGACCTCCCGGAGGTGTGGACCTCGCTGCTTATTCTGCATACCTTGATTGTTGCTTTTGCGCTGCTGCATGCATAACTTTCTACAACCCAATATAGGTTTTATCCATGCATATTATATTCAATCACCGCTTTTGCTCTTTGTTGGGAAGCTGACATGACCTACCCGCTTATCGGGTAGATGCTGGCGTTTCAAACCTTAACCGTCTATGACTACAACTTGAGCGACAAAGGTGTGAAGACTAGAGCTGGCCCTATGCTCGAGTTTGCCTGTGGAGCTGGAGACGCTTCGCTTCGATAGATCCACTGCGTAGATGTTTTACCTTTCTTGATTCAGTCCTGTTGGACTTGTACCCGACTTGTGCCAAAGAGTTGTACTCTGATGTTGTAATAATATTATGTAATTCATCTTTTATTCCCGTGTTGTATGGATTTGTACCACTTGAGACAAGGATTGCACGTGATAGCCTCTTCCTAGGACTATCACAGAGGTGTAGAGAGTTGGGTTTCCGTTCGCGGAAATTCGGTTCGTTTCACTACCAGTGTATGAACCCCTCTTAATAGTACGGTCGAACACTACAAACTACCAATCCAAGTGTCCTTCATCTCCTTATGACACTTGGAACTAACAAGTCCTTAGCCTTGTAGTATTCATCCATTTTTAGTCCTTGAATTCAAATTGAGGGGTCTCATTTCATTCAACACTTATGACAATAACCCAATATGAAATCCTCTACAAAACAAAGGTTAGTCACAAGCATATGGTTGTCATTTCTCACCGAAACACACCCTTACCAAAGGTGCGATAGGGCCTAGATGGTTACAATCTCCCCCTTTTTGGTGATAGATCACAACACGAGTAGAGATATACGAAAATTTGAATTTAAAAGCATATAAACTCTACTTCTAATGCATGGAACAAGATAGGCTGTAAACACACATGCATTAAGGAAAACAAGCACCACAAACATGAGTAGACATGTAAACTAACAACAAGCACAAGATCCAAATACATGTCTCTTCATGAAACTCCACAAAAGCGAGAGAGGCAACAAAAACTCAAAAACCTGCACTCTCCCCTAACTCCCCCTATCTCTCCCCCCTATCTATCTCCCCCTTTGGCAACAAGCACCAAAAAGGAGTCTAAGGCTGAGGCAGAGAGGAAGGATCCGGCGGCGAGGTAGAGACGGTCCTCGAAGGTCGAACCTAGAAGACAGAGGCATCGTCGTCGTCGTCGTCCTCGCTGAGAAGAGACAAAGTCGGAGAGGAGGGACTTGGAGCCGGAGGAGGTGGAGCTGTAGTCGTCTTGGGGCATGAAGTCAGAGCCTGAGTGGCCTCGGGACCTAGAACCTTGGGGTCGGAGGCGAGCGCTGAAGAGATCTGCTCGGTGATAGCACGCAAGTAGTAGTCCTCCTGACCCAGACCCTCTTCCCGTGGTGTAGTGAAGCTAGGAAGAGGTGAAGACACCTATGGATTGGGCAGAGTGATGCGAGTTGGCGTCTCTGTGCTCCTGTGGTGAGTGGAGATGGCAGCTGTGACGACATCGGAGTGGTCATCTGAAGCTGGTCAAGAAAGGAAGAAGTGACCGCTGCCTGTGGTGTCGTCGTCTGGGGTACCACGAACATCCCTGTCTGAAGAAGTGGTGACTGTGGAAAGGTCGCGAGAGGGACGTTCACGAACCCACCAGCAGGAGGTAGAGGTGTAGTCGGGTCGGCCTGAAGATGGGCAGTGGTCGGTGGCTGAGGTAGCTGCATCCCTGACTGCTAAAAGAGCTGACCGAGGCATCCAGACATGAACGTGAACATCTGAGAGGTCATCATCTGGTGCTGGAGCATCTGCTGCCTCTGTGCCTCCTGCTACTGACGGATCCCCTCAAGGATCATCTGCTGGGACTCCTGGTACTGCTGAAACTGCTGTACCTGGAGTGAGGCCCGAGTCTGAGCAGCCATAGCCTGGATCAGTGTGGTCAGCTGGTCTGGCTGGGTCACTTGAGCAGCTGTGATCGTGGGAACCGGTGACTCAGCCTCTCTCTGGCCTAGCAAAGTGGAGCCTCCTGCCTCATCATTGTGAGGACAACGAACTCGGAACAAAGGCCTAGGAGCTGGCGTAAAGTCCTCGTCATCACTGGAGGACTCGTCGTCTGTGGTGAAGTACTGTGGGAGAGGTGCCTCAGCTGCTGCTAGTGTCACGTCCTGTCGAGCTGCCTCGTCCATCACAGCCTCTGCTGCTGCCCGTGCCTGTATGGTCTCCTCTGCTCTCCTCAGGCCTCTCGGGCCTCTCCTTCTCTCTCCTGGCATCGGAGATCGGTAGGTCGGGGACACAAATTTTGACGACTCCAGCATCCCGATGTACCTCTGGGCCTCAAGACGGGACAACAGCCAACTGATCCAGTGAGCGAAGGGCTGTTGTCGTGTCATCCCCATGCCATCCATAATGGCGTCCTCGATCTTAGCAAGCATGATATCAAAAATATCGAACGGGCGCTTTGCCATCACGTACATCAGGAGCCACTGCTGCACCCCTGTCAAAGACTCGGCGTTCCCCATCCTATAGAGCACAGACCTCCTGAGAGCGTAGTGGACGACGTACACCTCACGAATTAGACGGTCTGGTGTCCTGGGTGTACCGGGGAGGAATGACTGCACAAACAGGAAGCTGATCTTCTCGTCTGAAGGAAGTACCAGAGACTGAGCACGACGAGGAGGCTCGACGTCAGGGTAAGCCAGGTAGTGAATAGAGTCGTCGTGAAGGTCAACCTGGAGCAACTTTGCGATCCCCTCTCTAGTGAGCCTCTGCTGCTGACCCATGAACATAAATCTGATAGCAACCCGGTCAACGTCGATGTACACAGTGGCGTAGAAAACTCGGACCCAGTCGGGGACGTAACGCGACCGCCTGGTCACCAAGTCCACCAAGCCCAGCTAGTAGTCAAAGAAGGGCAGAATGGCCTCTCCAGCTACAGCTGCTCTAAGTGCAGTGAACTGTAGCATCCTGTGCTGACTCAGCTGGGAACCCCGATGTATGTAGGAAGCGTAGAAGCTCTCCTGCAGTATCGTCCAAAACCTGGGGTCACAGTCCTCTCGCCCACGCGGGAACCACTGCTCCTCGGGCACACTCCTCAACCGCCGAATCTTCGGCCCTGGCAAGTGACGGAGGCCACAAAGGTAGACTCCGAAGGCCTCTGCTCGTGGGCCTCTGGGGATCTGTGGGTCGTGTGCCTACTGCTCTCGCTCAGTGAGCTCCTCAACTGCAGCTCTCCTCTAGCGTGGTGTTGGCTGCGGCTGAGTGTGACCTCCACGAGTCCGAGGTCCAGACCTGGCCAGTGAGGGAGGCAGACTCTGTCTGCTCTGCTGGCTGCTGACCTCTGCCTGAGCGACGTAACTACTGCTGCTGCTGAGTCTGCTGCTGCTGCTCACCCTAGGGCTGCTCCCCCTGACCCTGTGCACTCTAACCTATTCGGATACCCCTCTGTGGCTGACCCTTAGTATCTGGCACTGAGAGAACTCGGTCCCACTCCTTCTCTTGATGAGTCGTCTTCTTCTTCGGCTCGGCTACCACCTTGCCCTTCCTCTTGTCGCTTGGTATGTGTCAAAGAAATGATAGAGGATTATAGAATGGCGAGATACGAGTAAACATGATATGTATCTATAGGTAAGAGTCCTTAAGCAAAGCAAAGGATAGATATGAGCCTAAACATGACCAACTAGGAGATGTACTACCTCATGATAATGAAAGAAAGTGCTAGGTAGGTCCTTAGGTGAACAAGATGTGCATTTGTGTGGACAATTGTGAATAATGCTTGTACTTGCCATGAGAAAATGCTCAAAATCATGAAGATATCAATGGCTATAGGAAATTGAGCACACACAAGTAAGCATGGCACTGATTTTCTCTGAAGCATGTGGACCAAATTGATCAAATTTGTAGATAACTAGAACCTACAGAGCACAATTTCTCCTAATTTGATGCGAATAGGGGCAATTCAAAGGAGAAATCAACAAGGTCCTCAGTCCTCACCACAGCACACGAATTCGACGAACGATAAACCGATGTGGAGGATGAATCGACCCCTTGCGCACCTCCTGGAGGTCACCGGCGAGCCTTGATGGCAGCGCACGACCGGAATCGGTGGCGCGGGCAAACCCTAAGTCCGGTGGCAGCGGCGCGCGCGCACAAGATCTGCGCGGAGGAGTGGCGTGGCCGGCCGGCGACGAGTGCGGGTGGCGGCGGAGGGTGCGGCAAGCGCGCGTACACGGGAAGGTCGTCGGAGGCGAGTGGGAGGACGGCGCACGGGCGCGGGACGGCGGCGGGCAGCGAGATAGGGTTAGGTTAGAGATGGCCGCACCGAACCGTTATGACAGACGGGACCCACGCTTTTGTATAGCGTCGGATGAACCGACGGCTGAGAAAAACGAGTGTCGGTCGAACCGTCGGTGCAACTAAGCTCCTGGGTGAATGAAGGCATCGGATGGTCCGACAGCCTGGTTTTATAACGCGTCGGAGCAGTTGCGCGCGGGTCTGAGAAAATTTAAAAATTTCTTCAGCACCAGATGAACCGTTGGTGTAAAACGCGAAGGCGTCGGTTCATCCGACGGTGTGAAATTTTCTAACATAGAGCAACTAAGCGCCCAGACCCCTTCACCGGATGATCCGACGCTAGAAACTACAGGGCGTCGGTTCATCCGACGGTGACAATTCGATTTTGGTTGAACTATTTCTCATTTTTGATCCGTCGAATGTCACACACAAGCCAACACAAGCACATTCTTGGATCAATCCTGAGTGACAACCTCACCCCTCAAGCACTCCTTTATAAAATACTTATAGATACACAATTAGCTCCCAAAAAAGGGATAAACCATAGATAAAAATAGGCAAATTAAGAACCAAAGGAGGAAGGGAACTCCAAAAAGGGAATGTATGAGTTAATTGCCTTTGAACTTAGAGATTGACACCATAAGCTCGTTAGGACTTAACTCAATAGGCATTAAGCACAATCATTTGTCTCATCACACCTTAAGAGTTGTTGGTTTGCATTGAACGCTAAGCAACTTTCTCATAGTGTGAGTTTCCTTTGTGACTTCTCTCACGCAATGCTATGCAAGAAAAAATGCATGAAATTAAACATGAGTGCATTCAACATGACAAGCATAAGTGCAAAGCGAAAAGGTAAACTATCTTGTCATGTTTGAACCCTTGATGAGCTTATTCATGATGAGCCTTTCAACATGCCTTGTGCAAAACAAGAGAACCACCGGCTCAAGCAAGACCCATGCTCACCACTATCTCATCAAGGTTAGACAAGCCCCTAATCATGTACATATGCAAATGCAAACTATATGACAAGCATTACATGATGTTGGACGCATCAAGCACATTTAATTCACTCCGAAGCCTACAAAAAGTCATCAAGAGGCTTGGTGAATATATCCGCCAATTGCTCCTCGGAGCGAACACCACAAAGGACAATGTCCCCTTTTGCAACATGGTCTTGCAAGAAGTGATGACAGATAACAATGTGCTTGGTGCGTGAATGTTGAACCGGGTTGTTAGCAATTTTTACGGCACTTTCATTGTCACAAAGGAGGGGGAACCCTATCTAGAACCACACCATAATCCAAGAGGCTTTGCTTCATATAGAGGATTTGAGCACAACAAGCCCCCGCAGAAATGTATTCCGCCTATGCATTGGATAAGACCACGGAGTTTTGCTTCTTAGACGACCAAGCAACCAAAGAGCGACCTAGCAAATGGCACCCACTCGAAGTACTGTTATGGTCTAATCGACATC
Source organism: Cenchrus americanus (assembly GCA_947561735.1). Classification (NCBI taxonomy): domain Eukaryota; kingdom Viridiplantae; phylum Streptophyta; class Magnoliopsida; order Poales; family Poaceae; genus Cenchrus; species Cenchrus americanus. Next base: position 193,486,377 of record OX387242.1, read on the forward strand.
CGGCAAAGTCCGAATCCGAATAACCCAAGAGCTCAAAACAAGCACCATGGGGGTACCACAAGCCAATGCTAGGTGTGTATTTTAAATATCTAAGGATCCTTTTCAAAGCACTTAGGTGAGATTCTTTAGGTTTGGCTTGAAACTGAGCACACATACAAACACTAAACATGATATCGGGCCTAGATGCGGTAAGATAAAGAGAACCGATCATAGAATGGTAAAGCTTTTGGTCAACCGGTTTACCTCCCTCATCTAGGTCGAGATGTCCATTGGTAGGCATTGGAGTCTTGATCGACTTACAATCATCCATCTTGAACTTCTTGAGGATATCATTAGTGTACTTCTCTTGATGAATGAAAGTCCCTTCCTTCAATTGCTTGATTTGAAACCCAAGGAAGAAGTTGAGCTCTCCGATCATTGACATCTCGAATTCCCTAGTCATGAGTTCACTAAAATCCTTGCACACTTTGAGATTAGTAGGGCCCAAGATAATATCATCAACATAAATTTGACAAATGAAAAGTTCTTTGTTGATTATCTTTGTGAATAGCGTGTTGTCCACTCTACCAATCTTGAATCCCGCTTCAATGAGAAAATCCTGGAGCCTCTCATACCATGCCCTAGGATCTTGCTTGAGTCCATACAAAGCCTTGTGCAACCTATAGACATGGTTAGGATATGTAGCATCCTCAAAACCGGGAGGTTGCTCCACATAGACTTCTTCATTGATGAAGCCATTCAAGAAAGCACTCTTTACATTCATTTGAAATAATTTCATTTTATGACTAGATGCATATGCAAGAAGGATATGGGTAGCTTCAAGATGTGCCACCAGAGCGAAGGTCTCTCCATAGTTCAAGCCTTCTACTTGAGAGTACCCTTTGGCGACAAGCCTTGCTTTGTTCTTCACCACAATGCCATGTTCATCTTGCTTGTTCCGGTAGACCCACTTGGTGCCAATCACATTCTTGTTCTTGGGGCGCTCTACCAACTCCCACACTTGATTTCTTGTGAAGTTGTTGAGCTCATCTTGCATAGCCAAGATCCAATCCGGTTCCCCAAGAGCTTCATCTATAGTTGTGGGTTCTACAAAAGAGACAAAAGCATGATGTTTACAAAATTAAGTGCTAGAAAGTAAATGGGAGGCACAAGAGACAACCGAATTTTTCCCGTAGTATCGAGAAGTTGACGCTTCCCCTAGTCCACGTTGGAGCACTCACTTAGAGTATTGCTCCCCCTTGAGTCACCAAGACACAAGTGCTCACTAAGAGTACCCGTTCTCCATCTCCGGAACGGTGGGTCTCGAACCGTGTACACCAAGCTTGTCTTGAGGCTCCCACAATCTCCAAGAGCTCACCAAGAACCCTCCAAACACCGAGACCGTCTAGGAGCCGTCAAACTCCAAGAGTAACAAGCCCGCACACCTTCACTTGACCTGAGCACTCAGCTAAGCCATGTATGCACCTTGAACACTCTTCTTGATCACTAAGAAGAACACCTCAATGAAGAGGAAGAGAATCCCAAATGGCAAGAACACACTCTCCTTCTCTCCTTGGCTGCAATGGATCTTCAGAATGGCAAAGGCAGCTCAAGAGAGGCAGTGGGGTCATATTTATAGGCCTTGCAAGGGAGGTTAGCCGTTGGAAAAGGTTTCCTGAAAAAGTAGTACCGTCAGATTAACCGATGGTCTCCCTTTGCGAAGCGTCGGATCATCCGGTCACTAATAGCGTCTAATATAGCCATTGAACCAAAAAACCTAGACAATGCACCGACGCTATACACCAACGCCCCGTTGGATCATCTAGTGCTGAAGACTTCACACTCGGGGCGGTACTGCATGATTTGAATTAAACCGTTGGATGAACGGCTAAGTATACCTATCCAAGCATCGGTTCATCCGGTGCTGAAGCAGTTGACTTGGCGTGTCTCTGTCTAATTTAAATGCAACCGTCGGATGAACCAATGGTCAAGGCGTCGGATCGTCCGATGCTTAAGCCCTGAGCCTTGACCCATACTGTAGCAAAACCCTAAGGCGTCGAATGAACCGATGCCTGTACCGTCGGTTCATCCGACAGCCCATTTTGAATCCAGTGGCCACAGAACTCATTCGACACATCTAGAAAACATGGCATCGGATCATCCGACGCTATGAACTTCTTTTTAACTCGTCCAATTCAGCGCCTTTGAGTTTTCCGTTGATTCTTTTGCTTCAACCTTGCTTCCATGAACTCTCTGAGCTAGTTGACAACCAAGGAACTTGAGTGTGCATATTTTTATGGCTTTTGAGTGCATGGTCAAGCTACTAGTGTATGAACCCCTCTTAATAGTACGGTCGAACACTACAAACTAGCAATCCAAGTGTACTTCATCTTCTTGTGACACTTAGAACTAACAAAGTCCTTAGCCTTGTAGTATTCATCCATTTTTAGTCCTTGAATTCAAATTGAGGGGTCTCATTTCATTCAATACTTGCGACAATAACCCAATATAAAATCTGCTACAAAACAACGGTTAGTCACAAGCATATGATTGTCATTTATCACCGAAACACACCCTTACCAAAGGTGCGAAAGGGCCTAGATGGTTACAACAACCAGAGCAGGTCTGGACGATGCCTCCTTGAGCCAGAGTCAGGACGAGAAACAGGGTAGAAAGCAGAGGAAAGGTGGTAGCAACAGAGAGACAGAACATGACATGACGGATGGGACCAACTGTGCAACATATTTAAGAACCACATCTCTGGTAAGAAAACCAATAAGGTTCTGACTACAACAACAATAGAGACAAAAACAAAATAATTTGAAAAATAAAATAGCAATATAGTTACTTGCAAAAACATGTCCATGTCTAACCATAGGTGGTTCTGACTACAACAACAATAGAGACAAAAACAAAATAATTTGAAAAATAAACTAGCAATATAGTTACTTGCAAAAACATGTCCATGTCTAACCATAGGTCTGGTGACAAAACCAATAAGTTTATGAGTAGTCCAGCAACACATGTGAGAAATAGACGGAACACCCAATTCATCTTGGTCCTCCGAACTGAAACCTGCTCAAGCACGAAAAAGGGTAGTGACTCAGCTGCCAGTGTCACTCATACTATTTAATAGGAATGCATCAGGCTCAGTTTTACCATTATGGAATTTTTTTGAGACATCTACCATTATGGAATTTAATCAGGTCTCTAGTTGGAGAGTACACGTGCTAATTTGCGTATAAGGGAGGACCAAGTAGTAAGTGGGGAATGCATCAGGATGAAGTCTCTATTGTTAGGAAAAAGTGTATTTTTTAACCTTCAAGTATTGCAAAAGTGTGATATTAATCCTTCATGTTTCATTTGATGCAAATCAATCTCTTAACTAATTAATTTGATGCATTTATCATCTCACCTTATAGTTTAACAATGGTTTACTGAAATCTACTGACGGTTTATGCCACATAATCAGTTGAGTAATCAGTAATCACTTCCTAGGGATGCAATATGCTCAGTCGAAAATATCAAGCCCAAAAAAGTTTTAGTAAATTCTCTAAATTGGATACTTCGTAAATTTATTCTGAAAAACTTTAATGCAGCCTATCCACACTCAATTATTAGAGAGATTGACTCAACATAACATGTGACTAAGCAATACTAATAGCAAAATGATTGCATGATTTAAATTGTTATTATATGATAGTAGATCATTGTTAAACTAAAGTGAGGATGATAAATGCACCAATTTAGATAGTGAAAATACACTTTTGTTATAAAAACAGAATAGTGATGGAAAAACCATGTAGTAATCAGGGATAAGCCCAAGAAAAACAATTATCTCCTTCCACCAGGACTGATAACAATAGAGATAAGCACATGATAATACGAAAATAAAGCAGCAAATCAGAATCAGTGACAGGTAGAACGTACTGCATGCTGCTGCGTTCATGCAAGTGTCCTTCCATGGCAGGCAAGGCCCTTACTCTGTAAGGAATCGGATGCTCGTTAGCCTGAGAGGCGCAGGGGGTGAATTAGGCAACTTAAAACCTTAATCTATGGCTTCACTAATTTTACACAAAAGTAAACTAGAACATACTATCTAGATGTGCAACTAGGGTTGTTCTAGTGTGAAACTCCCATCCCAAAACAAGGTTTGCAACCTATAGCCATTCCTAGCATGATACTACTCTAGGAAGTAAAGGCAAGCAAAGATTGCAATAGAGTAAATGCGGAAACGTAAAGGGGATGAGAGGAAGCAAACTCTTGAGACGCGATTCATCCCGTGGTATCGGTAGGCACTAAGCCACCCCTAGTCCACGTTGAAGCACTCACACAAGAGTATTGCTTCCTGGCCACCAAGTCTCTCCCAAGAGCACCACTTGACTCACCACAAAGGCTAGCCACTTAGGCACTTGTCAAGCTCCCTTGGTCACCTTGATGCCGCCTCCACTAAGGAGCTTCTCCACCAAAGAAGGTGTCGGGCATACACCCCGGGTACTCATGCAAGGAAGGAAGAAGAGTAGAAGACGAACTCCTACTAGAATTCCCCTGTACTCCTACTAGGACGCGCTTTGTGTAATCCTACTAGGACTCCTGCCTTGTAACCGACTAGGAACCCGCCCCCCTGGACTATATAAAGGAGGGCCGGGTACCTAGCCAATCATCCACAATCCCTCCGGGATCAACACCCAAGCGCAGGGCGCAATACTACTTCAAACAGGACGTAGGGTAGCTACTCCGGCTACCCGAACCTGTATAAATCTTGTGTCTTGTGTCCTCGCGCGTACCTTCGGGTTTTAGATCATGGCGATCCCCACCTTCTACCTTGCTGCGGGTACCTCCCATGGAGGTCGAGAGGTTTAAACACCGACAGCTGGCGCCCACTGTGGGGCCATCGTCACGATCATCAGGCGAATTCGTAGGACCTTCATTAGCAAAATCAATCTACTCGGCGACTCGTTGAAGTTCCAATTCGCAACTCGTTGTTGCGACCGAATCAATTTCCTTCCGGTCTACCCGCGAGAAGGTCTAGTCGAGTTTCTACATCCAAGCTCTGTACGGAATCAAGACTCGCTCTTTTTCCCGTTTCGGATTTCAAGTCATCAGCCTCCAAGCTGTCCATGCTCGAGAAGACCATCGCACCTAGCTGCTGTCCAGGCCGTTTCTGTCTGGGACTCTTCTCCAAGTCAAAGTCGAGTCGCCGTCTCCGCCTTTTGTGTGGAGAGCTCTCTCCGCGCAACAGCAGGTGGTGAGCATTACAAATCACCAGAAGACAAAAGGATTATGTTATCGAAAAAAAGACTATGTTCTTTCCACGGAGATCAAAGCAAAGTCATTACCTGTTGCACTCGAGTACTCCACGTGAAAGGGCAATATCTCATATTTGTGCCACACGCACATGCAAGTCTACACCAGGAAGCCTCCAAATCTTTGCATGTTGCACACTGGAAGACGTACGCGGGTACAACTACATCGGCTCCCGACTGCATTAACTTGTCTCTCGGTCGCCTTGGCTTTACTTCAACTACATTGAGCGCCGCGACTACTCGTCACCCGGCCACACATGCTCTACGTCAACCCCGTCGCGCACCGCGAGTACTCGTCTTCACTCTCCCGGCTGCAGTGATCTACCTCGACTACACCGCGCGTCCGGGTGCCTCGGCACGTCGCGCGGCTCGTCACGCGGCTCGTCACGCGGCTCGTCGCGCCGCTCGTCGTCGACTACATCGCGCGTCCGGGTGCCTCGGCGCGTCACGCGGCTCGTCACGCGGCTCGTCGCGCCGCTCGTCGTCGACTACACCGCGCGTCCGGGTGCCTCGCCACGTCGCGCGGCTCGTTACGCGGCTCGTCGCGCCGCTCGTCGTCGACTACTTCGCCTTCGCCGCGCGTCCCGGTGCCTCGGCACGTCGCGCGGCTCGTCGTCGACTACTCCACCGCGTGTCGGGGTGACTCGGCACGTCGCGCGGCTCGTCGCGCCGCTCGTCGTCGACTACACCGCGTGTCCGGGTGCCTCCGCACGTCGCGCGGCTCGTCACGCGGCTCGTCACGCCGCTCGTCATCGACTACTTCGCCTTCGCCGCGCGTCGGGGTGCCTCGGCACGTCGCGCGGCTCGTCGTCGACTACTTCGACTACACCGCGTCCGGGTGCCTCGGCACGTCGCGCGGCTCGTCACGCGGCTCGTCGCACCGCTCGTCATCGACTACTTCGCCTTCGCCGCGCGTCCGGGTGCCTCGGCACGTCACGCGGCTCGTCGTCGACTACTCGCCTCGCCCGGGCTCGTCGTCGACTACTCCACCGCGCGTCCCGGGTGCCTCGGCACGTCGCGCGGCTCGTCACACGGCTCGTCGTGCCGCTCGTCATCGACTACACCGCGCGTCCCGGTGCCTCGCCACGTCGCGCGGCTCGTCACGCGGCTCGTCGCGCGGCTCGTCGTCGACTACTTCGCCTTCGCCGCGCGTCGGGGTGCCTCGGCACGTCACGTGGCTTGTCGTCGACTACACCACCGCGCGTCCGGGTGCCTCGGCACGTCGCGCGGCTCGTCGTCGACTACACCACGCATCCGGGTGCCTCCACATGTCGCGCGGCTCGTCACGCGGCTCGTAGCACCGCTCGTCGTCGACTACTTCGCCTTCGCCGCACGTCCCGGGTGCCTCGGCACGTCGCGCGGCTCGTCGTCGACTACTTCGCCTACACCGTGCGTCCGGGTGCCTCGGCACGTCGCGCGGCTTGTCACGCGGCTCGTCGTTGACTACTTCGCCTTCGCCGCGCGTGCGGGTGCCTCGCCACGTCGCGCGCGGCTCGTCACGCGGCTCGTCGTGCCGCTCGTCGTCGACTACATCGCGCGTCCGGGTGCCTCGGCGCGTCACGCGGCTCGTCACGCGGCTCGTCGCGCCGCTCGTCGTCGACTACACCGCGCGTCCGGGTGCCTCGCCACGTCGCACGGCTCGTTACGCGGCTCGTCGCGCCGCTCGTCGTCGACTACTTCGCCTTCGCCGCGCGTCCCGGTGCCTCGGCACGTCTCGCGGCTCGTTGTCGACTACTCCACGAGCGTGTCCGGGTGACTCGGCATGTCGCGCGGCTCGTCGTGCCGCTCGTCGTCGACTACACCGCGTGTCCGGGTGCCTCCGCACGTCGCGCGGCTCGTCACGCCGCTCGTCATCGACTACTTCGCCTTCGCCGCGCGTCCGGGGTGCCTCGGCACGTCGCGTGGCTCGTCGTCGACTACTTCGACTACACCGCGCGTCCCGGGTGCCTCGGCACGTCGCGCGGCTCGTCACGCGGCTCGTCGCACCGCTCGTCATCGACTACTTCTCCTTCGCCGCGCGTCCGGGTGCCTCGGCACGTCACGCGGCTCGTCGTCGACTACTCCGCCTCGCCCAGGCTCGTCGTCGACTACTCCACCGCGCGTCGGTGCCTCGGCACGTCGCGCGCGGCTCGTCCACGCGGCTCGTCGTGCCGCTCGTCAACGACGACACCGCGCGTCCGGGTGCCTCGCCACGTCGCGCGGCTCGTCACGCGGCTCGTCGCGCGGCTCGTCGTCGACTACTTCGCCTTCGCCGCGCGTCCGGGGTGCCTCGGCACGTCACGTGGCTTGTCGTCGACTACACCACCGCGCGTCCGGGTGCCTCGGCACGTCGCGCGGCTCGTCGTCGACTACACCACGCATCCGGGTGCCTCCACATGTCGCGCGGCTCGTCACGCGGCTCGTCGCACCGCTCGTCGTCGACTACTTCGCCTTCGCCGCGCGTCGGGGTGCCTCGGCACGTCGCGCGGCTCGTCGTCGACTACTTCGCCTACACCGTGCGTCCGGGTGCCTCGGCACGTCGCGCGGCTTGTCACGCGGCTCGTCGTTGACTACTTCGCCTTCGCCGCGCGTCCGGTGCCTCGGCACGTCGCGCGGCTCGTCGCTCGAGTACTCCGCCTCGCCCGGGCTCGTCGTCGACTACTCCACCGCGCGTCCGGTGCCTCGGCACGTCGCGCGGCTCGTCACACGGCTCGTCGCGCCGCTCGTCGTCGACTACTCCGCCTTGCCCGGGCTCGTCGTCGACTACTCCACCGCGCGTCCGGGTGTCTCGGCACGTCGCGCGGCTCGTCACGTGGCTAGTCGCGCTGCTCGTCGTCGGCTACTCCGCGTCGCGCAGTCTCGTCGTCGACTACTCCGTGCGCCGCGACTTCGTCTTGCGTCCACACTGGCTCTACTTCAGCCACGCCGTGGGGCGCGACTACTTGCCTTGCGGCAACACTGGCTCTACTTCGAGTACGCCGTGCGCCGCCACGACGTCGTCTTCCGGTCGCATCACGTCGACCATTCATCTCGACTAATTTCCCAAATTAGTCAAGAACGGTAGTCATGTCCCCAACAACTGGTCGGAATCAACTCTGACTAGTCAACTTCAGCAACAACCGTTGCGGCTCCATCACCGACCGCCATGGCTTCATCTACAAGTCCGCACTGGCGGCAACAGCTAAGTCATTTATTTAAATGATTACTATTCTCTTTTCTTGGCTTGTTTTCCTCATCACGTAGGATAACATGCCGGCTACTCATTTGTGTACGCTTCTCGGCGGGTTTTCACGGGAGCTACACTCTGCTGACTACTCTTGGGGTATATCAATCAAGTCACCACGAGCCTACTTCGTCAACTCGGGGGCTATCCCTAGGAGGAAGCTTCTAAAGTCCGCTATGCGCGGCAATCTAAAGTCAACTTTTAAAGTCGCATTCTAAAGTCCGCTCCGTGCGGCAACTTAAAGTCGACTCCGGTCGCATCTACGCCTGCTTCGGTGGCATACTATGTGTGTAAGCTTCGATGGAACCTAGCTGTAAGTGGCCCTCGGGTCCTGGCGACGATGGAACCTAGCTACACGTGGTCTTCACGCTCTGTACCATGGGTCCAAAGTACCCTAAGTACTCGCGCTTCGTACCTTGGATCTGAGATCCATGGCCCAGGTACACAAGTCGACTCCTGTCGCACCTTCAAGTCCACTACGGTGGCACCTGTACCTTGGGTCTGAAATCCATGGCCCAGGTACACATGTCGACTTTGGTCGCACTTTCAAGCCTGCTCTAGCGGCAATCGTACCTTGTGTCTGAAATCCATGGCTCAGGTACTCAAGCCCACTCCGGTGGCACAAGTCGACGCTAACGGTCGCACCCAAGCCCACTCCGGTGGCACAAGTCGACGCTAAAGGTCGCACCCAAGCCCACTCCGGTGTAACAATTCGACGCTAACGGTTGCACCCAAGCCCACTCCGGTGGCACAAGTCGACACTAACGGTCGCATCCAAGCCCACTCCGGTGGCACAAGCCGACTTTGGTCGCAATCTTAAGCCCGCTCCGGCGGCAAAACTACTCGTTTTCTCTGATTTTTCATTCGCTTTGGCTTTCCGGAAAGTACTTTTTCGTTTTTTGCATCTTAAGTCCACCTCGCGTGGCACAAAGTTGACTGTTGTAGTCGCATCTCAAAGTCCGCTCCGCGCGGCATCCTAAAGTCGCATATCAAAGTCCGCTCTGTGCGACAACTAAAGTCGACTTCGGTTTTTAAATCGCATCTCAAAGTCCGCTCCACGCGACACAAAGTCGACTTCGGTTTTCAAGTCGCATCTCAAAGTCCGCTCCGCGCGGCACAAAGTCGACTTCGGTTTTTAAGTTGCATTCTAAAGCCCGCACTGCCGGCATCTAAAGTTGACTTTGGTCGCACCTAAAGTCTGCTCTGACGGCACGGCTACTTCTCAAGCTCCATGGCTCAATGCCAAATTACTACTCGGAATCTCTCCAGCTCGGCGGCTGCACTCAACATACTACTCGAGGATAACTTCAGCATGCTTCGCTTGCTCTCAAGCTCGGGGGCTCCGCACCAACAACTACTCAACGTGGCTCATATGGCTATCTTATCTCGAGGGCTACACGCTGCAAGAGTACTCGGATGATGGCTTTCACGAACACTAAAGACCCTTGGATTGATTACCTAATCATTTCAAGGCTCGGGGGCTGCTATGCTACACCCATCGTTTAATTTTTTCAAGACAGAAGATTCAGAATCAAGATTGACCCTCAGCTAGAGTCTGCAACTCAACCTAAGGCTCGGGGGCTACTCCATATGGAGTGCGATTTTGCAATCGCACTTCCATATAATCTCAACTTCAAGACTGATGAGCTGGACCACCTTCCATCCTCGCGGCAGTTCAAGTACTATTGAAGACTTCTCCAAGCAGTACTCGAAGAGGCGTCAAGACTACTCGAACTACTACTCTCGACTCCAACATGCTCGGGGGCTTGTCGGGCATACACCCCGGGTACTCATGCAAGGAAGGAAGAAGAGTAGAAGACGAACTCCTACTAGAATTCCCCTGTACTCCTACTAGGACTCGCTTTGTGTAATCCTACTAGGACTCCTGCCTTGTAACCGACTAGGAACCTGCCCCCTGGACTATATAAAGGAGGGCAGGGTACCTAGCCAATCATCCACAATCCCTCCGGGGATCAACACCCAAGCGCAGGGCGCAATACTACTTCAAACAGGACGTAGGGTAGCTACTCCGGCTACCCGAACCTGTATAAATCTTGTGTCTTGTGTCCTCGCGCGTACCTTCGGGTTCCAGATCATGGCGATCCCCACCTTCTACCTTGCTGCGGGTACCTCCCATGGAGGTCAAGAGGTTTAAACACCAACAGAAGGGGGTCTCCATGTCCCCCGCACAAAGTGTCCTCGCCGCTCCACACCAAGCCGGAGGGTCGATGACGATTGCCGGTGAGCCACTTAGGCCCCAAGACTTCCGGCGAACCTTGTACAATTGGATTCACTCAAGAATCACCTCACAAGGTTGGCACAACCTTGCACTCACTCAGCTCTAAGCTAAGCCTAGCACTAAGCACATACACAAAGCATATGCAAGTCTAAGGATGAGCAATTAAGCACTTGGATGGATTGAATGTGATCTTCAATGTGTCTTGAACTCCTCTGTACTTCCACACAATCCAACAACCTCAAATGGGTGAGTGGAGGGGTATAAATAGCCCAAGGTATCAAACTAGCTGTTGGCTAAAAGCTGCTGGAAGTGGTACCGTGGGATGATCCGACGCTATACTTTTCCAGGGCGTCGGTTCATCCGGTGCCCCTCCCTCGCCATATAGCCGTTGAGGTTCTCTGACACAATTACTCCGACGCTATGCACCGACGGTGCGTTGGATTATCCGGTGCTGAACACTCCGCGCTCAAGTCGCCTCTGTTAGCTTCCACTCGACCGTCGGATAGACCGACGCTTCATCTTGACCAAGGCGTCGGATCGTCCGGTGCTGAAGGCTTTGTCTTGGTGTGTCTCTGTATGAATTCAAACTGAGTGTCGGATAGACTGATGGTGTCCTCACTCAGACCGTCGGATCATCCGATGCTACTATCTTCGCTCCTCCTCTTCTGCAACTCGTCCGACGCTACTAGGAAATGGACCGTCAGTTCATCCGACGGTACCTAGGGTTTCACCTTGTGTACCAACTCGTCCGACGATTGCACCGACGCTTGCAATTGAGGGACCGTCGGTTCATCCGACGGTGTCTTTTCTTTTCCTTTTCTTGCTCGGTTTTGACCCTTGTTTTTTCTCATTTTGGCATGTGGTTTTCTTGCATCCTTGGGACCTAGAAGTGTCTACAAAGACATGCTAAAACAATATGGTTACTCCCAATGATCATGTTGTCATGAATCACCAAAATCAAACTCGAACTAATGGCATATGAGGCCATGTTCGGTACAATCTCCCCCTTTTTGGTGATTTATGACAACACAACCATAGCAAGCATAAATTTGCAAATATTGACAGAATTAGAACCACTTACACTTGCTTGGATGCTTACCATCATCCAAACCCCCCCTAGATCAAACTTCCCCCTTTTTGATCTTATGTTCACATTCTCCCCCGTTTGTCTCATATCCTTGAAACCACTTGTAAGCTCAAACCACTAGCTTACTTTGGTCTCACATTCTCCTCCTTTGGAATAAAATCTCCAAAAAGTCCAAAGCAAAATGGGTCCAAGGAAACTAGCAAGACCTAGCAAACATATCTCAAAGGAGAGATGTTAAATGCAAGGGAGAAAGCCGCATGAACTATGATCCATATGTATGATATCAATGAAGATACCACATGAGAGAATAACTAAGGTGGATCACAAGCTCATGAGACTAGCATGATACAAACTAAGATCCCCTAAGTGTGTGCACAAAAGGATACCACTTGTAAGACAAGGGTAGTGAGAAACAAGTGCACAACTACAAACTTGAAAGACAAGGAAGCTTAGAGCATATCATGCAAGGAGGTAGCTTAAAGGACAAGAGATAAAACAAATGGGTTCTTGTTACATTTCCACTTGTAGATATCATTTGTAGTCTTTTGATCATTGCATACCTCCAGGGGATGATCCTCTCCACCTTGTTGGCACCACATTGAGATGAGCCACTTGGAAATGATATCACTAGGTGACATCACTTGAAAGAAGCTTGCATGAAAGACACTTGGGGTACCACAAGGATTAGGAATATATGACTACATTGCCTTTGAACTTATATAGACATAAGCTCGCAAGGACATGACTCAATAGCATGAAGCTCATATTGCTATATTCACTCTTTTAGAGATGTTAGATCACATTGAGAGTGAAATAGCATTCTCTTAGAATGAAGTACCGCATCGGAACGCGTCGCCAAGGGACTACATAAGATAAGCTTGAAACAATGTTAGTCCCATAACCAAACCATAGGATGAGATCCCCCTAAATGTGTGCATTTAGTGTTTGAATCACCAACCAAATGTATGCACATTATTTATTACAACAAAAGGGAAGCTAACCCTATAGCTTGCTAATGATGCAAAGAGATATATATGAAAACATGCACTATTAAAGAACAAGTGTAGCTTTCCTACACACTAATCAAACCATGTAAGTTGCTTATGGGTTAGCACATGACACAAGCAACCTACCATATGTAAACATTGCAACAAATGCAACCTAAACAAGGCAATGGAGCTACAATGATATATGAGATAGGTTTTAGTTTCCATTACCTCAACCGGTGAACTTGGGCAACACATGTCCAACTTACAAGCTTGGCTTCTAGGCTTGAATCTTCACAACTTCTTTGTGCCAAGCCTCCCAAGTCCCCGCTCTCAAGGCCTTCAAGTGGCCTTTGGAACCCAAACCATTTGAGGCCCCTTCATGTTGATGATGACTTCCTTGGGCACCCAAATGGGTTGGTTCCAACCTCTCTCCTCCTTCATCTCCCCAACCTTGTGTGCAACTACCTTGCCATTAGCATTCTTCTTGATGACGTAGGTGTTGCCCTTGGTCTTGTTTTTCCGGTTGGGCTTGGTGTAGATGAGGGAGCTCTTGATGGTGGGCTTCAACTTCTTCTTCTCGCCCTTGTCAATCTTCTTGACAAATTGAGGGCATTTGTAGAACTTGTGCCCTTCTCCATGACACTTGTAGCAAGTCACAGTTGCACCCTTCTCAAGCGTTTTCACCAATGGGATCATGGTTATATTGAGAAGGTTGGACTTTGCTCTTCATGTCTTGAGAGATGTCCACTCGTTCCTCATCGTTCTTGCCCTTGCCCATGAAGCTTGCCAACCTCTCTCGGAGCCATTTCACTTCTTGCTTGAGCTCATCATTTTCCTTGCCTATGAGATAATCACATGTTTCTACAACAACATTCTCATTGCAAGATGGTGAGCAAGATTCATCAATTAAATCAATGCAAGAAGTTGAAGCATCTACCTTGGAGATAGGAATTGCACAAGGGATAGATGATTCATTAAGCTCAAAGGAATTACTTGTTTTAGTCTCATTGCTCTCAAGCTTAGATTTTAGCTCATCACACTCCCTGCTAAGCAATTTTAATTTGCACAACAAATGTTGATATTTTGTAGCAAGGGTTGCACTAAGATCATTGAGAGCATTGAGTTCTTTAATTTCATTAGCTTGTTTCTCAAGAATTCCTTTTTGCTCATGGACTAGCTCAACAAGATCATCAAGAGAGGTGGTGTCGGATTCGTCATCACTTACATTGCTTTCCAAACCTTGGGCCATAAGGCACATGTGTAGTGATGATGAAGGACCTTGCATGAAGCGGGTGGTGAAGTTCTTTCTTGATTCATCACTTGAGCTAGAAGAACTTGATTCTCCACCACTTGTCCACTCACGGACGGCGATAGTTGCTTTTTGCCTTGGTCTCCTCTCCTTGACCACCTTCTTCTTAGGCTTGTGCTCGATCTTGGTGAACTTGATGTGTTCATGATGACGCCCTTCTCTCAATAGGACGTTGTAGACGTACATGTTGACTTTCTTCACATACTTTTTGGCACGACGTCTTTGACTTTGCTTCTTACTGGTTCGTGAATCCCCCTGTTCAGGAAATCTCCGCGCATCGTGACTTTCGAACTTGAGCTCCAGCAGACTCCCGAATTTCATGATTTCGCAGGTTCATGGCGCCGGGTCTTCACGAATTCACGACTTCGGAGCTTCATCTGTTCGAGATTCCAGATCATTGCACGTTCGTGACTTTGAGGCTTCGCAGGTTCAAGATTCCAGATGTTCGCACATTCACGACTTTGAGGCTTCGCAGGTTCAAGATTCCAGATCTTCGCACATTCGCGACTTTGAGGCTTCGCAGGTTCAAGATTCCAGTCTTTGTGACTTCTGTGTTCCTGAAAACTCATTACACGAATTTCATAAATCTTGACGTTTCGAGGGTGACAGGTTTTCCTGAATTCCCCAACACTAGCCCCTCGGGGAAGCGGGTTGACTCCGATGATCTGATTCCACGAAAATGTTAGAATTTCAGTAAAAAACGCCACCCTCGGAACGTCGGAGGGGACACGCGTCACCCGGAAACCTCGCAACGGTCGAATCGAGGCGCGTTCGCGGAACTGCCCCCCTCTCCCCTATAAATAGATGGCTGCCGATGTTAAAAATTTTTCACCGCTCTCTTGTTTTGTTCCGAACTCTAGCTTTCACTTTCGCAGAAAAGTGCTTCGCGATCGAGCGTTCGCGGCTTCAAGATTTCCTCGAACTTTTCTAAGGTATTACTTTCTTTGTTTCTCAATTCTTGCTTCTAGTTTTTTATCATACTCGTGTTTCTCATTTTACGAATTCTATTCACGAGTGCCGTTTTGTTATTTCATACGAATGTCGTCTTTCTTGTTTCTTACTTATATTATTGTTGAATAGGTGGCTCGAGTTAAAAGTACTGCAAGACCCATGACGGCCGAAGAATTGGCTGCAGTTGGCCTTCCGGCCGAACCTGTGGTTCAGAATCCTGAGATTGTCCAACCTCCCGAAGAGCACCCATCACCCGCTGCCAGCAAGCCTAGTAGTCACGAAGATGGGGAGGTTAGGTCGGACGATGAAGGCGTCGGAGACGTTGACGCCGACATCAAGGATTTGATCGCAGCTAAACAGTCGGGTCCTCTTCCTTCACTCTTGTTTTCGGGGAATCCAAAGTTACAACCAACATGATCAGAGATTACGAGGCCGCCGGATTTTTTCCCGTGGGTACCGAACATGCTCCACTAGACGACCAGACTCCTACTCCCGAAGCTGATGAAGTCATTGTATTCCGCGATTTCTTCACCTGTGGACTGAGATTTCCCTACGATCCTGTCCTTCCTGCTATTTTGGATGCTTCTTCTGTGAAGATTCATCAGCTTTCACCGACTTCCTTATTGGAAGTGTCGAAGTTCATTTGGATCATGAAGACCTTCGGCTGCAACCTTAGCGCTGACGCTTTTGCCCGATTCTTTGAGTTGGTCATCATTCCAGATGTTATTAAAGTCAACGACGGCCAGTTCTACGAGGCTCACTACACGTGCTGCACCTTCAACACTCGTCGACAGAACACACAAAAAGGGATTACGCGAATTCAGATCACGCCCTGCTGCAAAACCAACTTCACCGAAGACTGGAGCTCGTACTGGTTCTATGTCAAGGTTGACATGTCTACGATTCCTGGGTATGAAGGACCAACTCATCCTCTTTCTTCGCTTGTTGAAGCCTTAACTGCTCTGAACACTGTGGAGTATAATCATCGGGCGGCCGGGATCAGGAGCTGCGTGAATGCATTTCACCTTGCAAGTATTATCCTTGGAGGTCACGACATCATCGAAGAATTCGTTGCTGCTCGAATCTGGCCGATTTCTCATGGTTGGGCCCCGACTCAAATCGTGAACTTCAATGTTAACTGGGCAGCGCAGGAGGTTCCTTTTCCGAAATTCGGCATTCAACTAAGGGACGGCCAGAGTGCCGACGATTTCATGCTTGAAATCGAAAGGAGAGTGAACCTCATGGTTGGCGAATATACCATGAACGAGTACAAAGCATATAATGCTTTGGTGAAGCACAGGAGAAGAATAAATCGTGTGTTCTCTGAAGTTTGCGGGGACAAATCTTTTCATTCTCGACGCCCAGGTCGCAAACTGAAGATTCCCGCAGTTGCTGTTGCCAGTTGCTCAGCTGCTCCCTCAAGAGCTCCACGAAGAAGATCTTCCAAGAAGTGCCTCGCGATTGCCGATGATACTACGTCCTCTGGCGTTCAACCCGCGAAAACAAGGTCCCTTGAGTCGTCGAAGCGCAAACGCAAGACTTCCGAACAAGTTTCGGACGCTGAACTTCAGGCAGCCTCCAGCCTTGCTCAGATGAGCCGGAAGAAAGCCAAGAAGGTTGTTAAGAAGGTTGTCTCTACTGAAGTTCGGCGGGTTCCCTCCGCTTTCGACGACGACCTCTTCACGGAGCCCAGCCAGAAAGGTTCTTTCTTTTGTCCCTTGTTAAGATTCAATTTTCGTGAACATTGCCCGTCGGGTTCCGAAAATGAGTTTGTGGATATTGACTCCTTTTCAGATGCTGCTCACGAAGTTCAGAAGGAAATTATACCTGACGCTGCTGCTGAGCCCCCTACTGCTGTTCCCTAGTCTGCTCATCCTCAAGAGGAGGCATCTCCCGAATTTACTAAAGAGCTTGAGCTTACTGTTCATAGGGGTGAAAATCCCATCTCAGACGCTCCTTTGGTCGAAGTTCGCGAAGCTCTTCCTGAAGGTCGTGATCCTTCTCCTTCTGTAGCTGCATTCAACAAGAGCTTCGGTACGTTGCATCGCGGTGAATTGCTAAGTGTCGGCTACGAGGTCTCTAGAAACAAAGGTGGCGCACCCAAGATTTTAACGCTTTGGAAATCATCTGCGCTTATTGATGAAACAGGAGAGGGGGGTTCGGAACAATCGCTTCACTCACTTGGAGGAGCTGTTCGCGGTTCCAGGAAGGAACCTCTCTCATCTCTGAAGAAAACTCCTGCCTCCTTAAGCAAATCTTCTTGTTCGCGGTTCTAGGAAGGAACCTCGCTCATCTCTGAAGAAAACTCCTGCCTCCTTAAGCAAATCTTCTTCGAGTTCGGGGAAGAAGGTTACTTTACAAAATCTAAGCAGACAAGGTTCGACTATTTTCGTTAACTCTTGTGCTTCTCAGCTTTACGATTTTCTGCTCATGATTTTAATCATGGAACTTTTCAGAGTTTAAGGACCTTCTTCGTTCATACCCTCCGTCCAAACTTGCGAAGTTTCAAGAAGATTATGCTCTTAAATCTTCCATGCTTGGGAAAGTTGCTGCTGAATGGCTCATCGATCAAGAGAAGGCGAACAAGCAACTTTCTCAAGAGTCTAAGGAACTTAAGCGCAACTTCGCTCTTGCTCAATCTGCGAATCTTGACCTCGAGAAGAAGGTAGCCGAACTGGCAGAAGCCCTCAAGCATTGCCAGGACAAGAAGAAGGTTGCTGATGAGGCACTTGAGCAATCCAAGAGGGATTTGGAGAAATTGCAAAAAACTCACGACGATGATCTGAGTTTGATTGAAAACCTTCGCAGAAATGACGACAAATCCTCAAAAATTGCCGAAGATCTTCGCGCTAACAATGCTGACCTGGCCAGATCCCTAAGCAGCAAGGAACAAAGAATTCAAGACCTCGAAAAGGCCTTGACTGAGCAGAGGGAGGCTTCAGGGAAGAGGGTTTCTGACATCATCAACAAGTTGAAGGCTTTATTTGAACAGTACGAGAGATCTTTGAATGATTTCGGCGTTCGTCCTGCTCCTCTCCCTGTCGACTTAGGGCTTCCTGAGTTCATGGAGTCGATCGACGCTGAATTCAAGGCACTTCCCGAAGTTATCTCTGGTGCTAACGATTTTGCGGCGGCCTTCCCTGTAGAGAGCATCTTGAAGCTTCTTCATGACTTCGACTGCGCGGATCTCTCGAAGTTTCTTGAGAAACTCCCGCACTTTCCCGACGCCCCGAGCACCTCAACACTTCACTGGAAGGAGTGAAAGCTGGACGGTCATTAACGGCTGTTGCATGGTGGGCAGCCATTACTGATAGGGAAGAAGCGGAAATAGAGGGACGACTGTTGAATCATCGAGCATTAAAGAGATGATAGCTCCTGAGATCAAGCGGCATGGGCAGTGGCAGGGTGTGCACGCCGAGACGGTGCACAGGCTGGCTCGGGCACAGTCTGGTGCATCTGGAGGTTGTGGATGACCTGACGCGTGCGTGGCACAGGGAGGCGGAGGGGCGGCCAAGCGGCACGGAACATGGGCAGTTGAGCAATGCGAGCGCACAACACATCACATGTCAGAGGCAAAGAGCCGCACCGGCGCGAGCGGTGGAGGAGCAAAGCGGCGTGGCACGTGCGAGGGAGGCAAACGGTCGCAAGAGGCCGAACATCACAGAGAGGAGAAACGCGGCGGTACACGAACTTGAGCTTGGCTCGACCGGGTGCATGCGGGAGGAGTGAGATGGGCCGCAAGAACGACAAGTTGTTCGGGCACGAGTAGTTGAACGGTGCGACCGCGGCGCACGAGCGCGCAAGATAGCGACGACGGACGGGGGCGAGCGATGCAGGCTCGGTCACGTACGAGCATGTGCGTGAGGGAACCGAGCAGATGCGGCGGTGCACGACTCGGTCCGAGTCAGTCGTGTGTGCGAGACGAGGGAGACGGGCTTGACGCTAGCAGCGAGAGAGAGGAAAAGTGAGCTAGCGGGTTAGATAGCCTGCAAACGTCACGGGAAGGCGAGCGGCGACTGGGGAGGACCAGTGTGGGCAGGGCACACGCATAGGAGCCGAGAGAGTGCTCAGACTCGAGTCTGGCTTGGGTTGGATCTAAAGGAGTGGGATGACAGGTGGGGTCTACCCGTCAGCAGTACAAAACTGGTGACTTATGGGCAGTGACCATTGATGATGATGGTGACTGCGGCTGTTCTTGCAAAAAGAATAAAGGCAGGTGGACAATACGTGTGGAGGAATAGGAAATGGGAGGGCCAACGATTGATTGCAGGCTGGCATTGCGGAGCGGAGAGGTCTAGCGTCGCGGGCATGGGTCGGGTTGGAGCGGCGCCGACCAAGGAGGCAGACAGGCACGCGGGAGGGCAAGCGGGCACGGAGCTGAGGAGGCCGAGCCACGCGGCCAAGCGGATGGCTGAGCACACACACTGAGATGGCGATGACACACTGATCGGCTCGGGCACGATCATGTGCGGCGGGAGATTGGAAATGGCATGGCGCATGGGCCCAGACCATCATGGGATGTGGCCACACGGGTAGGATGTGAGCTGGCACGGGGGAGCCAAGCAGCTCGGGCGCAGATGAGTGCCAGCACATCACTCGGGTGCACAGAGCCAAGCAATGTGTGCAGTGCGAGGTAGTCAACCAAAGATGCGCGGACACATAGGTTGGGTGGGCGGCGCACCGTGCAGGCGCATGAGGGTGCGCGGCTCGGCTATGAAGCATGGTGCACAAGCGCTGGGCGGCCACGGGCAGAGGCCTGGCGTGAAGGCCAAGGATGGTCGGATGGGCCGGAAAGAGAGATGGAGATAGGATGAGTTGGACGCACCATAGAAAAGATAGAGAGATGGAGAAAGATATTTGGATTAGATTTTTTTGTGATTTTGAAAAACACTAAAAACATCAACCAAAAACCATGCAAACGAATATGAATGCATCACTCAAAGAACCATTTCACTTAATAAGCAAAACAAACAATGATTTTCCTATACTAAATTTCCTCTAAAGAAAAAAAATGTTGGGAAAATTTTTAGAAATTATAAGAAATCGTAGTTATTATTTTTCCTATTAACATCCTGAAATCCATAAATTTCGGGGTGTTACAGCTAAGTCAAAGAGGAGTATTGTTTTTCTTCTTTTGCAGAGCAGGGGCTACCAGAGAGGAAGAGAAGGGAGGAGGAGAGGATCCACGTCGTCCACGCTGTGTCGTCTGTGCCCCTTGCCGAAGGATCAGGTAGAGCCCACAGATTGTCGGCCATCGTGCCGTCTATGTCGTTGACGGCCTTCATGCCGAAATTTGTGGATGTGTTGGCCTTCGTGCCGTGAATTTTGGATGTTGGCCTTCGTGTCGTCTTTTCTTGCAGGTTTTGGGAAACCTTCCCATGCAAGGGAGGTTCTACCGAAAATTTTACTTATAGTATTGTTTTTCTTCTTTTGCAGAGAAGGAGCTACCGGAGGGGATTTGGAGGACCCAAAGGACCCGCTAGCTTCACCGACCCCCTAGGTATAACCCCTCTATCCGTATCATGGTCTTAGGTTGCGTAACTGAGTTAGGCGTCTCCCGTCCGAAAGTGATACGCGGTCGTTGGTATGCTGATCAGTGCATATTCGCGACAGTATCTCTTTCGGATTGTCCACTTTGTTTGGACAGCCTGAGGATGCGTAGATGGGTTAGCTTCCATGTTCCGCCCCCGTCATAGTCGGAGTTTCGGCAGCACCTCCCCGTTGCTCTTCGGATGCACACTCTCCCACATATGGATTCAGCGGATCCTTCCCGCGATGACCCGTGGATACCTCCCCGAGCCAGTGTGGCGCGTCCTGGCAGAGTTGAGCTATTTCTTCCGACAGCTTTGTGCCAAGCAGTTATCTTGAGAAGTGTGTCTTGAACTGGAGAAGGCTGCACCTCTGTTGCTCTGCAAGTTGGAGATGATATTTCCACCCGGCTTCTTCCTATCTATGCATCATCTAATTCTGCACCTACCCCGCGAGGCACGGCTCGGGGGTCCCGTGCAGGCCCGTTGGTGCTATCCAATCGAGAGGTGTCTGAAGTTTCTTCGGCAAAAATGTAAAAATAAAGCCAATATTGAGGCTTCTGTGGCAGAGGCATTCGTTATTGAGGAGGTGTCGACCTTTACACAGGTGTACTATACTGAGGAACTTCCTAGTGTGCATAATCCAACCTCTCGTTACAACGTCGAGGAGAACTCATCGACCCTTAGCCTTTTCAAAGGGGATCTCGGAAAAGGAAGCGCAAGTGTCAACAAGAACTTGACCCATGAGGAGTGGACCAGTATCATGATGTACTTGTTGTTGAACCTTGATGAGTGCCTGGATTATCAGAAGTAAGTTCTCAGTATGCTTGTTTCATACGCCGTCACTATATCCTCTTACCTATCGATTCAACCCCCCTGTCTCTTGTTTTCAGGGAATTCATTAATATTCATTGGAGCGGCAATACTGCTCCTACCTTGGAACAAGAGGACCATCTTCTTAGACATGGCAAGCCCAACTTCGTTTTCTGGTTCTGCTCAAAGGTACCATCCGAGTAACCTCGTTTCCACTTTGCTCCTAGGAGCGAGTAATTTAACGATCGAACCGTCGTAACCCTGCAGGCCCTGGAAGATGCGCTAATGAGTGCTGAATTGAGAGAGGTGGGCCTTGGCTTCAACCGTAAGGTCAAGTCATTCACCGTTTCTGATGTCAATGGCTATCGCTTTCGCACTAGAGGCTACGAGGAGAGCAGGCCCCAACAGAAAACCATGTGCAGCGGTGTTTGTACGCCCGGCAATGATAAGAAGAACTATTATGGCATAGTCGAAGAGATATACGAGCTCGAATTCAAGGGTGGCAGTTCTTTGAAGCCAGTGGTATTCAAATGCCATTGGTTCGATCCTAATGTCATTAGAGAAGACCTTAAGATTGGGCTAACTGAAATTCGACAGGATTCCAAATATAATGGAGATGATGTCTATATTGTGGCTAACCGAGATGCCACACAAGTTTATTACCTTCCATGGGCATGCCAAACTGACCCGAGGCTTGCGGGTTGGAGCCTTGTGCACATGGTATCGCCGCGCAGTAAAGCACCTTTCCCAAACGATGATGATTACAACTTTGACCCAACGACAGATGAGTTCTATCAACTTGAGGGGCTAGATGGGCGATTTGAGATAGACATTTCTGCGCTAATGACGATGAGCATGGAAGAAGATAACGACATCGATGAGGACGAGGGTGATGACGTGCTGGATGTTAAGGACTTACAACTCCTTGAGCGATGGCAGAGGAAGCGCGATGGAGCTGTTCTGGATGATGACGATGACGATGACGATGGTGATGACGATGGCGATGACGATGAGGATGATCGAGAGCTCGACAATATTGATAGTGATGACAAGGACAGTGGTGATGAAGTCGCACAAGTCGTATTGCCATACGCGGAGATTATGTCGCCTCCACGTAATACAACTACTTGTCATTTACAATTATATTTCTTTATTTACAACTAATTGTCATTTACAATTATGTTTCTTTATTTACAATTATTATTGTCACCTTGCAATAAATGCTAATTGTTTTAATCGTTGCCATTGCAGGCACTCGACGAAATGCCAGGCCGCAGGAAGAGGCTGCCGAAGCGGACCTGCCCCTCGCTCTACGGCGGTCGCGGCGAGCAGGAGCTAGACGTGGAGGAGTAGGCCGGTAGGGAGGAGGAGCCGGCCCGGACGGAGGAGCCGGCCCGGACGGAGGAGCCGGCCCGCAGCAGACGTCTCCGGCAGAGGAGGCTGGAGTTCATGATGAGGACGACGACGACGATGATGACCGGGGACGGTGGCAGCGGTGGCGGCGGCGGCGACGACAACGATGAGGGCCACGACGCCGAGTGTGCTGGTGGCGGTGGCCGCCACGACGACGATGACGAGTGTCACGACGCCGTGGCGCCTTCCTCAGGTTTGAGGAAGCCCTACGAGCGCGGGCCCTCGACACTCCCTACCCAAAAGCCTCTCCCCCACCAGCGCAAGGTGATTGCGCCCGTCGGGAAAGAGTAAGTAAACTACTTTTTTCATATTGTTCACATAGCATGTTGAAAACCGAATTTCAGACTAATAATTTTTGTTAATGACTCGTGCAGGGCCTAGGTATTTATGGAGGGGGGTACCGGTGCACGCCATATCAATGGCATCCTCTCCCTGCTGATTAAGGAGTACTAACCTGGCTTGGTCACTATCGACGGCGTTCGAAAGCCGCCCATGAAGTGGGAACACTTCCACCTGCACACCGTCCCTGTGCCCGAGCCCGAAGGCAGCGATCGTGCTGGTTCACCTGCACGCGAGTCACTTGCGGAGAAGATCAAGAGGGAGTTTTGGGTGAGTGTTTTCATCGCAACGCATTTCTCAATACTACACATTCATTGGACGTTCTTGAAATAATGAAATGATACATGATGTGTGCGTGCAGGGTACTGGAAGTGCGCGGATGGGAAAGAGGCCTAGGCAGGGATCGTGTTGGAGAACGCCTGCCATGCACGTCTCAGGGACATGTACCACGATGCGCGCATCTAGTGCGTCATCAACCACTACCGCAACTGTCTTGGCGAGGTGATCAAGAAGGAACAAGTCATGCAGGAGATCATCCTCCAGAGGGAGACCGACCTCACCGAGGAGGATTACTTGACGGTAATTAAGAAGTAAACATTCGTTCTGTTTGCTTCCATGAAACATTCAATTCATCTTCTAACATGTCAAATACTTGATGTTTCTTAGTGGATACCGGGGTGGTGCGACAAGGACCCGGAATGCTGGGAGGCCATTGTGCGCTGGTGGAGATAGGACAAGTGCTACGAGGAGAAGAAAGAGCGTCGGGAGCGCCGGGCAAAGGCTGCAAGGGTAGCACACCACCAAGGGAACCAGTCCCTCCCGCAGTTCATGGACGCATGGGTAAGATAATGTTGATCTATTTACTGTAGTGCTCAATCTATTTACTTGTAACCATGTTTGTGTTTTCCTCGCAGAGGGCATCTCATGGTGGGGAGGAGATCAACGAGGTGGTGGGGTACGCCCTTTCTCACAAGGGCAAAGCGAAGGACCTGAACAACAGGTGGAACCCGGAGGACGGGCCGGACGCGTAGACCAACGCGAACGTGCAGCCCAAGCTCGTCGAGTACAGCGCTGCGTTTCGCCAGAGCCATCCGGAAGAAGACAAGGACCCCTTCAAGGAGCCCCTAGACACAGAGATCGTGATGAGGTTGGGAGGAGGGAAGCAAGACGGCTCCCTCTTGGATGGCCAACAACGCCATCGGCCCCGTCCACTACTCCCACGCTGAGGGAGATTCGAAAGGCCGGGTCCAGTAGCTCCTCCGGCATCCCGATAGCGCCCCGACGGCCGACCACGTACCAGCAGATGGAGGTAAGTGCGGTTTCATTCGTTGTGCACTCGTTTCACACACCTTGGCTTCACATACCATGCGGGTGTAATATTGCAGGCCAGGTTCCAGGAGATGATGCTGGCCCAGCTGGCGGCCCAGGACGCGGCCCACCAGCAGAGCTTAGCGGCAATGGCGGGGCACTACCAGCGTCAGATAGCGGACCTGGCCGGCTTCGTCAAGTCCAAGTTCCCGGACGAGCAGGAGCTTCCTCCCTCGCTCTTTGCTGCACCACCACTCCCAGTGCCTCCTCCTGTTCACGCTCCAGTGAGTATATTGCCTTTTGCTTTAGCTTGTGCGGCCATCCTGCAGGTACTAATTACATCACTTGTCCTTTGTGCAGGCTCAGTCGGCGGGTTCGAACCCGACTCCAGGTGCTAGCCCTCCACTGGGTCTTTCTCCACAGCACCCGACCTACCCCACGCAGCCGTACACGTGGGCTCCACCGTCGCAGACCTACTCGTCGTGGCCGGGGGCGCAGACGCAGCGAGGGCCTCGCCTGCCCTACTGGCACTACGACCCACCGCAGGGGTCAGAGTGGACTCAGGCGCAGCCACAACCACAACCTCAGTCAGGGTGGTGTGCGTTGGAGCAAGGTGGGGGCGCTGGGACCTCTAGGGACGGCGCCGGGACCCCTGGGGATGACGCGACGAGCTAGGTACCTCTGACTACCTCTTATGGACTAGTAGCGATGCATGTTAGACCCCTGGACATGTATGTCGGACATTTTGGACATGTATGTTGGACATCCTGGTGTATGTTGGACATGTATGCACTCGTTTCGTGACTTTATGTGTATTATGGACATGTATCGAAGGATTTCATGTGTGGATTCATGTTGAGATTGAAACTGATGCCGAAATGTAGTTCATATGCTATATTGTTGATATATATGTGGTATTTTCGTTCATATGCTGATGTGTGGATTTGATGTGTGATTTAAATGCTAGAAAAGAGCAAAAGAAAAGGGGGAAAAATCCCCAGCTTTGCCAACAGCATGGGCCAAAGCTGTTGGCAAAGCTGGGCTTTGCTCACTAGCCTTGCCAGCTTTGCCAACAGCTTTGGACCAGGCTGTTGGAAAAGCCGGGCTTCCCCTGAAGCACGCGCCGGCTTTGCCAACAACTTCGGCCCATGCTGTTGGCAAAGAAAACTGTTGGCAAAGCTGGGCTTCTTTGCCAACAGCCTTGTCCAGCGGATTTGTCAACAACATGGACCGATGCTGTTGGCAAACCAAGCTGTTGGCAAAGCTGTCGTTCCCTTTGCCAACCGGACTTTGCCAACAGTCGTCACTTCCCTGTTGGCGAAGGTAACGGCAGCCGAGCTGACGGCGTCCCCCCTTCGCCAACGGTCCACGTGGCTGTTGGCGAAGCTTTCCCAACAGGGCCCGCGTTCCTGTTGGCGAAGAGCTCTTTCCCATCACTTAAAACGCCAACGGTTCTTTCCCAACAGGAACTCGAAAACCCTGTTGGGAAAGCCTTCGCCAACAGGGTGGAGTCTTCGCCAACAGCTTAGCGCTGTTGGCGAAGCGCGCGTTTCCTGTAGTGTCCCTCATAAATTTACGAACCATAAAATAGCTACCCATGGCTCTTGAAAATAATGAACAACAAAGAGTCAAGCTTTAGTGAAAGTTATTGATTTACCTTAATGGTCACTATAAATTCACTCCAAATTTTCTTGAAACGCGTCTGCGATAACGGATAGTATATTTGGAGACGCGCATTGGCCAACATGCGTCTCCTAGTATCAAATCTGGATCCACAAAAATTGTCCACTCCAATTTAAGTCGCCTCATGCCCGCACTTAGCTCTCCCCCTCTTTGACACATCTCTCTCTCCTTTCTTCCTTTCTATGTCTACCTCTCTTGTGTCTTGCTACCACGTCGCCTCCTCCGCCTCTAATGTTACATCTTGGCCTAGGGCTTAATAGGATTTATAAAAATACTCATACCAACAATTTGTAGCTTCTTTTTCGCAAGCTCAGCTCGAAAGAACTCCAAGGTTAAGCATGCTTGGTCTGAACCAATTTCGAGATGGGTGACCAACTTGGAGGTTCTTTCCGAGGGAATGAGGTGGCGACCCCAAAACCCTGAACTCCAAAACCCCAAATCCTAAACTCTAAACCCTCAAGTGGTCACATAGCATGCCCCGGGTGCTTAGGTATTAGACACAGGAACGTGGCCAAGAAGGGACATTCCTAGCTTGGGGTTGACTGATGAGGACGTAGGTCTTCTAAGGGGTTGACATTGGTATAGTGTGATGCTTTTGTACGCCCCTTCAGTCCTAATTCAACTTTGGAGCCAGAACTAAAGGCCTTTCATCGATGTGGCCACTAATGCCAGGAGTGCTCACGCCCTTTAGTCCCGGTTGGTACCTGTTGACGGATAAAACTCGTATCCACCTACGATCCGCAAGCGTACGGACCTACACCTTTTTCACCACGGGATTCCCAAGGTTCTTGTCAATCCGCGGAGCAAGGGGATTACTAGCGCTTAACCAAGTACTAATCTAGTTGACTAAGGAAAACCTTTGAAAGAGAGTATTAATCTAAAAGTAAAGAAAATCTAACCTAAGTTAATCTAAGTTAAGTTGATCAAACAAATCTAGGGTTAAACTAGATGGTAAAGGGGTGAACACAAGAGAGTGAGTAAGAAAGATAAGCGTTCCCTCCCTAGGATCTAGGATAACATGGTATGCATCTACTACACGAAAGCGGTAACCCAATCTACCGGGGGTTGTGACCACGGTTTCGCCCTTTCCCTCCTCTCGTACTGTCACTACGCGAAGGTATTCGTGACTAGACCTATGATGGACACAGTATGTTGATGGAATCTATGGGAGTAGTGGATATCATACGTCCGAAAAACACGGTGGCCTACCTTAATCATCAAAGCATCAGCAACATGAAAACAATAGATTGAAACCACGAATCAAGTAGCGATCACATAGCATGTATCCATCTAATCCTAGGGATGAACGGAGACATTACCCCATCATCTTACACGGATTGAAGCACATAGGGGTGATGGAGACTCCGGAGAACGTCGTCGATGAAGATGGAGGCGATGGAGCTTGGGAACACCCCTAGGCCAGCGGCTTGGAGTCCTCCTCTTGCTTCTTTCTCTCCGCCGGCGTTGATCCTTGTGACGAGCTCATCTAACTCTCTCCCTCATCTTGCGGCGGCGGTTTTCTGGTGATTGGCGTCAGTAGGATGATTTGTTCGATGTGGCGGCCGACGGCGGCGGCGGAGGCAATAAATAGACGAACACCTAGGGCAAAGGGGGGACCGAACCGACCCCGGAGTGGGCTGGGCCGGTCGGCCCAGGCCGGCCGGCCCAGGCCCATTTCGGCCCGGTTCGGCCCCGGTTTCCTCCCCGGTTGCTTCTCGCGTGATCCCTTATTTGTGTGCACTTGCATGTGGGCCTTTGACGTCGTTTCCTTCACGGTTAAGGCTCGAAATCCTTGCTATGCAAGCTTCGCTGTTTTCTGGTTGAGTCCCTGAAGACTTGCACGTTGACGCTTCGGTCCTCGGGTCATTTGGAGTCATGTTCATCGCGTGTCTTGACTCTTGTCGGGCTTCATGATATTCTTCCAAAGTGCTTGGTGAACTTATCCCGAAAGTCTCCTCTTTAGCATAGATTTCCTGCGTAAACAACAAACTCCAAAATCGACATGCAAGTGTGAACTTGTTATATCATTAGTATGCCTAGTGGCGGGTTAGTTGCAAATCATAATCGAAACCAATGTATAACAAGTACTCTAGGTTGACGGAAATTCACCGTCAACATCTCCCCCATGCTTAAACCTTGCTCGTCCTCGAGTAAGTTATCCTTGCTTAAAAGGGAAATCAGTGTTGCCTTCCAATGTTGTCCCTGCACTTAGTCATTCATGACGAGGCAAATTGCTCTCTTAAGAATTTATTTTTAAAGTTCAAGTTGTGACCGGTTTCTTTTTCGGTATGGAAGATAGACTAACAATAAAGAACAAGCCACATTTAACACGATGCTCTCAAACTTAAGTGAACTTCAAACCATTACCTTGTCACATGGAAGATTTTCAAAAAGATGCATATCCAACATAAGTGAAAATCTCTTGCAGGAGCTCATGGAACACTCATCTCATCAAGTCACTCAAGCCTATACTAGATTATTTTCAACCTACTCTACTCATATGTGATAGTGGAAGGCTTATGTGGAGCTTGGAAGGTTAAAAACAATCCTAGCAAAACATATATTTGAAATATTGTCAAATTAAGAGAGAGGTCTATTGGAATTACCGAGACTCGTCAAAAAGGCCATGGAAAATATATGTTGGAAAGAGAGAGGGACGAAACACACACATTTAGATAAGTGGACATGTGCAAGTGGCAAATGGATGATCCCGAGGCACGAGTGAAGTCCTCGTTATCGGATTGCACATGGTTGGAAGATTTGAGTGTGGATTTGTCATCAAGGCACTTGAGAACTTATGAAGCAAAAAGATCCGAGGAGCATCTTTATTATTTTTTTACTTTTATTCTATTTCCTTCTCGTTTTTCTCTCTTTCTTTTTCTTCCTTTTTTCCTTACTTTTCTTTTCTTCTCATCATAATAATTTTTTTCTTCTTTCATTTTTTTCATTTTTTTCTTTTTTTTGCTCCTCAAAACTTTTTGCAACATTTTGCTCCTCAAAAATTTTTGCAACATAATACTTACATATCATTTGTGTCAGAGAATGACTCCTCCCCCATGCTTGAATGATGCTCGTCCTCGACCATAAAAGAGAGAGGAAATGACTGCTAAAGTAAGTAGAAATTCCATAATCTTGCGGAATATTTGAATCTCCATCGAGAATTTTACTCCATACTCAAATTGGGTTGTGGACAAGGAGGTGATCACAAAAAGATGTTTTTGGTTTAGGGTGGATGCCCGGTGAAGTTTGTAAAATTTTCGATGTGAAAACCCACAATGCATGGACAAAAAGGCTAGCATGAAAACGTTACACAAAGGAATGACCAGCTTCTTAGTCTCGAACCATAGAAATCAATCCTAATCCAACTCATCAAAACATATGTTTGCAATCTACGGGTTTTGTTATCATAAAACATATATGTATATGGCTTTGGTAGGTAGAACTTTGCAAGAGCATCACAAACATGTAGATAACATAAAAGTTAAGTTTTCATAAAAACAACAAGTTATCCGTCTATCCATAAACTTAAATCAAAGAGCAAAGATATGTATGTGGGTCTAGAGCATAGTAATTTCACCTCCACAAATAAAAGAGCCAGTATTTAAATTAATTTTAGATCGTATTATAGAGAGCAATTAGCCAAGACATGTATAACTTCATGTAGGTAAAACAAAGCGGCAACTTTCATCATCCTTCCGTAAGCATAGGCAATATAGAACATCGAGGTGAACACATGGTCATGCTTATCTATTGAAAGTAAAAAGAAACCTAGGTTGTCCTCCTAGTAGCCATGTTATTGTTTGAAGAGAAAAACAAAAGGTTGCACCTAGTTGATGTTGAAGGCATACTTACAAGCATTTGTGTTTGGAAAATAGAAGGTCCATGGAGATGTTACCATCCTTTGTAATTCTTCGTTGCCTTCTTCCGACATCTCCATGTATCGATGTGGCTTTTGCTTTTGTCTTGATTTATCAATGCTCCTAAACTTCTGAATTTAATCTTGTATGCTTAATGGAGTCATTGGCCGCCCTTCTCTTCAATGTTGTCATCACCATCTCCTCTTTCTTGTTCTCATCATCTCCTTGCTGTCTCTTTCTCATGGATTTCCCCCTCTGTCCAGAACAGAACATATATCAAAATATAGCTCTATTGAAAAGTTTATGAAATTACCTTTCCAACGTGTGGTAATTCATCGAAAACGGAGTTCAAACAAAGGAGCTATGTCCGTTTACTTCAGCGCTGTGTGCTGTCCAAAACTGATTTCAGGACGTGTTGCACTCGGTGATTCGGGCATAACCGCTTGTAGGAACCTCCGATTGTCTTGATTCTTGATTTGTTGGAATCGTAACTTCATCTGGCTTCTAAATATCCAAAAATATCCAGTGTTTTCCCTTCGAGACCATGCAGAATTTTGATGAGATTGGTGGCTTCTTGCGCATTGATCCGGAGATGTTAACGATCTTAATCATTCTATCTTCTAGAGTGTCATGTTGCACTTCTGTGTTGAAGATTCATGGTCTCCCCCATGCTTAGCATTTTGCTAGTCATGGAAGAAGAAGACAAAGCACTTCTTAGCCATCCTTCAATTTCCTTGTAGTGAGAGTCTTTATCTTGCCTGTAAGACGTTTTAAACGCACATTCTACCCCCAAGGTGGCGGTTGGGAGTAGATAGAATTGCCAACAATCAAACAATGTCTCCTAAGATTCTTAACTTGTGGCATAATTAGTTTAATGAGGAATAAAAACCTAATGAGTGTACGTGGTGCAAGGTGTGTATGCACATGATAGGAAAGCATATAAACAAAGACAATGTTTTCATCTAGTTCTAAACACCATGTTTACAACTAGGTTGCCGAATTTCTCCATAGCCATAAAGGTTTATATATCTAGGTTTAAAACACCATGTCTATCCCTAAATCAATAACTCTTATAGACAAGAAAAATTAAGCGCATTGCAAAGCTTATAAACTAACCAAAGCAACATGAAAACATATGAAAAGCCAGCTAGGTTTATCGAACTTAACGATGATGGTCCGCAATCTTGTTTAAACACCACGTTTACACAAGATCACAAAAGGAAAACACCCATAGGTACCTATGAAGCATTAACATGGAAACTGAAGCATACATCATTAAGTATATAAAACAACCAAGCCAACTATGTGCAAAACATGTATACACAAAGAAACATCACATTGATAACAAAATGCAATGCATACAAATAAATATTATCATGAACATGATGGTGGTTCTAAAAAAGAAAACTGAACTTAGATTAATAACCACAAGTTGATCATCATAAGATAGTGCCATTCTTTATTTTCTCTAAGAAAGTAGTAAAAATATAAAGAAACGGGTTGCCTCCCGAAAAGCGCTTCATTTAAAGTCATAGAGCTGGACTTTCTCAAATACCTTCTTTTCGTTGCATAGCCATGGCCCTTCATGCAAGAAGAAAAGGTACCAATACAGCTTTAATTTACTTCCCATGTTGTGCTTGATCATTTATAGAACACTTGCCCAAAGCATCCTTTTGTTTCATCATTATCTCCTTCTTTATCATCCTTCGGTGCTGCCTTCACTCCATGAAATTTTTTTTAATGTCCAGAACAGAAAGTATACACAAGATCTACTCCATTGCACAGTGCACAAAATTTCCTTTCCAACGAGTCTTCATTTTCTCAAATCGGACTCCGGACAAGAGAGTTACGTCCGTTTTACTTCGGCGATGAAATCTGTCCTGAAATTTCAGAACGCGCAACGCTCAATGTTTTCTCCATAACTCCTTGCACAGGTCTTCAAACTTGTTGGTTCTTGATGCGTTGGAATGGTAATTTGATGGAGCTTCTGAATATCTCATTTTCTTCATTCGTACACCTCTGAACAAGCTCTCAAATTGATGAAGGCAGCAGCATCCATCGCGGGATTCGGAGAGGTTGATGATTTATCTTGCAACTCTTTTAGGCATGACTTCTTTTTTCATTATTCAAGCCTTGTCTACATGGTTAGTGAAAATCGGGCCTTTCCCGACATATGATTCTTTAAGGTCATTAGCTTGACCAAGCGCAAAGCATGATCGAGATTTACAAAACTTATTGTAAACATACGCGTCCATAATTAACACCACATGTAAAATTGTAGCAACAAGTCAAGGTGTAAATAAAAGAAGCATATATTTCATGCATAGCACTTAGCTCATCATTAGGCAAAGATTCTTTAGGTGTGAGATTAATTGGATCAAACATAAATGTTTCCTCTTTTTCATTTTCAAGAAAATCTAGCCTATCAACATGATCACTATTGGAACAAGGCATAGACATTAAACTTTCATTCATACTATTGGTTGAGCATGAGTATTTGAATTTATCAACATCAATACCAATAATATCTTGAGATTTCAGCGCGTACCTTGGCCTTAGAGATTTTTCAACAAGAGTGATATTTGGTTAATCAAGCGGTGTTGAAGGCGAATCGATCTCAACAAGTGTAGTTGCCTCTTCATCACCATCGTGCAATTTCTTCGACTCATCATGTGGAACATGTAATCCTTCAACTATGTACGCATTCATCTCTTCTTTGAAGTCTTCTTTATCAACCAGATCTTCATCTTCAAAGACTTGTATGTTGCTTTCTTTACCTTCCATGTACCACATGTTGTCAAGATCGCTCATTGTTGATTCACTCTTTCCTTCATCCTTGAGTACTTCCATGTCTTGATTTGCTAGTGTGTAGGCTTCAATAGCACACAAGCTATCATCTAGCTTGAGTCCTATCTCCTCCCATTTATCCTTTGAGTCACTAGGCTCATCACAGTTGTACTCTTCTCTTCCTTCATCATAAATCTTTGAGTTGTCAAACCGGTCGATCCATCCTTCATCACCTTCTTCTCTTTCTTCTTCAAACATCTATTGGATCGACTCTCCACTCATCTCTTGATCAAATATATCTTCAATTAGTTTGGCAACGTGTCGGCGTTCCTCCTTCCTTCGGTAGTTAATTAGTGGGGCGAAATCAACTTGAACCCAACCGGATTGCTTGAACTCCGCCAATGGTCTAGCATTCCACATACTTCGGCCTACATTCATGTTAGTTTCAACATTTTTAACATCCGAAATGACTTCTCTTACCTTGGGAAGTGGATCTTCACTTTCTTGTATGGTCGGTTCATCTTCCTTGACCTTCGGTTCATCTTTTTCAGAAATTTCAGCAAGCACCTTGGGCTTGCTTTTGTCATTTTGCTCCTCTCGACAACATCTTTGCCAATCTCGTAGTGTTCTTTGTCCATTGCTTATCCTTTGTAAGATTTGTGTGGCTTCACTAATTGTTTTATCCATTATATCACCACCTGCACACATGCTTACAAAACGAGATGAGTTAGGGGTTAGTGAAAAATAAAAGGTATGCAACATCAAGTCACCGGAAAATCCCAAGTTCGGGCCTCACTGAAGTAGTTCATTAAATCGGTCCCATGCTTCATCAATTCCTTCATCCTCTCCTTGCTTGAAAGTGAGCACTTGCCTCCTTAAGTCTTGGACCTTGCTTATGGGAAAGAACTTCAAAAGAAACTTCTTCACTAGCTCATCCCAATTTCCTTTTGCTTCAATGGACGCAAGTGTGTACCATCTTCGCGCTTCATCTTCGAGAGAGAATGGAAAAAGATTCCACTTGAACCAAGCGGCCGGAACTCCCTTTTGTTGCACCGTGTTGCATAACATCGTGAATTCCTTAATGTGTTTATATGGGTTGTCATCCTCCAATACTCTAAATGGTTTTGTCGCCACTAACTTGATGATTCCAGGCTTCACTTCGTAGTGGGTTGTAGCAAGCATCAAATCTGATTTTCGTATCTCAATGTCTTCCATTGACGGCATTGCTAGCTCCCTTAGCGACATCTCTTCGTCTTCCAATGGTGAGGTGAACAAATCCATCTAGGCACAAGAAAAGTAGAAAGAAAAACAATTTTTTTTTCTTTTTTTTTAGAAAATAAGGGTTAGGTGTTAGTAATGAACAAAATTAATACTAGATTAAACGTAGCAAACTGGCTTGCTCCCCGGCAACGGCGCCAGAAAAGGGGCTTGTTGACGGATAAAACTCGTATCCACCTACGATCCGCAAGCGTACAGACCTACACCTTTTTCACCACGAGATCCCAAGGTTCTTGTCAATCCGCGGAGCAAGGGGATTACTAGCGCTTAACCAAGTACTAATCTAGTTGACTAAGGAAAACCTTTGAAAGAGAGTATTAATCTAAAAGTAAAGAAAATCTAACCTAAGTTAATCTAAGTTAAGTTGATCAAACAAATCTAGGGTTAAACTAGATGGTAAAGGGGTGAACACAAGAGAGTGAGTAAGAAAGATAAGCGTTCCCTCCCTAGGATCTAGGATAACATGGTATGCATCTACTACACGAAAGCGGTAACCCAATCTACTGGGGGTTGTGACCACAGTTTTGCCCTTTCCCTCCTCTCGTACTGTCACTACGCGAAGGTATTTGTGACTAGACCTATGATGGACACGGTGTGTTGATGGAATCTATGGGAGTAGCGGATATCATACCCCGAAAAACACTGTGGCCTACCTTAATCATCAAAGCATCATCAACATGAAAACAATAGATTGAAACCACGAATCAAGTAGCGATCACATAGCATGTATCCATCTAATCCTAGGGATGAACGGAGACATTACCCCATCATCTTACACGAATTGAAGCACATAGGGGTGATGGAGACTCCGGAGAACGTCGTTGATGAAGATGGCGGCGATGGAGCTTGGGAACACCCCTAGGCCAGCGGCTTGGAGTCCTCCTCTTGCTTCCATCTCTCCGCCGGCGTTGATCCTTGCGACGAGCTCATCTAACTCTCTCCCTCATCTTGCGGCGGCGGTTTTCTGGTGATTGGCATCAGTAGGTTGATTTGTTCGATGTGGCGGCTGACGGCGGCGGAGGCAATAAATAGACGAACACGTAAGGCAAAGGGGGGACCGAACCGACCCCGGAGTGGGCTGGGCCGGTCGGCCCAGGCCGGCCGGCCCAGGACCATTTCCGCCCGGTTCGGCCCTGGTTTCCTCCCCGGTTGCTTCTCGCGTGATCCCTTATTTGTGTGCACTTGCATGTGGTCCTTTGACGTCGTTTCCTTCACGGTTAAGGCTCGAAATCCTTGCTATGCAAGCTTCGCTGTTTTCTGGTTGAGTCCCTGAAGACTTGCACGTTGACGCTTCGGTCCTCGGGTCATTTGGAGTCATGTTCATCGCGTGTCTTGACTCTTGTCGGGCTTCATGATCTTCTTCCAAAGTGCTTGGTGAACTTATCCCGAAAGTCTCCTCTTTAGCGTAGATTTCCTGCGTAACAAACTCCAAAATCGACATGCAAGTGTGAACTAGTTATATCATTAGTATGCCTAGTGGCGGGTTAGTTGCAAATCATAATCGAAACCAATGTATAACAAGTACTCTAGGTTGACGGAAATTCACCGTCAACAGTACCACCAACCCAGACTAAAGGCTCCCCTTTAGTCTAGATTCGTGTTATGAACCGTGACAAAAGGGTCACCCTCATTAGTCCCGGTTGGTATTACCAACTGTGACTAAAGGAGGGGGGCTTTTTTCACGGTTGGTAACACCAAACTAGACTAAAGGTGGGTGACCCGTAACACCAACCCAGACTAAAGGCCCCTTTAGTCTGGGTTGGTGTTACCAACCGTGACAAAAGGGTCTCCCATGAATTACTATAAGCGGATTCCATCCTCTACTTAGTCATATGTGATGTGTAGGCGAGATGGTAAGGAAGTTACGTGCGAGGCTAGAGGTCACGAGTTCGAATCCCCACACCGTGCATGCGTATATTTCACCTGAAAAATCGTGTGACTTGTGACTTGTGACATGTGTGAGGGCCTCTCAAGGATTTTCAAATATTTTTTTGGCATTGGCGTGCCCCGCCTTTAGTTCCGGTTGGTATTACCTACCGTGACTAAAGCCCCCCTGTTCCCGGTCGTTCACCCAGTACAACAGATCCCCTTGTCTCTCATCATTAGTCTCGGTTGTACTTTAGGTTCCTATGCACCTTACCAACAGAGAGTGAAGCCCTTGACTCTACCAGTGTGAGTATGTGACATCCTAGCCCAAGGTTAGTAGGATTTATAACAACACTCGTACCAAGAAGTTGCAACTTCATTTTCGGAAGCTCATATCGGAAGGACTTTGAGGTTAAGCGTGCAACTCATCTCGAAAGAACTGCAACTCATCTCGAAACAACTCCAAGGTTAAGCGTGCTTGGTCTAATAAATCAATTTCAGAATGGGTGACCCATGGGGAAGTTCTTTTCAAGTGAGCATGAGTGTGAACAAACTCACATGGTTAGCTGGGATCATGCCTGCTAGATATTTATAACATTCTTCTTTAATATATATCCAAAGATAGATATCACAGGGATCATGCTTTGACCAATTTTATTAATTAGCATATGTATCTTCTTCCAAACTCCATGTTACTTTCACGCACCCCATTAGCAGCAGTGTCATCCGTTCCTCTACACCAATGGCGGCCGTAAGGGTAGGGCACCGAGTGCGACGGTCGAGGGAACAAGCTGAGGAGGGGCCCTAGACCATGTATCCATACAATATGTATACATAAATGTGTTAAATCGGCGACGTCAAAGGCGAAAACGTCAAGCGGATGCACTCTGTTTTGCCTGACATCGCTGCTCGTGGTTTTTGAACGGCTACCAAACCCCAACTCCTGAAGCGACGCAGCCAGAGACGCATGCGTGGAGCACTTGGGGAGAGGCAAGGGTCGTGATCGCGGCTCTCCGCTCTCCGCGCGCCAGCAGACTGTGATTGTTGATCTGATGTGCCATCAGCTCAGCATGGAATCACGGTGACAACAGTCAATCAACAGCGGCCTGAGCTTCCCGGCGAACCTTGGAACTCCATTCGGTTCAATCATTGAAGTTCAGTGATCAATTTGATTTAATTATATTTAGTTTTGCAATACATATTATCTCAAACTTCCATTCTAGTCCTCATGTCTTTGATTGTTATAATTTTGGTGTACTTTGAAAACTAATGATCTTAATATCATCCTTGATGATTTTCCATCAAGAAATGTTTGAAGAAAAATCTTTTTACGAGAAGCAGTGGATATTATGATTTACTAATATAAGGTAATTGTATTAATACTACAAGATATTGTTGTTTTAGTCTATATTGTTTCTTGATAATTATCAAACATGTTAAATTATAAATATATGAGATCTAGACTTTGGGGCTATCGCGACGAGTTCACGAGAGGGCCCTCGAAATGCTAGGGCCGGCACTGTATGCCATGATCTGTCAGCAAACAATTAATCTTCTTTTAGATTCTCATCACTATTATATTTTACTTAGGAACCAAAATAGATTAGCAAGAAGCAGCATTTACCTGATTACTATGTTGACAAGGAAGAGGGTGCATAAGGAGGATGATATTCACAAAGCGTTTCAAGAGACAAGATCCTTTCTTCATCATGTATCACCTTCTCTTTATCTGTTAGCATCGAGACGACACATTTCATGTCGCTGTTCGGCACCAGCCTCACCGATACACAACAGTCACTGTGGATATGTATAACGTTGATGGTGGACCCTTTCTTTGTGAAAGTATGACAGTAAAACATGACTCTTGCCTTTTGTGTGTCCGTACATGTGCCAGTCACTACTTGAAGGGGAGATACGGTACACACTAACAAGACGGCAACTGCCATTTGCCAATAAAACATCTCGCTGCTAATTCTAATGAACAAGTATGCGCCCTATGCACAATGGAAGGCACACATGCGCTCCCTTATATATATATATAGGAAGGAGCTAGAGAGCCCACGCAGGCACACAGAGGATTTAAGGATACTTGTATTTATTTGGAATAGTTTGATCCAATAGATATACGGATATAGTTTAATATAAAATGCTTGTACACATGAAGCGTATTATGCAAGCATTTATCATCAAGCTTTGCATGTATAGGTTTTAAATATCCACTTTGCAGTGGGTGAAATGAGGAGAAAGGACGGGTACTGTAGCAAAGATTTATATTAGGTTGTTTGAGAAAAAAATTAGAAACATTTTTCTGATATTGGCACTTTGTCTGTGTTTCCTTATGAAAAGATATAGATATCTTGTTGACTGTAATGAAATTAATGGATCTGTATGTTTTTGAGTTATGTACTGTTCTGTTTATTTTTTTTCTTAAGAAAAGCCAGAGAACTAATTGCAAATGCAATGCAATTCATTAGTAGGCAACTTAGTACTATCACACATGAATAGAAGTGTATACAGAATAAAGGTAGACTTGCTTGGAAGACTTGTAAGGTGATCAGGTAGGTTAAGGAACAAAAATGCAAAGCTACGCAAAGTGCCCACATGTGCATATGGAGATAATGCTAGGGATGTTCTTATTTTAATTTGGGTAAAGACTTCGTTGCATCAGGCTGTAGGGAGAAAAAAATCACAACCACAGGGGGCCCACCTTATCTCACCACGTCCGCACGCATGCCCCGGGGGCTTCATTCCTTGCATCCGTTCCGTCGCGCTCCTCTCTCTCTCTCTCCATTCGCTGCGGATGGCGACACCGAGGGCAGCGCTTGCGGCAGTGCGGGGCGCGGCAACTGCGTCCCCCCGGCGAGCTCCCCCGCAGAAACTACGCCAGCAAGGTGAGGCCTCCTAGGATCCTCCTCCTCCTCTTCTCGCCCCTCACCTGACCCCTGCCCTCTCTCGCTGCCTAGGGTTTTGTAAACTCCCCCCTGCGCACGAGCTCCTCTGCCCGGCGACGAACTACGCGCTCCAAATCCCGGCCAAATCTCGATACAACGCCTTGCCCCCCGACCGGATCCGGCCGCTGGCCACCCTCTCCTTCCTCTTCCAGCGAGCGGATCGGGCAAAGGTTGTCCCCTTTCCCGCGGATCGAGGCAGGCAGCGCTGCGTTGACCCAGGCGCGGCGGTTCCCGGAGGGGCCCGAGGTGGAGGCTCCCTCCCGGACCCAGTGGAGGTGGTCCCCGGAGCACAACAACATTGGGTCGGCTGCTTCCCGGCATCGCGTGAACTTACTTGAGCAGAGCAACGATGGGCTAGCTCCTTCCCGACACGACCCCTTCTTCCTCGACGTGCGTGTTGCAGGTCGCTCCAGCGAAGGTTCGTCCATGGCTGCCCCATTGAACATGTACTCCTTTCTTCACCCTATTCAATCCTTTAGTAGTTCTCCTGCTCTCATGTTCCCGTGCGTTGTAGACCTTGGTCATTCCTCCTGTGGATCTGGGGATGGATCCCCTTTTAGGTTGTCTGTGCCAGTTAATTCATGGCAGACTTTTCAGCGATGCAATTGTGTTCATTTTGGGTGTATAGCTAAGAATTAAATTTGTGTAGTTTCATGTTTTACTACACCATTGAAGTAACTGAATAATGCAAGGGTTTTGACAAGTATTTAGGTCCGTGAGGCTAATTTATCATAGGGCTGTATGGTTTTCCACATATTCATAGGGATGAACAGGTATTACCTTATAGGCTTATGAAGCTTTCAAATTAGCAACTTAATCTTATTTTGTATGCAAATTACCCGTAATTAGCCATCAATTTAATTGGATTCCAAAAGCAACTAATTCTACTAGAAATAAAAGCACAGTAATATGCTTAAAATATTTTTGCATATAGCTAAATGCATACCTAAACCATATATGAAATGTTTTTGCATAAAGTATGTATACCAAAAATATTTTAACAAGCTTTGAAAATAACTATACACTTAAACCAGACTACTGTGACTGATCCTAATAAGTAACTCTGCATAATGTAAGGCTAAATCTAATCATAGTATTTTTGTTAGTGTCTTTTGATATTTGGTGAAATCAGTTTTGGTGAGAGTTACAAAACCACAATTATACTATGTCTGTCTTTGAGCTATGCTGGTGTAACCAACCCATTTTTCCAAAACTGAACTCCGGGTGATGATGGGCAGGCGGGACCAGAATGATTAGTGAGTTGTTCAGGAGGCTTTTCCTGCAGAGCTAGCTGGGATCGCTAGATTTTGTCTTGCTCAGTCAAGCATGCTGCGCCAGGAGCATGGCACAGACGCATCTAGGATCCTGCTGGGCATTCCTCTCTCTCTCTCTCTCTCTCTCTCTCTCTCTCTCTCTCTCTCTGAGTACTGGAACCTGTTGGGCATCGAGCAGGACGTATTCTCTGGTCGCGTGATCTGGTTCAATTCAGATTTTCTGTGTGCAGTTGGATGTGTTAACGTCATGTCCGTGCATACGTGAACGACATCAGGATCATTTTTGTATGTGTATTCAGTCGTACGCTTACTTCTATCTCTTGTATTTTGCATGGTCTTTTAGGTAATTAACTATAGCATAATTTTCATACAACCATATATATACAAGTACAACTAGCTTCAAGTATAGCATGTGTTGTTGGACAGCAACTTAGTATTATTTGGTACACAAATCAGCATATTTTAGCTACACATTTTGATGATTGAAAAAACAACTTAATTAACCAAAGATTAAAAGTAGAACATGGGTTTAGGTATAAAGAGCAAAACGAATAAAAACATGACGGCATGTTAATATACTAATCTGACCAACTATGTTACCATATAAACTGTTTTATATATATAGTGTCATGAAACTTAATTCATTTTACCAGCTAGGGAAACAAAAAATGCAGGCATGTTTGTATAGCAATCTAGCCAACTATGGTTTCCAGCAATCACCATATCTTTTTTCTTTTTTCCCTTTCCTGCAGCATTGTGTCAACTAACCATATGGTTGCTTCCTCTGTTTTTGCAGCCTTTTTGCAAGTGAATTTACAAGAAGCTAGGAGGTGGGAGAGACAAAATTGCACAGGTTGGCAAGTGAATATTTTTTATGCACCCAATGTTTATGAAATTTAATTCAATTTAGGATCCAGAAAAATAATAAAATGAAGCCATTACAGTACCTTTTGCTATGCAACTATAATCTGCAGTTCAGGGTTTATGTCTAAAGACCAAAATGAAAGATGTGGAGTCCTAAGAGTACTCTGCTATTATTATGCAAACCTTTTCTTTGCACTTCATTGAATATGCTACTATATAATGCAACTTAATTAAGCCTAACATCCAGAAAAATAATAACAAAGAAGGCATGCTAATGTACTAATCTAGGCAAATATGTAATTCATACCGCATATATTGCCACAATAAATTCAATTTTTATTGAGTTATAATGCACTAATATGAAGTCATGTTAGTATTCAAATCTAGCAAACAATTAATAACCATCCTTTTTTTGGTTTTTATGTTGTCGCAGATGAGCTAGTGAAGTCAGGTAGGGGTGAGAAGATACAAGATGCACATATCTAGTTTATGTACATATGCTGGTAGGGTGAGAAGATACAAGATGTATATGCAGGTAGGGTGGAGAAGATACAACTTGCTACTATGGAAAGCAGGAATCAACAACTGACCCAAATGATGCAGGCAACCAAAAAAAGAACCAAAAATCACATGTGTTGAATACTGGGAAGAAAGCTTGTGAATACTGGCAACAAAAAGTTTTGTGATTTGCACCGGGTGGTCGTCCCCTTGTTTTTTTTAGTTTTTGTCTGTGTAGTGAAAACGGGATCAAGGTACAGATGTGGATCGTTTCCTGAATGTACCAGTAGATTGCCTTATTTCTTCTTGTTAATCTCTTGATTTTTGGGGGATTTTTGCTTGGAATCCCCGTCCAAATCAGCTAGGCGAATCTACTGCTCGGTGCTTAACGCTGCTAGGGAGTGATGCCATAGCCAACCGTATTTTTTGTACTGTTTTTTCGCTGATGTTGGCACGATGTTTTCTGCCGCAGGCTGGGCGCATGTGGAACGAGCCGCAGGCCGGGGCGCGCACGTGGGCCTGGTACCGAGAATTTTTTTTATTACGCTTGTGGGCCTGGTACCCTAATCTCAAATTTGGGAAAAAAACAGCCGGCTGTCCGCTAGCTTATTTGACAGCCAGCTGTGATTTAGCCAAGTGCTTTAATTTGATACATAGATAAATATGTTAGATAGACAGACGTAAAAATGGACATAGGGATGCACTGGCACAAAGCTAGCTTAAATAGATGGGGACGTATCAAGTAAAAACCACAATCTTCTTGAAACCCCGTGTAAACTACGACAAAAAAGTCATCTAAACTCAAAAAGAAATACACATGTAGATAGATAAATAAACAGACATTTATGGAAAATAGTAACAGGAGAAGGAAAAAAAACAAACTGTATCCTTCAATTAGTTTTTAGGCGCTCTCATCTTTTATTTATCTGTTTACAAACTACTAGCATGTTTACAAAATCTGGGAGGGAGTCGAGCCAAACATATGATCGATCCGAGTCCCAGCTCAAACTAGTGTGAGCTAATTAACATGATGCTCATATATTACAACTTTACAAGACTGAGTAGTAGAAAAACTTCATTAAACATATATACAGTCTATAGTTGGACATGGTTCTCTACTAGCCTCCTTATATTGTCAGTTAGAATTTATTATCAGTCATCAAATGCTCAGAGGATGAGTTGCCACATCACAATTGTAGCACGCACAGTCTCCTCGCTTCACACTCAAGTTAGGTCCTCGTCACTGGATGACAAATAACAAATAAATAAAATAAGCATAAACTAAGACACTGCGAATCAATACCAAGGTTACTAGGTGATTCCCCGCACGTTGCTGCGGCATTTGAAAGAACTAATGACAACACAAATAGCTTAAGGGTAATAGTAATACTGTGGAGTTGCTGCAGAATCTTTTTTAAGAAAAATTTAAGGCGAACTTTGAAGTAGAAAAATAAGATGATTGACATTTGAAAATATATGTCATATCAACTTTGATAGTCAGCATAGTAAACTACCTCTTTTATTTGTGAAACAGCCCCTGTAGATTTGGCTTCTTGCAGATTTCGACCAATGTGCTGATGCTGATGCATTTCGTTCAGGCAACAAAGAAAGTTTCCTCTTTTGGTTGTGTTCATTAGTGGTGTTTTTTTTTCTTTCTCCTTAGGTCCTGGCTCTTTTCTTTAGAGTCATTTGCCTGGTTCTGCTGAGCTGCTGCGCTCTGCTAGATCCACCTGTTGTCCTTTTCTTTGGTGAGGGTCTGAGAAAGATCCCTGGTTTTCTGGGCTGTAAACTGGTTAAACTCTGTTTTCTTTAAGGTAGGGGCGTTTTGACCCTCGAACTCTAAAAAAATTTCGTTCAGGCAACCAAATAAACTTATCAACAGCTACTGAATCGGAAGATACATTGTCATCAACTGAATTATTCGTGCCTGATGTTTTTCCATATCGGGTCATCAAATAAATAGGAGCAGCAGCAATTAAGGCTAGGCCCTTATGAAGCACATGAGGAGCCAGGAGCAAAGAAATAGGAACAGCCGAGCAGCACCAATTAGTTGCTTCTATCCATGGCATTCTTTGAACACAGTTACACCAAATATTGTAAGTATGTGCCTACAGGTTATACCAAAATATTCAAACATCCGACAACAACATAAATGGAAACACTACCTTCTTCTTTTACCATTTCCAGAAGAACTAAACTGAACTGCTACACAGGCTTTTCACTTCCTTTAGATTTGATCACTACATAAATGGAAACACTACCTTCTTCTTTTACCATTTCAGCAGTGTCAACAGAAGCATCAATCATTTCCTGTTGAAATTTCAAAAACATTGACTTTGTATTTAACTCATTCTCCCTTCACCTCCTTCTCATAACAATAATCTAGAGCCTTTTCATACTGCTGAATGAATGACTGTGAATCCTTCTCACATTGTCGGAGAAGGATTCATTAACTCATCCATATTTTTATTTAAGTCATTCAGAATTTTGAGAGCTCACCTTAGAATTTAGTGACTTCCAATATGCTTCAAACTCATCAGTTGTCCGAGACATGTTGATACTACAACTGATAAAGAAGACATGTATGCAAGGCAATGCAGTCGGAAGATGTGATATCTTGTCCTGTGCTTCATTTATGACGTGCAAGGGAATGCAGTCGGATGTTAAGAGGATAAGGCCCAGCGGCAAGCCTCTGTACTTCCGTATATACTATATACCGTTTTGCCCTTGCCTAAGCCTGTGCATCTTGATGCCGCCGCCGTCGTTGCTACCTTTCTTCGTTCATCTTTCCCCCACACCAGTTGCTGCATCTCCCAGTCCTGGCTAACGCATCCACCGAAGCACCTCCTTTCCCTGCTTCGAGCTGCGCCGGCCGCGGGGGTGTGGGCGTGTGGCCTGGATCAAACCAGCAAGCAGCAGATCGGGGAAGGGTTCGATGCAGAATCGACCTCCTTTGGTGCGAATCCCCTAGATCTCCCACTCGCGGTTCCCCTGGCTCGGCAGCAACGTGCTCCTCTAACCTCTGTATTGCGGTCGTCGGCTCAGAGTTCACGGCAGCAGCTCTGGTCCAGTGTCGCCGCGGTCGTCGTAGTTCCTAGCACGACGCCCTAAGCTCGCCCTTCACGGCGTTCTCCTCCTCCTTCTCTAGCTCCATCTCTCCACTGCTCCCAGCCTTGTGTCTACTATGGAAGGAAGAAATCCATCCATGTGCAAGTATGTGGAGGAGCACATCGCCCCACCGATGGCCTGCAACACTACGGGAAACAGAGCCTTCGCCGAGAGCAAAAGGCTTTGGT
Organism: Cenchrus americanus; assembly: GCA_947561735.1. Taxonomy (NCBI): domain Eukaryota; kingdom Viridiplantae; phylum Streptophyta; class Magnoliopsida; order Poales; family Poaceae; genus Cenchrus; species Cenchrus americanus. Next base: position 193,531,194 of record OX387242.1, read on the forward strand.
GAGAGCCAAAGATTGGGCTCTCGACGAAGAGCTCTTCGCCGAGAGTAAAAAAATAATTCTCGGCGAAGAAAAAAACTCTCGGTGAAGAATTCTTCGCCGAGAGCCAAAAAATTAAATCTCGGCGAAGAATTCTTCACTGAGAGCATTTTCACGACTCTCGGCGAAGGCATTTTTTAAAAATCACTTTTTCACTTCCCAAATTTTCGTGTCCTCAACATGCACTTATACAAAGGATATGTTCAAATTTGACGTAATTTTATCTCTGTTTGCTATATTTAAAAATATGGCTTCATTCTAGGTAATTTTTTCGAAGACATCCGATATGAACTCCAAGTGCATGAATTCATAGAGTAAAGTAGTTGGAAAAATGATAATTCATGTTCATGAGACATCTCTAAGACCATGTACACGAAACGAAACTAAATTTCAAACATTTTGTTCTCTGATCATGATGAAGATCGTGTCGTAGAAAGGTTTTAAAATTATATAAAATTCAAATAAAGTTTAAAAATCAGGAATTTTGTCGAGCGCTCATTATATCTTATGTCGAAGTTGTGGTAAAAAGTTGAGAACATTTTGAGCAATTTGACACGTACGCTGTTTAGAAACCAGAACATGTCACGAGAAGTTTCAGAAAATTTGAACTAATGTCACTAGGTTTGGTACATTAGAGAAATTTAAATTTGAGTTTGACCACAACAACTTTTTTATAATCAATACACAACATATTTAGTGTCATGTTAAGTTTTTGAGATTTTTTGCCGTTGTTTACTATTTTTAACTAATTTTGAAACAATTTAGAAAAAATCTTCGCCGAGAGCCGATTATTGGGCTCTCGGCGAAGCCAACTTGGGCCGTCAGCCCATTCCCGCCGCCGGCCCACCTAGCCCAAATAAAACTTCCTATATAAACTGCCCCGTCCCCAGACCCGCAACCCTAATCCCCCCTTCTCCCTCTCTCCCGCCGCCGCCTCCCCCTTCCTCCCCATCCAGATCCGCCGGCCACCGGATCCGCCATCACTCCCTCCCCCATCCAGATCCGCCGGCCGGCGCCTCCCTCATCCCTCCCGCCGGCGCGGCCGCGCGCGCCCCCCTCCTCCCCCTCCCGCTCGCCCCTCACCTCGTGGCGAGGAGCAACGGCGGGGCGAGGGGCGGTGGCGGCAGATCCGGTGCCCGGCGCCTCGACGTCCCGGCGGTGCGGCATCAACGACCCGGCGCGCGCGGCATCGATGACCCGGCGGTGGTGGTGTGCGGTGGGGGTATGTATGTGTATGTTTGTTTGTATGTATGTCCGCGGCGGCGGCCTATACCTTCTTCCCCAGCTCTGGCGGCGGTGGATCCAGACGGTGGTGGTGTGCGGTGGGGGTGGCGTGTGGTGGTGGTGGCCCGGGACGAGTGGGTGTCGGTGCTTGTTGTGGTGGTGGTGCCGGTGCTGGTGGCAGGGGCGGCGGCGGGGGGGGGGGGGGGGGGGTGGCCCCGGTTTTTTTTCGAAAAAACCTTCACCGAGAGCTAATTGGGCCTCTCGGCGCACGTCCGCCGAGAGGGGCCCCGCATGCTCTTAGCGAAGAGCTCTTCACTGGTGGAGCGGCGCCGTGAGGCCATCGCCGAGAGCTTCCTCTCGGTGAAGGCTTCACCGAGAGGAAAGACCCGTTCGGCGAGAGTAACCTCCCTCTCGGCGAAGGGGCTGAATCCGGTAGTGCAAGTTGGGAAGGGGCCGCTGGTAGCTTGAGGTGGGGTAGCGGAGGGGAGGCACATGCCAGGGGTGATTTATGGAGATAGTCAAGGTGGAGGCGGAGGAGGTGAGGCGAGGGGCGGTGGTGGGGAGGCGAGGGGCATCGACGGGATTGAAGGCGGACTGGTGGGGAGGCGAGGGAGTGGCGGCGGGTCTGAGGGATGACTCGAGGGCCAGCACGCAGGCGGGTGTGAGGGATGACTCGAGGGCCAGCGCGCAGGGTGGGATTCAGGGGTGGGTGGGGATGATGTCACCTGATGACGTGGATGGCTGTGATTTGAGAGAATTTCTTAGTGGGTGCTCCTATTAAGTTTTGTATGTTTATTGCTGATTGCATGCCTGCATCTTTTGCATAGTTACTGGCTAGTGATAATGACGATGAGCTGCACAGTATTGTTTAGTATTCCTGAACATGGCCCAAGTTGCTCCTATATATGGACTTGACCCGTAATTCTTCAAATATAAGGAGGTGACCTCGGACAGAAGCTAAGTGGGAGTAAGAAAAGAATAAGCGATAAAAATCATCTTGGAGTTTTCCAATCACCATTAGCTTTCCTTACATTGTGGATGTACCATTGTTTCGCCCTTTTTTCGAGAGAACCAAAACAACAACCTTCCAAACACTTTTACAAATGGATTATCACGGGATGCAATTCATGTGATGCCTAAGGGCATTGCTGAAACACCCCCCACCCCCCACCAAAGTCGCACCGCCCAACCCTTCCGTAGGAGCGAGCACAAGTACACATAGAACCCTGCTTACACTTTCGTCCTCGATTCATGTAAAAGGGTTAACCCGGGGTGTTATGGCTGGTGGACAAAGTTGGGGCGGGTGTGACATTCACCCCCCTCAAAGAACTTGACGTCCTCGTTGGTCCAACTGACCCGCTAGTGTCGACCCATATGCCATGTCATGTGCCCCATCCCAGGCCCACACGCGCATGCATATGTCCGTACACTAACCCGAACAAATGTCCAGGAACCTTCCCTCTTAGCACACGATCGTACGTCTAGTGACGACCCATATGACATGTCGTGTGTCCCATCTCAGGCCCACACATGCCAAACGCCCTATGCCCGCACACTGACCCGTACGCGCAACCGCAAGGGTCGGCTCTGATACATTTGAAACACCCCGCCCACCAAAACCACACCGCCCAGCCCTTCCGTAGGGGCGAGCGCATGTACACATAGCACCCTGCTTACACTTTCGTCCTCACTTCATGTAAAAGGGTTAAACCGAGGGTGTTATGGCTGGTGGACAAAGTTGGGCCTGGTGTTACAATTGCTATGAGGCCCATTTGAGTATGTTACATCATAATGTTAACTTATCCTATGTGGTCGGAGATTTTATGAAGTATGTAATAGGAAGAAAAAGTTGAGGGCGGGTGTAACTCTAAGAGTACATTTGCATATAATAAAATGTGCTCTTGTCTAAATGACACCAAGTACTCTTTACTTCTTGGAAAGTTGGCATCAAGCCTTAATGTTTTCCTTGGAAAAAGATTTCAGCCTGCAAGATAATCTTGAAGGGGAAACATCTACATGAGCCTAACTGTAAGCCGCAGTTCTTGAGAGAGGGCACTCATCGAAAGTTCACAAAAAGATATGGGAGCATACCATTAATGCTCCGGTTACGTGAGGTTATTTTGGCAGCCTAGTATCAGCCATGACTTCAAGTGTAGTATGACTGCACTAAAGCTGGGAATTCAAGGCCTGTCCATTCTCTGCACTAAAGATCAATCTTGTTGTTCTACGTGTAAGTTGAACCTGTATGATGCTTATACTGTAATGTTGGCATATTAACAACATTACAACCCATTGATCCTTTTTCTTAATTTTACTTTGGTATCGGTGAGAGATTTTTGAAAAAATGGCTCATGGAGAGGTCCATTTAATAAATCTCAAAGCAAGAGTGTAGTGGCATTCAATTCTCCCAACTACTAGTTTGATTTGGTGGAAGCCAACTTAAAAAAAAATTTAGAAAAGGGAATATATTTCAATATTATAGCCTCTGTATAAAACTATGCATATAGCTGTTTTTCAGTACAAACTCTGATGTCACATAAAACGAACAAAAAGTTCGGTAAGAGGGACAAAGCCACACATCACGTAAAAGCAATTCTATTGCTCAAAAGACCATCCATTACATGCAAATATCTCCATTGACGTGGTCTCAAGCACACGAAACCCCTGAATAATGTGAGGCCGCTCGTCCTCTTTCTGCAGCAACGCCAAAAAATGGATCCAACGGGTCCCTCCAAAGATAACCTGCATAAGAGTAACAGCTCGAGTATTGTTAAAAACCATGTCATTTCTACTCAACCAAATTGCGCAACATAAAGTAGATGCTCCAACCATGATTTTGTACGTTAGCTTCTTACTAATCCCATTTAGCCAACCAGTAAACATATGTTCAATGTTGATAGGTGGTGTTATATTAAAAGAAACTTGTACAATCCTCCACATAAATCTAGCCATCTGACAATCAAAGAAAAGGTACCGGATGGTTTCTCCCATATTGCAGAAACAACATTTTAAACTTCCCTTCAATTGACGACGAGCTATATTATATTTAGTTAGAACTACTCCTTTCTGCAAGTACCAGACAAAAATTTTAACTTTTAAGGGAAATTTTAATTTCCATATGACATTTTTACGCAGTGTAGGCAACCAAGCAATAAGCGAATTATACATAGATCAAACAGTAAACTGACCATTTTGTTTTAGAGACCAAATAAAATGGTCTCTCGGATCTGTTAATTGGACATTCACAAGTTCACTAACCAAATGGTGCTAAGCCTTGTAAATTATTGCCACCTAAGGATCTCAGAAAGGCCACATTCAAGGGATTCAATCTAAGAATTGTGGCTACAGTTGTACTCTTCTTATGTACAGTCTTATATAAGGATGGATATTGACTTTTGAAAGGACTGTTATCCAGCCATGCATCCTCCAAAAAACGGGTTTGTGACTCATCTCCCACTGTGAATTACCCCATCCTCAAAAGGTCATTTTTGATTTCATAAGACCCGACCAACAGTGAGAATCTCCCTGCATAATTCTACTTGGGTAATGATTTTATGTCTCAAATATTTGTTCCTAAGGAGTCGTAGCCAAACGACATCCTCATTAATGAGTTTAAACACCCATTTACTCAATAGTCATCTTTTCTGCAAATTTAGGTCTAGGATTACTAACCCACCTTGGTCCTTAGGTGTACAGAATACACCCCATTTTGTCAGTCCATGCTTTTTATTATGCCCATCGCTCTGCTAAAAGAATCTACCTCAAAAAATGATAGCAAAAACATTGACAAATTGCTAAGAACGGAGTTAATAAGAACCAATCGGCCCCCAACAGAAAGAATTTTTCCTTTCCATCATCTCTTCTAAAACTTCTCCTCCACTTCTTTCCAATATGAGTTTCTAAGATTTCTATGATGCAATGGTATGCTAAGGTATCTAAACGGGAGATTCCCATATCACATCCAAAGATCTATGTGTACTCCTTCCCTAGCTCCCTAGCGTTACCATAGCAGAACATTTCGCTTTTATAGAAATTAATCTTGAGGCCCAACAATTGCTCAAAAGCCCATAGCAAGATCTTCATATTCTTGACCTCTTCTATATCATTTGCCACAAAAATAATTGTATCATCCACATACTGCAAAATAGACAAACCATCATCTACTAGATTTGGGACTAGACCTCTGAACATGTCGCTATCCTTTGCCTGTGCAATTAAGATAGCAAGGACATCTAACACAATATTGAAGAGAATAGGTGATAAAGGACTGACTTTCCTAACACCTTTCTTCGTTCGAAAGTAATGTCCTACATTGTCATTCACTTTAATTCCAATGGACCCTTTTGACATAATTTGTTGTATCCAACAAACTCACCTAGGTGAAAAGCCCTTCATGCACAACACATGTTGCAGAAAAGGCCATTTTATCTTGTTATAGGCATTTTCAAAATCTAGCTTAAGAATTACTCCATCTTTCATTTTCCGATGCAACTCATGGATTGTTTCATGAAGAACAACAACCCCTTCCAAAATGTATGTACCAGGTAATAAGGCTGTTTGAGAGGATCTAATTACTTTTTGATCTACCAATAGAAAAATACGCCTATATTGTTGAATCATAAATGCTTCAGATTTTTTAGGCAGCAAAGTGATTACTCCAAAATTGAGACTGTGTAAATGTAAAGTTCCTAGATGAAACAAACTTAATTATGTACTTGAATAGAACTTAAATAGAAGAAGAGCACTCTCACTTCTTTGAATATGTAATTGAAGAAGAGAATGTGTTATGGTTAATCAACACATGCACGCACACACGTATTCGTGATCTTTTCGCGTAACCAACCACATGACTAGTGACTTGGGATGTAGTGAGTAGCGAAGCCAAGTTGGTGTAACATTTTTGTAGTCCGTCTGTCATATTTTGACAATTGTCATAAGAGGTGGTAATCACACAGTCAACACCATTATCCAAGATTAACTGAACGGTTACTATTGCTCATTAGTGGGGTGATTTATAGCAGAAACGGTAAGTACAAAGCTGCCATCTTTCTACTAGAAGACCAAAAGATGTCCAGGAATAGATACGCGAGACACCCGCAAACTCCTTTGTGTTGTCGTACTGAACTGCTTGATTTCTTCGGCTCTTCTATTTTGCGTGCACCGAGGAGGGTGAGGCCTGCATGAGGGATGGCAATAATCGTTGTGAGCAGCAACTCTACACAAGAATGGAACACTGATCTATAAGTTCATAGATTGGATATGTTATAGTATGAGTTTCATCATTTGTAAGGAGGTTTGCCTAGGAAACATTGTTGCATCTGTTTTGCTTATACTGCTTTTATATACCATTTACATGAGTATGTGTCGGATTATGCCTGCCTGTTTAAATCTAATTTTTTGTAACATTGCAGTAGCAATGATTTACATAATATGCCTTGTGTTTAAATCTGGTAGAATTAAACAAATATTTCTAACATTTCTAGAGTTGATGGAGTGAAGCCATTGTTAGGTCGAGTCCTGCCAAACACCCCCTATGTATCAATAAATGTGTGAATTCTCGACTATATGGGAATAGATATCTGTATGTGAATGTATAACTATATGTTTGAGTACATGTGAATGAATTTAGTTGATCTACTTTTCAAATACAAAATTTTTCATATCATCTAAAATGAATAAAAATAATATATCAGAATTATATATAGACTCAATGAGATATAGAACTTCGTAGTTAGAATTTTTTTGCATTTAATAAAATTTAATAGCTCAAGAATATATTTTAAAATTAAAAGCTAAAAAATAATGTATATGTGCCCTGAAATCATTTCTAGGCGTGGTTGATGGCATGGCCGACTTCTCAAAATGGTTCCACAAAAAAATCATTACTTTTTCATACAATTTTGGATGATGATAAAATTTTTATCAAAAATATAAAGCACAAAGTGATGAAGATATCATCTATCTGTAACATGTAAACGGATCCTATTGGACTAACTTTCTTCCGGATACCCTCTCACCCTCATCTCCTATATCTCCTACTCCTATGTCCTCAGTCACCCTATCTCCCCACAGTGGCAGGGGAGTAAGCAACTCCCAATGGCGGCCGGCGGGGAGGCAGTCCGCATCAAGGGTACGAGCGGTGGGTCCAACTTCCTTGGCGGCGCAGTGGGAAGCAGCCCCAGTAGTGTCAACAGTCCTAGGGTGGTTTGGCACGGCTGTAGTTGTGCTGGTGAAGCGGATTTGCTGGTGAAGCTGAATTAGTTTTAGAGAAACATTTGACAAAATAGCTTCTCCTGGTTGTGTAACATGGATAAGAGGGTAAAATACCTATAATACCCTTCCCTCATTTCTTTTTTTCTATTTCCTTTTTCTTTACTATTATTTTTACTTTTCCCCTCCTCGTTTTCTCTCCTTTTTATTCCCTCTCACCTTATCCTTATCTCTTCCACCCCACCATCCGCACGCACGGAGGCACGGCCCACCTCCTCGCAGATCCGCCGCCTCCCCCGTCCCCCCTCACACATCCGTCGCCTCCCCCCGCCGGTCCGCCGGGCCGCCGCCGGCTAGACCGGCCACCTCTCCCGCCGGCCATCGAGGCCCCTCGCTCCCATGTCGCCCCTCCTCCATCGGCGTCGAGCCCCGCGCCCCTGCCGAGCTCCTCCACTGCCCCGCGCCGACCGCCGACCGCCACCTCCTCACAGGCCCACCAGGGGCAGGCTTGGAAAAGGCAGGGCGAAGCGGGAGAAGCTTCCCTTTTGCAGCTTCACCCCTGCCAAACCGCCCTAGAGAGCGGGAATCCCGGGAGGTCGGGATAGGATTCACCATCGAAGCTGTTTATGGGGACCCTTTGACACAACTTCGTGGGAAACAGCTGCCGAAGCTATCGGTGCAGAAAGTAGTCCCGACACTAACTAGTAATGAGCGCTGAGATCTGCCTCTCGATGGCCGGTGCTAAGCAATTAAGGACACTTGGTTTATCCTAGTTCCGGCCGGGGCCGTACGTCCAGCAGTGGTATGCTCTGGGCACTGTATTGCTTGCATCGTGGTGCTCGTAGAGGGGTGGCTACAAGCGAGGCGGGAGAGAAGGCGGCGTGGCCTCCAAGTCCTAGAGGTGTTGATTGAGGCAAGAGCCAATATCGTGGAGAAGGCGGAGAGCGTGTGAGTGATCGCTATCCGTCGTCCCGTCCCCCGCGGCTGGGGGGTTGCCCCTCCTTTTATAGGCCAAGGAGGGAATAGTTTACATGCATGCTGCACTATTTCTCTGTGTGTGGAGGTATGGCGAACAGTGCTGCGGAGCTGACGGCCGTCCTGGCGAATCCCGCTCCTGTTGAGGCATCGTGGTGCGTCCTGTGCCCGTACAGGAGCGACTTCGAGGGCGGCGGTGTAGAGGTTGGTTGACCGGCCGCAGTGGGGGGGGGCGGTTCGAGGGTGTCGTTGACCGGGGGGGCGTACGTGGCACAGTGGCCATCGTGGCGATGTCTTGTCCCCGTACGTCTCAACAGCGCTGGGATGTCGCCACAGTGTCTGGCGTGGTGCGGCAGTGGCGGGGATGGCCGCACAGTGTTGACAGCGACGAGGATGACCGATCCCGCCGGCCTGACGTCACGGCGTGGTCCTGTATAAGCATGTTATTCGAGGGTGCTGCCGGCCCCCCTTCGAGGGCGCGGCGTGTTAGCCACACGGGGATAGGCGGCACAGTGTCGCGGAGTTGATACCGGCCTTGCCGCACAGTGCTGCACAGCAGCGGGGATGGCTTCCCCCCGGGAGTTGGCGGGACAGCGCCGGGGCATGATTCCCAGGCGTGTTAGAGTAGTGGCACGGCCCTGCTATGTACGCGCGTGCAGCAATAGGCGCGCGGGAGTCCTCGAGCGGGGCGGTCCTTGCTCGAGGACGCGTCTAACCCTCGAGCGAGGCGGAGCTCGCCCGAGGGTGCGTTCAGCCCTCGAGCGAGGCGGACCTCGCACGAGGGGGCGTCTAGCCCTTGAGCGAGGTGGACCTCGCCCGAGGGGCGCTTCGTTGCGTTACCTCGGTGGGTCATGGGGGCCACCGCGGTGGCGGTTGCATTGTGCGCGTGTGTTAGGTGCGTGAGTTGATTCGTGTTTTGCGTTTTTTGCGGGTTTTAAGCGGGTTTCCCCTGGTTATTCAGGGGACCCTTATGGCTGTCCCCGACAGTAGCCCCCGAGCATCTGTGGGTGTACCCATCAGGTTCCCGCAGATGCTGGAGTCTTCTGATAGGACGTTCTTCCCTCCCGGTTGCCAATGCCTTTCCGTGGGGCCGCGTCAGCGGACCCGCGGGTCTAGCCCCCGAAGCCCTGCAGGTGCGTGGGTGCTCCTGCAGGAGTTTTTTCGCGAATTTTTACCAGTGGGCGTGGTATTTGTTTCAACCGGCATCGGCGATGTTTCAGCCAGCTTCGGTCACGCACGCGCGACTGGTACCTTTCGCGTTTGGTGCACCTTAGGAGGTGTAGCCGTGTGTCGGGCCCCTAAGCCTGGACCCGTTTGAGGCGATCGGGGCGAGCTCTCCGTCTTGTTTTAAATGCGCCCTCGCCGTCCCTCCGCGGGACGGAGGGTGAGGTTTCCACAACCCCCATCGGTTGGGTCGCGGATTGCGGATTCCTCATCGAGTTGCTAGCGGGTGGTTCAAGTGGACGCCCATGCCCCGTTCGATAAGGGTAGGCTCGTGGTCCGGAGACTCGTCCATAAAAGCGCTTGCGCGGGTTTGCTAGGTGGGGCTTGGTCCCGTTCACTAGGGACCGAGGGCGCGGAAGCTCTCCCTCGATGGGATCCCCCCGACTAGCTGCCCTCGCTGTCTCTCGAACATGACATGTGGGGCGCCCTTGAGCCGGTGGGCTCGAGGAAAGGCTCGAACGTGCGCGCCCTCGTCGTCCCTGACTCTGGTGATCTGGGCACCTGTTCGAACCCTGCGAGGGTTAGGTTTCGAACCCCTGATCAGTAGGTCCGTTGCGAGGTGGCAGCTGAGTGCCCCCGTCTTTTCGCATCTGCAGGTTTCGAGGGTTCTCAGCCGGGCCGGCACTCGAACCGCTGATCAGTAATTTTTGGTAGATCGAGGGCACCTGTGGCGCTCGTTCACGCTAAGCGGGCTTCGAGGCCACTGGTCGGTAATCACACTCTTCGACAGTCAGGTTTTTCGAGCCTGGGGCTCAGGCCAGTCGCGGCCACAGTCCTACGCCACGGGCACGCCTTTTCAGGCTCCGCGGCCGCGCGCGTAGTGGGCGACGTGGGCAGGCGGACGTGAGGGCCTGCCGCGGCTCTTCGGTTGTCGTGCCGTAATGATAGCGTGCACGCGGCCGCCTCGGTCGTGGTGGGTCCTGCCCGTCAGTGACCGAGGTTTTCACCTGCAGTTAATGCACGCGGGGCGTGCGTTCCGGGGAGCACAGCTCTGTGGATCTATAAATCCAAAGGAGGGAGGCGAGGCGAATCTTTACCTCCACACTTAGCGTTTGTAGTCCTCGCCCCTTGCGATTCCGCCCCAGAGCCGCACTTGCTCTTTCACCATCGCATAGCTCTCGCTTCACGCTCCACGCTCCTTCGCCAATCTACATGGCTCCCCCTCAGCCCATCACCATCATCGACCCATTGCCGTGGCCGCGCTCGACGGCGACGAGGCTTGCCCTCAGCGAGCTGGTTACCGCCGGCCAGCTCGCGGCGAACGAGGATGGGCGTCCCGCGGCGTGGATCGAGCCGCAGGCGAGTGACCGGGAGCCCAACCCGCCATACGGCTACATCGTCAGCTTCATCCGCTTTCACAAGCGCGGCTTCGCGGTGCCGGCGAGTCGCTTCATGCGCGCGTTGTGCTACCACTACGGTGTGGAGTTGCACAACTTCACACCGAACGCGATTTCACAGGCGGCGACATTCGTCAGCGTGTGAGAGGGCTTCCTGGGGATCCCAGTGAACTGGGATCTCTGGGTTCATCTCTTCCGCGCGGAGCTGCACACGCTGGCTATGCCAGAGCCGAAGACCCGCCGTGCGATGCACGCCGGCGGCATGATGATCACGTTGCGGAACACGCGCAGGGAGCTCTACGTCCCCTGCACGATGACTTCCAACAACGCGGAGTGGGAGCGGGGGTGGTTCTACCTCAGCAACGACGGCGCCGGCCTTCACCCCTACTCCGGTAAGGTGCTGATGGAGAGGGCCGACTCCTGGCATCACGGGGTGTCTCCGTCTTCGCACCAGGCGCGGCTGGATTCACTCCTGGCCGTGTTGAAGGCCCTGGCGGACGACGGCTTGACCGCGGGGTGCGTCCTCGCGAATCTCCATCACCGGCGGATCGTTCCCCTGATGGGGAGGACGCTTCGCATCTTCGAGATGCACGAGGATGCGGACCCCGTCGTGCTGGCGCAGTCACGGTTGATGCCGGACCTCCTCCCGCAGGAGTACGCGGCCACACGGGCGCGGCGCGCCATCGACCTCAGGGCCGGCCGGAACGACAGCGCGGCCCTCTAGGAGTTCACCATGCTCCCAGTCGGCCCGTTGGTAAGTGGACTTCCGCCTCCCCTTGTTCTACCGGTTCGCGGGATGTCGGCGTGTCTTGAAGTTTTGCTTGTTCCTTGCAGATAAGGGCCGTGAACGCCGCGCAGTCCGACCCGCCCATGCCCCGAGCCCAAGCACGAGCGTGCGGCGCAGCAGCGAGAACAGGAGCGGACGGCACGCAAGAGGGAGCGGAGGATCCGGCGACGGGAGCGCCGGGAACGGAGGAGTGAGGAGTTCCGACTGCACGAGCAGCAGGGGCTCTCCTCCCCTGGGACCGAGGAGTAGGAGGAGGAGGAAAGCGATGGGGGCCGGGCTCCTCCCGAGAGGTGGGAGCCTTCACCCCCTCACCCAGAGCCGCGTAGGCGGGGGAGGAGACGGCGCCTGGGGCGGGTGCAGGACCGCCTGCCGCCAGGCAACCTACGGGAGAGGCGACGCGCGCCGCGGAGGCGCCGGCGCGTGCTGCAGAGATGGCTGGGGGTGCGGCGACGGCCACACCGGTGGCGGCAACAACGTCCGCCGAGCCCCCGAGGAAAAGGAAGCGAGGTTTTTCCACCCTGAGGTAGGCGATTGCTTCCACTCAACTTCGTTTTTAGATCGGCCAGGGCCGAAGTATATTGCCTTCGTGTTCGCAGGGTGGCGCCCACCGTGCCCCCCTCGTGCCTGCTAAGGTGCTGAGGACAGACACGGCCGTCCCCACCAGGCGGCGCTCGTCAAGGGCGTCGCGGGCGGCCGCGAGCACGACGACGGCGGCGGCGAGCGGCTCGCACGGCGCGGCCGAGCTTTTGGAGCTGCGGCCGGCGGTGACGACTACGGGACCGCCGCCGGTGGGTGGAGTCGCAGCAGGCGGCGCCGGTGGTGGAGCCGGTGCCGGCGGCGTCCAATGACGGCGGCGACCACCGCCGTGGCGGTCGCCGCGCCGCCAACTTTGCCGGTGCCCGCCGCGGTGGCAGCCCAAGAGCGGCGGTGGTGGAGATCCCCGACGACGACGACGTCCTACCGCCGGGCCGGGACCGGTGGGCAAGCACGCCCGCACCGGCCCCCCGGTCCCCGGCGGGGGCGCTCATGGCCGGGGGTGACGTTGGCGCGGCGGCCGGGGCGCCGGGCGGACGGCGCCGGGGCCTCTTCACGCGCTAGACCCACTGTGCTCCTGGAGCAGGAGCGGGAGCATGCCGACGCCCCGCCGGCCCACTTCATCAAAGCTCAGGCAGAGCAAGGGCTCTGGCAGGAGCTCCGTGACCACAGCGCCTCGCTCAACCGGGCTCTGAACGAGGCGTTGCGGATCCACAGTGGTCCTGCGTGGCGCGTCTTCCTGGTTAGCTGGGCTTCGTGGGGTTTCGAGATTCCTTCTCTTGCTTTTCCTGCGTTCGTGTTTTTTCTGACGCTCGCTCTTCTCGCCTCGCTTGTTGGTGGCAGGAGCTGGAGCGCCGGGCTCGCGAGCGATACGACGCCCTCGACCGGCTCGACGCCGACCTTCAATGGTACCGAGGGCAGTACGAGGCCCTAGAGCCCTCGTCGAGGCCCTGAGGTCACCTGACCCGTGGCTGGCGTACAGGCCTGAGGCCCTGCTGGACCTGCCCCCGGAGCAGGCGCCCGAGCCGCGGAAGGCGCCTCTCGCGTCGAGAGGGTGCGGACGGCGTTGCTGGAGCTGGACGACGCGCTGCACGGGCCTCGCGAGGACCTGGAGACAACCCTGGCGGACAAGGCTGCTGCGCTCACCACGGCGGAGGAGCAACTCTGGCAGGAGCGAGCCGCACGCCAAGGGGCGGAAGGCTAGCTTCAGCAGGAGCGGGCCGCACTCGTCGAGGCCCGGCCGCGCTCGAGCAGGGGCGCATGGCGCGTGAGGAATCGCTGGGCCAACTCCGGCGGGAGCGTGCCACGCTCGAGGAGGCGCGGGCCACGCACAAGAAGCAGGAGGAGGAGGTGTCACACCTCAACGGGGAGCTGGTGTAGATCAGAATCTCGCACGAGGACCAGCGCCAGTCCCTCGAGGAGCAGGAGGCCTCGTACCTCAAGCTGCAGCGCGAGGCTGAGGAGACGCGCCAGTCCCTCGAGGTGGAGAAGAAGCAGGTTGAAGGTAAGTTTGCTTTCGTCCGGTTTTCGTTTGTTGATTCGTTCTTTGTTTTGTTGATCTTCCCTTCGGGGATTCGCTCCCATCTTGATCTTCCATGTTTGTGGTTTCCTGCCTGCGGACCGTCCCGGGGCATGCGACCACCCAGGCCGAGACTGTGAGTGCGTCCTACAACTCCTCGGAATAGGAGTTGGGGGAGCTGCGGGCTGCCGCCCTCGAGACCTGCCAGGCAGTTGAGGAAGGCGAAGCGCAAGCCGGGAGCTCGCTGGTGAGTCGCCTGCGTGCCCTCGGCGGGCATGTCTCGAGGTGCATGCGCTGCGCCCTTCACCTGGGCGTCCAGAAGGCCCTCAGCGTGGTGGGGTCCCACTACCAAGTGGACTTCGAGGCCGTGGTGTCGGGCTACGTCGTCCTAGTCAGTGTTGAAGACGAAGTGGCGATGGAGCGCGCGAACGCGCTTGCCGCCGCTGCCGCCGAGACGCTCGCTGAAGACTTCGTGGACTTCTTGTTCCCCGACGCTCCCGACGCCGGCGAGCCCCAACCATAAAGACTAATGGGCGCCGAGCCTGTTTTTTTAGTGTTAGAATCCGAGCCATGTGGTCATGTAAATAAACAAGTATTCTTTTTAGATGTTTGAACACTTGTAAATGTAAGTGATGTTTCTTATTTCGCTTGTCACGCTGTTCTGTTTTTCCTTTGCCTGGGTGAATTCGGGTTGGGGAAGTTTATTTTCACGGGTAGCCCGCTGGTTTAGAGACGAGAGAAAAGTGCCGTATCCTCGCGGAGGCGTAGGCTATCTCTGGCTCGCGCGTCCTTCCCGCTTGGCCGCCCGTGCCCCGCCTGAATCCACTCGAGGCTCAAGTCGAGTCGTACTTAGTGCACTTGCGAACTTTTTGCGAAAAATGGGACCATTTTGGGGGGGGGGGATGCCCCCCGCAGTAGCCCCCGAGGGTGACTTGGTTTTCCGGGGAAAGCCAAGTTGCCCTTTAACTTTATTGACTTGTTGATTTTTACATCTTAGCTACCAACTGGGGTGTTGGGCATGTAATTTACAACAAAAAACTTGGAAATCCTCGCTAAGGGTAGAAGCGACGTAGCTGCTGGATGTTCCAAGCGTTGGTGAGTTCCTCGCCGTCCTCGTTGGCTAGCTTGTACATGCCAGGCTTGAGCACCTTCACCACGATGTAGGGTCCCTCCCACGGGGGTGACAGCTTGTGGCGGCCTCAATTGTCTTGGCGTAGCCTTAGGAACAGGCCCCCCTCACTGAAGTCTCGTCGCCGCACCTTCCGGGCTTGGTAGCGCCTTAGGGCCTGCTGATATCTTGCAGAGTGCATCAGGGCCACGATTCGGGCCTCGTCAAGTTGGTCCAGCGAGTCCTCGCGGGCTTGCTGGTTGACGCCCTCATCGTAGCTTCGAACTCTGGGCGACCCGTATTCCAAATCTGTAGGGAGGATAGACTCTGCGCCGTAGACCAGGAAGAACGGGGTGAACCCGGTGGCCCTGCTTGGGGTGGTCCTGAGGCTCCACATAACCGCTGGCAGCTCTTGGAGCCATTTTCGACCAGACTTGTTCAGTCGGTCAAAAATTCTGGGCTTGAGGCCTTGTAGGATCATGCCGTTGGCACGTTCCACTTGGCCATTGGTCCGCGGATGCGCCACGGCTGCCCAGTCCACGCATATGTGGAACTTGTCGCAGAACTCTAGGAATTTCCTGCCCGTGAATTGGGACCCGTTGTCGGTGATGATGGAGTTGGGCACTCCGAAGCGGTAGACGATGTCGGTGAAGAACGTCACCGCCTGCTCCGCCCGGAGATTTGTAATGGGGCGCACCTCCACCCACTTGGAGAACTTGTCGATAGCGACCAAAAGGTGGGTGTAGCCCCCGAGCGCCTTTCGCAAGGGCCCGATGATGTCCAGTCCCCACACGGCGAAAGGCCACATGACGGGGATGGTCTGCAGGACGTGCGAAGGGAGATTGGACTTCCGGGTGTAGAACTGGCACCATTCGCAGGTGCGCACGATCTCGCTGGCGTCGGCGACAGCAGTGGGCCAGTAGAAGCCCTAGCGGAACGCATTGCCCACGAGGGTGCGTGGTGCTGCGTGATGGCCGCACACGCCCACATGTATATCCCGGAGGAGCTCGCGCCCCTGAGGGATGGGCACGCATCGCTGGAGGATGCCGGACGCAGGGCGCCTGTACAGCTCGCCGTCGACGAGAGCGAACGACTTGGCCATCCTAGCGATGCGCCTAGCCTCAGATCGGTCCGAGGGGAGTTCCCCTCGATCCATCCAGGCGATGTATTTGTCACGCCAGTCCCCCTCGTTGGGGGCCGACTCTATGTCCATGGCCTCGGCCTCGTTGGTGTCGTACCCCTCAAGCAAAGAGAGCACGTACGCCTCGTTCGAGGGGTCCTCGTCCATGGGCTCTGCGCCTGTTGGACTCGAGGGAGCCCCCGAGGGTTCTTCGCGGCTCGAGGGGCATGGCTCGAGGCTAACGAATGGCTGGGCGATGTCTCACGCAAAAACATTCGGGGGAACAGTGATTCGCCCCGACGCGATTTTGGCGAGCTCATCCGCCTCCTCGTTGTACCGGCGAGGCACGTGTTTAAGTTCTATGCCATAGAACTTGTCCTCGAGATCTCGCACAGCTTTGCAGTACGCCTCCATCTTGTCATCGTGACAGCTCGCATTCTTCATGACCTGGTCGATCACGAGCTGTGAGTCTCCCCTCACGTCGAGGTGCTTGATGCCTGTCTCAACGGCGATTTTGAGGCCGCAAAGGAGGGCCTCGTATTCGGCCATGTTGTTTGATGTGGGGAAGTGGAGACGCACGCCGTATCTCATGTGCTCCCCGAGGGGTGAGATGAAAAGCAGGCCCGCGCCCGCGCATGTCTTCATCACCGACCCGTCGAAGTACAGAGTCCAGCACTCAGCCTGGATCTGTGGTGGCGGCAACTGCGTGTCCGTCCACTCGGCAACAAAATCTGCCAAGATTTGGGACTTAATGGCCTTGCACGGCGCGTAGGCGAGCGTTTCGCCCATCAGGTCCACTGACCACTTGGCAATCCTGCCTGCTGCATCCGGGTTCCGGATGATTTCTCCTAACGGAAAGGAGGAAACCACCGTGACCGGGTGAGCCTCGAAGTAGTGGTGGAGTTTGCGCCGCGCGAGGATCATTGCGTAAAGCAGCTTTTGGACTTGTGGGTAGCACGCCTTGGTCTCGGACAAGACTTCGCTGATGTAGTACACCGGCCGCTGGACCGGCAGGGCGTGCCCCTCCTCCGTGTGCTCTACTACGATGACGGCGCTAACCACCTGGGTGGTCGCGGCTACGTAGAGGTACAAAGGTTCGCCGTCCTGAGGCGGTGTAAGGATCGGAGCGTGGACGAGGGTTGCCTTCAGCTTGTCAAGCGCCTCCTGGGCCTCAACGGTCCAGGAGAACCGCTCGTGTTTATTCAGGAGCTGGTAGAGGGGCAGGCCTTTCTCGTCGAGCTGCGAGATGAAGCGGCTCAAGGCGGCGAGGCATCCCAACACCTTTTGGACCCCCTTGAGGTCTCGAATTGGACCCATTCGTTCGAGGGCTGCAACCTTTTCGGGGTTGGCCTCGATGCCTCGCTGGGAGATGATGTATCCTAGCAGCATGCCCCGTGGCACGCCAAAGACACATTTTTTGAGGTTCAATTTTACCCTGTTGGCCCATAGGCAGCCGAATGCGATGCGAAGGTCGCTAACCAGGTTGTCTGCCTTCCTGGTTTTCACGACTATATCGTCTACGTATACCTTAACGGTTCGCCCGATGTGGTCTCCGAAAACGTGCTGCATACATCGCTGGTATGTAGCGCCCGCATTACGGAGACCGAACGACATTGTTATGTAGCAATACATCCCGAACGATGTGATGAATGAAGTCGCGAGCTGATCGGACTCCTTCATTTTTATTTGGTGGTACCCGGAATAGGCGTCAACGAAACATAAAGTTCACATCCGGCGGTCGAATCTACGATTTGATCGATCCGTGGCAAAGGAAAAGGAACTTTAGGACATGCTCTATTCAAACTGGTATAGTCTACACACATCCGCCACTTCCCATTCTTTTTCTTAACTAAGACAGGGTTAGCTAGCCACGTAGGGTGGAACACTTCCTTGATGAATCCGGCCTCGAGGAACACTTCCTTGATGAACACTTCCTTGATGAACACTTCACAGCTCAACTCCGATCGCCCGGCGCCGCTCCTCGTCGAAGCGGTGCAGCCGTTGCTGCACGGCGCGGGAGTGATGTAGGATGTCAACGGAGTGCTCGGCGACCTCCCTCGGAATGCCTAGCATATCCGAGGGGCTCCACGCGAAAATGTCGGCGTTTGCGCGGAGAAAGTCGACGAGCACCACTTCCTATTTCGGGTCGAGGGTGGAACTCTTTGGTCTGCTCCACGCACTCGACGTCGCAATCGAATGCGTGCTCGATCGTTGAGCCGACAGTGATGACACCCTTCGGCCCCAGCATCTTCATCTTGAGGTAGGTGTAATTTGGGATCGCCATGAACTTGGTGTAGCAAGACCGCCCAAGGATGGCGTGGTACGCGCCCCGGAATCCCACCACCTCGAAGGTGAGTGTTTCCTTGCAGAAATTGTCTGGCATGTCAAACCAGACTGGCAGGTAGATCTGCCCGAGGGCCTGGACGCGCTTGCCCGACGCGACGCCATGGAACGGCGTCGTGCTGGGCTGCAGCTGGTCCAATCCGATCCCCAACAAGTGCAGAGTGTGCGTGTAGAGGATGTTGAGGCTGCTGCCTCCGTCCATCAGCACCTTCGAGAACTGCGCGTTCCCGATGACCGGGTCGACCACCAGCGGGTACTGACCCGGGTTGGGGATGCAGTTCGGGTGATCCTCGCGGCTGAACGTGATGGCGTCCTCCGACCAGTCGAGGAAGGAGGGAGGCACCTTCTCCGCGGCGAGGACCTCGTGCCGCTCCCGCTTGCGTTGGCGGCTGGACTTGTCGACGGTTGGCCCCCTGAAGATGAGGAAGACGTTTTCCACAGCAGGGAAGCCACCGGCGTCACCGTCACCCCCATCTTTCTTGGCCTCGTCGTCCTTCGTCGCACTACTCGAGGGTGTGGTTGACCGGCGTCCTGTGGTAGGGACATGGCTTCTTCAGCATGTCATCGAAAACCCCAGGGCCTCGAGGGGCCGGTCGAGGGCCCCGTCGAGCTGGGTCAACAGCAAGAGCTTCGTCGTCGTCGTCGTCGAGCCCCTGCTCGCGCGCCTCGTGGCGCGGCTTCTTTCCTTTCTTGCCCTCTTGTCCTTCTGGTGGGGCTCCTTGGACTTGCTGCCCTCCGCGGGCGCGTCGTCCACGCGCTTGCCCTTCGTGCCGTCGAAGATCGCCCCCACTGCCTCTTCGCCTGAGGCAAAACTGGTGGCGCACGAGGTCCCGGCACGTGGTGCCCTCGAGGAAGTCATGCACGATTTCGGACTGGGCCACGCTTGGGAGCTCCGTGCAGCGCTTGGAGAAGCACCGTATGAAGTCCCAGAGCGACTCGCCGGGCTTCTGGGTGCATGCGCGCAGATCCCAGGAGTTTCCAGGGGAACGTACGTGCCCTAGAAGTTCCCCACGAAGGTGCGGACCAGATCATCCCAGTTGTGGATCTGGCTGGCCGGCAGGTGCTCGAGCAACGTCCGCGCCGAGTCGACGAGATGCAGGGGGAGGTTACGGATGATTACCTCGTCGGTGGTGGCCCTGCCCAGCTGACACGCCAGGAGGTAATCGTTGAGCCATACGCGTGGGTCCGTCTCCCCGTTGTATTTGTCGATTGATGTGGGCTGATGGAAGCGCTAGGGGAAGCTCGCCGTGCGGATCTCCTGGCTGAACACACGGGTTCTCGGGGGCACCGGCGTCGGCGAGCGGTCCTCCCGGCTATCGTAGTGCCCACCCCGTCAAGGGTGGTAGTCCGCCGTTGCCCGCGCCTCCGCGTTGCCCATCCACCGGGCGTTGATGACGTTGCGGGCGTCGCCATCTTGGGCTTGCCTGCGCGTGTCGAGGAGCTGCTCCTTAGCCGGCGTGCGCCCCAGGTTGGCGGGACGCTCCGCTGCTGTTGACGATTAATAATTGTATCAAAGTTCGTTTGTGACTTGCAGCGTACAAGTCTCCCGTCGTAGTCAAGGGACCCTTCTTCCCTCGAGTGATGAACCCAAGGTATCGAATCCGTGGAACAAATGTGTGACGCAAAACTTAATCTAATAAAGCCAAGTAACTTCAATCTTCGATAAAAGAAACCCTAATGCATCTAAGTAAAAGACACGAAACAAATCTAATCTACTAAAGACCGGAGAAAACAAAGTAAGATTGGGTAGATAAACCGATCTAGAGGGATCGGGGTAAGCCTTTTGTTGAAGTTCCAACCAAGAGAAGAAGTAGCAAATCGAATCTTATTAGAAGCCTCTTTAAACCGTGGTTTCCCGTCCAAATCCGAAAACATCCACCTTTCGGAACCCCTGTTCTGTCACAACATATCCCTATTCATGAGGGGAGCTTAGGGCGAGTCAAAAGACAAGTCGAGATTCTTTCGGAAGATCCGGCGTGTACCTCTAGCCACCACGGCTACAAGAACACCCTATATAATCTATCTCGAGAATAGAATTGGAATAAGCAAAGCCGATCGAAAAACGAAATCTTCGAGGAAACACTTGATCGCTAGGAAAAGATTCAACTTGATAATTCAACTATAACAATGATACATACACAAGATCACCACCGGGATCCTTCCTTGATCTTGCTTCTAGCTCCGGGAACTCCGACGTGGTCTTCTGTGCAAGGTTCCCACGTCGGCTAGGGGAACCCTAGTCAACTAGCTCGACCCTCTCCTCTCCGAGATGGTGTCCCTCTCTTCTCTGCTCCTCGGCGGCTGATGACGAAATCTTCCCTCCGTGGCTCTCGGTCAGGGGGCTATAAATAGCCCGATTGGCGGCTAGGACAAAGGAGGGGGCAAATGGGCCCTGGATGGGCCTGGGCCGACCGGACTGGGCCGGCCGGCCTGGGCCCATCTAGGCCCAGCCCCCGAGGGCTCCTTTGCTCTACATCGGTTCCCTTGCTTCCCGGATGTTTCCCCCTTCGCATGTAGGTCCATGTCGTCGGTTTCTCTCCGAATTGGACTCAACTCCTTGTCTTGCAAGATTCGAGCACTTTTCGGTCGGTCCTCGAGTCCGTCGTCTTCTCGGATCAAGTCCCTGGCCTCTTGGAGTTAAGTTTGCTTCGTTGCATGACTTGTACGGGGCTTCAAGGTCTTGTCATGAGGTGCTTGATGAACTTATCCCGAAAGTCTTGCATTCAACACTAAAACCCTGCATAAACATCAAACTCCAAAACCGACATGCACACGTGAACTTGTTATACCACGGGGGTTAGTACCAATGGATAAGGTATAAAACTCATGCCAACACCGAAGGTAAACTCATGGCTAGGTTGACGGATTTTCACCATCAACATCTCCCCCATGCTTAAACCTTGCTCGTCCTCGAGTAAGCCTTCGATGGATATCATCATTGCCAAACAATGTTTAAACTTTGCACTTGATCAGACATGAGAAAACATAATGCTCTCAAAATTTTAATTCATTAAAGTTCCATAATGTACTAGCCTTCATCTCTACGGAGGGTAGATTCTTATTAAGCTTATCCCACAAGTATTAACATGCTCACAAAGTTTAAAATAGATCTCAGAATTTTTGAAATAAAGAACGAGACAAAGAAAAGCTAAACCAAGTTCACAAATTTAAATCATCTTGTATATTGCTCATGAACTCTCATCTCACTTGTCTCTCAAGCCTATATATTCTACTCCTTTCCCTCTCATAACATATATGTGTGATAGGCTTTATATGGAGCTTTGGGAAAGTTTAGTCCTAATAAGATTTTATAAATGAGGTGTTGTCAAAACAAGACAAGCTTCTCATGGTCTTACCGAGACTCGTCAATAAGGTCATTGGAAAATAATGTTAAATCAAGGAGGGGAAAGAGAAAAATACGCACACTTTAGATAAGTGGACATGTGCAAATGGCAAAGAGTGATCCCGAGGCACAAAGGAAGTCCTCGTTATCGGATTGCACATGGTTGGAAAATGAGAATGGATCTTTTTAACTTGAAGCCTTGAATGCACTTTTAGAGAACCAGGGAGTTCACTTTACGCATATATATATATATATATATATATATATATATTTCTCTTTCTCATATTTCTCATTCTTTTCTTTCTTTCTTTCTTTCTTTCATTATATATATATTATTTTTTTCTTCTTATGAGACCTTCACCTTGGAAGTCACGTATATCGCCGAATTTTTTTTCATCATTATATTATATTTTTTTAAATACTCCCTTTTGAACTCTAAAACTGCACCGTACCTACCTCCTCCCCCATGCTTAGACGTTGCTCGTCCTCGAGCAAAGAGGCGAAAAATAAGGTAGGTACCGGAAATAATTTTCCTTGGAGAGATACTTGAAATCTTCAATGTCGGCACCGTCTTGCGATCTTCCTTGAATTGACGATCCATTCTCAACGATAGGTTGTGGTCAAGGAGGTAATCACAAAAGATGATATTTGGTTTAAGGGTGGATATCCGGCGAAGTTTGTGAGATCTCCGATGCGGGGATACACAATGCACGGATAAAAGGCTAGCAAAAAGATAGATACGCAAAAATGAAATGACCAGCTTCTTAGTCTCGGGCCAGAGAAATCATGGCCTGCAATAACTCACTCAAAAATAAATCTTGTACACTAAGGTTTATGCACTCAAATATGTATTAGGCTTTGGATAGGTTGAGCAACACACAAGCGATATTTGTGACAAGGTTAGCGATATTTTTGAGCATAAAAGACATCTTTAATCTATTCATAACTTGAGAGCACATAAAACACTATGGGTCTTTATTTTAATCATAACCTCCGCTGAAAATTAAGCTAGCATTTAAATAAATTCAGATTTGTATTTTTAAGAGAGCACTAGCTTAAGCATGCATAGATCAATTACAAAGATGAACAAAGCTGCAATTATAATCATATATCATCATGGCACAAATTTTTATAACTTTTCCAATGATATAATCAAGGTGGTTTCTTTATTAATGATGACATCAAGTTGAAATACAAACTGAAAATAAACAAACATGCTTGCTGAAATTTAAATAAAAACAGAAAATACTACGCAAACACACATAAGCAAAAGCTGAAAATTACAGAGAAAAAGAAAAGAAAAGAAAACTAAAGTTCCTAAATCTTCTAGTCCTCCGCCGGCGGTTGATGTTGGTGATCTTGATAATAATACCCTTGCTCATAATATGATTGGACATTTCCTCCGACGAATTGATTTGGCTCCACAAGGTGAAGGCGTCCAAGCTCAAAGGCAATATTTGCATTTCCTTCACCAAGTTGAGTTGCATTAGCTTGGATGGCTGCGATGTTTTGGGCGTTTCTTGCAGCATACCCTCCAATTATGGCCATGCTTTGTTGTGGTTGGGGATGATGAGCGTAGGACTCCGCGAAGTTAGCATTGGGCACAACATAATTTGGTGGGGGTACCGATGCACCACCCCCCCATGCTTGCTCTTGTGGCCCTCCGTAATAACTTGGCGGAGGAGGGATCCCGCCGAATGGTTGCACATTGGGTTGTGCTCCACTCGCTTGTGCAAAGGATGTTCCCTCCTCTACGATTCTTCCTCTTTTGTTCTTCCTTGCAGGGACAAGTAGTCCCTCTTCCAACCAATCTTCTCTCCCTTCGGTGAAAAGCCTAAGCCTCTCATTGGGAAGGGGTAGGTTCACTATGGCCAACCGATAACCTCCTCTCTCATCTCCACTAATGTATTTGCCTTGCCGCAAATACTCAATGCCGAGAGAGGTACCACGCAAAAGATGGTCGGGGTTTCTTGCGATCCCCGGCCGCAAGGAGAAGGCCAACATGGAGAGGTAGCACCCCGAACCAATATTACCCGCCCCCGATGTTGCTTCACAACACCAACGGTTGATCATAAGGTAAGAGGGGTCT
The DNA here is from genome assembly GCA_947561735.1 of Cenchrus americanus. NCBI lineage: Eukaryota > Viridiplantae > Streptophyta > Magnoliopsida > Poales > Poaceae > Cenchrus > Cenchrus americanus. The sequence goes on from OX387242.1 coordinate 193,555,043, forward strand.
ATTGGCTGCCTGGCAATTAAAGCCGAGTAGAGCCAATTCAACTCCGAGTCGGTCACCTTCGTCTCCTTCATCCTCCCCAATACCCTCTTGCACATCCAAGAGTGAAATATCCGGATAATGGGGTTGCGGATGCAATTGCGTTGTTGATGGGCTTCTCCGGAGATCATATTCCAAAATCCCGCTAACATACCGGGTGGCATGTCAACTTTCTCCGGAGCTCCCTTGTGGAATCCAAGAAGCTCCCTAACGTGCTCGTAGGGAACCACTTGTTGGACTCCCTCCAAACGGAATGACAAGCTTTGCACCCCATCATCATCAAGGATGGGTGCAATAGTCATTAAAATTTCCAAGGCGAACCCCAAGTGGGTGTCCACCGATACTCCGTTGGAGAAATGCACCCATCCAAGGTGCCCCAACATATAGTATATGTCGGTGCCAAAACCCAAGGTGTAGAGTGCTTGGTCGTCGAACTCGACGTTGGGCACAAGCCTCTTCTCAAGATTAGAGAGCCTCTCCTCCTCCTCCACCGACAAGATGATGAAGCCGTACGAAGAGTATGTCGGGGTGTAAGGAGGTGGCGCGGTTGAACGGGTCGATCGTCGTGGTGGCGCGGGCTGCTCCTCCGTATGCCCACGAGATTCGGTAAACCTCATGGACGTGCTTCTTGCAGCCCTCATACCACCGAGGAGGAGAGCATCGTTCCTCCTCGGTGGTGTCGTATCCATCTCCATGCTCCGGGGAGACTCGGAAACCGAGTGCCTCCTCGAAGACGTGGTTGATGATGGCTTGGACGACGACGAACTCTTCTTCTTGGAGAAGAGACTTGTGGTCTTCTTCCACATGGTTGCTGCACTCTTTTCTTCAACTAAAACTCCGGGTTGCAACCGGTAACTAGGCACTTAAACTCTTTGCTTCGGATGTGGACTTTGAGTGGATTAAGGATGTGGATTTTTTTCTTGAGCTATCAAGATTGGGAAGGTTGGCTATGTCTACGGAGGTTTTGAGCACACAAACTTGAACACACAGACAAAGGAAGGAAGGAGAGGGAAGCTTGCTGCAGAAAACGGGAGCCGGGGGGCTCCTTAAGTAGGTGAGGCCGGCCGGCCTGGGGTCCTTCGGCCCTCCCCGCCCTCGTCTTTTCTTCCGCACGATCATTTCGCTCGCAACTTTTCCCCGCCCGCGCGTCTCTTAGCCACAGACCGCCTAAACGCTCTCGTCCACTCTTTTCTTGCATTATTGGTCCTTCCACTTGATGCTTCATGCTTTGGGTCATATCCATGCTCCCTAGCTCCACTTGCTTCACATGCCACCATGAAATTCCTGCAAAGTTGATGCTTGCTGCCCACCATGCTTGTCCTTTGCATGTGGAATTGGTGAAAGTTGATAAAAGGGAATCCAAAGGTGCATGCATGATTAATTCAAACTAGATTGCCTCCATTAAGGTGTGTTAAAGGTTAAGCACTCCTCTAATTCGAAATTTAAAATATTTTTCAGAGCCATGCAAGAGCTCAAACATAATTTTAGAGAAGTTTTTAAACCATTAAAAACAAATGTAAGTCGAAAATATTTTTCGTACTACGTGCATTTCCTTGGTCTCAATTCTAAGATAGCTGCCTCATCGGTTGAGAGCGTACGTTTTCCCGCTTGGATCATGGGGGCATAGGTTTAGGTTCTAATTTTGGCTAAATAAGAAAGATTTTGAATAAAACAAAATTAGAATAGGCTTAGAAAAATTCTAATCCTAGAGAAACCAAGGATATAGATTTTTAAAACCAACCAAAAGTTTTGATTTCTAGGTTCACGCGAGTTCTACCACGTGCTGAATTTTATTAACACTTAAATATAAATCGTGGCTCTACTCGTGGTTTTAGCATGAAGAATAAGTTAACCTCAGCACCATAATGAGGGTGAAAGGTTGGTTAGGTTTTGAAATTATTTGCTGACGTTTTCTCGAAAAGAAAAGAACAAACAAGCACATAGGAGGGTTCATGCAAAGGGCTTATGATAAAGCAAACATTCAATCAAGAATTATGTCTCTAATATTGTTCAATCACTTCTCTAAGTCTAATGTCTTTGCGTAATAAACTCAAAAACTAAATTATTAAAAATACTCGAAAACCCGGAATCGGGTTGTCCTCCCGTAGCTTATTCTTGTACCCGACAAAACGGGTTGCCTCCCCGCCTAGCGCTTCGTTTATAGTCTATAGCTAGACTTCTTCTACTTGATTACTCCGATCAACGCTCTTGCGTTGCAATCTTGGTTACCCAATTTCCGCACCATCTTGGGCACGGGCTTGTCTTCTCCCGCTTAGTCGCTTAGTCATTTTTTGGTCTTCAATACAGCGGTGGCTTCTCTTCCTCGTCTTGACGGATGCAACACCTTCTTTGATTTTCTTTTACGTTCATTTTTTTCGCCTCCTTCTTTTTCAGCCCCTCCGTTTGTTTTGGTTCTCCCTCACCCAATCATGTTGCATGCCTCAATTCTGACTCCGAACTTGAAGGAACTCCTTTCTCCGTCGATATCGAACATGATCTCCCCTTGTTGCCAACATCAATAGTAGCTCCCACTCTGCCTTGAGGAACGCGCCTCCTAGGATGAGCTACGCGCTTCTCCCTCTCTCCCATCTCGAGCACAACGAAGTCGACGGGGATGAAGTGGTGTCCAATCTTCACGGTACATCTTCAAGAATGCCCAAGGGATAGCGAATGAGCTACCCAACTCCAAACATATTCCCGTAGGCTCCATCTAAAGGCGTAGCTTCTCGAACACATCCCTCGCATGACACTTACACTAGCTCCAAGGTCGATAACGCCTTCTCGGGTTGAAAGAACCAACCGAACATGGAATTGTAGGGCACCCGGGGTCTTTTTGCTTCTCTAGCCCATTAGTAATAGCGCACTACACTCCTGGACATCTTGACTTGATCTACCCCGAGCGTTGCTATCTCATATTTATTCGCAAGTATGTCTTTAAAGTAACGAGAATATGTAGGTACTTGTAGGGCATCTAGTAATGGCATGTTGATGCTAAGTCTACGCACAACTTCCACAAACTTCTCAAAGTGGTTGTCAAGTTTACCCCTAAGAAGCGTGGCTTGGAGTTGCGTATCCTCGCGTGTCTTCCGCCGGCATCTCGAATTCGGTTCCCCTGCGTGACGATCCCCGTAACCTTCTTTAGCAACTCCTTCCACATCGAGGATGGTTTAAGCTTCCTGTTCTCGAACGTCCCGATCTTCTACCTTCTCGAACGTGTTTGAATGGCCTTTACGATTTAGGACATTTGGGTTGTCCCGAAGCTTCCCTTCATCATTAGTGAGGCGCCCCGCAAGTTGTCCAACTTTGCGTCTCGAGCATCTTCATCATGTTGAGCACTTGATGATTGGAACTTTCGACCTCCGTCACTTTGCTATCGATGTTCTCCAACACCTTGTCTATGGTCTTGAACTTGGTGATCGTGTCCTTATTGATCTTAGCTTGCTCATCCATGAACTCCTTCAATTGTATATGAAGCGAACCGCGTTAGAAGGGGCCGATGAGCTTCATTAAATTGAGGCCTACCTTGCCCATAGCGGAAGTTTGGCAATTCTCCTTCCTCATGTACGAGCACTCTTCGCTTCCCTCCGACATCTGCGACATGGCCATACTCTCCACATTCTTCACATGTGGACCTTGCTTCGGTGGCCTTCAAGTCTTGGAGCCTCTTTCTTTTCCATCTCCATCTTCTCCAACCTCCTCATGAGCGAGTCGATCTTGCCTTCAAGTATGTTCTCCTTCTCCACTTGCAAGACTCCTTTGACGTTCCCCGTGGGTTGAACCGATGTAGGCGCCCCTGGGACGACGCCCACGTGTCATTATCCGCGACCTTCTTGAATAGAGTGAAAGCTTCCGCTTCTGTAAGTTCGATGATGGATCCTCCCGCTCGATGCATCGATGATCGTCCTTGACGCCATGGTGAGTCCTCGATAGAACTTTTGCACGAGGTCTTCCTTCGGAACTTGTGATGTGGAACCGCCGGTGTACTCGTTGAAGCGCTCGAATGCCTCCGAGATAGTTTCCGTAGGATATTGAACAAAGGTGGCAATCTTATTACGCAAGCTTTGAGTTTTACCAGGTGAGTAGTATTCCTTCATGAAAGCCTTCATCAACGTGTTCCAATTTTGCACCGTCTCCGCCGGTTGAGAGTGGAACCATTGCAAGCCTTCCCAGTAGTGAAAACTTAAAAAGCCTTGCCCTCATTCGTCCCGAGTCACCCCATCCATGTTGAAAGTCTCGACATAGTTGAATGAATGCTTGGAGGTGAAGGTTCTGATCCTCTTTAACGGAAGGGTGAATGTTGCACCATGCGATTGTTGAGGTCTTGATCTCGAACGGCTTTTCCGATCTCCTCAAGGTTCAAGATTGGTAGGTCGATGATGTCTGGGGTGCATAGCTCCCCAATCTTGCGCTCTTGCGGTGGTTGGTCACCCATCGTGGAAGTCGGTTTCTCCCGAGGACTTTGAGGTGGTGAATTCTTCTTGAGATTCCTCGCGATCCTTTGTCTTCCGACTCCGAATTCACAAAATCCAAATTTTTAGCTTGATGTGCTTCTGCGTCTCCTTAGCTCTGGTGAAAGTTTTTTCTCGGGATCATCCACAAAATTATCAGGTTTGTTGGAGAGGTAGCCATCCATCTCCTCGTTGTGGTTAGCAATAAACAAAGTATGCAAAAACTAGAAAGTAAAAACAAATCTATAAAAACTAGAGTTACAACTAGATTAGATGTATTTTGAGGATGATCAAAGTTTAGTAGATGCAAAAATAAAAAAAAAAACAAAAAGAAAAACTGAAAATTACAAAAAGGCAATAAAAATCAAATCTTGATCACTTGTCTGCAAGAACGCGCCGTAAAAGGGGCTTGTTGACTCGTTAATAATTGTATCAAAGTTCGTTTGTGACTTGCAAGCGTACAAGTCTCCCGTCGTAGTTAAGGGACCCTTCTTCCCTCGAGTGATGAACCCAAGGTATCGAATCCGTGGAACAAATGTGTGACGCAAAACTTAATCTAATAAAGCCAAGTAACTTCAATCTTCGATAAAAGAAACCCTAATGCATCTAAGTAAAAGACACGAAATGAATCTAATCTACTAAAGACCGGAGAAAACAAAGTAAGATTGGGTAGATAAACCGATCTAGAGGGATCGGGTAAGCCTTTGCTGAAGTTCCAAGCAAGAGAAGAAGTAGCAAATCGAATCTTATTAGAAGCCCTTTAAACCGTGGTTTCCCGTCCAAATCCAAAAACATCCGCCTCTCTAACCCCCGTTCGTCACAACGTATCCCTATTCATGCGGGAGCTTAGGGCGAGTCAAAAGACAAGTCGAGATTCTTTTCGAAGATCCGCGTGTACCTCTAGCCACCGCGGCTACAAGAACACCCTATGTAATCTATCTCGAGAATAGAATTGGAATAAGCAAAGCCGATCGAAAAATGAAATCTTTGAGAAAACACTTGATCGCTTGGAAAAGATTCAACTTGATAATTCAACTATGACAATGATACATACACAGGATCACCACCAGGATCCTTCCTTGATATCGCTTCTAGTTTCCGGAACTCCGACGTGGTCTTCCGTGCAGATTCTCGCCGGCTAGGGGAACCCTAGTCAACTAGCTCGACCCCTCTCTCTCCGAGATGGTGTCCCTCTCTTCTCTCGCTCCTCACGGACGATGACGGTCCCCCCTCCGTGGTTTTCGTCGTGGGGCTATAAATAGCCCGATTGGCGCGCTAGGGCAAAGGAGGGGGCAAATGACCCGGATGGGCCCGAGCCGACCGATCAAGCCGGCCGTCCCGGGCCCATCTAGGCCCGCCCCCGAGGGCTCCTTGCTCTACTTCTGCTCCCTTGCTTCCCGGATGTTTCCTTTTTTGCATGTAGGTCCATGTCGTCGCTCTCCGAATCGACTCAACTCCTTGTCTTGCAAGATTCAAGACTTTTCCGGTCGTGTCCCTGAGTTCCGCTTTTCATCTTCCTTGATCAAGTCCTCGGCCTCTTGGAGTTAAGTTTGCTTCGTTGCATGACTTGTACTAGGCTTCAAGGTCTTGTCATGAGGTGCTGATGAACTTATCCCGAAAGTCTTGCATTCAACACTAAAACCCCGCATAAACATTAAACTCCAAAACCGACATGCACACACGTGAACTTGTTATACCACGGGGTTAGTACCAATGGGATAAGGTATAAAACTCATGCCAACACCGAAGGTAAACTCATGGCTAGGTTGACGGATTTTCACCGTCAACAAACCGCGCTCCCGTGTGCACCGAGGGCTCGGGCCTGCGCACCCCCGTCGTCCCACACACGCCGCCGCGACCGCCGTCGCCGAGCTTTCGTCCGTTGGACGGCAGCTTGCCTCGATAAGCGCCCGCGCCGCGTGCAGGTTCCGCACCTCGCCGTCGAGGCGCGGCCCGTACCGTTGCGGGCAATGAGCCGGCTCTCTCGTGGGGGCGTGCTCACATCATCGACGTTGAAGTCGGCGTTGATGCGACCGCGGCCCGCGCTCAACTCCCGTGTGCATTCGCCTCGTGCGGAGGCTTCGCCGCGATGGAGGCTCGCGCCCGCACCGCACGCACTCCTCCGCGAGCTTGGCCTCAAGCTCGCGCGCGTCAACCGCGCGCGTTGACGCTTCGCCCCCTGGTGAGGAGGGAGGGAGCGCTTGGCCCCGCACCTGCATGTTCCGCCTCCCGACCGGGTAACCTCTTCCGTCGCCGCCTTCGCCCGCATTAGTGGCGTTCGCCTGATTGTTGGTGATCACGATGCAACACTCCCGCGCGGGGTCGTAGCTCCCGGCGCTGGAGTCATCAGAGTAGCAGAACTAGTAGTCCGTGGCTTCGAGGAACCGCCGGAACATCACTAAGTCGGGCACACTGGAAAAGTCCCACTCCGCGTATCCGTGCGAAGTGGCGGGTGGCAGCTCGCCGGCGGAGCCTTGGGATGACTCACCTCCGGCGGAGGCGCTGGGGTCCCTGGCGGCCGAGACATGGTGGCCGGGGCGAACCCTGCGTGTTGCCTCGTTGGCGCGGCGAGGGCGACGCACGCCGTCGTAGTGCCCCGCACCGATGGGGAAGTGCTCAGACCGATCGCCCCCATCCGAGCGCTCGTCGTTCCCCGCCGGGAGCGCGTCGCGTTTCGAGGCGACGCGTGCGCATGTCGACGCTCCGTCCGCGCCCGTCGCGAGCGCCGCCGAGCGCCCCGCGGCGCCGTGGTGCCGAGGGACCCAGCGTCCGTGTCAAGGGTGTTGGCGCCCGCGCGGACGTGCGTGCGGGGCGCGTGCACGGACCGACGCGGCCGGCGCCGCGCATGGAGTTCCTCACAGTTGGTAAGGCGCATGAGGTAGCCGTTCCCCGTAGCCTCGAGTTCGGGCCCCGAACCGATTTCGAACCGAGGAGGGGGTCCGAGCGGCCCCCGGAATACCTCTTGTCGCGTACTCCTGTGAATCACCATTGAGAGGGGCCGGCGGACGAGCCGACCTCGCCAAGCCCCTACGTGGCGTGCCAACTCGGTTTGGCATAGCAGCGACACCAACTAGAATGAGCGCCGACATCTCCGCTCTGAAGGGCCGGCGTTGCCAACCAAGGACACTTGGTTTATCCCCGATTCTCGCTCTAGGGGCCGTAAGTCCGCGCGGGTGTGCTCGGGCACCGTATTGCTTGCACCGTGGTGCCCAGAGGGGTGGCTGCGGCCAGGCGAGAGAGAAGGCGTGGCCTCCAAGTCCCAGAGGTGTTAGCAAGAGCCAATATCGTGGAGAAGGCGGAGAGCGTGTGAGTTATCACTATCCGTCGTCCCGTCCCTCGCGGCTGGGGGGCTGCCCCTCCTTTTATAGGCCAAGGAGGGAACATTTTACATGCATGCCGCACTATTTCTCTGTATGTGGAGGTATAGCGAACAAAGGTTGCGAGCCACGGCCGTCCCCGGCGAATCCCGCCCGTTGAGCGTGGTGCGTTCGTGGCCAGACAGAGCGGCTTTGAGGGCGGCGGTGTAGCGGTTGGTTGACCGGCCACGGGGAGGGGGTTCGAGGGTGCCGTTGACTCGGGGCCCGTACGTGGCATAGTGGCCGTCGTGGCGATATCTTATGTCTTGTCCCTGTACGTCCCAACCGTCGGGATGTCGCCACGTTGTCCGCGTGGTGCGCAAAGGCGGGATGGCCGCACAGGCTGATGTCGACGAGGATGACCGATCTCACCGGCCTGACGTCACGGCGTGGTCCTGTATAAGCACGTAGAAGATATTCGAGGGTGCCGCCGGCCCCCCTTCGAGGGTGCGGCGTGTTAGCCGTACGGGGGTAGGTGGCACAAGACGCAAAGGCCGATACCGCCTTGCCGCACACTACTACACAGCAGCGGGGATGGCCTCCCCCTGGGAGTTGGCGGGCAGCGCCGGCGTGATTCCCGGGCGTGTCAGAGTAGTGGCACGGCCCTGCTGTGTCAGAGCATTAAATGCTCGTATGCGCGTGCAGGAACAGGCGCGCGCGGGAGTCCTCGAGCAGGGCGGTCCTTGCTCGAGCACGCGTCTAACCCTCGAGCGAGGCGAACCTCGCCCCGAGGGTGCGCGCCTCGAGCGAGGCGGACCTCGCCCGAGGGGCGCTTCGTTGCGTTACCTCGGTGGGCCACGGGGGCTATCACGCGTGGCGTTGCGTTGTGCGCGTGTGTTAGGTGCGTGAGTTGATTCGTGGTTTGCATTTTTTGCGGGTTTTAAGCGGGTTTCCCCTGATTATTCAGGGGACCCTTATGGCTGTCCCCGACGTGCTGGCCGGGCGAAGCTGTGCCAAAGGCACCCCTAGTAGAGGCACGTTGCGGCATGATATAGCCCCTACTGTGGGGGCAAGGGTAGCAGGGCCACGCTGGCGTGCTCGGTCTTGGTGATGGGGCAGTAATAGAGCAAGAGCACGGCAGCGCGGGGCACCACACGGAGGGGCGGAGGCACGGGGTCACCCGAACTTAGGGTTTCCAATAACGGGTCATCCCATCAATGGTCTTCGTGATGGTTTGTAGGGTGGGCCTTTTACCCGGTCCTACAAACAGTTATTTGAAATTGCAAGAACCATAAACCTTGGAATACGGTTCTAACCCACGTACAAACCGTTTTTATAGTAGTGAGTCTTATTAGTATCCGTGACATGACCTTAGAGCGCAACACCTTCAACACGATGCATCGAGAGTACAATTTGAATTTGTCAACGTTTTACCAATAATATCCACGGAGAAGGTTCGTGCTGTTATTTTTTTTCCACGCATGTGGGTGGAAAATCGTGAATACGTTAATTTGTTTCTCGGTGCATTTATTTCGGCTGTCATCTATCTTCAGTTCATCACGGGACGAAGGTCAGGAACTCAGGATGGCCGGAGAGCACGGCTAACGGAGGACCGTATACATAAATAATGCTTTCTCGTGTCAGAAAAATCTGAAGGTTAGTGGTGACTGACGGCGACGGTCGTCGACTATTATTTGCATACCGTTCTGCTGCCGCTGTTGAACAGATCTGCACAAAAGGCAATACGAAGGCAACGTCTGATACGAAAATGTGACATCAATATACGAATGGTTGGTCAGGCCATGTCAAAGCAAAAACACGATACTTTCACCCATAAATTCTGCAGTTTCCTGCATGATCCATCCAAGAATATAGCCTTATAGCTATATGTCCAAAGTCCAATCTCTTCAAACTTAACTATGAATGCAGAATTAATCATGCTATGCTCTCAGTAGATGTATCATTAAAGCAAATATTATAATGTGTAAACATTTGTTATTTAAAATAATTTTTTTTGAAATGTTGTTTGTCAAAACTTGAAGGATTTGACTTCGATAATAAAACCTAAATGTACCTACGTTCTGCAACCAAGGGAATATAAAGAAAGCAAGCCATACACCCACACAAGTGAACTAACTGTTGTGAACTTGCCAATATGACAATACATTATAGCAACTCAAGGGGAGGCCTCTAAATAGGCATCTACTCCTCCTTGTTTCTAAGAAATGCTGGTGATAAATGAAGACAGCTTTCCAATACACAACTTTGACTTCTTTTTCCTATAAAAATATTGATTGAAAAGTTGTATATCTATACTTCTATAAAAATGGGTTTCAAAACAAATCTATTGACATGTTTTTCACATTTGTAAACTCAATAATTTAAAAGTTATTCATCATTTATATTCCCAATGTTTGACCCAAACCTTTTCCAAAACGACTTCTTTTACCAACCTGGAGGGAGTACTCTAAAATTTAATGTTTTGATGCAAAAGCTCAACACCAGCAGTACCTCTAAAAGAGTCTGCATTTTGGTGTGCCCCTCCAATTCCCGCTTCAAACCTCCATTCCTGAGCGCCCCTCTACTCCCTCTCCAAAATGTGGGCCTACTAGTAAGTGAGAGTGCTTTAAATTCCGACGTGTATGCAGATGGGGATCTCTCGAGTCCAACCGGGACTAATGATTAGAGACAAAGGCCCCCCTTTAATCCCGGTGAGCAACCGGACTAGCGGGGTTTTAGTCTTGGTTGATAATACCAACCGGGACTAAAGGGTTTTAAGAAATCCTAAAAAAAGCCTAGCTGAAGCTAGCATCTGCTGCCAGGTCTAGCTCCAGCTCCGTCGGCTCCACCTTCAACTTCAACTCCAACTCCAACTCCAACAAGAACAAGAGCAAGTTCAAGTTCGAGTTTAGAAGTCACGACGTATGAAGATTTCCTGGATGGGGAGATTCACGAACCGGCCAGGAAGCCGTCGGGAAGACGCCGCCCTCAAAAAGTTCGCGCGAACTAACAGGCCAGAAACGTACGAAACGTAAAAGACATTCATGTACATGTTCACACAAAGAATATTCCTTGGGTCCGAGGGTATTTTCGGAATGTAAAAGTCCCTTCATCTCCCTAGAAAAGGGGGCGCCAGGGCACGTGTAAAAGCATTCACAACTTTTGAGGTTTGAGCAGTCCTTAGAAGATTCCTTGTCTCCTCTCACACGCGTACTTGAACGTATTTACTTTCTCCTCTTCTTCCTTTCTCTCGTATTCGGGTTTCATCCGAATTTTCGACACCCCTGGTTGCGCCACCACAGAAGAGGTCGAAGAAGAACATTCTGTACCGAGACAAACATCAAGAAGAGCACCATTATCTTCAAGGCAATGAAATCTCCTTCGTTCCCGAACCTTCTAACATCATAGATCAAGAACGAAGAGCAAAACTTGAAGTCGATGAAAGCAAGAGCCGAAAAATAGCACACATTCAAGAACAACATGCCGAACAAAGAAACACTTGAGAACGAAGGATGATGATGACCTGCATCTACATAGACAAGAGAACTAGAAAGAGTTCAACAAAAATACAAAGAAACACTGCAGAAAGAAAAAGAAAAATTCGCAAACCAGTTACAAGCAAAAAGAAAGGCCTCTGAAAAACTACAGAAACTCAACCAAGCAAAAGAACAAAGCAAAGCAATTCAAAGAGAAATAGATGAAATGAAGGAACAAGAAAACAGTTCACTCTGGCAAGAATCGCCACTTCACAACTATGGACCAAACAGAAGAACCCCGAAAAAAAAATTTCGTGCGAAATGTAATTTCACAATTCGTGGATTCTGAGTCACCGCTATCCATAGGGCTGCAAACGGCACCATGGCCACTAAAGTTCAAACCGGTCTCTCTCCCGAAATATAACGGCTTCGGAAACTCCAAGCGCTCCTCATGAGGTATGAATCGGCTGTGAATTCAGAGGAGACGATGTTGCACCGGCCAAATCCTTCATCATTGCTTGCGAAGGACCAGTTTCCGACCGGTATTCATTGTCGCCACCGCGGCTCGCCTCCGTGTACCGGGTAGACCTCAAGACAATTCATGCAAGCATTTATGATGTTCCATGACACAACCGAGTCATCGTATCCGTATAACTGCGTGCAAAGATAGAGAGCTATTGTTTTAACTTCGTGAGAAGATTCATGTACAGAGATCCCGTATCCCGAAGCCGATGACAAAACAACGATCAAGGCACCCATCAAAGGTCTCACTCCATATGACCAACAAACTCTCGCATATGACGCGAAAGAAACCCAAGACGCGTTGAAGAACTTTTTCATGAACCGGAAGAATACACTGTCCCATGATGATCATCGCAAAAGAGTGGCCGAACGAAATGAAGCACGACAAGGCAAATGTAGAAATGACTCGGAGACCACAATCCTGCATCCACAAAACATCAACAATGTGGAAAATCCTAAGCCTGACCAGAACAGCAGACCAAGCACAAGAGGAGGATTCGCACCCAGGAGAAGGGGAAGAGGAAGAGGACCCCCGAGACTCACGAATCACAACCCAAGAGACCCGTATTTCTATTGTTAGTATCATGGAAGAGGACATAGCACTGAAGGGTGCCTAGAAACCATGAAGAACATTGCAAGAATTCAACAAGAGAAAGCTTTGATGAGCACCGCATCCTCAATGCCGAACCAACTACGCCCGAATTTCTGGCAGCCACAATTCATGAACTCTCAACCAAGTCCAAGCCGCAATGCAAACAATTTCAACAACCACAACCATCATGGCAACCCTTTCAAAGAATTTTTCCTTAGTCGCAGTAATTCAAATAATCCAAGAACTACGCCCAATTCGAGAAATCTTGCCACCACCACCTGACAGTTCGTCAAGACCAGAATCAAGTTCAAGACCCCAGAACTCGAAAGCCTTGCCATCTTTCGGGACCATCATGCCAATTTTAGGAGGTCTCGCTATGGAATTCGAAACTAAGAAGCAAAGAAACAAATATTTCCAGTCCGTGAACACATCATCAACGACTTCGCCTCCGCCGCGCGACCGAATGGGCCAAGGTTCCAATCACTTTAACCGAAGAGGACTTCAAACTGAAATTCGCGATTCATAATGATGCCATGGTCATCGAGGTGAACATAACCGGGGTGGATCATTGGAAAAGTCCTAGTAGACAATGGAAGTTCGTACATTTTATTCTTGAAAACTTTCATGAAAATGAACCTCGAGCCAGCGTTACGCCGCACCCGTTAGAATACCCATCGCAAGGTTTCCAGGAAAACTAATCAAGCCAAATGGAAAGATATCGCTTCTTGTATCTTTCTTGAGATCTTGACAATGCCAGGACAACGTAGACTCTTACCTTTTAAGGTGGTTGACATTTATCACCCGTACCTTGCGATTTTCAGAGGCTTCATGAATAAATTCGACGCAAATTCTAAGGCAAAGAATTCCCGTGTATGAAGATACCTGCACCCAAGGGGGTATCACAAAGGTTCTAGCGATCAACAAGAGGCCGAAACATAGAAAAAGGCCATACTCCGTGCCAGTAAATGCAGTATCAACAAAACAACAAGAAAAGAAGGAACCTTACGAAGAGGCTAAGCAGGACAAAGAGACGATTGAGATAACAGCTGATGGTGAAACCAAGAAAGTATACCTAGATGATATGCCCAACAGAGCAGTCACAATTGGGGCTAACCTCAATCCCGAAGAAGAGAAAGAGATCATTCAATTCCTAAATAGGAACAAAGATGTTTTTGCCTGGTCAGCAAAGGACCTGCAAGGCGTTGACAGGGACATCATTGAACATGCCCTGGAAACAGATGAAAGAATAGCTCCCAAAAAGCAAAAACTTCGGAAAATGTCCGAAGAAAAAGTGAAGGCAGTTGAAGCTAAAGTTCAAAGGCTGCAAGATATGAAAGTGATTAGAGAAGTGAAATATCCAAATACCGGGCCGGGCTAACACCGGTAATTAAAGAAGAAGAAGAATGGAAAGTGGAGAATGTGTGTAGATTTCACAGATTTGAACAAGGCATGCAAGAAAGACGATTTTCCCTTAGAAGGGGTAGATAAAATCGTAGATGATGCCGCTAACAGTGAGATGCTTTCGCTCCTGGACATGTTTTCAGGATATCATCAGATCAAAGTTCGTATGCGTACGAAGAAAAGAAAAGCTTTATCACTCTCTTTGGAACGTTTTGTTTCGTGAGAATGCCATAGGCCGAAGAACGCGGGATGCACATTCTCGAGAATGATAGCGATAGTCCTCCACCCACAAATTCGGAGAAACATTTTGGCATACGTGGATGACATAGTCGTCAGAGAAGAGATCATATCAGTGATCTGGCAGAGACATTCGCGAACTTGAGAGCAGCGAATCTGAAGCTGAATCCTGAAAAGTGCGTTTTCGACATTCATAAATGAGGACCATGTGTGGTTCGAGGTCCGGTGGATGGTCGCTTCCTTGTGTGATGAGTGATTGACAACATTGTGTGGACTGATTCTCGTCAAGTATTCAAAGTCGCATTCGCCCCTAATTATTTTGGTGATAATGACAAGCACGATTTGTGGTATTTAATGCTTTCGACAAGATGTGTGCGGTGTCTTAAATGAATAAACTCTTATGGTTGATCAAATGAAGGCCCCCAATTTTTAAGTCGATGCTTTCTACCGAATCAAGGCTTAACTTTCTTTTGATTTTGAATTTGAGTATAGGAAACACCGTACTATAAAGGGGGATGCAAATCGATAGCCAAGAGATGCTAAAAGTGCTCTTAAGGTAATCCAAGTGAGTGAGAAGAGTTGAGAGTTGACACATGCACAAATGCTCCTCTTTCTCAAACTCTCGGCCGGGCCTGGCTATGTACCGACACCACGCCGTACTACCGACCACCGCCCCCGTAGTACCGCGCGTGGCCGTATACCGATAAGGGCTCTCTCGTCGAGTTTTAGTTAGGGGGGCCGTACTACCGACCGTGCTTCCGTACTACCGTGTCCGTATCGTTTTTATTCGTAAAAAGCCCCCTCGGTAGTACCGACACCGTGCCTGTGAGTACCTAGGGTTACACGTTTTTGCACACAAAGAACGCTAGTTTTCTCTCGCACCTAGTATTTAACCCCCCCCTTCTCCCTCCTCACTCATCGTCGACCAACCACGGGACAAACACTTCCTTTCGAGCATTCACTCCACCTCTCCCCTCCTCTAGAGCTAATCCTTGGTTCCTTTGGAGCTAGGGTTTGAGAAGAGAGGTGATTTCTAGTGAAGTGTGACCAAGCTTTGAGAGCCCCTTCGTTCTTCCCTTTCAAGAGCACTTGAAGCATCTCCTGGGCAGTTTGTTTTGCATTTTGAGCATTTCCTTGCTTGCTTCTAGATCTGCTAAGCGTCGCCCGCGAGTGCCTCTTGGTGTGGTGTGCCCCTGTGGATCGTTTGTATTGCCCTCCGCTTTGTGGAGACCTTATGTTCAATCTTCCTCAGGTTGGAAGAGGAAAAGAGGCTCTTGGTGATAGCCCTCCTTTGTGGGATCCTCAATCTGAGACGTAGCATCCTTTGTGGGTGTGAACTTCGTGATTAAATCCGTGTCTCTTTGCTTGCTTGAATTTCTTTGTTTCTAACTAACCCTAGAACTTGTTTTAGCCCGATCTATCTTTTTGGTTGCTATCCAACTTGTTTCGTGGTTGTAGGTGGTTCTTAGCATCTAAACTTAAACTTTGATTCAAGTAGAATTGCTAGGAAGCCTATCGTAATTCAAATTTCGTTTTTGTTAGCGCCTGTTTAGTACCGACTCCGGTGTACTCGTAGTGGGCCGACCCCGTCGCAGAACTGCACCACGTCGGTAGTACCGACAGTGGTTTTAATCCGCCTTTATTTCGTAAATTTGAAGTGATCCTATTCACCCCCTCTAGGCATCACAAGGTCCTTTCAATCGTACGAGCTCAATACCTGGATTTAGCTTTCAACCGCTCAAGGGATCAAGATGTCGGGATTGGAAGCAACCCAACCGCCGAAGAAATTGCAGCAAAAGAAGCTCAAGAGAGAGAGCTCACTACCAAGTCGGGCGACCTCGTCTACAGGCCCTCAAGCCGTACTCCATCCAACGTGGACAACCCTCCGACGAGCTCATTGTCGCATTCCGACTCCGACTCGGATTCCGACTCAAGTGATGAGGATGCCAAGGACGATGATCTTGCGGCAAAGAAGGCGGCCAAGAAGAGAAGAAAGGCTAAGAAGAAGAAGAAGGCCAAGAAGATGGCAAAGAAGCTCCTCAAGAAGATGATCAAGAAGGAGCAAGCCAAGTACTCTCACTCCGACTTCTACGAAGTGCCCCATCACTACGGGCAAATCCCGGGCAACAACTCTAACGATAAATTTTATTCCGTGCATTTGGGAAAGCCTCCTCATTTCGATGGGAAGGACTATCCCAAATGGGCTTATGATATGCAAATGCACCTTTACGGCTTCACCCTTCTCTTCGAAGATTGTGGTTGTATGTGTAACAATTCCCGCCGAAGGAGAAGCCCTCACCATTTCGAGCATGAGCAAGATCTTCACCGCAATGTACAAGCCACAAGAGTCATCACGCGGATCCTTGTGTGCACACGAATTCAACAAGGTTTCCAAACATCCAAATTGCCAAGGCACTCAGACACACTCAAGGAAGCACATGAGGGAACTAAGCATGTGAGACAAGGCAAGATGGACCTAATTAATGGAGAACTTGAGCTTTTCTTCGTGAAGGATGGAGAGACCGTTCAAGAAATGTATGATAGACTCATGGTGCTTGTCTCGGACATTAGAGCCTGGGAGCAAAGATTGGGATGACTCAAAGGTCACAAAGAAGTTGCTAAGAGCTTTTGCCCCCAAGGACAAGAACTTGACGCAAATGATAAGAAGAGATCCAAGATATCCAACAATGACTCCCACTCAACTCCTTGGAGAGATATTGCATCAAGAACTTGTTGACCAAGATGTGGAGAAGTCTCTAACCTTGAAGATGGGCAAGAGCCTAGCCCTCAAAGCTAGCTCTAGTGAAGTAGTTGAAGAAAAGCCCAAGGCATCCAAGAGCAAAAAGGAAGACACTAGCGATGAAGAAAGCACGGATGAAGAAACCGCCTTTGCTATAAGGAAGTACAAGAAATTCTTGAAGTCAAGAAACTCAAGAAAAGGTGGAGATGATAGAAGGAAGAAGTCACAAAGGAAGTGTTATGAGTGTGGAGAGTATGGACATTTCATTGCCGAGTGTCCCAAGAACAAGAACAAGAATGAGGAAGAAAAGAGGTTCAAGGAGAGAAGCAAGGAGTACAAGAACAAGTACCAGGGGCATGCGCACGTGGGTCAACAATGGGACTCATGATGAAGATGAAGAACCAAAGAAGCAAGGGGATGGCAACAATTGCCATGGCACAAGGTTCGTCCTCAACACGCCTCTTCAACAACCTCTCCGATGATGAAGAACACTCTCATTTTTGCCTCATGGCAAGGGGGAGCAAGGTACAAGAATTGACCGTCTCATCCTCTCCAACACTTCATCCACCTCTAGTAGCGACATAGAAAACCTAGATGAGGAAAAGGAACTAGAGAACAACATGATAAAGAAATTTGGGTAAAAATGGCCACAAGGAAATTAAAAGGCTATTGGACAAACTAGAGAAAAGAAAGAGATACTTCATGAGCAAGAAGACTTGCTATCCTTGAAAAGGAAAGAAACCTTGCTCTAGAAAATCTGTCAAGAGAAGGCTAAGGTTGAAAGTTGACCATGGACTTGTCCTTGATCGGCGATTCTAATAAGAAGATGTCAAAGGATTTCACCTTGGCAAATGAATCTTTAGCTTCCCTAAAGACTACCCATAGTGAGTTTTCAACTGCTTCTCATGCTTGACTCGAGAAGTACAAATCTCTTGAAGCTAACTTTAGTAGTCTTCGAGCACCAAAGCCACTCCATCGCAAACTTGGACTCTAGTGCCTCCACTAGCAAAACTTGCTCTTCTTGCGCTAACATTGATATGAATGCTATCAAGACTAACCTTGCAAGGCTTGAAGAGAAAATTAAGAGCAAGGACAAGGAAATTGCTCGATTGAACATGTTGTTTACACAAGGCAACATTAGTGCCAAGTCAACACCCAAGGTGGTGGACAAGCAAGGACTTGGACACCGCAAAAACAACAAGGCAAATGGTAGGGTGACGATGAAAGGGCATGAGATCCCCTTATAGAACAAGGGAGGCTACCTCAACACAATTATGGACATTGCCCATGGAGTCACCACATCTACCACAACCAAGGAAGCTCCAAAGATGGTGCAAACCACAAAGGGAATTGGTGGGAGTAACACCCCACCTAAGGCATCGAAGAATGTGGTTGAGCACAAACCAACACCCAACTACACTTGTGATTACATTGTAACCTTGGACCATAATGGTAAAATGGTTGTCAAGTATGTTGGGGCCTATGCTATGAAGGCCATGAGAAAGAGTGTGTGGGTTCCAAAAGTTTTTGCATCTAACCTCCAAGGACCCAAATCCTTTTGGGTACCTAAACCAAGAGCTTAAACTTGTTTTGTAGGCCTACCCTCCGGGAAGTGCATGGTTGATTGATAGTGGTGCCACTAATCACATGACCTAGAGATGAAGGCTTGGTTTCCGCATCCCCGACCTGTTATGACAATCCTACCGAAACTATCATTTATGGAGATAATGGTCAAGGGGATGTCATTGGTTTAGGTAAAATTGCTATCTCAACAACAAATTCAATCAAGATGTTTATCATGTGCAAGGGTTGGGATACAACTTGTTGCTCTGCTTCACAACTTCAGAGAAAGGCTACAATTTGCTCATTTACTCATGAGGGTGTGACCGTCTTTAGAAGGGAGGATTCCTCTATTGTCTTTGCGGTCATCTTAGGGGGAAAACTTTACTATGTGGACTTCATAAAAGTAAAGGTGATCCTAAGCTTGCTTAGTGGCAAAATCCGACTTGGGTTGGCTATGGCATCGCCGACTAGCCCATGTTGGCATGAGGAACTTGGCCAAACTTCAAAAAGACGAGCACATCCAAGGACTAACAAATGTTGTCTTTGAGAAAGATAGGTTATGTAGCGCATGTCAAGCCTGGAAGCAAGTTGGAGCTCACCATCCCGCCAAGAACATTCTATCCTCATCAAGACCTTGAAGTCGCTACACATGGATTTATTCGGACCAATTGCCTACATAAGCATCGTGGTAATAAATATGGTTTAGTAATTGTTGATGACTTTTCCCGTTTCACTTGGGTATTCTTTTTTGCAAGATAAAAGTGAGGCAAAGGGAATTGTGAAGAAGTTCATTAGAAGAGTTCAAAATGAGTTCGAGCTCAAGGTCAAGAACATAAGAAGTGACAACTACGAGTTTAGGAACACACAAGTTGAAGAGTTCCCGTATGAAGAAGGCATCAAGCATGAACTCTCCGCTCCATACACACCTCAACAAAATGGCATTGTTGAGAGGAAGAACCGCACATCGATAGAAGCGGCAAGGACAATGCTTGATGAGTATAAGACCCCGTGACTCATTTTGGGCTAAGCCATCAACACCGCATGCCACGCCGCCAACCGACTCTACCTCCATAAATACTTGAACAAGACTCCCTACGAAATCATCAACACGGCAGAAACCTAGTGTGCATCTTTAGGGTCTTTGGGTGTAAGTGTTTCATACTTAACAAGAAACCCAAAGCCTCAAAGTTTGCATCCAAGGTTGATGAAGGTTTTCTACTTGGTTATGGAACTAACGAGCATGCCTATCGTGTTTTCAACAAAACCACCGGTTGTGTTGAGACCACGGTAGACATGAAATTTGATGAATCCAACGGCTCTCAACGAGAGCAAGTTAGTGAAAACCTTGTAGATGATGAAGAGCCCCCTAGCATATCCATCTTTAGAATGGGGACCGGTGAAGTGATGCCTCGGGAGATTCAAGCACAAACTCCGGTTGACACAAGCACTCATGATCCATCATCATCAACAAGAGTAGAGCCACCTAGTTCTCAAGTCCAACAAGATGAGAGTCAAGTTCATGGTGACGATCATGGACGGGGCTTTGATCAAGGGGGAGAATTAAGTGATGAAGCTCAAGAAGATACACCACAAGTTGAAGATGATGACGATGGACCTATCCAACGTCAATCTCAAGACCCACACCCAAGGGTACATCAAATGGTTCAACGGGATCATCCCGTCGACAACATTCTTGGAAGTATTCAAAGAGGGGTAACAACTCGATCTAGATTGTCAAATTTTTGTGCATTTTACTCGTTTGTTTCCTCTTTGGAACCTCTTTGTGTGGAACAAGCTCTTGAAGATCCGGATTGGATTATTGCCATGGAGGAAGAATTGAGCAACTTCAAGAGAAATGAAGTTTGGGAGTTGGTACCAAGACCCAAGCAAAATGTGATCGGCACCAAATGGGTTTTTAGGAACAAGCAAGATGAATTTGGTGTCGTCACGAAGAACAAGGCAAGGCTTGTTGGCAAGGGTTACACACAAGTTGAAGGCTTAGATTTTGGAGAGACTTATGCACCGGTAGCAAGGCTCGAGTCAATTCGTATTCATTTAGCCTATGCTACTCATCATGATTTCAAGCTTCATCAAATGGATGTGAAGAGTGCTTTCTTGAATGGACCTCTCTAAGAAGAAGTGTATGTGGATCAACCACCGGGCTTTGAAGACTCAAGGTTTCCAAATCATGTGTACAAGCTCCATAAGGCGCTCTACGGGCTCAAGCAAGCTCCTAGAGCATGGTATGAATGCCTTAAGGATTTTCTTCTCAAGAATGGCTTTGAGATAGGCAAAGCCGATTCTACTCTCTTCATTCAAAGAAACGGAAAGGATATTTTCGTTTGCCAAATTTATGTCAATGATATCATTTTTGGGTCTACTAATGATAAATTTTGTGAAGAATTTAGTAGGATCATGACCAAGAGATTTGAGATGTCTATGATGGGAGAATTGAAGTTCTTTCTTGGGTTTCAAATCAAGCAAATGAAGGAAGGGACTTTCTTGTGTCAAACCAAGTATGTGAAGGATATGCTCAAGAGGTTTGACATGGCCGATTCCAAGCCCATCAAAACACCCATGGCATTAAATAGACATCTTGATCTCAATGAAGAAGGGAAGTCGGTCGACCAAAAGGTATTCCGTTCCATGATTGGCTCCCTCCTTTACCTTTGTGCATCTAGGCCCGATATAATGCTTAGTGTGTGCATGTGTGCAAGATTTCAAGACAATCCTAAGGAGTGCCATCTAATGGCTGTTAAGAGGATCTTTAGATATTTAGTTCATACTCCTAACCTAGGCTTGTGGTATCCCAAAGGTTCCACTTTTGATCTACTTGGCTACTCCGATTCGGATTATGCCGGTTGCAAAGTAGATCGAAAGAGCACTACCGGGACTTGCCAATTTCTTGGTAGGTCTCTGGTGTTGTGGAGCTCAAAGAAGCAAAATTCGGTTGCTTTATCCATGGCCGAAGCCGAATATGTGGCGGCCGGTGCTTGTTGTGCACAACTCTTGTGGATGAAGCAAACGTTGAGTGATTATGGTTGCAAGTTTAGTAAGATTCCACTCTTGTGTGACAACGAGAGTGCTATCAAACTAGCGAACAATCCCGTCCAACACTCTAGAACAAAGCACATAGACATTAGACATCACTTCTTACGGGATCATGAGGCTAAGGGTGACATTGCTTTACGGCATGTTTGCACCGAAAAGCAACTTGCCGACATTTTCACTAAGCCTCTAGACGAGCAAAGGTTTTGTGCTTTGAGGAGTGAGTTAAACATCTTAGATTCTCGTAACTTGGCTTGATCTTTTGCACATAAACTTGGTTGTTGCCTAGATAGGAAGCAAAATGTTTTATTTTATCTCTCCTTGTGTGTGTTTTACAAAACATTGGATTTTTACTTTGATTGATTGCTTGTGACTAGTCACCAACTCCTATGAGTTCTCTACATGTCCATATTCCTCTTTACCAAAAACTCAATCTAGACCTTAAATCTTTCCAAAAACTGCTTAATCTGCCGGTACAACCGACACAAGGTCGGTAGTACTGATATGAGTTCTCTGTTTGAATTTCTGGCGATCCTCGGTAGAACCGACGCCGTGTCGGTACTACCGGACCCCCCCGGTAGTACTGGCCCCGGGTCGGTATACCGATATGGCATTTCTGTCTCAATTTAAGGGGACCGCCGGTAGTACCGACACCCCGTCGGTACTACAGATAAGGGTCGCTGGGCTATATAAGCCCCGCGACCAGGGGCTAGGGTTTCAGTTTCTCTTCTAACCGTTGCACCGCCCCATCCCTTCCTCCTCTCAAATCCGTGAAGGGATCTCAAAACCCAACCATGGAAAGTGTTTCTAGCCCACATCCTTAGATTCTCCACCCTCCGGAACATCCGATCCACGCCGGAAGTTCGTCGATTCGCGCGGGAAGCTTCTCAAGGTATTCATTCAAAATCTCCGTGGATCGATCTCTCAATGTAGTTGTTTCTAGAGGCAATGCTTTAGGGAATCATCATCTTTACCCCCATAGAACTCGTATCCATGATTTGGTAGCTTTTGGTTGGCCAAAACTCCCGGATTCAAGTCTTTTCACCAAAACCCGACCCCATCGGTAGTACCGACGCCATGTCGGTAGTACCGATGGGGGGCTGTTAACTCAGTTTCCCCCCTTAGGTTGAGCCATTTCTTCTCATATTCAAAATTCCAATCTTATGCACTCTTGCTAATCCTCTAGATGGGTCGCGCTGGCAAGCAAGTGGTGCGTGAAGGCTCCGATGAAGACGACATTCCTCTCGCTCAAAGGAAGAGGAAAGGGGGAGCTAGCTCTCAAGCTCCTCGTGGTCGTGGTCGTACCAACCCTCCTGCAGCTCCTCGCCAGTCCACGGGACAAGGTCATCGTGCCCGTACCAAGCAAGCACACCAACCCGATGACCATTATGATGACTATGAGGACATCTCCTTGGAAACCCTCTCCTCATTCATCCTTCGGCCATCAAGACCTCCTCGTCCAGCCACTCAAATGGGGATTGTGAGGATGGTAGACTACACTCGAGGGTCCCACAATGTCTACAAGGAGAGGTACTCCGACCCCGCTCTTTGGCAAAAGGAGTTTGATGCGGACATCCGTTTTTGGCTCAAGTTCAATGCCGATTGGTATGAGTCAGTCATTCTCAGCAAGGATCACATGACTATCGATATGAAATCAATCAATTGGGATCTCCTTAGGTCACTTGACATTCCGGCCGTCAATGATGCTATTGACATATGCCATGCCAAGGGGATGACCAATGTGATGTCAATCAACTTTGATTGGAATGAGGAAGTGGTCGCCCAATTCTATGCCAATCTCTACATCCGCCGTGAGACCCGGACCTTCCATTGGCTTCTTCAAGGCAAGCCTCTTTCCGTCTCTTATGAGCGTTTTGCTCAGATTCTTGGCTTCGGTGAGGAGGATCTCGCACTTCCAAAGTTGCATGGTGGAGAGTTCCCTCTTGACAGTGAGATGGCATTCATGTATGACTCAGTGTATGGCAAGGTGGAATTTGGTACCACTCATGGGATGAAGCCAGTTTATCGGATGTCAACTCTTTCACTACACTCTCACTCCAAAGATAGGTGACAACACCAATATCTCCAATGTGGCAAAAGAGATCCTAGTGAGGATGGCACCGGGCAAGGAAAACTTTAGTATATTCAACTTCATTTGGGAGGAGATCATTGTGTGCTCCGTGTCCGCTAACAAGAGCTGCCAATATGCCCCTTGGATATTTCAGATGATTTGTGAGGTGGCGGGAGTTGATATCCTCCCCGACAAGACCCATTCTTGGTACAAGCCCAACAAAGGCAACATCGAGAGGCTCCTCAAGTTGGGCAAGCATGCCCCTCCTCGTCCTTCTACCGCAGGTGGCTCCTCCTCCGGTGGCCCATCTACTTTTGAGCCACCTTCCTCCTCTCGTGGGCCATCCGCGTCTCGAGGCACCGTTCCCCCCGGCAAGAAAAAGAGTATCTTCAATTTCCTCTCTCAAGGTCTTTTTGCTTGTTTCAACATGGGACGACACAATGCACAGGAAATTCGTGCCCATAGGCAGCATGTTGATGAGCAGCTCCTCAAGCTTGAGACGCGTCAAAAGTCCTTGCTCGCTCAACACAACATTGAGCACTCTCCCGTCCGCGAGCCCATGGACTTTCCTCCTCCACCAAACTTCTACAACCCTTGGGAGATCTACGGCGACGCCTCCATGATGTATGGAGCTCCTCCGGCCGACATCGACGACGAATACTTTGGTGGTGGTGAGACCGACAACGACGACTCTCCTCCGGCTGCCCACTCTCCACATGACTACGATGATTGAAGGGCCTCCTCTTTTTGGTGCTTGATGCCAAAGGGGGAGTGAGCTCACAATTTACTCATGTGTGGTGTGGGCTTGCATCTTCATTTATCCATCTATCTATCCTTGTGTTTGTGGACATGTAAGGACTATGTGTGGTTTCATGTGGTGTAATGCTTGTTGAAGAACTTAGAACTTGTTTAAATTTGTAAGACTTAAGTTATGCTTGTGATGTGAGGAACCTTGGTTATCTATTTGTGATGCCTGTTATTTCTCACTTTATTGTTTTGTATACCATGTCATATGCATCACAGTTTATATATCACACTCATGCACTTGTGGATGCAATTTGAGAGTGAAAAGTCCTCTAAGTATGTGATGGGCACTTGAGGCCTTCATAAAAGTTGAAGCACACATTTAGGGGGAGTTTCATTTTCAAATTCGCACATCTTTTTTATAAACAAATTGTGGTTGTCATCAATCACCAAAAAGGGGGAGATTGAAAGTGCATGTTGGCCCCTAATTATTTTGGTGATAATGACAAGCACGATTTGTGGTATTTAATGCTTTGACAAGATGTGTGCAGGTCTTAAATGAATAAAACTCTTATGGTTGATCAAAGGAAGGCCCCCAATTTTAAATCGATGCTTTCTACTCGAATCAAGGCTTAACTTTCTTTTTGATTTTGAATTTGAGTATAGGAAACACCGTACTATAAAGGGGGATGCAAATCGATAGCCAAGAGATGCTAAAAGTGCTCTAGAAGGTAATCCAAGTGAGTGAGAAGAGTTGAGAGTTGACACATGCACAAATGCTCCTCTTTCCTCAAACTCTCAGGCTGGGCCGGTTGTACCGACACCACGTCGGTACTACCGACCACCGCCCCTCGGTAGTACCGGCGCAGGGCCGGTATACCAATAAGGGCTCTCTGTCGAGTTTTAGCAAGGGGGCCGGTACTACCGACCCTGTGTCGGTACTACTGGTGTCCGTACTGTTTTTATTCAGAAAAAGCCCCCCCTCGGTAGTACTGACACCGTGTCGGTAGTACCGGGGTTACACGTTTTTGCACAGTAACGGCTAGTTTTCTGCACCTAGTATTTAACCCCCCTTATCCCTCCTCACTCATTGCTGACCAACCACGGGACAAACACTTCCTTGAGCATTCACTCCACCTCTCACCTCTCCTCTAGAGCTAATCCTTGGTTCCTTTGAGCTAGGGTTTGAGAAGAGAGGTGATTTCTAGTGAAGTGTGACTAAGCTTTGAGAGCCCCTTCGTTCTTCCCCTTCTCAAGAGCACTTGAAGCATCTCCGGGCTTTTGTTTTGCATTTGTTACTCTTGAAGCTTGCTTCTAGACAGTTAGGCATCACCCGCGAGTGCCCTCTTGGTGTGGTGCACCCGGGATCGTTTGTATTGCCCTCTCCTTCGTGGAGAATTCTTAGTGAGCACCAATCTTCCTTTGTGGGGGTTGGAAGAGGAAAAGAGGCTCTTGGTGATAGCCCTCCCTTTGTGGGATCCTCAACGGAGACGTAGCATCCTTTGTGGGTGTGAACTTCGGATTAAATCCTGTGTCTCTTTTGCTTGCTTGAATTTCTTGGTTTCTAACTAACCCTAGAACTTGTTTTAGCCCGATCTATCTTTTGGTTGCTATCCAACTTGTTTCTGTGGTTGCAGGTGGTTCTTAGCATCTAAACTTAAACTTTGATTCAAGTAGAATTGCTAGAAGTCGCACAGAATTAAAATTTCATTTTAAGTTGTTTCTGTCTGTCGGTAGTACCGACCTGGTACCGGTAGTACCGACCCCGTCGGTAGAACCGGCACCACGTCAGTAGTACCGACAGGGGTTTAATCCGCTGCTTTTGTTTCAGAAATTTGAAGTGATCCTATTCACCCCCCCCCCCCCCTCTAGGCATCACAAGGTCCTTTCAGTATTGTAGGTGCAGGTTGCGGCTTGACTGGTGTTGGTGCATGTGAAGAACAAGCGCGAAAGGTCGTCACTGGTGAGGCCTCCAGGTATGGAGAAGACAAGTAGGCTTCATTCGAGGGACCCGGTGGCCTGCGGGGTCAAGTGAGGGCCGCATGGTGGCATGAACAACAAGATGAAGTCATGGACGGTTGCTTGGTTGAGCCTGAAAACCAAGGTCGAGCCGGGACTACGTGGGAGCCGAGTAATGAGTGGCGATTGGCGGAGGCTACACCGAGTTCGTGGGGTTTCCAGTGGTTCACCAGAAAACCACTGGTTCCTTGGTTGATCCACAAAGCCAAGACCGTAGAACCGAAGACGGTGCTGCAGCAGCTCTAGACCGGTCTCACCGGTGGGTCTGACCAGTCTGACCGGTGTGCGACGACGCAGTCCGGAGACTTTGAAGCGGAAGACACGCGTCGAGATTGCATGGCTTGCGTCGAGGCTAAGCAGGGTGCGGTCGCCGGGCATCCGTCCGATGGAGAAAATCTGAAGACTTCCAGAACCACCCTTGAGGGGTTTGTATCCCTAGTTATTAAGTAAGGGTATTTAAGACTTTCGGTTGCCTCCATATAACCCATGAGGTGAGAGGATGGCAGCCATCTCTTGGAACCCTATTTCATTTGCTTTCCTATTTTCCCTTCCTATTTTCTTAGGATTTCCATAGGACTAGCTTGAGAGCTTCATGGTGAGATTTTGTGAGAGGGTTGGATGATCGGGCGGCAAGCTAGACCTTGTATGAACCTTCTTGGTTTGTATAGATGATTCTGCGTGGTTCCTCAAGGCTTTGTTGTGTTGTTCCCGGTTTTTCTTGGTGGTGATTTTCGGATCCCTCTTTTGGTGGTTTTCTCGGTGTGTTTTCGGGACCTTGCTCTTGGGGATTTGATGGTGGAAATTCGTGTGAACCCTTCTGTCACACCTGTTTTCCAAAGAAAACCAAGTGCAAACCTATATGCATGCCAGGATCAAGTTTCATGCATATAGCTGACAAAAGTGAATAACAGAAACAATATCACGTAAGAAAAAGGGAGATTATCAGAGTGTTACGCTATATCCTGGAAACGAAGGCACCAAACTTCACAAGCAGTCGACTGGGGGTTGCGTACGCCTAGAACTCCACAACATCTTCACAACACTTCAGAGTAGCTTCCTCCTTCTGAGCAACATTGTTTATAGCAAGGGTGAGCACTTGTCGTACTCAGCAAGTGTGGGGAAAGAATGAATGCAAAGGCTTTATAGTGGACTGGCTCAAAGCATTTAGCATTTTAGTTGGTCAAGTTTTATTAGCACCTGATTACTAATAAAGTATAAGTTTATACCAACCCTCAATTAAGCATAAAATGAGAGATAGGCCATAAGCACATGGCAAACATAACCATAACACATATCACAATTTAAGTCCATCTTCAAGTTCAGTTATCATGTGAGGGTCCAGGCCGCTCTTGACCGTGAGCACGGCTAATCGATTAGTTTAACACTCTGCAGAGGTTGTACATCTTTACCCACAAGCAGCGTAAAAGCTCCGAAGAACTTTGAACCCAACCATGCGATGCCGGCCAAGCACCATACCACACTTCCGAGGTGTGATTGCATAGGGACGCTACATGGCCTTTACAAAGGTTCTCCAACAAGTAGTGACCCACAAGGTCCGGATCGATTAGCAAGGTATAAAGTCCCCTAGCGAGTCGATACCCCACCATAAAAAGAATAACTCACCCAATCCCCCTGCTAGAGCGAGTCCATACCCCACAGTACCGCCGATCCCTTGTCCTTATCAGGTAAGATCACCCCAAGCTAAAGTTCCTAATTATTCAGCCAAGACCATTGCCCATTAGTTCTTGTGGTTGTACTGTTTTCCTGGGTGGTTCTCCATGTTCCGATTAATGCACAGTGATCTTGTACTAAAATTATCACAAAGGAACATAGAGCATAAAATGATAACCATGTTGATTAACACCAACCCAGTTGAGCAAACTAAGCAATATCTACCATCAAAATTAATTAAAAACCAGGTTCAAGATAATAGTCAAAAGAGGCTAGACATCCTTAATAGGAACCCATCAAAATTAATGCAAAGCCATGCAACAATGATTAATAAAGTTATTAGGACCAGAACAAGGACACACTTGCCTTTAACCAAAGTGGTGATGTTGCTCAGAATCTTCGCCTTCAAGCTTTCAAAGCTCTCAAACAACGTTCCTTCTACTCGCATCAATCATCGAGCACAAGCATACAAAGCAAACAAACAAACATAACTAAGAACGATGCACCAATCAAAAAGGAAACTTTAAAAGAACGCACTAACGGACGGAGCTCGATCAGATGGATCACTAAAGAACACAAAGTGTGCTTGGAAGGGAAAGGCTTGATTAGCTTTGAAGAGATGATTGCGAAAGATTGGAAAGATCACTCTGGGATAGAGTTTGATTCTATTGGTTACGCAAGCGCAAGAAACGCTGAAACAGAACTAAGCTCGGAACTATCGTGAGATTATTATCAAACAACAAAAGACTACGCTTGGCATATTCTAATTAGGAAATCACGTGAAAGAATATTTCAGAGAAATACTCTATGTTACTATTAAACAAGTTACTTTTGATTAAAGAAATCACGATAAACCTAATCATATTTTATTTATAACATTCGAGTAGAAGTTATGTCAAGTTAACAATTACTTTAGAAAGATTAAGCAAGTATAAGATATCTAAACGAGTAACTTTATGTCACGTGTTCAACTAAACATATTTTAATTATTGAAAAGGCATTTATGATGTCATTAGGCATATTAACTTTATTATGAAAACTATTGTTTAACTCTAACGTCTTTTATTTAGAAAAACTAGTTATGAATAGGGATTAACCAATTACATTATGATTAAAGAAAACCGGATTAGAACCTAATCACTTTTTACTTATAAAAGCATTGGAATAAGATTTAGTCAAGATTAACATGCATCTTTAGTATTAGAACAAGTAACAGGTGATACACATGCTAACGTACAAGTTAAGGTGGAACGAACTAGAACGGTAGCAGCGAACTATCAAGCGCATAAGAAACCTTAGGCTAGGTTTAGGAAAACTAGTCTACAAAGAGAGCTCGGATGAAGAGCTGACACACCAACCAAGGGTGAAGCGATCCGATAGGTGAAGCGGATAACGGGGGCAAACTCTAAAGAAAGATAGCTACGATAGATTAGGTACAAGAACACAACTGATTCATAAAGAGACAACCTAACTGAGATAGGATAGGTATGAACTAGATATTGATGAACGAGATTCTACGAGAAACATGAAACAAGTGGTAAGATTGCTTGATAGGCAAATGAGCAGTGCAAACTACTCACACGGGTAAAGCTACTAAGTTAAGCAGAAACTCTAAGGCTTGATTAGATGCACATGGTTTAGCTCGGGCTAACACTAGAAAGGTTTAGAGCTCCTGATAAACTTGATCAAAAGTTGACACCGAACGTCTAACGAATTATTTGCATATGAGAGATCAAACCATGAGCTGGATTTATTTTAATTAACAAAATATATGTAAGGATATTTCATAAATAAAATACCCCATGTTGGAATTAAAGTAAATTAAACTTGATTTGCAAAACCGGTGTAAAGAACTAGTCAAGTTTTATTTATAAAGATTCATATATGAATTATTCCAATTAAACATTTAATTTAGAAAAACTAAACTATATGAATAACCTAAACGAAACTTTGTAATTCGAGTAGATCATATTATTATTAAAACATTATAATATTGGCATTAATCAAATTAATATTTATTATAAAAGCCGATGTAAAAGCCTAATCAAGTTTTAATTATAAAAGTTAATTAATCATTAAACAAATTAATATTTGACTTTTGGAAAACCGAGTAAAAGATCTAATTAGATTTTATTTGAAAGAAACATGTAAAGGAACCTTTAATCAAATTAAATTTGATTATGAAAAACGAGTATAGATCTATATTGCTTTTATTTATAAAAGGCGTGTATCACTAGGCATTAATCAAAATTAATATTAATTTTATTTTCAGAAAACAAAACATGGTGAAAATACTTCACTAACACGTGCTTTACATCACTATGGACCTGACGCAATTTGAACGGATGGAATCGGAGCTAAAACAAGAAAGATATGGCTCTTTAAAGATCTGAGGACCTAGATGTGATTAACTATAGATCTCAGGGGGTAGCAGAGGAACTTTGCAAGACACACTGAATAGTGCACGCAAAAAGGTAAAAGATCGGGGTTAGATCGATAAAAGGCATGGGTTGGATGCGGGTGGAAGAACCTAATAGATCTAGGGGTTAAACTATGAAAAGCACAAGACACACAAACTAGTCTAGGGATAGCAGGGAACTACAGGGGTTTCTTTACAAAAGAGTTCATCTTCTTCCTTGTGTTCAACAAGCAGGAAACAGGGGCTCCTGCTGGCTCGGGCCAACGATGGCACCGGCGTCCAGGGCTGTCTCCGGCTCGGCCGACGCGAGGAACAGAGAGAGGAGGCGAAGGGGATCTAGTGGAGGCTCTCCCGCGACGGGGGAGACGCGAAGGCGGCCGGAAGATGGCCGGCGGCGACGTCGACGGCCGGGTCGGGCCTCCGGGTGCGGCGGCGCTCCGGTTGTCGCCGGCGACGGGAAAAGGCCGAGGAGGCGCGGCGCTTCCACGCGAACCCCGGGCGGCCTCGGCTTGGCCGGCGGACGGCGGAGGCGGCGAATCGGGCGGTGGCCGGCTCGGGGCGGACACCGGCGGCGGCGCGCGGTGTTCTTGGCCGGCGGCGGCGGCGCGCGATGAGGGAGGCGGCGCGCGAGGGAGGCTCGGGACGGCGCCGCCCTTATAGGCGCGCGGCTTGCCGTGCTTGGCACGGAAGCCAAGGCGTGCGGCGGCCGGACTCCGGTGGCGCCGAGTTCGGGGCGGACCGCGCCCCGGGCCCAGATGGGCTTCGCGGGCGGGCTCAGGTCCGGGCTGGTGCGGGCTACGGCGGTTGGCGGGTTAGGTCGGTGCGGGCTGAGTTGGGCCGCAAAGACGGCACGCGAGCAATAAGTCCGGGGAGCAACAGCGGACTTCTGGAATTGGGCCTCAAAGAAGAATGGGCTGCTGGTAGAGATGATGTAGGCAAAGCTAGAGGAGTTAAGGGGCCTTTTCCGGACTTCGGTTGCTGGGCCGAAAGCCACGGAATAGATTTCTTTACTATTTTTCCGAAAATACTTTAAGTGCGAAAACAATTCCAGGAAATTCCTTTAAAATGTTTTGAAGCACGAAAAATACTCAGAAAATCACAAAAATTCCAGGAAAAATCCTAGAGATATCTTACGACATGAACAATCCAAATAAAGCATTTGGTGCTCATGAAAAAGATTTTGGAGCCTTCTAATAAATAGAAATAGCTCAAGAAAATGAGAATAAATTCCAGAAAAATCCGGAAAATTCTCGGGAGAGTTTGGACAGCTCCTATACGCGTTTTTGAAACCTTTAGCACTCAAGAAGCACCAAGATGCATCGGCATGAATGCAACACTCACAACTTTTTATTTGATTCAGAAAATCAAACAAGGATTTTTCCTATGCTATATTCCCTGTAAAGAAAATAAATGTTGGAAAAAAAATTTTAAAATTATGAGAAAATTGTTATTTAATTATTCTCTCTATTCACATCCTGAAATTGGAAATTTCAGGGTGTGACAACTCTACCCCCCTTAAAAGGAATCTCGTCCCGAGATTCGAAAAAGGTTAGCAGGAAACAAAGACTCATGGGGGTATTATCCAAAGCTTATCAACTTTCTTCATATCGACCTTCCTTACACAAACACACCAAACATGCCCTTTTATTCTCCATAGCTCATTGGACTTGTATAGGAATATACAGTCTGGTCCCACTTATAACTTATCCATTCTCCTATCACCGTGATTTCTCCCTTCTTCGCTTTGCTCCATCATAATCCTTGGTAGATCAACTTGTGCATCAGTATTCTTCTTGATAGGAGTGACATATATACGTTGAACAATCTTAGGCTGGGGTTTGTCAGAACCAGGCTTAGTACCATTATCTGCCCCTAAATGTGATAACTTCTTCTCTCGTCTTGCTCTACGGTTTTGTTGGTTAGATCGCTTGCATCTACCAGGTTTGGGTTCCTTGCACGTGATAATCCAATCATCAAGGTTTAGGGTTTGAGTATGACCTTCAGCTTGAGAACCTTCTTCTTGAGTTGGGTCTTGGGTGGATAACATCATCTGCTTATTGATATCTATAGGGTTACGTTGGCGAGCTTCTACTATCAATAGACCAGCTTCCTTTTGGGGACATGAGAGAGCATCGTGCTCACCACCCGGACACCTATCTGGAGCCTTGTTGACCTCATATTGTTAGTTTCGGTGTTTCATGCTTCTTCTCCTTTCTTTGGTTATTCCATGCTTCAAAGCAACTTGCCTCTTCAACGGCCCGGTGGGAATTTCGTCTTCTCGCCATCTCATTACGAAAGCGAGTTGTGCTCGGCTGCATCTTTCATTGTAAGACTTGGGTACGCAGAGCTGATAGCTTCTCTTTATCAAATGGTGAAGTAGTCATGTTTTGATGGTTATCATTGGTGACAGTATTGTGGGCTTTAGGGAGTGAAGCTTGCTCTTTAATGGACTGATGGTTTGGGGCCATTGCTTGCAAAACCTGAGTTTATGCAATGATATACTCCAACATCTTGCGTTCCCATGATGAGGTTGCAAGAGGAATGTTGATGTTTCCTTCATTACATTTATCTTCATGATTTGTGTTGGCGCTCTCCATCTGATTGGGTATTTGCGATAGGATCAGCAGAGATAGGCTGAAGAGTAGAGAGAAAGAATGGGAAGAGCAAGGAGGTGGGAGATACAAAAGTCGAACCCCACTAAGCAACTGATGTCATTGCAGATATAAGATCCACAATACACCAACACTCACTGCAAAGAAACAAATCAATCAATGTCTAAAACCAAGCATCATCATGCAAGCACTCAATCCCACCAATCAAGGCATATCTAAGGGAGCGATACTACACGTTGTTAATTAAGTCAAAGGGTATCCTCTTAATAGATCAGATGTAGCTCCCAGCAAGGATATACATAAACAATGGATTTTTCCCAGATCAAAGGGTACGAAATTATGAGTTCATCCCAACTGGAATCACCTCAATCAGAGGTTTATAACTCGAGATATGAATTAAACAAGATGGCTATGTCAGTAGTTTTGACAGATTCGAGAACCTCCAAAGTTTCGGGCATAACTCTCTGTATATGAAACCAAAATTGATGAATTTTGGACAGAGTGAATCTTATGAAATTCCTGAACTACTCCAATTGGTTTTACCTCAATCGGAGGTTCATAGCCCGAGATATAAAATAATGAAGGTAACCAGGTCAGCAGAGTTTACAGATTCTGATAGCTCCAATATTTCGATCATAGCTCTTGGGATATGTACTGGATAGGTCTGAATTTTTGATAGAAATTCACTTATGTAATTTTTGATCTAACCCAACTGGTTTCATGTCAATCGGAGTTCTGTAGCTCGAGAAAGAATTAAAACAGTGCTGATGTGTCAGAGATCTGCGCGAACAGATTCGACACCAACTTAACTGGGATGAGAATTAGGTAGATGGATACATATATTTGGTGGAGATAGATACATTGGAAATAAGGGGGAGATATATGTATGTTGTTTTTTTAGGACATGCTGATACAATATCAAGGATAACAATTCACCTTTTGACTTATTGGTGGAATTGCTTGAGAAAAGTGGAAAGGAGAGACAAGATCAATACCAAGGGAAGAGTAAATAAATAGGCAAGGGTAGAGGTCCTAATCATTCGCAAAACAATGATGTACAAATGTAAATGTGACAGTCAAAGGTGAGCTATCAAGGAGGATCGATGAAAGATATGGTTTAAGGACCAAGAATATTCATCACAGAGCTCAAGGGAGAGGTAGTGATGAATTTTAGATCAAAGGAAACCTTAAGAAACGACCATTACTATCTAGGCTCACGTCCTACAGTCGATACAGCTCTGATACCACTCTGTCACACCTGTTTTCCAAAGAAAACCAAGTGCAAACCTATATGCATGCCAGGATCAAGTTTCATGCATATAGCTGACAAAAGTGAATAACAGAAACAATATCACGTAAGAAAAAGGGAGATTATCAGAGTGTTACGCTATATCCTGGAAACGAAGGCACCAAACTTCACAAGCAGTCGACTGGGGGTTGCGTACGCCTAGAACTCCACAACATCTTCACAAGACTTCAGAGTAGCTTCCTCCTTCTGAGCAACATTGTTTATAGCAAGGGTGAGCACTTGTCGTACTCAGCAAGTGTGGGGAAAGAATGAATGCAAAGGCTTTATAGTGGACCTGGCTCAAAGCATTTAGCATTTTAGTTGGTCAAGTTTTATTAGCACCTGATTACTAATAAAGTATAAGTTTATACCAACCCTCAATTAAGCATAAAATGAGAGATAGGCCATAAGCACATGGCAAACATAACCATAACACATATCACAATTTAAGTCCATCTTCAAGTTCGGTTATCATGTGAGGGTCCGAGCCGCTCTTGACCGTGAGCACGGCTAATCGATTAGTTTAACACTCTGCAGAGGTTGTACATCTTTACCCACAAGCAGCGTAAAAGCTCCGAAGAACTTTGAACCCAACCATGCGATGCCGGCCAAGCACCATACCACACTTCCGAGGTGTGATTGCATAGGGACGCTACATGGCCTTTACAAAGGTTCTCCAACAAGTAGTGACCCACAAGGTCCGGATCAGTTAGCAAGGTATAAAGTCCCCTAGCAGGTCGATACCCCACCATAAAAAGAATAACTCACCCAATCCCCCGCTAGAGCGAGTCCATACCCCACGGTACCGCCGATCCCTTGTCCTTATCAGGTAAGATCACCCCAAGCTAAAGTTCCTAATTATTCAGCCAAGACCATTGCCCATTAGTTCTTGTGGTTGTCTCGTTTTCCGGGTGGTTCTCCATGTTCCGATTAATGCACAGTGATCTTGTACTAAAATTATCACAAAGGAACATAGAGCATAAAATGATAACCATGTTGATTAACACCAACCCGAGTTGAGCAAACTAAGCAATATCTACCATCAAAATTAATTAAAAACCGGGTTCAAGATAATAGTCAAAAGAGGCTAGACATCCTTAATAGGAACCCATCAAAATTAATGCAAAGCCATGCAACAATGATTAATAAAGTTATTAGGACCAGAACAAGGACACACTTGCCTTTAACCAAAGTGGTGATGTTGCTCAGAATCTTCGCCTTCAAGCTTTCAAAGCTCTCAAACAACGTTCCTTCTACTCGCATCAATCATCGAGCACAAGCATACAAAGCAAACAAACAAACATAACTAAGAACGATGCACCAATCAAAAAGGAAACTTTAAAAGAACGCACTAACGGACAGGCTCGATCAGATGGATCACTAAAGAACACAAAGTGTGCTTGGAAGGGAAAGGCTTGATTAGCTTTGAAGAGATGATTGCGAAAGATTGGAAAGATCACTCTGGGATAGAGTTTGATTCTATTGGTTACGCAAGCGCAAGAAACGCTGAAACAGAACTAAGCTCGGAACTATCGTGAGATTATTATCAAACAACAAAAGACTACGCTTGGCATATTCTAATTAGGAAATCACGTGAAAGAATATTTCAGAGAAATACTCTATGTTACTATTAAACAAGTTACTTTTGATTAAAGAAATCACGATAAACCTAATCATATTTTATTTATAACATTCGAGTAGAAGTTATGTCAAGTTAACAATTACTTTAGAAAGATTAAGCAAGTATAAGATATCTAAACGAGTAACTTTATGTCACGTGTTCAACTAAACATATTTTAATTATTGAAAAGGCATTTATGATGTCATTAGGCATATTAACTTTATTATGAAAACCGTTGTTTAACTCTAACGTCTTTTATTTAGAAAAACTAGTTATGAATAGGGATTAACCAATTACATTATGATTAAAGAAAACCGGATTAGAACCTAATCACTTTTTACTTATAAAAGCATTGGAATAAGATTTAGTCAAGATTAACATGCATCTTTAGTATTAGAACAAGTAACAGGTGATACACATGCTAACGTACAAGTTAAGGTGGAACGAACTAGAACGGTAGCGACGAACTATCAAGCGCATAAGAAACCTTAGGCTAGGTTTAGGAAAACTAGTCTACAAAGAGAGCTCGGATGAAGAGCCGACACACCAACCAAGGGTGAAGCGATCCGATAGGTGAAGCGGATAACGGGGCAAACTCTAAAGAAAGATAGCTACGATAGATTAGGTACAAGAACACAACCGATTCATAAAGAGACAACCTAACGAGATAGGATAGGTATGAACTAGATATTGATGAACGAGATTCTACGAGAAACATGAAACAAGTGGTAAGATTGCTTGATAGGCAAATGAGCAAGGTGCAAACTACTCACACGGGTAAAGCTACTAAGTTAAGCGAGAAACTCTAAGGCTTGATTAGATGCACATGGTTTAGCTCGGGCTAACACTAGAAAGGTTTAGAGCTCCGATAAACTTGATCAAAAGTTGACACCGAACGTCTAACGAATTATTTGCATATGAGAGATCAAACCATGAGCTGGATTTATTTTAATTAACAAAATATATGTAAGGATATTTCATAAATAAAATACCCCATGTTGGAATTAAAGTAAATTAAACTTGATTTGCAAAACCGGTGTAAAGAACTAGTCAAGTTTTATTTATAAAGATTCATATATGAATTATTCCAATTAAACATTTAATTTAGAAAAACTAAACTATATGAATAACCTAAACGAAACTTTGTAATTCGAGTAGATCATATTATTATTAAAACATTATAATATTGGCATTAATCAAATTAATATTTATTATAAAAGCCGATGTAAAAGCCTAATCAAGTTTTAATTATAAAAGTTAATTAATCATTAAACAAATTAATATTTGACTTTTGGAAAACCGAGTAAAAGATCTAATTAGATTTTATTTGAAAGAAACATGTAAAGGAACCTTTAATCAAATTAAATTTGATTATGAAAAACGAGTATAGATCTATATTGCTTTTATTTATAAAAGGCGTGTATCACTAGGCATTAATCAAAATTAATATTAATTTTATTTTCAGAAAACAAAACATGGTGAAAATACTTCACTAACACGTGCTTTACATCACTATGGACCGACGCAATTTGAACGGATGGAATCGGAGCTAAAACAAGAAAGATATGGCTCTTTAAAGATGCGAGGACCTAGATGTGATTAACTATAGATCTCGGGGGGTAGCGAGAGGAACTTTGCAAGACACACCGAATAGTGCACGCAAAAAGGTAAAAGATCGGGGTTAGATGCGATAAAAGGCATGGGTTGGATGCGGGTGGAAGAACCTAATAGATCTAGGGGTTAAACTATGAAAAGCACAAGACACACAAACTAGTCTAGGGATAGCGAGGGAACTACGGGGGTTTCTTTACAAAAGAGTTCATCTTCTTCCTTGTGTTCAACAAGCGGGAAACGGGGGGCTCCTCGCCGGCTCGGGCCAACGATGGCGCCGGCGTCCGGGCGTCTCGGCTCGGCCGACGCGAGGAACAAGAGAGAGGAGGCGAAGGGGATCTAGTGGAGGCTCTCACCGCGACAAGGAGACGCGAAGGCGGCCAGAAGATGGCCGGCGGCGACGTCGACGGCCGGTCGGGCCTCCGGGTGCGGCGGCGCTCCGGTTGTCGCCGGCGACGGGGAAAAGGCCGAGGAGGCGCGGCGCTTCCACGCGAACCCCGGGCGCCCCTCGGCTTGGCCGGCGGACGGCGGAGGCGGCGATCGGGCGGTGGCCGGCTCGGGGCGGACACCGGCGGCGGCGCGCGGTGTTCTTGGCCGGCGGCGGCGGCGCGCGATGAGGGAGGCGGCGCGCGAGGGGAGGCTCGGGACGGCGGCGCCTTATAGGCGCGCGGCTTGCGCGTGCTTGGCACGGAAGCCAAGGCGTGCGGCGCGGACTCCGGTGGCGCCGAGTTCGGGGCGGGCGCGCCCGGGCCCGGATGGGCTTCGCGGGCGGGCTCGGGTCCCGGGCGGGTGCGGGCCACGGCGGTTGGCGGGTTAGGTCGGTGCGGGGCGAGTTGGGCCGCAAAGACGGCACGCGAGCAATAAGTCCGGGAGCAACGGCGGACTTCGGAATTGGGCCTCAAAGAAGAATGGGCTGCTGGTAGAGATGATGTAGGCAAAGCTAGAGGAGTTAAGGGGCCTTTTCCGGACTTCGGTTCTGGGCCGAAAGCCACGGAATAGATTTCTTTACTATTTTTCCGAAAATACTTTAAGTGCGAAAACAATTCCAGGAAATTCCTTTAAAATGTTTTGAAGCACGAAAAATACTCGAGAAAATCACAAAAATTCCGGGAAAAATCCTAGAGATATCTTACGACATGAACAATCCAAATAAAGCATTTGGTGCTCATGAAAAAGATTTTGGAGCCTTCTAATAAATAGAAATAGCTCAAGAAAAATGAGAATAAATTCCAGAAAAATCCGGAAAATTCTCGGGAGAGTTTGGACAGCTCCTATACGCGTTTTTGAAACCTTTAGCACTCAAGAAGCACCAAGATGCATCGGCATGAATGCAACACTCACAACTTTTTATTTGATTCAGAAAATCAAACAAGGATTTTTCCTATGCTATATTCCCTGTTAAGAAAATAAATGTTGGAAAAAAAAATTTAAAATTATGAGAAAATTGTTATTTAATTATTCTCTCTATTCACATCCTGAAATTGGAAATTTCAGGGTGTGACACCTTCGTGGTTCTTTTGCCTTTGATTCCCC
The DNA here is from genome assembly GCA_947561735.1 of Cenchrus americanus. Taxonomy (NCBI): domain Eukaryota; kingdom Viridiplantae; phylum Streptophyta; class Magnoliopsida; order Poales; family Poaceae; genus Cenchrus; species Cenchrus americanus. Next base: position 193,593,991 of record OX387242.1, read on the forward strand.
TCCCAAATCCGTGAGTTAAGGGGCTCGATTTTGGGGTTTTCGGTTTTCTAGGGTTAGAGGAGTTCTTGGCAGGATTTCTTCGATTCCTCTTGATTTGGCATGTTTTGGTGGACAAAATCATGGCTATGGACTCCTCATGAGGTGTTCCTATCATCCCCAAAGTCTTGTTCATTTCCATGGAGCAATTCAGGAGATCGAAGTTTGGATTTGGAGGAGTTGACCCGCGGGTGCTGCTCATCCCGAGCTGCCCAGGCTACACCGGTATGACCGGTGCTCTTGACCGGTCTGACTGGTGCGAGTCACTTGTGGGATTTGCCTCGGGTGAACTGCTTGACTCGTGGGACTTTGGGTCTTGGTGCTGCTGGTCAGTTTTTGGTTTGTTTGGAGTTGGTTTGTTAGGTTTTGTGTAGGTTTTTCCTTCCGTGCAAGTTGTGTTTTGGGGGTGTTTTTGTTCTAGGGCCTAGAGAAGTCACTGAGGCTTTCTGGAACGCTTGTTGTGCGGCTGCTGTAGCCACCGGCCCGACCGGCTACGCCACCGGTCGACCGATGTCACCGGTCCGGCCGGCGCGAGCCATCGGTCGACCGGTGCGGCACGAGCGCAAGCCGTGCAAGTTTCCGCTGTGCGTGTTGGTGTGTTTTGGCTCAGGAGGTTGTTTGTTGGTTCCTAGGTCCAGTTGCAGTTCAATGGCTGCATGGACTTGGCCAACTTGGGTAGTGAGTCAGAGACGTGTGTTGGAAGCTGTGTTCGTCTTGTTGGAGTCTCTATCTCCTTCGAGAAGATTTTTTATCGGCTCCCATTCACTCCCCCCCTCTCTGGTTCGCCGTATCGGTCCTTGAAGTGGTATCAGAGGCGGTTCGGGTCTTTATTGACTCTAACCAGTCTAAGATGCAAGGATGGCGTACCAGGAACGGGGTTCGGGTCCTCCACACTTCGATGGCAAGAACTACCAGATGTGGAGTAAGCGGATGGCAGCGTTTCTCCATGGAAAGGGTCAAATCCTTTGGAATGTCACGGTGGACACAGGTTATGTGCAGCCGATGAACTTCCTTGCTCCAGGATCGAGGGACATGTTCGACGCCAACAACAAGGCGGTCGACTACTTATTTCGTGCTTTGTGTCAACCTGAATTCGATCGGGTGCACACGGAGAACTTGTCTTGTAGAATTCGGATGGTGTTGAAGGAAGCTCATGTTGGGAATGCCCAGGTTCAGGCTCAGATGTATGCGAGTCCATCGATGCCTTGTTTCAGCGGTTCACGGTAGTTGTGAACAACATGAGGGCCAATGTGGATGTGCTCCCGTATGATGATCATGATAGAGCTGTCAAGCTCTTACACTCTTTGGATCCTACGGTTTGGGGCGGAAATTTCGAGGCCATTGTGGAGTCGGAGAAGTATGACACTCTCACCGTGAACGAGTTGTTCTCGAAGCTCAAATCGGCTGAGGTGGATAGGGGCATGACAGCCAAGATCGAGGGCCCGACTGACTCTCCTAGTCTCATCCTCATCAGTGGTTTGAAAGGAAAGGCTAACACTAACCCATCCACCAGGATGTTCTCTTTGTCCTCTTTGATGTCTATGCCAGATGAGGAGTTCGACATGCTTGGAGAGGATGAGCTGGCGTTGCTGACGAGGAGGTTCGAGAGGCTGCACGAGAACCGGGTGAACTCAAGGAGGAACTCGAGGGCATGTTTCAAGTGTGGCAAGGCCGGACACTTTTTCTTCGAGTGTCCGAAGGTGAACAACCACGACAAGCACAAGTTCAAGGACAAGAGGAGGAAGCCCAAGAAGAAGGATCATGGACATGGGAAGAAGATGCGATCTCGAGAGAAGATGAAGAGATCGAGCGACATCGAGTCTGACTCCGAGGACACGTCTTCAAGCTCGAGTGATGAAGACGAAGAGGATGACAAGAAGAAGAAGAACTTCGGCAAGTATCTCAACGGCCTCTGTGTGACGGGCCTAAGCCTCAAGGACGATTTCTGCGGCATGGCTCGCAGCTCCAGCAGCAAGAGAAGCCAGAAAGACGCCTCAGACTTAGATTACGAGGATGAGGTATGTGATGAGCTCTCTTCTTTGCGCAAGGAGAATGAAGAGTTGGTTGACATGCTTGACAATCGCGATCACATGCTTAGAGAGGCTAAGAAGCTTAGGAAGGAGCTTAGATCTTTGCTCGAAGATGTTAGGACTAGAGTGGCTGAGCTAGAAACAAAGGTTCTTGATAGCAAGCTTGAAATTGATTCTCTTAAGGCTAGCCCTGTTGTTTCTGATGAGATTGATTGTGCTGATTGCTCTGTTTTCCTAGCTGACTTGACTGATCTTAGGGAAAAGTATGCCTCCAAGCGTGAGGAACTAGATGTGCTTAGGGTTGAGTTGGCTGAGCTACAATCTAGACCCACTTTGCTTGGTGCTTATACTTCTTGCCCTTGTTTGCATGAGAAAATTGTTGAGCTTCGTTCTCGCATTGTTTCGCTTGAGGCTGATTTGAAAGTGTCTATTCCTACTTCTTGTTCTACGTGTGAGTTGCATGCTATGAAGAATCTGGAACTTGCACAATGTGTTAACCATTTGCAGGATGAGAACAATAAGTTGCGTGAAGTGCTGAGTTGGTTTTCTAGTCAGGAACCTCAGCTTGGTATGATGATTGCGAGTTGTAAGCGCTTTGATGGTTGGGCTTTGGGATTCGATAAGTTTGGTGAGAACAGTGGTGAGAGAGAAGGGAAATTTGGGAATGCTTCAGTTCCACCACAATCCACACCCAAATATAAGTTTTCTCCCATGCCTAACCAGTTGCTTAAACCGAGAGAGAAACCAAGCGAGAAACCAAGTGAGAAGCCTTGTGAAGAGCCTCACCCCAAGCCTAAGCCTAGATCAATCCGTTTCCATTGTGAGTTTTGTGGAAAGGATGGTCACAAGAAAGAGTTTTGCTATAAGAGAAGGAGAGAGGCGAGAACTAAGGAGTGAGCAAACAAGGACAGGTACCACCCGTCTCATGATGTGCCTGAGCCTCATGTCCAGTTTCCCAGGGCCAAGGCGAGTGTGAGGACAGTTCTGGCTTGGGGAGAGCGAAAGGCTGTTGGAGGTGCTGCTGGCCGAGCTACACCGGTCAGACCGGTGAGAGGCACCGATCAGACCGGTGCAGGCCTGGATAGGCATCAGTTTGGGTTTCGTGCTCATACAGATGCTAAGTTTGGTTCAGGAGGTCGTGGTTCTGGTGGTTGGTCTGGAGAGTTTGCCGATGGTTAGTTTGCTAGGCGCTCTCCCCCTCGTGCTCAATACGGGGATGGGAGGGGTCGTAGCTTGGAGTTGGAAAGGAGGGACGGTCTACGGTTTTCTTTTCGTGGTTTTGGTCCTCCTCTGGTTAGTGAGGGGTGGTTCCCTCATAATGGTTACAATGGTGGTGTTGAGTTTGCTGGACGTTCTCCACCTCGTGATCAATACGAGTTTGGGAGAGGTCACAGTTTTGAGTCTCAGAAGGGCTACGGACCACGCTTTCCCTTTCGTGGTAGTCGTACCCCTCCAATGGGACAGGAGTGGTCTTCCCATGGTGGTTCTAGGTTTGACAGGATGGATTGTTGTATTGATAGGCATGGTAGGATGAATGTTGCTAACCCTACTTTCGAGGAAATGGCCTGACACTGATTTTCCACTTTTGGAACTAACCCCAGTGTTGAATTAATCATTTGCTCGCTCTCGCTCTTGGTTTTGAGTTGCATGTGGATGGCCCGGAGAACATTTGGTTGATATCGGGGGTGGTTCTCCGGCCTCATACCCCGGTGGTGACATGGAGATACATCACATTCGGGGATGGTGGACAAGGACGAGTGAATTGTGAAGAAATGATCAAGGTAAGTAAATTTGTGACCTTCAAGTGTGTGGCCTTGGTCAAGCCACTTGGTTCATTTTGCTCTTTGCCCTATCTCATGTGTGTAAGGTGAGCTTTGTATGCTTTTTGGCCTTAATGCATGAGTTTAGGGGGAGCTTGTGAATTTTGTGCTCCTTTGGTCTTTTGCCCGTGGTGTCGAGCCCTTTCTGCCTCCCCTCGAGGAGCCAGTGGTTTGTGAGTTTTGTGTGCGAGCTTCTTTGTAGCATATGTATAGCTTTCCTTTGTGCATTTCTTGCATTTGGAATGACATATGTAACATGATGTATAGGCTTTCTTGTATCTAAGATTGCATGCATTTTGTATCATATGCATTAGATAGGAAAAGCTTCTCCTATATACATTGTTCACCATGGAACACTATTTATGTCTTTGTGATCTTGTGTGGTATGCTATGGTTAGTTTGGTTAGCTCTTGATGATCTTGATTTATAATTCATGGTTAATGGCAATATTTTTGAAAATTGTCACATGTGCTCTCTCATGTGTAAATGCCTTTATTTGATCTTGACATGTTTTAGTGGCTTGGTTATGCTTAATTTGTAGTTGGATAGCTAGTTTATTGATCATATGGGGCCAAAGGCTCATTTTCCATCATGAATGTTTAGCCCTCTTGTTTTATCTTGTGGAGGGGCATAAGTTCCTTTTTGTCGCAAAGACATTTCATGTACCAAGTTTGAATCTGAAAATGAAATGTAAAATGCTTGGAAAATGTGCTCCCCTGTCATATGTGCTAAATTTAATTTGCTTTGGGTGCTAAACCGTTGCATGATGTCTACCAATGAGAAGTCTCATATATAGAAGTAGACACATTGCTCGGTGGCTTTGACATGACATGAGGTGCTTGGGGTGTTTGTGATGGTCTTATGATTAGAATGGTTGTCCTAGCATGAAGTTTGTGTGGCTTTGCCATTTTGACATGTTTTGATCATGTTTAGTACTTTGCTCATGAGAGGTGAACTTTTCGCAAAATTACCCAAATCCATCTTAGCTTCGTCCAATGGTTGTGAAACTTGGTGATCTTGTAGTTGATGTCAATACGAACCTATCGGGTATCTAACTTGCTCATTTGGACATGTCTAGCATCCTATGTTGAATTTTGTCTATTTGAGAAGCTCTAGGTTGAAAGTATGCATTTTTGGCTTGATTCATGCATTGCCAACAAGGGGGAGAAGTTTGAGCTTGAAATGGCTTGCTGGATGCATTTAGAAGGTTTTCAGGTGGTTTCGAGCCATTTCTGGGCTCTGGTGTGCACCGGTCTGACCGGTCGAGGTCACCGGTCGGACCGGTCAGAGTGCTGGTCCTGTGCACATGTTGAGCACCGGTCTGACCGGTGGTGGTGACCGGTCTGACCTGTGACAGCTGAGTTGTTGCAGCTGCCTTGTTTCAAGTGGTTTTTTGCATGCATTCGTCCAGGGGGAGTTGCATTCGTCTAGGGGGAGCTTGCATGTGTGCAGGGGGAGCTCTTTGTGGTTTTTCAAGTTTTGGTTTGGTGGTTTGCGTTTTCTTGAGCATAGTTTTGTCTCAAATGTGTCGAGCCATTGCCCTTGCCTAAGGGGTCTGAGACTTGCCTTCTTCAAGTGATCTTGCTCTTTGCCTTTGTTTGGCTTTCGATCGCTTGTTGTAGTTTCTTTTTATTCGTTTCTTTTCTTTTTCTTTTATCTCTTGTTACTTTATGTAGGTGTTGTCAATGCACTCATCAAGGGGGAGATTGAGGACCATGTGTGGTTCGAGGACCGGTGGATGGTCGCTTCCTTGTGTGATGAGTGATTGACAATGTTGTGTGGACTGACTAGTGTTGGTGCAGGTGAAGAACAAGCGAGAAAGGTCGTCGCCGCTGAGGCCTCTAGGTGTGGAGAAGACAGGTAGACTTCGTTCGAGGGACTCGGTGGCCAGCGGGGTCAAGTGCGGGCCGCATGGTGGCATGAACAGCAAGATGAAGTCATGGACGGTTTCTTGGTTGAGCCTGAAAACCAAGGTTGAGCCGGGACTACATGGGAGCGAGTCATGAGTGGCGATTGGCGGAGGCTACACCGAGTTCGCGGGGTTTCCAGTGGTTCACCAGAAAACCACTGGGTTCCTTGGTTGGTCCACAAAGCCAAAACCGGAGAACAGAAGACGGTGCAGCAGCAACTCCAGACTAGTCTGACCGGTGGGTACCGGTCTGACCGGTGAGGAGTACCGGTTTGACCGGTGTGCGACGACGCAGTCCGGAGACTTCAAAGCGGAGGACACGCGTCGGGATCGCATGGCTTGCATCGAGGCTTTATTGTGTTGTTCCCGGTTGTTCTTGGTAGTCATTTTCGGAGCCCTCTCTTGGTGGTTTTCTCGGTGTGTTTTCGGGACCTGGCTCTTGGGGATTTGATGTGGGAAATTCGTGTGGACCCTTCATGGTTCTTTTGCCTTTGATTCCTCTCCCAAATCCGTGTGTTAAGGGGCTCGATTTTAGGGTTTTCGGTGTTCTAGGGTTAGAGGAGTTCTTGGCGGGATTTCTTCGATTCCTCTTGATTTGGCAAGTTTTGGTGGACAAAATCATGGCTATGGACTCCTCATGAGGTGTTCCTATCATCCCCAATGTCTTGTTCATTTCCGTGGATCGATTCGGGAGATCGGAGTTTGGATTTGGAGGAGTTGACCCACGGGTGCTGTTCATCCCGAGCAACCCAGGCTACACCGGTCTGACCGGTGCTCTTGACCGGTCTGACCCGTGCGAGTCACTTGTGGGATTTGCCTCGGGTGAACTGCTTGACTCGTGGGTCTTTGGGTCTTGGTGTTGTTGGTCAGTTTTTGGTTTGTTTGGAGTTGGTTTGTTAGGTTTTGTGTAGGTTTTTCCTTCCGTGCAGGTTGTGTTTTGGGGGTGTTTTTGTTCCAGGGCCTAGAGAAGTCACTGAGGCTTTCTGGAACGCTTGTTGTGCGGCTGTTGTAGCCACTGGCCTGCCCGTCTCTACCCACCGGTCTGACCGGCGCAGGCCATCGATCTGACTAGTGCAACACAAGCAGCAAGCCGTGCAAGTTTTCGCTGTGCGTGTTGGTGTGTTTTGGCTCAGGAGGTTGTTTTTTGGTTCCTAGGTCCAGTAGCACATCACTGGCTGCGAGGACTTGGCCAACTTTGGTAGTGAGTCGGAGACGTGTGTTGGAAGCCGTGTTCGTCTTGTTGGAGTCTCTATCTCCTTTGAGAAGAATTTTTATCGGCTCCCATTCAGTCCCCCCTCCCCGGTTCGCCGTGTCGGTCCTTCAATAAAGGGAAAGTTCTCGGATGCCTGGTCTCAACAAAGGGCATAGAGGCCAATCCCGACAAAATCAAGGCACTGGTGGAAATGCAAGATCCAGTTTCCGTGAAGGATGTGCAGAAATTGACAGGAAGAGTGGCCACGCTCAACAGGTTCATTCCTAGGGCTGCAGAAAGAAGCTTACAATTCTTTCAAGTTCTTAGAAGTGCTAAGAACTTGCAGTGGTCCGAAACTCAGAAACAAGCTTTCCAAGAACTAAAAGACTACTTGTCCAACATGACCAAGTTGTGCCCTCCCGAACCAAGATCGCCACTGTAGCGAACATGGCCTCATATGCCATTAGTTCGGAGTTTGATTTTGGTGATTCATGACAACATGATCATTGGGACTAACCATATTGTTTGAGCATGTCTTTCTAGACATTTCTAGGTCCCAAGGATGCAAGAAAACCACATGCAAAAATGCCAAAACAAAGGGTCAAAACTAAGCAAGAAAAGGAAAAGAAAAGACACCGTCGGATGAACCGACGGTCCCTCAAATACAATCGTCGGTGCAATCGTCGGACAAGTTGGTGCACAGGGTCAAACCCTCGGTACCGTCGGATGAACCAACGGTCCGTTATTTAGTAGCGTCGGACGAGTTGCAGAGGAAGAGCAAGGAAGAAAGTAGCACCGGATGATCCGACGGTCTGAGTGAGGACCCCGTCGGTCTATCCGACGCTCAGTTTGAATTCATACAGAGACGCGCTAAGACAGAGCCTTCGGCACCGGATGATTCGACGCCTAGCCAAGATAAAGCGTCGGTCTATCTGACGGTCAGTTGGAAGCTAACAGTGGCGACTTGGACGCGAGGTCTTCAGCACCGGATGATCCGACGTAGCGTCGGAGCATAGCGTCGGAGCAGTTGTGTCAGAGAACCTCAACGGCTACGTGACATGGGAGGGGCACCGGATGAACCGACGTCCTGGAAAAGCATAGTGTCGGATCATCCGATGGTACCTTTTTCAGTAGACGTTAGCCAACGGCTAGTTTGATGCCTTGGGCTATTTATACTCCCTCCACTCACCCATTTGAGGGTGCTGGATTGTGTGGAAGTGCAGAGGAGTTCAAGACACATTGAAGATCATATCCAATCCATCCAAGTTCTTAATTGCTCATCCTTAGACTAGTACATGCTTTGTGTGTGTGCTTAGTGCTAGGCTTAGCTTAGAGTTGATTGAGTGCAAGGTTGTGCCAACCTTGTGAGGTGATTCTTGAGTGAATCCTACTGTACAAGGTTCGCCGGAAGCCTTGGGGCCTAAGTGGCTCACCGGCAATCGTCATTGACCCTCCAGCTTGGTGTGGAGCGGCGAAGACACTTTGTGCGGGGGACGTGGAGACCCCCTTCCTTGGTGGAAAAACTCCTTAGTGGAGGCGGCATCAAGGTGACCAAGAGAGCTTGGCAAGTGCCTAAGTGGCTAGCCTTTGTGGCGAGTCAAGTGGTGCTCTTGGGAGAGACTTGGTGATCGGGAAGCAATACTCTTGTGTGAGTGCTTCAACAACATGGACTAGGGGTGGCTTAGTGCCTACCGATACCACGGGATAAATCACGTGTCAAGAGTTTGCTTCCTCTCATCCCCTTTACGTTTCCGCATTTGCTCTATTGCAATCTTGGCTTGCCTTTACTTTCCTAGAGTAGTATCATGCTAGGATTGGCTATAGGTTGCAAACCTTGTTTCGGGATGGGAGTTTCACACTAGAACAACCCTAGTTGCACATCTAGATCGTATGTTCTAGTTTACTTTTGTGTAAATTTAGTGAAGCCATAGGTTAAGGATTTTAGTTGCCTAACTCACCCCCTCCCCCTCTTAGGCTAACGGGCATCCGATTCCTTATAGCCACTTCTCCTATATGTGTCTGCATTAAATTCAACAGTGAGCACCGTATTAGTGCAAGAAAAGGAAGAAGAAGGAAGCTCAAACTGATTCTCGTATATTTCGCTTCAGAAGCCCTGTCTGGCTCAAAAATCTTCTATTCCGAGTTGGAAAAGATTGCATACGCAGTCATCATGGCTACGAGGAAGCTGAGACACTACTTCGAGGGTCATAGGATAAGGGTCATCACCAATCAACCACTGAGTGACTTGTTCGGAAATAGAGAGGCATCTTCGAGAGAAGAAGCGCAATAAAATCGCAAGTCTTGGCCGACTTCGTCGTGGATTGGACTTCACCAACTCAAAATCTCGATGAAGAAATACCCACGCCTTGGATAGTGCAGTGTGATGGAGCTTGGTGTCACAAGGGAGTTGGAATTTCAGCAGTCATAACTTCTCCGGCGGGAGTTGTGATAAGATATGCAGCTCAACTCATATTCGCGAATAATGAACATTCCACGAACAATACAACAGAATATGAAGCCTTACTCTTAGCACTAAGGAAGATGAAAGCCTTGGGACAGCAGACCTTCATAATCAGAAGCAAGGAATCCCGTTTTGATGAAGTACTTGGAAAAGGTCAGAGAAATGGAAAGGCACTTCAAAGGTTATTCAGTGCAACATATTCCAAGAGATGACAACAACGAAGCAGACAAGCTGGCGAAAGCGGCAGCCAGAAATCAGGAATTGCCTCCAGATGTGTTCTTCGAAATCATCAGAGAACCATCTATCAAGGAATCAAGGCCAAAAATCGTGAATGTTGTGGAACCCCCGATTGGAGAGCAAAAATCATGGTGTTGACGGATAAAACTCGTATCCACCTACGATCCGCAAGCGTACGGACCTACACCTTTTTCACCATAGGATTCCCAAGGTTCTTGTCAATCTGCGGAGCAAGGGGATTACTAGCGCTTAACCAAGTACTAATCTAGTTGAATGGAAAACCTTTGAAAGAGTATTAATCTAAAGGTAAAACAATCTAACCTAAGTTAATCTAAGTTAGGTTGATCAAACAAATCTAGGGTTAAACTAGATGGTAAAGGGTGAACACAAGAGAGTGATTAAGAAAGATAAGCGTTCCCTCCCTAGGATCTAGGATAACATGGTATGCATCTACTACACGAGAGTGGTAAACCAATCTACCGGGGGTTGTGACCACGGTTTCGCCCTTTCCCTCCTCTAGTACTGTCACTACACGAAGGAAATCGTGACTAGACCTATGATGGACACGGCATGTTGATGGAATCTATGGGAGTAGCGGATATCATACGCCCGAAAAACACGGTAGCTAACCTTAATCATCAAAGAATCATCAACATGAAAACAATAGATTGAAACCACAAATCGAGTAGCGATCACATAGCATGCATCCATCTAACCCTAGGGATGAACGGAAACATTACCCCATCATCTTAAACGGATTGAAGCACATAGGGGTGGAGACTCCAGAGAACGTCGCCGATGAAGATGGTGGCGATGGAGCTTGGGAACACCCCTAGGCCAGTGGCTTGGAGTCCTCCTCTTGCTTCCTTCTCTCCGCCGGCGTTGATCCTTGCGACGAGCTCATCTAACTCTCTCCCTCATCTTGCGGCGGCAGTTTTCTGGTCAATGGCGTCGGTAGGATGATTTGTGCGATGTGGCGGCCGACGGCGGTGCAGGCAATAAATAGATAAACACCTAGGGCAAAGGGGGCACCGAACCGACCCCGGAGTGGGCTGGGCTGGTCGGCCCAGGCCGGCCGGCCCAGGCCCATTTCGGCCCGGTTCGGCCCCGGTTTCCTCCTCGGTTGCTTCTCGCGTGATCCCTTATTTGTGTGCACTTGCATGTGGGCTTTTGACGTCGTTTCCTTCACGGTTAAGGCTTGAATCCTTGCTATGCAAGCTTCACTGTTTTCTGGTTGAATCCCTGAAGACTTGCACGTTGACACTTCGGTCCTCGGGTCATTTGAAGTCGTGTTCATCACGTGTCTTGACTCTTGTCGGGCTTCATGATCTTCTTCCAAAGTGTTTGGTGAACTTATCCCGAAAGTCTCCTCTTTAGCGTAGATTTCCTACGTAAACAACAAACTCCAAAATCGACATGCAAGTGTGAACTTGTTACATCATTAGTATGCCTAGTGGCAGGTTAGTTGCAAATCATAATCGAAACCAATGTATAACAAGTACTCTAGGTTGACGGAAATTCACCGTCAACACATGCCTTATCTGAGAGGCCATTATGAACCACAAGATGAGTTGCAAGAAAAAAGTTAAAACAAAGGGCAAGGGGCTATGCAGTGGTAAATGGAGAGCTATGCAAATCGGGAGTCACTGAGCCTTGGCTAAGGTGCATCACCTCCGAAGAAGGCTTTGAACTTCTCAGAAAAATCCACAGTGGATTCTGCGGTGCACACATAGGCACGAGGGCTCTAGCAGGAAAAGAGATAAAGCAGGGATTCTATTGGCCTACCATAAACATAGATGCGAAAGCACTGGTTCGGCAATGTGAAGCATGCCAGAAAACGACGAATCAACAGAATCTACCTTCCATGCCAGTTCACCTCATTCCACCATCATGGCCATTGCAAAGGTGGGCGATGGACCTAGTCGGACCATTGCCAACAGCTCAAGGAAACTGCAGATTCGCTGCTGTTGTTGTCGACTATTTCACGAAGTGGGTAGAAGCAAAACCACTCGCAAACATCAAAGCACCAACAATTCAGAAGTTCTTTTGGTAGAATATAATCTACAGATTTGGAGTTCCGAGAGAACTGACTGTTGACAATGGGAAACAGTTCGACTATTACACTTTGAAAGAGTATTGCAAGTCCTTGGGCACTCATACGAAGTTCTCATCAGTGTATTATCCGCAGTCTAACGGAGCAGTTGAAAGGGCAAATGGGCTGATATTTTCGGGAATCAAAAAATGCTTGTTCGATTAAAAGAATGGTAAATGGGTTGATGAATTGCCGAAAGTATTTTGGTCCCACAACACTACTGTGTCAAGAGCAACAGGTTTCACACCGTTTGGCCTACTCTTCGGCACCGAAGCAATGAACTAGAGGAAATCAAGAATGAAAGCATCAGAGTGCTGAAAGCAAAAGAAATCTAAGAAGTTGACCAGAAAGTAGAAAGAGATATGATTGAGCTGACAATCCTCGAAGCTGCTGAGAACATCGAGAAGTACCAAAAAGAGACCAAGGCATGGAAAGACAAGAGAGTGGTTAGAAAAGACATCAAAACTGGTGATTTGGTGTTGAAAAGGAAGAAGAACTGGGAAAGCTCGGGGAAACTTCATGAATCATGGGAAGGACCATACATAGCAAAAGAAACAGAAAGAAGAAATGGCGAAGAGTTGCCATATTCGTGGAATGCCGACAGCCTGAAAAGGTATTACCCATGAGAATTCTAGAATTAGGTAGATTTAATTTAGAATATTTTTCCTTTTTTCGTAAGTTTACATTCTAGAAAACCTAAAAGCTGAAACACAAGTCTACAGGTGATTTCGGAGAAAAAACATTTGCTTTCTTTTTCGCAATTACATTACAATAAGGAGGACCGTACTCTTTTCCTTGCAAAGGGGCTCTAAATCAAGAGGCAAGGTTTTTAACGAGGAGGATCCTATGTAAATACTCTTTGTGATATATATGAAAAGAGTCTTCCCCCAAATCATGCATTTTGTGGATTCCATCGTGTGAAAGAAAAATTCGTGAAAAGGCTCTGTGATAGCCGAGATTCCATTGTGTGAAAGAAAAATTCGTGAAAAGGCTCCGTGATAGCTGAGATTCCATCGTGTGAAAGAAAAATTCGTGAAAACGCTCTGTGATAGCCGAGATTCCATCATGCGAAAGAAAAATTAGTGAGAAGGCTCCGTGATAGCTGAGATTTCAACATGTGAAAGAAAAAGTTCGTGTGAAAGGCTTCTTGATAGCCGAGATTCCATCATGTGAAAGAAAAAAGTTCATGTGAAAGGCTTCCTGATAGCCAAAATTCCATCATGAAAAAAGAAAAAGTCCGTGTGAGAGGCTTCATGATAGCAAGAATTCCATCATAAAAAAGAAAAAGTTCGTGTAAAAGGCTCCGTGATAGCTAGAATCTTATCATGAAAAGAGGAAGAGTTTGTGAAAAGGCTTTGTGATAGCCAGAGGCTCCGTGAATGTCACACCCTGAAATTTCCAATTTCAGGATGTGAATAGGAAAAAAAATTAAACAATGATTTAGTCTAAATTTTAAAATTTTGCCCAGCTTTTATATTTCTTTACAGGAAATATAGTATAGGAAAAATCCTTTGTTTGATTTTTCTAAATTAAATAAATAGTTGTGTGTGTGTTGCATTCATGCCGGTGCATTGTTTTTGGGTGTTTGGATTCAAATCCTGGTTTGAATTCTAATTGGTTTGCTTGTTTAGAAAGGGAATTGGATTTTGAAAAAAAGAGAGAACAAACCCCTTCCCGCGCAGGCCGCTTCCAGCCCATCTCCGCAGCCCAAGCCGGCGCGCAGCCCGCTTTCCTTTTTTTTCTTCTGCGCGCGCAGCCCGTTAACGTTTTGGCCCGGCCGGCGGCCCACGCCAACCCGCTCCGCCTCCCACCACCCTCGCGCCCGCGCCACGCGGGCCCCGCCCGTCATCCCTATCCTCCCGCCGCCACGCCGGTGTAGCGACCGAGTCGGGGTCGAGCTCGGGTTCCACCCCGACTCGGCGTCCGCGCCGTCTCGCCCCGGGCCCACCGGCCCGCTCGCCTAGGGGCTCCCGCCCTATAAGAGCGCCCCGCCGCCCCCTCGGCTACACCCCCTTCGCCGAAACCCTAGCCGCCTCCTAACCCTAGCGCGCCGCCGCCGTCCCTCCGCTCCGCCGCTGCCTCCCGGTCGTCGTGTGCAGCTTCAGGCGATTCGTGAGGAAGTGAGGACTTGAACCGTGGCATTTGTTCGCATCCGTGTACACCGCCTCGCCGGTTCGGCCTCGCCGGACCTCCGCCACCGCGTCTCCTCGCCGACCGCCGCGTTGCGCCGCCCTCGCCACCCCCGGAGGCCACCGTTGTGCTCGCCGTTCGCTTGCCGTCGTCCGGTGCCGGCCCCGTCGCGATTGGAGCACCCCCCGCTCGTTTTCACGGTCGCGCCGGCGAGCCGCCGCCCGGCACCGCCGCCGGCCTTACTCCGCCACAGCCGCTTGCGCAAGATTGGGGCCGCCGGTTCCCCAACCAACGGCCCGGATGAGATCCAACTTTACCAGTCAAACTAGCGTACCGGTCAACCCGCACCGCTTAGATCTCAGCCACCGGATCTCGATCCAACGGATCAGATCCGCCCCTTCAGCTTACCCGCGCGTTTTTGCAAATAAAGCCCTAACTTTTTCTAAAATCGCAACCCGGTCCTCCCACCTTAAGAAAACCCTTACGTATAGGTCCTGTTTTCTTCAGTTTAGCCCGAGAACTTAATTTTAATTTACAGATTAGTCCTAAAATTTGTTTTAGCCATAACTTCGTCGTTTTAACTCCGTTTTTAGCGTTCTTTATATCCACGCGATCGTCTCGACGAGTAGAACAACTTTTTGCCCCTGTTTAGTTCTGTTAGTACTGTTTGGTGATTGTTTCTTATTTTATTCCATTGTATGCTTGTATGTGAATGATGTGGTGCATAGAAGACGGTTCGTTCGTGGAGAACGCCAGAGTTGAAGATTTCCAAGACCTTGAGCAGCAGCACACGTTGGTAGAAGGCAAGTCCTTGCTGCATTCCCGTTGATCCTATTACAACATGCATTTTAATTACACCGTTATTTATTATTGCTTTGCATTAAATCGATGGGTCCTACTATTAAGGTTTGACTAGTTTTGTTTATCCTGTGCCTTGATCAACCTGGGTTTATGTTTATGTTGGGTAGACCGTGCTTAGTTGCTCAACTTGGGTTTATGGTGGTTTTGATGAACAACAATGTTAATCTTGCTTTATTTATGTTGTTCCTTTCATTAAACAAGATCACCTGTGTTAATCGGAACATGGAGAACCACCCAGGAAAATAGTGCTACCACAAGACATATGGCTCTGTCTTGGCTTATTAATTAGTGAACTAGGTGTTAGGTATGCTTTACCTGATAAGGGTTGGGAGTTGCCGGTAGTTGGTGTATAACCCGGCCCTCAGACTGATCTGCTCTGTGATAGCTTCGCAGCTGAGAGAGGTTTATGCATTGTGCTGTCAAGTAACCTAGCGAGCAGCCTGCATCTGGGGATCTTTGTAACGGCCTCGTAGCGTCCCTATGCAATCACACCTCGGCGGTGTGGTATGATGCCCGATCGCATCGCGTGGTTGGGTTTAAAGCTCTTCGGAGTTTTTACGCGACTTGTGGGTAAAGATGTACGACCTCTGCAGAGTGTAAAACTAACTAGTTAGCCGTGCCCACGGTCACGGGCGGCCTGGACCCTCACATGATTAAACTATGGAAGATGGATTAAACTTGTTGCATTTATTCTCGTTCATGATGATGATGCTTATGTTAATCTTTGGGTTGGTATAAACTTACATTTGCTAGTAATTTAGTTTGCTTAATAAAATTTGACCAACTAAAATGCTGATCTGCTATGCAACCACAAGCTTCCACCATAAAGCCTTTGCATGTTGTTATAGATCTTTTCCCTTGTTGAGTACGACATGTGCTCATGCTTGTTGCTCTTTTATATGCATCTACACAACCTGGTTCTTTGCTCGGACGGACGTTTTGAAGACTTTTCCGGAGAGTTCGGTGGTTTCTAGGCGAGCGTGCCACCGGTCACCGCCCGTGGAGACGTCCTTTACTGCTGCTAGTACTCGCTTATGTTACGATTTTGAGACATTCTGTCATGTAATAAAGTTTTAATACTCTCTTTACGCTTTTACACTGTGTTTTGGTATACACTGAGTCAATGCATGTGTGAAACTTGATCCTGGCGCACATGTGTTCTATGCATTCGGATTTGCCCTTAAATCCGGGTGTGACAGTGAAATCCTAAAATCCCACCGTCAAAGGGATTCCCACCAAAAGGCCTGAGACAACAACAAGTTGTGGCCTAAATCCCAGCGTCAAAGCGATTCCCACTAAAAAGTCTCGAGATCACAATGAGTTGTAGCCTGAGTTTCCGTCATGATAATTAATGGTAACCGCGGCTAAGCGAATGTATATGTCGTTGTTTAAGAATTTTTTGGTAGGGCTTCGTGAAATCCTTTCAAGATGAATGTTTTCGGTTGAAGAGGCAAGGGGCTCGAGTGAAATTCATAGAAAATAGTGATTGAAGCAACTAAGGGTTGTAGTATCAACCCGGGCAAGTTTGCCAAGTGGGACAAGTCCACAAAATTCGCAAGCAAATTTTGTCGACATGCATCACATTAATTGCGATTTCAAAACCCGCAAAAAATTTCTCAAAAGTGCAGATGGTCAAGACGACCGCATAACAATAAAATTTCTTTAACTTGCCTCGAGATTTTCATGCAAAACGACAAGGTGGGGAAGGGTGACGTTTTTCTCAAGAAAACGTTTTTATTTCCTTATTTGCATAAAAATCTTGACTTAGCATCATCAAGATTACATTGAGAATTACAAACTCTAGAATGAGAGTTCAACAACATGCCCTGGTTCGCGGCTGCTATTCTCCGCAACATCGCTTGCATACGCGAAGTCGAGCCCAGTAGTGATCGGGCTAAGGGGCTCCGTCTTCGGGATCCTCGGAAAGCTCGAGTTCGCAGTAGTGGAGTTCTCGTCTTTATGAAGAAGGAAGAAAGAAGAAAGATCGAAACAGTCCATCGAAAATCTAAGCGAAACTTCAAGCCAAAAATCCAAGAAATCTTGCTCTGGATGAGCTTCCTTGAACAAACGCCATGCTTCACCACTAACAAATACGTTCCCACGATGAATTCGTAGCGGCATCACATCCTGCGCAGGCCCAATTTGCAGGACCTGCACAGGTTAAAGTTTACAGGACAACTTGTTCAGACAAAATATTACAACCTAACAAATTTACAAATATACACAAGGGCCACGAGGGGCAAATGTTTCAGAAACATTCAGGCAGTGATATCAACCTTCGTGGAACTCTCTTCCTGATCAGAGCTTTCTTCAGCATCACCACCGCTGCGTCCCGCTGGCATCGTCATCTTCGGAAGAGGATTCTGGAGATGCAGCACTCTTTCCTTGCCTCTCTTCTTCAAGCACCTAAAGAAAGCAAAGAAAAAATATAAGGAAAACCAGAAATTAGGACTTCGTGAACTGGCCAAAGTAAGCAGTGTTCAACCTGGTCCAACTTAGCACGAGCGATCTTCTTGACAGCCTTTTTTCCGATAGCAATCCAGAATTCACTCGCGAACTTCACTCTGATAGCTATGACGTCTTCATTCGGACGTAATCGTGAAGTGCTCGTAGTATCAGGAAACTACGCAAGTTTCGCGCGAAACTTCACAAGGTCCGCACAATCAAAGTCGTGAAGCAGTTTTAATATGCTTCCAACAGAGAATACAGCAGCAAAGTCACTTGCACTAGAAATAACTTCAGGGAGTGCTTTAAACTCAGTGTCGATCCACTCCATGAAGTCGGAAATCCCTAAATTGGCAGGAAGGGGAGTAGGGCGAACACCTAAGTTCTCCAGAGATTTCTCATATTCTCCGAACAAAAGCCTCAGCCTGTCGAGCATTTCAGAAATGTTTCTCTTTGGAGTTTTCTTTTGATCAGCAAGCGCTTTTTTGAGGTCTTGGATTTTCTGCTCTTTGTTACTCAAAGTCTTTGCAAGATCAGCATTGTTAGCACGAAGATCTTCGGCAGCTTTTGAGGACTTGTCGTAATCCTTACGAAGATTTACAATCAGTTTCAAGTCTTCATCGTGTGTCTTTGGAAGTTTTTCGAGATCTCTTCTCGAACTCTCAGCAGCCTCCTCAGCTGCCTACTTTTCATCCTGACATCTCTTGAGGGCTACAGCCAGTTCGGACACCTTTTTCTGAAGATCGGAGTTCGCCGCTCGAGATAGCTTGAAATCACGACTCAGTTTCTTGCAATCCTCAATCAATTTCTTGTTTGTCTTCTCTTGCTCGATCAAACGTTCGCGGGCGATCCTTCCAAATACGGAGGCTTTTGCTGCATAATCCCTGCGCTGAACGGCGAGCTCGGACGAAGAGAACGAATGGAGAAGATCTTCAAATTCTACAAAATCGCAAAATGAAAGCCATAAATAGAAAATCGAGAGATTTAAAGTGAAAAAGAGTTGTAAAGGTGGTGCACCTCTCTTATCTTTGGCGACTAGTGCCTGT
Source organism: Cenchrus americanus (assembly GCA_947561735.1). Classification (NCBI taxonomy): domain Eukaryota; kingdom Viridiplantae; phylum Streptophyta; class Magnoliopsida; order Poales; family Poaceae; genus Cenchrus; species Cenchrus americanus. The sequence continues at coordinate 193,612,250 of OX387242.1, forward strand.
TTCGAACTTATAGAAGTTCCCTTCGAGGAAGTGCAAGGTTTCTTTCTAGTCCCGAATGGCCTCCCAATGCAAGTGAGATGTTTGTTCCGAGGCTCCTTCTCCTGTGTCATTAACAAGTGTAGACGATCCAAAGTGTTAAAATCGTTGATGTGCCATCTCCGGTAATGGCCGCCTCACAGCCAACACTTAGTAGTTCACCACGGTAGGACGTACCAAAGCTCTTGTTAAATGCATCCAGGGAAGGAGAGGGAACATGGCCTTCAGGGGGATCTTCACGAATTTCGACCAAGGGAGCGTCTGGGACGGGATTTTCACCCCTGTGAATGGTAAGCTCAAGCTCCTTGGTGAATTCAGGAGAAGCTTCATCTCGAACTGGGACAGGCTGAGAAAGGATAGTGTCAATGGTAGCAGCAGGGGGCTCAGCAGCAGCAGCGGAAACGACTTCCTTCTGAACCTCGGGAGCAGCATCTGAAAAGGAATCAATGTCCACGTACTCATCTTCAGAACCCGATGTGCAGTGCTCATGAAAATTGAATCTTAACAAAGGCCAAAAGAAAGAACCTTTTTGGATGGACTCCACGAAAAGGTCATCATCGAAAGCGGAGGGGACTCGTCGAACTTCGGAAGAGACAACCTTTTTGACAGCCTTCTTAGATTTCTTGTGGCTCATCTGAGCAAGGCTGGAGGCCGCCTGGAGTTCAGCGTCCGAAACTTGTTCGGAAGTCTTGCGTTTGCATTTCGACGATTCAAGAGACTTTGTTTTTGAGGGTTGAACACCAGAGGATGCAGTTTCGTCGGGAATCAAAAGGTTGATCTTGAAGGATCTTCTTCTCGGAGCTTTTGGGGGCGCAGCTGAACAACTGGCGACAGCAACGGCGGGCATCTTCAACTTACGAACCGTGCGTCGGGAGCGGAAAGACTTGTCTCCGCAGACTTCAGAGAATACCCGATTTATTCTCTTCTTATGCTTCACCAAGTTCTTGTATGTTTTATACTCATTCATGGTGTATTCGCCAATCAGGAGATTTACTCTTCTTTCAATTTCAAGCATAAAGTCGTCGGCACTCTGACCTTCCCTCAGTTGAAGGCCGAACTTCGGGAAGGAAACTTCTTGAGCTGCCCAGTTAACATTGATGTTCACGATTTCAGTTGGGCCCCAACCATAAGAAATCAGCCAAATTCGGGCAGCAACGAATTCTTCAATGATATCACGACCACCAAGGATAGTGCTCGCAAGGTGGAATGCATTTTCACTGCTCCTGATCCTGGCTGCTCGATGATTGTAGTCCACAGTGCACACAACAGTTAGCACCTCAATAGGCGAGGAGAGGGGATGAGCCGGTCCTTCGTAGATAGGGATTGCAGACATGTCAACTTTGACGTAGAACCAATACGAGTTCCAGCCTTCAGTGAAATTTGTTTTGCAGCAGTGTGCGATCTGAATTCACGTGATCCCTCTTCGCGTGTTCTGCCGACGAGTGTTGAAGGTGCAACATGCATAATGAGCTTCATAGAATTGGCCATCGTCGACCTTAATAACGTCAGCCACAATAACCAGCTCGAAGAATTGGGCGAAAGCGTCAACCCCGAAGTTGCAGCCACATGTCATCATGATCCAAATAAACTTGGACACTTCTAAGAATGAGTTTGGCGATAGCTGATGGATCTTCACAGAAAAAGCGTCAAGAATCGCCGGAAAAATTGGGTCACAGAGGAACCTCAGCCCGCAGGTGAAGAAGTCACGGAATACAACGACTTCACCGTCTTCGGGAGTAGGAGTCTGTTCATCCAGTGCACTGCGTCCGGTGCCCGCGGGAAAAAAGCCAGCAGCCTCGTAATCTCTGATCATGTTAGTTGTGACTTTGGATTCTCCGAAAACAAAGGACAGAGGAAGAGGCCCCGACTGCTTGGCTGCGATTAAATTTTTGACATCAACGTCAATATCTCCGACTTATTCATCCTCCAATCCAATTTCCCCGTCCTCGTGAGTTCTAGACTCGCTAGCAGCAAGAGGGGAGTGCCCTTCTGGGAGTTGTGCGGTCTCAGAATTCTGAACTTCTGACTCGGCCGGAAGGCCAGCTGCAGCCAACTCTTCGGTTGTCATAGGTCTAGCGGTACTTTTAGTTCGAGCCACCTGTTCGACGGTAATATAAGTCAGAAAAAATAATACGACATTTGTGAATAAAGTTCGCGAAACAAAAGGTGCGAATACGAACATTGAAAAGCAGAAATAATAACTAAATAACAAAGAGAGCAGTACCTTCGAGAGTTCGAGGAAGGCTTGAGGTTGTGAGCACTGTGTCGCGAAGCACTTTTCTGCGAAAATATGAGCAAAAGTTCGCGGAAAGTGAGAAGCCGGTGAAAATTTTTTACAGCGGCAATTCTCTATTTAGAGGGGCGGGGTGGGGGCAGTTTCAAGAACTCGCCTCGATTCGACCGTTGCGAGATTTCCGGAGGACGCGTGTCCACTCCGACGTTCCGAGGGTGACGTTCTTTACTGAAATTCTGAGATTTTCGTGGAATTGGATCGTCAGAGTCAACCCGCTTCCCCGAGGGGCTAGTGTTGGGGAATTCAGGAAAACCTGTCACCCTCGAAACGTCGAGTTTTACAAAATTCGTGAAATGAGTTTTCAGGAATCTTGAACCTGTGAAGATCTGGAATCTTGAACCTGTGAAGCTCTGAAATCGCGAACTTGCGAAGATCCGAAGCCCTGGACCTGTGAAGCTCGGAGTCACGAACTTGTGAAGATCTGGAATCTTGAACCTACGAAGCCCTGAGGTCGTGAACCTGTGAAGACCCGGAGTCATGAACCTGCGAAACCACGAAATCGGAAATCTGTGAAGTTCGGGAATTTGCTGAAGATTTCTTGGATGGGGAGATTCACGAATCAGTAGGGAGCCAAGTCAAAGACGTCATCTCAAAAAGTCTGGGTTTGGTGTGTGAACAAGTGGCAGGCTTGTAAATGTATGAGATGTAAACGACATTTATGTACATGTTCACAGTAAGAATATTCCTTGGGTCTGAGGGTATTTTCGGAATGTAAAAGTCCCTTCGTCTCCCTATAAAAGGGGGCGCGAGGGCACGTGTAAAAGCATTCATAACTTTTGAGGTTTGAGCCGTCCTTAGGAGATTCCTTGTCTCCTCACGCGTCATCAGTGTACTTGAATGTATTTACTTTCCTTCCTCTCGTGTTCGGGGGTTTCATCCGAATTTTCGGACACCCCCAACACTCACCTCCGCGCCTTGTACAACTTCAACACGCCGCTTGTGATACGGTCGGCAAGGAGATGCCTGAGCCCACGGAGGTCGTGCTTGGGTGCGGTAGTGTCGTCCTCAACGATCGTTGATGTTGAAGTTGGTAGCGGTGGGTGGGATCGAGGTGAGGACGGGAGGGGGAGGGGTGATGGCGGATGGGCTGAATGACGACGCGGTGACACCGTGGTTGGTGGTTGAGGTGTGGAGCGGGGCGGCACCGGTGCTGGGCCGGAGGATGAGGCGCTGCGGCGGTTGTTGTGTCCACCGAGGAAGTTGTGTTTGTTGTTGTGCATCCTAACCTTGAAGACGCCCCTGCCAATGCCGATGTCACGACACCACTCGTCGACAATGGCCTCGTCGCGCTTCTGCAGCCGCCACCCGAGCCGCTCCGACAGCTAGCTCCTGCATCCGCAGCTTCTGCTTAGCGGTGAACTTGGTACGGAAGCGCTTCCTGTGGGTGGCGCGCTCGACGGCGTCAGCTGGGCAGGAGGCAGCCCCTGCGCCGCGGCCACCACCTAGAGTCCGCCCAAGTCGCCGGCGGTTGTGGTGGCTAGCCCCGCCGTCACTTGAGTCGACGCTCCCCAGTGGCCAAAAATGGTGTGACACGTCGTTGCCAACACTACCGTCACCTCCACCGAAGCTGAAGAACACTGGGAAGTGTTAGAGAGTCCGGTAATATTCATGTAACAAGCCCAAGAGAGTTAGGCTCGGCCAGGATCTTGTAGATAGAGTTTGTTGTGTTCAAGATTGTAATTGTAACTAGAAAATCTAGATTAGCTCAACCCTGGCCGAGCCTTGATCTCAAGGCTATATATTGTAAACCTCTCCATGTATTTTGAATATACAATCAACACGAAACCGACGCCGAGACAAAGGCGATCGTTCTACGCCGCTGCACGCGTGATTATTCTTTCATGGTAATCAGAGCCTTTGCTGCTTAGATTAGCTTGCAATCATGTCCCACAGTTCAAGCTCTAGCGCCGCCCCTTCCTCCTCCAACTTGTTCTTTGGCATTCAGATTTATGAAAAGCTCAATAAGAACAACCATGCGCTATGGAGGCCACAGGTGCTGGCTGCAATCCGTGGCGCGCGACTGGAGGGCCATATCAATGGCAAAACTCCGGCACCACTTGCTGAGATCGACATCAAGAAGGGAGATGACGTCCTCAAGGAGCCCAACCCGACGTACGATGAGTGGTTCGCTCTGGATCAACAGATCTTGGGCTCCATCTTCACCTCCGTGACCAAGGAAATCCTTGGCCAGATCGCTGCATCCACGACGGCGGCCGAAGCGTGGGCTGGCATTGGAGATATCTTCGCTGCCCACACTCGCGCACGTTCGGTGAATGTGCGCCTCGCACTTGCAACAACGAAGAAAGGCGCGATGACTATCACTGAGTACATCAATAAGATGCGTACACTCGGTGATGACATGAAGGCCACTGGGAAGGTGCTCGACAACGATGAGATGGTCACCTACATCCTCAACGGCCTCGACCACGACTTCGACTCCATCGTCTCCGCCGTGATGACACGCGTCGAGCCGATCACCGTTGCTGAGTTGTACTCCCAACTCCTCAGCTTCGAAAATCGGATTGACTTGAAGAACAATGGTGGATCCAACGGCTCAAGTTCGTCAACATATGTTGCCAACCGGGGTCGTGGAGGATGCGGTCGAGGAGGAGGGCGCAGTGGTCGTGGATGCAACAACCCAGGCCGTGGACAGGAAGGGCGTGGACAGCAGCCACGCAACAACAAACAGGAACGCTGTCAGGTATGCTTTAAGAAAGGTCATGCTGCTAATGAGTGTTGGCATCGCTTCGATGAAAATTATGTACCAGATGAGAAGCTTGTCGGTGCTGCGTACAATTCCTATGATGTCGACACGAACTGGTACACTGATACCGGCGCATCTGACCACATTACAAGCAACCTGGAAAAGTTATCTGTTCGTGACAAGTACAAGGGCAACGACCAGATTCACACCGCTAGCGGTGCAGGTATGAAAATTAGTCATATTGGTCATAACGTTGTTCCGACTACCTCTAAACATTTACATCTAAATAACATTCTTCATGTTCCTGATGCCGCAAAGAATCTTATATCTGTTCATCATCTTGCTCAAGACAATTCTGTCTTTTTTGAATTTCACCCTGACTATTTCTTGATAAAGGATCAGGCCACGAAGAACACGATCCTTAGGGGGAGAAGCCACAAGGGTCTTTATCCTCTTCCTTCAACCGACCCAATAAAGCAAGCTTTTGGAGTTGTGAAGCCCACCTTTGCAAGGTGGCATATTTGTCTTGGTCATCCATCCTCTCCCATTGTGTCGAGGGTGGTCTCTAGAAACAAGTTGCCATGTTGTTTTGAATCAAATAAAGAGTCTGTTTGTGATGCCTGTCAAAAGGCAAAAAGCCATCAATTGCCTTATGCCAAGTCATCTAGTTTCTCTAGTCATCCCTTAGAATTAATTTATTCAGATGTTTGGGGTCATGCACCCGAATCGGTTGGAGGAAAGAAATATTATGTTAGCTTTATCGATGATTACAGCAAGTTTACTTGGATTTATTTGCTCAAATTTAAGTCAGAGGTGTTTGAAAAATTTCATGAGTTTCAGAAACTTGTGGAAAGACTTTTTGATCGCAAAATTCTCACCATACAAACCGATTGGGGTGGTGAATATCAAAAACTTCATTCGTTTTTTGAAAAAGTCGGCATCACTCATCATGTCTCTTGTCCTCATGCTCACCAACAAAACGGCGCTGCAGAACGCAAGCACCGTCACATAGTTGAAGTTGGTTTAGCTTTATTAGCGCATGCCTCAATGCCTTTAAAGTTCTGGGATGAGGCGTTCTTAGCTGCAACATACCTTATTAACCGAACACCCAGCAAAGTAATTGACTATATGACACCCCTAGAGCGTCTCTTCAATCAAACACCTGACTATTCTTCTCTAAGGATTTTTGGGTGTGCTTGTTATCCTAATCTTCGGTCATATAATCGTCACAAACTTGAGTTTAGATCAAAACAGTGCGTGTTCCTTGGATATAGTAACATGCATAAGGGGTTTAAGTGCCTAGAAATCTCCTCTGGCCGAGTTTATGTCTCTAGAGATGTGGTGTTCGATGAAACTGAGTTTCCCTTCTCAAAACTCCATTCTAATGTAGGGGCACGCCTCAGGGAAGAAATTCCTCTTCTTCCTTTTAATCTTCTTAATCCCATAGAGTCGGAACAGTAGGGTGATCATGTGGCTAATTTACTTGATAATTCTAATGCATCTGGTGAAAGTTTTGATCAAAACAGGGCTCCTAATGTACCCCTTATGAGTTCTGAAGCTACAGGACAAGAAAACCCTGGTCCCGAAGCTGATCCGGTCCAAACTCAGGCGCTGGAGCAGGACACAGCCCCGGGATCGCCGTCGAATCTGCCTCGGGCCTCGTCCTGGTCGACCGTGCCACGGACGGACCCGGGCCCGGCGCCGCCACGACGTCCTCACCGGCCGCGGGCGCGCGCCGGGGGGGAGACAACACCCCGAGCCAGCGAACCCGCCGACGCCACGTCGCCGCTGTCGGACGCCGCTCGGGAGACAGGCACCGACACCGCGTCTGGTCCTGTCCCAGAGACGCATGATCTACCTCCGGGATCCTCTGTGGCCGGTGGCACAGGCGGCACAGCTGCCTCTTCTGTTGATCAACAGCTCTGGCCTCGAACACGTCTTCAAAGTGGGATTCGCAAGGAGAAGGTATATACTGATGGCACTATTAAATATAGTTTCTTTGCTTCCGCTGATGAACCTCGCAACCTAGAAGAGGCCCTAAAGGATAAAAATTGGAAAGCTGCATTGGATTCTGAATATATGGCACTAATGAAAAATAAGACATGGCACCTAGTTCCTCCGCGTAAGGGAATTAATATTGTGGATTGTAAATGGATTTGGAAGAAAAAGTATAAGTCAGATGGGAGTTTAGACAAGTATAAAGGTCGTTTAGTTGCAAAAGGCTTCAAGCAACGATATGGCATAGACTACGGAGACACCTTTAGTCCAGTTGTTAAACCTGCTACCATTAGAGTCGTTCTCTCTTTGGCTGTTTCACAAGGATGGAGTCTAAGGCAACTTGATGTAAGTAATGCTTTCTTACATGGCCATCTTGAGGAAGATGTTTATATGAAACAACCCCCAGGTTATGAGGATAGAAACTTTCCTGGATATGTTTGCAAGTTAGATAAAGCTTTATATGGTCTTAAACAAGCACCCAGAGCCTGGTATTCAAGACTTAGCACAAAATTGCAAATGCTTGGGTTCCAGGCGTCAAAGGCAGATACATCTTTGTTCTTCCTCAGGAAAGGTTCACTTACTATGTTTATTCTTGTCTATGTTGATGATATCATAGTCGTGAGCTCAATTCTCAGTGCTACTATGGCATTGCTGAAGAAACTAAATGAAGACTTTGCACTAAAGCATCTAGGAGAATTGCATTATTTTCTTGGCATAGAGGTCTCCAAGGTACGTGATGGCATATTACTTACACAAGAAAAATATGCTAATGATCTGTTGGAACGTGCTGGCATGACACAATGTAAGCCGGTGAATTCACCATTGTCTACTACGGAAAAACTCTCACGCTTTGAAGGATCTGTTCTTGGACCAAAGGATGCTACAAATTATCGCAGCATAGTAGGTGCTCTTCAGTACTTAACCTTGACAAGACCTGATATTTCGTTTGCAGTTAATAAGGTTTGTCAGTTTTTACATGCACCTACTACGACTCATTGGGCAGCAGTAAAACGGATTTTGAGATATCTAAAGCAATCCACTAGAGTTGGCTTGAAAATTAGCAAATCTCATTCATTACTTGTCAGTGCTTTCTCAGATGCAGATTGGGCAGGTTGCCTGGATGATAGGCGCTCTACAGGAGGCTTTGCTGTGTTCTTAGGAACAAACCTCGTGTCATGGAGTGCTCGTAAACAAGCAACAATGTCAAGATCTAGCACTGAGGCTGAATATAAAGCATTGGTGAATGCCACAGCAGAGGTTATGTGGATTCAAACCATACTTATGGAACTAGGTGTTCGTGCGCCAAGAGCTGCTAAATTATGGTGTGATAATATCGGAGTTAAGTATCTCTCAGCTAATCCTGTCTTTCATGCTAGAACAAAGCACATTGAAGTTGATTTTCATTTTGTCCGAGAAAGAGTAGCTAGAAAGTTACTAGATATTGGATATATATCTACCAAGGATCAAATTGCTGATGGGTTTACAAAGCCCCTTCCTGTTCGACAGCTAGACATGTTCAAAAACAATCTAAACCTTGTATGCTCATATTGAGGGGGAGTGTTAGATAGTTCGGTAATATTCATGTAACAGGCCCAAGAGAGTTAGGCTCGGCCAGGATCTTGTAGATAGAGTTTGTTGTGTTCAAGATTGTAATTGTAACTAGAAAATCTAGATTAGCTCAACCCTGGCCGAGCCTTGATCTCTAGGCTATATATTGTAAACCTCTCCATGTATTTTGAATATACAATCAACACGAAACCGACGCCGAGACAAAGGCGATCGTTCTACGCCGCTGCTCGCCTGATTATTCTTTCAGGAAGGACGACGAGCCCAGTGTTGTGGTCACCGCGGGCACCATGTGGTCGAAGAAGAAGTGGGGTGTCTCGCCGATGCCCTACATGAACATGGTGTACTACGAGGACTCCTCACCTCCGGCGCTGCTGCTCGCCAGTGCCTGCGACTCTAGCAGTGACTCCGGGAAATTGAGCTTGGCGATGGTGGTGAAGAGTGTGGTGGGAGCGGAGGTGGACATGAGGCGAACGGGCGATGCAGTGGAGCATGAATTGGCCTGGAGGTTTCTGTTTTGACTTTGTTACGGGTGTAGATGCCTTTCTTTTGGCTGACATATGGGGTCCATAGGAAAATAGAGGGCTAGACAGATTTCTCCACTGGCGTTAAGAGCTAATTTTGGGCCTCAATATTTTTATAGTTGGCTTGCAAATAGGTTTTGGAGACCTCGATTTAGAGGACACAGCCAAAACCTCGATTTAGAGGACACAGCTAGGGTTGCTCTTAGCTATAGCAACAATGGAGGGCATGGCGCCCTGTCCAAGCAGTCCATGGTCCGGGTTTGGCGCCACATCCGGCAGTCAATGCCACCAGAGCTCGCACCCGGCAAGAGGAGGCGGAGAGGCAGGCCCCGTATATTAGGCCGTGCAAGTGGAGCAACCGCGCAGGGCCACCCAAATTTGGAGGCCGTCCAAATCTGATGCATGCAAAGTGGTTGATTTTTTTTCCCAATCACGGTTCTTGCTTACCTTCCTGAGTCCTGCCTGCTCATGAGCAATGCTTATCAGTGCACGCATCGCAATCGAAGAGATAGGATGGAAAATGTAAAAAACCAAAGCGGCGGTGATGGGTTGGGACTTGGGAGGGAGATGTGCGGTGGATCAGCCAGTGAAGTGAGAAGAGAGAGAAGAGGATTGCGAGAGTCTAGAGAAGAATGTAAAAAATCAAACCGGTTGTGATGGGTTGGCGGTGACGTCATTTCTCTCGTAGTGAATTATTTTGTAATCATAAACAGTAAAGGCGAACCAACATAGGTACGAGTCACGCAATATGTGTAAGGAATCGGATGCTCGTTAGCCTAAGAGAGGGAGGGGGTGAATTAGGCAACTAAAAACCTTAACCTATAGCTTCACTAACTTTACACAAAAGTAAACTAGAACATACTATCTAGATGTGCAACTAGGGTTGTTCTAGTGTGAAACTCCCATCCCAAAACAAGGTTTGCAACCTATAGCCAATCCTAGCATGATACTACTCTAGGAAAGTAATGGCAAGCCAAGATTGCAATAGAGTAAATGCGGAAACGTAAAGGGGATGAGAGGAAGCAAACTCTTGACACGTGATTTATCCCGTGGTATCGGTAGGCACTAAGCCACCCCTAGTCCACGTTGTTGAAGCACTCACACAAGAGTATTGCTTCCCGATCACCAAGTCTCTCCCAAGAGCACCACTTGACTCGCCACAAAGGCTAGCCACTTAGGCACTTGCCAAGCTCTCTTGGTCACCTTGATGCCGCCTCCACTAAGGAGCTTTTCCACCAAGGAAGGGGGTCTCCACGTCCCCCGCACAAAGTGTCTTCGCCGCTCCACACCAAGCCGGAGGGTCGATGACGATTGCCGGTGAGCCACTTAGGCCCCAAGGCTTCCGGCGAACCTTGTACAACAGGATTCACTCAAGAATCACCTCACAAGGTTGGCACAACCTTGCACTCACTCAGTTCTAAGCTAAGCCTAGCACTAAGCACATACACAAAGCATGCACTAGTCTAAGGATGAGCAATTAAGCACTTGGATGGTTTGGATATGATCTTGAATGTGTCTTGAACTCCTTTGCACTTCCACACAATCCAGCAACCTCAAATGGGTGAGTGGAGGGGGTATAAATAGCCCAAGGCATCAAACTAGCCGTTGGCTAACGTCCACTGAAAAAGGTACTGTCGGATGATCCGACGCTGTGCTTTTCCAAGGCGTCGGTTCATCCGGTGCCCCTCTCACGTCACGTAGCCGTTGAGGTTCTCTGACACAACTGCTCCGACGCTGCGTCGGATCATCCGGTGCTGAAGGCCTCGCGTCCAAGTCGCTACTGTTAGCTTCCAACTAACTGTCGGATAGACCGGCGCTAACCCTGACAAAGGCGTCGGATCATCCGGTGCTGAAGGCTTCGTCTTGGCACGGCGCTGTATGAATTCAAACTAAGCGTCGGATAGACCGACGGGGTCCCCACTCAGACCGTCGGATCATCCGGTGCTACTGTCTTCGCTGCTCTCCCTCTGCAACTCGTCCGACGCATCTAGAAATTGGACCGTCGGTTCATCCGACGGTACCTAGGGTTTCACCCTGTGTACCAACTCGTCCGATGATTGCACCGACGCATGTAAATGAGGGATCGTCGGATCATCCGACGGTGTCTTCTCTTTTCCTTTTCTTGCTCGGTTTTGACCCTTTGTTTTGGCATTTTTGCATGTGGTTTTCTTGCATCCTTGGGACCTAGAAATGTCTACAAAGACATGCTCAAACAATATGGTTAGTCCCAATGATCATGTTGTCATGAATCACCAAAATCAAACTCCGAACTAATGGCATATGAGGCCATGTTCGCTACAATCTCCCCCTTTTTGGTGATTTATGACAACACAACCAAGGCAAGCATAAATTTGCTAGAATTGACAAAATTAGAACCACTTACACTTGCTTGGATGTTTACCATCATCCAAACTCCCCCTAGATCAAACTTCCCCCTTTTTGAACTTCATGTTCACATTCTCCCCCTTTGGTCTCATATCCTCGACACAACTTGTAAGCATCCTTGAAACCACTTGTAAGCTAAAGCCACAAGCTTGCTTTGGTCCCACATTCTCCCCCTGTGGAATAAAATCTCCAAAAAGTCCCAAAGCAAAAGGTCCAAGGAAACTTGCAAGACCTAGCAAACATAGCTCAAAGGAGAGATGTTAAATGCAAGGGAGAAAGCCACATGAACCATGATCCATATGTATGATATCAATGAAGATACCACATGTGTGAATAACTAAGGTGGATCACAAGCTCATGAGACTAGCATGATACAACCTAAGCTCCCCCTAAGTGTGTGCACAAAAAGAATACCACTTGCAAGACAAGGGTAGTGAGAAACAAGTGCACAACTACAAACTTGTAAAACAAGGAAGCTTAGAGCATATCATGCAAAGAGGTAGCTTAAAGGACAAGAGATAAGACAAATGGGTTCTTGTTACATTACCACTTGTAGATATCACTTGTAGTCCTTTGATCATTGCATACCTCCGGGGGATGATCCTCTCTACCTTGTTGGCACCACATTAAGATGAGCCACTTGGAAATGATATCACTAGGTGACACCACTTGAAAGAAGCTTGCATAGAAGACACTTGGGGTACCACAAGGATTAGGAATGTATGAGTACATTGCCTTTGAACTTATATAGAGACATAAGCTCGCAAGGACATGACTCAATAGCATGAAGCTCATATTGCTATATTCACTCTTTTAGAGATGTTAGATCACATTTAGAGTGAAATAGCATTCTCTTAGAATGAAACACCGCACCGGAACGCGTCGTTAAGGGATTACATAAGATAAGCTTGAAGCAATGTTAGTCCCATAACCAAACCATAGGATGAGCTCCCCCTAAATGTGTGCATTTAGTGTTTGAATCACCAACCAAATATATGCACATTGTTTATGATAACAAAAGGGAAGCTTACCCTATAGCTTGCTCATGATGCAAAGAGATATATATGAAAACATGCACCATGAAAGAACAAGTGTAGCTTTCCTACACACTAATCAAACCATGTAGATTGCTCATGGGTTAGCACATGACACAAGCAGCCTACCATACGTAAATATTGCAACAAATGCAACCTAAACAAGTCAATGGAGCTACAATGATGCAAGAGATAGGTACTCAATCGGGGAACTTGGGCAACAAATGTCCAACTTGCAAGCTTGGCTTCTAGGCTTGAATCTTCACAACTTCTTTGTGCCAAGCCTCCCAAGTCCCCGCTTATGGCCTTCAAGTGGCCTTCGGAACCCAAACCATTTGAGGCCCCTTCATGTTGGTAATGACTTCCTTGGGCACCCAAATGGGTTGGTTCCTACCCCGCTCTTCCTTCATCTTCCCAACCTTGTGTGCAACCACCTTGCCATTTGCTTTCTTCTTGATGACGTAGGTGTTGCTCTTGGTCTTGTTCTTCCAGTTGGGCTTGGTGTAGATGAGGGAGCTCTTGATGGTGGGCTTCAATTTCTTCTTTGTGCCCTTGTCCATCTTCTTGACAAATTGAGGGTATTTGTAGAACTTGTTCCCTTCTCCATGATACTTGTAGCAAGTCACGGTTGTACCCTTCTCAAGCTTCTTCACCATGGGATCACGGTTATCTTGGGAAGGTTGGACTTGGCTTTTCATGTCTTGAGAGATGTCCACTTGTTCTTCATCATTCTTGCCCTTGCACATCAAGTTTGCCAACCTCTCTCGGAGCCATTTCACTTCTCGCTTGAGCTCATCATTTTCCTTGCCTATGAGATAATCACATGACTCTACAACAACATTCTCATGGCAAGATGGTGAGCAAGATTCATCAATTAAATCAATGCAAGAAGTTGAAGCATCTACCTTGGAGATAGGAATTGCACAAGGGATAGATGTTTCATCAAGCTCAAAGGAATTACTTGTTTTAGTCTCATTGCTCTCAATCTTAGATTTTAGCTCCTCACACTCCTTGCTAAGCAATTTGAATTTGCACAACAAATGTTCATAATTTGTAGCAAGGGTGTCACTAAGATCATTGAGAGCATTGAGTTCTTTGATTTCATTAGCTTGTTGTTCAAGCATTCCTTTTTGCTCATGGATTAGCTCAACAAGATCATTGAGAGAGGTGGTGTCGGATTCGTCATCACTTACATTGCTTTCCATACCTTTGGCCATAAGGCACATGTGTGATGATGAAGGACCTTGCATGAAGCGGGTGGTGAAGTTCTTTCTTGATTCATCGCTTGAGCTAGAAGAACTTGATCCACCACTTGTCCACCCACGGACGACTATTGTTGCTTCTTGCCTTGGTCTCCTCTCCTTGACCACCTTCTTCTTGGGCTTGTGCTTGATCTTGGTGAACTTGATGTGTTGATGATGACGCCCTTCTCTCAAGTGGACGTTGTAGCCGTACATGTTGACTTTCTTCACATACTTGAAGATCTTCTTCACGTACTCGCCCCCCATGGATTCAACCTCTTCATCACTTGTAGAATCTCCATCGTCACCATCATCACCATCATCTTTGCTTGAGCTTCCATGAGTAGCCATCCTACTCAACATTTTCTCTTGTCGGCTTGAGAGAGCATGGCTTGTTGTTGGAGAGGATGGTTCTTGAGACTTTTCTTGGGGCGTCTTCTTTGACTTGGGCATGAGTTGAAGCTCATGTGCCATGATCTTGCTCAAGATATGCGATGGCTTCAAATCTTCGAGCTTCTTCTCGTAGATGATTGCTTTCACCAAGTCATAGTCGGGCTTTCGGAGACTTTGAAGGATCTTGCAGTTGATGTTCAAGTCCGTGATGTCCTTCACATCTAAGACATTAATCTCATTGACAAGCACATTTAGGCGTGAGTACATAGATTCGGCATTTTCATTAGCAAGTTGCTTAAAGCTATTGAATTTCTCAAGGAGACAACCATAGCGTTCATTAGCAACTTCTTTTGAACCCTCATTTTGCTCCTTGATGGTTTTCCATAGCTCATGAGAATTTTCACAAGTAAAAACTCTATTGAAAACGCCTACATCTAGTGAGGACAAAATGATACTCTTAGCAATCACATCAAATTGTTTTTCCATTCTAGTACCATTTTTCATGCCCTCATCGGTGACTCTCCAAACATTAAGGTCCCTTGCTTGAAGATAGGCCTCCATGAGAACCTTCCAATGAGGATAGCCCGTGCCATCGAAATGTGGAGCCAAACCTAAGGTATCCACCTCTCTCATTCCTCTATAGAACAACTCACTAGGCGGTGAAGCCTAACCGTTCCAATGAGCCGGTTTTCACAATTTACCAATCGAATTGGTGTTTCCTTGTGAAGGAAGTGAGTCCCGGCTCTGATACCACTTGTAAGGAATCGGATGCTCGTTAGCCTAAGAGGGGGAGGGGGTGAATTAGGCAACTAAAAACCTTAACCTATGGATTCACTAACTTTACACAAAAGTAAACTAGAACATACTATCTAGATGTGCAACTAGGGTTGTTCTAGTGTGAAACTCCCATTCCAAAACAAGGTTTGCAACCTATAGCCAATCCTAGCATGATACTACTCTAGGAAAGTAAAGGCAAGCCAAGATTGCAATAGAGTAAATGCGGAAACGTAAAGGGGATGAGAGGAAGCAAATTCTTGACACGTGATTTATCCCGTGGTATCGGTAGGCACTAAGCCACCCCTAGTCCACGTTGTTGAAGCACTCACACAAGAGTATTGCTTCCCGATCACCAAGTCTCTCCCAAGAGCACCACTTGACTCGCCACAAAGGCTAGCCACTTAGGCACTTGCCAAGCTCTCTTGGTCACCTTGATGCCGCCTCCACTAAGGAGATTTTCCACCAAGGAAGGGGGTCTCCACGCCCCCCGCACAAAGTGTCTTCACCGCTCCACACCAAGCCGGAGAGTCGATGACGATTGCCGGTGAGCCACTTAGGCCCCAAGGCTTCCGGCGAACCTTGTATAGCAGGATTCACTCAAGAATCACCTCACAAGGTTGGCACAACCTTGCACTCACTCAGCTCTAAGCTAAGCCTAGCACTAAGCACATACACAAAGCGTGCACTAGTCTAAGGATGAGCAATTAAGCACTTGGATGGATTGGATATGATCTTGAATGTGTCTTGAACTCCTTTGCACTTCCACACAATCCAGCAACCATAAAAGGGTGAGTCGAGGGGGTATATATAGCCCAAGGCATCAAACTAGCCGTTGGCTAACGTCCACTGAAAAAGGTACCGTCGGATGATCCAACGCTGTGCTTTTCCAGGGCGTCGGTTCATCCGGTGCCCCTCTCACGTCACGTAGCCGTTGAGGTTCTCTGACACAACTGCTCCGACGCTACGTCGGATCATCCGGTGCTGAAGGCCTCGTGTCCAAGTCGCCACTGTTAGCTTCCAACTAACCGTCGGATAGACTGAAGTTAACCCTGACAAAGGCGTCGGATCATCCGGTGCTGAAGGCTTCGTTTTGGCGCGGCTCTGTATGAATTCAAACTAAGCGTCGGATAGACCGACGGGGTCCCCACTCAGACCGTCGGATCATCCGGTGCTACTGTCTTCGCTGCTCTCCCTCTGCAACTCGTCCGACGCATCTAGAAATTGGGCCGTCGGTTCATCCGACGGTACCTAGGGTTTCACCCTGTGTACCAACTCGTCCGACGATTGCACCGACGAGGGACCGTCGGATCATCCGACGGTATCTTCTCTTTTTCTTTTCTTGCTCGGTTTTGACCCTTTGTTTTGGCATTTTTGCATGTGGTTTTCTTGCATCCTTGAGACCTAGAAATGTCTACAAAGACATGCTCAAACAATATGCTTAGTCCCAATGATCATGTTGTCATGAATCACCAAAATCAAACTCCGAACTAATGGCATATGGGGCCATGTTCGCTACAATATGCTAGTTTTCTCATCCACATCGCAATTAATCAACTAGCTTGTCTTCGTTCAACATTCATTGAAGAAATGAATACTAATTTAGCAAGACATGCATACGAAGAATGAACGATTTGTCAAGCCTCCAAGTTTTATATAACCAAAAAAAAGTAGAAAGCCAAAATATCTATACAAATTGTCAAGCCACGATACTTTGACTTCTTTTTCTGATCTGCTTCACCACTACACTATAAAGTGACCGGCGTGGTTTCTGACTTGCAAAGTGTAATAAAGTACTAGTACTAGCTACATATAGGCACTATGGATGACAAGGCGCTCCTCGCCGCCGTGTCCGTGTTCGCTCTGCTCGTGGTTCTGTCCAAGCTCAAGTCCCTTCTCGTCACAAAGCCAAAGCTTAACCTTCCGCCGGGGCCATGGACGCTCCCGGTGATCGGCAGCCTCCACCACCTCGTCACCAACCCAATCATCCACCGCGCAATGCGCACGCTGGCGCAGAAGCACGGTCCGCTCATGACGCTCCGGCTTGGCGAGGTGCAAGCGATGGTGGTGTCGTCGCCGGAGGCCGCAAAGGAGATCACCAAGACGCATGACATCACGTTCGCCGACCGGCACATGAACGCCACGATGACCACATTCACCTTCAACGGCAACGACATCGCGTTCGCGCCCTACGGCGAGCGGTGGCGCCAGCTCCGCAAGATCTGCGTGCTGGAGCTGCTCAGCGCTGCCCGGGTGCAGTCCTTCCAGCACATCCGTGAGGAGGAGGTGGCACGGCTGATGCAGAACCTCGCTGCGTCCGCCGGCGCCGGCGGCGCCGTCAACCTCACCAAGATGATTGCTAGGTTCATCAATGAGTATTACTGAAGATTTGGTGTCGTACTCACGGTGATTCGGTGAAGGTGTTCAGGCATGTTCCTTGGCCCTTGCTGCCACCAAGGGATATGATACGATCTCATCGTCGGTCCGATCAAGAACCAAGCAAGCGGGAGAAGCAAGCATTGTTTCATTTACCTCCTTTCGAGCACTGGAGATGGCTTGGCGCGGTTCCTTCTCTCTGGCGCTTCGCTCTTTGGGGACTCCTAATCTGGTGATCTCTTGATTGAGGGATTGCCCTCTCTCCTGGTGCGGTCTTCTAATTCTTCGTCCTTCCCCTCCTGTGCTCTGTATTCTCTGGTGTTCCCTCTTCCTTTGATCTTGGATTCAGGTTACTCTTTGTCCTATCCTGGTTTTTCCCTGTTTCGTTGTTGGACATGGACTTCTCCAAGTTGGACTTTCAGTTTGGCAAGGATTTTTCTAGCAAGGTGTGGAGTTTTTTGGGATCTCAGGTTGCCCCGGGAGGCAAATCTAAAGAGCAAGTCTTTCATCTGCTGGTTTCTTTCAGTCGCAACAGATTCAGACTCACTGGTGATTCGGTTGGCACCTGCCTTCAAGCTGTCCTAGGTGGAGAGGCATTGGCTTTCGATGCCTATCATCTAGATGATCAAATTTTCAGGTTCTCTGTCTGTTCCAAACAAGTTGGGTTCATGATTCTCCGCCTGAATTCTTTTGCGTGTGAATGGTTCAAGCTGGGTTTCTTCCTGCTTAATGATTCTGGATTCAAGAAAGCTCTGGCATTTGCAAAATCGGACTCAGGCCCAACCTTCTCTTGGGAGAGCCCCAGCTCTAAAAGAGTTGCTAAGAATTCCTATGCTCAAGTCACTTCAGCTCCAAATCACCCTCTTACTGGTGCAAACCGTATTCCACTGGGGCATCAGAAATCGCCTCGATCGGTTTTCAACAGGGTTCATTTCCCTCGCAAGTCTGTTTTCGATCGACTCAGCTTTGCAAATTCTTCAAAAAATTTTGAATCAGGCAGCAGTCAAAAGGCCACATCGGTTCCTGGGTCAAGCGGCCCACCTTCTTCGAAGCCCGACACTGTTTCAGGTTTTGCCTATTTTGGGAAAAGGGCCCCAGCTCCCAACCACCTGCACCGCGCTGTGTCAACCCCGGTGATTTGCTGGCACTGTCGCCAGAGCGGCCACATAAAAAGATCTTGTGTATCTTTCAAAGGATTGCTTAGGCTCATCCAGCTCGTAGGCCCTAGGCCTAGCTGTAATTTTTCCTCTTACCGGCCAACTACCGCTGTGCAACCTCCTTTACCTTGGTTTAATGGGGCCTCGGGTGATGGTCGTGGGCCGGTGTTTAACGGGCCAGGAGCCTCTTTGCCTGCTCGACACACTCCAGGTGCTGCTCTTCACAGTGCTGAGGACCCTGCCTCTTCGGCTTCTCCACCTTCACTGTTCCCTCCGCCAGAAAACCCCACTCGCACTGTTCCTCCCGCCGGCGACGCCCCCGAGCTTGCCGCGGGGATGGCTTTCCTCAACATTGACCCCGAGCCGATGATGCTCCCTGGCTTCTCGAGGGTGCTCGTCCAAGGAAGGCAAAAGTTTGCTCGCGTCGTCACCACCCGAGCAGTCCCGGCCAATGAGACTCTGGCGATCGTCACCGTCTCAAATCTTCCCGCTGGTGAGATCCCCTTTGCTGACATCAGAGCTGCGATTCTGGATTTAGTCGAGGGCCGCTATGAGCTTAGAGTTGTGGAGGTTCAGAGATGCCCTTTTGGCAGGGGTCAAGCCTTCATTCGCCTATCCCGGGTTTCGGAAAGAGACAGTCTTGTCTTTCATAGCCCTCATTTTTTTCATGGCCTCAGATTGGATTTTGTTAATCATGATAGGGGGGATAATGCCAGAAGAGTTCTTTTCAATAGAGAGTGCTGGCTCATGCTTATTGGGTATCCTGTGGATGACCGTAATATAGATGATGTTCAGAATGCAGTTAAGTCTTTTGGGAGGCTGATTCTCTGGCAGAAGGATGGTCTGTTAGGAAGGATTATCATTAAGGTCAGAGTTGCTGAACTTTCTGATGTGCCACATTATCTAATTATCTCTGAAGGGGATGATTTTGAGGGTATTTCTCGAACAGTTCAGTGTGAAATCATTCAGCAGAACATGCTGGGTGGGCAATTGCCTGATGAGGACATACCCCCTGGGGGCTTTGATGATGGTGAATTTATCTTCCCTGGGTTCAATCAAGCTCCAGCTCTAAACCATGCTCAGCAAGGTGGCCAGCTTCAAGGCCAGGCACAGGGCAATCTTTTACAGCAGGGTGGTCCTCATGTGCAACATGGTGCTCCTATTATCCCTGACCTTAATGAACCCCCTGTCGACATTGTGCCTCCTGAGCCTGATCAACCCTTGGTGCCTGATGATGCTGATATGCTGGGAGAAATCTTAGAGAATGATGAGGAAGATGAGGCTGCTCCGCTGCAGGATGAGCTGGACCTGCAGCTCAGCTTATCTGCTCCCCTTGCTTCTCCAGTGGTCTCGGAGAGTCAGGATTCTGTCCAAGGCCCATTTGCCATCCCTCAGTCTGAGCATATGCAAGGTTCTGTCACTTTGGAAGATTTAGTCATGGCTGAGCAGCAGTTTGGGGAAAACATTCCTCCTGTCCAAGCCCAGATTGCTCAACCCATAGGGAGCATTTATGCTGCTGATCAAGAGAATCCTATGGCTATTGATCCCCCTGAATTTTTGCCAGCCATGGGCCAACAGCTTATTGCAGATCAGAACATTGGCCCAGTCAATCAGCAGTTCAATGTCAACATCAACATGGCCTTAACTAATGTGGTGTTCTCTGGTGCTGAACCGTTGGTCAAGACCCCTCCAGACGTTTTCAGACTTTGGGCCAAACACTTTTCCCCGGTGGGCTGCCCATCACATGTCATCCAGATCCCAAAAGATTGGGCTGCCTTCTTTACGGTTATGTTGCTGTCCCCCACACACTTTGATTGGGCCAAGTCCTTCTTGTCTTCTCAGGCTTGGAACATGCTGCTTCAATGCTCCAACTCTTCTTCGTTCATGTCATTTGCTCTCCCTTCCTCCTGCCCAGAGAATGCAGAAGTCAGGTGCGCAGCTCTGGAGGCTGAATCTGAGGATATTTCCTCTCAGCAGGGTTCAAACAGTGCCCCTTCCACCATTGCTACCTCAACCAAAGTCAAGCCTTCCCCTCCTACTGTGGAAACTGAAGCTAGGCGTAGTCCAAGAATCCGTAGCAAGAATGGGGGGTTCAAGCATATTAGCTGCCCCAGCAAGAATTGCCTGGCCTGTGCTGCCACTCCTCCTAGCCTGGCTCCCAGTGTCCTCTCCAGACTTGGTAAGGATCTCTGCAAAATCTCTGAGGAAAATCTGTCCCTGGATTCCCTGTCCAGCAAAGGGAAAGGGAAATCTGTTATAGGGGGGAAGAGGGGCTCCAAGGGGTCCCTGCAATCCAAGGTTGACAAGGGAACTGGTAATTGCTCGAGCTCTGGTGCTGAAGTCCCTGAGGATCAGGAGGCTATCAAGAAGTTAAAGAAGTGATGGATTGGGTGAAAAGGCTGTGGCCCCTCTTCAATTTTCCTCTGTGGAACTACTTTTGTTGTCTTATGCCCTGAGTGCAAAACTGTAATTTCACTCAGTTTATCAGCCTGGTACTTTGAACCTATGGTTTATCTAATATTTGCATTATTACTGCTAATGGTTCTCCTAGATTTATCTCCTGTGGTTCTTTTGTGGGCTGTGCCTGCAGAGGTTTTTTCCCTCTTATTATCCTCTTTTTCAAATGAATTCAGCTACCAACAATAGGAATTGGGTTATTTTGAGTTGGAACATCAGAGGTCTTAATGATGACAGGAAGTGGGACGCTGTCAAAAGTAAAATAAATGATTCTGGTTGTGACGTTCTATGTCTGCAAGAGACCAAAAGGGGGGGTTGTGATGCCTCATTCATCAAGAATTTCTGCCCCTCTAGAATGGCTGATTTTGTTTTTCTCCCTTCGGTGGGAAATTCTGGTGGCAGTCTCATTGTTTGGAATAGCTCGAAATTTGATGGTCAATTGGTTTTTCAAAACAACTTTGCTCAGTCTGTGGAATTTTCTTGCAAACTGTCGGGTGAAATTTGGATCCTTACCAACATCTATGCCCCCTGCACCTCTGAGGGTAAATTCAGTCTTTTAAACTGGTTCAAAAACATTGACATGCCTACCGACACCAAGTGGCTCATTGTTGGGGATTTCAACCTTTTGAGGTCGCCCGACAACAGAAATAAGCCCGGGGGTAATTTGCAGGAAATGTTTGCGTTTAATGAAGCCATTAGCAAGCTCAGATTAGTTGAACTTCCCCTGAAAGGCTGTAAATACACATGGACTAATAAACAACATAGGCCCCTTCTGGAGAGACTTGATTGGTTTTTCACCTCAAATGCTTGGACCACTGCTATGCCCAACACTATTGTTTCTGCTCTCTCTAGAGATACCTCTGATCACACTCCCTGTGTGATCTCTGCTTCCACTAAAGTCCCCAGGCCCCAAATTTTCAGGTTTGAAAACTATTGGTTGCAGCATGACCAATTTATGTCCATTTTGCAAAACTCTTGGTCTGAAGGTAGGCCTTATCTGGACTGTGCTAAATCAATTAGTGCTAAATTTAAAATTCTAAGGAAGGCCCTGAAAACTTGGAAGTCTGGTCTCCCAAATCTAGCTGCTGTCATTACAAAATCTAGGGAACTAGTGCAGTTCCTTGATGTCCTTGAGGAGGTCAGGGATCTCACGGTGGAGGAATGGAATTTCAGAAGCATTCTCACTGACCACCTCAGTAAACTTTTACATCAACAAAGGACCTACTGGAAGCAAAGGGGTGCTATTAATTGGGTCAAATTTGGGGATGAATGTACTGCTTTCTTCCATGCCAATGCCTCCATTAGGCACAGAAAAAATTTTATTTCCTCTCTTGTCAATTCTGTTGGGGAGGAGTTCTTTTCTCACGAAGACAAAGCTAGCCTTCTCTGGCAGACATACAAAGAAAGGTTGGGAATTTCTGAATATACCCACATGTACTTTGACCTTTCTTCCCTTCTAAGGGCTGATATTAACTTGGGGGACCTGGAGAGACCATTCTCAAAAGAGGAGATTGACAAAATTATTTCTGCCCTTCCAAACAATAAATCTCCTGGCCCTGATGGCTTCAATGGGAAATTCATGAAGAAATGTTGGCATATTATTGCACAGGACTTCTATAAGCTATGTGAGGGATTCTTTGATGGGAATATTTGTTTGAGTAGTATCAACTCCTCCTACATTACTCTAGTACCCAAAACCGACTCCCCATCAGGGGTTAATGACTTCAGGCCAATCTCTCTCCTGAACTCCTCCCTGAAGCTTATTACTAAGTTACTTGCTGACAGGCTTCAAAAGGTGATCTTGAGGTTAATACACAAGAATCAATATGGCTTCATCAAAACAAGATCCATTCATGATTGTTTAGCTTGGGCCTTTGAGTATCTGCATATCTGCAAAAAGTCCAAGAAGGAGTTAGTCATTTTAAAACTGGATTTTGAAAAAGCTTTTGACAAAATTGAGCACCAAGCAGTTCTTGAGATCCTAAAGCATAAGGGCTTTGGAGAGCGTTGGATAGGATGGATTAAGAGTCTCCTTAGCTCAGGAACCTCCTCTGTCCTGTTGAATGGGGTCCCTGGGAAAGTTTTCCATTGTCGAAGGGGTTTAAGGCAAGGGGACCCCCTTTCCCCCCTTCTCTTCGTTTTGACTGCAGATCTCTTACAATCTTTGATAAATGACCTCAAAAGGCAGGGTGTCCTTCAGTTGCCGATTCCTTTGGGAGCTGGTGAGGATTTTCCCATATTACAATATGCTGATGACACTCTGTTAATCATGGAAGCCTGCCCGACCCAGCTGTTAGCCCTCAAAAACCTCCTCCACTCTTTTGCTGCCTCCACAGGTCTGAAGGTGAATTACCATAAGTCAGTCTTGGTCCCACTAAATCTCAGTGAAGAAAAATTAGACCAGCTTAGCATTGCTTTCCAATGCCAGAAGGGATCTCTCCCCTTCACCTATTTGGGTCTTCCCCTTGGGGTGACAAAACCTAGCATGGATCTTTTCCTCCCCCTAGTGCAGAAAGTGGAAAAAAGGTTATCCTGCACATCCTCTTTCCTTTCCCAAGGGGGGAAGCTCGAGATGGTAAATTCAGTCTTCTCTTCTTCTGCAATTTTTTACACTGGTTCTCTCAAGCTCCACAAGGGAGTTATTAAACAGTTGGACAAATTCAGAAAGCATTGCCTTTGGCGTGGCTCGGATTGGAGCTCAAAAAAGCCCCCCAAAGCTGCTTGGTCCATGGTTTGCCTCCCTAAGAAGCAAGGTGGGCTTGGTGTGATTGATCTCAATTCTCACAATGAAGCGATGTTGCTCAAGTTTCTGCATAAATTTTACTCCAAGGCTGATATCCCTTGGGTCAGGCTGGTTTGGGACAATTACTATAGAAATGGGAAATTACCTGGTCAGTCCAAGAAAGGGTCCTTTTGGTGGCGGGACATTGTCAAGCTCCTGGACAAGTTTAAAAATCTAGCCTCAGTGCTGGTAGCCAATGGTGATACTGTGCTTCTATGGTCAGATAAATGGAATGGGAACACACCTGCTCAAGCATTTCCTGAACTGTTTTCCTTTGCTAAAAACCCTGCTATATCTTTCCATGGTGCTGTCAGCAAGCCCCTTTTCCTCAACAATTTTCATCTTCCCCTCTCTGCCCAGGCCCATGATCAATTGCAGCAGCTAGCTTCCTTGGTCACCAACAGGCCGGCTGTGGGGAACTTGGACCTTTGGTCATACTCTTGGGGCAACGCTAATTTCTCCACTGCCAAAGCTTATAAATCTCTGGTCGGTTCTAGGCCTACCCACCCGGCCTTCCTCTGGATTTGGAGCTCTAAGTGTCAGATGAAACACAAGGTGTTCTTTTGGCTCCTGCTTAAGGATAGGCTAAGTACTCGGAATCTGTTACAAAGACAACTCGTCGAACTCGATTCCTACACCTGTGATCTCTGCATCAGAAGGAAATCTGAAACCGTGGCACACCTTTTCTTCAGGTGTAACTTTGCAAAGGCATGCTGGAGTTCAATTGGTGCCTCGGTTGTAACTTCAAGGCCAGTGTTTCAAATTCTGAGGTTGATCAAGGATAAGCTCGCCGTCCCCTTCTCCATGGAGATCATAATCTTGATGACTTGGGCCATCTGGACGACTAGAAATGCTTGGGTTTTCAACAATATTGACCCCATCGTCCAGGATTGCAAAAGGAAATTCAAGTCCGAATTTTCCTTGCTGCTGCATAGAGTGAAACCAGAACTGATCAACCCCATGGAAGTTTGGTTGAATGTAATTTAGGCTCTCTTCGGCTTAACTTTCTGTTTCCTCTTTATCTTCTGCTCTGTACATGGGAACCTTACTCTTTTAATTTATTTTAATGGTACCCAGTAGGGGGCTAGCCCCCTCCTGATTTCTTCAAAAAAAAAGGTTCATCAATGACACCTTCGTGAGGGAGTCAGTTGGCAGCCGGAGCAAGTATCGAGACGAGTACATCGACACCCTTGATACGGCCATGCGCCAGACATCAGGACTCAACGTCCCTGACCTCTTCCCGTCTTCCAAGATCATGCAGATTCTTAGCACGGCGCCGCGCAAGGCGCTCGTGTACCGCAACAGGATCCAGAGAATCGTCGAGCAGATCATACACGACGCAAAGGAAGCCATGGACCACGGCAGCGGCGAGGCGGCAGCCGGGACAGGGACGACGACAGAGGGCTTCGTCGGCGTCCTGCTAAGGCTGCAGAAGGAACGCAGCACCCCGATCCCGCTCGACAACGACACCATCGTCGCAGTGCTGTGTGTGAGTCTCAAATCAGCCTTCTCAACCTCATCGGACCATCCTCTGATAGCTTAAATGGCTGCATCTTTTTTCCCTCCTTCTAGGACATGTTTGCTGCTGGCAGCGAGACCTCGTCCACCACACTGAACTGGTGCATGACAGAGCTAGTTCGGAACCCGGAGGCCATGGCGAAAGCGCAGGCCGAGGTGCGGGAAGCCTTCAACGGGAGGTCGACTATCGACGAAGACGATCTCAAGGGCCTCAGCTACCTCAATCTGGTGATCAAGGAGGCTCTCAGGCTGCACACACCAATTCCACTCTTGGTCCCAAAGAAGTGCCGTGAGACGTGCAGGGTCATGGGCTACGACGTTCCCAAGGGCATGGTCGTGTTCATTAACATGTGGGCGATTTGCAGGGACCCCAAGTATTGGGATGATCCGGAGGAGTTCAAGCCGGAGCGGTTTGAAAACAACAACCTGGACTACAAAGGAACAGACTATGAATTCCTCCCATTTGGAGCTGGCCGTCGGATTTGCCCGGGAATCAACCTAGGGGTGGGAAACATTGAGCTTGCACTGGCGAGCCTTCTGTACCACTTTGACTGGAAACTGCCTGATGGGATCGAGCCCAAGGACGTTGATGTATGCGAGGTTGCAGGATTAGTCGGAAGTAAGAAAACAAGCCTCGTCTTGCACCCTGTTACTCACATTCCTCTGGCTAGTGCGTAGATATAAGGTGGAGCTATTATTAGTCCGGCACTAGCCGTGACTGATTATATATGTTTCGGAGCTATCTTACGGTGCACAATATATATTAACATATGTTAGTGCTTGTAATGGACTAGTATCAGAGGATGCCAGACTAAAACTGCCATGTGTGTAGTATGAGCAGTATATGTAGTACAATGGTTATGAGAAATATCACACACAAGTACGTTGTGTCTCCCACTTAGTACCGATTATTTGGCGTGATATTAAAATGCGCATTTGAGTCTCTATACTTGCTAATCTATTCGCGTAAAGTCCAAATCAATATATATAATCAAGGTAAAACTGCCTGCATGGCACTGACATGACAATGGACGTGGACCTGAGATGTCAGGCCCATCTATCTTACTTCTATATTTTACCTCTTCTACCTCAAGCTCCGTCAGCCGCTCTGCCGCGCTAACGTCTCGCTCCCGCACCCGCCGCTCCACTACTCGCCACCACGCACCGTCGAGCCATCCAGGACACACCTCGTGGGACCTATGACAAGTATCCATCATCTCTATATCAAAAGTAGCCCTGGGCACAAAAAACCGAGAACAGAACCGAAAGAACCCGAAACCGGAACCGAAAGAAACCGAAAGAACTGGAACCAAAAAAATAGGTTCTTGTTCGGTTCCAGAATATCGGGAACCGAATACCCCGGTTGTTTTCGTCGGTTAACCGAAGAACCGAGCAAGCAGCAAATCAGCACATTGAGCCCAATATCCTACGACCCAACTTACCAAGCCCAATAACAACATACAAACCCTAGCTCCCCAAGGCCACCGATGCCCACTCCCAGACCCCAGCCGCACCGCCTCTGCCGGTCTGCCCTTCGCCGGCCGCGCAGCTCGCCCTCCACCGGCCACCGCAAGCTCGCGCCCTCCGCCGGCGCCGCCCCCCGCCCCGGCCCCTCCGCTTGCCTTCCGGCCTCTCCGCTTCGCGCCGCGCCTAGCCCCCGCCGTCGCCGCGCCTAGACCTCGCCGCCGCTATGCCCGACCCGTCGTCTGTCCCCGCGCGGCAGTCAGGCCGGTGGTGAGCCACTGCCACCTGTCGTCCCTCGTCCTCAGGTCTGGAGGTCTCGCCCTCAGCCGGCCAGGCGGCCGTCCGTCCTCTAACCTCCCTCCGTCCTCACTCAACACCAGAGCAAGCAGAGCTTCTCCACAGTCCGCGGCCGGCGACCGGCAACAACTCATCGATTTGGGGGCATTAACTCACTTTGATTTGGTTTTTTTGTTGATGTTGTTGATTTGTGCTCGGATTTTCGATCGAGTTCATGATTTTGCATGCTTGACTACTGTACATCGGTTCCCTTGGTTAGAACCGGAACCGAACTGAAAAGAACTGAACTGAACGGTTCTCTCTTCGGTTCCTATTTCTTGGGAACCGAGATTCTCAAAGAACCGAAGAACCGAACCGATCGGTTCGGTTAGAACCGAACGCCCAGTCCTAATCAAAAGTGTAATAACAAAATAAAATAATGATCATGTTTTCTAAAAAGATCTAAAAAAATAAAACTATCCATTATCCCCAGCTCTCATAATCTAAAAGGTAAAATTCTATTTTCTCTATCCAGAAAACATAAAACAATACTTAATAATATTAAATGAAAAGAAGAAACAGAAATTAGTTTACCAATTTTCTAAGAATAACAACTTTTTTCTAATCCAAATATAGGGGACTAAGAGCAACTCCAAGAGCCTAGCTAAATCTCACTCTCTATATTCCTATATATTTAGCCATTTAGCTAAAATTCATCATATTTCGATACATTTCAACATCCTAGCTAAATCAGACTTTGGTACACAATCACTGCGAACTTCTTCTAGATAGTTTTTGAAGAAAATTAAAATTTCTCCATATTACCTATGATAAAAATGTACATGATAAATTAGTTTCCACCGAGACATAAAGTTAGGCAATTTTTTATAGATTTATTGAGGCCATCATGGCAGCAAACAATTTAATCTGAACTCCAAAATATGAACTTTTTTGAAGAATATGTATTTCAAATGTGTGATAGATTTCTTGCCAAATTGAAATATAATGGGTTACTCTTGCTGCTATCTACACCCACAAAAATTTTCATAATTGTTTTTGTAATCTTAAATATTTTATCAGATTTATCAAAATGAAGGAAGAATGGAATGTAGAGTGCCGGAACACGCACTGGACCGTGGAGGCTGCAGATGGCGAGCTGGCACGCTCGCGAAAATTGGCTAGCGGGGGATCCCGGATACAAGGTCAGATAGAATAGCGAGGTAGATAAGAGACTCAGTTGGATTGAGTTTTTTGTGATTTTTTTTCTAATTTTAGCTAACTAAATAGATTTGGGCAGATTGTTGGAGTTGCTCTAACTATGTAGAAAAACGTTGTTATTTATAAATATAGACATAAATATAGGGGGTTAATTCTTATTCTTCATAAAGGCATAGGTGAGTAATTTTAGAAAGAATTGATTTTTTTAAAAAAAATCCACCTAGGACTACTATGTGGCTTCGTGTAGAGGCTTTCATGAGTTTTCTCTCTTTTTAAATCATCCACCTAAGATTTCTAAGTGGCTTCATTAGAGGTTTTAAAGGAGTCTCCAATTAGTAATAGTAAGATTTGAAAAATAAAACAAATATTATTTCCCTATATTGTGATTTAAATAATACTTTAAAAATGCAAGCGGCCAGGTGCCTCGCTCCCGATAGGCAGTTTATTATTCATCTGGCAGCCGTCGATCAGCTTGCGGCCGCCACTAACTGTCGAACAATAATACAGAGATCCGCAGGTGCGGTCACTAGGGTCTACAGCATCGTCAGTCCCTTGGTGGAGGTCATCTGTGCTCATGGCTACGAAAGAAAACATAAGAAGAAATAGAGCTATTGTGTGATGGTAAAAGGAAGGAGATAACGTCGTCTATGTCATATAATAATTTTGTGCGCGACGTTTGGTCTAATGTACGACTGCCATATCACGTGTTTGGAAACATTGACCATATGTTGGTGGTCCTCGGCGACGGCGATGACTCATCACACCAAACTTGTGGTTGTGGTGACCCTACAAAACTAACGGCCTTGTACTTCTGATTGGTGCGTGGGTTATTATTATAAGGCTATGGCGCAGTAAGCTTGTTCCACTGGCCTGGTTCAGAGGCTCCATGTCAAAATGTCGACGCGCCCTAAATTGTCGCATCACATGCTTGGAAAAGTTGACCATATTGATACGGATAAAATATGAAAGTTTCTCAAATAATATCATTTTAGTTTATACAGGTGAGGAGCAAGCATGTCCGATCGAGAGTTGGCACAGCAAGGGCTTATAAAAGGTCCGTCTCAAGAAAAACTACATCGTCAAAAGAAAAAAAACAAACCATCGTCATGGAGCTAAGTGCAGCAACGCTTGTCTTCCTCTCCCTCCTATCCCTGCCGATCCTAGTGACCTTGCTCAGCCGCAAACCAAAGTCAAGTCCCAAGAACAGGCAGCCACCAGGGCCCTTGAACCTCCCATTGATCGGAAGCCTCCACCACTTCATCAAGACGAATCCGCAGGTCGCTCTACGCGACCTGGCCAACAAGTATGGCCCCGTGATGTTCCTCCGGATGGGCCAGATCGATACCGTCGTGATATCCTCAACGGAAGCCGCTCAGGAGGTGCTCCGGGAGAAAGACCTCACCTTCGCGTCGCGGCCAAGCATTGTTGCGTCGGAGATATTCTGCTACGGGAACACCGACATCGCCTTTTCGCCATACGGCGCGTACTGGCGGACACTGCGCAAGCTCTGCACTGTGGAGCTCCTCAGTGCAAAGATGGTGCGGCGGCTCGCACCCGTCAGGAACGACGAGACTTTGTCCCTCATTAGAAGTGTCCAAGCTGCTGGCCAAGGTGGCAAGCCAGTCAATCTCGGAAGACTGCTCCTGTCCTGCTCCAACATTATGGCGGCAAAGGCGGCCTTCGGTCATGTCTGCAGCAGCGAGCTCCGCGAGCAGTTCCTGTCGGGGCTTCATGTGGGACTTCAGTTCACTAGCGGCTTCACCATCGGTGACGTCTTCCCGTCGCTCAGGTTCGTTGAAGTCATCTCCGGACGGAGGCGTCGGATGTTGCGAGCACACCGGCAGCTGGACGAGGTCTTGGACAAGATCATAGCTCAATGTGAGGCGCTGCAAGGTGATTCCCTTGTGAACGTCCTCCTTCGGATCAGGGATGACGAGAAGCTTGAATTCTCCATGGGCAGAACAAACATCAAGGCAATTATCTTGGTAATACTATTTTTTTAATAAGTACTATAAGATGCTAGCTGTCCCCTTTTATCTTCCATTCGTGTTTAATATAATTATTTAGTCGATCGGCCCCGTGCGTGTACTAGGATATGTTCACTGGCGGGACCGAGACAACGTCATCAGCTGCGGAGTGGGTCATGTCAGAGCTCATGAGGCACCCAGATGTAATGGCCAAGGCACAGGCGGAGGTGAGACAAGTATTTGACAACCTCAACCCAGAAGACCATGAGGGCAAGATGGACGAGCTACACTACACTAGGATGGTGATCAAGGAAAGCATGAGGCTGAACCCAGTGCTGCCACTATTGATCCCCCATCTCTGTCGCGAGACATGCGACATTGGTGGGTTCCAAGTCAAGGAGGGCACTAGGGTCATGGTCAATGCATGGGCTATGGCAAGAAGTCCAGAGTATTGGCACGATGCAGAGAAGTTCAGGCCAGAGAGGTTTGAGGATGCCACGATTGACTACAAAGGCTCCCGGGTCGAGTACTTGCCATTTGGGATGGGTAGGAGAAGATGCCCCGGTGATACATTTGGTCTGGCTTCCCTGGAGCTAATTGTTGCACGCCTTCTCTACTACGTCGACTGGAGCCTCCCGAATGGAATGCAGGAGATTGACATGGATATGTCCGTTGCTGCAACGGCAAGAAGAAAGAACCAACTGCACCTAGTGGCGTCACCATATAAAATGGTGCCCGTGGAAACCTCGTAACTCAAAAGGTGCGTGCAGTAGTGCCTCGTTTGTCTAAATAGAAGGGTCAAATAAAAAAAATTCAAAGAAGGAAGGGACAAATAAATACAAAGCCGTCCCTCGCGTCGTTTCCTCCGAACCCGTTCGAGCCACCTCCTCAGTGATATACACAATTTGTGTTTCTCAATTTGTGGGACTTGTGAATTTGTGCACTTATGGACTTTACATTTGTGATGAAGTTATGCACTTGTGGACTAATTGTTGTCAAATTTATAGATTTATCTATATTAAGTTCCTATGATGACCGTGGTGATATATGTATAATGTCTGTAATGTTTATTGTGATATATGTATAATGCACGTAATGTTTGTCATGTTCGCTGTGTGCTACAAGGCCGTCCGAATTGCGGTAGTGAATGGCAACAATACTGTTCCATTAAAGTTACGAGTCGTAGTCGTAGATCCTACACAATATTACGTGCTACAGTTCTTCAATATGCTCAATAGGAAATTAATATATTTCTTATTAGACCAATCTTAGTGCAAGTTTAATAGATACTGTTACTGGAAACTAGGTAATAATTGCGCTAGTGGTGTTTCATGGGGAGAAACAATTCTCACATCACATAAAACTCTCACATTCTCTCTTCGCCACATCAACATATTTAATGTCATGAAGCTCTACACGAAACTCGTCTAAGACTAGCCACCCTAAGGTATATTTTTAAAGGAGTAAGGCTATTTACTCCGAAGGATTTGCTAAAACTAGAAGCCTCCTCATGGCCACCTTACCCATTCGTCTGTCTTAATACCATCTGCATTTTTCTCCTCGTACTGATGTGTGGCTTCCGTTCCTCCACGTAAAATCCACCACACACACTTTACCTTTCTCGTAATATTTTCACCTCCTAGCTCTACATCATGCTTGCCTTGCTGTTCCTGCCATTGATTCGCCACTACTGTGGTCTAGCAAAATGGGAATGCAAGGTACTAGGTCAGAAACGATTTGTCCTGGCGGCTAAAACTGGTCTTTGCTGGCAGGCGCATCACCCGCCTGCAACATTAAGCCAGTAGAACTGGCCCTTTGTGCTGGCGGGTGGCTTAAACGCCCATCAGCACAAAGAGCCATCAGTGCTGGCGGTTCCTTAAGCAGCCCGCCAACACAAAGGCCATCTGTACTAGCGGTTGCTTAGGCCGCCTACCAGAGAAATCATTTTCCCATTTTGCTATATAATCCCCATAATCGTTTATTATTCGTATATAATTTGTCATTTTCGTTTATTGTTTGTATTTGACTGTTATATATTCGGCCGTATTTTTTTCATATTTGCATTCGTAGGCCAAATTCACTTTAATTTATTGTAATTTGTATTTAACAGCCAAATCCAAATATGTTTGTCAAACACATAATTCAAACTAAAATATAAAAATGTATACATAAGTCACATTAAAAAAACATTGTACATAATAGATAACCCTAGGACACCCATCTATATAACATTTCCGCATTGTCTAAAGACAAGACCCCTTCTTTATTGAAGAATTCTCCGTCCTCATGGCAAATCTCATGTAGGATGAATGTCGTCATGTCCACACTAATGTTGATGATATCCCTGTCACGAAGTTGCCCTCACGATCCCTCGATGGTAGGCATCTGCATGTAAACACAATAAATAAAGATTGTTATGCATTACCATTAATACGATAATTAGCACATGCATGGTTGTGTGCAAACAACAGGCTTACATCTTCAGAATTCATCCGGTACCTTCCATTATTGCTCAAAACCTCACACACATAATATCCACATAGCACACTGCTAGGAGGTTGTTTGTAGCACTGCAAACAAATAAAAAATGATAGGTACTTATTAATAGAAGTGTGCAACTCTGTTAAAAATGATGAGTACTTATTAATAGGAGTGTTCTTACCCATTTGGCATGTCGTACCACAAAAGTTTTTCTTATTTGGAGGGTGCTGCCCACCACTGACTGTGTGTAGCCTATATGCACTTTAAGGATACAAAGACATGAGTTAGTAATACAATTTAAACTATAGCCAATAAACGCAATAGTGATTATATATTGCACTGAATTTTCTTACTTTCTTATAATCCCAATTATTTTTTGGTAAGAATCCTCTAAATAATGTAATGAGTCGCAGACCCCCATAGTTCCAAACTTCAGACACATGTGAAAGAAAATGAAATAGTCGCTGCATAAAATTAAAATAATTAATATAAATAAACCACATAATATATATATATTTATATATAGTTATTTAAAGGATGTTACTCAAAATTGTAAGCACACTTGATAGAATCCTTATGTTGGTTTTTCTTCATTACCCTTCCAATGTATACAACCACCTCATGAAGTTTATCTTTCTCATAACTCTTTATTAATTCAGCTTTCTCATGTGGTGTCTTTGCTTGTTCATCTATTAGCTTTCTTAGTTCATCCAACATTATGAACGTGTGTTGTGGCTTGCTTACTTGTTGCAGGTCTAGGTATGCTACCTTCTACCTCCCTTTTGTTTTCCTTTCATCCAACACTTGCATCTTGCAAAAAGTTTTACTCCCTCTATCCCAAAAAGAATGTCATTTTAGGAATTTTAGAACAAATTATCAAGGAGGTCAAATGACCTCGATTGCCCCTATTTATTTGCCATATTAGGTGCTAATTGATTGCTGCATGGCTACATGCATATGCACACATGCCAAATTAAGTAAAACGTCATTCTTTTTGGGACAAATTTTGAATCCTAAAACGTCATTCTTTTTGGGACAGAGGGAGTACTTAGTATGATAATAACAATACATATGGATTTGAATAGATTTGTATGTGGTATAGGGATGTTGACTTACATGGACCAAACGGTGACGAGATTGACATCGAGTTTTTCGTGGCGGTACATCTCATGCAAATCGGGGAAATCAATTACAAGCTTCCATTCTAAAGTGCTACTGAACACCCATGTCAGGACATTAGCGGTGATAGTGTGAATGCCTTGCTTCATGGTGTGCATGATCCATCCATGCAGCCTTATCAATTCTAACGGCCCTTAGCTCAGTTGCACCAAAAACAGAATGGTTTGCCATGCTGATACTTGTCGGGCACCTCATCCGACCCTAACATATTTATTTGTTCCTCGTCTATTTTCAAAAAGAGGTGCGGGTTAAAGATTTTTCATCTGGTACCTTCTTGAGTACTGATGTTGGAGCTATTTAGGTTTATTCTTGAGTACTATCAAGAACAAGTCAACATCAGATGATTTCTTCTTTAGTTCATATGAGTTTATCATCTGGTGTATTGCTGGTGTCTTGGTTCGTGGAGATGGTGGAGATGGAACAGATCGGTGATTATGACCCTTCATCGAGAGTTTGTTGGACGGGTGATTTGTTCTCATTGTTACCTCCCTGCTCCCCACCCACCGTAGGTTGTTCAATGTTCTCAATGACTTCTTGGAGGGGTGCTTGTGGCATGTTGTTGTCATTATTGTTAACTCCCTGCTCCCCACCCATCGTAGGTTGTTTCGTGTTCTCGACGACTGCAACATCATGAAGGGGCATGTTGTTGTCATTGTTATTGTTACCTCCATGGTCCCCACCCATCGTAGGTTGTTCCGTG
Source organism: Cenchrus americanus (assembly GCA_947561735.1). Lineage (NCBI taxonomy): Eukaryota > Viridiplantae > Streptophyta > Magnoliopsida > Poales > Poaceae > Cenchrus > Cenchrus americanus. Next base: position 193,646,773 of record OX387242.1, read on the forward strand.
TACTCGACCATTGCAACATCTGAATCTTGGGGGGTACTCATTCTTGGCTAGGTTGTAAGGGATTTGGTAATGCATTAAGAATGATATCTCGACGATGCCACAATATGTATTGGTTTCTCGCATCACCGAGAAGCTCGATCCCATCCTCAGTAGGGATATCAATCTCGCACGACTCATCAGACACCGAAACAACTTGAACCCATGCGTATTCCGGTGGTGGTGGATTCAGAAACACATGACCCGTTAGTGCCATGGATGTTACAATTTCTCGAAACTTATCTTGTTTTCTTCCATATGGAATAACCAACTTGCATGGTGTATCCTCTATAATGTCATCTACATGGTGCTTGGCGTTAGCAATAGAACCAACACTACTTGGAGTCGGGATGATTCCGATCTGGGCAAGCAGCAAGTTTGGAAGGACCTGTCTAGAACCACCGGATATTGCATTCTCTGCACTAGGCCCAACAAAAACATGTTGTTGTTGTTGTTGTATGAAGAAGCCTATTATCTCTTGTTTGGCGATTTTTCTCATCTTGTCTTCAAGGTGCTTCTTATAACGGTACCGCTTCTTATAACTTGCTCGGTGTTAACAAAATGCTTACCCTAGGGCAAGGTAGATGAAATCCCTCGAACACGACTAGAGTGCTCAGGTGTTCCGATCGCGGCGGTTAGCATATCTTTCTCCATGTCGAGCCTGAAAAGACCACTCTTTTGCATTTCTACAAGTCCTTTTAGCTTCTCATAAATTTGTTCTGTTGTAGGCTTCTGGAATGTAACCTTGCCGTCACGTGCTACAGCCAAAACTCGAGCAAGGCACCAATTCCTGCTACGCTCATCCATGCCTTCAAACAAAGCAAGTAAACCAGATACTCTCCTTTCTTCTTCCTCCTACCTCCATTTTGCCATTTTTGCATCATATCCTCTCAAACCCAAGTGATGGGGGTTCTCATTAGCTTTCATAGCCTTCTCCTTTTGCTAGACACTTAGAGCTACTACTTCTGTCGTCTTCTTCTGTTCTACGAATTCTTCCCACACTGCTAGCGGAATGTTACCATACACATCCCTAGCATCCTTGCCTTTTTGGACAAATTCAGTATTAAGTGAAGACCTCCAATTCCTAAGAGCTCTTCCACATAGGCCCTTAGCAAAAGTTCTTAGGAATAGGTGATCTCAGTCGGAGGACAATTTCATGCTGTCGATATTCTGTGGGCTAATATTATATATGGTTCTTAGGAAATTTTTGCATTCCTCCTTGTCCCATGAATTTTGAGATATTGTTGTCAAGCTAATGGACTATGGTTATGACATTGTTGTCAAGACAGTGATGCTTCTTTAATTGTGAGATGACGATGCTGAATTTTATCATATGATGCATGTGAATTATGTGGATTTCTGTGAATTTGGATGCTGAATCTAATTTATGTGAATTTTGTCATATCCTTGCCGGTTCCAGGATCGCAGGATGCAGCCCCTGACGGCTGCCAAATCCTATCTGGTTCCAGGGTGCACCCAACAATCAGGCAAATTATTATAAGAGTGGCCTATGTATGCGTAATGGGTGTTAATTAAAGCTCTTTACAAAAACTGATCAGTGAGTAATGGGCTTCATTTAGAACACATGTTACAAACATGCCACCAATGTAACAAGCAGTATAAAAGCCGATTACCAATATTGACCGGTGGGCCCCATAACTTTGCCTTTCGTCGAGATAGAGGAGACGTGGGTTCACATCAATCGTCTCCTTTAGTTGAGAGACAGGAGACGCTTAGATGCATCTCATTTTGTCGAGACAGAGGAGACGCGGGTTCACGGCACGCGTATCTGATGTTGAGTTCATGTAACGGACTCTACTTTGATGCCCGTTACCAAAGTCCCTTATGGGCCCAGAGAAAACCTTTCACGTGACTGGTGAATAGTTGTGGTAACTGTCGTTGTTCTATGCCCATTACGAATACATGTTATCAGTAACGGGCATCTGCTCATTACCTTTCTTCGCTCATTTGTAACACTTGATCGGTAACTGGCGCGTTGCCTATTACGTACTAAAGGCCATCTAGGCCCGTTACAAAAGCCTACGAGTGAAGCACATGTTTGGACTTAGGAGTGGCAGTTAATATCATCTCTATCGGTTTTGATTGGTCAGAGTTATATAATTGGAAATTTTTTCGTATGTGGCATCGGAAAGATAAGAACTTTAGATGATGACCACGATACTTAGCACCAGATGAAGTCAAAGATTATGTACGACGTTGTTATTCAGAATTAACGTTGTCGGTTGTCACATGCCTGGTGAATGGAATACTGAGTGCAAAACGTCAAAACACATGCAAAGAAGAAAATGATGCACCACTGCCAATCACCAATCCCATACACGAGGATAATGAGTAGCGGAGACACAAAGTTTCGGATGGGTACAATATAAACCTCCACAGACAGAAAACAAACCAAAAGAAATGCCCTGAAGGTGAGAAGGTCAGAGCTCACAGGAACTAAGATTATTAGGTGCAGGCAACTAGGGTAGGTTCAATTGGAACCGTGCAGATGTGGTCCCGACATGTACCGAGATGCACGCGACTTCTCCGGCTGGTTTGCCATTTGTGTCCCATCCGGACTGGCGCATTGTTTGCATACGGTTCAGCTTTCATCGGAACTGTATTATGTTCGGGAGTTGTACACGCGTGTGTGTATTTGCACTGGAGGAACGGGCCAAGGACGTATTCCCTCCGTCCATAATGACGGTCATTCTAGCAACACAAGGATGTCCCAAAATGATCCTGCATGCTATAACCTGGTTAGCAAGAAGAATATGATATTTGCCCAAGTAATCAATACCACTCCATTTAATGTTTCCTTTAGAAGGACATTGGATGGGGTTAATCGGGATAAATGGACTTGCTTTAGTGAGCAGTGTTATTTCGATGAACCTTAGTGAACACATGGATTCCTTCCGATGGACGACTAGTAGGAATTTCTCGGTTAAGAATATGTATAATGACTTAGTGTTGAGGTCCAGAACTCCGGTTAACTGTTGGGCTTGGAACGCAAAGATTCCCCTGAAGATTAAGATCTTCCTCTGGTATCTTAAAAATGGAGTGGTGTTAACAAACGATAATTTAGTAAAAACACAGTGGAAGGGGTGTACTAAGTGTTGCTTTTGTGCAGTACAGGAGTCCATCCAACATTTGTTTTTTGATTGTGCCATGGCTAGACTAATGTGGGGAACTGTATTTTTCACTTTTAGGATTAAGAAACCAGTTGACGTGGGGCATCTTTTTGATCCTTGGCTTAGAAGTTTTTCGAAAAATCAAAGGAACCTTGTGCTGGTTGGGATGGCGGCTTTTTTGCTGGGCCTTATGGATCAGTATGAATGATCTGGTGTTTCATAAGTCACAATTTAAATCTAATTTGCAGGTGATGTTTAGAGGAACCTACTGGATTAGGAGCTGGGCCATCTTGTCTGAGGATGGCATGGTCATTTTGAAGGAAGGCTGCCGGTTGTTGGAGACTATGGCGTTGGTGATCTTCCATAAGTCTGGATGGAATACTCTAAGGCGTATCGACATTTAGTTTCGGGTGCTTATGATATCTTGTTTGCCATGTCTCCCATACCTTGTTTAGGATGTATACATGTTGGTTTGTTGTTGCGCCCTAGGGCGGTTGGATGGGTGTATACCTTTCTGGTGCAGCTATGTTGCTGTGACGTTGTATATTAGCTGCAGACAATTCCTGGAATTGTCGAGGCCGGAACAATGTTCTGTTATTAAAAAAAGATGTCCCAAAATCATCCTCGCTCACCTAGCTATCGCTCCCGTAGGCCTAGCTGTAGCTTCACGGCGTGGCTTATCCTTCAAATCTTGTTTCCCCTGGCGAGCTCGCATCACCACACACGTACTCCAAAAACAAATCTAAGTCTCATCCCCAACCTCACGCTCGCCCAAGGCAGGTCACCGTCACCCGCGCAGCCTCATCCTCAACCTCTCGCATGCCATACGCAGGTCGCCGTCACCCGTGAGCCCGCGCAACCTCATGTTTAAGAATCTTGCCATCATGCGCTGTAACACCCAAAATTCAATCACTTAAGAATGCTAGCAACAAAATTAGAATTTAATTTCTAAGGGTTTTTATAAATTTGACTAATTAAATTTTCCCTTAATATATGAAATAATAATTAATTAATCTAGGAAATATTCAAGTGTTTGTGCATCATGTTGAATGCATGGCTTTTGTTTGGTTGTGTGGATTAGAAGTTTTAAAATAATTTTGAAAATTTGAAAAGATTATGAGTAAAAGGTTGAAAAAGAAAAGAAAATAAATAAAACCCAAACCTCCTTTCCTTCTTTCCAGCCCAACAGCCCACCCATCCTCTTTTCTTTCTTCCCCGCAGCAGGCCCACAACTCCTACTTCCGGCCCAACAGCCACCGCCGGCCCACTCCACCTCTCTCTTCTCTCACGCGCCGGCTGACAGGTGGGGCCCACCTGTCACGACCATCTAACACCTCCAACCTTCCCCAATCCACCCCGCCTCCATGGCCGCGCTGGCCACCGCATCATCGGCGCCACTCCCCCTTCCCCGCGCCTTCTCCCTTTCTCCTCTAGTGCGCCGCGCACTCACCTGGTGCCGCCCCGCCCTTTCCCCTTCCTCTCCCTCCTGTAACAGCCGCCCACTGAAGCTCCACCGAGCCATTCATGGTGGCCGCCGGTATGCCGCCGCTCACCGCCTCGGGCGCCCCCCCCCTCTCCCTTCCAAGACCTATATAAGGCGGCCAGAACACCTCTCCAACCCGCACCACTCCCCGAAGCTCTTCCTCTCCTCTATACCACCGCCCCCAAGGAAACCGAGCCGGAGCTCTACCCCTCGCCGTCGATCTCCTTCGCCGGCGCCTCTCCTTCCTCTACAAGCAGCTCAGTGAATTCCTTATGTCTTCCTCTTTCTTTTGGTGCCTTTTCCACTTTGTTTCGTGCTTGGTAGAGCTATTTTGGTGTGCGCCGGTGAGCCGCCGGCGAGCCCGCCGCCGCCTGCCATCGCGCGCGCGCGGCCCCGATCCGCCGCCCGCCACCCGCGACTCCCGGCCATCCGATCTCCATCCAACGGCCCCCATCCACCTAGGCCACCAAGTCAAAACTCCTCATACCGGTCAACTAGGGCTGCGGTCAGCAATTCTTCTAAAGATCCCCTATAGTTTCTGGTAATCACAAAAGTATCCTTCCACTATATAAAAGCTATTCAGTTTGGTCCTGATTTTTATGGTTAAGGCCCTAACCTTTCAAAGTTTTCTCACCCGCAGTCCAAAGCTCACCTTTTTGCACCAAAGTCCTCTAGTTTATACTCATAATTATGTTTTAGCCCCTAGACTTTTATAGAAAACCCCCTAAGTTCCAGCACTTTTACAATCTAGCCCCTACATCTTGTGTAGGCCATAACTTTTCCGTCCTAGCTCCGTTTTAGGCGTTTTTGGTGTCCACGCGATTGTCTCAACAAGCACGTTGGTTTTAGAAGCTTGTTTTGGACTTTTAGCAATGTTTGATGTACTGTTTTATTATTGTTTGTTTTTCTTGTGTGATCGTAGAGGACGTGCCGTTCGAGGTCGAGCAGGAGCAGTCTTTTGAAGAAGTCGAGCCACAATTTTTAGGGGAAGAAGGCAAGTGGATTCCCCCCCTGCATACTCTTTTTGTCCTAATAACAAGCAAATTATCACACTTTAAATTTTATAAGTTGATTATGCATAAATTTTGATGGGAAATGCCTATTAAGGAAATGACTAGTTTTAATCCCTCTACCTTGAATACCTTGTTTTAAATAAATGTTTGGGTAGATAAATGCTTAGATGCTATACTTTGGGAATGTAATTTAACTTTGGAAAATGTTGGATAAGATAAAGTGGTTGATTTATGGTAATACAAGACCATATAAATTAAACCAGAACATGGAGATCCACTCGGGAAAACAGTGCAACCACAGTCCACATGGCTCTGGCTTAGCAAATTAATTAGGAGTGTGAATTATCTGATAACCCTACGCGAAAGGAACACAGGGGGCTCTGGGTTGCAGGGGTATAGCCCGGTCCTTTTGGGGTAGCAACCTTTGCTAAGGTGCTGACCACTAGGGAGGGTTATGGTCTGCCCTGAGCTATAACTGTCGTAGGGTTATTGGTGCTTTGCACGCCTTTGTATATGCTTCGTAGTGAACCCCTAGCCACTCACCTCGGAAGTGTTTAAGGGCCTTGCAAACCCGGGCAATATGGGGAACACGAACTGTGGGTAAAGTGTACATCCTCTGCAAAGTGAAAACTGATCGATCAGTCGTGCTCACGGTCAAGATCGGCTTGGACCCTCACATGATAATTGAACTTAAAGATGGAATTCAAATTGTGGGTTATTTATGGTTTGAAGGATAATTTTATAAATGCTAAGTTTTGGGTTGGTATATAATTACACTTAGTAAATAGGTGCTTGCTAATAAAATTTGACCAACTTGAAATGCTTACCGCTGAAAACCCTAGCCTACCCTTGATAGCTTTGCATAATTCCCCCACAGGTTGAGTACCAACCATAAGTGTACTCACCCTTGCCTATATGTGTTCAGAGGAGGATGCTGGAGCAGAGTTCTTCGATGAGATCGATGGATTCCGAGGCTCGCGTTACCCCCAGTCAGGAGCTTGTGGAGTTGGAGACGGTTTTTCATCGTCTAGTTATCGATGTTCGTGTTATGACCTTCGAGTCTAAAGATGAGTGTAATAAGTTAATAAACCTCTCTTTGTACATTTTGGGTATTGTACTATGATATTACACTCATTTGTCTTCATATGTGTGAATTTGTGATTCTAGCACACGTATGAGATGCATTCGGTTTTCTTCAGAAAATGGATGTGACATGCGCCTACCTAACCTCATCCCCAGGCCCCTCGCTGTCGACTTTCCTCTACCGAGATCCTCTTCAGATCCCCTCCATCGAGATCCTCTTGCGATTCTCCTCAGCGTAGAGATCCTCAAGCGCTAGAACACGGGAGATGAGCATGGGATCCTTCCCCACGCGCCACTGCTATGGCTCCCCGGCGGGGTACGACATCCGCATCCTCCCGCCGAACCTTTATCGTCGACTCCCTGCACCGAGATCCACATTTGCCCAGAGCAAGGGGTCCTACTCAGCGTGACGGTACCAAGTCTCTACTGTGGCGCATGGAGTCCCGCCTCCTTGTCCCCATTAAGCATGCATGGCGCCCGCCCCAGCCTCATACCCATGCCCCTAGTGTCGAGATCCCTGTGCGCCGGGACAAGGTAGCCACCAAGGAGGGGTCCTTCTCCGCGCGCCGCAGCCAAGGCTCCTGGCGGCACATGACATCCGCCTCCTCCGGGCAGGGCTCTACCATCCTGCGCTCATGGAAGCTGGGAGCGACAACAACATCATGTGGCTATCGAGCAGCAGCGACCATGCGCTAGGCCGAGCTCGCCCACAACCAAGTTGGCCCGCGTCGACGCACGCGCACGAGGTGGAGCTCGCCTGTGGCAGCGTGAGCTTTAGCATTTATGACATGCCCATCCAAATATCTGATGACTATTGATTGGCATATAGGGGGTGCCAGGGTCTTTTGTCAATTGCATGGGTCGGTGGTGGTTTATTTTTCGGCCACCATCATAGTAGGACGGAGGGAGTAAACATCACCACAATAAATATCATCAACATGTTCCGTCTGGCTACTCTCTTTCATTTTCAATTTCTTTTGAATCGCCCCCCTCCTCTCTCATCTCTCTTCTCTCCCTAGTCAGATCCAGAAATCAAACGTCAAAAAACATGCCTGACAGAATGCAGGACCTGCTGTTTCATGTCGCTGTCTGTTTGTCAACAGTACGTATAAAGAAACGGCCTGAAGGTTACAGAACCGGCTGCTTCATGTCACTGTCTGTTTATGATCCACCGCCGAATTGTTTTTTTCCCCAAATTACACAGTACTTCGAAGACATTAACCACACATGCACACTCACAATCGCAAACTCTACCCCTAGGAGTATCTTTGAAGACTGGGTTGGAAGTTTTCTTGTAAGTGTGGCCTTGCAAAGATACTTACATGTGCCCACGAGCAGAGTTATAGCAAAATTGGGTGGGGGTGGGGGGGGGGGGGGTTGCGACACTTCTTCATATAAACTAAATATGTTCAAGTGATTATTTAAAAAAGTGTTCAAGATGGAAAAAGCGGTGTATGCATATGGTTCATCTTTCAAGGCTGTATTCTGTTCGGGAGTTGTACACGCGTGTGTGCGCATTTGCACCGGAGGAATGGGCCAGGGACATAAACATCACAACAATAAATATCCTCAACCTGTTCCGTCCGATCTCTCTTTTTCAGTTTTAATTACATTGAGTCATGCCCTCCTCTCTCTTCTCTCCCCAGTCAGATCCAAAAGACGACCGAGGAAAAATCAAACGTCAAAAACATGCCTGAAGACGATCCATATGTCGCTGTCTGTTAGTCAACAGTACGAATAAAGAAGTATAAAAAAAAAACAGTACGAATAAAGAAACGCTGTAAAGGTGAGAAGGTTACAGAACCGGCTGCTTGATGTCACTGTGTGCTTATGATCCACCACCTAAGTGCTCGCTTGACTATGACTACAATTTTCTAATAATGCAGGCGCTGCTTGTTCTGGATGGGTAGATTGTACGTTGCATATGTGAATAAAGATCTACATAACGGCCAATCGGCAATATTTGACAGGCTTAAGGCACATGTTTGGACTTGGTTCTGAGCTCACAGTCAAAAACATGTCTAGCAGCTAGCAGGGCGGAAAAAGAAATTAGACATGGAGTGTGTCAGTGTGACCGGAGCAAATCGATAGTGGTCACTAGACATCTATATATAATTAATATACAGATTTGTGCTGGTACTTGTATAGTATCGGAAGGTACTACCTTGTATTAAGATTTTTTCCATCTGTTAATTTAGTAAATAAAACCAGTTGTTGGGCTCACCAAACTCATCATTTAGAATTGAATAACAGAAATAAAGCCTCCTCATGAAAAGACATTTTTCCTTTAACTCATCTGCGGGCATGTTGCTATGATCCCCTAATCTCCTTCCACTCCATGTTAACTAGGTGATACCCCGAGCGTTGCTGCGGGAATTTCTGCAAAATTTGAAAATGAAATTTGAAGGAAGAATCACTAAGGTGATTGCATTGCAACATTGTTTTCTTCCAAACAATACAATTGCCAACGTGGGGAACCAAGATCACGAAAAATTGAAACAAAAACTAATCTATGGATGTGCGAGGAACAATTAATGTCAAAACTAACAAAATGAGGACAGTTACAAACTTAGAAATGCTAATAAAGTTGGAGCAGAAGATGTTACCTGATCGGATCAAATAGGCTAATATGATTGCTATTTCCAGAGAGACAAAATCAATTCATAAGAATCTGCAAAATTGAGACGAAATCAATTCATATGAACTTGCAAAATTTAAGATGTTTCACTACAAGAAACTATTTAATCCGTGACGTAACCATTCTGTCACGGATTAAATAAAATTCGTCGCAAATCAGCATCCGCGATGATTTACATTTTCGTGGTGGAATGAGCGTCATTGATTAAATCTCTCGACGTTCCCTTAATAAACGTCGCGATCTGTGACGTATCTGAATCGTCACGGAACAGCCCGAGGCCCATGCAGCCCAACCCATGGCTCACTATCCGTGACAAAATAAAATCGTCACGGATTGCTACTGACATGGCAGCTGACATGGACGATGATGTGGCATCCTACATGGACAATGACGTGGCATCCTACGTGGATGATGACGTGGCATCCTGCGTGGACGATGACGTGGCATCCTGCGTGGACGATGACGTGGCATCCTGCATGGACGATGACGTGGCATCCTGCGTGGACAATGACATGGCATCCTACGTGGACGATGACGTGGCATCCTACGTGGACGATGACGTGGCACCGTACGTGGACGATGACGTGGCAAAAATTTTAAGCCCAACAGATACAAATTCTGGCTCACCACAGCCCATTTCAGAATTATATTCTAGCATAAAATTAGCAAAATTAGCCCATCTTCAGCCCATTTTTCAGAGGGTACATTTTTCCAACACATTTACCAAAATTCAATGAACATTAAAATCAGATACAATCTCTGGGCAAAAAAAAACCCAGCAAACACAATCAGATATTGAGGCGGATAACACACGCTTCCAGATGTCTACCATTCCTAAAACACTACACCTTCCTCTTTGTTATTCTGCCACTCTTTTCTCTGACTCCTTGCGAGTTCGTATAAATCCTGAAATAAATAAAACCGGAATCCAATTAGAAAGCAGCTTGAGGGGATCCCATCTCTATTTTTCAGCAATACTTTGTAGTAAATAGTTAGTTGTTACAAAACTCAGAAAGTAAACATGATCATGGGGTACCAGAATGAATACACCAAAGAGCAGAAATAATCATGAGGAAAGTGATTTATAAACACTAGGAGGAATGTGATACAACTTGAACAGTACGGAAGAATAGCCACAAGCATTTCGATTTCCTATCCACTCTTTTCTCTTATATTAATCTATCATCGGAGCATATGTGAGCATATAGGAGTGTGGAAATGCATTAACTAAAGCGAGGAGCAAGCAACCGTTTCGCCTTCAAGGACATTCCGCCGAACGAGAAATGGATAAAGAGCATATGTTCCTCTTCTATCTAAAGAACTAAGATAACACGTGATGAACGGGACAGGTCAACATAGCTATGTACGAACTAACACTTGCTGATGTTTACATGGCATTTGAAAAGGATATTCACCGGTACGTAAATGTAAACCGAATAACATATGTAAAAGCGAGCATAGCATTAAACTTGGTAGTCCAAACGATACTAAGGGATCTTCCCATTTACCTTGTTCTCCAAGGGAGAGGGCGAGAGGCCACCGATTCAACTAGTAGTAAAATGATCTGTGAGCCCCACAAAAGAAAATCGAGTTAACGATAAGAAACTTGAACAAATAGTCATGATCGGTCTTAATATTACAATAATGCTATACCTTGCCACCGGTCGCCATGAGAATGCGGTTGGATCCTTCTTGTCCGCCGCTTACGGGTGAAGAGGAGCGAGCCGAAGAAACCGGCGAGGAAGAAGAGCGAGCGAGGAGAGGAGCACCACGGGCAGCCGCGGCCGCGTCCGCATCACATGTCACATGTCACTTGTCGGGTGTCATACAGCCATCATCGAATAAAATTAAGTGCAATGCGGTTAGGATATGCTATGGTGAAATGAACCCAATCTTTGAATGACTAACGAGTTGATGTTTGAATGAATCGCCAATTTCAAATATGTTAAAGCATGACTTTCATCATTATTTCCTATTGACGAAGCACCAATGGACGATGAACGCAAACGGTTGTGTATTCTTGTATTTTAGGTCAAAATTAGCCCATGAGACCGTAATTTACTATAGGCCCGAGCTATTAAACTCGGTTTGTTTGCTAGCTCCCTGTTCCAAAATTTATTACGGCCACATGGCTAAAGCAATGGTATAAAACCTCACGTCTCGTAACTCTGTTTGCTAGCTCCAAACTACAAAGGAGAGGGACTCAAGGTAGGCCTAGATAAAGCAAATTTCATTGCCAATCACTCACTAACTCGCTCAATCCACAAATTCCTGTATAGCGAGTAGCTTATGAGAATCTAACCGTAAACCTTCATAATAAAATTCTAAGACCAACTAGCCGGACACCAATTGCGTGCTTCCACTTCGGAGATGCAAAGTTCGGGCTTAAGCTTGTAGCTCAAACATAAATTTGGAAGTTAGTACTAGTTGACGGAGTTACTTATCATTATGGCTCGGCTCAACATGGTCCTCCATAAGTACGAGTTATTAATAAAAGGAGTCCATTAATGACTACGGTGAAGATGTACAGTTACTATTAATATATATGCAAAATAAGTGACTTAGACGGGATAAATGATAGTACAACAACAAAAAATCGAATTACATATTTCACTAAAAACTAACTTGAACAAAGTATGACCGCCGAATGCCGGGTGTAGCAATGTAGAGTACCTATGTTAATGTGGCGCTTTTTGCCGGGAATGTATGTCTTATGCGGAGCATCCATGGTATTACTCCCTGCTGAATTTCTTTTGTCTTGGGACCCATCGGAGAAAATAATAGCCTCTCACTTTGAACTAGATGGTGCAAAAAGAGATTGTGCGGTACGAATACTACGGAATACTTGTTTCTGCGTTTAGCTTGATTTCGGGAGGGAACGTAACTATATTAACATGCTAAACGAAGTAATTATACTGCATCAAAGTAGTAGAATACAATGTAACGATATTAGATACCTCCGGCTTCGGCTTCACCGATATTATTGAAATACGGTGACGGATCACGAAGTACACCGCATAGCTCACGGGATAGATTACTTGTATCGTTTGCATGCGTGCAAATGGAGCAATGCCACATCCCGGTATTTGCGAGTGCTTCTCAAGATCGGATCCGTTATCTAACACGGGGACAAACTAGAGAGTAGTTAGCGAGTAATCGGCAACCTTCGAGTAGCATTCAAGTGAATAGTTCATGGGGTTGTGAAAAAAAATGGAACCCGTCATGCTAATTTAGCAAGTGAAAACCGTCGACTCACCATCTCTTATGCGCGGACCTACTATCCCGTTGTTGCCCCACCCGCTGCGTGTATCTTCGAGTCCGGGTTCATACCAACCATGCATGTTAGCCTCGAGGAACTACCATAGTTGAGTGGTGATTCCAATAAGACACAATCAATGGCGAGAATCAAATGTGTGTGAAATGCGGACCTACTAGCCGGCATCGAACTCCCAAACCAGGTAGCCCAAAACATTCGAAGTAAATAAACAAACAAACTGCGGAAACAAATGTGTCGGGAGTACATCCAAGGAAAGGGCGGAAACCTAATTGAGCACGAATCGCGGCTGACCAAGATGCTCTGATTCTATATAGCACCAGTGCATCATCACACCTTTTTAGGTGAAATCAGAATCATATCTAGCAAGTAGTCCACTTGATAGTTCATCACAAATTACACCACAACACAGCTATTAATTACCGGCCGAGACGAGATCTAGTCTGAACGAATCGTTACTGGAAAAGTTCACACCCAAATCAGCAGGCGCTTCATGTATTTGTTATCCCCAATCACTGACAGACAGACAGACAAGAACGAGAAGAGAGCGGGTTGGGGACCGACAAAAGATGGGGGGAGGGAAGGATCGACGCACCGGGGAAGAACTTGCCGACGACGCATACGACGGTCGGCCCGGCCGGTCGGTGCCCGGACGCGCACGACACGGAGCTCCTCGAGGTCGGAGAAGTAGGCGTCGGCGTCGGAGAGATCGGGGAGGCAGTCGTGCCACTCGTCGCGGTCGGCGGGGGTGAGGAGCGCGGCGCCGGCGTTGGTCGCGAAGTCGGAACCCAGCACGAGGACGGAGAAGTCGCCCCCACTGCCGCTGCCGGAGCTGAGGAGATGAGGAGAGGGAGGAGCTCACCGCTAGCTGCGAGGAGGAGGGCGAGGAGGACCCGCTGCCGATCGACCGCCTTCTCCATGGCTTGGCTGACGGGCTCTGGTCTCCTCTGCTCGAGTGCGCGGCGGCAAGTTGGGGTTGTCGAAAGGGGAAGGAGGTTGAGGAGGTGCCGAGGTGGTGGTGGTTGCGGAGGAGAGGAGACTTCGCGACGGGCGCGAAGAGCGGCGGGCGTCGGGAGCGGCGAGCGGAGGTGGGAGGCGGAGGGCGCGAGGGGGAGAGCTGGGTAGCGCCATGGGAGGCGGCGGGCGGGGAGGGGCGGCATTGTGCAGGAGGCGTGGTAGGGATCTGAGGAGGAGTTTGAGAGAGAGGAGGGAGGCGACGGATCTGAGGTGAACGGGATGAGGAGGTAGGGTTTTGGGAGGTAGGTTTTTATACATCTGAGTATCGATATCAACCGTTGATTTGGAATGTGGACGGATAGGATGAGTCGGGCTTCTGGGCCGTAGTTGTTAAATGGGCCGAAATTAGGATTTATGGCCGAAATCAGGCCTGTTGCATGTACTTCACATATTGATATTTTTCGTTTTCTTTTTTCATTTGAAAGCACCTTTTGAAGTATATTGCAAAATAATATATCTTGTATACTCAAATATATTTTTCAAAAGTACTATACTGCATCTTATTTTTTTTTTAGTAATCTTAATAGTTATAGAACCGATTTACTAGTTTTTATAGTTTAAATAAATTTATATATCTTTATTGAAAATAATTCCAAATTGACTTATATGTACCTCTAATAAGATTTAAAAAATAAAAAAAATCATATTTAGGCTTAGGTCCATCCTAGGCCACAACTAAGAGATTGACGGAAAATTTAATTGACTTGTAGGGAAAACTCGAACTTCTACTAGTCACCTTGTTGTAAAATAATGATAACAATAGTTAATTTTGTTCAAAACATTCTACAAATGGACATGAAACCATATTTTAAGCGTATAATGCTCCTATAAAAAATTCATATGGTTTTGATAAAGTGAGGTTATAGATGTTCACAAACAGGACACAAGACTCACATAGTTTCCTACAATTGAAAACAAACTTTGAGATTTGAACAACTAATAACGTGACCAAACTTGTATGCACCTCAATTTCTGACACCATCTCATGTTGACCATAACATTAGAGAATATTAAGTTATATTAGCAATTATTATGAAAAAACATGTTTTTATATTCTCTTTTTAGTTGGAAAAGTTATGTTGTATGAAAAGCAACAAAGAAATAGTAAATATGATACAAACAAATGGCACTGAGTAAAACATCTCGATTTTAGAAAAAATTAGGAAAAAGAATCAATCGATTTGGAGTTCGTATGAGGAAGAAAAACAGTTTACAAGTTTTATCCGAAAATTAAAAACAGAAATTGCAATTGCTATGAACAGAGATGAACAAGTGTGTTTTCTCTTTTTAATCTTTGACTAAAACTTGTAACTAGTTTTTCTGCCTCATACTAACTTCAAATTCGATGATTCTTTTTTCTAAAATTCTCTAAAATCATTCTCTACCAAGATCTACAACTTTAACAAATGAAAAAAATGAGGTGGCGCCTGCGTGGCAGTGAGGTGAGCCCCGGGCGCTCACGTGGTGGTGACGTGGCACCTAGGTGAGGTGGCGCCTGCGTGGCAGTGAGGTAGGCCCCTGACGCTCGTGTGGTGGTGACGTGGCACCTGGGTGAGGTGGCGCCTGCGTGGCAGTGTGGTGGGCCCTGGGCGCTCACGTGGTGGTGACGTGGCGCCCGGGTGAGGTGGCGCTCGCGTGGCAATGAGGTGGGCCCCGGTGCTCACTTGGTGGTGACGTGGCGCCTAGGTGAGGTGGCGTACGCGTGGCGGTGAGGTGGGCCCGGGCGCTCGCGTGGTGGTGACGTGGCCCCCGGGTGAGGTGGCGCTCGCGTGGCGGTGTGGTGGGCCCCGGGCGCTCCGTGGTGGTGACGTGGCGCCCGGGTGAGGTGGCGCCGCGTAGCGATGGAGGTGGGCCCCGGGAGCTCACGTGGTGGTGAGGTGGCGCCTGCGTGGTAGTGAGGTGGGCCCCTGGCGCTCGCGTGGTGGTGACGTGGCGCCTGGGTGAGGTGGCGCCTGCGTAGCAGTGAGGTGGGCCCCTAGCGCTCGCGTGGTGGTGACATGGCGCCTAAGTGAGGTGACACCTGCGTGGCAGTGAGGTGGGCCCCTGGCGCTCGCGTGGTGGTGACGTGGCGCCTGGGTGAGGTGGCGCTCGCGTGGCGTGTGGTGGGCCCCGGCGCTCCCGTGGTGGTGACGTGGCGCACGGGTGAGGTGGCGCTCGCGTGGCGGTGAGGTGGGCCCCCGGCGCTCACGTGGTGGTGACGTGGTGCCCGGGTGAGGTGGCGCTCGCGTGGCGGTGCGATGGGCCCCGGCGCTCCGTGGTGGTGACGTGGCGCCGGGTGAGGTGGCGCCGCGTGGCGGTGTGGTGGGCCCCGGGCGCTCCCGTGGTGGTGATGTGGCGCCGCGTGGTAGTGAGGTGGGCCCCGGCGCTCGCGTGGTGGTGACGTGGCGCCCGGGTGAGGTGGCGCCGCGTGGCGGTGTGCCGGGCCCCGGCGCTCTCGTGGTGGTGACGTGGCGCCCGGGTGAGGTGGCGCTCGCGTGGCGGTGAGGTGGGCCCCGGCGCTCACGTGGTGGTGACGTGGCGCTTGCGTGGCGGTGTGGTGGGCCGGGGCGCTCACGTGTGGTGACGTGGCGCACGGGTGAGGTGGCGCTCGCGTGGCGGTGAGGTGGGCCCCTGGCGCTCGCGTGGTGGTGACGTGGCGCCTGCGTGGCAGTGTGGTGGGCCCGGGGCGCTCACGTGGTGGTGACGTGGCGCCTGGGTGCGGTGGCGCCTGCGTGGCAGTGAGGTGGGCCCCGGGCGCTCACGTGGTGGTGACGTGGCACCTGGGTGAGGTGACGCCTGCGTGGCAGTGAGGTGGGCCCCTAGCGCTCGTGTGGTGGTGACGTGGCGCCTGGGTGAGGTGGCGCCTGCGTGGCAGTGTGGTGGGCCCTTGGCGCTCACGTGGTGGTGAGGTGGTGCCTGGGTGAGGTGGCGCCTGCGTGGCAGTGAGGTGGGCCCTGGGCGCTCACGTGGTGGTGACGTGGCGCCTGGGTGAGGTGGCGCCTGCGTGGCAGTGTGGGTGGGTCCTAGGTGCTGGTGAGGTGGCTGTTTTTTACGGATCGCGACGAATCTGCTAAAACGTCACGGTGTTGTGGGCCGTATTGCGACGAATTTAACAAATCGTCGTGATGGTTTGGGCTTCAATATCCATCCATGCACGTCCATGACGAAAAAATATGAATATGTCGTAGAATCGCGACAAACTAAACAAATCGTCGCAGTGTTTGTGACGAAAAAAAGGAATACGTCGTAGAATCGCGACGAATTTAACAAATCCTCGCAGTGTTTTGGGCTTCGATGCAAATCCGTGACGAAAAAAAGGAATACGTCGTAGAATCGCGACGAATTAAAGAAATCGTCGCAGTGTTTTGGGCTGCAATGCACATTCGTGACGTTTTCTGAAAACGTCGCGGAGAAAGCGTCACAGATTAAATAGTTTCTTGTAGTGTTTCCAAGAAGCAATACATCAAACATATTGAGTGAATGGAACTACAGCATAGATTCCCCAGATGGCGGCTCTTAACCCTTAACGATGCCGGCTGCCGGAAGGAGGCGACGGCTGATGCTCGCTCCACGCCCGTGGACAGCGGCAGGGGGTGGCGAGCAACGCACCGAGGTAAGAGATCCTGTGTTTGCAGATTCCGACGGCAGTGACGACAGTACTGCGATGGATGAAGAGGAGTGCTTGGAGCAATGGCAGGAACGCACAGGTTTGAGTGTGGGTCCATCGTCGAGTCTGGCGGCGTGGACAGGTTCGCGGTTCTGGGCACTGGCGGACGTTGAGAGCTCCGACGAGGAGCTCGCCCCAGCAATGGAGAAGAACGCCATTAAAGTGGCCTGCGAGGAATCGACGGAGACAAAGGGGACGGCATGTCTAGTTTCAGGTGTGCTGGAGGGTGCCTGCACAGTTGAGCGTGTGCCGAGCTCGCAGCCTAAGTTGCTGCGACGATAGACCTTGGGACGGAAACCGTGGAAGGGGCCATTGGCATCGCCGAGAAGTAATATCCAGAAATCACTAGGGGATGTCTGGGTTACATATCGATGGATGAATGGAGGATGTCCGGCGTTCAGACTTGAGGATTGGGGGGTGGAGAAGCCGACGCAGTCGCCCGTAGGGTCACCGACGTCAGAGAAGAAGGCACCCCGTCGAGATCCGTTTTCAAATTTCGAACCCACGGCTCTGTTGCTGGTTCGGTTGTGTGGGCCGGATTCTCGGGCTGAGTTGGGCCAGATGGGCGCTGGACGTTTTTTGGGGTCCTGCGGGAGTTACGGCAGGTCTTCCAGCGGGGAAGCAGACGGAACGTTTCATTCCCCAGTCATCGTGCCCGCCGCCCTTCCCCCATCAAGTCGCACGCGCCGCCTGCTACCCTGTGCACTTCGCTGTAGGCGCATCTTGCTTCGGGTGTCGTGTTGCCGGCTCAGACGGCCATGGAGTCACGACCGTGGGAGCGCCGCTTCCCCAGGCCGCGAGGAGGAAGGTCCGGCAGCGGTTTTGTGCAGGAGGATGGTGGCCGGCGGATTCTCGGGGAGGGGGCGAGCGGCCATGGAGAATGGCAGCAAGGCAGAGATACCAAGTAGTGGCGTGGTCGTGTTGGCGTCGGTGGTAGAGATTTCGGGGGCGCAGCTGTGGGCAGTGGCGAATTTCATGGCAATGAAGGTCTGCGCGGCCGTTTGGGGAGAAGGGGCAGTGGTTTGGGTGGCCGTGGGAGGTTTGGTGGAAGAGATGACCCCCGACGCCAGCCGCTGGACCCTAGAAGGTTGGAGAAAGTGAGAGGATGGTGTGTAATTCGTAGGGGGCTGAGGAGATGATGAAGGTGCAGCAACAAAAGCAGGGAGACTGTGATGTGGTGAGGAAAGAGGTTGGGGATGGAGATGATCAGGCTGGAGGGGAGGCGGCCGGGGGGGGGGGGGGGGGGGTGAAGTGTTCACGCTGTACCAAGAAGGGGCATTTTGGTAGTGCATGCAAAGTTGAGATTTACTATGTGATCTGTCACAAGCACAATGAGCACGTCAACCACAAGTGCCCTATTTTGAAGATGCCACGGCCGGTGGCGCAGGTTGTTGGTTATGCGGTACATGGTCTTGGGTTCTATCACATTTCGCGCCCTCCATTGCCTAGGGCAAAGAGGGATTTGATGATGGCTCTCATTTCGGTTGAGGGGGGGTCAAATTCAAACAGAGGAGGTGAAGAGGTAGCTCGAGAGGTTATTTTCGGGGAAGTGGTCTTGGGAGCTAAAGGCTCACGAGGACAACTCTTTTTTGGCCAAGTTCCTGTCAAAGGTGGAGTTGCATAAGGCGATAGCTTTTGGAGGTGCAGATGTTAAGGGAGAGGGGGCACCGTAGGGGGTCAGACTGAGGTTTGAGTTCTGGCAGGAGAAGGAGGTGAGTTTTTTGTTGCCTAAGGCGTGGGTGAGGGTGTTTGGTTTGAGGAAGGAGCTTTGTGAGTTCATGGAGTTGTGGGTTGTTGGGTCTATGCTTGGCTCTACTCAGATTATGGATATGGAGAGTACTAGGAAGAGTGATTTTGGACGCATTCTAGTGGCGGTCCTTAATCCGAGCTTGATTCCAGAGCAATTGGACGGGGTTATTGGAGATCACTATTTTGAGTTGGATTTTGAGGTGGAGAAGGTGGATTTTGTTGAGAATGGCGAGGAGGCAGAGTTTGAGTGGACTAGGAGCCCTAAGGGAGTTGGTGGGGAGGGCCCTTTGGAGGGCGGGCAGATTGGAGAGGATGACCCAGAAACGGTGCCGAAGAAGTTGAAGAGAGGGGTGGATGGCGATGGGGTGGACGGGGCGGCTAAGGACACCCAAGGCGTTGAGGAGAAGGTCCTGTCATGGAAGGAACAGATCCAAAGCATGTCAACGAAGGAGTTTGAAGCCTTTCTGAGGGCTAAGGCAAATGAGATAGCAGACCTGGCTTCTGATCGGGTGCTTGATGAGGTGGTGGGCAGAGTGATGGGTGAGGAGGAGGATAGACAGTTTCAAAAGGAGGTGCTAGGAGATGGTGGGATGTCCGGAGGAGACATGGAGGTGCAGATGGGGGATCAAGTCAAGCCTGTGGTGGCTGTTTCTGAGGCCTTGGTGTAGGTCAGGTCTAGCCCAAGATTCCAGCGGTCGAAGGATGAGCATGTCTTGGCTAAGGCAGAGGAGAGGGTAGCCATGAAGAACCTAGAGTTTAGTGAAGGTAATCCTTGTGCCACTTCTTTACTTTCAGTAAATAAAGACCTAGCCTTAGATTGTTTACAACAAATAGGGTTCAACTTAGGAGAGTATAGTGTAGAAAAAGATAATAATTTTTATAGTCTGTTGGAACCTGATTCGGGAAGGGAGGTCGGGGAAGTGGGAGGGTTTGAGCATGATTGGGTTGATTTTGATAGTGAGGAGGAGAGTGGGGAGAACATGGAAAATTTGCTCAAAGAAGCTTGTGTGGTGATTTAATGGAGGAGGTGTTTGATGAATCAAGTTTCCCTTTAAACAGCGAGCTTGATGACCTCAACCGTAAAGGCAAGTCTCACACTAAGTCGTGTTTGAGCAAGACTTGCAAGATAAGAAGGGTGAAGTTTTCTAAAAATTGTGCCAAATGAAGGGAATCTTTTGGAATAGAAGAGGTCTTAGCATCTTGTCTAAAACAAGATTTCTAAGAGAGACTTCCATGGAGCACAACATAGCGTTTATTGCTCTTTTGGAAATAGGCAAGAAGGATTTCCTTCAAGACACACTGAATAATTTTAGTGGAGGGAGAAACTTCGTGTGGCATTGGACTGCACCTCATGGGAGGTCGGGCGGCATTCTGCTAGGGGTTAACTTAGATGTGTTAGATGTGGGTTGTATTGATGATGGGGATTTTTTTTGTGAAATTCAATTTGAGGGATAGGAAAAGTGATTTTAAATGGGTTTTGGTGGCTGTATACGGGGCCGCCCAACCAGAATTCAAGGAATCATTTCTTACTGAGCTGGTGCAAACGTGCGATAATGAGAAGTTACCTTTGTGCATTGGGGGAGATTTTAACATCATTCGAAATAGCAGTGAGAAAAATAATGATAGGTTTGAGGGTCGATGGCCCTTCTTATTTAATGCGGTCATTGATAGCCTGGATCTAATAGAGATAGAGATGTCTTGTCGTAAGTTCACGTGGGCTAACTCTTGTAGGGTACCTACATATGAGAGGCTGGACAGGGTGTTGGTCAGCACAGAATGGGAATAGAACTATCCACTGGTGACAGTGGAGGCCCTTAACAAGGAAATTTCGGATCATACCCCTCTCCTGCTAAGTACAGGAGAAAAAGCCAAACCCAAGAGGCAACCACCATTTAAGCTTGAGCTGGGATGGTTGCTGAGGGAGGGATTTTTTTAGATGGTTTTTGATGTCTAGAACAGAGAAAACAGAGGCAACACCATGATTCAAAGTGGCAAAACAAGATTATAAGGTTGAGACAATTTCTGAGGGGGTGAGCAAAGAATATGAGTGGGGCTTATAAGAAAGAAAAACAAGAATTGTTGAGGAAAGCTGAGGAGCTAGATAAGAAAGCAGAGTCCCAGCTGCTAAGCCAGTGTGGGTGGGGCTTAAAGCAGAATATTCATGAAAGAATTACGCAACTGCTCAGGGAAGAAGAGGTAAAATGATTTCAAAGAGCTAAGACAACTAAAATTTTTAAAGGGGATAACAATACGAAGTATTTCCATATGGTGGCAAATGGGAAAAGGAGGAAGACTAGAATCTTTCGCCTTGAACAAGATGAAGGAGTTATTGAAGGGGAGGAACCAATTAAGAGTTATATCACTAAATACTATAGGAATCTTTTTGGAAGTTTAGAAGATGGCAAATTATCACTCAACGAGTCTTTGGTGGAAAATATTCCTCAAGTCACCGATACAGAGAGTGAGATGCTAGTGGCTGAATTTTCTGAAAAGGAGATCCGAGAGGCTATTTTTCAAATGAAACATAATAAGGCTCCAGGACCTGATGGTTCTCTGGCTGAATTTTACCAGGTGTTTTGGAGTCTCATAAAGGATGATCTCATGGCTATGTTCTGAGACTTCCATAAAGGAAATCTACCTCTTGTCTGTCTCAATTTTGGAACAATTACGTTGCTCCCAAAAGAGAAGGAGGTCAAGAGAATTCAGCAATATAGGCCCATCCGTATGCTTAATGTTAGCTTTAAGATCTTTACAAAGGTCTTGGCAAACAGACTCACGTCGGTGGCATGTAGGGTTACCAAATCGTCGTAATCGGCTTTCCTGCCTGGAAGATACATTTTGGAGGGAGTGGTAGTCTTGCATGAAACCATCCATGAGCTGAAAAGAAAAAAGCAGAAAGGCCTTATTCTCAAGCTAGATTGTGAGAAGGCCTATGACAAGGTTAATTGGGACTTCTTGCAGCAAGTTCTTAGGATGAAGGGTTTCCCGAATGTGCGCTGTCACTGGATGGAGAAAGTGGTTTCTAAAGGAAGTGTATGTGTGCAAGTTAATGAAGATTTAGGTCATGTCTTTCAAACCAAGAAAGGTTTACGATAGGAAGATCCTTTGTCCCCAATTTTGTTCAGTTTAGTGGCAGATATGTTGGCTGTGTTGATTGAGAGGTCGAAAGACATGTGGTTTTTTGATGGGCTGGTTCCTCACTTAGTGGAGGATGGTCTCTCAATTTTATAGTATGCAGATGATACACTTCTTTTTCTTGATGATGATATAGAGAAAGCCAGAAGCTTGAGATTAA
Source organism: Cenchrus americanus (assembly GCA_947561735.1). Classification (NCBI taxonomy): domain Eukaryota; kingdom Viridiplantae; phylum Streptophyta; class Magnoliopsida; order Poales; family Poaceae; genus Cenchrus; species Cenchrus americanus. Next base: position 193,669,138 of record OX387242.1, read on the forward strand.
TACTAAGTGCCTTTGAGAAGCTGTCTGGGCTTAAGATCAACTTCCATAAAAGTGAGTTATTCTGCTTTGGGGATACAAAGGAGAGGGTTGCAGAGTATGTGAGTCTTTTTGGATGCAAAGAGGGTGATCTTCCATTTAGATACCTAGGTATCCCTATGAGTGCTAGTAGACTTTTGAATAGGGATTGGAGGGCAACTGAAGAGAGGTTTCAAAAGAAGCTTAGTAGTTGGAAGGGTAAGCTGTTATCATCGGGAGGAAGCCTTGTCCTCATTATCTTGGTCTTATCGAGCCTACCAATGTTTATGTTGTCTTTCTTCAAAATACCTAAAGGTGTTTTGGAGAAATTGGACTATTATAGATCCTGATTCTTTTGGCAATGTGATGAGCACAAAAAGAAATATAGGTTGGCCAAGTGGAGCATTCTGTGTAAGCCAAAGAGTGTTGGGGGGATGGGTATTATCGTTTGGATACCTAGAACAAATGCTTGTTAAGTAAGTGGATTGTCAAGTTAATCAATGAGGATGGTTTGTGGTAGCAAGTGCTCATGAAAAAGTACCTTAAAGGAAGGACGCTATCGCACGTGGTGAAAAATAAGGGGGACTCTCACTTCTGGGCAGGTCTAATGGAGGTTAAAGACCTTGTGTTGCAGAGAGGTCGATTCGGAGTTCATGATGGCTCCCAGACTAGATTCTGGGAAGATCTGTGGTTAGGGAAGGAGCCTCTGATGGTAAGATATCCAAGTCTCTACAGAGTTGTGAGAAAGAAAAATTTGTCAGTTGCTCAAGTGCTAAGTACTACCCCATTAAATGTATCTTTTAGACAAGCTTTAGTGGGGGACAATTGGGCCAAGTGGCTCGAACTAGTGGGGGATTTCCTATGGGTGAATCTTAATGATCGCAATGACTCTTTCTTTTGGACAGCTAGTAAAACTTTTTCGGTGAAGAATTTGTACACATAGTGTTGAGAGAAGGGACTCTGATCAATGGTTGGGCATGGAAAGCCAAGATCCCTTTGAAGATTAAAATCTTCCTTTGGTATCTTAGACAAGGGGTTGTGTTAACTAAAGAAAATTTAGTCAAAAGACACTGGAAAGGGTGTACAAATTGTTGCTTTTGTGCAAAGCAGGAAACAATTCAACACCTCTTTTTTTATTGTCCCATTGCTAAACTTACATGGGGAAGTGTGTGTCTTACATTTGGAGTTCAAAAAACGGAGGGAGTGGAACATCTTTTTTGTCCTTGGCTTAGAAGTTTTTCGAGTAAGCAAAGGAACCTTGTGTTGGTCGGTTTGGCAGCCATTTGCTGGGCCTTGTGGACCAGCAGGAATGATTTGTTTTTTCAAAAGTCACAATGTAAGTCTATTTTGCAGGTGATTTTTAGGGGGACGTTCTGTATCAGGACTTGGTCCGTCCTCTCTAAACATGAAGGGAGATCTATTATGAAGGATGGTTGTCGTGCACTAGAGGGTGCATCTTTGGAGATTTTTCATAAGTTGGGGTGGAATGCTCTAAAGCGCATTGGAAACTAGTTTTGCTTTGTGATTTAAACTGTGTGTTTGACTGTTTGTCGTGCTTTGTAAGGGCAAATGTTCGGCCTATGTGCTATGGAGGGTGTGTGAGTTGTATCTGTTTGGCTGTACACAGTTCCTTGAACTATTGATCGAGGCTGGAACTCTTTTGTTCCTTTATCTAAAAAAATCCATAGGGCTTGTCCATTTGGTGTTCTGTACAGTTCAGATTGCTGATTCACTGCACACACAATGGTATAACAGAAGTACAATACATAGCTTTACACTTGCAAGGAAGCAACTGAGATTCGTGGGCTCAGGCAATGTGCTCGCTGTTTCCTTGAATGCAGTAAGAGAGGCAGTCAAGTACATTGCACAGGTGCACTAGCATCGTCGAATGGTAGCTCGGTTCGCTACTGCCATCTACAGCATTATACCTGTCGATCAGGTTCCTCTCAGCTCTCCTTTCTAGCCCCTAAGGGTGCAGAGATCACATGACGCGAGCTCAAGAACATGATGCCCGCGCAGGTCCATCGCTGGGGCAAGGGCCCTGGCGTCGAAATTCACCCTGGACACCATACACTTCCTCTTGTACTTGTGAAGAGGGAGGAAAGATAGAATGGGCAGTTGTCGCACCTGTGCAGAATGATGAGGAAGGCAGTCCTGTCTCCTATGTCGTGGACGGCGAGTTGGTGCGCTCGATGGCAACAGAGGTGGTGCCTTGGACTGTTGAAAGATTGGATGGTGAGGGTGGGTGTGCGTCCTTTCGACTGGAGGGCGTTGGAGTCTAGCAGCCATAAAGAGGCTCTTCAGGTACCATTGGTTGAGCTGATGTCTTTGCTACATGCGTGTAGTGTTGCCGTTTCAGCTCCTTGTTTCATGCATGTTGAGAGTAATTCAAGTGTGTGCATGCTGAGTAATAGTAATTAAAGAGGAAAAGTTAGATGGTAAAGTGGATGCTTACGTGGATGATAGAGGGTTGAGAGAATGGTACCTCTTATATAGTTCTGTATGATGATTTTGCAATTTATTCGTGTCTAGCAATGCTGCTATGCAATTTCACATGCACAACAATATTATTAATATTCAATGTCGGTGAGCCTCAGCAAAATGGGGTAGCTGAAAGGTGTAATCGTACATTGGTGGATATGGTGCGCGAGCTATTCTATTTAGCCATTGGGATTGTGGATGGAGGTGTTAAAAACCGCTATTAATATTCTCAATAAAGTACACTCTCTACACCACTTGCATGTATGGGGGAGCCAAGCCATGGCAAAATATTTAACCCAAACATTAGGAAACTAGATCCCAAAATAGAAAGTTGCTATTTTATTGGCTATCCTCAAAGATCAAAAGGGTTTTGTTTCTATTGTCCAAATAGATATACAAAATTTGGAGAAACAAGACATGCTATTTTTTAGAGGATGAATGATGAGAAGAGCAAGGTAGCTCGTGAGATTGACCTTGAGGAGAATTGGGTGTATGCATGTACTCTGATGATTCAAGAGCCATTATTCTCTCTACTTGTTGTACCTGCACTGATAGTCCCTAAGGTTGTGGTGCAAGCACCTATTGTGTTTCCACCTATTACAACAATGAGTGAAAATGTGGAACCTGTTCTTTAGGAGCATGTTGAGCCCATTGTTGCATGAGGAAGAATCACAACAACACCTCTCAATGATGTGCCACACACTGAGGCATAGAATGTGCCAACAGTACATGCCCCTAGAAGGTCTCAATGAGTTAAAATTACAACTATTTCTGATGATTATATAATAGTTCATATGGCGGGTGATTCCACTTCATATGAATAAGCCATGAGAAGCGCTCACTCATCCAAGTGGTCGGAGGCCATGAAAGATGAGATGAGATTGATGAGTTCCAATGATTTTTTAGAGTTAGAAGAAATTCCTAAGGAGCCAAGTTTTTGACATAATTTTTTTGGCACATGTCAAAGAAGAGGCGTCGGTATGCGCCATAAGAGAGGGTGGTTGTCCGATCCAGGGACTAGTCGATAATGATAACTAGTTGTACTTGTTTATTTGCTTTGTATCGTTGTACTCGATGTTTGCTTCGAGTAGAAGAAGGATCGTTGTTCATTTTTCTTGAAGATGAAGAGTTCCAAGGAAGCAAGAGATGAAGAGAGAGCAGTAAGAGTAGCTTTTCGTTGGAGAAAGGCAAGTGTCCCTAACCACCTTCTACCTATGCTTTATTACAAGATTATACTATGCATTAATCGAAACATAGAGCGACCACCCAGGACAACCGTACTACCACAAGACATATGGCTCTGTCTTGGCCAATTCCTTAGAAACTTTAGTATTGTGGTATGCTTTACCTGAAATGGGTTGGCGGCTGACGGGAGATGGTGTATAGACCTGCTCTAGTGGGGAGTTGGGCTTTGTTAAGACACAGTACCCGCTAGGGAGCTTTATGGGCTGCACTGATCAGGTAACCTAGCGAGCAGCCCATGCTAGGGAATCTTTGTAAAGGCCTCGTAGCGTCCCTATGCAATCACACCTCGGTAGTGTGGTATGGTGTCTTGCAAGCACCGCATGGTTGGGTCTAAAGTTCTTCGGGACTTTTACGCGACTTGTGGGTAAAGATGTACAACCTCTGCAAAGTGTAAAACTAATCGATTAGCCGCGCTCACGGTCAAGAGCGGCCTGGACTCTCACAAGATTAATTAAACTTAAAGATGGATTTTAAATCGCTTTCTGGTTATTTCTTGTGGCCTTGCTGAGTACCAACCATAAGTGTACTCATCCTTGCTTACTGCTGCTCAGAAGCAAAAGGTGTGAAGCTGTTGAAGATGATGATGCTAGGCATACGCAGCCCCCAGTCGATTGCTTGTGGAGTTGGCGCCTTCGTTTCCCGGATTGAGCTGTATAACTCTGATAGATTTGTAAGTTTTGTTTATGTTCTTTACGTGATACTGTTACTATTATTCACTTTTGTCTACTATATGTATGGAACTAGATCCTGGCATACATATAGGTATGCACTTGGTTTGTTTTTCTAAAACCAAGTGTGACAGAGTGGTATCAGAGCTATATTAACTGTAGGACGTAAGCCTAGTTAGCAATGGTCGTTCCCTAAGACTTCCTTTGATCTAAAATTCATCACTAACCTTGACTTGAGCTCTGTGATGAGTATTCTCACTACTTGACCATTCCCTTTTCCTAACCCCCCTTGAGAACTCACCTTTCTGACTTGACTCCTTTTCATTTGCACTTCATTGTTTTGCAAATGTTAAACTCTCTAACCTTGTCTATTTATTTTCTCTCCCCCTTGATCTCTTGATCGTGCAATTATTTTCAATGATCTTACCCTCTCATTCCTTCTTTCTCTTACCTCATGTATCTTCTTTCTTGCCTCTTTATTCTTCTAACTTAGCGTTCGTGTATCCATCTTGATTATCGCATCTCTCCTTGCTTTTCAAACAATGCTGTACTTTGGATTCTCTCCATTGACTTTTGATTCTAAAGTCTCCTTTCTTATTCAAAATTCTTAGTTGATCCATTCCACATATCCTAAAGCAGGCCTGTCCAAGTCAACTGAAGCTTGAAGCTACTAGTTCAGCACCTGAAGTTGAGCCTCGGTGATCGATGAAAGCCATTCCTATGCTTAGGAGGATCCCCATTGACCCTATTAACGACGTTTAGCACCGTTTCTGTATGTTGAGTGGTGGAATTGTGTGTTTGCATGATGATGCTTAGTTTTATGACCTTGTTTGAGTTGGTTCCTTGAAGTGAGTATAGGTGTATTGTGGGTCCTATATCTGCAATGACATCAATTGCCTAGTTGGGTATCTCTTTTGTACCTTCCACATCCTTGTCATCTTTCTTTCTCTCTTCTTGCTAGAGGACATCACAAGAAGAAAGGAAGGAAGACATGCAAGTTGAAGAAAAAGAAGACCTCACTCTACTTTCCTTTCCACCTTGTGCTTGCTGTTATCCCATCTAGCTCACTCTAATGAAGACCCCAACGACCAAGAAAGATGAATATTGAAGATCCTACATCCAGATGACAAAAGAGGATGACTGCCTACCTACCTCAATAGCAATATTCTTGTTTATCTTCCTTTCTCTTGTTTCTTCTATCTTCGAATCTTGGGACGAGATTCTGTTTAAGGGGGGTAGATTTGTCACACCCTGAAATTTCCCAATTTTAGGATGTGAATAGAAAGAATAATTAAACAATGATTTTCTCATAATTTTAAAAATTTTCAAACATTTATTTTGTTTACAGAAGATCTAGTATAGGAAAAAATCATTGTTTGATTTTATGAATAAAAATTAATTGGTTCGATGTGAGCATTGCATTCATGCCAGTGCATCTTGGTGCTTCTTGAGTGCAAAAGGTTTCAAAAGTGCGATTAGGTGCTGTCCAAATCCTTCCGAGAATTTTCCGGTCTTTTCTAGGATTTATTCTCATTTTTCTTTGAGTTATTTCTATTTATTAGAAGGCTCTAAAATATTTTTCATGAGCTCCAAATACTTTATTTGGATTCGTCATGAACCAAATCATCTCTAGTAATTTTCCTGAATTTTTCTGAGCTTTCGGAGTATTTTTTGTGATTTAATTAAGATTTCAGGATTTCCTGGAATTATTTTTAATCCGGAATAAATTTCTGAAATTAGAAAAAAATAAAATCGGACTCAATCTCGACCAATAAATAGCTCCCGATTATCTCCTTGGCGTCCTCTTTCCAACGCCGCCAACCTCATTCCGTTTCGATAACCCTAGCTCCCACAAACCCTAGCCGAACTTTTGCATCTACTAAATTCCGGTGAACTTCCAGCGAGCTTTTCCGGCGAAACCGTGCACTTCCAGTGCAAATGGACACCACCCTGGAGTTCCCCTCATCGAGCTCTACGCTATGATGGGGTCGGTCACGCGAATCCGACGTCGACTCCGTCATCTTCCCCAACTCCGGCGAGTAACGCCGGCGACTCCTCTCCAACTCCGGCGGGCCCTTCCATCGCCATCGTTCCTCACTAGCCGAAGTTGAGCACACCATCGGGTTCGCCTCGTCGATCTCGTTCCGCTTTGCCATTTCCGTGAACGTTTGAAGGTTGTCCCCATCGAATCTCTATCTCCCTTCCTTTCTCTGTTCTGTTGCCGTCACCATGACCGAGATGCAGTCCGCCATGTGCCGGCCGCCGTCACTACCACCTTCGATTCCGGCCATCTCCCTCCCTCCTCAGCCGGTGAGCATCTCCCCGTGATCCCCTTGATTTCCTCCCTCCATTTTGTGCCTTACTCGGACCCCTAGGCCGCCCCTACCGCCAGCGACCAGAGCTCCAAGAGCGCTTGAGCTCCTGTACGTCCGTCCCAGGATGGAGGTAGAAGATAAGGTCATTTTATGATTAGGCCCCTGGACTTTCTTGTAATCTTTAGATCAAATCTTGTGTCTTGGTCAATCCATAGAAAACCCCCTATGAAAACCCCACCTTTCACACATAAACCCCACCTGACTCTTTTTCAGGTCTAACCCTTGCTTTAGAACTATTCGCGAGCACTATTTGATGTGTCTCGAGGATCTTTTCTGCTAGCCCTCCAAATCTATAGTTAATCATGAACATGTCCTTACCATCTTGTTTTCTCCATAGATTCTTTGTTTAGCTTCGTTTTAATCCATTCAAGTTGCGTTAGAACTACTCGCGAGCACTACTTGATGTGTCTCGAGGATCTCTTCTGCTAGCCCTCCAAATCTATAGTTAATCATGAACTGGTCCTTACCATCTTGTTTTCTCCATAGATTCTTTGTTTTAGCTCCATTTTAATCCATTCAAGTTGCGTTAGGTTCATAATAAAATAAAGTACACGTTAGCTATGAGTTTTTATCATATATGTTTTCTGAAAATTTATTTAATATTAATTTTGATTAATGCTTAGTAAACATGTCTTTTAGAAATAAAATCTATTTAGTGTTGTACACCGTTTTTCATTGTCAAAATTAATTTGAGTAATGTTTATTTCACATGCTATTTCTGAATAAAAGCTAATTAGATCTTTATCGCGGTTTTTGTTAAACAAAAACATTAATTTGTCTAATAGTTAATTAATCTTTTCTAATTAAAAGTTGATTAGGCTTTTACACCCTCTTTTATAATAAATGTTAACTGGACTAATGTCAACATGCATGTGCTTTCTAAATAAAGTTTGTTTAGCTCAACACGTCACATGCTTTAATTCGATTAGTTGATCCAATCTTTCTAAAGTAATGTTTAATTGGCAAAATTGATACATGAACAATTATAAATAAAATTTGACTAGGTTCTTTACGCCAGTTTCTTCAAATAAAGTTTAATCTGAGCTAATGCCAACATAGGGTATTTTATTTCTAAAATATACTTTACATTTGTTTTGTTATTAATTAAAATGGACCTAAGCTTGTAGTCTTTCGTGTTCATTTATCCAAATCATTCGATAGACGTTGTCTGTCAGCTATATCTCAGTGTTCTTTGTTTCCTAGCTAGTGATCCTTTTCATAGTTCTCTCTTGGTGATTCAACTATGTTCTGACACCTAATCTTTCCTAGCCACCTTTGTTTAAAGCTACCTTGTTATCTGTTTCTTCTGTCAGATCAGTTTACCTTGGGTTGGTGTGTTAGTCGTTCAGTCTAGTTCTCTTTGTACACTAGTTTTCCTAACCCTCGCTTAAGGTTTCTTGTGCGCTTCATAGTTCGTTGCTATCGTTCTAATTCGTTTCACCATAACATGTGCGTTAGCATGTGTATCACCTGTTACTTATTTTACATCAAAGTTGCATGTTAATCTTGACTAATATTTATTCCAACACCTTTGTAAATAAAAGTGATTAGATTCTATCCCGATTTTCATAAGCTAAGAACTGATTGGTTAATTCTTATTTATAACTAGCTTTTATAAATAAAACATGCTTAGTGTTATACATCGGTTTTCATAATAAATTGAATATGCTTAATGGTATTATAATTACCTTTTTATATTTAATATGTTTAGTTGAACACGCAATATAAAGTTATTCGATTAGATCCTTTCACATGCTTTGTCTTTTAATGTTAATTGTTAATATTATATAACTTTTACTTAAATATCTGCTAATAAAATATGATTAGGTTTACCGTGTTTTCTTAACTAAACATAACCTGCTTTGTAATATTCTTGCCACATCATTTTCTAATTAAAACATATGAAGCACGTAGTCTCTTGTTGTTGGATAATGATTTTTCGATAGCTTCGACCTTAGTTTCGTTTTCAACGTTCTTTCGTCGTTGCCATAGAATTGAGCCTATCCTTTAGTGCGCTCTTTTTAAAGCTTTCTTTTGATTGGTGCATTGTTCTTAGTTGTACTTGTTTATTTGCTATGTGTGGTTGTTCCTGATGTTTGCTTCGAGTAGAAGAAGGATCGTTGTTCGTATTTCTTGAAGATGAAGAGTTCCAAGGAAGCAAGAGATGAAGTGAGAGTAGTAAGAGTAGCTTTTCGTCGGTGCAAGGCAAGTGTCCCTAACCACCTTTTACTTTGCTTTATTTCAAGATTATACTATGCATTAATCGAAACATGGAGTGACCATCCAGGACAACCGCACTACCACAAGACATATGGCTCTGTCTTGGCAAATTAATTAGAAACTTTAGTATTGTGGTATGCTTTACCTGAAAGGGGTTGGGGGCGGACGAGAGATGGTGTATAGACCTGCTCTAGCGGGGAGTTGGGCTTTTGCTAATACACGGTACCCGCTAGGGAGCTTTATGCGCTGCACTGATCAGGTAACCTAGCGAGCAGCCCATGCTAGGGAATCTTTGTAAAGGCCTCATAGCGTCCCTACGCAATCACACCTCAGTAGTGTAGTATGGTGTCTTGCAAGCACCGCATGGTTGGGTCTAAAGTTCTTCGGGACTTTTACGCGACTTGTGGGTAAAGATGTACAACCTCTGCAGAGTGTAAAACTAATCGACTAGCCGTGCTCACGGTCAAGAGCGGCCTGGACCCTCACATGATTAATTAAACTTAAAGATGGACATTAAATCGCTTTCTGGTTATTCCTTGTGGCCTTGCTGAGTACCAACCATAAGTGTACTCATCCTTGCTTACTGCTGCTCAGAAGCAAAAGGTGTGAAGATGTTGAAGATGATGATGCTAGGCGTACGCAGCCCCCAATCGATTGCTTGTGGAGTTGGCGCCTCCGATTCCAGGATTGAGCTGTCTAACTCTGATAGATTTGTAAGTTTTGTTTATATTCTTTACATGATACTGTTACTGTTATTCACTTTTGTCTACTATATGTATGAAACTAGATCCTGGCATACATATAGGTATGCACTTGATTTGTTTTTCTAAAACCAGGTGTGATAGAGTGGTATCAGAGCTATATCGACTGTAGGACATAAGCCTAGTTAGCAATGGTCGTTCCCTAAGACTTCCTTTGATCTAAAATTCATCACTAACCTTGACTTGAGCTCTGTGATGAGTATTCTCACTACTTGACCATTCCCTTTTCCTAAACCCCCTTGAGAACTCACCTTTCTGACATGACTCCTTTACATTTTCACTTCATTGTTTTGCAAATGTTAAACTCTCTAACCTTGTCTATTTATTTTCTCTCCCCCTTGATCTCTTGATCTTGCAATTATTTTCAAAGATCTTACCCTCTCATTCATTCATTCCCTTACCTCATGTTTCTTCTTTCTTGCCTCTTTATTCTTCTAACTTAACGTTCGTGTATCCATCTTGCTTATCGCATCTCTCCTTGCTTTTCAAACAAAGCTATACTTTGGATTCTCTCCATTGACTTTTGATTCCAAAGTCTCCTTTCTTATTCAAAATTCTTAGTTGATTCGTTCCACGTATCTTAAAGCATGCCTGTCCAAGTCAACTGAAGCATGAAGCTACTAGTTCATCACCTGAAGTTGAGCCTCCGTGATCGATGAAAGCCATGCCTATGCTTAGGAGGATCCCCATTGACCCTATTAACAACCTTTAGCACCGTTTCTATATGTTGAGTAGTGGAATTGTGTGTTTGCATGATGATGCATGGTTTTATGACCTTGTTTGAGTTGGTTCCTTGAAGTGAGTGTTGGTGTATTGTGGGTCTTATACCTACAATGACATCAGTTGCCTAGTTGGGTATCTCTTTTGTACCTTCCACATCCTTGTCATCTTTCTTTGTTTCTTCTCGCTAGAGGACATCACAAGAAGAAAGGAAGGAAGACATGCAAGTTCAAGAAAAAGAAGACCTCACTCTACTTTCCTTTCCACCTTGTGCTTGCTATTATCCCATCTAGCTCACTCTAATGAAGACCCCAACAACCAAGAAAGATGAATATTGAAGATCCTACATCTAGATGACAAAAGAGGATGACTCCCTACCTACCTCAATAGCAATATTCTTGTTTATCTTCCTTTCCCTTGTTTCTTCTTTCTTCGAATCTCGGGACGAGATTCTGTTTAAGGGGGGTAGATTTGTCACACCCTGAAATTTCCCAATTTCAGGATTTGAATAGATAGAATAATTAAACAATGATTTTCTCATAATTTTAAAAATTTTCCAACATTTATTTTGTTTACAGAAAATCTAGTATAGGAAAAAATCATTGTTAGATTTTCTGAATAAAAATAAATTGGTTCAATGTGAGTGTTGCATTCATGCCGATGCATCTTGGTGCTTCTTGAGTGCAAAAGGTTTCAAAAGTGCGATTAGGTGCTGTCCAAATCCTTCCGATAATTTTCTGGACTTTTTTGGGATTTATTCCCATTTTCCTTTGAGCTATTTCTATTTATTAGAAGACTCTAAAATCTATTTCATGAGCTCCAAATACTTTATTTGGATTCATCATGACCCAAATCATCTCTAGTAATTTTCCTGATTTTTTTGAGCTTTCAGAGTATTTTCGTGATTTAATTAATATTTCAGGATTTCCAGGAATTATTTTTAATCCGAAATTAATTTCTGAAATTAGAAAAAAAATAAAATCGGACTCAATCTTGACCTATAAATAGCTCTCGATTATCTCCTTGGCGTCCTCTTTCCAACGCCGCCAACCTCATTCCGTTTCGATAACCCTAGCTCCCACAAACCCTCACCGAACTTTTGCATCTACTAAATTCCGGCGAACTTCTGGCGAGCTTTTCCGATGAAACCGTGCACTTCCAGTGCAAATGGACACCACCTTGGAGTTTCCCTCGTCGAGCTCTACATCGTGATGGGGTCGGTCACACGAATCCGACGTCGACTCCGTCATCTTCCCCAACTTCGGCGAGTAACGCCGACGACTCCTCTCCAACTCCGGCGAGCCCTTCCGTCGCCATCGTTCCTCACTAGCCGAAGGTGAGCACACCATCGCGTTCGCCTCGCCGATCTTGTTCCGTTTTGCCATTTCAGTGCACGTTTGGAGGTCGTCCCCATCAAATCTCTATCTCCCTTCCTTTCCCTATTCTGTTGCAGTCACCATGACCGAGTTGCAGTTCGCCATGTGCCAGCCGCCATCCCTGCAACCTTCGATTCCGGCCATTTCCCTCCGTCCGCCGCCGGTGAGCATCTCCCCGTGATCCCCTTGATTTCATCCCTCCGTTTTGTGCCTCACTCGGACCCCTAGGCCGCCCCCACCGCCGGTGACCAGAGCTCCAGGAGCGCTTGAGCTCATGTACGTCCGTCCCAGGATGGAGGTAGAAGATAAGGTCATTTTACAATTAGGCCCTTGGACTTTCTTGTTATCTTTAGATCCAATCTTGTGTCTTGGTCAATCTACAGAGAACCCCCTACGAAAATATCCTTTACATTTGTTTTGTCATTAATTAAAATGGACCTAAGCTTGTAGTCTTTCATGTTCATTTATGCAAATCATTCGTTAGACGTTGTCTGTCAGCTATATCTCAGCGTTCTTTGTTTCCTAGCTAGTGGTCCTTTTCCTAGTTCTCTCTTCATGAATCAACTATGTTCTTACACCTAATCTTTCCTAGCCACCTTTCTTTAAAGTTTCCTTGTTATCTGTTTCTTCTGTCAGATCAGTTTACCTTTGGTTGGTGTGTTAGTCGTTCAATGTAGTTCTCTTTGTAGACTAGTTCTCCTAACCCTCGCTTAAGGTTTCTTGTGCGCTTGATAGTTCGTTGCAATCGTTCTAGTTCATTTCACCATAACTTGTGTGTTAGCATGTGTATCACCTGTTACTTATTTTACGTCAAAGTTGCATGTTAATCTTGACTAATATTTATTCCAACACCTTTGTAAATAAAAGTGATTAGATTCTATCCCGATTTTCATAAGCTAAGAACTAATTGGTTAATTATTATTTATAACTAGCTTTTATAAATAAAACATGCTTAGTGTTATACATCGGTTTTCATAATAAATTTAATATGCTTAATGGTATTATAATTACCTTTTTAAATTTAATATGTTTAGTTGAACATGCAATATAAAGTTATTCGATTAGATTCTTTCACATGCTTTGTCTTTTAATGTTAATTGTTAATATTATATAACTTTTACTTAAATATCTGCTAATAAAATATGATTAGGTTTACCGTGTTTTCTTAACTAAACATAACCTGCTTTGTAATATTCTTGCCACATCATTTTCTAATTAAAACATATGAAGCACGTAGTCTCTTGTTGTTGGATAATGATTTTTCGATAGCTTCGACCTTAGTTTCGTTTTCAACGTTCTTTCGTCGTTGCCATAGAATCGAGCCTATCCTTTAGTGCGCTCTTTTTAAAGCTTTCTTTTGATTGGTGCATTGTTCTTAGTTGTACTTGTTTATTTGCTTTGTATGGTTGTTCCTGATGTTTGTTTCGAGTAGAAGAAGGATCATTGTTCGTTTTTCTTGAAGATGAAGAGTTCCACGGAAGCAAGAGATGAAGTGAGAGCAGTAAGAGTAGCTTTTCGTCGGTGAAAGGCAAGTGTCCCTAACCACCTTCTACCTATGCTTTATTACAAGATTATACTATGCATTAATCGAAACATGGAGCGACCACCCAGGACAACCGCACTACCACAAGACATATGGCTCTGTCTTGGCAAATTAATTAGAAACTTTAGTATTGTGGTATGCTTTACCTGAAAGGGGTTGCGGGCGGATGAGAGATGGTGTATAGACCTGGTCTAGCGGGGAGTTGGGCTTTTGCTAAGACACGGTACCCGCTAGGAAGCTTTATGCGCTGCACTGTTCAGGTAACCTAGCGAGCAGCCCGTGCTAGGGAATCTTTGTAAAGGCCTCATAGCGTCCCTACGCAATCACACCTCGGTAGTGTGGTGTGGTGTCTTGCAAGCACCGCATGGTTGGGTCTAAAGTTCTTCGGGACTTTTACGCGACTTGTGGGTAAAGATGTACAACCTCTGCAGAGTGTAAAACTAATCGATTAGCCATGCTCACGGTCAAGAGCGGCCTGGACCCTCACATGATTAATTAAACTTAAAGATGGACTTTAAAGCACTTTCTGGTTATTCCTTGTAGCCTTGCTGAGTACCAACCATAAGTGTACTCATCCTTGTTTACTTCTGCTCAGAAGCAAAAGGTGTGAAGATGTTGAAGATGATGATGCTAGGCGTACGCAGCCCCCAGTCGATTGCTTGTGGAGTTGGCGCCTCCGATTCCAGGATTGAGCTGTCTAACCCTGATAGATTTGTAAGTTTTGTTTATGTTCTATACGTGCTACTGTTACTGTTATTCACTTTTGTCTACTATATGTATGAAACTAGATCCTGGCATACATATAGGTATGCACTTGATTTATTTTTCTAAAACCAGGTGTGATAGAGTGGTATCAGAGCTATATCGACTGTAAGACATAAGCCTAGTAAGCAATGGTCATTCCCTAAGACTTCCTTTGATCTAAAATTCATCACTAACCTCGACTTGAGCTCTGTGATGAGTATTCTCACTACTTGACCATTCCCTTTTCCTAAACCCCCTTGAGAACTCACCTTTCTGACATGACTCCTTTACATTTGCACTTCATTGTTTTGCAAATGTTAAACTCTCTAACCTTGTCTATTTATTTTCTCTCCCCCTTGATCTCTTGATCTTGCAATTATTTTCAAAGATCTTACCCTCTCATTCCTTATTTCCCTTACCTCATGTTTCCTCTTTCTTGCCTCTTTATTCTTCTAACTTAACGTTCGTGTATCCATCTTGCTTATCGCATCTCTCCTTGCTTTTCAAACAAAGCTATACTTTGGATTCTCTCCATTGACTTTTGATTCCAAAGTCTCCTTTCTTATTCAAAATTCTTAGTTGATCCGTTCCACGTATCCTAAAGCATGCCTGTCCAAGTCAACTGAAGCATGAAGCTACTAGTTCATCACCTGAAGTTGAGCCTCCGTGATCGATGAAAGCCATGCCTATGCTTAGGAGGATGCCCATTGACCCTATTAACAACCTTTAGCACCGTTTCTATTTGTTGAGTAGTGGAATTGTGTGTTTGCCTGATGATGCATGGTTTTATGACCTTGTTTGAGTTGGTTCCTTGAAGTGAGTGTTGGTGTATTGTGGGTCTTATATCTACAATGACATCAGTTGCCTAGTTGGGTATCTCTTTTGTACCTTCCACATCCTTGTCATCTTTCTTTGTTTCTTCTCGCTAGAGGACATCACAAGAAGAAAGGAAGGAAGACATGCAAGTTGAAGAAAAAGAATACCTCACTCTACTTTCCTTTCCACCTTGTGCTTGCTATTATCCCATCTAGCTCACTCTAATGAAGACCCCAACAACCAAGAAAGATGAATATTGAAGATCCTACATCTAGATGACAAAAGAGGATGACTCCCTACCTACCTCAATAGCAATATTCTTGTTTATCTTCCATTCCCTTGTTTCTTCTTTCTTCGAATCTCGGGATGAGATTCTGTTTAAGGGGGGTAGATTTGTCACACCCTGAAATTTCCCAATTTCAGGTTTTGAATAGAAAGAATAATTAAACAATGATTTTCTCAGAATTTTAAAAATTTTCCAACATTTATTTTGTTTACAGAAAATCTAGTACAAGAAAAAAATCATTGTTTGATTTTCTGAATAAAAATAAATTGGTTCGATGTGAGTGTTGCATTCATGCCGATGCATCTTGGTGCTTCTTGAGTGCAAAAGGTTTCAAAAGTGCGATTAGGTGCTGTCCAAATCCTTCCGATAATTTTTTGGACTTTTTTGGGATTTATTCCCATTTTCCTTTGAGCTATTTCTATTTATTAGAAGGCTCTAATCTATTTCATGAGCTCCAAATAGTTTATTTGGATTCATCATGACCCAAATCAATGCTAGTAATTTTCTTGATTTTTTTGAGCTTTTAGAGTATTTTCGTGATTTAATTAATATTTCAGGATTTCCTGGAATTATTTTTAATCCGAAATTAATTTCTGAAATTAGAAAAAAAGAAAATAAAATTGGACTCAATATCGACCAACAAATAGCTCCCGATTATCTCCTTGGCGTCCTCTTTCCAACGCCGCCAACCTCATTCCGTTTCGATAAACCTAGCTCCCACAAACCCTCACCGAACTTTTGCATCTACTAAATTCCGGCGAACTTCCGACGAGCTTTTCCGATGAAACCGTGCAGTTCCGGTGAAAATGGACACCACCCTGGAGTTTCCCTTGTCGAGCTCTACGTCGTGATGGGGTCGGTCACACGAATACGACGTCGACTCCGTCATCTTCCCCAACTCCGGCGAGTAACGCTGACGACTCCTCTCCAACTCCGGCGAGCCCTTCCGTCGCCATCGTTCCTCACTAGCCGAAGGTGAGCACACCATCGCGTTCGCCTCGCCGATCTCGTTCCGTTTTGCCATTTCAGTGCACGTCTGGAGGTCGTCCCCATCAAATCTCTATCTCCCTTCCTTTCCCTGTTCTGTTGCAGTCACCATGACCGAGATGCAGTTCGCCATGTGCCAGCCGCCGTCCCTGCCACCTTCGATTCCGACCATTTCCCTCTGTCCGCCGCCGGTGTGCATCTCCCCGTGATCCCCTTGATTTCATCCCTCCGTTTTGTGCCTCACTCGGACCTCTAGGTCGACCCCACCGCCGGTGACCAGAGCTCCAGGAGCGCTTGAGCTTATGTACGTCCGTCCCAGGATGGAGGTAGAAGATAAGGTCATTTTACAATTAGGCCCTTGGACTTTCTTGTTATCTTTAGATCCAATCTTGTGTCTTGGTCATTCTACAGAGAATCCACTACGAAAATATCCTTTACATTTGTTTTGTTATTAATTAAAATGGACCTAAGCTTGTAGTCTTTCATGTTCATTTATGCAAATCATTCGTTAGACGTTGTCCGTCAGCTATATCTCAGCGTTCTTTGTTTCCTAGCTAGTGATCCTTTTCCTAGTTCTCTCTTCGTGAATCAACTATGTTCTTACACCTAATCTTTCCTAGCCACCTTTCTTTAAAGCTACCTTGTTTTTTGTTTCTTCTGTTAGATCAGTTTACCTTTGGTTGGTGTGTTAGTCGTTCAATGTAGTTCTCTTTGTAGACTAGTTCTCCTAACCCTCGCTTAAGGTTTCTTGTGCGCTTGATAGTTCGTTGCTATCGTTCTAGTTCGTTTCACCATAACTTGTGTGTTAGCATGTGTATCACCTGTTACTTATTTTACGTCAAAGTTGCATGTTAATTTTGACTAATATTTGTTCCAATACCTTTGTAAATAAAAGAGATTAGATTCTATCCCGATTTTCATAAGCTAAGAATTAATTGGTTAATTCTTATTTATAACTAGCTTTTATAAATAAAATATGCTTAGCATTATACATCGGTTTTCATAATAAATTTAATATGCTTAATGGTATTATAATTACCTTTTTAAATTTAATATGTTTAGTTGAACACGCAATATAAAGTTATTCGATTAGATTCTTTCACATGCTTTGTCTTTTGATGTTAATTGTTAATCTGATATAACTTCTACTTAAATATCTGCTAATAAAATATGATTAGGTTTGCCGTGTTTTCTTAACTAAACATAACCTGCTTTGTAATATTCTTGCCACATCATTTTCTAATTAAAATATATGAAGCACGTAGTCTCTTGTTGTTTGATAATGATTTTTCGATAGCTTCGACCTTAGTTTCGTTTTCAACGTTCTTTCGTCGTTGCCATAGAATGGAGCCTATCCTTTAATACGCTCTTTTTAAAGCTTTCTTTTGATTGGTGCATTTTTCTTAGTTGTACTTGTTTATTTGCCTTGTATGGTTGTTCCTGATGTTTGCTTCGAGTAGAAGAAGGATCGTTGTTCGTTTTTCTTGAAGATGAAGAGTTCCAAGGAAGCAAGAGATGAAGTGAGAGCAGTAAGAGTAGCTTTTCCCTAACCACCTTCTACCTATGCTTTATTACAAGATTATACTATGCATTAATCGAAACATGGAGCGACCACCCAGGACAACCGTACTACCACAAGACATATGGCTCTGTCTTGGCCAATTAATTAGAAACTTTAGTATTGTGGTATGTTTTACCTGAAAGGGGTTGGGGGCTGACGGGAGTTGGGCTTTGCTAAGACACGGTACCCGCTAGGGAGGTTTATGCGCTGCATTGATCATGTAACCTAGCGAGTAGCCCGTGCTAGAGAATCTTTGTAAAGGCCTCGTAGTGTCCCTATGCAATCACACCTCGGTAGTGTGGTATGGTGTCTTGCAAGCACAACATGGTTGGGTCTAAAGTTCTTTGGGACTTTTACGCGACTTGTGGGTAAAGATGTACAACCTCTGCAGAGTGTAAAACTAATCGATTATCCGTGCTCACGGCCAAGAAGGAAAGCGGCAAGTGAAGAGCACGCCAAAGGAAGGTGCAGTGGAGGAGGGTCAACGATTCAGTGGCAATGGGTCAAAATTCAGTTTTAGAGAGTCCGACTCTTACATGAGTCATCATAGATATAGTAAGTTTATTTCTTTAGATATAAGCAAACATTATCGTAATCAATTAGGAGTCTGGGTTGTCCGACGGTATAAGTGCGACAACCCCATCCGAGATAATTCGGTACTATCGCCTAAACCACTCCATTTGGTCATTAAGAGATAATAAAGAAGTATCCCGAGGCTCAAACGTATGCATTAAAACTCCCACGAAGGAGAGTCCAGAGTGCCTTACAAATTAACATCAATTCCCCTTAGGGTCCATTATTACAAACATAGTTCCTTGACATGAAAGTAAATGGTTCAGAGTTTATTGCAAACAATGGAAGATAACTAAACGATATGATCACATCATAGGAGGCCTATCCATGATGCAATCACTCCTCATCTTCCACCCATTCCAGCTCCCAGCTGAGTGGAAGTTCTCCAGGCCGCACATCACATGCATCACTGGAACAACATTTCTAAAGCAGGGCTGAGTATACTAATACTCAGCAAGACTTACCCATCTAAAAGAAAGACTTTACCTCTAATCATGCAAGGCTTTTGGCTAGTGGGTTTGTTTGCCAAAAAGCTACTAAGTAGTGAATCCTTACTTTCACATTTTAGCTCATGTTCTAGTAGAAGTAATCATTACTAGATCAGCAACTATTAGAATAGTGTTGTACAAACAATTAATCAAACTAATAATCTTCACAAAGTTCTATCATAAAGGGATATCATTGCCAGTCGGGTAAGTAGTCTCAGATGATGGTGAGAGGCCGACAATCGATTGATTCATACACTTGCAAGGTGGTCCTAAGCACACGAGAGGTGCCCTCACTAAGAGTTCACCAACCAGGCGGTTCCCGTCAATCCTCGGATTGGGATCTGATGCTACTGTTGACGCAAAAAGTGCACCTAACGCCAAACACACAGCAAGCCGAACAAGCTGGCTTCACACGCGCAAAGAGTCACGAGACGTGCCAGTCAATTTTTCCTGAAAATTAACAAAAGATAAAGAAGTTAGATACCAAAGTTTGGAACTTGCCGGGTGGTACCAGACAGTTCCATATTTACGGCTAAGAAGCCAGATGGGATGACACATAGCTATGAAGAGCTATCTGCCAATAAACTGAAACCATTCGAGAACTTGTAAAGGGAAAAAGTAATATTGCCGAATGGGTGATGTAAGCATGACAGCGATCGGTCTTTGTTTGAACAAGGATGCACATGCACGAGGCCATGACCGATCCCCATGAAGATTAGCATTAAATAAATGAAAAAAGTAAAGCACGGACATAATCATGTGATAAACAAGCATGCATAGATCCAAAGCACTAGTCTACCGCATGTCTAGGTGCTTTAAAACCCGTCGGGTACGATATCAAACAAATCTATCCACCGCATGATACAACTTGCATGAAGACCGTACCACTTTCCACAAATAGATCTATCCACCGCATGATACAATCTAAATATAGAAAGCTAAAAGCATACATCATTTAAAGCATGAATAACGCACGTGTTCTACTCGTGAAGAAACATAACCGAATACGGCTGAACAGCCAATTCGGGGTCCATGAAGAAGGAACAAACATTACCAAGCGAATAAATCTATCAGATTGATTTGAAATCTAATCCACCGGATGACTAGCTCCAAAGCAAACCAAAAACCTGCACCTACCGCATGATACCCGACTCTTTCAAGATTTAGACCAACGTTAGCAAGCTTGAACCCGCAACACGTAACAACCTAGATCGATTCAGTTTCGGCTATCGGAAAGCTCAAGATCCACGTGTTAAAATACGAACTCGACTCGTACAAGGATCCCAAAAGGATAAAGCCGATCCAAATCTATCTAGATTGGGCAAAAGTGTGTTACATGAATTTAAACATAAAGTAAAAACTCAAAGCAACACGGGGTAACTTAATGAATCTATTAGATCTTGCCAAAATCCAATAGAGCCGATAACTAGCTTCAAGCTAGATCTTAGCCTACCGCATGGCTCATGACCTAACAAGAAACCCTCTTGAACCAAGCTTGAATCTACCGCATGACACGAAGCATGGTAACAAGACTACTTGCATCAGATCTAAATCCACCGCATGATACTAGACATGATACAAGGTTGCCGGTACTCACGGAGGTCGACGGATCGATGAACCCTCTCGAAGAACTCGACGACACGACAAAAGGACTCTAGGGTTTGGCGTAAGGCCGGTGTGTATTGAAGAATGATTGTGTTCTTTACATACATTCAGGGGTCATATTTATAGCCTGTCAAGTACAACTTCGTATGGATTCGTTGCCTAACTTATCTCTAAGCTTGATCGCCTATCCATCCATTCGTTCTCCCTGATTGAGCCACGTCACTGTCCAATCCCGCAAAATCAGCTCTACTGTTCCTTTGCCGAACGGGAGCAGATAGCCGACCGCAGATCTCTTTACCGAATACATCTGAAAAGATCTTTCCTTCCACCAGACGGACTCCTCATCGAACCGGACCCACGAGTCAGACTCCTTACCAAATTTTGGTGTTAACACATGCCCCTTCAATTGCGGGATAAAAGTAATTTTGTTCCGCAATTAACTCCAGCCACGAACTCTTTCAAATCGAATCTGTCAACACCTGTTCTTCTTTCTTCGCAATCCGCCGGAATCCTCATCCAGATCCGAATCCTAGATCCCCTTGTTCGAAGCTCAAATTCCCAATGGCGGCTCAAAACCAAGACGCTCAGGTAAATTCCCCTTCCGTAAGTTTCATTCGGCATTTAGGTTTTCAACTTTACCTGAAATCTCTCTTTCGCGCTTCCTCAGGAGCCTTCCACTGAGCTTCTGATTCGCACCGGGGCCAATTCGAGATCCTATTATCTTGGTCCTGTGGGGAACTCTGATCCTCGAGATTTTATCGCGGCTGAATCTCAGAGGATCCCCTTCAAAGCAGCTCTGTCCCCACCTCCTCGGTGGCAAGACGCTTTCAAGAACTGGCCTTTACCTCCAATCGCAGGCTGGAAAACTTGGTACCGGAGGATTCTTGCAGACAAGAGTGGATTGACCAAAAACTGGGATACCCTCCGCATTGCTCAATGCTTGGAGTTATCCTTGGCCGAGACCCCCAAGAATGAAGATCTCCTGATAGCAGCTTGCCACTTTTGGTCAAACGGCGTCAACGCCTTCCTCTTTGGCCACGGCCCAATGTCTCCAACCCTGGCCGATGTGTATATGATCACCGGCCTTGACATTACAGGGTCCGTTCGGCCTTGGAAATTCAAAAATTCTTCTCGGCAAACAGGGGTGAAGCCGGGGAATGGATACAAGAATTACATCTTGAAGCACATGAAAGACAATCCCCTTGGTGATGTCGAATATAGGGCATTTACGAATATGTGGCCGTGCGTATTTGTCTTCGTGGCAAAGCCAATGAGCCTACCCTGAATCACATCACAATGGCGTCTCATTTGGCTAGTGGCAACCGCCTCCCCTTTGGAAAATTCCTCCTAGGCAGTGTGTACCATATGCTTAACCAAACTGTCACCCAAATGTACACTAGCCAGAGGATAACATGTGTCAACGGTCCTTGGTGGTTTGTTCAAATGTGGCTGCAGCTCCACATGCATCAGATCATTGGTGTTGATTTGAACACAAGGCTCTTCCCTTTATCCAACCATCCTGAAGGGGAGCCCCAAGCCACCAGAGGATGCCAGAATTATGGAGAAGCGGCTTCAACTGTTCTTGTTCAGCAGGACATCAGCCAGCTTTTCGAGCTATTCTTCAAAGGCTTTCAGAATCCTCTCTGGCTTCCTTATCTGGACAATGACACTTTGATTTTCCCCTGTGACTTCTCCTTTGAATCTGAACGCCAAGATGGGATATTCTTTGAGATCCTCAACATCATAATCCGCCCATGTATGCTGCCAGCTGAATTCAACGGAGGAAGGCTGAACTCCAGTACTTATGAATATTATCAGCCCAATATAATGGCTAGGCAACTTGGGTGTGGCCAGATGCCCCCAAGGCTGTTCCTTCATGAGTTCCTCAAGCCCAGAGAGGAAATCATAGAACTTATGCACAGCAGCAGGGTTTTCCATTATGTGTGCAGTCCCACTGTCTACACCTGGCCTTTTGTGCCTATAACCTTAGCTCATCCCACCTTCAATTCCTGGTGGCAAGAATTCCATGATCATATCTTCAATGAGCCTATGCACTCGTTCTGTGCAGAGTTGATGCCTGATTTTCAGCCAACTTCAGAGGTAATACGATGAACCATTGACTCAGACATATCCTCTTTTAATCATGATTCTGACCTTCATCTTCTTACTCACGAACACGATTGCTCGCCCCTCGAGCTAGGAATATCACCTACAATGCTGTAGGCCCGATTTCAAAGACCGGGATTCAAGTCCCCAACTCGGCTCGGCTAATGGCCGGGTTTGCCACAACCGATCCCGGCCCTCTCCGGCCTTGCCGCCGACGGGGAGGCAAGGTTTGTCTCTGATTGCTCCTCCAAATGCCAAGAGGAGGAGAACTGTCAAGAAAATGCTTGTTGAGGTAAAATCCTTTGCCTTCTTGATCACAAGATTACTCTATTCCTGATAAATCATATCTTTGTGCATTTTCAGACCAGAGCCCAGCAACCTTCAGTGTCAGAACCTGCCAATGCTCCATCCACTGGTATGACCTTTGTTGCCTCTTTTTAAGGATGAACACTGGCATTTACCCTTTTAATTTGACACTTGCAGAAGAGACAATGGAAGAACAACTTGTGGATGTCCCAGTGGCTCAACAAGCAAGTCCACCCAGGGTTGAATTACCTATCCCAGTGGAGATCTCATCTTCATCACCCTCTGCAGAAGCAATGAATTCCCCAGAGATGAGTCTCCCAATCCAGCCAGAGCCGTCAAGTCCTCTAAGGGCACAATCACCTGTTGATCATGCAGAGACACCAGCCCCCACAGAGGTGGATCCAACCCCTCTTCAGCCAGAAGCCCATGAGTTACCAGCGACTGCATCAACACCTTCTACCTTGGAAGCTTCAGCTTTACCTGGAGCACCTTCTTCACCTGTGATTACCCCTGCTCAAGAAATCAGCCATGAGGTACTCGTTTGCACTTAACTCTGCTACCTTTACTTTTAGCACCCCTAACTCGGCAATACTGCTTCTTAGGATCAGGCTCCATCATCATCAAGCCTGCCATCAGGGAACAATCCAGTTGCCGAGGCGATGGAAGGGATGCACCAGCCTCTGTCAGATGAGGTGCTAGCAAAGCTTAGAGAAATTGTTGCCTGGCTAGAAAGGGATGCACAAGATCAGTTCAAGGATCTCGATCACTTCGAGGAGATGCTTGAATCTATCAGCCAAGAACTTCATAAGGATATCAGTGCTTCTCTGGTATCCATCTGTGGCTTGGACATCCTTTATGCGCCCATAAGGCACGCTTTGAGGAAATTGCGCTCCCGTCCGGCTATCGAAAAGAAGAGATCCGATGCCGAACAAGCCATGAACGGGGCGCAATCCCAAACAGAGAGCCACAAAGATACATTGGCTAGCTTGCAGGCTTCTTGTGATCTGAAAGTTGCCAAGAAAGCTGCTCTAGAAGCAGAACTGAGAAGCCTGTCAGCTGAGATAGAGGCTGATAAAAAGAAAATAGCCGAGCTTCCTGGATTGATAGAAAAGACCCAAGAGGAGGCAAGATCGGCTATAGCCAAGATGGAACAATGCGATGCAGAACTCACCACCTTGTCCAGCGCCCAAAAAGACTGCCAAGAACTGTTGGACAATTTCCGCCAGGCAACATCCAATGCTCGTGGTGTGATTGCGAAACATTTGAACATTTGAATGCTCCCATTGATGTATAACCGAATTGATCGCTCTTGTAACATTTGTCCTCGCATTTAATTTCTTTTTCTTTCGCACACCTCTAAGTGTAAACGCTGAACGATCCATTCGGCAAAGAAATGCCAACACCCGAATGGCACTTTGACTCCTTTCGGACCGAGCCAATCAACTGAATGTGACTCAGCCTAGAACTCCAAGCGACCCGCCGGCGGGCTGGCCAAGGAAACCTTTCCACCTTCCGATTTTCTTGGGATATGCGCCACGATCCAAAGCCACGACTCGAGGCCACGATTCACCTTGCCAGGCCTATAAATGCAACCGTAGGTGCCCCTAGCTCTCCACTAAGCCTTTTAGCTCTCGAATCTTTGCCAATCTCAGTTCTTCCTCTTTCCAAACAGTGCACATCCCAAACCAACATGGTGCGCCGCCTCAACCGCCGTCGCGCCTCCGACAAGGCAGAGGGGAGCAGCGCCAATGCGCGCCAGAGGCAATGATCGTCGATTCCTCTTCTTTGCTTCAATTTTGATTCTTTTCTTGTTTGACGATCATCTTCCTTTCAGGTTGATTCAATGGAATCCGTCTCCTGCGCCGGCCAATCAACCCCTTCCGGACGACTCCTCGGAGTCCGACGGCCACTCCCCCGTGCCCTACGGGGAGCTCGACGCCCTTCGCTTCAAGGAGGAGCTGGAGATGGCCCGGCGCGAGCTAGAGGACGTCTCCAAGAAGGCGGGCATAGCCGAGCTGGAATGGGAGGATCAGCGCAAACAGCTGCTGGAAACCATCGACGGTACAGCCCTGAAATCAGCTCTTTGATCCAACCCGGCTTTTGATGCTAATTTCCTTTCTTCTTGCTCCTTGCAGCCCGCGATGCTGAGCTCAACCAGCTGAAGGCGCTGGTGGAGCAGCTGGCCAATAAGGTGAACGCCCGCGGCGACACGCCGGCGGAGCGTCTTGCCGCGGTGGAGCACCGCGTCGACGAGGTGGCCAACCATGGTGTTCGTTTGGGCACCACCTTGGGCCTGGCTGCCATGGCGACGCACACGGACGTCGACTACTCCACCAGGCTGCGCGGCTTCCGGGGCGGCGCGCCAGAGGACATTGAGGAGATCGAGCTCATCCTGG
This sequence comes from Cenchrus americanus, assembly GCA_947561735.1. Taxonomy (NCBI): domain Eukaryota; kingdom Viridiplantae; phylum Streptophyta; class Magnoliopsida; order Poales; family Poaceae; genus Cenchrus; species Cenchrus americanus. The sequence continues at coordinate 193,694,410 of OX387242.1, forward strand.
AGCGCCTCGATGGCCACGGCGACGCCATTGCCGAAATCACTCATCCCAATCTGTGTTGAACAGGCTTTTCGACTAGATTGTACTAGGGACGTTTGAATATCGGCAATAAAGAACTTTTGAATTCTGTGCTTGCACTGCGATGATTTCTTTACATTTGCATCAGTGAATCTCGTTTTTCCTTAAACGTCGGTGAATTTCCGTCCACCTAGAGTACTTGTTATACATTGGTTTCGATTATGATTTGCAACTAACCCTCCACTAGGCATACTAATGATGTAACAAGTTCACACTTGCATGTCGATTTTGGAGTTTGTTGTTTACGCAGGAAATCTACGCTAAAGAGGAGACTTTCGGGATAAGTTCATCAAGCACTTCAAGAGAAGATCATGAAGCCCGTCACAAGTCAAGACACGAAGTGAACAAGACTCCAAACAACCCAAGGACCGAAGCATCAACACGCGAAACTCCGGGGACTTGGATGTTTACCAACGGGATCAACTCAGCCCGAGAGATATTCTCGCAGCTCAGGACAGCATGATCTTTCAGTACAGATTCGGAGACTTAAACAACCTTTAATGGCAAAAGTTTGACTACCAAAGTTGTGGGCCTTGACGATACCTTCGATTTGGACATGTGGAAGGCCCAATTTGGATAAGAGAGCTAGGAGATATGGCCCCCGAAATCGCTGCTGCGCAGTCAGTCCGAAATCAGAACAGATTATCTTCCAAGGCCGATTTGGATATCTTATCTTCGTTTTTAAGGAAAGAAATGAATACCAAAGTTGAAGATAATTTCGTGGCACACAACCTGGACACCGAATTTGCATTATTTGGAGTCCGAACGTGGGAGATATGGCGTTGGCAAGGAAGGACTGCGAATCAGGAAAATCTGGCTAATTTTATGGAAACCAAGGTTGCTTCTCTCCCAAGGAGGATTTCGTGCAAGGCAAGGTGGAGCACGCCCAAAGGCACCTTAAGGACATAAATACAACCCCCTAGGCGCCCCAATATGGTGACCCATCGAACAAATCATCCTACCGACGCCAATCACCAGAAAACCGCCGCCGCAAGATGAGGGAGAGAGTTAGATGAGCTCGTCGCAAGGATCAACGCCGGCGGAGAGAAGGAAGCAAGAGGAGGACTCCAAGCCGCTGGCCTAGGGGTGTTCCCAAGCTCTATCACCGCCATCTTCATCGACGACGTTCTCCGGAGTCTCCATCACCCCTATGTGCTTCAATCCGTGTAAGATGATGGGGTAATGTCTCCGTTCATCCCTAGGATTAGATGGATACATGCTATGTGATCGCTACTTGATTTGTGGCTTCAATCTATTGTTTTCATGTTGAAGATGCTTAGATGATTAAGGTTAGCTACCGTGTTTTTCGGGCGTATGGTATCCGCTACTCCCATAGATTCCATCAACATACCGTGTCCATCATAGGTCTAGTCACGAATACCTTCGCGTAGTGACAGTACGAGAGGAGGGAAAGGGCGAAACCGTGGTCACAACCCCCGGTAGATTGGTTTACCGCTTTCGTGTAGTAGATGCATACCATGTTATCCTAGATCCTAGGGAGGGAACGCTTATCTTTCTTAATCACTCTCTTGTGTTCACCCTTTATCATATTGTTTAACCCTATATTTGTTTGATCAACTTAACTTAGATTAACTTAGGTTAGATTGTTTTACCTTTAGATAAACTCTCTTTCAAAGGTTTTCCATTCGACTAGATTAGTACTTGGTTAAGCGCTAGTAATCCCCTTGCTCCGCGGATTGACAAGAACCTTGGGAATCCCGTGGTGAAAAAGGTGTAGGTCCGTACGCTTGCGGATCGTAGGTGGATACGTCTTTTATCCGTCAACAAGCCCCCTTTTTCTGGCGCCGTTGCCGGGGAGCAAGCCAGTTTGCTACGTTTAATCTAGTATTAATTTTGTTGATTACTAACACCTAACCCTTATTTTCTAAAAAAAAGAAAAAAAATCTTTTTTGTTTTCTTTCTACTTTTCTTGTGCCTAGATGGATTTGTTCACCTCACCATTGGAAGACGAAGAGATGTCGCTAAGGGAGCTAGCAATGCCGTCAATGGAAGACATTGAGATGCAAAAATCAGATTTGACGTTTGCTACAACCCACTATGAAGTGAAGCCTGGAATCATCAAGTTAGTGGTGACAAAACCATTTAGAGGATTGGAGGATGACAACCCATATAGACACATTAAGGAATTCACGATGTTATGCAACACGGTGCAACAAAAAGGAGTTCCGGCCGCTTGGTTCAAGTGGAATCTTTTTCCGTTCTCTCTCGAAGATGAAGCGCGAAGATGGTACACACTTGCGTCCGTTGAAGCAAAAGGAAATTGGGATGAGCTAGTGAAGAAATTTCTTTTGAAGTTCTTTCCCATAAGCAAGGTCCAAGACTTAAGGAGGCAAGTGCTCACTTTCAAGCAAGGAGAGGATGAAGGAATTGATGAAGCATGGGACCGATTTAATGAACTACTTGAGCGAGGCCCGAACTTGGGATTTTCCGGTGACTTGATGTTGCATACCTTTTATTTTTCACTAACCCCTAACTCGTCTCGTTTTGTAAGCATGTGTGCAGGCGGTGATATAATGGATAAAACAATTAGTGAAGCCGCACAAATCTTACAAAGGATAAGCAATGGACAAAGAATGCAACGGGATTGGCAAAGACGTTGTCGAGAGGAGCAAAATGACAAAAGCAAGCCCAAGGTGCTTGCTGAAATTTCTGGAAAAGATGAACCGGAGGTCAAGGAAGATGAACCGACCATTCAAGAAATTGATGATCCACTTCCCAATGTAAGAGAAGACATTTCGGATGTTAAAAATGTTGAAACTAACATGAATGTAGGCCGAAGTATGTGGAATGCTAGACCATTGGCGGAGTTCAAGCAATCCGGTTGGGTTCAAGTTGATTTCGCCCCACTAATCAACTACCGAAGGAAGGAGGAACGCCGACACGTTGCCAAACTAATTGAAGATATATTTGATCAAGAGATGAGTGGAGAGTCGATCCAAAAGATGTTTGAAGAAGAAAGAGAAGAAGGAGATGAAGGATGGATCGACCGGTTTGACAACTCAAAGATTTATGATGAAGGAAGAGAAGAGTACAACCGTGATGAGCCTAGTGACTCAAAGGATAAATGGGAGGAGATAGGACTCAAGCTAGATGATAGCTTGTGTGCTATTGAAGCCTACACACTAGCAAATCAAGACATGGAAGTACTCAAGGATGAAGGAAAGAGTGAATCAACAATGAGCGATCTTGATGACATGTGGTACATGGAAGATAAAGAAAGCAACATACAAGTCTTTGAAGATGAAGATCTGGTTGATAAAGAAGACTTCAAAGAAGAGATGAATGCGTACATAGTTGAAGGATTACATGTTCCACATGATGAGTTGAAGAAATTGCAAGATGGTGATGAAGAGGCAACTACACTTGTTGAGATCAATTCGCCTTCAACACCGCTTGATGAACCAAATATCACTCTTGTTGAAAAATCTCTAAGGCCAAGGTACGTGCTGAAATCTCAAGATATTATTGGTATTGATGTTGATAAATTCAAATACTCATGCTCGACCAATAGTATGAATGATAGTTTAATGTCTATGCCTTGTTCCAATAGTGATCATGTTGATAGGCTAGATTTTCTTGAAAATGAAAAAGAGGAAACATTTATTTTTGATCCAATTAATCTAACACCTAAACAACCTTTGCCTAATGATGAGCTAAGTGCTACGCATGAAACATATGCTTCTTTTATTTACACCTTGACTTGTTGCTACAATTCACATGTGATGTTAATTATGGACGCGTATGTTTACAATAAGTTTTGTAAATCTCGATCATGCTTTGCGCTTGGTCAAGCTAATGACCTTAAAGAATCATATGTCGGGAAAGGCCCGATTATCACTAACCATGTAGACAAGGTTTGAATAATGAAAAAAAAGAAGTCATGCCTAAAAGAGTTGCAAGATAAATCATCAACCTCTCCGAATCCCGCGATGGATGCTGCTGTCTTCATCAATTTGAGAGCTTGTTCAGAGGTGTACAAATGGAGAAAATGAGATAACCAGAAGCTCCATCAAGTTACCATTCCAACGCATCAAGAACTAACAAGTTTGAAGACCCGTGCAAGGAGTTATGGAGGAAACATTGAGCGTTGCGCGTTCTGAAATTTCTGGACAGATTTCATCGCCGAAGTAAAACGGACGTAACACTCTTGTCCGGAGTCCGATTTGAGCAAATAAAGACTCGTTGGAAAGGAAATTTTGTGCACTGTGCAATGGAGTAGAGCTTGAGTATACTTTCTGTTCTGGACATTAAAAAAAATAATAGAGTGAAGGCAGCACCGAAGGATGATAGAGAAGGAGATAACGATGAAACAAAAGGATGCTTTGGGCAAGTCTTCTATAAGTGATCAAGCACAACATGGGAAGTAAATTAAAGCTGCATTGGTACCTTTTCTGCTTGCATGAAGAGCCATGGCTATGCAACGAAAAGAAGGTATGTGAGAAAGTCGAGCTCTATGACTTTAAATGAAGCGCTTTTCGGGAGGCAACCCGTTTCTTTATGTTTTTACTACTTTCTTAGAGAAAATAAAAAAGTGGCACCATCTTATGATGATCAACTTGTGGTTATTAATATAAGTTTAGTTTTATTTTAGAACCACCATCATGTTCATGATCATATTTATTTATTTGCATGCATTGCATTTTGTTATCAACATGATGTTTCTTTGCGTATACATGTTTTGCACATAGTTGGCTTGGTTGTTTTGTATACTTAATGATGTATGCTTCATTTTCCATGTTAATACTTCATAAGGCATTATGAGTATTTTCCTTTTGTGATCATGTGTAAACGTGGTGTTTAAACATGATTGCGGACCATCATCGTTAAGTTCGATAAACCTAGCTAGCTTTTCATATGTTTTCATATTGCTTTGGTTAGTTTATAAGCTTTGCAATGCGCTTAATTTTTCTTGTGCTATAAGAGTTATTGATTTAGGGATAGACATGGTGTTTTAACCCTAGCTATATAAACCTTTATGGCTATGGTGAAATTCGGCAACCTATTTGTAAACATGGTGTTTAGAACTAGGTGAAAACATTGTCTTTGTTTATATGCTTTCCTATCATGTGCATACACACCTTGCACCACGTACACTCATTAGGTTTTTATTCCTCATTAAACTAATTATGCCGCAAGTTAAGAATCTTAGGAGACATTGTTGGATTGTTGGCAATTCTATCTACTCCCAACCGTCACCTTGGGGGTAGAATGTGCGTTTAAAACGTCTTACAGGCAAGATAAAGACTCTCACTACAAGGAAATTGAAGGATGGCTAAGAAGTGCTTTGTCTTCTTCTTCCATGACTAGCAAAATGCTAAGCATGGGGGAGACCCTGAATCTTCAACACGGAAGTGCAACATGACGTTCTAGAAGATAGAATGATCAAGATCGTTAACATCACCGGATCAATGCGCGAGAAGCTATCGATCTCATCAAAATTCTGCATGGTCTCGAAAGGAAAACACTGGATATTTTTGGATATTTAGAAGCCCCATGAAGTTACGATTCCAACAAATCAAGAATCAAGACAATCGGAGGTTCCTACAAGCGGTTATGCCCGAATCACCGAGTGCAACACGTCCTGAAATCAGTTTTGGACAGCACGCAGCGCTGAAGTAAAACGGACATAGCTCCCTTGTTTGAACTCCGTTTTCGATGAATGACCACAAGTTGGAAAGGTAATTTCATAAACTTTTCAATAGAGCTATATTTCGATATATGTTCTGTTCTGGACAGAGGGGGAAATCCATGAAAAATAGACAGCAAGGAGATGATGAGAACAAGAAAGAGGAGATGGTGATGACAACATTGAAGAGAAGGGTGACCAATGACTCCATTAAGCATACAAGATCAAATTCAGAAGTTTAGGAGCATTAATAAATCAAGACAAAAGCAAAAGCCACATCGATACATGGAGATGCTGAAAGAAGGCAACGAAGGATTACAAAGGATGGTAACATCTCCATGGACCTTCTCTTTTCCAAACACAAATGCTTGTAAGTATGCCTTCAACCTCAACTAGGTGCAACCTTTTGTTTTTCTCTTCAAACAATAACATGTCTACTAGGAGGACAACCTAGGTTTCTTTTTACTTTCAATAGATAAGCATGACCATGTGTTCACCTCGATGTTCTATATCGCCTATGCTTACGGAAAGATGATGAAAGTTGCTGCTTTGTTTTACCTACATGAAGTTATACATGTCTTGGCTAATTGCTCTATATAATATGATCTGAAATTAATTTAAATACCGGCTCTTTTATTTGTGGAGGTGAAATGACTATGCTCTAGACCCACATACATATCTTTGCTCTTTGATTTAAGTTTATGGATAGCCGAATAACTTGTTGTTTTTATGAAAACTTAACTTTTATGCTATCTACATATTTGTGATGCTCTTGCAAAGTTCTACCTACCAAAGCCATATACATATATGTTTTATGATAACAAAACCCGTAGATTGCAAACATGTGTTTTGATGAGTTGGATTAGGATTGATTTCTATGGTTCGAGACTAAGAAGCTGGTCATTCCTTTGTGTAACTTTTTCATGCTAGCCTTTTTGTCCATGCATTGTGGGTTTTCACATCGAAAATTCCACAAACTTCGCTGGGCATCCACCCTAAACCAAAAACATCTTTTTGTGATCACCTCCTTGTCGACAACCCAATTTGAGTATGGAGTAAAATTCTTGATGGAGATTCAAATATTCCGCAAGATTATGGAATTTATACTTACTTTAGCAGCCATTTCCCCTCTCTTTTATGCTCGAGGACGAGCATCGTTCAAGCATGGGGGAGGAGTCATTCTCTGACACAAATGCTATGTAAGTATTATGTTGCAAAAAGTTTTGAGGAGCAAAAGAAAAAAAAAGAAGAGAATAAAAATGAAAAATGAAAAAATATGATAAGAAGAAAAGAAAAGTAAGAAAAATAGGAAGAATAAAGTGAAAAAAAAGAAAGAGAGAAAAATGAGAAGGAAATAGAATAAAAGTAAAAAAATAATAAAGATGCTCCTCGGATCTTTTTGCTTCATAAGTTCTCAAGTGCCTTAATGACAAATCCATACTCATATCTTCCAACCATGTGCAATCCGATAACGAGGACTTCACTTGTGCCTCGGGATCATCCATTTGCCACTTGCACATGTCCACTTATCTAAATGTGTGTGTTTCATCCTTCTCTCTTTCCAACATTTATTTTCCATGGCCTTTTTGACGAGTCTCGGTAATTCCAATAGACCTCTCTCTTAATTTGATAATATTTCGGATGTATGTTTTGTTAGGATTGTTTTTAACCTTCCAAGCTCCACATAAGCCTTTCACTATCACATATGAGTAGAGTAGGTTGAAAATAATCTAGTATAGGCTTGAGTGACTTGATGAGATGAGTGTTTCCATGAGCTTTTGCAAGAGATTTTCACTTATGTTGGATATGCATCTTTTTGAAAATCTTCCATGTGACAAGGTAATGGTTTGAAGTTCACTCAAGTTTGAGGGCATCGTGTTACATGTGGCTTGTTCTTTATTGTTAGTCTATCTTCCATAATGAAAAAGAAGCCGGTCACAACTTGAAATTTAAAAATAAATTCTTAAGAGAGAGCAATTTGTCTCGTCATGAATGACTAAGTGCGGGGATAACATTGGAAGGCAACACTGATTTCCCTTTTAAGCAAGGATTACTTACTCGAGGACGAGCAAGGTTTAAGCATGGGGGAGATGTTGACGGTGAATTTCCGTCCACCTAGAGTACTTGTTATACATTGGTTTCGATTATGATTTGCAACTAACCCTCCACTAGGCATACTAATGATGTAACAAGTTCACACTTGCATGTCGATTTTGGAGTTTGTTGTTTACGCAGAAATCTACGCTAAAGAGGAGACTTTCGGGATAAGTTCATCAAGCACTTCAAGAGAAGATCATGAAGCCCGTCACAAGTCAAGACACGAAGTGAACAAGACTCCAAACAACCCAAGGACCGAAGCATCAACACGCGAAACTCCGGGGACTTGGATGTTTACCAACGAGATCAACTCAGCCCGAGAGATATTCTCGCGGCTCGGGACAGCATGATCTTTCAGTACAGATTCGGAGACTTAAACGGCCTTTAATGGCAAAAGTTTGACTACCAAAGTTGTGGGCCTTGACGATACCTTCGATTTGGACATGTGGAAGGCCCAATTTGGATAAGAGAGCTAGGAGATATGGCCCCCGAAATCCCTGCTGCGCAGTCAGTCCGAAATCAGAACAGATTATCTTCCAAGGCCGATTTGGATATCTTATCTTCGTTTTTAAGGAAAGAAATGAATACCAAAGTTGAAGATAATTTCGTGGCACACAACCTGGACACCGAATTTGCATTATTTGGAGTCCGAACGTGGGAGATATGGCGTTGGCAAGGAAGGACTGCGAATCAGGAAAATCTGGCTGATTTTATGGAAACCAAGGTTGCTTCTCTCCCAAGGAGGATTTCGTGCAAGGCAAGGTGGAGCACGCCCAAAGGCACCTTAAGGACATAAATACAACCCCCTAGGCGCCCCAATATGGTGACCCATCGAACAAATCATCCTACCGACGCCAATCACCAGAAAACCGCCGCCGCAAGATGAGGGAGAGAGTTAGATGAGCTCGTCGCAAGGATCAACGCCGGCGGAGAGAAGGAAGCAAGAGGAGGACTCCAAGCCGCTGGCCTAGGGGTGTTCCCAAGCTCCATCACCGCCATCTTCATCGACGACGTTCTCCGGAGTCTCCATCACCCCTATGTGCTTCAATCCGTGTAAGATGATGGGGTAATGTCTCCGTTCATCCCTAGGATTAGATGGATACATGCTATGTGATCGCTACTTGATTTGTGGCTTCAATCTATTGTTTTCATGTTGAAGATGCTTAGATGATTAAGGTTAGCTACCGTGTTTTTCGGGCGTATGGTATCCGCTACTCCCATAGATTCCATCAACATACCGTGTCCATCATAGGTCTAGTCACGAATACCTTCGCGTAGTGACAGTACGAGAGGAGGGAAAGGGCGAAACCGTGGTCACAACCTCCGGTAGATTGGTTTACCGCTTTCGTGTAGTAGATGCATACCATGTTATCCTAGATCCTAGGGAGGGAACGCTTATCTTTCTTAATCACTCTCTTGTGTTCACCCTTTATCATATAGTTTAACCCTATATTTGTTTGATCAACTTAACTTAGATTAACTTAGGTTAGATTGTTTTACCTTTAGATAAACTCTCTTTCAAAGGTTTTCCATTCGACTAGATTAGTACTTGGTTAAGCGCTAGTAATCCCCTTGCTCCGCGGATTGACAAGAACCTTGGGAATCCCGTGGTGAAAAAGGTGTAGGTCCGTACGCTTGCGGATCGTAGGTGGATACGTCTTTTATCCGTCAACAAACGTATTCGGGAACTATCTTGAGCCGAACACGTGAGAACAGATACCCCTTGGCGCAAAATCCACAGAAGATCCCCGGTTCGGCAATCCATAAGCACTGTTCAAGCAAAACCCTTTCGCATCTGGGAGAAAACCCTGCCGTTTGGTATTCCAACAGTGTGTACTGGCCAGTCATCACTCCCAATGCACCCCTTCGGTCAATAAAATAGCCTGCCGGGATGCCCTGCAAATCCACTCGCACACTCATCCATCATTTCTCATCTCTTCCCCTGTCTCTAGAGGAGAAAACCCCAAGGCCATGGACAAGGGCAAGCAACCCCAGGAGAGCAGCTCACCAAAGAAGCGCACGATTCGAAGGTGAGTTCTTCCTTGATCTATTCCTCGTTCTCCATATGATCTCGTGCTTCATGTTTTCTTCTTTTCCTCTTTCAGCCTTGATTTGCTCCCTGAAGAAATCATCGGGACCGAAGATGTGCCTGAGTACATCTCCTCCGATTCCTCCCTCGAAGCAGAGGATGCCACGCCTGAACAGAGGACCAGCCATCAACTGCGCCGCCGTGTTCGGCACCTGGAGCACGGCCTCAGGGACATCACCGCCCGTTGCCAAGCCGAGCGCGAGCGTCACATGGCTCTGGAGGCACTAGTAGGGGGTAAATGCTCCTGACCTCTTCTTGACCTTATGCCTGCATTTGGATTTCTTGCCCCTAACACCGATTCCTCCGTTTTAGATGTCTCTGACAGGTACAACAACCTGAAGACGGCCTGGGACAGCCTAGTGGAGGCCGCAAACCATGGTCACCCCCATGCGTTCCAAGTTGCCTTCACGGTGGTCCTGGAACAGCTGAAGAGGGAGCAGCAGAAGAAGCAAAGAAAAGATTGAATCATACTTTCGCTTCTTCCTCCACGCCTTCTGCTTCCCACCTCCTTGAAGATCTGACCACCAGGGTTGTTAGATGTAAACCAGCAAGAAGCAGTTGTAATGTAGTTTTTGTGCTAAGGGCAATGCATCTAGGCACTGGCCATTTCTTCTGTTTATGGATTTTTTGTTCTGAAGGCGGCCTCGTTCTTGAGAACCGGCTATCTCTGTGTCAGATGTGTGTAATCATCAATCGATCTCAATGCTAGGATAATATTTCTTCAGATATCTTCCATTTATTGCAGCGGAAAATTCTTCTCCTAGCAAAGTTTTCAATATATATGCATTACCAGGGACGCATCTGACCACACGGAAAGTTCCTTCCCAGTTAGGGGACCATTTGCCGAATTCACTGTATTTAGTTCCAATCAGTAATAGCGCTTTCCAAACCAGATCGCCTTCTGCAAATTGCCTCACTTTTACCTTCTTGTTGTAGCACTTGGCAACCCACAGTTTGTTTTTCTCGATGTTTTCCAGGGCTCTAAGACGGATCATATGTAAATCCTCCAGCTCGTCTATCATTAGGCCACTGTAATCCTTGGAGCTCAAATCTTTCTGTAACACAACCCTCCTTGAATCAGATTGCACTTCCCACGGTAGCACCGCGTGATGCCCGTAAACCAATTCGTAAAGAGAAGTCTTTGTAGCTCCGTGAGGGGCCATTCGGTAAGCCCACAGTGCCTCACTGAGTACCGAATGCCACCTCCTCGGCTTCTGGTCGATCTTCTTTTGTATTAGCTTGATCATGATCTTATTAGAAGCCTCTGCCTGACCATTAGCTTGGGCATAATAGGGAGAAGAGTTAAACAATTTGATCCCCATGCTTTCGGCAAATTCTCTGAACTCTAGTGACACGAATTGTGCCCCTTGATCAGTGGTGATCGTTTGAGGGATTCCAAACCGATAGATGATGTGTTCCTTGACAAATTCAACCATGTTTTCTGATGTCACCTTCTTCAGTGGGATCGCCTTGACCCATTTGGTAAAATAATCCGTAGCCAAAAGCACAAACTTATGCCCCTTGCTAGATGGTGGATTAATCTGGCCAATCAAGTCTATACCCCAACCCCTGAATGGCCATGGCTTGATGATGGGATTCAATGCTGATGCGGGGACCCTTTGAATATTCCCAAACCTTTGGCAATCCTGACATCCCTTAAAATACTCAAAGCAGTCCTCTAATATCGTCGGCCAAAAACATCCAGCTTGTCTAATAACCCACTTCATACGGTAGGCCGATTGGTGTGCTCCACATATCCCATCGTGCACTTCGCTCATCATGTTCTTGGCTTCTTCTGGACCCAGGCATCGTAATAATACCCCATCTAATGATTTATAGAATAAATTATCATCCATAAGAACGAACTTTATGGCCTTGTACCTGAGCTTCCTAGAGACCTTTCGTGATGGATCCTTCAAGTAACCAATGATCTCTTTCCTCCAATCATCTTCTGCAAGATCTGTCCCCAGTGCACACACCTCTGCAGCAAATGCTTCTTGACTCTCTTTGTAACCAGAGGCGCTTTGAGCCAGCCTGTTTGCTTCTTCGTTATGCTCCCTAGGAATATGCTGTAGAGTTACCAACGGGAAGCTCTTCAAGATTTCCCTGCATTCTTCGTAGTAACTCCTCAGCGCTTCACTTTTGCACTCGTATTGGCCGTTCAATTGCTTGATCACCAGCTCTTAATCTCCATATACTTCAACTGAAACGGCCCCGGCTTCTCTCAAGTATTGAAGCCCTCGAAGTAATGCCTCGTATTCAGCCTGGTTATTTGTGACAGTGGGCTGTATAGGGATGGCAAATTCAAACATCTCACCTCTAGGCGAAATCAGTAGAATCCCTACTCCCCCACCTTTACCACATGATGATCCATCAAAAAATAAAGCCCAAGGGGTAATCTCAAGCAAATCAATTGATGGATCGCGATGTTCAGTTATAAAATCGGCAATGATCTGTCCTTTGATGGCCTTTGCCGATTCGAACTTCAACTCGAACTCTGATAAAGCTAAAATCCACTTGCCAATCCTGCCGTTCAAAATTGGCATAGATAACATATGTTTTATCACATCAAACTTGGAATACACGGTGCATTCGGCATTCAACAGGTAGTGCCGAGTAGTACACGCAAAGACACAGCTTCTCTACAGCCGAATACCTGGTTTCAGGATCAAGTAATTTTCGGCTAAGATATGCTACTACCTGCTCCTTTCCTTCAAATTCTTGAATAAGGGCCGATCCAATGGTTTGGGTATCGGCCGCCACGTACAACTTGAAAGGCTTGTCCAGCTGAGGAGGGACCAGCACTGGTGGCTCCTTCATGTACTGCTTGATCTCATCGAAAGCCTTTTGTTTTTCGTTGCCCCATGTGAACTTCTGATCTTTCTTTAGCTTCAGTAATGGAGAGAATGGCAAAACCTTCTGTGATAAATTTGAAATGAATCTTCTCACGAAATTGATTTTGCCGAGCAGTGATTGCAACTCCTTGAGATTAGTTGGAGGAACAACTTCATCAATGGCCTTCATCCTCTTCTTGCCAACTTCAATTCCTCCTTCGTGGACTAAAAACCCCAAGAACTCTCCAGCTGATACCCCAAAAGCGCACTTGTTTGGGTTCATCTTTAAACCATGTTTCCGGGTGCACTCTAAGGTCCTCTTTACATCTTCCAAATGCGTGTCATGACTTAGGGACTTGATTACCACATCATCAATGTAGATCTCCACAATTTTGCCGATCAACTCATGAAAAATGTAATTCATGGCCCGCTGATAAGTTGCACCGGCATTCTTTAACCCAAATGTCATGACTATCCACTCAAACAGGCCTATATGGCCAGGACATCTGAAGGCCGTCTTTGATATGTCCTCTATTGCCATGAAGATTTGGTTGTATCCCGCATTGCCATCCATGAAACTGATCACCTTGTGTCCAGCTGCGGCGTCAATCAACAAATCGGCAATAGGCATTGGGTAACCATCCATCGGAGTAGCTCTGTTCAGGTCCCTGAAATCTATGCAGACCCTCATTTTTCCATTCTTCTTGTATACAGGGACAATGTTAGAAATCCACTCCGCATATCTGCATGGCCGAACGAAGTTTGCATCAAGTAATCTTTCAACTTCCTTCTTCACATCGGCCAATACCTCATCGTTGTAGATTTTCCGAGGTGGTTGCTTGTATGGTTTGAAACCAGATTTAATTGGCAACCGATGCTCGACGATGGAACGATCCAATCCAGGCATCTCCGAATAATCCCAGGCGAAGCAATCCTTGTATTCTTTGAGAAGCTTGATTAATTCCCCCCTGAAATCTGGCTGCAAGTTTGCGCTGATGAACGTCGGCCTTGGCTTATCACTGCTTCCAATGTCAACCTCTTCTAATTTATTAGCCGACATGAATCCTCGCCCCAACTTGCCATCAGTGCCATCTACGGGGTTCTCCATTAAAAATTGCTATAAGAGCCGACTGCTTGAATCGGCTGTTGATCACTGCTGACAGGTTCAACAGGACCTTCTCCCCAGTCTTTCCCTGAGAAACAATCGATACCTTGGTATTCCCAAAATGGCTGGTTCCATGTTCGCCACGCTCACGGAGTCATCTGCTTGGACGACCTCAATCTCATCATCCACCCACTGGATAAGCTGCTGATGCATGGTGGATGGGACGCAACAGTTGGCATGAATCCAGTCCCGCCCAAGCAGTAGGCTGTAGGCTCCTTTACCTTCGATGACAAAGAAGGTAGTGAGCAGCGTCTTGGACCCGATCATCAAATCCACGTGAGCGCATCCCTTGGTATCTGAAGGGTTCCCGGCGAAATCATTCAGGATTATGCTTGTAGGCGTCAGATCGCTCGGGCCCATGCCAAGTTTCCTGAAGGTGGTGTACGGCATTACGTTGACTGCCGCTCCACCGTCGACAAACATCTTGGTCAATGGCTTGCCATTGACGTATCCTCTTAAGTACAGCGGCCTCATATGTCGATTTTTGGCCGGCTTGTCGAACATTGCCTGCTTGGCTAACACCAGTTGTGCCATCATCCCCTCGGTCTGCTCGTCATCCAAGGAAGCTTCCTCCTGCACAACCTGGTTAGTAGGAGCCATGAACTCGTTCGGCAGAAAGTATACCATGAATGTTGGAGCTGAACGCTTTGACCCTTCAGGTTGATCTTTGGGGCGCCACACCTGCCTTGTCTGGATCCCAGCTTGCCTCAGCTCGCGGTTCCTCAAGCGCTGGACCCGTCTCTTCTGGCTTCTCCTCAGGCCGGGCGGGCACCATTGCCCCTTTTGCCAGATGTAGTCATCTTCATCCTCCTCTTGATCAGCCCACCTGAGGTCAGCTTGCCGCTTCCTAGGATGATCGATGACTTCAATTTTTTGGCGCCGATCCCCATTAGGGTGGATCCTTCCAATTCTCTCGTGGACGGATCGGCGATTGGCAGTCTCCTGCCTGTACTCAAAATACCTGTCACTGCATTCAGGACAGTTCTTCAACGTGGGCAGCTTCAAACCCTCATTCCAGCAATGCCTGAAGAAGGCACATCCCCAGTGTGCGCGCTCCTGCTCGCGCGTGTATTGCTCCTGGTCCCTTCTGTGTGCTTCTTCTTCGGCTCTGCGCTTCTCCTCCTCGTAGCGTCGCTTCTGGTAGCGCTCTTTCTCCATCTGGCGCTGCCACTTGTTGAGGAGGATGCACGTGGTCACCCTGGGCTTAGCTCTGGATGACTCCCCGATTTCGATGTGACTCCTGAGAATGCGGGGGGCCTCGCCATGCACACGTTCCCGAGTTACTTGGCGCTCTGGGTCCACTGCTCCATCTTGTCTAGCCCTGGCTGAGGTCAAGACCTTGACCTTTCCCTTCTCCTCGGCCGTTATCATGTTAACAGAAAAGCCCACCTTGTTCTGAGAGAAGGGGTGGCCATCCAGCTTCATCTTGTTGTCGAACTTAAGGTGTCCCTCCTGGATGGCCTTCTGGATCCTCATCCTGAAGACCCTGCAATCATTGATGGAGTGCGAATCCCTGTCGTGGAAGCCACAGTAACGTTTCCCTTTAACTCCATCGGGCCGAAGCATGGAATGCCCCTCAGGCAGTTTGATTCGGCCTTCCTTCACTAAGAGCTCAAACAGTTTGTAGGCCTTCGTGATATCAAAATCGTAAGTGCCCTTGGTCTGTTTGACCCAGCGCTGATTCATCGTTAAAGGCTGCTTCCCCCACATGATCTCTGCTGCGGCCACATCCAATTCATCATCAGAATCCTCGAGCAGATCAGCCTTGTCTAAGAACTGGTTGTAGACGTCAGCGACATCATGCTGCTTGCCAAACTTAGCATCCTTCTTGAAGCCATACGCTTGGTTGCTCATCAGTGATAGCTTCTGCGATAGCTGGCCCAGGTTCTCAAACTCCATCCCGAACAATTTCTCACGTACGGCCGGCAGACGGACATATCAGCCAACTGGTCATCTGGCAAGTTAAGCGAGAAGCACATGCCTTTAACCTCCCTGAATCTTCTGAGAAACTCTAACGGCGTCTCGCTGTGCCTCTGCTTCAGGGTGGCAAGGTCGATCAGCTTCTTTTCCGAGCTGCCACTGAAATAATGAGCGTGGAATTTCCGCTCTAGGTCCTTCCACCTGCAAACTGATTCAGGGGGTAGGGACGAGAACCACTGGAACGCTGGACATGTCAGCGATGCGGGGAAGTAGCGGACCCTGAATGTTTCCTTAGCTGAGCATTCCCCGAGCTGCATGAGTTAGCGAGCGATGTGCTCCACGTGCTCGTGTCGTCTTGCCCCGAAAATTTCGTGAACTCTGTCGGCGGCTTCACCCTTGGCGGCAGGAGCACGTTGTAGTACCATTCTGGGAACGACGGCTTGTAGGCAGGTCCCTGCATTTTTGGCTTGAGGCCGAACTGATTTTGCATCAATTCGGCCATCTTCCGCGCCAGGGCGTCGTCCTCTTGTGCGCCTGCAGCTGGCGCGTATCCTGGATGCGGGAAGGCGTCAAATGCTCCATAGTTTCCCACCTCATGGTAGCCTCCGCCGTACAAGTTCCTCTGCAGCCAGTTGTTCGCCGGAGCAATCCTGTGGCCGGAAGCAAGTGGGGCTCCAGGCGAGCCGAACGCTAGTTCCCCGTACGTAGGTTGGTACGGATTCGGCTGTTGCACAGGTTGACCCGTGCTGCTCTGCGGTGGTGGCTGGATTGGCTGCCCTCCTGAAGCTTGTAGTGGGGGTTGAACTGGCTGACCCCCAGCACCCTGCGGAGGAGGCTGGAATGCTTGACTTCCAGAGCTCTGAGGAGGAGGCTGATGTGGTTGTGTAACATACCAGAAATTTCATTGTTTTCCCAAGTGTGAATTTTCGCAAAAATTTAAAACTTTTTGATTGAACTTGTGTGCTACCAAGTTTGATTCCAAATTGCTAGCCACTCATCTTAAATCCCATATAAATTAAAACCAGATATAAAATTATTTACAAATTATGGTGTAATCGTGAGTTGGAGTTCTTGGATTCATCTTGGAGTTCAGATGAGTGGAGTTTGAATTTGGAAGTAATTCAAATTCAAACTATAAACCAAACTATATTCAAATATAATTTCAAAAGCTACCAACTGATTCGGGCCTTAGCTCTGCAACCAAAGTCCGCCGGAGCCCCCTCGTCTCTAGCCCATGAACCGCTGTTCTTCCTTCACCCTTTTGCGCCGGCCCAGACCAACCCAGCATCACAGCCCAGCTAGGCCCGCCAACCTATCCCTTCATCTTCTCTCACCGCTAGGTGGGACCCGACCGGTAGCCGCCCCTGTTCTTCTTCCTCCCCCTCTGACTCGAGTGGGTGCCATCGCACCGCGAGCCGCGCCTCTCCACGCGCGCCCGCACGCCGGGCCACACTGCCGGCCGAGCAAGCGCACACGCCGAGCAGCTGGCACGCATGCCTAGGATGGCCCACGCACCCCCTTTCCCTCTATTCACTCCTTTGCCCCTGGCAATCTCAGCACGCAAGCCGGCCCGCGCGCTGCGCCTTCGCCGCCAAGGAAAGGGAGGGGGAACAACCTTGCCCCACGCTGTCCCCTGGCTCCCTTGACCCACGCGCACCCAAAGACCCAGCAGCCGAGTCCCAATAGGCCTCTCCGCCAGTTGGGGATCTTTTCCCCTTTGGCCGCTCTGTGCCGCGACCGAGAGATGAGCAGGGGGAGAGGGAGGAGAAGGGAGGGAGACGGGAAGCCGTCACGCGCTTCACCACTGCGTCGTCTTGCCGGTGCAGAAGACCCTGGAGCCGGAGCTGGACTTGTAGCAGAGAAGCCGTCCGCGGGCGGATGGAAGCCGGAGCAGAGGACCTAGACGCGTCGCCGCCGAACTTCGTCGCCGTCGTCCACATCTACACCAGCGCGGCCATCACTGCTTACGCCTACACCATCGCCCCTCGGTGAGCCTGCCGCTCGCCCTACTTCTCCACCCGTGGGAGCGCACCCCAGCGCCGCGCTGCCGGTCTTCGCGCCGTGCAGCTCCGCGAGGGCGCCGACGCGTTGCACCCAAGCGTGAGTCGTCTTTCGCCGCTTAAACCTGGCCTATCAGCTCCGCCTCGATGTTTTTCCCCGTGCTGTTGCTCCTGGCCCAGATTTCGTGCCGCGCAGGATGCCTAGCGCCGCCGCCGCGGATCACCCCAGACCCGCACCGGGCGACATCGCTCTGCGTCTGCCGCGCCTCGCCAACACGTTCCACGCTGAGCCTTGAAACACTTGCCTATGATATGGTCGTCGTGCCTTTTGGTTTCGATGCGTACTGATGTTGCAGTTCGCCATCGCGCCACTCACCGCGACCCTGGCTCCCCGGCCTCACGCGCGCCGGTTACCAGCGCCGTGGCCGAGAGCGTTCTGGCGAACGCACGCGTGACCGGGACCGAGCACACCAGTGTGCGTAGCAACGAGGAAGCCCCATGCCCGTGGGCATCATTTTCCTGGACGCGCGCCTGTCGGGATCGCCGCGCGCCGCGCCTTCTACCGCATGCCGCGCCGCGCGCTCCTCGCCGCCCGCCACGCGCGCACCCCGGGTCTACAGCGTGTCACGATGGCACACCCCGCGTCGAGCCGCTTGAGCCGCCCCGACGCCGCCCTCGTGCTGTGGTCCGGCCTTCGCGCCGAGTTGCTCTCTCTTCAGGTGAACGCGTCGCCACCACCGCCGTAGCCAAGCCTCGCCGCCGGTGGGCCATTCCAGCCTGCCGCTCCTTTGAGGAGTTTCGCCGAACACCTTGTGTGCGCCCCTCACCCAACCTGGTTGGAGCCACACACACTGACCCACACACACGCCTGGCAACTCGAGCCACAGAAGATCCCGCGGCCGCCAGGCGAGCGAACCCCAGAAGAGATCAAGGGTCGATTATGGACTTCGCCAGCGAAAACCCTTAGGTGGGACTATGGTGGCTTGCCACCTATTAAGGCCCATGCAAGCCCAGCTGACCCAGATGTTTACCCAGCTGAACCGTGGAGAGGAGTTCGGGGTGGCTCGGTAGACTTCATTCTCTGGGCCAGTTGTGCCAAATCTATTGGGCCACTTTCGGCCCACTAACTCTTTGGGCCCAACTTCGGCCCACTAAACTTGCCGATCGGCGACGTCATGCGACGTCAGCAATATTTTAATAAAATTATTTGCTGATTTGTAAAAGGTTTTAATAAATGTTTTATAAATCCCCTTTCCTTCAAAAATTCATAACTAATTTTCCGGAGCTCCGAAATTATGAAACCACTTGCGTTGGTTTCATAATTTCGAGGCGCTCGCCGCTATCTTGTCCTTCTCTGTTCTTGTCCTTGAACCGAGCCCCTTTTTGCCCTGCGTACTTGGTGTAGGATTTGTGGCTGCAACCCGCCACTGAGCTAATGTGGGTCTGGGACGCCGGAGCCCCGCAACTAGCCATTGTCGTGCCGCGGACAAAAATCCTATCCCATGTTCGCATCGCTTACCTTTTCTACACCTTTATCTTCCCTCTTTGCTACTTCACGCATAACCTCTCTCGCTCTACTTGGCTTCGTGCTGTGAAGCATGTACCGTGTCGTGGGCTTGAAACCAGGATGCTGCACGTGATGGTCGGCCGTGTCGTGAGCAGAGGCCTCTGCTTCACGCTCGGCAACCCCGGGCCGCAACCTAGCTGCCTAGCCATGGTCGTTGCCACTTCACTAGTACATCCCTCGTAGCTCTTTTAAGCACACCTTACCTCATCGCCACTCGATATCGGTCACAAGTTGATCCTTGCATCTCCTCTGAGCTGTCGCCACATATCTTGGCATGATAATACCTCTTCTAGTTTATGTCCAATCTCGCTTTGCTATCATCATCCGTTGCGCTAACGCTTGAATCCTCTGTGAGCTAAAACCTAGCAAGTGCTTGTTTTCAGCCTCTCCGCTTTCCTGCTTGCAGGCTTGATCACCTAAGATCTTAGCCGTAAGACCCGTAAGCTAACTTTGAATTAGCTCTTGATCCTACCCTGTTTACTAGTATATAAAACTAGTTGCTTAAACTACTTTTGTTTTAAAACCAATTGCTCTATTTTTATTATTTAAACTAGTGCTGCTTGTATTTACTCTGGAGTTTATTTGGATCTTCTAAATTGGTTCTTATTGATGTTTTTGCATTAGATGAATGCTCGTTATTTATTTCCACGTCGCATCTCGTGTAGGCTTGTGTTCTTGTTGAAGACCCGAGCTGCGACGTCTGAGGAGACGCGACTACCCCAACTTTGCCCGAGAGGACGCTCAACCTCTACTACTCTACGACGACTACCGCGCAGGTGTCATGTCACTCCCAACCATGTAGAACCCATGCATGCTATTAGTTGCTAGTGCTATATTTATGTTACTTGAGTTGATGGATTGCATGGCCATTTGATTAGCCTTGCCTTGATATTTGATATATCATGTTTCCTTGCTTTACCTACCTCGGGACTAGCTACAGACCCCTAGCTAGTCCCATATACTTACTATCCATACTTTTGTTGCTTGATTATGGATGGTTCTCTGGGTTTGGACTGAGATGTGGGAGATCTCGGTGTGTTCTAGCGTGAGTTCTGGGTGTGTTCTTCCTTGTCGTGTTACTGGCGGGAGCGAGCCGTTTGGTTACTTGTGAATGCCTACCTCGGGGAGATGCGATGCGGCCTCTCGCCGGCGGCGTGTCGGACGGGATGGAGATGGTGAGTGCTTGCTCTCGGCCCTTAAGGACCGATCGTCAGTTGACCTTGCTTCAGTGGACTTTTACCGTACAAACCGCCCGCCTTGTATTGGGCGGGGGTGCGGGGTGAGACTCGTAGTGGATAGCACCCCTCCTGTAGGCGGATCGGTGTGATCGTGTTGGGAGACGGCTCTTTCCTCCTTAGAAGACTTCGCCCCGGCGAGGCCGGGGAAGGGTTCCACAGCTTCGAGGGACCTCTCGCTGGCAGTATGAGCTCTACAGCGGAGGTTGCGCCAGACTCGGAGACGCAGGAGGGTACTATCCACTTACTTGGACTCCAGCCGTGTGGTAGGGTTTGGGACGGCGGCCACCGTTTCCGGCTCTACTCGGGCGGGTACAGTTGTACAACCTCTGCAGAGTGTCAAACCTATAGCTATAGTCCGTGTCCCTTGGTTATGGACGGTCCTACGATCTCTCACCTGGCTAGACTCTTTTCTTGTGCTTCTTCTCTCCCCGAGTGAGTGAGCCGGCCCGAGGCCGTTGAGATGTGGGGATAGGAGCGGGGTGGGCCCCACATCGCGGATGAGAGTTGGGAGGCTGGATCGTGGTTGTGATTCGGTGCTTTGGTGTGGACATCCTTGTTGTGGGGTGCGGACCCGGAGGTGTGGACCTTATAGGTGTGGACCTCCCGGAGGTGTGGACCTCGGCCGCTTATTCCGCATACCTTGATTGTTGCTACCGCGCTCGTCGCATGCATAACTTTCTACGGCCCAATATAGGTTTTATCCATGCATACTAGATTCAACCACCGCTTTTGCTCTTTGTTGGGAAGGCGACATGACCTACCCGCTTATCGGGTAGATGCGGCATTTCGGACTCGGTGACCGTCTACGACTACAACTTCGTGACGAAGGTGTGAAGACTAGAGGCGGTCCTATGCTCGAGTTTGCTGTGGAGCTGGAGACGCTTCGCTTATGTAGATCCGCTGCGTAGGTGTTTTACCTTTCTTGATTCGATCTGTTGGACTTGTGCCGCTTGTGCCGAAGAGTTGTACTACGATGTTGTAATAATAATATTATGTAATTCTTCTTTTATTCCCGTGTTGTATGGATTTGTACCACTTGAGACGGGGGATTGCACGTGATATCCTCTTCACGGGACTATCACGGAGGTGCGAGAGTCGGGTTTCCGTTCGCGGAAATTCGGGTCGTTTCAGGTGGTATCAGAGCCGTACTTGACCGTAGGACGAGCCCTAGCAATGGCCGATAGTTTAGGACAACCTAAATATTCTTGATTGAGTATATACTCCTTGACTTTTATATAAACCCCCTTGAATTCTACAATTACATCCTTGAATTCTCACTAAATGACTTACTAACAACCCCTCTACGTGGTTGGTGACCTAAGGAAAACAACAAATGTCACATGTTTCAAGGCCCTGCAACTCTACGAGACGATGTTTGATACAAGGGAAAGACAACTACGACAATGACAGCTATGAAGATTGAGTACAGGGAAAAGGAGGAGAATCTACTGGACTCACTTGGAATATCCCCGATGACTCTGCAATGTAATCTTATGTCAACACGGTTGTCTCTACTTTGGAACTCAGTCCACTGAAGAACAATTAGACTACCCCGTGATACATGAAGTCTGCATACAGATGAATCTGCAACAACAGGATGCACCCTTCACCTTTTGCTCGGAACGGAGCTGTGATAACATGAGATGCCTACTCTGAGGATAATGAGGAGTGAAGATTTAATTCCAAGTGAGCCAACGTAAGAAGCTTGCAATCTACTATATGGAATTGGCACCCATAAGTATGGATGTAGGAGTCAGAGACTCTTGCGATGCCGTAGCACAGCAGTTGGATGAAGACCCAAAGACTTGAAGCGATATGGATGGCTGAGTCACTAGGGATTAAGATATCATAACGAGTGGTAGCTACATGAGGCGACCAATGGATTGAACGGTCAAGTTAGCACCAACTTACAAGCGAGCATCACGTACTCGGAATAACAGCTAAATAACTGACCCAACGGACTTTCCCCTCGGTAAGCAATATGAAACTTGGATGCTCTGCCAGGGTCGACGACCGGAATAAGATGAATGAATGAGGAACCAGGGGCATGGATACAACAATTAATATAGAGTACCCCCTTTTCTTCCAAGGACAAAGCCATGAGAGCCAGCATGAAGAAGAGTTCCACCAACTTACTTCGGAAAGATCAGTGCTGAAACACCAGATGGCATGCGTTCTTTTAAGTGCAGTATAACTAACATTAGGAAAAATCCCTCAAGTGCCCACGATACACTAGGATGCTTACGCCGGTGTAACCTCTAAGGTCTTAGGAGTCAGCCTCGAGGTACACATTTGTTTTGGTGCATTGCTTGAGTGATTGGGTCTTTTTGGTCTTATGGTTGTTATGCCTCTTCATGTTTGTGTGAAATTGTAGTGAGTGCTTATGCTTGCTAGATCTTTAGATGACTCTTTTAGAGGCCTTAGCTTTCCATCCTACAAGATCGAGTTATCAGTATGAAGATTGACGAGCTCAAGCCAACATCACAAGGTCGAACTTCAGAAGACATGAAGGATTTCTTGCAACCTCGGCCAATCAGACCAATACTTTGGATGAGATATCCTAAGAACATTGGACTCAAGTTCGTAAACCAGAAAATGAGTACCTTAAGAATTCACAACTTTCGAAGCTCGGAAGTGCATGTACCTCTATGGGAGCATATATTGGTTAAGATCAATTGAGTACCCTAAGATGTTAATGACACATTTTGGATAATTTTAGTCGGAACTCAATTATCGGATAGAGATGAAATACTCCATATGGAACAACAATCAATACGAGAGATTTTATTCGAGTACTTTAGCTTCCGTAAGGTACCTTATGAACGTCCGCCTTTGGAATTTGCTAACGGAATACAGAGTTTGCCGGTAAGGTTCTTCGCCTAACCGCGGATTGACCCATGTGGAGACTCGAAGGAACATGGTAACCTCATATCTTGGAAATGGATTTATCGGTGAGAGTGGTTAACATATCACAAGACAACCCAAGATATCGAGAGAGTGGATATAAGCGCATCGAACTCTCCACGGATGGACAATCACGCATATTTTATGGAGTTGCGCCCCGACCATGTATTCAGAGGTAATGAATCCATGAACAAGGGATCATCCCTAAGTAGACAATACCTCAACCTAGAAGGTATTGTGGAGGTTTTGGATTTGATTTGGATGACTAAACTCAAAGGATATAAGGTTTGCACTACACGAGCAATCATCCTAGAGTCATTTTTATTGGATTAATCCCTCTTACGCCCCTAAGTAGTTGCTTTGGAACTACTGTATAAGCAATAAACAGCTGTGCACCACAAGTCGTGCTTCTGTAATAGGATGCCCGGAGAGTATGTAAAGGGATTACGAGGTTGACTTTTGGAATAAGATATGGAGTTCACTCGATCCCACTTTTGGAATAAGCAATTAATAAAGAAGCTCTACT
The DNA here is from genome assembly GCA_947561735.1 of Cenchrus americanus. Lineage (NCBI taxonomy): Eukaryota > Viridiplantae > Streptophyta > Magnoliopsida > Poales > Poaceae > Cenchrus > Cenchrus americanus. The sequence continues at coordinate 193,718,472 of OX387242.1, forward strand.
GGACACCGTATATTGAACTAATGGAAAAGAGAATAACTCCGACAACTACCGGACGTAAGATATTCGTTCGACCTCGCAACTGGAACCTACCACCCTATTGGAAAATAGGTAATAAGAGGTTGTGAGCAAAAGTGAGGAAAATTGCTCACCTAAACGGGTGACATTATTTGGAATTGTTGAATAAGCATGGCAAAGCCATAAAGACATGCATATTTCCAGGATACCTAAAGGTGAGAATACCATCATGAGGAGTAACTAAAAGGAATGGTAAAGGATCAAGGTCTACACTAAGGCTGCACAAGTTAACCGATCCCTCCGCCAGGTTATGATAACTACAGACGTTCCGAGGAATTAATGATGCTTTGATGGTATTCCTAAGGGAGGACATCAACCATGTATCCTGAGTTTGCTAAACGTGCATGAGTGAGTTGGATGTGACTTCACTGAGAAGATCCATCTGAAGAAGTTGAAACCAAAGGACTAGTGTGAGATATTAGATGGACAGAGTCACACCATCGAGGGTGTTGTAGATAACCCTCTTGACATGGACTATCATCAACGAGAAGTAAACATTCATAATGTTTATGACCAGAAGTTAATCGGACATGTCAGATATCGCCAGCACCCTAACGAGAATAGTAGCGGAGGTGCTAAGCTGACAGATGGATCACAACATGAGGGACATACGAAGTTGGCAAGGATTAATGGATTTTCAGAGGAAGGAAGTTGGAAGGAAGTTATGTTCACTCGGGTTCAACTAGGTGCTGAGAGTGCACGCCATAGGGGTGTGATTGAACTAATTCTTTGGAAAACCAGGATATCTACTTATGGATTAAAAAGTGGACTAAGATAAGAGGAATCTAGGCTGTAGTTGTAATTTCTCACGTTTTTGAACCAGAGAATAATCTTGGGATATGTATGGATGATAATACGAGAGTCTTATGGAAGCTACCGACAGAGGTCATATAATACCACTTTGCATTGGAGGCCCCAATGGGAAACTAGATATGTTGACACTAAGCACCTGTGGAACCTTGGAATAAACACGTCGTCACCTCATCTACATTGGGAAGCTCAAAATAAAGAAGAAACAGAAGGCATACCGAAGTGAAGACCCTCACCACACCTTGTATGAGCTTAATCTCGAGGACGAGATTCTCGTGAGGGGGGTGGAATGTAACATACCAGAAATTTCATTGTTTTCCCAAGTATGAATTTTCGCAAAAATTTAAAACTTTTTGATTGAACTTGTGTGCTACCAAGTTTGATTCCAAATTGCTAGCCACTCATCTTAAATCCCATATAAATTAAAACCAGATATAAAATTATTTACAAATTATGGTGTAATCGTGAGTTGGAGTTCTTGGATTCATCTTGGAGTTCAGATGAGTGGAGTTTGAATTTGGAAGTAATTCAAATTCAAACTATAAACCAAACTATATTCAAATATAATTTCAAAAGCTACCAACTGATTCGGGCCTTAGCTCTGCAACCAAAGTCCGCCGGAGTCCCCTCGTCTCTAGCCCATGAACCGCTGTTCTTCCTTCACCCTTTTGCGCCGGCCCAGACCAACCCAGCATCACAGCCCAGCTAGGCCCGCCAACCTATCCCTTCATCTTCTCTCACCGCCAGGTGGGACCCGACCGGCAGCCGCCCCTGTTCTTCTTCCTCCCCCTCTGACTCGAGAGGGTGCCATCGCACCGCGAGCCGCGCCTCTCCACGCGCGCCCGCACGCCGGGCCACACTGCCGCCGAGCAAGCGCACACGCCGAGCAAACCGGCACACATGCCTAGGATGGCCCACGCACCCCCTTTCCCTCTATTCACTCCTTTGCCCCTGGCAATCTCAACACGCAAGCCGGCCCGCGCGCTGCGCCTTCGCCGCTAAGGAAAGGGAGGGGGAACAACCTTGCCCCACGCCGTCCCCCCGGCTCCCTTGACCCACGCGCACCCAAAGACCCAGCAGCCGAGTCCCAATAGGCCTCTCCGCCAGTTGGGGATCTTTTCCCCTTTGGCCGCTCTGTGCCGCGACCGAGAGATGAGCAGGGGGAGAGGGAGGAGAAGGGAGGGAGACGGGAAGCCGTCACGCGCTTCACCACCGCGTCGTCTTGCCGGTGCAGAAGACCCTGGAGCCGGAGCTGGACGTGTAACAGAGAAGCCGTCCGCGGGCGGATGGAAGCCGGAGCAGAGGACCTAGACGCGTCGCCGCCGAACTTCGTCGCCGTCGTCCACATCTACACCAGCGCGGCCATCACTGCTTACGCCTACACCATCGCCCCTCGGTGAGCCTGCCGCTCGCCCTACTTCTCCACCCGTGGGAGCGCACCCCCGGCGCCGCGCTGCCGGTCTTCGCGCCGTGCAGCTCCGCGAGGGCGCCGACGCGTTGCACCCAAGCGCGAGTCATCTTTCGCCGCTTAAACCTGGCCCATCAGCTCCGCCTCGATGTTTTTCCCTGTGCTGTTGCTCCTGGCCCAGATTTCGTGCCGCGCAGGATGCCTAGCGCCGCCGCCGCGGATCACCCCAGACCCGCACTGGGCGACATCGCTCTGCGTCTGCCGCGCCTCGCCAACACGTTCCACGCTAAGCCTTGAAACACTTGCCTATGATATGGTCGTCGTGCCTTTTGGTTTCGATGCGTACTGATGTTGCCGTTCGCCATCGCGCCACTCACCGCGACCCTGGCTCCCCAGCCTCGCGCGCGCTGGTTACCAGCGCTGTGGCCGAGAGCGTTCTGGCGAACACACGCGTGACCGGGACCGAGCACACCAGTGTGCGTAGCAACGAGGAAGCCCCATGCCCGTGGGCATCATTTTCCTGGACGCGCGCCTGTCGGGATCGCCGCGCGCCGCGCCTTCTACCGCATGCCGCGCCGCGCTGCTCCTCGCCGCCCCCGCCACGCGCGCACCCGGGTCTACAACGTGTCACGATGGCACACCCCGCGTCGAGCCGCTTGAGCCGCCCCGACGCCGCCCTCGTGCTGTGGTCCGGCCTTCGCGCCGAGTTGCTCTCTCTTCAGGCGAACGCGTCGCCACCACCGCCGTAGCCAAGCCTCGCCGCCGGCGGGCCATTCCAGCCTGCCGCTCCTTTGAGGAGTTTCGCCAAACACCTTGTGTGCGCCCCTCACCCAACCTGGTTGGAGCCACACACACTGACCCACACACACGCCTGGCCACTCGAGCCACAGAAGATCCCGCGGCCGCCAGGCGAGCGAACCCCATAAGAGATCAAGGGTCGATTATGGACTTTGCCAGCGAAAACCCTTAGGTGGGACTATGGTGGCTTGCCGCCTATTAAGGCCCATGCAAGCCCAGCTGACCCAGATGTTTACCCAGCTGAACCGTGGAGAGGAGTTCGGGGTGGCTCGGTAGACTTCATTCTCTGGGCCAGTTGTGCCAAATCTATTGGGCCACTTTCGGCCCACTAACTCTTTGGGCCCAACTTCGGCCCACTAAACTTGCTGACTGCTGACGTCATGCTGACGTCAGCAATATTTTAATAAAATTATTTTCTGATTTGTAAAAGGTTTTAATAAATGTTTTATAAATCCCCTTTCCTTCAAAAATTCATAACTAATTTTCCGGAGCTCCGAAAATTATGAAACCACTTGCGTTGGTTTCATAATTTCGAGGCGCTCGCCGCTATCTTGTCCTTCTCTGTTCTTGTCCTTGAACCGAGCCCCTTTTTGCCCTGCGTTCTTGGTGTAGGATTTGTGGCCGCAACCCGCCACTGAGCTAATGTCGGTCTGGGACGCCGGAGCCCCGCAACTAGCCATTGTCGTGCCGCGGACAAGAATCCTACCCCATGTTCGCATCGCTTACCTTTTCTACACCTTTATCTTCCCTCTTTGCTACTTCACGCATAACCTCTCTCGCTCTACTTGGCTTTGTGCTGTGAAGCATGTACCGTGTCGTGGCCTTGAAACCAGGATGCTGCACGTGATGGTCGGCCGTGTCGTGAGCAGAGGCCTCTGCTTCACGCTCGGCAACCCCGGGCCGCAACCTAGCTGCCTAGCCATGGTCGTTGCCACTTCACTAGTACATCCCTCGTAGCTCTTTTAAGCACACCTTACCTCATCGCCACTCGATATCGGTCACAAGTTGATCCTTGCATCTCCTCTGAGCTGTCGCCACATATCTTGGCATGATAATACCTCTTCTTTTTTATGTCCAATCTCGCTTTGCTATCATCATCCGTTGCGCTAACGCTTGAATCCTCTGTGAGCTAAAACCTAGCAAGTGCTTGTTTTCAGCCTCTCCGCTTTCCTGCTTGCAGGCTTGATCACCTAAGATCTTAGCCGTAAGACCCGTAAGCTAACTTTGAATTAGCTCTTGATCCTACCCTGTTTACTAGTATATAAAACTAGTTGCTTAAACTACTTTTGTTTTAAAACCAATTGCTCTATTTTTATTATTTAAACTAGTGCTGCTTGTATTTACTCTGGAGTTTATTTGGATCTTCTAAATTGGTTCTTATTGATGTTTTTTGCATTAGATGAATGCTCGTAATTTATTTCCACGTCGCATCTCGTGTAGGCTTGTGTTCTTGTTGAAGACCCGAGCTGCGACGTCTGAGGAGACGCGACTACCCCGACTTTGCCCGAGAGGACGCTCAACCTCTACTACTCTACGACGACTACCGCGCAGGTGTCATGTCACTCCCAACCATGTAGAACCCATGCATGCTATTAGTTGCTAGTGCTATATTTATGTTACTTGAGTTGATGGATTGCATAGCCATTTGATTAGCCTTGCCTTGATATTTGATATATCCTGTTTCCTTGCTTTGCCTACCTCGGGACTAGCTACAGACCCCTAGCTAGTCCCATATACTTACTATCCATACTTTTGTTGCTTGATTATGGATGGTTCTCTGGGTTTGGACTGAGATGTGGGAGATCTCGGTGTGTTCTAGTGTGAGTTCTGGGTGTGTTCTTCCTTGTCGTGTTGCGGCGGGGAGCGAGCCGTTTGGTTACTTGTGAACGCCTACCTCGGGGAGATGCGATGCGGCCTCTCGCCGAGCGGCGTGTCGGACGGGATGGAGATGGTGAGTGCTTGCTCTCGGCCCTTAAGGACCGATCGTCAGTTGACCTTGCTTCAGTGGACTTTTACCGTACAAACCGCCCGCCTTGTATTGGGCGGGGGTGCGGGGTGAGACTCATAGTGGATAGCACCCCTCCTGTAGGCGGATCTGTGTGATCGTGTCGGGAGACGGCTCTTTCCTCCTTAGAAGACTTCGCCCCGACGAGGCCGGGGAAGGGTTCCACAGCTTCGAGGGACCTCTCGCTGGCAGTATGAGCTCTACAGCGGATGCGGCGCCAGACTCGGAGACATAGGAGGGTACTATCCACTTACTTGGACTCCAGCCGTATGGTAGGGTTTGGGACGGCGGCCACCGTTTCCGGCTCTACTCGGGCGGGTACAGTTGTACAACCTCTGCAGAGTGTTAAACCTATAGCTATAGTCCGTGTCCACTGGTTATGGACAGTCCTCTGATCTCTCACCTGGCTCGACTCTTTTCTTGTGCTTCTTCTCTCCCCCGAGTGAGTGAGCCCGGCCTGAGGCCGTTGAGATGTGGGGATAGGAGCAGGTGGGCCCCACATCGCAGATGAGAGTTGGGAGCTGGATCGTGGTTGTGATTCAGTGCTTTGGTGTGGACATCCTTGTTGTGGGGTGCGGACCCCGGAGGTGTGGACCTTATAGGTGTGGACCTCCCGGAGGTGTGGACCTCGCTGCTTATTCTGCATACCTTGATTGTTGCTACCGCGGCTCGCCGCATGCATAACTTTCTCGACCCAATATAGGTTTTATCCATGCATACTAGATTCAACCACCGCTTTTGCTCTTTGTTGGGAAGCTGACATGACCTACCCGCTTATCGGGTAGATGCGGCATTTCAGACTCGGTGACCGTCTACGACTACAACTTCTGTGACGAAGGTGTGAAGACTAGAGCTGGTCCTATGCTCGAGTTTGCCTGTGGAGCTGGAGACGCTTCGCTTATGTAGATCCGCTGCGTAGGTGTTTTACCTTTCTTGATTCGATCTGTTGGACTTGTACCCGGCTTGTGCCGAAGAGTTGTACTCTGATGTTGTAATAATAATATTATGTAATTCTTCTTTTATTCCCGTGTTGTATGGATTTGTACCACTTGAGACAGGGATTGCACATGATAGCCTCTTCCTGGGACTATCACGGAGGTGCAGAGAGTCGGGTTTCCGTTCGCGGAAATTCGGGTCGTTTCAGGTTGGCTCCGTAACGGTGGCTAAGAGCTTGACTCGCCCAGCTCCACGGCGCCCCCTTGGATGGGTGCCTTCCTGAACGCTTGTTCCATGCCTGGGCCAAAGACGGCCACCATCATCTGCTGGAGCGCACCGAGGAAAGCTTTGCTGTGCTTGCTCAGCATGTAGTCTGCAGATTCCTGGAATACTCGCATGCACTCTTCTTTCTCCTGCTGAGCCGTGGTATCGCTCTCCCCTGGCAGCAACACCCAGGGCATCTCGTTCTTCAAGTATGGGACGCCGCTTCTATTTTTCTTGAATGACAGCAGACATTTCTGCTAGAACTGGTCTATGGTGTCCTGGAGTTGCTGCCGCTGCTCGGGAGAGAGATCTTCAAGGTTGACGTCCATGATGTCCCCGATTTCGGGCATCTTGATCTATTCGGCTGTTGTCCCACTAGGCGTGCCAAAAAGTGTGTTGACGCAAAAAGTGCACCTAACGCCAAACACACAGCAAGCCGAACAAGCTGGCTTCACACGCGCAAAGAGTCACGAGACGTGCCAGTCAATTTTTCCTGAAAATTAACAAAAGATAAAGAAGTTAGATACCAAAGTTTGGAACTTGCCGGGTGGTACCAGACAGTTCCATATTTACGGCTAAGAAGCCGGATGGGATGACACATAGCTATGAAGAGCTATTCGCAATAAACTGAAACCATTCGGGAACTTGTAAAGGGAAAAAGTAATATTGCCGAATGGGTGACGTAAGCATGACAGCGATCGGTCTTTGTTTGAACAAGGATGCACATGCACGAGGCCATGACCGATCCCCATGAAGATTAGCATTAAATAAATGAAAAAAGTAAAGCACGGACATAATCATGTGATAAACAAGCATGCATAGATCCAAAGCACTAGTCTACCGCATGTCTAGGTGCTTTAAAATCCGTCGGGTACGATATCAAACAAATCTATCCACTGCATGATACAACTTGCATGAAGACCGTACCACTTTCCACAAATAGATCTATCCACCGCATGATACAATCTAAATATGGAAAGCTAAAAGCATACATCATTTAAAGCATGAATAACGCACGTGTTCTACTCGTGAAGAAACATAACCGAATACGGCCGAGAGTACCGATTCGGGGTCCATGAAGAAGGAACAAACATTACCAAGCGAATAAATCTATCAGATTGATTTGAAATCTAATCCACCGGATGACTAGCTCCAAAGCAAACCAAAAACCTGCACCTACCGCATGATACCCGGCTCTTTCAAGATTTATACCAACGTTAGCAAGCTTGAACCCGCAACACGTAACAACCTAGATCGATTCAGTTTCGGCTATCGGAAAGCTCAAGATCCACGTGTTAAAATACGAACTCGACTCGTACAAGGATCCCAAAAGGATAAAGCTGATCCAAATCTATCTAGATTGGTCAAAAGTGTGTTACATGAATTTAAACATAAAGTAAAAACTCAAAGCAACACAGGGTAACTTAATGAATCTATTAGATCTTGCCAAAATCCAATAAAGCCGATAACTAGCTTCAAGCTAGATCTTAGCCTACCGCATGGCTCATGACCTAACAAGAAACCCTCTTGAACCAAGCTTGAATCTACCGCATGACACGAAGCATGGTAACAAGACTACTTGCATCAGATCTAAATCCACCGCATGATACTAGACATGATACAAGGTTGCCGGTACTCACGGAGGTCGACGGATCGATGAACCCTCTCGAAGAACTCGACGACACGACAAAAGGACTCTAGGGTTTGGCGTAAGGCCGGTGTGTATTGAAGAATGATTGTGTTCTTTACATACATTCAGGGGTCATATTTATACCCTGTCAAGTGCAACTTCGAATGGATTCGTTGCCTAACTTATCTCTAAGCTTGATCGCCTATCCATCCATTCGTTCTCCCTGATTGAGCCACGTCACTGTCCAATCCCGCAAAATCAGCTCTACTGTTCCTTTGACGAACGGGAGCAGATAGCCGACCGCAGATCTCTTTACCGAATACATCTGAAAAGATCTTTCCTTCCACCAGACGGACTCCTCATTGAACCGGACCCACGAGTCAGACTCCTTACCAAATTTTGGTGTTAAGAGCTACAGTCTCAAGTACGAGGTTTAATAGCGCAAAGTTCCCGCCCTGTCTCATTTAGGTACTTGGCTTGTTGTACCCATTTCCGACAAGTGCTTAGTTCGTTCAAAAACTTAACCAACGAAGCCATTGGACCGAAGCCCAATCCCATGCTCTTACCACATGAGCAATCCATTTAATCCATAATGTGATTCCATAAAGGAGATCCTATTCTCGCGAGTGACGAACATCACTTGACTTGTACCGGATCCTTAAAGCATAGAAACTAGCGACCTAACATGCTAGTAAAAGATCATAGGTACTTAAGGATCATGCGACTAGGGTTTCAATCGGCTCCTGAACGTAAATGCACATAAGATAGCAATAATAAATTCAGAACTTGAAAGTAAACACATGGGTTAAATGATTAAATCGGTGCTTGCCTTCGTCAGCACAAGCAGACACACAAACTTCCGGACTTTGGTCCGGGTCTTGCTCTACGGTCGCGTAGTGCACGTCTCCTCCTGCTCCCTCGTCGTCGTTAACCGACACGAGCGTGTAGCTACCATCGGGAACTTCTACACGGGGAATGCAATGCAGTGATTAGGAGGGAGATTAATTTTATTTAAATAACAAACAGTAGCAAATAGCCACTAGGGGCATATGGTTGGCCATATTCACCTTAACAATAGTATTTAAACATTTTTCCTTTTAAAGATAATAAAAAAGCTTATTTAGTCTTCTCTTTAAGGTGATTGTGTGCACATCTATAAAAGAATATCTACTTTGAAAACAAACAGTAAGGAAAAGTTACTTTTATGCCACAAATTATTTTCCTAACTCCTTTATATAACTCATGCATGAAGGGGTTTGTTTTTCCTATTTTTCCTTTACTAGATTAATCTGGTTTGCACCCTTTTAATCAACCAAGCACACTTCAAACCTGCCCAACAATGCCCACTGGTCCTAATGACCAGGAAACACACCTCTAGACAGCAAGAAACTAGTTTGCACCATTGAATTTAAATACACATAAATAAAAGCATTTCTAGCTAGTATTTAAAGGATTAATATATATAAAAATAAATATAACAGAAATGAGACCAAACTTCCTCCTACACATTGTTTGGCCTAAAACAAGCCCAAGGAATCAATAAACACACCTATAGCTATTATGGATCTTGCTATACACATTTATGAATAAAAACAAGCATAAATTAGGAAATAAAAATTTTAATAGATATAAAATCAGGGTAAATTCACCAAAAAAAACAAGCATAAATTAGGCAGATTTATCAATATCACAATATAATTTATATAACAAGATTCCTTAAATAACTTTGTTCAAATTTTGTTACAGAACCTAAACATGCTAGTTCCCACAACATATCCAAAATCCAGCTCAAGATTACGTATGGATTTTGCAGTAACATAGATCTAGGGATTTCACATTTCAATTTTTCAAGAAAAAACTAAAACTCAAAAGTATATACATGCTTTGTAAAAGTTGTAGTTTTAGTTACACAGAGCACAACAAAATAGAGTTTGCAATTTTTGGATTTTTCTACAATTTTATCTCGAATTTACAAGATACTGCTAAAACACTTAAGAGATGAAGAATCATTTTGCACGCAGACCCCTGCCAACTTTTGAAAGTTCACATTTGTGCCCTCAGCCTTCCCCACCGTCCCCCGACGGCGGTGGCGCGCTCGCCGGCGGCGAGGTGAGGCTCGGGGAGGCAAACAAGCGAGCAAGGAGTGCGATTGAACTCACTAGAGATCGATTGGCGGCGGAGGCTCGGCCGGAGATGTCACCGGCGAGCGGCGGCAGTGGAGCAGAGGTGGCGCGGCCGCGGAAGCTCGGATTCTGGTAAGAAGAGGGCGGAGCTCAACAATGTGCGGCGCGGGTAGCTTCCACGTGTCCTAGGCAAGGTGCTAGGTGGGTCCCTGGGCTTGGAGAACCGGCGGAGGGGCGAGCCCGGCGATGACTGCCCGCGGCGGTCGCTGGAGCTCGGGCTCCGGCGAGTAGGCCGTTCGGTTAGGCCAACACACACGCGTGTAAGCTCGATGTGTGCAAGGAGAAGGTTTAGGCGTGCTCAGACGGCCTTGGAAGTGGGTGGAGCAATGAGCTCACCGAGGGGGTGCCAATGGTAGGCGGCGGAGCTCGGGCGACGGTTGGGCATGCGCGCGAGGCAGAGGCCGGGGAGGTCTCCTTATAGTCGGGGAAGGTCGGTTGTGAGTGGGTGAGGTCACGCCGGTGACCCAATCACGCGTGGAAAGGCCACGGCATGGCCGGCGACGTGCGTCGCCCCGATAGCCAATGGCGCGCCGCGGGTGGTGCGCTGGTCCGGTGGATTGGCGCCACCTGGCACGGCTCACTTGCCACGAACGTCACGGGAGAGTTCACGCCGACACGGCGCGGCGACCGGTGGTCACTCCGGCGCCTCGGCGTGCGCGCCTGACGCGGGTACGGCACGTACGGCGGTACTCCGATGTGGCCGCGCACGACGTCGCGCTTGGAGTGCGCTCCGGCGTTCGCGAGCAAAAACAATTTGCTGAGTTGGTTTTCATTATTGATTTTCTCCACTTTTTGAAACTAAAGTGCACCTTGGACAAAATAGTAAAGTTGAAGATCATCTATTCCTCTACCACTTCTGCAAAAGGCTGTTAGGGTTTTTAATCACTAGATTTTGCATAAATAGCATGCTAAGCTCGGCCTTTTCTCGGCACCTGTGAACAGGAGCAGACCGTGTTCAATTCATTTTTCACTAATTTCCACTTCGAATTTCAAATGCCACTCAACAACAAAGTTGCGTGACTTGCAAAACTGCACACTTCTCCCATTGAGTTACTTTGAAGTGTTTAGTGAAATTTTGGAGAACGTGCCAAAGTTCTAGACTGGCACAAGAGGGTCAAGGGGGCACTAGGGTTTTAGGCTAGGGTTTTGACCAAGAGTTGACCTAGGGTTCTCAAGGGTAGTTAGAGGAGTAGTTAAGAGTGTCATTAGCACAAATCACCACTGAGCAAAATCATGGGGTGTTACATCCTACCCCCCTTAACGGGAATCTTGTCTCGAGATTCGAAATCAAGAGTAAGTGAGGAGAGTTCACTTACGAGTTTGACTCAGAAGAAAGTCGAGGTACTTGGTGTTTAAAAATTGCTCGGTCTCCCATGTAGCTTCTTCTTCGGTGTGGTGACTCCATTGTATCTTGTACATCTTCACCCTTTGTCTCCTAGTTTGTCTTTCTTTTTGATCTAATACTCTCATTGGATACTCTGCTAGGGATAGATCCGGTTCTATTTCTGCATTGGTCTCATCAATTATTTGTGCTTCCGGAATATGCTCGCACTTCTTCAATTGTGAGACGTGAAACACGTCGTGTACTGCAGACAATCGGTCGGGAAGTCGAATACGGTAGGCAACCGTACCAAACTTCTCGGTGACTTCATAAGGACCAATATAGCGTGGAGCTAATTTCCCTTTTACTCCAAAGCATTGTACGCCTTTGGTTGGAGATACCTTTAGGTCTACATAATTACCAACTTCAAACTCTCGGGGAGCTTTAGCTTTGTCATGGTAACTCTTTTGCCTCATCTGAGCTGCTCTCAAATTTTCTCTAATCACACTCACTTTCTCTTCAGCTTCTTGTACTAGCTTAGGACCAAACAAGGTTCGCTCACCCGCTTGTGACCAATTCAAAGGGGTATGACACCTTCTTCCATACAAGGCTTCAAATGGGGCCATCTTCAAACTAGCTTGGTAAATATTGTTATAAGCAAACTCTGCTAGGGCTAGGCATTTGTCCCAAGATTTGTCAAAATGAATGACGCAAGCTCTCAACATGTCTTCCACTATTTGGTTCACTCTTTCCGTCTGACCATCGGTCTGGGGGTGATAGCTGGAGCTATGGATTAGCTTGGTTTCCAAAGATTCGTGCACTTGTGCCCAGAAGCGAGCAACGAATTGAGTGCCTCGATCTGACAAGATAGTCTTGGGAACACCGTGTAAGCGCACTACGAGATGAACATAGATTTCCGCATAGTGCTCGACTGAATAGGTAGTGTGAACAGGAATGAAGTGAGCGGTCTTGGTAAGTCGGTCCACTATTACCCAAATGGAATCATGCTTCCGGGTCGTGAGAGGTAACCCGACAATGAAATCCATGCTTATATCGTCCCACTTCCATGCAGGAATAGTCAACAGTTGCATTTAACCTGCAGTCTTTAGGTGACTAGCCTTGATCCTTTGGCATGTATCACAACCGGACACATACTCGGCTATTTCACCCTTCATGTTTGACCACCAAAAATTTTCCCTGAGGTCTCGGTACATTTTGGTACTTCCCAGATGAATGGTGAATTTGGAGAGATGGGCTTCATCCAAAATCTCCTTCCTTAGGTTCTGATCCTAGGGAATAACTAATCTTTGACTGAACCAAACAATTCCTTTGTCATCCCTCTGGAAACAATCAAACTTGGGATCTCTTTCTTCTAACCTTTGTTTGATTTTCTGAACCTCTTCATCGATGAGTTGAGCCGTAGCAATTCCTTCATGGAGAGGAGATTCAATCGAGACAGCATAAAGGTTGCCATGCTCGATCAATTCCAAGTTAAGCTTCCTCATTTCTTCACATAAAGTTTCATTATTCAGATCTAACATCACATAGTTGCAATGCTTGCGGCTAAGCGCATCTGCAACCACGTTAGCTTTGCCGGGATGATAATGGACTTCCAAATCATAATCCTTGATTAATTCCAATCATCTTCTTTGCCTCATATTCAGATCAGATTGAGTGAAAATATACTTGAGAGTCTTGTGGTCTGTGTAGATATTGCAGTGATTGCCCATTAAGTAATGCCGCCAAAGCTTTAAGGCATGCACGACTGCTGCTAGCTAAAGATCATGAGTAGGATAATTCTTCTCATGGGGTTGAAGTGCCCGTGAGGCATAGGCAATGACTCTGTTTTCTTGCATAAGCACGCAACCAAGACCAGTGCCCGATGCATCACAAAACACCTCAAACGGTTTGGACATATCTGGTTGTGTCAATACGGGAGCTGAGGTTAAGTGTTCCCTCATGGTATGGAAGGCTTTGTCACACTCCTCACTCCACACAAACTTGACACCTTTCTTCAATAGTTCAGTCATGGGTTTAGCTGTAATGACTTGGGTGGCTTCCAATCCATGACCTCCTACACTTTGCTAGGATCCACGGAGATACCATTCTTGGAAATAGTGTGACCCAAGAATTTCACACTATCCAGCCAGAACTTACATTTAGAGAACTTAGCATAGAGTTTGTGATCTCTCAATCACTGCAAGACAATTCAAAGATGCTTCACATGCTCGGCTTTGTTCTTGGAATAAATGAGAATATCATCAATGAAGACCACTACGAACTTGTCCAATTCTTTCATGAAGACTGAGTTCATATGGTACATGAAATAGGCAGGTGCGTTCGTGAGACCAAAAGACATCACAAAAAATTCATAAAGGTCGTATCTGGTGGAAAAGGCTGTCTTTGGAACGTCACTTGCTCGAATCTTGATTTGATGATAGCCAATTGATCAAAGAGAACATCAATGCGGGGAAACCGATATTTATTCTTGATTGTTACCGCATTGAGTGGACGATAGTCAACACACATCCGCAATCTACCATCTTTCTTTTTCACAAAAAGAGCAGGACTTCCCCACGGAGAAGAACTTGGGCGGATATACCCTTTGTCAAGCAATTCTTGCAACTGTTTTTTCAACTCAACTAGCTCTTTGGGTGGCATTCGATAAGGCCTTTTAGATATAGGTGCGGTACGTGGCTGAAGCTCTATGACAAATTTGACGTCCCTGTCTGGTGGCATACCAGACAAGTCATCGGGAAAGACATCTGGATACTCGCACACTACTGGAATGTTTTCTAGTTGGACGGTTACGGCAGCATAAGAACAAGGGCTTATGCCCTGTGTTTTGGCCAAAAACAAGGTGGTGTGACCACTGGTAGGGGAATGGATTTCTACCATTCTCGTGGCAATGTCCAAAACAACTTGATGTTGGGTCAACCAATCCATGCCTATGATCACATCGATCCCCTCTAAGCTCAAAGCCAAAAGGTTTGTGGGAACATTCTTGCTACCTAACACAAGTGGCACTCTCATGACTAGATTTCCGGTAGTAACTCACCCACCAGGGGTAGTTATCAAGAAAGGTCGGTTCATACGACAACTCCTCAATCCGAGCTTGCCCAAATTTTTCTCATTTATGAAGCTATGAGTTGCACCAGAATCAAACAAGACTTTAACTGAAAAACACTACAAGAAACTATTTAATCTGTGACGCTTTCTCCGCGACGTTTTCAGAAAACGTCACGAATGTGCATTGCAGCCCAAAACACTACGACGATTTCTTTAATTCGTCGCGATTCTACGACGTATTCCTTTTTTTCGTCACGGATTTGCATCGAAGCCCAAAACACTGTGACAATTTGTTAAATTCGTCGCGATTCTACGACGTATTCCTTTTTTTCGTCACAAACACTGCGACGATTTGTTTAGTTTGTCGCGATTCTACGACGTATTCATATTTTTCGTCACGGACGTGCATGGATGGATATTGAAGCCCAAACCATCATGACGATTTGTTAAATTCGTCGCAATACGGCCCACAACACCGTGACGTTTTAGCAGATTCGTCGCGATCCGTAAAAAAACAGCCACCTCACCAGCACTTAGGACCCACCCACACTGCCACGCAGGCGCCACCTCACCCTGGCGCCACCTCACCCTGGCGCCACGTCACCACCACGTGAGCGCCCAGGGCCCACCTCACTGCCACGCAGGCGCCACCTCACCTTGGCGCCACGTCACCACCACGTGAGCGCCAAGGGCCCACCACACTGCCACGCAGGCGCCACCTCACCCAGGCGCCACGTCACCACCACGTGAGCGCCGGGGGCCCACCACACCGCCACGCGAGCGCCACCTCACCCGGGCGCCACGTCACCACCACGTGAGCGCCGGGGCCCACCTCACCGCCACGCGGGCGCCACCGCACCCGGGCGCCACGTCACCACCACGTGAGCGCCTCGGGCCCACCACACCGCCACGCGAGCGCCACCTCACCCGGGCGCCACGTCACCACCACGCGAGCGCCAGGGGCCCACCTCACTGCCACGCAGGCGCCACCTCACCTAGGCGCCATGTCACCACCACGTGAGCGCCCGGGGCCCACCTCACTGCCACGCAGGCGCCACCTCACCCAGGCGCCACGTCACCACCACGCGAGCGCCAGGGGCCCACCTCACTGCCACGCAGGCGCCACCTCACCTAGGCGCCATGTCACCACCACGTGAGCGCCCGGGGCCCACCTCACTGCCACGCAGGCGCCACCTCACCCAGGCGCCACGTCACCACCACGTGAGCGCCCGGGCCCACCACACTGCCACGCAGGCGCCACATCACCACCACGCGAGCGCCAGGGGCCCACCTTACTGCCACGCAGGCGCCACGTCACCACCACGCGAACGCTAGGGGCCCACCTCACTGCCACGTAGGCGTCACCTCACCCAGGTGCCACGTCACCACCACGCGAGCACCAGGGGCCCACCACACTGCCACCTCAGCTCTGGCCCAGCGCCGCATGGGCCGCCTACGCTAAGATGGCCCAACGACTGCACGGGCTGCCAGCGCCAGGTTGGCCACTAGGTCGCCAGCCCGCCAAAACCGACGCATGGGCCGCTAGCCCCACAAAGGCCCAGCCGACGCATGGGCCACAACGCCACATTGGCCCAACCCCTCTGAAATATATCCCGCATACAAAAACACTGTCAATAGGTTGGGATGTGTTTTACTGTCAGTGTGCATCATATAGGTTGTTTACAGTGACATAGTAAGTGCCATCAGGGTAGGTTATTCTAGACAGTGCAAAAACACTACTGTCAGTGTGAGGGATATCCCAGTGTGAATACCCTGCACCCGTGCTGTGTAACAATTGTGTAAAACACTTTCACCTTGACCTTTTTAATACAAAGACACAACGATTTATATTAGTGCAGTGGCTAGAAGTTTTCTGCTAGTACTGAAAAATTTGGGCATGCTTATGAGAAGAAGTATCCTGAGTCCTGACATGCTAGCTCCAAAGATTATGTAAAACATTTTTGTTTGTTGATCCTATTTTTGCTCTTGCCAACTAAATTGTTACGCTTTGGCTAATGTTTGCTTATGACCGTACAGGTGATGATCGAGTTGCTCCTGGGGTTGGCCTTGTGCAAGGGACTGAATCCTCCACTAATGTAAACAGAATTCTTTGTTGTAATTTGTAGTTACTTCACAGTTTTTATATCATTGTGAATTACTCTGCACTCCTTCAAGGCTTTTAATGTAATGTGTGTGCATTTTTCCAGTACAAGACGGACAAGAAGGATCTAACTGCAGATTCTCATGGCGACTGGTGGGAAGGTATAGCATTATTGTAATATTAAGGCTGATCATGACTATTTGTTCAAGTTTCTTATCGTTAACTCTGATTTTCTTTGTGGGGCTCACAGGATCATTTTACTACTAGTTGAATCTGGTGGCCTCTCGCCCTCTCCCTTGGAGAACAAGGTAAATGGGAAGATCCTGTTACTGTTTGGACTACCAAGTTTAATGCTATGCTCTGCTTTTACATATGTTATTCAGTTTACATTTTTGTACCAGTGAATATCCTTTTCAAATGCCATGTAAACATCAGCAGGTGTTAGTTCGTACATAGCTATGTTGACCTGTCCTGTTCATCACATGCTATCTTAGTTCTTTAGATAGAAGAGGAACATATGCTCTTTGTCCATTTCTGTTCGGCGGAATGTCCTTGAAGGCGAAACAGTCGCTTGCTCCCCGCCGTAGTTAATGCATTTCCACACTCCCATATGCTCACATATGCTCTGATGATAGATTAATATAAGAGAAAAGAGTGGATAGGAAATCTGATATGCTTGTGGCTATTCTTCTGTACCTGTTCAAGTTCTATCACATTCCTCCTAGTGTTTATCAATCACTTTCCTCATGATTATTTTTGCTCTTTGGTGTATTCATTCTGGTACCCCATGATCATGTTTACTTTCTGAGTTTTGAAGCAACTAACTATTTACTACAAAGTATTGCTGAAAAATAGAGATGGGATCCCCTCAAGCTGCTTTCTAATTGGATTCCGGTTTCCTTTATTTCAGGATTTATACGAACTCGCAAGGAATCGAGGAGAAAAGAGTGGCAGAATAACAAAGAGGAAGGTGTAGTGTTTTAGGAATGGTAGACATCTGAATGAATGCGTTATCCGCCTCAATATCTGATTGTGTTTGCTGGGTTTTTTTCCCAGAGATTGTATCTGATTTGTCTGTTCATTGAATTTTGGTAAATGTGTTGAAAATATGTACCCTCTGAAAAATGGGCTGAACATGGGCTAATTTTGCTAATTTTATGCTAGAATATAATTCTGAAATGGGCTGTGGTGGGCCAGAATTTGTATCTGTTGGGCTTAAAATTTTTGCCACGTCATCGTCCACGTACGGTGCCACGTCATCGTCCACATAGGATGCCACACTATCGTCCATGTAGGATGCCACGTCATCGTCCACGTAGGATGCCATGTCATCGTCCACGGAGGATGCCATGTCATCGTCCATGGAGGATGCCACGTCATCGTCCACGTAGGATGCCACGTCATCGTCCATGTAGGATGCCATGTCATCGCCCACGTAGGATGCCACGTCATCATCCACGTAGGATGCCACAGCTGCCATGTGTGTAGCAATCCGTGACGATTTTATTTTGTCACGAATAGTGAGCCATGGGTTGGGCTGCATGGGCCTCGGGCTGCTCCGTGACGATTCAGATACGTCACGGATCGCGACGTTTATTAAGGGAACGTCGAGAGATTTAATCAATGACGCTCATTCCACCACGAAAATGTAAATCGTCGCGGATGCTGATTTGCGACGAATTTTATTTAATCCGTGACAGAATGGTTACGTCACGGATTAAATAGTTTCTTGTAGTGAAACCTCGGATAGAGAATATACCCGTCAGCACCGATGCTCCTTCCGGTGTGTTCGCCATGGAGGTGTAGTTGAGTTTGCCCTGCTTGACCTGCACCATAGGTTTCTTGCCTTGATTTCCTTGACGGAATCCTGAGCTTGCACTCTGCTTGTTCTGCCTGGGCTTGGGGCACTCATTGATGTAATGCCCGGGCTGCCCACAATTATAACAGCGACGATCCTTTGTAGCACTGTTGTTATTGTTGTTGGCTGGGGTGCACTAGGCTTGTATGGTTGTTGTTGTTCCTTACGAAACTGGAAATTCCCAGACGGCTTGTTCTGAGACGGGATCACCCTCCAGTGTCCAGTTGAAGATGACTAGGGAGGACCCTGAGTACCCTTCTTGACAAAGCGGAATTTCTTGCCCAACCCACCAGTAGCGGTGAATCCGGCCTACCTTTTCCTATCCTTCTGGGCTTTTGACATGGCGTCCTCTTGGGAAATGGCCTTGTTCACAAGGTCCTGATAACTGTTAGGCTCATAAAGATTAAGCCTCTCATAGAGATCTCCATGTAACCCATCACGGAAATGCTCTATCTTCTTGGCATCGTTGTCCACGTGATGCCCACCATACTGACACAAGGCATTGAACTTCTTAGCATACTCATACACTGTGTCAGAGCCTTGCTTTAAAGCAAGCAACTCCTTCATCTTTCTATCCATGAGACCTTTAGGAATGTGATGTTCCTTGAAGGCATGGTTGAATTCAGCCCACGTGATCTGATGTCCTGCAGGAATCATGGTCTTGAAGTTATCCCACCATATCAACGATGCGCCACGGAGTTGGAGGGCAGCGAATCTGGCCTTACGCTCCTCCGAGCAGGGCAAGGTGAACACAGAGAACTTGGCCTCAATGGCCCTGATCCACGCATCGGCAGCCAGTGGCTCCTTGGCCTCTTCGAAAGTCGGGGGCTTCATGGCATAGAAATGCTCATACTTGATGACTCAAGGCTAGCCGTCGATGTTTTCCCCACGGGGGTTGTTCTGCAGCTGCTGAGCAAGCTGCTGCTGCGTTTCCAAGAGCTGCCACATCACCTCAGTTTGGGTGACCATAAATTGCTCTTGAATGGTCACGTTGGGAGGAGGAGGCGGAGCGTCACTGCCACTTGCACCAAAGCCATTGGGAGAAGCACGGGTTTGTCCCACCATCTGAAATCCATGAGGTTTTCATTCGACACATATTCACAAGCTTGTTTACAACATCCACAAGAAGAATATGCAAAACGAAAACTGATAGCATCAATTTGGTGAAACCGGACAGCAGAGAGGAGTTGTTAGAAAATTCATAACTCTCTGCCCTTAATAGGAAAAGCTCCCGTTTTTGGTCAGCAAGTACAAAATTTAATGAGCTCCAACATTGGTATTCAACCTAAGGTCCAATTCCAACATTGACATGCCTAAAAAATTCCAACACCAAGGTTCTGCCTAGCTGTTTTTGCTGGAGGCCGAACTGCACAATTTCCACTATAATTCTCGGTACGCTTATGCAATGGTGGTGAATTTTGGTGAGCATAATCTCCACAACATAACACACAAGGTTGGTATTCAACACAAGGCGAAACTTTGATCACAACAACCCTAAAGCATTCATTAAGAAACGACACATAAAGTGTTCATCCAAGCATTACATGATGCAGAGTCTTTGGATCGACTACACACTTATGTACAACAAAAGGTCATCATCCGTACTCTCCGAACAACCTCTACCCTTACACAAAAGCTAGCTGAGGAGGCTAAACTAAGAGTACATGATTGTCCTCCAAAAGACAACTGCTAAACCACTAATAGCCCGCAGTGGAGCCAGCGCTAGTATCCGGAGAATCGGGTGGTGGACCACCCACACTGTCCTCGCTCAACCCCGAAACTCCCTGTAGCTCATCCGGAGCGGCAGGCGCAGCTGGTGGTGCAATCGGTGGCTGCTACCCCTGGTGGGCCATCGCCTGCCACACCTCCACCTCTATCTCCATCTCAGCTACCTGGTTCTGCATCTCAACCACATTCTGCACCAAGGCAAAACGCTGGGCCTCAGTGTGAGCTAGCTGCACCTGAGTCATCTCGAGAGCGTGGTCTCGGGCGTACAGCTGCTCTGTGAGCTCGGCACACTCCTGGTACCACTAGATACACTCGTCCTGAAGTGCAACAATCTCCCGCTGGAGGTGAGCAACGGTCTGTCGCTCGAACTGAAGGTCGAGGGTAAGGATATCCCTCATCGCTGTGGAGTCCATCAACACAAGTGAGAGCATACCCTTAGTGGAAAGACGAAACACCTGCATGTTGTACACCACCTCCAATAACCTCAGAAGCTGGCGCACAACAACCTCTGGAGGGTCCATCATGAGCAACACATCGGTGAGTGAGATACGCTCACGCCAAGTCGGGTCGAGTGGGTCCATGGCCGGGAACAACCCCAGCGTAGTGAGCATCACCTCGTCCGGGTGCTGTTCGCAGAAGGTGTGGAGGATCCGCATGGCCGCGGACTCGACCGACTCGACACCACGGTGAGTAAAGAACATCGTGCTCAAGTCCTCCCACTCCGGTTGCTCGGGGTGGGGAGCACGGTAGCGTTCGTGCGGGCATAAGGAACACCCTGGTCCCAAAAGGAGACCACCTCGTACAGTAGTGGCGTAGTGTAGGCCACCTCACTGAGGGTCTCCCACAAAATGCGGGGAAAACCCTCCCAGTGAAGGGCATCGTTATGAATGGTACCGTCCGCGTTGATCTCGTAGCTCGGTGGCTGCGCCATCTGTACAAAAATTAGGGACTACACGTTAGACATCAAATGACATCAATATGCGCAAAAGGGGTAAATCTGGTAGGTATGAACAAAAATTCATAATATAAAAACCAGGGTCCCAAAAATTCCCAAATTTTCGCAGCAACTCAATGACATAATTATGCACACTTTTGGTATTCAAAGGTGGATCTATATTGGATTGGAACATGCTCGAAAAATTACATTTCCAGAGGAAGGTTGCCCAGAAAATTAGCAGGACAGAGACTCACTAAACTGAGCATAACGTTCTGTAGAAAATTCCTAAAATCCTGAGAAATTCACAGTAGATGCTAGATTTGATAAGAAACAACTTTACTAAAGTATGTATAGTCATATTCCTTACAGATTTCTCTCTAAAAATTGAGAAATGAGAGTAAAATAATCTACCAGAAATTTGCCTAAGATCAAGCGATTTCCCTAGAAAAAAATTATTCAAGCAAACAAGGACAAATTTTAGGTTCAACAAGATTTTAATTATGCATGCACACGTCTTAAACGACCTCAGACACATGGATCCAAAAGACGTAGTCAGTGCCGGTGGCAAGCTTATAATCGGCTCTCCTTATAATAACTAGTCGGAGCTACTCGATTCGCACTTAAAAACTTACGAACGTTGTTAGTGTACCTGCAGAAAACGAACCTTTCGTGCAGCACGTCATGAAAGCGTCCACATACATTACCGTTCACTTATAGAAACGGTATCCATGCGTCAAGCCGCTGCATGGACAACGTCCAACCTTGGACACCCTCTGTTTGAATGGAGTGTATCCTTGCCTCGCATGATCGACATGCGGAATGCACACGTATGATAAACATGGCGACACCACAACTCATATCTAGACGTGAAGATGGGATCCGTGGAATGGATCACACCATCAACCCTCGCAAATCCCGTTATGCGGAACAGCACACGTATAAAACATGTGGCTCAACTAGTTTGGTTGTGCAAGAAAGTAAGTCTGACATAAAGTAAAGTGCTGGTAGTTAGCAAAATAAACCATAGATTCTTAAGCCACCTTAAAGAACCCAAAATTCCCTCTAGGACCTCTCGATCTAGATCATTCCTTAGATATCCAACGGATTTTCGTAATCCAATCAATCTTGGCAAGTTTTATTGTAAATCATGTGATTAGTATTGATCTAATCACTCTGGTGCATACAGATGCTCTGATACCAACTGTGACAACCCCATCCGAGATAATTCCGTACTATCGCCTAAACCACTCCACTTGGTCATTAAGCGATAATAAAGAAGTATCCCATTGAGTGTTGTCGGGTTAACGCCCGGTAAATCACTTGACAACACAGAGAGGATCGAACGTATGCATTAAAACTCCCAAGAAGGAAAGTCCAGAGTGCCTTACAAATTAACATCAATTCCCCTTAGGGTCCATTATTACAAACATAGTTCCTTGACATGAAAGTAAATGGTTCAGAGTTTATTGCAAACAGCGGAAGATAACTAAATGATACGATCACATCATAAGAGGCCTATCCATGATGCAATCACTCCTCGTCATCCACCCATTCTAGCTCCCAGCCAGGTGGAAGTTCTCCAGGCCACACATCACATGCATTACCTGGAACAACTTTTATAAAGCAAGGCTGAGTATACTAATACTCAGCAAGACATACCCGTCTAAAAAAAAGACTTTACCTCTAATCATGCAAGGCTTTTGGCTAGTGGGTTTGTTTGCCAAAAAGCTACTAAGGAGTGAATCCTTACTTTCACATTTTAGCTCATGTTCTAGTAGAAGTAATCATTACTAGATCAGCAACTATTACAATCAAGTTTTACAAACAATTAATCAAAATAATAATCTTCACAAAGTTCCATCATAAAGGGATTTCATGGCCAGTCGGGTAAGTAGTCTCAGATGACGGTGAGAGGCCTTCAATCGATTTATTCATAACCTTGCAAGGTGGACCTAAGCACACAGGAGGTGCCCTCACTAAGAGTTCACCAACCAGGCGGTTCCCGTCAATTCTCGGATTGGGATCAGATGCTACAGTCTCAAGTACGAGGTTTACTGGGCTACGCCACCAAGGTCACCCAGCCTCACGCAAGTACTCGGGTGGCGAGCCTGGGGCCGCAACCCTAAGTTTAGTAGCGCAAAGTTCCCGCCCCGTCTCATTTAGGTACTAGGCTTATCGTACTTATTTCCGACAAGTGCTTAGTACGTTCAAACACTTAACCAACGAAGCCATTGGACCGGAGCCCAATCACATGCTCTTACCACATGAGCAATCCATTTAATCCATAATGTGATTCCATAAAGGAGATCCTATTCTCACGAGTGACGAACATCACTCGACTTGTACCGGATCCTTAAAGCATAGCAACTAGCGACCTAACATGCTAGTAAAAAATCATAGGTACTTAAGAATCATGTAACTAGGGTTTCAATCAGCTCCGAAACGTAAATGCACATAAGATAGCAATAATAAATTCAGAACTTGAAAGTAAACACATGGGTTAAATGATTAAACCGGGGCTTGCCTTCGTCAGCACAAGCAGACACACAAACTTTCGGACTTTGGTCCGGTTCTTGCGCTACGGTCGCGTAGTGCACGTCTCCTCCTGCTCCCTCGTTGTCGTCAACCGGCATGAGCGTGTAGCTATCGTCGGGAACTTCTACACAGGGAATGCAATGCAGTGATTAGGAGGGTGATTAATTTAATTTAAATAACATACAGTAGCAAACAGGCACTAGGGGCTTATGGTTGGCCATATTCACCTTACCAAAAGTATTTAAACATTTTTCCTTTTAAAGATAATCAAAAAGCTTATTTAGTCTTCTCTTTAAGGTGATTGTGTGCACATCTATAAAAGAATATCTACTTTGAAAAAAAACAGTAAGGAAAAGTAACTTTTATGCCACAAATTATTTTCCTAACTCCTTTATATAACTCATGCATGAAGGGGTTTGTTTTTCCTATTTTTCCTTTACTAGATTAATCTAGTTTGCACCCATTTAATAAACCAAGCACACTTCAAACCTGCCCAACAGTGCCCACTGGTCCTAATGACCAGGAAACACTCCTCTGGACAGCAAGCAAATAGTTTGCACCATTGAATTTAAATGCACATAAATAAAAGCATTTCTAGCTAGTATTTAAAGGATTAATATATATAAAAATAAATATAACAGCAATGAGACCAAACTTCCTCCTACACATGCTTTGGCCTGAAACAAGCCCATGGAATCAACAAACATACCTATAGCTATTATGGATCTTGCTATACACATTTATGAATAAAAACAAACATAAATTAGGAAATAATATTTTTAACAAAGATAAAATCAGGGTAAATTCACCAAAGGTGAATTTTAGCATAACATGACCATAGCCAGAAGTTGATCTCAAAAATAATTATAGTTTCAGCTACAAAAATCATCTAGGCAGATTTATCAATATCACATGATAATTTATATAAAAAGCTTCCTTCAGTAACTTTGTGCAAATTTTGGCACAGGACCTAAGCATGCTAGTTCCCACAACATATCCAAAATCCAGCTCAAGATCATGTATGGATTTTGCAGTAACATAGATCTAGGGATTTCACATTTCAATTTTTCAATCAAAAACTAAAACTCAAAAGTATATACATGCTTTGGGAAAAGTTGTAGCTCTAGTTACACAGAGCACAAAACAATTGGGTTTTTCTACGATTTTATCTCGAATTTACAAGATACTGCTAAAACACGTAAGAGACGAAGAATCATTTTGCACGCAGACCCCTGCCAACTTTTGAAAGTTCACATTTGTGCCCTCGGCCTTCCCCACCGTACCGCGACGGCGGTGGCGCGCTCGCTGGCGGTGAGGCGAGGCTCGGGGAGGCAAACAAGCGAGCAAGGAGTGCGATTGGACTCACTAGAGATCGATTGGCGGTGGAGGCTCGGCCGGAGATGTCACCGGCGAGCGGCGGCGGCAGAGCAGTGGCGGCGCGGCCGCGGAAGCTCAGATTCCGGTGAGAAGAGGGGCATAGCTCAACAATGTGCGGCACGGGTAGCTTCCATGTGTACTAGGGGAGGTGCTAGGTGGGTCACTGGGCTTGGAGAACCGGCTGAGGGGCGAGCCCGGTGATGATTGCACGGCGGTGGCCACGGGAGCTCTGGCTCCGCGAGCAGGCCGTTCGGTTAGGCCAACACGCACGTGTGTAAGCTCAATGTGTACAAGGAAAAGGTTTAGGCGTGCTCAGACGGCCATGGACATGGGCGGAGCAATGAGCTCACCGAGGGGGTGCCAATGGGGGCGGCGGAGCTCGGGCGGCGGTTGGGTGTGCGCGCGAGGCAGAGGCCGGGGAGGTCTACTTATAGTCAGGGAAGGTCGGTTGTGAGTGGGTTAGGTCATGCCGGTGACACAACCACGCGTGGAAAGGCCACGGCATGGCCGGTGACGTGCGTCGCCCCGGCGGCCAATGGCGTGCCGCGGGTGGTGCGCCGGTCCGGTGGATTGGCGCCACCTGGCACGGCCCACTTGCCACGAACGTCACGGGAGAATTCTCGTCGACCCAGCGCAGCGACCTGTGGTCACTCTGGCGCCTCGGCGTCCGCGCCCGACGCGGGTACAACATGTACGGCGGCGCTCCGACGTGGCCGCGCACAACGTTGCGCTTGGAGTGCGCTCAGGCGTTCGCGAGCAAAAACAATTTGCTGAGTCGGTTTTCAAAATTGATTTTCTCCACTTTTTGAAACTAAAGTGCACCTTGCACAAAATAGCAAAGTTGAAGATCATCTATTCCTCTACCACTTCTGCAAAGGTTGTTAGGGTTTTTGATCACTAGATTTTGCATAAATAGCATGCCAACTACGGTCTTTTCTCGGCACCTGTGAACAGGAGCAGACCTTGTTCAATTGCATTTTTCACTAATTTCCACTTTGAATTTCAAATGCCACTCAACAGCAAAGTTGTGTGCCTTGCAGAACTGCACACTTCTCCCATTGGGTGATTTTGAAGTGTTTAGTGAAATTTTGGAGAACGTGCCAAAGTTCTAGACTGGCACAAGAGGGTCAAAGGGGGCACTAGGGTTTAAGGCTAGGGTTTTGACCAAGAGTTGACCTAGGGTTCTCAAGGGTAGTTAGAGGAGTAGTTAAGAGTGTCATTAGCACAAATCACCACTGAGCAAAAACACGGGGTGTTACAATAAGTGCAAATTTTTTTGGTACGTGTCAAGGATGAGGTGAAGAGACACAAGAGGAGTCGGTATGCGACAGAAGAAAGCGTTGTCGGCTGATCTAGGGACTAGTCAATAATGAGAACCAGTCAAGTAGGGTTTGTCGATGGGAAAATTTGTGAGTCAACCAATCCGGCAACCAACGTCGATGATAACTAGTCAGACAGGGTCTGCCGATGGTCAAGGGGTGAATCGACCGATTCAAAGAAGGAAAGTGGCGAGTGAAGAACACACCAAAAGAAGGTGCAGTGGAGGTGAGTCATTGATTTGTTGGCAATATAATGGGTGAAAACTCAGTTATAGGCAATCCAATTTGTTTGCATGAGTCGTCTTAGATATAGTAATTGTATTTCTTGAGATACAAGTAGCATTGTCATTATCAATTAGTAGTCTGGGTTGTCCCATGGTATAAGTAGCAACCTTGCACAGTAGGGAAAATTTGGTACACATTATAATCAAACAAACCATCAACTCCAGGCAAACTTCTCCATTGCGTTTTTCCTTTTCTTTAGATCGTTCTTAGAGTACTGTTTTACCGAATGAACCGAATGCTTTAACCTCTGGGTGCATCGAGTAGCTGCATTGATCGACCTCCAGCTAGCTTGTAAGTACTGTTTTACCGAATGAACCGTAGGCTTTAACCTTCGGGCGCATCGCTCTAGTTTCCTCTAGTTTTTTATCCAAAATTTGTCGATATCAGATCTACATGTTTTCATACAAATTCTTGTAGTTTCAGCTTTTATCATCAAATTATCCAGCTCGATCCAAGATTCGTCGACTTTTACTGCTCTCATTTTATCATCTATTTGATTAGCCAATCTAGATGTACCTCAGGTGTTGACATCATTCAATTGGCTGGCATAGCCAATCCTCTCAACATACATGCACTTCGGTTGCTTTCGAACCTGCCGATTCTGCTTTCCCGTATCGGCCGAACAGTTGATATGCGCTACTGAAGACCCATCAGTTCTCTAGCCAATCTCGTAAAATCTAACTGCCTTTTTCATTGTCAATCAACATGTCAGATTGGTTATCATGCTTCGCACTGACCAGTGAGTCACGTGTGTCAAATGCTGGAGTAAAGTCTATTTTTTTTGCGTCAACATACTTTTGGCACACCTAATGGAACCTGAACAAAAATCAAACATGTCTAAGATCCCAATTCCTTTCGAAGTCGCCAAAGAGAACATCTAACCAGTCACTAAGGAGCAGCTAAAGGAAGTAGGTAGAGCTGAGTTTGATGCATATATGAAGAACTATGGTTGGCTTCTTTCGGTCAAACCAAGTGCAGGGTCGTCAAGAAGAATCCTCTTCTATGTCCTTAACATGTCACTTTCTCAGCTGATCCTGAAAGTCTACAAGACATGGTGAACAAAGCTATGTACCAAACTCTTATAAACCAGTTAGGAGTCTTCAACAACACTATATAGAATTGCATAACATACTCTCAAGAAGGGGTTAGAAGAGGGACATGTGGGCCTTGCATATTTGAGGACCATGTGTGGTTCGAGGACCGGTGGATGGTCGCTTCCTTGTGTGATGAGTGATTGACAACATTGTGTGGACTGATTCTTGGTTAAGTATTGCAGGTGCAGGTTGCGACTTGACTGGTGTTGGTGCAGGTGAAGAACAAGCGCGAAAGGTCGTCGCCGGTGAGGCCTCCAGGTGTGGAGAAGACAAGTAGGCTTCGTTCGAGGGACCCGGTGGCCAGCGGGGTCAAGTGCGGGCCGCATGGTGACATGAACAGCAAGATGAAGTCGTGGGCCGTTTCTTGGTGGAGCCTCAAAACCAAGGTCGAGTCGGGACTACGTGGGAGCCAAGTCATGAGTGGAGATTGGCGGAGGCTACACCGAGTTCGCGGGGTTTCCGGTGGTTCACCAGAAAACCACTGGGTTCCTTGGTTGATCAACAAAGCCAAGACCGGAGAACCGAAGACGATGCTGCAGCAGCGCCAGACCGGTCTGACCGGTGGGGACCGGTCTGACCGGTGAGGAGCACCGGTCTGACCGGTGTGTGACGACACAGTCCGGAATCTTCGAAGCAGAGGACACGCGTCGGGATCGCATGGCTTGCGTCGAGGCTACACAGGGTGCGGACGCCGGGCATCCGTCCGATGGTGAAGACATCAAGAATTCCAAATCCACCCTTGAGGGGCTTGTATCCCTAGTTAGTAGAGAAGGGCGTTTTAGACATTCGGTTGCCTCCATATAACCCAAGAGGTGAGAGGATGGCAGCCAACTCTTGGAACCCTAGCTCTTTTGTTTTCCTATTTTCCTTCCTATTTTCCTTAGGTTTTCCATAGGACTAGCAAGAGAGCTTCATGGAGAGATCTTGTTGAGAGGGATGGATGATCGGGCGGCTTGCTAGACCTAGTATGAACCTTTGTTTCATGTATAGATGATTCGGCGTGGTTCCTCAAGGTTTGGATGTGTTTTCCCCGGTTGTTCTTGGTGGTGATTTTCGGAGCCCTCTCTTGGTGATTTCTTTGGGTTGTTTTCGAGACCTTTCTCTTGGGGATTTGATGGGGGAAATTTGTGGGAACCCTTCGTGGTTATTTGGGCTGTGATTCCCCTCCCAAATCAGTGAGTAAAGGTGCTCGATTTTGGGGTTTCTTGAGTTCTTGGGTTGGAAGTGCTCTTGGCGGGATTTCCTTGATTCCTCCTTTTTGGACGAGTTTTGGTGGGATTAAACTTGGCTATGGACTCCTCATGAGGTGTTCCAAATATCCCCAAAGTCTTGTTCAAGTCCGTGGAGCGATTCGGGAGATCGAGGTTTGGATTTGGAGGAGTTGACCCGCGGGTGCTATTCATCCCGAGCTGCCCAGGCTACACCGGTCTGACCGGTGCTCTTGACCGGTCTGACCGGTGCAACCCTCGGTGGGATTTTGCACAGGTGAACGTCTTGGTCTGTTCGCTGTTGTCCTGTGGTGCTGCTGTTTCGAGTTTGGGTCAGTTTGGTGGTCGGTTGGCCTGTTTGGTGCCTTGGGGGCTTTCAGGCTGTGATGACCGGTGTGTCTCACCGGTCTGACCGGTGTAGAGCCACTTAGTGAAAGTTGCTCAGTTTAACCAGCAGCGACCGGTCTGACCGGTGGTGCTCACCGGTCTGACCGGTGTGGGTCTGTTACTCGAGGTTGGTGTTCCACTGCGTTCTCGAGTCGGAAGGTTGTGCGTTGGTTCCTAGGTCCAGTGGCACTCCAGTGGCTACGTGGGCTTGGCCAACTTGGGTAGTGAGTCGGAGACGTGTGTTGGAAGCCTTGTTCATCTTGTTGGAGTTTCTATCTCCTTCGAGAAGAATTTTTTATCGGCTCCCATTCACTCCCCCCTCTCTGGTTCGCCGTATCGGTCCTTCAATATTTTCATCCTGGACAATCCCATTTGATTTTCCCAAAGGTCATGTTGGCTCCATAGCCGATTCATGACCAAGCTACAGGAGGTTTTCAACCCGAACAGTTCAGCACGATGTTTCCAAAGGCCTTATCGGCTCCTCAACCGACTCAGAGCCAAGACGCAGGAGCTGCATTAACTGGACCAATCTCTAATATGCTAACAATGCAAACCTATACAATATTGTCCAGTACTCAAGGCCAGACATACTCTATTGTGGACTCTACCCAAATTCCTGCAATAAGTAATGGAAGCAGAAAGCTTACAAGATGGGATCTACCTCATAATCACTTTTCAACAAATATATCCGACTGATTCAAATGACCACCTAAAGTGAGCTCAAAAGTTGTGCACCTGATGTCCTATTAAGCAATGTTTGGAGATACTCCAGGGACTGTGCACATGAAAAATAAGGGGTAACATTTGTTTACTCAACCACAATACCAATAAGAGGTTTGGGAGGCTCAAGATACTTCCTTCCCATGCACACATGGTTAAACCCATACCAAAGGAAAGAAGAGCTCATGTTTCGCATCAAACTTTGGCCGCAGGCCGATTTCAAAACAACTGTTTCAGACCTTCCCACAGCAACAAACATCGGCTTTGTAGCCGATCATGAGCTTAGCTCACATAGGCACCCACACGGTTCAAAGGTAACCACCTAAGCAGCCAATCCAGCAAAGGATGGTGAATCACCAATTCACCGCAACAACAACCAAATACATGGAAAGCACTACAGTTGATCATGAATCAATTTGCCAACTCAGGCCAGTTGAACTCTCAGCCAACTAGCCCTTCGGCAAAGTAGCCAATTGTGCAATCACCACCAGTGATATGACAGTCAAACCCACAAAATCCCTCTAGTATAAGACCACTAGCGGAATCACCGAATCTACACCTCCAGACTCATGAAGAGAAGCCTCCACCAAGTCCATCAGCTAGTGTGTAGCTGATAGAATTGAACAAATATCTGCTCAAATATGGTCTCATCTAAAAGAGGAGTTGACAAGTCAGATCGTGAAGATGCTGCACAATCACTTTGGGATAAAGCCTAAACATCAAGTCTATATGTATAGGACATCATATCCATCTAGTTATGACAAATTTTATTTTCCTCTAGGATTCAAGGTGCTTGATTTCACCAAGTTCTCTTTTCAAGATGATACATCTATGATGGAACATGTCACCGAATTTATCATACAGTGTGGGGAAGCAGGGAATAATGACGCACTCAGGATACGTTTGTTCTCATCATCTTTGTCAGGACCAACGTTCTCTTGGTTTACTTCACTTCCGGCCAATTCCATCATCAAGTGGGCCGATTTGGAGAAACATTTTCATAACTATTTCTTCACTGGCGTCCATGAGATGAAGATTACGGACCTTACCATATTGAGGCAAAGGAACAATGAAAATATTGCTGAATTCATTTAGAGGTTCAGGGAAGTCAGAAATAAATGCTACAACATAACTCTAGAAGACAAACAATTGGCTGAACTGGCATTTCAGGGACTCTTGCCTTCCATCAAAGAAAAATATGCATTACATGAGTTCGAAAGCCTCATCTAGTTGGTGAGCCATCTGAGTCAAGAAGCTATAAACTTTACAAGTCATGGAGAAATTTTGAGAATAAGGTGACATATGTGGACTACTTTGATTCAGAAGACGAAGAAACCATGGTTGGCCTCGTAGAGTGGGTCAAAGGCAAGAAGGTTGTATCCTGTTCCTCTAGAAAAAAGGAACTCATCTTTCACATAACTAAGGAGTGACTCGTTCCGGGGTATCTTAGACAAGGATAGGGTTATGCATTGGCCAATATTCATTTTCCCCAAAAATCTCTGTTCTTCCGATACATCGTGCAGTACCAGTCCTTCCATCCTTTTGTATAGCTTGTCGAAGACGTAAAACAATCCTTCCAGTCAGCTAGGCCTAGAGATGCATTCTTATAGGGGATTCTACCGATCTCAAAATTGATCATTTCAGTGGGGACGACATCACCCATTGGGCTAAGGAAGCCGAAGCTGGTCTTGTCACCAAAAATGATGGTGAGATTGGTTCTAAGTTTGTGACGAAAATTCGAAATCTAAGGTTCAAAAGGGGGATAATGGTATCAAGATTGGCAAAGATGAAAGAGGGAGACCATGAAATACCTGAGGAACCGAGGAAAGAATCGCCACCAGACCCGCGGAGGTTCGCTGAGAGTCGTTAGCAGAGCTTGAAGAAGACATGAATCGACGATGGAGATCTGCAGAATCCTTTGTTGCTGCAGAGTTCGCTTGAGGATTAAAGAGCTGTTGAAAGGCGGCGAGGTTGGGGGAAGATGATCCGAGGCAGTTACATCTATAGGTGTCCCTTTGAAGATTTGGAAATACATCTACTAGTCGTTTGCGAGTCGAAGAAGATACCGAACTCTAGTAAATTTCGATGCGAAACATATTTACTTTGAAACTATGGGGCATGTGTTCACACCATTTTTAGGCACGTGTATGTATGAGGTGAAGAGACACAAGAGGAGTCAATAGGCAGCAGAAGAGAGAGTGGTCAGTCGATCCAGGGACTAGTCAAAAATGACAACGAGTCAAGCAGGGTCCGCCGGATGGGAAAATTGCTGAGTTAACCGATCAGGGAACCAATCGATGATAACTAGTCAGACAGCATCCGCCAATAGTCAAGGGGTGAATCGGCCTATTCAAAGAACGACAAGTAAAATACACGCTAAAGGAAGGTGCAGTCACTACGTGAAAACCTCAAATAGGTCACGCAGCATTTGTAACGGGCCCTTAACTCCCGTTACATCCACCCACATTTGTAACGTTTGTTGTTTGGCACCCGTTACCTATAGGCGCGCCAGGACGACCTCCGGGTTGGCCTCCACAATGCCCGTTACCAATGTGGACTTCTGATAACGGGGTTCTTAAACGCCCGTTACATAAATTCTTTGTAATGGATGATAAACGAGCCCGTTACAAATGTCAGACCTATCAGTAACGGGCTTGTAAAGTCCATTACCGATCAAAGCCCTATCAGTAACGGGCTGCTTAAGTCCATTACTGATCGCTGCCGAATTGGTAACGGGCTATAAAGTCCATTACCGATAAGTTCGTACTGGAGACGCATGCTTGTAGGATGCGTCTCCTTTGATTGCCACCCAGGGTCGCCTTTTTTCTCACATCGGAGACGCATGTTGTTATATCGTCTGTGTTTGTGTCTTATCCTTTTGACACCACTCGCTCTCTCTCTCTGCAGAAGCTAGTCCACTCCTGTTCTGACAACAACACTCGCTCTCTCTCTTCTCGGAAGGTCACTCGCTCGATCTGTGTGCTCAGATGTCCCCGTCGGCCTGTCGCGTTCGCCACCGCCAGCTGCGCACGCTCTGACGATTGCGCGACGGTGAAAGGCGTCAGAGCGGACGCCGACAGCGCCATCCTCCGCGCCTCCGATCCTCCTCATTGGTCGCGCTCGACTCGTGTAGAAAGTCCTCGTCAAGGCGGAAAGTAATTGGCCCATTTTATTGAAATTCTTCAGCTGTCTTTTTGTGTGATGAATTATGCTCATTTGGTCTATGGAATGCAGATGGCGTCTGCTGCTCGGGCTTGGATGTACAGACAGCCCCAAGAAGATTTGGAGAATTTCTTAAGCGGGGTCAATGGTTTTCTAAATCAAGCAAAGGCGGATATGACAAACTGTGGTGTTCAGGCAATGCTTTGCCCCTATATTGATTGTCTCAACCAAAAGGAATTCGCACAATGGGAAATCATTTTCATCATTTGGTCACACGTGGTTTCACAAAACATTACACATGTTGGAATAAACATGGTGAGGAAGGCCTTAATGAACTCAAAGCAGGCTGCCTAAATGAAGCTGAAGTGCGACACCATGCTAACCATGATGAAGACCTTGATGACAATGGACTTTTTGTGGGAAATGAACCATTATTCCCACCAAATGTGTTGAGGCCTGAGGATATCACTGATCAAGAAGTTAGGGGCTTCGATGATGGTGAGGTGTTGAAAGGTGTGCACAATGTTGATCAAATGTTGTGGGATATTGAGTTTCAACAAATGTACACCCCTTCTGAATTAGCGAGGCTGAAGCAGTTCATTAAAGATTCAAAGAATCCCCTCTATCCTGATTGCCAGAAGTACTTTCACCTTTCTGGTGATCTAAAACTTCTGCAGCTTAAGGCAGATCATGGTTGGAGCAACAAAAGTTTCAAACATCTATTGGATGTGCCTAGAGACATGCTACCTGAAGGAAACCAAATAGCGAGTAGTCTGCATCTCATGAGGCGAAGAAGATAATCTGTCCTCCGGAATAGAGGTTGAAAAAAATCCATGCATGCAAGAACAGTTGTGTATTGTTCTGTGGAGATTATGCAGACCTTGACAAGTGCCCCAAGTCTGGCTATGACCGGTACAAGAGGAAAAAGGATGGTGGAGATGATAATAATGCTGATGATGAGAACGAGCCCGGCGAGATCAGAGGCAAGAAGAAGAAGGCTAACAGAGGGGCTCCTGTGAGGGTGGCATGGTATTTTTGCATCATTCCTCGGCTGAGAAGATGGTTCGCAACACGAAAGGAGGCCCAACTCTTGCATTGGCATGACGAAGGCCGAAAGGAGCTTAATTATAAGAAAGATGGCAAGTTTTGGCACCCCGCAGATGCAGCGCAATGGGGTAACATTAATACCCACTTCCCATGGTTTGACGACGCAAGGAGCATATGGTTTGCTATGAGCACAGATGGTGTGAACCCATTCAGCAACCAGAGCTCGACACATAGCACCTGGTCTGTCGTGTTGTCGTTGTACAACCTTCCACCCTGGCTATGCAAGAAACAAAAATATATGATGCTGACAATATTGGTCTCCGGGCCAAAGCAACCTTCCGACCGTATTGATGTCTACTTGAGGCCACTAGTTGATGACTTGAAGATATTGTGGAAGCCTGGTGTGCCAGAGGTGTGGGATGAGTACAAGAGTGAGGAGTTCACAATGCATGGCATGTTGTTTGCCACCATTAACGACAACCCGGCTCAGCGCAACCTCTCTGGCTAGAGTAAAAGGAAAGGTGCAGCTTGCCCACACTGCTTGGAAGATACTTGCGCAATATGGCTAAGACATTCAAAGAAATACGTATTTATGGGGCACCGTCGTTTCCTCAGCAAGAAACATCCATACCGGGCCATGGATTGTCAGTTTAATGGGGAAAAGGAGAATCGAGAGGCGCCGTTGCATGTGACTAGAGATCTGGTCGACTTGAAAGTCAAGGTCATCAAAACTATCGAGGAGTTACCCAAACTGACTAAAAAACCCTTGGCAAAAGAAAGAAACGAGATGGTGAAGAAGAAGGAATGTGGAATAAGAAATCAATTCTATGGGAGCTAGAGTATTGGCTGATGTTGGATGTGCGTGATTCGATTGACAACATGCACATCAAGAATAATGTGTGTGAAGCTACTTGTGGAACATTGCTACAACGGAAATCCACTGGAAAAGATCATAAAAATTCAAGGGAGGATCTTAAAGAGCTGGGCATTAGGTCGGAGCTCTATGCAGAGGAAACAGAGACAGGGACGAACCTTCCCGTTGCTGCAACCACCTTGTCAAAGTAGAAAGAAAAGAATTCTGTCAGTTTTTGCATGATTTGAAAGTACCTTCAGGCTACTCATCAAACTTCAAGAGGCTAGTGTCAGTGAAGGACATGAAAATGAATTTCAACTTGATGAAATCTCATGATTGCCATGTTGATGACAACTCTTCTTCCTGTTGCACTTAGAGGTATCAAGATAGAACTGGTTCGCGATGCGGTCACGAGCTTGTGTTTATTCTTCAATGCAATAGAACAGAAGGTGATTGACGAGGAAAAACTATTGGACTTGGAGAGGAGGCATTTCGAGACCCTATGCCTACTTGAAGCTACCTTCCCACCGTCATTCTTTGATCTCATGCTGCATGTAACTGCACACCTCGCGAGGGAAATCTGGTTCCTTGGCCCATATTACCTACATCAGATGTTTCCATATGAGAGGTTCTATGGATTCCTGAAATCATTGGTACATAACCGGTTATTTCCAGAGGGAGCCATTGTTCGTGGCTACGAGACCATCAAAGCAGTGGAGTGGGCCATGGGTTATATGGACCCACAAAACCCCATTGGTGTGCCTCGCTCATGACATCAAGGTAGGCTTTCAGGTGTTGGGACCATGGGGAAAAGGTCAGTCACTTCGGATGCAGATGCCTTCGAAAAGTCTCATTTCACCGTGATACAACATCTGCACCTAATTACACTGTTTGCCAATGAGCACAAACGACAACTATGTGAAGACAACCCTAACCGTGGTAGGGCTTGGCTTGCAAAGATGCACATGCAAGGTTTCAGCAGGTGGCTCCGAGATTATGTCGAGACATGCAGCAATAATGTTGTAACTACCGACGAGATAAGGAATCTAGCACCAGGGCCATTGTTCACTGTTACAAGATACGAAGGAATGGATATCAATGGATACACGTTCTACACCATGACCCATGATAAAAAGAGCGTATATCAAAATAGTGGTGTGCGTGTACGGGCCGTCATTGACGACAGCCATGACGATGATGACGACACAGAAACAGACACATATTATGGTCAAATAGAGGAGATATGGGAGCTTAATTATTTAGGATTGAAGGTAGCCTTGTTTCGGTGTAGATGGGTCATGAATGGGAAGAGAGCTGTGAGCAAGGACAAATATGGTTATGTTAGTGTTGATCTCCGGGTCTTTGGTTACAAAACCGAACTGTTTGTCTTCGCCAATGAAGGATCAGATGGCGACTAGAGAGGGGGGGAGTGAATAGGATCCGGTAAAAATTCTTTCCAAAGAACCCGGCCTATACCCTAGTCAAACCCCGGTCACACACGAGCGATGGATCGAATCACACACCAATCGCCAAGACCACGAGGTTATGGATCAACCTCTAGCCTTAGGAACGATTCCTTGAAGCACACGCGGAAGCACGAAAGAAGGAGGGGAGGAATCGAACCAAGAAGCAAAGCGTTCAGCCTCAGGCGGACCGTCCGGCCAGACAGGGCGGACCGTCCGCGATGGGCCGCGCGAACCGTCCGGCCGGTACCGTGGACTGTCCGCACCCGAGCCGCGGACTGTCCGGCTTGAGCCGCGACCGTCCGTTAAAGCCAACGAGAACCACCGGTGACACACCGCGAACCACGGACCGTCCGCGGGGGAGCACGCGGGACCGTCCGCCAGGCACCCGCGGACCGTCCGCCCAACACCGTGGACCGTCCGAAACTCCGTCCAACCGAAAACCAAAATTGCGACGGATCGAAACGAAAGACGAGCAAGAACACGAAGAACACGGGACGAACCCTAGCCGCGCGGACCGCCCGCCAGCACCCCGCGGACTGTCCGCCAGGTGCGGACAAAGCAGAAAACGCTCGACCCCAAAAGTCAACTCCCCCAAATCATCATCGGATTTCCCAAACGGTTGAAGCTATGGAGACAAGGGTTTGGGGACTTGAAAAGCGTCACACAAGGATGCTATAGCCCAAAAATCTTGCCTCCTAACTCCCTAAATCACCGGGAATCGCGAATCCTTTGAGCACCACCAAAAACTAGAGCACCGAATGAAAAACTTCGAATCCAAGTGGTTTCCCGGCGTTTGAGGGCACAAGATCAATCACAAAGATGCACGAGACATCTATCCATGTAACCTTCAAAGAAATCTGGGAAGAAACCCACTCAAATCCGCGCAATCGAACCGGGAACAAAGGCACGAAAACAAGCACAAAAAGGCCACGAAAACACAACCCCGAATCTTCTATACAAACCAGGAAAGATTCACAAGGTCTAGCATGCCTCCCTAGCATCCATCCCTCTCAACAAATCTCTCATGAAGCTCTCATGCTAGCCTAGAGAAAATGGAAGAAAAATAGCTACGAAAATGAGAAATGGGAGGGAGGAAATGAAACCCTAAGTCGCGGAGAGAGAGAGCCATCCACAAACACTCATGGCTTATATATCAGGTCCCGCCGGAGTGGTAAATGACTTGACTACCCCTAACTTAACTACTGGCGATACAACCCACGTAGGGGCATTTAAGTAATGTTTGTGGGTCTTGTCATCGGACGGCCATGCCTTTGCCGCACCCCGCGTCCTCCCGACGCAAGCCATGCGATCCCGCCGCGTGTCCTCTGCCTCGAAGCTTCCCGACACGCCCGGATCCCGTCTCCGTCGTGTTGGGCCCTCGGACTTGGTTTTGAGGCCCAAACCAAGAAGCCGTCCGCCGATGGTTTTGTGGGCAAACCACCAAACCCCGCGTGCCGGTCCGCCTCCCGCCAAACCACTTGACTTGACCGCCACCGTGCATCGGCTCACTTGTCCATGACTTCGTCTTGCTTGTGTCACCACCATGTGGCCCGCACCCGCCCCGCCGTCCATCGGGTCCCTCGAACCGAGCCTACTTGTCTCTCCATCTCCCGGAGGCCCCTCAAGGCTGAAGACCTTTCGCGCCCGTTCTTCACCTGCAACAACACGAACTAGGCCGCAGCCTACACCTGCGCACTAAGCCAAGAGTCAGTCCAACACCCGTTGTCAATCACTCATCACTGAGGAGCGGTCATCCATCGACCACTTGGACGCTCCTGGTCCTCAATCTCCCCCTTGATGAGTGCATTGACAACACACAACGCGAAATGAAATTCAGAGAAAGAAAGAAAGGAAGAAGAAAGAAAAACAAAGAAGCTCAACTCATGACCAAAACCAAAGAAAGGCGAAGAAAGGTCACAAGCCAAGCAAAGCACAAACTCTACAACGGAAACAGCAAGAAAGCTCCCCCTGAACAAATGCAAGCTCCCCCTGAACATGTGGATGCAAACTTCCAAATTTCAGCTCACCTCTTCTGAATTTTCATTAAGCTCACCTCATATTCTCCCCCTTGTTGACAATGTATGAATCAAGGTGAAAATGCAGAAATGCAAAACAAAGCATATAAACATCTACATGAGCTTCTCAAATAGGCCAAATCTAGTGTCAAAGGCTAAAAAAGAGACAAAGATCACACATATGAATCATAGCATAGTCAAAGAATTGCCACAAGTAATATATGAAAATACAAGCATGTGACAAAGCAAAATTTTCAGATTTAAGCATTTTTACCAAAAGAAGGCTCGCTGCACATGTAAAAGCCTATCCATGTCACATTTGAGCCACAAACATGCATACCATTCAAAGATCATACAAGGATATCAAATTCTCAGCAAAAGATCATGGCAAACACCCATAAAGCAAAGCATGTCATGTCAAAGCTCATGAGCCAAGTGTCCACTTCGGGGAGACTTCTCCACTGGTGAACATCATGCAACATGTTTTACACCCATATGTGAAAGATAATATATTTCAAGTACAGGCATGATGGATGGAGCATTTTTCAAGCACTATACACTTCTTTTCAAGATTAATTCATTTCATGGTACATGAAGTGCCTTTGCGGCAAAAAGAAGCTTATGCTCCCCCATGAATGCAACATAGGCTAAACATTCATCATGATATTCGGCCTTTGGCCCAAATGCAAGAACAAGGCATCCAAGCACAATCTAAGCATGAAAAGCACATTTAGACCAAACTGTGACATGGATACACAACTACACACGAGTGGAGCATATTTCATCAAAAATTAGTCAAGATTAGCATTTATTTCAAAAAGGGCTATCTCACC
The DNA here is from genome assembly GCA_947561735.1 of Cenchrus americanus. NCBI lineage: Eukaryota > Viridiplantae > Streptophyta > Magnoliopsida > Poales > Poaceae > Cenchrus > Cenchrus americanus. The sequence continues at coordinate 193,757,896 of OX387242.1, forward strand.
ACACATATATCTCAAATATTCCAAGAGCATAGCCTCACATCACCATTTCTCCACACATATGACCAATATCTCACAAATAGCCAAAGAGACTCAAATATGGCATATGAAAGAAGCTCATCATCCTAAAATGCAATATGATACAAATGCAACATGATATATGACAAGATGGCTATCCTACCATGGTTTGTACATCAAGCAAAGCATGTATATACATCAAAGTAAACAGGGTATGATACATATGATACAAAAAGAAAAACCCCCAAGAATCAACTAGAAAGGGCAACAAACCCCAAGTTCCCACCGCAAGCGCACAAATGTAGCTTGGTCGAGAGGCTTTGTAAAGATATCGGCTAGCTGATCTTGGGTAGGGACATGGCTCAACACAATGGTTCCTTTCTCCACATTGTCCCTCAAGAAATGATACCTCACTTCTATGTGTTTGGTTCTGGAGTGAAGCACTGGGTTTTTAGCTACGCTTATGGCACTGGTGCTATCACAAAGAAGTGGGATCTGGGTGCACTCCTCACCAAAGTCTCTCAAAGTGTAGGAAATCCACAACAGCTGGGAACAACAACTCGCGGCTACACTAGACTGCTTGTGGGAAGACCATGAGACCAACGAAGACCCAAGAAACTGGCAAGTACCAGAAGTAGACTTCCTCTCGACTCGACATCCAGCAAAATCCGCATCAGAAAAGCCATGAAGAGAAAGAGTCGAGGAGGAAGAATACCAAAGGCCAAGACCAGGGGCAGATTGTAGGTACCTGAAAATCCTCTTGACGGCCTGTCGATGTGATGTCCTCGGCGAAGCCTGAAAACGAGCGCACAGACACACGCTGAACTGTATGTCTGGCCTCGTCGCCGTCAAGTAGAGGAGGGAGCCGATCATGCTCCTGTACTCCCGCTGGTCCACTGGTTCTCCGTCCTCGTCCGCATCCAAAGTGGCCGTACTCCCCATGGGAGTCGACATCGGCTTCACATCTTGCATCTGGAACTTCCTCAGCATGTCTTTTGTGTACTTGGTCTGGTGCACGAATGTGCCATCCTTCACTTGCTTGATCTGCAGCCCGAGAAAATACTGCAACTCGCCCATCATGCTCATCTCGAACTCCCTGCTCATCTCATCTGCAAACTTGGCAACAAGGTTATGTGACGAGCCACCAAAGACAATATCATCCACGTATATCTACACAATCAACAAGTCATTTCCATGCTTGAGGAGAAACAAGGTCCTATCCACGGTACCCATCACAAACCCTCTGCTCAACAGAAAACCTCTCAATCTCCCATACCAAGCACGGGGCGCCTGTTTCAACCCATACGAGCCCTTTTCAACCCGTACACCCCGTGTGGGTACAACTCGCTCTCAAACCCGTGTGATCGCTTCACATACACCTCCTCCTCTATGACCCCATTCGAAAAGCACTCTTCACGTCCATCCGAAACAACTTGAACCCTTTAGCCACGGCAAAGGCTAGAAGGATCCGAATTGCCTCAAGACGGGCCACGGGAGCAAAGGTCTCCTCATAGTCGATCCCCTCCTTCGACTAAACCCCCCGAGCAACAAGTCCGGACTTGTTCCTCACAACCATCCCATTCTCTCCCTCTTTGTTCTTCCAAACCCACTTGGTACCTATGGGATGGCAATTTGGAGGTGGTTCAACTAACTCCCACACACGGTTCCTCTCAAAGTTTTCCAACTCCTCATGCATAGAATTGACCCGGTTTGCATCGATAAAGCATGTCCAATGTCCTTGGGCTCAAAGGTGGCAACAAAAGCAAGATGAGCAAAATGAGAGGAATTCCCGGACCCTCGACCGTGTAGTGCGTTCGTCGATGTTCCCAATGATCTTCGACAGGGGATGCACTTCTTGAATCCGCCGGGGAGCCTCACGCCTCGAGACTACCTCCCCCTCAACTTCAGCTTCTCTCGCCTGGTCCTCTTGTTGCACCGTCGTTGTCCATGAAGTAGATGGTCCATGCTCCATAGTGGTCGTTGGAAGTAGTGGGTACACACTCAGCTTCAGGCGCATGGTTCTCCCCATCATCATCTCCAGCTTCATCCTTCTCCTCTTCAAAGAGGTCCTCGGCCATCTCTTCATCACCTGCACATTCAAAGCCAAGAGAAGTACATGGCATTGTCTCGTCGAAGGTTACCTCGCAAGTCTCCATGATTTTGTTAGTCTCAAGGTTAAGCACCCTATAGGCTCTAGAGTGGTTAGCATATCCAAAGAAAATACCATCACTAGACATAGCCTCAAACTTGTCGAGTTTTCCCTTCTTCAGAATAAAGCACTTGCAGCCAAAGACTCGGAAATGACTCACCTTGGGTGCCCGACCATGCATCAGCTCATAACAGGTCTTCTTCTTGAAAGCTCGCAATAAAATCCTGTTGCAAACATGACAAGCCGTATTGACCGCCTCAGCCCAATACCTCCTAGGAGTCCTGTGCTCATCGAGCATCGTCCTAGCCATCTCACAAAGAGTCCGATTTTTCCTTTCCACGACTCCATTTTGAGGGGCACATAAGGGGTCGAATACTGATGTTCAAGACCTAGATCACGACAAAAGGCATCAAAACGAGGGTTCTTGAACTCAGAGCCATTGTCACTGCAGATAGCTCGAATAGCATTCCCATGCCTCTCGTTTTTCAACCTCACGATCAGATCTCGAACAAAACCAAATGTCTCACTCTTATTCTCCAAGAAGAATACCAAGGCATAGCGAGAGTAATCGTCCACCACAACAAGGACATACCACTTCCTACCCACCGAGCGAACTCGAGCTGGCCCAACAAGGTCCATATGCAACAGCTCTGTCGGACGCTCGGTCATGACATCGGTCAGGGGTGGATGGGGAGTGGCTACCATCTTACCATGCCTACAAGGAGCACAAACCAAATCCTTCTCAAGCTTCAACCTCGGCAATCCTCGGACAAGGTCAAGACCACTCAAGCGGAAACCAAATCAAAGCTCGAGTGTCCCAACCGCCTATGCCATTTCCACAAATCGAAGAAGGACCGCCCATCAAACGGCGAGCGAGGACCCAAGGAACGAGAGAAATCGGCCACCGAAAATCGACCCTCGGGGATGATCATACGGACAAGATCACCTTGAGAATCAAGCAAACGAGACTCGCCAGACTTGAAACGCACCTCAAAACCCTCATCAAGCAACTGAGAAACCGAAAGCAAATTGAAACCCAAAGACTTCACAAGAGCCACTCTCTTCAACGTTACCTTGTCACTCACATGCACAACACCCTCCGAAAGCACCCTTCCTCATCCATTGTCCTCAAATGTGATGTACATCTTTTCCTTCACTGGGGTGAGGCTGGAGAACCACTTCTTATCTCCGGTCATGTGTCGAGAACACCCGGAGTCGATCAACCAAATGTTCTCCCGGCCTCCCCGCCCGCAAATCGAAACAAGAACGAGAGTGAGCTAGCGACTCGACACCGGGGTTAGCACGAGAGAAAGTTAAACCAGGTGTCGAGCCATCTGCTCAAAAGAGGGGTTAGCAAACATCATTCCCTTGCCACCAAACTTCCCATGTCCCATGGGAGGAGTACGAGCACCACGAGGGGGAAAACGTGGTCCGTAGTTCCTCTGGAACCCAAAGCTGCAATCATCTCCCCTAAACCCGTACTAAGGACGAGTAGGGGGGCGTCCAGCAAAACCACCACGAGCCCGACCAAACCTCTCACCAGCACGCACACCATCATCTCTCCTAGCAAACCTCTCACCACCACCTCTCTGTGGGAACCTGCCAACACTCCTCACACTTCCCACACCCCGTGGAAGTGGCACCCTAGGCTCAGGAATACCATGAAACTGGCGATACCTGTCCTGGTTTGCTTGCTCCCTAGCAAGCCTCTCATCCCTCTTCCTCTTGTAGCAAAACTCCGCAAGATGCCTCTCCTTGCCACAATACTCACACCTGAAGGGGATGGGTTTTGGTTTTGGCTCTGGCTTCTCTCTAGGCTTCTCACCCTTCTCACCCACAAACTTCACCGGTTTCTGAATGTCATTTGTCTTAGGTGGGAATTTGGGTGGATCTTGGGTTGTGTCAAGCTTGTTGCAAAGATGGTTGGGCTTTGGTGTGAAAGAGTTCTTGGGTGCTTTTGGAAGTGGGACTTGGATATCTCCGATTACCTCAAACTCGGGTTAGACTCAACACACTTCTCATACACACTCTCCCCACTGTTCTCTCCCACTTTCTCACCCAACTTCTCAAAACCCAAACCACGACCATCCGCTCTCTTGAACTCCTCAATCATGATTTTCAATTGAGGTTCCTGCCCAGACAACCAACCCAACACCTTCCTCAAATAGTCATTCTCCTCATAGATGACATCCAAACGGGAAGTAAGTTCAAGATTGCGCAAAGTAACTTCATCACAGCTAGTGCATGCATTGACAACAGGAGATTTCAAAGAAGCTTCCAATGAGCTAATAGTAGAACGAGCATCAACAAGCTTAGCATGCATAGTAGGACATGATTTGCAAGCACCAAGCAAAGTAGGTCTAGCCTTAAGCTCATCATACTCAGTCCTAAGAGCATCTAGTTTAGCCAAAGTAGAAGCATTCTTCTCATTAAGCAGTTTGATCTCATTCAACCATGCATCACACTCAACACATTCAACATCATCAGGAGTAGTAGGAGCAAGTTTCAAAGAGTCATTCTCAAGTTTCAATTCAAGCAATTTGGACTCTAACTCTCCCACTTTCTCACTAGCATTCTCAAGTTGTGCCCTAAGATCTTTCCTCATCTTTTTGGCATCTCTAAGCACACTATCGCGGTTGTCAAGCAAGCCATTCAACCTAGCAATCTCAGCAAGCAAAGAGTCGGGGTCACGATTTACCTCATCCTCCGAGTCGGAGTCGCTGTCTTCCTTCTCACTCTTCTTGCTGCTTGAGCTATGGGACATGCCACAAAAGCCCTCAAGCGTCACACAGCTCAACCCGCTGAGGTTCCGGCTTGCACTCTTCTTGCCATTGCGCCTCCCGGCGTCTTCATCTTCGCTGCTTGAGCTTGACTGCTCCTCGCTTGAGCTTGAGTCAACGTCGCTCACACCGGCCACAATCGCTCTTGCCTTGTTCTTCTTGTAGCCGCTCTTGCTCGGTCGCCGCTTGTCCTTGTCCTTGTCCTTGCTCTTGGACTTGTTGAAGTGCTTGCCCTTGGAGGAGTACTTGTCTTCACGCCTCGGGTGCGCCTTGTGTTGACGGTGTATTTTGGTGCACCTAGCATGTTCATTACACTTTGGTTTGGATTTGATTATGGAACTAACCCGCCACTAGGCACACTAATCATATGACAAGTTCATCTTTGTGCATGCATTTGGAAGTGTTGTGTTTATGTAGGAAATCATGGACATAAAGGACGGATTCGCAATAAGTTCAAAGGAGCATTCATGGAGTCTTGTTCGTGTTCATGAGCTCGCCGAAATCACTTCCAATGGTGGCGAGGACCGAAGTGCTACGAGGAACACCCCGGGGATTGAAGCGTAAAAGATCAAACTTCATGCAAAGAGAGCCTCCATCTTGATCGCGAGGATAACGGCGTCAAAATCATCCAAGTGGAAGGGGCAAAGTAGATAAGTGCACGAGGACCCACGGAGCAAAAAGAGCGACCGAACCGGGCCGAAACCGGGCTCCGGGCCGGCCGGCCCAGTCGGATCGGCCCAGCCCACTTCGGGCACCGGTTCGGTCCCGTCTTCCTTGCCCTCGAAGGATCTTCGACCCTAAAACCCCCGACGCGCCGCCAACACCGAGAGGAGGAGTTATTCGCACCAGAAGGCCATCTACAAGCTAGAGAGAGAGGAGGAGGATCTCCGGCTGGAGATCAACCACCTCGAAGGAAGCACCCTCTCGTGGAGAAGAAGGAAGACACGGTGGAAGGGAAACCATGATCAACGGTGCCATGATCAGCACCTTGATGGGGTAATCTTCTCATTCGTCCATGGGTTGTAATCGATCGTGAGATGTAATCGCACTTTGTCGGATTATCTATCTATCATCTTGTGTTGAATATACTTTAATGCTTAAGGTTCGCAACCGTGCCGTAAAGGGAGTATAGGCCTCAATGCTTCCTTGGATCCATTCAATACGCCGTGGCCATCAAAGGTCTAGTCATGAATACCTTCGCGTAGTGACAGTACGAGAGGAGGGAAAGGGCGAAACCGTGGTCACAACCCCGATAGATTAGATTGGTTTTTTCATGTCTTTAAGCGATTGCATGCTCTAGTATCGTAGATCCGTGGGCGAGTGTCTTCTATCTTGATCGTTTATCATTCTCTCTAGTGTAGTTTAGTGTTTTCTAGTACAATAGTAGTTAGGGTTTTAGTAGCTAGTGTGTCGTTGTTGATTGAACGCTTGTAATCCCCTTGCTCCGCGGATTGACAAGAACCTTGGGAATCCCGTGGTGAAAAAGGTGTGGGGTCCGTACGCTTGCGGATCGTAGAGGGATACGTCTTTTATCCGTCAACAAGCCCCTTTTTCTGGCGCCGTTGCCGGGGAGCAAGTTAGTTTACATCGTTTGATTTGCATCTAACTTAGTTTTATATTTTAGTTTATCTTTTATTTGCTATATCTAACATTTATTATCAGAAAAGCACTTGTTTTTTTTTTGTTTTTGTTTTTATCTTATTGTCTAGATGGAGTTCGTTAATCAACCCGTGGAAGAACCGGAGAAATCATTAAGGGATTACGCTAGCCCTCGATGTGAAGACATAAAGGTACAAGAGTCGGATTCGAAGCTCGAAGCGACCAAGTATGAAATTAAATCCAAGATCATGAAGATGGTGGCGGAAAACCCATTTGAAGGGATGGTTACGGAGAACCCATATAGACACATAAGGGATTTCACGACAATATGCAACACGGTGCGTCAAGAAGGAGTTCCCGATGAATGGTTCAAATGGAATCTCTTTCCCTACTCACTTGCCGGCAAAGCAAAGACATGGTATTCGGTTGCTTCCTTTGAAGTTGAAGGCAATTGGAACAAGTTGACAAAGAAGTTTTGCGAGAAGTTCTTTCCAATGAGCAAGGTTCAACATCTAAGGAGGCAAGTGATCAATTTTATGCAAGGAGAAGAGGAAGGGATAGACCAAGCCGGGATAGGTTTAATGAATTAATCGAACAAGGACCAAAACTCGGCTTCACCGGTGACGTACTCTTGCATACATTTTTCTTTTCCCTAACCCCTAGTTGCATGCGACACGTCGAAATGTGTGCAGGTGGGGATCTCATGGAGAAAACACTCACGGAAGCCGCCCAACTTCTACAAAAAGTTAGCAAAGCGGCTGCCATGCGAAGAGATTGGGAAACAAGACTTGCGGAAGAGCCGGAATTCAATTCAAGGAAGAAAAAGCTTGCTGATTTTTCTAAAGAGGCAACCCGGAAGTCACAAAAGAGGAGCCAATCATGGAAAAGCTTGAACAAGAACACATCAAGTCAAGAACTACACCAAACGTCGACTTCGCCGCACCAAATGAGACGAACAAGAGAAGCATGTCAAGCGCGAAGCCACTAAGGGAGTTCGAGCCAATGGATTGGGTTCCTATTGATTACGGTGAAGTATTCGACAAGAGAAGACCGTTCCCTAATCAAAAGGGAATGGCAAGAGCATTGGAAGTGGATTTCCCACCGGAGAGGAAAGCTGAAAATTCATACGACCTCGAAACCACCGGTGAGATTTTTGAAAAGCTCTTTGGAGATGATGTGGTGGATCCGGAACATATTGCCGAGGTGAAGAGGATCATGGGGATCAAGCCCGAAGCATCACCATACGCTCGCCTTGCTGAAATTTATTCGATCGGATCCGAAGAAGAAGAGAAGATGACGCCACACTTGAGTTGCGAGATCAACGGAGTTCAATGCAAAGCTTTATGCGACATCGGAGCCCAAGTAAGTGTTCTATCTTCTAAAATTTACGATAAAGTTCAATACCACAACCTAGACTTAGCTCCAACATCAACGAAATTAATTATGGGAGATGGTAGAACTATCAAACCTCTAGGTATTGCTTGCAACATGAAAGTAAAAATCTCTAGAAACTATATACCAACCGACTTCTTTGTTATTGATGCTTACCATGGTAATTCTAATCATATAATTTTAGGTAGGCCTTTTCTTAAGTTGGTTGATGCCGTGTTAGATGCCGGAGAAGGCAAAGTAACAATGAACCTTAATGGAACAAAGTACACATATAACTTTCTTCGTGCTTCTAAACACCTTACTCCTTTTCCTCCCGAAGATGAAGAAATAGAAGAGATAGATAGTCTTTGTTTTGTTGAAACCCTTAGAGACCCGCTGCAAAGAGCGATGGAAAATCAAATTAGTAATCAACAAGATGAAGAACTAGAGGAAGTAACAAAAGGCTTAGAGCCGCATGATGGTAGCGTGGAGGAAGAGAAGTTCGAAGACATAGGAGAAATCAAACCCGAGGAGCCACAAGTGCCCGAAGTAGACCTTAAACCTTTGCCCAAGGGATTAAAATATGAATTTTTGGGCCCAGACAAAACCTATCCAATCATTGTGAGCGACGAGTTGAGCCCCGAAGAAAATGAAGCGTTGCTGATTTTATTAAAAAAACACAGGAAGGTGATTGGATATTCAATTAATGATCTCAAAGGTATTAGCCCAGCCTTTTGCACTCATCGTATACCAATGGAAGACCAATGTAAGCCTGTAGTGGACCATCAAAGGAGGCTAACCCATGCCATGCGAGAGGTGGTAAAGAAAGAGGTTATCAAGTTACTTGATGCCGGAATCATCTACCCGGTTCCACATAGCGAATGGGTGAGCCCGGTACATTGTGTACCGAAGAAAGGAGGTTTGACCGTGGTGAAGAATGAGAAGAACGAATTGATACCGCAAAGAACCGTGACCGGGTGGCGGATGTGTATTGATTACCGTAAGCTTAACAAAGCGACGAAGAAAGATCACTTCCCCCTACCGTTCATAGACGAGATGCTCGAGAGGTTAGCAAACCACGCTTATTTTTGCTTTCTCGATGGATACTCGGGGTTCATGCAAATTCCTATTCACCCGGAAGATCAACATAAGACAACATTTACGTGTCCTTACGGAACGTTTGCATATAGGAGGATGCCCTTCGGCCTATGCAACGCTCCGACCTCTTTTCAACGTTGCATGATGGCCGTGTTTTCGGAATTCATCGAAGAAATTGTTGAAGTGTTTATGGATGATTTTTCCGTTTACGGGAAGACGTTCATGGATTGCTTAGCAAACTTAGAAAAGGTCCTTACAAGGTGTGCGGAGGTAGATTTGGTTTTAAATCGGGGAAAAGTGCCACTTCATGGTTAAGCAAGGCATAGTGCTCGGACATGTTATATCCGAGAGAGGAATTGAAGTGGACAAGGCTAAGGTAGAGACGGTTGAGCAACTCCCACCTCCTACGGATGTTAAGTCCTTAAGGAGCTTTCTAGGCCATGCCGGATTCTATAGAAGATTTATAAAGGACTTCTCGAAGATCACTAAGCCTTTAACACACCTTCTTCAAAAGGATGTGGCTTTCGACTTTGATGAGAAGTGTCTAGCGGCATTCCGGACCTTGAAAAATGCGTTGGTGAGTGCTCCCATCATCCAACCTCCGGATTGGAGCCAACCTTTCGAGATCATGTGTGACGCAAGTGACTACGCCGTAGGCGCGGTCTTGGGACAAAGAAAGGAAGGCCGAGTTCACGCCGTTTACTACGCTAGCAAAACTCTTAGTGGGGCACAATTAAATTACGCTACTACGGAAAAAGAGTTGCTAGCGGTGGTATTCGCTTTCGAAAAATTCAGATCTTACATCGTGAACTCGAAAGTCATTGTTTACACCGATCACGCAGCCATAAAGTATCTCTTGGCTAAGAAGGAAGCTAAACCACGTTTGATTCGTTGGATCCTTCTTCTCCAAGAGTTCGATGTTGAAATTCGTGATAAAAAGGGGGTGGAAAATGTTGTGGCTGATCATTTGTCTAGGATGAATCGTGGGCAAGATGATAAAGAGCCCATAAAAAGATAAGATGAGAGATGACCACCTCTATAGAGTGCTTGATAAAGATACTTGGATGATTGACATCATTCGAGCAATTCGAAAGATGCCCCTCGATCATCTAGACAAAAACACTCAAAGGAAGATAATTTCTGAAAGTAAGAAGTATTTTTGGGATGCACCATACCTCTTCAAGCTTGGCAATGATGGAGTAATGAGAAGATGTGTGCCAAGAGAAGAGAGGCTTGAGATTCTAAGGAAGTGCCACTCGGCGGAGTACGGTGGGCACTATAGCCATTTTCGGACCGAAGCCAAAGTATGGTCGAGCGGATTCTATTGGCCGGAGATGCATGAAGATACTAAAAGATATGTTGCGTCATGCCCCGAATGCCAAAGAACCGGAAACATCTCTCAAAGAAATTCTATGCCTTTAAAATACAACTTGCAAATCGACATATTCGATGTATGGGGCATAGACTTCATGGGGCCTTTTAAAAACTCATTTGGATTCGAGTATATACTTGTTATGGTTGATTATGTATCCAAGTGGGTAGAGGCTATACCATGTCGTAAAGCTTCCACGGAGGAGTCCATCACTATGATCAAGAACGTGATTTTTCCCCGTTTCGGTACACCGAGAATCTTGATAAGTGATGGAGGAACTCATTTCACCGGGAAGAACTTCAAAAAGTGCTTGTCCAAGTTGGGAATTGAACATAGGGTCTCCACGGCCTATCACCCACAAACCAACGGACAAGCGGAGACGTCAAATAGGCAATTAAAAAGCATACTTAACAAAACCATAGAGAAGGGAGGCAAGGATTGGTCAAAGAAATTAGACGGAGCTTTATGGGCTTATCGAACGGCGTTTAAAACACCGATAGGTATGACCCCTTATCAATTCGTCTATGGAAAAGCTTGCCACCTTCCGGTTGAGCTAGAACATAAAGCCTATTGGGCGATTAAAGAGATGAACCTTGATCTCGATGCCGCGGTGGTGAAACGGAGAATTCAAATAAGCGAGCTAGAGGAGTTGAGGTTGAAAGCTTATGGAAACGCAAGCATATACAAGGAGAGAATCAAAAGGTGGTATGATAAAAGATTGAAGAAAAAAGAATTTAAAGAAGGAGATAAGGTCCTCCTCTACAATTCGAGGTTTAAAACCTTCGGAAAGGGCAAATTGCAAAGCAAGTGGGACGGACCTTATGTTGTGCATTCGGTGTTCTCCAACGGAGCGGTAACCATTATGGATATAAATGGCGATCAATTTGTGGTGAATGGACAGCGGCTTAAGGTTTACTACGAACCCGACGTCGTGCCCATTCATCATGTTGATGTCTTTACCATGGAGGAAGAGCCCGAACGTCCCGCCTAGGACGAAAAACAAGGTACCAACTTCTGTAAATAATTTTTCTTTTAGCTTTCTGGACTTTTTCGCGAAGATTAACTGGGCCAACTTTTTCCCATGGGCTGAGGACGAAAAAAATAGGGCAGTGTGCAAAAAACCGGACCGGCCCGGCCCCCGAGGCGGGGGTGGGCCGGCCGGCCCGCCGGATCGGCCCAAGGGGGGCCCGACGCCCGATGTCCCCGAATTTCGCCCGAAATGCTCCTTTTCGACTTCCTTGTTTGGTCGAAAATTTTAAGGGAAGTGTAAAAAAGGAAAATAAGGTTCCCGGGGCTTTTCTCTCGGGACTATATATTTGGCCGAATTGGGAGCTCGAGAATCAATCCTTTCAAGCAATGTGTTGCACCCTTGTAGCAGCCATTGAGCCTCCAAAAAGCTTAGAGTTGAAGGTAGAAGCCAAGAAGCCATCGATGGAGGAGGCGATGCGATGTGAGGTCAAGCTACCCGTCAAGAGGACCGCACGTATCCGTTGCGGAGGACGTGTCCCGACCGGAGCTCTTGCATCTCGCTACCCCGTCAAAGGAAAGAAGGTCCCTACACCCGTTCGAAGGTCGGCACGTCTCCAAGGCATCAAGCGCAAGGATTACAAGGAGGTGTCGCCGGAGCCTAAGGATTATGGGGATAGCGACTACTCCGACGATCGTAGCCCGAGCTCGTGGGCGGCTGCCGGTAGAGACGATGACGATTGGGGCGAGCAGCCCTATGAAAGGACTCCCGAGGGCCCCAATGACGACGGCAACGGCGGTGGCGAAGGCGACAACAATGGAGGTGGCGACGACGGTGGTGACAACGGTGGAGATTATGGTGACGACGACCCCTTCGGATTGCATCCGGTGTGCTGTCGAGTTTGCCGTCAATCCATCGCAGCTCTCTACGCGTCGGCCGACGAATGTCTTCAAACCATGGAAGCGATGAAGCAGCGTATGGAGGACTTGGAGCGCGTAGTTGAAGATGACTACAAGTTCCTTAACCGCAACGTGCGCAAACTTTTTGGCATGGTTGGAAACATGAGAGGCAAGTGGTGCAAAACTTGCTCGAAGTACCACTAGATCTAGTTTTTCCCCTTAGGATTTTTGTAAGATACGACGAGGACGTCGTATGTTTTAAGTGTGGGGGAGAGCTAGCTCGCTAGCCTTAGCTTTTGAACTTCAAGTTTAGGTTCGGTTTAATCTTCGTGTGAGAGTCTTAGTGTTTTAATGAGTCTTTAGTTTTCGAGTCTATTTTAAAATTTTTTGCAAGTGTCTTAAATTAGTGTTGAGTCAAGAAAACCAAAGAAAAAGAGTCTTTATATATATCTTTGTGTTTTTTGTATTGTTTATCTTTATTTACTTGTTTGTTTAATCTTCGATTCTTGATATATGAACACAAGTATGTGGTTTGAAAGACGTTTACCGTGGTGCTTAGTGGAATTGCTACTACTGAAAGTACCATACCGCACTTCGATCTTGAGCTTCACATGTTAGTTGTGCTATTTTCGATGCTAAAAATTGGAGGATTTCAGTTCTGAAAATTATATTAAAACCCTTGTAATAAAGGTTAGCAAAACCTCTTTTTCCAAGTTGAGGGTAAGAAAAAATTCCTATCCAAAGCCAAGTTTATTTTTTTTCGCTCCACCATAAGTGTGATTAGCACGATGAGTTAGGCTAGGACCCTTCTCTCTTGGTGAGTTTTAATTTCAAGCAATGATCATGTCCTTGTGCTTGTCTTTTGTTGCTAGCCTCGTCATACATTCAGTTCATGACTTTCACAACGAAAGTCATAAATATCGCTGAATTCCATACCCAACCCTATACATCTCTTTTGTACATCGTATTCCTTGAACACAACCTATTTCCAAAGTTTCGTCTCGTCTCTAGCATGATTTATTTAAAAATTTCAGATTGTATGCATACGATGAAAGGGAGAATTGAAAGCTTTGAAAAGTTGTCAAGAGAGAGAAAAATAAAGAGAAAAAGTATGTGTATGGAAAAGAAAAAAAAAAGAAAGAAAAAAAAATCATATGTGAATGAAAGAAGAAAAGAAAAAGAGAGAAAGATGAGTTAGCAATGAAGATATGAGAGGGATGGATCAAGTGAAAGAAAAGAAAAAAATAAAGTGTAAGGAAGGATGTCACGTTGATTGTGAGACGAAACTTTTACTCTATTTCCAACCATGTGCAATCCGACAACGAGGACATCATTCGTGCCTTGTAGTCACAATTTTCTTTTGCCCTTGCACATGTCCACCATTCTAAATCTTCTCATCCTTGATATCCCTACATATGGTTAATTCTCATGATCATTGGCTTTGAAAGGTAGACAACCATTAGAGGAAGTTCTTAGTTTGACAATACTTGTGTTGATTGCGCTAGCCCTACCTATAGCTCCACTTTTACATGATATATGAGAGATTAATGGGAGGTGAGAGTTTTATAAAATTTGGTTAGGATAGCTACTTCATATGAGTGACTTGAGAGAGCTTGGAGAAAGGTTTTTGTCTAATACTTGTTGCAGGAATTTTTGTTTTGAAAATCATAAAAACCCTCCGATGGAAGCAAAGGAGTAAGCATGGCTGAAATTGAAGACTTCAAATGAAAGGTTTAAGTTGTGGGGTAAATCTTGACGTGGTAAAAATTCTAAACGCCCATGTTTATGTTTGATTATCATTACTTTGTGCTTATGTATTAAAGATGAAGGGATTGACTAACTTGTGAAGATGGATAAGTGGTACACGATTACACACCTTGGACGAAATTCTTTTACGAGTACTTGCTCGAGGACGAGCAAGAGCTAAGTGTGGGGGAGATGTTGACGGTGTATTTTGGTGCACCTAGCATGTTCATTACACTTTGGTTTGGATTTGATTATGGAACTAACCCGCCACTAGGCACACTAATCATATGACAAGTTCATCTTTGTGCATGCATTTGGAAGTGTTGTGTTTATGTAGGAAATCATGGACATAAAGGACGGATTCGCAATAAGTTCAAAGGAGCATTCATGGAGTCTTGTTCGTGTTCATGAGCTCGCTGAAATCACTTCCAATGGTGGCGAGGACCGAAGTGCTACGAGGAACACCCCCGGGGATTGAAGCGTAAAAGATCAAACTTCATGCAAAGAGAGCCTCCATCTTGATCGCGAGGATAACAGCGTCAAAATCATCCAAGTGGAAGGGGCAAAGTAGATAAGTGCACGAGGACCCACGGAGCAAAAAGGGCGACCGAACCGGGCCGAAAGCGGGCTCGGGCCGGCCGGCCGCGCCGGATCGGCCCGGCCCACTTCGGGCACCGGTTCGGTCCCGTCTTCCTTGCCCTCGAAGGATCTTCGACCCTAAAACCCCCGACGCGCCGCCAACACCGAGAGGAGGAGTTATTCGCACCAGAAGGCCATCTACAAGCTAGAGAGAGAGGAGGAGGATCTCCGGCTGGAGATCAACCACCTCGAAGGAAGCACCCTCTCGTGGAGAAGAAGGAAGACACCGGTGGAAGGGAAACCATGATCAACGGTGCCATGATCAGCACCTTGATGGGGTAATCTTCTCATTCGTCCATGGGTTGTAATCGATCGTGAGATGTAATCGCACTTTGTCGGATTATCTATCTATCATCTTGTGTTGAATATACTTTAATGCTTAAGGTTCGCAACCGTGCCGTAAAGGGAGTATAGGCCTCAATGCTTCCTTGGATCCATTCAATACGCCGTGGCCATCAAAGGTCTAGTCATGAATACCTTCGCGTAGTGACAGTACGAGAGGAGGGAAAGGGCGAAACCGTGGTCACAACCCCGATAGATTAGATTGGTTTTTTCATGTCTTTAAGCGATTGCATGCTCTAGTATCGTAGACCCGTGGGCGAGTGTCTTCTATCTTGATCGTTTATCATTCTCTCTAGTGTAGTTTAGTGTTTTCTAGTATAATAGTAGTTAGGGTTTTAGTAGCTAGTGTGTCGTTGTTGATTGAACGCTTGTAATCCCCTTGCTCCGCGGATTGACAAGAACCTTGGGAATCCCGTGGTGAAAAAGGTGTGGGGTCCGTACGCTTGCGGATCGTAGAGGGATACGTCTTTTATCCGTCAACACCTTGTACTCGTTCACCTTGTACTTGTTCTCCTCCGCTTCCGGGCACTCGGCGATGAAGTGGCCACGCTTGCCACACTTGTAGCACGTCCCTGAGCTCCGCCTTGCGTTCCTCCGACTCTCGTGTAGTCGATCAAACCTCCTTGAGAGCAAGGCCAGCTCCTCCTCGCCCAGCACATCAAACTCCTCATCTGGAATGGACATAAGCGAAGACAAGGAAAACTGTCGAAAGGAAGGGTTAGATTTGCCCTTTGATCCGCCCATAAGAGCAAGACTATGGTCAGTCGAGCCCTCATGCTTGGATTGCAACTTCCTGTCAACCTCAGCCGACTTGAGCTTAGAAAAGAGGTCATCCAACTCAATAGTCAAGTACTGCCCAGACTCCTTGATGGCCTCAACCTTAGCACCCCAAACACTCGGGTCCAAGACATGCAAGAGCTTCAAAGCCTGATCATGCTCGGTGTAGGGAAAATCTTCAACATTTGCTTTCATGTTGTTCACGATGGCGGTGAACCTCTAAAACATCGCATCAATGTCCTCACCGGGAAGTGGAGTGAAATTCTCATATTGCATCCGGTAAGAGACAAAGAGGCGAGCCTTCACATGGTTATCACCACCGTGAGCAACCAACAACTTCTCCCAAATTTGCCAAGCAAGACTCAAATGGCGAACACGCTCAAACTGCGGGATCACACAAGCTCCGGACCAAGTGATCAACGGCTTTTGCATTAGCCTCATACTTGGCCTTAGCACGGCATCGGTCACCATAAGAGTATGGATGTTGACCGGAATAGCATAGGTCTTGTCAAGCACAATGAAATCCAACGCCTTCCCACGAAGAAAGATCATCATACGAGCCGCCCACTTGTGGTAACCCTTGCCATCGAAGTGCGGCGGACCGCCCCGCTCAACGTACGCCATCTTAGGATTCGAGACTTGTCAAAGTCGCAAAGAATCTCGGCACCAAGCTCGATACCAATTGAAGGATCGGATGGCGACTAGAGAGGGGGGGGGGGAGTGAATAGGAGCCAATAAAAATTCTTTCCAAAGAACCCGCCTATACCCTAGTCAAACCCCGGTCAC
Source organism: Cenchrus americanus (assembly GCA_947561735.1). Lineage (NCBI taxonomy): Eukaryota > Viridiplantae > Streptophyta > Magnoliopsida > Poales > Poaceae > Cenchrus > Cenchrus americanus. The sequence goes on from OX387242.1 coordinate 193,774,436, forward strand.
ACACGAGCGATGGATCGAATCACACACCAATCGCCAAGACCACGAGGTTATGGATCAACCTCTAGCCTTAGGAACGATTCCTTGAAGCACACGCGGAAGCACGAAAGAAGGAGGGGAGGAATCGAACCAAGAAGCAAAGCGTTCGGCCTCGGGGCGGACCGTCCGGCCAGACAGGGCGGACCGTCCGCGATGGGCCGCGCGGACCGTCCGACCGGGTACCGCGGACCGTCCGCACCCGAGCCGCGGACCGTCCGGCCCGAGCCGCGGACCGTCCGTTAAAGCAAACGGAACCACCGGTGACACACCGCGAACCACGGACCGTCCGCGGGGAGCACGCGGACCGTCCGCTGCACCCGCGGACCGTCCGCCCAACACCGCGACCGTCCGAAACTCCGTCCAACCGAAAACCAAAATCGCGACGGATCGAAACGAAAGACGAGCAAGAACACGAAGAACATGGGACGAACCCTAGCCGCGCGAACCGTCCGCCAGCACCCCGCGGACTGTCCGCCAGGTGCGGACAGAGCAGAAAACGCCCGACCCCAAAAGTCAACTCCCCCAAATCATCATCGGATTTCCCAAACGGTTGAAGCTATGGAGACAAGGGTTTGGGGACTTGAAAAGCGTCACACAAGGATGCTATAGCCCAAAAATCTTGCCTCCTAACTCCCTAAATCACCGGGAATCGTGAATCCTTTGAGCACCACCAAAAACTAGAGCACCAAACGAAAAACTTCGAATCCAAGTGGTTTCCCGGCGTTTGAGGGCACAAGATCAATCAAAAAGATGCACGAGACATCTGTCCATGTATCCCTCAAAGAAATCCGGGGAGAAACCCACTCAAATCCGCGGAATCGAACCGGGAACAAAGGCACGAAAACAAGCACAAAAAGGCCACGAAAACACAACCCCGAATCTTCTATACAAACCAGGAAAGATTCACAAGGTCTAGCATGCCGCCCTAGCATCCATCACTCTCAACAAATCTCTCATGAAGCTCTCATGCTAGCCTAGAGAAAATGGAAGAAAAATAGCTACGAAAATGAGAAACGGAGGGAGGAAATGAAACCCTAAGTCGCGGAGAGAGAGAGCCATCCACACACACTCATGGCTTATATATCAGGTCCCGCCGGAGTGGTAAATGACTCGACTACCCCTAACTTAACTACTGGCGATACAACCCACGTAGGGGCATTTAGGTAATGTTTGTGGGTCTTGTCATCGGACGGCCACGCCTTTGCCGCACCCCGCGTCCTCCCGACGCAAGCCATGCGATCCCGCCGCGTGTCCTCCACCTCGAAGCTTCCCGACACGCCCGGATCCCGTCTCCGTCGTGTTGGGCCCTCGGACTTGGTTTTGAGGCCCAAACCAAGAAACCGTCCGCCGATGGTTTTGTGGGCACACCACCAAACCCCGTGTGCCCGGTCCGGCCTCCCGCCAAACCACTTGACTTGACCGCCACCGTGCACCGGCTCACTTGTCCATGACTTCGTCTTGCTCGTGTCGCCACCATGTGGCCCGCACCCGGTCCCGCCGTCCACCGGTCCCTCGAACCGAGCCTACTTGTCTCTCCATCTCCCGGAGGCCCCTCAAGGCCGAAGACCTTTCGCGCCCGTTCTTCACCTGCAACAACACGAACTAGGCCGCAGCCTACACCTACGCACTAAGCCAAGAGTCAGTCCAACACCCGTTGTCAATCACTCATCACTGAGGAGCGGTCATCCATCGACCACTTGGACGCTCCTGGTCCTCAGCCAACGATGTTGAGCAAGTGTTCTATGTACCTGACCTTGCAAAGAAGAACTGGTCTGTGGTTATGCCTGAAAAAAAGGATTGTGGGGATTGAAAATGTTGTTGTTGAGGAGGAGGAATACAACATGTTTGACGAAATTCCAACCTTTGACACTTCATACAAGCCCTAACTCTTCGGAACTAACAGAACACCGTACGTGCAAAGCGACCATAGTGAAAAAATCCATATACAGATATCAAGGAAGAAAAAGCAAGCCTGATTTCTACTGAATCCTTTTTGTAATGCCGGAGGATGTGTCTATTGGTGGGAATGGAATCTGTTTTGTAATATAAAGGATGTGATGTATTGGTGGAATTTCAATCTTTTTGTAATATATTGGATGTGGTGGAATTTGAATCCTGCTTGTAATATATTCTGCCAAAGATACTATATATACTTTGTTTATATTCTGCTTCAGTTCAGTAACGGGCAAGAGATGAGGACTAACGAACCAGCGTCGCCTTTGTTACGGGCAAGAGACGAGGACTAACGAACTAGCGTCGCCTTTGTTACGGGCAAGAGACGAGGACTAACAAACCAGCGTCGCCTTTGTTACGGGTAAGAGACGAGGACTAACGAACTAGCGTCACTTTTGTTATTGGCAAGAAGATATGCGAAATCACGAACATATTACATCAAAAGAGACACAGATTAGAGCATCTCCAAGAGTTTGCCAAATTTTACTTGGCAAATCTTGTGCTTTGCCAACTTCTAAAAAGATATGCCAAATAAAAAAAGAGTTCATCTCCAACAATCTGGCATAATTTCACAAAAGCATGTCTCTTTAGATGCAAAATCACACAAACACAGATTACAGTCATCATTGGTACATTAGAACAAGGTTACAATGTGGCCATATCTTCATGACGAGATATGCAAAATCACACACACACATCGATCTTGCTCGTAGGTCGTCGATCTTGCTGCACGTGGTCATCGAACAAGCTCCACTTCTGCTGACGGCTTAGAGACTTGATTCCTTGCATGACTAATTAAAGAAAGCTTTTGTCTAGCAACCCTAATCTTGGTTTGCAAGACAGAAGCTTTCCATAATTATGCTCATCTTACAAGGAAAATTAATGAGATATGCTCCATCCAGATTCTGGCCGCTTCCTCATCTTCCAAGTGAACACAAGAGAAAGATACAGAGAGGGTGTTAACATATCCCATAAAAAATCCCTCCTCCTAGAGGAGAAGGGGAAAGCAAAAGGAAGCCCAAGTGTGATGGAAAAGCTGCAGTAAGCTTTCCGTTGGCTCGTACATCCTGATGCCAGGAGGTTCTGGGCTACCTTCCCCGGACATGGCTGCGAGCAAGGGGTATGTCACAAGGATTCTTCTGGTAGCTGTGTTCGAGGGATGAGCAACCCAATCACCCCCTATCACAAGAATTCTTCTAGCAACTGAGAGACCGCGGAGGAGGAAGAAGAGAGAAAAGCAAAAGCTTGCGCCCTACAAGATCTATTCTTTGCACCATGGCTAGATCTAGATCTAGAAAGAAGGAAGCAAGTCACTCGCTTTATTGTATCAGAAGAAGGAACCATATAGCTAGATCTAGATTTAGAGAAGAAGGAAGAAACTTGAAGTGAGGAGGACCGATAGGCATCGATGCCTTTTTATAGAAAAAACAAGGAAGGGATAAGATCAAGAGCACATGAACGGCCGGGAAGGTTCCCAAGACGGTCAAGACTACCGGGAAACTGTTGCTAGTCAATGGCTGAGAGCAGAGCTGCAGAGGTAGTGATTCCAATGTAAAATTAAATGATACACGGAGTAAGCAAACATCATCTGCAATGACCGTGTTTGGATGGTAGATGTTAGTGTTACTGTTAGTGGTAGTTTTTAATACCTCCAAATTAACACATGTGTTTGGATACAAAGTGTTAGTTTTGGTGTTAGTTTGCTACAAACTAACACTAACACCTCCATCCAAACAACCAATGTAGTTATCATCTCCAAAAAAGAGAGGAAGGGATAAGCGATCAAGAGCACAGGAAACGGGAAGAGGTTCCCAAGACGGTCAATGGCGAAACTGTTGCCAGTCAATGGCTGAGAGCAGAGCTGCAGAGGTAGTGATTCCAATGTAGAATTAAATGATACGCTGGGTGACGAAACATTGTCTCTACACGGATTAGCCAAACGTCGTTTCTAATGGAGAATTAAATGAGAACACGGATTAGCCACATGTCAACTCCATTGCATACTTAAACCGTGTTTGGAAACAAATCTCCTGTATCTTCTCCTTCCAAAACAATTAGATCCCCTACCCCTTCATCTCTACCCGCGAAAAATAGCAACTGCCTACTCCTCATCATCACCATTCCCGGCCGGAGATGGATAGCATGCCGTGAAGAAGAACGCGGCACTAGCCGTCATCGCTGCTGCTGGGCCTCCCTCAAGACCTCCGCATTGAGATTGCGGCACGCGTCGGTGCGACCTCGGAGCAGCCCTTGGCTGACCTCCGCAGCCTACGCGGTACTTGCTCGACCATGCGCCGCGTGTGCGGCCACGACAACGTCGGCCGGCGTTTGTCGATAGAGGGGATACGAGATGAGATTTCTTGGGCGTGGAACCCCACTGCTTACAAAGCATTCCTTGCTATGTTGAGCGGTCTCGGCAATCCGGAGGCTTGTTTCCTATCCGGAATCAAAGCCTTCTTCATCGAACACAGGGGATATAATGATCTCCGGCGCGCCGCCAAGGGTGGGCATGATGCGGCGGCCTATCTATACGCCATCTTGCTCTACAGAGACAATGGCGGTGCCGCCACCGACGACACCGCGAAGGGGTACATGAGACGGGTCGCGGGCGGTGGTAATATGACGTCGTCGAGATGGCTGAGCAATGAGGGGTGTCTACCTTTGCGCGAGAAGGCCGCGCGTGCGCTCCACTACTCGACTTGGCGCATTTGGGGTGAACCGCTGCCGCCTCCGGCACAGGTGCGCGGCGATCAGCCATGCGCAGGTACCGGCGGCGGCTGCGGCGTGGAAAAAGGATGGCTTCGAATTTCTCTATTTTGCAGCGAAGACTGTAGGCTGCGCTGTGAAATGGTGAAGTTCGCACAGAGAATAGGAAATCAGTAGTAGATTAGATTTTGTGTGATGCTCAAATTATCTGTGTAAAATTTTGGGAGACTAGCATATCCGACACGGGTTATCAGCCCCGCGTTGCTAATGACTGTGGGGGTTTGTTCTATTCAAATGAAGAACAGTTCTCATTTCTCCTTTTAATCTGCAACCAAATGTTGTAACAAGTATTTCTTCGTCATTTTTAGTCCAAATTTTGATATTTTTCTAAATTTTTCTAAAATCACCATCTATTCATTAATTTCATTGTTTAGTGTACATTCTGTTTGTTGAGTGATGTTTTACACAACCATTAGTGATGGAACTTTACATTTCGTAAGCTTAAGGTGAACACAAGGTTTTGTTACGTTTTCAAATGCATATGAGTTCGAACATGTTGCAAAGTGTGGAAAACTTCAATGTTCAAGCAAACATTCTTGGAAACTGTGTGAGAGATGTAAACATTTGTACACAAGTATATAATTCCTTCATCAAAACCATTTGAAATTTTGAAGACAAGTCTAGGTACCCAAATTATGTAGGCATGTCAATTTGTAGATTTTTTAGACCATACTAGATGTTAGTAGAATTATTACATCATTAACATGGGATGTAAAAATGGATTCTAAGAATCTTGGGCACACAAGTGTGACTGTTGATATTTTATTGAAATACTAAATGTCCAAATACGAATTGTTCATATTTTTATGATTTTTAGGTGTTGTTTTATGGGCTCTAATAAATCAGGGAGGCAAGTTTCATTCCAAAAAAATTGTGATAGGCCCACGCATCAGCGTCAGCAGCCAATATGAAAAAGATAACCGCTGACCCAACTCCCAACAAAGGCGATCCGGGTTCACTAAGCATCGTCGCCCATGACACTAGCCCACTCGTCAGCATTAGCAGGCGAACCGTGCGTGGGCTGCTCAAAATTTCCCACCTATTGCCGCACAGAGCCGTCAAGGGCACGCCAGTAGTTTCATTAAACACAGTTACACGCGCCGTTCATATTTGGCTCCTCGCTAGACAGATCCACAACACCCACATTCTCCCCACCGCCGCTGCCAGTTGCCCCGCTCTCCTTCGTCGCTCTCTCCCCGCCGCAGCCCTGCTCTTCTCCAGCCCCACCGCTCCCTACGTGACGACGGTGACGAGGACGCGGTTAGTGGCATGCAGACGTACGTCCCACCAACCTAAAGACAGTTGACGCGGATCCGTCGACGTCGTCCCCGGCCACGACGACGAGCCGGCCGGCCGCCTCTGGCCACGAGGCGCCGTGAATCCGGCCCCTCCGACCATCATAAGAACAACTACTTCATTTGCGACAGAGGTTAGTCTTGGTTGAACCCTCAATGCCCTCTCTCTCATCAGCCACCAAAATCGATCTACTATATATTCATGTCAATGTGGATTAATTAGGGAGACATTCCTAGATAGTTCATCTTTAATTGATTGACTGTGGTTTTGATTGATGGATTTTGTTACCCCAAGTCTGTTTTGAATAAACTGTTGCTAACAGATGAATTTATATGAACTGTTGAAATTTATTTTCATGTTCTTGGTGCTATAATTTTTGCACTGTAAATTCATGAAAAGCATCGAGGATGTTAGCATACTTTAATTCTGCTATGTTTTGAATGTACCAGATCGACACGTATGCTTTGGACCTGTTAACATACTTTAATTCTGCTATGCTCTGAATGTACCAGATTGACAGTTATGCTTTGGACCTATTAGCATATACTTTAATTCTGCTACGCTCAGATCGACAGTTATGCTTTGGACCTGTTAGCATATTTTAATTCTGATGGCCACATAATGTCATTGGGAATTGCATCGCAGTGGTTTATAATGTAGTCCACCCAATCATGTCAAGGTGGACTAGGGAGACATGCCTTAATAGTTCATCTTCAATTGATTGACTGTGGATTTCATGGATGGATTTTGTTGCTCCAAGTCTGTTTTGAATAAATTGTTGCTAACAGATGAAGTTATATGAAATGTTGAAATTCATTTTCATGTTCTGGTGCTATAATTTTTGCACTATAAGTTCATGAAAAGCATAAAGGATGTCAGCATACCTTAACTGTGCTATGCTCTTAATGTAACAGATCGACACTTATGCTTTGAACCTGTTAGCATACTTTAATTCTGCTATGCTCTGAATGTACCAGATCGACAGTTATGCTTCAGACCTATTAGCATATACTTTAATTCTGCTATGCTCAGATCGACAGCTATGCTTTAGACCTGTTAGCATATTTTAATTATGATGGCCACATAATGTAATTGGGAGTTACATCGCAGTGGTTTATAATGTAGTCCACCCAATCTGCTATATATTCATGTCAAGGTGGATTAGGGAGACATGCCTTAATAGTTCATCTTCAATTGATTGACTGGGGATTTGATGGATGGATTTTGTTGCTCCAAGTTTGTTTTTAATAAATTTTTGCTAACAGATGAAGTTATATGAAATGTTGAAATTCATTTTCATGTTCCTAGTTCTATAATTTTTGCACTATAATTAGCATACTTTAATTCTGCTATGCTCTGAATGTACCAGATTGACACTTATGCTTTGGACCTGTTAGCATACTTTAATTCTGATGGCCACATAATGTCAGTGGAAATTACATCGTAGTGGTTTATAAGGTAGTGATAACTAGACTGTCTTATGCTTTGTTGTGAGTGTTAATTGTTTGACTACTATCATATATATTGTTATTGTTGGTTTCATGATGTGCTGTGAGTGTTGTTTCACTACTGTTATATATAATGTCATGACCATTGCTTTATCCTCCTGTTGCATGTACATATGGAACACACAATCCATCGCTGCTCAAGTTGGACAAGGAACCAGTTGAAGGAATTTATTCTCTGCTTTGATATATAAGCAGATTGTTGTGTCCCTGTCAAAATGGTTAGCACCTATCCCTGTATGCTAATTAAGTAAAATATGAACTGTGTATGTCTGTATGAAGTTCACAAAGGTTTGGTATCTAGATTCTGCTAAACAACATCCCCCGCTAAAGTTCTCAGACCTCCAAAATGTTTTGAACTAGTCAGTTTCTTGTAGGCTTTGTTCACATAAATTCAATCTGTTAGTGTTTCTAATTGGTATTGCTGGCCATGCAGGGCCTCGTGTACAGTATTTTTTGTTCACAAAAAATCAATCTCTTAGTGTGTCTAATTGGTATAGCTGATCATGGAGGGCCTTTGGTGATGCACAGTACAGAGTGACGAAAGGAAAGAAAAAAAGTCAAAAGCCACACTCAAGCACAGAACAAATCTCGCTGTAAGACCGACATTTTTTTATGGTCCCTTCTTACCTATTTGGTACTGCATTAACTTGTCATTTTGCTACCTCGATGTAGTGTCCTCAGCAGCCATGGGGGTCCTCTTTGTGTGGATTCCATGTGGCATTCCATATGTTAAGACTACTCGATGTTGTAAGTAGATAATAATGCTCAACCTTGTCTCTGCTCATATCATCCATCTAATTTTAGAAAATGATTTCTACTTGTATTCTCATAAATGATTGTATTTTGCAGGATTTCAAACCTTCTGTAGATGTTTCCATAGAAGATGTAAAGCGTGTCCGGGAGATGCTGTGAGAGTACATTCCTAAGGAGGCCATCGACCAAAAGGGAAACTTGTACAGTGGTGCACCATGAGTTTATTGTGTCCAGAAACTTGAAACTCATTCAGTCTTCTTTAGTCAGGTGTTGTTGCCTGAGAAACCTGCTTGGCTTGCTTGGTTTGGGTCAGATAGTGCCTGGTTTAGTCTGTTTTCTCATGACTCCATCCAAACAAGCCCTGATGAGAGTAACTTGAAACTTGATGTGATCCTAGCTGGCTTGTCTATAAATGTGATCTTGCTTTATTTGCCAATATCTGTGATGTGAGAATGTGTTTGTGATGTCTCCTTGCTGTGGTGGTTGCCATATTCTGGATAGTTCCAGGATGCAGCCCCTGGTGGCTGCCAAATCCTGGCTGGTTCCAGGATGCCGCCGGCAACCAAGCAGGTTACTGTAGGGGTGGCCGCCATATCTATAACATGTGTTAATTAAAGCTCATTACAAACACTGATTAGTAAGTAACGGGCTTCATTCGGTAAACCCGTTACAAAAATTCCCACAATGTAACGGGCAGTGTAAAAGCTTGTTACCAGTCCTGACCGGTGGGCCCCAGGACCTAGCCGTTCATTGAGATATAGGAGACGCAGATTGAAAGCAAGCGTCTCTTTAATAGAGAGAAAGCAGACGCGCGTAGAAACAGAAGCGTCTCATTTCGTCGAGACAGTGGAGACGCGGGTTCACAGAATGCATCTCTGATGTAAATTTAACAGTAACAAGCTCTGTTTCATCCCATTACAAAAGTTCTATGTGGGCCCAGAGAAACAGCCATTTCACGTGACCGGTGACTAGTTGTGGTAACGGCCGTTGTTTGATGCCCGTTACGAATACTAGTTGTGCTGAGACGCGCGTGAAATAGACGCGTCTCATTTCGTCAAGATAGTGGAGACACAGGTGCACATCAGGTGTCTCTGATATTGAGCTTCTATAACGGGCTTTGCTTTGGTGCCCATTATGAAAGTTCCTTGTGGGCCCAGAAAAACAGCCATTTCACATGATCAGTGGCTAATTTTGGTAACGGTCGTTGTTTAATGTCCGTTACTAATATGTCTTATCAGTAACAGGCATCTACTCGTTACCTTTCTTGGCTTATTTGTAACACTTGATCGGTAACGGGCGCATTGCCCGTTACCAAAGGCGATCTACGCCTGTTACCAAAGCCAGTTTTTGATGTAGTGAGTGGAGCGGGTCAACGATTCGTTGGCAACTTATGAAAAGTCTGTTTTAGGGAGTCCGACTCTTGCATGAGTCATCTTAGATATAGTAATTATATTTCTTTATATACAAGTAACATTTGTTGTAATAAATTAGGAGTGTGGGTTGTCCCAGGGTAACAACCTTGCATGGTCAGGAAAACTTGGTACCCACCATAATCGAACAATCCTTCGCCTCGTGGCATACACTTTATAATTTTTAGCATCTGCTTTACTGCATCCACTTTTCGGTGACTTCACCATCACGTTTTTCCTTTTCCATCGTCGTTCTTCGAGTTGGTCGGGCTGGATCGGTCGACCTCTGTCTAGCTTGTAAGTACCATTTTACCGAATAAACCCTAGGTTTTAACCCCCTAGGCGCATCACTGTGGTTTCGTCTAGTTCTTTTATTCACAATTTATCATTTTCCATTACATCAACACGTTTTTGTACCAATTCCTGTACTTTTAGCTTTTATCACCAACTTATCCAGCTCGATCCACACTTCGTCGGCTTTTACTACTGTTATTTTATCATCTATTTGTGCAGCCCATCTAGATCTGCCTTAGGCATTGACGTCATCCAATCGGCTGACATAGCCGATCCTCTCAACACACATGCACTTAGGCTGCTCTCGAGCCCGCCGATTCCACTTTCCCATATCGGCCGATCGGCATATACGCGTGCTACTGAAGACCCATCAGTTATCTAGCCAATCTCATAAAATCTAACTGCCTTTTCCATTGTCAATTAATATGTCAGATTGGCTAGTACGCCTCGCACCGACCGGGAAATCACGTGTGTCAAGTCCGATTTTTGCGTCAGCACCAATATAGTAGGTTGTAAATGGGTCTACAAGGTTAAACATGACTCTATAAAGAAGATCGAAAAGTATAAGGTGTGACTTGTGGCAAAAGGTGATATGTAAAGAAAAGGGGTGTGTTACAATGAGGAATTTTATCTAGTCTCATGTAAAGATTTCTTCAGAATAATAATGACCTTAGTGGCACATTTTGACTTAGAGTTACATCAGATGGATATAAATACAACATTTATAAATGAGAATTTAGAAGAAAATGTCTACATGAAACAACAGAAAGGTTTTATCACGTAATGGAAAGAATATATAGAGTTCAATCCATTTATAGCATAAAGAAAGCCTCTAGATAGTGGAATCTAAAGTTTGATAATACAGTTAAGAATTTGGGTTTAAAGCGAATATAGATGACAACTGTATTTATGCAAAGTTTAAAAATGGAACATACATTTTCCTAAACCTGTATGTGCATAATATGTTGCTTGCTAGCAATGAGGTCAGTCTAGTACTAGAAACAAAGAAGTTTTTGTCCTCTAATTTTGATATGAAAGTTGTTGGTGAAGCATCATATATTCTAGGAATAGAATTTCACCGAGATAGAAGGAATGAGGTTTTAAGAATATCGACAAATGCATATTTGGAAAAGATCCTAAAGAAATACAATATGCATGCGAGTAAAGCCACACCTGCTCAGCTGCTCCTATAGTCAAAGGTGATAATTTTGGGAATTTTCAATATCTCAAGAATCAATACGAGCTCGATCAGATGAAAGCGGTACCATAGCCTACACACTGCAGTATGCATAAGTGTGCACTAGCCTTGACTTAGTATTTCTATATCACAGTGGTACTCTATGGTAAATAAAGCATTGTGTTATGGGCAAGGCACAAAATACCTCATGCTAACATATAGAAGACCTAATTCCCTAGAGATTAAAGGGTATTCAGATGCAATTTTTGCGGTAGACAAATATGATAGAAAATTCACATCAAGATATGTATTCACTGTCGTACGTGGAGCTATTTCATGTAGAATCTCCAAATAGACAATAGTTGCATGATCCTGTATTCACAATTTATTGCATGAGGCCACATGATAGGTGATACGGCTAAAGAAATTTGTATCTGACTTGGAAGTGGTAGACTACATTCATAGGCTACATCCATGGGATTGAATCCGGACTGGAATGACAAATACTATAGTAAAAAATAAAAAAAGATACTATAGGGATCCCGATTTATTCCGGCTCCAGAACTAATTTACTTATCATGATAAGTATAATAAGGAACCAAAGAGTCAGATTGATTCCACTCCTCTTGACTAGTGGATTAATTCTGAGTCTCTTATTGTCCATATCATGAGTAAATTGGTTTCGGACCCGGAATAAATCAAGTTCCCTTGTAGTTGCTATCATGATTTTCTAGTTATATATATATATCAATTCTAGTCGGAATCCAATCCAGTGGACACGAACAAGCCCTAAAGATGCACTGCGACAAGGAGCCAACACTTTTCTATGGTCTTGACAACAAGTCGAGTAATACTTCCAAACCGATTGAAATAAAGTGTTATGATGTTGTGAAAGATAAAATCTTAGATCACACTATAAGGATATGCTTGTGGATATGCTTACGAAAGCCTTACCACCCAATGTGTTGAGAGAACACTAAGCCACCATGGGTTTAAGAGATAGCCCATGATTCCTGACTTGTGAAGGGCCCAAAAAGAAACAGAATCTATTACAAAATGGAGAAGTATGTTATAGTTTTTTGATTTTATCGGCAATTGAGTTGTGATACTGAAACATGCTGCAAGGGGCCGTATTGGCAACTACAGAGAGGGGGGACTGAATGGGAGCCGATAAAAATTATTATCCAAGAAATCGGCTGCCCCAAAATCACTTTGATTGACCTCTACACAAACATGACAAGATCACATAGTGACAACAGACTTACTGACCCTACGAACAAATCTAGAATAACTCCAGAAAAAGATGCGGAAACTATCGTCAAAAAATCAGAGCAAAAATATCAACAAGCACAACATTTCTAACTCGAGAAACTGGGGTCACTGGATTTTAGAAACCAGTGCCGCCAAATTTATTATAAAATGAAAATTAGTGCCACTGGGTTTCCAAAATAGGTGCCACCGAAAATTCTTGGGAGGCTCCGAAAAATCTTGTCTCGAATCAATCTCTTGACTCATGCAACCACTGGAGTTGAGATTTGGGTGGAGTAAATCAACCAGTTGAACAAGTGACTCCCAAGAGATCATGTCTACAAACCAAACATCTCGCGCGGAATCAAAGAGTTCGTGTAAGGGTCAATAAAAAGAGGAGGAGAGGAAGAACTGCAAATCTGAGTTGATTTGTGTGGTTTGTGGGTACAAGGTCACCAAGAGTATGGCCACACACCTATACATTATCCCTATAAAGAAAATCTACTCAAATCACTCTCAAATCCAGTGAAAGAAAATTCCTCCAAAAAGACCCCGAAAATCCATAAAAAGAAAACCGAGCGGGATTATTGAGGAACTCAATATTAGCACGTCAAATCTTCTTAACGTACCAATAAAAGATTCGTTACAAACTAAGACTAGCCTCATCCCTTCATCCTACCCACTTGAATGTGGAGCACTAGAAGTGGAGAGACGTCCTCCTCTCAACTCTCAAACATGAAGCAGATGGCTAGCCTAAGGAAATGAAAATGAGCTCTGAGTCCAAGACCTAGCAGCTATCCACCCCCTAGCACCTATTTATACCAAGTCACTTGGTGGAAACACCTATATACCAAGACTAAACTACCCCTAGAACTTAAAATAAGATACAAGCCCATGAAAGGGTATTTGGGGTAAGTCATAGATCTCTTCGTCGGGCGGGCACGTGTCCACCGCGACCCTACTTCCCTTTGATGCAAGGCTCGCACTCATACCATGTCTCCCCTGCTTCGAAGCTTCCTGAAACGTGTCTGGGTTTGATTTTAAGGCACAAACCAAGAAACCGTCATAGGCTGGTTTTGTGGCCAAACCAACGAACCCCACGTACGAGGCACGAACACGCCAAGCTTCAAGCACGCCAAGGCTTTCACCCTTGGCTCCCAACGGTCTACTCCATGTTGCCTCATTCCTTGACTTGGCCGCCACAGTTGCACTAGCTCCCTGTTCACGACTTCATCTTGTTGTTCTTGTGACTTGCAGACCACACTTGATCCCATCGCTCATCAGGTCCCTCAAACCAAGCCTACTTGTCTCTCCATCACCTAGAGACCACTCTGGCTGAGGTCTTTCGTGCTTGTTCTTGACCTGCACAACGCAAACCAAGTTGCATCCAACACATGCAATACTAGGCCAAGAGTCAGTCCACACAATGTTGTCAATCACTCATCACTGAGAAGCGACCATCAACTAGTCCTCGGACACACATGGTCCTCAATGCTCTATGCACTAATCTATGATGGACTAGGACACAATTGTATCCCAAGAAAGAGCAACCCTGGCTGAAAGGATAGTTCAAATATGTGCATTGGAGTGTATATTTTATGTATTGGTTTATGTGTGTTTATGTGCAACCCTGGCTGAAAGGATAGTTCCATCCTCTTCTTCTGGCTCCACACATAAACACACATTTGTAGGACTACATATGTATTGGTTTCCATTGGAGGAGATTCCTGGTATTAAGCTAGCCTTGAAGCAGAAACCAAAAGAAAAATATGTGCTTATTTTGAGTTTGAGATTTTCATACCCATTTGAAAAGAGGGGAGGCTGGAGATTTCTCTCGCAAAGAAGAATAAGCTTGCCACTGGTAAATAACCTGGCTTTAGTCCAAGTTTCTATGATCCTTAAGGTCCTAGATACCAAGTGGGACTAACCCGTAGAGACAAATGCGCACCTCTTTAGTCCTGAGTGTTCACTTCGGACTAAATGGGACTTTTTAATCTGATTTGGTAATACCAACTGGGACTAAGGAGTTTTTTTAATGAAGCTCAATTCCTGCCTGACCAGCCGCCACTAGCTTCACCTTGACCACCATCCCTGCTAGCGTTGTCGCCCCCAGCTCTACCTCGAGCTCCAATTTCACGGACCATCACAACCGGCAAGAACAACAATATTAATTAAATAAACCTTCTTGACATCCATCTCCACCAACAATCGCAACTATTAACACTCAACAAATTGAAGCTAGAGGCTCATCACTGTAGTGAACATGGCCCCATATGCCATTAGTTCAAGTTTGATTTTGGTGATTCATGACAACATGATAAATGGGACTAAACATATTGTTTACCATGCCTTTGTAGACACTTCTAGGTCCCAAGGATGCAAAAATATCACATGCCAATTTGAGAAGATAGTCTATTTTTCTAGGGTCAAAACTGAGCAAAGAAACGAAAAGAAAACACACCGTCGGAGGAACCGACAGTACCATCGGTGCATAGCGTCGATGTAGTTGGTACATTGCGTAACAGGTCAAATGAAGTTGACACCGTCGGATGATGCGACGGTCCTGTTTCTAGATGCGCTGGATGAATTGCAGAGGAAGAGCAGCGAAGACAGTAGCACTAGATGATCTGACGTTCTGAGTGAGGACACCGTCGGTCTATCCGACGCTTAGTTTAAATCAAGATAGAGACGCGCCAAGACGAAGTCTTCAACACCGGATGAACCAACGCCATGGTCAAGGGGAAGCGTCGATCTATCCGACGGTCGCGTGGAAGCTACCAGAGACATTTTAGTCGTGGGGTCTTTAGCACCGGATGAACCGAGGCATCATCGGTGTAAGGCATCAGAGCAGTTGTGTCAGCAGAACTTCAACGGCTAAGTGACGTGGAGGGCACCAGATGAACCGACACCTAGAAAAAAAGCATAGCATCGGTTCATCCAATGCTACCTTTTTCAGTGGCCATTAGCCAACGGCTCTTTGAGTGCCTTGGGCTATTTACACCCCTTCCACTCACCCATTTGAGGTTGCTGGATTGTGTGGAAGCGCACAAGAGTTCAAGACACCTAGAAGATCATATCCAATCCATCCAAGTGCTTAATTGCTCATCCTTAGACTTGCATATGCTTTGTGTATGTGCTTAGTGCTAGGCTTAGCTTAGAGCTGAGTGAGTGCAAGGTTGTGCCAACCTTGTGAGGTGATTCTTGAGTCAATCAAGGTGTACAAGGTTAACCGGAAGCCTTGGGGCCTAAGTGGCTCACCAGCAATCGTCATCGACCCTCCGGTTTGGTGTGGAGCGGCGAGGACACTTTGTGCGTGGATGTGGAGACCCCCTTTTTTGGTGGAGAACGCCTTAGTGGAGGCGTCTTCAAGGTCACCAAGGGAGCTTGGCGAGTGCCTAAGTGGCTAGCCTTTGTGGCGAGTCAAGTGGTGCTCTTGGGAGAGATTTGGTGACCGGGGAGCAATACTCTTTTGTGAGTGCTTCAACAATGTGGACTAGGGGTGGCTTAGTGCCTACCGATACCACGGGATAAAGCGCGTGTCAAGAGTTTGCTTCCTCTCATCCCTCTTTACGTTTCCGCAATTACTATATTGCGATCTTTGCTTGCCTTTTCTTTCCTAGAGTAGTATCATGCTAGGATTGACTATAGGTTGCAAACCTTGTTTTGGGATGGAGTTTCACACTAGAACAACCCTAGTTGCACATATAGATAGTATGTTCTAGTTTATCTTTGTGTAAAAATAGTGAAGCCATATGTTAAGGTTTTAGATTGCCTAATTCACTCCCTCCCCCTCTTATGCTACGAGCATTCGGTTCCTTGCAATCACACATGAACATCACACAACACAAGATCTAATTTACAATACGAGTTCGATTTGATTCGTCACAAACAAATCATCACAAATAACAAATACATCAAACAAAACTAAAATAAAAGACAAATGTATCCATGAAGAAAACTGCACTGATGCATTTCTACTATGCTTAGACTTGGTGAAACCAAAGGACGTTGACTTCTGAAGGCTTTTTTTCGAATCATATAATATAGACCCAAAGCTCAAAAACACACATGCGCACTTGCTTCTAGCAACACACACAACCCTACCACTATGAGCACCACCGAAAGACTAAGTCGACAAATCCTCGATATTGATAAAGTTACTATTGACGCTCATTGTCGATGAGAACATTGCCAACCACTAAAAGAATAACGACTGTTAATTCCTGGATAAATACAGGAAAAATGAGAGGACCAATACTGAGTCGAAAAATTTGAACCCTAGTAGGCAAATTCCACCACAAAGAACCTTACCAATTGAGCTATGCTCAGCTCACGACTTCATGGCATTGCTTGCAATGGTTCGTGCACAACCGCATTCACTGCAGAGACAAGGTTCTTTGGCCTGCTGAAACCGTCCCCCTCAGCGTAGAAATGGTGCGCTATCTTGTGCGTGTTCCAGAAGATGTCTCTACACGGCCTAGGAACAACACATCCCTCACTGACCACAAGCCTGAGCAGCTCCCTCCTCGAGTCAGCAACGACCCCCCGAATCTCCCTCTCTGCCGCGTCGATGGACGCCGGAGATAACTCGGGGCCGTCACGGAGGGCGCACATGCGGATGCTGTTCATGCAGCCCTCGCTCATCTCCTTCTTGTGCGTGCCAATGTCGTTCAGGAGGCGAATGGTAATGGACATGTGCCTGAGCAAGTTGTTGTACTCTGGACCCCTTATCAGGGCCTCTGGAAGCTCTGGCCCAACCAAGTATATCGATGGCACAACAACGGTACCCATCCCAGTGCTCACCTCCGCGACTGCCATGTACTCTTCCATGGTCGGCACATGTTTTGTCCTCGCCCAATCTTTCTCAACCATGTAGGCCTTCACCACGGCAAGCCACTTCACACACAAATGAATTACGAAAGCAGGCAGTGATGTATCAGGGTGGTGCGTGACTGATCAATGGAATAGTACTGAAATTAAGGGGAAGGGAGCCTTACCAGTTCAGCAATGTGGTCGACGACCTTGCGGTTCTGCACCACCGCACCTTTTGCGGCAATCTGGTTGTTGGTGTCGTAGACAGCCCGGAATAGGATCTCCACATCCTCAGAGCAGAACTCAATTCCGGCGTCTGCGTCCCACCTACAAAAACGAGAAGAGACAGTGGTGCTGCTTAGCTTCCCTCCACTAGTGATTCCATATCACCAATCGAATTAAGAACAGTGTATTGTACTACCTCTCAATCAGATCGATGAAATTCTTTAGCTCCTCTATTGTTCCTCCGTCGTCAAAAAAGTCATCAGATATTGCGATGAGGATCGAATTCTGGATCCACGCAATGCTAGCATCGTATAGTTCAGGAGGAAACACGGTGGAAGCCATAAAGACAAAGACATCCCAAGACATAACTCGTGCATATTTGAGCCTGTCCAGTCCAAGCTCCTTGGCCCATCTATCACCAACAAGTTTGAACCTATGAGTTGGTCTTTTTTTTTATCTGAATGTTAGAACTCCACAATGCTTCTAAGTTAGAAGCATTGTGGACTGATAGAAACTTACATCTCAATGTGATGGAGTTGTTGCTGGTAAATAGATTGCCCGGCATGGAAGACTTCAGTGGCTAATGCCAGAATATCGTCAGTTGCGTAACATGCCCTGATTCATAATTTCATATTCAATTTACAACTCTTGAAAACTACTACCTTTTACTCCTAAATATACAATAATAGTTTATTTCATCAAGAAAGGAGCTCACAAGTATGGTGACTTTTGCATCTGGATACCCTTGGTGTTGAAACATTCAATGTTCATCCTGTGCTGTAGTGGTTCCAAGGTGGCCGAGTAAAATGGAGTTTTAAGAGCATATTCCACCTGAAAACTTAAAACGTTGCGTTTTGTTCGAATGGGGGATCCAATAAAAAAGATTCTTTTTTATGGTGATTATACCTCTTTAGGCGATACTGATCTTGACAGTCTATTGGAACACAATTGCTGCTGCAGTAGTTTACCCGACCATGCACCAATCTTTCCTAGAGTCTCCTCATCTCCAGTGATACGTACTAGTGAAGCTCTGTACAATTCGAGCAAAGCCTTGGAATCATTAAGACTACGCCCTTCAACTGAATCGCGGAATCTAGACTCTTCAGCAAAATGAGACAGTAATACATCTATACCAAAAGATTCAGTTAGCTGATTAGCTTCATGAACAAATCCCAAACTAACGAATGCTCAGGTGTTCTAGTCTACAGGTACCAGATGAGACGTCATATCCGTGCATGCGTAGCAAGCGGAATGCCATGGCACATGTCTCCATATCCATTAGTATGTTGTCATCATTTTGCAGCAAGGACCTGCAATCCCCGGAATCAGGTCAGGATAAATGAGGGATGACATGGAGCAAAGACTAACAGATGTATAAATTACCTGTATGCCATGGCCAATATGCTGCTTATTTCACAAGAAAAATGAGATGATATCCCCAATTTTTCAAGGGTGTCAACCAGGCAAAGTTGTGTGTTTATGTTCCCTGCGGCATAAATAAATATTGACATTATGGGGCCGTTTGGTACAGCTTCATGAGCAGCTTCACGAGCAGCTTCACAACTTCAATAGCCAAACAGCCAACTCTCTGACCAACTCTCTGGTCAGCTTCTCTGACAACTCACTCTCACAGAGTTAAGCACATGGTGAAGCTGCCAAAACATGGCTCTCTCCCCCACTCATGAAGTTGCTCATGGAGTTGTTTTCTAAAAAACAGCTCTACAGGTGAAGCTGAGCTGTGCCAAACGGGCCCTATATGAAAACTAGTTGCATCATCAACGAGTATCCAAAAAAAGGCGCACCTGAACTGACAAACTTGTGTCCAACCCAAGTCGTGTCGAAGCCGAAGGACGATGGCACTTGCTTGGGGTCCAAGAGCTCCTGCCGGATCCTATTCTCTAACTCTGTCGTCTTCTATAACGTGAAGGAGCAATAATGATTATTACAAGACTTGTTAAGTTTCTGTCCAAGAGTGGTATTCCCTCCGTCTAAAATTATTATTCATTTTATTTTTTCTAGATACACAACTTTTATTTGCTATATATAATTAAGGGCATAAAAAACTACAGATCCGGAACACTAAGGCAAATAGTAATTTAGGACTAAAGAAGTAGATCATCAAAAGGGGCAAAACAATGTAGACTGAAGTTCCTACCTTAGGTTCAGGAGCCATGTCGCCTCGAAACACAACCTTGGCGCAGACTGCTTAATTGAGAATATATACCAAAATGTTCATTACTTGAATAAAAAGAATGCTTTATAAGTTTGCCGATGAAGGAATTGCACTAGTAGGAAAAGGACCTTTGATCCAACGCCCATTTTAGTCACGAATATTTTATTGTCCGTGAAGACCCTCCACGGGTTAATTCAAAAGGATACAATCCTATACAGTCCATTACATGTGTTATTTAGGTGACATAGTAAGAAAGTATTGTGCGAGGCTTGAGGTTGCGAGTTCGAATCTCCGCACTGCACGCACGCCTATTTCGTGTGAAAAATGCACGTGTGCGGGGGCTCCTGGAGTTTTCTAATAATTTGTTGGATTGCTTAGTCCCGATTGGTCTTTGAATGTATTAGCCCCTTACCAACCGGGAGTCAAACCCCATTTTCCTCTTGTGCATTTTAGATCTTAATGTGTTATTAGTACCACAACATGTGGCTGGCTAACGAAGAATTGATGACTTTTATATCCTAAAAATCACTAGCTAGATAGAAAGTAACTTTTGTGCAAATTATTAAAAGTGTAATTCATACACTGCGGCTGCACAATATGTACTACCAAAGAAGTATCACAAGTAGAGAACCAACCTTTGGTGTAGTCCTTTAGTCCCGGATGACTTTGGAGCCAAAGTCAAAGGCCTTGACCGAAATGTGCTAAATGCACCACCCATTTAATCCCGATTGGTAAGGCTACCTAGGACAAAAGGCCCCACCTCTAAAGGATAGTCCGGCAACAATTAGTGATGTCTTTGGTTTAGGTCTTCAGTCTCGGGTGGTGTTTCCATCGCGAGACTAAAAAGGTCCTCTTTAGTCTCGGGGTGGGAACATCACTCGGTACTAATCCCGTCACCCCTCCTCTCTATTCCTTATCTATTTTTTCTCCTCTCTCTCTCTCTCACCCCTCCATCCACCGCAGCCATTCTCCTCCTCGTCTTATTTTTTTCTCCAACCTTATCTCTTCTCTTTTTTGCTCCCAGCAGCTTCTTCCCATTGTGGAGCGCAGTAGCATTAATGGGCACATGGCCTCTCGGGCAGGATTTTAAATACTCCTGTTGTTACCAGTGGCAACCAGTCGGTCACCGGAGCTCCCGATCCGGTAGGTTCCGGATACCAAAACCGAACTGGACCGGTAAGGCCGGTTACCGTGGTTAGCCGAAATGTACCAATGGTTTTGTGAACCCTACTCCCGGTTGGCACACGTAGTCCAGGCCAGGTGTTGGTGGCCACCGGGTGGTGCACGGCCAGGCTAGGTGTGGGAGGCCAGCTCTAGTGGGCACACATCCAGGTGCAGACCAGCCGTGCGGGTGCCCGGCCCCAGCGAGCGCACAGCTAGGCAGCGCTACCCTGGCAGCCTGAGCGGGTGTGTGCAGCCCTCGGCAGCAGGCACGATGCGACCGAGTAGCTCGACGCGGTGTCGGCGTGTGGCCAGGCAGCACGTCCCCTAGTAACCAGCGTGAGCATGTGCGGTCCCCCGCAGCCGGCGCGCGTGGTGTGGACGTGGCCGGCGTAGTGGCTACCTAGGGCAACGGCATAGTGGCGGTCGATGGTGAGTTTGAGAAGCTTTATTTGTATCCCATGATTGTTTGTGCATTTTGGATATTGTAATCCATTTGAAGTTGATGAATATTTTGAATTAAATCAAATTTATGTATTTTTGTTGCTGAAGTAGTGATTCCAATCGAACTTGCTTATTTTCTGGTGAAGTTCTGAACCAATAATAGAACTTGCGTGATGGACGTATTATGTGATGGTGAAGCTGCGAATCAAATCGAACTTGTTCTTGGTGGAGTTGTAATTGGAATTGGACTTGGAGCTGGCGGTGGTAGAGGTGGAGGTGACAGCAGGCGTGTGTGAGCCTTTTTTAATTTCTAAGAACCATTTAGTCATAATTTGTAATACCAACCACGACTGAAGGGGGTCTTTTATCTCTACGAATTAGTCATAGTTGGTCATTATGGTCCTAAGGCTCTTACCAACTGGGATTGAATTCCAATTCTCTATGAGTGCACGAGTTCATTTTCTATGGAGGCAACAATAACAAGTTGGTATTTTGATCGACTTTATGCAAAACTTTGCTATAATTGTAAGTCTGCAATATTATCTAGCAGTGGCGATCCGGACAAAAATTCTAGATAGGGTGGGCATATGAAGATAGACATGACATATTTATCTCAACTTCAAAACCATAAATAAAATTTAGAGATGAAATAAAGGTGGTAACTCTCATATATATATGAGAAAAAACTTTTGCACAGTAGGACTAATATACTTCATCCTCCATCGCTCGCCGCCCAGGTTGAAAGATCGTCGCCGCCGCGGACGTCGCTCCTCTATCGCTCCCTGTCCAGCCCCCGTAGACGTCGGGTTGATGTGGCGCCGCTACAACTGCCTTGACCCGTTGGCCATCGTGGCCCATATATATGTTCACCGTGGCCGTCCATATCTTCCCCTTCTCCGTTTCCGTCGCTTTGCTGAGTTGATGGCCGTCACAGGTTCCTCGTTGCCTGCTGCTGCATACCTCTGTGCCAGCCCATAGCCGGCTGCTGCCTACTTCTGAATTTTTATGTGCTTGTAAGTTGAACTAGTACTTGGCCGCCTATTGCTTGCATGCTGCTGTTGCTGAATGCCGTCTCGATGCCATGGCCGGCACGGAGGAGGCAAGCGCGGCAGGGAGCTGCAGAGCTAGGTCTATGAAGGAAGGAGGCGGCGGCGCAAGTGTGCGCGAGCACGAACCCCTTCGCGTGAAAAAAGACGCAAAAACCCAAAGGAGATCAAATTTTGATTTTTTAGAAGTCCAATATTAGATACTATTGAAGATAGTTTCTTTTTTTTGCCTCCTAATACCTTTTTAGGAATTGGGAAATCTCAAGTTTTTAGGAGAAAGATCAGGAAACTGTTGGAGATGCTCTTCCCACATGGGTACACCTAGGCAGCTCGAGACAAGGAAAGTAGACGAGGTATTCTCTCGTACCTTTGGTTTCTTTGGGATTAAAGACGAATAGAGACGAGTTGAGGGGATTAAATTCACTACTAGTCAAAATCTCTCTAGTATGATTAACTGAACAAGGGCAAAGAGATGCGAGTACATATGTACAATAATACCAACTGGTTGCCAACCACATGTTCGTATAAAAGTATTTATTAGGTACTAGCTAATCTCTTTACTTTTCTGGACTAAAATCACTTTGTATATGCCGAAACATTTTTATAATGCCATAACGTCCTTTATGTTAATACATTTTTGTGCGTCGTGGGTGCTATTAGGTTTGTAATATTAGATTTACCTTACCTTGGGTTATTATACCCTCCTTTCACCGTGTTTACCTTTAACCTATTTTCTCAATCTATTGATAATCAAAGCTTCGAATTTATGACTTTTGACGGAACTAGTGGAGTTATATATGTTTGTAATTCGAGGAAGTAACTGATGGTGTGTTTTGTAGCTCAAATGTATTGTAATGTGATTACTGAAGGTAATAAATCTTAGTACAGACAGTTGTGTGTGACTGTTTGTAATCAAATTGATGCTGTAATTGAATCCCTTACCTACACAAACACATTGCAATCCCTCTCCCACTATAATCAGATACAAGAGTGCAACCAAATACATTGTAATCAAATTCTCTTTACATTTACGTTCCCTTAGGACAAACCGGACACTACCATAGTTCGACCACTAACTACATGCATAGAACGAAGCAGGTTAATTAACGATGGATAGATTACCACGTGGTTGGGCGCGCACGGGCTGGAAACACTGTCGGCGCCCGAGCAAAAAAGCCAGCTGAGGGAGCGAAGCCGTGGTCGTCCACATCATTGCTGCCTTGTACCTGCTTGTTTCTGATCTGTGTCTGGTATGTTTGGACTGGATCGAACGAACGGCGACCTCTACTTATACGAAATGCATGAGGGCAGGTCGAGTGACCAGTATAATTTTTGCATTTTGATCCCTTTTTAGTAAAAATTCTACATTTGGATCCTTGTGAGAAAAAATCTCAAAAATAGGTCTATAGCACGGTGCCACAAGCCACGACGTTATTGTAGAACGGCCACGGGTGGTGCATATAAGCAGTGCCGGGTAAAAAGTACCCCGTGTTGAATTACTTACCACTACTGACTTTTTATACAAATTTGACTATTCATCTTATTTAAAAATTTGTACAATTTATTTTGTTTGCTATATGCTTTCTATTGTATGTATTTTAAAATTTACTTATCCTTTTTACATGTTTCTAATAATTTTATGAATTACAAGAATGGTCAAAATTTTTAAAAAATAAAGACGACAAATATTTTGATAATCAGTGAGTCAACTTAGGAGGCCAAAAAGTCATTTTGACCGGAAGGAGTAGCAAATTAAAGTGGACCACAGCGACACGCTGTTTCCAGCGAATAATCAAACACGTGCGTGTGAAAAGTGGACCACAGGATCCATATAGGAGCGGAGACTAAATTTGTTACATGTACGTTGAAGAATACTGAATAAGATGGGATAATATTATATTCAGATCGTAGGATAGCAAATCTGTGGACAAACCATAAACGCAAACTACTTTGATATATTAATATTTGTTGTGCTTTAGTACGTAACATGAGGTAACAGTAATATGGGAGAAAACTGTGGGGG
The DNA here is from genome assembly GCA_947561735.1 of Cenchrus americanus. Taxonomy (NCBI): domain Eukaryota; kingdom Viridiplantae; phylum Streptophyta; class Magnoliopsida; order Poales; family Poaceae; genus Cenchrus; species Cenchrus americanus. The sequence continues at coordinate 193,798,760 of OX387242.1, forward strand.
TGATCCCCACAATATAAAATCATTCATTGAGCAAACTAAAAACAGGGTTTCAGAGTTATAGAGTGTTAGTGATCGATGATTTGTTGTTCAATACTATAGAAAATGTTTGTAGGAGCAGGCGGAATCGCATTTTTAGGTACGGGCGTGAAACCCGCTTCTAACTGTCTCTTTTAGAAATAGATATTTCTAGGTGTGAGTAAATGGCCCGCACTTGGAAATCCATTGGCAGATGCGGGCAATGGTGTCAACCACACCTGGAAGCACCATTTCCAGGTGCGGGTGACGGGGTGGCCCGCAGCTGCTAATGGATTTCCAACCTAAAACGTGGATGCGTTAAAAACTCTAAAATAAAAAGAAAAAAATCTTTTTAAAGCAACAATGTGTTAAAAAGCAAGATAAAAGCAAGTCGCGCCATTTTTCGTGTAAATTCGCGACACTACACGGTTGTTAATACTCGAACCAGCGACCTCCTCCACCCTCATGCAAAGCCTCCTCTACCACTGCATCACACACTCATATGTGTAGTGAACATGGTCTCATAAGTCATTTGTTCGAGTTTGGTTTTGGTGATTAATGACAACATGATCAATGGCTAACCAAATTGTTGAGCATGTCTTTATAGGCATTCCTAGGTCCCATGGATATTACAACAAGTTAACATACCATGCCTAAGTTAACATGTCATACCACAAGTAAAGCGAAGTTAACATACGATGCGCAAGTTAACATGTGCATAGCAAAAAGGAAGACTTAGTATATATTTTGAGGTTATAAGTGACGGTATGTTAAGTTAAGTGATGGCAAGTGAAGACGCAACGAAAATAGCAAAAAGGTACCGTCGGATGAACCAATAGTCTTTTTCTAGAAGCATCAGATGAATGCCAGAGGTGAAGCAGCAGGAATCAGTAGCACTGGATGAACCGACGGTCCGGTCAGTTCGACCATCGGTCAATCCGATGATCAATTTAAACAAGATAGAGACCTGCCAAGACCGGAGCAATAGCGTCGGATGAATCAACAACTTGGTTGGATTGAGCGTCTGTGTCACAATCGGATTTAAGGACAAACCCGAATGCATAAACACATGTGTGCCAGGATCAAGTTACACACACGTCAACTTAGTGAATACCAAAAACAGTGCCAAAATCGTAAAGTAAGTATTAAAACTTTATTACATGACCGATAGTCTTTAATCTAACACACCGAGTAGCTAGCAGCGGAAAAAGTAACTTAGAAGTCCTCCACAGGCAGCTAACTGGAGAGACGAATGCCTAGAACTCGTCGAATCCACAAGGATAGTCCTCAAAATGTCTGTCTGAGCAGCAGTCGGATGGTGTAGATGCAATATAAAACAACAAGCATGAGCACATGTCGTACTCAACAAGGGAAAGATACTATATCAACATGCAAGGCTTTATGGTGGAAGGCTAGTGGTTGCAAAGCAGTTACGCATTTAGTTGATCAAGTTTTATTAAGCAACTATTACTAACAAGTGTAAGTGTATACCATACCCACTTAAAATATGCATAATAACCCATAAAATGTAATGCACAAATTATTATAGTCTATCTTCCATAAAGTTAATCATGTGAGGGTCGAGGCTGCTCTTGACCATGAGCACGGCTAACTAGTCAGTTTTACACTCTGGAGAGGTTGTACACTTTCACCACAAGTCGCGTAAAAACTCAGAGTTTTGAACCCAACATGCTGTGCAAAAGAAGGTACAATACCACACTACCGAGGTGTGGCCGCATAGGGACGCTACGAGGCCTTTAGGAAGACCCTCCAATGAGCAACAACCCACTAGGTTTCAGGACTAAGCAGGGAACAAAGCTCCCTAGCGGGTCCATACCCCAGCATAAAATAACAAGCCCAACTTCCCTCTAGAGCAGGTCTATGCTCCGTCAACGCCTCCTCATTGGTCCCTTTCAGGTAAGGTTGCTACAACACTAAAGTCTCTAGTTATTCAGCAAAGGCAGAGCCATATGCCTTGTGGTTGTACGGTTTTCCTGGGTGGTTCTCCATGTTCCGATTAAACAAGCATAGTGTTTTTGTATGACATGAACAACATAAAGTAAATCAAGATTAAAAGTTCGTTGCATTAAACCACCCAAAATATGCTCTAGTTTTTGAGGTTTGTTCCATTAAACCACCCAAAACATGCTCTAGTTCCAATAAAAGTTTTCATGATGAGAGTTTCTCCATTTGAGGTTGTTTGTGAAACTTGAATTTCAAATTTGAGAGATTCAAACTTAGTTTTTCCTGACAATATGATTCCAAATAAAAAAGTTTTAGACTACAATGTTTCATGACTTCGCAATACCTACAACTTTAATTTTGAATGTCTCTACATTTGAGGTCGTTTGAAAAAATTCAAATTTTCAAATTTCAAAATTCAAACGTACTTTGACTTGACAAAATTAATTCATATTAAAAAATGGTTCAAATATATAGTGCTATAACTTCTGAAGTTGAACAACTTTTATTTTGGTCATTTGCTCATCTAAAATTGTGGTAGTAACATTCTTCACAAATCTTATACACCTCTCACATAGTTCTTAAACTATATAAGAAATATAGGTTTTTGCAAACAATCTCATAGTACTTCAATGGATATTTTGAAATATTCAACAATCTCAAATGAAAAAACTTGTCAACTACAAAGTTTTAGGTCTCACGAGCTCTACAATTTTGATATAAAGTTTATCTTCATCCAAGATCATATAAAAAAAGTTATGATTTTTATGACACGAGACCATTTCTAGGAGCAGTTTGATGTCATCACCTGTACCTAGAAATCCATTTCTAAGAGCAGTTGACATCATCACCCGCACCTCAAAATGAGTTTCAAGTGCGGGTGACGCCATCACCCGCACCTAGAAATAAGAATATTTTCAGGAGCGGGTCACGGCGTCACCCGCACCTCAAAATGATTAGGTGCGGGTGTAGCTGCTACAGTGCCATGCTTTTTTCTTAGATCGGGCGGCGAAACCTCCCGTTCCTCAATAAAAAGATGGTCGCTCTTGCAAATGTTTTATGTAGTAGTGGTTGTTAGATATTGTGCCAAATATTTGTACGAGTTCGGTTATCACGAGACTTGAGTTGTATTGACAGTATATATGACAGAGTCTACGTCATACTCCGTAACCCGAACCTCCTCAGAAATATGAGAGGGGGGCTACTGTTGTAATCATGACCACATAGCGACAGGCTCGTAGGGAAGACATCATGTCTAGATTCTAAATCGGCCGGTGTTGCGATATTGGGGATGAGCGCTTGTAGTAATGCCGTTAGGATGTAGGCTTCAGTTGGAATTTGTCAACAAAGGTTGTGTCTCCGTTGTCGTCCGTGATCGTGCAAATTTGTCTCGGCCAACTATCGTTCCACTGCGTGGACATTAACAGGTGACTCAGGGTCGCGAAGGTTTGATTTCTTACAGTAATTCGTCTGGCCTATCATCGTCAGGTAGCGGTACATTTTTTCTCGTACCGAATACACAAGCCACCGGGAACCAACTAACTAGCATCCCATATTTTTCTTCCATAACAAATCAGAACAAGCCACCAGCAGCCAACCAATCGAACTCTGTCTTTGACCCACCTAATGAGAATCTATGATCGGAAAATCACTTTACTAACCAAGTTATGACCGAGTGCTGCTGGAAGAGTGCTAGGAAAAAAAAATAATGCACTCCAAGCGTACTTTGACCCCCACCAGTCAAACACGTGAGCACGTGCTGGAGCTAAGGCTAAATAGCCGCCATGACACGAATTGAAAACGTTTGAGTGTGCAAAGTGGACCAATATATAATTGATATCGATTGTTCATGACGAGCAGACATAAAAACTTGATGTGAAATGTGCACGTCTCGTCTATATGCACAAGGACGGGCGTGGTGGTCCCAGTCCGAGTATGAACCTGGAAATCTGCAATTTTATAAAAGATCCTAGGTGTGCAAACTGCCTTCGGCTGCAGGCCCGTGGTTTTTATATGTATATGTTTTTTTAGCTTAGGATAGTAAATCGATCTATTGAAGAATACTAGTGTAACAGAAGGCAAAATAAATTTTTGTGCTATAAAGCTGAATAAAACATTATTCTTGTAGTGGTATAAGATGTGCCCGTCGATAACGAGACGCCAATTCGTCAACCTCAAGGATTTTCCAACTCATCAGTATTTCGAAGGTGCTTACAGTGGTAGGATTGCGTGTGTGTTCTTAGAGGTGCGTGTGAGAAACCAAGTTGAGTTGTGCTTTGGATTATATATGATGAGTGATTGACGAGACGATTTGAGGCTTTGTGTTGTGTGCATTGTGTGTGTGTTTCTCATATTGTTCAAGTGGTGTGTTGTCAATACACTTGCCATGAGTGGTTCATAGGGTTTGGTTGACTGATTCTTGGCCTAGTATTGCAAGTGTTGGATGCAGTTTGGTTTGCGTTGTTGCAGGTGAAGAACAAACGTGAAAGGTCTTAGCTAGAGTGGCCTTCGGGTGATGGAGAGACAATTAGGCTTGGTACGAGGGACCCGATGGACTATGAGATCTAAGTGCGGTCCGCATGGTGCAAGCAGAGCAAGACGATGTCGTGTACATGGAGGATCCTGTGTCGAGGGTGTCTCTCGAAAGGACCGGACTGGTGACCAGAGAGGGGGCCGAGAAGTGAATGGGAGCCGATACAAATTCTTTCTCAAAAGAACTCGACCTATATCCCAATCGCAACTCTGAGGGTCACACACGAACAAGTGGAAGCACACACAAACCTCTCTCGATACACTAGGAACAAAGCTTGAAAGGCTAAGAAGCAAAGCGGGAGCAAAGACGAAAGAGCTCGAGCAACACAGAGGAAGGCAGAGACCTACCATATCAACCAGCCGCAAAGTCTGGGTCACCCTGAGGAAAACAGAGCCGCACCAAGTCACGCGGCCTCAAATTCCAGATCAACCGACCCCCTCAGGTCGCCAGGTACCATTTTTGGGCCCGGGACAGCCCAGGAAACCGCCCGCGAATTAGCCTCAAACTTTAGATCGATGGATCTCCCAAACCACTTGGAGTTTCGAGACGAAACTTTGTGGAGATGGTATACACCCCAAGGGGAAGATATGCCCCTAAAAATTTCGGCCTCTAACTCCCTACAACTCCCGAAATCGTGAATCTTGGCGAAGAACACTATGAACTAAGGTTTATCCGAAAATCAATGAATCAAAGACCAAATCCGACATTTGAGGGATTCTCCAAAAATACCTCTGAAAATCTCCTAAAAGAAAAACGCACGGGATAAAAGGATTTGTCACAAGATTAAGAGGGAAGAACCACTATGAATCACTCAGTACAAGCCACTCACAAGAATCACAAATCTTGGATGGCAAAAAGCTCGGACAAAGAGCCAACTTTTTGCTCTGACCTTCTCTCCCAATGGCACCCTGAAATGAAAGAGCACTCCAACCACAAGCTAAAGAGTTAGCTAAACTTCACCCACTCCTCCTATATATAGGTTCTCCGGATAATGACCAAAGTGCTTATACACTTGGAGTTACAACACAAGCCCTCATAGGGGCATTTTGGTCAACACATGAAGTTCTCCATTGGATGGTCATGCATCCACCGGGCCTTTGCGTTCTCCCGACACAAGCGCCTCAATCATGCCACGGGTCGCCCACTTCAAAGCTTTTTGACGCACTCGGATCTCGTCTCCGCACGCCGAGCCTTCGGTCTTGGCTTTATGGAGCAACCATGGAACCCAACAATTTTGTGGTGAACCACCGCAAACCTCGCAGTCTCAGTGTAGTCTCCACGCCAAGCTCATCTTGCCTTGCCACCACGTCGTCCCGATTGGGTGTTGGTGTTGTGGCCAAACCAACAAACCATCGAGCTTAGCTTTGTGGAACAACCGAGGAACCCGTCGGTTTGTGGTGAACCACCGAAAACCCTGCATGCAAGGCACAACCTCACCACAACAAGCATCGGGCCGCCAAGCCTTTCACCTCCTGCTCCCAGATGGTCTACTCGGTCTTGCCCTATTCAATGACTAGGCCGCTACCTTGCACCAACTCAGTGTTCACGACATCGTCTTACTTTCCTTGCCACCATGCGGCCCGCACTTGATCCCGTCGGCTACCGAGTCCCTCGAACCAAGCCTACTTGTCTCTCCACTCCTTCAAGGCCACACAGGCATGTACCTTTCTCGCTTATTCTTCACCTGCACCACGCAAATCAAGCCGCAACTTGCACCTGCAATACTCGGACAAGAATCGGTTCACACCATGTTGTCAATCACTCATGACTAAGGAGCGACCATCCACCAGTCCTCGGATGCTCCAATCCTCAATCCCTCCCTTGATGAGTACATTGACAACACATAATGTCACCTATTTAGAAAAGAAAGAAAAATAAAAGAAACAAAGAAAATTCTCAAACAATTGATCAAAAGCCAAACACAAACCAAAAAGAAGATCACTTGAAAGAGCAAGTCTCAGTCCCCTATGGCAAGGGAAACGACTCAACACAACCGAGACAAAACACTCACAACACTGACTCCTCGATGGGAGGACAAAGGACTCGACACCATCGACAAAAGAGCACATCACAAAGCACATTCAGGAGACACAAAGAGCTTCCCATGCATGAATGTAAGCTCCCCCTGAACAAATGCTTGCAAACTCAAGTTCTCACCATGAACTGAGTATCCATCTCGAAAAATGTTTTATACCCCTTGATGCAAAGGTCCCCCTTGTTATGAAACTGAATTGGATGCACATTTCTCCCCCTTGTTTGTAATGCATGAATCAAGTCATGCAAGCATGAGCTTCTCAAAAAGACAATGATCACAATAAGATGCTAGGAATGATACATAAAACAAGCAAGATAGCCCAAAATTCCGTACAAGCATCTCTAAAAAAATAGAAAGGACATATGTACATGTGACATAGCCATGATCAATTTTAAACAATTTTCATCAAAAATTCTGTCTCATGAGCATATGACCTTAGCATGATAAAAAAGAGCACAAACAACATACATCCTACAAACTTCATGCAAAGTCACAAGTTCTCATCACAATTTCATCATAAACACCCACAAACTATCTCATCTCATGGCAATGCTACCGAGCCATGTGTCTACTTCTAGATATGAGACTTCTCGTTGGTAGACATCATGCAATGATTTAGCACCCAAGATAAGGAATTTAAAACATGATTGACATGATACAGATGAAAGCATATTTTTTCAAACATAGACATTTCATAGACACCAAATTCATCTTCGATATTAAGCATGGTACATGAAATGCCTTTGCAGAAAAAAGGAACTTGTGCTCCTCCACAAGGTAAAATGTAGGCTAAACATTCATAATGACAACAAGGTCTTTGACCCCAAATGAAAAGAGCAGGATTCCCAAATATGGATTAAGCAAGACATAGACATTTGAACACAAAATGAGCATGAAAGTGATTCTACTCACGCATAAATATAGCAATGTCACATGCATATATATCCAAAACTACCAAGAGCATAGCTATACATCATAAAAGCTCATCAAGCATGATCGTAGTCTCATCACCAGCATATCACAATAATCAATATATCTGAGAGAAGCACAAACTCTAAAGCATATGATACAAATGCAGTCTATGATACAAAGATGCTGAAAATGTTATGTTACATGAATGAAAGATGCAAGATGCATATGTAGACGAGATTCCCAAACCAAGCTCAAAACTGAAAAAAGAGCACAAAATTCACAAGCTCCTCTCATGCACTAGGGCCAAAGAGCATACAAAGCTGACCCTAAACACATGCGATAGAGCAAAAAGCACAAAGAAACTAAGTGGCTTTCAAGAGCACAAAGATAAAGGAAAACTCACTAAACATGTGTACAAAGGCTTTCAAGAGCTATCCAAAGCGGTGTGGAGAGCCATCCTGTCTTGATCACCCCATGCATGTGCAAAGATCAAGTACCATCCAACCCCTATTATCCAACCACGTCTCCATACCTACACGCAAGGAGACAAAAAAGACTAAGTCCTGGATCCCAAAGGGTTAGTAAGCACATACTTGGAAATCCAATACTTAGTCACATGCGTAAGCAATGCACTCAACTTATCGTGTGGGTTAGCATGATGCAAGTGCTGGTTCAAATGAAAAGGTTTTCGAACACTCTTAGAACCATGCCTCAAAGGAGCAACCCACGAAGAAAATTGAGTGCTACCACAAGCAAAAAGGCAAAGCTCATTCGAGGTCATAGGATAAGAAACAAAGCTAACACCACGATAAACATGTCATGGAGAAACACAAGAAGCACTAGAAGCATGTCCACGATCATGTCTAACTCACTAGATATAGTGTCATAAAACCCGTCAGCAAAATGTTCTTTCTTAGGCTCATGAGTGTTCATGCCATGAGAAGGGCTATGAACAACCAAAGGCTTAGAAGCACAAGCTTGCCGCATTTTCCTTACACAACGATAGCAAAAGCTCTATTGATGCCCATCTTTCCCATATTGAGAGCAATGGTATAAAGGCCTATTGGGTGGCACGGTTTGACTGGACGAATCACCATTCTCTTGTAAGTGAGAAGTCCCTGGGGACTTAGAGCAAGAAGCATCAACTACAACACTCAACTTGGTGCCCACACATGGCATGAGAAAAGCTACATGGCTTCATAAAAGCTTTGGCACGCAACCGTCACTCGTGCTTGACACAACAAAAGCAAAACTACATGGTTTGCCCATCTTTATTGCAAAAGGTGCAATGGAACTTCGGCTTAGAAGTATGATTTCCAAAGAAGTGAGAAGCAACCTTGCCATTCGAATCATCCTGAGCAACACCGGTAGAAGCAACAAGCTTAGGAGTAGCTATGGGTGAGCTATCCAAAGCACTAGCACACTTGCCACCGTCCAAAAACTCACGCTCAAGAGAAGAAGTCAACTCCAATTGAGAAGAAGCTATTCTGCAAACATCAACATCGGAGTGACAAGAAAAGCGAGAATCCAAACCCATGGCACAAAGACTCTTGCATCTTGTGCACAAAGCCTCATTTTCAAATCTGAGGTGGTCACAAGTACCACATGTCATATTTCTCAAAGTATCAATTTCTTTCTCAATGCACTTAGCATATGCGGTACGCAAGAGTTCATTTTCCTTCTCAATGTTAGAACTCATCTCATCATGCACAACCAACATAACGCTCATATCATCGCACATCTTTCTCAAGGCCAAAACTTTAGTTTCCAAATCAATGCAAGAGGTGCAAAAGAAGTCACATGAACAAGCAACATCATTTACATCTCGCAAAGCATTATCATCATCACAAGACGTATGGCCAGCATCATCAACAAGCAACAAAGAGCACATGCTACAATGCATGGATTTCTTATCACAAATTTCAACCCTAGCATGCTCAAGAACATATACACATGTAGTGTGAGTCAATTTTAATTCTTCAATTTCAGAAAACAAAGACTCACAAGAAACACATGACATAGAGGCATCCAACTTCAATGAGGGAATCTCATTTCTAGAGTTAGCAAGATCATCATTCAAGTTACCACACTCACTAGCAAACTCAAACATATCTCCTTCTAGCACCTCAATTTGAACAATCAAAGCATCACAAGATTTGCATGGCAAACACACATTGAATCTCAACAACTTAATTTCAGATTTCAAGCTAGCAATAGAAGAGTTCAATTGATCATTCTTGGCATGCATGGTTTTACAAGAAGTGCAAGACTTCATAGCACATGATTCAGAATGAGCCATACCACATTTCAACCAAGCAAGAGAACATTTCATCTTTTCATTTTTCCTACGCAAGGCATCACACAACTCTATGTTTCTCCTATGCAAATTTCCACAATCACATTCAACCAATCGCATAGGATCAAGATAGATTTGGCAAGCGTACCTTGGTTCATGCCTCTTAGCTTGCAGTAGAGTTCGCCTTTCTTGATATCACCATCTCGATAGTCCTTGATGAGGAATATCATCTCCTCCACTCTGACTTCTGCCTCAACCTCCATGCTCCTACTACTCAAAGAACCACAAAGGGAACAGCTTGGTGCCATACACAAGGCACCAATTAGGATTAGCTGAAAACAAGCACAAAACGAGCAAACCAAGACCACAAGCAAAATCACCCCTTTCAACTATGTGAAAACCTCAAATAGGTCACACAACTTTTGTAACAGGCCCTTAACACCCATTACATGCACCCACATTTGTAATGGTTGTTGTTTGGCGCTCGTTACCCATAAGCGCGGCAGGACGACCCCGGGGTTGGCATCCACAATGCTCGTTACATTAATTCTTTGTAACGGACTTTAAAATGAGCCCGTTACAAAAGTTAAATGTATTGGTAATAGGCTTGTAACCCATTACTGATCAATGCCCTATCGGTAACGGGCCCTTTAAATCCGTTACTGATCACTGTCGTATCGGTAGCCGGTTTTTGTGTCTGTTATCGATGACCATTTGACGCCCATTACTAGACTGAGAGCTCAATAATTAAAGTCTAGTAGCACTCTTCACTGCAGTGAAGCGCGAGTGTGGAGGCAGTGAATAAAGGAGACGAAAGTTTGTTAATTCGTGTCTCCTGTGTGAAGAAAGGAGACGAAGGTTTGTGAATCCGTGTCTCCTTTGAGTCTGTCTTCATTGACATGTCATCTCGATCTCTCATTGCTTCCATTTCGACATATAGGAACAATCAACAAATATATCTTTCGAGACAAAACAGACATTATAAGAGAGATAACTTGTCCACATAGATGAAGATAACTTGTCCATAGGAATAAAGAATAATTATTATAAACAGTTAACTTAACTTGTCCATCAGGATAGGACTTAACTTGTCCATCCCATTAATTATTTACTATGGTCAAGCTATCTGCCCATACACATCAACAAAACCATGCCCCTTGAATATCCACAAAAGTATGGCTATCTTACCTTGCACATAAACAAGCTTGAACTTCCTCATGTCCCATCAAGATTGGCTCTTTTTGCAGCCTCTTCGTGAGCAACCAGGGATTCTTGGAGCCCTTTGAGTGCATCTTTAATGGGCTCGAGACTCTGTTCAGTAGTATACTTGTACCTCCTTATGTGCTTCGCCTTTTTGATGAGGATGTTCACTTCTTTCGTGATTTTTTCAAACTCAGGTTTCACATAATCGCATACAGTAAGGTTTAGAAGTAACTCAAGCTCTGCTCGCGACTCATAGAGTTTTGCCTGAAACAGGGTTAAACATGGTATAAGAATAACATAGTTAATTCTGAACTAATTTTCCTTAGAACTTGGAGCATATAGGAATAGTTAATCATCATAGGAAAATTATATAAGAAATTGAAAATAATCCTAGGCTTCATAGCAGGGTGAAAAGTAAAAGCAGAACTATGTTTAGAACTGTTTTGCCTCAGAACTTGGTGTAAGATCATGACAAGCACAAAAGACATCATCATCGGCACTAACATTATCAAGCTCAAGCAAAAAGGCAGTGAGATTTAGAGAAACTTGCCTCGTCATCGCTGTGGTCGTTGCCAAAGTCAGAGATGAGGTCCTCTACACCTTCGCCGCTCCCTCGACCCCTCTTCATCATTGCTAGACATTTGTGCTTGTAGACATGAGGCAGGCGCCTCACCCACTTCGGTGCCCCCTGGCCAGCACGCTCCTCCTTGCCGCTGCTTGGCCCCTCATCAGAACCTGAGAGGATCCAGTCAAGGACCCTGTTGATAGATAAAAGACGTATCCACCTATGATCTGCAAGCGTACGGACCTACACCTTTTTCACCACGGGATTCCCTAGGTTCTTGTCAATCCGCGGAGCAAGGGGATTACAAGCGTTTGATCTACCTCTACTCACTAACTTATCTAAACCCTATTTATGGTTAAACTAGAAAATGACTACACTACACTAGAGCGAACGATTAAGCTATCAAGATAGAAGGCACTCGCCCATGGGTCTACGATACTCGAACATGCAACCTCTGAAAGCATGAAAACCAATCTAATTTATCGGGGGTTTTGACCACGGTTTCGCCCTTTCCCTCCACCCGTACTATCACTATGCGGAGGTATTCATGACTAGACCTATGATGGACACGACGTATTGAATGGATCCAAGGGAACATTGGGGCCCTTACTCCCTTTACAGCATGGTAGCTAACCTTAATCATGAAATAATATTCAACACAAGATGATAGATAGATATTCCAACAAAGTAGTGATTACATCTCAAGATCGATTACAACCCATGGACGAATGAGAAGATTACCCCATCAAGGTGCTAGAAATGACACAGTTAATCATGGTTACGCTTCCGACAGTGGCTTCCCTCTTATCCACTTGTGGGTGCTTCCTTCGAGATGAGCGATCCTCCTCCGGAGATCTCCCTCCTCTCTCTCTAGCTTGTGGATGGCCTCTCGGTGCAAATGGCTCTCCCTCCTGCAAATGGCGGCGCCTCCAGGGACTTAGGGTTGAAGATCCTACGGGTGCAAGGAAAGGAGGGCCGAACCGACCCCGAAGCTGGGCCAGGCCCGCTGTCTTGGGCCGACCGGCCCAGGCCCATCCTGGCCCAGCTCGGTCGCCCCTTCGCTCCCATGGGTCCTCATGCATTTATGCACTTTGCTCCCTCCACTTGCACCATTTTGGCGATGTCATCCTCGCGTCAAAGATGGAGGTTCTCTGTGCATGAAATCCGGTCTTTTACGCTTCAATCCTCAGGGATGTTCCTTTGTAACACTTCGGTCCTCGCCACCATTGGAAGTGATTTCATCAAGCTCATGACACGAACAAGACTCCGTAATTGCTCCTTTGAACTTGTTGTGAATCTGTCCTTTATGTCCATGTTTTCCTACATAAACACAATGTTGACGTTTGATTTTGTTACACCTAGCTATAAGTTTACCGTCAACATTCACGTATTTGATATTCTAACTAATGCTACTAACCCCCTGGAGGTATCAAGTTCACTCTTGCATGTCGATTTTCGAGTTTGTTGTTTACGTAGGAAAATAGTGCTTAGAGGGAGACTTTAGGATAAGTTCATCAAGCACTTCAAGAGACGATCATGAAGCCCCACACAAGTCAAGACACATCATGAACATGACTCCAAAGGGCCCAGGGACCGAACCATGAAGCTTTGAAACTCCAGGGACCTAGACAGAAGATGCTGAAGCTTGCGCGACAAGGAGCTCTTTTTAAACCGTGGAGAAGACGACGTCAAGGGCCCACATGCATAAGGGAGCAAGTCAACAATTGACCGAGGAGCATCAGGGAGCGAGAGAGGGCCGAACCGGGCCAAAACGGGCATGGGTCGGTCGGCCCAGGCCGGCCGACCTAGCCTGTTTTCGTGTCGGTTCGTGCCCCCCTTTTGCCCTAGGTGCTTGTCTATTTATTGCCTCTGACTCCGCCGGCCGCCACATCCATCCATTCATCAGAAAGCCGTTGAGACGAAGGAGAAGCACCGGGAGGAAGCCGACGGCCGCCGCAAGTCCTCGAGTTGCCTGGGAGATGGCTTAGGCCATGCCCTAGCTGCCATGGTTGGCCCTACGTGGTGAAGCCATGGTGGAGTTCCGGAGCCGCGACTTGAATTTGTCAAGTCGTTTGTACCTTCAGCATTCGATGGTGATATAAATCTATTCTTGTCTTTAGTTTGATCTACTATGAGTTGTGCTTATTCATATGTGTAGGTACCATATGCCTTTAATAGGATTCGATCGAATCATGGTGATTAGTCTTGTCTTGCGGATACACTGTAGTAGTGCACGGACCGAGGTTTATCGCTCGGTGTTGAATATCCTTGCGTAGTGACAGTATGGTGGAGAAGAAAGCGGCGAGTGAATGTGTACAGGACCACTCCATATTGGATTACTCCATATTGAGTATAATCCTTATCATAGTATAGGTTTAGATTTGTTTATCACCTTGGACGGAACGGCAACAAGAAGACGACAAGCTAGGTTTACCTTTGGTTTGCTTACCTTTATGGCTAGGTGGATGTGATCCATACATTCCTTTGTGTTTTTATGTTACCTTTATGCAATCAATGCTTTGCATAGGGTTAGACTGGTAGGTTAGATAGAGAACCTTAGTGGTTTGCTTCCGATCCTTGGATTGACAAATCTAGGGAGGACCCTCCTTGGCGAAAAAGGCACCAAGTCTCCCGTAGGCTTGCGGTGAACTTGAGCACGGTTTTGCACCGTCAACAAGCCCCCTTTTCTGGCGCCGTTGCTGGGGATCGGCAACTCGAACCCTAGGGTGATATATCTTTCTTTTAAACTAACCTTAATCTTATAGTTGCATATACGCTTGCTTTCTTGTTTGTGTCCTTGAAAGTAGGTGCAAAGCTAGACACTAGCGATCGAGAAAAGTTCTCAACATTCGGACTTCAACAAGTCCAACCTCACTCAACCAAGTTGATAGCTACGCAAAGATTTGATCTTTAGTGGTAGGTGCTAACCTTGGTTAGTGGCCCAACATCCACTATTGAACCCCCACCCAAAGCAAACGAAGATGAACAAGGTGCCTATGTGTCGATTAAGTTTTTAGACTAATGTCTTTTGGAGGATTGTTTGTTCAAGCTATAGGTTTCAGAAACGACCATGACAAGCACGATGGAGAAGGATTCCATTACCATCATGCTCATGAAGTGATGGTAATAATTTTTGAAGCCAAAGGATGCGTGACATGGTGCCCTAAAAAACTTCAAGATGAAGACCACAGGTACATATCCGGATCCATGGACAAAAAGGATAACAATGTCATCGCGATGTTTGCATGAGCCTCAACAGAAAACAATTAGATATATTTGGATTTTCAAAAGCTCCATGAAGTCTACATTCCAAAGAATCAAGCGGGGAGGCAATCGGAGGTTCCTACAAACGGATATGGCCGAATCACTGATGGTTGCACATGCTGAAATTCTGGACAACAAGCAATGCTGAAGTGAAACAGCCATAGCTCCCTCATTCGTACTCCGGTTAAGGCGAATGAGTACCCATTGGAAAGCTAATTTTATAAATTTTTCAATAGAAATATATTTTGGTATATGTTCTGTTCTGAATGCAGGGGTAAATCCACGAAGAAGAGGGAGCAACAAGGTGATCACGACAAGATAGAGGAGATGAACACAAGGATAATAAATAGAAGACGGGGCAACGGGTCCACAATACATATATGATAAAATTCAGAAGCTAAGGACTAAAACAACCCCTTTGAAGCATGGATGAATGAAGACACAAGAGGCACCACTCAACACATGATGATGTTGGAAGCGAACCACGACGGATTTCCTAAAGGCAACATTAAGCTGCATGGCTACTTTGGATTCTCGCACTAGTAACCATGGCTTCACGACAATAAAAGGTAAGTGAGAAAGTCAAGCTCTATGACTTTAAATGAAGCGCTTTGTGGGACACAACCCGATCTTTTTATATATCTATATAAACTATGACAAGTCTACATTGTGTTCTTTATTTGAAAACTCCAAGTAACATTGTAGCATTGCTCTAATAAATGTCACAACCACATGTTGTATGCTTTAAATAGATTTTGAGTGAGTACTTTGCTACTTGAAATTTGAAAACTTGCAGACCACTTTTTCGTGTGCTTATTAGTGTTTAGAGTTTTTTTGTATCTTTTAGAGAGAAATATGAAGTGTGATCCCTTTGATTCTAGACTTGTGGCTAGTTAACTTAGGCTAACTTTTGCTTTTGGTTTAGATCACCACCGTATCATGTCATATCATTTTGTTCATTCATAATCATGTTGCACTTCTTTCAACTTTGTTCTCCACCTTTGCATTATGTTGCATGTTGCATCTCATCTTTTATAACCCTTATAAGAAAAAAAATACATCATTGCCCAAACCTTCCTATCAAACCACACCTAGAACCTAGGCCAACAAAGGGAGTGTCGGTGTTTAAACCTCTCGACCACCATGGGAGGTACCCGCAGCAAGGTAGAAGGTGGTGATCGCCATGATCTGGAACCCGATGGTATGCGCGAGGACACAAGACACGAGATTTATACAGGTTCAGGTAGCCGGAGTAGCTACCCTTCGTCCTGTTTAGAGTATTGCGCCCTGCGCTTGGATGTTGATCCCTAGAGGGATTGTGGATGTCCTCCTAGGTACCCGACCCTCCTTTTATATAGTCCAGGGGGCAGGTTCCTAGTCGGTTACAAGGCAGGAGTCCTAGTAGGATTACACAGAGCGAGTCCTAGCAGGAGTACAGGGGATTTCGAGTAGGAGTCCGTCTTCTACTCTTCCTCCTTCTTTGCATGAGTACCCGGGGTGTATGCCCGACAAGCCCCCGAGCACGTTGGAGTCGAGAGTAGTAGTTCGAGTAGTCATGAAGCCTCTTCGAGTAGTTCTTGAGCGTCCTCGAGTACTGCTTGGAGAAGTCTTCAATAGTACTTGAACTGCCGCGAGGCTGGAAGGTGGTCCAGCTCATCAGTCTTGAAGTCGAGATTATATGGAAGTACGATTGCAAAATCGCACTCCATATAGAGTAGCCCCCGAGCCTTAGGTTGAGTCACAGACTCTAGTTGAGGGTCAGTCTTGATTCTGAATCATCCGTCTTGAAAAAATTGAACGATGGGTGTAGCATAGTAGCCCCCGAGCCTTGAAATGATTAGGTAATCAATCCAAGGGTCTTCAGTGTTCGCGAAAGCCATCATCTGAGTACTCTTGCAGCATGTAGCCCCCGAGATAAGAGAGCCGTATGAGCCACGTCGAGTAGTTATTGGTGTGCAGCCCCCGAGCTTGAGAGCATGCGAAGCCTACTGGAGTCATCCTCGAGTAGTAATTTGAGTGCAACCCTCGAGCTGGAGAGATTCCGAGTAGTAGCTTGGCGTCGAGCTGTGCAGCTTGAGAAGTAGTTGTGCCGTCAGAGCGGACTTTAGTTGCGACCGAAGTCGACTTTAGATGCCGGCAGAGCGGACTTTAGAATGCGACTTTGAAAACCGAAGTCGACTTTGTGCCGCGCTGAGCGGACTTTAAGATGCGACTTGAAAACCGAAGTCGACTTTAGTTGCCGCACAGAGCGGACTTTGATATGCGACTTAAAAACCGAAGTCGACTTTAGTTGCCGCACAGGGCAGACTTTGAAATGCGACTTTAGAAGTCGACTTTAGGATGCCGTGTGAGACGGACTTTAGATGCGACTACAATAGTCGACTTTAGATTGCCGCGTAAAGCGGACTTTGAAATGCGACTGCAGTAGTCGACTTTGTGCCACGCGGGGTGGACTTAAGATGCAAAAAACGAAAAGCACTTTCCGGAAAGCCAAAGCGAATAAAAAATCAGAAAAAACGAGTAGTTTGCCGCCGGAGCGGGCTTAAGATTGCGATCGAAGTCGGCTTGTGCCACCGGAGTGGGCTTGGATGCGACCGTTAGTGTCGACTTGTTCCACCGGAGTGGGCTTGGGTGCGATCGTTAGCGTCGACTTATGCCACCGGAGTGGGCTTGGGTGCGACCGTTAGCGTCGACTTGTGCCACCGGAGTGGGCTTAAGTACCTGAGCCATGGATTTCAGACCCAAGGTACAGTTGCCGCCGGAGCGGGCTTGAGGGTGCGACCGGAGTTGGCTTGTGTACCTAGGCCATGGATTTCAGACCCAAGGTACGGGTGCCACCGTAGTGGACTTGAAGGTGCGACCGGAGTCGACTTGTGTACCTGGGCCATGGATTTCAGACCCAAGGTACGGAGCGCGAGTACTTAGGGTACTTGGACCCATGGTACAGAGCGTGAAGACCACGTGCAGCTAGGTTCCATCGTCGCCAGGACCCGAGGGCCGCTTACAGCTAGGTTCCATCGAAGCTTACACACGTAGTATGCCATCAAAGCAGGCGAAGATGCGACCGGAGTCGACTTTAAGTTGCCGCACGGAGCGGACTTTAGAATGCGACTTTAGAAGTCGACTTTAAGTTACCGCACGGAGCGGACTTTAGAAGCTGCCTCCTAGGGATAGCCCCCGAGTTGATGAAGTAGACTCATGGTGACTTGATTGATATACCCCAAGAGTAGTCAGCAGAGTGTAGCTCCCGTGAAAACCCGCCGAGAAGCATACACAAATGATTAGTCGGCAAGTAGTCCTACATGATGAGGAGAACAAGCCAAGAAAATAGTAATCATTTAGATAAATGACTTAGCTGTTGCTGCCTGGGCAGACTAATGATGAAGCCGTGGCGATCGGCGATGGAGTCGTGACGGTTGTTGTTGAAGTCGACTAGTCAGAGTTGATTCCAACTAGTTGTTGGGGGCGTGACTGCCGTTCTCGACTAGTATGGATGAAAGGTTGACGCGATGCGACCGGAAGACGACGTCGTGGCGGCGTGTGGCGTACTCGAAGTAGAGCCAGTGTTGTCGCGAGACAAGTAGTCGCGACGCACAGCGTGGCTGAAGTAGAGCCAGTTTGGCCGCAAGAGGAAGTTGCGGCACACGGAGTAGTCGACGATGAACCTCGTGACGGGCCACGCGACGAGCCACTCGACGTGCCGAGGCACTTGGACGCGCGGCGTAGGCGAAGTAGTTGTCGACAAGCGATGAGCAGCGCGATGTGCCGAGGCACCCAGACGCGCGGCGTAGGCGAAGTAGTCGACAACGAACCGCGCGACGATCCGTGAGACGAGCCGCGCGACGTGCCGAGGCACCCAGACGCGCGGCGGAGGCAAAGTAGTCGACGATGAGCCTGCGCGAGGCGGAGTAGTCGACGACGAGCAGCGCGATGAGCCGCGTGGCGAGCCGCGCGACGTACCGAGGCACCCGGACGCGCGGCGTAGGCGAAGTAGTCGACGACGAGCCCGGAGTAGTCCACGACGAGCGGTGCGACGAGCCGCGTGACGAGCCGCGCGACGTGCCGAGGCACCGGACGCGCGCGCGGAGGCGAAGTAGTCGACGACGAGCCGGAGTAGTCGACGATGAGCGGCGTGACGAGCCGCTTGACGAGCCGCGCGACGTGCCGAGGCACCCGGACGCGTGGCGGAGGCGAAGTAGTTGACGACGAGTCCGGGCGAGGGCGGAAAAGTTGACGACGAGTGGTGCGACGAGCCGCGTGACGAGCCGCGCGACGTGCCGAGGCACCCGGACGCGCGACGGAGGTGAAGTAGTCGACGATGGGCCCGGAGTAGTCGACGATGAGCGGCGCGACAAGCCGCGTGACGAGCCGTGTGACGAGTCGAGGCACTTGGACGCGCGGCGTAGTCGAGGTAGATCGCTGCAGCCGGGAGAGTGGAGACGAGTAGTCGCGGTGCACGGCGAGGTTGACGTAGAGCACGTGCGGCCGGAGACGAGTAGTCGCGGCGCACGGCGAGGTCGACGTAGAGCGCGTGCGGCCGGAGACGAGTAGTCGCGGCGCACGGCGAGGTCGACGTAGAGCGCGTGCGGCCGGAGACGAGTAGTCACGGCGCATGACGTTGATCTTTATGCTTCCCTGGTAGCCTTCCATGTGTGCCTGAGAGTGATTCATAGCAATTTGAAACTTGATGCCTCCCGGTCACGTCATTTAGCAAGATGACCAACCAATTGTTTTGCACGCGACGTGTGGCTGTAGTGAAGAGCTAATGGGCTTCACATGTGCTTGCAGGAATTCGAGTTGCTACCAGACAAAATCGGCTTTCAAGTTGTGTTGGACTCCAATTGCTGCGACACAACAATATGGATAGGGAAACAGAGGAACTCGATTTTGAACTGAGGAGGAGTCCTGGACGGAACCGTTGAAGAAGTCCGTACAGAACCGATCAGGCTGACAAAAGCTGGGAGCATACGGTGTTCTTCATGACTTCGAATCCGAGCGTGAAAAAACCGAATTGATATTGATGCCTGATCTTGGTGCTCCGCACGGACATGGCAGGTCGACGTGGTGCAGATTTTGACGTGCTTGGACATAGTGGGTTGTGGTGATGTTGCCGTGACCATGGTCGAATCCACCTTGAACCCGAACACGGCAAGCTGCAATTGGTCGGCACCGAGTAGATTGATTTCGAACTGATGCTCGATTGAACATGACGAGTTGTTGATGAATAACCACGCCGTGTCGGTAAATTTATCCAAATGGTGAGGTCCTTCGAATCCGCCGTTGATCATGACGATCGGCCCCGCGGTGGGCGCCAGCTGTCGGTGTTTAAACCTCTCGACCTCCATGGGAGGTACCCGCAACATGGTAGAAGGTGGGAATCGCCATGATCTGGAACCCGAAGGTATGCGCGAGGACACAAGACACGAGATTTATACAGGTTCGGGTAGCCAGAGTAGCTACCCTACGTCCTGTTTAGAGTATTGCGCCCTGCGCTTGGATGTTGATCCCCGGAGGGATTGTGGATGTCCTCCTAGGTACCCGACCCTCCTTTATATAGTCCAGGGGGCGGGTTCCTAGTCGATTACAAGGCAGGAGTCCTAGTAGGATTACACAGAGCGAGTCCTAGTAGGAGTACAGGGGAATTCGAGTAGGAGTCCGTCTTCTACTCTTCCTCCTTCCTTGCATGAGTACCCGGGGTGTATGCCCGACAGGGAGGAATCAACTTATGTCAATCTGACCAAGTCTATCTCTATCCCTTTCTAATTAAAATTTTGACTAGCCTCGTCCTAAACCATTAGGGAAAACCCCTCGTACCTTTAGTAATCCTAAAACCATAGGTTTGTTCTACATCCAAAAATCTAACCCTTGTTTCTTTTTCTTCTTTGTCGAAACCACCTTAGATAGAATTTCTTCACCCGACCTCTCTTTTCAAAATTCTTGTCTTAAGCCAAAAATATAGGATACCGATAAGCCTTACCTTAAAACCTTGTTAGCATGTTTTAAGTTCTTTTGATAAAACTTTTGACAAAACTCTACCTCTCATGTCAACATTGAGGAACAACATCGAAAGCCTTTTCAAACATTGCTTGCCCTTTTTACTAACCCCTTTTTGCATTTGCATTTTGCATCAACCCCTTTTGTTCTACCGTGCATAGGATAGCTTGGTTTCTTTGCGAAACGTTTTGATGAATGTTTTATTTCCATGATAATGCTTCACGTGGGTATTTTCTTTTGAAATCTTGTGTAAACATGGTGTTTAGACATGATTGGAGATCACCATCATTTAGTTTTATGAACCTTGCTTTCACGTTGCATATGTTGGTTTATAAGCTTTGCAATGCGATTTAACTTTCTTGCGGCATAAAGAATTATTAACCTTGAAATAAACATGTTGTTTTGATCTTGGTTAAACCTTTATGGTTATATAGAAATAAAGCAATCTAGTTGTAAACATGGTGTTTGGAACTTGGTGCAAACATTGTCATTGTTTATATCCCTTCCTTTTATTTGCATATTCACCCACATGCACGTACACTCATTAGGTTATCTTTTCTTTTTACTAAGTAAGCTATGCCACAAGTTAAGGTCTTAAGGATGCGTTAGGTTTTTTGGCAATTGTTTCTACTCCCGACCATCACCCCGGGGGTAGAATGTGCATTTGATTTGTTTTGCAGGCATGACGAAGTGTTCCCATGAGTTCTTGACCAATTGCAATCAAGATCGTTAGTCATCTACAAGGCTTGAGAGGGAAGTCGCTGTTTCCATCAAGATTTGAGCACATGCTCAGAGATGTACAATGGAAGAAAACTTAATATTCAGAAGCTTCTTCAAACCTTCTTTCCAACGCATCAAGAATCATCAATTTTGAAGACTTGTATAAGGAGATATGGCGAAAACATTGAGCGTTGCACAGTCTGAAATCAGCACTGGACAGATTGCATCGCCGGAGTAAAATAGGCACAACTCTCTTGTTCGGAACCCGTTTCATGCGTACGATGGCTCGTTGGAAAAATAATTTCATGAACCTCAACTTGGAGGGGTGTTTCAGTACATGTTCTGTTCTGGAGGAAAAATAAAAACTGTGGAAGATGAGGCAGCGACAAGGACGGGATGGAAGTCGGTGATGACGATATGATGAAGGATTGGAACCATGGCTTGATGATGATAAGAAGTTGAAGGACAACTGAGTTAACAAAGGCAAGGAAGTGAAGACGATTCTCAAACACAAAAGGCCACATAGAGTTCAAGGATCACCTTCACCACAAGATGTTCATCATTCTTTTTTCCATGCTAAGCACTATGCTTAAGCATGGGGGAGGCCACACTGTACTTTATTACGAGCATCGAAAAGGACGGTAACTCACACTTAACTTTACCTTTCGTTCATCATCCTTTTAAATGCTTGCACATATATGCTTTCAACCATATACAACCTTTGTATTTATCTCTCTATCAATAACATGGCTACTAGGAGGACAACCTAGGTTAGTTAGTTTTTATTTTTCAATAAATGAATCACCATCTCTTTTGAGCTTACCACGATGATATCATTTGTATGCCTTGCTTATGAAAAAATGATGAAAGTTGCCGCTTTGTTTTACTTGCATGATGTTTTATATGACATGACTATTTGCTCTATATTAAAAGGAATTTAAATTGAATTAAACACCAACTCTTTCATTTGTGGAGGTTAAATGACTAATTTCTAAGACCCACATACTTTATGTTGCTCTTTGATTTAAGTTTACCGATGACCTATGCCTTGTACTTGTTTTATTTAGAATTACTATGTTATCTACATTTGTGAATCTCTTGCAAGGCTCTACCTACCAAAGCCTATATACATACAAGTACTTTAATCATATAACCTTTAGTTTGCAAACTTATATCTTGATGAGTTGGATTAGGATTGATTTCCGTGGTACGAGACTAAGAAGCTGGTCATTCCTTTGCGTATCTTTTTCATGCTAGCAATTCTTGTCCATGCATTGTGAGTTTCTACATTTGAAATTTCACAAACTTTGATGGGCATCCACCTCAAACCCAAAACATCTTTTTGTGATTACCTCCTTGACCACAACCCAAATTGAGTATGGATGATCTTTCGATGAATTTTCTGAAGATTTTCTGGCAAGATTTCAAGACATATAACATATGGAGGGACTCATCAATGAAGATCTCAAAAGATTTATAAAGGAATACAAGGATTTTTTACTTCTTTAGCAGCCATAGGTCCCCTCACTTATATGCTCGAGGACAAGCAATCATTTAAGCATGGGGGAGGACTGCTATAGCAGTACTATGTTGCTTAAAAGTTCGGAGGAGCATAAAAATGAAGAATAAAAAATAAAAAATTATAAGAGAAAAAAATGAAGGAAAGAAAGAAAAAATGAATAAGAAAGAAAAAAATAAGAAAAGAAAAAACAAATGAAAAACGAGAAAAATAAAAATGCTCCTCGGTTCTTTTTAGCTTCATTTAAATCTTAGAGAGCTTTGAAGACAAGTCCATACTCAATCTTTTCCAACCATGTGCAATCCGATAACGAGAACTTTATTCGTGTCTCGGGGTCACCCATTTGCCACTTGCACATGTCCACCTTTCTAAATGCGTGTGTTCCATCATTCTCTTTCCAACATTTATTTTCCATGGCCTTTGACTAGTCTCGGTAATTCCAATAGATCTCTCTTAGTTCGACAATATTTCAAGTATAATGTTTTGCTAGGATTGTTTTTACCTACCATGCTCCACATAAGCTTTCAACTTTCATATATGAGTAGAATAGGTTGAGATTAATTTAGTGTTGGCTTGAGTGACTTGACGAGATGAGTATTTCCATGAGCTTTTGCAAGAGAACCTCACTTATGTTAGATGTGCAACTTTTTGAAAACTCTTCACGATGCAACAAGGTAAAGGTTTGAAGTTTGCTTAAGTTCGAGAGCACTATATTTGTTTTATTGTGGCATGTTCCTTAATGATAGTCTATCTTCCATAATGAAGTGACCAGTCAAAACTTGAACCTTATATGCTAAATACTTTAGAGAGCAATATGTCTTGTTGTGTATAACTAAGTGCAGGGAAGACATTGAAGGGCAACATCGATTTCCAAGTTAAGTAAAGATCTTGGACTTGCTTGAGGACGAGCAAGGTTTAAGCATGGGGGTATGTTGACGGTCGATTTTGGTACACCTAGCTATAAGTTTACCGTCAACATTTGCACGTATTTGATATTCTAACTAATGGTACTAACCCCGCGGAGGTATCAAGTTCACTCTTGCATGTCGATTTTGGAGTTTGTTGTTTACGTAGGAAACTATCGCTTAAAGGGAGACTTCCCGGATAAGTTCATCAAGCACTTCAAGAGACGATCATGAAGCCCGACACAAGTCAAGACACATCATGAACATGACTCCAAAGGGCCCAGGGACCGAAGCATGAAGCTGTGAAACTCCAGGGACATAGACAGAAGATGTTGAAGCTTGCGCGATAAGGAGCTCTGTCTAAACCGTGGAGAAGACGACGTCAAGGGCCCACATGCATAAGGGAGCAAGTCAATAATTGACCGAGGAGCATCGGGGAGCGAGACGGGGCCGAACCGGGCCGAAACGGGCCTAGGCCAGTCGGCCCAGTCTGTTTTCGCGTCGGTTCATGCCCCCCTTTTGCCCTAGGTGCTTGTCTATTTATCGCCTCTGCCTCCGCCGGCCGCCACATCCATCCATTCATCAGAGAGCCGCTGAGACGAAGGAGAAGCACCGAGAGGAAGCCGACGGCCGCCGCAAGTCCTCGAGTTGCCTAGGAGATGGCTTAGGCCATGCCCTAGCCGCCATGGCTGGCCCTGCGTGGTGAAGCCATGGTGGAGTTCCGGAGCCGTGACTTGAATTCGTCAAGTCGTTTGTACCTTCAACATTCGATGGTGATATAAATCTATTCTTGTCTTTACTTTGATCTACTACGAGTTGTGCTTATTCATATGTGTAGCTACCATATGCCTTTAGTAGGATTGGATCGAATCATGGTGATTAGTCTTGTCTTGTGGATACACCGTAGTAGTGCACGGACCAAGGTTTATCGCTCGGTGTTGAATATCCTTGCGTAGTGACATTACGGTGGAGGAGAAAGCAGCGAGTGAACGTGTATCGGACCACTCTGTATCGGGTTACTCCATATCGAGTGTAATCCTTATCATAGTATAGGTTTAGATTGATTTATCACCTTGGGCGGAACGACAACAAGAATACGATAGGCTAGGTTTACATTTGGTTTTCTTACCTTTATGGCTAGGTGGATGTGATCCATACATTCCTTTGTGTTTGTATATTACCTTCCTGCAATCAATGCTTCATATAGGGTTAGACCCGTAGGTTAGATAGAGAACCTTAGTGGTTTGCTTCCGATCCTTGGATTGACAAATCTAGGGAGGACCCTCCTTGGTGAAAAATGCACCAAGTCACCCGTAGGCTTGCGGTGAACTTGAGCACGGTTTTGCCCCATCAACACCCAACACATCCAAATGCATGCACAAAAATGAACTTGTTATGTGATTAGTGTGCCTAGTGGCATGTTAGTTCCATAATCAAATCCAAACCAAAGTGTAATGAACATGTTTGGTGTACCAAAATACACTGTCAACATCTCCCCCAGGCTTAGATCTTACTCGTCCTCGAGAAAGTACTCGTGAAAGAACTTCGTCCAAGGCGTTGTAATCGTGCTCCACTAGTTCTTTCTTCACAAGTTAGTCAATCTTTTATCTTTAACACATAAACATAAAGCAATGATCATCATACATAAACATGGGCGTTTAAAACTTTTACCATGTCAAGATTTACCCCACAACTCAAACTCTTCACGCAAGGTCTTCAATTTCAGCCATGCTTACTTCCTTGCTTCTATTGGAGGGTTTTTATGATTTTCAAAAATAAAATTCCTGCAACAAGAGTTAGACAAAATCCTTTCTCCAAGCTCTCTCAAGTCACTCATATGAGGTGGCTATCCTAAACAATTTTCATAAAACTTGGAAAAAGAGAATTTGCTAACCTTTATTACAAGGGTTTTCTAATAATTTTTAGAATTGAATTCCTCCAATATTTAGCATCGAACATAGCACAACCAAAATATAAAGCTCTAGATCGAAGCATGCTGCGAGTAATTTTAGAGGTAGCAAGTCCACTAAGCACTACGGTAAACGTTTCAAACGAAACACTTATGTTCATATATCAAAAATTAAAGATTAATAAACAAGTAAAGTAAGAAAAAGAATCACAAGAGACAAAAATTTAAATGACTCTTTTTACTTGATTTTTTGACGCAAACACTAAATTAAGACACTTCAAACTTGCAAAATTTTAAAGCATACTCAAACTCAAACTTAAGACTAAAAGACTCTCACACTCTCACAAAAGCTAAACTAAACAAAACTAAACTTGAAGCAAAAGGCTAAAAGGCTAGCAAGCTAGCTCTCTCCCACGCTAAAATCATACGATGTCCTCGTCATATCTTACAAAAAACTTTAGAGGGAAAACTAAACCAAATGGTACTCTTGCCCTTCAAGTTCCCCACCATGCCGAATAACTTGCGCACGTTGCGATTCAGAAACTTATAGTCGTCTTCGGCCACACATACCAAATCCTCCATGCGTTGCCTCATCGCCTCCATGGCCTGGAAATATTCGTCGACCGATGCATAGAGCTCCGTGATGGAGTGACGACAAGCCGCACAACACATCGGATGCATCCCGAAAGTGCCATCATCACCAGGGTCTTTGAGGACCATGTGTGGTTCGAGGACCGATGGATGGTCGCTTCCTGGTGTGATGAGTGATTGACAACGTTGTGTGGACTGATTCTTGGCTAAGTATTGCAGATGCAGGTTGCGGCTTGACTGGTGTTGGTGCAGGTGAAGAACAAGCGCGAAAGGTCATCGCTAGTGAGGCCTCCAGTTGTGGAGAAGACAAGTAGGCTTCGTTCGAGGGACCCGGTGGCCAGTGGAGTCAAGTGCGGGCCGCATGGTGGCATCAACAGCAAGATGAAGTTGTGGACGATTTCTTGGTTGAGCCTCAAAACCAAGGTCGAGCCGGGACTATGTGGGAGCCAAGTCATGAGTGGAGATTGGCGGAGGCTACACCGAGTTCGCAGGGTTTCCAGTGATTCACCAGAAAACCACTAGGTTCCTTGGTTGATCCACAAAGCCAAGACCGAAGAACCGAAGACGGAGATGCAGCAGCTCCAGACCGGTCTGACCGGTGAGGTGCACCGGTCTGACCGGTGTGCGACGACGCAGTCCGGAGACTTCGAAGCAGAGGACACGCGTCGGGAT
This sequence comes from Cenchrus americanus, assembly GCA_947561735.1. Taxonomy (NCBI): domain Eukaryota; kingdom Viridiplantae; phylum Streptophyta; class Magnoliopsida; order Poales; family Poaceae; genus Cenchrus; species Cenchrus americanus. Next base: position 193,825,855 of record OX387242.1, read on the forward strand.
CGCAAGGCTTGTGTCGAGGCTAAGTAGGTTGCAGTCGCCAAGCATGACAAAGATTTCCGATTTCGCCCTCGAGGGGCATGTATCCCTAATTAGATAGTAAGGGTATTTTAGGCTTTCGGTTGCCTCCTATATAACCCAAGAGGTGAGAGGATGGCAGCAATCTCTTGGAACCCTTGTTCATTTGCTTTCCTATTTTCCCTTCTTATTTTCCTTAGGATTTCCATTGGACTAGCTTGAGAGCTTCATGATGAGATATTGTGAGAGGGTTGGATGATTGGGCGGCAAGCTAGACCTTGTATGAACCTCTTTGTGATGTATATATGATTCGGCGTGATTCCTCAAGGTTTGGATGTGCTGTTCCCATTTATTTTTTGTGGTGATTTTTGGAGCCCTCTTTTGGTGGATTTCTTGGAGTGTTTTCGGGACCTTTCTCTTTGGAATTTTGTGGGGATCTATCTGTGAACCCTTCGTGGTTCTTTTCCCTTTGATTCCCCTCCCAAATCCGTGAGAAAAGGGGCTTGATTTTGGGGTTTTCGGTGCTCTAGAGTTAGAGGAGTTCTTGGCGCGATTACTTCGATTCCTCTTGATTTGGTGAGTTTTGTGGACAATAACTTGGCTATGGACTCCCCATGAGGTGTTCCTACTATCCACAAAGTCTTGCACAAGGCCGTGGAGCGATTCGGGAGATCGAGGTTTGGATTTGGGGGTGTTGACCCGCGAGTGCTGTTCATCCCGAGCTGCCCAGGTTACACCGGTCTAACCGGTGCTCTTGACCGGTCTGACTGGTGTAAACCCTTTGTGGGATTTGCCTCGGGTGAGCTGCTAAATCTGTTTGTCTTTGGGTCAGGTTGTTGCTGGTCAGTTCTTCGTTTGTTTGGTGTTGTCTTGCTAGGTTTTGTGTAGGGTTTTCCTTCCGTGCAGGTTGCGTTTTGGGGGTGTTTTGATTCCAGGGCCTAGAGAAGTCACTAAGTCTTTCTGGAAAATTTGGTGATCAACTCCTGCAGCCACCGACCTGATTGGCTCTATCCACCGATCTGACCGGCGCAGGCCGTCGGTCTGACCGGTGTAGCACTGGCAGCAAGCCGTGCAAGTTTCCGTTGTGCGTGTTTGTGTGTTTTGGCTCGGAAGGTTGTTTGTTGGTTCCTAGGATCAGTAGCACTCCAGTGGCTACGTGATCTTGACCAACTTGGGTAGTTGAGTCGGAGACGTGTGTTGGACGTCGTGTTCATCTTGTTGGAGCCTCTATCTCCTTCGAGAAGAATTTTTATCGGCTCCCATTCACTCCCCCCTCTCTGGTTCGCCGTATCGGTCCTTCAATTGGTATCAGAGCCAGTTACGGGTCTTGATTGACTCTAACCAGTCTAAGATCTAAGGATGGTGTACAAGGAACAGGGTTCGGGTCCTCCACACTTCGATGGCAAAAACTACCAGATGTGGAGTAAGCGGATGATGGCGTTCCTTCGTGGAAAGGGTCAGATCGTTTGGAATGTCACGGTGGACACATCCTATGTCCAGCCGATGAACTTCCTTGCTCCATGATCGAGGGACATGTTGGACGCCAACAACAAGGCGGTCGACTACTTGTTTCGTGCTCTGTGTCATCCTGAATTCGATCGGGTGGACACGGAGAGCTTGGCTTGTAGAATCTGGTCGGTGTCGAGAGAAGCTCATGTTGGGAATGCCCAGGTTCATACTCGGATGTATGCGACCTACTGGAGAGAGTACGAGAACTTCACTCATCTCCCTGGTGAGTCCATCGATGCCTTTTTTCAGAGGTTCACGGTGGTTGTGAACAACATGAGGGCCAATGTGGACGTGCTCCCGTACCATGATCATGATAGAGCTGTCAAACTCTTACACTCGTTGGATCGTACGGTTTGGTGTGGAAAGTTCGAGTCCATAGTGGAGTCGGAGAAGTATGACACTCTGACCGTGAACAAGCCGTTTTCGAAGCTCAAGTCAGCTGAGGTGGATAGGGGCATGACAACCAAGATCAAGGGCCCGATTGACTCTCATATTCTTGCCCTCGTCGATGGTTCGAAAGGAAAGGCTAACGCTAACCCATCCACTAGGATGTTCTCCTTGTCCTCTTTGCTGTCTATGCCAGATGAGGAGTTCGACGTGATTGGAGAGGTCGAGCTGGCGTTGCTGACAAGGCTGTTTGAGAGGCTGCACGAGAACCGGATGAACATGAGGAGGAACACGAGGACATGCTTCTATTGCGGCAAGCCGGGACACTTCATCGTCAATTGCCCGGAGAAGGTAGAGAACAAGGACATCTACAAGCACAAGTCAAGGACGGATGGCAAGTACCAGTTGAGGCGTGACCACAAGAGCACGCACAAGAACAAGCACAAGGACGAGTGACGATTGAGGAAGAAGGAGAGACGAGGCAAGGCTCGAGCGATGGTTGGAGCGAGCGACGTCGACTCTAGTTCTGCATACTCCACCTCGAGCTCAAGTAGCAGTGAAGATGAAGGTGATTGTCGCAAGGGCAGGAAGTCGTCCAAGAACCTGAGCAGACTGAGCTGCTTCGCTAGATATGGCTTCTGCACCATGGCGTCGAGCTCCGGTAGCAAGAAGAGCACCCAAAGCGACTCGAACTCCGACTCCGACGACGAGGTGTGTGATGAACTTCCCTTCTTGCGTCCATATAATGAACGGCTTGGCTTGTTGCTTGATAATCATGATGACATGCTTATAGAGGCTAAAAAAATAAGGAAAGAGCTTAGGGCTTTGCGTGAGGATGCTAGGACTAGAGTGGCTGAGTTAGAAACACAGAACCTGGATGCTAAGCTTGAAATTGAGTCCCTAAGAGCTTCACCTATTATTTCTGATGAAGTTGAATGTTCTGATTGTCCTATTTTCCTTGCTGATCTTGCCATGTTTAAGAAAAAGCATGCCTCCAAGTGTGAGGAACTAGATGTGCTTAGGGTTGAAGTGGTTGAGCTTAAGTCTAGACCTGCTTTGCTAGGTGCTTGCACTTCTTGCCCTATCTTGCATGGTAAAATTGATGAGATGCATGCTGACACTGTTTCTCTTGAGGCTAAGCTGAAAGGACCAATTCCTACATCTTGCTCTACCTGTGAATTGCATGCTTTGAAGAATCTATAACTTGCACATTATGTTGATCGTTTGCAGGATGAGAATGATGAGTTGAGAAAGTTGATGGGTTGGTTGCCTGGTCATGAGCCTCAGTTGAGGATAATGATCGAGACATACAAGAGGCAGGATGGTGAGGGACTTGGGGCAAACAAGGTTGGTGAGGGAAGTGGGGAGAATATACCAGAGCCACCAAAAACCCACCACAAAAATGATTTCCCCCTAAACCTAACCATCTTTGGAACCTACTAGACACAACCCCAGCTCCACCCATGTTTCCTCCACAAAAATGATTTCCAAAAGCCTATCAAGTTTGGGAGCACTTCGGGAAAAGTATTCTTTGGGAAATAGAGTGAGAAGGCTAGTGAGGAGAAACCGGTTGAGAAGCCGAGTGGACAGAAACCAAGTGAGCAACCCCATCCCAAGTCTGAACCTAAGCTTGTGAGGTTTCATTGTGGCTATTGTAGGAGAGATGGCCATAAGGATGAGTTTTGCTTCAAGAGGAAGCGAGAGGAGAGAATGGCGAAGGAGTGGGCTAACAAGGACAAGTACAACCCTCCAAATGGTGTACTTGAGCCTCGTGTGCAGATGCCTAGGCCCAAGGCTAGTGTGAGGACAGTTCTAGCTTGGGAAGAGTGAAAGGCTGTTGGAGGTGCTGCTGGCCGGGCTACACCGGTTAGACTGGTGAGAGGCACCGGTCAGACCGGTACGGACCTGGACAGGTAGTGGTTTGGGTTTCACGCTCGTACAAGTGCTAGATTTGGTTGTGGAGGTCGTGGCTCTGGTGTTTGGGCTGGAGAGTTTGCAGGAGACCAGTTTGCTAAGCGTTCTCCCGCTCATGCTTTGAGTTGGAGAGGGGGGACGGTCCACAGTTTTCCTTTCGTGGTTTTAGTCCTCCTCAAGGTAGAGAGGGTTGGTTCCCTCGTGGTGGTGTTCGTGGAGGTAGCTTTGGTAGGAAAAATGTTTTGGATTGTGCTAACCCCACTTTTGAGCAAATGGCTCGGCACTGGTTTTACTCTTTTGGTACTAACCCTAGTGCTGAGTCGTTTGTTCGCTCACGTGCTTGTTTTTCAATTTCAGGTGGGAGACTTGAAGACCGGAGAAAAGGGGTGGTTCTCAAGTCTCGTCCCAGTGGTGACAAGGAGGTACATCACCTTTGGGGACAATGGGCGTGGGCATGTGCTTTCAGAAGGTGAGATTAAGGTGAGTGACAAGATCACTCTCAGGCGTGTTGCTCTTGTTCAATCGCTTGGGTACAATTTGCTTTCTGTGTCCCAGCTGTTGGATGAGGATTTTGAGGTGTTGTTTCGGCCTGGTGGTTCTCAGATTTTTGACTCTCGAGGGGACCTTGTCTGTATGGTCATTCCCGAGGGTTAGGTGTTTCGAGCTGATTTTTCTCAGTCTTATGGTGTTGAGCGTTGTTTCTTGGCTGGTTCTTCGAGTGAGTTGTGGAAGTGGCATAGGAAGTTGGGTCACTTGAGCTTTGACCTTTTGTCTCGCTTGAGTAAACTCAATTTGGTCCGAGGATTGCCACGATTGAGGTTTGAGAAAGAGTTGGTTTGTGCACCTTGTAGGCATGCCTAGATGGTAGCCTCTTCTCACCCGCCTCTCACTGATGTGATGACTGAGCGTCCATGCGAGCTGCTCCATATGGACCTTGTTGGCCCAGCTGGTGTGTGATGTGCGGGTGGGAAGTGGTATGTCCTTGTTGTGGTGGACGACTACTCTCGGTATGCGTGGGTGTTCTTTCTTGAGGAGAAAGGGGAGACATTTGGTTTTGTTAGAGATCTTGTCTTGAGGTTTAGGAACAAGAGGCACGGAGATGCCATACAAGCAATTCGCAGTGACAATGGCTCGGAATTCAGAAACTCTCATTTTGAAACCTTTTGCCATGACTTGGGTCTTGAACACCAGTTTTCGAGTCCGTATACGCCTCCCCAGAATGGTGTTGTGGAAAGGAAAAACAGGACCTTGTGTGAGATGGCTCGGATGATGCTTGATGAGCATAGGACTCCGAGAAGTGTCTGGGCCGAGGCGATGAATACCGCGTGCTATGTTTCGAACAGGATCTACCTTAGAGTGCATAAGAAGAAAACCTGCTATGAGTTGATGCACGGTCGCACACCCAAGGTGAGTCACTTCCATGTCTTTGGTTGCAAGTGTTTCATTATGAAGAAAGGGAAGAAGTTGGATAAGTTTGAGGCTAGGTCGGTCAATGGTATTTTCTTTGGTTGTGCATCTCAGTCTAGAGCATATCGTGTGCTCAATCTTGAAACTAACCAAATTGTGGAGACTTGCGAGGTAACCTTCGAAGAGACACAGCCATGTAGTCAGCTCGTCTTTGAGTGTGTAGGTGATGATGAACTTGGCGAGGAGATCTTTCAGGAGGAGGAGCATGAACATGGAGATGATGAAGATGGCGGTGTGGTGCTCGCGGCTGAACATGTACACACTACTTCGACTACGGTGATGGATGACCCCTCTCCCACACCTACGACGACGAACCAAGATCAAGGAGAAGCTGCTGTTGAGGGGGAGGTAGCATCAAAGAGAGAACATCCCCGGCGAGTACAAGTGGATCACCCAGCTTCGAGGATCATCGGCGACATGAATGAACGTACTACATGGTCGAGAGTTCGAAACAATTCTCATTTCGCTCATACTGCATTTGTTGCCACTTTTGAGCCCAAAGACATTGGACACGCACTATTTGATCATAATTGGGTTAATTCGATGCATGAGGAGTTAGAGAACTTTGAGAGGAATCAGGTTTGGGAATTGGTGGACCCTCCCCCAGGGTGTAAGCCGATTGGTACAAAGTGGGTGTGGACGAACAAAGAGGGAGAGAATGGTGAAGTGGTGAGAAACAAGTCAAGCCTTGTTGCTCAAGGGTTCAGTCAGAAGGAGGGGATCGAATACGAGGAGACTTTTGCTCCCATAGCCCATTTGGAGGCGATAAGGATCCTTCTAGCCTTTTTCTGTGGCTAAATGGTTCAAGTTGCACCAAATGGATGTGAAGAGTGCCTTCTTGAACGGTGTGTTGGAGGAAGAAGTGTATGTGAGGCAATCACCGGGGTTTGAGAGTGAGAAGTATCCCCACCGGGTGTACAAGTTGAGGAAGGCGCTTTATGGGTTGAAGCAGGCACCTAGAGCTTGTTATGGTAGGTTGAGGAGGTTCTTGTTTGAGCGAGGGTTTGAGATGGGAAAGGTCGATCAAACCTTGTTTTTACTCAGGCAAGGCAGAGATATCCTGATTGTGCAGATGTACATGGATGATATTGTCTTTGGTGGCTCGTCTAACTCTCTTGTTGCAAGGTTTGTAGAGGATATGAGCAGGGAATTTGAGATGAGCATGATGGTCGAGTTGCAGTTCTTCCTCGGGCTACAAATCTAGCAATCAAAGGAAGGAATATTTGTGCACCAAGCTAAGTACACCAAGGACATTGTGCCGAAGTTCAAGATGGAGGACTCCAAGGCTATGGCGACGCCGATGAGTATGACTACAACTCTTAATGCGGATGAGGAAGGTGAACACGTGGACTAGAAGGAGTACTGAAGCTTGATCGGGTCACTCCTCTACTTGACGGAGATGAGGCCGGACATCCAATTCTCGGTATGTCTATGCTCTCGTTTTCAAGCGTCTCCAAGGACTTCGCATCGACAAGCGGTGAAGCGAATTTTCAGGTACTTTCGTCACACTCCCGACTTCGGCCTTTGGTAATCCGCATCCTCTTCTTTGGCTCTTCATGGTTTTTCAGATGCGGATTTTGCCAGGTGTCGGTTGGATAGGAAGTCCACTTCTGGGACTTGCCGGTTTTTGGGATCTTCTTTGGTGTCTTGGTCTTCCCGCAAACAGTCGAGTGTTGCTCAATCAACTACCGAGGCAGAGTATGTTGCCGCAACTAGTTGTTGCTCTCAGCTCATTTGGATCACATACACCATGAGTGACTTTGGTGAGTACACCCATGTTCCACTTCACTGTGATAGCACCATGCCATAAACGTTGCAAAGAACCCAGTGCTCCATTCCAAAACAAAACACATAGAAGTGAGGTATCATTTTTTGAGAGACAATGTAGAGAAAGGGAAGATAACCTTGATCCATGTACCCACACATGACGAACTAGCCGATATTTTCACCAAACCCCTAGATCAAGCAACTTTCACTCGTTTGCGGGGGGAGCTTGGTGTGTGTTTGATTTCTTGAGTTGGGTGTGTGCGAGCTCCTTTGTAGCATATGTATAGCTTTCTTTTATGCATTTCTTGCATTTGGCATGGCATATGTAACATGATGTATATGCATCTTTGTATCTTAGGTTTCATGCTATTTGTATCTTATGCATTTGTTAGGAAAAGCTTCTCCTATATACATTCTTCACCATGATGTGCTATATATGATCGTGGGAGCTAGTTTGGTATGCTATGGTTGGTTTGGCTTAGCTCTTGATGATCTTGATTTATAATCCATGGTTGATGGCTATGTTTTGAAAAATGTCACATATATGCTCTCTCATGTGTAAATGCCTTTATATGATCTTGACATGTTTTAGTGGCTTGGTCATGCTTAATTTCATGTACCCAATAGGCTTTATGTTCCTCCATATATACTCTTTGAGGGGGTGGATGGCAGCCAACTCTTGGGACCCTAGCTCATTTGTTTTCTCATTTTTGTTTTCTTTTTTCCTCTAGTTTTCTAGGACTAGCTTGAGAGCTTCATGTGGGATCTAGAGAGAGGGATGGATGTATGGGTGGCAAGCTAGACCGTGTTGAACCTTCATGGTATGTATAGATGGTTTGGCGTGGTTCCTCAAGGTGGTGAAATGCTTTTCCCGTCCTTCTTTGTGGTGATTTCAAAGCTCTTTGTTGTGCTTTTCTTGGCGGAGTTTTGAGTACGATTTCTTGGGGTTTTTGGTGGGTGTCACATATGAGGATCTTGTGCCTCTTTAGCTAGTAACTTTGCCCCCAAGTCTCCCTTGATTCGTACTCGGTTTGGTGGTTTTTCGAGTTCGCCGAGTTCTTGACCTAGAGAGATGATTTCTTCAATTCCTCTTGATTGTGAGAAATTCGGGTTGATTCCTTTGAGGTAGAGGTTGCCCAGGAGGTAACCCAGCTATTCCCGAAGTTTCGCTGAAATTCGTGGAGTGATTCGGGAGATCGAGCGATGGGAAGTTGAGGTTTGACCCGCGGGTAGGTTTTCTGGAAGGGGCGGTCTAACCGTGTGGGGGTGGTCTAACTGCCTTGGGCCTTCCAGGTCGAAGTTTTGATTTTGCTGGATTTTCCTCTGTGAGTTTGTTCGCCTTGATCAGAGGAGCGTTCAGGAGAAATTTCGGGTCGTTTTCGTGCTGTTTGCTAGGAGTTCATGCTTGGAGTTCTTTGCTGGGTACAAGAGGTTAGACCGCCCCTGGTAGCCGGTCTAACCACCCCTAGGCCCCTGGGTGAAGTTTTGGTTTTCGCCAAGATTTCCTGGTAGCTGGCTTGGCCTTGACCAGAGATCTCTATTGGTGATACCGTGGTGCGTTTTGGTGCTCGGAAGAGGTGTTTCGGAGGATTTCTTGGTTGCCTGGTAGAGGCGGTCTAACCGCCCCCCATACCCGGTCTAACCGCCCCCTCTGGACAGCCGGCTTCCGAGTTGTTTCCACTGTCGTGGGTGCGTAGGAGTTGAGGTTGCTGGTAGTGTTTGTTCCTTCCAGTGGCTACGTGGTTTTGGCAAATGGAAGGTAGAAGTGCGGAGCATGTGATTTTGGGGGTCCGACCGAGCGAGTTCATCTTGTTGGAGTTTGAATCTCCTTCAAGAAGAATTTATATCGGCTCCCTTTCACTCTCTGGTCGTCTAATCGGTCCTTCACAGACCCACTTGCTTTGCAATTTCCCGTTTCCGAAGGTTTTAAACCTCAAATTGTAGAGGAGGACCTTATCTCCTTCTTTAAATTCTTTCTTCTTCAACCTTTTGTCACACCACCTTTTAATCCTCTCTTTGTAAATGCTTGCATTTTCGTATGCTTTCAACCTCATCTCCTCTAGCTCGCTTATTTGAATTCTTCGCTTTACCACCACGACATCAAGATCGAGGTTCATCTCTTTGATCACCCAATACGCTTTATGTTCCAACTAAACCGGAAGGTGGCAAGCTTTTCCATAGACAAATTGATAAGGGGTCATACCTATCGGTGTCTTGAACGCCATTCAATATGCCCACAAAGCTCCGTCTAATTTCTTTGGCCAATCTTTGCCCCCCTTCTCTATGGTTTTGTTGAGGATGCTCTTTAATTGCCTATTCGATGTCTCCCCTTGTCCTTTGGTTTGTGGATGATAGGCCGTAGAGACCCTATGTTCAATTCCCAACTTGGACAAGCACTTTTTGAAATTCTTCCCGATGAAGTGAGTTCCTGCATCGCTAATCAAGATTCTCAGAGTACCGAAGCGAGGGAAAATCATGCTCTTGATCATTGCAATGGACTCCTCCGTGGAAGCTATATGACATGGCATGGCCTCTACCCACTTGGATACATAATCAACCATGACTAGGATATGCTCATATACATGTGAGTTTTTGAAAGGCCCCATGAAGTCTATTGCCCACACATCGAATAAGTCGATTTGTAGATTATATTTCAATGGCATAGAATTCCTTTGAGAAATATTCCTGGTTCTTTGGCATTCAGGGCATGACGCAACGAATCTTTTAGTATCTTCATGCATCTCCGGCCAATAGAATCCGTTGGACCACACTTTTGCTTGGGTCTGAAAATGGCTATAGTGTCCACTGTACTCCGCCGAGTGGCACTTTCTCAAGATTTCTAGCCTCTCTTCTCTTGGAACACATCTTCTCATGACTCCATCATTGCCAAGTTTGAAGAGGTAAGGTGCATCCCAAAAGTATTTTCGACTTTCAGAGACTATCCTCCTTTGAGAGTTTTTATCTAAATGATCAAGAGGCATCCTCCGAATCGCTCGAATGATATCAATCATCCAAGTGTCTTTATCGAGCACTTGATAGAGGTGGCCATCTCTCATTTTGTCTTCTATAGGCTCTTTATCATCTTGTCCATGGTTCATCCTAGACAAGTGATCGGCCCAACATTCTCCACCCCCTTCTTATCAAGATTTCAACATCGAACTCTTGGAGAAGAAGGATCCAACGGATCAACCTTGGTTTAGCATCCATCTTAGCCAATAGATACTTGATGACTGTCGGTGTTTTAGACCAGCAACCTAGCAAGGGGAGTACCCGAGGTAGATGAATGTGGCCTCACCGAGATCGGTAACTCGAAGGAAGAGACACGTGGCACACAATTTAGACAGGTTTGGGCTGCGAGGTGCGTAATACCCTACGTCCTGTATGCTGCGTAGCTCTGGATAGATTGGATGTGATTACAAGATGATGCGCAATATGAGAGAGAAGGTTCCCTGCCTCGCCTTATATAGTCCGGGAGGCAGGGTTACAGGCCGGTTTAGGGAGAGAGTACTAGTCGTGTACGTCTATGAGTCCTCTACACAGTACAAGGTATGTATAGCTTCCTATCCGAGTACTGCTCCACCGAAGTCCTTGCGCCTCACGCCATCAGGTACCGTGCGACACAAGTCGGGTAGTCCCAGGGGCCCACCGAGTAATCGGTCCTGTACCCACCGAGGTAGTGGGCCCAGGGAGGTCCATACGACAAGCCCCTCGAGTACTTTGTAGTCGAGCAGGATAGCTTCGAGTTGTCTTGACGGTCTTGACGAGTAGTCCTCAAGCGTCCCCGAGTACTACAAGTCAAAAGTCCTCAAGAATACTTGAAGCATCCCGAGGCTGGAAGGTACTCCATCTGATCTTTTGAGTAATCCTGAAGTCTTCTCGAGTAGTCCCCAAGCGTCGTAGGGTTCTGCTCTTGAAGGTCTTAAACAATACCCGTGTTGTCTTGAAGTCGAAGTTTATATAGAAGTGCGATTGCAAAATTGCACTCTGTATGGAGTAGCCCCCGAGCCTTAGGTTGAGTCGTAGACTCTGGCTGAGGGTCATTCCGAAGTTCTGGCAAGATTATCCCGAAAATCCGGAGAAAAAAACCGAAGGACACGTGGCACGGATCCCCCGAGCCTTGAGTCGAGTACTTCATCTCGACTTGGAGGGTCATCTTGTATGTAGAATGTGTCCTGAGTTGCTCTTGAATCTTGTCGCTACCCAGGGAATTGATTAGATGTAGCCGAGCCCCCAAGATAAGGCGCATCGACTACTGGAAGTTGAAGGGTCAAGCGCTGCCGCTAAGTCAGCCGTGTTGAAACATATCCATCCGGCCGTTGAGGAGCCGCCTGTTGACTTATAAATAACAGCCAAAACTCTTAGGGTTTCTCACCCCACACACTTGAAGTCATTTGTAGCAGATCTCGCCTAGAATCCACCGCCAGTGCACACTGCCATCTCAGTGTAGATCGTAGATCCAGGCGCACCGCCGCCAGTAGCCACCACCGCCGGTTTCACCCCCGAGCCCGAATCCCAACAAAGAGTGGAAGAAATTGAAGGCCAAGACTGAGGACCTGTTGGCGCTGCTGATCAGTGGATTTCTCCAGGAGAAAGAGGTCGACATGTGGCGCGCCGCCGTGGGAGATCCATACCCGATGGAGAAGAATCCGGATGAGATCCCGATGTTCATGCGATTCGTGGAGCGCGGGTTAGCCCTCCCAGCAAGCAATTTCTTCAAGGGGCTTCTTGAGTACTACAGTATCGAGTACCTCAATCTCAACCCCAATGGTATCTTCCACACTTCCTTCTTCGTCCATTTCTGCGAAGCTTTCTTGGGGATCAAGCCCCACTAGGTACTCTTCCGGAAGTTCTTCCGCGTGAAGCCCCAGCCGAGCGCCAACGACCCACAAGTAGTCGGAGGAGCTGGCATCTAGATGCGCGAAGACGCCGCAAAGCAGTACCTGGCATACAAATTAATCGACTCCAACCAGGATTGGAAGTCGAAGTGGTTCTACGTCACCAACCACCGCCCGGAGCGTCCGAAGCCCAGCGGGAAGCAGCCAAAGCACCGGCCCCGGTGGAATACCGAGCCGATGATGCAGGAGGGTATCCAGCTACCCGAACTGCTGGCGAAGACCAAGGCTTTGAGGGAAGCCGGGCTGAGGGCCGAGCATGTGGCCTTCAGCTTTATGAAGAGGAGGCTGCAGCCGCTGATGGCTCGCGACACCCTCGGCTACCAGTACATCGGCGAGGGTGACTCGTCGCGGATGCCCGACGGCGAGATTGATGACGACGACATCATCGATAGGCTGGGCAGGATCTTGAAGGACATGCAGACGTACACGCCCTGCCTGGTGCCCGAGTACTCCGCCGCTCATCCACCGAACGAGGTCAGTAGCTGCACTCAGTGTACTAGTACTGATTATGTAGTAGTAGTCGTTCTCACCCAATGTGCTTGTTGCAGGATGACATAGTGAAGTTTGTCTCCGAGCCGGCTTCGCCTCCCCGACTTGTGGAAATCCCAGAGGAGGGGAAAATCAAGGTCAAGGAGCGCCGCGAAGTCGGCGAAGGTGACGACACTGTTATCGTCGCAGACACATCAGATGAAGATGATGAGGAAACGCTTCAAGAGCGGTTCCAGCTACGGTCGAGATTCAGCCGCCCTGGACTGCCTGATGTTCCTCTCATCCAAGAACCTCTGACTAGTTTGGAGGCTAGTTGGCCTGTGCCGCCGAGGAGGCCGCGCAACGTGGCATGCAAGCGCGTGGCCAAGAAGCTGAAGGTTACTGAGACTACGTCTCAAGAGGTAAGCTCCTCGAGTAGAGTAGTCAAGTACTTGTCTTTCCATGTTGTGTATGCTGACAGCAAAATTTCGTTGCTTGCAGGAGATTCCACCTTCCGACCCCGTAGACCAAGGGGACGAAAGCGACTGGGAGACTGTAGGGGAGCCGGCTGAGAGAAGCCGCAGCCCAGCCCCCGCCATGACAAAAGCCATTCCGCGAGTGGGGAGTTGCCGAGGGCGGGACCGAGCCGCGCCGGCGGGCTGGCCGTCGAAGAGCCAGTGGCTACTGAAGCCGAAGAAGAGGCGCCTGTTGAAGCTGGACTTGTCGAGATCGCCAGCATACTTGGCGCCCCAAGCGTGACAGTAGTCCGGTCGAGCTTGTAAGTGAAGATCTTTCCCGAGTAATACATGTAGTTTGGTAGTCGTACTTGGTTGATAACCAATTGTGTACTGTGCTGGAAATCCACGAACTTGACCTGGGAGGAGGATGAACCCAGCACGGCAGTGGCTGAAGAGGATTCCGCGCCAGCCGCTGAGGAGTCCGCTCCCCTCCCCCAAGCTGAGACCGAGGCGCCCGCCGTGGAGGCTACGCTGCCGGAGGCCAGCATAGTAGAAGGTCAGTACACTGCGCAAACGCAATCATCCTCAAGGAGTAGTCTTGGCCGCTCGAAGGAGACTAATCCACATGTCTTCTATTGACAGGGGCCGGAGCCGAGGGAAGAACCATCCCTGAGGCTGTGCTCGTTGAAGGCTTGGCGCCGGTGACCCAAGAAGCCGCCGGAGCAGCCCTCGAGCCGGCGGAGGTAGAAAGCGGAGGAGCCCCCGCCATGACCGAAGAGGAGCGCGACAATATACTGCTAGAGTCAAACCTGGAAGTAGTCGTCCGCTCACTAGAAATTCAGGATGCGGAGCCGAATCATTCGGCGTCGATGTCCGGGACCGCCACGTCTAGTCGTGGTGGGATCTAGCTTCTGGTGGACAATCTCGTCGACCCGGCGGCTAATGGCAAGGTGGTTGCACACAAGGTTGGGAAGATGAAGGAGGAGCGGGGTTGGAACCAACGCATTTGGGTGACCAAGGAAGTCATCATCAACATGAAGGGGCCTCAAATGGTTTGGGTTCCAAAGGACACTTGAAGGCCTTTAGAGTAGGGACTTGGGAGGCTTGGCACAAAGAAGTTGTGAAGATTCAAACCTAGAAGCCAAGCTTACAAGTTGGACATGTGTTGCCCAAGTTCTCTGGTTGAGGTGATGGAAACTAGTACCTATCTCTTGTATCATTGTAGCTCCATTGCCTTGTTTAGGTTGCATTTGTTGCAATGTTTACATATGGTAGGTTGCTTGTGTCATGTGCTAACCCATGAGCAACTTACATGGTTTGATTAGTGTGTAGGAAAGCTACACTTGTTCTTTCATGATGCATGTTTTCATATATATCTCTTTGCATCATGAGCAAGCTATAGGGTTAGCTTCCCTTTTGTTGTCATAAACAATGTGCATACATTTGGTTGGTGATTCAAACACCAAATGCACACATTTAGGTGGAGCTCATCCTATGGTTTGGTTATGGGACTAATATTGTTTCATGTTTATCTTATGTAGTCCCTAGGCGACGCGTTCTGGTGCGGTACTTCATTCTAAGAGAATTCTATTTCACTCTCAATGTGATCTAACATCCCTAAAAGAGTGAATATAGCAATATGAGCTTCATGCTATTGAGTCATGTCCTTGCGAGCTTATGTCTCTATATAAGTTCAAAGGCAATGTACTCATACATTCCTAATCCATGTGGTACCCCACGTGTCTTCTGTGCAAGCTTATTTCAAGTGGTGTCATCTAGTGATATCATTTCCAAGTGGCTCATCTCAATGTGGTGCCAACAAGGTAGAGATTATCAATCCCTCGGAGGTATGCAATGATCAAAAGACTACAAGTGATAGCTCCAAGTGGTAATGTAAATGAAATCCCATTTGCTTTATCTCTTTTCCTTTAAGCTACATCCTTGCAAGATATGCTCTAAGCTTCCTTGTCTTAGAAGTTTGTAGTTGTGCACTCGATTCTCACACCATCTTTTTGTGCACACACTTAGGGGGAGATTAGTTTGTATCATGCTAGTCTCATGAGCTTGTGATCCACCTTAGTCACTCTTACATGTGGTATCCTCATTGATATCATACATATGGATCATGGTTCATGCGGCTTTCTCCCTTGTATTTAACATTTCTCCTTGAGCTATGTTTGCTAGGACTTGCTAGTTTCCTTGGAGCCCTTTTGTTTCGGACTTTTTGGAGATTTTATTCCAAAGGGGGGGAATGTGAGACCAAAGCAAGCTAGTGGTTTCAAGGATATGAGACCAAAGGGGGAGAATGTGAACATATGAAGAGAAGATCCAAAAGGGGGAGGTTGATCTAGGGGGAGTTTGGATGATGGTAAGCATCCAAGCAAGTGTAAGTGGCTCTAATTTTGTCAATTTTTGCAAATTTATGCTTGCTTTGCTTGTGTTGTCATAAATCACCAAAAAGGTGGAGATTGTAGCGAACATGGCCCCATTAGCCATTTGTTCGAGTTGATTTTGGTGAATCATGCTAACACAAGTAATGGGACTACCCACATTGTCTAGCATGTCTTTGTAGGCATTCCTAGGTCCCATGGATGTTACCACATATTAACAAACCATGCACAAGTTAACATACCATGCCCAAGCTAACATGTCATACCACAAGTTAACATACCATGGACATGTTAGGTTACTTACAACAAGTTTGAGGAGTTAGTATATATTTTGAGGCTATAAGTAATGGCATGTTAAGTATGTTAAGTATGTTAAGCTGAAGCAAAGACCCAAGTTGAAGGCGCAAAGAAAAGGAAGGAAAAAGACATCGTCGGATGAACCGACGGTACCCAAAAAGCAAGCGTCGGTGCAATCGTCGAACGAGTTGGTACACTGGTGGAAACCCTAGGCACCGTCGGATGAACCGACGGTCCTATTTCTAGATGCGTCGGACGAGTTGCAGAGGAAAAGCAGCAAAGACAGTAGCACCGGATGATCCGACGGTCTAAGTGAGGACACCGTCGGTCTATTCGACGCTCAGGTTGAATTAAGACAGAGACGCGCCAAGATGAAGCCTTCATCACCGGATGATCCGACGCCTTGGTGACCAAGGGAGCTTGGCGAGTGCATAAGTGGCGAGCCTTTGTGGCAAGTCAAGTGGTGCTTGGGATAGACTTGGTGACTGGAAGCAATACTCTTGTGTGAGTGCTTCAACGTGGACAAGGGGTGGCTTATTGCCTACCGACACCACGGGATAAATCGCATGTCAAGAGTTTGCTTCCTCTCATCCGCTTTACGTTTCCGCATTTACTCTTTTGCAATCTTTGCTTGCCTTTACTTTCCTAGAGTAGTATCATGCTAGGATTGGTTATAGGTTGCAAACCTTGTTTTGGGATGGGAGTTTCACACTAGAACAACCCTAGTTGCACATCTAGATAGTATGTTCTAGTTTATCTTTGTGTAAATTTAGTGAAGCCATAGGTTAAGGTTTTAAGTTGCCTAATTCACCCCCCCTCTTCGGCTACGAGCATCTAATTCCTTAAAATGTGAACATTTGATGCATGTCATGTTAGAGCCCTAAACAACACCTAAAAATTCGTAAAAAATACGAAAATTAATAGTTGGTAAATTAGTATATGAATAAAATATCAACAACCACACTTGTTTAACCAAATTTCTTAAAATTAAAATTTTTTATCTCATATGTATGATATAATAGCAGAGTAGTACTTAACTACATTACTCGTTTGAAGGGCCACACAAGCCCACTCGCGCTAGGTTAGTAGGGAAGGACACCTCTGTCGTATGGACCTCCCTGGGCCCACTACCTTTGTGGGTGCCAGGACCGACTACTCGGTGGGCCCCTGGGACTACTCGACTTGTGCCGCACGGTATCTGATGGCGTGAGGTGCAAGGACTACGGTGGAGAAGTACTCGGATAGGAAGCTATACATACCATGTACTGTGTAGAGGACTCCTAGACGTATACGACTAGTACTCTCTCCCTAAACCAACCTGTAACCCTGCCTCCCGGACTATATAAGGCGAGGCAGGGACCCTTCTCTCTTAGATTACGCATCATCTTGTAATCACACCCAATCAATCCAGAGCTACGCAGCATACAGGACGTAGGGTATTACGCACCTCGCGGCCCGAACTTGTCTAAATTGTGTGCCACATGTCTCTTCCTTCGAGTTACCGATCTCGGCGAGGCCATATTCATCTACCTCGGGTACACCGCTTGGTAGGTTGCCGGTCCAAAACACCGACAGCTAGCGCGCCAGGTAGGGGCTCTCGCCGAAGATCATATGGCGAACTCGACGGCTTCCATCTTCATGAAGCCAACTGTCGCCTTCAACCACGGCGACACTTTCGTCTTCGGCTCCTGGGTCTGCACTGCTGACGGCACCGGATCCTTCCAACGCCCCCTCACCATGCTGCCCAACCCGGAGACTAGCTCGTGACGCTTCCCGAAGTGGTCACGGCAAATCTCGCCGAAAGTTCGGTGAAATTTCGCTCTACAACCAACACGCTGACTTCGATCTTGGTGTCGTATGGACCTCCCTGGGCCCACTACCTCGGTGGGTACCAGGACCGACTACTCGGTGGGCCCCTGGGACTACCCGGCTTGCGCTACATGGCACCTGAAGGCATGGAGCACAAGGACTACGGAGGAGAAGTACTCGGTTAGGAAGCTGTACATGTCCTGCACTGTATGGAAGACTCCTAGACATACCCGACTAGTACTCTCTCCCTATTCCGACTTGTAACCCTGCCTCCCGGACTATATAAGGCGAGGCAGGGACCCCTCTCTCATCATCTCATCTCATGGCATACAATTGCACCATCTTGTAATCGTACCCAATCAATCCAAAGCTACGCGGCATACAGGACGTAGGGTATTACGCACCTCGCGGCCCGAACCTGTCTAAATTGTTTGCCACGTGTCTCTTCCTTCGAGTTACCGATCTCGGTGAAGCCACATTCATCTACTTCGGGTACTCCCCTTAGTAGGTTGCCGGTCTAAAACACCGACAGCTGGCGCACCAGGTAGGGGCTCTCGCCCGAGATCACATGGCGAACTCGACGGCTCCCGTCTCCTTCAAGCCAACCGTCGCCTTCAACCGCGGCAACATCTTCATGTTCGGCGCCTGGGTCTGCACCGCAGACGGTGCGGGCTCCTTCCAGCGCCGCCTCACCATGCCGCCCAACCCGAAGACCGGCTTCGTGACGCTTCCTGAAGTCGTCACAGGCGAACTCGCCGGCAAGTTCGGCAAAATTTCGCTCTTCAACCATCACGCTGACTTCGAGCTCGTGTCCGCTTCCAACTCTAACTCGACGTCCCCATGGGCCATCGCATGCGAGCCGGCTGCTCAGCCATCGCAGGGGGTCCCCTCACCTCGTGAGCGCTCCGCTCGTGGTCCCCGCATCCTCAGCCGGGCCCGCACAGAGGCTCCCTCTTCGCGCCGGGCCGGCAAGGAGCCCGTACCCGAGTACAACTCGGACTCCGACACCGCCCCCGGCCACGCTTCGGACTCCAACCCTCTCTCCGAGTTCTACTCGAACCCCGCATATGAGTTCGACTTCGGGTCGGACCCTGAGGAACCCGAGTCCGAGGACAACTCCACCGAGCACCCCTTGTCAGGACCGGCCTCTGGGCTGGTTATAACATCCACACCGGTGGGGAGATTCGTCTACTGGCCAGACTGCAAGCCTGCCGACCTGATAAGTGGAGACTCACGCTATGTCGCCTACATCGACTCGCTACCGTTCCAGGAGGGAACACCCCTAGCCCGGGCTGACTCGAGCACACTAACTGAGGTGGCGCCTTCTGAGTCCAGTTTTGGCACCCCTGATCGCAAGTCTTCATGGCTGCTGGCGACACCCCAGGGCCTTCAGGGACGGCCCAAGACAAGTACCTGGAAGACATCTCCTCCGACGAGCTCTCTGCTGATGCTCCAGCAAATGAGAACCCTGCAGACAGAGACGCTCGACGTGAGCGTAACCGAAAGCGCAGCGAACGCCGCCGACGCCTCCGCGACAACTTCCCCGTCCGCAACCTTGCGGAAGCTCTCGAGGCAGTCGAGAGCAGAGTACACACTACCCCTGAGCAACGGCTCATGTCGATCACAGCGATCGCACACCAGGCTTAGGGCATACACGCTGGAGAGGTCATCGCCAAGCTCGCTGAAGACGCTTACTTCATGCGGGTCGACAACAGGGTCAACCAACCTCCTCCCACCAGGCACCGCGACAACGAAGCCACAAGTCACAACGCCAACAACAGTCCCAACCGTACTCGAGCTGAGCTCCCAGCCAAGCCGAACCGTCCTCGCTCCAACGCCGGCAGACCTCCACAGCGTGACAAGAGCAACCGCGAGGTCGTCCCCCACCGTGCTCTGGCCGGCGGCGGAGGCCACGACCCCGACGGCGGTGGCAGCGACGGCGGAAGCTCCAACCATGGAGCCAACAGGAGGGCTGGCAGTGGCGGCGGTCACGGCGGCCGAGGCCACACGAACAGCCACGCCTCTGGTGCCTCACAGGGTGGCTACGACGCCTGCCAGAAGATTGAGGAGTTGCGGCGGAAGAAGTCGACCACCGCAGGTGACGGCGACGGCTTCCCCGCCTTCTCACCTCGACTTCGCAACTTGCTCCTCCCCGACAAGTTCAAGCCTTTGGGGATCACCAAGTACGATGCGAAGCAGGACCCCATCCAGTGGCTCAGGTGCTACGCCCTCTCCATCGAGAACGCTGGCGGCAACAACGACACCAAGTGCCTCTACTTCCCCTTCTGCCTGGACCAAGCTCCACTCACATGGCTCGAGTCGCTTGACAAGCACTCGATCGACAAGTGGGACCAGCTGAAGGAGCAGTTCACCAGCAACTTCGCGGGCACCATGGGCCGATCGGGTACTCGCATGGACCTGACCATGGTCAAGCAGGAACAAGGCGAGACCCTCCGCAAGTACATGCGCCGCTTCTTCGACAAGAGCGCTACCGTCGTCGACGTCACCGACAAGGAGGTCATCGACCTCTTCCAAGACGGCCTCTACCACCGCCGCACCTTCGAAGACTTCGGTCGTCGCCGCCCCAAGTCCATCACCCACCTCAAGGACATGATCACGTCCTGGGCGGATGAAGAAGACAAGGCCAACGCCAAGTACGACACCATCCGTGGCAAGACCAAGCAGAACGCGGGCGGCGGCAGTGGCAACAACGCGAACCAAAGCGGTCGCAACAACAACAATAACAACAACTACTACTTGGGTCCCAACCGCAAGAGCAAGCCAGACAACACTGTCGCGGCTATCCAGCGCCCTGCGAAGGAGAACTCGAAGAAGAACTCCGGCGGCTTCAAAGACCTGCTGAAGGAGAGGTGCCCATGGCATCCCAACGGCAACCACACTACCGAGCAGTTCTACCAACTCAGGCATGCACTCAAGGATACACCAGAGCCACCGCACCCTCACGAAAAAAGGGCAAGAAGAAGGACGGCGACAGCAACGACTTCCAGGAACCCAACAAGACCGTCAACGTCCTCTTCGGTGGATTGCCCAGCAGGCGGGAGCAGAAGGCTACCCGTCGAGAAGTCATGTCCATTGAGCTAGCGGTCCTGACCCCTCTCAGGTGGTCAGAGGTACCCATCACCTTCTCCCGCGCGGATCAGTGGACCAGCTTCTCCGAACCGGGACGGTTCCCCCTCGTCCTGAAGCCAGTGGTCGCGGGCTCCAAGCTCAACAAGGTCCTCATCGACGGTGGAAGCGGGCTTAACGTCCTTTTCACCAAAACCTTGAAGAAGATGAAGCTCGACATCACCCACATGCTCACCAAGAGCAACACGCCCTTCTACGGCATCGTCCCCGGCAACGCGGCTATCCCACTGGGCTCAGTGGTCCTGCTAGTTGCCTTCGGGGAATCTCAGGACAACTACCATACCGAGTACATCAAGTTCGAGGTCGCGGACTTCGAGACTTCCTACCACGCCATCCTCGGCGGACCGGCCATCGCCAAGTTCATGGCGGTGCCCCACTACACCTACTTGGTACTCAAGATGCCAAGCCCAGCGGGTGTACTCTCTCTTCAAGGGGACTTGAAGATCTCCCACGACTGTGACACAAGCCGTGGAGATCGCCTCTATGAATCAAGTACCCAGCGCGATGATGGAGGTCTACGCCGCGTCGAAGAAGCTTGCTACAAGTGAACTCGACATCCCAGAGAAGTCTGACAGCGCCAACAAGCCTCAACCACCTGAGGAGGTACTCGTCAAAACGATCGACCTTGGAACAGGCGACCCTAGCAAAACCACCACCATCGGGGCTGGCCTCGACCCCAAATAGGAAGACGCGCTCATCAGCTTCCTTCGGGCTAACCGCGACTTCTTCGCGTGGAAGCCAGCGGACATGCCAAGAGTGCCCAGGGAGCTGATTGAGCACTGCCTCAACGTCGATCCTAAGGCCACCCCCAAACGACAACACCTCCGACGCTTTGCCGACGACAGACGGGACGCCATCAAGAAGGAACTCGCCAAACTACTCGCGGCTGGCTTCATCAGAGAAGTCTTCCATCCTGAGTGGCTCGCCAACCCCGTCCTCATCCGCAAGAAGAACTCGAACGAGTGGAGGATGTGCGTCGACTACACCGACCTCAACAAGCACTGCCCCAAGGATCCCTTCAGGTTGCCGCGGATTGATCAAGTCATCGACTCCACGGCGGGCTGCGACCTGCTCTGCTTCCTCGACTGCTACTCCGGGTACCACCAGATCGTGATCAAGGAAGAAGACCAGGAGAAGACCGTGTTCATCACCCCGTTTGGCGTGTACTGCTACACGACCATGTCCTTCGGGTTGAAGAATGCTGGCGCCACCTACCAACGAGCTATCAAGGCCTGCTTCAAGAGTCAACTCAACAAGAACGTCTAAGCCTACGTGGATGACGTGGTCGTCAAGACCAGAAACTCCAGTAGCCTCATCAACGACCTTGAAGAGACTTTCGCATCTCTGAGCGAGTACCGCTGGAAGCTCAACCCGAACAAGTGCGTCTTCGGTGTACCTTCGGGCAAACTACTCGGCATCGAAGCCAACCCCGAGAAGATCTCCGCCATCACCAGCATGAAAGCTCCCACGAGCATCAAAGACGTCCAGAAGCTGACCGGGTGCATGGCGGCACTGAACAGATTTATCTCGAAGCTTGGAGAACGGGGGCTCCCCTTCTTCAAACTACTCAAGCACCAAGAGAAGTTCGTGTGGACTCCAGAGGCGGATCAAGCCCTTGCCCAGCTCAAGGACTTCCTATCGAAGCCGCCGGTCCTCACGGCTCCCCACAAGGGCGAGCAGCTACTACTCTACCTCGCTGCGACTACTCACGTGGTCAGTACTGCCATCGTCGTCGAGCGGCAGGAAGACGGCCACGCCTACCCAGTCCAGCGCCCAGTCTACTTCGTCAGCGAGGTCCTATCAGAGTCCAAGGCACGCTATCAGCCTGTGCAGAAGCTCCTGTACGCAGTACTCATCACCTCGCGGAAGCTACGACACTACTTCCAGCAGTACTCGATCTCCGTCATCACCGACTACCCGCTCGGTGACATCCTGCGGAACCAAGATGCTACTGGAAGAATCTCCAAGTGGGCAGTCGAGCTCGGCGCCCTCACCATCGACTTCAAGCCATGCACAACCATCAAGTCGCAGGCGCTAGTCGACTTCATGGCGGAGTGGCGGGAGAACCAGCTACCTACTCCCACCGTGCGACCAGAGCATTGGGTGATGTACTTCGACGGCTCACTCAACCTCGAGGGTGCAGGTGCAGGGGTACTCCTGATCTCTCCAACGGGCGAACAACTCAAGTACGTCCTGCAGATCTTCTGGAAGGTCTCAAACAACGAAGCCGAGTACGAAGCTCTCCTACACGGGCTCCGCCTCACGGCTTCACTAGGCATCAAGCGGCTACTAGTCTACGGCGACTCCGCAGTGGTCATCAACCAAGTCAACAAGTCCTGGGACCGCAACAAGGAGAACATGGACGCCTACTGCCTAGAAGTCCGCAAGCTCGAGAACAAGTTCTATGGTCTCGAGTTCCACCACATCGTCCGCGACAACAACGTTGCAGCGGAAGTCCTCTCGAAGCTTCGATCTACCCGCGCTCAAGTACCAGCGGGTGTCTTCGTTCACGAGCTTCACGCGCCATCCATCCCGGAGCCGGCGCCACCGACCACTGTCCCAGCACACTCACCGGCTGGACAGGAGGTCATGATGATCGACGTGGACTAGAGGCAACCCTTCATCGACTACCTCAGCGAGCAGAAGGTCCCCTCGGACAAGAACTCGGCTGAGCAGCTCATCCGCCGTGCCAAGTCCTACATCCTCGTCGGAGACAAGCTTTACACGGGTGCATCTTCTGGAGTACTCATGAAGTGCGTCCCTCGGCAAGAAGGCAAGGACATCTTGGAGGAGATCCACAAGGGCGTCTACGGCAACCACGCGTCCTCCCGCACGCTGGTCAGCAAGGCCTTCCGGCGAGCCTTCTACTGGCCCTCTGCTCTAGGAGACGCTGAAGAACTCGTCAGAAGATGCCAAGGATGCCAGTCGCCGCCAAGCAAGAACACGTCCCGGCCTACAAGCTAGTCACCGTACCGCCAACCCGGCCCTTTGCCCGCCGGGGGCTCGACATGATTGGGCCACTACCAACTGCGCCAGGTGGTTTCAACAGAGTATTGGTGGCCATCGACAAGTTCACCAAGTGGATCGACGTCAAGCCGGTCACATGCCCCAAGGATGACAGAGTACTCGACTTCCTGGATGAACTCGTGCATCGCTACGGACTACCCCACCGCATCATCACAGATCTGGGCTCCAACTTCAACAACCACCAGTTCTGGGAGTACTACGAGAACAGCGGGATCGACGTCCGATACGTCTCAGTTGCCCATCCTCGGGCCAACGGACAAGTCGAACGCGCCAATGGGATGGTGCTCGACGCTCTCAAGAAGCGGCTACACGATGCTGCTAACTCCAAAGGAGGCAAGTGGATCAAGAAACTACCCAACGCACTCTGGGGGCTACGTACTCAGCCCTCCAAGCCAACGGGGCAATCCCCTTACTTCCTGGTCTACGGCTCCGAAGCAATCCTCCCTGCCGACGTCATATGGAACTCGCCAGCAGTGGAGCACTACGACGAAGGCGTCTGCGAAGACGAGCGGACGAGTTGACATCGACAGCCTCGAAGAAGCTCGCTGCGCTGCCCTCGTCCAATCAGCAAGGTACCTGGAGGGTATCCGACGCTACCATGATCGCAACGTCAAGGAACGCTCCTTCAACGTTAGTGATCTTGTCCTCCGTCGTATCCAGAACACGGAAGGACTACACAAGATCAGCTCCCCATGGGAAGGTCCCTTCACTGTGGCAAAGGTGACCGGGCCGGGCTCCTACCGCCTCCAGACACTAGAAGGCGAAGACATCAACAACTCGTGGAACGTCGACCAGCTCTGTCGATTCCACGCCTAGTCTACACGACTAATCCGGGGTTCAAGTCTACACGACTACATCAACACCCCTCTGCCGTAAGCGGCCTCCGGGTCCCGGCCTCAGTCTCCGGACTACTCCTCTCCAGGATCCAGCCTGCGCGGCTACCTACGGATCCTGGGCTGCGATGAGCGACAAAGGACTCTAGCAGTGGTCTACTAAGAGACCATGTACTCCAAGATCCAGCCTACACGGCTACTTACGGATCTACTGCTGTAAGCGGCTACTCGCCCTAGCACCACTTAGCTGTAAGCGGCCTCCGGGTCCAGGCGACTACTCTGTAACTAAGGCCCAAGCCATCCAGGTGTACTTCTTCAGTAATAAAGTTTGACCGTTCAACTTTTTTACTGTCTACTCCCCTCAACGGGACTACTGCCGAGTACGACTACTCGCATCCACTCCAAGATGGGGCTCCGCACTCTGAGATCGCGACTACGAGTACTCATTGCTAGAATTTTTCTTTCATTCATACTTAAGCAATTCCATTACAATTGTTTTGTACAACTTTTTGGCTACGAGCTAACTATTACAGGGCTACTGGAGATTGAGCTTATCGGCTACTTGCTCCGCAATGGGAGCCATCTGCTCCAGCAGCTCCGCGTACTCCGCATCGGTACAGTTGCCGGCTACCCCACCAGCGACTAACTCCACGGGCGCCTTCGGGAAGTAGGACTTCATGAAGGCCAAGACTTGCTTCAGGATCGACCTCGCCATATGCTTCAAATAAGCCGCCAGCCGGTTGGGGGCTTCCCTGAGGCGATCCACGAGTGGAGCGATCTTGGGGCCGCCCGGATGAGGTACCAAGAGCCTCGCGATCGGCAGCGCGGGTTCTTCAAGATCCTTCAGCTGGGCCCGCAGCGCCTCGCAATCTTTATTCAACTTCTGTAACGATTTGTAGCAGTTGACGAGATCGAGGTCAGATGCAATCCGAAGCTCCATGTGCTTCTCGCACTCGAAGGCAAGTTCTTTATAGTCGAGCTCGAGTACCTGGCAGGCCTCCTGTTCCCGGTAGAAGAGGTTCTTCATATCTGTCTCGGAAGTCCTCAACTGCTCCACCCAGGTCTCAAGCTCTGCAAGACAACAAGCCGCAGCGGGTCAGACTACCTCTCTACCTCCAACAACTACCCAACAAGTCAAGCAGCGTACCTTTGTTCTTGTTGCGGAGTGTCTTGTTATTCCACACCAAGTCATCGCCCTTTGCCTGCAACTCCTAGATATCATTATGGTACTTGGCAAAAGCGGCGTCGAGCTTGGACTGCATGGCAGCTGCGTGCTTCCGCGACTTCAAAAGCTGATCCTCTAGCGCCTCAGCCCGGAGCACCGCGTCACCAAAGCCCTGCAGCATGTTGGACTTCTCGCGGCACCTCTCCACGACGTCCTGCACATACAACACATGTCAACGAGTACTCAACAACAGAGGATTGAGTACTCAGAAGTTAAGACTACTTATCTTCATCCACTGCTCAGCCTGGCGGACCGCTTCCAGGTGCCTGCCCACCGTCGCCGGGTCGACCAGATCATCCGCGAGCAGCTGCACTCCGCCGCGACTACTCGCGGCGGCCTCCGTCATCGGCGCAGAGCGGATGGGCTCTGCGTCCTGGATCTCCGGGGAACGGACAGCCACCTCCAGAGCAACCTTTGGTGGCACGGTGGCCTCCTCTCCTCTGGTCGCCGCGGCGGCTTCCTCGGCGACCTCCTCCATTGGCTCGGGGGCTCCCTCAGCAGCCTCCGGCGCCTGTGGTGTCGACTTCTCCATGCGCACCGCTGCAAGGATCTCGCTCCCTTCGGCCTCGACGCCTGACAAGAAGATGTCAAGCTCATCACCAACTATGACTACTCTATGGGGAAGACTAAAGCCTCAGTAGGGTACTCACCCTCGACCACACTGGCGTCGGGCAATGCAGCTCCAGCAGCTGGCGCCTCTGACTCTGCCTGAGGGGCTGGGGTCGACTCCTCGGCGGACGGCGCGACTTCTTCCGCTACCATCGCGGAGGGCTCATCTCCCTCCCAGGACATGTCTGTTGATCTCCTGCAGAAGTATACAATTGGTCGTCATTCAAGCTCGACTACTGCACCAAGTACTACTCGGGAAGGCTAAGTACTTACAAACTTGACTGGACTATCGTCACGGCCGGGGCTCCACGGATGCTGGCAATATCTACTAGTCCAGCTTCGGTGGGCTCCTCCTCTTGCGCCTCTGTGGCCGTTCCTTCTCCTCCAGCAGCAGTAGCCGGCGCAACACTCTCCTGCGCTCCCGCAGCTACTACTTCTTCAGCGGCGGCGGCCGCAGGCTCTGTGCTCCCCTGATGAGCAGGGGGTTGGCGCTCTAACTGCTCTATGAGTTCTTCAACAGTGAGGGCTGGGCTACGACTCCTAGCCGGCTCCCCCACTGTGTCCCACTCGCCTTCGTTGCCCTCATCGACGGGCTCCGTCGGCGGCACCTCCTACATACAAGGAAGACCAGTCATCATCAAATGTACTCGTACGACGGGTACTCGACTACACTAGTCAAGACATCTTACCTCTTGAGGCGTGGTCTCTGAGACCCTCAGCTTCTTCGTCACCCGCTTGCGGGCAGGGTTGCGCGGCTTCCGTGGCGGCGCAGCCAGACTAGCCTCCAGGCTAGTCGGCGGGTCTTGCACGAGGGGTACATGAGGCAAGCCGGGACGGCTAAACCTCGACCGCAGCTGGAAGCGGTCTTGCAGCGTCTCCTCGTCGTCGTCCTCCTCGGACGTGTCTTCCACGATGACGGTGTCATTGCCTTCACCGACTTCTCGCCGCTCCTTGGCTTTGGCTTTCCCCTCCTTCGGGATCTCGATTCCCTGAGGGGGCGGCTGCGGCTCGGAGACGAACCTCTTCAAGTCATCCTGCAAGCACAAGACATCAGCGCGACTACTCAAACAATGACTACTCGACTAGGGGGTACGGCTACTTACCTCTTTTGGAGGGCACGTGGCGGAGTACTCTTGGACCGGGCACGCCATGTACGGTGGCATGTCCTTGAAGATGCGCGTCAGCCTATCAACGATGTCGTCGTTGTCGACTTCACCCCCAGGCATCTGCGATGTGTCATCGTCGCCGGTCTACTCGAAGCCTAGGGTGTCGCGGGCCATTAGCGGCTGCACCCTCCGCTTCATGAAGCTGAAGGCCACGTGCTCGGCCCTCAGCCCGGCTTCTCTAATCTCCTTGATGTGCGCCAAGAGTTCAGGGAGCTGGATCCCCTCCAGCATTGTGGGCTCCGTGTTCCACCAGCCCCGGTGCCTGGGCTGCCTCCCGCTCGGCTTCAGCAGGCCAGGGTCGTGGTTCGTGACGTAGAACCACCTCGCCTTCCAATCGGCGTTGGAGTCGATGAGCTTGTACGCAAGGTACTGCTCGGTGGCGTCCTCCCGCATCTGGATGCCGGCTCCGCCTACTACTCGCGGATTGCTGGCGCTTGGTTGCGGCTTCACCCGGAAAAATTTCCGGAACAGGATCAAGTGCGGCTTGATCCCTAGGAATGCTTCACAAAAATGGACGAAGACCGCGGTATGGAAAATGCCATTAGGGTTGAGATTGAGGTACTCAACTCCGTAGTACCCGAGGAGGCCCTTGAAGAAGTCACTGGCCGGAAGCGCGAGTCCGCGCTCCACGAAGCGCGCGAACATCGGGATCTCGTCTTCAGCTTTCTACATTGGATACGGATCTCCGGCGGTGGCTCTCCACATATCCACCTCCTTCTCCCGGATAAATCCGCTGTTGAGAAGGGCCAACAGATCCTCGGTCTTCACCTTCGACTTCTTCCACTCACGGCTTGGATCTGGCCGCGGTGGAGACATTGGCGGCACTGCCCCCGTGGCAGCCGCGGCGGCCTCGTCACGGACTCTCTTCTTCCCGGCGACCTTCGAAGACTTGGACGGTGAAGGCTGCATTCTCCAAGTACAAGGCGTCTTCACGCGCATCCGCTCTGGGGCTACTCTGGAAGCTCTGGGTGGCGGCGCACTTAGATCTACTGCGGCGGCTGCGTGCACTGGAAGTGGATCTGCCTCAGATCGATTCGAAATGGCTACAACAGTGATGGGTGAAAAACCCTAATGGTTTTGGCTTCTATTTATAAGTCAAACCGGCCCTCCAACGGCCAGATGGATAAGTCTGCGCTCGGCTGACTCAGCGGCCGCGCGTGACTCTTCGCATTCCACTAGTCGACGTGCCTCACCTTGGGGGCTCGGCTACTTCTACTCGATTACCTGGGAAGCGACAAGACTAAGGAGCATCTCAGGACACATTCTTCAAGATGACCCTTCAATTCGAGAGGAAGTACTCGACTCAAGGCTCGGGGGCTCCGTGCCACGTGTCCTTCGGTTTTTTCTCTCCGGATTTTTCGGGATTTTCTTGCCAAGACTTCAGATGGACCCTCAGCCAGAGCCTGCGGCTCAACCTAAGGCTCGGGGGCTACTCCATGTGGAGTGCGATTTTGCAATCGCACTTCCATATCAGCTTCGGCTTCAAGACAAGACGGGCATTTTTTGAAGATCTTCGAGGGCAGCACTCGAGGACGCTTGGGACTACTCGAGAAGACTTCAAAATTGCTCAAACATCAGCTGGAGTACATTCCAGCCTCGGGATGCTTCGACTACTCTTGAGGACTTTTGACTTGTAGCACTTGGGACGCTTGAGGACTACTCGTTAAGGCTGTCAAGACTACTTGAAGCTATCCTTCTCGACTACAAAGTACTCGGGGGCTTGTCGTATGGACCTCCCTGGGCCCACTACCTCGGTGGGTACCAGGACCGACTACTCGGTGGGCCCCTGGGACTACCCGGCTTGCGCTACACGGCACCTGATGGCGTGGAGCACAAGGACTACGGAGGAGAAGTACTCGGTTAGGAAGCTGTACTTGTCCTGCACTGTATGGAAGACTCCTAGACGTACCCGACTAGTACTCTCTCCCTATTCCGACTTGTAACCCTGCCTCCCGAACTATATAAGGCGAGTGTTGACGGTTAATAGTTATATCAAAGTTCGTTTGTGACTTGCAAGCATACAAGTCTCCCGTCGTAGTCAAGGGACCCTTCTTCCCTCGAGTGGTGAACCCAAGGTATCGAATCCGTGGAACAAATGTGTGACGCAAAACTTAATCTAGTAAAGCCAAGTAACTTCAATCTTCGATAAAACCCTAATGCATCTAAGTAAAAGACACGAAACTAATCTAATCTACTAAAGACCGGAGAAAACAAAGTAAGATTGGGTAGATAAACCGATCTAGAAGGATCGGGGTAAGCCTTTTGTTGAAGTTCCAAGCAAGAGAAGAAGTATCAAATCGAATCTTAATAGAAGCCTCTTTAAATCGTGGTTTCCCGTCCAAACCCGAAAACATCCTCCTTTCGGAACCCCCATTCTGTCACAACGTATCCCTATTCATGCGGGGAGCTAAGGGCGAGTCAAAAGACAAGTCGAGATTCTTTCGGAAGATCCGGCGTGTACCTCTAGCCACCGCGGCTACAAGAACACCCTAAGTAATCTATCTCGAGAATAGAATCGGAATAAGCAAAGCCAATCGAAAAACGAAATCTTCGAGGAAACACTTGATCGCTAGGAAAAGATTCAACTTGATAATTCAACTATAACAATGATACATACACAAGATCACCACCGGGATCCTTCCTTGATCTTGCTTCTAGCTCCGGGAACTCCGACGTGGTCTTCCGTGCAAGGTTCCCACTTCGGCTAGGGGAACCCTAGTCAACTAGCTCGACCCTCTCTCTCCGAGATGGTGTCCCTCTCTTTTCTGCTCCTCGGCGGCCGATGACGAATTCTTCTCTGCGTGGCTCTCGGTCAGGGGGATATAAATAGCCCGATTGGCGGCTAGGGCAAAGGAGGGGGCAAATGGGCCCTAGATGGGCCTAGGCCGACCGGACTAGGCCGGTCGGCCTGGGCCCATCTAGGCCCAGCCCGAGGCCTCCTTTGCTCTACGTCGGTTCCCTTGCTTCCTGGATGTTTCCCCCTTCTGCATGTAGGTCCATGTCGTCAGTTTCTCTCCGAATTGGACTCAACTCCTTGTCATGCAAGATTCAGCACTTTTTTGGTCAGGTCCTCGGAGTCTGTCATCTTCTCGGATCAAGTCCCTAGCTTCTTGGAGTTAAGTTTGCTTCATTGCATGACTTGTACGGGGCTTCAAGGTCTTGTCATGAGGTGCTTGATGAACTTGTCCCGAAAGTCTTGCATTCAACACTAAAACCCTGCATAAACATTAAACTCCAAAACCGACAGGCACACGTGAACTTGTTATACCACGGGGGTTAGTACCAATGGATAAGGTATAAAACTCATGCCAACACCGAAGGTAAACTCATGGCTAGGTTGACGGATTTTCACTGTCAACATCTCCCCCATGCTTAAACCTTGCTCGTCCTCGAGTAAGCCTTCGATGGATATCATCATTGCTAAACAATGTTTAAACCTTGCACTTGATCATACATGAGAAAACATAATGCTCTCAAAATTTTAATTCATTAAAGTTCCATAATGTACTAGCCTTCATCTCTACGGAGGGTAGATTCTTATTAAGCTTATCCCACAAGTATTAACATGCTCACAAAGTTTAAATAGATCTCAGAATTTTTAAAATAAAGAACGAGACAAAGAAAAGCTAAACCAAGTTCACAAATTTAAATCATCTTGTATATTGCTCATGAACTCTCATCTCACTTGTCTCTCAAGCCTATATATTCTACATATATGTGTGGTAGGCTTTATATGGAGCTTTGGGAAAGTTTAGTCCTAACAAATATTTATAAATGAGGTGTTGTCAAAACAAGACAAGCTTCTCATGGTCTTACCGAGACTCGTCAAAAAGGTCATTGGAAAATAATGTTAAATCAAGGAGGGGAAAGAGAAAAATACACACACTTTTAGATGAGTGGACATGTGCAAATGGCAAAGAGTGATCCCGAGGCACAAAGGAAGTCCTTGTTATCGGATTGCACATGGTTGGAAAATGAGAATGGATCTTTTAAACTTGAAGCCTTGGATGCACTCTTAGAGAACCAGGGAGTTCACTTTACGCATATATTTTTTTCTCTTTCTCATATTTCTCATTCTTTTCTTTCTTTCTTTCTTTCTTTCTTTCATTCATTCATTATATATATATATATATTTCTTTCTTCTTGTGAGACCTTCACCTTGGAAGTCACGTTCGTCGCCGAATTTTTTTTCTTTCATCATTTTTTTAAATACTCCCCTTTGAACTCTAAAACTGCACCGTACCTACCTCCTCCCCCATGCTTAGACGTTGCTCGTCCTCGAGCAAAGAGGCGAAAAATAAGGTAGGTACCGGAAATAATTTTCCTTGGGGAGATACTTGAAATCTTCAATGTCGGCACCGTCTTGCGATCTTCCTTGAATTGATGATCCATTCTCAACGATAGGTTGTGGTCAAGGAGGTAATCACAAAAGATGATATTTTGGTTTAAGGGTGGATATCCGGCGAAGTTTGTGAGATCTCCAATGCGGGGATACACAATGCACGGATAAAAGGCTAGCAAAAAGATAGATACGCATAAATGGAATGACCAACTTCTTAGTCTCGGGCCAGAGAAATTATGGCCTGCAATAACTCACTCAAAAATAAATCGTGTACACTAAGGTTTATGCACTCAAATATATATTAGGCTTTGGATAGGTTGAGCAACACACAAGTGATATTTGTGACAAGGTTAGCAATATTTTTGAGCATAAAAGACATCTTTAATCTATTCATAACTTGAGAGCACATAAAACACTATGGGTCTTTATTTTAATCATAACCTCCGCTGAAAATTAAGCTAGCATTTAAATAAATTCAGATTTGTATTTTTAAGAGAGCACTAGCTTAAACATGCATAGATCAGTTACAAAGATGAACAAAGCTGCAATTATAATCATATATCATCATGGCACAAATTTTTGTAACTTTTCCAATGATATAATCAAGGTGGTGTCTTTATTAATGATGACATCAAGTTGAAATACAAACTGAAAATAAACAAACATGCTTGCTGAAATTTAAATAAAAACAGAAAATACTACGCAAACACACATAAGCAAAAGTTGAAAATTACAGAGAAAAAGAAAAGAAAAGAAAACTAAAGTTCCTAAATCTTATAGTCCTCCGCCGGTGGTTGATGTTGATGATCTTGATAATAATACCCTTGCTCATAATATGATTGGACATTCCCTCCGACGAATTGATTTGGCTCCACAAGGTGAAGGCGTCCGAGCTCGAAGGCAATATTTGCATTTCCTTCACCAAGTTGAGCTGCGTTAGCTTGGATGGCTGCGATGTTTTGGGCGTTTCTTGCAGGATACCCTCCAATTATGGCCATGCTTTGTTGTGGTTGGGGATGATGAGCGTAGGACTCCGCGAAGTTAGCGTTGGGCACAACATAATTTGGTGGGGGTACCGGTGCACCACCACCCCATGCTTGCTCTTGTGGCCCTCCGTAATAACTTGGCGGAGGAGGGATCCCACTGAATGGTTGCACATTGAGTTGTGCTCCACTCGCTTGTGCGGAGGATGTTCCCTCCGCTACGATTCTTCCTCTTTTGTTCTTCCTTGCAGGGACAAGGAGTCCCTCTTCCAACCAATCTTCTCTCCCTTCGATGAAAAGCCTAAGCCTCTCATTAGGAAGGGGTAGGTTCAGTATGGCCAACCGATAACCTACTCTCTCATCTCCACTAATGTATTTGCCTTGCCGCAAATACTCAATGCCGAGAGAGGTACCACGCAAAAGATGGTCGGGGTTTCTTGCGATCCCCGACCGTAAGGAGAAGGCCAACATGGAGAGGTAGCACCCCGAACCAATATTACCCGCCCCCGATGTTGCTTCACAACACCAACGGTTGATCATAAGGTAAGAGGGGTCTATTGGCTGCCTGGAAATTAAAGCCGAGTATAGCCAATTCAACTCCGTGTCGGTCACCTTCGTTTCCTTCATCCTCCCCAATACCCTCTTGCACATCCAAGAGTGAAATATCCGGATAATGGGGTTGCGGATGCAATTGCGTTCTTGATGGGCTTCTCCGGAGATCATATTCCAAAATCTCGCTAACATGCCGGGTGGCACGTCAACTTTCTCCGGAGCTCCCTTGTGGAATCCGAGCAGCTCCCTAACGTGCTCGTAGGGAACCACTTGTTGGACTCCCTCCAAACGGAATGACAAGCTTTGCACCCTATCATCATCAAGGATGGGTGCAATAGTCATTAAAATTTCCAAGGCGAACCCCAAGTGGGTGTCCACCGATATTCCGTTGGAGAACTGCACCCATCCGAGGTGCCCCAACATATAGTATATGTCGGTGCAAAAACCCAAGGTGTAGAGTGCTTGGTCGTCGAACTCGACGTTCGACACAAGCCTTTCTCAAGATTGGCGAGCCTCTCCTCCTCCTCCGCCGACAAGATGATGAAGCCGTACGAAGAGTGTGTCGGGGTGTAAGGAGGCGGCACGGTTGAGCGAGTCGATCGTCGTGGTGGCGCGGGCTGCTCCTCCGTGTGCCCACGAGGTTCGGTGAACCTCATGGAAGTGCTTCTCGCAGCCCTCATACCACCAAGGAGGAGAGCATCGTTCCTCCTCGGTGGTGCCGTATCCGTCTCCATGCTCCGGGGAGACTCGGAAACCGAGTACCTCCTCGAAGACGTGGTTGATGACGGCTTGGATGACGACGAACTCTTCTTCTTGGAGAAGAGACTTGTGGTCTTCTTCCACATGGTTGCTGCACTCTTTCTTCAACTAAAATTCCGGGTTTCAACCGGTAAACTAGGCACTTAAACTCTTTGCTTCGGATGTGGACTTTGAGTGGATTAAGGATGTGGATTTTTTCTTGAGCTATCAAGCTTGGGAAGGTTGGCTATATCTACGGAGGTTTTGAGCACACAAACTTGAACACACAAACAAAGGAAGGAGAGGGAAGCTTGCCTGCAGAAAACGGGAGCCGGGGGGCTCCTTATGTAGGTGAGGCCGGCCGGCCTGGGCCGGCCTGGGGTCCTCGATGCACCTCCCCGCCTCGTCTTTCTTCTAGCACGATCATTTCGCCTCTGCAACTTTCCTGCCCGCGTGCTCCACGAGTTGCACCGCCCAAACGCTCTCATCCACTCCTTTTCTTGCATTATTGGTCCTTCGACTTGATGCTCCATGCTTCGGGTCATATCCATGCTCCCTAGCTCCACTTGCCTCACATGCCACCATGAAATTCCTGCAAAGTTGATGCTTGCTGCCCACCATGCTTGTCCTTTGCATGTGGAATTGGTGAAAGTTGATGAAAGGGAATCCAATGGTGCATGCATGATTAATTCAAACTAGATTGCCTCCATTAAGGTGTGTTTAAGGTTAAGCACTCCTCTAATTCGAAATTTAAAATATTTTTCAGAGCCATGCAAGAGCTCAAACATAATTTTAGAGAAGTTTTTAAACCATTAAAAACAAATGTAAGTCGAAAATATTTTTCGACTACGTCGATTTCGGTCTCACCGGTATAGTTTGCCTTCATCGGTTGAGAGCAAACATTTCCCGGCTTGATCATGGGGGCATAGGCTTAGGTTCTAATTTTGGCTAAATAAGAAAGATTTTGAATAAAACAAAATTAGAATAAGCTTAGAAAAATTCTAATCCTAGAGAAACCAAGGATAAGGATTTTTAAAACCAACCAAAGTTTTGATTTCTAGGTTCACGCGAGTCCTACCACGTGCTGAATTGTTTTATTAACACATAGATATAAATCGTGGCTCTACTCGTGTGGTTTTAGCATGAAAAATAAGTCAATCCTCAGCACCAAAATGAGGGTGAAAGGTTGAGTTAGGTTCTGAAATTATTTGGTTGAGGTTTCTCGAAAAGAAAAGAACAAACAAGCATATAGGAGGGTTCATGTAAAGGGTTGATGATAAAGCAAAACATTCAATCAAGAATTATGTCTCTAATATTGTTCAACCACTACTAAGTCTAATGTCTTTGCGTAATAAAACTCAAAAACTAAATTATTAAAAATACTTGAAAAACCTGGAATCGGGTTGTCCTCCCGGTAGCTTATTCTTGACTCGACGAAACGGGTTGCCTCCCGCCTAGCGCTTCGTTTATAGTCTATAGCTAGACTTCTTCACTTGTTTACTTCGGATCAACGCTCTTTGCGGGCGTTGCAATCTTGGGTACCCACTTCCGCACCATCTTGGGCACGGGCTTGTCTTCTGGCTTAGTCATTTTTTTGGTCTTCACAGGCGGCTTCTCTTCCTTTGTCTTGACGGATGCAACACCTTCTTTGATTTTCTTTACGTTTATTTTTTCGGCTCCTTCTTCTTTTTCAGCCCCTCCGTTTGTTTTGGTTCTCCCTTCACTCCAATCATGTTGCATGCCTCGATTCTTGGACGGAACTTGAAGGAACTCCTTTCTCCGTTGATGTCGAATATGATCTCCCCCTTGCCAACATCAATAGTAGCTCCCATGGTCTTGAGGAAAGGCCTCCCTAGGATGAGCAGCGGCTTCTCCCTCTCTCCCATCTCGAGCACAACGAAGTCGACGGGGATGAAGTGGTGTCCGACCTTCACGGGTACATCTTCAGCAATGCCCAAGGGATAGCGAATGGAGTTGTCTCCCAACTCCAAACATATTCCCGTAGGCTCCATTGGTAGGCGTAGCTTCTCGAACACATCCCTCGGCATGACGCTTACACTAGCTCCAAGGTCGCATAACGCCTTCTCGAAGTTGAAAGAACCAACTGAACATGGAATTGTAGGGTACCCGGGGTCTTTTTGCTTCTCTAGCCCATTAGCAATAGCGGCACTACACTCCTCGGACATCTTGACATGATCTATCCCGAGTGTTGATATCTCATATTTATTTGCAAGTATGTCTTTAAAGTAACGAGAATATGTAGGTACTTGTAGGGCATCTAGTAATGGCATGTTGATGCTAAGTCTACGCACAACTTCCACAAACTTCTCAAGTTGGTTGTCAAGTTTACCTCGGAAGTAGCGTGGCTTGAGTTGCGGTATCCTCGTGTCTTCCTCCGGCATCTCAAATTCGGGTTCCTCGGTGACGATCCCCGTAACCTTCTCTTTAGCAACTCCTTCCACCTCGGTGGATGGTTTAAGCTTCCTTGCTCCCGCGGAACGTTCCGGATCTTCGGTCTCCTTCCCCGAACGTGTTTGAATGGCCTTCGCCGATTGGAGACATTTGGGTTGTCCCGGAAGCTTCCCTTCATTATTAGTGAGGCGCCCCGCAAGTTGTCCAACTTGCGTCTCGAGCATCTTCATCATGTTGAGCACTTGATGATTGGAACTTCCGACCTCCGTCACTTTGCTATCGATGTTCTCCAACACCTTGTCTATGGTCTTGAACTTGGTGACGGTGTCCTTGTAGATCTTAGCTTGCTCATCCATGAACTCCTTCAATTGTATACGAAGCGGAACCACGTTAGGAATAGATGAGCTTGCATTAAATTGAGGCCTACCTTGCCCGTAGCGGAAGTTCGACAATTCTCCCTTCCTCATGTAGTCGAGCACTTTGGCTTCTTCCGGACAATCTTTGCGGACATGGCCATACTCTCCACATTCTTCACATGTGGACCTTGCTTCGGCGGCCTTCAAGTCTTGAGCCTCTTTCTTTTCCATCTCCATCTTCTCCAACCTCCTCATGAGTGAGTCGATCTTGCCTTCAAGTATGTTCTCCTTCTCCACTTGCAAGACTCCTTTGACGTTCCCCGTGGGTTGAACCGGATGTAGGCGCCCGGATGACGCCCATGTGCCATTATCCGCGACCTTCTTGAATAGCGTGAAAGCTTCCGTCGGTGTAAGTTCGATGATGGATCCTCCCGCCGATGCATCGATGATCGTCCTTGACGCCATGGTGAGTCCTTGATAGAACTTTTGCACGAGGTCTTCCTTTGGGAACTTGTGATGTGGAACCGCCCGGGTGTACTCGTTGAAGCGCTCGAATGCCTCCGAGATAGTTTCCGTAGGATATTGAACAAAGGTGGCAATCTTATTACGCAAGCTTTGAGTTTTACCCGGTGAGTAGTATTCCTTCATGAAAGCCTTCATCAACGTGTTCCAATTTTGCACCGTCCCCGCCGGTTGAGAGTGGAACCATTGCAAAGCTTTCCCGAGAAGTGAGAACAGAAAAAGGCTTGCCCTCATTTGGTCTTGAGTCACCCCATCCATGTTGAAAGTCTGACATAGTTGAATGAATGCTTGGAGGTGAAGGTTCGGATCCTCATTACCGGTGAAGGGTGAATGCTGCACCATGCGGATTGTTGAGGTCTTGATCTCGAACGGTCTTCCGATCTCCTCGAGGTTCAAGATTGGTAGGTCGATGATGTCTAGGGTGCATAGCTCCCCAATCTTGCGTTCTTCCGGTGGTTGGTCACCCATTGGTGTAAGTCGATTCTCCCGAGGACTTTGAGGTGGTGAATTCTTCGGAGATTCCTGCGATCCTTTGTTTTCCGACTCTGAATCTACAAAATCCAGCTTTTTAGCTTGATGTGCTTCGCGTCTCCTTAGCCTGTAA
The DNA here is from genome assembly GCA_947561735.1 of Cenchrus americanus. Taxonomy (NCBI): domain Eukaryota; kingdom Viridiplantae; phylum Streptophyta; class Magnoliopsida; order Poales; family Poaceae; genus Cenchrus; species Cenchrus americanus. The sequence continues at coordinate 193,863,747 of OX387242.1, forward strand.
AGTTTTTCTGGATCATCCACAAAATTATTGGGTTTGTTGGAGAGGTAGCCGTCCATCTCCTGTTAGGGTTAGCAATAAACAAAGTATGCAAAAAAAACTAGAAAGTAAAAACAAATCTATAAAAACTAGGGTTAGACAAACTAGATTAGGTGTATTTTGAGGATGATCAAAATTTAGTAGATGCAAAAAGAAAAACAAAAAGAAAACTGAAAATTACAAAAAGGCAATAAAAAATCAAATCTTGATCACTTGTTCCCCGACAACGGCGCCAGAAAAAGGGGCTTGTTGATGGTTAATAGTTATATCAAAGTTCGTTTGTGACTTGCAAGCGTACAAGTCTCTCGTCGTAGTCAAGGGACCCTTCTTCCCTCGAGTGGTGAACGCAAGGTATCGAATCCGTGGAACAAATGTGTGACACAAAACTTAATCTAGTAAATCCAAGTAACTTCAATCTTCGATAAAACCCTAATGCATCTAAGTAAAAGACACGAAACTAATCTAATCTACTAAAGACCGGAGAAAACAAAGTAAGATTGGGTAGATAAACCGATCTAGAAGGATCGGGGTAAGCCTTTTGTTGAAGTTCCAAGCAAGAAAAGAAGTATCAAATCGAATCTTAATAGAAGCCTCTTTAAATCGTGGTTTCCCGTCCAAATCCGAAAACATCCGCCTTTCGGAACCCCCGTTCTGTCACAACGTATCCCTATTCATGCGGGGAGCTTAGGGCGAGTCAAAAGACAAGTCGAGATTCTTTCGGAAGATCCGGCGTGTACCTCTAGCCACCGCGGCTACAAGAACACCCTAAGTAATCTATCTCGAGAATAAAATTGGAATAAGCAAAGCCGATCGAAAAATGAAATCTTCGAGGAAACACTTGATCGCTAGGAAAAGATTCAACTTGATAATTCAACTATAACAATGATACATACACAAGATCACCACCGGGATCCTTCCTTGATCTTGCTTCTAGCTCCGGGAACTCCGACATGGTCTTTCATGCAAGGTTCCCACGCCGGCTAGGGGAGCCCTAGTCAACTAGCTCGACCCTCTCTCTCCGAGATGGTGTCCCTCTCTTCTCTGCTCCTCGGCGGCCGATGACGAATTCTTCTCTGCGTGGCTCTCGGTCAGGGGGCTATAAATAGCCCGATTGGCGGCTAGGGCAAAGGAGGGGGCAAATGGGCCCTGGATGGGCTTGGGCCGACCGGACTGGGCCGGTCGGCCTGGGCCCATCTAGGCCCAGCCCGAGGCCTCCTTTGCTCTACGTCGGTTCCCTTGCTTCCTGGATGTTTCCCCCTTCTGCATGTAGGTCCATGTCGTCAGTTTCTCTCCGAATTGGACTCAACTCCTTTTCTTGCAAGATTCAGCACTATTCTGGTCAGGTCCTCGGAGTCTGTCGTCTTCTCGGATCAAGTCCCTGGCTTCTTGGAGTTAAGTTTGCTAAATTGCATGACTTGTACGGGGCTTCAAGGTCTTGTCATGAGGTGCTTGATGAACTTATCCCGAAAGTGTTGCATTCAACACTAAAACCCTGCATAAACATTAAACTCCAAAACCGACATGCACACGTGAACTTGTTATACCACGGGGGTTAGTACCAATGGATAAGGTATAAAACTCATGCTAACACCGAAGGTAAACTCATGGCTAGGTTGACGGATTTTCACCGTCAGCAGCGAGGCAGGGACCCTTCTCTAGCATATCATCCAATCCACGGCGCACTATTACACCATCTTGTAATCGTGCCCAATCAATCCAGAGCTACGCAGCATACAGGACGTAGGGTATTACGCACCTCGCGGCCCGAACCTGTCTATTTTGTGTGCCACGTGTCTCTTCCTTCGAGTTACCGATCTCGGCGAGGCCACATTCATCTACTTCGGGTACTCCCCTTAGTAGGTTGCCGGTCTAAAACACCGACACTTGGATCCGACTCCAACTCGAACTCGACGTCCCCGTGGGCTATTGTATGCGAGTCGGCTACCCAGCCATCGCATGCGCCCCCCCACTATGTGAGCGCTTCGCACTCAGCCCTCGCAACGTCAGTAGGGCCCACGCGAAGGCTCCCACTGCGCGCCGGGCCGGCAAGGAGATCATACCCGAGTACGACTCAGACTCCAACACCGTCCCTGGCTACAACTCGGACTCCAACCCTCTCACCGGCTTCTACTCGGACTCCTCCTACGAGTTCGACTTCGGGTCGGACCCAGATGAGCCCGAGTCCGAGAACAACACTACAGAGCAACCCCTGTTAGGACCAGCGTCCGGCCTGGTTATAACGTCTACACCTGCTGGGAGATTCGTCTACTGGCCAGACCGCAAGCCCGCAGACCTGACAGGAGGGAACTCGCGTTGTGTCGCCTACCTCGACTAAGTTCCCTTCCAGGAGGGAACACCGCTCGCCCCAGCTGGGGAGCACACTCCGACAGAGGTGGCAACCAGTGACTCCAGCCTTGGCACTCCTGACCGGCAAGTCTTCATGACTACCAACGAGATGCCAGGGCCCTCAGGGACACTCCCTGACCGATATCTCGAGGATATCTCAGCGGACAAGTTGTCTGCCAACGCGCCCGCTGACGAGACCGACGCCAACAGGGACGCTCCACGTGAACGCAACAGAAAGCGGAACGAACGGCGCCGACGTCTTCGCGAGTCCCTTCCAATCCGGAACCTCGCAGAAGCCCTCGACTAAGTCGAGAGCCGGGTATAAACTACCCCAGAGCAAAGCCTCATGTCTATCACTGCGATAGCACGTCAGGCTCAACGGATGCGCGCGGGAGAAGTCATCGCCAAGCTCGAGGAGAACGCCAACTTCTTGCGAGTCGACAACAGGGTCACTCAAGTACCCCCCCCCCTCCCCCCCCGTTAGGAACCGCCAGCAAGACAACGAAGCCACAAGCCGCAGTGCGGGCACAGGTCGCAACCGTACTCGAGCGGAGCTACCGGCTAACACCAACCGTACTCGGGCAACAACCGGTGGACCCTCTCATGGCGGAAACAGCACCGACGGCGACCGGGAGATCATCCCCCATCGCGATCCTAGCGGTGGAGGAAGTGACGTCGGGAGCTCCAACCATGGGGCTGACAGGAGAGCTGGGGGCGGAGGCGACCGAGGCGGCCGAGGCCACGCAAACAGCCATGCCTCCGGAGCCTCACGTGGCGGCTTCGACGCCCGCCAGAAAATCGAAGAACTACGACGCAAGAAGGCTTCCACTGCAGGCGACAACGATGGCTTCTCTCTGCACGGCTGCGCAACTTACTTCTCCCGGAGAAATTCAAGCCTCTAGGGATCACCAAGTACGATGCGAAGTAGGATCCAGTGCAGTGGCTCAGATGCTACGCCCTCTCCATCGAGAATGCTGGTGGCAACAACGACACGAAGTGCCTCTACTTCCCTTCTGTCTGGACCAAGCCCCGCTTACATGGCTCGAGTCACTCGAGAAGTACTCGATCGACAAGTGGGACCAGCTAAAAGAATAGTTCACTAGCAACTCCGCGGGCGCTATGGGCCGCTCGGGGTACTCACATGGACCTGGCAATGGTAAAGCAGGAATAGGGCGAGACCCTTCGCAAGTACATGCGGCTCTTTTTCGACAAGTGCGCCACTGTAGTCGATGTCTCTGACAAGGAGGTCATCGACCTCTTCCAAGACGGTCTCTACCACCATCACACTTCGAAGACTTCGGTCGTCACCGCCCGAGCTCCATCACCCACCTCAAGGACATGATCACCTCCTGGGCTAATGAAGAAGACAAGGCTAACGCCAAGTACGATGCCATCCGTGGCAAGAGCAAACAGAACACGGGCGGCAACAACAACAACTGGAACCAAGGCGGTCCCAACAGCAACTACTTGGGTCCTAATCGCAAGCGCAAGCCAGACAACACTGTCGCGGCTATCCAGCGCCCAGCGAAAGACAACCCGAAGAAAACCTCTGGCGGCTTCAAGGACTTGCTAAAGGAGAAGTGCCCGTGGCATCTGGACGGCAACCACACCACCGAGCTGTGCTACCAACTCCGGCGAGCACTCAAGGACACTCCAGAGCCACGGCACCCTCACGACAAGAAAGGCAAGAAAAAGGCCGACGAAGGCAACGACGACTTCCAGGAACCCGACAAGATGGTGAACGTCCTCTACGGCGGACTACCCAACCGACGGGCTTAGAAAGCCACTCGTCGAGAAGTCATGAGCATTGAACCAGCGGTACCGACCCCTCTCCGGTGGTCGGAGGTACCCATTACCTTCTCCCGCGCGGATCAATGGACAAGCTTCTCTGAACCAGGACGGTTCCCACTCATCCTGAAGCCGGTGGTCACGGGCTCCAAACTCAACAAGGTCCTTATCGATGGAAGCTGGCTCAATGTCATTTTCACCAAGACCTTGAAGAAGATGAAGCTCGACATCACCCACATGCTCACCAAGAGCACCTCGCCTTTCTACGGCATCATCCCCGGGAACACGGCTATCCCACTGGGCTCAGTGGTTCTGCCAGTTACCTTCAGAGAAATAAGGGACAACTACCATACCGAGTACGTCAAGTTCGAAGTCGCGGATTTCGAGACGTCCTACCATGCCATCCTCGGCAGACCAGCTATCGCCAAGGTCATGGGGTACCACACTACACCTACTTGGTACTCAAGATGCCAAGTCCAGCCGGTGTACTCTCACTGCAAGGGTACTTGAAGATATCCTTCAACTGCGACACAGAGGCTGTGGAACTCGCAGCCACGAACCAAGTACCCAACGCAATGATGGAGATCTACGCTATGTCGAAGAAGCTTGCCCCAAGCGAACTCGACATCCCAGAGAAGTCGGACAACACCAACAAACCTCAGCCAGCTGAGGAGGTTCAAGTCAAGGCAATTGACCTTGGGACAGGCGACAGCAGCAAGACCACCATCATCGGGGCCGGGCTTGACCCGAAATAGGAAGACGCGCTCATCAACTTCCTCCAGGCTAACCGAGACATCTTCGGGTGGAAACCAGCGGACATGCCAGGGGTGCCAGGGAGCTGATTCAGCATTCACTCAATGTCGACCCTAAAGCTACCCCGAAGCGACAACACCTCAGCCGCTTCGCCGACGACAGACTGGACGCCATCAAGAAGGATCTCGCCAAACTACTCGCGGTTGGCTTCATCAGAGAAGTCTTCCATCCTGAGTGGCTCGCCAACCCCGTCCTCGTCCGCAAGAAGAACTCGAACAAGTGGAGGATGTGTGTCGACCACACCGACCTCAACAAGCATTGCCCCAAGGACCCTTCGGGTTGCCGCGGATTGATCAAGTCATCGACTCCACGGCGGGCTGTGACCTGCTCTGCTTCCTCGACTGCTACTCCGGGTATCACCAGATCACAATCAAGGAAGAAGACCAGGAGAAGACCACGTTCATCACCCCGTTTGGCGCGCACTGCTACACGACCATGTCCTTCGGGTTGAAGAACGCCGGCGCTACCTACCAGCGAGCTATCCAGGCCTGTTTCAAGAGGCAACTCAACAAGAACGTCGAAGCCTATGTGGATGACGTGGTCGTCAAGACCAGAAACTCCGACACGCTCATCGCCGATCTTGAAGAGACTTTCGCATCCCTGCGAGAGTACCGCTAGAAGCTCAACCCGAACAACTGCGTCTTCGGTGTACCATCGAGCAAATTACTTGGCTTCATCATCAGCCACCGCAGCATCGAAGCCAATCCCGAGAAGATCTCCGCCATCACCAGCATGAAAGCCCCCATGTGCATGAAAGATATGCAGAAGCTAACCGGGTGCATGGCGGCTCTGAACAGATTCATCTCAAAGCTTGGAGAACGGGGGCTCCCCTTCTTCAAACTACTCAAACATCAAGAGAATTTCGTGTGGACTCTAGAGGCAGACCAAGCCCTTGCCCAACTCAAAGACTTCATATCAAAGCCACCAGTCCTCACGGCTCCTCGCAAAGGTGAGTCGCTGCAGCTCTACCTCGCTGCGACTACTCACGTGGTCAGTACTGCCATCGTCGTCGAGCGGCAGGAAGACGGCCACGCCTGCCCAGTCCAGCGACTAGTCTACTTCGTCAGCGAGGTCCTGTCAGAATCCAAGGCATGCTATCAACCCGTACAGAAGCTATTGTACGCAGTGTTCATCACCTCGCAGAAGCTACGACAGTACTTCCAGGAGTACTCGATCTCCGTCGTCACCGACTACCCTCTCGGCGACATCCTGCAGAACCAAGATGCTACTGGAAGAATCTCCAAGTGGGCAGTCGAACTCGGCGGCCTCAACATCGACTTCAAGCCACGCACAGCCATCAAGTCGCAGGTGCTAGTCGACTTCATGGCGGAGTGGCGGGAGAATCACCTACCTACTCCAACTGAGCGCCCAGAGCACTGGGTGATGTACTTCGACGGCTCGCTCAAGCTCGAAGGCGCAGGTGCAGGGGTACTCTTGATCTCTCCAATAGGCAAACAACTCAAGTACGTCCTGCAGATCTTCTGGATGGTCTGAAACAACGAAGCCGAGTACGAAGCTCTGCTACACGGGCTCCGCCTCGCGTATTCACTAGGCATCAAGAGGATACTACTCTACGACGACTCCGTAGTGGTCATCAACCAAGTCAATAAGTCTTGGGACCGCAACAAGGAGAACATGGACGCCTACTGCCTAGAAGTCCGTAAGCTCGAGAACAAGTTCTACGGTCTCGAGTTCCACCATGTCGTCCGCGACAACAATGTTGCAGCGGCATCCTGTCGAAGCTTGGTTCTACTCGTGCTCAAGTACCAGCGGGTGTCTTCGTCTACGAGCTTCACGCGCCATCCATCCCGGAACCGGCGCCACCGACCACTGATCCGAAGACATCCCCCGCCGGCCGGGGAGGTCATGATGATAGACGTGGACTGGAGGCAACCCTTCATCGACTACCTTAGCGAGCAGATGGTTCCCTCGGACAAGAACTCGGCCGAGCAGCTCATCCGCCGCACCAAGTCCTACGTCCTAATCGGAGACAAGTTCTACATGTAGGGTGCATCTTCTGGAGTACTCATGAAGTGTGTTCCCCGAGAAGAGGGCAAGGGCATCTTGGAAGAGATCCATAAAGGCATCTGCGGCAACCACGCGTCCTCTCGCACGCTGGTCAGCAAGGCCTTCTGATGAGCTTTCTATTGGCCCACAGCTCTAGGCGACGCCGAAGAACTCGTCAGAAGGTGCCATGGGTGTCAATACTTCGCCAAGCAACAACATGTCCCAGCCTACAAGCTAGTCACCATACCGCCAACCTAGCCCTTCTCCTGTTGGGGGCTCGACATGATTGGGCCACTCCCAACTGCACCAGGTGGATTCAACAGAGTACTGGTGTCCATCGACAAGTTCACTAAGTGGATCGAAGTCAAGCCGATCATGTGCCCCAAGGCCGACAGAGTACTCGACTTCCTGGATGAACTCGTACATCGCTACGGACTACCCCATCTCATCATCACAAACCTAGGCTCCAATTTCAAGAATCACCAGTTCTGGGAGTACTGCGAGAATAGTGGGATCGACGTCCGATACGTCTCAGTTGCCCATCCTTGGGCCAATGGACAAGTCGAGCGCGCCAATGGGATGGTGCTCGACACTCTCAAGAAGCGCCTACACGACGCTACCAACACCAAAGAAGGCAAGTGGATCAAGGAACTACCCAATGCCCTGCAAGCCAACGAGACAACCGTCATACTTCCTGGTCTACGATTCCGAAGCAATCCTCCCTGCCAATGTCATGTGGGACTCACCAGCAGTAGAGCAATATGACGAAGGCATATCTAAAGACAGCAGATGAGTTGACATCGATCAACTCGAAGAAGCTCGCTGCGCTGCCCTCGTCCAATAAGCAAGGTACCTCGAGGGTATCCGACGCTACCACGATCGCAACGTCAAGGAACAATCCTTCAACGTTGGTGATCTTGTCCTCCGCCGCATCCAGAACATGGAGGGACTACACAAGCTCAGCTCGCCTTGGGAAGGTCCCTTCACAATTGCAAAGGTGACCGGACCGGGCTCCTATCGCCTCCAGACGTTCGAAGGCGAAGACATCAACCACTCGTGGAATATCGACTAGCTTTGTCAATTCTACGCCTAGTCTATCGACTACCCTGGGGGCTCAAGTCTACACGACTACTCCAAAACCCCTTTGCTGTAAGCAGCCTCCAGGTCCAGGCACTAGTCTCCGGACTACTCCACTCCAAGATCCAGGGTCAACGGCTACTAACGGATCTTGGGCTGCTCCGAGCGACAAAGGACTCCAGCAGCAGTCTACTAAGAGACCATGTACTCCTAGATCCAGCCTATACGGCTACTAACGGATCTACTGTTGTAAGCGACTATACGCCCTAGCACCACTTAGCCGTAGGTGGCCTCCGGATCCTGGCGACTACTCATGTAAAACGGCCATGGCCATCCAGGTGTATCTTTATCAGTAACAAAGTTTGATTATTTATCAACTAATTTACTGCCTTTTCCTTTCAACGGGTCTACCGGTGAGTACGACTACTCGTCACAACTCCACAATGAGAACTCCGCATACACACCTTGCGACAACGAGTACTCATCTCTGAGAAGTTTTCTCATTTCATACTTAAACAAGTTCAATACAACTCTGTTTATACAACTACTTCTACAAGCTAACCCTACAGGACTACTGAAGGTTAAGCTTCTCGGTGACCTGCTCAGCAATTGGCGCTATTTGCTCCAGGAGCTCCGCGTACTGCTCGTCCATGCAGTTGGCGGCTAGTCCACTGACGACTACATCCACTGGAGCCTGTGACAACCCGCCCAGGAAAATACCGTACTATCACCTAAACCAATCTAATTTGGTCGTTAAGTGATAATATAGTATCATCCTGTCGTTAGTCGCCGGGTTAACGCCCGGTAAATCACTTGAATAGCAACAAGGATCGAAATATATGCATTAAAACTCACTCGAAGGCGAGTCCAGAGATACATCATCATTAACATCCAATTTGTACCCCGAAGGGTTTAATTATTACAAACCGAAGTTTTTGCCATAAAGAAATAGTTCAGAGTTTTTGAAACTGCGGAAATAAACTAACGGAAGCGGAAACACCACGGGAGGCCATCCATGATGCCTTCAGTTGTCATCCTCCACCCACTCCAGCTCCCAGCCGGGCGGGATCTCTCCGGGCCACACATCACCGAAAACATTACCTGGATCAACATATTATAGCAAGGCTGAGTATACTAATACTCAGCAAGACTTACCCGTCGGTGATAACTACTTCACCAATTCTAGACAATGAAAGGCTTTTGGCCACTGGGTTTCTTTTTGCTGAAAAGTAACAAAGAGTATGTCCTTACTTTCAAGATTTTAGCACAAGTTCTAGTGCTTTTAATCTTTACTACATTAGCCAACTAGTACAGACAAAATTGTACAATACAATTAATCAAGCATAGTATTCAGCATCTTCCATCATTAGGGATCTGTTGGCTAGTGGAGTAAGTAGTCTCAGATAACAGTGAGAGGCCGACAATCGATTGATTCAAACCTTGCAAGGTAGACCTAAACACATGGTAGGCTGCCCCCGTAAGGACAACTTTCCCAGGCAGTTCCCAAAAATCCTCGGGTCGGGATGAAATGCCACAGTCTTTGGTGCAGGCTATCTGAAATACCCCACGAGATACCCGGACTCAGCATACACCACCGGTAGCTAGCCGTGAGACAAACCCCAAGAGTAGTGACAGTTCCATCCCTAGCCGTCTCATTAAGGTACTAGGCTTACCGGTCCCATTCCCGACAAGTCCTTAGTACATTCAAATACTTAACCCACAATAGCCATTGGACCGGAGCCGAAATCCCATGCTCTTACCATGTGAGCACTCCAATTAAGGATATATTGTGATTCCTATCAAGGAACCTATTCTCGCGAGTGAGGTCATCACTCGACTTGTAACGGTCCTATAGCTTAGCAGCTATCGACCTATCATACTAGTAAGGACAAAGGTCCCTAGGGATCATGCATCTAGGGTTCCATTCAACTCCTGAACGTAAATGCACAAGCATCCATAGATATTGAATAAAGAATTTGAAAACTGGGTTAGATGCACCGGAGATTGCCTTTGTCAGCTAGGTTAGCCTGGGCACTCTGGGTGTCGTCGAGCACTTCCACGTACTGCAGCGAAGCTTCTGCTCCTCCTTCCTCGGTTTCCGGGACAAGGGAGTAGTAACCGTCCGGAAGATCTACACGGAATGCAATGCAAGGTTCAGGTGATGTGACAGTTTGTTATCTTATCCAACTCTTGTTGGTCATATTCACCTTAACAAGTATCTAGATAGCACATCTCTTTTAGGAAGGTTATTGGTTATACATGATTCATTCTTTTATTGCACATTCGAATAAATGTTTCTTTTGTACTTGTTATTTCATGTGAATGTTTAGTCCTCTTCCTTTCACTAGAAAGGGTGTGAACAAGATTTTTATTCGTAAGTTGATTCTTTATCAGCAAGGATGTTTTATTAACCTTTAATTAAATTAGGTAATACTTTCCCAAAAAGGGAAAATGAATTAAAAAGGGATTTTCCTTGTCTAATTGTGCTTTAATCCTTTACAGGGATTTAGAGCTTTTTATTAAGCAATAAATCACCACAAAACTAAAGAAGTTTTTCTTGAGCCTACCAGCACCTATACTGGTCCACTAGACCCACATATAATGCTTGGAAGCTAGGAAATTAAATGTTATAGAAAATAACAAAGCTAGCTAGTGATTCGAAATAAGTGCATACAAAAATAAATAAGCACCAAAATGATCCAAACTTTCTCATGCATGCTCTCTGATCCTAAGCAAGCCTAAAGAACCAGCATATACACCTAGAAACTCTACTGATCTTGCTTCATTAATTTACAAAGGAAAACATGCACAAATTAAGAATAAATATTTCTGTTAAGCCAAAAATCATGATTAATTCACAAGAGGTGTGTTTTGACATAAAAAGACAGCATGCACAAGTTGCGCACAAAAATCATGATTAATATTTTTAGCTACAAAAATCATCTAGGCAGTTTCTGCAGAAAGGGAAAACAATTTATATAGCAAGATTCACTTCATAACTTTGTGCATTTTTTGGCACAGGAGCTAGTCATGGCAGGACATACATCATATCCAAAATTTAGATATAGAGGAGTTGTAGATTTTGAGTTATGGCAGATCTAGGTATTTCATTATCCTATTATTCATGTTAACAATATCCAGAATCAGACCTTGTGAGAATAACAAAAGTTGTAGGATTTCTCTCCATGAATCCAACAAAATTGGTTCGGCATTTTTCTGAATTTTCTACAATTTTCTAGGGATTTTCTACTGCACTTGACCAACTAGCAAGAAAACTTAGATATGTTTCATAACAGACAGGTCCTGGAATTTACACCAAACACCCTTGAAATATCTAGGGGCTTGCAATGCCACCCTTGGCCGTGGGGGCGGCATGGCTCCGGCCAAATTCCGGCGAGCCGGCGGCGCTCCCGGGCCGGGCAAGCGGGCCGGGCTCGACCAGGGGCTCACCTAGGGTCGACGGGTGGTCGGAGCTAGGGCGGAGGGACGGCCGGCGAGGGGGATCAACGGCGGCGGCGGCGGTTGACGAGGCGGCTCGGGGTGACGGCGAGGGGGAGGCTTTGCTGGGCAACACATGACCCCGGGAGGTGCACTGGAGTCTAGGGAAGCTAGGGGAGTGATTGGCCGGCGGCGAGCGCAAGCGGGTGCACGAGCTCAAGGCGGCGATAGCAATGGCAAGCGGTGCGGCGGGGATGGTGCGCGGAGGGGAGGAGAACAGCGCTTAAATAGGCCGGCTTGGATTCGCGGGTGAAGGCGGCGTGACGACGAAGATGCCGCCGTGTTACCCGTCCTCGGTGGCCGCGCGTACGGCGGCGACGCCGCCGTCGGACGAGCGGTCCGTGGCGCGCGCGCGCGTACGGCGCGGACACGACGGCGCACGGTGTGTAGGGAGGGGCTCCCGGTCCGGGGATGCGCGCGCACATGGGGAAGGAGTGCCTCGGGCGGAGGGCCTCGGGCGGCGCGCAGGCGCGGACGCCGAGGGCGGCCGGGCGCACCGCGCGGCGCGCGGTCGGCGCGACGTCGCGGCACGGGTGCTTGCCCCGGTTTTTGTTTTGTTGGTGCCGTGTTTAAAATCAAATTACTCCAAATTTTTGAATAAAAGTCGACTAAACTGTGAATACGAAAGTTGTAGATCTAGTCACCCCAAGGCTATAGGGGGTTTTTGTCCACAGATTTTGAATTACACAAATGCCAACTTTGAATGTCAGCCTACTCTTTTGAACAGTGAACCCTGCCTTTCCACCAACTTTTCAAGCTTTTCCACTTAAAATTTGAAATGCCAATCTACATGAAAGTTGTGTCCCTCAACGGGATGGACAACTTTCATAAAGGTAGAATTTTAAGTGTTTAGGTGAATTTTGGAGAACGCGGCAAAAGTTCCAGCAGACACCTAAGGACACTAGGGGAACAAAGGGGTTTGACCAAGCCTTTGACCATGGGTTGGCCCCACAAGTGTGTTTACTATTCAAAATGGGTCACTAGAGTAGGTTAGTGAGTTTTTCGAGGTGAGGGTCCAAGTTGACTGTGATTTGACCACTGTAGCTGCTTTGATCGGCTGTTAGTGTTAATTAAAACCTGGGGCGTCACAGAGCCTTCGGGAAGTACGACTTCATGTACGCCAAGATCCGAATGGGGATCGACTTCGCCAAGTGCTTGACGTACGTCCGACTGGGAGCTTCTCTCAGTCGGTCCACCAAGGGAGCTATCTTCGGCCCGCCCGGATGAGGCACCAGTAGCCTCGCAATGGGAAGTACGGCTTCTTCGAGTTCCTTCAGCTGGGCCCTCAGCTTCTCGCAGTCCTCGTTCAGCTTCTGCAGAGATTTGTAGCAGTTGACGAGGTCACGATCCTAGGCAATTTCAAGCTCCATGTGCTTATCGCACTCATAAGCCAGCTGTTATAGTCATATTCAAGTACCTCACGGGCCTCCTTCTCCCGGTAGAAGAGGTTCTTCATGTCGACTTCTGAAGCTCTCAGCTGCTCGACACGAGTCTCAAGCTCTACAATCAACAAGCAAGGCGGGTCAGACTACTGCAAAGTACTTCCAATGGGTACTCGACAAGACAGCAAGTACCTTTATTCTTGTTGCGGAGCAACTTATTCTTCCGCACCAGCTCGTCACTCTTCGCCTGCATATCCTGGTCTACATTGTGATATTGGGCGAAGGCGCTGTCAAGCTTCGACTGGAGCATGGCGGAGTGCTTCCGGGCCTTTACGAGTTGCTCCTCCAAGGCCTCTACCCGGAGCACTGTGTCGCCGTATCCTTGGAGCATGTTAGATTTTTGTCGGGATCTCTCCACGACATTCTGCAGCAGACAACAGCTGTCACTTGGATACTCAACATCTATGGAAGATCGACTACTCAAGGGCATCGACAACTAACCTTCATCCACTGCTCGTCCTGGCGCATCGCCTCCAAGTGACGCGCTACCGCCGCCGGGTCGACGAGGTCGTCTGCCAGGAGTTCAACCCCACCACGACTACTCGTGGCGGCTCCAGACATCGGCGCCGAGCGGATTGGTTCCGCATCTTGGATCTGTGGCGAACGGACAACTACCTCCAGTGTTGACTCTAGCAGTACATTGTCGCGTTCTTCTCCGGCCATCGTGGGGGCTTCTCCGCTGGCTATCTCCACTAGCCCGTGGGCTGCTCCGGTGGCTCCTTGGGTCTCCGGCGCCAAGCCTTCAACAGGCACCGCCTCAGGGATGGTGCTTCCTTCGGCTTCGGCCCTGTCAATAGAAGACAACTAGATTAGTCACTCTTGGCAGTTACGACCACTCCTTGAGGTCACTGTGTTAGTACAGTGTACTCACCTTCTACAACGCTGGGCTCTCGCAATGTAGCCTCCACGGCCGGCGCCTCGGACTCTGCTTGATGGGCGGGAGCGGACTCCTCAGCGGTTGGCGCGGATTCCTCTTCAGCCACTGCCGCGCTGGGTTCATCCTCATCCCAAGTCAAGTCCATGGATTTCCTGCAAGAGTACGCAACTGGTTGTCAACCAAGTACGACTACCAAACCACATGTACTACTCAGGAGAGATCTTCACTTATAGGCTCGACCGGACTACTGTCACGGTCGGGGCCCCAATGATGCTGGCGATGTCGACTAGTCCAGCTTCAGCAGGTGCATCCTCCTCGGCCTCAGTAGTTGTTGGCTCTTCAGCAACAGCCACGGCCGGCTCAGTTCTCCTGTCAGCAACAGGGGGTTGGTGCGTCAGTTGCGCCACGAGTTCTTCCATGGTGGGGGCTGGGCTGCGGCTGGCTCCAGCCGACTCTCCCACCGTACCCCAGTCACCTTTGTCCCCTTGTTCTACGGGGTCGGAAGGTGGGATCTCCTGATAGCAGCGGAATTCTTTCATCAACATACACAAGATCGAGAAACAAGTGCTCGACTACCCTACTCAAGGAGCTTACCTCTTGGGATGTGGTCTCCGTGACCTTAAGCTTCTTGGCCACACGCTTGCGGGCCACGTTGCGCAGCTTCCTTGGCGGCGCAGGCAAACTAGCCTCCAGGCTAGTTGGAGGATCCTGGATGAGAGGAACGTTGGGCAGTCCAGGGTGGCTGAATATTGACCGCAGCTGGAACCGCTCTTGAAGCGTCTCCTCGTCATCCTCGTCAGACATGTCTTGGACGACAACAGTGTCGTCTCCTTCGCCGACTTCGCGGCGCTCCTTGGGCTTGCTCTTCCCGTCATCCGGGATTTCGACAAGTCGAGGAGGTGAAGCCGGCTCGGAGACAAACTTCACTATGTTATCCTGCAAAAAGCATACTGGGTGAGCAAGACTACTACTACATAATCAGTACTCGACATTGAGTACGGCTTGTGACCTCATTCGGTGGGCGCGCGGCGGAGTACTCGAGCACGAGGCAGGGCGTGTACGCAGGCATGTCCTTGAAGATTCTCCCCAGCCTGTCGATGATATCGTCGTTGTCGATTTCATCACCGAGCATCCGTGACGAGTCGCCGTCACTAGTGTACTAGTAGCCCAGGGTGTCGGCGAGCCATCAACGGCTGCACCCTCCTCTTCATGAAGCTGAAGGCCACATGCTCGGCCCTCAGCCCGGCTTCTCTCAAAGCCTTGATCTTCGCCAGCAGTTCGGGTAGTTGGAAATCCTCCTACATCATCGGCTCGGTGTTCCACCAGGGCTGGTGCTTTGGCTGCTTCCCGCTGGGCTTTGGCAGCTCCGGGTGATGGTTGGTGATGTAGAACCACTTCGACTTCCAATCTTGGTTGGAGTTGATCAACTTGTACGCAAGGTACTGCTCCGCGGTGTCCTCGCGCATCTGGATGCCGGCTCCTCCAACTACTCGGGGGTTGTTGGCACTCGGCTGGGGCTTCACTCGGAAATACTTCTGGAAGAGTACCCAGTGGGGTTTGAACCCCAGGAAAGTTTCGCAAAAGTGGACGAAGACAGAGGTTTAGAAGATACCATTGGGGTTGAGGTTGAGGTACTCGATGCCGTAGTACTCCAAGAGCCCCTTGAAGAAGTTGCTCGCTGGGAGAGCCAACCCAAGCTCCGCAAACCGCGTGAACATTGGGATCTCATCCGGATTCTTCTCCATGGGGTACGGATCTCCCGCGGCAGCGCGCCACATATCAACTTCCTTCTCTCGAAGAAATCCACTGTTCAGAAGTGCCAGTAGATCCTCAGTCTTCGCTTTCGACTTCTTCCACTCTTGGTTGGGATTTTGGCGCGGCGGAGACACTGGCTGCGATGACCCTGCGGCGGATCCGGCGGCTTCCTCTCGGGATCTCTTCCTCCCGCCGGCAGTATTCAAGCTCTTGGACGGCGAGGGCTTCATTCTCCAAGTGCACTGAGTTTTCACTCGCATTCACTCGG
Organism: Cenchrus americanus; assembly: GCA_947561735.1. NCBI lineage: Eukaryota > Viridiplantae > Streptophyta > Magnoliopsida > Poales > Poaceae > Cenchrus > Cenchrus americanus. Next base: position 193,879,654 of record OX387242.1, read on the forward strand.
GGGCTATGGCGGTGGCTTCCGCTCGCAGTGCACTTGGATTTGCGATCTACTCTGAGGTGGCAGTGTGCACTAGTGGCGGATTCTAGGCAAGATCTGTTTGGAGTGGCTGCAAGTGCATGGGGTGAAAACCCTAAGGGTTTCGACTCTTATTTATAAGTCAACGGGCGGCTCCTCAACGGCCGGACGGATAAGTCTCAAGACGGCTGACTCAGCAGCAACGCCTGACCCTTCAACTTCTAGTAGTCGATGCGCCTTATCTCGGGGGCTCGGCTACATCTAATCAATTCCCTGGGTAGCAACAAGATTCAAGAGCAACTCAGGACACCTTCTACATACAAGATGACCCTTCAATTCGAGAGGAAGTACTCGACTCAAGGCTCGGGGGCTCCGTGCCACGTGTCCTTCGGTTTTTTCTCTCCGGATTTTGCGGGATAATCTTGCCAGAACTTCAGATGGACCCTCAGCCAGAGTCTACAACTCAACCTAAGGCTCGGGGGCTACTCCATATGGAGTGCGATTTTGCAATCGCACTTCCATATCAACTTCGGCCTCCAGACAACACGGGGATTGTTGAATACCTTCAAGAGCAGCACTCGAGGACGCTTGGGACTACTCGAGACGACTTCACGATTACTCAAATACTAGCTGGAGTACCTTCTAGCCTCGGGATGCTTCAAATATTCTTGAGGACTTTTGGCTTGTAGTACTCGGGGACGGTTGAGGACTACTCGTCAAGGCCGTCAAGACTACTCGAAGCTATCCTGCTCGACTACAAAGTACTCGGGGGCTTGTCGTACGGACCTCCCTGGGCCCACTACCTCCAAAGGGTGCCAGGACCGACTACTCGGTGGGCCCCTGTGACTACTCGACTTGTGCTGCACGGTATCTGATGGCATGAGGCGCAAGGACTACGGTGGAGAAGTACTCTGATAGGAAGCTATACATACCATGTACTGTGTAGAGGACTCCTAGACGTATACGACTAGTCCTCTCTCCCTAAACCGACCTATAACCCTACCTCCCGGACTATATAAGGCGAGGTAGGGACCCTTCTCTCTCAGATTATGCATCATCTTGTAATCACACCTAATCAATCCAGAGCTACGCAGCATACAGGACGTAGGGTATTACGCACCTCGCGGCCCGAACCTGTCTAAATTGTGTGCCACGTGTCTCTTCCTTCTAGTTACCGATCTCGGCGAGGCCACATTCATCTACCTCGGGTACTCCCCTTGGTAGGTTGTCGGTCTAAAACACCGACAGCCTCCCTCATGCAGTCTCCTCCCACTCTTCCCTCGCACCGCCTCTTTCTCCCCCTCGCCTTCGTCCCCGTCACCTTCCCCACGCCACGACGCACACTACACCCCTTCGTTGAGATGCACGCCACACAACGATCAGAGCGACACACGCCACACCACTAACAGTGAGATTTGGAGGAGGAGGGACCTAGCAGCGACGACAACGACAAGTAGAGGAGGGATCTAGTGACGATGGTGATGACGACGACTAGGAGGAGGAGGAGGGGTCCAGCCACGAGGTCGACGGGAGGACGAGGACGTGTCGGCGTGCAGGCAGCGACGAGGAGTAGAGATCCCTTCGCTATGACAGTGACAAGGTCAGTAGTAAATATAGTATTTGTGTTTATGGTATGCCGCTATAAAAATGTCTTATATAATTCGGTAAATCCATTCTACCAACTTGGTAATAATTGTAAAATTAACAATAATTCAGTAATAATTGTAAAATTAACAATATAATTTGGTATATTTGCTCGAGTTTATGCAATTAGGCCAAGCGAGTGTATGCAACACACATGCGTTCAGATAATCAAGTATACAACACATGCGTGCGTATGCTTTTCTTTATATATATATAAATGCATATAAATATACTTGTACTTGTGAGAACTGCAGGGTATGCCGTGGCATACCCGACATACCCTAAATCATATATGGCAGGTTTTCTACCAAAAGATTATGTAACAGAAGGTTAATATTGAGCCACCAAGGAAGTTATTTAGTCACAGTAACTGTATATAGGATTAGAAAACCAAAAGAGTGGAATATTTACTTGTTTGACAAGTGTCCAAAAAAAATTTGTTTGCCTAGTGCCAAAAAAACACTCGCCAAATCAATATCTTTGTTTAGTGTTTTCTCCCAGCACTCCCAAAAGCTTTTATTTGTGAGTTTTTTATTTTCTGAGAGTTTTTTATGTGCCACTCGGCAAAGCCTCTGGCACTATTTGGCACTATTGTTAGTATCCTTGCCACCAAGCTGATCGAGCTGATCCTGGTCGTTATCCCAAACAACAAATCCAACATTTTTGTTTTGTGGAAATCGTCGGGTAGCAATGTCAATGTTTCGGTTAACGCGGTATTGCGGGAGTACTGATCTGTACGAGAAACTGAACTATAAGCTACCTCGAGAATTTGAACAGTAAAACTGGTAAGGAATTTTCGTGGGAATCGATTTGAAGAGAGGTTGGAGTCAGCCAAGATTGATATATTTCCTGACAATAATGATAGCGAGGAAATATGAGTCGGGCATAATAGAATCACCCACAAGAGTGTCAAAACATGTGTATGGACCATAGAATTGGACCCGTGTGTTTTGACTTGGCTTGTGCTCCCCGTGAAAATAGTCAACATAGACTATAGTAGATTGTACCACCAGGGAGTACTCTTTGGTAACAACTAACCACACCTCAAGTCCTGTACTATATATACATTGTCATTCTGATCTCCTCCAAGCAGCAACTCGGTAGGGAATCTAAGAGCAACGTTTGTTATACCGGGAGAAACGACAATAATGCTAGTCTTAACAGCAGCAGCAGCAGCTGCTGCTGCACCCACGGTGACAACGGTGCTCCGAGCACGCACCGGTAGCGCGACGACATGGGTTCAAACCCGTGTCCTGCCGCAACGCGCTCCGCATCGGCCGCGTGGTAAGAAATCTCATGTTCGTTTCTTATTTCCCATTACAAAAGTTTTATGACCATTGTCCCGATTCTCTTCATTTCTCTAATTTTTATTCGTTTTGGCTTTTTCTATAAAGTCAAGACGAATAGTAATAATTAGGGAGGGAGCAAGCACATCAGGGTTCGGCTAAGTTAACAAATTGTAACGGTTGAAAATAAATCATATCACTTTATGACCATGTGACCTCACATACCACATCATCATCTACTGCATCATCAATTTATGCATGCATGTGCAGACAACAAAGTAATTAGTGGAATCTGCATGCATGAATATGGAAGGAATGTTTTCTCCACTAGTAATGCAATTGTAATCGTGGACGAGAATTACGAAAGCCAACCTCATCTGTAGATGCCTTGCTTGCTACCTCTGTGCGTTACTACGGCAATTAATAAAGTAGAAATGGAGTAGGGGAAATGCGTCCGACTGAAGACGATCGGGAAAGATGGGACACATTGTGTTGGTTGTTGCCATTATTTGACCTGGCACAAAATAAGTTATTTTGTGGTTGACCATAGAGTATACTCTCCGTACATACAAAATCACCATAGTGATGTTCTTATCAGAAAAATCACCATGAATATATTATATATTGCGTTAAATTCGAAGTGAAAGTTAAGAGAGCAACTATTACTCCATGCCGCCATGCAATATTTGGTGTCGACTTAAGGCATTCTAGCACATTGAAATTATCTGGTGGAGAATAGTCTTATGATTTTCAACAGAAATAGGTCAAAGAAACTGGCCATTGTTTCGAAAAATAATCTTGTTTGCCACATTGTTTGACTAATGGATTTGTTGTATAGCTCATCTAAATATATCACTTCTTTCCATTAACTAGTCATCATACCTGATATATGCCATGTCAGCTTATTTTGTCATTGTCTGTCTTTGATAGCTATAGTGCGATACATTATGTAGAGCCAAGAAGGCACAATGTCAGCTGACAATTTGACACTTCAACATATGGATCTTTGCCTCCTCACTGACTCACAACACTTATCCTTCAGCAATTGGATTAGATTTTGTAATTTCTGCATACTAGGTTTGGGGACTTAAACAGGTATAAGGCCCTAATATAAAACAAACAAGGACCTCCAAAATTTTGTTTATTTTTTTGTGAGCTTTGTGGACAGGATATAGATGTGGTTGGTAATTGTTCATTTGGTTGGTCAGAACATCACCGACCTCTTGTGCAAGGGAGGATGTCCTGTTTGATTTTAATGTGGCATATATATTGTAGCTTATGGGTGCAGTATGATTAAGTGTATAGTCATTTTTGTCATAATCTAACCATGACAATTAGTTACAACGACATATAAGGAAACTAGAGTACATGCCGCCGACCCAAATTAATCTTGGAAGTAAGAACGAAAAGGTGTAAGCATATCAAGTACAAGTATGCGATGCGCACCTCATATGTGAATTAGTCTAATCAGCTTTGCTCTATGTTCGTACATAGATGGTTAGCAAGCCATAGGTACTGATCATGAGAGAACCTTTTATGATGTCTGTCAACTTCGTTATTGTTACTAGAGCGCATTTTGACAATGGCAAATGGAAAAGGCATGGGTGCAGTGACTTGGGAACCATCTGAATGTCCAAAGGTGCGTAAATGAATTAAGCTTATGAAGTTGAATTCATTACCAGCGCAACACATACTCATATATCTTCCATACTTCAGGATGAATTGAGAAATACATCAGAAAAAATCGATGCCATCAGAGAAAAGCTTAAATCCATATGTGATGGCAATATCAATGTTTCAGCCTACGACACGGCGTGGGTAGCGCTTGTGAAGAGGCTCGACGGCGGTCCCGGCCCACAGTTCCCCACCAGCATAGACTGGATCACCAAAAATCAGATGCCGGATGGCTCATGGGGCGACTCTACTTTCTTCATGGTTCATGACAGGATTATCAACACCCTAGCCTGCACTGTGGCCCTTAAATCGTGGAACATTCACCATTACCAGTGCCAAAGAGGTACTTCATCCATATTACATTCTGTTGTTTGGCATGGATAACAGGTCTCTCAAAAGCAGCAGGGATGAGTAAGATCTTGACTAGTAGTAGCCACCTCATTAATGATGGCATGTATTTGATCTCTTGCAGGTCTGTCATTTATACGTGGAAACCTAAGGAGATTAACCGAGGAAGATGTGGAATGGATGCCAGTTGGCTTTGAGATAACCTTGCCAACTCTACTAGAGATGGCCAAGGGTTTAGGCCTCGATTTGCCATATGATGAACCAGTGCTGCAAGAAATATATTCCAAAAGAGATCTAAAGCTATCAAAGTATACTAGCCATCATCTACTCATTTCTGTTTTAGGGTTTATCTTATATGTTTGTGTGCGGTGTTGCTACATCATTCACAGACACGGTAATGTATGTGGCTGAGGTTAGGTGAAGGGAGAACGGTTGAGCCATTGGCAACGAGGGATGAGAGGTGCCAATTAATGGGTATTATCCACAGAATGACAATGACGACTATGAGCATGGACATTCCGTGCACCAGGTGCACCAAGGGGAAACACTGGGGTGGCAGGGATGTCCATTCTCCACACGGGGGTGGGAGGAGGAACTTCTGTAGCCTCATTCGATGTTGATGGCGATCAGGTGTTTGTGTGTGTGTGGGGGGGGGGGGCAAGATCGTGGGGTTGGAAGCATTTGGAAGCAAAAAGATGGTTCCACTATTGGGTTTTTTTTGCATGTGAGTTTTAAAAAATTTTAAGATGAAGCAAGTGGAAGTGGATGGAATTCGATAGCTAGGACTCTTTACATTGCCTTAGTTGTAGAGAGTCAAGCTGGTGGGCTTGTTGAAATGGAGTGAGTAGGAAAACAGATGCGTTGAGGCCATGAGGCTAGCGGAAGCAATGTTTTCAAGGCGTGGTTACCGTTTATTTCTCTTTTTGATAACTTTTTTCATGTACTTTTGAATTAGTAGAATTAAAGTATTCCTGAATACACAGTCATTAAAATGAATGGGAAGGATCCACACCCTTAGACCTGGTGTTGTGAATAAAATTCATAAAATAACATTTCAAAAGGTGTGTGAAATTGATTTTCATCTTCGTTCATTAGTCGATTGATACATTGGTTATCGCCACAGGATACCCAAAGATGCACTCCATGCCGGGCCAACAACTTTGCTTCTTAGCATAGAAGGAATGCCAGGTTTAGACTGGGAAAGGCTTTTAAAGCTCCAGTGTCCCGATGGCTCCTTTATGTCATCACCTGCCCCCACAGCTTATGCTCTTATGCAAACTGGGGACAGGAAGTGCCTTCAATTTCTTGAAGGAATTGTCAATAACTTCAAGGAGGGAGGTAAAATTAATGTTTTGTGGAATCCTTATAGAAAAATAACTATAACCTAGTTCCATACAGACTCAAGATATACATTATATTACATTACCAATTATTTTGAAAAAAACACTAATATGCATGTTTGAACCTTCATCTGATTTCAGTGCCATTTACATATCCTGTTGATATCTTTGAGCGCTTATGGGTGGTTGATCGATTGGAGCGCCTAGGAATTTCGAGGTACTTCACAAATGAAATCCAAGAGTGCTTGGATTATGTCTACAGGTATAAATATGTAAAACAAAGTATAGAATTGCAGCCTAATTTCTCTTAAATTTACTAGAACTCGACCAATATATTTAATCCGTTGTTTATAAACAAATTACATGATATATATTATCAGGAAATTGACTCAAAAAGGCTTGGCTGCTACAAGGGATTGTCCAGTTAATGACATTGATGACACAGCCATGGGCTTTCGTCTACTACGGTTGCATGGCTACTATGTCTCTCCATGTAAGTAGTGACACTTTTTCCTTTTGAAAATGTCAGTTCCCTAGGTATGTAGATTGCAGGTGTTTGTAAAGAATTAATGGCATCATAAATTAAGGGAAAAGAAAGGTTCATAAATGTCTTACATTTTGGTGAGTTAGTGGAACTCCTATATTTTTTTGCTAAAATTGGTTTTTGAATGACATTATTGGTATTTTGGTTTTGCTGTTTTTCGGGGATTGTTTTGCTCGATCTCCCTATATTTGCATCTCCAAACTACCTACTGTTTCATGCCGCTTGTATAATATAATTCACATGGCACCAAGATCGAAACCTGCTTGATGTATTCAATTCTGATCACTGCCATTGGCAGGTATGTTCAAGCATTTCGAGAAGGACGGAGAGTTTGTCTGCTACCACGGACAGACAAACAAATCAATCACGGCGATGTACAACACGTACCGTGCCGCACAGGTCGCCTTCCCCGGCGAGAGCGAGCTTGAGCGAGCCAACGTCTACTGTCGTGGGTTCCTGGAAGTGAAGCGAGCCTCCGGCAAATTTGGCGACAAATGGGTCATTCCCAAGGATTTGGCTGGCGAGGTACCAAAATCCAAGTACTTCATGGCCACTTTGTCCACCTCACCGTTGATAAAATATGGACACACTCTACATTTTCACATCCATTTTGGCAGGTCGGCTACGCGCTGGACTTCCCCTGGAGAGCAAGCCTGCCACGGATCGAAACAAGGATGTATCTGGAGCAGTATGGTGGCAGTGCCGATGTGTGGATCGGGAAAGTCCTCTATAGGTGATTGGTTGATTAACTCACCCCCTCCATAATGCCCAAACATGAATTGCAGCTCAACGGCTAGCTTCGAAAATTTTGCAGGATGCCCCTTGTTAGTAACGAATTGTTCCTGGAGACCGCAAAGGAAGATTTTCGCAGTTTCCAGAAACTCTGCCGACGCGAATGTACTGAACTCAGAAAGTCGGTTCCTACCTGCACATGTCTATGAAAGTTCAGTTGAAAGAAGGCTCCCAAAGCATATGTAGTTGTCGAAGGTGGTGATGCTTGTCCTATTGTTTTTTCTTCTTTGTGACTATATATACAGGTGGTACGACATGAACAAGCTTGCAGAGTTCGGTGTGACGCCAAAGTGCGTGTTGAGAGCCTACTTCCTAGCCGCAGCCAACATCTTCGAGCCCGACCGAGCAGCGGAGCGTCTCGCATGGGCGCGCACAGCGGTGGTCGCCGAGGCTGTCTCTTCTTATTTGCAAGGCAAAACTTACGATGTCAGCACAAGGTTTCACGGGGCAATTACTGAGCTCGAGAAGCGTGTCCGTCATGCACTAATAACTAGGTTAGTTGGGCGCCGACATGCCTCTTATTATGACATTTTCCTTTGATTCGGCAAGCAAACACTTGTTAACTTTCAGGGCGTATGTGTTGGATGCAGGGAAGATGGGGATGCAGAGAAAGCCCTGCTGGCTGCAATCAGTGAACTTGTCGACCTGCCTTCGTCTGAGAATGCTTCTCACGGTCTTTGCCAAGCTGTAAGATGAAACGAATACCAGCACTGAAATAACGGACTAGGAAACTAGGATAAAGCTGTTGGTAGCGGGCACTATATTGAAACCATTTGATGGTAACCTATATAGAAATGTAAATGGAACGCTGATTCCTTGTTTTATACTGCAGTGGAAGCAGTGGTTCTCATGCAGCGCAAATGAAGGATTTGCATCCTGTGGAGGGAATACAGCATTGTTGATAGTTCGTACAGTAGAAATTGCTTCCGGAAGGTATAGTTTGAAGGAGCAAGATGTGACCTGTTTGGAGGATACCCAACTTGAGAGGCTCACGTCTTCCATCTGCGGCAGACTGGCTTCTACAGTTCCTGTTCAGGTATGAGGATGCTCATCACAAAAGTAATTGAATGTTTTTTACAGTATGTTATGCACTAACTTACCCACGAAAATGGTCAATTAGAACGGAGGATTAAAGAAAGATGAGAATTCATTCAGTCAAGTGGATTTGGAGATGCAGGAGCTGGTTCAATGTGTTCTTCAGAGCTGCAACTCTATAGACAGGGTGACCAGGCAGACATTTCTCCATGTGGCCAAGAGCTACTACTATGCTTCTTATTGCTCGACCGAAACAATTGATAGTCACATCTCCAAGGTCATATTCGAGGATGTCATTTCGGAATAGCACCAGTTCCAGTAAATGAATATGTCATATGAACCCTCTGATAAAAAATCATTTGCTGTATATATCCTACTACTATTACATCCTTGTACTGCTACTGTCATTACTAAGATGTTTTGCACAAATCTGTTACAGAGAGTTTTCTTTCCTTTTTTAAGAACATGGCCAACCACCACTACTAGTAAATCAGATAACCAGTAACTTGAAGAATAAATCTTTAAAAAATCAAAGACATCTTCCACCATAGCACAACATTTATTTATGTCAACATCACAGGCCATAGCGTTCGCCACCTTGAGGATGGCTCCAGTCCAGCCAGGCGAGTTGGGCCAGCTATCTGAACATGAACAGTCTCACTCCGAGAGTCCTCCATGTGGCCTGAGCACAAGTCCCATGCTAGGGCTACCTACCGCACTGCCATATATAGGGGATTAGATTATCAAGAGGGATCTCACAACAAATTTGTCCTTTGAGCAGCAAATCCTTGCAAAAGTACATTACGCATAGGGAACAACCTAGTTCGACAAGGTGTTCATGTGCCAAGGGTGTTGGCACGACAAGCCTATGTTCCCATGCTAGGTAATGTGGCCAAGTAAATCATGGTTTGAAAGATCGGACTCATTGAATCATGGTGTGGCAGCACTTATTGGTCACACTAAGGCCTCTGCCATAACAAGGCCATGTTGTCGTGCCAGGCGTTGCGGTTGAAAATTTCCCTTTGGATTGAGTTGTGTAGTCCTACAGCTTAGCATGATGAGGCACTATTGGGCTAGTAGAATTTTTTTGTCATCTATAGAAGTTTCTTGGACATAATTATCACAGACTTAGCCTTCGGAGTCTATTGGTTGTTTTGGATCCTCCAGAGGCTATCAGTGTTCTATACCTGGCAACGAACCGAGGGGTGCGGTGTACTTTGAAGTAGTAGATTGTTTGGAGGTGGAAACATCAGACCTAGGGATTGATGGTTAATTTAGGGGATATAAGAAATACATTATATAGGTTCGGTCTGCCAAACTAACATAATAACCTAAGTTCTATTAGGGTGGAGTATATTGTGTCATGCACTTGGGCATATGTGTAGGAAAACGGGTAGGCTACGGTAGCTAATCTACCGCGTACACCCAAGATACTTGCGTGTAAGAGATCATAGATCGTTGCCACTAGACGCGTAGCGCAGCGGAAGGAGTCGCGCGTCGGTGTAGAGGAAGTAGTCGATGACGTCCCATGAACCGAGCTCCTCGTCCTTGATCCCAACAGCTGATCAGCGCAACAGTAGTAGCAGCACCTCTATGGAGTCCACACGTACGGGGGATGGAACGCCTGACGTAGGTGTTCTAGCACCACACGTCCACACGTTCGGCTAGGGCGGCGGCAAGAGGAGGGCGGTGGTAAAGGGGAGGTGCGGCTCACTGGTCGGGGCGCCGGCGCCCCTGCTACGTATATATAGGGGGTACTAATGGGCTTCTATCTCATAGGCCCATTAGTATCCCTAATCCCTCTTGGATCAATATCCTCTTGGGCCTTTAAACCGTATTGTGATTGATGGGCTCTTGAGCATATCACCAACAATCTCCCACTTGCACTAGACACAATCATCTATGCAAGCTTTCAAACATTCCAAAACCCCTTAAGTGTGTGACTAGTTAGGTTCATGTGTAGATGGTCGTGAGTGGAAATCATTTACGAATCACTAGTCAAAAGCGGCACCTAGCAAGGCATAGAGACTCACAAATACACATAAAGATCATATCGGCCGAACCTTAGATATACTCATACACTGATCCCTTTGCCACACGATACCAGTCAAGCTCAAGGTGAGATGCGTGCCACCCTTGTGATAGCTTGACCATTCTCTCGATCTAATAGCGGATTCTATTTGTGACTAACCTTTAGTCATTTTGATTAACTCCTTAATCACTTTGGCATGGACATGCACTTTCTAATCCAACTATCTCGAGGGGCCCAGAGATATCTCTCCTTTTATCTAGGAGGGGCAAATTCCATCTTGATCCACACACATCCCATTCCACGTTTCATGATACACCTGTAAGCTACTTTTATAACTACCCATTTACGGAGTAGCGTTTGGCAGCCCGAAGATGCACCACTACACACAGTGAGAAACAATGGCGATCTCAGGTCTAAAGATCCAGTAGGTATAACACTCAAGAACAACTGATGGCACATTTAAAATAACAATCCCAACATTGTCTTGGAGTGGGTCAATCCAACACCATGTTCACTAACATGTGTCCACATCATTAATCTGATATCTCCATATCTATGATCCGTGTAACATGACCATCAATTAATGCATGTGCTAGTCTCTCCGTCATTATTGTCGAACATAACGACCCAAACTAGGGATAATTTAGAATAACATCATTATAAACAAAGAGTTTCACGATCAAGTCACGTACTCGATAATCAATATAAATGATAATCATCCATGGAACAAATAACAATTATTCATTATTACATAAACATACTCATGACACAAAACTCTCCCACACACACTAGAATCACTGATGTAAGTATCTAATACCCATAGACCTCATGTGTGCCTCATGCTTTGGTTGTGGGAGAGGCTTTGTCAATGGATCAGCAACGTTTGAATCTGTGTGCACCTTGCAAACCTTCACATCACCTCTCTCAACAAAGTGACGGATGAGGTGATACTTCCGTAGTATATGTCTGGACTTCTTGTGTGATCTAGGCTCCTTTGCAAGCGCAATGGCACCACTATTATCACAATAGAGGTCCACTGGACTGGACGCACTAGGAACAATACCCAACTCAGAAATTAATTTTCTGATCCAAACAGCTTCTTTTGCAGCTTCGGAAGCTACAATATACTCGGCCTCTGTCGTCGAATCAGCCACCGTATCTTGCTTGGAACTCTTCCAGCTCACTGCCACACCATTGAGGCAGAAAACAAATCTAGATTGCGATGCGGAGTCATCTTTATCTGTTTGAAAACTAGCATCGGTGTAACCCTTTACAACGAGCTCATCTTCGCCTCCAAATATTAGGAACATATCCTTGGTTCTTCTCAAGTACTTAAGGATACACTTTACAACTGTCCAGTGATCTTCACCGAAGTCTGATTGGTACCTGCCCGTAACACTTAGAGCAAAGGAGATATCTGGGCACGTACAAAGCATAGCATACATGATGGATCCTATGGCTAAAGCATAAGGAATCACACTCATCTTCTTTTGCTCATCAGGTGACGTAGCACACTGACTTTTTCTTAGATTAATACCATGTGACATTGGCAGGAAACCTTTCTTGGAATCTTGCATATTGAACCGATTCAATATCTTGTCAATGTACGTATCTTGGCTTAATCCACTTAGCCTCTTTGATCTATCTCTATAGATCTTTATCCCTAGAACATAAGTCGCCTCTCCTAAATCCTTCATCGAAAAATTCCTTTTAAATGAGGTTTTAACGGCTTCAAGCATTGGAATATCATTTCCGATCAGCAATATGTCATCCACATATAGGACCAGAAACACAAGTGCGCTCCCACTAGGCTTTTGGTAAACACAAGGCTCTTCTTCATTCTTGATGAAGCCAAACCTTTTGACTACTTCATCACAATGAATATCCAACTCCGAGATGCTTGCTTCAATCCATAAATGGACCTCTGAAGCTTACATATTTTCCCAGCATTTTCAGGGTCGACAAAACCTTTAGGTTGTGTCATGTACACATCCTTACTAAGATGTCCATTAAGGAAAGCAGTTTTGACATCCATTTGCCATATCTCATAGTCATAATATGCAGCAATTGCTAGGAGAATCCGAACAGACTTTAGCATTGCGACGGGCGAAAATGTTTCCTCATAATCAACACCTTGAATTTGTCGGAAACCCTTTGCCACCAATCGTGCCTTATAGATGAACATTTCCATCCATGTCTAACTTTTTCTTAAAAATCCACTTACAATTGACAGGTCTAACACCTTCAATTGGATCAACCAAGTTCCAAACTTGATTGTCATGCATGGAATTTAACTCGGATTCCATGGCCTCAAGCCATTTGTCGGAGTCGAGTCCCTTCATTGCTTCCGTGTAAGTCATGGGCTCATCATTTTTCATCAATAATACGTGGCGCTCATCCATAACAAGGAGGTTGAGCTTGTCAGTTGCGTGTCACACCCGAATTTGAAGGCAAACTCGAATGCATAAATTACATGTGCGCCAGGATCAAGTTACACACACGTAATGACTCAGTGAATATCAGACACAGTGCCCAAAGCGTAAAAGAGAGTATTAAAACCATTACATGACCGAGAGTCTCAACATCGTATCATCAGAGCGAGCAACTAGCAGCGGATCTTCAGAAAGGAACTCCACAGGCAGCTGACTGGTGGCACGCACGCCTAGCACTCATCATCATCTTCAAGTCCGAGCAAACAATCCCGGTTGTGTAGATGCAATAAATAAACAAGCGTGAGCACATGTCGTACTCAAGAAGAGAGGAATATCATAGTAAACATGCAAGGCTGTGTAAGTGGATGGCCAAGAGGTTTAAGCAGGTTAGCATTTTAGTTGATCAAATTTTATTAAGCAACTTACTTACTAGCAAATGTAAGTGTATACCATCCCACGATTAATATATAACATCATAACCATGAACATAAAGTAAGAATAAATTGAATTCATCTTCCGATAGATTAATCATGTGAGGGTCCAAGGCCGCTCCCCGACCGTGAGCACGGCTAATCGATTAGTTTTAAACACTCGCAGAGGTTGTACATCTTTACCCACAAGTCGCGTAAAAACTCCGAAGAGCTTTAGACCCAACCACGCGATGCTGATCAGGCATCATACCACACTGCCGAGGTGTGATTGCATAGGGACGCTACGAGGCCTTTACAAAGATTCCCTAATGTGCAGCAACCCACTAGGTTTCAGGACGAAGCGGGGCATAAAGCTCCCTAGCGGGTACCGTGTATTAGCAAAGCCCAACTCCCCGCTAGAGCAGGTCTATACTCCGTCAACGCCTCCCCATTGGTCCCTTTCAGGTAAGATCACCACAACACCAAGGTCTCTAATTATTCAGCCAAGCCAGAGCCATATAGCCTTGTGGTTGTACTGTTGTCCTGGGTGGTTCTCCATGTTCCAGTTAAGCATATGGTCTTGCAATTAAATTACCATCAAAGAACATAGAGTATAAACGGATATCATGTTGTTTATTACCAACCCAGTTGAGCAACTAAGCAGCATCTACCATCAAGATTAATTAAGTAACCCAGTTACAAGGCACGGTCAAAAGAATCTAGGCATAGTCCTTAATAGGAACCCGTCAAAATTAATGCAAGCAAGAAAGTAAATACAGTGATTAAATGCATGTTCATATAGGATAAAGCGGGTATGACCAAGGACACTTGCCTCTCACAAGATCCGGATTTGCTCAGAGTCTTCAAGTCTTCACCACAGTAAAATCTTCGGACGGCTCGTTCTCTACGCATCACACATTCACATGCAAGAGACAAAACAATAAAATAAGAAAACAATTCAGCAATCACTTCAAACAGGAACAAAAGCTTCACTAAACTGATCTACTCGTCGAGACGAACAAATGGATATAAAGAACGCTAAAAACGGAGTTAGAACGCGTAATCTACGGCCAAAACAAGATACAGGGCTATTCTGCAGGAAAACTAGGCTTACAGGGGCCTAACTGCAAAAACTCAGGGGCTAAAACAGAATTATGCTTATAAACACAGGGTCTATAGCACAAAACTTCAAGGGCTGGATTGCGGGCACAAATCCTAGAAAAGTTAGGGTTAAAACCGTAAAGATCTCGACCTATTTGTGAGGGCTCCTCTATGGTGGGGGGACCGGCCTGCAAAAATTCAAAAAGGCAAGGGCCTCTTTGCAAAAATGACTGGGTCACAGCTGTGTTGACCGATACGCTGCCGGTTGACCTGGTGACGGATTAGATCTGGGCCGCAGATCAAGAGATGGACGGCGGGGATCGCGAGCAGGCGCTCAACGGCGGCAAGCGGCGGCGAGCGGCGGCGGGATCGCCGGCGAGGCTCCAACTCGGGTTTCCAGACACGAATCAAGGCGGGACTTGGCTCTAGACGCGGAGCTCGACGCGGCGAAGTCAACCAGGGTATCCACTCCGACAGGTAGGCGACGACGGTGGCGCGCTACGCCAAGGGGCGGCCGGCGGCGCAAGGCAAGCTCCGGCAAGCTTGTGCCGGCGGTTCAAAGCATGGGGGCGTTCACAAGCGGCACAGCAAGCCTTCTCACCTCCACGCGGAGCTCCTGCACTGTTCCGCAACGAAAGAGAGACGGCGGCCGAGGCGAATCGAAGTTGGCGGCGGCGGTCTAGGGTTTGATACGGCGCGGTGTAGCTAGGGTTACGCGGGTAGGGGCGAAAGGGGTAGGGTAGGAGGTGGCGGCGGCTCTTATAGGCGTCCCAGGTCGCCTGGGCGTGCGGGCCCAAGGGAGGAGGCGTGGGCGTGCGGGGGGACGCGACGCGGCCGCGGCGCATGGTCGGGTTCGGCTTGGGGTCCGGCCGGAGGTCGGGGATGACCACCGGGCCCCACCGTCGGAGACGCAAGGAGGAGGAGACGACGCGGGCTGCGGTGGGCCGCGGGGGGGGGGGGGGGGGGGGGGCGGGCCGGGCCGCAAAGGCCGAAAAGGCGAGGCCGGGCCGCGCGAACCAGCTGGGCTGCGCGGGGAAAATTGGGCCAGAAGCAAAGAAGGAAAAAAGGGGAAAAGAAACCCTTTTGCTATTTCAAAAGAGTTCACAAAACTTGAATTCAAACACAAATTTGAATTCAAACAAATAAAAACAATGCAACAGCATGAGTGCAACAGTAAACTCCTATAGTTCATTAATTTAATTAAGAGAAATAATTAAATGCCTATAAAAATTAAATAAAACCTTAAAAATCCTTAAGCAAGCATTGGTTGCTAAGAAAAATTTTATTAAAACAATAATTAAAATTTTTGGGTGTTACAAATCCTACCCCCTTAAGGTGAATCTCGTCCTCGAGATTCGGAAGGATCAACAAAAAGATCTGGATAGTCTTCCTTCAGCTCATCCTCTCTTTCCCAGGTTGCCTCATCCTCTGCATGATTACTCCACTGCACCTTGCACATCCTGATCACCCGATTCCTTGTAACACGTGCTAGAGTTTCCAAGATCCTAATGGGATGTTCAGTGTAAGTGAGATCCTCCTTGACAGTCAAACCATCCATAGGTAGTGGCTCTTTATCATGAGATTGGAGACTCTTTTTCAATTGAGAGATATGGAACACATCATGCACATCCGAGAGTTGGCTTGGTAACTCCAACCTGTAGGCTACTTCTCCCACTCTCTCTAAGATCTTGAAGGGTCCAATAAAGCGTGGTGACAACTTTCCCTTCACTTTAAACCTGCGCAAACCCCTGATCGGTGACACTTTTAGGTACACATAGTCACCTTCTTGGAGAACCACATCTCTCCTCTTTCCATCCGCATAACTTTTCTGCCTTGATTGAGCAGCCCTCAAGTTTTCTCTTATGATCTGAACTTGTCTTTCTGCTTCCTTAATGATATCGGTTCCAAACAACTGACTCTCTCCTGTTTGGCTCCAATACAAGGGTGTTCTACACTTCCTTCCATACAATGCCTCGAAGGGTGCCATCTTGAGGCTAGCCTGGTAGCTGTTGTTGTAAGAAAACTCAGCATAGGGCAAACTCTTATCCCAGCTACCTCCATGCTTAAGAGCACAAGCTCTCAACATGTCCTCCAGAATTTGATTAGTCCTCTCAGTCTGTCCATCCGTCTGTGGGTGATAGGCTGAGCTGAAATTTAACTTGGTATCTAAGGATTCATGAAGCTTTTCCCAGAAACGAGATGTGAACTGAGTACCTCTGTCAGACACTATCTTCTTAGGTACACCATGCAAGCACACGATCCTGGACATGTACAACTCAGCTAGCTTTGCCCCTGTATAGGTGGTTCGCACTGGTATGAAGTGAGCAACCTTTGTTAAACGATACTATAACCCATATTGAGTCATACCCATCACGAGTACGGGGCAACCCAACAATGAAATCCATACCGATCTCTTCCCACTTCCACTCTGGCACCTTCAACGGCTGAAGCAATCCCGCTGGCTTTTGATGCTCAGCTTTAACCCTATGACAGGTGTCGCACAAGGCCACATGGGCGACTACATCCCTCTTCATCCCATACCACCAATACCTTTGCTTGAGATCTTGATACATTTTGGTGCTTCCTGGGTGAATAGAATAAGCTGAATCATGAGCCTCTCTTAAGATGGTCTTTCGGAGATCTCCCACATCAGGCACACAAATCCTGTTCCTAAACCATATAGTTCCCTGATCATCCTCTCGTGAAATCGTGGCTTTACCCTTTTCCATAGTCTCTCCGATTTCTTTTATCTCTATATCTTCCAGCTTGTCCTTTGCGTATCTCCTGCTCCAAGACAGACTCTACCTCCAAGGTAACTCCTTCGGTTTGAGAAACCATCCCCAGATTGAGTTTCTCAAACTCCTTCATCAGCTTTTCAGGCAACCGGAATGTCAAAGCCATGTTGGCATGTCCCTTCCGACTCAAAGCATCTGCAACCAAGTTTGCCTTCCCAGGATGATAGTGTATCTCCAGATCATAATCCTTGATCAGCTCTAACCAGCGACGTTGTCTCATATTCAAATCTTTCTGAGTGAAGATGTACTTTAAACTTTTATGATCTGTATAAATCTGGCACTTGGTTCCCATAACGTAGTGTCTCCAAATCTTCAACGCGTGAACCACTGCCGCTAACTCCAGATCATGGGTAGGATAGTTCAGCTCATGTTTCCTCAACTGTCGAGATGCATAGGCTATAACATGTCCTTCCTGCATGAGAACACAACCTAAACCTTGTCGGGACGCATCGCAAGAGATATCAAAACTCTTTTGCGGTGTCCGGCATCACTAGAATTGGAGCCGAAGTCAACCTCTTCTTCAATTCCTCAAAACCGGCTTGCGAGGCATCGGTCCACTTGAACTCTTTATCCTTCTCCGGTAGTGACGTAAGCGGCTTTGCTACTTTAGAGAACCCTTCAATGAAACGACGATAATACCCTGCAAGGCCAAGGAAACTCCTGATCTCCTTGACAGTCCGTGGCGGCTCCCATTTCAATACGTCACTGACCTTTGCTGGATCCACTGAAATACCACCATCTGTGATGATATGCCCAAGGAAAGAGACTTCCTTCAACCAAAAATCACACTTGCTAAACTTGGCATACAACTGATGCTCTCTCAGCTTTTGCAACACAAGCCTCAGATGTTCTTCATGCTCCTTCTCATTCTTGGAGTAAATCAAGATGTCATCAATGAACACCACAACAAACTTATCCAGATACTCCATAAAAACTTTGTTCATCAGATACATGAAGTAGGCAGGTGCATTGGTTAATCCAAAAGACATGACTGTGTACTCATAGAGTCCATACCTAGTAGTGAACGCAGTCTTAGGAATATCTGATAATCTGATCTTCATCTGATGATACCCAGAACGTAAATCAATCTTTGAGAACACCTTAGCACCTCTCATCTGATCAAACAAATCGTCAATGCGGGGCAATGGATACTTATTCTTGATAGTAACATCGTTGAGCGATCGGTAATCCACACACATCCGCTGAGTACCATCCTTCTTCTCCACAAAGATAACCGGTGCTCCCCAAGGTGATGAACTAGGATGAATGAATCCCTTCTCCAATAGCTCCTTAATCTGCTTCTTAAGCTCAAGTAATTGATCACTGGACATTCTGTAGGGGCGCTTAGAGATAGGAGCAGTACCAGGTAAAAGATCGATAACAAACTCAACTTCTCGATCAGGCGGCATACCCGGCGGCTCATGCGGGAACACATCCGGGTAATCACACACCACCTTAATGTCCTCTAAAGATTTACCATCCATCCGGTTTATCGAACACCCTTCCACCGAAGGTAGCGGCACCCGCAAATTCAATCTGTTCCCCGTCTAAACTGGTGAGGAGAACTGACTTCGTGGCATACTGGATTTCTCCTTTGAACTTACCCAACCATCCCATTCCAAGTACCACATCAATGCCATTAGAATCCAATACTATGGGGTCTGCTTGAAAATCCTTCCCCAAAATCTGAAGGTTAACCCTGTTACACCTGTATATTGCCTTCATGTCTCCTCTGGCTGAACTAACTAGCATGGGACGTGGCATGGTGCTCATGGGGATGCTAAGTCTAGCTGCGCAGTGAGAAGTAATGAATGAATGAGTTGCCCCAGCATCAAACAAAACTGAAGCGAGGGCGGAGTTGACAAGACACATGCCGAACACTACTCGGGGGTTCTCTTGAGCAGTCTCTGCACTCACGTGGTTGACTCTACCACGTGCAAAATTCTGTTTTCCCTTGCTACCCTTCGAGATCTGGCTCCCCTTCCTCATCTGTGGGCTATGCTGACTCCGTGCTGGAGTGTTGGGGGCATTCCTCTTAGGGCAGGCATTTAAATAATGCCCAACCTTTCCACACCTCAAGCAGGCGGTACCTCTAGGGTTGCTAGTCTTCACTGAGGTGACAACTGGCGCCATCTGACGACTCCGTAGAGAACGGGGTCGTGAGGTCTGCTGCACTGGACACTGTAATTGTTGTTGACCAAAATCCTCAATGGGGCTTCCAAACTGAAAAGGAGTCTCTTGAGGTGGATTAAAGCGGGGGCGAGTGTTACTTCCAGACTGTCCAGGGGTGGTGGCTTTCCTCTTTAAGTCTTCCAACTCCTTGCGAACATACTCTAAACCAATGGCCTTGTCTATCAACATCTGGAAGGATGGGAAGGTGTGGGATATGAGCTGGTACCGGAGTGGTTCGGCCAATCCCTCCAAGAACAACTCTTGCTTCTTCACATCATCAACAACCTCCTCAGGAGCATAACGAGACAACTCAACGAACTTGTCCCTGTACTCTATCACGTACATCTCTCCTTGCTTGAGTGCCGGGAACTCCTTCTTCTTTAACTTCATAAGGCCGGGCGGGTATATGATAGCTCCTGAAGCTGGTGGTGAACTCCTGCCAAGTGATAGCATCAGGGGTGGCATGAGCGGCAACGTAGGCATCCCACCAAGCTGACGCTGTCCCCTGAAGTCGACCTGAAGCATACAAAACCTTCTCTCTATCGTCGCACTGTGCGATGGTGAGCATCTTCTCCACTGTCTTCAGCCAATCGTCAGCCTCCAATGGATCAACTGCATGAGAAAACACCGGCGGGCAATGGCTCATGAACTGCTGGTGCTTGTCCTTATGGGGCTGGTTCGATTTATCCGAGCCCGCATGCTTGTCATGTTGGTGGACATGTCCTGGAGAAGCCGCATCCGTGCAGC
Organism: Cenchrus americanus; assembly: GCA_947561735.1. Taxonomy (NCBI): domain Eukaryota; kingdom Viridiplantae; phylum Streptophyta; class Magnoliopsida; order Poales; family Poaceae; genus Cenchrus; species Cenchrus americanus. The sequence continues at coordinate 193,900,021 of OX387242.1, forward strand.
CGAAACCGCCGCATCGCCGGATCCATTTGACTTTGCTGTTGGGTGATACTAAAACGGCCACTCGTCCTCTGATGTGGATCCAAACCTGGTGTTCACCATCTGAGGGTTAGGATCATGAGATTTAAATACTAGAGTAAAGAGATAACTCCGAAAGATGAAGCAACACGAACTTCCAGATTAAGACAGATTATGCTTGCCCCAATAATTCAAGCGCAACTATCATTATTGATATCCATAAATTATGAAATTTCTCCAGAACAGGGGTATGAAATTATGAAACTAGTCCAACTGGAATCAACTCAATCGGAGATCTAGAAGTTCAGATACAAAATGAACAAGTCGACTGGGTCAGCAGAGTTTCCAGATTCTGGTAGCTCCAATGTTTCGTTCATAACTCCCAGAATATGCATTGGATGGTGTTGAATTTTTGACAGAAAATCATATGTGAAATTTGTGAACTAACCCAACTGGTTTCATGTCGTTTGGAATTCTGTAGCTTGAGATATAACCAAAACATTACTGCTATGTCAGAGAGCTGCGGAAACAGATTTTGTATCCACAAGATTTGTTGGAGAGAAAAAGAAAGTTGGATAAAGGAAGGGATAGATCAAGCAAAGATTACTCAAGGTTGCGAGGATTGGGAAAGAATTACACCCCCCACTAACAAACTAGCTACCAAACTCGATGTCATTGTGGTCATCACTCCACAACACACCGCACTCAAACAAAGATCCAAATCAAGCATTTATCACAAAATCAAACATTCAAACACACCTCTAAACTAAGCACACGTTAAGACGTCGCATCTATCGATTTTACTAAGATAGATCTTAAAGCTCCTACATCCTATTGGAGAAGATCATTGAGATGAACAAGATGGGGTCACTTGATTACTGGGAACGATCAGGGACACGTGTAGGGTAGGATAATGAAAGATTGGAGAGGAGTACAGCAGATGCTAAAGGTTCCTTAAGGCAAGATCAAGGAAGTTTAGGGTGAAAAGATTGATCAAGATAAGGTAGAGAACAAGTAGATTATCAAGGATGAGGTTAAAAGCAAGGATAAGTGTATTAAAATAGAATTAAAGCATAGCATGAAGTAGGAATGGCTTCTATGGTATTATAATCCTTAAATTCGACCATTTTCCAACTAGGCTAACGTCCTACAGTCAACACGGCTCTGATACCACTTTGTCACACCCGAATTTGAAGGCAAACTCGAATGCATAAATTACATGTGCGCCAGGATCAAGTTACACACACGTAATGACTCAGTGAATATCAGACACAGTGCCCAAAGCGTAAAAGAGAGTATTAAAACCATTACATGACCGAGAGTCTCAACATCGTATCATCAGAGCGAGCAACTAGCAGCGGATCTTCAGAAAGGAACTCCACAGGCAGCTGACTGGTGGCACGCACGCCTAGCACTCATCATCATCTTCAAGTCTGAGTAGCAATCCGGGTTGTGTAGATGCAATAAATAAACAAGCGTGAGCACATGTCGTACTCAGCAAGAGAGGAATATCATAGTAAACATGCAAGGCTGTGTAAGTGGATGGCCAAGAGGTTTAAGCAGGTTAGCATTTTAGTTGATCAAATTTTATTAAGCAACTTACTTACTAGCAAATGTAAGTGTATACCATCCCACGATTAATATATAACATCATAACCATGAACATAAAGTAAGAATAAATTGAATTCATCTTCCGATAGATTAATCATGTGAGGGTCCAGGCCGCTCCTGACCGTGAGCACGGCTAATCGATTAGTTTTAAACACTCTGCAGAGGTTGTACATCTTTACCCACAAGTCGCGTAAAAACTCCGAAGAGCTTTAGACCCAACCACGCGATGCTGATCAGGCATCATACCACACTGCCGAGGTGTGATTGCATAGGGACGCTATGAGGCCTTTACAAAGATTCCCTAATGTGCAGCAACCCACTAGGTTTCAGGACGAAGCGGGGCATAAAGCTCCCTAGCGGGTACCGTGTCTTAGCAAAGCCCAACTCCCCGCTAGAGCAGGTCTATACTCCGTCAACGCCTCCCCATTGGTCCCTTTCAGGTAAGATCACCACAACACCAAGGTCTCTAATTATTCAGCCAAGCCAGAGCCATATAGCCTTGTGGTTGTACTGTTGTCCTGGGTGGTTCTCCATGTTCCAGTTAAGCATATGGTCTTGCAATTAAATTACCATCAAAGAACATAGAGTATAAACGGATATCATGTTGTTTATTACCAACCCAGTTGAGCAACTAAGCAGCATCTACCATCAAGATTAATTAAGTAACCCAGTTACAAGGCACGGTCAAAAGAATCTAGGCATAGTCCTTAATAGGAACCCGTCAAAATTAATGCAAGCAAGAAAGTAAATACAGTGATTAAATGCATGTTCATATAGGATAAAGCGGGTATGACCAAGGACACTTGCCTCTCACAAGATCCGGATTTGCTCAGAGTCTTCAAGTCTTCACCACAGAAAATCTTCGGACTGCTCGTTCTCTACGCATCACACATTCACATGCAAGAGACAAAACAATAAAATAAGAAAACAATTCACCAATCACTTCAAACAGGAACAAAAGCTTCACTAAACTGATCTACTCGTCGAGACGAACAAATGGATATAAAGAACGCTAAAAACGGAGCTAGAACGCGTAATCTACGGCCAAAACAAGATACAGGGCTATTCTGCAGGAAAACTAGGCTTACAGGGGCCTAACTGCAAAAACTCAGGGGCTAAAACAGAATTATGCTTATAAACACAGGGTCTATAGCACAAAACTTCAAGGGCTGGATTGCGGACACAAATCCTAGAAAAGTTAGGGTTAAAACCGTAAAGATCTCGACCTATTTGTGAGGGCTCCTCTATGGTGGGGGGACCGGCCTGCAAAAATTCAAAAAGGCAAGGGCCTCTTTGCAAAAATGACCGGGTCACAGCTGTGTTGACCGATACGCTACCGGTTGACCTGGTGACGGATTAGATCTGGGCCGCAGATCAAGAGATGGACGGCGGGGATCGCGAGCAGGCGCTCAGCGGCGGCAAGCGGCGGCGACGGCGGCGGCAGGATCGCCGGCGAGGCTCCAACTCGGGTTTCCGCACACGAATCAAGGCGGGACTTGGCTCTAGACGCGGAGCTCGACGCGGCGAAGTCAACCAGGGTATCCACTCCGACAGGTAGGCGACGACGGTGGCGCGCTACGCCAAGGGGCGGCCGGCGGCGCAAGGCAAGCTCCGGCAAGCTTGTGCCGGCGGTTCAAAGCATGGGGGCGTTCACAAGCGGCACAGCAAGCCTTCTCACCTCCACGCGGAGCTCCTGCACTGTTCCACAACGAAAGAGAGACAGCGGCCGAGGAGAATCGAAGTTGGCGGCGGCGGTCTAGGGTTTGAGACGGCGCGGTGTAGCTAGGGTTACGCGGGTAGGGGCGAAAGGGGTAGGGTAGGAGGTGGCGGCGGCTCTTATAGGCGTCCCGGGTCGCCTGGGCGTGCGGGCCCAAGGGAGGAGGCGCGGGCGTGCGGGGGGATGCGACGCGGCCGCGGCGCACGGTCGGGTTCGGCTTGGGGTCCGGCCGGAGGTCGGGGATGACCACCGGGCCCCACCTGTCGGCGACGCAAGGAGGAGGAGACGACGCGGGCTGCAGTGGGCCGCGGGGGGGGGGGGGGGTTAGCTGGCTGGGCTGCAAAGGCTGAAAAGGCGAGCTGGGCCGCGCGAACCAGATGGGCTGCGCGGGGAAAATTGGGCCAGAAGCAGGGAAGGAAAAAAAAGGGAAAAAAAGAAACCCTTTTGCTATTTCAAAAGAGTTCACAAAACTTGAATTCAAACACAAATTTGAATTCAAACAAATAAAAACAATGCAACAGCATGAGTGCAACAGTAAACTCCTATAGTTCATTAATTTAATTAAGAGAAATAATTAAATGCCTATAAGAATTAAATAAAACCTTAAAAATCCTTAAGCAAGCATTGGTTGCTAAGAAAAATTTTATTAAAACAATAATTAAAATTTTTGGGTGTTACATTGCGTGACGTGCCCGTATAGACCTTCATGGGGCTGGTGCCTCAACTACGGTTTGTGCAACATCTTGCACATCCCGTGGATCTTCAGCGGGTGCTGAAACAGTTTCAAGTGTTTCCTGAATTTCTTCAAGTTGCACAATGCTCCCACTTAATCCTTTTGACAGAAACTCCTTTTCTAAGGAATCACCATTGCGAGCGACAAACACTTTTCCTTCTGCTTTATTATAAAAATAATATCCTTTGGTTTCCCTAGGATACCCCACAAAGAAGCATTTGTCTGACTTTGGAGTGAGCTTATCTGACATCAAATGTTTGACATAAGCCTCACACCCCCAAACTATGAGAAAAGATAATCCGAGATGTTTCCCAGTCCATATCTCATATGGTGTCTTCTCAACAGACTTACTTGGAACCCTATTCAGTGTGAACGCAGCAGTTTCAAGAGCATAACCCCAAAATGACAATGGATGATCAGCTTGGCTCATCATCGACCGAACCATGTCCAACAAGGTTCGGTTCCTCTGTTCGGATACCCCATTCCATTGAGGCATTCCTGGCGGAGTAAGCTGCGGAACTATTCCACATTTATTCAAATGATCACCAAATTCAAGGCTCAAATATTCTTCTCCACGGTCAGATCGCAGATACTTAATTGTCTTGCCAAATTGATTTTGTACTTCATTCTGAAATTATTTGAACTTTTCAAACGATTCAGACTTGTGCCTCATCAAGTAGATATAGCCATACCTACTAAAGTCATCAGTAAAAGTAATGAAGTACTGAAAACCACCTCTGTCTATTGAGCTCATTGGTCCACATACATCGGTATGTACAAGTCCCAACAAGTCACTCGCCCTCTCACTATGACCAGTGAAAGGCGCTTTAGTCATCTTCCCAAGTAAACAAGACTCGCACGTTTCAAATGATTCAAAATCAAATGAACTTAACAAACCATCTTTATGGAGTTGTTTGATGTGCTTCTCATTTATATGACCTAAGCGACAATTCCAAATAAAAGTGGGATTCAAATCATTTGGTCTAAGCCTCTTAGCATTAATGTTACAGACAGATTTATCCTCAAGATCAAGAACATATAATCCATTCACCAATGGACATTGAGCATAAAAAATTCCATTGCAAAAAATGGAACAACGTTTGTTCTCTATTACAATCTTAAAACCATCAACTTGTTCCAAACATGAAGAGGAAATAATGTTTTTGCTCAAAGCAGGAATGCAATAACAAGTATTCAATTCCAAAACTAATCCGGAGGGTAGAGACAAGTGGTAGGTGCCGACCGCCAACACCGCAACCTTTGAGCCATTACCGACACGAATGTCCAACTCGCCTCTTGCAAACCTTCTAGTCTCACTTAGACCCTGCAACGATTTGCAAGTGTGAATCATCGACCCAGTATCAAATACCCATGATTCACTAGAAGATAATGCAATATTAATTTCTATAACATTTATACCTGAAGTGGAAGTCTCACTTCCCTTCTTCTTGTTGTTTTCTTCCAAGTACTTCTTGCAATTCCTAGACCAATGTCCCTTCTCATGACAGTGGAATCATTCATCCTCAAAAGTAGGGCCAGGTTTGGCCTTAGGTGTTGGCTTAAACTTAAGGCCCGAGGACTCACTGTTGGAACCCTTTTCCCTGCCTTTACCTTTGGAATTAGGAGGCATCCAACGCTTCCTATTTTTGTTCCCCTTCTGAATCATCATCACATGATTGAGATTTTTCTTAATGCTCTCCTCTGCCGTTTTTAGCATCCCATGCAACTCACTCAATGTTTTATCCAAGCCATTCATCTGAAAGTTCAAGATAAAAGGCTCATAGCTCGCCGGGAGCGACTGGAGAATAACATCAGTAGCCAAGTCAGGGTGAAGTTCAGAACCAAGTCTGTCCAAAGTCTCAATGTAACCAATCATTTTGATCACATGAGGACTAACCGGGCAACCTTCTGCCAGCTTGCACGCAAACAAGGACTTGGAGATATTGTACCTCTCAGTCCTAGCTTGGTTCTGAAACATCCCACGCAGCCCCTAGATTATGGTGTAAGCATCCACATGCTCATACTGCTTCTGCAGATCAGGGGACATGGTGGCGAGCATCACACAGCTGACGTCAAGTGAGTCATTGCAGTGCTTCTCATAAGCTCTGCATTCAGCAGCATTTGCATTGTCAGGGAGATCATCAGGATATGTCTGCTCAAGAACATACTCCTTTTTCTCTTGCCTGAGAACAATTCTCAGGTTGCGGTACCAATCAATAAAGTTTGTTCCATTCAACTTTTCTTTCTCAAGAACAGATCGCAAATTGAAAACGGAATTGTTACTGGCAGACATGATCTACAACATTAATATAAAGCAAGGTTTCAGCACTAAGTTTATGTAAAGACTTTCATTAACTCATTTCGCAAAAGACAACCTACTATATGAAAATCCATCTTCCCTCTAATGACATATAGTAGTTCAAGATCCATAGTCACTAAAATCCTAGTGAGCTTTAGCATCACGGCTAGAAAAGTAGTGACACAGGTAAGCAACAATTTTTGCTAATCATATCTCTATATGACTCTTGTTTGTCGGGTGGCATCCAATGCCCCGGCCCCAACACTATGCCTTAAAGCCCAAAACCGTTTTGATAGCTTTGATGAGTTAACCAATACTATACTTGTGAATGTCCGACATCCACCCTATACAAAAAAAATGATAGCTGAGGGTACTCTACTTTGGTAAACCTACCACATGACGATCAAATTTTATAGTTGTAGATATTGGTAAAAGGCATCACAATCTCAACTTTTCTTAGGGGAGCTATTCTATCATGAACAAGACATCCACCATATGTAAAGCATGAAAGAATAGTATGACAGGAAAATAAACATCACATGCATATAATCATATTATTTGTGAATAGTATGGCCTCATGCATCACAATTGGCTCCATCGCCATGGCTCTAATGTGAACTCCATTGCCATCCCTCCTGTCTTGTGGAGATCATCATCGCCATCATGCTTGAAGCCTCCATGGATAGATACTAAGCTACTACATCTAATAGCTAGTGAAAAGATTACATGAGGATTCAAACATTACAAGTCGACACGCAGGTCGTTATACAATAATGGTGCAACATCAACCCGTTTGTGTTAACTTGCGAGACGCAGGCCGCACAAATTATCACATACATCATCACATGATATTGAAGCCATACCATTCACATCGCACCCTGCAAAAACAAGTTAGGCGTACAACATGTTCTAACAAAGGCGCGCTTAGGAAGCCGCTGTAGAAGGAATCCCTTTGAAAATCTCATCGGAGTGATCCCATCACCCCAAATCTGAGCCATTCATAATGCCTCAATTTTCACTTGATCGTGCAACCTTTGCACCTGAGAAGATCGCATCTACACATGACCTCGATCTGTTAGTTCAATCTACTGAATATGCACAAAGTTAGTCCCTTATGGTGATTCCAGCCGGTAGGGACATGCCGTATGCACAAAAGAGAAGGAACACGAACTAATCTTTTTGGTCACATGCCGCAATCAACTCGCTCCAGTTTTAACCCCTTATGACCAATTGATATAATCAAACCGTGCAAAAAGTAATAGATCCCATCTACTACAACAACATATCACCTATATGTTAATGATCCAGACCAAAAACTACGCAAGATGGCTCTGGTACCACTGTAGGAAAACGGGTAGGCTACGCTAGCTAATTTGCTGTGTACACCCAAGATACTTGCGAGTAGGAGATCATAGATCGTTACCACTAGACGCGCAGCACATCGGAAGGAGTCGCGCGTCGGTGTAGAGGAAGTAGTCGATCACGTCCCACGAACCGAGCTCCTCGTCCTTGATCCCAACAGCCGATCAGCGCAGTAGTAGTAGCAGGGCCTCTATGGAGCCCACACGTACGGGGATGGAACGCCAGACGTCGGTATGCTAGCACCGCACGTTCGGCTAGGGCGGCGGCAAGAGGAGTGCGGCGACAAAGGGTAGGCGCAGCTCACTGGTCGGGGCGCCCCCTTTGCCCCTGCTACGTATATATAGGGCGTACTATTGGGCTTCTATCTCATAGGCCCATTAGTAACCCTAATCCCTCTTGGATCAATATCCTCTTGGGCCTTTAAACCGTATTGTGATGATGGGCTCTTGAGCATATCACGAACAATATGAGATGTCTCTCATTGGTTCTCTCTTATAGTCTAGTGTGGTGTCACCAATATAAGTATCTTTGTCCTCCTTTATATATCCTAGGAGCCAGATCATTGGTTGCAATGTAAGGGTCCTAGTAAGGTCTTACAAGGTACAAGTCCTAGTAACAATACTTGAGAAGCCTAGTAGGTATCTGTCTACTTTCTTTATATTGGGAACCTAGGGATCTATCCTCAACAAGCCCCTTAGCGTTTTGTAGTTGAGTCTTGCAGCCTTCCAAGTACTTTCCAGATCCTCACTAAGTAGGTTTTTCACTTTGAAACCTGGCTAGATGTTCATGGTTTTCTATCAAAGTTGCAACGAGGCTCTGACATTTTCAAGCCCCAATCTTCTTGAGATTGCAATCTTCAATTCTTTTTCGAAATGTGATATGGAAGGCATTGCTCATGTGGTGGGTATAGCTAAGCTATTTTTCCATTTGTAAACTATTGATGCATTTGCTAATAGAATATTTAGTTATAGCAGTTTTTGGCCATCACCTACCTTTCCTACTAATAATGTGCTCTTCCATTTATTTGTTTATTTTGTCCCAGCCCTATACGAGTCCCTATGTTTACAGGTTCAGGGCGGTTTAGAGGATACCGCCGCGGATAGCCTTAGAAAAGCTCTTAGGTGTGCAAACTGCCTTCAGCTGTAGGCGCATGGTTTTTTATATATTTTCGAACTTAGGACAGTAAGTTGATCTATTGAAGAGCACTAGTGTAATAGAAGGAAAAATAATTTGTTGTGCTGTAAAGCTGAATAAAACTTTAGTCTTTCAGTGGTAGATGATGTGCCCATTGATAGCGAGGTGTTAATTCGTCAACCACAAGCATTTGCCGACTCATCAGTTTTTCGGATGCGGCCATAGTGGTAGGGTTGTGTGCATGTGTTCATGGATGCGAGTGAGTGTGTCATGCGTGTATGCAAGTGTTTACGTTTGTATTATTTTATTTTAAAAAATGTTAGGGTGATGCTTTTCATGAGCATTTGAATCCACAAATACCTGCACAGGACCATAAAACCACCCAACCTTGTGGGTTGTATTGGTTATAATGATATTGTTGAAACAAGTTTGAACATGAATGAACTAGTCATCCTCGTGAGTGGCATACTCTGAGTCCTAACCTTCTATTGACGAGGCCTAGAGTCAAGCGTTGCCACACTGCTGTTACCGAGTTAGCAACTCTAGCGGGCGGGGGACGAGTTGTTGCGACGGGTTCCGCTTAGTTCAAATTTGAATCCAATATCTTGCTTATCCTATTGAGAATACTTTGGAACCCTAGGTTAGAATCGATTTCTACTGGCAAATGACAAATAGTTTGGTGGGGGCACAATTTCCACCTACCAACGTACAGGTGCAACAGTGCTTGCAACTGACATAAGGAACCCGTCAACACAGATGGTTCCATCTGTGCTGGCGGGTGCCACATGTCAGCCGCCAGCACTGCATCTGTGCTAGCGGTTGCCATATGTCTCCCATCTGTGCTGGCGGATGCCATATGTCGCCCGACGGTACTGTACATTGCATCAACTGATCAATTGTTAGTGTGTTACAAAATAGTAAATTAATTCATAATGAAGGAAATTCTAATTACAAAGTTTCATACCTTCTCAAGATGTACAACTTTATTTGGGTTGTTTTCTTTATTTGACAAAATGGTAATAATTTTGTTCACAAAATCTATATCTCCTACATAGTTTCATGAAACTATATCTGAGGTGTATAAGATTTGTGAAGAATATTAGTACCGCTATATCAGATGGGCAAATGAATAAAAAAAGTTGTATATCTTCAGGAGTTATTGAACTTTGTAGTTGAACTATTTTCAATGTGAGTTACTTTTTGTCATGAAAACGTACGTCTGAATATTTGGTCACTTGAAAATTAGAATTTTTTAAATGACCTCAAATAGAGAAATATGCAAAATAAAAGTTGCAGATCTTGAGAAGTTATGAAAATTTGTAGTTTATAACTGTTTTATTTGAAATTATATTTGAAATCATATTGTCAACGAAAAATTAAGTTTGAATGTCTCAAATTTAGAATACAAATTTTGTAAATGACCTCGAATAGTGAAACACCCAAATGAAAGTTGTAGATCTCAGAAAAGGTATGAAACTTTATATATTACAACCTTTTAATTTGAAGACGTTTTAGAGCTTCAAAGAAGTAATTTACACTCGGTATAGAATAATATGAGGAGGATGAAAACAGGATATAGAACTCATTTGAGTGTACTGTAGTAATAAGGGAGGCTACACGTGAAAGGGAGGTCGCAGGTTCGAACCCCACCGGCCGTGGAGCGTCGCGACTTTGCGCCAAAAAGGGTGCGACTTGCTATTTATTTTGAGCTGGCAGGCTGGCTGGCGGGGTCCTCTCCTTATAAAGTATTTTTTATATTTATTTTGAGCTTTTTCCAAGCGCACCTCGAAAATATCAGTGCTAGCGGGTTTCTGTACTGGCAAGCACTGCCAACACTGATGGTCATTTGTGTTGGCTCAATGCTGACGGGCGCTCTACCCACCAGCACAAATTGCTTTTAGCCGCCCGCACAAATCATTTTTAGCGTAGCGGAAGCTTCGAGTCTTTCAAACGAGATGATGCAATGCACATTAGCCGGTATAGATACTAGCACATGTACATCCATACGGCAGTGTATCTTTGTTATTGTGGACACGGGATTTGGGCGACTGTTTCGCCGTGCCATGCGCCGACCTATACTCACTCCAGAAATAGCGATTGGAAAGCTTGAGAAATATGATGTATCATGCTAAGCTTTACACATTGCACATTTACAGCTAGCTATGTGCACTAGGCCACAAACGATTTGTGCTGGCGGGTAAAAGGGGTTTTTGCTGGCGGGTGGAGCGCCTGCCAGCGACCTTTTGCTAGCACAAATCGTTTTAGTGCTGGCGGTTATCTGCCCGCCAGCAGAGAGACATAGTGCCCACACTGAGGTTTTTCAGGTCAGCACAAAAAACCGAAAATAAACAGAAAAAATGTTTTTATAGGAGGGACCCCACCGGTCTCCCACCTACCCATCCTCGCATTTTTTGGTGTAAAGTCGCGATGCTCTGCGGTTGCCGTGGTTCGAACCCGTGAACTCTGCCTTGTGCGAAGCCTCCTCTACCACGACACCACACACTCATATGCATCCATATACAGTTTTGGTTCTACTCATATTATACTACACCGAGTGTAAATTGGTTTTTGAGGTACTAAACGGATTCAAATTAAAAAAGTATAAACTATGAAGTTTCATAACTTCTCAGGATCTACAACTTTCATGTTGAGAGTTTCTCCATTTGAGATCGTTTGAAAAATTCGAATTTTTCAAGTGATTGTGTGCATCTGTGCTGACAGGCGACATAAGCCACCCGCCAACACAAATAGGACCATTTGTGCTGGTGAGTGACTTATGTTGCCCGCCAACACTAGACCTTCACTGTTGGCTGGTGTAAAGTCGACACCCCTTTGCACCATAGTGCTGGCGGGTGTATATGCTTTGAACTACACCCGCCAGCACGCTAATTTCTATGTGCCAGTACAAATTGTTTTGGCCTTGTGGTGGGCCCGACAGTAATTTAATTGTAAAAACATGGCACTAGGTCGTTTTGTATAGTCAGTAAAAACATAGTTCTTCAAGCATATACAGAGGAGATGAGAGTGCCCACATGGCCATATGTCTCCTTTAAATTTTAGATGGCCACAGCAAAATGCTTCCTTCCCCAAATAAAATTTCATTCTCAAGCTTTTATAAATGCACTATATAAACCTTGTATATGTGCTGTGACAAATATTTTGGCAAAATCTCAAAGTACATCCTGCACTACGGCTCACCGCTGCTCAACTTGGGCAGCCGTCCTCCACACTCGGCTGCCCCACGGCCAGGTCTGCCCAGCAGGTCACTGCCGCGCAGGTTTCCATGACGTCATCCTTCGGCCTCTCCGGCGACCAGACCAGTCAGGTTTTGGCAGTCTGCAAGCAAATCCTAGTGAATCACCAATGATTGATAGCCTAGATTTGCATAGAGGTCAAAGTCAGCCAGGAATGATAATTCCTGACAAGATAGCAAGGAAATATCATTAGGGTATGATAGAGTCATCCAAAACATGTGTTTGGACCATCGGATTGGACCCGTGTATTTTGTTTGCAGGAATAATTTGTCGCCACCAGTGGCGGAGCTGCAGGGTATGCCAGGTATGCACTGGCATACCCTGCGATCCCGGCAAGTGCTAGTGTATGTATACGTATTTGCAAAAAAAAAAAAAGAACACATGCATGTGTGCACATGGAGCCCAACCTAGCAACGTCCAGCAGCCAGCCAGACCGAGAGGGAGGCACTCAGGAGTCAGGCCCATGCGAGCATGCGGCCCATAGGGTATGTCGTATGTGACAGACTGATTCTACGACTATGCAAGCCGCCGGCCGACGCTAATTCACAGAAATCACGCACGGATCCCATCTTCATCTTCGGACTCCCGGCATCTTGCGTCCGTGTGCCGCCGTGCGCCCGTAGCGATCGAGATCGAGGCAGTCAGGCAGCGCTGTGCAGATCAGTATCACCGAATCACCTTGCGTCTCAGCCGTCCCTAGCTCCCTGCATTCACGCCGTCGACTCTCATCCTCGTTTCGTTTGGCCTTCGCCCTGCCGTCAGTACTGCCTGCCGTAGTCCTACAAACCGTCGACCGCACCGGCATCTTGGTGAATGAGATTCTATTTTTGTTCTTTGTTTTTTCTAATAAAAATCATGTGTTCTTTAATTGATAATGCCTATTTGCTAATTAACGCTAAGATTTCAAAATCATCTATGACACAGTGAGGGCGAGGAGTCGAAGATTTGTCCCAACATCAGAGTAGATCAAGATTGATCTTTTGTTCAGTAGTCATATGGTTTATGAGCTTCTCAAATTGGTATTGGTTCTACCCGTGGCAACAACAAGTGTTGAAAGGGTATTTTCTGCAATGGTTTTGGTGAAAACAAAGTTACGAAATAAGATGGGAGACAGTCTTTTGGATGATTGTCTAGTCACTTTCATTGAGCGAGCTATTTTCTTTCAAGTTGATGAAGATGATATAATAAATACATTTATGTCCCTTCGAAAGCGTAGAATAAATTCATCAGCAAATTGACATTGTAAGTCTCAGGTTGGTACTCTATCTGTATGGCTTTTGAAACTATTTATATTGGATGGTTTTACTTATTCTATTAATCTAAGAATGATTATGTTTGTGCACATATACTGAATTACGTTATCAACTTTTTCAATATATATGGAATTGGTAAAATGGATTTACTGAATTGTATATGAATTTTTTTTTGAGCGGCATACCCTAAGCTCAAATCCTAGATTCGCCACTGGTCGCCACCTTCTCCGACCTAATTTCCCCCCGTCTGGATTAGAAGGCCTCCTAGGCGGTGACAAGAGAACGAGGGGTCCATCATTACGTAGTTCCCTAATATTCACCAACTATCAGTCACAGCAATCTTCTTTCCGCTAATTCGGAGTATTAAATATAGATTAATGACAAAACTCATTTCACGACCGCTACCTTAATTTTGGAGACAAATCTAACAAGTCTAATTATATCATGATTAGACAACATCGTTCTACAGTAACCAATCTCTAGTGACGTATTAATTAGACTTAATGGATTCGTCTTGTAATTTCTGGTCCATTCGTGTAATTATTTGTATAAATAATCTACATTCAATATTCCTAATAGATATTGAAAGGGGACCCAAAAGTTTCACCTCGCGAACTAAACATACCTACATTAAGTTTTTTTTAATTTTCTTTGCTTCACAATAATTAGGTTAGATTTCAGATCGTTGTTTCGATGTGTTCGATCTAGCTTTCTATTTCATTCTTGATCACTTTAGAGATGCGAAAGCACTAGTTCGGCAATGTGAAGCATGCCAGAAAACAGCAAATCAGCAAAATTTACCCTCTATGCCAGTTCATCTAATTCCACCGTCACGGCCCTTGCACAGGTGGGGAATGGATCTAGTCGGACCACTACCAACAGCTCAAGGAAACTATAGGTTCGCAGCTGTCGCTGTGGATATTTCACGAAGTGGGTAGAAGCAAAACCACTCACTAACATCAAGGCACCAACAATTCAGAAGTTCTTCTGGCGGAACATAATCTGCAGATTTGGAGTTCCGAGAGAACTGACTGTTGATAATGGGAAACAATTCGATTGTTACACTTTCAAAGAATATTGCAAGTCTCTGGACACTCATGCGAAATTCTCATCAGTGTATCATCCGCAGTCTAACGGAGCAGTTGAAAGGGCAAATGGGCTAATATTTTCAGGAATCAAGAATTGCTTATTTGATCAGAAGAAGGGCAAATGGGTTGACGAATTGCCAAAAGTGATTTGGTCCCACAACACTACTGTGTCAAGAGAAACATGTTTCACGCCTTTTCACCTAGTATTCGGCACCGAAGCAATGATACCAGAGGAAATCAAGAATGAAAGCATGAGAGTGCTAAAAGCAAAAGAAATCGAAGAGGTTGACCAGAAAGTAGAAAAAAACATGATTGAGTTGACAATCCTTGAAGCTGTTGAGAACATCGAGAAGTACCAAAAAGAAATCAAGACATGGAAAGACAACAAAGTGGTTAGAAAAGACATCAAAACTGGTGATTTGGTGTTGAAAAGAAAGAAGAACTGGGAGAACCTGGGGAAACTTCATGAATCCTGGGAAGGGCCATACATGGCAAAATAAACAAACATGCCAGGGGCTTTTCGTTTGCTATAACAGATTGGCGAAGAGTTACCATATTCGTGGAATGCTGACAGCCTGAAAAGGTACTACCCCTGAGAATTCCAGAGTTAGATAGATTTACTTTAGAGTAATTTCTTTCTTTGCAAGTTTACATTCTACAAAAACAAAATCCGAGTCACGAATCTATAAGTAATTTCAGGAACAAAAACATTCTCTTTCTTTTCCGCAATTTCATTACAATGAGGAGGATCGTACTCTTTTCCTTGCAAAGGGGGCTCTAAATCAAGAGGCAAGATTTTTAACGAGGCGGATCCTATGTAACTACTCTTTGTGATATATATGAAAAGAGTCTTCCCCCAAATTGTGCATTTTGTGAATTCCATTGTGTGAAAGAAAAGTTCGTGAAAAGGCTCTGTGATAGCCAGAATTCCATCGTATGAAAGAAAAATTAGTGAAAAGGCTCTGTGATAGCCGAGACTCCATCGTATGGAAGAAAAATTCGTGAAAAGGCTTCATGATAGCCAGAATTCCACCGTGTGAAAGAAAAGTTCGTCAAAAGGCTCCGTGATAGCTAGAATTCCATCGTATGAAAGAAAAATTCATGAAAAGGCTCTATGATAGCCGAGATTCCATCGTATGAAAGAAAGATTCGTGAAAAGGCTTCGTGATAGCTAGAATTCCACCGTGTGAAAGAAAAGTTCGTGTGAAAGGCTTCGTGATAGCCAAAATTCCACCGTGGAAAAAGAAATGTTCGTGTGAAAGGCTTCGTGATAGCCAAAATTCCACCATGAAAAAAGAAAAGTTCGTGTGAAAGGCTTCGTGATAGCCAGAATTTCATCGTGAAAGAGGAAGAGTTTGTGAAAGGGCTTTGTGATAGTCAGAAGCTCCGCGAAAGCCTAAATCCCACCGTCAAAGGGATTCCCACCAAAAGACCTAAGACAACAACAAGTTGTGGCCTAAATCCCACCGTCAATGGGATTTCCACCGAAAAGGCTCAAGACAACAATGAGTTGTGGCCTAGTTTCCATCATGTTAATTAATGGTAATTGCGACCAGTCGAATGTATATGTTCTTGTTAGAGAATTTTTTGTAAAGATTCATGAAAAGGCAAGGGGCTTGAGTGATGATTCGTAGATAATCATGGTTGAAGCAACTGATGGTTGCAATATAAACTAGGGCAAGTGTGCCAAGCGAGTCAAGTTCACAAAATTTGTAAAACAAATTTTGTCGAGTTGCATCACATTACTTACGATTTCAAAATTCGTGAACAATTCTCAAAAGAACAGATTATCAAGGTAATTAGCAGGAAACCTTAACTTCCTTAACTTGCCTCGAAATTTTCATGCAAAACAGCAAGGTCGGGAAGGGTGACGTTTTTTCTCAAAGAAAACGTCTTTATTGCCTTAGTTGTATCAAAATTTCAATATAGTATCATCACGATTACATAGGGAAAAATACAATCTCTAGAATGAGAGTTCAACGACATGTCCTGGATCGCGACTATTATTTTCTACAACATCACTAGCATAGGTGAAATCGAGTCCAGTAGTGATGGGGCTAAGGGGCTCCGTCTTCATAATCCTCGAAGAGCTTGAATTCGTAGCAAGGGGACTCTCGTCTTCATGAAGAAGGAAGAACGAAGAAAGTCGAAACAATTTATTGACAATTTAAGTGAGACGTCAAGCTAAAAATCAGAGAAATCTTGCTCTGGATGAGCCTCTTTGAACAGACGTCATGCTTCACCACTGACAAACATGTTTCCACGATGAATTCGTAGTGGCAACACATCCTGCCCAGGCCCAACTTACAGGACCTGCGCAGGTTAAAGTTTACAAAACAACTTGTTCAGACGTCACAACCACATAACTTTACATATTTATACAAAATGCCACAAGGGGCAAATGTTTCGGCAATGTCAACCGGTGATGTCAACCTTCGGAGAATTTTCCTCAAGTTCGGAATTTTCGTCAGCGTCGCTGCCGCTGCCGCTGCCGCTGCTGTTGCCAGAATCTTCCCCGTTTGTGTCGGTGGCCTCATCATCATCATCTTCGGAAGAGGATTCCGGTGGTGCAACTCCTTTTCCTCGATTCTCCTCTCCGATTAACTAAGGGAAGCAAAGAAAGAAAATTAAGAAAAACCAAAAGGAAAGATGTCGGGAATCAGCAAAAGCAAACAGTGTTTTCTAGAGATCAACCTGGTCAAGTTAGCATGAGTGATGCTCTTGACAGCTTCTTTTCCGCTGGCAATCCAGAATTCTCTTGCGAACTTAGCCTTGATAGCTTGGACATCTTCATTAGGACGAAGTCTTGAAGTGCTTAGGGCATCGGGAAATTGTGGCAGCTTCTCACGAAATTTCACAAGATCTGCACAGTTGAAATCGTGAAGCAGCTTCAAAATGCTTTGGACAGAGAAGGCTGCAGCAAAATCATTAGCACTAGAGATAACTTCAGGGAGTGCTTTAAACTCAGTGTCGATCCATTCCATGAAATCGGAGAGTCCTAAGTCAGCAGCAAACGGAGCGGGTCGAACACCAAAGTCATTCAGAGATTTTTCATATTTCTTGAACAGAAGCTTCATCTTGTTGTTAATCTCAGAAATGTTTCTCCCCGAAATTTCCTTCTGATCAGCTAATGCTTTCTCAAGGTCTTGTATTTTTTGTTCCTTGCCGCTGAGAGTCCCAGCAAGATCAGCATTGTTAACTCAAAAATCTTCGGCAATTTTGGAGGACTCGTCGTAATCCTTGCGAAGATTCTCAATCAATTTCAAGTCCTTGTCGTGAGTTTTTTGAAGTTTTTCAAGATCTTTTCTAGAATTTTCAGCAGCTTCCTCGGCAACTTTCTTCTCATCTTGACATTTCTTGAGGGCTACAGCCAGTTCAGCCACTTTCTTCTCCAAGTCCAAGTTTGCCGCTCGAGAATCCTCTAGCAACTTCTTGTTTATCTTCTCTTGCTTGATTAAACGTTCACAGGCAATTCTTCCAGATATAGAGGCCTTCGCCGCGTAATCCCCGTGGTACTCTGCGAACTTGGACGCGGGATAAGATCAAAAAAGATCTTCATATTCTGAAAAATCGTAAAACCAAGCCATAAGTAGAAAATTGAGAAATCTGAAGTAAAGAGAGCTGTGAAAAGTAATGAACTTTTTTTATCCTTAGTGGCGAGCTTCCTTCCCGAACTCGTAGAGGGTTTGCCCAAAGATATAGAAGTTTTCTTCGTGGGAGTGCAGTGCCCTTTCCCGGAATCTCGAGCAGTTTCGCCGAACAAGTGAAGCGTTTGTTCTGACGCTCCTTCTCCTGTTTCATTAATCAACATAGGCGATTTCCAAAGTGTCAAAATCTCAGATGCACCACCTCCAACACCATCCACCTCATAACCAACACTCAGCAATTCACCGCGATTTGATGTAACGAAGCTTTTGTTGAAGGCAGCCATGGAAGGAGAAGGATCCTAGCCTTCAGGGACATCTACACGAGTCTCGATCAGTGGAATATTTTGTAAAGGATCGTCACCCCTATGAATTGTCAGCTCAAGGTTCTTCGAGATTTCAAGGTATGCATCGGTGGAAGGTCGGGCTCCAACAACTTCAGCCGCAACAGTAGCAGCAGCAACAATAGCAACTTCCTTCAGAACTTCAGAAGCAACATCTGAAAAAGAAACAATATCCACGAACTCATTTTCAGAACCCGGTGGGCAGTGTTCATGAAAGTTGAATCTTAAGAAAGGCCAAGAGAAAAAACCTTTCTTGCTAGGCTCTGCGAAGAGGTCATTGTCGAAAGCAGAGGGAACCCGTCGAACCTCAGTAGCAACAACTTTCCTAACAACTTTCTTAGCCTTCTTGCGGCTCATCTAAGCAAGGCTTGAGGCTGCTTGAAGCTCGACATCCAAAACTTGTTCGGAAGTTTGGCGCTTACGCTTCGTTGATTCGAGAGATATGGTCTTCGCAGGTTGAACACTGGAAAACGTCGTCTCGTCGACGATCAATTTGCCGCTCTTTGAGGATCTTCTTCTTAGAGCTTTCAAGGGCGCAGCTGAATAGCTGGCCACAGCAATGGCAGGCATCTTCAATTTGCGACCTGGGTGTCGGGAGTGAAAGGATTTGTCTCCGCAGACTTCAGAGAATACCCGATGTATCCTCTTCTTGTGCTTCACCAGGTTCTTGTATGCTTTGTACTCATTCATGGTATACTCGCCAATCATGAGATTCACTCTTATTTCGATTTCGAGCATAAAGTCATCGACACTCTGGCCGTCTCTAAGTCAAAGGCTGAATTTCAGGAAAGGAACTTCTTGTGCTGCCCAGTTGACACTGAAGTTCACGATTTCAGTTGGGGCCCAACCATAAGAAATCGGCCAAATTTGGGCAGCAGTGAACTCCTCAACAATGTCGCGACTAGCGAGGATTGAGCCTGCGAGGTGGAACGCATTCTCGACATTCCTGATCCCAGCCGCTCGGTGATTGTAGGGAGTAGTGCAAGCAACAGTTAACGCCTCAATAGGCGTGGAGAGAGGATGAGCTGGTCCTTCATAGCCAGACATCGCAGACATGTCCACTTTGACGTAGAACCAGTACGAACTCCAGTCCTCTGTGAAATTTTTCTTGCAGCAGGGCGCGATCTGAATTCGCGTGATTCCCTTTCGCGTATTCTGTCGACGGGTGTTGAAGGTGCAGCACGTGTAGTGAGCTTCGTAAAATTGACCATCGTCGACCTTGATAACGTTCGGCAAAATAACTAGCTCAAATAGTCAGGTGAAAATATCGGCCCCAAAATTGCAGCCGAAAGTCTTCATGATCCAGATGAACTTGGATACTTCCAAAAAAGAGTTCGGTGAAAGCTGGTGAATCTTAACAGAAAACGCGTCCAGAATCGCGGGAAGAATGGGATCGCAGGGGAACCTTAGTCCGCAAGTGAAGAAGTCGCAAAATACGACAAATTCACCCGCTTCAGGAGTAGGAACTTGTTCATCCAAGGGTGCGCATCCGGTGCCCGCGAGAAAAAATCCAGCTGCCTCGTACTCTTTGATCAAGTTGGCGGTAACCTTAGATTCTCCAAAGACAAAGGACGGAAGGAGAGGTCCCGATGGCTTTACTGCAATAAGATCCTTGACATCAGCGTCGACATTTCCGACTTCTTCCTCCTCTGATCTAATCTCCCCATCTTCGTGAATCCCGGACCCGCTAGCAGTAGGAGAGGCGTGCTCGTCCGGGGGCTGTGCAATCTCATGATCTTGAACTTCCGGCTCAGCTAGAAGGCCAGCTGCTGCCAGTTCTTCAATCGTCATAGGTCTGGCAGTGCTTTTAATGCGGGCCACCTAATTGACAGTAATATAAGTAAGAAATATAAGACGACACTCGTGAATGAAGTTCGTGAAACGAAAGGTGCGAATGTGAACATTGAAAAGTAAAGATGATAACAAAATAACAAAGAAAGTAGTACCTTTGGAAACTCGAAGAAGTCTTGAAACTGCGAACACCTTGTCGCGAGGCACTTTTCTACTAAAATGCAAGCTAAAGTTCAGAAGAAAACAAGGAAGCGGTGAAATGTTTTTACAGCGAGAACTCTCTATTTATAGGGGCGAGGGGGGCAGTTTCAAGAACTCGCCTCGATTCGACCGTTGCGAGGTTTCCAGAGGATGCGTGTCCAATCCGACGTTCTGAGGGTGATGTTTTTTTACTGAAATTCAAAGATTTTCGTGGAATCGGATCGTCGGAGTCAACCCGCTTCCCCGATGGGCTAGAGTTGGGGAACTCAGGAAAAACCTGTCACCTCGAAACATTGAGTTCGACGAAATTCATGAAATGAGTTTTCAGGGAGGTTGAATATATGAAGATTTGGAATCTTGCACCTGCGAAGCCATGAAGTCGCGAACATGTAAAGATCTGTAATCTTAAATCTGCGAAGCTCTGAAGTCGCGAACCTGTGAAGATCTGGAATCATGAACTTGCGAAGCCTTGAAGTCGCGAGTCTGTGAAGATACGGAGTCATGAACCTGCAAAGCTCTGGAGTCATGAACCTGCGAAACTCCGGAATCGAGAATCTATGAAATTCGGGAATCTACTGAAGTCGAAATTCTGGAGTTATGGCGCGTGAAGATTTCCATAAATGAGAGACTCATGAATCAGTAAGAAGTCAAGTCATAGACGTTACGTCAAAAGTCCGGGTTTGATGTGTGAACTAGTGGCAGACTTGTAAATGTATGGAATTAGCCCCGCAAATCACGGGATGTAAAAGACATTCATGTACATGTTCACACTAGAAATATTCTGTAGATTCGAGGGCATTTTCGGAATGTAAAAGTCCCTTCGTCTCCCTATAAAAGGGGCGTGAGGGCACGTGTAACAGGATTCGGAGGCATGAGCAGTCTTTAGGGGATTCTTTGTCTCCTCTTGCATCATCTGTGCTTCTGACTTGAACTTTTGCGTATACTTTTCTCCTGTGCTCGGGGATCTTATCCGGATTTTCGGATAGCCCCCCAACAATTCCATAGAAGATCCACCATATGTACGGTTGTTCATGTCCTGCATACGAATAGACTGAAAACAAAGAGTACTGGAATGAGGAGGCATCACGCGCGTCAGCAGACTGCAAAGGAAATAAAAAATCACGGCATCTCTCCGCCGCCGCTGGCCGGATGTAGCGAACATGGCCTCATATGCCATTTGTTCGGAGTTTGATTTTGGTGATTCATGACAACATGATCATTGGGACTAACCATATTGTTTGAGCATGTCTTTGTAGACATTTCTAGGTCCCAAGGATGCAAGGAAACCCCATGCAAAAATGCCAAAACAAAGGGTCAAAACCGAGCAAGAAAAGGAAAAGAGAAGACACCGTCGGATGAACCGACGGTCCCTCATTTACAAGCGTCGGTGCAATCGTCGGACGAGTTGGTACACAGGGTGAAACCCTAGGTACCGTCGGATGAACCGACGGTCCATTTTCTACATGCGTCGGACGAGTTGCAGAGGAAGAGCAAGGAAGGCCGTAGCACCGGATGATCCGACGGTCTGAGTGAGGACCCCGTCGGTCTATCCGACGCTCAGTTTGAATTCATACAGAGACGCGCCAAGACGAAGCCTTCAGCACCGGATGATCCGACGCCTTGGTCAAGGTGAAGCATCGGTCTATCCGACGGCCTGTTGGAAGCTAACAGTACCGACCTGGACGCGAGGCCTTCAGCACCGGATGATCCGACGAGGCGTCGGAGCATAGCGTCGGAGCAGTTGTGTCAGAGAACCTCAACGGCTACGTGACGTGGGAGGGGCACCGGATGAACCGACGCCCTGGAAAAGCATAGCGTCGGATCATCCGACGGTACCTTTTTCAGTGGACGTTAGCCAACGGCTAGTTTGATGCATTGGGCTATTTATACCCCCTCCACTCACTCATTTGAGGTTGTTGGATTGTGTGGAAGTGCAGAGGAGTTCAAGACACATTGAAGATCATATCCAATCCATCCAAGTGCTTAATTGTTCATCCTTAGACTTGCATATGCTTTGTGTATGTGCTTAGTGCTAGGCTTAGCTTAGAGCTGAGTGAGTGCAAGGTTGTGCCAACCTTGTGAGGTGATTCTTAAGTGAATCCAGTTGTACAAGGTTCACCGGAAGCCTTGGGGCCTAAGTGGCTCACCGGCAATCGTCATCGACCCTCCGGCTTGGTGTGGAGCGGCGAGGACACTTTGTGCGGGGGACGTGGAGACCCCCTTCCTTGGTGGAGAAGCTCCTTAGTGGAGGCGGCATCAAGGTGACCAAGGGAGCTTGACAAGTGCCTAAGTGGCTAGCCTTTGTGGCAAGTCAAGTTGGTGCTCTTGGGAGAGACTTGGTGACCGGGAAGCAATACTCTTGTGTGAGTGCTTCAACAACGTGGACTAGGGGTGGCTTAGTGCCTACCGATACCACGGGATAAATCGCGTGTCAAGAGTTTGCTTCCTCTCATCCCCTTTACGTTTCCGCATTTACTCTATTGCAATCTTTGCTTGCCTCTACTTTCCTAGAGTAGTATCATGCTAGGATTGGCTATAGGTTGCAAACCTTCTTTTGGGATGGGAGTTTCACACTAGAACAACCATAGTTGCACATATAGATAGTATGTTCTAGTTTACCTTTGTGTAAAAGTTAGTGAGCCTTAGGTTAAGGTTTTAAGTTGCCTAATTCACCCCCTCCCCCTCTTAGGCCAATGGGCATCCGATTCCTTACAAGTGGTATCAGAGCCGGGACTCACTTCCTTCACAAGGATACACCAATTCGATTGGTAAATTGTGAAAACCGGCTCATTGGAACGGTTAGGCTTCACCGCCTAGTGAGTTGCTCTATAGAGGTATGAAAGGGGTGGATACCTTAGGTTTGGCTCCACATTTCGATGGCACGGGCTATCCTCGGTGGAAGGTTCTCATGGAGGCCTATCTCCAAGCAAGGGACCTCGATGTTTGGAGAGTCACCGATGAGGGCATGAAAAATGGTACTAGAAAGGAAAAGCAATTTGATGTGATTGCTAAGAGTATCATTTTGTCCTCACTAGATGTAGGCGTTTTCAATAGAGTTTTTACTTGTGAAAATGCTCATGAGCTATGGAAAACCATCAAGGAGCAAAATGAGGGTTCAAAAGAAGTTGCCAATGAACGCTACAGGTGTCTCCTTGAGGAATTCAATAGCTTTAAGCAACTTGCTAATGAAAATGCCGAATCTATGTACTCACACCTAAATGTGCTTGTCAATGAGATTAATGCCTTAGGTGTGAAGGACATCACGGACTTGAACATCAACCGTAAGATCCTTCAAAGTCTCCGGAAGCCCGACTATGACTTTGTGAAAGCAATCATCTACGAGAAGAAGCTCGAAGATTTGAAGCCATCGCATATCCTGAGCAAGATCATGGCACATGAGCTTCAACTAATGCCCAAGTCAGAGAAGGCGCCCCAAGAAAAGCCCCAAGAATCATCTTCTCCAACCACAAGCCATGCTCTCTCAAGCCGACAAGAGAAGGTGTTGAGTAGAATGGATACTCATGGAAGCTCAAGTGAGGATGATGGTGACAATGAAGATTCCTCAAGTGATGAAGAGGTTGAATCTATGGTGGCCGAGTACGTGAAGAAGATCTTCAAGTATGTGAAGAAAGTCAACATGTACGGCTACAACATCCACTTGAGAGAAGGGCGTCATCATCAACACATCAAGTTCACCAAGATCAAGCACAAGCCCAAGAAGAAGGTGGTCAAGGAGAGAAGACCAAGGCAAGAAGCAACCTTCGCCGTCCGCGAGTGGACAAGTGGTGGATCAAGTTCTTCTAGCTCAAGCGATGAATCAAGAAAGAACTTCACCACCCGCTTCATGCAAGGTTCTTCATCATCACACATGTGCCTTATTGCCAAAGGTATGGAAAGCGATGTAAGTGATGACGAATCTGACACCACCTCTCTCAATGATCTTGTTGAGCTAATCCATGAGCAAAAAGGAATGCTTGAACAACAAGCTAATGAAATCAAAGAACTCAATGCTCTCAATGATCTTAGTGACACCCTTGCTACAAATTATGAACATTTGTTGTGCAAATTCAAATTGCTTAGCAAGGAGTGTGATGAGCTAAAATCTAAGCTTGAGAGCAATGAGACTAAAACAAGTAATTCCTTTGAGCTTGATGAAACATCTATCCCTTGTACAATTCCTATCTCCAAGGTAGATGCTTCAACTTCTTGCATTGATTTAATTGATGAATCTTGCTCACCTTCTTGCCATGAGAATGTTGTTGTAGAATCATGTGATTGTCTCATAGGCAAGGAAAATGATAAGCTCAAGCAAGAAGTGAAATGGCTCCGAGAGAGGTTGGCAAACTTGATGGGCAAGGGCAAGAATGATGAAGAACAAGTGGACATCTCTCAAGACATGAAGAGCCAAGTCCAACCTTCTCAAGATAACCGTGATCCCATGGTGAAGAAGCTTGAGAAGGGTGCAACCGTGACTTGCTACAAGTGTCATGGAGAAGGGCACAAGTTCTACAAATGCCCTAAATTTGTCAAGAAGATGGACAAGGGCACAAAGAAGAAGTTGAAGCCCACCATCAAGAGCTCCCTCATCTACACCAAGCCCAACCGCAAGAACAAGACCAAGAGCAACACCTACGTCATCAAGAAGAAGGCAAATGGCAAGGTGGTTGCACACAAGGTTGGGAAGATGAAGGAAGAGCGGGGTTGGAACCAACCTATTTGGGTGCCCAAGGAAGTCATCACCAACATGAAGGGGCCTCAAATGGTTTGGGTTCCAAAGGCCACTTGAAGGCCTTAAGAGCGGGGACTTGGGAGGCTTGGCACAATCAAGATGAGAAGATTCAAGCCTATAAGCCAAGCTTGCAAATTGGACATGTGTTGCCCAAGTTCCCCGGTTGAGGTAATGGAAACTAGTACCTATCTCTTGCATCATTGTAGCTCCATTGCCTTGTTTAGGTTGCATTTGTTGCAATGTTTACATGTGGTAGGTTGCTTGTGTCATGTGCTAACCCATGAGCAATCTACATGGTTTGATTAGTGTGTAGGAAAGCTACACTTGTTCTTTCATGGTGCATGTTTTCATATATATCTCCTTGCATCATGAGCAAGCTATAGGGTAAGCTTCCCTTTTGTTTTCTTAAACAATGTGCATACATTTGGTTGGTGATTCAAACACTAAATGCACACATTTAGGGGGAGCTCATCCTATGGTTTGGTTATGGGACTAACATTGTTTCAAGCTTATCTTATGTAGTCCCTTAGCGACGCGTTCGGTGCGGTGTTTCATTCTAAGAGAATGCTATTTCACTCTCAATGTGATCTAACATCTCTAAAAGAGTGAATATAGCAATATGAGCTTCATGCTATTGAGTCATGTCCTTGCGAGCTTATGTCTCTATATAAGTTCAAAGGCAATGTACTCATACATTCCTAATCCTTGTGGTACCCCAAGTGTCTTCTATACAAGCTTCTTTCAAGTGGTGTCACCTAGTGATATCATTTCCAAGTGGCTCATCTCAATGTGGTGCCAACAAGGAAGAGAGGATCAACCCCTGAGGTATGCAATGATCAAAAGACTACAAGTGATATCTACAAGTGGTAATGTTACAAGAACCCATTTGTTTTATCTCTTGTCCTTTAATCTACCTCTTTGCATGATATGCTCTAAGCTTCCTTGTTTTACAAGTTGTAGTTGTGCACTTGTCTCTCACTACCCTTGTCTTGCAAGTGGTATTCTTTTTATGCACACACTTAGGGGGAGCTTAGTTTGTATCATGCTAGTCTCATGAGCATGTGATCCACCTTAGTTATTCTCACATATGGTATCTTCATTGATATCATACATATGGATCATGGTTCATGTGGCTTTCTCCCTTGCATTTAACATCTCTCCTTTGAGCTATGGTTGCTAGATCTTGCTAGTTTCCTTGGACCCGTTTGCTTTGGACTTTTTGGAGATTTTATTCCAAAGGGGGAGAATGTGAGACCAAATCAAGCGTGTGGCTTAAGCTTACAAGTGGGCTCAAGGATG
The DNA here is from genome assembly GCA_947561735.1 of Cenchrus americanus. Classification (NCBI taxonomy): domain Eukaryota; kingdom Viridiplantae; phylum Streptophyta; class Magnoliopsida; order Poales; family Poaceae; genus Cenchrus; species Cenchrus americanus. Next base: position 193,926,495 of record OX387242.1, read on the forward strand.
CTTACAAGTGATTTCAAGGATTTGAGACCAAAGGGGAAGAATGTGAACATAAGATCAAAAAGGGGGAAGTTTGACCTAGGGGAGTTTGGATGATGGTAAGCATCCAAGCAAGTGTAAGTGGTTCTAATTCTGTCAATTCTAGCAAATATATGCTTTCTTTGGTTGTGTTGTCATAAATCACCAAAAAGGGGGAGATTGTAGCGAACATGGCCTCATATGCCATTTGTTCGGAGTTTGATTTTGGTGATTCATGACAACATGATCATTGGGACTAACCATATTGTTTGAGCATGTCTTTGTAGACATTTCTAGGTCCCAAGGATGCAAGGAAACCCCATGCAAAAATGCCAAAACAAAGGGTCAAAACCGAGCAAGAAAAGGAAAAGAGAAGACACCGTCGGATGAACCGACGGTCCCTCATTTACAAGCGTCGGTGCAATCGTCGGACGAGTTGGTACACAGGGTGAAACCCTAGGTACCGTCGGATGAACCGACGGTCCATTTTCTACATGCGTCGGACGAGTTGCAGAGGAAGAGCAAGGAAGGCCGTAGCACCGGATGATCCGACGGTCTGAGTAAGGACCCCGTCGGTCTATCCGACGCTCAGTTTGAATTCATGCAGAGACGCGCCAAGACGAAGCCTTCAAAGACCGGATGATCCGACGCCTTGGTCAAGGTGAAGCATCGGTCTATCCGACGGCCCGTTGGAAGCTAACGCACCGACCCGGACGTGAGGCCTTCGAAGACGGGATGATCCGACGAGGCGTCGGAGCATAGCGTCGGAGCCGGTTGTGTCAGAGAACCTCAACGGCTACGTGACGTGGGAGGGGCACCGGATGAACTGACGCCCTGGAAAAGCATAGCGTCGGATCATCCGACGGTACCTTTTTCAGTGGACGTTAGCCAATGGCTAGTTTGATGCCTTGGGCTATTTATACCCCCTCCACTCACTCATTTGAGGTTGCTGGATTGTGTGGAAGTGCAGAGGAGTTCAAGACACATTGAAGATCATATCCAATCCATCCAAGTGCTTAATTGCTCATCCTTAGACTTGCATATGCTTTGTGTATGTGCTTAGTGCTAGGCTTAGCTTAGAGCTGAGTGAGTGCAAGGTTGTGCCAACCTTGTGAGGTGATTCTTAAGTGAATCCAGTTGTACAAGGTTCGCCGGAAGCCTTGGGGCCTAAGTGGCTCACCGGCAATCGTCATCGACCCTCCGGCTTGGTGTGGAGCGGCGAGGACACTTTGTGCGGGGGACGTGGAGACCCCCTTCCTTGGTGGAGAAGCTCCCTAGTGGAGGCGGCATCAAGGTGACCAAGGGAGCTTGACAAGTGCCTAAGTGGCTAGCTTTTGTGGCAAGTCAAGTTGGTGCTCTTGGGAGAGACTTGGTGACCGGGAAGCAATACTCTTGTGTGAGTGCTTCAACAACGTGGACTAGGGGTGGCTTAGTGCCTACCGATACCACGGGATAAATCGCGTGTCAAGAGTTTGCTTCCTCTCATCCCCTTTACGTTTCCGCATTTACTCTATTGCAATCTTTGCTTGCCTCTACTTTCCTAGAGTAGTATCATGCTAGGATTGGCTATAGGTTGCAAACCTTCTTTTGGGATGGGAGTTTCACACTAGAACAACCATAGTTGCACATATAGATAGTATGTTCTAGTTTACCTTTGTGTAAAAGTTAGTGAGCCTTAGGTTAAGGTTTTAAGTTGCCTAATTCACCCCCTCCCCCTCTTAGGCCAACGGGCATCCGATTCCTTACACCGGACCTGCTGCCTTTTCCCTTTCCGAATTGCCATCCCAAAATCATTCCGGTCTCCAGGTGCAGGCTTCCACGACGTCAGCCTTCGGCCTCTCCGGCGACCAGACCAGTCAGGTTGCGGTAGTCCGCAAGCAAACTCTAGTGTAATCTATTCATCAATGATTGATACCCTAGATTTGCATATAGAGGTCAGCCAGGAATGACACTTCCTGACAACATAGCAAGGAAATATGAGTCGCGCGTGATAGAATCATCCACAAGTGTCAAACATGTGTATGGACCATCGGATTAGATTAGACCCCTGTATTTTATTTGCATGACTTGGCTTGTCCTCCCCTGAAACTTTCACGGTGCTAGGTATAACAAGCGTACGTTAAGACTATTGTGCCCCTGGGCTTCTCACAGCAACACCACGTGTGTAGACTAGTCGATTGTACTGCCAATTGCTTATTTTTTTGAGACAAACTAATTGCTTACTCTTTGGTACCTAATAAGGACACACTTATTGTGCCTAGAAATAATCCCAATCTTTCATGGTCTAATTTTCAAAGAAAGTCGCTATCCAAAATTTTCCACAATGTTCCTCAAGATAGGAGCCACACTTGCTCTCAGATTGTAGATAATTCAGGAGAAGGGATAGCAATTTTACCCGCGGATGCGGATATCCGCGGATACCCAACTTGACCGCAAGGGTTCAGGTAACAAATTTCACCCGCCTGTGCGGATAAAGCCAGCAACCCTAGCCCGCGGGCAACAAACGGGAAAGAAAATTCGCCAGTGGATATACCCACTACCCATGAAAATATTAAAGACCATCAAAATATTAGCTACATGAAGTTCAATACATGTCATTCAGCCCAAGCCCAACAGAAACATAGCTCGTCATGACAGCCGCCCCCTCCGCCATACAGCTTGCCATGGCTGCCGCCTCCCAACCTCTCGCCTGCCAACAAATCATCTCGACGACTCCATCGTTGTGCGCGCCGCGTTGCCCCCACAGAGGATGCGAAGCTTACAGGGGAATCGAGGGCGTCTACTGGCGAGTGCCTGGAGGAATCGAATCGTCGCGGTGCTTACGGCCGGGCTCACGGTGGCGCTCACAGCCGACCTTGCGGTGGCGCATGCTGCTCATGGTCGAGCTCGCGATGGCACGCGGCGGCGCGCGGCACTCGCGGTCGCCGCCGCAGCTCACGATGGCACGCGGCGGCACGCAACACTCGCAGTCACGGCCGCAGCCCGCGAGGGAATGGTCGGCGGCGTGCACTGTGCAGGGAGAGGGCATCGCATGGTAGGGAAGCTGTGGTGCGTGGGGTAGGCAGCGGTAAGTGATGTATTTGCCCGATACCTGCGGATATCCATCGAGCGATACATGAACGATTTTTTACCTGCGGCAAGCTTGCGAGTGGGTAAAGGACACTAGGGCGGATATGCTGGCGGGCAGGTGAATGCCTTACCCACACTTACCCGAACCGCTACCATCCCTATTCAGGAGTGACCAAAGCTCCTCTAATCTACTTGGTTAGAGGAGCTAAGGTATGGTTGTAAATAGGAGACCCAGGTTCGATTCCTCATTGGAGAGAATTATATGGAGCTGGTTTTAAAAAAAAAATCGCCTCGTCAATGAAGCCGAGGTTCGGAGATTTTCTATATTCGGTGAAGGTTCCTTCTTCTTAATGAAACCCCTGGGCAGTGTTACCCCATCAGGCCTAGTTATTTTAGATAGTTGAGGAGTGTCTATCCCTGACCCATTGAAATAGTAGCTGTCCTCACATGAATTTTAGAACCATCATATCTAGATTTAGTGGCATAGATTTTCTCGATCTGATATAGAGTTAGTGGCTCAGATTTCTACTCTTTCCACTATATGCTTTCTTTTTTCCCACGATCTCCTTCCTCCCTCGTGAGTCGTGACCTACGCACAGCACATCTTCCAGCTCTTCCGAGTACTACCGCCCCCACGGACTGCCACCCGCCGCCTAACCCCTCTCCACCCCAGCGGTGTGACCGACCAACCAGAGTTCCAGTGAACCCAAGGCCGCCTGCGCCGGCGGTTGGGGAATTCGGTAAAACCATTACACCCTCGAAACATCGGATTGTCGAAGTTCATGGAACAGGTTCGCGAGAGTGGTGATATGAAGAAATCTTAGTGTGTTTCGGTTGTTTCAAAAGTCTTCAAACCAAAAACATGAAAGTAATGGTCGAAAGTATCTCTGCCAAAATACAATGGTTTCAGAAACTCCAAACAATTCCTCATGAGGTATGAATCAACTGTGAATTCAGCAGGAGGAGATGATGTTGCACTGGCCAAATCTTTCATCATTGCCTGCGAAGGTCCAGTTCTAAACTGGTACTCTCTGCTACAACCGCACTTAGTCTGCAGCTGGGTCGACCTCAAGACGAAATTCATGCGAGCATTTCAGATGTTTCATGATACAACAGCTGAGTCATCAGACCTGTACTATTGCAAACAGAAAGACAGAGAGCCATTACAGAACTTCGTGAGAAGATTCATGCAGCAGAGATCTCATATTTCTGAAGCGGATGACAAAACAATGATCAAGACATTGATCAAGGGTCTGACACCAAGACCAACAGCTTCACACTTGATGCGAAAGAAACCCAATACAATTGATGAACTTTTTCATGAATTGAAGAATACATTTTGTCTGATGACGATCATCACAGAAGAGTAGCTGAACGAAACGAAGCACGACAAGGCAGTAGAGAAATGACGTGGAGACCTCAAGCCCAGAATCTGTGAAACATCAACAATGTGGAAAATCCTGAGCCCAACCAGAACAACAGGACAAGGACAAGAGGAGGATTCACACCTAGGGGAAGGGGAAGAGGAAGAGGACCCCCGAAACTCACAAATCACAATCCAAGAGATCCGTACTTCTACTACCAGTATCACGGAAGAGGACATAGCACCGAAGGGTGCCCAGAAACCAAGAAGAATATAGCCAGAATTCAGCAAGAGAAGGCAATGATGAGTATCGCCTCCTCAATGCTGAACCAACTTCGCCCGAACTTCTGGCAGCTACATTTCATGAACTCTCAACCAAATCCAGTTGCAATGCAGTAATTTCAGCAACCACAACCATCCTTGTAACCCTCTCAGTAGTTCTACCCTCAGTCGTAGGCAATTCAGTAAATCCAGCAACCGCAGCCAATTTGAGAAATATTGCCACAACCACCCGACAGTTCATCAAGACCAGAATCAAGTTCAAGAACTCTGAACTCGAAAGCCTTGCCATCTTTTGGAACAATCATGCCAATCACAGGAGGGTCAGCCATGGAATTCAAAACCAAAAAGCAAAGGAACAACTACTTCAGATTTGTAAACACCATCATCAACGACGGTCAACTACGCGACCAAAATGGGCCAAGGTGCCAATCACTTTCACTGAAGAGGATTTCAAACTGAAATCCACGAATCATAATGACGCCATGGTCATCGAAGTGAACATAGCTGGATGGGTTATCGGAAAGATCTTGGTAGACAATGGAGGCTCAGCAGACATCCTATTCTTGAAAACTTTCGAGAAAATGAACCTGAGTCAGCACATGTTGCATCCGCTAGAGTACCCATTGCAAGGTTTCAGAGGAAAACCAATCAAGCCAGTTGGAAAAGTATCGCTTCTCGTATCTTTCAGAGATCTTGACAATGTCAGAATAAAAACTCTCACCTTTGATGTGGTTGACATCTATCATCCATATCTCGCGATTTTCGGCAGAGGCTTCATGAAAAAAGTCGATGCAGTTATAAGACAACAGTTCTTGTGTGTGAAGATACCAGCACCCAAAGGGGTTATCACAGTGTTTGGTGGCCAGCAAGAGGCTAGAAACATAGAAAAGGGCCATACTCCGGGCCAAACCAACATGTATTAGCTAAAAACATCTGAAGAAAGAAAAGAACCTTACGAAGAGGCCAAGCGAGACAAACAAAAGATCGAGATAGCGGCTGACAATGAAACCAAGAAAGTGTACTTGGACGATATGCCCGATAGAGCGGTCACAATTGGGGCTCATCTCAACCCTGAAGAAGAGAAAAAGCTCATACAATTCTTGAACAAGAATAAGGATGTCTTCGCCTGGTCAGCCAAAGATTTGCAAGGTGTTGACAGAGACATCATCAAACATACCCTGGAAACAGATGAAAAAATAATGTCGAAAAAGCAAAAACTTCGGAAAATGCCTGAAGAAAAAGTAAAAGCAGTTGAAGCTGAAGTTCCAAGGCTGCAAGATGCGAAAGTGATCAGAAAAGTGAAATATCCAGTCTGACTGGCCAACACTGTACAAGTGAAGAAGAAAAATGGAAAATGGAGAATGTGTGTAGACTTCACGGATTTGAACAAGGCATGCAAGAAGGACGATTTTCCCTTAGAGAGGGTATATAAAACCTTAGATGATGCAGCCAACAGTGAAATGCTCTCACTCCTAGACATGTTCTCACGGTATCACCAAATAAGAGTACACAGAGAAGACGAAGAGAAGACAAGCTTTATGACCCCCTTTGGAACATTTTGTTTCGTGAGAATGCCAGAGGGGCTGAAGAACGCAGGATGCACATTTTCGAGAATGATAGCAATAGTCCTTCATCTCCAACTTCGGAGAAACATTCTGGCATATTTGGATGACATAGTTGTCAAAAGTGTCCAAAGAAGAGATCATATCAACGATTTGGCAGAAACATTCACGAACCTAAGAGTAGCAAACCTAAGATTAAGTCCTGAGAAGTGTGTCTTCGGCATTCACAAGGGGAAAGTTCACGGATGTCTAGTCTCAACAAAGGGCATAGAGGCGAATCTTAACAAAATCAAAGCACTAATAGAAATGCAAGACCCAGTTTCCGTGAAAGATGTGCAAAAACTGATAGGGAGAGTAGCCACGCTCAACAGATTCATCCCCAAGGCTGCGAAAAGAAGCTTTCCGTTCTTTCAAGTTTTCAGAAGTTCCAAGAATTTCAATGGTTCGAAACACAGAAGCAAGCTTTCCAAGAGCTCAAAGACTACTTGTCAAATATGACAAAGTTGTGCCCTCCCGAGCCAAGATCGCCGCTTCTTTTATATGTGTCTGCATCAAATTCGACAGTGAGTGTTGTGCTAGTGCAAGAGAAAGAAGAAGAAGGAAAATTCAAGCAAATCCCAGTGTATTTTGCTTCAGAAGCTCTCTCAGGCTCGAAAATCTTTTATTCTGAGCTCGAGAAATTAGCTTATGCAGTTGGCATGGCTGCGAGGAAGCTAAGACACTATTTCGAGGGTCACAGAATAAGAGTCATCACAAATCAACCACTGAACGATCTGTTCGCAAATAAAGAAGCATCCACCCAAATCATCAAATGGGGCACTGAACTCTAAGAATATATCGTAGATTTCGAGAGAAGAAGCACGATAAAATCGCAAGTCCTAGCAGATTTTGTCGTGGATTGGACTTCGCCGACACATAACTTTGGTGTAGAAATTCCTACACCTTGGATAGTACAACGTGACAGAGCTTGGTGTCACAAGGGAGTAGGAATTTCAGTGATCGTAACATCTCCAACAGGGGTTGTGATAAGATATGCAGCCCGACTCATTTTCGCGAAAGAGGAACATTCCACAAACAACGCAATGGAGTATGAAGCCTTACTCTTGGCATTGAGAAAAATGAAAGCTCTTGGCCAGCAAAACTTTATCATTAGGACAGATTCCAATGTTATCAAAGAACACATTGAGAAAGAGAGCGAAGCAAAAAAACCCTGTTTTGATGAAGTATCTTGAAAAGGTCCGGGAAATGGAAAGGCATTTCAAGGGTTACACAGTACAACACATTCCAAGAGATGACAATAATGAAGCGGATAGGCTAGCCAAGGCAGCAGCCAAAAATCAAGAAATGCCTCCAGATGTGTTCTTCGAAGTCATCAAAGAACCGTCCATTAAAAAGAAAAGGCAAGAATCGTGAATATTGTGGAAACACACGATTGGAGAGCAGAAATCATGGCATACTTGAGAGGTCATTACGAACCGCAAGATGAATTGCAGGAAAAAAGATTGAGGCAAAGGCAAGGGGCTATGCGGTAGTCAATGGAGAGTTGTACAAATCGGGAGTTACAGAGCCATGGCTGAGGTGCATTACCTCCGAAAAAGGTCTTGAACTTCTTAAAGAAATCCACAGTGGATTCTGTGGTGCACACACACGCACTAGGGCTCTAGAAGGCAAGACAATAAAGCAAGGGTTCTATTGGCCTACCATAAATATAGATGCGATAACACTAGTTTGGGAATGTGAAACATGCTAGAAAATAGCGAATCAGCAAAATCTACCTTCCATGCCAGTCCATCTAACTCCACCATCATCGTCCTTGCAAAGTTGGGGAATGGATCTAGTTGGACCACTACCAACAACTCAAGGAAACTGCAGATTCGCAGCTGTCGCTGTGGACTATTTCACGAAATGGGTGGAAGCAACACCACTCGTGAACATCAAGGCACCAACAATTCAAAAGTTTTTCTGGCAAAACATAATCTGTAGATTTGGAGTTCCGAGAGAACTGACTGTTGATAATGGGAAACAATTCGACTGTTACACTTTCAAAGAATATTGCAAGTCCTTGGGCACTCATGCGAAGTTCTCATCAATGTATCATCCGCAGTCTCACGGAGCAGTCGAAAGGGCAAATGGGCTAATATTCTTAGGAATCAAAAAATGCTTGTTTGATCAAAAGAAGGGCAAATGGGTTGATGAATTGCTAAGAGTAATCTGGTCCCATAACACCACTGTATCAAGAGCGACGAGTTTCACACCTTCGCTTACTCTTTGGCACCGAAGCAATGACACCTGAGGAAATAAAGAATGAAAGGATGAGAGTGCTGAAAGAAAAAGAAATTGAAGAGGTTGACTGGAAAGTAGAAAAGGATATGATTGAATTGACAATTCTCGAAGCTGCTGAAAACATCGAGAAGTAGCAAAAGGAAACCAAGGCATGGAAGGACAAGAAAGTAGTCAGAACGGACATCAAAACTAGCGATTTAGTTTTGAAGAGAAAGAAGAACTAGGAAAACCCTGGGAAACTTCATGAATCTTGGGAAGGGCCATACGTAGCAAAGGAAACAGATACGCCAGGGGCTTTTCATTTGCTAGAACAGACTGACGAAGAGTTACCATATTCATGGAATTCTGAAAACCTGAAAAGGTACTATCCTTGAGAATTCCAGAGTTAGATAGATTTACTTTAGAGTATTTTCTTTTTTCGCAAGTTTACATTCTAGAAAAACAAAATCCGAGTCACGAATCTATAAGTGATTTCGGTAACAAAAACATTTGCTTTCTTTTCTACAATTTGGTTACAATAAGGAGGACCGTACTCTGTAAGGAATCGGATGCCCGTTAGCCTAAGAGGGGGAGGGTGAATTAGGCAACTAAAAACCTTAACCTATGGCTTCACTAATTTTGCGCAAAGGTAAACTAGAACATACTATCTATATGTGCAACTACGGTTGTTCTAGTGTGAAACTCCCATCCCAAAAGAAGGTTTGCAACCTATAGCCAATCCTAGCATGATACTACTCTAGGAATGTAGAGGCAAGCAAAGATTGCAAGAGAGTAAATGCGGAAACGTAAAGGGGATGAGAGGAAGAAAACTCTTGACACGCGATTTATCCCGTGGTATCGGTAGGCACTAAGCCACCCCTAGTCCACGTTGTTGAAGCACTCACACAAGAGTATTGCTTCCCGGTCACCAAGTCTCTCCGAAGAGCACCAACTTGACTTGCCACAAAGGCTAGCCACTTAGGCACTTGTCAAGCTCCCTTGGTCACCTTGATGCCGCCTCCACTAAGGAGCTTCTCCACCAAGGAAGGGGGTCTCCACGTCCCCCGCACAAAGTGTCCTCGCCGCTCCACACCAAGCCGGAGGGTCGATGACGATTGCCGGTGAGCCACTTAGGCCCCAAGGCTTCCGGTGAACCTTGTACAACAGGATTCACTCAAGAATCACCTCACAAGGTTGGCACAACCTTGCACTCACTCAGCTCTAAGCTAAGCCTAGCACTAAGCACATACACGAAGCATGCACTAGTCTAAGGATGAGCAATTAAGCACTTGGATGGATTGGATATGATCTTCAATGTGTCTTGAACTCCTCTGCACTTCCACACAATCCAGCAACCTCAAATGAGTGAGTGGAGGGGGTATAAATAGCCCAAGGCATCAAACTAGCCGTTGGCTAACGTCTACTGAAAAAGGTACCGTCGGATGATCCGACGCTATGCTTTTCCAGGGCGTCGGTTCATCCGGTGCCCCTCCCACGTCACTTAGCCGTTGAGGTTCTCTGACACAACTGCTCCGACGCTGTGCTCCGACGCTACGTCGGATCATCCGGTGCTGAAGGCCTCGCGTCCAGGTCGGTACTGTTAGCTCCCAACAGACCGTCGGATAGACCGACGCTATGCCTTGACCAAGGCGTCGGATCATCCGGTGCTGAAGGCTTCGTCTTGGCGCGTCTCTGCATGAATTCAAACTAGGCGTCGGATAGACCGACGGGGTCCTCACTCAGACCGTCGGATCATCCGATGCTACTGTCTTCCTTGCTCTTCCTCTGCAACTCGTCTGACGCATGTAGAAAATGGACCGTCGATTCATCCGACGGTACCTAGGGTTTCACCCTGTGTACCAACTCGTCCGACGATTGCACCGACGCTTGTAAATGAGGGACCGTCGGTTCATCCGACGGTGTCTTCTCTTTTCCTTTTCTTGCTCGGTTTTGACCCTTTGTTTTGGCATTTTTGCATGGGGTTTTCTTGCATCCTTGGGACCTAGAAATGTCTACAAAGACATGCTCAAACAATATGGTTAGTCCCAATGATCATGCTGTCATGAATCACCAAAATCAAACTCCGAACTAATGGCATGTGAGGCCATGTTCGCTACAATCTCCCCCTTTTTGGTGATTTATGACAACACAACCAAAGCAAGCATAAATTTGCTAGAATTGACAGAATTAGAACCACTTACACTTGCTTGGATGCTTACCATCATCCAAACTCCCCCTAGATCAAACTTCCCCCTTTTTGATCTTATGTTCACATTCTCCCCCTTTGGTCTCATATCCTTAAAATCACTTGTAAGCATCCTTGAGCCCACTTGTAAGCTTACGCCACACGCTTGCTTTGGTCTCACATTCTCCCCCTTTGGAATAAAATCTCCAAAAAGTCCAAAGCAAACGGGTCCAAGGAAACTCGCAAGATCTAGCAACCATAGCTCAAAGGAGAGATGTTAAATGCAAGGGAGAAAGCCGCATGAACCATGATCCATATGTATGATATCGATTAAGATACCACAAGTGAGAGTAACTAAGGTGGATCACAAGTTCATGAGACTAGCATGATACAAACTAAGCTCCCCCTAAGTGTGTGCATAAAAAGAATACCACTTGTAAGACAAGGGTAGTGAGAAACAAGTGCACAACTACAAACTTGTAAAACAAGGAAGCTTAGAGCATATCATGCAAAGAGGTAGATTAAAGAACAAGAGATAAAACAAATGGGTTCTTGTTACATTACCACTTGTAGATATCACTTGTAGTCTTTTGATCATTGCATACCTCCGGGGGTTGATCTTCTCTACCTTGTTGGCACCACATTGAGATGAGCCACTTGGAAATGATATCACTAGGTGACACCACTTGAAAGGAGCTTGTATAGAAGACGCTTGGGGTGCCACAAGGATTAGGAATGTATGAGTACATTGCCTTTGAACCTATATAGATACATAAGCTCGCAAGGACACAACTCAATAGCATGAAGCTCATATTGCTATATTCACTCTTTTAGAGATGTTAGATCACATTGAGAGTGAAATAGCATTCTCTTAGAATGAAACACCGCACCGGAACGCGTCGCTAAGGGACTACATAAGATAAGCTTGAAACAGTGTTAGTCCCATAACCAAACCATAGGATGAGCTCCCCCTAAATGTGTGCATTTAGTGTTTGAATCACCAACCAAATGTATGCACATTGTTTATGAAAACAAAAGGGAAGCTTACCCTATAGCTTGCTCATGATGCAAAGAGATATATATGAAAACATGCACCATGAAAGAACAAGTGTAGCTTTCCTACACACTAACCAAACCATGTAGATTGCTCATGGGTTAGCACATGACACAAGCAACCTACCATATGTAAACATTGCAACAAATGCAACCTAAACACGGCAATGGAGCTACAATGATGCAAGAGATAGGTACTAGTTTCCATTACCTCAATCGGGGAACTTGGGCAACACATGTCCAATTTGCAAGTTTGGCTTATAGGCTTGAATCTTCTCATCTTGATTGTACCAAGCCTCCCAAGTCCCCGCCCTTAAGGCCTTCAAGTGGCCTTTGGAACCCAAACCATTTGAGGCCCCTTCATGTTGGTGATGACTTCCTTGGGCACCCAAATAGGTTGGTTCCAACCCCACTCTTCCTTCATCTTCCCAACCTTGTGTGCAACCACCTTGCCATTTGCCTTCTTCTTGATGACGTAGGTGTTGCTCTTGGTCTTGTTCTTGCGGTTGGGCTTGGTGTAGATGAGGGAGCTCTTGATGATGGGCTTCAATTTCTTCTTTGCGCCCTTGTCCATCTTCTTGACAAAATGGGGGCATTTGTAGAACTTGTGCCCTTCCTCATGACACTTGTAGCAAGTCACGGTTGCACCCTTCTCAAGCTTCTTCACCATGTGATCACGGTTATCTTGAGAAGGTTGGACTTGGCTCTTCATGTCTTGAGAGATGTCCACTTGTTCTTCATCGTTCTTGCCCTTGCCCATCAAGTTTGCCAACCTCTCTCGGAGCCATTTCACTTCTTGCTTGAGCTCATCATTTTCCTTGCCTATGAGATAATCACATGATTCTACAACAACATTCTCATGGCAAGATGGTGAGCAAGATTCATCAATTAAATCAATGCAAGAAGTTGAAGCATCTACCTTGGAGATAGGAATTGCACAAGGGATAGATGTTTCATCAAGCTCAAAGGAATTACTTGTTTTAGTCTCATTTCTCTCAAGCTTAGATTTTAGCTCATCACACTCCTTGCTAAGCAATTTGAATTTGCACAACAAATGTTCATAATTTGTAGCAAGGGTGTCACTAAGATCATTGAGAGCATTGAGTTCTTTGATTTCATTAGCTTGTTGTTCAAGCATTCCTTTTTGCTCATGGATTAGCTCAACAAGATCATTGAGAGAGGTGGTGTCGGATTCGTCATCACTTACATTGCTTTCCATACCTTTGGCCATAAGGCACATGTGTGATGATGAAGGACCTTGCATGAAGCGGGTAGAGAAGTTCTTTCTTGATTCATCGCTTGAGCTAGAAGAACTTGATCCACCACTTGTCCACTCGCGAATGGCGAAAGTTGCTCCTTGCCTTGGTCTTCTCTCCTTGACCACCTTCTTTTTGGGCTTGTGCTCAATCTTGGTGAACTTGATGTGTTGATGATGGCGCCCTTCTCTCAAGTGGATGTTGTAGCCGTACATGTTGACTTTCTTCACATACTTGAAGATCTTCTTCACGTACTCGGCCACCATAGATTCAACCTCTTCATCACTTGTGGAATCTTCATTATCACCATCATCACCATCATCTTCGCTTGAGCTTCCACGAGTAGCCATCCTACTCAACATTTTCTCTTTTCGGCTTGAGAGAGCATGGCTTGTGGTTGGAAAAGATGGTTCTTGGGGCTTTTCTTGGGGCGCCTTCTTTGACTTGGGCATTAGTTGAAGCTCATGTGCCATGATCTTGCTCAAGATATGCGATGGCTTCAAATCTTCGAGCTTTTTCTCGTAGATGATTGCTTTCACCAAGTCATAGTCGGGCTTCCGGAGACTTTGAAGGATCTTGCGGTTGATGTTCAAGTCCGTGATGTCCTTCACACCTAAGGCATTAATCTCATTGACAAGCACATTTAGGCGTGAGTACATAGATTCGGCATTTTCATTAGCAAGTTGCTTAAAGCTATTGAATTCCTCAAGGAGACAACCGTAGCGTTCATTAGCAACTTCTTTTGAACCCTCATTTTGCTCCTTGATGGTTTTCCATAGCTCATGAGCATTTTCACAAGTAAAAACTCTATTGAAAACGCCTACATCTAGTGAGGACAAAATGATACTCTTAGCAATTACATCAAATTGCTTTTCCTTCCTAGTACCATTTTTCATACCCTCATCGGTGACTCTCCAAACATCAAGGTCCCTTGCTTGGAGATAGGCCTCCATGAGAACCTTCCACCGAGGATAGCCCGTGCCATCGAAATGTGGAGCCAAACCTAAGGTATCCACCCCTTTCATACCTCTATAGAGCAACTCACTAGGCGGTGAAGCCTAACCGTTCCAATGAGTCGGTTTTCACAATTTACCAATCGAATTGGCGTATCCTTGTGAAGGAAGTGAGTCCCGGCTTTGATACCACTTGTAAGGAATCGGATGCCCGTTAGCCTAAGAGGGGGAGGGGGTGAATTAGGCAACTAAAAACCTTAACCTATGGCTTCACTAATTTTGCGCAAAGGTAAACTAGAACATTCTATCTATATGTGCAACTACGGTTGTTCTAGTGTGAAACTCCCATCCCAAAAGAAGGTTTGCAACCTATAGCCAATCCTAGCATGATACTACTCTAGGAATGTAGAGGCAAGCAAAGATTGCAAGAGAGTAAATGCGGAAACGTAAAGGGGATGAGAGGAAGCAAACTCTTGACACGCGATTTATCCCGTGGTATCGGTAGGCACTAAGCCACCCCTAGTCCACGTTGTTGAAGCACTCACACAAGAGTATTGCTTCCGGTCACCAAGTCTCTCCGAAGAGCACCAACTTGACTTGCCACAAAGGCTAGCCACTTAGGCACTTGTCAAGCTCCCTTGGTCACCTTGATGCCGCCTCCACTAAGGAGCTTCTCCACCAAGGAAGGGGGTCTCCACGTCCCCCGCACAAAGTGTCCTCGCCGCTCCACACCAAGCCGGAGGGTCGATGACGATTGCCGGTGAGCCACTTAGGCCCCAAGGCTTCCGGAGAACCTTGTACAACAAGATTCACTCAAGAATCACCTCACAAGGTTGGCACAACCTTGCACTCACTCGGCCTCTAAGCTAAGCCTAGCACTAAGCACATACACGAAGCATGCACTAGTCTAAGGATGAGCAATTAAGCACTTGGATGGATTGGATATGATCTTCAATGTGTCTTGAACTCCTCTCGCACTTCCACACAATCCAAAGCAACCTCAAATGAGTGAGTGGAGGGGGTATAAATAGCCCAAGGCATCAAACTAGCCGTTGGCTAACGTCCACCGAAAAGGTACCGTCGGATGATCCGACGCTATGCTTTTCCAGGGCGTCGGTTCATCCGGTGCCCCTCCCACGTCACATAGCCGTTGAGGTTCTCTGACACAACCGCTCCGACGCCGTGCTCCGACGCTACGTCGGATCATCCGTCTTTGCCGAAGGCCTCGCGTCCGTGTCGGTGCATCGTTAGCTCCCAACAGATCGTCGGATAGACCGACGCTATGCCTTGACCAAGGCGTCGGATCATCCGGTGCTGAAGGCTTCGTCTTGGCGCGTCTCTGCATGAATTCAAACTAGGCGTCGGATAGACCGACGGGGTCCTCACTCAGACCATCGGATCATCCGATGCTACTGTCTTCCTTGCTCTTCCTCTGCAACTCGTCCGACGCTTGTAGAAAATGGACCGTCGGTTCATCCGACGGTACCTAGGGTTTCACCATGTGTACCAACTTGTCCGACGATTGCACCGACGCTTGTAAATGAGGGACCGTCGGTTCATCCGACGGTGTCTTCTCTTTTCCTTTTCTTGCTCGGTTTTGACCCTTTGTTTTGGCATTTTTGCATGGGGTTTTCTTGCATCCTTGGGACCTAGAAATGTCTACAAAGACATGCTCAAACAATATGGTTAGTCCCAATGATCATGCTGTCATGAATCACCAAAATCAAACTCCGAACTAATGGCATGTGAGGCCATGTTCGCTACATACTCTTTTCCATGCAAAGGGGGCTCTAAATCAAGAGGCAAGGTTTTTAATGAGGCGGGTCCTGTGTAAATACTCTTTGTGATATATATATATGAAAAGAGTCTCCCCCCAAATTGTGCATTTTGTGAATTTTATCTTGTGAAAGGCTTCGTGATAGCCAGAATTCAATCGTGAAAAAGAAAAGTTCGTGTGAAAGGCTCCTTGATAGCCAGAATTCCATCGTGAAAAAGAAAAGTTCATATGAAAGGCTTCGTGATAGCCAGAATTCCATCGTGTGAAAGAAAAATCTGTGAAAGGCTCCGTGATAGCTGAAATTCCATCGTAAAAGAGGAAAAGTTTGTGAAAAGGCTTCGTGATAGCCAAAGGCTTCGAAAAAACCTAAAATCCCACCGTCAAAGGGATTCCCACCGAAAGGCCTGAGACAACAACAAGTTGTGGCCTAAATCCCACCGTCAAAGGGTTCCCACCAAAAGGCCTGAGACAACAACAAGTTGTGGCCTAAATCCCACCGTCAAAGGGATTCCCACCATGAAGGGATGTTCTGCCAAAAGTTTCGAAAATTAATGAGAATTACAGCCAATCGAATGTATATGTTCTTATTAAACAATTTTTTTATAAAGTTCATGAGTTACATTCGTGATGATTATTTTCTGTTGAAGAGGCAAGGGGCTCATACGTTCTTATTAAAGAATTTTTTTATAAAGTTCATGAGTTACATTCGCGATGATTATTTTCCATTGAAGAGGCATGGGGCTCGAGTGAAGATTTGTAAATAATCATGGTTGAAGAAACTGAGGGTTGCGATATCAACCAGGGCAAGTGTGCCAAGCAAGTTAAGTCCACAAAATTCGTGACACAAATTTTTTCGACTTGCATTACATTACTTGAGATTTCAAAACTTGCGAAAAATTCACAAAAGTTTCAACAATCAAAATATTAACAGAGAACTCTAACTTCTTTAGCCTGCCTCGAAGTTTTCATACAAAACGGCAAGGTGGGGAAGGGTGATGTTTTTCCTGAATAAAACGTCTTTATTGCCTTAGTTGCATAAAAATTTCGATAAAGTGTTATTACAATTACATCAGGGATCCACAATCTTTAGAACGAAAGTTCAACAATATGTCCTGGATCCTGGCCATTATTCTTCTCAGCAAAATTACCAGCATAAGCAAAATCGTGTTCGCCAATCATCGGGCTAAGGGGCTCCGTCTTCACGAAGTTTAGAGAACTTGGAGTTGTAGTAGCAGGGCTGTCATCTTCACGAAGGAGAAAGAATGAAGAAAGATCGAAACAGTTCATCGAAAACTTAAGTGAGACTTCGAGCCAAAAATCGGAAAAATCTCGTTCGGGTGGGATTCTTTGAACTGTCGCCATGCTTCACCACTGACAATCATATGACCACGATGAATCCACATTGGCAACACATCCTGCGCAGGCCCAACTTGCAGGACCAGCGCAGGTTAAAGTTTACAAGACAAATTATTCAGATAAAGTATCACAACCTAACAAATTTACATATTTACACAGATCGCCTCAAAGAGCAAGTTGTTCGGCAATCTCAGCCGGTGATATCAACCTTCGGAGAACCTTCTCCATGCTCAGAACTCTCATCAGCATCGCCACCACTGCTACTACTATCGCTGCCGTGTTGGCAATCTTCTTCTTCAGCGCTACCAGCATTTTCTTCATCATCTTCAGAAGAAGATTCGACAGCTCAATGCTCTTCCCTCGCTTTTCCTCCTCAGTCAATTGAAAAGAACAAATCAAAGAATCTAAGAAAACTAAAAGTCGAAAGTTCGTGACTTTCAAAAATCAAAAGTGTTTCCGAAGAGAAAACCTTTTCAAGTTTGGCACGGGCGATGTTCTTGACAACTTCCTTTCCGCTGGTAAGCCAGAATTCTCTTGTGAATTTAGCCTTAATAGATAGAACATCTTCATTGGGACGGAGTCTTGAAGTGCTCGAAGCGTCGGGAAATTGTGGAAGTTTCTCGCGAAACTTCACAAGATCGGCATAGTCAAAATCATGAAGCGGCTTCAAAATACTTTCGACCGAGAAGGCTGCGGCGAAATCACTAGCACCATAAATAACTCCAGGAAGTTCTTTGAACTCAGTGTCGATCCATTCCATGATGTCAGAGATTCCTATGTCAGCAGGAAGTGGAGTGGGACGAACACCAAAATTCATTTAAAGATTTTTCATAGTCTTTGAACAAAAGCTTTAGCTTGTCGTTGATTTCAGAAATATTTTCCCCCAAAGCTTCTCTCTGGTCAGCTAGTGCCTTATCAAGGTCCTGGATCTTCTATTTATTGCTTCTAAGTGTCTTGGCAAGATATGCATTGTTAGTTCGAAGATCTTCGACAGCCTTTGAGGACTTGTTGTGATCTTTACGAAGATTCTCGATTAATTTCAGATCATCATCATGAGTCTTCTGAAGTTTTTCGAGATCTTTTCTTGAATTTGCAAAAGCCTCTTCTACGTTCTTCTTCTCATCGTGACACTTCTTCAGAACCTCAGCCAGTTCAGAAACCTTCTTCTCCAGGTCTGAGTTCGCAGCTCGAGACAACTTGAAGTCACGGCTTAGTTTCTTAGAGTCCTCAAGCAACTTTTTGTTTATCTTCTCTTGCTCCACTAAACGTTGGGAGGCAACTTTCCTAAGAAGAGAAGCTTTCAGTGAGTAATCTCTCTGGTAATCTCTCTTTGGTAAATTCATCAAAACAAAAGTAATTAAGAAATTGCAAGGCTCGAGATAAAAGCACAAATAAAAGAAGCAATCAAATTCGTTAACCTTTTTGGGTAAGCATCTCAATAGTAACTCGGCTAGGAGGCGCCGGACCTGAGGAAGTAGCAGGCAAATCTTCAAGAGTTTTGAGGAGTGGCGGAGATTCTTGCTTTGAGGGTCCTTCTCATGTTTCAACCATGATTTTAGACGATTTCCACATTGTTAGAAGCCTAGGAGTGCCATCTCTTGCATCAACTTGTTCATAACCAATACTTAGCAGTTCACCCCGATAAGACGTACCGAAGCTTTTGTTGAAAGCAATCATAGAAGGCGAAGGGTCCTGATCCTCGGGGAGGTTTTCACGAGATTCAAGAAAGGGAACATCAGGAGCAGGATCTTCACCTTTATGCACTTTCATGTCAAGCTCCTTCGTGAACTCAGCGCTTCTTCTTGATGATCAACAGGTTGAGAATCAGCAGTCTCAACAGCGGCAACAGATGTCTCCACTTCTTTGGCAACTTCGGCGAAAACATCTGAAAAAGAGTAAATATCCACGAACACATTTTCAGAACCCGGAGTGCAGTGTTCATGAAAATTGAATCTTAAGAAAGGCCAAGAGGAAAAACCTTTCTGACTAGGTTCCGCGAAGATGTCATCATCGAAAGCAGAAGGAACTCACTGAACTTCAGTAGCAATAATCTTCTTAACAGCTTTCTTAGCCTTCTTTCGGCTCATCTGAGCAAGGCTGGAAGCTACTTGAGGCTCGACGTCCGAAACATGTTCAGAAGATTTGCGCTTCAGCTTGGTTGATTCAAGAGACTTAGTCTTCACAGGTTGCACACTAGAAGACGTTGTCTCATCAGTATTCACCTTGCTCTTCTTCGAAGATCTCCTCCTTAAGGCTTTCAGAGGCGCGGCCGAGCAGCTAGGCACAACAACACATGGCATCTTCACAGGAGGGCCAGGACGACGAGAGCGAAATGATTTTTCTTCGCAAATCTCAGGAAACACTCGGTTTATCCTTTTCTTGTGTTTCACTAAATTCTTATATGCCTTGTATTCATTCATGGTATACTCGTCAATCATGGCATTCACCTTTTTCTCAACTTCAACCATGAAATCTTCGGCGCTCTGGCCGTCTCTCAAATGAATGACGAACAAGGGAAAAGGAACCTACTGTGTTGCCCAGTTGACGTTGAAATTCATGATTTCTGTAGGGGCCCATCCATGAGAAATCAGTCAGATATTAGCAGCAACAAATTCCTCAATAAGAACACATCCACCAACGATGGTGCTGGCAACATGAAACATACTCTCGCAATTCCTTATACCCGCCGCTCGGTGATTGTACGAGGCGGTGCTAATAGCAGTCAACGCTTCAATAGGCGTGGGAAAAGGATGAGCTGGTCCATCATAGCCAGGAATCGTAGACATGTCTATCTTCATATAAAACCAGTAAGAGCTCCAATCTTCCACGAAATTTGTCTTGCAGCAGGGCGCGATCTGAATTCGCATAAGCCCATTTCGTGTATTTTGCCTAAGAGTGTTGAAAGTGCAGCATGTGTAGTGAGCCTCGTAGTATTGATCGTCGTTGAGTTTGATAATATCTGGCATGATGACTAACTCGAAAAATCGAGGAAAAACATCGGTGCTGAAGTTACACCCGAAAGTCTTCATAATCCACAAAAACTTGGAAACTTCCAGGAATGAGTTCGGTGAGAGCTGGTGAATCTTCACAGAAAGTTTGTCCAAGATTGCAGACAGAAGGGGATCGCAAGGGAACCTTAATCCGGAAGTGAAGAAGTCATGAAATACGACAATTTCGTCGGCTTCGGGAGTAGGAATTTGTTCATCTAGGGGAGCGCGGCCACTGCCAGCAGGGAAGAACCTAGCTGCCTCGTATTCCCTGATCAAGTTAGTCGTGACTTTAAATTCCTCGAGAACAAAGGATGCAGGGAGAGTTTTTGATCGTTTTGCTGTAATAAGATCTTTTAGATCGGCGTCAACATCTCAGATATCTTCTCCCTCTGATCTAATCACCACATCTTCACGGTTCCCAGATCCGCTAGCAGCAGGGGATGTATTATCTTATGGAAGTTGAGCAATCTCGGGTTCTTGAATTTCTTGCTCAGCGGGCGGAATACCAGCAGCAGCCAACTCTTCAATCATCATGAGTCTGGCAGTGCTTTTTACACGGGCCACCTAAATGAAAGTAATACAAGGAAAAGTCTAAGATGAGTTTCACAAGCAAAAATGCACGAAATAAAATTCACGAATCCAAAAGATGAAAGGTAGAAGATGATAATAGAAGAATAAAGAAAGCAGTACCTTTGGAAATTGAGGAAGTCTCGAAGCCTCGAAATTTTTGTCGCGAAGAACTTTTCTGCGAAGACACGAGCAAAAGTTTGGAGAAAACAAGAGAGTAGTGAAAAGAAATGTTACGGCAAGAGCTCTCTATTTATATGGGCGAAGGGGGGGGGGGGTAATTCAAGAAAACCGCCTCGATATGACCATTGCGGAGTTTATGGAAGACGCGTGTCCACTCTGACGTTCCGAGGGTTATGCTTTTTACCAGAATTCAAGAGTTTTCGTGGAAACGGATCATCGGAGTCAACCCGCTTCCCCGAGGGGCTAGTGTTGGGGAAATCGGTAAAACCTTTGCACCCTCGAAACGTCGGATTGTCGAAGCTCATGGAACAGGTTCGCAAGAGTGGTGATATGAAGAAATCTTACTGTGTTTCAGATAAGTCTTCAAACCAAAAATGTGAAAGTAATGGTCGAATTAGACCCTTGCGTTCGAACTATTTAACCTGTTTCAGGATGTACGATTCTCGCTGAATTCTAGAATCGCGAACCTGCGAAGTTCTGGAATCATGAACCTGCGAAATTCTGGAATCACAAACCTGTGAAGTTCTGGAATCATGAACCCGCGAAATTCCGGAATTACGAACCTGCGAAGTTTTTGAATCATGAACCTGCGAAATTCTGGAATCACGAACCTGTGAAGACATGCAGTCAGAAATATGCGAACTTTGGGAGTCATGATATGTGAAGGTCTTCATGAATGAAGGAACCGAGGATCGGGATGAAGCCAAGTCAAAGACATAACCTCAAAAGTCCGGGTTTGACATGTGAACTAGTGGCAGACTTGTAAATGTATGAAATCAGCCCCGCAAATCACGGGATGTAAAAGACATTTATGTATGTGTTCACACTGGAAATATTCCTCAGACTCGAGGGTATTTTCGGAATGTAAAAGTCCCTTCGTCTCCCTATAAAAGGGGGCGTGAGGGCACGTGTAAAAGGATTCACAACTTTTGAGGCGAGCACAGGCTTTCAGGGATTCTTTGTCTCCCTTTTGCAGTTCTTGTGACTTGTGTTCTTGACTCTTGTGTTTGGGGACTTCATTTGATATTCGAACCCCCCAACACCGGCCCCTACTGCCCGAGGCACCGCCGTTTCCCACTGCCGCCCCCATCTTCGGCCACCACTACCGACGACATCTGCTCCCTCACCCCGATGCTGGCCTGTCCGCCTTCCCCAACTGCACACCTCCTCTTGTTGGTCGGCCTACTGCCACCGGCCTCCACTCTATAGCTAACGGTGAGCAGCAGCCTCAACCATCCCGAACCCTAACCCTAACCTCACTAGAGTGTGGAGTTGGAGAAGGAGGGTGGAGGTGAAGAAAAATTTGTGTGAGGAAGAGCTCTGGATCACCCGGGTAAGATATAAGTTTTCCATAATTCAAGCAGCTGCGGCATTATTAATCCAATTACCTAAAGTACTAATTGAATAACTAGAAAAATATTAAACTTCCAGTCAACAACGTTCCGTGTGATCCAACATAAATTAATTAATGTATCAGACCAGCGGCAACCACATCAACCAATCTCACAGCAAGAATATTAGAGGAACAATATTAAATTTAATTGCAACTTGAGAAATTCCCTGAGAACAATTCAACACCAACAAGCAACATAAACAAAAAGGATCCGCTTACAAGATATAAAGTGAATCCTTAGTGATTTTTTCCACCGCGTCCATGACGAACCACGATCATAAGAACAAGATCCCAACAGGAATATGAGACGCAGCCAGGCTGCAGTAGCTCGATCACGCTCTTCAGTATAGAGATACGCAAGAATCCAGACGATAATCATTAAGACGAAGAACATGATGAAACACTATTTTAAGTTTCACGAGCGGCGTCTGGACGATGGATGCTAAAAAAATCCAATCTGGCCACTTACAAAACCTGGCTACCAGCCCAACCCATTTGTATGAATTAAAAATAGCTAACTAATTCTAGGGCCGGCAAATAAACATTGAAATATTGGGACACAATGCAAATCAAAATTTGTCCCTCGCACATCTGCAAAGATATATTCGACGTCTTCCTTGCATTCTCATATGCCATTAATTTTGCAGCTCCAAATAGTAGTATTAAATTTGACGACATTCTATATTTTTTGCTATAACTTTTATCAAATATAATATCTCCAAATTTAAGACTAACCACCATATTTGAAATTGGAGAAGACTTTTCTGCCAATATATTTTGGGAAGCCATGGGTTCATCATCCTCTCACTCCTTAAACAAAGCCGTCCTTGGCTTTGATTTATTATCATGCATGTGTACCTTGTGCATCAAATATATTCTGCCAAGTCTTTGGTTCATCACGACCAACCACACCTCAAGACCTGTACTATATAAATATGGTCATTATCTTCTACTCCGCAACTCGATCAATCCTAGATAAAGAGCAACTCCATAGGGAAGGCTTAGAGCAACGTTTGTGATACAGGGAGAAACGACAGTAATGCCGGTCTTAACAGCAGCTCCTGCTGCACCCACTGCTGCTGCACCCACGGTGACAACGGTGCTCCGAGCACGCAAGGGTAGGACGACGACATGGGTTCAACATGGTGTCCTGCGGCAACGCGCTCCGCGTCGGCCGCGTGGTAAGAAATATGGTCATGTTTTCATTTCTTAAGTTAGTCTTAGTGGAGCGTATTATCACATATAGTTGCCAAGACTATATATAAACTTGAGAACCATGTCAATGGAGTGTCATGATGATGATACTCCTCTCTCATTATATAAACACTTTCTCTCCTGTTTGCTTATAAATTTGCTGATGTGACCTGATATTTAATACTTATGTCACTACTATGACACCCCACTGAGTCGTGCCATATTTGCCTTCACAAAAGTATTATGATCCTTCATTCCCTATTCTCTTCATATCTCTAAGTACAATTCGTTTTGTCTTTTCGTACCTAAAAAGACAAAATGAACAGTAATGTAGAAAAGAGCCAGTACATACAGGGTCCAGCTATTTAACACTACTACAGGAAAATATTTGTAAGAGTCAACTTGCGACGCTATAGCAGCCAGACCCGCACCTAAAAATCATTTTAGGTGCGGGTGACTCCATGACCCGCTCCTAAAAATATTTTCATTTCTAGATGCGGGTGATGGTGTCACCCACACCTGAAAATCATTTTTAGGTGCGGGTGATGATGTCACCCGCTCTAAGAAATGGATTTCTAGGTGCGGGTGATGACATCACCCACTCCTGGAAATGGTCTTGTGCCAAAAAAAGTCATAACTACATATGATTCCGGATGTAGACAAACTTTATATCAAAATTTTATAACTCGACGAGACCTAAAACTTTGTAGTTGACAAATTTTTCATTTGAATTGCTTAATATTTCAAAATATTCATTTAAGTACTATGAGATTGTTTGAAAACCCTATATCTCTTATGTAGTTTCATTAAACTATATGACATATGTATACGATTCGTAAAGAATGTTACTACTACTATACCGGATGACCAAATGACAAAAATAAAAGTTGTTCAACTTCAAAAGTCATAGGACTTTCTAGTAGAACCATTTTGCATTTGAATTACTTTTGTCAAGGTAAAGTAAATCTGAATTTTGAAATTTGAAAATTTGAATTTGTCAAACGACCACAAATAGAGAAACTCTCAACATGAAAGTTGTAGATCCTAAGAAGTTATGAAATTTTGTAGTTTACAACTTTTTTATTTGAAATCATGTTGTCAATGAAATTCAAAATTGAATTGCTCCATTTTGAAATTCAAATTTCGTAAACAACCTCAAATGGAAAAACTCCAAACATGAAAGTTGTAGAACTCAGAAAGTTATGAAAATTTCTAGTTGACAAAATTTTAATTTGAATTTGTTTAGAGCCTAAAAAATGAGTACACTCCGTGCAGTATAATATGAGTAGAATGAAAATCAAATATGGATGCATATGAGTGTGTGGTGCACTGGTAGAGGAGGCTTCGTGCAAGGGTGGAGGTTGCGGGTTTGAGTCTTACGTGAAAATGCACGATGAGAACGGGTGGGTGGCTCGCTAGTGGGGTCCCTCTCTAAAAAAAGATTTTTTTGCTATTTATTTGGTGCTTTTTAACGCATCCGTGATTTTTGTTGCTGGAAATCCATTAGCAAGTGAGGACCACCCCGTCACCCACACCTGCAAATGGATTTCCAGACCATTTACCCACCCCTAAAAACATCTATTTCTAAAAGTTACAGCTAGGAGCGGGTGTAGCACCCACACCTGAAAATGCGATTTCACCCACTCCTAAAACCGGTTTCTGTAGTAGTGTAAGTTAACAAATTATGACGGTAGAAAATATATCATATCTCTCTAAAATAAACCCAATAGGCTAATCTATATCTCTACATAATATTAAAGTATGGTTGTTTCTTTCAAACCGTCCATACATTTTGCAAAAAAAAAGTCTCTGCTCTTTCATAACTGAACCCACAGTCCTGACTTAAGCGGTCAGCGGGTTAACAAGTAGGGGTGGTAAATGGCTATCCAATTTATTAGCCTAGCAAATTTAAAGGTCAAATAAGGACCAAACTATATTAGTACACTTTTGAGCTAGAAAGTAGTAGGACTTTGTTAAATTGTGAAGAATGTATTAAAAGAGGAGGAATCACCCATGCACCTCTCCTTGAGTCAATTTACAGTTGGGAAATTTTGGTTTTGAAATCACTGCTGCTACCGCAAGTGTATTTTTTTTTAAAAAAGAAACATCATACACACGCTAGCCGCTCACAAAGGCATGTATGTAATCATACTCCTATGAACATTTTCAACAACCTTAGTTGGTAGATACTCCCTCCGGTTTGGTAAAAGGACAGCAACACGGTCTCCAAAATGCAACTTTGACTTCCTATTTTTACAAAAATAATTATTAAAAACTAACATATCTATACTTTTTTGAAAGTATTTTACAGGACAAATCTACTCATATAGTTTTCACATTTCCAAACGCAATACCTTAAACGTTATTCATGATTTATATTCTCAATATTTGACTCAGATCTTGTCCAAAACGTCTTCTTTTATCAAACCGGAGGGAGTACTCGATTCACCATTTGCAAAAAGGGTTCCAGATTGACAGGACCTCAGACGCTCAACTATCGAAGAGCAAGTCCCCTACCACTACATAAATGGTGTATCAAGTGTTGGTCTTTAGATTTGCCACATGTGTCATTGTTGTTATTATTTCTTGCACCTAAACATTAATGAATCTATTTGTGCACGAATTTTAAATCTGTTACAAATAATTGAGATCATAAGTTTAGCGACCCCCTCCTCAGCGCGTGACCCTCTGTGATGGTTCAAGGGTCGGGAGAAACGATTCGTCTACCATGTCCCTCCGTGGCTAGGTGCCCAGATTAAATTAGGGTAGGGGGTTCTGTGCAAAATTGTGATTAACAAAGCTAAAGGTTTAAGTGGTAAAATAGACCACCTTTCTATCTACCCATCAGATGAGAATCATGCATCTCATTCGTATGCAACCTATGGAAACTCTAATGGAGGTGTAGGATTCTCATCTCATGGGTAGATAGAGAGGTGGTCTATTTTACCATAACGATGCTGTTAACAGAACAATAACCATAAATATATTTTATATTGAGTTAAATTCAAAATCGGAGTTAACAGAGCAACTGTTGCTCTATGCCGCCATGCAATATTTGGTGTCAACTTAAGGCATTCTAGCACATTGAAATTATCAATAATTGTATCAATTGTAAAGTCTTCTGTTATCTCTATTCATATATTTTCTCAATGAGATGACTAAACTCCAAAAAGAATTTCCCATGCATATATTGCTAGCACTGTATACACTGCCAGACCATGCAAATATTATAATTTATAAATTAAAACATGGCCATGACATGTGCATGAATAAAACAATGTGAGAAGTGATTATAATCTGCTGAAGCTTTTTTTTGTAATCATGATAATATAATGAAATGTGTTTCGTATAACGATAATTTGAATTAAAATCATTCTATTCAAGCTTTGCTAAAATCTACTGCAAGGCATTTTAGTAGCTTCCTAGTTAATTTTTAAAATGCATATTGGTTATACGTCTAGTGTTAGTCTTCTGATTTTCCACCAAAATAGGTCAAGGAAACTAATGATTGCTTCAAAAAAATAATATTGTTTGACTAATCAAATTTTACCTCATCTCAATATGTCACTTATTTCCATTAACTAATCACCTTGCCTGTTATATGCCATGCCAGCTTGTTTTGTCATTGTCCTTGTCTTTGTCTTTGTCTTTGATAGACATGGCTTATATAGAGCCAAGAAGGCATAATTCAGCTGACAATTTCACACTTTAACATATGGAACTTTGCCTCCTCACCGACTCACAACACTTATCCGTCAGCAATTGATTAGATTTTTTGTAATTTCTGCATATTAGGTGCAGGGAATTCTTATACGGCTATACGGTCCTAATATAAAACGAACAAGAAACTTGGACCCCCAAAATTTTTCTTTTGTATTACTAGTAGTGAGCTTTGTGGCCAAGATATAGATGTGACTGGTCATTTGTTCATTTGGTTGGTCAGAACATCACCGGCCTCTTGTGGAAGACAGGATGTCCTATCCGATTTGAATTTGGCCTATATATTGTGGCTCATGCATGCGTGTGGTACGGTGTGATTAAGTGCATAGTCATATTTATCATAAAGCTACCATAAAAATTAGTTACAAAAATATATAAGGGAAGCAAACACGAAAAGGTGTCAGCATATCAAGTACACAAGTATGTGATGCGCACCTCGTATGTGAATTATTCTAATCAGCTTTGCTCTATATTGTGACATAGATGGTTAGCAAACCATATATGCTGATCATGAGCGAACCTTTTATGATGTCTTGCAACTTCGTTCTTGTTTCTAGAGCCCATTTTGACAATAGCAAATGGGAAAGGCATGGCTGCAGCGACACCATCTGAACGTCTAAAGGTGTGTACATGAATTAAACTTATGAAGTTGAATTCATTATTTGTTCATACACATACATATATATCTTCCATACCTCAGGATGAACCGAGAAATATATCAGAAAAAATCGATGCCATTAGAGAAAAGCTTAAATCCATACGTGATGGCAATATCAATGTCTCGGCCTACGACACGGCATGGGTAGCGCTTGTGAAGAGGCTCGACGGAGGTCCCAGCCCACAGTTCCCCACCAGCATAGACTGGATCACCAAAAATCAGATGCCAGATGGCTCATGGGGCGACTGTACTTTCTTCATGGTTCATGACAGGATTATCAACACCCTAGCCTGCACTGTGGCCCTTAAATCGTGGAACATTCACCATTACCAGTGTCAAAGAGGTACTTCATCCATATTACAGTCTAGCGTTTGGCATAGATAATAGGTTTCTCAAATTAAAGCAGCAGCACGCTGATGAATAAGATTTTGACTAGTAGTAGCCACCTTGTTAATGAAGGCATGTATTTGATCTCTTGTAGGTCTGTCATTTATTCATCGAAATTTAAGGAGATTAACCGAGGAAGATGTGGAATGTATGCCAGTTGGCTTTGAGATAACCTTGCCAACACTACTTGAAATGGCTAAGGGTTTAGGCCTCGACTTGCCATATGATGAGCCCGTGCTGCAAGAAGTATATGCCAAAAGAGATCTAAAGCTATCAAAGTATACTAGCTATCATCTACTCTTTTTTGTTTTAGGGTTTATCTTATATGTTTTTCTTGAAATAGGTAAATGTGTGCGGTGCGGCCACAGCATTATTCGCAGATACGGTGATGTTCATGGGTGAGGCGAAGTGAGGTGAAGGGAGGAGACCACGGTTCGGCCGTTGGCAATGAGGGACTGAGAGGTGTCAATTAATGGGTAATTTTCCATGGGATGACAATAACAACCATGGGCATGGACACTCCACACACCAGGTGCATCGAGGGGAAACACTGGGGTGGCAGGGATGTCCTTTCTCCACATGGGGGTGGGAGGAGGAACTTCTGTAGCCTCATCCAATGTTCATGGAGATAGGTGTGTGTGTTGAAATTAGTTGAGAAAATGGACTATTGCGGCAAGATCTTGGGGTGGGAGGCATTCGGAAGCAAAAGTATGGTTCCACTTAAGGTTTTTTTCTTGCATGTGAGTTTTTGAAATTTCTTAAGATGATGCGAGTGGAAGTGGACGAAATTCGATACACAGAGCTCTTTACATTTCCTTAGTAGTAGAGAGTCACGCAGGTGGGCGTCTTGACATGGAACGAATAGGAAAACAGATGCTGTGAGGCCATGAGGTGATCGGATGCAATGTGTTGAAGGCATGGTTTCCGTTTATTTCTCTGTTTGGTAACATTTTTCATGTTCTTTTGAAGTAGTAGAATTAGAGTATTCCGAAATACACACTCATTAGAATAATGGAAGGATCCGCTCCCTTAGACACGGTGTTGTGAATAAAATTCATGAAAAAACAACATTTCAAAAGGTGCCTAAATTTGATATTGTCAACTTAGTTAATTAGTCGATTGATACATCTGTTATCTCGGCAGGATACCAAAAGATGCACTCCATGCCGGGCCAACAACTTTGCTTCTTAGCATAGAAGGAATGCCAGGTTTAGACTGGGGAAGGCTTTTAAAGCTCCAGTGTCCTGATGGCTCATTTATGTCATCACCAGCCCCCACAGCTTATGCTCTTATGCAAACTGGAGATAGGAAGTGCCTTCAATTCCTTGAAGAAATTGTCGATAATTTCAAGGAGGGAGGTAAAATTAATGTTTAGTGGAATCCATATAGAAAAATAACTATAACCTAGTTCTTCCATACAGACTAAAAATATACATAGCATAACCAGTTATTTTGAAAAAAATGCTAATATGCTTGTTTGAGTCTTCATTTCATTTCAGTGCCCTTTACATATCCTGTTGATATCTTTGAGCGCCTATGGGTGGTTGATCGGTTGGAGCGCCTAGGAATTTCGAGGTACTTCAAAAGTGAAATCCAAGAGTGCTTGGATTATGTCTACAGGTATAAATATGTAAAACGAAGTATATAATTTCAGCATAATATATCTTTAGTTTGCCAAAATTCTCCAGCCAATATGTTTAGTCCGTTGTATATAAACAAATTACATGATATATATTAATAGGAAATTAACTGAAAAAGGCTTGGCTGCTACAAGGGATTGTCCAGTTAATGACATCGATGACACAGCCATGGGTTTTCGTCTACTGCGGTTGCATGGCTACCATGTCTCTCCAAGTAAGTAGTGAGAATTTTTTTTCCTTTTGGAAATGTCAGTTCCCTAGGCAGATTACAGGTGTTTTGTGGAGAATATTTATTTCAGATTCCAAATCTAATAATATGGCATCTTACATAAATCCATAAAGGGAAAAAAAGGTTGAGAAATGTCTTGTATTTTGGTGGTGGACTGCTACCTTTTTGCTAAAATCGGTTTGGGAATGGTCTTCATCATGGCATTGGTATTTTAGATCTTTCAGAAAATAATCACTATACGTACTATGATTAGCATAACAGTGGAGGACAGGCACAACCCAAACATGAATTAGTCTGACCTCCAATAATATAAAGTGAAAAAAGTGTAAGCAGGGAATCGTGTTTTGCATTGCGGGACTTACAACATTACTACTCCTGCTAAAATATATGAAAGATTTTCCTAGTGTTCTTTTCAAATGGACATGGGTTATCATTAAGGGAATCGTATTTTCTAGTTTAATTTGGATATTTTTTGATAGAGAAAGCCTACATTGTTTTCCTCATAAAATCCATTGGATCACTTAATAAATAAATCTCATTAATTTCTCAATTTGGCGAGAAAACATAAAAAAAATCTTGCCCACTTGAAAAATCATAAAAGAAGAGAAAGAACCATGGAAATGTAGCTATCACATCTAGTTGGAATAGTACACTACGGGAGAACCTACTTTTGTCATGAGTCAAATTCTTTGCCGTGCGTTTTATTTATCGTGTGTTTCTTATAGGGCGCATGCCAAAGAAAAAACACACGGCAAACAAGCGCTTTGTCGTGCGCTTCAAAAAAAGCATGGCAAAGATCTTGTTTGTTGTGTGTTTTCTCCACCATGCACACCAAAGTATTTTCTTTCCCTTCCACCCTCCCAACAAATGATGTATCTTTATTTTAAAAAAAAAACTTTGCCGTGCGTTTTATTTGTAACGCACGACAAACTCATGTATTTGCTGTGCATTTTTCATAGACACACGGCAAATCCATGAGTTTGATGTGCATTTTCTTTCATTCGCAAGGTAATTTTTGAAAGAAGTTAAATTTGAACTAAAAGTGATTCAAATAATAGAATAAAATGAGTGAAAAAATGATATTCGTGTCATTAAGCTCAAATTAAGACCTTTTCCATGAGATCAAAAGAAATTTTGTACATCTTAACTAGGAAACACAACCATGATCATGTGCCCAAATGATTTAAAAGTTCTAAAAAATTCAAATAAATTTTGAAATTTATGAGATTTGTTAATATCTCATGATATCATATGTGAAGGTTATAGTAAAAATTTGAATGAGTTTTGAACATTTTTCATGTACGATCCTTGTTTCTCGAAACATCTCTGATGAAGTTTCATAGAGTTACAAAAGATATAATTAGATTTGTAGGTGACACGACATTCAATTGTGCTAATTTTATAATTTTTTAAACGTATTTGATAATATTTATGAATTAAATAAAATTGTAGAAAAATACTTTGTCATGTGCCCCTCTCAAAACACATGGCAAACAACCAGATGCCCCACACGCACCCCCCCCCCCCGCCCCCCGCACGCACCACAGGCCTGACCTCTTAATCTCCCACGCACCCCGGCTGCCCCCACACCCACAACAACACAAGGGCTGTCGATCTTGGGATCTGACGGCCCAGATTCACCCGTGTATATAGATATAAGCTCCACACTCCCCCATACCCTACCGCCCACCCCCTCTGCGGCCTCGCTCCCATCAGCCCTCCTCCCTGCAGCCTCTCTCCCTCTCCTCTCTTCTCCCACTCGCCGCTGCCCCTCCCTTTCCTCCCCCCTCCCGGTCGGCACCCTTCACTCCCTCATCTCCCAGTGCAGCTGGGGATATGGTAGTGCCGGCGCGGGTTCCTCCACCAGCCCGCTTGATGGTGCGGCTCGGCCTCCTCCTCGTCCTCCAGCCTTCGGGCGCGAGATACGGCGATGCGACCGCCGGATCCAGTGAGGTTGGCGTCGGCGGCGGCCTCTCTCCGAGCTCCTGCCCGTGGCGGCTCGAGCTCCTAGCGGCACCCCCTCATTCTTCGAGATCCACGGCCGGCCCACCTTCAAGATCCATGGCTGACCCTCCTTCCCCAAGATCCGGTGGCCGGTCCTCCGTCCCCAAGATCCGGTGGTCGGCCCTCTCTCCTGAAGATCCGGCGCCTGGCCCTCTCTCCCGAAGATCCGGCGGCCAGCCCTCCCTCCCCAAGTTCTGGTGGCCGGCACCCAATTTTCTTCCTCCCCGACGACGATATATGGAGGTAGTCTCTCTCTCTCCTCACTCTCTCTCTCATCTCTCTCCCTCTCCTTGTTTTGTTTAATAGGTGGCGGTGATGGCGCGTGGTGGTGGCGGCAGAAGCGGGATGGTGGTGGTCGTGCCTGCTACGACGGCAGTGGGGGGATTGGATTTTTTATTGCTTTAAAAATGTTTGTCGTGCGTCAACTGTGGTGCACGACAGTGTTTTATTTGATTTCAAAATTGTTTGTAATGTGCTAAGGTTGCCACACAAATAAGGGTTCGTCGTGCATCCCGAGAAAAGGCGCATGGCAAAGGCCCTTTACTGGGCAAAACGCTATCGTGCAGCCTTTGCCGTGCATTTCTTGGCCTTTGCCATGTGCCCCAAATGCACGGCAAACATAGGTTTTCCCGTAGTTGTAGAAGTACCAGAGCTTTTCACTTCTGGTTGATACAAAATGTCTGTGTGTCAGTTTGGCTGTTATTCGAGGATTGCTTTGCTCTCCCTATATTTGCATCTCCAAAGTACTAACTGTTTCATCCGTTGTTTTATTTCATGCCACTGTGCATAATATAATTCACATGGCACCAAGATTCGGGACCCGCTTGATATGTATTCAATTTTGATCACTTCCATTGGCAGGTATGTTCAAGCATTTCGAGAAGGACGGGGAGTTTGTCTGCTACCACGGACAGACAAACAAATCAATCACGGCGATGTACAACACGTACCATGCCGCACAGGTCGCCTTCCCCGGCGAGAGCGAGCTTGAGCGAGCCAACGTCTACTGTCGTGGGTTCCTGGAAGAGAAGCGAGCCTCCGGCAAATTTGGCGACAAATGGGTCATTCCCAAGGATTTGGCTGGCGAGGTACCAAAATCCAAGTGCTTCATGGCCACTTTGTCCACCTCACCGTTGACATGGAACGAATAGGAAAACTGATGCGGTGAGGCCATGAGGTGATCGGATGCAATGTGTTGAAGGCGTGGTTTCCGTTTATTTCTCTGTTTGTTAACATTTTCATGTTCTTTTGAAGTAGTAGAATTAAAGTATTCGGAAATACAGACTCATTAAAAGAATGGAAGGATCCACTCCCTTATACACGGTGTTGTGAATAAAATTCATGAGAAAACAACATTTCAAAAGGTTCCTAAATTTGATATTGTCAAGTTAGTTAATTAGTCGATTGATACATTGGTTATCTCCGCAGGATACCAAAAGATGCACTCCATGCCGGGCCAACAACTTTGCTTCTTAGCATAGAAGGAATGCCAGGTTTAGACTGGGAAAGGCTTTTAAAGCTCCAGTGTCCCGATGGCTCCTTTATGTCATCACCTGCCCCCACAGCTTATGCTCTTATGCAAACTGGAGACAGGAAGTGCCTTCAATTCCTTGAAGAAATTGTCAATAATTTCAAGGAGGGAGGTAAAATTAATGTTTAGTGGAATCCATAGAAAAATAACTATTACCAAGTTCTTCCATACAGACTAAAAATATACATTGCATAACCAGTTATTATTTAAAAAAATGCTAATATTCTTGTTTGAATCTTCATTTCATTCCAGTGCCCTTTACATATCCTGTTGATATCTTTGAGCGCCTATGGGTGGTTGATCGGTTGGATGTCACACCTGATTTCCGAAGAGGAACCAAGTGCATCTCATATGTGCGCCAGGATCAGTTCACACACATATGATAGACAAAAATGAGTGAAATACCATAAACAGTTTACAAACGTATTTCAAAGTTTAACCTCTTATTACACTCATGCGGGGAGACTTGAAGGTCTCTAACAACGGAAAACGATAACTACTCGTCGAGTCCTCGTCTTCCGCTCCCACAGGCACTTGACTGGGGGTCCGCAAGCCTCACAGCTCATCGAAGTCATCGTAGAACTCCCCTCCAAAGTTCTCCTCTGAACAGCGATAGGCAAGGCTGAGCACACTTATGGTTGGAGCTCAGCAAGTGGGGGAAAAATGCAAGGCTATCAAGGATAGGCTAAGGTTTTGCAGCGGTTAGCATTTTAATGTTGATCAAGTTTTAATGAAGGAACTCCTAGTTACTAGGTGTAAGTTTGTACCAACCCACTTAAGAGAACTTAATAGCCAAAACAACCCAAGCTCAACGAGCTTCACCAACCACGATTTATCTCATCTTTAAGTTCATTAATCATGTGAGGGTCCAAGCCGCTCATGACCGTGAGCACGGCTGATCGATCAGTTTTACACTCTGCAGAGGTTTGCACACTTTACCCACAGTTCGCGTAAAAGCTCCGAAGAACTTTAAACCCAACCATGCGATGCTGGCCAAGCACCATACCACACTTCCGAGGTGTGATTGCATAGGGACGCTACGAAGCCTTTACAAAGGCATGCAAAAGACTAACGACCCGCATAGTTACAGATCAGGGCGGACCATAACCCTCCCTAGTGGTCAGCACCTTAGCAAAGGCTACTACCCCAAAAGGGCCGGGCTATACCCCTGCAACCCGGATCCCCCTCTGCTCCTTACGGAAAAGGGCCACTAGTACGATCGCACACCTAATTATTCGGCTAAGGTCAGAGCCATGTAACACTGTGGTTGCGCATGTTTTCTTGGGTGGTTCTCCATGTTCCGATTAATTCAAGTGTTCTTGTATTACCCAAAACATCAACTATAAGCCATGTATCATTTCCATAAAAGACCCATTTAACCAACCCATGTTAAGCCACTAGCGTTTTCTACCCAAAACTTTATTTAAAAGGGGCTAGGCCAAGGATCAGGGTAAAAGATCTAGGTGAGTCCTTAAAAAGGTTTTCCCGTCAAATTAATGCAATGACATTATAAAGTAAACATTAATTTGTAATGCAATTATATAGGACAAAAAGAGAACATGCAGGGGGAGAAGACCACTTGCCTTCCTCAACTACAGTAAAAACTTCTTCCTCTTCAAACAGCTGCTCCTGATTGTCCCCGAGAGGTGGCTCAGATGAAACAGGCACGATATCTACGATGCACACATAAAGCATACAATAAATAAAACAGATCACCAAACAATCCTAAAGACTAAAAACATGCTACTAAAACGACGGGCTCGCTGAGACGATCGAAAGGACTACTAGAACGCTAAAAACGGAGCTATAACGGAGAAGTTACGCTAAAAACAAGGTTTAAGGACTAAACTGCGATAAACTAAACTATTCAGGGGCCTAACAGCAAGAAAACAGGGACTAAAACATAAATAAATTTAAAAAAACAGAAGGTTTAAACTCTAAAAGGGCTGTTCTGGACCTCTGAGCAAGGATTTAATAGAAACAGGGGCTAAAATACAAAATCCAGGACTGAAATGTAAGGGTCTTTAAAGGTGGGAGGACCGGCTTGCGATTGTAAAAGAGTTGGGGGTCTCTTAAGCAAAATGCTCACGGGTTGACCGTTACTTAAGGTTTGACCCGCGGGGGCCCAGGGGATCTGAGCCGTGGATGGCCGATCCAATGGCCATCCACGCACGCGTGCGCCAGGGGGGGCGGCGCCCGCGCGGCGGCGCGCGCGCGCGCGCGCGCGGCGGCTAGGTCGCCGGCGACGTCCACACAGGGGTTCCCGGCCACGAAAACGCGCGCAAAAGACATCTAGGCGAAGCTGAGAACATTGCGAACTCAAACGCGTGCTTGCACGGGTGGATAAAGGCGACGGCCGAGGCGGGCGTCCATGGGGGCGGACGGCCGGCGGCCGGCCAAGCGGCGGCGGCGCTATGATCGAGCGCAAGCAAAAAGAAGGGCGGGGATGGGATCCTTACGGCGGGTAGGTGCTGCGGCGGACTGGAATTGGATGGAGAAGCGGCGACGGCGCAGATCAACTCCGGCGACCGAACTCCACAGGCGGCGCCGGCGAGCTGCGCCTGGGGTGCTTGAAGGCCTACGGGTTCAATGTGATGCGCCGGTTAGTTCGCATGTGCGAAGAGGAAACGATTGAGGGGAGTCCAGAGGCTTTACCGGCGACGGACGGACTCGGGCGGCGGCGATGGCGCGGCGGCGCTCGGTGCACGGCGGCGGCGCAAGAGGCTAAGGCACCGGGAGGGCGTTGGGACTCGGTGTGAAGCGAAGGGGGGGGTAGCGGGGTGCCCTGGGGGGGTTTATATAGGGCTGAGGGGCGCCGGGAGGCGGTTTCCGGGCGGCCATGGCCATTGATGGCCACGGTTTGAATAGGAGTTAAGGGGGGAGGGGGTTAAAGAAGGATAACGCCCGAATTAAGAGAGGGGAAATGAAGGAGGGGCATCACTGCGCTCAATTACAAGGTTTTGATGGCGGGGGATTGATGGATCCGGCCGGTAACGGCCGGCGGCGCGCGGGATGCGGCGTGGCTGACCCGGCCAGAGGTTGGGGACGGCCCTGACGGCCGGGTCCCACCCGTCAGCGGCCGCGACGAAAAGAAAAGGAAAGGGGGGGCTGTGCTGGGCCGGCGGTGGAGGCGGGTTGGGCCGCTGGGCCGGTTTTGCACGCGCGGGAAAGAAGAAAGGCCAGCCGGCCTGGGTCTCGCGGGTTGGGCTAGAAAGGGAGAGAGAGAGAGGGAGAGAAGAGTTTGTTTTTTTTTTTTCAAATTTCTTTCAAATTCATTTTTCAAACATTCAAACTCAAATCAAACATAAATCCATGCATTCAAATCATGATGCACAAGCACTTATTTTCTCTAAATTATTTTAGTGATGTTTATTTATTTAAAAGCCAATTTGTTTAATGATTTATTTATGTCCTTAAGGAATTTTAAACCTAGCCATTGTTGCTATAATATTTTAGTGATGGAATTTTTTTTAGGGTGTTACATTGGAGCGCCTAGGAATTTCGAGGTACTTCAAAAGTGAAATCCAAGAGTGCTTGGATTATGTCTACAGGTATAAATATGTAAAACGATATATAATTTCAGCATAATTTCTCTTTAATTTGCCAATCTCCGGCCAATATATTTAATCCGTTGTATATAAACAAATTACATGATATATATTAACAGGAAATTGACTCAAAAAGGCTTAGCTGCTACAAGGGATTGTCCAGTTAATGACATCGATGACACAGCCATGGGTTTTCGTCTACTGCGGTTGCATGGCTACAATGTCTCTCCAAGTAAGTAGTGAGAATTTTTTTTTTGCTTTTGGAAATGTCAGTTCCCTAGCCAGATTACAGATGTTCTATGGAGAAGACTTTATTTGAAATTCCAAATCTAATAAGATGGCACATTACATAAAGCCATAAAGGGAAAAGAAAGGTTCAGAAATGTCTTATATTTTGGTGAATTGGTGGACTGCTACCTTTTTGCTAAAAAATCGGTTTGGGAATGGTCTTCATGATGGCATTGGTATT
The DNA here is from genome assembly GCA_947561735.1 of Cenchrus americanus. NCBI lineage: Eukaryota > Viridiplantae > Streptophyta > Magnoliopsida > Poales > Poaceae > Cenchrus > Cenchrus americanus. The sequence continues at coordinate 193,964,141 of OX387242.1, forward strand.
TTAGATCTTCCAGAAAATAATCACTATACGTACTGTGATTAGCATATATAACACTGGAGGACAGGCACAACCAAAACATGAATTAATCTGACCTCCATTGATATAAAGTGAAAAATGTGTAAGCTTAAGGGAGTCGTGTTTTGCATTGCGGGACTTATAACATTACTACTCCCGCTACAATATATGAAAGATTTCCTAGTGTTCTTTTCGAATGGACGTGGGTTATCATTATTCTTCACATTGTTTTCCTAGTAAAAACCATCGGATCACTTAATAAATAAATCTCATTAATTTCCCAATTTGGCTAAAAAACTTAAAAAATCATAGAAGAAGAGAAAGAACCATGGAAATCTTGCTATCACATCTGGTTGGAATAGTAGAAGTACCAGAGTTTTTCACATCTGGTTGATACAAAATGTCTGTGTATCAGTTTGGTTGTTATTTGGGGATTGCTTTGCTTTCCCTAATTGTTTCATCCGTTGTTTTATTTCATGCCGCTGTGTAATATAATTCACATGGCACCAAGATTCGGGACCTGCTTGATATGTATTCAATTTTGATCACTTCCATTGGCAGGTATGTTCAAGCATTTCGAGAAGGACGGGGAGTTTGTCTGCTACCACAGACAGACAAACAAATCAATCACGGCGATGTACAACACGTACCGTGCCGCACAGGTCGCCTACCCCGGCGAGAGCGAGCTTGAGCGAGCCGACGTCTACTGTCGTGGGTTCCTGGAAGAGAAGCGAGCCTCTCGCAAATTTGGTGACAAATGGGTCATCCCCAAGGACTTGGCTGGCGAGGTACCAAAATCCATGTGCTTCTTGGCCACTTTGTCCACCTCACTGTTGATAAAATATGCACGCACTCTACATTTTTCGCGTCCATTTTGGCAGGTCGGCTACGCGCTGGACTTCCCCTGGAGAGCAAGCCTGCCACGAATCGAAACAAGGATGTATCTGGAGCAATATGGTGGCAGTGCCGATGTGTGGATCGGGAAAGTCCTCTATAGGTGATTGGTCAATTAACTCACCCCCTCCATAATTCCCAAACATGAACTGCGGCTCAACGGCTAGCTTCGAAAAAATTTGCAGGATGCCCCTAGTCAGTAATGAACTGTTCCTCGAGACCGCAAGGGAAGATTTTCGCAGTTTCCAAAAACTCTGCCGACTCGAATGGAATGACCTCAGAAAGTGAGCTTCGGTTCCTACCTGCACATGTCTTTGAAGTTTAGTCGAAAGAAGGCTCCCAAGCATATAGTTGTCGAAGTTGGTGGTGCTTATTATCCTATTGTTCTTTCTTCTTTGTGACTATATATACAGGTGGTATGACAGGAACAAGCTTGCAGAGTTCGGTGTGACACCAAAGTGCGTATTGAGAGCCTATTTTTTAGCCGTAGCCAACATCTTCGAACCCGACCGAGCAATGGAGCGTCTCGCATGGGCGCGCACGGCAGTGGTTGCCGAGGTTGTCTCTTCGTACTTGCAAAGCAAAGCTTACGATGTCAGCACAAAGGTTCAGGGGGCGATTGGTGAACTCGAGAAGTATGTCCATGATGCACTAACTAGGCATGCCTCTATGACATTTTCCTGTAATTCGGCGAACAAATACATGTTAACTTTCAGGGCATATGTGTTGGATGCAGGGTAGATGAGGATGCAGAGAAAGCCCTGCTAGGTGCAATTTGTGAGCTTATCGACCTGCCTTCGTCTGAAAATGCTTCTCACGGTCTTTGCCAAGCTGTAAGATGAAACAAATACCAGCGCTCAAATAGCGGACTAGGAATCTAGGATAAAGCTGTTGGTAGCGGGGACTATTTTGAAACCATTTGATGGTAACCTATATAGAAATGAAAATGGATCCCTGATTCATTTTTTTTATATACTGCAGTGGAAGCAGTGGCTTAGATCATGCAGCGCAAAGGAAGGATTTGAATCCTGTGGAGGGAATACAGCATTGTTGATAATTCGTACAGTAGAAATTGCTTCCGGAAGGTATAGTTTGAAGGAGCATGACGTGAACTGTTCGGAGTACACCCAACTTGAGAGGCTCACGTCTTCCATCTGCGGCAAACTGACTTCTAGAGTTCCTGTTCAGGTATGAGGATTATCATCACAAAAGTAATTGTAAAATTAGAATGTTATGCACTAACTTACACACGAAAATGGTCAATTAGAATGGAGGATTAAAGAAAGAAGAGAATTCAGTCAGTGAAGTGGAGTTGGAGATGCAGGAGCTGGCTCAATGTGTTCTTCAGAGCTGCGACTCTATGGACAGGGTGACCAGGCAGACATTTCTCCATGTGGCAAAGAGCTACTACTATTCTTCTTATTGCTCCACTGAAACAATTGATAGTCACATCTCCAAGGTCATATTCGAGGATGTCAGTTCGGAATAGCACCAGTTCCATTAAATGAAGATGTCACATGAACCCCCTAATAAAAAAATCTCTTCCTTTATATATCCTACTATTACATCCTTGTACTGCTACTGTCATTACAAAGATGTTTTGTGCAAATTTGTTTCAGAGAGTTTTCTTTCTTTGTTTAAGAGCATTGCCAATCGCAACTACTAGCAAATCGAATAACCAGTAACTTCAAGAATAAATCTTTAAAATCAAAGACCTCTTTCACCATGGCACAACATTTATCTATGTCACCATCACGTCCCATAGTGCTCGCCACCTTGAGGATGGCTCCAGCCAGGCGAGTGGGCCAGCTATCTGAACATGAACAGGCATTTGAGGGCAATGTGATCCGTAAAAACAATCACCTTAGCCCCCACTAGGTACGACCTAAACTTGTCTATTGCAAAAACCACAGCTAGGAGATCTTTTTCGGTGGTAGCATAATTTAATTGGGCACCGTTGAGAGTCGTGCTAGCATAGGCTATATATCATGGTGTTTATTGTCCTAAGTTTGTCCTAGGACCGCCCCAACAGCATAATCGCTAGCACCGCACATGATTTCAAAGGGTAAACTCCAATCACACTACGTGAGAACCTCAAATAGGTCACGCCCGTTACATCCACCCACATCTGTAACGGTTGTTGTTTGTCGCCCGTTACCTATAGGCGCGCCAGGACGACTCCCGGGTTGGACTCCACAACGCCTGTTACCAATGTGGACTTCTGGTAACAGGCTTCTTAAACACCCGTTACATAAATTCTTTATAACGGATGTTAAAAGAACCCGTTACAAATGTCAAACCTATCGGTAACGGGCTCGTAAAGTCCATTACCGATAAAAGCCCTATCAGTAACGGGCTGCTTAAGTCCGTTACTGATCGTTGCCGTATTGGTAACGGGCTATAAAGTCCGTTACCGATAAGTTCGTACTGGAGACGCATGCTTATAGGATGCGTCTCCTTTGATTGGCACCCAGGGTCGCCTTTTTTCTCACATCGGAGACGCATGTTGTTATCTCGTCTGTGTGTCTGTGTCTTATCCTTTCAACACCACTCGCTCTCTCTCTGCAGAAGCTAGGCCACTCCTATTCCAACAACAACACTCGCTATCTCTCTCTCCTCAGAAGGTCACTCGCTCGATTTGTGTGCTCAGATGTCCCCGCCGGCCTGTCCCGTTCGCCGCCACCAGCTGCGCGCGCTCTGAGGATTGCGCGACGGCGAAAGGGGCCAGAGCGGACAGCAATTAGAATGGAGCATTAAAGAAAGATGAGAATTCAGTCAGTCAAGTGGATTTGGAGATGCAAGAGCTGGCTCAATGTGTTCTTCAGAGCTGCAACTCTATGGATAGGGTGACCAGACAGACATTTCTCCATGTGGCAAAGAGCTACTATTATGCTTCTTATTGCTCGACCGAAACAATTGATAGCCACATCTCGAAGGTCATATTGGAGGATGTCATTTCGGAATAGCACCAGTTCAGGTAAATTAAGATGTCACATGAACCCTCTGATTAAAAAAATCTCTTCCTTTATATATCCTACTACTATTACATCCTTGTATTGCTACTGTGATTACTAAGATGTTTTGCACAAATCTGTTTCAGAGAGTTTCCTTTCCTTTGTTTAAGAACATAGCCGATCGCGACTACTAGTAAATCGGATAACCAGTAACTTGAAGAATAAATCTTTAACTTGAAAGACCTCTTCCACCATAGCACTACATTTATCTATGTCACCACTCACCATCACAGGCCATAGCGTTCGCCACCTTGTGGATGGCTCCAGCCAGGCGAGTGAGCCAGCTATCGGAACATGAACGGGCCCACTCCGTGAGTCCTCCATGTGGCCTGAGCACAAGTTGCATGCTCGAGCTACCTACCGCACTGCCATAGGGGATCAGATGATTTTACTTTGGTAGCACACCTAAACCTACAACATATTCATCTCCAAGGGCAGAGAGGAGAATTGCATTGCCTACCCGAGGCCATGTACATCATGAACTCTTTTCTCAATAATGACATCTTTGAGAAGCTCAACATACTTTCCACCAACTCCTGAATAAGAACCTTTCAAGGACAGCATCGGTATCAAGAGGGATCCCACAACAAAGTTGTCCGTTGAGCAGCAAATCCATGCATCAGTGAATTACGCATAGGGCACGACTTGGTTCGACAACAAGGTCTTTCTGTGCAAAGGGTGTTGGCACGACAATCCTGTGTTTCCATGCTAGGTAATGTGGCCAAGTAAATCCTGGTTGAAAGATCAGCCTCATTGCATCATGATGTGGCAACACTTATTTGTCACGCTAAGGCCTTTGCCATGGCAAGGCCATGTTGCCATGCCATGCATTGCGGTTGAAAATCTCCCTCTTGAATAAGATGTGTAGTCCTGCAGCTTAGCACGACGAGGCTCTATCGTGCTAGTAGAATTGGAAGAATTTTCTTGTCACCCAGAGATGTTTGTGGGACATAACTATCACGGACTTAGCCTTCGGATTCTATTGGTTGTTTTGGATCCTCCAGACGCTATCTATGTTCTATACTCGACAACGAACCGAGGAGTGCGAGGTGCTTTGCGGTAGTAGATTGTTTGGAGGTGGAAACATCAGACCTGTTGCTTGATGGTTAAAGTAGGTGATACAAGAAATACAGTATATAGATTCGGGCTGCCAAAGTAACGTAATAACCTACATTCTGTTTGGGTGGAGTATATTGTGTCATGCACATGGGCATATGAGATGTCTCTCATCGGTTCTCTTATAGTCTAGTGTGGTGTCACCAATATAGGGATCTTTGTCCTCCTTTATATATATCCTAGGAGGCAATATTACTTTTGTTACAATGTAAGAGTCCCAGTAAGGTTTTACAAGGTACAAGTCCTAGTAGCAATACATGGGAGTTCTAGTAGGTGTCTATCTACTTTCTTTCTAGTCGACAACTAGGGATCTATCCTCCACAATCCCCTAAGTGTTTTGTAGTCAAGTCTTGCAGCCTTCCAAGTACTTTCCATATCCTCACTGAGTAGGTTTTTCTCTTTGAATCTTGGCTGGATCTTCAAGGTTCTTTATCAAGGTTGCAATGAGGCTATGACATGCTCAAGCCCCAATTTTCTTGAGATTGTAATCTTCAGTTTTTTTTTTGAAATGTGATATGGAGTGCATTGCAAGACACACTCCATATGGAATGGTCTAACTGCATCCCACTACTCGCAAGGTGGGACAGCCACTAACATCTGGCTTATATTTTACCACCTCCCGAGTGCCAGCAAAGATGGAACCAATGTCGGTAAATACTAGTTGCCCAACAACTATTTGTTTTTTTGTATATACATTTTCCTCATGTGTATTCTACCGGTGACAAAAGTGATTTGCTATCGACAGAGTCAACGAGCCAATATGATATCATTGTTCCATGACGAAGCCAGCAAGGTAAACCAAACATCCTCGAACTGATGAAAATACCCAGTCCGGTTGGTTGTGTCTTTTTATAAACTACTTTCTTTACGGCTCTATAAATCTAGGAATTGCGCAAGTGCTTCAAATGTGTTTGGAGCACATCGATGTGTTACTGGGATCACGAGGTAGATTACGGCAAATCATTCATTCAATTCTTCACACGATCATCTACGTATGCCCTGGTGTGAGCCCGCACGAAAAAGTGCAACCATTTGTGTGCCGCAAGAATACGTTTTTGGCGCCAATGCAGTTGCTTTTACTAACCATTTTGATTTTTTTGTTCACAGTGTTACGAAGGAGTTGAACGAAGATTTTTTCGAGGAATTCAACAACAACGTATCTAATGTTGTCAATATCACCCTCTGAACGTGGGGCCATCTACTACGTTGAGTGACGAAGGAGGCACACTGAGTAACCCTACAGCTAGGTTGGGATCTCGTGTGTAGGGATCGTCACATTTCTTACGGTGATTATGGGTTGTTCACCTACTGCGGAACGAAAGAAATATCTATACGTCTCTTCAACCAAAGGGTGTAGAGAAACTATCTACATTCGTATTAGCGACCCCCCTATGAAGGAAGAAGTATTTGTTTCTCCCAAAAAAACAACGTAATCAAATAGAGTAGTAAAAAAGGTCATCCATTCTCATACACACTGCACGACTTTTTTGCGTCAATAGGGCTGAGATTACTACCAGAATCATCTCTACCAAAAGGTTTTATCTTGCGCGCAACGTCATCTTTTTAGAAGCACTGCGAGAGGCCATAGAAACCGTTGGACACGGAGACGTGCCTTCCTATATCTATCGTACGACACGATCGAGCGGTGCTAAGGGTTTTCTGGTCAGCAATATATTTAATATTCAAGACTTTTTTTATGTGAATCAATAGGTACTTTTTTATGCGAATGAATAGGTGTCACATATATACATTTCTTCATTATAGTGATGTTTGACTGTCTCCTCAAATTTGCGCAGCAATTCATCAAAGAGTTCACTTTAGCATGGATTCAGGCATCCGACAAAGATATGATTGTTGCCAACGCTTGGTGGAGCATCATCCACATCGTCCGCATGGCAATCTATGGAGACAGTGTTGCCAGGTGCACAAGAGGATGGAAGGGTTTTGCGGAATGCAAATGTATCAAGCCTGGGTCTGTGTGCACGTTCATCTTTCAGCGCAGTGGTCGCTGCAACAAGCTTAGGGCAACAGTCCATGTTCTCTTACAAGCAATAGATCACTCGCATTTTAGTATATGTAGTATCATATAGTACCCTGGATTTCCCAGTACTGTCACCATGCACCCACCCCACACAAAACGGACGTGCCATTTGTTAGTTGGCTTGTAGGACACCTAATGTGTAAAATTATGCTATCACTCCTAAACAACAAGCTAAATCAATCCGTTTTATATGCAGTTTTGTTTGAACGGCACAAAATAATTTTATTCGAAATTCTAACGTAAAACTATGCACAATGTGAATAGGTTTCATAACTCGAATTCACACAAGCTGGCTAGTTGCCCCATAAATAATTGTATAGTTACATTACATAATTTAGTAACTTAAGTCTTTTAGTGCACTCAAGAAAACTTTCTCAGGTATTTTTGGAAAACAAAAAATTGTGACTTATATTGCTACCGGGGATGATGAAACATTGCTATAATTAGGTTTTGTGTTGTTGTTGCCATTTACTTTTTCATTTTAGGAATGTAACATAAATCACGAGCTTGCCTCGTTCAGTGCACCAAGACTAGTCCGACAAAAAGTAAACCCCACACTGTATTGACATTGGAGTGAACAGGGAGAACTTGCAGAGTAATGAGTGCTATATTGTACCATATACAGTCTTTGTAACACCCCGTGTTTTTTCTTAGTGCCAAAGAGTGCTAATGAGCCCCTTTATCAAGTCACTATTCATCCTTGGTCAACACTGAGTCAAACCCTAGCTCAAACTCTAGCTTCTTCCTTTGACCTTCATTATCTTCCTAGAACTTTTGGCACGTTCTCCAAGATTCACCTAAACATATCAAAATCTCCCAATGGGAAAGTTGTGCAGTTTGTCGAGGCACACAACTTTCATGTTGGGCGGCATTGCTAATTCGAAGTGCAAAATGGTGAAAAATGCAACTCAACGTCTAGATCTGCGGTTCATTGGCGCCGAGAAAATCATGATGTTTCCCTGGAGTTCATGCAAAATTGGTGGATCAAAAGCCTATAGAGCCTTTGTAAAACTTGTAGAGGGTAGTGTGGTGAGCAAGTTTGGTATTGAAACTTTTGTGCAGTTCAGTTATGAATTTTGGAGTAAATTTGATTCAAACTCGGCCACATTGAAACGTTTTTGAGGCGGGGTGAGCCCACGCGCGACGTCGTGCCGCGACATGCCACATTGGCCTCACCGCCGTACCGCCGGGCACGCACGCCGAGCAGCCCGCGACCGCCGGTCCGAGGCCGGACTCGCGTGCATTGTGTGCCTACGGGGCGTGACACCGCCCACCCCTAGGCCGGTGCCACGTGGCCGCAGCACATACGCTCGTGCGTGCGCCGCCTTCCGCCATTGGCCGGAACCCTGCCGCACGTCGCCATCCGCCTCCGCGCCATGCTACCGCTCCTGTAGGCCACGAAGCTCGGGCGAAACCGCCTCGACGCCTCGTCGGGCCTATAAAACCCCCGCTTTCTATTCCCTTGCGCGCGCCCGAGAGCACAACCGTCCGCCACCATCCGCCATTAGCGCCGCCGGTGAGCTCCCTCCTCCGCTTGCGCCTGTGACTGGCCAACGACTCGAAGCTACTCCCTAACCCCCACTCGAGCTCCCACGGCCTTCCATGGCTTAGCTCAGCCTCGCATTGTACCGAAGTCTGAGCCGTGGCGGCCATGCGGCCACTGTCTCACCGCCGGCCATCACCAGAGCCCGCTCCGACCCAATCTCCTCCGCCAATCGAGCTCAGGTGCACATCTGTGGAGCTTCGTGCCATTTGTTGGCCAAGTCCGACCGGCTATCGCCGCTGGCGAGCTCTTCCCCGCGGCGGAGGGGCATGCTTGCGATGATTGAATTTTTGCAGGGACTGTTGTGTAAACCCAAGGGCATTTGTGTGAAGTTTTAAATCTTTCTAAGGGCTCCTGAGCAAGTAGATTCTTAGTTTCTTTACTTCTTGGTCCAGTGGCTTGCAAAAATCATAGAAAATTATAGAAAAAACATAAAAATGCAAAACCAATTTTCTTGTACTCCTGGTGACAAAACCTAAAACTTGTGCAAAGCTTGTATATACTTTTGTGATATAGTTTTTGCATGAAAAATTGATATGTGTTTTACCTAGATCTGTTGTACTGCCAAATCCACACATGATCATGAGCTGAATTTTGGATATGTTGTGAGTACTAGCATGTGTAGGCCCTGTGCAAAAATTTGCACAAAGTTAATGAATGAATCTTTTATTATGATTTATCTTGTAATTATGCCTTTTCTGCATTAATGAATTTGTGTGAAGTTTTAAATCTTTCTAAGGGTTCCGGTCCAATGGCTTCGTTGGTTAAGTGTTTGAAAGTACTAAGCACTTGTCAGAAATGGGAACGGTAAGCTTAGTACCTAAATGAGGCGGTGCAGGAACTTTGTGCTACTAAACTTAGGGTTGCGGCCTCGGGCTCGCCACCTGAGTACTTGCGTGAGGCTGGGTGACCATGGTGGCGCGTAGACCAGTAAACCTTCTACTTGAGATTGTAGCATCTGATCCTAATCCTAGGAATGATGGGAACCGCCTGGTTGGTGAACTCTTAGTGAGGGCATCTCCCGTGTGTTTAGGTCCACCTTGCAAGGTTTGAATCAATCGATTGTCGGCCTCTCACCGTTAACTGAGACTACTTAATCTACTAGCCATGATATCCCTTTATGATTGAACTTTGTGAATATTATTATTTGATTAATTGTATTGTACAACTATGATTGCAATAGTTGCTTATCTAGTAATGAATACTCCTACTAGAACTTGAGCGAAATTGTGAAAGTAAGGATTCACTACTTAGTAGCTTTTTGCCAAACAAACCCACTAGGCAAAAGCCTTGCATGATTAGAGGTAAAGATCTTTATTTTAGACGGGTAAGCCTTGCTGAGTATTAGTATACTCAGCCTTGCTATTTTAATGTTGTTCCAGGTATTGCATGTGATGTGTGGCCTAGAGAGATTCCACCCGTCTGGGAGCTAGGATGGGTGGATGATGATGAGTGATTGCATCATGGACATGCCTCCTATGATGTTGATCGTACCGTTTAGTTATCTTCCGTTGTTTTATTAAACTCTTAACCTTTTACTTTCATGTCAAGAACTATGGTTTGTAATAATGGACCCTACGGGGAATTTGATGTTAATTTGTAAGGCAATCTGGACTCTCCTTCGTGGGAGTTAATCTTGTGATGAAAAGGGATGCTATGTTGCCTCGTCCGTATGGTGAGATCTAGACTATGACTAGTGCTGACAAGATGAGCATTGCATGGCCAGTCAATAAAGTAATGGCAAAGACTTGACATAATTTTCATTTTGGTTTGATTTCTGATGCATGACCAATGTTTCTAATTAAACATATCTGTGATAGGTAAGGGAATGCAAGAAGAAGGAACACAAGAAGCCATCTAATACACCTCTCAATGGCACTGCAGGTATGTACTAAAATTTACATGTCAAAATGCTTCTTCCACTTTCCTGTACAAACCTAGTCCAGCTGTACCAAGCTTACTTGGTTGTAGAACTTGTCTTGTCTTCATGTCTCTTGTGCTGTATGAAAAGCAAACCTTTGAAATTTTCCTCCCATATGTTTCTTTCTTGCATTGGTGAAATGTCAAGTACCATTCTTATCCTAATGCTTGATACATACCTCCATGTCTGTGTGTAGATGCATGTTTAAATATACTACAAATGTTCAGCACTGTTTTTATCCAAAAGAGGACAATCCAAAGGAGGGCATCCTTCTATAAATATATTACTAGATATTTTGAAAGCTAAGCATTTTTATATATTTCCAAAATAAATCTGCCAGTCAATAGCACACGTACATGCATAGTATTCTACATATTTGTTATGTTTCTATTCATGTGCATTCTATTACTATTGCTACTATACTCCTAGAACAGTTCATATATTTTCTTCACTTATCTAATTACATGGTTATATTTTTCAGGAAGTGATAGGCGGCCTGTGGTGCAAACCTAGTGGATGTGCCATTGTGTTGGCAAGCCATTTCTTTTGGTGTTTGAGTTCCTAGACATGATTGTGTACACAATTCTTAGTATGTTAAACCCCCATATACTAGTATTGCTTGTTGGGATGTGCATTTGATGCAATCTTTTGCTACTTAACTTGCAGTGTTGGATGATTCAAATATACATACATATACATACATATATATACATATATATACATATATATGCATATATAGATGTATATATATATATGTATATATATAGAGCTTCATGTAATCTATGTGTGTATCTTTATGTGATGGAGCATCAACTTGAATCTGTATGATATTTTCTAATTGTATTATTTTTTCTGCATATTTTATAGTCCTATCAAACAATCTAACGCTATAAATTCTTGGACCATTGGATTGTCTGACGCTATATGAATGGTAACTGAGGATCTGAAGCTGAAAACTAGCAATGGATGATCTGACGCTAAACATTTTTAGGACATCGGACCGTCTGACGCTATAAGTCTGGTCTGGCGCTAAAAAGTTTCAGCGTCAGGACTTACAGCGTTAGCTGAAGTCTGACACTATATGTTCTTAGGGTCAGACTGTATGACGCTATATGTGGCTTTCAGCGTCAGACCATCCAACGGTAATTGTGGTGTTGTGGCATAGTGCTACTTAGCATCCGTTACAAAGAATTTATGTAATGGGTGTTTAAGAAGCCTGTTACCAGAAGTCCACATTGGTAACGGGCATTGTGGAGGCCAACCCCGGGGTCGTCTTGGCACGCTTATAGGTAACGGGCGCCAAACAACAACCGTTACAGATGTGGGTGGATGTAACGGGCGTTAAGGGCCCGTTACAAATGCTACGCGACCTATTTGAGGTTTTCACGTAGTGACAATGACATACAGAGGTCACCTGATGGCCATTTTGATCTCCATTATTAATGACCATATTTTTTATAAACTAACTTCTATAAAATTAGCTAAATGAAAATCATAATTAGTTCTATGTTTCATTATATCAAAAAGTAAAAATTGAATTTTCCCTACATCAATATAAAAGACAACAAGACAATGCTAGTGTTTAGCTAACCACTTTATTTCTAAATCTAAAGTATATAAATAACCTCATCTCTCATTAGCTCCTCCCACCTAGGATTTAAGATTTCTATTTTCTCCATCTCTAAAATATATACAAACAATTAATCACAACAAATGATGGGAGGAAGAAGAATCAAACCTCAGAAACACTTTAGAGGAGATAAATCTTCACAAATACATGAAGAAAAAATTCAGCAGCACCTCTCTAAGGTTGAGGCGCCATAGAGGAGCAGCTTGAGCTCTTGGTGAAGAATGGCTCGAGCAAGAGAAAGGGGAAGAAGAAGCTGGATTTATAGGGTGCGGGCTATTAGTCCCGGGTGGAGTTAACAACCGAGACTAAAGGGCACCCTTTATTCCCGGTTGGTAACTCCACCCAGGACTAAAGAATTAGCACCGGGTGGAATTACCAACCGAGACTAAAGGGGTAACCTTTAGTCTCGGTTGGTAATTCTAGCCGGTGCTAAAAGCCCGCGTCAATCATTGCGGGAAAATGACGTTGGGAGCCAACCCTTTTGTCACGGTTGGTTATACCAACCGGGACTAAGGGGGGGTCTCCAACTAGCATTTTGGGCCACGTCGATGAAAGGCCTTTAGTCCCGGCTCCAAAGTTGAATCGAGACTAAAGGCCCGAACCAAAGCCTCCCTCTCCACCAGTGACCCTGAGGAGGTGACTGCTCCGAACGGGCTTTGTAGTCCACCATGTTAGTTCGAGCCAGTAGGATTCAGCACGTCGTCGTTCTCCATTCTCATCCCAGTCCGAGAGCGCGGATTTGCATGCCCTTGCAGCACTAGATGAGCTTGTTGATCCTATCTTACTTTGGTTCTGCTTTACCTTAGTTCTTTTCTCGGAGTTGACAAAATTAGATAGATTGCCTTATTAGGATCCTTTCTCGTCTCGTTGTCCTCCCAACTCACTAGGGCCTCTCTAGTTCTTTTATCAAGATCTCCTCGCGTGTCCAATTACCCCAGTATAACTTTATCATCATCCTTTCTATAAGACCTTTTCACCAAGCCTCGATCCTATCTACGGTTCATTTGATTATCTATGATGTAGTGTTTACCTTGGGAAAATAAAAGAGTAAAATACACTAGAGGTCCATCAACTTGTAAGGAGGTGTCACTTAGGTCTATCAACTCTCAAAATGCATTCCTAGGACTATGAATATGTTGAGTCATTCACCGCGGGTCCATAACTGTCCAGATATGCTTGAAATAGTGACCTGACTTGATGACTTGGCTCAAGAAGCATCTTCTAGCCGAGGCATTTCAATGAGTAGATTACAAATGGGCGACACATATACTTAGACATTCCTTGGATGAATAACAGTACCCTCCTCGCGTGTACGACAGGAGTAGGCTACTATCGTTTAGCTCCGAAAATATCAAGTATGTGTCACTCATAAGCTGCTCGATGAAATGCCTCAATTAGATTATGCTACTTTTAGCTAAGTCATCATGTCATGTCACCAGTAGAAGCATATGTGAGCAGTTATGGACCTGCGGTGAACGATTCAACAAGTTTATGGACCTAAAAATGCATTTTCAAAGTTGATGAACCTAAGTGACACCTTATTGCAGGTTGATGGACCTCTAGTGCATTTCACTCAAAATATAAATATGATAACTCAAATACCACCGGGTGAAGTGCTATAATGGTAATCCATGTGCTTACGGATCTTTCTGTGATGTGTGTTTAACCAAAGACGTTCCTTGCTTCATTACTAAGGGTAAACCTAGTAGTGAGGCTATGGAGCGTCAACAGCCTAGAAGGCCTCCTAGGCGGTTACAAGAGAACCAGGGGTTCATCATATAGTAGATCTACTACTGTTTTGTTAAGCTTTTTTTTTTAATTTCCTTTGCTTCACAATAATTAGGTTAGATTTCAGATCGTTGTTTTCGATGTGTTCGATCTAGCTTTCTATTTTGTTCTTGATCTCCTCCAATAGATTTGTCATTGTATGAGCACATATGAACTGCATCATGATTTTAATGGTTTCTAAAATTATTATAATCATGTTTGTCTTATTTATTGATATTATCCTATCAAATAGCGACACAATGATACACAAAAATACATTAGTAGTTGATTTTAAGATAGGTGCAAAGCACTAAACACTTTGGACCCTCTGGTTTGTATGGGCTTTCATTATAATTGTATAGATGATAAATTCGAAATTCAGTGGACGATACCATCTGTGCGGTCGTACATGCCCTGAATATATATGCATCGACAGGAAAAAAATACATGGAAATGAGGAGGCGTCACACGCGTCAGCAAATTGCAAAGGAAATAAAAAATCATGAGACCTCTCCGCTGCAGCTGGCTGGACATGCTGCCTCTCTCTTTCCGAATTGCCATCCCAACACCCAAAATCGTTCCGGTCTCCGGGTTCAGGCTTCCACGACGACGTCAGCCTGCGGCCTCTCCAGCGACCACACCAGTCAGGTTTCGGCAGTCTGCAAGCAAACTCTAGTGTAATCTATTCACCAATGATTGATAGCCTAAACTGCATATGAGGTCAAAGTCAGCCAAGAGCGATACTTCCGGACAAGATAGCAGAGGACAAAGATAGAATCGTCCACAAGTGTGGAGAACGATCCTTGCATGACATAGCTCGCGCCCCCCTTAAACTTTCAGTGGGCCTATAGGTATAATAGGTACGTTAATACTACTATGCCTCTGGGCATGTCACAGCAACACCACTTGTGTGGACTAGTCCATCGTACCAACAGTTCCTTGCCCTTTGGTAGCTACTCCATCGGTTCTCATTTACAAGGCGCACACGCAAAACGATATTCAAATTTTATCATCTTCGACCAATAATTTACCCATCTATTTTTTTTGTTTTGTCATTCAAATTTGACATGGTTGGATTTGTTATCAAATCTACTTTACGATGAGTATAAATTCATAACTATAACTAATATAATATAAAAGAAATGAATAATCAAAGTATGATTTAGAAGACTGTGTCATGTCAGCTCGCGTATTATAAACAAGAACCGACTAATACGATGAACAGTGTTCGGTTGGTAGATTGAATACTGTTATGTGAGAGGAGATAAGCCTAAACAAGTCGTGATAAGTCGAAAAACAGCCAGCCGAACAGCTTTTTGTGCCTAAGAATTATCCCAATCTTTTAGGGTAATATTTGCAATGAAAGTCACTATCTGAAATTTTCCTCAATGTTCCTCAAGATAGCAGCCACACTTCTCAGATTCTAGATAATTCAAGCAGGTGCTGCATTATTAATCAAATTATCTGAAGTACTACTTGAATAACTAGAAAATTAATAAACTTCTAGTCAGCAGCGTTCCGTGTCATCCAACATAAATCAATTGATGTATCAGACCAACGGCAACCACATCGACCAATCTCACGGCAAGAATATTGCAGGAACAATATTTAACTTAATTCCAACTTGAAAAACTAATTCCTCGAGAACAATTCAACACCTTTTTAACAAGATAAAGAAAGGGATCAACTTACAGGATATAAATTGAACCCTAGGTGATTTCTTATACCAGCAGCCACGACGAACCACGATCAGAAGTACAGGACCCCGACAGGAATCCAAGACGCAACCATGCACTCCACACAGATCCGCAAAAATCCAGATGATAATCATCAAGACGAAGAAACTAATGAAACACTATCTAGGGTTTCAGGAGCGGCGGCTTGACCGAGGATAACTCCACAAATAAAATCCAATCTTCCTCTTACAAGCCAACCCTATGTGCACATAGGCACATGAAACTCGACTCGACCAAACAAACCTCGCTACATGACAGTAGACCGACATGACTTAGCTCAAATGAGTCCATCCCACACTGGTAGGGAAGGAGCCTTCAGTCCCGGTTTGGAAAAGACTTAGGAACCTATAAAGCTCAACCGGGATTAAAACAAAGTGACGCCCCCACCCCCAAAGTCCCGGGTGAAGAACCGGGACCAAAGGGGAGCCTTTAGACCTGGTTGGTATTACCAACTAAGACTGAAAGGATTTCCCAAAAATTAAAAAAGCCCCATGCGCCTTTTCCCCTCCTCTGTTCCCCTATCACCATCCCATTCTAAATCTCCCATCCCCCCATTCTTTTAGAGCTCGAGCCCAAATCAGAAACAAGAAACACACACTTCACAATTTTATCATCATACAACTCATGTTCATCACCACATACCCAAATTCAGTCAAACCATGCCACTAGCACACATGCTCACAATCTCATCATCATTTTGTTCAAAAGAAAAAACTCATCATCATACAATTCATCATCTTACAACTTGATTCATCACAAAAAAATCTCATCATGACACAACTCCATTCATCACAACACAAATATCAAAAACAATAAAAACACCCCCGGAAGACGCCGATGCCTCCCCGCCGGTGGCCTGTGCCCCACCAGAGGCCAGGCCGGTGGACCTGCGGTCTGGCAGCTCGTGCCACCGTGTCGGCTACCCCCGAGACCAGAGGCCACGCCTGGCCTCACTCCCGCTCGCCGCCGACCACCGGGGCTGTGCCTTGCCGTGTCAGGCCTCGCCATCACGCCTGGCCGCGTGCCCACTCCGCTGCCGGCCGTTAGGGGCAGTGCCTGTCCTCGCGGGGCCTCGCCGCTGCCTGCACAAGGAGGAGAGAAAGAGATGACATAGAGATCAGAGAAAGAGAGTTGACTTGAGTGGTAGGAGTGAAAATAAGATAAGGACAGAGAGGAGGATGCATCAGGGGTAGGTGGGGGGAGGCTCTTTAGTCTAGTCTCGAGTGGTGTTTCCACCCGGGACAGAAGCGGCAAAATTCCTTTAGTCCCGACTCCAAATTTGAACCGGAATTAAAAGCCGTACCAAAGATCCGTTCTCTACTAGTGCATAGATATATTCGGCATCTACTAGTGCATAGATAAAGGGTGTACCACAGATAACTAATTCTAGGGTCGGCAAATATACATCAAAATATTGGGCCACAATGCAAATCAAATTGGCCCCTCGCACACCTGCAGAGACATATTCGGCATCTTCCTTACATTCTCATCATACAAAACTTTATTTTCGGTACCATTCTCTGGTCTCTCACCAGTCAATACTATCACCTCTTCTTTAATGGCAGCACCTCCGTTGCTCTTCCTAGCAGCTCAACAGGCTAAGC
Organism: Cenchrus americanus; assembly: GCA_947561735.1. Lineage (NCBI taxonomy): Eukaryota > Viridiplantae > Streptophyta > Magnoliopsida > Poales > Poaceae > Cenchrus > Cenchrus americanus. The sequence continues at coordinate 193,981,422 of OX387242.1, forward strand.
ATATGCATGCAACTGAAGCGGCAGTTCTTCCGAAGCACCCATGCGCCAGCCAGCCCTGCAACTATTGCCCTCTTTTTAATTAATTTTTCTCTACTTTACTCCCACCACAACAATTCGTCTTCTTTACTCTCGGCAGCTCAACAGGCTCAGCAAACAACATAAGAAACAACTTAAGCGTCGTCCAGACCTGCTCTGTTCTCCTACCTCGCCATCTTTTTTTCACCAAGAAACAGAGGTAGTCCTCTCCAATCATGTGCGCCTGCTCTGCTGTCGCGGAGAAGCAGAGGGTCAGACTGCCGGCAGCACGTCGTCGGGCGCGAGAGAGGAGAGCATGTCGTCGTTGTGACAGACCACGGAAGTTGCCATCATCGCCTCCCCCCGATTTACTTGCTGCGCCTGCCAGGCCATCAGTGAGTGCAGGTCGCAAACTCGCAGCAACAACAATAACAAGGGGAGTTGGAGCTGGCCATCCATGTCGCGTAGCTAAAGCAAGATTTTGTGACTGAGTTTAGATGCAAGGTCATCTCAAATTGATAATTGATTAGTGCTCACTGTCCCCGCATATGGTATGTGTCTGTTTTATTATTGGATCTTTTACTCATTTAGTCAACATGCAAGTTTCACATTGAGTGTCATGCACTAAATATATTCAATGGATTGCCCCTTCAAAACTGTTGCATAAACCAAATTTAAAATTTTCAGGTTCATATGGATTGATTTTGCCTCTGAAAATAGCAAGCGCATTAGCTTAATTGAGTCAATCAGCTAACATCCTCTGCTCCATCTTTATTACCATTTCTTTTTTTGAAATTATTTATTACCATTTCTAAGTCCGTAGTTATCGTCGCTTTTTTAGTTGTAATTAGAAAAACACATTAGTTCATAATTTTATAAAAAAATCTCTCTCAAATCCGGCAGCAACACGCGGGGATCACCTACAAATCCCGCAGCAACGCGCGGGGAATCACCTAGTATCTCATTAATTATACAGCTTCAAATATTATATTTGACGACAGGCCAGCTGCAGTAAAAGTGTGTATTTTTGCTATATTTTTGTCAAATGTAATACCTGGCACCTTTTCTTGGGATTTTTCCTAGGATTTCCGGCATTATGTGTTAATTGGTAAGTGGCGTTCACGTTGACAACAAATGTTAATGGTGACTTCGGAAATCTCTGTATCTGTCATGTGCTCAGTCCTTCGGAAGTGCCCAAAGGGATAGGGTTTGCATAGTATGTTCATAGGGGTGAGTGTATGTGCGTTTTATGAGCGTCTGCGTTTTACCGGGTAATTTAAAAAAAATTAAGACCAACTACCATATTTGAAATTGGAGAAGACTTTTCTGCAGGTATATTTTGGGAAGCATGGGTTCATCATCATCTCTCTCTTTAAACAAAGCCGTCCTCAGCTTCGATTTATTATCATGTCTACCTTGTGCATCAAATATATTTTGCGAAGTCTTTGGTTCATCAGTACCAACCACACCTCAAGACCTGTACTATATAAAAATGGTCATAGGATGGTCTTCTACTCAGCAACTCGATCGATCCTCTATAAAGAGCACCTCGACAGGGAAGGCTAAGAGCAACGTTTGTGATACAGGGAGAAACGAAAGTAATGCCGGTCATAACAGCAGCAGCTGCTGCACCCACTGTGACAACGTTAACGGTGCTCCGAGGGCACACGGGTAGGACGACCACATGGGTTCAACCCGGTGTCCTGCCGCAATGCCCTCGGCATCGGCCGCCTGGTAAGAAATCTCTTCATGTTCATTTCTTAAGTTAAGTTAGCATAGAATGCTCATCGTAAAGTTATCAAGAATGTAAACTTGAAAACTATGCCAACATAGTGTAATAGTCATGATACCCATGTCTAGTTACATAACACTCCCTCTCCTCTCTCCTTATAAATTTATTAATGTGACGTGATATTTAATACTTATGTCACTTCTATGACACGCGCGAGACCGACCTATTTGCCTTTACAAAAGTTCTATGACCCTTCATTAGCTATTCTCATCATATATTAATTACTATTCATTTTGGCTTTTCTATCAAAAGGTCAAAACCAATAGTAATTGTGGAATGGAGTACTAAGTACATACAGGGTTCAGCTATTTAAGTTAACGAATTATGACGGTAGAAAATAAATCATATCTCTTTAACCTAAACCCAATAGCCTAATCTATACATCTATCTCTACATAATATATATTAAAGTGCGGCTGTTTCTTTCAAACCATCCGTGTATTTTTCAAAAAAGTCTGCTCTTTTTATATAAATGAACCTGCAGTCCTGACTTAAGCGGTCAGCTAGTTGACGCGTCGTGACGCTGCCGGCCAGGCTCCCAAGCGATCGATGCCCTTCTCTCCTCCACGCGTCGTTGGTGGGCCTGCCATCAAAGGTTGACCGTGCATATGGCAGGCTGGTAGCAGGGCTGAGGCTGACGGCTGCGTGCTGTTGTGAGCGTGCGGTCGGGCGGCAGTAGCAAAGAAAGCACGCAAACTGATACGAGCAACGTCTACACGGCCCATGGCTAAACAAACCTGTGGAATAACAATTTCAAAAAAAAAAGCTGTGCAATAAAGTCCGGCCTGCTTGTTTAGGAGAAAATCTAGCCTCCTCGTACACCAGCGGTCCTTAAATTATGCACTTGTGTCATCTCAGTCCACAATCTCAAAAAGTGTGCCATCTCGATTCCTAAACGTTGTTCGGGTCTCGCTATGATCCAAACAAGTCTCATTAAGGTCCAATGGCAATCAGCGTGCATTGTCACATTGACAACAAATTGAATTCCGTCCCCATCGGCGCCTCACAAGCTGGCCACCATGGGCGCCGCCATAGGCAGCCTCGCCGGCAGGCTAAGCATCTCATGGGGTTGTGAGGAGGCAGGGGAGCTCCACCGTCGGCGCCCTACTTGATGTTGTGGTCGGGGTCGCAACCTGCCGACGCGGGCCTCCCTGAGCGACGCGACCGGGGCGCGGCCGCGCGCCCGGGACGCCAGTGTGGGTATCCCCCGCCGGCCACCGCGGCGAGGGTCGGTCATTTTGTGCGCACCTAGACACGGTGATGATTTGTGGAGAGGGTGGAGAGCACAGGGGGCTCGATTTTCCGTTGCTGCCTCAGCTCCCATCGCGTGCACGACCTCCATGGCTGCCGGCGAGGCACGGGCTCAGACGGTGGCCAGGCAGCCAATGAAGCGGGTGAAGTCCGAGCATTGCGCTAGCTCCTTGGCTAGCGCGCGAGGTCTGGGCACGACGCGACCTCTATGGCCGCCGGCGCGCGCGACCGCGTTGAGGGCCGACAGGGGCATGACGCGAGGAGGTGAGAGCGTGGCTATGGGGCAAGGCCACTGTCACACCCGGATTTAAGGGCAAATCCGAATGCATAGAACACATGTGCGCCAGGATCAAGTTTCACACATGCGTTGACTCAGTGAATACCAAAACACAGTGCAAAAGCGTAAAGAGAGTATTAAAACTTTATTACATGACCGAATGTCTCAAAAACGTAACATAAGCGAGTACTAGCAGCGGTAAAGGACGTCTCCACGAGCGGTGGCGGTGGCACGCTCGCCTAGAAACCACCGAACTCTCCAGGAAAGTCTTCAAAGCGTCCGTCTGAGCAGCAACCGGGTTGTGTAGATGCATATAAAAGAATAACAAGCATGAGCACATGTCGTACTCAACAAGGGAAAAGATCTATAACAACATGCAAAAGCTTTATGGTGGAAGCTTGTGGTTGCATAGCAGATCAGCATTTTAGTTGGTCAAATTTTATTAAGCAAGCTATATTACTAGCAAATGTAAGTTTATACCAACCCAAAGATTAACATAAGCATCATCATCATGAACGAAAGTAAATGCATCAAGTTTAATCCATCTTCCATAGTTTAATCATGTGAGGGTCCAGGCCGCCCGTGACCGTGGGCACGGCTAACTAGTTAGTTTTACACTCTGCAGAGGTTGTACATCTTTACCCACAAGTCGCGTAAAAGTCCCGAAGAACTTTAAACCCAACCATGCGATGCTGATCAGGCACCATACCACACTACCGAGGTGTGATTGCATAGGGACGCTACGAGGCCGTTACAAAGATCCCCAGATGAAGGCGCCCACTAGGTTACCTCCGGTCGGTGCAACGTATAAAGCTCCCGGACGAGTACCGTGTCTTAGCTAAGCCCACACCTACGCCCGAGCGGTACATACGCCACTACCCGCCGACCCCCAACCCTTATCAGGTAAAGCATACCTAACACCCGGTTCACTAATTATTAAGCCAAGACAGAGCCATATGTCTTGTGGTAGCACTGTTTTCCTGGGTGGTTCTCCATGTTCCGATTAACACAGGTGATCTTGTTTAATGAAAAGTACAACATAAATAAAGCAAGATTAACATTATTGTTCATCAAAACCACCATAAACCCAAGTTGAGCAACTAAGCACGGTCTACCCAACATAAACATAAACCCAGGTTGATCAAGGCACAGGATAAACAAAACTAGTCAAACCTTAGCAATAGGACCCATCAATTTAATGCATAGCAATAATAAATAACAGTGTAATTAAAATGCATGTTGTAATAGGATCAACGGGAATGCAGCAAGGACTTGCCTTCTACCAACGTGTCTTTGCTGCTCAAGACCTTGGAAATCTTCAACTCCAGCGTTCTCCACGAACGAACCGTCTTCTACGCACCACATCATTCACATACAAGCATACAATGGAAACAAATAAGAAACAATCACCAAACAGTACTAACAGAACTAAACAGGGGCAAAAAGTTGTTCTACTCGTCGAGACGATCGCGTGGACATAAAGAACGCTGAAAACGGAGCTAAAACGACCAAGTTATGGATAAAACAAATTTTAGGACCAATCTGTAAGGAATTTTAGGTTTTCGGGCTAAGCTGAAGAAAACAGGACCTATGCGTAAGAGTTTTCTAAGGTGGGAGGACCGGGTTGCAATTTTTAGAAAAAACCAGGGCTTTATTGCAAAAACGCGCGGTTAAGTCTAACGGCACGGATCTGATCCGTAGGATCGAGATCCAGCGGACGAGATCTAATGCGGCCGCGGGAGAACGTTTGACCGGTATTGACCCGGGGTCAATTCGATCTGGGCCGCAGGATGTCCATCGGGTGGCTCAGGGCCTGCGCGGGCGGTCCCGGCGGCGCGCGCGGCGGCGGCGGCGCGGATCGCGGCGGCGGCGGACGGTGAGCGGCGGCGCAACGGGGGAAACGGCGGCGGGGGTGCACCACGTGACGCGGGGAGTTCACCGGGGAAGACGGCAAGCGCCTCGCGAACACCACGGCGAGGCTCCCGGAGGGGCGACGGCGAGGCGCGGCGTCGAACGGCGAGCAATCCGCGGCGGCGGGGGTCCCGCGATGGCAAACCGGCGAGGTGGCGCACGAGGGCGTGAACGAGTGACGCGATTCTTCTCCTCACCTCCTTGCAATTCGCCTGCAGCTGCACACTACGACCGGGAGGCGGCGGCGGAGCGGAGGAACGGCGGCGGCGCGCTAGGGTTAGGAGGCGGCGGCGCACCGCTCCGAGGCGCTAGGGTTTCGGCGAAGGGGGCGCAACCGAGGGGGCGGCGGCGCTCTTATAGGGCGGAGCCCCTAGGCGAGCGGGCCCGTGGGCCCGGGACCGGGCGCGCGCGGACGCCGAGTCGGAGGTTGCCCCGAGCGCGACTCGGCTCGGCCGCGGGTTCGACCGGGCGGCCGGAGGTAGGTGGCCGACACGCGGGCCCCGCGTGTCGGCCGACGGGGAGCGGGCGGCGCGCGCGGGTATCGGGCGGGCCGGGCCGGGCCGGCGCCACCGGGCCGGATGCGAGACGGTGACGCGCGGACGCGGGGGAAAAGACCAGGGGCCGCGGGCGGACTTCGCGGTGCTGGGCCAGCAAGCAAACGGGCTGGGGAGGAGGCCTGGCAGGGTGGTTAGCTTCTTTCTTTTTTTTAAAAAAAAACCAAATCCCTTTCTAATCAAGCAAACCAATTTGAATTCAAACCAGGTTTTGAATCCAAACACCCAAAAACAATGCACCGGCATGAATGCAACACACACAACTATTTATTTAATTTAGAAAAATCGAACAAAGGATTTTTCCTATACTATATTTCCTGTAAAGAAAATAAAAGCTGGGCAAAATTTTAAAATTTAGACTAAATCGTTGTTTAATTTTTTCCCTCCTATTCACACCCTGAAATTACAGCCACCGCTGGTGGAGCCCGTCGAGCGGTGCGCCAGGGGCGTTACTCGGCACCGCCGGCCGGCAGAGAGGAGGCATCGCCAACTCTAGTGAGAGCGAAGGAGCAATCCGATAGCGGAGGGGACCGGCGAGCGGCGACGCGACATCGGCAGTCGCGGCAGTGCTCTCCCGCGTCGGCCTGCGCCCCCGTCGGTGGCGCGCAGTTGCTGCTTAATGGGGACGAGTGCCACATGAGCATGCCACGTTGTCGTGGGCCACGGGTCTACACCCATTTGGACCTGCAGTGAGACCCGAACAACGTTTAGGGACTGAGATGACACACTTTTTGAGTTCGTGGACCGGGCTGACACAGACGCACAAGTTTGAGGATCACCGGTGCATTTTACTCTCATTAAACTTCTATTTATATATAGATAGATTTGAATTAATCCAGTTTCAATATAAAAGAGGAATCACCCATGCCGTTACAATTGGCAAGTGTATTTTTTTAAAAAGAAACATAGTACACACGCTAGCCGCTTAGAAAGGCATGTATGTAATCACACTCCTATGAGCATTTCTAATAACCTTCGTCGGTAGATACTTGATTGACCATTTTTAAAAAAAGGATTCCCGATTGACAAAGTCATTTTTGACGCTCAACTATCGAAGAGCATGTCGCCTACCGCTACATAAATGGTGTATCATGTGTTGGTCTTTGGATTTGCCACGCGTGTCATTGTTGTTATTGTTTCTCACACCTAAATGTTAATGCATCTATTTTTAATCTATTTTAAATAATTGATAGTCGGGAGAAACGAATCGTCTACTGTGTCCCTCCATAGCTAGGCCCCCAAATTAGATTAGGGTAGGGGGGCTCTGTGCAAAATTGTGATTAACAAAGCTAATGGAGGAAGGGTTTAAGTCGTAAAATAGACCGCGTCTGTATCTACCCATCAGATGAGAATCTTGCACCTGACCATGTGCAAACTATGGAAACTCTAATGAGGTATAGGGTTCTCATGTGATGGTATACAGAGGTGGTCTATTTTACCGTAGCGATGTTCTTAACAGAATAATCACCATGAATGTATTATATATTGAGTTAAATTCAAAATCGGAGTTAAGAGGGCAACTGTTGCTCCATGCCGCCATGCAATGTTTGGTGTCAACTTAAGGCATTCTAGCACATTGAAATTATCAATAATTGCATCAATTGTAAAGTCTTCAGTTATCTATTTTCATATATTTTCTCAATGAGATGACTAAACTCCAAAAAGAAATTTCCCATGCATATATTGCTGGCACTGTATACACCGCCAGCCCATGCAAATATTATAATTTATAAATTAAAACATGGCCATGCCCATGTGCATGAATAAAACAATGTGAGAAGTGATTATAATCTGCTGAAGCTTTTTTTGTATAATCATGATAATATAAATGAAATGTGTTTAATTTGAATTAAAGTTATTCTATCCAAGCTTTGCTAAAATCTACTGCAAGGCATTTTAGTAGCTTCCTAGTTAATATTCAAAATACATAGGGATTATACGTCTAGTGTTAGTCTTCTGATTTTCCACAGAAATAGGTCAAAGGATCTAACGATTGTTTGGAAAAAAAATAGAGCCAAGAAGGCACAATTCAGCTGACATTTTGACACTTCAACATATGGATCTTTGCCTCCTCACAGCAATTGGATTAGATTTTGTAATTTCTTTATAAGAGGTGCGGGGAATTCTTATACGGGTATACGGTCCTAATATAAAACAAACAAGGACCTTGGACCGCCATTTTTTTTATTACTAGTAGTGAGCTTTGTGGCCAAGATATCAATGTGATTGGTCATTTGTTCATTTGGTTGGTGAGAACATCACCGGCTTCTTGTGGAAGACATGGTGTCCTATCCCATTTGAATTTGGCCTATATATTGTGGCTCATGCATTCCTGTGGTATGATTAAGTGCATAGTCATTTTTATCATAATGCTACCATAACAATTAGTTACAACAATATATAAGGGAAGCAAGCATGAAAAGGTGTCAGCATATCAAGTACAAGTATGTGATGCGCACCTCGTATGTGAATTATTCTAATCAGTTTTGCTCTATATTGTGACATAGATGGTTAGCAAACCATATATATATGCTGATCATGAGAGAACCTTTTATGATGTCTTGCAACTTCGTTCTTGTTACTAGAGCTCATTTTGACAATAGCAAATGGGAAAGGCATGGCTGCAGTGACTTGGGAACCATCTGAACGTCTAAAGGTGCGTAAATGAATTAAACTTATGAAGTTGAATTCATTATTTGTTCATACACATACATATATATCTTGCATACCTCAGGGTGAACCAAGAAATATATCAGAAAAAATCGATGCCATCAGAGAAAAGCTTAAATCCATACGTGATGGCAATATCAATGTCTCGGCCTACGACACGGCGTGGGTAGCGCTTGTGAAGAGGCTCGACGGAGGTCCCGGCCCACAGTTCCCTACCAGCATTGACTGGATCACCAAAAATCAAATGCCTGATGGCTCATGGGGCGACTGTACTTTCTTCATGGTTCATGACAGGATTATCAACACCCTAGCTTGCATTGTGGCCCTTAAATCGTGGAACATTCGCCATTACCAGTGTCAAAGAGGTACTTCATCCATATTACAGTCTAGCAGCACCACGCTGACGAATAAGATTTTGACTAGTAGTAGCCACCTTGTTAATGAAGCCATGTATTTGATCTCTTGTAGGTCTGTCATTTATTCATCGAAATCTAAGGAGATTAACCGAGGAAGATGTGGAATGTATGCCAGTTGGCTTTGAGATAACCTTGCCAACACTACTAGAAATGGCCAAGGGTTTCGGCCTCGACTTGCCATATGATGAGGCCGTGCTGCAAGAAATATATTCCAAAAGATATCTAAAGTTATCAAAGTATACTAGCTATCATCTACTCTTTTCTGTTTTAGGGTTTATCTTATATGTTTTTCTTGAAATAGTTAAATGTGTGTGGTGCGGCCACAACATTATTCGCAGACACAATGATGTCCATGGGTGAGGTGAGGTGAAGGGAGGGGACCACGGTTCGGCCGTTGGCATCGAGGGACTGAGAGGTGCCAGTTAATGGGTAATTTTCCATGGGAAGACAATGACGACCATGTGCATGGACACTCAACACACCAGGTGCACCGAAGGGAAACACTGGGTGGCAGGGTGTCCTTTCTCCACATTTTTTTAGATAACGGAACATCATTCCGACCTCAACAATTCAAAGAATTGTCTATAGCCAACAAACAGTAACACCGCAGCACCTTTGCTGAACCGTTCAAACCATACGACCTACATCGTAGCACCTATGCTGCTAGTTTTGACACTCTCCCAAAACAAGATAAAAGACACGACATATAAGAATTCAAAACACAAGAAAACCTAGATGTCGATACACTTAAAGCATTCCATCCAGACTTATGAAATACTTCTAACGCCACTGTCTCCAGCAACCGACAGCCTTCCTTCAAAATGAACCTCCCATCCTCTTTAGAAAGGATAGACCAACTACTGATGCAGAATGTCCCTCAAAACATCACCTGCAAAATATATTTATGTTGTGATTTATGAAACACCAAATCATTCCTACTGATCCACATGGCCTAGCATAGTGCCACTTATCTGATCAATACAAGGTTCCTTTGGTTGTTCGAAAAACTTCTAAGCCAAGGGCCAAGAAGATGCCCCACATCCACCAGTTTTGTAACCCCAAATGTAAAACAAACAATCCCCCACATAAGTCTAGCCATGGGATGTCCTTTCTCCGCATGGGGGTGGGAGGAGGAACTTCTGTATCCCCATCCAATGTTCATGGAGATCAGGCGTGTGTGTTGAAGTTAGTCGAGAAAATGGACTATTGCGGCAAGATCGTGGGGTGCGAGGCATTCAGAAGGAAAGATATGGTTCCACTCAAGGTTTTCTATGCATGTGAGTTTTTAAAATTTCTTAAGATGTTGCGAGTGGAAGTGGATGAAATTCGATACACAGGGCTCTTTACATTGCCTTAGTAGTAGAGAGTCACGCAGGTGGGCGTCTTGACATGGAACGAATAGGAAAACTGATGCGGTGAGGCCATGAGGTGATCGGATGCAATGTGTTGAAGGCGTGGTTTCGGGTTTAGGGTTTAGGGTTTAGGGTTTAGGGTTTCTGTTTGTTAACATTTTCATGTTCTTTTGAAGTAGTAGAATTAAAGTATTCGGAAATACAGACTCATTAAAAGAATGGAAGGATCCACTCCCTTATACACGGTGTTGTGAATAAAATTCACGAGAAAACAACATTTCAAAAGGTTCCTAAATTTGATATTGTCAAGTTAGTTAATTAGTCGATTGATACATTGGTTATCTCCGCAGGATACCAAAAGATGCACTCCATGCCGGGCCAACAACTTTGCTTCTTAGCATAGAAGGAATGCCGGAGTTTAGAGCCGGGAAAGGCTTTTAAAGCTCCAGTGTCCCGATGGCTCCTTTATGTCATCACCTGCCCCCACAGCTTATGCTCTTATGCAAACTGGAGACAGGAAGTGCCTTCAATTCCTTGAAGAAATTGTCAATAATTTCAAGGAGGGTGGTAAAATTAATGTTTAGTGGAATCCATAGAAAAATAACTATTACCAAGTTCTTCCATACAGACTAAAAATATACATTGCATAACCAGTTATTATTTAAAAAAATGCTAATATTCTTGTTTGAATCTTCATTTCATTCCAGTGCCCTTTACATATCCTGTTGATATCTTTGAGCGCCTATGGGTGGTTGATCGGTTGGAGCGCCTAGGAATTTCGAGGTACTTCAAAAGTGAAATCCAAGAGTGCTTGGATTATGTCTACAGGTATAAATATGTAAAACGATATATAATTTCAGCATAATTTCTCTTTAATTTGCCAATCTCCGGCCAATATATTTAATCCGTTGTATATAAACAAATTACATGATATATATTAACAGGAAATTGACTCAAAAAGGCTTAGCTGTGTCACACCCTGAAATTTCCAATTTCAGGATGTGAATAGAAAGAATAATTAAATAACGATTTTCTCATAATTTTAAAATTTTTCCAACATTTATTTACAGGGAATTTAGTATAGGAAAAATCCTTTGTTTGATTTTCTAAATTAAATAAAAAGTTATGTGTGTTGCATTCATGCCGATGCATCTAGTGGTTCTTGAGTGTAAAACGTTTCAAAAAAATGCGTTTAGGAGCTGTCCAAACCCTCCCGAGAATTTTCCGGATTTTTCTGGAATTTATTCTCATTTTCTTCGAGCATTTTCTATTTATTAGAAGGCTCTAAAATCTTTTTCATGAGCACCAAATGCTTTATTTGGGTTGTTCGTGTCTTAATCTAGCTCTAGGATTTTTCCTGGAATTTTTGGGATTTTCTGGCTATTTTTCGTGCTTTAACGTATTTTCTGGACTTTTTCTGGAATTACGTATGCACTGGAAAATATTTCGGGAAAAAAAAAAAAGAAAAAAAAAAACCTATCCTATTCCTAACGGGCCGAGCCCGAGGCCCGACCCGGTCCGCCCACACCCGCCGGCCCGCCAAAAGCCCATCTAAGGCCTACGGGAGCCCATCGGCCGGCGGTGTCCATGGCGGACACGCCGCCGCCGCCAATCCACGGGCGTGCGCGCCCGCACCCCCTAGGGGACCGCGCCTATAAAAGGCGGCCGTCGCGGGCCCCCTCGCGCTTGCCCTAGGCCGTGCGCTCCGCGCGCCGCGGGGAGCCGCCTTGCGCCGCCTCCCGTGCGCCGCCGCGCGCGAGCCCGGCCGCGAGCCCCGCCGCCACCGGCGGCCTTCGCGAGGCCAAGCCCGATGTCCGCCGCCCCCGCCCGTCGCCCGGGAAGCGGCCGGAGCGCCGCCGCCCCTTGCGGACCGAGTCGGCCGCCATGGCTAGCCGTCGGCCGCCGTCCATCGTCCTCTCCAAAAAAAAAAACGGCACTGCTCCGTCCGACTCCCACGATGGTAAGCATCTTCCTGTGATCCCCATCGATGTCATCTTTCAATTTCATGCCTCATCCGAGCTTCCAAGCTACCGGTGCACCGACGTTGCTTGAACCAGAGCCGACCGCCTCCAAGATCCACGTCGGGCGTCCTCCCAATTCCGGTCGCTCCTGTTGTCGTCTGCCGCTGGTGGCAGGTCTTCGAGCTTCCCTTTATCTTCTCTCTCCGTCCCTCGCCGCAGCCGAGCTCCAGGGGGGTCCCAGTCCCCGGCGATTTGGCCGCCAGTGGTACTACCCGCCATGAGCCAGAGGTTGAAGAAGAAGACCAGGCTGTTTTACATTTAGACCCCTACGGTTTCCTGTAAATCCATAAACTTTTCCATGTGTCTTGCATTTTTCTTAAATAAGCCCCTAGATCTATCATATCTTCACCACCAGATCCGGTTTATCATCTTTTTCAGATCTAACCCTAGCCTTAGATCTATTTGCGAGTACTGTTTGAGGTGTCTCAAGAATCTTTTCTGCTAGCCCTCCAGATCTACGGTTAATCGCGATTAGGTCCTCCAATCTTGTTTTGCTCACCAAATCTTCGTTTTAGCCCCGATTTAATCCGTTCAAGTTGCGTTAGGTCCATAATAATGTAAAGCACGCGTTAGTGGTGTGTTTTCACCATGTTTTGTTTCTGAAAATAAAATTAATATTAATTTGATTAATGACTAACTATGCATGCCTTTTATAAATAAAAGCTATATAGATCTATATATCGTTCTTCTTAATTAAATTTAATTTGATTAATGATTACTTTACATGCTTTTATGAATAAAATCTAATTAGATCTTTTACTCGGTTTTCCATAAGTCAAATATTAATTTGCTTAATGATTAATTAACTTTTATAATTAAAAGTTGATTAGGTTTTTACTCCGGCTTTATAAATAAATGTTAATCTTGATTAAAGCCAATGTAATACTGTTTTTGATAATAATATGATGAACTCGAATTATAAAGTTTCGTTTAGATTGTTCATATAGTTTAGTTCTTCTAAATTAAATGTTTAATCGGTTAATTCCTATATGAATCTTTATTAATAAAACTCGACTAGTTCTTTACACCGGTTTCGTAAATAAAGTTTAATATTGCATTAATGTCAACACGGGATATTTTATTTACGAAATATCCTTTATATTTGTTTTGTTAATTAAAATGAACCTAGAAGTCTTGTTCTCTCATAAATGCAAATAATTCGTTAGACGTTCGGCGTCAGCTTTTATCTTAGAATCTCTTTTGATCAAGTTTATCAGAAGCTCTAAACCTTTCTAGCGTCGGCCCAAGCTAAACCATGTGCATCTAATCAAGCCTTAGAGTTTCTGCTTATCTTAGTAGCTTTATCTGTGTGAGTAGCTTGCCATTGCTCATTTGCCTATCAAGTAATCTTATCACTCTTGTTTCATGTTTATCTTAGAATCTTGTATATCGGCATCTAGCTAGTTGATGTCTATCCCATCCCCGTTAGATTGTCTTTTTATAAATCAGCTATGTTCTTATGCCCAATCTTTCGTAGCTACACCCTCTCTTCGAGCTAATCTTGTTATCAGTTCCTTTATCAATTAGTTTAGCTTACCTTTTGCTCAGTTCTTGCCCTTCGATCTAGTTCTCTACGTAAACTAGTTTTCCTAAACCCATCTTAAGGTTCTCTTATGCGTTGATAGTCCGTTTGTGCTGTTCTGGTTCGTTTCACCATAACTTATGCGTTAGCACGTGTATCACCTGCTACTTGTTTTAATACTAAAGATGCATGTTAATCTTGACTAATTCTTATTCCAATGCTTTTATGAATAAAAAAGTGAATAGGTTCTAATCCGGTTTTCTTTAATCATGATGTAATTGGTTAATCCTTATTTATAACTAGTTTTTCTAAATAAAAGATGTTAGAGTTAAACACCGGTTTTCATAATAAAGTTAATATGCCTAATGACTTCATAAATGCCTTTTCAATATAAATATGTTTAGTTGAACACGTGATATAAAGTTACTCGTTTAGATATCTTACACCCGCTTCATCTTTCTAAAGTAATTGTTAATTTGACATAACTTCTCTCGGAATGTTATAAATAAAACATGATTAGGTTTATCGTGATTTCTTTAATTAAATGTAACCTTGTTTAATGGTAACATAGAGTATTTCTCTCGAAATATTCTTTCACATGATTTCTTAATTAAAATATGCCAAGCGTAGTCTCTTGTTGTTGATAATGATCTCACGATAGTTCGAGCTTAGTTTTGTTTTCGGTGTTTCTCGCGCTTGCGTAACCATTAGAATCAAACTCTATCCCGAGTGATCTTTTCAATCTTCCGCAACCATCTCTTTAAAACTAATCAAGCCTTTCCAAGCACCCTTTGTGTTCTTTAGTGATCCATCTAATCGAGTCGTTTCTTTTGTGCGCTCTTTTAAAGTTTTCTTTCGATTGGTGTATTGTTCTTAGTTGTACTCGTGTGTTTGCTTTGCATGCTTGTGCCTGATGATTGATGCGAGTAGAACGAGCGTGGTTCGAGAGCTTTGGAAGAGTGTGAAGATGAAGTATTCGAGCAACTACTCTTTGGTTAAAGGCAAGTGTGTCCTTGATCTTTTGTCCTAAGAATTATATTTAATCATTCATTACATTGCTTGCATTAATCTTGATGGGTTCCTATTAAGGATTATGACTAGTTCCTCTTTTACCATTGCCTTGTTTAAACTGGTTGCTTAATTAATCCTGTTGGTAGATATTGCTTAGTTTGCTCAACTGGGTTGGTAATAAACAACATGGATACTCTTTTACTTTATGTTCCAATGTGCTGTGTGATGTTTAATATACAAGATCATATGATTAATCGGAACATGGAGAACCACCCAGGAAAACAGTGCTACCACAAGACATATGGCTCTGTCTTGGCTTATTAATTAGTGAACCAGGTGTTAGGTATGCTTTACCTGATAAGGGTTGGGGGCTGGCGGGTAGTGGCGTATGGACCTGCTCGGGCGTAGGTGTGGGCTTAGCTAAGACACGGTACTCGTCGGGAGCTTTATACGTTGCACCGACCGGGGTAACCTAGCGGGCGACCTTCATCCGGGGATCTTTGTAACGGCCTCGTAGCGTCCCTATGCAATCACACCTCGGTAGTGTGGTATGGTGCCCGATCGGCATCGCATGGTTGGGTTTAAAGTTCTTCGGGACTTTTACGCGACTTGTGGGTAAAGATGTACAACCTCTGCGAGTGTAAAACTAACTAGTTAGCCGTGCCCACGGTCACGGGCGGCCTGGACCCTCACATGATAATTGAACTTGAAGATGGACTTAAATCGTGTTCTCTGGTTATGTTTGCCATATGCTTATGGCGTATTTCTCATCTTTATGCTTAATTGTGGGTTGGTATAAACTTATACTTTATTAGTAATCAGGTGCTAATAAAATTTGACCAACTAAAATTGCTTAAATGCTTATAGCCCGATCCACTATAAAGCCTTTGCATTCATATCTTTTTCCACACTTGCTGAGTACGACAAGTGCTCACCCTTGCTATAAACATTGTTGCTCAGAAAGAGGAAGCTGCTATGAAGATGTTGCTGGTGCTAGGCGTACGCAACCCCCCCGATCGCCCGTGATGTTTGGTGCCTTCGTTTCCAGGATTAAGCGTAAATCTCTGACAATCTTTCTTTTTCTTACGTGATACTGTTTCTGTATTCACTTATATGTCACTATATGCATGAAACTTGATCCTGGCATGCATATAGGTATGCACTTGGTTTCCTTCGGAAAACCGGGTGTGACAGAGTGGTATCAGAGCTGTATCGACTGTAGGACGTAAGCCTAGTTAGCACTGGTCGTTTCTTAATGCCTCTTTTGTTCTACAATCCCTCCTTACCTTATCCCTGACCTCTCTGATGAAGGATCTCACCTCTTAACCGTCTTCTTTTGTCCAAACCATGAGTTCTTGTATATTTATCTTCACTCTCCTTGAACATCTCTTCGACCTCGCCTATTCGTTCCCTCAAGCAATAAACACCCCCTTGATTTATTGGTAGAACCGTTACCCTAAACATTCCATCTATTCGCGCACCTCCCCGACACATCAGCGCTGTTTTAATTCTTTCTCGAGCTACGGAACTCCGATCGACATGAAACCAGTTGGGCTAGTTCCTAAATTTCATACGTGGATTTATATCAAAAATTCAGCCCTATCCAGTACATGTTCCAAGAGCTATACTCGAAACATTGGAGCTATCAAAATCTGTAAACTCTGCTGACCTAGTTATCTTCAATATTCTATATCTCGGGCTATAGACCTCCGATTGAGGTAAATTCAATTGGAGTAGTTCAGGAATTTCATCAGCTTCGCTCTGTCCAAAATTCAGCAGTATTCGTTTTGTATCCAAGGAGATACCTACGAATTAGTGGAGCATTCAGAATCTGCCAACACTGCTGACATAGCCATCTTGTCTAATTCATATCACGAGTTCTGAACCTCCGATTGAGGTGATTCCAGTTGGGTTGAACTCATAATTTCGTACTCCTTGATCTGGAAAAAATCCATTATTTATGGATATCCTTGCTGGGAGTTATATCTGATCTATTAGGAGGATACCCCCTGACTTCATTAACAACGTGTAGTGTCGTTCCCCTTTAGCTATGCCTTGATTGGTGGAATTGTGTGTTTGCATGATGAAGCTTGGTTTTATGAACTTGATTGATTTGCTTCTTTGAAGTGAGTGTTGGTGTATTGTGGGTCTTACATCCGCAATAACATCAGTTGCCTAGTTGGGTTTCTCTTTTGTACCTCCCACATCCTTGTCATCTTTCTTTGTTTCAACTTGCTAAAGGTGTTACCGGAAGGAAGTCAAAGGCAGATGCAAGACGAAGAAAAGAAGACATCACTCTACCTTCCTTCCCACCTTGTGCTTGCTTTTGTCCCACCTAGCTCATTCTGATGAAGACTCCAACAATCCTCGAAGAAAAAGATTGAAGGTTTCACACTCATCGACAAAAGATGATGACCGCCTACCTACTTTGGGAGCAACGCCTTTGTTTATCTCCCTCCTCCTTGCTTCTTCTTTCTTCGAATCTCGGGACGAGATTCTGTTTAAGGGGGGTAGATTTGTCACACCCTGAAATTTCCAATTTCAGGATGTGAATAGAAAGAATAATTAAATAACGATTTTCTCATAATTTTAAAATTTTTCCAACATTTATTTACAGGGAATTTAGTATAGGAAAAATCCTTTGTTTGATTTTCTAAATTAAATAAAAAGTTATGTGTGTTGCATTCATGCCGATGCATCTAGTGGTTCTTGAGTGTAAAACGTTTCAAAAAAATGCGTTTAGGAGCTGTCCAAACCCTCCCGAGAATTTTCCGGATTTTTCTGGAATTTATTCTCATTTTCTCCGAGCATTTTCTATTTATTAGAAGGCTCTAAAATCTTTTTCATGAGCACCAAATGCTTTATTTGGGTTGTTCGTGTCTTAATCTAGCTCTAGGATTTTTCCTGGAATTTTTGGGATTTTCTGGCTATTTTTCGTGCTTTAACGTATTTTCTGGACTTTTTCTGGAATTACGTATGCACTGGAAAATATTTCGGGAAAAAAAAAGAAAAAAAAACCCTATCCTATTCCTAACGGGCCGAGCCCGGAGGCCCGACCCGGTCCGCCCACACCCGCCGGCCCGCCAAAAGCCCATCTAAGGCCCACGGGAGCCCATCGGCCGGCGGTGTCCATGGCGGACACGCGCGCCGCCGCCAATCCCGGGCGTGCGCGCCCGCACCCCTAGGGGACCGCGCCTATAAAAGGCGGCCGTCGCGGGCCCCCTCGCGCTTGCCCTAGGCCGTCCCCGCTCCGCGCGCCGCCGGGAGCCGCCTTGCGCCGCCTCCCGTGCGCGCGCGCGCGCGAGCCCGGCCGCGAGCCCCGCCGCCACCGGCGGCTTCGCGAGGCCAAGCCCGATGTCCGCCGCCCCCGCCCGTCGCCCGGGAAGCGCTGGAGCGCCGCCGCCCCTTGCGGACCGAGTCGGCCGCCATGGCTAGCCGTCGGCCGCCGTCCATCGTCCTCTCCAAAAAAAAAAAAAAAAACCGCGCCTTTGCTCCGTCCGACTCCCACGATGGTAAGCATCTTCCTGTGATCCCCATCGATGTCATCTTTCAATTTCATGCCTCATCCGAGCTTCCAAGCTACCGGTGCACCGACGTTGCTTGAACCAGAGCCGACCGCCTCCAAGATCCACGTCGGGCGTCCTCCCAATTCCGGTCGCTCCTGTTGTCGTCCGCCGCTGGTGGCAGGTCTTCGAGCTTCCCTTTATCTTCTCTCTCCGTCCCTCGCCGCGGCCCGAGCTCCGGGGGGGTCCCGGCCCCGGCGATTTGGCCGCCGGTGGTACTACCCGCCATGAGCCGAGGTTGAAGAAGAAGACCAGCCGTTTTACATTTAGACCCCTACGGTTTCCTGTAAATCCATAAACTTTTCCATGTGTCTTGCATTTTTCTTAAATAAGCCCCTAGATCTATCATATCTTCACCACCAGATCCGGTTTATCATCTTTTTCAGATCTAACCCTAGCCTTAGATCTATTTGCGAGTACTGTTTGAGGTGTCTCAAGAATCTTTTCTGCTAGCCCTCCAGATCTACGGTTAATCGCGATTAGGTCCTCCAATCTTGTTTTGCTCACCAAATCTTCGTTTTAGCCCCGATTTAATCCGTTCAAGTTGCGTTAGGTCCATAATAATGTAAAGCACGCGTTAGTGGTGTGTTTTCACCATGTTTTGTTTCTGAAAATAAAATTAATATTAATTTGATTAATGACTAACTATGCATGCCTTTTATAAATAAAAGCTATATAGATCTATATATCGTTCTTCTTAATTAAATTTAATTTGATTAATGATTACTTTACATGCTTTTATGAATAAAATCTAATTAGATCTTTTACTCGGTTTTCCATAAGTCAAATATTAATTTGCTTAATGATTAATTAACTTTTATAATTAAAAGTTGATTAGGTTTTTACTCCGGCTTTATAAATAAATGTTAATCTTGATTAAAGCCAATGTAATACTGTTTTTGATAATAATATGATGAACTCGAATTATAAAGTTTCGTTTAGATTGTTCATATAGTTTAGTTCTTCTAAATTAAATGTTTAATCGGTTAATTCCTATATGAATCTTTATTAATAAAACTCGACTAGTTCTTTACACCGGTTTCGTAAATAAAGTTTAATATTGCATTAATGTCAACACAGGATATTTTATTTCTGAAATATCCTTTATATTTGTTTTGTTAATTAAAATGAACCTAGAAGTCTTGTTCTCTCATAAATGCAAATAATTCGTTAGACGTTCGGCGTCAGCTTTTATCTTAGAATCTCTTTTGATCAAGTTTATCAGAAGCTCTAAACCTTTCTAGCGTCGGCCCAAGCTAAACCATGTGCATCTAATCAAGCCTTAGAGTTTCTGCTTATCTTAGTAGCTTTATCTGTGTGAGTAGCTTGCACTGCTCATTTGCCTATCAAGTAATCTTATCACTCTTGTTTCATGTTTATCTTAGAATCTTGTATATCAGCATCTAGCTAGTTGATGTCTATCCCATCCCCGTTAGATTGTCTTTTTATAAATCGGCTATGTTCTTATGCCCAATCTTTCGTAGCTACACCTCTCTTCAGAGCTAATCTTGTTATCAGTTCCTTTATCAATTAGTTTAGCTTACCTTTTGCTCAGTTCTTGCCCTTCGATCTAGTTCTCTACGTAAACTAGTTTTCCTAAACCCATCTTAAGGTTCTCTTATGCGTTGATAGTCCGTTTGTCTTTGTTCGGTTCGTTTCACCATAACTTATGCGTTAGCACGTGTATCACCTCGCTACTTGTTTTAATACTAAAGATGCATGTTAATCTTGACTAATTCTTATTCCAATGCTTTTATGAATAAAAAAGTGAATAGGTTCTAATCCGGTTTTCTTTAATCATGATGTAATTGGTTAATCCTTATTTATAACTAGTTTTTCTAAATAAAAGATGTTAGAGTTAAACACCGGTTTTCATAATAAAGTTAATATGCCTAATGACTTCATAAATGCCTTTTCAATATAAATATGTTTAGTTGAACACGTGATATAAAGTTACTCGTTTAGATATCTTACACCCGCTTCATCTTTCTAAAGTAATTGTTAATTTGACATAACTTCTACTGGAATGTTATAAATAAAACATGATTAGGTTTATCGTGATTTCTTTAATTAAATGTAACCTGTTTAATGGTAACATAGAGTATTTCTCTGAAATATTCTTTCACATGATTTCTTAATTAAAATATGCCAAGCGTAGTCTCTTGTTGTTGATAATGATCTCACGATAGTTCGAGCTTAGTTTTGTTTTCAGTGTTTCTCGCGCTTGCGTAACCATTAGAATCAAACTCTATCCCAGAGTGATCTTTTCAATCTTCCGCAACCATCTCTTTAAAACTAATCAAGCCTTTCCAAGCACCCTTTGTGTTCTTTAGTGATCCATCTAATCGAGTCGTTTCTTTTGTGCGCTCTTTTAAAGTTTTCTTTCGATTGGTGTATTGTTCTTAGTTGTACTCGTGTGTTTGCTTTGCATGCTTGTGCCTGATGATTGATGCGAGTAGAACGAGCGTGGTTCGAGAGCTTTGGAAGAGTGTGAAGATGAAGTATTCTGAGCAACTACTCTTTGGTTAAAGGCAAGTGTGTCCTTGATCTTTTGTCCTAAGAATTATATTTAATCATTCATTACATTGCTTGCATTAATCTTGATGGGTTCCTATTAAGGATTATGACTAGTTTCTCTTTTACCATTGCCTTGTTTAAACTGGTTGCTTAATTAATCCTGATGGTAGATATTGCTTAGTTTGCTCAACTGGGTTGGTAATAAACAACATGGATACTCTTTTACTTTATGTTCCAATGTGCTGTGTGATGCTTAATACAAGATCATATGATTAATCGGAACATGGAGAACCACCCAGGAAAACAAGTGCTACCACAAGACATATGGCTCTGTCTTGGCTTATTAATTAGTGAACCGGGTGTTAGGTATGCTTTACCCGATAAGGGTTGGGGGTGGCGGGTAGTGGCGTATGGACTGCTCGGGCGTAGGTGTGGGCTTAGCTAAGACACGGTACTCGTCGGGAGCTTTATACGTTGCACTGACCAGGTAACCTAGCGGGCAGCCTTCATCTGGGGATCTTTGTAACGGCCTCGTAGCGTCCCTATGCAATCACACCTCGGTAGTGTGGTATGGTGCCTGATCAGCATCGCATGGTTGGGTTTAAAGTTCTTCGGGACTTTTACGCGACTTGTGGGTAAAGATGTACAACCTCTGCAGAGTGTAAAACTAACTAGTTAGCCGTGCCCACGGTCACGGGCGGCCTGGACCCTCACATGATAATTGAACTTGAAGATGGACTTAAATCGTGTTCTCTGGTTATGCTTGCCATATGCTTATGGCGTATTTCTCATCTTTATGCTTAATTGTGGGTTGGTATAAACTTATACTTTATTAGTAATCAGGTGCTAATAAAATTTGACCAACTAAAATTGCTTAAATGCTTATAGCCCAGTCCACTATAAAGCCTTTGCATTCATATCTTTTTCCACACTTGCTGAGTACGACAAGTGCTCACCCTTGCTATAAACATTGTTGCTCAGAAAGAGGAAGCTGCTATGAAGATGTTGCTGGTGCTAGGCGTACGCAACCCCGGCCGATCGCCCGTGATGTTTGGTGCCTTCGTTTCCAGGATTAAGCGTAAATCTCTGACAATCTTTCTTTTTCTTACGTGATACTGTTTCTGTATTCACTTATATGTCACTATATGCATGAAACTTGATCCTGGCATGCATATAGGTATGCACTTGGTTTCCTTCGGAAAACCGGGTGTGACAAGCTGCTACAAGGGATTGTCCAGTTAATGACATCGATGACACAGCCATGGGTTTTCGTCTACTGCGGTTGCATGGCTACAATGTCTCTCCAAGTAAGTAGTGAGAATTTTTTTTTTGCTTTTGGAAATGTCAGTTCCCTAGCCAGATTACAGGTGTTCTATGGAGAAGACTTTATTTGAAATTCCAAATCTAATAAGATGGCACATTACATAAAGCCATAAAGGGAAAAGAAAGGTTCAGAAATGTCTTTTATTTTGGTGAATTGGTGGACTGCTACCTTTTTGCTAAAAAATCGGTTTGGGAATGGTCTTCATGATGGCATTGGTATTTTAGATCTTCCAGAAAATAATCACTATACGTACTGTGATTAGCATATATAACACTGGAGGACAGGCACAACCAAAACATGAATTAATCTGACCTCCATTGATATAAAGTGAAAAATGTGTAAGCTTAAGGGAATCGTGTTTTGCATTGCGGGACTTATAACATTACTACTCCCGCTACAATATATGAAAGATTTCCTAGTGTTCTTTTCGAATGGACGTGGGTTATCATTATTCTTCACATTGTTTTCCTAGTAAAAACCATCGGATCACTTAATAAATAAATCTCATTAATTTCCCAATTTGGCTAAAAAACTTAAAAAATCACAGAAGAAGAGAAAGAACCATGGAAATCTTGCTATCACATCTGGTTGGAATAGTAGAAGTACCAGAGTTTTTCACATCTGGTTGATACAAAATGTCTGTGTATCAGTTTGGCTGTTATTCGAGGATTGCTTTGCTTTCCCTATATTTGCATCTCCAAAATGCTAATTGTTTCATCCGTTGTTTTATTTCATGCCGCTGTGTAATATAATTCACATGGCACCAAGATTCGGGACCTGCTTGATATGTATTCAATTTTGATCACTTCCATTGGCAGGTATGTTCAAGCATTTCGAGAAGGACGGGGAGTTTGTCTGCTACCACAGACAGACAAACAAATCAATCACGGCGATGTACAACACGTACCGTGCCGCACAGGTCGCCTACCCCGGCGAGAGTGAGCTTGAGCGAGCCGACGTCTACTGTCGTGGGTTCCTGGAAGAGAAGCGAGCCTCTGGCAAATTTGGTGACAAATGGGTCATCCCCAAGGACTTGGCTGGCGAGGTACCAAAATCCATGTGCTTCTTGGCCACTTTGTCCACCTCACTGTTGATAAAATATGCACGCACTCTACATTTTTCGCGTCCATTTTGGCAGGTCGGCTACGCGCTGGACTTCCCCTGGAGAGCAAGCCTGCCACGAATCGAAACAAGGATGTATCTGGAGCAATATGGTGGCAGTGCCGATGTGTGGATCGGGAAAGTCCTCTATAGGTGATTGGTCAATTAACTCACCCCCTCCATAATTCCCAAACATGAACTGCGGCTCAACGGCTAGCTTCGAAAAATTTGCAGGATGCCCCTAGTCAGTAATGAACTGTTCCTCGAGACCGCAAGGGAAGATTTTCGCAGTTTCCAAAAACTCTGCCGACTCGAATGGAATGACCTCAGAAAGTGAGCTTCGGTTCCTACCTGCACATGTCTTTGAAGTTTAGTCGAAAGAAGGCTCCCAAGCATATATAGTTGTCGAAGTTGGTGGTGCTTATTATCCTATTGTTCTTTCTTCTTTGTGACTATATATACAGGTGGTATGACAGGAACAAGCTTGCAGAGTTCGGTGTGACGCCAAAGTGCGTATTGAGAGCCTATTTTTTAGCCGTAGCCAACATCTTCGAACCCGACCGAGCAATGGAGCGTCTCGCATGGGCGCGCACAGCAGTGGTTGCCGAGGTTGTCTCTTCGTACTTGCAAGGCAAAGCTTACGATGTCAGCACAAAGGTTCAGGGGGCGATTAGTGAGCTCGAGAAGTATGTCCATGATGCACTAACTAGGCATGCCTCTATGACATTTTCTTGTGATTCGGCGAACAAATACATGTTAACTTTCAGGGCATATGTGTTGGATGCAGGGTAGATGAGGATGCAGAGAAAGCCCTGCTAGGTGCAATTTGTGAGCTTATCGACCTGCCTTCGTCTGAAAATGCTTCTCCCGGTCTTTGCCAAGCTGTAAGATGAAACAAATACCAGCGCTCAAATAGCGGACTAGGAATCTAGGATAAAGCTGTTGGTAGCGGGGACTATTTTGAAACCATTTGATGGTAACCTATATAGAAATGAAAATGGATCCCTGATTCATTTTTTTTATATACTGCAGTGGAAGCAGTGGCTTAGATCATGCAGCGCAAAGGAAGGATTTGAATCCTGTGGAGGGAATACAGCATTGTTGATAATTCGTACAGTAGAAATTGCTTCCGGAAGGTATAGTTTGAAGGAGCATGACGTGAACTGTTCGGAGTACACCCAACTTGAGAGGCTCACGTCTTCCATCTGCGGCAAACTGACTTCTAGAGTTGCTGTTCAGGTATGAGGATTATCATCACAAAAGTAATTGTAAAATTAGAATGTTATGCACTAACTTACACACGAAAATGGTCAATTAGAATGGAGGATTAAAGAAAGAAGAGACTTCAGTCAGTGAAGTGGAGTTGGAGATGCAGGAGCTGGCTCAATGTGTTCTTCAGAGCTGCGACTCTATGGACAGGGTGACCAGGCAGACATTTCTCCATGTGGCAAAGAGCTACTACTATTCTTCTTATTGCTCGACTGAAACAATTGATAGTCACATCTCCAAGGTCATATTCGAGGATGTCAGTTCGGAATAGCACCAGTTCCATTAAATGAAGATGTCACATGAACCCCCTAATAAAAAAATCTCTTCCTTTATATATCCTACTATTACATCCTTGTACTGCTACTGTCATTACAAAGATGTTTTGTGCAAATTTGTTTCAGAGAGTTTTCTTTCTTTGTTTAAGAGCATTGCCAATCGCAACTACTAGCAAATCGAATAACCAGTAACTTCAAGAATAAATCTTTAAAATCAAAGACCTCTTTCACCATGGCACAACATTTATCTATGTCACCATCACGTCCCATAGTGCTAGTGCTCGCCACCTTGAGGATGGCTCCAGCCAGGCGAGTGGGCCAGCTATCTGAACATGAACAGGCATTTGAGGGCAACGTGATCCGTAAAAACAATCACCTTAGCCCCCACTAGGTACGACCTAAACTTGTCTATTGCAAAAACCACAGCTAGGAGATCTTTTTCGGTGGTAGCATAATTTAATTGGGCACCGTTGAGAGTCGTGCTAGCATAGGCTATATATCATGGTGTTTATTGTCCTAAGTTTGTCCTAGGACCGCCCCAACAGCATAATCGCTAGCACCGCACATGATTTCAAAGGGTAAACTCCAATCACACTACGTGAAAACCTCAAATAGGTCGCGGCTGTTACATCCACCCACATCTGTAACGGTTGTTGTTTGTCGCCCGTTACCTATAGGCGCGCCAGGACGACTCCCGGGTTGGACTCCACAACGCCTGTTACCAATGTGGACTTCTGGTAACGGGCTTCTTAAACACCCGTTACATAAATTCTTTGTAACGGATGTTAAAAGAACCCGTTACAAATGTCAAACCTATCGGTAACGGGCTCGTAAAGTCCATTACCGATAAAAGCCCTATCAGTAACGGGCTGCTTAAGTCCGTTACTGATCGTTGCCGTATTGGTAACGGGCTATAAAGTCCGTTACCGATAAGTTCGTACTGGAGACGCATGCTTATAGGATGCGTCTCCTTTGATTGGCACCCAGGGTTGCCTTTTTTCTCACATCGGAGACGCATGTTGTTATCTCGTCTGTGTGTCTGTGTCTTATCCTTTCAACACCACTCGCTCTCTCTCTGCAGAAGCTAGGCCACTCCTGTTCCAACAACAACACTCGCTATCTCTCTCTCCTCAGAAGGTCACTCGCTCGATCTGTGTGCTCAGATGTCCCCGCCGGCCTGTCCCGTTCGCCGCCACCAGCTGCGCGCGCTCTGAGGTTTGCGCGACGGCGAAAGGGGCCAGAGCGGACAGCAATTAGAATGGAGCATTAAAGAAAGATGAGAATTCAGTCAGTCAAGTGGATTTGGAGATGCAAGAGCTGGCTCAATGTGTTCTTCGTAGCCGCAACTCTATGGACGGGGTGACCGGACGGACATTTCTCCATGTGGCAAAGAGCTACTATTATGCTTCTTATTGCTCGACCGAAACAATTGATAGCCACATCTCGAAGGTCATATTGGAGGATGTCATTTCGGAATAGCACCAGTTCAAGTAAATTAAGATGTCACATGAACCCTCTGATTAAAAAAATCTCTTCCTTTATATATCCTACTACTATTACATCCTTGTATTGTTACTGTGATTACTAAGATGTTTTGCACAAATCTGTTTCAGAGAGTTTCCTTTCCTTTGTTTAAGAACATAGCCGATCGCGACTACTAGTAAATCGGATAACCAGTAACTTGAAGAATAAATCTTTAACTTGAAAGACCTCTTCCACCATAGCACTACATTTATCTATGTCACCACTCACCATCACAGGCCATAGCGTTTGCCACCTTGTGAGCTCCCTCCTCCGCTTGCGCCTGTGACTAGCCAACGACTCGAAGCTACTCCCTAACCCCCACTCGAGCTCCCACGGCCTTCCATGGTTTAGCTCAGCCTCGCATTGTACCGAAATCTGAGCCGTGGCGGCCATGCGGCCACTGTCTCACCGCCGGCCATCACCGGAGCCCGCTCCGACCCAATCTCCGCCGCCAATCGAGCTCAGGTGCACATCTGTGGAGCTTCGTGCCATTTGTTGGCCAAGTCCGACCGGCTATTGCCACTGGCGAGCTCTTCCCGCGGCAGAGGGGCATGCTTGCGATGATTGAATTCTTGCAGGGACTGTTGTGTAAACCCAAGGGCATTTGTGTGAAGTTTTAAATCTTTCTAAGGGCTCCTGAGCAAGTAGATTCTTAGTTTCTTTACTTCTTGGTCCAGTGGCTTGCAAAAATCATAGAAAATTGTAGAAAAAACATAAAAATGCAAAACCAATTTTCATGTACTCCTGGTGACAAAACCTAAAACTTGTGCAAAGCTTGTATATACTTTTGTGATATAGTTTTTGCATGAAAAATTGAAATGTGTTTTACCTAGATCTGTTGTACTGCCAAATCCACACATGATCATGAGCTGAATTTTGGATATGTTGTGAGTACTAGCATGTGTAGGCCCTGTGCAAAAATTTGCACAAAGTTAATGAATGAATCTTTTATTATGATTTATCTTGTAATTATGCCTTTTCTGCATTAATGAATTTGTGTGAAGTTTTAAATCTTTCTAAGGGCTCCGGTCCAATGGCTTCGTTGGTTTAGTGTTTGAAAGTACTAAGCACTTGTCGGAAATGGGAACGGTAAGCTTAGTACCTAAATGAGGCGGTGCGGGAACTTTGTGCTACTAAACTTAGGGCTGCGGCCTCGGGCTCGCCACCTGACTACTTGCATGAGGCTGGGTGACCATGGTGGCGCGTAGACCAGTAAACCATGTACTTGAGATTGTAGCATCTGACCCTAATCCTAGGAATGATGGGAACCGCCTGGTTGGTGAACTCTTAGTGAGGGCATCTCCCGTGTGTTTAGGTCCACCTTGCAAGGTTTGAATCAATCGATTGTCGGCCTCTCACTGTTAACTGAGACTACTTAATCTACTAGCCATGATATCCCTTTATGATTGAACTTTGTGAATATTATTATTTGATTAATTGTATTGTATAAATATGATTGCAATAGTTGCTTATCTAGTAATGAATACTCCTACTAGAACTTGAGCTAAACTGTGAAAGTAAGGATTCACTACTTAGTAGCTTTTTGCCAAACAAACCCACTAGACAAAAGCCTTGCATGATTAGAGGTAAAGATCTTTCTTTTAGACGGGTAAGCCTTGCTGAGTATTAGTATACTCAGCCTTGCTATTTTAATGTTGTTCCAGGTATTGCATGTGATGTGTGGCCTAGAGAGATTCCACCCGTCTGGGAGCTGGGATGGGTGGATGATGATGAGTGATTGCATCATGGACATGCCTCCTATGATGTTGATCGTACCGTTTAGTTATCTTCCGTTGTTTTATTAAACTCTTAACCTTTTACTTTCATGTCAAGAACTATGGTTTGTAATAATCGACCCTACGGGGAATTTGATGTTAATTTGTAAGGCAATCTGGACTCTCCTTCGTGGGAGTTTTAATGCATACGTTCGATCCTCTCTATGTTTTCAAGTGATTTACCGAGCGTAAACCCGGCAACACTCAACGAGATGATTCTTTAATGTCGCTTAATGACCAAATGGAGTGGTTTAGGCGATAGTACGGAATCATCTCGGATGGGGTTCTCACAGTTGGTACCAGAGCATCCGTATGCACCAAAGTGATTAGATTAATACTAATCACATGATTTACAATAAAACTTACCAAGATTGATTGGATTTTGAAAATCCGTTGGATCGTTAAGGAATGATCTAGATCGAGAGGCCCTAGAGGGAATTTTGGGTTCTTTAAGGTGGCATAAGAATCTGTGGTTTATTTTGCTAACTTCCAGCACTTTATTTTATGTCAGACTTACTTTCTTGCACAACCAAACTAGATGAGCCATGTGTTTTATACGTGTGCTGTTCCGCATCACGGGAATTGTGAGAGTTGATGGAGTGATCTATTCAACAGATCCCATCTTCTCGTCTGGTCGCTCACGTGTTTTACACGTATGCTTTCCGTATGAAGTCATACGAAGGATGACATGCTCTATTCAAGATGAACATGTCATGAGTTGTGATGTCGCCACATTTTGCCATACGTGTGCATTCCGCATGACGAATGTGCGAGGCAAGGATGCACTCCATTCAAACGGAGGGTGTCTGAGGTTGGACGCTGTCCATGCAGCAGCTTGACGCATGGATACCGTTTCTATAGTGAACGGTAATGTATGTGGATGCTTTCGTGACATGCTGGAATGGGAGGTTCGTTTTCTGCAGGTACACTAACTACATTTCGTAAGTCGCTAAGTGCGAATCAAGTAGCTCCAATTAGTTATTATAAGGAGAGCCGATTATAAGCTTGCCACAGGCACTAACTATGTCTTTTGTGATCCTTGTGTGTGAGGTCATCTAAGACATGTGCATCATGATTAAAAGCTTGTTCAACCTAAAATTTGTTGTTGCATGTTTGAGTAAATTTCCTAGGGTCATTGTTTGATCTTAGACAAGGTTATCCTCTCTTTCGATCTTAGGAATTTTCTGGCAGATTCTGTTGCTGTCTTTTCATAATTTTTAGACCCAAATCTGTGAGAATCTGACAAGACATCCTTTAGGAAAGTTGTTTGATATCAAATTTACCATCTTCTATGAATTTCTCATGATTTTAGAAATTTTCTATCAGGAGTTATGATCAGTTTAGTAAGTCTCCGTCCTATTGTTTTTCTGGGTAACCTTCCTCTGAAAATGGAATTTTTTAAGCATGTTCCAATCCAATCTAGATCTACTTTTGAATACCTAAAATGTGCACAATTATGTCGCTGAGTTGCTGTAGAAATTTGGGAAATTTGGGGGCTCTGGTTTTTATGTTAAGAATTTTTGTTCATACCTTCCAGAATTTTACACCCGTACTCATGTTAATATCAATTCGATGTCTAACGTGTAGTCCCTATTTTTGTACAGATGGCGCAGCCACCGGTCTACGAGATCGACGTGGACGGTACCATTCGTACCGATTCCCTTGACTAGGAGAGTTTTCCCCGCATTTTTGGGAGACTCTCGATGATGTTGGCTACACTACGCCACAGCTGTGCGAGGTAGTCTACTTTTGGGACCAGGGTGTTCCCAACGCCTGCACGACTGCGACCATGCCACCTCACCCCGAGCACCCGGAGTGGGAAGACTTGAGCATGATGTTTTTCGCTCATCGTGGTATCGAGTTGGTCGAGTCCGCGGCCATGTGGATCCTCCACACCTTCTACGAGCATTACTCGGACGAGGTGATGGTCACTGCGCTGGGGTTGTTCCTAGCCATGGACTCACTTGACCCAACTTAGCGTGAGCGTATGTCGCTCACCGACGTGTTGCGCATGACTGACCCTCTAGAGGTCATCGTGCGCCAACTTCTGAGGTTGTTGAGGCGGTCTACAACATGCAGGTGTTCCGTCTCTCCACTCAGGGTATAATTTCTGTTGTGTTGATGGACGCCACGGCTATGAGGGATATCCTCACCTTCAACCTTCTGTTTGAGTGACAGGTGCAACTAGCTCACACTGAGGCCCAATGTTTTGCCATGGTGCAGAACATGGCGGAGATGCAGAACCAGGTGGCTGAATTGGAGATAGAAGTGGAGGTGTGGCAAGCATTGGCACACCATGGGCAGAAGCCGCCGATCGCTCCGGCCGCTCCGGACGAGTTACAGGGAGCTTTGGGCTTGAACGACAACAGCGTCAACGGTCCACCACCCGCTTCTCCAGGGACTAGTGCTGGCTTCGCTGCGGGCGACTAGTTGTTTAGTTGTTGTCTTTAGAAGAAAAGTCATGTACTCTTGGTTTAGCCTTTTGATCAACTAGGTTTTGTGGAAGGGTCGAGGCTGCTCGGAGAGTATGTGTGATGTGCTTTTGTTCTATATACATAGTGTGTTAGGTGTTCCAAAAACTCTGCATCATGTAATGCTTGGATGAACACCTTTGTGTTGTTGCTTTAAATGAATGAATTAGGGTTGTTGTGATCAAAATTTCACATTTTGTTGAATACCAAAGTTGTGCGGAATATTTCGGAGATCATGCTCACCAAAATTCATCACATAAGCGTACCGAGAATTATGGCAAAAGTTGTGCATTTTGGCCTATAGGAAAAACAACTAGGCAGAACCTCTGTTCCGGAATTTTTCAAGCATGATAATGTTGGAATTTGACCTCGAGTTGAATACCAATGTTGGAGCTTACTAAATTTTGCACTTGCTGACCAAAAATGAAAATGTTTTCCTAAAGGGGCAGAGAGTTATGAATTTTTCATTAACTCAGCTGCGCTGTCCGGTTTCCGTAGAAATGATGTTATGAGTTTTCGTCTTGCATATTCTCCTTATGAATAATGTAAGCAAGCTTGTGAATATGTGGCTAATGAAAACTTCATGAATTTCAGATGGTGGGACTAACCTGTGCATCCCCTAATGGTTTTGGTGCAAGTGGGAGTGACGCTCCGCCACCTCCTCCCAACATGACGATTCAGGAGTGTCGGGCATACACCCCGGGTACTCATGCAAGGAAGGAAGAAGACGGACTCCTACTAAAATTCCCCTGTAATCCTACTAGGACTCGTTCCGTGTAATCCTACTAGGACTCCTGCCTTGTAACCGACAAGGAACCCGCCCCCTGGACTATATAAAGGATGGGCCGGGTACCTAGCCGGGAACCTGATCTCAACCCAACACCAAGCGCATGGTGCCATACTTGATCCCCCATACAGGACGTAGGGTTCGCCACCTTGGCAGCCCGAACCTATATAAATCTTTTGTCTCGTATCCTTGTGCATACCTTCGAGTTCTCGGTCCCCCGATCACGATCCTCACCACACAAACTACTACCTCGGGTACCCCCTTGGTAGGTTTGCCGGTCTAAAACACCGACAGCTGGCGTGCCAGGTAGGGGTGATCATCACCACCGGGCGAATTCGAAGGACCCTCATCAATAAGATCAATCTACTCGTCGACTTGCCGAGATCCAATGAAGCTCGTCGTCAATTACTTCACCTACGCCGTGCGTCCGGTTGCATCGGCACGTCGCGCGGCTTGTCGCGTGACTCGTCGTCGACTACTTCGCCTCACGCAGGCTCATCGTCAACAACTTCGCCTACGCCGCGCGTCTTGGTGCCTCGGCACGTCGCGCGGCTCGTCACGCAGCTCGTCGTTGACTACTTCGACTACGCCACCCGTCCTGGTGCCTCGGCACGTCGCGCGGCTCATCACGCGACTCGTCGCGCCGCTCGTCGTCGAATACTTCGCCTACGCCGCGCGTCCGGGTGCCTCGGCACGTCGCGCGGCTCGTCGCGAGGCTTGTCGTAGACTACTTCACCTACGCCGCGCGTCCGGTTGCTTCGGCACGTCGCGCGGCTTGTCGCGTAACTCGTCGTCGACTACTTCGCCTCACGCAGGCTCGTCGTCGACTACTTCACCTACGCCGCATGTCCAGGTGCCTCGGCACGTCGCGCGGCTCGTCGTCGAAAACTTCGACTACGCCGCGCATCCGGGAGCCTCGGCACGTCGCGCGGCTCATCACGCGACTCGTCGCGCTGCTCGTCGTCGACTACTTCGCCTACGCCGCGCGTTCGGGTGCTTCGGCACGTCGCGTAGCTCGTCGTGTGGCTCGTTGTCGACTACTTCACCTACGCCCTGCGTTCGGGTGCCTCGACACGTCGCGCGGCTCGTCGTCGAAAACTTCGACTACGCCGTGCGTCCGGGTGCCTCGGCACGTGGCGTGGCTCATCACGCGACTCGTCGCGCCGCTCATCGTCGACTACTTCGCCTACGCCTCGTGTCCGGGTGCCTCGGCACGTCGCGCGGCTCGTCGCGTGGCTCGTCGTCGACTACTTCACCTACGCCGCGCGTTCGATTGCTTCGGCACGTCGCGCGTCTTGTCGCGTGACTCGCCAACGACTACTTCGCCTCGCACAGGCTCGTCGTCAACTACTTCGCCTACGCCGCGCGTCCGGGTGCCTCGGCACGTCGCGCGACACATCACGCGGCTCGTCATTGACTACTTCGACTACGCCGCGCGTCCGGGTGCCTCAGCACGTCGCGCGGCTCGTCACGCGGCTCGTCATTGACTACTTCACCTACGCTGCGCGTCCGGTTGCTTCGGCACGTCGCACGGGTTGTCGTGTGACTCATCGTCGACTGCTTCGCCTCCCGCAGGCTCGTCGTCGACTACTTCGCCTACGCCGCGCGTCCGGGTGCCTCGGCACATCACGCGGCTCATCACGCGGCTTGTTGTCAACTACTTCACCTACGCCGTGCGTCCGGTTGCTTCGGCACGTCGCGCGGCTTGTCGCATGACTCGTCGTCGACTACTTCGCCTCGCGCAGGCTCGTCGTCGACTACTTCGCCTACGCCGCGCGTCCGGGTGCCTTGGCATGTCGTGCGGCTCATCACGCGGCTCGTCGTCGACTACTTCACCTACGCCGCGCGTCCGGTTGCTTCGGCACGTCGCGCGGCTTGTCGCATGACTCGCCATCGACTACTTCGCCTCGCACAGGCTCGTCGTCGACTACTTCGCCTACGCCGCGCGTCCGGGTGCCTCGGCACGTCGCGCGACTCATCACGCGGCTCGTCATCGACTACTTCGACTACGCCGCGCATCCGGGTGCCTCAGCACGTCGCGCGGCTCATCACGCGGCTCGTCATTGACTACTTCACCTACGCCGCGCGTCCGGTTGCTTGGGCACGTCGCGCGGGTTGTCGCGTGACTCGTCGTCGACTGCTTCGCCTCCCGCAGGCTCGTCGTCGACTACTTCGCCTATGCCGCTCGTCCGTGTGCGTCGGCACGTCGCGCGGCTCGTCACGCGGCTTGTCATTGACTACTTCACCTACGCCGCACGTCCGGTTGCTTCGGCACATCACGCGACTTGTCGCGTGACTCGTCGTCGACTACTTCGCCTCGCGTAGGCTCGTCGTCGACTACTTCGTCTACGCCGCGCGTCCGGGTGCCTTGGCATGTCGTGCGGCTCATCATGCGGCTCGTCATCGACTACTTCGACTATGCCGCGCGTCCGGTTGCCTCGGCATGTCGCGCGTCTCATCACGCGACCTGTCGCGCCGCTCGTCGTCGACTACTTCGCCTACGTCGCGCGTCCGGGTGCCTCGGCACATCGCGCGGCTCGTCATCGACTACTTCACCTATGCCGCGCGTCCGGTTGCTTCGGCACGTCGCACGGCTTGTCACGTGACTCGTCGTCGACTACTTCGCCTCTTGCAGGC
Source organism: Cenchrus americanus (assembly GCA_947561735.1). NCBI lineage: Eukaryota > Viridiplantae > Streptophyta > Magnoliopsida > Poales > Poaceae > Cenchrus > Cenchrus americanus. Next base: position 194,015,456 of record OX387242.1, read on the forward strand.
TCAACATCGACTACTTCACCTACGCCGCGCGTCCGGGTGCCTCGGCACGTCGCGTGGCTCGTCACGCGGCTAGTCGTAGACTACTTCACCTACGCCGCACGTCCGGTTGCTTCGGCATGTTGCGAGGCTTGTCGCGTGACTCGTCGTCGAAAACTTCGCCTCGCGCAGGCTCGTCATCGACTACTTCACCTACGCCGCGCGTCCGAGTGCCTCGACACGTCGCGCGACTCGTCACGCGGCTCATCGTCGAAAACTTCGACTACGCCGCGCATCCGGGTGCCTCGACACGTCGTGCGGCTCATCACGCGACTTGTCGCGCCGCTCGTCGTCGACTACTTCGCCTACGCCGCGCGTCCGGGTGCTTCGACACGTCGCACGGCTCGTCGCTTACTACTTCACCTACACCGTGCGTCCGGTTGCTTCGGCACGTCGCGCGGCTTGTCGCGTGACTCGTCGTCGACTACTTCGCCTCGCGCAAGCTCGTCGTCGATTACTTTGCCTACGCCGTGCGTCCGGGTGCCCCGGCACGTCGCGCGGCTCGTCATGCGGCTCGTCGTCGACTACTTCGACTACGCCGTGCGTCCGGGTTCCTCAGCATGTCGCGCGGCTCGTCACGCGGCTCGTCATTGACTACTTCACCTACGCTGCGCGTCCGGGTGCCTCGACACGTCGCGCGGCTCGTCACACGGCTCGTCGTCGACTACTTCGACTACACCGCAAGTCCGGCGCCTCGGCACGTCGCTCGGCTTGTCACGCAACTCGTCACGCCGCTCGTCATCGACTACTTCGCCTACGTCGTGCGTCCGGGTGCCTCGGCACGTTGCGTGCCTCGTCGCGTGGCTCGTCGTCGACTACTTCACCTACGCCGTGCGTCCGGTTGCTTCGGCACGTCGCGCGGCGTGTCGCGTGACTCGTCGTTGACTACTTCACCTCGCGCAGGCTCGTCGTCAACTACTTTGCCTACGCCACGCGTCCGGGTGCCTCGGCACGTCGCGCGGCTCGTCACGCGGCTTGTCGTTGACTACTTCACCTATGCCGCGCATCCGGCTCCTTCGGCACATCACGGGGCTTGTCGTGTGACTCGTCGTCGACTACTTCGCCTCGCGCAGGCTCGTCGTCGACTACTTTGCCTACGCCGCGCCTCCGGGTGCCTCGGCATGTCGTGCGGCTCGTCACGCGGCTCGTCGTCGACTACTTCGACTACGCCGAGCGTCCGGGTGCCTCAGCACGTCGCGCGGCTCATCACGCGACTCGTTGCGCCGCTCGTCGTCAACTACTTCGCCTACACCACGCGTCCGGGTGCCTCGGCACGTCGCGCGACTCGTCATCGACTACTTCGCCTCGCGCAGGATCGTTGTCGACTACTTCACCTACGCCACGCGTCTGGGTGCCTCAGCATGTCGCGAGGCTCATCACGCGGCTCGTCGTAGACTACTTCACCTACGTCGCGCGCCCGGTTGCTTTGGCACTGTTGACGGTTAATAGTTATATCAAAGTTCGTTTAGACTTGCAAGCAGACAAGTCTCCCGTTGTAGTCAAGGGACCCTTCTTCCCTCGAGTGATGAAACCAAGGTATCGAATCCGTGGAACAAATGTGTGATGCATAAGATGATCTATTAAATCCAAGTAACTTCAATCTTCGGTAAAAGAGAAACCCTAATGCATCTAGATAGAAGACACGAAACTAATCTAATCTACTAAAGACTGGAGATAACAAAGTAAGATTCGGTAGATAAATCGATCTAGAGAGATCGGGTTAAGCCTTTTGTTGAAGTTCCAAGCAAGAGAAGAAGTAGCAAATTGAATCTTATTAGAACCTCTTTAAATCGTGGTTTCCCGTCCAACTCCGAAAACATCCGCCTTTCGGAACCCCCGTTCTGTCACAACGTATCCCTACTCATGCTGGTAGTCTAGGGTGAGTCAAAAGACATGTCGAGATTCTTTCGGAAGATTCGGCGTGTACCTCTAGCCACCGCGGCTACAAGAAAACACCCAAAGGGATCTATCTCGAGAATAGATCTAGAATAAGCAAAGTCGATCGAAAAACGAAATTTTCGAAGAAACACTTGATCGCAAGGAATAGATTCAACTTGATAATTCAACTATGACAATGATACATACACAAGATCACCACCGGGATCCTTCCTTGATCTTGCTTCTAGCTCCGGGAACTCCAACGTGGTCTTCCGTGCAAGGTTCCCACGTCGGCTAGGGAGACCCTAGTCAACTAGCTCGACCCTCTCCTCTCCGGGATGGTGTCCCTCTCTTCTCTGCTCCTCGGCAGCCGATGACGAATTGGATCCTGCGTGGCTCTCGACCCTTGGGCTATAAATAGCCCGAATGGCAGCTATGTCAAAGGAGGGAGCAAACGGGCCCTGGACTGGGCTGGGCCGGCTTGGGCCCATCCAGGCCCAGCTCGCGACCTCCTTTGCGTGGTGTCAGTTCCAGAGTCTTCTAGATGCTTCCCCCTTCTTCATGTAGGTCCATGTCGTCAGTTTCTCTCCGAGTTGGACATAGCTCCTTGTCTCGCAAGATTCGGCACTTTTTTGGTTAGGTCCTCGGAGTTTGTCATCTTCTCGAATTGAGTCCTTGGCTTCTTGGAGTCGAGTTTGCTTCATTGCATGAATTGTACGGGCTCCAAGGTCTCGTCACAAGGTGCTTGATGAACTTATCCCTAAAGTCTTGCATTCAACGCTAAATCCCTGCATGAACACTAAACTCCAAAACCGACATGCACGAGTGAACTTGTTATACCACGGGGGTTAGTACCAATGGATATGGTATAAAACTTATGCCAACACCGAAGGTAAACTCATGGCTAGGTTGACGGATTTTCACCGTCAACATCTCCTCCATGCTTAAACCTTGCTCGTCCTCGAGTAAGCCTTCGATGGCTATCATCGTTGCCCATCAATGTTAAACCTTGCATTTGCTCATACATGAGAAAACGTAATGCTCTCGAAATTTTAATTCGTTAAAGTTCCATAATGTACTAGCCTTCATCTCTACGGAGGGTAGATTCTTAATTAAGCTTATCCCACAAGTATTAACATGCTCACAAAGTTTAAATAGATCTCAGAATTTTTTTTGAAATAAAGAATGAGATGAAGAAAAGCTAAACCAAGTTCACAAATTTAAATCATCTTGTATGTTGCTCATGAACTCTCATCTCATCTTGTCTCTCAAGCCTATATACTCTACTCCTTTCCCTCTCATCGTATATGTGTGGCAGGCTTTATATGGAGCTTTGGGAAAGTTTAGTCCTACCAAGATATTATAAATGAGATGTTGTCAAAATAAGACAAGCTTCTCATGGTCTTACCGAGACTCGTCAAAAAGGTCATAGGAAAATAATGTTATATCAAGGAGGGAAAAGAGAAAAATACACACACTTGAGATAGGTGGACATGTGCAAATGGCAAAGAGTGATCCCGAGGCACAAAGGAAGTCCTCGTTATCGGATTGCACATGGTTGGAAAATTGAGTATGGATCTTTTAATCTTGAAGCCTTGAATTTCCTAATGCACTTTAGAGAACCGGGGAGTTCACATAATTTTTTTTAATTTTTATTTTTACACATACTCATATATTTTTTTCTCTTTTTCTCATTTTTCTCTTTCTTTCTTTCTTTCTTTCTTTTTGTCTTTCTTTCTTTCTCTTTCTCATTCATTTTTTCTTCTTTCTCTTAAAATTTTTTATTTTCTCCCCTTTGAACTCTAAAATTGCATCGTACCTACCTCCTCCCCCATGCTTAGACGTTGCTCGTCCTCGAGCAAAGAGGCGATAAATAAGGTAGGTACCGGAAATATTTTACCTTAGAGAGATACTTGAATTCTTCAATGTTGGCACCGTCTTGCGATCTTCCTTGAATTGATGATCCATTCTCAACGATAGGTTGTGGTCATGGAGTTAATCACAAAAGATGATATTTGGTTTTAAGAGTGGATATCCGGCGAGGTTTGTGAGATCTCCGATGCGGGAATACACAATGCACGGATAAAAGGCTAGCAAAAAGATAGATACGCAAAAATGGAATGACCAGCTTCTTAGTCTCGGGCCTGAGAAATCATGGCCTGCAATAACTCACTCAAAAATAAATCTTGTACACTAAGGTTTATGCACTCAAATATATATTAGGCTCTGGATAGGTTGAGCAACACACAAGTGATATGTATGACAAGGTTAGCGATATCTTTGAGCATAAAAACCATCTTCAATCTATTTATAACTTGAGAGCACATAAAACACTATGGGTCTTTATTTTAATCATAACCTCCACTAAAGATTAAGCTAGCATTTAGATAAATTCAGATTCGTATTTTAGGAAAGCACTAGCTTTAACATGCATAAATCAATTACAAAGATAAACAAAGCGGCAATTTTAATCATATATCATTATGGCACAATTTTTTGTAACTTTTCCAAAGGTGTAAACAAGGTGGTGTCTTTATTAATGGTGAAAACAAACTGAAATACATGCTGAAAATAAACAAACACACTTGCTGAAATTTAAATAAAAACAGAAAATATTACGCAAACACAAACAAACAAAAGCTGAAAATTATAGAGAAAAAGAAAAGAAAAGAAAACTAAGGTTCCTCCTTCTTCCTAATCCTCCGCCCGAACATCGCCTCCAACGAATTGATCCGGCTCCACTAGGTGAACGCGTCCAAGCTCATAAGCAATATTTGCACTACCCTCACCAAGTTGAGCCGCGTTGGTTTGGATGGCTGCGACGTTTTGCATATTTCTCGCAACATACCCTCCAATTATGGCCATGCTTTGTTGGGGTTGGGGATATTGTGTGTAGGGCTTCGCGAAGGTTACGTTGGGCACCACATAATTTGGTGGGGGTACCGGTGCACCACCCCCCATGCTTGCATTTGTGGCCCTCCGTAATAACTTGGCGGAGGAGGAATCCCGCCGAACGGTGGCACATTAGGTTGTGCACCACGCGCTTGCGTGGAGGAAGATCCCTCCTCTACGATTCTTCCTCTTTTATTTTTCTTCGCCGGGACAAGGAGTCCCTCTTCCAACCAATCTTCCCTCCCTTGAATGAAAAGTCTAAGCCTTGCATACGGAAGGGGTAGGTTCACCGTGGCCAAACGAAAACCTCCTCTCTCATTTCCACTAATATATTTGCCTTGACGCAAATACTCAATGCCGAGAGAGGTCCCACGCAAAAGATGTTCGGGGTTTCTTGTGATCCCCGGCCGTAGGGAGATGGCCAACATAGAGAGGTAGCACCCCGAACCAATATCTCCCGCACCCGATGTTGCCTCGCAACACCAACGGTTGATCATAAGGTATGAGGGGTCTATTGGCTGCTTGGCAATTAAAGCCGAGTAGAGCCAATTCAACTCCGTGTCGGTCACCTTCGTCTCCCTCATCCTTCTCAATATCCTCTTGCTCATCCAAGAGTTGAATACTTGGATAATGGGGTTACGGATGCAATTGTGTTGTTGGTGGGCTTCTCCAGAGATCAATATCCAAAATCCATCTAACATGTCGGGCGGCACGTCAACTTTCTCCGGAGCCCCCTTATGGAATCCAAGTAGCTCCCTAACATGCTCGTAGGGAACCACTTGTTGGACTCCCTCCAAACGGAATGATAAACTTTGCACCCCATCATCAAGGATAGGTGCAATGGTCATCAAGATTTCCAAGGCGAACTCCTTGTGGGTGTCCGCCGACACTCCGTTGGAGAATTGCACCCATCCAAGGTGCCCCAACATGTAATATATGTCGGTGCCGAAACCCAAGTAGTTGAGTGCTTGATCGTCGAAGTCGACGTTGGGCACAAGCCTCTTCTCAAGACGGGAGAGTTTCTTTTCCTCCTCCTTTGACAATATGATGAAGCCATATGAGGAATATATCGGAGTGTATGGAGGTGGCGCGGTCGAACGGGTCGATCATCGAGGTGGAACGGGCGGCTCCTCCGTGTGCCCTTGAGGTTCGGTAAACCTCATGGACGTGCTCCTTGTTGCCCCCATGCCACCGAGGAGGAGAGCGTCGTTCCTCCTTGGCGGTGCCGTATCCTCCTCCATGCTCCGAGGAGACTCAGAAACCGAGTGCCTCCTTGAAGACGTCGTCGACGACGGCTTGGATGATGATGAACCCTTCTTCTTTGAGAAGAGACTTGTCGTTTTCTTCCACATGATTGCAGCACTCTTTTCTCCACTAAAACTCCGGGTTGCAACCGGTAACTAGGCTCTTAAGAACTTACTTCGGGATGTGGACTTTGAGTGGATTAAGGTTGTGGATTTTTTTTGAGCTATCTGTCGGGGACAGCCCTAGGGGTCCCCTTTAACAACTGGGGAATCCCCCACTTAAAACCCGCAACAAGACAAAGCCAAACACACCTTACTTAATCATGCAGGACATGGCCCACGCTGCGGAGGCCTCGACGGCCCACCAAGGCGGCCCACTCGAAGATCCCCTCGAGCAGGCTTCGCCTCGCTCGAGGATACGCGCCTTCCTCGGGCGGGCTCCGCCCCATTCGAGGGGGTGCGCCTACCTCGAGCGGGCTCCGCCTCGCTCGAGGGTCCGCTTCGCCCTCGAACGGAGTCCGCCTCGCTCGAGGGCGCTCCGCACGCGCACGCCGGCCCCCGTACATGGGCATTTAATGCCATGACAACGGCGGGGGCGGCGCCATCATGCGCCCGGGGCTCGCGCCCGTGCCGCCGCACCAACTCCCCGGGGAGGGAACCCATCCCCGCCACCGTGGGGGGACCGTGCGGCGTGGCCGGTGCCGTCCCGTGACGCCGCGCCGCCCGCCCCGCACGGCTAACGCGCCGAGCCCTCGAAGGGGGGCCGGCTGCACCCTCGATCTGCTTTCTTGTGACCTCATAGGGTTAGGTGGAGGCGCTAGGCCGGCGGGGCGCCATCCCTGCCACTGTTAACGGCATGGCTGCCGCCCCCGCGCGTACGAGCCCACGTCGGGCGCTGTGGCAACAGCTCCGGCGCTGTGGAGCGTGCGGAACGGGACGTCGCCTTACCTGCCACTGTGCCCCGTACGGACCGACGTCAGCAACCCCCTCGAGCCCACTAGAGGACATCACAGCCATCCGCTGCTCTTCTACCCTCGAAGCCGCCACTGTTCGGGTACAAGATACGCCATGATGGCCAGATCGCTGCAAGAATCGTCCGGGCGGCCGCCTACTCTACAGCATAGCACACCACGCTTCCCCACGTAGCTAATTAGCGCGGCGCACATGTGATTCGCTCTCTCCTTGGTCTATACAAGGGAGCCGAACCCCCCTGCCACAGGGGACGGAAAGAACACAACAGAACACAACACGAGATAGGTCGCATTGCGCACTTGCTCTCCAATTCTCCCACAACATCTTCAGCCACTACACCAGGGACTTGGGAGACACGCTCCCTCTCCCGCCTTGCTTGTAGCAGCCCCACTACAGGCACCCCCGGTGCTGAGCAATATAGTGCCTTGACCACGCCACTGCTGGACGTACGGCCCCCCGGCCGGAACCAGGATAAACTTTGTGTCTTTTATTGCTTAGCATCGACCATTGAGGGATAGACCTTGGCGCTTATTACTGGTTAGTGTCGGGACCACATTCCGCAACGACAGTTGGCGCCCACCGTGGGGCCATCGAGCGCCTAAGGTCGTTCCATCATCAACTCCCTCCATGGTGATCCGCACTGAGTACCGCGGCACGCGTTACTGCATGGGCAGCTCGGACACCCTCCCCGCCGGGTTTGAGATCCGGTTCGGGGGCCTGAACTTCCAGGCCACGGGGAACGACTACCTGATGCGCCTCACCAACCGTGAGGAGCTCCGTGCGCGGCGCCAGGCCGGGTCCGCTCCGGTCCCCGCTACGCGCACCGCCACGACGCCGGCGCCCGCCGGCACGGATGCCGCGGGTCCGCCGGCGCCACGACGCCGCCGCCGCTCCGGCCAGCGTTCGCGCCAGGCGTGGTCCGAGCGACGACAAGCTGAACGCGCCGCCTCTCAACATGGCGCACCTATCATCACAACAACCACCGCCCCGGCGGGGCAGCGCGCGGTCTCCGGGCCGCGCTTCCCCATCGGCCTTCGCGGTGCTACGACGGCGTACAACGCCAACGTCAACACGACGATGCGCAGGGTTCCCCCTGGTCGTCACGTCTTCGTCGCCAGGGACCCCGGCGCCTCAGCGGGTGACGAATCGTCACTGGGTTCCCTTGATGCGTTGCCACCCGCCAACCTCCACGGGTACGCAGAATGGGACTTCTCCGGCGTGCCGGACCCGGTCACGTTCAGGCGCTTCCTTGACGCTACGGACTACTGGTTCGGCTGCTCCGACGACTCCAGCACCGGGAGTTACGACCCCGCGTGGGAATGCTGCGTTGTCATCGCCAACGACCCAGCAAATGCCACCGGCGCGGTGGGCGCAGGCGACGGGGAGGTCACGCCTGCCCCGGGCATCGCACCGCGCCTGGCTGCGGGGCCCAGCACCCCTGCTGGGGCTGACGTCGACGCACAGCTAGCCCAAGCCCACGAGCTCGAGGCCAAGCTGGCAGAAGAATATCGAACGGTGCGGCTGCTCCACGCCTCGATGGCTGGGGAAGCCTCCGCGCACGGCGAACGCGTGCGGGAGCCGGCGCACAGCCCGCGACCGCATCGCCGCCGACCCGGACGCACCTCCGCGGGCGAGCCGAAGCTCATTGCCGCCGCGACGCTGCTACGGGCCATGCCGGCACCCTCGACCCCTGAGGCGCGGAACCTGCACCGCGAGGTGCAGGCCCTCATCGAGCAAGCGGCCGTCCAGCAGGCCGAAAGCTCAGCGTCGCGCATCCGCCAACAGGGGGATGCACAGGGAGACGAGGCTGCACAGGGGGGCGAACCTCGGTCCATGCAGGTGAAGCTGCGGGGCGACCCGCTAACCCTGGACGCGCGCCGGCCAAGGAGCGGCTCCTTGACACGCGCAGGGCGCTGGACGGGGACTCCCGCAACGTCATCAACGCCCGGCGCACGAGTAAGGCGGATGCACGAGCAGCGGTAGGCTACCACCCTCGACGGGGTGGACGCTACGACAGCGACGAAGACCGCTCTCCGACGCCGGAGCCCCCGGGGACCCGCGTGTTCAGCCAGGAGATCCGTGCAGCGGCCTTCCCCCAATGCTTCCGCCAGCCCTCGACCATCATCAAGTACAATGGGGAGACGGATCCCCGCGTGTGGCTCAACGACTACCGCCTGGCATGTCAGTTGGGCGGGGCCACCAGCGACGAGGTCATCATCCGCAACTTGCCCCTACACCTCGGCGATTCGGCTAGGACGTGGCTCGAGCACCTGCCCGCCAGCCAGATCCACAACTGGGACGATCTGGTCCGCACATTCGTGGGCAACTTCCAGGGCACGTACGTGCGCCCCGGGAATTCCTGGGACCTACGCTCCTGCACTCAGAAGCCCGGCGAGTCGCTACGGGACTTCATACGGCGCTTCTCCAAGCGTTGTACAGAGCTCCCCAGCGTGGCGCAATCCGAGATTGTGCACGCCTTCCTCGAGGGCACCACGTGCCGGGACCTCGTGCGAGAGCTGGGACGCAGCCCGCCCGCAGACTCCAACGAGCTGTTCGACATCGCCACCAGCTTCGCCTCAGAAGAGGAGGCCGTGGGGGCGATCTTCGACGGAAAGAAGGGCAAGCGCTCGGACGATGCGCCCGCGGAGGGCAGCAAGTCCAGGGAGCCCCACCAGAAGGACAAGCGGGGCAAGAAGGGAAAGAAGCCGTGCCGCGAGGCGCGCGAGCAGGGGCGCGACGGCGATGATGCCGAGGCCCTTGCTGTTGACCCGGCTCGACGAGGCCCTCGACCGGCCCCTTGAGGTCCGGGGGTGTTTGACGACATGCTGAAAAAGCCATGTCCTTACCACAAGACCCCAGTAAACCACACCCTTGAGCAGTGCGACATGCTCAAGAAGTTCTACGGCTGCGCCGCCGCAAAGGACGCGGAGGCCAAGAAGGCCGGAGGAGATGGCGACGCCGGCGGCTTTCCCGCCGTGGAGAACGTGTTCCTCATCTTCGGGGGACCCACCGTCGACATGTCGACCCGCCAGCGCAAGCGGGAGCGGCACGAGGTCCTCGCCGCGGAGAAGGTGCCTCTCTCCTTACTCAATTGGTCAGAGGACGCCATCACCTTCAGCCGGAAAGACCACCCGAACCGCATCCCCAACCCGGGCCAGTACCCACTGGTGGTCGACCCGATCATTGGGAACGCACGGTTCTCAAAGGTCCCGATGGACGGGGGCAGCAGCCTCAACATCCTCTACGCGCATACACTGCGCTTGCTGGGGATTGGGTTGGACCGTTCCGGCCAGCCCCGAAGACGACGCTGTTCCACGGCGTCGCGTCCGGCAAGAGAGTCCAGCCCCTCGGGCAGATCGACCTGCCAGTTTGGTTCGGCACCGCGAAGAATTTCCGCAAGGAAACGCTCACCTTCGAGGTGGTGGGGTTTAAGGGCGCCTACCATGCCATACTTGGGTGACCCTGCTACGCCAAGTTCATGGCGGTTCCCAACTACACCTACTTGAAGATGAAGATGCCGGGACCCAACGGCATCATCACCGTGGGCTCGTCCATCGAGCACGCGTTCGACTGCGACGTCGAGTGCGTGGAGCACGCGGAAGCACTGGCGCTGGACGAAGCACTGGTGACCACCCTGGAGAAGATGGTCAACGAGGACCTCGACTCCACCGCCAAGCACACCGGCAACTTCGAGGCCGCGGAGCAGACCAAGGAGGTGCCCCTCGACCCCGCCGCCCCCGAGGGCAATGCGTTGAGGGTCAGCTCCACCCTCGATCCAAAATAGGAAGTGGTGCTCGTCGACTTCCTCCGCGCCAACGCCGACATCTTCGCGTGGAGCCCCTCGGATATGCCAGGCATCCCGAGGGAGGTCGCCGAGCACTCCCTTGACATCCTGCCTCATGCCCACGCCGTGCAACAACGGCTCCGCCGCTTCGACGAGGAGCGGCGACGGGCTATCGGAGCGGAGCTGCGGAAGCTTCTCGAGGCCGGGTTCATCAAGGAGGTGTTCCACCCAACGTGGCTAGCAAATCCTGTAATTGTAAAAAAGAAAAACGGGAAGTGGCGGATGTGTATAGACTACACTAGTCTCAATAAAGCATGTCCTAAAGTTCCCTTTACTTTGCCACGCATGGATCAAATTGTTGATTCAATGGCTGGGTGTGAGTTGCTTTTCTTCCTTGATGCCTACTCCGGGTATCATCAAATAAAGATGAAGGAGTCCGACCAGCTCGCGACTTCGTTCATCACGCCGTTCGGGATGTTCTGCTACGTCACGATGCCATTTGGCCTTCGAAACGCTGGTGCAACGTATCAACGCTGCATGCAACACGTTTTCGGAGATCACATCGGGCGGACGGTCGAGGCGTACGTGGACGACATCGTCGTGAAGACCAGGAAGGCGGACGACCTGGTTGGCGACCTTGGCATCGCGTTCAGCTGCCTACGGGCCAACGGGGTCAAATTAAACCCCGAAAAGTGTGTGTTTGGAGTGCCGCGAGGCATGCTCCTAGGATACATCGTCTCCCAACGGGGCATCGAGGCCAACCCCGAGAAGATTGCGGCCCTCGAGCGAATGGGTCCGATCCGAGATCTCAAAGGGGTGCAAAAGGTGCTGGGGTGCCTTGCCGCCTTGAGCCGCTTCATCTCGCGGCTCGACGAGAAGGGCCTGCCCCTCTATCGCCTCATCAAGAAGCACGAGCGCTTCTCCTGGACCGCCGAGGCCCAGGACGCGCTCGATAAGCTAAAAGCGTCCCTGACCCGCGCCCCGATCCTCACGCCGCCGCAGGACGGCGAACCCCTGCAGCTCTACGTGGCCGCAACCACTCAGGTGGTCAGCGTCGTAATCGTGGTGGAGCGCGCAGAGGAAGGGCACGCCCTGCCGGTCCAGCGGCCAGTCTACTACATCAGCGAGGTCTTGTCTGACACCAAGACGCGCTACCCTCAAGTCCATAAGCTGCTGTATGCGGTGGTCCTTGCGCGGCGCAAGCTCCGCCATTACTTCGAGGCCCACCCCGTCACGGTGGTCTCCTCCTTCCCGCTAGGGGAGATCATCCACAACCCAGACGCGGCAGGCAGGATCGCCAAGTGGTCCGTGGAACTGATGGGTGAGACGCTCGCCTACGCCCCGCACAAGGCCATCAAGTCTCAGATCCTGGCGGATTTTGTCGCTGAGTGGACGGATACGCAGCTGCCACCGCCGCAGATCCAAGCAGAGTGCTGGACTCTGTATTTCGACGGCTCGGTGATGAAAACAGGGGCGGGCGCGGGCCTGCTTTTCATGTCGCCCCTCGGGGAGCACATGCGGTACGCGGTACGCCTCCACTTCCCCGCGTCGAACAACATGGCTGAGTACGAGGCCCTCCTTCGCGGCCTCAAGATCGCCATCGAGTTAGGCGTCAAACGCCTCGACGTGCGGGGGGATTCGCAACTCGTGGTCGACCAAGTCATGAAGAACGCGGATTGCCACGACGACAAGATGGAGGCCTACTGCAAGGCCGTGCGAGCCCTCGAGGACAAGTTCTATGGCATCGAGCTCAATCACGTTCCCCGCCGGTACAACGAGGAGGCGGACGAGCTAGCCAAGATCGCGTCCGGGCGGATCACGGTCCCTCCGAACGTTTTTTCCCGCGATATCGCCCAGCCCTCGGTCGCCCTCGAGCCTCACCCCTCGAGCCACACGGAACCCTCGGGGGCTCCCTCGAATCCAACGGGCGCGGAACCCATGGATGAGGACCCCTCGAACGAGGCGTACGTGCTCTCCCTCCTCGAGGGGTATGGCGAGCACGAGGCTGACGTGATGGATATCGAGCCAGCCCCTGTCAAGGCTGACTGGTGCGACAAGTATATCGCGTGGATGGCTCGAGGGGAACTCCCCGCGGACCGGGCCGCGGCCAGGCGCATCGCCAGGATGGCCAAGTCCTTTGCCCTCGTCGACGGCGAGCTGTACAAGCGCGCCGCCTCCGACATCTTGCAGCGGTGCGTGCCCATCCCCGAGGGGCGTGAGCTCCTGCGGGACATACGCGCCGGGATCTGCGGCCATCACGCCGCGCCTCGTACCCTCGTTGGAAATGCTTTCCGCCAAGGCTTTTACTGGCCTACCGTGGTCGCGGACGCCAGCGAGATCGTGCGCACCTGCAAAGGGTGCCAATTCTACGCCCGCAAGTCCAACCTCCCCGCTCATGTCCTGCAAACCATCCCCATAACGTGGCCGTTCGCTGTGTGGGGGCTGGACATCGTCGGGCCCCTGCGAAGGGCGCCCGGGGGCTACACCCACTTGTTGGTCGCAATCGACAAGTTTTCCAAGTGGGTAGAAGTGCGCCCCATTACGAATCTCAGGGCGGAGCAAGCGGTGACGTTCTTCACTGACATCGTCCATTGCTTTGGAGTGCCAAACTCCATTATCACCGACAACGGGTCCCAGTTCACGGGCAGGAAATTCTTGGAGTTCTGCGATAAGTTCCACATCCGTGTGGATTAGGCAGCCGTGGCACACCCACAAACTAACGGCCAAGTAGAGCGTGCCAACGGCATGATCCTACAGGGCCTTAAGCCCAGAAGTCGACCAGCTAAACAATCTAGTCGGAAATGGCTCCAAGTGTTACCAGCAGTCGTGTGGAGCCTAATGACCACCCCGAGCAGAGCCACCGGGTTCACCCCGTTCTTCCTAGTCCATGGCGCGGAGGCCGTCCTCCCCACGGACTTAGAATACGGGTCGCCCCGGGTTCGAGGCTACGACGAGGATGCCAACCAGCGAGCCCGCGAGGACTCGCTGGACCAGCTAGACGAGGCACGCCTCGTGGCCTTGATGCACTCTGCAAGGTATCAGCAGTCCCTCAGGCGCTACCAAGCACGCAAGATACGCCGGCGGGACTTCAGCGAAGGGGATCTGGTCCTAAGGCTACTCCAAGACAACCGAGGACGCCACAAGCTATCACCTCTGTGGGAGGGACCCTACGTCGTGGTGAAGGTACTCAAGCCCGGCACGTACAAGCTGGCCAACGAGGACGGTGAAGAACATACCAACGCTTGGAACATCCAACAGCTACGTCGCTTCTATCCCTAGCTAGGATTTCCAAGTATTTTTGGTTGTGAAATCACGAAACCAGCGCCCCATTTGGTGACAATTATGTAAATATCATAAGCTTAATGAAAAGGGCAACTCGGCTTTCCCCCGAAACCCAAGTTACCCTCGGGGGCTACTACGGGGGGCATCCCTCCAAAATGGTCCCATTTTCGCGCGAAAACGAAACAACTCACACGCGCTAAGTTTGTTTTTCACTTCGGCCCCGAGAAAAGGTTCAAATAGGGCGTGGGCAGCCTAGCGGAAGGAGCGCGCGAGCCAGAGATAGCCTACGCCTCCTCGAGGATACGGCCCTTCTCTCTCGCCTCCAACCCAGCAGGCCACCCACGAAAATCGAACTCCCCTAACTAGAATCTACTCAGGAAGAAGGAGAAACAAAAAAGCGCAATAAACATAAGACATCACTTCACATTAACAAATGTTTATGGCAGAGATAATCTGTTTATTTACAAGGACCGCATGGCCAGAGTACTGATACATAAACAAAAACAGGCCTAAGCGCCCAGCTGTCTTCAGGCGGGAGGAGCGGCGGCGTCAGCAGCGTCCGGGAAGAGGAACTCCTCGAAGGGAGCGAGCGTCCCGGCGGCGTCGGCGGCGAGCGCGTCCACGCGCTCCATCGCCACCTCGTCCTCAACACCCTCGGGGACGACGTAGCCCTCCGCCAGCTCCTCGAAATTGACCTCGTAGTGGGACCGCACCACCCCAAGGGCCTTCTGGACGCCAAGATGAAGCGCCCGGCGCATGCGCCCCGCCGACGTGGCCGCCAAGGGCGCGCGGGCGGGCGGCCGGCCGAGCTCCCCGCCTGCGCTTCGCCCTCCTCCACGGCTCGGCAGGTCTCGAGGGCCGCATTGCGCAACTCCCTGCGGCTCCCCGCTCGGAGGGAGTTGTAGGAGGTCTGCAGCGCCTCGGCCCGCTCAGCCGCGTGCCCCAGCGCGGTGCGCAAGCCTGGACTTGCCAAGACGAGAAAGAAATCAGAAAAAGGATACGAACCCTCTAAGGGAGAACCGGCGAAACAGGAGTCGAACAGCAACGTACCTTCGACTTGCTTCCGCTCCATCTCAAAGGCGCGGCGCCCGGCCTCGACCGTCTGCTCGAGGCCCCTGATGGTCTCGCCCTGCTCCTGGAGGGCCAGTCCTGGCCCGCGCTAGTGATGCTGAGCACCATCAGCTCGCCCTCGAGCTCGGAGAACTTGGTGTTCCGGTCCTCCAGCGACATCTGCGTCGCCTCGAGAGAAGTGTGCTCCCGCTCCAGGGCCGACCGAGCATCGGCAAGGGCGGCCTGCTCCTGCTGAAGCCGCCCCTCAGCTCCTTGACGGGCGGTGCGTTCTGCGGGGAGGGCGGCCCTCGGTGGCGGCGAGCGCGCGCAACCTTGGCGTCGAGGGCGGCCCTCAAGTCGTCGGCCTCCTTGGCCTTCGCTCGAGCGCGCGCGCCCGCTCCTCGGCCGGCGGCGCCGGGCTCCGCGCCTCCTGGAGCTACGAGTGGAGCCCCCGGTTGTCGCTGCGGAGGCTGGCCACCTCCGCCTCCCAGTTAGCCGCCAGGGTGCGCGTGTTCTCCAGGTCCGCCCTCGCCCGCTGCAGCACCTCATCCCGATCGATGAGGGCCTCACAGACCTGCTCGAGGCTGGAGGGATGCGCCGGGTCCTGCCTTGTGCTCTCGTGGAGTTGATCGCGCAAGGCCACGGCCCGGTACGACAGCCAGCCATCCAGGGTCCTGAGGGCGTCGGCGAGCGCGTCGAAGGCGTCGCACCGCTCCCGGAGCCGATGGAGCTCGGCGGTCACCTGATCAAAGGCACCGTACTTATCGCGGGCGCGGTGCTCGAGCTCCTTCCACCAACAAGTCAAGACCCATAAGCATCACGCTATGAAGACGGCGCGCAGAGACGAGGAAAAAGGAGAAGCAAGCAAGGACAACTCACCTGGAAGACACGCCACGCGGGGCCGCCGTGGATCCTCAGCGCCTCGTTCAACGCACGGTTGAGCGCGGCGCGTGGCTACGGAGCTCTCCCCAGAGCTCCTGCTCCCCCTCGGCGTCGGCGAATGCGGACGGGTCGCCAGCGATCTCCTCCATCTGGGCGGAGTGGCCGATGCGGGAAGACGAGGCCTCGGCGCCGTGCCCTCGGCCCCCTGCCACCATGTGGCCCTCGCGCCGCCTCACGAGGGCCCCTTCCTGGCACTCAGGGGAGAGCGTGGGGACGCTCGCCCACCGATCCCACCCGGGCGGCGGGGAGTCGTCGTCCGGGATCTCCACCACCACCGCCGGGAGCCGCCGGCGGCGCCGGCCCCCGCGTCGCCACCACCGGCGCCTCCGCTCGCGCCTCCGTAGCCGCGGGCGCCCGACGCGGCGCCGCGGCCACCGCTTCGGGTTGCGCCCCTACCACGACCGCGGGCGCTCGACCGCCCTCCTCGGCCGCCGGCCGCCGGCCGCGCTTCCACCGCGGCCGCCACCGCGGGCCGCACTCCCGTCGTGGCCGGCCGCCGCGGCCGCACCTCCCGCCGCGACCGGCGCCCCGCCGCTCCCCGACGACCACCGGCCGCGCCGCGGCGGGGCGATCACCGGCCGAGGCCTCGAGGCCTCGCCGGGCCCCGCGAGCTCTCGCCCGCCGCCGCCGCGCGCTCGCCCCCCGCCCGCGGCACCCTCGACGAGCGCCGCCGGGTAGGAACGGACGCGTCCGCCCTTAACACCTTGGCTGGTGCGAGGGTGGCATGGTCGGCCCACCCTGCACGAGCACAAATAAAAAATCAGAATGTCTGGTCGCCAAAAAACCAAACCCCGCAGAGGAAGAAGCCCCTTACCTCGAAGAGGAGAAAGCGCGTTTCCTCTTCCTCAAGGCCTCGGCGGATGCCGCCGGCGCGGCCGGTGCGCCCGTCGCCGCGCCTCCCCGACGCCCCGCGGCGCGCGCGGCACCTCCGCGGCTCGCGCCGCCCCCGTTGTTGATCGGCGCCGGCGGCGGGCGCGCCGCGCCCGCCCCAGGCGATGCCGCCCTTGCCGCCGGAGCGGGCTCCGGCGACGGGGGCGAAGGCTCCCACCTATCAGAGGGGCCCTGCCCCCTGCTTCTTCCTCCTCGTTCTCCTCCGAGGACGAATACTCCTCAGTCCCCGGCGAGGAGAGCCCCTGCTGCTCGCGCAGCCAGTACTCCTCGTTTCGCCGCTCGCGGCGCTCGCGGTGCCGCCTCGCGCGCTCCCTCTTGCGCGCCGCCCGCTCCTACTCCCGTTGCTGCGCCGCCCGACCGAGCGCACGGGAGTCAGGGGTGGGCGGAACGGACTTCGCGGCGCTCAGGCTCACCATCTACAGGCAAGAATGTCAAAGGCACGTCAAAAACCAGGAGCGTCATCAAAATCAAAAACAGGGCCAAGAATCATACCTACCAGCGGGCCGGTGGGAAGCATCTCGAGGTCCCACGGGGACCGGTCCTGGCGCAGCATCCGGGTGTCGACGGCGTTCTGCGCCCGTGTGAGCGCATACCCCCGCTCGAGGGGGGTCGGGAGCATCCGCGACCTCGCCAGCGCGACAGGGTTCCGTCATCTCAAAGATGCAGAGTGGCCTCTCCATCAGAGGCACGATCCGCCGGTGGCGGAGGAAGGCGAGGACGCCCGCCGCAGTCAGCCCGCGCGTCGCCAGGTTCTTCAGCGCGGCCATGAGCGAGTCCAGCCGCCTCCGATGCTGGGCCGTGGAGACCCCGTGGCCCCAGGAGTTGGGCTTCTCCCGTAGCACCAGACCAGTGTAGGGGGGAGGCCGGGCTCAGCGTTGCGCAGGTAGAACCACCCCCGCTCCCAGCCGGCGTTGTTCGTCGTCATGGTACAGGGGATGTAGTCGTCCTTGAACTGCGTCCGCAGGGTGAGTGACATGCCGCCGGCGCGCACCGCGCGGCAGGTCCTCTGCTCCGTCGTCGGCTGCGTGAAGAGCTCTGCGCGGAAGAGGTGTATCCATAGCTCCCAATTGAAATAGCGTTCGGCGCGAAGTTGTGTAACTCCACGCCGTAGCGGTGGCAGAGCACCCGCATGAAGCGGCTCGCCGGCGCGGCGAAGCCTCGCTCATGGAAGCGGATGAAGCTCACCACGTAGCCCTGCGGTGGGTTAGACGCGTGGTCCCCCACCGGCTGTACGATCCACTCCGCCGGCCGGCCTTCCTCATTCGCCGCCAGCTGGCCGGCGGAGACCAGGTCGCTAAGGGCTGCCCGGTTCACCGACGACCGCTCCCATGCGTACGGGTCAACGATCGTGAGGGGTGGAAGCGGCACCATGAGTTAGGACAAGGATCCGAGAGCGAAGGACGGAAAGAAGAAGAGCTCTAATGGAGAAGGCGCGCGGTGGCAAGAGAGGAACGAAGGCGAGAGCGCAGGGGGCAAGAATGGCGGAACGCTAAGGTAAAAAACCGCCGTTTTCCCTCCCCTCAGATTTATAAGCCGTGGGCGTGCTCTCCGGGGCGGACGTCCCGCGCGCATGCTTGCGGGGAATCTTTTCTCTCGGCCGACGGGCGGGCCCCACCACGACCGCGGCGGCCACACCACCGCGAACGAGGCCATCATCACGGCGAGGAATAGCGAGGGCCGTGGCAGGCGGTCACGTCCGCCTGCCCACGCCGCCCACTACGCGCGCGGCCGCGGCGCCTAAAAAGGCGCGCCCGCGACGCGAAGTCACAGCCTCGGCTGTGGAGCATTTAATGGCCCGGTTCCTTACAAAGTAAGGAGAACCCTCGAGCGGCACGGGCTCCTGGCTCGGGAAAATGTCAACCCTCGAAAGGGTACAGGCGTGAGAAGGTCGCCTCGGGGCCCGTTTGAAACAAAACAGGTACCGCGAGCACCCATGCCACGCCACTTTACTGATCAGCGCCTCGAGGGCCGGCTCACCCAGGCCCCTCGAAGGATCGCAGATGCCAGGCCGGGAGCATTTAGCCGCCACCCCGCATCACTTTACTGATCAGCGCCTCGAGGGCCGGCTCGCCCAGACCCCTCGAAGGATCGCAGATGCCAGGCCGGGAGCGCTTAGCCGCCACCCCCGCACCGGTTCGATCGGCGCCTCGAGGGCCGGCTCGCCCAGGCCCCTCGAAGGATCGCAGATGCCAGGCCGGGAGCGCTTAGCCGCCACCCCGCACCAGTTTACTGATCAGCGCCTCGAGGGCCGGCTCGCCCAGGCCCCTCGAAGGATCGCAGATGCCAGGCCGGGAGCGCTTAGCCGCCACCCCGCACGGCCCTACTGATCAGCGGTTCAAAGCCTGACCCTCGAAGGGTTCGAACAGGCGCCCCAGATCACCAGAGTCAGGGACGACGAGGGCACGCGCATTCGAGCTGTTCCTCGAGCCCGCCGGCTCGAGGGTGCCCCACATGTCGTGTTCGAGAGCCAGCGAGGGCAGCTAGCCGGGGGATCCCACCGAGGGAGTGCTTCCGCGCCCTCGGTCCCAAGCGAACGGGACCGAGCCCCACCTAGCAAACCCACGCAATCGCTTCAATGGACGTGTCTCTGGACCACGCAGCCTACCCTTATCGAACGGGGCATGGGCGTCCACTGGAGCCACCCACTAGTAGCTCAGCGAGGAATCCACAATCCGCGACCCGACCGATGGGGGTTGTGGAAACCTCACCCTCCGTCCCACGGAGGGACGGCGAGGGCGCGTTAAAAAACAAGTCGTAAAGCTCTACCCGATCGCCTTGAACGGGCCCAGGCTCGGGGGCTTGACGCATGGCTACGCCTCCTGGATTGCACCCACCGGAGATAGTGCCAGCAGCGCGTGCGTCGCCGAAGCCGGCTGTAACATGTACCATGCCCTCCGGCCAAGTCTCGCGGTCAACCCCTGTTGACGGTGAAAATCCGTCAACCTAGCCATGAGTTTACCTTCGGTGTTGGCATTACTTTTGTATCTTATTCATTGGTACTAACCCCCGTGGTATAACAAGTTCACATATGCATGTCGGTTTTGGAGTTATGTGTTTACGCAGGGTTTTAACGTTGAAAGCAAGACTTCCGGGATAAGTTCATTAAGCACCTCATGACAAGACCTTGAAGCCCGATACAAGTCAAGCAATGAAGTGAACATGACTCCAAGAGCCCAAGGACCAAGCCCGAGAAGATGATAAACTCCGAGGATCGAACCGGAAAAGTGTCTCGAATCTTGCAAGACAAGGAGTTGAGTCCAATTCGGAGAGAAACCGACGTCAAGGGCCCACATGCAAAAGGGGAGAACATCTAGAAGACGTGGGAAGCAACACCGGGCGAAGCAGGCCGCGAGATGGGCCGAATTGGGCCCAGGCCGGTCGGCCCAGGCCGGTCGGCCCAGCCCAATTCGGGGCCCAATCGGGCTCTCCTTTGACCTAATTGCTCCCCAGGCTATAAATAGCCCCCTGACCGAGAGCCACGCAGAACCGAAGTCGTATTCCGCCGCCGAGGAGCAGAGAAGCTTGAGGGACACCAACTTGAAGATGAGGGTCGTGCTAGTTGTCTAGGGTTTCCCTGGCCGACGTGGGAACCTTGCATGGAAGACCACGTCGGAGCTCCGGAGCGAGGATCAAGATCGAGGGAGGGCCCCGGAGGTGATCTTGTTCATGTAATCATTCATGGTGAAGTTTGTAAGTGAATCCGATTTCTAGCGATTAAGTGCCTTCTCGATGATTTTGATTTCTTCTTGGTTTTGCTTCTTCTACGATCTAGTCTATAGCTAGATTACATAGGGTGCTCTTGTAGCCGCGGTGGCTAGAGGTGCATACCGGACCGGCCAAGTGATTTCAACTTGTTCTATCGAACTCGCCCTAAGCTCCCCGCATGAATAGGGATACGTTGTGACAGAACGGGGGTCTCGAAAGGCGGATGTTTTCGGAGTCGGATGGGAAGGCCACAATTTAAAGATGCTTTTAATGAGATTCGCTTTGCTATCTTCATCTATCTTGTTTGGAGCTACAACATAAGCATGATCTAGATTCTCTAGATTGGTTATCTCTTGCTTTCTCTTGCTACCTCTTTAGTAGATTAGATTAGATTCGTTTTCTTTATGAGTTAGTAGATTAGATGCAACTTGTCTTCATTAGATAGCTTTACCTTGCTTTACTAGATTGAATCCTTGCGTTGCACATTGTTCCACGGATTCGATACCTTGGGTTCACCACTCGAGGGAAGAAGGGTCCCTTGACTACGACGGGAGACTTGTCCGCTTGCAAGTCACAAACGAACTTTGATACAACTATTAACCGTCAACAAGCCCCTTTTTCTGGCGCCGTTGCCGGGGAACAAGCAATCAAGATCTGATCTAGTATCGCTTATCTTTCAGTTTTTCTTTTGATTTTCTTTTGCATCTCTTATGTTTGATCATCCCTGAAAAGAAAAAAAAAAGAGTCAATCTAATCTAGTTTTGATTAACCCTAGTCTTTATGTTTAGATTTTTGTTTTATCACTAACCCTAACCGGAGATGGTTGGCTACCTCTCCAAGAAACCCAAAACTTTTTTGTGGATGATCCAGGAAAACTTTACAGGCAAAGGTGACGTGCAACACAAGCTCGAAGGACCGTCAAAATCTCCAAGGGAATCACCACCTCCACGTCCAAAGGAAGATCAACCTCAACCACCGGAGTTCTACGCACCCGGACATCGTTGATCTACCTATCATAAACCTTCAAGACGCCGGGAGGCCGTTCAAGATCAAGGTCTCAACTATCCGCATGACGATTGCGAGAGCTGAATGCATACGAGCCGGATTCCTTGAGTGGCATATCGGTTCACTTAAGAGGAGGATGGAGAAGATGGAGATGGAGAAAGAAGCTCAACACCTAAAGGCCGCCAACGCAAGATCCACATGCAAGGAGTGTGAAGTGTTCATCGTGATAAAGATGCTAGACGCAAGTGGGACAACTTGCCGGGCGCCCGATGGGCAACAAAGAAGAATATCCGAGACAACCCCAAGGTCCCAAGACGGCGAAGGCTACTCAAGCTCATTCGGGAGAGATGAAGGATCACACTAGAGACCATGAAGATCACGACCGAAGGACCGGAGTTCGAGATGCCGAGCCACAAGGAAGATGTTGCATCCGTCAAGACCAAAGGACAAAGCCGGCCCGTGAAGACCAAAAAAATTGACTAAGCCAAAGTGGGTACCCAAGATTGCAACGCCCGCAAAGAGCGTTGATCCGAAGTAATCAAGTGAAGAAGTCTAGCCATGGACTATAAACGAAGCGCTAGGCGGGAGGCAACCCGTTTCGTCGAGTCAAGAATAAGCTACCGGGAGGACAACCCGATCCCAGGTTTTTCAAGTCTTTTTAAATATAATTCAGTTCTGAATTTTACTACGCAAAACCTTAGACTTAGATTGGTTGATCAATATTAGAGACATAATTCTTGGTTGAATATTTTGCCTGATCATAAACCCTTTGCATGAACCCTCCTATGTGCTTGTTTGATTCTTTTCTTTTCGAGAAACCCTCGACCAAATAATTTCAGAACCTTAACTCAACCTTTCACCCTCATTATGGTGCTAAGGTTGACTTGTTTTTCATGCTAAAACCACACGAGTAGAGCCACGATTTATATTCAAGTGTTATAAAAATTCAGCACGTGGTAGGACTCGCGTGAACCTAGAAATCAAAGCTTTTGGTTGGTTTTAAAAATCTTTATCCTTGGTTTCTCTAGGATTAGAATTTTTCTAAGCCTATTCTAATTTTGTTTTATTCAAAATCTTTCTTATCTAGCCAAAATTAGAACCTAAACCTATGCCCCCATGATCAAGCCGGGAAATGTTTGCTCTCAACCAATGAAGGCAAACTATACCGGTGAGACCAAAATCGACGTAAAAATAATATATTTTCGACTTGCATTTGTTTTTAATGGTTTAAAAACTTCTCTAAAATTATGTTCGAGCTCTTGCATGGCTCTGAAAAATATTTTTAAATTTCGAAATTAGAGGAGTGCTTAGCCTTAAACACACTTAAAGGGAGGCAATCTAGTTAACCTAACCATGCATGCACCATGATACATCACGGGATGCCCCTCCAACATATTTAAACCACATGCAAAGTACAAGCATGGGGGGGGCAGCCAAGGCTTTGTTTTGTAGTAATATCACGGATGCATGTGAGGCAAGGGAGTATGGAAGTGAATCAAGCGAAAGCATCAAGTGGAAGGACCAATAAAAGGAGTGGACGAGAGCGTTTGGGCGGTGCAACTCGTGGAGCACGCGGGCAGGAAAGTTGCAGAGGTGAAATGATCATGCTGGAAGAAAGACGCGACGGGGAGGAGCACCGAGGCCGGCCTCACCTACATAAGGAGCCCCCCCGGCTCCCGTTTTCTGCAGCAAGCTTCCCTCTCCTTCCTTTGTTTGTGTGTTCAAGTTTGTGTGCTCAAAACCTCCGTAGACATAGCCAACCTTCCCAAGCTTGATAGCTCAAGAAAAAAAAAAAAAAAAATCCACATCCTTAATCCACTCAAAGTCCGAGACTCCAAAATAATATTTGTGTACCTTGTTACCGGGTGAAAACCCCGGATATTTATTTGTGAGGGAGAGCGCTGCAATCAAGGAAGAAACTACAAGTCTTTTCACCGAAGAAGAAGGGATCATCGTCGTCTAAGCCATCATCGACAACCTCTTCGAGGAGGCGCTCGGTTTCCGAGTTTCCTTGGGGTATGGAGGAGGACACGGCACCGCCGAGGAGGAATCGCACTCTTCTCCTTGGTGGCATGAGGGCCACACAAAACTCGTTTATTAGGTTTACCAAACTTCAATAACATATGGAGGAGCCGCTCGTCCAACCTCGCCACTTGACACGATCATCCGCTCCACCTCCATATGCTCCGCGGTATTCCGAGGGGTATGTCATCATGACGGAGGAGGAGAAGAAGCTCGCTCGCCTTAAGTAGAGGCTTGTAGCGAACGTCGACATCGACGACCAAGCTCTCCTCATATTGGGTTTCACACGGGACACGGTGCAATTCTCTAGCGGAGTGTCGGCAAACACCCACAAGAAATTCGCCTATGAAATTTTCAACCATGGCGCATAACCTTGATGAAGGAGTGCTGAGTCTCTCATTCCGTTGGAAGGAGCCCACAAGAGGAGAAGAAGGAAGACACCGTCGGAAGGGTAACCTTGATCAACGATGCTATTTCTAGCACCTTGATGGGGTAATCTCCTTTCATCCATGGGTTGCAATCGATCTTGAGATGTAATCACACTTTGTTGGATTATCTATCTATCATCTTGTGCTGAAAATACTTTAATGCTTAAGGCTAGCAACCATGCTGTAAAGGGAGTAAGGGCTCCAATGCTTCCTTGGATCCATTCAACACAATCCCCGATAGACTAGATTGGTTTTCATGTTCGAAACGATTGCATGTTCTAGTATCGTAGACCCATGGGCAAGTGTCCCCTATTTTCAAAAGGGAGCTCCGGAACAAGTATGTGCATGCAGGCACATGGGAAGGCTTTTGGAGTATGATCACGGGAAGAGACCATCAACGAAAAAAATACTATCCGGAACCCATTGTCCAAGTGTGTCACTTTTGTGCAAGTGGATTTTTGGGAGAACAAGAGAGACAAAGATAATCAACACGGAGTTGAATTGGATTTACTCGCAGCCAATCAACCCTACTCACCTATGATCAACCGGTGGTGTTGTGGCAACATCGGATTCGGGAGATCGGGTTGTTACCTCTCCATGTTGACTATCTCTTTAAAACCGGGCATTACAAGGAACCCGAATCATCTCCAACCCAAGACTTCCTTAGGAATATATGAAGAAAGGAAAATATAAGAGTGAAGATGAGAGAGGAGGCTTCCAAGTGGCCTAGGTGAATTTGCCCCTTCCGGATTGAAGATTAAGACTTTTCTTGAGGGGAAGATCGGTTAGAGGAAGGACTTCTTGTGCCGGCGAAGAAAAAAATAAAAGAGAAGGATTATAGGAGAAGGATCTTCTATGGCCCAAAAAGGAGGTGCACAACAAAATTATGTTCCACCATTCGGAGATTCCGGCATCGCCAAATTACTACGGTGGTGTACCAATGCAAGCATGGGGGAGTGGTGCAGCCATACCCCCACCATTTTTGCGGTGCCCAACGTAGCCTTTGCGGAGCCATTTGCACACCTTCCTCAACCACAACAAAATGTGGCCACCATTGGAGGATACGCTGCAAGGAACATGCAAATCATTGCAGCCATCCTAACCAATGCAAACCAAATGGGTGAAGGAAATGCAAACGTCGCTTATGAGCTTTGACACCTTCACCTAATACCATTGGACAATTCATAGGAGGAGAGGTGCATTCTTATTACAAGTAAGGGTACAACAACCAAGACTATCAATATCAACCACCGGCGGAAGATTAGAGAGAGGAGGAGCTTTAGTTATCTTTCCTTTACCCCTTTTCTTTAATTTTCAGCTTGTTTGCACCTATGTATGCGTAGTGTTTTCAGATTTTATTTAAATTTCAGCAAGTGTGTTAGTTTAATTTTCAGCATGTATCTTAGTTTTTATTTTCATCATGAATAATGTCACCACCAAGTTTTTACCTTTGGTAAAGTTACAAAGTTTGTGCCATGATGATATATGATTATAATTGCCGCTTTGTTTATCTTTGTAATTGACTTATGCATGTTTGAACTAGTGCTCTCTTAAAAATACAAATCTGAAATTATCTAAATGCTAGCTCAATCTTCAGCGGAGGTTATGATTAAAATAAAGACCCATAGTGTTTTATGTGCTCTCAAGTTATGAATAGATTAAAGATGTCTTTTATGCTCAAAAATATTGCTAACCTTGTCACAAATATCGCTTGTGTGTTGCTCAACCTATCTAAAGCCTTATATATATTTGAGTGCATAAACCTTAGTGTACAAGATTTATTTTTGAGTGAGTTATTGCAGGCCATGATTTCTCTGGCCCGAGACTAAGAAGCTGGTCATTCCGTTTTTGCGTATCTATCTTTTTGCTAGCCTTTTATCCGTGCATTGTGTATCCCCGCATCGGTGATCTCACAAACTTCGCCGGATATCCATCCTTAAACCAAATATCATCTTTTTGTGATTACCTCCTTGACCACAACCTATCGTTGAGAATGGATCATCAATTCAAGGAAGATCGCAAGACGGTGCCAACGTTGAAGATTTCAAGTATCTCTCCAAGGAAAAATATTCCGGTACCTACCTTATTTTTCGCCTCTTTGCTCGAGGACGAGCAACGTCTAAGCATGGGGGAGGAGGTAGGTACGATGCAATTTTTAGAGTTCAAAGGGGAGCAATTTAAAAAAAAAAGAAGTTCAAAAGAGGAGCAAGCAAATAAAAAAAAAAATCAAAACTCCGTTGTGAAAGTCATGTTACCGAATAAATGACAAGAAAAAAATGATGAATGAATGAAAGAAAGAAAAGAATGAGAAATATGAGAAAGAAAAAAAAAAATATATATGAGCGTAAAGTGAACTCCCCGGTTCTCTAAGAGTGCATTCAAGGCTTCAAGATAAAAAGATCCATTCTCATTTTCCAACCATGTGCAATCCGATAACGAGGACTTCCTTTGTGCCTCGGGATCACTCTTTGCCATTTGCACATGTCCACTCATCTAAAGTGTGTGTATTTTTCTCTTTCCCCTCCTTGATTTAACATTATTTTCCAATGACCTTTTTGACGAGTCTCGGTAAGACCATGAGAAGCTTGTCTTGTTTTGACAACACCTCATTTATAAATTCTTGTTAGGACTAAACTTTCCCAAAGCTCCATATAAAGCCTACCACATATATATGAGAGGGAAAGGAGTAGAATATATAGGCTTGAGAGACAAGCGAGATGAGAGTTCATGAGCAATATGCAAGGTGATTTAAATTTGTGAACTTGGTTTAGCTCTTTTCTTTATCTTGTTCTTTATTTCAAAAATTCTGAGATCTATTAAACTTTGTGAGCATGTTAATACTTGTGGGATAAGCTTAAAAAGAATCTACCCTCCGTAGAGGTGAAGGCTAGTACATTATGGAACTTTAACGAATTAAACTTTTGAGAGCATTATGTTTTTTTTCATGTATGATCAAGTGCAAGGTTTAAACATTGTTTGGCAACGATGATATCCATCGAAGGCTTACTCGAGGACGAGCAAGGTTTAAGCATGGGGGAGATGTTGACGGTGAAAATCCGTCAACCTAGCCATGAGTTTACCTTCGGTGTTGGCATTACTTTTGTATCTTATTCATTGGTACTAACCCCCGTGGTATAACAAGTTCACATATGCATGTCGGTTTTGGAGTTATGTGTTTACGCAGGGTTTTAACGTTGAAAGCAAGACTTCCGGGATAAGTTCATTAAGCACCTCATGACAAGACCTTGAAGCCCGATACAAGTCAAGCAATGAAGTGAACATGACTCCAAGAGCCCAAGGACCAAGCCCGAGAAGATGATAAACTCCGAGGACCGAACCGAAAAGTCTTGAATCTTGCAAGACAAGGAGTTGAGTCCAATTCGGAGAGAAACCGACGTCAAGGGCCCACATGCAAAAGGGGAGAACATCTAGAAGACGTGGGAAGCAACACCGGGCGAAGCGAGCCGCGAGATGGGCCGGGTGGGCCCGGGCCGGTCGGCCCGGGCCGGTCGGCCCGGCCCAATTCGGGGCCCAATCGGGCTCTCCTTTGACCTAATTGCTCCCCGGGCTATAAATAGCCCCCCGACCGAGAGCCACGCAGAACCGAAGTCGTATTCCGCCGCCGAGGAGCAAGAGAAGCTTGAGGGACACCAACTTGAAGATGAGGGTCGTGCTAGTTGTCTAGGGTTTCCCCGGCCGACGTGGGAACCTTGCATGGAAGACCACGTCGGAGCTCCGGAGCGAGGATCAAGATCGAGGGAGGGCCCGGAGGTGATCTTGTTCATGTAATCATTCATGGTGAAGTTTGTAAGTGAATCCGATTTCTAGCGATTAAGTGCCTTCTCGATGATTTTGATTTCTTCTTGGTTTTGCTTCTTCTACGATCTAGTCTATAGCTAGATTACATAGGGTGCTCTTGTAGCCGCGGTGGCTAGAGGTGCATACGGACCGGCCAAGTGATTTCAACTTGTTCTATCGAACTCGCCCTAAGCTCCCCGCATGAATAGGGATACGTTGTGACAGAACGGGGGTCTCGAAAGGCGGATGTTTTCGGAGTCGGATGGGAAGGCCACAATTTAAAGATGCTTTTAATGAGATTCGCTTTGCTATCTTCATCTATCTTGTTTGGAGCTACAACATAAGCATGATCTAGATTCTCTAGATTGGTTATCTCTTGCTTTCTCTTGCTACCTCTTTAGTAGATTAGATTAGATTCGTTTTCTTTATGAGTTAGTAGATTAGATGCAACTTGTCTTCATTAGATAGCTTTACCTTGCTTTACTAGATTGAATCCTTGCGTTGCACATTGTTCCACGGATTCGATACCTTGGGTTCACCACTCGAGGGAAGAAGGGTCCCTTGACTACGACGGGAGACTTGTCCGCTTGCAAGTCACAAACGAACTTTGATACAACTATTAACCGTCAACAACCCCTACAGGAGCACCCGCACTCCTGCAGGGCTTCAGGGGCTAGACCCGCGGGTCCGCTGACGCGGCCCCACGGAAAGCGTTCGCAAGGCCAGGAGGGAAGAACGTCCTATCAGTAGGCTACAACATCTGCGGGAGCCTCAATGGCAAACCCACAGATGCTCGGGGGCTACTGTCGGGGACAGCCCTAGGGGTCCCCTTTAACAACTGGGGAATCCCCCACTTAAAACCCGCAACAAGCCAAAGCCAAACACACCTTACTTAATCATGCAGGACATGGCCCACGCTGTGGAGGCCCCGACGGCCCACCAAGGCGGCCCACTCGAAGATCCCCTCGAGCAGGCTTCGCCTCGCTCGAGGATACGCGCCTTCCTCGGGCGGGCTCCGCCCCATTCGAGGGGGTGCGCCTACCTCGAGCGGGCTCTGCCTCGCTCGAGGGTCCGCTTCGCCCTCGAACGGAGTCCGCCTCGCTCGAGGGCGCTCCGCACGCGAGCGCCGGCCCCCGTACACGGGCATTTAATGCCCTGACAACGGCGGGGCGGCGCCATCATGCGCCTAGGGCTCGCGCCCCGTGCCACCGCACCAACTCCCCAGGAGGGAACCCATCCCCGCCACTGTGGGGGGACTGTGTGGCGTGGCCGGTGCCAGTCCCGTGACATTGCGCCGCCTGCCCCGGTACGGCTAACGCGCTAAGCCCTCGAAGGGGGGCCGGCTGCACCCTCGATCTGCTTTCTTGTGACCTCGCAGGGTTAGGTGGAGGCGCTAGGCCGGTGGGGCGCCATCCCTGCCACTGTTAACGGCATGGCTGCCGCCCCCGCGCGTACGAGCCCACGCCGGGCGCTGTGGCAACAGCTCCGGCACTGTGGAGCGTGCGGGAACGGGACGTCGCCTTACCTGCCACTGTGCCCCGTACGGACCGACGTCAGCAACTCCCTCGAGCCCACCAGAGGACATCACAGCCATCCGCTGCTCTTCTACCCTCGAAGCCGCCACTGTTCGGGTACAAGATACGCCATGATGGCCAGATCGCTGCAAGAATCGTCCGGGCGGCCGCCTACTCTACAGCATAGCACACCACGCTTCCCCACGTAGCTAATTAGCACGGCGCACATGTGATTCGCTCTCTCCTTGGTCTATACAAGGGAGCCGACCCCCCCTGCCACAGGGGACGGAAAGAACACAACAGAACACAACACGAGATAGGTCGCATTGCGCACTTGCTCTCCAATTCTCCCACAACATCTTCGCCCACTACACCGGGGACTTGGGAGACACGCTCCCTCTCCCGCCTTGCTTGTAGCGGCCCCACTACAGTGCACCCCCGGTGCTGAGCAATATAGTGCCTTGACCACGCCACTGCTGGACGTACGGCCCCCCGGCCGGAACCAGGATAAACTTTGTGTCTTTTATTGCTTAGCATCGACCATTGAGGGATAGACCTTGGCGCTTATTACTGGTTAGTGTCGGGACCACATTCCGCACCGACACTATCAAGTTTGGGAAGGTTGGAAATATCTATGGAGGTTCTAGGCACACAAACTTGAACACACAAACTGAGGAAGGAGAGGGAAGCTTGCCTGCAGAAGACGGGAGCCGGGGGCTCCTTTTATAGGGGAGGCTGGCCGGCCTGGGCCAACTAGCCTGGGTGGCCGCGTGCCTCTCCCCGCCTCAGCTTTCTTCCAACACGATCATTTCGCCTCCATGACCTCCTTGCCCGCGTGCTCCACGAGTTGTACCGCCGAAACGCTCTCGTCCACTCCTTTTCTTGCATTATTGGTCCTTCCACTTGATGCTTCATCCTTTGAGTCTTGTCCATGCTCCCTTGCTCCACTTGCTTCACATGCCACCATGAAATTCCTGCAAAGATATGCTTGCTGCCCACCCATGCTTGTCCTTTGCATGTGGTCTTGATGAAAGTTGATGAAAGGGTATCCAATGGTGCATGCATGATTAATTTAAACTAGATTGCCCCCCTTTAGGTATGTTTTAGGGTTAAGCACTCCTCTAATTCGAAAATTAAAAATGTTTTCAGAGCTATGGAAGAGCTCAAGCATAAATTTAGAGAAGCTTTTAAACCATTAAAAATAAATGTAAGTCGAAAATATTTTCCGACTACGTTGATATCGGTCTCACCGGTATAGTTTGCCTTCATTGGTTGAGAGCAAACTTTTCCCGGCTTGATCATGGGGGCATAGGTTTAGGTTCTAATTTTGGCTAAATGAGAGAGATTTTGAATAAAACAAAATTAAATGAGGCTTAGAAAAATTCTAACCTTAGAGAAACCAAGGATATAGATTTTTAAACCAACCAAAAGTTTAGTTTCTAGGTTTACGCGAGTCCTACCACGTGCTGAAATTTAATTAACACCTAGGTATAAGTCGTGGCTCTACTCGTGTGTTTTTAGCTTGAAAAATAATCAACCACAGCACCATAATGAGGGTGAAGGGTTGAGTTAGGTTCTGAATTTATTTGGTTGTGGTTTCTCGAAAAGAATCAGATACACACATAGGAGAGTTCATGTAAAGGGTTTATGATAAAGCAAAATATTCAACCAAGAATTATGTCTCTAATATTGTTCAACCACTTCTAAGTCTAATGTCTTTACGTAATAAAATTCAAAACTAAATTATTAAAAAGACTCGAAAAACCTAGAATCGGGTTGTCCTCCCGGTAGCTTATTCTTGACTCGACGAAACGGGTTGCCTCCCGCCTAGCGCTTAGTTTATAGTCCATGGCTAGACTTCTTCACTTGATTACTTCAGATCAACGCTCTTTGCGGGCGTTGCAATCTTGGGTACCCACTTCCACACCATCTTGGGCATTGGCTTATCTTCCGGCTTGTTGACGGATAAAAGACGTATCCCTCTACGATCCGCAAGCGTACGGACCCCACACCTTTTTCACCACGGGATTCCCAAGGTTCTTGTCAATCCGCGGAGCAAGGGGATTACAAGCGTTCGATCAACAACGACACACTAGCTACTAAAACCCTAACTACTATTATACTAGAAAACACTAAACTACACTAGAGAGAGTGATAAACGATCAAGGTAGAAGACACTCGCCCACGGGTCTACGATACGAGAGCATACAATCGCTTAAAGACATGAAAACCAATCTAATCTACCGGGGTTGTGACCACGGTTTCGCCCTTTCCCTCCTCTCGTACTGTCACTACGCGAAGGTATTCATGACTAGACCTTTGATGGCCACGGTGTATTGAATGGATCCAAGGAAGCATTGGAGCTCGTACTCCCTCTACGGCACGGTTGCAAGCCTTAAGCATTAAAGTATATTCAACACAAGATGATAGATAGATAATCCGACAAAGTGCGATTACATCTCACGATCGATTACAACCCATGGACGAACGAGAAGATTACCCCATCAAAGTGCTGATCATGGCACCGTTGATCATGGTTTCCCTTCCGCCGGTGTCTTCCTCCTTCTCCACGAGAGGGTGCTTCCTTCGAGGTGGTTGATCTCCCGCCGGAGATCCTCCTCCTCTCTCTCTCTAGCTTGTGGATGGCCTTCTGGTGCGAATAACTCCCCTCTCTGTGTTGGCGGCGCGTCGGGGGTTTTAGGGTCGAAGATCCTTCGAGGGCAAGGAAGACGGGACCGAACCGGTGCCCGAAGTGGGCTGGGCCGGCCCGCACGGGCCGGCCGGCCCGGTGCCCGATTTCGGCCGGTTCGGTCGCCCTTTTTGCTCCGTGGGTCCTCGTGCACTTATCTACTTTGCCCCCTCCACTTGGATGATTTTGACGCCGTTATCCTCGCGATCAAGATGAAGGCTCTCTTTGCATGAAGTTTGATCTTTTACGCTTCAATCCCGGGGGTGTTGCTCGTAGCACTTCGGTCCTCACCACCATTGGAAGTAATTTCAGCGAGCTCATGAACACGAACAAGATTCTATGAATGCTCCTTTGAACTTATTGCGAATCCGTCCTTTATGTCCATGTTTTCCTACATAAACATAACACTTCCAAATGCATGCACAAAGATGAACTTGTTATATGATTAGTGTGCCTAGTGGCGGGTTAGTTCCATAATCAAATCCAAACCAAAGTGTAATGAACATGCTAGGTGCACCAAAATACACCGTCAACATCTCCCCCACACTTAGCTCTTGCTCATCCTCGAGCAAGTACTCGTAAAAGAACTTCGTCCAAGGAGTGTAATCGTGTACCACTTATCCTTCTTCACAAGTTAGTCAATCCCTTCATCTTTAATACATAAACACAAAGTAATGATAATCAAACATAAACATGGGTGTTTAGAATTTTTACCACGTCAAGATTTACCCCACAACTCAAACCTTTCACTTGAAGTCTTCAATTTCAGCCATGCTTACTCCTTTGCTTCCATCGGAGGGTTTTTATGGTTTTCAAAACAAAAATTCCTGCAACAAGTATTAGACAAAAACCTTTCTCCAAGCTCTCTCAAGTCACTCATATGAAGTGTCTATCCTAACCAAATTTTATAAAACTCTCACCTCCCATTAATCTCTCATATATCATGTAAAAGTGGAGCTATAGGTAGGGCTAGCGCAATCAACACAAGTATTGTCAAACTAAGAACTTCCTCTAATGGTCGTCTACCTTTCAAAGCCAATGATCATGAGAATTAACCATATGTAGGGATATCAAGGATGAGAAGATTTAGAATGGTGGACATGTGCAAGGGCAAAAGAAAATTGTGACTTCAAGGCACCAATGATGTCCTCGTTGTCGGATTGCACATGGTTGAAAATAGAGTAAAAGTTTCGTCTCACAATCAACGTGACATCCTTCCTTACACTTTATTTTTTTTTCTTTTCTTTCACTTGATCCACCCCTCTCATATCTTCATTGCTAACTCATCTTTCTCTCTTTTTCTTTTCTTCTTTCATTCACATATGATTTTTCTTTCTTTCTTTCTTTCTTTTCCATACACATACTTTTTCTCTTTATTTTTCTCTCTCTTGACAACTTTTCAAAGCTTTCAATTCTCCCTTTCATCGCATGCATACAATCTGAAATTTTTAAATAAATCATGCTAGAGACGAGACGAAACTTTGAAAATAGGTTGTGTTCAAGGAATACGATGTACAAAAGAGATGTACAGGGTTGGGTATGGAATTCAGCGGTATTCATGACTTTCGTTATGAAAGTCATGTACTGAATATATGATGAGGCTAGCAACAAAAGATAAGCACAAGGACATGATCATTGCTCGAAATTAAAACTCACCAAGAGAGAAGGGTCCTAGCCTAACTCATCGTGCTAATCACACTTATGGTGGAGCGAAAAAAATAAACTTGGCTTTGGATAGGAATTTTTTTTCTTACTCTCATCTTGGAAAAAGAGGTTTTGCTAACCTTTATTACAAGGGTTTTAAAATAATTTTCAGAACTGAAATCCTCCAATTTTTAGCATCGAAAATAGCACAACTAGCATATGAAGCTCAAGATCGAAGTGCGGTATGGGTACTTTAAGTAGTAGTGATTCCACTAAGCACCACGGTAAACGTCTTTCAAACCACATACTTGTGCTCATATATCAAGAATCGAAGATTAAACAAACAAGTAAATAGGGATAAACAATACATAAAACACAAAGATATATATAAAGACTCTTTTTATTTGGTTTTCTTGACTCAACACTAATTTAAGACACTTGCAAAAATTTTAAAACAGACTCAAAAACTAAAGACTCATTAAAACACTAAGACTCTCACACGAAGATTAAACCGAGCCTAAACTTGAAGTTCAAAAGCTAAGGCTAGCGAGCTAGCTCTCCCCCACACTTAAAACATACGACGTCCTCGTCGTATCTTACAAAAACCAAAGGGGAAAACTAGATCTAGTAGTACTTCGAGCAAGCTTTGCACCACTTGCCTCTCATGTTTCCAACCATGCCGAAAAGTTTGCGCACGTTACAGTTAAGGAACTTGTAGTCATCTTCAACTACGCGCTCCAAGTCCTCCATACGCTGCTTCATTGCTTCCATGGCTTGGAGACATTCGTCGGCCGACATGTAGAGATCCGCGATGGATTGACGGCAAAATCGACAGCACACCGGATGCAATCCGAAGGGGTCGTCGTCGCCATAATCTCCACCGTTGTCACCACCGTCGTCGCCACCTCCATTGTTGTTGCCTTCGCCACCGCCGTTGCCGTTGCCGTTGGGGCCCTCGGGAGTCCTTTCATAGGGCTGCTCGCCCCAATCGTCATCCTCTCTACCGGCGGCCGCCCACGAGCTCGGGCTACGATCGTCGGAGTAGTCGTTATCCCCATAATCCTTAGGCTCCGGCGACACCTCCTTGTAATCCTTGCGCTTGATGCCTTAGAGACGTGCCGACCTTCGAACGGGTGTAGGGACCTTCTCTCCTTTGACGGGGTTGCGAGATGCAAGAGCTCCGGTCGGGACACGTCCTCCGCAACGGATACGTGCGGTCCTCTTGACGGGTAGCTTGACCTCGCATCGCATCGCCTCCTCCATCGATGGCTTCTTGGCTTCTACCTTCAACTCTAAACTTTTTGGAGGCTCAATGGCTGCTACAAGGGTGCAACACATTGCTTGAAAGGTTTGATTCTCGAGCTCCCAATTCGGCCAAATATATAGTCCCGAGAGAAAAGCCCCGGGAACCTTATTTTCCTTTTTTACACTTCCCTTAAAATTTTCCGACCAAACAAGGAAGTCAAAAAGGAGCAATTCGGGCAAAATTCGGGGACATCGGGCATCGGGCCACCCCCGGGCCGATCCGACCGGGCCGGCCGGCCCACCCCGTCTCGGGGGCCGGCCGGTCCGGTTTTTTTGCACACCGCCCTATTTTTTTCTTCCTCGGCCCACGGGAAAAAGTTGGCCCGATTAATCTTCGCGAAAAACTCCAGAAAGCTAAAAGAAAAATTATTTACAGAAGTTGATGCCTTGTTTTTCGTCCTAGGTGGGACGTTCGGGCTCTTCCTCCATGGTGAAGACGTCAACATGATGAATGGGCACGACGTCGGGTTCGTAGTAAACCTTAAGCCGCTGTCCATTCACCACAAATTGATCGCCATTTATATCCATAATGGTTACCGCTCCGTTGGAGAACACCGAATGCACAACATAAGGTCCGTCCCACTTGCTTTGCAATTTCCCCTTTCCGAAGGTTTTAAACCTCGAATTGTATAGGAGGACCTTATCTCCTTCTTTAAATTCTTTTTTCTTCAATCTTTTATCATACCACCTTTTGATTCTCTCCTTGTATATGCTTGCGTTTTCATAAGCTTTCAACCTCAACTCCTCTAGCTCGCTTATTTGAATTCTCCGTTTCACCACCGCGGCATCAAGATCAAGGTTCATCTCTTTAATCGCCCAATAGGCTTTATGTTCTAACTCAACCGGAAGGTGGCAAGCTTTTCCATAGACGAATTGATAAGGGGTCATACCTATCGGCGTTTTAAACGCCGTTCGATAAGCCCATAAAGCTCCGTCTAATTTCTTTGACCAATCCTTGCCTCCCTTCTCTATGGTTTTGTTAAGTATGCTTTTTAATTGCCTATTTGACGTCTCCGCTTGTCCGTTGGTTTGTGGGTGATAGGCCGTGGAGACCCTATGCTCAATTCCCAACTTGGACAAGCACTTTTTGAAGTTCTTCCGGTGAAATGAGTTCCTCCATCACTTATCAAGATTCTCGGTGTACCGAAACGGGGAAAAATCACGTTCTTGATCATAGTGATGGACTCCTCCGTGGAAGCTTTACGACATGGTATAGCCTCTACCCACTTGGATACATAATCAACCATAACAAGTATATACTCGAATCCAAATGAGTTTTTAAAAGGCCCCAAGAAGTCTATGCCCCATACATCGAATATGTCGATTTGCAAGTTGTATTTCAAAGGCATAGAATTTCTTTGAGAGATTGTTGACGGTGAAAATCCGTCAACCTAGCCATGAGTTTACCTTCGGTGTTGGCATGAGTTTTATACTTTATCCATTGGTACTAACCCCCGTGGTATAACAAGTTCACGTGTGCATGTCGTTTTTGGAGTTTAATGTTTATGCAGGGATTTAGTGTTGAATGCAAGACTTTCGGGGTAAGTTCATCAAGCACCTCATGACAAGACTTTGAAGCCCTGAACACGTCATGCAATGAAGTAAAATTAACTCCAAGAAGCCGGGGACTTGATCCGAGAAGACGACAGACTCCAGGGACCTGACCAGAAAAGTGCTGAATCTTGCAAGACAAGGAGTTGAGTCCAATTCGGAGAGAAACCGACGACATGGACCTACATGCGGAAGGGGGAAGCATCCGAGAAGCAAGGGAACCGACCTCGGGCGAAGGAGCCCACGGGCCGGGCCTAAATGGGCCCGGGCCGCCGGCCCGGTCCGGTCGGCCCGGAGCCCATTTTGGGCCCAAAACCGTCGCCCTTTTGCCCTAGCCGCCAATCGGGCTATTTATAGTCCCCTGACCGAGAGCCACGGAGAGAAGATTTCGTCTTCGGCCGCCGAGGAGCAGAGAAGAGAGGGACACCATGTCGGAGAGGAGAGGGTCGAGCTAGTTGACTAGGGTTTCCCTAGCCGACGTGGGAACCTTGCATGGAAGACCACGTCGGAGTTCCCGGAGCTAGAAGCAAGATCAAGGAAGGATCCCGGTGGTGATCTTGTGTATGTATCATTGTCATAGTTGAATTATCAAGTTGAATCTTTTCTTAGCGATCAAGTGTTTCCTCGAAGATTTCGTTTTTCGATCGGCTTTGCTTATTCCAATTCTATTCGCGCGATAGATTACATAGGGTGTTCTTGTAGCCGCGGTGGCTAGAGGTACACGCCGGATCTTCCGAGAGAATCTCGACTTGTCTTTTGACTCGCCCTAAGCTCCCCGCATGAATAGGGATACGTTGTGACGAACGGGGGTCTCGAAAGGCGGATGTTTTCGGATTTGGACGGGAAACCACGATTTAAAGAGGCTTCTATTAAGATTCGATTTGCTACTTCTTCTCTTGCTTGGAACTTCAACAAAAGGCTTACCCCGATCCCTTTAGATCGGTTTATCTACCCAATCTTACTTTGTTTTCTCCGGTCTTTACTAGATTAGATTTATCTTTGTTTTGTGTTCTTATCTAGATGCATTAGGGTTTCTCTTTTACCAAAGATTGAAGTTATTTGGCTTTATTAGATCAACTCTTGCGTCACACATTTGTTCCACGGATTCGATACCTTGGGTTCACCACTCGAGGGAAGAAGGGTCCCTTGACTACGACGGGAGACTTGTCCGCTTGCAAGTCACAAACGAACTTTGATACAATTATTAACCGTCAACAAGCCCCTTTTTCTGGCGCCGTTGCCGGGGAACAAGTGATCAAGATTTGATTTTTTATTGCTTTTTTTTGTAATTTTCAGTACTGATTTTGTTTTATTTTTGCATCTACTAAATTTCGATCATCCTCAAAATACATCTAATCTAGTTTGTCTAACTCTAGTCTTTATAGATTTGTTTTGTTTTCTAGTTTTTTTTGCATACTTTGTTTATTGCTAACCCTAACAGGAGATGGTTGGCTACCTCTCCAAGAAACCCAAACCTTTTTGTGGATGATCCAGGAAAACTTTACAGGCAAAGGTGACATGCAACACAAGCTAAAGGGGTGGAAACCCTAGATTCAAAAGTTGAAGTCGAAGGACCGTCGAAATCTCCAAGGGAATCACCACCTCCAAGTCCAAAGGAAGATCAACCTCAACCACCGGAGCGCTGCGCACCCCGGACATCGTTGATCCACCTATCATAAACCTTCAAGACGCCGGGAGGCCGTTCAAGATCAAAGTCTCAACTATCCGCATGACGATTGCGAGAGCTGAATGCATACGAGTCGGATTCCTTGAGTGGCATATCGGTTTACTTAAGAGGAGGATGGAGAAGATGGAGATGGAGAAAGAAGCTCAACACCTAAAGGCCGCCGAAGCAAGATCCTCATGCAAGGAGTGTGTGGAGTATGACCATGTCCAAGGTAACCCCGATTTAATGCAAGTTCGTCGATTCAAGTTTTGGGTTCTCTTTGTGCACAATTCAAGGACTTGATGGACGAGAAAGCTAAGATCAACGAGGACGCCGTCACTAAGTTCGAGGCTATGGAGAAAATATTGAAGAATTTAGATGGCAAGGTGACGGAGGTCGGAAGCTCTATACGTGAAGTGTTCATCGTGATGAAGATGCTAGACGCAAGTGGGACAACTTGCCGGGCGCCCGATGGGTAACAAAGAAGAATATCCGAGACAACTCCAAGGTCCCAAGACGGAGAAGGCTACTCAAGCTCATTCGGGAGAGATGAAGGATCACATTAGAGACCATGAAGATCACGACCGAAGGACCGGAGTTCGAGATGCCGAGCCACAGGGAAGTTGTTGCATCCGTCAAGACCAAGGACAAAGCCAGCACTCGTGAAGACCAAAAAAATTGACTAAGCCAAAGCGGGTACCCAAGATTGCAACGCCCATAAAGAGCGTTGATCCGGAGAAATCAAGTGAAGAAGTCTAGCCATGGACTATAAACGAAGCGCTAGGCGGGAGGCAACCCGTTTCGTCAAGTCAAGAATAAGCTACGGGAGGACAACCCGATTCCGGGTTTTTCGAGTCTTTTTAATAATTTAGTTTTTGAGTTTTATTACGCAAAGACATTAGACTTAGAAGTGGTTGAACAATATTAGAGACATAATTCTTGATTGAATGTTTGCTTTATCATAAACCCTTTGCATGAACCCTCCTATGTGCTTGTTTGATTCTTTTCTTTTCGAGAAACCTCAACCAAATAAGTTCAGAACCTTAACTCAACCTTTCACCCTCATTATGGTGCTGAGGTTGACTTATTTTTCATGCTAAAACCACACGAGTAGAGCCAAGATTTATGTTTAAGTGTTAATAAAATTCAGCACGTGGTAGGACTCGCGTGAACCTAGAAATCAAAGCTTTTGGTTGGTTTTAAAAATCTATATCCTTGGTTTCTCTAGGATTAGAATTTTTCTAAGCCTATTCTAATTTTGTTTTATTCAAAATCTTTCTTATTTAGCCAAAATTAGAACCTAAACCTATGCCCCCATGATCAAGCCGGGAAAAAGTCTGCTCTCAACCGATGAAGGCAAACTATACCGGTGAGACCGAAATCGACGTAAAAAGAAAATATTTTTGACTTGCATTTGTTTTTAATGGTTTAAAAACTTCTCTAAAATTATGTTCGAGCTCTTGCATGGCTCTGAAAAATATTTTAAATTTCGAATTAGAGGAGTGCTTAACCTTAAACACACCTTAATGGAGGCAATCTAGTAATCATGCATGCACCATTGGATTCCCTTTCATCAACTTTCACCAATTCCACATGCTAAGGACAAGCATGGTGGGCAGCAAGTATCAACTTTGTAGGAATTTCATGGTGGCATGTGAAGCAAGTGGAGCTAGGGAGCATGGACATGACCCAAAACATGAAGCATCAAGTGGAAGGACCAATAGTGGACGAGAGCGTTTGGGCGGTGCAACTCGTGGAGCACGCGGGCGGGGAAAGTTGCGAGAGGTGAAATGATCGTGTTGGAAGAAAGACGAGGCGGGGAGGAGCACCGAGGCCGGCCTCACCTACATAAGGAGCCCCCCCGGCTCCCGTTTTCTGCGAGCAAGCTTCCCTCTCCTTCCTTTGTTTGTGTGTTCAAGTTTGTGTGCTCAAAACCTCCGTAGACTTAGCCAACCATCCCAAGCTTGATAGCTCAAGAAAAAAATCCACATCCTTAATCCACTCAAAGTCCACATCCGAATCAAAGAGTTTAAGTGCCTAGTTACCGGTTGCAACCCGGAGTTTTAGTTGAAGAAAAGAGTGCAGCATGGAAGAAAACCACAAGTCTCTTCTCCAAGAAGAAGAGTTCGTCGTCATCCAAGCCGTCATCAACCACGTCTTCGAGAAGGCACTCGGTTTCCAAGTCTCCCCGGAGTATGGAGACGGACACGGCACCACCGAGGAGGAACGACGCTCTCCTCCTTGGTGGGATGAGGGCTGCGAGAAGCACTTCCATGAGGTTCACCGAACCTCGTGGGCACACGGAGGAGCAACCCGCGCCACCACGACGATCGACTCGCTCAACCGCACCACCTCCTTACACCCCGACACAATCTTCGTACGGCTTCATCATCATGTCGGCGGAGGAGGAGGATAGGCTCGCCAATCTTGAGAAGAGGCTTGTGCCAAACGTCGAGATCGACGACCAAGCACTCCACACCTTGGGTTTTCGCACCGACATAAACTACATGTTGGGGCACCTCGGGTGGATTCAGTTCTCCAACGGAATCTCGGTGGACACCCACTTGGGTTACACCTTGGAAATTTTAATGACTATGGCACCCATCGTTGATGATGATGGGGTGCAATGCTTGTCATTCCGTTTGGAGGGAATCCAACAAGTGGTTCCCTACGAGCACGTAAGGGAGCTGCTTGGATTCCACAAGGGCGCTCGGAGAAAGTCGACGTGCCTCCCGGCATGTTGGCGGAATTTTGGGGCATGATCTCCGGAGATGCCCATCAACAACGCAAAAGCATCCGCAACCCCATTATCCGGATATTTCACTCTTGGATGTGCAAGAGGGTATTGGGGAGGATGAGGGAAACAAAGGTGACCGACACGGAGTTAAATTGGCTATACTCGGCTTTGATTGCCGGGCAGCCAATTGACCCCTCTTACCTCATGATCAACCGTTGGTGTTGTGAAGCAACATCGGGGGCTAGTGATATTGGTTCGGGGTGTTACCTCTCCATGTTGGCCTTTTCCTTGCGACCGGGGATCGCAAGAAACCCCGCTCACCTTTTGCGCGGTACCTCTCTCGGTTTTGAGTACTTGCGGCAAGGCAAGTACATTAGTGGAGATGAGAGAAGAGGTTACCGATTGGCCATTGTGAACCTCCCTCTTCCGGATGAGAGGCTTAGGCTTTTCACCGAAGGAAGGGAAGATTGGTTGGAAGAGGGAATACTTGTCCCCGCAAGGAAGAACAAAAGAGGAAGGATCGTAGAAGAGGGAACATCCTCCGCACAAGAGGGTGGAGCACAACCCAATGTGCAACCATCCGGCGGGGTTCCTCCTCCGCCAAGTTATTACGGAGGGTCTCAACAACAAGCATGGGGGGTGGTGCACCGGTACCCCCACAAAATTATGTTGTGCCCAACGCTAACTTCGCGGAGTCCTACGCTCATCATCCCCAACCACAACAAAGCATGGCTATTATTGGAGGATATGCTGCAAGAAATGCTCAAAATATAGCAGCCATCCAATCCAACGCAGCTCAACTCGGTGAAGGCAACGCAAATATTGCCTTTGAACTTGGACGCCTTCACCTTGTGGAGCCAAATCAATTCGACGGAGGAAGTGTTCATTCATATTATGAGCAAGGGTATTATTATCAAGACTACCAACATCAACCACCGGCGGAGGACTAGAAGATTTAGGAACTTTAGTTTTCTTTTCTTTTCTATTTCTCCGTAATTTTCAGCTTTTTCTTATGTGTGTTTGCGTAGTATTTTTCTGTTTTTATTTAATTTTCAGCAAGTATGTTTCTTTATTTTCAGTGTGTATTTCAACTTGATATCACCATTAATAAAGTCACCACCTTGATTATATTATTGGAAAAGTTACAAAATTCGTGCTATGATGATATATGATTAAAATTGCAGCTTTGTTCATCTTTGTAGTTGATTTATGCATGTTTAAGCTAGTGCTCTCTTAAAAATACAGATCTGAATTTATTTAAATGCTAGCTTAATTTTCAGCGGAGGTTATGATTAAAATAAAGACCCATAGTGTTTTATGTGCTCTCAAGTTATCAATGGATTGAAGATGTCTTTTATGCTCAAAAATATTGCTAACCTTGTCACAAATATCACTTGTGTGTTGCTCAACCTATCCAAAGCCTTATATATATATTTGAGTGCATAAACCTTAGTGTACAAGATTTATTTTTGAGTGAGTTATTGCAGGCCATGATTTCTCTGGCCCGAGACTAAGAAGCTGGTCATTCCGTTTTTGCGTATCTATCTTTTTGCTAGCCTTTTATCCGTGCATTGTGTATCCCCGCATCGGTGATCTCACAAACTTCGCCGGATATCCACCCTTAAACCAAATATCATCTTTTTTGTGACTACCTCCTTGACCACAACCTATCATTGAGGATGGATCATCAATTCAAGGAAGATCGCAAGACGGTGCCAACGTTGAAGATTTCAAGTATCTCTCCAAGGAAAAATATCCGGTACCTACCTTATTTTTCGCCTCTTTGCTCGAGGACGAGCAACGTCTAAGCATGGGGGAGGAGGTAGGTACGGTGCAGTTTTAGAGTTCAAAAGGGAGTATTTAAAAAAAAATATATATATATAATGATGAAAGAAAAAAAAACCAGTGATATGCATGACTTTCAAGGTATCAAAAAATCAAAACTTCATTGTGAAAGTCATGGACTGAATATATGACGAGGCAAGAAAAAAATGAATGAATGAAAGAAAGAAAAGAATGAGAAAGAAAAAAATATATATTTGTGCGTAAAGTGAACTCCCCGGTTCTCTAAGAGTGCATTCAAGGCTTCAAGATAAAAAGATCCATTCTCAATTTTCCAACCATGTGCAATCCGATAACGAGGACTTTCTTTGTGCCTCGGGATCACTCTTTGCCATTTGCACATGTCCACTCATCTAAAGTGTGTGTATTTTTCTCTTTCCCCGCCTTGATTTAACATTATTTTCCAATGACCTTTTTGACGAGTCTCGGTAAGACCATGAGAAGCTTGTCTTGTTTTGACAACACCTCATTTATAAATTCTTGTTAGGACTAAACTTTCCCAAAAGCTCCATATAAAGCCTACCACATATATATGAGAGGGAAAGGAGTAGAATATATAGGCTTGAGAGACAAGTGTGAGAGTTTATGAGCAATACATGAGATGATTTAAATTTGTGAATTTGGTTTAGTTTTTTTCTCTATCTCGTTCTTTATTTAAAAAATTCCGAGATCTATTTAAAACTTTGTGAGCATGTTAATACTTGTGGGATAAGCTTAATAAGAATCTACCCTCCGTAGAGATGAAGGCTAGTACATTATGGAACTTTAATGAATTGAAATTTTGAGAGCATTATGTTTTCTCATGTGTAATCAAATGCAAGGTTTAAACATTGTTTAGCAATGATGATATCCATCGAAGGCTTACTCGAGGACGAGCAAGGTTTAAGCATGGGGGAGATGTTGACGGTGAAAATCCGTCAACCTAGCCATGAGTTTACCTTCGGTGTTGGCATGAGTTTTATACTTTATCCATTGGTACTAACCCCCGTGGTATAACAAGTTCACGTGTGCATGTCGTTTTTGGAGTTTAATGTTTATGCAGGGATTTAGTGTTGAATGCAAGACTTTCGGGGTAAGTTCATCAAGCACCTCATGACAAGACTTTGAAGCCCTGAACACGGCATGCAATGAAGTAAAATTAACTCCAAGAAGCCGGGGACTTGATCCGAGAAGACGACAGACTCCAGGGACCTGACCAGAAAAGTGCTGAATCTTGCAAGACAAGGAGTTGAGTCCAATTCGGAGAGAAACCGACGACATGGACCTACATGCAGAAGGGGGAAGCATCCAGGAAGCAAGGGAACCGACCTCAGGCGAAGGAGCCCACGGGCTGGGCCTAAATGGGCCCAGGCCGGCCGGCCCAGTCCGGTCGGCCCAGGCCCATTTTGGGCCCAAAACCGTCGCCCTTTTGCCCTAGCCGCCAATCGGGCTATTTATAGTCCCCTGACCGAGAGCCACGGAGAGAAGATTTCGTCTTCGGCCGCCGAGGAGCAGAGAAGAGAGGGACACCATGTCGGAGAGGAGAGGGTCGAGCTAGTTGACTAGGGTTTCCCTAGCCGACGTGGGAACCTTGCATGGAAGACCACGTCGGAGTTCCGGAGCTAGAAGCAAGATCAAGGAAGGATCCCGGTGGTGATCTTGTGTATGTATCATTGTCATAGTTGAATTATCAAGTTGAATCTTTTCTTAGCGATCAAGTGTTTCCTCGAAGATTTCGTTTTTCGATCGGCTTTGCTTATTCCAATTCTATTCGCGCGATAGATTACATAGGGTGTTCTTGTAGCCGCGGTGGCTAGAGGTACACGCCGGATCTTCCGAGAGAATCTCGACTTGTCTTTTGACTCGCCCTAAGCTCCCCGCATGAATAGGGATACGTTGTGATAGAACGGGGTTCTCGAAAGGCGGATGTTTTCGGATTTGGACGGGAAACCACGATTTAAAGAGGCTTCTATTAAGATTCGATTTGCTACTTCTTCTCTTGCTTGGAACTTCAACAAAAGGCTTACCCCGATCCCTTTAGATCGGTTTATCTACCCAATCTTACTTTGTTTTCTCCGGTCTTTACTAGATTAGATTTATCTTTGT
Source organism: Cenchrus americanus (assembly GCA_947561735.1). NCBI lineage: Eukaryota > Viridiplantae > Streptophyta > Magnoliopsida > Poales > Poaceae > Cenchrus > Cenchrus americanus. The sequence goes on from OX387242.1 coordinate 194,060,418, forward strand.
TTTGTGTTCTTATCTAGATGCATTAGGGTTTCTCTTTTACCAAAGATTGAAGTTATTTGGCTTTATTAGATCAACTCTTGCGTCACACATTTGTTCCACGGATTCGATACCTTGGGTTCACCACTCGAGGGAAGAAGGGTCCCTTGACTACGACGGGAGACTTGTCCGCTTGCAAGTCACAAACGAACTTTGATACAATTATTAACCGTCAACAGAGATGTTTCCGGTTCTTTGGCATTCGGGGCATGACGCAACATATCTTTTAGTATCTTCATGCATCTCCGGCCAATAGAATCCGCTCGACCATACTTTGGCTTCGGTTCGAAAATGGCTATAATGCCCACCGTACTCCGCCGAGTGGCACTTCCTCAGAATCTCAAGCCTCTCTTCTCTTGGCACACATCTTCTCATCACTCCATCATTGCCAAGCTTGAAGAGGTATGGTGCATCCCAAAAATATTTCTTACTTTCGAAATTATCTTCCTTTGAGTGTTTTTGTCTAGATGATCGAGGGGCATCTTTCGAATTGCTCGAATGATGTCGATCATCCAAGTATCTTTATCAAGCACTCTATAGAGGTGGTCATCTCTCATCTTATCTTCTATGGGCTCTTTATCATCTTGTCCACGATTCATCCTAGACAAATGATCGGCCACAACATTTTCCACCCCCTTTTTATCACGAATTTCAACATCGAACTCTTGGAGAAGAAGGATCCAACGAATCAAACGTGGTTTAGCTTCCTTCTTAGCCAAGAGATACTTTATGGCTGCGTGATCGGTGTAAACAATGACTTTTGAGTTCACGATGTAAGATCTGAATTTTTCGAAAGCGAATACCACCGCTAGCAATTCTTATTCCGTAGTGGCGTAATTTAATTGTGCCCCACTAAGAGTTTTGCTAGCGTAGTAAACGGCGTGAACTCGGCCTTCCTTTCTTTGACCCAAGACCGCGCCTACGGCGTAGTCACTTGCGTCACACATGATCTCGAAAGGTTGGCTCCAATCCGGAGGTTGGATGATGGGAGCACTCACCAACGCATTTTTCAAGGTCCGAATGCCGCTAGACACTTCTCATCAAAGTCGAAAGCCACATCCTTTTGAAGAAGGTGTGTTAAAGGCTTAGTGATCTTCGAGAAGTCCTTTATAAATCTTCTATAGAATCCGGCATGGCCTAGAAAGCTCCTCAAGGACTTAACATCCGTAGGAGGTGGGAGTTGCTCAACCGTCTCTACCTTAGCCTTGTCCACTTCAATTCCTCTCTCGGATATAACATGTCCGAGCACTATGCCTTGCTTAACCATGAAGTGGCACTTTTCCCAATTTAAAACCAAATCTACCTCCGCACACCTTGTAAGGACCTTTTCTAAGTTTGCTAAGCAATCCATGAACGTTTTCCCGTAAACGGAAAAATCATCCATAAACACTTCAACAATTTCTTCGATGAATTCCGAAAACACGGCCATCATGCAACGTTGAAAAGAGGCCGGAGCGTTGCATAGGCCGAAGGGCATCCTCCTATATGCAAACGTTCCGTAAGGACACGTAAATGTTGTCTTATGTTGATCTTCCGGGTGAATGGGGATTTGCATGAACCCCGAGTATCCATCGAGAAAGCAAAAATAAGCGTGGTTTGCTAACCTCTCGAGCATCTCGTCTATGAACGGTAGGGGGAAGTGATCTTTCTTCGTCGCTTTGTTAAGCTTATGGTAATCAATACACATCCGCCACCCGGTCACGGTTCTTTGCGGTATCAATTCGTTCTTCTCGTTCTTCACCACGGTCAAACCTCCTTTCTTCGGTACACAATGTACCGGGCTCACCCATTCGCTATGTGGAACCGGGTAGATGATTCCGGCATCAAGTAACTTGATAACCTCTTTCTTTACTACCTCTCGCATGGCATGGGTTAGCCTCCTTTGATGGTCCACTACGAGCTTACATTGGTCTTCCATTGGTATACGATGAGTGCAAAAGGCCGGGCTAATACCTTTGAGATCATTAATTGAATATCCAATCACCTTCCTATGTTTTTTTAATAAAATCAGCAACGCTTCATTTTCTTCGGGGCTCAACTCGTCGCTCACAATGACTGGATAAGTTTTGTCTGGGCCCAAAAATTCATATTTTAATCCCTTGGGCAAAGGTTTAAGGTCTACATCGGGCACTTGCGGCTCCTCGGGTTTGATTTCTCCTATGTCTTCGAACTTCTCTTCCTCCACGCTACCGTCATGCGGCTCTAAGCCTTTTGTTGCTTCCTCTAGTTCTTCATCTTGTTGATTACTAATTTGATTTTCCATCGCTCTTTGCAGCGGGTCTCTAAGGGTTTCAACAAAACAAAGACTATCTATCTCATCTATTTCTTCATCTTCGGGAGGAAAAGGAGTAAGGTGTTTAGAAGCACGAAGAAAGTTATATGTGTACTTTGTTCCATTAAGGTTCATTGTTACTTTGCCTTCTCCGGCATCTAACACGGCATCAACCAACTTAAGAAAAGGCCTACCTAAGATTATATGATCAGAATTACCATGGTAAGCATCAATAACAAAGAAATCGGTTGGTATATAGTTTCTAGAGATTTTTACTTTCATGTTGCAAGCAATACCTAGAGGTTTGATAGTTCTACCATCTCCCATAATTAATTTCGTTGATGTTGGAGCTAAGTCTAGGTTGTGGTATTGAACTTTATCGTAAACTTTAGAAGATAGAACACTTACTTGGGCTCCGATGTCGCATAAAGCTTTGCATTGAACTCCGTTGATCTCGCAACTCAAGTGCGGCGTCATCTTCTCTTCTTCTTCGGATCCGATCGAATAAATTTCAGCAAGGCGAGCGTATGGTGATGCTTCGGGCTTGATCCCCATGATCCTCTTCACCTCGGCAATATGTTCCGGATCCACCACGTCATCTCCAAAGAGCTTTTCAAAAATCTCACCGGTGGTTTCGAGGTCGTATGAATTTTCAGCTTTCTTCTCCGGTGGGAAATCCACTTCCAATGCTCTTGCCATTCCCTTTTGATTAGGGAACGGTCTTCTCTTGTCGAATACTTCTCCGTAATCAATAGGAACCCAATCCATTGGCTCGAACTCCCTTAGTGGCTTCGCGCTTGACATGCTTCTCTTGTTCGTCTCATTTGGTGCGGCGAAGTCGACGCTTGGTGTAGTTCTTGACTTAACGTGTTCTTGTTCAAGCTTTTCCATGATTGGCTCCTCTTTTGTGACTTCCGGGTCGCCTCTTTAGAAAAATCAGCAAGCTTTTTCTTCCTTGAATTGAATTCCGGCTCTTCCGCAAGTCTTGTTTCCCAATCTCTTCGCATGGCAGCCGCTTTACTAACTTTTTGTAGAAGTTGGGCGGCTTCCGTGAGTGTTTTCTCCATGAGATCCCCACCGCACACATTTCGACGTGTCGCATGCAACTAGGGGTTAGGGAAAAGAAAAATGTATGCAAGAGTACGTCACCGGTGAAGCCGAGTTTTGGTCCTTGTTCGATTAATTCATTAAACCTTTCCCGTGCTTGGTCTATCCCTTCCTCTTCTCCTTGCATGAAATTGATCACTTGCCTCCTTAGATGTTGAACCTTGCTCATTGGAAAGAACTTCTCGCAAAACTTCTTTGTCAACTTGTTCCAATTGCCTTCAACTTCAAAGGACGCAACCGAATACCATGTCTTTGCTTTTCCGGCAAGTGAGTAGGGAAAGAGATTCCATTTGAACCATTCATCGGGAACTCCTTCTTGACGTACCGTGTTGCATATTGTCGTGAAATCCCTTATGTGTCTATATGGGTTCTCCGTAACCTTCCCTTCAAATGGGTTTTCCGCCACCATCTTCATGATCTTGGATTTAATTTCATACTTGGTCGCTTCGAGCTTCGAATCCGACTCTTGTACCTTTATGTCTTCACATCGAGGGCTAGCGTAATCCCTTAATGATTTCTCCGGTTCTTCCACGGGTTGATTAACGAACTCCATCTAGACAATAAGATAAAACCAAAAACAAAAAAGAAACAAGTGTTTTTCTGATAATATATGTTAGATAAAGCAAATAAAAGATAAACTAAAATATAAAACTAAGTTAGATGCAAATCAAACGATGCAAACTAACTTGCTCCCCGGCAACGGCGCTAGAAAAAGGGGCTTGTTGACGGATAAAAGACGTATCCCTCTACGATCCGCAAGCGTACGGACCCCACACCTTTTTCACCACGGGATTCCCAAGGTTCTTGTCAATCCGCAGAGCAAGGGGATTACAAGCGTTCGATCAACAACGACACACTAGCTACTAAAACCCTAACTACTATTATACTAGAAAACACTAAACTACACTAGAGAGAGTGATAAATGATCAAGGTAGAAGACACTCGCCCACGGGTCTACGATACGAGAGCATGCAATCGCTTAAAGACATGAAAACCAATCTAATCTACCGGGGTTGTGACCACGGTTTCGCCCTTTCCCTCCTCTCGTACTGTCACTACGCGAAGGTATTCATGACTAGACCTTTGATGGCCACGGTGTATTGAATGGATCCAAGGAAGCATTGGAGCTCGTACTCCCTCTACGGCACGGTTGCAAGCCTTAAGCATTAAAGTATATTCAACACAAGATGATAGATAGATAATCCGACAAAGTGCGATTACATCTCACGATCGATTACAACCCATGGACGAACGAGAAGATTACCCCATCAAAGTGCTGATCATGACACCGTTGATCATGGTTTCCCTTCCGCCGGTGTCTTCCTCCTTCTCCACGAGAGGGTGCTTCCTTCGAGGTGGTTGATCTCCCGCCGGAGATCCTCCTCCTCTCTCTCTAGCTTGTGGATGGTCTTCTGGTGCGAATAACTCCCCTCTCTTTGTTGGCGGCGCGTCGGGGGTTTTAGGGTCGAAGATCCTTCGAGGGCAAGGAAGACGGGACCGAACCGGTGCCCGAAGTGGGCTGGGCCGGCCCGCCTGGGCCGGCCGGCCCAGCCAGTTTCGGCCCGGTTCGGTCGCCCTTTTTGCTCCGTGGGTCCTCGTGCACTTATCTACTTTGCCCCCTCCACTTGGATGATTTTGACGCTGTTATCCTCGCGATCAAGATGAAGGCTCTCTTTGCATGAAGTTTGATCTTTTACGCTTCAATCCCCGGGGGTGTTCCTCGTAGCACTTCGGTCCTCACCACCATTGGAAGTAATTTCAGCGAGCTCATGAACACGAACAAGATTCTATGAATGCTCCTTTGAACTTATTGCGAATCCGTCCTTTATGTCCATGTTTTCCTACATAAACATAACACTTCCAAATGCATGCACAAATATGAACTTGTTATATGATTAGTATGCCTAGTGGCGGATTAGTTCCATAATCAAATCCAAACCAAAGTGTAATGAACATGCTAGGTGCACCAAAATACACCGTCAACACGGCTTAGTCATTTTTTTGGTCTTCACAGGCGGCTTTTCTTCCATTGTCTTGACGGATGCAACACCTTCCTTGATTTTATTTACGCTCATCTTTTTCGGCTCTTTCTTCTTCTTTAGCCCCTCCTTCTTCTTTGGTTCTTCCTTTACTCCAATCATGTTGCATGCCTCGAGTCGTGGTCCCTTGCCAACATCAATAGTAGCTCCCACGGTCTTGAGGAAAGGCCTCCCAAGGATAAGCGGTGGCTTCTCCCGCTCTCCCATCTCGAGCACCACGAAGTCGACGAAGATGAAGTGGTGTCCGACCTTCACGGGTAAATCTTCGGCAATGCCCAAGGGATAGCGAATGGAGTTATCTCCCAACTCCAAACACATACCCGTAGGCTCCAATGGTAGGCGTAGCTTCTCGAACACATCTGTTGGCATGACGCTCACACTAGCTCCAAGGTCGCATAACGCCTTCTCGAAGTTGAAAGAACCAACGGAACAAGGTATTGTAGGGCACCCGGGGTCCTTTTGCTTCTCTAGCCCATTGGCAATAGGGGCACTACACTCCTCGGACATCTTGACATGATCTACCCCGAGTGTTTCTATCTCATATTTATTTGCAAGTATGTCTTTAAAGTAACGAGAATATGTAGGTACTTGTAGGGCATCTAATAATGACATGTTGATGCTAAGTCTACGCACAACCTCCACAAACTTCTCAAAGTGGTTGTCAAGTTTACCTCGGAAGTAGCGTGGCTTGAGTTGTGGTATCCTCGTGTCTTCCTCCGGCATCTCAAATTCGGGCTCTTCGGTGACAATCCCCGTAACCTTCTCTTTAGCAATTCCTTCCGTCTAGGCGGATGGTTTAGGCTTCCTTGCTCCCGCGGAACGTTCCAGATCTTCGGTCTCCTTTCCCGAACGTGTTTGAATGGCCTTCATCGATTCGGGACTTTTGGGTTGTCCCAGAAGCTTCCCTTCATCATTAGTGAGGCGCCCCGCAAGTTGTCCCACTTGCGTCTCGAGCATCTTCATCATGTTGAGCACTTGATGGTTGGAGCTTCCGACCTCCGCAACTTTGCTATCGATGTTCTCCAACATCTTGTCTATGGTCTTGAACTTGGTGACGGTGTCCTTGTTGATCTTGGCTTGCTCGTCCATGAACTCCTTCAATTGTATACGAAGCGGAACCGAATTCGGAGTGGATGAGCTTGCATTGAATTGAGGTCTACCTTGCCCATAGCGGAAGTTCGGCAATTCTCCCTTCTCATGTAGTCGAGCATTTTGGCTTTATCCGGACAATCTTTGCGGACATGGCCATACTCTCCACATTCTTCGCATATGGATCTTGCTTCGGTGGCCTTCAAGTCTTGAGCCTCTTTCTTTTCTATCTCCATCTTCTCCAACCTCCTCATGAGCGAGTCGATCTTGCCTTCAAGTATGTTGTCCTTCTCCACTTGCAAGACTCCTTTGACGTTCCCCGTGGGTTTAACCGGATGTAGGCGCCCGGATGACACCCATGTGTCATTATCCGCGACCTTCTTGAATAGAGTGAAAGCTTCCGTCGGTGTTAGCTCGATGATGGATCCTCCCGCCGATGCATCGATGATCGTCCTTGACGCCATGGTGAGTCCTTGATAGAACTGTTGCACGAGGTCTTCCTTCGGGAACTTGTGATGTGGAACCGCCCGAGTGTACTCGTTGAAGCACTCGAATGCCTCCGATATAGTTTCCGTAGGATATTGAACAAAGGTGGCAATCTTATTACGCAAGCTTTGAGTTTTACATGGCGAGTAGTATTCCTTCATGAAAGCCTTCATCAACGTGTTCCAATTTTGCACCGTCTCCGCCGGTTGAGAGTGGAACCATTGCAAGGCCTTCCCGAGAAGTGAGAACGGAAAAAGCCTTGCCCTCATTTGATCTTGAGACACCCCATCCATGTTGAAAGTTTGACATAGTTGAATGAACGCTTGGAGGTGAAGGTTCGGATCCTCTTTACCGGTGAAGGGTGAATGTTGCACCATGCGGATAATTGAGGTCTTGATCTCGAACGGTCTTCTGATCTCCTCAAGGTTCAAGATTGGTAGGTCAATGATGTCCGGGGTGCATAGCTCCCCGATCTGGCGCTCTTGCGGTTGGTCACCCATCAGTGGAAGTCGATTCTCCCGAGGACTTTGAGCTGGTGAATTCTTCGGAGATTAGATTTATGCAAAAACTAGAAAGTAAAAATAAATCTATGAAAACTAGGGTTAGACAAACTAGATTAGATTTATTTTGAGGATGATCAAAGTTTAGTAGATGCAAAAATAAAAACTAAAAGAAAACTGAAAATTACAAGAAAAGGCAACAAAAATCAAATCTTGATCACTTGTTCCCCGGCAACGGCGCCAGAAAAAGGGGCTTGTTGACGGTTAATAGTTATATCAAAGTTCGTTTAGACTTGCAAGCGGACAAGTCTCCCGTCGTAGTCAAGGGACCCTTTTTCCCTCGAGTGGTGAACCCAAGGTATCGAATCTGTGGAACAAATGTGTGACGCAAAAGATGATCTAGTAAAGCCAAGTAACTTCAATCTTCGGTAAAAGAGAAACCCTAATGCATCTAGATAAAAGACACGAAACCAATCTAATCTACTAAAAACCGGAGATAACAAAGTAGGATTGAGTAGATAAACCGATCTAGAGAGATCGGTTAAGCCTTTTGTTGAAGTTCCAAGCAAGAGAAGAAGTAGCAAATCGAATCTTATTGGAAGCCTCTTTAAATCATGGTTTCCCGTACAACTCCGAAAACATCCGCCTTTCGGAACCCCCGTTCTGTCACAACGTATCCCTACTCATGCGGGTAGTCTAGGGCGAGTCAAAAGACAAGTCGAGATTCTTTCGGAAGATCCGGCGTGTACCTCTAGCCACCGCGGCGACAAGAACACCCAAAGTGATCTATCTCGAGAATAGATCTAGAATAAGCAAAGCCGATCGAAAAACGAAATCTTCGAAGAAACACTTGATCGCTAGGAATAGATTCAACTTGATAATTCAACTATGACAATGATACATACACAAGATCACCACCGGGATCTTTCCTTGATCTTGCTTCTAGCTCCGGGAACTCTGACGTGGTCTTCTGTGCAAGGTTCCCACGTCGGCTAGGGAGAACCTAGTCAGCTAGCTCGACCCTCTCCTCTCCGGGATGGTGTCCCTCTCTTCTCTGTTCCTTGGCGGTCGATGACGAATTGGATCCTGCGTGGCTCTCGACCCCAGGGCTATAAGTAGCCCGAATGGCGGCTATGTCAAAGGAGGGAGCAAACGGGCCCTAGACTGGGCTGGGCTGGCCGGCCTAGGCCGGCCGGCCTGGGCCCATCCAGGCCAAGCTCACGGCCTCCTTTGCGTTGTGTTGGTTCCCGAGTCTTCTAGATGCTTCCCCCTTCTGCATGTAGGTCCATGTCATCAGTTTCTCTCCGAGTTGGACATAGCTCCTTGTCTCGCAAGATTCAGCACTTTTCTGGTTAGGTCCTCGGAGTTTGTCATCTTCTCGGGTTGAGTCCGTGGCTTCTTGGAGTCGAGTTTGCTTCATTGCATGACTTGTACGGGCTCCAAGATCTTGTCACAAGGTGCTTGATGAACTTATCCCTAAAGTCTTGCATTCAACGCTAAATCTCTGCATAAACACTAAACTCCAAAACCGACATGCACAAGTGAACTTGTTATACCACGGGGGTTAGTACCAATGGATAAGGTATAAAACTTATGCCAACACCGAAGATAAACTCATGGCTAGGTTGACGGATTTGCACCGTCAACAGGCATGTCACACGGCTTGTCGCGTGACTCTTCGTCGACTACTTCGCCTCGCGCAAGCTCGTCGTCGACTACTTCACCTACGCCGTGGGTCCGGGTGCCTCGACACGTCGCGAGGCTCGTCACGCGGCTCGTCATCGAAAACTTCGACTACGCCACGCGTCCGGGTGCCTAGGCACGTCGCGCGGCTCATCACGCGACTTGTCGCGCCGCTCATCATCGACTACTTCGCCTACGCCGTGCGTCCGGGTGCCTCGGCACGTTGCGCGCCTCATCGCGTGGCTCGTCGTCGACTACTTCACCTACGCTGCGCGTCCGGTTGCTTCGGGACATCGCACAGCTTGTCGTGTGACTCGTCATCGATTACTTCTCCTCGCGCAGGCTCGTCTTCGACTACTTCACCTACGCCGCATGTCCGGGTGCCTCAGCACGTTGCGCGGCTCGTCACGCGGCTCGTCGTAGACTACTTCACCTACGCGCTGCGTCCGGTTGCTTCGGCACATCACGCGGCTTGTCGCGTGAATCGTCGTCGACTACTTCACCTCGCGCAGGCTTGTCGTCGACTACTTCACCTACGTCGCGCGTCCGGTTGCTTCGGCACGTTGTGCGGCTCGTCACGCGGCACGTCATTGACTACTTCGACTATGTCGCGCGTCCGGGTGCCTCGGCATGTCGCGCAGCTCATCACGCGACTCGTCGCACAGCTCGTCGTCGACTACTTCGCCTACGCCACGCGTCCGTGTGCCTCGGCACGTAGTGCGGCTCGTCGTTGACTACTTCACCTACGTCGCGCATCCGGTTGCTTCAGCACGTCGCGCGGCTTGTCGCTTGACTCGTCGTCGACTACCTCGCCTCGCTCAGGCTCGTCGTCGACTACTTCGCCTACGCCGCATGTCCTGGGCCTCGGCATGTCGTGCAGATCGTCACGCGGCTCATCGTCGACTACTTCGACTACGCTGCGCGTCTGGGTGCCTCGGCACATCGTGCGGCTCATTACGCGACTCGTCGCGCCGCTCGTCGTCGACTACTTCTCCTATGGTACGTGTCCGGGTGCCTCGGCATGTCGCGCGGCTCGTCGCGCGGCTCGTCGTTGACTACTTCATCTACGCCGCGCGGCTCGTCGCGCGGCTCGTCGTTGACTACTTCATCTACGCCGCGCATCCTTTTGCTTCGGCATGTCGTGCAGCTTGTCACGTGACTCGTTGTCGACTACTTCGCCTCGCGCAGGCTCGTCGTCGACTACTTCGCCTACGCTGCGTGTCCGGGTGCCTCGGCATGTCGTGCGGCTCGTCACGCGGCTCGTCGTCGACTACTTCGACTAAGCCGCGCGTCCGAGTGCTTCGGGACGTCGCACGGCTTGTGGCGTGACTCGTCATCGACTACTTCACCTCGCGCAGGCTCGTCGTCGACTACTTCACCTACGCCACGCGTTCGGGTGCCTCAACACATTGCGCGGCTCGTCACGCGGCTCGTCGTAGACTACTTCACCTATGCCGCGCGTCTGTTTGCTTCGGCACGTCACGCGGCTTGTCATGTGAGTCGTCGTCGACTACTTCGCCTCGCGCAGGCTCGTCGTCGACTACTTCACCTACGCCGCGCGTCCGGGTGCCTCGGCATGTCGCGCGGCTTGTCACGCGGCTCGTCGTCGAAAACTTCGACTACGCCACGCGTCCGGCTGCCTCGGCACGTCGCGCAGCTCATCAGACGACTCGTCGCGTTGCTCGTCGTCGACTACTTCGCCTACGCCGAGTGTTCAAGTGCCTCGGCACATCGCGCGGCTTGTCGCCTGACTCGTCGTCGACTACTTCACCTCGCGCAGGCTCGTCGTCGACTACTTTACCTACGCCTCGCGTCCGGGTGCCTCGACATGTCGTGCGGCTCGTCACACGGCTCGTCGTCGACTACTTCGACTACGCCACGCGTCCAGGTGCCTCGGCACATCGCGAGGCTCGTCGTTGACTACTTCACCTACGCCGCGCGTCTGATTGCTTGGGCACGTCGCACGGCTTGTCGCGTCACTCGTCGTCGACTACTCCGCCTCGTGAAGGCTCGTCGTCGACTACTTCGTCTACGCCGCGCGTCCGGGTGCCTAGGCACATCATGCGGCTCGTCACGCGGCTCGTCGTCAACTACTTCGACTACGCCGCGCATTCGGGTGCCTCGGCACGTCGCACGGCTCATCACGCGACTCGTTGTGCCGCTTGTCGTCGACTACTTCACCTATGCCGCGTGTCAGGATGCCTCGGCATATCGTGCGGCTTGTTACGGGGCTCGTCGTCGACTACTTCGACTACGCCGCGTGTTCGGGTGCCTCAGCACATCGCGCGGCTCATCACGCAACTCGTCGCGCCGCTCGTCGTCGACTACTTCTCCTACGCTGCGCGTCCGGGTGCCTCGGCATGTCGTGCGACTCGTCGCGCGGCTCGTCGTCGACTACTTCACCTACGCCGTGCGTTCGGTTGCTTCAGCACGTCACGCGGCTTGTCTCGTGACTCATTGTCGACTACTTCGCCTCGCGCAGGCTCGTCGTCAACTACTTCACCTACTCCGCTCGTCCGGGTGCCTCGGCACGTCACGCGGCTCGTCGTGGAAAACTTTGACCTCGCCGCTCATCCGGGTGCCTCGGCGCGTCGCGCGGTGTTGACGGATAAAAGACGTATCCCTCTACGATCCGCAAGCGTACGGACCCCACACCTCTTTTACCACGGGATTCCCAAGGTTCTTGTCAATCCGCGGAGCAAGGGGATTACTAGCGCTTAACCAAGTACTAATCTAGTTGACTAAGGAAACCTTTAAAGAGAGTATTAATCTAAAGGTAAAGACAATCTGACCTAAGTTAATCTAAGTTAAGTTGATCAAACAAATCTAGGGTTAAACTAGATATAAAGGGGTGAACACAAGAGAGTGATTAAGAAAGATAAGCATTCCCTCCCTAGGATCTAGGATAACATGGTATGCATCTACTACACGAAAGCGGTAAACCAATCTACCGGGGGTTGTGACCACGGTTTCGCCCTTTCCCTCCTCTCGTACTGTCACTACGCGAAGGTATTCGTGACTAGACCTATGATGGACACGGTATGTTGATGGAATCTATGGGAGTAGCGGATATCATACGCCCGAAAAACACGGTAGCTAACCTTAATCATCAAAGCATCATCAACATGAAAACAATAGATTGAAACCACAAATCGAGTTGCGATCACATAGCATGTATCCATCTAATCCTAGGGATGAACGGAGACATTACCCCATCATCTTACACGGATTGAAGCACATAGGGGTGATGGAGACTCCGGAGAACGTCGTCGATGAAGATGGCGGCGATGGAGCTTGGGAACACCCCTAGGCCGGCGGCTTGGAGTCCTCCTCTTGCTTCCTTCTCTCCGCCGGCGTTGATCCTTGCGACGAGCTCATCTAACTCTCTCCCTCATCTTGCGGCGGCGGTTTTCTGGTGATTGGCGTCGGTAGGATGATTTGTTCGATGGGTCGGTCGACGGCGGCGGAGGGAATAAATAGATGAACACCTAGGGCAAAGGGGGGACCGAACCAACCCCGGAGTGGGCTGGGCCGGTCGGCCCAGGCCAGCCGGCCCAGGCCCACTTCGGCCCGATTCGGCCCCGGTTCGGCCCCGGTTGCTTCTCGCGTGATCCCTTATTTGTGTGCACTTGCATGTGGGCCTTTGACGTCGTTTCCTTCACGGTTAAGGCTTGAATCCTTGCTATGCAAGCTTCGCTGTTTTCTTGTTGAGTCCCTGAAGACTTGCACGTTGACGCTTCGGTCCTTGGGTCATTTGGAGTCATGTTCATCGCGTGTCTTGACTCTTGTCGGGCTTCATGATCTTCTTCCAAAGTGCTTGGTGAACTTATCCCGAAAGTCTCCTCTTTAGCGTAGATTTCCTGCGTAAACAACAAACTCCAAAATCGACATGCAAGTGTGAACTTGTTATATCATTAGTATGCCTAGTGGCCGGTTAGTTGCAAATCATAATCGAAACCAATGTATAACAAGTACTCTAGGTTGACGGAAATTCACCGTCAACATCTCCCCCATGCTTAAACCTTGCTCGTCCTCGAGTAAGTGGTCCTCGCTTAAAAGGGAAATCAGCGTTGCCTTCCAATGTTATCCCTGCACTTAGTCATTCATGACGAGACAAATTGCTCTCTCTTAAGAATTTATTTTTAAAGTTCAAGTTGTGACCGGCTTCTTTTTCATTACGGAAGATAGACTAACAATAAAGAACAAGCCACATTTAACACGATGCTCTCAAACTTAAGTGAACTTCAAACCATTACCTTGTCACATGGAAGATTTTCAAAAAGGTGCATATCCAACATAAGTGAAAATCTCTTGCAAGAGCTCATGGAACACTCATCTCATCAAGTCACTCAAGCCTATACTAGATTATTTTCAACCTACTCTACTCATATGTGGTAGTGGAAGGCTTTTGTGGAGCTTGGAAGGTTAAAAACAATCCTAGCAAAACATACATCCGAAATATTGTCAAATTAAGAGAGAGGTCTATTGGAATTACCGAGACTCGTCAAAAAGGCCATGGAAAATAAATATTGGAAAGAGAGAGGGACGAAACACACACATTTAGATAAGTGGACATGTGCAAGTGGCAAATGGATGATCCCGAGGCACGAGTGAAGTCCTCGTTATCGGATTGCACATGGTTGGAAGATTTGAGTATGGATGTGTCATCAAGGCACTTGAGAACTTATGAAGCAAAAAGAACCGAGGAGCATCATTATTTTTTTTCTTTATTTTATTTCCTTCTCATTTTTCTCTCTTTCTTTTTTTCACTTTATTCTTCCTATTGTTCTTACTTTTCTTTTCTTCTTATCATATTTTTTTTCATTTTTCATTTTTATTCTTTTTTTCTTTTGCTCCTCAAAACTTTTTGCAACATACTACTTACATAGCATTTGTGTCAGAGAATGACTCCTCCCCCATGCTTGAACGATGCTCGTCCTCGAGCATAAGAGAGAGGGGAAATGACTGCTAAAGTAAGTATAAATTCCATAATCTTGCGAAATATTTGAATCTCCATCGAGAATTTTACTCCATACTCAAATTGGGTTGTGGACAAGGAGGTGATCACAAAAAGATGTTTTTGGTTTAGGGTGGATGCCCAGCGAAGTTTGTGAAATTTTCGATGTGAAAACCCACAATGCATGGACAAAAAGGCTAGCATGAAAAAGTTACACAAAGGAATGACCAGCTTCTTAGTCTCGAACCATAGAAATCAATCCTAATCCAACTAATCAAAACATATGTTTGCAACTTACGGGTTTTGTTATCATAAAACATATATGTATATGGCGTTGGTAGGTAGAACTTTGCAAGAGCATCACAAATATGTAGATAGCATAAAAGTTAAGTTTTCATAAAAACAACAAGTTATCCGGCTATCCATAAACTTAAATCAAAGAGCAAAGTTATGTATGTGGGTCTAGAGCATAGTCATTTCACCTCCACAAATAAAAGAGCCGGTATTTAAATTAATTTCAGATCATATTATATAGAGCAATTAACCAAGACATGTATAACTTCATGTAGGTAAAACAAAGCGGCAACTTTCATCATCTTTCCGTAAGCATAGGCAATATAGAACATCGAGGTGAACACATGGTCATGCTTATCTATTGAAAGTAAAAAGAAACCTAGGTTGTCCTCCTAGTAGCCATGTTATTGTTTGAAGAGAAAAACAAAAGGTTGCACCTAGTTGATGTTGAAGGCATACTTACAAGCATTTGTGTTTGGAAAAGAGAAGGTCCATGGAGATGTTACCATCTTTTGTAATCCTTCGTTGCCTTCTTCCGGCATCTCCATGTATCGATGTGGCTTTTGCTTTTGTCTTGATTTATTAATGCTCCTAAACTTCTGAATTTGATCTTGTATGCTTAATGGAGTCATTGGTCACCCTTCTCTTCAATGTTGTCATCACCATCTCCTCTTTCTTTTTCTCATCATCTCCTTGCTGTCTCTTTTTCATGGATTTCCCCCTCTGTCCAGAACAGAAAATATATCGAAATATAGCTCTATTGAAAAGTTTATGAAATTACCTTTCCAACGTGTGGTCATTCATCAAAAACGGAGTTCAAACAAGGGGGCTATGTCCGTTTTACTTCAGCGCTGCGTGCTGTCCAAAACTGATTTCAGGACGTGTTGCACTCGGTGATTCGGGCATAACCGCTTGTAGGAACCTCCGATTGTCTTGATTCTTGATTTGTTGGAATCATAACTTCATGGGGCTTCTAAATATCCAAAAATATCTAGTGTTTTCCCTTTGAGATCATGCAGAATTTTGATGAGATTGGTGACTTCTTGCGCATTGATCCGGAGATGTTAACGATCTTTATCATTCTATCTTCTAGAGTGTCATGTTGCACTTCCGTGTTGAAGATTCAGGGTCTCCCCCATGCTTAGCATTTTGCTAGTCATGGAAGAAGAAGACAAAGCACTTCTTAGCCATCCTTCAATTTCCTTGTAGTGAGAGTATTTATCTTGCCTGTAAGACGTTTTAAACGCACATTCTACCCCCAAGGTGACGGTTGGGAGTAGATAGAATTGCCAACAATCCAACAATGTCTCCTAAGATTCTTAACTTGTGGCATAATTAGTTTAATGAGGAATAAAAACCTAATGAGTGTACGTGGTGCAAGGTGTGTATGCACATGATAGGAAAGCATATAAACAAAGACAATGTTTTCACCTAGTTCTAAACACCATGTTTACAACTAGGTTGCCGAATTTTTCCATAGCCATAAAGGTTTATATATCTAGGGTTAAAACACCATGTCTATCCCTAAATCAATAACCCTTATAGCACAAGGAAAATTAAGCGCATTGTAGAGCTTATAAACTAACCAATGCAACATGAAAACATATGAAAAGCTAGCAAGGTTTATCGAACTTAATGATGATGGTCCGAAATCATGTTTAAACACCACGTTTACACAAGATCACAAAAGGAAAATGCCCATCTGGAGCATTAACATGGATATGAAAGCATACATCATTGAGCCTTAAAACAACCAAGCCAACTATGTGCAAAACATGTATACACAAAGAAACATCACGAGGACAACAAAATGCAATGCATGCAAATAAATAAATATGAGCATGAACATGATGGTGGTTCTAAAAAGGAAATCTAAATTTAGATTAATAACCACAAGTTGATCATCATAAGATGGTGCCATTCTTTATTCTCCCTAAGAAAGTAGTAAAAATATAAAGAAACGGGTTGCCTCCCGAAAAGCGCTTCATTTAAAGTCATAGAGCTGGACTTTCTCACATACCTTCTTTTCGTTGCATAGCCATGGCCCTTCATGCAAGAAGAAAAGGTACCAATGCAGCTTTAATTTACTTCCCATGTTGTGCTTGATCACTTATAGAAGACTTGCCCAAAGCATCCTTTTGTTTCATCATTATCTCCTTTATCATCCTTCGGTGCTGCCTTCACTCCATGAATTTTTTTTAATGTCCAGAACAGAAAGTATACTCAAGCTCTACTCCATTGCACAGTGCACAAAATTTCCTTTCCAACGAGTCTTCATTTGCTCAAATCAGACTCCGGACAAGAGAGTTATGTCCGTTTTACTTCGGTGATGAAATCTGTCCTGAAATTTCAGAACGCGCAACGCTCAATGTTTTCTCCATAACTCCTTGCACGGGTCTTCAAACTTGTTGGTTCTTGATGCGTTGGAATGGTAATTTGATGGAGCTTCTGAATATCTCATTTTCTTCATTTGTACACCTCTGAACAAGCTCTCAAATTGATGAAGACAGCAGCATCCATCGCGGGATTCGGAGAGGTTGACGATTTATCTTGCAACTCTTTTAGGCATGACTTCTTTTTTTCATTATTCAAGCCTTGTCTACATGGTTAGTGAAAATCGGGCCTTTCCCGACATATGATTCTTTAAGGTCATTAGCTTGACCAAGCGCAAAGCATGATCGAGATTTACAAAACTTATTGTAAACATATGCGTCCATAATTAACACCACATGTGAATTGTAGCAACAAGTCAAGGTGTAAATAAAAGAAGCATATGTTTCATGCATAGCACTTAGCTCATCATTAGGCAAAGGTTGTTTAGGTGTGAGATTAATTGGATCAAAAATAAATGTTTCCTCTTTTTCATTCTCAAGAAAATCTAGCCTATCAACATGATCACTATTGGAACAAGGCATAGACATTAAACTATCATTCATACTATTGGTTGAGCATGAGTATTTGAATTTATCAATATCAATACCAATAATATCTTGAGATTTCAGCGCGTACCTTGGCCTTAGAGATTTTTCAACAAGAGTGATATTTGGTTCATCAAGCGGTGTTGAAGGCGAATCGATCTCAACAAGTGTAGTTGCCTCAGAACAATGGTGAAGAGTTCTACATCGACTTTGAGGAGTTCTGAGGCATGCGTCTCCCCCAGTCAAGTGCCTGTGGAAGTGGAAGACGAAGACTCGACGTGTAGTTATCGTTTTCCGATGTTAAAGACCTTCGTGTCTTCCGAATGAGTGTAGTAAGTTGTTAAACCCCTTGTTACGTTTTACTGTCTATGATATTACACTCATTTTGTCTAACATATGTGTGGAACTAGATCCTGGCACACATATGTGATGCATCTGGTTTCCCTCCGGAAATCGGGTGTGACACAGGAGTGGCCCGGTGCAGAAGCTCTCCAAGCGCGACTGAGGGATAAAGCATGGGAGCACAAGAGGAGGTGAGAGGGGGCGTCGCGCCCTCGTCGCCGGCAAGGTCGCAGGAAGCGGAGTGAGGAGAACGGTGGACAGTTTGTCAAGGGCCAGCGGCAAAGGGAAGAGAGGGAAGCTGTAATTGTAATTAACAAGTCGTCAGCTGGGGCATGTGGATGGACGTTTTAGGGGGTCTGTGCATTTTCTATGACAAATGCACCTTGTTGCATTTTAGCCTCACCGTATGTATGTATGTATGTATGTATGTATGTGTGTATGTATGTATGTATGTATGTATGTATGTATGTATGTATGTATGTATGTATGTATGTATGTATGTATGTATGTATGTATGTATGTATGTATGTATGTATGTATGTATGTATGTATGTATGTATGTATGTATGTATGTATGTATGTATGTATGTATGTATGTATGTATGTATGTATGTGGTAACTCATTTTAATGTAAATATTTGTTGCACTTCCAACGAGTCACCAAATGCCTTTGCATGAATTTACAACCTTAGATCCCTAAATCTAGCCTGAATAGAAAAAAATTCACATTCAGCTTATTAATCGAGGCTAAATATACCAACCGGCTAAAAATCTCAAAATGCCGTAATTTGGTGAAATAAGGACAGCACCAACATTTTGACAAATCTTGCAATTTAATAAATAGAAACTCCAAAGTGATAAATTACTCTTTTTGCTTAAGTCTTGCCCCCCGAGCACTTAAGGCACCAAAAAGGTTATAATCAACCTCTAATCAGGATGCTATCACTTTAGGATGATGATTTAATAGATTCATCGGCCATGTACGTTGTCAAATACGGTAATTCAATATCATCCATAAAGAATTCATCCATAAAAATATGCACAACCGAAATAATGGAGTAGAGATATATAAATTCAAAAATTAAAACCATCTCTAAAAACTAAATATTTCGGCTATTGTTATTGATCAAAATGCATAGCAATATGGTGATGACCCTATATGATATAAATATGATCCATGTGGAATCCGAGGACCAAAGTATGAGGGATAATCAAGCATATATAAGGATGAATTCTGAAACATAGGCATATGTAGCATTTGTAAAGTGAATGAACAAGGTAATGACCAATAATTTTGATGATTTGGTGCAAACCTCAATTTTGAAGACCTCCTCTCATATATTTTCTTGTTCTTCAACTGTGTCGCACCTTTTGCTTGATCATCACCTATGTGAGTCCGAATGCTTCCTTTTGGAATCCATTCCATGCCTTTCTTCCTCAGCTCTTGAGCACTAAGCTTTTGTAGCTTCTTCTTCTGCCAATTTGATAAACCAAATGGATGACTTGACTTTGCTTCAGTTTTGGAGAGCAGTGCTCCTTTCTTGTTTTTTGACCTCTTCACTTCCTTTTACTCAAATTTGGCACTTGGAGGATCAACAGATGATTTTTCCCTCTCTTTGCCATTAGTAGCCGAAGTGATCAACACATTAATCGGCTTTGCATTAATTGAATTCAGATCTGAACTTTTATCCTTGCGACCATCTCTTTTCACTCGATAAACTTGCTTGACAACCTTTTTCTTGATTTGAGCACTTGATTGATCTTTATACTCAAAATGGTCACTTTCAACATATGGCTGCCTTGCATGTGATGGTCGTCTTGGAGCTGCATACGCAACATGATATGGTCTGAAATATGAAGGAGTATGTGTCGATGAATTGCTCCACCCCCATGATGAATATGGATGAGCATTAGTGGAATATGGAGCATATGAAACCGGCATCGATGGCTCAAAAGAAGAATATGTTGTCGCTGAATGAAAACCCTTTCTTCACCGATTCCAATTCCCATAATTATGTCTAGGAGGCAATCTTGAATATTTAGCATCATTTGACCGATTAGCACGCTTGGCCTCATTATCTTTTTGATATTTAGCCAGAAGTTCAGCAAAGGTGAGCTTCGGCTTCTTACCATTGTGCTTGACATGGTCTTTACCTCCATTACCTACAGGTCATTCAGGTCTCAACATGTTTTGATCTTTCAAACCTGACCCGGTTTGACCAACTTGGGAAGCCGGTCTAACCTGTTGGTCCAACCCAGTTAAACCTCCTTGCCTAGGCGATCTAACCGCCTGTCCTAGCACAGCAGCTGCAACAGGTTCTTAGTTTGATGGAGAAAAAATCCATTTGCCCCCCATTAACCTCTGGCATTTTTGACAAGCTCATCGTCCTCAATAATTGCTTGATCTTGCAAGTCATGGATGACATCTTTCTCATCACTTGGGAGCTCTGAATCTTCCTCTTTGGCAATTAAATTCGGATCTTTTAATAAATCGGCGGATGCTAACCGATTTAATGATCCTTTTCCATCAAAACCAATTGTGTCCAATTGGTCATCCCCTTGTGTTTGAGCGAACCTTAATCGTCTAGAATCAATGGCCGATTGTATGAATTGACAAAAAATATTGCAATCACTAGTATTATGATTAAAATAATTATGCCACTTGCAATATTTTTTCGATCTCCTAGCTTAGGGGGTGATGGACTAACTTTGTGATCAAAGAGTTTAATAAAATTATTCTCTAGCAAGATATCAAATAAATTATCACACAAAGTTAAATCAAAGGTGTACTTAATTTTTTTCCAACCGATGCTTTTGTGGAGAAGGCTTTAAGGCCAAGAAAACGAATGGTTCAGGTCTCTCATCGACCTATTCGGCTGTGCCTTTTTTAGCACTTCCCACGCCCGATGCTTTGGAGTTGATCACTATATTAGCATCAGACTTCACAATCGCTCTCGGCTTTGATCTCTTGCATTTAAGTCCAAAATAACCAAAAGCACACCATGAAGAGAAAAACTTTGACAGTGATAATGTAGAAAATTTAAATGTCAAAGTATTTTTATGATCAGCCTTTTTAATTTTCACAATGCATTGGCTGGTTGAATATGAAGGTATACTATTACTAGCAAGTAAACTACCATCCTCAATCGATCTCTTAGAACTATTTATGATACAATCATTAACAGATGAATTAATTGAAAATGTAGGATCTGATTGGTAATTACTTGCAAAACATACCTTATCAAATAAATTGGAGAGGCGAGGAAGCTTGATGTGGATGATGTCATACTTCTCCTCCAAATGGCAGCCAACAGTCACACTCTGTATAGGCTGGTCAGACCGGGTCATGGGGCCGGTTAGACGGGGCTTCCAGGTTTACTGGAAATCACCTCGTGTCGACATGCCAATGTTTTCTTCTCGCCTCCTTTGTCTTGGTTTTCAACAATTTGATTTTCTGATTTTTTCCTAGCCTGAACTTGTCGTCCAATGATATGATGATCACTAGAAAAGTGCACGACACCTTCGGCTTTAGAAAAATCAAGTATTGCTGTTTTGTTATGCTTAGCATGCTCTTGTGCAGCAAGACTTGACTCTTTTGACATAACAAATTAAGGTTGTACATTCATCAAATTCGAATTGTTTTCATCTTCTTTTTTCATTCTTAGTTCATGTGCCATAGTCCTTACAAGCACACTAGCGAGCGAATGAAACTCTATGCCTTTCAAACTATCTCTAAGGGATGATTTTAAACCTCTAAAAGCAAGATTAGCTAGATCTGAATCAGAAATAGATAAATTAAAATATTGACTCATTATTTCTTTGAATCGTTCTAAACACTTAAAAACTGATTCATCTCTACCTTGCTGAATATTATAGAGATTGGTGGCACATGATGTTTGTGAATAGCTGGTCGAATGGCTAGAATTAGCATAACCAACTTTCTCATTCACTGGCAAGTTTTGTGGCATAATCATATACATTTAATTTCCAGCCGATGAATGCATAGATGAAACACCTTGCTGAATATTTGTACAATTACTAGTATGCGGTGTTCCATAATAATTGGCCGAGCTCACTATGTTAGTTTGGCCTTGATACATGTTAACCGACATTTGAACTTGTTGCACAGTCGGTGTGTGAGAGTAATGTTGTATGTTGCTAGTATCATTGAATTTCAAAGCATGCATATTATTTAACAATGGCTTTTGCATATTAAATTCAGAATCATAATCTGCATATTTAACACCATCTGAATAATTACTAGCCGATGCAATATGCCTATTAGTATCAAATCTAGCAACATCTACATAAGGATTCATGGTACTTGCAAAATAACTATTAACATTAGGCATATGCAGTGTATTTGCAAATTGTACCTTGGGCTCGTTATAGATGAATTGATGCGAAGTATATGGATAACCCTCCATAATAAATCTTGATGATTCAGATCTTGTAATATAGATAAATCCAGATATCCTTGAAAATCCAAGCAATCAATGACCAAAGTCTCACTTCTCTTCTAGTCTTCAATAAGTAGTAGCAAGCAAGACACAATGCAAATGTCTTGAGCAGCATGATGCAAAGTCACAAAATTTAGATGCAGTCAGTCTGAAAATACCAGATTCAACTATATACTGGCGAATCAAGAATAACGGATCAATTAGATAAAAAAGGTTAGGGATCGATAGAACAATTTGAGCAACCTGATCATTCTTCCCCAGCGGAATCGCCAAAATGTGTTGACACTTTTTATGGCCAACACACGAGAGCACTAGAGCGTGCGGATCACGAACGAACCAAAAAGGGAAAGATGCTGCCTGGGGAAGTTAGACCGCCCTGGCAACACTACGTGAAAACCTCAAATAGGTCACACAACATTTGTAACGGGCCCTTAACGCCCGTTACATCCACCCACATCTGTAACAGTTGTTGTTTGGCGCCCGTTACCTATAAGCGCACCAGGACGACCCCGAGGTTGGCCTCCACAACACCCGTTACCAATGTGGACTTCTGGTAACGGGCTTCTTAAACGCCCGTTGCATGAATTCTTTGTAACAGACGTTAAATAGAGCGCGTTACAAAAGCTAAACCTATCGGTAACGAACTAGTAAAGTCGGTTACTGATCAAGACCCTATCCGTAACGGGCTGCTTAAGTCCGTTACTGATCCTCCGTATTGGTAATGTGCTATAAAGTCCGTTACCGATGAGCATTTGACGCCCGTTACCGATGAGCACTCAATTGTCGTGTAGCGAGAGCGCGACGTCAGTGAACAAATGAGACGGAGGTTTGTTAATCGTCGTCTACTTTGAGTTTGTCCTCATTGATAGGTCAACTCGATCCATCTCTCATTGCTTCCATTTTGACATACAGGCACAATCAACACACATATCTTGTGAGACAAAATAGACATCACAAAGGAGATAACTTGTCCACAAAGATGAAGATAACTTGTCCACAGGAATAAAGATAATTATTACAAAAGGTTAACTTGTCCATATATCAGGCTAGGACTTAACTAGTCCATAACATTATTTACTATGGTCGTGCTATCTGACCATACACATCAACAAAGGCATGGCCCTTGAACATCCACAAAAGTATGGCTAATCACCCTACACATCAACAAGCTTGAACTAGATCATGCCCCATCAGGATTATTGGCTCTTTTTGCAGCCTCTTCGTAAGCAACCAAGGATTCTTGAAGCCCTTCTAGCGCACCTTCAATGGGCTCGAGATTTTGCTTAGTAGTATAATTGTACATCCTTATGTGCTTAGCCTTTTTGATGAGGATGTTCACTTCTTTTGTGATTTTTTCAAACTCAGGTTTCACATAATACCAAACATTAAGGTTAAGAAGTAACTCAAGCTCTGCTCGCGACTCAAAGAGTTTTTGCCTGAAATATGGTTAAACATGGTATAAGAACAACATCGTAAATTCAGAACTAATTTGCCTCAGACCTTGGAGCAGGGTGTGACAAGTAAAAGCAGAACTAATTCAGAACTGATTTACCTCAGAACTTGGTATAATTAAGATCATAACAAGCATGGAAGACATCATTATAGGCACTAATTAACTTTATGAAGCTCAAGCTCAAGCTACCTTAAGGTCCATCTATAGAACAAGTAAAAAGGCAGCGAGATTCAGAGAAACTTGCCTCGCCATCATCGTAGTCGTTGTCAGAGTCAGAGATAAGGTCCTCTACACCTTCTTCGCTGCACCCTCAACACCTCTTCATAGTTGCCAGACACTTGTGCTCGCAAACGTGAGGCAGGCCCCTCGCCCACTTCGCTGCCCCCTCGACGACACGCTCCTCCTTGCCACTGCTTCGGCCCTCGTCGGAATCCGAGAGGATCCAGTCGAGGACCCTTGTCTCCGGCACTGGGTTCACTCCACCACCGCTTGGCCCCTCTCCGGGACTCATGGTCGTCTCCCTCTTTGCTGCCATCTCGCCGGCACACGCGCGGATCCAGTTGCGGCTCCGCTTCGTGTTTCGGTTCTCCTCGATCCCGGGTGCGCGGGGTGGTCCGTTGCTTGGCCCCTCGCCGGCGCTCATCGTCGTCTCTATCTCCACGCCTCCTCTACGCTTTTTTCAAGGAAAGTGATGCGCTTATCCATTCAGAAAGAAGAGAGGGGCGATATTTGGGATGGAGGGGGTAGTAGTCAATGCCGACACGGGTTAGCAAAGCCGGGTCGCTTTGTTGGCTGGTGCGCGGGCAATGGTTACCTTCTTTAACACTTTTTTTTGAAATGAAACTTAATTGCTTCCCTCAAAAACTAGGGCCCATAAAGCAGCACCTAAAAACTAGGTAATTCCCCACACGTGTTGCTGCAAGATATGAGAACATTTTTTGATAAATTATGAACCAATTTGCTACCACAACCAGTTTATGCAATAACCCTTAGTTGGTGGAAGATGATGTGGGTATAGTTTGTATGAAGAAAGAATTGGTGTGATGAAGAGAAAAAGAGATAGAGTTAATAACCCTTAGTTTGATGGGAGCTGATGTGGGTAGCTTGCATGAAGAGAGAAATGAAGTTAGTGATAGTTAGTGGGTACCAATTATATAAGTTATATAGATTAATAAAAATACGAACAATTCACAGTTTTTTTAAGAATCGAACAACTCATAGGAGTAGTTGGGCATTTGGTATTTTGAATAAAATATGAACAGTCACACGTCTCCTTGTGACCACATGATTTTTGTGGCCAAGAGCTCTCCTGAGCGGACACGGGTTCCGAGGCGCGTGACCGACCGCCTGACGGTTCGCCGTCTTGTCAATATAAATCCTGGCCGGCCAAGAACTTCGTCAACCGCGGCACCAAGAAAACCCCAGCACCACCGTCTCCGGTCACCAAGAAGTGAATCCAAGAGCTTCTCCTTCCTCAAGCAAGCGCATGGCGTCAAGCGAGCCATCAAGGAAGCGGGGGAGGGAGGAGGTGCCGCCGCCCCCACCCCCCGCCCACCAAGCCAAAGGAGGAGCCGCCGACCCCGCCCGCCGAGCCTAAGGAGGTGCCGCCACCACCGCCCGCCGAGCCCGACCAGGTGCCGCCGCCCCCGTCCGAGGAGGTGAATCGGCTGAAGCCGCCCCGGCGTAAGGTGGCGCGGCAACCCATGGTGTCCTTCCTTCGTGCTCCAAAAGTAGAATATTTGGATGCCTGTTTTTCAGTGAAGATGCTCTACGACGCTTGATAGAGTCTTGGAAAGCTGGCCGTTCATCTCAGGGTTCAAATACCCCCTGGTCCGCTGCCGATGACCGTGATGGATTACGCCTTCAAGGTCAATGCCTTAGCTGGGAAGCTGGAGAGAGAAGTGGTCCCCCCCGTCTACGGCCTCAACGTCTCCAGCTTCGGCTCCGACTCTGACTCCGACTCCGACGGTGTGGCTCCTCCAACGGCGACTACCTCTGCTTAATTAATTTGTTCCTCTGTTAATGTGTTCTGCCAGTGTGCTTGTTGAACTTGTGATGGACTAGCTAGTAGACTTATGTATGTTGAACTTGTGATGAACTAGTAGATCTAAGAGACGCGGTAGATCAATCCATGTCTCCTGTTTTGGAAGGCATTGCAATGTCTATGGTAGCAGCTTACAATGAATTGCAATCTGTATGCCAGAAGTTTGATACTCTGTTTGTGTCATTATATGGCAGCAGTTCACAATGAATTGCCATGTATATATATGCCAGAGTTATGCCAGAAGTTTATTACTCTGTTTGTCTTAATAATCCACATTTCCTTTGCCTCGTGCTGCAATGAAATGTCAGCACGGATGAATTGATGAATTTTGTGATGTGACACATTAAGATTTGTGACCCAATTGTCATTCCATTCATTCTTCATTCATACATTTAAGTTTCTCATATGTGACAAATTTTTCATTCTTCATCCACACAGATGAAGCAAAAGCACCACTTTTAACATCAGAATTACTTCTTTGCAGCATACATCCCTAGTAAACATCTAAATACTACACAAACAACAGCCACAATAATCAAGTTCATCTTCCAGATCACATTGTCCATCTTCTCCTCCAGTGCTTTCTTCCTCTGCTTGTCCTCCAGTGCTTGCCTCTGCTCGCCGCTCCCAATATGACATTCCACTAAATCAACTACTTCATCGACCACATCTGCCCAGTTGGACGGTCGAAAAACAATGACGCCAGCATCCTTCAGCATCTGGAGATATCCTTGTGGAAGCGATAAAATCCACAATACTTGAGGTACTGCAAAATCAAAAGCACATAAGAACTCTAACTCAGATTTGGGAGACACAACAGACTACTCACCGAGTTCCTTGCACACTTGAAATAAAGACGACCGTGGTTTTCACCTTCCTTCTGCGTCCGCCCCTCCACCACCCGAGCCGTACCACAGTCTGGGCAAGGGACCAGTGGAAAGCCGCTTAGCTCACCGACTGGATCCAAGCCGATGGAGTGATTGCGGCTGCTCCAGCAATCTCAGACCTTGCTCCTCGCACGTGCACCTCCAGACAAATCGGCATAGTGCGACATGTGTGCGACGGTGGGGAAGGACGGGCGGGCGGGCGGCGGCGGAGCTCAGATCGGGGAAGAAGAAGGGGGCAGGGGTCGGGGCGCCGGGGCAGATGCATATTCATTCGGCAAGTAGCATTTCTGACAATGGAGCACTTATTGGCGACGATGGTTAGTCTACCCGGATCACCTTGTCGGTCGGGCAGGCTACGGTTATCTTTTTTTATATAGGCTTCTGACGCTGACGCGTGGGCCCAACACTATTTTTCTGAATTGAAACTTGCTTCCCTCAAATATTATACCCCATAAACAGCACCAAAAAATTCGTAAAAATACGAATAATTCATAGTTGGTAATTTAGTATTTGAATAAAATATCAACAACCACACTTGTCTAACCAAATTTCTTATAATTAGAATTTTTATCTCTTGTTTACGATATAATAATTATAATAATGTCTTAGTGTGTTCTAAAAATTCTACAAATTGACTTGGCAACATAATTTAAGTCCCTAAGCTTGTCTACAAAAATTCAAATGGTTTCGAAAACGGAAGATTATACTTGTGTACAAATGTCTACATCTCTCACCTAGTTTATTAGAATGTTACTTCAAAATTAAAGTTTTCCACACTTTAAAACATATTCGAACTCATATGCATTTGAAATTTTAACATAACCTTATGTTCACCATAAGATTACGAAATGCAAAGTTTAATTAGCAATGGTTGTGTAAAAAATATTATTTATATGTTGTACTTATAAGGAACAATATAAGGTGTATAAACAACATCCAAGAAATGGAATTACATAGAAAAAATATCATAAATGAATAGATGTTGATTTTAGAAAAATTCAGAAACAAATATCATCAAATTTGGATTACGGTTGACGGAGAAAAACGTGATACAAAATTTGATTGCAGATTAAAAGGGGAAAAGCAAACTGTTCTTCATTCGAACGGACCTGGCCCCGCCCCTTCATTGGCGACGATGGTTAGTCTACCCGGATCGCCTTTGTCGGTCGGGCAGGCTACGGTTATCTTTTTTGATATGGGCTTCTGATGCTGACGCGTGGGCCCGACACTATTTTTTCTGAATTGAAACTTTTGCTTCCCTCAAATATTATACCCCATAAACAGCACCAAAAAATTCGTAAAAATACGAATAATTCATAGTTGGTAATTTAGTATTTGAATAAAATATCAACAGCCACACTTGTCTAACCAAATTTCTTAAAACTAGAATTTTTATCTCTTGTTTACGATATAATAATTATAATAATGTCTTAGTGTGTTCTAAAAATTCTACAAATTGACTTGGCAACATAATTTAAGTCCGTAAGCTTGTCTACAAAAATTCAAATGGTTTCGAAAACGGAAGATTATACTTGTGTACAAATGTCTACATCTCTCACCTAGTTTATTAGAATGTTACTTCAACATTGAAGTTTTCCACACTTTAAAACATGTTCGAACTCATATGCATTTGAAATTTTAACATAACCTTATGTTCACCATAAGATTACGAAATGCAAAGTTTAATTAGTAATGGTTGTGTAAAAAAATATTATTTATATGTTGTACTTATAAGGAACAATATAAGGTGTATAAACAAAATCCAAGAAATGGAATTACATATGAAAAAGTGTCATAAATGAGTAGATGTTGATTTTAGAAAACATCAGAAACAAATATCATCAAATTTGGATTACGGTTGACAGAGAAAACATGATACAAAATTTGATTGCAGATTAAAAGGGGAAATGCAATCTGTTCTTCATTCGAACAGATATGGCCCCACCCCTTCATTGGCGATGAGTGTCCTCCATCGACGACCCGGGCAGAAGAGTGGTGCTGGTAGACCTCATCTCCTCCGGCAACGACTCTGGCAACAACTTCGGCGACGACTCTGGCAACAACTCCAGCGATGATTCTGAAGACATGAGGCAAGTTCTGAAACCATCACACACGAGATTTGTCCTTGGACCTTCACATCTTCACTGATCAATTGTTATAATGCATCAATTTCCATTTTTTGTAGGAAGTTGTTGCACATGACATTGACATGGAGCCAATGAAATGCTTATTTGATGTCTCTTCTCAAGTTCCAATGCATATTAATTAGGGGTAACAAGGTCATTTGTCACAACTACTAGCATGTCCTAAATTTTCTAAACAAACGGTCTTTTTGGGACGGAGGGAGTATGTGTTAGTTTGCTTGGTGATGTGACCTACATTACTTGTTTTAAGGCCCACACAAGCCCACTCGCGCTAGGTAAGTACTTAGTAGGGAAGGATGCCTCCCTCACGCAGTCTCCTCCCACTCTTCCCTCGCGCCGCCGCTGCCACTTTCTCCCCCTCGCCTTCGCCCCCCTCACCTCCCACACGCCGCGACCCACTCTACACCCCTTCGCTGAGACGCGTGCCACACCACGCTCGGCGCGACGCACACCACACCTCTGACAGCGAGATCTAGAGGAGGAGGGACCCAGCTGCGGCAGTGACGACGACAACGACTAGAGTAGGGATCCAACGACGACGACGACGGCTAGGAGGAGGAGGGATCCAGCCACGAGGTCGGCACAAGGATGAGGACGTGGCGGCGAGCAAGCAACGACGAGGAGTAGAGATCCCTTCGCTCTGGCAGTGCGAATGTAGTGGTGAATCTAGGATTTGAGTTTATGGTATGCCTTTCTAAAAATGTATTATACAATTCGGTAAATGCATTCTACCAACTCGGTAATAATTGTAAAGTTAACAACAATTCAGTAATAAAGTAATTTGGTATATTTGCTCGAGTTTATGGAATTAGGCCAAGCGCGCGTTTGCAGCACACATGCGTTCAGGTAATCAAGTATACAACATATGCGTGCGTATGGTTTTCCTTTTATATAAATCTGTATAATATACTTGTACTTGTGGTAATTAATGGTATGTTGTGGCTCCTTTGTATAAGTACATGTGGACATACTTAGCTGTCGATCATATACATACTTAGCATTTCCCTTTAGATTGACTCTTCAATTTGGTTTTGCTCTTGTTCCCATGCACATCTGCACATTCTCTCCAAGTTGAATAAGTACCTCATCAGCAACCGAGGCAGCCTGCATCTAATGGTATGGTCTCTTTGCCTGCACTACTTTATGTTAATGGTTTACCAAGAACCAATGATACTATAGTGGGCTAAAGTAGTACTGTAATTTCCTTGACTATTAATTCACAGGAAAATTCTGTCGAGGACTATAGACCTGGCCCACAAGATGAAGAAGAGCGTTATGGCACTGTTAGTGCAGAACAAGACCAGATCGGTGGGGCTTAGCACCGAGGCAGAGCGCCAAGGACATCCACAAAGTGGCCAAGTGACATAATGATAGTCACTGAGGTTGACATAGTGGGGATGTCGGTACCATTGACTCAAAAGCGCAGGTTCAGGGCGCTTGTGGGGCTCGTTGCTAGACAAAAGTTACCTTTGAACTTGCCGGAAATCAAAGAACTAAGCAATGATGAAAAGTGGGACTTGTTTGATAAGCATGTGCAGGAACACTTGAAGTTCCAGGAAGATGCGAAACCGCAGGCATTCAAGCTTTTCTGGAAGACGGCAGCCAAGGCATGGAGACAATTCATATTTCAGCTTAGGCGAGATTTTATCAGAAAAGGACTTGAGCCATTTACAAGGCACCCGTTTATTGTCCCGGAACAATGGAAGGAGTTCAAGAAAAAGGCAGAAACCGAGCAAGCCTCATCTGCTAGTGTCAAGTTCAAAGAACTTCGAAGCCGGAACACAAGCGAGCACACCATGGGTCCAGCTGGTTATATTGTGAAACTAGAACAATGGGAGGAAGAGGACAGACAATTAGCTGCAGCTGGTATCCCCAACCCATATGACGCCTACCCTGACGATCGTTCCAAGAATTGGATACGAGCAAGGAGTAAGCTAGTGATTAAAGACCGTGTTGCCGCGATAGTGTTCAACAACAAAGAGGCAGAAAAATTGGCTGCGGACATCAAGGAGAAGTTTGCATGTGCAGAATCTTCAGGAATGGCAGGGCAGAGGGAGTATGATGTGCTATGTCAGTGCTTGGGCCACCCTGAACAACACAGTCGTGTGTGGTGTCTCCAGCTACCAGGGCTAGAAGTATGCATGGCCTCAACACGTCGAGATGTACAGGAAGAAGAAGAGGACGAAGATCGACACATCAATTGATACAGAAAAGATAAAAGAACAAATCAAGCAAGAACAAGTGGCTGAGATGCGGATGCAGAACATACAGATGCAGAGGTGGTGTTGTCACCAATGTCCAATCGCGCAAGCCCTTCACCCGCCACACTGAAGAGCAGCTGTGCGTCCGCAGATAATGTAGGTTTGATCGATGACACTGTAGAGTTGGCAACGGAGGTGCGCTGTGATGATCGTACACACGAAGACCTTATAGGCATGTTGACTGAACCCACACACTGTGGCCTATGGATCATGTGGAGGGGGATTCAATGTGAGGCTGCACTTGGTCTTGATCATCCAGAGGAGACTACGCTACAAACAGTCCCGATTCATGAAGACTGTGTTGGGGTTGAAGTGATCACTGTATATACTATCTTTGCGGATGAACTGTCGGAATACCCTCCTAATGATGAGGTGATAAAACTTGGACAAGCTCAAGGATAGAGGTTACAGTAAAGAAGGTGTCGGATTGACATCAAAGGAGCACCAACATGTATATCTCATTCACAGGCTATTGTACAGATTCCTTGTAGTTCACACATTATGGTACATGTTCCTTCCTCAGATGGTTCCCCTCCTCCTCTCCTCCTCCTCAATCCCCACACGTTCCATCCCCACATCCGGAAGGTACACAAAATATTCCATCACCACCTACTCCTAGTCCTGAAAAAACAGAAAAACTTACATCCCCACATCCGCAAGAGACACCAAATATTCCATCCCCACCACCACGCCCACCACCTCCTCATCCTCCTTCTCCTCCTCATGAAACAACAAAACCTACACCCCCAAACAGAAGTGCTCAAAACAATCATGCCAAAGTAGGTACATCTAGGCCTAATACCTCTGTAATAGGTCCTGATGAGACACCACTAGGCAAGAAAGCCCTTGAGAAACCTTCAGCCATTTCAAAGCTACAAGAAGAGAAACTTGCCAAAAATAACAGCTCTACAGCACCTACAGTAGGCAAGCGAGCCCTTAAGAAACCTTCTTCAGCCATCTGTTGATGGGTAAAACTTGTATCCACCTATGATCCGCAAGCGTACGGACCTACACCTTTTTCACCACGGGATTCCCGAGGTTCTTGTCAATCCGCGGAGCAAGGGGATTACTAGCGCTTAACCAAGTACTAATCTAGTTGACTAAGGAAACCTTTAAAGAGAGTATTAAACTAAATGTAAAGACAATCTAACCTAAGTTAATCTAAGTTAAGTTGATCAAACAAATCGAGTGTTAAACTAGATGGTAAAGGGTGAACACAACAGAGTGAGTAAGAAAGATAAGCGTTCCCTCCCTAGGATCTAGGATAACATGGTATGCATCTACTACACGAAAGCGGTAAACCAATCTACCGGGCGCCCTTTCCCTCCTCTCGTACTGTCACTACGCGAAGGTATTCGTGACTAGACCTATGATGGACACAGTATGTTGATGGAATCTATGGGAGTAGCGGATATCATACGCCAGAAAAACACGGTGGCATACCTTAATCATCAAAGCATCATCAACATGAAAACAATAGATTGAAACCACGAATCAAGTAGCGATCACATAGCATGTATCCATCTAATCCTAGGGATGAACGGAGACATTACCCCATCATCTTACACGGATTGAAGCACATAGGGGTGATGGAGACTCCGGAGAACGTCATCGATGAAGATGGCGGCGATGGAGCTTGGGAACACCCCTAGGCCAGCGGCTTGGAGTCCTCCTCTTGCTTCCTTCTCTCCGCCGGCGTTGATCCTTGCGACGAGCTCATCTAACTCTCTCCCTGATCTTGCGGCGGCGGTTTTCTGGTGATTGGCGTCGGTAGGATGATTTGTTTGATGTGGCGGTCGACGGCGGCGGAGGCAATAAATAGACGAACACCTAGGGCGAAGGGGGGACCGAACCGACCCCGGAGTGGGCTGGGCCGGTCGAGCCAAGACCATTTCGGCCCGGTTCGGCCCCGGTTTTCTCCCAGTTGCTTCTCGTGTGATCCCTTATTTGTGTGCACTTGCATGTGGGCCTTTGACGTCATTTCCTTCACGGTTAAGGCTTGAATGCTTGCTATGAAAGCTTCGCTGTTTTCTGGTTGAGTCCCTGAAGACTTGCACGTTGACGCTTCGGTCCTCGGGTCATTTGGAGTCATGTTCATCGCGTGCCTTGACTCTTGTCGGGCTTCATGATCTTCTTCCAAAGTGCTTGGTGAACTTATCCCGAAAGTCTCCTCTTTAGCGTAGATTTCCTGCGTAAACAACAAACTCCAAAATCGACATGCAAGTGTGAACTTGTTACATCATTAGTATGCCTAGTGGCGGGTTAGTTGCAAATCATAATCGAAACCAATGTATAACAAGTACTCTAGGTTGACGGAAATTCACCGTCAACATCTCCCCCATGCTTAAACCTTGCTCGTCCTCGAGTAAGTAATCCTTGCTTAAAAGGGAAATCAGTGTTGCCTTCCAACGTTGTCCCTGCACTTAGTCATTCATGACGAGACAAATTGCTCTCTCTTCAAAATTTATTTTTAAAGTTCAAGTTGTGACCGACTTCTTTTTCATTATGGAAGATAGACTAACAATAAAGAACAAGCCACATTTAACACAATGCTCTCAAACTTAAGTGAACTTCAAACCATTACCTTGTCACATGGAAGATTTTCAAAAAGATGCATATCCAACATAAGTGAAAATCTCTTGCAAGAGCTCATGGAACACTCATCTCATCAAGTCACTCAAGCCTATACTAGATTATTTTCAACCCACTCTACTCATATGTGATAGTGGAAGGCTTATGTGGAGCTTGGAAGGTTAAAAACAATCCTAGCAAAACATACATCCGAAATATTGTCAAATTAAGAGAGAAATCTATTGGAATTATCGAGACTCGTCAAAAAGGCCATGGAAAATAAATGTTGGAAAGAGAGAGAGGGATGAAACACACACATTTAGATAAGTGGACATGTGCAAGTGGCAAATGGATGATCCCGAGGCACGAGTGAAGTCCTCGTTATCGGATTGCACATGGTTGGAAGATTTGAGTATGGATTTGTCATCAAGGCACTTGAGAACTTATGAAGCAAAAAGAACCGAGGAGCATCTTTATTATTTTTTACTTTTATTTTATTTCCTTCTCATTTTTCTCTCTTTCTTTCTTTCTTTCTCTTTTTTCTTTATTCTTCCTTTTTTCCTTACTTTTCTTTTCTTCTCATCATAATAATTTTTTTCTTCTTTCATTTTTTTCTTCTTTTCTTCTTTTTTTCTTTTGCTCCTCAAAACTTTTTGCAACATAATACTTACATAGCATTTGTGTCAGAGAATGACTCCTCCCCCATGCTTGAACGATGCTCGTCCTCGAGCATAAAAGAGAGAGGAAATGACTGCTAAAGTAAGTATAAATTCCATAATCTTGCGGAATATTTGAATCTCCATCGAGAATTTTACTCCATACTCAAATTGGTTTGTGGATAAGGAGGTGATCACAAAAAGATGTTTTTGGTTTAGGGTGGATGCCCAGCGAAGTTTGTGAAATTTTCGATGTGAAAACCCACAATGCATGGACAAAAAGGCTAGCATGAAAAAGTTACACAAAGGAATGACCAGCTTCTTAGTCTCAAACCATAGAAATCAATCCTAATCCAACTCATCAAGACATATGTTTGCAATCTACGAGTTTTGTTATCATAAAACATATATGTATATGGCTTTGGTAGGTAGAACTTTGCAAGAGCATCACAAATATGTAGATAGCATAAAAGTTAAGTTTTCATAAAAACAAAAAGTTATCCGACTATCCATAAACTTAAATCAAAGAGCAAAGATATGTATGTGGGTCTAGAGCATAGTCATTTCACCTCCACAAATAAAAGAGCCGGTATTTAAATTAATTTCAGATCATATTATAGAGAGCAATTAGCCAAGACATGTATAACTTCATGTAGGTAAAACAAAGCGACAACTTTCATCATCTTTCCGTAAGCATAGGCATTGTAGAACATCGAGGTGAACACATGGTCATGCTTATCTATTGAAAGTAAAAAGAAACCTAGGTTGTCCTCCTAGTAGCCATGTTATTGTTTGAAGAGAAAAACAAAAGGTTGCACCTAGTTGAGGTTGAAAGCATACTTACAAGCATTTGTGTTTGGAAAAGAGAAGGTCCATGGAGATGTTACCATCCTTTGTAATTCTTCGTTGCCTTCTTCCGACATCTCCATGTATCGATGTGGATTTTGCTTTTGTCTTGATTTATTAATGCTCCTAAACTTCTGAATTTGATCTTGTATGCTTAATGGAGTCATTGGTCACCCTTCTCTTCAATGTTGTCATCACCATCTCCTCTTTCTTGTTCTCATCATCTCCTTGCTGTCTCTTTTTCATGGATTTTCCCTCTGTCCAGAACAGAAAATATATTGAAATATAGCTCAATTGAAAAGTTTATGAAATTACCTTTCCAACGTGTGGTCATTCATCAAAAACGGAGTTCAAACAAGGGAGCTATGTCCATTTTACTTCAGCGCTGCGTGCTGTCCAAAACTGATTTCAGGACGTGTTGCACTCGGTGATTCGGGCATAGCCGCTTGTAGGAACCTCCGATTGTCTTGATTTTTGATTTGTTGGAATCGTAACTTCATGGGGCTTCTAAATATCCAAAAATACCCAGTGTTTTCCCTTCGAGACCATGCAGAATTTTGATGAGATCGATAGCTTCTCGCGCATTGATCCGGTGATGTTAACGATCTTGATCATTCTATCTTCTAGAACGTCATGTTGCACTTCCGTGTTGAAGATTCAGGGTCTCCCCCATGCTTAGCATTTTGCTAGTCATGGAAGAAGAAGACAAAGCACTTCTTAGCCATCCTTCAATTTCCTTGTAGTGAGAGTCTTTATCTTGCCTGTAAGACGTTTTAAACGCACATTCTACCCCCAAGGTGACGGTTGGGAGTAGATAGAATTGCCAACAATCCAACAATGTCTCCTAAGATCTTAACTTGTGGCATTATTAGTCAAATGAGGAATAAAAACCTAATGAGTGTACGTGGTGCAAGGTGTGTATGCACATGAGAGAAAAGCATATAAACAAAGACAATGTTTTCACCTAGTTCTAAACACCATGTTTACAACTAGGTTGCCGAATTTCTCCATAGCCATAAAGGTTTATATATCTAGGGTTAAAACACCATGTCTATCCCTAAATCAATAACTCTTATAGCACAAGAAAAATTAAGCACATTGCAAAGCTTATAAACTAACCAAAGCAACATGAAAACATATGAAAAGCCAGCTAGGTTTATCGAACTTAACGATGATGGTCCGCAATCTTGTTTAAACACCACGTTTACACAAGATCAAAAAAGGAAAACACCCATAGGTACCTATGAAGCATTAATATGGAAACTGAAGCATACATCATTAAGTATATAAAACAACCAAGCCAACTATGTGCAAAACATGTATACACAAAGAAACATCACATTGATAACAAAATGCAATGCATACAAATAAATATTATCATGAACATGATGGTGGTTCTAAAAAGGAAAACTGAACTTAGATTAATAACCACAAGTTGATCATCATAAGATAGTGTCATTCTTTATTTTCTCTAAGAAAGTAGTAAAAATATAAAGAAACAGGTTGCCTCCCGAAAAGCGCTTCATTTAAAGTCATAGAGCTGGACTTTCTCACATACCTTCTTTTCGTTGCATAGCCATGGCCCTTCATGCAAGAAGAAAAGGTACCAATGCAGCTTTAATTTACTTCCCATGTTGTGCTTGATCACTTATAGAAGACTTGCCCAAAGCATCCTTTTGTTTCATCATTATCTCCTTCTTTATCATCCTTCAGTGCTGCCTTCACTCCATGAATTTTATTAATGTCCAGAACAAAAAGTATACTCAATCTCTACTCCATTGCACAGTGCACAAAATTTCCTTTCCAACGAGTCTTCATTTTCTCAAATCGGACTCCGGACAAGAGAGTTACGTCCGTTTTACTTCGGCGATGAAATCTGTCCTGAAATTTCAGAACGCGCAACGCTCAATGTTTTCTCCATAACTCCTTGCACGGGTCTTCAAACTTGTTGGTTCTTGACGCGTTGGAATGATAATTTGATGGAGCTTCTGAATATCTCATTTTATTCTTTTGTACACCTCTGAACAAGCTCTCAAATTGATGAAGACAGAAGCATCCATCGCGGGATTCGGAGAGGTTGATGATTTATCTTGCAACTCTTTTAGGCATGACTTCTTTTTTCATTATTCAAGCCTTGTCTACATGGTTAGTGAAAATCGGGCCTTTCCCGACATATGATTCTTTACGGTCATTAGCTTGACCAAGCGCAAAGCATGATTGAGATTTATAAACTTATTGTAAACATACGCGTCCATAATTAACACCACATGTGAATTGTAGCAACAAGTCAAGGTGTAAATAAAAGAAGCATATGTTTCATGCATAGCATTTAGCTCATCATTAGGCAAAGTTTCTTAGGTGTGAGATTAATTGTATCAAAAATAAATGTTTCCTCTTTTTCATTCTCAAGAAAATCTAGCCTATCAACATGATCACTATTGGAACAAGGCATAGACATTAAACTATCATTCATACTATTGGTTGAGCATGAGTATTTGAATTTATCAACATCAATACCAATAATATCTTGAGATTTCAGCGGGTACCTTGGCCTTAGAGATTTTTCAACAAGAGTGATATTTGGTTCATCTAGCGGTGTTGAAGGCGAATCGATCTCAACAAGTGTAGTTGCCTCTTCATCACCATCTTGCAATTTCTTCAACTCATCATGTGGAACATATAATCCTTCAACTATGTACGCATTCATCTCTTCTTTGAAGTCTTCTTTATCAACCAGATCTTCATCTTCAAAGACATGTATGTTGCTTTCTTTATCTTCCATGTACCACATGTCGTCAAGATCGCTCATTGTTGATTCACTCTTTCCTTCATCCTTGAGTACTTCCATGTCTTGATTTGCTAGTGTGTAGGCTTCAATAGCACACAAGCTATCATCTAGCTTGAGTCCTATCTCCTCCCATTTATCCTTTGAGTCACTAGGCTTATCACGGTTGTACTCTTCTCTTCCTTCATCATAAATCTTTGAGTTGTCAAACCGGTCGATCCATCCTTCATCTCCTTCTCTTTCTTCTTCAAACATCTTTTGGATCGACTCTCCACTCATCTCTTGATCAAATATATCTTCAATTAGTTTGGCAATGTGTCGGCGTTCCTCCTTCCTTCGGTAGTTAATTAGTGGGGCGAAATCAACGTGAACCCCACCGGATTGAATGAACTCCGCCAATGGTCTAGCATTCCACATACTTCGGCCTACATTCATGTTAGTTTCAACATTTCTAACATCCGAAATGACCTCTCTTACCTTGGGAAGTGGATCTTCACTTTCTTGTATGGTCGGTTCATCTTCCTTGACCTTCGGTTCATCTTTTTCAGAAATTTCAGCAAGCACCTTGGGTTTGCTTTTGTCATTTTGCTCCTCTCGACAACATCTTTGCCAATCTCGTAGTGTTCTTTGTCCATTGCTTATCCTTTGTAAGATTTGTGTGGCTTCACTAATTGTTTTATCCATTATATCACCGCCTGCACACATGCTTACAAAACGAGACGAGTTAGGGGTTAGTGAAAAATAAAAGGTATGCAACATCAAGTCACCGGAAAATCCCAAGTTCGGGCCTCGCTCAAGTAGTTTATTAAATCGGTCCCATGCTTCATCAATTCCTTCATCCTCTCCATGCTTGAAATTGAGCACTTGCCTCCTTAAGTCTTGAACCTTGCTTATGGGAAAGAACTTCAAAAGAAACTTCTTCACTAGCTCATCCCAATTTCCTTTTGCTTCAACGGACGCAAGTGTGTACCATCTTCGCGCTTCATCTTTGAGAGAGAACGGAAAAAGATTCCACTTGAACCAAGCGGCCGGAACTCCTTTTTGTTGCACCGTGTTGCATAACATCGTGAATTCCTTAATGTGTCTATATGGGTTGTCATCCTCCAATCCTCTAAATGGTTTTGTCGCCACTAACTTGATGATTCCAGGTTTCACTTCGTAGTGGGTTGTAGCAAGCATCAAATCTGATTTTTGTATCTCAATGTCTTCCATTGACGGCATTGCTAGCTCCCTTAGCGACATCTCTTCGTCTTCCAATGGTGAGGTGAACAAATCCATCTAGGCACAAGAAAAGTAGAAAGAAAAACAAAAAAGATTTTTTTTCTTTTTTTAAGAAAATAAGGGTTAGGTGTTAGTAATCAACAAAATTAATACTAGATTAAACGTAGCATCTGGCTTGCTCCCCGGCAACGGCGCCAGAAAAAGGGGCTTGTTGATGGATAAAACTCGTATCCACCTACGATCCGCAAGCGTACGGACCTACACCTTTTTCACCACGGGATTCCCAAGGTTCTTGTCAATCCGCGGAGCAAGGGGATTAATAGCACTTAACCAAGTACTAATCTAGTTGACTAAGGAAGCGTTTAAAGAGAGTATTAAACTAAAAGTAAAGACAATCTAACCTAAGTTAATCTAAGTTAAGTTGATCAAACAAATCTAGGGTTAAACTAGATGGTAAAGGGTGAACACAAGAGAGTGAGTAAGAAAGATAAGCGTTCCCTCCCTAGGATCTAGGATAACATGGTATGCATCTACTACACGAAAGTGGTAAACCAATCTACCGGTGGTTGTGACCACGGTTTCGCCCTTTCCCTCCTCTCGTACTGTCACTACGCGAAGGTATTCGTGACTAGACCTATGATGGACACGGTATGTTGATGGAATCTATGGGAGTAGCGGATATCATACGCCCGAAAAACACGGTGGCCTACCTTAATCATCAAAGCATCATCAACATGAAAACAATAGATTGAAACCACGAATCAAGTAGCGATCACATAGCATGTATCCATCTAATCCTAGGGATGAACGGAGACATTACCCCATCATCTTACACGGATTGAAGCACATAGGGGTGATGGAGACTCCGGAGAACGTCGTCGATGAAGATGGCGGCGATGGAGCTTGGGAACACCCCTAGGCCAGCGGCTTGGAGTCGTCCTCTTGCTTCCTTCTCTCCGCCGGCGTTGATCCTTGCGACGAGCTCATCTAACTCTCTCCCTCATATTGCAGTGGCGGTTTTCTGGTGATTGGCGTCGGTAGGGTGATTTGTTCGATGTGGCGGCCGACGGAGGCAGAGGCAATAAATAAACGAACACCTAGGGCAAAAGGGGGACCGAACTGACCCCGGAGTGGGCTGGGCCGGTCAGCCCAGGCCCATTTCGGCCCGGTTCAGCCCCGGTTTCCTCCCCAATTGCTTCTCGCGTGATCCCTTATTTGTGTGCACTTGCATGTGGGCCTTTGACGTCGCTTCCTTCACGGTTAAGGCTTGAATCCTTGCTATGCAAGCTTCGTTGTTTTCTGTTTGAGTCCCTGAAGACTTGCACATTGACGCTTCGGTCCTTGGGTCATTTGGAGTCATGATCATCACGTGTCTTGACTCTTGTCGGGCTTCATGATATTCTTCCAAAGTGCTTGGTGAACTTATCCCGAAAGTCTCCTCTTTAGCGTAGATTTCCTGCGTAAACAACAAACTCCAAAATCGACATGCAAGTGTGAACTTGTTACATCATTAGTATGCCTAGTGGTGGGTTAGTTGCAAATCATAATTGAAACCAATGTATAACAAGTACTCTAGGTTGACGGAAATTCACTGTCAACACCATCTCAAAGCAGCAGGAAAAGGAAATTGTTGTAAATGAAACCTCTAAGAGGCCTACTAGAAAGCGATCTAAAAGAAACACCAAGGAGAATCGTCGGTATATGACTAACCCAAAGCAATCTGAGAGTGACATTGAGAAGAATCCTTAGGCTATGGCTAACCCAAATTACAAATTCGGAAAGAACATTCTCAGTGATGGTGATCTCAAAAAGGATGCTCCTTTTACCAGAAAGTTCCACACATTTTAGATGCAACGTGGTGAGTCAGATGATGCTTCTGACATTGTGGTCGCACTTCGGCCCAGGACCAATTCATGGCTGAAGAGAGATGAATCGTCAAACGCACTCCAGTAGATGCCTGTGCAACTCATTGATTTGTACGATCTCTTCAGCTTGGATGCTTTGGATCTGACACTTCTCCGCTGCTTCATCCTGTAAGTTGCTTGAAAATTTAATCTGCTTCTCACTAATCACATCCTCTATCGAACTGTGCTTTTTGCCTCACATCATCTTTATCACCATGTATTTTTCCTCCTTATACTTTGTTTTTTCTTACTAATAGGAATATGACTGTAGAAGTTATCAACAAGGGCCCTGCAGTTGGCTACCTTGATCCTGAATGCCTTTGCTCGACAACGTTGAGCAGTATGGATAACACTGTTTCTTTCTCTGTTGACCATATGCTCAGAGCCTTCGAACAATATGCTACAAAGGATATAATGCTTACCGCTTATCTCAGTACGAATCACTGGATTACAGTGGCGATCGTTCCGAAGCAGCGTAAGATCTACTATCTTGATTCATTGAAGACAATTAATACTAATACTGGCCCTTTAGAGATAATCATTAATAAGTAAGTTATTTCTTTCTTAACCTGCGGGCGTTCCTCAACAAACTGTACAGAGTATATTAATTAATAGTGTCCTAACTGTTGGGGGTTACCCGAAAAATTCGGATGACTCCCCTAACACGAGAGAGAGAGAGTTCTTAACGCGTTCAAACGCAGATTTAGGGTGCTGAGAGACAATTCTTCTCCCGGCAAATTGCACAAGTTCCAAAAATCTGAATCCGTTTACACGTGCCCTCGCGCCCCCTTTTATAGGGAGACGAAGGGACTTTTACATTCCTCAAACGCCCTCGAGCTCGAAGAATATTCCTAATGTGAACACATACAAGATGTCTTTTTCATCTAACATATTTACAAGCCTGCCACCAGTTCACACTCAAAACCTGGACTTTTTGGGACGACAACTTTGACTTTGCTTCTTCGCTGGTTCGTGAATATCTCCATGCATGACTTCTGAACTGGATTCCCGACAGATTCCCGAATCAGCCGCCCTACGAGGTTCGCGCCACCACCAGCTCAAGGTTCCGGGCTTCCGCGTGTTCGTGACTCCGCGTCTTCTCCGAATCAAGATCCCCGAAATTCGCATGTTCGCGAATCTGAAGCTTCGCAGGTTCCAGGCTCCCGAAAATCGTGAATTCCCTGTTCCTGAAAAACACATCTCAAGAACTTCGTCAAACTCAACATTTCGAGGGTGACGGGTTTTCTTGAATTCCCCAACACTAGCCCCTCGGGGAAGCGGGTTGACTCCGACGATCCGATTCCACGAATATTTCAGAAATTTAGTAAAAAACGTCACCCTCGGAATGTCGGAGGGGACACGCGTCGCCTAGAAACCCTACAACGGTCTGATCGAGGCAGGTTTCGCGGAACTACCCCCCTCGCCCCTATAAATAGGAGGCCTCTGCTGTAAAATTTTTTCACCGCTCTCCTGCACTCTGTCGCGATTCGTAACTCTTTCTGTTCGCGGGTTCTCGTCCTGTGCTTAAGAGTTCGTGAGCTTTCAGCTTTCTTCGGATCTTTCTATGGTATTGTTCCTTTTCGCTCTTTTAATTCTTACTTGTTCTTTTTACTGCATTAGGTTCTCTGTTTTGCAAGTTTCATTCACGAAAGTTGTTATATTTCTTCATACCTGTTACATTGTTGATTAGGTGGCTCGAGTCAAAAGCACCGCGAGACCCATGATGACTGAAGAACTTATCGCAGCTGGTCTCCCGGTCGAGCCGATTGTTGAAGGTCCTGAGAACGCTCCACCAGTTGAAGATGGAGTTTCTCCTAGTGGCTCTAGGAGTCACGAAGATGGCGAAGTCAGAACCGACGACGAGGATGTCGGAGATGTGGACGCTGGCATCGGTGATCTGGTTAAGGCAAAGGCTGCATGACGTCTGCCTCCCTCTCTCGTCTTCGGAGAGTCTAAGGTCACGACTAACGTGATTCGAGAATACGAAGCGGCCGGGTTCTTCCCTTCGGGCACTAGGCGAGCCCCACTGGATGAACAAATCCCAGCTCCCAAAGATGGAGAGACTGTTGTGTTTCGGGACTTTTTTTATCTGTGGACTTAGATTTCCTTGTGACCCGATTTTGCCTGCGATTCTGGATGCCTTTTCAGTGAAGATTCACGAGCTTTCACCGACATCTTTTCTTGAGGTGTCAAAATTTATTTGGATCATGAAGACCTTTGGTCGAAATCTCAGTGTAGACGCCTTCGCCAGATTCTTCGAACTGGTCATCATTCCCGATGTTAACAAGGTCGATGACGGGCAATACTATGAAGCTCAACACGCATGTTGTACCTTCAACACCCGGCGTCAAAACACCCGAAAAGGGATTACGTGAATTCAGATCGCTCCCTGCTGCAATACCAATCTCACCGATGACTGGAATTCATACTGGTTTTACTTGAAAGTCAACATGTCCGAAGTTCCTGGCTATGCGGGCCCAGCTTACCCCTTGTCTTGCCCTATCACGCCCCTGACTGCCATGAACACTGCCGAATTCAATCATCGAGCAGTAGGGATTAGAAATTGTGAGAGTGTTTTTCACCTTGCCAGCACTATACTTGGGGGCCGCGACATCGTCGAAGAGTTCGTTGCTGCCCGAATTTGGCCGATTTCTAGTGGTTGGGCCCTCACTGAGATCGTGTATTTCAACGTCAATTGGGCGGCTCAAGAAGTGCCTTTCCTGAAGTTCGGCATTAAGCTACGAG
Source organism: Cenchrus americanus (assembly GCA_947561735.1). Classification (NCBI taxonomy): domain Eukaryota; kingdom Viridiplantae; phylum Streptophyta; class Magnoliopsida; order Poales; family Poaceae; genus Cenchrus; species Cenchrus americanus. Next base: position 194,104,118 of record OX387242.1, read on the forward strand.
AAGGTCAAAGCGCTAATGCTTTCATGATCGAAGTTGAAAAGAAAGTGAATCTCATGATAGGCGAATATACCATGAATGAATACAAGGCGTATAAGGCGCTGGTGAAACACAAGAAGAGAATTAACCGCGTGTTTACTGAGGTCGGCGGAGACAAGTCTTTCAATTCTCGAAGCCCAGGTCCCAAATTGAAGGTTCCCGCAGTTGTTGTGGCCAGTTGTTCTGCTGCTCCAATAAATGCCCCACGAGGAAGATCTTCGAAACGAGGTTCATCAGCTGTCAACAAAAGCACTTCCTCTGGCGTTAAGCCCTCTAAGACAAGATCTTTGGAGTCGTCGAAACGCAAGCGCAAGACCTCCGAACAGATTTCGGACGTTGAGCTCCAAGCGGCTTCCGATCTAGCCCAGATGAGCCGCAAGAAGTTGAAGAAGGCGGTGAGAAAGGTTTCTTCTTATGGAGTTCGGCGCGTCCCGTCTGCATTTGAAGACGATCTTTTCGCGGAAGCGGGTAGCCAGAAAGGTTCTTGCTTCTGGCCTCTGTTGAGATTTAATATTCGAGACAATTGCCCGTCGGGTTCTGAGAATGAGTTCGTGGATATTGATTCTTTTTCAGATGCTGCTCCCGAAGTTCGCAAGGAGGCTGTACTTGTCATTGCTGCTTAAGCTCCTATTGTTGTTGAAACCCTTGTTGCTGTTGAAGCCCCCGTTGCTATTGAAGATCCCGCTGCCGCTGCTGATGTCTCTCTGCCCATTCGCTCACGCGACGAAGCTTCCCCTGAGTTCACCAAGGAGCTCGAACTTACCGTTCACAGGGGGGAGGATCTTATCCAATGTGCTCCTTTGCTCGAAGTTCGTGAAGTTGTTCCCGAAGACCAGGCTCCCTCTCCCTCCTTGACTGCATTTAACAAGAGCTTTGGTACGTCTCATCGCGGCGAGCTATTAAGTGTTGGTTTCAAGACGACTAGCATCGGGAGCAAGACGTCCAAGATTTTATCACTGTGGAAATCGCCTGTACTTGTTGATGAAACGGGAGGGGAGGGCTCGGAACAACCCGGAGGAGTTGCTCGAGACACTGAGAAGGGGCTTCACTCTTCTCCCGAAACCACTCCTTCGTCACAGGGTAAGGTCTCTTCGAGTTCGACGAAGAAAGTCACCATGCAGAACTTAAGCAAACAAGGTTCATTTCTTTTCATTGCCTTTCGTACTTTTCGGATTCTCGAATTTTTGATTTAGGATTTGGTCACGAAATTTTTCAGAATTCAAGGACCTTCTTCGTTCTTACCCTCCGTCGAAGCTGGCGCGTTTTCAAGAAGGCTATGCCCTGAAATATTCCATGCTCGGGAAAGTTGCCGTCGAGCGGCTCGTTGATCAAGAGAAAAAAACAAGCAACTTTCTCAAGAGTCCAAGGAGCTCAAGCGCAGCTTCTCTCTTGTTCAGTCCGCGAACCTTGATCTTGAGAAAAAGGTGGCCGAACTAGCGGAGGCTCTGAAGGCTTGTCAGGACGAAATGAAAATTGCTGAAGCAGCTCTCAAGCAGTCCAAGAAGGAGCTGGAAAAGGTACAAAAAACTCACGAAGACGATCTTAGTCTGATCGAAAACCTTCGTGAGAAGCATGACAGGGTCTCGAAAGTTGCCGAAGATCTGCGTGTTAACAACGCCAATCTGGCAAAGTCTCTGAGCGTAAAGTATCGGAAAATTCTGGATCTCGAGAAGGCGCTGGCGGAACAGGATGATGCTTCAAAAAAGAACATGTCTGATATTTTGGAGAAGCTGAAGCTCTTATTTGAGGAATACAAGAAATCGCTGAATGAATTTGGCATTCGTCCTGCCCCTCTTCCGGCTGACCTTGGAATTCCTGGATTCATGGATTGGATGGAAACGGAGTTCAAGGCTCTCTCCGAAGTTATCTCAGGCGCTAGTGATTTTGCAGTGGCTTTTTCTGTCGAAAGTATCCTGAAGATCCTGCACGACTTCGACTGCGCTGATTTGGAGAAGTTTCGCGAAAAAATCACTCGATTTCCCGGCGCCACGAGTACCTCGGTAATTCAGGAGAATGAGGATGTTCAGGCTATTAAGAACAAATTTGCGATGGAGTTATGGTTTGCTAGTGGAAAAGAAGTCGTTAAGGTCATCACACGTGCTAAGCTTGCTGAGGTAGATTTTCGTATGATCTCGTCGCCAATGCTGGTTCGTGACGTTTTGTTTCTTGAATTCCTCTTACATTTTCTTCTCTACCTCTATCAACTAAACGAGGATGAAAATCGCGAGGATGTCGCTGCGTCTCCCGAAGAGTCTACTACAGATGAAGATTCTAGCGATTCGGGCGAAGGGGGTTCGAGTAGCGGCAGCAGCGACGATGACAGTGACGACGGCCAAGCTTCTGGGCGCGATGAGAGTTCTCTGAAGGTTGATGTCACGGGCTAGATGTTTGTCCGAATTATACACACCCTCGAGGCTGCCTTTGTACATTTGTATATTTACTAGTTTTCCTGAACGATTTTTTTGTAAACTTTAACCTGCGCAGGTCCTGCAAGCTGGGCCTGCACAGGACGTGATGCCATTACGGATTCATCGGGATAAAATCTTTGTTAGTGGCGAAGCATGGCACTTGTTCAAACAAGCTCATCCCGAACAAGATTTTTCTAATTTTTGGCTCGAAACTTCGCTTTAGTTTTCCATAGGATGCTTCGATCTTTCTTCATTTTTCTTGTTTTATAAGAAGGAAAGTTCTGCACCCGCAACTTCGCATTTCGCGATTATTCCGAAGACGGAGCCCCTTAGCCCTAACACGAACGCACCCAACTTTGCTTATGCCAGCGATGTTGCTGAAGACAATAGCTGCAAACCAGGACATGTTGTCGAACTTTCGTTCTAGATTTTGTACTAATTGCTGTATTTGATGATGAACTGTTTCGAAATTTTTATGCAAATAAGGCAATGAAGACGTTTTCCTTTGAAAAAACGTCACCCTCCCCCGCCTTGCCGTTTTGCATGAAAATTTCAAGGCAAGTTGATGAAGTTTTACTATTCCTCGAGTATTTTGATCAAACATGCTTTTTGGAGAAATCTTCGTAAATTTTTGAAAAGTTCAAACGTTGTTACGCAAGTCGACAAAATTTGTTCTCGAATTTTGTGGACTTGATCCACTTGGCATACTTGCCTTGGTTGATATTGCAACCCTCAGTTGCTTCAACCGTGATTTTCTACGAATTTCCACACGAGCCCCTTGCCCTTTTATCACAACGATTTTATCGCGAAAAACTTTCAGCAATTTGCGTTAAGGAAAAATTTTTAAACAACGCCTCACACATTCACTTGACCGCAATCGCCATTAATTATCATGATGAAAACTCAGGCTACAACCCATTGGTTCCTCAAGCCTTTTCAGTGGAAATCCCTTCGTGGATGGGATTTTAGGCCACAACTTGTTGTTGTCTCAGGCCTTTTCGGTGGGAATCCCTTCGTGGATGGGATTTTAGGCCATAACATAATGTTGTCTCAGGCCTTTTTGGTGGGAATCCCTTCGTGGATGGGATTTTAGGCCACAACTTAATGTTGTCTCGGGCCTTTTTTCACAACTTTATTTATCAAGAAGCCTTTTTCATGAACTTTTTTCTTTTTTCACGATGGAATTCTGGCTATCACGAAGCCCTTCTCACGAACTTTTTTCTTTTTTCTCGATGGAATTCTGGCTATCACGAAGCCCTTCTCACGAACTTTTTTCTTTTTTCACGATGGAATTCACTTTTTTCTTTTTCCACGATGGAATTCTGGCTATCACGAAGTCCTTCTCACGAACTTTTTTTTCTTTTTTCATGATGGAATTCTGGCTATCACGAAGCCCTTCTCACGAACTTTTTTTTCACGATGGAATTCTGGCTATCACGAAGCCCTTCTCACGAACTTTTTCTTTTTTCACGATGGAATTTTGGCTATCACGAAGCCTTTCTCACGAACTTTTTTCTCTTTTCTCGATGGAATTCTTAAAATACGCAATTTGGGGGAAGACTCTTTTTATACATATATCATAAAGAGTATTTACATAGGATCTGCCTCGTTAAAAACCTTGCCTCTTGATTTAAAGCCCCCTTTGCAAGGAAAAGAGTACGGTCCTCTTTATTCTAATACAACTAGGAAAAGAAAAGCTAATGTTTTTTCCCGAAATCACTTATAGATACGTGATTCGGATTTTTTAGCTTTTAGAATACAAACTTGCGAAAATGGAAAAACTACTTTATATTACATCTAGCTACAATTGGGGTTTTCACAGGTAATACCTTTTCAGGCTGTCAGCATTCCACGAATATGGCAACTCTTCGCCAGTTTGCTCCATTAACCGAAAAGCCCCTGGCATGTCTGTTTCCCTGGCAATGTAAGGCCCTTCCCAAGACTCATGAAGTTTTCCTGGGTTTTCCCAGTTTTTCTTCCTTTTCTACACGAGATCGCCAGTTTTGATGTCCTTTCGGACCACCTTCTTGTCTCTCCAAGCCCTTGTCTCTCTTTAGTACTTCTCGATGTTCTCAGCAGCTTCAAGGATTGTTAGCTCGATCATGTCCTTTTCCACTTTCTTATCAATTTCCTCGATTTCTTTTCCTTTCAAGGCTCTCATGCTATTGTTTTTATTTTCCTCTGGTGTCATTGCCTCAGTGCCGAAAAGTAGGCGAAAAGGCGTGAAACCTGTTGCTCTTGACACTGTAGTGTTGTGAGACCAGATCACCTTCGGTAATTCATCTACCCATTTTCCCTTCTTTTGGTCGAACAAGCATTTTTTAATTCCCGAAAAAATCAGGCCATTCGCCCTTTCAACTGCTCCGTTGGACTGTGTGTGGTATGCTGATGAAAATTTCGCCTGAGTACCCAACGTCTTGCAATACTCTTTGAAGGTGTAACAGTCAAACTGTTTGCCATTGTCAACAGTTAGTTCTCTAGGAACCCCAAACCTGCAGACTATGTTCTGCCAAAAGAACTTCTGAATTGTTGTTGCTTTGATATTCGCAAGTGGTTTTGCTTCCACCCATTTTGTGAAATAATCGACTGCAACAACTGCGAAACGGCAATTACCTTGAGTCGTTGGCAACGGGCCCACTAGATCCATTCCCCACCTTTGCAGTGGCCACGTTGGTGGAATTAAGTGAACTGGCATTGAAGGAAAATTCTGTTGATTCGCTGTTTTCTGGCATGCTTCACATTGCCGAACTAATGCCTTGGCATCAATGTTTATGGTGGGCCAATAGAATCCCTGCTTTATTGCCTTTCCAGCCAAAGCCCTAGTGCCTATGTGCGCACCACAGAATCCACTGTGAATTTCCTTTAGTAGGTCTAGGCCTTTTTCGGAGGTGATGCACCACAGCCAAGGCTCAGTGACTCCTGACTTGTATAGTTCTCCGTTTACCACTGTATAGCCCCGTGCCCTTTGTTTCAACCTTTATTCTTCCAACTCATCTTGTGGCTCATAGTGGCCTCTCAGATAGGCCATGATTTCTGCTCTCCAATCAGGAGTGTCTACTACATTCACGATTCTCGGTCTTTAATCTTTGATGGCTGGCTCCCTATTGATTTCGAAAAACACATCAGGAGGTAGCTCTTGATTTCTGGCTGCTGCTTTCACCAGTTTGTCTGCCTCATTGTTGTCATCTCTCGGGATATGCTGGACTGAGTACCCTTTGAAGTGCTTTTCCATTTCCCTGACTTTTTCTAGATACTTCATAAGAATAGGATTGCTTGCTTCACTTTCTTTCTCGATATGTTCTTGAATTACTTTCGAATCCGTTCTGATTATGAAGGTCTGCTGCCCCAAGGCTTTCATTTTCCTTAATGCCAACAGAAGAGCTTCATATTCTGCTGTGTTGTTCGTGGAGTGTTCATTGTTCGCGAATATGAGACGAGCTACATATCTTATGACTACGCCTGTTGGGGACGTTACGATAGCCGAAATTCCAACCCCCTTGTAACACCAAGCCCCATCGCACTGTACTATCCAAGGTTCCGGTACATTTTCCTCGAAGTTCTGAATAGATGAAGTCCAATCCACGACAAAATCTGCCAGAACTTGTGATTTTATTGCACTTCTTCTCTCGAAGTCTACCACATACTCAGAGAGTTCAGCGCCCCACTTGATGATTGGGGTGGATTCCTCTCTATTTGCGAACAAATCGTTCAGCGGATGGTTGGTGATGACTCTTATTCTGTGACCCTCGAAGTAGTGCCTTAGCTTCCTTGCTGCCATGATGACTGCATATGCGATTTTTTCCAGTTCGGAATAGGAGATCTTGGAGCCAGACAATGCTTCAGAAGTGAAGTATACAGGAATTTGTTTGAGCTTCCCGTCTTCCTCATTTTCTTGCACCAGCACTGCACTTATTGCTGAACTTGATGCAGACACATATAGCAGAAGTGGCGATTTTGGTTCGGGAGGATAGAGCTTGGTCATATTGGACAAGTAATCTTTTAATTCTTGGAAGGCTCGCTTCTGAGGTTCAGACCACTGGAAGTTCTTGGCACTTCTGAGGACTTGGAGGAATGGTAAGCTTCTTTCTGCGGCTTTGGGAATGAATCTGTTAAGGGCAGCCACTCCCTGTCAGCTTTTGCACATCCTTCACTGAAACTGGGTCTTGCATTTCCACTAAAGCCCTGATTTTATCGGGATTCGCCTCTATGCCTTTTGTTGAAACTAGACATCCGAGAACTTTCCCCTTGTGAATGTTGAATACACATTTCTCTGGATTCAGCTTCAGATTTGCTGCTCTCATATTCGCGAATGTTTCCGCCAAGTCACTGATGTGGTCTTTCCTCTGAACACTTTTGACGACTATATCGTCCACATACGCCAAGATGTTCCTCCGTAACTGGGGATGAAGTACTATTGCTATCATTCTTGAGAATGTACATCCTGCATTCTTTAGCCCCTCTGGCATTCTCACGAAATAGAATGTTCCGAATGGAGTGATGAAACTTGTTTTTTTCATCCTCTTTGCGGACCCTGATCTGATGATACCCAGAGAACATGTCCAGGAGCGAGAGCATTTCACTGTTGGTTGCATCATCTACGATTTTGTCTACCCTTTCCAAGGGGAAATCGTTTTTTTGCATGCCTTGTTCAAATCTGTGAAGTCCACACACATTCTCCACTTTCCATTTTTCTTCTTGACTGGTACTATGTTGGCTAGCCAGACTGGATACTTTACTTCTCTGATTACTTGTGCATCTTGCAATCTCTGAACTTCAGCTTCCACTTCTTTCACCTTTTCCTCGGACATTTTCCGAAGTCTCTGTTTCTTGGGAGGTATTTTTTCGTCTGTTTCCAGGGCATGTTCAATGATGTCCCTGTCAACACCTTGCTGGTCCTTAGCTGACCATGCGAAAACATCCTTGTTTTTGTTCAGGAACTGTACGAGGTCTCTGTCCTCTTCGGCATTAAGGTTAGCCCCTATTGTGACTGCTCTATCGAGCATGTCATCCAAGTACACTTTCTTGGTTTCACCATCTGCGGCTATTTCAATTTTTTCTTTATCCCGCTTGGCCTCTTCGTAAGTTTCCTTCTTCTCGTCAGCTGTTTTCAGCTGGTACACATTCGTCTGGCCAGGCGTGTGGCCTTTTTCTATGTTTCTGGCCTCTTGTTGATTGCCGAATACTGTGATGACCCCTTTGGGTGTGGGCATCTTCATGCATAAGAACTCCTGCCTTATGACTGTGTCGAACTTGTTCATGAAACCTCTGCCAAAAATCGCGAGATACGGGTGGTAGATGTCAACCACATCGAAGGTGAGACTCTCTGTTCTAGCATTTTCGAGATCTCCGAAGGAAACAGGGAGTGATATCTTTCCAACCGGCTTGATTGGCTTTCCTCTGAACCCTTGCAGTGGGTACTCTAGCGGGTCCAACATGTGCTGGCTCAGATTCATCTTTTCGAAAGTCTTCAAGAACAAGATATCCGTTGAACTTCCTTTGTCAGCTAGGACTTTTCCTATGACCCACCAAACTATGTTTACCTCAATGACCATGGCATCATTGTGAATCACGGATTTCAGCCTGAAGTCTTCTTTTGTGAAGGTGATTGGCACCTTCGCCCACTCCGGGCGTGCGGCTGGGCCGTCATTGATGATGGTGTTCACAGACCTGAAGTAATTGCTTCTTTGCTTCTTGGTCTCGAATTCCATAGCTGACCCACCTGTGATTGGCATGATAGTCCTGAAAGATGGCAATGCTTTGGAGTTCTGAGGTCCTGCACTTGACCGAGGCCTTGACGAACTTTCTGGAGGTGGTGGCAATATTTCCCGAATCGGTTGCGGTTGCTGGATTGACTGGATTGCCTGCGATTGTGGGAAAAACTGCTGCGACGGCTGCCACGATGACTGTGGTTGCGAGAATTGCTGAACTGGGACAGAACTTGATTGTGAGTTCGCGAGTTGCGGCTGCGAAAAATTCGGGCGAAATTGGCTTGGCATTTAGGATGCGATGCTCATTGGAGCTTTTTCTTGCTGAATTCTTGCCATGTTTTTCTTCGTTTCTGGGCACCCTTCGGTGCTGTGGCCCCTCCCATGATACGGGCAATAGAAGTAAGGGTCTTTTGGGTTATGGTTCGTGGGTCTCAGGGGTCCTCTTCCTCTTCCCCTTCCTTTGGGCGTGAACCCTCCTCTGGTGCTTGGCCTGCTGTTTTGCTCAGGTTGTGGATTTCGACATTGTTGACATTTCGCGGATGATGGGATTGTGCTCTCCATGTCATCTCTCTGTTGCCCTGCCTTGCCTCGTTCCATTCGGCTACTCTCTTGCGATGGTCATCATCAGACAAGATGTACTCTTCCAATTCATGAAAAAGTTCCTCAACCGTCTTGGGTTTCTTTCTAGTGAGATGTGAAGCTGTTGGCCCTGGAGTGAGGCCCTTGATTAACGCATTAATTGTTGTTTTTTCATCAGCTTCGGGGATTTGGGATCTCTGCTGCATGAACCTTCTCACGAAGTTCCGCAGTGGCTCTCTGTCTTTCTACTTGCAGTTGTACAAATCTGATACTTCAGCTGTTGTGTCGTGAAACATCTGAAATGCTTGCATGAACTTTGTCTTGAGATCTACCCAGCTGTAGACTGAGTGTGGAGGCAGCAAGGAGTACCAATTCAGTATTGGTCCTTCGCAAGCAATGATGAAGGATTTGCCAGTGCAACATCATCCCCACTGCTGAATTTACAGCTGATTCATACCTCATGAGGAATTGCCTAGAGATTCCGAAGCCGTTGTATTTCGGGAGAGAGACGGGCTTGAACTTCGGCGGCCAAGGTGCTGTTTGCAGCCCAATGGACAGTGGCGACTCAGAATCTACGAAGTGTGAGATTCTGTTTCCCGCGAAGAAGTTTTCTTTTGGGGATTCTCTTGCTGGCCCAGAGTTCTGATGCGGTGATTCCTGCCAGAGGGAACTGTTCTCTTGTTCTTTCATCTCATCGATTTATCTCTGTATTATTTCAATTTGTTCTTTTGCTTTGTTCAGTTGTTCTAGCTTTTCGGAGATCTTTCTTTTTGCTTGCAACTGACTTGCGAATCTTTCCTTGTCTTTTTACAGCTGCTGTATTTTTTGCTGAACTCTTTCTAGCTCCCTGTCTATGGTGTCATCATCATCATCTACATTCTCAAATGCTTGTTGTTCAGCTGGTTGTTCTTGGGTGTGAGCTATCTTCTCGGCTCTTGCCTTCATCAGAGCTTCGAGCTTTGCTCTCTGCTCTTGATCTGTGGTGTTAGAAGCTTCAGGAACGAAGGGGATTTCATTCCCTTGAGGAGGACGGTGGTCATCTCGATTTGTCTGTGCTGGAACGTTCTTCTTGGATTTCTTCTGTGGTGGCATTGTGAGCTTTTCTTCGGCTGAAACACGGCGGGCGCCAATGTTGGGCGGTTACCCGAAAAATTCGGATGACTCCCCTAACACGAGAGAGAGTTCTTAACGCATTCAAACGCAGAGTTAGGGCGCTAAGAGACAATTCTTCTCCCGGCAGATTGCACAAGTTCCAAAAATCTGAATCCGTTTACACGTGCCCTCGCGCCCCCTTTTATAGGGAGACGAAGGGACTTTTACATTTCTAAAACGCCCTCGAGCTCGAAGAATATTCCTAATGTGAACACATACAAGAATGTCTTTTTCATCTAACATATTTACAAGCCTGCCACCAGTTCACACTCAAAACCCGGACTTTTTGGGACGACAACTTTGACTTTGCTTCTTCGCTGGTTCGTGAATATTTCCATGCATGACTTCCGAACGGGATTCTCGACAGATTCCCGAATCAGCCGCCCTACGAGGTTCGCGCCACCACCAGCTCAAGGTTCCGGGCTTCCGCGTGTTCGTGATTCCGCGTCTTCTCCGAATCAAGATCCCCGAAATTCGCATGTTCGCGAATCTGAAGCTTCGCAGGTTCCAGGCTCCCGAAAATCGTGAATTCCCTATTCCTGAAAAACACATCTCAAGAACTTCGTCAAACTCAACGTTTCGAGGGTGACGGGTTTTCCTGAATTCCCCAACACTAACCATTGTTGATATTTTCGTTGTAGGGCTTGGAATCGTTACTGCCCCAAAAAGTTCTCGCGTCGTGGCCCCTTGAAACACGTCAAAGATATTAAGGTACTTACCACTTATTTCCTTCTTGTGGAAGCTAGTACTAAAGCTTGAGTTTATTTCATCTCGATCACCACATTTGTCTTTGTACGTTTATTGCAGTGCCACCAACAACCTACTGGATCCAGACTCTGCAGCTTTTATTATGCCTATCACATGCTTCAATTAAAATATAGCAGCACACATATGGAGGTACTTTCTTGGGATCTTCATTTGTAAAACCTACAACTGAGCACATTTCTTGCTTATTAGCACTACACATGTTTGGTAACCACCTATATATGTGTGCTGACTGGTGACATTATTATATCTAGAGATTAGGGCTAGATGAGCATCCTCTCGACAAATCATTGCTAGCAGATGTTCGTGAAAGAATTGCCACATTCCTCATGGAACAGGTGATCACAGCCAGAGGAAAATTTTATGCTGATGAAACGGTGCGGGCTAATATTGTGTTCGGTGACTAGGAAATTTTTGCATTCCTCATTGTCCAAGAATTTTTGCATTCCTCATTGTCCATGAATTTTTGTGATATTGTTGCATTCCTCCTTGGGAGATGCATTTCCTCCTTGTATGAGATGATGATGCTAAATTTTGTCATACGATGCATGTGAATTGTGGACTTCTGTGAATTTGGATGCTGGATCTAATTTCTGCGAATTTAGTCATATCCTGGCTGGTTCCAGGATGCAGCCCCTGATGGCTGCCAAATCCGGGCTAGATCCAGGATGCAACCGGCAAGCAGACAACAGGTTACTGTAGGGGTGGCCTACGTATCTATAATGGGCGTTAATTAAATCTCATTACAAACCCTGACCACTTAGTAACGGGCTTCAATTGGAGCACCCATTACAAACTTGCCAACAAAGTAACGGGCACTCTAAAAGCCCGTTACCAATACGTGGCCCGTTCGTTGAGACATCGGAGACGCAGGTTCACCACACGCATCTCTGATATTGATTTCACAGTAACGGGCTTTGTTTTGGTGCCTGTTACCAAAGTTCCCTGTGGGCCCAAAGAAATAGTCATTTTCACGTGACCGGTGGCTAGTTGTGGTAACGGTCGTTGTTTAATGCCAGTTACGAATATGTCTTATCAGTAATGAGCATCTGCCCATTACCTTTCTTGGGTTATTTGTAACACTTGATCGGTAACTGGCACATTGCCTGTTACCAAAGGCGATCTACGCCCGTTACCAAAGCCAGAGTTTCACGTAGTGCAAGGAGGTTAGACCGCCCCCTAGGGTTTTGGCTCGGGATGGTCGTTCGGGAAGGTAAACACCACGCTTACGTGATGGTAGACGGCTAGGTTTACAAGCAAACCAGCAAAGAGATAAACAACGCACTTACGTGGCGAAGAACAACTAGTTTACGAGGAAACTAGCAAAGGTCGTCGAAACTCTCACCCGGGAGGGACCCCGTCAGGGCGTGGACGTCGTCAGTGTGTCCTAGGTCGACCAACAAGCCTTAGGACGTCATCTATGACTGTGGAGATCAGCAGAGGAACAACATGGAGGTTGGAGAAGCTAGTTTGGAGATAAAAAGTAAAGGTACTGTTTGATTCGACTGTGATACCCTCAATCGGCCATGGCCCTTCATAAACATAGGGTGGGAAGGTCTTTCCCCAGTAGGAGTCAAAGCCTATACAAATTCTATGTCAAAATACAACTCCTAACTCGGAATTGGCAGGGTAGGCCGGTCAAACCGCCCCTTGGTCCCGGTTTAACCGCGTGTCGGACGTGCAGATCTTCCAGAAGCCATATCTCTCTCATCCGGACTCCAAATTGGACTTTCTATATATGGATCTTGATCGACGCGACAAGAACTATCCAATGGTGGTGTCTAAATTACCTTTTGGGAAACTTGCCCAGGCTTGTCTAACCGGGTTGTCATGCCGGTCTAACTAGGTCCTCCCAGATCTACCAAATTCGTGTGTCAACACATAGATGGGCTGGGGAGTGAAATGTTTGAAGGCTCAGCCCATATACAGGTCAGCTATCAGTATGCTTCATGGCCCAAGTTGTTGTATGGTCGGGTATTTCTTTAGTTCGTCATCAATGGCGGACGACGGTCTTTGTCAGGCGGTCGACCTTATTGGGCGACGCCTTCTTCTTGGCGATGGATGCGGCGGGCTTCTTGACGGCCTTAGCATGGGACGCCTTGGATAAAATCTTGGTGGCCTTGGACAGGCGGCAATGGAGCTTGGGCACCACGCTCCAGTGACGGCAGTCTTCACTTTCGCTTTTTGGGCCTGGGGGTAAACACAGCAACCGCCTTCGGGGATGCCTTGGGCATGGCTGTCGGTCTAGCAACCTTGGTCGCTGCCTTTGGCGAGACGTCGGTGGCGGATGCCTCAACATGCGCTAGCTGCTCGCAGCCTACAACGTCCAGTGATAGCAGCCTCACCGTCGTTCTGTAATCATGCTCGCCATAGTCGTGCACAACATGCTGTAGTAGGGCCCAACCACCACCGTGAGCCAACCACGACCAGCGAGCGACAGCAGGTTGCCCGACGTTCTCTAGCCGTCTGAGTCAACATCATGCACAACATGTTGCGGCAGCTCTGTCACACCAAGTTTGAAGGCAAAAGAAAATGCATAGATTACATGTGCGCCAAAATCAAGTTACGCACACGTAATAACTCAGTGAATACCATAATCAGTGCCACACGAATATAGAGTTATTACATGACCAAAAGTCTTAAACAAACATAAATGATGAGTTTTCGTAACGGATAGAGATGCCTCCACAAGCGTGAGCACTGTCATGCCCATTTTTTCGAAGTAAACTGAATGCACCTCATATGTGTGCCAGGATCAGAATTTCACACATGATAGACTCATGAGTGTAATATCATAAGACATTCCTCAAAACATGCAGAAAAGGTTTATTAACTTTTATTACACTTACGAGGGTAGACACGAAGGTCTTTACACGAACAATGATAACTATGAAGACACGACTCCATCTTCATCTTCCACAGGCATCTGACCGGTTGATCGCATGCCTCGGAACTCCTCATAGTCGTTAAAGTACTCCACTCCGAGATTCTCCTCTGAATAGCGTAAGCAAAGATGAGTACACTTATGGTTGGTACTCAACAAGGCCACATGAATAATCGGAAAGCAATATTAAATCCATCTTTAAGTTCATTAATCATGTGAGGGTCCAAGCCGTTCTTGATCGTGAGCACGACTGATCGATCAATTTTACACTCTACAGAGGTTGCACACTTTCACCACAATTCGCGTAAAAGTTTCGAAGAACTTTAAACCCAACCACACATGTGTTGACCAGGCACAATACCACACTTCCGAGGTGTGATTGCATACGGACGCTACGAAGCCTTTACAAATGAAGGACCGATACGGCGAACCAGAGAGGGGGGAGTGAATGGGAGCCGATAAAAATTCTTCTCGAAGGAGATGGAAACTCCAACAAGATGAACACGGCTTCCAACACACGTCTCCGACTCACTACCCAAGTTGGCCAAGCCTACGTAGCCACTGGAGTGCCACTGGACCTAGGAACCAACACACACAACCTTCCGACCCGAGAACGCAGCGGAACACCAAACCCCGAGTCTATAGACCAACACCGGTCAGACCGGTGAGCACCACCGGTCAGACCGGTCCCTGCTGGTGAAACTGGGCAACTTTCACTAAGTGGCTCCACACCGGTCAGACCGGTGAGACACACCGGTTAGACCGGTCACAGCCTGAAAGCCCCCAAAGCACCAAATAGGCCAACCGACCACCAAACTGACCCAAACTCGAAACAGCAGCAACACAGGACAACAACGAACACACCCAGACATTTACCCGAGCAAAAACCCACCGAGTGTTGCACCAGTCAGACCGGTCAAGAGCACCGGTCAGACCGGTGTAGCCTGGGCAGCTCGGGATGAACAGCACCCGCGGGTCAACTCCCCCAAATCCAAACCTCGATCTCCCGAATCGCTCCACGGACTTGAACAAGACTTTGGGGATATTAGGAACACCTCATGAGGAGTCCATAGACAAGTTTAATCCCACCAAAACTCGTCCAAAAAGGAGGAATCGAAGAAATCCTGCCAAGAGCACCACAAACCCTAGAACTCGGAAAACCCCAAAATCGAGCCCCTTTACTCATGGATTTGGGAGGGGAATCACTGCCCAAAGAACCATGAAGGGTTCCCACAAATTTCCCCCATCAAATCCCCAAGATAAAGGTCCCAAAAACAACCCAAAGAAATCACCAAAAGAGGGCTCCGAAAATCACCACCAAGAACAACCGGGAACAACACATCCAAACCTTGACGAACCACGCCGAATCATCTATACATGCAACAAAGGTTCTTACAAGGTCTAGCTTGCCGCCCGATCATCCAACCCTCTCACAATATCTCACCATGAAACTCTCAAGCTAGTCCTATGGAAATCCTAAGAAAATAGGAAGGGAAAATAGGAAAGCAAATGAACTAGGGTTCCAAGAGTTGGCTGCCATCCTCTCACCTCTTGGGTTATATGGAGGCAACCGAAAGTCTAAAATGCCCTTTCCTAATAACTAGGGATACAAGCCCCTCAAGGGCGGATTTGGAAGTCTTCATGTCTTCACCATCGGACGGATGCCCGGCGACCGCACCCTGTGTAGCCTCGACGCAAGCCATGCGATCCCGACACGTGTCCTCCGCTTCAAAGTCTTCGGACTGTGTCGTCGCACACCGGTCAGACCGGTGCTCCTCACCGGTCAGACCGGTACCCACCGGTCAGATCGGTCAGACCCACCGGTCAGACGGTCAAACCGGTCTGGCAATGGCAGCACCGTCTTCGGTTCTTCGGTCTTGGCTTTGTGGATCAACCAAGGAACCCAGTGGTTTTCTAGTGAACCACCGGAAACCCCGCGAACTCGGTGTAGCCTCCGCAAATCTCCACTCATGACTCGGCTCCCACGTAGTCCCGGCTCGACCTTGGTTTTGAGGCTCAACCAAGAAACCGTCCACGACTTCATCTTGCTGTTCATGCCACCATGCGGCCCGCACTTGACCCCCGCCGGCCACGGGTCCCTCGAACGAAGCCTACTTGTCTTCTCCACACCTGGAGGCCTCACCGGCGACGACCTTTCGCGCTTGTTCTTCACCTGCACCAACACCAGTCAAGTCGCAACCTGCACCTGCAATACTTAGCCAAGAATCAGTCCACACAACGTTGTCAATCACTCATCACACAAGGAAGCGATCATCCACTGGTCCTCGAACCACACATGGTCCTCAACAAAGATATGCAAAAGCACCAACAACCCACAACAGTTACAGCTCAGGGCGGACCATAACCCTCCCCAGTGGTCAGCACCTAAGCAAAGGCTGCTACCCCAAAAGAACCGGGCTATACCCCTGCAACCCAGAGCCCCCTGTGTTCCTTTCGGATAAGGTCACCAGTACAATCGCACACCTAATTAATTGGCTAAGCGAGAGCCATGTGGACTCTAGTTACACTGTTTTCCTAGGTGGTTCTCCATGTTCCAAAATTATAGTATTCTTGATTAAAGCATAGGTAGAAGGGTGGTTAGGGTCACTTTCCTTTCTCCAACGATAAGGCACTCTCCTTTACTTCAAAGCTCTGCACTTGTTCTTCCTCGAACGACGCGTTGTCTACGATCATGCAAGAAAACATACAATAAATAAAATAATACATCAAACATTTATACAATACTAATACAAGATGTTATAACTAACGTGCTTTCTGAGATGATCGCGTGGACACCAAGAACACTTAAAACGGAGCTAAGACGGAAAAGATATGGCTTTAACAAGGTTCAAGGGCTAAATTGTGAAGAGAACTATTTTCCAGGGGCTTATCTGCAAGAAACCAGGGACCTAAACTTAATTACATATATAAACTCGAGGTTTATAATTTAATAGGGCAAGTATTTACTGAGGGACATAAAAACTAAGGAGTTCAAGGGTTTAAACAAAAGAAAAAGGACTTAGCTGTAAGGATCTTCAAGGGTGGAAGGGCATTTTTGTGATATTAACAACTACAGGGGCTTTTGTGCAAAATAACAATTGAACATCTGGGTCGACCGATATGTTCTTGGTTTGACTCGAGGGCAGATAGATCCTGGCTGCTAGATCCAGATCGTGCGGCGGGGGTGCCTGCAAGCGGCGGGCGGTGACGAGCTCGGCGACTTGCGGCAGCGGCTCGCCGGAAGTACGCCGGCGAAGCTTCAAATCGAACTCCCGGCCACGGAACTTGACGGAATTAATGTGAAAATGAAGCACAGGATCTCAGGAACTTACCTAGGGGCTTGTAGAGGTGGGAGAAGTGGCGGAGTAGGAGATCGAGTCGGCGCGGCGAAGCACCGACGGCTTCAGGTGGCGCTCCGGGCTGCTGCTGCGCGTGCGCGAGGAGAGGGTGGGGCATTGGTGCGGGAGGAGACGAGGCTCGGGATCCTCCTTTTATAGGGCCGAGAGGAGAGGGGAGGGGGCGGCCGAGGCGATGGGATGTGCTCCGGCGGTGGGGCGCCATTAGTGCTTGGAGGCGGTGGAGAGATGGTTCGGGAGAGGAAGAAGCGAGGTGGCGGAGCCAGTGCATTTACGTCGCCTAGTGGAGGAGAGGGAGGGGCGGGAGCGAGAGGGAGATAGGGGAGAGGAACGGCGGTGCGGCGACCATGGCTAGGGGTGGGAGTGTCGCCCGGCTGGAGGTAGGGGATGCGCCTGACAGGCGGGCCCCACCTGCGGCGACTGCGTGAGAGAGTGGAGGGACTGTTGGGCCAGTGGATGCAGCTGGGCCGGGGGAAAAGATGGGCCGATGGTGGAAAAAGAAAAGAAAGGGGAGGTGGGCCGCGAAAGAATTTGGGCTGCGGGTTAAAGGAAAGAAAAGGAAGGAGGTTGAGATGGGCTGCACGCTGGGCTGAAAAAGAGGGAGAGATGAGTTGGGCTGAGAAACAGAGAGAGAGGAAGAGAGGGTTTGAGTAGGTTTTTTTGAAGTTTTTAAAATTTTGTTTTTTAAAAAACCGCACAACATCAAGCAAAACCGATGCAAAGGCATGAATGCATCAAACACTTGGTGAATTCTAAAATTAGATGTTATTTAATTAAATTAATGGAAAATTTATTTAGTCAAATTTATTTAATCCTTAGAAAATAAAATCTATACCATGTTGCTATCATTATTTTATTGTGATGGAATTTCCGGGTGTTACAACCACGTGTTGTACTCAGCAAGCGAAAATCAACATATAACATGCACGGCCATATGGAGGATGGCTTAGGTTCCAACAAATTAGCATTTTAGTTGGTCAAGTTTTAGTGGCAACATAATTACTAGAGAGTATAAGTTTATATCAACCCACATTTAATGTAAAGCATGTACAATACAAATAAAGGTAATGCATCAATTTAACATCAAATTCCATAACTTAATCATGTGAGGGTCCAGACCGCTCCTGACCATGAGCACGGCTAAGAGCAACTCCAGTGGGGGCCTCCAAATTGAGGCCTCCAAATCTCTTTTGCAGGCCCAACTTCAAAATGTGGAGGCTCAAAATTGTTACCCAACTCCAGCAGGGATATGTATTCAGACCTCTATTTTGAGGTGGACCCCATCTGTCATCCAAAGATTCCAATAACTCCTGTCCACCACTCGCGGGCCGCATCCCCCCATCCACTCGCTCCCTTCCCCGTCCCCCCTTTCTTCCCAAGGGAGCATTTCTTCCTCATGTTTGCTCTGTGGCAATCTGTTCTTGGCTTCTTGCCCTCTGTTCTGGCCTTGCGCGACGGCGGATTGGATTAGAGGTGATTGGATTCGCGATCTTGCTTCCTTCTTCTAACTTGCGCGGCCGTGCCGACCCTCCGGCTCCATCCGTGCTGCCGCGTCCCTCACTCCGGTCCTCCGTGGCTGCAGTGGTGCACAGCTCCTTCTCGTATCTCCACATCGCAGCCGCCCTCCTTCCATGCAGCGCCGCACTCCACCGGCCACGCGGTCCCCCTCATCCGTCGGTGTGTTCCACGGGCCGCGGCAGCTCTGCGTCAAGCGCAGCCAGAGCAGAAGCAGAGCCTGCAGCTTTGACCAGGATTGGATTGGAGCCGATTGTTTTGTGAATTGTGAGCCTGCAGCGGGTGTTCGACATGAGGGAGATCGAGGGGGTGACGGCGCAGGGAGCTCGAGGGAGGACGGCGGGGTGTGGCAGGGGGAGGAGATGGAAAAAAAGAGAAAGAAATGGTGGGGCCCACATTTGGAGGGGGGAATGGAGGGCCTCCAGTAATGGAGGGTGGGAGGGGGAATTTGGAGGGGTATGCAAAATGGAGGCTTGTTTAGAGGCCCTGCTGGAGATGGATTTTTGCACCAAACCTCCAAATATTGGAGTAGAGGCCCATATGGAGGCCCCCGCTGGAGATGCTCTAACCGGTTAGTCTTACACTCTGCAGAGGTTGTACACTTTCCCCACAAGCAGCGTAAAAGCTCCTAAGAACTATGAAACCAACCATGCAGTGCCGCGCAGGCACCATACCACACTACCGAGGTGTGGCTGCATAGGGATGCTACAAGACCTTAACAAAGGTTCCCCAACAAGTTGTGACCCAGAAGGTCTGGATCAGTTAGCAAGGTATAAAGCCCCCTAGTAGGTCAATACGTATCCCAACATAAAAAGAACCAACCCAACTCCCCACTAGGGTGGGTCCATACCCCATAGTACTGTCGATCCCTTGTCCTTATCAGGTAAGATCACCCCAAGATAAAGTTCCTAATTACTTGGCCAGGACCATTGCCCGTTTAGTTCTCGTGGTTGTACTGTTTTCCTAGGTGGTTCTCCATGTTTCAATTAACATATCAAAGGTGGTCTTGCAATTAAATTGAACATAAAGGAACATAGAGCATAAAAGATATCCAAGTTGATTAACACCATCCTAGTTAAGCATACTAAGCAATAACTACCATCAAGATTAATTTAATAACTCGATTACAAGGCAAAGGTCAAAAAGTATTAGGCATGATCCTTAATAGATACCCATCAAAGTTAATGCAAGCTGTAAAAATAAATATAGTGAATTAAATACATGTTATATAGGATAAACAAGTATGCATCAAGGGAGGCTTGCCTTCAACAGGACTCTGTTGCTGCTCAAACTCTTGCACGTCTTGATCTTCAAATCCTTCGGATGTCTCACTCTCTACGTACCACATCATTCACATACAAGCATACAACAAGAATAAATAAGAAACAATCATCAAATAGTACTAATAGAATGAAACAGAGGTGAAAGTAATCTACACTTCGAGATGATCATTTGGACACCAAAAACTTTAAAACGGAGCTAAAACAGTGAAACTATGCATTAAACAATCTCTAAGGGCATAACTACGAAGAACCTAAACTTCCAGGTGCTTAACCGAAGAAAAAGGACTAAACTGTAAGAAACTTTATAAAGCGGAAGGACTTATTTGTGAAACCATAAAAACTTAAGGGCTTCTCTGCAAAAAGGATGTTGACTCGACCGATTCACCGGTATTGACTCTGGTCCAACCGATCTGATCCGTTGGATCCAGATCCAACGACTGGCGGCTACTGCAGACGCAAGCGGCGGAGGTTGGCGATGGCGAGCGGCGGCGCACGACGACAGTCTCGCCAGTGAGGTTCATGATCAAGCTGGGGTGCTCGATTGAATGCGTGGGTTGCACTAGAGTGTAGCGAGTGGAACGACGAACACATCTAGCATGGCGCGGATGCCTCAGACGTGGCGGAGATTGTGTGAGGCACGGTGAGGCAGAACGACGCGGCGGAGCAAACTCCGGCGAGCAAGTTTAGGCGATGCGGAGTAGAGCGATGAAAACAAACGCCACCTGCGGGTACCTCACCTTCACACGCAGCTCCTGGGATATTCTCGGTGGCGAAGATTAGTGGTGGCGGCACTAGCTAGGGTTTCACGAGCCGGGACGCAGGGGCACATGCGACGACTAGGATTTCAGAGGTTCGGCTCAGGGGCGGCAGCGGCTTTAAATAGGGCCGAGACGGCCCTTGGCGTGTGGGCCACCCCTGGTGTTGATGTATTTTGGTACACCAGACATGTTCATTACACTTCGGTTCGGACACTACTAGGAATTGACCCTTAGAGCACCAATTTTTTTGCAACACCATGTATTTGGTTGCAATATTTGGTTTTATAGCAACCAACATATTAATGGGTTGTGATATCTAGATGTTATGGCAACCAAAAATGTGGGTTGCGTTTGTTGAAACAGTCGTTGCAACAGGTTGGTGTTAATGCCACGGTGAAAATGGTGGTAGCCTTTATGGGTACCTATTGCCACAACTAATTGTGCATTGCGATAGTATCGATTTAGTGTTGCGGTAGATGTGTGTTTCTTGCCACAAATAATTATTTGATTGCGAATAGGTATGCCTGTGGCCACGATGAAAGAACGTTGTCTACAACATAACCTTTGTTGCGATGGCTCATGTTGCTATTGCATCCAGCAAACAATTCATTGCATTTGATGTGTGTTTGTTGCCACGAACATTTAGTTCGTTGCGAATAGACATGCCTGTGGCCACGTTGAAATAATGTTGTTTAAAATTTAACCTTTGTTGCAATAGCTCATGTGGCTATTGCATCCAACAAATAGTTCGTTGAATTTGATGTGCATTTGTAGCCACGAACATTTAGTTGGTTGCTATTTTGCCTACTTGTGGCCACGATGAAATAACATTGTCTAAGACTTAACCTGTGTTGCGATAGCACATATGCCTGTTGCATTAGAAAACAAATCGTTGCATCAATTAGCTTCTATTGCCATCAATGAATTATGTGAACTTTCATGTAACGTGTGAAAACAAATATAGATCATCACGATAAATAATTAAAAAACTTTGGAAAGAATAGAGTGATGTATGAAAAAACAGAGAAAACAATTTTTTTTTGAAGAGGTCAAGCTTTGAACCATGCACCTCTTACCTCAAATAAACTACCCTTCCCAATGTACTACATACAAATTTGTTTTTTCTTTGCATTCAACACTTTTGTACTTTGTGTTGCCACTGACCAATTGCAGCCGCAGTCGGCCGAGCCCCGGCTGACCGTGCCACGCCACGACCTCAGCCGACCGCAACCATCCTCAAGCCTCCCGCACCACGACCCCGGCTGGCTGCAACCTCCCACGCAACGCAGCGACCGTGCCATGGCCCCAGCCGGCCACAACCTCCCAGTCAACGCAGCGGCTGCGCCTTGGCCGCGCCACGGCCCTGGCCAGGTGTGCCAAGGCCATTGTCGTTCCCGGCCGGCCACACCAAGCCACAGCCACACAGCAGCCACCCTCAAAATTAATGGGAAAAAATCAAAAAATAATATGGCCCAACATGGGTTCGAACCCTACACCCCTTGGAAGGAGTAAAACCATTTCTACAAATTGTGGACAATGTATGTAGTGTCACTTTATCAAAATTATTTTAATTTTTTATAGTATCATTGTGAGTCTAAAATATGTCTGCACTCCATTTTTTAAATTTGTTTGACCAAATATGGATATTATTCTATTTATTTATTATGAAAATTAAAAAAATTGGATGCAAAGATAGGTTTCGAACCTAGGTATTGGGCTTAAGACTCCCACATCTTACCACCACACTAAAACTTTAGTTGTCAAAAACTTTGGTATTTTATTATTTATACTATTAGGCAAAGATGACCACTACAACCAAGACTTTTTTCACACTAAATGTTGTCAAATGAAAAAGTGATAAATACCAAAGTTTCATATCTCATCAAGATCAACAACTTTTATATTGGTCATTTTCTCATCTCACAAAGTTACGATAAAAGTGTTCACAAATTTTTGTTGAGTTGTGAAACTTATTAATGCAATTTTGTGGAAAATTTTCTTGTACAAGTCTTTTTGAACAATCTAATTTTTGAATTTCAAAAATTGACAACAACAAGCACGATTTTTTAATATCAAATGATGTCAAATGGAAAAAGTGATGAATACCAAAGTTTGGTATCTCATCAAGATCTACAATCTTTATTTAGCTTATTTTGCCATTTTCAAAAGTAGTACTAACATGTGAACAATGTATACTCCTTTTTTCGTGGAACTTAATGAAAATTTTATGTCAAGTTTAAACATCCATCATTATTTTATGATAATGTTGCAAGTAGAAGTTTGAGTTTTATGATAATTTTATCATTATTGTGTTCCCGCCAGGCCAGACAAAAGAAAAAACAATGATAATTGGCAAAAGTGGGATTTGAACCCAAGTCTTGCAACTGAGATTCACATGCCTTACCACTACATTACAACATCAATTGTTAACAAGTTTGGTATTATATTATTTATACTATAAGGTATAGATTATAATTAAAAAACTTTGTGGAAAGAAGAGAAGGTTGGGATTCAAACCCAGGTGGCGGAGACAAATGACATAGCACCCTACCACTACACCACACCCACATTAGTGACCAAGTGTGGTAATAACTTGTTATTAATTGTGTTTATGTTTTATATCGAAAAAAATAAAAAGAAAGGTAAAATAAAATCATGCTTATGATTTGGAAGGTAAATGTAAGAATGAGTCAACATTTGAGATTCATATGAGTTAAAAAAAGTTACAAGGTATTAAAATCCTAAAGTTTGACTTTACTTATAAGAAACTATATGAGACATGTATATATTTTATGAACAATGTACTTCAATTTCTACGAAATCTTAACAAACTTTTTTGTCAAGTTTGTACATCCATCAAATGATTATATGTCATTTTTTATAATTTTTGGAGAAGTTTTAGGTATTATTATCATTATTTTAAAACAAGACTACTAGTAAAAGTTTGAGTTTTCCCTATAAAACAATATAATTTTTCGTCAATCTCCAAGATTAATGAGGGCCCGGATTAGGGCCCCCTTTGACGGCGAAAATATCCCCCTTAAGCACAAGGTAACCCAACACCGCTGACAACGTGAAGGCCAAGATTGACAATGTCAAGGCTAAGATTGAAGACGAGGAGGAATGAGGACCCCGGTCAAGACCCACACCGGCAAGACGTCAAGTCTCCGGCCATTTGGCAGCATCTCTGACTAGTTCCCTACAAAAGGAATCCCCACAACAAGTCTCCGCCTCGCACGACCTCCCCCCAGCTCCGACTGGTACGCGGGCCATGACACGCGACACGAGCCCAGGGCGCGAGCGCCAACACCGAAATGCATGGGGGAATGATTCCCGCGCCATTCAAGCACCCCAGCTGGTGGTCATGCAAGCAGCTTGCCACGACAAGGGCCTTAATGTTGGTCAGCCCGGCTGCGCGGCCATCCCATCAACATCATCTCCTGCTCTGCCACACGCAAGCTCGGCCCGAGGCACTCAAGCACCCTCTATGACGCACTCAAGCCTAGGCTTAGGCCCAAGCGTGGCGAGCTAGTTAAGTACTTGGGCAAGCTAAGGCAACAACAAACTACTCGGAGGAGACGCCAGGCGTCCCGTGGTGAACAGCCATGCCCGGCCACGCGGTAGCTCCCACGACCTGGCTACGCAACTCCAGTTCAATGCGTCCTGGCGGACAATGATGCGCGACGGGACATCCCAGCGACCAAGCATTGTATTTCATTTTTACTTCCCCCTTGTACCCCTCCCCTTGCGACTATAAAATGGAGAGGAGGGAACCCGTTACAAGGATTAGACCTTCTACAGATCGAACACCACTTGTAACCCCTACTACAAGCACTCCTAGCTCGGGAACACGGCAGCTCAACACAAAACGTAGGGTATTACTCCTCGAAGGCCCGAACCAGTCTAACCATCCGAGCCTGACGCACGATCGATACAAATTTACTGTCGGCGGTAGAGAACCCCGACAAAGATGTGAGCTAAAATGGAACATAGTCACCTAAATATAGTGTTTTCGAATTTTTAAAATATTATTAAAGGTACACATAGGTAAATTTGGAATTACCTTCACTAAACTTCCAGAAATTCATTTAAATGGTACAAAATAGTAAATGTTTTTGAAAATCCTTGAAGCTCCTAGGTGACAACTTATATTTTGTCTGTTACGTGTGAAAAATATATTGGGGCCATATAAAATAACTAGTTTGCAACTAACGTCACAAAGTTATATTAATTAGTGATTCAAAAAATAGAAAAATAACTTCCCTTGGCCCAAATAACAAATGTAGACCTTGATGAGTTTAAGAAACTTAGTATTCATGATGTTTCCATCTTAAACAACTTAGAGTACCAAATACTAGCATGAAAGGTGTCATTGTTTTAAATTTCGAAGTGTGACTTGGTCAAATCTTATCAAACCTTGACCTCAGATGAAAAACTTTTGAATAGGTCAATTTTTTATTTTTGAGAAAGTGTGTAAACACTAGTCATGAAAACATGGATCTCACATAGAGTTTATAAAACTATGTGAGAGACTTGTGAACTAAACTTTCCTAACACTTTCTCAAATGCAAAAATGGCCTAAATAAATTTTGTAAATCTTGATGAGTCATGAATTTTGGGTATTCGTGAATATTCAAATTGAGACCCACCACTCCCCTGCCGCCGCTAATCCACGTCCATCACCGCCGCCGCCCCACACTCCTGCTTCCACCGCTGCACCCAGCAATTGCACCGCGTCCTCCTCCTCCCAGCCTTATCCGTCCGCCCAGCGCTGATTCCAGTGCCCTTCTCCCGCAGGCTTTCCCTAACCCGCTGCTCCCGCGCCTCCTTCGCCTAGATTCCGGCGGTGACGTTTGGTCCCTGACTAGACACAGCCGGCAGGACTTCTCTTCTCCCCATCCCATGTGCGGATGGAGGCTCCATCGGCCCTTTTCCTGGTGAGTCCCGCAGATTGAGAGACCTCCGCATGTTGCTCCCACATGCCCTGCAGAAACCCTAAGCAGCACCCCTACATGCCGCCGACACCCTGGATCTGAGGCGTCGTGCCCTCCCCGTCCCTATCGAGCCAAGGCATCACACAGTCGTCCTCGAGCCAATGCGCTGCACCGTCGCGTTCTCGCCGAGCGCCGCCGTCGTCCTCGAGCCAATGTGTACGTGGTTGTGGGGACGGAGGTGGCCAAGTCCAGGGCCACGCTGCTATGGGCGCTGCACAAGTTACCCCGTGACGCCGGTGCCGCTTCCTCCTTCGTGCGGATCCATGTCTACTCGCCTCCCGTTCCTGCCCTGCCGTACGTTCGACGTCCCCTTCTTCCATTTTTTCTTCTTCGCTGTTAATGGAAAGATCTTCCTATTCTCCACTGCGACTGGAAAGATCTCTCTATGTTTTTTCCAGGAGATGGTATTGTGACTGTTTCCTCATGCCAATCGTTGTGTTACAGCATCAATTTGTGTACTAGTTGTCACGGTTCAGTTGCCTATTTGAGGAGTCAAATTGAACTTATTTAACTGATCTAAGCATCTAACAACTTCCATGTCCTGAACTCCTGATAATCCTGCAAATTTACTTGCACTGTCCCACTATTGCGCGCGGTTGTGTAAGCCCGAACTAACACTATACCACAGCCTCAATATACCGACTGTCGTCAGTCGATAAAAGATGAATATTAGCATCGGAATGTTAGTCGGCACAAGTTAGCATCCAACTATTCGTCGGTATAACTGGTTTCATCAACAGATTATCCGTTGGTATTTCTTTTAGCATACGTGGGTAGAAGATCAGTCAATATATCCTATAATATGGACTTGCCATCCGTCGGCATAGCCATGGGCCGAAATCAGATGTGGGAGGCCCAAAAGTGGCAGTAGCCCAATAATTGTTTCCTGATTCTCAAACCCTAGCTCGCCGCCTCCATTCCTCAGTCGCCCACACACGTGCTAGTGTGCTACCTCCCATCGCAGTACCGGTCGGTGGTCGCCATCTCCGCCTTTGCCATCCCACCGTGCGGCTGTTCCCCATCTCCGTGACCTTCCCAACGATTGTCAGTGCTCATAGCTCCTCATTCCAAGTCCCCAGAGCTGCATCCAGTAGGGGCATCCCTCAGATACATGAGATCCCCGAGGAGGGTGAAGGACGTCATTGGAGGTGGCAGCGAGCTCCAGACCACTCGTCAACGATCCAGGAAGGGCATGGAGGTGTTGTGCCCTACTGGCAGTGGTGGGCCCCTGCTGTTCTTGGAGCGGTAAGTGCCTGGATGGAGACCCTGAGGAGCGAGATCACTAGTAGCAATAGGATTTTGCAGCGACCATATGGGTGCATCGGCGAGCTTCGGCTCCAGGACTCCGTCCAGATCTAGCTCGACCTCTAGGACTCTAGGTTCTGCCATCCTGGTACTTCACTTTTCCTCCTCTGTTTAATTCGTGCTTTGCTCTGTTCGATTGAGTTCTATTCTATGCTACCCTTGCTAGCTGCAGCTAGTGCTGGTGTGTAATTTGTGCTCTAGTATGTTCGATTAGTGCTCTGCTCTATGCTGCCCCTACTGCAGTTGCTGGAACAATGGTAAGATTTAGTATTCTCTAATATGTTCAATTAGTACAGCTGCAGCACTCTTTATCATGAATGAGATTACACCCCAATGTTACACTATATTTATTTCTTGGCTATTTATTCTCTTCTGTTTCATCTCTCATGTCGAGGATTAGTGTTTGGCATAATCTACCGATTTCACACTACTATATTTCACAATTGCCCATGTTATCTGAAATGCTTAGCATCTCAATATTGTCTTCTGATTTTCTTTGCTTTTTTGCTTTGGATATTAGAAAAATGAAATTTTCAGTGCTTCCTTGGATTGAGAACTTATGCAACAACACATGCTTGTGACAGATAAAATTGCATCTCTATATCTCAATGCAGAGAACAAAACACTTTTTTATGATGTATTTGAAACTCATGGTGAATGATTGTTGGAATTTGGTCCATGTGGACCATTTAGTAATTCTAAAGCATGCACAATAATAGTCCCGTATTGCCAAGACAAGGAGAGGTTGCCTTGCTTAAATATGGGAGTCTCCTATCAGAGCAAAATAGATGCATGTGAGAGAAAAGGAGACTGTTGATACACGCACGCGCAGCCCGCACATTTTCGCGTAAATTATCACGTGACTTGTACAACTGGCTGTTACAGGTGCATTTTTATTTTTGTGTTGTGTCAATGACGTTTCAGTTTCGACTGCTTAATGGTGACAGTTTTACTGTAATCAAAT
Source organism: Cenchrus americanus (assembly GCA_947561735.1). Taxonomy (NCBI): domain Eukaryota; kingdom Viridiplantae; phylum Streptophyta; class Magnoliopsida; order Poales; family Poaceae; genus Cenchrus; species Cenchrus americanus. Next base: position 194,131,825 of record OX387242.1, read on the forward strand.
AGGCGCTTTACCGCTTGATAAAGGTGGCGCTTCTCGCTTGAATCAATTGAGCGATTATCGTCCGATTGATGAGAGGAATATGAAACGCTGGCCGGAGCCTATAAACACCAGGAGACGTCTTGGTGGCAGGGACACAGAGTAGACATACACTTCATCTCCCACGCGTTCGCTGTTCTGACCGCTAGCTGCTGCGCTTCGTCGACCTTCGATCTCGGCGTGCACCAGGCTTGGGGGAAGCGGGATCTCCGAAACCACTACCGCAACATTCCTGCACGGGGCGGTAATCAGGTTTTTGGGTAGCGTTACACGCGACCGCTTGGTCGATCTGCAACTACTTCTTCGACGAGTTCGTCAACTCACTGCGCAAGAACTGTGAGTAATTTCTTAATATGTGGCTTGTTCATTTGTGTTGTGTGATTGCATCATTTTTAGTCAATATGCTTTTCCTCAAGATTAAATCTGGATTATTCATAATTAGGCTATTTTTTCCAACAATGATATCAACATAATATTCCAGTATTTTGCATAGTAGGAAGAGGATGCCAACATTTTCTTTGGTGCCTTTTGAAACCAGGAAGCCCCTGATGAGCTTGAATTTGTTGCCTTTTGAAACTTTTGCTATGTTTAACTGATTAATTGAATTTCTGTTGGTTGCAGTTCTTCATAAAACACTTGACAAATCTCGTAGATAAGCACTTTCTAATCATAGTGAAGACCAATGCATTTGAAAGATTGTGTATGAATACATATTCTCCTGAAAAAAGTTGGTTTCTTGTCTATGTGATAAATGACTAGTGTATGCTTTGTATAGGAAGGAACTTCTGTGTTCCTACTTTTCAATACATTTCTAACTCTGAAAAAATAAGTTATTCTTTATTTATTCGCTAAAACCTAACTCCTGGTTTCAAGTGTTGGCCGACAAAAAAGGCTCTAGGATTGACTAGTAAATGTTGATTACTGAATGATTAATTCTTGACACCACTTGATTCTACTACTTATGCCTACTTGATGTATTTGTAAATTGAGACAAATATTATTTCTTTAGGATAATCAGAAGTTGTAGATAGATATTATTGCTGTCAAATCCTAATAACTAGTAAGATGTGGCATTTCATGACAAGAGGATATTAATACATGTAAGTATTATTTCACATAAAAAGAACTAAGCTTTTTCATGTTGTGTCAGTTTGCTTAGACTTCCATTGCAATGATTTATTTGTTTTGCTTAGACAACTAAGCTCGCCTTTCAATGCCACGTCAGTATTGTGTTGGAGTGAGCACTACTAACTTGAGTCTGTTTTTCAAATTGCTGGTGGATCCTGGAAATGCCCTTCATCTGTAAGCATATGGCTTCACTTGTCAATGCATCAGCATAGTATTTCACCATGGGTTATTGCTGTTCCTTGTCATGTTTCCATTAGGGTTATTAGATATGTTGTGGTGGAGCACGATGCAGTATTGTACTACTGGTTCATTTGACTGCTTATCCATGGATCCATAAATTGAAAATTTGAAATGTTGTAAGATGTCATGATTCTGGGCTGACATGAAATTTGATATGCACTTTGATTTGTTCTAGATATATTGTACATAATCTATGTTTGGTGATATCACCTCATTGGAAGTGCAGATTGGGTTCAGACCTTGAGGGGTTTTCAGTTAGTTCAGAACTGAGTTAGATGACATCGAAAGGTTAGTTTTCCGTTAGATTGTAGCCTGAGCTGAAAAAATCTGATTATATTAATCAAGGGTGAAAGGTTAGTTTTCGCTTGGATTATATTGCAGCCTGAGTTGAAAACACAAATGAAATGTTATGTTAATCAAAGGTGAAATTAAAAATCCATAGAGTTCTGTTCAGAGTGATAATCTTGAAAAAATTGTCGTTGGACCCCTACAAAGAGAAGGGTCTCGGAACAATTGCTGCCAATTGATTTTTTCTTATGGATTCAAGGGATGTGTGGCGGCGGCGGCTGCTGCTGTTGCGCCCCATTACAGACTCTAATGAGCTTGTATGCTCTTTTTTCTTCTTTTGTTATATATGTAGTTATTTGTTTTGGCCAATAATCCTATCTTTTTAGTGAAGCCTCCCTTTTTTCTTGTGTGAATCTTTCTTTTTGCATGAATCTAGTGACCTCCCCTTTGGCTGAATCAACATACTTTTTAGTGATTAAATAGAAAAATTGAAAAGAGAAGGCTGTGATTATTCCACATGTTTAGCTAGTTAATTAGTATAGCTCTTGGATATTTTCCCACATGCTTGGCTAGTTAATTAGTTAGCATTCATTTCCTTAGTTATGAGAAAATTAACACCAGTTGGCTAGGAAGAAGATTAATTAGTTAGCATTCATTTCCTTAATTGTTTGGCTAGTTCATTAGTTAGCATTCATTTCCTTAATTGTTTGGCTAGTTAATTAGTTAGCATTCATTTCCTTAATTGTTTTATCTCAATTGCTCTTGTTCTATGATTGTTAATTACTTCATTAATTTAATCATATATGTTTCCATGATTCACAGAGAAACTCAGACAGCTAAAACAATTAGAGATAGCTTCCATGGCTTATTGTTGATGGGCGGCCAACAAGAATGACAAGTAACAAAGATGTTTATTTATGATGGTGAAGCTGATGGGTGATGGAGCAACCAGGGAACTAATTTTTAGATCCATTTATTATATCCTAAACAATGTTGTGAACTTAGTATGGTGTCTTTATTTTTGTTAGTCGTGGTCATCTTCTTTTAAGAACAATTCTAATCATTATCTGTTACTTTGGTTTGAGACAATTTTAAATAATGAATCTATGAGTTATTAAATGTGATGTGCATGGTGTGCAATTGATTTATAAGCTACTATTCAAATTCCCACAACCATTAATTTTGGTTGCAATATGCATTATTGCGACAAATTTTATGTGTTGCATTATCATGTCATCTATTGCCACCAACAATTGTTTGTTGCATGTGCCCTCTATTACAACCGACTCAAATTCGTTGCAAGTTCCATATTTTACCTCGAAGACTAGTTTGTTGCATTATAATATCAACTATTGCCACCAAAAATTGTTGGTTGCATGTGACCTCTGTTACCACCAACACAAATTCATTGCAATCTACGTATATTACCTCGAAGACTAATTCGTTGCATAAACATACCATCTATTGCCACCATATATGATATGTTGCAAAAGCATTGTAATGCAATGGATCACACTTCGTGGTAATATGACCATATGCCCACGTAGTTTTGGAGCGGCAATACTTTTCTATTGCAACACATTTGTTCATGGCAATCATGAAATATTGCAGCTAAGTGTTTCGTCTCATTAGAACCTAAGACAACCAATCTAAGCGTTGCAATATTTGTTCTTACAACCAAGTATTGGTTGCATAAGGTTGTTTTGTTCGTTGCAATATCTGATCTTGCAACGAAGTGTTGGTTGCATTAGGCAAATTTGTTCATTGCAATGTTTGTTCTTGCAACCATGTATTGGTGGCAATATGTTTTCTTGTTCATTGCAATAGAAAATCTGTTGCAACGCCACATCAATTAGTTGCCTAAGGCTATTACACCGTTCCAATTGTAACCACCTGTCGACCAAAAAACTTAGATGCAATTGATTCCAATCGCAACCAAAATGACCATATTGCAACCAAATATAGGCATTGGCCAAGGCATCATTCCTAGTTGTGGGATTTGATCATGGAACTAACCCGCCACTAGGCACACTAATCATATAACAAGTTCATCTCTATGTGTGCATTTGGAAGTGTTATGTTTATGTACAAAAACATGGACATAAAGGATGGATTCACAACAAGTTCAAAGGAGCAATAAAGGAGTCTTGTTCATGTTTATGAGCTTGAAGAAATCACTACCAATGTTGTCAAGGACCGAAGTCTTACAAAGGAACATCCCCCGAGGATTGAAGCGTAAAAGACCGGACTTCATGCAAGGAGAACCTCCATCTTGGACGCGGGGATGATATCGTCAAAACGGTGCAACTGGAGGGGGCAAAGTGCATAAATACATGAGGACCCATGGGAACGAAGGGCGACCGAACCGGGTCGGGATGGGCCTGGGTCGGCCGACCTAGCCCACTCCGGGGGCCGGTTCGGCCCCCCTTTTCTTGCACCCAAAGGACCTTCAGCCCTAAGTTCGTGGAGGCGCCACCATTAGCAGGACAGAGAGCCATTCACACTGAGAAGCCATCCACGAGCTAGAGAGAGAGGAGGGAGATCGTTCGGGAGAAGGATCGCTCAACTCGAAGGAAGCACCCACAAGTGAAGAAAAAGGAAGACACCGTCGGAAGCGTCATCATGATCAACGGTGCCATGTCTAGCACCTTGATAGGGTAATCTTCTCATTTGTCCATGGGTTGTAATCGATATTGAGATGTAATCACTACTTTGTTCGGATACCTATCTATCATCTAGTGTTGAAGAAGCTTTGATGTCTAAGGTTAGCTACCATGCCGTAAAGGGAGTAAGATATCAATGCAACCTTGGATCCATTCAATACGTCATGTCCATCATAGGTCTAGTCACGAATACTTCCACGTAGTGACAATACGGGGGAGGGAAAGGGCGAAACCGTGGTCACAACCCCCGATAGATTAGTTTGGTTTTCATGATTTAAGCGGTTGCATGTTCAAGAATCGTAGATCCTTGGGCAAGTTAGTAAGTAAAGGTAGATCAAACGCTTGTAATCCCCTTGCTCCGCGGATTGACAAGAACCTAGGGAATCCCGTGGTGAAAAAGGTGTAGACCTGTACGCTTGAGGATCGTAGGTGGATACGAGTTTTATCCGTCAACACCTGGGAAGGCATCGCAGGGCGGACTCGCGCGTGGCCGGGACTCGCATGGAGTCCGGCTCGGAGACAATCGGGAGGAGGGGGATGACGAGTAGGGACCACCTGTCGGTAGCTGCGGGAGGGGGCAGAGCGGGCCGGCGCAGGTGGCTGCTGGGCCCAGCTGGGTCGAGGGGAGCGGCTCAAACGAATGAGGGAAGGGAGTTCGGGGTGGCAATCTGGACTTCGGCTCACTGAGCTGCAAAACTAAATAGGCCAAAACAAAGGAAGGGAGGGATGGGAACGGAAGAGGGTTTTGGTATTTTTCAAAAGGCTTTAAATAATTGAATTCAAACAAGCAAAAGCAATGCATCAGGCATGAATGCAACAATAAATTCCTATAATTCATTTATTTAATTTCAAAAATTTTAAATGCCTAAAAGAAATTAAAGACAACCCTGAATTCCTTAAGAGCATAAATAAAGGTTGCTAGCAAATTTTATTAAAAGCCAAACTTTGAAAATTAGTGTGTTACAAAAATCCTACCCCCTTAAGATGAATCTCGTCCTTGAGATTCTGATAGATTGGCGAAAAGATCTAGAAATTCTGCTATGAATTCATCATCTCTTTCCCATGTTGCCTCATCCTCTGCATGGTTACTCCGATGTACTTTGCACATCTTAATCACACTATTCCTTGTAACTCGTGTCATAGTATCCAAATTTTGAATAGGATGTTTAGTAATGGTGAGATGCTCCTTAATGTTTAGTCCATCCATAGGTAATAGCTCCTTATCATGAGGTTTGAGACCCTTTTCCAACTGAGGGATATGGAACACATCATGTACATCTGCTAGCTGATTTGGCAACTCCAACATGTAAGCTACTTCTCCCACTTTGAGAGCCATGTGTGGTTCGAGGATCGGTGGATGGTCGCTTCCTGGTGTGATGAGTGGTTGACAGCGTGGTGTGCACTGACTCTTCACTATGTATTTAAGGTGCAGGTTGCGGCTTGACTAGTGTTGGTGCAGGTGAAGAACAAGCTCGAAAGGTCGTCACCGGTGAGGCCTCCAGGTGTGGAGCGAGAACATAAGTACGCTTGGTTCGAGGGACCCGGTGGCCAGCAGGGTCAAGTGCGGGCTGCATGGTGGCAAGAATGGCAAGATGAAGTCATGGACGGTTTCTTGGTTGAGCCTAAAAACCAAGGTCGAGCCGGGACTACATGGGAGCCGAGTCATGAGTGGTTATTGGCGGAGGCTACGCTGAGTTCACGGGGTTTCCGGTGGTTCACCAGAAATTCACTGGGTTCCATGGTTGATCCACAAAGCCAAGACCAAGGAATCGAAGACGGAGATGCAGCAGCATTAGACCGGTCTGACTGGTGGGTCTGTCCGGTCTGACCGGTGTGCGACAACACAGTCTGGAGACTTCGAAGCGGAGGACACTCGTCTGGATCGCAAGGCTTGCGTCGAGGATAAGCAAGTTTCCGGTCGATGGGCATCCATCTGATGGAGCAAAGATAAAGACTTCCAAATTTGCCCTTGAGGGGCATGTATCCCTAGTTAGCTAATAAGGGTATTTTAGTCTTTAGGTTGCCTCCATATAACCCAAGTGGTGAGAGGATGGCAGCCATCTCTTGGAACCCTAGCTCATTTTGTGTTCCTATTTTTCCCTTCCTATTTTCCTTAGGATTTCTATAGGACTAGCTTGAGAGCTTCATGGTGAGATTTGGTGAGAGGGAAGGATGATCAGGTGGCAAGCTAGACCTTGTATGAACCTCTTTGGTATTATAGATGATTTGGCGTTGTTCCTCAAGGCTTGGATGTGTCTTTCCTATTTGTCCTTTTTGGTGATTTTCGGAGCCCTTTCTTGGCGATTTTCTTAGAGCGATTTCGAGGCATTTCTCTTTGGGATTTGGTGGGAGATGTATGCTTGAACCCTTCGTGGTTCTTTTCCCTTTGATTCCCCTCCCAAATCCGTGTGCAAAGGGGCTCAATTTTGGGGTTTTTTGGCTCTTGGGTTAGAGGCATTCTTGGTGGGATTTACTCGATTCCTCTCATTTTGGCAAGTTTTGGTGGACCAAATCTTGGCTATGGAGTACCCATGAGGTATTCCTACTATCCCCAAAGTCTTGTGCAAAACCGTGGAGCGATTCGGGAGATCAAGAGTTGGATTTGAGGGTGTTGACCCGCTGGTGTTGTTCATCCCGAGCTGCCCAGGCTTGACCGGTCTGACCGATACTCTTAACCGATCTGATCGGTGCAAGCCCCTGGTGGGTTTTTGTCTCGGGGAACTGTTGTGCCCATGTGGTTGCGTCTCGTGGTCCTGCTGGTCAGTTCTTGGCTTGTTTGGGGTTGGTTTGCAAGGATTTGTGAAGGATTTTCCTTCCTTGCAGGTTGTGTTTTGGTAGTGGTTTTGTTCCAGGGCCAAGAGGAGTCACTGAGGCTTCTTGGAACTTTGTTTTGCATCTGCTGTCGCCACCGGCCAGACCGGCAGAGTCCACCGTCTGACCGGTGCCATCGGTTTGACTGACAGGAGCCACCGGTCCGACCGGTGTGGCGCAGGCAGCAGGCTACTAAGTTTTACCGATGTGCATTTGTGTGTTTGGTTTGGTTGGTTGAGTAGTTGGTTACTAGTAGCACTTCGGTGGCTACATGGTCTTGGCCAACTTGGGTAGTTGAGTCGGAGACATGCTTGGTTGTCGTGTTCATCTTGTTGGAGTTTCCATCTCCTTCGAGAAATATTTTTATCGGCTCCCATTAATTCCCCCCCTCTCTAGTTCACCTAATTAGTCTTTCACACTCTCTCTAGAATCTTGAAAGGTCCAATAAATCGAGGTGATAACTTTCCCTTGACCTTAAATCGACGCCAACCTCTGGCGATACCTTTAGATACACATAATCACCCTCCGGAAAGACCACATCTCTCCTTTTCCCGTCTGCATAACTCTTCTATCTAGGCTGAGCGATCCTCAAGTTTTCCCTAATGACCGAAACCTGCTTCTCTACCTCCCTAATGATATCAGACCCAAACAACTGCCTTTCACCTGTTTCACTCCAATACAACGGAGTTATACACTTCCTTCCATACAAATTCTCAGAGGGTGCCATCTTGTGACTAGACTGGTACCTGTTGTTATAAGAGAACTCAGCGTATGGCAAACTCTTATCCCATCTACCACCATGCTCAAGCGCACATGCTCTAAGCATGTCCTCTAGAATATGATTGGTCCTCTCAGTCTGTCCATCTATCTGCGGGTGGTAGGCTGAGCTGAAGTTCAACTTTGTATCCATAGACTCATGAAGTTTCTCCCAGAAGCAAAATGTAAATTGAGTACCTCTGTGTGAGACTATCTTCTTTGGCACACCATGCAAACACACGATCCTAGACATGTATAACTCTGCCAACTTAGCTCTTGTATAAGTGGTCTTTACCAGAATGAAATGAGCTACCTTCCTCAAACAATCCACAATGACTCATATCAAATCATAACCATCCCGGGTAAGAGGTAAACTCACAATGAAATACATACCAATCTCTTCCCACATCCATTCAGGCACCTTCAAAGGTTGAAGCAATCCAACTGGTCTTTGGTGTTCAGCTTTAACTTGATGATAGGAATCACACAAAGCCACATGTGCGGCCACATCCCTATTCATTCCATACCACCAATACCTCTATCTGAGATCCTGATACATCTTGGTACTACCTAGATGGATAGAGTAGGCGGAATCGCAAGCTTCTCTCAAGATAGTCTCTCTGACGTTTCCCATTTTTGGTACACAAATCTGATTCTTAAACCATATAGTTCCCTGGTCGTCCTCTATGAAGTCTGGAGCTTCCCCTTGTTCCATACTTTCCTTGATTTTCTTGATCCCAACATCTTCTAGTTGTCTCTTACGTATCTCCTTCCCCAATGTAGACTGCACCTCCAAAGTCACTCCCTCTATGTGAGTAACGATCTCCAAGTTGAGTCTCTCAAACTCTTTTACCAAGTCATCAGGTTGTTAGAAAACCATAGCCATGTTAGCATGACCCTTTTGACTCAAGGCATCAGCGACCAAGTTTGCTTTACCAGGGTGGTAGTGAATCTCTAAATCATAGTCCTTGATCAACTCCAACCAATGGTGATATCTCAGATTGAGATCCTTCTGAGTGAATATGTACTTTAATCTTTTGTGATCGGTATAGATCTGACACTTAGTTCCCATGACATAGTGTCTCCAAATCTTCAAAGCATTAACCACTGCTGCAAACTCAAGATCATGGGTAGGATAACAGCTCATGATTCCTTAACTGTCGAGGTGTGTAGGCTATAACATGACCTTCCTACATAAGTACACAACACAAGCCATGTCGGGATGCATAACAATAGATATCAAAGCTCTTCTGCAGATTTGGCATCACTAGAACTAGTGTTGTGGTCAACCTCTTCTACAACTCTTCGAAGCTAGCCTGACATGCATTGGTCCACTTAAACCCTCTGTCCTTCTCTAATAGTGATGTGAGAGGCTTCACTATCTTAGAGAATCCCTCGATGAAACAATGATAGTAACCAGCGAGTCCCAGAAAACTCCTGATCTCAGCCATGGTAAAAGTCGGTTCCCACTTCAACACATCACTGACCTTTCTTGGATCTAATACAATCCCTCCATTGGTGATAATATGACCCAGAAAAGCAACTTCCTTAAGCCAGAACTCGCACTTGCTGAACTTTGCATACAACTCATGATCCCTAAGCTTCTGCAACACAAGCCTCAAATGCTCCTCATGCTCTTCTTCATTCTTGGAGTAGATCAAAAAATCATCAATAAACACAACAACAAACTTGTCCAGATACTCCATAAAGATCTTGTTCATCAGGTACATGAAGTAGGCAGGTGCATTAGTCAACCCAAAGGACATAACTGTGAACTCACAAAGTCCATACCATGTGGTGAACGTTGTCTTACGAATATCTGAAGGTCTGATCTTCATCTGGTGATAACCGGAACACAGATCAATCTTAGAGAAAACCTTGGTTGCTCTCATCTGATCAAACAAATCCTCAATGCGATGCAAAGGATACTTGTTTTTTATAGTAACATCATTAAGAGACCTGTAATCAACACACATCCTCTATGTACCATCCTTCTTCCCCACAAAGATAACCGGTGCTCCCCAATGTGACAAACTAGCACAAATGAACCCTTTACCCATTAACGCTTTAATTTGTGATTTAAGTTCTTGTAACTGATCGCGAGACATTCTATATGGACGCTTAGAGATAGGAGCAGTCCCAGGAATAGATCAATAACGAACTCAACGTCTCGGTCAGGGGGCATACCTGGTAGCTCTTCACGGAAAACATCAGGGTAGTTGCACACCACTCTTATGTCCTCCAAGGCCGTCCCATTAAGCTGATTCACTACACTAGCCGTTGATGGTGGTGAATCTGCTGCAAACTTGATCCTTTCCCCATCTGGTCTAGTGAGAAGAACTGACCTCTTAGCACACTGAATCGCTGCATCACATGCGGTCAACCATCCCATTACCAGTATCACATCAATCCCTCTTGATTCCAGCATTATAAGATTAGCTCGGAAAACTCTGCCCAAAATCTTTAGACTGACGTTGTTACACTTATATGATGCTTTCCATTCCCCCTGGTAAACTAACTAGCATATGGCAAGGCATGGGACTAATGGGTATGTTATGTTGAGCTACGAACTGAGATGTAATGAAAGAATGGGATGCTCTGGAACCAAATAAAACGAGGCGGGAGTGGAGTTGACAAGGAATATACCAAGCACTACTGGGATTCTCATGAATGCAGGGTTTTTTTACCGCTGGTTACCGTGCGGCTTACCGCGGTAACCGCTCCTACCGCTGGGGTACGGTAACGGTACCCAGCGGTAGGAACCCCCCCTCCCCCAATTCAAATTTGAATTTAAATTCAAAAAATGAAAAAATCAATAAAATCACCAAAAATAGTTCATGATTTGTAGAGTCTTATGGTGTTGAATGTTTTCAAATTTGAGCGCATTTGGTATTTATTTGGAGCTTTAGAAGTTGAAAAAAAGAAAAAGAAAAAACATGGGCCGGCCCGTTAAGGCCCATGAAGCCCAACTGAAGTAGATAACCTACCCTGTGGCCAACCCCGTGCCCCCCGCGCCCCCCGGCCCCCTCGGCCTCCCCGTCCGCAAGCCGGGAGCCCCCGTCCGCCGCCGCATCGCCCTTACCGCGCCGCCGCCGGCGACTTACCGCGCCCCCGGCCGCGGTTTACCGCGCGGTAGCGGCGGTAAGCCTCGCCGCGGGTGGATCTACGCCCTACCGTGCGGGCGGCGCGGTTAGCCGCGCGGGAAGCGCGGTATACCGCGGGCGACGCCGCGGTATACCGCGGTTAGGTATGTTTTTTTTGCTTTTGAGTAGATTAAGGCTTTAGGAATTGTGTTAGGATCTAGGATTTGTGTTAGGATTTAGGTTTACTCTGGTTTAGGATTTTTGGTAGGATTTAGGATGTGAGGTAGAGGTAGAAATAGAATTGTTGCTTTAGGTAGAAATGGAATTGTTGCTTTAGCTTTTAGGTTTAGGAGGATAATTTGTGGCAAGATGTAGGATTTGTGTAGGAATTAGGTACATTTTCATTAGGTATAGTATTAAGGAAGTGTTTTGTAATTTAGTTTATGTTGGCATTTATGCAGGTAGACAATGTCAGGGAGACCTAAAGACCCCGTATGGGAACATGGTGTAAATCTAGCTCCCGGATGGCGATGCAATCACTATGCTACTCAGGATCGTGACCATGGCGCACTAGAGTCGCAGAGGAGAACGGTTGGAGCGTCACAATACGACCCAGCGTACTCTTCTTCCTCCCACAGTGATACCTCGCAGTCGCGTTCTTTTTATCCCATTCCGGATATCAACGCACAGCCACAGACGACATGGGTGTATGAATGGCAAGACCCTGATTTTTACAACTTGTTAGTCGGTGAGTGGCAGACAACAGCGGCGTGGACGGGCCTAACTTGGCAACAGTACAAGGGTGAGTTGCTTAGGACGAGAGGCTTCAATGTGATGTCCATCGCCGAGTACCACTCCGCGACCCAGCTAGGGATCTTTCCTTTCTACCATTGAACTTGTGTTGTATGAACTATTTGTATGAATTATTTGTATGAACTATTTGTATTTGAACTACCAACTCACTTATGCATGGCTAGTATTATTGTGTTTGGTGTAGTATTTCTATGTATAACTATAAATCATTGATTGGGGGTGCTATTTAACACTAATTTGTGCCAACACCATGCCAAAATTTTCATTTATTCGAAGTCGGGTGGTCTTTTTATTTGCATACCGTTCCATACTGTTTGAACTAGCGGTTTCAAGCGGTTTTGGTTTGAAATTTGAATTCGAGCAGTATTTAGCGGTATACCGCGGTATACCGCGGTACAAACCGTTACCACCCTTTAGCGGTAAGAACTCAACGGTGGGTAAAAAAACCCTGCATGAATGGCTTCAGCATCGACGTGCATCACCTTGCCATGTGCATAGCTCTACTATCCCTTGTTAGCTTGCGTGGTATGATTCCCATTCCTTATCTGCTGCATCTGCTCGTTTTGCACTGGGGTGTTTAGAGGATTCCTCTTGGGACACACATTAGCATAGTGACCAAGCTCCCCACACTTGGAGCAAGTGGTAGTCGCAGGATTGGGGGGCACAACGGACCTCACTGGTATACCAACTGGAGCTCTCTGCTAACTCTGCTGGAAGGTGGGGCGCGGTGTTCGAGGGACGGGCGCTGAAACTGCTGAAAAGACTGCTGGAACTGCTGAGTGGGACGCTGGGACTGCTACTGCCCAAAGTTTCCACCTGGTCCTCCAAAGCAGAATGGGTTGCTCTGTTGTTGGGTAAAGCGCGGGTGAGAGACACTCCTAGACTGTCCAGAGCTGGTGGCCTTCCTCTTCTGCTCTCCCAGCTCCTTTCGCTTGTGCTCCAAGGGGATAGCATTGTCTAGCTACCAGGTGCTAGAACGTGGGAAAGGACTGAGACATCAGCTGATACTGTAGTCGTCCAGCTAACCTATCCAGGAATAGCTCCTGCTTCTTCCTATCTTCAGCGATTTTCTCAGACGCGTAGCTAGACAACTCAATGAATTTGTCTCTGTACTCAGCCACTGACATTCCCTCCTGCTTGAGGGAAAGGAACTCCTTCTTGATCTTCATGAGCCCAGTAGGTATTTGGTGGCTCCTGAAGTTAGTGGTGAATTCGTCCCAGGTGATAGTGTTTGGGGCGGCGTGAGGAGCGACATATGCATCCCACCAAGCGGATGATGACCCCTGAAGTCGTCCTACAGCATACATGACATTCTCTCTGTCATTGCACTATGAGGTGGTGATCATCTTCAAGTGGATCAGCGACATGAGTGAACATTGGGGGTGGCTCATGAACTCCCGGTGCTTGTTGTGAGCCGCCTACTGCTGCTGAGGTGGATTATTGACCTGGACTTGCAGATTCACCACAGTGTTGGTCAGGTTCTGTAGGAGCTGGGTCTTAGTCTGTATGAATTGCTGCATGGCTGGATCCATCTATGCTTGCCGAGGTGCCCTGCCTTGACGGTTCACTGGTGGTTGATCGACTCTGGATCCTGACCTGGTGTTCACCATCTGAGTGTTAGGGACATAGCTTTAGATGATTGTGCCAAGAGTTAAACTCAGAAAGACAAAATACAAAGACATTCAGCTTTAGACAGATTATGTTGGTTCCAAACAATCAGGTATAACTTTCAGTGTGGATAACCAAAAATTATGAGCTCTTATACAGTACAAGATAATGAAGTTACGGTACTCCAACTGGAATCACCTCAATCGGAGCTCTGGAACTCCAGTTATAAAATAAACAAGTCAGGTATGTCAACAGTATTTAACAGATTCGAGTGGCTCCAGTGTTTCGGGCATATCTGTCTAACTATATATCCTAAAATTCTCAATTTTGTACAGAAAATCACCCACGAAATTTCTGAACTACTCCAATTGGATTTACTGCAATCGAAGTTCTGTAGCTTGAGATAAAATTAAAACAGTGCATCTGACTCTGAGAGTTGCGTGAACAGATTGAAGCTTTTGATTCGTATTAAGAGTAAACTTTAAAGGAACACAAAGATTATGGTACAAGATTGATTGAGACAAAAGATAGACCTCCACAAACTTATTACTAAACCAATGTTGTTGTAGTCATCACTCCACAATACATTGCACTCAAACAAAAATCCTGCTCAATCACTAACACAAACTCAAGCATTCAACCAAACCTCTAGACTAAGCACATTTTAACCGTTCGTCTACTATCGATTACAAAGACCCTAACTTAAACTTCAACTTAAGGACTTTCTTCCCATGGCATGGCTTCCGTGCGGCTGTAGGCGGAGTCGTAGCGTGGCCTCTTGGGTGACCGAGAGGTGTGTACTTCTGCAGCGTCATGGATCACTGGTTGTTCCTTGTTCAATGATGCAGCATCCAAGCCACGCTTTTCCAACTCTAGAGTAAAGATCTGCTGTTGTGCCGCATAAAGGGTGTTGTTGGTGTCATCCAAGACAGTGTTGACAGCAGCTAGCAAACCTCGGACGTTGTTCAGCGTTCCCTCATAAACTGGAGCTGGGGCGATGTAGGTCTTGGCCTCTCCACTTGCTCTGTAAGGTGTGTATCTGTAGTGGGTGTCCTCCAACCTATCACGCTCTTGGTGAGAGATTACATAGAGTGCCCTCCGTGCTGCTTCTGTGATGCCTGCATCCATGGTGGTCTTGTGAGCCACATCTTCATGCTTAGATATCTCCTTATCTCCCTGGAATGGCGCATTCTCATGCAGCATAGCTGCAACCTCCCAGTGGGGCTCGTACCATGGGTGAGTCCAGAGCTCACAGTGGTAAACTAGGGCCTTGTCATAGCCCTAGCAAAGTACCATTGCTCTCAAGCTATCATCCATGGGGATGCCTACCCCATCCTCCTTGTAGTAGTACACCTTCCAGATCACCTCCTCAGTTGATTCACCTCCCACTAGGCCTTGCTGGTCAACTTGCTCTTGCTCTCCATCCTCCTCCACTTGATCATGGTGATCACCTTGGTCATCACCTAGTGCCTGCTCTTCCTCTTCCCCTTCTGGAATCATCTCCTCTGGGTCTTCCTCATCATCTGACACAATGATGGGCTCAAGGGCAGCTACAGGGGGTGCTTCCATCACTATCTCCTTGTCGGTGTCACCATCATGGTAGTCATTGTACTCCTCCTTGGAGGAATAATGGTGGACGACACCTGCGTGCGAGGTCTTCAAGTGACGAACCATCTGTAGGTGCAGTGAACACATGCAGAGTGAGATAGATGGCAAGATAAAGTGATAAGAGATAAAAGATAGCAAACACAAGGTAAAGAACCAAGAATAAATCAAGCTTGAGGCAAAGCAAGAGTAGAAAAATATTAAATCAAAAATAAAGCAAGCATGTGATAAGAAAGGCTTCTAAGATTTTATAATCCTTAAATTCGACTATTCTAACCAGGCTAACGTCCTACAGTCAACACGGATCTGATACCACTTTGTCACACCCAGTTTTATAGGCAAAACCGAATGCATAGATTACATGTGCGCTAGGATCAACCACACATGTAATGACTCGGAGAATACCAAAATTAGTGCCACACGAATATAGAGTTATTACATGACCAAAAGTCTTAAATGAACATAAATAACGAGTTCTCGCAGCAGATAGTAGAGACGCCTCCACAGGCAACTAACTGAAGACACATACACCTAGAATTCCAGGAAATCTCCGGGATAGTCTTCAAACCTCTCCTAGTTTGAGGAGCATTTCAAGTGTTGTAGATGCAATAAATAGACAAGCGTGAGCATGTGCCGTACTCAGCAAGTGAAAATCAACATATAACATGCACGACCATATGGTGGATGGCTAAGGTTCCAGCAAATTAGGTCAAGTTTTATTAACAACATAATTACTAGAGAGTATAAGTTTATTCCAACCCACATTTAATATAAAGCATGTACAACATAAATAAAGGTAAAGAATCGATTTAACATCAAATTCCATAACTTAGTCATGTGAGGATGCAGGCCGCTCTTGACCGTGAGCACGGCTAACCAGTTAGTTTTACACTTTGCAGAGGTTGTACACTTTGACCACAAGCAGCGTCAAAGCTCCGAAGAACTTTGAACCCAACCATGCGGTGTCGCGCAGGCACCATACCACACTACCGAGGCAGGCACCATACCACACTATTGGGGTGTGGCTGCATAGGGACGCTACAAGGCCTTTACAAAGGTTCCCCAACAAGTTGTGACCCATAAGGTCCGGATCAGTTAGCAAGGTATAAAGCCCCCTAGCAGGTCAATACCCCACCATAAAAAGAACCAACCCAACTCCCCACTAGGACAGGTCAATACCCCACAGTACCGCCAATCCCTTGTCCTTATCAGGTAAGATCTCCCTAAGCTAATGTTCCTAATTACTTGGCCAACACCATTGCCGGTTTAGTTTTGTGGTTGTACTATTTACCTGGGTGGTTCTCCATGTTCTGAATAACATATCAAAGGTGGTCTTGCAATTAAAATGAACATAAAGGAACATAGAGCATAAAAGATATCCAAGTTTATTAACACAATCTCAATTAAGCATACTAAGCAATAACTACCATCAAGATTAATTTAATAACCCGATTACAAGGCAAAAGTCAAAAAGTACTAGGCATGAGCCTTAATAGGTACTCATCAAAATTAATGGAAGTAGTAAAAATAAATACAGTGAATTAAATGCATGTTATATAGGATAAACGAGTATGCATCAAGGGAGACATGCCTTCAACAAGACTCTGTTGCTGCTCAAACTCTTGCACGTCTTGATATTCAAATCCTTCGAATGTCTCTCTCTCTCTCTACGTACCACATCATTCACATACAAGCACACAACAAGAATAAATAAGAAACAATCATCAAACAGTAGTGAAAACTAATTTACACTTCGAGACGATCATTTGGACACCAAAAACATTAAAAACGGAGCTAAAATGGTGAAACTATGCATTAAACAAGTGCTAAGGGCATAACTGTTAAGAACCTTAACTTCCAAGGGCTTAACCGAAGAAAAGGGACTAAACTGTAAGAAACTTTAAAGAGGAAGGACTTATTTGTGAAACCAGAAAACTTAAGGGTTTCTCTGCAAAAAGGACACTAACTAGACTGGTTGACCGGTATTGACTCTAGTCCAACCGATGTGATCTGTTGGATCAAGATCCAATGGTTGGCGTCTGCTGAAGATGCAAGCAGCAGCGGTGGGCGACGGCGAGCGGCGACGCATGGCGGTGGTCTCGCTGGCGGAGTTCGGGATCGAGCTGGGGTGCTCAATTGAACGCGCAGGTTGCACCAGAGTGTAGCGCGCGGAACGACGAACACATCTAGGGCGGCGTGGACGTCTCCGACGCGGCGGAGATGGTGCGATGCACAACGAGGAGGAGCGGCACGACGGCACATACTCTGGCAAGCACGTTTAGGCGATGCGAAGCACAGCTGAAGGATCGGATGGCGACTAGAGAGGGGGGAGTGAATAGGAGCCGGTAAAAATTCTTCTCAAAGAACCCAGCCTATACCCTAGATAAATCACACTCTAATCGCCAAGACAACGAGGTTATGGATCAACCTCAAGTCTTGGGAACGAATCCTTAAAACACACGCGGAAGCACGAAAGAAAGGAGAGAGGAATCGAACCAAGGAGCAAAGCTGCCAGGCACTGGCAGTCTGTCCGGCCAGGAGGGGCGGACGGTCCACACTGGCCACACAGACAGTCCGGCCAGGTGCCGCGGACAGTCCGGCCAGGTGCCGCGGACAGTTCGTAAAAGCCAACAGAACCACCAGAGACGAACCAGGAAAAACGGACTGTCCGCGAGGACCGGGCGGACCGTCCGCACCGGGTCCGGACCGTCCGCTACTGAAGCTCGGACCGTCCGCAAACTGGCTGCAACAAAAATATAAAACAAAACCGGATCAAACCGAAACAAAACAAGAACACGAAGAACACCACGACGAACTGGGCTGAACTGGCTGGACGCGGACAATCCGCAGAGAGGGGGCGGACAGTCCGCCAGTTCAAACAGAGCTGAAAGAACCCGAGCTCGCGAAGTCAACTCCACCAACTCATCACCGGATTTCCTAAACGGTAGAAGCTGATGAGACAAGAGTTTGGGGACAAGGTATGCGTCAAACAAAGATGTTATACCCCAAAAATCTCGCCTCCTAACTCCCTAAATCACCGGGAATCGCGGATCCTTTAAGCACCACCAAAAACTAGAGCTCCGACCAAAAATCATTGAATCGAAGTGGTTTCCCAGCGTTTGAGGGCACAAGAACAATCACAAAGATGGACAACACATCCATCCATGTTTCCCTCAAAGAACTCTGGGGAGAAACCCACTCAAATCCGCGGAATCACACCAAGAACAAAGGCACCAAAAACATGCACGAAAAAGACCACGGGAATCACGACGCTGAATCTTCTATACATACCCAGAAAGATTCACAAGGTCTAGCATGCCGCCCTAACATCCATCCCTCTCAACAAATCTCTCATGAAGCTCTCATGCTAGCCTAGACGAAAATAGAGGAGAAAATGTCTCAGGAAAATAAGAAATGGGAGGGGGGAAATGAAACCCTAACTCGCGGAGAGAGGGAGCCATCCACCCACACTCATGGCTTATATATCGGGTCCCGCCAGTGTGGTAAATGACTCGACTACCCCTAACTCAACTACTGGTGATACAACCCACGCAGGGGCATTTATGTAATTTTTGTGGGTCTTGCCATCGGATGGCCACACCTTTGCCGCACCCCGCGTCCTCCCGACGCAAGCCATGCAATCCCGCCGCGTGTCCTCCGCTTCGAAGCTTCCCGACACGCCCGGATCCCGTCTTCGTCGTGTTGGGCCTTCGGACTTGGTTTTGAGACCCAAACCAAGAAACCGTCCTCCGATGGTTTTGTGGGCAAACCACCAAACCCCGCGTGCTCGGCCCGGCCTCCCGCCAAGCCTCTTGACTCGACCGCCACCGTGCACGGCTCGATCGTCCACGACTTCGTCTTGCTCGTCTCGCCACCATGTGGCCCGCACCTAGTCCCACCGTCCACCGGGTCCCTCGAACCGAGCCTACTTGTCTCTCCATCTCCCGGAGGCCCCTCAAGGCTGAAGACCTTTCACGCCCATTCTTCACCTGCAACAACACGAACTAGGCCGCAGCCTACACCTGCGCACTGAGCCAAGAGTCAGTCCAACACCCGTTGTCAATCACTCATCACTGAGGAGCGGTCATCCATCGACCACCGGGACGCTCCTGGTCCTCAATCTCCCCTTTAATGAGTGCATTGACCACACACAACGTGAAATGAAATTCAGGGAAAGAAAGTAAGAAGAAAGAAAAACAAAGAAGCTCAACTCATGTCCCAAAACCAAAGAAAGGCAAAGAAAGGTCACAAGCCGAGAAAAGCACAAACTCCACACTGAAAACAGCAAGAAAGCTCCCCCTGAACAAATGCAAGCTCCCCCTGAACATGTGGATGCAAAGTTCCAAATTTCAGATGCATTTTTCTGAATTTTTCATTAAGCTCACCTCTTCTCCCCCTTGTTGACAATGTATGAATCAAGGTGAAAATGCAGGAATGTAAGACAAAGCATATAAAAATCTACATGAGCTTCTCAAATAGGCCAAATCTAGTGTCAAAGGCTAGAAGTGAGACAAAGAGCACACATACGGATCATAGCATAGTCAAAGCATTTCCACAAGTGATATATGGAAATATAGGCATGTGACAGAGCAAAATTTCAGATTTGAGCAGTTTTATTAAAAGATGGCTCACTTCAAATTTAAAGACCTATCCATGTCATATTCTAGCCAAAAACATGCATATCATCCAGAGATCATACAAGGATATCAAATTCTTAACAAAAGATCATTGCAAACACCCATAAAGCAAAGCATGTCATGTTAAAGCTCATGAGCCATGTGTCCACTTCGGGGAGACTTCTCCACTGGTGAACATCATGCAACATGTTTTGCACCTATGTGTGAAAGATAAGACATTTTAAGCATAAACATGATGGATGGAGCATTTTTCAAGCATACACACTTCTTTTCAAGATTGATTCACTTCATGGTACATGAAGTGCCTTTGCGGCAAAAAGAAGCTTATGCTCCTCCATGAATGCAACATAGGCTAAACATTCACAATGATATCGGCCTTTGGCCCAAATGCAAGAAAGAGACATCCAAGCACAATCTAAGCATGAAAGGCACATTTAGACCAAAAAGTGACATGGATACACTACTTGGAGCACATTTCATTAAATTTAGTCAAGATTAGCATTTGATTCAAAAAGGCTATCTCACAACACATATATCTCGAATATTCCAAGAGCATAGCCTCACATAGCCATTTCTCCACACACATGACCAATATCTCACAAGTAGCCAAAGAAACTCAGATAAGGCATATGAAAGAAGCTCATCATCCTAAAATGCAATATGATACAAATGCAACATGATATATAACAAGATGGCTATCCTACCATGGTTTATACATCAAGCAAAGCATGTATATACATCAAAGGAAACATGGTGTGATACATATGATACAAAAATAAATCCCCCAAGAATCAACTAGAAAGGGCAAAAAACCCCAAGTTCCCCCCGCAAGCGCACAAATGTAGCTTGGTCGAGAGGCTTTGTAAAGATGTTTGCAAGCTGATGTTGGGTAGGGACATGACTCAACACAATGGTCCCTTTCTCCACATTGTCTCTCAAGAAATGATACCTCACTTCTATGTGTTTGGTTCTGGAATGAAGTAATGGGTTTTTCGCTACGCTTATGGCACTGGTGCTATCACAAAGAAGTGGGATATGGGTGCACTCCTCACCAAAGTCTCTCAAGGTGTATGAGATCCACAACAGCTGGGAACAACAACTCACGGCTGCAACATACTCCCCCTCGGTGGTAGACTGAGCTACACTAGACTGCTTGCGGGAAGACCACGAAACCAACAAGGACCCAAGAAACTGGCAAGAAATAGAAGTAGACTTCCTCTCGACTCGGCAACCAGCGAAATCCGCATCAGAAAAACCATGAAGTGAAAGAGTCGAGGAGGATGGATACCAAAGGCCAAGACCAGGGGCAGACTGTAGGTACCTGAAGATCCTCTTGACGGCCTGTCGATGTGATGTCCTCGGCGAGGCTTGAAAACGAGCGCACAGACACACACTGAACTGTATGTCTAGCCTCGTCGCCGTCAGATAGAGGAGGGAGCCGATCATGCTCCGGTACTCTCGCTGGTCCACTGGTTCTCCGCCCTCGTCCGCGTCCAAAGTAGTCGTACTCCATATGGGTGTCGACATAGGCTTTACATCTTGCATCTGGAACTTCCTCAGCATGTCTTTCGTGTACTTGGTCTGATGCACGAATGTTCCGTCCTTCACTTGCTTGATCTGCAACCCGAGAAAGTATTGCAGCTCGCCCATCATGCTCATCTCGAATTCCCTGCTCATCTCATCTGCAAACTTGGCAACAAGGTTATGTGACAAGCCACCAAAGACAATATCATCCATGTATATCTGCACAACCAACAAGTCATTACCATGCTTGAGGAGAAACAAGGTTTTATCCACGGTACCCATCACGAACCCTCTGCTCAACAGAAAACCTCTCAATCTCCCATACCAAGCTGGGGGCGCCTGTTTCTACCCATACAGAGCCCTTTTCAACCTGTACACCCTGTGTGGGTACTTCTCACTCTCGAACCCCGGTGGCTGCTTCACATACACCTCCTCCTCTATGACCCCATTCAGGAAAGCACTCTTCACATCCATATGATACAATTTGAACCCTTTACCACGGCAAAGGCTAGAAGAATCCGAATTGCCTCAATACGGGCCACAGGAGCAAAGGTCTCCTCATAGTCGATCCCCTCCTTCTGACTATATCCCTGAGCAACAAGTCTGGACTTGTTCCTCACAACCATCCCATTCTCACCCTCTTTGTTCTTCCAAACCCATTTGGTTCCTATAGGATGGCAATTTGGAGGTGGTTCAACTAACTCCCACACCTGGTTCCTCTCAAAATTTTCCAACTCCTCATGCATAGAATTGACCCAGTTTGCATCAGATAAAGCGTGTCCAATGTCCTTGGGCTCAAAGGAGGAAACAAATGCAACATGAGCGAAATGAGAGGAATTTCTGGACCTTGATCACGTGGTACGTTCTTCGATGTCCCCAATGATCTTCGCTAGGGGATGCACTTCTTGAATCCGCCGGGGAGCCTCACGCCTCGAGACTACCTCCCCCTCGACTTCAGCTTCTCTCGCCTGGTCCTCTTGTCGCACCGTCGTTGTCCATGAAGTAGACGGTCCACCCTCCATAGTGGTCATAGGCGATGTAGTGGGTACACACTCAGCTTCAGGCGCATGGTTCTCTCCATCATCATCTCCAGCTTCATCCTTCTCCTCTTCAAATAGATCCTCAGCCATCTCCTCATCACCTGCACATTCAAAGCCAAGAGAGGTACATGGCATTGTCTCATCGAAGGTTACCTTGCAAGTCTCCATGATTTTGTTAGTCTCAAGATTAAGCACTCTATAGGCTCTAGAATGGTTAGCATATCCAAAGAAAATCCCATCACTAGACCTAGCCTCAAACTTGTCAAGTTTTCCCTTCTTAAGAATAAAGCACTTGCAGCCAAAGACTCGGAAATGACTCACCTTGGGTGCCCGACCATGCATAAGCTCATAACAGGTCTTTCTCTTGAAAGCTCGCAATAAAATCCTGTTGGAGACATGACAGGCCGTATTGACCGCCTCAGCCCAATACCTCCTAGGAGTCCCGTGCTCATCGAGCATCGTCCTAGCCATCTCACAAAGAGTCCGATTTTTCCTTTCCACGACTCCATTTTGAGGGGGCACATAAGGGGTCGAATACTGATGCTCAAGACCCAGATCACGACAGAAGGCATCAAAACGAGAGTTTTTGAACTCTGAGCCATTATCACTGCGGATAGCTCGAATGGCATTCCCATGCCTCTCGTTCTTCAACCTCACGATCAAATCTCGAACAAAACCAAATGTCTCACTTTTGTCCTCCAAGAAAAACACCCAGGCATAGCGAGAGTAATCGTCCACCACAACAAGAACATACCACTTCCCACCCACCGAGTGAACTCGAGCTGGCCCAACAAGGTCCATATGCAACAGCTCCATCGGACGCTCGGTCATGACATCGGTCAGGGGTGGATGGGGAGTGGCTACCATCTTGCCATGCCTACACGGAGCACAGACCAAATCCTTCTCAAACTTCAACTTCGGCAATCCTCGGACAAGGTCAAGACCACTCAAGCGGGAAACCCAATCAAAGCTCAAGTGACCCAACCGCCTATGCCATTTCCACAAATCACAAGAAGGACCAGCCATCAAACAACGAGTAGGACCCAAAGAACGAGAAAAATCAGCCCTGAAAATCTGACCCTCGGGGATGATCATACATACAAGATCACCTCGAGAATCCAGCAAATGAGACTCACCAGACTTGAAACGCACCTCAAAGCCCTCATCAAGCAACTGAGAAACCGAAAGCAAATTGAACCCCAAAGACTTCACAAGAGCAACTCTCTTCAACATTACCTTGTCACTCACATGCACTACACCCTCAGAAATCACCCTTCCTCGTCTGTTGTCTCCAAACGTGATGTACATCTTTTCCTTCACTGGGGTGAGGATGGAGAACCACTTCTTATCTCCGGTCATGTGTCGGGAACATCCGGAGTCGATCAACCAAATGTTCTCCAAGCCTCCAGCCTGCAGTCAGAAACAAGAGCGAGAATGAGCCAACGACTCGACACTGGGGTTAGCATAAAGAAAGTTAAACCAGTGTCGAGCCATCTGCTCAAAAGAGGGGTTAGCAAACATCATTCCCTTGCCACCAAATTTCCCATGTCCCATGGAAGGAGTACGAGCACCACGAGGGGGAAAATGTGGTTCGTAGTTCCTCTGGAACCCAAAGCTGTGATCATCTCCCCTAGACCCGTATTGAGGACGAGTAGGGGGACGTCCAGCAAAACCACCACAAGCCCGACCAAACCTCTCATCAGCATGCACACCATCATCTCTCCTATCAAACTTCTCACCACCACTTCTCTGTGGGAACCTACCACCCTGAGCTCCAACTCTACCAACATTCTTCACACTTCCCACACCCCGTGGAAGTGGCACTCTAGGCTCAGGAATACCATGAGACTGGCGATACCTGTCCTGGTTTGCTTGCTCCCTAGCAAACCTCTCATCCCTCTTCCTCTTGTAGCAAAACTCTGCTAGATGCCTCTCCTTGCCACAATACTCACACCTGAAGGGATGGGTTTTGGTTTTGACTCTGGCTTCTCTCTAGGCTTCACACCCTTCTCACTCACAAACTTCACTGATTTTTGGAAGTCATTTGCTTTAGGTGGGAATTTGGGTGGATCTTGGGTTGTGTCAAGCTTGTTGCAAAGGTGGTTGGGCTTTGGTGTGAAAGAGTTCTTGGGTGTTTTTGGAAGTGGAACTTGGATGTCTCCGATCACCTCAAACTCGGGGGTGGACTCAACACACTTCTCATACACACTCTCCCCATTGTTTTCTCCCACTTTCTCACCCAACTTCTCAAAACCCAAACCACGACCATCCGCTCTCTTGAACTCCTCAATCATGATTTTCAATTGAGGTTCCTGCCCAGACAACCAACCCAATACCTTCCTCAAATAATCATTCTCCTCATAGATGACATCCAAACGGGAAGTAAGTTCAAGATTTCGCAAAGTAACTTCATCACAACTAGTGCATGCATTGACAATAGGAGATTTCAAAGAAGCTTCCAAAGTGCTAATGGTAGAACGAGCATCAACAAGCTTAGCATGCATAGTAGGACATGATTTACAAGCACCAAGCAAAGTGGGTCTAGCCTTAAGCTCATCATACTCAGTCCTAAGAGCATCTAGTTTAGCCAAAGTGGAAGCATTCTTCTCATTAAGCAATTTGATTTCATTCAACCATGCATCAGATTCGGGACATTCAACATCATCAGAAATGGTAGGAGTATGTTTCAAAGAGTCATTCTCAAGTTTCAATTCAAGCAATTTAGACTCTAACTCTCCTACTTTCTCGCTAGCATTCTCAAGTTGAGCTCTAAGATCTTTCCTCATCTTCTTGGCATCCCTCAACACACTATCACGGTTGTCAATCAAGCCATTCAACCTAGTGATCCCAGCAAGCAAAGCATCGGGGTCACGGTTTACCTCATCCTCTGAGTCGGAGTCGGTGTCTTCCTTTTCGCCCTTCTTGCTACTTGAGCTATGGGCCAT
The DNA here is from genome assembly GCA_947561735.1 of Cenchrus americanus. Classification (NCBI taxonomy): domain Eukaryota; kingdom Viridiplantae; phylum Streptophyta; class Magnoliopsida; order Poales; family Poaceae; genus Cenchrus; species Cenchrus americanus. The sequence goes on from OX387242.1 coordinate 194,157,002, forward strand.
GCCACAAAAGCCTCCAAGTGCCACACAGCTCAAACCACTGAGGTTCCAGCTTGCATTCTTCTTACCCTTGCGCCTCCCGGCGTCTTCATCCTCACTGCTTGAGCTTGAATGCGCGTCGCTTGAGCTTGTGTCGACATCGCTTGCACCGGCCACCATGGCTCTTGCCTTGTCCTTCTTGTGGCCGCCCTTGCTCGATCGCCGATTGTCCTTGTCCTTGTCCTTGCTCTTGGACTTGCTGTAGTGCCTGCCCTTAGAGGAGTACTTGTCTTCACACCTCGGGTGCGCTTTGTACTCGCTCATCTTGTACTTGTTCTCCTCCGCTTCCGGGCACTCGGCGATGAAGTGTCCACTCTTGCCACACTTGTAGCATGTCACCGAGCTCCGCCTTGCATTCCTCCGGTTCTCATGTAGTCGATCAAACCTCTTTAAGAGCAAGGCCAGTTCCTCCTCGCTCAGCCCATCGAAGTCATCATCTGGAATAGACATGAGAGAAGACAAGGAAAACTGTCGACAGGAAGGGTTAGTGTTGGCTTTGCCCATTGATCCACCCACAAGAGCAAGACTATGATCAGTCGAGCCCTCATGCCTGGATTGCAACTTCCTGTCAACCTCAGACGACTTGATCTTAGAAAAGAGATCATCCAACTCAATGGTCAACTATTGCCCGGAGTCCTTGATGGCCTCAACCTTAGCACCCCAAACATTTTTGTCCAAGATATGTAAAAGCTTCAAAGCTTGATCATGCTCGGTATAAGGGAAATCCTCAACATTGGCCTTCATGTTGTTCACGATGGCGGTGAACCTCTGAAACATCGCATCAATGTCTTCACCGGGAAGTTGAGTAAAGTTCTCATATTGCATCCGGTAAGAAACAAAGAGGCGAGCCTTCACATGGTTATCACCACCGTGAGCAACCAACAACTTCTCCCAAATTTGCCAGGCAAGATTCAAATGGCGAACACGCTCAAACTCAGGATCACACAAGCTTCGGACCAAGTGATCAACGGCTTTTGCATTTGCCTCATACTTGGCCTTAGCAGCGGCATCGGTCACCATAAGAGTATGGATATCCACCGGAATAGCATAGTTCTTGTCAAGCACAATGAAATCCAACGACTTGCCACGAAGAAAGATCATCATTAGGACCGCCCACTTGTGGTAACCCTTCCCATCGAAGTGCGGCGGACCGCCCCGCTCAACGTACGCCATCTTAGAATTCAAGACTTGTCAAAGTCACCACGAATCCGGCACCAAGCTCTGATACCAATTGAAGGATCGGATGACGACTAGAGAGGGGGGGAGTGAATAGGAGCCGGTAAAAATTCTTCTCAAAGAACCCGACCTATACCCTAGACAAATCCCAGTCACACACGAGCGATGGATCGAATCACACACCAATTGCCAAGACAACGAGGTTATGGATCAACCTCAAGTCTTAGGAACGATTCCTTAAAACACACACGGAAGCACAAAAGAAAGGAGAGAGGAATCGAACCAAGGAGCAAAGCTGCCAGGCACTGGCGGACTGTCCGGCCAGGAGGGGCGGACGGTCCGCACTGGCCACGCGGACAGTCCGGCCAGGTGCCGCGGACAGTCCATAAAAGCCAACAGAACCACCAGAGACGAACCGGGAAAAACAGACTGTCCACGAGGACCGGGCGGACCGTCCGCACCAGGTCCGGACCGTCCGTGAAGCTCGGACCATCCGCAAACTGGCTGCAACAAAAACCTAAAACAAAACCGGATGAAACCAAAACAAAACAAGAACACGAAGAACACCACGACGAACTGGGCTGAACTGGCTGGACGCGGACAGTCCGTAGAGAGGCGGCGGACAATCCGCCAGTTCAAACAGAGCTGAAAGAACCCGAGCTCGCGAAGTCAACTCCACCAACTCATCACAAGATTTCCCAAACGGTAGAAGCTGATGAGACAAGAGTTTGGGGACAAGGTATGCGTCAAACAAGGATGCTATACCGCAAAAATCTTGCCTCCTAACTCCCTAAATCACCGGGAATCGCGGATCCTTTAAGCACCACCAAAAACTAGAGCTCCGACCAAAAATCCTTGAATCGAAGTGGTTTCTCGGCGTTTGAGGGCACAAGATCAATCACAAAGATGCACAAGACATCCATCCATGTTTCCCTCAAAGAAATCCGGGGAGAAACCCACTCAAATCCGTGGAATCACACAAAGAACAAAGGCACCAAAAACATGCACGAAAAAGACCACGGGAATCACAACGCCGAATCTTCTATACATACCCGGAAAGATTCACAAGGTCTAGCATGCTGCCCTAACATCCATCCCTCTCAACAAATCTCTCATGAAGCTCTCATGCTAGCCTAGACGGAAATAGAGGAGAAAATGTCTCAGGAAAATAAGAAATGGGAGGGGGGAAATGAAACCCTAAGTCGCGGAGAGAGGGAGCCATCCACCCACACTCATGGCTTATATATCGGGTCCCGCCGGTGTGGTAAATGACTCGACTACCCCTAACTCAACTACTGGCGATACAACCCACACAGGGGCATTTATGTAATGTTTGTGGGTCTTGCCATCGGATGGCCACGCCTTTGCCGCACCCCGCGTCCTCCCGACGCAAGCCATGTGATCCCGCCGCGTGTCCTCCGCTTCGAAGCTTCCCGACACGCCCAGGTCCCGTCTTCATCGTGTTGGGCCTTCGGACTTGGTTTTGAGGCCCAAACCAAGAAACCGTCCTCCGATGGTTTTGTGGGAAAACCACCACACCCCACGTGCTCGGCCCGGCCTCCCGCCAAGCCTCTTGACTCGACCACCACCGTGCACCAGCTCGATCGTCCACGACTTCGTCTTGCTCGTCTCGCCACCATGTGGCCCGCACCTAGTCCCGCCGTCCACCGGGTCCCTCGAACCGAGCCTACTTGCCTCTCCATCTCCCGGAGGCCCCTCAAGGCTGAAGACCTTTCGCGCCCGTTCTTCACCTGCAACAACACGAACTAGGCCGCAACCTACACCTGCGCACTGAGACAAGAGTCAGTCCAACACCCGTTGTCAATCACTCATCACTGAGGAGCGGTCACCCATCGACCACCGGGACGCTCCTGGTCCTCAACAGCGACAAAAACAAATGGCACCTACGGGTTCATCACCTCCACACGCAGCTCCCGGGGGTCTTCTCGACGGCGGAGAGGCAACAGTGGTGAAGATCAGCGGCAGTGGCACTAGCTAGGGTTTCACAAGCTCGGGCACAGGGGTACAGGCGATGGCAAGGGTTTCCGGGGTTTGGCTCATTGGTGGCGGCGGCCTTAAATAGGGCCAAGACAGCCCTTGGCGTGTGGACCACACTTGGGAAGGCATGCGCGGGGCAGAGTCGGGCGCGGCCGGGAATCGCATCGAGTCCGGCTCGGAGACGGTCGGGAGTAGGGGGATGACGGGTGGGGACCACCTATCAGCGGCTGTGGGAGGGGGCGAAGCGGGCCGGTGCAGGTGGCTGCTGGGCCGAGCTGGGCCAAGGGGAGCAGCTCAAACGAACAAGAGAAGGGAGTTCGGGGTGCGATCGAACTTTGGCTAGCTGGGCTGCCAAACTAAACAGGCCAGAAGAAAGGAGGGAGGCATGGGAAAGGAAGAGGGTTTTGGTATTTTTGAAATGGCTTCAAACAATTGAATTCAAACAAGCAAAAGCAATGCATCAGCATGAATGCAATAATAAATTCCAATAATTTATTTATTTAGTTTCAGAAATATTTAAATGCCTAAAAGAAATTAAAGACAACCCTAAATTCCTTAAGAGCGTAAATAAAGGTTGCTAGCAAATTTTATTAAAAGTCAAACTTTGAAAATTAGAGTTCTACAAGCTCTCCGTCTCCGGCCCCGCCCACAACAACATCTCCGCTGTTTCAAACCATGAGAAGGGCTGCAGATATCAAGAAGAAGAATGCAGAGGGTCGGCTCTAAAAAGAATCTTCACCACTGCTAGCAGATCAAACATCAGACATTATGTCAGTAGCTACCACTAGGCAGGTGCACTGATACCCCCTGGGCACGGGGGGATTATCGGGATATATATACACGTAGTTTGGATCAAGAAACAAAAAGAGAAGAACAGAAAGAAAAGCTATATTACAAGACAGATTATGTCTGTGTCACCATCTGGGATTTGAGTACTTCTTTTGCTATGAGAACAATGAACAACCCATGCAAATTCCTTCTTGAAACGCTCTCTAGCATATATCAAACTTGGTTGTGTGTTTTTGAAAATTTAATCACTTCTCTCCATCTAGATAGTCCAACTCAAATGTATTATAATGTCCATGGAAAAACTCACATTCAATTGAACTTGAAGGGATACTAGAGCATCCACATGGTCCCCTTGTAAATCTTCCAGGTCAAGCACAGAGGACACAATTGTAACAGAGGATATCCATATTTCTTCTTCTTAAGATATTTCTGGTGCTGTGTCTATCCTATAGAAGTAACCAAAAATAGACTTTGTGTTTCATCTGAGAAGCTGATTTCCAAAGCCATTTGAAGATGGGATGAACAAACCTACACCCAATGAGGTGTTTTATAAGCTTTGGATTCGAAAAACCAAGGCAACCCCCATATGTATGTCCAAACATCCCTATCTTCTGAGATAGTCAAACTAAAAGCTGCCCATATGCCTCTGCCTAGATTGGCAGATGAAAGATGGAATCAAGATTTATAATGGTACTAGGATCATGCCCATGCGTTGCTACGGGCTATAAAAAGAATTCTAACATAAAAAACAAAGTACTGATGTTAACATACTTTTTTATGGCAGAACAAGATTCATAAATATCAACATTTGCAAAATATTCTTTTCTAATAGAGTCTACATAATGTCAAAATGAATAAAATTAACTCATCATTTTTTCATTACTGATTCTTCACGTCCATCTTCCAACGTCATTGTCAACTGAGGGAAGTCAAGGACCTCAGCAATCTCATCAACTGATGTAAATCACAACTTCTGAATTGAATTGGAATACTGTGTGAAGAAATTTGGGTCAGCAAAATGAGTAGGTTCGTGACTTAAAAGGCTAGCCTATACAATAGGGAAAAATTGGTAGATATGAATATCAAAATAGACATGGCAATAATGTGAAACAAGCACAATATGGTTAAGTATTTAATCTAAGAAACCAAAAACAAAGGAAATGTACCAGTTATAGTCATCCGTCACATTAAAAAAATAGTCATGTGACAAAACCATAAATGCGAACATCATCAGGTATGGGTAGTCAGCATAGATACATCAATGAGCAAAGCATGAAGCTGTAAAGTTTCCTTTTTTGGGTGCTAGTTGAAAAGGAAAAGGTTAATGTTGTATTGTTGTAAATTAATGCACAAGGGTACTAATCATGAAAAAGAAAAAATATATTGGGAAGAAATATAGACATTGTTGTAGACAATGTTTCAATTTGAGTTGCAACTTACAAGAGCAAAGCAAATTTGCAAAATGAGACATCAAAATTAAATCTGGAATTTCACTTCCACGAAAATGATAACATTCCCCAAAATTTGATTGGACAACAGAAAATGGCTTAAGCTTATATAGAAACTAAGACAACCAGTACTACACATGGCCTGAATAAGGGAAATGGTGTAGGTGGGGCATGTGCTCTGCTATGTTACTGCCGCAGCACTTCCTTTCTGATCTTTTGATTTTCAGCCTGTACATTACTGCTATCAGAAGTGCATGTTTGGCCTACATGACTAATTATTGTCTTGTTTTCCTAGAGTCTCATGAAGGGACGCGGTCATTCCATCAGTTTCCTACAGAAGACAGAAAGGCATAGCTTTAATCCTTCATGCCAAAAAAGTTAAATCTGGTTTATTTTCTCCTTTTTGTGTTCTCCCTGGAAAGAATTTGGATCGCAATGTTGTAGTCAAGCAATGCATTTAAGAACACTGAAAAATGTTGAAATCAATACTTAAGCACTTCACCAAAGAGAAGCGTCATTTCACATTATTCAGATACCTGGAGGTGCTTTATCTTCCTCTTCATGTATGATTCAGTCTTCTTCTGAGGAGTCCAATGGATAGGTGAACCACTTCTACGATTCCTAGATTTTTTAAACTGCAATGTTGACTTATTCACAGATTTCAAAACTGAACCTCCTCCTAAATCTCTTGACCCTGGACTCTGCATGGAACAGTTGCAGAAATATTAGCTAAGTTTATCACCGCATACAACAAACAGAGCAACCCAAAAAAAGACTTGTAATCCTTAGTTGGTTTTGTCTAAGCTCACAAACAGAACATAGTTTTTTTCCACAACCACATAATAGGGAATGATTTTTGTAAGGTATTGGGAGGATAACATTAAGACAGTCACATACTCACATAACAGAACATTAATAATTTTACCCAATTTTAAATGCACATCATGAACATTGATATGTTTAAGAACCTAGGCATATTCTTAAATCCACTAATTTTTTCAGCTAAGAACCCCACTTAGCGTTTCCTTGGCCAAAAGTATCGAATAAAAAATCCCTGCAAAGTGCATACCACTTTTAGACCTAAAAAGTATGTCTTAGCTGTTCCTAAATGGAATAGTTTGGTAACATGATTTATATTCCATATGATGCTGATCATAATCAATGCTCAATGGTTCAAAACGTGCATACAAGTACGAGTCATTTTTTTGAGTTGACCCAATTCTGAAGCCACCAAATGAGATGTCTTCTCACAATCATAAGCTTATGATGAAAGCAGTTGAAATAAGAAAATAATATTTTGTTTGACTGGCTTTCTACAGGCTACAAGTTGAATGAATTGTCCACGAGTTGTTAACAAGTCAAGACATTAAAGGTAGGTCAAAATCAGTCGATCCTATCCTACTCTGCTAGTCTGCTGCTCCGTCGAGTTGTAGACTATGAACACTCTCACATAGTTTGTTGGACGAGATCACCATGGAAGAGGGTGTGAAGAGGTAGAGTTCTGACCAGACATCTGACTCTAGCGATCTCGAACAACTAAAATGCAGGGAAATTCCACCGGGAAGTAATTAAGTGCATGATAAAAAAATGAAAGGATTCCACAGGACACATTAGATTGCGCATCGCTCCGATCCAGCGGCAGGTACCCCGCCCGAATTTTTTTTCCTTTGAACAAACCAAAAATCCCAAACCGAAGCCGCATCTCTCCCTCCTAGCGAACTCGATTCCCCCGACGAGAACCGACAACAACCTCGTGAAGACCCCCGCCGAACCCCACGAACCGAAAAAGTTGCAATCGATGAGACGACGCAACCGCTAGGTCGAAGGGAAGAGATCGAGCGAGCGAACTAACCTTCCGGGAGCTCCCGCCGCTGTGGTTGGGGGAGGTCCTCCTGTGGGGTGTGGGCGTTGGCGAGGAGCAGCGGACGGTGGCGCCCCCAATCCCGTCGTCATCCACGTCAGCTGCGATGGGAGGAGGTGGGGACTAGGAGGCGGGAAACACGGCGGCAGCGACGGCGCCCTCGACGCCGTCTTCGTCTGCTGCGCTTGGAGGAGGCGGGATGAGGAAGCGGGAGGCGCGGCGGCGGCCATGGCGGTGGGAGAGGTGGGGAAGTGTCGGAGGAGGTGGAGGGAGAGGCAGCGGCGATTGGATTCAAAGTGGAAGGGGAAAAAAGGGTTGCGGATTGCGTTAGAGGCGGGGCGTGGGAGCGGAGTCGTGCGTGGCGCGTGAGGAAGGCAGACGCGCGGGTGGGCGGCAGACCCGCGCGAGCGGATGGAAAGGAGGACGGGATTTTGTCTCCTCTTCATTCTTTTTAGTAGTAGAGATATGTGCCTTATGGATGGTCAAGCTTTTATTCTTGGCAAAGGAGAACAACTCAGGCATAGCTTGACTTAAGATTTGCCACTCCCATAAATCATTCCAAAGATAACAGGTGTCCCCCGTTCCTACAATTACTACTGCAAGACCTTTGTATGAATCTAAAAGCTTTAAATTAGTCCTATAATAGTAGTTTTCATAGTTCTCTTTTACGGACAACAAATGCCTTGGTTAAGATGGTAGTGGGTGGGGAAGACAAGTCGTTTGTAATAGTTGTTACATGCTGTGGAATTTATTAATCTCTCTTTTTAAGTTAATTTTAGGTAGTCTGCTCAACTAATCTGGTGGTTCCATGGCTGAGAGCAAGGTTCTGGGATCCAAAACATCAAAAAAATGTGGAGTCTCCCAAAATGTATACCATGACACCATATCTAGCATTAGTTTAAATTATAGAATCGATGTGATGACTTGCAAATGACTCATGTTAATGTTAACAATTTAGTTGCTTCCTAGTCCCTTAAACTTTAGTATATGGACCACTATAAGATAAGTAAATTATTTTAATACAAGAATTATTTGTGCTGGTCATAAACTTGAATTCTAGTTGTTAAAATAATATATTAAATTATATGTGCACATACTCAATATTCATCTTGCCTAATTAGGATGTTTTGTCCAAAGTACCCAGATGATATCATGGTTATTATAACTTATGCCCCCTTTTTCACCAATCCCCTTGCATTTCCAAATGCCTTGTCTCTTTAACCGTATTTCTTTTTCAATCATTCCTTGTGTTTCCGCATTCATAGTTGTTACTAGTGCTAGAGATGTGTTTCAAAATGTTTTCTAATATTTGGTGTATTTGTTCTTAGTTGTTTTCCATGTATTGTTTCAATTTTATTGTTTGCATTGAGGATCGAAGCAAGTCGGAACCTTGACTTTTATTTTATTAAGTCGCAAAAAAAATATTGACTTTTATTTTGAGCCAAGTGCTCCTTCATCATGCTTTTATACCTATTTGATAATATCACCCAATTATCACTTTTGCTTGCATTAGATGTCTAAATTGATGGGAATCCTACAAGAACTGTTTACCAGACTTGTTTAACCATTCCTTGAAACCTTTAGAGGTTACCTATGATTGGTAGTTTTATGCTTAGCTCTGCTCAACATGGGTTGGATGGGTTTAATTAATATTGACTTATGAATTATGCAATATGTGGGTTGGTAATCTTTCTAGCAACTTGGAACTCTAGGCGGCTGTTAAGTTTGAAATACTGCAATGCTATGGATGTTATGGTTGCTGCCCCATCCAATATCTTTTCAAAGATTGATCTATTGAGCGACTGCCTAGGATTTACCATACAACCACGTTATCAAAGTGGGCAATGATATTGGCTCAGTAACTCAGGTAATCTAGTGGTCCGTGTTGGGTGGGCACACGGCACGTCAGATATATATGTATGTGTGTCCCAGTGTACCACGAGTGCGCCAATATAAGGCCCGAGGGTCAATATGCACTTGCAAACACAACCTCGTAGTGAAACCCAGCCACACATATAAGGAAATGTGATATGGGGCTAGCTAGCCCTAGCAAACGGGAATCACGACTCGTGGGGTAAAATTGTAGAACCTTCGTAGAGTGTTAAATAAAAGGCAACCTAGAGGGGAGTGAGTGGGAGTGTCACAAATATCTCTGCTTGATAACATGTCTATATCCTAAATGCAACCCCAAAGCTCGAAACACTCACGAAAGCAAAGAACTCAAGAATAGGGATACTGAGCACATCTCTAAATTAACAAATATTAGTTAGAACGACTGCATAGGTATGATATGAAACTTAGTTTCTTTCACTTCAACATGTAGATTATGAAATGGGAATTGAGGATTCCTTGAAGCTAAAATGAATATCTTCGATATCCACCAATGAATACCTGTGCAGATCTATTCATAAATGATATCTATGCCCCACGATATGATTTCTAGATGTCCTAATATAATTTCTCAATCAAAGATTACTCAAGCATCACAAGCATTAATTAAGCTCGTGTATATACAAGTGCATGATTTTCATACTATACATAGGGGCCTATGCTGGAGTTCAAGACATAACATTTGGGTGTCACAAAGTTGGTCAGCAACTTCAAAGTTAGCATTCAGAAATGTTGCCAGCCAAAGTAGCCGCTCTCCTCCTTGTCTTGGCAATAGTTTCCATGGAGAATGTGAGTGGTGGATGCTGCGGCTCTAGTCATATATGTACACAACAACAGAAAGACGACCTCGTGAAAGTGTGTAAGCCTTACATCGTGAAATGGGTTGACCGTACCACCCCTACCAAAACATGTGCCTGTTGTCAGGAGGTGAGAAAGTTGCAGGGCATCGACGAAGGGATGATGCAGTGCGTCTATGACCGACTTACAGGTGCCGAGAAGAAGAAATACAATGAAAGAGCACTGACAAATTAAAATCTCTTAAATCATACTGCACAACATAGGCTTCATCTCTTGCTCGTAAGGTAAATATCTTGAGTTGCTGATCCTTTTGATAAAAGTCTTAAACAACATGCGAATATTGGATAAAATAATTAACAAATCATTAATCATTTAGTCCTAGATATTTCCCTTGCAGGCCGTCGTTTAAATTCCAAATGAAGCGGAAGAGATGGTCTCCAGTTTATTAATAAGCTCGATGAAATCATGATCAATGTAACTCTTGCTGTATCATTCATTGAGGAAAAGTGTGCCGAGAAGATTTACAGTAGCTGTCAAACTTTCATCACTATGTTGATATCGTTTTGCTTCAATCTCCCATCGCTAAATCTAACATTAACAGCAGAAAATAACTCTGGTACCTGTATATATTCATCACATTGTCGAATTATGGATACTTAGGCTTAATTGATTCACCTCGCAAATTACTCTCCAAATACAGAAATAATTTTTTTAATTAATCTGTATTGATTACCCATAAAGGTCAGTCTCAGTGCAGATGTCATGAACACAATTACCTAGAGTGATACATCATCTAAAAACATTTGAAATAATAGTGAAACACTTCACTCTCAATGCATAATTTCATCTATTGTTGTTTTCTAGGTTGCATGAAAGACACAAGTTGTCTAGGTAACTGTGCATAAGGGGTGTCATCCTCATGAAACTCATTATACTCTCTCTTCATTAATACACTGCCACATCATCAAAAGTGTTCACATGGCAGCATATTTAATGTCTATGAAACCCCCACTGGGACTGGCCTTAGTATCCAAATATCAGATCTGACAGGACACCCACAGTAGTTTTTTTCCACACACGTGGGTGGAAAATTAGTGACTCTGTACTATTTGTTTCTCCATGCATTTATTTCGGCTGTCAATCTAAATTCATGTAACAATGATGTGGATGCATGCTGGACCACCTTATTTAATCAAGTACAATGCAAAAATTCTTGAGCCATCTCTTCCACGGACACTTAGGGCACCCGCATTGGTTATAGATAGCAGCTCTCTATAATCTTGTCCACATCAGCTATAGATAGAATTTATAGGCTACCCACTCAACAATCTTGCTATAACATTTAATAGAGGTCCTACATGTCAGTAATTTTTTTCTCCACCCACCACCTCCACTCTTTCTCTTTCCCCATCTCCGGACCCCCCCCCCCCATGCCCCAGCTGCCGGCAGTCATGGTAGTCTGACGGGGTCACATTTCGCCGGCATCCCTTGCCTCCGCGTCTCAACCTACCCGCAACCCCGCCAAGCTCAAACCTCTCTGAAGGTCGCCTGTGTTGGGCGCGCTCCGCCGGTCGTTGTGCCCATCTTCCCTTGTGCCGGTAGACCCAAGCCAGGCTAATGCCTCATGCCATGGTCGCCGCTCCCTCCAGATCCGCGCGGCCCGTCGGCGTCCTCGTCCTCCTCGCTCCTTGAGCTCCCGGCATTGCCCCTGGCCTCGCGAGTGCAAGCTCAAGCTCTACCGACATGACCACAATGGCGGCCCTGCTCCGCCTCGACGGGTAGCAAAACAAGGAGCTTGACGGTGGGGTGGAGCGCGACAGCGGCTTGGAGATGGTGTCTGTCGTACTCGACTTCATTGCACGTCGGCGGCCCCGCGGCCGTGCTCCGCCCACTGCGCACGGCCCTACCTGCCAGCCGCTCCCTGCGAAATCATCTTCACCGGTGTACCCTCCTGCGCTGGCGCCGACGGCCCTGCTCCACGCCTCTACGCTCGCCTCGCCGCCGCCGGTCTCAGCCCACGTCGATGCTTGTGCCCAGCGCAGGCAGAAGGTGGTGGAGAGAGAGGAGAGATGCTTTGTAGATGAGCACACATGGGCCCACGCACACGGGGGCGCGTGCTAGCAAGGGTCACTGGCTATAGCGGCAACTCACTCTCTCTCATCATTTCTCTTTCCTATGTGGCTGCTTGTAGAGAGCCTAACTACACCCACTGCGGGTGCCCTTATCTCGAACGTTTTTTGGGACCATCTCTTTCACAGCATCCACATCCGAATACTACCGGCTCTCATCTATCTTCACGGGACAAAGATCAAGATGCCCGGAGTCGGAAACAGCCTGACCCCCGCATCTCGTCTCCCCTGGGCGACTCGAGGGGCGATAGCCCCAGCACCTCCAACACCCAAACCCTAGCTCTGGTGGCCGGCGGTGGCGGCAGCGGCCCACGTCAGGGTCGAAATCGGCCCCTCGCCCTCCTCCCTCCCTCCCTTTGTTCCCTCCCTTTGCTCCAAGGGTCGTGGTTCGTTATTGGTGAGCAGCTACCCCTTCGGTCGCTAGTGAGGCCCGTTTCCGGCGGTCACATGTCAAATCCGGCCGTCCATGGCCGGAACTGTGTGCCTCTGCTCGATTTCAGGCAGTCCTATGGGCGGCGGTGTGGGGGCAACCTCTCCGGCGAGCGGCCCTCTAAGGGGGTGGCAACGCGGGTTGGGCTCCCCTGTCGTGCGCCCCAACCCTCTTCTGGCACTCCGGTCCAGCTCCCCGGCTTGCAGCCGCCCGTGACTCCTGATGCGCGGTCCAAGCTGGCAGGTTGGCGGTGAGGCAGGTGCGCCCCCGACGGGCGGACGCGACGGAGGCTCGGGCTGGGCTCCTCAGTGTGTGCCTCACTCCACTGCTCCGCTATGGCCGCGTGCCCCTTCGGAGAAATCCTCCACTACTCCTCAGAGAAATCCTAACCCGACATTACGCCAACGTTGACAACGACGACACCTCGAGGTGTCGTTCCCCTCCCTAGAAATGTGCTCATGAGGCATCCCCATCCATGTGCTGTGGTGAGGTCGTGCTGGTTTGTACGGGTATTGGTCAGGAGAAATCCTAGCTCAACTTTATGCTAATGTGGTCAATGGTGACGCCCTTCAATTCGATGCCGCTATCCTCCTTGGAGGTGTTTACAAGAGAGCACCCATCACCATACTGGTGTTTCCTACCCATCATCGACGCTGCCATCACCCTAGAGCTACCTAGTGTTTCCTCCTTTTTGCTTGTCTCATTCCTTTCTCTGACTGTTACAGAGTTGAGGCTGTCACTCGTTGGTGTTGCTGCTGTGGTTTGACAAGTATCCTCATCTGGCACCTCTGCTCTGTCAATGCTCTCTTGGCTAGTGGTGCTAGTAAATCAATTGATGTGTTCCACCGCTTCCACCATTCCCCTCCAAGGATTCCTCCCCATGGATGGCATTGGATGTTGGTACGTGGAGCTCGGATGTGCGGACAGTGCCACCATCACCTGCATGGGAGAACGTCGTTTTCTTGTAAGTTGTGGCTTACGCACTCTTGCATCATCTTTAATCCCCATCCCGTTGAGTCCCTCGGATGGGGAGAAGTAGTGGGGCGGCTTAGCTACCAGAGGTGGTGTAAGGTGCACCAGTCGCAGTAAAACTGGCGAGTATGTTGTTCTTTGGTGGTGTGGGTTGGCGATAAGTGGCTTCTATTGGTTGTGTTGTGCAGCATCTTTGATTTGTTCATGAGTTGTATCTCTCTTTGTAACTCGTTCCTCATCTTCTCTTTTGTGTGTGTGGGAATGTGTATGTAAAATTGTTGAACCTCATGGTTTATTGAGCTTGCAAGAAGTTCCATGAAATGCAAGTAGGTGGGGATCCCCCCATTGCCTAAAAAAGATCAGGATGCCCTGGAGAACACAGTGTCGCTAGCAGGACGCGATTATGCATTGCGCGGACAACGGCAGAGGCCACTATATCACATTCTGAGGTATGAACGTAGCAGTGCAAGCTGCTTCAATCGCTTGCCGGGTGCCAGAAAAAAACACTCTACAAAACAACCTCTTGGACAAGTGTAGAAAAGAAAATGAAAATTATTTATTTTCCGAGTGCCATAAAAGAGTTGTTTGCCGAGTGTCTCAAAAAACCTCCGCAAAAACCTCTTTGTAAAGTGTTTTTGCTCAACACTAGGCAAAAGGTTGTTTGTCAAGTGATCGAGGGATGGCACTCAGCAAACCCTCTAACACTCAACATCTATGGGGTTTACGTAGTGCCTCCACAAAGGGCACTCGGCAAAAATCGACCGGCAAATAGCCCCTTTGCCGAGACCGTTTGTAGGGCATTCTGCATTGCCGTGTGCCAAATTTGACCCTCGGCTAAATTGCGATAAGAAAAAGCGCAAAATGAATAGAAAAATTATTAAGAGGACTCCACCAGCAAGTCACGCCTTCTTCACGAACACTACGCGGTCGGCGGGACTTGAACCGCCGATAACCAGTGAGTTTGCCATGTGTGTGACCAAAGATCTTTCATTGCTCCAAGACATGTTGGAAAAAACAGCCTAATTATGAATAATCCAGATTTAATGTTGAGGAAAAGCATATTGACTAAAAATGATGCAATCACACAACACAAATGAACAAGCCACATATTAAGAAATTACTCACAGTTCTTGCGCAGTGAGTTGACGAACGCGTCGAAGAAGTAGTTGCAGATCCACCAAGCGGTCGCGTGTGACGCTGCCCAAAAACCTGATTTCGGAGATCCCGCTTCCTCCAAGCCCGGTGCACGCCGAGGTCGAAGGTCGACGAAGCGCAGCAGCTAGCGGTCAGAACAACGAACGCGTGGGAGATGAAGTGTATGTCTACTCTGTGTCACAGCCACCAAGACGTCTCCTGGTGTTTATAGGCTCCAGCCAACGTTTCATATTCCTCTCATCAATCGGACCGATAGCGCTCAATTGATTCAAGCGAAACCGCCACCTTTATCAAGCGGCTGAAACCGCCTATTTGATTGCGAGTAAATCTGTCACCATTAAGCGATCGAAACCGAAACGTCATTGACACAAAGACAAAAATTAAAATGCACCTGTAACAGCCAGTTGTACACGTACGCGTCGCGCTCTTCCCAAGTCACAAGTCACGCGATAATTTACGCGAAAATACGCGGGCTGCGCGTGCGTGTATCAACAGTCTCCTTTTCTCTCACATGCATCTATTTTGCTATGATAGGAGACTCCCATATTTAAACAAGGCAACCTCTGCTTGTCTTGGCAATACGGGACTATTATTGTCAATGCTTTAGAATTTACTAAATGGGGCACATGGACCAAATTCCAACATCCCCCCACCAATTCTAAAGCAGTTGTTGTTCTAAACCACTTTTATATATCAGAATTTCGGTACAAGTCCCGTACGGGTTGAACTTACACCTAGATCAACAAGATCCATCTTTCAGCAGCTTGTGAATGGACTAAGCCTTGAATTCATAGTTTTTTGCTATCAGATTTCTCTTGAAAATCTATCTAGTACTAGACTACCAGAACGCCAAGTCTAAACGGAGCTTTAAAGGTCTTGCTCCCCCATCTTCTCATGAGCTTTCTAGAAAGCACCACACTCTCATAAACTGCGACCCAACAGTTGAGCTCACATAGGTGTGTCCATTATAGGTATCCTGTAGGACGATACCTTTTCTCTCGGTAGACACTAGAACACATTAAGGTATTATAGCCAACCGTCCATACAGAAAAGAGTACATATTATGAACATGGGTAATTTAAATGAATTGTACTCCTTGTTACAACAGTAACTTTGTTTTTCTCATTTTCCAAATAAGGGATCTCCTTTCAGAGGAAGTGAGTTACCATTACTTTGCAACTAAATGGGTCTCAGTCCCATGTCCATACTTGCAACAGGTATCGTCGTCCGTGCAAGCCCTTTTGTAAAAGGATCTGCTAGATTTTTCTCCTTTGCGAATATAATTCACGGCAATTACTCCGGAGTTTTTCGGCTTTCTAACGATTTAGGCCTCCGCTTCACATGTCTCGAGGACTTCATATTATCCTTAGTACTCATTATCTTGGCCAAGACTGTTTGATTATCACAATATGTAAGGATAGCGAGGCTGGTTTCTCTACCAGTGGCAAGTCCATGAGTAGTTCTCTCAACCACTCGGCTTCAACTGTAGCCATGTCAAGTGCTACAAGCTCAGCTTCCATGGTTGATCGCGTCAAAATGGTCTGTTTACATGATCTCCATGAAATTGCAGCACCTCCTAATGTAAACACATAGCCACTCGTGGCTTTAATCTCATCTGCATGAGAGATCCAATTTGCATCACTATATCCTTCTAGTACAGATGGATAACCAGTATAGTGAATTCCATATGCGATTGTTCCTACTAGATAACGTAGCACTCTCACTAGTGCTTCCCAGTGATCCTTCCCTGGATTGGAAGTAAATCGACTTAATTTGCTCACGGAAAAAGAGATGTCGGGACGTGTTGCTCCAGCAAGATACAAGAGGGAACCAATTATTTGTGAAAACCTCAATTGGTCCAACCCTTCGCCCTGATTTTTTCTTAATTTTACACTCGCATCATAGGGTGTAGGGGATACTTTGGCATTCTCAAAACCAAAGCGACACAACATTTTTTCCACATAATGAGATTGATTTAAAATAATCCCATTCTCATTTCTTGTCAACTTAATATTTAGGATAACATCTGCTTCTCCCAGATCCTTCATGTCAAAGCATGAGAACAAGAATGATTTGACCTCGTCAATTACTGCAGTATTAGTCCCAAATATAAGTATGTCATCCACATACAGACATAAGATCACCGTTTGACCCCCACCATGACAATAATAAACACACTTATCTGCTTCATTTGCAACAAAACCAACAGATGTTAAAGTCTGATCAAATTTCTCGTGCCATTGTTTGGGTGCTTGTTTCAGACCATACAAAGATTTTAGTAATCTACACACTTTACTCTCTTAACCCTTAACCACAAAACCATCAGGTTGCTCCATATAGATTTCTTCCTCCAACTCTCCATTAAGAAAAGCTGTCTTTACATCCATCTGATGAATGTGCGGACCATAGGAAGCGGCTAATGCTATGAGGAGCCTGATAGTGGTTAACCTGGCCACAGGTGAATATGTGTCAAAATAATCTTCACCTTCTTTCTGTGTAAATCCTTTGGCCACAAGCCTCGCTTTATATTTGTTAATCGTGCCATCTGGTCTCATCTTTTTCTTGAAAATCCATTTACATCCAATGGGTTTACACCCAGCTGGACGTTCAATGACTTCCCAAGTCTCACTTGTCATGATGGATTCCATCTCACTTCAAACCGCCTCTTTCCAATACTCTGCATCCGAAGATGCATAAGCATCAGCTAGAGTCTTAGGCACGTCATCCACAAGGTATACAATAAAGTCATCTCCAAAGGATTTCTCGACCCTTTGTCTCTTACTATTGCGCGGAGTGATGACTAAATTGTTGTCTTCCTCATCATCATCCTCTCGCAGAGGTATGTTCTCTACTTGTTCACAATGAGGAAAGTCTGGAACGACTACATCCACATTTTCTAAACTACCGCTAGTCTGTCTCATAGGAAAGATATTTTCAAAGAAAGTCGCATCCTTAGACTCCATTATAGTATCAACTATCATCTCTCGGAGTTTCGGATTTAACTATCAAAAATCTATAGGCGGGACTATTACGAGCATATCCTATAAAAATGCAATCGGCTGTTTTTGGCCCAAGCTTTCTCTTCTTTGGCTCGGAATATTGACTTTCGCCAAACATCCCCATGTTCTCGGAAAGTTGACATTGGGTTTTCTTCCCCTCCATGCCTCGTATGGAGTTATGTCACTTCTTTTCGTGATCACTCTATTGAGCACGAAATTTCTGTCGGGATTGCTTCCCCCCACCACATGTTAGGCATACGGCACTTTGTAGTAAGGCATTCACCAAATCTAAAAGCGTCCGATTTTTCCTCTCGGCTACACCATTTGATTGTGGTGAATATGGTGGTGTAAATTCATGGATGATCCCATGCTCGAACGAGAAATTAGAAAAGTCGGTAGAGGTATACTCTCCTCCTCTATCATCTCTCGGTCTTTTAATATTTCTTTCTAATTGGTTCTCAACCTCGCCTTATAAATTTTAAAATAGTTGAGCGCTTCATCTTTAGTTTTCGGCAAGCGGACTTGGCGTAACGTGTTGCATCATCAATAAAGTAAGACAATATCTTTTTCCTCCTTTAGTCAAAACACCATTCATCTCACATAAATCGGTGTGAATTAAATCTAGAGGTGCCAAAACCTTCTCAAACTCTAATGCTTTGAAAGGTTTTCGAGGTTGTTTTGCTTGCACACAAGTTTGGCACTTAGAATTTTTGACTATGTCGCACTTAGGAATTAACTCGGATCGGACATTCTAGCAATTGTATCAAAACCAACATGACGAGAATCTCGAATGCCACACATTAGCAAGATTTTTGTTCGAAACGTATTAATATTCATCTCATAACAAGAATCAACAGTACTTAGGTGGAACAAGCCTCCGCTATCATAGCCTTTTCCTATAAAGGTCCCAAACCTGGACACAACTAATTTATTTGACTCGAAAACTAGCTTATAACCACTCCTACACAGGAGAGACCCACTCAACAGGTTCTTGTTTATGGCAGGCGCGTACTGGACATTCTTCAATTGGAGGGTTTTCCCTGAAGTCAACTTCAGATCCACTGTACCAACACCAAGAACAGAAGCACGCGATTCGTTCCCCATCAGGACGCTGGAAGCCCCTGCTGCCTGATACGAAGAGAACAAAGAAATATCAGAACACACGTGAACATTTGCACCAGTATCGACCCACCAGTCAATAGAATGAAATGCAGAATAGACAACAAAAGGATTACCATACCCTTCTGAAGTAGAGGCCTCGCCTATGGTCACATGAGTGAACTTTTGTCTAAGTTCAGTGGTCCTGTCCTTGCGGTCTTTACAATCCTTGGCAAAGTGACCAGGATTACCGCACACGAAACAGGTAAGGTTCTTCATATCCTTCTTCTCTGTTTTCTTCTTTTTGAAGCTAGTAGTTTTGTTCTGCTTGAGACCTTTTTTCTTGTTAAATTGTTTGTTCTTTTGAACAACATTGGCACTGCTCTGCACGTTCTTGGTCTGCGCATCTTTTGCCCTTGCCTTCTCTTCGACATCGAGAGATGCAATGAGATCCTCCATAGAAGTCTCCTCTCTTTTGTGCTTTATAGAAGTGGCAAAATCACGCCACTCTGTAGGAAGTTTTGCAACTATCGCAGCCGCAACAAACTTTGGAGGCAAAGCACATCCCAAATGTGCAATATCGCCAACCAGAAGCTGGAGGTCGTGTGCTTGAGTCACAATTGATTTAGCATTATCCATGCTGAAATCAAAGAACTTTTCACACACATACAACCAACGACTAGCTTCGGCTTCCGCATATTTTTGCTCCAAAGCATCCCACACAGCAGTGGCCGACGTGTAATTCATATACACATCATAGAGTTGATCTGCCAGGATGGTGAGTAGACAGCCCAATGCGGTGTTATTTGCATTCTCAAACTGGGCTTCCTGTTCCTCTGGAAGAGGAAACATCGGGTGTATCACCCACCATAATCCCAATGACATGAGCCAAAACTTGGCCCTTGTCTGCCATCTACGGAAGTTTTCACCTCCAAACCTCTCAGGTTTCATGGCATCAGATGCTTTTGCCATTGCTACATCATAAAAATAGGCGTAATCAGGTTTTTGGATTGTTGGAAAAACAGCCTAATTATGAATAATCCAGATTTAATGATGAGGAAAAGCATATTGACTAAAAATGATGCAATCACACAACACAAATGAAAAAGCCACATATTAAGAAATTACTCACAGTTCTTGCGCAGTGAGTTGACGAACTCGTCGACGAAGTAGTTGCAGATCCACCAAGCGGTCGCGTGTGACGCTGCCCAAAAACCTGATTACCGCCCCGTGCAGGAATGTTGCGGTAGTGGTTTCGGAGATCCCGCTTCCTCCAAGCCCGGTGCACGCCGAGGTCGAAGGTCGACGAAGCGCGGCGGCCTAGCGGTCGAACGGCGAACGCGTGGGAGATGAAGTATATGTCTACTCTGTGTCACAGCCACCAAGACGTCTCCTGGTGTTTATAGGCTCCAGCCAACGTTTCATATTCCTCTCATCAATCAGACTGATAACTGCTCAATTGATTCAAGCAGAAATTGCCACCTTTATCAAGCGGCTGAAGCGCCTATTTGATTGCGTAAATCTGTCACCATTAAGCGATCGAAAGCGAAACGTCATTGACACAGCACAAAAATTAAAATGCACCTGTACCAACGAGTTGTACACGTACGCGTCGCGCTCGTCGCAAGTCACAAGCCACGCGATAATTTACGCGAAAATGTGCGGGCTGCGCGTGCGTGTATCAACAATCTCCTTTTCTCTCACATGCATCTATTTTGCTATGATAGGAGACTCCCATATTTAAACAAGGCAACCTCTCCTTGTCTTGGCAATACGGGACTATTATTGTGCATGCTTTAGAATTTACTAAATGGGCCACATGGACCAAATTCCAACAAGACATACATGGGGAGATTTCAATGTGGCTGGCAAAAGCCCATGGCGGAGGAATAGACAACAGTGATCCATCACTTGGTTGGGCAATAAAACTTCAAAATGTTGTTTCTCGCACCTTTTCCTATAATTTTTCAGGATTTATTGGCGTTATGTGTTAAGTGATAAGCAATGTTTCCGTCGACAATGAGGGACTAATGGTGACTTTGGGGATCTCTAGATCTGTCAGGTGCTTAGTCCTTCGGATGTGCTCAAAGAGGTAGGGTTTGCGTACGTATGTTCGTAGAGGTGAGTGTGTGTGTGTTGTGAGTGTCCGGTTTGTAATTGTAAAAAAACTGAATTACTCATGAAGTCCACTTAGAAGCTGAGAGAAATAAGGCAGGAACCGGCAGTGGTGAAAAGTACTATGCCATAGTACTTTTCTGCTTCACGGCAAAACCAAAGTTGTTCGTGTATCCATGCAAGATCGCTCACAGGATAAAGGCAATAAAGGGGAGATATGCTCATATATATGTTATGGGTGGCCGGAGGGTCAACCCCTCTATATGTCACATCTAGAGATAAGATTAGTTAGTTGGATAAGATCAATTAGAGATAAGATTAAAATTAGTTTAGTATAAAGAGAGGTAGTGTAAACAAATAATCAATCAATGAGGAATTTATCAATCCCAAATCCCCCAATTCTCCTAAGCCGCCCTATCCTCTGTCGTGTCCTATCTGCCGGATCTTTCGGCTATTACATTGGTATCAGACGCCCGGCAATCCTTGGCTCTATGGCTTCTGCTGCCTACGAATCTATGTCGCCGTCCTCTCTACAAGCAAGATTGAAGGCTCTGCTCCTGTGCGACTATCCAGATCTCAGGCTGGTCAAGGCTGATGACGAGGTGAAGGCTGCAGCCACGGTGCCCGTGGTGGCAGCGATCTCGTCCTCCTCCGCTTCAATCTTCGAGCTGGTGGTGGAGGTGTGAAAGGATCTTGATGTCGCCTAGAGGGGGGTGAATAGGCGAGTCCTGAAAAATCACAACTTAAAACAAATTTATCAGTGAACCCCGAAATCTCCGGACTTCTCTCCGGAGTTTCTGGTAAGTCCGGAAACTCTGGAGAAATCTCAGGATCTCTGGACTGGCGCCTTCGCAGCGGAATAACCACACTGCCCAAAACCGGTGCCACCGGTTTTGCAAATCTGGTGCCACCGGATTTGCCTGGCAGTGACTCACCTCTTCTTCTCCTTCTTGTTTTCTTGTTTGACTTGAACTCTACCTTGGTGTATGGCTTAAGGATCAGTTCCTTGATCAATAGAGAGTGCCTGCACTTCACAAACACTAGCAACCAAGTAGCTCCACCAATATGATAAACACAAGCAAGGATAGATATAACAAGTAAAATGCGAGGTAACCCAACAAGAGACACAAGGATTTGTTTTACCGAAGTTCGGATTCACCACCGTGTGAATCCTAGTCTCCGTTGGGTGCTTCTCTTACCGAAGCCGGGTTGCATTCAACCGTTTTCCCGATCCACTAGATAGCTTCTTCCCTTTCGGAGGCGAAGCACGACCTTCACAAACTGTCCCACACCTCACCACACCTTGGGAGCTTGAGGGCAACGCCTAGCCGTCTAGGAGGCAATCCTCCAAGAGTAGCAAACGCTTCACACGAGCTTGACGACGTCCAGCAGTGCTCAAGGGATACAAGTGCTCTTGAATTGCTCACAAAGGTTTCTCTCTACCACCCAACTCACTAGATCTATCAAAGATCGAACAACCTCACGAAGAGGGGTTGGGGAGAGCTAGAATGGCTTTGGCTTAGCAAGGAATAGCAAGGAAGCACTTTGGCAACCTCAGGAACAGCAGCTTGCAACAGTAGAGTTGAAGGGTATAAATACCCGACTCCCCAAAAACTAGCTGTTGGAGTTAAAACCCGGAATCTCCGGGAAAAACCCCGGATACTCCAGACTTCCCAAAACTAGCTGTTGCAAACCCCAGTGAAAACCGGTGCCACCGAGTTCCCAAGCTCGTTGCCACCGAGTTTTCAAAAACTAGCCGTTGGGCCGGCTGACACAAAACTGGTGCCACCGGGTTTGACACAGGGTCAAACCTGACGACGTGTTCGTGTGGTTTTTGTGTCTCTCTCAACTCACATGGGTTACTTGAGCACTGAGACATTATCAAAACTCCTTGTGATGCATCCCTCTTGATAGTACGGCGTACCTATACTCAAGATCAAAAATAAATGCAATAATAGAACTCTTGAGCTTCTTCTTCAAGAATAGCCATACTTGATCAATATATCCTCATGAGAGATCCATCCATCAATGTCTCATTGGTTTGAGCACTTCTACCTTGAGCTAGTGACTTTGATCTTTATATAAGAATGAAACCCAATTCTCGATTAAGTCACCCTTCACATGACTCAACGAATAAGTAATGCTTTTTCATTGCTTCACTCGGTTAGGCTCGACTTGATACCTCGAAACTTTCCAAGCTATAGCCACTTCACCCTAGCCAAGCACATGGTCCAAGTCACTACTCGGCCAACCTTAGCTTAGTACCTCGTTGCTAATCCCTTGCTTGATTTCTTCATCCATTCGTTGCCAATTTGAGTGAAACTTTGATTCAACATCAAGAGTGGAATTCTATTGAGATCATGCCTTCTTTTAATTTAAGTATCCCTTTTTATTGTAACAAGCTTCTTCCTTCGACAAAAGGCCATCCAATGTTCCAAAAACAATATGCCTCTTTTTTATCCTTCATTAGCTTGTCATATATCATCTATATGCTTCATGGGAACACACATATCAAGTATCATGACATTCACCATTGAGTTAAGCCATTTCACAATATGAGGCTAAAACCAAGCCTCAACTTATCTTGTATACACATAGTTTGTTTTCACCATGTAGATAACCAATGTCATATATTATGCCTTGCCATTTATATGTTACAACCTGCTCACATGCTTAACAAGGACATTAGATCTTTAATCTAGTTGTCAGTCAATACACCAAAACCCACTAAGGGCCTAGATGTCTTTCAATCTCCCCCTTTTTGGTGATTGATGACAACCTCGATTAAAGCTTACAAAAGATATTCAATAAAGCTTAAAAACTCAGATTTAGGTTGAGCTCCCCCTTAATATGTGCTATGAGTGGAATTCATGAAAATTGGCTTTAAATGCCTATTTTGCACATTTTCAAGAAAACATGGAGCTCCCCCTAAATCTCAGCAACAGTGGGGTAAAAACAAGTGTGTGAACATTTAAACCGTGGTGCATGCAATAAATAAGCACTCCAACACATAGAGCAAGAAAAGGCAGTGTTGTCTGGCCAAACTCGGTGCCACCGAGTTGCCAAACTCAGTGCCACCGGTTTTGTCCAGGTAGCCCTGTCAAAAAGCAATACATCACTCATATATAATCACACTAACATGCAATTGAGTCTTAATAAGCATTAAAAGATTCACCACACATTTTAGCACACATAACAAAGGTTCTCAAGTCCAATTGAAGCTAAAGAGAATTTATTACATGGGCATGTTGCATCCAACAGCCAAAACCGGTGCCACCGGTTCTGGAAACTCGGTGCCACCGAGTTTGCCTGACACCTCACAGATGAGACACTGATACTAACTGAGACACACCAAAACCGGTGCCACCGAGATCAGGAAACCGGTTCCACCAGATTTGTGCAGACAGAGCAGATGCAGAGCAGAGCAGCAAGCTTTCAATCGACACATCTCTCCCCCTTTGTCATTAATCACCAATAAAGGTCTTGGGGGGCTTGGACAGCTGCTCATGGTTCTTCTTCTTCATCATCTTGAGACGGTTGCACAAACTGACTCGGAGGCATAGCGGGTGGTGGTGGCGAAAATGGAGGATAGTGAGATGGTATTCCCTCATATGGATTTACCGAGCCAAAGAGACTGCCATAGTAGTATCCACCTGCAGCACCTGAACCTTGTGCATTAGGATCCACGGGAGGCATGCTAGAGGATGTGCCTTGGCCTTGTGTGCCCATGAAGGGAGCCTCTGAATAAGACGATCGAGCACTATACACTCCTCCAAAGGTAGGATTGTAGTATGAATTTCCATAGGCTCTATCCCAATAGTCCTTGTTGGTTGCCGGATCAACTTGTTGTGATCTTTCCCAAATGCTCTCAAAGGTCTCTGGCTCACTCTCTTCCTCATCGGATGGTGCATGTGGTATGGGAGGCCTATTTGTGGGAGAGGGGTTTTCATACATGAGCTTTATCATCCTTGAATCCCTCTTTCTAAGTTGCCTCTCTTTGTGAACTGCATCACTTGCTTTCATGCAAGACCCACACCAAAAGTTGAACAACTTTCTAAGTGGGGAAGGGGGCTTTTGCACTTGTTGCTGCCCACGTCCACGCCCTCGACCATGTGACGGTCTTGCTGCCCTAGATGGTGCAGCAGCTGCAGTAGGCTGTTCGGGGGCTTCTTGGCCTCCAATATTTCCCTGTGCCATCCAAATCAGCTAGAGATGGTCCCATAACATCATTCTTCAAGTGGAATGGCTTATGCTCATGATCATAGACAAATGTGTAGTTGGTGATGGTCTCAATGACATGCATGGGATAAGGAGCATATCCACAACTCTTTTGTGGCGAGCCGGAGATGGAATGAATTTCCTACCAAATGTATTCCACAACACTAAATTCCGGCTCACTAGGACACATGTGTTTCAACAAATCTCTCCCATAATTTGACACATTTGATTGGTCCCCTTCCCTAGGAGCAAGTGTCTTTCTAAACATGCGGTGCAAGTATGCATAGAATGGTAGCATGCCATTGACTCGTCCAAAGTTCCATTCTTGTACTGGGATATACATGAACTTCATATCAACCTTGTCAATGTCATGATCTCTATGGATCTTCATCCTTCCAAGGTCTTCTTCATCAAAACCAAGTAGATATGCAAACTCAGTCATAGTTATGCCAAACCATTTTCCTTCGGTCATCCAATGCACAATTTTGTCATTCTTCCAAGTGGTGAAGTAACATGTGCCATAGAATTGTGCAATCACTTCATTGTTCCATGACTTGGCAAAGTCCATGATGTCATAAACATTTTTCCTCTTGCACTCCCGAATAATTTCAGCAATCTTCGGATCCTCCATGACTGACAAGAATCCCCAATCAATATATTCTGAGCGAGCAATGGGGAAGTCTTTCTTGATGATGGCACTTGCATAATAATCTTGATGAAATTTGGTGCCAAATCGATAATCCAAATTCCTTCCACCAACGGTCAAAGGATTCTTTTCCCTTTCGTTTCTTGCCCTCTCTATCATGCCCCTTCCTTTATAGTTGACTATGTTGCGGTGCTCCGGGTCAACAGGTGGCCTCATTCTCACATTGAAGTGAGTCATAGGACCACTCTCAACGAGCTGTGGTCCGAGAACTGAGATGCCCTCATACTCACCATCACTATCATCATCTCTGGTGCCCTGACTATGCTCATGGCTAGTTGTGCGGATGTTCTTTCCCTTTCTCTTACGCTGAGCTGTTGCTGTAGGTGACTCGGGAGGGGAGGGTTCCTGCCTGTATGGGCTCTCCTCATCATCATCACTAGAGGTTGACTCAGGCTCAGAGTCCTCAATGCGCATAGCACCTCTAGGGAGATTAATTCTTCCTGCTGCCCTTTTAGACCTTCTCGGTGGCTCTGGAACATCTTCTGTGATTTCATGAGCACTGCTAGACCCTTCTCTTCTTCTAAACTCAAAACTTCCATTCTTCGTTCTAGGTTGCCTTCTCCTGTAAACCATGTCAAACCTTGGATCTGTGAACAAAGGAGATACATATGGGTCTTAGGAACATTTCTCTGCCACAAATATATGCTATTGAATTTTATGGAGCCCAATTTGCAACTGAATTATAACGCCACCACTGAAACCGGTGCCACTGAGTTGGGGAACTCGGTGCCACTGGGTTCAGCATGAACCCTAAAATGTGCCCCTGACCAGCAGCCAATAAATCCTGAATCCATTGATTTTAATCTGTTCTAGGACCATATAGAAGCCATTCTACCAAAGGAATCCAAGAAATAGACCCTAGAAAAGTAGATCGGGCAAAACCAAGTCATGGGGTACCTCCCGACATGGTGAGAGAGTTGCTGCAGCCCTTGAATGGAGGGAAAAACCGATCCCACCGGGTTGGGGAACCGAAATCTTGCTCCAATCCTTGAATTCCACGGTTGAGTCCTCAAATCTCCATGAAATCGCCCTTTCTACCCTCCTCTTTACTGTGCTGGGTCGTGGGGTGAAAGGGGTGGTGAATGGGTAATTGTAGGGTGAGTCACGGGTCTTATCCTTTTACTGCCGACAGAAACCGGTGCCACCGGTTTTCAGAAACCGGTGCCACCGGGTTTCACTTGACTCGTGGACTTTTGTCCATAAATTCACCTCTTCTCTTCCTTTTCCATTTCTCTTTATTTCTATGCCTTTAATATTCATTTTTGCACAACCCTTAGTCTCAGATATGGATTTTGAGAGATTTTGATGAAATGAGAGAAATCCAAAGTTTGCAATCCCTTGAGATAAGAATGAGTAGCTTCCTTTGAACTTGAGACAATCTCGCCATTTATGGTTAGCCAACATTCAAACATAAGCAACAATAACCATAAACAATAAGACATGATCTAAAAGATCAAGACTCAAAAAATTTGCAAAAAGCACACCACCTACACATGCTAGTGAGTTTTTTTTTTGAAAGTCTATCCTAAGTCACAAAGAGTATGCAAAGATTACTAGCCAAGATAGGTCTTAGCATATTTAGCTCATGCCTCTACTAAAATTTTCAGCCACGGTTAGAAAACAAAATTTCCAACAAAAATTTGTGAGGCATCAACTAAATATCTAAAAGCTCATCACTACCACCAAGCAACAAATCAAGGTGATGCTAGCTCCTTTTGCACACCAAAACTCACACTAGCAAGAATAGGGCCTAGATGCCCAAATTAATAACTTGAATTTAGGATTCATACCTTTGCCTTCATTCTAGATTTTCTCACTTAGAGAAACTCACATAAGTTAACTTGTACTTTTTAGTCTTTCAATAACTTCCTCTTGTCACATTTGATGAGAAATACCCATTGTGTGCTAAGATGACAAGAGAACACAAATATTAAAAGCACAAGTTCTAGTCTCACATTGGATGACTATTTGAGAGTGGAATGGAAGTAAGTCACCCAACATGAAACCTCATAGCATGGGCTAAACTCCTCAAAGATATAGTGCACACATGGATATGTGGATGGAAGGGACATGTGCACTACATTGGTCAAATATGTCCAAGTTAAGGAATTTAAACCATTCTATGGTGAGTAGCCAAAGATAAATGTAATCCAATCCAAAAATAAGGAGAAAGAGATACAATTACAGATATGGACTGGTGACCTCCTTGTCAAGTGGCTTGCTCACAATCAACACCCTTGCCATAAGAACCATTCTAAGTGAAGAGTATAGATAAAACATTGATACACCTCACACTTGAACTACACACATGAATCCTTGCAAGTGATGTTAGTACCAAGAGACACAAAATGTGAAGTGAGCTCCCCCTAAATAAGTGCATCAAGTATTTGAATCTTGAGAAGTGCACTTTTGACTCAATTAAAGCACTAGGGTAGCAAGCTCCACATTTTGGTCAAAATACATAAGTAAATTTGAATATGTGAAATGAGATCAAGAATAGTTTACAAACTATATTTGCTTAGTCTCCTTTGATTTTGAATAAAGAATAATTTGTCTTGAGAAATTTGCGATAATTTTCTTTACACCCTTTGCTGATCTTGGGAAACTCGGTGCCACCGAGTTTGTCAATCTGGTGCCACCGAGTTTGTCAATCCGGTGCCACCGGATTTTTTCTGAGTTCTACAATTTTGCTTTTCTCAAGAGTTGATTATTCTTTTCTTGATTTCTTTTTGCTCCTTTAGCTCACATAAGTTCTCCTGCATGCAAAAGTCACTCAATGCTTCTAGATGAAGCGGTTAATAGCATCAAATGGTATTTGACAAAATTTTGCTAAAGAGAACATATGTAGGTTGTCCACCTCATATGATCAACTAGCACAACAGCAAGTCTTGCATATGGGATTGAACAACAACAGTGAGAGGTACTTATCATGGGAGAAGCATTGAACAAGATTTCTTTGATTTATGTCACTTGGCCCTTTTCTATTGATGAGTCATAAAATTTCTCTTGAGATATAGATGAATGAATGCAAATATCTTCTCAAGTGAACCAAGCTTCCAATGCTACTCCAAGTACCTGCAAAGTCCTTTTAGGTATGTTTTGGTACCCAACGTGCATTGGGTCCGACAAGGTTAGTGATCAAGGACTTAGGTACCCAAATGGCCTTTGTGCCCTTCTTTTGTGAAATAACCACTTTAGGGGCACTAGAGTCATTTGAGATGATCCTAAGCTTCTCATTACTATAATGAACATGGTTGAGCTTAGGGTTCTTACTGTTGGGACAATCTTTGCCAAGATGTCTCTTTTCACGACAAGTGTAGCAAATTTTGTGCTTGATGTTGCCATTGCCCTTTACACTTTTCACTGAGCCATTCCTCTCTCTAAATTTTTCTTGAGCCTTCAGAAATCCTTTGTTGAGCCTCACTTGTGGTTTCTCAGTGGAAACCGGTGCCACCGGTTTTGCAAACCTGGTGCCACCGGGTTTCCCTGAGGGAACCTTTGCCCGGTTGGTACAAGCTTCAATCTTGTGCCCTTTCTCATGACAACCAAAGCATCTTCTCTGAGCAAGACTTCTTTGCCTCTTTGATTGGTTTGAGTTGTCTTCTTGTTTGAATGAGCACATGGATGCATAATGTCCCATGTGTGAGCACTTGTAACACTTGATGTGATCTAGCTTCATCTTGTCCTCAATCTTGTGATCATTGATGATCATTGATTTTGTGGCTTTGTTGAGAGATTGATCGAGTGACGATTATCCTCTTCTCAAGCTTCTTCACCATGGGCTCATGGTTATCTTGAGAAGGTTGCACATTTTCTTTTCCCTTCAACTTAGCCACCTCTTTCTTGAGCTTTTCAACTTCTTGCATAAGATCATCATTTTCTTGAGCAATGAAGTCATCACAAGATTCTGCAATGACACAATCATACTAAGAAGGTTTGCCTTTTGGGCCACATGGGTTAGCACAAGATATATCTACTTCAACTTGAGTACAGGTGCTAGTGGTGCAATGAGGTGTGTAAGATTTAACTGAGTTTACCAAAACCTCATTTGCCACTTCTAGCAAAGTGTGTGATTCTACAAGACTCTCATGAGAATATTCAAGTTTTATGTGAGTTCCTTGTAGTTTCACAAACTTGAAAGTGATTTCCTCAAGTTGGTCCTTGAGAGCTTGATTTTCTTTTTCCAAGGATGCTGCACAAGATAGAGAGTTCGTAGCACAAGTATATGCCTTGGTAATGTCATCCTTGCTTTTGACGGTGAAAATCCGTCAACCTAGCCATGAGTTTACCTTCGGTGTTGGCATGAGTTTTATACCTTATCCATTGGTACTAACCCCCGTGGTATAACAAGTTCACGTGTGCATGTTGGTTTTGGAGTTTAATGTTTATGCAGCGTTTTAGTGTTGAATGCAAGACTTTCGGGATAAGTTCATCAAGCACCTCATGACAAGACCTTGAAGCCCCGTACAAGTCATGCAATGAAGCAAACTTAACTCCAAGAAGCCGGGGGGACTTGATCCGAGAAGACGACGGACTCCGAGGACCCGACCGAAAAGTGCT
The DNA here is from genome assembly GCA_947561735.1 of Cenchrus americanus. Classification (NCBI taxonomy): domain Eukaryota; kingdom Viridiplantae; phylum Streptophyta; class Magnoliopsida; order Poales; family Poaceae; genus Cenchrus; species Cenchrus americanus. The sequence continues at coordinate 194,187,380 of OX387242.1, forward strand.
TCGAATCTTGCAAGACAAGGAGTTGTGTCCAATTCGAAGAGGAAGCGACGACATGGACCTACATGCGAAGGAGGAAACATCCGGGAAGTAAGGGAACCGACGTAGAGCAAAGGAGGCCTCGGGGGCCGGGCCCGGATGGGCCCGGGCCGGCCGGCCCCGTCCGGTCGGCCCAGGCCCATCCAGGGCCCATTTGCCCCCTCCTGTGCCCTAGCCGCCAATCGGGCTATTTATAGCCCCCTGACCGAGAGCCACGCAGGATACAATTCGTCATCGGCCGCCGAGGAGCAGAGAAGAGAGGGACACCATCTCGGAGAGGAGAGGAGAGGGTCGAGCTAGTTGACTAGGGTTCCCCTAGCCGACGTGGGAACCTTGCACGGAAGACCACATCGGAGTTCCCGGAGCTAGAAGCAAGATCAAGGAAGGATCCCAGTGGTGATCTTGTGTATGTATCATTGTTATAGTTGAATTATCAAGTTGAATCTTTTCCTAGCGATCAAGTGTTTCCTCGAAGATTTCGTTTTTCGGTCGGCTTGCTTATTCCAATTCTATTCTCGAGATAGATTACATAGGGTGTTCTTGTAGCTGCGGTGGCTAGAGGTACACGCCGGATCTTCTGAAAGAATCTCGACTTGTCTTTTGACTCACCCTAAGCTCCCCGCATGAGTAGGGATACGTTGTGATAGAATGGGGGTTCCGAAAGGCGGATGTTTTCGGATTTGGACGGGAAACCACGATTTAAAGAGGCTTCTATTAAGATTCGATTTGCTACTTCTTCTCTTGCTTGGAACTTCAACAAAAGGCTTACCCCGATCCCTCTATATCGGTTTATCTACCCAATCTTACTTTGTTTTCTCCGGTCTTTAGTAGATTAGATTCGTTTCGTGTCTTTTACATGGATGCATTAGGGTTTCTTTTATGGAAGATTGAAGTTACTTGGCTTTATTAGATTAAGTTTTGCGTCACACATTTGTTCCACGGATTCGATACCTTGGGTTCACCACTCGAGGGAAGAACGGTCCCTTGACTACGACGGGAGACTTGTCCGCTTGCAAGTCCCAAACGAACTTTGATATAATTATTAACCGTCAACATGCCCCTTTTTCTGGTGCCGTTGCCAGGGAACAAGTGATCAAGATTTGATTTTTTATTGCCTTTTTGTAATTTTCAGTTTTCTCTTTGTTTTTATTTTTGCATCTACTAAATTTTGATCATCCTCAAAATACATCTAATCTAGTTTGTCTAACCCTAGTTTTTATAGATTTGTTTTTACTTTCTAGTTTTTGCATACTTTGTTTATTGCTAACCCTAACAGGAGATGGACGGCTACCTCTCCAACAAACCCGATAATTTTGTGGACACTACTAGATTTTCCCCCTAAAGCAACACACAAAATGTGTTGCAATATGCCATATTTGGTTGCAATAGACACAATTGCAACCAAATTGTTCCGTGGACCGTGGGCTGCGAAAAGCCGCGTTGCATTAGGTTATTACGACGTTGTCCATCTAGTGGTTGCCAAAGTTTTTTTGTTGCAACGTAACGCAACGTTGCAATTAGGTTTTTTTACAACGCTTGTTCTGGTTGCAAAGTGTACTATTGCGACACATCTGTGGTGTTGCCAAAGGTGCAATTGCAACGTTTCTGTTTCGTTGCAAGTTATAGTATTGCTACGCACTGACTTTGGTTGCTATTGGTTGAACCTCATCTATTACCACGAAAGTAATTTGGTTGCAATATGTAGTATTGTCTAATGCCACGAAATTGGTTAGTTGCTATAGGTGGTCTCCTCTATTGCTACAAAAGTTGATTTCGATGCGATAGGTAGTATTGAATGATGCCACGATATTGGTTACGTTGCTTTAGGTGGTATCCTCTATTGCCACGTAATTTGATTGGTCGTAACGGATTGCTGCTGACATGGATGCTAACGCAACTGGACGATGACGTGGCTACCTACGTGGACGATGACGTTGCTGCCTACGTGGACAATGACATGGACGTCCGATTTATTAACAGGCTAATTTAATAATGGGCCGATTTATTATGCTGATTTATAAATGGTTAAATTTATAAATGGGCCATTTGTTAATGGCTGATTTTAAAAGCGATTCACTTTTTGGTCCAAAAGTTTAACCATAAACATTTCAGCCCATCAACATTTTGGCCCAAGGTATTTATACAGATGACCATGTCAGCCCATAAACAACACCCATATTCATTTCAGCCCACAATAAGCACCTATTAACATACTGACCCATATTATCAACAAGCTGAAATAATTGGGAATATAAAATCATTGCGACCTCCAATGACATCATTTCAGAATATAAAATATCATATGCAACACTGAAGATGATATGAGCAGCAACATACATTGGACTAAAGATCTTCTTAATTAACAAATGTGCAACACAGCCAGGTAAAACGGCGCAGCATAATTGCTTGGGAACACCAGCAAAACATGCCCAAAGGGAAAAAACAAATAGCACCAGATAATGGAACTGGAGGAGCTAGGAATTCCTATCCTTGAATGGAACTGGAGGAGCTAGGAATTTCTGTCCTTGATGTCATCTTGCTGTGTCACCTGCACACATAACTATCTAAGTTGATTAGTGTGAGCATTGCAGGAAAACTTAAAGGCCAGGAGTTTTTCAATTGTCAATGAAACTTGCAGGAAAAATAGTGGGCAGGAAAAATGAAACATAGTATAACTACCCACAATCATATGCCATACCAAGATACAACAACATTGAGAGATCACCAGAAACATTTTATTCAATATAACATGGTAAAAAGCACACATTGTCTAGTAAAAGAATAAATTAGTGGCAATATTTTATATTTCGGTCAAGCCATTAAGCCGTTATTACGAGGGGTCGAAAACTTATCCGGATAAAAGTCAAGCCATGTTCATACTATAAAACAGTTGGTTACATTGATTCATCCGCATCCTCGGGTCCTCCTCAATAATGCATCAAGAATAATAATATGCATCATCGGTTTGCTCCCTCTACAAGGTCGCAGATTAATCTCACATCTATGAACAGTTCACTAATCAAAAGCATCCGGGAAGTACACTAATCAAAATTTGTAAATGCTCAAAGCAATGTTTGCCTAATCATTTATCTTGAACCTCACAAAAACGGAATGAAGATAACCATACATTGTGCCGGAATGTTAAGACATGCATAAGCTGAGTTATTGTGCCAAAAAATTTCAACATTAAAGCAGTGTCAACACTTCAGAGCTAGATAACTAGATAATTTCTGAACTTGAGAGCTAGATGATTTCTGAACTTCAGAGATAGATAACAGAGTGCACCAATAAACCAACATTACTGCACATTAACTACTTCCTATTTAACAGGTATATAAATTGCAGGAATAATTTCTGAACTTCAAAGCTAGACAACTCCCTAAATTAGAACCCTTCAAACAACATTCACAATAACATGATACGTGTTGGCACTTGGCAAAAATCACTTCAACTAGCACTGATTATTATAATCATCCAAAGCATATAGTCCTATCTGCTAAGCATATAGTTACAACGCAAGACTGAGTAATGAGCACCTAGCAATCTAGCATATCTACTGTGATAAAATACTAGTATGGAAAGGATGACCTGGGCTAGTGGCGGACGGTGTGGAGGTGCAGGTGGGTGTTGTGGACGAGGGCGGGGGCCTGCTCGTTGGAGCTATGCCGGCGGGCATCACCGTCGCCGTCCCCCTCCTCTCGCACAACCTGCTCAGAGTGAGGGACAGAGATGGCACCTTGATAGCTAGATGATTTTCCTTAGACTCTCCTGCAATGTATGGCCCGACGACCAGTACATACATCCCTACAACACAAGTTGTGTTATCAACTAGCTTAAATAAAACATGTACCACAGAAAGCAACATAACAAGAATAGAACGAAAAAATAGAATGTCATCTGTCAGTCAATTAAGAAAATTTTCAAGATAATTAAGAAAAAATGACGTATACAGTACCTACTAGTGTATATGTTAGGCGGAAGTGAATATTGTGTTTCGATTACACAAATTGAACCGAGTCATCCACAAAAACTTTCTACCCTAGCCTCCAAACGGATCCCAAATGTTGCAAGGAGATCACCAATCTTAATGTTGCAAGGAAATAAATAGCTCGGGCAACAATATCACTCGACAAAGCAATGATTGCTTATTGTAGATGAAAGTGACACTAGCTATTTGGAGCTCAATGCCTTGTTGATCCTGTGACACTAAATTGCACGAATTAAACACCGAGAATAAAGCACAAGCCGTAGCAAGAGATCAAAACGAGAGAGGAATGAATTGCACTTTAACTCTAATATTTTGTATTTCTCAGCTACAGCTAAATGAACATGTACAGCCTATCTGGACAGAGATGACATTCAACTCTGACCAGCACTTCATGAATATGGATTAAAAATACACCCTTCTATAGGTTAACTCGTTACCCAAAATAGAAAATGAAAAATCTCACACAGATTATAGTGCACCGCGGCAGCAAAAAAACAATTTAGACATATATTTGGTTGCTGGCTTCCAGCTTATATGCTCCCATCTGCTACCATTTCTCCCTATACCCCACTTATTCCTTGTTAACAGGCTGTATCCTGATCTAGAAGCTATCAACGAGGACAAAATTGGACCCAGTCACACATATCAGTACCAAGCGATCAAAATGTTAGAACATGATAAACGTAGGCCTAGAATGGTTTTCGTGCCATCCCTGAGTAAAATTCCTGAGTTCCCGACTTAACATCCATAAAAGTCGTAAATCACATCACAAAGCATCAAGCTTCTTCCACACCTGTTGACACCATCAAGCTCCTTCCTGAATGCTTCACAGCGGCCTGTTAGACTGAACAAACATACCAATGGTTAGAAACTATGGTAATCAAACTCCTAACTTGTACAAGTCATAATAAAGAAAAATTTGGATCTAACTAGGGGGCAAACAATGGTGTAACTGTGCCAGGAAAGAAAAAATATTAGCCCTATGTTAATAAACACTTCCATTCTTATTCTATTTGGAATATCTACCATGACTTGAAAACCTGCAAAGACTAGTTCTGAAATGTGCTCCCCTTGCGCTTCCATCTTAAAGGCTCAAATATCAGGATAGAATTCTGTAGATGTATGGATTCTTGGCAAACTAGTAACATTTTGCACAAGAAATGGAAATGTAGTACGTTGATGTAGCATTGCAAAGTTCGGGTAGGGCGCTTCAAGTGTTAGTGCCCTAGGTTACCTCCCATCGGAGGGATTGCAAACACCGAACAAAGGTTATGATCGGTGGATGGACACAAGTGTCGGCATGGTGAAGTAACTACGAGGAATTCATGGTCCTTTAGACAACCATGTGCCACGATATGATATGAACACTTCACCTAGGAGTAGTACGGTGAGTCATCGACGGAAAATTGTTGTCTGGCCGATCTTCGAGTCACAACATGGTTTTCAACCATTTAATTTAACTCTATTACAGCAATCATGATTTTTTTCTACTAACAAAGAAATACCAATTCTAGCAATAATATTAGCCATCCGTATTGCAGCAAAAATGACACTTCACCAACAACGCCTTTATTAACTTAGATAGATTGAGTAGAACTGAGCCTGAGACTTCTATGCAACATGTTGAACTCATTATGCACTATAAGAGTAAGCTATATCCAGCCTTGCCTCATTCTAATGGGAAGACCTACGAAAACTTCTATATGAATTTTTCCTTGACATTACAATAAAGTTTATAAGCTCAGTAGATGACAAATGGATGATTACGTTCTTCAGTATATTACAGAGCAACAGAGCAGTCACGAGTAGCAGCAAAGAGAGATGGAAGAAGTTACCTGGTTCGCAGCCGGCCGTAGCAGCAAGGCATCACGCGGCTGGCTGGATGCTGCCTCCGCCGGATCTGATCCAGGGAAAAGACAGAAGATGGAGCGGCTGCGCCGTTAGGGAGGAGGGAGCGGCGGCGCGCACCGGGGAGGCGGGGATAGAGGAGAGAGCGGCAGTCGGGGGTCGGCAGGCTTGGAGGAGGGCACTATGCGGCGGCGGCCGAGTGGGTACTGGGCGATGGCGGCTCTGGTGGATGCGGACGACACACAACGAGCAAGGGCGGCGCCGCCGCCACCGGTCTTGGACAGCTCGGCCACCAGCTTCATGTAGAACTCGTCAAGCCGCCGGCCATGGAGGAGGATGCGGCGGATCTTAGACTTCTCCGGATCTTGGACTGCTTTCCCTCCACTGGATCGTCAAGCCGCGGCGGCCATGGAGCAGGATGGAAGGCCGGAGGTGGAGGCGTCGATGCAGCGGCGCGGGAAGGGAGACGAGGCGTGTTCGGTGGCGCGGGGGATGCGGGCATCAGAAGAGGATGAGGTAGCAGGGGCGGCGGCGCCCGCAGCACAAAGAAGAGATGAGATTGCGGCTGACCTAGGGTTCCTGTGGACTTGAACCAGTTGTGCGGGATGGGGCTAGACAATTACCAATGTACCCTTTTAAAGTTAGTTGTTGGTCCATTGAATCTAAGGATAGTAATGTCAATTTGTTGCAAATTATTTCAGATGGCACCGACAAAGGAGGCGGGGAGCCAAAAGCTAAATTCAGCCCAACTGCCATTAAACACAAATGAACTGAAGTATATTTTTTCCAGATTTAAAAATTACAAGACACACTTTGAAGTAACTTGCAACAAAAAATATCGCAAATATGCCAAAACTTTTCCTATGAAATAGATAACATATAGTTTTTCATGTAGGAGTTTCAACAATTTTTTAATAGATTTGGTATTTTATATCATTTAAGTGGTTTTTTGTTTTTCTCTCCATTTGAACTATGTTTGCATCCAATACGACTTGGCCGCAGGGTCTTAAGCACCGGATGAACCGACGCACCGTCGGTGTATAGCGTCGGAGCAGTTGTGTCAGAGAATCTCAACGGCTAAGTGATGCGGGAGGGGCATCGGATGAACTGACGCCTTGAAAAGTTAGTATCGATTCATCTGACACTTACTTTTTCAGTGGCCGTTAGCCAACGGCTCTTTGGATGCCTTGGGATATTTATACCCCTCTCCACTCACCCATTTGAGGTTCTTGGATTGTGTGGAAGTGCGGGGAGAGTGCAAGACACCTAGAAGATCATATCCAATCCATCCAAGTGCTTATTTGCTCATCCTTAGACTTGCATATGCTTAGTGTATGTGCTTAGTGCTAGGCTTAGCTTAGAGTTGAGTGAGTGCAAGGTTGTGCCAATCTTGTGAGGTGATTCTTGAGTGAATCAAGTTGTACAAGGTTCGCCGGAAGCCTTGGGGCCTAAGTGGCTCACCGGCAATCGTCATCGACCCTCCGGCTTGGTGTGGAGCGGCGAGGACACTTTGTGCGGGGGACGTGGAGATCCCCTTCCTTGGTGGAGAAGCTCCTTAGTGGAGGCGGCATCAAGGTGACCAAGGGAGCTTCGCAAGTGCCTAAGTGGCTAGCCTTTGTGGCCAATCAAGTGGTGCTCTTGGGAGAGACTTGGTGACCAGGAATCAATACTCTTGTGTGAGTGCTTCAACAACGTGGACTAGGGGTGGCTAAGTGCCTACCGGTACCATGAGATAAATCGTGTGTCAAGAGTTTGCTTCCTCTCATCCCCTTTACGTTTCCACATTTACTCTTTTGCAATCTTTGCTTGCCTTTACTTTCCTAGAGTAGTATCATGCTAGGAATGGCTATAGATTGCAAACCTTGTTTTGGGATGGGAGTTTCACACTAGAACAACCTTAGTTGCACATCTAGATAGTATGTTCTAGTTTACCTTTGTGCAAAAAGTAGTGAAGCCATAGGTTAAGGTTTTAATATTGCCTAATTCACTCCCTCCCCCTCTTAGGCTACGAGCATCCGATTCCTACAAGTGTTATCAGAGCCGGGAATCACTTCCTTCACAAGGATACGCCAATTTGATTGGTAAATTGTGAAAACCGGCTCATTGGAACGGTTAGGCTTCACCACCTAGTGAGTTGCTCTATAGAGGAATGAAAGGGGTGGATACCTTAGGTTTGGCTCCACATTTCGATGGCACGGGCTATCCGCGGTGGAAGGTTCTCATGGAGGCCTATCTCCAAGCAAAGGACCTCGATGTTTTCAAGTTTCAACATGTTTTTCTCTTTAAATCTCGGTCAAACATCATTTGACCTCGGGTCAACTCTCCTAAATTTATTTTACTACATAAACCTTGGGTCAATATGAAAGTTGTAGGGTTTTGAATTCTAAGAAACTTTTGTTTTGAACAAAATTTGAGTTTCAACATAAAAATCTTAGGAAATCTTAGTCAAACATGTTTGCTGCATGGTCAACTCTCTTCCTCCTCTCCCTCACAAGTGGGCCACAAGTATGAGTGGGTCGCGGCTGCTGGCGCGAGCTGGGCTAGAGGAGGTGCTTCGCGGCCCAATGCGCGGCAAGCAGGCCTAGCGGAGGCCCAGCGAGCGAGCAATCCCAACGAGCGTTTTAGAATTGATAAAAAACCAAATTCTTAACAAGACAATAGTTGTGAGGTAGCCTAGTGGTAAGGCATTATGCATTGAAGGATGAGGTCTTAGGTTCGAGTCACACTTTGCCCTTTTTTTGTTTTTTAGATTTTTTTCAATTCATCATTTTTCTCCATTCATAAATATGCAATCATTTTATGGATGTTTAAACTTTACATAAAATTTTCAAATGATTTCGGTAAAGGCGGAACCTACATTGTTTACAAATGGATACATCTCTCTTATAGTTTTCTAAAACCCAAAGTCAAACTGAGATTTGAATATGTTGGACTCGTATACATCTAAATTTTGGACACGACATTATGTTGACCATAACATTAGCAAATATGAAGTTGCATTGCCATTTTTTCTTAAAAAAGTTGGTTTTCTATTTTTAAATACCTAATTAAGGCACCTTTATGAAGTAACTTGAAAATTAATTAAGACCCCCAATGCATTTTTCACATGTATCAGACAATATTTAAGTTTTGCTCTATGTGTTTCAAGATTTTCTGAATAGATTTGCTATTTTCTATCATTTAGTTGAATTTCTAAATGTTTACCGAAAGTAATTCCAAATTGACTTATATGTATATATAATAAGATTCAAACAAATTCAAAAAAATATTCAAATGATTTCGATAAAGGAGAAACCTACATTATTTACAAATGGATACATCTCTCTTATAGTTTTCTAAAATCTGCTAAGGTACAAGATAAGGTATATAAATAAGATCCGTATAATGAAAATCTGTACTAAAATGTCATTAATGAAAATATGACAATTTTAGAAAATTTTAGAAAAAAATCATCAAATTTGGATTAAGTATGATGGAGAAAAACTAGATAATAAATCTCGGTCAAACATCATTTGCCATCTGGTGGACCGCTTGCGTACATGATAAAAGGTCTGTGTGAGCCCTCTAACCACAAACACACTTGTATCTGAGTGGCAGAGCATCCTCTTTCTAAACCTAATGGTGCAGGTTCGAGTCCTTCGGTAGCTACTTTTTTGCTTCTTTTTGGGATTTTTTTTCACCAGCGCTCGCAGCCCAGTAAGCGAGCAAGCCCGGCGTGCGGCCCGGAAGCGAGCGTGACCAGCGTGCGTGGCCCAGTCGCACGAGCGAGCCCAGCATGCGGCAGGCCAGGGGCAGCTTGCGGCCCAGTACTCTAATCTTTAGATTTAGATTAAAAAAGACCCAAATGCAAGATGAAGCAATAGTTGTGAAGTAGTCTAGTGGTAAGGTGTTGTTGATTGCAGACATAGGTCTTCGGTTCAAGCCATGCTTCACCCAAATTTTTATTTTTTTAGATTTTTTTCCAATTTATCAATTTTCTCCACTCATAAATATGACTATTTTTTATTTGTTGGGTCATATGGGAAATGAAATTTTTTTAATTCATGTTCTGCCAATCCGCTGAGTGTCGACCAAGGAATACCTCGTTGCAATAATTTTTATACACGATATTGCAACGATCATGAAAAATAATGCAACGACTAAGTTTTGTGGCAATACATACACGATATTGCATCTTTAGGCTACAAACGAAGCAATAGCCCTCCATGTATTGCAACAAAACAAAGACATAACTGCAACCTGAATTATAAGTTGTAATATAGTTGTTCCGTATTTGCAACCAAAGTTCTACGTTGCGACATACTTGTTCAAACGCAACCATCCGTAGTATGGTGGCTATAAAAACTTTCTGTTGCAACGTAAGGAATGCTAATGCAGCACAAAATTGGGGTGGCATTATTTCCAACCAAATGCAACGGAAATCCTAAAAAAGGGTGCATTAGCGTCAACATGTTGCAACCGAACAAATAAATAATGCAACTCAAATTTTGTGTTGCAATAGACACACAAATTGCAACCAAATCACCGTTTCGGTGCAATAGTACCCCCCTAATGCAACTGAAATAGTGGTGTTGCCTAAGGGATTTGTTGCAATAGGGGGAAAACCTTGTAGTGGGATGATCCAGAAAAACTTTACAGGCTAAGGAGACGCGAAGCACATCAAGCTAAAAATCTGGATTTTGTAGATTCGGAGTCGGAAGACAAAGGATCGCAGGAATCTCCGAAGAATTCACCACCTCAAAGTCCTCGGGAGAATCGACTTCCACCAATGGGTGACCAACCACCGCAAGAACGCAAGATTGGGGAGCTATGCACCCTAGACATCATCGACCTACCAATCTTGAACCTTGAGGAGATCGAAAGACCATTCGAGATCAAGACCTCAACATTCCGCATGGTGCAACATTCACCCTTCACCGGTAAAGAGGATCCGAACCTTCACCTCCAAGCATTCATTCAACTATGTCAGACTTTCAACATGGATGGGGTGACTCAAGACCAAATGAGGGCAAGGATGTTTCCGTTCTCACTTCTCGGGAAGGCTTTGCAATGGTTCCACTCTCAACCGGCGGAGACGGTGCAAAATTGGAACACGTTGATGAAGGCTTTCATGAAGGAATACTACTCACCGGGTAAAACTCAAAGCTTGCGTAATAAGATTGTCACCTTTGTTCAATATCCTACGGAAACTATCTCGGAGGCATTCGAGCGCTTCAACGATGTTGACGGATAAAAGACGTATCCCTCTACGATCCGCAAGCGTACGGACCCCACACCTTTTTCACCACGAGATTCCCAAGGTTCTTGTCAATCCGCGGAGCAAGGGGATTACAAGCATTCGATCAACAACGACACACTAGCTACTAAACCCTAACTACTATTATACTAGAAAACACTTAACTACACTAGAGAGAATGGTAAACGATCAAGAGAGAAGACACTCGCCCACGGGTCTACGATACTAAAGCATGCAATCGCTTAAAGACATGAAAAACCAATCTAATCTATCGGGGTTGTGACCACGGTTTCGCCCTTTCCCTCCTCTCGTCGTCACTACGCGAAGGTATTCATGACTAGACCTTTGATGGCCACGGCGTATTGAATGGATCCAAGGAAGCATTGGAGCTCTACTCCCTCTATGGCACGGTTGCAAGCCTTAAGCAATAAAGTATATTCAACACAAGATGATAGATAGATAATCCGACAAAGTGCGATTACATCTCAATATCGATTACAACCATGGACGAATGAGAAGATTACCCCATCAAGGTGCTGATCATGGCACCGTTGATCATGGTTTCCCTTCCGCCAGTGTCTTCCTTCTTCTCCACGAGAGGGTGCTTCCTTCGAGGTGGTTGATCTCCAGCCGGAGATCCTCCTCCTCTCTCTCTAGCTTGTGGATGGCCTTCTGGTGCGAATAAACTCCTCCCTTGTGTTGGCGGCGCGTCAGGGGTTTTAGGGTCGAAGATCCTTCGAGGGCAAGGAAGACGGGACCGAACCGGTGCCCGAAGTGGGCCGGGCCGATCCGGCCCGGGCCGGCCGGCCCGAGCCCGGTTCGGCCGGTTCGGTCGCCCTTTTTGCTCCGTGGGTCCTCGTGCACTTATCTACTTTGCCCCTTCCACTTGGATGATTTTGACGCCGTTATCCTCACGATCAAGATGGAGGCTCTCTTTGCATGAAGTTTGATCTTTTACGCTTCAATCCCGGGGGTGTTCCTCGTAGCACTTCGGTCCTCACCACCATTGGAAGTAATTTCAGCGAGCTCATAGACACGAACACGACTCCATGAGTGCTCCTTTGAACTTATTGCGAATCCGTCCTTTATGTCCATGATTTCCTACATAAACACAATACTTCCAAATGCATGCACAAAGATGAACTTGTTATATGATTAGTGTGCCTAGTGGCGGGTTAGTTCAATAATCAAATCCAAACCAAAGTGTAATGAACATGCTAGGTGCACCAAAATACACCGTCAACATCTCCCCCACACTTAGCTCTTGCTCGTCCTCGAGCAAGTACTCGTAAAAGAACTTCGTCCAAGGAGTGTAATCGTGTACCACTTATCCCTCTTTACAAGTTAGTCAATCCCTTCATCTTTAATACATAAACACAAAGTAATGATAATCAATCATAAACATGGGCGTTTAGAATTTTTACCACGTCAAGATTTACCCCACAACTCAAACTCTTCACTCGAAGCTTTCAATTTCAGCCATACTTACTTCTTTGCTTCCATCGGAGGGTTTTTTTATGGTTTTCAAAACAAAAATTCCTGCAACAAGTGTTAGACAAAAACCTTTCTCCAAGCTCTCTCAAGTCACTCATATGAAGTGTCTATCCTAACCAAATTTTATAAAACTCTCACCTCCCATTAATCTCTCATATATCATGTAAAAGTAGAGCTATAGGTAGGGCTAGCGCAATCAACACAAGTGTTGTCAAACTAAGAACTTCCTCTAATGGTTGTCTACCTTTCAAAGCCAATGATCATGAGAATTAACCATATGTAGGGATATCAAGGATGAGAAGATTTAGAATGGTGGACATGTGCAAGGGCAAAAGAAAATTGTGACTTCAAGGCACCAATGATGTCCTCGTTGTCGGATTGCACATGGTTGGAAATAGAGTAAAAGTTTCGTCTCACAATCAACGTGACATCCTTCCTTACACTTTATTATTTTTTTTTCTTTTCTTTCACTTGATCCATCCCTCTCATATCTTCATTGCTAACTCATCTTTCTCTTTTCTTTTTCTTCTTTCATTCACATATGATTTTTTCTTTCTTCCTTTCTTTCTTTTCCATACACATACTTTTTCTCTTTATTTTTTTCTCTCTTGACAACTTTTCAAAGCTTTCAATTCTCTCTTCCCTCGCATGCATACAATCTGAAATTTTTAAATAAATCATGCTAGAGACGAGACGAAACTTTGAAAATAGGTTGTGTTCAAGGAATACGATGTACAAAAGAGATGTATAGGGTTGGGTATGGAATTCGGCGATGTACGTGACTTCCGTTGTGAAAGTCATGTTACCGAATGTATGACGAGGCTAGCAACAAAAGATAAGCACAAGGACATGATCATTGCTCGAAATTAAAACTCACCAAGAGAGAAGGGTCCTAGCCTAACTCATCGTGCTAATCACACTTATGGTGGAGCGAAAATAAACTTGGCTTTGGATAGGAATTTTTTCTTACTCTCAACTTGGAAAAAGAGGTTTTGCTAACCTTTATTACAAGGGTTTTAATATAATTTTCAGAACTGAAATCCTCCAATTTTTAGCATCGAACATAGCACAACTAGCATGTGAAGCTCAAGATCGAAGTGCGGTATGGGTACTTTAAGTAGTAGCGATTCCACTAAGCACCACGGTAAATGATTTTCAAACCACATACTTGTGTTCATATATCAAGAATCGGAGATTAAACAAACAAGTAAATAAAGATAAACAATACATAAAACACAAAGATATATATAAAGACTCTTTTTATTTGGTTTTCTTGACTCAACACTAATTTAAGACACTTGCAAAAATTTAAAAACAGACTCAAAAACTAAAGACTCTCACACGAAGATTAAACCGAACCTAAACTTGAAGTTCAAAAGCTAAGGCTAAGGCTAGCGAGCTAGCTCTCCCCCACACTTAAAACATACGACGTCCTCGTCGTATCTTACAAAAACCAAAGGGGAAAACTAGATCTAATGGTACTTCGAGCAAGCTTTGCACCACTTGCCTCTCATGTTTCCAACCATGCCGAAAAGTTTGCGCACGTTACGGTTAAGGAACTTGTAGTCATCTTCAACTACGCGCTCCAAGTCCTCCATACGCTGCTTCATTGCTTCCATGGTTTGAAGACATTCGTCGGCCGACGCGTAGAGAGCTGCGATGGATTGACGGCAAACTCGACAGCACACCGGATGCAATCCGAAGGGGTCGTCGTCGCCATAATCTCCACCGTTGTCACCACCGTCGTCGCCACCTCCATTGTTGTTGCCTTCGCCACCGCCGTTGCCATTGCCGTTGGGGCCCTCGGGAGTCCTTTCGTAGGGCTGCTCGCTCCAGTCGTCATCATCTCTACCGGCAGCCGCCCACGAGCTCGGGCTACGATCGTCGGAGTAGTCGCTATCCCCATAATCCTTAGACTCCGGCGACACCTCCTTGTAATCCTTGCGCTTGATGCCTTGGAGACGTGCCGACCTTCGAACGGGTGTAGGGACCTTCTCTCCTTTGACGGGGTTGCGAGATGCAAGAGCTCCGGTCGGGACACGTCCTCCGCAACGGATACGTGCGGTCCTCTTGACGGGTAGCTTGACCTCGCATCGCATCGCCTCCTCCATCGATGGCTTCTTGGCTTCTACCTTCAACTCTAAGCTTTTTGGAGGCTCAATGGCTGCTTCAAGGGTGCAACACATTGCTTGAAAGGTTTGATTCTCGAGCTCCCAATTCGGCCAAATATATAGTCCTGAGAGAAAAGCCCCGGGAACCTTATTTTCCTTTTTTACACTTCCCTTAAAATTTTCCGACCAAACAAGGAAGTCAAAAAGGAGCAATTCGGGCGAAATTCGGGGACATCGGGCGTCGGGCCACCCCCGGGCCGATCCGATCGGGCCGGCCGGCCCACCCCCTCGGGGGCCGGGCCGGTCCGGTTTTTTGCACACCGCCCTATTTTTTTCGTCCTCGGCCGTGGGAAAAGGTTGGCCCGGTTAATCTTCGCGAAAAACTCCGGAGAACTAAAAGAAAAAATTATTTACGAAGTTGGTGCCTTGTTTTTCGTCCTAGGCGGGACGTTCGGGCTCTTCCTCCATGGTAAAGACGTCAACATGATGAATGGGCACGACATCGGGTTCGTAGTAAACCTTAAGCCGCTGTCCATTCACCACAAATTGATCGCCGTTTATATCCATAATGGTTCTTGCTCCGTTGGAGAACACCGAATGCACAACATAAGGTCCGTCCCACTTGCTTTGCAATTTCCCCTTTCCGAAGGTTTTAAACCTCGAATTATAGAGGAGGACCTTATCTCCTTCTTTAAATTCTTTTTTCTTCAATCTTTTATCATACCACCTTTTGATTCTCTCTTTGTATATGCTTGCGTTTTCATAAGCTTTCAACCTCAACTCCTCTAGCTCGCTTATTTGGATTCTCCGTTTCACCACCGCGGCATCGAGATCAAGGTTCATCTCTTTAATCGCCCAATAGGCTTTATGTTCCAACTCAACCGGAAGGTGGCAGGCTTTTCCATAGACGAATTGATAAGGGGTCATACCTATCGGTGTTTTAAACGCCGTTCGATAAGCCCATAAAGCTCCGTCTAATTTCTTTGACCAATCCTTGCCTCCCTTCTCTATGGTCTTGTTGAGTATGCTTTTTAATTGCCTATTTGACGTTTCCGCTTGTCCGTTGGTTTGTGGGTGATAGGCCGTGGAGACCCTATGCTCAATTCCCAACTTGGACAAGCACTTTTTAAAGTTCTTCCGGTGAAATGAGTTCCTCCGTCACTTATCAAGATTCTCGGTGTACCGAAACGGGGAAAAATCACGTTCTTGATCATAGTGATGGACTCCTCCGTGGAAGCTTTACGACATGGTATAGCCTCTACCCACTTGGATACATAATCAACCATAACAAGTATGTACTCGAATCCAAATGAGTTTTTAAAAGGCCCCATGAAGTCTATGCCCCATACATCGAATATGTCGACTTGCAAGTTGTATTTCAAAGGCATAGAATTTCTTTGAGAGATGTTTCCGGTTCTTTGGCATTCGGGGCATGACGCAACATATCTTTTAGTATCTTCATGCATCTCCGGCCAATAGAATCCGCTCGACCATACTTTGGCTTCGGTTCGAAAATGGCTATAGTGCCCACCGTACTCCGCCGAGTGGCACTTCCTTAGAATCTCAAGCCTCTCTTCTCTTGGCACACATCTTCTCATCACTCCATCATTGCCAAGCTTGAAGAGGTATGGTGCATCCCAAAAATATTTCTTACTTCCAGAAATTATCTTCCTTTGAGTGTTTTTGTCTAGATGGTCGAGGGGCATCTTTCGAATTGCTCGAATGATGTCGATCATCCAAGTATCTTTATCAAGCACTCTATAGAGGTGGTCATCTCTCATTTTATCTTCTATGGGCTCTTTATCATCTTGTCCATGATTCATCCTAGACAAATGATCGGCCACAACATTCTCCACCCCCTTTTTATCACGAATCTCAACATCAAACTCTTGGAGAAGAAGGATCCAACGAATCAAACGTGGTTTAGCTTCCTTCTTAGCCAAGAGATACTTTATGGCTGCGTGATCGGTGTAAACAATGACTTTCGAGTTCACGATGTAAGATCTGAATTTTTCGAAAGCGAATACCACCGCTAGCAATTCTTTTTCCGTAGTAGCGTAATTTAATTGTGCCCCACTAAGAGTTTTGCTAGCGTAGTAAACGGCGTGAACTCGGCCTTCCTTTCTTTGTCCCAAGGCTGCGCCTACGGCGTAGTCACTTGCGTCACACATGATCTCGAAAGGTTGGCTCCAATCCGGAGGTTGGATGATGGGAGCACTCACCAACGCATTTTTCAAGGTCGGAATGCCGCTAGACACTTCTCATCAAAGTCGAAAGCCACATCTTTTTGAAGAAGGTGCGTTAAAGGCTTAGTGATCTTTGAGAAGTCCTTTATAAATCTTCTATAGAATCCGGCATGGCCTAGAAAGCTCCTTAAGGACTTAATATCCGTAGGAGGTGGGAGTTGCTCAACCGTCTCTACCTTAGCCTTGTCCACTTCAATTCCTCTCTCGGATATAACATGTCCGAGCACTATGCCTTGCTTAACCATGAAGTGGCACTTTTCCCAATTTAAAACCAAATCTACCTCCGCACACCTTGTAAGGACCTTTTCTAAGTTTGCTAAGCAATCCATGAACGTCTTCCCGTAAACGGAAAAATCATCCATAAACACTTCAACAATTTCTTCGAGGAATTCCGAGAAAACGGCCATCATGCAACGTTGAAAAGAGGCCGGAGCGTTGCATAGGCCGAAGGGCATCCTCCTATATGCAAACGTTCCGTAAGGACACGTAAATGTTGTCTTATGTTGATCTTCCGGGTGAATGGGAATTTGCATGAACCCCGAGTATCCATCGAGAAAGCAAAAATAACCGTGGTTTGCTAACCTCTCGAGCATCTCGTCTATGAACGGTAGGGGGAAGTGATCTTTCTTCGCCGCTTTGTTAAGCTTACGGTAATCAATACACATCCGCCACCCGGTCACGGTTCTTTGCGGTATCAATTCGTTCTTCTCATTTTTCACCACGGTCAAACCTCCTTTCTTCGGTACACAATGTACCGGGCTCACCCATTCGCTATGTGGAACCGGGTAGATGATTCCGGCATCAAGTAACTTGATAACCTCTTTCTTTACTACCTCTCGCATGGCATGGGTTAGCCTCCTTTGATGGTCCACTACAGGCTTACATTGGTCTTCCATTGGTATACGATGAGTGCAAAAGGCTGGGCTAATACCTTTGAGATCATTGATTGAATATCCAATCACCTTCCTATGTTTTTTTAATAAAATCAGCAACGCTTCATTTTCTTCGGGACTCAACTCGTCGCTCACAATGACCGGATAGGTTTTGTCCGGCCCCAAAAATTCATATTTTAATCCCTTGGGCAAAGGTTTAAGGTCTACTTCGGGCACTTGTGGCTCCTCGGGTTTGATTTCTCCTATGTCTTCGAACTTCTCTTCCTCCACGCTACCATCATGCGGCTCTAAGCCTTTTGTTGCTTCCTCTAGTTCTTCATCTTGTTGATTACTAATTTGATTTTCCATCGCTCTTTGCAGCGGGTCTCTAAGGGTTTCAACAAAACAAAGACTATCTATCTCTTTTATTTCTTCATCTTCGGGAGGAAAAGGAGTAAGGTGTTTAGAAGCACGAAGAAAGTTATATGTGTACTTTGTTCCATTAAGGTTCATTGTTACTTTGCCTTCTCCGCATCTAACACGGCATCAACCAACTTAAGAAAAGGCCTACCTAAGATTATATGATCAGAATTACTATGGTAAGCATCAATAACAAAGAAATCGGTTGGTATGTAGTTTCTAGAGATTTTTACTTTCATGTTGCAAGCAATACCTAAAGGTTTGATAGTTCTACCATCTCCCATAATTAATTTCGTTGATGTTGGAGCTAAGTCTAGGTTGTGGTATTGAACTTTATCGTAAATTTTAGAAGATAGAACACTTACTTGGGCTCCGATGTCGCATAAGGCTTTGCATTGAACTCCGTTGATCTCGCAACTCAAGTGCGGCGTCATCTTCTCTTCTTCTTCGGATCCGATCGAATAAATTTCAGCAAGGCGAGCGTATGGTGATGCTTCGGGCTTGATCCCCATGATCCTCTTCACCTCGGCAATATGTTCCGGATCCACCACGTCATCTCCAAAGAGCTTTTCAAAAATCTCACCCGTGGTTTCGAGGTCGTATGAATTTTCAGCTTTCCTCTCCGGTGGGAAATCGACTTCCAATGCTCTTGCCATTCCCTTTTGATTAGGGAACGGTCTTCTCTTGTCGAATACTTCTCCGTAATCAATAGGAACCCAATCCATTGGCTCGAACTCCCTTAGTGGCTTCGCGCTTGACATGCTTCTCTTGTTCGTCTCATTTGGTGTGGCGAAGTCGACGTTTGGTGTAGTTCTTGACTTGATGTGTTCTTGTTCAAGCTTTTCCATGATTGGCTCCTCTTTTGTGACTTCCGGGGTTGCCTCTTTAGAAAAATCAGCAAGCTTTTTCTTCCTTGAATTGAATTCCGGCTCTTCCGCAAGTCTTGTTTCCCAATCTCTTCGCATGGCAGCCGCTTTACTAACTTTTTGTAGAAGTTGGGCAGCTTCCGTGAGTGTTTTCTCCATGAGATCCCCACCTGCACACATTTCGACGTGTCGCATGCAACTAGGGGTGAGGGAAAAGAAAAATGTATGCAAGAGTACGTCACCGGTGAAGCTGAGTTTTGGTCCTTGTTCGATTAATTCATTAAACCTATCCCAGGCTTGGTCTATCCCTTCCTCTTCTCCTTGCATAAAATTGATCACTTGCCTCCTTAGATGTTGAACCTTGCTCATTGGAAAGAACTTCTCGCAAAACTTCTTTGTCAACTTGTTCCAATTGCCTTCAACTTCAAAGGACGCAACCGAATACCATGTCTTTGCTTTGCCGACAAGTGAGTAGGGAAAGAGATTCCATTTGAACCATTCATCGGGAACTCCTTCTTGACGCACCGTGTTGCATATTGTCGTGAAATCCCTTATGTGTCTATATGGGTTCTCCGTAACCATCCCTTCAAATGGGTTTTCCGCCACCATCTTCATGATCTTGGATTTAATTTCATACTTGGTCGCTTCGAGCTTCGAATCCGACTCTTGTACCTTTATGTCTTCACATCGAGGGCTAGCGTAATCCCTTAATGATTTCTCCGGTTCTTCCACAGAGTTGATTAACGAACTCCATCTAGACAATAAGATAAAAACAAAAACAAAAAAGAAACAAGTGTTTTTTCGATAATAAATGTTAGATATAGCGAATAAAAGATAAGCTAAAATATAAAACTAAGTTAGATGCAAATCAAACGATGTAAACTAACTTGCTCCCCGGCAACGGCGCCAGAAAAAGGGGCTTGTTGACGGATAAAAGACGTATCCCTCTATGATCCGCAAGCGTACGGACCCCACACCTTTTTCACCACGGGATTCCCAAGGTTCTTGTCAATCCGCGGAGCAAGGGGATTACAAGCGTTCGATCAACAACGACACACTAGCTACTAAACCCTAACTACTATTATACTAGAAAACACTTAACTACACTAGAGAGAATGGTAAACGATCAAGAGAGAAGACACTCGCCCACGGGTCTACGATACTAAAGCATGCAATCGCTTAAAGACATGAAAAACCAATCTAATCTATCGGGGTTGTGACCACGGTTTCGCCCTTTCCCTCCTCTCGTACTGTCACTACGCGAAGGTATTCATGACTAGACCTTTGATGGCCACGGCGTATTGAATGGATCCAAGGAAGCATTGGAGCTCTACTCCCTCTATGGCACGGTTGCAAGCCTTAAGCAATAAAGTATATTCAACACAAGATGATAGATAGATAATCCGACAAAGTGCGATTACATCTCAATATCGATTACAACCATGGACGAATGAGAAGATTACCCCATCAAGGTGCCGATCATGGCACCGTTGATCATGGTTTCCCTTCCGCCGTTGTCTTCCTTCTTCTCCACGAGAGGGTGCTTCCTTCGAGGTGGTTGATCTCCACCGAGATCCTCCTCCTCTCTCTCTAGCTTGTGGATGGCCTTCGGTGCGAATAAACTCCTCCCTTGTGTTGGCGGCGCGTCGTGGGTTTTAGGGTCGAAGATCCTTCGAGGGCAAGGAAGACGGGACCGAACCGGTGCCCGAAGTGGGCCGGGCCGATCCGACCGGGCCGGCGGCCGGCCCGGTGCCCGGTTCGGCCGGTTCGGTCGCCCTTTTTGCTCCGTGGGTCCTCGTGCACTTATCTACTTTGCCCCTTCCACTTGGATGATTTTGACGCTGTTATCCTCACGATCAAGATGGAGGCTCTCTTTGCATGAAGTTTGATCTTTTACGCTTCAATCCCCGGGGGTGTTCCTCGTAGCACTTCGGTCCTCACCACCATTGGAAGTAATTTCAGCGAGCTCATAGACACGAACACGACTCCATGAGTGCTCCTTTGAACTTATTGCGAATCCGTCCTTTATGTCCATGATTTCCTACATAAACACAATACTTCCAAATGCATGCACAAAGATGAACTTGTTATATGATTAGTGTGCCTAGTGGCGGGTTAGTTCAATAATCAAATCCAAACCAAAGTGTAATGAACATGCTAGGTGCACCAAAATACACCGTCAACAAACGAGTACACCCGGGTGGTTCCACATCACAAGTTCCCGAAGGAAGACCTCGTGCAAAAGTTCTATCAAGGACTTACCATGGCGTCAAGGACGATCATCGACGCATCAGCGGGAGGATCCATCATCGAACTTACACCGACGGAAGCTTTCACTCTATTCAAGAAGGTCGCGGATAATGACACGTGGGCGTCATCCCGGCGCCTACATCTAGTTCAACCCACGGGGAACGTCAAAGGAGTTTTGCAAGTGGAGAAGGAGAACGTATTTGAAGGCAAGATCGACTCGCTCATGAGGAGATTGGAGAAGATGGAGATGGAAAAGAAAGAGGCTCAAGACTTGAAGGCCGCCGAAGCAAGGTCCACATGCGAAGAATGTGGAGAGTATGGCCATGTCCGCAAAGATTGTCCAGAGGAAGCCAAAGTGCTCGACTACATGAGGAAGGGAGAATTGCCGAACTTCCGCTACGGGCAAGGTAGGCCTTAATTTAATGCAAGCTCATCTATTCCTAACGCGGTTCCGCTTCGTATACAATTGAAGGAGTTCATGGATGAGCAAGCTAAGATCAACAAGGACACCGTCACCAAGTTCAAGACCATAGACAAGGTGTTGGAGAACATCGATAGCAAAGTGACGGAGGTCGGAAGTTCCAATCATCAAGTGCTCAACATGATGAAGATGCTCGAGACGCAAGTTGGACAACTTGCGGGGCGCCTCACTAATGATGAAGGGAAGCTTCCGGGAAAACCCAAAAGTCCCGAATCGGCGAAGGCCATTCAAACACGTTCGGGGAAGGAGACCGAAGATCCGGAACGTTCCGCGGGAGCAAGGAAGCTTAAACCATCCACCGAGGTGGAAGGAGTTGCTAAAAAGAAGGTTACGGGGATCGTCACCGAGGAACCCGAATTCGAGATGCCGGAGGAAGACACGAGGATACCGCAACTCAAGCCACGCTACTTCCGAGGTAAACTTGACAACCACTTTGAGAAGTTTGTGGAAGTTGTGCGTAGACTTAGCATCAACATGCCATTACTAGATGCCCTACAAGTACCTACATATTCTCGTTACTTTAAAGACATACTTGCAAATAAATATGAGATAGCAACACTTGGGGTAGATCATGTCAAGATGTCCGAGGAGTGTAGTGCCGCTATTGCTAATGGGCTAGAGAAGCAAAAAGACCTCGGGTGCCCTACAATTCCATGTTCGGTTGGTTCTTTCAACTTCGAGAAGGCGTTATGCCACCTTGGAGCTAGTGTGAGCGTCATGCCGAGGGATGTGTTCGAGAAGCTACGCCTACCAATGGAGCCTACGGGTATATGTTTGGAGTTGGGTGACAACTCCATTCGCTATCCCTTGGGCATTGCTGAAGATGTACCCGTGAAGATCAGACACCACTTCATCCCCGTCGACTTCGTTGTGCACGAGATGGGAGAGAGGGAGAAGCCGCCGCTCATCCTAGGTAGGCCTTTCCTCAAGACCGTGGGAGCTACTATTGATGTTGGCAAGGGGGAGATCATGTTCGATATCAACGGAGAAAGGAGTTCCTTCAAGTTCCATCCAAGAATCGAGGCATGCAACATGATTGGAGTGAAGGGAGAACCAAAACAAACGGAGGGGCTGAAAAAGAAGAAGGAGCCGAAAAAATGAACGTAAAGAAAATCAAAGAAGGTGTTGCATCCGTCAAGGCAAAGGAAGAAAAGCCGCCTGTGAAGACCAAAAAAATGACTAAGCCGGAAGACAAGCCCGCGCCCAAGATGGTGCGGAAGTGGGTACCCAAGATTGCAACGCCCGCAAAGAGCATTGATCCAGAGTAATCAAGTGAAGAAGTCTAGCTATAGAATATAAACGAAGCGCTAGGCGGGAGGCAACCCGTTTCGTCGAGTCAAGAATAAGCTACCGGGAGGACAACCCGATTCCAGGTTTTTCGAGTATTTTTAATACTTTAGTTTTTGAGTTTTATTACGCAAAGACATTAGACTTAGAAGTGGTTGAACAATATTAGAGACATAATTCTTGATTGGATGTTTGCTTTATCATAAACCCTTCGCATGAACCCTCCTATGTGCTTGTTTGTTCTCTTCTTTTCGAGAAACCTCAACCAAATAATTTCAGAACCTAACTCAACCTTTCACCCTCATTATGGTGCTGAGGTTGACTTATTTTTCATGCTAAAACCACACGAGTAGGGCCACGATTTATATTTAAGTGTTAATAAAATTCAGCACGTGGTAGAACTCGCGTGAACCTAGAAATCAAAACTTTTGGTTGGTTTAATAATCAATATCCTTGGTTTTTCTAGGATTAGAATTTTTCTAAGCCTCATCTAATTTTGTTTTATTCAAAATCTTTCTTATTTAGCCAAAATTAGAACCTAAACCTATGCCCCCATGATCAAGCCGGGAAAAAGTCTGCTCTCAACCGATGAAGGCAAACTATACCGGTGAGACCGAAATCGACGTAAAAAGAAAATATTTTTGACTTGCATTTGTTTTTAATGGTTTAAAAACTTCTCTAAAATTATGTTCGAGCTCTTGCATGGCTCTGAAAAATATTTTAAATTTCGAATTAGAGGAGTGCTTAACCTTAACCACACCTAAATGAGGCAATCTAGTTTGAATTAATCATGCATGCACCATTGGATTCCCTTTTATCAACTTTCACCAATTCCACATGCAAAGGACAAGCATGGTGGGCAGCAAGCATCAACTTTGCAGGAATTTCATGGTGGCATGTGAAGCAAGTGGAGCTAGGGAGCATGGACATGACCCAAAGCATGAAGCATCAAGTGGAAGGACCAATAATGCAAGAAAAGGAGTGGACGAGAGCGTTTGGGCGGTGCAACTCGTGGAGCACGCGAGCAGGAAAGTTGCAGAGGCGAAATGATCGTGCTGGAAGAAAGACGAGGCAGGGAGGAGCACCGAGGCCCCTAGGCCAGCCAGCCTTCCCTACATAAGGAGCCCCGCGGCTCCCGTTTTCTGCAGGCAAGCTTCCCTCTCCTTCCTTTGTTTGTGTGTTCAAGTTTGTGTGCTCAAAACCTCCGTAGACATAGCCAACCTTCCCAAGCTTGATAGCTCAAGAAAAAATCCACATCCTTAATCCACTCAAAGTCCACATCCGAAGCAAAGAGTTTAAGTGCCTAGTTACCGGTTGCAACCCGGAGTTTTAGTTGAAGAAAAGAGTGCATCAACCATGTGGAAGAAAACCACAAGTCTCTTCTCCAAGAAGAAGAGTTCGTCGTCGTCCAAGCCATCATCAACCACGTCTTCGAGGAGGCACTCGGTTTCCGAGTCTCCCCGGAGCATGGAGACGGATACGGCACCACCGAGGAGGAACGATGCTCTCCTCATTGGTGGTATGAGGGCTGCAAGAAGCACGTCCATGAGGTTTACCGAACCTCGTGGGCACACGGAGGAGCAGCCCGCGCCACCACGACGATCGACTCGTTCAACCGTGCTACCTCCTTACACTCCGACATACTCTTCGTACGGCTTCATCTTGTCGTCGTCGGAGGAGGAGAGGCTCTCTAATCTTGAGAAGAGGCTTGTGCCCAACGTCGAGTTCGACGACCAAGCACTCTACACCTTGGGTTTTGGCACCGACATATACTATATGTTGGGGCACCTTGGATGGGTGCAGTTCTCCAACGGAGTATCAGTGGACACCCACTTGGGGTTCGCCTTGGAAATTTTAATGACTATTGCACCTATCCTTGATGATGGGATGCAAAGCTTGTCATTCCGTTTGGAGGGAGTCCAAGAAGTGGTTCCCTACGAGCACG
The DNA here is from genome assembly GCA_947561735.1 of Cenchrus americanus. Classification (NCBI taxonomy): domain Eukaryota; kingdom Viridiplantae; phylum Streptophyta; class Magnoliopsida; order Poales; family Poaceae; genus Cenchrus; species Cenchrus americanus. The sequence continues at coordinate 194,212,460 of OX387242.1, forward strand.
TTAGGGAGCTGCTTGGATTCCACAAGGGAGCTCAGGAGAAAGTTGACGTGCCACCCGGCATGTTAGCGGGATTTTGGAATATGATCTCCGGAGAAGCCCATCAACAACGCAATTGCATCCGCAACCCCATTATCCGGATATTTCACTCTTGGATGTGCAAGAGGGTATTGGGGAGGATGAAGAAAACGAAGGTGACTGACACGGAGTTGAATTGGCTATACTCGGCTTTAATTGCCAGGCAGCCAATAGACCCCTCTTACCTCATGATCAACCGTTGGTGTTGTGAAGCAACATCGGGGGCGGGAAATATTGGTTCGGGGTGCTACCTCTCCATGTTGGCCTTCTCCTTACGGCCGGGGATCGCAAGAAACCCCGACCATCTTTTGCGTGGTACCTCTCTCGGTATTGAGTATTTGCAGCAAGGCAAATACATTAGTGGAGATGAGAGAGGAGGTTATCGGTTGGCCATAGTGAACCTACCCCTTCCCAATGAGAGGCTTAGGCTTTTCACCGAAGGGAGAGAAGATTGGTTGGAAGAGGGACTCCTTGTCCCTGCAAGGAAGAACAAAAGAGGAAGAATCGTAGAGGAGGGAACATCCTCCGCACAAGCGAGTGGAGCACAACCCAATGTGCAACCATTCGGCGGGATCCCTCCTCCGCCAAGTTATTACGGAGGGTCACAAGAGCAAGCATGGGGGGTGGTGCACCGGTACCCCCACCAAATTATGTGGTGCCCAACGCTAACTTAGCGGAGTCCTACGCACATCATCCCCAACCACAACAAAGCATGGCCATAATTGGAGGGTATGCTGCAAGAAACGCCCAAAACATCGCAGCCATCCAAGCTAACGCAGCTCAACTTGGTGAAGGCAATGCACATATTGCCTTTGAGCTCGGACGCCTTCACCTTGTGGAGCCAAATCAATTCGTCGGAGGGAATGTCCAATCATATTATGAGCAAGGGTATTACTATCAATATCATCAACATCAACCACCGGCGGAGGACTAGAAGATTTAGGAACTTTAGTTTTCTTTTCTTTTCTTTTTCTCTGTAATTTTCAGCTTTTGCTTATGTGTGTTTGCGTAGTATTTTCTGTTTTTATTTAAATTTCAGCAAGCATGTTTGTTTATTTTCAGTTTGTATTTTCAACTTGATATCATCATTAATAAAGACACCACCTTGATTATATCATTGGAAAAGTTACAAAAATTTGTGCCATGATGATATATGATTATAATTGCAGCTTTGTTCATCTTTGTAATTGATCTATGCATGTTTAAGCTAGTGCTCTCTTAAAAATACAAATCTGAATTTGTTTAAATGCTAGATTAATCTTCAGCGGAGGTTACGATTAAAATAAAGACCCACGGTGTTTTATGTGCTCTCAAGTTATGAATAGATTAAAGATGTCTTTTATGCTCAAAAAATATCGCTAACCTTGTCATAAATATCACTTGTGTGTTGCTCAACCTATCCAAAGCCTTATATATATTTGAGTGCATAAACCTTAGTGTACAAGATTTATTTTTGAGTGAGTTATTGCAGGCCATGATTTCTCTGGCCCGAGACTAAGAAGTTGGTCATTCCGTTTTTGCGTATCTATCTTTTTGCTAGCCTTTTATCCGTGCATTGTGTATCCCCGCATTGGAGATGTCACAAACTTCGCCGGATATCCACCCTTAAACCAAATATCATCTTTTGTGATTACCTCCTTGACCACAACCTATTGTTGAGAATGGATCATCAATTCAAGGAAGATCGCAAGACGGCGCCGACATTGAAGATTTCAAGTATCTCTCCAAGGAAAAATATTTTCGGTACCTACCTTATTTTTCGCCTCTTTGCTCGAGGACGAGCAACGTCTAAGCATGGGGGAGGAGGTAGGTACGGTGCAGTTTTAGAGTTCAAAGGGGAGTATTTTTTTAAAAAATGATGATGAAAGAAAAAAATTCGGCGATGTACGTGACTTCCAAGGTGAAGGTCTCACAAGAAGAAAGAAATATATATATATATATAATGAAAGAAAGAAAGAAAGAAAGAAAGAAAGAAAGAAAGAAAGAAAGAAAGAAAGAAAGAAAAGAGTGAGAAATATGAGAAAGAGAAAAAAATATATGCGTAAAGTGAACTCCCCGGTTCTCTAGGAGTGCATTCAAGGCTTCAAGTTAAAAAGATCCATTCTCGTTTTCCAACCTTGTGCAATACGATAACGAGGACTTCCTTTGTGCCTCGGGATCACTCTTTGCCATTTGCACATGTCCACTTATCTAAAGTGTGTGTATTTTTCTCCTTCCCCTCCTTGATTTAACATTATTTTCCAATGACCTTTTTGACGAGTCTCATTAAGACCATGAGAAGCTTGTCTTGTTTTGACAACACCTCATTTATAAAATCTTGTTAGGACTAAACTTTCCCAAAGCTCCATATAAAGCCTACCACACATATATGTTATGAGAGGGAAAGGAGTAGAATATATAGGCTTGAGAGACAAGCAAGATGAGAGTTCATGAGCAATATGCAAGATGATTTAAATTTGTGAACTTGGTTTAGCTTTTCTTTATCTCGTTCTTTATTTCAAAAATTCTGAGATCTATTTAAACTTTGTGAGCATGTTAATACTTGTGGGATGAGCTTAATAAGAATCTACCCTCCCTAGAGATGAAGGCTAGTACATTATGGAACTTTAATGAATTAAAATTTTGAGAGCATTATGTTTTCTCATGTATGATCAAGAGCAAGGTTTAAACATTGTTTGACAATGATGATATCCATCGAAGGATTACTCGAGGACGAGCAAGGTTTAAGCATGGGGGAGATGTTGACGGTGAAAATCTGTCAACCTAGCCATGAGTTTACCTTCGGTGTTGGCTTGAGTTTTATACCTTATCCATTGGTACTAACCCCCGTGGTATAACAAGTTCACGTGTGCATGTTGGTTTTGGAGTTTAATGTTTATGCAGGGTTTTAGTGTTGAATGCAAGACTTTCGGGATAAGTTCATCAAGCACCTCATGACAAGACCTTGAAGCCCCGTACAAGTCATGCAATGAAGCAAACTTAACTCCAAGAAGCCGGGGACTTGATCCGAGAAGACGACGGACCTCGAGGACCGACCGTAAAAGTGCTGAACCTTGCAAGACAAGGAGTTGTGTCCAATTCGGAGAGGAACTGACGACATGGACCTACATGTAGAAGGGGGAAACATCCAGGAAGCAAGGGAACCGACGTAGAGCAAAGGAGGCCTCGGGCTGGGCCTGGATGGGCCCAGGCCGGCCCATTCCGGTCGGCCCAGGCCCATACAGGGCCCATTTGCCCCTCCTTTGCCCTAGCCGCCAATCGGGCTATTTATAGCCCCCTGACCGAGAGCCACGCAGGAAACAATTCGTCATCGACCGCCGAGGAGCAGAGAAGAGAGGGACACCATCTCGGAGAGGAGAGGGTCGAGCTAGTTGACTAGGGTTCCCCTAGCCGACGTGGGAACCTTGCACGGAAGACCACGTCGGAGTTCCCGGAGCTAGAAGCAAGATCAAGGAAGGATCCCGGTGGTGATCTTGTGTATGTATCATTGTTATAGTTGAATTATCAAGTTGAATCTTTTCCTAGCGATCAAGTGTTTCCTCGAAGATTTCGTTTTTCGATCGGCTTGCTTATTCCAATTCTATTCTCGAGATAGATTACATAGGGTGTTCTTGTAGCCGCGGTGGCTAGAGGTACACGCCGGATCTTCCGAAAGAATCTCGACTTGTCTTTTGACTCGCCCTAAGCTCCCCGCATGAGTAGGGATACGTTGTGACGAACGGGGGTTCCGAAAGGCGGATGTTTTCGGATTTGGACGGGAAACCACGATTTAAAGAGGCTTCTATTAAGATTCGATTTGCTACTTCTTCTCTTGCTTGGAACTTCAACAAAAGGCTTACCCCGATCCCTCTAGATCGGTTTATCTACCCAATCTTACTTTGTTTTCTCCGGTCTTTAGTAGATTAGATTCGTTTCGTGTCTTTTACTTAGATGCATTAGGGTTTCTTTTATCGAAGATTGAAGTTACTTGGCTTTATTAGATTAAGTTTTGCGTCACACATTTGTTCCACGGATTCGATACCTTGGGTTCACCACTCGAGGGAAGAAGGGTCCCTTGACTACGACGGGAGACTTGTCTGCTTGCAAGTCACAAACGAACTTTGATTAATTATTAACCGTCAACACTTGTACTTTCTAGACAAGACATCATTTGACTCCTTAAGTTTCTTCAATTCTTCTTCAAACGAGTCTCGATAATCTTGTTGTCTTGCGAGCTCATCTTCTTGCCTTCTTACTTTCTTTATGAGCTCTAGCACATTCTTCTTGTCTTTCTTGGTCATCTTGTCAAGCTCGAAGTCAAATTGCTCAACTTCACTTCCCTTCTTCCTTCTACCTTTAGTCACTTGAGACTTGGAATCATTAGTACATAGTGAGGAAGTACTAGGGGCTGTAGATACCTCAATATTATTGTGTGATGTTGCTCTGAAGTCCAACGAAGCAGGTTGGTGTTGTTCAATGCCAAACTCGGTGCCACCGAGTTCTGAACTTGGTGCCACCGAGTTTGCCTGGTCAGAGGCAGGGGTCGCGATGTTGTTGCTCTTTTGCTTCGTGGATGAGATCTTTGAAGGAGAGATGCAAGATGTTGATGTTGAGCACTCCTCTAGTGACTCCTCTTCATCTTCATCATCGTCATCATCTGCACTAGTATACATGTCTTTGAATGCCACCCAAATATGATGTGCATCATCGCAAATGTCTTCATTGTTGAAGATGAATTCTCGAATAACCTTGCTCACATTATTGTACATGAGGTTAGTAATAGAGTAGTTATGGAGCACATTTTCCTTTTCCTCCTTTGATAGGTTGGACGTGTCCTCACTATCAAAATCCTCGGGAAGGATGCTTGCAACCACAACTCGCTCAAAAAGAGGACCCCAAGTACTCAACACATGAAGAACATGAGCAGACCAAGAAGAGTAGTTTGAGCCGTCAAACCGAAGAGGCTCAAATGATACCTCACAAGTAGTCGACATCCTTTTAACTCTAAGCGGTTAAGCTCGAATCGGAGCACCAGGCTCTGATACCAGTTGAAAGGATCTTGATGTCGCCTAGAGGGGGGGTGAATAGGCGAGTCCTGAAAAATCACAACTTAAAACAAATTTATCAGTGAACCCCGGAATCTCCGGACTTTTCTCCGGAGTTTCTGGTAAGTCCGGAAACTCTGGAGAAATCTCTGGAATCTTTGGACTGGCGCCTTCGCATCGGAATAACCACACTGCCCAAAACCGGTGCCACCGGTTTTGCAAATCCAGTGCCACCGGATTTGCCTGGCAGTGACTCCCCTCTTCTTCTCCTTCTTGTTTGCTTGTTTGACTTGAACTCTACCTTGGTGTATGGCTTAAGCATCAGTTCCTTGATCAATAGAGAGTGCCTGCACTTCACAAACACTAGCAACCAAGTAGCTCCACCAATATGATAAACACAAGCAAGGATAGATATAACAAGTAAAATGCGAGGTAACCCAACAAGAGATACAAGGATTTGTTTTACCGAAGTTCGGATTCACCACCGTGTGAATCCTAGTCTCCGTTGGGTGCTTCTCTTACCGAAGCCGGGTTGCATTCAACCCTTTTCCCGATCCACTAGATAGCTTCTTCCCTTTCAGAGGCGAAGCACGACCTTCACAAATTGTCCCACAGCTCACCACACCTTGGGAGCTTGAGGGCAACGCCTAGCCGTCTAGGAGGCAATCCTCCAAGAGTAAAAAACGCTTCACACGAGCTTGACGGAGTCTAGCAGTGCTCAAGGGATACAAGTGCTCTTGAATTGCTCACAAAGGTTTCTCTCTACCACCCAACTCACTAGATCTATCAAAGATCGAACAACCTCACGAAGAGGGGTTGGGGAGAGCTAGAATGGCTTTGTCTTAGCAAGGAATAGCAAGGAAGCACTTTAGCAACATCAGGAACAGCAGCTTGCAACAGTAGAGGTTGAAGGGTATAAATACCTGACTCCCCAAAAACTAGCCGTTGGAGTTAAAACCCGGAATCTCCGGGAAAAACCCCGGATACTCCGGACTTCCCAAAACTAGCCGTTGCAAACTCCAGTGAAAACCGGTGCCACCGAGTTCCCAAGCTCGGTGCCACTGAGTTTTCAAAAACTAGCTGTTGGGCCGGCTGACACAAAACCGGTGCCACCGGTTTCCCAAAACCGGTGCCACCGGGTTTGACACAGGGTCAAACCCGAAGACGTGTTCGTGTGGTTTTTGTGTCTCTCTCAACTCACATGGGTTACTTTAGCACTAAGACATTATCAAAACTCCTTGTGATGCATCCCTCTTGATAGTACGGCATACCTATACTCAAGATCAAAAATAAATGCAATAATAGAACTCTTGAGCTTCTTCTTCAAGAATAGCCATACTTGATCAATATATCCTCATGAGAGATCCATCCATCAATGTCTCATTGGTTTGAGCACTTCTACCTTGAGCTAGTGACTTTGATCTTTATATAAGAATGAAACCCAATTCTCGATTAAGTCACCCTTCACATGACTCAACGAATAAGTAATGCTTTTTCATTGCTTCACTCGGTTAGGCTCGACTTGATACCTCGAAACTTTCCAAGCTATAGCCACTTCACCCTAGCCAAGCACATGGTCCAAGTCACTACTCGGCCAACCTTAGCTTATTACCTCGTTGCTAATCCCTTGCTTGATTTCTTCATCCATTCGTTGCCAATTTGAGTGAAACTTTGATTCAACATCAAGAGTGTAATTCTATTGAGATCATTCCTTCTTTTAATTTAAGTATCCCTTTTTATTGTAACAAGCTTCTTCCTTCGACAAGAGGCCATCCAGTGTTCCAAAAACAATATGCCTCTTTCTTATCCTTCATTAGCTTGTCATATATCATCTATATGCTTCGTGGGAACACACATATCAAGTATCATGACATTCACCATTGAGTTAAGCCATTTCACAATATGAGGCTAAAACCAAGCCTCAACTTATCTTGTATACACATAGCTTGTTTTCACCATGTAGATAACCAATGTCATATATTATGCCTTGTCATTTATATGTTACAACCTGCTCACATGCTTAACAAGGACATTAGATCTTTAATCTAGTTGTCAATCAATACATCAAAACCCACTAAGGCCTAGATGTCTTTCAAGGTGCGAGCAAGGTAGATGCCATCGACAGAAGAGGCAGTCATGCGGCTTCAAGCTGCAGCACACGGCTTCCACACGAGATTGAGGGTGCAGGTGTGTGAGGCGCTAGTCTGTTGTGGAGGATTTGTCGATTCTTCATCTAGGAGTGCGGCTCATGGCCTCAAGTGGGGGCGAAGCCACCGGCAGAGACATTGATCTTACTCTGCCCAGAAAGCAACCTGAGGACACCTCGTCGCTGCAGGATTCCGGCGAACTCAACGGGTGTCGGGCCTGCAAGCCAGTTGCAAGGAGTGCAGCGTGAGGACCATGTGTGGTTCGAGGACCGTGGATGGTCACTTCCTTGTGTGATGAGTGATTGACAATGTTGTGTGGATTGATTCTGGCTAATTAATGCAGGTGCAGGTTGCGGCTTGACTGGTGTTGGTGCAGGTGAAGAACAAGCGGAAAGGTTGTCGCCGGTGAGGCCTCCAGGTGTGGAGAAGACAAGTAGGCTTCATTCAAGGGACCCAGTGGCCAGTGGGGTCAAGTGCGGGCCGCATGGTGGCATGAACACCAAGATGAAGTCATGGACGGTTTCTTGGTGAGCCTCAAAACCAAGGTTGAGCCGGGACTATGTGGGAGCCAAGTGATGAGTGGAGATTGGCGGAGGCTACACCGAGTTCACGGGGTTTCCAGTGGTTCACCAGAAAACCACTGGGTTCCTTGGTTGATCCACAAAGCCAAGACCGAAGAACCGAAGACGGTGCTGCAGCAGCTCCAGACCGGCCTGACCGGTGGGTCTAACCAGTCTGACTAGTGGGTACCAGTCTGACCGGTGAGGAGCACCGGTCTGACCGGTGTGCGATGACGTAGTTCGGAGACTTCGAAGCGGAGGAAACGCGTCGAGATCGCAAGGCTTGCGTCGAGGCTAAGCAGGTTGCGGTCGCCGGGCATCTGTCCGATGGAGCGATGACAAAGATTTCCGATTTCACCCTCGAGGGGCTTGTATCCCTAATTAGCTACTAAGGGCATTTTAGAATTTCGGCTTGCCTCCATATAACCAAAGTGGTGAGAGGATGGCAGCCATCTCTTGGAACCCTAGTTCATTTGCTTTCCTATTTTCCCTTCCTATTTTCTTAGGATTTCCATAGGACTAGCTTGAGAGCTTCATGGTGAGATCATGTGATAGGGTTGGATGATCGGGCGGCAAGCTAGACCTTGTATGAACCTTCTTGGCATGTATAGATGATTCGGTGTGGTTCCTCAAGGCTTTGTTGTGTTGTTCCCGGTTGTTCTTGGTGGTGATTTTCAGAGCCCTCTCTTGGTGGTTTTCTTGGTGTGTTTTCGGGACCTTGCTCTTGGGGATTTGATGGGGAAATTCGTGTGAACCCTTCGTGGTTCTTTTTCCTTTGATTCCCCTCCCAAATCTGTGAGTTAAGGGGCTCGATTTTGGGGTTTTCAGTGTTCAGTGTTCTTCGGTCTTGGCTTTGTGGATCAACCAAGGAGCCTCGCGGTTTTGTGGTAAACCACTGGAAACCCCACAGACTTGGTGTAACCTCCCGCCAATCTCCACTCATGACTTGGCTCCCATGTAGTCCCGGCTCAACCTTGGTTTTGAGGCTCAACCAAAAAACCGTCCATGACTTCGTCTTGCTTTTCTTTCCACCATGAGACCCACACTTGAGCCCGCTGGCCACTGGGTCCCTCAAACCAAGCCTACTTGTTTGCTCCACACCTAGAGGTCTCACCGACATGGTGACACCTATGAGTACGACTACAACTCCTGATGCGAATGAGGACGGTGAGCATGTGGACCAGAAGGAATACTGAAGCATGATCAGGTCACTCCTCTACTTGACGGCGATGAGGCTGGACATCCAAATCTTGGTATGTCTGTGCGCTCGTTTTCAAGCGTCTCTGAGGACTTCGCATCGGCAAGCAGTCAAGCGCATATTCAGTTATTTGCGACACACTTCTGACTTTGGCCTTTGGTACTCCACGTCTTCTTATTTGGCTCTTCATGGATTTTCATATGCGGATTTTGCCGGGTGTCGGTTGGATAAGAAGTCCACTTCTGGGACTTGCCAGTTCTTGGGTTCTTCTTTGGTGTTTTGGTCTTCCCGCAAACAATCGAGTGTTGATCAATCCAATACCGAGGCAGAGTATGTTGCCGTAGCCAGCTGTTGGGTCTCAACTCCTTTGGATCACATACACCATGAGTGACTTTGGCGAGGAGTATACCCATGTCCCACTTCAACGTGATATCACAAGTGCCATAAGTGTTGCAAAGAACCCAGTTCTGCATTCCAAAACCAAGCACATAGAAGTGAGGTATCATTTCCTGAGAGACAATGTAGAGAAAGGGAAATCGCTTTGATCCATGTACCCACACATGACCAGCTAGCCGATATTTTCACCAAACCCCTAGATCAAGCAACTTTCATTCATTTGCGGGGGGGAGCTTGGAGTTTGTTTGATTTCTTAAGTTGGGTGTGTGGGAGCTCCTTTGTAGCATATGTATAGCTTTCCCATATGCTTTCTTGCATTTTGCATTGCATATGTATCATGATGTACAGTCATCTTTGTATGATAGGTTGCATGCATGTTGTATAATATGCATTGTGTAGGAAAAGCTTCTCCTATATACATTGTTCACCATGGTATGATATATATGTATTTGTGAACTAGTTTGGTATGATATGGCTTAGTGTGGCTTAGCTCTTGATGATCTTGATTTATATTCATGGTTGATAGCTATGTTTTTGAAAAATGTCATATGTATGCTCTCTCGTGAGTAAATGTCTTTATATGATCTTGACATTTTTTTGTGTAGGCTATGCTTAATTTGTGGTTGGATAGCTTATTTTCATCATATGGGGCCAAAGGCTCATATACCATCATGAATGTTTAGCCCCCATGCTTTATATTGTGGAGGGGAATAAGTTCCTTTTTGTCGCAAAGACTTTCATGTACCAATTATAAATCTGAAAATGAAATGTAAATTGCTTGGAAAATGTGCTCCCATGTCATATGTACTTAATTTACTTGCTTTTGGTTGCTAAACCGTTGCATGTTGCTTACCAATGAGAAGTCTCATTTTTAGAAGTAAGCATATGACTCGGTGTCTTTGACATGACATGAGGTGCTTGTGGGTGTTTATGATTGTCTTATGCTTAGAATGGTCTTTCGCAAAAATAGTCATTTCTATCTTAGCTTCGTCCAATGGTTGTGAAACTTGGTGATCTTGTAGTCTTTGTCCATACGAAGATATAGAGTATCTAACTTGCTCATTTGGAGGTGTGTAGCATGCTATGTTGAATTTTGTCTATTTGAGAAGCTCTAGGTTGCATTTTTTTGCTTTTTTGGCTTGATTCATGCATTGTCAATAAGAGGGAGAAGTTTGAGCATGTTTTGGCTTGTTGCATGCATTTAGAAGGTTCCCAAGTGGTTTTGAGCTAGTTTGAGCTCGTCTAGTTCCCAGATTTTCCCAGGTGGTCATCGGCCTGACCAGTGCTGACCGATGTGAGTGTCAGGTGTTGGACGATCTTGTCCACCGGTCTGACCGGTGAGGAGGACCGGTCTGACCGGTCAGAGCAAGGCTGAAGTAGCTACTCTGTTTTTGTGATGTGGTTTGCATGCATTCGTCCAGGGGGAGTTGCATTATTTCAGGAGGAGCTTGCATGTGTGCAGGAGGAGCTCTTTGTGGTTTTCGAGCTTTGGATTCGTGGTTTGTGCTCTTTGCTAGAGCATGTTAGTCTCGGATGTGTCGAGCCGTTGCCCATACCTAAGGGGTCCGAGACTTGACTTCTTCAAGTGATCTTGCTCTTTGCCATTCCCTTAGCTTTCAATCTCTTGTTGGAGTTTTTTAGTCGTTTCTTTTCTTTTCCTTTTCTCTTTGGTTACCAAAACGTGTGTGTTGTCAATGCATTCATCAAATAGGAGATTGAGAGACTGTGTGGTTCGAGGATCGGTGGTAGGTCGCTTCCTGGTGTGATGAGTGATTGACAACGTGGTGTGGACTGATTCTTGGCTAAGTATTGTAGGTGCAGGTTGCGGCTTGACTGGTGTTGGTGCGGGTGAGGAACAAGCGCGAAAGGTCATTGCTGGTGAGGCCTCCAGGTGTGGAGAAGACAAGTAGGTTTGATTCGAGGGACCCAGTGGCTAGCGGAGTCAAGTGCGGGCCGCATGGTGGCAAGAACGGCAAGATGAAGTCATGGACAGTTTCTTGATTGGGCCTCAAAACCAAGGTCTAGCCGCGACTACGTGGGAGCCGAGTCATGAGTGGTGATTGGCGGAGGCTACACCGAGTTCGCGGGGTATCCGGTGGTTAACCAGAAAACCACTGGATTCATTGGTTGATCCACAAAGCCAAGACCGAAGACGGAGGTGCAGTAGCATCAGGCCGTTCTGACCGGTGGGTACCGGTCTGACTGGTGTGCGACGATGCAGTCCAGAGACTTCGAAGCGGAGGACACGCGTCGGGATCACAAGGCTTGCATCGAGGCTAAGCAAGTATGCGGTCGCTGGGCATCCGTACAATGGTGCGAAGACAAAGATTCCCAAAGTGTCCCTCAGGGGGGTGTATCCTAGCATTAGGCCTTAGGGGTAATTTAGTCTTTCGCTAGCCTCCATATAACCCAAGTGGTGAGAGGATGGCATCCATATCTTGGAACCCTAGATCATTTTGTTTTGCTATTTTCCTCTTCCATTTTTCCGTTCAAATTTCTAGGACTAGCTTGAGAGCTTCATGGTGACATCTTGTGAGAGGGAAGGATGATCGGGCAGAAGCTAGACCTTGTATGAACCTTCATGGTATGTATAAATGATTCAGCGTAGTTCCTCAAGGCTTGATTGTGTTCTTCCCATTTTTCCTTTTTGGTGATTTTCGGAGCCTTTTCTTGGCGAATTTCTTATGGACGTTTTGAGACCTTTCTCTTTGGCATTTGGTGGGGGATGTATGCATGAACCCTTCATGGTTTTTTTCCTTTGATTCCCCTCCAAAATCCGTGAGTAAAGGGGCTCAATTTTGGGGTTTTCTTAACTCTAGGGTTAGAGGCGTCCTTGGTGGAAATCCTTCGATTCCTCTCATTCTAGCAAGTTTTGGTAGACTAAATCTTGGCTATGGAGTGCCCATGAGGTGTTCCTACTATCCCTAAAGTCTTGTGGGAATTCGTGGAGTGAATCGGAAGATCGGGAGTTGGATTTGGGGGAGTTGACCTGCGGGTGCTGCTCATCCCGACAGCTCAGGTCACACAGGTCTGACCTGTGCCTTTCACCGGTCTCACCGGTGCAGACCCTTAGTTGGGTTTTGCTCAGTTGAACGTCTTGGTGAGTTCCCTATTGTCCTGTGTTACTGTTGTTTCGAGTTTGGTTTGTTTTGGAGCTCAGAAGTTCATGTTTGTGGATTTGGGACTTCCTGGCTTACACCGGTCTAACTGGCGTGCTACACCAGCCTGACCGGCATAGGAGCTTTCTGTGGAAGTTCGCACGTTCAGTCAGGGTGCTCTAGCAGGAACCGGTCTGACTGGTGTGTGCCACCGGACTAACTGGTGTAGTCCAGTAGTTGCTCGAGTTGGTTTTTCCACTGCGTTCTCGGGTTAGCTTTGGTGGTTCTTGGTTCCTAAGACCAGTAGCACTCCAATGGTTGTGTGGTCTTAGCAAACTTGGGTAGTTGAGACAGAGATGTGCTTTGGAAGCTGTGTTCATCTTATTGGAGTTTCCATCTACTTCGAGAAGAATTTTTATCGGCTCCCATTCACTCCCCCCTTCTATGGTCGCCAGTTTCGGTCCTTCACTATGAACACCTCCTTGAGCTCCCCTCATCGCTTGTCACATGCGCCGCCCACACGAGGACCCCACACCTCGGAGTTTTCTCCTTCCCCGCTAGACTAAACTGTGAGCTCCGCCCATCTTATTCCTACAGGAGCCACAATCCTCGATCTCCTACGTCGCTTCTTCCTTGATGTTGTTTTCTTCGCATGGAGCTTCGCGTTGTGGTGACGAACCCATCCCCCTTTTATCCCACACGTCTCATATCGTCTCTTGTCGATCCTTACTCGACGAAGTTCCTCGAAGTCGCCACCGTCCACCTCGCTAGCAGCTTGGTTGGTTTTGCCTCCTCCCCACCTCCACATAGGACCAAACCGTGTCCCAAACCAAGCACTAGAGCTCGATTTCGAGCTTCTCTAGTGAGGTCGCCGCTATGCGCTGCCAACTCCAGCGTGCCCGTCGCCGACCATCTGCCTGGACCCACGTTGATCGTGTGCTAAAAGATATGTGGCCAAGATCCGCTCACACCCAAGTCAATCCAGCCCAATATCGGTCAACCTAGGGTTTTTTGCTAGATACCCTCAGCTTCTTTCGTTTTGCAAGCTAGCCCTTCCACCTATAAAGATCCTTACAGTCAGGTCCATTATTTTTTGTTTAGGCCCCTGAACTTCTTAGTTTTAGCGGCCGAAGTCCTGGATAGGTTATTTTGCGTGTTAGCCCTTCAGTTTATGCGCGTAATTAGGTTTTAGCCCATGGTTTCTTTCTGTTAAGTCCCTGGAAGACTAGTTTCTTTGTCGTTAATCCCCTTAGCCTTGTTTTAACTGTATCTTTGCAGTTTTAGCTTCATTTTAAGCATTTTAGATGTCTATGCGATCGTCTCTGTGATTTTGTTTGTTTTATCAGTGTGTTTATAGTTTTTAGACCTATTTTGTGTATTGTTTTATTTATTGTATGCTTTCCTGTGTGCTTGTAGATATCGTGCATGTTTCGGTTGAGCTACCAGTTGGAGTTAATCGAAAGCAGCTATTTGAAGAAGATCAGTTTTTAGGCAAGGAAAGGAAGCGGTCTTCTCCCCCTGCATATTCTACTTTGTCCTATATAATTGCATGACAAATAAGGTTACTTTTATTACTGTTTTGCATAAATTTGATGGGAGTACCTTTTTATGGACATACCTTGATTTTTACCCATGATCCTTGGAACAACCCGGTTTAATAAATCTTTTGGGTAGACAATGCTTCATTGCTTAACTTGGGTTGGATAAATTTGGTTTTTCCTAGACAAAGGCTTTTATGCGAGAAGATGATGCTTTTGGTTAATACAAGATCATTTGATTTAATCGGAACATGGAGAACCACCCAAGAAAATAGTACAACCATAGTCCATATGGCTTTGGCATAGTGTTGGGGAATTTGGCAAAAACCTTACACCCTCGAAACGTCGGATTTGCTGAAGTTCATGAGATAAGTTTGTGAGTCACCTTCGAGATGAAAACTTCAATTTCGTGGAAGGGAGATGTTCGTAAGAAAATCCTGATGACTCCCAAGTGTTTTTCAGGCCTTCAAGTAATGTGCGAAAATAATAGCCAAATTTGGCTCCTATGCCCGAATCTGCTGTTTATTTCAGGATGGTTGAAATCTGCGAACTTCAGGAATCAGGAACCTGCGAAGTTCTGGAATCAGGGATCTGTGAAGTTCGGGAATCTAGTGAAGTCTTGATTCGGGAGCCACAACGAGTGGTGATTTTCATGAATAAGAGATTCGGGAACCAGGAAGGAGCCAAGTCAAACACATCACCTCAAAAGTCCGGGGTTGAAGTGTGAACTAATGGTAGGCTTGTAAATGTGTGAAATCAACCCCGTAAATCACAGGATGTAAAAGACACTAGTGTACGTGTTCACACTAGGAATACTCCTTATATTCGAGGGTATTCTCGGGATGTAAAAGTCCCTTCGCCTCCATATAAAGGGGGCACGAGGGAACGTGGAAAGGGATCACAACTTTTGAGGCGAGTTCAGACTTTCGGAGATTCTTTGTCTCCATGTCTTTCGTGAATTGCGCACCTTGTTTCGTAACTCTCGTGTTCGGGGACCCCTTCCGATTTTTGGAGCCCCCAACATTGACGCCCATCGTAGTTTCAGCCGAAAAACAGCTCACGATGCCACCACAGAAGAGATCCAAGAAGAATGTTCCCACTGAGACCGACTATTGATAGGTAAAACTCGTATGAAGTTTCGATCCGCAAGCGTACGAATCTCCTATGCCCTTCTTCACCTATGGGAGATCCCAAGGTTCTTGTCAACCCAAGGAGCAAGGGGATTACTAGCGTTTAACTCTACACTGATCTAGTTGATTGAAGACTTATGATAGAAAGATTAATCTATAAAGTAAAGACAAACTAACCCTAGATTACGTTAAAGAGAGATTAAAGGTACACAAGTATGAAGAACGTATGCCCATGGAGTCTAGGCACTTGAAGATGCAATCACCCAAAACATGGTAAAGCCCTGATCCAATCTATCTAGGTGTGTGATCAAGGATTAGACTTTTCCCTTCCCTCGTACATGTCACTACGCGAAGGTAACCGATACTAACCCTAATGAACACGATATGTTGACGTGATCTACGGGAGCAACCCCGAAAGCATGGTAGCTAGCCTTAAACATTAAGCATCATCAACAGAAGATATGATAGACATATGATCCAAACAAAATAAATAGGTGATTACACATCAAGTTCTGTTACAACTCCATGTACAAACGAAAGGTTTACCCCATCATGACGCTAGGCATGGCACTGTTGAGATGGTGGATGCCTCCGATGAAGATGGATCTTCGTTGTCCTTCAACTCCGGCGACACCGTGGCAAGCTCCCAGTGTCCTCCTTCCTCATGGTGACCTCCCTTGGGCTTGGCAATGATTTCTCTTGAGTGTCCTCCCCCAAGGGTTTCTCTCGTAGTCGATTCTCTCTTCCTTGGCGGCTCTGAGGGACTAGACGGCATCTCTGGCGAATGGCGGCTTGCACACACGATTAGGGTTGCATCTACTTAACACCGAGCAAAGGGGGTCCCGAACCGCCACAAAAGTGAGTTAGGCCGGTCTGAACGAGCCGACCGGCCTGGGCCTTTTCTGGGCCGATTCGGGCCCGTTCTTCTCCCCGCGGCTCATCTTGACATTTTGCACTTGTGTCACACCTGTTTTTCCAAAGAAAACCAAGTGCAAACCTATATGCATGGCAGGATCAAGTTTCATGCATATAGTAACAAATAAGTGTATACAGAAACAGTATCACGTAAGAAAAAGAAAGATTATCTGAGATTTACGCTTTATCTTGGGAACGAAGGCTCCAAACATCACAGGCAGTCGACTGGGGGTTGCGTACGCCTAGCTCCAGCAACATCTTCACAAGACTTCAGAGTAGCTTCCTCCTTCTGAGCAACATTGTTTATAGCAAGGGTGAGCACTTGTCGTACTCAGCAAGTGTGGGGAAAGTATGAATGCAAAGGCTTTATAGTGGACTGAGCTCTGAGCATTTAGCACTTTTAGTTGGTCAAATTTTATTAGCACCTGATTACTAAATAAGTATAAGTATATACCAACCCACGTTAAGCATAAAGGTAAGGTACACCATAAGAATATGGCAAGAACAACCAGAGAGCACGATTTAAGTGCATCTTTAAGTTCAATTATCATGTGAGAGTCCAGGCTGCTCTTGACCGTGAGCACGGCTAATCGATTAGTTTTACACTCTGCAGAGGTTGTACACTTTCACCAGAAGTCGCGTAAAAGTCCCGAAGAACTTTAGACCCAACCATGTGATGCCGGCCAAGCATCATACCACACTACCGAGGTGTGATTGCATAGGGACGCTACGAGGCCTTTACAAAGAGTCCTCCCGTGTGTATTAGTCCATAGTAGTATGTCATAGAGGCTATCTTTCGTACTACACTTCTACTCACGGACGGTCAGCAATAGAGTACTTCCGTTCCAAAACCACTCTGGAATAGAATAGCCATAAAAGCATTCGTCCGTCCCCAAACTACTATGCGAGTAATGACCACACAAAGACTTCCCTAATTACTTGGCCAAGACCAGAGCCATATAGTTCTTGTGGTTGCACTGTTGTCCTGGGTGGTCGCTCCATGTTCCGATTAAACATATGGTCTTGTGTATTAAACATCACATATCACATTGGAGCATAGAGTAAAAGAGTATCCATGTTGTTTATTACCAACCCAGTTGAGCAAACTAAGCAAGATCTACCATCAAGATTAATTAAACAACCCAGTTATACAAGGCAATGGTAAAAAGAAACTAGTCATAATCCTTAATAGGAACCCATCAAAATTAATGCAAGCAATGCAATGAGTGATTAAATATAATTCTTAGGACAAAAGATCAAGGACACACTTGCCTTTAACCAGAGGGTAGTTGCTCGGAATCTTCAACTTCAAGTTCTTCAAGACTTCTCGAACGGCGTTCACACTAAGCGCATCAATCATCGGACAAGCATTCAAAGCAGACAAACAAACAAACTAAGGACAATACATCACTCAAAAGAAAAGCTTTAAAAGAACGCACTAAAGGATAGGCTTGATTAGATGGATCACTAAAGCACACAAATTGTGCTTAGAGGAAGAAAGGCTTGGTTAACTTTAAAGAGATGGTTGTGGAAGATTGAGCAAGGACCTGAAAGATCACACTGAGATAGAGCTGGGTAAAGAACGTCTAACGAACGTTTTGCATACATGAGAGATCAAACTATGAGCTGGGTTTATTTTTAATTAGCAATAAATATGTAAGGGATATTTCATAAAGAAAATACCCTAAATTGGAATTAATGCAGCATTATTTTATTTTTAAAAGACCAGAGTAAAGTACTAGTCAAATTTTATTAATAAAAGTTCATATATGAATTGACCAATTAAACATTTAATTTAGAAAAACTAAACTATATGAACCATCTAAACAAAACTTTGTAATTCGAGTAGATCCTATTATTATTAAGAATATCATGGCATTAGCATTAATCAAGTTAACATTTGTTAATAAAAGTCGGTGTAAAAGCCTATCAACTTTTAATTAGTAAATTTAATTAATCATTAAGCAAATTAACATTTGGGTTTTGAAAAACCGAGATAAAGATCTAATTAGATTTTATTCAGAAAAACATGTGAAATAAGCATTACTCAAATTAATATCGATTATGAAAATGGTGTATAACACTATATAGATTTTATTCGGAAGAAACATGTTTATTAAGCACTACTCAAAATTAATTACCAAACTAATTTTTCAGAAAACAAACATGCTGAAAACACACCACTAACGCGTGCTTTATATTATTATGGTCCTAACGCAACTTGAACGGATTAAAACAGAGCTAGAACAAAAGATCTATGCATAAAACAAGATTGGAAGTACCTATACGTGATTATTTATAGATTTTAGGGGCTAGCAAAGAAGATCTGCAAGACACATGCAATAGTGTTCGCAAAAAGAATAAAGATCGGGGTTAGATCTATGAAAGGGGCTCGGTTTGGATCTGATTGCAAGCATCTAATGGATCTAGGGAGTTATATGAAAGAGTTGCAAGACACATGAACTGAGTTACTGATTACCAGATCATATAGGGGGTCATCTGCAAAACAGAGGAGACCTCATCTCCTACCTCTGGACAGAGGCGCTCGGCGGCCCTGGTGGCCAAATCGCCGGTGGACCAAGCGATCTCCAGCTCGGCCAAGGCGGGGAATAGAGAGGGGAGGCGAAGGGGGTTTAGGGATGGTGCTCACAGGCGGAGGAGAGAGGCGGGAGCGGCCGGGATCCGATCGACGACAGAGCTTGGGGTGGCCGGCGGCAGTTGAACGCGGCGGCAGTGCTCCGGTGGCTGGTTCGCGATGGGAAAGAGCTCCCTGGACGCGTCTCGACGTCGCGCAGCTCCTAGTGTAGACGGCTTGCCCCAACGGTGTCCTGGCGCAGCGAATAGGGCGGCGGCGGCGGAGTTGGGCGGTCGGCTCGGCTCGCGGCGGCGCGGCGCGCGGGCGGGGAGGCGGGGCTAGGGCACATGCGTGGAGGCTCGGCCTCGGCTTTAAAGGGCGCGGGGATGCCCTTGGCGTGGCATGCGGCCAAGGTGGCGGCGGCGGCGGCGTGCGGCCTTGGCGGCCTTGGCCTCTCGTGGCCGATGGGCACGGCCGGTGCCTGCGGGCCGGGCTGGAGCGGGTTGGGTCGGGCCCATGGGCTCGGCCCAGTTAGATAGGAATGTTTTTTTATTCAAAATATTTTCTTGTGCAAAGATAAATCCAGAAATATCTAGATAAATCAATAAAGCCACGGAAAATTTTCTAAAAATTCCAAAAATTCCAGGAAAATTCCCAGAGACACATTGGGACGTGAGCTATCCAAATAAAGTGTTTGGAGCTCATGAAAAAGATTTAAGAGCCTTCTAATAAATAGAAATAGCTCAAAGGAAAATGAGAATAAATTCCATAAAAACTCGGAAAATTCTCGGAAGGGTTTGGACAACACCTAAACGCATTTTTGAAACCTTTTGCACTCAAGAATCACCAAGATGCATTGGCATGAATGCAACACTCACAATTTTTTATTTGATTCAGAAAATCAAACAAGGATTTTCTTAAACTATATTTCCTGTAAAGAAAAATAAATGTTGTAAAAGTTTTAAAATTGTGAGAAATTCGTTATTTAATTATTCTCTCTATTCACATCCTGAAATTGGAAATTTCAGGGTGTGACAACTTGGCCCCCTTCATTTGTGTCATTTTGAGGTCATCATCCCCGCCATCAAGAGAGAGGGATCTTTATGAATGAACTTCCGGTCTTTTCATCTCGGTCCTCGGGAGGTCTCCATTCAAGCACATTGGTCCTTGCCACCTTGGGGGCAAGTTCACACATGGTCGGAGTTCCTTGATTGTCTTGCAAAACGTTCTCCGAACTAGTTGCATCTTTCCTCATTTAACAGATGAATTCCTGAAAAAACACTATACTCCAAAATGCACATCCAACGGTGAACTTGTTATATCATTAGTATGCCTGGTGGCGGGTTAGTTCCAAAATGAAGTTCAAACCATAACATAGCAAGTGTTCTTGGTTGACGGAGACCAAAAAGAGCACCATCATGATGAAGACAACGGAATCTCTCTCACTTCAGAACCCTCGCACACCACAGATCAAGAACGAAGGGCAAAACTCGAGGCTATCCAGAAAGCAAGAGCCGAGAAGACAGCACACACTCTAGAACAGTTCACAGAATAAGATGCTCATGATGATGATGATCAGGCTCTAGACAGAGAACTAGAGATAGTACAACAGAAAATACAGCAGCTTCAGAAAGAGAAAGAAAGATTCGCGAACCAGTTGCAAGCAAAAAGAAAGGCTTCAGAAAAGCTAGAGAAACTTAATCAAGAAAAAGAGTAAATTGAAATAATACAAAGAGAAATTGAAGAAATGAAAGAACAAGAAACATCTCATTGTGGCAAGACTCACCACACTAGAATTCTGGTCAAAACAGAAGAACCCCGAAAGAAAATTCCTTCGCGGGTAATGGAATCTCACAATTCGTGGATCCTGAATCACCACTCTCCATAGGGTTGCAAACTGCACCATGCCCACCAAAGTTCAAACCAGTATCTCTCCCGAAATACAACAGCTTCGGAAACTCTAGACAGTTCCTAATGAGGTACGAATCAGCCGTGAACTCAGTTGGAGGAGATGATGTCACGCTGGCCAAATCCTTCATCATTGCCTGTGAAGGTACAGTTCTGAACTAGTACTCTCTGCTACAACCACACTCAGTCTGCAGTTGGGTCGATCTTAAGACAAAATTCATGCAAGCATTCCAGATATTCCATGAAACAACAGCTGAGTCATCAGATCTGTACAACTGCAAGCAGAAAGATAGAGAGCCATTACGGAACTTTGTAAGTAGATTCATGCAACAAAGATCCCAAATCCTCGAAGCGGATGATAAAACAACGATTCAAGCACTGATCAAGGGTCTGACTCCAGGACCAACAGCTTCGCATTTGACATGAAAGAAACCAAAAACAATTGATGAACTTTTTTGTGAACTTGAAGAATACATCATGTCTGATGAGGATCACCGCAGAAGAGTCGTTGAACGAAATGAAGCAAGACAAGGCAACAGAGAAATGATGTGGAGACCTTAATTCCATAATCCACGAAATATCAATAACGTGGAAAATCCTCAGTCCAATCAGAACAATAGACCAAGCACAAGAGGAGGATTTGCACCCAGGGGAACGGGAAGGGGAAGAGGACCCCTGAAGCTCACAAACCTAACCCAAGAAATCCATACTTTTACTGCCAATATCACAGAAGAGGTCATAGCACCGAAGGGTGCCCAGAAACCAAGAAGAACATTGCTAGAATTCAGCAAGAGAAAGCCATGATGAGTATCGCCTCCTCAATGCCAAATCAACTTCGCCCAAGCTTCTGGCGGCCACAGTTCGTGAATTCTCAACCAAGTCTAGTCACAATGCAGCAATTTCAGCAACCACATCCATCTTGGCAACCTTCTTAGCAGTTCTACCCTCAATCACAAGCAATTCAGTCAATTCAACAGCCGCAGCCAATCCAAAAATATTGCCACCACCACCTGATAATTCGTCAAGACCAGAATCGAGTTCAAGAACTCAGAATCCGAAAGCTTTGCCATCTTTCAGAACAATTATGCCCATCACAGGAGGATCAACTATGGAGTTTGAAACCAAAAGGCAGAGAAACAACTATTTCAGATCTGTGACACAATCATCAACGATGGTCCAGCTGCACGACCAGAATGGGCCAAGGTGCCGATAGCATTCACAGAAGAAGATTTCAAGCTGAAGTCCACGAACCACAATGATGCCATGGTCATCAAGGTGAACATAGTCGGATGGGTCATTGGAAAAATTCTAGTGATAATGGAAGTTCGGCAAATATCTTGTTCTTGAAAACCTTCGATAAGATGAACCTGACTCAGCACATGTTGCATCCACTAGAATACCCACTGTAGGGTTTCGGAGGAAAGCCAATCAAGCCAATTGGAAAAGTATCTCTTCCAGTATCTTTCGGAGATCTTGACAACGCCAAAACAGAAACTCTCACTTTCGATGTGGTTGATATATATCATCCATATCCCGTGATTTTCGGCAGAGGATTCATGAACAAATTCAACGTTGTCATAAGACAACAGTTTTTGTGCATGAAGATACTAGTACCCAAAGGAGTTATCACCGTGTTCGGCGATCAGCAAGAGGCTAGAAACATAGAAAAGGGTCATACCCCAGGGCAGACCAACGTATATCAGCTGAATTCTCCCTAAGAAAAGAGAGAACCTTACATCGAGGCTAAGCGAGACAAAGAGAAAATTGAGATAGTTGTCGATGGCGAAACCAAGAAAGTATACCTGGATGACATGCCTGATAGAGCAGTCACGATAGGGGCTCATCTTAGCCCCGAAGAAGAAAACGAGCTCATACTATTCTTGAACAATAACAAAGACGTCTTCGCCTGGTCAGCCAAAGACCTGCAAAGTGTTGACAGAGACATCATCGAACATACCCTGAAAACAAATGAAAAAATAACGCAAAAAAAGCAAAAACTCATAAAAATGTCTGAAGAAAAAGTGAAGGCAGTAGAAGCTGAAGTACAAAGGCTTCAAGACGCGAAAGTGATCAGAGAAGTCTTGTATCCAGTCTGGCTGGCCAACACTGTACCAGTGAAGAAGAAAAACGAAAAATGGAGAATGTGTGTAGACTTCACAGATCTGAATAAGGCATGCAAGAAGGACGAGTTTCCCTTAGAAAGGGTAGACAAAATCATGGATGATGCGGCCAACAGTGAAATGCTCTCACTCTTGGACATGTTCTCAGGATATCACCAAATAAAAGTGCGGAGGTAAGATGAAGAGAAAACAAGCTTCATCACTCCTTTCGGAACATTTTGTTTTGTGAGAATGCCAGAGGGGATGAAGAATGCAGGGTGTACATTTTCGAGAATGTAGCAATAGTCCTTCACCCTCAACTTTGGAGGAACATTTTAGCATATGTTGATGACATAGTAGTCAAAAGCATCCAAAGAAGAGATCACATTGGCGATCTGGCCGAAACTTCCGCAAATCTTAGAGCAGTGAACCTAAGATTGAATCCTGAGAAATATGTCTTCTGCATTCACAAGAGAAAAGTTCTTGGATGTCTCATTTCAACAAAGGGCATAGAGGCGAACCCCGACAAAATCAAAGCGTTGATTGAAATGCAAGATTCAGTTTCCGTAAAGGATGTGCAAAAGTTAACGGGGAGAGTTGCTGCTCTCAACAGATTCATTCCTAGGGCTGCAAAAGGAAGTTTGCCTTTCTTTCATGTTCTCATAAGTTCCAAGAATTTTCAATGGTCTGAAACTTAGAAACAAGCTTTTCAAGAACTCAAAAACTACTTGTCAAATATGACTAAGTTGTGCCCTCCCGAGCCAAAATCACCACATCTGCTATATTTGTCTGCTTCAAATTCGGTTGTAAGTGTCGGGCTAGTACAAGAGAAGGAAGAAGAAGGGAAGTTCAAACAAATCCCAGTATACTTCACTTCAGAAACTCTCTCAGGGTCAAAACTCTTTTATTCTGAGTTGGAAAAGATAGCATATGCAGTTGTAATGGCTGCGAGAAAACTAAGACATTACTTCGAGGGTCACAGAATAAGAGTCTATGCGACCTCATCGACGACACGTCTTCGCTTCGCATCGACGTGACTTCGTCTCTGCCACTTCGCCTACACGTCGATCGAGGGCTTGTGAGACATGGGTACCCATGGGTCCCCACCGACCAGGGTCCCAGAGGTCCCTGTCAAGTGGACCCGACCTGCCAGAATCCCTTCCGACCTGCAAGTGGGCCCAGAGACCTTATCCACAACCCCGGTGACCTTGGAAGACCTTATCAGACTCTGGAAGACCTGCCGGGCTTGTGGAGCAAGCTTCTCCTTAGATCACGGTGGCGTCGCCGCCAGTAGGTCCGAGGATTGCTAGATCCTCTCTGTAATCACGGGGGGAGACCTTCCTAAATCTGTAACCGACCCCGATGAGGGTCCACCGACCTCGAATGGAAACCCTAGCCCACCGACCATATAAGGCGGCCTAGAGCTTCATTCGAGGGGACTTCCCTTCCGCGCATAATTTCACCACACTGGACGTAGGGTTTTACTCTCTAGAGGCCTGAACCAGTCTAAAACCATCGTGTCCTTGCCATTCTTGCCGAGTTTAGAGTTCGATCCAAGAACTACCACCTACGCTCTTAGGTCCCGATCCCCCATTAGTCAACCTACAACCTCTTGGGTAGCCCCCTTGCGGATCGGTCCAGGTCTCACCCCCTGACAGTTGGCGCGCCAGGTAGGGGAGATCGGGAACTCGCTGTGTAGCATGGTGGCCGGACCTGCGTCCTCTTCGGCGACAACGCGAAGGACTCCCTCACGGCGCGCAGATGTTTTTTCGCGCCCACCCGCCCACGCCTGCGATCCAATCGCGAGGCTACGTGAATCATGAAGACAGAGCAATCGACCTGGAGTCTTGAGATCGACACATTGCTGGTCTACACACGCTCTTCCTTGTGACGATCGCCGCATGAGGGTCGAGCTCGTGCACGTCCTCTGCCTCGACGAGATTACCGGCATCATCAACACGTCGCCGGCCACTTGCACGTGAAGACGTGACCGAGTCAATCTCTGGCGGCCGCACCCTGGTGCCGTCAGTCCTCCACGTCGAAGACGCGGCAATTGCTTCGGCTGTCGTCGGCAAGCTCTTCTTCTTGTCATTATTGCTGCTCGTTGCCGCTGTCCAAGATCTCATCTATGGCGACATCGCGTGTATACGTGAAGAATACGGCCTGGACTTCGACATCCACACCAAATCCACGCGTGAAGTGCTCTGGCCTTCACGCAGGAAGCCATGTCCGTCACGTACGGTGCAAAAAAAAATCCATCTACGCGATGGATACCTGAACAGGGAAGTTTCCTTCTAAGCCTTTTTCTATCATATCTTATCTGATGTGTGCTTTGTCCCTTTCATTGGATGTTCTTCTAATATATTTTTCCTCCTACGTGATGTGCATGCATGGTCCTCCATGTGTGCACGAGGTTGACGTAGGCATCTGGATAAGCATGCGAGACAACAGCACCACGCCTTGCATGGCGCTGACCTGGTCGAGATGCTGTCAGATCACATCTCCTGTCTCCGACCTTCATGGCTTCTCGAGTCCTGCCCAACCTGCTGTACTGAAGATCGATGTCTCGCACAATTACTCCCGGGGGCAGCGTCCACTCTGTCCTCGTCAACTAGCTCCGTTGACCTTCCACGGCCACTCGCCGACCGCGCTCAGCAACGCGGCGACCACTACAACGTCGGCACGACTCAGGTCGCGTTACCGTCGACATCGACAGGTCGACACGACCCATACCTCGTCAGATCGGCATGTCTCCAACTTGGCGTCGACGGCCACGTCACAAGCTCGCCACGTCGACCCACAAAAGCTTAGTGTTATTTGCAATTACATATTTTTACTACTTCTGTATATTTTCGGCGATCATCTCGGTCTCCATGACCTTTACCGACTCCTCCCCCTTCGACACGCTCGGGGGCTTGGCGTAGCCGACCTCGACACGCTCGGGGACTTGGCTTTGCCAATCTAAGGGTCGTTTGACCTGAGGGACTTAATTAACTTCTGTGCGTTTTCCCTTTAAATGTCTTTTACTTATTATGGAAATTCTTAAGTCGTGTGGTTGCGAGACCTTAGGTCCAAGGCCCCCCTCCGCGCGCCAGATGCACCTAAGCCTCCACGCTAAGCCGTGCAGTCGGTAAGCCGTTCCTTCACTGAGTTGGGTTAGCGGAGGGGACACGTTTTGCAGCTTCATAGCATTTGAGTTCACATGATTTGCTCTTGGCACGATGAGGGGAATGCTTTCTCAAACAAAACAACATGCACATGTTTAGCTCGGGCTACGATTTCGTTATACTTTGACAGATTGATACACCATCTTTGCATCTTCTTTGTTCCACAGGGCCAGCTCCTTCCAGCTTTCGGAGTACTTCTATGGATGTGTCTCCTGTTGCCTAGCGGACCTCTCTGGCTCGCGATGGGAGGCGATTTGGCGCCTCCACGACTCATCCCACTTCCACACTCGGGGCTCGTCATCCGCTGTAGGTCTACAGACCTCCCGGCGTCTCCATCGTCGCCCACTGTAGGTCTACGGACCTCCCGGCGGTTCCCTCGTCGCCCGTTGTAGGTCTACAGACCTCCCAGCGGTTCCCTCGTCGCCCGCTGTAGGTCTACGGACCTCTCGGCGGTTCCCTCGTCGCCCACTGTAGGTCTACGGACCTCCCGGCAGCTCCCTCGTCGCCCGCTGTAGGTCTACGGACCTCCCGACAGCTTCTTCGTCGCCCTCTGTAAGTCTACGGACCTCCCGACGTCTCTGTCGTCATCCACTTCAGCAGAAGGCCATCGCAGAAGCTCCTTTGTGTTGGCTTCACCTGATTCCGGTCAGGTCGGCGGTTCTTCACGCAACGACTGCGCCTTGTCTTCACTTCAAGCCCCTGGACCTACTCTCCAGAGACTTGATGTTCGCCGTCGTACGCGCTGAGGAGGGTTTTTTTATTGATCTCTATGCACCCTATGCGGCTTCATCGACGCCACGTCTTCGCTTCGCTTTGACGCGACTTCATCCCCGCCGCTTCGCCTACACATCGATCGGGGGATTGTGAGACATGGGTACCCATGGTGCCCACGGGTCCCCACCGACCAGGGTCCCAAAGGTCCCTATCAAGTGGACCCGACCTGCCAGAAGCCATGCCGACCTGCAAGTGGGCCCAGAGACCTTATCCGCAACCGCGGCGACCTTGGAAGACCTTGGACGACCTTATCTAGACTCCGGAAGACCTGCCGGACTTGTGGAGAAAGCCTCTCCCTAGATCACAGTGGTGGCGCCGCCAGTAGGTGTCACACCCTGAAATTTCCCAATTTCAGGATGTGAATAGAAAGAATAATTAAATAACGATTTTCTCATAATTTTAAAATTTTTCCAACATTTATTCTTCTTTACAGGAAATATAGTATAGGAAAAATCCTTTGTTTGATTTTCTAGATTAAATAAAAAGTTATGTGTGTTGCATTCATGTTGATGCATCTTGGTGCTTTTTGAGTGCTAAAGGTTTCAAAAGTGCGTTTAGGTGCCGATCAATATCTTCTAAGAATTTTCCAACTTTTTCTGGGGTTTATTCTATTTCCTCGAGCTATTTCTATTTATTAGAAGGCTCTAAAATTCTTCTCTTGGGCTCCAAATATTTTATTTGGATTGTTCGTATCTCAATCTATCTCTCGGGAATTTTCCTAGATTTTTGGGATTTTACGGTTGTTTTTTTTGCTTCTAAACATTTTCTAGGTTTTTTTGAAAATTTGTTTCGCACCGAAAAATTCAGAAAAAAAAACCCAACAAAACCTATTCTATCGATGCGGGCTGAGTCCGCTCCCGCAAGCCGACCCCGGCAGCAGCCCGTCGAGGCCCATCCGAGCCCATCGGCCACGTCGCGGACCGGCCGAGCACGCGCCGCCGGCCCTCATAGGCGTGCGTGCCACGCCGCCCTAGGGCTGCGTGCCTACTTAAGGAGAGGCCCCGCGCTGCGCGCCCCTTCTCATGCCCGGCCGCCTCGCTACCCCGCGCGGTGCCGCACCGGAGCCGTGAAGCCCGAGGGCCGCCGCCGATGTTGCCGTCGTCGATCCGCTGCGACGAGCCGACCCCGCCACAAGCTTCCGCGTGCCGGGCGGAGCGGTCGCCTCCGGGGAGGTCTGCAGCACGGTGCACGACACCCGCCGGCCAACCTCTTCACTTCCGCGCCGACGGGACCTCACCGTCCATGCACGCCCGGGCTGCAGGCCACCGTTCCCTCCTCTAGCAGCGGCCAAGACGAACACCGCCGCATGGAGTCCGCTGTGCGTTGCAACTGGCTTTTGTCGCCTTCGCCGGCCGGCCAGGAGCTCCCCGGGGCCAAGCTGAAGCCGCCCCGGAGTCGTGCACCGTTGCCTCGCATGCTCGCCGGCCAGAGTCGTGTGTCGCCTCCTCCTCCTCCTTGTGCCGAACCAGGACACCACCGGATGCAGCGCCGAGCCGCACGCTTGCTGCCCGTCGTTTGCATTTCGTCACTAGAGGAGTCTCACGCCGCCACCTGCTAAGATCGAGCCAGCCACCATACCTTCGCCACCAAGAAGACCACTGTCTCCACCAATACCCGTCCGTCTCTGTCATTTCAACCGGTGAGCACATCCTCGTACAAACTCTGAAATCTCTATTCATCTGGCTCTCCAGTAAAGCAGTAAAGGATTCGCCATCTTCTTCAATTCCTTGTGAGCAGACTCGCTGCTGCCATGCTCTGAAGCTTCAGTAAGGTTGCCTTTCGCTGGATAAGCTGTTGGTCAAGTCTCTATCAAGCTGCTGCCATCATCGGATGCGCTCACCATCACTGATCACACTAGAGGTAACAAGATTTCTTACGCTGGCCTTCTTCCATTCTGTGCTTAAATGTCGTTTTGCACGTCCTCCGTTTCACACCGGCCATCACCTGCAAGTTCGCAACATCTACTACATGGTAGTTCATTATGCAATCCATTCAGTTATTCAATTCATCGTGAATTCAGCTCACACACATCGAGCACTCAAGTTAGTCTTTGGTTCTACTTAAGTTAATTGTTGCCGCCAGATATTTCAGCACCTTTGATTCATCTCATTCTTAACCTTGTGGCTTATCTCATAGTAACGTGCTAATAAACATCTATCTTTGCCGTACATCAACAAGCTAGTGTATTTCACTTGTCTGTTCATGTTCCTTGCTTGATGTGAGCATGACATCATGCATATGTCACAAATATATTATTTTGCTTATCGAGCCAACACTAGTAATCTAAGCTACATGTCTCTACCTACTCTTTGCGTTGTAAATCACCCATCCAACGCAATCTTCGGTTAACCTTGATTAGATCCTTAATCCTTGTTTAATCTATATATCTCACGTTTAGCCCGTTTAAGCTCGTTCTTGTTGCTTTAGTTTCGTCTCATCATAAACAATGTGCTAGACATGATGGTTACTCTAAAATGTGTCTTGATAATTTATTCTATATTATTTGGTTAATGCCTAGTTATACATGCCTTTTATAAATAAAAGCAATGTAGCAACGCACCGTTTTTCATAATTAATGTTAATTTGATTAATAATTATATCGCATGCTTTCATATATAAAATCTAATTAGATCTTTATCTCGGTTTTCATAAACCAAATGTTAATTTGCTTAATGATTTAGTTAATCTTTTCTAATTAAAATTTGATCAGGCTTTTACATCGGCTTTTATAATAAATGTTAATATGATTAATATCAGTTCCATAATGTTTTCAATATTAATATGATCTACTCGAATTACAAAGTTTCGTTTAGATTGTTCATATAGTTTAGTTTTTCTAAATTAAATGTTTAATCGGTTTAATCCATATATGAATCTTTATTAATAAAACTTGACTAGTTCGTTACACCGGTTTTGTAAATAAAGCTTAATTTACTTTAATTCCAACCTGGGGTATTTTATTTATATCCTTATATATATTTCATTAATTAAAATAAACCCAACTCATAGTTTGATCTCTCATTAATGCAAATAATTCGTTAGACGTTTGGTGTCAGCTTTAGCTTAGTAGCTCTTTTGATCAAGTTTATCAGAAGCTCTAAACCTTTCTAGTGTTAGCCTAAGCTAAACCTTGTGCATCTAATCAGGCCTTAGAGTTTTTGATTAGCTTAGTAGCTTTATCCGTGTGAGTAGTTGCCTTTGCTCATTTGCCTATCAAGTAATCTTATCACTCTTGTTTCATGTTAGAATCTTGTTTATCAGCATCTAGCCAGTTGAGGTCTATCCCATCCCTATTAGGTTGTCTTTTTATAAATCAGCTATGTTCTTATGCCCAATCTTTCGTAGCTATACTTTTCTTTAGAGCTAATCTTGTTATCGGTTCCTTTACCATAGCTTACCTTTGTTTAGTGTTCTCCCTTGACCTAGTTCTCTTTGTAGGCTGGTTCTCCTAACCCTCGCTTAAGGTTTCTTGTGTGCTTGATAATTCGTTGCTATCGTTCTAGTTCGTTTCACCGTAACTCATGTGTTAGCATGTGTATCACTTGTTACTTGTTTTAAACATCAAACTTGCATGTTAATCTTGACTAATATTTATTCCATTACTTTTCTAAATAAAAGTGATTAGGTTCTATTCCGGTTTTCTTTAATCATGCCGTAAATTGGTTAATGCTTATTTATAACTAGCTTTTATAAATAAAAGATGCTTAGTGCTACATATCGGTTTTCATAATAAATTTAATATGCATAATGGTATTATAATTATCTTTTCAATATTAATATGCTTAGTTGAACACGAAGTATAAAGTTATTCGATTAGATTCTTTCACATGCTTTGTCTTTTAATATTAATTGTTAATTGGATATAACTTGTACTTAAATATCTGCTAATAAATATGACTAAGTTTACGCGTGTTTTCTTAACTAAACATAAACTGCTTTGTAATATTCTTGCCACATTATTTTATAATTAAAACATATGAAGCACGTAGTCTCTTGTTGTTGATAATAATCTTTCGATAGCTTCGACCTTAGTTTTGCTTTCAACGTTTTTTTGGTCGTTGTGTAACCATAGAACCGAGTCTATCCTTTAGTGCGCTCTTTTAAAGTTTTCTTTTGATTGGTGCATTGTTCTTAGTTGTACTTATTGCTTTGTATGTTGTGCCCGATGATTGCTTCGAGTAGAAGAAGGATCGTTGTTCGTTTGCTTTGAAGATAAGCAGTTTCAAGTGAGCAAGTGTTGAAGAGCGAGAAGAGTAGCTTTTCGTTGGAGAAAGGCAAGTGTCCCTAACCACCTTCTACCTATGCTTTATTACAAGATTATACTATGCATTAATTGGAACATGGAGCGACCACCCAGGAAAACAGTACTACCACAAGACATATGGCTCTGTCTTGGCCAATTAATTAGAAAACCTGGTGTTAGGTATGCTTTACCCGATAGGGGTTGGGGGTTGCCGGTAGTTGGTGTATAGCCCGGCCCTCAGACTGATCTGCTCTATGGTAGCTTCGCAGCTGAGAGAGGTTTATGCATTGCTGTTGTCAAGTAACCTAGCGAGCGATGCACCGGGGGGATCTTTGTAAAGGCCTCGTAGCGTCCCTATGCAATCACACCTCGGTAGTGTGGTATGGTGTCTTGCAAACACCGCATGGTTGGGTCTAAAGTTCTTCGGGACTTTTACGCGACTTGTGGGTAAAGATGTACAACCTCCGCAGAGTGTAAAACTAATCGATTAGCCGTGCCCACGGTCACGGGCGGCCTGGACCCTCACATGATTAATTAAACTTAAAGATGGACTTTAAATCACTTCTGGTTAGTTCTTGTGGCCTTGCTGAGTACCAACCATAAGTGTACTCATCCTTGTTTATTGCTGCTCAGAAGCAAAAGGTGTAAAGCCACTGAAGATGGTGTTGATGCTAGGCGTACGTAGCCCCCAGTCGATTGCTTGTGGAGTTGGTGCCTCCGTTTCCAGGATTGAGCTGTCTAACTCTGATAGATTTGTAAGTTTGCTTATGTTATTTTACGTGATACTGTTACTGTTATTCACTTATGTCTACTATATGCATGAAACTTGATCCTGGCATGCATATAGTTATGCACTTGGTTTACTTTTCTAAAACCGGGTGTGACAGAGTGGTATCAGGGCTGTATCGACGGTAGGACGTAAGCCTAGTTAGCAATGGTCATTCCCTAAGGCTTCATTTGATCTAAAATTCATCACTACCCTTGACTTGAGCTCGTGATGAATATTCTCACTACTTGACCATTCCTTATTCCTAATCCTTCTTGATAACTTACCTTTCTGATTTGACTCCTATTCATTTGCACTCCATTGCTTTGCAAATGTTAAACTCTCTACCCTTGTCTACTTATTTTCTCCCCCTTGATCTTGATCTTGCATTCATTTTCATTTGAATGACCTTACTTGTTTCATGCAATACACCTCCTTGATTTATCTGTGTTATTGTTACTCTCGCATCCCTTATTGTTTTATACCCTTGATATCTCTTCTTATTCTTTAATAATCAATATGACTTGATTTTAGCAACGGTGTAATCTTTCCCATCCTACCTCTCCTTGCTTTTCAAACAATGCCGCTTTGGACTCCTTCCTTGACTTTTGATTCCAAAGTGTCCTTTCTTATTCAACATCCCTAGGCGATCATGACCAGAAGAAGCTATGTCCATGCTTAGGAGGATCCCCTCGACTCGTTAACAACGTTTAGCCTCGTTTTGTCTATCGATTGGTGCAATTGTGTGTTTGCATGATGTTGCTTGGTTTTATGACCTTGTTTGAGTTGGTTCCTTGAAGTGAGTGTTGGTGTATTGTGGATCCTATATACGCAATGACATCGGTTGCCTAGTTGGGTTTCTCTTTGTACCTCCCACATCCTTGCCATCTTTCTTTATTTCAACTCACTAGAGGCATTACCGGAAGGAAGTTAAAGGCAGATGCAAGATGAAGAAAAGAAGACTTCACTCTACCTTCCTTCCCACCTTGTGCTTGCTTTTATCCCATCTACCTCACTCTAATGAAGACCCCAATGACCAAGAAAGACGAATACTGAAGATCCTACACCCAGACAACAAAAGAGGATGACTGCCTACCTACCTCAATAGCAATATTCTTATTTATCTCCCTTCTCCTTGTTTCTTCTTTCTTCGAATCTCGGGACGAGATTCTGTTTAAGGGGGGTAGATTTGTCACACCCTGAAATTTCCCAATTTCAGGATGTGAATAAAAAGAATAATTAAATAAGGATTTTCTCATAATTTTAAAATTTTTCCAACATTTATTCTTCTTTACAGGAAATATAGTATAGGAAAAATCCTTTGTTTGATTTTCTAAATTAAATAAAAAGTTATGTGTGTTGCATTCATGTTGATGCATCTTGGTGCTTTTTGAGTGCTAAAGGTTTCAAAAGTGCGTTTAGGTGCCGATCAATATCTTCTAAGAATTTTCCAACTTTTTCTGGGGTTTATTCTATTTCCTCGAGCTATTTCTATTTATTAGAAGGCTCTAAAATTCTTCTCTTGGGCTCCAAATATTTTATTTGGATTGTTCGTATCTCAATCTATCTCTGGGAATTTTCCTAGATTTTTGGGATTTTCTGGTTGTTTTTTTTGCTTCTAAACATTTTCTAGGTTTTTTTGAAAATTTGTTTCGCACTGAAAAATTCAGAAAAAAAAACCCAACAAAACCTATTCTATCGATCTGGGCTGAGTCCGCTCCCGCAAGCCTGACCCAGCAGCAGCCCGTCGAGGCCCATCTGAGCCCATCGGCCACGTCGCAGACCGGCCGAGGGCACGCGCCGCCGGCCCTCATAGGCGTGCGTGCCACGCCGCCCTAGGGCTGCGTGCCTACTTAAGGAGAGGCCCCGCGCCTGCGCGCCCCTTCTCATGCCCGGCCGCCTCGCTACCCCTGCGCAGTGCCGCACCGGAGCCGTGAAGCCCGAGGGCCGCCGCCGATGTTGCCGTCGTCGATCTGCTGCGACGAGCCGACCCCCGCCACAAGCTTCCGCGTGCCGGGCGGAGCGGTCGCCTCCAGGAGGTCTGCAGCACGGTGCACGACACCCGCCGGCCAACCTCTTCACTTCCGCGCCGACGGGACCTCACCGTCCATGCACGCCCAGGCTGCAGGCCACCGTTCCCTCCTCTAGCAGCGGCCAAGACGAACACCGCCGCATGGAGTCCGCTGTGCGTTGCAACTGGCTTTTGTCGCCTTCGCCGGCCGGCCAGGAGCTCCCCGGGGCCAAGCTGAAGCCGCCCCGGAGTCGTGCACCGTTGCCTCGCATGCTCGCCGGCCAGAGTCGTGTGTCGCCTCCTCCTCCTCCTTGTGCCGAACCAGGACACCACCGGATGCAGCGCCGAGCCGCACGCTTGCTGCCCGTCGTTTGCATTTCGTCACTAGAGGAGTCTCACGCCGCCACCTGCTAAGATCGAGCCAGCCACCATACCTTCGCCACCAAGAAGACCACTGTCTCCACCAATACCCGTCCGTCTCTGTCATTTCAACCGGTGAGCACATCCTCGTACAAACTCTGAAATCTCTATTCATCTGGCTCTCCAGTAAAGCAGTAAAGGATTCGCCATCTTCTTCAATTCCTTGTGAGCAGACTCGCTGCTGCCATGCTCTGAAGCTTCAGTAAGGTTGCCTTTCGCTGGATAAGCTGTTGGTCAAGTCTCTATCAAGCTGCTGCCATCATCGGATGCGCTCACCATCACTGATCACACTAGAGGTAACAAGATTTCTTACGCTGGCCTTCTTCCATTCTGTGCTTAAATGTCGTTTTGCACGTCCTCCGTTTCACACCGGCCATCACCTGCAAGTTCGCAACATCTACTACATGGTAGTTCATTATGCAATCCATTCAGTTATTCAATTCATCGTGAATTCAGCTCACACACATCGAGCACTCAAGTTAGTCTTTGGTTCTACTTAAGTTAATTGTTGCCGCCAGATATTTCAGCACCTTTGATTCATCTCATTCTTAACCTTGTGGCTTATCTCATAGTAACGTGCTAATAAACATCTATCTTTGCCGTACATCAACAAGCTAGTGTATTTCACTTGTCTGTTCATGTTCCTTGCTTGATGTGAGCATGACATCATGCATATGTCACAAATATATTATTTTGCTTATCGAGCCAACACTAGTAATCTAAGCTACATGTCTCTACCTACTCTTTGCGTTGTAAATCACCCATCCAACGCAATCTTCAGTTAACCTTGATTAGATCCTTAATCCTTGTTTAATCTATATATCTCACGTTTAGCCCGTTTAAGCTCGTTCTTGTTGCTTTAGTTTCGTCTCATCATAAACAATGTGCTAGACATGATGGTTACTCTAAAATGTGTCTTGATAATTTATTCTATATTATTTGGTTAATGCCTAGTTATACATGCCTTTTATAAATAAAAGCAATGTAGCAACGCACCGTTTTTCATAATTAATGTTAATTTGATTAATAATTATATCGCATGCTTTCATATATAAAATCTAATTAGATCTTTATCTCGGTTTTCATAAACCAAATGTTAATTTGCTTAATGATTTAGTTAATCTTTTCTAATTAAAATTTGATCAGGCTTTTACATCGGCTTTTATAATAAATGTTAATATGATTAATATCGGTTCCATAATGTTTTCAATATTAATATGATCTACTCGAATTACAAAGTTTCGTTTAGATTGTTCATATAGTTTAGTTTTTCTAAATTAAATGTTTAATCGGTTTAATCCATATATGAATCTTTATTAATAAAACTTGACTAGTTCGTTACACCGGTTTTGTAAATAAAGCTTAATTTACTTTAATTCCAACCTGGGGTATTTTATTTATATCCTTATATATATTTCATTAATTAAAATAAACCCAACTCATAGTTTGATCTCTCATTAATGCAAATAATTCGTTAGACGTTTGGTGTCAGCTTTAGCTTAGTAGCTCTTTTGATCAAGTTTATCAGAAGCTCTAAACCTTTCTAGTGTTAGCCTAAGCTAAACCTTGTGCATCTAATCAGGCCTTAGAGTTTTTGATTAGCTTAGTAGCTTTATCTGTGTGAGTAGTTGCACTGCTCATTTGCCTATCAAGTAATCTTATCACTCTTGTTTCATGTTAGAATCTTGTTTATCAGCATCTAGCCAGTTGAGGTCTATCCCATCCCTATTAGGTTGTCTTTTTATAAATCAGCTATGTTCTTATGCCCAATCTTTCGTAGCTATACTTTTCTTTAGAGCTAATCTTGTTATCGGTTCCTTTACCATAGCTTACCTTTGTTTAGTGTTCTCCCTTCAGCCTAGTTCTCTTTGTAGACTGGTTCTCCTAACCCTCGCTTAAGGTTTCTTGTGTGCTTGATAATTCGTTGCTATCGTTCTAGTTCGTTTCACCGTAACTCATGTGTTAGCATGTGTATCACTTGTTACTTGTTTTAAACATCAAACTTGCATGTTAATCTTGACTAATATTTATTCCATTACTTTTCTAAATAAAAGTGATTAGGTTCTATTCCGGTTTTCTTTAATCATGCCGTAAATTGGTTAATGCTTATTTATAACTAGCTTTTATAAATAAAAGATGCTTAGTGCTACATATCGGTTTTCATAATAAATTTAATATGCATAATGGTATTATAATTATCTTTTCAATATTAATATGCTTAGTTGAACACGAAGTATAAAGTTATTCGATTAGATTCTTTCACATGCTTTGTCTTTTAATATTAATTGTTAATTGGATATAACTTGTACTTAAATATCTGCTAATAAATATGACTAAGTTTACCGTGTTTTCTTAACTAAACATAACCTGCTTTGTAATATTCTTGCCACATTATTTTATAATTAAAACATATGAAGCACGTAGTCTCTTGTTGTTGATAATAATCTTTCGATAGCTTCGACCTTAGTTTTGCTTTCAACGTTTTTTTGGTCGTTGTGTAACCATAGAACCGAGTCTATCCTTTAGTGCGCTCTTTTAAAGTTTTCTTTTGATTGGTGCATTGTTCTTAGTTGTACTTATTGCTTTGTATGTTGTGCCCGATGATTGCTTCGAGTAGAAGAAGGATCGTTGTTCGTTTGCTTTGAAGATAAGCAGTTTCAAGTGAGCAAGTGTTGAAGAGCAGTAAGAGTAGCTTTTCGTTGGAGAAAGGCAAGTGTCCCTAACCACCTTCTACCTATGCTTTATTACAAGATTATACTATGCATTAATTGGAACATGGAGCGACCACCCAGGAAAACAGTACTACCACAAGACATATGGCTCTGTCTTGGCCAATTAATTAGAAAACCTGGTGTTAGGTATGCTTTACCCGATAGGGCTTGGGGGTTGCCGGTAGTTGGTGTATAGCCCGGCCCTCGGACGATCTGCTCTATGGTAGCTTCGCGGTGAGAGAGGTTTATGCATTGCGCTGTCAAGTAACCTAGCGAGCAGTCTGCACCAGGGGATCTTTGTAAAGGCCTCGTAGCGTCCCTATGCAATCACACCTCGGTAGTGTGGTATGGTGTCTTGCAAACACCGCATGGTTGGGTCTAAAGTTCTTCGGGACTTTTACGCGACTTGTGGGTAAAGATGTACAACCTCCGCAGAGTGTAAAACTAATCGATTAGCCGTGCCCACGGTCACGGGCGGCCTGGACCCTCACATGATTAATTAAACTTAAAGATGGACTTTAAATCACTTCGGTTAGTTCTTGTGGCCTTTTGAGTACCAACCATAAGTGTACTCATCCTTGTTTATTGCTGCTCAGAAGCAAAAGGTGTAAAGCCACTGAAGATGGTGTTGATGCTAGGCGTACGTAGCCCCCAGTCGATTGCTTGTGGAGTTGGTGCCTCCGTTTCCAGGATTGAGCTGTCTAACTCTGATAGATTTGTAAGTTTGCTTATGTTATTTTACGTGATACTGTTACTGTTATTCACTTATGTCTACTATATGCATGAAACTTGATCCTGGCATGCATATAGTTATGCACTTGGTTTACTTTTCTAAAACCGGGTGTGACAGAGTGGTATCAGAGCTGTATCGACGGTAGGACGTAAGCCTAGTTAGCAATGGTCATTCCCTAAGGCTTCATTTGATCTAAAATTCATCACTACCCTTGACTTGAGCTCTGTGATGAATATTCTCACTACTTGACCATTCCTTATTCCTAATCCTTCTTGATAACTTACCTTTCTGATTTGACTCCTATTCATTTGCACTCCATTGCTTTGCAAATGTTAAACTCTCTACCCTTGTCTACTTATTTTCTCCCCCTTGATCTTGATCTTGCATTCATTTTCATTTGAATGACCTTACTTGTTTCATGCAATACACCTCCTTGATTTATCTGTGTTATTGTTACTCTCGCATCCCTTATTGTTTTATACCCTTGATATCTCTTCTTATTCTTTAATAATCAATATGACTTGATTTTAGCAACGGTGTAATCTTTCCCATCCTACCTCTCCTTGCTTTTCAAACAATGCCGCTTTGGACTCCTTCCTTGACTTTTGATTCCAAAGTGTCCTTTCTTATTCAACATCCCTAGGCGATCATGACCGAAGAAGCTATGTCCATGCTTAGGAGGATCCCCTCTGACTCTGTTAACAACGTTTAGCTTAGCATTTTCGTCTATCGATTGGTGCAATTGTGTGTTTGCATGATGTTGCTTGGTTTTATGACCTTGTTTGAGTTGGTTCCTTGAAGTGAGTGTTGGTGTATTGTGGATCCTATATCTGCAATGACATCAGCTGCCTAGTTGGGTTTCTCTTTGTACCTCCCACATCCTTGCCATCTTTCTTTATTTCAACTCACTAGAGGCATTACCGGAAGGAAGTTAAAGGCAGATGCAAGATGAAGAAAAGAAGACTTCACTCTACCTTCCTTCCCACCTTGTGCTTGCTTTTATCCCATCTACCTCACTCTAATGAAGACCCCAATGACCAAGAAAGACGAATACTGAAGATCCTACACCCAGACAACAAAAGAGGATGACTGCCTACCTACCTCAATAGCAATATTCTTATTTATCTCCCTTCTCCTTGTTTCTTCTTTCTTCGAATCTCGGGACGAGATTCTGTTTAAGGGGGGTAGATTTGTCACACCCTGAAATTTCCCAATTTCAGGATGTGAATAAAAAGAATAATTAAATAAGGATTTTCTCATAATTTTAAAATTTTTCCAACATTTATTCTTCTTTACAGGAAATATAGTATAGGAAAAATCCTTTGTTTGATTTTCTAAATTAAATAAAAAGTTATGTGTGTTGCATTCATGTTGATGCATCTTGGTGCTTTTTGAGTGCTAAAGGTTTCAAAAGTGCGTTTAGGTGCCGATCAATATCTTCTAAGAATTTTCCAACTTTTTCTGGGGTTTATTCTATTTCCTCGAGCTATTTCTATTTATTAGAAGGCTCTAAAATTCTTCTCTTGGGCTCCAAATATTTTATTTGGATTGTTCGTATCTCAATCTATCTCTGGGAATTTTCCTAGATTTTTGGGATTTTCTGGTTGTTTTTTTTGCTTCTAAACATTTTCTAGGTTTTTTTGAAAATTTGTTTCGCACTGAAAAATTCAGAAAAAAAACCCAACAAAACCTATTCTATCGATCTGGGCTGAGTCCGCTCCCGCAAGCCTGACCCAGCAGCAGCCCGTCGAGGCCCATCTGAGCCCATCGGCCACGTCGCAGACCGGCCAGGCACTGCCGCCGGCCCTCATAGGCGTGCGTGCCACGCCGCCCTAGGGCTGCGTGCCTACTTAAGGAGAGGCCCCGCGCCTGCGCGCCCCTTCTCATGCCCGGCCGCCTCGCTACCCCTGCGCAGTGCCGCACCGGAGCCGTGAAGCCCGAGGGCCGCCGCTGATGTTGCCGTCGTCGATCTGCTGCGACAGAGCCGACCCCGCCACAAGCTTCCGCGTGCCGGGCGGAGCGGTCGCCTCCAGGAGGTCTGCAGCACGGTGCACGACACCCGCCGGCCAACCTCTTCACTTCCGCGCCGACGGGACCTCACCGTCCATGCACGCCCAGGCTGCAGGCCACCGTTCCCTCCTCTAGCAGCGGCCAAGACGAACACCGCCGCATGGAGTCCGCTGTGCGTTGCAACTGGCTTTTGTCGCCTTCGCCGGCCGGCCAGGGAGCTCCCCGGGGCCAAGCTGAAGCCGCCCCGGAGTCGTGCACCGTTGCCTCGCATGCTCGCCGGCCAGAGTCGTGTGTCGCCTCCTCCTCCTCCTTGTGCCGAACCAGGACACCACCGGATGCAGCGCCGAGCCGCACGCTTGCTGCCCGTCGTTTGCATTTCGTCACTAGAGGAGTCTCACGCCGCCACCTGCTAAGATCGAGCCAGCCACCATACCTTCGCCACCAAGAAGACCACTGTCTCCACCAATACCCGTCCGTCTCTGTCATTTCAACCGGTGAGCACATCCTCGTACAAACTCTGAAATCTCTATTCATCTGGCTCTCCAGTAAAGCAGTAAAGGATTCGCCATCTTCTTCAATTCCTTGTGAGCAGACTCGCTGCTGCCATGCTCTGAAGCTTCAGTAAGGTTGCCTTTCGCTGGATAAGCTGTTGGTCAAGTCTCTATCAAGCTGCTGCCATCATCGGATGCGCTCACCATCACTGATCACACTAGAGGTAACAAGATTTCTTACGCTGGCCTTCTTCCATTCTGTGCTTAAATGTCGTTTTGCACGTCCTCCGTTTCACACCGGCCATCACCTGCAAGTTCGCAACATCTACTACATGGTAGTTCATTATGCAATCCATTCAGTTATTCAATTCATCGTGAATTCAGCTCACACACATCGAGCACTCAAGTTAGTCTTTGGTTCTACTTAAGTTAATTGTTGCCGCCAGATATTTCAGCACCTTTGATTCATCTCATTCTTAACCTTGTGGCTTATCTCATAGTAACGTGCTAATAAACATCTATCTTTGCCGTACATCAACAAGCTAGTGTATTTCACTTGTCTGTTCATGTTCCTTGCTTGATGTGAGCATGACATCATGCATATGTCACAAATATATTATTTTGCTTATCGAGCCAACACTAGTAATCTAAGCTACATGTCTCTACCTACTCTTTGCGTTGTAAATCACCCATCCAACGCAATCTTCAGTTAACCTTGATTAGATCCTTAATCCTTGTTTAATCTATATATCTCACGTTTAGCCCGTTTAAGCTCGTTCTTGTTGCTTTAGTTTCGTCTCATCATAAACAATGCGCTAGACATGATGGTTACTCTAAAATGTGTTTTGATAATTTATTCTATATTATTTGGTTAATGCCTAGTTATACATGCCTTTTATAAATAAAAGCAATGTAGCAACGCACCGTTTTTCATAATTAATGTTAATTTGATTAATAATTATATCGCATGCTTTCATATATAAAATCTAATTAGATCTTTATCTCGGTTTTCATAAACCAAATGTTAATTTGCTTAATGATTTAGTTAATCTTTTCTAATTAAAATTTGATCAGGCTTTTACATCGGCTTTTATAATAAATGTTAATATGATTAATATCGGTTCCATAATGTTTTCAATATTAATATGATCTACTCGAATTACAAAGTTTCGTTTAGATTGTTCATATAGTTTAGTTTTTCTAAATTAAATGTTTAATCGGTTTAATCCATATATGAATCTTTATTAATAAAACTTGACTAGTTCGTTACACCGGTTTTGTAAATAAAGCTTAATTTACTTTAATTCCAACCTGGGGTATTTTATTTATATCCTTATATATATTTCATTAATTAAAATAAACCCAACTCATAGTTTGATCTCTCATTAATGCAAATAATTCGTTAGACGTTTGGTGTCAGCTTTAGCTTAGTAGCTCTTTTGATCAAGTTTATCAGAAGCTCTAAACCTTTCTAGTGTTAGCCTAAGCTAAACCTTGTGCATCTAATCGAGGCCTTAGAGTTTTTGATTAGCTTAGTAGCTTTATCTCGTGTGAGTAGTTGCACTGCTCATTTGCCTATCAAGTAATCTTATCACTCTTGTTTCATGTTAGAATCTTGTTTATCAGCATCTAGCCAGTTGAGGTCTATCCCATCCCTATTAGGTTGTCTTTTTATAAATCAGCTATGTTCTTATGCCCAATCTTTCGTAGCTATACTTTTCTTTAGAGCTAATCTTGTTATCGGTTCCTTTACCATAGCTTACCTTTGTTTAGTGTTCTCCCTTGACCTAGTTCTCTTTGTAGGCGGTTCTCCTAACCCTCGCTTAAGGTTTCTTGTGTGCTTGATAATTCGTTGCTATCGTTCTAGTTCGTTTCACCGTAACTCATGTGTTAGCATGTGTATCACTTGTTACTTGTTTTAAACATCAAACTTGCATGTTAATCTTGACTAATATTTATTCCATTACTTTTCTAAATAAAAGTGATTAGGTTCTATTCCGGTTTTCTTTAATCATGCCGTAAATTGGTTAATGCTTATTTATAACTAGCTTTTATAAATAAAAGATGCTTAGTGCTACATATCGGTTTTCATAATAAATTTAATATGCATAATGGTATTATAATTATCTTTTCAATATTAATATGCTTAGTTGAACACGAAGTATAAAGTTATTCGATTAGATTCTTTCACATGCTTTGTCTTTTAATATTAATTGTTAATTGGATATAACTTGTACTTAAATATCTGCTAATAAATATGACTAAGTTTACCGTGTTTTCTTAACTAAACATAACTTTGCTTTGTAATATTCTTGCCACATTATTTTATAATTAAAACATATGAAGCACGTAGTCTCTTGTTGTTGATAATAATCTTTCGATAGCTTCGACCTTAGTTTTGCTTTCAACGTTTTTTTGGTCGTTGTGTAACCATAGAACCGAGTCTATCCTTTAGTGCGCTCTTTTAAAGTTTTCTTTTGATTGGTGCATTGTTCTTAGTTGTACTTATTGCTTTGTATGTTGTGCCCGATGATTGCTTCGAGTAGAAGAAGGATCGTTGTTCGTTTGCTTTGAAGATAAGCAGTTTCAAGTGAGCAAGTGTTGAAGAGCAGTAAGAGTAGCTTTTCGTTGGAGAAAGGCAAGTGTCCCTAACCACCTTCTACCTATGCTTTATTACAAGATTATACTATGCATTAATTGGAACATGGAGCGACCACCCAGGAAAACAGTACTACCACAAGACATATGGCTCTGTCTTGGCCAATTAATTAGAAAACCTGGTGTTAGGTATGCTTTACCCGATAGGGCTTGGGGGTTGCCGGTAGTTGGTGTATAGCCGGCCCTCGGACCGATCTCTGCTCTATGGTAGCTTCGCGGCTGAGAGAGGTTTATGCATTGCGGCTGTCAAGTAACCTAGCGAGCGATGCCGCACCAGGGGATCTTTGTAAAGGCCTCGTAGCGTCCCTATGCAATCACACCTCGGTAGTGTGGTATGGTGTCTTGCAAACACCGCATGGTTGGGTCTAAAGTTCTTCGGGACTTTTACGCGACTTGTGGGTAAAGATGTACAACCTCCGCAGAGTGTAAAACTAATCGATTAGCCGTGCCCACGGTCACGGGCGGCCTGGACCCTCACATGATTAATTAAACTTAAAGATGGACTTTAAATCACTTCGGTTAGTTCTTGTGGCCTTCTTGAGTACCAACCATAAGTGTACTCATCCTTGTTTATTGCTGCTCGAAGCAAAAGGTGTAAAGCCACCGAAGATGGTGTTGATGCTAGGCGTACGTAGCCCCCGGTCGATTGCTTGTGGAGTTGGTGCCTCCGTTTCCGGGATTGAGCTGTCTAACTCTGATAGATTTGTAAGTTTGCTTATGTTATTTTACGTGATACTGTTACTGTTATTCACTTATGTCTACTATATGCATGAAACTTGATCCTGGCATGCATATAGTTATGCACTTGGTTTACTTTTCTAAAACCGGGTGTGACAGAGTGGTATCAGAGCTGTATCGACGGTAGGACGTAAGCCTAGTTAGCAATGGTCATTCCCTAAGGCTTCATTTGATCTAAAATTCATCACTACCCTTGACTTGAGCTCTGTGATGAATATTCTCACTACTTGACCATTCCTTATTCCTAATCCTTCTTGATAACTTACCTTTCGATTTGACTCCTATTCATTTGCACTCCATTGCTTTGCAAATGTTAAACTCTCTACCCTTGTCTACTTATTTTCTCCCCCTTGATCTTGATCTTGCATTCATTTTCATTTGAATGACCTTACTTGTTTCATGCAATACACCTCCTTGATTTATCCGTGTTATTGTTACTCTCGCATCCCTTATTGTTTTATACCCTTGATATCTCTTCTTATTCTTTAATAATCAATATGACTTGATTTTAGCAACGGTGTAATCTTTCCCATCCTACCTCTCCTTGCTTTTCAAACAATGCCGCTTTGGACTCCTTCCTTGACTTTTGATTCCAAAGTGTCCTTTCTTATTCAACATCCCTAGGCGATCATGACCGAAGAAGCTATGTCCATGCTTAGGAGGATCCCCTTCGACTCGTTAACAACGTTTAGCGCTGTTTCTGTCTATCGATTGGTGCAATTGTGTGTTTGCATGATGTTGCTTGGTTTTATGACCTTGTTTGAGTTGGTTCCTTGAAGTGAGTGTTGGTGTATTGTGGATCCTATATCTGCAATGACATCAGTTGCCTAGTTGGGTTTCTCTTTGTACCTCCCACATCCTTGCCATCTTTCTTTATTTCAACTCACTAGAGGCATTACCGGAAGGAAGTTAAAGGCAGATGCAAGATGAAGAAAAGAAGACTTCACTCTACCTTCCTTCCCACCTTGTGCTTGCTTTTATCCCATCTACCTCACTCTAATGAAGACCCCAATGACCAAGAAAGACGAATACTGAAGATCCTACACCCAGACAACAAAAGAGGATGACTGCCTACCTACCTCAATAGCAATATTCTTATTTATCTCCCTTCTCCTTGTTTCTTCTTTCTTCGAATCTCGGGACGAGATTCTGTTTAAGGGGGTAGATTTGTCACACCTGAAATTTCCCAATTTCAGGATGTGAATAAAAAGAAT
Source organism: Cenchrus americanus (assembly GCA_947561735.1). NCBI lineage: Eukaryota > Viridiplantae > Streptophyta > Magnoliopsida > Poales > Poaceae > Cenchrus > Cenchrus americanus. Next base: position 194,257,059 of record OX387242.1, read on the forward strand.
AATTAAATAAGGATTTTCTCATAATTTTAAAATTTTTCCAACATTTATTCTTCTTTACAGGAAATATAGTATAGGAAAAATCCTTTGTTTGATTTTCTAAATTAAATAAAAAGTTATGTGTGTTGCATTCATGTTGATGCATCTTGGTGCTTTTTGAGTGCTAAAGGTTTCAAAAGTGCGTTTAGGTGCCGATCAATATCTTCTAAGAATTTTCCAACTTTTTCTGGGGTTTATTCTATTTCCTCGAGCTATTTCTATTTATTAGAAGGCTCTAAAATTCTTCTCTTGGGCTCCAAATATTTTATTTGGATTGTTCGTATCTCAATCTATCTCTGCGGGAATTTTCCTAGATTTTTGGGATTTTACGGTTGTTTTTTTTGCTTCTAAACATTTTCTAGGTTTTTTTGAAAATTTGTTTCGCACTGAAAAATTCAGAAAAAAAACCCAACAAAACCTATTCTATCGATGCGGGCGAGTCCGCTCCCGCAAGCCCGACCCGGCGGCAGCCCGTCGAGGCCCATCCGAGCCCATCGGCCACGTCGCAGACCGGCCAGGCACTGCCGCCGGCCCTCATAGGCGTGCGTGCCACGCCGCCCTAGGGCTGCGTGCCTACTTAAGGAGAGGCCCCGCGCCGCGCGCCCCTTCTCATGCCCGGCCGCCTCGCTACCCCCGCGCGGTGCCGCACCGGAGCCGTGAAGCCCGAGGGCCGCCGCCGATGTTGCCGTCGTCGATCTGCTGCGACGCAGGCCGACCCCGCCACAAGCTTCCGCGTGCCGGGCGGAGCGGTCGCCTCCGAGGAGGTCTGCAGCATGGTGCACGACACCCGCCGGCCAACCTCTTCACTTCCGCGCCGACGGGACCTCACCGTCCATGCACGCCCAGGCTGCAGGCCACCGTTCCCTCCTCTAGCAGCGGCCAAGACGAACACCGCCGCATGGAGTCCGCTGTGCGTTGCAACTGGCTTTTGTCGCCTTCGCCGGCCGGCCAGGAGCTCCCCGGGGCCAAGCTGAAGCCGCCCCGGAGTCGTGCACCGTTGCCTCGCATGCTCGCCGGCCAGAGTCGTGTGTCGCCTCCTCCTCCTCCTTGTGCCGAACCAGGACACCACCGGATGCAGCGCCGAGCCGCACGCTTGCTGCCCGTCGTTTGCATTTCGTCACTAGAGGAGTCTCACGCCGCCACCTGCTAAGATCGAGCCAGCCACCATACCTTCGCCACCAAGAAGACCACTGTCTCCACCAATACCCGTCCGTCTCTGTCATTTCAACCGGTGAGCACATCCTCGTACAAACTCTGAAATCTCTATTCATCTGGCTCTCCAGTAAAGCAGTAAAGGATTCGCCATCTTCTTCAATTCCTTGTGAGCAGACTCGCTGCTGCCATGCTCTGAAGCTTCAGTAAGGTTGCCTTTCGCTGGATAAGCTGTTGGTCAAGTCTCTATCAAGCTGCTGCCATCATCGGATGCGCTCACCATCACTGATCACACTAGAGGTAACAAGATTTCTTACGCTGGCCTTCTTCCATTCTGTGCTTAAATGTCGTTTTGCACGTCCTCCGTTTCACACCGGCCATCACCTGCAAGTTCGCAACATCTACTACATGGTAGTTCATTATGCAATCCATTCAGTTATTCAATTCATCGTGAATTCAGCTCACACACATCGAGCACTCAAGTTAGTCTTTGGTTCTACTTAAGTTAATTGTTGCCGCCAGATATTTCAGCACCTTTGATTCATCTCATTCTTAACCTTGTGGCTTATCTCATAGTAACGTGCTAATAAACATCTATCTTTGCTGTACATCAACAAGCTAGTGTATTTCACTTGTCTGTTGTCACACCTGATTTCCGAAGAGGAACCAAGTGCATCTCATATGTGCGCCAGGATCAGTTCACACACATATGATAGACAAAAATGAGTGAAATACCATAAACAGTTTACAAACGTACTTCAAAGTTTAACCTCTTATTACACTCATGCGGGGAGACTCGAAGGTCTCTAACAACGGAAAACGATAACTACTCGTCGAGTCCTCGTCTTCCGCTCCCACAGGCACTTGACTGGGGGTCCGCAAGCCTCACAGCTCATCGAAGTCATCGTAGAACTCCCCTCCAAAGTTCTCCTCTGAACAGCGATAGGCAAGGCTGAGCACACTTATGGTTGGAGCTCAGCAAGTGGGGGAAAATGCAAGGCTATCAAGGATAGGCTAAGGTTTTGCAGCGGTTAGCATTTTAATGTTGATCAAGTTTTAATTAAGGAACTCCTAGTTACTAGGTGTAAGTTCGTACCAACCCACTTAAGAGAACTTAATAGCCAAAACAACCCAAGCTCAACGAGCTTCAACAACCACGATTTGTCTCATCTTTAAGTTCATTAATCATGTGAGGGTCCAAGCCGCTCGTGACCGTGAGCACGGCTGATCGATCAGTTTTACACTCTGCAGAGGTTTGCACACTTTACCCACAGCTCGCGCAAAAGTTCCGAAGAACTTTAAACCCAACCATGCGATGCTGGCCAAGCACCATACCACACTTCCGAGGTGTGATTGCATAGGGACGCTACGAAGCCTTTACAAAGGCATGCAAAAGACTAACGATCCGCATAGTTACAGATCAGGGCGGACCATAACCCTCCCTAGTGGTCAGCACCTTAGCAAAGGCTACTACCCCAAAAGGGCCGGGCTATACCCCTGCAACCCGGATCCCCCTCTGCTCCTTACGGAAAAAGGGCCACTAGTACGATCACACACCTAATTATTCGGCTAAGGTCAGAGCCATGTAACACTGTGGTTGCGCATGTTTTCTTGGGTGGTTCTCCATGTTCCGATTAAATCAGGTGTTCTCGCATTACCCAAAACATTAACCACAAGCCATGAACCATTTCCATAAAAGACCCCTTTTTAACCAACCCATGTTAAGCAACTAGCGTTTTCTACCCAAAACTCTATTTAAAAGGGCTAGGCCAAGGATCAGGGTAAAAGATCTAGGTAAGTCCTTAAAAAGGTTTTCCCGTCAATTTAATGCAATGATAACATAAAGTAAACATTAATTTGTAATGCAATTATATAGGACAAAAAAAGAAAACATGCAGGGGGAGAAGACCACTTGCCTTCCTCAACTACAGTAAAAACTTCTTCCTCTTCGAACAACTGCTCCTGATCGTCCCCGAGAGGTGCACCTCTCAGATGAAACAGGCACGATATCTACGAGGCACACATAAAGCATACAATAAATAAAACAGATCACCAAACAATCCTAATGACTAAAAACATGCTACTAAAACGACGGGCTCGCTGAGACGATCGTAAGGACTACTAGAACGCTAAAAACGGAGCTATAACGAAGAAGTTATGCTAAAAACAAGGTTTAAGGACTAAACTGCGATAACTAAACTATACAGGGGCCTAACAGCAAGAAAACAGGGGCTAAAACATAAATAAATTTAAAAACAGAAGGTTTAAACTCTAAAAGGGCTGTTCTGGACCTCTGAGCAAAGATTTAATAAAAACAGGGGCTTAAATACAAAATTCAGGACTGAAATGTAAGGGTCTTTAAAGGTGGGAGGACCGGCTTGCGATTGCAAAAGAGTTGGGGGTCTCTTTAGCAAAAAGTTCTCGGGTTGACCGTTACCCACGGTTTGACCCGCGGGGTCCAGAGGATCTGGGCCGTGGATGACCGATCCAGTGGCCATCCACGCACGCGTGCGCCAGAGGGGCGGCGCCCGCGCGCGGCGGCGACGGCGCGCGGCGGCTAGGTCGTCGGCGACGACTCGAAAGGGGCTCCCGGCCACGATTTCGCGCGGAAACAACCTCTAAGCGAAGCTGGGGACATTGCGAGCTCAAAAACGTGCTTGCACGGTGGAGAAAGGCAACGGCCGAGGCGGGCGTCCATGGGGGGCGGACGGCGGCGGCCGGCCAAGCGGCGGCGGCGCTATGGTCGAGCACAAATGAAAAGAAGGGCGGGGATGGGATCCTTACGGCGGGTAGGAGCTGCGGTGGGCGGGAATTGGATGGAGAAGCGGCGACGGCGCAGATCAACTTCGGCGACCGAACTCCACGGGCGGCGACGGCGAGCTGCGCCTGGGGTGCTTGAGGGCCTACGGGTTCGATCCGATGCGCCGGTTAGCTCACACGTGCGAAGAGGAAACGATTGAGGGGGGTCCAGGGGCTTTACCGACGGCGGACGGGCTCGGGCGACGGCAATGGCGCGGCGGCGCTCGGTGCACGGCGGCGGCGCAAGAGGCTAGGGCTCGGGAGGCGCTGGAGCTCGGTGTGAAGCGAAGGGGGGTAGCGGGGGTGCCCTGGGGGGGGGGGTTTAAATAGGGCCGAGGGGGGCGCGGGAAGGCGGTTCACCCGGCGGCCTCGCCATTGATGGCCACGGTTTGAATAGGAGTTAAGGGGGGAGGGGGTTAAAGGAGGGTAACGGCCGAATTAAGGGAGGGGAAATGAAGGAGGGGCATCACTGCGCTTGTTTAAGGGGTTTTGATGGCGGGGGCGCAGCTGACCCGGCCGGAAACGGCCGGCGGCCATGATGGGGGGGCGCGGTTACCCCGCGGCTGGAGGTAGGGGAAGCCTGACGGCTGGGCCCCACCTGTCAGTCCCTCGGCGCAAAAGAAAAAGGGAGAGGAGGGCGTGCTGGGCCAGCGGGCTGCGCAGTTGGGCCACATGGGCCGACGGCGCGCGCGGGAAAAAGAAACAGGCCGACGGCCTGGGGTGTTTGCGGGCCGAAAAGAATAGGAGAAAGGGAGAGAGAGGGAGAGAAGGGTTTGTCTTTTTTTTTAAATTCTTTCAAATACATTTTTCAAACATTCAAACTCCAATCAAATGAAAACCATGCATTCAAATCATGATGCACAAACACTTATTGTCTCTAAATTATTTTAGTGATGTTTATTTATTTAAAAGCCAATTTGTTTAATGATTTATTTTATGTCCTTAAGGAAATTTTTAAACCTAGCCATTTGTTGCTATAATATTTTAGTGATGGAATTTTTAGGGTGTTACATCTGTTCATGTTCCTTGCTTGATGTGAGCATGACATCATGCATATGTCACAAATATATTATTTTGCTTATCGAGCCAACACTAGTAATCTAAGCTACATGTCTCTACCTACTCTTTGCGTTGTAAATCACCCATCCAACGCAATCTTCAGTTAACCTTGATTAGATCCTTAATCCTTGTTTAATCTATATATCTCACGTTTAGCCCGTTTAAGCTCGTTCTTGTTGCTTTAGTTTCGTCTCATCATAAACAATGCACTAGACATGATGGTTACTCTAAAATGTGTTTTGATAATTTATTCTATATTATTTGGTTAATGCCTAGTTATACATGCCTTTTATAAATAAAAGCAATGTAGCAACGCACCGTTTTTCATAATTAATGTTAATTTGATTAATAATTATATCGCATGCTTTCATATATAAAATCTAATTAGATCTTTATCTCGGTTTTCATAAACCAAATGTTAATTTGCTTAATGATTTAGTTAATCTTTTCTAATTAAAATTTGATCAGGCTTTTACATCGGCTTTTATAATAAATGTTAATATGATTAATATCGGTTCCATAATGTTTTCAATATTAATATGATCTACTCGAATTACAAAGTTTCGTTTAGATTGTTCATATAGTTTAGTTTTTCTAAATTAAATGTTTAATCGGTTTAATCCATATATGAATCTTTATTAATAAAACTTGACTAGTTCGTTACACCGGTTTTGTAAATAAAGCTTAATTTACTTTAATTCCAACCTGGGGTATTTTATTTATATCCTTATATATATTTCATTAATTAAAATAAACCCAACTCATAGTTTGATCTCTCATTAATGCAAATAATTCGTTAGACGTTTGGTGTCAGCTTTAGCTTAGTAGCTCTTTTGATCAAGTTTATCAGAAGCTCTAAACCTTTCTAGTGTTAGCCTAAGCTAAACCTTGTGCATCTAATTAGGCCTTAGAGTTTTTGCTTAGCTTAGTAGCTTTATCTGTGTGAGTAGTTGCACTGCTCATTTGCCTATCAAGTAATCTTATCACTCTTGTTTCATGTTAGAATCTTGTTTATCAGCATCTAGCCAGTTGAGGTCTATCCCATCTCTATTAGGTTGTCTTTTTATAAATCAGCTATGTTCTTATGCCCAATCTTTCGTAGCTATACTTTTCTTTAGAGCTAATCTTGTTATCGGTTCCTTTACCATAGCTTACCTTTGTTTAGTGTTCTCCCTTGACCTAGTTCTCTTTGTAGACTGGTTCTCCTAACCCTCGCTTAAGGTTTCTTGTGTGCTTGATAATTCGTTGCTATCGTTCTAGTTCGTTTCACCGTAACTCATGTGTTAGCATGTGTATCACTTGTTACTTGTTTTAAACATCAAACTTGCATGTTAATCTTGACTAATATTTATTACATTACTTTTCCAAATAAAAGTGATTAGGTTCTATTCCGGTTTTCTTTAATCATGCCGTAAATTGGTTAATGCTTATTTATAACTAGCTTTTATAAATAAAAGATGCTTAGTGCTACATATCGGTTTTCATAATAAATTTAATATGCATAATGGTATTATAATTATCTTTTCAATATTAATATGCTTAGTTGAACACAAAATATAAAGTTATTCGATTAGATTCTTTCACATGCTTTGTCTTTTAATATTAATTGTTAATTGGATATAACTTGTACTTAAATATCTGCTAATAAATATGACTAAGTTTACCGTGTTTTCTTAACTAAACATAACCTGCTTTGTAATATTCTTGCCACATTATTTTATAATTAAAACATATGAAGCACGTTTTTTTGGTCGTTGTGTAACCATAGAACCGAGTCTATCCTTTAGTGCGCTCTTTTAAAGTTTTCTTTTGATTGGTGCATTGTTCTTAGTTGTACTTGTTGCTTTGTATGTTGTGCCTGATGATTGCTTCGAGTAGAAGAAGGATCGTTGTTCGTTTGCTTTGAAGATAAGCAGTTTCAAGTGAGCAAGTGTTGAATAGCAGGAAGAGTAGCTTTTCGTTGGAGAAAGGCAAGTGTCCCTAACCACCTTCTACCTATGCTTTATTACAAGATTATACTATGCATTAATTGGAACATGGAGCGACCACCCAGGAAAACAGTACTACCACAAGACATATGGCTCTGTCTTGGCCAATTAATTAGAAAACCTGGTGTTAGGTATGCTTTACCCGATAGGGCTTGGGGGTTGCCGGTAGTTGGTGTATAGCCCGGCCCTCAGACTGATCTGCTCTATGGTAGCTTCGCAGCTGAGAGAGGTTTATGCATTGCGCTGTCAAGTAACCTAGCGAGCAGTCTGCACCAGGGGATCTTTGTAAAGGCCTCGTAGCGTCCCTATGCAATCACACCTCGGTAGTGTGGTATGGTGTCTTGCAAACACCGCATGGTTGGGTCTAAAGTTCTTCGGGACTTTTACGTGACTTGTGGGTAAAAATGTACAACCTCTGCAGAGTGTAAAACTAATCGATTAGCCGTGCCCACGGTCACGGGCGGCCTGGACCCTCACATGATTAATTAAACTTAAAGATGGACTTTAAATCACTTCTGGTTAGTTCTTGTGGCCTTGCTGAGTACCAACCATAAGTGTACTCATCCTTGTTTATTGCTGCTCAGAAGCAAAAGGTGTAAAGCCATTGAAGATGGTGTTGATGCTAGGCGTACGTAGCCCCCAGTCGATTGCTTGTGGAGTTGGCGCCTCCGTTTCCAGGATTGAGCTGTCTAACTCTGATAGATTTGTAAGTTTGTTTATGTTATTTTACGTTATACTGTTACTGTTATTCACTTATGTCTACTATATGCATGAAACTTGATCCTGGCATGCATATAGGTATGCACTTGGTTTACTTTTCTAAAACCGGGTGTGACAGTAGGTCCCAGGATCACGGGATCCTTTCTGTAATCACGTAAGGAGACCTTTCTAATTTGTAATCGACCCCGATGAGGGTCCACCAATCTCGAATGGAAACCCTAGCCCGTCGGCCATATAAGGCGGCCTAGAGCTCCATTCGAGGTGACTTCCCTTCCATGCATAATTCCACCACACTGGACGTAGGGTTTTACTCTTCGGAGGCTGAATTAGTCTAAAACCACCGAGTCCTTGCCTTTCTCGTCGAGTTCCGAGTTCATCCAAGAACTACCACCTACGCTCTTAGGTCCCGATCCCCCCATTAGTCAACCTACAACCACTTGGGTAGCCCCCTGACAATCGTATGAAAGAAAAATTCGTGAAAGGCTTTGTGATAGCTGAAATTCCATTATGAGAAAGGAAAGATTGTGAAGGGGCTACATGATAGCCGATGGCTCCGTGAAAGCCTAAATCCCACCGTCAATGGGATTCCCACCGAAAGGCTGGAGACAACAACAAGTTGTGGCCTAAATCCCACCGTCAAAGGGAGTCCCACTGAAAGGCCCGAGACAACAACAAGTTGTGGCCTAAATCCCACCATTAAAGGGATTCCCATCAAGGGATTCCCACGGCCGGTGGCGACCTCACTGCCGCCACCAACCGCCCCCACCCTTCCTAATCCGGCGAGATTTCTTCTTGCCCGGCTAGCCACCAACCCCACCACCACCTCCACCACCCCGGCCGGCCCACCCACCAACCACCCCAGCCCGCTCCCCCGCCCTTACTAATCCCATGGGATACTCGCCCTCGCCGCCGGTCACCGCCCCCGGCCGCCATCCAACCCCGCCCGGCCGGTGGCGTGGCCACACCACCCCCACCCCCTCGTCTTCACGTCTGGCGATCATTGGAATCCAACCATAGGAACCCTAGAACCCTAAGCCCACCCACCGGAAACCCAGATTCATAAAACCACCGCCACCGCCGGCGGTGACCTCACCGCCGGCCGCCCCGCCCACCAACCGCCGGAGTTGGAGAAGATCGCCAGAGAAGGTGGAGTTATTTTTTGGGGGGGGCGCTTTTCCTCTTCTTTCCCTTTGTGGCCGTTGCTTGTTCGAATTACCTCGTTTTTGCCATATTTGGGGGCGCTCCATCTAAGACTAAATTAAGAGCCCTCTCTGTTTAGATTTTGCGTTCGAAGAAAGCAATGCATTCGGCAAGGTGAAAGCAACACTGGTTGTAGGTGAACTGAACCCAAGTGGGCTCTTTAACTCCGTAAAATTATATTATTATTACTGTCTTTTTAACTTTCAGAAAAGAAAACCAGGAAACCTTGTCCTCCAAAATCACTAACATCGGATGCATGAGGTTGTCTGTAGATCGATCCATCAAAGACTTAACTCTTTGCACCAATCATCATGAAAACAGAAGTCCAAGTCCAAGAAAGTAGTTTTCGTCGTCGTTATCATCTACGTTGTTGTTGGTTGTATTGCTCAAGCTGGGCCCATCTTCTTTATCAATATAATTGTCTCCCCAGCCTGTTCGTTTCAAAAAAAAAGGTCTCAGTAAATTGTCAGGTCTCCCAACTGAATGGAATGGATATTTTCAAGTGTTTGAAAATGCACATTCAGGATTGTCTACAAAACTTATCTCAAAGAATGGCACTGTCCAGCTGTAGCACAGTTGGACTTTGCAAGTGCTCACAACAAGATTAGAAATGCAAATGCAATATAAACATGGAACTTCATCCCGAAATACAGCTTCAAGATGAAACATACTGTTACTATCAGTCAGCCCAAAAACTAATTGTTACTATCAGTCAGCCCAAAAACTAATTGGAACCACAGAAGATAGAGTGCCCTCAGCTGGACCTTCTTACCCACATCAAGGTGACAGGCAGCAACCTCAGAAAGCAGATCATACACAGAGTGGATTTGGTACATTGAAGATCAGAATTGTTGAGCGAAAATTACTTTGTGAACATAGGAGCAAGTGCCCACCCTATCTCTCAGCCATCGGATCGGCATCGCAGGGCTGAGATTGAGCCACATCATCCCAGTCTAGAAGTGACGTGGCTCAATCTCAGCCCTGCGATGCCGATCCGATGGCTGAGAGTGCACCACGTCATAGGGTGGGCATCTGCCCCTATGCTCATAAAATGCACTCTCTTGTTGAGAGAGAAAAATTCAAATAGCAATAGTTGAGAATGGAAAAAATGAACTTCACAAGCACAATGACAATGATTAAGTAAACACTTTGTTATCGGAAACTCGGAGGGCATGAGCAATGAAAAACAGTAACATGTTATAATATTTTTTTGCTTTTCATTATGTTTTACAAGCCTAAATTGTATAATGAGTAATTATGTCCAGTCCTGTCACACCGTGAGCTTTAGATTTTTGTAGAGCGGGCAAACAAGAGCACAAACTCCTACCAAAACGACAATGATGCATTTGGTTACATATTATGAAAGATTACCAACGCTAGGCAACTTTAATATGCATTTGGTAAAAAAAATACTAGGACAATGAATAAAAAGCTGAATGCAGTACTGAGAAACAGCACTAAAACAATTAGAACCAGTCGGTTGTCAGTAATGCATTTTAATTTTGAGATGCAAATTAAAAGGATGCCAGAAGATATGTTTCTATAGAATGCATGTATCTCCCCAAGTTTTTACACTTCTCTTCTCAGCATTATAATGTAATGAATCTCAGAAAGCATATTAATTTCATCAAATTATAAATAAAAATTTAATTTGATGAACCCCACATAACTGGTGGATTGATATATTATTATTAGCTGTGCATCATAAGACATCTACGAATATCTAAATAGAATAACAGAAAAAAAATAGGTAGAACTTTTGTATGATACTCCCTCTAAGGCATCCTAGGATTCTTAGGATAGGTTGAGGTTGGCAAATGTCTCGTATACCCTTAGCTAATGGTAATACAAAGCAAGTTTTCCAGTTAACAAGGGAAATATATGGTAAATTTTTAATTGAGTTGATTGAGTACTTGCCAAAAACTCCTATGACACCTTATATTTGGGGACAAATTTTGAACCCTTGGATGCTTTATATTTCAGGACAGATGGAGTATATAATAGCAGAATTGCCAGTATCCAAGTCAATTTGTATTTGAGCTCGGTGGTAGTATATAAAAATTTGTAACATAGAATCAGATGCTACAAGTGCAGTACATGTTCTTTTCTATTTTCACTTGATGATGTCAAAATCCCTAGAGTTGCTTTCTCAATGACCATGGGAAAAATCATAATAAGTGCCACAAGTCAAATAATGGTAGTGCATACTCACTGTGTTAATGGTACATTGCAACTCAACACAACTACGACACATCATGCAGCTATGCACATTGTGGAATGTGAATGCTGGATAATGGATGTGTCCAACACTCCAACCCTAATGCATACAATTGTGTTTGAGGGTTTTCACATGTGAGGGATTTCTACCTTTTGCTTTCCGCGAACATGAAAGTTAATAAATTTTATTCACCTTTGGGCAGATATATGCAAGCTGAAGCAACATAAATTAAGTTGAGCAACTGTCAATAGACAACTTACATGAAGAGTACGATGAACCACTTGGTTCCTGGATATTAATCAGATCAGCAGGTATGCCATAGTGTGACTTCAAAAAATTCTGAGCTCTTTCTTCAACCTCCCGACTTTCACCTTCAACTATTTTAAGGTGTGCGAATGCATATTTGTTCTCAGGATTTTGGTTTCCTTCCGGAACCTAAAGAAATTTATATAAATGATCAAATATGCACATACAGTATAATTTAGTGGACATCCATCCAGTTATCAAGTTTAGAAAATTGATATAAAGAAAACATATACCTTATACAGTTGAAGACTGAGCTTCTCAAGAACTGGTGAGTGATGGAGAAGGCAAACTACTGAAAAGGGGTCAACAGCCACAGACCATCCAAAAAGTAACAATGTCCTCAACTTGCTAAATGTAGGGCACAATATCAAATCTCTTTTGAAAATAAACTGGACAAGAGAAGTGGAGCAGATCAAGCTCTAAGTAGTTAATACTTAATAGAATGATGTTATTAAAAATAGTATATGTAAATTTCATATATATTTGCAGTTTGAAAGTAGCTATGGAAGGGTGCTGAAAGAATGTTTGCAGAAATCAGGACACCTAGCCAGGACAATACAGTGAATGCAAGCTCCAACTATTGCAGAAATCAGCACAAAATAATCATATCTGGTCTTATATTTTTCATCCACATGATGCCTAAAGCTCTAGATATATAGGCCACCTTACATGAATAATACAACCATAATTGTCAAAAGATCATTACACAGTACATACTGGATGAAATAACGGAAGGAAACAATATAATGGTGGTTATAATGAGGTATATAAATGCAAAATGCGGACAGCAAAAAGACAGGGGTTAAGAAGAAGTAAGCTGAAACATACCACATTTGATTCAGCTATCAACTTCAAATGGGCGGCATCAGATAGCCCTCTGAGAAGGACACACCTTTCGGGGCCATCGGGGCAATCATGACAACCCTTACAAGTATCCTTGCCACAATTTCCAGAGCTGCTATTGTCACAACGGTCGCTGCATCCCGTGCCAAGTTCTAGATGTGCTGTTTCCAGCAATGGCATTCGACTTTCAAGTACTGGAGTCCGGCCCGCAAAATCCTTCAGCTGTAGCGATACCAGACTCGGGACAGAAATCCGTGCGCGCGGGCCCGTACCAAAGACGTTATCATTAACAATAATAAGGTGCCGTAGGGATTGCAATGAGATCTTACGGGCCACAATGATGCAGTGTGTGAGCTTCAGATCCTTGAGCGCGGGATATCTTGATAAATCAAGGCCGCGGTCGTCCAGCTGCACACCGCTGAGCTCCAGGACTGTCAGGTGGTGTGAGATGAGAGGAGCGCTGTCAAGCTTGAAGTGATCGTTGTCCTTATGCATTAGGACACGGAGCGTCCGAGCTTTGTGCCTCAACGCGTACCGGATCCACGTCTCGACGTACTTGAACGGCCTGTTTTCGAGGAGGACATCCCACCCGAGGAACCTAGAGTAGTTGATCACGCATGTGTCCAGAGGCTCGCTGCCGCTGCGGAGGAGCAGCAGACGGTTGAAGAATTCGTGCATATTCTGGTCCCAGAACCTGTCCATGGAGATGCGCAGCGCGGGCGTGGACTTCCAGAGGTCGAGCCACCTGCGTGCAATCAGGCAAGTCGTCCACACGACATCCTCAGAGGGGAGGAAAGAGAGCACGTGCTGCAGGATCTCGTCCGGGAGCGCGCCCAGGCAGTCCTGGTGGTCCTCGTTAACGCTCCCGCTCGTCTCGGCCGCCGTCTCGCGCTGGTGAGTCATTCCGTCGAGCAGGTGGCGTGCGCCGGTGCTGCGGGGACGAAACTGCAACGCGATCAGACGGGGTGCATGAGGGAGCGGGGGGCGGAACACAGTAAGTAATCGCCGCGTGACCTTGAGTCCTCGACTCACCTCGCTGCTCGTCGGGATCTCAACTATTCCGCCGCGGATGAAAGCGCAGAAGCGGCCGCCGGCGCGGGGGAAAAAGGCGACGGCTGGGGGTGTGTTTGATTTCATCGCCGTGGGGGCCAGGACCGTGCGCCAGGCCGTGGCCAGCCATGGCCAGGCTCCCGTGGCACATGATGCTCTTTGTTTGATTTGTATGCACGAGACGAGCCAGACTCAGTTGAGTTGGTGTTTGATTTTTGCTTCAAGAAGTTATGGATACTCTCATGTACACATTTGGTAGACTTACCACCACTCTCTTCTCTTTGACAATTCGTCGAGCAATTGATGAGCATGGTGGGCGGCATGCTGATCCTCGTCGAAGCTGACCTTCGTGCATCGCCTCGCCTCGCCGGGTACGCAGGTGCGACTCCGTGAACGCCGTCGTCGCGAGCTTCACTCATCGCAGGTTGCGGTGGCGAGCTCCGGTTGCACCGGTCGTGAGCGCCAGCACTTGAGGAGGGCACGAGGGCAGCCGGAGCTCCCGGGCCCGCACGCACGCACCCATCGGCGGCCCGGCGACAAGGGGGAGAGATATCCGCTAGCGGGGAGAGCGCGCGTGCGCGCGCGCGCGCGGATGGCGGGGCGGCGAGGGGGCATTGTTGCCGCCGTGGCGGCGGCGGCGGCCGTCTTTGGCGGCGCTCGCGTCGGCCGCGCGCGGGGTGGACCGGAGCGAGTTCCCGCCGGACTAACTCTTCGGCGCCGCGACGTCGGCTTACCAGGTGAGCGCCCGCAGCCTAGCTCGCTCGGTTCCTTCGTTCCCCCGGCACCGTCTCCTCCCTCTCCTCTGCTCTCGCTCTCCCTGCCGGCGGAGCAGAGTGGCATCGTGGTGGGGCTCACGGCCGCGCTAGGGGATATCCGCTCTAATGGAGGGGTTACCGGAGGGCCATAGCCTCGAGTCGGCCTCGATTTCGAGGAGCTAGAGAAGTGCGAGCGGGCGGCGGCGGCGCCGGCATGCGCGGTTGTGGGGTGAGCGGCGGTAGCACTATCCTCTCTTTGGCTCACACGAGCACGCGACGAACCTGGCTCTGAAAAAACGCCGGCAAGGGAGCGCAGGACGGGAGCCATGAGAGAGATTGTTTTTTTTCATCCGGTCGCCCTGGCTCGCAAGTGGGCCCAGAAAATCACACCAAATTTTGGCCCTAGGGAGCTCGGCCCACTGATTTTGGCCTGAATCAACCACGCCTGGGTGGCCGAAGGGTACGGAAGTTGGAAGAGGCTGGGATTGGCTATTTGGCTTACCGCCTCCGCACGTTTTCAGATGGGCCAGCAGCAAACTCGACCCATCCAAAACTGAACCGACGTGTGGACAGGCCGAAGCGAATTGGACAAGCGGAGCGAGTTGGAATTTTTTTATTTAATTTTGTTCGATTTTACGAAAATAAATAGTCGGATCAACATTAGCAGAAATAGTTAGTAACCGCCGTTTGAAATGGCGGTTGGAAACCTACCGCTGTTTCACGGCGGCAGGAACCTACCGCCACCGCAAATGGCGTAAGTCGAAGACAGCCGCCGCTTGATATGGCGGTTGGGCCATGGCCCGGTGGCTAGGGACCTACCGTCAGTCCATACGGCGACAGGTGGCCAACCGCCAGTTGATACGGCGGTTGACCGACCGTTGGCCACCTACCGCCGTATGAACTGGCGGTAGGTGGTACCGCCGTATCAACTGGCGGCTGGGCCGCGCCTATATAAGGGCTGGCGCCTTGCCACCGGCAGCGGCCCCTCCCCCTCTTCTTTTCCCTTCCTTGCGGTCTTCTTCGGTGTCCATCATGTATGTTCCAAATACTTTCATTGTATATTTAGTCAATATGGTAGAAATATTTTAGAAAATATAGAAATAGTTTAGAAAATATAGAAATAGTATACAAATCCTAGAAATAGTTTAGAGAAATCTAAAAATACTTTAGGAGTTGTAGAAATGTTTTGGAAATTCCTACAAATACTTTAGAAATTGTAGAAAATGCTTTGGAAATTCCTAAAAATACTTTAGAAATTGTAGAAATACTTTGGAAATTCCTAAAAATACTTTACAAATAGTAAAAATGCTTTGGAAATTAGTATAAATACTATAGAAATTGTATAAATGCTTTGAAAATTCTTAGAAATAATTTAGAAATTGTAAAAATTCTTTGAAAAATAGTAGAAATACTATAGCAATTGTAGAAATGCTTTGAAATTCCTAGAAATACTTTAGTAATTGTACAAATGCTATGGAAATTCCTAACAATACTTTAGAAATTGTAAAAAATGTTTTTGAAATTCGTAGAAATACTTTAGAAATTGTATAAATGCTTTAGAAATTCTTATAAATACTTTATAAATTGTAGAAATGCTTTGGAAATTAGTAGAAATACTATAGAAATTGTAAAAATGCTTTGGAAATTTCTAAAAATACTTTAGAAATTGTAGAAATGCTTTGGAAATTCCTATAAATACCTTAGAAATCATAGAAAATGCTTTGGAAATTCTTAGAAATTATTTGTGACTTTATATTTCATTTTTTGCAGCTATGGCTTAGCAGCAGGCGGCGGGTCCGCAGCCTCCTATTGGTGCTATCCTCCTCGGGAGCTCCTGTCATACGTGCTACCCGTGCTACCCGAGCTCTTCGACGAGCAGACAGACAGGGCGCACCGGTTGTCACACCCTGAAATTTCCAATTTCAGGATGTGAATAGAAAGAATAATTAAATGATGATTTTCTCATAATTTTAAAATTTTTCCAACATTTATTTTTTCTTTACAGGGAATATAGTATAGGAAAAATCCTTTGTTTGATTTTCTAAATTAAATAAAAGTTATGTGTGTTGCATTCATGCCGATGCAGCTAGTGGTTCTTGAGTGCAAAAAGGTTTCAAAAATGCGTTTAGGGATTTGTCCAAACTCCCCGAGAATTTTCGGATTTTTCTGGAATTAATTCTCATTTTCCTTGAGCTATTTCTATTTAATAGAAGGCTCTAAAATCTTTTTCATGAGCACCAAATGCTTTATTTGGGTTGTTCGTGTCTTAATCTATCTCTAGGAATTTTCCTGGAATTTTTGGGATTTTCTGACTATTTTTCGTGCTTTAACGTATTTTCTGGACTTTTTACGGAATTTCGTATGCCATTGGAAAATATTTCGGAAAAAAAAAAAGAAAAAAAAAACCTATCTACCTGTTTTGGGCCGAGCCCCACCTGCCCGGCTCGCTCCGCCGTCGACCGCGCCGGCCGCCCGGGGGGCCCATCCGGGGCCCGGCGAGGCCCGGCCGGGCGGCGGCCATGGCCGCCGCACGGGCAAGGCGCGCCGCGGCGCGCGCCCTATAAAGGGCGCCGCGCCTAGCCCCCGCGCGCGCGCACCCCTAGCGCGCGCGCCGCCCCTAGCGCGCCCCCCCCCCCCCGGCGCGCGCGCCGCCCCGTGCGGAGCCGCGCCGCCGCCTGCAAGCGCCGAACCGACCGCGCCGCCGACCGTTGACTCGAAGATTCCCGCCGGTCCCGTTGTCCTCCGCACCGGTGAGCACCACCATCGAGTTCCCCTTGAGCTACTCTATCCGTTTTGCGCCCAAACTCAACCCCTCGATGACCGGAGCACCGGCGCTCTTGGCCACCAGGGCCGCCGCCGCCCCTTGCAGGTGCTCCTGTGTGCGGTTCTGGAGGTTGAAGATAAGGTGGATTTGCATCCAAGTCCCTGTCTTCCGTGGTAATTTTTGATCCAATCTTGTGTCTTGCAATGTTTTTCAAATAAAACCCTAGATCTATTAGATCCCTGCAACCAGATCCAACCAGAGCACTTTTATAGATCTAACCCTGAGTTGTATCCTTTTTGCAAGCACTGTTTGATGTGTCTTGCGGATTTTCTTTGCTAACCCCTAAAAGCTACGGTTAATCGCGAACAGGTCCCTGCAATCTTGTTTTGCTCACCAGATCTTCGTTTTAGCTCCGATTTAATCCGTTCAAGTTGCGTTAGGTCCATAATAATGTAAAGCACGCGTTAGTGGTGTGTTTTCACCATGTTTTGTTTCTGAAAATAAAAATTAATATTAATTTTGATTAATGACTAGCTACGCATGTCTTTTCCAAATAAAAGCTATATAGATCTATATATCGTTTTTGGTAATCAAATTTAATTTGATTAATGATTACTTTACATGCTTTTATGAATAAAATCTAATTAGATCTTTTACTCGGTTTTCCATAAGTCAGATATTGATTTGCTTAATGATTAATTAACTTTTATAATTAAAAGTTGATTAGGCTTTTACTCCGGCTTTATAAATAAATGTTAATCTTGATTAATACCAATTTAATACTGTTTTTGATAATAATATGATCTACTCGATTTACAAAGTTTCGTTTAGATTGTTCATATAGTTTAGTTTTTATAAATTAAATGTTTAATCGGTTAATTCATATATGAATCTTTATTAATAAAAACTTGACTAGTTCTTTACACCGGTTTTGCAAATAAAGTTTAATCCACTTTAATTCCAACAGAGGGTATTTTCTTTATGAAATATCCTTACATATATTTTGTTAATTAAAATAAATCCAGCTCATAGCCTTGTTCTCTTATTTATGCAAACAATTCGTTAGACGTTCGGTATCAGCTTTATCTCTTTTGATCAAGTTTATCCGAAGCTCTAAATCTTTCTAGTGTTAGCCTGAGCTAAACCGTGTGCATCCGATCAAGCCTTAGAGTTTCTGTTATCTTAGTAGCTTTATCCGTGTGAGTAGTTGCACTGCTCATTTGCCTATCAAGTAATCTTATCACTCTTGTTTCATCATAGGATCTTGTTTATCAGCATCTAGTTAGTTGATGTCCATTCCATCTCTGTTAGGTTGTCTCTTCATGAGTCAGCTGTGTTATTGTACCTAATCTATCGTAGCTATCTTTCTTTAGTGTTTACCCTGTTATCTACTTCACCTGCTAGATCAGTTCACCCTTGGTTAGTATATCAGTTGTTCATCCGAGTTCTCCTTGTAGACCAGTTCTCCTAAACCCTAGCCTAAGGTTTCTTATGCGCTTGATAGTCCGTTGCTATCCGTCTAGTTCGTTTCACAGTAACTTATGCGTTAGCACGTGTATCACCTGCTACTTGTTTTAATATTAAAGATGCATGTTAATCTTGACTAATTCTTATTCCAATGCTTTTATGAATAAAAAGTGAATAGGTTCTAATCCGGTTTTCTTTAATCATGATGTAATTGGTTAATCCCTGTTCATAACTAGTTTTTCTAAATAAAAGATGTTAGAGTTAAACATCGGTTTTCATAATAAAGTTAATATGCTTAATGACATCATAAATGCCTTTTCAATATAAATATGTTTAGTTGAACACGTGATATAAAGTTACTCGTTTAGATATCTTACACCCGCTTCATCTTTCTAAAGTAATTGTTAATTTGACATAACTTCTACTGGAATGTTATAAATAAAACATGATTAGGTTTATCGTGATTTCTTTAATTAAATGTAACTAGTTTAATGGTAACATAGAGTATTTCTCTGAAATATTCTTTCACATGATTTCTTAATTAAAATATGCCAAGCGTAGTCTCTTGTTGTTTGATAATGATCTCACGATAGTTTCGAGCTTAGTTTTGTTTTCAGTGTTTCTCGCGCTTGCGTAACCAATAGAATCAAACTCTATCCCAGAGTGATCTTTCCAATCTTCCGCAACCATCTCTTTAAAGCTAACCAAGCCTTTCCAAGCACCCTTTGTGCTTTAGTGATCCATCTAATCGATCCTATCCTTTAGTGCGTTCTTTTAAAACTTTCTTATGATTGGTGCTTTGTTCTTAGTATATGTGTTTGTTTGCTTTGTGTATGTTTGTGGCCGATGATTGATACGCTTAGAGTGAACGCCGTTCGAGAAGCTTTGAAGAGCAAGAGGTTGAAGATTCTGAGCAACGACATTACTTTGGTTAAAGGCAAGTGTGTCCTTGATCTTTTGTCCTAAGAACTATATTTAATCACTCATTGCATATGCTTGCATTAATATGATGGGACCCATGTTTAAGGTTTGACTAGTGTTGTTTATCTTGTGCCTTGATCAAACGGGTTTATCATTTATGTTGGGTAGTTATGCTTAGTTGCTATACCTGGGTTATGGTGGTTTTAATGAACATTAATGATGAATCATGTTATGCCTTCATGCTATATCTGTGGATGTTAAGACAAGACCATATGATTAATCGGAACATGGAGCGACCACCCAGGACAACAGTGCAACCACAAGGACTATATGGCTCTGGTCTTGGCCGATTAATTAGGGAAGTCTTTGTGTGGTTATTACTCGCATAGTAGGTTGGGGACGGAGGAATGCTTTTATGGCTCTTCTATTCCGGAGCGGTGATGGAACGGAAGACTCTATGGCTTACCGTCCGTAATAGAAGTGTGGTACGAAAGATAGCCTCTATGACATACTACTATGGATTAATACGCACGGGAGGACTCTTTGTAAAGGCCTCGTAGCGTCCCTATGCAATCACACCTCGGAAGTGTGGTATGATGCTTGGCCGGCATCGCATGGTTGGGTTTAAAGTTCTTCGGGACTTTTACGCGACTTGTGGGTAAAGATGTACAACCTCTGCAGAGTGTAAAACTAATCGATTAGCCGTGCCCACGGTCACGGGCGGCCTGGACCCTCACATGATAATTAAACTTGAAGATGGACTTAAATCGCTCTCTCTCTCTCTCTCTGGTTATGCTTGCCATGTGCTTATGGCGTATCTCTTATCTTATGCTTAATGTGGGTTGGTATAAACTTATACTTTATTAGTAATCAGGTGCTAATAAAATTTGACCAACTAAAATTGCTTAAATGCTTATAGCCCGGTCCACTATAAAGCCTGTGCATTCATTCTTTTCCCCACACTTGCTGAGTACGACAAGTGCTCACCCTTGCTATAAACAATGTTGCTCAGAAAGAAGATGCTACTTTGAAGTCTTGTGAAGATGTTGCTGGTGCTAGGCGTACGCAACCCCCAGTTGATTGCCTGTGATGTTTGGAGCCTTCGTTTCCAGGATTCAGCGTAAATCTCTGATAATCTTTCTTTTTCATACGTGATACTGTTTCTGTATACACTTTTATGTCACTATATGCATGAAACTTGATCCTGGCATGCATATAGGTATGCACTTGGTTTTCTTCGGAAACTCGGGTGTGACACCGGTCCTACCACTCCGCGATCTGCGGGGGAGAGCTAGGGACCGTGCGTTTTAGAGGCCTCGGGCACTACATGCCGCTTCACCCCGGCTGGTGTCTGAAGTATGTAATACGACACCTTCGTATCTTTGTATTTCCTCATTTAAATTCTTAATTAATATTTATTTTCATTTTGTGGTGCAGGCTACGTGCAGCAGGGCTTCTTCCCCTAGCGCGCTTGGTTGAGGGGGACCTCATGCGGGCCGCTTTGCGACCGGCGGAGCGCAGGTCATGCTTCGGCTTCGACTACCAGCTGGCCTGCATGCTCCTGGACCGGTGGCGCCCTGAGACGCACAGCTTCCACTACCCCTGGGGGAGATAGCGGTGACTTTGGAGGACGTGGCCCTCATCTTCGGGCTACCGTGCTCAGGGGAGCCCATGGGGGCTCGTGACCCCCCGAGCCGTGGCACGAGGTCCTCCTCGCGAGGTTCGCCGGAGTGGTGCGACGTCCCGGCACGCCAGAGGTGCCTGACTTCACCAACTCCCACGGCCCCACGTGCACTTGGTTGTGCAAGTTCAGCGTACGTTCCTTTACCTATCATTTTTTCGTAGTATCTGTTTGCAGCCTCTCACTGATTTTTGAATTTTTTTTCAGGCCTCGTTCTTAAGGGATGACGCCGACGAGCCGACCGGCAACAGGCACTTGGAGGCATACTTGTTGTGGCTCTTTGGCTACGTGATGTTCTGTGGGTCCCAGGGGAACGCGGTGTCAAGGTTCCTGATCCCCCACGCGATGAGGATCGCGACGCCACTGTGGAGGACATGTCGCGATGTACAGGGGCCTGTGCACTGGGTGCACCAAGACAGGCACCCAGTTGATCCTCCTTGGATGCCCGCTTCTGTTGCACCTGTGGAGCTACGAGCGGCTTCCCGTCGGTCGGCCATCGGTCGACCGATCACCGTACCGCGCACTAGAGGAGGGGCACGACCCAGCAGACATGCCGACCATGGGGTCGATGTGGTGCCACCCCTGTCGTATGGACCTCCCTGGGCCCACTACCTCGGTGGGTACCAGGACCGACTACTCGGTGGGCCCCAAGGACTACCCGACTTGCGCTGCACGGTACCTGATGGCGTGAAGCACAAGGACTACGGAGGAGAAGTACTTGGTTAGGAAGTTGTACATGTCCCGCACTGTATGGAAGACTCCTAGACGTACTCGACTAGTACTCTCTCCCTATTCCGACTTGTAACCCTGCCTCCCGGACTATATAAGGCGAGGCAGGGACCCCTCTCTAGATCATCCCATCTCACGGCGTACAATTGCACCATCTTGTAATCGTACCCAATCAATCCAGAGCTACGCAGCATACATGGCGTAGGGTATTACTCACCTCGCGGCCTGAACCTGTCTAAATTGTGTGCCATGTGTCTCTTCCTTCGAGTTACCGATCTCGGTGAGGCCACATTCATCTACTTCGGGTACTCCCCTTAGTAGATTGCTGGTCTAAAACACCGACAGCTGGCGCGCCAGGTAGGGGCTCTCGCCCGAGATCACATGGCGAACTCGACGGCTCCTGTCTACTTCAAGCCAACCGTCGCCTTCAACTGCGGCGACACCTTCGTTTTCGGCGCTTGGGTCTGCACTGCCGACGGCGCGGGATCCTTCCAGCGCTGCCTCACCATGCCGCCCAACCCGAAGACCGGCTTCGTGACGCTTCCTGAAGTTGTCCCAGGCGAACTCACCGGCAAGTTCGGCGAAATTTCGCTTTTCGACCATCACGCTGACTTCGAGCTCGGGTCCGCTTCCAACTCGAACTCGACGTCTCCGTGGGCTATCGCATGTGAGCCGGCTGCTCAGCCATCACATGTGGTCCCCCCACCCCGCGAACGCTCCACGCGTGGCCCCCTCAACCCCTGCTGGGCCCGCACGGGGGCTCCCTCCGCGCCGGGCCGGCAAGGAGCCCGTACCCGAGTACAACTCGGACTCCGACACCGCCCCCGGCCACGCTTCGGACTCCAACCCCCTCTCCGGCTTCTACCCGGACTCCGCGTACGAGTTCGACTTCGGGTCGGACCCAGAGGATCCCGAGTCCGAGGACAACACTACTGAGCATCCCTTATCAGGGACGGCCTCTGGGCTGGTTATAACGTCCACACCTACCGAGAGATTCGTCTGCTGGCCAGACCGCAAGCCCGCGGACCTGATAAGTGGACACTCACGATGCGTCGCCAACCTCGACTCACTCCCGTTCCAGGAGGGGACACCACTTGCCCGGGCTGACTCGTACACTCCAACTGAGGTGGCGAGTTCTGAATCCAGCCTTGGCAACCCCGATCGCCAAGTCTTCATGGCTGCCGGCCACACGCCAGGGCCTTCAGGGACGGCTCAGGACAAGTACCTTGAAGACATCTCTGCAGACGAGTTGTCTGCTGACGCACCTGCAGACGAGACCGCCGCCATCAGGGACGCTCGACGTGAGCGTAACAGGAAGCGCAACGAACGATGCTGGCGTCTCAGAGACAACCTCCCCATCTGCAACCTTGCTGAAGCTCTCGAGGCGGTCAAGAGCAGAGTACACACTACCCCCCGAGCAGTGCCTCATGTCGATCACAGCGATCGCACGCCAGGCTCAGGGAATACGCGCTGGAGAAGTCATCGCCAAGCTCGCTGAAGACGCTTACTTCATGCGGGTCGACAACAGGGTCAACCAGCCTCCCCCCGCCAGGAATCGTGACAACGAAGCCACAAGTCGCAGTGCTGACCTCGGCCTCAACCGTACTCAAGCCGAGCTGCCGGCTCAGCCCAATCGTACTCGCGCAAATGCCGGCGGACCTTCACAGGGTGGCAACAGCAACCGTGAGGTCGTCCCTCACCGCAATCCTGGGGGCGGCGGCCGTGACCCTGACGGTGGCGGCAGCGACGACGACAACTCCAACCACGGAGCCAACAGGAGGGCCGGCGGCGGCGGCAGTCGCGGCGGTCGAGACCACGCGAATAGCCACGCCTCCGGAGTCTCACAGGGCGGCTACGACGCCGGCCAGAAGATTGAGGAGCTGCGGCGGAAGAAGTCAGCCACTACAGGCGACAACGACGGCTTCCCGCCTTCTCACCTCGACTTCGCAACTTGCTCCTCCCCGACAAGTTCAAGCCTTTGGGGATCACCAAGTACGACACGAAGCAGGACCCCATCCAGTGGCTGAGGTGCTACGCCCTCTCCATCGAGGACGCTGGCGGCAACAACGACACCAAGTGCCTCTACGTCCCCTTCTGCCTGGACCAAGCCCCACTCACATGGCTCGAGTCGCTGGACAAGCACTCGATCGACAAGTGGGACCCACCGAAGGAGCGATTCACCAGCAACTTCGCGGGCGCCATGGGCCGATCGGGTACTCGCATGGACCTTGCCATGGTCAAGCAGGAACAAGGCGAGACCCTCCGCAAGTACATGCGCCGCTTCTTCGACAAGCGCGCTACCGTAGTCGACGTCACCGACAAGGAGGTCATCGACCTCTTCCAAGACGGCCTCTACCACCGCCGCACCTTTGAAGACTTCGTTCGTCGCCGCCCCAAGTCCATCCCCCACCTCAAGGACATGATCACGTCCTGGGCGGATGAAAAAGACAAGGCCAACGCCAAGTACGACGCCATCCGTGGCAAGAACAAGTAGAACGCGGGCGGCGGCAGTGGCAACAATGGGAACCAAGGCGGTCGCAACAACAACAACTACTACTCGGGTCCCAACCGCAAGCGCAAGCCAGACAACACTGTTGCGGCTATCCAGCGCCCTGCGAAGGAGAACTCGAAGAAGAACTCCGGCGGCTTCAAAGACTTGCTGAAGGAAAAGTGCCCGTGGCATCTGGACGGCAACCACACCACTGAGCAGTGCTACCAACTCAGGCGAGCACTCAAGGGTACTCCAGAGCCACCGCACCCTCACGACAAGAAAGGCACGGCGACTTCCAGGAACCCGACAAGACTGTCAACGTCCTCTTCGGCGGACTACCCAGCAGACGGGAGCAAAAGGCTACCCGTCGAGAAGTCATGAGCATTGAACCAGCGGTCCCGACCCCTCTCAGGTGGTCGGAGGTACCCATTACCTTCTCCCGCGCGGATCAATGGACCGGCTTCTCGAACCGGGGCGGTTCCCTCTCGTCCGAAGCCAGTGGTCGCGGGCTCCAAGCTCAACAAGGTCCTCATCGATGGTGGAAGCGGGCTCAACGTCCTTTTCACCAAGACCTTGAAGAAAATGAAGCTCGACATCACCCACATGCTCACCAAGAGCAACACGCCTTTCTACGGCATCGTCCCCGTAACGCGGCTATCCCTTGGGCTCGGTGGTCCCGCCGATTACCTTCGGGGAATCTCGGGACAACTATCGTACTGAGTACATCAAGTTCGAGGTCGCAGACTTCGAGACATCCTACCATGCCATCCTCGGCAGACCGGCCATCGCCAAGTTCATGGCGGTGTCCCACTACACCTACTTGGTACTCAAGATGCCAAGTCCATCAGGTGTACTCTCTCTCCAAGGGGACTTGAAGATCTCGCACGACTGCGACACCGAAGCCATGGAGATCGCCTCTACAAATCAAGTACCCAACGCGATGATGGAGGTCTACGCCGCGTCGAAGAAGCTTGCTACAAGTGAACTCGACATCCCTGAGAAGTCTGACAAAGCCAACAAGCCTGAGCCAGCTGAGGAGATTCTGGTCAAGACGATCGACCTCGGGACAGGCGACGCCAGCAAGACCACCACCATCGGGGCCAGCCTCGACCCCAAATAGGAATACGCGCTCATCAACTTCCTCTGGGCTAACCGCGACATCTTCGCGTGGAAGCCAGCGGACATGCCAGGAGTGCCCAGGGAGTTGATTGAGCACTGCCTCAACGTCGACCCTAAAGCTACCCCCAAGCGACAACACCTCCGCCGTTTTGCCGACGAAAGACGGGACGCCATCAAGAAGGAACTCGCCAAACTACTCACGGCTAGCTTCATCAGAGAAGTCTTCCATCCTGAGTGGCTCGCCAACCCCGTCCTCGTCCGCAAGAAGAACTCGAACGAGTAGAGGATGTGCGTCGACTATACTGATCTCATCAAGCACTGCCCCAAGGACCCCTTCGGGTTGCCGCGGATTGATCGAGTCATCGACTCTACGGCGGGCTGCGACCTGCTCTGCTTCCTCGACTGCTACTCCGGGTACCACCAGATCACGATCAAGGAAGAAGACCAGGAGAAGACCGCGTTCATCACCCCGTTTGGTGCGTACTGCTACACAACCATGTCCTTCGGGTTGAAGAGCGCCGGTGCCACCTATCAACGAGCTATCGAGGCCTGCTTCAAGAGGCAACTCAACAAGAACGTCGAAGCCTACGTGGATGACGTGGTTGTCAAGACCAAAAACTCCAGTACCCTCATCGACGACCTTGAAGAGACTTTCGCATCCCTGCGCGAGTACCGCTGGAAGCTCAACCCGAACAAGTGCGTCTTCGGCGTACCTTCGGGCAAACTACTCGGCTTCACCATCAGCCAACGCGGCATCGAAGCCAACCCCGAGAAGATCTCCTCCATCACCAGCATGAAAGCTCCCACATGCATCAAAGACGTCCAGAAGCTGACCGGGTGCATGGCGGCCCTGAACAGATTCATCTCGAAGCTTGGAGAACGGGGGCTCCCCTTCTTCAAACTACTCAAGCACCAAGAGAAGTTCGTGTGGACTCCAGAGGCGGACCAAGCCCTTGCTCAGCTCAAGGACTTCCTATCGAAGCCACCGATCCTCACGGCTCCTCGCAAAGGCGAGCAGCTACTGCTCTACCTCGCTGCGACTACTCATGTGGTCAGTACTGCCATCGTCCCCAAGCGGCAGGAAGACGGCCACGCCTATCCAGTCCAGCGCCCAGTCTACTTCGTCAGCGAGGTCCTGTCAGAGTCCAAGGCATGCTATCAGCCTGTGCAGAAGCTTCTGTACGCAGTACTCATCACCTCGCGGAAGCTACGACACTACTTCCAGGAGTACTCGATCTTCGTCGTCACCGACTACCCGTTCGGCGACATCCTGCGGAACCAAGATGCTACTGGAAGAATCTCCAAGTGGGCAGTCGAACTCGGCGCCCTCACCATCGACTTCAAGCCACGCACAACCATCAAGTCACAAGCTCTAGTCGACTTCATGGCAGAGTGGCGGGAGAATCAGCTACCTACTCCAACCGTGCGACCAGAGCATTGGGTGATGTACTTCGACGGCTCACTCAACCTCGAGGGCGCAGGTGTAGGTTCGTACTTCAAGCTAACTTCGTTCTTTAGCTATCTAAAAGTAATGCAATTCGTCGAGCTAACTCATTCTATTGTTTGCAGCTCTCTTGGACGGAGCAGACTAGGAGGTCGTACCTGGACTTCGTCAGCCAGATCGACACCCTCACCGACCACGAGGTTGTCTGGTAGCTGTACACCGACGCCTTGGTCGCCACGCGTGCGCCGTAGGGTCTCTCGTCCCTGTGCTTTCGGGACCGTGACTTCTGGCTAACGAAGACGCCGCTCGTCCACGACATGTACGTCGAGGAGTACCACGTCGAGCATGTCCTGTGGCAGTTCGGCCTCTATCAGGCTTCACCTGTGCTCGTCACACACATCGTCGACCCTTCCGTGCACCTATAAGTTTATTGCGAACTTAAATAGTTTCTTTGGACAAGTGAAGAAAGTTAGTTTTGCTGACCAGTTTGTTGTTTATTGTTGCCGGTGGACGAGGAAGGGGTCGAAGACTTCGGCCCCTTTTTTGGGAAAGCTGCAATAGTACCTGGTTGCGTGGGTGACCGCCTCGCAGAACGTCATCATCGAGCCGAGCTTACACGACGACGACGCTTGGAGAGCGTACCTACAGTGGTACACGGCGAGGACCCGGACGTGCGTGAAAAACATCCCCCCGAAACCCTCGCCTCGACCTCGTGCCAGCGTCGACGTACCCCTACCGACAGGATCAGTCCCACAGCATCTTAGTAAGTTCTTTTGCATTAATTTAAATTAAGTTACATTCGCTAAAGTTTCGCTATACTAACAATCCGTCTGATCTTGACAGTACGACAGCTCGGGAGATGTACCAGCTGGCCCAGCGCGTGAGCGCGACGATGGACCACCTGACGTTCGACGGGGTACGGACAGAGGTGCAGAAGATGGTAGGCCTGAGCCAGCGGTTGATGCACGCGGTGACCTTCCGCGGCGACCAGGGTTACCTCCTTCCCCGCCACCCCCTCTCCTCCAGCAGTTGTGCCTCCACCTCAGCTTCGTACCAGGCACCGACACGTTCACCGCTTGCGCCCACTGCGTCTATTCCGTACCTGGCGCAGTCGAGTGCTTTCTACGCCATAGGTACATGACGGGACCGTACACATTTTTGTTGCTAGTTATATTATCTAGAGAGACCACGACATATTTTATTGATCCATGACAATGTAATATTTTACAGAGAGACCGCCGATACCTACGGGACCGGGGCCTTCGTCGTGGGCAGCAGCAGCTTCACCGGTTCAGCAGCAGCTTCACCGGTTCAGTAGCAGCTAGTGTTTGAGCCACGCGTTCAACAGCAGCAGCCAGTGTTACAACAGCAGCAGCCAGTGTTTGAGGCACCTGTTCAGCAGCAGTCACTATTCCAGACACCTGCTTCGGATGAGGCCTACTACAGAGGCGAGACACCACCGTTGGAGTTTTTGTTAGCCGACTTGTTGGGCGGCACCGCCGACGAGATCGGTGATACACAGCTGTCGGGAGCCCCGCCCGTAACCCAGCCGACGCAGAAGCAGCACCGCGCGATGATGGAGGACTTCCACGACTCGGCACAGCGTGCAGGCGAGGCATTGGAGACGGCAGCGTCAGTGGAGGCGGAGGTGCAGGTGGCCTCGTCGAGCGTGGCGACTCCACAGGCACCGACCGGAGCGGGGGCCGGCACGTCGGGCTCCGCGACTCCACGGGCGAGCCACCGAAGCGGGGGCCGGCACGTCGGCCTCAGCGACTCCACAGGCACCCACCGGAGGGGGGCTATCCCATCGGGCACAGGTGCTCCCTTAGTGACACCCCCCCCCCCCCCCCCGAGCCGGCGGTCGCAGGACGCGATCGCCATCCACGCGACCCCCTCACGTACCCGACCCACCACACGATGGCTGCACAGAGGGCGGCGGCAGCGGCGGGCAAGAGGGAGCACCAGGGCCCCCCACGACCGACGAAACGCGGTCGTATTTAGATTTGTATTTGGACACTTGTCGTGTATAGTACTTTGTTTGTTCTAATTAGTTTATGCATTTTCGTATTCAGTTTCCTGTTATTTCACATTAATAGTATTGAGAATAACCAAAAATAAAAAAGAAAAACAAAAAACCCAAAATAAAGCCTACCGCCAGTTGAACAACAGTAGGCTCGTTGAAACCGCCATTTCAATTGGCGGTAGCTGCAAGGAAGGCTGCCGCCAACCATTACGGCCCTGCCGGCACTGTTGCAAACTTACCGCCAGTTCAAATGGCAGTAGGTACTAACCACCCTTTGCGGCGGTGGTAGGTTCCTGCCGCCGTTTGAAATGGTGGTAGGTTTCCAACCGCCACTTCAAACGGCGGTTCGTGGCTATTTCTGCCAATGTTGAACCCGACTATTTATTTTCGTAAAATCGAAAATAATTAAATATAAAAAAATTCGAGCGAGTTGTTTTGGTTGTTTTGGTTTTCAGCCCTCTTTTGTTTTCTTTTCTGAACAACCTGTTTTTCCTTTGTTGGGTTTTATTTAGATCCACAAGATTTTACTATTCACACGTCAATCGAATCTAATGTGCCCTGCTATTTATTTAGAAGTTTTAAACATAGATTAATGACAAAACTCATTTCATAACCTCAGGTAAATTCGTGAGAGAGCTTAATTAGATCATAATTAGAACATATTGGGTTGTAAACATCTTATAATAATAGCTTAATTAAGTTTAATAGATTTGTCTCATGATTTTCATTCCACCTGTCTAATTAGTTTTATAATTAAGTAAACTCAACATGATATTTTCGGTAAGTTTTTTTACCCAACTAAACAAGGGAACATATCTAGTGGAAACCAACCTCTCCGTGCAAAATATGGAAACTTCAATCTAAACCACACGATCTTGATCCAAGGGAGAACTCATGAGAGGTGGGAGGGGTGATTTGTAAAATTCATGGGAGGTGGGAGGGATGATTTGCAAAGGTGCTTTTGCAAATCACTCCTCCCACCTCCTCTATGTGCTCCGTTGGATCAACATCATCCCACCTGGGCCGGCCGGCCCACCCTGCCTCAGGGGCCGGGCCGGTTTTTCGTGCACTGCCCTTTTTTCACCTTCTTAACCCATGGGAAAAAGTTGGCCCAGTAAATCTTCGCGAGAAACTCCAGAAAATTAAAAGAAAAACTATTTACAAAAATTCATGCCTTGTTTTTCGTCCTAGGTGGGACGTTCGGGCTCTTCTTCCATGGTGAAGACATTAACATGGTGAATGGGCACAACGTCGGGTTCGTAGTAAACCTTAAGTCATTGACCATTCACCGTAAATTGATCGCCTTTTACATCCATAATGGTTACCGCTCCGTTGGAGAGCACCGAATGCATAACATAAGGTCCGTCCCACTTGCTTTGCAATTTCCCCTTTGCAAAGATTTTAAACCTCGAATTGTAGAGGAGGACCTTATCTCCTTCTTTAAACTCTTTCTTTTTCAACCTTTTATCATACCACCTTTTGATTCTCTCCTTGTATATGCTTGCATTTTCATATGCTTTCAACCTCATCTCCTCTAGCTCGCTTATTTGGATTCTTCGTTTCACCACCGCGACATTGAGATCAAGGTTCATCTCTTTAATCGCCCAATAGGCTTTATGTTCCAACTCAACCGGAAGGTGGAAAGCCTTTCCATAGACGAATTGATAAGGAGTCATACCTATCGGTGTCTTGAACGCCGTTCGATAAGCCCACAAAACTCCGTCTAATTTCTTTGACCAATCCTTGCCTCCCTTCTCTATGGTTTTGTTGAGGATGCTTTTTAATTGCCTATTTGACGTTTCCGCTTGTCCGTTGGTTTGTGGATGATAGGCCGTAGAGACCCTATGCTCAATTCCCAACTTGGACAAGCACTTTTTGAAATTCTTCCCGGTGAAGTGAGTTCCTCCATCGCTTATCAAGATTCTCAGTGTACCGAAACGAGGAAAAATCACGTTCTTGATCATGGTTATGGTCTCCTCCATGGAAGCTTTACGACATGGCATGGCCTCTACCCACTTGGATACATAATCAACCATGACTAGAATATACTCATATTCGCATGAGTTTTTGAAAGGGCCCATGAAGTCTATACCCCATACATCGAATAAATCGATTTGTAGATTGTATTTCAAGGGCATAGAATTTCTTTGAGAGATGTTTCCTGTTCTTTGGCATTCGGGGCATGATGCAACATATCTTTTAGTATCTTCATGCATCTCCGGCCAATAGAATCCGCTTGACCATACTTTTGCTTGGGTCCTAAAATGGCTATAGTGTCCACCGTATTCCGTTGAGTGGCACTTTCTCAGAATTTCTACTCTCTCTTCTCTTGGCACACATCTTCTCATGACTCCATCATTGCCAAGTTTGAAGAGGTATGGCGCATCCTAAAAGTACTTCTTACTTTCGGAGATTATCTTCAAAAGATTTAAATTTGTGAACTTGGTTTAGCTTTTCTCTATCTCGTTCTTTATTCCAAAAATTCTGAGATCTATTTAAACTTTGTGAGCATGTTAATACTTGTGGGATAAGCTTAATTAAGAATCAACCCTCCGTAGAGATGAAGGCTGGTACATTATTGAACTTTAACGAATTAAAATTTTGAGAGCATTATGTTTTTTTATGTATGATCAAGTGCAAGGTTTAAACATTGTTTGGCGACGATGATATCCATCGAAGGCTTACTCGAGGACGAGCAAGGTTTAAGCATGGGGGAGATGTTGACGGTGAAAATCCGTCAACCTAGCCATGAGTTTACCTTCAGTGTCGGCATAAGTTTTATACCTTATCCATTGGTACTAACCCCCGTGGTATAACAAGTTCACGTGTGCATGTCGGTTTTGGAGTTTAGTGTTTATGCAGGATTTTAGCGTTGAATGCAAGACTTTCGGGATAAGTTCATCAAGCACCTTATGACAAGACCTTGAAGCTCCGTACAAGTCATGCAATGAAACAAACTTAACTCCAAGAAGCCAGGGACTTGATCCGAGAAGACGACAAACTCCGAGGACCTAACCTGAAAAGTGCTAAATCTTGCTAGACAAGGAGTTATGCCCAATTCGGAGAGAAACTGACGACATGGACCTACATGCAGAAGGGAGGAACATCCAGGAAGCAAGGAAACCGACGTAGAGCAAAGGAGGCCTCGAGCTGGGCCTGGATGGGCCTAGGCCGGCCGGCCCAGGCCGGTCGGCCCAGCCCTGTCCAGGGCCCGTTTGCCCCCTCCTTTGCCCTAGCCGTGATTCAGGCTATTTATAGCCCCCTGACCGAGAGCCACGCATCATCTAATTCATCATCGGCTGCCGAGCAGCAGAGAAGAGAGGGACACCATCTCGGAGAGGAGAGGGTCAAGCTAGTTGACTAGGGTTTCCCTAGCCGACGTGGGAACCTTGCATGGAAGACCACGTCGGAGTTCCCGGAGCTAGAAGCAAGATCAAGAAAGGATCCCGGTGGTGATCTTGTGTATGTATCATTGTCATAGTTGAATTATCAAGTTGAATCTATTCTTAGTGATCAAGTGTTTCCTCGAAGATTTCGTTTTTCGATCGGTTTGCTTATTCTAGATCTATTCGCGCGATAGATCACATAGGGTGTTCTTGTAGCCGCGGTGGCTAGAGGTACACGCCGGATCTTCCGAAAGAATCTCGACTTGTCTTTTGACTCGCCCTAGACTCCCCGCATGAGTAGGGATACGTTGTGATAGAACGGGGGTTCCGAAAGGCGGATGTTTTCGGATTTGGACGGGAAACCACGGTTTAAAGAGGCTTCTTATAAGATTCGATTTGCTACTTCTTCTCTTGCTTGGAACTTCAACAAAAGGCTTAACCCGATCTTTCTAGCTCGGTTTATCTACCCAATCTTACTTTGTTATCTCCGGTCTTTAGTAGATTAGATTAGTTTCGTGTCTTTTATCTAGATGCATTAGGGATTCTCTTTTAACGAAGATTGGAGTTACTTGGCTTTACTAGATCAACTTTTGCGTCACACATTTGTTCCACGGATTCGATACCTTGGGTTCACCACTCGAGGAAAGAAGGGTCCCTTGACTACGACGGGAGACTTGTCCGCTTGCAAGTCTAAACGAAATTTGATACAACTATTAACCGTCAACAAGCCCCTTTTTCTGGGGCCGTTGCCGGGGAACAAGTGATCAAGATTTGATTTTTTATTGCCTTTTTGTAATTTTCAGTTTTCTTTTTGTTTTTCTTTTTGCATCTACTAAACTTTGATCATCCTCAAAATACATCTAATCTAGTTTGTCTAACCCTAGTTTTTATAGATTTGTTTTTACTTTCTAGTTTTTGCATACTTTGTTTATTGCTAACCCTAACAGGAGATGGACGGCTACCTCTCCAACAAACCCGATAATTTTGTGGATGATCCGGAAAAACTTTACGGAGCTAAGGAGACGCGAAGCACATCAAGCTAAAAAGCTAGATTTTGTAGATTCGGAGTCGGAAGACAAAGGATCGCAGGAATCTCCAAAGAATTCACCACCTCAAAGTCCTCGGGAGAATCGACTTCCACCGATGGGTGACCAACCACCGCAAGAGCGCAAGATTGGGGAGCTATGCACCCCGGACATTATCGACCTACCAATCTTGAACCTTGAGGAGATCGGAAGACCGTTCGAGATCAAGACCTCAACAATCCGCATGGTGCAACATTCACCCTTCACCGGTAAAGAGGATCCGAACCTTCACCTCCAAGCGTTCATTCAACTATGTCAGACTTTCAACATGGATGGGGTGACTCAAGATCAAATGAGGGCAAGGCTTTTTCCGTTCTCACTACTCGGGAAGGCTTTGCAATGGTTCCACTCTCAACCGGCGGAGACGGTGCAAAATTGGAACACGTTGATGAAGGCTTTCATGAAGGAATACTACTCACCGGGTAAAACTCAAAGCTTGCGTAATAAGATTGCCACCTTTGTTCAATATCCTACGGAAACTATCTCGGAGGCATTCGAGCGCTTCAATGAGTACACCCGGGCGGTTCCACATCACAAGTTCCCGAAGGAAGACCTCGTGCAAAAGTTCTATCAAGGACTCACCATGGCGTCAAGGACGATCATCGATGCATCGGCGGAAGGATCCATCATCGAACTTACACCGACAGAAGCTTTCACTCTATTCAAGAAGGTCGCGGATAATGACACATGGGCGTCGTCCGGGCGCCTACATCCAGTTCAACCCACGGGGAACGTCAAAGGAGTCTTGCAAGTGGAGAAGGAGGACATACTTGAAGGCAAGATCGACTCGCTCATGAGGAGGTTAGAAAAGATGGAGATGGTGAAGAAAGAGGCTCAAGACTTGAAGGCCGCCGAAGCAAGGTCCACATGCGAAGAATGTGGAGAGTATGGCCATGTCCGCAAAGATTGTCCGGAGGAAGCCAAAACGCTCGACTACATGAGGAAGGGAGAATTGCCGAACTTCCGCTACGGGCAAGGTAGACCTCAATTTAATGCAAGCTCATCTATTCCTAATGCGGTTCTACTTCGTATACAATTGAAGGAGTTCATGGATGAGCAAGCTAAGATCAACAAGGACACCGTCACCAAGTTCAAGACCATAGACAAGGTGTTGGAGAACATCGATAGCAAGGTGACGGAGGTCGGAAGTTCCAATCATCAAGTGCTCAACATGATGAAGATGCTCGAAATGCAAGTTGGACAACTTGCGGGGCGTCTCACTAATGATGAAGGGAAGCTTCCGGGACAACCCAAAAGTCCCGAATCGGCGAAGGCCATTCAAACACGTTCGGGGGAGGAGACCGAAGACCCGGAACGTTCCGCGGGAGCAAGGAAGCTTAAACCATCCACCGAGGTGGAAGGAGTTGCTAAAGAGAAGGTTACGGGGATCGTCACCGAAGAGCCCGAATTTGAGATGCCGGAGGAAGACACGAGGATACCACAACTCAAGCCACGCTACTTCCGAGGTAAACTTGACAACCACTTTGAGAAGTTTGTGGAAGTTGTGCGTAGACTTAGCATCAACATGCCATTACTAGATGCCCTACAAGTACCTACATATTCTCGTTACTTTAAAGACATACTTGCAAATAAATATGAGATAGCAACACTCGAGGTAGATCATGTCAAGATGTCCGAGGAGTGTAGTGCCGCTATTGCTAATGGGCTAGAGAACCAAAAGGACCCCGGGTGCCCTACAATTCCATGTTCGGTTGGTTCTTTCAACTTCGAGAAGGCGTTATGTGACCTTGGAGCTAGTGTGAGCGTCATGCCAAGGGATGTGTTCGAGAAGCTATGCCTACCAATGGAGCCTACGGGTATATGTTTGGAGTTGGGAGATAACTCCATTCGCTATCCCTTGGGCATTGCTGAAGATGTACCCGTGAAGGTCGGACACCACTTCATCCCCGTCGACTTCGTTGTGCTCGAGATGGGAGAGAGGGAGAAGTCGCTACTCATCCTTGGGAGGCCTTTCCTCAAGACCGTGGGAGCTACTATTGATGTTGGCAAGGGGGAGATCATGTTCGATATCAATGGAGAAAGGAGTTCCTTCAAGTTCCGTCCAAGAATCGAGGCATGCAACATGATTGGAGTGAAGGGAGAACCAAAGAATAAGGAGGGGCTGAAAAAGAAGAAGGAGCTGAAAAAATGAACGTAAAGAAAATCAAAGAAGGTGTTGCACCCGTCAAGACAAAGGAAGAGAAGCCGCCTGTGAAGACCAAAAAAATGACTAAGCCGGAAGACAAGCCCGTGCCCAAGATGGTGCGGAAGTGGGTACCCAAGATTGCAACGCCTGCAAAGAGCGTTGATCCAAAGTAATCAAGT
Organism: Cenchrus americanus; assembly: GCA_947561735.1. Classification (NCBI taxonomy): domain Eukaryota; kingdom Viridiplantae; phylum Streptophyta; class Magnoliopsida; order Poales; family Poaceae; genus Cenchrus; species Cenchrus americanus. Next base: position 194,292,620 of record OX387242.1, read on the forward strand.
GAAGAAGTCTAGCTATAGACTATAAATGAAGCGCTAGGCGGGAGGCAACCCGTTTCGTCGAGTCAAGAATAAGCTAACGGGAGGACAACCCGATTCCAGGTTTTTCGAGTCTTTTTAATAATTTAGTTTTGAGTTTTATTACGCAAAGACATTATACATAGAAGTGGTTGGACAATATTAGAGACATGATTCTTGATTGAATGTTTTGCTTTATCATAAACCCTTTGCATGAACCCTCCTATGTGCTTGTTTGTTCTTTTCTTTTCGAGAAACCACAACCAAATAATTTCAGAACCTAACTCAACCTTTCACCCCTATTATGGTGCTGTGGTTGACTTATTTTTCATGATAAAACCACACGAGTAGAGCCACGACTTATATCTAGGTGTTAATAAAAATTCAGCACGTGGTAGGACTCGCGTGAACCTAGAAATCAAAACTTTTGGTTGGTTTAAAAATCTATATCCTTGGTTTCTATAGGATTAGAATTTTTCTAAGCCTCATATAATTTTGTTTTATTCAAATCTCTCTCATTTAGCCAAAATTAGAACCTAAACCTATGCCCCTATGATCAAGCCAGGAAAAGTTTGCTCTCAACCGATGAAGGCAAACTATACCAGTGAGACCGATATCAACGTAGTCGGAAAATATTTTCGACTTACATTTGTTTGTAATGGTTTAAAAACTTCTCTAAATTTATGCTTGAACTCTTGCATGGCTCTGAAAAATATTTTTAAATTTCGAATTAGAGGAGTGCTTAACCTTAAACACACCTAAAGGGAGGCAATCTAGTTTGAATTAATCATGCATGCACCATTGGATATCCTTTCATCAACTTTCATCAACTTTCATCAAGACCACATGCAAAGGACAAGCATGGTGGGCAACAAGCATCAACTTTGCAGGAATTTCATGGTGGCATGTGAAGCAAGTGGATCTAGGGAGCATGGACATGACCCAAAGCATGAAGCATCAAGTGGAAGGACCAATAAAGAAAAGGAGTGGAAGAGAGCGTTTGGGCGGTGCAACTCGTGGAGCACGCGGGCAGGAAAGTTGCAGAGGAGAAATGATCACGCTGGAAGAAAGCCGAGGTGGGGAGGAGCACCAGGCACCCCAGGCCGGTCGGCCCTGGCTGGCCGGCCTCCCCTACTTAAGGAGCCCCCCGGCTCCCATTTTCTGCAGGCAAGCTTCCCTCTCCTTCCTTAGTTTGTGTGTTCAAGTTTGTGTGCCCAAAACCTCTGTAGACATAGCCAACCTTCCCAAGCTTGATAGCTCAAAAAATCCACCACCTTAATCCACTCGAAGTCCACATCCCGAAGTAAGATTTTAAGTGCCTAGTTACCGGTTGCAACCCGGAGTTTTAGTAGAGAAAAGAATGCAGCAACCATGTGGAAGAAAACCACAAGTCTCTTCTCCAAGAAGAAGGGTTCATCGTCATCCAAGCCGTCGTCGACGACGTCTTCGAGGAGGCACTCAGTTTCCGAGTCTCCCCGGAGCATGGAGACGGATACGGCACCACTAAGGAGGAACGATGCTCTCCTCCTTGGTGGTATGAGGGCTGCAAGGAGCACGTCCATGAGGTTTACCGAACCTCAAGGGCACACGGAGGAGCAGCCCGCACCACCACAACGATCGACCCGTTCGACCGCGCCACCTCCATACACTCCGATATATTCCTCGTACGGCTTCATCATTTTGTCGTCGTCGGAGGAGGAGAGGCTCTCTCGTCTTGAGAAGAGGCTTCTGCCCAACGTCGAGTTCGACGACCAAGCACTCTTCACCTTGGGTTTCGGCACCGACATATACTACATGTTGGGGCACCTTGGATGGGTGCAATTCTCCAGCGGAGTATCGGCGGACACCCACAAGGAGTTCGCCTTGGAAATCTTGATGACCATTGCACCTATCCTTGATGATGGGGTGCAAAGCTTATCATTCCGTTTGGAGGGAGTCCAACAAGTGGTTCCCTACGAGCATGTTAGGGAACTACTTGGATTCCATAAGGGAGCTCGGAGAAAGTTGACGTGCCACCCGCATGTTAGATGGATTTTGGAATTTAATCTCCGGAGAAGCCCACCAACAACGCAATTGCATCCGCAACCCCATTATCCGAATATTCCACTCTTGGATGTGCAAGAGGGTATTGGGGAGGATGAGGGAGACGAAGGTGACCGACACGGAGTTGAATTGGCTCTACTCGGCTTTAATTGCCAAGCAGCCAATAGACCCCTCATACCTTATGATCAACCGTTAGTGTTGCGAGGCAACATCGGGGGCAGGACATATTGGTTCGGGATGCTACCTCTCTATGTTGGCCTTCTCCCTACGGCCGGGGATCACAAGAAACCCCGACCATCTTTTGCGTGGTACCTCTCTCGGCATTGAATATTTGCGGAAAGGCAAATACATTAGTGGAGATGAGAGAGGAGGTTTTCGTTTGGCCATGGTGAACCTACCCCTTTCGGATGCAAGGCTTAGGCTTTTCATCGAAGGGAGGGAAGATTGGTTGGAAGAGGGACTCCTTGTCCCGGCAAGGAAAAACAAAAGAGGAAGAATCATAGAGGAGGGAACATCCTCCGCACAAGCGAGTGGTGCACAACCCAATGTGCCACCATTCGGCGGGATCCCTCCTCCGCCAAGTTATTACGGAGGGCCACAAGAGCAAGCATGGGGCGGGGTGCACCGGTACCCCCACCAAATTATGTGGTGCCCATCGCAAACTTCGCGGAACCCTACGCACAATATCCCTAACCACAACAAAGCATGGCCATAATTGGAGGGTATGTTGCGAGAAACGCCCAAAACGTCGCAGCCATCCAAGCCAACGCGGCTCAACTTGGTGAGGGCAATGCAAATATTGCCTATGAGCTTGGACGCCTTCACCTAGTGGAGCTGAATCAATTCGTCGGAGGGAATGTCCAACCGTACTACGAGCAAGGGTATTACTATCAAGATCATCAACACCAACCACCGGCGGAGGACTATGAAGATTAAGGAACTTTAGTTTTCTTTTCTTTTCTCTTTCTCTGTAATTTTTAGCTTTTGTTTGTGTGTGTTTGCGTAATATTTTCTGTTTTTTTAAATTTCAGCAAGTGTGTTTGTTTATTTTCAGTTTGTATTTCAGCTTGATTTCATCATTAATAAAGACACCACCTTGATTATATCATTGGAAAAGATACAAAAATTTGTGCCATGATGATATATGATTATAATTGCCGCTTTGTTTATATTTGTAATTGATGTATGCATGTTAAAGCTAGTGCTCTCTTAAAATACGAATCTGAATTTATTTAAATGCTAGCTTAATCTTTAGCGGAGGTTATGATTAAAATAAAGACCCATAGTGTTTTATGTGCTCTCAAGTTATGAATAGATTGAAGATGGTTTTTATGCTCAAAAATATCGCTAACCTTGTCACAAATATCACTTGTGTGTTGCTCAACCTATCCAAAGCCTAATATATATTTGAGTGCATAAACCTTAGTGTACAAGATTTATTTTTTAGTGAGTTATTGCAGGCCATGATTTCTCTGGCACGAGACTAAGAAGTTGGTCATTCCGTTTTTGCGTATCTATCTTTTTGCTAGCCTTTTATCCGTGCATTGTGTATCCCCGCATCGGAGATCTCACAAACCTCGCCGGATATCCACCCTTAAAACCAAATATCATCTTTTGTGATTACCTCCTTGACCATAACCTATTGTTGAGAATGGATCATCAATTCAAGGAAGATCGCAAGACGGGGTCAACATTGAAGAATTCAAGTATCCCTCCAAGGAAATATATTTCCGATACCTACCTTATTTATCGCCTCTTTGCTCGAGGACAAGCAACGTCTAAGCATGGAGGAGGAGGTAGGTACGATGCAATTTTTAGAGTTCAAATGGGAGCAATTAAAAAAAATTAAGGGGTGTAAATTAAAAAAATCAAAACTCCAAGGTGAAAGTATCGTGACCGAATGTATGACAAGAAAAAAATGAATGAATGAGAAAAAAGAAAGAAAGAAAGAAAGAAAAGAAGGAGAAATATGAGAAAGAAAAATATGAGTATGCGTAAAGTGAACTCCCCGGTTCTCTAAAGTGCATTAGGAAATTCGAAGCTTGAAGATTAAAAGATCCATTCTCATTTTCCAACCATGTGCAATCCGATAACGAGGACTTACTTTGTGCCTCGGGATCACTCTTGCCCTTTGCACATGTCCACTCATCTAAAGTGTGCGTATTTTTCTCTTTCCCCTCCTTGATATGACATTACTTTCCAATGACCTTTTGGACGAGTCTCGGTAAGACCATGAGAAGCGTGTCTTGTTTTGACAACATCTCATTTATAATATCTTGGTAGGACTAAACTTTCCCAAAAGCCCCATATAAAGCTTACCACACATATATGTTATGAGAGGGAAAGGAGTAGAATATATAGGCTTGAGAGACAAGCGAGTTGAGAGTTCATGAGCAATATACAAGATGATTTAAATTTGTGAACTTGGTTTAGCTTTTCTCTATCTCGTTCTTTATTTCAAAAATTCTGAGATCTATTTAAACTTTGTGAGCATGTTAATACTTGTGGGATAAGCTTAATTAAGAATCTACCCTCCGTAGAGATGAAGGCTAGTACATTATTGAACTTTAACGAATTTAAATTTTGAGAGCATTATGTTTTCTTATGTATGATCAAGTGCAAGGTTTAAACATTGTTTGGCAACGATGATATCCATCGAAGGCTTACTCGAGGACGAGCAAGGTTTAAGCATGGGGGAGATGTTGACGGTGAAAATCCATCAACCTAGCCATGAGTTTACCTTCGGTGTTGGCATAAGTTTTATATCTTATCCATTGGTACTAACCCCCGTGGTATAACAAGTTCACGTGTGCATGTCGGTTTTGGAGTTTAGTGTTTATGCAGGATTTTAGTGTTGAATGCAAGACTTTCGGGATAAGTTCATCAAGCACCTTATGACAAGACCTTGAAGCCCCGTACAAGTCATGCAATGAAACAAACTTAACTCCAAGAAGTCAGGGACTTGATCCGAGAAGACGACAAACTCTGAGGACCTAACCTGAAAAGTGTTGAATCTTGCTAGACAAGGAGTTATGCCCAATTCGGAGAGAAACTGACGACATGGACCTACATGCAGAAGGGAGGAACATCCAGGAAGCAAGGGAACCGACGTAGAGCAAAGGAGGCCTCGAGCTGGGCCTGGATGGGCCCAGGCCGGTCGGCCTAGCCCTGTCCAGGGCCCGTTTGCCCCCTCCTTTGCCCTAGCCGCGATTCAGGATATTTATAGCCCCTTGACCGAGAGCCACGCGTCATCTAATTCGTCATCGGCCGCCGAGGAGCAGAGAAGAGAGGGACACCATCTCGGAGAGGAGAGGGTCGAGCTAGTTGACTAGGGTTTCCCTAGCCGACGTGGGAACCTTGCATGGAAGACCACGTCGGAGTTCCCGGAGCTAGAAGCCAGATCAAGGAAGGATCCCGGTGGTGATCTTGTGTATGTATCATTGTCATAGTTGAATTATCAAGTTGAATCTATTCTCAGCGATCAAGTGTTTCCTCGAAGATTTCGTTTTTCGATCGGTTTGCTTATTCTAGATCTATTCGCGCGATAGATCACATAGGGTGTTCTTGTAGCCGCGGTGGCTAGAGGTACACGCGGATCTTCCGAAAGAATCTCGACTTGTCTTTTGACTCGCCCTAGACTCCCCGCATGAGTAGGGATACGTTGTGACAGAACGGGGGTTCCGAAAGGCGGATGTTTTCGGATTTGGACGGGAAACCACGGTTTAAAGAGGCTTCTTATAAGATTCGATTTGCTATTTCTTTTCTTGCTTGGAACTTCAACAAAAGGCTTATCCCGATCTCTCTAGATTGGTTTATCTACCAAATCTTACTTTGTTATCTCCGGTCTTTAGTAGATTAGATTAGTTTCGTGTCTTTTATCTAGATGCATTAGGGATTCTCTTTTAACGAAGATTGGAGTTACTTGGCTTTACTAGATCAACTTTTGCGTCACACATTTGTTCCACGGATTCGATACCTTGGGTTCACCACTCGAGGGAAGAAGGGTCCCTTGACTACGACGGGAGACTTGTCCGCTTGCAAGTCTAAACGAAATTTGATACAACTATTAACCGTCAACAGTGATCAGTGTAAACAATGACCTTCGAGTTCACGATGTAAGATCTGAATTTTTCGAAAGCGAACACCACTGCTAGCAACTCCTTTTCCGTAGTGGCATAATTTAATAGCGCCTCATTAAGAGTTTTGCTAGCGTAGTAAATGACGTGAACTCTGTCGGTGTTTTGGACCGGCAACCTACTACGGGGAGTACCCGAAGTAGATGAATGTGACTCGCCGAGATCGGTAACTCGAAGGAAGAGACACGTGGCACACAATTTAGACAGGTTCGGGCCGCGAGGTGCGTAATACCCTACGTCCTGTATGCTTTGCGTAGCTCGGATTGATAGGGCACGATTACGGGATGGTGCAATGGTGCGCCGTGGGTTGTATGAGATTGGATGAGGTGAGGTGATCCCGAGATCGGTCCCCGCCTCGCCTTATATAGTCGGGAGGCGGGGTTACAAGTCGGAGTAGGGAAGGAGTACTAGCCGAGTACGTCTAGGAGACCTCTATACGGTGCGGAACGTGTACGAGCCCTAACCGAGTACTACTCTGTCGTTGTCCTTGTGCTCCACGCCTTCGGGTGCCGTGCGGCGCAAGCCGGTAGTCCCGGGGGCCCACCGAGTAGTCGGTCCCGGTACCCACCGAGGTAGTGGGCCCGGGGAGGTCCATACGACAAGCCCCCGAGTACTTTGTAGTCGAGAAGGATAGCTTCAAGTAGTCTTGACGGCCTTAACGAGTAGTCCTCAAGCGTCCCCGAGTGCTACAAGTCAAAAGTCCTCAAGAGTAGTCGAAGCATCCCGAGGCCGGGAATGTACTCCGGTACCGATGTTTGAGCAATCTTGAAGTCTTCTCGAGTAGTCCCAAGCGTCCTTGAAATCTGCCTTCGAAGGTCTTCAAAAAATGCCTGTCTTGTCTTGAAGCCGAAGCCGTCATGAAGACGCGATTTGCAGAACCGCAATCCACGTGGAGTAGCCCCCGAGCCTCGAGCCGCGAGCTCTGGCTGAGGAACTATCCGAAGTCTCGGCAAGAAAATCCCGAAAAATGCGGAGAAAAAACCGAAGGACACGTGGCACGGAGCCCCCGAGCCTTGAGTCGAGTACTTCCTCTCGAATTGAAGGGTCTTCTTGGAGAATGTGTCCTGAGATGCTCTTGAGCATAGCCGCGTCCCAGGTAGTCAAGTAGAAGTAGCCGAGCCCCCGAGGTGAGGCGCGTCGACTAGTAGAATACGAAGGGTCACGCGCAGCCGCTGAGTCAGCCGCGCGCGGACTTATCCGGCCGCCCGTTGCGGAGGCGATTTGGCTTATAAATACAAGCCGAAACCCTTAGGGTTTTCACCCAAGTGAGCCGCAGTCATTTGCCACTTGAATCTTGAAGTAGATCCACTCCAGCGAGCGCTGCCGCCGTAGTAGATCCGAACGCATCGCCACCCGAAAGCTTTAGGTTAGCCCCCGAGCGAATGCGAGTGAAGACTCCTTGCACTTGGAGAATGAAGCCGTCCCCGTCGAAGACGTCGAAGGCCGGCGGGAAGAAGAGGAGCCGTGCGGAGGCCGCCGCGGCCGGCACCGGAGCAGCACCCACATCTCCACCGCGCGCTGACCCAAGCCGCGAGTGGAAAAAGTCGAAGGTCAAGACGGAGGACTGCGCCGACCCCGTTGAACAGGCGGGTTCATCAGGGAGAAGGAGATCGACATGTGGAGATCCGCCGCAGGAGATCCCTATCCAATGGAGAAGGCTGAAGACGAGATCCCGATGTTCTCGCGCTTCGTGGAGCGCGGCCTTGCGCTCCCAGTGAGCGACTTCTTCAAAGGGCTGCTCAGGTACTATGGCATCGAGTACCTCAACCTGAACCCCAATGGTATCTTCCATACTTCTGTCTTCGTCCACTTCTGCGAAGCCTTCCTAGGAATCAAGCCGCACTGGGTTCTCTTCCGGAAGTTCTTCCGCGTGAAGCCGCAGCCCAGCACCTCCAACCCCAGAGTAGTCGGAGGGGCCGGGATCCGGGCCCGAGGGAGGATGCCGCGGAGCGATGCACTCGGCGTACAAGCTCGTGGACTCCAACACCGATCGGAAGACGAGGTGGTTCTACATCACGAACCACCATCCCGAGCCGCCGAAGCCGAGCGGACGGCGGCCCGTGCATCAAGAGTGGTGGAACACGGAGCCCACCATGCGGGGAGGGGATCCGGCTCCCGGAGTTGCTAGCGCGCATCAAGACTGCGCGGATGCGGGACTGAGGGCCGAACACGTGGCCTTCAGTTTCATGAAGCGTCGGATCCAGCCGCTGATGGCGCGGGATACGATGGGCTTCGAGTACACCGGCGACGACGACACGTCGCGGATGCCAGGGGGCGAGTTGGACGACAACGATATCATCGAGAGGTTGTCGAGAATCTTCAAGGACATGCCGGAGTACACGGCGTGCCCTGTCGAGGAGTACTCCGCCGCGCGCCCGCCCAACGAGGTGAGTAGCCGTACCCCCCTCGTCGAGTAGTAGGCACTTGTAGCAGAGTTGCTGACGCCTTGTGTCTTTTGCGCAGGATGATGTGAAGCGGTTTGTCTCCGAGCCGCAGCCACCACCGAGCGGGATCGAGATCCCAACGGTGGAGAAGGTGAAGGAGCGCCGAGTAGTCGGAGACGACGACGATCCCGTCATCGTGGAGGATACCTCCGATGACGAAGAAGACGAGGAGACGCTACAGGACCGCTTCCAGTTGCGGTCGAGGTTTAGCCGTCCGGGCTTGCCTCATGTGCCACTTGTACAAGACCCACCGGCTAGCCTGGAGGCTAGCCTTGCCGCGCCGCCAAGGAAGCCGCGCAACCCCGCCAAGAAGCGGGTGGCAAAGAAGATGAAGGTCTCAGAGACCACGCCTCCGGAAGTAAGTTATCTTGAGCCGAGTGGTCGAGTTCCCGCTGTTCGAGTACATTATTGACGAGTACTCTTCCTTTGTCTTCAGGAGAGGCCGCCAGCGGAGCCCGTGGAGGAAGGAGATGAGGGCATGTGGCCCACAGTGGGGGAACCAGCTGGAAGCCGAAGTCCAGCCCCCACTGTCGAAGAACTTCTGGCGCAACTGGAGCGCCAGCCCCCGCTCCGGGAGGGGGGAGCGAGTACCCGCGGCCGCCGCCGTTGAAGAGGTGGAAACCGCGAGGGACGCGAGGAGACCCCCCGCGCGCGCCGCCGCCACCGTGGAGGAGGCGGTAGTCGAAGAGGCGGAGGAAGAGACGCCTGCCGAGGGTGGACTGGTTGATATCGCCAGCATCCTCGGTGCTCCGGCCGTGACTATCGTCCGGTCGAACTTGTAAGTACCACGCCTTCATGAGTAGTACTCGTTGTAGTGGTCGATTTTGTCTGACGACCCTCTGTGGATGCTTCTGCAGAAAATCCACAGACTTGAGCTGGGACGGGGAGGAGCCCGCGACGGTGGAGGCAGAAAAGGCCGCGCCGTCCGTCGAGGAGCCCGCTACTGAAGCCCAAGTCGCGACCGAGCCCCCGGCTGCTGAAGCGCCGCTGCCAGAGGCGGTCGCAGTTGAAGGTAAGTACCCTTCTTGAAGCTGTAGAACTCCGGGACGAGTAGTTGTAGGCACGCGATGCGCGTGTTCCTTGTTGACGAGGGCCGAAGGAGGGGTGACATCCCCCGCAGGGGTACCCATGCGGTGAGCCGACACGGGAGGCCCCGGGGGCCGCAGCGAGGAGCCCCCCGAGCCCGAGGGGGGAGACCGTCGAGAAGTCCGCCGAGGGGGGAGGCGGCTACCACGTCGCCGGGGGGTTGCCCCGGAGGTGGCAATCCGATCCCCCGAGATCCAAGACGCGGAGCCGATCCGATCGGCGCCAATGACGGAGGCTACTTCGAGTAGCCGTGGCGGGATTGAGCTCGCCGGCCGACGATCTCGTCGAGCCGCAATGTTGGCGCGATAGCATCCGGAGGCGATGCGACGAGCCGAGCAGTGGATGAAGGTACATAATCGTAGCTTCCCGAGTAGTCCATCCTTCACGTAGAGTACTCTGCTTGACTTGATCTTGTCTTGTGCAGGACGTCGCGGAGCGATCCCGCGAGAAGTCGAACATGCTGCAAGGCTACGGCGACACCGTGCTCCGAGCCGAAGCCTTGGAGGAGCAGCTCGTGAAGTCGCGGAAGCACGCGGCCGCGATGCAGTCGAAGCTCGACGCCGCCTTCGCCAAGTATCACAACGATGTGATGGAGCTGCAGGCGAAAGGTGATGACCTGGTGCGGAAGAACAAGGGCCTCCGCAACAAGAACAAAGGTATGCCTCTTGACTTGTCGGGTACTTGTTGGAAGTCGCCGAGGCTCTGACCCGATGCTGTGTTTGCAGAGCTCGAGGGCCAGGTGGAGCAGCTGAAGGCCTCGGAGGTTAGCATGAAGAACCTCTTCTACCGGGAGCAGGAAGCCCGCCAGGTACTTGAACTCGACTACAAGGAGCTGGCCTTCGAGTGCGAGAAGCACATGGAGCTGCGGATTGCATCTGATAGAGACCTCGTCAACTGCTACAAATCTTTGCAGAAGTTGAACGAGGATTGCGAGGCGCTCCGGGCCCAGCTGAAGGATCTTGAAGAGGCTGCTCTCCCGATCGCGAGGCTCCTGGTGCCGCACCCGGGCGGCCCCAAGATCGCTCCGCTGGCGGATCGACTTCGTGAGGCGCCAAGCCGGCTGGCCGCCTACGTCAAGCACATGGCCAGGTCGATCCCGAAGCAGGTGCGGCCTTCATGAAGTCGTACTTCCCGAAGGCCCCGGTGGAGGTAGTCGCGGCGGGGGTGGCCGCCGACCGCTCGGAAGAGCGAAGACGCGAGCCGGCCGGAGCGAGATGGCTCCCATCGCGGAGCGGTAGCCGAGAAGTTGAACCTCCGGTAGCCCCGCATAGATAGCTAGTAGCCGTAGTTGTACGAGAAAACGCTTGTAATGAACTATTCATGTATCAATGAAATGAAGTTGTTCCAGCAATGAGTACTCGTAACCGCGATCTCAGAGTGCGGAGCGCCCATCGTGGAGTAGTTGCGAGTAGTAGTACTCGGCTTAGTAATCCCGTCGCAGGGAGTAGACAGTAAAGAAGTTGATAAACAATCAAGCTTTATTACTGAAGAAGTACACCTGGGTGGCCAGGGCCGTAGTTACAAGTAGTCGCCTGGACCCGGAGGCCGCTTACAGCTAAGTAGCGCTGGAGCGGGTAGCCGCTTGCAGCAAGTGATCCGTAGGTAGCCGTGGAGGCTGGATCGCAGATCCGTAGGTAGCCGCGCGGGCTGGATCTTGGGGTGTGGTCTCTTGGTAGACCGCTGCTAGAGTCCTTGACGCTCGTTGCAGCCCAGGGTCCGTAGGTAGCCGCACGGGCTGGACCTGGAGGAGAGTAGTCCGGAGACTTGGAGCCAGGACCCGGAGGGTCGCTTGCGGCAAGGGGTGTTGATGTAGCCGTGTAGGCTTGAACCCCGGGGTAGTCGTGTAGACTAGGCGTAGAATCGACAGAGTTGGTCGACGTTCCACGAGTTGTTGACTTCTTCGCCTTCAAGTGTTTGGAGGCGGTAGGAGCCTGGCCCGGTCACCTTAGCCACGGTGAAGGGGCCTTCCCGTGGGGAGGCCGAGCTTGTGGAGTCCTTCCGTGTTCGGGATACGGCGGAGGACAAGATCTCCAACGTTGAAGGAGTGTTCCTTGACGTTGCGATCGTGGTAGCGTCGGATACCCTCCGGATACCTTGCCGATTGGGACGAGGGCGGCACGGCGAGCTTCTTCGAGGCCGTCGATATCAACTCGTCCGTCGTCTTCCGAGACGCCTTCGTCGTAGTGTTCCACCGCCGGCGAGTTCCATATGACATCGGCGGGGAGGATGGCTTCGCAGCCGTAGACCAGAAGTAGGGGGGATTGCCCCGTTGGCTTGGATGGCCGAGTCCGCGGCCCCCGAGTGCGTTGGGTAGTTCCTTGATCCACTTGCCCCCTTTTGAGTTAGCAGCTTCGTGTAGCCGCTTCTTGAGGGCGTCGAGCACCATCCCATTGGCGCGCTCGACTTGTCCGTTGGCCCGTGGATGGGTGACGGAGACGTATCTGACGTCGATTCCGCTGTTCTCGCAGTACTCCCAGAACTGGTGGTTGTTGAAGTTAGACCCCGTGTCCGTGATGATGCGGTGGGGTAGCCCGTAGCGGTGTACGAGTTCATCCGAGAAGTCGAGTACTCGTCGGCTTTGGGGCATGTGACCGGCTTGACCTCGATCCACTTGGTGAACTTGTCGATAGCCACCGGTACTCTATTGAATCCTCCCGGCGCAGGTTGCGCAGGCCCAATCATGTCGAGCCCCCGGCGGGCAAAGGGCCGGGTTGGCGGTATGGTGACTAGCTTGTAGGCCGGGACGTGTTGTCGCTTGGCGAAGAACTGACATCCTTGGCACCTTCTGACGAGTTCTTCGGCATCGCCCAGAGCTGTGGGCCAGTAGAAAGCTCGCCGGAAGGCCTTGCTGACCAGCGTGCGCGAGAACGCGTGGTTGCCGCAGACGCCCTTGTGGATCTCCTCCAAGATGTCCTTGCCTTCTTCGCGAGGGACGCACTTCATGAGTACTCCGGAAGATGCGCCTCGCTTGTAAAGCTTGTAGCCGACGAGGACGTAAGACTTGGCGCGGCGGACGAGTTGTTCGGCTGCGTTCTTGTCGGAGGGGACCTTCTGCTCGCTGAGGTAGTCGATGAAGGGTTGCCTCCAGTCCACGTCGATCATCATGACCTCCCCGCCCAGTGGTGGATGGGCCGGGGCGGTGGTCGGTGGCGCCGCTCCGGGATGGATGGCGCGTGAAGCTCATGGACGAAGACGCCCGCGGGTACTTGGGCGCGGGTGGATCCGGAGCTTCGAGAGGACGTCCGCCGCAACGTTGTTGTCGCGGACGATGTGATGGAACTCGAGACCATAGAATTTGTTCTCGAGCTTGCGGACTTCTAGGCGATGGCGTCCGTGTTCTCCTTGTTGCGGTCCCGGGACTTGTTGACTTGGTTGATGACCACCGCGGAGTCGCCGTAGACTAGTAGCCGCTTGATGCCAAGTGAAGCCGCGAGGCGGAGCCCGTGTAGGAGGGCTTCATACTCGGCTTCATTGTTCGAGACCTTCCGTGAAGATGCGGGACGTACTTTAGTTGTTCGCCCGTTGGAGAGATCGGGGGAGCACTCCCGCGCCCGCGCCCTCGAGGTTGAGTGAGCCGTCAAAGTACATCACCCAATGCTCGGTCGCACAAGGGGGGAGCGAGGTGGCCGATTCTCCCGCCACTCCGCCATGAAGTCGACTAGCGCCGCGACTTGATGGCGGTGCGTGGCTTGGAAGTCGATGGTGAGGGCGCCGAGCTCGACGGCCCCACTTGGAGATCCTTCCGGTGGCGTGCGGGTTCCTCGGGATGTCGCCGAGCGGGTAGTCGGTGACGACGGAAACCGAGTACTCCGGAAGTAGTGTCGTAGCTTCCGCGAGGTGATGAGTAGAGCGTACGGAAGCTTCGCACGGGGCCGATAGCGAGCCTTGGACTCGATAGAACCTCGCCGACGAAGTAGACCGGGCGCCGGACCAGGGTAGGCGTGGCCGTCTTCCCCGCCGCTCGACAACGATGGCGATGCGACCACGTGAGTAGTCGCGGCAAGGTAGAGCGATGGGCCGCTCGCCCTTGTAGGGAGCAGTGAGGATTGGCGGCTTCGACAGGAAGTCCTTGAGCTGGGCAAGGGCTTGGTCCGCCTCTGCAGTCCACACGAACTTCTCGTGGTGCTTGAGTAGTTTGAAGAAGGGGAGACCCCGTTCTCCTAGCCTCGAGATGAATCTGTTCAACGCCGCCATGCACCTCGTCAGCTTCTGGACGTCCTTGATGCTTGTGGGAGCTTTCATGCTAGTGATGGCGGAGATCTTCTCGGGGTTGGCTTCGATGCCGCGCTGGCTGATGATGAAGCCGAGTAGTTTACCCGAAGGTACGCCGAAGACGCACTTGTTCGGGTTGAGCTTCCAGCGGTACTCGCGTAGTGATGCGAAGGTCTCTTCGAGGTCGTCGATGAGGGTACTGGAGTCCCCTGGTTTTGACAACCACGTCATCCACGTAGGCCTCGACGTTCTTGTTGAGTTGCCGCTTGAAGCGTGCCCGGATGGCCCGTTGATAGGTGGCGCCGGCGTTCTTCAGCCCGAATGACATGGTCGTGTAGCAGTACGCGCCAAACGGAGTAATGAACGCGGTCTTCTCCTGGTCCTCTTCCTTGATTGCGATGGTGGTACCCGGAGTAGCAGTCGAGGAAGCAGAGCAGGTCGCAGCCCGCCGTGGAGTCGATGACTTGATCAATCCGCGGCAACCCGAAGGGGTCCTTGGGGCAGTGCTTGTTGAGGTCGGTGTAGTCGACGCACATCCTCCACTCGTTCGAGTTCTTCTTGCGGACGAGGACGGGGTTGGCGAGCCACTCAGGATGGAAGACTTCTCTGATGAAGCCGGCTGCGAGTAATTTGGCAAGCTCCTTCTTGATGGCGTCCCGTCTGTCGTCGGCAAAGCGTCGGAGGTGTTGTCGCTTGGGGGTGGCCTTTGGATCGACGTTGAGGCAGTGCTCGATCGGCTCCCGGGCACTCTGGCATGTCCGTCGGCTTCCACGCGAAGATGTCGCGGTTAGCCCGAAGGAAGCTGATGAGCGCGTCTTCCTATTTGGGATCGAGGCCGGCCCCGATGGTGGTGGTCTTGCTCGGGGTCGCCCGTTCCGAGGTCGACCGACTTGACGAGTACCTCCTCGGTGGCCGAGGCTTGTTGGCGCTCGTCGGACTTCTGCGGGATGTCGAGTTCGCTTGTGGCAAGCTTCTTCGACGCAGCGTAGACCTCCATCATCGGGTTGGGTACTTGGTTTGTTGAAGCGATCACCACGGCCTCTGTATCGCAGTCGTGAGAGATCTTCAAGTCCCCCTGGAGGGAGAGTACGCCGGCTGGACTTGGCATCTTGAGTACCAAGTAGGTGTAGTGGGGCACCACCATGAACTGTTCCTTCAGCTGGTCCCACTTGTCGATTGAGTGCTTGTCCAGCGACTCGAGCCACGTGAGTGGGGCTTGGTCCAGGCAGAAGGGGAAGTAGAGGCACTTGGTGTCGCTGTTGCCGCCAGCGTTCTCGATGGAGAGAGCGTAGCAACGGAGCCACTGGATGGGATCCTGCTTCGCGTCGTATTTGGTGATCCCCAAAGGCTTGAATTTGTCGGGGAGGAGCAGGTTGCGAGCCGTGGTGAGAAGGCGGGGGAAGCCGTCGCCTTCGGCGGCGGTGGTCGACTTCTTCGCCGCAACTCCTCGATCCTCCGGCGAGCATCGTACCCGCCATGAGAGGCACGGAGGCGTGGCTACGCGCGTGGCCGCGGCCGCCGCCGCTACCGCCGCCGCCTCCCGGCTTTCTTGTTGGCCCCGTGGTTGGAGCCGCCGCCGTCGGCCGCCGCCGTCGGGGGTCGTTGCCGCCGCCACCGCCGGAGCACGGTGGGGGACGACTTCTCGGTTGCCGTGGTCTTGTCGCGAGGGTCCGCCGGCGGTGGAGCGTCGACGGTTTGGGTCGGCCGGGATGTCGCCCGAGTACGGTTAGGACCGGGGGTCGGCCGCCGCGACTAGTAGCTTCGTTGTCGCGAGGCTTAGCCGGGAGAGGTTGGGCGACTCTCTTGTCGACCCGCATGAAGTAGGCTTCTTCAGCGAGCTTGGCGATGACCTCCCCAGCTCGTATGCCCTGAGCCTGGCGTGCGATCGTTGTGATCGACATGAGGCATTGCTCAGGAGTGGTGTGGACTCTGCTCTCTACCGCTTCGAGAGCTTCCGCAAGGTTGCGGATGGGAAGGCTGTCCCTGAGCCGCCGGCGTCGTTCGTTGCGCTTCCTATTACGTTCGCGCCGGGCGTCCCTGTTGGCGTCGGTCTCGTCCGCAGGGGCATCGGCGAGACGGCTCGTACGCGGAGATGTCCTCCAAGTACTTGTCTGCGGCCGTGCCTGAGGTTCCCGGGGTGTCGCCGGCAGCCATAAAGACTTGACGATCGGGGGTACCCAAGCTTGACTCAGAAGGTGCCACCTCAGTTGGCGTGTTTGAGTCAGCCTGGGCTAGTGGTGTTCCCTCCTGGAACGGTAGCGAGTCGATGTAGGCGACGTAACGTGAGTCATCCTTTGTCAGTTCAGCAGGCTTGCGGTCTGGCAAGTAGACGTATCTTCCGGCCGGCGTCGATCTTATAACCAGCCCAGAGGCTGGCCCTGACAAGGGAAGCTCAGAGGAGTCATCTTCGGACTCGGGCTCCTCAGGGTCCGACCCAAAGTCGAACTCGTAGTCCGGGTTCGAGTAGAACTCGGAGAGAGGGCTGGAGTCCGAGATGTGGTCGGGGGACGGCGTCGGAGTCCGAGTTGTACTCGGTTACGGGCTCCTTGCCGGCCGGCGTGGTGTAGGAGCCCTCCGTGCGGGCCGGCCGGGGACGCGGGGGCCACGCGCGGAGCGCCGGCATGGTGAAGGGACCGCTGCGATGGGCCGAGGAGCCGGCTCGCATGCGATGGCCCATGGCGACGTCGGGTTAGAGTTGGAGACGGACTCGAGCTCGAAGTCGGCGTGATGGTCGAAGAGCGAAATTTCGCCGAATTTGCCGGCGAGTTCGCCTGTGACAACTTCGGGAAGCGTCACGAGGCCTGTCTTCGGGTTGGGCTGCATGGTCAGGCGGCGCTAGAAGGAGCCCGCGCCATCAGCGGTGCAGACCCAAGCGCTGAAAACGAAGGTGTCGCCGCGGTTGAAGGCAACAGTTGGCTTGATGTGGACGGAAACCGTCGAGTTCGCCATGTGATCTCGAGCGAGAGCCCCTACCTGGCGCGCCAGCTGTCGGTGTTTTGGACCGGCAACCTACTACGGGGAGTACCCGAAGTAGATGAATGAGACTCGCCGAGATCGGTAACTCGAAGGAAGAGACACGTGGCACATAATTTAGACAGGTTCGGGCCGCGAGGTGCGTAATACCCTACGTCCTGTATGCCGCGTAGCTACGGATTGATAGGGCACGATTACGGGGATGGTGCAATGGTGCGCCGTGGGTTGTATGAGATTGGATGAGGTGAGGTGATCCTGAGATCGGTCCCTGCCTCGCCTTATATAGTCCGGGAGGCAGGGTTACAAGTCGGAGTAGGGAAGGAGTACTAGCCGAGTACGTCTAGGAGACCTCTATACAGTGCGGAACGTGTACAGAGCCCTAACCGAGTACTACTCCTGTGCTGTCCTTGTGCTCCACGCCTTCAGGTGCCGTGCAGCGCAAGCCGGGTAGTCCCAGGGGCCCACCGAGTAGTCGGTCCTGGTACCCACCGAGGTAGTGGGCCCAGGGAGGTCCATACGACAAACTCGACCTTCCTTTCTTTGACCCAAAACCGCGCCTACGGCGTAGTCACTTGCGTCACACATGATCTCGAAAGGTTGGCTCCAATCCGGAGGTTGAATGATGGGAGCACTCACCAACGCACTTTTCAGGGTCCGGAATGCCGCTAGGCACTTCTCGTCAAAGTTAAAAGTGAAGGATCGGATGGCGACTAGAGAGGGGGGAGTGAATAGGAGCCGGTAAAAATTCTTCTTAAAGAACCCGGCCTATACCTTAGTCAAAACCCGGTCACACACAAGCGATGGATCGCATCACACACCAACCGCCAAGACAACAAGGTTATGGATCAACCTCAAGTCTTAGGAACGATTCCTTGAAGCACACGCAGAAGCACAAAAGAAGGAAGGGAGGAATCAAACCAAGAAGCAAAGCACCCAGGCTCTGGCGGACCGTCCGGCCAGGTGGGGCGGACCGTCCGCACGGGCCACGCGGACCGTCCGGCCCTGCGCCGCGGACCGTCCGAAAAAGCAAACAGAACCTCCAGAGATGACCCCGAATAACGGACCGTCCGCGGGGAGCACGCGGACTGTCCGCCAGGCACCCTCGGACCGTCCGCCCGATACACGCGGACCGTCCGAAACTTCGCCCAATGAAAACTCAAAGCCACGACGGATCGAAACAAAAGGCGAGCAAGAACACGAAGAACACCCGACGAATAGGGACGGCGCGGACTGTCCGCCTGGTCCTCGCGGACCGTCCGCGAGCTGCAGACAGAGCAGAAAACGCACGACCCTGAAAGTCAACTCCCCCAAATCATCATCGGATTTCCCAAATGGTAGAAGCTATAGAGACAAGGGTTTGGAGACTTGAAAAGCATCACACAAGGATGCTATAGCCCAAAAATCTTGCCTCCTAACTCCCTAAATCACTGGGAATCGCGAATCCTTTGAGCACCACCAAAAGCTAGAGCACCGAACGAAAATCCTTGAATCGAAGTGGTTTCCCGGCGTTTGAGGGCACAAGATCAATCACAAAGATGCACGAGACATCCATCCATGTTTCCCTCAAAGAAATCCGGGGAGAAACCCACTCAAATCCGCGGAATCACACCGAGAACAATGGCACCAAAAACAAGCACGAAAAAGACCACGGAAAACACAACGCCGAATCTTCTATACAAACCAGGAAAGATTCACAAGGTCTAGCATGCCGCCCTAGCATCCATCCCTCTCAACAAATCTCTCATGAAGCTCTCATGCTAGCCTAGAGAAAAATGGAGAAGAAAATAGCTACGAAAATGAGAAATGGGAGGGAGGAAATGAAACCCTAAGTCGCGTAGAGAGGGCGCCATCCACACACACTCATGGCTTATATATCGGGTCCCGCTGGTGTGGGAAATGACTCGACTACCCCTAACTCAACTACTGGCGATACAACCCACACAGGGGCATTTATGTAATGTTTGTGGGTCTTGCCATCGGACGGTCACGCCTTCGCCACACCCCGCGTCCTCCCGACACAAGCCATGCGATCCCGCCGCGTGTCCTCCGCTTCGAAGCTTCCCGACACGCCCAGATCCCGTCTCCGTCGTGTTGGGCCTTCGGACTTGGTTTTGAGGCCCAAACCAAGAAACCGTCCTCCGATGGTTTTGTGGGCAAACCACCAAACCCCGCGTGCTCGGCCCGGCCTCCCACCAAGCCTCTTGACTCGACCGCCACCGTGCACCGGCTCGATCGTCCATGACTTCGTCTCGCTCGTCTCGCCACCATGTGGCCCGCACCTAGTCCCGCCGTCCACCGGGTCCCTCGAACCGAGCCTACTTGTCTCTCCATCTCCCGGAGGCCCCTCAAGGCGGGAAGACCTTTCGCGCCCATTCTTCACCTGCAACAACACGAACTAGGCCGCAGCCTACACCTGCGCACTGAGCCAAGAGTCAGTCCAACACCCGTTGTCAATCACTCATCACTGAGGAGCGGTCATCCATCGACCACCGGGACGCTCCTGGTCCTCAAAACGCCGCATCCTTTTGAAGGAGATGTGTTAAAGGCTTAGTGATCTTTGAGAAGTCCTTAATAAATCTTCTATAAAATCCGGCATGACCTAGAAAGCTCCTTAAGGACTTAACATCCGTCAGAGGTGGGAGTTGATCAACCGTCTCTACCTTAGCCTTGTCCACTTCAATGCCTCTCTCGGATATAACTTAGTCGAGCACTATGCCTTGCTTAACCATGAAGTGGCACTTTTCCCAATTTAACACCAAGTCTACCTCCGCACACCTCGTGAGGACCTTATCCAAGTTTGCCAAGCAATCCACGAACGTCTCCCCGTAAACGGAAAATCATCCATGAATACTTCGACAATTTCTTCGATGAATTCCGAGAATACGGCCATCATGCAACGTTGAAAAGAGGCCGGAGTGTTGCATAGACCGAAGGGCATCCTTCTATATGCAAACGTTCCATAAGGTCATGTAAACGTTGTTTTGTTTTGATCGTCCGGGTGAATGGGAATTTGCATGAACCCCGAGTACCCATCGAGAAAGCAAAAATAAGCGTGGTTCGCTAATCTCTCGAGCATCTCGTCAATGAACGGTAGGGGGAATTGATCTTTCTTCGTCGCTTTGTTAAGCTTACGATAATCGACACACATCCGCCACCCGGTCATGGTTCTTTGCGGTATCAACTCGTTCTTCTCATTCTTCACCATGGTTAAACCTCCTTTCTTTGGTACACAATGTACCGGGCTCACCCACTCGCTATGAGGAACCGGGTAGATGATTCCGGCATCAAGTAACTTGATGACCTCTTTCTTTACTACCTCTCGCATGGCATGAGTTAGCCTCCTTTGGTGGTCCACTATGGGCTTACATTAGTCTTCCATTGGTATACGATGAGTGCAAAAGGCTGGGCTAATACCTTTGAGATCATTAATCGAATATCCAATCACCTTCCTATGTTTTTTAATAAAATCAGCAACTTCTCATTTTCTTCGGGACTCAACTCGTCGCTCACAATGACAGGATAAGTCTTATCTGGGCCCAAAAATTCATACTTTAATCCTTTGGGCAAAGGTTTAAGGTCTACCTCGGGCACTTGTGGCTCCTCGGGTTTAATTTCTCCTATGTCCTCGAATTTTTCTTCCTCCACTCTTCCATCATGTGGTTCTAAGCCTTTTGTTGCTTCTTCTAGTTCTTCATCTTGTTGATTACTAATTTGATTTTCCATTGCTCTTTGCAGTGGGTCTCTAAGGGTTTCAACAAAACAAAGACTATCTACCTCCTCTACTTCTTCTTCGGGAGGAAAGGGTGTAGGGTGTTTAGAAACGCGAAGAAAGTTATATGTGTACTTTGTTCCATTAAGGTTCATTGTTACTTTGCCTTCTCCGGCATCCAACACGGCATCAACCAACTTAAGAAAGGGTCTACCTAGGATTATGTGATCATGATTACTATGGTAGGCATCAATAACAAAGAAATAGGTTGGTATACATTTTCCAGAGATTTTTACTTTCATGTTGCAAGCAATACCTGGAGGTTTAATAGTTCTACAACCTCCCATTATCAATTTTGTTGATGTTGGAGCTAAGTCTAGGTTGTGGTCTTGAACTTTACCGTAAATTTTAGAAGATAGGACACTTACTTGGGCTCCGATGTTGCATAAACCTTTGTATTGAACTCCGTTGATCTCGCAACTCAAGTGTGGTGTTATCTTCTCTTCTTCAGATCCTATCGCGTAAACTTCGGCGAGGCGAGCATATGGCGATGCTTCGGGCTTGATCCCCATGATTCTTTTCACCTCGGCTATGTGTTCCGGATCCACTTCATCATCTCCAAAGAGCTTTTGAAAGATCTCACCGGTGGTTTCAAGGTTGTATGAATCTTCCGCTTTCTTCTCCGGTGGGAAATCCACTTCCAATGCTCTTGCCATCCCCTTTTGATTAGGGAACGGTCTTCTCTTGTCGAATACTTCTCCGTAATCGATAGGAACCCAATCCATTGGTTCGAACTCCCTTAGTGGCTTCGCGCTTGACATGCTTCTCTTGTTTGTCTCATTTGATGCGGCGAAGTCAACGCTCGGGGTAGTTCTTGACTTGATATGTTCTTCTTCAAGCTTTTCCGGGATTGGCTCCTTTTTGTGACTTCCAAGGTTGCCTCTTTAGAAAATTCAGCACACTTCTTCTTCCTTGAATTATATTCCGACTCTTCCGCAAGTCTTGTTTCCCAATCTCTTCGCATGGCAGCCGCTTTACTAATTTTTTGTAGAAGTTGAGCGGCTTCCGTGAGTGTTTTCTCCTTGAGATCCCCACCTGCACACATTTGGACGTGTTGCATGCAACTAGGGGTTAGGGAAAAGAAAAATGTATGCAAGAGTACGTCACCGGAGAAGCCGAGTCTTGGTCCTTGTTCGATCAACTCATTAAACCTATTCCAAGCTTGGTCTATCCCTTCCTCTTCTTCTTGTGTGAAAGTGATCACTTGCCTCCTTAGATATTGAACCTTGCTAATTGGAAAGAACTTCTCGCAAAACTTCTTTGTCAACTTGTTCCAATTGCCTTCAACTTCACAGGACGCAAACGAGTACCATGTCTTTGCTTCGCCGGCAAGTGAGTAGGGAAAGAGATTCCATTTGAACCATTCATCGGGAACTCCTTGACGCACCGTGTTGCATAGCATCGTGAAATGCCTTATGTGTCTATATGGGTTCTCCGTAACCATCCCTTCAAACGGGTTTGCTGCCACCATCTCGATGATCTTGGATTTAATTTCATACGCGGTCGCTTCGAGCTTCGAATCCGGCTCTTGTACTTTTATGTCTTCACATCGAGGGCTAGCGTAATCCCTTAGTGATTTCTCCGGTTCTTCCACGGGTTGATTAACGAACGCCATCTAGACAATAAGATAAAAACAAAAACAAAAAACAAAACAAGTGGTTTTCTAGATAATGTGTTAGATATAGCAAAATAAAAGATAAACTAAATATAAAACTAAGTTAAATGCAAACCAAACGATGTAAACTAGCTTGCTCCCCGGCAACGGCGCTAGAAAACGGGACTTGTTGACGGATAAAAGATGTATCCCTCTATGATCCGCAAGCGTACGGACCTACACCTTTTTCACCACAGGATTCCCAAGGTTCTTGTCAATCTGTGGAGCAAGGGGATTACAAGTGTTTGATCTACCTCTACAAACTAGCTACTCAAACCTTAACTATGATTAAACTAGAAAACAACTAAACTACACTAGAAAGAATGATCAAGCTATCAAGATAAAAGACACTCGCCCATGGGTCTACGATACTAGATCATGCAATCGCTTAAAGACATGAAAACCAATCTAACCTATCGGGGGTTGTGACCATGATTTCGCCCTTTCCCTCCTCTCACACTGTCACTACGCGAAGGTATTCATGACTAGACCTATGATGGACACGGCGTATTGAATGGATCCAAGGAAGCATTGGAGCTCTACTCCCTTTACGGCATGGTAGCCAACCTTAAGCATTAAAGTATATTCAACACAAGATGATAGATAGATAATCTGACAAAGTACGATTACATCTCAAGATCGATTACAACCCATGGACGAATAAGGAGATTACCCCATCAAGGTGCTAGACATAGCACTATTGATCATGGTTTCCCTTCCGACGGTGTCTTCCTTCTTCTCCACTTGTGGGTGCTTCCTTCGAGGTGGTTGATCTCCCTCTTGAGATCTCCCTCCTCTCTCTCTAGCTTGTGGATGGGCTCCTGGTGCGAATGGCTCTCTCCCTGCCGAATGGCGGCGGCTCTAGGGTTTTAGGGTTGAAGATCCTTCAGGTGCAAGGAAAGGGGGGCCGAACCGACCCCCGGAGTGGCATGGGCCGGCCGGCCTGGGCCGACCGGCCTAGGCCCATCTCGGCCCGGTTTGGTCACCCCTTCGCTCCCGTGGGTCCTCAGGTGATTATGCACTTTGCCCCCTCCACTTGCATGATTTTGACGATGTCATCCTCGCGTCCAAGATGAAGGTGCTCCACG
Source organism: Cenchrus americanus (assembly GCA_947561735.1). Taxonomy (NCBI): domain Eukaryota; kingdom Viridiplantae; phylum Streptophyta; class Magnoliopsida; order Poales; family Poaceae; genus Cenchrus; species Cenchrus americanus. The sequence goes on from OX387242.1 coordinate 194,316,040, forward strand.
CATGAAGTTCGGTCTTTTATGCTTCAATCCCCGGGGTGTTCCTTCGTAGCACTTCGGTCCTTGCCACCATTGGAAGTGATTTCATCAAGCTCATGAACGCGAACAAGACTCCGTAAATGTCCCTTTGAACTTGTTGCAAATCCATCCTTTATGTCCATGTTTTCCTACATAAACACAACACTTCCAAACGCATGCACATAGATGAACTTGTTATATGATTAGTGTGCCTAGTGGCGGGTTAGTTCCATAATCAAATCCAAACCAAAGTGTAATCAACATGCTTGGTGTACCAAAATACACCGTCAACAGCGGTCGTGCTACGCCAAGTTCATGGCGGTCCCGAACTACATCTACCTTAAGATGAAGATGCCGGGACCCAAGGGCGTCATCACCGTGGGCTCAACGATCGAGCACGCATTCGACTACGGTGTCGAGTGCGTGGAGCACGCTGAGGCGCTAGCGCTGGATGAAGTGCTCGTGGCAAACCTGGAGAAGCTGGTTAACGAGGACCTCGACTCCACCGCCAAGCACGCCGGCAGCTTCGAGTCTGCTGAGCACACCAAAGAGGTGCCCCTCGACCCTGTTGCCCCCGAGGGCAAGGCGTTGAGAGTCAGCTCCACCCTCGACCCGAAATAGGAAGTGGTGCTCGTCGACTTCCTCCGCGCCAATGCCGACATCTTTGCGTGGAGCCCCTCAGATATGCCAGTCATTCCGAGGGAGGTCGCCGAGCACTCCCTTGATATCTTACCTCACTCCCGCGCCGTACAACAACGGTTGCGCTGCTTTGACGAAGAGCGGCGCCGGGTGATCGGGGTGGAGCTGCGGAAGCTCCTCGAGGTCGGGTTCATCAAGGAAGTCTTCCACCCTACGTGGCTAGCTAACCCTGTTTTAGTTAAGAAAAAGAATGGGAAGTGGCGGATGTGTGTAGACTACACTAGTTTAAATAAAGCATGTCCTATAATTCCTTTTCTTTTGCCACGAATCGATCAGATCGTTGACTCGACTGTGGGGTGTGAGCTCTTGTGCTTCCTTGATGCCTGTTCCGGGTGCCACCAAATAAAAATGAAGGAGTCCGACCAGCTCGCGACTTCATTCATCACGTCGTTCGGGATGTATTGCTACATAACGATGTCGTTCGGTCTCCGAAATGCGGGTGCTACATACCAGTGATGTATGCAGCACGTTTTCGGGGATCACATCGGGCAGACCGTTGAAGCGTACGTAGACGATATAGTCGTGAAGACCAGGAAGGCGGACGACCTGGTTGACGACCTCTGCATCGCGTTCGGCTGCCTACGGGCCAACGGGGTGAAATTGAACCCCGAAAAATGTGTCTTCGTCATGCCGTGGGGAATGCTGTTAGGATACATTGTCTCCCAGCGAGGCATCAAGGCCAACCCCGAGAAGGTTGTCACCCTCGAGCGAATGGGTCCGATTCGAGACCTGAAGGGGGTCTAGAAGGTGTTGGGGTGCCATGCCGCCTTGAGCCGCTTCATTTCGCGGCTCGGCGAGAAGGGCTTACCCCTAAGCCGGCTCCTGAAGAAACACGAGCGCTTCTCCTGGACCGTCGAGGCCCAGGAGGCGCTTGACAAGCTGAAGGCGACGCTCGCCCATGCCTCGATTCTAACGCCGCCTCAGGACGGCTAGCCTCTGTACCTCTACGTCGCCGCGACCACTCAGGTGGTCAGCCTCGTCATCGTGGTAGGCGGACGGAGGAGGGGCACACCCTACCAATCCAGCGGCCGGTATACTATATCAGTGAGGTATTGTCTGAGACCAAGGCGTGCTATCCACAGGTCCAGAAGCTGCTCTACGCAGTGGTCCTTGCACGGCGCAAGCCCCGCCACTACTTCGAGGCTCACTCGGTCACGGTGGTCTCCTCCTTTCCATTGGGAGAGATCATCTGAAACCCGGATGCAGCGGGCAGGATTGCCAAGTGGTCGGTGGAGTTGATGGGCGAAACGCTCACCTACACGCCGAGCAAAGCGATCAAATCTCAGATCTTGGCGGATTTCGTCGCCGAGTGGACAGACACGCAGTTGCCGCCGCCGCAGATCCAGGCCGAGTGCTGGACCCTCTACTTCGATGGGTCGGTGATGAAGACAGGGGCGGGCGCGGGCCTGCTTTTCATCTCACCCCTCGGGGAGCACATGAGGTACGTGGTGCGCCTGCACTTCCCCGCGTCAAACAACATGGCGGAGTACGAGGCCCTCCTCTGTGGCCTCAGAATCGCCATCGAGATGGGCATCAAGTGCCTCGACGTGAGGGGGGACTCGCAGCTCGTGATCAACCAGGTCATGAAGAACGCGAGTTGTCACGACGATAAGATGGAGGCGTACTGCAAAGCCATGCGGGCCCTCAGAGACAAGTTCTACGGCATAGGGCTCAACCACGTGCCTCACCGATACAACGAGGAAGCGGACGAGCTCGCCAAAATTACGTCGGGGCGAATCACTGTTCCCCCAAACGTTTTTGCGTGGGACGTCCCCCGGCCATTCGTCAACCTCGAGCCAAACCCCTCGAGCCATGAGGAACCCTCGGGGGCTCCCTCGAGTCCAACAGGCGTGGAGCCTATGGACGAGGACCCCTCGAACGAGGCGTATGTACTCTCCCTGCTCGAGGGATATGGCGCCGACGAGGCCGAGGCCATGGATACGGAGCCGGCCCCAGCGAGGGGGACTGGCGAGACAAATACATTGCCTGGATGGATCGAGGGGAGCTACCCTCGGACCGATCCGAGGCCAGACGCATTGTCAGGATGGCCAAGTCGTTCACCCTCGTCGACGGCGAGCTGTACAAGCGCGCCGCGTCAGGCAACCTGCAGTGATGCATACCTATCCCTCTGGGGCGCGAGCTCCTTCGAGACATCCACGCGGGCGTATGCGGCCACCACGCGGCGGCACGCACCCTCGTGGGCAACGCGTTCCTCCAAGGCTTCTACTGGCCCACCGCGGTCACCAATGCTAGCGAGATCGTGCGCACCTGCGAAGGGTGCCAGTTCTACGCCCGCAAGTCCAACCTTTGCGCACACGTCCTGCAGACCATCCCCGTCACATGGCCCTTCGCCGTGTGGGGGCTGGACATCGTCGGGCCCTTGCGGAAAGCGCCCGGGGGCTACACCCACCTACTAGTTGCCATCGACAAGTCCTCCAAATGGGTCGAGGTGCGCCCAATCACGAATCTCAGGGCGGAGCAGGCCGTAACGTTCTTCACCGACATCATCTACCGGTTTGGAGTGCCCAACTCCATCATCACCGACAACGGGTCCCAATTCATGGGCAGAAAGTTCCTGGAGTTCTGCGACAAGTTCCACATCCACGTCGATTGGGCGGCCGTGGCACACCCACAGACCAATGGTCAGGTGGAGCGTGCCAACGGCATGATCCCGCAGGGTCTGAAGCCCAGAATCTTCGACAAACTGAATAAGTCTGGTCGAAAATGGCTCGAGGAGCTACCAGCGGTCATGTGGAGCCTCAGGACCACCCCGAGCAGGGCCACAGGATTCACACCGTTCTTCCTGGTCTATGGTGCGGAGGCTATCCTCCCCACGGACTTGGAGTATGGGTCGCCCAGGGTTCGGGGCTACGATGAGGGCGCCAACCAGAGAGCCCGTGAGGACTCGCTGGACCAACTGGACGAAGCCCGCACTGTGGCCCTGATGCACTCTGCGAGATACCAGCAGGCTCTGAGGCGCTACCAAGCCCGGAAGGTACAGCGCCAAGACTTCAGCGAAGGGGACCTAGTCCTAAGGCTGCGCCAAGACAATCGAGGCCGTCACAAGCTGTCACCCCCATGGGAGGGACCCTACGTCGTGGTGAAAGTGCTCAAGCCCGGCACATACAAGCTGGCCAACGAGGACGGCGAAGAACTTACCAACGCTTGGAACATCCAACAGCTACGTCGCTTCTACCCTTAGAAAGGATTTCCAAGTTCTTTTTGTAAACTACATACCCAACACCCCAGTTGGCTGTACAGATGTAAATCTTAGCGAATTAATAAACTTAAAGGGCAACTTGTCTTTCCCCAGAAAACCAAGTCACCCTCGGGGGCTACTACGGGGGGCACCCCCCCCCCCCCGAAAAATGGTCCCATTTTTTCGCAAAAATGCGCAAGCGTGCTAAGTACGCCTCAACCTAAGCCTCGGGCAAGTTCAGGCGGAGCGCGAGCAGCCAAGCGGGAAAGACGCGCGAGCCGGAGATAGCCTACGCCTCCAGTAGGATACGGCCCCTCTCCCTCGCCTCTGGACCAGCGGGCCACTCGTGAAATCGAACCTCTCCAGCTCAAATTCGCCTAGGCAAAAGAAAAGAGCAGCGGAACGGCGTGACAAGCGAAACAAAAACATTACTTCTATTTACAAACGTTCAAACATTCCAAACAAGTAATCATTTATTACATGGCCACGTGGCCCGAATGCTAATGTTTGAACAAAAAGGGCTTGAATGCCCGACAGTCTTCAGTCTTGAGGGTCGTCGGCACCAGGAGCGTCTGGAAACAGGAAGTCGGCGAAGTCCTCGGCAAGCATATCGGCGGCGGTAGCGGCGAGCGCATCTACGCGATTCATCACCTCCTCGTCTTCAACGCCGACCGGGACAACATAGCCCGACGACACGACCTCGAAGTCGACCTGGTAGTAGGACGCCACCACGCCAAGGGCCTTCTTGACGCCAAGGTGAAGGGCGCGGCGCATGCGTTGGGAAACGTGCCCACCGAGGGCGCGCAGGCGACTCACCAGCGAGCTCCCAGCCTGTGCCACGCCCTCTTCAACCTCCTGGCAGATCTCGAGGGCAGCGGCCCATAACTCCTCCAACTCCTGTTGAGAGGATTTGTAGGCCGTCTGCACTGCCTCGCCCTGGGTGGTCGTGTTCCCCAGGGCGGTCTGCAGGCCTGAAAGCCACGAACAAAGAAAAGGAAAGTTGGGAGCGAATCCCCAAAAGGCAAATCGACAATGAGGAAACGGACGGAAGATAAGTCACCCTAGACTTGTTTCTTCTCCGCCTCGAGGGCTTGGCGCGCATCCTCAGCCGCCTGTTGCAGGCTGAGAACCGTGGTCTCCTGCTCCTCGAGGGACTGGTGCGCGTCCGCCAGTGAGACGCTGAGCTGGACCAACTCCCCGTTAAGCTTCGAGGCCTCGTCCTCCCGCTGCTTGACGGTCGCTTGCGCCCCCTCGAGCGCGGTGCGCTCCTGCTGGAGCCGACCCAGCACCTCCTCTCGCGCCAAGCGTTCCCGCTCGAGCGCGGCCTAGGCCTCGGCGAGGGTAGCCCGCTCCTGCTGAAGCTGATCTTCCGCCAGCTGGCGCGCAGCTTGCTCCTGACGGAGCTGCTCCTCCGCCGCAGCGAGCGCGGCAGCCTTGTTCGCCAGGGTCGTCCTTAGCCCCTCAGCATCCTTGGCCTTCTCCTCGGACTGACTCTGCCAGGCCTGTGCCCCCTCGAGGGCCGCGTGGTCCTGTTGGAGCTGGGCGCGAGCAGAGGCGACCTCGGTTTCCCACGCCGCCGTGATGGTGTGCGCCCCCGCTAGATCTTCCCGCGCCCTGTGCAGCGCATCGTCCCGCTCCACCAACGCCGTCCTCACCCTCTCGACTGCGGAGACGTCCTCCGCAGCCCGGGCGTCTTGCTCTGGAGGCTGGTCCAGTAGGTCCTCGGCCCGGTACACTAGCCACCGGTCTGGAGACCTCAGGGCCTCGACAAGGGCGTCGAGGGCGTTGTATTGCCCCGGTACTAGCTGAGATCGGCGTCGAGGCGGTCGAGGGTGTCGTATCTCTCCCAGGCCTGGCGCTCCAAATCCTGCCGCTGACGGGCAAGGCGAGAGTAGACGGGGGTCACGGAGACCACGAACGCGGAAGAAAGCGAGAGAAAAAACCACGAAACCCAGCGGAAAATCTAACTGGAAGACGCGCCACGCGGGACCGGTGCGGATCTGCAGCGCCTCGTTCAGCGCTCGGTTGAGCGAAGCGCCGTGGTCGCGAGCTCCTGCCCGGCTCTGCTCGGCCCCGAGCCTCGGCAAAGTGGGCCGGCGGTGCGCGGTGCGCTCCCCGCTCTGCTCCCGGATGCGGCGCGGGCCCGCCCGGCCGGAAGGGCGGCGAGCGACGACGAGGCCTCGGCACCGTCGGCCGGGCACCCCGGCGCCGCGCCGCCGTCATCCCTCACCACGAGTACCCCCGTCGGGAGCTCGGGGGGGGGGCGGCGCGGGCGGCTCACCCATTGGTCCCCGGCGGGCGGCGGGACATCCTCGTCCGAGATCTCCACCACCGCCGCCCGACCGTTGTCGATTGGGGGCCCGGCGCCGGTGGAGTCGACGGCGCGGCGACCGCCGTGGTCATGGCCGCCGACGGGGGCCGCCACCACCGCCGCGTCTCCCGCGCCGCGGCCCGGCCGCGCGGGCCCTCGCTCGTCGCCGTCGCCGCGCTCCCGGCCGCCCGCGCGCGCTCTCGATGAGCGCCGCCTCATGGGGACGGCCGCGTCCGACCTCAACACCTTGGCAGGCGCGAGGGGGGCACGGTGGGCACCACCCTACAAACACGAAGACGAGAAAATCAAACTCCCGCCCCTCGAAGATACAGCGTCTAGGGAGCGGTCGCCTACCTCAGGGTGGAGAAGCCCCGCTTCCTCTTCTTTGGGGGCTCGGCGGGCGTTGTGGCTGCGGCTGATGTTGCCACCGCCGCACCCCCAGTCACCTCCACGGCGCGCACCGTCACCTCCATGACGCGCGTCGCCTCTCTCATGGGCTGCCTGGCGACGGGCGCTCCCGCGCCCGCCCCAGGCGCTGTCTCCTCTGCCGCCTCCGCGACTCTTGGCGAGGGGGCGCAGGCTCCCACCTCTCGGGGAGAGCTCGTCCCCCATTGCTCTCCTCCTCCTCCTCCTCATCCGACGACGAGTACTCCAAAGTTGCTGGGGAAGAGAGTCCCTGCTGCTCGCGCAGCCGGAACTCCTCACTCCTCTGTTCCCGACGCTTCCGTCGTCGGATCCTCTTCTCCTTCTTGCGCGCCGCCCGCTCCTGTTCCCACCGGCCGCGCGCGTGCGCGCGCTCGGGCTCGGGGCGTGGGCGGGTCGAACCGCGCGGCGTTCACGGTCACCAGCTGCAGTGGATGAGCGAAAGGTCAGACCTCGCCGGCACGCCACAGTAAATGGCGGGAGAGAAGATAGAGGTTCTACTCACCAGCGGGCCGTGGGGGAGCATGACGAAGGACCAGAGGTCGTCGTCGCCGTGCCTGACGGCCTTGAGGTTGATGGCGCGCCTTGCCCTAGTGGCCGCGTACTCCTACGGAAGGATATCGGGCAGCAGTCGCGATTGCGACAGCGCCACGGCATCGGTCGTGTCGCTCATCTCGAAGATGCGGAGCCGCCTCTCCATGAGAGGGACGATCCGCCGGTGGTGGAGGTTGGCGAGGACTAAGGCCGCACCCAGCCCGGCGTCCGCCAGGTCCTTCAGCGCCTGCAAGCTCACTCCAGCCGGTCCTGGCGGCAAGAGGGCGACACTCCGTGCCACCAAGAATCAGCCTTCTCCTTCAAGACCTTGCCGGTGTAGGGCGGAAGGCCGGGCTCATCGTTGCGGAGGTAGAACCACCCCCGTTCCCACTCGGCGTTGTTGGAGGTCATCGTGCAGGGGATGTAGAGTTCCTTGAGCATCTCCCGTAGCGAGATCGACACGCTGCCGGCGCGCACCGCGCGGCGCACCTTCGGCTCCGGCGTAGTGAGCGTGTGTAGCTCCGCGCGGAAAAGGTGGACCCAAATATCCCAGTTTGTTAGGATCCCCAGGAAGCCCTCACACACACCGACGAACATGGCTGCCTGCGAGATCGCGTTCGGCGCGAAGTTGTGCAGCTCCACGCCATAGTGGTAGCACAGCCCGCGCAGGAAGCAGCTCATCGGCGCCGCAAAGCCACGCTCGTGGAAGCGGACGAAGCTGACGACGTAGCCGAACGGCGGGTTGGGCTCCCGATCCGCCACCGGCGGGACGATCCACGCCGGGGCCGCCTGTCCACGTTCGGCGCCGGTGGCCGGTGTTAACACCAAAATTTGGTAAGGAGTATGACATGTGGGTCCGATTCGAAAAAGAGTCCGTACGGTGGAAGGAAAGATATTTTCGAGAGATTTTCGGCGAAGGATCCGCGGTCGGCTATCCGCTCCGGTTCGGCAAAAGAACGAGTAGAGGCGATTTTGCGGGATTGGACGGTGACGTGGCTCAATCGGAGAAAGCGAATGGATGGATAGGCGATCGAGTTTAGTTAGGCAATGAATCCATTCGCGGTTGTAATCGAGCGGGGTATAAATACGATCCCTGGATGTATGTAACGGACACGTTCATTCCTCAATACACACCGGCCTTACGCCAAACCCTAGAGTCCTTGTCGTGTCGTCGAGTTCTTCGAGAGGGCCAATCGATCCGTCGACCTCCGTGAGTACCGGCAACCTTGTATCATGTCTAGTATCATGCGGTGGATTTAGATCGATGCAAGTAGTCTTGTTACCACGCTTCGTGTCATGCGGTAGATTCAAGCTTGGTTCAAGAGGGTTTCTTGTTAGATCATGAGCCATGCGGTAGGCTAAGATTTAGCTCGAAGCTAGTTATCGGCTCTATTGGATTTTGGCAAGATCCAATGGATTCATTAAGTTACCCCGTGTTATCATGAGTTTTACTTTATGTTTTAATTCATGCAACACACTCTTGCCCAATCTAGATGGGTTTGGATCGGCTTTTTTCCCTTTTAAGGTCCGTATACGAGCAGATTTCGTGTTTTTGACGCGTGGATCTTGTGCTCTCCGATAGCCGAAACCGAATCGATCTAGGTTGTTACGTGTTGCGGGTTCAAGCTTGCTTTGTGCGTATAAATCTTGAAAGAACCGGGTATCATGCGGTAGATGCAGGTTTTTGGGTTGCTTTGGAGCTAGTCATCTGGTGGATTAGATTTCCAATTCAGTCTGATAGATTTATTCACGTGGTAATGTTTGTTCCTTCTTCATGGACCCTGGATCGGTACGTTCAGCCGTATTCGGTTATATCTTCACGAGTAGATCACGTGCCTCGTTCGTGCCTTAAGTGATGTATGCTTTTAGCTTTCCGTATTTGGATTGTATCATGCGGTGGATAGATCTATTTGCGGGAAGTGGTACGTTTCTCATGCAAGTTGTATCATGCGGTGGATAGATTTGTTTGTGATCGTACCCGACGGATCTTAAAGTACCTAGACATGCGGTAGACTAGTGCTTTGATCTATGTGTGCTCATTCAATACATGATCATGCCCGTGCTTTACCTCATTTTATTTAATGACAAACCTCACGGGGATCGGTCATAACTTCATGCTTGCATCTTTATCTATGCAAAGACCGATCATCGTCACGCTTACGTCATCCATTCGGCAGTATTCTTTTTCCCTTTATAATGGTCCGGATGGTTGTGATTCTCTGACAGGTAGCTCTACATAGCTACATGTCATTCTTGCTTGGCTTCTTGGCCATAAATATGGAAGCGTGCGGGTGCTACCCGAGCACGTTCCAAGCTTTGGTATCTAATTGCTTTATCTTTTGTTAATTTTCGGGGAAAATTGGCGGCACGTCATTTGCTCTCTGCGCGTGCGAAGCTAGCTTCTTCGGCTTCTTTGTGTGATTGGCGTTGAAGTGCACATTTTGCGTCAACACACTTTTTGGCACGCCCAGTGGGACCATACAGCCGAATCGGTTCAAGATGCCAGAAGTCTCGGATCTCCGGATGTCAACATCGAAGAGCTTTCTCCGGAAGCGGCATCGGCGGCTCTAGACGCCGTGAATCAATTTCGGCAAAAGTGTCTCATGTCGTTTAAGAAGAATCGGAGTGGTGTACCATATCCGAAGAGTGGCACCGCCCAGAGTGCGTTGCGGGAGAGACCGACGCCACAACCCAACAAGAAAAGGAGGAATGCGCGCGGATCTTCCGGGAGTCGGTAGACAACATGCTCACCAAGCACAACCAAGCTTTCCTCGGGTCGCTCCGGCGGATGATGGTGGCCCTCTTTGGCCGGGCGCGGGGCAAGCGTTTGGAAAGGCGTACGCGGAAAGAGCACGGTGGAGCCGGGTGAATCAAGCTCTCGGCCCGCCGCCACGAAGCCAGGTGCAGCAGCCTCCCCCTCAAAGCTCCGGGAGCGAGACATTCCAACCTCCTCCGCAGGGCGCCGGGGGGCAGCCAGTTCAGCCTCCGTTGCAGGCTTCAGGAGGTCAACCAATCCTGCCGCCACCACAGAGCAGCACGGGTCAGCCTGTGCAACAGCCGAATCCGTACCAGCCTACGTACGGAGACCTAGCGTTCGGCTCACCTGGGGCCCCACTTGACCCCAGTCGAAGAATAGCTCCGTCGACCAACTGGCTCCAGAAGAATTTGTACGGCGGTGGCTATCATGAAGTGGGAAATTACGGGGCGTTCGACGCCTTCCCGCACCCAGGGTACGCGCCGGCGGGCGCTCAGGAGGAAGATGCCCTAGCACGCAAGATGGCCGAATTGATGCAGAATCAGTTCGGCCTCAAGCCAAGGATGCAGGGCCCCACCTACGGCCGCCGTTCCCCAGTGGTACTATAACGTGCTCCCGCCACCAAGGGTGAAACCGCCGACGGAATTCACAAAGTTCTCTGGGCGGGACGAGACAAGCACGGTCGAGCATATCGCTCGTTACCTCATGCGGCTTGGGGAATGTTCGGCCGAAGAGACGTTCGGGGTTCGCTACTTCCCCGCCTCGGCCGACGGGTCCGGCTTTTCGGTGGTTCTCGTCCTTGCCGCCGAATCGGTGGCCGGGTGGAAAGATTTGGAGCGTAAATTCCACGCTCATTACTTCGGCGGCGATTACGAGAAGAAGTTGATTGATCTCGCCACCACGAAGCGAGAGGCACGGTGAAACACCGCCGGAGTTTCTTAGAAGATTCGAGAGAAGTCAAGGGCATGTGCTTCTCATTGAACTTGCCGGACGATCGGTTGGGCGATATGGCCGTCGCCGGGATGTTGCCGGCCGTGCGCGAGAAGCTATTTGGGATGGAGTTTGAAAACTTGGGCCAACTATCGCGAAGTTATCCTTGATGAGCAATCGGGCATATGGCCTCAAAAAAGACCCCAAGTTTGGCAAGCGACATGACATCGCCGACATCTACAACCAATTCTTGGACAAGGCGATTTGTGCGAAGATTCGACGACGAATGGGAGATAGGCTGCGGCAGAGAGATCTTGTGGGGTAAAGAGCCCTTGACAATGAATCGGCGGTGGGTCGGGCGGACCAAAGGAACCTACGACTTCGACATCACAAAGGCGATAAGTTGTTTGAGCTCTTGGTAAAGGAAGGCCGAATCAAGCCGCACGAAGGGCACTCTATGCTTCGGCTTTGATGGAGTCAAAGCAAAACGTTCTTGCGGTTTCCATGACGGGGACTCGCACTCCATCAACGATTGCGGGGTCTTCGGGATGAGGATCCGAGAAGGCTATCCGGGAGGGGCACCTCAAGTTCGATAACAAGATGAAGGCTGGATGGCCACCCCTTCCCTCGGAACATGCTCGGCTTTTCTATCAATGCGATAACGGCCCGAAGAGAAGGGGAAAGTCAAAGTCCCGACCTCGGCCGGGGTCCAAGCAAGATGGATCGGTCGACCGGAGCGCCGAGGTGACCCTAGAACAAGTGCGGGCGACGCCCCCGCGTTCTCAAGAGCCACGTCGAGATTGGGGAATCGTCCGGGCCCTAAACCCAAGGTGACGTCACGCATTCTCCTCAACAAATGGCGGCGCCGAGATGGAAAAGGAGCGCTACCAAAAGCGTCGTCACGAAGAGGAGCGGCGCGGGGGCGAAGAAGAGGCGCGCGAGATGGAATCAAGAACGGCACACGCGCGAGCGGAGCGCGCCCACTCGGGGGTGCGCCTTCTTCGAGCACCGCCTTGGAATGAGGGCCTAAAGGCGCCCACATTGAGGAACTATCCCGAATGCGGCGACGGATATGTTGAGTACGGGCGAGGAAGCGCAATCGCCGATCCGTCCATGAAAGACTTGGAAGGATCCACCCGAATGGGGATCGGCGGCAAAAAATTGAAATCATTGATCATCCCGGGAAGCGCCAAGCCGATCTCGGGTGGGGCGATCGGGGAAGAGGACGAGGATGTCCACGTGCGGCGGAAGGGGCGGTGGTGCCGCCGGCTGCGCGGGGAGCCGGAAGAGGCGGGTCCGGCGCTTGAGGAACCGCGAGATGAAGCAAGCGGGATCCGGACGAGGCGAAGTGGCGCCCAAGGACCGGCCCGGAAGGATCGAAGCGTTCGGCCCCTCGCGTGCATGGTATACTTCCTACCAAACGAGTTCATGGCTCCCGCTAACCGGGTGATGCGGGGAGGAAGCTTCCTTTGACGACGAGCGACTGGGGAGATGATGGCGCGGTGGTGCTTGCCAAGCGAGGCCATCTTCGACAAGCCGGCCAAGAATCGCCATATGAGGCCGCTGTACTTGAGGGGGTACGTCAATGGCAAGCCATTGACCAAAATGTTCGTCGACGGTGGCGCGGCAGTCAACGTAATGCCGTACACCACCTTCAGGAAGCTTGGCATGACCCCGAGCGATCGACACCAACAAGCATCATCCTGAACGACTTCGCGGGAACCCCTCAGACACCAAAGGATGCGCTCACGTGGACTTGATGATCGGGTCCAAGACGCTGCTCACCACCTTCTTCGTCATCGAAGGGAAGGGAGCCTACGGCCTGGCTTGCTTGGGCGGGGCCCGGATCCACGCCAAGCTCGCTGCGTCCCATCCACTATGCATCAACGGCCGATCCGGTGGGTGGACGATGAAATCGAGGTCGTCCGGGCGGATGACTCCGTAAGCGTGGCTAACATGGAACCGGCCCTTGCGGGAGTACCAAGGCATCGATTGCTTCTCGGGGAAGGACGGGGAGAAGGTCTGTTGAACTGTCGGCGGTGACCAACGGCCGATTCAAGCGATCGGCTCTTATAGTAATTTTTAAATGGAGAACCCCGTGGATGGCACTGATGGCAAGTTAGGGCGAGGATTTATGTCGGCCGATAAGCTGGAAGAAGTTGACATTGGGAACGGTGATAAACCAAGGCCGACGTTCATCAGTACAAATTTGCAACCAGACTTCAGGGGGAACTTAATCGAGCTTCTCAGAGAATTTAAAGATTGCTTCGCACGGGATTACTCGGAGATGCACGGATTGGATCGATCCATCGTCGAGCACCGGTTGCCAATCAAGCCCGGTTTCAAGCCGTATAAGCAACCACCCGGAAAATCTACAAGGATGAGGTATTGGCCGATGTGAAGAAGGAGATCGAAAGATTACTTGACGCAAACTTCGTTCGGCCCTGCGGATATGCGGAGTGGATTTCTAACATCGTCCCTGTGTATAAGAAAAATGGAAAAATGAGAGTTTGCATAGACTTCGGGGACCTAAACGAAAGCTACTCCCATGGATGGATACCGATGCCTATTGCCGATTTGTTGATTGACGCCGCTGCTGGGCACAAGGTGATTAGCTTCATGGATGGCAACGCGGGATACAATCGGATCTTCATGGCAATAGAAGACATATCAAAGACGACCTTCAGGTGTCCTGGTCATATAGGCCTATTTGAATGGATAGTCATGACGTTTGGGTTGAAAAATGCCGGTGCAACCTATCAGCGGGCCATGAATTACATTTTTCATGAGTTGATCGGCAAGACCGTGGAAATCTACATTGACGACGTAGTGATCAAGTCCTTAAGTCATGACACCCATCTGGAAGATGTGAAGAAGACCTTGGAATGCACCGGAAGCATGGTCTAAAGATGAATCCAAACAAGTGTGCATTCGGGGTGTCGAGTTTGGAGAGTTCTTGGGGTTTTTGGTCCACGAAGGGGGAATCGAAGTTGGCAAAAAGAGCATGAAAGCCATTGATGAAGTCGTTCCTCCAACCAACCTCAAGGAGTTGCAATCACTTTGCTCGGCAAGATCAACTTCGTGAGAAGATTCATCTCAAATTTATCACGGAAGGTGTTGCCGTTCTCTCCGTTCTTTGAAGGCCGAAGAAGGATCAGAAATTCACATGGGGCGACGAACAACAAAAGGCTTTTGACGAGATCAAGCAGTACATGAAGGAGCCGCCGGTGCTGGTTCCTCCTCAGCTAAACAAGCCTTTCAAGTTGTACGTGGCGGCCGATACCCAAACCATTGGATCGGCCCTTATTCAAGAATTCGAAGGAAAGGAAACAAATCACAGAGGAAATATTACAAGAACGACCAGTCCAGGTATACATCAATAAGGACATTCAAGCATTAAGGAGTTTTGCGAGTGCGTGACGAACATTGGATACTATCAAGTGGGAATTATCCAAGATCTCCTGGTAGTCCTTTTGGGCACCAGCTAAGTCGGTGAGCTGCGCATCGCATTGCTTTACTGCGGTGACGACCGATTCTACCTCCGCTTGGGTCTTTGCTATCAATCCGGGAAGATCGGCTATTTTCTTCCGGTCAATCTCCATCTCCGCCGACGACCTTCTCAATTCCGCCTCTAGAGCGACCTTTACGGCGACTTTCAAATCGTAAGAAGCTTGCGGGTCGGCCAAGGCATCTTTATGGCTTTACGCGCGGATTGTACCCGTTCATGGCATGTTCGGCATCGGTTTTCTCCTTTTCAATGGCCGAACGGGAGCGCAATTTCCTCCAAGTGCGCCTCAAGGGAACATAAAAGGGCTCTAAGTCGTAGACGGACGATAGGAAAGCTCGATGTCATCGGGAAGTTTTCGACTAATGGGTTCAAACATCTCTTCAAAATGGCGAAGATCATTGAGGCGATCCGAACATCTTTTTCTAGCCGGCCGCAATTTCTTTGAGTTTGGGCAACACTTCATCGGCGGCGGGCGGTTTATTTCTCTCATCACCTCGGCGGTTGATGGGCCCTCGATGGCAAGCTTGAAGATGACGGGGCGTGACCACCGGAAACAACATTGCCGAGGTGAGAATGCTAGCATCAAGGTATCGAAATTAAGAGCGGAATTGGGCACCTCATGAGTGGTTTCTTGAGCGGGGGCAATCGCGGACGGAAGAGGCGTCCGAGTAGAGCCGAAACTTCCAAGTCGGGGAGATGCGATGCGGCCATCGGTGACTCGTGAGTTTACTGGCTGGTGAAGAATTGGATCTTCCTCGGTTGGGTTGGTCATTGCTGCTTGGACCGATAGGCGATGGCATCGGGGGGAATTTGGCGGCCCCGGTTGAGTTGGGAGATTCATCTGCTGGAGAATGTCGCTTACGCGAGAAGGTGATGAAGATGAGATCTCTACTGGGATGGGCAATTCAACCCTGGAAGGGCTCGCTTGTTGAACCACTGGGACATCTACAAGCGGTTCTCCCACAGCTTCTTCTGCAAAAGTCCAATTGAAGGGATAAGTGCCAGTGCTCATCTTTAAGAAAGAACAGCAAAAGTCATACCAGCGGGTGAAGCATTGGCGAGTCTTGGTTACGAAGAATGTTGGGCTACGGTGCGAAAATGCACAATGGATATGATCCATCAAGAACGAGTGACTTGGTAATCAAGAAGGTAAAGGGTTTTACCTCAACAAGCACCTTTTTGACAGGTTCTTCTCCTTTTGGCACTTGGAGGGGCAATCGGTGCGGACCTTGCCTCGTGCGGCAACGGCGAGGCTAGAAAGGCCGGGATCCGTAGTAGCATACCCGGCCATCAATTGATGTAGGGTTGTGGATTTAAACCCCGATCTTTGAAATCGGGCCTTCGGTATTATAAGTGATTACCCTGGCTCGAGGGGCGAGTGCGTGTTCCGTGGGCAAAAGATGAAGGTCAAAATCATGAATGGAGAAGAAGTGTTTGATCCAAGGGCTCATTGTGTTACCTCTCGAGGTCGGCGGGAAATCGGGCACCAGTGCACGAGAACACATGAACGGGTTCACCGAAGATGTGGTCATGGAATTCTTGCCACCATGAGTTGAAGGTGGGGTGAGCTATGGTTGCGGGCACAAAAGGACATGTGTAGACGGCGGGATTGCACACATAGTTGAAAACTTCTGTTTGCCTTGCATCGGTTCTTTGATTTCCTCATCGGGCTTGAGGAATTCATGCGAAACAATCTTGGGGGCATGCGGCCACATCCAAGTTGCTGGCCATTACATTAGGTGGTAGTACTCATAAGTGCGGTATTACGCCTCCCTCCATTGAACTCGGCCGGTAATATGCATGGGCGGATTATGATGTTAAAGATTTCCAAGAATCCCCTATCTTGATGGCCGGGCTCAAAGGAGAATTCGACGGGGAAGGTCGAGTGTCATAGCCTAGATAAGGGAGCCAAAGAGGATTGGAGAAGCCTGCGAAGAACAACTCGAAGAGGCTGGACGATGTCTGCCGAACGATAACGATTGAAGTTGCTTCTCCGTAGTTTTGGCATCCTCTGGTAACTTGAAGCTCTCCTTCGGGGGGATTGGACCGGGGAAAGAACACGGAGCTCAAGTCGACGCCTACAATCGATGCATGTGAAGGCTGCGGCCAAATTTGAACAAACCACCAAGGACCATTGACGCATGTTATCCTCTCGGCCGGTGTACATTTGGGTAACGGTCGATGAAGCATATGGTATACCTGCCCAAGAAGAATTTTCACGAGAGGAAGGCGATTGCCACTAGCCGGATGGATCGCCATCGCGATATGATTCAAAGTGGGTTCGTTGGCCTTGCCACGGAAGACAAATCCGCATAACCACATGTTCAAAAAGGCTCGTATTCAACTTCGCCAAGGGGATTATCTCTCATGTGCTTCAAAATATAATTCTTGTAGCCATTCCCTGGCTTTACCCCTGTTTGGCGTGAGGAATTCTTGAAGTTCCAAGGCTGGACGGACCCGGTGATGTCAAGGCCGGTGATCATGTACACATCGGCCAAGGTTGGAGACATTGGGCCATGCCCAAAAAGGAAGGCGTTGACGCCATTTGACCAGAAGTGGCATGCGGCTATCAGAAGATCTTTATTCTTGGGTGTCTCAGCTACGGATAACTCCAGACATTGAGCAATGCGGAGAGCATCCAGATTGGTCAACCCACTCTTATCCGCAAGAATCCTCCGATACCAAGTCTTCCAGCCTGCAATTGGGGGCAAAGGCCGGTTCTTGAACGCATCTTGCCACCGGGGAGGTGGAGATAAAGCTACCTTGAAAGGGATTCTGCGAGATTCGGCGGCAATAAAATCTCGGGGGTCGGGATTCCCTTCGGGACCAAGATAATAAGGCTGCGAATTGGCCTCAATAGGAATCGAAGAGCGGTGAGAAGGTTCCTGGAAGAGAGCGGAAGAAGAAAATCTCGGGTAAAATTGAAAACCTAATGCCGAACAAAGGTTTGGAGGGGTGAATTTACCGAGTAGCTTGGTTACGAGTTGCCATTGGAGGTTCGAGCTCGGAACGAAGGGGATCTAGGGTTGGATGCGAACGGAGAATCCGGCGGATTGCGAAGAACGAGGTGTTGACGGGTTTGGCTCAAGGATTCGTGGCTAGAGTCAATTGTGGAACAAAATTACTTTTATCCCACAATTGAAGGGGCATGTGTTAACACCAAAATTTGGTAAGGAGTATGACATGTGGGTCCGATTCGAAAAAGAGTCCGTCTGGTGGAAGGAAAGATATTTTCGGAGATTTTCGGCGAAGGATCCGCGGTCGGCTATCCGCTCCGGTTCGGCAAAAGAACGAAGAGGGCGATTTTGCGGGATTGGACGGTGACGTGGCTCAATCGGAGAAAGCGAATGGATGGATAGGCGATCGAGTTTAGTTAGGCAATGAATCCATTCGCGGTTGTAATCGGCGGGGGTATAAATACGATCCCTGGATGTATGTAACGGACACGTTCATTCCTCAATACACACCGGCCTTACGCCAAACCCTAGAGTCCTTGTCGTGTCGTCGAGTTCTTCGAGAGGGCCAATCGATCCGTCGACCTCCGTGAGTACCGGCAACCTTGTATCATGTCTAGTATCATGCGGTGGATTTAGATCGATGCAAGTAGTCTTGTTACCACGCTTCGTGTCATGCGGTAGATTCAAGCTTGGTTCAAGAGGGTTTCTTGTTAGATCATGAGCCATGCGGTAGGCTAAGATTTAGCTCGAAGCTAGTTATCGGCTCTATTGGATTTTGGCAAGATCCAATGGATTCATTAAGTTACCCCGTGTTATCATGAGTTTTACTTTATGTTTTAATTCATGCAACACACTCTTGCCCAATCTAGATGGGTTTGGATCGGCTTTTTTCCCTTTTAAGGTCCGTATACGAGCGATTTCGTGTTTTTGACGCGTGGATCTTGTGCTCTCCGATAGCCGAAACCGAATCGATCTAGGTTGTTACGTGTTGCGGGTTCAAGCTTGCTTTGTGCGTATAAATCTTGAAAGAACCGGGTATCATGCGGTAGATGCGGGTTTTTGGGTTGCTTTGGAGCTAGTCATCGGTGGATTAGATTTCCAATTCGATCGATAGATTTATTCACGTGGTAATGTTTGTTCCTTCTTCATGGACCCTGGATCGGTACTGTTCGGCCGTATTCGGTTATATCTTCACGAGTAGATCACGTGCCTCGTTCGTGCCTTAAGTGATGTATGCTTTTAGCTTTCCGTATTTGGATTGTATCATGCGGTGGATAGATCTATTTGCGGGAAGTGGTACGTTTCTCATGCAAGTTGTATCATGCGGTGGATAGATTTGTTTGTGATCGTACCCGACGGATCTTAAAGTACCTAGACATGCGGTAGACTAGTGCTTTGATCTATGTGTGCTCATTTAATACATGATCATGCCCGTGCTTTACCTCATTTTATTTAATGACAAACCTCACGGGGATCGGTCATAACTTCATGCTTGCATCTTTATCTATGCAAAGACCGATCATCGTCACGCTTACGTCATCCATTCGGCAGTATTCTTTTTCCCTTTATAATGGTCGGATGGTTGTGATTCTACGACGGGTAGCTCTACATAGCTACATGTCATTCTTGCTTGGCTTCTTGGCCATAAATATGGAACTGTCTGGTGCTACCCGACACGTTCCAAGCTTTGGTATCTAATTGCTTTATCTTTTGTTAATTTTCAGGAAAATTGACTGGCACGTCATTTGCTCTCTGCGCGTGCGAAGCTAGCTTCTTCGGCTTGCTGTGTGATTGGCGTTGAAGTGCACATTTTGCGTCAACAGCCGGCATTCACCAGCTCGCTCAAGGCCAACCGCGTCACCGTCGAGCGAGGCCACGGCAGCGGGTCGATCACGGTGATGGGTTGCGGGGGAGCCATGCCGGTCGACGAAGGGGCGTGGAGACGAAGCGAATGCTACGCGAGGCAAAGGGGCGTGTGCTGCTCTGAGGCAGAGGCGAAAGAGACGAGGGCGATGGGCGTTAAGTGCTGAGGTAAAGAATTTGCCTCACCCTCCTCTCGAATTTATAGATCCATGGAGCCACGCTCCCCGAATCGCGCGCTTTGCGCGCATTAACTGCAGGTGAACGGCACCCGTCACTGACAAGCAGGGCCCACCACGACCGAAGTGGCCAGGCGCACGCACGCGCGCGATCATTACGGCGCGGCAACCGAAGAGCCGCGGCGGGCCGCCACGTCCGCCCGCCCATGTCGGCCACTACGCGCGCGACCGCGGCGCCTCAAAAGGCGCGCCCGCCGCGTATAAATATGGCCGCGACTGTGGGCATTAAATGGCCCGGTCCCTTACCAAGTAAGGACGACTCTCGAGCGGCCCGAGCGCAAGGCTCGAAAAACCCGACCCTCGAAGGGTGCGATTACCGACCAGTGGCCTCGAAGCCCACTCAGCGAGAGCGGGCGCCACAGGTGTCCTCGATTCACGAGAATTATTGATCAGCGACTCGAGGGCCGGTCCGACCGCGAGCCCTCGAGTCCTGCAGATGCAAAAAGTCGGGGGCACCTAGACGCCACCCCGCAGCGGCCATACTGATCAGGGGTTCGAAGCCTGACCCTCGAAGGGTTCGAACAGACGCCTCAGATCAATGGCCTCGAAGCCCACTCAGCGAGAGCGGGCGCCACAGGTGTCCTCGATTCACGAGAATTATTGATCAGCGACTCGAGGGCCGGTCCGACCGCGAGCCCTCGAGTCCTGCAGATGCAAAAAGTCGGGGGCACCTAGACGCCACCCCGCAGCGGCCATACTGATCAGGGGTTCGAAGCCTGACCCTCGAAGCGTTCGAACAGACGCCTCAGATCAACAGAGTCAGGGACGACGAGGGCGCGCGCATTCGAGCCTATCCTCGAGCCCACCGGCTCGAGGGCGCCCCACATGTCGTATTCAAGAGCTAGCGAGGGCAGCTAGTCGGGGGGATCCCATCGAGGGAGAGCTTCCGCGCCCTCGGTCCCTAGCGAACGGGACCGAGCCCCACCTAGCAAACCCGTGCGAGCGCTTTCATGGACGAGTCTCCGGACCACGAGCCAACCCTTATCGAACGGGGCATTGGCGTCCACTTGAATCACCTGATAACAGCTCGACCAGGAATCCGCAATCTGCGACCCGATCGATGGGGGTTGCGGAAACCTCACCCTCCGTCCCGCGAAGGGACGGCGAGGGTACGTTCAAAACAAGTCGGAGAGCTCGCCCCGATCGCCTTGAACGGGCCCAGGCTCGGGGGCTCGACGCACGGCTACACCTCCTAGGATGCACCGAACGTAGGCAATGCCAGTCATGTGCGCGTGGCACCACCGAGGCCGGCTGGAACATTGCCGATGCCGGTTGAAATAAACACCCTGCACGCTGGTGGGTCTCGCGAAAAAACCCCTGCAGGAGCACTCACGCTCCTGCAGGGCTTCGGGGGCTAGACCCGTGGGTCCGCTGACGCGGCCCCACGAAACAGCATTAGCAACCAGGAGGGAAGAACGTCCCATCAGCAAGCGTCAGTATCTGCGGGACCCTAACGGGTACACCCACAGATGCTCGGGGGCTACTGTCGGGGACAGCCATGAGGGTCCTCTAAATAACCAGGGGAAACCCGCTTAAAACTCATAAAAAACGCAAAACGCGAACTAACTCACGAACCTAAAACGCACACACTAAACGTTCGCAGCCCTGGTGGCCCCCGTAGCCCGCCAGAGCGGCACAGCTAAACGCCCCCTCGGGCGGGGTCCGCCTCGCCCGAGGGCTGGACGCCCCCTCGGGCGAGGTCCGCCTCGCTCGAGGGCCCCCACGCACACGTCGCCCCCGCTCCTGCTCACGCACACGGGCATTTAATGCTCTGACACCGCAGGACTGCGCCACGACCCTGACACGCCTGGGAATCACGCCCCGGCGCTATTCCACCGACTCTCTGGGGGGGGCCATCCCCGCCACTATGTAACATTGTGCGGAGAGGCCGGTGTCAGCCCCGTGACACAGTGCCGCCTACTCCTGTACGGCTAACACGCCGAGCCCTCGAAGGGGGCCGGCGGAACCCTCGAATGCTTTTCCCATGACTACACAGGATCACGTCGTGACGTCAGGCCGGTGGGAGCGGTCTTCTCCATCACTGTCAGCCCCGTGCGGCCATCCCCGCCACCTGCGGCGCCACGCCGGTCTTTCGCGACGACATCCCCGACGCTGTTGGGGCGCACGGGGACAGGACGTCGCCACGCCTGCCACTGTGCCTCGTACGGACCCCCGTTGACAGCCCCCTCGAGCCGGCCCGCGGGCGACGGCCGGACAGCCAACCTCTACACCACCACCCTCGAAGCCGCTCCTTTACAAGCAAAGGACGCGCCACGACGCCCTGACTGGAGCAAGATTCGCCAGGACGGTCGTCAACTCCGTGGCACTGTTCGCCATGCCTCCACACGTAGGAGAATAGTGCGGCACACCTGTAAATTGCTCTCTCCTTGGCCTATAAAAGGAAGGGCGATCCCCCAGCCGCAGGGGGACACGGCAACGGATAGCGAACACACGCACGCTTTCCGCCTTCACCACGATATTGGCACTTGCCTCAATCAATACCTCTGGGACTGGAGGCGCGACCTCCTCTCCCACCACGCTTGTAGCACCCCTCTATGAGCACCACGGTGCTACGCAATATAGTGCCCCGAGCACGCCACTGCTGGACATACGGCACCGGCCGGAACCAGGATAAAACCGAGTGTCATTAATTGCTAGCACCGGCCCATCGAGAGGCAGATCTCAACGTTCATTACTAGTTAGTGTCGGGACTACATTCCGCACGGACAAGTAAGGCTTGTGAATGTCTCCATTTGCAGCCGTCACTTGAGTTGCTCTTACTGAATAGCCATGGTTGTCAGCAAATCCGGCTTGGAGCGGCCAGATGTGCACGGGGTTTCGCTTGTGTCTGCATCAACCGTGGGCCCAAGGAGCTGCTGGTGGTGGTCGTGGTCGTCGTCAAATGCATAGTTTTCTGCTGAACGAAGCCGACTGAACGTTAGAGGGTGGCGGAGACATCATATTTCTCTGGTCCAACCACAAGCTCGTCCCACGGAACCATGACTCGTTCTTGCAGAGTTTATCACTACTTCATCATATCAAAGCCTCTGCTAGAACCGATAGCGATGTTCAGAGCTTGTGATCCGAATTTCTGAACATGTGATCTCTATCCATCCTTCAAATATATATTTTTTTAATTCCAACGAGTGTGATCAGTGGCGAAGGCAGACTCAGCATGTAGGAGGGACTCTCTCCCTCCTTGGTCTTACTTCCCCTTCCTCACCTTCTCTCCTTTCCTCACGAAAATGGAGGAGGGGCTCTAGGAGAGGCTCCATGATGCAACTAGCGGTAGGGGCGCTTCAGCCCCGAAAGCCCCACCGCTGGCTCCGCCGCTGAGTGTGATTGTAATAGTGCACATGATTTCACATTACACTTTGCAGCTGCGGGCGGGCTCACTATCTATCTTACATTTATTTTAAATGAAGATAGCGGTCTGGACAAAAGAAAATTTTACACGAATCACTTTGCAAATAACCTATCTAGAAAGCGGTAAACTACTTTTGAATTTGAGGCATGTGTGAACAAATACGTGTGATTTATGTAAAAGTTACTTCCACATTATTAAACAAGTTGTATCTTTGACAAATAAAAAGTTTGTTATGCATCAATTCTATAATGCATAAAAAAGTTGAAGAATAAATTGCCTGATCTTGTAAATTTCACTCTAATATTGTATTTTTTCAAATTAATGTCACTTTAGTTTGCATAAGTCAAGCATCTCTAATTTTGACTAAGTTTATAAAAAAGATGCAAATTTTCACACAATTATGGTGAATTATATCTAAGAAAACTAATTTTATATTGCAGATATTTGGTACTTTTTTCTACAAAATTAGTTAAATTTAGAAAACTTTGATTTAAAACCAAGCTAAAGTGAACATTAATTTGGAATGAAGAGAGTAAACAAAGATGAGATACCCCTTTCAACATTTTTTGTCAAAATCATTGCTCGTCATGTCTTAAGTATTCTCGTGCAATTCAGATATTGTGTTATGCGAAGAGCAACTTGAAGACAAAGTTGAAAGTTGCTTGTAAGCTAAGTAACCAATCACATTCATCTTATGTTTCACTTGAAAATGACCTCATCCAGCAGCGTTTCATGTCAACTGCAGGGCACCAACATTTGAATATACTAGATGGTATAATAACAACCCAAAAATCACACGTTAGAGCAACTCCAACAGTTTGACAAACTAACTTGTCATGTATCTAATTTGGCAAAACAAGAAAAAATGGCCCAACATTTTGGCAAACCAACTTGGCAAAAATAGAAAGTTGGCAAAACTCACCTCCTCATGCGTATATATATAGCACGCACGGATCTTGGTTGCCATCGGTGTTTCCCTGTAGGTGGGAGGGTGAAAAAGAAATAAAGAATAGAGAAGTATTCCTGATGTAAGTTTTCAGGAGATGGAAGGACATAAACAAAATTTTGTTTCTCTCAGGATTCCTAATGTAATTTAGATCTGGGTTTGGTAAGTGAATTATGACAAACTGTTGGAAATGAACTGTTTTTTACTTGACATATCTTTTTAAAAGTTGCCAAAACATAATATTTGTCAAGTAAAATTTGACAAACTCTTGTAGGTACTCTTACCGGCTAAAACCCAAACTCAATCCAAATAGCGAAATCAATCACACAAGCATCACCCGTTATTAGACGTCGGCCAAACCCTCTCAAAACTCGAACCAAAACCAAAAATTAAATGGATATACAGCTTCAAAAGTTGCCAAAGACTAATAAACAATCCAAAAATAAAGAATAACAACGATCTATAGAAGATGTGCAAAGTTGCCAAAAATTCCCAAACCGACATAAAAATAAGTTGCAACGGCAGTCCTATTCACACTGAGAGAGAAGGATGGGGGGGGGGGGGGGGGGGGGGGGGGGGGGCAAGGAAAAAGTCGTCCGCGTTTTCCTTCCTTTCTCCCGTTCCTGCCGCCCGGCCGGGTCTACTCGTCTCGTCCTGCAGCTGCAGCTACCTTTCTTCGGCCCCTCAAAATCCTCCAACAATCCCACCACCTTCTCAGCTCGAATCCGCCCCGAAACCTCCCACCTCCCGCACCGCCCGCCCGGTTTTTGCGCGATCAGCGGCCCCCCGGCGCTCCTGGATCGGGAAAGGAGAGGCCCCTTCGGTGGCTCTGGCGGGTAAATCTCGCGGCGGTTCGCTCAGATTTGGTAAGGATGCGGGTTCTTGCGGGGTCAAAGATGGGTTCTCTTGGCGGATTCTGTCGTGGGATCTTGGGGGGCTGATTCGGGTGTTTCTTGCCGCAGGATTTAGGGTTTTGGAGGTGGTAGTGTGTTTGTGCCGCCGGGAGAGATGTCGGCGGCTGTGGCGTGCGCGGAGAGGGCGACGAACGACATGCTGATTGGCCCGGACTGGGCCGTCAACATCGAGCTCTGCGACATCATCAACATGGATCCCGGGTCTGACCAAACTCTCCGTCTATGATTTGTTTGTGTTTTTTCCATGTGTCTGGATCGGCCTTGCTGTCAAACATTGTGAACATGTGTTGCTAATTTGCCACGGTATTCATCCTGGGAGATTGAACAGGGTCCTGATAGCATTTTCTAACCCATTGATTTGTTTCTGGTGATTTAGTTGTGATTCTGTTCCGTTATCCGTTGAATCATGTTGAATTGTCCTAGAACAATTATGTAGACTCAACTTACCGAGCGGCAACACAGTGCTGCTTGATTGCTTCTGTTGTCCTTTGAATATGCTGAATCTGTTCCATTTACGATTTGTTCTGACTTCTCAGTACTGATGGCTGCAAATGAGTACTTCTTGCTCTTGATTAGGAATCTTTGATTTATGGTTGTTAGCATGGAGGGTGAGCTATTTTCTTTTAATGATGAAATAATTTGTGGCTGTTTAGTTGAGTCAATCCCATGGTGGGCCACTTGATTTGGTGGCATATGTTGAGCTGCAGGTTTGATGTGAAGGCTTGGTCATGGAAGATGAACAATGTAATTTTGTTTTTCATGGTTGAGTGATGCTTTTCGCAAAGTTGTATTGGATTGTTGAATAAACCAGTGGAAATGCTATATACTTTTGGTTATAATTTTTTATGCTTAATAACATGCTGAGAGAAATATGTTGAAGTGCAGACAAGCAAAAGATACAATCAAGCTCTTAAAGAAACGCCTTGGAAGCAAGAATTCAAAAGTGCAAATTCTGACACTATATGTGAGTTCTGCTAGACCCCTGCTGTTTACTGTTTGATTATTGTAAATCAGAACTATGATATCTTCTGGGTTCTTAAAGCAATGCTTTGAGTAGCACAATGTGGAACATCCGGTAATTGTTGAGAAAAGTTTTTCAATTGGTTCCCACATTGTCACTTAGCTTTCATAAACATACTGTTAGTTGTTTAGGATTTACATTAGCACCTGCATCTTTCACTTTTGGAAAATTATGAACATCATCCTTGTTTTGCTTATTGTCATGTTTATTTTCTCGATATGATATTCTGGCTATCTTCTTCAGGTGCTGGAGACACTAAGCAAAAACTGTGGGGATGTAGTTCACCAACTGATCGTTGAACGGGACATATTAAGTGAAATGGTTAAGATAGTAAAGAAAAAGGTGATGATAATACACATTCGATGGCTGAGTTGAGTACTGTTTGTCTACACTCATGTTCTATATTTGATTTTTATTTCATCTTTGCAGCCAGACTTGACTGTCCGGGAGAAGATATTGAGTTTGATTGACACATGGCAAGTGGCTTTTGGAGGTTCTTCTGGAAGATATCCGCAGTATCATGCAGCTTACCAAGAACTCAGGGTACCGTCAGCATTTGTTTCCTAATTTTTTCATGTTCTTATTTATTTGCATGCAATCATGGAATCTCAGTGTTCTAGATACACTTACCATTTTCAAAATCCTTTCTATAAATGCTTAGACTGCAGATTTTTATGAATTAACTGAGCCATAAGCTGCCATTTTTTGCAGGCTGCAGGTGTTGATTTTCCACCTCGTGAGGAAAATTCAGTCCCATTGTTTACACCTCCTCAAACTCAGCCATTGAGACAACCACATCTATATCCACCCCCAGGCCAAAGCTATGAAGATGCTGCCATTGAAGCTTCTCTTCAGTCTGCCCCTTCTGTACCTGCCCTGAGGTATTCTTTTATTTGCTTGCCAATTTGCTTTCTGGTCTCTGACCTTTCCGATTTGGTTCCTTTCTTATTGTTGAGTTCTTATTTATACTACTATACTAGTGTTGTTCATCTTTCTTTAATAGTACTTGTGTTCCTAAGTTGCACCTTTTTTGTTATAGTAACTTAATGTCTGTAAATACTATTCTGAACACTTGCTTACATTTTCCGTAATTCTGTTAGATACATGGTTACATCAGACAACACAAAAGCAAACAATCATGTCTTTGCAAAACATACAGTCCCACAAAACGACAAACTCATGGCATCAATAATCAGCAGAACTAATTTTATTGGACTAGACTTGTTCTTAATATAATGAAGCGCAGTTCTCCTGCGTCTTTCGAAAAAAATTTATAGGACTAGCTGAGTAGATATCTATTTTTTGAACAAGCTATCACAAACTCATGGACCTCAGTAGAATTAATTTACAAGAGCAAAATTTTCAGTCATGTGAAACAATTCTACGATTCTGGAGAACATCTCACCGTTCATAGTAGCTTTTTTATTAAGTATCTTCACAGGGTAATTTTTATTGTATTAACTTTATTTTTCTTGTTCATTGTTATGTTCAGTCTAAGTGAGATTCAAAGTGCTCGAGGAATTGTGGATGTACTAGATGAGATGTTAAATGCTCTGGACCACAGACATCCTGAGGTGACTCTTTCGAAGATTAAAATTTCAAACTTTTATTTGTTGCAAACTGAATTCTAACTCTCATTGAGAGAGGATGACACTAAAAGTTGGGACAATTTTCTGGTTTTTCTTCATTCACAATGCCATACCAACCCTGGAGGTTGGGGTTACATATTTATAGGCTGCTGGAGCTGCTAGTCGGCCAAACATATGCTAGATGCTAGTCAAGATGCTAAACTAGATCTTTGTCCTAAAAAGCGAGTCCAAGCCGAGGTCTTTGCCGTCCTAGATGCTCTAATCTAGTCTAAGATGCTCTAGTCTAAGATGCTCGAAAAACCACCCTGCTGCAGTCCTACAAAGGACCATGTGTCTTGCGGCAAACCACCCCGCAGCGATCCTACGAGAGGACCATGTGCTACGACCCCCACAAAGACCAAGTACGAGAGACTTATCCATCATTCTCCCCCCTAAGTCTTGTGGGTCGTCTTGTGGGAAGATCGAACCATCTCGGTCATGGAGCTCCAAGAACTTGATCCTCCCAAGAGGCTTGGTGAGCAGGTCCGCGAGCTGATCCTTGGTGTTGATGTAGCTCGCCTTGATGCTCCCTTCCTCCAAACAGCCGCGGATGAAGTGGTACCTCACCCGGATGTGTTTGCTCCGTTCATGGAAAACGGGGTTCTTTGCCAGGGCCAGAGCGGACTTGCTGTCCACCCGCAGCTCCACCGCTCTAGTGTCTCGGCCGAGGAGATCACCAAGCAGTCGAGCGAGCCAAAGCGCCTGAGTCGAGGCAGTGGATGCTGCTATGTACTCGGCCTCGTAGCTAGATAGAGCCACCACCTGCTGCTTGACCGACTGCCAGCTGACGAGGCACTTGCCAAGGAAGAAGAGTATCCCACTAGTGCTCTTGCTGGTGTCGATGTCGCCGGCGTGGTCGCTGTCGCTGTACCCGACGAAGTGTGTCGCTCCGGGACACCTCGGGTAGAAGAGGCCGTGGTCGAGAGTCCCCGCAACGTAGCGGATGATCCTCTTCACGGCCAGCTGGTGCTCCGTCGTCGGTCGCTGCATGTACCGACTGACGTAGCCGACGGGGAACGCCAAGTCCGGTCGCGTGTGGGCGAGGTAGCGAAGGCTCCCCACAAGGCGTCGGTACTGCGTGGCGTCCACCTCCCCCGTCGTCGTCGTCGCGGCCGAGCTTCGGCCCTCTCCTCCATCGGAGTGAGAGCTGGGTTGCAGTCGGTGAGCCCAGCTAGCTCAACGACGCGCTTGGCGTAGGCGGTCTGTCGAAGCGTGATCCCGGAGTTGTCCTGGTGCACCTCGATCCCCAAGTAGGAGAGAGGCCCCAAATCGCTCATCTGGAAGGTGGCCTTCATCTCTTCCTTGAACGCCGCCACCTCCGCATCGTTGGTGCCGGTGATCACCAAGTCATCGACGTAGACGCCCACCAGCAAGGCATTTCCTCCATTGCCCCGCCGGTAGACGGCCGCCTCGTGCGGGCTTTGCTTGAAGCCCATCCTCTTGAGCGTGGAATCCAACTTGGCATTCCACGCCCTCGGTGCCTGCCGCAAGCCATAGAGGGCCTTGCGCAGGCGTAGCACCTTGCCCTCCTTGCCGGGGATCACAAACCCCGACGGCTGGTGCACGTAGACCTCCTCCCTCAAGTCGCCGTTAAGAAACGCCGACTTGACGTCCATGTGATGGACACGCCAGCCCTCCTGGGCAGCCAGCGCAAGAAGGAGTCGCACGGAGTCCATCCGTGCCACGGGAGCGAAGGCATCGTCGAAGTCGATCCCCTCCTGCTGCAGGAAACCGCGAGCCACCAAGCGAGCCTTGTGCTTGACAATGGCGCCGGCTTCATCCCTCTTCAGCTTGAACACCCACTTAAGGGTGATCGCATGGTGACCTCAAGGGAGATCAGCAAGCTCCCAGGTGTGGTTCTTCTCAATCGCGTCCATCTCCGACTGCATCGCGGCACGCCATGCCGCGTGTCCCTCGGCCTCCGCGAAGGACCGAGGCTCACCGTCTTCGCACGCAAGGTGCAACTGTGCCTCCAAGTCACGAGGCGCCAGTCCTGGCACCGGCTGGTCGCCGAGAAGATCCTCCACCGTACGGTACCGCAGCGGCTCGCCGTCGTGGTACGCGTCGATCCGCTCCTCGTCGTGGGAGAGCGGAGTAGCGAACTCCACCGGGCTGTGCTCAACTCGAGCTGGTGTTGGAGTGGACGTGCCCAGAGGAATGGCTGTCGGTGTCGGAGTGCGCGGAGTCGCCGGCTGTGGTGGTGTCGGCGAAGAGCTCGTCGCAGTCGAGAGCGAGACTCGAGAGCGCGACGCTATCGGAGTAGTGGGCGCCGAAGTCGGTGGAGACTCGGGAACTGGGGTAGGCATGCTCCGTGAGGAGGAGCTGCCTGCTCCCCCAGCTCTCTGGAGGTGGACGTACTCGACAGTGAAATCGTCGTACGTCGGAGGCGAGTCGTCGGCCACTGCCTTGTCCCACGCCCACCCTCGCCCTTCGTTGAACACCACGTCGCGCGTTGTGCGCACACGCTGTGTCTCCGGGTCGAGGATGCGGTAGGCCTTTGAGCCCTCCGCGTAGCCGATGAACACTCCCGGAGTGCTCCTGTCGTCGAGCTTGCTGACGTGGCCAAGCTCCTTGGCGAATGCGAGGCAGCCGAAGACCCGCAGGTGGGAGAGCTGCCGCTTGCGCCCATGCCAAGCCTCATACGGCGTCCGCCGTCGAGGGCCTTGGTGGGCGAGCGGTTGAGGATGTAGACGGCCGTCACCACCGCCTCTCCCCAAAAGGTAGCCGCATCCCCCTGCGCTGAGGAGGGCCCGCGCCATTCCCACAACCGTCCGGTTGCGGCGCTCGACGACGCCGTTCGTTGCGGGGGGCGTACGGCGCGGAGAAGTGGCGTTGAATGCCCTCATCCGCGCGCACGACGACGCGAACTCGGCCGCCGTGAATTCGCCGCCGTTGTCGGTGCGCGGCACGCGCGGCTTGCGGCCGCACTCGGCCTCGCGGCGACCGCGCGCGCTTGATGGCGTCCGCGGCTTCTCCCCTTCTTCGTCGAG
Organism: Cenchrus americanus; assembly: GCA_947561735.1. Classification (NCBI taxonomy): domain Eukaryota; kingdom Viridiplantae; phylum Streptophyta; class Magnoliopsida; order Poales; family Poaceae; genus Cenchrus; species Cenchrus americanus. The sequence goes on from OX387242.1 coordinate 194,346,336, forward strand.
GACCATCACCCACATGTAGCGGGAGAGGTCGTCGACGAGCGGCAGGAAGTAGCGCGCGTCCTCCCGGTGTGGCCGGTGTCACCGGGCCACACGAGTCCCCATGCACGAGCTCGAGCCGCTCCGTGGCTCGGAAGCTCGAGTGCCGGGGAAAGGGGGAGCCGCCTGCTCGCTTCGTCAACACGCGGACGTCGCGGGCGCTCCACGTGGTCGAGGCATGGCATGCCTCGCACCATCTCCTTGGCACCGAGCCGCTTCGGGGCGTCGAAGTGAAAGGTGCCCGAAGCGCTCATGCCATTGCCACGCCTCGTCGTCCCGACGAGCAGCAAGGCAGACGGGTTGTGCCACCTGCACATTAAGGACATAGAGCCGATTGTTGCCTCTAGTTACCTTGGCAAGGAGGCGACGATGGCGATCCCAAATCCTCATGATCCCGTTCCAGACCTCCACGCGCGAGCCATTCTCATCCGAGTTCGTCCCAAGGCCGATGATAGAGTTCCTCAACGCGGGGATGTAGTAGACTCGGTGAGCGACCGTGCTCACCAGACTGGGCGATGAAGAGGACGGAGCCAACACCCTTGATTTCCACACCGGAGGCGTCCCCGAACTTGACGGAGCCGCGGGTGCTGGAGTCGAGCTTGGTGAAGAACTCCCGCCGACCGGTCATGTGATGGGTGGCGCCGGTGTCAAGGCACCACCCGTCCATCTTGTCGGTGCTGGAGTTGTCGCCAAGGAGGGCGTGTGCCTTCGGCTCATCAAGGTGGAGGAGAACCGCTGCGGCCGATGCCGCTGGGGGTAGCTCGATGCTTGCATGAGCTAGGAGCAGAGCCGGCTCCTCCACCTGTGCGACGTGGGCCTGGCCGTGCTGGTGCGGTTGGCCACGCCTCGGCTGGCGACACTCCTTGGCCCAGTGGCCAGTCCTGCCACAGTTGTGGCAGAGGTCGTCGCGTGTCGCCTTGCGCTCGCCGGCGGCACCGCCCGGATGCCTCCACGGGCGCCGACACGGGCGCCGCCGCGGCCCGCCCGGGCGCCTCCGCGCCTCTTGCGCGACTTGCCGCGCTTGCCTCCGCTCGTCGAGGAAGAAGGCTCCCCCTTCTTCCGGTCACCTCGGGAAGCCTCCCACCGCTCCCGAGTGTAATGGAGCTTCCCGCCAATGGTGATGGGCCCCGAGAGGGGCTGTGGCTCATCGACGTCGACGACCTTGAGGCGACCAATCGCCTCCTCGATCGACATCGTGGAGAGGTCCAGCAGAGACTCGACCGAGCGGAGGATCTGCTTGTACTTGGCGGGGGCGCAGCGGAAGAGCTTCTCGATAGCTCGTTCTTCATTGTAGGTGGCGTCGTCGAACTGCACCAGCTTCCGCAACAGAGTGTTGAGGCGAAGAGTGAAGTCGTCGATGTCCTCACCTGGCTTGAATGCCAGGTTCTCCCACTCCTTGCGAAGTGCCTGCAATGTGGTCTTGCGGGCGCGATCGCTGCCGATGCGTGCTGCAGCGATGGCATCCCATGCCTCCTTGGCAGTTCGCTTCTGGGTAAGCGAGAACTGCATCTCGACTGGGACGGTGGCGATGAGGGCATCCGGTGCCCGCCGATCCTCGTCGAAGCTGACGTCGCCGTACCGGACCGCATCCCACATGCGCCGTACTTGAAGCCTGATCTTCATGAGCGCGGCCCACTCGACGTAGTTGGTCTTGGTGAGGGTCGGCCACCCAGCACCGGGACCGATGTCCCTGACCACCGCTCTGACCCTGTAGGGGCCGAACTCTCCGTCGACCCAGCCGCCGTGTGCGCCTCCCTCGGGAGCACCACCGCCGTGCACGCCTCCCCCAGGAGCGCCATCGCCGTGCGCGCCTCCACCAGGAGCGCCACCGCCGTGCACGCCTCCTCCGGGAGCGCCGCCGCCGTGAGCGTGCTCAGTTGCCCACCGTTCCGTCCGCTCTCGGGCTGCATTCCTAGCGGGCAGCTCAAGGTCTGCGTCGGCGCTGTCGTCAGCACAAACGGAGCCGTTGGCGCTGCTGCGCAGTGCCTCGGCCTCTGCTGCCGCTGCACGTGCTGCAGCCGCCACCTCCGCTGCCTCCACCTCTGCCCTGGCTGCTGCCAGCTCCGCCGCTGCCAGCCTCGACGCCCTCGCCGCTGCTGCAGCGGCCTCGGCCGCTGCTAGCTCGCGCTCCTCTGCTGCAGCGAGCTCGGCCTCCTGCCGGTGCCGCACGCTCGAGGCGACCGAGTGCCGAGACTGTCCTGCGGACATGGCGCGCTGCAGGGGAGCTGCTGCTGCTGCTGCTGCGTGGAGAGTTTCCTCCGCCAGACGAGTTGCTGCTCGTCTGCACGGAGGGAGGGGAGTGGACAGCAGCACCTGGTGCTGCTGTTGCTGCTGGCTGGGGCTGCTGTGAGGCTGAGAGCGGATGGGAAGCTTGGGAAGGGGAAGAACAGGAGGTGTTCAGGCTGCAGGAAAGAACGGTTCTGATACCACTTGTTGCAAACTGAATTCTAACTCATTGAGAGAGGATGACACTAGAAGTTGGGACAATTTTCTGGTTTTTCTTCATTCACAATGCCATACCAACCCTGGAGGTTGGGGTTACATATTTATAGGCTGCTGGAGCTGCTAGTCAGCCAGCATATGCTAGATGCTAGTCAAGATGCTAAACTAGATGCTGTCCTAAAAAGCAGTCCAAGCTGAGGTGCTGCCGTCCTAGATGCTCTAATCTAGTCTAAGATGCTCTAGTCTAAGATGCTGAAAAACCACCCTGCTGCAGTCCTACAAAGGACCATGTGTGCTGCAGCAAACCACCCTGCAGCAGTCCTACAGAGGACCATGTGCTGCAGCCCCACAAAGACCAAGTACAGAGACTTATCCATCATTATTATACAATTTTCTGGGTCACCTGTAGTTTTATTATCGTTGTTCGTTACAAATTATGAGTTAGTGATATCAGCTCCGTTAAACACTCTTGCCTCTTCACTCATGGAAAAATGGCCGTAAACCATTTGGTTTATCTAAGATCTTGGTGCTATATTATGGAAATTATAATGTAACATGTCATCTATTTGCTTGACATGTTGATAGCATGTATTACTGCATTCATTTTATAGAGGGGGTTGGTATTGTTACTGTGCCAGTAGCAATCAAATCTATACTGGATGGCATTAACTTTTATCTGATTTCCAAATTTCATTATATTTTTGCCGAGTCTTTGAGCTCATTCATGCTTATTCAACTTTTAACTTATAATGCTGTTAGCACTCCCAATTTTGTGATTGCTACCTTGATTGCCTATTTCCTGAGAATATAGTACTTATTTGTATTTCCCTTGTGGTGCCGATAACCATGGAGTAGAGATTTTAGCGCAATCTGGACATTTTGAAATGCTTTTTTATGACAAAATGGGAATCTTACAATTATGTATGTATTTATTTTGTTCCCACAAGATAGTTGGATTCCATACGATAATTCTTCACTTCTTTATAAGTAGTATGCCAATGCACTTTGCTGTCGATTGAACTGATTGTGCTCTATTATACTGTAGGGTGTGAGGGAGGAGGTTATCGTTGACCTTGTTGGGCAGTGCCGATCATATCAATCTCGTGTCATGGATCTTGTTAACAGTACCGGGTGAGATTTTCTTCAGCTGTTAAATTTTCCATCGTATTTTACAACTCTGATGACAATGAAATAATGTCTTGTGTTCTCTCTGCAGTGATGAAAGCCTTTTATTTCAGGCTCTAGGACTAAATGATGAATTGCAGCGTGTTGTTCAGCGTCATGATGACATAGCTAAGGGAATTCCTCCCGGTACAGGAGCAACTGCCCCTGCTTCTGCAAATACAAACCAAGGGACTGCCCCTCCTAGGTCCACTGTGGTTTCATTTTCTCCACTCCTAAATGTGCACGATGACGATGAGCCAGAAGATGAGTTCTCTGTGCTTTCCCGCAGGCAAGCTATTTTAGCCTCTCAATTTAACACAAGTTGTTTTCATACATGCTAATTCCAAGTTTGGTGGATTGCTGCTGATTGTGTCTGTCGTCCTTTTCATTATATGGATTTTGAGTGCACGTTTTTTCCCTTCTATGCTGCTCTCATGCATGTTCGAGAAAAAAAATGTGTTTTTTTACTTCAGTTAATGCTCAGCATATAAGAGAGAATCTTGTGTTTTATATTCATGAGCTGATGTACAGTAAATGCTTCTTAAGGTCTGCAAGGGATGGCACAGTGACACAGAACAACCAGCCTTCTGCTCCGAGGAATGAAAGGCCATACCCAAGCCCCCTCCTTCCTCCACCTCCAGCATCTAAGAGGCCTGTTTACACAGAGGCAAGCAATATTGACTACCTTAGTGGGGACTCCTACAAGTCAGAAAAAGTATCAGATGATTTCATCAACCCAACCACCCCGGCTAATATATCCACATCATCCCATTCAAAGACGGAAGCATATCCGCCTCCAAGTTATGGTAGCAAATCAGAAAGTGTGCCTGATGACTTTGTAAACCCAACAGCACCCAGCTTCTCTGCGCCTTCTCGTCCTACAAGTGAGGAGCCGACCCGTACAACTGTGAAGCGGCAGGAGAGTCTGCCTGATGATGACTTCATAAACCCAACTGCTCTTCCTGGTTTCCCATCATCTTCAGCTACGAGAGGTTATGAAGATTCCAAGGAAGATATTCCAAAGGCTCCATGGGAACCACAGGCTGCTGCAGGTTCCCTACCCCCACCTCCGGCTAGGTATGGCCAGAGACAGCAGTACTTTGAGCAGACCGTGTACTCTGGTGGGAGCAACGGAGGTGGCTACGATGGATTGGTGACACAGGCAGAAAACCTCTCCCTCAACCAGAATGAGAAGAGCTCAGCACGGCCGACAGCATCTCGCCAGGCTAAACCTGAGGACTCCCTTTTTAAGGACCTAGTCGACTTTGCCAAGACCAAGCCGTCATCACCGTCGAAACCAGCCAACAGCCGCAGGACTCGCTGAGCAACTCGTGTGGTTACTTTCACTCAGGTTAGCGGCACGTGAAATAAGAGCATTTGAAGACTTGGATTTCTTTGCGTCGGAGTTATTTCGGTTGCGTTTTCGAGAACTTAGAAATCACAGATGTGGGATACTATACTTGCCATAATCCCGGGTGTGATGTGTAGTTAGCTGCTCTTAAAACCTCCTTTGTTGCCGGCTTCGCTTCCATTTTTTACCCCGTCGCTTAGCTGTGTATATATATGCAACTCGATTTGACAGTTATATTCATAGTTGAGTTTGCAATTTGAGGGCAAAGACTTTGATGATTGTCCATTTTTGTGTCTGTAAATTAGGCGCGTCTGGTCAATTTTTTTTTTTTTTTTGCTCGTTTCTATTCTCAGTGTAGCAGAATACTTGTGCGGAAGTCCGTGCTATGCTGCTATCTGTGGTTATTTTTTCAACAAGTTGGACAGGTGCACTGTGATGCCTGTGGCTTGTATTTGAAGAGAATCTCAGTCCTTTAGACTTCCATGGAGGGTATGAATAGGTGTGGTCGTGTAGATAAGTTCGGCAGTTTTTGGTCAGTGCTTCACTCTTTTCTCTCAGCAAGGTGGAAAAACTTTTGTAGAATTTTCTATGGTCGCTGGAGAAGTGCAGTGCAGATGAAACCCAACTGCCTGGGTTTTCTGCATTGCAGCCGTGTGGCTTGTGTAATACTAGTAGTAAACTAGTACGTGTATCTGAAGAGAGCGTCTGGATCAACGAGTATCTTCCTTTCAGGCAGCAAGGACACTGTCTGTGCCGCTGGTTCCATCACGTGTTCTGATCGCTACATTACAAGGTTTATGCAGTTTTTTACTTATTTGGTTTCAAAACTGTGATTGAAACTTAAGCATAAGTAACCTGAACAGCGGGGTGAGTATGACTTTGCTCTTGTGTTTGAATTTCCTGGGCCTGTCCCAGTATGAAAGGCAGTTTGCCTGAGAATTTCCAACATCCTCGGCACCGTGTCCCTTTTGCTGTCCCAGTATTCCGCCGATTGACCTAGCAAATGTGCTGGTCAGGTGAGATCGAGTTGTATGTCGTGCAACACCAGCAATAGCTTTTGATTTCCCCATAATTCCTTCACTCGCGGGTCGATTTGCGGGGGATTCAGCATCAGGACGCCGGACCTACCTTTCTCTCTGATTGTTTTCTGGAGGCGTTGGTGTCGAGTTCTTTGGGGATTTTTCAGCGAAGGTGTTGGTGGCTGAGTTCCGCTGGCTTTGGTTCGAGGTGATGGAGCAGTCCCGTATAGATGCTCGCTTGGGTTGGGTCTGTGCCATGCATGGCGCAGATTGACCTGGCAACCATGACTAAACCATCGAAGCCATTGAAAGGTGTCATCACCTTTCAATGGCTTCGATGGTTTCTGATGTGGGTGTCCACGAGGTGTTCGACGATATGCCTCGTTGGGACAGTGATGCAGAACAAGCTCATCATATTGTTTTCGAGGCCTTGGACTTTGCCATCTAAAAGTGCTTCTCTCGCCATGTCCAATGATTGTCTTCTTCGTTTCTCTGGGATGAGGATGTGCCACTTGATTTCGACTCACATGGTCTATTGCAGCAGCCAGCGCATGGGGAATTTGAGCACAACTTCAACTTGATGAGTGGTAATGTCAATCACCTGCTGCGTCAGGATTTTGTGGGAAGGCCACAAGAAGTGAGTGCAGACCAAGCACCGGATGGCTTGTCGTGTGGGAATGGTTTGTCCAATGGCAATGATAGAGAGGAAGGTGAAGGGGTTCCATGGTGGCAAGAGGTGCCAGTAGCATGTGTTGCACCGAAGCTAGCAGGGAACACAAATTGGCTGATGGTGAGCACTGATGTTGATTGTTCACCAACCTACTTAGAGCTGGGAGTAATTAAGGTTAAGCAACTGTTGGAGGGAGGCCACAACAAGAGCACAGATGATTGGCATCCAACCAGCCGATGAGCGGTAACCCGTGTTGACGTCCCAATCCAACGGGGCGAGTCTTTATTTTTTCTTTCTTTTTGTTTCCTGCCTATGACTTCCCAGAGTTGTAGTCTTGTATTTTCTTCTATATCAATGAAATGTGCACTGTCTGGTGCGATTCGTTAAAAAAAAATTGGCATCTGACCATGGGATTGACCACAAAAATGAGTGAAAGATCAGCCTCACTTCAATTAATTTAGAAATTTTCAGAAGTGGACAATTGTGGTGTTTTTGTCGATGTTCTCGAGCAAGACCCTGCTGTGTTTGAAGGAATGCCCCGCAGAGTTATATGGAATGAAATGCTAGCTGAGTCTTCTGTGCATGATGGAATACTACACCATCTTGCATCAGAAAGAGAGTACATAGTTGAGAAGAAGTCCATAGTTGAGCTAGACCTAAGCAGTGAGTGCACGAAGGATAATGCGAAGACAAATCAGATTGTCAAGCTGGGTGTCGCTGATGTGCGTAGTGGTATTGGTGGCTTGACACTATTTCTAGAGTCCGATGTGTTTTCTGCAGGAAAGGTAGTCGACGACAATAAGGTGGTGTGGGATGATGAGTTGCTGAAAAATGATGAAGACACCAAAGGTGATGGATTTGCGCTGGTCACGCAGGCTGCACTCAGTTCTCCAAGGGCATGTCAAGCTGCTGCTCATGAAGTATTCAATCAAATGCTTCTTTTTGCAGAGCTAGTAGCAGGTGGTGGACGGGTTTTACTTGATGTGAATCAAAAAATAGAGAGGGGTGAAATGCTTGCCTATGAAGATGATTCAATGCCACCTAGGGAATTGGATCTGAACGCTAAACACCTCAAGTTGGATGAAATGGCAGGCATCATTGTTGGACGCTCAGTTCTGTCCCTAGAACTTGAAGCCGCGGATAGAGATCAACTAGTCAAATGAAATACACAGCAAATGCATGGGAGCAAAAATGTTGGATGGATGGAACATAGCTTTAGTTCGCAGAGAAGCAAATGGATGAAGCTGCAGGGTTCTCTCGCTGAACCAATATGGAGGATATCCTATGAGAACAACATGATCAGGGGCATAACACTGACTGGTTACTATGTTTAGAGTTGTCCATCAGAATTTTAGCTTCAGAAGTGAGGAAAGGAGTTTCTATCGATGGAACAACGAAGCTATCTGCCAAAAGATATTCTTCATCATCTTGTCAATGAACCGACCATGGGATCCGGGAATCATGCAATGGAGTCGAGCGACAGCTTGTGGAAAAGCTGTATTCCGCGAGGGCGGTAATATCATGACCCAGAAATGGACTCCAAAGCCAAGGGAGCATCTCCTATACAGGTTCGGCCAACAACACAGGAGGGGGACAGAAAATCATATTGGAGAAAATTCCCCAAAGTAGTCGCCTTCTTCCTCGCGCCTCGGTACTCACCGCCGAAGGCCACAGGGCATGATAGAGATCTCCTCTGATTTCCCTCTTCTGAGTGCTCACGCTCCGGTTCGATCTCATCAGCGGCTACTGGCTATTACACATCGAGGCCGGGCAACCGCACCGCTAGCCTCCACCGGAGCCAAAGTTGAAGAAAGTGTTGACAACATTTCTTTGGTGCAACATTTTCCCTAAAGAATGTTGCATTCGAAATCATCATATCATCATATACAACTATATATAGATGGAACCCACTTTCGATTTCTCTCAAACCTCACTGTGGTACGGCAGCACCCACCCACCATGCAACAAGGCACGTCATCACCTCCCACTAAAATTCATTAATACCCCCTAAGATGTAGTAATTGCTACTTCTCTCATGTTGTATGAGCACTATTTTTATGAGCAACAAAGCAACCATAGTGGTTCATAGTTTATCAAAAACAACTTTTTCAAATTCTTTATCACCTAGTTTTATAAAGAAATGTCAATCTAACTTTTCTTGAAAAATATTGTTCCCACAATTCTTTAAAATGCCGGTTCAATATTTTTATAAATGTCATATTAACATTTTTAAAAAATATATTGATAGGGTACCTCCCTAGCGTGCGCTCCTCGTGTCGCTACTGACCGCGGCCTCTAGGTCCCCTCCCCGCGTCGTTGCCGATGCATCTCCACATTTCGCATCTCACCGCGGGCTTGCTAGTGGTCATGGTTCTCAGAGTCAAGAAGAAACTAAAAAAAATGTTGTAACTTTTTAAAAATAATGTTGGTGCAATAGGTTTTCGATTTATTGAAAACTACTCCCTCCGTTTCAAGAGACTTGTTGCTTTTGACTTGTTTCGCAACTTTGATCATTCGTCTTATTCAAAAAGAAATATCGCAAACATGTAAAATGATAAATCAAGCTTAAAATACATACAACATTAAAACATATAGCAAACAAAGTAAATTGTACTTGCACAATTTTTTTGAATAAGACGAATGGTCAATGTTGTAGAAAAAACAATAGCGACAAGTATTTCAAAACGGATGGAGTATTTGGTTATTTTTTTCTGAAAATATTAGTTCATCTTTTTTAGAAAATGTTGACAACATTATTAAAAAAATGTTGGTAAATTATCGTCAAGCACAAGGATTGGAAAGAAACGGAACTTGATGGGCTGAAAAATTCAACCTTCTCTTTGTCTTCCACGAGATAGATAGGAGGAGCGTACACCGAAGCTAACGTGCCGTGCGTTGGACGGACGGACGACGGACGGTAGGAGTACATGGCGACGGCGGCCTACCGGGAAGGTGGGCATGGGTGCGTGATGGGATTGGCTATCAACTCGAGGATTTGAGGGCTATCAGCTCGATCGCGCCACGTCAGTGCCGCACGCGCCCCGCACGCGCGCTAAAACAGCGCGGCAGCCACGTCATGACCTCGACCTGCTCTAATTTGCTCCTCTACATTTTAGACTTTTTTTTAAAGTAAGAATCGTACCTATGGACCTCTGGGGAAAGAATTTCAAAAATGAACTTATAGTGGCGCCGTGGCTTTTGGCGCCGTGCTTTTTTAGTGATTTCGGATGACAGTTGCATCGATGTGTCATAGAGAACAACGTCACAAACCATGACGCCGTTGTAGAGCAGCACGACACCATGCCCCTTGGCACCATACTGTTCTACAACGACGCCGTGGCTTGTCACGTCGTGCTATAAGTCCATTTTTGAAATTCTTTCTCACGGAGGTTGAAACGTAGAATTCTTACTGAGATAAAATGGAAAAAAAAAACTGTCGTGCATGACGCCGCCCCACGTTGTGCCTGTGACTCTGAGTCTTGGAGATCACTTCCACTTCCACTTCCCTTTTTTGCACTTGCGACGAGAGGCGGCCGTGAGATTCGAGTCCCACGCCGCGGGACATACCCCGTCCGTGCTCTCGTCCGTCGTCTCTCCCCGTTCTGCTTTCCCCGTTCAAGGAAAGCTTAAACAAAAGAAAACCAACTCACAAATCGTTTGAAATTTGAGATCTCCCTTTTTTTTCTTGCAAGTGCCCACCGCTAGCTAGCTTATTTGATTTTGCTGCAAGACCTACTTACACGCTTAATCGATCCGGTACGTTTTCCATTAACTTGGAGCCATTAAAAAATGCAAAGCTTGATATTTACATGAGCATACAATCCTGGTACCTTTTGGAGGTTTTTTTTTTAATTACGAACATTACTGATGAGTACAACTTGAAGTTGATGCACAGCGCATCTAGCGAGCGACTCAAGCACTTGAACAAAGCTTGAACTTGAGGATTTTGACTACTTCTGTCGTGCGCCGCACCAGCTCCACGTCCACGTCAACGTCCGATCCAATCCGATCCGCACGTGAACCACCCCACGCGCGTCGATCGCGGCATGCAGCCACGTCACGGGCATCTGTTTGTTCCCTGCGACTGGAGAGAGAAGTGGTCACCCACGACGCTGCACGTCACTCCAACCTGCGCGTGAGTCACAGCGCCTCCAGATCATTTCGCCTTCATTTTTTTCTTCCCCTTGAACACAAGAGGAGCAACATGGACGTATTTAGAAGAAGAGAAATAGCAGCTTAAAATTTCTCTAGAAGAAATATTTACCATAGTTCTTTTATCTTTTCGATCCCTACTGCTTCACATAACGAAAACTTGTACTCTGGTTCTTTTATAACATGCACATATGTACCAGGACGACGTGCAGTTGACCTTAGTTTGTACACCCTCCGTCCCAGAAAGAGTGTCGCTAGATAACCGTGTTTTCTCGCAAACACGCTTCCCGGACGACACTCTTTGTGAGATGGAGTAGTACATTTTGTTCGTAGCTAATAAACGATAGCTTTCATTAATCTTATGAGATTTACCTGCCATCAACCGGTTGATATCTCGTTTATCTGTCAATCGACGACGCTTTCTCATTCTTCCGCTCTCCTCCTCGTCGTCCGCCCGTCTGTTGTCCGCTGCCTCAACGCTGTCGTGCTCTCCGCTCGTCGTCATCGTGCCGCACCACCACTCGGGGCGAGTCATGCGCGGCTTTCTGTTCCGGAGAGCCTCCCCTCTTTCTTCTCTAACTGCAGCGACTATAGATTGAAGGAGCCAGCCAGGGGGAGGCAGGCGGGCCAGGCGGTGGGGATGGTGGACGGGCGGCTTATGGCCCTGGCAGTGGTAGAGGTGGACGGGCCGGGCCGGGGCGGGGAAGCTCGCCGAAGTTGGCGAAGATGGCGACGACCGAGATCGCCGAAGTTGAGAAGGTAGTGGCAGCGGGGGACCCCGGGTGGAGGAGGAGGCCGGGGTAGCGGGTGTGACGGGTTAACGTCGGCGGCGGTGGAGGGTGGCTGCGGAGTCGGCGAAGGCCGCCGCCGCAGGATGGGATGCGGTGGAGGCGGGGGCATTGGACATGACGGATTAGCGTTGGGCCGTGGCAGGGGATGGCAGCGAAGGCGGTGGCACCGCTGGAGCCGATCAGGCAGGAAGCCACGGCGGGGGAGCTGGGCCGCTTGAGCCAGCGTGCAGGAGGTTGCGCTGGAGCTAGCTCATCCTCGGGGCGGCTGGGACTCTGGAGGAAGAAGAGATAAGGTTATGTGTGATGAGTTCATCTCGGCGTTGATTCTTCATCCAACGGTCAGGAACATCGACAGATGGAATAGCGTAGTTTTAGTTGATTGACAAGGAGATAAATCCTAATCTTATACAGGAATAGTTCAGTAGGGATACAAAGTCTGAATTTGTGCGATTGAGTTTGTAGTCCAATGGTAGGACGGTCTAGTGAGACGCTACCCACCAGAGTTCAAATCCTGGTGCTCGCACCTTTTCCTGGATTTTCCAGGATTTACCGGCATTATGCATTAAGTGGTAAGCGACGTTCCCGTCGACGACAAGGCGCCATTGGTGACTTCGGGAATTTCCAGATCTGCCGGTGCTCATAGGGGTAGGGTCTGCGTACGTCTATTCATAAAGGTGAGTGTGCGTGCGTGTTGTGAGCCTCTTTGTTGTACCGTGTCATTAAAAAAAAGTCTGAATTTGTACTCGAGGGTCTTTCATTCGCTGAGGAGAAATTCTATATCCATGCGTGACAAATATGACCGGCAGACCGCGGACGTACAAAACGGCTCTAGCCACCAAATCAAATCAAAGAGCGTAAGAAAGTTTGGATTTTGAACTCACGGCTCGAATAAACCATCATTTCTCGTTTTCTCCGTATTGCTATCTCATTATTTTATAATTTAGAAAAGGAAATGGATTTCCGTGTGCCGGGATGGTGGCTGATTTTATATTTGCTCGCATGTATCACGCATTTCTTTTTTTTATGGGCGTTGGTTGATCGCGATATGATGGTAATTGGTAACCACCGCCAGACATCATCAGGATCAGGTTTCCTTGATTATCCCCATACAAAACACTTGCTCACAAGCTGAGAGGGTGGGCCCTAATACAACACTCATAGAGTCAACTGTCGACATCCTCTCAAAGACAGAATCGAGATAGGTTGAAACAGATTGGGATGTACACGGATAATACAGATAGGAGTACATATAACTTTTTTCATCACATCAAATTCGGATGCGAATAGTGTCATAATATGTCAAATATTGACATTCATCCTATTTAGATCGTACAAATTCATTATAAATATCTTGATGCAAATATGATACAAATAAGTATGAATATTGATCGTATATGAACTATCTATTTGAGTGTCCGGTCCTATTCGGTTGGATGAACAAACTGATTTTCATCCCAATTTTGGATGATGTGAACATCACCAAAATTTTGCTATCCCAAAGGGCTCGTAGCCTAGTGGTTACAAGAGCCCCGGTAGCACCTTAGGTCTTGGGTTTGACTCCCCGTGGGAGCGAATTTCTCAGGATTTAACGTCGTTTGTGCTTTTAGTGGTAGGCGACGTTCCCGTCGACAGTGAGGCGCCTGTGGTGACTTCGTCAATCTTGAGGATTTGCCGGCACAGTCTTCGAAGATGCTCCTAGGGCTAGGGTTTGCGTGCGTGTACTCATAGGGATGAGTGTGCGTGCGTTGTGAGTGTCTCCGATGTATTGTGTAATTCGCAAAAAAAAACCATCACGGTATGTTGGCATTTGTAAGACTATCTCCAACAGAGCATGCCCAAATAGGAGACCCATTCATGCGATTGGGTCGTGCACACGAGGAGGAGAAGCCACCCCAGATTTTCTGGTCTCCAACAATAGACGCAAATAGGAGACCCGTTCATGCGAGGCGGCACAAGGAGCTCCGCCGAACCCTGGCGAGGGCACGGTGGCTTGCAGAGGCGAGCACGTGGTGGCCAGCAGGGCCAGCGACGCTCGACCCGTCCACCTCCGCCCGTCTACAAGGGCTTAGTCAACGTCCGTCTCCCCTGTCGGAGCTGCCGAGGCGGCTACGCCAGTCCTCGCAGCGTCGACAGCTTCCCCGTCGCGGTCCGCGAGCGCCCGCCTCCGCCTGTCGGAGGCTGCCGAGGCGGCTACACCGGTCCTCGCGGCGCCGACGGCTTCCCCGCCCCGGCCCCGCGAGCGCCCGCCTCCCCTCCTCCTCGCTGAGCGCCGAACCATGCCGACCACTCCCCGTCGCGAGGCCGACTCGTCGCAGGTCGCCAGGGCTCCTATGTGTGCTCCCGCTGCCGCCAGACCTCTTGGACCGTTCCTCCTCAGGTGCCGGCCGCTGCCCTCCGAGGGCTCGCCTCGTCGAGTCGGTCGCGCTCTGGTGCGGTTCCGCCTGGCAGTGCCAGCCGTTCCACCGCGACGCCTCCTACGTGCCCACCACTACGGCGCCATCAATTTGCATCCGTGGGGAGAGACGACGCGTTTCTGCATTGTGGTTCGGCTAGCAGGCAAAATGCGTGTCTTTTCTACATCTTCTATTGGAGCGCATTATCGATACCCAAAATACTGTGCCCGATGCATTTTTGCGTATGCGTCGTGTTGTTGGAGATAGTCTAAATACAATACAGAGACACTATAACTATAGAGCAACTCCAACAACCTCTTTATTTTTGTTAGCTATATTTGAAGTTTTAGCCCTTTGTAACAATAGAAGACTTCATAATTCTATATGATGATCCAACAGACTCTTGAAATTGAACTCTGCATATTGAGTAGAGCCCACATGTCATTCTCCCACCCCACACCAAACCTTATCCATCCTTCCACCACACAGAAGGGTAGGAAGTAGGCGAGCCCGCGCGCTGGGCCGCCGCAGGCGTCACAGGACGCAGGCGTCAACGGGCTGTCGTCGTCCCTTGCTGTTGTCGGGGTCCTAGAGGCCACTAGCTTGAGCGTGTGCACAGGGTGGACAATGCGGGAGATCTCCGCGGTAAGGTCGTCATGCATCTTCATATGTTTTGTCGTTGTTTCTTCTCCACTTCCCTCCGCCCATGGGATAGCCCCTCCATGGCTCATGGCTCGCGCCGCCGGGAGTGACTCTCCGGTCCCCAAGCAAAGTGGTTGGTGCCCATGGCCGGCGGCGAAGCTCCCCTTAATCTGCCGCACGAGCTCCTCACATAGGCTCCATGGTAGCACCGTGCGGCCGTCCGACTAACACGTCCTCCGCGAATCCGCAGTAGCCCCGCACGGCTCGGTGTCCTCCTCCACCTCCTCGCGCGCGCGGCGGCGGCGCGGCCGACGGAGCGTCATCCCCGGCGGTGTCCTCCAGACTCCTCCACCTCACCGCAGCGCGACCGACCGGCGTGGCTCGGCTTCCTCCTCCAACTCCCCACGACGCGGGCTGACCGACTTCCTCCACGGCTCCACCTCCTTGGGGCACGGGTGGGCGGTGACGCATGCCCCGCGGCAGCTCGACAGCATCGTCCTCCACCTCCCTGCGAGGCTGCCACGCAACACAACCAAGCGAATGCAGGAGGGTGGGACCACATGTAGAATCCGGCAAGATTGCGAGCGAGACCACCTCGCCATACATTGCGAGCGGAGGGAGGCAAATGGTGAGAGGGATTGTGAGTTTGTTTTTTACCGAGTCCGTTGGATCGTGAGTTTTGCTGATTTTGGTCTATCTTTTATAGATGGAAAAGCTTTTAAAAGCCTAGCGGGGCGTGGGGGGGGCTACACTGTGATGCGGGTCGGGTCGGGTTGACTCCAGCTCTTCTGCTGTCGCCGACACAGGACACGACCGGCGGCGACACAGACTTTGGAGGAGGCGACGGTGCGCGCGGCGGCTAAAGGGACTCCAGCGCATTTGTTGCATTCAACGCTTCCTTTCTGTGACGCCCCAGGTTTTTAATTACCGTCTTCAACGCTAATGACACGATTAGCCGATCAAATGGTCAACCCTAGGTCAACCTGGGCCCTCACCCATGAAAACTCCTTAACACACCCCTAGTGACCCTAGTGAATAGTTAGGACACTTGTGGGGCCAACCCATGGTCAAAGGGTGGGTCAAACCCCCTTGCCACCCAGTGTCCACAGGTGTCTGCCGGAACTTTTGCCACGTTCCCCAAATTTCACCTAAACACTTAAAATTCTACCTTTAAGAAAGTTGTAGATCTTGTTGATGGACACAACTTTCATGTAGAGTGGCATTGCTGATTTGGAGGGGAAAATTGTGAAAAAGCCCTTGCAAGCCAGATTCTACTGTTGACAGAATCATGCTGGCATTCTAAGTTGACATTCCTCTAGCTTCAAATCTAGACAGTAAAACCCCATACAACCTTTGGGAAAGTTGTAGCTGGTACTTAGATCTACAACTTTGGTATTCATTGTTTGGTCAAGTTGTATTCAAAATTTTGGAGAAAAAGTGGCTTGAATACAGCACCAGTGTCACTGCTAAGAACCAGAGCGCGTCGCGTCGCGACGCCGCGCGCGCCGTGCGCCGCCGTCGCCGCCCGCCGCCGGCCTTGCCCCGCGCCGGTGCCCTCGCCGCCCGAGGCCTCGACGTCCGCGCCACGCCCGGTCCCCGATGCGCGCGCCCCTCGAAGCGCTCCATCCCGAGGTGCCCCGAGGCACGCGCCGCGCGTACGCGCGCACGCGCCATGGACCGGCGGTCCGTCGGCGGCGTCGCCGCCGCGCGCGCGCCTCGAGCCGCCGTAGCACGGCCGCATCTCCGCCGTCACCCGTGCGTCACCTACGAGGCCGCCCGAGCCGGGTATAAAGGCTCCCTGCCTCTCCTCGCGTGCCGCACCGAGCCGCCCGCGCCATTGCCGCCGCCATCCCGCCGCCGCCGGTGCTAGCTCTCCTTGCTTGTGCTCGCCGCCGTCCAAGCACGTCGCTAGGTCCCTTAGCACTCAGGCAAGCTCGCAAGCGCGCTCGTTCGCGTCAATTTGGCCTCCACACCGCAGTACACCGAGCCGCCCCGAGCGCCGCCGCCGGTCGCCGCCGTGCGCCGTCGCCGGAGCACGTTCCGCCCTCGCCACCACCGCCAATAGGACCGTGGTGAGCTCAATTTCAACCTTGTGCCGCTTGTTGTCGTGGTCGGGCCCCACATCGCCGCCGGCGAGCCCTCCCTCCGCCGCCGAGGGCATGGATGTGAATCCAGGGGCCTATTTGCAAGGAACCGTAACTTAGTTTATTTGCAGATCAGTCCACAGTCTTAGAAAATTCCTAGAAATTCACAGAAAATTCAGAATATTCTCGAACCAATTTTGTAGGATTAAGAATGTTAAACCCCACCTCTGTGTGGTACACTTGTGGCTAGATTCAAAATAGTTTTGGCAGGACAATTACAAATGTGTTATACTTGGATCTGTTATAACTTGAAATGTATAGCTTCTTTGTAGCTAAGTTTTGGATATGTTGTGAGTTAGCATATGACTAGATGTTGTGCCAAAAATTGCACAAAGTTATCATGTACATCTTTTTATAAAAATGTTTTTCTATCTCTGACAGAACTGAATAAATGATTTTTCATGTTAAATATATTCATGTTCTTGAGCCCAACTTGTGCACACTGTCTTGTGATGTCAAGGAGCACATCTTGTGAATTAATCATGAATTTAGGATTAACAGAAATAATTATTCTTGATTTATGCATGTTTTCCTTTGTAAATTAATAAACCAAGTTCAGTAGAGGTTCCATGCGAACATGATGGCTTTTTAGGCTTTTTTAGGATCAGAGAGCATGCACAAGAAAGTTTGGATCATTTTGAGGCTTATTTATTTTTATATGCATTTAAGTTGAATCACTAGCTAGCCTTTATTATTTTCAATAATATTATTTTTCCTAGCATCCAACACTTGCATGTGGGTCCAATGGACCAAGATAGGTGCTAGTAGGCCTAAGAAACACTCATGTAATTTTTGGTAATTTAATTGATTAATAAGTGGCTTAAATGTCCTTTTTAATATTAAAGGGAAATTAATAAAAGAAAATCCTTAATTAAATCTTTTCTTTTTTTAAAACATCATTTAATATAATTAAAAGATAATTATTTATCACCACTGATAAGAAATTATTTCATAATAAAAATGTTAATTACACCATGTTGGTAAGAATAAAATGAAATAAAGCTTTCACATGAAATGATAAGCTTAAATAAAAACCTTTATTCAAATGTGGAATAAAAGAGTAACCCATGTACAATCAATGACTTCCTCAAATAGAAACCTTAGATAGATGCTTGATAAGGTGAATATGACCAACTAGAGTTGGATAAGACAACAAACTATCACATCACCTAAAGTGCATTGCATTCCGTGTAGATCTTCCGGACGGAGACTACTCCCTGGTCCCGGAAACCGAGGAAGGCGGAGCGGAAGGTTCTCTGCAGTACGTGGACGGACTCGACACCGAGGGTGCCCAAGCTAACCTAGTCAACGAAGGCAAGCTCCGGTGCATCTAACCCAGTTTTAAAGTTCTTTATTCAATTATCTATGAATGATTGTGCATTTACGTTCAGGAGTTGAATGAAACCCTAGATGCATGATCCATAGGTACCTTTGTCCCTACTAGTATGATAGGTCGATAGCTGCTAAGCTATAGGACCGTTACAAGTCGGGTGATGACCTCACTCGCGAGAATAGGTTCCTAGATAGGAATCATACTATGTACTTAAATGGATTGCTCACGTGGTAAGAGCATGGGATCTGTGCTCCGGTCCAGTGGTTATGTGGGTTAAGTTTTTGAACGTACTAAGCACATGCCGGGTATGGGACCGGTAAGCCTAGTACCATAATGAGGCGGCGAGGGATCCTACTATTACTACTCTTGGGATTCGCTCTCACGGCTAGCTACGGTGGTGTATGGTGACTCCGGGTATCTCGCGGGGTATGCCGGATAGCTTTGCACCAAAGACCGTAAGATTCGATCCCAACCCGAGGATTTATGGGGACGGCCTGGGGAGTTGTCCTCGCGGGGGCAGCCGACCGTGTGTTTGGGTCTACCTTGCAAGGTTTTAATCAATCGATTGTCGGCCTCTCACCGTTATCCGAGACTACTTACTCCACTAGTCATGTGATCCCTAATGATGGAAGTTGATGAAAATGATGTTTGATTAATTGTATTGTACAACCTTGTTTGTACTAGTTGCTAATGTAGTAAAGATTAAAACTACTAGAACTTGTGCTAAAATCTTGAAAGTAAGGACCTACTCTTTGTTACTTTTTAGCAAAAGCGACCCAGTAGCCAAAAAGCCTTTCATGGTCTAGATTTGGTGAAGTAGATATCACCGACGGGTAAGTCTTGCTGAGTATTAGTATACTCAGCCTTGCTATAATGTGTTGATCCGGGTAATGCCTTCGGTGATGTGTGGCCGGTGAGATCCCGCCGGCCGGGAGCCGGGAGTGGGTGGAGGACGACTGCGAAGCATCATGGATGGCCTCCCGTGGTGACTTTGCTTCCGCTAGTTTATTTCGCTTGCTTTTCGAAAACTCGAAGCTCGTTTCGTCATGTCAAAAACTATGGTTTGTAATAATTACACCCTTCGAGGGTACGTATTTGAATTTGAAAGTTGTTGTATCTCTGGACTCGCCTTCGAGTGAGTTTTAATGCATATATTCGATCCTTGTGCTATTTAAGTGATTTACCGGGCGTTAACCCGGCGACTTACGACAGGATGGTACTTTATTATTGCTTAATGACCAAAGTGGACCGGTCTTAGGCGATAGTACGGTACTTTCCTGGGCGGGTTGTCACACTTTCCTCCCCCGATCCTGTGTCTCCCGGTCTACCCCGACCCCCACGGTTCTCCTCGCCAATTTGCTTCAAAGTCACACATACAACAATCACGGAGCTCTGCAAACGGCAATCACGATTTTGTCCACCTCTGAGGCTGAGCTCTCCACTTTGGGCAACGCGGTGCTCAACAAGGTCGCCGCTGCCCGGAGGCCCGGCACAACAAGCTGCTCGTGCGTCCATGTTTGGGGTAGAGATGGCAACGAGGAATTCCCCGCCGGGGATCGACCGCCCATCCCCGTCCCCGTGGGGACAAATTTTCCCCGCCCCCGCCCCGCCCCCGCCCCCGCAAAAACTGACGGGGGACAATTTGATACCGCCCCCGTCCCCGTCGGGGATTACATCCCCAACGGGGTCCCCGTCCCCGCTAACAATGTACAAGCTACAGGGTCAATTACTCAATTCATGAGGCAAAATATATATCCATTACTCAAATCACAAGGTCATTTCAACATTTCAGCACTGCAATTTGTAATTGCACAGCAGTACATACAACACAAAGTGCACAACAGCACAACCACAAAATAAATAAGTTCTAGCAATGTAACCACGGCTAGCAGCCACCTAGGCATAGCAATTAGTATTTAGTACAACACAAATCTCCAAAAGCATGGCCATAAGTTTACGAGTTCATGGGTGGCATCACAGATTACATTAAAATAAATATACGGCAGGTCACATATCACATATTTGATCTCAAAAAAAATAATGATGCAGCGAGTAAGCAACCCGGGTGATCGAGTCCAGCCGTGCAACATACAATCTTCAAAGCCATCAATCCTCGAGCAATGCAAGCCCCTACATGCAAGCAATGGTATAAACTATATTAGTGAAGCATTTGATAAGATAACTTGGCATCAATCAAAATGAGTTGAGTACAATGCAATGACAATGAGTTGAGTAAAATGAGTTGAGCGTAGATACCTCCGTTCCATCTTGGATCTCTTGAAGACGGCTCCAAAAACTTGCGGCTTCTTCATTGTCACCACCTAAAAAAAGACAATTCCAATAATTATTTAGAAGCATGACCATGTATATATTTACGGAGTATAATGTATGAATGATACAACATATATACCTCGATACTTGTTTCTTAACCAATCTTGTGAACACATTAAGGCCTCCACAATCTCGGAGTGAGCCGGTGCTGCGGTGTTCACTAGTAACCCTTCCACTAGTGCTAAAAGCGATTCGAGGCAACAGTACTAACTGGAATAGCATATATGTCTCTTGCTACCTTTCTCAATGTTGGATAACGTGTCCCAGCCACCTTCCACCAATCAAGAATCTTGAAATTATCTGTATGAACTGCAACTAATTCTTCCTCCAAGTACCTATCTAACTCGATTTGAATCTCATTGTGGTTGGCCTCCTACTAGCAACACGTGCGGTAATTGAAGATAGCACATCCGAACTAGATAGTGCGAGAGAGAGGATTCTGTGTTATCTTCATCCTCATCTAGCTCATACTCTTTCATCAATTCACAAAGGGAGTTTTTAACCTCATCAAGTTTATCATAGCACAATGAGGAAGGTTGATCATTGAGAGTTGCAATGAATTCAATGAGATATTCAGCCTTAAAGTGAGGATCAAGAATGGTGGCCAAACCCATTATTCCTTGAATATCCTTCCAATACTTGTCAAACTTCTCAATCATTTCAGATGACATATTTGATATAATAGGATTGCCACTTGCACCCCACTCCTTAATTTTCTCCTTAGCCTCACAAATTTTAAGGAGTTGGACATTTGCAGTCACATAATTTGTTCCAGAAAAAACTGTAGTTATGTCATTAAACATCTTGAACCTACCAACTACAGCTTTAGCAAAATCCCATTCTTCTTCACTAGGAGCACAATCAAATAGCCTCTCAACACGTTTTGCACGGTCAAAAACAGCCTTGTAAGATAAAGCAAGACTAAGCATCTTGTAGGTAGAATTCCATCTAGTTTTGCAATCAAGGCCTAACTTGTGTTCCACTTTTACTTTGACATGCTTAGCAATTTCTTCAAATCTCTCTACTCTTTTAGGTGTTGCTGTCCAAAAGGATACACTTTCACGGATTTTGCTAATTGAATCTTTTATGACCTCTAAACCATCCTTCACTATCAAGTTTAAGTATGTGGGCAGCACAACGCATATGCAGCAATTTCCCCTCCAACATCATCTTAGGCTTAGTTATCTTCTTGATAAGCTCAGGAATTACCTGGTCATTTGTAGTGCAATTGTCAAGAGTTAAAGTTGAGATCTTCTCATCGAGGTTCACTCCAACAGTGCTTCGTAAAGCTCATCACAAATTACTTCAGCTGTGTGTGGAGCAGGCACATATATGAACCTGTTGACGCAAAACGTGCACCTAGCGCCAAGCACACAGCAAGCCGAACAAGCTGGCTTCACACGTGAAAAGAATCACAAGACGTGCCAGTCAATTTTCCCTGAAAATTAACAAAAGACAAAGTAGTTAGATACCAAAGCTTGGAACTTGCCGGGTGGTACCAGACAGTTCCATATTTACGACTAGGAAGCCAGATGGGATGACACATAGCTATGGAAAGCTATCTGCCAATAAACTGAAACCATTCGGGAGCTTTCAACAGGAAAAGTAACATAGCCGAATGGATGACGCAAGCATGACGGCGATCGGTCTTTGTTTAGAGCAAAGATGTACGCGCGCAGGATCACGACCGATCCCCATGGTGATTAACATTAAATAAATAAATAAAGTAAAGCGCGAGCATAAACATGTAATAAACAAGCATGCATAGATCCAAAGCACTAGTCTACCGCATGTCTAGGTACTTTAAAAACCCATAGGGTACGATGCCAAACAAATCTATCCACCACATGATACAACTTGCTTGAAAATCGTACCACTTTCCACAAATAGATCTATCCACCGCATGATACAATCTAAATCTGGAAAGCTAAAAGCATACATTATTTAAAGCATGAATTACGCACGTGTTCTACTCGTGAGAAACATAACCGAATACGGCCGAATGTACCGATTCGTGGTCCATGAAGAAGGAACAAACATTACCAAGCGAAATAAATCTATCGGATAGATTTGAAATCTAATCCACGGATGACTAGCTCCAAAGCAACCCAAAAACCCGCATCTACCGCATGATACTCAGTTCTTTCAAGATTTATTCCAACGTTAGCAAGCTTGAACCCGCAACACGTGACAACCTAGATCGATTCGGTTTCGGCTATCGGAAAGCACAAGATCCACGTGTTAAAGCACGAATTCTACTCGCATAAGGATCACAAGAGGGATAAAGCCGATCCAAACCCATCTAGATTGGGCAAAAGATGTTACATGAATTTAAACATAAAGTAAAAACTCAAAGCAACACGGGGTAACTTGATGAATCTATTGGATCTTGCCAAAATCCAATAGAGCCGATAACTAGCTTCAAGCTAGATCTTAGCCTACCGCATGGCTCATGACCTAACAAGAAACCCTCTTGAACCAAGCTTGAATCTACCGCATGACACGAAGCATGGTAACAAGACTACTTGCATCAGATCTAAATCCACCGCATGATACTAGATATGATACAAGGTTGCCGTACTCACGGAGGTCGACGGATCGATGAACCCTCTCGAAGAACTCGACGACACGACAAATGGACTCTAGGGTTTGGCGTAAGGCCGGTTTGTATTGAGAATGATCGTCTCTCGTTACATACATTCGGGGCTCATATTTATACCCGCCAAGCACAACCTCGAATGGATTTGTTGCCTAACTTATCTCTAAGCTTGATCGCTTATCCATCCATTCGTCTTTCCCCTTGAGCCACGTCACCGTCCAAACCCGCAAAATCGGCTCAAGCTGTTCCCTTGCCGAACGGAAGCGGATAGCCGACCGCGGATCTTTCGCCGAATACATCCGAGAAAAACCTTCCTTCCACGGACGGACTCCTCATCGAGCCGGACCCACAAGTCGACTCCTTACCAAATTTTGGTGTTAACGGAACCTACACATAAAGAACTCCCGTTAGAATGCGAAACAAAGATGACAAGCAAGAAATATACTAGCTTTAGCGTGACAAACCTCATGATAATGTTTCTAAGTGTCCATGAATCATCTATGAAATGGGTCGTGATGACCATGTACCCTCTTTTCTGGTTCTCAGAGGTCCACATGTCTGTAGTAATAGCAACTCTTGACTTAGTTGCAGCCATGTATGATAGGGCTTTTTTCTTTTCTTCATTATAAGCATCCATAATCTCCTTTCTTGCATATAGAAAATTCCAATCAGATTCTAAACATACAAGACAACAAGAAATGAAATAATTTGGCACATAAGTACAAAGACATTTTTACCTAATAGTGTTACGAGTTCCAATCTTGAATAAAGGTTGTAGTGCACTCACAAATCTTCTAAAGCCAGTATGGTCAACCATAGATAAAGGATACTCATGAAGAATGATCATGGAAACAAGCTCCTTCTTAGCTACTTCGGATCAAATGTGTAGTTCTCAACGGATACCTTGCCTCCCTCCGTGATGCGAACCTCAAAGAAGATTGTTCAAGACACTTATTTTTTCCTAACAACTTGATCCTTTTCGGTGAGCAACTCTTCAAATGGTCATGAAGATGTTTGGTTCCGTTCTTGCTTTTCCCTCCAAGTCACTCGTGGCAATGAAGGCACTGAGCCTTAACTTCACCAGCAATTTTCACTTTCTTAAAATCATTCCAAACAATAGATGTAAGCTTCCTCTTTGTGCCAAACCGAGTATCTTCAGGTGTGTCGTCATCATCGTCAATTTGTATTGGCTCAGCCTCAGAATCATTAACAGATTCAGCTTCAGCTTGCTGTTCTGATTCTTGCTGACTGCCACTCATTGTGAATCTGGAAAAAAATCATAAAATAGAGTTTAAGGAACAAATAATTCTGTTACATTAAAAACTATCAAGAATACATGCACTCCGTGAGCTACGAGCCTACATCTCTAACATACAGTTACACAATAATTTGGCAAAACAATCAGGCATTCACAAATCACATTATCAGAGGCATAGGCTGATAAAAAGAAACAATTAATAACAATAACATGGGCTATATTCTAAATTCATAAGAATAAAAAAGATAGTGTGCTCGAAATCGAGCCCCAAAGATTGTAACAGACGGGCGCCGCCTGAAGATGAAGCTTCTGGAGTTGTCGGAGCAGGAGCTCCTTCAATAGCAAGACGGCTCTTCGTCTTGGTGGCAGTCCGTTCCTCTGTTTCAGATGTCTCTGACAGGTACAACAACCTGAAAGCGGCTTGGGACAGCTTGGTGGAGGCCGCAAATCATGGTCACCCCCGCGCATTCCAAGTTGCCGTCACGGTAGTTCTGGAGCAACTGAAGAGGGAGCAGCCGAAGAAGCAAAGAAAAGATTGAATCATACTTTCGCTTCTTCCTCCACGCCTCCTGCTTCCCACCTCCTCGTAGTCTAGATCACCAGGGTTGTTGGGTGTAAACCTGCAAGAGGCAGTTGTAAAGTAGTTTGGTGCTAAGGGCAATGCATCTAGGCACTGGCCATTTCTCCTGTTTGTGTATTTTGTTCTGAAGGCGGCCTCGCTCTTGAGCGCCGGCTATTTCTTGTGTCAGATGCTTGTAATCCCACTGCTGGTGATCACCGGTTGATTTCAATACTAGGATAATATTTCTTCAAATATCTCCCATTTATTGCAGCGGAAAATTCCTCTCCTAGTAAAGTTTTCAATATGTATGCATTACCAGGGACGCATCTGACCACGCGAAAGGGTCCTTCCCAGTTAGGGGACCATTTGCCGAATTCGCTGTATTTGGTTCCAATCGGCAATAGCGCTTTCCAAACCAAATCCCCTTCGCAAATTGCCCGACTTTTACCTTCCCGTTATAATACTTGGCAACCCGCAGCCTTATTCTTCTCGATGTTTTCCGGGGCCCCGAGACGGATCATGTGTAAATCCTCTAGCTCATCCATCATCGGGCCACCGTAATCTTTGGAGCTCAAATCTTTACGCAACACGATTCTCCCGGAATCCGATTGCATCTCCCAAGGTAGAACCGCATGATGCCCGTAAACCAATTCGTAAGGAGAAGTCTTTGTAGCTCCATGAGGGGCCATTCGGTAAGCCCATAATGCTTCACTGAGCACCGAATGCCATCTCCTTGGCTTCTGGTCGATCTTCTTCTGTATTAGCTTGATCATGATCTTATTAGAAGCCTCTGCTTGACCATTAGCTTGGGCATAATAGGGAGAAGAGTTAAACAATTTGATTCACATGCTTTCGGCAAATTCTCTGAACTCCAGGGACACGAATTGAGCCCCTTGATCAGTTGTGATGGTCTGAGGGATTCCAAATCGATAGATGATGTGCTCCTTGACAAATTCAACCATGTTTTCCGACGTCACCTTCTTCAGTGGGATCGCCTCAACCCATTTAGTAAAATAATCTGTAGCCAAAAGCACGAACTTATGCCCCTTGCTAGATGGTGGATTAATCTGGCCAATCAAGTCTATACCCCAGCCCCTGAATGGCCATGGCTTGATGATGGGATTCAATGCTGATGCAGGGACCCTTTGGATATTTCCAAACCTTTGGCAATCCTGACATCCTTTGTAATACTCAAAGCAATCCTCTAATATCGTCGGCCAAAAGCACCCAGCTTGCCTGACAACCCATTTCATGCGGTAGGCCGATTGGTGTGCTCCGCATATCCCATCATGCACTTCACTCATCATCTTCTTCGCTTCTTCTGGACCCAGGCATCGTAACAACACCCCATCTAATGACTTGTAAAACAAATTGTCATCCAGAAGAACAAATTTTATGGCCTTGTACCTGAGCTTCCTAGAGACCTTTCGGGATGGATCCTTCAAATAGTCGACGATCTCTTTTCTCCAATCATCCTCCGTAAGATCCGTCCCTAGTGCACACACATCTGCAGCAAACACTTCTTGGCCCTCTTTGTAACCCGAGGCGCTCTGAGCCAACCTGTTCGCTTCTTCGTTATGTTCCCTAGGAATATACTGTAGAGTTACCAACGGAAAGCTCTTCAAGATTTCCCTGCATTCTTCGTAGTAACTCCTTAGTGCTTCACTTTTGCATTCGTATTGGCCGTTCAATTGCTTGATCACCAGCTCTGAATCTCCATAAACCTCAACTGAAACGGCCCCGGCTTCTCTCAAGTATTGAAGCCCTCGAAGTAATGCTTTGTATTCAGCCTGATTATTTGTGACAGTGGGCTGTATAGGGATGGCAAATTCAAACATCTCACCTCTAGGTGAAATCAGTAGGATCCCTACTCCCCCACCTTTACCACACGATGATCCATCAAAAAATAAGGCCCAGAGAGTAATTTCAAGCAAATTAATTGACTGATCACGATGTTCAGTTATAAAATCGGCAATGATCTGACCTTTAATAGCTTTTGCCGATTCGAACTTTAACTCAAATTCTGATAAAGCCAAGATCCATTTGCCAATCCTGCCATTCAAAATTGGCATAGATAGCATATGTTTTATTACATCAAACTTGGAGTATACAGTGCATTCGGCATTCAACAAGTAGTGCCGAAACTTTGTACACGAGTAGTACACGCACAAGCACGGCTTCTCGTGTACCGAATACTGGTCTCAGGATCGAGTAGTTTTCGGCTAAGATATGCTACTACTCGCTCCTTTCCTTCGAATTCTTGAATAAGGGCCGATCCAATAGTTTGGGTATCGGCCGCCACGTACAACTTGAAAGGCTTATCCAGCTGAGGAGGGACCAGCACTGGCGTCTCCTTCATGTATTGCTTGATCTCATCAAAAGCCTTTTGTTGTTCGTCGCCCCACGTGAACTTCTGTTCTTTCTTTAGCTTCAGCAATGGAGAGAACGACAAAATCTTCTGTGACAAATTTGAAATGAATCTCCTTACGAAGTTAATTTTGCCGAGCAATGATTGCAATTCCTTGAGATTGATTGGAGGGACAATTTCATCAATTGCTTTCGTGCTCTTCTTGCCAACCTCAATTCCCCCTTCATGGACCAAAAATCCCAAGAATTCTCCAGCTGATACCCCAAAAGCGCATTTGTTCGGATTTATCTTTAAACCATGCTTTCGGGTGCACTCCAAGGTCCTTTTCACGTCTTCCAAATGCGTGTCATGACTTAGGGACTTGATCACGACATCATCGATGTAAATTTCAACAACTTTGCCGATCAATTCATGAAAGATGTAATTCATGGCTCGCTGATAAGTTGCACCGGCATTCTTCAATCCAAAAGTCATGACTATCCATTCAAATAGGCCTATATGACCAGGGCATCTGAAAGCCGTCTTCGATATATCCTCTCTTCGCCATGAAAATTTGGTTGTATCCCGCATTGCCGTCCATGAAACCGATAACCTTGTGCCGGCGGCGGCGTCAACCAACAAATCGGCAATAGGCATGGGGTAACCATCCATCGGAGTAGCTCGTTCAAGTCCCCGAAATCTATGCGGACCCTCATCTTTCCACTCTTCTTGTAAACGGGGACAATGTAAGAAATCCACTCGCATATCCGCATGGCCGAACGAAGTTTGCATCAAGTAATCTTTCAACTTCTTTCTTCACATCGCCCAATACCTCATCCTTGTAGATTTTCCGGGGTGGTTGCTTGTATGGTTTGAAACCAGATTTGATTGGCAACCGATGCTCAACGATGGAACGATCTAGTCCAGGCATTTCTGAATAATCCCAGGCGAAGCAATCTTTATATTCCTTGAGCGACTTGATTAACTCCTCCCTGAAGTCTGGTTGCAAGTTTGCGCTGATGAACGTCGGCCTTGGCTTATCACCGCTTCCAATGTCAACTTCTTCTAATTTATCGCCCGACATAAATCCTCGCCCCAACTTGCCGTCAGTGCCATCGACGGGGTTCTCCATTAAAAATTACTATAAGAGCCGATCGCTTGAATCGGCCGTTGATCGCTCGCCGACGAGTTCAACGGGACCTTCTCCTCAGTCTTTCCCTGAGAAACAGACAATGCCTTGATACTCCCCGAAAAGCCGGTTCCATGTTTGCAACACTCACGGAGTCGTCTGCTTGGACAACCTCAATATCATCATCCACCCACTGGATGAGCTGCTGATGCATGGTGGATGGGACGCAGCAATTGGCATGAATCCGGTCCCCGTCCAAGCAGTAGGGCCGTAGGCTCCTTTACCTTCGATAACAAAGAAGGTCGTGAGCGAGTGTCTTGGACCCGATCATCAGATCCACGTGAGCGCATCCCTTGGTGTCTGAAGGATTCCCAGCGAAATCGTTCAGTATTATGCTTGTAGGCGTCGATCGCTAGGGCCCATGCCAAGTTTGCTGAAGGTGGTGTACGGTATTACGTTGACTGCCGCTCCACCGTCGACAAACATCTTTGTCAATGGCTTGCCATTGACATATCCCCTCAAGTACAGCGGCCTCATGTGTCGATTTTTGGCCGGTTTGTCGAAGACGGCTTGCTTGGCTAGCACCAGCTGCGCCATCATCCCCTCGATTTGCTCATCATACAGGGATGCCTCCTCCTGCACAACCTGGTTAGCAGGGGCCATGAATTCATTTGGTAGAAAATATACCATGCATGTTGGAGCCGAACGCTTTGACCCTTCAGGCTGATCCTTTGGACGCCACACCTGCTTCGTTTGGATCCCAGCCTGCCTCAGTTCACAGTTCCTCAAGCGTTGAACCCGTCTCTTCTGACTTTTCCTTAGGCCGGGCGGGCACCATTGCCCCTTTTACCAGATGTACTCGTCCTCGTCCTCCTCTTGATCAGCCCACCTTGAATCAGCTTGCCTTTTCTTGGGGTGATCAATGATTTCAATTTTTTGGCGCCGATCCCCGTTAGGATGGATCCTTCCAATTCTCTCATGGACGGATCGGCGATTGGCAGTCTCCTGCCTGTACTCAACATATCTGTCACTGCACTCAGGGCAGTTCCTCAGCGTGGGCAGCTTCAAACCCTCGTTCCAACAGTGCCTGAAGAACGCACATCCCCAGTGCGCGCGCTCCTGCTCGCGCGTGTATTGCTCCAGGTCCCTTCTGTGTGCCTCTTCTTCAGCTCTGTGCCTCTCCTCCTCGTATCTTCGCTTCTGGTAACGCTCTTTTTCCAACTGGCGCTGCCACTTGTTGAGGAGGATACGCGTGGTCACCCTGGGCTTGGTTTTGGATGACTCCCCGATTTCGATGTGACTCTTGAGAATGCGGGGGGCTTCACCATGCATCTGCTCCAAAGTTACTTGACGCTCCGGGTCCACGGTTCCGTCCTGCCTAGCCCTGGCTGAGGTCAAGACTTTGACCTTGCCCTTCTCCTCAGCAGTCACCATGCTGACGGAAAAAGCCCACCATGTTCTGAGGGAAGGGGTGGCCATCCAGCTTCATCTTGTTGTCAAATTTGAGGTGCCCTTCCTGGATGACTTTACGGATCCTCATCCCGAAGACCGGCGGTCGTTGATGGAGTGCGAGTTCCCGTCGTGAAAGCCGCGGTAACGCTTCTCCTTTACCCCATCGGGCCGAAGCATGGAATGCCCTTCGGTGCAATCGATTCGGTCTTCCTTCACTAGGAGCTCAAACGGCTTGTCGGCCTTCGTGATGTCGAAATCGTAGGTACCTTTGGTCCGTTTGACCCGGTCTTGATTCATCGTTAATGGCTCTTTTCCCCACATAATTTCGGCCGCGGCCACGTCCGATTCATCATCGAATCTTCTATCGAGTCGGTCTTGTCCAAGAACTGGTTGTAGATGTCCGCCACGTCATCTTCGCTTGCCAAACCTCGGCATCCTTCTTGAAGCCATACGCTTGGTTGCTCATTAATGACAACTTTTGAGACGAACTGGCCCGGGTTTTCAAACTCCATACCAAACAAGTTTCTCACGCACGGCGGCGGCATCCGGCAACGGCCATGTCGCCCAACCGGTCATCCGGCAAGTTGAGCGAAAAGCACATGCCCTTAACTTCCCCGAACCTCCCGAGAAATTCCAATGGCGTCTCGCCGTGCCTCTCGCTTCGGGGTGGCAAGGTCGATCGCCTTCTTCTCCGAGCCGCCGCCGAAATAGTGGGCGTGGAATTTCCGTTCCAGGTCCTTCCATCTGCTAACTGACTCAGGGGGCAAGGATGAGAACCACTGGAATGCCGGGCCCGTCAGTGACGCGGGGAAGTATCTGACCCTAAACGCTTCCTCAGCTAAGCATTCTCCGAGCTGCATCAGGTAACGAGCAATGTGCTCCACCGTGCTTGTGTCGTCTTGCCCGGAAAATTTCGTGAATTCCGTCGAAGGTTTCACCCTTGGCGGAAGGAGCACGTTGAAGTACCACTCTGGGAACGGCGGCTTGTAGGCAGGTCCCTGCATTTTCGGTTTGAGGCCGAACTGATTTTGCATCAACTCGGCCATCTTCCGCGCCAGGGCGTCGTCCTCCTGTGTGCCTGCAGCTGGTGCGTAACCTGGATGCGGGAAAGCGTCGATGGCTCCGTAGTTTTCCACCTCGTGGTAGCCTCCGCCGTATAGGTTCCTCTGTAGACACTTGCTTGCCGGAGCAATCCTGTGGCCGGAGGCGAGCGGGGCCCCAGGCGAGCCGAACGCTATTTCCCCGTACGTGGGGGCCGGTACGGGTTCGGGCCGTTGCACGGGTTGACCCGTGCCGCCCGCGGTGGTGGCTGGATTGGTTGTCCTCCTGAGGCCTGTGGTGGGGGCCGAAGCGGGGCCGACCCCCGGCGCCTTGCGAGAGGAGGGCGGAAAGCTTGACTCCCGGCGCTGCGAGGAGGAAGGCGGACCGGCCGGCTCCGTAATGGTGGTTGAGAGCTTGACTCGCCCAATTCCACGGTGCCCGCTTGGATGGGTGCCTTGCCGAATACCGCTCCATGCCGGGCCAAAGACGACCACCATCATTTGCTGGAACGCACCAAGGAAAGCTTTGTGGTGCTTGCTCAAAACGTGATCCGCGAGAATCCCGAATGCTTGCGAGCATTCCTCTCTCTCGCCGGGTCGTGGCGTCGCTCTCCCCCGCAACAATACCCCGGGCATGTCATTCTTCGGGTGCGGGACGCCACTTGTTCTTCTTGAAGGACGGCGAGCACTTCTCTTCGGAATTGGTCCACGGCGTCCTGGAGCTGCTGCCGTTGTTCAGGAGAGAGGTCTTCAATGTTGACATCCATGATATCCGCGATTTCAGGCATCTTGATCTTTTCGGTTGTGTCCCACTGGGCGTGCCAAAAAGTGTGTTGACGCAAAACGTGCACCTAGCGCTAAGCACACAGCAAGCCGAACAAGCTGGCTTCACACGTGCAAAGAATCACAAGACGTGGCAGTCAATTTTCCCTGAAAATTAACAAAAGACAAAATAGTTAGATACCAAAGCTTGGAACTTGCCGGGTGGTACCAGACAGTTCCATATTTACGGCTAGGAAGCCAGATGGGATGACACATAGCTATGGAAAGCTATCTGCCAATAAACTGAAACCATTCAGGAGCTTTCAACAGGAAAAGTAACATAGCCGAATGGATGACGCAAGCATGACGGCGATCGGTCTTTGTTTAGAGCAAAGATGTACGCGCGTAGGATCACGACCGATCCCCATGGTGATTAACATTAAATAAATAAATAAAGTAAAGCGCGAGCATAAACATGTAATAAACAAGCATGCATAGATCCAAAGCACTAGTCTACCGCATGTCTAGGTACTTTAAAAACCCATAGGGTACGATGCCAAACAAATCTATCCACCACATGATACAACTTGCTTGAAAATCGTACCACTTTCCACAAATAGATCTATCCACCGCATGATACAATCTAAATCTGGAAAGCTAAAAGCATACATTATTTAAAGCATGAATTACGCACGTGTTCTACTCGTGAGAAACATAACCGAATACGGCTGAACAGCCGATTCAGGGTCCATGAAGAAGGAACAAACATTACCAAGCGAAATAAATCTATCAGATAGATTTGAAATCTAATCCACCGGATGACTAGCTCCAAAGCAACCCAAAAACCTGCATCTACCGCATGATACTCAGTTCTTTCAAGATTTATTCCAACGTTAGCAAGCTTGAACCCGCAACACGTGACAACCTAGATCGATTCGGTTTCGGCTATCGGAAAGCGCAAGATCCACGTGTTAAAGCACGAATTCTACTCGCATAAGGATCACAAGAGGGATAAAGCCGATCCAAACCCATCTAGATTGGGCAAAAGATGTTACATGAATTTAAACATAAAGTAAAAACTCAAAGCAACACGGGGTAACTTGATGAATCTATTGGATCTTGCCAAAATCCAATAGAGCCGATAACTAGCTTCAAGCTAGATCTTAGCCTACCGCATGGCTCATGACCTAACAAGAAACCCTCTTGAACCAAGCTTGAATCTACCGCATGACACGAAGCATGGTAACAAGACTACTTGCATCAGATCTAAATCCACCGCATGATACTAGATATGATACAAGGTTGCCGGTACTCACGGAGGTCGACGGATCGATGAACCCTCTCGAAGAACTCGACGACACGACAAATGGACTCTAGGGTTTGGCGTAAGGCCGGTTTGTATTGAGAATGATCGTCTCTGTTACATACATTCAGGGCTCATATTTATACCCTGCCAAGCACAACCTCGAATGGATTTGTTGCCTAACTTATCTCTAAGCTTGATCGCTTATCCATCCATTCGTCTTTCCTGCTTGAGCCACGTCACCGTCCAAACCCGCAAAATCAGCTCAACTGTTCCCTTGCTGAACGGAAGCAGATAGCCGACCGCAGATCTTTCTGCCGAATACATCTGAGAAAAACCTTCCTTCCACCGGACGGACTCCTCATCGAGCCGGACCCACAAGTCAGACTCCTTACCAAATTTTGGTGTTAACAGAACCTACACATAAAGAACTCCTGTTAGAATCTGAAACAAAGATGACAGCAAGAAATATACTAGCTTTAGCGTGACAAACCTCATGATAATGTTTCTAAGTGTCCATGAATCATCTATGAAATGGGTCGTGACGACCATGTACCCTCTTTTCTGGTTCTCAGAGGTCCACATGTCTGTAGTAATAGCAACTCTTGACTTAGTTGCAGCCATGTATGATAGGGCTTTTTTCTTTTCTTCATTATAAGCATCCATAATCTCCTTTCTTGCATATAGAAAATTCCAATCAGATTCTAAACATACAAGACAACAAGAAATGAAATAATTTGGCACATAAGTACAAAGACATTTTTACCTAATAGTGTTACGAGTTCCAATCTTGAATAAAGGTTGTAGTGCACTCACAAATCTTCTAAAGCCAGTATGGTCAACCATAGATAAATGATACTCATGAAGAATGATCATGGAAACAAGCTCCTTCTTAGCTACTTCTGGATCAAATGTGTAGTTCTCAACAGATACCTTGCCTCCCTCCTGTGATGCGAACCTCAAAGAAGATTGTTCAAGACACTTATTTTTTCCTAACAACTTGATCCTTTTCAGTGAGCAACTCTTCAAATGGTCATGAAGATGTTTGGTTCCGTTCTTGCTTTTCCCTCCAAGCTGCCTGTGGCAATGAAGGCACTGAGCCTTAACTTCACCAGCAATTTTCACTTTCTTAAAATCATTCCAAACAATAGATGTAAGCTTCCTCTTTGTGCCAAACCGAGTATCTTCAGGTGTGTCGTCATCATCGTCAATTTGTATTGGCTCAGCCTCAGAATCATTAACAGATTCAGCTTCAGCTTGCTGTTCTGATTCTTGCTGACTGCCACTCATTGTGAATCTGGAAAAAAATCATAAAATAGAGTTTAAGGAACAAATAATTCTGTTACATTAAAAACTATCAAGAATACATGCACTCCGTGAGCTACGAGCCTACATCTCTAACATACAGTTACACAATAATTTGGCAAAACAATCAGGCATTCACAAATCACATTATCAGAGGCATAGGCTGATAAAAAGAAACAATTAATAACAATAACATGGGCTATATTCGAAATTCGAAAGAATAAAAAAGATAGTGTGCTCGAAATCGAACCCCAAAGATTGTAACAGACGGGCGCCGCCTGAAGATGAAGCTTCTGGAGTTGTCGGAGCAGGAGCTCCTTCAATAGCAAGACGGCTCTTCGTCTTGGTGGCAGTGCGTTTTGCAACCAACTTCGGTGGTGGCCGACGCGGTCCCTTTGCGTTCAAGCCAGAAACAGCAGCAGGCGCAACACGCGGCACGGCGATGCTACTAGTAGCAGGCACGGCGGCGGGCCGGCGGGCCGGCCGGCGAGCAAGACGGAGGGCGGCGGGCATCCGAGTCCGGGGCAGCGTCCCTTGCGAGGACGGCCGGACGTGGGTTAGTCACTCAACAAGACGCAGCTATGGAACGAATGCAAACTAGACGACGACGACGAGACCTACGCGCGATGTGCAAGGAGATGAGTTCGTGGGATGCTCTAACCTGTCACCGTCGGAGCTCAGCGGTGGGAAGGATGAATCCATGACACGTCCCACGCGGTACACCGTTGCAGGTTGCAGGTCCACCTCAGGGGCGCCGGATCTGAAGCTCAACGAGGGCGCGGTGCCGCGGGCGGCGGGCGCTGCGGCGGTGTCGCGTCGGCCGTGCGGGCACCGAGCGCCGTGCCGCCGATCGTGCGCGTGCGCGGTGTGCCCCCGGTGCTCGGCTCGCGCAGACCGCGGCGGCGGCGGCGGGCTCGTTGGCGTCGTCCCCCGTGGCCGCGCGCGCGCGCGCGGGGGCGCCCCGGCGGGGGTGGCGGCCGGCCCGGGTCCGGGCGTCCGGCCGTCCGGGGACGTGCGCGCGCACGGGGCCCCGGTCCGGCGGGGGTGGCGGCCGGCGGCCCGCCCGGGGTCCGGGGACGCGCGCGCGCGCGCGCCGGGGGCCGGCGGGGGTGGCGGCCGCCCGGGGTCCGGGGAGGCCGGGAGGGGTGAGGGGGTGACGGAAGTGGTACTGTGGACTTAGGGTTTGAGCCACGTTATATACCTATGTTGTTGGGCCTCAATTACATGGGTTGTTGGGCCAAAATGAACTAGTTTTTCTATTCGAAGCGGGGAAGCGGGGAAACGGGGACGGGGGGCGGTGTACCGCCCCCGCCCCCGCGATCCCCGATGGGGACAGATTTTCCCCCGATTAGATCCCCACGGGGATAAATTTGTACCATCCCCGTCCCCTAACGGAGGAATTCCCCGCGGGGAATCGGGGATCGAGTCCCCGTTGCCATCTCTAGTTTGGGGCCTCTATTGGTGTGGTCTGCGTGGCCTACACCCTGCGCACAACAATGGTTCTTCTGGTTGTTGTGTTCTTCGATCAATGAAGGCCGTCATCTCTCTTGTTCCTTGTTTTCTATTCTATGTTGCTCTGTTTGACGAGAAGGCAACACACATACTATATCACAACAATCCATGGCGGCCTTGTCTTTCGGCCACTGGCATAGGCCACCGCGCGCGTTGGATCGAGGCGCTCCTGGGCCTGGCGGCGAGGTTGGGTGAGGCGCCGCGCCTCCTGCAGTGCATGCACGCCGCCAGCGTTCACCGCCTGGTGCTCGAGCCTTGAATCTGGATCTAGCTAGCGCTGCAGCGGTGCCTCATGGCGTCTGCGATCACCCGCTATGCCAGGCGCACACACGCGCATGACGTCTGCCGCCGCGCCGGCAAGGCCGTCTCGGCTTCAAGCGCGCGACGGCTCACGCGTCGGGCAACACCACGGAGACGAAGGCCTCCAGCTTGCCGTCCACCTCATCAGCACGCGCGGACCGCGCAGGGTCTCCAAGTGCTCTTAGTACATGCGCGTCGCGGCCTCCAAGGCGGCAAGCGTCCGACATCGCCACCGGCGAGAAGCACGACGAGATGGCGCAAGGGTGGCGCGCGTCGGCACATGTGCGGGGCGGGGTGAGGGGGGGGGGGGGGGGGGGGCGGGTTAATCCCATTAGCACGCCTAGGTGGCAGGCCGCCATGTCCGGTATTTTTTTTTTCCGAATGCCAGGCCCGGTATTCTGTCCAGCACGGTTTACTTGTCCACAGTCTCAACACCCCTACGTCGCGCGGCTAATCAGAGTCCGTGGACATGTCACATCGGTGAGGTGGCGCGCCCCCATTGGACCACGCCCCGCCCAGGTACGTGGCGGCCTGCCACCGTGTCCCGGCGGCGCACGGGACGTGCGCGCCCTTCCAAAATCCCATCCCTGACAGCATACTGTTTAGGACAGCACCACTTTAAAGCCCCTTTATTACCACTAATCACTCCCTAACACTCTATGACACCGGGTCTCATCCCAGTAATTCCTGCCTCATTATCCGTAGCACATCTTAATTACGCGAAGATTTGAGACTATTTGCGCTAACCACAGGGGCTTACCTGCAAACCTGGCCTGCAAATATCTCGTGACCCCCGCAGGCCGCGCCCGATTCCAAGACCCCGCCGGCGGTGGGGCCCGGGTGTCAGGGACTCTTCCTCGCGTGCTCCGCCCCCCTTTTAAAACCCCCCGAGCCTCCCTGCGACCGTGTCCCCGTCTCCGGAGAAAATCCTCTGCCACTCTCCCCCTCTCCCTGCTCGAAGCCATGGCGACCCGGGCCTGGATCTCGCTGCTCCTCGCGCTTGCCGTCGCACTGTCGGCGAGGGCGGAGGATGCCGCCGCGGCCACCGAGGGGGAGGCCGTGCTCACCCTCGACGTCGACTCCTTCAAGGACGCCGTCGCCAAGCACCCCTTCATGGTCGTCGAGTTCTACGCCCCGTGGTGAGTGTGCCCTCTCGCTCGTTCGTGCGCGCTCCTCCTCGCCGATTCGACTAGGGTTGAAGGGTAGATCTCGCGCTGGGGCCGCGAGGGTCCAGCGCCCCCCTGGATCGGGGGATTCCGTGGCTGTCGGAGTACAGAGACGTGTTCGGGTTTTCAGATGCGCGACTATCTAGTCTTGTGTTGCGTTCGGGGCTCTGGTTCTGGTTGTGATTCGTCGCTTGGGTCCACAGCTAGCACCGATTTGGTCGCTCCGTGGATTTCTTGTCTTCAGTGTTCTCGTTCTGGACGCGTCGTTCCAGGTTCACACTCGGATGAGAGAAGTGACAAGTAATTTGGATTTAGAAAAGTTAATTCGTGTCGTCGATGGTGTAGGTTGGAGAGATGAATCGGGGGTTTTGTTGGGTTTTCTGTGGTTGATGGGGTTGATTTGACGTTTCGGTGGCTTTTCTCACTCTCAAGTTGCAACATTACTGAGGTTAACTTTCTTGTGATTACTGATGGGTCACAGTTTCAAGTTGCAACTTCACTGTTGTGTTAATTTTTGAGCGATTGTTGCTGCTGTGCCTCCATGATATATCCTGATGTGCCGTAACTAATATGGTCAAATTGAAATTGCAGGTGTGGACACTGCAAGGCACTCGCCCCAGAGGTAATGATTCTGCATCCTGTCACCCGTTTGTTTACAGGAGGGTTCTGTACTGACTGGTTTAATCTCGTATACTAAACTGTGTCCTTTTGCGATGTTTCAGTATGAGAAGGCCGCACAGGCGCTTAGCAAGCACGACCCACCGATTGTTCTCGCTAAGGTCGATGCCAACGAAGAGAAGAACAGGCCACTTGCTACCGAGTATGAGATCCAAGGGTTCCCGACCATCAAGATCTTCAGGAACCAGGGCAAGAACATTCAGGAGTACAAGGGACCTAGGGAGGCTGAGGGAATTGTTGAGTACCTGAAGAAGCAGGTTGGCCCTGCTTCCAAGGAGATCAAGTCACCGGAAGACGCTGCATCCCTTATTGATGACAAGAAGATCTACATTGTAAGCTCCTAGGATTCAGTATGACTTTTTTTTTAATTGATGGTCCTGATTTGATTACTGACTATAAACTCTATAGGTTGGTGTCTTCACAGAATTCAGTGGCCCTGAGTTCACAAACTTCATGGAGGTTGCTGAGAAGCTGAGGTCTGACTACGACTTTGGTCACACCCTGCATGCCAACCACCTCCCACGTGGTGATGCAGCGGTTGAGAGGCCTTTGGTTAGGCTGTTGAAGCCATTTGATGAGCTTGTTGTTGACAGCAAGGTTTTTCCTCTCATTATCTGTTTTACTTTGCAATAATTTTTGCTGGCACTCGTGTACCCGATGCAGATGAGTGTACTATCTGTGTTACTACCACGTGTGAAGTATAACTAATGTCACATTGCTTCCACATTTTGCAGGATTTTGATGTCACTGCTCTGTTGAAGTTTATTGATGCTAGCAGCACCCCCCGGGTTGTTACTTTTGACAAGAACCCCGACAACCACCCACACCTGTTGAAGTTCTTCCAAAGTGAAGCCTCTAAGGTAAGGATAAAACTTGTCCTTGAAATATCTTGAGTACTACTTCTGTCGGCAATTTGGCATATTGTTGGTTAAATTGGTCAAGTTTTAGTAATGGTTAGTTACTACTACCTCCGTCCCAAAATAGATGCAAGTCTACAAATTCTCACACAGATCAAGGAATATGTAAAATGACGCATTTACCCCTGCAATAGTGTAGCCCAAATGGCCAGGTGATTTTTTTTTTTAATTTTGTTTTGGCCGCCTCGCTCCTGGAACCATCTCGTTGGCCCAGGAACCAGGGTATGTGGCGCCACCACCCTGAAATTGCAATGGTCACCATGTTGCTGCTATTTATTTTTTTAACAATCTATGTACTGGTGGATCCCACATTTAGTTGGAGTTGCATCTTTTTTGGGGCAAAATTCAAACTCTAGAGTTGCATCTTTTTCTGGATGGAGGGAGTAATGTACATGCTTAGTCAATCCCAAGCTACAGTATTGAATGCTTTGCTGAGCATGCCATATCTAACAAGAGAAATGTTTTAGTAATGGTTAGTTACTACTATACATGCCATTTTAATGTATTGAATGCTTTGCTGAGCATGTTCAAAGCCTGCATTTCTCTTGTTAGATATGAAGATATATTTTTAGTGCCATAAATGAACTTTTCAGAAATATTCAACTGGTTGTTTGATTTATATTTTATTGGTTGTGACTTTACAAAGCTTTGTGATTAGAGAAGAATTGTTGATTACTGACTATTCACTGTTCTGTGACACCTTGATTGACAGGCTATGCTATTTTTGAACTTCTCTGCTGGACCTTTTGACTCCTTCAAGAATGTTTATTCTGCTGCCGCAGAGGAGTTCAAGGACAAGGAAATCAAGTTCCTCATTGGTGACACTGAAGCTGCCTTGGGTGCTTTGCAGGTTAGCTCTCACTTCCCCATCTTACACTGATGCTGTTTATATATACTAGAAACCTTCATGCTAACATTCAGTTTGTTTGATTTGCAGTACTTTGGTCTGAAGGCGGAGCAGGCACCCCTTATCGTCATCCAGGATAGTGAATCCAAGAAGTTCTTGAAGGATCACATTGAGTCTGACCAGATTGTCTCATGGTTGAAGGAGTACTTTGTAAGTATTGCTGTAAACTTTAATGCACTATTGTGATGTTTTGTTCCATTTTGTGTGGTTTTAGATCTCATTGATCCTATGTTTGTAGGATGGCAAACTTTCACCATTCAGGAAGTCTGAGCCTATTCCTGAGGTGAACAACGAGCCTGTTAAGGTTGTTGTGGCTGACAGCATCCACGATGTGGTCTTCAAGTCTGGCAAAAATGGTATGCATCCTGATTAATCTGTTTCCATCAATTAGGAATTGTTTCTGGTAGGATGCTTGAGTGTGCTTGGCATGGAGTTCTTATATTCATTCGTGTATTCTAAGTCTATATATCATTAAGCTTGAAATCCCCTGGCGCAGTTCTTGTTGAATTCTATGCCCCGTGGTGTGGACACTGCAAGAAGTTGGCACCCATATTGGAGGAGGCAGCCACCACACTAAAGAGTGATGAAGAAGTTGTGATTGCTAAGATGGTACGGTTTGTGCATCAAGCACACTTACTGAATCCCTGTGACGGAATCCAAATCCCTCAAACACCCTTTCACCATCACCATCTTTGTTTCCAGGATGCAACCGAGAACGACGTGCCCAGCGAGTTCAAAGTGGAGGGCTACCCGACCATGTACTTCGTGACTCCCAGCGGGAAGGTCACCTCCTACGAAGGTGGCAGGACGGCCGACGACATCATCGATTTCATCAAGAAGAACAAGGAGACGTCCGGCACCGCCGAGGCAACAACCTCCGAGAAGGCGGCGGACCCGGCCACCACCGCCGAGCCCAAGGATGAGCTGTAAACCATATGCTTGTGGCTGTGAGCATGCGTGAGGGGAGGGAAAACCTGGCGCTGCTAACATGTTTGACAGCTCCAACGCCAGATTTTGGGAGAGGGAGAGAGGCAAAGAGAGAGAGAGAAGGGGAACCATAGGCGTAGTGTCTGCGGATCCCATTGAGAATGGTTCTGTACAATCACAACACCTTTTTAGTTGATTCTGAGAAGTGACAGTAGAAAGATAATGGATTGTGCTCGGGCTGAATGAATAAGTGGCTGTTCCGCCTCATTGCTTACACTTGCATATGTCATGGTCTGTTTCTGTCTGGGCTGGATCGCAAATTGTCTA
Organism: Cenchrus americanus; assembly: GCA_947561735.1. NCBI lineage: Eukaryota > Viridiplantae > Streptophyta > Magnoliopsida > Poales > Poaceae > Cenchrus > Cenchrus americanus. The sequence goes on from OX387242.1 coordinate 194,387,295, forward strand.
GTGTTTCTGGGATGCGGGGTCGGCATCCCGCCGCATTTGTTGGTTGAGTGCAGCTCGAAAACCTGACGCGTACTTCGGTATCAACGGTAGTCTAGCGAACCAGCCAGTAGAAGGGTACACATTCTCCAAAATATTCAGCATATCGTGATTTTATTGTGTGATGAAAAGAATCGTGATTTATTGTGTGATGGAAAGAATTATGCTACAAATACGTAGAAGAAAAAAAATCTAAGCAGAGCCATTGGAAAGTCACATCCTTGGGGGGTGAAATTAGGGTTTATCAATATGTCTGAATTCGTTTCTCGGATAAGAATATGGATAAACAAGTCTCTGCACAGACGTGCGCGTATGAACATGTAGAAATAGTTATAAATGTGAATAATTTGAAGTTTATTCTTTTTACATGCAATTTTTTTTTGAAGTGTCTCACCTTTTTTTTATTTTTTGAGAATTTGAAGTGCCTCACCTGCAGTTCAGTAGCTGTTACCTGTCATAAGTTTTAGCCTAACGGGCCGGATGGACTTTTGAACTCTGTTGTTGCTCTGAACTTCTCTTACCAGCGGGGTACTCGGGTAGCAGGGAAGCATGTGTTCTACTCCAAGTTACCATCCTAATATTTTCTCAAAAAAAAAAGTTACCATCCTAACATTCGTGGTACTTTTGTTAGGGTCTATTGCCTAAAATCTCTATTGGAATCAAATAAAGAAGTGGAAGAAAAAAAAAGCACACATGTTTTGTTAATCCATAATAGCCAAGGGTATCATCAACTACATATGGCAAAAAAATCGGGCCGAAATAGTCGAATTTAATTCTTGAACTCCTGGGCCCGCCTCTGGCACACCGCACACCTTTGGTATAGTAACAAAAAAAAATCTAAGGCAAGAAGATTCAACAAAATTGCTCACTTGACGTATGGCTCGTATCAATCATAATATGTTGGACTGAGTTTTGACAATAAACATTAGTTCTATTGCTGCCGGGTTTTAGGGTGCACGCGTGCACAAGCACAGTAGCAGAGGTCACTACAACTTGCAGGTACGTCCTTGTAACTTGCCGAGTTGGGGCAAGATGCTTCTCACGGCCATTGGACGGCTCTGACTTTCTGAACCCTGGTTGCCCGCAACTCTGAACCTCTCTCTTTCTGGCCGTTGTTACCAGTCTCTATGTTTTACTCCAAGTTACCATATACACCAATCTTAGTCTAACACTCTTACTGCAGGTTAATAGCACATGCATCCATTAAATTAAGGGGGAAATTTCGCTAGCTTCATAAAAAAAATTTATAAAAACTATGGTACAAAATGCCATATGAACAGAGGGCCTAGGAAGAAAAGTCTATGAAGGGTAGTATGCATGTTTAGTCAATTTCATTTTCTCTGAAAAGGAGAATGTTTATTTCCACGTAAAATAACTATTGCATTGTTGGAAGCAAAACCTAACGATCACTGCATGACAAAGACATTGCAGAGAGAGAGGCACGATCGATTCTGAAGTTTCGATCACTACTAAATCCAGCGGAAATTCCAACAAGCAGCAAAGTGCATCCATGGGCCCCATATGAGCGACAGAGCCTTAGCACTTTCACTACTCCCTTTCTCAAAATCCTAATACATCCCAACACAAAGGGCCCCATCCAAGGATATCCTTACAAGTCAATCCATATCCTATTCATCAGTTGCCACATCCACATCATCTCGAGAGACCTCAGACCTGTCCAGACTCTCCAAACCCCCCAAAACCAAAAGACTGGTTTGGTTGGTGAGTTTTGTCCAGACACCCAACCTCCTCTTGACAGCCATGCATTGGCAAAGACCAAGGAACAAGCCCAAGCAAAGCAACTAAGCAAGCCATGTCACTTGTCAGCTGCATAGAATAGTATGCCAATCCAATCCTCTTGCTTCACTCCTCAACTTCTTCCTCCCTCCCTCTCCCTCCCCTTTGAAATAATCTTCCCTACTCCTTCAAGAAACCCACCATACCATCCATTTGCAAACACACAGATTGAATTTCACCTCCCCACACCATGCATTTGTAGTACAAAACCCACAAGAACGTAACCAAAGTGGATATGGATTAAGCCTGCAAGCATTATTATCATTTCTTGGTCAGTTGTTTGATTGATTCCTCTGGCATCGAGAGTCATCCATGCATGGGCAATTGAGCACGAGGATGAGGTGCCTGATTAAGCCAAGCGGTCGCCGGCGATGTCCACTTCTCGGCGGCGACACCGCCGCCTTCTGCGCGTCGCTCGTCGAGGGGCTGGTGCACCTCGAGAACACGCTGGAGGTTGATCATCGTCACGGCGGCGGCGGTTCGGGGTCGGGGTCGGTGTCCATGCGGTGGTGCGCCGACGCCATGCGGCTGGTGAAGCGGATGCAGCGCGAGATGCTGGCCATCTTCAGGAAGGCCGACGTGACGGCGGCCGCCGCCGCCGCCTCCTGCTGCAGTGGCGACGCCGGCGCCAGCGGCTGGTTCGAGCACTACATGCAGGAGACCGCGGCGCTGCTCGACTTCTGCAACGCGTTCAAGGCCGCCGTCTCGCGGATGCACCGCTACTGCATGGTCGTCGACTTCGCCGCGCAGGTCGGCCGCGCCGCCGGTGGCGACGACGATGACGGCGCCGCGGTCGCCGCCTCGCTCGTCGTCGAGAGCGCCACCCTGCCTGGTACCGCGGAGGAACTGGGCCTGCTGGCGCTGTCATCGGCCGCCGCCGTCCGCGACAAGATCGCGGAGGCGAAGGCGGCGGTGGCCGAAGCGGAGCGGCTGGGGAGGACGATCATCTCTGCCGCCGGTGCTGGCGGGGACGCCGGCGGCATGGTCGTTGTGACGCTCGTCGCCAAGATCACGACGTCCGTGCTGTCCATGTTCGTGCTCCAGGCTTTAACCTCTCCTAGCTCCCTCGACGCCGGCGGCGTGCAGCCCACGACTCTAGCCTCCGACGCCGTCGACGTGCCGGAGCTAGAGCCGTGGTGCGAGTCGCTGTCGCTGATCCACGCTCGGTTCCCGAGCAGGGCGACCGTCGCCGAGCACGAGAAGGTCGCCACGGTGGTCCGGAACCTCATCGACGACGGCAAGACGGGAGTCGGAGGAGGTCGCCATGGGAGTGATCAGCAGCAAGACGAGCTGGCGAGGGGCCATGTGGAGCTGCTGAGAGCACGGTCAGGGGAGCTCAGGGAAGAGGTAGAGATGTTCGACTGCGTTCTCGACGAAGTGTTTGATGAGGTGATCAGGGGCAGGAATGAGATGCTGGGGATCCTCAGAGACAAGGCTCTAACAACCTAGCCATTGATGAGGTGAGTTTTAGATTAGCCTCTGGATCAATTGATGGATTAACCTACTTGTGCAGCAGCTGGAAGATCTTCAGAAGAAATGTTGGGTTCATGCTGATTTCTGTTTGATCAGTTGGGTTTGTTTTGCAAATGGTGTAGATATGTAAATTGTGGTGTGTTGTCGACGTGTGTGTGTAGATGTGCAGATGTTTATTATTTTTTTAAACCCCTTTGGTTTCAACTTGTATTATTGACAGTGTTTAACAAGAGCAAATTCTTTGTATGAAACCGCTGAATACCTTTCCAAAAAGGAAAAAGTCCATTTTTGACCATCCAACTATAGGCTAAGTTTGGTTTTGAACATCGAACTTCAAAACCGGACTATCCAACTGTCAAAACCGTTCAAATTTAGCCATCGAGCGGTTTTGATGGACGGTTTTCAATTTTTTTATTTACAATTTAGTCCTTAGATCTTAAAATGATTATTACTTTTTTCTCATACTTCTGATTACGGTGATTCTTACGGTCATGCATTCGTAATGGTGAGCTTTTTTTTTTCAAATGTTATTTATACTATTTTATCACAATTTGTTATATTATTATTATGTTGTGATGTAGAAACAACAATATATGAAAAGTAAAATAAACAAGTACAAAATAATATGAATAACATTTTAAAATATAAAGCTCATCGTTAGGAATGCATACCCACAAAAATCACTTAAATCGAAGATATGAGGAAAAAATAGTAATCATTTTAAGACCCAAGAACTATTTTAATCATTTTATTACAGTTTAGTCCTCCTAACTTATAATGATTACTATTTTGTACTTGTATCTCTGATTTAAATGATTCTTGTGGTCATGCGTTCTTAACGATGAACTTTATATTTTGAAATGTTGTTCATATTATTTTGCACCCGTTTATTTTACTTTTCGTATATTGTTGTTCCTACACCACAACATAAAAATAATATAATAAATAGTGATAAAATAGTATAAATAACATCTGAAAAAACAAAGCTTACCATTATGAACGTGTGACTGCAAGAATCACCGAAATCGGAAGTATGAGCAAAAAGTAATAATCATTTTTAAGATCTAAGGACTAAATTGTAAATAAAAAAATTCAAAACCGCCTATCAAAACCACCCGATGGCCAAATTTGAACGGTTTTGACAGTTCGATGGTCAAAAATATCCGGTTTTGAAGTTCGATGGCCAAAATCAAACTTAGCCTTTAAAAAAAATCCAATCTCAAGCCCGGCTAGGACAGTCCGGACCTACATGTCATGGAGACCACCAGTGGGCATAGAATGATTACAACTCTGTGAATTCAGTACTTGGCAGATCCATTATTTATTTGACATGTGTAAAGGTTGCAATTGGAAAAGCTACATAGCATGTTTCATATTTCAGTTTTCACATACAATAAGTGAAAGATGTTCAGAGATCAAACATACACAGGAAGTGTGAATATTTAATAAAATCAGGCCAAAAATCGGCGACCTGCTTATCCAGGAGGAAATTACATAGCTCAGTTCCTGTTGTATTGTACATTTCAGTAAGGCCACGGAGAATTAGAGGAGAATCATGGCCTCACTAAAGAGTCCTACAAATGTGTTTAGACCGTGCATGATCCATCTGGGAAGTTCATGTCTGAACATAACTTCCACAGATCACCCATTGACCATATTTTCCGAAAGAATAAACAGAACTTTACGGGGAACAAAAAACCAAACTACTAGAAACTCCTAGTCCACCTTTGTCAACCGCAAAAATGAAAGGCGGGAACTGGCCTGCATGATTGGAGAGTAACAATGGTAAGATCACTTGCATTATGTAAAGTATAAACTCTTTGACAGGGGCTATAGATCTCAACAACGGGCAGCCTTGTGAATAGCTGAGCTATCAACAGCACAGTCCCTGATCTCCCTTTCTTCCGCCCCCATCAAGAAAGTATGTGTCATCTTGTTAGCTGTGGACCACTGTGTTTTTCTTCTGATCTATGATGGAATAGCTTTGCTATTGATCGCCTCTCACAATCCTGAAAAGTTGTAGAATAATAAATTAATATCTTAACAGAATCACAAACAAAATTAAAAAGAAATGATTCAGGCTTGTGATCGACAAACTAGATATGATGGCCCACTGTACCCACCTTAAACATATTGAGGCGAAATGGCTTGTCAGGATTCATCCTTCGAAGTTTCAAGTATGTATATGCAAAGCTGAGTTGGTCCCGAGGTGTGAAGCGGTCAACCTCATTGTACCACAGGCAAGAGAACAAGTTAGACATTGGTGTGTGTTCTCTCACAATAAAAGAGCCTTCAGGGACATCTGTAACAAGTAAAAATGGTTAGGTCAATATAACACAGACATTAGTATTAATACTAGCAGGTAAATGAACATACAGCTTGGTAGCAGCTTGTTGGGATCCGATGGGTTAAACCTTGTCAGTCCATCTGCTTGGTAAAATTCAAATTGCTGATCGATGATTGTATGATTGAACTTATTCAGCTTTTTGTTTTGGGCTACTTCCTCCCAAACGCAATGCCGATCATAGTGATTGGAAATAGCATATTCATAACCTTGCCGCCAAAGAAAATACTCTAGGATAAGGATAGGATCAGTTTGCAGCCGTAATTTGCTGTCAAGCCAAATTGAGAACCTGATACAAGCAAAAATGTACTTAGATCGTGATATTGCTGCAGACGGTAAATAAAAAAAATAAAGACCAGCGTAAGTGATACGTGTGATGCAAACTTGAGTGCAAGCTCCAAATAGCCTCTTTTTAATTATTAATCTGAATGAGCACATTGGTATTTCCATTATAAGAATATATAAGTTACATATTTTTCAGATTCAAAATTTATTAATGTTTCCCACAAAATATGCATGTTTCTCCATATATCTCATAATGGCTATTCATAAACATTTAGGACATCAAGATTAAATATCCTAAAAGTTGAATGAAGAAGAGTTTCTCAAGAAACTTTGATTACTTGGCTCAACTAAAAACCAGGGGAAATACTCATGTCTCTTCAAATATGTCATATCATCTGTTGCTAGCACACAAGGAACAATAAATATTCTACAATAAATTGTATATCTCCAAATGAGGTCAACAGACATCTGAGAAATTGGAGAAGCCAAATGGATCACAATTTGAAATAAAAAATAGAAATGCAGACAAACAAACGGAGATATGTGGACAGTACTGCAGATGCATTGAAAGTTAACTGACTAGTGGACCAGGAGGAAGAGCAGGCCCATATGCCAGTGACCTTTAGTGCACCTGTAGTACTGCAGTCTGCAGAGGATGTGTCTGGCCTAGGTGGCCCTGGATGTGGGACTGTTGCAGTGTGTCTGCAATGCATGAAGAGAGGTGGTCCCAGGAAGATGCAGGGGGTTTGGAAAACATCTTTTTTTTGTTCTCTTAAAAAGATGACATGAACATATAGATCATGGCACTACAAGGTTTGCCAACCATAAAGGTAAAGCTCATTTGAAGAATTAAGGTCAAAATTTGAGAAACTCACTGCAAACTGAATATTTCAAGAAAAGACCACCATGAGATTGTATGCAGTATGCTGATCAGAGAGAAACTCCTACCTTGATGAAGGGAATAGCCTATGTGCCAAAAGTTTTGGTATTTTCCCAACCCTACGCATGTCACTATACGGCATGTTCTTAATCAATATGATCTTCCATATACCAATGAAGCCCATATTGTCCATCTTCTGGCCTTCAGATTCTAAAGTTTGCAATGTTACTTCATCCAAAAACATAGCAAAGCAAACTGTCTTCTTTGAGAGACTTGTAATCTGCAAAGATATCATACAACATTTCCATGAGATGTTTCAGGATTCTGCGAGTTGTGATATAAATTCTGAAAAGGCAGCTTCAGAAGCATCTTAAAAATTGTGGTAACTTTGGAATGACGCAAAGGAAATATCAGCGATTATTTAGCTACATATTAGAGAATGTGGTTGTGGTGAAAAAATGCAAAAGAAAGCTGTTTTTTGTGTGTTATATATCCAAATTTAAAAACTTGACGGAAGATACAATCAGCACAATATTACAAAAGAAGTTTCACTTAGCCATATTATCCCTGGTGCATGTTTCTTATGTCTGCCTCTGAAAACAGAAAGCATAGAAGTAATGCTCTAATTGCATAAGCTAGAAACAAATTGCATAAGCTGCTGAATCCAATTATGCAGGACATGAGAAGCATAATCAACTTGCTCGAGAGTTTAGAGTCCAGAAAGATATCATACCGTTTTGCCAAATGGAGTCCTCAGTCGATCAGAATTTCCAAAGATGCAGGATGATACAGCAATGTGGCATTTGCTCATGTACTTTCGGTCATCATCTGATATATCAAAACCAGTGCTTGTACCATTCGAACTCTTAACAAAAGCACATTTCAACTGTTGGTCATGGGCTTTGTATGATTCCTCTCTTTCTTCCAGACTTTGGTGGCCAGCAAATCTCGGTTCCCAATATTCCGACCCAACAGGTTTTTCTTCAACTTCTACGTATTCCAAATTAAAACTAGCAAAATTTTCATTTCTTGCAGGCTCCACAAGTTGAGCAGTGGAGTTCAGAAACTTCATTTCACAAGTTGAACCTGTTAGATTTATCCCAAATGGTTAGATAACAACTACAAATAATATGGTACTTACTCCAGTCACAAGTGTAAGGTTTAAGTTGCACGCTATTAAACTATACAAAAATTAATCATCAACATCTTTTTACTCCTTCCATACTCATAAAACAAGTCGTTTTGGACAAGGTTCCAGTCAAACATTGGAATATAAATCATGAATAACTTTTTAATTGTTGAGTTTGAAAATGTAAAATCTACATGAATAGATTTGTCTTGCAAAATATTTTCATAAAAGTATACATATGTCAGTTTTTAATAAATACTTTTATAAAAATAAGAAGTCAAAGTTATACTTTGGAGACCGTGTCGCTGTCCTAAACGACTTGTTTTATGAGTATGGAGGGAGTACTTATTAATGCTAAACAACGGAAAATGATGAGTATGTTTTTGTTGAAAAATAGTTTCATAATGTTATGTATTTGCTATATTTCACATGTCAAGGAACACTTTCAACTCTCTTTTGTGACTGGAGGAGAGATGATTTCCCTTATCAAATTTAGCAAACACATTCATAGACCTCACTATGAAGCTCAGAAGTATTGATTTGGACATGAATGCATCATGATATCGTCATGCTGTGAACATGCTCATACAACACTAGTTCCATGTATGTAAAGTTAGAGATGGTGAGCTGCAGAGGGATGAAGGATAGTTTCCACACAGTTCTTAGGTTTCCAAATCCAGCAAATCATGAATATGTTGTGACACCATAATTGGCAATCGAATACCAGGGATCCAAATAATTGACTCATGTTATTTGTGTGCAAGACACATCCTCACTAGGTAGAATATACATGTTTTCATGCTCTATGATGCTGCCAGCTACTAGGTGCTGCTGCAACTGTTTTAAAAAAGGAATGTGTTTCTAGAAAATATCTTACTAGTCGCTGGAGCAAAAGGTGAATATAAAACAAGTTTTAACCTTATCAACAACATAGAATCACCAAAGAAAAACATAAACATATTAGAGGGAAAGAAGAAAAAAAATGCAGAAAGTTGAGTTATCACTAGTGCCTCATGGGAATCAAAATGGCTAACGAGTAGAAGTATAACATCAGATTTCAAAATTCACATTGCAGAGCTATAGCAGTTAAACTTCAAAACAGGAATTGCAACTCACCAGACTTCTTACGTTTAGATTTCTTCTTGGACCCATGTTTCTTATCACTAGTTCCTGAAGCCTTCTTTTTGTCCACGATATTAACATCATGGCTATCAACAACCGCAGCACCTGTTTGTGTGTGCCTCTCAACGTTGATCTCGTCCTTCTTCTCAGCAACTTCATGGCTGCCATCACCAAGCTTCCTCCCACCATCAGATGAATGCAGGTGAGAATCCTCTAAATCATCCTGCGTATCAATTCCATCATCATACTCATCATCTGGGTCAACCTCCCTCACCCCTGTTCCCGCTGCACCCATGGCTGCCGCCTCATACTGCTCCAGCTCCTTTCTGCCACCCTCATTGTACAAGGTCCCTCCTTTCCCACCTTCAGCCACCTCCGGGACATCCTTGGCACCACCGCTGGTCTCCAAAGTCAATCCTTTATCCTCAACACCTGCCTCAGATGTCACACCTTTATCGCTGCCGCCGCCCGCATCACTTGTAGTTCCACTTCCACCCGAGATCTTCTCCTTCTCTTCCTCGGTGTAGTCATCGTCGCGTCGCCGATCGTCCCTGTCCCAGTACCTGGAGTCCCGCGCGGTACGGCCGCCCCCGCCGTGCCCGAACTTGAGCTCCTTCCAGCTCTTGCTCTGGTTCCACTCCGGCAAGCTCTCCTCGGCGCCCGAATCTTTGCTGATATCTGAGGAAACACAAGACGGCAACGCAACCAAGCGGAGAAATGTTCAAATCAAGCACGCAATGGCTGGTTCATCAAAACGCGAAATTGGATCAGGAACCCTCGGGCGGGGAATCGAACCGGGCCCATGCCAAAGATGCCATTTTTTGGGGAGGAGAAGAAGCGGGGAAGGACGGGGCGAGCGCGTGGCAGGAGCCCAACCAACCTGAGGAGCCGCGCGAGATGCGGCGGGAGAGAAGGAACACGGCAGCGAGGAGGAGGAGCGCGGCGGCGACGGCGAAGACCGCTGCCGGCGAGCGGCGGCGCGGCGCGGGCTTCCCGGGGCGGCGGATCCGGGAGGAGGGGCTTGGAGGGGGTGTGGTGGGTGGGCCGGTGCCAGTCGGGGAGCCCCTGGTGGTGGTGTGCGCCGCCGCGGGAGTCGGAGAAGCCGCCGCCGTACTGCTGCCTGTACTGTGCCATCAGAGACCGCGGCGGCGGGGACGGCGGCCGTGCTCGACGGCGGCCACCAGCACCATGAACGGCGGGAGGGAGGGGAGGAGACGGGGAACGGAAAGCGAGGGGCTTTCTTGTAATTCCGGCGGGGATTTGGTTGGGGTGGGTTGGTTAATTGCACGTGATGATGGTGAGGATTAGGAGCGGCGGCGAGAGACTATTGGAGTCACCGTCTCAAAGAGTCGTATGGGGGTTTGGTGAGATGGGGGAGACATTTGAGCCGACCGGCCGACGTGCTGCCTCAAACATATGTTGTTGTCGATGCTCAGCACGCCCCCCCCCCCCCCCCCCCCCGCCCCACACACACACCTTGCGGTGATGGAAGTCCCACGAGTGCATAATTTTATTATGGCAAAAGATCCAAATTTCTCCCCTCATGCATTGTTCAAGTTTGGATAACCCCTCTAGTACTTTTTTTGTTCACTTTATCACCTAAAATTTGTTATTTGGTTCAATTTGCGGTTGACATTTTGCAAGATGATTGCATACAGCACAAGACCTAAGAAAATATATCATTATTTGATAGAATATAATCTTTAATAATAATTTTGTTCTATATCCTACAACTAAAAAAAGCAAAATGTTATCGTCGTCCGTCGGTCCGCTTGGTACGTCGTGAGTCCGCCCCAGCGCGCTTCCGCCCGCAACGCGTTTTGCCGTCCGATGCGCTCGCGTCGCTCCCTCCCTCCGATCGACCTTCCTGCTTCACCACGCCGTGGCTCTGCCTCACCTCACCTCACCTCGCGCGTCCTCCTCCTCACCGTGGCTTCACCCCCCCGCCCCCACACCCCCACGACTTCAGCCCGCAACCGCACCTCCTCTACCTCGCGAAAAAAGGCCAGAGCTCTCTCCCTCCGGCCTCCCCCTCCTCCTCCCTCGCTCCCAGCCTCCTCCTCCCTCGCTCCCGGCCTCCTCCCCCCCCGAAGCCAAGAAGCGCGCCAACCCTCGCCGCCACTCGCGGCAAATCCCGCCGCCCCGGATCCCGCCGCCCGCGTCGCCCGGGACGCGCGCCACGGGATTCGCCGCTCCTCGCGCGCGCGCGCGCCCGGCCGGACCGGGGTAAGTCCGCGCGCGCCGCCGGTTGAGCTCGACCAGGGCCGCCCCCTGCTACTCTCCTCGCATTGGGCTGGTGGTGCTCCGGGGATGGGCTTGTCCTGCGGCGGCTTGGGTTGTCGCTTGTGTTTGTCGGGGTCGTGCTGTTACGGTTTCCGTGTGAATTCTCGAGGAGATTATTGGTGTGGGCGCTTGATTTGCTGTGTTTGCCGGTGCTCGTGCATCGGCTTCGATTGGGAATGCGGCGCCGGCTGCGGTTGGGGGCGTGCGATTTGGCTAATGGTTGACTGTTGGATGCCGCCTGTTTCGACTCTTCCATCGTCTTTGGTGGGCATGATTTGATTTAGGCAAGAGGGATTGCCATCTATTTTCGTTGTTCTGATTGATGAGACAGTTGGACGATTCGGAATCATTTGTTCGTAGTCCGACCATTAGTCACACAGGCAAGCAAGTAGGAGCATGTGAGTAGTTACAAAAGTAAAACTCGTAGCAGATCTCGTAGGTTAGCCTTTGGATTATTAGTAGGGGGTGATTAGCTTTAGACTTGTGCCAGCATTTGTCAGACTCCGGAATTCTTGTGATTATTGTGCTAACAGCTATGAGACTGGTGATTGTGGGGATGGTTCATGTGAGGGGTGCACTGGTAGCAATATTGGAAAAAATACTTGTGTGCTTCTTCAGGGTTTGTCAGGCTCTTCTAATTTGGAGTTGACAGCTGAAACAGCGGTGGTATGATTGCATTTCGCTCCTTACTTCCTTTAGTTCTCCATGCATCATTCCTCTTGTGCATTTGTCCTCATACATGGATATACATTAGTTGACACTTCACACATTCAAGCTGTCTTTATGTAATGCCAGATTATTGTTAAAATGAGAACATCTATTTTTATTTCATATCTATTCTATACTATTCATTCAGCTTTTCTGAACACTTTTGAAACACTTAACAGTATGGCAATGGAGTGTAAGGAAAAATTTACTTCTGAGAATTATCTGTGTCTGTGAGCCATTTTAACTGCAGTCTGACTTCAGTTTGGGATGGCCATTAGGGAGTATGTATTACTTTCCAGTAAAGAGAGTGGAACAAACTCAGGCTGGTGTTACAAATCCATGACTATTTTTTTTCTAGCTTTGGACTCAAATACCTACTGAATGCTCTAATGAGCTCTTATGTTGCTGTCTCATATCATTTAGTGTAGTAAGTTAATTGTTTGAGTGATTTTACCCCTTCTTCTTTTGTGCAGTTCATTTTCCGAAAGGATTTGACACGTTGCCCTGTGTTTAGCAAGTTAAAGACTTTGTTAGTCAATGACTGGTGCATAACTGCGAACCTTGGTCCATTAATCACCTTTCTCCAACACTCACCAATTCTAGAGAAGCTCACACTTCAATTACCTGAGGTGCATAGTTTCTGAGTAACAGCCTTTCTGTTTGAACTTACCATGCATAGTGGATTTAACTTGGTTTGCATATTTCGACAGATTTCTGAAGACTTAAAGGAAACAGGAGGCAGTTATGATATTAACAAGCAACCCTTTCTATCAAAGCACCTTACTGTTGAAGTAAAATGTCACAAGCCAGATGAGCGGGTTCACAAAATTTCAGAAGTACTTTGTACCTGTGGTATAGCTCCTGAACAAATCAAGATCCTGGAGCTTCCAAAGCAAATCAAATCCAGATGCGATGACCCTTGGCCTCCTGGAAGTAAGTTAAACATTGAGAATCTTGATCGTTTTTATGTTTCTGTAATCTGTTTATATATGTGTATGGATCAAATAGAATTCTATACTAGGTGCTTTAATTTACAGTGTTCTATTAAGGTCACATAATCCTACAACTAAAAAAACCCAAATGTTATCGTCGCCAGTCCGGACCGCCCACCGCCCCTCGGACCGCCCCCCCCCCGCCCCCGCGCCTCATCCTCTCTCTCGGACGCCGGTTGCTGCCCCGCAACGCCTCCCTCGACTCCGCCACCCGTCCTTGCTCCGGGCCGATGTCTCTCCGCCTAGCCGCCGCCGCTCCTGCGCTAGGCCGGCCACCGCCGCCCCGTCACCGCGCCCGCGCGTGCGGAAACGACCACCGGTGGCGCTCGCCACCGCCGCACCGCGCGCGCGGCAACGACCACCGGAGTACTAGGAGATGGCGCCGCTCGTGCCGATGTCGCAGCCATGGGTGGAGCAATAGTAAGCCCCCCACCCGTCCCCCTCTCTCCCCCACAATTTTTCCTCCGATTTGGAATGGAGCCCCCCGTGATTTCGCTCTAATCAACGCCGGTTCCTCCTATGACCGCAGCGGCGTGGGGTCCTCCCTCTCCCCGCCGCCGGATCCTCCCTCCCCCTCGGCGCTCCGCCCTCCCAGATCCGGTCGGCCGCCGGCGAGTGCGCGCCGCCGTGCGGGGAGGGGAGGAGGTCACGCCGCCGCCGACCATGGCCAGCACCCACGCCGTCGATGGTGCGGAAGCGGCCGGCGGCGGCACGCCCCTGCATCTCCACCACCCCGCGGCGAGCTGGATCCCTTGCCTGTCTTGAGCTGTGTCGACCGAGGTAGCCGACCCCCTCCTCCCACTTCATCTTCCTCGGGTCCCTTGCCTGTTTTGAGCGATCTGGATGGGTTGCTAGATTGGGCCTAGGAATGGTTAGTCCAATCGTCTGGCCTGTTGATCTGCAGAAGAAATTGGGAGCCTAATTGTGTGAACTATTGTTAACTTGGCTGGACCTGTGATCATTGACCAATCAATTATTTCTTTTACAAGTTCTAAAGATTAACTGCCTATCGACCACTTTGTCTACTGAAAAGTTTGCACCCTCTGTTGTCCAGATAAGTTAATTCAGCCCCTACAAAAAATTAAATTGGATAGAACAAGGTTAAATTTTATTCATATAACTGCTCTTATCTTTTATGAATTGATTTCAGTTTAAAATTATTGTTATGAACTTTGGGATATTGAACTCTATTGTTTAGTAGTGTGACATATCTGTGAATTTGGTTAGGTTGAATCACTTATAATTGAAGATGAATTTTCAAATTCAGAAACACTACTATAGTTTTTAGTAATATTCATTTTGAATAATAACTGAAAAACATTGGATATGCCGGATAACTACATTTTTGCCAACATGTATAGGCTGCCCAATACATTGCTGCTTTAAAATGTTTTATTCTGTACTTTTTTCAAGCTGTACATGTTCCATGTAGTTAGCGATTCTTTTTTCTTTGCTGTGGAAGATGCAACTGGTTTAAGTTTTGTTATATATCATAAGTGTCTTCCCTGTTTTAGTGACATTATGATTTATGAGTGGCTTCTTCGTCATTCATTTGAAGGAAAAAATGCAAGTAAAAAAGGTTCCACTCTAGGCCTCTAGGGATAATCTGGCTACATAAGAAAAGGAAGGCAGAAGGCTGACCTGACATGCTTTTCTATACATAGTTATAATCTGTACATAATCGTCTGTAACAGAAAATAAAGTTTTTTTACATGTAGAGGGAAACAATTTGGGGCATGTAATGTACTGAAACTTTGGCATTGGGTCCTGTTGCTACGCATACAAACAGGGGCGTCTATTCTCTAGAATTCTTAAAAAAAGATTCTGTGCATAAAGACTTGGGAATGGTCTGACATTTTTTTGGTGGTTGTAGAAACTGATTCAGGGACAATGTTGACAAGCATGAAACGTATGGAGGGTTATCGCCAAGATATTGTGAGAATGGAAGTTGTTTTGGGATTCAGAAATTGAGAATAAGGAGGTTAGTTTCAAATTAATTTATAGCTTTTTATTTATATAGAAAGATATAAGAATCATGCCAACAAATATTTTCCGTTTCTGAACAACATGTTTTTCAAACGAGAACATTTAATTTAGGAGTCCAAATTTCAGATTCTTTAGTTTTTGTAACAAGAGGATGTTTCAAAACATTGTAGGAGATTGCAGGGTGCATTCTGATGAGCAGTATAAGAGCTCATCAACAATGGTTTCTAGCAAGATTGTATCTTCCTTGGATTGAAAGCATATGTCACTGTTTGGTTGTTTCATTTGAATTACCACTTGTCATTGTCAGCAAGCCGTGAAGATTTTATATCTATGGTGACTGGTGATTTCTGGCACCTCGCTCATTAGGAAGCAAAAGGACAACCGTGTCTTCAACAATGGCAGCCATCCATTCAGCAGTTCTCCAGGTTGCAGAAGATGGGCTGCAACTTTGGCCGGTGGGAGACTGGGAGGTGAGGATGTAGCGCAGTTGTTGGTAGTCTATTGTTCGATGGACAAACGTAAAATGAGATGAAGTTGTCTGTAACTTATTCATTTTCAATGTGTTGAGAGCGTAGGGAATGAAAAAAGTCTGTAGCGTTAGCACAAATATTATAATATGAATGGTAAACATTCTATGCATGATGTCTTAATTGTCCGTAGCAACGCACGGGCATTACACTAGTTATGGCAAAAGATCAAAATTTCTCCCCTCATGCATTGTTCAAGTTTGGATAACCCCTCTAGTACTTTTTTTTGTTCACTTTATCACCTAAAATTTGTTATTTGGTTCAATTTGCGGTTGACATTTTGCAAGATGATTGCATACAGCACAAGACCTAAGAAAATATATCATTATTTGATAGAATATAATCTTTAATAATAATTTTGTTCTATAAAAAATATATGGAAATTAATATTGCAAATTCATAGTTTATTTTTAAAATAGATTTTCATGTAAATCCAACTTGTGTAGGAAGAAAAAAAGGACAAATTGCTTATAAGATGAGTTTAACAAATTAGCATCAGCTAAGGGTAAAGCAAATAAAAAAACAATAGAGGGTCATATAAACGTAGGCTTTGTTCACATTTATTCTTGCATACTAATCATATATTCATGCATAATTTTACTCTACTTTTTCAAACCTCATTACAAACGTAGGCTTTCTAGTACATACATGATGCACATTTATTCTTTGGAAACGCATCACTGCCGGAATCCCCATGTTTTGTCATGTGCCCAAGGCACACGGTGAAGCCCCAAAAGCCTACGGTAAAGGCTTTGCCATGGGTTACACACGGCAAATGGCCCACGACAGTCAGCACGACAGCAAAGTGCTCTTTGCAGTATATCCTTTGTCGCGCACACGACAAACTCGATCCACAACCTCCACATATGATATCATGAAATATTAACAAATCTCATAACTTTCGGAATTCATTCATTTCTTTAGAATTTTTAAACCATTTCGTTTTCATGTTTCTTAGTCATGGCCATCGAAATTTATTTAGATTTCTAAAAGTAAGATCTCAAATTGAGCTAAATAACATGAATGCCATTTTTAAATTGTTTTATTCTGTTTTTAAATCATTAACCATTCAAATTTGATTTGATTCGAACAATTGTTTGAAATGCAATTAGTTACTTAAATATAGCAAAAATATACAAAAATATTTCAAATTTTAACATAGAATAACACATGTTGTATATGAGTGGGAAAAAAGTTTGGAGAGCATAAGGTAAATTTTTTTGTCTGTTTTGTCGTGTGCCCCCAAAAAGCACATGATAAAGCCAAGCCTTTCTGGCACTGCCTGAGGTGTGAGCACGGTCATCGGTCTAACACGATGCGTTAGGCTTGATGGATGAAGTTAGGTGGTGTTACCCATCGCCCATACTGCTACACGAATGTGTACATTTATTTTTGTATCTTGGACTCGATCGGAGGACAAAACCTCCTGGACGAGCACTGCGGCAGCAGCGTCCTCCTAACGTTGCTTCTCGTATCTCACTTAAACGCTGGTGTATCATGCATACAAGGTGATTCCCTACACGCTGCTGCTGGATTTAAGAGAACTTTTCGATCACAATATGACATGCAAATAGCTTCAGTTTGACAAAGGTAGGTTTTTGTAGAGTGATTATCCAGTCAGATTGCTTGGCTATGATCCAAAAAGTCATTGTTCCTACTCGGGACAGTTCTGTGATTAGTCCTTTTGTTGTTGATATCAATTTTTTAGCTACGAAATTTGTTTCTGTTTCTTTTCTACATGTAACCCGTAGTGCTAATGAGGTGGCTCATTTGTTGGCTAGAGAGGGTGAGCTCATTGCTTACTCAATCTTCTGACATGATGTTCCTGGTTGCATCCAGGATGTTGTAAACTCTCAAAGGTTGAGTTAGTGAATGGGATAACCTCTCAAAGGTTGAGTTAATGAATGGGATAACCTTGATCTAAAAATCCTTAGATTTATTAGTGAGACCCCGCGCCTTACTCCGAGGATTCTTTTTAAGCGAAATTTTAAGGTAAACTTTAAAAGTAGAAAATTAAGATGATTGCAAGGCAGCATTCCTTTGCAAATGACATCATACATCATGTTCATTTTATTGATAGAGAATTCCCTTAAATTATTGATCCTCCATGTGTTCCTCTATGGAAATTTTGTAGTGTGTTATTCACAAAGACATAGAAAATCTATGCACGGATGGTAAGCAAACTTTTAAGGTGAACTTTCAAAGTAGAAAATTAAGATAATTGCAAGGCATCATTCCTTTGCAAATGACATTATACACGAAAACATGTTCATTTTTATAGATAATCGATTTTAAAGTACTGATCCTCCATCTATTCTACTGTGGAAATTTTGTAGTGTGGTACTCGCAAAGACTTATGAATTGTATGCACATATGTTATTAGTCATATAAAATTGGTATGAGAAATAAATAGATAGTCCTAGTGGATGGTGATGTGGTGTTGACATGCATAGCTTGCATGTTGAGAGAAATGGTGTTATGATCCTTAGTGGGGTGCTCCTATATAGGTATAGATGATTACATCGCTGGCGCTACCATATGCTACTTCCTTTCTAAAAAATACTACTCTTTTTCTTTTTTTCCTCTTCATTCTTTTTCCCCGAATCATACATTATAGTTGCTTACATATACGTATGTACACTCACTCCCCCTTACCCCCACTACGTGAAAACCTCAAATAGGCTATGAGACATTCGTAGCGGACCTATAAAGCATGTTGCCATTAATATTAAAGGTAACCGACTTTATTGAAGCCCGTTACCAATGAAACATCCGGACCGCAGCCAAACTTCAACAGCAATAATGCCCGTTACCAATATGTTGCAGCAGTAATGGGCATTATCAACGCCCATTACCAATGTGAGCCTGTATCTGACGTTGACGACGCCCGTTATTCCCAGACCCGTCCCGGGCCCGAAATTTTATTTCATTCCAGTTCTGTGTACACCTTCCCCATCACCCGCGTCCACCCACGCTCCTCTCTCTCTCTCTCTCTCTCTCTCTCTCTCTCTCTCTCTCTCTCTCTCTCTCTCGCGTTCCACAGGCCGCAACCTCTTCTCTCTCCCGCAGCTCCCCTTAGCAGTCTGCGGCGGTGACAGCGATGGCCACCTCCACCCTCGGCACCGATCCCCCCGCGCCAAGGTGAGCTGCTCCGCTCCTCCTCCTCCTTCGCCCCTGTTCTCCACCACCCCTCACCTTCGTCCCTCTCTTCCCTCTCTCCGGCGAGATCTCCTCCCCTCCACCCATGATGGCCTCCCATCCTCCCATCCCCGTTGCCTCCCATGCCAGATCTCTCCCTCCCCTACCTATTGCTAGATCCAGGCATGGGTGCTGCCTATGGGATGGCCAAGAGCCCCACCTCTCCGCCACGCGAAGGAGCACCGGGTGCATCTAGGGTTTAACCCATGGCGGCGACGGCGAAGTCACCGGGCGCGGCAAGCACGGAGGAGAGGATCCAGAAGTTGGATCCGAATCTGGACTCAGCCTTGTCGTCTCCAAGCTTCGCAGATCCGGGGTCCTCCAGTATCCACAAGAGATCCATGGGTGGGCTTCTTCCTCTAGTTCTCTCTCAAGCAGATCTTGTTAATCGTTCTGGTTATTGTGCTATAACATTTTGCGTTTGGCACCTGAGACTGAGAGCATCGCGTTGGCATTTTTCTATGGGTGCAGTGGAGGATGTGATGCTGTGGAGGAAGGAGGTGTCCGGCGAGTTGCTGGCTGCGCTGGTGGCATCCTCGGGGCTCTTCTACTGCGTGTCCGGCTACATGCTGCTCTCCTTCGTGTCCCAGGTGCTCATGATGCTACTCACTATAAGTGTTATAAGAATGATTGATCAAAAGTGCAAGCTCTTCTATGAAATGTGGTGTGTCCTATTATATAGTTGTGCTTCTGTTGACGGTTGATTGTCGTATCAAAGTTCTTTGGACTTGCAAGCGGACAAGTCCTCCATCGTAGCCAAGAGACCCTTCTTCCCTAAAGTGTGAACCCAAGGTATCGAATTCGTGGAACAATGTGTAACGCAAGATCCAATCTAATAAGCGGAAAAGCTTTGATCTCAAGAGGTTGTATTTGCATCTAATCTACTAAATCATCATCAAAACTCATGTAGTCTACCGCACACCGGAGGTAGCAAGAGAAAGAGAGGGGAGAACCAATATAGAGATTGGATCGGGTCTTTTGTTGAAGTTCCAAAGTAAAGAAGAATGTAGCAAAACGAATCTCATTGAAAGCATGGCTCCCGTTCCGACTCTGAGGACTCCCGTTTTTCTCCTTTACCGTACTGTCACTTCGGGGGATAATCTTACGGGTTGGTACTACTCGGCGGGTTCAAGAAGAACAAGATGAAAACGTTTGGTAGATTGGGTATGCACCTCTAGCCACCATGGCTACAAGAACATCCTATGCAATCTACCCGCGGGATAGATCGGGGAGGAAAACACCCAAACGAAGACAAAATCACAACGAAAGCACTTGATGCTAAGAATCAGATTCAATCTACTAATTCAACATAAAAGTAATACATAGACAAGATCACCACCAGGATCCTACCTCAATCTTGATCCTAGCCCCTGGAACTCCGACGTGGTCTTCCATGCAAGGTTCCCAAACCGGCTAGGGGAACCCTAGTCAACCATCTCGACCCTCTCCTCTCCGGGATGGTGTCCTTCTCTTCTCTGCTCCTCGATGGATGATGACGAATTAATTTCTCTGTGGATCTTGGCGAGGGGGCTATAAATAGTCCAAATGGCGGCTAGGTCAAAGGGGGTGCCGAACCAGGCCCGGAATGTGCTGGGCCAGCCGGCCTGGGCCGACCGACCTGGGCTCGTTTCGGCCCTATTTTCTCCCCGGTTGCTTCTCGTGTGATTCCTTATTTGTGTGCACTTGCATGTGGGACTTTGATGTCGTTTTCTTCATGGTTAAGGCTTGAATCCTTGCTATCCAAGCTTCATTGTTTTCTGGTTGAGTCCTTAAAGATTTGCAAGTTGACGCTTCAGTCCTCGGGTCATTTGGAGTCATGTTCATCGCGTGTCTTGACTCTTGTCGGGCTTCATGATCTTCTTCCAAAGTGCTTGATGAACTTATCCCGAACGTCTCCTCTTTAGCGTAGATTTCCCACGTAAACAATAAACTCCAAGATCGACATGAAAGAGTGAACTTGTTATATACGGGGGGTTAGTTCTAGTGGTTAGAATAATAAATTAATGCCAACATTAAAGGTAAACTCATGGCTAGGTCGACAGAAATTCACCGTCAACATCTCCCCCATGCTTAAACCTTACTCGTCCTCGAGTAAGCCTTTAATGAATATTAGCGTTGCCTTTCATTGTTTATACCCTACACTTGATCATACACGAGAAAACATAATGCTCTCAAGGATTTAATCATTAAAGTTCCATAGTGTACTAGCCTTCATCCTTATGGAGGGTAGATATGAATTTAAGCACTTCCCACAAGTAATTACGTCATGCTCTCAAATTTTAAATGAATCTTAGAAATTTGAAATTAAGAGTGAGATGAAGAAAAAGATCTAAACAAAGTTCAAAAATAAACTTCCTTGCATCTTGCTCATGTACTCTCATCCCATCTTGTCTCTCAAAACCTATTCATTCTACTCCTTCCCCCTCAATATATAGTGGAAGGCTTTATGTGGAGCTTTTTAGGAAAGTTTAGTCCTACCAAGATATTATAAATGAGATGTTATCAAAACAAGACAAGCTTCTCATTGGAAAATAATATTATATCAAGGAGGGGGAGAGAAAAATACACACACTTTGAGATAGGTGGACATGTGCAAGTGGCAAAGAGTGATCCCGAGGCACAAAGGAAGTCCTCGTTATCGGATTTTACATGGTTGGAAAGATGAGTGTGGATCTTAAATCTTGAAACTTTTGAGATTCCTAATGCACTTTAGAGAATCAGGGAGTTTACTTTATTTTATTTTTATAAACTCATTTTTTCTTTTCTCATACCTATTTTTTAATTTCTTTTTTTATTTATACTCATTTTTTCTTTTTTTCTTCTTTCATCATTTTCATTTGCTCCCCTTGAACTCTAAATTGCATTGTACCTACCTACTCCCCCATGCTTAGTCGTTTGCTCGTCCTCGGGCAAAGAGGTGATAGAGATAAGGTAGGTACTAGAAATATTTTTCCTTTGGAGAGATACTTGAAATCTTCAACCTTGGCACCATCTTGCGATCTTCCTTGAATTGACGATCCATACTCAATGATAGGTTGTGGTCAAGGAGGTAAACACAAAAGATGATGTTTTTGGTTTTAAGGGTGGATATCCGACGAGGTTTGCGAAATCTCCGATGTGGGGATACATAGGGGGTGTTTGCAGCCTGCACTAGCTCCTAGCCAGGCTAACTCTAAGCCAGGTTAGCCTTGGACAGGCTAAATCAATGCAAACGGCTCGTGTTTGGTAGGATGGCCAGAGATAGTCTGGGTTGTTGTGCTCATGTTTGGTAGCCTGCATAATGTGATAAGATAACCCTGTGTTAGCTAGAGGTGAAGTTACCACCCATTCCCTCTCTCTTCTATTCTCTTCCCATTCACCCCCATTTTCACCTCTGCCCGGCGTACACATCCGCTGCCGCGGGCCTCGACACCCCCGCCTCCTGTCATGGTGTCTCCGGCCGGACGACAAGGACCTCGGTGGCCATCTCTTAGCAGCAGAAGTGGATCTGAGAGGAAACGAGGAGAGGGGAGTCGATGGCGTTGACCAAGGGAAGGGTCGCCAATCGAGCTCGTCGGAGCCACCGGAGGGAGCCGCCACCACGGGAGCTCCACGTCGTCGAGTCCAAGCCATAGCACCACTTCTTGTGGCTTGTGGACCGCACGACCGATGTCTCCTGAGCTCCACCGTCTCCATCGCCGCTGTCCCCAGAGCTCGGCCATGGAGGTCGAATCAAGCTCTGGTGGTGTCGAATCGAGCTCCGGCAGCCTCGACGCCCAGATGGGCAGCGCTCCCAGTCGACACGCCCACGGCGGCGGCGCGTCGAGGCGCGACCTCAATAGCCAGACGAGCGTCGCTCTGGGTCGATGCGCTCACAACGACGACACCTCGAGCGCGCGACCTCGACAGCCAGACAGGCGTCAGACAGGCGGCGACACGGCGGACGGTTCTCCGACAGCTACGACTACGGTGCGTGGAGCCACGACGAGGGTGAGCGAAAGCAACACGATGGCTTGTGCAAGCCTGCACAACCGGAAACGCAAATGAGTTGTGTTTCCCACTATGCAGGTTTTGCCTCTCCTTTTGCATATCATAAGCCTGGCTAGGACCATATGCAGGCTACCAATCCCTGGTAAGCTGCATTACACAAGCCTGGACAGAGGTTGTGCAGCCTACCAAACACCCCCATAATGCACGGATAGAAAGGCTAGCAAAAAGATAGATATGCAAAATCGGAATGACCAACTTCTTAGTCTCGGGCCTGAGAAATCTAGGCCTGAAATAACTAACCCAAAAATAATCTTCTATACTAAGGTTTATGCACTCAATATATATATGGCTTTGGATAGGTAGAGCAAAATGCAAGTAGCATTAATGACAAGGTTAGCATATATATTTTTAAGAACAAATCATCTTTAACTCATCCAAAATTGAGAGCATGAAAATAACACTATGGGTCTTATTTTTACATAACCTCCACAAAAGATTAAGCTAGCAATTTAATTAATTTCATATTCACATTAAAGAGAGCATTAGCTTAATCATGCATAAAACAACTACAGAAGTTGAGCAAAGTGGCAACTTTTCCTCATATATTATCATGGCATCAACTTAATATTTTTACCAAAGGTTGATCAAGGTGGGAAACTTTATTCATGGTGATCTTAAACTAACTCTACTATTATCACACATGCTGAAAATAAATAAAAACAGAAAATGCTACACATATGTTAACTTGCACAAAAGCTGAAAATAAAGAGAAGGAAAAGGAGAAAATTAAATCGAATTTGAAAGCATTATTATTTCTTTTTCTTCCTCCTTCTTCCTTTATTTTCTGGTGGTTTATATTGATGGTCCGACACGTTGTATCCTTGCTTGTATTGTGATTGTGTCGGTCCTCCTCTAAATTGCTCCAATGGTGAAGGCAACCAATTTTATAGGCGATGTTTGCGGTCCCTCCTTCTTGCATTTGTTGGATGGAGCGCCATGAAAACTTCGTGAGGAACATGTATGGTGGAGGATGTGGTGGCGTGGCTGCCCCACTCCCCCAGGCTTGCATTTGACATACTTCCTTCATATAGTGGTGGTATTGGAATCCTTCCATGGTTGTTTATTAGCTTCATGCGCAGCCCCTCGTTCATCTTGGGTTACGAAGGATGATTTCTCTTACACAATTTTTCTTTTTAATCTTTTTCGTCGGTATAAGAAATCCTTCCTCTAACTAATTTTTGTCTCCCTTCAACAAATAAATTTAGCCCCATGTTGAGGAACGTCAACTTGCACCCTCTCCTCTCATCTCCACTAATTTATTTTCCTTGCTTCATGTACTCGACCCCAAAGAAAATCCAGACGACGAGGAATTTTGGGTTTCTTGTAACCTTCTCCCGAAATCATTCCCCAAAAATCCTTCTAGCATATCTTCTTGAACTTCAACTTGCTCTGGGGCTTCCTTCTTGGGACCGAGCAACTCTCTATTATATCCATAAGGAACTAATTGCTCTTCATCTTCAAGGCGAAATGAGATGCACGACACTCCTTCA
The DNA here is from genome assembly GCA_947561735.1 of Cenchrus americanus. Taxonomy (NCBI): domain Eukaryota; kingdom Viridiplantae; phylum Streptophyta; class Magnoliopsida; order Poales; family Poaceae; genus Cenchrus; species Cenchrus americanus. The sequence continues at coordinate 194,411,574 of OX387242.1, forward strand.
TTAATAACCGGTGCTAATGTCATAAGAACTTCCAAATCAAGCTTCTTGTGAGTATTCACACCAACTCCATAAAGAATCGCACCCATCCAAGGTTGCTCAAGATTTGATATCCGAGTAGAATCCAGCACTTGGAGGGCGTCATCGAAATCAACATTTGGCTCGAGCCTCTTCTCAAGACGAACACGCCTCTCCTCCTCCTCCTTGTCTTCATGATACATCCATTGGAACACCTCAGAGTGTATGGTGGTGGAGCGGATGAACGAGTTGAGCATCATGGTGGAACGGGTGGTTCTTCCGTGTGTCCTTGCGGTTCGGTGAACTTTGTGTACTCCTCATGCCACCGAGGGGTAGTGTGTCGCTCCTCGGTGGTGCCACATCTTCCTCCATGATTTGGGGAGACTTGGAGACCGAGTGCCTCCTCGAAGAACTCGATGATGGCGCCTTCGATGATCGTGTCTTCTTGGTGAAGAAATTGGTGGCCATCTTCCACATTGTTGTTTACTAACTCACAACGAGTGCACTGGGGGTTGCTTGCCGGTGGGAAAACACACAAGGGAAGTATATGGAGGGTGGAGTTTATTATTATTATTATGATTATTTTTTTTGTGAGGTGCACAAGATAGGATGGATATTAGTCCATAGGGTTTGTGGATTCTTGAACATGCAACCACCTATCATGGTGAAGCTAAACTAATATATTGAGGTGTGTACATGAGACCACTTTAGCTAAACCTACAAATGTTATGATGATGGGATCTACGGGAGTAGTGAGACCTATACTCCCAAAAAGCGTGGTGGCTAACCTTAGGCATCAAAGCATTATCAACATAAACAAAAGATTGAAACAAAAGATTCAACGATTACATGACAAGATCCTCACCCCATGGAACTCAAATATATCTATGTTGTTTCTAGAGCTTATGGGCTATGAACTCAAGAACACAAATTAACAAATGCATAAAATACTTACCAGGCGAAGGGGAGCACCGAGGGACATAAGTGGGGGCTAGGGCGGTCGGCCTAGGCTGATCGGCCTAGGGGCCCTCCTACTCCACTTGCTTTGATCTTTCTCCGAGATACTTCTTGCTACCTTCTTGCCTTGTGTCTGCGTGATCCACAAGATTCCTCCACCCAAATGTTCACAACACTCCTTTGCTGCGTGATTAAGGGTTCCACCTCTATTATTTTACTTCTTGTTCCATCTTGTTCCCTTGCCTTTTGTGCTTCCACCAATTTCCTACAAACAAAGCCCTTGCTTCCCCCATGCTTGTCCTTTACATGTGCCCGAGATGCCAAAAGATGGAGGCTTCCCGTGATGCATCATGGGGCACAATATGTTAATCAAGCTCAAAGACCTCCCCTTAGACAAGTTTAGATGCTAATCACTCCTCTAATTTTGAAACTTTAAGAATTAACTCAGCGCTAGCGATGAGTCCAAATACATCATTAGAGGAGATCTTAGGCATCAAAAACAATTATAAAATTTATTTTGGTTGCACCGGGATCAATTGCTTTCATTAATTGATATCAAGTTCCTCCGGCTTGACCGTGGGGGCATAGGTTTAGGTTCTTTTTTTTTGCCAAACATGAGAGAGATATTTTGAATAAAAATAAAGTTAATGGGGCTTAGAAAAATTCTAAATCTATAGAAACTAATGTATGTCAAGTTGAATGAAACCAAAAATAAAGTTGCTTAGGTTCACGCGAGTCCTACCATGCATCAAACATTAAAAACATTAAAGAACATATCAAGGCTCTAATCGTGTGTTCTTAATATGTGAAACAAGCCAACCTAAACATCATGGAGAGGATGAAAGGTTGGGGTACATTCTGAATTTTTTGTACTAGTTTCTCAAAAATAAGATGCAAACAAAACTTGGGATGGCTCAAGTCATTGGTTTATGATCAATATAAATTTTAAGTAAAATGACCGAGCAATTATAATGTCTATAAAAATTATTCAACCACATAAAAATTTATAATATGTAATGCATAGCAAATTCTAAGACCAACTTACTTGAAAAACTTGAAAATTTTCTTCGGGTTGCCCTACTGGTAGCTTGACTCTTCAACGGGTTGTCCTCCCGGTAGCTTATTCTTGACTCGACGGACGGGTTGCCTCTCGCAAGTGCTTCGTTTATAGTCTATAGCTAGGCTTCTTCTCTTCTTCACTTTGGATCAATGCTCTTTGTGGGTGTTGCAATCTTGGGGACCCTACTTCTACACCATCCTTGGCTTTGGTGTAGGTTTATTCTTCGGCGTAGTCATCTTTTTGGCCTTTACAAGCAGACATTGATTATTGGTCTTGACGGATGCAACAACTTTTGTATCTTCTTTGCTTCATTCTCCCTTGACTCCTCCCTTCCGATGCGATGATGAGGTAAAATGTATTTAACATGAATCGTGTTACATACCTCGAATCATGGTTGACTTGAATGCACTCCTCACGCCATCAATGTCGAACATGACCTCCCCCTTGCCGATGTCGATTGTTCTAATGGTCTTGAGGAACGATCTCCCTAGGATGAGTGGCGATGAGTGTCGTATGGACCTCCCTGGGCCCACTACCTCGGTGGGTACCAGGACCGACTACTCGGTGGGCCCCTGGGACTACCCGGCTTGCGCTACACGGCACCTGAAGGCGTGGAGCACAAGGACTACACAGGAGTAGTACTCGGTTAGGAAGCTGTGCATGTTCCGCACTGCGCAGAGGACTCCTAGACGTACTCGACTAGTACTCTCTTCCTACTCCGACTTGTAACCCTGCCTCCCGGACTATATAAGGCGAGGCAGGGACCGATCTCCTTCATCTAATCTCAGCTCATACAACCCACGGCGCACTATTGCACCATCCTGTAATCGTGCCCTATCAATCCAGAGCTACGCAGCATACAGGACGTAGGGTATTACGCACCTCGCGGCCCGAACCTGTCTAAATTGTGTGCCACGTGTCTCTTCCTTCGAGTTACCGATCTCGGCGAGTCACATTCATCTACTTCGGGTACTCCCCGTAGTAGGTTGCCGGTCTAAAACACCGACAGCTGGCGCGCCAGGTAGGGGATCTCGCTCGAGATCACATGGCGAACTCGACGGCTTCCGTTCACATCAAGCCAACCGTCGCCTTCAACCGCGGCGACACCTTCGTCTTCGGCGCCTGGGTCTGCACTGCTGATGGCGCGGGCTCCTTCCAGCGCCGCCTGATCATGCAACCCGACTCGAGGACAGGCCTTGTGACGCTTCCCGAAGTTGTCACGGGCAAGCTCGCCGGCAAGTTCGGCGAAATTTCGCTTTCCAACACACACGCTGACTTCGAGCTCGAGTCCGTCTCCAACTCGAACCCGACGTCGCCATGGGCCATCGCATGCGAGCCAGCTCCTCAGCCATCGCAGGCGGCCCGTCACCAGGCCAGCGCTCCGCGCGTGGCCCCCGCGTTCCCAGCCGGGCCCGCACGGAGGCTTCTACACCACGCCGGGCCGGCAAGGAGCCCGTAACCGAGTACAACTCGGACTCCGACGCCGCCCCCGACCACATCTCGGACTCCAGCCCTCTCTCCGAGTTCTACTCGAACCCGGACTACGAGTTCGACTTTGGGTCGGACCCTGAGGAGCCCGAGTCCGAAGATGACTCCTCTGAGCTTCCCTTGTCAGGGCCGCCTGCCGGGCCGGTTATAAGATCGACGCCGGACGGAAGATACGTCTGCGGCCGACCGCAAGCCCGCTGAGCTGACAAAGGAGGACTCACGCTACGTCGCCTACATCGACTCGCTACCGTTCCAGGAGGGAACACCACTAGCCCAGGCTGACTCAAACACACCAACTGAGGTGGCACCTTCTGAGTCAAGCTTGGGTACCCCCGATCGTCAAGTCTTCATGGCTGCCGGCGACACCCCGGGAACCTCAGGCACGGCCGCAGACAAGTACTTGGAGGACATCTCCGCGACGAGCCGTCCGTCGATGCCCCCGCGGACGAGACCGACGCCAACGGGGACGCCGGCGCGAACGTAACGAGAAGCGCAACGAACGACGCCGGCGGCTCGGAGACAACCTTCCCATCCGCAACCTTGCGGAAGCTCTCGGCGTTGAGAGCAGAGTCCACACCACCTCCCGAGCAATGCCTCATGTCGATCACAACGATCGCACGCCAAGCTCGGGGCATACGGCCGGGAGAGGTCATCGCCAAGCTCGCCGAAGAAGCCTACTTCATGCGGGTCGACAAGAGAGTCGGCCCAACCTCTCCCGGCCTAAGCCTCGCGACAACGAAGCTACTAGTCGCAAGGCCGACCCCGGTCCTAACCGTACTCGGGGCGACATCCCGCCGACCCAAACCGTCGACGCTCCACCGCCGGCGGACCCTCGCGGCAAGAAAACGGCAACCGAGAGGTCGTCCCCCACCGTGCCCCGGCCGGTGGCGGCGGCAACGACCCCCGACGGCGGCGGCGCCGACGGCGGCGCCTCCAACCACGGGGCCAACAAGAAAGCCGGGAGGCGGCGGCGCCGCGGCGGCCGCGGCCACGCGCATAGCCACGCCTCCGGCGCCTCTCGGGGCGGGTACGATGCTCGCCGGAGAATCGAAGAGTTGCGGCGAGAAGAAGTTGACGACCGCCGCCGAAGGCGACGGCTTCCCCGCCTTCTCACCCCGGCCGCAACTTCGCTCCTCCCCGACAAGTTCAAGCCTTTGGGGATTACCAAGTACGACGCGAAGCAGGATCCCATCCAGTGGCTCCGATGCTACGCTCTCTCCATCGAGAACGCCGGCGGCAACGGCGACACCAAGTGCCTCTACTTCCCCTTCGCCCGGACCAAGCCCCACTCACATGGCTCGAGTCGCCGGACAAGCACTCAATCGACAAGTGGGACCACCGAAGGAGCAGTTCACAAGCAACTTCGCGGGCGCCATGGGCCGTTCGGGTACTCGCATGGACCTTGCCATGATCAAGCGAGAACAAGGCGAGACCCTCCGCAAGTACATGCGCCGCTTTTTCGACAAGCGCGCTACCGTCGTGGACGTCACCGACAAGGAGGTCATCGACCTCTTCCAAGACGGGCTCTACCATCGCCGCACCTTCGAGGACTTCGGTCGTCGCCGCCCCAAGTCCATTCCCCACCTCAAGGACATGATCACGTCCTGGGCGGACGAAGAGGACAAGGCTAACGCCAAGTACGACGCCATCCGCGGCAAGTCCAAGCAGAACCAAGGTGGCGGCAGCAGCAGCAATCTAAACCAAGGCGGCCGCAACAACAACAACAACAACAACTACTCGGGTCCCAACCGCAAGCGCAAGCCAGACAACACTGTCGCGGCTATCCAGCGCCCCCAGAAAGGGAACTCGAAGAAGAATTCCGGTGGGTTCAAAGACCTGCTGAAGGAGAAGTGCCCGTGGCATCCAAACGGCAACCACACTACCGAGCAAGGTGCTACCACTCGGTGCATGCACTCAAGGATACGCCGGAGCCACCGCACCCTCACGATCGAAGAACAAGAAGAAGGACGGCGACGACAACGACTTCCAAGAACCCGAGAAGACCGTCAACGTCCTCTTCGGCGGACTACCCGGCGAGCGGGAGCGAAGGCTACTCGCCGTGAAGTGATGTCCATTGAACCGCCGGTTATGACCCCTCTCGTGTGGTCGAGACACCTATCACCTTCTCCCGCGCGGACCAATGGACCGGCTTCTCCGAACCAGACGTTTCCCTCTCGTCCTGAAACCAACAGTGGCGGGCTCTAAGCTCAACAAGGTGCTCATCGACGGCGGAAGCGGGCTCAACGTCCTCTTCACCAAGACCCTGAAGAAGATGAACCTTGACGTCACCCCCATGCTCGACAAGAGCAGCATGCCTTTCTACGGCATCGTCCCAGGCAACGCGGCCATCCCACTAGGCTCGGTGGTACCGCCGCTACCTTCGGGCGTCTCGCGACAACTACCGCACCGAGTACATCAAGTTCGAGGTCGCGGATATCGAGACTTCCTACCATGCCATCCTCGGCAGACCGGCCATCGCCAAGTTCATGGCGGTGCCCCACTACACATACTTGGTACTCAAAATGCCAAGTCCAGCTGGCGTACTCTCCCTCCAAGGGGACTTGAAGATCTCTCACGACTGCGATACAGAGGCCGTGGTGATCGCTTCAACAAACCAAGTACCCAACCCGATGATGGAAGTCTACGCTGCGTCGAAGAAGCTTGCCACAAGCGAACTCGACATTCCGGAGAAGTCTGACAGCGCCAACAAGCCTCAGCCACCTGAGGAGGTACTCGTCAGGGCGATCGACCTTGGAACAAAGCGATCCCGAAGAAGACCACCACCATCGGAGCCGGCCTCGACCCTAAATAGGAAGACGCGCTCATCGCCTTCCTTCGGGCTAACCGCGACATCTTCGCGTGGAAGCCACGGACATGCCAGGAGTGCCCAGGGAGCTGATTGAGCACTGCCTCAACGTCGATCCAAAGGCCACCCCCAAGCGACAACACCTCCGACGCTTTGCCGACGACGGACGAGACGCCATCAAGAAGGAGCTCGCCAAGCTCCCGGCGGCCGGCTTCATTCGAGAAGTCTTCCACCCTGAGTGGCTCGCCAATCCCGTCCTCGTCCGCAAGAAGAACTCGAACGAGTGGAGGATGTGCGTCGACTACACCGACCTCAACAAGCACCTGCCCCAAGGACCCCTTCGGGTTGCCGCGGATTGACCAAGTCATCGACTCCACGGCGGGGCCGCGACCTGCGCCCGCTTCCTCGACCGCTACTCCGGTACCACCGGATCGCAATCAAGGAGGAAGACCAGGAGAAGACCGCGTTCATCACCCCGTTTGGCGCGTATCGCTACACGACCATGTCTTTCGGGTTGAAGAACGCGGCGCTACCTACCAACGGGCCATCCGGAGCCGCTTCAAGCGGCAACTCAACAAGAACGTCGAGGCCTACGTGGATGACGTGGTTGTCAAAACCGGGGACTCCGGGACCCTCATCGACGACCTTGAAGAGACCTTCGCATCGCTACGCGAGTACCGCCGGAAGCTTAACCCGAACAAGTGCGTCTTCGGCGTCCCTTCGGGCAAACTACTCGGCTTCATCATCAGCCAACGCGGCATCGAAGCCAACCCCCGAGAAGATCTCCGCCATCACCGCATGAAAGCTCCCACGAGCATCAAGGACGTCCGTAAGGTGACGGGGTGCATGGCGGCATTGAACAGATTCATCTCGAGGCTAGGAGAACGGGGCCTCCCCTTCTTCAAACTACTCAAGCATCACGAGAGGTTCGTGTGGACCACAGAGGCGGATCAAGCCCTTGCCCAGCTCAAGGACTTCCTGTCGAAGCCGCCAATCCTCACGGCTCCTCACAAGGGCGAGCAGCTACTGCTCTACCTAGCTGCGACTACTCACGTGGTCAGTACTGCCATCGTTGTCGAGCGGCAGGAAGACGGCCACGCCTATCCGGCCCGGGGCGCCCGGCCTACTTCGTCGGCGAGGTTCTATCGTAGTCCAAGGCTCGCTATCGGCCCGTGCGAAGCTCCCGTACGCTCTACTCATCACCTCGCGGAAGCTACGACACTACTTCCGGGGAGTACTCGGTCTCCGTCGTCACCGACTACCCGCTCGGCGACATCCCGAGGAACCAAGACGCCACCGAAGGATCTCCAAATGGGCCGTCGAGCTCGGCGCCCTCACCATCGACTTCAAGCCACGCACGGCCATCAAGTCGCAAGCACTAGTCGACTTCATGGCGAGTGGCGGGAGAACCGGCTACCTACTCCCACCGTGCGACCGAGCATTGGGTGATGTACTTTGACGGCTCACTCAACCTCGAGGGCGCGAGCGCGGGGGTACTCCCCGATCTCTCCAACGGGCGAACAACTCAAGTACGTCCCCGCATCTTCGGAAGGTCTCAAACAACGAAGCCGAGTACGAAGCCCTCCTACACGGGCTCCGCCTCGCGGCTTCACTTGGCATCAAGCGGCTACTAGTCTACGGCGACTCCGCAGTGGTCATCAATCAAGTCAACAAGTCTTGGGACCGCAACAAGGAGAACATGGACGCCTACTGCCTAGAAGTCCACAAGCTCGAGATCAAATTCTATGGTCTCGAGTTCCACCACATCGTTCGCGACAACAACGTTGCAGCGGATGTCCTCTCGAAGCTCGAATCCACCCGCGCCCAAGTACCGCGCGGCGTCTTCGTCCATGAGCTTCACGCGCCATCCATCCCGGAGCCGGCGCCACCGACCACCGCCCCGGCCCCATCAACCACCGGGCGGAGAGGTCATGATGATCGACGTGGACCGGAGGCAACCCTTCATCGACTACCTCGGCGAGCGAGAAGGTCCCCTCCGACAAGAACGCGGCCGAACAACTCGTCCGCCGCGCCAAGTCTTACGTCCTCGTCGGCGACAAGCTTTACAAGCGAGGCGCGTCTTCTCGGGAGTACTCATGAAGTGCGTCCCTTGCGAAGAAGGCAAGGACATCTTGGAGGAGATCCACAAGGGCGTCTGCGGCAACCACGCGTCCTCACGCACGCCCGGTCGGCAAGGCCTTCCGCGAGCCTTCTAGCGGCCCACGGCCCCGGGCGATGCCGAAGAACTCGTCGAAGGTGCCAAGGATGTCGGTTCTTCGCCAAGCAGACAACACGTCCCCGCCTACAAGCTAGTCACCATACCGCCAACCCGGCCCTTTGCCCGCCGGGGGCTCGACATGATTGGGCCACCGCCAACCGCGCCGGAGGATTCAACAGGTACCGGTGGCTATCGACAAGTTCACCAAGTGGATCGAGGTCAAGCCGGTCACATGCCCCAAGGCCGACAGAGTACTCAACTTCCCGGATGAACTCGTACACCGCTACGGGCTACCCCACCGCATCATCACGGACACGGGGGTCCAACTTCAACAACCACCGCTCCGGGAGTACTGCGAGAACAGCGGGATCGACGTCAGATACGTCTCAGTTGCCCATCCACGGGCCAACGGACAAGTCGAGCGCGCCAATGGGATGGTGCTCGACGCCCTCAAGAAGCGGCTACACGACGCTGCTAACTCAAAAGGGGGCAAGTGGGTCAAGGAACTACCCAACGCACTCTGGGGGCTGCGGACTCAACCATCCAAGCCAATGGGGCAATCCCCCTACTTCCTGGTCTACGACTCTGAAGCCATCCTCCCTGCCGATGTCATATGGAACTCACCAGCAGTGGAGCACTACGACGAAGGCGTCTAAGAAGACAACAGACGAGTTGATATCGACAGCCTCGAAGAAGCTCGCTGTGCTGCCCTCGTCCAATCAGCAAGGTACCTAGAGGGTATCCGACGCTACCACGACCGCAACGTCAAGGAACGCTCCTTCAACGTTGGAGATCTTGTCCTCCGCCGTATCCAGAACACGGAAGGACTTCACAAGCTCAGCTCCCCCTGGGAAGGCCCCTTCACCGTGGCCAAGGTGACCGGGCCAGGCTCCTACCGCCTCCAAACACTTGAAGGCGAAGAAGTCAACAACTCGTGGAACGTCGACCAACTCTGTCGATTCTACGCCTAGTCTACTCGACTACTCCGGGGTTCAAGTCTACACGACTACATCAACACCCCTTGCCGCAAGCGACCCTCCGGGTCCTGGCTCCAAGTCTCCGGACTACTCTCCTCCGGAGTCCGGCCCATGCGGCTACCTACGGACCACGGGGTCGCGACGAGCGTCAAGGACTCTAGCAGCGGTCTACCAAGAGACCACACTCCAAGATCCACCGCGCGGCTACCTACGGATCCGCGATCCGACCTACACGGCTACTTACGGATCACTCACTGTAAGCGGCTACCCGCTCCAGTACTACTCAGCTGTAAGCGGCCTTCGGTCCGGGCGACTACTTGTAACTACGGCCCCGGCCACCGGGTGTACTTCTTCGCAATAAAGTTTGATCGTTCATCAACTTCTTTATCGTCTACTCCCCGCGACGGGACTACTAAGCCGAGTACTACTACTCGCACCTACTCCACGATGGGCGCTCCGCACTCCGAGATCGCGGTTACGAGTACTCATTGATGGAACATCACATTTCATTGATATATGAAAAAGTTCATTACAACTTGTTTCCTATACAACTACGGCTACTAGCTATCTATGCGGGGCTACCGGAGGTTCAACTTATCGGCTACCGCTCCGCGATGGGAGCCATCTCGCTCCAAAGCAACTCGGCGTCTCGCTCATCCGAGCCGGTTGGCGGCTACCCCGCCGGCGACTACCTCCACGAGAGCCTTCGGGAAGTACGACTTCATGAAGGCCGGCACCGCTTCGGGATCGACTTGGCCATGTGCTTCACGTAGGCGGCCCGGCCGGCTTGGCGCCTCACGAAGTCGATCCGCCAACGGAGCGATCTTGGGGCCGCCGGGTGCGGCACCGGGAGCCTCGCGATCGGGAGGGCAGCCTCTTCAAGGTCCTTCACCGGGGCCGGAGCGCTTCGCGGTCTTCGTTCAACTTTCGCAAAGATTTGTAGCGAGGCTTGACGAGATCCCGCCGATGCAATCCGCAACTCCATGTGCTTCTCGCACTCGAAGGCCAGCTCCTTGTAGTCGAGTTCAAGTACCTGGCGGGCTTCTTGCTCCCGGTAGAAGAGATTCTTCATGCTGACCTCCGAGGCCTTCAGCTGCTCTACTTGGCCTTCGAGTTCTGCAACAGCGGAACACAACAACGGGTCAGAGTTTGATGACTTCCAACAAGTACCCGACAAGTCAAGAGACATACCTTTATTCTTGTTGCGGAGACCTTTGTTCTTCCGCACCAGCTCGTCACCCTTCGCCTGCAAGTCCATCACATCGTTGTGGTACTTGGCGAAGGCGGCGTCAAGCTTCGACTGCATGGCGGCCGCATGCTTCCTCGACTTCACGAGCTGCTCCTCCAAGGCTTCAGCTCGCAGTACCGTGTCGCCGTAGCCTTGCAGCAGATTTGACTTCTCGCGGGATCGCTCCGCGACGTCCTGCACAAGGCAAGCCCAAGTCACGCAGAGTACTCAACGCAAAGGATTGACTACTAGGGAGGCAACGGCCACGTACCTTCATCCACAGTTCGGCTCGCCGCATCGCCTCCAGGTGCTGCGCCAACACCGCCGGCTCGACAAGATCGTCGGCAAGCAGCTCAATCCCGCCACGGCTACTCGACGTAGCCTCCGTCATCGGCGCCGAGCGGATAGGCTCCGCGTCCTGGATCTCGGGGGATCGGATTGCCACTTCCAGGGCAACCCCTGGCGACGTGGTAGCCGCCTCCCCCACGGCGGACTTCTCGACGGTTTCCTCCATGGGCCCGGGGGCTCCTACCGCAGCCTCTGGGGCTTCTGGTGTCAACTCCTGCATGGGCACCCCTGCAGGGATGTCACCCCCCTTCGCCCTGTCACCAAGGAACACGCGCATCAGTATCTACGACTACTCTTTTTGGGGCTATATAGCTTCAGGAAGAGTACTCACCTTCGACTACGACCGCCTATGGCAGCGGCGCTTCGGTAGCCGGGGGCTCGGTCGCGGCTTGGGCTTCTGGAGCGGGCTCCTCGACGGGCGGTGCGGCCTTTTCTGCCTCTGCTGCCGTGGGCTCCTCTCCGTCCCAGCTCAAGTCTATGGATTTTCCGCGTAAGTATCCACGGAGGGTCGTCGATAAAATCGACTACTACAATGAGTACTACTCATGAAGGCGTGGTACTTACAAGTTCGACCAGGACGATAGTCACGGCCGGAGCACCGAGGATGCCGGCGATGTCAACCGGGTCCACCCTCGGTGGGCGTTTCTTCTTGCGCCTCCTCGACTACCGCCTCCTCCACGGTGGCGGCGGCCGGCGCAGACGCCTCCTGCGTCCCCGCGGCTTCCGTCTCTCCAACGGCGGCGGACGTGGGTACTCTGCTCTCCTCTGGAGCGGGGGGCCGGCGCTACACCGCGCCGAGATTTCTCCAACAAAGGGGGCTGGACTTCGGCTTCCCAGTCGGTTCCCCCACTGTGGGCCACATGCCCTCATCGCCCTCCTCCACGGGCTCGCCGGCGGCCTCTCCTGAAGACAAAGGAAGAGTACTCGTCAACAATGTACTCGAACGGCGGAAACTCGACCACTCTGTTCAAGATAACTTACCTCCGGAGGCGTGGTCTCTGAGACCTTCATCTTCTTTGCCACCCGCTTCTTGGCGGGGTTGCGCGGCTTCCTTGGCGGCGCGGCAAGGCTAGCCTCCAGGCTAGCCGGAGGGTCTTGCACGAGCGGCACATGAGGCAAGCCTGGACGGCTAAACCTCGACCGCAGCTGGAAGCAGTCCTGCAGCGTGTCTTCATCTTCATCATCGTCATCGGAGGTATCCTCCACGATGACGGTGTCGTCGCCGTCTCCGACTACTCGGCGCTCCTTCGCCTTCTCCACCGTTGGGATCTCGATTCCGCTTGGTGGTGGTTGCGGCTCGGAGACGAACCGCTTCACATCGTCCTGCGCAAAAAAAAGATACAAGGCGTCAGCAACTGCACTACGAGTACCTATTACTCGACGAGGGGGTACGACTACTCACCTCGTTGGGCGGGCGCGCGGCGGAGTACTCCTCGACAGGGCACGCCGTGTACTCCGGCATGTCCTTGAAGATCCTCGACAACCTTTCGATGATGTCGTTGTCCTCGAGCTCGCCCCCCGGCATCCGCGACGTGTCGTCTTCGCCGGTGTACTCGAAGCCCATCGTATCCCGCGCCGACAGCGGCTGGATCCGGCGCTTCATAAACCGAAGGCCACGTGTTCGGCCCTCGGTCCCGCATCCCGGCAGGTCTTGATGCGTGCTAGCAACTCCGGGAGCCGGATCCCCTCCCCGCATGGTGGGCTCCGTGTTCCACCACTCTTGGTGCTTGGGCCGCCGTCCGCTCGGCTTCGGCGGCTCGGGATGGTGGTTCGTGGTGTAGAACCATCTCGTCTTCCGGTCCGTGTTGGAGCCCACGAGCTTGTACGCCGAGTCGCTCCGCGGCATCCTCCCTCGGCCGGATCCCGGCCCCTCCGACTACTGCGGGGGTTGGAGGCGGCCGGGCGGCGCTTCACGCGGAAAAACTTCCGAAGAGAGCCCAGTGCGGTTTGATTCCCAAGAAAGCTTCGCAGAAGTGGACGAAGACGGAAGTGTGGAAGATACTGTTGGGGTTCAAGTTGAGGTACTCGATGCCATAGTACCTGAGAAGCCCCTTGAAGAAGTCACTCGCTGGGAGCGCAAGACCACGCTCCACGAAGCGCGAGAACATCGGGATCTCGTCTTGTGCCTTCTCCATCGGATAGGGATCTCCTGCGGCGGATCTCCACATGTCGATCTCCTTCTCCCTGATGAACCCGCTGTTCAACAGGGTCAACAAGTCTTCGGTCTTCACCTTCGATTTTTTCCACTCGCGGCTTGGGTCAGCGCGCGGTGGAGATGTGGGCGGCGCCGCTCCGGTGCCGGCCGCGGCAGCCTCTGTATGGCTCCTCTTCTTCCCGCCGGCTTTCGACGTCTTCGACGGGGACGGCTTCATCCTCCAAGTGCAAGGAGTCTTCACTCGCATCCGCTCGGGGGCTACCCTACAGCTTTCGGGTGGCGATGCGCTCGGATCTACTACGGCGGCAGCGCTAGCTGGAGTGGATCTACTTCAAGATTCAAGTGGCGAATGACTGCGGCTCACTTGGGTGAAAAACCCTAAGGGTTTCGGCTTGTATTTATAAGCCAAAACGCCTCCGTAACGGGCGGCTGGATAAGTCCACGCGCGGCTGACTCAGCGGCTGCGCGTGACTCTTCGTATTCCACTAGTCGAAGCGCCTCATCTCGGGGGCTCGGCTACTTCTACTCGACTACCTGGGACGTGGCTAGTCTCAAGAGCATCTCAGGACACATTCTCCAAGAAGACCCTTCAATTCGAGAGGAAGTACTCGACTCAAGGCTCGGGGGCTCCGTGCCACGTGTCCTTCGGTTTTTTCTCTCCGGATTTTTTGGGATTTTCTCGCCAAGACTTCGGATAGATCCTCAGCCAGAGCCCGCGGCTCGAGGCTCGGGGGCTACTCCACGTGGATTGTGGTTCTGCAAATCGCATCTTTTTGACGGCTCCGGCTTCAAGACAAGGCAGGCATTTTTGAAGACCTTCGAAGGCAGATTTCAAGGACGCTTGGGACTACTCGAGAAGACTTCAAGATTGCTCAAACATCAGCTGGAGTACATTCCAGCCTCGGGATGCTTCGACTACTCTTGAGGACTTTTGACTTGTAGCACTCAAGGACGCTTGAGGACTACTTGTTAAGGCCTTCAAGACTACTTGAAGCTATCCTTCTCGACTACAAAGTACTCAGGGGCTTATCGTATGGACCTCCCTGGGTCCACTACCTCGGTGGGTACCAGGACCGACTACTCGGTGGGCCCCTGGGACTACCCGGCTTGCGCTACACGGCACCTGAAGGCGTGGAGCACAAGGATTACACAGGAGTAGTACTCGGTTAGGAAGGTGTGCATGTTCCGCACTGCGCAGAGGACTCCTAGACGTACTCGACTAGTACTCTCTTCCTACTCCGACTTGTAACCCTGCCTCCCGACTATATAAGGCGAGGCGAGGGGACCGATCTCCCTTCATCCAATCTCAGCTCATACAACCCACGGCGCACTATTGCACCATCCTGTAATCGTGCCCTATCAATCCAGAGCTACGCAGCATACAGGACGTAGGGTATTACGCACCTCGCGGCCCGAACCTGTCTAAATTGTGTGCCACGTATCTCTTCCTTCGAGTTACCGATCTCGGCGAGTCACATTCATCTACTTCGGGTACTCCCCGTAGTAGGTTGCCGGTCTAAAACACCGACAATGAGGTTGATCTCCTCTCGATCTTGGAGGTGGAGTTTCTCTTGGAGATTCTGACGATGTTCGGCCTCCGCTTTTAGACCTTGTGTTGCACGTCACCTTTACCTACAAAATTTTTCTAGACCATTCACAAAATATATGTTTTTTGTTGGAGATGTAGCCATCCATCTCCGGTTAGGGTTAGCAATAAACAAAATATATACAAAATCTAAAAAGAAAACTAGGGTTTAGCAAAACCCTAGATTGATTTTTTGTTTTTAGGATGATCAAAATTAAGAGATGCAAAAGAAAAATCAAGAGAAAAACTGAAAATATTCACAAACACAACACTAGATTGAATCTTGATTACTTGTTCCCCAGCTTGTTGACGGTTTATTGTCGTATCAATGTTCGTTTGGACTTGCAAGCAGTCCTCCATTGTAGCCAAGGGACCCTTCTTCCCTTAAGTGTGAACCCAAGGTATCGAACTCGTGGAACAATGTGTAACGCAAGATCCAATCTAATAAGCAAAAAAGCTTTGATCTCAAGAGGTTGTATTTGCATCTAATCTACTAGATCATCATCAAAACTCATCTAGCCTACCACACACCAGAGGTAGCAAGAGAAAGAGAGGGGGGAACCAATCTGGAGATTGGATTGGGTCTTTTGTTGAAGTTCCAAAGTAAAGAAGAATGTATCAAAACAAATCTCATGGAAAGCATGGCTCCCGATCCGACTTCGAGGACTCCCGTTTTTCTCCTTTACAGTGCTGTCACTATGGGGGATAATCTTACGGGTTATTACTACTCGGCGGGTGTCGGTGTTTTAGACCGGCAACCTACTACGGGGAGTACCCGAAGTAGATGAATGTGACTCGCCGAGATCGGTAACTCGAAGGAAGAGACACGTGGCACACAATTTAGACAGGTTCGGGCCGCGAGGTGCGTAATACCCTACGTCCTGTATGCTGCGTAGCTCTGAATTGATAGGGCACGATTACAAGATGGTGCAATGGTGCGCCGTGGGTTGTATGAGATGAGATTGGATGAGGGGATCGGTTCCTGCCTCACCTTATATAGTCCGGGAGGCAGGGTTACAAGTCGGAGTAGGAAGAGAGTACTAGTCGAGTACGTCTAGGAGTCCTCTGCACAGTGCGGAACATGTACAGCTTCCTAACCGAGTACTACTCCTGTGTAGTCCTTGTGCTCCACGCCTTCAGATGCCGTGTAGCGCAAGCCGGTAGTCCCGGGGCCCACCGAGTAGTCGGTCCCGGCACCCACCGAGGTAGTGGGCCCGGGGAGGTCCATACGACAAGCCCCCGAGTACTTTGTAGTCGAGAAGGATAGCTTCAAGTAGTCTTGACGGCCTTAACGAGTAGTCCTCAAGCGTCCCCGAGCGCTACAAGTCAAAAGTCCTCAAGAGTAGTCGAAGCATCCCGAGGCCGGAATGTACTCCGGTCGATGTTTGAGCAATCTTGAAGTCTTCTCGAGTAGTCCCAAGCGTCCTTGAAATCTGCCTTCGAAGGTCTTCAAGAAATGCCTGCCTTGTCTTGAAGCCGGAGCCGTCATGGAGGTACGATTTGCAGAACCGCACTCCACATGGAGTAGCCCCCGAGCCTCGAGCCGCGGGCTCTGGCTGAGGATCTATCCGAAGTCTTGGCAAGAAAATCCCGAAAAATTCGGAGAGAAAAAACCGAAGGACATGTGGCACGGAGCCCCCGAGCCTTGAGTCGAGTACTTCCTCTCGAATTGAAGGGTCTTCTTGGAGAATGTGTCCTGAGATGCTCTTGAGACTAGCCGCTTCCCAGGTCGTCGAGTAGAAGTAGCCGAGCCCCCGAGGTGAGGCGCGTCGACTAGTAGAATACGAAGAGTCACGCGCAGCCGCTGAGTCAGCCACGCGTGGACTTATCCAACCGCCCGTTACGGAGGCATTTTGGCTTATAAATAAGAGCCAAAACCTTTAGGGTTTTTCACCCAAGTGAGCCACAGTCATTTCCACTTTAATCTTGAAGTAGATCCACACCCAGCAGTCTGCTGCCGCCGTAGTAGATCCGAGCGCATCGCCACCCGAAGCCTTTAGGGTAGCCCCCGAGCGGATGCGAGTGAAAACTCCTTGCACTTGGAGAATGAAGCCGTCGCCGGCGAAGACGTCCAAGGCCGGCGGGAAGAAGAGGAGCCGCACAGAGGCCGCCGCGGCCACCACCGGAGCGGCGCCGCCCTCATCTCCACCGCGCGCTGATCCAAGCTGCGAGTGGAAGAAATCGAAGGTCAAGACGGAGAACTTGCTGACCCTGTTGAACAACGGGTTCATCAGGGAGAAGGAGATCGACATGTGGAGATCTGCTGCAGGAGATCCTTATCCGATGGAGAAGGCCGAAGACGAGATCCCGATGTTCTCGCGCTTCGTGGAGCGCGGTCTTGCGCTCCCAGCAAGCGACTTCTTCAAGGGGCTGCTCAGGTACTACGGCATCGAGTACCTCAACCTGAACCCCAACGACATCTTCCATACGTCTGTCTTCGTCCACTTCTGCGAAGCCTTCCTAGGAATCAAGCCGCACTGGGTGCTCTTCCGGAAGTTCTTCCGCGTGAAGCCGCAGCCTAGCGCCTCCAACCCCAGAGTAGTCGGAGGGGCCGGAATCCAGCTGAGGGAGGACGCAGCCGAGCGCATTCGGCGTACAAGCTCGTGGACTCCAACACCGACTGGAAGACGAGATGGTTCTACATCACGAACCACCATCCCGAGCTACCGAAGCCGAGCGGACGGCGGCCCGTGCACCAAGATTGGTGGAACACGGAGCCCACCATGCAAGAGGGGATCCAACTCCCCCGAGCCGCTAGCCCGCATCAAGACTCTCAAGGATGCGGGATCGAGGGCCAAGCACGTGGCCTTCGGTTCATGAAGCGCGAGGATCCGGCCCGCCGATGGCGCGGGATACGATGGGCTTCGAGTACACCGGCGACGACGACACGTCGCGGATGCCGGGGGCGAGCTCGACGACAACGACATCGTCGAAAGGTTGACGAGGATCTTCAAGGACATGCCGCCGTACACGGCGTGTCCTGGCCGAGGAGTACTCCGCCGCGCGCCCGCCCAACGAGGTGAGTAGTCGTACCCCCCTCGTCGAGTAATAAGTACTCGTAGTGAAGTTGCTGACGCCTTGTGTCTTTGCGCAGGATGATGTGAAGCGGTTCGTCTCCGAGCCGCAGCCGCCACCGAGCGGGATCCAGATCCCGGCGGAGGGGAAGGTGAAGGAGCGCCGCGAAGTTGGTGAAGGCGACGACACCGTCATCGTGGAAGATACCTCCGACGACGAAGATCAAGAGACGCTACAGGACCGCTTCCAGCTGCGGTCGAGGTTTAGCCGTCCGGGCTTGCCTCATGTGCCACTTGTTCAAGACCCTCCGGCTAGCCTGGAGGCTAGCCTTGCTGCGCCGCCACGGAAGCCGCGCAACCCCGCCAAGAAGCGGGTGGCGAAGAAGATGAAGGTCTCAGAGACCACGCCTCCGGAGGTAAGTCATCTTGAGCAGAGTAGTCGGGTACCCGCTGTTCGAGTACGTTGCTGACGAATAGTCTTCCTTCGTGTGCAGGAGGTGCCGCCAGCGGAGCCCGTCGAAGAGGGCGACAAAGGCGAGTGGGGCCTGGTGGGGGAACCAGCTGGAAGCCGAAGTCCAGCCCCCACCGTTGAAGAACTCCTGGCGCAGCTGGAGCACCAGCCCCCTGCTCCGGAGGAGAGCAGAGTACCCGTGGCCGCCGCCGTTGAAGAGGTGGTGGCTTCGGGAGCGCAGGAGACGTCTGCGCCGGCCGCCGCCGCCGTGGAGGAGGCAGTAGCCGCAGAGACGGAGGAAGAGACGCCCGCCGAGGGTGGACTGGTGGATATCGCCAGCATCCTCGGTGCTCCGGCCGTGACCATCGTCCGGTCGAGCTTGTAAGTACCATGTCTTTTACGAGTAGTACTAGCTGCAGTAGTCGATGATTGCCTGACGACCTTCTGTGAACACTTCTGCAGAAAATCCACAGATCTAAGCTGGGATGGAGACGAGTCCTCATCAGCGGTGGCGGAAGAAGCTGCGCCGCCCGTCGAGGAGGCCGCTCCCGAAACCCAAGCCACGACCGAGCCCCCGGCTCCCGAAGCGCCGCTGCCGGAGGCGGTCGTAGTCGAAGGTGAGTACCCTTCTTGAAGCTATAGAACTCCAGGATGAGTAGTCGTAGGCACTGATGCTCGTGTCATTTGTTGGCAGGCGCTGAAGGAGGTGATATCCCTGCAGGGGTGCCCATGCAGGAGTTGACACCAGAGGCCCCGGAGGCAGCGGAAGGAGCCCCCGAGCCCGTGGGGGAAGTCATGGAGAAGACAGCCGGGGGAGAGGCGGGCACCACGTCGCCAGAGATTGCTCTGGAGGTGGCTGTCCGCTCCCCCGAGATCCAAGACGCGGAGCCTATCCGCTCAGCGCCGATGACGGAGGCTACGTCGAGTAGCCGCGGCGGGATTGAACTTCTGGCCGACGATCTCGTCGAGCCGGCAACGGTGGCCCAGCACCTGGAGGCGATCCGGCGAGCCGAACAATGGATGAAGGTACGTAGCCGTAGCCTCCCGAGTAGTCAATCCTCCACCGTTGAGCACTTGACTTGAGCTTGTCTTGTGCAGGACGTCGCGGAGCGATCCCGCGAGAAGTCGAACCTGCTGCAGGGTTACGGCGACACCGTGCTCCGAGCAGAGGCCCTGGAGGAGCAGCTCGTGAAGTCGCGAAAGCACGCGGCCGCCATGCAGTCGAAACTCGACGCCGCCTTCGCCAAGTACCACAACGACGTGATGGACTTGCAGGCGAAGGGCGACGAGTTGGTGCGGAAGAACAAAGGCCTCCGCAACAAGAATAAATGTATGTCCTCTTGACTTGTCGGGTACTTGTTAGAAGTCGTCAATCCTCTGACCCGTTGTTGTGTTTCCATGTTGCAGAACTCGAAAGCCAGATGGAGCAGCTGAAGGCCTCGGAGGTCAGCATGAAGAACCTCTTCTACCGGGAGCAAGAAGCCCGCCAGGTACTTGAGCTCGACTACAAGGAGCTCGCCTTCGAGTGCGAGAAGCACATGGAGCGCGGATTGCCTCGACAGAGATCTCGTCAACCGCTACAAATCTTTGCGAAGTTGAATGAAGATTGCGAGGCGCTCCGGCCCGAGCCGAAGGACCTTGAAGAGGTCGCTCTCCCGATCGCGAGGCTCCCCGGTGCCGCACCCGGGCGGCCCCAAGATCGCCCCTCTGGCGGATCGACTTCGTGAAGCGCCAAGCCGACTGGCCGCCTACGTCAAGCACATGGCCAAGTCGATCCCGAAGCAAATCCTGGCCTTCATGAAGTCGTACTTCCTGAAGGCTCCAATGGAGGTGGTGGCCGGCGGGGTAGCCGCCAACTGCTCGGATGAGCAGTACGCAGAGCTGCTGGAGCAGATGGCTCCCATCGCGGAGCAGGTAGCCGAAAAGCTGAATCTCCAGTAGCCCTGCATAGATAGCTAGTAGCCGTAGTTGTACAAAAAACACTTGTAATGTATTGTTCGTGTATCAATGAAATGAAATTTTCCAGCAATGAGTACTCGTAACCGCGATCTCAGAGTGCGGAGCGCCCATCGTGGAGTAGGTGCGAGTAGTAGTACTCGGCTTTAGTAGTCCCGTCGTAGGGAGCAGAACAATAAAGAAGTTGATGAACAATCAAACTTTATTACTGAAGAAGTACACCTGGGTGGCCAGGGCCGTAGTTACAAGTAGTCGCCTGGACCCGGAGGCCGCTTGCTGCCTAAGTAGCGCCGGAGCGGGTAGCCGCTTGCGACAAGTGATCCGTAGGTAGCCGTGTAGGGCCGGATCGCGCATCCGTAGGTAGCCGCGCAGCCGGATCTTGGAGTGTGGTCTCTTAGTAGACCGGCGCTAGAGTCCTTGACGCTCGTCGCGGCCCATGGTCCGTAGGTAGCCGCACGGGGCCGGACCCGGAGGAGAGTAGTCCGAGAGCGGAGCCGGGGACCGGAGGGTCGCTTGCGGCAAGGGGTGTTGATGTAGTCGTGTAGACTCGAACCCCGGAGTAGTCGTGTAGACTAGCCGTAGAATCGACAGAGTTGGTCGACGTTCCACGAGTTGCTGACGTCTTCGCCTTCAAGTGTTTGGAGGCGGTAGGAGCCCGGCCCGGTCACCTTAGCCACGGTGAAGGGGCCTTCCCAGGGGGAGCTGAGCTTGTGGAGTCCTTCCGTGTTCTGGATACGGCGGAGGACGAGATCCCCAACGTTGAAGGAACGTTCCTTGACGTTGCGATCATGGTAGCGTCGGATACCCTCCAGGTACCTTGCTGATTGGACGAGGGCGGCACAGCGAGCTTCTTCGAGGTCGTCGATATCAACTCGTCTCGCCGTCTTCCGAGACGCCTTCGTCGTAGTGCTCCACTGCTGGCGAGTTCCATATGACGTCGGCAGGGAGGATGGCTTCGGAGCCGTAGACCGAGAAGTAGGGGGATTGCCCCGTTGGCTTGGATGGTTAAGTCCGCAGCCCCCAGAGTGCGTTGGGTAGTTCCTTGATCCACTTGCCCCCTTTGGAATTAGCAGCGTCGTGTAGCCGCTTCTTGAGGGCGTCGAGCACCATCCCATTGGCGCGCTCGACTTGTCCGTTGGCCGTGGATGGGCAACCGAGACGTATTCGACGTCGATCCCGCCGTTCTCGCGGTACTCCCGCAACCGGTGGTTGTTGAAGTTGGACCCCGGTGTCCGTGATGATGCGGTGGGGTAGCCCGTAGCGGTGTACGAGTTCATCCAGGAAGTCGAGTACTCTGTCAGCCTTGGGGCATGTGACCGGCTTGACCTCGATCCACTTGGTGAATTTGTCGATAGCCACCAGTACCCTGTTGAATCCTCCTAGCGCAGTTGGCAGTGGCCCAATCATGTCGAGCCCCCAGCAGGCAAAGGGCCAGGTTGGCAGTATGGTGACTAGCTTGTAGGCTGGGACATGTTGCTGCTTGGCGAAGAACTGGCATCCTTGGCACCTTCTGACGAGTTCTTTGGCATCGCCCAGAGCTGTGGGCCAGTAGAAAGCTCGCCGGAAGGCCTTGCTGACCAGCGTGCGTGAGGACGCGTGGTTGCCGCAGACGCCCTTGTGGATCTCCTCCAAGATGTCCTTGCCTTCTTCGCGAGGGACGCACTTCATGAGTACTCCGGAAGATGCGCCTCGCTTGTAAAGCTTGTCGCCGACGAGGACGTAAGACTTGGCGCGGCGGACGAGTTGTTCGGCTGCGTTCTTGTCGGAGGGGACCTTCTGCTCGCTGAGGTATTCGATGAAGGGTTGCCTCCAGTCCACGTCGATCATCATGACCTCCTGCCCAGCTGGTAGATGGGCTGGGGCAGTGGTCGGTGGCGCCGGCTCCGGGATGGATGGCGCGTGAAGCTCATGGACGAAGACGCCCGCGGGTACTTGGGCGCGGGTGGATCCGAGCTTCGAGAGGACGTCCGCCGCAACGTTGTTGTCGCGGATGATGTGATGGAACTCGAGACCGTAGAATTTGTTCTTGAGCTTGCGGACTTCTAGGCAGTAGGCGTCCATGTTCTCCTTGTTGCGGTCCCAGGACTTGTTGACTTGGTTGATGACCACTGCGGAGTCGCCGTAGACTAGTAGCCGCTTAATGCCCAGGGAAGCCGCGAGACGGAGCCCGTGTAGGAGGGCTTCGTACTCGGCTTCGTTGTTTGAGACCTTCCGAGAAGATCCGCGGGACGTACTTGAGTTGTTCGCCCGTTGGAGAGATCGGGGAGTACCCTCGCGCCTGCGCCCTCGAGGTTGAGTGAGCCGTCAAAGTACATCACCCAATGCTCGGTCGCACGGTGGGAGTAGGTAGGCGGTTCTCCCGCCACTGCGCCATGAAGTCGACTAGTGCTTGCGACTTGATGGTCGTGCGTGGCTTGAAGTCGATGGTGAGGGCGCCGAGCTCGACGCCCCACTTGGAGATTCTTCGGTGGCGTCTTGGTTCCTCGGGATGTCGCCGAGCGGGTAGTCGGTGACGACGGAGACCGAGTACTCACGGGAAGTAGTGTCGTAGCTTCCGCGAGGTGATGAGTAGAGCGTACGGGGAGCTTCTCGCACGGGCCGGTAGCGAGCCTTGGACTGCGATAGAACCTCGCCGACGAAGTAGACCGGGGGCCGGACCGGGATAGGCGTGGCCGTCTTCCCGCCGCTCGACAACGATGGCGATGCGACCACGTGTGTAGTCGCGGCTAGGTAGAGCAAGATGGGCGCTCGCCCTTGTGAGGAGCCGTGAGGATTGGAGGTTTTGACGGGAAGTCCTTGAGCCGGGCAAGGGCTTGATCCGCCTACGGAGTCCACACGAACTTCTCGTGATGCTTGAGTAGTTTGAAGAAGGGGAGGCCCCGTTCTCCTAGCCTCGAGATGAATACGTTCAATGCCGCCATGCACCCCGTCGGCTTACGGACGTCTTTGATGCTCGTGGGAGCTTTCATGCCGGTGATGGCGGAGATCTTCTCGGGGGTTGGCTTCGATGCCGCGCCGGGCGATGATGAAGCCGAGTAGTTTACCCGAAGGGACGCCGAAGACGCACTTGTTCGGGGTTGAGCTTCCGGCGGTACTCGCGTAGCGATGCGAAGGTCTCTTCAAGGTCGTCGATGAGGGTACCGGAGTCCCCGGTTTTGACAACCACGTCATCCACGTAAGCCTCGACGTTCTTGTTGAGTTGCCGCTTGAAGCGAGCCCGGATGGCCCGTTGGTAGGTAGCGCCGGCGTTCTTCAACCCGAATGACATGGTCGTGTAGCGATGCGCGCCAAACGGGGTGATGAACGCGGTCTTCTCTCGGTCTTCCTCCTTGATTGCAATGCGGTGGTACCGGAGTAGCGTCGAGGAAGCGAGAAAGCGGTCGCAGCCCCGCCGTGGAGTCGATGACTTGATCAATCCGCGGCAACCCGAAGGGGTCCTTGGGGCAGTGCTTGTTGAGGTCGGTGTAGTCGATGCACATCCTCCACTCGTTCGAGTTCTTCTTGCGGACGAGGACGGGGTTGGCGAGCCACTCAGGATGGAAGACTTCTCTGATGAAGCCAGCTGCGAGTAACTTGGCGAGCTCCTTCTTGATGGCGTCCCGTCTGTCGTCAGCAAAACGTCGGAGGTGTTGTCGCTTGGGGGTGGCCTTTGGATCGACGTTGAGGCAGTGCTCAATCAGCTCCCTGGGCACTCCTGGCATGTCCGCTGGCTTCCACGCGAAGATGTCGCGGTTAGCCCGAAGGAAGCTGATGAGCGCGTCTTCCTATTTGGGGTCGAGGCCGGCCCCGATGGTGGTGGTCTTGCTGGAGTCGCCTGTTCCAAGGTCGACCGTCCTGACGAGTACCTCCTCAGGTGGCCGAGGCTTGTTGGTGCTGTCGGACTTCTCTGGGATGTCGAGTTCGCTCGTGGCGAGCTTCTTTGACGCGGCGTAGACCTCCATCATCGCGTTGGGTACTTGGTTTGTTGAAGCGATCACCACGGCCTCTGTATCACAGTCGTGGGAGATCTTCAAGTCCCCTTGGAGGGAGAGTACACCGGCTGGGCTTGGCATCTTGAGTACCAAGTAGGTGTAGTGGGGCACCGCCATGAACTTGGCGATGGCCGGTCTGCCGAGGATGGCGTGGTAGGAAGTCTCGAAATCCGCGACCTCGAACTTGATGTACTCGGTGCGGTAGTTATCCCGAGACGCCCCGAAGGTAACTGGCAGTACCACTGAGCCCAGTGGGATAGCCGCGTTGCCTGGGACGATGCCATAGAAAGGCACGCTGCCCTTGGTGAGCATGGGGGTGATGTCGAGGTTCATCTTCTTCAAGGTTTTGGTGAAGAGGACGTTGAGCCCGCTTCCACCGTCGATGAGCACCTTGTTGAGCTTGGAACCCGCCACGGTTGGCTTCAGGACGAGGGGAAACCGTCCTGGTTCGGAGAAGTTGGTCCATTGGTCCGCGCGGGAGAAGGTGATGGGTACCTCCGACCACCTGAGAGGGGTCGGGACCGCTGGTTCAATGGACATCACTTCACGACGGGTAGCTTTCTGCTCCCGCCTGCTGGGTAGTCCGCCGAAGAGGACGTTGACGGTCTTCTCGGGTTCTTGGAAGTCGTTGTCGTCGCCGTCCTTCTTCTTGCCCTTTTGGTCGTGAGGGTGTGGCGGCTCCGGCGTATCCTTGAGTGCATGCCTGAGTTGGTAGCACTGCTCGGTAGTGTGGTTGCCGTTTGGATGCCACGGGCACTTCTCCTTCAGCAGGTCCTTGAACCCGCCGGAATTCTTCTTCGAGTTCCCTTTCTGAGGGCGCTGGATAGCCGCGACGGTGTTGTCTGGCTTGCGCTTGCGGTTGGAACCCGAGTAGTAGTAGTAGTAGTAGTTGTTGTTGTTGCGGCCGCCTTGGTTTGCATTGCTGCCGCCGCCGCCGCCCTGGTTCTGCTTGGACTTGCCGCGGATGGCGTCGTACTTGGCGTTGGCCTTGTCCTCTTCATCCGCCCAGGACGTGATCATGTCCTTGAGGTGGGGAATGGAGCTGGGGCGGCGACGACCGAAGTCCTCGAAGGTGCGGCGGTGGTAGAGGCCGTCCTGGAAGAGGTCGATGACCTCCTTGTCGGTGACGTCCACGACGGTAGCGCGCTTGTCGAAAAAGCGGCGCATGTACTTGCGGAGGGTCTCGCCTTGTTCCTGCTTGATCATGGCAAGGTCCATGCGAGTACCCGAACGGCCCATGGCGCCCGCGAAGTTGCTCGTGAACTGCTCCTTCAGCTGGTCCCACTTGTCGATCGAGTGCTTGTCCAGTGATTCGAGCCATGTGAGTGGGGCTTGGTCCAGACAGAAGGGGAAGTAGAGGCATTTGGTGTCGCTGTTGCCGCCAGCGTTCTCGATGGAGAGGGCGTAGCATCGGAGCCACTGGATGGGATCCTGCTTCGCGTCGTACTTAGTGATCCCCAAAGGCTTGAACTTGTCAGGGAGGAGCAGGTTGCGAAGCCGGGGTGAGAAGGCAGGGAAGCCGTCACCTTCAGCAGCGGTGGTCGACTTCTTCCGCCGCAACTCCTCGATCTTCTGGCGAGCATCGTATCCGCCATGAGAGGCGCCGGAGGCGTGGCTGTTGGCGTGGCTACGGCCGCCGCGGCTGCCGCCGCCTCCGGCTCTCTGTTGGCCCGGTGGTTGGAGCCGCCGCCGTCGGCCGCTGCCGCCGCCGTCGGGGTCGTTGCCGCCGCCACCGGCCGGAGCGCGGTGGGGAACGACTTCTCGGTTGCCTTGGTCCTGCCGTGAAGGTCCGCCGGCGTTGGAGCGGCGGCGGTTTGGATCAGCCGGGAGGTCAGCTCGAGTACGGTTGGGGCCAGGGTCGGCGCTGCGACTAGTAGCTTCATTGTCGCGGGGTTTGGCTGGGAGAGGTTGGTTGACTCTGTTGTCGACCCGCATGAAGTAGGCGTCTTCAGCGAGCTTGGCGATGACCTCTCCAGCGCGTATGCCCTGAGCCTGGCGTGCGATCGCTGTGATCGACATGAGGCACTCGCTCGGGGGGTGGTGTGTCTCGCTCTCGACCGCCTCGAGAGCTTCCGCGAGGTTGCGGATGGGAAGGTTGTCTCTGAGCCGCCGGCGCCGTTCGCTATGCTTCCTGTTGCGTTCGCGTCGGGCATCCTCGTTGGCGCGAGCTCTCGTTTGCCGGAGTGCGTTGGCGGACGCCTCGTCCGCGGAGATGTCCTCCGTGTACTGTCTTCGGCCGTGCTCGAGGGTCCCGGAGTTTCGCCGGCGGCCATGAAGACTTGGCGATCGGGGGTACCCAAGCTGGACTCAGAGGGAGCCACCTCAGTTGGTGTGTTTGAGTCGGCATGGGCCGCGGGTGTTCCCTCCTGGAATGGTAGTGAGTCGATGTAGGCGACGTAGCGTGAGTCCTCCTTTGCCAGGTCGGCGAGGCTTGCGGTCCGGCCGCATGACGTATCTTCCGGCCGGCGTCGATCTTATAACCGGCCCGCAGGGCCGGCCCTGACAAGGGAAGCTCAGTGGAGTCATATTCAGACTCGGGCTCCTCGGGGTCCGACCCGAAGTCGAACTCGTAATCCGGGTTCGAGTAGAACTCGGAGAGAGGGCTGGAGTCTGAGACGTGGTCGGGGACGGCGTCGGAGTCCGAGTTGTACTCGGACACAGGCTCCTTGCCGACCCGGCGTAGAGTAGGAGCCTCCGTGCGGGCCCGGCTGGGGACGCGGGGGCCACGCGCGGAGTGCTGGCGTGGTGAAGGGTCCGCCTGCGATGGCCGAGCGGCCCGGCTCGCATGCGATGGCCCATGGCGACGTCGGGTTCGAGTTGGAGCACGGACTCGAGCTCGAAGTCCATGTGGATGTTGGAGAGCGAAATTTCGCCGAACTTGCGGCGAGTTCATCCGTGGACCGGCTTCGGGGAAGCGTCGCAAGCGTCCGTCCTCAAGTTAGGCCGCATGATCGGGCGGCGCCGGAAGGAGCCCGCGCCATCGGCGGTGCGGACCCGAGCGCCGAAGACGAAGGTGTCGCCGCGGTTGAAGGCGACGGTTGGCTTGATGTGGACGAAAGCCGTCGAGTTCGCCATGTGATCTCGAGCGAGAGCCCCTACCCGGCGCGCCGGTGTCGGTGTTTTAGACCGGCAACCTACTACGGGGAGTACCCGAAGTAGATGAATGTGACTCGCCGAGATCGGTAACTCGAAGGAAGAGACACGTGGCACACAATTTAGACGAGGGTTCGGGCCGCGAGGTGCGTAATACCCTACGTCCTGTATGCTGCGTAGCTCTGAATTGATAGGGCACGATTACAAGATGGTGCAATGGTGCGCCGTGGGTTGTATGAGATGAGATTGGATGAGGGGATCGGTTCCTGCCTCGCCTTATATAGTCCGGGAGGCAGGGTTACAAGTCGGAGTAGGAAGAGAGTACTAGTCGAGTACGTCTAGGAGTCCTCTGCACAGTGCGGAACATGTACAGCTTCCTAACCGAGTACTACTCCTGTGTAGTCCTTGTGCTCCACGCCTTCAGATGCCGTGTAGCGCAAGCCGGGTAGTCCCAGGGGCCCACCGAGTAGTCGGTCCTGGTACCCACCGAGGTAGTGGGCCCAGGGAGGTCCATACGACAGCGGGTTCAAGAAGAACAAGATGAAAACATTTGGTAGATCGGGTATGCACCTCTAGCCACCATGGCTACAAGAACATCCTATGCAATCTACCCGCGGGATAGATCGGGGAGGAAAACACCCAAACGACGACAAAATCACAACCAAAGCACTTGATGCTTAGAATCAGATTCAATCTACTAATTTAACATAAAAGTAATACATGGAAAAATCACCACCGGGATCCTACCTCGATCTTGATCCTAGCTCCTGAAACTCCGACGTGGTCTTCCATGCAAGGTTCCCACGCCGGCTAGGGGGACCCTAGTCAACCATCTCAACCCTCTCCTCTCCGAGATGGTGTCCTTCTCTTCTCTGCTCCTCGGCGGCGGATGACGAATTAATTTATCCATGGCTCTTGGCGAGGGGGCTATAAATAGTCCGAATGGCGACTAGGTCAAAGGGGGTGCCGAACCAGGCCTGGAATGGGCTGGGCCGGTCGGCCTGGGCCGACCGACCTGGGCCCGTTTCGGCCCAGTTCGGCCCCGGTTTCCTCCCCGGTTGCTTCTCGCGTGATTCCTTATTTGTGTGCACTTGCATGTGGGCCTTTGACGTCGTTTCTTCGCGGTTAAGGCTTGAATCCTTGCTATCCAAGCTTTGCTATTTTCTAGTTGAGTCCTTGAAGATTTGCACGTTGACGCTTCGGCCCTCGGGTCATTTGGAGTCATGTTCATCGCGTGTCTTGACTCTTGTCGGGCTTCATGATCTTCTTCCAAAGTGCTCGATGAACCTATCCCAAAAGTCTCCTCTTTAGCATAGATTTCCTGCGTAAACAATAAACTCCAAAATCGACATGTAAGAGTGAACTTGTTATATACGGGGGGTTAGTTCCAGTGGTTAGAATAATAAATCAATGCGAACATTAAAGGTAAAGTCTTGGCTAGGTTGATGGAAATTCACCGTCAATAGCTTCTGTTGTCTGAACTAAGATATCTAAGAATTATGTGTTTCAATTTTATGTTCAGCATGCTTGATCCCTTAATGCTTCGTATGTAACAGTGGATTGTCTTGAACTTGTTGCAAAATGAAAACAGTGTGCTATATAAATGTCCATCATATGTAAAATCAAAGAATTACTTGTGAAAATTGTATCTGTAACCTGCACTGATTCTTTACTGCCAGGGGTGAGGCTAGCACAAAATTTATGGTGGTGCACAACAGTGACTACTATGTAAAAACATGCCTAATTTCAGCTAATTTATATGGTAAAATGAGCTATTTAGTTTTAAGTAGCACTATTTTGCCTGGTGCCAGTGCACCACCCTGAGTAAACGTGGCGTCGCCCCTGTTTACTGCTTTGTTCACCTCTCATAGTTTTTCAGTGCTGGGTACTCTGTTAGAATATGTAACATATTTGCCTTCCCTTATGTTGCCACAGGACAAAAATACGATATGGAGAAATGCTTGGACGTTGTTGCAGCATTAAAGCCTAAGAAGGCTTTGGGTGAGGCGCGCTGGGTCAAATTTTACATTTATATAATTGCACTATCATGATGACTGAAACCGATAAAGATTTACTTTGATGATTATTTAGACAGTGCCATTTATTTTTGCAGGCCTTTTTTGGCTTTGTAAACTCTCTGAAGGAATTGGTCAGCGTCAAAGGTGGTGATGGCAGGCTGGTAGGGAATTCTCTTTTAGAATTTCATGATAGGTAGTTAGCATGCAGTAAATCAATTTGCTGATCTGAACTGCCAGCTTGTATCTTGTTTAGTGTAATGCTTTGCTCATTCATCTTATATTAAATGGCCATCACACTAAGTTGAGCATTGCCTCTATCTTATATTAAATGCCTTGATGCATGTTCTTGGTATGTCCTTGCTGATTTGAGCATTGCCTCTATCTTTAAGTTGTAAACTGAGTGCTCACAAGTCATTGTTGGACTGCAGATTAACTTCTGTAAGTACTAGAGTACCAGTTCTCTACAATTGCTATCATGTTTTGTCCAATAGATGGTCACATGCTTCGGTCTGATTGGTTCATTAGGAAGTGAAATCGGCAGCATCATTATAGCCTCTGTAGTTGGTTAGCATCACTTAGGAGAACAATTTGAAATGTTCTTTCTTCTATAGTAGTACATCAGAAAGGACTGATCACATTTCTTAGTTTCCAAGTTACATTTATATAGTTGTTGTTTGTAGACCATTGATGTGTTTCATCTAGGAGTACTCCTTTTGGCCATAATAAGATTGTACTTTGGACACCATCCACCTTGTGAGTGCAGCTTGGACTGCACAGCCTTATAAAATTGATGTTTAACAAAGTTTCCAAGACAAATCTACGGCCAAAGATAAATTATTGATGATATAAACTTCAAATAGCTCACCTGCAGTTCTCTTGTGGACACTGTGAGCAAGGAAAAATTGTCTTACAGCCATATAAGCCAGCTTGTTTGCCTAGTCTTCACCTGTTAATTTCTGTTAGCTGGAAAATACTTAAAGATTGTTGGATCACCTGTTTTACTTGGGTTTCTAATATGCATATGCTAAGCTCCATTGTAAATTTTTGAGTTTCCTCTATGGCAGGCTGAGTTTGAGGAGAAGGTGGCAATGGTACATAGAGACATAGTAAATCAAAGTTATTAAAAGCCCATCGGTTTTGGCCTCACCACAGCGCTCCACGCTGTCGTGGCTCCTCCGCGGCTCGACACGTAGCAGCCGGGGCGACCGCGCGCGCGCGCCCGCGCGCGCGCGCGCGCGCGCTTCTCCTCCGCGCAGGTCTGCGCACGGGCCGCTGCTCGGCTGCAGAGGCTGACGGCTGGGTCCGGATGAGTGGTGGCCCCGCTTGCATAGAGACGTGGGTGGCTCAGAGCGTGGTGGCTCCTGGCGCTCGCTGCCGCGCGCTGCTTCTTCCGCGCGGGTCTGCGCACGGGACGCTCCTTGGTTGCAGAGGCTGACGGCTGGGTCCGGCGGAGAGGTGGCCCCGCTTGCAGAGAGATGTGGCCGGGTGAGAGCGGGGTGCCTCCGCGGGGGCTCGGCGGGTGGAAGCTGGGTCCTCGGTTTCATCATTGCGTGCGCGCCGTCCGCCCGTCCCGGTCTTTTGCTGCCCGTTCTCTCTGTGCGGTGGGCCATGCGGGTGTTCTGGGCCCAGATGTCATTGGTTTTGCCTGGTGGAGTGGGAGGGTGGGGGGGGTCGGGCACCCGCACCCGCGGACGCGGAGTCGCCGACGCTATAATTGCTGCCGCGACCCGCGACGCCTCCCCATCCCGTCCGCGCGCGCGCGCGCGGTCTCTTCCCCGCCGGGACGGTTCCCGGGGGGGGGGGGGGGGTGCGCGGCGGCTCTCTGTGCGGTGGGCCATGCGGGTGTTCTGGGCCCAGATGTCATTGGTTTTGCCTGGTGGAGTGGGAGGTCAGGGGGAGGTCGGGCCTGCACCCGCGCACGCGGAGTCGCCGACGCTATAATTGCTGCCGCGACCCGCGACGCCTCCCATCCCGTCCGCGCGCGCGCGCGGCCCGCCGTTGCCCCCCCGCCGGAACAGGTTCCCGAGCGGGGGGGGGGGGGGGGCGGCGGACGTCGCATCGCGCCACCCCCTCGCCGCGCGGTGATGCCGAGGCAGCCCGTCACGTCGGAGCGTCGGGAGGAGAGCGGCGCGCCCTCGCGGGCCTCCCGGCTCCGCCGAGATAAGTGTGCCTCCTCTCCCCTTTCCCCGCCCTACCTCTCCTCTCTCATCTTCTCCTGCGTTTTGCTCCCGGTCTCGGATCTAGACTCTCTCTCCGTCCCTCTCTAGCTCGCTCGGCCGAAACCCCTAACCCTCAAACCGCGAGGTTTAGATCCATGCCCTTCCGCTCGGTTTATGTGACTTCGGCTCTCCCTCTTCCCCGCCGCCGTGCTTTGAGTCTACCTAACCTGTGGATCTGGTGCGGGCATGTGCAGGTGGCCGCGGCGACATGGCGGTGACCTGAGTTCGGGGAGATCTCGTCGTCGTGGGAAGAAGGTGAGATTCGCGGCTGCGATTTGTCTGATCTCCTTTGTTTTGTGGTGATTGATGGCACCGTCTTCTTTTTCTTGTGGCTCCAGTGAAGTTCATAACATCGGTTGTTCCAGTGAAGTTCATAACAGCGGTTGGCGATATTTCACGTGAGTTATTCCTTCCTTGTCCCTTTCCTTTGTATTTGCGGCCAGTGAGATGTGGTTCCTGTCTCTTGGTGTGTTGTGCGTGCCTCTTGTCAGGAGCAGTGTGTATATTCGAGAGCCTTGCTTTGCTTTGGTTGCCTGCTGCGTCTTTGCTAGCATGATGTGTAGTTGGTTCTGGTAGCGTTTGCTGTGACAGGATATGTAGTGCTTTGTTGCTTGCCTTTGAACAGATCTACAGATCTGTCTGTCCAGAGCCATAGAGCATTATGTTGTGCAATGGTTTATTTTGCTCTGTTACTTGCCCTTGGATAAGGCTAGCTGTTCGGTGTCTAAAGTTTTGTGAGCATCTTGGCTGCATCCAAGATTTGTAGGTGCACTGATGTGGTTTTGTGTTTTCCTTGGCAAGGTTGAAGGTGTTCTTGGCCTGATCTGGTCTGGGTTGAGGACCTGCTGTCCCTTGAGCTGCCTTCCTCGCATTGGAGAGGTACGAAACCTATCATAAACTTGTGTGATGTCCTGGTTTTATCTCATAAGCTCGTGTGTTTTGATTTTGTCTCATAAATGTGGTTCCTGTCTCTTGGTGTGTTGTGCGTGCCTCTTGTCAGGAGCAGTGTGTATATTCGAGAACCTTGCTTTGCTTTGGTTGCCTGCTGCGTCTTTGCTAGCATGATGTGTAGTTGGTTCTGGTAGCGTTTGCTATGACAGGATATGTAGTGCTTTGTTGCTTGCCTTTGAACAGATCTACAGATCTGTCTGTCCAGAGTCATAGAGCATTATGTTGTGCAATGGTTTATTTTGCTCTGTTATTTGCCCTTGGATAAGGCTAGTTGTTCGATGTCTAAAGTTTTGTGAGCATCTTGGCTGCATCCAAGATTTGTAGGTGCACTGATGTGGTTTTGTGTTTTCCTTGGCAAGGTTGAAGGTGTTCTTGGCCTGATCTGGTCTGGGTTGAGGATCTGCTGTCCCTTGAGCTGCCTTCCTCGCATTGGAGAGGTACGAAACCTATCATAAACTTGTGTGATGTCCTGGTTTTATCTCATATGCTCGTGTGTTTTGATTTTGTCTCATAAACTTGTATGCTGTTCTGATTTTTTCTCATAGACTTGTGTGATTTTTGTCTTGCTGGTGTGCTTGTCCTGATCTGATCCATTATCCCCTGCCTTTACGGCCTTGGTGGGGAAATATTTTAAGTGAGAAGAGCTAAAAGAGTGGCGTATCTATAGAGTGGCTGTAGTGTAAGGAACCGCCTATATATATTCTTCCCTTGTTCTCTGTGCTCATTTCTTTTCTTGCTGTCTTAGGTTCTCTTGTATGTATTTCTTCTCTCCTATCTACGGACCTGCGTGGTTCAGGTCCTTTCTCATCTGTTTTCTTGCTGTCTCTGGGCTGTCTTTGGGGCGTAAAAGGGGTATCCCCTGCCTTAACAGGCTTGGTAGGGAAATAAAAGGATATCCTCTGGTTTCTTCCTTCTGTGCTGCTCTCTTTTCCTGTGCTGTTTCTTTCCTGATTATAAATGCTTTTGTTTTCCTTTCTATGAATGCTTTTTCTTTACTATGTGAGACTGTTTGTTAACTGCTTACCCCTCTGCATGCTTTGATGTGCTGGTTTTATCTGTTCATGGAATGTTTGCTACTTATCTGTTCATGGTATGTTTGCTACTTATCTATTTCCTGGTATGCTTTCTACTTATCTGTCCATCTGAGATTACATTCACTGTCTTTATGCAATAAAATGAAAAAGCTGAGGCCAATACCATCTTCTTTTAGCCCGTGATGATACATTTTGTTTGCCAATTAATTAATGAACTTGAACTTGTGAGGGACTGGAGCTATGTTATTCATGTCTGTCATCAAACCATGGGACACATCGATTCCCGTGCAACTCCGTCATGACCGGGATCGACGTGTCCCATGGTTCCATGCCTGCCATGAGAACCTCTTTCTTTCGCTTTCTATCCTTAAGCTCCAAGTTCAAGTTCATATGAAATGCAAACTTATCTGAGGCTGATGTTCTGTGTTCTTCCTTTCCTCCTCTCTTGCCTATGATGATGATCAGATGTATATAACCTCTCATGGCACTCATCAAACCATGGGAGACATCCATGCCCATGTTTTTCGAATACTGGGCTGGATGTGTCCCATGGTTCCATGGTTGCCATGAATCATTTGTTACTGCTTTTAGTATCGAATCATCTGAGGCCAATTTGTTCTTGCCATGGTTGCCTATGATGATTCTATTTGTTTGCCAGTTAATTGATGAACTTCAACTTGTGAGGGACTGGAGCTATGAAACTTCGCTTGTCCTTTTTCTCATGTCTGTCATCAAACCGTGGGACACATCGATTCCCGAGCAACCGTCATGGCCGGGATCGACGTGTCCCACGGTTCCATGCTCGCCATGACGACCTCTTTTTGTCGCTTTCTATCCTTAAGCTCCAAGTTCAAGTTCATATGATATGCAAACTTATCTGAGGCTGATGTTCTATGTTCTTCCTTTCCTCCTCTCTTGCCTATGATGATGATCAGATGTATATAACCTCTCATGGCAATCATCAAACCGTGAGACACATCCATGCCCATGTTCTTCATATACTGGGCTGGATTTGTCTCACGGTTCCATGGTTGCCATGAACCATTTGTTACTGCTTTTAATATCAAAACATCTGAGGCCAATTTGTTGGTTTTATCTCATAAGCTCGTGTGTTTTAATTTTGTCTCATAAACTTGTATGATGTTCTGATTTTTTCTCATAAACTTGTGTGATTTTTGTCTTCTTTGGTGTGCTTGTCCCGATCGATCCATTATCCCCTCGCCTTTACGGCCTTGGTGGGGAAATATTTTAAGTGAGAAGAGCTAAAAGAGTGGCGTATCTATAGAGTGGCTGTAGTGTAAGGAACCGCCTATATATATTCTTCCCTTATTCTCTATGCTCATTTCTTTTCTTGCTGTCTTAGGTTCTCTTGTATGTATTTCTTCTCTCCTATCTACGGACCTGCGTGGTTCGGGTCCTTTCTAATCTGTTTTCTTGCTGTCTCTGGGCTGTCTTTGGGGCGTAAAAGGGGTATCCCCTGCCTTAACAGGCTTGGTAGGAAAATAAAACGATATCCTCTGGTTTCTTCCTTCTGTGCTGCTCTCTTTTCCTGTGCTGTTTCTTTCCTGATTATAAATGCTTTTGTTTTCCTTTCTATGAATGCTTTTTCTTTACTATGTGAGACTGTTTGTTAACTGCTTACTCCTCTGCGTGCTTTGATGTGCTGGTTTTATCTGTTCATGGTATGTTTGCTACTTATCTGTTCATGGTATGTCTGCTACTTATCTATTCCTGGTATGCTTTCTACTTATCTGTCCATCTGAGATTACATTCACTGTCTTTATGCAACAAAATGAAAAAGCTGAGGCCAATACCATCTTCTTTTAGCCCATGATGATACATTTTGTTTGCCAATTAATTAATGAACTTGAACTTGTGAGGGACTGGAGCTCTGTTATTCATGTCTGTCATCAAACCATGGGACACATCGATTCCCAGTCAACCTGTCATGACTGGGATCGACGTGTCCCATGGTTCCATGCCTGCCATGAGAACCTCTTTGCTGTTGCTTTCTATCCTTAAGCTCCAAGTTCAAGTTCATATGAAATGCAAACTTATCTGAGGCTGATGTTCTGTGTTCTTCCTTTCCTCCTCTCTTGCCTATGATGATGATCAGATGTATATAACCTCTCATGGCAATCATCAAACCGTGAGAGACATCCATGCCCATGTTCTTCATATACTCGGGCTGGATTTGTCTCACGGTTTCATGGTTGCCATGAACCATTTGTTACTGCTTTTAATATCAAATCATCTGAGGCCAATTTGTTCTTGCCATGGTTGCCTATGATGATTCAATTTGATCATGCTGTCCTTGAATATCAGATCTACAGATCTGTCTGTCCAGAGTCATAGAGCATTATGTTGTGCAATGGTTTATTTTGCTCTGTTACTTGCCCTTGAATAAGGCTAGCTGTTCGGTGTCTAAAGTTTTGTGAGCACCTTGGCTGCATCCAAGATTTGTAGGTGCACTGATGTGGTTTTGTGTTTTCCTTGGCAAGGTTGAAGGTGTTCTTGGCCTGATCTGGTCTGGGTTGAGGACCTGCTGTCCCTTGAGCTGCCTTCCTCGCGTTGGAGAGGTACGAAACCTATCATAAAGTTGTGTGATGTCCTGGTTTTATCTCATAAGCTCGTGTGTTTTGATTTTGTCTCATAAACTTGTATGCTGTTCTGATTTTTTCTCATAGACTTGTGTGATTTTTATCTTGCTGGTGTGCTTGTCCTGATCTGATCCATTATCCCCTGCCTTTACGGCCTTGGTGGGGAAATATTTTAAGTGAGAAGAGCTAAAAGAGTGGCGTATCTATAGAGTGACTGTAGTGTAAGGAACCGCCTATATATTCTTGCCTTATTCTCTATGCTCATTTCTTTTCTTGCTGTCTTAGGTTCTCTTGTATGTATTTCTTCTCTTCTATCTACGGACTCGCGTGGTTCGAGGTCCTTTCTCATCCGTTTTCTTGCCGTCTCCGGGGCCGTCTTTGGGGCGTAAAAGGGGTATCCCCTCGCCTTAACGAGCTTGGTAGGGAAATAAAAGGATATCCTCTCGGCTTTGTCTAGGCTTCTTTCTTTGTTTTATGTTTGCATAGGGTAGTTCTAGGTTCACCATGTTTTGGCTTACGATCCTGTGTTGTTGCGTGGTTTATTAGCGATGCCTGGTCCTTCGTGTGAGAGGGTTGCACGCTGCCGTGAGAAGAGTCAGAGGAGAAGGGTTGCGGTTGCACAAGGTTTTCTTAGACGACCGCTTTTTCCTACCATAGGTGCATCCTCTGGCCTGCTTGGCCAGCCATTCCAGCTCGCTCAGGAAACAACAACAAGTGAGTAGGTTACTGAGGTTTCGGCCATTCCATGCGGTCTAGATAGTTAGCTTATGCGTGACCTAAACTGGACGGAGAAAAAGAGGCTTGATGGATTTTCCTATAGAGGTGGCAAGGGCTAATCGACGTCGTCGTCTTTGTAAGATGCGCTGCAAGAGGGCCTCCGCTGCAGGCTTATCTATGCCTGCAGTGCCTCCTCTTAGTAGACCATCCATAGAAGAGCTGAAAGGTTCGTAGGTATTTCTTTTCGGTAGGGTATTATTTGTCCACTGCTGCTGTGTTTTCTCTGATTCCCCTGTATGCATCTGTAGATTCTTACGAAGAACGGTCTTACTATGGTGGGCCTACGCATGAGTGTCCATACTGTGGTGCAGTTTTTTGGTTTCAGGAAAGAGTAAAGACCATTTCTAATGTGTCAAAAAGAAAAATCGTGTACAACTCATGTTGTAGAGGGGCCAAGATCAATCTGAAACCTTATGCGAAACCACCTGCGCCTCTTGCCGAACTGTTGAGATTCAATGGCGATTCGCGGTCTAGGAAGTTTCTTAGGCGAGATACGATCCTACAACTCTTTGTTTGCGTTCACCTCTTTAGGTGCCTCTCGTTGACAAGACGATAAATAATGGAACCGCACCTTATGTTTTCAAAATAAATGGGGTTGTTCACCATCGTATTGGCTCCCCGTCGCCCAAAAATGGCTCACGACCGAAGTTTGCGCAGCTTTACATATACGATACCGAGCACGAATCAAGCAACCGTCTAGGCCTTTTCCAGCCGATGACCTTGCTTCGACGATCCGGACCACGATATTGTGCGGTCCCTCTTAGACATGCTAAATGAGCATAATAACCTTGTCAAAGCGTTTGCACTTGCTAGGGAACGTTTAGAGCGGTGGCGATCGAGAGTGACACCGCGATTGCTAGGCCGCAACTCGCGTCATGATGTCCAAGACAACCTACCTACAAGTGGTGAAATTGCGGCGATAATAGTGGGAGACTACTCCCGAGGAATACACTTATGATGTCCTTGTGCATGATAGAGACCATGGCCTTAAGCGAGTTTCCCGCTTGCATCCATCCTACTTACCCCCGCAAAGTATCCTCTCGCTTGTTTCCCTACGGAGAGCATGGTTTCCATCTTGGCATGAAGTATTCGGATGCCGATGAGGTCGGTACGACACGTAGATACATTACTATGCTTGAATTTGGTAGGTTTCACATGCACTACAGACTAAATGAAGCGAATCCATTCACATGTTATGGCAGATTGAGTGACCAGTTAGTTGTTGACTTCTATTCTACAGTTGAGGGCTCTAGGCTTAAGTGGTTAGCTGACCACCAAAAAGATCTACTATCCGAGTCTGTACAAGGAATAACTGATGCGATTGGTAAAGGTATTACGAGTGCGAGTTCTGTTGGTGAAATAGTTATCATGCCTGCCTCTTTCACCGGTGGAAGGCGGTATCTGGTAATGTATTACCAAGATGCCATGGCCATATGTAGGGTATACGGCCCTCCTGACCTTTTTGTGACGTTCACATGCAACTCTAAGTGGAGAGAAATAGCCGACGCGTTGAGATTTGAACCTGGCCAGCAGCCGAGCGACCGTTCTGATCTGATTGTGCGGGTCTTTCATATGAAAGTCGACGAATTTATAGATGACATTAAGGAGGGGAGGACGTTTGGTGCAATCCGAGCAGGTGAGCCTTGCTACAGCCTGCCTGTTAGTCTTCCTCTTCGGCCTTTGTTGTAAGCCTGCATAATGTGCGCCATTGTCTGTGCAGTTTTGTACACCGTAGAGTTCCAGAAACGTGGCCTGCCCCATATCCACTGCCTTGTTTGGTTGGCTGATTCAAGCCCTGAATTCAATGCTTCAGCCATTGATACTTTCATCTCTGCAGAGATACCAGATAGAGACACTGACCCGCTAGGCTATGCTTTGGTTGAGGAGTTCATGATACACGGTCCATGTGGTGATGCCAACAAAAACTGTCCTTGCATGAAAGATGATAAATGTTCAAAAAACTTCCCAAAGACATTTCAGTATGAAACGATTGTCGATGAATTTGGTTTTACTATATACAAACGTAGAAATGATGGCAGACATGTCTTGAAAAATGGTGTTAAGCTAGATAACAGAAATGTAGTGCCTTACAACATGAGTCTTTTGAAGAAATACAACGCACACATCAATGTAGAGTGGTGTAATAAATCAAACATGATTAAGTACCTATTTAAATATGTCACGAAAGGAAGTGATAGGGCGAGAATATACTTCGAGGTCACTGCTAGGACAGCGAATGCATCCCCTGGACCTCAGTTGCCTCCTCGGAACGAGATCCAGGAGTACATGGATGCTAGGTTTTTAACTGCGTGCGAGGCATTGTGGCGTGCCTTTGAGTTCGATATCCACTATAGAATGCCTCCAGTAGAGCGACTCTGGGTTCATCTTCCAGGGATGAATCATGTGCGATATGAACCGGACGCTGATCTAAGAGCGTTAGCTGAGAGCCCAGAAGCAAAAAGTACCATGCTGACTGAATGGTTTGAAGCGAATGCAAAATACGAGGATGCTAGGAACCTAACATACTGTGATTTTCCAAAGGAGTGGACCTGGGTTGCAACTGATCGCTATTGGCGGAAGAGGGTGCGTTGTGCTAAAATAGGTCGTATGTACTATGTGCACCCTACTGCTGGTGAACTTTATTACCTACGCATGCTATTGATGATTGTTAAGGGCGCAAAAAACTATGCTGATGTAAGAACCTTCAACAACGTGGTGTACAGAACGTTCCGAGGTGCCTGTGAGGCGAGAGGTTTGCTTGAAAGCGATAATGAATGGATTCTCTTGTTTGATGAGGCTATAGTGAGTGCATCGGCACATCAACTTAGGCATTTGTTTGTGACCGTAGTGCTCTTCTCGCTCCGTCGGTAATGTGCGTGCCTTGTTTGACAAATACCGGCTTTATTTCACCGATGATATACACGAACGGCTAAAAAACGCACTTGGCAATCCGAATTATATTGTACCTCATGAACAGCTGATGAACCTTCTTATAAACAAATTAACAGACCTCTTTGCTAATAGTGGTGGCAACATAAATACATACGACCTGCCAAGGCTGACAGTGCAGGGCTGTGGGGTGGCTGAAAATAGACTCATTAATGATGAACTTGATCCAGAGCCGTTAATGCTGTCCATGTACGCTTCCTCTTTGATTTCCCAACTAAACGCTGACCAAAAAAATGTGTTTGACAGAATAACTGAGCGTGTTCTAGGTGGTTCTGCTGGTTTTTTCTTTGTGTGTGGTCATGGGGGCACGGGCAAGACTTTTTTATGGAATGCTATAATTGCTAGGTTACGATCCGAAAAGAAGATAGTGCTTGCAGTCGCATCATCTGGTGTGGCATCCCTGTTGTTGCCTAGGGGGCGTACTGCGCACTCTAGGTTCAAAATTCCTTTCGATATAAATGATGCTGCTACCTGTAAGGTTAAACGTGGTACCATGCTCGCTGAATTAATTCAGGTTGCATCCCTTATTATATGGGACGAAGCTCCTATGACCAATAGACGTTGTTTTGAGGCGCTGGACAGAACGATGAGAGACATTCTTTCTGAGCATAAACCTAGCAACGCAAGGCTTCCGTTTGGGGGCAAACCTGTTGTTCTTGGCGGTGATTTTAGGCAGATACTACCAGTAGTGCGCAAAGGATCACGTTCCTGTATAGTTGGCGCATCAATTACAAACTCTAGGCTGTGGCAGCATGTGGTGCTTCTCAAACTGCACATTAACATGCGTCTCCAGAACCCTGCACTGGTAGGAAATCAGCGTGATGAGCTTGATATATTCAGCAAATGGGTCCTAGTCGTTGGCGATGGCACCCTCCCCGTTGAAAAAATGGGGGATGAAAATGAGGCATCATGGGTCACCATCCACGATGACCCGCCGATTCATACCGAGGGCGACAAAATCGATCTTTGTTGTATCCGAGGTGTACCCGGCATTTGTTAGCGAAATATCAAGATCCAGCGTACCTAGCATCACGAGCCATTGTCTGCCCGAACAATTCAACAGTTGATGAGATAAACAAGTACATAGTTTCCCTGCTTCCTGGTGATAGTGTGCAATACATAAGCTGCGACACGATATCCAAAACGTCTGAACCCATACCTGATTTTGATATACTTTACCCTCCTGAGTTCCTTAACTCTATAGAAGCAAGCAATTTCCCTTGCCATAAACTTGTGCTTAAGAAAGGTGCTGTGGTGATGCTTTTAAGAAACTTGAACCAAAATATAGGCCTCGTAATGGAACACGATTGCTTGTCCGTGAACTGGCGGGCGGCGTGTCTTTGCAAAGGCATAATCCCGACGGGAACCAATGTCGGTGAGACTGTCTATATACCTAGGATCGCCCTTACAACAACGGATGTAAAATGGCCCTTTACATTGCGAGAGGAGACAATTTCCGGTGCGTGTATGTTATGCAATGACGATCAATAAAAGTCGGGGTCGGACCCTATCTAGGGTAGGCCTTTACCCGAACGGACTCCGTGTTTACTCATGGACGACTTTACGTCGTCGTTTCAAGAGCTACATCTAGGAGTGGTCTAAGAATTCCGATTGAGAACGATGATGGTTCGTGTGGATCAAAGACGCGAAATGTAGTGTACCGGGGAGGTTCTTGCCGCCGCGAATGCGGCGTCTACATGATGCTCCTGTTTCGCACCACCATCTTTTGTTGTAAATATTTTTGTGATTGCAAGTGCTTTTTACATGATGTCCTGTTGTGTGCTTTTATTTCTTACTCACCGTTAGTTAAGCGATTTGGAGTAAGTTTCCATGTGTGCATTTTGGTTCAAGGTGATCAGCTGTTAGTCTACAAAATTTCATTTGTATCTGGATGTGGATCTCCTGTTATTTCTGTTTGTGTGCTGATGGCCTTAACTGTCTGCAGATGGGGGACCAGTTGCTTCCACACCTTATGGAAGGAGACATCAACGAGCGCATATGCATTCGTGTCGCCAGGTTCTGGGAGCTGTACAGTCCTCAAGATGAGTCAAGGCTGCTGCATACGGACATGGTCCTTATTGATGAGGAGGTACACATCATCCCTTAGCATGTTACTCTAGCAAATTGTTCCCAGCTGGCCTGGTTTGCGCCTACATATATATGACTGGTTGTGTTTGTTTTTTTCCTTTTGCAAGGCAATACCATGCATGCTCAGGTTTATCCCCGCTCACGGTGAGGTGTTCAACCGGATGGTGCGGAGAAGGCAGGGTCTACAACATTTCCTACTTCCGAGTCAAGAAATCTGGTGCATACAGGCCAGTTCCGAACAATCTCATGGCTACCTTTTCCAAGTGGACCAGTGTAGAAGAGGTGACTGAAATTCCTCCTGCATTCCCAAAGTATGCATACACACTTGCTTCCATGGAGGAGATACAATCACGTGTGGATAGCGTAGCTTTGTTCCACGTGCACAGTGTCCCTGTTTTTTTATCTATGCTGTTGATTTTGTTTGTTCAGATAGTTTATAGTGTTGTGTTTCAAAATAGATGTCATCGGAGTGATCACCTCTATCTCCAAAGTTGATACCATACAAACAAGGATGAGGCAGGGTGATACTCTAAGGAGGACGGTCATGATACGTGAGACAAGGTATTGATGGTTCGGTTCATATGCTTCTGTATGTGTGTGCTTGTGTGTGATGTTCGGTTCTAATACTTGCTTTTGCTCCTGCTCCAGTGGTACACTGCTGAAGGTAGTGCTCTGGGGAGAGCGGGCCACTTCCTTCCCCGCTGAAGAGACACACAGTAATGGTCAGTCCTCGCCGCAGATTGTCATCTTTGTTGGTACGCTTGTCAAGAGCTTTGGTGGCCTCTCTCTTACTGGTGGATCGCCGTGCAAATGGTACATAAACCCTGAAGTCCATGAGGTGAAGAGGCTCATGACTAGGTATGATCTGTTCTGTTACATATGTTTTGTGCTTGCTCTGTGCCTTTTTGGTCGTGACAGTGTCTTTTTGAGGGTTTAACTTCTACTTCGTTTCTTTGGACGGTGCAAAGGCCGTGCATCGGCCGATTAGCCGGGGCGAGGATGCGGTTCTATCTCGACAAAGACTCGTCGAAGAAAAGAAGATTTCGAAATCAAGAACCTTAACCCTTTTCGG
Source organism: Cenchrus americanus (assembly GCA_947561735.1). Classification (NCBI taxonomy): domain Eukaryota; kingdom Viridiplantae; phylum Streptophyta; class Magnoliopsida; order Poales; family Poaceae; genus Cenchrus; species Cenchrus americanus. Next base: position 194,454,604 of record OX387242.1, read on the forward strand.
TGCAAGGTGCTATAGATAACATTCAAATTTGGTGATGCCCTTTTCTCCGGCCTAACCATATCCTAACCGCTGTCTACTTGGTATTCCCCGTAAAGATGAGTTTCGGTTACGGTGACTATAAAGAAGATTGAGAGCTCGTGGTGGTACAATGCATGCAAGAAATCCATCAAGACAGCTAAACGTCATGGTGATTCTTACAAGTGCACCAATCCTGGCTGTGCTACTGTTGGGATGCCCGCTCAGAGGTTAGATATCAGCCCTCTTTTCTCTGTTAATGAGACCTCTTCCCACATAATATGTTTGCTTATTCTGTTCACATTAGGCAATTTTGTATCTCATCTACACCCGGGAAAATATTTTCTAATGAACTAGGAGCTGGTGTGCTTACAGAAACCAACCGAGCTGCATAGTTTGTTCCTAGCTTCCTACTCTGAATTTCTTAGCTGCTAGCCTCATACTCATATAGTGCATAGTGTTGCTAGCTCTTTTCTTCTACTGTTGCTCAACAAAGAGCACTTCTGGACCATTTATAATTTACTACGATATGCTACCTAATAGCCTTGCTTTATTGTTGTGTGCATGAGCTTTATTATTGTGTGCATGAGCTCATTTCCTATTCAGATCTTTGTGTGGTGTCTTTGGTCCCTTGTCCTTGGTCGATCCTTCCCTTTGTACAGGTACAAGCTTTCAATCCTCGCTGGAGACGAGACTGGTGACACGAATTTCATTCTTTTTGGAAGAATTGCTCGGCCGACCGACCAAGAAACCGGGCCGATGTGACCTCATTGCCGATAACCCAATTGGGTTCATCCACGATGAAATTACGAAGCTCCTTGAGAAGACCTACATATGGAATGTCGGCACCGACAAGCACAATTGAGTCGGGAAACATCACCTTCCGGGTTAATGCGGTGGTGGCGAGAGATAAACGATGGGAGTCTTTGTTATACCAACGACACCGGCGGGGTCCCAAACATCATCTCGATACTCTCAAGAGGTGCGGGCCCGAGTGTGCGGGACACTCCTCGGAGCGACAACCCCCCCTCTGCGTCGCGGTGCCACCGCTTCTGATGCTAGCCTTGCCTCGGGTGCTACACCAAGCAAGATGGGAATGCTTGCAGCTAAACTGATAGACACACCGCAGGGAGGGAAGGACCCTGCTGGTGATGAGGTAAGACTGTCCCTGTTGTGGTGCTTCCAGTAGTTCAACATCCAAACTTGATTCATTTAGGATGACTATAATCTTGGTCTTGTGTTCTATCACAGGCTGATACCTTGACATCGCGTCGTCTTGCTCGATAAATCATCGACGCAAAAGCGGGTGGCTCCTACCGAGAAAAAGGTTGGTTCCGCCAAATTCTTGTGTTGATCCTCTTGCTTTGCTTCTTCGTACACCGACCACACGCATCCACCTACGAAACCGCCCATCCCCTAACAAAAAGGTTGTTAAGGGGCTCTTTTCTGGGGAACAGACCGGAGATCACACTTCTTCGAAGATGATGTTCTTGTGTCGAGCCGTTGCTAAGACCAGGTAATACTCTACGGCGACCGCCCTTTGCCTCACATGCTTGCCAATGCATTTGGGCGCCGTAACAACCGATCCTGCGTTTTGATGATTCACGGGCTCAAATCCATTGGATGATCCGTTATTGCGGTATTCGGATGTTGCCTAGGAATTTATGCTTACTGCTGTTGGTGACCTCCACATTATGCTAGCATTGTGCAAATTGGTTTTGTGTCTGGTCTTGCGGTACCGTAGCCGATACCCTTCTGTCTATTGCATCCGCAAATATTTCCAGGGCTCGCCCATCAACCAACAAAAGGATTGGTAAGGGGTTGTCTGCCGGAGAAGAAGGTTTGGAAAGTATGTTCTTGGTACCGGTGGAAGTGCGGGTGCTTTGCTTCGAAGGCGGAGTTAGTTATGATGATGTTAATTCGTATTGAGCGGAATTTTACTAATATGGCTAATGGTTAGTAGTCTATCTTGGTAGGATTGTATCCAATATTTGTTGGCTGGTTTATTAATATGTTAGTCTATCTTTGGTAGGATCGTATTGAGCGGAGTTTTATTAATATGTTACTAGAACCAAGGAATTATCGTTTCCGGTAGTCCTATTGCGGTTGGTTTCCTATGTAGTTCTACCTGCACTTAATTTTTACTTTCCCGGCTTGCGGTGGCACAACTTCCATTCGGAGAAACGGTAGTTTCCTTCTCTTAGTAGTTAATTCCTACATGATATATAGATGGGTTTAAATCTGTCTATGAGGAAAGCCATTTAGTTCTGAAATGATATGCTACTCTCGAGATGTTTGATCTGCGCTAAAATTACTGCTGAGCCTTCTCTCAAGTAGTGGTATTTAAATTGCTATGATACTTGGAAAATATAAGTTTGAAAGTGCATGTACGAATGCTGAATGAGGTTTGTCACTATGTGAGCAGTTGTTTGTTCTGGAACTTATCGTTATTTCTTTTTTGCAGCCCTGGCACTGATGCATGAGCAGGGAGCTCATGTCCATTTTGCTGCTCCGTGTTGAACCGGCATGTCCAGTACCGTTCGGGTTCGTCGACATGTCGTCTTCATCTACTTCCACTTTCAACACGTCGAGTTTTGTGTTAGTATCAAAAGCTACCAACTATGATGCTCGTGGGAACTTGTCTTTGTGGTGATCGGATGTGCTGTAATAGCGCTTATGTTTATGCCGGACAGACACCTAAGTCTTTGTTGATGCAGCGCTTGGTAGCTAGGGATACTATTCTTAGTGTTTAGGATTGGTGATTGGATGTGTAAACCGTAATCTCCACTTGCCGGACAAAAACCTCATAGCTGCTCAGGATGTGATCTGATGTGGTCTATGAAACCATGGAATGGACATTTCGTGCAACAATGTGCTGCTTATGTTATGTTTTCCTTCTTACCTTTTCTTCGCTGACTTAATTGTAGGGCGCGCATTGCGCGCCCGCCCGTTCTAGTCATGTAAATGCACCTGGGAGTTCAGTGAATACCCCACTTGTATTTTCTAGAAGGAAATTGTATGCAGATTGATAAATTAGAAAATCTTAACAAGTAACTGCTTATCCGAATCAACTAAACAGTTCTTGACCGTCTTACTAGAAAACATAATGCACCTGATAGCATTTAAACTTGTACACAAATAATTCATCACTGCCCTTTTTTGCTTTGAAACGTGAATTATCTGTCCACCGTACTCTGATTTTTTAAGTCCGAAAGCAAAGTTCTAGAAAAGTCTCCTACCTACAACACTTCATTGATCCTACTATTATAGTTATTGATCTTTCCATGTGTTTGTCTTACGTGTTATTGATCAAATTGCCATTTTTCAGTGGATTGAAAGAGAACTTGTGATACTGGAAAGAAATATTGACACAACACCTATGAAAGGGTGGCACCCAGAATGTCCTTTGCAGACTAATTGATGAGTGTCTGAATGTATGGATGAAATTGAGTGTATGTAATTGTATACTTGTGTACGCATGTATGTATAAAATAAAAGAATGGAATGTATTTTTTATTTTTAATTCAACAATGGCAACGAGCAAAGATTGTTGCCCGTTGCCGATATGGTGGCACAGGTCACTGGTACCAACAGATTGGTAACGAGCTTCTCTTTAATGCCCGTTAGCTTTGTTGTTATTGGTAACAGGCAAAGATTGTTGCCCGTTACCAATATCGTGGCCCAGATCACTAGTACCAGCAGATTGGTAACAGGCTTCTCTTTAATGCCCGTTACATGTGCCAATTATTGGTAATCGATGTTGGGCTATTTGTAATGCTTGAAAGGTATCAGGTGTGATGCCCATTATCAATAGCAGTTCGCGCCTGTTACCAAAGTGGGGTTTTCATGTAGTGCCCTAGGAGCATCTTTGAAAGATTTAGTCGACCTATAGAAAATGTGAGTACCAAGTTCGAGTTGAGGATTCGAACTCTGGTGGGCTGCCAATTAAATCCTGTAGTAAATTGAAGAAAATACAAGTATCTATTCCGAGTTGAGGCCTCAAACTCCTTGGGAAAAAACTATGACAAGTTCTACCACAATAAACCTTACCAGTTGAGCTCCATTCAATTCGCTACTACTGTTCACGTGTTATGTTGTAATGTTCACACATTTGCATTATTATATTACTTTTCCTGCAACTCTTCATGCATGTGCTGCAACTGTTCACTTATGTGTGTCCTTTTCACAATGCATACTATTGTCCGTACCATCATTCAACTATTCTACTTACTGTTTCCTACTTTTGTTGTTGTTCACAGCATATACTTTTCTTTAGCCAGACGACCGCCATCGCTGGGTCACGTTCACTAATGAAGCGAGGTGCAGGTGACATACCCACATATCATCACTAGGTGAATCCCCGCGCATTAGTGCCGGATATTTTGTATAAATTTATATGATACATTTGTGATTTCAACCTTGTGACACAAAGGTGAATTATTTTATGAATTTTATTTTATCTATGCATTTGCAATAACGGCAAACTTTTTTCTTGCATTGCTGCAAACCAATAACCAGAGGACTTGCTGGTGACCGAAATACAAAGTCAAAATAACACCCAAAAATAAAATTATATTCAATTTTAATGGAAGCGCCTAAAAATAATAAACTACCCTCGCCGATAGTCAACACCCAGCCAACACATTTGCTGCCGGAAAAAAAACAGATCACGACTTCAAAATAAAATCCTCCAGGCAGCATCAACTTTCAGCGAGTGAAGCATCCGCGCGAGCTCCTCGCCAGACTTTCCCTGCGCCCTGGCCGCCTCCGCGGCCACCGCTGTCGCTGCCACATCCTCCATGTTCTCCTCGCTGATGCCAATCTACAAATCGGGAAGGGGAGGTGACGCACCTGAAGCGAACTTGGCCGCCTCCATGGCTGTCGCATGTAGATTGGGAAGGGGAGCTGAGACACTCGAAGCATCCTCGCCAGCTCCTCGTTGGATTCATGCGCTTTGGCCGCCTCCACGGCCACTGCTATCGCATCCTCCCCCTTCTCCTCGCGGATGCCGGTCTGCAGATCGGGAAGGAGAGGTTCCTGACGGAGGAGGAACACCACTGACTTGAGGGGATGTGGATGAGTCGGGGTAGCGACGCCTGGAGGGGAGCACGGGCTTGGGGAAATTTATGGCGTTGGGGAGGCAAGGCGGTGGGGAAGTGAGGGGGTGAGGCGGACGTTTGAGGTGAAGGGACACCGCGGGTGGAGGAACAGGCGGCGGGGAAGGGGGTGGGGGATGACGTCAGCAGATGACGTGGATGGCTGTGAGTAGAGAGAATTGGCCAGTGGGGTGCTCTTATTAAGTTTTGTATGATTGCTGCAACAAAATCATCACTGTCTGCTTGACACTGTTTGAAAATTGTGGTGATATATTCTCCATCTTTTAGTTAAATTATAGTAAAAATAACATTTCTTATTCTTTAGGATGGCAATTGCACACATGTTAAATTTACTATGATAGATTTTTATCTTACTATTTACCTACACGCACACTAGGTTCCACCACATCAGATTGCTTCTTTCATTCAAAATTGCAAAGTTGCTCACATCCATACACCTACAACTTTCATTGAAATGTGATGCTATGTTTGACTGTGTATTGTATCCATGTAACGTGTGTCATGCTATACATATGTTATCTATAACTCCTATATAGGAGCTCCCCACTAGGGAGTTCTCTCAACATGCAAGCATGCCACCTCAACAGCCCACTAAGACCATGACATCCAGTGGTGGGCCCCATTGTTTGAACTAGCTAAAAAATGTTATAACTCAAAAATAAAAAAACCAAATTAAATTCTGATTACACCATTAGATTCCTTCTAATAAATCCTTCGAAACAAGATCTCATATGAATGTATTTTGATAAAATGACAAATAACCCCATCGATGGTAGTTGGTATAGAGTAAAGTGAAAAATAAAAAAAATGAAAAAGGTAAAGGAAAAGGAAAAAGAAGAAAGAAAAAATAGGAGGGTGATAGTAATATTCTAACTCATAGATTTCTCCTACATGCTTGTGGCAATGCGCAGAGAATTGAGGAATATAAAGGAATACCAGTGTAGATTTAATTTTGACAAAATCCCGCAGCAACGCACGGGGTGTTCAAACCTAGATCAAAGAATTACCAACGACGGCGACAAGGTTGCCGAGGTCGCCGAAATTCTCTCTTATGATCGATCAGACGTGTGAGGTTGCCGGAATTCTCTCTTACGATCATTGCATTTCCTTAATTCCGGCAGCAACGCGCGGGTGAGATTCCCCTAGTATATATAACACTGGTGCACATGCTCTATGGGCACAACGAAGGGCGTCGTTCTCCCTAGTCATGCATATATGTATGCCATGCATTTTCATCATTTGTTGTTCTTAATGATTTTTGCTCGATCAGTTTTAATCGGTTCCAAATCATCATGTATGACTTATTATATTGCTTGAAATAATTTGTTTGAGGACCCATCGACTCGGACTACCAGAGACGGGCTGGGGAGCGCGACACGTGTGCAGTCACTAGGCCAGAAACGATTTGTCCTGACACTAGCAGATTAGCGTGCTGGTGGGTGCAACTATCAACCGCTAGCAAAGTGGGGCGCAGGGGCGCCGAGACAGCAACCGCCAGCATTGAAGCATCACTATTGGCGGGCGACATAAGCCACCCGCCAGCACAATTTATGCTCGCGGACGAGTTATGTCGACCGCCAGCATAGAAGGTTTAGTGGGGGCGGCCTACATAAGCCAACTACCAGCACAAATGGTCTCATTTCTGCTAGCGGGTGGCTTATATCGACCGACAGCAGGGATCTTTACTACTGGCGGCTTTCATATGCACCCGCCAACACAGTGAAGCTGAAAATAGCTTGAAATTGATGCAAGTCACCAATATTTCAACATGGACGGCAACAAAGTAAAATTCAAACTGAAATATCAACACAAACAACACCTTAGAAATGTTTATTTCACACAAACAACATGCATGATGACAAATGTTTTAAAGCACACTTAAAACCAACACAAATTAAAGTACACTACAATAGGGGCCTCACTCACAGATCAACACAACTTTGCCTCACTCAAATTTCTTAGACAGTCCGGCTGCGATATAGCTACCAAGCACTAAACCTATTATCAAGACCACAACAGCGAGGATGGCGCCCTGTATGCAGAATCCTTGATTTTTTATGCTTCTTCCGATAGCCAATTTCCTCCATAATGTCATTAAGTTGCCCTCGATGGTCTGCAAGTTCAAGCCTCGTTTCATTACTCGCTATCTTCAAATCACTCATCCCCACCTTCATATCAGAAATGACACACTTCATCTGATTCCATTGATCTTGAAATTGCTTGTGGTGCCGGTTGTGGCTCCTGCACCTGCCCCGGCGGATACACAACATAGACGGTTGGGGTGCCGCTTCTGGCGGTGCACCAACGAAACTGCTGAACATCTAATAGTTTGGCGGCACCAAATAAGGGTGAAATTTTTTCAAATGGTGGAGGTATTGATTTTCCCAATAAACTTCCTAACATGATTTAGGGTCCTCCTAAAAGAATAAACAACAAATGTGGCTTCCATCAATAAATTGGATAATTCTATAGACATAAAATTATATCAACCAAATCATTAATAATCAACAAATGTGGATAATTCTATATCAACCGAATCACTAATAATCAACAAATCCTACTAATATTATATCAACCGAATCAATAATAATCAACAAATCCTACTATTATTATATCAACTAATAATCACTAATATTATATGAAAACAGTACTAATCAAATGAATTAGGGCATGAGATGAAAACAAACCATGTGGTTGTTCGGGCACTTGTAGATGACGCCATTTGCCTTCGTCTTGAACCAAACAAACCGGAGCTGACACGCCGTGCAAGTCAGCAAGGGGAGAGGCATGAATTGGATAAGGTTCGGCGCCACAGAGCTGCTCGCCATGCGACGGCGGTGAACCTGCTCGACGTCGGTAAGGAACTAGAGGTTGAAGAGTGGGTCGACAGTTTGCCTCTTGGAGCTCCTCCTCTGCCGCAAGCTAGGCGCGCGGCGGCCGCGGCGCACGGGTCTTTGCGGGCGCGCGAGTTGGCGATCGCCGAGGCGGCGGCACGCGGCGAAGCTCACGAGCGGTGGTGGCCGGGCAGGGTCGGTTGTGGCTGCGACAGGGCTCGCGGCTGCTTGCGGCGGCAGCTAGGGTTGGGAGCGAGTGTGTGAGTGAGTGAGTGGTTGAGTCAAACTGCGTTCCCACCGGAGATATTCCGACAAGTGTGCTGGCGGTTAGCTTAAGAGACCGCCAGGAGAGATTTAGTGCTGATGGGTGGCTTAATCTGACCGCTAGCATAAATGTACACAGTGTTGGCGTTCAACATAAGGCACCGCCAGCGCAGAGATTACTACTGGCGGTTGCCTTATGCCACCCGCCAGCACTGTGTCTTCTATAAATATAGATCAACCCCTTCTTCCCAGCAACCTTCCAATGGCGTTGTGCCCGAGAGGAGCTCGGGAAAAGCTCCAAAAACACCAAATCTAGGGGGGAGGTTTTGCTCTTGATTTTCTTGGAGGAGGTGGCTATATAAGGTGAGTTTGTGCTATTTTAACCTTAGTTTTCTCCTTTTATTCATGATTTCTATGTAGATAGAGATCTAGATCTCGACCTAGGGTTAGCTAGGAGAGAGTGGGGAGTGAAGAGAGATATTGATTTAGAGATTTATTTTTTAAATAGCTTTAAATTTAAATTATTAGTTTGTCAATGCAAAATATTTAAATGTTCATAATATAGAAGCAAGTTATGTTAAGTTATATAAGTTATTAGTTTGTCATTAATAGCAAGTTTACATTATAGAAGAAATTATATTAAATTATTATTGCAATTATAGAAGCAAGTTTACATATTAAATTATATAAGTTATTAGTGTGTCATTAAAACTATTAGCTTCATTAATTAAAATTATAGAATTTAGTTTTGTTTCCGTTTTTTTACATATTAAATGAAGTATAGAGCATACGGAGTTTATAATAGAATTATTTTTATAGGTTATTTAAGATGAAACATAGAACATTGATGTATGGCATACGGAGAAATTCGTCTACATTCTTGACAGAGTTAACAAACTTTCTTGAGGTTGCGCAGAAGCATGCCCAAGTTTCTAGGACAAAGCAAATACATTGTCCATGTTGTGATTGTTGCAACAAAATTGTGTGGGAAGATATTAATGCCATCAAGATGCATTTGATAAAGTGTGGTTTTGTGAAAAGATACAAAACTTGGTCCCACCATGGTGAAGCAGAAAGTACTTTCAACAATGCAGACATCGGCACCAGGTATGATGAAGTGGGTGATGAAGATGCAGCTGAAAATGATCAAGTCATGATGGATGATGCTTTTGGCTGTGAAGATCAAAATGATGATCAAACAGATGCACCACAGGTGGACGAGGAATGTGATGTTGATATGGAAGAAATGTTGCGACACATTGAACCGGAGGTGTTGCTAGGGAGTGCTAAAGGGTTAGAAAATTTTGAGACACTAAAGAAGACAGCAAAGGACCGTATGTATGAGGGTTGTGGAAAGGAGTGGACCATGTTGCGTTTCATGCTCCATCTTCTGATTGTGAAAGTAAAATTTGGATGGTCGGACAATAGTTTTAACGAACTCCTTACTTTGTTGGCCAATCTACTCCCGAAGCCTAACTTGGTCCCAAGAAACACATATGAAGCAAAGAAGATTATTAGATGCGAGTGCAAAGAATACACACGTGTAGGAACCATTGCATATTGTACCGCGGTGACTATGCAGAACTGGAGAAGTGTCCAAATTGCGATGCTAGTCGTTACAAAAGTAATGCCGATTTTGCTGTGGAACGGGTCATTGCATCTAAAGGCGCGAAGAGGAAGGTGGGTGGAAAGAAAAGTGTATTTTCTCAAGTTGAGGAGTATAGTATTGGTACTGACACTGCTACTCAACGTAGTCCCTGCATTGGTGACGTGGTACTTACAGGTGGAGGATTGTCTAAAGCGATTGTTCTCGAACCCAAAGACCGCTGAACTAATGACTTGGCACCCAGATCGCCCAGAGAAGTTTGATGGGAAGCTTCAACATCCTTCTGATGCTCGGCAGTGGAAGACCTTTTATTCCAAGCACAAAGAGTTTAGAGAAGAAAACAGAAATATACGGTTCGCGTTAAGTACAGATGGTATGAACCCATTTGGTGAAAGAAGCAACACGCACAGAACATGGCCAGTGTTGATGACCATATACAACCTTCCCCCTGGCTATGTCACAAGAGAAAGTTCCTTTTGCTTACCATTCTAATCCAAGGACCGAAGCAACCCGGTATTGATATAGATGTCTTCCTGGAGCCATTGATGGAAGAAATGGAGAAGTTTTGGAAACATGGGGTTGAGATGTGGGATGAGTACAGAAGGGAGACATTCACACTTAAGACAAATATCTTTGTTACCATTAATGATTACCCTGCCCTATTTTCTTTGTCTGGTCAGAAAAAGGGAAAAATAGGTTGTGTAGTTTGTTTGAATGGTACAATATCTGTGTACCTAAAAGGATCTCAGAAGACAGTGTATATGGGGCACAGACGCTGGCTACTAAGGACTCACAAGTACCGTAAGATGGCAGACTCTTTCGATGGAAAGATTGAGAAAGACTCTTTTGCCCCACAACCGGCCACCGGTAGAACCGTATTTGAAATGTGTCAGAAGGTCAAGTTTAAACTTGGTAAGAAATCAAAAGGTGATGTTGATGATAATTCAAAAAGGGGAAGGAAGGAGGCTGAAACTACAGAAAACATTGACGTGCCTTTGAAGAAGATGTCTATATTTTTTAAGTACTTGCCATACTGGGAAGATTTGACAGTGCGCCATCCCATCGATGGGATGCATCTTCAGAAGAATGTGTTTGAAAGCACAATTGGATTCTTAGGCTTAACAGGAAAGGTAAAGGACGGACAGAAGTCACGTAAGGATCTTGTTGACCTAAAAATTAGGTAAAAACTCCACCCACAACCACGTCCTAATGGTAAGCAGTACCTTCCACCTGCTAGCTACAACTTAACACAACATGAGAGGTTGGCTATCTGCAAATGATTGCGTGGGCTGAAAGTGCCAACCGGATTCTCATCCAACATCCGATCATTATTCTCGTTGAAGGACATGTCATGACTGTCATGTGATAATTACTGTTTTTCTCGCGATTGTGATCCGAGCTGTCAAACCAGTATTCCTTATGATGGTCATCACAAGGATATACTACTTTTTCAATGTCATTTCGCAGAAAGTGGTAGATTGTGTAGAGTTGTCAAGGCTTCAGCTGTTTATGTCAGAAACTCAAGCCCAGCTCGAGATGTACTTCCCTCCGTCATTTTTTGATATCATGGAACATCTAATGATCCACATGGTCGAGCAAATTACTAAACTTGGACCTATGTACTTTCATCAGATGTGGACGTACGAATGGTTCATGTCGATTCTCAATGGATACATAAGAAACAAGGCATTTCCAGAGGGAAGCATGATCGAGAGCTACCATACAGAAGAGAGTGTTGATTGTTGCATAGACTACGTAAAAGATAAGAGAGCGATCGGTTTACCGGAATCTCGACACGAAGGCAGATTATCAGGGAAAGGGACCATTGGAAGGAAAAGATTCATTGACGAGGACAACCAACAACTGGAGAAAGCACATGCTAGTGTTCTGCAACAACTTGCAATAGTGGAGCCATTTATCGTGCAACACAAAAATGAGATTCCTGAGGAAAATGATAGTCGGACCGAGGATTGGGTCATCAAAGAGCAAAAGCGTCATTTCCCATCATGGTTAAAGGAACATGGGCATCTATTTCAAGGAAATTCCATAGATGATACAACGTTGACCAGGTTGGCGGCTGGTCCATCAAGCAATGTTACCTCATGGCAAGCACACGAAATTAATGGGTACACCTACTATACGAAGGCGAAAGACAACAAGAGTGTCGCGTATCAAAATAGTTGTGTTCGCATAGATGCGATTGATAAATCCGGAAACAACATCAGTTACTACAGGTTCATAGAGGAAATATGGGAACTTGACTATGGAGAGAATATCAGGTTCCCCGTGTTTCGGTGCCAATGGGTCAAACACACGAATGGCGTCACAGATGACAATTATGGGTTGACACTTGTAGATCTTGCCAATGTAGGTTACAAAGATGATCTATGGGTACTCGCCGAGCGTGTTGCACAAGTTTTTTACATAGCTGTCCTATGAATGTGAAGAAGTACATTGCCATCTCCAGAAAACAAAGAATTCTAGGAGTAGAAGGTGTAATTGATGTTGAGGATTAAAATCAGTTCGAGGAACTAGTCTTGTTCAAAGATCATGAGAAGCAAATAAAAAAAGTTGAAGCCTGCATTCCTAAATCGGAGAAGCCATGGTTACGTACAGACTGTGAAGGGAGAATTGTTAAAGGATAAACTTGCACTTCTTATTAGTCGGGCTTGATGTATCACTTGTACGAAATTATATAATTAGTGTTGTTGTAAGACTTTTAATCAATTTAGGAGAGTTTGAATATTTGAATTTTTGTATATGAGATGTTTTGTCATAAGAAAAGGTTTGCATTTGGAAAGGTTAGTTCAAATGAGACTCTAGTGTCAAACAACCCATAACTCATTAATTAGGTGTATGAACCTAGAGTCATATTTGAACTAACCTTTTCTAACTAGGACTTATTTTACAAAAAACAAACCTCCTATACTTAAATTCAAATATTTTATGATACCTTGGGAAGTTTAAATGAAATTTGAACAATCTAAGCCCCTGTTTCAAATTTTGCAAATTATGGAAAATACTATGCTGGCGGGCATCTTAAGAAACCGCCAGCGGGGAGACACACCGCTGGCGGTTATCATAAGTCAACCGCCAACACAGTGGTTTGTCAAAATTTGAAAATTTGAAATCCTGACTTGAAAATGTTCAAAATTCTTTGAAACTTCCAAAAATTATCATAAAATATTTGAATTTATGTATATGAGGTGTTTTGTTATAAGAAAAGGTTTGCATTTGAAAAGGTTAGTTCAAATGAGACTCTAGGGTCAAACAACCTATAACTCATTAATTAGGTGTATGAACCTAGAGTCATATTTGAACTAACCTTTTCTAACTAGGACTTATTTTAAAAAAACACACTCCCTATACTTAAATTCAAGTATTTTATGATACCTTGGGAAGTTTCAATGAAATTTGAACAATCTAAGCCCCTGTTTTAAATTTTGCAAATTATGGAAAAACACTACGCTCGCGGTTATCATAAGTCAACCACCAGCACAGTGGTTCGTCAAAATTTGAAAATTTTAAATCCTGGCCTGAAAATGTTCAAAATCCATTGAAACTTCCAAAACTTATCATAAAGTATTTGAATTTATGTATAAGAGGTGTTTTGTCATTTGAATTTGAAAAGGTTTTGAATTGAAAAGTTAAGTTCATATTCTTTCAAATCACAGCACTGGCAGACGCTTATGACAACCGTCGGCGGCAATTCTCACCACTGACAGTCGCTTAAGTCGCCCGCCTGTGCTAAGGATCACCGCTGGCGGTTGCCTAATGTGGCCCACCAGTGGTGGTTTACCGCTGGCGGTTTCCTAATGTGGCCCGCCAGTGGTGTTTCCACCTATATATACGAGAGCGCGCTCTCGAAAATTTTCTAAGTCTTGACGTGAAACGAAACGACGTCGTCAGGCTGCCAAAATTTCCCACCGAGCGCCGCCGTCCTCCCCGACCGCCGCCGCCCCTCCGACCACCCCGCCATCCTCCAGGAGTGCCCGGCCGACCTCCACGAGCACCCCGCCGTCGTCCGCAAGGGCCCCGCCCATTCTTCCCGTGGATCGCCGTCGTCTTCCGCTACGGCGCCGCCCCTTCTCCCGTGGACCGTCGCCGCGCGCCGTCGTCCGCGGGTGCCCCACCGACCGACGACCTCCTCCCTTAGCGTCGCCGCCCCTCTTCCCTACTAGGATGACGTCCTCCTCCCCGCGGGCCGCTTCCCCAACCACCGGCCGGGGAACCGCCGCCGACGGCTCCTCCGCCACCGCCGGCGGCGCCGTCGCCGCCTCCGCGACGACCCTCCGTCGCCCCCGCTCGCCACCGACACCTCATCTCCTCCCCGCTCGCCACGCATGGAGGCCGGGGATGGGGTTGGCGGCGTAGCAACGACCGCCCCGACTCGGTGGGTTTTTTTCAAAATGCAATTACATGTGTTAAAAATGTGGATAAATAGATTGCGGATAAATGCAATTACATAGACTGTGGATAAATAGATTTAAAAATGTTACAAATGGACTATAGATTTAATTTAATTAGTTTTGTTGTATAAATAATTAAATATGGACTATGGATTGTGGATAAACAGATTTATTTTATAAAAATGGATTATGCATTGTGTATAAATAGATGTATTATAAGTATGGACTATGGATTGTGTCTAATTTTTAAATAGATTTATTATATAAAAATGAACTATGGATTTAATTTAATTAGTTTTGTTGTATAAATAATTAAATATGGACTATGGATTGTGGATAAATAGATTTATTTTATAAAAATGCATTATGGGTTGCGTATAAATAGATTTATTATAAGTATGGACTATGGATTGTGTCTAATTTTTAAATAGATTTATTATATAAAAATGGACTATGGATTTAATTTAATTAGTTTTGTTGTATAAATAATTAATTATGGACTATAGCTTGTTGTATAAGTATGGACTATGGATTGTTGTATAAATATGGACTATGGATTTGTAAATTATCTATGATCAATTGTAAAAAGTATGGAGGAATTGTAAATTATCTAAACAATCCGGCGAGGAGGAATCTAGTGATAGTGGTATAATTGGGGACTATGAAACTCCCTCTGAGTACGAACCAAGCGAACCACGACCTCGTAGGCGTCCCGAAGACGATGATGTTGATTACGAAACAAGCGATAATGAGGTCTGCATGCACATTCGCTCAAATTAATGTTTGTTTATTCAATTAAGATATACTTTAAATAGTGTTTTACATGTAGAACAATGACCGATCCCCACGACGACATCGTAGAGCATCTAACATTCGTGCCCAAGAGGCAGAAGTCATTTGAGAACCACAATCTTCGGGTACTACTAGTTCTAGTAACTTGAAAAGGAAACGTGGTCATAGAAGAAGAAACCAGATCCCTGAAAGAGGATAACTTGTGATAGAACGGTTGGGTGACAAAGGTGAGCCCGTCGAACCTAAGGGGATAGCTGCTAGGTTTCAGAACATCGTCGGTGCAATTGTCAGAGACCAATTGGCGTCTTGGATCACAACTACTTGTCACACCCTGAAATTTCCAATTTCAGGATGTGAATAGAGAGAATAATTAAATAACAATTTTCTCATAATTTTAAAAAATTTCCAACATTTATTTTCTTTACATGAAATATAGTATAGGAAAAAATTTTTGTTTGATTTTTCGAATTAAAACAAAGTTGTGAGTGTTGCATTCATGCCGATGCATCTTGGTGCTTCCTGAGTGCTTAAGGTTTCAAAATGTGTTTAGGAGCTGTCCTAACTCTCCCGAGAATTTTCCGAATTTTTCTAGAATTTATTATCATTTTCTCTGAGCATTTTCTATTTATTAGAAGACTTTAAAATCTTTTTCATGAGCATCAAATACTTTATTTGGATTGATCATGTCTTAATCTAGCTCTGGGAATTTTCCTGAAATTTTTGGGATTTTCAGAACATTTTTCGTGGCTCTAAGGAATTATCTAGCTATTTCTAGATTATTTTGTTTTTCGCGAAAATGCTTTCTGAAAATAAAAAGGAAATTCCTTCTCCTTCCCTTTTTCGGCCCACAGGTGGTTAAGGCCCAAGTCTTCAAAGTCTGCCGATGCCCCCTCAACTCTCTGTCTCAGTTTAGTTTCGGCGGGCGCGGCCGGTCCGCTCCGGCCCGGCACCCCAACCCGCCGGCCCGCCACGAGCCCGCCCGCGAAAGCCCATGCGGGCCCCGGATCCCCAACTTCCCCAGTGTCCATGGCGGACACGGCTTGCGCCGGCCGCCGCCTTTCCCTTGGCGTCCGTGCCGTGCACGCCTGCCCAACCTCGCGCTTGTGGCCTATATAGCTGCGCCGGCCGAAGCTCCTGCGTGCCCTAGCTCGCCATGCCCTGCGCCGCCGCCTAGCCACGCAGTTCGCCGGAGCCGAGAAGCACCGCCGTCGGCCGTCCTCCATCCACCGGCCAGGGAGCCGACCAGGGGAAGCTAAGGCAGCCATGGAGTCCGCGATGACAAGCTACTCCTGTGGAGCATCTTCACCTCGCCTGATGCTACCCGGAACGCCGCCGCTGGCATCATGGACCAGAGCCATCCGCCGGCCGCCCCTCTGTGAAATTCTGCTGCTCCCGTCCTCCTCCCACCCCGGTGAGCACTCCTACTTGTTCCCCATGACCTCCTCTCTCTATTCCCCAACACAATCGAGCTCCTGGATGGCCGAGGCGCTGGCGATTGGAGCCACCAGGGCCGCCGCCCCCGCCCCCCCACCTGTTGCTCCGGTGCGCCCAGGCATGAGGAAGAAGATAAGAGGACGGTTTTGCAAAAAGGCCCCTGCAAGAGCCAGTAATCATTAGATCCAGTTATGTGTCTTGTTAATTCCCGCATAACCCCCTAGATCTATTAGATCTTCACAACTAAATCCCACCCAAGCCATTTTGCAGATCTAACCCCGAGCTTTATCAGTTTCGCAATAACTATTTGATGTGTCTTGCAGATCTTCTCAGCTAGCCCCTGAAGTCTATAGTTAATCACATATAGGTCCTTCAATCTTGTTTTATCCATATCTTGCACGTTTTAACTCCGATTTCATCCGTTCAAATTGCGTCAGGTCTATAATGATGTAAAGCACGCGTTAGCGGTGAGTTTTCATCATGTTTTGTTTTCTGAAAATAAAATTAATATTAATTTTGATTAATGACTAATTATACATGCCTTTTATAAATAAAAGCAAAATAGATCTATATATCGTTTTTCATAAGCAAATTTAATTTGATTAATGTTTCTATCACATGTTTTTGCACATAAAAGTTAATTAGATCTTTATCTCGGTTTTCGTAAATCAAATGTTAATTTGTTTAATAGTTAATTAATATTTTCCAATTAAAATTTGATTAGGCTTTTACATCGGCTTTTACAATAAATATTAATTTGATTAATGCCAATACCATAATGCTTTTAATAATAATATGATCTACTCGAATTACAAAGTTTCGTTTAGATTGTTCCTATAGTCTAGTTTTTCTAAATCAAATATTTAATGGATTAATTCGTATATAAATCTTTATAAATAAAACTTGACTAGTTCTTTACACCGGTTTTGCAAATAAAGTTTAATTTACTTTAATTCCAACATGGGGTATTTTATTTCTGAAATATCCTTACATATATTTTGTTAGTTAAAATAAATCCAGCTCATAGTTTGATATCTCAATGCAAATAATTCGTTAGACGTTCTTTACCTCAGTGTCTCTTTTGATCAAGGCTATCTGAAGCTCTAAGTCTTTTTAGTGTTAGCTCAATCTCACACCACGTGCATCTAATCAGACCTTTCCCTTCTAAGCACGGTTGGTGTGCTTTGGTGATCCTAGTAGATATCTTAGAGTTTCTGTTCTGCATTTCTTTATCAAGAAATCCTACCATGATTATTTCATGTTACTCTTAGAATCTCCTTCATCAATGTCTAGTTAATGTCTATCCTATCTCGGTTAGGTTGTCTTTTTATGAATCAGTTGTGTTCTTGTACCTAATCTATCGTAGCTACCTTTCTTTAGAGTTTACCCTGTTATCTGCTTCATCTATCAGACCAGTTCACCCTTGGTTAGTGTGTCAGCTGTTCATCCGAGTTCTCTTTGTAGATTAGTTTTCCTAAACCCACCTTAAGGTTTTCTTATGTGCTTGATAGTTTGTTGCTACCGCTCTCGTTTGCTTCACCTTAACTTGTACGTTAGCATGTGTATCACCTGTTACTTGTTTTAACACTAAAACTACATGTTAATTTTGACTAATTCTTATTCCAATGCTTTTATCAATAAAAAGTGATTAGGTTCTAATCCGGTTTTCTTTAATCATGATGTAATTGGTTAATCCCTATTCATAACTAGTTTTTCTAAATAAAAGATGTTAGAGTTGAACATCGGTTTTCATACTAAAGTTAATATGCCTAATGACATCATAAATGCCTTTTTAATATTAAAATATGTTTAGTTGAACACGTGACATAAAGTTAATCGTCTAGATATCTTACACTTGTTTTATCTTTCTAAAGTAATTATTAATTTGACATAACTTCTACTCGAATGTTATAAATAAAATATGACTAGGTTTATCGTGATTTATTTAATCAAATGTAACTTGTTTAATGGTAACATAGAGTATTTCTCTGAAATATTCTTTCACATTATTTCTTAATTAAAATATGCTTAGCGTAGTCTCTTGTTGTTTGATAATGATCTCACGATAGTTTCGAGCTTAGTTTTGTTTCAGCGTTTCTTGCGCTTGCGTAACCAATAGGATCAAGCTCTATCTCAATGTGATCTTTCTGGTCCTTGCTCAATCTTCCGCGACCATCTCTTTAAAGCTAACCAAGCCTTTCCAAACACCCTTTGTGTTCTTTAGTGATCCATCTGATCGAGCCCGTCCTTTAGTGCGTTCTTTTAAAGTTTCCCTTTTGATTGGTGTATTGTTCTTAGTTTGTTTGTTTGACTGCTTTGCATGCTTGTGCCCGATGATTGATGCGCTTAGAGTGAACGTTGTTCGTGGTTCAAGAGCTTGGAAGAATGTGAAGGTGAAGATATTCTGAGCAACAACTACTTTGGTTAAAGGCAAGTGTGTCCTTGATCTTTTGTCCCAATAACTTTATTAATCACTATCGCATGTGCCTTGCATTAATTTTGATGGGTTCCTGTTAAGGATGACTAGCCTCTTTTGACCATTATCTTGAACCTGGTTTTAATTAATATTGATGGTAGCTATTGCTTAGTTTGCTCAACTGGGTTGGTAATAATCAACGTGGTTATCATTTTATGCTCTATGTTCCTTTATGTGATGTTTAATATACAAGACTATATGTTTAATCAGAACATGGAGAACCACCCAGGAAAACAGTATAACCACAAGAACTAATGGGCAATGGTCTTGGCTGAATAATTAGGAACTTTAGCTTGGGGTGATCTTACCTGATAAGGACAAGGGATCGGCGGTACTGCGGGGTATGGACTCGCTCTAGCAGGGGGTTGGGTGAGTTATTCTTTTTATGGTGGGTATCGACCTGCTAGGGGACTTTATACCTTGCTAACTGATCCGGACCTTGTGGGTCACAACTTGTTGGAGAACCTTTGTAAAGGCCTTGTAGCGTACCTATGCAGCCACATCTCGGTAGTGTGGTATGGTGCCTGATCAGCATCGCATGGTTGGGTTCAAAGTTCTTCGGAGCTTTTATGCTACTTGTGGTGAAAGTGTACAACCTCTGCAGAGTGTAAAACTAATCGATTAGCCGTGCTCACAGTCAAGAGCGGCCTGGACCCTCACATGATAACTGAACTTGAAGATGGATTTAAATTGTGATATGTGTTATGGTTATGCATGCCATGTGCTCATGGTGTTTCTCTTACCTTTATGCTTAATTGTGGGTTGGTATAAACTTATACTTTATTAGTAATCAGGTGCTAATAAAATTTGACCAACTAAAATGCTAAATGCTTTGAGCCAGTCCACTATAAAGCCTTTGCATTCATTCTTTTCCCCACACTTGCTGAGTACGACAAGTGCTCACCCTTGCTATAAACAATGTTGCTCAGAAGGAGGAAGCTACTCTGAAGTCTTGTGAAGATGTTGCTGGTTCTAGGCGTACACAACCCCCAGTCGATTGCTTGTGGAGTTTGGTGCCTTCGTTTCCATGATTAAGCGTAAATCTCTGATAATCTCCCCTTTTCTTACGTGATATTGTTTCTGTTATTCACTAATGTCAACTATATGCATGAAACTTGATCCTGGCATGCATATAGGTTTGCACTTGGTTTTCTTTGGGAAAACAGGTGTGACACTACTAATTGGAAGACAGTCCCTAAGGCTACGAAGGATGTATTATGGACCAAAGTGAAAGAAAAGTTTGTTTATCCGGAAGGTACAGAAAATGCAGGTAGAACTTTTGCTGAGGGCCTTTGTGAAAGAGCTCTTAGGAATTGGAGGTCTACACTTAATATTGAATTTGTCCAGAAAGGAAAGGATGATGCTAGGGATGTGTATGGTAACATTCCGCTAGCAGTCTGGGAAGAATTCGTAGATCAGAAGAAGACGGCAGAAGCAATAGCTCTGAGCGTCCAACAAAAGGAGAAGGCTATGAAAGCTACTGAGAACCCCCATCGCTTGGGTTCGGGAGGATATGCTGCCAAAATGGCAAAATGGAGGAAGGAGGAAGAAGAAAGGAGGGTAGCTGGTTTACCAACTATTTTTGAAGGCATGCATGAGCATAGCAGGAATTGGATCCTTGCTCGAGTTCCGACTATAGCACCTGACGGCAATGTTTCATTCTAGAAGCCCTCAACAGAACAAATTTATCAGAAGCTGGAAGGACTTGCAGAAATGCAAAAGAAAGGTTTTTTCGTGCCCGACAAGGAGAAAGATATGCTAACCGCCGCGATCGGAACGCCTGAGCACCGTGGCCGTGTTCGAGGGATTTCTTCTACCTTGCCCTGGAGTAAAGCATTTCGTGAACACCGATCAAGTTATAAAAAGTGAGACTGTTATAAGAAGAAGCTTGAAGACAAGATGAGAGAAATTGCCAAGCAAGAATTGATAGGCTTCTTCATACAACAACAACAACAAGCTTCTGTTGGGCCAAGTGCAGAGAATCTAATATCTGGTGGTTCTGGATAGGTTCCTCCAAACTTGATGCTTGCCCAGATCGGAGCCATCCCGACTCCAAGTAGTGTTGGTTCTATTGCTAATGCCAAGCATCTTGTGGATGCCATTGTAGAGGATACACCATGCAAGTTGGTTATTCCATATGGAAGAAAATTAGATAAATTTCGAGAAATTGGGACAGCCATGGCACTAACGTGTCATGTGTTTCCAAATCCACCACCGCCAGAGTACGCATGGGTTCAAGTTGTTTCGGTTTCTGATGAGTCGTGCGAAATTGATATCCCTACTGAGGATGGGATTGAGCTTCTCGGTGATGCGAGGAACCAAGACATATTGTGGCATCGTCGAGATATCATACTTAATGCATCACAAAGTCCCTGCTTGCAACCTAGCCAAGAACGAGTACCCCCCAGAATCCAGATGCTGCAATGGTCGAGTACACAATGGGTGGGGAACATGGAGGCGATAACAATGACAACAACATGATGATTGTGGAGCAGGGAGTTAATAATAATGACAACAACATGCCACAAACTCCTCCGGCATCAGGGGCAGGGGCATCATCATCTCTGAAATCTGTTCCAAGACCATAAACTCCTCCGACATTAGGGGCAGGGGCAGGGGTAGGGACATCATCTCCGAAATCCTTTCCAAGACCACAAACTCCTCCGACATCAGGGGCAGGGGCAGGGGCATCATCATCTACAAAATTTGTTCCAAGACCACCATCTCCTCCTCCATGTCAAAGACCACCATCTCCTCCTCCAGCAACCAAGACGCCAACAACAATACACTGGATGATAAACTCATATGAACCAAAGACGAAATCATCTATTGTTGACTTGTTCTTGAAAGTACTGAAGAATAAACCTAAACGGGCTCCAACATCCGGTAAAGAATCACCTAATGTTCAAGTACTCAAGAAGGCACCAGATGAAAAGTCTTTATCCCGCACCTCTTTTCAAAAACAAAAGGAGGAGCACATAAGTATGTTTTTGTCGGATGAGGTGCCCGACAAGTATGAGCATGGCAAACCATTCTTGTTTAGGTGGCAACTGAACGAAGGACCATCAGAATTGATGAGGCTGCATACTTGGATCATGCACGCCATGCAGCAAGGCATTCACACTATCACTGCCAATCTCCCGAAATGGGTGTTCAGTAGCTCTTTTGAACGGAAGGTTGCAATCGATTTCCCCGATTTGCATGCGATGTTCCGTCGTGAAAAACTCGACATCAATCTCGTCACCATTTGGTCCATGTAAGTCAACATCCCTATACGACATCCAAATCTATGGAATTCCATATGTATTGTTATTACCATCCTAAGTAAACCTTTTTGCAGGATGCAGGTGTCTGATGAAAAGAAGACAAATGGGAGGTGGAAGGTAGCATATGTTGACCCGCAACAAGTAAGCCAGTCACAACACACGTTCATAATGAGGGATCAACTAAGAAAGCAAATAGAGGAAGAAGCAAAGACACCAAAAGAGAAGGAAGACTTAATAAAGGGTTACGAGAAAGCTAAACTTCACGAGGTGTCTGCATACATTGCAAGGGTCATGAGGAAAAACCAACATAAGGATTCTATCAAGTTTGCTTACAATTTTGAGTAAGATCCTTTAAATAACTATTCCATCATTTGCCTTCATTTTTTAGTCTATTTATATTAATTATTTTAATTTTATGCAGTGATCATTTCATTTGCTTTCACATGTGTCCGAAGTTGGGAACTATGGGGGTCTTCGACTCATTACACTATTCAGAGGCTTCTTACAAGAAAATCATTGAGATTATAAGAAAGTAAGACAACTAAGTGCAATATATAATCACTATTGTGTGTATCGGCTATATTTCAAATTGTATTACTAGCTTATGTCTTTGTATCCTTAAAGTGCGTATAGGCTATACGTACTCAATGGCGGGGAGCACAAGAAGAAAAAATTGGTCATACGACATGCCAAATGGGTAAGAACACTTCTGTTAATATGTATCAATCATTTTTATCAGAGTTGTACACTTCTGTTAATTAGTACTGATCATTTTTTATTTGTTTACAGTGCTACAAACAACCTCCTGGCAGTGTGCTATGTGGATATTATGTATGTGAGGTTTTGAGAAATAATGGGAGGTATCGGACGAATCTTGAAGACGTAAGCCTCTTGTTTGTACACAACTATGTATGTGCTAATTATGGTCCTGATGGTAATGCACAACAATCTTCATTTATTGTGTGTACGTGCAAATGCCTACCATTCAGGGATCACGGGGGCAACTTGGTGACAATCAAATCACCAACATTTGTGCGGACATGGCGAGATTCATCCTACGTGAGATTTGCCACGAGGATGGAGAATTCTTCGATAAAGGAGTTTTGACATTAGACGATGCACAAAGGTTACATAGATGAGTGTCTTAAGGTTATCTATTATGCACAATAATGTGACTTATGTATACATTTTTTATTTTAGTTTGGATTATGTGTTTGTGAGACATATATTTGGATTTGGAGGTTAAATACAAATTAAATTACAGTAAATTTAGCATACAAATGCCAATGTGAAAAATAATAGACGAAAATGACAAATTATATACAAATAATAAACAATTACGGGGAATTATATAGGAAATGGGAAAAATGCTTTCCGTGGCGGGCGGTCTAAGCAACCGCCAGCAAATATGACCTTTGTGCTGGCGGGCGGCCTAAGCAACTGCCAGCACAAATGACATTTGTGCTGGCGGGCTGCTTAAGTAACTGCCAACACTGATGACATTTTTGCTGGCGGTCGTTTAAGTGGCCCGCCAGCACAAATGGCTTCTGTCTTTGGCGGGCCGGCTACCCGCCAGCACAAAGGGCCATTTCTACTGGCTCAAAGTTGCTGGCGGGTGCCGCGCTCGCCA
This sequence comes from Cenchrus americanus, assembly GCA_947561735.1. Classification (NCBI taxonomy): domain Eukaryota; kingdom Viridiplantae; phylum Streptophyta; class Magnoliopsida; order Poales; family Poaceae; genus Cenchrus; species Cenchrus americanus. Next base: position 194,478,447 of record OX387242.1, read on the forward strand.
GTAAAAACCGGTTTTAGCCGTCAGGACAAATCGTTTCTGGCCTAGTGGGTGTTGGGGAGGAAATCCAGCTTGCAGAGTAGCAGGAGGAAGAAAACATAGGGAACATCACCAAAGGGACGCTTAGTCAGATTCCTCTGAGAGAGTCCTCCAATACCATCCATTTTTAACTACTAGTAATGACCCACATGCGGCACACACATGTTTGCTAACCACTGCTGTACAAATTCAATAGCTAACAAAGTTTCAAAATTAATTACTTTTTAGATAATATTCATGATAATAAAAAATTGTCAATCTCAACATATTGTGCATGTAATAATTTATATAATTTTCATGGAGACTCATAACTTTCACCCAAATTAGCATACATTGCGCATACTCCGAACATCTACTCCAACAACCTTTAGATTTCAGACTGCTAACTTCCATTCTAACAGTATGGAAGCAGATACCATAAGCCATCTGATCATTTCTATTTTAGTTGCTTACAGAAGCTATACAACTGGTTCCAACAACCTTTAGATTTCAGAAAAAAGAATGCCCAATTCAAATAGGTGAATCTATAGTTGTTTTGCGAATAATTTCTAGAAGATTGCTAAAAAACACTAACAACATTATTTCGGCAGTCGTTGCGCCTGCTGGGACAAGGCTTGTCTCGTAGCTGATGCGGTGCGCCTTGGCTGAGCACTGGCTGTGGCCTCCTCCTCTGCCACAACCCCTTGCCTCTTTTACTCCCTACCTCGCACCGCCGCCTTCTCACCTCCTCTGGCCAATCGGCGGTCACTCCTCCGAGGTTGCCCTGCTCCCCTGCTGCCTCCGCTAGGGAGTTGCGAGGCCGCGGTGGCTTCTAGCCTGCTCCATTCACCGGTGTGACATGAGGTTGCAGCGCCCCCTCTGTCGACGAAGCTCGAGGCCGTAGTGGCATCTCTCCGGGCCCTCCCGCGGCAGTGGCAAGGACGACCGGCCCCTCGCTCCATCCTCGGTCGCGCCTCCTGGCCCCTCGCTCCCCACCTCGGTGACTCGGATGTGCACCAAAATCCTCCCCCTCACGCCCTCTACGCCCTTCTCTCTCCTCTCCTCCAGTTCGCACTCTGGCTTCCCTCGCCGTCCGGGTCACGAGAGAGCGGACCTCCTACGGTGGCGGTCGGATCCATACATGTCGTTCCCTACTCCTTTTCATGTGCTTAGGGTGGGGCTGCTCCATGCTGATAGAAGGCATGGGGGCGGCGGCGGTCAGCGCTACCGACGGTACCTCCTCACGGTGGCTCACAACGGTTGGTGGGTCCCTTTTCAGCTTCCAGCTCATCTGCGTACACCATCACCGTCTATACAACCCCGACCTAGCCGCTCCGCCCAATCCTCCACCCAAGAGCCCTCCACCCATTCCTCAAGTTGTCGTTCAACTTCTTCAACCCTAACCACCAAGCTATCGTCGTCTTCAACCTTTGGTCGTCAACTCGCCATCTCCTCTGTTTTGGTAAGGACCTAACAGGAAACTCTTGGTTGCCCAGATTCTTGTTGTTGTCAGAGTCTTTGGGGAGAGTCACGCGTGTAAGCTCGGGGAGGAGTAGCGCCACTTCCTCCCACCCACGAGATGGAGGACCCCCCCCCCCCCCCTCCCTCCCCGCAGACCCCGCGAGCCATGATGTCGATGGTTTTTATTTGCGAGAGGCAATAAACTTGGGGTGGATCCAGCAGGTACCGCCCGAAGAGTAGGGTGGGCGTGGGTAAGAAAAAAATCATTTTTGATAGAAATGCTCTCTAAATTGTGATTTCTATGGGTCTTGGATTAAGAGTTTAAGACTCTTTATAGCCACTTCTTGTTCACGCTATGACCGCCTCTGCATCATTTCCATCAGCCCCTCCAAGCGCCGTGGGCCATTATCGACCTTCGCCACAGTCCGAGGTTTTCCATTGCCGGCGGCCGCGGTGCCGCCGAACGGCACGACCACCAGCTCGTCGCCGCTGCCGCCGCCTGAGCAGAGGTCGGAGATGTCACGCGCGCATACGAGCGCCTTGTACGTCTTGCTGCGCGAGCACCGGAAAATGTCATTGCCGCCGCCGTCACACGCGAGGTCGAGGACGACGGCCTCCTCCTCGCCGCTGGCCGGGTTGAAGAGCACGCCCTGGCGCGGTTGCCGTTGTCCCACAGTGAGGTGAGCAGGACGAGCCCGTTGCATGTGCGTCCCGCTCCCGCCACCGGCTGCATGAAAGAATGCACAGGGCGGAGCGGAGCTGCACAATGCTGGGGCCCCATATTCTTGCTCGTGCATGCCTTGCGCAATGCTGTCTTGGCTCATGCATGAGGAGTGGGACAAGCGCAAGGGAGTTTGGCTGCTTCAGTGTGTGAAGGGAGTCATGCATGAGGAGTGGGACAAGCGCGAGGGAGTTTGGCTGCTTCAGTGTGTGAAGGGAGATTGACACATCAGGCACAAGCCCACCAAATAATTTTTTAAGGTGGTATTTGCAGAGTTCAAAGATAATCCAACATTCCAACGTTTCAGCCTGCGTCCATAAAAACCATAAATCTTGACCTGCACAAAAAGGGAAAATTATAACTGATGTCACTTTCGTATCTTCATCACAAATTGAAGTGCCATATTTCTCCAATGAAGTAGCAAAGACAGTTAAACAAGAACTTCAAAAGTAACTGAAACACTCAATGTATGCATCGAGCCACAAAAATGTATTACTTACCAAAAGGATTAGAAACACACATCACTGACAGAGTTAGCTCCGAGTTATCTCTCCTCTTCGGCAAGGGTTTTGAGCTCTTTTCTGATGTCCCTGTTCATGTTCCTATCTTTAGCTTTCAGCAATTTGCTATTGAGCACCTGCAAGGGAAGCTATCACAGTTTAGGGTGATATGACCCTAGACTACTGTTGTGTAGCCCTGCGAGAACAAGGCCAGCTAATAATTTGACAGGTAAATGGTGAAACACGAAGTACTCATGATGCAAAAACATGATGGTACATTGATAAGCTGATGAGGCATCCTTGGTTGGCTTCAGATGTTATTTCTATTATCGGTTTAAATTCAAGAAATACTCTCGATTATGAAAACTGCAGTTGAGATAAACTATCAACAAATGTTATTTCTCTATTTTCACTGGCTGAATGTACAAACCTCATACTTTATAATTCCACCTCTCTTGTCAAAAACTGACCAAGAATGCCACACACTTCGATTCTGTTTCAAACAGATGTGCCTTTAGTACATCATAAATTATGCTTTTATCTTTTGCAATCAATTGAAATAAATGATCTACTTTTTCTACTGACATATTAGGGCACTCATATTTTTTGTGATTTTTATGTGCATTAATTAAATCATATCATAAATATTTTGCTGATGTGTCAAGTGATTAATTGAAGAGAGAGCGAAAGAAAGATGGAAATCGTTTCTTGAGGGAGAAACGAAGTCTACTCAAGAATCAAGACGTATGACTCCGTGAAATTCCTGTTGGGGAGAACCAGCTAGCGTCCTGCTCTGAAATCGTCGGCCGCGGCGTGCGCACGTTCGCTCGCTGGCTGCCGCAGCTGCTCACCTGCATCTCTCCGCAGCCCTCCATGGCCAGGTAGAGGCCGACTGCTCCATGGTGACGCTCGCTGGCGTGGGCAGCGCACGCCGCTTCCGCTCGCCCCGCTCGGTTGTTGCAGTCGCACCTACCTACCTGCTCGGTAGGCGGCCGTACGTGCTCGCACCTGTCCCGCTCGGCTGAGCGTGCAGCGCCGCCCTGCTCGTGATCGCGCGCGGCTACATTGGCGGGCGCACTGCCATCGCGCCAGCTGAAGCAGGCCGCCCCGCGCGCTCCGCCACACTATAGGTGGCCATTTGGCACGAGCACAATGGGCCGGCACTAGCACGGTCAGAAAAAGCACGATCCTGGCATGGCACGACACGAAAACGATAATGTCAGTGCCAGGCACGACAAAATGTAATGCTAGTGCCTGGGCCGCTAATTAGGCCCGTAGTGCCGGCACGGACACGACACGATTAATGGGCTGGCACGATGGCAGCCCGTTAAATCCTGATCTGCTAAAAGCCCATATACTACTCTAGTATAAAAACACACTCAAACCCTAAATCCCTCTCCCCAACCCATCCCCAAGTCCCCACCCCGCCGCCGCCGTCCCCTGGGCGCCCCAAGTCCCCACCCCCTGCCGCCGCCAACCGACACCCACCCCCCCCGCCGCCGCCGACCGGCATGCCGGCGGCTCCCTCCGCCTCAACGCTTCTCGGGACCCCGGTCCTCGACGCCTCGCCGGCGGTCGGTCCGCTCGGCCTCGACGCCGCCGCCGGCGGCCGGCCACTCCGCCTCGACTCCGCGCCGGTCGGCCGACCGACCCCCTCGCCTCGATGTCGCGCCGACGGCCCGCCCCTTCCCCTCGATGACGCGCCGGCGACCGACCCCCTCCGCATCGGCGCCGTACCGGCCGGCCGGCCCATCCACCTCGAATTCACCTCTCTTCCTTCTTCTTCGGCGAGCGGCGAGATCCGACCACTTCCCTTCTTCTTCCACGCCGGGCACTACAGTGCCGCCGTGCCTAGTGGCACGGCACCACACGCCCAAGCTGTGGTAGGGTCGTGCCAGTGCCGGCGATTCGGCACGGCGGCACTAGGCAGCACGGCACGGTGGGCCGCCGGGCCTCATATGGCCGGGCCGCATAGGGCCGGGCCTAGCCGTGTCTGTGCCAGTGCCGGGACGGGCGACCCGTTTGGCCACCTATACGCCACACTGGCTCGTGCCCGCCGGAGGAACGCACCATGACACCATAGGAGCTCGCATGCGCTCGTGGAAGAAGCTCGCTTGCGCCCCGCAGCTAGCTAGTCGCGCCTGCCGTAGGAGCTCGTCGTGCTAGCTCTGCGCATGCGGAAGGAGCTCGCCCGGTCCCGCCGTCGTGGGATCGGAGCTCGCTCGTGCCGCACCCTCGCTGGCCGTTACGAGGTCTCACCCGCGCCGTGCCCTCGCCGGCCGGCGTGAGGGCTCCCCCGCCACGTGCCCTCACCAGATGACATGAGGCTTGCCCTGCCACGCGCTCGTCGGCGCCGTGTTGCTTGTGTCGTGGTGTGTGTTCGGGTACGGTTGGGAGAGAAGCAAACAAATGTGACGATGCCATCAATTTATTCAGTAATTAATTAGTAACAAATAAACATGTAGAACATGAATATTATTCTAAGAGTAGTTAAACTAGGGATGGCAGTGGATAGGGTTTGGAGCGGATATCCGCGGATTTGGGTATGTGGGTCGTGGGTTTGGTTCAGATTTTCACCCACGGGTTTGCGGATTTGGATATCCGCAACACTGTGGGTTTGGGCTGGATTCTACATTTCGCCCGCGGATATCCACTGGAGCTCCGAAAAATTGATCCCAATAAACCCACATAAGGAATTCTAATCACATAAGAAATATTATTGTTGTTGTTTCTTTTCTATACTCAACTTGTTAATTTACAATCCTATGAACATGTAAGTAATTTGAGATTCTATTTTTATTTCACAAGTGAAGTTGATTCCACCATAACTGATAAATGATAAACTTTCCACTATTGTTCATTTGGAGGACTATAGATGTCAGGTTGTGTTGTTTTCCATGTGTATTGAACTTGTATTGTGTTGAATTGCATATTTTTGAAATAATTTGGACAATATTGATGTATTATGTGCTCTTGTTTATAATAATCGAACCAGGTTTTGGATTATCCGTTGGGTTTTGGATATCCGTATATTTGGTTTTGGATCTGAATTTTCACCCGAACTAATTTTGGGGTTGGATTTGGGTTTTAGGTTTGGGTTATAGGTTTGATAGCATACTGGATCATTAGAACAATCCATCTGGTGGTGACCGATTTCACTACAGCAGAAACATTTAGCAACATCGTTTGATTTGGATTTACCTTCAGCACTTACAGGTTTGGGAGTCTTGACCCTCGGCATATCTTTCCTCTCTTCCTGGGGGAACATGCTCTCCCCATCAGCTTTGCCAAATCGACCTTTCCTGCATGATCTGGGGTCACTAAAAGGGTGACTGTGGAAGGCACCCCTACCTTCACCTCTGTATTGCTGCAGTCGCACTCTACGCTTTGTCCCCTGAAATCCCTGTTATGGTGATCCCTTCCACTGCGCCAGTCACCCTCAACTGGGTAGCCACTGGGTGATTGCCCTCTGTAAGGATGACTGCTCCCTTGGTGAAGCTTGTAGCGCATATCCTTCTCGCGCTCCAAGTCTCCCCCGACCAGATCACGTTCATCCATCCAGTCCTCATAGTTTGGGCGGCGCTTCCCCATGCGAAGTTGTGGTGGATTTCGGGCCATCCCCCTCACCTCGCACAACTTGAGAAAAGGATCTACGCAGCGGCAGTGGATGTCCATGGTGGCGGACCCTTCTAGTGAGATGCCCAAACTTGTGAACTTCGTCTTGGTGAGCAGGGAACCCTAATCCCTCGGTCGCACTACTCCTGGATATCCAAATCCACGACGGTCTAGATGGGCGCCATGAGTGGGCATGGATGGCCATCAATTCATCGCAACCATTTGACCAATGAGTTACTCTCTCTATTTTCATTAGTACAACACACCACCATCAATGGATCACTAAGAAGGGAGAGAAATCTCGTAGTGGGTTCCTTCTATATAGTTGTACATGATTTGGAAATAAATATAGGTCAATTATAAAACTAATTACACGAATGGATGGAAAGTCGCGAGATGAATCTATTAAGTATAAATTAATCCATCATTAGAGATTGTTTACTGTATCACGATATTATTTAGCCCTGATGGAGTAGGAAAAGAACGAAAAGGGGTTTGTCTTCAACTAGCTTCTTAGCAAGGATCTCATTTGATTCCACTACCCAGTGGCGGAGCTGCGGCTCAGGCCTCCCAGGCCTCGACCCCAGTCGCCGGCCTAGTTTCACCACACTGTAGTATACTGTAGCACACTGTACCTATGCGATTCAGTCTGTTTTCCTACACTGTTTCTCTAGTAGGCCCTAGTTGTTGGCCCAACCCAGCTCCGCCACTGCCACTACCCATTATAGTCATGCTCGCGCACATGAAACCAAAGTCCTCCCCACTGTTTCTCTAGTAAGCCCTAGTTGTTGGCCCAACCCAGCTCCGCCACTGCCACTGCCCATTATAGTCATGCTCGCGCACATGAAACCAAAGTCCTCCCCTCCCTTCCTCCCTACCCACGCCACCCACACACAAATTGAGTGTAGGAGGCGTGAAATACTCTAGGTGCATTTCTAATTTTTCCCATTAAGAAAATCATAACATTAGAAATTGATAAAAATATCTAGATTAGGATATTGCAACATTATAAAACCCTGCAAACCAAATTTGGATCACCTTGGGGTGGAAAGTGATTCGTCTAAAGTAGTAGCGTCTTTAGTTGGATCACTCACACGTGGGTCGGATCCGCATGTCACTCCCAACTAGTGCAGAGGAAATTCTAGGAGGGTTGAAAAAACACCTCATTTCAAAAGTGAGGTACTCATGTCAAGGTATATAGAGTTTATAAAAAATGCAAAAATTAATAACCAAACAAGTTTTAGAAGGACACATACTTTTTACATGTTCTTCGCCGAGTCATCATCTCCATTAGCAACTGCAGCAAACACCGGTCGCGCTGCGGCACAACGACGGCGCTCTTATGGGCACGGCTACAGCCGGAGGAGAAATGCCTGACACCACTCTCGTCGGGGCACGTTGCAGCATCGCCGACGACGGTCGCTGGAGGTATGAGCGTTGGCTGGTAGCCCCAGGCCCCAGCAGAACGTCGTAGCCTTCCGCAGCTCCGCCGGCAGGACGTCACGCGCGGCGGCGGCTCTGTCATCGTCGTCGTCGACCTCTCGCGCCACCACTACCGCCGTATCCTAGGGGCCGTCACTGTAATCGTACATGCAGCCACGAACATCACGGAGAGGCGGCCGTCGTCGCAGTCCCACGCGCCGTGGACCTCGTCGCCGCCCCCGGCGCCGGCGAATCCGCGCCTAGGGGCTAAGGACGACTGCAGCGAACGAACACCGCAGCTCCCATAGGTTCTCCGGCGTGAAAGTCCAGAGCTTGGTGCCGCCACTATGGCATGCCGTGGCGACGCATGGGCGGTGTTGGTGGAAATCGGGCCCGAAGGTGGACGCCGACACAACAGCCCCCTGATTACTCTTTTCCCCTTCGGAGGAAAGCGGCCGGAGGCCTCCTTCGGAAGCGGACGGAGAAAGTAAAGAATCGCTACTTCCCTGTCGGTTCTACCCTTCGGCTACCCCTACGTTGTTACTTCTACTAACAAGAAACAAGGAAGGAAACAAGGAGACACTTAACAAACCGAAAGCCGTAAACTTGTGGGAGCCTTCGCTGCTCTCTTCTCATTACAGCGTGTGTCCGTTTCATTACAAGGGGTTCACTATTTATAGGAGACCCCTGGGCATGATCATCTGCCTCAATTACACCTTTTTCGTTCCTGACAAACGGCTTTAAACACTTTACAAGGGTATAACAGTAATTCCCCGCGTCGTATAGGCCTCCAGCGTGTCTTCGTACAGCCGAAACACCTTTACACGCGGCGCCTCTTGTCTCTGCCTCGTACGGTGCCCCCTTTACATGTTTGCAGCAGCCACGTATCGCGGCACACCGCACCTTCAGCGCCGAAAACAGCCCACGATCTCGCCCTGGTCGCGTCGGGCCTTTTGGGACATCTCGCCCGGGCCGCCTCCATTCCCGAGCCGAGGCGCACCCGACGCGCGGCGCTTCTGGTTCCTCCATACCTTCGGCGCCGAAAGTCAACCGTCCGCGCTTTCGGCACCGAAGGCCGCACCGTTCGGATGGGCTGTTCCTGCACAACAAAACTCACATAGCTCGAGCAGCGTCAGCGTTTCCGTTAAATCACCATTGCAAAGCTTCCCCCTTATAGCCGAAGTTGCACGTGAGCCGAAACCGTCAGCCCGGCCGGACGTGGTAAAAGCTTCCGAAGGCCATTTTCCCCAACAGTAGCCCCTCGTCAGTGAGGGCCGTCCCGTCCTCAAGATGGGCCGAACTTACGACCAATCTTTCATAGGGCGAAAAACGGGCTTCAGAACTCCCACGGACGGCCCACGCTGGCGCGGATCCGAGTAAAAGACGTGTTCTGCCCTTTGGAGACTTTACCGTTGTGAGAGGTGGTCGTCGGGGTTAAAAGGTAAATTTGCCTGTTACCGGCGCAATTATCGGGCGCTGATGCACTATAAAAGGGGGACTTGACCCTTGGGCTGCTCCACCCCACGGCCGCGATCTGCATCCACGACACGTGAAAGCTCCGAAGGCACTATCGTAAGATTTCCTTCGTCCCCCACTTCTTTTGTTCTACTTCGCATTTAGACCGCATATATGGCCCCAAAACGGAGACGCGATGCCGTTGCAAAGGAGATCCCGAAGACGTACACCTTCGGCCGAAGTCAGATTGACGGTACCGACGTGGGCTCTCTCGTGAAGAACCACATGGTTGGGACCGGCCGAGCCCCTGGCCGCGAGACTGTATCGCGGCCTCGTGATAATGAGGTCGTCATCTTCCGTGACCTCCTGTACGTGGGGCTTCAGTTTCCCCTTCACCCCGCCGTTGTCGACATCCTGCGGTACTTCGACATCTACCTACACCAGCTCACCCCCAACGCAATTCTTCGTCTATCGGTGTACATGTGGATATGCCGCACCACGAAGATCAAGCCTTCTGCTGAGGGGTTTGCTTCGGCGCATCAAGTCCACCACCAGCGACGGACGGTCTTCGAAGAAGAGGGGGATCAGTCTGTCGAGAAAGACTGCCAATTTGGCTGTCTGAATTTTTCGTACTATTAACACCAAAATTTGGTAAGGAGTCTGACTTGTGGGTCCGGCTCGATGAAGAGTCCGTCTGGTGGAAGGGAGGATCTTTTCAGAGATATTCGGCAAAGAGATCTGCGGTCGGCTATCTGCTCCAGTTCGGCAAAGGAACAGTAGAGCTGATTTTGTGGGATTGGATAGTGACGTGGCTCAATCAGGGAGAACGAGTGGATAGATAGGCGATCAAGCTTAGAGATAAGTTAGGCAACGAATCCATTCGAAGTTGTACTTGACAGGGTATAAATATGACCCCTGAATGTATGTAAAGGACACAATCATTCTTCAATACACACCGGCCTTACGCCAAACCCTAGAGTCCTTTTGTCGTGTCGTCGAGTTCTTCGAGAGGGTTCATCGATCCGTCGACCTCCGTGAGTACCGGCAACCTTGTATCATGTCTAGTATCATGCGGTGGATTTAGATCTGATGCAAGTAGTCTTGTTACCATGCTTCGTGTCATGCGGTAGATTCAAGCTTGGTTCAAGAGGGTTTCTTGTTAGGTCATGAGCCATGCGGTAGGCTAAGATCTAGCTCGAAGCTAGTTATCGGCTCTATTGGATTTTGGCAAGATTCAATAGATTCATTAAGTTACCCCGTGTTGCTTTGAGTTTTTACTTTATGTTTAGATTCAAGTAACACACCTTTGCCCAATCTAGATAGATTTGGATCGGCTTTATCCTTTTGTGATCCTTGTACGAGTCGAGTTCGTATTTTAACACGTGGATCTTGAGCTTTTCAATAGCCGAAACCGAATCGATCTAGGTTGTTACGTGTTGTGGGTTCAAGCTTGCCAATGTGGTATAAATCTTGAAAGATCCGGGTATCATGCGGTAGATGCAGGTTTTTGGGTTGCTTTGGAGCTAGTCATCCGGTGGATTAGATCTCAAATCGATCTGATAGATTTATTCGCTTGGTAATGTTTGTTCCTTCTTCATGGACCCCGAATCGGCTGTTCAGCCGTATTCGGTTATGTTTCTTCACGAGTAGAACACGTGCGTTATTCATGCTTTAGATGACGTATGCTTTTAGCTTTCCATATTTAGATTGTATCATGCGGTGGATAGATCTATTTGTGGAAAGTGGTACGGTCTTCATGCAAGTTGTATCATGCGGTGGATAGATTTGTTTGATATCGTACCTGACGGGTTTTAAAGTACCTAGACATGCGGTAGACTAGTGCTTTGGATCTATGCATGCTTGTTTATTACATGATTATGTCCGTACTTTACTTCTTTCATTTATTTAATGCTAATCTTCATGGGGATCGGTCATGGCCTCGTGCATGTGCACCCTTGTTCAAACAAAGACCGATCGCTGTCATGCTTACGTCATCCATTCGGCAATGTTACTTTTTCCCTTTACAAGTTCCCGAATGGTTTCAGTTTATTGGCAGATAGCTCTTCATAGCTATGTGTCATCCCATCTGGCTTCTTAGCCATAAATATGGAACTGTCTGGTACCACCCGGCAAGTTCCAAATTTTGGTATCTAACTTCTTTATCTTTTGTTAATTTTCAGGAAAAAATTGACTGGCACGTCTTGTTACTCTTTGCGCGTGTGAAGCCAGCTTGTTCGGCTTGCTGTGTGTTTGGCGCTAGGTGCACTTTTCGCGTCAACACACTTTTTGGCATGCCCGGTGGGACCACAACCGAATAGATCAAGATGCCCGAAATCGGGGACATCATGGACGTCAACCTTGAAGATCTCTCTCCCGAGCAGCGGCAGCAACTCCAGGACGCCATAGACCAGTTCCAGCAGAAATGTCTGCTGTCATTCAAGAAAAATAGAAGTGGCGTCCCGTACTTGAAGAACGAGATGCCCAGGGTGTTGCTGCCAGGGGAAAGCGATACCACGGCTCAGCAGCATAAAGAGGTGTGCATGCGAGTATTCCAGGAATCGGCAGACTACATGCTGAGCAAGAACAACAAAGCTTTCCTCGGTGCGCTCCAGCAGATGATGGTGGCCGTCTTTGGCCCAGGCATGGAACAAGCATTCAGCAAGGCACTCGTCCAAGGGGGCACCGTGGAGCTGGGCGAGTCAAGCTCTCAACCACCATTACGGAGCCGCCCACATCGGCCTCCTCCTCAAAGCTGCGGAAGTCAAGCGTTCCCGGCCTCCTCCTCAAGGTGCTGGGGGTCAGCCAGTTCAGCCCCCACTACGTGCCTCGGGGAGGACGACCAATCCGGCCACCACCGCAGGCAGCACGGGTCAACCCGCGCAACAGCCGAATCCATACCAGCCTACGTACGGGGAACTAGCGTTCGGCTCGCCTGGAGCCCCACTTGCCTCCGGCCATAGGGTTGCTCCGGCCAACAACTTGCTGCAGAGGAACTTATACGGCGGAGGCTACCATGAGGTGGGAAACTACGGGGCGTTTGACGCCTTTCCGCATCCAGGATACGCGCCAGCTGCAGGCGCGCAAGAGGACGACGCCCTGGCACGGAAGATGGCCGAGTTGATGCAAAATCAGTTCGGCCTCAAGCCAAAAATGCAGGGACCCGCCTACAAGCCGCCGTTCCCGAATGGTACTACAACGTGCTCCCCGCCGCCAAGGGTGAAGCCGCCGACAGAGTTCACGAAATTTTCGGGGCAAGACGACACGAGCACGGTGGAGCACATCGCTCGCTACCTCATGCAGCTCGGGGAATGCTCAGCTGAGGAAACATTCAGGGTCCGCTACTTCCCCGCATCGCTGACAGGTCCAGCGTTCCAGTGGTTCTCGTCCCTACCCCCTGAATCAGTTTGCAGGTGGAAGGACCTAGAGCGGAAATTCTACGCTCATTATTTCAGTGGCAGCTCGGAAAAGAAGCTGATCGACCTTGCCACCCTGAAGCAGAGGCACAGCGAGACGCCGTTAGAGTTTCTCAGAAGATTCATGGAGGTTAAAGGCATGTGCTTCTCGCTTAACTTGCCAGATGACCAGTTGGCTGATATGGCCGTCGCCGGGATGCTACCGGCCGTACGTGAGAAATTGTTCGGGATGGAGTTTGAGAACACGGGGCCGCCTATCGCGAAGCTATCACTGATGAGCAACCAAGCGTATGGCTTCAAGAAGGATGCTAAGTTTGGCAAGCAGCATGATGTCGCAGACGTCTACAACCAGTTCTTAGACAAGGCTGATCTGCTCGAGGATTCTGATGATGAATTGGATGTGGCCGTAGCAGAGATCATGTGGGGGAAGGAGCCTTTGACGATGAATCAGCGATGGGTCAAACAGACCAAGGGCACTTACGATTTTGATATCACAAAGGCCGACAAACTGTTTGAGCTCTTAGTGAAGGAAGGCCGAATCAAACTGCCTGAGGGGCATTCCATGCTTCGGCCCGATGGAGTTAAAGGGAAACGTTACTGTGGCTTCCACGACAGGGATTCGCACTCCATCAATGATTGCAGGGTCTTCGGGATGAGGATCCGAGAAGGCCATCCGGGAGGGACACCTTAAGTTCGACAACAAGATAAAGTTGGATGGCCACCCCTTCCCTCAGAACATGGTGGGCTTTTCTGTTAACATGATAACGGCCGAGGAGAAGGGAAAGGTCAAGGTCTTGACCTCAGCCAGGGCTAGACAAGATGGAGCAGTGGACCCAGAGCGCCAAGTAACTCTATAACAGGTGCATGGTGAAGCCCCCCCGCTTTCTTAGGAGTCACATCGAAATCGGGGAGTCATCCAGAGTCAGGCCCAGGGTGACCTCGCGCATCCTCCTCAACAAGTGGCAGTGCCAGATGGAGAAAGAGTGCTACCAGAAGCGACGCTACGAGGAGGAGAAGCGTAGAGCCGAAGAAGAAGCACACAGAAGGGACCAAGAGCAATACACGCGCGAACAGGAGCGCGCACACTGGGGATGTGCCTTCTTCAGGCATTGCTGGAATGAGGGTTTGAAGCTACCCACGTTGAAGAACTGTCCTGAATGCAGTGACAGGTATTTTGAGTACAGGCAGGAGACTGCCAATCGCCGATTCGTCCACGAGAGAATTGGAAGGATCCACCCTAATGGGGATCGACGCCAAAAAATTGAAGTCATCGATCATCCTAGGAAGCGGCAAGCTGACCTCAGGTGGGCTGATCAAGAGGAGGATGAAGATGACTACATCTGGCAAAAGGGGCAATGGTGCCCGCCCGGCCTGAGGAGAAGCCAGAAGAGACGGGTCCAGCGCTTGAGGAACCGCGAGCCGAGGGCGGGGGCGGGGATCCGGACAAGGCGGGTGTGGCGCCCCAAGGATCAACTTTGAAGGGTCAAAGCGTTCGGCTCCAACATGCATGGTATACTTTCTCGCCGAACGAGTTCATGGCTCCCCGCTAACCAGGGTTGTGCGAGGAGGAAGCTTCCTTGGATGACGAGCAGACCGAAGGGATGATGGCACAACTGGTGTTAGCCAAGCAGGCAATCTTCGACAAGCCGGCCAAAAATCGACATATGAGGCCGCTGTACTTAAGAGGATACGTCAATGGCAAGCCATTGACCAAGATGTTTGTCGACGGTGGAGCGGCAGTCAACGTAATGTCGTACACCACCTTCAGGAAAATTGGCATGGGCCCGAGCGATCTGACGCCTACAAGCATAATCCTGAATGATTTCGCCGGGAACCCTTCAGATACCAAGGGATGCGCTCACATGGATTTGACGATCGGGTCCAAGACGCTGCTCACTACCTTCTTTGTCATCGAAGGTAAAGGAGCCTACAGCCTACTGCTTGGGCGGGACTGGATTCATGCCAACTGTTGCGTCCCATCCACCATGCACCAGCAGCTTATCCAGTGGGCGGACGATGAGATTGAAGTCGTCCAAGCAGATGACTCCGTGAGCGTGGCGAACATGGAACCAGCCTTCTGGGAATGCCAAGGTATTGATTGTTTCTCAGGGAAAGACTGGGGAGAAGGTCCTGTTGAACGTCGGCGGTGATCAAGCACCGATTCAAGCTGTCGGCTCTTATAGCAATTTTTAATGGAGAACCCCGTAGATGGCACTGATGGCAAGTTGGGGCGAGGATTCATGTCGGCTGATAAATTGGAAGAGGTTGACATTGGAAGCGGTGATAAGCCAAGGCCGATGTTCATTAGCGCAAACTTGCAGCCAGATTTCAGGGGGGAATTAATTAAGCTTCTCAAAGAATGCAAGGACTACTTCGCCTGGGATTATTCGGAGATGCCTGGATTGGATCGTTCCATCGTCGAGCATCGGTTGCCAATCAAATCTGGTTTCAAACCATACAAGCAACCTCCCCGGAAAATCTACAAGGATGAGGTATTGGCCGATGTGAAGAAGGAGGTTGAAAGATTACTTGATGCAAACTTCGTTCGGCCATGCAGATATGCGGAGTGGATTTCTAACATTGTCCCTGTGTACAAGAAGAATGGAAAAATGAGGGTCTGCATAGATTTCAGGGACCTGAACAGAGCTACTCCGATGGATGGTTACCCAATGCCTATTGCCGATTTGTTGATTGACGCCGCATTTCGGACACAAGGTGATCAGTTTCATGGATGGCAATGCGGGATACAACCAAATCTTCATGGCAATAGAGGACATATCAAAGACGGCCTTCGATGTCCTGGTCATATAGGCTCGTTTGAGTGGATAGTCATGACATTTGGGTTAAAGAATGCCGGTGCAACTTATCAGCGGGCCATGAATTACATTTTTCATGAGTTGATCGGCAAAGTTGTGGAGATCTACATTGATGATGTGGTAATCAAGTCCCTAAGTCATGACACGCATTTGGAAGATGTAAAGAGGACCTTAGAGTGCACCCGGAAACATGGTTTAAAGATGAACCCAAACAAGTGCGCTTTTGGGGTATCAGCTGGAGAATTCTTGGGGTTTTTAGTCCACGAAGGAGGAATTGAAGTTGGCAAGAAGAGCATGAAGGCCATTGATGAAGTTGTTCCTCCAACTAATCTCAAGGAGTTGCAATCACTGCTCGGCAAAATCAACTTCGTGAGAAGATTCATTTCAAATTTATCGCAGAAGGTTTTTCCATTCTCTCCATTGCTGAAGCTAAAGAAAGATCAGAAATTCACATGGGGCGACGAACAACAAAAGACTTTCGATGAAATCAAGCAGTACATGAAGGAGCCACTAGTGCTGGTTCCTCCTCAGCTGGACAAGCCTTTCAAGTTGTACGTGGCGGCCGATACCCAAACCATTGGATCGGCCCTTATTCAAGAATTTGAAGGAAAGGAGCGGGTAGTAGCATATCTTAGCCGAAAATTACTTGATCCTGAAACTAGGTATTCGGCTGTAGAGAAGCTGTGTCTTTGCGTGTACTACTCGTGTACAAAGTTTCGGCACTACCTGTTGAATGCCGAATGCACCGTGTATTCCAAGTTTGATGTGATAAAACATATGTTATCTATGCCAATTTTGAACGGTAGGATTGGCAAGTGGATTTTAGCTTTATCAGAGTTCGAGTTGAAGTTCGAATCGGCAAAGGCCATCAAAGGACAGATCATTGCCGATTTTATAACTGAACATCGCGATCCGTCAATTGATTTGCTTGAGATTACCCCTCGGGCTTTATTTTTTGATGGATCATCATGTGGTAAAGGTGGGGGAGTAGGGATTCTACTGATTTCGCCTAGAGGTGAGATGTTTGAATTTGCCATCCCTATACGACCCCATCGTCACAAATAACCGAGCCGAATACGAGGCATTACTTCGAGGGCTTCAATACTTGAGAGAAGCAGGGGCCGTTTCAGTTGAAGTATATGGAGATTCAGAGCTGGTGATCAAGCAATTGAACGGCCAATACGAGTGCAAAAATGAAGCGCTGAGGAGTTACTACGAAGAATGCAGGGAAATCTTGAAGAGCTTCCCGTTGGTAACTCTACAGCATATTCCTAGGGAGCATAACGAAGAAGCAAACAGGCTGGCTCAAAGCGCCTCTGGTTACAAAGAAAGTCAAGAAGTGTTTGCTGCAGAGCTGTGTGCATTGGGGTCGGATCTTTCAGAAGATGATTGGAGAAAAGAGATCGTCGATTACTTAAAGGATCCATCCCAAAAGGTCTCTAGGAAGCTCATGTACAAGGCCATAAAGTTCGTTCTTCTGGATGATAATTTGTTTTATAAATCATTAGATGGGGTATTACTACGATGCCTGGGTCCAGAAGAAGCCAAGAACATGATGAGAGAAGTGCACGATGGGATATGTGGAGCACACCAATCGGCCTACCGTATGAAGTGGGTTATTAGACAAGCTGGATGTTTTTGGCCGACGATATTAGAGGACTGCTTTGAGTATTACAAGGGATGTCAGGATTGCCAAAGGTTTGGGAATATTCAAAGGGTCCCCGCATCAGCACTGAATCCCATCATCAAGCCATGGCCATTCAGGGGTTGGGGTATAGTCTTGATTGGCCAGATTAATCCACCATCTAGCAAGGGGCATAAGTTTGTGCTTTTGGCTACGGATTATTTTACCAAATGGGTCGAGGCAATCCCACTGAAGAAGGTGACATCAGAAAACATGGTTGAATTTGTCAAGGAACACATCATCTATCGGTTTGGAATCCCTCAAACGATCACCACTGATCAAGGGGCACAATTCGTGTCACTAGAGTTCAGAGAATTTGCCGAAAGCATGGGGATCAAATTGTTTAACTCTTCTCCCTATTATGCCCAAGCTAATGGTCAGGCAGAGGCTTCTAATAAGATCATGATCAAGCTAATACAAAAGAAGATCGACCAGAAGCCAAGGAGGTGGCATTCGGTACTCAGTGAGGCACTGTGGGCTTACCGAATGGCCCCTCACGGAGCTACAAAGACTTCTCCTTACGAATTGGTTTACGGGCATCACGCGGTGCTACCGTGGGAAGTGCAATCTGATTCAAGGAGGGTTGTATTACAGAAGGATTTGAGGTCCAAGGATTACAGTGGCCTAATGATGGACGAGCTGGAGGATTTACATATGATCCATCTTAGAGCCCTGGAAAACATCGAGAAAAACAAACTGCGGGTTGCCAAGTACTACAACAAGAAGGTAAAAGTAAGGCAATTTGCAGAAGGCGATCTGGTTTGGAAAGCGCTATTGCCGATTGGAACTAAATACAGTGAATTCGACAAATGGTCCCCTAACTGGGAAGGACCTTTCCGTGTGGTCAGATGCGTCCCTGGTAATGCATATATATTGAAAACTTTGCTAGGAGAAGAATTTTCCGCTGCAATAAATGGAAGATATCTGAAGAAATATTATCCTAGCATTGAGATCGATCGATGATTACACACATCTGACACAGAGATAGCCGGTGCTCAAGAACGAGACCGCCTTCAGAACAAAAAATCCATAAACAGAAGAAATGGCCAGTGCCTAGATGCATTTCCCTTAGCACAAAAACTACATTACAACTGCTTCTTGCAGGTGTACATCTAACAACCCTGGTGGACAGATCTTCAAGGAGGTGGGAAGCAGAAGGCGTGGAGAAAGAAGCGAAAGTATGATTCAATCTTTTCTTTGCTTCTTCTGCTGCTCCCTCTTCAGCTGTTCCAGGACCACCGTGACGGCAACTTGGAACGCATGGGGGTGACCATGGTTTGCGGCCTCCACCAGGCTGTCCCAGGCCGTCTTCAAGTTGTTGTACCTGTCAGAGACATCTAAAATGAAGGAATCAGTGTTAGGGGCAAGAAATCCAAATGCAGGCATAAGGTCAAGAAGAGGTCAGGAGCATTTACCCCCTACTAGTGCCTCCAGAGCCATGCGACGCTCGCGCTCGGCTTGGCAACGGGCGGTGATGTCCCTGAGGCCGTGCTCCAGGTGTCGAACGCGGCGGCGCAGTTGATGGCTGGTCCTCTGTTCAGGCGTGGCATCCTCTGCTTCGAGGGAGGAATCGGAGGAGATGTACTCAGGCACATCTTCGGTCCCGATGATTTCTTCAGGGAGCAAATCAAGGCTGGAAGAGGAAAAGAAGAAAACATGAAGCACGAGATCATATGGAGAACGAGGAATAGATCAAGGAAGAACTCACCTTCGAATCGTGCGCTTCTTTGGTGAGCTGCTCTCCTGGGGTTGCTTGCCCTTGTCCATGGCCTTGGGGTTTTCTCCTCTAGAGACAGGGGAAGAGATGAGAAATGATGGATGAGTGTGCGAGTGGATTTGCAGGGCATCCCGGCAGGCTATTTTATTGACCGAAGGGGTGCATTGGGAGTGATGACTGGCCAGTACACACTGTTGGAATACCAAACGGCAGGGTTTTCTCCTAGGTGCGAAAGGGTTTTGCTTGAACAGTACTTATAGATTGCCGAATCGGGATCTTCTGTGGATTTTGCGCCAAGGGGCAGTTGTTCTCGCGCATTCGGCTCAAGATAGTTCCTGGATGCATTCAAAGAAAATAAGAACCATGGACGCAAATGCGAAGCGAAAATCATAACAGCACAAGCACATAATTCAAGAGTTCTTATTTATTGCCGATGATCAAACATCCCTAATACAATCTAGTCGAAAAGCCTGTTCAGTACAGATTGGGGATGAGTGATTTCGGCAATGGTGTCGCCGTGGCCATCGAGGCGCTCCAGGATGAGCTCGATCTCATCGATGTCCTCCGGCGCGCCGCCCCGGAAGCCGCGCGGCCTGGTGGAGTAGTCGACGTCCGTGTGCGTCGCCATGGCAGCTAGGCCCAAGGTGGTGCCCAAACAGACACCATGGGTGGTCACCTCGTCGACGCGGTGTTCCACCGCGGCAAGGCGCTCCGCCGGTGTGCCGCCGTGGGCATTCACCTTGTCGGCCAGTAGCTCCACCAGCGCCTTCAGCTGGTTGAGCTCGGCGTCGCGAGCTGCAAGAAGCAAGAAGAAAAGAGATTAGCATCAAAAGCCGGGCTGGATCAATGGGCTGATTTCAGGGCTGTACCATCGATGGTCTCTAGCAGCTGTTTGCGCTGGTCTTCCCATTCTAGCTCGGCTATGCCCGCCTTCTTGGAGACGTCCTCTAGCTCACGCCGGGCCGTCTCCAGCTCCTCCTTGAAGCGGAGGGCATCGAGCTCCCCGTACGACACGGGGGAGTGGCCGTCGGACTCCGAGGAGTCATCTGGAAGGGGTTGATTGGCCGGCGCAGGAGACGGATTCCACTGAATCAATCTGAAAAAGGGATGATCGTCAAAACAAGAAGAAGATCAAAAGTTGAATCAAAAAGGAGGAATCGACGATCATTGCCTCCGGCGCGCATTGGCGCTGCTCCCCTCTGCCTCGTCGGAGGCGAGGCGGAGGTTGAGGCGGCGCACCATGTTGGTTTGGGATGTGCACTGTTTGGAAAGAGAAAGAACTGAGATTGGCAAAGATTCGAGAGCTAAAAGGCTTGGTGGAGAGCTAGGGGCACCTACGGTTGCATTTATAGGCTTGGCAAGATGAATCGTGGCTTCGGATCGTGGCGCATATCCCAAGAAAATCGGAAGGTGGAAAGGTTTCCTTGGCCAGCCCACCGGCGAGTCGCTTGGAGTTCTAGGCTGAGTCACATTCAGTTGACTGGCTCGGTTAAGGAGAGTCAAAGTGCCATTCGGGAGTTGGCGTTTCTTTGCCGAATGGGTCGTTCAGCATTATATTTGAAGGTGCGCAGAAGAAAAAGGAAATAAATTGCAAGAGAAATATCACAAGAGCGACCAATCCGGGTATACATCAATTAGAACATTCAAATGTTCAAATGTTTCGCGATCACACCACGGGCATTGGATGTTGCTTGGCGGAAATTGTCCAACAGTTCTTGGTAGTCTTTTTGAGCACTAGACAAGGTGGTGAGTTCTGCATCACATTGCTCTATCTTGGTGATAGCCGATTTTGCTTCTGCTTGGGTCTTTTCTATCAATCCAGGGAGCTCGGCTATTTTCTTTTTATCAGCCTCTATCTCGAACTCGACAAGCTTCTCGGCCTGCCTCTAGAGCAGCTTTCTTGGCAATTTTCAGATCATAAGAAGCCTGCAGACTAGCCAATGTATCTTTGTGGCTCTCTGCTTGGGATTGTGCCTCGTTCATGGCGTGTTCAGCATCGGCTTTCTTCTTTTCAATAGCCGGGCGGGAGCGCAATTTCCTCAGAGCGTGCCTTATGGGCGCATAAAGGATGTCCAAGCCACAGATGGATACCAGAGAAGCACTGATATCCTCAGAAAGTTCTTGGCTGATAGATTCAAGCATCTCCTCGAAGTGATCGAGATCCTTGAACTGATCTTGTGCATCTCTTTCTAGCCAGGCAACAATTTCTCTAAGCTTTGCTAGCACATCATCTGACAGAGGCTGGTGCATCCCTTCCATCGCCTCGGCAACTGGATTGTTCCCCGTTGGCAGGCTTGATGATGATGGGGCCTGATTCTAAGAAGCAGTATTGCCGAGTTAGGAGTGCTAAATGCAAAGGTAGCAGAGTTAAGTGCAATTGAGTACCTCACGGCTGATTTCTTGAGTTGGGGTAAGATTTTGAGCAGGGGCAATCACAGGTGAAGAAGGCGTTCCAGGTAAAGCTGAAGCTTCCAAGGTAGAAGGTGTTGATGCAGTCGCTGGTAACTCATGGGCTTCTGGCTGAAGAGGAGTTGGATCCACCTCTGTTGGGATTGTTGTCTCTGCATGACCAACAGGTGATTGTGCCCTTGGAGGACTTGATGGCTCCGGCTGGATTGGGAGATTCATCTCTGGAGAAAACATTACTTCTGCAGAAGGTGATGAAGATGAGATCTCCACTGGGATAGGTAATTCAACCCTGGGTGGACTTGCTTGTTGAGCCACTGGGACATCCACAAGTTGTTCTTCCATTGTCTCTTTTGCAAGTGTCAAATTGAAAGGGTAAGTGCCAGTGTTCATCCTTAAGAAAGGACAGTAGAGGTCATACCAGTGGATGGGGCATTGGCAGGTTCTGGCATTGAAGGCTGCTGGGCTCTAGTCTGAAAATGCACAAGAGATGATTTGTCAGAACTAGAGTAACCTTGTGATCAAGAAAGCAAAAGATTTTACCTCAACAAGAATTTTCTTGACAGATCTCCTCCTCTTGGCATTTGGAGGAGCAACCAGAGACAAACCTTGCCTCCGTCGGCGGCAAGGCTAGAGAGGCCGGGGTCCGTTGTAGCAAACCCGACCATTAAGCGAGCCGAGTTGTGGACTTGAATCCCGAGTCTTTGAGATTGGGCCTACGGCATTGTAGGTGATATTCCTAGCTCGAGGGGCGAGCACGCGTGTTCGTGAGTAAGAAGATGGAGGTCGAATCGTGATTAAAAGAGATTATGTCCGAGTCAATGGTTCATCATATTACCTGCGAAGTTGGCTGAAAATCAGGCATCAATTCTGCACAGAACGAATGCACAGGCTCATTGAAAATGTGATCATGGAATTCTTGCCACCAGGAATTGAAGGTGGGATGAGCTATGGTTGTGGGCACAAAAGGCCAGGCGTAAACAGCAGGACTGCACACATAATTGAAAACTCTACTGCTGTGCATAAGTTCTTTGATTTCCTCCCTGGGCTTAAGGAATTCATGCAGAAATAGCCTTGGGGGCATCTGGCCACACCCAAGTTGCCGAGCCATTACATTGGGCTGATAATACTCATAAGTGCTATGATTCGGACCTTCCTCCATTAAATTCGGCAAAAGCATACATGGGCGGATTATGATGTTGAAGATCTCTAGGAATCTCCCATCTTGACGTCCGGATTCAAAAGAGAATTCAACAGGGAAAGTCAGGGTGTCGTTATCCAGATAGGGAAGCCAGAGAGGATTCTGGAAACCTTTGAAGAACAGTTCAAAAAGCTGGCTGATGTCCTGCTGAACAAGAACAGTTGAAGCCGCTTCTCCATAATTCTGGCATCCTCTAGTGGCTTGGGACTCCCCTTCAGGGTGATTGGATAAAGGGAAGAGCATGGTGTTCAAATCAACACCAATGATCTGATGCATGTGGAGCTGCAGCCACATTTGAACAAACCACCAAGGACCGTTGACACATGTTATCCTCTGGCTAGTATACATTTGGGTGACAGTTTGGTGAAGCATATGGTATACACTGCCTAGGAGGAATTTTCCAAGGGGGAGGCGGTTGCCACTGGCCAAATGAGATGCCATTGTGATGTGGTTCAGGGTAGGTTCATTGGCTTTGCCACAGAAGGCAAATCTGCACATCCACATATTCAGAAATGCCCTATATTCGACATCACCAAGGGGGTTGTCTTTCATATGGCTCAGGATATACTGTTTGTATCCGTTCCCTGGCTTCACCGCTGTTTGCCGAGAAGAATTTTTGAATCTCCAAGGCTGAACAAACCCTGTGATATCAAGGCCGGTGATCATATACACATCGGCCAGGGTTGGAGACATTGGGCCATGGCCAAAAAGGAAGGCGTTGACGCCATTTGACCAAAAGTGGCAGGCTGCTATCAGGAGGTCTTCATTCTTGGGGGTCTCGGCCACGGATAACTCCAAGCATTGAGCAATGCGGAGGGTATCCCAGTTTTTGGTCAATCCACTCTTGTCTGCAAGAATCCTCCGGTACCAAGTTTTCCAGCCTGCGATTGGAGGTAAAGGCCAGTTCTTGAAAGTGTCTTGCCACCGAAGAGGTGGGGACAGAGCTGCTTTGAAGGGGATCCTCTGAGATTCAGCCGCGATGAAATCTTGAGGATCAGAGTTCCCTACGGGACCAAGGTAATAGGATCTCGAATTGGCCCCGATGCGGATCAGAAGCTCAGTGGAATGCTCCTGAAGAAAAGTGGAAGAAGAAATCTCAGGTAAAATTGAAAACCTAAATGCCGAACGAAGATTACGAGAGAGGAATTTACCTGAGCATCTTGGTTTTGAGCTGCCATTGGAGATTTGAGCTCGGAACGAGGGCATCTAGGGTTTGGATCTAGATGAAGATTCCGGCGGATTGCGAAGAACAGGTGTTGACAGATTTGATTTGAAAGTATTCGTGGCTAGAGTCAATTGCGGAACAAAATTACTTTTATCCCGCAATTGAAGGGGCATGTGTTAACACCAAAATTTGGTAAGGAGTCTGACTTGTGGGTCCGGCTCGATGAAGAGTCCGTCTGGTGGAAGGGAGGATCTTTTCAGAGATATTCGGCAAAGAGATCTGCGGTCGGCTATCTGCTCCAGTTCGGCAAAGGAACAGTAGAGCTGATTTTGCGGGATTGGATAGTGACGTGGCTCAATCAGGGAGAACGAATGGATAGATAGGCGATCAAGCTTAGAGATAAGTTAGGCAACGAATCCATTCGAAGTTGTACTTGACAGGGTATAAATATGACCCCTGAATGTATGTAAAGGACACAATCATTCTTTAATACACACCGGCCTTACGCCAAACCCTAGAGTCCTTTTGTCGTGTCGTCGAGTTCTTCGAGAGGGTTCATCGATCCGTCGACCTCCGTGAGTACCGGCAACCTTGTATCATGTCTAGTATCATGCGGTGGATTTAGATCTGATGCAAGTAGTCTTGTTACCATGCTTCGTGTCATGCGGTAGATTCAAGCTTGGTTCAAGAGGGTTTCTTGTTAGGTCATGAGCCATGCGGTAGGCTAAGATCTAGCTCGAAGCTAGTTATCGGCTCTATTGGATTTTGGCAAGATTCAATAGATTCATTAAGTTACCCCGTGTTGCTTTGAGTTTTTACTTTATGTTTAGATTCATGTAACACACCTTTGCCCAATCTAGATAGATTTGGATCGGCTTTATCCTTTTGTGATCCTTGTACGAGTCGAGTTCGTATTTTAACACGTGGATCTTGAGCTTTTCGATAGCCGAAACCGAATCGATCTAGGTTGTTACGTGTTATGGGTTCAAGCTTGCCAATGTGGTATAAATCTTGAAAGAGCCGGGTATCATGCGGTAGATGCAGGTGTCGTATGGACCTCCCTGGGCCCACTACCTCGGTGGGTACCAGGACCGACTACTCGGTGGGCCCCTGGGACTACCCGGCTTGCGCTGCACGGCACCTGAAGGCGTGGAGCACAAGGACAATACAGGAGTAGTACTCGGTTAGGACTCTGTACACGTTCCGCACTGTATAGAGGTCTCCTAGACGTACTCGGCTAGTACTCCTTCCCTACTCCGACTTGTAACCCCGCCTCCCGACTATATAAGGCGAGGGGGGACCGATCTCGGGATCACCTCATCCAATCTCATACAACCCACGGCGCACTATTGCACCATCCCGTAATCGTGCCCTATCAATCCGAGCTACACAAAGCATACGAGACGTAGGGTATTACGCACCTCGCGGCCCGAACCTCGTCTAAATTGTGTGCCACGTGTCTCTTCCTTCGAGTTACCGATCTCGGCGAGTCACATTCATCTACTTCGGGTACTCCCCGTAGTAGGTTGCCGGGTCCAAAACACCGACACTGGCGCGCCGGTAGGGGCTCTCGCTCGAGATCACATGGCGAACTCGACGGCTTCCGTCCACATCAAGCCAACTGTTGCCTTCAACCGCGGCGACACCTTCGTTTTCGGCGCTTGGGTCTGCACCGCCGATGGCGCGGGCTCCTTCCGCCGCGCGCGACCATGCGGCCAACCCAACCCGAAGACAGGCCTCGTGACGCTTCCCGGAGTTGTCACAGGCGAACTCGCCAGCAAGTTCGGCGGAGTTTCGCTCTTCGACCATCACGCCGACTTCGAGCTCGAGTCCGTCTCCAACTCGAACCCGACGTCGCCATGGGCCATCGCATGCGAGCCGGCTCCTCAGCCATCGCGGGCGGTCCCTTCACCATGCCAGCGCTCGCGCGCGTGGCCCCCGCATCCCCGGCCGGGCCCGCACGGAGGCTCCTACACCACGCGGGCCGCAAGGAGCCCGTAACCGAGTACAACTCGGACTCCGACGCCGTCCCCGACCACATCTCGGACTCCAGCCCTCTCTCCGAGTTCTACTCGAACCCGGACTACGAGTTCGACTTTGGGTCGGACCCTGAGGAGCCCGAGTCCGAAGATGACTCCTCTGAGCTTCCCTTGTCAGGGCCAGCCTCTGGGCTGGTTATAAGATCGACGCCGGCCGGAAGATACGTCTACTGGCCAGACCGCAAGCCTGCTGAACTGACAAAGGAGGACTCACGCTACGTCGCCTACATCGACTCGCTACCGTTCCAGGAGGGAACACCACTAGCACAGGCTGACTCAAACACACCAACTGAGGTGGCACCTTCTGAGTCAAGCTTGGGTACCCCCGATCGTCAAGTCTTTATGGCTGCCGGCGACACCCCGGGAACCTCGGTGCACGGCCGCGGACAAGTACTTGGAGGACATCTCCGCGTACGAGACGTCTCGCCGATGCCCCCGCGACGAGACCGACGCCAACAGGGGACGCCCGGCGCGAACGTAACGAGAAGCGCAATGAACAACGCCGGCGGCTCGAGACAACCTTCCCATCCGCAACCTTGCGGAAGCTCTCGAAGCGGTTGAGAGCAGAGTCCACACCACTCCCGAGCAAGTGCCTCATGTCGATCACAACGATCGCACGCCGGTGCTCGGGGGCATACGAGCCGGGGAGGTCATCGCCAAGCTCGGCCGAAGAAGCCTACTTCATGCGGGTCGACAAGAGAGTCGGCCAACCTCCCCCGCCTAAGCCTCGCGACAACGAAGCTACTAGTCGCAGCGCTGACCCCGGTCCTAACCGTACTCGGGCGACATCCCAACTGACCCAAACCGTCGACGCTCCACCGCCGGCGGACCCTCACGGCAAGACCACGGCAACCGAGAAGTCGTCCCCCACCGTGCTCCGGCCGGTGGCGGCGGCAACGACCCCCGACGGCGGCGGCGGCCGACGGCGGCGGCCTCCAACCACGGGGCCAACAAGAAAGCTGGAGGCGGCGGTAGCCGCTGCGGCCGCGGCCACGCACATAGCCACGCCTCCGGTGCCTCTCATGGCGGGTACGATGCTCGCCAGAGGATCGAGGAGTTGCGGCAGAAGAAGTCGACCACCGCTGCTGAAGGCGACGGCTTCCCCGCCTTCTCACCACGGCTTTGCAACCTGCTCCTCCCCGACAAGTTCAAGCCTTTGGGGATCACCAAATACGACGCGAAGCAGGATCCCATCCAGTGGCTCCGATGCTACGCTCTCTCCATCGAGAACGCTGGCGGCAACAGCGACACCAAGTGCCTCTACTTCCCCTTCTGCCTGGACAAAGCCCCACTTACATGGCTCGAGTCGCTGGACAAGCACTCGATCGACAAGTGGGACCAGCTGAAGGAACAGTTCACAAGCAACTTCGCGGGCGCCATGGGCCGTTCGGGTACTCGCATGGACCTTGCCATGATCAAGCAAGAACAAGGCGAGACCCTCCGCAAGTACATGCGCCGCTTTTTCGACAAGCGCGCTACCGTCGTGGACGTCACCGACAAGGAGGTCATCGACCTCTTCCAGGACGGGCTCTACCATCGCCGCACCTTCGAGGACTTCGGCCGACGCCGCCCCAAGTCCATTCCCCACCTCAAGGACATGATCACGTCCTGGGCGGACGAAGAGGACAAGGCTAACGCCAAGTACGACGCCATCCGCGGCAAGACAAAGCAGAACCAGGGCGGCGGCAGCGGCAGCAATGCAAACCAAGGCGGCCGCAACAACAACAACAACAACAACAACAACTTCTCGGGTTCTAATCGCAAGCGCAAGCCAGACAATACCGTCGCGGCTATCCAGCGCCCTCCGAAAGGGAACTCGAAGAAGAACTCCGGCGGGTTCAAGGATCTGCTGAAGGAGAAGTGCCCGTGGCATCCGAACGGCAACCACACTACGAGCAAGTGCTACCGGCTCGGGCATGCACTCAAGGATACGCCGAGCCACCGCACCCTCACGACCGTAAGGGCAAGAAGAAGGACGGCGACAATGACGATTTCCAGGAACCCGAGAAGACCGTCAACGTCCTCTTCGGCGGACCGCCCGGCCAGGGCGGGAGCGAGAAGGCTACTCGCCGTGAAGTAATGTCCATTGAACCGCCGGTCATGACCCCTCTCGGGTGGTCGAAGTACCCATCACTTTCTCCCCGCGCGGACCGGCGGGACTAGCTTCTCCGAGCCGGGACGGTTCCCTCTCGTCCCGAAACCAACAAAGTGGCGGGTTCCAAGCTCAACAAGGTGCTCATCGACGGTGGAAGCGGGCTCAACGTCCTTTTCACCAAGACCTTGAAGAAGATGAACCTCGACGTCACCCCCATGCTCGACAAGAGCAAGATGCCGTTCTACGGCATCGTCCCAGGCAACGCGGCTATCCCACTAGGCTCAGTGGTACTGCCAGTTACCTTCGGGGCGTCTCGGGATAACTACCGCACCGAGTACATCAAGTTCGAGGTTGCGGATTTCGAGACTTCCTACCATGCCATCCTCGGCAGACCGGCCATCGCCAAGTTCATGGCGGTGCCCCACTACACCTACTTGGTACTCAAGATGCCAAGTCCAGCCGGCGTACTCTCCCTCCAGGGGGACTTGAAGATCTCTCACGACTGCGATACAGAGGCCGTGGTGATCGCTTCAACAAACCAAGTACCCACCCCAATGATGGAGGTCTACGCTGCGTCGAAGAAGCTTGCCACAAGCGAACTCGACATCCCAGAGAAGTCTGACAGCGCCAACAAGCCTCAGCCACCTGAGGAGGTACTCGTCAAGTCGGTCGACCTCGGAACAGGCGACCCCAGCAAGACCACCACCATCGGGGCCGGCCTCGATCCCAAATAGGAATACGCGCTCATCAGCTTCCTTCGGGCTAACCGCGACATCTTCGCGTGGAAGCCGGCGGACATGCCGGGGAGTGCCCGGGGAGCCGATCGAGCACCGCCTCAACGTCGATCCAAAGGCCACCCCCAAGCGACAACACCTCCGACGCTTTGCCGACGACAGACGGGACGCCATCAAGAAGGAGCTTGCCAAATTACTCGCGGCCCGGCTTCATCAGAGAAGTCTTCCATCCCGAGTGGCTCGCCAACCCCGTCCTCGTCCGCAAGAAGAACTCGAACGAGTGGAGGATGTGCGTCGACTACACCGACCTCAACAAGCACTCGCCCCCAAGGACCCCTTCGGGTTGCCGCGGATTGATCAAGTCATCGACTCCACCGGCGGCCGCGACTCGCTTCTCGCTTCCTCGATCGCTACTCCGGTACCACCGGATCGCAATCAAGGAAGAGGACCAGGAGAAGACCGCGTTCATCACCCCGTTTGGCGCGCATCGCTACACGACCATGTCATTCGGGGCCGAAGAACGCCGGGTGCCACCTATCAACGGGCCATCCGGAGCTCGCTTCAAGCGGCAACTCAACAAGAACGTCGAGGCCTACGTGGATGACGTGGTTGTCAAAACCAGGGACTCCAGTACCCTCATCGACGACCTCGAAGAGACCTTCGCATCACTACGCGAGTACCGCTGGAAGCTCAACCCGAACAAGTGCGTCTTCGGCGTACCTTCGGGTAAACTACTCGGCTTCATCATCAGCCAGCGTGACATTGAAGCCAACCCCGAGAAGATCTCTGCCATCACCAGCATGAAAGCTCCCACGAGCATCAAGGACGTCCAGAAGCTGACGGGGTGCATGGCGGCGTTGAACAGATTCATCTCGAGGCTAGGAGAACGGGGTCTCCCCTTCTTCAAACTACTCAAGCACCACGAGAAGTTCGTGTGGACCGGCAGAGGCGGACCAAGCCCTTGCCCGGCCTCAAGGACTTCCCTGTCGAAGCCGCCAGTCCTCACGGCTCCCTACAAGGGCGAGCGCCCATCGCTCTACCTTGGCCGCGACTACTCACGTGGTCGATCGCCATCGTTGTCGAGCGGCGGGGGAAGACGGCCACGCCTACCCGGTCCGGTGCCCGCCTACTTCGTCGGCCGAGGTTCTATTAGAGTCCAAGGCTCGCTACCGGCCGTGCGAAGCTTCGTACGCTCTACTCATCACCTCGCGGAAGCTACGACACTACTTCCGTGAGTACTCGGTTTCGTCGTCACCGACTACCCGCTCGGCGACATCCCGAGGAACCCGCACGCCACCGAAGGATCTCCAAGTGGGTTGTCGAGCTCGGCGCCCTCACCATCGACTTCAAGCCACGCACCGCCATCAAGTCGCGGGCGCTAGTCGACTTCATGGTGGAGTGGCGGGAGAATCGCCTACCGCTCCCACTTTGTGCGACCGAGCATTGGGTGATGTACTTTGACGGCTCACTCAACCTCGAGGGCGCAGGCGCAGGGGTGCTCCTGATCTCTCCAACGGGCGAACAACTCAAGTACGTCCTGCAGATCTTCTGGAAGGTCTCGAACAATGAAGCCGAGTATGAAGCCCTCCTACACGGGCTCCGTCTCGCGGCTTCACTTGGCATCAAGCGGCTACTAGTCTACGGCGACTCCGCAGTGGTCATCAACCAAGTCAACAAGTCCTGGGACCGCAACAAGGAGAACATGGACGCCTACTGCCTAGAAGTCCGCAAGCTCGAGAACAAATTCTATGGTCTCGAGTTCCATCACATCGTCCGCGACAACAACGTCGCAGCGGACGTCCTCTCGAAGCTCGGATCCACCCGCGCCCAAGTACCCGCGGGCGTCTTCGTCCATGAGCTTCACGCGCCATCCATCCCGGAGCCGGCGCCACCGACCACTGTCCCAGCTAACCACCCAGCTGGACAGGAGGTCATGATGATCGACGTGGACTGGAGGCAACCCTTCATCGACTACCTCAGCGAGCAGAAGGTCCCCTCCGACAAGAACGCAGCCGAACAACTCGTCCGCCGCGCCAAGTCTTACGTCCTCATCGGCGACAAGCTTTACAAGCGAGGCGCATCTTCCGGAGTACTCATGAAGTGCGTCCCTCGCGGAGAAGGCAAGGACATCTTGGAGGAGATCCACAAGGGCGTCTGCGGCAACCACGCGTCCTCACGCACGCTGGTCAGCAAGGCCTTCGGCGAGCTTTCTACCGGCCCACGGCCCGGGCGATGCCGAAGAACTCGTCGAAGGTGCCAAGGATGTCGGTTCTTCGCCAAGCGAAAGAACACGTCCCGGCCTACAAGCTAGTCACCATACCGCCAACCCGGCCCTTTGCCCGTTGGGGGCTCGACATGATTGGGCCTCTCGCCAACCGCGCCGGAGAGGATTCAATAGGGTACCGGTGGCTATCGACAAGTTCACCAAGTGGATCGAGGTCAAGCCGGTCACATGCCCCAAGGCCGACAGAGTACTCGCCTTCCTGGGATGAACTCGTACACCGCTACGGGCTACCCCACCGCATCATCACGGACACCGGGGTCCAACTTCAACAACCACCGGCCCGGGAGTACCGCGAGAACAGCGGAATCGACGTCGATACGTCTCGGCCGCCCATCCACGGGCCAACGGACAAGTCGAGCGCGCCAATGGGATGGTGCTCGACGCCCTCAAGAAGCGGCCGCACGACGCCGCTAACTCCAAAGGGGGCAAGTGGATCAAGGAACTACCCAACGCACTTTGGGGGCCGCGGACTCGCCCATCCAAGCCAACGGGGGCAATCCCCCCTACTTCCTGGTCTACGGCTGCGAAGCCATCCTCCCTGCCGATGTCATATGGAACTCGCCAGCAGTGGAACACTACGACGAAGGCGTCTCAGAAGACAGCAGACGAGTTGATATCGACAGCCTCGAAGAAGCTCGCTGTGCCGCCCTCGTCCAATCAGCAAGGTACCTGGAGGGTATCCGACGCTACCACGATCGCAACGTCAAGGAACGTTCCTTCAACGTTGGAGATCTTGTCCTCCGCCGTATCCAGAACACGGAAGGACTTCACAAGCTCAGCTCCCCTTGGGAAGCCCCCTTCACCGTGGCTAAGGTGACCGGGCCAGGCTCCTACCGCCTCCAAACACTTGAAGGCGAAGAAGTCAACAACTCGTGGAACGTCGACCAACTTTGTCGATTCTACGCTTAGTCTACACGACTACTCCGGGGTTCAAGTCTACACGACTACATCAACACCCCTTGCCGCAAGCGACCCTCCGGGTCCTGGCTCCAAGTCTCCGGACTACTCTCCTCCAGGTCCAGCCCGTGCGGCTACCTACGGACCCTGGGCTGCGACGAGCGTCAAGGACTCTAGCAGCGGTCTACCAAGAGACCACACCCCAAGATCCAGCCCGCGCGGCTACCTACGGATCTGCGATCCAGCCTATACGGCTACCTACGGATCACTTGCTGCAAGCGGCTACCCGCTCCAGCGCTACTTAGCTGTAAGCGGCCTCCGGGTCCAGGCGACTACTTGTAACTACGGCCCTGGCCACCCAGGTGTACTTCTTCAGTAATAAAGCTTGATTGTTTATCAACTTCTTTACTGCCTACTCTCTGCGACGGGATTACTAAGCCGAGTACTACTACTCGCAACTACTCCACGATGGGCGCTCCGCACTCTGAGATCGCGGATACGAGTACTCATTGCTGGAACAACTTCATTTCATTGATACATGAATAGTTCATTACAACTGTCTCCTGTACAACTACGGCTACTAGCTATCTATGCAGGGCTACTGGAGGTTCAACTTCTCGGCTACCTGCTCCGCGATGGGAGCCATCTGCTCCAGCAGCTCTGCGTACTGCTCGTCCGAGCAGTTGGCGGCCACCCCGCCGGCGACTACCTCCACTTTGGGGCCTTCGGGAAGTACGACTTCATGAAGGCCGGCCCTGCCGGGATCGACTCCGGCCATGTGCTTGACGTAGGCGGCCGGCCGGCTTGGCGCCTCACGAAGTCGATCCGCCGGGGCCGGAGCGATCTTGGGGCCGCCGGGTGCGGCACCGGGAGCCTCGCGATCGGGAGAGCAGCCCTCTTCAAGATCCTTCACCCTGGGGCCGGAGCGCCTCGCAATCCTCGTTCAACTTCTCGCAAAGATTTGTAGCGGCTTGACGAGGTCTCTATCGATGCAATCCGCGGCTCCATGTGCTTCTCGCACTCGAAGGCCGGCTCCTTGTAGTCGAGTTCAAGTACCCGGCGGGCTTCCTCGCTCCCGTAGAAGAGGTTCTTCATGCTAACCTCCGAGGCCTTCACCTGCTCCACTCCGGCCCTCGAGCTCGCAAACACAAGAACGGGTCCGAGCCTTGGCGACTTCCAACAAGTACCCGACAAGTCAAGAGGCATACCTTTGTTCTTGTTGCGAGGCCCTTGTTCTTCCGCACCCGAGTCATCACCTTTCGCCTGTGCCTCCATCACATCGTTGTGATACTTGGCGAAGGCGGCGTCGAGCTTCGACTGCATCGCGGCCGCGTGCTTCCTCGACTTCACGAGCTGCTCCTCCAGGGCTTCGGCTCGGAGCACGGTGTCGCCGTAGCCTTGCAGCATGTTCGACTTCTCGCGGGATCGCTCCGCAACGTCCTGCTCAAGACAAGATCAAGTCAAGCGCAGTACTCTACGCGAAGGATGGACTACTCGGGAAGCTACGATTACGTACCTTCATCCTATCGCTTGGCTCGTCGCATCGCCTCCGGTGTGCCGCGCCAACATTGCCGGCTCGACGAGATCGTCGGCCGCCAGGCTCAATCCCGCCACGGCTACTCGAAGTAGCCTCCGTCATTGGCGCCGAGCGGATCGGCTCCGCGTCTTGGATCTCGGGGGATCGGATTGCCACCTCCGGGGCAACCCCCCGGCGACGTGGTAGCCGCCTCCCCCTCGGCGGACTTCTCGACGGTCTCCCTCTCGGCTCGGGGGCTCTGCTCGCGGCCTCCGGGGCCTCTCGGTGTCGCCCTCCGCATGGGTACCCCTGCAGGGATGTCACCTCCTTCAGCGCCTATCAACAAGGAACACGCGCATCAGTGCCTACAACTACTCATCCTGGAGTTCTACAGCTTCAAGAAGGGTACTTACCTTCAACTACGACCGCCTCCGCGGCCGGCGCTCGGCGGCGGGGGCTCGGCCGCGACTTGGGCTTCGTAGCGGGCTCCTCGACGGACGGCGCGGCCTTTCTCGCCTCCACCGTCGCGGGCTCCTCCCCGTCCCGCCTCAAGTCCGTGGATTTTCCGCAAGCATCCACGAGAGGGTCGTCGACAAAATCGACTACTACAACGAGTACTACTCATGAAGGCGTGGTACTTACAAGTTCGACCGGACGATGGTCACGGCCGGAGCACCGAGGATGCTGGCGATATCAACCGCCGCCCACCCTCGGCAGGCGTCTCTTCCTCCGCCTCTTCGACTACCGCCTCCTCCACGGTGGCGGCGGCCGGCGCAGAAGTCTCCTGCGTCCCTGCGGTTTCCACCTCTTCAACGGCGGCGGCCGCGGTACTCGCTCCCCTCGGAGTAGGGGGCTGGCGCTCCAGCTGCGCCAGAAGTTCTTCGACAGTGGGGGCTGGACTTCGGCTTCCAGCTGGTTCCCCCACTGTGGGCCACATGCCCTCATCGCCTTCCTCCACGGGCTCCGCTGGCGGCCTCTCCTGAAGACAAAGGAAGAGTACTCGTCAACAATGTACTCGAACAGCGGGAACTCGACCACTCCGCTTAAGATAACTTACTTCCGGAGGCGTGGTCTCTGAGACCTTCATCTTCTTTGCCACCCGCTTCTTGGCGGGGTTGCGCGGCTTCCTTGGCGGCGCGGCAAGGCTAGCCTCCAGGCTAGCCGGTGGGTCTTGTACAAGTGGCACATGAGGCAAGCCCGACGGCTAAACCTCGACCGCAACCGGAAGCGGTCCCGTAGCGTCTCCTCGTCTTCTTCGTCATCGGAGGTATCCTCCACGATGACGGGATCGTCGTCGTCTCCGACTACTCGGCGCTCCTTCACCTTCTCCACCGTTGGGATCTCGATTCCGCTCGGTGGTGGCCGCGGCTCGGAGACAAACCGCTTCACATCATCCCGCGCAAAAGACACAAGGCGTCGCAACTCGCTACAAGTGCCTACTACTCGACGAGGGGGGTACGGCTACTCACCTCGTTGGGCGGGCGCGCGGCGGAGTACTCCTCGACGAGGCACGCCGTGTACTCCGCATGTCCTTGAAGATTCTCGACAACCTCTCGATGATATCGTTGTCGTCCAACTCGCCCCCTGGCATCCGCGACGTGTCGTCGTCGCCGTGTACTCGAAGCCCATCGTATCCCGCGCCATCGGCCGGCCGGATCGGCGCTTCATGAAACTGAAGGCCACGTGTTCGGCCCTCAGTCCCGCATCCCGCAGAGTCTTGATGCGCGCTAGCAACTCCGGGAGCTGGATCCCCTCCTGCATGGTGGGCTCCGTGTTCCACCACTCTTGATGCCTGGGCTGCCGTCCGCTCGGCTTCGGCAGCTCGGGATGGTGGTTCGTGATGTAGAACCACCTCGTCTTCCAGTCGGTGTTGGAGTCCACGAGCTTGTACGCCAGGTACTGCTCCGCGGCATCCTCCCTCGGCCCGGGATCCCGCCCCTCCGACTACTGCGGGGTTGGAGGCGCCGGGCCGCGGCTTCACGCGGAAGAACTTCCGAAGAGAACCCCGGTGCGGCTTGATTCCCGTGAAGGCTTCGCGAAGGGGGACGAAGACGAAGTATGGAAGATTCCATTGGGGTTCAAGGTTGAGGTACTCGATGCCATAGTACCTGAGCAGCCCCTTGAAGAAGTCGCTCGCTGGGAGCGCAAGCCCGCGCTCCACGAAGCGCGAGAACATCGGGATCTCGTCTTCAGCTTTCTCCATTGGATAAGGATCTCCTGCGGCGGATCTCCACATGTCGATCTCTTTCTCCCTGATGAACCCGCTGTTCAACAGGGTTAGCAGGTCCTCCGTCTTGACCTTCGACTTTTTCCACTCGCGGCTTGGGTCAGCGCGCGGTGGAGATGTGGGCGCCGCTCCGGTGCCGGCCGCGGCGGCCTCCGCACGGCTCCTCTTCTTCCCGCCGGCCTTCGACGTCTTCGACGGGGATGGCTTCATTCTCCAAGTGCAAGGAGTCTTCACTCGCATTCGCTCGGGGGCTAACCTAAAGCTTTCGGGTGGCGATGCGTTCGGATCTACTACGGCGGCAGCGCTCGCTGGAGTGGATCTACTTCAAGATTCAAGTGGCAAATGACTGCGGCTCACTTGGGTGAAAACCCTAAGGGTTTCGGCTTGTATTTATAAGCCAAATCGCCCCCGCAATGGGCGGCCGGATAAGTCCACTCGCGGCTGACTCAGCGGCTGTGCGTGACTCTTCGTATTCTACTAGTCGACGCGCCTCACCTCGGGGGCTCGGCTACTTCTACTTGACTACCTGGGACGCGGCTAGTCTCAAGAGCATCTCAGGACACATTCTCCAAGAAGACCCTTCAATTCGAGAGGAAGTACTCGACTCAAGGCTCGGGGGCTCCGTGCCACGTGTCCTTCGGTTTTTTCTCCGGATTTTTCGGGATTTTCTTGCCGAGACTTCGGATAGATCCTCACCCCGAGCCCGCGGCTCGAGGCTCCGGGGGCTACTCCACGTGGATTGCGGTTCGCAAATCGCGTCTCCATGACGGCTTCGGCTTCAAGACAAGACGAGGCATTTTTTGAAGACCTTCGAAGGCGATTTCAAGGACGCTTGGGACTACTCGAGAAGACTTCAAGATTGCTCAAATTTCTGCTGGAGTACATTCCAGCCTCGGGATGCTTCGACTACTCTTGAGCACTTTTGACTTGTAGCACTCAGGGACGCTTGAGGACTACTTGTTAAGGCCGTCAAGACTACTTGAAGCTATCCTTCTCGACTACAAAGTACTCGGGGGCTTGTCGTATGGACCTCCCTGGGCCCACTACCTCGGTGGGTACCAGGACCGACTACTCGGTGGGCCCCTGGGACTACCCGGCTTGCGCTGCACGGCACCTGAAGGCGTGGAGCAAAAGGACAATACAGGAGTAGTACTCGGTTAGGACTCTGTACACGTTCCGCACTGTATAGAGGTCTCCTAGACGTACTCGGCTAGTACTCCTTCCCTACTCCGACTTGTAACCCCCGCCTCCCGACTATATAAGGCGAGGCAGGGGACCGATCTCGGGATCACCTCATCCAATCTCATACAACCCACGGCGCACTATTGCACCATCCCGTAATCGTGCCCTATCAATCCCGAGCTACGCAAGCATACGAGACGTAGGGTATTACGCACCTCGCGGCCCGAACCTGTCTAAATTGTGTGCCACGTGTCTCTTCCTTCGAGTTACCGATCTCGGCGAGTCACATTCATCTACTTCGGGTACTCCCCGTAGTAGGTTGCCGGTCCAAAACACCGACAGTAGGTTTTTGGGTTGCTTTGGAGCTAGTCATCCGGTGGATTAGATCTCAAATCGATCTGATAGATTTATTCGCTTGGTAATGTTTGTTCCTTCTTCATGGACCCCGAATCGGCTGTTCAGCCGTATTCGGTTATGTTTCTTCACGAGTAGAACACGTGCGTTATTCATGCTTTAGATGACGTATGCTTTTAGCTTTCCATATTTAGATTGTATCATGCGGTGGATAGATCTATTTGTGGAAAGTGGTACAGTCTTCATGCAAGTTGTATCATGCGGTGGATAGATTTGTTTGATATCGTACCTGACGGGTTTTAAAGTGCCTAGACATGCGGTAGACTAGTGCTTTGGATCTATGCATGCTTGTTTATTACATGATTATGTCCGTACTTTACTTCTTTCATTTATTTAATGCTAATCTTCATGGGGATCGGTCATGGCCTCGTGCATGTGCACCCTTGTTCAAACAAAGACCGATCGCTGTCATGCTTACGTCATCCATTCGGGAATGTTACTTTTTCCCTTTACAAGTTCCCGAATGGTTTCAGTTTATTGGCAGATAGCTCTTCATAGCTATGTGTCATCCCATCTGGCTTCTTAGCCGTAAATATGGAACTGTCTGGTACCACCCGGCAAGTTCCAAATTTTGGTATCTAACTTCTTTATCTTTTGTTAATTTTCAGGAAAAAATTGACTGGCACGTCTTGTTACTCTTTGCGCGTGTAAAGCCAGCTTGTTCGGCTTGCTGTGTGTTTGGCGCTAGGTGCACTTTTCGCGTCAACACGTACAAATCCGGCGTGGTGAGCCCCGTGACCGCCTACCGGAACAAGTGGCCTTCGAACTGGCAGCAACACTGGTTCTACCACACGGTGACTCCCCTCTCCCCCGGAGAGGCTCACCCTCTGGCCACGAAGGAGCTGCCTCCCCTTCACGAGTCTTACACGAAGAACCCCTCCTGCCGCGAAGGCGACGAATTTTTGATGATGCTTCACCGGTTCGCACGTAAGTACAGCACACGCGATATTGTGGAGGAATATCGCAGCATCCCGGTGTGTCCGCTAGTGGACGGCTGGGCTGTGGCCGACGACGCCTGGGCAGATGACATCGGCAGCATCCCGTGCCCCGACTGGACGAAGGCTTTTGGCTTCACCTCCGAATGTGAGTGCTTTTGTGTCTTTCGGTGGCCTTTTACCTGCTTTTAGTGTTGCTGATGCTTCATGTGTTGACCATTCGAAAATGCTGATTTGCAGTGCTGAAGAAAAGGAAGGTGGAGGCCCATGGTGATTTCATCCTCGGCCCTGTGTCGCCGAAGGAATACAAGGATACTGTCACGAAGCTTAATGGGTCTCGAACAAACCGGATGTTCGAGTTTTTCAAGGTCAATGCGCCTGAACGCTTCGGGTTCGCCAAGCACCGTGAAGCAGCCGAGAGGAAAGCTGTTGCACTTGCGGCCGTCGAAGCAGACGCTGGCGAGACGGCGACTTCGCCGCGTGCCGCTCCGAAGAGAGCTGGCAAGAGGAGTCCCCCCGCTGCGGCCACCGCCACCGCCGAAGGGAGAGCCCGGAAGAAATGTGGCGGCCGACCGGCGGACTCGCCCCCATCGCCCAAGAGGAGCCGAGTCGTAGACGTCAAGACCGCGTCGTCGAAGACGTGATTGCTATTATACCGCTGCGCTCGGCTACGCCTTTGGCTGGGACCGGCGGAGGGGCTGGCGGGCCGCTGCTCGTGCCCCTCAAGCCGAAGGAGAAGAACAGTGTTGATGACAGTGATGTCTGCATTGTGTCTTCTGTTGGTGATGCCCCTCGCGGTCACAGCCCTGCCGCCTTCGGCCCCGACGCCCCTCAAGACGAAGGCAAGTCCAGCTCCACTTCCACTTGCTCCTCCAGCTCCTCGTCCGAGGGCACCGAGCAATCCGCTTCCCCTTCGGCCACGGCCGCTGAAAAAGACGATTTTGTTGCCGCCACGGAGGAAGATGAAGAAGAGGAACCCGATAGCAGCAGCTATCGGGTGACACCGGAGGAGTCCCGAGCCGCCGCTGTCCGCCTTCGGGTTCTCGCCGAAGCCAAGCTGATTGGTGGAAAACAGATTCACTTCCTGGGCCTGACGAGTGGTGGCCATGAGCGTAAATTCCTGGAGGAGGCGGGGTCGAGCTTCGCTATTCCCCACGAAGAGGAATACTTCGGAAAACTTAGCTCCACCGAACTCACCACTGCATGCGGGGATCTATCCCTAAAAGCCTTTGTTGCATCTCAGTGCCTCGCCTGAAGGTTGGAACAAGAGGGCAAAGAAGCAAAGGATCTGTCAGCCGCCACGACTACCTCGCTTCAAAATCGGGTGGCGGAGCTTGTCGTATGGACCTCCCTGGGCCCACTGCCTCGGTGGGTACCAGGACTGACTACTCGGTGGGCCCCTGGGACTACTTGACTTGCGCTCCACGGCACCTGTTGGCGTGAAGCACAAGGACTACGGAGGAGAAGTACTCGGATAGGAAGTTGTACAAGTCCCGCACTGTATAGAGGACTCCTAGACGTACTCGACTAGTACTCTCTCCCTGAACTGACTTGTAACCCTGCCTCCCGGACTATATAAGGCGAGGCAGGGACCCCTCTCAGGATCATCTCGCTCATGCGCATCAGATTGCATCATCTTGTAATCGCACCCAATCAATCCAGAGCCACGCGAAAGACGGGACGTAGGGTATTACGCACCTCGCGGCCCGAACCTGTCTAAATTGTGTGCCACATGTCTCTTCCTTCGAGTTACCGATCTCGGCGAGGCCACATTCATCTACTTCGGGTACTCCCCTTAGTAGGTTGCCGGTCTAAAACACCGACAGCTGGCGCGCCAGGTAGGGGCTCTCGCCCGAGATCACATGGCGAACTCGACTGCTTCCATCTACATCAAGCCAACCGCCGCCTTCAACTGCGGCGACACCTTCGTCTTCGGTGCCTGGGTCTGCACTGCTGACGGCGCCGGATCCTTCCAACGCCGCCTCACCATGCCGCCCAACCCGGAGACCGGCCTCGTGACACTTCCCGAAGTAGTCACGGGCGAACTCGCCAGAAAATTCGACGAAATTTCGCTTCTCGACCAACACACCGACTTCGAGTTTGGATCCGCCTCAAACTCTAGCCCGATGTCCCTGTGGGCCATCGTATGCGAGCCGGCTACTCAGCCATCGCATGTGGACTCCCCACCCCGCGAGTGCTTCACGCGTGCCCCCCGCAACGTCAGCAGGGCCCACACAAAGGCTCCCTCTACGTGTCGGGCCGGCAAGGAGCTCGTACCCGAGTACGACTCGAACTCCGACACCGCCCCCGGCCACGCCTCGGACTCCAACCCCCTCTTCGGCCTCTACTCGGACTCCACGTAT
Source organism: Cenchrus americanus (assembly GCA_947561735.1). NCBI lineage: Eukaryota > Viridiplantae > Streptophyta > Magnoliopsida > Poales > Poaceae > Cenchrus > Cenchrus americanus. The sequence goes on from OX387242.1 coordinate 194,518,724, forward strand.
GAGTTTGACTTCCGGTCGGACCCTGAGGATCCCGAGTCCGAGGACAACTCTACAAAGCAACCCTCGTCAGGACCGGCTTCCGGGCTGGTTATAACTTCTACACCCGTCGGGAGATTCGTCTACTGGCTAGACCGCAAGCCTGCTGACCTGACGAACGGGAACTCACGATACGTCGCCTACCTCGATTCGCTTCCCTTCAAGGAGGGAACACCACTCGCTCGAGCTGAGGAGTACACCCCAATGGAGGTGGCGAGTTCTGACTCCAGTCTTGGCAACCCCGATCGCCAAGTCTTCATGGCTACCGGCGACATGCCAGGACCCTCAGGGACAGCAAGCGACTGATACCTTGAAGACATCTCCGCAGACGAGCTGACTGCCGACGCGCCTGCGGATGAGACCGACGCCAACAGGGACGCTCGTCATGAGCGTAACAGAAAGCGGAACGAACAACACCGGCGTCTTCGAGACAACCTCCCCATCTGCAACCTCACAGAGGCTCTCGACCAAGTCGAGAGTAGGGTACACACCACCCCAGAGCAATGCCTCATGTCGATCACAGCGATCGCACGCCAAGCTCAGGGGATGCGCACAGGAGAAGTCATCGCCAAGCTTGCAGAAGACGCTTACTTCATGCGAGTTGACAACAGGGTCGCTCAGCCACCCCCCGCCAGGAACCGCGACAACGAAGCCTGTTGACGGTTAATAGTTGTATCAAAGTTCGTTTAGACTTGCAAGCGGACAAGTCTCCCGTCGTAGTCAAGGGACCCTTCTTCCCTCGAGTGGTGAACCCAAGGTATCGAATCCGTGGAACAATGTGCAACGCAAGGATTCAATCTAGTAAAGCAAGGTAAACTATCTTATGAAGACAAGTTGCATCTAATCTACTAACTCATAAAGAAAACACATCTAATCTAATCTACTAAAGAGGTAACAAGAGAAAGCAAGAGATAACCAATCTAGAGAATCTAGATCATGCTTATGTTGTAGCTCCAAACAAGATAGATGAAGATAGAAAAGCGAATCTCATTAAAAGCATCTTTAAATCGTGGCCTTCCATCCGACTCCGAAAACGCCTGCCTTTCGGAACCCCCGTTCTGTCACAACGTATCCCTACTCATGCGGGTAGTCTAGGGCGAGTTCGATAAGAACAAGTTGAAAACACTTGGCCGGTCCGGTATGCACCTCTAGCCACCGCGGCTACAAGAGCACTCTAAGTAATCTAGCTGCAAACTAGATCATAGAAGAAGCAAAACCAAGAAGAAAACAAAATCATCGAGAAGGCACTTGATCGCTAGAAATCGAATTCACTTACAAACTTCACCATGAATGATTACATGAACAAGATCACCACCGGGGCCCTCCCTCGATCTTGATCCTCGCTCCAGAGCTCCGACGTGGTCTTCCATGCAAGGTTCCCACGTCGGCTAGGGAAACCCTAGACAACTAGCATGACCCTCATCTCCGAGATGGTGTCCCTCAAGCTTCTCTGCTCCTCGTCGGCGGATTACGAATTGATTGATGTGTGGCTCTCGGTCAGGGGGCTATAAATAGCCAGAGATGCAACTAGGTCAAAGGGGAGGCCGATTGGGCCCCGAAACGGCCTGGGCCGACCGGCCTGGGCCCGTTTTGGCCCATTTTGCTGCCTTCTTCGCCCGGTGTTGCTTCCCGCGTCTTCTAGATCCTCTCCCCTTTTGCATGTGGGCCCTTGACATCGGTTTCTCTCCGAATTGGACGAAGCTCCTTGTCTTGCAAGATTTAGCACTTTTCTGGCTAGGTCCTCGGAGTTTATCATCTTCTCGGGCTTGATCCTTGGGCTCTTGGAGTCATGTTCACTTCATTGCTTGACTTGTACCGGGCTTCAAGGTCTTGTCATGAGGTGCTTAATGAACTTATCCCGGAAGTCTTGCTTTCAACGTTAAAACCCTGCGTAAACACTTAACTCCAAAACCGACATGCACAAGTGAACTTGTTATACCACGGGGGTTAGTACCAATGGATAAGATACAAAAGTCATGCCAACACCGAAGGTAAACTCATGGCTAGGTTGACGGATTTTCACCGTCAGCAAAGCCACAAGTCGCAGCGTGGACCTCGGTCGTAACCGTACTCGAGCCGAGCTGCCGGCCAATCCCAACCATACTCGTGCAACGGCCGGCAGACCCTCTCAAGGTGGCAACAGCGCTACAGCTGCTGGCGGTGATCATGCGATCGTCCCTCATCGCGACCCTGGCGGCGGAGGCAGCGACGGCGGAAGCTCCAACCATGGGGCTAATAGGAGGGCCGGTGGCGGAGGTGATCGCGGCGGCCGAGGCCACGCGAACAGCCACGCCTCCGGAGCCTCACAGGGCGGCTTCGATGCCCGCCAGAAGATTGAAGAACTGCGGCGGAAAAAGTCCGCCACCGTAGGCAACAACGACGGCTTCCCCGCCTTCTCTCCTCGGCTTCGCAACTTGCTCCTCCCGAACAAGTTCAAACCTCTAGGAATCACCAAGTGCGACGCGAAGCAAGACCCCATCCAGTGGCTCAGGTGCTATGCCCTCTCCATCGAGAACGCTGGTGGCAACAATGACACCAAGTGCCTCTACTTCCCCTTCTGCCAGGACCAAACCCCGCTCACATGGCTCGAGTTACTGGAAAAGTACTCGATCGACAAGTGGGACCAGCTGAAGGAGCAGTTCACCAGCAACTTCACGGGCGCTATGGGCCACTCGGGTACTCGCATGGACCTGGCTATGGTGAAGCAGGAACAAGGCGAGACGCTTCGCAAGTACATGCGGTGCTTGTTCGACAAGCGCGCCACCGTAGTCAACGTCACCGACAAGGAGGTCATCGACCTCTTCCAAGACGGTCTCTACCACCGTCGCACCTTTGAAGACTTTGGTCGACGCCGCCCCAGGTCCATCACCCATCTCAAGGATATGATCACCTCCTGGGCTGATGACGAAGACAAAGCCAACACCAAGTACGATGCCATTCGTGGCAAGAGCAAACAGAACACGGGCGGTGGCAGCAGCAACAACGGGAACCAAGGCGGTCGCAACAACAACAACTACTCGGGTCCCAACCGCAAGCGCAAGCCAGACAACACTGTCGTGGCTATCCAGTACCCTGCGAAGGAGAACTCGAAGAAGACCTCCGGCGGCTTCAAAGACTTGCTGAAGGAGAAGTGCTCGTGGCATCTGGACGGCAACCACACCACCGAGCAGTGCTACCAACTCAGGCGAGCACTCAAGGATACTCCAGAGCCGCGGCACCCTCATGACAAGAAAGGCAAGAAGAAGAACGACAAAGGCAATGATGACTTCCAGGAACCCGACAAGAAGGTGAACGTCCTCTTCGGCGGACTACCCAGCAGACGGGTCCAAAAGGCTACCCGTCGAGAAGTCATGAACATTGAACCAGCGGTTCCGACCCCTCTCAGGTGGTCGGAGGTACCCATTACCTTCTCCCACGCGGATCAATGGACTAGCTTCTACGAACCAGGGCGGTTCCCACTCGTCCTGAAGCTGGTGGTCGCGGGCTACAAGCTCAACAAGGTCCTCATCGACAGTGGAAGCGGGCTCAACGTCCTTTTCACCAAGACCTTGAAGAAGATGAAGCTAGACATCACCCACATGCTCACCAAGAGCACCTCGCCTTTCTACGGCATCGTCCCCGGAAACGCGGCTATCCCACTGGGCTCAGTGGTCCTGCCAGTTACCTTCGGGGAATCTCGGGACAACTATCGTACCGAGTACATAAAGTTCGAAGTCGCGGACTTCGAGACCTCCTACCATGCCATCCTCGGCAGACCAGCTATCGCCAAGTTTATGGCGGTACCCCACTACACCTACTTGGTACTCAAGATGCCGAGTCCAGCGGGTGTACTCTCACTGCAAGGGGACTTGAAGATATCGCATGACTGCGACACGGAAGCTGTGGAGATCGCCTCCACAAATCAAGTACCCAATGCAATGATGGAGATCTATGCTGCGTCGAAGAAGCTTGCCCCAAGTGAACTCGACATCCCAGAGAAGTCGGACAAAGCTAACAAGCCTCAGCCAGCTGAGGAGGTTCTGGTCAAGACAATTGACCTCGGGACAGGCGACAGCAGCAAGACCACCACCATCGGGGCAGGCCTTGACCCCAAATAGGAAGACGCGCTCATCAACTTCCTCCGGGCTAACCGCGACATCTTCACGTGGAAACCAGCGGACATGCCAGGGGTGCCCAGGGAGTTGATTGAGCACTCACTCAACGTCGATCCTAAAGCTACCCGAAGCGACAACACCTCCGCCGCTTTGCCGACGACAGACGGGACGCCATCAAGAAGGAACTCGCCAAACTACTCATGGCTGGCTTCATCAGAGAAGTCTTCCATCCGGAGTGGCTCGCCAACCCCGTCCTCGTCCACAAGAAGAACTCGAACGAGTGGAGGATGTGCGTCGACTACACTGACCTCAACAAGCACTGCCCCAAGGACCCCTTCGGGTTGCCGCGGATTGACCAAGTCATCGACTCCACGGCGGGTTGCGACCTACTCTGCTTCCTCAACTGCTACTCCGGGTACCACCAGATCGTGATCAAGGAAGAAGGCCAGGAGAAGACCGCGTTCATCACCCCGTTTGATGCGTACTGCTACACGACCATGTCCTTCGGGTTGAAGAACGCCGGCGCTACATACCAACGAGCTATCTAGGCCTGCTTCAAGAGGCAACTCAATAAGAACGTCGAAGCCTACGTGGATGACGTGGTCGTCAAGACCAGAAACTCCAGCACGCTCATCGACGATCTTGAAGAGACTTTCGCATCTCTGCGCAAGTACCGCTGGAAGCTCAACCTGAACAAGTGCGTCTTCGGCGTACCGTCGCGCAAACTACTCGGCTTCATCATCAGCCATCGCGGCATCGAAGCCAAACCCGAGAAAATCTCCGCCATCACCAGAATGAAGGCCCCCACATGCATTAAAGACATGCAAAAGCTAACCGGATGCATGGCGGCTCTTAACAGATTTATCTCGAAGCTTGGAGAACGGGGGCTCCCCTTCTTCAAACTACTCAAGCACCAAGAGAAGTTCGTGTGGACTCCAGAGGCGGACCAAGCCCTTGCCCAGCTCAAGGACTTTCTATCTAAGCCACCAGTCCTCACGGCTCCTCGCAAAGGCGAGCAACTACTGCTCTACCTCGCTGCAACTACTCACGTGGTCAGTACTGCCATCGTCGTCGAGCGGCAGGAAGACGGCCACGCCTACCCAGTCCAGCGACTAGTCTACTTCGTCAGCGAGGTCTTGTCAGAATCCAAGGCACGCTATCAGCCAGTACAAAAGCTTCTGTACGCAGTGCTCATCACCTCGCAGAAGCTACGACACTACTTCCAGGAGTACTCGATCTCCGTCGTCACCGACTACCCGCTCGGCGACATCCTGCGGAACCAAGATGCTACTGGAAGAATCTCCAAGTGGGCAGTCGAACTCGGCTCCCTCAACATCAACTTCAAGCTATGCACAGCCATCAAGTCGTAGGTACTAGTCGACTTCATGGCGGAGTGGCGGGAGAATCAGCTACCTACTCCAACTGAGCGCCCAGAGCATTGGGTGATGTACTTCGACGGCTCACTCAACCTCGAGGGCGCAGGCGCAGGAGTACTCATGATTTCCCCAACGGGTGAACAACTCAAGTACGTCCTGCAGATCTTCTGGAAGGTCTCAAACAACAAAGCCGAGTATGAAGCTCTGCTACATGGGCTCCGCCTCGCGGCTTCATTGGGCATCAAGCGGCTACTAGTGTACGGCGACTCTGCAGTGGTCATCAACCAAGTCAACAAGTCCTGGGACCGCAACAAGGAGAACATGAATGCCTACTGCCTAGAAGTCCGCAAGCTTGAGAACAAGTTCTATGGTCTCGAGTTCCACCACGTTGTCCACGACAACAACGTTGCAGCGGACGTCCTGTCGAAGCTTGGTTGTACTCGTGCTCAAGTACCAGCGGGTGTCTTCGTCCACGAGCTTCACGCGCCATCCATCCCGGAGCCGGCACCACTGACCACTGACCCAGCGCATCCCCCGGCTGGTCAGGAGGTCATGATGATCGACGTGGACTGGAGGCAGCCCTTCATCGACTACCTCAGCGAGCAGAAGGTTCCTTCGGACAAGAACTTGGCCGAGCAACTCACCCGCCTTGCCAAGTCCTACGTCCTCGTCGGAGAAAAGCTCTACAGGCGGGGCGCATCTTCCGGAGTACTCTTGAAGTGTGTTCCCCGACAAGAAGGCAAGGACATCTTGGAGGAGATCCATAAAGGCGTCTGCGGCAACCACGCGTCTTCATGCACGCTGGTCAGCAAGGCCTTCCGACGGGCTTTCTATTGGCCCACGGCTCTGGGCGACGCTGAAGAACTCGTCAGAAGGTGCCAAGGGTGCCAATACTTCGCCAAGCAGCAACACGTCCCGGCCTACAAGCTAGTCACCATACCGCCAACCTGGCCTTTCGCCAGCTGGGGGGCTCGACATGATTGGGCCACTTCCAACAGCGCCAGGTGGATTCAACCGAGTATTGGTGGCCGTCGACAAGTTCACCAAGTGGATCGAGGTCAAGCCGGTTACATGCCCCAAAGCTGACAGAGTACTCGACTTCCTGGATGAACTCGTGCATCGCTACGGACTACCCCACCGCATCATCACAGACCTGGGCTCTAACTTCAACAATCACCAGTTCTGGGAGTACTGCGAGAACAGCGGGATCGACGTCCGATATGTCTCAGTTGCCCATCCTCGGGCCAACGGACAAGTCGAGCGCGCCAATGGGATGGTGCTCGACGCTCTCAAGAAGCGCCTACACGACGCTGCTAACACCAAAGGAGGCAAGTGGATCAAGGAACTACCCAATGCACTTTGGGGACTACGTACTCAACCCTCCAAGCCAACGGGACAATCTCCATACTTCCTGGTCTACGGCTCCGAAGCAATCCTCTCTGCTGATGTCATGTGGGATTCACCAGTAGTGGAGCAATACGACGAAAGCGTCTCTGAAGACAGCAGACGAGTTGACATCGACGGACTCGAAGAAGCTCGTTGTGCTGCCCTCGTCCAATCAGCAAGGTACCTTGAGGGTATCCGACGCTACCATGATCGCAACATTAAGGAACGCTCCTTCAACGTTGGTGATCTTGTCCTCCGCCGCATCCAGAACACGGAAGGACTACACAAGCTCAACTCGCCCTGGGAAGGTCCCTTCACAGTTGCAAAGGTGATCGGACCGGGCTCCTACCGCCTCCAGATGCTTGAAGGCGAAGATGTCAACAACTCGTGGAACATCGACCAACTCTGTCGATTCTACGCCTAGTCTACACGACTACACTGGGGGCTCAAGTCTACACGACTACTCAAAGACCCTCTCACCGTAAGCGGCCTCCGGGTCCAGGCTCTAGTCTCCGAACTACCCCACTCCAGGATCCAGCCGATGCGGCTACTAACGGATCCTGGGATGCGACGAGCGACAAAGGACTCCAGCAGCGGTCTACTGAGAGACCAAGCACTCATAGATCCAGCGAACGCGGCTACTAACGGATCTACTGCTATAAGCGCCTAGTACGCCCTAGCACTACTTAGCCGTAGGCGGCCTCCGGGTCCAGGCGACTACTCTGTACCAATGGCCCTGGCCATCCAGGTGTACTTCTTCAGTAATAAAGTTTGATTATCTATCAACTACTTTACTGTCTCCTTCCCTCAACGGGACTACTGACGAGTACGACTACTCGCGATGACTCCATGATGGGACTCCACACTCACAGATCGCGATAACGAGTACTCATTTATGGAAGTTTCTTTCATTCATACTTAAACAAGTTCATTACAACTTTGTTTACATACAACTACCGCTACGAGCTAACTTTACAGGACTACTAGAGATTAAGCTTCTCGGCGACTTGTCCGGCAATGGGCGCCATCTGCTCCAGCAGCTCCGCGTACTGCTCGTCCGTGCAGTTGGCGGCTAGCCCGCCGGTGACCACGTCAACCGACGCCTTCGGGAAGTACGACTTCATGAAGGCCAGAACCTGGTTGGGGATCGACTTCGCCAATTGCTTGACGTAGGTTGCCAAGCGGCTGGGGGCTTCCCTCAGCCAATCCACCAATGGAGCTATCTTTGGTCCTCCGGGATGAGGCACGAGTAGCCTCGCAATGGGAAGCGCGGCCTCCTGGAGTTCCTTCAGCTGGGCCCGCAGCTTCTCGCAGTCCTTGTTCAGCTTCTGCAAAGATTTGTAGTAGTTGACGAGGTCACGATCCGATGCAATGCGGAGCTCCATGTGCTTGTCGCACTCGTAAGCAAGCTGCTTATAATCATACTCCAGTACCTCGCGGGCCTCCTTCTCCCGGTAGAAGAGGTTCTTCATGTCAGTCTCGGAGGCTTTCAGCTGGTCAACGCGGGTCTCGAGCTCTGCAATCCACAAGGCAAAAGCGGGTCAGACTACCTTAAACTACTATCAACAAGTACCCGACAAAGCAGTTGCGTACCTTTATTCTTGTTGCGGAGAGACTTGTTCTTCCGCACCAGCTCGTTGCTCTTCGCCTGTATATCTTGGATTTCATTATGATAGTGGGCGAAGGCGTTGTCCAGCTTCGACTGCATCGCGGCGGCGTGCTTCCGGGCCTTCACAAGTTGTTCTTCTAAGGCCTCGGCCCGGAGTACCGTGTCGCCGTAACCCTGAAGCATGTCGGACTTCTGACGGGACCTCTCCGCGACGTCCTGCAACAGACAACACACGTCAAATGGGTACTCAACACTAAAGGATTGACTACTCAAGGGTGTCGACTACTCACCTTCATCCATTGCTCGGCCTGGCGCACCGCCTCCAGGTGACGAGCTACCGTCGCTGGGTCGACTAAGTCATCTGCCAGCAGCTCGATCCCCCCACGACAACTCGTCGCGGCTCCGGACATTGGCGCCGAGCGGATTGGTTCCGGGTCCTGGATCTCTGGTGAGCGAACGACTACTTCCAGAGCTGGTTTTGGCGGCATGTCGTCGCGCTCCCCTCCAGCTGTCGCGGCGGCTTCTTCAACCATCACTTCCATCAGCTCGGGGGCTCCCTCGCCAGCTCCCTGGGTCTCTGGTGCCAAATCTTCAACAGGCACCGCTAACGGGATAGCACTTCCCTCAGCCATGGCACCTGTCAAGCAAAAGATAACTGGATCAGTCATACCTGGCGGCGACGACTACTCTCCGGGGTTACTTGTACTCGAGCAGAGTACTCACCCTCTATGATGCTGGCCTCAGGTAATGTAGCCTCTACGGCTGGCGCTTCGGATTCTTCCTGAGGAGCGGGAGCGGACTCCTCACGGGCGGCGCGGTATCCTCTCCAGCCACCGCTGCGGCGGGTTCATCTTCCTCCCAGGTCAAGTCCGTCGATTTCCTGCAGGGTACACAAGCTGGTTGTCAACCCAGTACGACTACCAAATCTAATGTACTACTCGGGAAGGATCACCACTTACAAGTTCGACCGGACTACCCTCGCGGCTGGGGGCGCCGAGGATGCTGGCAATGTCGACCAGCCCAGCCTCAGCAAGCGCTTCCTCTTGCGCCTCAGCAGCCGCCGCCTCCTCTGCGACAGCAGCAGCCGGCGCAGTACCCTCCTCAGCAACAGAGGGCTGGCGCGACAACTGCTCCAATAGCTCCTCCACAGTGGGCGCTGGGCTACGACTACCTGCAGCTGGCTTCCCCACTATGTCCCAATCGCCTTCGTCACCCTGCTCAACGGGGTCGGAAGGCGGCATCTCCTGCAAGCAAGGGAATTTTGTCGTCAATACACAACTTCGAGGCATAAGTACTCGACTACCCTATTCAAGACGGCTTACCTCCTGGGATGTGGTCTCCGTGACTTTCAACTTTTTGGCCATGCACTTGCGGGCCACGTTGCGCGGCCTCCTTGGCGGCGCAGGCAAACTAGCCTCAAGGCTAGTCGGCGGATCCTGAACGAGAGGAATATGCGGCAATCCAGGGCGGCCGATTCTTGACCGCAGCTGGAAACGATCCTGTAGCGTCTCTTCATCGTCGTCCTCCTCGGACATGTCTTCGATGACTACTGTGTCGTCTCCTTCACCAACCTCGCGCCGCTCCTTGGCCTTGGCTTTCCCTTCCTTTGGGACCTCGACAAGTTGAGGAGGCGACGCTGGCTCGGAGACGAACTTCACTAAGTCAGCCTGCAAAGAAGCACAATACGTCAGCACGGCTACTCCTATGTAATGAGTACTCAACAATGGGTACGGCTACCGACCTCATTTGGCGGGCGCGCTGCGGAGTACTCAGGCACAGGGCACAGCGTGTACACCGGCATATCTTTGAAGATCCTCCCCAGCCTGTCGACGATGTCGTCCTCGTCTACTTCATCACCGGGCATCCGCGACGTGTCGTCGTCGCCGGTGTACTGGTACCCGAGGGTGTCGCGGGCCATCATCGGCTGCACCCTTCGCTTCATGAAGCTGAAGGCCACATGTTCGGCCCTCAGCCCGGCTTCTCTCAAAGCCTTAATCTTCGCCAGCAGTTCGGGTAGCTAGATACCCTCCTGCATCGTGGGCTCCAAGTTCCACCACGGCCGGTGCTTCGGTTGCTTCCCACTCGGCTTCGGCAGCTCCGGGTGGTGGTTCGTGATATAGAACCACTTCGACTTCCAATCTTGGTTAGAGTCGATCAGCTTGTAGGAGAGGTATTGCTCTGCGGCGTCTTCACGCATCTGGATCCCAGCTCCCCCCACTACTCGGGGATTATTGGCGCTGGGTTGTGCCTTCACTCGGACGAATTTGCGGAAAAGGATCCAATGGGGGTTGATCCCCAAGAAAGCTTCACAGAAGTGTACGAAGACTGAGGTGTGGAAGATACCATTGGGGTTGAGGTTAAGGTACTCGATGCCATAGTACCCCAGCAGCCCTTTCAAGAAGTCGCTGGCCAGGAGAGAAAGTCCTCGCTCCACGAACCGGGTGAACATCGGGATCTCGTCCGGGACTCTTCTCCATGGGGTACGGATCCCATGCAGCGGCCCTCCACATGTCAACCTCCTTCTCACGCGAGAATCCACTGTTGAGAAGTGCTAGCAGATCCTCAGTCTTGGCCTTGGATTTTTTCCACTCTTGATTCAGATTCGGCCGCGGCGGAGACACCGACGGTGATGTCCCCACGACAGATCCAGCGGCCTCTTCGCGAGACCTCTTCTTCCCGCCGGCGGTCTTCAGGGCCTTCGATGGCGAGGGCTTCATTCTCCAGGTGCACAGTGTCTTCACGCGCATTCGCTCAGGGGCTACGGCGGTGGCTTCCTACGGCGACGCGTTTGGATCTAAACTCCCCTCAACGGCGGCAGTGCGCACTGGCGGTGGTTCCTGGCTTGATCTACTGGGAATGGCTGCGAATGCGTGGGGTAAAAACCCTAAGGGTTTTGGCTTCTATTTATAAGTCAACAGCGGCTCCTCCAACGGCCGGATGGATAAGTTCCCAGACGGCTGACTCAGCGGCGGCGCCTGACTCTTCAAATTCTACTAGTCGATGCGCCTCGTCTTGGGGGCTCGGCTACTTCCATTCGACTTCCTGGGTAGCGACAAGACTCAAGAGCAACTCAGGACACATTCTACAAGATGATCCTTCAATTCGAGAGGAAGTACTCAAATCAAGGCTCGAAGGTTCCGTGCCACGTGTCCTTCGGTTTTTTCTCCGGATTTTTCGGGACATTCTTGCCAAAACTTCAGATGGACCCTCAGCCAGAGTCTACAACTCAACCTAAGGCTCGGGGGGCTACTCCATATGGAGTGCGATTTTGCAATCACACTTCCATATCAGTTTCGGCTTCAAGACAACACGGGCATTGTTGAAGACCTTCAAGGGCAGCACTCGAGGACGCTTGGGACTACTCGAGAAGACTTCAAGATTGCTTAAACATCAACTGGAGTACATTCCAGCCTCGGGATGCTTCAACTGTTCTTGAGGACTTTTGACTTGTAGTACTCAGGGACGCTTGAGAACTACTCGTTAAGGCCATCAAGACTACTCGAAGCTATCCTTCTCGACTACAAAGTACTCGGGGGCTTGTCGTATGGACCTCCCTCGGCCCACTGCCTCGGTGGGTACCAGGACTGACTACTCTGTGGGCCCCTGGGACTACTTGACTTGCGCTCCACGGCACCTGTTGGCGTGAAGCACAAGGACTACGGAGGAGAAGTACTCGGATAGGAAGTTGTACAAGTCCCGCACTGTATAGAGGACTCCTAGACGTACTCGACTAGTACTCTCTCCCTGAACCGACTTGTAACCCTGCCTCCTGGACTATATAAGGCGAGGCAGGGACCCCTCTCAGGATCATCTCGCTCATACGCATTAGATTGCATCATCTTGTAATTGCACCCAATCAATCCAGAGCCACGCAGCATACAGGACGTAGGGTATTACGCACCTCGCGGCCCGAACCTGTCTAAATTGTGTGCCACGTGTCTCTTCCTTCGAGTTACCGATCTCGGTGATGCCACATTCATCTACTTCGGGTACTCCCCTTAGTAGGTTGCCGGTCTAAAACACCGACAGAGCTGGAGGGGCGGTTGGCCGCTGAGCAGGAGCACAACCGGCAGCTGCTGCAAGCGAAAGAAGATGCGGCGAAGACCTTCGAAGCTGCCTTGGAAGCGCTACGCCTTGACGTGGAGGCCCTTGCTAGCTCAAGGAGGACCTGCATGCACAGCTCCTCGACAAGGAGGCCAAGTTGGCCGAAGCGCAGAAAGAGGCGAGCCAGCTAAGCGATGTGCTGGAGCGGTACCGAACAGAGCGTATCCGAAACACGGAGACCCTTCACACAGAAATCTTGGAGTTGCTGGGACAGTGCAATCTCGACGCGCCGCCTACCTCGTTCCCCCGGTGCAGCGTCGGGGCATTCTACGAGTGGGTCAGTGCCTGCTTCGACCTCATCGCCATGAACGCAAAGATCTTCGGAGAGCTTGGGGCTGCAGTGGGGGGTTCGCACACAGGCATACTCGGTATGCTCTCTGGTCCCAGCAAATCGCCCCTCCTCAGAGAAGACAATTAGCAAGGGTGACCTTCGGCGGCTGACGAAAGACAACTTCGAGTGGCCTACCGATGCGGAACTCGACGTTGCGCAACTCCCCGTGCTCGCCAAGAACCTCGCCAAGAATTTCATGAACACCTTCTTCGCCCAGCGCGGGTCCCGTCTCACACTGGACGAATCAGTTCGGCTAAGAGCTCAGGTTCGCCGAAGCGATTTTTATTTTCGCTTAAAAACTTAGTGGACCCCTTCATGACCGAAGGGGTCGTTCCGAAACCAGAGCCGGTCAAGGAGGGGTCATCGGACCACCCGAATATGTTTATCTGATTCCTGACGCTTCGTCGGGCGGTCCTGTGGTTACGAAGACCTAGCCAAAGTGAGCGCCCGCGCACTGACTGTGATTCCGTCTTCGGCGCAGGACGGATGCCCACCGACAGCGAGCTTCGACAGATGGCACTGGACATCATAGACACGGCGTTTCTTCGTTTAATCGGTGAGACCTGCGAAGATGTGCTTAACGAGAATTGATCGCTCGGAGGCGCTGACTGGTCGTGGCCCCGCGTCGCACCATGTGATGCCGTGAAGACTTGAAGCGATTTTCTTCGGAACTCCCCCCCCCCCCCGAAAGTGTTCGCGGCATGCTAGGGCGGCGCGGCTCCAACCAATTTATATAGTGTGTGCGTGTGAAGAAATACATTGTGGTTGTATTGCTGTGTCGAAGTGTAATATTGGGTTGTTGTACCGAAATACATTGTATATTGGAAATATGATAGGAAGAAAAACGAAGGTGCCTGTAACCACCACTTGTCCCCTTCGTTCCTGCACGTGCGTTTTGCGCTGTCATCGTGAATTTTCCGAAGGGTAGCGTTGCCTCGGGCCAGTGTCATTACCCTTGTGTCTCCTTCGGACAGATTTGTCCTTTAGTTGTGTCAAAATGAATCACCGTCATGCCATGTCCTTTGCGTCGCGTCCAGCGGACGTTTCCTTCAGTCGCGGCTGGACCGAGCGCCTTGCCTCCGGCGTGCTTCCACCAAGGCCAAATTGGGGCCCTTACGCCGCACCAAGCGGACTTCCTCTTCGGTCGTTTCAGGACCGACGTGACTGTTGGTGTTTTAGACCGGCAACCTACTACGGGGAGTACCCGAAGTAGATGATTGTGACTCGCCGAGATCGGTAACTCGAAGGAAGAGACACGTGGCACACAATTTAGACAGGTTCGGGCCGCGAGGTGCGTAATACCCTACGTCCTGTATGCTGCGTAGCTCTGGATTGATAGGGCACGATTACAATATGGTGCAATGGTGCGCCGTGAGTTGTATGAGAGGAGATTGGATGAGGTGATCGGTCCCCTCGCCTCGCCTTATATAGTCCGGTGGCGGGGTTACAAGTCGGAGTAGGGAGAGAGTACTAGTCGAGTACGTCCAGAGTCCTCTATACGGTGCGGAACATGTACGGCTCCCTAACCGAGTACTACTCCTCGTGTAGTCCTTGTGCTCCACGCCTTCGAGTGCCGTGTAGCGCAAGCCGGTAGTCCTGGGGGCCCACCGAGTAGTCGGTCCCGGTACCCACCGAGGTAGTGGGCCCGGGGAGGTCCATACGACAAGCCCCCGAGTACTTTGTAGTCGAGAAGGATAGCTTCAAGTAGTCTTGACGGCCTTAACGAGTAGTCCTCAAGCGTCCCCGAGTGCTACAAGTCAAAAGTCCTCAAGAGTAGTCGAAGCATCCCGAGGCTGGAATGTACTCCAGCTGATGTTTGAGCAATCTTGAAGTCCTCTCGAGTAGTCCCAAGCGTCCTTGAAAACTGCCTTCAAAGGTCTTCAAAAAATGCCTGTCTTGTCTTGAAGCCGGAGCTGACATGGAGGTGCGATTTGCAAAACCGCACTCCACATGAAGTAGCCCCCGAGCCTTGAGCCGCAGGCTCTGGCTGAGGGTCCATCTGAAATCTTGACAAGAAAATCCCAAAAGATCCGGAGAGAAAAAACCGAAGGACACGTGGCACGGAGCCCCCGAGCCTTGAGTCGAGTACTTCCTCTCGAATTGAAGGGTCTTCTTAGAGAATGTGTCCTGAGATGCTCTTGAGACTAGCTGCTTCCCAGGTAGTCGAGTAGAAGTAGCCGAGCCCCCGAGGTGAGGCGCGTCGACTAGTAGAATGCGAAGAGTCACGCGCAGCCGCTGAGTCGGCCGCGCGTGGACTTATCCGGCCGCCCGTTTCGGAGCCAATTTGGCTTATAAATAGAAGCCAAAACCCTCAGGGTTTTTCACCCATTCGAGCCACAGCCATTCCGTTGCATCTTGTAGTGAATCCACTCCCAGCGCCTGCTGCCGCCGTAGTAGATCCAAGCGCGCCGCCACCCGAAGCCTTTAGGGTAGCCCCCGAGCGAATGCGAGTGAAGACACCTTGTACTTGGAGGATGAAGCCGTCGCCATCCAAGACGTCCAAGGCCGCCGGGAAGAAGAGGGCCGCGAAGAGGCCGCCACGGCTGCCACCGGGGCGGGGCCGCCAATGTCTCCACCGCGGGCTGATCCGAGCCGCGAGTGGAAAAAATCCAAGGTGCAGACGGAGGATCGGTGACACCCTCCTGAACAGTGGGTTCATCAGGGAGAAAGAAGTTGACATGTGGAGATCCGCCGCGGGAGACCCATATCCGATGGAGAAAGCCGAAGACGAGATCCCGATGTTTTCGCGGTTCGTGGAGCGCGGTCTTGCACTCCCAGCCAGCGACTTCTTCAAGGGGCTGCTCGGGTACTACGGGATCGAGTACCTGAACCTGAACCCCAACGGCATCTTCCACACGTCGGTCTTCGTCCACTTCTGCGAAGCCTTCCTCGGAATCAAGCCGCACTGGGTGCTCTTCCGGAAGTTCTTCCGCGTCAAGCCGCAACCAAGTGCCTCCAACCCCAGAGTAGTCGGAGGGGCCGGCATCCAGCTGAGGGAAGACGCCGCGGAGCAGTACCTGGGGTACAAGCTCGTCGACTCCAACACGGACTGGAAGACCAGGTGGTTCTACATCACGAACCACCACCCTGGCCTGCCGAAGCCGAGCGGACGGCAGCCCAGGCACCGTGAGTGGTGGAACACAGAGCCCACCATGCAAGAAGGGATCCAGCTCCCCGAGCTGCTAGCACGCATCAAAGTGCTCAGGGAAGCGGGACTGAGGGCCGAGCACGTGGCCTTCAGTTTCATGAAGCGCAGGATCCAGCCGCTGATGGCTCGGGAGACCCTGGGCTTCGAGTACACCGGCGACGACGACGCGTCGCGGATGCCGGGAGGCGAGCTGGACAACAACGAAATCGTCGAGAGGTTGTCGCGGATCTTCAAGGACATGCCGCCATACACGACGTGCCCAGTCGAGGAGTACTCCGCCGCGCGCCCGCCCAAGGAGGTGAGTAGTCGTACTCCCTTGGTCGAGTAGTATTTGCTTGTAGTAGAGTTGCTGACGCCTTGTGTCTTGTGCAGGATGATGTGAAGAGGTTCATCTCTGAGCCGCAACCGCCACCGAGCGGGGTCGAGATCCCGGTGGAAGGGAAGGTGAAGGAGCGCCGCGAAGTCGGTGAAGGCGACGACACCGTCATCGTGGAGGATACCTCCGATGACGACGACGAAGACGAAGAGACATTGCAGGACCGCTTCCAGCTGCGGTCGAGGTTTAGCCGCCCGGGCTTGCCTCATGTTCCACTGGTTCAAGACCCTCCGCCAGCTCCGGAGGCTAGCCTTGCCGCGCCGCCACGGAAGCCGCGCAACCCCCGCCAGAAGCGGGTGACGAAGAAGCCGAAGGTCTCGGAGACCACGCCTCGGGAGGTAAGTTGTCTTGAGCGAGTAGTCGAGTACCCGTTGTTCTAGTACGTTCGCCGACGAGTGGTCTTCGTTTGTATGCGTGGAGGTGCCGCCGGCGGAGCCCGTCGAAGAGGGCGACGAGGGCGTGTGGGAGACCGGTGGGGGAGCAGGGCCGGGAAGTCGTAGTCCGCCCCCCCACCGTTGAAGAACTTTGGCGCAACCGGAGCGCCGCCCCCGCTCCGAAGAGAGCGAGAGGACCCGTGGCCGCCGCCGTTGGAGGGGTGGTGGCCTCAGGAGTGCAGGAGACGTCTGCGCCGGCCGCCGCCGCCTTGGAAGAGGCAGTAGCCGCAGGGGCGGAGGAAGAGGCGCCCGCCGAGGGTGGGCTGGTTGATATTGCCAGCATCCTCGGTGCTCCGGCCGTGACCATCGTCCGGTCGAACTTGTAAGTACCATATCCTCACGAGTAGTACTTGCTGCGCCCTCAGCAACGGTGGCGGAAGAAGTCGCGCCGCCCGTCGAGGGGACCGCTCCCGATGCCCGGGCCGCGACCGAGCCCCCCGGCCACTCGAAGCGCCGCCGCCGGGAGGCAAGTGTAGTCGAAGGTGAGTACCCCGCGTGAAGCCGCGGAGCTCCGGAGAAGAGTAGTCGTAGGCACCGATGCACGTGTCGTCTTGTTGACGGTGCGCGAAGGTGGTGACATCCCCGCGGGGGTGCCGATGCGGGGAGTTGACACCAGAGGCCCCGGAGGCGGCAGAAGGAGCCCCCGAGCCTATGGCGGAGGTCGTCGAGAAGACCGCCGGGGGAGAGGCGGTCACCATGTCGCCAGAGATTGCTCTGGAGGTGGCTATCCGCTCCCCTGAGATCCAAGACGCAGAGCCCATCCGTTCTGCGCCGATGACGGAGGCCACCTCGGGTAGCCGCGGCGGGATAGAGCTCCTTGTGGACGATCTCGTCGAGCCGGCGACGGTAGCCAAGCACCTGGAGGCGATCCGTCAAGCCGAGCAGTGGATAAAGGTACGTAGCCGTAGCCTTGGAGTAGTCAATCCTTTGTCGTTGAGTACTCTTCGTTACTTGAGTTGTCTTGTGCAGGACGTTGCGGAGCGATCCCGCGAGAAGTCGAACCTGTTGCAGGGATATGGCGCCGTGCTCCGAGAGGAGGCGCTGGAGGAGCAGCTCGTGAAGTCGCGGAAGCACGCGGCTGCCATGCAGTCAAAGCTCGACGCCGCCTTCGCCAAGTACCACAATGACGTCATGGAGCTGCAGGCGAAAGGCGACGACTTGGTGCGGAAGAACAAGGGTCTCCGCAACAAGAGTAAAGGTATATCCTTCGACTTGTCGAGTACTTGTTGGAAGTCGAGAAGTATCTGATCCGCTGTTGCATTGTTGTGTTGCAGAGCTTGAGGGCCAGGTGGAGCAGCTGAAGGCCTCGGAGACGAGCATGAAGAATCTCTTCTACCGGGAGCAAGAAGCCCGCCAGGTACTCGAGCTCGACTACAAGGAACTCGCCTTCGAGTGCGAGAAGCATATGGAGCTACGGATTGCTTCTGACAGAGATCTCGTCAACTGCTACAAATCTTTGCAGAAATTAAACGAGGATTGCGAGGCATTGCGGGCCCAGTTGAAGGAGTTGGAGGAGGCCGCTCTGCCGATCGCAAGGCTCCTGGTGCCGCACCCGGGTGGCCCCACGATCGCTCCTCTGGTGGATCGCCTTCGTGAAGCTCCAAGTCAGCTGGCCGCCTACGTCAAGCATATGGCCAGATCGATCTCAAGACAAGTCTTGGCCTTCATGAAATCCTACTTCCCGAAGGCTCCAGTGGAGGTGGTCGCCGGCGGGGTAGCCGCCAACTGCTCCGATGAGCAAGATGCGTAGCCGTCGGGAGCGGATGGCTCCCATCGCGGAGCAGGTAGCCGAGAAGCCGAACCTCCGTAGCCCCGTAATAGGTAGCAAGTAGCCATAGTTGTACAAGAAAACAATTGTAATGAATTGTTCAAGTATCAATGAAAGAGAATTTTCCAGCAATGAGTACTCGTAGTCGCGATCTCAGAGTGCGGAGCGCCCATCGTGGAGTAGGTGCGAGTAGTAGTACTCGACTTTGGTAGTCCCGTTGTAGGGAGTAGGAAGTAAAGAAGTTGATGAACAATCAAACTTTATTACTGAAGGAGTACACCTGGGTGGCCAGGGCCGTAGTTACAAAGTAGTCGCCTGGACCCGAAGGCCGCTTACAGCTGAGTAGCGCTGGAGCGGGTGGCCGCTTGCAGCAGTTGATCCATAGGTAGCCGTGTAGGCTGGATCGTAGATCCGTAGGTAGCCGCGCAGGCTGGATCTTGGAGTGTGGTCTCTTGGTAGACCGCTGCTAGAGTCCTTGACGCTCGTCGCAGCCCATGGTCCGTAGGTAGCCGCACGGGCTGGACCCTGGAGAAGAGTAGTCCGGAGACTGGAGCCGGGACCCGAGGGGTCGGTTGCGGCGGGGGGTGTTGATGTAGTCGATTAGACTTGAAGCCCAGAGTAGTCGTGTAGACTAGGCGTAGAATCGACAGAGTTGGTCGACGTTCCACGAGTTGCTGACGTCTTCGCCTTCAAGTGTTTGGAGGTGGTAGGAGCCCGGCCCGGTCACTTTTGCCACGGTGAAGGGGCCTTCCCAGGGGGAGCTGAGCTTGTGGAGTCCTTCCGTGTTCTGGATACGGCGGAGGACAAGATCTCCAACGTTGAAGGAACGTTCCTTGACGTTGCGATCATGGTAGCGTCGGATACCCTCCGAGTACCTAGGCCGATTGGACGAGGGCGGCGCGGCGGCTTCTTCGAGGCCGTCGATGTCAACTCGTCTGTGTCTTCGAGACGCCTTCGTCGTAGTGCTCCACCGCCGGCGAGTTCCATATGACGTCGGCGGGGAGGATGGCTTCGCAGCCGTAGACCAGAAGTAGGGGGATTGCCCCGTTGGCTTGGATGGTTGAGTCCGCGGCCCCCGCAGTGCGTTGGGTAGTTCCTTGATCCACTTGCCCCCTTTGGAGTTAGCGGC
Source organism: Cenchrus americanus (assembly GCA_947561735.1). NCBI lineage: Eukaryota > Viridiplantae > Streptophyta > Magnoliopsida > Poales > Poaceae > Cenchrus > Cenchrus americanus. Next base: position 194,538,515 of record OX387242.1, read on the forward strand.
GTCGTGTAGCCGCTTCTTGAGGGCGTCGAGCACCATTCCATTGGCGCGCTCGACTTGTCCGTTGGCCCGTGGATGGGCGGACCGAGACGTATCGGACGTCAATCCCGCCGTTCTCGCGGTACTCCCGGAACCGGTGGTTGTTGAAGTTGGACCCCGGTGTCCGTGATGATGCGGTGGGGTAGCCCATAGCGGTGTACGAGTTCATCCAGAAGTCGAGTACTCGTCGGCCTTGGGGCATGTGACCGGCTTGACCTCGATCCACTTGGTGAACTTGTCGATAGCCACCGGTACCACTCGTTGAATCCTCCCCGGCGCGCTTGGCGGGGGCCCAATCATGTCGAGCCCCCAGCAGGCGAAGGGCCAGGTTGGTGGTATGGTGACTAGCTTGTAGGCTGGGACATGTTGTTGCTTGGCGAAGTACTGACATCCTTGGCACCTTCTGACGAGTTCTTCGGCGTCACCCAGGGCTGTGGGCCAGTAGAAAGCTCGCCGGAAGGCCTTGCTGACCAGTGTGCGTGAAGACGCGTGGTTGCCGCAGACGCCCTTGTGGATCTCCTCCAAGATGTCCTTGCCTTCTTCACGAGGGACGCACTTCATGAGTACTCCAGAAGATGCGCCCCGCTTGTAAAGCTTGTCTCCGACGAGGACGTAAGACTTGGCGCGGCGGACGAGTTGTTCGGCTGCGTTCTTGTCGGAGGGGACCTTCTGCTCGCTTAGGTAGTCGATGAAGGGTTGCCTCCAGTCCACGTCGATCATCATGACCTCCTGCCCAGCTGGTGGATGGGCTGGGGCAGTGGTCGGTGGCGCCGGCTCCGGGATGGATGGCGCGTGAAGCTCATGGACGAAGACGCCCGCTGGTACTTGAGCGCGGGTGGATCCGAGCTTCGAGAGGACGTCCGCTGCAACGTTGTTGTCGCGGACGATGTGATGGAACTCGAGACCATAGAATTTGTTCTCGAGCTTGCGGACTTCTAGGCAGTAGGCGTCCATGTTCTCCTTGTTGCGGTCCCAGGACTTGTTGACTTGGTTGATGACCACTGCGGAGTCGCCGTAGACTAGTAGCCGCTTGATGCCAAGTGAAGCTACGAGGCGGAACCCGTGTAGGAGAGCTTCGTACTCGGCTTCGTTGTTTGAGACCTTCCAGAAGATCTGCAGGACGTACTTGAGTTGTTCGCCCGTTGGAGAGATCAGGAGTAACCCTGCGCCTGCGCCCTCGAGGTTGAGTGAGCCGTCAAAGTACATCACCCAATGCTCTGGTCGCACGGTGGGAGTAGGCAATCGGTTCTCCCGCCACTCGCCATGAAATCGACTAGTGCCTGCGACTTGATGGCTGTGCGTGGCTTGAAGTCGATGGTTAGGGCGCCGAGCTCGACGGCCCACTTGGAGATTCTTCCGGTGGCGTCTTGGTTCCTCGGGATGTCGCCGAGCGGGTAGTCGGTGACGACGGAGACCGAGTACTCCCCGGAAGTAGTGTCGTAGCTTCCGCGAGGTGATGAGTAGAGCGTACGGGAGCTTACGCACGTGCGGTAGCGAGCCTTGGACTGCGATAGAACCTCGGCCGACGAAGTAGACCGGGCGCCCGGACCGGGTAGGCGTGGCCGTCTTCTTGCCGCTCGACAACGATGGCGATGCCCGACCACGTGAGTAGTCGCGACTAGGTAGAGCAAAGAGCTGCTCGCCCTTGTGAGGAGCCGTGAGGATTGGTGGCTTTGACAGGAAGTCCTTGAGCTGGGCAAGGGCTTGATCCGCCTCTAGAGTCCACACGAACTTCTCGTGATGCTTGAGTAGTTTGAAGAAGGGGAGGCCCCGTTCTCCTAGCCTCGAGATGAATACGTTCAATGCCGCCATGCACCCCGTCGCTTCGGAGCGTCTTTGATGCTCGTGGGAGCTTTCATGCTGGTGATGGCGGAGATTTTCTCGGGGTTGGCTTCAATGCCGCGCTGGCTGATGATGAAGCCGAGTAGTTTGCCCGAAGGGACGCCGAAGACGCACTTGTTCGGGTTGAGCTTCCAGTGGTACTCGCGTAGCGATGCGAAGGTTTCTTCAAGGTCGTCGATGAGGGTACTGGAGTCCCTGGTCTTGACGACTACGTCATCCACGTAAGCCTCGACGTTCTTGTTGAGTTGCCGCTTTAAGCAGGCCTGAATGGCCCGTTGATAGGTAGCGCCGGCGTTCTTCAACCCGAATGACATGGTCGTGTAGCAGTACGCGCCAAACGGGGTGATGAACGCGGTCTTTTCCTGGTCTTCCTCCTTGATTGCGATCTGGTGGTACCCGGAGTAGCAGTCGAGGAAGCAGAGCAGGTCGCAGCCCGCCGTGGAGTCGATGACTTGATCAATCCGCGGCAACCCGAAGGGGTCCTTGGGGCAGTGCTTGTTGAGGTCGGTGTAGTCGACGCACATCCTCCACTCGTTCGAGTTCTTCTTGCGGACGAGGACGGGGTTGGCGAGCCACTCAGGATGAAAGACTTCTCTGATGAAGCCAGCTGCGAGTAGCTTGGCGAGCTCCTTCTTGATGGCGTCCCGTCTGTCGTCGGCAAAACGTCGGAGGTGTTGTCGTTTAGGGGTGGCCTTTGGATCGACGTTAAGGCAATGCTCAATCAGCTCCTTGGGCACTCCTGGCATGTCCACTGGCTTCCACGTGAAGATGTCGCGGTTAGCCCGAAGAAAGCTGATGAGTGCGTCTTCCTATTTGGGGTCGAGGCCGGCCCCGATGGTGGTGGTCTTGCTGGGGTCGCCTGTTCCGAGGTCGACCGTCCTGACGAGTACCTCCTCAGGTGGCTGAGGCTTGTTGGCGCTGTCAGACTTCTCTGGGATGTCGAGTTCGCTCGTAGCGAGCTTCTTCGACGCGGCGAAGACCTCCATCATCGCGTTGGGTACTTTGTTTGTGGAAGCGATCGCCACGGCTTCTGTGTCGCAGTCGTGGGAGATCTTCAAGTCCCCCTGGAGGGAGAGTACACCGGCTGGACTTGGAATCTTGAGTACCAAGTAGGTGTAGTGGGGCACCGCCATGAACTTGGCGATGGCCGGTCTGCCGAGGATGGCGTGGTAAGAGGTCTCGAAATCCGCGACCTCGAATTTGATGTACTCGGTGCGGTAGTTGTCCCGAGACGCCCCGAAGGTAGCGGCGGTACCACCGAGCCCGGTGGGATAGCCGCGTTGCACGGGACGATGCCGTAGAAGGGCGTGTTGCTCTTGGTGAGCATGGGAGTGACGTCGAGCTCCATTTTCTTCAAGGTTTTGGTGAAGAGGACGTTGAGCCCGCTTCCGCCGTCGATGAGCACCTTGTTGAGCTTGGAGCCCGCCACCATTGGCTTCAGGACGAGGGGGGAACCGTCCTGGTTCGGAGAAGCTGGTCCATTGGTCCGCGTGGGAGAAGGTGATGGGTACCTCCGACCACCTGAGAGGGGTCGGGACCGCTGGCTCAATGGACATCACTTCATGACGGGTAGCCTTCTGCTCCCGCCTGCTGGGCAGTCCGCCGAAGAGGACGTTGACGGTCTTCTCGGGTTCTTGGAAGTCGTTGTTGTCGCCGTCCTTCTTCTTGCCCTTTTGGTCATGAGGATGCGGTGGCTCCGGGGTATCCTTGAGCTCTTCTGTTGGCCCCATGGTTTGAGCTACCGCCGTCGCTGCCGCCGCCGTCGGGGTCGTTGCCTCCGCCACCGGCCGGAGCGCGTTGGGGAACAACTTCTCGGTTGCCTTGGTCTTGCTATGAAGGTCCGCCGGCGTTGGAGCGGCGGCGGTTTGGATCGGCTGGAAGGTCAGCTCGAGTACGGTTGGGGCCAGCGTTGGCGCTGCGACTAGTAGCTTCGTTGTCGCGGGGTTTGGCCGGAGGAGGTTGGTTGACTCTGTTGTCGACCCGCATGAAGTAGGCTTCTTCAGCGAGCTTGGCGATGACCTCTCCAGCGCGTATACCCCGAGCTCGGCGTGCGATCGTTGTGATCGACATGAGGCACTTGCTCGGGGGTGGTGTGTACTCGCTCTCGACCGCCTCGAGAGCTTCGCAAGGTTGCGGATGGGGAGGTTGTCTCCGAGCCGCCGGCGTCGTTCGCCGCGCTTCCCTGTTGCGTTCGCGTCGAGCGTCCCCGGTGGCGACGGTCTCGTCCGCGAGGTGCGTTGGCAGCACGGCTCGTCCGCGGAGATGTCCTCCGTGTACCGTCCTCACCGTGCTCGAAGGTCTGGGGGTGTCGCCGGCAGCCATGAAGACTTGGCGATCGGGGGTGCCCGGGGCGGACTCGCAGGGTGCCACCTCGGTTGGTGTATTTGAGTCGGCCGGGTTAGTGGTGTTCCCTCCGGAACGGTAGCGAGTCGATGTAGGCGACGTATCGTGAGTCTCCCTTTACCGAGGTCGGCGGGCTTGCGGTCCGGCCGGAGGACGTATCTCCCGGCCGGCGTTGATTTTATAACCGGCCCCGAGGGTCGGTCGCGACAAGGGAAACTCGGAGGAGTCGTCTTCGGATTCGGGCTCCTCGGGGGTCCGACCCGAAGTCGAACTCGTAGTCGGGTTCGAGTAGAACTCGGAGAGAGGGCCGGAGTCCGAAGCGCGATCGGGGGACGGCGTCGGAGTCCGAGTTGTACTCGGGTACGGGCTCCTCGCCGGCCCGCGCGCGAAGTGGGAGCGCTCGTGCGGGCGTGGCTGAGGATGCGCGGGCCACGCGCGGAGCGCCCGCGTGGTGAGGGGGCCGCCTGCGATGGCTGAGCAGTCGGCTCGCATACGGTGGCCCATGGTGACGTCGGGTTCGAGTTGGAGACGGACTCGAGCTCGAAGTCAGCGTGGTGGTTGAAGAGCGAAATTTCGCCGAACTTGCCGGCGAGTTCGCCTGTGACAACTTCAGGAAGTGTCACGAGGCCTGTCCTCGGGTTGGGCTGCACGGTCAGGCGGCGCTGGAAAGAGCCTGCGCCATCAGCAGTGCAAACCCAAGCGCCGAAAACGAAGGTGTCGCCGCGGTTGAAAGCGACAGTTGGCTTGAAGTGGACGGAAGCCGTCGAGTTCGCCATGTGATCTCGAGCGAGAGCCCCTACCTGGCGCGCCAGCTGTCGGTGTTTTAGACCGGCAACCTACTACGGGGAGTACCCGAAGTAGATGATTGTGACTCGCCGAGATCGGTAACTCGAAGGAAGAGACACGTGGCACACAATTTAGACAGGTTCGGGCCGCGAGGTGCGTAATACCCTACGTCCTGTATGCTGCGTAGCTCTGGATTGATAGGGCACGATTACAAGATGGTGCAATGGTGAGCCATGAGTTGTATGAGAGGAGATTGGATGAGGTGATCGGTCCTTGCCTCGCCTTATATAGTCCGGGAGGCAGGGTTACAAGTCGGAGTAGGGAGAGAGTACTAGTCGAGTACGTCCAGGAGTCCTCTATACAGTGCGGAACATGTACAGCTCCCTAACCGAGTACTACTCCTGTGTAGTCCTTGTGCTCCACGCCTTCAGGTGCCGTGTAGCGCAAGCCGGGTAGTCCCAGGGGCCCACCGAGTAGTCGTCCTGATACCCACCGAGGTAGTGGGCCCAGGGAGGTCCATACGACAGCGACGCCCCCCGGCGTGCGTTTACTCAGGCCAAATCGGGGCCCTTAGGCCGCATCAAGCGGACTTCCTCTTCAGTCATATCAGGACCGACGCGATGCCCCCGGCATGCATTTACTCAGGCCAAATCGGGGCCCTTACGCCGCATCAAGCGGACTTCCTCTTCGGTCATACCAGGACCGACGCGACGCCCCCGCGTGCGTTTACTCAGGCCAAATCGGGGCCCTTACGCCGCATCAAGCGGACTTCATCTTCGGCCGCGACGATAAGTGACGGGCGCGGCCCGTGCGCACTTAATGAAGCCCATGGCCGTGCCGTCACTTACCCCGCCGAAGGCCACCTCGAAGACTATGCCCCCCTCCACGGAGGTAGCATAGCTTCGACAGCGTTGCGAAAGCATACTCGAAAGAAAAAATCTTGGACATGAGGTGTTGGGGGAAAACTGACTTATATTACATGTCAGAAACAGGATACATGGGTCTGCCTCGTTAAAAACCTCAGACTTCGCGGGTCCAGATGGGAGTCTCCCCCGTGAGGAAAAGAGTACGTCCCCCCTACTTAATGTATATATATTACAAACTTCTGAACACAACGAAAGAGAAAAAAGAACTATTGAAACTCAAACTACAGTAGCCGCTCACGGCGACTTCAGACGAAGTACTTCTGAAGCATGTCCACATTCCATGTGTAGGGCTCTTCTTCGCCGGTCAACCGACGCAACTTGAATGCTGCTTCGTTCGATGTTGCAGTCACTATAAACGGGCCTTCCCACCTCCCGTGCATCTTGCCTTTCAGCTTTCCCTTCGGTATCTTGCGCAGCACCAGATCCCCTGACCGTATGAGTTTCGGCCTCATCTTTTTGTTTTTCCACCTCCGGGTTTCTTCTTGGTAAGAGGATAGGTTCGCTGCTGCTTGCAAGCGCACCTCCTCGATGTTCTGGACCGAAGCTTTGAGGTCTTCGTCGCTGGAAGGGATGTCCCTCCACGTGCCCAAACATAGGTCTTCGGGCAGCATGGCCTCCTCTCCATACAATAACTTGAATGGCGAAAACTGCGTGGTCCTAGATGTCATGGTGTTGTGGGACCAGATCACCCTCGGCAGCTCTTCGGCCCACTTGCTCTTTGGCAGATCGGTGATGTTCCTTTTTATACCGGCGAAGATTACTCCATTTGCCCATTCCACCGCCCCATTGGACTGCGGGTGGTAGACTGAAGCGAAACACAACTTGGTGCCCAGGTAAGTACATAATTCCTTGAAGTCGGCACTGTCAAATTGCTTGTCGTTGTCCACGGTGACTTCGTGCGGCACATGAAGTGGCACACGATGTTCTGCCAGAAGAACTTCTGTATTGTCGCCGAAGTAATGCTCAACAGTGGTTTCGCTTCTACCCATTTGGAGAAATACTCCACCGCCACCACAACGTGGGAGTAATTCCCGGGTGCTGTAGGTAGCGGACCGACGATGTCAATGCCCCATCGAGCGAAGGGGCACACTGGTGGTATCAGTTGTATCTCATTTGATGCGAACTTGCTGTAAGGCGCGTGGCGCTGACACTCTTGACACTAGCACACAATGTCGTGTGCATCTGCAACCGCCGAAGGCCAATAGAAACCCTGGCGAAAAGCCTTCTGCACTAAGGCTCTCGTGCCGAGGTGATGTGAGCACATGCCACTGTGGATCTCATGGAGTTGTTGCTTGCCCTCGGTCACTGATATGCACTTTAGTAATGGGGCGCACACCCCCTTTCGGTATAGGTTACCGTCAATGATGTGGTAGTTCCTCGCCCTGATGGCCACTCTCTTATCGGCAACGCCATCTTCGGCCTCATAATAGCCCCTGGCCGCCGCTACTATTGGAGAGGGCCAGTCCTCGCTCTGTATGGCGTTCACAAACATGGGGGGTGTTGCTTCGTCAGCGGCAGATCTGATGGCTGTTGTTTCGTAGAACACATCCGGGGGCAGAGCCGCAGAGGTTCGAGCAAGGCGGTTGCCTTTGCAATAGCATCGGCTTCCTTGTTATAGTGCCTGAGAAAACTTTGCACTGTGATGCCAATAAAAAACTTTTCCATGCTTCGTACAGCCTGCAGATACTTCATCATGTCTGGCTTCTTTGCCTTGTAAGTTTTCCCAATATGGCCGGCTACGAGTTCGGAGTCCGTCAAGATGACAAGCCTCCTTTCCCCCACTGCCCTAGCCTTCCGAAGCGCGAGCAGCAACCCTTCGAACTCAGCCATGTTGTTTGTGCAGTTGTCACAATTCAACCGCAAGGCGTAACGAAGCTTGATACCCGAAGGAGACTTGAGGACTGCCGCTGCTGCTGACCCCAGATGGCAATATGCACCATCGCATTGAACCTCCCATACTGGCTCCGTGACTATGGCTTCCCCCTTCGGCGCCGAAGGCATCCAGTCGGCCACAAAATCAGAGAGGACCTGAGACTTTATTGCACTGCGAGCAACAAAGTTTATGACATGCTCCGCCAACTCTGTGGCCCATTTGCTCATTCTCCCCGTGGATTCCTTATTCTCAAACATGTCTTAAAGAGGGAAAGTTGTGGGGACTGATACATTGTGGCTCTGGAAATAATGCCGAAGCTTCCTCTTTGCCATCACAACTGCATATGCCATCTTTTCCATTTCAGAGTAGAAGAGTTCTGAGCCGCTCAAAGCTTCGGAGACGTAGTAGATGGGGAACTGCTTCAGAGCATCTGCTTCCTTTCGTTCTTCCACAAGTACTGCACTGACCGCTGTGTCGGTTGCTGCAATGTATAGCATCAGCTCAGCCTTCGGCGATGGCTTAGTCATGACCGCTGCCTCTTCTAGATATTTCTTGATATCCTCGAAGGCTTGCTGTTGCTCCGGGCCCCACTGAAAAGCTGTGTTCGCGCGAAGCACCTTGAAGAAGGGTAAGCTTCGCTCAGCAGCCTTGGAGATGAAGCGATTTAGCGATGCTATTCTGCCTGTGAGCCTTTGGACCTCCTTTCTGCTGCTCTGTGATTGCATTCTTCGTAATGCTTCGATTTTCTGGGGGTTTGCCTGTATGCCCCGTTTGGAGACCATGCACCCCAACAGTTGCCCTTTCCGAATGCCGAAGATGCACTTCTCTGGATTAAGCTTGAGGCCGTTCCGCCTCATGTTATCAAAGGTTTTGGTCAGGTCCGCAATGTGATCTTTCTCTTTCTCGCTCATAATGACGATGTCGTCGACATAGGCCGAGGCGTTGCGCCCTAGCTGGTTGCCCAGAATCAGCTTCATCATGCGGTTGAAAGTCGATCCAGCATTACGAAGGCCTTCTGGCATTCTAACGAAGCAAAAAATGTCGAAGGGTGTCGTGAACCCTGTCTTAGCTTCGTCCTCCCTTCGCATCCACACCTGGTGGTATCCAGAAAAACAATCCAGGAGACTCAGCATGTCACATCCAGCTGCCTAATCAATGATAACGTCAATCCTTGGCAGCGGGTAAGGGTCCTTCGGGCACGCCTTGTTGAGTTTTGTGAAATCGATACACATGCGCATGTTCTCATTCTTCTTCGGCACCATCACCACATTGGCCACCCACACGGGGTACTGCACTTCTCTTATGATTCTTGCATCAAGCAGCTTCTGCACTTCTGCCTCCATAGACTTGACCCTGTCACCTGACATTGGCCGCTGCCTCTGCAGCTTCGGTTTGACCTTCGGGTCTGTTGACGGTGAAAATCCGTCAACCTAGCCATGAGTTTACCTTCGGTGTTGGCATAACTTTTGTATCTTATTCATTGGTACTAACCCCCGTGGTATAACAAGTTCACTTGTGCATGTCGGTTTTGGAGTTATGTGTTTACGCAGGGTTTTAACGATGAAAGCAAGACTTCCGGGATAAGTTCATTAAGCACCTCATGACAAGACCTTGAAGCCCGATACAAGTCAAGCAATGAAGTGAACATGACTCCAAGAGCCCAAGGACCAAGCCCGAGAAGACGATAAACTGCGAGGACCGAACCGAGAAAAGTGCTTGAATCTTGCAAGACAAGGAGTTGAGTCCAATTCGGAGAGACACCGACGTCAAGGGCCCACATGCAAAAGGGGAGAACATCTAGAAGACGTGGGAAGCAACACGGGCGAAGCGAGGCCGCGAGATGGGCCGGGTGGGCCCGGGCCGGCCGGCCCGGCCGGCCGGCCCGCCCCCACCAATTCGGGGCCCAATCGGCCTCTCCTTTGACCTAATTGCTTCTCGGGCTATAAATAGCCCCCCGACCGAGAGCCACGCGAACCGAAGTCATAATCCGCCGCCGAGGAGCGAGAGAAGCTTGAGGGACACCAACTTGAAGATGAGGGTCGTGCTAGTTGTCTAGGGTTTCCCTAGCCGACGTGGGAACCTTGCATGGAAGACCACGTCGGAGCTCGGAGCGAGGATCAAGATCGAGGGAGGGCCCGGTGGTGATCTTGTTCATGTAATCATTCATGGTGAAGTTTGTAAGTGAATCCGATTTCTAGCGATTAAGTGCCTTCTCGATGATTTTGTTTTCTTCTTGGTTTTGCTTCTTCTACGATCTAGTTTGCGGCTAGATTACATAGGGTGCTCTTGTAGCCGCGGTGGCTAGAGGTGCATACCGGCCCGGCCAAGTGATTTCAACTTGTTCTATCGAACTCGCCCTAAGCTCCCCGCATGAATAGGGATACGTTGTGACGAACGGGGGTCTCGAAAGGCGGATGTTTTCGGAGTCGGATGGGAAGGCCACGATTTAAAGATGCTTTTAATGAGATTCGCTTTGCTATCTTCATCTATCTTGTTTGGAGCTACAACATAAGCATGATCTAGATTCTCTAGATTGGTTATCTCTTGTTTTCTCTTGTTACCTCTTTAGTAGATTAGATTAGATTCATTTTCTTTATGAGTTAGTAGATTAGATGCAACTTATCTTCATAAGATAGCTTTACCTTGCTTTACTAGATTGAATCCTTGCGTTGCACATTGTTCCACGGATTCGATACCTTGGGTTCACCACTCGAGGGAAGAAGGGTCCCTTGACTACGACGGGAGACTTGTCCGCTTGCAAGTCACAAACGAACTTTGATACAACTATTAACCGTCAACAAGCCCCTTTTTCGGCGCCGTTGCGGGGAACAAGCAATCAAGATCGATCTAGTATCGCTTATCTTTCAGTTTTTCTTTTGATTTTCTTTTGCATCTCTTATGTTTGATCATCCCTGAAAAGAAAAAAAAAAGAGTCAATCTAATCTAGTTTTCATCAACCCTAATTTTTCTTTTGTTAGATTTTTGTTTTATCACTAACCCTAACCGGAGATGGTTGGCTACCTCTCCAAGAAACCCAAAACTTTTTTGTGGATGATCCAGGAAAACTTTACAGGCAAAGGTGACATGCAACACAAGCTAAAAGGGTGGATCTAAAGTTGAAGTCGAAGGACCGTCGAAATCTCCAAGGGAATCACCACCTCCAAGTCAAGACGCCGGAAGGCCATTCAAGGTCAAGAGGAGGATGGAGAAGATGGAGATGGAGAAAGAAGCTCAACACCTAAAGGCTGCCAAGGCAAGATCCACATGCGAAGTGTTCATCATGATGAAGATGCTAGAGACGCAAGTGGGACAACTTGTCGGGCGCCCGATGGGCAACAAAGAAGAATATCCGAGACAACTCCAAGGTCCCAAGACGGCGAAGGCTACTCAAGCTCATTCGGGAGAGATGAAGGATCACACTAGAGACCATGAAGATCACGACCGAAGGACCGGAGTTCGAGATGCCGAGCCACGAGGAAGATGTTGCATCCGTCAAGACCAAAGGACAAAGCCAGCCTGTGAAGACCAAAAAAATTGACTAAGCCAAAGTGGGTACCCAAGATTGCAACGCCCGCAAAGAGCGTTGATCCGGAGTAATCAAGTGAAGAAGTCTAGCCATGGACTATAAACGAAGCGCTAGGCGGGAGGCAACCCGTTTCGTCGAGTCAAGAATAAGCTACCTGGAGGACAACCCGATTCCAGGTTTTTCGAGTCCTTTTAAATATAATTCAGTTCTGAATTTTACTACGCAAAACCTTAGACTTAGAATGGTTGATCAATATTAGAGACATAATTCTTGGTTGAATATTTTGCTTGATCATAAACCCTTTACATGAACCGTCCTATGTGATTGTTTGCTTCTTTTTCGAGAAACCACAACCAAAAAAAAATTTCAGAACCTAACTCAACCCTTCACCCTCATTATGGTGCTGTGGTTGACTTGTTTTTCATGCTAAAAACACACGAGTAGAGCCACGACTTGTGTCTAGATGTTATTTAAATTTCAGCATGTGGTAGGACTCGCGTGAACCTAGAAACTTGATTTTTGGTTGGTTTAAAAATCCATATCCTTGGTTTCTCTAAGATTAGAATTTTTCTAAGCCTCACTTAATTTTATTTCATTCAAAATCTCTCTCATCTAATCAAAATTAGGACCTAAACCTATGCCCCCATGATCAAGCCGGGAAAAGCTTGCTCTCAACTAATGAAGGCAAACTATACCGGTGAGACCGAAATCGACGTAATAAAAAAATATTTTCGACTTGCATTTGTTTTTAATGGTTTAAAAACTTCTCTAAAATTATGTTCGAGCTCTTGCATGGCTCTGAAAATTTTTTTTAAAATTTCGAAATTAGAGGAGTGCTTAGCCTTAAAGGGAGGCAATCTAGTTAACCTATCCATGCATGCACCATGATACATCACGGGACGCCCCTCCAACATATTTAAACCACATGCAAAGTACAAGCATGGGGGGGCAGCCAAGGCTTTGTTTTGTAGGAATATCATGGATGCATGTGAGGCAAGGGAGTATGGAAGTGAGTCAAAGCGAAAACATCAAGTGGAAGGAGCAATAATGCAAGCGAAGGAGTGGACGGGAACGTTTGGAAGGTGTACGCGGTCACGAAGCAACATGCACTAGAGAAGAACCGAGCCAAGAGGAGGAGAGAGGTAAGTCTTTCATCCAACTCTTTGTTCGTGTGGTCTAGTTTGTAGGCCGGAATCACCTTAGACTTAGCCATCCACCGCGTTTGTTTCGTGCAACAAATCACATCCTTAATCCACACAAAGTCCAGACTCCAAAATAATATTTGTGTACCTTGTTACCGGGTGAAAACCCCGGATATATATTTGTGAGGGAGAGTGCTGCAATCATGGAAGAAAACTACAAGCCTTTTTCACCAAAGAAGAAGGGATCATCGTCGTCTAAGCCATAATCGACAACCTCTTCGAGGAGGCACTCGGTTTCCGAGTTTCCTCGGAGTATGGAGGAGGACACGGCACCACCGAGGAGGAACCACACTCTTCTCCTCGGTGGCATGAGGGCCACACGAAACTCGTTTATTAGGTTTACCAAACTTCAATAACATATGGAGGAGCCGCTCGTCCAACCTCGCCACTTGACACGATCATCCGCTCCACCTCCATATGCTCCGCGGTATTCCGAGGGGTATGTCATCATGATGGAGGAGGAGAAGAAGCTCGCTCGCCTTGAGTAGAGGCTTGTAGCGAACGTCGACATCGACGACCAAGCTCTCCACATATTGGGTTTCACACGGGAAACCGGTGCAATTCTCTAACGGAGTGTCGGCAAACACCCACAAGGAATTCGCTTAGGAAATTTTCATGACCATGGCGCATACCCTTGATGAAGGAGTGCTGAGTCTCTCATTCCGTTGGAGGGAGCCCACAAGAGGAGAAGAAGGAAGACACCGTCGGAAGGGTAACCTTGATCAACGATGCTATTTCTAGCACTTTGATGGGGTAATCTCCTTTCATCCATGGGTTGCAATCGATCTTGAGATGTGATCATACTTTGTTGGATTATCTATCTATCGTCTTTTGTTGAAAATACTTTAATGCTTAAGGCTTGCAACCATGCCGTAAAGGGAGTAAGGGCTCCAATGCTTCCTTGGATCCATTCAACACAACCCCCGATAGATTAGATTGGTTTTCATGTTCGAAACGATTGCATGTTCTAGTATCGTAGACCCATGGGCGAGTGTCCCCTATTTTCAAAAGGGAGCTCCGGAACAAGTATGTGCATGAAGGCACATGGGAAGGCTTTTGGAGTATGATCACGGGAAGAGACCATCAACGAAAAAAAAAATATACTATCCGGAACCCATGATCCAAGTGTGTCACTTTTGTGCAAGTGGATTTTTGGGAGAACAAGAGAGACAAAGATAACCAACACAAAGTTGAATTGGCTTTACTCGGCTTTGATTGCCAAGTGGCCAATAGACCCCACTCACCTATGATCAACCGGTGGTGTTGTTGCAACATCGAGTTCGGAAGATATTGGTTCGGGGTGTTACCTCTCCATATTGGCTATCTCTTTAAAACCGGGTATTACAAGGAACCCAAATCATCTCCTACCGGGACTTCCCGAGGAATATATGAAGAAAGGAAAATATAAGAGTGAAGATGAGAGAGGAGGCTTACAAGTGGCCTAGGTGAATTTGCCCCTTCCGGATTTGAAGATTAAGACTTTTCTTGAGGGGAAGAAGATCGGTTAGAGGAGGGACTTCTTGTGCCGGCGAAGAAAAAAATAATAAAAGAAAAAAAAAATTATAGGAGAAGGATCTTCTATGGCCCAAGAATAATGTGCACAACAAAATTATGTCCCACCATTGGGAGGAACCCCGGCGCCGCCGAGTTACTACGGTGGTGTACCAATGCAAGCATGGGGGAGTGGTGCAGCCATACCCCCACCATTTTTGCGGTGCCCAACGTAGCCTTTGCGGAGCCATTTGCACACCTTCCTCAACCACAACAAAATGGAGCCACCATTGGAGGATACGCTGCAAGGAACATGCAAATTATTGCAGCCATCCTAACCAATGCAAACCAAATGGGTGAAGGAAATGCAAACGTCGCTTATGAGCTTTGACACCTTCACCTAATACCATTGGACAATTAATAGGAGGAGTGGTGCATTCCTATTACAAGTAAGGGTACAACAACCAAGACTATCAATATCAACCACCGGCGGAAGATTAGAGAGAGGAGGAGCTTTAGTTATCTTTCCTTTACCCCTTTTCTTTAATTTTCAGCTTGTTTGCGCCTATGTATGCGTAGTGTTTTCAGTTTTTTATTTAAATTTCAGAAAGCGTGTTAGTTTAATTTTTTTTCAGCATGTATCTTAGTGTTTATTTTCATCATGAATAATGTCGCCACCAAGTTTTTACCTTTGGTAAAGTTACAAAGTTTGTGCCATGATGATATATGATTATAATTGCCGCTTTGTTTATCTTTGTAATTGATTTATGCATGTTTGAACTAGTGCTCTCTTAAAAATACAAATCTGAAATTATCTAAATGCTAGCTTAATCTTCAGCGGAGGTTATGATTAAAATAAAGACCCATAGTATTTTATGTGCTCTCAAGTTATGAATAGATTGAAGATGTCTTTTATGCTCAAAAATATTGCTAACCTTGTCACAAATATCACTTGTGTGTTGCTCAACCTATCGAGAGCCTTATATATATTTGAGTGCATAAACTTTAGTGTACAAGATTTATTTTTGAGTGAGTTATTGCAGGCCATGATTTCTCTGGCCCGAGACTAAGAAGCTGGTCATTCCGTTTTTGCGTATCTATCTTATTGCTAGCCTCTTATCCGTGCATTGTGTATCCCCGCATCGGAGATCTCACAAACTTCGCCGGATATCCACCCTTAAACCAAATATCATTTTTTGTGATTACCTCCTTGACCACAACCTATCGTTGAGAATGGATCATCAATTCAAGGAAGATCGCAAGACGGTGCCAACGTTGAAGATTTCAAGTATCTCTCCAAGGAAAAATATTCCGGTACCTACCTTATTTTTTTTCGCCTCTTTGCTCGAGGACGAGCAACGTCTAAGCATGGGGGAGGAGGTAGGTACGGTGCAGTTTTAGAGTTCAAAGGGGAATATTTAAAAAAATGATGATGAAAGAAAAAAACTCCAGCGGTACTCATGACTTTCAAGGTATAAAAAAAATCAAAACTTCGTTGTGGAAGTCATGGGCTGAATATATGACGAGGAAAAAATGAATGAATGAAAGAAAGAAAAGAATGAGAAATATGAGAAAGAAAAAATGTGCGTAAAGTAAATTCCCTAGCTCTCTAAAAGTGCATTCAAGGCTTCAAGTTAAAAAGATCCATTCTCATCTTCCAACCATGTGCAATCCGATAACGAGGACTTCCTTTGTGCCTCGGGATCACTCTTTGCCATTTGCACATGTCCACTCATCTAAAAGTGTGTGTATTTTTCTCTTTCCCCTCCTTGATTCAACATTATTTTCCAATGACCTTTTTGACGAGTCTCGGTAAGACCATGAGAAGCTTGTCTTGTTTTGACAACACCTCATTTATAAAATCTTGTTAGGACTAAACTTTCCCAAAGCTCCATATAAAGCCTACCACACACATATATGTTATGAGAGGGAAAGGAGTAGAATATATAGGCTTGAGAGACAAGTGAGATGAGAGTTCATGAGCAATATACAAGATGATTTAAATTTGTGAACTTGGTTTAGCTTTTCTTTATCTCGTTCTTTATTTCAAAAATTCTGAGGTCTATTTAAACTTTGTGAGCATGTTAATACTTGTGGGATAAGCTTAAAAAGAATCTACCCTCCGTAGAGGTGAAGGCTAGTACATTATGGAACTTTAACGAATTAAACTTTTGAGAGCATTATGTTTTTTTTTCATGTATGATCAAGTGCAAGGTTTAAACATTGTTTGGCAATGATGATATCCATCGAAGGCTTACTCGAGGACGAGCAAGGTTTAAGCATGGGGGAGATGTTGACGGTGAAAATCCGTCAACCTAGCCATGAGTTTACCTTCGGTGTTGGCATAACTTTTGTATCTTATTCATTGGTACTAACCCCCGTGGTATAACAAGTTCACTTGTGCATGTCGGTTTTGGAGTTATGTGTTTACGCAGGGTTTTAACGATGAAAGCAAGACTTCCGGGATAAGTTCATTAAGCACCTCATGACAAGACCTTGAAGCCCGATACAAGTCAAGCAATGAAGTGAACATGACTCCAAGAGCCCAAGGACCAAGCCCGAGAAGACGATAAACTCCGAGGACTGAACCAGAAAAGTGCTGAATCTTGCAAGACAAGGAGTTGAGTCCAATTCGGAGAGAAACCGACGTCAAGGGCCCACATGCAAAAGGGGAGAACATCTAGAAGACGTGGGAAGCAACACCGGGCGAAGCAGGCCGCGAGATGGGCCGGGTGGGCCCGGGCGGCCGGCCCGGGCCGGCCGGCCCGGCCCAATTCGGGGCCCAATCGGCCTCTCCTTTGACCTAATTGCTTCTCGGGCTATAAATAGCCCCCCGACCGAGAGCCACGCGAGAACCGAAGTCGTAATCCGCCGCCGAGGAGCGAGAGAAGCTTGAGGGACACCAACTTGAAGATGAGGGTCGTGCTAGTTGTCTAGGGTTTCCCTAGCCGACGTGGGAACCTTGCATGGAAGACCACGTCGGAGCTCCGGAGCGAGGATCAAGATCGAGGGAGGGCCCCGGTGGTGATCTTGTTCATGTAATCATTCATGGTGAAGTTTGTAAGTGAATCCGATTTCTAGCGATTAAGTGCCTTCTCGATGATTTTGTTTTCTTCTTGGTTTTGCTTCTTCTACGACCTAGTTTGCAGCTAGATTACATAGGGTGCTCTTGTAGCCGCGGTGGCTAGAGGTGCATACCGGACCGGCCAAGTGATTTCAACTTGTTCTATCGAACTCGCCCTAAGCTCCCCGCATGAATAGGGATACGTTGTGACAGAACGGGGGTCTCGAAAGGCGGATGTTTTCGGAGTCGGATGGGAAGGCCACGATTTAAAGATGCTTTTAATGAGATTCGCTTTGCTATCTTCATCTATCTTGTTTGGAGCTACAACATAAGCATGATCTAGATTCTCTAGATTGGTTATCTCTTGTTTTCTCTTGTTACCTCTTTAGTAGATTAGATTAGATTCGTTTTCTTTATGAGTTAGTAGATTAGATGCAACTTATCTTCATAAGATAGCTTTACCTTGCTTTACTAGATTGAATCCTTGCATTGCACATTGTTCCACGGATTCGATACCTTGGGTTCACCACTCAAGGGAAGAAGGGTCCCTTGACTACGACGGGAGACTTGTCCGCTTGCAAGTCACAAACGAACTTTGATACAACTATTAACCGTCAACAGGGTCGGTGTTCAGAGCGTGCTCTATAACTGACTGGTGGACACCCGTCAAATCCGACTTGGACCATGCGAACACATCCTGGTTATGACGAAGGAACTGCAGGAGTTTGCATTCGTCCTCCGCACTGACTTCGGTACCTATCATGACGGTTCTGCTTGGCACATTCACGCACAAAGGGACTGTCTTCGTGACATCGACTGCTTTCATGCGTTCGGCTTCGGCCCCTTTCATGGATTGTCTCATTTGGACCTCGGCCCTCTGCTCTTTTGCTTCCACAGCTTCATTGCCCTCATCTTCGTTGATAACATGCACCTGCCTGTTATGCACTGACGTGTTGCACTCGGCCCTTCGGGCCTCCTCCTGGCTGCCATACACCGAAATCACCCCCGCTGCCGTTGGTATTTTCATCAGCAGGTACCCTTGGTGGATGACCGCTGCGAACTTGTTGATGGTGTTGCGACCCAAGATGGCATTATACGGGTACACGAAGTCAACAACATCGAAGGTTATGACCTCCGTTCTCATAGTGGCATCTTGACCGAAAGTCACATTGATGTCGATATTGCGCAGGGCTTCGATACTCTTGTTGCCAAAGCCGTACAGCGGGTGCTCCGCTTTCTTCAAGTCTTCTTCTTTGAAACCCATGCCGGAGAAGCACTGTCAGGTTAATATATCCGCTGAACTGTCGTTGTCCACCAGAACTCTTCCCACATCATTGCCTAAGTAGTACTTTGTGTTCTTACCAATGTTTGCTCTTATGACGAGAGGGTCATTGTGAGGGTAGTGTTGCAGTCGAATGTCAGCTGCCATGAAGGTTATTGGGATGTGGGACCATGGCAAATGGAAGTACTTGCCAGAGCAAATGTGCGACACACTTCGGTAGTATTCCTGTCGTTGCCTCTTTGTCTCGTGCACTGGCTCATTGGATCTGCCCGAGATTGCATTGATGATATTGACCATGCCCATCATTCCCGAGCTGCCAGAGTCAGGGGCCTCTTGCTTTGGCGGGGGTGGTGGAGGTGGCTGGGCGTAATGCGTTTGGTGGTGGATGGCTGGGTTCGGCCACGAAGGCACAAATACCGACGGTTGCTGCGTGTGCAAGAGAGGAGGCAGCGGCAGCTGCGGCGCCGAAGCCGCGTACGACTGCGGTGGGTGGAACACCTACGTGGGCACCGAGGGCTGGAAAGATTGGTGGTGATATGGTGGCGGCAGGGCCCTGAACTGCCCCGTGTTATGGTACTTCATGACGTGATTCACAGCCAGGCCCGCTGCTTTTGCCTTCTCCTCAGCCTGTCGTATGGACCTCCCTGGGCCCACTACCTCAGTGGGTACCAGGACCGACTACTCGGTGGGCCCCTGGGACTACCCGGCTTGCGCTACACGGCACCTGAAGGCGTGGAGCACAAGGACTACACAGGAGTAGTACTCGGTTAGGGAGCTGTACATGTTCCGCACTGTATAGAGGACTCCTGGACGTACTCGACTAGTACTCTCTCCCTACTCCGACTTGTAACCCCGCCTCCCGACTATATAAGGCGAGGCGAGGGACCGATCACCTCATCCAATCTCCTCTCATACAACTCACGGCGCACCATTGCACCATCTTGTAATCGTGCCCTATCAATCCGGAGCTACGCAAAGCATACATGACGTAGGGTATTACGCACCTCGCGGCCCGAACCTCGTCTAAATTGTGTGCCACGTGTCTCTTCCTTCGAGTTACCGATCTCGGCGAGTCACAATCATCTACTTCGGGTACTCCCCGTAGTAGGTTGCTCGGTCTAAAACACCGACACCGGCGCGCCGGGTAGGGGCTCTCGCTCGAGATCACATGGCGAACTCGACGGCTTCCGTCCACTTCAAGCCAAGCGTCGCTTTCAACCGCGGCGACACCTTCGTCTTCGGCGCACGGGTCCGCACGCGCCGATGGCGCGAGCTCTTTCCAGCGCCGCCTGACCGTGCAGCCCAACCCGAGGACAGGCCTCGTGACACTTCCTGAAGTTGTCACGGAGCGAACTCGCCGGCAAGTTCGGCGAAATTTCGCTCTTCAACCACCACGGTGACTTCGAGCTCGAGTCCGTCTCCAACTCGAACCCGACGTCACCATGGGCCACCGTATGCGAGCCGGCTGCTCAGCCATCGCAGGCGGCCCCCTCACCACGCGAGGCGCTCCGCGCGTGGCCCGCGCATCCTCGGCCCGGGCCCGCACGAGCGCTCCCACTTCGCGCCGGGCCGGCAAGGAGCCCGTACCCGAGTACAACTCGGACTCCGACGCCGTCCCCGATCGCGCTTCGGACTCCAGCCCTCTCTCCGAGTTCTACTCGAACCCGGACTACGAGTTCGACTACGGGTCGGACCCTGAGGAGCCCGAATCCGAAGACGACTCCTCTGAGTTTCCCTTGTCAGGACCAGCCTCGGGGCTGGTTATAAAATCAACGCCGGCCGGGAGATACGTCTACTGGCCAGACCGCAAGCCCGCTGACCTGGTAAAGGGAGACTCACGATACGTCGCCTACATCGACTCGCTACCGTTCCAGGAGGGAACGCCACTAACCCGGGCTGACTCAAATACACCAACTGAGATGGCACCCTCTGAGTCCAGCCTGGGCACCCCCGATCGCCAAGTCTTCATGGCTGCCGGCGACACCCCAGGACCTTCAGGCACGGCTGAGGACAGGTACCTGGAGGACATCTCCGCAGACGAGTTGTCTGCCAACGCACATGCAGACGAGACCGTCGCCAACAGGGACGCTCGACGCGAACGCAACAGGAAGCGCAGCGAACGACGCCGGCGGCTCAGAGACAACCTCCCCATCCGCAACCTTGCAGAATCTCTCGAGGCGGTCGAGAGCAGAGTACACACCACCCCTGAGCAGTGCCTCATGTCGATCACAACGATCGCACGCCAGGCTCAGGGTATACGCGCTGGAGAGGTCATCACCAAGCTCGCTGAAGAAGCCTACTTCATGCGGGTCGACAACAGAGTCAACCAACCTCCTCCGGCCAAACCCCGCGACAACGAAGCTACTAGTCGCAGCGCCAACGCTGGCCCCAACCGTACTCGAGCTGACCTTCCAGCCGATCCAAACCGCCGCCGCTCCAACGCCGGCGGACCTTCACGGCAAGACCAAGGCAACCGAGAAGTTGTTCCCCACCGCGCTCCGCCGGGTGGCGGAGGCAACGACCCCAACGGCGGCGGCGGCCGACGGCGGTAGCTCCAACCATGGGGCCAACGAGAAGAGCCGGAGGCGGCGGCGGCGCGGCGGCCGAGGCCACGCGAACAGCCACGCCTCCGGCGCCTCGCACGGCGGGTACGACGCTCGCCAGAAGATTGAGGAGCTGCGGCGGAAGAAGTCGACCACTGCCGCTGAGGGCGACGGCTTCCCCGCCTTCTCACCTCGACTTCGCAACTTACTCCTCCCCGACAAGTTCAAGCCTTTGGGGATCACCAAGTACGACGCGAAGCAAGATCCTATCCAGTGGCTCCGATGCTACGCCCTCTCCATCGAGAACGCTGGCGGCAACAGCGACACCAAATGCCTCTACTTCCCCTTCGTCCGGACCAAGCACCACTCACATGGCTCGAGTCGCTCGACAAGCACTCGATCGACAAGTGGGACCGGCTCAAGGAGCAGTTCACGAGCAACTTCGCGGGCGCCATGGGCCGTTCGGGTACTCGCATGGACCCGGCCATGATCAAGCGAGAACGAGGGTGAGACCCTCCGCAAGTACATGCGCCGCTTTTTCGACAAGCGCGCTACCGTCGTCGACGTCACCGACAAGGAGGTCATCGACCTCTTCCAGGACGGCCTCTACCATCGCCGCACCTTCGAGGACTTCGGTCGTCGCCGCCCCAGGTCCATCCCCCACATCAAGGACATGATCACGTCCTGGGCGGATGAAGAGGACAAGGCCAACGCCAAGTACGACGCCATCCGCGGCAAGTCCAAGCAGAACCATGGCGGCGGCAGCAGCGGCAATACAAACCAAGGCGGCCGCAACAACAACAACAACAACAACAGTAACTACTCGGGTCCCAACCGCAAGCGCAAGCCAGACAACACCGTCGCGGCTATCCAGCGCCCTGCGAAAGGGAACTCGAAGAAGAACTCTGGCGGTTTTAAAGACCTGCTGAAGGAGAGGTGCCCGTGGCATCCAAACGGCAACCACACTACCGAGCAGTGCTACCAACTCAGGCATGCACTCAAGGATACCCCGGAGCCACCGCATCCTCACGACCAAAAGGGCAAGAAGAAGGACGGCAACAACAACGACTTCCAAGAACCCGAGAAGACCGTCAACGTCCTCTTCTTCGGCGGACCGCCCGGCGAGGCGGGAGCGAAGGCTACCCGTCGTGAAGTGATGTCCATTGAGCCAGCGGTCCCGACCCCTCTCAGGTGGTCGGAGGTACCCATCACCTTCTCCCGCGCGGACCAATGGACCAGCTTCTCCGAACCAGGACGGTTCCCCCTCGTCCTTAAGCCAACGGTGGCGGGCTCCAAGCTCAACAAGGTGCTCATCGACGGCGGAAGCGGGCTCAACGTCCTCTTCACCAAAACCTTGAAGAAAATGGAGCTCGACGTCACCCCCAAGCTCACCAAGAGCAACACGCCCTTCTACGGCATCGTCCCAGGCAACGCGGCTATCCCACTGGGCTCAGTGGTACTGCCAGTTACCTTCGGGGCGTCTCGGGACAACTACCGCACCGAGTACATCAAATTCGAGGTCGCGGATTTCGAGACCTCTTACCACGCCATCCTCGGCAGACCGGCCATCGCCAAGTTCATGGCGGTGCCCCACTACACCTACTTGGTACTCAAGATGCCAAGTCCAGCCGGTGTACTCTCCCTCCAAAGGGACTTGAAGATCTCCCACGACTGCGACACAGAAGCCGTGGCGATCGCTTCCACAAACAAAGTACCCAACGCGATGATGGAGGTCTTCGCCGCGTCGAAGAAGCTCGCTACGAGCGAACTCGACATCCCAGAGAAGTCTGACAGCGCCAACAAGCCTCAGTCACCTGAGGAGGTACTCGTCAGGACGGTCGACCTCGGAACAGGCGACCCCAGCAAGACCACCACCATCGGGGCCGGCCTCGACCCCAAATAGGAAGACGCGCTCATCAGCTTTCTTCGGGCTAACCGCGACATCTTCGCGTGGAAGCCAGCGGACATGCCAGGAGTGCCCAGGGAGCTGATTGAGCATTGCCTTAACGTCGATCCAAAGGCCACCCCTAAACGACAACACCTCAGACGTTTTGCCGACGACAGACGGGACGCCATCAAGAAGGAGCTCGCCAAGCTACTCGCAGCTGGCTTCATCAGAGAAGTCTTTCATCCTGAGTGGCTCGCCAACCCCGTCCTCGTCCGCAAGAAGAACTCGAACGAGTGGAGGATGTGCGTCGACTATACCGACCTCAACAAGCACTGCCCCAAGGATCCCTTCGGGTTGCCGCGGATTGATCAAGTCATCGACTCCACGGCGGCCGCGACTCGCTCGCTTCCTCAAGCGCTACTCCCGGTACCACCGGATCGCAATCAAGGAGGAAGACCGGGGAAAAGACCGCGTTCATCACCCCGTTTGGCGCGTACTGCTACACGACCATGTCATTCGGGTTGAAGAACGCCGGCGCTACCTATCAACGGGCCATTCAGGCCTGCTTCAAGCGGCAACTCAACAAGAACGTCGAGGCTTACGTGGATGACGTAGTCGTCAAGACCAGGGACTCCAGTACCCTCATCGACGACCTTGAAGAAACCTTCGCATCTGTCGGGGACAGCCCTAGGGGTCCCCTTAAACAATGGGGAAACCCTCACTTAAATCCCAGTACCGAAACACGTTAAGCCTAACCATGCAGGTGACTAACCATGCAGGACATGGCCCACGCCGCGGGACTCCGATGGACCACCGAGACGGCCCCCTTAGAAGTCCCCTCGAGCAGGCTCCGCCTCGCTCGAGGGCTCACTCCCCCTCGGGCGGGCTCCGCCCCGTTCAAGGAGCAAATCCTCCCTCGAGTGGTCCCGCCCTGCTCGAGGGCTCACTCCCCCTCGAGCGGGTCGCGTCTCGCTCGAGGGTTCGTCTCGCCCCCGGCCGGGGCCCGCCACGCTCACGGGCGCCCCGCACGCGTGCGCGGCCCCGTACACGGGCATTTAACGCCCCGACACGGGCGGGACGCGCACCATCATGCGCCGGGGCTCGCGCCCCGTGCCGCCGCACCAACTCCCCGGGGGAGGCGCCCATCCCCGCCACCGTGGGAAGGGACCGTGCGGTACGGCCGGTGTCGTCCCGTGACACCGCGCGCCCACTACGCGCACGGCTAACGCGCCCGACCCTCGAAGGGGTGCGGGCGCACCCTCGATTTCACTTTCTTGTGACCCTACGGGGTTAGGTGGAGGCGCTAGGCCGGTGGACCGCCATCCCGGCCACTGTGACGGCGTGGTCGCCGTACCCGCGCGTGCGGGGCGCACGCCGGGCGGCTCGTAGCAACCACTCCACTACCGTGAAGCGCATTGGGAAGGAACGCCGTTCGCCCGCTCCCTGTACCCCGTACCAGCCATCATCAGCACCTCCCTCGAAGCCTATCGGGGGACGCCACCACCATCTGCCGCCTTCCTACCCTCGAACCGCCACTGTTCGGGTACGAAGTAGGCCATCATGGCCAGATCGCTGCGAAGATCGTCCGGACGGCCGCCCACTCTACACCGTAGCACGACGTGCACCCCCACGTAGCTGGATAGCGCGGCGTGCATGTAACTCGCCGCCCCCTTGGCCTATAAAAGGGGAGGCGAGCCCCCAGCCGCGGGGGAGAGACGAACGAACAGAGACACGAGAACACTTCACACACCGTGCACTCACTCTCTTATTCTCCCACAACATCTTCAGCCACTCTTCCAGGGACTTGGAAGCCGCGCTTCCTCTCCCCGCCTTGCTTGTGCGGCCCCACTACGAGCACCCCCCGTGCCGAGCAATATAGTGCCACGAGCACACCCCCGTTGGACGTACGGCCCCCTCGGCGGGAACCGGGGATAAAACCTTGTGTCATTTGTTGCTTGGCATCGACCATTGAGGGATAGACCACGGCGCTATCTACTCGGTTAGTGTCGGGACCATATTCCGCACCGAGCCGCTGGCGCCCACCATGGGGCAAACGAGCGCCTAAGGTCATTTCACCAACTCCCTCCATGGTGATTCGCACCGAGTATCGTGCTACACGCTACTGCATGGGTAGCTCGGACCCCCTCCCGGCCGGGTTCGAAATCCGCTTCGGGGACCTGAACTTTCAGGCCACGGAGAACGGCTATCTGATGCGTCTCACTAACCGTGAGGAACTCCGCGCGCGCGGCGTCGGGCCGGGTCCGCTCGGACCCTCGCCGCACGCACGACTCGGCGCAGCGCCCGCAGCACGGATGCCGCGGGCCCGTCGGCGCCGCGACGCCACCGTCGCTGCGGGCGGCGCTCGCGTCGGGCGCGATCCGAGCGGCGGCGGGGGCCGAGCAAGCCGCCGCCCGGCGCGGTACGCCCGCCACCACGATCGCCACCGCCCCGGCGGGACAACGCGCAGTCTCCGGACCGCGCGTCCCCATTGGGCTGCGTGGCGCCACGACGGCCCATAACGCCAACGTGAACACGACGATGCGCAGGGTTCCGCCCGGCCGCCACATCTTCGTCGCCAGGGACCCCGGCACCTCAGCAGCAGACAAGTTATCCCTGGGCTCCGTCGACACGATGCCACCCGCCAACCGCCACGGTTACGCGGAGTGGGACTTCTCCGGCGTGCCCGACCCAGTTGCGTTCTAGCGCTTCCTCGACGCCGCGGACTACTGGTTCGGCTGCTCCGACGACTCCAGCACCGGGAGCTACGACCCCACGCGGGAGTGTTGCGCCGTCATCACCAACGACCCGGCCAACGCCGCCGCGCGGTGGGCGGCCGGAGACGGGGAGGTCACACCCGCCCCGGGGATCGCCGCGCGCCCGGCCGCGGGGCCAAGCGCTCCTGTTGGGGCCGACGTCGACGCACAGCTGGCCCAAGCCCGCGAGCTCGAGGCCAAGCTGGCTGAAGAGTACCGAATGGTGCGGTTGCTCCGCGCCTCAATGGCAGGGGAGGCTTCTGCACGCGGCGAACGCGCGCGGGAGCTGGGCCGACAGGTCCACGACCACATCAACGCCGTCCCCAACGTCGGAAACGCGGACGTACCCCCGCGGCCTTTCTCAATTGGTCGGAGGACGTCATCACCTTTAGCCGGGAAGACCACCCGAATCGCATCCCCAACCCGGGCCAGTACCCACTGGTGGTCGATCCCATCATTGGGAACGCCCGGTTCTCAAAGGTCCTTATGGATGGAGGCAGTAGCCTCAACATCCTCTTCGCGCATACGTTGCGCCTGATGGGGATCGGGTTGGACCAGCTGCGGCCCAGCACGAAGCCGTTCCACGGCATCGCGCCCGACAAGCAGGTTCAGCCCCTCGGGCAGATCGACCTGCCGGTCTGATTTGGCACCCCTAAGAACTTCCGCAAGGAAATCCTCACCTTCGAGGTGGTGGGGTTCAAAGGGGCCTACCATGCCATCCTTGGGCGACCATGTTACGCCAAGTTCATGGCGGTCCCCAACTACACCTACCTGAAGATGAAGATGCCGGGTCCAAACGGCGTCATCACCGTCGGGTCGTCCATCGAGCACGCATTCGACTGCGACGTCGAGTGCGTGGAACATGCAGAGGCACTGGCGCTGGATGAAGCACTGGTAAACACGCTGGAAAAGATGGTCAACGAGGACCTCAACTCCGCCGCCAAGCACGCAGGCAGCTTCGAGGCTGCGGAGCAAACCAAGGGGGTCCCCCTCGACCCTTCGGCCCCCGAGGGCAAGGCGTTGAGGGTCAGCTCCACCCTCGACCCAAAATAGGAAGCAGTGCTCGTCGACTTCCTCCGCGCCAACGCCGACATCTTCGCGTGGAGCCCCTCGGACATGCCAGGCATCCCGAGGGAAGTCGGCGAGCACTCCCTTGACATCCTGCCAAACGCCCGCGCCGTGCAGCAACGGCTGCGCCGCTTCGACGAGGAGCGGCGACGGGTAATTGGAGCGGAGCTGCGGAAGCTCCTCGAGGCCGGATTCATCAAGGAGGTCTTCCACCCGACGTGGCTAGCCAACCCTGTGCTTGTAAAGAAAAAGAATGGGAAGTGGCGGATGTGTATAGACTACACTAGTCTCAATAAAGCATGTCCCAAAGTTCCTTTTCCTTTGCCACGCATTGATCAAATTGTTGACTCAACTGCTGGGTGCGAACTGCTCTGTTTCCTTGATGCTTATTCCGGATATCACCAGATTAAGATGAAAGAGTCCGACCAGCTCGCGACCTCGTTCATCACACCGTTCGGGACGTTCTGCTACGTCACGATGCCATTTGGCCTCAGAAACGCGGGTGCAACATACCAACGTTGCATGCAGCACGTTTTTGGGGATCACATCGGGCAGACGGTCGAAGCGTACGTGGACGACATCGTCGTGAAAACTAGGAAGGCGGACGACCTGGTTGGCGACCTTGGCGTCGCGTTCAACTGCCTACGGGCCAACGGGGTCAAGTTAAACCCCGAAAAGTGTGTCTTTGGAGTGCCGCGAGGCATGCTCCTAGGATACATCGTCTCCCAACGGGGAATCGAGGCCAACCCTGAAAAGGTCGCAGCCCTCGAGCGGATGGGTCCGATTCGGGACCTCAAAGGGGTGCAGAAAATGTTGGGGTGCCTTGCCGCCTTGAGCCGCTTCATCTCGCGGCTCGGTGAGAAGGGCCTGCCCCTCTACCGCCTACTCAAGAAGCACGAGCGTTTCTCCTGGACCACCGAGGCCCAAGATGCGCTTGACAAACTAAAGGCGTCACTGACACACGCCCCGATCCTCACGCCGCCGCGGGACGGCGAGCCCCTGCAGCTCTACGTGGCCGCGACCACCCAGGTGGTGAGCGTCGTGATCGTTGTGGAGCGCACAGAGGAAGGGCATGCCCTGCCTGTGCAGCGGCCAGTCTACTACATCAGCGAGGTCCTCTCGGACACGAAGACGCGCTACCCACAGGTCCAGAAGCTGCTGTACGCAGTGGTTCTTGCGCGGCGCAAACTCCGCCATTACTTCGAGGCCCATCCGGTCACGGTGGTTTCCTCCTTCCCATTAGGAGAAATCATCCGCAACCCCGACGCCGCGGGTAGGATCGCCAAGTGGTCCGTGGAGCTGATGGGCGAAACGCTCGCCTACGCCCCGCGCAAGGCCATCAAATCGCAAATCCTGGCGGATTTTGTTGCTGAGTGGACAGACACGCAGCTGCCGCCCCCACAAATCCGGGCGAGGCCGGACTCGTTCTTCGACGGCTCGGTGATGAAAACGGGAGCGGGCGCGGGCCTCGCTCTTCGTGTCACCCCTCGGGGGAGCACATGCGCTACGCAGTGCGCCTCCACTTCCCCGCGTCCAACAATATGGCTGAGTACGAGGCCCTTCTCTGCGGCCTCAAGATCGCCATTGAGTTGGGCGTCAAGCGCCTCGACGTACGCGGGGACTCGCAGCTCGTGATCGATCAAGTCATGAAGAACGCGAGCTGCCACGACGACAAGATGGAGGCCTACTGCAAGGCCGTGCGGGCCCTCGAGGACAAGTTCTACGGCATCGAGCTCAACCATGTGCCCCGAAGGTACAACGAAGAGGCGGACGAGCTCGCCAAGATCGCGTCCGGGCGGATCACCGTCCCCCCGAACGTTTTCGCGCGCGATATCACTCAACCCTCAGTCGCCTTCGAGCCCTACCCCTCGAACCACAACGAACCCTCGGGGGCTCCCTCGAACCCAGCGGGTGCGGAGCCCATGGACGAGGACCCCTCGAACGAGGCGTACGTGCTCTCCCTCCTCGAGGGGTACGGCTCCCACGAGGCCGACGTGATGGACATCGAGCCGGCTCCCGTCCAGGCGGACTGGCGGGAGAAATACATCGCCTGGATCGCTCGAGGGGAACTCCCCGCGGACCGGGCCGCGGCCAGGCGCATCACCAGGATGGCCAAGTCGTTCACCCTCGTCGACGGCGAGCTGTATAAGCGCGCCGCCTCTGGCATCCTACAACGTTGCGTGCCCATTCCCGAGGGGCGCGAGCTCCTACGGGACATCCATGCGGGGATCTGTGGCCACCACGCCGCACCCCGCACCCTCGTCGGCAACGTGTTCCGCCAAGGCTTTTACTGGCCTACCGCGGTCGCGGACGCCAGCGAAATCGTACGCACCTGCGAAGGGTGCCAGTTCTACGCCCGCAAATCCAACCTGCCCGCTCACGCCCTGCAAACCATCCCCGTAACATGGCCATTCGCCGTATGGGGGCTGGATATCGTCGGGCCCCTACGGAAGGCGCCCGGGGGCTTCACCCACTTGCTAGTCGCGATCGACAAATTCTCCAAGTGGGTGGAGGTGCGCCCCATCACAAATTTAAGGGCTGAGCAGGCGGTCACGTTCTTCACCGATATCGTCTACCGCTTTGGAGTGCCAAACTCCATCATCACGTACAACGGGTCCCCGGTTCACGGCCGGAAGTTCTTGGAGTTCGCGACAAGTTCCACATCCGTGTGGATCGGGCAGCCGTGGCGCACCCACGGACCAACGGCCGGGTGGAACGTGCCAATGGCATGATCCTACAAGGCCTAAAACCCGGTAATTTTTGACCGGCTCAACAAATGCGGGCGAAAATGGCTCCAAGAACTACGGCGGTCGTGTGGAGCCTAAGGACCACCCCAAGCGAGCCACCGGGTTCACCCCATTTTTTCTAGTCCACGGCGCGGAGGCCGTCCTCCCCACGGATTTAGAATACGGGTCGCCCAAGGTTCGAGGCTACGACGAGGATGCTAACCGCCGAGCCCGCGAGGACTCGCCGGGACCGACTGGACGAGGCACGCCTCGTAGCCTTAATGCACTCCGCGAGGTATCAGCAGTCCCTAAGACGCTACCAAGCACGCAAGATACGTCGACGGGACTTCAGCGAGGGAGATCTGGTCCTAAGGCTACGACAAGATAACCGAGGGCGCCACAAGCTATCGCCCCCATGGGAGGGACCCTACGTCGTGGTGAAGGTACTCAAGCCGGGCACATACAAGCTGGCCAACGAGGACGGCGAAGAACTCACCAACGCTTGGAACATCCAACAGCTACGTCGCTTCTACCCTTAGCTAGGATTTTCCAAGTATTTTTGTTGTAAAAATCACATGGCCAACGCCCCAGTTGGTGTCAACTATGTAAACACTCCAACTCTAATAAAAGGGCAACTCGGCTTTCCCCTGAAACCCAAGTTACCCTCGGGGGCTACTGCGGGGGGCATCCCCCCCAAAATGGTCCCATTTTTTCGCGCAAAAATAAAAAAAACAACTCACACGCGCTAAGTTTGTTTCCTACTTCAACCTCGAGCCACGGTCCGAACAGGGCGCAGGCGGCACAGCGGAAGGAGCGTGCGAGCCAGAGATAGCCTACGCCGCGTGGCTATGGCCCTTCCCTCTCGCCCCCAACCCAGCGGGCCCCCTGCGAAACTCGAACTCCCCTCACTAGAACCTACTCAGGAAGAAGGAGAAACAAAAAGCGCAATAAGCAAACAACTTCATTTACAGCAACCGCTTATGTTCATGAAACAACTTGTTCGTTTACAAAAGGCCACGAGGCCAGAATTCTGATACACATAAACAAAAAATGGGCCTAGCGCCCAACTGCTTTCAGGCGGGAGGAGCAGCAGCATCGGCGACGTCCGGGAAGAGGAATTCTTCGAAGGCCTCGGCGAGCGACCCGGCGGCGTCAGCAGCGAGCGCATCCATACGCTCCATGGCCACCTCGTCCTCGACGCCCTCGGGTACGACGTAGCCCTCCGCCAGCGCCTCGAAGTTAACCTCGTAGTGGGATCGCACCACTCCGAGGGCCTTCTGGACACCCAGCTGCAACGCCCGGCGCATCCGCTCCGTGACGTGGCCGCCAAGGGCGCGCGGGCGGCCGGCCGGGGAGCCGCCGGCTCGGGCCTCGCCCTCCTCGACAACGCGGCAGGTCTCGAGGGCCGCATCGCGCAATTCCCGCAACTCTGCTCGGAGGAGTTGTAGGAAGCTGCAGCCGCCTCGGCCGCTCGCCCGCGTGCCCCAAGGCGGTGCGCAAGCCTGGAATCGACAAGACAAGAAGAAATCAGAAAAAGGGAACGCGAGTTTCCAAACGAAAAACCAACAAGCAAGAGTCAAACAGTGGCTCACCTTCGACTTGCTTCCTCTCCATCTCGAAGTCCCGGCGCACGGCCTCGACCGACGCCTCGAGGCGCCGGACGGTTTCGCCCCGCTCGCGGAGGGCCAGCTCCTGGTTGGCGTTGCTGATGCTGAGCACGAGCGCCTCGTCCTCGACCTTGGAGAGCGCGGTGCTCCGCTCCTCCGGCCGACTTCCGCGTCACCTCGTGGGCGGCGCGCTCCCGCTCCGGCCGCACGGGCGTCGACGAGGGCGGCCTCGCCCCCGCCGCGGCTCGCTCCTCGGCCCCTTGGCGGGCGGCGCTCTCTTGTAGGAGCCGCTCCTCGCCGACGACGAGGGCCGCGGCCTTGGCGTCGAGGGCGCCTTCGGTCGTCGGCCTCCTTGGCGCGGCTGCTCCCGCCCGCGCGCCCGCCTCCTCGGCCCGGCGGTGTTGTGCTGCGCCCCCTCGAGCGACGTGCGGAGCTCCCGAGTTTCGGCGCGAGCGGTGGCCACCTCCGCCTCCCGGTTGGCGGCCGCCGTCCGCGTCTTCTCTAGGTCCGCGCGCGCATTCCACGGCCGCCTCGTCACGATCGACGAGGGCGGCACGGACCCGCTCGAGGCTCGAACGCCGCGGGGCGTCCCCGCCCGAGCTCTCCGGGAGCTCGTCGCACCACGCCATCGCCCGGTACGCCAGCCAGCCGTCCGGTGTCCCGAGAGCATCCGCAAGCGCGTCGAAGGCACAGCACCGCTCCCGGAGCTGGTGAACCTCAGCGTTCACCCGGTCGAAGGCGTCGTACTTGTCATGGGCACGACGCTCGAGCGCCTGGAAATCACAGAATCGAAACCCGTAAGCGCCAAGACTTGAACGCAGCATACGAAAACGAAAAGGGGAAAAAGAACGAGCAACCATGGCTCACCTGGAAGACGAGCCAGGCCGGACCGCCATGGACCCGCAGCGCCTCGTTCAGCGCGCGGTTGAGCGTGGCGCCGTGGCTCCGGAGCTCGCCCCGAGCTCTGCCCCCCCGGCGTCGGCGAACGCGGGGGGGATCCTCGACGGCCCCCTCCACCGGGCGGGGCGGCGGTGCGGGAGGACGAGGCCTCGGCACCGTGTCCTCGGCCCCCCACCACCATGTGACCCTCGTGCTGCCTCACGAGGGCCCCCTCCTGGGGCTCGGGGGAGTTCGTGGGCCAGCTGGCCCACTGATCCCACCCAGGCGGCAGGGAGTCATCCGAGACCTCCACCACCTCCGCCTGGGGATGGACGGCGGACGCCGCCGCGCGCGCCGCCTCCGCCGCACCTCTACTTGCGCCACCGCGGCCGCGGGCGCACGGCGCGGCGCCGCGACCGCCACCTCCGGGGCCGCGCCGCCGCGTCCGTGGGCGCCCCCGTAGGATGCGCCCTCTCCACCTCCACCACGGCCGCCGCCGCGCCCGTGTCTCTCGCGACGACCGGCGCCGGGCCGCCCACCGGCGACCCTCGGGCCGCGCCACGGCGGGCTGATCCGCCGGGGCGGGGGCCTCGAAGCCCCGGCCGGGCTTTGCGAGCCCGTGCCCGCCGCCGTGCTTGTCCCCGGCGCGACCCCCTCGACGAGCGCCGCGCGGTGGGGATCGACGCGTCCGTCCTCGGCACCTTGGCCGGTGCAAGAGAGGGAACGGTTGGCACCACCCTACACGAGCACGAACGGAGGGTTAGATCACCGATCACCAACGAACCAAACCAAGCGAAAAAAGACGAGCTCCTTACCTCGAAGAGGAAAAGGCCCGTTTCCTTTTCCTCGAGGCCCTCGCGGACGAGGCCGGTACGGCGCCGCCGCGCGCGCGCGGCGCCGCCTCCCGACGGCCGCCGCCGCGCGCGCAGCACGCCCGCCCCGTGCGCGGGCGCGACCGACGCCGCACCTCCCGAGGCGCCGCCGCGCGCGCGGGGGCACGCTCGCCCCGCGTGCGGACGCGCCGGCCGTCGCGCCCCCGACGATGGTGCCGCGCGTGCGGGCACGCTCGCCCCCGCGCGAGCACGCTTGGACGCGCGCGCGCGCGCGCGCCGCGCGCGCCTCCGTGGCACGCGCCGGCACCCCCCGCGCGCGCGCGCGCTCCCGATGTCGATGGCCCGGCGGCGGACGCCGTGCGCCCGCCCCAGCAATGCCGCCCTCGCCGCCGGCGCCGGCTCCGGGCGACGGGGGCGCAGAGCCGCCACCTTCTCGAGGGGCCCTCCCCCTCGGCCTCTTCCTCTTCGTCCTCCTCCGAGGACGAGCACCATTCGGTCCCGGGGGAGGAGAGCCCCCCGGCTCCTCACGCCGCCGGTACTCCGCGGACCGCCGGCCGCGACGCGCTTGACGCCGCCTCGCGCGCTCCTTCTTGCGCGCCGCCTCCTCTCGCCGCCGGCCGCCGCGCCGCCCGCCCGGCGCGCGGGGAGTCGGGGGGTGGGCGGAACGGACTTGGCGATGTTAAACTCCCCACCGCACGCAGGAGCGGTAATGGCACATCGAAAACGAAGGCAAGACCAAGAACTAAAACAAAATCAAAAGCCGACTCACCGCCGGGCCGAGGGGGAGCATCTCGAGGTCCCACGGGGTCCGGCCCCTCAAGGGCGTCGGCGGCGTCCGGGGTGTCGACGGCGCTCCGCGCCCGGTGAGCGCATACGGCCGCTCAAGGAGCGTCGGGAGCATCCGCGACCTCGCCTGTGTCGACGGGGTTGGCCGCCTCCGTCATCTCGAAGATGCAGAGCGGCCTCTCCATCGCAGGCACGACCCGCCGATGGTGGAGGAAGGCGAGGACGCCCATCGCGTTCGGCCCCGTGCTTCCACGGCCGCCGCAGCCGCGCCCGGACCACCGACTCCCCGCCGCGCCCCGATGCCGGGGCGTGGACACCCCGTAGCCCCGGGAGCGTGCCTCTCCTTGAACACCCGGCCGGTGTGGGGGGAAGGCCGGGCTAGACGTTGCGCAAATAAAACCACCCCCGCTCCCCACCGGCGTTGTTCGTCGTCATGGTGCGGGGGATGTAGACGTCCTTGAATTGCCCCCGCAAGGCAAGCGACATCCCGCCGCGCGCATCGCGCGGCGGGTCCTTGGCTCCGTCGTGGGTCGCGTGATGAGCTCCGCGCGGAAGAGGTGTACCCAGAGCTCCCAATTGACTGGGATCCCCAGGTACCCTTCGCACGCCCACGAATGTGGCCGCCGCGCGAGATCGCGTTGGGGGGCGAAGTTGTGCGGCTCTACCCCGTAGTAGTAGCACATCGCCCGCATGAAGGTGCTCGCCGGCGTGGTGAAGCCCCGCTCGTGATAACGGATGAAACTCACCACGTAGCCCTCCGGTGGGTTGGGCTCGCGGTCCGCGGCCGGCGGCACGATCCACTCCGCCGGACTTCCGTCTTCATTGGCCGCCAGCAGGCCGGCGGCGACCAGCTCGCCAAGGGCCAACGGCGTCACCGTCGACCTCTCCCAGGCGTACGGCTCCAAGATCCTAAGGGGAGGCTGAGGCGGCGCCATGAAGAGGATGAAGGAAAACAGGAGAGGAGGACAAGGAACGGAAGAAAAAGCTCTAACAGCGAACCCGCGCGGTGGCAAGAGCAAGACGAAGGCGAAGGGGCGGGGGACTGAAAACGGTGAGACACTAAGGTAAAAAACCGTCGTCCCCTCCTCCCCGCAGTTTTATAGGCCGACGGGCGAGCTCTCCGGAGCGGACGCCCCGCTAGCATTAACTGCAGGGAATCTTTCCATCGCGTCGACGGGCGGGCCCGACCACGACCGCAGCCGGCCACAACACCTGCGGGCGGGCCATCATTACGGCAAAGACCGGCAGCCGATCGAGGCGAAGCCATCACGTCCGCCTGCCACGCCGCCCACTAAGCGCGCGCGCGCGGCCGCAGCGCCTAAAAAGGCGCGCCCGTGCTGCAAAACCGCGGCCACAATCGCGAGGCACTTAAGTGCCCGGGTCCCTTGCCATGCAAGGAGAACCCTCGAGCGGGGCGAACCCCCGGTTCGAAACAAAGGCGACCCTCAATGGGATATCAGCGTGAGAAGGTCGCCCGGGACCTGCTCGATGTAGAGCAGGCAACCGCGGGCACCCATGCCACGTAAAACCCTCGAGCGGTACGAGCCCCCGGCACGAAACAAAAGCGACCCTCGATGGGATATCGCCGTGAGAAGGTCGCCGGGACCTCGCTCGATGTAGAGCGGTGCAACCGCGGGCACCCATGCCACGTAAAACCCTCGAGCGGCACGAGCCCTTGGCTCAAGATGACGTCAACCCTCGATGGGATATCGACGTGAGAAGGTCGCCCGGGACCTGCTCGATGTAGAGCAGGCAACCGCGGGCACCCATGCCACGCAAAACCCTCGAGCGGAACGAGCCCCCGGCTCGAGACAATGTCAACCCTCTAAGAGAAGGCACACGCGTGAGGAGGGTCGCCCAGAGCCTACTTGAAGTAAAGCGGGCACCGCAAGCACCCATGCCGCGCTGTACTACTGTCGGGGACCGCCCTAGGGGACCCCTTAAACAACGGGGAATCCTCACTTAATCTCGGTATCAAAACACGCTAAGCCTAACCATGCAGGTAACTAACCATGCAGGACACGGCCTACGTCGGGATCCTGACGGCCCACCAAGACGGCCCACGGAGAAGACCCCTCGAGCAGGCCCCGCCTCGCTCGAGGACACGCTCCCCCTCGGGCGTGCTCCGCCCGTTCGAGGGGCAACCCTTTCCCTCGAGCGGTCCCACCCCGCTCGAGGGATCCCCCCCCCCCCTCGAGCAGGTCTCGACTCGCTCGAGGGTACGCTCCGCCCTCGGCGGGGGCCCGCCACGCTCACGGGTGCGCCCGCACGCGTGCGCCGGCCCCGTACTTGGGCATTTAACGCCCGACGCCGCGAGATGGCGCCATCATGCGCCGGGGCTCACGCCCGGTGCCGCCGCGCCAACTCCCCGGGGAGGAGCCCATCCCCGCCCCCGTGGGATGGAGCGTGCGGTACGGCGGTGTCGGTCCCCGGACACCGTGCGCCCACTACGATGCGGCTAACGCGCCCGACCCTCGAAAAGGGGCCGGGGCGCACCCTCGACTCCACTTTCCCGTGACCTCCGCAGGTTGGGTGAGGGGCGCTAGGCCGGTGGGTGGCCATCCCGGTCACCGTAACGCGGTGCGGCCGCCGTACCCACGCGTGCGGGCGCACGCCCGACACCGCAGCGCACGCCCGAGCACCGCAAAGAACCACTCCGCTGCCACGGAACGCATTGGGAAGGAACGCCGTTCTGCCCGCGCCTGTTCCCCGTACCAGCCATCATCAGCACCTCCCTCGAAGCCTATCAAAGGACACCACCGCCATCTGCCGCCTTCCTACCCTCGAACCGCCACTTGTTCGGCACGGGGTAGGCCATCATGGCCGGATCGCGGCGAAGATCGTCCGGGACGGCCGCCCACTCTACACCGTAGCGCGACGTGCTCCCTCACGTAGCTAGGTAGCGCGGCGTGCATGTAACCCGTCGCCCCCTTGGCCTATAAAAGGGGGCCGGCGAGCCCCCGCCCGCGGGGGACGGGTCGAGAGGAAGACGGCGCACGCGTGCACTCACTCTCTTATTCTCCCACAACATCTCCGCCCACTCACCCGGGGACTTGGAAGCCACGATTCCTCTCCCGCCTTGCTTGTATTTGCCCCACTACAAGCACCCCGGTGCTGAGCAATATAGTGCCACGAGCACAACCCTGCTGGACGTACGGCCCCCTCGGCGGGAACCGGGGATAAAACCTTGTGTCATTTGTTGCTTAGCATCGACCATTGAGGGATAGACCTAGGCGTTATCTACTGGTTAGTGTCGGGACCATATTCCGCACCGACAGTTGGCGCCCACCGTGGGGCAAACAAGCGCCTGAGGTCATTCCACTAACTCCCTCCATGGTGATTCGCACTGAGTACCGCACTACGCGCTACAACATGGGTAGCTCGGACCCTCTCCCGGCCGGGTTCGAGATCCGCTTCGGAGACTTGAACTTCCAGGCCACGGGAAACGGCTATCTCATGCGCCTCACTAATCGTGAGGAGCTTCGCGCGCAGCGCGAGGCCAGGTCCGCTCTGGTCTCCGCCGCACGCACGACACCGGCGCAGGCGCCCGCAGGCACGGACGGCGCGGGTCCGTCGACGCCGCGACGCCGTCGTCGCTGCGGGGCCGCGCTCACGCCGGGCGCGGTCCGAGCGGCGGCGGGATGAGCGCGCCGCCGCCCAACGCGGTGCGCCCACGGTCACAACGGCCGCCACCGCCCCCGCGGACCGCGCGCGGTCTCGGGACCGCGCATCCCCATCGGGGGCTGCGTGGCGCCACGACGGCCCATAACGCCAACATGAACACGACGATGCGCCGGGTTCCGCCCGGCCGCCACGTCTTCGTCGCCGGGGATCCCGCACCTCGGCCAGCGGACGAGTCGTCCCCGGGCTCCGTCGACACGATGCCACCCGCCAACCGCCACGGGTACGCGGAGTGGGACTTCTCCGGCGTGCGGGACCCGGGGCCGCGTTCGGGCGCTTCCTCGACGCCACGGACTGCGGGGTTTGGGCGCTCCGACGACTCCGAAGACCGGGAAGCTACAACCCCGCGCGGGAGTGTTGCGCCGTCATCACCAACGACCCGGCTAACGCCGCCGGTGCGGCGGCGCCGGGAGACGGGGAAGTTACGCACCGCCCGGGGATCGCCACGCGCGCGGCCGCGGGACCGAGCGCTCCTCGCCGGGGCCGACGTCGACGCACGGTGGCCCAAGCCCGCGAGCTCGAGGCCAAGGCGGCGGAGGAGTACGGACGACGCGGCGCTCCGCGCCTCAATGGCGGGGGAGGCCTCCGCGCGCGGCGAACGCGCGCGGGGAGGGGCCGGCCGGGGTCCGTGACCGCCTCAACCCCGTCCCCAACGTCGACAACGTGGATACTCCACCACGGACGAGCCAAAAGCTCATCGCCGCCGCGACGTTGCTACGCGCCATGCCGGCACCCTCGACCCCCGAGGCTCGAGACATGCACCGCGAGGTGCAGACCCTCCTTGAGCAAGCGGCCGCCCGGCGGGCCGAGAGCTCGGCCTCACGCATCCGCCCAACGGGGGGACGCACGGGGTGATGATCCTGCACCGGGGGAGGCGAACCCTCGGTACATGTGGGTCAACCCGGCGGCCAAGGGCGCACACCGGCCAAGGAACGGCTCCTCGACACGCGCGCAGGCGCCGGATGGCGATGCCCGCAACGTCATCAACGCCGGGCGCACCGGCAAGGCGGACGCGCGAGCGGCTAGGGGTTACCACCCTCGAAGGGGTGGACGCTACGACGGCGGTGAGGATCGCTCCCCGACACCGGAGCCCCCGGCACCCGTGTGTTCGGCGGGGAGATCCGCACGGCGGCGTTCCCCCGCCGCTTCCGTCGGCCCTCGACAATCGTCAAATACAACGGGGAGACGGACCCCCCGCGTGCGGCTCAACGATTACCGCCTAGCCGTCGCCAGTGGGCGGGGCCACCAACGACGAAGTTATTATCCGCAACTTGCCCCCGCACACGGGCGACGCGGCCCGGACATGGCTCGAGCACTTGCCCGCCGGCCCGGATCCGCATGAGCGGGACGATCTAGTCCGTACGTTCGTGGGCAATTTCCGGGGGCACGTACGTGCGCCACGGGAATTCACGGGATGCGCGCCCGCACGCGAGAAGCGGGCGAATCGCTACGGGACTTCATACGGCGCTTCTCCAAGCGCTGCACGGAGCTACCCAGCGTGGCACAGTCCGAGATCGTGCACGCGTTCCTCGAGGGCACCACGTGCCGGGACCTTGTGCGCGAGGGGCGGGACGCAGCCCGCCCACGGACTCGAACGAGCTGTTCGACATTGCCACCAGCTTCGCCTCCGGAGAGGAGGCCGTGGGAGCAATCTTCGACGGCAAGAAGGGCAAGCGCTCCGAGGACACGCCCGCGGAGGGCAGCGGGTCCAAGGAGCCGCGCCGCAACGACAAGCGGGGCAAGAAGGGGGAAGAAGCCGCGCGCGCGGCGCGCGAGCGAGGGCGCAACGGCGGCAACGCCGAGGCCCTCGCTGTTGACCCGGCCCGACGGGGCCCTCGACCGGCTCCTCGAGGCCCGGGGGTGTTTGACGACATGATGAAGAAGCCATGCCCCTACCACAAGACCCCCGTGAACCACACTCTTGAGCAGTGCGACATGCTCAAGAAGTTCTACGGCCGTGCCGCCGCGAAGGAGGCAGAGGCCAAGAAAGATGGGGGCGATGGCGACGCGGGTGGTTTCCCCGCTGTCGAAAATGTGTTCCTCATCTTTGGGGGACCCACTGTCGACATGTCGACCCGGCAACGCAAGAAGGAGCGGCACGAAGTCCTCGCCGCAGAGAGGGCACCTCCGGCCTTTCTTAACTGGTCGGAGGACGCCATCACGTTTAGCCGGGATGATCACCCAAATCGCATCCCGAACCGGGCCGATACCACTGGTGGTCGATCCCATCATTGGGAACGCCCGGTTTTCGAAGGTCCTTATGGACGGAGGCAGTAGCCTCAATATCCTCTTCGCGCATACACTGCGCCTGATGGGGATTGGGCTGGACCAGCTGCGGCCCAGCACGAAGCCGTTTCACGGCATCGCGCCCCAAGCGAGGTTCAACCCCTCGGGCGCATCGAGCGCCCGTCTGGTTTGGGACCCCCAAGAATTTCCGCAAGGAAACCCTCACCTTCGAAGTGGTGGGATTCAAAGGGGCCTACCATGCCATCCTTGGACGACCGTGCTATGCCAAGTTCATGGCGGTCCCCAACTACACGTACCTGAAGATGAAGATGCCAGGTCCAAACGGCGTCATCACCGTCGGGTCGTCGATCGAGCACGCATTCGGCTGCGACGTCGAGTGCGTGGAACATGCGGAGGCACTAGCGGCCGGATGAAGCGCCGGTGAACACGGCGGGAGAAGATGGTCAACGACGACCTCGGCTCCGCCGCCAAACACATCGGCACCTTCGAGGCCGCCGAGCAAACCAAAGGGGTCCCCCTCGACCCGTCGGCCCCGAGGGCAAGGCGTTGAGGGTCGGCTCGACCCTCGATCCTAAATAGGAAGCCGGTGCTCGTCGACTTCCTCCGCGCCAACGCCGACGTCTTCGCGTGGAGCCCCTCGGACATGCCGGGCATCCCGAGGGAGGTCGCCGAGCACTCCCTTGATATCTGCCTAACGCTCGCGCCGTGCGGCGGCGGGCGCGCCGCGCCGACGAGGAGCGGCGACGGGCGATCGGAGCGGAGGCTGCGGAAGCTCCTCGAGGCCGGGTTCATCAAGGAAGTGTTCCACCCTACATGGCTAGCTAATCCTGTGCTTGTAAAAAAGAAAAATGGGAAGTGGAGGATGTGTATAGACTACACCAGTCTCAATAAAGCATGTCCAAAAGTTCCTTTTCCTTTGCCACGTATAGATCAAATCGTTGACTCTACAGCCGGGTGTGAACTACTTTGTTTCCTTGATGCCTATTCGGGATATCACCAAATAAAAATGAAGGAGTCCGACCAGCTCGCGACTTCGTTCATCACACCGTTCGGGACGTTCTGTTACGTCACGATGCCTTTTGGCCTCAGAAACGCGGGCGCGACATATCAGCGCTGCATGCAGCACGTTTTTGGGGATCATATCGGGCGGACGGTCGAGGCTTACGTGGACGACATCGTCGTCAAGACCAGGAAGGCGGACGACCTGGTTAACGACCTTGGCGTCGCGTTCAGCTGCCTACGGGCAAACGGGGTCAAGCTAAACCCCGAAAAATGTGTCTTTGGAGTGCCGCGGGGCATGCTCCTAGGATACATCGTCTCCCAGCGGGGAATCGAGGCCAACCCTGAAAAGGTCGCGGCCCTCGAACGAATGGGACCAATTCGGGACCTCAAAGGGGTGCAGAAGGTATTGGGGTGCCTCGCCGCCTTAAGCCGCTTCATCTCGAGGCTCGGTGAGAAGGGCCTGCCCCTCTACCGGCTGCTCAAGAAGCACGAACGCTTCTCCTGGACCGCCGAGGCCCAGGAAGCGCTCGACAAGCTGAAGGCGTCTCTAACGCACGCCCCAATCCTTACGCCGCCGCGAGACGGCGAACCCCTCCAACTCTACGTGGCCGCAACCACCCAGGTGGTCAGCGCCGTGATCGTTGTGGAGCGCGCGGAGGAAGGGCATGCCTTGCCTGTGCAGAGGCCGGTCTACTACACTAGCGAAGTCTTGTCGGACACGAAGACGCGCTACCCCCAGGAGTCCGAGAAGGCTGTTGTACGCGGTAGTCCTCGCGCGACGCAAGCTCGCCACTACTTCGAGGCCCACCCCTATTACGGTGGTCTCCTCCTTCCCGCTAGGAGAGATCATCCGCAACCCCGACGCGGCGGAGCGGAAGTGCCAAGTGGTCGCGTGGAGTTGATGGGCGAGACGCTCGCCTACGCCCCGCGCAAGGCCATCAAGTCGCAAATCCTAGCCGATTTCGTCGCTGAGTGGACGGACGCGCGGCTGCCGCCCCCTCGGGGTCCAAGCGAGTCTTGGACTGCGTTCTTCGACGGCTCGGTGATGAAGACGGGAGCGGGTGCGGGCCTGCTCTTCGTGTCACCCCTCGGGGAACACATGCGCTACGCAGTGCGCCTCCACTTCCCCGCATCCAACAATATGGCGGAATACGAGGCCCTTCTCTGCGGCCTCAAAATCGCCATTGAGTTGGGCGTCAAGCGCCTCGACGTACGAGGGGATTCGCAGCTCGTGATCGACCAAGTCATGAAGAACGCGAGCGTCACGATGACAAGATGGAGGCCCTATCGTAAAGCCGTGCGGGCCCTCGAAGACAAGTTCTACGGCATCGAGCTTAATCACGTACCCCGCCGGTACAACGAGGAAGCGGATGAACTTGCCAAGATCGCGTCGGGCGGATCACGCGTCCCCCCGAACGTTTTCGCGCGCGACATCGCGCGGCCCCTCGGTCACCTTCGAGCCTTACCCCTCGAGCGACGGCGCACCCTCGGGGGCTCCCTCGAATCCGGCGGGTGCGGAACCCATGGAAGAGGACCCCTCGAACGAGGCGTACGTACTCTCCCTTCTCGAGGGGTACGGCTCCCACGAGGGCGTCGCGATGGACATCGAGCCGGCTCCCCGCCCGGGCGGACGGCGGGAGAAGTACATCGCCTGGATTGCTCGAGGGGAACTCCCCGCGGACCGGGCCGCGGCCAGGCGCGTCGCCAGGATGGCCAAGTCATTCACCCTCGTCGACGGCGAGGCGTGCAAGCGCGCCGCATCGGGCATCTGCGGCGGTGTATACCCATTCCCGAGGGGCGCGAGCTCCTACGGGACATCCACGCG
Organism: Cenchrus americanus; assembly: GCA_947561735.1. Taxonomy (NCBI): domain Eukaryota; kingdom Viridiplantae; phylum Streptophyta; class Magnoliopsida; order Poales; family Poaceae; genus Cenchrus; species Cenchrus americanus. Next base: position 194,580,724 of record OX387242.1, read on the forward strand.
GGGATCTGTGGCCACCACGCCGCGCCGCGCACCCTCGTTGGCAACGCGTTCCGCCGGGGGCTTCTGCGGCCTACCGCGGTCGCGGATGCCCGGCGAAATAGTGCGCACTGCCGAAGGGGTGCCGGTTCTACGCCCGCAAGTCCAATTTGCCCGCTCACGCCCGCAAGCGATCCCCGTAACATGGCCGTTCGCCGTGTGGGGGTTGGACATCGTCGGGCCCCTGCGGAAGGCGCCGGGGGGCTTCACCCACTCGCTTGTCGCGATCGACAAATTTTCCAAATGGGTGGAGGTGCGCCCCATCACGAATTTGAGGGCGAGCGGGCGGTCACATTCTTCACCGACATCGTCTACCGCTTTGGAGTGCCAAACTCCATCATCACGGACAATGGGTCCCGGTTCACGGGCGGAAGTTTTTGGAGTTGCGACAAGTTCCACATCCGCGTGGATTGGGCGGTGGGCACACCCACGGACCAACGGCCGGGTGGAGCGTGCCAACGGCATGATTACGCAAGGCCTCAAACCCCGAATTTTTGACCGGCTCAACAAATGCGGCCGAAAATGGCTCCAAGAACTACCGGCGGTCGTGTGGAGCCTAAGGACAACCCCCAAGCGAGCCACCGGGTTCACCCCGTTTTTCCTAGTCCATGGTGCGGAGGCCGTCCTCCCCACGGACACGGAATATGGGTCGCCCGAGATTCGAGGGTACGACGAAGATGCTAACCGGCGAGCCCGCGAGGGACTCGGCCTGGACCGGCTAGACGAAGTACGCCTCGTGGCGTTGATGCACTCCGCAAGGTATCAACAGTCCCTACGACGTTACCAAGCGCGCAAGATACGTCGGAGGGATTTCAGCGAAGGGGATCTGGTCCTAAGGCTACGCCAAGACAACCGAGGGCGCCACAAACTATCGCCCCCTTGGGAGGGACCCTACGTCGTAGTGAAAGTGCTCAAGCCGGGCACGTACAAGCTGGCCAACGAGGACGGCGGAGAACTTACCAACGCTTGGAACATCCAACAGCTACGTCGCTTCTACCCTTAGCTAGGATTTCCAAGTATTTTCTGTTGTAAAAACGCATGGCCAACACCCCAGTTGGCGTCACCCATGTAAATACTCCAAGTCTAATAAAAGGGCAACTCGGCTTTCCCCTGAAACCCAAGTTACCCTCGGGGGCTACTGCGGGGGGGGCACCCCCCCCAAATGGTCCCATTTTTTCGCGTAAAAAAAACGTAACAACACGCGCTAAGTTTGTTTCCTACTTCAACCTCGAGCCATGATTCGAACAGGGCGCAGGTGGCACAGCGGAAGGAGCGTGCGAGCCGGGAGCCGGCCTACGCCGCGTGGCTATGGCCCGTCTCTCTCGCCTCCAACCCGGCGGGCCCCCCTGCGAAAAGCGAACTCCCCTAACTAGAATCTACTCAGGAAGAAGGAGAAACAAAAGGCGTAATAAGCAAACAACTTCATTCACGACAAGAATTGTTCACGTTCATGAAACGACTTGTTCATTTACAAAAGGCCACGAGGCCAGAATTCTAATACACATAAAACAAAAAATGGGCCTAGCGCCCAACGACTTTCGAGGGCGGGAGGAGCGACGGCATCGGCGGCGTGCGGGAAGAGGAATTCTTCGAAGGCCTCGGCGAGCGACCGGCGGCGTCGGCGGCAAGCGCGTCCGCGCGCTCCATGGCCACCTCGTCCTCGACGCCCTCGGGCACAATGTAGCCCTCCGCCGGCGCCTCGAGGTTGACCTCGTAGTGGGATCGCACCACTCGGGGGCCTTCCGGACGCCTGGGTGCAACGCCCGGCGCATCCGTTCGTGACGTGGCCGCCTAGGGCGCGCGGGCGGGCGGCGGCCGGCGGGCTGCCGGCCCGGGCCTCGCCTTCCTCGACGACGCGGCAAGTCTCGAGGGCCGCGTCACGCGGCTCCTGCGGCTCCGCTCGGAGGAGTTGTAGGAAGCCTGCGGGGGGCCTCGGCCCGCCCAGCGGCGTGCCCCAAGGCGGTGCGCAAGCACTGGAGTCAACAAGACGACAAGAAATCGAGAGGGGGGAAACACACCCTCTAAAGCAAAAAACCAACGGAGTCGAAAAGTGACTCACCCTCGACTTGCTTCCTCTCCAAACCGAGGTCGCGGCGTGCGGACTCGAGCGCCAACTCGAGACGCTGGACGGTCTCGCCTTGCTCGCGAAGGGCCAGCTCCTGGCTGGCATGGCTGATGCTGAGCGCGAGCGCATCATCCTCAACCTTGGAGAATGCGGCGTTCCGCTCCTCCAGCGACTTCTCCGCCGCCTCGCGCGCGACGCGCTCCCGCTCCTGCGCTGCACGGGCATCGACGAGAGCGGCCTGCCCTCGCTGCGGCCGCTCCTCGGCCCCTTGGCGGGCGGCGCTCTCTGCGGGGAGCCGCTCCTCGGCGACGACGAGGGCCGCGACCTTGGCGTCGAGGGCGGCCTTCGGGTCCACCGGCCTCCTTGGCGCGCTTGCTCCGGCCCGCGCGCCCGCTCCTCGGCACGGCGGCTCGCTGCCTGCGCCCCCTCGAGCGACGTGCGGAGTTCCGGGTCTCGGCGCGGCGGTGGCCACCTCCGCCTCCCGGTTGGAGGCCGGCGTCCGCGCCTTCTCCCGGGTCCACGCGCGCATTCCACGGCGCCTCGTCGCGATCGACGAGGGCCGCACGAATCCGCTCGAGGCTCGAGCGCCGCGGGGCGTCTGTCCCGAGCTCTCCCGGGAGCTCGTCGCACCATGCCGCCGCCGATACGCCGGCCCGGCCGTCGGCGTCCTAAGAGCGTCCGCAAGCGCGTCGAAAGCGGCGCATCGCTCCGGAGGCTGGCAAGCCTCGGCGTTCACCCGGTCGAAGGCGTCGTATTTGTCATGAGCACGACGCTCGAGTTCCTGGCAATTACAGAATCGAAGCCCGTAAGCGCCATGACTTGAATGCAGAATACGCAGACGAAAGGGAAAAAGAGCGAGCGATCGTGGCCTACCTGGAAGACGAGCCAGGCCGGGCCGCCATGGACCTGCAGCGCCTCGTTCAGCGCGCGGTTGAGCGTGGCGCCATGGCTCCGGAGCTCGCCCCAGAGCTCCTGCTCCCCCCTGGCGTCGGCGAACGCGGGGGGGATCCTCCACGGCCCCCTCCACCCGAGCGGGGGGCGGCCGGCGCGGGAGGACGAGGCCTCGGCACCGTGTCCTCGGCCCCCCACCACCATGTGACCCTCGTGCCGCCTCACGAGGGCCCCCTCCGGGGCTCGGGGGGAGTTCGTGGGCCCGGGCCCGCGCGGTCCCACCCGGGCGGCGGGGAGTCGTCCGAGAGCTCCACCACCTCCGCCCGCAAATCACCGGCGGGCGCGGCCGCTTGCGCCGCCTCCGCCGGCACCTCCACCCGCGCCTCCGCGGCCACGGGCGCCGGGCGCCGCGCCGCCGTGGCCGCCACCTCCGGCCGTACCGCCGCATCCACGGGCGCTCCCGCGGGTTGCGCCCGCTCCCACCTCCTCGCCGGTGGCGGCCACCGCGGGCTCCACCACCACCGTCGCCGCCGCCGCGCCCGCGTCTCCGTGACGGCCGGCACCGGCCGCCCCGGCGACCTGCGGGCGCACGACGGCGGGCGATCCGCCGGACGAGGCCTCGAGGCCCCGGCCGGGCTTTGCGAGCCCACGCCCGCCGCCGTGCTTGTCCCGGGCGTGACCCCCTCGACGAGCGCCGCGCGGGTGGGGATCGATGCGTCGCGTCCTCGGCACCTTGGCCGGTGCGAGAGGAGGAACGGTTGGCACCGCCCTGCGCAGACATGAACGGAGGGTTAGAGCACCTAATCACCGGCTAATCAAACCAAACAAAGGAGGACAAGCTCCTCACCTCGCGGAGGAAAAGGCCGTTTCCTTTTCCTCGAAGCCTCTGCGCGAAGAGGGCGGCGCGCGGCTGCGGCGCTGCGGCGGCGCCTCCCGACGGCGCCGGCGTCCGCGCGGGTGCGCCCGCTCCGCGTGCGGGCGCGGCCGGCAAGCCGCACCTCCCAAAGGCGCCGCCGCACGCGGGGGCACGCTCGCCCCGCGCGCGGGCGCGCCGGTCATCACGCCCCCCGACGGCGGTGCCGCGCGTGCGGGCACGCGCGGCCCCCGCGCGCGAGGCACGCTTGCCGCGCGCGCCTCCGTGGCGCGCGCGGCACCTCCGCGGCGCGCGCCGCCCCGAAGACGAGTGCTGGCGGCGGGCGCCGGTGCGCCCGCCCCGGACGAAGCCACCCCCGGCCGGCGCGGGTTCGGCGACGGGGGCGCGGGGCGCCACTGTGCGAGGGGCCCTCCCCCTCGGACTCCTCCTCCTCGTCTGCTCCGAGGACGAGGGGCTCCTCGATATCCGGGGAGGAGAGCCCCGGCTCCTCGCGCCGCCGGTACTCCGCGGACCGTTGGTCGCGGCGCGCTGGCGACGCCCGGCGTGCTCCCTCTTGCGCGCCGCCCGCTCTGTTTGCTCCCCGCGCCGCCCGGCCAAGCGCACGGGGGAGTCGGGGGGTGGGTGGAACGGACTTGGCGATGTTGAACTCCACCGGTTGCGCGCAAGAGTGACAATGGCGGATCGGGGAGACGAAAGCAAGACCAAGAACTAAAACGAAATCGGGAACCCAACTCACCCGCGGGCCGAGGGGGGAGCATCTCGACGTCCCACGGGGTCCGGCCCCTCGGGCGGCGGCGGCGTCGGGTGTCGACGGCGCTCCGCGCCGGGTGAGCGCATACGGCCGCTCAAGGAGCGTCGGGAGCATCCGCGACCTCGCCAGGTCGATGGGGTTGGCCGCCTCCGTCATCTCGAAGATGCGGAGCGGCCTCTCCATCAGTGGCACGACCCGCCGATGGTGGAGGAAGGCGAGGACGCCCATCGCGGTCACCCCGTGCTTCCTCAGCCGCTCCAGTGCGCCCGGCACCGAGGCTCTGCCCGCGCCGGTCTGGGGCGTGGACACCCCGTAGCCCCGGGGAGCTAGGCCTCTCCTTGAACACCCGGCCGGTGTAGGGGGGAAGGCCGGGCTCGGCGTTGCGCGGATAAAACCATCCCCGCTCCCGGCCCGGCGTTGTTCGTCGTCATGGTGCGGGGGATGTAGACGTTCTTGAATTGCCCCCGCGGGGCAGGCGACATCCCGCCGGCGCGCACCGCGCGGCGGGTCCTTGGCTCCGTCGTGGGGCTGCGTGAAGAGCTCCCCGCGGAAGAGGTGTACCCCGAGCTCCCATTACCGGGATCCCTAGGTACCCCTCGCAGACGCCCACGAACGTGGCCGCCTGCGAGATTGCGTTGGGGGCGAAGTTATGCAACTCCACCCCGTAGTAGTGGCACATTGCCCGCATGAATGTGCTCGCCGGCGCGTTGAAGCCGCGCTCGTGGTAGCGGAGGAAGCTCACCACGTAGCCCTCACGGCGGGTTGGGCTCGTGATGCGCCGCCGGCGGCACGATCCATTCCGCCGGGCGCCCATCTTCGTTGGCCGACGAGCGGGCGGCGGCGGCCGGCTCGCCCAAGGCGAGGCGGGTCCCCGTGGATCTCTCCCGGGCGTACGGCTCCAAGATCCTAAGGGGAGGGCCGAGGCGGCGCCATGGAGAGGACGAATGCGAAGGCGGAGGACAAGGAAACGAGGAAAAAGCTCTAAGCGGCGAGACCGCGCGGTGGCGAGAGCGAGGCGAAGGCGAAGGGACGGGGGACCGAAAGTGGTAAGGTGCCAAGGTAAAAAACCGCCGTCCACTCCTCCCCGCGGTTTATAGGCGACGGGCGAGTTCTCGGAGGAGCGGACGCCCCGCCCGGCATTGCTGCGGGGAATCTTTCCATCGCGTCGACGGGCGGGCCCCACCACGACCGCGGCGGCTCTAACACCTTGCGGGGCGGGTCATCATTACGGCGAGGACCGGCTGCGACCGAGGCAAAACCGTCACGTCCGCCCGCGGCGTCGCCCACTACGCGCGCGCGCGCGGCGCGCCGCCTTAAAAGGCGCGCCCGCGGCTGCGCAAACCCGCGGCCACGACCGCAAGGCAATTAAATGCCCGGGCCCCTTGCCAAGCAAGGAGAGCCCTCGAGCGAGGCGAACCCTCGACTCAAAACAAAGGCGACCCTCGACGGGATATCCGCGTGAGAAGGTCGTCGGGTCCTGCTCGACGTAGAGCGAGGGCAACGCGCGGGCACCCATGCCACGTAGAACCCTCGAGCGGCGTGACCCTCGACTCGAAACAAAGGCGACCCTCGACGGGATATTCGCGTGAGAAGGTCGCTCGGGACCTGCTCGATGTAGAGCGGGCAACCGCGGGCACCCATGCCACGTGAAGCCCTCGAGCGGCATGACCCTCCGGCTCGAGACAGTGTCAACCCTCTAAAAAAAGGCACGCGCGTAAGAGGATCGCCCAGGTCACGCTTGAAATAGAGCGACACCGAAAGCACTCATGCCGCGCCGTGCGCCAACAAGCACCTCGAGGGTCGGCACGCCCGGACCCCTCGCCGGCCGCAAACGTGAAAAGACGGGGCTGTCCAAGCACGGCCCCGCACGGCCTTGCGATCGAGGAGGTTCGAAGCCGACCCTCGACGGGTTCGAACGGGCGCCCGGGATCACGAGTTAGGGACGACGAGGGCACGCGCATTCGAGCCGTTCCTCGAGCCCGTCGGCTCGAGGGTGCCCCACATGTCGTGTTCGAGAGCCGGCGAGGGCAGCCTAGCGGGGGGATCCCACCGAGGGAGAGCTTCCGCGCCCTCGGTCCCTAGCGAACGGGACCGAGCCCCACCTAGCAAACCCACGCAAGCGCTTCCATGGACGCGTCTCGGACCGCGCGGCCTACCCTTATCGAACGGGGCATGGGCGTCCGCCAGAACCACCCGCTAGCGGCTCGACGAGGAATCCGCGATTCGCGACCCGCTCGATGGGAGTCGTGGAGACCTCACCCTCCGTCCCGCGGAGGGACGGCGAGGGCGCGTTAAAAAACAAGTCGTCAGGCTCGACCCGATCGCCTCGAACGGGCCAAGGCTCGGGGGCTTGACGCGCGGCTACACCTCCTTGAAATTGCACCCGCCGGAGACAGTGACAGGGGAGCGTGCACCCCCGAAGCCGGCTGAAACATCGCCGAAGCCGGTTGGCATATGTGCCACGCCTTTCTGTCCAAAGTTCTCACGGTCAACCCCTGCAGGAGAACCCACACTCTGCGGGGCTTCGGGGCTAGACCCGCGGGTCCGCTGACGCGGCCCCACGGAAAGCGTTCGCAAACAAGGAGGGAAGAACGTCCTATCGGTAGGTTCCGGCATGCGGGAGCCTCAATGGCAAACCCACGGATGCTCGGGGGCTGCGTCGGGGACCGCCCTAGGGGACCCCTTAAACAACGGGGAATCCTCACTTAATCTCGGTATCAAAACACGCTAAGCCTAACCATGCAGGTAACTAACCATGCAGGACACGGCCTACGTCGGGATCCTGACGGCCCACCAAGACGGCCCACGGAGAAGACCCCTCGAGCGAGGCCCCGCCTCGCTCGAGGACACGCTCCCCCTCGGGCGTGCTCCGCCCCGTTCGAGGGGCAACCCTTTCCCTCGAGCGGTCCCACCCCGCTCGAGGGATCGCCCCCCCCCCCCCCCTCGAGCGGGTCTCGACTCGCTCGAGGGTACGCTCCGCCCTCGGCCGGGGCCCGCCACGCTCACGGGTGCGCCGCACGCGTGCGGCGGCCCGTACTTGGGCATTTAACGCCACGACGCCGCGGGGACGGCGCCATCATGCGCCGGGGCTCACGCCCCGGTGCCGCCGCGCCAACTCCCCGGGGAGGAGCCCATCCCCGCCCGCGTAGGATGGAGCGTGCGGTACGGCCGGTGTCGGCCCCGGGACACCGTGCGCCCACTACGATACGGCTAACGCGCCCGACCCTCGAAAAGGGGCCGGGGCGCACCCTCGGCTCCACTTTCCCGTGACCTGCCGAGGGTTGGGTGAGGGGCGCTAGGCCGGTGGGTGGCCATCCCGGTCAACGCAACGGCGCGGCCGCCGTACCCACGCGTGCGGGCGCACGCCCGACACCGCGGGCGCACGCCCGAGCCAGCTGCGAGCAGCCACTCCGCCCGCCGCGGAACGCATTGGGAAGGAACGCCGTTCCGCCCGCGCCCGTTCCCCGTGCCGGCCATCATCGGCACCTCCCTCGAAGCCTATCAAAGGACACCACCGCCATCTGCCGCCTTCCTACCCTCGAACCGCCCTTGTTCGGGTACGGGGGTAGGCCATCATGGCCGGATCGCGGCGAAGATCGTCGGGACGGCCGCCCACTCTACACCGTAGCGCGACGTGCTCCCTCACGTAGCTAGGTAGCGCGGCGTGCATGTAACCCGTCGCCCCCTTGGCCTATAAAAGGGGGAGGCGAGCCCCCGGCCGCGCGGGGGACGAATTCGGAGGAACACGGCGCACCGTGCACTCACTCTCTTATTCTCCCACAACATCTCCGGCCACTCACCCGGGGACTTGGAAGCCACGATTCCTCTCCCGCCTTGCTTGTATTTGCCCCACTACAAGCACCCCCGGCCGAGCAATATAGTGCCACGAGCACAACCCTGCTGGACGTACGGCCCCCTCGGCCGGAACCAGGATAAAACCTTGTGTCATTTGTTGCTTAGCATCGACCATTGAGGGATAGACCTAGGCGTTATCTACTGGTTAGTGTCGGGACCATATTCCGCACCGACAACTACCAACCAGCACCTCGAGGGCAGGCTCGCCCAGACCCCTCGACGGCCGCAAACGTGAAAAGACGGGGCCGCCCAGGCACCACCCCGCACGGCCCTACTGATCAGAGGTTCGAAGCCTGACCCTCGACGGGTTCGAACAGGCGCCACAGATCGCAGAGTTAGGGACGACGAGGGCACGCGCATTCGAGCCGTTCCTCGAGCCCGTCGGCTCGAGGGTGCCCCACATGTCGTGTTCGAGAGCCGGCGAGGGGCGGCCTAGCGCGGGGGATCCCACCGAGGGAGAGCTTCGCGCCCTCGGTCCCTAGCGAACGGGACCGAGCCCCACCTAGCAAACCCACGCAAGCGCTTCCATGGACGTGTCTCGGACCGCGCGGCCTACCCTTATCGAACGGGGCATGGGCGTCCACTTGAACCACCCGCTACCGGCTCGAAGAGGAATCGGCAATTCGCGACCCGCTCGATGGGAGTTACGAAACCTCACCCTCCGTCCCGCGGAGGGACGGCGAGGGCGCGTTAAAAAACAAGTCGTCAGGCTCTACCCGATCGCCTCGAACGGGCCAAGGCTCGGGGGCTTGACGCACGGCTACACCTCCTTGAAATTGCACCCGCCCGAGACCGTGTCGGCGCGTGCGTGCACCCCGAAGCCGGCCGAAATACCGCCGATGTCGGTTGGCATATGTGCCACGTCTCTGCGACCGAGAATTCTCGCGGTTAACCCCCGCGCAGGAGAACTCACACTCTCCGCGGGGCTTCGGGGGCTAGACCCGCGGGTCCGCCGACGCGGCCCCACGGAAAGCGTTCGCAAACAAGGAGGGAAGAACGTCCTATCAGTAGGTTCCAGCATCTGCGGGAGCCTCAATGGCAAACCCGCAGATGCTCGAAAGCTACTGTCGGGGACAGCCCTAGGGGTCCCCTTAAACAATGGGGAAACCCTCACTTAAATCCCAGTACCGAAACACGTTAAGCCTAACCATGCAGGTGACTAACCATGCAGGACATGGCCCACGCCGCGAAACTCCGATGGACCACCGAGACGGCCCCCTTAGAAGTCCCCTCGAGCAGGCTCCGCCTCGCTCGAGGGCTCACTCCCCCTCGGGCGGGCTCCGCCCCGTTCGAGGAGCAAATCCTCCCTCGAGTGGTCCCGCCCCGCTCGAGGGCTCACTCCCCCTCGAGCGGGTCGCGTCTCGCTCGAGGGTTCGTCTCGCCCCCGGCGGGGCCCGCCACGCTCACGGGCGCCCCGCACGCGTGCGCCGGCCCCGTACACGGGCATTTAACGCCACGACACGGGCGGGACGCGCACCATCATGCGCCGGGGCTCGCGCCCGTGCGCGCCGCACCAACTCCCGGGGAGGCGCCCATCCCCGCCCCCGTGGGGAAGGGAGGCCGTGCGGTACGGCCGGTGTCGGTCCCGTGACACCGCGCGCCCACTACGATGCGGCTAACGCGCCCGACCCTCGAAGGGGGGCCGGGGCGCACCCTCGATTTCACTTTCTTGTGACCCTACGGGGTTAGGTGGAGGCGCTAGGCCGGTGGACCGCCATCCGGCCACCGTGACGGCGTGGTCGCCGTACCCGCGCGTGCAGGCGCACGCCGAGCGCTGTAGCAACCACTCCACTACCGTGAAGCGCATTGGGAAGGAACGCCGTTCGCCCGCTCCCGTACCCCGTGCCGGCCATCATCAGCACCTCCCTCGAAGCCTATCGGGGGACGCCACCACCATCTGCCGCCTTCCTACCCTCGAACCGCCACTGTTCGGGTACGAAGTAGGCCATCATGGCCAGATCGCTGCGAAGATCGTCCGGACGGCCGCCCACTCTACACCGTAGCACGACGTGCACCCCCACGTAGCTGGATAGCGCGGCGTGCATGTAACTCGCCGCCCCCTTGGCCTATAAAAGGGGAGGCGAGCCCCCAGCCGCGGGGGAGAGACGAACGAACAGAGACACGAGAACACTTCACACACCGTGCACTCACTCTCTTATTCTCCCACAACATCTTCAGCCACTCTTCCAGGGACTTGGAAGCCGCGCTTCCTCTCCCGCCTTGCTTGTAGCAGCCCCACTACAGGCACCCCCGGTGCTGAGCAATATAGTGCCACGAGCACACCCTGGCCGGGACGTACGGCCCCCTCGGCGGGAACCCGGGATAAAACCTTGTGTCATTTGTTGCTTGGCATCGACCATTGAGGGATAGACCACGGCGCTATCTGCGGTTAGTGTCGGGACCATATTCCGCACCGAGCGCATCGCTACGCGAGTACCGCCGGAAGCTCAACCCGAACAAGTGCGTCTTCGGCGTCCCTTCGGGCAAACTACTCGGCTTCATCATCGGCCCGGCGCGGCATTGAAGCCAACCCCGAGAAAATCTCCGCCATCACCGACATGAAAGCTCCCACGAGCATCAAAGACGTCCGGAAGGCGACGGGGTGCATGGCGGCATTGAGCGGATTCATCTCGAGGCTAGGAGAACGGGGCCTCCCCTTCTTCAAACTACTCAAGCATCACGAGAAGTTCGTGTGGACTCCGGAGGCGGATCAAGCCCTTGCCCGGCTCAAGGACTTCTGTCAAAGCCACCAATCCTCACGGCTCCTCACAAGGGGCGAGCCTCATTGCTCTACCTAGCGCGTGACTACTCACGTGGTCGATCGCCATCGTTGTCGAGCGGCAAGAAGACGGCCACGCCTACCCGGTCCGGGGGCGCCCGTCTACTTCGTCGGCGAGGTTCTATCGAGTCCAAGGCTCGCTACCGGCACTGTGCGGAGAAGCTCCTGTGCGCTCTACTCATCACCTCGCGGAAGCTACGACACTACTTCCCGGGAGTACTCGGTCTCCGTCGTCACCGACTACCCGCTCGGCGACATCCTCGAGGAACCAAGACGCCACTTGGAAGAATCTCCAAGTGGGGCCGTCGAGCTCGGCGCCCTAACCATCGACTTCAAGCCACGCACGGCCATCAAGTCGCGGGCACTAGTCGATTTCATGGCGAGTGGTGGGAGAACCGGTGCGCCTACTCCCACCGTGCGACCGAGCATTGGGTGATGTACTTTGACGGCTCACTCAACCTCGAGGGCGCGAGCGCGGGGGTACTCCCCGATCTCTCCAACGGGCGAACAACTCAAGTACGTCCCGCAAATCTTACGGAAGGTCTCAAACAACGAAGCCGAGTACGAAGCTCTCCTACACGGGCTCCGCCTCGCGGCTTCACTTGGCATCAAGCGGCTACTAGTCTACGGCGACTCCGCGGTGGTCATCAACCAAGTCAACAAGTCCCGGGACCGCAACAAGGAGAACATGGACGCCAGCGCCCAGAAGTCCGCAAGCTCGAGAACAAATTCTATGGTCTCGAGTTCCATCACATCGTCCGCGACAACAACGTTGCAGCGGACGTCCTCTCGAAGCTCGGATCCACCCGCGCTCAAGTACCAGCGGGCGTCTTCGTCCATGAGCTTCACGCGCCATCCATCCCGGAGCCGGCGCCACCGGCCACTGCCCCAGCCCATCCACCAGCTGGGTAGGATGTTATGATGATCGACGTGGACTGGAGGCAACCCTTCATCGACTACCTAAGAGAGCAGAAGGTCCCCTCCGACAAGAACGCAGCCGAACAACTCGTCCGCCGCGCCAAGTCTTACGTCCTCGTCGGAGACAAGCTTTACAAGCGGGGCGCATCTTCTGGAGTACTCATGAAGTGCGTCCCTCGTGAAGAAGGCAAGGACATCTTGGAGGAGATCCACAAGGGCGTGCGGCAACCACGCGTCTTCACGCACACCGGTCGGCAAGGCCTTCGGCGAGCTTTCTGCGGCCCACGGCCACGGGTGACGCCGAAGAACTCGTCAGAAGGTGCCAAGGATGTCAGTACTTCGCCAAGCAACAACATGTCCCAGCCTACAAGCTAGTCACCATACCACCAACCTGGCCCTTCGCCTGCTGGGGGCTCGACATGATTGGGCCACTGCCAACTGCGCCAGGAGGATTCAACAGGGTACTGGTGGCTATCGACAAGTTCACCAAGTGGATCGAGGTCAAGCCGGTCACATGCCCCAAGGCTGACAGAGTACTCGACTTCCTGGATGAACTCGTACACCGCTATGGGCTACCCCACCGCATCATCACAGACCTGGGGTCCAACTTCAACAACCACCAGTTCTGGGAGTACTGCGAGAACAGCGGGATTGACGTCCGATACGTCTTAGTCGCCCATCCACGGGCCAACGGACAAGTCGAGCGCGCCAATGGAATGGTGCTCGACGCCCTCAAGAAGCGGCTACACGACGCTGCTAACTCCAAAGGGGGCAAGTGGATCAAGTAACTACCCAACGCACTCTGGGGGCTGCGGACTCAACCATCCAAGCCAACGGGGCAATCCCCTACTTCCTGGTCTACGGCTCTGAAGCCATCCTCCCTGCCGACGTCATATGGAACTCGCCAGCAGTGGAGCACTACGACGAAGGTGTCTCAGAAGACAGCAGACGAGTTGACATCGACAGCCTCGAAGAAGCCCGCTCCGCTGCCCTCGTCCAATCAGCTAGGTACCTGGAGGGTATCCGACGCTATCATGATCGCAACGTCAAGGAACGTTCCTTCAACGTTGGAGATCTTGTCCTCCGCCGTATCCAGAACACGGAAGGACTCCACAAGCTCAGCTCCCCCTGGGAAGGCCCCTTCACCGTGGCAAAAGTGACCGGGCCGGGCTCCTACCGCCTCCAAACACTTGAAGGCGAAGACGTCAGCAACTCGTGGAACGTCGACCAACTCTGTCGATTCTACGCCTAGTCTACACGACTACTCCGGGGTTCAAGTCTAATCGACTACATCAACACCCCCCGCCGCAACCGACCCCTCGGGTCCCGGCTCCAGTCTCCGGACTACTCTTCTCCAGGGTCCAGCCCGTGCGGCTACCTACGGACCATGGGCTGCGACGAGCGTCAAGGACTCTAGCAGCGGTCTACCAAGAGACCACACTCCAAGATCCAGCCTGCGCGGCTACCTACGGATCTACGATCCAGCCTACACGGCTACCTACGGATCAACTGCTGCAAGCGGCCACCCGCTCCAGCGCTACTCAGCTGTAAGTGGCCTTCGGGTCCAGGCGACTACTTTGTAACTACGGCCCTGGCCACCCAGGTGTACTCCTTCAGTAATAAAGTTTGATTGTTCATCAACTTCTTTACTGCCTACTCCCTACAACGGGACTACCAAAGCCGAGTACTACTACTCACACCTACTCCACGATGGGCGCTCCGCACTGCGAGATCGCGACTACGAGTACTCATTCTTTGGAAAATTCTCTTTCATTGATACTTGAACAATTCATTACAATTGTTTTCCTGTACAACTATGGCTACTAGCTACCTATTACAGGGCTACTGTAGGTTCAGCTTCTCGGCTACCTGCTCCGCGATGGGAGCCATCTGCTCCAGCAGCTCTGCATACTGCTCATCGGAGCAGTTGGCGGCTACCCCGCCGGTGACCACCTCCACTGGAGCCTTCGGGAAGTAGGATTTCATGAAGGCCAAGACTTGTCTTGGGATCGACCTGGCCATATGCTTGACGTAGGCGGCCAGCCGACTTGGAGCTTCACGAAGGCGATCCACCAGAGGAGCGATCGTGGGGCCGCCCGGGTGCGGCACCAGGAGCCTTGCGATCGGCAGAGCGGCCTCCTCCAACTCCTTCAACTGGGCCCGCAATGCCTCGCAATCCTCGTTTAATTTCTGCAAAGATTTGTAGCAGTTGACGAGATCTCTGTCAGAAGCAATCCGCAGCTCCATATGCTTCTCGCACTCGAAGGCGAGTTCCTTGTAGTCGAGCTCGAGTACCTGGCGGGCTTCTTGCTCCCGGTAGAAGAGATTCTTCATGCTCGTCTCCGAGGCCTTCAGCTGCTCCACCTAGCCCTCAAGCTCTGCAACACAGCAATGCAACAGCGGATCAGATACTTCTCGACTTCCAACAAGTACTCGACAAGTCGAAGGATATACCTTTATTCTTGTTGCGGAGACCCTTGTTCTTCCGCACCAAGTCGTCGCCTTTCGCCTGCAGCTCCATGACGTCATTGTGGTACTTGGCGAAGGCGGTGTCGAGCTTTGACTGCATGGCAGCCGCGTGCTTCCGCGACTTCACGAGCTGCTCCTCCAGCGCCTCCGCTCGGAGCACGGTGTCGCCATATCCCTGCAACAGGTTCGACTTCTCGCGGGATCGCTCCGCAACGTCCTGCACAAGACAACTCAAGTAACGAAAAGTACTCAACGACAAAGGATTGACTACTCCAAGGCTACGGCTACGTACCTTCATCCACTGCTCGGCTTGACGGATCGCCTCCAGGTGCTTGGCTACCGTCGCCGACTCGACGAGATCGTCCGCAAGGAGCTCTATCCCGCCGCGGCTACCCGAGGTGGCCTCCGTCATCGGCGCAGAACGGATGGGCTCTGCGTCTTGGATCTCAGGGGAGCAGATAGCCACCTCCAGAGCAATCTCTGGCGACGTGGTGACCGCCTCTCCCCCGGCGGTCTTCTCGACGACCTCCGCCATAGGCTCGGGGGCTCCTTCTGCCGCCTCCGGGGCCTCTGGTGTCAACTCCTGCATCGGCACCCCCGCAGGGATGTCACCACCCGTAACTGCCTTCAACAAGATGACACGTGCATCAGTGCCTACGACTACTCTTCCTGGAGCTCCGCAGCTTCACGCAGGGTACTCACCTTCGACTACACTTGCCTCCGGCAGCGGCGCTTCGGTAGCCGGGGGCTCAGTCGCGGCCTGGGCATCGGGAGCGGTCCCCTCAACGGGCGGCGCGACTTCTTCCGCCACCGTTGCTGAGGGCTCGTCCCCGTCCCAGGACAGATCCGTGGATTTTCTGCAGAAATATTCACGGAGGGTCGTTAGACAATGTCAACTACCGCAGCAAGTACTACTCGTGAGGATATGGTACTTACAAGTTCGACCGGACGATGGTCACGGCCGGAGCACCGAGGATGCTGGCAATATCAACCAGCCCACCCTCGGCGGGCGCCTCTTCCTCCGCCCCTGCGGCTACTGCCTCTTCCACGGCGGCGGCGGCCGGCGCAGACGTCTCCTGCACTCCTGAGGCCACCACCCCTCCAACGGCGGCGGCCACGGGTCCTCTGCTCTCTTCTGGAGCAGGGGGCTGGCGCTCCAGTTGCGCCAAAAGTTCTTCAACGGTGGGGGCTGGACTACGACTTCCAGCCGGTTCCCCCACCGTCTCCCACACGCCCTCGTCGCCCTCTTCGACGGGCTCCGCTGGCGGCACCTCCTGCATACAAACGAAGACCACTCGTCAGCGAACGTACTCGAACAACGGGTACTCGACTACTCTGCTCAAGACAACTTACCTCCCGAGGCGTGGTCTCCGAGACCTTCAGCTTCTTCGTCACCCGCTTCCTGGCGGGGTTGCGCGGCTTCCGTGGCGGCGCAGCAAGGCTAGCCTCCAGGCTAGCCGGAGGGTCTTGAACCAGTGGAACATGAGGCAAGCCCGGGCGGCTAAACCTCGACCGCAGCTGGAAGCGGTCCTGCAACGTCTCTTCGTCTTCGTCGTCGTCATCGGAGGTATCCTCCACGATGACGGTGTCGTCGCCTTCACCGACTTCGCGGCGCTCCTTCACCTTCCCTTCCACCGGGATCTCGACCCCGCTCGGTGGCGGTTGCGGCTCGGAGATGAACCTCTTCACATCATCCTGCGCAAGACACAAGGCGTCAGCAACTCTACTACAAGCAAATACTACTCGACCAAGGGAGTACGACTACTCACCTCCTTGGGCGGGCGCGCGGCGGAGTACTCCTCGACTGGGCACGTCGTGTACGGCGGCATGTCCTTGAAGATCCGCGACAACCTCTCGACGATGTCGCTGTCGTCCAGCTCGCCTCCTGGCATCCGCGACGCGTCGTCGTCGCCGGTGTACTCGAAGCCCAGGGTCTCCCGAGCCATCAGCGGCTGGATCCTGCGCTTCATGAAACTGAAGGCCACGTGCTCGGCCCTCGGCCCCGCTTCCCCGAGCACTTTGATGCGTGCTAGCGGCTCGGGGGAGCCGGATCCCTTCTTGCATGGTGGGCTCTGTGTTCCACCACTCACGGTGCTCGGGGCGCCGTCCGCTCGGCTTCGGCGGCCGGGGGTGGTGGTTCGTGATGTAGAACCACCGGTCTTCCGGTCCGTGTTGGAGTCGACGAGCTTGTACCCCAGTGCGCTCGCGGCGTCCTCCCTCGCCTAGATGCGGCCCCTCCAACTACTGCGGGGTTGGAGGCACTTGGTTGCGGCGACGCGCGGAAGAACTTCCGGAAGAGCACCCGGTGCGGCTTGATTCCGAGGAAGGCTTCGCGAGAAGTGGACGAAGACCGACGTGTGGAAGATGCGGTTGGGGTTTAGGTTCGGTACTCGATCCCGTAGTACCCAAGCGACCCCTTGAAGAAGTCACCGGGCCGGGAGTGCAAGACCACGCTCCACGAACCGCGAAAACATCGGGATCTCGTCTTCGGCTTTCTCCATCGGATATGGGTCTCCCGCGGCGGATCTCCACATGTCAACTTCTTTCTCCCCGATGAACCCTTGTTCGGGAGGTTCAACGGCATCCTCCGTCTTCACCTTGGATTTTTTCCACTCGCGGCTCGGATCAGCCCGCGGTGGAGACATTGGCGGCCCCGCCCCGGTGGCAGCCGCGGCGGCCTCTTCGCGGCCCCTTTTCTTCCCGGCGGCCTTGGACGTCTTGGATGGCGATGGCTTCATCCTCCAAGTACAAGGTGTCTTCACTCGCATTCGCTCGGGGGCTACCCTAAAGGCTTCGGGTGGCGGCGCGCTTGGATCTACTATGGCGGCAGCAGGCGCTGGGAGTGGATTCACTACAAGATGCAACGGAATGGCTGTGGCTCGAATGGGTGAAAAACCCTGAGGGTTTTGGCTTCTATTTATAAGCCAAATTGGCTCCGAAACCGGCGGCTGGATAAGTCCACGCGCGGCCGACTCAGCGGCTGCGCATGACTCTTCGCATTCTACTAGTCGACGCGCCTCACCTCGGGGGCTCGGCTACTTCTACTCGACTACCTGGGAAGCGGCTAGTCTCAAGAGCATCTCAGGACACATTCTCCAAGAAGACCCTTCAATTCGAGAGGAAGTACTCGACTCAAGGCTCGGGGGCTCCGTGCCACGTGTCCTTCGGTTTTTTCTCTCCGGATCTTTTGGGATTTTCTTGTCAAGATTTCAGATGGACCCTCAGCCAGAGCCCGCGGCTCAAGGCTCGGGGGCTACTTCATGTGGAGTGCGGTTTTGCAAATCACACCTTCATGTCAGCTCCGGCTTCAAGACAAGACAGGCATTTTTTGAAGACCTTTGAAGGCAGTTTTCAAGGACGCTTGGGACTACTCGAGAGGACTTCAAGATTGCTCAAACATCAGCCGGAGTACATTCCAGCCTCGGGATGCTTCGACTACTCTTGAGGACTTTTGACTTGTAGCACTCGGGGACGCTTGAGGACTACTCGTTAAGGCCGTCAAGACTACTTGAAGCTATCCTTCTCGACTACAAAGTACTCGGGGGCTTGTCGTATGGACCTCCCTGGGCCCACTACCTCGGTGGGTACCAGGACCGACTACTCGGTGGGCCCACGGGACTACCGGCTTGCGCTACACGGCACACCGAAGGCGTGGAGCACAAGGACTACACGGGAGTAGTACTCGATTAGGGAGGCGTACATGTTCCGCACTTTGTATAGAGGACTCCTGGACGTACTCGACTAGTACTCTCTCCCTACTCCGACTTGTAACCACGCCTCCGGACTATATAAGGCGAGGCAGGGACCGATCACCTCATCCAATCTCCTCTCATACAACTCACGGCGCACCATTGCACCATCTTGTAATCGTGCCCTATCAATCCAGAGCTACACAGCATACAGGACGTAGGGTATTACGCACCTCGCGGCCCGAACCTGTCTAAATTGTGTGCCACGTGTCTCTTCCTTCGAGTTACCAATCTCGGCGAGTCACAATCATCTACTTCGGGTACTCCCCGTAGTAGGTTGCCGGTCTAAAACACCAACACAGCCTCCCATTCCAACTTTATCTTGACTGCCGAGGGGCATTGATGGGTGTGATGATGGGCGTCGATCCCGTGGAGCTAACAGAAAAACCTCTTGCCGCCGCCCCGTTGAGGCGGGTTTTGCTGCTGCGGCTTCGGCCCTCTGCCATTTTTGTATCCACCTTTGTGTCCACCGCTATTCCGATTCTGGTTCTGGTCAGGGGGTGCAGATACATTGTTGATCTGACGGTTTTCTTGCTTCGGCGGGTGATTCTGCCACCCCTTCGGTTGGTCCCACTACCCCTGTTGCTTTTGCTTCTTCGCTGCATTGGCTCTGTCCAGCCTTTGGCGGCAGCCTTTATCGGACTTGCAATATTCTTGCATTACCTCAAACAGTTCTTGCAGAGACTTCAGCTTGATTCTATCGAGCACATCCTGGCAGTTTCCGACCCTCAAGCCCCCAACGATGGCCTCGATGATGCTGCTTTCGGACACCCCGGGCGCACGCGCTGTCAGCTTCACCACCCTGTGCATATACTCTTGCAGTGACTCCCTGTCTCCCTGGACACACATGTTGACGAGGTCATTGGAGTCTAGCTCTTCGACTTGCATGCCCTTGAAACTGGACAACAGCTTGTTTCACAGCTGAAACTAGGATGTTATGTGCCCCTTCGGTATCGTTGCATACCAATACTGAACCTCTCCCTTGAGGGCCAGCACAAGAGCCTTTGCCTTCATTGTGGCATCGCCTCCGTTGGACTCCACTGCCGCTTCGAACTTCATGAGGAACTCTTTTGGGTCGTAGTCCCCGTCGTACTGGGGTAGGGTGTTGGCGTTGAAACGACGGGGCCACGGCGCGCTCTCGAGCTCGACTGAGAGCGGGGATACCGGGACGACGTTGCGAAGCGGTGCGTCCTCCGGCACGAAGTGCTCCTGCGCCTGCACCCTCTCCGGCCGATGGCCGATGCTCTGCCCTTCGGATGCGTCCTTCTGCTGCCTCCATTGATCCGGGCCGAGCACCGCATGGCTGCCGGGGGTGTGCCGGGCGTCTTTGCCGAGCCGTCGGTGCAGCGTGCGCAGCGGGCATCGGTGCTGGAGCAATCAGCGTAGGGATGGCTTGCTGCGGCGGCGACGTGCCGGCGATTTGACTCTGAAGTAGAGCAAGGTAGCGCTCAGCTTGCCTGAAGTTGAAGTCGACGGTATCTGGAGTGGCGTGCGGCGGAGCCACGTCCTGCTGCTGGGACGGCTGCGCTTGTGACGAAGACGGCCGCATCTCTTGCTCTTGCTGGACCGCCACGGTCTTGCCCGCGATGAGAGCCCGGATCCTTCGGAGAGCCTTGATGTCTTGCGCCGAAGCCCCCAGCCCCTCGAGGCTGATCTCGAACATCCCTGAAGCGGTGTGCTCGACCTCTGGAACGCTCGGCCCGGCACCGGACCCCGCCGAAGGCTGGATGGCCGAAGTCGAAGGGTTGACGGGTTCCGGTGCTAGCGGAGGGGTTGACGCTTGAGCCGTGGTGGCTTCGGCGCCTGCCGATCACGTCCTTGCCATGCGGTCCTAGATTCTTCCACGAGGTGGGCGCCAAACTGTTGGTGGAAATCGGGCCCGAAGGTGGACGCCGACACAACAGCCCCCTGATTACTCTTTTCCCTTCGGAGGAAAGCGACCGGAGGCCTCCCTCGGAAGCGGGCGGAGAAAGTAAAGAATCGCTACTTCCCTGTCGGTTCTACCCTTCGGCTACCCCTACGTTGTTACTTCTACTAACATGAAACAAGGAAGGAAACGAGGAGACACTTAACAAACCGAAAGCCGTAAACTTGTGGGAGCCTTCGGTGGTCTCTTCTCATTAGAGCGTGTGTTCGTTTCATTACAAGGGATTCACTATTTATAGGAGACCCCTGGGCATGATCATCTGCCTCAATTACACCTTTTCCGTTCCTCACAAACGGCTTTAAACACTTTACAAGGGTATAACAGTAACTCCCCGCGTCGTATAGGCCTCCAGCGTGTCTTCGTACGGCCGAAACACCTTTACACGTGGCGCCCCTTGTCTCTGCCTCGTACGGTGCCCCCTTTACACGTTTGCAGCAGCCACGTATCGCGTCACACCTCACCTTCGGCGCCGAAAACAGCCCACGATCTCGCCCTGGTCGCGTCGGGCCTTTCGGGACATCTTGCCCGGGCCGCCTCCATTCCCGAGCCGAGGCGCACCCGACGCGCGGCGCTTCTGGTTCCTCCATACCTTCAGCGCCGAAAGTCAATCGTCCATGCTTTTGGCACTGAAGGCCAGCACCGTTCGGATGGGCTATTCCTGCACAACAAAACTCACATAGCTCGAGCAGCGTCAGCGTTTCCATTAAATCACCATTGCAAAGCTTCCCCCTTATAGCCGAAGCTGCCCGTGAGCCGAAACCGTCAGCCCGGCCGAACGTGGTAAAAGCTTCCGAAGGCCATTTTCCACAACAGGCGGCCCCACACCTCCATCAGCTCCGATATTGGCTGCCCGGTCCGCGGGAGCTCGACAAAGGTGGTCGTGTTGTCATCGACATTGAAGGCCAGCGTTTCCCACGCCGACATGTGGGGAAGGACGTACACGTTGCCATCCAGGCTTAAGGAGCTAGGGGATCGTTGCCACTGTTCGGGGCCGTGAAACCTTCTGGGTATCACTGCCACTGTCCGGGGCTATTGCCGGCGGGCGGCGCTGCCGCCTAACGGGACCACCATTACCTCGATGACGACGCGGTGAAAGTCCCACTCGCAGAGTAGGAGCACCTTATACGCATTGCTGGACGGGGAGTACCCGAAGCCGCAGAAGCGGTGGAACGCGTGCTGGCCGTTGGGCATGTCGGGGACGACGGCGGTGACGGCCACCTCCTCGCCGCTGGCCGGGTTGAAGAGCACGCCGGTGGCGCAGCTGTGGTTGCTCCACGGCGCGGCAAGGAGGATGAGCCCGTTGCACGTGCCGGCGTAGCCGTATGCGGTGATCGACCCACCGGTCGCGCGAGCAACGGCGGGCTGCGCGGAGAACGCGGTGTCGGCGTAGTGGAACTCGTGGAGAAGCGCCGCGCCAGTGCGAACGACGAGGCAGGCGGCGCGTGGGGTTGGGGTCGTCGGGGCAGCACGCGCGGGGGGGAAGCCAGAAGGCGGGGTCGGTGAGGACGCCGCGGAAGAAGGCGCTCGCGCCGGAGAACATGTGCGCCGCGTGAGCGGGCAACCTGGGGAGGAGGATCTCCTCGGCCAGGAAGCAGTCGTCGAGGCACGCGCGGTGCGCGCCGCGGCTCGCCGGCGGCATCATCCTCCGCGTCCTCCTGGAACGCCTTCCTCTTCATGGTCGCACCGGCGGCTTCTGCAGATCGCTAGCTCTTGTTCCCCGCGCGTGGAGTTTGCGTGAGACGCCGCGAGAGAACACACTGGCTGGACACGGGGATTTATTGAGGTGGGGAGCTTGCCATGCAGGACGACCCTGGCCGAATCGGACGCTGTAGTGGCCAATCTAATCCGACGTGGGTTCGTTGATCCTTTGGTTGCCTTTTGTACTTCTCTGGAAGTTGATCGGATTCGAGATGGATAAGCCTCATTCGTTTCCATCCGACTGATTTCGACCGGAATTGATAAATGTAATACGAAAATCATGATAGATACTATAAGAGATACGGATTTATTCTGGGTCGAAAATTAATTTACTCATGATAGGCACACCATGAGACTCGGAATCAACCCACTAGTCAGGAGGTGTGAAATCAATCTGGCTCTTCGGTCTCTTGTACTACCTATCATGATGAGTAAATTAAATCTCAATCCGAAATGAATCCGAGTCTCTATCACAAATTTCTTGATATATCTATTATTCCGGCCGGATTGAATCCCATAGAAGCGAACAAGCCCTAAAGATGTACTGGTGCCAACTGCAAACAGCCGGCGAGGTGATGAGAGACGGAGGGGGACGTGTCACGTGTGTGACCGCCGGCCGTTCCTGGACGCGGCGATGCGACGCTGCGCCGCCGGCAGCAGCAGGAGTATCTCCCTGGTTGGCTTTTTTGCGGGAAAATTGGTTTTGTAGCACCGAAAGATCGCGATCTCTGTAAAATACCACTGAAAGATATTGGTCCCGTAAAATACCATTGAAAGGTGCAAACGCGAACTGAAAATAGCATTCCGTTAGATTTCAGCATTACCTTTGTTAAATTGGACGCAAGTACCCCCAAACCGGTACCTGACATCTAAAGACATAAGAAACAAGAATAGGGCGTCATCCCGCAATATTTTAACACCTCCTCACTAAACAAGTCAACACATGCACAAAATATTGATCAAACACACATGAAAAAAATATGATTCCAGTAATCTAGTTGAACACATGCACTAACGAGTGACTAAACACATGAAAAATGTTATCCAACACAGACTAAGATAGAGCAGCACATCTTGCAATGGCCCAACACACATAGGAGCCAACAATGTGCTCTCGTCCAACACACATACAGAACAACATGTAAACCTTTGCATTCCTTAATCCAGTTGTTGAAGCACTCTAATAAGTTGTTATTCACATAGTCAACCTTGCACTCACCTGAAAACTTAGCTCGTGACCAGATCTGTTTGTGTTCTGCTTGCAAGTAAGGAACTGCCTCTGGACAGTTTTCAACAATTCTATCCCATAACCATTTATGCCTTCGAGTAGTACATGCCCAACATGTACTTCAAGACTTCTCCTTCGAAATGCTTCCTAACGTTGTGCATGAGGTGTCTAAAACATTCTTTGTGCTCAACTTGACCTCGAAAGACCTTATGGACTGTTGTCTCTAAACCTTTACAAGCATCAGTGTGGATTGTAAGTCCATGTGGAGTCCCAGTTGCTCTCTTCAACTGCGTCAAGAACCAAATCCAATCATCTTTTGTCTCTTTGTAAAAAATCATGTATGCCACTGGATACATCCAATTATGCCCATCAATTGTTGTTGCTGCAGCTAGCTGTCCATTATATTTTCCGGTGAGGTGAGTAGAGTCAAATCCAAGGTATGGCCTACATCTAGTAAGGAATCCATCCACACATGCTTTGATAGCCACAAACATCCTCGAGAAGTAGACTTTTCCATCTTTCTTCTTTTTACAATCGATCTCTACTATGCTTCCGGGACATGTAGCTTCTAACTCTGCTTTGAAACTCGACAACATTTTGAAGTTGTCCTCCCATGTGCCATGGAGTCCTTCAACTGCACGTTGTCTTCCTTCCCACACCTTGTTGCATATTGCTTGACTACCAATATGAAAGCATATTTGTCAACAAATGTGAATCCTTTCTTTATCTCAGGGTTGTCTCTGTCATATGTAGTGTGTGCAGCATAGACAACATCTTTCATCATAGTGGCTTCATCACTTGGTACAACATCAGGATATGTACCTTCATAAACCCTCCCTCTCTTCTCCACTTTCTTCTTTTCCTTTTGTGGATTCTTGAAATACCTCCATTCTTCATCTGCTCCAGTTGGAGCTCCCTCAGGGTCAAAACCATGGTCCATATAGTTCTCCTCTCCTCCTCCTCTTTTAGTCTAGCGGGACCAGCAGCTGAAACCCCAAGTTCTGGTTCATCTGCCCATTCTTGACCTTCAATTTCTGCAGCTACAACTGTACCAAAGGCTTGTTGCAACTCCGCATCATTGATGTCACTGACCACAACTTGTATCTACAGCCGATTATCCTCATCTGTGATCTAACTTTGAGCCTCCATCTGGGTGGCATTCAAAGCAACATCAATATGCTCACACCTATCAACAGTCATGATGAACTTCACCATTTTTGAAACTCGCAGCAAGGTAAGAAGCTTTTGATCAGTAGCAAGGCGAGTTGGTTGACCTTTTTCATTTGCAAACTAGAAATTTGCCTCTTGATTGCTTGACCGAGTAAAGTGTTTTAAAACATCCTTCTCCATGTCAATGATAGAGTACTCCTCTTCATCTACCCACCACTCCAAATATCTTCCCTTTCGATATGCTGCTCGACCATCTTCAACAGTTCTCAAGTTGAGAACGAGGAGACATCAATCACTACTTTACAAGCATTGTTCTCATCCATCCTGAAAATAGTAGCAGTGTAGGGATTAACAACACTTCAAATCCATCTGACTGGTTCGTTGCAATTCCATTGAAACGATATTGTTTAGTTCCAATCGCATACCAAAATCGGTCAACATATCTGACAACATGCGCGCTTTACAACTAATTTGCATAATACAACTAATCTCCTAGAAGCATACGAGGAACAATGAGCAGTAACAGGGATAGGACGAGCTAGGGGTTCGATCTTACCCTTCGGGGATATCCATTAAATGCATTCAAGGACACCGGGATGTCTAGGGATGCCAGTCTGGGCAGCAGACGGTGGGCGGCGGGCACACGAGAGGGAGGGTGGGCACCAGGAGGGCCGACCACACCCAGTGGCGGGTCTGCTCGATGGCGACCGCCTGAGAGCACCTGGGCGCCAGGTTTCCCACCAGCTGGGGTGACGCCGCAAGTGCTGGGAGGGAGGGGCGGCACCACCAGCGTGCGAGGGAGGGCACCGTGCGTGCGAGCAGAGGGGCCTGTGTATGTGCCTCTGAGCGGAGGAGGTGACGGGATAAGCCTGGCAGGAGGATTGCTTGTTTTTTGTTTTGGTCCACAAGTAAAGAAGGGTAATCCAGTCATTTCGCATTCAAGTTATGTGATAAAAAGTGCCAAAAATAAGTTTTCGGCCAGAAAATGAGACGGAATGCTATTTTCAGTTAACATTTTGCACTATTCAGTGGTATTTTACGGGGCCGATGTCTTTCAATGGTTTTTTACGGAGATCGCGACCTTTCGGTGCTACAGAACCAATTTCCCCTTTTTTCGCTCGTCATGGAAATAAATTTATAACTTTTTTCATGATTTTTCAAAAATAAATGTCGGTAGTAAAGTTTTGCATAACTATACCACCACCGTCGTTTGAAACGACGGCAGACCCTAACCGCCATTTCAAATGGTGGTTAGGGGTTGAGCTGCCATTCAAACTGGAGGTTGTGACGTGGCCTCGCGAGCTGATCACCAGCCGTCATTTGAAATGGTGGTTGGCTCAACCATTATTTCAAGCGGTGGTTGGTGTCTCACCTGCCGGTGACTGGGGGTGCTTCGAGCCTAAAGATGGCAACAGGCGTGGTGCCTGCAGATACACCCTTCATGCGCCCGCGCCCACAACCAAAATCCCACACCCGCACCCGCGCCCACAACCCGCTATAGCAAACCTTGCCCCGTGCCCGCGGGCATGCCCGCGGGCACGCAAGCCAAGGCTTCGCAGGATGTGAGGAGACGGGGCTGGTGGGGTCACGGCGCAGATGGGAAGTGGCCTGGCAGCTTCGGGATAGGGACAAGAGGGAGATGCTAGTAGGCAAGAGGGGGCATCGCGCCATGGACGGGGATTGGGGAGGAGCCAGGGTCCGCCAAGGCGCGGACGGGGAGAAGCCGAGAGTCGCTGCCGTTTCAGCGTGGATGAGGGGAGAGCAGGAGGGCGACGGCGTCGCGACAAGCCAGCATGGATGGGGAAGAGGAGGGCTGCTGCCAGCGGCGGACAGGGTAGATCCGGATTCCGTAGGAGGCCGTCCGTCGGTGGGAAGTGGCGGCCGGTGGGAATCGAGGTGTAGGTGCGATGCGACCGTACGAGCAAATCGTGGTGGAGGCGGAGTTGGGGACTCGGGGTGCAGCGGCCAAGAGCCCAAAAGACAGGGGAGAGAAACCCTATCTGAAGTTTATATACATGGACTTGGGGCTAGGGCCACATGTCAACTATTAGAGCGGGTTTGACGGGTTTGCGAGTGCAGATCATTTTTCCCTCCCCACGAGCAAGTATCCGTTGGGTCTAGAGTCACGCCCGTGCCCGCACCCGCGGGTAGAGTCTCAGACCCATATCCGCGCCCATCGGGTTTCGTATCCGCGGGCACGCGGATATTTCATGCTCGTTGCCATCTTTATTCCAGCCGCCATTTGAAACAACGGTTGGGAGTGTCTCAGCTGTTGTTTCAAATAACAACTTTTTAAAATATATTTTTAGTCAACTGCATAATATTAGTTGAAAATAAGGAGAATTGCATGGAAATGCACACAAATTTCTGAAGTGGGTTACATAGCGCTGACCGAAACCTCATTCTCCTTATACTCCCAGGGCACATTCTCACCAGCATTGATAGTAAGTTGTGAGAAATTGTAGTTCTGCCAATCTCTTGGCACATGCTCATCATACTCATCATCTGAAGAGTTCTCTTTCAATGCACGTTCGTCTTCTTCGAACACCCTCTCGTACTATCTTAGTAGTTCTGGGTTTTCCTCCCTCATCAACCACACCAGCTGCTCCTTCCGGGTTTTGTTCTTCCTCAACACCTCCTTCCACCTCATGTTCTTCCCTCTTCAGCACCCTTGCCTCCACCCTTTTCACCACCCTCGGGTTCCTGATTCACTTGAGACTTCTAAAAAATTTGGACAAGCAAAACCATCGGGCAATGATTTTGACATGCATTTGTGACATAATTCCTGCAATTTCTAGTACCTTTAAGTGGCATAAACTCCCAAAACACTGGATGACCTCTATTGAATAGTGCCACTATCGACATGCCATATTGCTCTGAATCTAGTGATAATGCATTGTATAGCCAGTTGGTTCTGCCCCCTCACTTCTTTCTCCGGCTTTTTAACGTCTTTCATGACTAAACTAAAATTTGACAAGCCAAACTCCTCTTGGTCCATAAAACAAATGGACACGAACTGTTTCTGACATGCTTGAGATCATACAGTGCAACGACCACTATTAATAACAAATCTAAACTTAACTACACCGGATCTAGTGATTCAGAACTAAAATGCTTGGAATAAATCTACTAAATCATAACTGCACTGCTTAGAGTAAACCTTGTTAAATAGGACTGTCATCTAATCATTTAGATCTATGTAAATCTAGTGAAACAAAACTACACTACTTCCAATAAATCTACTAAATCATAACTACAGAGAGTTGAAATCGGCATAAAATCTGAAATGAGTGATTCGGCAGAGCTTCGCTACTTATCGCCTCATCTCCAATCACTCCCTTCCTTCTCGTCTCCACCCCTCCTTTTCTTAATTTTTATGAGATTTTTGGAGAATTTTTCGAGCTTTTATATGAGAGGAGAATGAACCGCGGTTGCAGCCTGCAACCATCGTTTGAAACGGTGGTCGAGCCAACCACCCTTTACAGTGGTGATTGCTGCCTGGATCGCAGTCCCAGCAGTTAACTGTCGTTCCCAATGTGGTTGCATCCTAGGGCCGTGTGCCCAATCCTGTCGTCGATTTTATTTTGAACGGCAGTTCAGTCCTTGACCACTGTTTGAAGTGGTGGCTGGGGTCTGCCGCCGTTTCAAATGACGGCCGGTGGTATAGTTTTGCAAAAAATTGTGGCCGGCATTTATTTTTGAAATATTACTAAAAAATATAAAAAATTCCTCGTCGTTGGATGACATGCGTGGTGCTTGGGCTTTTGGGCCGACTTGAAAGTCACGAGCCACGATTGCTGACGCATGCAAGCAAATTGTAAGGATCACTCATGAATTTTTTTCTCAAAATTTTCAAAAAGGGAAAATGCTAAAACGGTTGAATGGCTTCGTTAGGCGAATGTCAATCAGAAGAACCTGAAGCGAAAAGAAAAAACTACAAGAAGGACAAAAGAATCGATCCATTTTTTTAGAAAGCTCCTTTTATTGAAAAACACGATTCCCCTGCAACTTTGCGTGAGGAATATTCCGCTAAAACATTTTTTAGACACATAGTACAGACACTGATGTTTACATGCACATATCCGCACTTGGCACTATGAACACACACTCAACTATATCTCTATGAGCATCTTTGAAAACTGAGTGTACAAATCCTCAAAATTGGCCGGTGCCTCATTGTCAATAAGCACATCATTTACCACCAAAGAATAGCGCTAATTAAATCATGAAATAAATTTAGAAAAATGTGAGAACCAGTGACGGTTCCATCACTCGGAACCTTACCATCTTAGCTACATTTAGTTCGCAATATTCAGCTAAACTTTAAACACTACACAAACTTTTTATGATGGTTTAGCTAGCTAGGGGTTAATCTTGTCCATCATTCGCAAGTTTTTGTTATCTTATTATAAAATTTTCAATTCAGTTTTCAAGATTCTCACTACTAGATGAATAGCTAAAATAAGAAGGGCAACATACCAATTAGAGAACCCGCAATGGGTAAAGTAAGCTACCCTATGCAATATCAAGCTCATCCCATCTTTTCCCGGAGTTTCGACTAGCCACTACTGCCTCCCCATGTCATCCGCCATCCTAGCGACCATGAAGCACAGGGTTCGCGCAGCCTGCGATGGAGCTTGCTCTAGTACCACACACGAGCTTAAGCTTCGACGCACGCCATCAACGGGCGAGCCCCATGTGTCGAGCTATGGATACGCAATTCTACACTATGCATTGTACTCAATCTGGTACAACACATTGTCATGGATGAGCCGGCACTGAATTTAAGGGGGCAGGAGTGGACCCTCCTATGGAGGCCACCCGCAATTGACCATGCTCTGGTGGCTCCATTATGCGCTGGCCACCTCACTGTGGCCCCTCCTTGCTTCATGTTTGTTTCTCTTGGTCTCTGTGGGAAACCGCATGAGTGGGTGTGGGGTTCACTCGACATCGAACCACATGTTAGCGGCACTCTCGCTACGACTAGAGACGATTTCTCTCTTTGCTTTTTTTTATTCCACAAGCTGACATGGCTATGCTATAGAAGTCACTACTCACTAACGCCGGTTGTGGGTGTCCCAAGGATTACTACATGATGCCTATGTTATTATTTTCACACAATGCTCATATACATGAATGCACACTCACTTTTATGAATACACACATGCAGATCTAAATTTAAATTTTAGAATCGACATTAAAAAAAGAAATACAAGCATCCTGCACCGAGTTAAGGACTCAAACTCAGGTGCAAATTCCACCACAACAAGTAACATTACCAGCTGAGTTATCATTACCAGCTGAGTTATCGGTTCGTTAGGTGTACCCTACATGACTATACACTTGTCCTGAAACTGTTGCTAATTGTGAACGAAGTAGAGTCTCGAAATTTCTAGCAGAACTGGAAGTGGCAATAATAAAGACATTATCTTTGCAACCTTTTTCAGGTTATTGTCATAACTGATGAAAACTGGTCTATGTATGAGCCACTACTACCATAAATAATTATTAGGAATCGAAAGATGAGCTCTCTTTTTTCAAGTGCGTATGCTGCCAAATGCCAACAACCATCAAACTCACCTACCAATTTCTCTGTCTTGTGTGTAAATAAAGGAAGGACTCATTATTATGTTGTATGACAAGACACATTTCACATGACTTCACATCTAGTAGCTTTTACTCGTTCGATCGGTGCCATCAAATGAATGTACATAAAGCAAAACACAAGTGTGACTAGTGGTCCATTAGAGAAAGGAATATAAAATGAGAGAAAATTGAAAGAAGAAAATGAGAAATTTAGCAAAAGCCACCTTCTCCGGACGCATATCGCTAGTCCAGCAAGACGCCGAAGAGGAGGTCATTCCATCACGTCTGGATCCCAAAAACTCCAAGAAAACCGGTCAGGTGACCAGTGGCAACTGTCCTGACGCCAAGGAAAACAGCCCGGCCCTCGTGTTCCCGCACGTGGAGTTTCGTCTGTGACGCCGAGTGTGTGACGATTTCAAGGGTGATGACAACAAGAAAAGATTAATTACTGCCGACTGTACACACAAGGATGAGTTGAGAAACAATCCTTGATAAAGAAAAACTCGTACCCGTCGGGTGAAGGTCTTCTCAAATATATGATGATTAAGGTAGAAGACAATCTCGATCACGAATCGAGACTAGGCTATTGCAGATTCACTCCTGTGAGGATTTGAACCACTTACTGATAGGGTGCTACTCGGGTGCTCTATATTCTTTTGATTAAGGTTAAAGGTCCTTTCGCACCTGAGAAACAATTCTTCCTCTCTGAAACTAAGCAGTGTTTGAATCAGAAAGTCTCTTTTGTGCCACTGAATAATATTAATATTTCTCCCAAGATAGAGGGTGATTAATACATTCCTGCAATACCACCTACCACTTTGGATTGGAGCCCCCACTTACATGTGTTAGGCCCACTTGTAAGCGAGCCACTTGTAATTTATTTTCATAAAAGTGGGATGGAAGCTGTCCGCGTGGACAACTGCCAGGAAGAAAATAGGTGGAAGTTTTCAGAATTTCAAGTTGTGTTTGGTGGTTGCACACATTTCTCCGGCAATATCTACAGTAGTGCAGGATCCATAATAATAACTTCCTACCATTTTTTCTATTAAGACTTTTCTTGACAGCGAAATCATGCCAGGCATGGGTGAGATCTAGTCGGATCGTCGTCCACCTCCCGCCGCCTCTGCCTCTATCACCATAGGCGCCGCTTGCAATACCCAAGGTGTTGTGCTCCAAGATTAGGTGATGGTGTTGCTGCCCATCGTGGCTAAGGCACTACCCAAGGTCGCCTTCCTGATCTTAATTTTCTGCGAAGATTACGCATCAGGCTTCTTTTTGTTGAAAATGTATAAAATTATTTTGCATTACAAGACCTGCAATTTTTTATTACATAAAATTAGTATTCTTTTTTTTATCTTTAATCACTTTAGTCCCCATATGTTTTTTAAAATAGATATGATCCTAGAGAGGGGAGGGAGCAGAGATGGAGGCACGACATTCGACCTCTGAACACGATCAATGGCAAGAACCTCCAACTCCTTCGACCCGACAGCTCCAAGTGAACACCGTTACTTCTGCTCGCGCACGCATGCCACTTGGCTACCTCCCAAAGTTCCGCGATTTCATATTGGATCGAGGTAAAAATTTCACGCGCTAAAAGAAAGTTTCTTTCAACGGCTCATTTTTCTTGCGTCATTAAGTATTACCCGATCGATGACAAGGACGAGGAAAAACACGCCTAGAATGTAGCCTCACCCTCTAACCACACAGTCCTGTTCGTTTGGCTAGTGGTTGATGGCCTAGTCTTTGGTTTTGTTACGAGAGAAAATCTGCTATTGTTAGTTCTTGGTATTTGGTTTGTTACGAGGAAAAATACTTTTTGTTACGTGATACGATAGCCAAACGAACAGGGCGACCGCTCGAAAAAAAAAAAGACTCCATCCTTCATCCTAGATCGTGACAAAACTGATCTCAGGTGATGATCGAGATCGTGACAACCTGACCTCGAGTAACGATCATTTTGCCGTGTCATTAAGTATTACTCGACGAGGACTAGGAACAATTATTGGTGAGATACCCTTTACTGCTCTCTTTCAAGCTCTATACACCCAGCTCGTCAGAATTACAACCTTCGTCCCAGATCATGACAAGCTCATCTCAAGTCGTGACAACCTCGTCTCAGCTGACGATGGTGATGCACGATGACTGTCCAGTCCATATAGGAACAAAAGAAAACAAAATCTGGCTGGAGTCCAGGAGCACGCACGTTTATAAAACAAAAAACAGGGGAGCAGAGCACAACCCAAACACAGAGAGCCTTCGTTTTCAGTTATAAAAGAAAACCCAGCCCAAAGAGGGGTGGCTGAGGCCATCGCCTTTCGAGCCAACCTCCCCTGTTTTCCTGAAAAGACCAACTCCTTTGTCCTCGCCATAGCCATTCCTTAAACCCAGAGAGAGAGAGAGAGAGGAGAGCAGAGGAGAGAGAGGGGGGCTCCAGACTCCGAGAAAGTAAGTCAGTGATAACTGTCCACGGTGTATCTACAGCGGCGGCCACTCGCCGGCGTGAGTAATCATTGAATCTTGTTCATTTTCTCCGGGTGTTCCTCGTTGCTCTGTGCAGGGAAGCCGGCCATGGCGGCGGGGCGCAAGAAGCACCAGGGGAGCAGCAGCGAGGCGGCG
Organism: Cenchrus americanus; assembly: GCA_947561735.1. Lineage (NCBI taxonomy): Eukaryota > Viridiplantae > Streptophyta > Magnoliopsida > Poales > Poaceae > Cenchrus > Cenchrus americanus. The sequence goes on from OX387242.1 coordinate 194,613,339, forward strand.
GCAGCCGCGCCGGAGAAGGAGAGCGGCAAGGGGAAGGGGAGGGAGAGGGAGATGAGGGCAGCCGCCGGCAAGGAGGCGGCGAAGGAGAAGCAGAAGCAGAAGGGGAAGGAGAAGGAGAAGGAGGTGAGGGAAACCGTCGGCAAGGAGAAGCCGGCGAAGGAGAATCAGAAGCAGAAGGGGAAGCAGAGTGAAGTGAGGGAAGACGGGAAGGAGAAGGAGAAGGCGGCGGAGAAGCAGGGGAAGCAGGAGGCGGCGGCGGTGGCGAAGGTGAAGCAGGAGGTGGCGGCGGCGGAGAAGAGCGCCGGCCAGCAGTTCTTCAAGATCTTCTTCCCCGACCAGTCCGGGGAGCGATTGGTGAGCTTCTTTCACTGCGTCCCCTGTTCCATTTAATCCATGCATCAATGGCGACCGGTGGTGAGGACTGTGCTATTGCTTTTGGGATTCGGTTCCTTTTCCCCTCCCCCAAAATGGAAATTTTACTACTTATTGCTGCTGCTCCGTGAGATGCTGTGACGATGGTCCGACCTGTTCTGTCTCCGTTAGAAATCCGAATGCTATTGCTTTCCGATTTCCATGCCAGCGTTGATCTGAAATTGTTCAGGGGAAGTTTTGTGGGTTCTTTTTTTCCCCGGGTTCCACTAAAAAATTCGGCAGGCAGTTTGTTTTGATTTTCACGTTCTAACAATATTTGCGGCAAAAAATTTTGACAGCCTTTCGACCGAAAATTGCCGATACCAAAAAAAAGAAGAGGTTTTCTCTCCTGAATGACCCCTTTTTCCTGATGTTCTAGCCGTTAGTGGATTGCGTGTCATTTATTCATTTACCTCTTGTTGGTGCGGGTATTGGTGTCCCATTCGGGTTTGGTTGTCCAATTCGGGAAGTGTTTGCGACACTGCAAATACCACTCGGAATTCGACACTGTAACGGGTGTTGAATGTCTGACTCGGCAAAACGATTAGGAAATGGGTGTCTGGGTAACTCTGATACTCCAAAACAAATAGTAATTTGGGACAGATGCAGTATTCAGTAATGTTTCATCTCCTGGTTGTGATTGCATATTCCAGCACCGTCAGATTATTACACCGCATACCATGTATACACTGTTTCTTTGCTGGTTTTACTTTTGATCTGAGATTGTGTCACACATGCAACTTGCCTTGGTGGCAATGTGTGCATTCTACTGGAGAAAAACTGACAGTTTCTTAATTGTTGATATGTGTAGAAAATTCCGACGGCGTTCCACCAGCACCTCAAGGAGCAGCCTACCGGACTGGTTTCCCTGAAAGGTCCGAGTGGAAACACATGGGAGGCAGTACTTACTTCAGACTCCGAAGGGTTGTTCTTTGAGCAGGGGTGGAAGGAATTTGTTACGGATCACTCTGTCAAGCAAGGTCACTTCTTGGTCTTCACATATGATGGATTCTCACGATTCTCCGTGACAGTGTTCGGTTCACTTGGCGTCGTGGACCCACCAGCTTTGGTTGCGAAGCGTACTAACAATGTAGTGATTAAGATTGAAGATGATGAAGAAGAGGTCCATGTGGACATGGATGCAGGTGACACCCCTGAGACATCAATTCTCCCCCCAGAGGAGGGTAATGGAATAACAGGAAAGAGGACTAGAGAAGTGAATGATGTCATAGCAGATGGCAATGCATCAAAGAGGCATTCTAGTGTTCCAAAGCAAGCTGAGAAAAAGAGACCTGAAGCTATTGCCGGTACTTCGAAGGGTGCATCAACAATTGTCAACACTGAGAAAGGTAAAAGAAACTTAATGCTTAAAAAATTGTATACTAACCATGACCTTAATACTTTTCTTTTGAGATGTAACCTGAATAATGTTAATATTGCAATCATTTTAGTAGTTTTTTATTGAAAACCATGAAACTGAGTGCAGGGTAACTGCATAAATGACTGATACATTCAGCACATGCCTGCAACTGTACTGCTGATTAGTTTTCTTGCATGGTCAGAACTTTGCTTTTTTTTAAAAAAAACCATGGTCAGAACTTAATTGGCAGTGACATTGCAAGCATGTTGTTACAAGGCCCTTTATTGGCGGTGGCAATTGGCTAAGATTACCACTGACTCTTCTCATTACAAATTAAGTGCTCTTATGTCAAAACAGGATTGCAATCCCAGTTCAGCATTTGGCACCAAAACAACCTGGTAGCCTGTCTGATTATATGCATAGCTTGTCTAGCACATTCATGAGCAACCATTATTTTTCTAGCTAGTATACATTCAGAATTATTGTCATCCATGCTTTTAACTCAAGGTAACTTTTGCATATCACAGTTTCCCCATTCAGTATATTAGACGAATCTTTGGCTTTCAACAAGACTCAGGTCAGAGACAAGAATATGCCTAAGAATGGTAAATGTAAGTTTTTCCTCCCCTGAATAGTTTTATTACAGTGAATTTGCCATCATCTATTGTTAATAAGAGTCAGTTCTTTGGACTGCACGATTTCTGTGAATAATTGGATGCTATTACATCTTTCAGTCATTGTGAAGAGGGTCAGGCAACCAGCCGTAATATCTCAAAGGCGTCCAGTAACTGAAGAAGAGAAGGACCTTGCTCTTAGAAGGGCAAAGCAATTTAAATCAAAGAATCCTTTTGCTGTGCAAACAATGATGGAATCTTATGTCTATGTGGGATTTTTCATGGTAATCTCACTAATTTCCCATATGCTACTTCATTTATATCGTATGTCTATGTGGGATTTTTTATGTGGCTATCACTTATTTCCCATATGCTACTTTATTTATATCGAGCTCAAAACTCCTTGTAGTTGCCTGCATGAACAGGATTCCTTAATGTGTAGGAAGTTTGATTTTTTTCTTAGATGCCATATAAATTCCTTGAATATAATACTGAAGTATGTTCTAAGAAATTTAAGTATCATTACTTTGAGCTAAAAAAAATGTAAAGATCATAGTTTGCTAGTGTGGTATGCTTTGTTGCATTCGAGGAAATTAATGTGATAACATGGCTATTCGCTATAGACTTATTGTTCCATTCCTGGAAATTTAGAATTGTTTAGTGTATAAAGAAAAACTGTTACTGGCAGCTGGGCATAATGAGCTTGATCTAAGTATAGATCTGCATTCCTATGTGTTTTCTTATATGCATTACCATTGGCATTCCATTTCTAGGTAGTTTTTATGGTGTAGTTATCACATCTGTCGAAAATCTATTACTTATTGCCGATTTATGTTTCTCTACTCTGCAGCAATTTGTTCTTGTAAAAGTAAATAGTTTTCCACGTTTCTCCAGTAACTTTGCAAATTAGCTTAGTTTGGCTTATTTAACCACTTTTTTATTCCCTAGCTTTCAGATCCCCCGTGGGTTTATGTAAGTTAGTTTGTTACTGTCGGATTGTAAAGTTGAAGCACCAGGAGTATAGGATACCTAACAAAAAGAGGGGGTTAATATTATGTTTCAGGTTCTTTCATTTGTCCAGTGGATAGTATATTTCCTGAACTTTTTCCCTGCAAAATTTTGGCTTATTTACCATTGGCTCGTTTATATTCTCATTGCTTCTCTGACTTGCTCCCATGTATTGCAGAACATCGCATGCGAATTTGTGAGAGAGTCACTTCCCCGGACAAGCAGGCAGATGACACTCTGGGATCCCCTAGGAAAGCCTTGGCAAGTTAACTATGTTTACTACAGCGAGCGCTCTGTCGCCTCTTTCAGTGGTGGCTGGGGTAAATTTGCTCTAGGAAACAATCTAGAGAAGTTTGATGTCTGCATCTTCGAGCTTTTCAAGGAGGACAACATAAAAGTGCACATCTACCGGGTTGTCCCGGAGATAACTCCGCTCCTCCGTGCCAGCAGCCGAGATTAGGATTTCCTTCGGAGAGCTAGCGTGTGATCTATTGACCTGCGGCTAGAGAATAAGAAGACTGGTAACTATTCACATGCTGGAGAATGCTTCTGTGCTCCTTCAAGAGGGTGAGCACTCACAATCCCCTGAAACAAACAAGTGACAATAAACAGAAGTTATGTGCTCATGTTGTGGCTGGAATGATGTTGTACCGGTCAAATAATGTCGTTGCGAACATATATACATATATATCTGAACAGTATATTATAGGAATTTGATGTGCACCCATTAGTTCTTTTCTAGCAGATTATAGTGAAAATATATCTTTTTCAGTAGTGGGAAAAGCAGGAGAGGGGTCGCGATTTTACCTGATCAGCTTTCCATTGGCTGGTGGAGCGGTAGTTGCAACCATGTGGCTCATGGGTGCAACTGAAATTTTGACAGAAACTGGCCTGCTGGTTATGAAGTATTCTGACGGTCACTTGGTTTCTATCTGTGACTGTTACTAAACTGATTTTTTTTTGTGACCATGCCTGCTGAACTACTGAATTTTTATTGTGGTGTGACTTGTGAGATGGCAATAGCCCAGACATTCTAGCAAATCTTGCAGGGCACAAGAACAGGTCTTTTTAGCACCTTGCAATCCTTGCAGATTGCTGTGAGACCAGATCTGACATGTTGGTTGCTTCGTTGCTGCATATCACAACCCACGTCCTGCTGTTCGAAACTAACCTGCATGTTGGTTGCTGCATCCATCTCACGGCTGTGCTCTTGGCCATCCAGCTCCTTGTTGCTTCACTCTGTTCTCCGTTAGATGCTGGCTTGCTGCTGATGGTTACAAGACCACGTGTTGAGGTCTCTGTCAGGCTCAACAGTGCAAGCATCCTTTGATTCCTTTCTACTCAATCCACCACTTCAGCAATGGAGAAAGATCACTCAGCAGCAGCAGAACATTTTCCTCAGTAACTGAAGCAGGTTAGGTGAGATCTAAACCTAATCATTGCTCAATGAGTCAGTCTGCAGGTTAAGTACATCAGAATGAGAAGATGAGCGAAAGGAAACTGGCTTTTTTTTAAAGTAAATCAATTGAATAAAAAAATTGAAACTGGCTTTAGGATGTCAGAGTTATTATTTGAAAGTCTTGCTTTGCTTTTTGTATTTGACAAATGGTACCTCCCAAAGTAAGTACACAAGTACTGTAACTGTACATTCTTTATGGTATGATTAGGAGAACCAGATTAAGACAAGTGATGGATAAGGTGAGGCATTAAGATCACTAATGTTGAAAGGCGGTACTGATCTGACTGCAGCTTCTTGCTGGTTGCAACATTTTAGTGCAGTGTTTATGAGGTTTGGGGACTTGGAGGCGCCTGATTTTCGCCTCACATACAGATGCTGGCGCAGCCACCAGAAACTTTGGCTCATCTGCAGTTAATGGCCCCTTCATTTCGGTAGGTTCTTGATTGGCAAAGGCAGCTGCATCTGCATCTACGAGGTTGTTGGCACGTACATGGTAGGAGAACTCAGAACAGTATCCAGTGTGCCAGCTAATTCAAATCAAACATATGAAATGCCAATAATTTAAGTTGACACACTTTTCAGCGTTAGTTTGTTGCGTGCGCATTTGCATGATTTCGAGCGAAACATGCATGCTCTGGTTGATGCATGGTCAGATGCTGCACTTGAATATATCTCGACCAAAACAAATATTCCGTCAGAGGGAGAATTCTGACAAACTGCATGCGGAATTCAAAACAGTAACAAATTCGAAGTCAATAGCCGGCAGTTAGGATATATAAACTGATGCTAAGAGAACACAATCTTCAGCAAAAAAGAACGCACAGCAGAAGGCTGTTTGCCTTGTATAAATCCATGTCACACAGCACTACCGATAAATTGAAACATTACTCTGGTATATTGTCTATAACGGCTCATGCATCCCCTCGTTGATCTCTTGGAGGTGGCAGCCTAACGAACCCATCTGATGAGGAATTTGAGGATCAAATCGGCGCGGTCCTCGGGTTGTTCCTGGATTTCTTGACCAGGAACAGCTTCTTGAGTAGCCTGAGCATCAGCGCCATGCTCCACCGCCGGCGCCGGACCACCTTGCCGTCCTGTGGGGAACGGAGATGCTTCGCTCGCTTCTCCAGGTCGACGATGGAGAGCTCTTCGTCGAACCAGGCCAGCTCGTCCTCCTCCTGCTGCTGCTTCATCGCCAGCCCTCCATTGTTGATCACGGGGCTCAGCGGGCACAGCGGCGGCGTGCTCGCGAGCTCCTCGTTGAAGTCCTCCCACAGCATGTCCATCTTCTCCTCGTCCTCGTCATCGTCCTCCCCTCCGGCGGCGGCGGCGGCGAGGAACCACGGCGTAGGGGAGCCGCCGCCGAGGCCGAGCTGGTGAGGAAACGCTGATGGGAGTCCTCCTGCATGCAGAGTGGGGAAAGTGAAGTCGTCCATGTCTCTTGCAAGCCTGCAAAATCTTTTAAGATGTATATATGTGTGTGGTGTTGATGTATGTGTGTAGTTACCACTACTCTCTTAGCTCCTTTGTATCTAAATTTGTATATCTATATATATGTGGAACACTTGGTGTCTACTACTACTGGGTACTGGCTAGCATGAGTGTGGACATGGATGGCTCGCTGTCATGGATGGTGCAACATCCTCATCTACCTACCTGAAATTGGCTTGTCTGCTGAAGATATGGGTTCCTGGGGTTTCAACTTTGAGGACAAGGAAATTATTGCCCAGTGATTAGTGCACACTGTTGAGCCAAAATGACAGCCACTGAAGGCTTTGATGCTTGAAATGATCACATGTTATTCAGTCTGCAGAGGATCTGTGCAGTATGTGCACGCAAAAGTTTAGGTGGGGTAAAGGCTGTGAATGCTGTAGAATGCAGCTTAAAGAATGTTCATGGGTCTGGCCTGCCTAACAGAAGCTGTGAATAAAGGATGCTGCTGCTGGTAGGACCAAACAGCCAGTACAATTTGAGGAAAAGGGATTGGTGCTGCATGGCTGGGGTGATTGGAAAGCAAAGGGAGGCTGCCTGGAATCCATGAACATGTAGATCGATCAGGAGTATTTGAGTGTTCTTGGATTGGGGTGGGGGGCATGCATTCTGATGGCTTTCTTCTGAAGATGTGATGTTGCTTGGAAAGATGGAATCTGATCTGCCTTCTCCCTGTCTATGTATGTCCTATGCTCTTCTGACCTTCTCGGGAAAGAGTAAAGATGACTGAATGAGGTGTTCAGCAGTGTTTTCCACTGAGAGGAAAAGATCTCTGAATGAATGGCCTTGGGTGACAGATTGTTCTGGCTGGCTCTGTATTGTTTTGCCTTGGTGTTGTCATCTTGGTGAGATAAGATTCTGAAATTGTACTGTTGCCAGCATACTCCCTCCGGTTTGGTAAAAGAAGTTGTTTTGGACATGGTTTGAGTCAAACATTTGGACTATAAATCATGAATAACTTTTAAGTCGTTGAGTTTGGAAACGTGAAAACTACATTAATAGGTTTGTTTTGTAAAATACTTTTATAAAAGTATACATATGTTAGTTTTTAATAATATATTTTTAGAAAAATAGGAAGTCAAAGTTGTACTTTGGAGACCGTGTCGCTGTCTTCCTTTACCACACCGGAGGGAGTAGGTGAGATCCTTTGGAAGTATCATGCAAAACCCTATCCATGTAGAGAGTATCTAAATTGTGAAAGAATCACCTGAACTAGCTTGGGGGCTACTGAAAATTTATGAGTTCATATTTAATTTCAGAATAGAGCAAGGACCCAGCATCAATATGGAAACCTGGAAAGACATGGTGCTTGATGGCACAGTCCACTCATGTAACTATTACAAGAACAGAGAGTTTGCCAAGTGGAGTGGACATGTCACACCAAAAACGTCCAAGAAAATACATTGGGAATTCAGAGTGAACTGGAACCAGAATTAATGAATTTTGGATAGCTTAGAGAAGCCAATCAATGGAGATAATTCCTTGAGTACCTACAAAAGATGTCACAAAGTGGATATCTTTCGTTCCCCTAAACATAGGTGCACTAATGGACCAGTAGCAAAGTTCGGCCTTTTATTTGCTTTAGTACCTACAGTTGGACCGGCCATGGTGTGAATTAGCATGTTTAACACTCCTATATTCATGGGCTACTGTACCATCAAATGTCATCTCGTGATGTAAACCAAACAGATAGATGCACTATTAGACCAAAAGCAAAGCAATACTAGGACCTACCAATCCTATTGTGAATGTCTTATCACCACTTTTATGTTATGTAAAACGTTAGATAAGGATCATAAAGTCATAACAATATGTACTAAAGTGAAATATGTATGGAAATAAAATACTAGAAACTCATTAAACTGATAATTTCAAAACTAGCCGCAATTTTGGGTGTCATTTTATCACCTCCATGGATATAGAGATGGAAATAATAGACAATACCTGAGTATTTTGAAGCGAACCGGTACCCTAATGTTTTGCTCGCCTCAACACCCTGTGATTCCTTATGATCTTTGATGAGATCTGATCTCATCTTTCCACTCTTCGGGGAGCTTGGACCCATCTTCTCCATCTCGGGTGATTTCGGGCACCGGCAAGATTAGGATTAGGGTTTTTGATGGCTTCGTCAAAGATTCAATAGTGGTACGCCTACTTGGAGGTGGCAGTGTTGGTTGGTAGGGCGACGAATGCGGATGACGAAGGACAACCGCCGACGGGTAGAGTTAGGGAGGCAGAGAAATCTAACCAGACGATAACTTACCTAGCGAGAGATTGGTGGCCACGGATCCAGCGGCAAGAGTCGCCGGAGATGGACGCTAAAGGGCGGGGTAGGGCGACAGTGTGGTGATTTTGGTGTTGGAGTGGGAGGAGCGTTGTAGGGATGCGGGAGAGATTGGAGGAAGGAGAAAACAAGAGAATTCAGATCTGATTTCAAAATTTTGTATGTGGGGACAAACAAAAAAAAAACCTAGCCAATGTACAATAAAGGAAAGAGTTTTTCTCCAAGTGAGCTTGGTCTATGGACAGTGGGGCCAGTAGTTAGTGAGAGATGGGATAGGAAAGGAAGCTGGAGCATACTAGGAATTAAAATCTCATTTCGTTGTCCATCTTTTCTACACGTGGCGGCGAATCTTCCTCTCATCTCCTAGCGATCGACGTTGGTTGCCGCATGGGTCTATCCAATTGGAGCTAGCTTGTCCACTTCATCACGTCCCAGTCCATCACCGTCCATGACTCTATGGCCACAGGGTGTGTGTGACAGAATTGGACACATATATAGCTCTCCTTCATCATTTTAGTCACCAATTCTATTTCATTCTTTCTATTTGAACCCACTTTGATCAGTTAGCCATGTGGCAATAATTCTATTTCTTCGGATCCAAGCAGCAAGGCCTTGGGTCACTCACTCATTACAGGGCCGCAAAGCCTCTTGGCAAAGTCTCCAAGTGGTTGGATGCTTTGGATCTCTCCAAATCCAGCGAGGGAGACAGCACCGGTTGACGGTTATCCACTCCAAGTGGACCGGAATGGACTGGACTGTAATTACTAGCATTTTGGGGGTTTATATGTTACGATGACATTAGCCAATAGGAGACAAATTCATTGGATGCACACACATCATTTATAGTGCCAAGTTTTTAGTGAAGTGGTGTGTGTATGGGGTTGGATATGTGGCGTGCATGGTACTATACCTATACGGAAATAAAAGTGAAGTAGCTATACACTTTCAGTTTAGTTGGGAGGCTCTATTTGGCAATAACTCCACTATGGTCCAGTTCAACTACTAGTAGCTCCAATCCTTGACTCCTTGTACTCAAAGATCCATTGATACAGTTGGGCACTGGATAAGCTATGGCTCCTTAGCAAACAGGTCCATATATTTTGTGTTTTTCTTCTTATTTTAACCCAAATAATTAGCAAAAAATAATTTTTCCTCTTTGTAGTTGTCAACCTCCTTTATTCATCCTCTGCAAACTCCATGTAACACAGCATTTTGGTTTGCAAAATGCCTAATGAAAAGTTCATTGAGGTGGGGATGCTCTCCTCCCGTTGGCCTTTAAAAAATTCCTCTGTACATTTTCAGATTCCAGTCTGAGCGTATATAGACCGCTCCAGGCTGCTGAGAATTAGTCACGCACCCGATTGTCCAGTGTGAAAGGTCAAGGATGAAATGGTCGCTCTTGTCCGTTTAGAACGAAGGAATTTTTACTGTTACTCCAAATATCCTTTTAATTTCCTGGTTACCCTGAACAAGGATGGAACCTAACCCGACCCCATCCATATGTGGGGAAGCTGGCACCTGTTCACAGTTCACATGACAGCGCCCCTGTTTCATCTTTTCCTTGCTGATGAAAAGAAACGGATAAGTGAGTGCATATCTGCCTTCCCTGGCCTAACATTTGTTTTTGCTGTAAAGAAACAGAAATTTTGCAGAGTCATGTGAGTTCCGAACAGTCTCGGATCCCTTCTTTCCATTTTTTCCTTCCAGTCCTTTTAACTCTTTTGAATTGTGAGAACAAAGACTTTGATATCCATATGTGTATGAGGGATTGAAGTGTAATATATATTTTATGGAGTAAGTCGTAATACTTTTGGGGAGATAAGTCTCTAGTAATCTGTTGGTGGGAATCGGACCCGAATGTGGACGCCGACACAACAGCCCCCTGAAAACTTCTCTCCCCTTCGAAGGATAGCGGTCGGGAGGCCACCGTCGACTCTACCCTTTGTCACTACAGCTACTAACAGGAAACAAGAAAGGAAAACAAGGGATTACTCAGCAAACCGAAAGCCGTAAGACTTGCAGGGGCCTTCGGTACTCTCTTCTCATTACAGTGTGTCCGTTTCATTACAAGGGGTTCACTATTTATAGGAGACCCCTGGGCATGATCATCTGCCTCAATTACACCTTTTCCGTTCCTGACAAATGGCTTTAAACACTTTACAAGGGTATAACAGTAACTCCCCGCGTCGTACAAGCCTCCAGCGCGTCTTCGTACGGCCAAAACACCTTTACACGCGGCGCCCCTTGTTTCTGCCTCGTACTGTGCCCCCTTTACACGTTCGCAGCAGCCACGTGTCGCAGCGCACCGCACCTTCGGCGCCGAAGCAGCCCACGATCTCGCCCTGGTCGCGTCGTGCCTTTTGGGACATCTCGCCCGGGCCACCTCCAGCCCCGGCCGAGGTGCACTCGACGTGCGGCGCTTCTGGCTCTTCCAATCCTTCGGCGCCGAAAAACAACTGTCCGTGCTTTCGGCACCGAAGGCCAGCACCGCTCAGATGGGCTGCACATGCACAACGAAACTCACATAACTCGAGCAACATCAGCGTTTTCATTATATCACCATTGCAAAGTTTCCCCCGTTTAACCGAAGCCGCGCGTGAGCTGAAAACGACAACCCGACCGGACGTGGTAAAAGCTTCCGAAGGCCATTTTCCCCAACAGTAGCCCCTCGTCAGTGAGGGCCGTCCCGTCCTCAAGACGGGCCGAACTTACGACCAACTCTTCATAGGGCGAAAAACGGGCTTCGGAACTCCCACGGACGGCCCACGCTGACGCGGATCCGAGCAAAAGACGTAAGCTGCCCTTTGGAAATTTTACCGTTGTGAGAGGTGGTCATCGGGTTAAAAATGTAAATTCGCCTGTTACTGGTGCGATTATCGGGCGCTGATGCACTATAAAAAGGGGACTGACCCTTGGGATGCCCCACCCCACGGCCGTGATCTGCATCCACGACGCGTGAAAGCTCCGAAGGCACTGTTGTAAGATTTCCTTCGCCCTCCACCGCTTTCGTTCTACTTCGCATTTAGACCGCACTCATGGCCCCAAAGAGAAGACGTGATGCTGTCGCAAAAGAGATCCCGAAGAAGTATACCTTCGGCCGGAGCCAGATTGACAGCACCGACGTGGGCTCTCTCGTGAAGAACCACATGGTCGGGACCGACCGAGCCCCTAGCCGGGAAACTGTACCGCGGCCACGTGATAACGAGGTCGTCATCTTCCGCGATCTGCTGTACGCAGGGCTTCGGTTTCCCCTCCACCCCGCCGTCGTCGACATCCTTCAGTACTTCGACATCTACTTACACCAGCTCACCCCCAACGCAATCCTTCGTCTGTCGGTGTACATGTGGATATGCCGCACCACGAAGATCAAGCCTTCTGCTGAGGGGTTTGCTTTGGCGCATCAAGTCCACCACCAGCGACGGACTGTCTTCGAAGAGGAGGGGGACCAGTCTGTCGAGAAGGACTGCCAATTTGGCTGTCTAAATTTTTCGTACAAGTCCGGCGTGGTGAGCCCCATGACCGCCTACCGGAACAAGTGGCCTTCGGACTGGCAGCAACACTGGTTCTACCACACGGTGACTCCCCTCTCCCCCGGAGAGTCTCACCCTCTGGCCACGAAGGAGCTGCCTCCCCTTCACGAGTCTTACGCAAAGAACCCCTCCTGCCCCGAAGGCGACGAATTCGTGATGATGCTTCGCCGGTTCGCGCGTAAGTACAAAACACACAATATTGTGGAGGAATATTGCAACATCCCAGTATGTCCGCTAGTGGACGGCTGGGTTGTGGCCGACGACGCCTGGGCGGACGACATCGGCGACATCCCATGCCCCGACTGGACGAAGGCTTTCGGCTTCACCTGCGATTGTGAGTGCTTTTGTGTCTTTCGGTGGCCTTTTACCCGCTTCTTGTGTTGCTGATGCTTCATATGTTGACCATTCGAAGTTGCTGGTTTGCAGTGCTGAAGAAAAGGAAGGTGGAGGCCCATGGAGATTTCATCCTCGGCCCTGTGTCGCCGAAGGAATACAAGGATACTGTCGCGGAGCTTAATGGATCTCGAACAAACCGGGTGTTCGAGTTTTTCAAGATCAATGCGCCTGAGCGCGTCGGGTTCGCCAAGCACCGCAAAGCAGCGGAGAGGAAAGCTACTGCGCTTGTGGCCGCCGAAGCAGACGCTGGCGAGACGGCGACTTCGCCACGCGCCGCTCCGAAGAAAGCCAGCGAGAGGGGTGCCCCCGCTGCGGCCATCGCCACCGCCGAAGGGAGGGCCCGGAAGAAACGTGGCGGCCGACCGGCGGACTCGCCCCCGCCGCCCAAGAGGACCTGAGTCGTAGACTTCGAGACCGGCCTCGTCGAGGATGTGATTGCTGTCGTGCCGCTGTGCTCGGCCGCACCTTCGGCTGAGGCCGGTGGAGAAGCCGGCGGGCCGCTGCTCGTCCCCCTCAGCCCGAAGGAGAAGGTCAGTGATGATGACAGCGATGTTCGCATTGTGTCTTCTGTTGGTGACGCCCCTCGCGGGCACAGCCCAACCGCCTTCGGCCCCGAAGCCCCTCAGGACGAAGGCAAGTCCAGCTCCACCTCCATCAGTTCATCCAGCTCCTCATCTGAAGGTACCGAGCAGTCCGCCTCCCCTTCGGCCACGGTCGCCGAGAAGGACGATTTTGTTGCCGCCACGGAGGAAGACGAAGAGGAGGAACCCGACAGCAGCAGCTATCGGGTGACACCAGAGGAGCCCCGAGCCGCCGTTGTCCGCCTTCAGGTTCCCGCCGAAGCCAAGCTGATCAGCGGAAAAAAGATTCGCTTCCTGGGCCTGACGAGCAGCGGACACGAGCGCCAATTCCTGGAAGAGGCAGGGTCGAGCTTCGCTATTCCCCACGAGGAGGAGTACTTCGGGAAACTTAGCTCCATCGAACTCACCACTGCGTGCGGGGATCTGTCCCTTAAGGCCTTCGTCGCATCCCAGTGCCTCGCCCGAAGGCTAGAACAAGAAAGCAAAGAGGCGAAGAAGCTGTCAGTTGCCGCGAGTACCTCACTTCAAAATCGGGTGGCGGAGCTAGAGGGGCGGTTGGCTGCTGAGCAGGAGCGCAACCGGCAGCTACTTCAAGCGAAAGAAGATGCGATGAAATCCTCCGAAGCTGCCTTGGAAGCACTGCGCCTGGACGTGGAGGCCTTGACCAGCACCAAGGAGGACTTGCACGCTCAGCTCCTCGACAAGGAGGCCAAGTTGGCCGAAGCGCAGAAAGAGGCGAGCCAGCTGAGCGACGTGCTGGGGAGGTACCGAGCAGATCATATCCAGAGCACGGAGGCCCTTCGCACAGATATCTTGGAGCTGCTGGAGCAGTGCAATCTCGGTGCGCCGCCTATCTCGTTCCCCCAGTGCACCGTTGAGGCGTTCTACGAGTTGGTGAGTGCCTGCTTCGACCTCATCGCCATGAACACAAAGATCTTTGGAGAGCTAGGGGCCGCGGTAGGGGTTCGCACGCTGGCGTACTCCGTATGCTCTCTGGTCCCTGCAGATCGCCCCTCTTCGGAGAAGACAATCAGTAAGGGTGATCTTCGGCGGCTGACGAAGGATAACTTTGTGTGGCTCACCGACGCGGAACTCGACGTCGCGCAGCTCCCCGTACTTGCCAAGAACCTTGCCAAAAATTTCATGAACACCTTCTTCGCTCAGCGTCGGTTCCGTCTCACTCTGGACGAATCAGTTCGCCTCAGTGCTCAGGTTCGTCGAAGCCACTTTTATTTTCGCTTTAAAACTCTACTTGTGGTGTCGACTTGTGCCCATGCTGACGTGTTGCCCTCGGTGTCTCGCATATAAGGCCTCGGCTGCAGGTGCGCGTTTACGATCGCCTTCGATCTCGGTTCGACGGCACTCCTCCCGAGCCCCGGTTCATGACGGAGGGTGACTGGATTGCCATGCCCGGAGTTCCCCTGATCAGCGCCGGAAATCCTGAAGCTGCCGCGGGGGTGGAAGGCAACGTGACCGACGCTCCCGGCGATGATGCTCGCGTTGCCGAGGAGACGACAGGGCCGACGTCCGAAGAAGCGCGCGTGGACAGGGCAGCAGGACCTTCAGACGAAGTCGAGCGTACCGAGGCAGCCGTGGAAACCGTTTCCCCTGCGCCTGCCTCCCTCGGGGCCGCCGCTGTCCCCAAAGTCACTGTTGCACCCTCGCCCGACGAGGCCGCCCCTGCCGTCAACACCGAAGGGAACGCTAGATACGACACCTCGGAGGCGGCGCACGCTGCGGAGCTCGAGGCCGCGCCGGCTGGCCGCCAACTCTCCCGGGCGCGAAGGCCCCACGGAGCCTGCAGCCGCCGCGCCAACCGAGGCTCCGGTCGTCACCGCTGAAGCTGAGGTCTGAAGGGGCACCGGGCCTGATTTTGTAAACAGATGAAACACTTCCTTCTGGAGCCGTGGTTATGTAAAACACTAATGTAAGGTGTCTCTACGCAGGTCCCTTCGGTGGCGCCTGCGCAGAGAGCCGAAGGTGCGGGCGACCCGCTCCTGCCCTTAAACTCTTTTTTTGTTGCCCCGAACGTGTGGACTAAATTTAGCATACACCACCCAGGCGTGTCGTATTCGGAATTTATATTATATCGTGCGGAACACTACTGACTTCACAACGAGGCCGCCAAGCGTTTCTTTTCGAATTTTTCGAAGGATCCTACGCGCCGGGAAGCCATCCTTAGAGAACGAGCCGCCCGTAGGGCGGCTAGGAGAAACTTAGTGGACCCCTTCGTGACCGAAGGGGTCGTTCCGAAACCAAAACCGGTCGAAGAGGGTATCATCGGGCCGCCCGAATATGTATATTTGATTCCTGATGCTTCATCGGGGGGCCCTGTGGTTGCGAAGACCGAGCCGGAGTGAGCGCCCGCGCACTGACTGTGACCCTGTCTTCGGCGCAGGACGGATGCCTACCGACGGCGAGCTTCGGCAAATGGCACTGGATATAATAGACACGACGTTTCTTCGTCTAATTGATGAGATCTGCGAAGATGTGCTTAACGAAGATTGACTGCTTGGGGGCACTGGATGGTTGTGGTTTTCGCGTCGCGCCAAGTGATGTCGTGAAGACTTGAAGTGATTTACTTCAGAACTCCCCCCGGAAGTGTTCGCGGCATGCTGGGGCGGCGCGGCTCCAACTGACTTGTATAGTGTGTGCTTGTGAAGAAGTGTATTGTGATTGTATTGTTGTGTCAAAGTGTAATACTAGATTGTTGTACCGAAATACATTGTATATTTGAAATGTGATAAGAGGAAAAACGAGGGTGTCTGTGATCACCATTTGTCCCCTTCGTTCCCGCACTTGTGTTCTGCGCCGTCATCGTGAACCTTACGAGGGGTAGTGCTGCCTTCGGCCGGTGACATCACCCTCGCGTCTCTTTTCGGACAGATCTGACCCCTAGTCGTATCAAAAACGAAACACCGCCGAGCCGTGCCCTCCGACGTGCTTTCACAAAGACCAAATCGGGGCCCTTAGACTGCGGCCGTATCGGGACGGACGTGACGCCCCCGGCGTGTGTTTACTCAGGCAAAATTGGGGCCCTTACGCTGCGTCAAGCAGACTTCACCTTCGGTCATGTCGGGACCGACGCAACGCCCCTGGCATGCGTTTACTTAGGCCAAATCGGGGCCCTTACGCCGCATCAAGCGGACTTCACCTTCGGTCATGTCGGGACTGACACAGCGCCCCTGGTGTGCGTTTACTTAGGCCAAATCGGGGCCCTTACGCCACACCAAGCGAGCTTCATCTTTGGTCATGTCGAGACCGACGCAGCGCCCCTGGCGTGCGTTTACTTAGGCCAAATCGGGGCCCTTACGCCGCATGAAGAGGACTTCACCTTCGGTCATGTCAGGACCGACGCAGCGCCCCTGGCATGCGTTTACTTAGGTCAAATCGGGGCCCTTACGCTGCATCAAGCGGGCTTCACCTTCGGTCATGTCGGGACCGACGCAGCGCCCCTGGCGTGCGTTTACTTAGGCCAAATCGGGGCCCTTACGCCGCATCAAGCGGACTTCACCTTCGGTCACGATGATAAGTGACAGGCTCGGCTCGTGCGCACTCAATGCAGCTCGTGCCCATGCCGTCACTTACCCCGCCGAAAGGCCACCTCGAAGACTATGCCCCCCTCAAGGGGTAGCATAGCTTCGACAGTGTTGCGAAAGCATACTCGAAAGAAAAAATCTTGGACACGAAGGGTTGGGGGAACACTGACTTATATTACATGTCAGAAACAGGGTACAAGGGGCCGCCTTGTTAAAAACCTCACACTTCGCGGGTCCGGAAGGGAACCACGAAGCCTCCCTCGTGAGGAAAAGAGTATGTCCCCCCTACTCAATGTACATATATTACAGACTTCTGAACACTACGAAACAGAAAAAAGAACTATTGAAACTCAAACTACAGCAGCCACTCATGGTGACTTCAGACGAAGTACTTCTGAAGCATGTCCACATTACAAGTGTAAGGCTCTTCTTCACCGGTCAACCGACGCAACTTGAATGCTGCTTCGTTCGATGTTGCGGTTGCTATAAACGGGCCCTCCCACTTCCCGTGCATCTTGCCTTTCATCTTTCCCTTCGGCACCTTACGCAGCACCAGGTCCCCTGACCGTATGAGCTTTGGCCTGATCTTCTTGTTTTTCCACCTCCGGGTTTCATCTTGGTAAGACAACAGGTTCGCTGCTGCTTGCAAGCGCACCTCCTCAATGTTCTAGACCGAAGCTTTGAGGTCTTCGTCGCTGGAGGGGGTGTCTCTCCAAGTGCCCAGACACAGCTCTTCGGCAACATGGCTTCTTCTCCGTACAACAACTTGAATGGTGAAAACTGAGTGGTCCTGGATGTAGTGGTGTTATGGGACCAGATC
Organism: Cenchrus americanus; assembly: GCA_947561735.1. Lineage (NCBI taxonomy): Eukaryota > Viridiplantae > Streptophyta > Magnoliopsida > Poales > Poaceae > Cenchrus > Cenchrus americanus. Next base: position 194,630,832 of record OX387242.1, read on the forward strand.
ACCCTCGGTAGCTCTTCGGCCCACTTGCTCTTTGGCGGATCGGTGATGTTCCTTTTTATACCGGCGAAGATTACTCCATTTGCCCTTTCTACCGCCCCATTAAACTGCGGGTGGTAGACCGAAGCAAAACACAACTTGGTGCCTAGGTAGGTACAGAATTCCTTGAAGTCGGCGCTGTCAAATTGCTTGCCGTTGTCCACGGTGACTTCGTGCGGAACACCGAAGCAGCACACGATGTTCTGCCAAAAGAACTTCTGTATTGTTGCCGAAGTAATGCTCAGCAATGGTTTCGCTTCTACCCATTTGGAGAAGTATTCCATCACCACTACAACGTGAGTGTAATTCCCGGGTGCTGTCGGTAGCGGGCTGACGATGTCAATACCCCATCAAGCGAAGGGCCACACTGGTGGTATCAGTTGTATCTCATTTGATGCGAACTTGTTGTAAGGCGCGTGGTGCTGACACTCTGGACACTGGCGCACAATGTCGTGTGCATCTGCGACCGCCGAAGGCCAATAGAAACCCTGGCGAAAAGCCTTCTGCACTAAGGCTCTCGTGCCGAGGTGATGTGAGCACATGCCACTGTGGATCTCATGGAGTAGTTGCTTGCCCTCGGTCACTGATATGCACTTTAGCAATGGGGCGCACACCCCTTTTCGGTACAGGTTACCATCAATGATGTGGTAGTTCCTCGCCCTGATGGCCACTCTCTTATCGGTGAAGCCATCTTCGGCCTCATAGTAACCCCTGACCGCCGCTACTATTGGGGCGTTCCAGTCCTCACTCTGTATGGCATTCACAAACTTGGGGGGCGTCACTTCGTCAGCGGCAGATCTTACGGTTGTTGTCTCGTAGAACACATCCGGGGGCAGAGGTTCAAGCAAAGCGGTTGCCTTTGCGTCGGCTTCCTTGTTGTAGTTCCTGGGAAAGCTTTGCACTATGATGCCAATGAAAAATTTCTCCATGCTTCGAACAGCCTGCAGATACTTCATCATGTCTGGTTTCTTTGCCTTGTAAGTTTTCCCAATATGACCGGCGACGAGTTCGGAGTCTGTCAAGATGGCGAGCATCCTTGCCCCCACCGCCTTGGCCTTCCGAAGCGCGAGCAGCAAACCTTCGTACTCAACCATGTTGTTTGTGCAGTTGTCACAATTCAACCGCAAGGCATAACGAAGCTTGATACCCGAAGGGGACTTGAGGACTGCCACTGCTGCTGACCCCAGATGGCAATATGCACCATCGCATTGAACCTCCCATACTGGCTCCATGACTATGGCTTCCCCCTTCGGCGCTGAAGGCGTCCAGTCGGCCACAAAATCGGCGAGGACCTGAGACTTTATCGCACTGCGAGCAACAAAGTTTATAACATGCTCCACCAACTTTGTGGCCCATTTGCCCATTCTCCCCGTGGATTCCTTGTTCTCAAACATGTCCCGAAGAGGGAAAGCTGTGGGGACTGATACATTGTGGCTCTGGAAATAATGCCGAAGCTTCCTCTTTGCCATTACCACCGCATATGCCATCTTCTCCATTTCAGAGTAGAAGAGTTTTGAGCCGCTCAAAGCTTTAGAGACATAATAGAAGGGAAACTGCTTCAAAGCATCTGCTTCCTTTCGTTCTTCCACAAGTACTGCACTGACCGCTGTGTCGATTGCTGCGATGTACAGTAGTAGCTCAGCCTTCGGCGGCGGCTTGGTCATGACCGCTGCGTCTTCTAGATATTTCTTGAGATCGTCGAAGGCTTGCTGTTGCTCCGGGCCCCACTGAAAAGCTGAGTTTGCATGAAGCACCTTGAAGAAGGGTAGGCTTCGCTCAGCAGCCTTGGAGATGAAGCGATTTAGCGACGCTATTCTGCCTGTGAGCCTTTGGACCTCCTTTCTGCTGCTTGGTGGCTGCATTCTTCGTAGTGCTTCGATCTTCTAGGGATTTGCCTGTATGCCCCGTTTGGAGACCATGCACCCCAACAGTTGCCCTCTCCGAATGCCGAAGATGCACTTCTCGGGATTAAGCTTGAGGCCATTCCGCCTCATGTTGTCGAAAGTTTCGGTCAGATCCGCAATGTGATCTTTCTCTTTTTCTCTCATAATGACGATGTCATCGACATAGGCCGAAGAGTTGCGCCCCAGTTGGTTGCCTAGAATCAGCTTCATCATGCGCTTGAAAGTTGATCCAGCGTTATGAAGGCCCTCTGGCATTCTGATGAAGCAAAAAATGCCGAAGGGGGTTGTGAACCCGGTTTTGGCTTCGTCCTCCCTTCACATCCACACTTGGTGGTATCCAGAAAAGCAATCCAGTAGGCTCAGCATATCACATCCAGCTGCCTGATCAATGATGACATCAATCCTTGGTAGCGGGTAAGGGTCCTTCAGGCATGCCTTGTTGAGTTCTGTGAAGTCAATACACATGCGCATGTTCCCATTCTTCTTCGGCACCATCACCACATTGGCCACCCAGACGGGGTACTGCACTTCTCTTATGATTCTTGCATCAAGTAACTTCTGCACTTCGGCCTCCGCAGACTTGACCCTGTCACCCGACATCGGCCGCTGCCTCTGCAGCTTCGGTTTGACCTTCGGGTCAGTGTTCAAAGCGTGCTCTATGACCGACCGGTGGACACCCGTCAAATCCGACTTGGACCATGCGAACACATCTTGGTTATTACGAAGGAACTGCAGGAGTTTGCCTTCGTCCTCCACGCTAACTTCGGTGCCTATCATGACGGTTCTGCTTGGCACGTCCGCGCATAAAGGGACTGTCTTCGTGACATCGACTGCTTTCATGCGCTCGGCTTCGGCCCCTTTCATGGACTGTCTCATTTGGGCCTCGGCCCTCTGCTCTTCTGCTACCACAACTTCATTGCCCTCATCTTCGTCGATAACATGGACCTGCCTGTTGTGCACTGACGTGTTGCGCTCGGCCCTTCGGGCCTCCTCCTGGCTACCATACACCGAAATCACCCCTGCCGCCGTTGGTATTTTCATCAGCAAGTACCCTTGGTGAATGACCGCTGCAAACTTGTTGATGGTGTTACGACCGAAGATGGCATTATAGGGGTACATGAAGTCAACAACATCGAAGGTTATGACTTCCGTTCTCATAGTGGCCTCTTGGCCGAAAGTCACATTGACGTCGATCTTGCCCAGGGCTTCGATTTTCTTGTTGCCGAAGCCGTACAGCGGGTCCTCCACTTTCTTCAGGTCTTCTTTTTTGAAGCCCATGCCGGAGAAGCATTGCCAGGTCAATATATCTACTGAACTGTCGTTGTCCACCAGAACTCTCCCCACATCATTGCCGAAGTAGTACTTTGTGTTCTTGCCAATGTTTGCTCTTATGACGAGAGGGTCATTGTGAGGGTAGTGTTGCAGCCGAATGTCAGCTGCCGTGAAAGTTATTGGGATGTGGGACCATGGCAAATGGAAGTACTTCCCGGAGCAAATGTGCGACACGCTTCGGTAATACTCTTGCTGTTGCCTCTCCGTCTCGTGCACCGGTTCAATGGACCCGCCGGAGATTGCATTGATGATGTTGACCATGCCCATCATTCCCGAGCTGCTAGAGTCAGGGGCCTCTTGCTTTGGCGGAGGTGGTGGAGGTGGCTGGGCGTAATGCGATTGATGGTGGGCGGCTGGGTTCGGTCACGAAGGCACAAATACCGACGATTGCTGCACGTGCATGGGAGGGGGCGGCGGCAGCTGCGGCGCCGAAGGCGTGTATGACTGCGGTGGGTGGAACACATGCGTGGGTGCCGAAGGCTGGAAGGATTGGTGGTGATATGGTGGTGGTAGGGCTCTGAATTGCCCCGCGTTCTGGTACTTCATGACGTGATTTACAGCCATGCCCGCTGCCTTCACCTTCTCCTCAGCTTCCCACTCCAACTTCATCTTGACCGCGGAGGGGCATTGATGTGTGTGATGCTGGGCGTCGATCCCATGGAGCCAACAGAAAAACCTCTCACCGCCGCCCCGCTGAGGCGGGTTTTGCTGCTGCAGCTTCGGCCCTCTGCCTTTTTTGTATCCGCCTTTGTGCCCACCACTGCTCCGATTCTAGTTCTGGTCAGGGGGTGCAAATACGTTGTTGATCTGACGGTTTGCTTGCTTCGGCGGGTGATTTTCCACCCCTTCGGTTGGTCCACTGCCCTTGTTGCTTTTGCTTCTTCGCTGCATTGGCTCTGTCCAGCCTTCGGCGGCGGTCTTTATCGGACTTGCAATATTCTTGCATTACTTCAAAGAGTTATTGCAGAGACTTCGGCTTGATTCTATCGAGCACATCCTGGCAGTTTCCAACCCTCAAGCCCCCAACAATGGTGTCGATGATGCTGCTTTCGGACACCCCGGGCGCACGCGTTGTCAGCTTCACCACCCTGTGCATGTACTCTTGCAGTGACTCCCTGTCTCCCTGGACACACATGTTGACGAGGTCATTGGAGTCTAGCTCTTCGACTTGCATGCCCTTGAAACTGGACAACAACTTGTTTCGCAGCTGAAACCAGGATGTTATGTGCCCCTTCGGTATGTTTGCATACCAATACTGAACCTCTCCCTTGAGGGTCAGCACAAGAGCCTTTGCCTTCATTGTGGCATCACCTCCGTTGGACTCCACTGCCGCTTCGAACTTCATAAGGAACTCTTTGGGGTCGTAGTCCCCGTCGTACTGGGGCAGGGTGTTGGCGTTGAAATGTCGGGGCCACGGCGCGCTCTCGAGCTCAACTGAGAGCGGGGATACCGGGACGACGTTGCGAAGCGGTGCATCTTCGGGCGCGAAGTGCTCCTGTGCCTGCCCCCTCTCCTGGCGATGGCCGATGCTCTGCCCTTCGGATGCGTCCTTCTCGCCGCTCCATTGATCCGGGCCCGAGCTCGCATGGCCCGCGGGGGTGTGCCAGGCATGCTGCTGAGCCGCCGGCGCAGCGTGCGCAACGGGCGTCGGTGCTGGAGCAGTCGGTGTGGGAATGTCTTGCTGCGGTGGCGACGTGCCGGCGATCTGGCTCTGAAGCAGAGCGAGGTAGCGCTCAGCTTGCCTGATGTTGAAGTCGATGGAGTCTGGAGCGGCGTGCGGCGGAGCCACGTCCTGCTGCTGGGACGGCTGCGCTTGCGACGAAGACGGTCGTGTCTCTTGCTCTTGCTGGGCCGCCACATACTTGCCCGCGATGAGAGCCCGGATCCTTCGGAGAGCCTCGATGTCTTGCGCCGAAGCCCCCAACCCCTCGAGGCTAACCTCGAACATCCCCGAAGCGGTGTGCTCGACCTCCGGAACGCTCGGCCCGGCACCGGTCCCCGCCGAAGGCTGGATGGCCGAAGCCGACGGGTTGGTGGGTTCCGGTGCTAGCGGAGGGGTTGGCGCCTGAGTCGTGGTGGCGTACGAAGACAGACCTACGAATTAATGAGAACCCTGATACGGCGAGATGTGTTGTAGACTCGTAGTATTTGAGAGATGTTGATGAACCACAACCCATAAAGCCACATGGCTGGGCACCTTTTTCTTGCAAAGCACACAAGGTTGCCATCCAATTATTGAAGCAATGTAACACGAGGAGGACCCTGCATTTCGGCCCCATGCGTGCAGGTTGCACGTTCAGACCGGCCTCCAAAGGCACAGCTAGGCAAGTCAAATGTCTTGTCCCAATCCCCACAGCCACAATTTCATAAAAACCCACAGCCACAAAAAAAAAGACTAGCAGCCCAAAAAAGAAGAAGAATTGCTTTGCTGCCAATTTGAAGCGCCAATGCTGCCAATCTTGCTACAGTTAATAATCTAGTTAAGAGTATATTGTTACGACCAAGGATAATTTTAGCTAACTGCTCCATAATTCATTTGTATAGTAAAATGACTAGTAAAAGTGTAAAAAATATGAAGATAGTTCATGAAAAATATATGTGTATTAATATCTATCTTTTAATTTTTTGGTGTGTGTATATATATAAGCATTTGTAAAGTTTGACCGGGAATAATTTGTCAAGGTACCTGTCCTTTTAGAACGTAACGAAGGGAATGGAAATAGAGTAAATTTGGAAATGATATTTGATTTGAGGTAGCTGAGTTTCCTATACACCTTTTTTGGACAGCATGGACGGCAAGATTAATGAATTAGGCAACTCATTACACAGCTGAGTTGCACCTTCGTTACGTGACAAACTAACAGCCCTTGTACGGGCTGACTACTGACTGAGAAGCTGAGAACTCTTAGGCAAATTTTTTTCAAGTTTGAAAAAAAATGCAAGTCCATATGAATTGGGGTACGTGTCGTTATCACAAAGGTCGGAGAATTAGCTGGTAGAATTTGTTTCTAGCCGAGGTGGTCATGTCTGAGCGGTGAGCGCTTAAAAGTCGTGTGATAACCCAGCATTTCTCCGCTTTGTTTCCATGGCCGCGCAAGGTGCCGCGTGTACTTTTTTTTTAAAGACCCTGTTTCCCCTTTTAATTGGAAACACCATTTTCTTATAACGATTTGTTACGTTATTAAAAAAAGGTTTGAAACTTAGTATAATCTTCCTGACTGCTCTTCGTCGGTCATAGTGGCAGTTGTTTATCCTGATTTAAAAAAAAATAAAAATAAAACTGTCGCAAAAGGTCCAATTTCAAATAAACGGGCCCAAGCTACTACGGACCATGTCAACAAGCAGGAATAGACTGAACTTTGAGTGGTACAGGCTGTGCACGGCGTTTTTAACTCCAGGACACAGCTAGCTGATATCGAAGGCACGCATATGCACGCCCAATTTGGCCTTTTGCAGAACCCTTTTGCCACTTTGTTTGAATTTCCTAGTGTTCCAAGGAACAAAATTGCGTGCGTACTTTTTAGGGTGGTCCCTAAAGTATGAGTAAATTAAAAAATAAGCATTCTTTTTGAAAAGATAAATAATAAGCATACAATACTTACTTTCTGGTAACCAGATACTAGTGCGGTACTACGTTCGGTGACTACGATCACGACAATGATTGCGTAATGATTGCTAGAAGAATCACCATCTTCTTTGCCAATTTGCATAAAAAAAGGTTGCATTGGAAAAAGAAGATCCTGTAAATACCCCCTCAGGTTATATGATATGGGCGTGAATTTGAACACTGATGCGGGGTGTCTTAACAAACTTACACTCGTTATCTCTTCAGCACCAAACAACACTTCTCGAGTAAATAAAAGTTACATTTTTTTGCAGGTCTAAACTTTCTTTTGAAAGCTTGAGCACTGCCAATTCATTTAAGAAGAAAGATATTTAGCAATACAATAAGCTCAGTATTACATAAATCTGTCTGCACAGAACTAAGATATACTCCATACACTAATCCAAACCTGTGCTACCAGGTGTCCTTTAGCCCCAATTTATGTCCTCCTGGATCATGGCGAATACCCGATAGATTGGGGCTCATGCTTCTTCCTTCATCATCGCAGTAAAATTATTTGGACCGTGCGGCCGTGCCAACGGGAGAGAAAAAGGCTGTTGCTGAGCAAGCTAGCCAAGCAGTAGCATTGCAGTTGCAGCCTTTTCTGTTGCTTGTGGAGCGCTGCTGCGCTGGACGACGTTGCAGGTGTCCTTGCTGTCTCTGTGCACGCCGAACCACCACCTACCCTCGATTTTGGGCCCTTCTGTTTTGTAGGTCGAGGACAAGACAACACGATGGCGAGCAGTCAACTACGTACAAAGTTCTTTTTTTCTCTTCAACATGGTGCTATTTGCTCAAAAATAAGAAAGATTTGCATAGAATCGATCTAGCTTGGAAGAAGTACTCCGTTTGTTGTTTTCAGCAAAATGGGCATGCGCCTAATGGCTCATTCGCTCCACCGGATTGAATCCGGTGAAATTGATAAATATATATAACAAGAGAAATTATGATAGCTGGATCCAGATTTATTCCGGGTCGGAAACTAATTTACTCATGATATGAACACCAAGAGACTCAGAATTAATCCACTAGTCAAGAGGTGTGGAAACAATCCGGCTCTTTGGATCCTTGTTATACTTATCATGATGAGTAAATTAGCTCTCAAATCGGAATAAATCCGGGTCTCTATAGTATATATATTGATTTTTCTCTATAGCATTTGTCATTCCCGACCGGATTGAATCACATGAAAACGAATGAGGCCTAAAACGGGTAAAAGTAATCAAAATGACCGTCTAACGTGAACCTAGCAAAGAGGTGAAGCCCTTCATTTTAGGGTTAATTAGATCCATGCCATTATAATTATCATGTTTTTGAACCACGCCATTACTATTCAACTAACTTACCAGTGCCATTACAATTATCCATATGTTTGAGATATGCCATTATGTACGTTTTTTGACTATTAGGCCCACACACAGGTCATTGTATTTTCGTATGGACTAAAATGCCCTCCATCAACTCCCTCTCCAGTCACTATGCTTGTGGGCTCCACATGTCATCCTCTTCCTCCCTCCCTTTATTCTCCTCCTTCCCACCTTGCTGCTCCCTCCGTCGACGCCTTGCTACAAGTTCGACGCCATCCTTGCCACGGCCGGTAGCGAGGGATGGCAAGGCGCGACGAGGAGGTGAGCCGAGGATTCAAGAAGGTGCGGAGCCCACCCAACGGTAGTAGCCCGACAAGGAGCAGCGACGCAGGGTGGACGGGGGATGCCGAAGGGAGCCTTGCACGGTGGTTCAGAGCGTCGTATGAGCAGAAAAATGGATGCACACGATTTTGAGGAAGCTGCGACCACGATGAATCGGCCAGAGACTTACCGACGACGACGAATCGAATCGGTGGACGAGCTTGAGTCGGCGGCGGGCTGCGGCCAGGGATCCTCGATTTCCACCCGTATGGACATGGATAGCAAGGAGAGGTGGAGGGTGGCCTAGGAAGTGTGGAAGGTCTGGGCAGCGACAGATTTGGTCGGCGGACGACTGGATGCCAGGCTCAGTTGGCTTCGTTCCTTGCGCGCAGATAGTCGAGATCGCCGCTGGGCTGGAGGATAGCGGCCACAGGTTCCTCTGGGTCGTGAGCATGCCAAGCCTGGATGACAAAATTCCAACACGGGCAAAAGCCCGCGGCTGGTGGAGCCTGCGGCACTCGCGGTCGGCCTTCCAAAGGATGAATCTGTCCCCACGGACTGGAGCTCGCCCGCGGCCGACCAGCCACTAGGGCCCGAGTTCGTCGGGTCGGAGCTCATCGGTGGACAGGCTCCCTCCCTCCCAATATCTTTCTCTCTCGGTGAGAGGTTGAAGAAGACCCTGACGTGTGGGTCCCACACGTCAGTGAACGAGAGACAGAGGATGAGCAAGGGCAATCTTGTCCATACGAATATATGACCCCCTCTAATACGCCCGCAGGTGGGCCACATACGGCTTCGAACGTGCCTAATGGCATTCTTCAAACAAGTGCAAAATTGTAATGACACTGGCAAGTCGAATAGTAATGACGTTCCTTAAAACATGGAAATTATAATGGCATGGATCCAATTAACCCTTCATTTTGAAAGACATAAGGCCTACTAGTCAGGAGACAATAATCCATGTTATATCATATATATATTCGACGCTACTTAGGAGTATTAATTAAACATAAATTCATTACAAATTCAATTGCATATGTGTAGGCTAATTTCGCGAGACAAATCTATTATGTCCAATTAGATAATGATTTTCCCATACGATACTACAATGAATATGTGCTAATTATGGTTTAATAGATTTCTCTTACGACTTATGAAATTAATTTCATATCGGCTCAGTCCTAATTGATATCCCAACATTGGACTCCAAACATGACAGAACATGCGCTAACCCATGGGTGGTGGAGGTTAAACTAAAGGAATTACAGGCCATCTAAATCATATGGTTTCTACACAACATCCCTTTGATACTAGAGTATATCCAAACAACTAGTCTATGAAAGCGTTCTTTAACCATTGTACCAAGGTTTACTTTTTTTCCGAGGAAAGAGACCTTAATTTATTTTTTTACTTGAACATAGGTTAAGTTCCTTAGCAATAATTTGCTTAGACAACATAGGTGAATCAGACCTCCAAAACGCAAAAGAGTCTGTTTCATTTTGTTAATTTCAGATTAAAAACCTGTTGCCATTTCTTGACAAGAGTAGTAATAAGATCCAAAATACTCCCTCTATTTTTAACTGTATGATGCTCATAAATGAACTAATTTATTTGTTCTAATCGTCATATATTTAAGAACAAGAGTAGTAATGCAACTTTAGGCTGGAAACAACCTGCATAGACTGCATCAACATGATTGCAACAATTTCCTCTAATAAACAACCGTATCTTAGCTGCAATAACATAGAATGATAACACTAACCATAACAGATAAACCTAAATCAAATCACAACAAATCCAACTCCATGTGCCCAAAAAAACATGCATAAAAAACATGTCTGAACTCCTGAGGAAGCCCAGCGCCCCAGCAAGAGCAGAGCCGAAGCCGGAAGGAGGCGCCAGCGTGGCAGCAGATTCCTTCCTCTCGTCTCCCCGTCTCCCACGTGCTCCGGGCGGGCCCCGCAGCCGCGCGAGTCCCCACGCGCCTCGGCGCGCGCGTGGACCCGGCCCATGGGACGGGGTGGACACGGGCCGTCGGATGCGGCAACGGACGGAGGATCTCGTGCCGCCGCGTGCGTGTTGGGCCCGCCTGACCGAAGACCCGTTTATTTTGATTTTCACCTGGGGAGAGTTTCGGAGGGTTTTCTTCGCAGGAGCGTCCATGAGCATTCAGGATATTCCGATTTGGGCCTTCGCTACGTGTAAATAAACTTACTGCGTACTGTACTCCCTCCCGTTCCATATTAGAAGTCATTTAGGACAGCGACACGGTCACCAAAGTATAACTTTGACTTCTATTTTCTATAAAAATCTTTGTTGGAAAGTTATATATGTATATTCTTATGAAAGTAATTTTTCAAGACAAATCTATTTATATGATTTTCACATTTTCGAACTCAACGATTTAAAAGTTATTCATGATTTATATTCCCAATGTTTGACTCAAAACTTGTCCAACCGACTTTTAATAGGAACCGGAGGGAGTAGTATATTTGCTTACGAATATCGCGTTCTCTTGGGCGACGCTGTTGAGGTTTTCGTATAAAAAAATCGAGATGTTGGTATTCATTTGGTTCGAAAGTTGTATCCATCTACTAGCTATTAATGCACGTGGTTATGGCTGATTTTTTTAACTAGCTTGTTTTCTATGTTCAAAGTTTTATGTGCTCATGACAAGACCGGTTGCTGAATTTTGGTAGAAGTTTCTTTACTCTTGATTTGTACTATATTTACTTTTCTGCCGATGTTCGGCCAAACTATGGGCTAACAAAATCGCGAATTCCTAAGTGTGGCAAGGTGTACAACATTGCGAATTTGTGCAAATATAATTATCTTAGGGGCATGTTAATTTGTTCTTAGTTGATGTTTGAGATCACAAGCTTTATTTGATGATTATATGCTTAAAAGCAAGCAAGATAGATCACTCAAATCCACAATAAATAATTATAAATTTGTTTTCACTCATGAAACATACACACGATATATCATAAATGTTTCTTGGAGCATTACACAATCCTTTTTTTATTCTTCGCAGAAGTGGAATATGCGTTCCGAATTGTGTTTACAAATCACTCTTTTGGTTTTTTAAAATGGTCATTATATATTTTTAGGAATCCAGTCCCGGAAATCGCGATCGAAAAGCAATCTCCACACAAATCGTACAAAATATCGTTAAAATTCCAACTCTTTTCTTAGAATATAAAATAAAACAAGCAAATCCATCTAGCACTCATGGTAGCAAATATCAGATTCTCCAAGGGCTAACGCAGCATATAAAAGTCCTGCCCCCTTAAAATTCCCACCCCATTTCATCTTGCCCCTCTCCCTCCCGCTTCCGACCGCTCCCCCTCTCCTCGCTCCACTCCCCATGACGGCGACGGCGGCGGCGGTGGTGGAGGCCTAGGAGACGGAACCAGCGGGGCTGTAGCAGTGAGGCAACAGCGCGGTTTTTCCTGTGGAAGTGGATGGCGGCGCCGGCGTCCCCGGCGGCGGCGGCGGCCGGGCGCGGCGGGGCCATGTCGTCGGACAACGCCAAGGGCCTGGTCCTCGCGGTGTCGTCCAGCGCCTTCATCGGGGCCAGCTTCATCGTCAAGAAGATGGGGCTCAGGAGGGCCGCCGACTCCGGCGTCCGCGCGGGTGAGTAAGCCTGGCCCTGTTCGCCGCGTCGTCCGTCGGTGGATGCCCGCTCTGGTGTCTGGATCTCCCTCCCCGTCGGTGGGTGGGTGGGTGCGTTGGGTTGGTTGGTTCGCACGACGGCGAGCCGCGTCGGGTTGTGCTGTTTCCAGCCATGTGGCTGCTTCGCTGGATACTGGAATCGCGTTGAAGCTCTGAAATTGATTTGTTGATTTTTTTTTTGTTCTCTCTTTTGCCACGCGGTTTCGGGTGGGTGTTCTTGCTTTGGTTGGTAAGAGGGATCTGCGCGCGGTAGAAAAAAAAGTGGTGGGCTGTTCTTGTCGGTGGTAAACTGTAGTTCAGTTGAGTCTAACAAATTTCACCGTCCCGGAAACTTGGGGATTGTGATGGGAGTTTTATTATCTCGAAGCTTATCGTTTCTTTATTTAGTTTGTCAGAGGAGTCTTGTACTATGGTTGACTCCGAAGATGTCAAATTTTCATTCGCTGTGGTAGATTTGGTTGCGTGCAAAATTGACCATCTTGATAGCAAAGCCCGATGGAGTCAGCCACATTTAGTAAAAGATGGTTCATGTTTCTTTGCATTGCAATTGGGTGGATGGATTGATTCTCTTTTGCGTGGTGGAAAAAGGATTGCAATGATTTTAGGGGGTGGGGCAGTATCCTGGAGACTTGGGGTCTGTGCTGATGCCAGAAACTTTGCTTGTAAAAGTAGTCCAATCAAGTCAAGGCTATTTCCTTCAGCTCTTCAGTGGCAACTTGCAAAGGGGGTCAATCAAGTAAAAAAGATGAAACTGAGTTTGTCTATCACTTTTTTTTACATTCCTTTATAAGGAAAGAGCTGAGTGAGTTCTGAATTTGCAATGTGCCTGAGAATGTTTGGTTAACAGTTCGTGCATTGCATACCTAGTCTGATAAATTTACTGATATCCTCCTGTATTTCAAAACTAATGCGGTTATGCTTTCCACATTGTTTTTTGTGCGCCTGTAATTACTAATCAGATGTTTTTGTCTTCATAAACCAGGATATGGAGGATATTCTTACTTAATGGAGCCTCTTTGGTGGATAGGCATGATTTCTAGTAAGCCCTCTTTCTGTTCCAATTAAGAGTTATTATTGACCTTGTTTATTATGATACTCTGTTTTCTCTATCACTCGTATGTACTCCCTCCGTCCCTAAATAAGTGTCGTTTGCGCTTCCCAAGAAACAACTTTGAGTAATTTTATATTAAAAAATATTAATATCTATGATACATCATTAGTATCATTGGAAAGATATTTGAATCTAGTTTTTTAACAAAATTATTTGAAGATACAAATGTTGTATGTATTTTCTACAAAAGAGTCAAACTTGTGGTATGCACCCCAACAACGACACTTATTTGGGGACAGAGGGAGTATATATTTGTGTTCCGTTTGAACATTTTCCACTACTCTTGTTGATCTAGTTGTCTCTCACCCTGTCGGCCTGCCATCTAACACTGTCCATGTTGATATTCCACACAGAACAATGACCGCAGAAAAAATCGTGTTGAGCCCAGATGCTGCCAGATTGTATTGGTTTATTAGAGAGAGTAACAGTTCATTCATAAAGCAGCTTTCGATAGTTTCATAAATGCCAGTGGATAATAGTATTATAGTTGGAGTAGCAGACCAACACTGGGCCATGAAAATTGCTGACACGGTTGAGAACTTGACATCGTATCATCTGAATGAGATACATCATATTAATACCGTTTGAGGCTATTTGATCTTCCTGAGTGTCTTTGTAAAATCTTTGTTGAGCTTATTCATAAGACATTGATGGATTGAGATTCTATAGTTTAGCTATGTGCTTTTTCCTTAGCAAAGTTGCTGCTTCAACATTGTTTAGGAGAACATGTTACTGAAATTTCAGAATGAAAGAACCTTGTCAAATTTTTACTTACGCGTCTTTTGTGCACAGTGATTGTAGGTGAAATTGCTAATTTTGCTGCTTACGCATTCGCTCCTGCTATCCTTGTCACTCCTCTTGGTGCACTCAGTATAATCATCAGGTAACATTTAGAAGATTACATGCCAAACTTACTAGCATTGTGATTTTCCTAATTAGTTATTTGATTGAGATGACAATCTTTTGGTAATTTCTGCAGTGCTGCACTTGCACATGCCATTCTACAGGAGAAACTGCACACATTTGGTATACTTGGTTGTGTTCTCTGTGTTGTTGGATCCATCACAATTGTACTCCATGCTCCTCAGGAGCGGGACATTGATTCTGTAAAGGAAGTTTGGGATCTTGCAACCGAACCAGGTATTTGCTACACTGATTATGCCTGACTGTTCACATTATGATCATTACAATCTTATTACAATTCTCACGGGCTAGATTTATTCATCAATGGTTTCTTTGCAGGTTTCCTTTGCTATGCGGCTATAGTAGTTGCAGCTGCGTTAGTGCTTATATATTTTGTTGTCCCTCATCATGGGCAAACAAACATAATGGTGTATATTGGAGTGTGCTCACTTCTGGGATCTCTCACAGTATTGCACCTCCAACCCACCCACCACACAATCTTCTTGATGTCTCTACTGGAATTTCACACTGAATTCCATTTTCTATCTGATAATAAGAATTTTGCAGGTTATGAGTGTAAGAGCTCTTGGAATTGCCTTGAAGCTAACATTCTCCGGAACAAACCAATTATTCTATCCTCAGACTTGGGCTTTTGCACTAATTGTGGCCACCTGTGTGAGCACCCAGATTAACTATCTAAATAAGGTAATCATTCAGTTTTACCGCTCCTACTATTGTCGTATATTGTTGGTTGCCAGTTACTCTGAAAAGATGATTGTCATTCACTATTGCTGCCTTCTCCAGGAACTTGAAAAAAGAACAAGTTCCATATGTTGTTGGCTTAGCAGCTTGCATTTCATTATTGCCATCTAAATGTCTTTCTAGCATATATGCGTCTAAACCAAATGGAAACTTAGCCATTTAGCCTCGTAAGCTTCCACATTGCTTAGCTCCAGTTCTCATTCCTTAGTGTACAATGGATACTCTCCCTCCGTCCCAAATTATAGGTCGTTTTGGCTTTTCTAGGTGTATAGTTTTTGCTATGCACCTGAATATAGTGCATGTTTAGATGCATATAAACGTCTATGAACCTGAAGAAAAGCCAAAATGACCTATAATAAATGACCTATAATTTGAAACGGAGATAGTAGATATATAAACATTTGAAGTGACTTGTTGACAAAGGATCAAGTTTCGATACAATATATGAATGACTTTTGAATTAGCACTAGACATTCAAAGAACTTTCAAACAACTTCTCAACTTATTACAATGTCTGTCTCCAGAAGGATACATATTACATGAAGCGAATAACATTACTTATGCATGCAGCTTATTTATAATCTGTGCTATGTGTTTCAACTTTGAACTGTCACTTGCAGTTCTTATCAAACTGACCTTCTAATATTTTAAAATATGGTTAATAAATTTCTTGCAAGCTAAGTTAGTGTGTTTTCTTATTTAAAATGCAGGCTCTGGACACCTTTAATACAGCAGTGGTCTCACCAATATATTACGTGATGTTTACATCACTTACAATATTAGCCAGTGTGATTATGTTCAAGGTAATCCATTGTATTACTTTTGTGAGAAGCAATGCACATTTTTTGGTGCAGCAAGTAATAAACTTCAGGCTTGCTGTTGGATTCTATTCTTCATCTGCCTATATCTTGTTCTTAAGTCGTCTTGTTGGGGTTGTTTACTAGAAAATAGATCTAAGAATATTAGGCATTTGGGTCTCTAGCATAATGCTAACAGAATTTCGCACGTTAGTGGCTTAACTTTTCCAAATGCTTCAAGGCTTTGTAATTTGTTCATTAAGAATTCTATATATATACTTGCTGCTGAAGTTGTGAACCTGTGCTGGTTCTATCTATGTATTGACTCAAGTATTTGCTTCTGTAATTGTTATATATGCATGGCGGTTGTGCCTTTTATGTTGAATTATCTACTTCACAAAAAGGTATACCTTTTCATGTTTATCAGGGTTTGTTTCTTGATGTGCAGGATTGGGACCATCAAAATCCAACGCAAATTGTTACAGAGATGTGTGGTTTCCTTACTATCCTTTCTGGGACATTTCTTCTTCACAAGACAAAGGACATGGCTGACAGTAAGTTATTTCATGCAATTTTCATGCAGCCCTTGGGAATGTTTTGTTTTGTCTATTGAGATTTTCTTTTCAAACAGGTCCTGGACAATCTTTGTCCACACGACGAAAGCATGACAGTCATAGTGGGTTTGCCATTGAAGTCATGCCACTAAAATGTCAAGATTCTGTGGATGATGAAACCTT
The DNA here is from genome assembly GCA_947561735.1 of Cenchrus americanus. Lineage (NCBI taxonomy): Eukaryota > Viridiplantae > Streptophyta > Magnoliopsida > Poales > Poaceae > Cenchrus > Cenchrus americanus. Next base: position 194,647,321 of record OX387242.1, read on the forward strand.
GATGTCATCACTTCCCAAGGTTGGCAATGGCTACCTAAAGGAAGGGCACCCTCTTAGATACAAAGACTCGAGTATCGTCTGATGGATAATTCTTCGCCAACATTTGGCAGGATATCTTGGGAATCTTTTTGCTCACAATGATCAGACATGATTGATTGGTGTAGAACTGGAGTGGTGTAGAACTGGAGTTGCAGGTTTTACCTCAACCTGGCCTTGGACATATTGGTATCACAGATTACAAGTTATGAAGTTAACTCTGCCTCGCCTGTTTCTGGATGATGATTTTTGCTAAGGAGCAACCCATAAGGATGCCACATTCAAGCCAAATAAGTGTTTGTCATCAAGGAATACCAGTTCTGAAAAACCATTTGATAAAGTGTATTTAGACACAGTGGTGTCATTTACTATACTTTTTTTTTCTCATTTTAGGAAGTCACCTGTTAGCTGCAATGTGATCTTATGTGATTTCTAGGAAGACGCTATATAGAAATGCCAGGCTCCATTTTTTTCCTGTAATTACCTCATAATTGCTGCCTAGTTGTCAGTGTGTATACTGAGTCTGTGTAAGTATCAATTCACACTTTTGATAAGCGACCCCGTCTGATAAACAGTTGATCATCTAATTCTCATGTCTCACATTGCAAATAATCTTTTTGTTACGCCTCATTGTGCCATCTTTTTGTTCTTAATGTTTGGGCTGCAAGTTTCAGAACCATTAATGAAAACTAAAGCTACTTCTTAAAGAGTGTGATTCAAAGAGGAAGTTCAACTTGAATAGTTACACGTGTGCCTTGAATTTTTTTCAAGCGTGCAGTGGTTGCCATTCTTTGTAAGTTTTCATGATATCTGATTGCAGAAAGAAAGAAAGCAAGGGAATTTGTTAAAGGGAGATACTTCAATTCTTCTACTATTGCAGTTATCAATTCAAGGTAAAAACATTGTTCTATGAATTGTCTTGCTTTTTGTTGCTCCATGCAATATTATTTGCTCCAACTTGATGACTCCGTTTTAGCTTCTACCTTTCTTCTTGCTCACAAAATCTGTCAAACTTATTTTGAAAGAGTCCTGTGCAAACAGTTCCTTGTGACAAGTTTGCTCAACGTTGTCACTCACTGACTATTGTGGCGGATATGTGTGTGTTCGTCAGTGCGTGTGTGTGTGGGGGGTGGGGGTCTGTTCTAAGCTTCAACCCCTTCACCATGCAGGTGTTTCTAAAAATAAGAGAAAGCGCAATCTATCCTGATCATAGTTAATCTGTGCATGTGCGTGGTTGAATGTCTCTTCCACTTTTTTTTGGTAACTCTCTTTCAGTATTCATAATCGTACTTAATGACTGAGATTGATCACAGGAAATTAGTTTCAGTTTCTTATGAGAAAGAAGTTCTATTTTGCTACGTTTTTAAGGATCATCTGCTTTTGTTGTCTAGTATTCATGTCATCACTTTTTTTAAAGCATTAACATTCCTTCTCCAGCTGAAAGAATTAATCTCAAATAAGAAGAGAATTATACCTTATTGTTGATCTATTTTAATGCATTTGTTGATGACTTGCAGGGACCAGCAAACAAATTTTGTATTGCAATTATGCTTATTTTAGTACATCGTTAAAGACTGCCATCTTGGACATGGGGATTTCTTTTATGATTATGAAGAACAGCTACATGCATCGGAAGGGTTAGCACTGAATCACTGTAATGGTTAGTGTGACAGTCACAGCGGTAGACACAGTGACCATTTCAGCAGTGATGGTCATCTGCAGTAGCTCCTTTGATCTTGCAATAACCACATCCTGGCGCCAGCTGCATGAAAGGAGATTATGAAGGCGACTATGAAAGAAACTGCTGCAACCCAAGTAGCTGATCTGAAGTCATTTTCAGTGTGTGCCGTATTATCTGGAATGTCACTATCTTCTGTACAGTTTTTGAGGCCTGGATTCCCTGTCACATTAAGCCGCACTGATCTAGGCAAATCAGGCAGGGGTCCAGAGAGCTGATTGTACGAAAGGTACAAATATGTCAAACTTTGCAGGCTTGCAAGATGGTACTTGACCTGATAAGTTATTGTTTGAGAGATCAAGAAACTCCAAGTTACTTAGCATTCCAATGCTTGATGGGATATTCCCCTCAAGATAGTTGTGACCTAGTTCAATGAAATTCAGTTTGGTTGGCATCATGGGAATGGTTCCTGTTAGTTCATTGTTTCCGAGTTCGAGAGCTAACAGAAACTGCAGTGAGCTGATTGAAGACGGAATCGTTCCGTTGAGCTTGTTGCCATGCAAGTTTATATAACAGAGCTTTGAGAACTGAACAACTCTGGAAGGTATCTCTCCAGTAAATGAGTTCTCACCCAGGTATAATACTTCCAGTTTCTTCATATTGGAAAATGAATTTGGAATATATCCACTAAGATTATTCTTTTCAAGCTTCATTGTGACCAGCTGCTCAAGGTTTCCCAGCTCAACAGGTAGAGCACCCTGCAGCTTATTTGATGATAGGTCTAGGAGTGCCAAGTTCTTGCATTTGCTGAGTTGTGATGGTATAGAACCCACAAGCTGATTGCCCCTCAACTCCAGATAAGCTAAGCTTATTGCATTACCAACTGTTTCTGGTAGTCTTCCATCGAGCAAGTTTCCTGCAAGTCTCGGGTGATGAAGGCTTTGAGAGAAGTTCCCAGGAACGAGGCCTTCAAGCCTATTGGCAGTGAGATCAACAGCCTCCAAACGGTCAGGTGAGAGGAGATCAGATGGAATCTCCCCACTGAGGTTGTTATAACTCAAATCTAACATCCTAATATTCTTGGTGATTCCTTTTGGAATGGAGCCATGAAATCTGTTCTGATTGCCTGCAAATCTGCACAGCATGGTGAGGTTCAGCAAGCTCTCTGGTATTGCCCCCCTGAGGTTGTTACCTGAAAGGAGCAAAGAGGTGAGTCTGGGAAGGCTCAAGAACTCATCTGGGATTTTGCCTGTTAGGTTGTTGCGGCTGAGGTCCAAGAGAGTAAGATCTGCATACCCAAACAAACCCATTGGAATGTGACCACTGAATCTATTACCAGACAAGGCAAGTTCCTCCAAAGAGGGAACCATGGTTGTAGGAACATGGCCTTCAAAGTAATTGGATGTAAGGTTCAAGGACCTCAATTTCGGCAAATAAGTCAGTTGGGTACTTATATTGCCACCTAAATAGTTGAAGGACAAATCAAGAACGTCAACATTGGTGAAGCCGGAGAAACTGCCAGGTTGACCAGAAAGCCTATTGCTGCTGAAATTCAACATTTGCAATCCATCCTTCATGGGGCAGGGTGGATCTTGACCTGGCAAACTGGTGAAGCAGTTCTTGGAGAGATCAAGCGATTGCAAGGTATCAAGTTGGCGTATGGAGGAAATGATTGTGGCATCGGAGAGGCCAAAGCCTGACAGGGAAAGCTGAGTGACGACCACACGGATGCTGGAAATGGAGCAGTTGACTCCGTTCCATTGGCACGGATTCGAGCTGCTGTTCCATTTCCCACTCACCAAGCTCGAGATACTTTGCATGATAGATGATACTTTCTTGCGCCTTGTCCAGTTGCGGTGGTGGCAGTAGCGACGGCTCGGCGATGGCCATGGACGTGCCAGGGAACCAGAGAAACAGCAATAACCACAAGCAGCTAATGGAGGCACATGTTTTGCTCACCTCCATTTTTGTTTGGCCTCTGGCTTCAGCTCTTTCTGATCCCTCTGCGAGTATGGCGACTCGCTCTCCAGGGCCTATCGGATCCCGTCGAAAATTGTTGATGTAGTGCGGCAACTACTATCTATCATGAGCTGTACATATACAGAGAGGAAGAGGAACATTGCAGTTTAAAGTACAATGGCATGCTTACATATAAATAAGCTTCAGGCAGCACAGTGATGCAGCAACCTGCTGGAAGGAGTCAACCGATCGTCACTGTTGACTAGGGATTCGAAGCTGTCTCTGCTGACCGATCAGTCCATTTTCCGTCTTGGCATGATCACCTACTCACCTGCTCACAGTCGAGTTGAAGGAAAATTCCAAAAGAGACTGAACACCGGAGTGTCATTTTTGTTTTCCCACCAGTCAGAAAAGCTTGCCTCTGCATTTTTCTCTCCCAATCCTCGGTTCGAAACGTATGCCCATGCATCTATCTTTATGTTTTTGCACTGCTTCGATTTCCTGAATCTCGCAATAGCTAACAGGCCCGACGTTGCATTAATTGGGTTTGTTTGTGTGACGTGTGATTAACATTTCGGAATAACCAACAGGGACCGAGATGGCGATACAAATTTCTTTGGCAAGAAATTTACTTGTTATAAGTTATAAATATGCATGTAGTCAGGAGTGATGCTAGAAAAAACTTAAAGAAAGACGATAGCAAATGTAGAAGAACTGGTGCAAATTTGAGCTCAAAACACTTCAAGAGACCGTTCAAATTTTCTACCAATTGGGGTGTATATGAAATGTAAAAATCTTAACTGCAAGGATCAAATTATGCGTCAAAAGGCGAAAACAAAATCAGAAGAAAATAACGAAAATTTTGTTCATGGGCCTGGCCCACTGCCCATCTCCCTGTTAGGGTTGTTGTCGGTGGGCTGCTGGGCTTTAATTCGGTGGGCCCCTCCCATCCGGAAATCCAATATATCTTCCGGAAGAAAGTTTCTAAATCAACTTCCACTGTTTTAAGATTCGTGCAACCCACACCATCCATCGGATCTCAACCCTATCTACCTCTCTTCTCTCCTCAACCTGCCGCCGCCGCCCCGAGTTCGTGCGCCATGGATGCGAGTCGTGGAGCTCTGGAGGGGTGGGAGGTGGGGGGAGCGGCTGGCGGCGAGGCGGCCGGGGTGGTGGTGGAGGGGGGTGACCCTTAGGGTTTGGGTTTTTTTTTGGGGGGGGGGGGGGGGGGTTCCCGGAGGAGCTCCTCCATCTCCGGCGACCTAGAGAAGGGAGGGGGTTGGGGGTGGTGCATCGACGGGCGGTGGCCGCGGTCGGCCGGGCCGGCCGGCGGAGGCAAGGCGGCGCGGTAGCGCCGCCGGCCGGTGGGGTCGGATGGTAGGTGGGTAGGGACCGACGCGGGGGGAGGAGTAGGCCACCGGGTTAGGAAAGGTGGGGTCGCCGGCGGGGAGGACGGCGGGCGGGCGACGCGGCGGTCGCCGGCGGAGTGGTGGAAGAGGTGGCGGGGGTGGTGGCCGTCCGAGTGCGAGGAGCGGTTCGGTTAGGGAGGGCGGGGTCGCCGGCGGGGTAGTCGGCGGGCGGGCGCCGCGGGCGGCGGGGAGTCGCCGACCAGGGTGGAGGACGAGGTGGCAGGGGACGGCGACGGCGCGAGGGAGAAGAAAGTGGAGATGGGTCTAATGGGCTGGAAGATGGAACCCTTATCCATCTTGCGAAAGTCATATAGAAGCCCCCTCCGTCTCCGCGGCCGAAGGGCTGCGACCTCACCGTGGAGCGCGTCGCTGCCACCGCGGAGGGATTTCGCCGCGGATCCGCTGGTTGCTGCCATGCGGATGAAGGACATCTGAGAATCGAGCGCATATTCAGCGCATCCGGCGGAAGCAGCAAGCCGTTTGCTCTGGTGAACCTCGGCGCCCTAGAAGACAGCAGGGAGCTGCAGGCAGTAGAGCTCCTGGACCGGAAAGCTTACCCTCATGTACACACCTATACCTAGCCGTGTATTATATTTACTTTTGCGCAACTTAATATCGGCTGTGCCTGAATGGAAAACGTGAAATGTAAACAGGTTCAGCTAGGTCGATACAACCCCCCAACTCGGTGCCCAGATTGATGCTGTGGACGCAGGACACCGAGGTCGTCGGCGATGGGTTTTACAAGATACGATCCCTGAAATATCCAACATTGATGTTGTGGACGCAGGACTACCGGATTCCGCAAGTCTGCCGTGAGCCGGTTCCTCACGGCAAAGAGCGGTCCATCGATGGCAACCCCTTTGCCGTGAGTTGCCGTTGGCAAAGGGCTCACGGCACAGTTTAGCCGGCAAACAGCATAGTTGCCACGGTAAACGTGTGTCGTGAGTGGTCGATAGCTCACGACACATATGTCTAACAGGGATCACGGAAGGTGTCTTAATAGCTCATTCTGCCGTGAGCCTGACGGCGAGCTCACGGCATAGGTGCCACACGTGGTAGCTTACCAAGTGGGGTGATATCGGCTGTACTGTGTGCCGTGATCCGGAAGTCTAGCTCATGACACAGAGCTTATGGTTGCCGTGAGCGATGGATTGGCTCACGACATAGAGTCCACACGTGGCACCTTCCTAGACGAGCTGACGTCGGCTGTGTGCCGTGAGCTGGCCATCCAACTCACGGCACTGAGGACCTTGTTGCCGTGAGCCGCGCCATTTACTCACAGCATAGAGGCAATTCCCTGCTGTCAGATTGCACAACTTTGCCGTGAGCACACGCCGAAGCTCACGACATAGATGCAATAGCTCACGGCATAGGAGCATTAGCTCACGGTAAAGTGGCGTTTTTGTTTTTTTTATTTCTTCCTAGAACCATATATGGCACCTCACATTCGATACAACATCACAGACAGTTCAAATATCACCATAACCATCACATGCAATTCAAATATCTAATCATCAGTTCATCACAGGCAATTTAAAATATCACCATAACCAACACAGGCACTTCAAATATCACCATAACTATCACATAAGTTTACATAAGCATCACAGACAGTTTAAAGTCCATAAGTACACAAATGCAACATAAGTCCATAACTCACTCTTGCGGTATGGAGGTACGGACACAATTCCGCCCATGCTCTTCGCTCAGATCTTAGCTGCTACTGCTGCTGAGCTCGACATGCTGACTAGTCCCCGCGCAATGCGTCCTCTAGGAATTGAGGGCTTTAGGCGGCGCGGGTTCAAGGCTTCAACCTTCAAGCTCGTAGTCTTTTAGGATGCTTGGGGCCGGAGCTAATTTGGAGGTACGTTTAGGATTTAGGATGCTGCCATAGTTACCGTGGAATGCAATGTGAGATTCTGGTGCGTACCAGTAGTCCAGTACAAAAGTAATTTCAAGCACTGGGGAAGAACTGGTGCAATTGACTGTCATGATAGACCCATGTCAGTTTAATGAAAATAATACTATCTAAAATTACATAATTTTTAATACAATGTTATTCTAGGAAGCATTCAGCACAAGGGTGGTATTACTTGTCCGTAACATTGTAGCGAATGATGAATACGAAAATTGCAGTGCTTTGAACCGATATTACCGATCGTTATTAGACATGTCTCAGTTCATGATTTCATCGCACTATTACCAAGACTGTCATGTCATCTTTTGAAGTGAATAATAAAACTCTACTCTCAGTGCACAGTTTCATTGCACAATTTCATAGACAGTTTGTAGCATTTAATTTTTGCATGAAGTTAATGTTCATATGTGTCATGTGATGAAACTACAACACCATCAATACAAGTTTCGTTGGGTTTCATGGGACTAGATAAGTGTGCCATGTGAGTTTCATGGAAACTCCCATGAAACTCTTATCACCTCTCTTTTCATAATTACAGTGCCAAGTCATCAAATCTGGAGGATTTAATGTCATGAAATCTCCTATGACACTCCACTGAGACTGACCTTATATTCCAGGAAGATTACACCTGCTCTGCTGTTTCGGGATTCGGGAAATTAGTTAGTGTCCAAAATATGTAAACCTTCAATACCAACGTTGTTCCAGACACTTACAGCACAAGTGTAGCACAGCATATTCATAAGAAGGTTATATTAGTATGTTTGATAACACCACACCATTGGTCAGAACAAAAGCAAGAAATGAAATAAAATAAGCCCTCATGGCTGTGAGCTGGAGACTTGTGTGACTATTTGTGCCGGAGAAATTAAAGAGCACAAGGGTAGTGATCGCAGCATAAGTTCTAAACCGGCTGTCGTACCTTGTGCTCAAGCACATATACAACTTCTGATAGGTGAGGTCTGATGGACTTCTTTAGTATGATATCACTGCCAGCAAACATCATGCAGCTTTCAAGGCTGGACATGATTTCAGAAGCGTTAAGACAGTGACTGCACAAGTTCCTTGTTTCTGAAGAGTTCAGCATACGGTTGGCACTGCATCATTGATGCTGCCATCTGACCACACAGCTTCACAATTCCCAGACTCTCTGTTGTTGGCTGACAGTTGTCATCAATTATGTTCTTGAGCTTCACCACAAAATGCATCACCTCCTAGGGCATTCTCCTGAGCATCACCTGCACTGATCAGTTTATCACATATTACCAGAGCAAGGGATAGTAATGCTTATTGCAGTTTCCTTTTAGCAGTTTGCTCCTCATTTTGTTGATCAGATGGATTCTTTTGATCTCCAGATGAAGAAATTTTCTGGATCTCATTTTTTTCTCCTGGCGCACGGTTCTGCTGACTTTGTTCTTCCGTACCCTGTCCAATTTTTTTCTGGTTTTCTTCATCATTCCCTTGTGCAGCGTTTTTCTGGTTTTCTATGCTGTTTCCTGCTGCAGAAGTTTTCTGCTTTCATGGATTGTTTTTCCTCTTGAATAATGTCCACCACCTCCTGGCCCTTGGCTTGTTCTCTTTTGCACCAGAAGTTTTGCTTTCAGGTTGACGAGTTTTCGACATTATTTCTTTGAGCACCTGCAACAATAATGTGGCTTAGCTGTCAGGAATAACAGAGGGGGGAGGGGGGGCGCCAGAACCATTCAGGTAGTAGGCTCAGCTTTGGAAGCAATGATTCCTTCACGATTTGCTGGTGCCTGTTCCAATCACCATGAGTACACAAATTCCCCAGGATCTCTACAGCTATTGTTCTGTACACGATGTCATTTGCAGTGCCAAGTAATCTGGTGAGGTGAGGAAGGATGTCATGACATCCTGTCATGATGAAGTCAGAGTTAGTCTGACTGTTGGTGGATATCAATACCAGCGTTCTCCGGTTCTCCCAGCCGTGAGTTGAATAACTCGGTTAGGCAAGGAAGCAGACTCTTGTCCCCCTTCATCAGCAAGGAAGATCCGCAGCTGCTCCTTGATGAAATTTTCTTTGGTTCTGCGGGGATCTTGATAGATGCAAAGCCAGTTTTGTGAGGCTAGTACCGTACCCCTGGTCCAGAATCATCTCGATGTTCCTCACAGCTTGTTTGTTAGAAGAGATTTCAAGGCACAGCATTGTGCTGGCCTCTCCTGGAGCACTGATGAGACGGTGCAGCACTCTCAAGGTCAAGGATCCGTTTACTGTGCTGGCCGACTCACCACTTCTACTGAAGTCTTGGATCAAGGTGTTGGAACAGATGGGTACCATGATCTTGGGGACGAGGCCAGGGGTAGTGCATATGTCCCTGCAGTTGTAGTGGTCGGACGCAAGTCTCTCGAGGATGGCCAAGCCACACTGGCCGCCGCCTGCTATCTTATCAACGTCGGGGGTGCGAAGTCCTTCTCTTTTCTCAAGTCGGAGCAGAATTCCAGTTACATGCTGTGGACCTGTGGTGGTGGTTTAAGGGAACATATGCACTGGATGGCGCCAGGGAATTGGGCCAGGTGGATGTAGCCAGCGAGATGCTGCCCGGTGAGCTTCCTCATCTCCCTGCTGCTCCCAGCTTGCGGGCTGTGTGTGCCTGTGTCTACACCCAAGCATGTCGATCAGCTTACGGACCTTAGGCCTCGAGGACAGCAGCAACGACCTCACATCGGCTGTCCCCTTCTTGATGAAGGCGCTGAGCAGCCTCACCCCGGAAAGGTTGTCTTCCCACAACCTGGAGTCTAGCAAGTCGACAGCATGGTCAACCAATCTCCTGCCTCGGACGGATGAGAGGTCCTTCCAACGTCTTGCATTGGTTTGGGTGTCGATTAGGTAGCCAGGCGGCACCATCTCTTGTTGGGAAGCCTGCATAAGTGGCGCATGGCGACAAGATGGTCTACCAATGTGGAATCTACGTGCATCCAATACCAAGTAGAGGACACCCTGGAGAAGTATCAAGGAGCAGAACATGTCCAGCGCTGGCATCAGGTTCGCCATGCTCTTGCTGCCACCAGCCCGCCCATAGTCGTGCACTCGTGCTGCACCGAGATGTACCAGATGGCTAGGAACATCATCAAGAGCGCACCATAGAGAGCGATGGCAACTCCGCTATCCTATGCACCCAGAGTGAGAGAGAGAACGGGATTCTGCCATATATCATATTACCGGAATTGAGCCAGACATTCTACGTTGTACTACAATGGCTGATTGGGACTTCCTTTTGTTGATTGATGATCCAAATTCATTACAAAGAGGCAAACTGTCACACCCTGAAATTTCCCAATTTCAGGATGTGAATAGAAAGAATAATTAAACAAGGGTTTTCTCATAATTTTAAAATTTTCTCAACATTTATTTTGTTTACAGGAAATCTAGTATAAGAAATAAAGTCATTGTTTGATTTTCTGAATAAAAAATGGTTTGATTTGAGTGTTGCATTCATGTCGATGCATCTTGGTTTTTCATGCGTGCAAAAAGCTTTTAAAACGTGTTTAGGTGCTGATAAAAAACTTATGAGAATTTTCCGGCTTTTCTGGAATTTATTCTCACTTTTCCCGAGCTATTTCTCTTTATTGGAATGCTCTAAAATCTTTTCCTTGATCTCCAAATACTTTATTTGGGTTCCTCACATACCAAATCATCTCTAGTAATTTTCCTGAGTTTTTCTGAGCTTTCGAGTATTTTTCGTGATTTAATTACGATTTCAAGATTTTCTGGAATTATTTTTAATCCGAAATTAATTTCCGAAATTAGAAAAAAGAAAATAAAATCGGAATCAATCTCGGCCAATAAATAGTTGCGGGCGATTTCCTTGGCGTCCTCTTTCCAACGCCGCCAACCTCATCCCGTTTCGATAACCCTAGCTCCAACAAACCCTCACCGAACTTTTGCATCTACTAAATTCCGGCGAACTTCCGGCGAGCTTTTCCGGCGAAACCGTGCACTTCCGCAGCAAATGGACACCACCCTGGAGTTTCCCTCGCCGAGCTCTACGCCGTGATGTGCCCAGTCACGCGAATCCGACGTCGACTCCGTCATCTTCCCCAACTCCGGCGACTCCTCCGCAACTCCGGCGAGCTCTTCCGTTGCCGTCGTTCATCTTTGGCCGAAGGTGAGCACATCATCGCGTTCGTCTCGTCGTTTCCTTTCCGTTTTGCCGTTCCCGTGCACGTTTCGTGGTCGTTCCCATCTAACCCCGTTTACGCTCCCTTTCTCTGTCTAGATCTCGTTTGGTCCACGGTTCGTGTTCACCCGGTGCGTGCGGCCAAGGCTGCCCTTCCCTCACGCTTACCCGCGCGTGTGCTTGTGCTCTGCTCCTCTCCGTTCCGTTCAGAGCCTCAGCCGAGCGCTAGGCCGCCCCCACCGCCCTGCGACCGGAACGGCCAGGAGCGTGCTGCTGCAACCTGCAGTCCGTCTCGAACCCAAGGAAGAAAAAAAAGATAAGGTTGTTTTCTGTTTAGGTCCTTGTGAGATCCCGTAATGTTTAGATCCAATCTTGTTTCTATGCAAATATGCAGATAACCCTTAGAAAAATCCCACCTTTCGCACATAAATCCCACCTGAGACTTTTTCAGATCTAACCCTGGTTTTAAACCTTTTCGCGAGCACTATTCAATGTGTCTTGCATATCTTCTTTGCTAACCCTTGAGATCTATAGTTAATCACAACTAGGTCCTTCAATTTTGTTTTCTCCATATCTTTTATGTTTTAGCTCCGTTTTAATCCGTTCAAGTTGCGTTAGGTTCATAATATTGTTAAGCACGCATTAGTGGTGAGTTTTCATCATATTTTGTTTTCTGAAAATAAAATTGATATTAATTTGGACTAATGTCTAGTTATACATGTCTTTTCCAAATAAAAGCTATATAGATCTATACATCGTTTTTCATAAGCAAATTTAATTTGATTAATGTTTCTATCACATGTTTTTGTACATAAAAGTTAATTAGATCTTTATCTCGGTTTTCGTAAACCAAATGTTAATTTGTTTAATAATTAATTAATCTTTTCTAAATTGAAAGTTGATTAGGCTTTCACATCGGTTTTTATAATAAATATTTAATTTGATTAATGTCAATACCATAATGTTTTTAATAATAATATGATCTACTCGAATTACAAAGTTTCGTTTAGATTGTTCATATATTTTAGTTTTTCTAAATTAAATGTTTAATCGGTTAATTCATATATGAATCTTTATTAATAAAACTTGACTAGTTCTTTACACCAGTTTCGTAAATAAAGTTTAATATTGCATTAATGTCAACATAGGGTATTTTATTTCTGAAATATCCTTTATATTTGTTTTGTTAATTAAAATGAATCTAGCTCATAGCCTTGTTCTCTCATATATGCAAAACATTTGTTAGACGTTCTTTACACAGCTCTCTCTCTAAGTGTGATCTTTCCGGTCCTTGCTCAATCTTCCACAACCATCTCCTTAAAGTTAACCAAGCCTTTCCCTTCCAAGCACACTGTGTGTTCTTTAGTGATCCACCTAATCGAGCCTATCCTTTAGTGCGTTCTTTTAAAGTTTTCTTTTGATTGGTGATTTGTTCTTAGTATGCTTGTTTGTTTGCTTTGTGTATGTTTGTGCCCGATGATTGATGCGTTTAGAGTGAACGTCGTTCGAGAGCTTCGAAGAGCGTGAAGGTGAAGATATTCTGAGCAACTACTTTGGTTAAAGGAAAGTGTGTCCTTGATCTTTTGTCCTAAGAATTATACTATCACTCATTGCATTGCTTGCATTAATTTTGATGGGTTCCTATTAAGGGTTATGACTAGTTTCTTTTTACAATTGCCTTGCATAACTGGGTTGTTTAATTAATCTTGATGGTAGATCTTGCTTAGTTTGCTCAACTGGGTTGGTAATAAACAACATGGATACTCTTTTACTTTATGTTCCAATGTGATGTGTGATGTTTAATATACAAGACCATATGTTTAATTGGAACATGGAGAACCACCCAGGAAAACAGTATTACCACAAGACATATGGCTCTGTCTTGGCTTAATAATTAGAGAACTAGGTGTTAGGTATGCTTTACCTGATAAGGGTTGGGGGCTGACGATAAGTGGCGTATGGACCTGCTCGGGCGTAGGTGTGGGCTTGGATAAGGCACGGTACTCGTCCGGGAGCTTTATACGCTGCACTGATCAGGTAACCTAGCGGGCAGCCTGCATCTGGGGATCTTTGTAACGGCCTCGTAGCGTCCCTATGCAATCACACCTCGGAAGTGTGGTATGATGCCCGATCAGCATCGTGTGGTTGGATCTAAAGCTCTTCGGAGTTTTTACGCGACTTGTGGGTAAAGATGTACAACCTCTGCAGAGTGTAAAACTGACTAGTTAGCCGTGCCCACGGTCACAGGCGGCCTGGACCCTCACATGATAATTGAACTTAAAGATGGACTCAAATCGTGTTCTCTGGTTATGCTTGCCATATGCTTATGGCGTATCTTATCTATCTCTTTATGATAATTGTGGGTTGGTATAAACTTATACTTTATTAGTAATCAGGTGCTAATAAAACTTGACCAACTAAAATTGCTTAAATGCTTAAAGCCCAGTCCACTATAAAGCCTTTGCATTCATATCTTTTTCCACACTTGTTGAGTACGACAAGTGCTCACCCTTGCTATAAAAAATGTTGCTCAGAATGAGGAAGTTGCTTTGAAGTCTTGTGAAGATGTTGCTGGTGCTAGGCGTACGCAACCCCCAGTCGACTGTCTGTGATGTTTGGAGCCTTCGTTTCCAGGATAAAGCGTAAATATGATAATCTTTCTTTTTTCTTACGTGATCCTATTTCTGTATACACTTATATGTCACTATATGCATGAAACTTGATCCTGGCATGCATATAGGTTTGCACTTGGTTTTCTTCGAAAAAGCAGGTGTGACACAGACTAACTTTTGACGAAGCGTAGCGGAGCCCGCCGGAGGTGTGACAACCCGCCCAGGAAAATACCGTACTATCGCCTAAACCAATCCACTTTGGTCATTAAGCGATAATAAAGTATCATCCTGTCGTTAGTCGCCGGGTTAACGCCCGGTAAATCACTTAAATAGCAACAAGGATTGACATATATGCATTAAAACTCACACGAATGTGAGTCCAGAGATACACCATAATTAACATCCGAAATTTACCCCGAAGGGTGTAATTATTACAAACTGAAGTTTTTGTCTCCATGACGTAGTTTAGAGTTTTCGAGACAGCGGAATTAAACTAACGGGAAGCGGAAACACCACGGGAGGCCATCCCTGATGCTCTCAGTCGTCATCCTCCACCCACTCCAGCTCCCAGCCGGGCGGGATCTCTCCGGGCCACACATCACCAAAAGCATTACCTGGATCAACATATTATAGCAAGGCTGAGTATACTAATACTCAGCAAGACTTACCCGTTGGTGATAACTACTTCACCAACTCTAGACATGAAAGGCTTTTGGCCACTGAGTTTCTTTTGCTGAAAAGTAACAAAGAGTATGTCCTTACTTTCAAGATTTTAGCACAAGTTCTAGTGGGTTTAATCTTTACTAAATTAGCCATCTAGTACAGACAAGTTGTACAACACAATTAAGCAAGCATAATGTTCATCAACTTTCATCATTAGGGATCGTATGGCTAGTGGAGTAAGTAGTCTCAGATAACGGTGAGAGGGTGACAATCGATTGATTTAAACCTTGCAAGGTAGACCTAAACACATGGTGGGATGCCCCTCACGAGGACAATCACCAAATGGTTCCCAAAAATCCTCGGGTCGGGATAAAAGGCCACAGTCTTTGGTGCAGGCTATCCGGGATACCCCGCGAAGCACCCGGACTCACCATACACCACCGGTAGCTAGACGTGAGACAAACCCCAAGAGTAGTGACAGTTAAATCCCTAGCCGTATCATTAACGTACTAGGCTTACCGGTCCCATTCCCGACAAGTGCTTAGCACATTCAAACACTTAACCCACAATAGCCATTGAACCGGAGCCCAAATCCCATGCTCTTACCACATGAGCAATCCATTTAAGGAGATCTTGTGATTCCTATCTAGGAACCTATTCTCACGAGTGATGTCATCACCCGACTTGTAACGTTCCTATAGCTTAGTAGCTATCGACCTATCATACTAGTAAGGACAAAGGTACCTAGGGATCATGCATCTAAGGTTCCATACAACTCCTGAAATTAAATGCAAAGCATCCATAGATAATTGAATAACAAAAATTTGAAAACTAGGTTAGATGCACCGGGGCTTGCCTTCGTCAGCTATGTTAGCCTGAGCACCCTCGATGTCGTTGAGCACTTCCACGTACTACAGCGAAGCTTCTCCTCCTCCTTCCTCAGATTCCGGGACGAGTGAGTAGTCACCGTTAGGAAGATCTACACGAATGCAATGCAGGGTTCACGTGATGTGATAGTTTGTTTATCTTATCCAACTCTTGTTGGTCATATTCACCTTAACAAATAATTAAATATTAAAACCCTTTTAGGAAGGTTATTAATTACATGTGGTTTATTCTTTTATTGCACACTTGAATTAATGTTTCTTTTATACTTGTTATTCCATGTGGGGTTTATTTCTTTTACCTCTCACTAGTAAGGGTGTGAACAAAGATATTTATTTATAAATTAATTCCTTATCAGCGAGGGTGTGTTCTTAGCCCTTAACTAAGTTAGGTAACACTTCCCAAAAAGGGGAAAAGAATTAAAAGCATTTTCCTTATTTAATTAATCTTTAATCTTTAAAAGGCCTTTAAAGCTTTTTATTAAGAAATAAATCACTAAAAATTTAAAGAAGGGTTTCTTAAGCATCATAACACCCATACTGTACCACTGGACTCACATGCAAGGCTTGGAAGCTAGAAAATAAATTACTTTGGAAAATAACAAAATATTAGCTAGCAAACAAATTAAATGTATACAAAAATAAACAAGCATCCAAATGCTCCAATCTTTCTCATGCATGCTCTCTAGTCCTAAACAAGCCTAAAGAACCAGCAAGTATACCTAGAATCTCTACTGATCTTGCTTCACTAATTTATAAAAGAAAACATGCACAAATTAAGAATAAATATCTCTAATAAAGCAAAAATCAGGATTAACTTACCAGAGGTGTGATTTGGCATAGCAAGACAGCATGCACAAGTTGGGTACAAAATCATAAATATTGTTAGCTACAAAAATCATCTAGGCAGATTCTGCACAAAGAGAAAACAATTTATACAAAAAGATTTACTGCATAACTTTGTGCAAGTTTTGGCATAGGAGCTAGTCATGAGATTATACAGAACATATCCAAAATTTGGATACAGAGGATCTACATATTTTGAGTTATGGCAGATCTAGATTTTTCACATTCCTATTTTTCATGCTAAAAATATCCAGAATCTGACCAAGTGAGTATAACAAAAGTTGTAGTATTCTTCACAAAGACCCCAACAAAATTTGTTTTGCAAATTTCTGAATTTTCTACGAATTTCTACGCATTTTACAAGTTTCTGCAAAAGGGGGTTTACTATTGCAGATCCACTTTACACCGTCGCCCCTGGAGATAAACTCTCACGGATTGGTCCCTAGTTTGCACTAAACTCCCTGCCAAGAAATCGGGCGTTGCAATTGGGTCCTTGGCCGTGGGAGGCGGCGGGCTCGCTGGAATCCGGCGGCTCCGGCGGCGCTCCCGCCCGGGGAACAGCGGGGAGTCATGCACATGCTCACCTAGGAGCGACTGGTGGCCGAGGTTGGGGCGGAGGGGCTGCCGGCGTGGGAAATCGACGGCAGCCGGCGGCGGTTGTCGCGAAGGTGCGAGCTCCAGCGAGGATGCGGCTCGAGGTGGACAACAAGCGAGCAAGGGGTGTCAAGTGATAGTTAGGGAAGGTGCCAAGCAGCTCACACGGCGCCGGGGATGAGCGGAGCAAGGGTTTCGGCGGCGGCTCTAATGGTGGCCGGCGGTGGACAGGGGGAAGGACGGTGGTGAGGCGCGGTTGGAAGAGAAACATGATGACCTTTTATAAGCACGAGCTCGGGGTGACGGCGGGGTGACGACGGTGATTCCGCCGTGCTACGGCGCCTTGGCCGGCGCGCGTACGGCCGACGCCACGAACGGACGGCGGTCCGCCGCGTGCACGGCGAGCGTACGGCGCCACGGCAGCCGCGGTTCGAGGCACCTCGGGTGAAGGAGGGCGTCGAGAGGCGGGGCCTCGGGCGGCGCACGACCTAGGGCGGAGCAACCTCAAGCGGCGCGTGGGGCGCGGACGCCGACGGTCGGCGGCGCGCGGGCGCGCCGCGCGGCGCGCGTGATGTCGCGGCACGGGCGGCGCCCTACCCAAATTAATTTGCTGGACACAATTTTGAAAAGGAAAAACTCCAATTTTTTTTTGATAAAAGTTGACCCAGCTTTGAATACGAAAGTTGTAGATCTAGCTACCCTCTATCATTTCCAAAAAGGCTCTATGGGGTTTTGCTCAACAGATATTGCAAGAAACAGTTGTCAACTTTGAATGCCAGCCTGTGTGCTTGAACAGTAGATGTTGAACTTGGAGCAAGTTTTTCATGCTTTCCCCTCCAAATTTGAAATGCCAATCTACATGAAAGTTGTGTCCCTCAACAAGATGGACAACTTTCATAAAGGTAGATTTTTAAGTGTTTAGGTGAATTTTGGAGAACGCGGCAAAAGTTCCGACAGACAGCTATGGGCACTAGGGGTTTAGTTGGGGTTTGACCAAGTCTTTGACCATGGGTTGGCCCCACAAGTGTGTCTACTAGTCAGAGGGGTTCAATAGAAATGGTTGGTGAGTTTTTCGAGGTGAGGGCCCAGGTTGACCATGATTTGACCACTGTCAGCCGGGTTGACCGGCTGTTAGGGTTAATTAAAACCTGGGGCGTCCCAGGAGGCTATGGCCGGAGCAGAGCGGATTTTCTATGATGCAATGTTGGACAACCCTAACATATATATAGAAAATCAGGCGACCAGTGGAGAGATATTTTCTATGTTAGGGTTGTATACATGAGGGGGTTAACCCGCAACTGGCCGCGGGGATATTGGATTGTGTGATCCCTCCACTCTAGACTCCGCCTCACCTACCTCCGCTTGCATCCCGATGCTGCAGCTGCCTCGCTGCGCCACCCGTCGAACCCCACTCACTGGCATCCCCATCCGCGTCACCGACTCTTTCTCTCTCCTCGCTCTCTCCCCTCCACATCATAAAAAATCTTACCTAGACCTATGGGACCGCTTATGTGTACCATGTAAAGAAGTATGGGAACGTGGTTGTCTACTACGGCATACCACAGTTGCGTGTTAATATAGGACCATCTGGTCAATAGATTTACAAGTGTTTGATTACATCTTGTGTGCCAAGGACATTTATCTCTAACTAACAAATATCTCCTATTAGAGATTTATCCTTGCACATCAAGTCACCATATCTCACGATCTCAACAACCTGAGTTGTTTATAATACATCTTTCCACACCCTCCCTCAATCTAAACTCTCATACCATGGGAGATTAAGATTGTACTTGAACTCTTCAAACTTGTTATTTGGGAGAGCTTTAGTAAAACCGTCTACAAGCTGATCTCTGGATGGAATCAGTCGGACCTATAATTGTTTTTGTGCAACTCGTTCTCGAACAAAGTGGAAATCAATTTCTATGTGTTTCGCTCTTGCATGAAATATTGGATTAGCAGATAAATATGTTGCACCTAGATTGTCGCACCATAGACACGGTGAAGCCCTTAACTGTACACCAAGTTCTTTGAGCAAGCTAAGGATTCCAGCCAGATCACCTCAGCTGTGGCATTTGCCATTGCTTTATACTCTGCTTCAGTACTTGACCGAGCTACGAGCTACTGTTGCTTGTTTGCGCGCACTCCAAGATATGAGACTTAAACCAAAGAAGATGGCAAAACCACCTGTAGATAGCCTATCATCGACACTTCCTGCCCATTCAGCATCTGAGAACACACTCACAAGGAACGAGTTTCTTTTCAGAATTGTTAAACCAAGATCAGTTGTGAACTTAACATATCTAAGAATCCTTTTGACTGAAACCCAGTGAATGCTTGTTGGAGCGTGGAGAAATTGACAAACCTTGTTAACAGCAAAGGCTAGATCGGGTTGTGTCAAGGTGAGATATTGTAGAGCATCTACAATGCTTTTGTATCTTGTGCTATCATTGACCCCAAGGGCTCCCCTTCAAACCGTGACAATTTCTCTGTAGTGGGTAACGGTGTCGATGATGGCTTACACTTTGACAACCCAACTCGAGACAGAATATCTCTTGCGTATTTGCTTTGTGACAGAACAATTCCCTCCTTGTTTCTATTTAATTCAATACCCAAAAAATAATGCAAATTTACCAAATCCTTGAGTGCAAATTCTTTCTTGAGATCACGATGTAAAGCTGCAACAACTTCTTGAGAGGAGGCATTGAGGTCCATGTGTGGTTCGAGGACCGGTGGATGGTCGCTTCCTTGTGTGATGAGTGATTGACAACGTTGTCTAGACTGATTCTTGGCTAAGTATTGCAGGTGCAGGTTGCGGCTCGACTGGTGTTGGTGTAGGTGAAGAACAAGCACGAAAGGTCGTTGCCGGTGAGGTCTCCAGGTGTGGAGAAGACAAGTAGGCTTCGTTCGAGGGACCCGGTGGCCAGCGGGGTCAAGTGCGGGCTGCATGGTGGCATGAACAGCAAGATGAAGTCATGGACGGTTTGTTGATTGAGCCTCAAAACCAAGGTCGAGCCGAGACTATGTGGGAGCCGAGTCTTGAGTGGTGATTGGCGGAGGCTACACCAAGTTCGCGGGGTTTCCAGTGGTTCACCAGAAAACCACTGGGTTCCTTGGTTGATCCACAAAGCCAAGACCGAAGAACCGAAGACGGTACTGCAGCAGTGCCAGACCGGTCTGACCGATGGGTCTGACCGGTGTGTGACGACACAGTCCGGAATCTTCGAAGCGGAGGACACGCGTCGGGATCGCAAGGCTTGCATCGAGGCTAAGCAGGTTGTGGTCGCCGGGCATCCGTCCGATGGAGAAAACTTGAAGACTTCCAAAACTGCCCTTGAGAGGCTTGTATCCCTAGTTATTAAGTAAGGGTATTTTAGACTTTCGGTTGCCTCCATATAACCCACGAGGTGAGAGGATGGCAGCCATCTCTTGGAACCCTAGTTCATTTGCTTTCCTATTTTCCCTTCCTATTTTTCTTAGGATTTCCATAGGACTAGCTTGAGAGCTTCATGGTGAGATCTTGTGAGAGGGTTGGATGATCGAGCGACAAGCTAGACCTTGTATGAACCTTCTTGGTATGTATAGATGATTCGACGTGGTTCCTCAAGGCCTTGTTGTGTTGTTCCCGGTTGTTCTTGGTGGTGATTTTCGGAGCCCTCTCTTGGTGATTTTCTTGGGGTGTTTTCGGGACCTTGCTCTTGGGGATTTGATGGGGGAAATTTGTGGGAAACCTTCGTGGTTCTTTGGACTATGATTCCCCTCCCAAATCCGTGAGTTAAGGGGCTCGATTTTGGGGTTTTCGGTGTTCTAGGGTTAGAGGAGGTCTTGGCGGGATTTCTTCGATTCTTCTTGTTTGGACAAGTTTTGGTGGGATTAAACTTGGCTATGGACTCCTCATGTGGTGTTCCTATTGTCCCCAAAGTCTTGTTCAAGCCTGTGGAGCGATTCAGGAGATCAAGGCTTGGATTTCGAGGTGTTGACCCGCAGGTGCTGTTCATCCCGAGAAGCCCAGGTCACACCGGTCTGACCGGTGCCTCTCACCGGTCTGACCGATGCAACCCCTGATGGGTTTTTGCTCGGGTGAACGTCTGGGTGTGTTCGCTGTTGTCTTGTGTTGCAGTTGTTTCGAGTTTGGGTCAGTTTGGAGGTCGGTAGGCCTGTTTGGTGATTTCGGGGCTTTCTGGCTAAGACCAGTCTGACCGGTGTGTTTTACCGGCTCGACCGTGTGATGCCTTTTCGTGAAAGTCGTCAAGTTTCACCGGCAGGGACCGGCCCGGCCGGTGGTGCTCACCGGTCTGACCGGTGTTGGTCAGTGGACTCGAGGTTTGGTGTTCCACTGCGTTCTCGGGTCGGTAAGGTTGGAAGTTGGTTCCTAGGTTCAGTAGCACTTCAGTGGCTACGTGGATTTGGCCAACTTGGGTAGTGAGTCGGAGACGTGTGTTGGAAGCCGTGTTCGTCTTGTTGGAGTTTCCATCTCCTTCGAGAAGAATTTTTATCGGCTCCCATTCACTCCCCCTCTTTAGTTCGCCGTATCGGTCCTTCAAGTGGTATCAGAGCCGGTTCGGGTCTTTATTGACTCTAACTAGTCTAAGATCCAAGGATGGCGTACCAGGAACGGGGTTTGGGTCTCCACACTTCGATGGCAAGAACTACCAGATGTGGAGTAAGCGGATGGCGGGGTTTCTTCGCGGAAAGGGTCAGATCCTTTGGGATGTCACGATGGACACAGGCTATGTCCAGCCGATGAGCTTCCTTGCTCCAGGATCGAGGGACATGTTCGACGCCAACAATAAGGCGGTCGACTACTTGTTTCGTGCTTTGTGTCAGCCTGAGTTCGATCGGGTGCACACCGAGCACTTGGCTTGTAGAATCTGGTTGTTGTTGAAGGATGCTCATGTTGGGAATGCCCAGGTTCAGGCTCGGATGTATGCGACCTACCGGAGAGAGTACGAGAACTTCACTCATCTCCCCGGTGAGTCCATTGATGCCTTGTTTCATAGGTTCACAGTGGTTGTGAATAACATGAGGGCCAATGTGGACGTGCTCCCGTACGATGATCATGATAGAGCTGTCAAGCTCTTACACTCTTTGGATCGTATGATTTGGGGCGGAAAGTTCGAGGCCATTGTCGAGTCGGAGAAGTATGACACTCTGACGGTGAATGAGCTGTTCTCGAAGCTCAAGTCGGTTGAGGTGGATAGGGGCATGACAGCCAAGCTCGAGGGTCCGACTGACTCCCATAGTCTTGCCCTCGTCGGTGGTTCAAAAGGAATGGCTAACACTAACCCATCCACCAGGATGTTCTCTTTGTCCTCTTTGATGTCTATGCCAGATGAGGAGTTCGACGTGCTTGGAGAGGACGAGCTGGCGTTGATGACAAGGAGGTTCGAGAGGCTACACGAGAACCAGGTGAACATGAGGAAGAACACGAGGACATGCTTCCAGTGCGGCAAGCCGAGACACTTCGTCATCGACTGCCCGGAGAAGGTCGAGAACAAGGATGGCTACAAGCACAAGTCGAGTATGGATGGCAAGTACCGGTCGAGGCGTGACCTCAAGAGCAAGCACAAGAACAAGAACAAGGACGAGCGACGATCGAGGAAGAAGGAGAGCCGAGGCAAGGCCCGAGTGATGGTTGGAGCGAGCGACGTCGACTCCTGTTCCGCGTACTCCACCTCAAGCTCAAGTAGCAGTGAAGACGAAGGTGATCATCGCAAGAGCAGGAAGTCGTCCAAGAACCTGAGCGGGCTGAGCTGCTTCGCTAGAGACGGTTTCTGCACCATGGCGCTGAGCTCTGGTAGCAAGAAGAGCACACAGCGACTCGGACTCTGACTCTGACAACGAGGTGCGTGATGAACTTCCCTTCTTGCACCAGGAAAATGAACGGCTTAGTTCGTTGCTTGATAATCGTGATGACATGTTTAGAGAGGCCAAGAAAATGAGAAAAGAGCTTAGGGCTTCACTCGAGGATGCTGGGACTATAGTGGATGAGCTAGAAACACAGGTTCTTGATAGCAAGCTTGAAATTGATTCCCTTAAGGCTAGCCCTGTTGTTTCTGATGAGGTTGATTGTGCTGATTACTCTATTTTTCTTGCTGATCTTGCTTTGTTTAAGGAGAAGCATGCCTCCAAGTGTGAGGAACTAGATGTGCTTAGGGTTGAAGTGGCTGAGCTTAAGTCTAGATCTGCTTTGCTAGGTGCTTGCACTTCTTGACCTGTATTGCATGCTAAAATTGATGAGATGCATGTTTACACTGCTTCCCTTGAGGCTAAGCTGAAAGAACCAATTCCTACATCTTGCTCTACCTGTGAAATGCATGCTTTGAAGAATTTGGAACTTGCACATTATGTTGATCGCTTGCAGGATGAGAATGATGAGCTGAGAAAGTTGATGGGTTGGTTGTCTGGTCATGAGCCTCAGTTGAGGATAATGATTGAGTCATTCAAGAGGCAGGATGGTGAGGGAGTTGGGGCAAACAAGGTTGGTGAGGGAAGTAGAGAGAATATCCCAGAGCCACCAAAAACCCACCACAAAAATGATTTCCCACCCAAACCTAACCATCTTAGGAACCGACTAGACACAACCCTAGCTCCACCCGTGTTTCCTCCACAAACAAATGATTTCCAAAAGCCTATCATGTTTGTGAGCACTTCCGGGAAGGTGTTCTTTGGGAAAGAGAGTGAGAAGGCTAGTGAGGAGAAACCGATGGAGAAGTCGAGTGGAGAGAAACTAAGTGAGTAGCCCCAATCCAAGCCTAAACCTAAGCTTGTGAGGTTTCATTGTGGCTATTGTGGGAGAGATGGCCATAAGGATGAGTTTTGCTTCAAGAGGAAGTGAGAGGAGAGAATGGCGAAGGAGTGGGCTAACAAGGACAAGTACCACCTTTTTGATGGTGTACTTGAGCCTCGTGTGCAGATGCCCAGGGCCAAGGCGAGTGTGAGGACATTTCCGGCTTGGGGTGAGCGAAAGGCTGTTGGAGGTGCTGCTGGCCGGGCTACACCGGTCAGACCGGTGAGGGGCACCGATCAGACCGGTGTAGGCCTGGACGGGCAGCAGTTCGGGTTTCGTGCTCGTACAGGTGCGAGGTTTGTTTCTGGAGGTCGTGGTTCTGGTGGTTGGGCTGGAGAGTTTGCAGGAGGTCAGTTTGCTAGGCATTCCCCCCCTCGAGCTCACTACGGGGATGGGAGGAGTCGTAGCTTGGAGAAGGAGAGGAGGGACAGTCCACGAGCCTTCTTTCGAGGTTTTGGTCCTCCTCCAGGTAAAGAGGGTTGGTTCCCTCATGGTGGTTACTGTGGTGGTGTCCGTGGAGGTAGCTTTGGTAGGAAAGATGGTTTGGTTTGTGTTAACCCCAATTTCAAGCGAATGGCTCGGCAATGGTTTTACTCTTTTGGTACTAACCCCAGTGCTGAGTCGTTTGTTCGCTCACGTGCTCGTTTTTGAATTTCAGGTGGGAGACTTGAAGAACATTTGGTTGATTGACTCCGGTTGCTCGAGGCATATGACCGGAGACAAGGGGTGGTTCTCAAGTCTCGTACCGGTGGTGACAAGGAGGTACATCACTTTTGGGGACAATGGGCGTGGGCGTGTGCTTTCAGAAGGTGAGATTAAGGTGAGTGACAAGATCACTCTCAAGCGTGTTGCTCTTGTTCAATCGCTGGGGTACAATTTGCTTTCTGTGTCCCAGTTGTTGGATGAGGGTTTTGAGGTGTTGTTTCGGCCTGGTGGTTCTCGGATTTTGGACTCTTGAGGGGACCTTGTCTGTATGGTCGTTCCTGAGGGTCAGGTGTTTCGTGCTGATTTTTCTCAGTCTTCTGGTGTGGAGCGTTGTTTCTTGGCCAGTTCTTCGAGTGAGTTGTGGAGGTGGCATAGGAAGTTGGGTCACTTGAGCTTTGACCTTTTGTCTCGCTTGAGTAAACTCGATTTGGTCCGAGGATTGCCACGGTTGAGGCTTGAGAAAGAGTTGGTTTGTGCGTCGTGTAGGCATGCCAAGATGGTAGCCTCTTCTCACCCGCCTCTCACCGATGTGATGACTGAGCGTCCATGCGAGCTACTCCATGTGGATCTTGTTGACCCAGCTCGTGTGCAATCTGCGGGTGGGAAGTGGTATGTCCTTGTTGTGGTGGACGACTACTCTCAGTATGCGTGGGTGTTCTTTCTCAAGGATAAGGGGGAGACGTTTGGTTTTGTTCGAGATCTTGTCTTGAGGTTGAGAAACGAGAGGCACGGAGATGCCATACGAGCAATCTGTAGTGACAATGGCTCAGAATTCAAAAACTCTCGTTTTGAAACCTTTTGCCATGACTTGGGTCTTGAACATCAGTTTTCAAGTCCATATACGCCTCCCCAGAATGGTGTTGTGGAAAGGAAGAACAGGACCTTGTGTGAGATGGCTCGGACGATGCTTGATGAGCATAGGACTCCGAGAAGGTTCTGGGCTGAGGCAGTGAATACCGCGTGCTATGTGTCGAACAGGATCTACCTCAGAGTGCATAAGAAGAAAACCTGCTATGAGGTGATGCACGGTCGCACACCCAAGGTGAGTCACTTCCATGTCTTTGGTTGCAAGTGCTTTATTCTGTAGAAAGGGAAGAAGTTGGATAAGTTTGAGGCTAGGTCGGTCGATGGTATTTTCTTTGGTTATGCATCTCATTCTAGAGCATATCGTGTGCTCAATCTTGAAAGTAACCAAATCGTGGAGACTTGCGAGGTAACCTTCGATGAGACACAGCCACGTAGTCAGCTTGTCTTTGAGTGTGCAGGTGATGATGAACTTGGCGAGGAGATCTTTCAGGAGGATGAGCATGAACATAGAGACGATGAAGATGGTGGTGTGGTGCCCCCGGCTGAACATGTACCCACTACTTCGACTACGGTGGTGGACGGACCCTCTCCTACACCTACGACGACAAATCAAGATCGAGGAGAAACTACATTTGAGGGGGAGGTAGCATCGAGGTGAGAACCTCCCCGGCGAGTACAAGTGGATCACTCAGCTTTGAGGATCATCGGAGACTTGAATGAACACACTACACGATCGAGGGTTCAAAACAATTCTCATTTCGCTCATGCTGCATTTGTTGCTACTTTTGAGCCCAAAGACATTGGACATGCACTATCTGATCATAATTGGGTTAATTCGATGCATGAGGAGTTGGAGAACTTTGAGAGGAATCAGGTTTGGGAATTGGTTGAACCTCCCCCAGGGTGTAAGCCGATTGGTACAAAGTGGGTGTCGAAGAACAAAGAGGGAGAGAAAGGTGAAGTGGTGAGGAACAAGTCAAGTCTTGTTGCTCAGGGGTTCAGTCAGAAGGAGGGGATCGACTACGAGGAGACTTTTGCTCCCGTAGCCCGTTTGGAGGCAATAAGGATTCTTCTAGCCTTTTCTGTGGCTAAAGGGTTCAAGTTGCACCAAATGGATGTGAAGAGTGCTTTCCTGAATGGTGTGTTGGAGGAAGAAGTGTATGTGAGGCAACCACCGGGGTTCGAGAGTGAGAAGTACCCCCACCGGGTGTACAAGTTGAGGAAGGCGCTTTATGGGTGAAGCAGGCACCTAGAGTTTGGTATGGTAGGTTGAGGGGGTTCTTGTTGGAGAGAGGTTTTGAGATGGGGAAGGTCGATCAGACCTTGTTTTTACTCAGGCAGATCAGAGATATCCTGATTGTGCAGGTGTACGTGGATGATATTGTCTTTGGTGGCTCGTCTAACTCTCTTGTTGCAAGGTTTGCAGAGGATATGAGCAGGGAATTTGAGATGAGCATGATGGGCGAGTTGCAGTTCTTCCTCAGGCTACAAATCAAGCAATCAAAGGAAGGAACATTTGTGCACCAAGCTAAGTACACCAAGGACATTGTGCAAAAGTTCAAGATGGAGGAGTCCAAGGCTATGACGACGCCGATGAGTACGACTACAGCTCTTGATGCGGACGAGGAAGGTGAACATGTGGCCAGAAGGAGTACTGAAGCATGATCGGGTCACTCCTCTACTTGACGGCGACGAGGCCAGACATCCAGTTCTCGGTATGTCTATGCACTCGTTTTCAAGCGTCTCCGAGGACTTCGCATCGGCAAGCGGTATAGCGAATTTTCAGGTACTTGCGTCACACTCCCGACTTCGGCCTTTGGTACTCCTCGTCCTCCTCTTTGGCGCTTCATGGTTTTTCGGATGCGGGTTTTGCCAGGTGTCAGTTGGATAGGAAGTCCACTTCCGGGACTTGCCAGTTTTTGGGATCTTCTTTGGTGTCTTGGTCTTCCCGCAAACAATAGTGTGTTGCTCAATCCACTACCGAGGCAGAGTACGTTGCCGCTGCTTGTTGTTATTCTCAGCTCCTTTGGATTTCATATACCATGAGTGACTTTGCTGAGGAGTATACCCATGTCCCACTTCAATGTGATAGCACTAGTGCCATAATCGTTGCAAAGAACCCAGTGCTCCATTCCAAAACGAAGCACATAGAAGTGAGGTATCATTTTCTGAGAGACAATGTTGAGAAAGGGAAGATAGCTTTGATCCATGTACCCACACATGACCAACTAGCCGATATTTTCACCAAACCCCTAGATCAAGTAACTTTCATTCGTTTGCGGGGGGAGCTTGGTGTGTGTTTGATTTCTTGAGTTGGGTGTGTGGGAGCTCCTTTGTAGCATATGTATAGCTTTCCTTTGTGCATTTCTTGCATTTGGCATGGCATATGTAACATGATGTATAGGCATCCTTGTATCTTAGATTGCATGCATTTTGTATCATATGCATTTGATAGGAAAAGCTTCTCCTATATACATTGTTCACCATGGAATGCTATTTATGTCTTTGTGAGCTTGTTTGGTATTCTATGGTTAGCTTGACTTAGCTCTTGATGATCTTGTTTAATAATCCATGGTTGATGGCTGTTTTTGAAAAATGTCACATATATGTTCTCTCTTGTGTAAATGCCTTTATATGATCTTGACCTGTTTTAGTGGCTTGTCTATGCTTAATTTGTGGTTGGATAGCTAGTTTATTGATCATATGGGGCCAAAGGCTCATTTGCCATCATGAATGTTTAGCCCTCTTGTTTTATCTTGTGGAGGGGCATACGTTTCTTTTTGTCGCAAAGACATTTCATGTACCAAATATGAATCTGAAAATGAAATGTAAAATACTTGAAAAATGTGCTCCCATGCCATATGTGCTAAATTTAATTTGCTTTGGGTGCTAAACCGTTGCATGATGCCTACCAATGAGAAGTCTCATACAAAGAAGTAGGCACATGGCTCGGTGGCTTTGACATGACATGAGGTGCTTGTGAGTGTTTGTGACGGTCTTATGATTAGAATGGCTGTCCTAGCATGAAGTTTGTGTGGCTTTGCCATTTTTATATGTTTTGATCATGTTTAGGACTTTGCTCATGAGAGGTGAATTTTTCGCAAAATTGCTCAAATCCATCTTAGCTTCATCCAATGATTGTGAAACTTGGTGATCTTGTAGTTGATGTCAATACGAAGCTATAGAATATCTAACTTGCTCATTTGGACATGTATAACATCCTATGTTGAATTTTGTCTATTTGAGAAGCTCTAGGTTGAAAGTTTTGCATTTTTGGCTTGATTCATGCATTGCCAACAAGGGGGAGACGTTTGAGCTTGAAATGGCTTGTTGGATGCATTTAGAAGGTTTTCAGGTGGTTTTGAGCCATTTCTGGGCTCTATTGTGCACCGGTCTGACCGGTCGTGGTCACCGGTCTGACCGATCACAGTGCTGGTCCTGTGCACATGTTGAGCACCGGTCTGACCGGTGGTGGTGACCGGTCTGACCGGTGAGAGCTGAGTTGTTGTAGCTACCCTGTTTCAAGTGGTGTTTTGCATGCATTCGTCCAGGGGGAGTTGCTTTAATTCAGGGGGAGCTTGCATGTGTGCAGGGGGAGCTCCTTGTGGTTTTTGAGCTTTGGTTTGATAATTTGCGCTCTTTGCTTGAGCTTTGTTTTGTATCGGATGTGTCGGGCCGTTGCCCTTGCCTAAGGGGTCCGAGACTTGTCTTCTTCAAGTGATCTTGCTCTTTGCCTTTGTTTGGCTTTTGATCGCTTGTTGGAGTTTCTTTTTGTTCGTTTCTTTTCTTTTTCTTTTCTCTCTTGTTACTATATGTGGGTGTTGTCAATGCACTCATCAAGGGGGAGATTGAGAACCATGTGTGGTTCGAGGACCAGTGGATGGTCGCTTCTTTGTGTGATGAGTGATTGACAACATTGTCTAGACTGATTCTTGGCTAAGTATTGCAGGTGTAGGTTGCGGCTTGACTGGTTTTGGTGCAGGTGAAGAACAAGCGCGAAAGGTCGTCGCCGGTGAGGCCTCCAAGTGTGGAGAAGACAAGTAGGCTTCGTTCGAGGGACCCGGTGGCCAGCGGGGTCAAGTGCTGGCTGCATGGTGGCATGAACAGCAAGA
Source organism: Cenchrus americanus (assembly GCA_947561735.1). Taxonomy (NCBI): domain Eukaryota; kingdom Viridiplantae; phylum Streptophyta; class Magnoliopsida; order Poales; family Poaceae; genus Cenchrus; species Cenchrus americanus. Next base: position 194,676,470 of record OX387242.1, read on the forward strand.
TGAAGTCATGGACGGTTTCTTGGTTGAGCCTCAAAACCAAAGTCGAGCCGGGACTACCTGGGAGCCGAGTCATGAGTGGTGATTGACGGAGGCTACACCGAGTTCGCGGGGTTTCCGTGGTTCACCAGAAAACCACTGGGTTCCTGGGTTGATCCACAAAGCCAAGACCGAAGAACCGAAGACGGTACTGCAACAGTGCCAGACCGGTCTGACCGGTGGGTCTGACCGGTGTGCGACGACGCAGTCCGGAATCTTCGAAGCGGAGGACACGCGTCGGGATCGCAAGGCTTGCATCGAGGCTAAGCAGGTTGCGGTCGCCGGGCATCCGTCCGATGGAGAAAACTTGAAGACTTCCAAAACCGCCCTTGAGGGGCTTGTATCCCTAGTTATTAAGTAAGGGTATTTTAGACTTTCGGTTGCCTCCATATAACCCATGAGGTGAGAGGATGGCAGCCATCTCTTGGAACCCTAGTTCATTTGCTTTCCTATTTTCCCTTCCTATTTTTCTTAGGATTTCCATAGGACTAGCTTGAGAGCTTCATGGTGAGATCTTGTGAGAGGGTTGGATGATCGAGCGGCAAGCTAGACCTTGTATGAACCTTCTTGGTATGTATAGATGATTCGACGTGGTTCCTCAAGGCCTTGTTGTGTTGTTCCCGGTTGTTCTTGGTGGTGATTTTCGGAGCCCTCTTTTGGTGATTTTCTTGGGGTGTTTTCGGGACCTTGCTCTTGGGGATTTGATGGGGGAAATTTGTGGGAACCCTTCGTGGTTCTTTGGACTGTGATTCCCCTCCCAAATCCGTGAGTTAAGGGGCTCGATTTTGGGGTTTTCGGTGTTCTAGGGTTAGAGGAGGTCTTGGCGGGATTTCTTCGATTCTTCTTGTTTGGACAAGTTTTGGTGGGATTAAACTTGGCTATGGACTCCTCATGTGGTGTTCCTATTGTCCCCAAAGTCTTGTTCAAGCCTGTGGAGCGATTCAGGAGATCAAGGCTTGGATTTCGAGGTGTTGACCCGCGGGTGCTGTTCATCCCGAGAAGCCCAGGTCACACCGGTCTGACCGGTGCCTCTCACCGGTCTGACCGGTGCAACCCCTGATGGGTTTTTGCTCGGGTGAACGTCTGGGTGTGTTCGCTGTTGTCCTATGTTGCAGCTGTTTCGAGTTTGGGTCAGTTTGGAGGTCGGTAGGCCTGTTTGGTGATTTCGGGGCTTTCTGGCTAAGACCAGTCTGACCGGTGTGTTTTACCGGCCTGACCGGTGTGATGCCTTTCTGTGAAAGTCGTCAAGTTTCACCAGCAGGGACCGGTCTGACCGGTGGTGCTCACCGGTCTGACCGGTGTTGGTCAGTGGACTCGAGGTTTGGTGTTCCGCTGCGTTCTCGGGTCGGTAAGGTTGGAAGTTGGTTCCTAGGTTCAGTAGCACTTCAGTGGCTACGTGGATTTGGCCAACTTGGGTAGTGAGTCGGAGACGTGTGTTGGAAGCTGTGTTCGTCTTGTTGGAGTTTCCATCTCCTTCGAGAAGAATTTTTATCGGCTCCCATTCACTCCCCCCCTCTCTGGTTCACCGTATCGGTCCTTCAGGCAGTAACAATGATATCATCCACATAAATAAGCATATAAATACTTACTCCTCCTTTCTGATAGATAAAAAAAGAAGTGTCTGATCTTGATGCTTTAAAACCAAAGGCAATTAACTTTGTATTCAATCTAGAATACCTTGCTCGAGGGGCTTGTTTAAGACCATAAAGAGCTTTGTCTAGTTTACAAACGAGATGTGAAGTGTTTCTAGTATCAAAACCAAAAGGTTGTTTCATGTATACTTCTTCTTCCAGAACACCATGAAGAAACGCATTCTGTACATCTAACTGTCGTAGACACCAACCCCTTGCAACAGCCAAAGATAGGACTAGACGAACAGTAGCAATTTTGACAACTGGGCTAAATGTATCTTCATAATCTATACCATACTGTTGCTTATACCCCTTTGCTACCAACCTACCCTTGTATCTATCAATTGATCCATCTACCTTTCTCTTGATCTTAAAAACCCATTTGCAATCAATAAGGTTCATACCTGGCTTGGCCGGCACAAGATGCCAAGTACCATTCTTGAGAAGGGCTACATTTCTTCCTCCATTGCTTTCTTCCAATTTGGATCACCAAGGGCTTTTTGCAAGGACTGAGGTTCCCCTGTAGAACACAAATTTCCATATCTAATTGTACCACCAGTAAATTGTTTTGGCTTTATTATACCACTTTGCAGCCGAGTTCTAGGGTGCTAAAATTCTGGCGAAGGAGGATTTGCTGCAGGATTAGGTGACGGAGGCAGCACAGGAGATCCGCCTGATGTAGAAGATCCTGCTGGAGCGCCGACACCTGACGCAGCTATTACCGGATCCGCCTCGATCTCAGTGCTACCCCCCAGGCGGAGAAGAGGGCGACGTGGCGGAGCCCCGTGGTGGAGACGCGACCACAACAAATCTGGTCGGGGGCGCAGCTGATCCTGTCGTCCGACGCGGCGTGCGTGGGAGGTAGTTGGTGCAGTTGGCGGATCCTCCTGGGATCGGGAGCCCCCCTCACGTAGTTGGTGCTGCCGCCATATCCGCCTCGAATCGGACGCCGGGAGCAGGTGCTAGGTACACCCCGCCATCACATGTATTTTGCATCAAATGATCATCATTTTGTGCTGAATTTTTGTCATAGTCTTGCAAAATATTCTGAGAACTAGATTGATCATTAGTAACATCAGCATTAGGTAGTGCATCCCCTGGATTTAGAAGATGATTTGGGAGAAGAAGGATTTCTTTCCGTAATCGAGCCCCAGCATTTGAATGTAGCTCACTAAAAGGGAACACAGTTTCATCGAAAAAGAGATCACGAGAAATATACACTCGTCCGGAAGATGGTTCTAGGCATTTAAACCCTTTATGGAGAGAGCTATACCCCAGAAAACACACCGGATGGATCAAAAAGCAAGTTTTTGGGTGTTAAAAGGTCGAAGATTTGACCAGCATGCACAGCCAAAGATGTGCAGAGACTTAAAGTCAGGATTTTCATGAAGAAGGAGCTCAACAGGGGTGCTATAGTTGATAACCTTACTAGGAAGGATATTTATAAGATATGTTGCGGTCAAGAAAGCTTCATCCCAAATCTTTAGCTGCATGGAGGCATTTGCAAGCAAGGCTAGGCCTACCTCAACAATATGGCAGTGCTTGCGTTAAGCTGCCCCATTTTGTTGACGCGCATGAAGACAGGAGACACGATGCGCTATTCCTATCTATTGAAAAAAGGAATTTACTTTTTCATATTCTCCTCCCAGTCGGTTTGCATAGAGATAATTTTCTTATCAAACTTTCGCTGAACTAGGTTTTGAAAGTATTTTTAAGTTTTGAAAACATCGGATTTATGTTTGATTAGGTAGATCCAAGTGTACTTGCTAAAGTCATCGATGAAACTCACATAGTATGCATGTCTGCCAACTGAAACTGGGGCAGTGTGGAGCATACTCCCTGGGTACCCATGCAAGGAAGGATGAAGACGGACTCCTACTAGAATTCCCCTGTAATCCTACTAGGACTCGTTCCGTGTAATCCTACTAGGACTCCTGCCTTGTAACCGACTAGGAACCCGCCCCCTGGACTATATAAAGGAGGGTCGGCTACCTAGCCGGGCACCTGAACAACCCAACACCAAGCGCAAGGCGCCACACTTGATCCCCAAACAGGACGTAGGGTAGTTACTCTAGCTACCCGAACCTATATAAATCTTGTGTCCCGTGTCTTGCGCGTACTTTCGAGTTCTCGATCTCCCGATCATGATCCTCACCGCACAATATACTACCTCAGGTACCCCCTTGGTAGGTTTGTTAGTCCAAAACACCGACAGCTGGCGCGCCAGGTAGGGGTGATCATCACCACCGGGCGAATTCGAAGGACTTTCATCAGCAAAATCAATCTACTTCAACCAAGTCGGCGAATTCCTGTTCAGACGGAATCAATTTTCGTGTTCTCATCGGCGTACCACGAGAATTCGCCGAGTTCCAATTTCAGCCGAAAAAACAAGTCCGAGTTGCATCCGACCGGGCAAGCATTAGGCGAACGTTGCATCGATCTTTTGCCATGCAGCCAAGGCGTGCGTGCCGAAATTCTTTTCCCAGGTCAAGACGGAATCTGAATCCGAGTCACAAGCATCAATGAACCTGTACAAGTTCAGAATGGAACAGCAGCATGCCAGCATCGAGGTCCTGATTTACCATCGAATCATCCAACCAAACGTTGACTTTTGCACCACACATTGGAAAGTATTTAACAAGTTGCTGTCACACGGAGATAACGAAGCCACCAAATCTCTGCTAGACGCACACAGAAGAGTGCAACTACATCTACGCTCGGTAACGCCACCTCGTCATCAACTGCTTCGGCTTCGGCTACTTGAGTACAACTACATCGTACTCCGCGACTACACGTCTCCCGGTTGCACGGGCTCTACCTCAACCTTGTCATGCGCCGTCGTGCCGCTCGACTTCTCGTCGGTCGGTCGCACTGGCTCTCGCCGTGCGCCCGGTCACTGCGTTTCGTGGCGCGGCTACTCGTCATCCGGGTTGCACCAGCTCTACTGTGCCTATGCTGTGCTTCCGGACGCGCTGTTGTGCCGCTCGACTCCTTGTCGGTCGGTCGCACTAGCTCTCGCCGTGCGCCCGGTCACCGCGTCTCGCGGCGCGACTACTCGTCGTCCGGGTTGCACCAGCTCTACTGCTGCTATGCCGTGCATCCAGATGTGTCGTCTCGCCGCTCGACTTCTCGTCGATCAGTCACACTGGCTCTCGCCGTGCGTCCGGTCACTGCTTCTCGCGGCGCGACTACTCGTCGTCCGGGTTGCACCAGCTCTACCGCGCCTATGCCGTGCATCCGGACGCGTCATCTCGCCGCTCGACTTCTCGTCGATCGGTCGCACTGGCTCTCGCCGTGCGTCCGGTCACTGCTTCTCGCGGCGCGACTACTCGTCGTCCGACTTACACCGGCTCTACTGCGCCTATGCCGTGCATCCGGACGCGCCGTCTCGCCGCTCGACGTCTCGTCAGTCGGTCGCACTGGCTCTCGCCGTGTGCCCGGTCATTCCGTTGTGCGTCGTGACTACCTGTCTCGCGGCTGCAACGGATACACTTCACCTACGCCGCGCGTCCGGGTGCCTCGGCTCGTCATGCGGCTCGTCATCAACTACTTCGGCTATGCCACGCGTCCGGGTGCCTCGGCACGTCGCGCGGCTCGTCGTGCCGTTCGTCGTCAACTTCGACTACGCCGCGCGTTTGGGTGCCTCGGCTCGTCATGCGGCTCGTCGCGCCGCTCGTCGTCGACTACTTCACCTACGCTGCGCGTCCGGGTTCCTCGGCACATCGCGCGGCTCGTCGTGTGGCTCGTCGTCGATTACTTCGACTACGTCGCGCGTCCGGGTGCCTCGGCACGTCGCGCGGCTTGTCACAGGGCTCGTCGTCGACTACTTCGCCTACACCGTGTGTCTGGGTGCCTCGGCATGTCACGTAGCTCGTCGTGTGGCTCGTCGTCGACTACTTCAACTATGCCGCGCGTCCGGGTGCCTCGGCACGTCGCGCGGCTCGTCACGTGGCTCGTCGCGCCGCTCGTCGTCGACTACTTCGCGTACGCCGCGCGTCCGGGTGCCTCGGCACGTCGCGCGGCTCGTCACACGGCTGCTCGTCGACTACTTCGACTACGCCGTGCGTCCGGGTGCCTCGGCACGTCACGCGGCTCGTCACGCGGCTCGTCGTCGACTACATCGCCTATGCCGCGCATCCAGGTGCCTCGGCTCATCGGCTCATCACGCGGCTCGTCGTCGACTACTCTGTGTGTCGTGATTTCGTCTTGCGGCCACACTGGCTCTACTTCAACCACGCTGTGCATCACGACTACTTGTCTCGCGGCAACATAGTACGCCACGCGCCGCCGCGACGTCGTCTTCCGGTCGCATCGCGTCGACCACTCATCTCGACTAGTTTTCTAAACTAGTCGAGAACGACAGTCACGCACCCAACAACTAGTCGAAATCAACTCTGACTAGTCAACTTCAGCAACAACCGTCGTGGCTCCATCGCCGACCGCCATGGCTTCATCTACAGTCTGCCTAGGCAGCAACAGCTAAGTCATTTATTTAAATGATTACTATTTTTTCTTGGCTTGTTTTCCTCATGATGTAGGACTACTTGCCGACTACTCACGTGTGTACGCTTCTCGGCGAGTTTTCATGGGAGCTACATTATGCTGACTACTCTTGGGGTATATCAAGCAAGTCACCACGAGCCTACTTCATCAGCTCAGGGGCTATCCCAAGGAGGCAGCTTCTAAAGTCCGCTACGCGCGACAATCTAAAGTCGACTTCTAAAGTCACATTCTAAAGTCCGCTCCGTGCGGCAACTTAAAGTCGACTCCAGTCGCATCTTTGCCTGCTTCGGTCGCATACTACGTGTGTAAGCTTCGATGGAACCTAGCTGTAAGTTGCCCTCAGGTCCTGGCAATGATGGAACCTAGCAGCACGTGGTCTTCACGCTCTGTACCATGGGTCCAAGGACCCTAAGTACTCGTGCTCCGTACCTTGGGTCTGAAATCCATGGCCCAGGTACACAAGTCGACTCCGGTCGCACCTTCAAGTCCACTATGGTGGCAACCGTACCTTGGGTCTGAAATCCATGGCCCCAGGTACACAAGTCGACTTCGGTCGCACCTTCAAGCCCGCTCTGGCGGCAATCGTACCTTGGGTCCGAAATCCATGGCTCAAGTACTTAAGCCCACTCCGGTGGCACAAGTCGACGCTAACGGTCGCACCCAAGACCACTCCGGTGGCACAAGCTGACTTTGGTCGCAATCTTAAGCCCGCTCCGGCGGCAAAACTACTCATTTTCTCTGATGTTTCATTCGCTTTGGCTTTCCGGAAAGTGCTTTTCGTTTTTTGCATCTTAAGTCCACCCCGCGTGGTCCAAAGTCGACTACTGTAGTGGCATATAAAGTCCGTTTCACACGACAATTTAAAGTCGACTTCCAAAGTCGCATATCAAAGTCCGCTTCGCGCGACAACTAAAGCCGACTTCGGTTTTTAAGTCACATCTCAAAGTCCGCTCCACGCGACATCCTAAAGTCGACTTCAGTTTTCAAGTCGCATTCTAAAGTCTGCACTGCCGGCATCTAAAGTCGACTTCGGTCGCATCTAAAGTCCGCTCTGACGGCACGACTACTTCTCAAGCTCCACGGCTCGACACTAAATTACTATTCAGAATCTCTCTAGCTCGGGGGCTGCACTCAAATTACTACTTGAGGATAACTTCAGCAGGCTTCGCTCGCTCTCAAGCTCGGGGTCTCCGCATCAACAACTACTCGATGTGGCTCATATGACTCTCTTATCTCGAGGGCTACACGCTGCAAGAGTACCTAACCATTTCAAGGCTCGGGGGCTACTATGCTACACCCATCATTCAATTTTTTCAAGACAAAAGATTCAGAATCAAGATTGACCCTCAGCTAGAGTCTGCGACTCCAACTAAGGCTCGGGGGCTACTCCATATAGAGTGCGATTTTGCAACCACACTTCCATATAATATTGACTTCAAGACTGATGAGCTGGACCACCTTCTAGCCTCGTGGTAGTTCAAGTACTATTGAAGACTTCTCCAAGCAGTACTCGAGGACGCTCAAGAACTACTCGCAGAGGCTTCAAGACTACTCGGACTACTACTGTCGACTACAATATGCTTGGGGGCTTGTCGGGCATACTCCCCGGGTACCCATGCAAGGAAGGATGAAGATGGACTCCTACTAGAATTCCCCTGTAATCCTACTAGAACTCGTTCCGTGTAATCCTACTAGGACTCCTGCCTTGTAACCGACTAGGAACCCGCTCCTGGACTATATAAAGGAGGGTCGGGTACCTAGTCGGGCACCTGAACAACCCAACACCAAGCGCAGGGCGCCATACTTGATCCCCCAAACAGGACGTAGGGTAGCTACTTTAGCTACCCGAACCTATATAAATCTTGTGTCCCGTGTCTTGCGCGTACCTTCGAGTTCTCGGTCTCCCGATCACGATCCTCACCGCACAATCTACTACCTCAGGTACCCCCTTGGTAGGTTTGCCGGTCAAAACACCGATAGGCAGGACCACAAACATCGGAATAAATGAGCTCCAAAAGAGAACTAGAAACACTGTTCGACCTACCATAAGGTAATTGATGACTCTTAGCCTTTTGACACCAATCACAAACTGACTCATGACTAGGAATACTTTCACAAGGAAGTTTATTATCTCTAATAACACGCTAAACTATAGGATAGGCTGGATGACCTAGACGACTGTACCACCAGGATGATGACACTTTATTGACTTCATACGCTTGCTTGTAGAACTAGGACCCGAAGATTGAGATGCAAGAGGATAGAGCCCTCTCTTACACCTTCCTTGATGCAGAATTTGCTTCGTGGCCCGATCCTTTATTGTCACACCTTGAAATTTCCAATTGCAGGATGTGAATAGAAAGAATAATTAAATAACGACTTTAAAATTTTTCCAACATTTATTTTGCTTTACAAGAAATATAGTATAGGAAAAATTCTTGATTGATTTTCTAAATCAAATAAAAGTTGTGAGTGTTGCATTCATGCCGATGCATCTTGGGGTTTCTTGAGTGCAAAAGGTTTCCAAAATGTGTTTAGGAGCTGTCCAAACCCTTCCGAGAATTTTCCGGATTTTTCTGGGATCTAAGAATTTTCTATTCATTAGAAGGCTCTAAAATCTTTTTAATGAGCTCCAAATACTTTATTTGGATTGTTCATGTCCCAATGTGTCTTTGGGAATTTTCCAGGATTTTTTGGGATTTTCAGAGTATTTTTCATGCTTTAAATGAATTGTCTAGATTTTTCTAGATTTATCTTTGCACGAGAAAATGAATTCCGGGAATTAAAAAAAATTCTCCTATCCGTTCTGGGCCGAGCTGTAGGCCCGACCCAACTCGTCTCGGCCGGCCCAGCCGCAGGCTCGCCGAAGCCCATCCGGGCCCGGCGGAGCCCCGCACGGCTTGAGGCCGTGGCCTTCCTGGCCATGCCGCCGCTGCCCCTCAGCAGGCGTGCTGGGCACTCTAGGCGCGGCCGCCCTGTCGGTGTTTAAACCTCTCGACCTCCGTGGGAGGTACCCGCAGCAAGGTAGAAGGTGGGGATCGCCATGATCTGGAACCCGAAGGTACGCGCGAGGACACAAGACACGAGATTTATACAGGTTCGGGTAGCCGGAGTAGCTACCCTACGTCCTGTTTAGAGTAGTATTGCGCCCTGCACTTGGTGTTGTTCCCCGGAGGGATTGAAGATGTCCTCCTAGGTACCCGGCCCTCCTTTATATAGTCCAAGGGGCGGGTTCCTAGTCGGTTACAAGGGAGGAGTCCTAGTAGGATTACACAGAGCGAGTCCTAGTAGGAGTACAAGGGAATTCTAGTAGGAGTCCGTCTTCTACTCTTCCTCCTTCCTTGCATGAGTACCCGGGGTGTATGCCCGACAAGCCCCCGAGCACGTTGTAGTCGAGAGTAGTAGTTCGAGTAGTCTTGAAGCCTCTTCGAGTAGTTCTTGAGCGTCCTCGAGTACTGCTTGGAGAAGTCTTCAATAGTACTTGAACTGCCGCGAGGCTGGAAGGTGGTCCAGCTCATCAGTCTTGAAGTCGAGATTATATGGAAGTGCGGTTGCAAAATCGCACTCCATATGGAGTAGCCCCCGAGCCTTAGGTTTAGTTGCAGACTCTAGCTGAGGGTCAATCTTGATTCCGAATCTTGTCTTGAAAAAATTGAACGATGGGTGTAGCATAGCAGCCCCCGAGCCTTGAAATGATTAGGTAATCAATCCAAGGGTCTTCAGTGTTCGCGAAAGCCATCATCTGAGTACTCTTGCAGCGTGTAACCCCCGAGACAAGAGAGCTGTATGAGCCACATCGAGTAGTGATTGGTGAGGAGCCCCCGAGCTTGAGAGCGAGCGAAGCATGCTGAAGTTATCCTCGAGTAGTATGTTGAGTGCAGCCCCCGAGCTGGAGAGATTCCGAGTAGTAATTTGGCATCGAGCCATGGAGCTTGAGAAGTAGCCGTGCCGTCAGAGCGGACTTTAGATGCGACCGAAGTCAACTTTAGATGCCGGCAGAGCGGACTTTAGAATGCGACTTGAAAACCGAAGTCGACTTTGTGCCGCGTGGAGCGGACTTTGAGATGCGACTTAAAAACCGAAGTCGACTTTAGTTGCCGCGCGGAGCGGACTTTGATATGCGACTTTAGAAGTCGACTTTAGGATGCCGCGTGGAGCGGACTTTGATATGCGACTTTAGAAGTCGACTTTGTGCCACACGGGGTGGACTTAAGATGCAAAAAACGAAAAGCACTTTCCGGAAAGCCAAAGCGAATGAAAAATCAAAGAAAACGGGTAGTTTTGCCGCTGGAGCGGGCTTAGGATTGCGACCGGAGCCGGCTTGTGCCATCGGAGTGGGCTTGGGTGCGACCGTTAGCGTCGACTTGTGCCACCGGAGTGGGATTAAGTACCTGAGCCACGGATTTTAGACCCAAGGTACAGTTGCCGCCAGAGCGGGCTTGAAGGTGCGACCGGAGTCGACTTGTGCCACCGGAGTGGGCTTAAGTACCTGAGCCATGGATTTCAGACCCAGGGTACGATTGCCGCCAGAGCGGGTGAGGACCAGGAGCGTCCCAGTGGTCGGTGGATGATCGCTCCTTAGTGATGAGTGATTGACAACGGGTGTTGGACTGACTCTTGGCTTAGTGCGCAGGTGTGAGGGCGCGGCCTAGTTCGTCTTTGTTGCGGGTGAAGAACGGGCGCGAAAGGTCTTCAGCCTTGAGGGGCCTCCGGGAGATGGAGAGACAAGTAGGCTCGGTTCGAGGGACCCGGTGGACAGCGGGACTGGGTGCGGGCCACATGGTGGCGACACAAGCAAGACGAAGTCATGGACAAGTGAGCCGGTGCACGGTGGCGGTCAAGTCAAGTGGTTTGGCGGGAGGTCGGACCGGGCATGCGGGGTTTGGTGGTTTGCCCACAAAACCACCGGCGGACGGTTTCTTGGTTTGGGCCTCAAAACCAAGTCCGAGGGCCCAACACGACGGAGACGGGATCCGGACGTGTCGGGAAGCTTCGAAGCGGAGGACACGCGGCGGGATCGCATGGCTTGCGTCGGGAGGACGCGGGGGTGCGGCAAAGGCGTGGCCGTCCGATGGCAAGACCCACAAACATTACCAAAATGCCCCTACGTGGGTTGTATCGCCAGTAGTGTAGTTAGGGGTAGTCGAGTCATTTACCACTCCGGCGGGACCGATATATAAGCCTGGAGTGTGTGTTGATGGCTCCCTCTCTCCGCGATTTAGGGTTTCATTTCCCCCCTTCCCTTTCTCATTTTCGTAGCTATTTTCCTTCCTATTTTCTCTAGGCTAGCATGAGAGCTTCATGAGAGATTTGTTGAGAGGGATGGATGCTAGGGCGGCATGCTAGACCTTGTGAATCTTTCCTGGTTTGTATAGAAGATTCGGGGTTGTTTTTCGTGCCTTTTTGTGCCTATTTTCGTGCCTTTGTTCTCGGTGTGATTCCGCGGATTTGAGTGAGTTTCTTCCCGGATTTCTTTGAGGAAAACATGGATAGATGACTTGTGCATCTTTGTGCTTGATCTTGTGCCCTCAAACGCCGGGAAACTACTTCGATTCGTGAGTTTTCGTTCGGTGCTCTAGGTTTTGGTGGTGCTCAAAGGATTCGCGATTCCCGGTGATTTAGGGAGTTAGGAGGCAAGATTTTTGGGCTATAGCATCCTTGTGTGACGCTTTTCAAGTACCCAAACCCTTGTCTCCACGGCTTCAACCGTTTGGGAAATCCGATGATGATTTGGGGGAGTTGACTTTCGGGGTCGGGGCCGTTTCTCGCTCTGTCCGCACTTGGCGGACGATCCGCGGGGGGTCGCGGACGGTCGCGTGGGCCGTGTTCGTCCGTGTTCTTCGCGTTCTTGCTCGTCTTTTGTTTCGATCCGTCGCGATTTTGGTTTTTGGTTGGACGGAGTTTCGGACGGTCCGCGGTGTCGGGCGGACGGTCCGCGGGTGCTTGGCGGACGGTCCGCGTGCTCCCCGCGGACGGTCCGTGGGTCGTGTGTGGCTTTGGTTCGTTCCGTGTGATTTAACGGACGGTCCGCGGGAAGGGCCGGACGGTCCGCGACGTCGGCGCGGACGGTCCGCGAGAGCGAGGTCGGACGATCCGCGCGGTCCATCGCGGACGGTCCGCCTTGCCCCGGGCGGACGGTCCGCCGAGGCTCGTTTGTGCGGTCTTGTTTGTTTCGATTCCTTTCCTCCCTTTCTAGTGCTTCCGCGTGTGCTTCTAGGAATCGTTCCTAAGGCTAGAGGTTGATCCATAACCTCGTGGTCTTGGCGATTGGTGCGTGATTCGATCCATCGCTCGTGTGTGACCGGGATTTGAGTAGGACATAGGCCGGGTTCTTTGGGAAGAATTTTTACCGGCTCCTATTCACTCCCCCCCCTCTCTAGTCGCCATCGATCCTTCAATTGGTATCGAGCTTGGTGCCGGATTCTTTGCGACTTTGACAAGTCTCGAATCCTAAGATGGCGTACGTTGAGCGGGGCGGTCCGCCGCACTTCGATGGCAAGGGTTACCACAAGTGGGCGGCTCGTATGAGGATTTTTCTTCGAGGAAAGGCTGTTGGAGTTTATTGTGCTTGACAAGACATATGCTATTCGGTCAACATCCATACTCTTATGGTGACCGATGCCGATGCCAAGGCCAAGTATGAGGCTAATGCAAAAGCCGTTGATCACTTGTGCGGAGCTTGTGTGATCCGAGTTTGATCGTGTTCGCCATTTGGATCTTGCTTGGCAAATTTGGGATAAGTTGTTGGTTGCTCACGGTGGTGATAACCATGTGAAGGCTCGCCTCTTTGTCTCTTCCGGATGCAATATGAGAATTTTTCTCCACTTCCCGGTGAGGACATTGATGCGATGTTTCGAGGTTCATCGCCATCGTGAACAACATGAAGGCTAATGTTGAGGATTTTCCGTACTCCGAGCATGATCGGGCTTTGAAGCTCTTGCATGTCTTGGATCCAAATGTTTGGGGTGCTAAGGTTGAGGCCATCAAGGAGTGCGGGAATTATTTGACTATTGAGTTGGATGACCTCTTTTCTAAGCTCAAGTCGGCTGAGGTTGACGGGAAGATGCTATCCAAGCATGAGGGCTCGGCCCGACCATAGTCTTGCTCTTGTGGGAGGATCAAAGGGCAAATCTAACCCTTCCTGTCGACAGTTTTCTTTGTCCTCTCTTATGTCCATTCCAGATGAGGAGTTTGATGTGCTTGGGCGAGGAGGAGCCGGCCTTGCTCTCAAGAAGATTTGAACGACTACACGAGAGTCGGAGGAACGCAAGGCGGAGCTCAGGGACGTGCTACAAGTGTGGCAAGCGTGGCCACTTCATCGCCGAGTGCCGGATGCGAGAGGAGAACAAGTACAAGGTGAACGAGTACAAGGCGCACCCGAAGCGTGAAGACAAGTACTCCTCCAAGGGCAAGCACTTCAACAAGTCCAAGAGCAAGGACAAGGACAAGCGGCGACCAGAGCAAGAGCACCTACAAGAAGAACAAGGCAAGAGCGATGGTGGCCGGTGCGAGCGACGTCGACTCAAGCTCAAGCGAGGAGCGATCAAGCTCAAGCGGCGAAGATGAAGACGCCGGGAGGCGCGGTGGCAAGAAGAGTGCAAGCGGAACCTCGGCGGGGCCGAGCCGTGTGGCGCTCGAGGGTTTTTGTGGCATGGCCCATAGCTCGAGCGGCAAGAAGAGTGTGAAGGAGGACGGCGACTCCGACTCGGAGGATGAGGTAAACCATGATCCCGACTCTTTGCTTGCGAGATTGCTAGGTTGAATGGTTTGCTTGATAACCGTGATAGTGTCTTGAGAGATGCCAAAAAGATGAGGAAAGATCTTAGGGCTCGGCTTGAGAATGCTAGTGAGAAAGTAGGAGAGTTAGAGTCAAAATTGCTTGAATTAAAACTTGAGAATGACTCTTTGAAACTTGCTCCTACTTCTCCGATGATGTTGAATGTGTTGAATGTGATGCTTGGTTGAATGAGATCAAAATGCTTAATGAGAAGAATGCTTCTATTTTGGGTCAACTAGATGCTCTTAGGGTCGAACATGATGAGCTTAAGGCTAGACCTACTTTGCTTGGTGTTTGCAAATCATGTCCTACTATGCATGCTAAGCTTGTTGATGCTCGCTCTACCATTAGTTCTTTGGAAGCATCTTTGAAATCTCCTGTGGCAAATGCATGTTCTAGTTGTGATGAAGTCACTTTGCGTAATCTTGAACTTACTTCCCGTTTGGATGTCATCTATGAGGAGAATGACTATTTGAGGAAGGTGTTGGGTTGGTTGTACGGGCGGGAACCTCAATTGAAAATCATGATTGAGGAGTTCAAGAGAGCTGATGGTCGTGGTTTGGGTTTTGAGAAGTTGGGTGAGAAAGTGGGAGAGAACAGTGGGGAGAGTGTGTACGAGAAGTGTGTTGAGTCTAACCCCGGGTTCGAGGTGATTGGAGAGATCCAAGTCCCACTCCCAAAAGCACCCAAGAACTCTTTCACACCAAAGCCCAATCACCTTTGCAACAAGCTTGACACAACCCAAGATCCACCCAAATTCCCACCTAAGACAAATGATTTCCAGAAACCAGTGAAGTTTGTGGGTGGGAAGGGTGAGAAGCCTAGAGAGAAGCCAGAGCCAAAACCAAAACCCATCCCCTTCAGGTGTGAGTATTGTGGCAAGGAGAGGCATCTTGCAGAGTTTTGCTACAAGAGGAAGAAGGATGAGAGGCTTGCTAGGGAGCAAGCAAACCGGAGACGGTATCGCCGGTCTCGCGGTATTCCCGAGCCTAGAGTGCCACTTCCACGGGGTGTGGGAAGTGTGAGGAGTGTCGGCGAGGTTCCCACGGAGAGGTGGTGGTGGTGAGAGGTTTGTCAGGAGAGATGATGGTGTGCGTGCTGGTGAGAGGTTTGGTCGGGCTCGTGGTGGTTTTCTTTGGACGTCCTCCTACTCGTCCTCGGTACGGGTTCGGGGGAGATGATCGCAGCTTTGGGTTCCGGAGGAACTACGGACCACGTTTTCCCCCTCGTGGTGCTCGTACTCCTCCCATGGGACATGGGAAGTTTGGTGGCAAGGGAGTGATGTTTGCTAACCCCTCTTTTGAGCGAGATGGCTCGACACCGGTTTAACTTTCTCGTGCTAACCCCGGTGTCGAGTCGCTAGCTCATTCTCGTTCTTGTTTTTGTTGCGGGCGGGGAGGCTTGGAGAACATTTGGTTGATCGACTCCGGGTGTTCTCGACACATGACCGGAGATAAGAAGTGGTTCTCCGGCCTCACCCCGGTGAAGGAAAAGATGTACATTACATTTGGGGACAATGGACGAGGTAGAGTCTTTGTCCGAGGGTGTTGTGCATGTGAGTGACAAGGTAACATTGAAGAGAGTGGCTCTTGTGAAGTCTTTGGGTTTTAATTTGCTTTCGGTTTCTCGGTTGCTTGATGAAGGTTTTGAGGTGCGTTTCAAGTCCGGCGAGTCTCGTTTGCTTGATTCTCGAGGTGATCTTGTACGTATGATCATCCCCGAGGGTCGGATTTTCGAGGTGATTTCTCTCGTTCTTTGGGTCCTGCTCGTTTGTTTGATGGCCGGTCCGTCTTCGACTTGTGGAAATGGCATAGGCGGTTGGGACACTTGAGCTTTGATTTGGTTTCCCGTTTGAGTGGTCTTGACCTTGTCGAGGATTGCCGAAGTTGAAGTTTGAGAAGGATTTGGTTTGTGCTCCTTGTAGGCATGGTAAGATGGTAGCCACTCCCCATCCACCCCCGACCGATGTCATGACCGAGCGTCCGACGGAGAGCCGTTGCATATGGACCTTGTTGGGCCGGCTCGAGTTCGCTCGGTGGGTGGGAAGTGGTATGTTCTTGTTGTGGTGGACGATTACTCTCGCTATGCACGGGTGTTCTTCTTGGAGGATAAGAGTGAGACTTTTGGTTTTGTTCGAGATGCGATCGTGAGGTTGAAAAACGAGAGGCATGGGAATGCTATTCGAGCTATCCGCGGTGATAATGGCTGCGAGTTTAAGAACTCTCGTTTTGATGCCTTTTGTCGTGATCTAGGTCTTGAACATCGGTATTCGACCCCTTATGTGCCCCCTCAAAATGGAGTCGTGGAAAGGAAAAATCGGACTCTTTGTGAGATGGCTAGGACGATGCTCGATGAGCACGGGACTCCTAGGAGGTTTTGGGGCGAGGCGGTCAATACGGCTTGTCATGTTTCCAATCGGATTTTATTGAGAGCTTTCAAGAAGAAGACTTGTTATGAGCTTATGCATGGTCGGGCACCCAAAGTGAGTCATTTCCGAGTTTTTGGTTGCAAGTGCTTTATTTTGAAAAAGGGAAAACTCGACAAGTTTGAGGCTAGGTCTAGTGATGGTATTTTCTTTGGATATGCTAACCACTCTAGAGCCTATAGGGTGCTTAACCTTGAGACTAACAAAATCATGGAGACTTGCGAGGTGACCTTCGACGAGACAATGCCATGTACTTCTCTTGGCTTTGAATGTGCGGGTGATGAAGAGATGGCCGAGGACCTCTTTGAAGAGGAGAAAGATGAAGGTGGAGATGATGATGGGGAGAACCATGCGCACGAAGGCCGAGCATGTACCCACTACTTCTCCCACGACTACTTTGGAGCATGGACCGTCTACTTCATGGACAACGACGGTGCAACAAGAGGACCGGGCGAGAGAAGCCGAAGTTGAGGGGGAGGTGGTCTCGAGGCGTGAGGCTCCCCGGCGGATTCAAGAAGTGCACCCCCTTTCGAAGATCATTGGAGACATCAATGAACGCACTACACGGTCGAGGTCCAGGAATTCCTCTCATTTTGCTCATGCTGCTTTTGTTGCTACTTTTGAGCCCAAGGACATTGGACATGCTTTATCTGATGCAAACTGGGTCAATTCTATGCATGAGGAGTTGGAAAACTTTGAGAGGAACCAGGTGTGGGAGTTAGTTGAACCACCTCCAAATTGCCATCCCATAGGAACCAAGTGGGTTTGGAAGAACAAAGAGGGAGAGAATGGGATGGTTGTGAGGAACAAGTCCAGACTTGTTGCTCAGGGGTTTAGTCAGAAGGAGGGGATCGATTATGAGGAGACTTTTGCTCCTGTGGCCCGTCTTGAGGCAATTCGGATCCTTCTAGCCTTTGCCGTGGCTAAAGGGTTCAAGTTGTTTCAGATGGACGTAAAGAGTGCTTTTCTGAATGGGGTCATAGAGGAGGAGGTGTATGTGAAGCGACCCACGGGTTTGAGAGCGAGTTGTACCCACACGGGGTATACGGGTTGAAAAGGGCTCGTATGGGTTGAAACGGGCGCCCGTGCTTGGTATGGGAGATTGAGAGGTTTTCTTTTGAGCGAGAGGGTTTGTGATGGGTACCGTGGATAGAACCTTGTTTCTCCTCAAGCATGGAAATGACTTGTTGATTGTTCGGATATACGTGGATGATATTGTCTTTGGTGGCTCGTCACATAACCTTGTTGCCAAGTTTGCGGATGAGATGAGCGGGGAGTTCGAGATGAGCATGATGGGCGAGTTGCGGTATTTTCTCGGGCGCGAGATCAAGCAAGTGAAGGACGGTACATTTGTGCACCGGACCAAGTACACGAAAGACATGCTTGAGGAAGTTCCGGATGCAAGATGTGAAGCCGATGTCGACTCCCATGGGGAGTACGGCCACTTTGGATGCGGATGAGGACGGAGAACCGGTGGACCGGCGGGAGTACGGGAGCATGATCGGCTCCCTCCTCTACTTGACGGCGACGAGGCCGGACATACGGTTCGGCGTGTGTCCGTGCGCTCGTTTCGAGCTTCGCCGAGGACGTCACATCGACGAGCCGTCAAGAGGATTTTCGGTACCTACGGTCGCCCCCTGGTCTTGGCCTTTGGTATTCTTCCTCCTCGACTCTGTCTCTTCATGGTTTTTCGATGCGGATTTTCTTGGTTGTCGAGTCGAGAGGAAGTCTACTTCGGCACTTGTCGGTTTCTTGGTTCTTCGTTGGTCTCATGGTCTTCCCGCAAGCGATCTAGTGTAGCTCGGTCTACCACGGAGGCGGAGTATGTTCTTGCCGCTAGTTGTTGCTCCCGGTTGTTGTGGATTTCATACACTTTGAGAGACTTTGGTGAGGAGTGCACCCGGATCCCACTTCTTTGTGATAGCACCAGTGCCATAAGCGTAGCCAAAAATCCAGTGCTTCACTCCAGAACCAAACATATAGAAGTGAGGTATCATTTTCTGAGGGACAATGTGGAGAAAAGAACCATTGTTTTGAGCCATGTCCCTACCCAAGATCAGCTAGCCGACATCTTTACAAAACCTCTCGACCAAGCTACATTTGTGCGCTTGCGGGGGGAACTTGGGGTTTGTTGCCCTTTCTAGTTGATTCTTGGGGGATTTCTTTTTGTACCATATGTATTATACCATGTTTTACTTTGATGTATATACATGCTTTGCTTGATGAATAAACCATGGTAGGATAGCCATCTTGTCATATATCATGTTGCATTTGTGTCATATTGCATTTTAGGATGATGAGCTTCTTTTATATGCCATATGTGAGTCTCTTTGGCTATTTGTGAGATTTTGGTTATATGTGTGGAGAAATGGTGATGTGAGGCTATGCTCTTGGAATATTTGAGATATATGTGTGGTGAGATAGCCCCTTTTTGAGATAAATGCTTAACTTGACTAATTTTTGATGAAATATGCTCCACTCGTGTGTAGTTGTGTATCCATGTCACAGTTTGGTCTAAATGTGCTTTTCATGCTTAGATTGTGCTTGGATGCCTGTTCTTGCATTTGGGCCAAAGGCCGGATATCATTGTGAATGTTTAGCCTATGTTGCATTCATGGGGGAGCATAAGCTTCTTTTTGCCGCAAAGGCACTTCATGTACCATGAAATGAATCAATCTTGAAAAGAAGTGCATAATGCTTGAAAAATGCTCCATCCATCATGTCTATGCTTAAAATGTCTTATCTTTCACATATGGGTGCAAAACATGTTGCATGATGTTCACCAGTGGAGAAGTCTCCCCGAAGTGGACACATGGCTCATGAGCTTTGACATGACATGCTTTGCTTTATGGGTGTTTGCCATGATCTTTTGTTGAGAATTTGATATCCTTGTATGATCTTTGAGTAATATGCATGTTTGTGGCTCAAGTGTGACATGGATAGGCTTTTACATGTGAAGCGAGTCTTCTTTTGGTAAAACTGCTTAAATCTGAAAATTGTGCTTTGTCACATGCTTGTATTTTCATATATTACTTGTGGCAATGCTTTGACTATGCTATGATTCATGTGTGTGATCTTTGTCTCATTTTTAGCCTTTGACACTAGATTTGGCCTATTTGAGAAGCTCATGTAGATGTGTATATGCTTTGATTTGCATTTCGCATTTTCACCTTGATTCATACATTGTCAACAAGGGGGAGAAAAGGTGAGCTTAATGAAAATTCAGAAAAAGGTGAGCTGAAATTTGGAAGTGTGCATCCACATGTTCGGGGGGAGGCATTTGTTCGGGGGGAGCTTTCTTCTTGTTTTCGGTGTGGATTTTGTGCTTTGCTTGGCTTGTGACCTTTCTTTGCCTTTCTTCGGTTTTGGTCATGAGTTGAGCTTCCTTGTTTTTCTTTCTTCTTTCTTTCTCTTTCACTGCGAATTTCATTTCGCGTTGTGTGTTGTCAATGCACTCATCAAGGGGGAGATTGAGGACCGGGAGCGTCCCAGTGGTCGGTGGATGATCGCTCCTTAGTGATGAGTGATTGACAACGGGTGTTGGACCGACTCTTGGCTTAGTGCGCGGGTGTAGGCTGCGGCCTAGTTCGTCTTTGTTGCGAGGGTGAAGAACGGGCGCGAAAGGTCTTCGGCCTTGAGGGGCCTCGGGAGATGGAGAGACAAGTAGGCTCGGTTCGAGGGACCGGTGGACGGCGGGACGGGTGCGGGCCACATGGTGGCGACACAAGCAAGACGAAGTCATGGACAAGTGAGCCGGTGCACGGTGGCGGTCAAGTCAAGTGGTTTGGCGGGAGGTCGGACCGGGCATGCGGGGTTTGGTGGTTTGCCCACAAAACCACCGGCGGACGGTTTCTTGGTTTGGGCCTCAAAACCAAGTCCGAGGGCCCAACACGACGGAGACGGGATCGGACGTGTCGGGAAGCTTCGAAGCGGAGGACACGCGGCGGGATCGCATGGCTTGCGTCGGGAGGACGCGGGGGTGCGGCAAAGGCGTGGCCGTCCGATGGCAAGACCCACAAACATTACCAAAATGCCCCTACGTGGGTTGTATCGCCAGTAGTGTAGTTAGGGGTAGTCGAGTCATTTACCACTCCGGCGGGACCTGATATATAAGCCTGGAGTGTGTGTTGATGGCTCCCTCTCTCCGCGATTTAGGGTTTCATTTCCCCCCTTCCCTTTCTCATTTTCGTAGCTATTTTCCTTCCTATTTTCTCTAGGCTAGCATGAGAGCTTCATGAGAGATTTGTTGAGAGGGATGGATGCTAGGGCGGCATGCTAGACCTTGTGAATCTTTCCTGGTTTGTATAGAAGATTCGGGGTTGTTTTTCGTGCCTTTTTGTGCCTATTTTCGTGCCTTTGTTCTCGGTGTGATTCCGCGGATTTGAGTGAGTTTCTTCCGGATTTCTTTGAGGAAAACATGGATAGATGACTTGTGCATCTTTGTGCTTGATCTTGTGCCCTCAAACGCCGGAAACTACTTCGATTCGTGAGTTTTCGTTCGGTGCTCTAGGTTTTGGTGGTGCTCAAAGGATTCGCGATTCCGGTGATTTAGGGAGTTAGGAGGCAAGATTTTTGGGCTATAGCATCCTTGTGTGACGCTTTTCAAGTACCCAAACCCTTGTCTCCACGGCTTCAACCGTTTGGGAAATCCGATGATGATTTGGGGGAGTTGACTTTCGGGGTCGGGCTGTTTCTCGCTTTCTGTCCGCACCGGCGGACGATCCGCGGGGGGGGTCGCGGACGGTCCGCGTGGGCCGTGTTCGTCCCGTGTTCTTCGCGTTCTTGCTCGTCTTTTGTTTCGATCCGTCGCGATTTTGGTTTTTGGTTGGACGGAGTTTCGGACGGTCCGCGGTGTCGGGCGGACGGTCCGCGGGTGCTTGGCGGACGGTCCGCGTGCTCCCCGCGGACGGTCCGTGGGTCGTGTGTGGCTTTGGTTCGTTCGTGTGATTTAACGGACGGTCCGCGGGAAGGGCCGGACGGTCCGCGACGTCGGCGCGGACGGTCGCGCGAGCGCGGGTCGGACGTCCGCGCGGTCCATCGCGGACGGTCGCTGCTTGCCGGGCGGACGGTCCCGCCGGGAGGCTTCGTGCGGTCTTTGTTTGTTTCGATTCCTTTCCTCCCTTTCTAGTGCTTCCGCGTGTGCTTCTAGGAATCGTTCCTAAGGCTAGAGGTTGATCCATAACCTCGTGGTCTTGGCGATTGGTGCGTGATTCGATCCATCGCTCGTGTGTGACCGGGATTTGAGTAGGACATAGGCCGGGTTCTTTGGGAAGAATTTTTACCGGCTCCTATTCACTCCCCCCCTCTCTAGTCGCCATCTGATCCTTCAGCGGGCTTGTGTCACCGGAGTGGGCTTGGAGGTGCGACCGGAGTCGACTTGCGTACCTGGGCCATGGATTTCAGACCCAAGGTACGGAGCGCAAGTACTTAGGGTACTTGGACCCATGGTACAGAGCGTGAAGACCACGTGCAGCTAGGTTCCATCGTCACCAGGACCCGAGGGCCGCTTACAGCTAGGTTCCATCGAAGCTTACACACGTAGTATGCCATCGAAGCAGGCGAAGATGCGACTGGAGTCGACTTTAAGTTGCCGCATGGAGCGGACTTTAGAATGCGACTTTAGAAGTCGACTTTGAGTTGCCGCACGGAGTGGACTTTAGAAGCTGCTTCCTAGGGATAGCCCCCGAGTTGATGAAGTAGACTCGTGGTGACTTGATTGATATGCCCCAAGAATAGTCAGCAGAGTGTAGCTCCCGTGAAAACCCGCAGAGAAGCATACACAAATGAGTAGTCGGCAAGTAGTCCTACATGATGAGGAGAACAAGCCAAGAGAACAGTAATCATTTAAATAAATGACTTAGCTGTTGCCGCCAGTGCGGACTTGTAGATGAAGCCGTGGCGGTCGGCGATGGAGCCACGACGGTTGTTGTTAAAGTTGACTAGTCAGAGTTGATTCCAACTAGTTGTTGGGGGCGTGACTGCCGTTCTCGACTAGTTTGGAAAACTAGTCAAGATGAAAGGTCGACGCGATGCGACCAGAAGACGACGTCGTGGCGGCGCGCGGCATACTCGAAGTAGAGCCAGTGTTGCCGCGAGACAAGTAGTCACGATGCACGGCGTGGATGAAGTAGAGCCAGCGTGGCCGCAAGACGAAGTCACGGCGCACGGAGTAGTCGACGACGAGCCTGGGCGAGGCGGAGTAGTCGACGACGAGCGGCGCGACGAGCCGTGTGACGAGCCGCGCGACGTGCCGAGGCACTCGGACGCGCGACAAAGACGAAGTAGTCGACAACGAGCCTGCACGAGGCGGAGTAGTCGACGACGAGCAGCGCGACGAGCCGCGTGACGAGCCGCGCGACGTGTCGAGGCACCCGGACGCGCGGCGAAGACAAAGTAGTCGACGACGACGAGCCTGCGTGAGGCGGAGTAGCACTCGCGGTGCACGACGAGGTTGACGTAGAGCATGTGTGGCCGGGTGACGAGTAGTCGCGGCGCACAGCAAGGTTGAGGTAGAGCACGTGCGGCCGGAGACGAGTACTCGCGGTGCACGACAAGGTTGACGTAGAGCCCGTGCAACCGGGAGACGAGTACTCGCAGCGCACGGCAAGGTTGACGTAGAGCCCGTGCAACCGGGAGACGAGTACTCGCAGCGCACGACAAGGTTGATGTAGAGCGCGTGCGGCCGGAGACGAGTAGTCGCAGCACACGGCGAGGTCGACGTAGAGCGCGTGCGGCCGGAGACGAGTAGTCACGGCGCATGGCGAGGTCGACGTAGAGCGCGTGCGGCCGGAGACGAGTAGTCGCAGCGCATGGCGAGGTCGATGTAGAGCGCGTGTGACCGGAGACGAGTAGTCGCGGCGCATGGCGAGGTCGACGTAGAGCGCGTGCGGCCGGAGACGAGTAGTCGGAGCGCACGGCGAGGTCGACGTAGAGCGCGTGCGGCCGGAGACGAGTAGTCGCGGCGCACGGCGAGGTCGACATAGAGCGCGTGCGGCCAGAGACAGCGTCGTGGTGCATGGAATGGCTGAAGTGGAGCTACTGTTGCAGGCGAAGGTGATGCAGCCGCGGCATCGTTGGAGTAGTCAACAATAGGTTGATGTAGCCGTGGTAGTACTTGTGCACATATGTTGATCTTGGTGCTCTACTTGGACCAAAAATAGCCTTGGGCGTCATGTGCACATGTAGCACAAATATATTGCTTTCCACGTGGAGTCAAGTTATCCGTATGGAATTTTGAGACTTGATCTTTCCACCCGCGTGAGCTAGCAGCTTGACTTCGGATCGGAGTGGATAGAGGACTTTGGAGTCCTGGACGGATACGGCCAACCCAGAAGCTGGAAGCGGTGGCCTCCTTGTGTATGGGATCGGCGACTTTGGGATCTGAAACAGGATCAAATTTGATGTTGATTCCGCCGCGGTTGGAACTTGACGACGAGTGCTGATGTGAAGTTGCTGTGGTAGCTTGATTTTGAAGAGTGGTCCTTCGAATTCGCGAGATGATCGTGTCGATGGCCCCATGGTGGGCGCCAGCTGTCGGTGTTTAAACCTCTCGACCTCCGTGGGAGGTACCCGCAGCAAGGTAGAAGGTGGGGATCACCATGATCTGGAACCCGAAGGTACGCGCGAGGACACAAGACACGAGATTTATACAGGTTCGGGTAGCCGGAGTAGCTACCCTACGTCCTATTTAGAGTAGTATTGCGCCCTGCCCTTGGTGTTGTTCCCCGGAGGGATTGAAGATGTCCTCCTAGGTACCCGGCCCTCCTTTATATAGTCCAGGGGGCGGGTTCCTAGTCGGTTACAAGGGAGGAGTCCTAGTAGGATTACACAGAGCGAGTCCTAGTAGGAGTACAAGGGAATTCTAGTAGGAGTCCGTCTTCTACTCTTCCTCCTTCCTTGCATGAGTACCCGGGGTGTATGCCCGACACACCTCGCCCCTATAAAGCCGCAACCGAGCCCCCTGTAGGATCTAGTCACATAGAAGGGGGGGGGGGTTGAATATGGGACTTCTATTGCAAGCTCTATTGAAAAACGAAAACCTTAACCTATCAACTAGTGTTGCCCATACTAAAAAGGTTCTTCCCTACTACTAGAGCACGCTATCACAAGTTTCCTTAGCAAATATCACACTAGGAGGCAATATGACAACCTAGGAAAGATATGAAGCACACAAGCGAAACAAGATATAACAATGACAAAGAAACTTGAGAGCGAAAATAAAGTGCTGAAAGTAAGTGCTAGAAGTAAATAAGAGGGACAAGAGGCGATTGGATTTTTTCCGTGGTATCGAGAAGTTGACGCTCCCCCTAGTCCATGTTGGAGCACTCACTTAGAGTATTGCTCCCCCTTGAGTCACAAAGACACAAGTGCTCACTAAGAGTACCCGTTCTCCATCTCCGGAACGGTGGGTCTCGAACCGTGTACACCAAGCTTGTCTTGAGGCTCCCACAATCTCCAAGAGCTCACCAAGAACCCTCAAGTCACCTAGACCGTAACAAGCCCGCACACCTTCACTTGACCTGAGCAGTCAGCTAAGCCATGTATGCACCTTGAACACTCTTGATCACTAAGAAGAATACCTCAATGAAGAGGAAGAGAATCCCAATTGGCAAGAACACACTCTCCTTCTCTCCTTGGCAGCAATGGATCTTCAGAATGGCAAAAGCAGCTCTAGAGAGGCAGGGGGGCTTATTTATAGGCCTAGCATTGGAGGCTAGCCGTTGGAAAAAGTCCCCTGAAAAGTAGTACCGTCGGATGAACTGATGGTTCCCCCTGCTGAGCGTCGGATCATCCGGTCACTAATAGAAGCGAATATAGCCATTGAACCTTGAAACACAGACAATACACCGACGATATACACCGACGCCCCGTCGGATCATCCGGTGCTGAAGGCGCCACACTTGGGGCAGTTCTGTTGAATTTGAATCAAGCCGTCGGATGAACCGATGGATCCTTCCATACAAGCGTCGGTTCATCCGGTGCTGAAGCAGAAGTCTTGGCGCGTCTCGTATGATTTAAAATCAACCGCCAGATGAACCGATGGTCAAGGCGTCGGATCGTCCGATGCTTAAGCCCTGAGCCTTGACCCATACTGTAGCCAAACCCTAAGGCATCGGATGAACATATGCCCGAAGCGTCGGTTCATCCGACGATCCATTTTGAACTCGTTGGCTGCAGAACTCATCCGACGCATGTTAATAAAGGGGCATCGGTTCATCCGACTCTAAGCTTTTGATTTCAACTCATCCAATTCAGCGCCTTTGATTTTTCCGTCGATTCGTTTGCTTCAACCTTGCTTCCATGAACTCTATGAGCTAGATAGCATCCAAGGAACTTGAGTGTGCATATTTTATGGCTTTTGGAGTGCATGGTCAAGCTACTAGTGTACGAACCCCTCTTAATAGTACGGTCGAAACTACAAACTAGCAATCTAGTGTCCTTCATCTCATTTGTGACACTTGGAACTAACAAAGTCCTTAGCCTTGTAGTATCCAACCATATTGAGTCCATCAATTCAAATTGAGGGGTCTCATTCCATTCAATACTCGTGACAATAACCCAATTAGAAATCCGCTTCAAAACAAAGGTTAGTCACAAGCATAAGGTTGTCATTTATCACTGAAACACACCCTTACCAAAGGTGCGTAAGGGCCTAGATCGCTACAATCTCCCCCTTTTTGGTGATAGATGACAACACGAGTAGAGATATACGAAAATTTGAATTTAAAACCATATAAACTCTACTACTAATGCATGAAAAAGAATAAGCGGTAGACACACATGCATTAAGTAAGCACACAAGCATGAGTAGACATGTAAACCATTGACAAGCACAAGATCCAAATACATGTCTCACCATGAAACTCCACAAAAGCGAGAGAGACTACAAAAACTCCAAAACCTGCACTCTCCCCTAACTCCCCCTATCTCTACTCCCCCTATCTATCTCCCCCTTTGGCAACAAGCACCAAAAAGGAGACTAAGCCTGAGGTGGAGAGGAAGGATCTGGCAGCGAAGTAGAGACAACCCTCGAAGGTCGCACTGAGAAGCCGGAGGCGTCGTCGTCGTCGGTGTCGTTGCCGATGATGTCCCAAGCTGGTGACGAGGAACCCAGAGGTGGAGGAGGTGCGACAGTCGACGTGCCGGGAGCTGTAGTAGCCTCAGGAGCAGGAGGAACAGTGTCGGAGGCAAGAGCTGACGAGATCTGCTCCGTGATCGCTCGAAGTTAGTAGTCCTCCTATCCCAACCCCTCTGCCCTCGGTGTAGTGAACGTCGGAAGCGGTGAAGACACCGGTGGACTGGGCAGAGTGCTGCGAGCTGGTGTCTCGAAGACGAGTGCCCCTGTGGTAAGTGGAGACACCAGCTGTGACGACGTAGGAGTGGTCATCTGAAGCTGAGCCAGGAAGGAAGAAGTGACTGCTGCCTGTGGTGTCGTCGTCTGAGGTACCGCGAACGCCCCTGTCTGAAGAAGAGGTGATTGTGGGAAAGTCGCCAGGGGAACGTTCATGAACCCGCCTGCTGGAGGAAGAGGCGCTGTCGGGTCAGCCTGTAGCTCCGCAGTGGTAGGTGGCTGAGGTAGCTGAAGTCCTGACTGCTGGAGGAGCTGACCAAGGCAACTAGACATGAAGGTGAACATCTGTGAGGTCAACATCTGGTGCTGCAGCATCTGCTGCCTCTGAGCCTCCTGCTGCTGACGGATCCCCTCTAGGATCACCTGCTGCGACTCCTGGTACTGCTGGAACTGAGCCTGCATCTACTGCTGTACTTGGAGGGTCGCTTGAGACTGAGCAACCATAGCCTGAATCAGTGAAGTAAGCTGGTCGGGCTGGGTCACCTGAGCAGCTGTAATCGTGGTTACCGGTGACTTAGCCTCTCTCTGGCCTGGCAAGGTGGAGCCTCCTGCCTAATCGTCGTGTGACCGACGGACTCTAAAGACTGGCTCTGGAGCAGGCACGAAATCCTCATCATCACTGGAGGACTCGTCGTCTGTAGCGAAGTACTGAGGAAGAGGTGCCTCTGCTGCAGCGAGAGTAGCATCCTGTTGGGCTGCCTCGTCCATAACTGCCTCTACTGCAGCCCGAGCCTGTAGTGTCTCCTGGGCTCTCCTCAAGCCTCTCGGGCCTCTCCTCCTGTCACCTGGCATCAGAGGACGGTAGGTTGGGAAAACAAACTTCGACGACTCTAGCATCCCGATGTACCTCTGGGCCTCAAGGCGGGACAACAGCCAACTGATCCAGTGAGCGAAGGGCTGTTGTCGCGTCATCCCCATGCCATCCATAATGGCGTCTTCGATCTCTGCTAGCATGATATCCACAAGGTCAAAAGGGCGCTTCGCCATCACGTACATCAGAAGCCACTGCTGCACCCCTGTCAAAGGCTCGACAATCCCCATCCGGTAAAGCACAGACCGCCTGAGGGCATAGTGAACGACGTCCGCCTCACGAATAAGTCTGTCTGGTGTCCTGGGTGTGCTGGGGAGGAACGGCTGCTGGAACAGGAAGCTGATCTCCTCATCGTAAGGTAGGATAGGTGAGTGTGCACGACGAGGAGGCTCGACGTCGGGGTACGCCAGGTAGTGGATCGAATCATCATGAAGATCAACCTGGAGTAGCTCTGCGATCCCCTCTCGAGTGAGCCTCTGCTGCTGACCCATAAACATGAACATGATAGCAACCCGGTCAGCGTCGACGTACATAGTGGTGTAGAACACTCTGACCCAGTCGGGGACGTATCGTGACCTCCGAGTCACTAAGTCCGCTAGTCCCCTCTGGTAGTCGAAGAACGGGAGGATCGGTGCACCAGCTGCAGCTGCCCTGAGAGTGGTGAACAGAAGCATACGGTGCTGACTGAGCTGAGAACCTCTGTGAGTGTAGGAGGCATAGAAGCTCTCCTGAAGGATCATCCAGAACCTGGGGTCATAGTCCTCTCGCCCACGCGGGAACCACTGCTCCTCGGGCACACTCCTCAACCGCCGAATCTTCGGCCCTGGCAAGTGACGAAGGTCACGGAGGTAGACTCCGAAGGCCTTTGCTCGTGGACCTCTGGGATCTGGGGTCGAGTGCCTGCTGCTCCCGCTCTGTGAGCTCCTCTGCGGCAGCTCTCCTCTGACGCGGTGTCGGCTGCGGCTGGGTTGACCTCCTCGTGTCCGAGGTCCGGACCTGGCCAGTGAGGGAGGTGACTCTGTCTGCTCTGCTGACTGGTGCCCTCTGCTTGACCGTCGTGGCTGCTGCTGCTGCTGAGTCTGTTGCTTTGTTTGCTCACTCTGGGGCTGCTCCCCCTGACTTCGTGTGCCCTCTGAGATCCAGATGCCCCTCTGAGGCTGTCCTTGTGTATCCGGCACTGCTAGCACTCTGCCCCACTCCTTCTCCTGTTTGCCTTTCTTCTTCTTAGGCTCGACAACCGCCTTACCCTTCCGCTTATCGCCTGCCATCTGTACGAGAAAAACGATAGAAGATTATAGAATGGCTAGAGACAAATAAACAAGATATGTAACTAGAGGTAAGGAGTCCTTAAGCGTAGCAATGGACTAGATATGAGCCTAATTATGAACATCTAGGAGAAAGGTAACCACATGATGAAGAGTAGGAAGGCTAGGTAGGTCCTTAGGTGAACACGATGTGCATTTGTGTGGAGAAGAGTGAATGATTCTTGAACAAATTACCATAGGCATGCTCAAATTGTGACAATAGCGACAACAAGTGAGCAAGTATGTGATCATGGCATAGCTACACTTTGAGATAAGTGGACCAAAGTGATAAAAAATGCTTAAGCTCTACATGCTCTAGACTAAAAGGAATGGCATGAAATGTGGGCAAAAATAGTGAATTCAACTAATTACACATGTCCACAAATCTGTCTAGAGCAGGAGCTAGCACGAATTTGTGCTCAATTGTGAAGAACAGAGGAAATTTACCATAGGAACAGTGCAATGGAGGGGGAAATTGGGCTTGTGCTCATCACAGCGCTTGAATCAGTGAGGAGAGGAAGCTGTGGAGATGAAATCGAGCCCTGCGCGTCCCTGAGACTACGCCGGCGAGGTCCTGCGGCGGCGGACGACCGGGAAAGGCGGCGGCGGCCGTAACCCTAGGCGAGGTCAAACCCTGCGCGCGCGCGGATTTTGAGCGGGGGCATGGCGCGGCGGCCGACGACGAGCACGGAGGACCGACGGAGAGGCTAGGGCACGCGCGTACGGCCGGATGTTCGCCGGAGGCGACGAGGGTGGCGGCGTACGGGCGCGGCCGGCGGCGAAGAGCACTGAATAGGATTATCGATTGAGAAGGCCGCCAACCATGACAGGTAGGACCCACGCTTCAGAGTAGCGTCGAATGAACCGACGGTGGAAATTTAGAAGCGTCGGTCGAACCGTCGGTGCACTTCTGCTCCTGGGTGAAAGAGGGCATCGGATGGTCCGACGACCTGATTTTACAATGCATCGGAGCAGTTGCGCGCGGGTCTGAGGAAAAGAGAAAATTTCTTCAGCACCGGATGAACTGATGGTATAAAACGCGAAGGCGTCGGTTCATCCGACGGTGTGAAATTTTCTAACAGAGAGCAACTGAGCGCCCAGACCCCTTCACCGGATGATCCGACGCTAGACCTATATGGCGTCGGTTCATCCGACGGTGACAATTCGATTTTGGTTGCACTATTTCTCATTTTTGATCCATCAAATGTCACACAGAAGCCAACACAAGCACATCCTTGGATCAATCCTGAGTGACAACCTCGACGGTGTGAAATTTTCTAACAGAGAGCAACTGAGCGCCCAGACCCCTTCACCGGATGATCCGACGCTAGACCTATATGGTGTCGGTTCATCCGACGGTGACAATTCGATTTTGGTTGCACTATTTCTCATTTTTGATCCATCGAATGTCACACAGAAGCCAACACAAGCACATCCTTGGATCAATCCTGAGTGACAACCTCACCCCTCAAGCACTCTTTTATAAGATACTTATAGATACACAAATAGCTCCCTAAAAAGGGATAAACCATAGATAAAAATAGGCAAATTAAGAACCAAAGGAGGGAGGGAACTCCAAAAAGGGAATGTATGAGTTAATTGCCTTGGAACTTAGAGATTGACACCATAAGGTCGTTAGGACTTAACTCAATAGGCATTAAGCACAAACATTTGTCTCATCACACCTTAAGAGTTGTTGATTTGCATTGAACGCTAAGCAACTTTCTCATAGTGTGAGTTTCATTTGTGACTTCTCTCATGCAATGCTATGCGAGAACAAATGCATGAAATTAAACATGAATGCATCCTACATGACAAGCAATAGTGCAAAGCAAAAAGGTAAACTATCTTGCCAAGTTTGAACCCTTGATGAGCTTGTTCATGGTGAGCCATTCAACATGCCTTGAGCGAAACAAGAGATCCACCGGCTCAAGCAAAACCCATACTCACCACTATCTCATCAAGGTTAGACAAGCCCCTAATCATGTACATATGCAAATGCAGACTATATGACAAGCATTACATGATGTTGGATGAATCACGCACATTTAATTCACTCCGAAGCCTACAAAAAGTGTTTTCATCAAGAGGCTTGGTGAATATATCCACCAATTGCTCCTTGGAGCGAACACGACAAAGAATAATGTCCCCTTTAGCAACGTGGTCTCGCAAGAAGTGATGACAGATATCAATGTGCTTGGTGCAAGAGTGTTGAACCGGGTTGTTAGCAATTTTTACGGCACTCTCATTGTCACGAAGGAGGGGAACCCTATCTAGAACCACACCATAATCCAAGAGGCTTTGCTTCTAAAGAGGATTTGAGCACAACAAGCCCCCGCGGAAATGTATTCCGCCTCCGCGGTGGATAAGGCCATGGAGTTTTGCTTCTTAGAGGACCAAGCAACCAAAGAGCGACCTAGCAAATGGCACCCACCCGAAGTACTCTTACGGTCTACTCGACATCCAGCAAAGTCCGAATCCGAGTAACCCAAGAGCTCAAAACAAGCACCATGGGGGTACCACAAGCCAATGCTAGGTGTGTATTTTAGATATCTAAGGATCCTTTTCAAAGCACTTAGGTGAGATTATTTAGGGTTGGCTTGAAACCGAGCACACATACAAACACTAAACATGATATCAGGCCTAGATGTGGTAAGATAAAGGAGAGAACCAATCATAGGATGGTAAGGCTTTTGGTCAACCGATTTACCTCCCTCATCTAGGTCGAGATGTCCATTAGTAGGCACGGGTGTCTTGATCGGCTTACAATCATCCATCTTGAACTTCTTGAGAATATCATTGGTGTACTTCTCTTGATGGATGAAAGTCCCTTCCTTCAATTGCTTGATTTGAAACCCAAGGAAGAAGTTGAGCTCTCCGACCATTGACATCTCGAGTTCCCTAGTCATGAGTTCACTAAAATCCTTGCACACTTTGAGATTAGTAGAGCCAAAGATAATATAATCAACATAAATTTGAGAAATGAAAAGTTCTTTGTTGATTATCTTGGTGAATAGCGTGTTGTCCACTCTACCAATCTTGAATCCCGCTTCAATGAGAAAATCCCGGAGGCTCTCATACCATGCCCTAGGAGCTTGCTTGAGTCCATACAATGCCTTGTGCAACCTATAGACATGGTTAGGATATGTAGCATCCCAAAAACCGGGAGGTTGCTCCACATAGACTTCTTCATTGATGAAGCCATTCAAGAAAGCACTCTTTACATCCATTTGAAATAATTTCATTTTATGACTAGATGCATATGCAAGGAGGATACGGATAGCTTCAAGACGTGCCACCGGAGCGAAGGTCTCTCTATAATCCAAGCCTTCTACTTGAGAGTATCCTTTGACGACAAGTCTTGCCTTGTTCTTCACCACAATGCCATGTTCATCTTGCTTGTTCCGGTAGACCCACTTGGTGCCAATCACATTCTTGTTCTTGGGGCGCTCTACCAACTCCCACACTTGATTTCTTGTGAAGTTGTTGAGCTCATCTTGCATAGCCAAGATCCAATCCGCTTCCCCAAGAGCTTCATCTATAGTGGTGGGTTCTACAAAAGAGACAAAAGCATGATGTTTGCAAAATGAGGCATATTGCTTGAGGCATGTCCTTGTACCCTCTCGGGGATCACCCAACACAAGATCTATTGGATGATTTGTTGAAGTCCTTGTGCGTCTTCCAAATATTGTAGAGGTGGGATCATCTTG
This sequence comes from Cenchrus americanus, assembly GCA_947561735.1. Lineage (NCBI taxonomy): Eukaryota > Viridiplantae > Streptophyta > Magnoliopsida > Poales > Poaceae > Cenchrus > Cenchrus americanus. The sequence continues at coordinate 194,709,018 of OX387242.1, forward strand.
AGATTGAACTTCGCCCATGTCCTCTACTTGATCTTGAGTGTCTTGTGATATAGGAGGTGGTTCTTGTGAGGAAGATGGACTATCTTGTCTTGTGGGAGATGTAGGTGGATGCCTTGGTGGATCATCATTATTATCATCATCGGAGGATGAGTCTTCATGAATGGAGTGAGTGTCATATTCCTCCCTTGGCTTGATGTCACCAATGGCCATCTTCTTCATTGCTTCTCGAAGAGGTTCTTTTCCTACATCATCACAACAAAAACCATCTCCTTGGGAGCCATTAGATTCATCAAACTCACATCACATGTTTCTTCAATCACTCGTGTAGAGTTATTGAATACTCTATATGCTTTGGAGTTAGATGCATAACCAACAAATATGCCCTCATCCACTCTACTCTCAAACTTCCCTAGATGCTTTCTCTTCTTGAATATGAAACACTTACAACCAAACACCCGGAAGTAAGAGATGTTGGGCTTTCTCCCAATGAGTAGCTCATACGGTGTCTTCATCATGAGTCGGTGGAGATACACTCTATTTGAAGCGTGACATGCCGTGTTGATAGCTTCCGCCCAAAACCTTTGCGAGACTCCATAGTCATCCAACATAGCTCTAGCAAGAGTGATGAGTGTCTTGTTCTTCCTCTCAACCACACCATTTTGTTGGGGTGTATAGGTTGAGGAGAATTCATGCTTGTTGCCTTCACCATCACAATACTCTTCCACCTTTGTGTTGCGGAATTCCGAACCATTGTCACTCCTAATCTTCACCATGGATGACCCAAATTCATTTTGGGCTCTAGTAGCGAACTTCTTGAAGATGTCAAATGTCTTGCCCTTGTCCTCCAAAAAGAAAGTCCAAGTATAGCGTGAGAAATCATCAACAATGACAAGACAATAGAGATTACCACCAAGACTCTTGTATGTAGTTGGTCCGAAGAGGTCCATGTGAATGAGCTCTAATGGTCTTGTGGTAGATACATAAGCCTTCATAGGATTATGACTTGCAACTTGCTTGCCGGCTTGACATGCACTACACAACTTGTCTTTCTCAAATGTAACATCCTTCACACCAAGGACCATGCCTTTCTTGAAAGCTTTCTTGAGTTGGCTCATGCCTATGTGTGCAATGCGACGATGCCATAGCCAACCCTTGGATGTGGTGGAGATGAGGCAAGTAGTCAAGTTTGCTTCACGGGATGTAAAATCTACAAGATAAAGATTGCCATAGCGGAATCCCTTGAAAAAAACTTCATTAGATTTCTTGTTAGTGATTGTGACCCCTTCATCATCAAATGTGCATGAAAGACCAAGGTCACAAAATTGCAATGGAAAGCAAGTTATAACTACAAGAATCCACAAAGAGAACATTGGGAAGGGATAAATCATTTGTTAGAGAGATTTCACCCAATCCGGAGATCCTTCCTTTAGAGTTATCACCAAATGAAACTTGTTCATGATCTCCCGCATCATCCACTAGTGAGGTGAATATTTTTCTTGGCCGGTCATATGTTGAGTGCAACCACTATCAAGTATCCAATGACTCCCTCTGGCCTTGAAGTTCACCTACACACAAGAAATTAGCATTGAGATTTAGGAACCCAAGCTAGTCTGGGCCCTTTGATGTGAGTGACAAAAGCTTTAGGAATTCACAAGCTTCTAGGTGGCTTGACTTTTGGTTTGGCCCCAATGAACTTGATTGCCACTTTGCTATTGTTCTTCTTCATCAACAAAAAATGGTTATCATTGTACATGGACTTGTAATTGTTAGGCAAGGTGGGAAAGGGGCGAGTAGGTGTTGGGCACTCCCTTGTGTGATGACCGGTAACCTTGCAATGTTGACAATAAGATCCAACTTTATTGATGAAACACCCATATAGCTCCTTTGACCTAGGAGTTTCCTTGATGAAACACCAAGTCTCTTGCATTGTAGTAGAGGATCTCCTTGTGCAACTCCTCACCCTTGGCCAAAGTCTTTACACAAGACCTTAAGCTTCTCACTTCTTCTTCAAGAGCTTTCACCCTATCATGGTTAGTCTTGGAGGAAGATGCAATATTTTCAACATTAAGCAAGACCTTAGGTTTTTCAATTAGATCATCACATGAGGTGGAGGCATTGACTTTAGTGACTTCTCTAGCATTTGCATGCCCACTAGAACCAATGTCCTCACTAGCAAGCTCAAGTTCTTGATATTTCATCTCTAAGAGCACATGTTCTTTCTTAAGTTTCATATGATTTGACTCAAGAGACTTTTTAAGCACGTTATGTCGTCATGCTTGACGATTAGCTCATTGTGCTTATCAAGTAACTTGTTGTGGTCATCTCTAAGTGACTTGTTGGACACTACCAAAGCATCATGTTCTTTGCTAAGGTCATTGTGCTTCACAAGCAACTCATCATATGATAGCTTAAGTTTCTCATGAGTCTCATCAAGTGCTTTGAGCTTACTCTTTTGTTTCTTAATCATGGAGGTATATTCATCAAGAAGATCTTTCAGAGAAAGAGGTGAGAGTTCATCATCACTACTAGAAGACGCACTATTATCGCTATCGCTCACCTTGGAGTGCTTTTCCATGAAGCACATAGGTGGAGGTTGAAGTGGAGGCTCATCATCCATGATAGCAATACCGGCGATCTTTTTGTTCTTGTCCTCTTCACTCTCACTTGATTCACTTGATGTCTCACCCCCGGTCACCCATTCATTGACCAAGAGAGAACGATGTTCACCCTTCTTCTTGTGGTAGGGCTTGTTTGATGACTTTTTCTTGGATGAGTTCTTCTTGTAGTACTTGACATCCTTGTCATCTTCATCATTATTCTTGCTTGAGTTTGACACTCTCTTGTCAGGCTTGGGGCAATCATATGAGAGATGATCATAGCTACCACAATTGTAGCACTTCCGATTGCTTCCCTCACCACTTCTTCTTGATGACCAGAACTTTTGCTTCTTAGGATCATAGTTGTAGCCCTTCTTGCCAATCTTGGAGAGCATTCTTGTGGTCTTCCTCATGAGAAGAGCAAGCTTAGCATCATCGCTCTCCGCTTCACTTGAGTCACTTGGATCTTCACTTTCACTTGAGGACGAAGGAGCTTTTTCCGTGATCTTCTTGGACTTGCCCTTTTCACTTGCCTTGAGTGCAAGATCTTTCTTGGTGCTTGAGTGTGAGGTAGATGATTCCATGTCTTCCATCATGAACATCTCATGGGAGCGGATCATGCTCATAACCTCGATGATGGTGAGGGTAGTGAAATCCTTCTCAAAGAGAAGAGCCTTGACGGTGTTGTATCTTGGCTTGGGGAGCGTTTGAAGGATTTTCCGGATTTCCTGCTCGGAAAGGTTAGCAACATCGAGAGCATTGATACTTTGAATAAGCACCCCCATCCTAGAATACATTTGCTCTGCCCCCTCATCATCCTTCATTTTGAACTCATTTAGTTCCAACTTGAGCAACTCATATTTTTCCTCACGGATCTTTTTGTTACCCACGTGGATCTCCTTGAGTTCCATCCACACTTCATGGGCGGTTGGCAAAGCAAAGACCCGATCAAACAATTCCTCACCTAGCACCTCAAAAATATGGTTTCTAGTACGCGCATTCCACTTAGCTTCACTCTCGGTAGGAACCATAGGAAATAGATATATGGTAGTGCGCCACGCATCATGGTGTTGAGCTTGAAGGTAGCTAGCCATTCTATGAGCCCAAAAGGTGAAGCGCTTCCCCGCCAACTTAGGAGGGCCATTGCCGCTTCCCTTCCCCATCTCCCTAGGCGGTTAAGCCAAGCAAAAGGGAGCCTAGATCTGATACCACTTGTAGGATCTAGTCACATAGAAGGGGGGGTTGAATATGGGACTTCTTTTGCAAGCTCTATTGAAAAACGAAAACCTTAACCTATCAACTAGTGTTGCCCATACTAAAAAGGTTCTTCCCTACTACTAGAGCACACTATCGCAAGTTTCCTTAGCAAATATCACACTAAGAGGCAATATGACAACCTAGGCAAGATATGAAGCACACAAGAGAAACAAGCTAGAACAATGACAAAGAAACTTGAGAGCGGAAATAAAGTGCTGAAAGTAAGTGCTAGAAGTAAATAAGAGGGACAAGAGGCGACCGGATTTTTCCCCGTGGTATCGAGAAGTTGACGCTTCCCCCTAGTCCACGTTGGAGCACTCACTTAGAGTATTGCTCCCCCTTGAGTCACAAAGACACAAGTGCTCACTAAGAGTACCCGTTCTCCATCTCCAGAACGGTGGGTCTCGAACCGTGTACACCAAGCTTGTCTTGAGGCTCCCACAATCTCCAAGAGCTCACCAAGAACCCTCAAGTCACCTAGACCATCTAGGAGCCGTCAAACTCCAAGAGTAACAAGCCCGCACACCTTCACTTGACCTGAGCACTCAGCTAAGCCATGTATGCACCTTGAACACTCTTGATCACTAAGAAGAACACCTCAATGAAGAGGAAGAGAATCCCAATTGGCAAGAACACACTCTCCTTCTCTCCTTGGCAGCAATGGATCTTCAGAATGGAAAAAGCAGCTCTAGAGAGGTAGGGGGGCTTATTTATAGGCCTAGCATTGGAGGCTAGCCGTTGGAAAAAGTTCCCTGAAAAGTAGTACCGTCGGATGAACCGATGGTTCCCCCCTGCTAAGCGTTGGATCATCCGGTCACTAATAGAAGCCAATATAGCCGTTGAACCTTGAAACCTAGACAATAAACTGACGCTATACACCAACGCCCCGTCCGGTGCTGAAGGCACCCCACTTGGGGCGGTTCTTTTGAATTTGAATCAAGCCGTCGGATGAACCGATGGGTCCTTCCATACAAGCGTCGGTTCATCCGGTGCTGAAGCAGAAGTCTTGGCGCATCTCTGTATGATTTAAAATCAACCGTCAGATGAACTGATGGTCAACGCGTCGGATCATCCGATGCTTAAGCCCTGAGCCTTGACCCATACTGTAGCCAAACCCTAATGCGTCGGATGAACCGATGCCCTAACCGTCGGTTCATCTGACGGTCCATTTTGAACTCGTTGGCCACAAAACTCATCCGACGCGTGTTAATAAAGGGGCATCGGTTCATCCGACGCTGAGCTTTTGATTTCAACTCATCCAATTCAGCGCCTTTGAGTTTTCCGTCGATTCTTTTGCTTCAACCTTGCTTCCATGAACTCTCTGAGCTAGATAGCATCTACGGAACTTGAGTGTGCATATTTTATGGCTTTTGGAGTGCATGGTCAAGCTACTAGTGTACAAACCCCTCTTAATAGTACGGTCGAAACTACAAACTAGCAATCCAAGTGTCCTTCATCTCCTTTGTGACACTTGGAACTAACAAAGTCCTTAGCCTTGTAGTATCCAACCATATCGAGTCCATTAATTCAAATTGAGGGGTCTCATTCCATTCAGTACTCGTGACAATAATCCAATTAGAAATCCGCTTCAAAACAAAGGTTAGTCACAAGCATAAGGTTGTCATTTATCGCCGAAACACACCCTTACTAAAGGTGCGAAAGGCCCTAGATCGCTACACCCCCCCGCACGCGCCCTAGCCCCGTGCCCTCGCACCCGCCCCCGCCCAGTGCCGCCGCCGGACCAAGCCGCCGGCCGTCGACGCCGCTGCCATCTCCCGCGGATTCCGACCGCTCCCACTCCTCTCCTCTTTTTTCCGCCGGTGAGCACGCAATCTTGATCCCCTTGGTCTCCTCTTCCTTTCCCCTAAGGCGCCCGAGCTCCTAGCGGCCTTGGTCGCCGGCGCCGCCGGTCACCAGACCCACCGGCCCCCTCCTGTCCTCTGTTCTGAACCAGAGGTAGGAGATGAAGTTATGGCAGTCTTGCAGTTAGGCCCCTGAGCAATCTCGAAATCCGTATGCTATTTTATGTGTCTTGCAAGTTCCCGCATAACCCCCTAAATCTTTAGATTCCTTGCAGTTAGATCTATCCCAAACTCTTTTTCAGATCTAACCCTAATTTTAGATCTATTCACGAGCATTGTTTCTTGTGTCTCAGGTTTCTTCTTAGCTAGCCCCTGAAGTCTATAGTTAACTGCAAATAGGTTCCTGCAATCTTGTTTTGCTCCAAGATTCTTTGTTTTAGCTCTGTTTTAATTCATTCAAGTTGCATTAGGTTCGTAATAATGTTAAGCACGAGTTAGTGGTGAGTTTTCGTCATGTTTTGTTTTCTGAAAATAAAATTAATATTAATTTTGATTAATGTCTAGTAATACATGTCTTTTTCCAAATAAAAGCTATATAGATCTATACACCGTTTTTCATAACCAAATTTAATTTGATTAATGTTTCAATCACATGTTTTTGTGCATAAAAGTTAATTAGATATTTATCTCGGTTTTCATAAACCAAATGTTAATTTGTTTAATAGTTAATTAATCTTTTCTAATTAAAATTTGATTAGGTTTTTACCTCGGCTTTTATAATAAATGTTAATATAATTAATGTCAGTTCCATAATGTTTTTAATAATAATATGATCTACTCAAATTACAAAGTTCATTTAGATTGTTCATATAGTTTATTTTTCTAAATTAAATGTTTAATCGGTTTAATCAATATATGAATCTTTATTAATAAAACTTGACTAGTTCTTTACATCGGTTTCGTAAATAAAGTTTAATATTGCATTAATGCCAACATAGGGTATTTTATTTCTGAAATATCCTTTATATTTGTTTTGTTAATTATAATGAACCTAGCTCATAGCCTTGTTCTCTCATATATGCAAATGGTTCGGTAGACGTTCTCTATCAGCTCAATCTCAGTGTGATCTTTCCGGTTCTTGCTCAATCTTCCACAACCATCTCTTTAAAGTTAACCAAGCCTTTCTTCCTCTAAGCACGATTTGTGTACTTTAGTGGTCCATCTAATCAAGCCTATCCTTTAGTGCATCCTTTTAAAGCTTTCTTTTGATTGGTGTATTGTTCTTACTATATGCTTGTTTGATTGCTTTGTATGCTTGTGCCCGATGATTGATGCGAGTAGAGTGAACGTTGTCCGAGAAGCTTTGAAGAGCAAGAGGTGAAGACATTCTGAGCAACTACCTTGGTTAAAAGCAAGTGTGTCCTTGATCTTTTGTCCTAAGAATTATATTTAATCACTCATTGCACTGCTTGCATTAATTTTGATGGGTTCCTATCAAGGATTACCTAGTCATTATGATCACTCCTTGTTAACCTGGGTTTACATTTATGTTGGGTAGCTATGCTTAGTTGTTATACTTGGGTTATGGTGGTTTTAATGAACATTAATGATGAACTTGTTTTACCTTTATGTTATATCTTTGGATGTTTAATACAAGACCATATGTTTAATCGGAACATGGAGCGACCACCCAGGACAACCGTACAACCACAAGAACTATATGGCTCTGGTCTTGGCCGAGTAATTAGGGAAGTCTTTGTATGGTCATTACTCGCATAGTAGGTTGGGGACAGAGGAATGCTTTTATGGCTCTTCTATTCCGTAGTGGTGTTGGAACGGAAGTACTCTATGGCTGACCATCCGTGAATAGAAGTGTGGTACGAAAGATAGCCTCTATGACATACTACTATGGACTAATACGCATGGGAGGACTCTTTGTAAAGGCCTCGTAGCGTCACTATGCAATCACACCTCGGTAGTGTGGTATGATGCCTGCGCAGCATCGCATGGTTGGGTCCAAAGTTCTTTGGGACTTTTACGCGACTTGTGGTGAAAGTGTACAACCTCTGCAGAGTGCAAAACTAATCGATTAGCCGTGCTCACGGTCAAGAGCGGTCTGGACCCTCACATGATAATTGAACTTAAAGATGGACTTAAATCATGTTCTCTGGTTATGCTTGCCATATGCTTATGGCGTATCTCTTACCTTTACGCTTATTGTGGGTTGGTATATACTTATACTTTATTAGTAATCAGGTGCTAATGAAACTTGACCAACTAAAACTGCTTAAATGCTTATAGCCCAGTCCACTATAAAGCCTTTGCATTCATGTCTTTCCCCACACTTGTTGAGTACGACAAGGCTCACCCTTGCTATAAATAATGTTGCTCAGAAGGAGGAAGCTGCTATGAAGATGTGCTGGTGCTAGGCGTACGCAACCCCCAGTCGACTGCCTGTGAAGTTTGGAGCCTTCGTTTCCAGGATTAAGCGTAAATCTCTGATAATCTCTCTTTTTCTTACGTGATACTATTTTTGTATTCACTTAGATGTCACTATATGCATGAAACTTGGTCCTGTCATGCATATAGGTATGCACTTGGTTTTCTTGGGAAAAGCAGGTGTGACATTTATAGAAAATAAATTTAGATGAAACTCAAAGAAGGCATCATTATCATAAGCAAGACGATGAACAGACAACAAGCTTTTGGATGCGCTAGGCACATGCAAAATATTTTTAAGATGTAATCTTCTATTTGGGGTATGCAAAACTGAATGAATGTGTTACTAATTTTCATACCTGGTCCGCTAGCTGTATGCACCTGATCTTGCCCGCTGTACTTGTCGCGGACAGCCATCTTTTCAAGCTCGCTAGTAATGTGATCGGATGCACCACTGTCTGCATACCAGTTGGTGTCGATCCCGTATCCCGCGACAGCAGCTCCTACAGTCTTGTGCTGGTACTTGTCATCATCATCGTAGTGGTACCAGCAATCACGAGCTTCATGACCAGTCTTGGTGCAGATCTGGCAGGGGACCTTGCGTGTGCCCCCTTGCTTAGCATTGTCGTGGTTCACACCAACACGACCACCTCCGTTGCGTCCACCATTGCCACGGCCGCGTCCACCGCGGTAGCCACGACCACGAGGACCACTACATCTGTGAGAAGCTGAATTTCCTGAAGACTAAAACTGGCCGCCTGCTTCTTTTCCACGAAACATATCCAGGTGAAGATCATAGGCCATCAGTTGAGCATAGAGCTCGCTCAACATGATGGGGTCAGTGCGGCCAAGAACAGATCAAACAACGGGGTTGTAATCGAAATCAAGGCCATTAAGGATAAAGCCAACCATCTCATCTTCAGCAATGACTTTACTAGTAGATGCAATCTCGTCACAAATGCTCTTCATCTTGGCGAAGTAGTCCGCCATCTTCATGTCCCTCTTCTTCAGGTTGGGGAGTTACAGATGCAGGTTTGTGACCCACGCTCATGAGGAGGCAGCAAAGCTCATTTGGAGCGCTGCCCAAACCTCGACCGAGGTTGGCAATGTAGCAACCTATCCAAGCACATTTTTGGAGATGGAGTTGAGCAGATGGTCGAGCAGCTTTTGGTCGGTGCTGACCCATGTCTCATGTGCCGGGTTTGTCACCTCTTCAGACTTGCCGTCCTTCTCGACAGTCAGAGTCTTGGACGGCTCCGGGGTGGTTCCGTCGAGGTAGCCCATAGCTTGGGCTCCACGGACTCCTAGAAGGAACCGCGCCTTCCACACCACGAAGTTCTCCCTAGTCAACTTCTCTGCGACAATGGGACCAAAGGGAGAGTGCGGCGGGTTTGAGGAGGAGGATGCCATTGCTAGGATTGGAAGGTTGTAGATGTATTTAGGAAGATGCTCTGATACCATGTAAAGAAGTATGGGAACGTGGTTGCCTACTGCGGCATACCACGACTGCGTGTTAATATAGGACCAATCGGTCAATAGATTTACAAGTGTTTGATTACATCTTGTGGGACAAGGAGATTTATCTCTAACTAACAAATGTCTCCTATTAGACATTTATCCTTGCACATCAAGTCAGCAATATCTCACGATCTCAACAACCTGAGTCGTTTACACTACATCTTTCAACATACCAATGTACTTGCTGATGAACCGAAGGTTCGGAGCGTCGGCAGCCACAACGGCGGGATAAGGAAAGTGAAGCAGGGGTGATGGTTTAATCCGGCACAACGGCGGTGAGTGGAGATGATGATGGTCGCTGGCGGCGGCGGAGAGAGACTATGATGGTCGGCGCCATGTCAATATGTCATCAAATTGCCAACGATTCCCGTGCTTTTTTTCCATCGAGCCGTCTGTCCGTCCGAGCCTGACCGTCACCTTTCCGGACTCGAATGCAGTCACGCATGACTCGTGGAGAATATATATATATATATATATATATATATATATATGGAAAAATTAATAAACAATCTGTTTATTTTCATTGCCTAGCTGGGCGTCCTACAGCTTTGATTGCCTGCCACAGCCGCAGGCTCGCAGCAGCCATGAACGTCGAATAATCCACAGCTACCAGCAGGTTCGGGAGTACAGAAGGGGGCCGGGTTGGCGTCGTGGGGCTTTGTGCAGCAGGTTGCATTGGGAGGGAAATTTGATTGCGTATAAGAGCAAAGTTTAATACCTAATCATTGGGAGCGGATCCCGCTCGGCGCCAGTGTAGAGGTGCAGAGTGTGCCTGTGATTCGCGGGATGATCTGCAGCACATTAAAATTTGGCGGGACCCACCACCAACCTGCGCCATCTCACCACGGGTCGTAGCCGGCTGCGGGCGAAATCAGTAAACTTGCTCTAATATTAATCGTTCTATAGCTGCAAATTGATGCACGAGATCTTCCTAGCTAGTATCTATATATCCCAAATTATATCAGATATTTGGAAACCAGAGAGGGAGTAGTAGTAAATTAAGACATGCTGCTGAGCTGCAATCTCATGAAGTAATGTGATGATGCCAGCAATAATGTGACTAGCTAGCATTCTTAATCACTATTAACTTAGTATTATTCTTGAGATTTTGGTATATATACAGGTGTGTACTGTGTCTCTCTCTCTATATATATACAACGACCACTTATGTGTCTGCATACTAAAATGGCAAAGACATCTTACTTGCTCGTGACTGCGGTGTTGCTATGCTCTGCCATCCTCATCCTCCTCTCCTCTCTTCGTCCTCCCAAACATTTCCTAAGGGATGACCTGCACCAACATGCACCTTCTTCATCAGCATACAAGAGATACATCGTGATCCTTAGGCCACCACCAGGAGTCAGCACCATGGATGATGATGCACGCTTGAGTTGGTACGAGTCTTTCCTCCCCAGCAGCCTAACCAACTCCGGCGAGCCACGTATCACCCATGCTTACAAGATCGTCTTCTCCGGCTTCACGGCCTGGCTGACTGAGGCTGAGCTCGACGTCATGTCAAAGAAGCCGGGCTTCGGATTCTGGTTACCAGATCGAACGTTCGAAATCCCTCGTGTGGATTACTAGGGAATTATTGTATGTGCCTCATTTGGAATTGTAACCGGGGGTGGTTGGTGATGATAATCAATTGTTCTGATTCCTGTTATTGAGGGTCATTCTCTCCACGTATCTCTATATTTTGTGTCCCCTCCCCCATTATTTTTGGTATCCTCAATCTCTTTCTTCCATTGCGTGTCCCCTCGTGCTGGCTCACTTGAGACTCTAACACCGCCTCTAAGGGCATGTACAACCCTTAGACAACAACTGTTTGTATTGTGTACGTATCATAGTAAGGGTATGTAGAACCCACAAATGGCGGGTCGTCTACAGAACCTCGAAGTAATCAGGCAAATAGATATAAAGACAACTCATACAACCCACAGACATAATGTTCATACGTAAGCTGTTTAATGCTTTGCATGTAGTTTAAGATCAACTACAAATGTATTTTTTTACCACTGTGTGTCTATTTGATAGAATATGTTTCAAGTTTTAAAGCATTTTACACCCACTGTTAAAAGCAAAGCAGTACAAGCTAAACACCAAATTTTCTACACCGCATGTTGTTTACATTAGGCAAACTTGAAGAACCACCCAATGACTACTTTATCCTGAAGCCTTATCTTTTCTGCAGGCCTTGGTCTAGAAGCATCGCACAAGCTTTTCTTCCTCAATCAACCTCGACGCAAATTACTCCTGGCGCACGGCTCCTCAACGGCAGTAGCGCCCGCCAGGGCCCCTCCCCGATGGTAGTTGCGCCTGACAACCCGCTGCAAAGGCTCCTCTCCTTCCCTTTCGCCGCATTGGGGAAACCTGTGTGGCAACCCTAGCGGGCTCGATGGTGATCCCAAGCGCCCAACTCCGACTGCCTCGATGGTGACCCCTGGCGGTCAACCCCGGCGACCTTGTCTGCAAGATGGTGCTCCAACCTTAGGTCCCCGGCAACCTGCGTATCTCTCCCATCGCGCTATGGAGTACTGACGCGGAGCTTTGGCCAAGCTCAGCTCCAGGCAAGCAGACATCCTCCTCCCACCCCAGTCACCTTTCCCTTCCTATCTCATCATCACACTACAATTTGGAGGGGAAAGAAGATGTGGGGAGTAGATGCGGGAGCTTTTGGAGGGGGAGGAGGTGAGATTTTTGCGCGCGCCGTGAGTTTTGGCCGGGAGAGGAGGCGCGTGGGATCCAGCCTGCAACGGCGATGGGAGAATACAAGCTCTACAACATGGTCTCATGCGTGGTCTCTGGGAACGGGACGGAGGCATCCTTTCACAAGGCGACGGGAGAGCCGTCTACGGGATGAGGCTCACGTGCACGGGCGCAAATCGACACGATGACCCTAAGTGAGGAGAGACGAGAGTGCCTGCACCCTGCAGGTTGATGGCCGCGACTCATGCTCCAAGGAGAAATCAACGCAGCAAAGTGCGTTGTAAGTATCGTTGCCTCTCGACGATGGCGTCTGCTAATAAACTGTGGCGAGCTTGTTTTGGTGTGTAGAGAAATCGGTGATGGTGTTGAAGCTCTATCGTGGGCGAACTTCACCCACGATAGAGCTTCAACACCATCATGCGGGGGACTGGTTGTCTCACAATTTACATATACCAAACAGACTTGGTTTGTTTTTGTTTGCAGGACTAGCTAGCTTGGGCGTTGTAAATGACTCGAAAAAAATGGTGGTATAAAAGTGCTTCCCGTAATATCCTTGGATGTAATTCGGTCTAGTGTGATCTTTGTGCAGAAATGGTGGCCGCTACTGAAGGAACAGGACCAAGAGCAGATCGTCAAACTGCTGGGCAAGGTGAATGCCTATCCGGGTGACTTCAAGGGGAATGAAGCGCTAGCGACAGATGTGGGTGTGACTGGATTGCCTGGGCAGTTTCGTGTTGGATGTTTGGTCAGTACTAGAGTAGCTAGTTACTTCTGCTATGTTTTTTATCAGATAGCTGTCAACCGAGGTGGTCTTGTGCACCAGCTGGTGCGCGTCTGGGCAAGGGTGCAGGACAAAAAGGCTGAAGACTTTAGTAGGATCTGCAAGCTAAGCGTTCTGGTTGCTTTGTAATAGGATAGCTTGTCCTTCTCTGGTTCTTCTCCGTTGGTTTGTTTGACGTGGGTGTTAGTGTATAAAACTCTATTTGCCTTCTATAAAAGTATAAAACTCTATTTGCTTTCAATAAAAACAGAGGAAATCTCTTAAAAAAAGGCGGCCGAGCGGGAAGGAAGGGTGAGCCGCGTAGCTTAGGGGCTAGTTTGGCAGCTTGTGCCTCGTTAGCCCAGGGAAGAAATGATCTCGTGGGGATTATTTTGGACTCGGAAATCCCCCTCCACCGGCAGGGTAGTGCTGCCCCCTCCCCCGCTGCTGTTTGGAGGAAGTCCCCATGCGGGGCAGCCCCATGGGAGGAACTGATTATTAATTCAGTTCAGTTGACTGTGCCCCGATAAATATGCTCTTTTAAAAAAATCAACATAGTAGAATACTAGATACATTACATACAATGATAATCCCAAGTTAATATCATCATCATCACTTTTATTTTTACAAGTCCAGGCCGTCACTATATTCATTAGCAGTAAATTAACTTGTGATGACATGCTGATAAAGAAGCAAAATTATTACCAAGTCAGGAGGCCATCACATAGCAAGGTACATGATGTTTTCTAGAAATTTAAACAACTCAATTGATGAGAAAATAGTACCAAGCTCCAGCCCTAACAAATGGTAGAACAACATTAAGCTCATGCAAGAGACAGGAACAGTTTTCTGTGTGTTACAAATTTAGAAGCCAGCTAAAACACTCTGGTGTAACCATCTAGGCCCTTTCGCACCTTTGGTAAGGGTGTGTTTCAGTGATAAATGACAATCATATGCTTGTGACTAACCTTTGTTTTGTAGCAGATTTTATATTGGGTTATTGTCACAAGTGTTGAATGAAAAGAGACCCCTCAATTCGAAATGGACGATAAATGGATGAATACTACGAGGCTAAAAACTTTGATAGTTCCAAGTGTCACAAGGAGATGAAGGACACTTGGATTGCTAGTTTGCAGTGTTTGACCGTACTATTAAGAGGGGTTCGTGCACTAGTAGCTTGACCATGCACCAAACACCATGAAAATATGCACACTCAAGTTCCTTGGTTGTCAACTAGCTCACAGAGTTCATGGAAGCAAGGTTGAAGCAAAAGAATCGACGGAGAACTCAAAGGCACTGAATTGGACGAGTTAAAATCAAGTTCATAGCGTCGGATTGTAACACCCTAAATTCCACTGTTTGCTTTCCATTAAAACTTGCTTAGCAACATTTCGATCTCGTCTAAGGAATATAAGGATATTGTGCTCTTATAGACATTTAATCATTTTTATTAATTAATTAAGGAAACATAGGAGTTTACTGTTGCATTCATGTCGCTGCATTGTTTTCGAGTGCTTGGATTCAAATCCCGGTTTGAATTCATATTGGTTTGTTTGTTTAGGAGGGGAATAGGATTTTGAAAAAAAAGAAGAAATGATCAAACCTTTTTCGCGCAGGCCGTTTCCAGCTCAGCACCGCAGCCCAGCCGCGCGTTCCGTCCCAGCTAAGCCCACCTTCCCCCGCAACCGCTTGGCCGCTCTCGCCGACAGGCGGGCCCCGCCCGTCATCCCCGACCTTAGGTCGGAGACGGACCGGGGGTCGGGACCCGACCCCGAGCCGGTCCCCCCCCCCGCGCGCGCGCGCCGGTCGCGGGCCCGCACGCCGATGCGGCGGCCGCCCGGCCTATTTAAAGGCCGACCGCACCGCCTGCGACCCCTAAAACCCTAGCCGTCTTCACCCGTCGCCCCAAACCCTAAGTTCCCTGCGCCGCAGCCAATCCCATGCTACGCTGCCGTGGAACTGCGCCGTCGCCGCCTCCCGGTTTCCGTGGTGCCGCTTTGAAGCTTCGCCGTGAGGTAGGGGGTCTCCTGGTGCGGGGGCCTCCTGGTGCGGCTTGTTGGATTTCCCATGCACCGCGTCGACGAGCCGACCTTACCGGAGTTCCTCCGCCGCGCTTCTCCGCCGTTCTGCCGTTCCGCGTGGTCGTCGCCGCCCCTGGAGGACGTCGCGGTGTTCGCCGGCGCTTGCCGTCGTCCGGTGCAAACCCCGTGCCGATTGGTGCACCCCAGCACCTAGTCCGCCGCTGCGCCTCTGCTCGCCGCCGGCCATGCGCCGCTCCCGCCGCTCGCTTTTGTCCAGGGCCGCCGGATCGCAGATCGACGGTCCAGATCATGTCAACGCCTGGGGTACACTCTCCCATACCGGTCAACCGCATCTATCCAGCCGCATTAAACCCTGGCCGCCCGATCTTGATCCGATGGATCAGATCCATCCTTTCAGCATAACCGCGCGTTTTTGTTTAAGAAACCCTAAGTTTTTCCAAAATTGCAACCCGGTCCTTCCACCTTAGAAAACCTTTACGATTAGGTCCTGTTTTCTTCTGTTTTAGCCCGAAAACTTAAAATTCTTTACAGATTAGTCCTAAAAATTGTTTTAGCCATAACTTCGTCATTTTAGCTCCGTTTTTAGCGTTCTTTATGTCCACGCGATCGTCTCGACGAGTAGAATAGTTTTCTGTTGCTTTTAGTACTGTTGGAGATAATTGGTGTACTGTTTCTTATTTGTTTCCATTGTATGCTGGTATGTGATGTATGGAGCGTAGCGTACGAGCAGTTCGGGGACTTCGCTGCTGTTGAAGATTATCAAGACCCTGAGCAGTTTCCGGTGCTGGTAGAAGGCAAGTCCTTTCTGCATTCCCGTTAAATTCCTATTACAACATGCATTTCAATTACACTGTTGTTTACTATTGCTATGCATTAAATTGATGGGTCCTATTGCTAAGGTTCGACTAGCTTTGTTATCCTATGCCTTGATCAACCTGGGTTTACTTTATGTTGGGTAGCACATGCTAGCACTTTACGTGGTTTTGGATGGTTCAATGAACACTTGTTAATATGGCTTTATTTATGCTATCATTCATGTAATGCAAGAACACTTTATGCTTGTTAATCGGAACATGGAGCGACCACCCAGGAAAACCGTACTACCACAAGACATATGGCTCTGTCTTGGCTTATTAATTAGTGAACTAGGTGTTAGGTATGCTTTACCTGTTAAGGGTTGGGGGTTGCCGGTAGTTGGTGTATAACTCGGCCCTCGATCGATCTCGCTTCTATGGTAGCTTCACAGCTGAGAGAGGTTTATGCATTGTGCTGTCAAGTAACCTAGCTGGCAGCCTACATCTAGGGATCTTTGTAACGGCCTCGTAGCGTCCCTGTGCAATCACACCTCAGTAGTGTGGTATGATGCCTAGCTAGCATCGCATGGTTGGGTCTAAAACTCTTTTGGGTTTTTACGCGACTTGTGGGTAAAGATGTACAACCTCTGAGAGTGTAAAACTAACTAGTTAGCCGTGCCCACGGTCAAGGGCGACCTGGACCCTCACATGATTAATTCTATGGAAGATGGAACTTTTAAACTTGTGCACCGCATTCTATGGATCCGTTGCATTTTATTATCCGGGTTTGGTATATACTTACACTTGCTAGTAACGGTTGCTTAATAAAACTTGACCAACTAAAATGCGACTTGCTTATGAACCATCGGCTTCCACCATAAAGCCTTGCATGTTGTTATAGAACTTTTCCCTTGTTGAGTACGACATGTGCTCATGCTTGTTGTTCCTTTATTGCATCTACACTACCGGTCGTTGCTCAGATGGACGTTTTGAGGACTACAATGAAGAGTTCGATGGGTTCTAGGCGTTCGTTCTCCAGTCAGCTGCCTGTGGAGGACTTCTTCGTGTGTTTCTTTTCCGCTGTTAGCTACTTGAACGATTGTTTAGTTGAGACATTCGGTCATGTAATAACTGTTTAATACTCTCTTTACGCTTTACACTGTGTTTCTGGTATTCACTGCGTCGATGCATGTGTGTAACTTGATCCTGGCGCACATGTATTCTTGCATTCGGGTTTGTCCTTAAATCCGGGTGTGACACGGATGTTCCGACACCCTTGATTCTAGTTGCGTCAGATGAGTTCTGCGGCCAAAGGATTCAAAAAAGACCGTCGGATGAACCGACGGTACAGGCATTGGTTCATCCGACGCCTTAGGGTTTGGCTACAATAAGGGTTGTAGCGAACATGGCCCCATTTGCCATTTGTTCGAGATAATTTTGATGATTCATCTTAACACAAGCAATGGGACTGACCACTTTGTCGAGCATGTCTTTGTAGGCATTTCTAGGTCCCATGGATGTTACCACAAGTTAACATACCATGCCCAAGCTAACATGTCATACCACAAGTTAACATACCATGGATATGTTAGGTTACTTATAGCAAATTTGAGGACTTAGTATATATTTCAAGGCTATAAGTAATGGCATGTTAAGTATGTTAAATTAAGTATGTTAAGTTGAAGCAAAGATCCAAGTTGAAGACGCGAAGACACAAAGAAAGAAAAGGAAAAGAAAGGACATCGTCGGATGGACCGACGACATCAATATAGCAAGCGTCGGTGCATCGTCGGACGGGTTGGTACACTGGGTGAAACCCTAGGCACCGTCGGATGAACCGACGGTCCATTTCCTAGTAGCGTCGGATGAGTTGCAGAGCAAGAGCAGCGAAGACAATAGCACCGGATGATCCGACGGTCTAAGTGAGGACACCGTCGATCTATCCGAGACGCGCCAAGACGAACCCTTCAGCACCGGATGAACCGATGCCTTGGTCAACAGAAAGCATCGGTCTACCAGACGGTCACGAAGCAGCATACAGAGACGACTTGGCCGCGGGGTCTTCAGCACCGGATGAACCGACGCACCGTCGGTGTAATGCGTCGGAGCAGTTGTATCAGCGGATCTTCAACGGCTATGTGATGTGGAGGGCACCGGATGAACTGACGCCTAGAAAAAGCATAGCATCAATTCATCCGACGATACCTTTTTCAGTGACCGTTAGCCAACGGCTCTTTGAGTGCCTTGCGCTATTTATACCGCCTCCACTCACCCATTTGAGGTTGCTGGATTGTGTGGAAGTGCAGAGGAGTTCAAGACACCTAGAAGATCATATACAATCCATCCAAGTGCTTAATTGCTCATCCTTAGACTTGCATATGCTTAGTGTATGTGCTTAGTGCTAGGCTTAGCTTAGAGCTGAGTGAGTGCAAGGTTGTGCCAACCTTGTGAGGTGATTCTTGAGTGAATCAAGTTGTACAAGGTTCGCCGGAAGCCTTGGGGCCTAAGTGGCTCACCGGCAATTGTCATCGACCCTCCGGCTTGGTGTGGAGCGGCAAGGACACTTTGTGCGGGGGACGTGGAGACCCCCTTCCTTGGTGGAGAAGCTCCTTAGTGGAGGCGGCATCAAGGTGACCAAGGGAGCTTGGCAAGTGCCTAAGTGGCTAGACTTTGTGGTGAGTCAAGTGGTTCTCTTGGGAGAGACTTGGTGACCGGGAAGCAATACTCTTGTGTGAGTGCTTCAACAACGTGGACTAGGGGTGGCTTAGTGCCTACCGATACCACAGGATAAATCGCGTGTCAAGAGTTTGCTTCCTCTCATCCCCTTTATGTTTCCGCATTTACTCTATTGCAATCTTTGCTTGCCTTTACTTTCCTAGAGTAGTATCATGCTCGGAATGGCTATAGGTTGCAAACCTTGTTTTGGGATGGGAGTTTCATACTAGGACAACCCTAGTTGCACATCTAAATAGTATGTTCTAGTTTATCTTTGTGCAAAAATAGTGAAGACATAGGTTAGGGTTTTAAGTTGCCTAATTCACCCCCTCCCCCTCTTAGGCTAACGGGCATCCGATTCCTTACAAGGGTCGAGGCTCAGCACCTTCAGCACCGGACGATCCGATGCCTTGACCAGCGATTCATCCGACGGTTACATTTAAATCATACAGAGACGCGCCAAATCAATTGCTTCAGCACCGGATGAACTGACGCTGGATTGTGACTCAGCGGTTCATTCGACGGTCTTATTTAAAACATATAGTACCGCCCCGAGTGAGAAGTCTTCAGCACCGGATGGTCCGACGGGGCGTCGGTGTATAGTGTCGGTGCATTGTCTAGGTTTCTTGGTTCAACGGCTATATTGGGCGCTGTGAGTGACTGGATGATCCGACGCTTCGCAAGGGGAGACTATCGGTTCATTCGACGGTACTACTTTTTCAGGAAACCTTTTCTAACGGCTAGCCTCCCTTGCTAGGCCTATAAATATGACCCCCTACCTCTCTTGAGCTGCCTTTGCCATTCTGAAGATCCATTGCAGCCAAGGAGAGAAGGAGAGTGTGTTTTTGCCATTTGGGATTCTCTTCCTCTTGTTTGAGGGCCTCTTTCTAAGTGATCAAGAGTTTTCAAGGTGCATACATGGCTTAGCTGTGTGCTCAGGTCAAGTGAAGGTGTGCAGGCTTGTTACTCTTGGAGTTTGATGGCTCCTAGATGGTCTCAGTGTTTGGAGGGTTCTTGGTGAGCTCTTAGAGATTGTGGGAGCCCCAAGACAAAGCTTGGTGTACACGGTTCGAGATCCACCGTTCCGGAGATGGAGAATGAGTACTCTTAGTGAGCACTTCTGTCTTGGTGACTCAAGGGGGGCAATACTCTAAGTGAGTGCTCCAACGTGGATTAGGGGGAAGCGTCAACTTCTCAATACCACAGGAAAAAATTCGGTCGTCTCTTGTGCCTATCTATTTACTTTCTAGCATTTAAATTCAGCACCTATTTTCCGCACTTAAGTTTCCTTGTCTTTGCTCTTGTCTTTTGCTTGTGTGCTTCATATCTTGCCTTGGTTGTTTCTTATCTCCTAGTGTGTTATTTGCTAAGGAAACTTTTGTTAGTGTGCTCTAGTAGTAGAGAAAAACTGTTTTTAGATGGGCAACACTAGTTGATAGGCTAAGGTTTCTTCATTGGTGTAGAAATTGAAAAGAAGTCCCATATTCAACCCCCCTTCTATGTGACTAGGATCCTACATCTGGGCATAGATACAAAGCTAATTGAGTCCCTCAAGAAGCCTCTCTTTGGTGTAATCCCTAAGATATCTGCAATTAGATCAATAATAATAAAATCTCATGACAATTATTGTGCACAATGTATATTAGGCCAAAAAAAAGAAATGTGGGTTCCGCATACAATCTGTAGCAGTATTGTCTACTGATTTTTTGGAATAATAATGGAATCACTACTGAAAATGGTCTAGAAAAATGATCAATTTATTGCAGGAGGTTTGTAAAATGCAATGATGCAGGTCACATCTAAGAATGAAAGAATACAGTGTCATAGTAAACGCTGATGCTAGGTATACTAGCAAACATACAGCAAATTGTAAGGGACTAATGGTTCTAAAACTCAATATTTCAATAAGTATACCCTTTATGTTAATGCCTACAACTTTCACAACTCATATTGATCCAGCAGCAGCAAAGAATAAACCAAGTACATTTTAGGAAAAATTAATGGTTCTTAAAAGTCATCAGCATTTAACCCTAGAAAAAAGATCCTACTTACTGATCCTATTCCAAACTGGAGAATTCCCGCAGCAGCGACCCATAAATGGGGTTCCACCACCATTACCTCCCAGTAACTGGATTGGCAAGCAACCATCTGGAGGCCCCACGGGTGTACCTGCAAAGCATGATCCAAGGACAAATCTGGATAAACAGCTTAAGCAGGATAACCTGAGATCTCAACAGGATAAGAGATAACAGGCTACCAAGGTATACCGTGTCAAAACTCAAGCTACTAATGCTAACGGTTTGTTAGAGTCAGGTAAACAGGAACCCGCAGCATAACTGGGCTGCTGAGCTGCTGGAGATCTATGCTGTGTCGCAGGCATCCTGCTGCCAGGAGATAAACAAGCTCTTGGTGTAAACGGGCTTAGTGTTTCCTTGTATCCCTGTCATTTATATCGATTGTTGAATTGTTTTGTTGTATTACATGGAAACAAGTTGGTTACATTTAGGACAAGGGATTTAGAAGGAGCCTTGTAAGTTGTAGGACAGGATATGGGCATCCACTGCTGTAGTAGAGCTGTTAGCTGGATAGCTGAAACTTTTTGTGCTGACTGCTGAATAATCTCCCTTTGCTCCGCGAAGGATGAATCACCTGCCCTGCTGTATCTTTCGAAAGAGTTGGGGATAGGTATTCTTGGCTTTTCCGCTGAGCGAAGGTAAATAAACCTCGACTTCATGCCATATTATGTTTTTTTTCGAAAGCACTATAGCTGAAGTTCCAACAAGTTTGTCAATAAGCCTAATATTAGAAGGTTATTGCACTAGATGATATTATTAGCAACAAAGTAAATCTTGACACGTTCAGTTAAGCATACTAAATCTACTATTTTAGTTATCTTAGAAACAAGGAAGTACTGGCATACTCAAAACAAAAAGTAAAAAAGTGCCAATGTTTATCTTTACAAGGCAAGAGAACAGGCTTTGAGCCAATTTCATCCATTCAATTGTGGCTTCTACAGCAGAATGATGTATGACATATCTGATTCCTACAAGAATGTAATCCTCATATACCCAACGACAAGTATCAAGTGCAATAATACTTTGTGGAGTTATTGTTGGAATTTGATATTGTGTCTCGACGTCATGTTCTTCACATGATCCTGTAGGCTGTACTAGGCAACAATAGAGCCATTCAGAAATTTCAGAAATCATTAATCCAAGAAAAAGCTCAAACCCAAGATAATCTGAGTCTGGGATGAGTAAAGCGGAGAACTCACAAATTCAAGAAGCTGACGGGGTGGAGGTGCCTTCGTGGATCTCGATTCCAGAGGTGTCAGCCGGAGTCCTCTCGTTGTAGATCGAAACGACAGCTCCTAGACAGGGACGGAAACACGGAGGCGGGCAGCAGAAACTTTACAGGGACACGGAGGGGTGACGACACCTGGTTGCCGGCTGAGGTGGTGTCGGTGTAGATCGAGATGTACAGCGCGGAGAGACGGCTGCGGAGGTGGCTGGTTGGGGACGGGGACGAGGACGCAGAGGACAGAAAGCGCTAGATGAGACGCGGAGGGGCGGCGGCGCGGTGGAGCGGATGGGGAGGCGGCGCGGCTTGTTGGCTCCGTGCCTCTGTCCCGTCGTGTTGGGGAGCACGGGGGCGGTCGGGGAGGCGAGTCAGAGGCGGAGTGGCAGACAGGGTTGCGGCGTCTGGAGTAGCGAGGTGGGGAGTGCTCGCCCCGTGGAAAAACCGGGAATAGGGTCGGACACACCCGTGGTCATGGGCTCCCAAACGACGGGGGAGATTTGCCCGAGGCCAAATTCCACGTGGTGGGCCTATCCGAGGAATACTCGAGGATCCTGACGAGATTACGGGTTCCCAAAGGGGCCCTAGGTGCGCAAGATAATCCCAGTGGTGGTCGGCCAGATTTGGCCCTACCCCTACCAGTAGCAGTGCAGTGCTGCAGCTGTACCGGCTCTCGGGGCCCGACACTGGCAGATCGGCTGCGGCCTAGGGTGGTCCTGATGGCACTTCTCTCCATTGACATGACGATAAAAATGGCAGACTGCAATCCCCCAACCCCCTCCTCCCACCCCCTATTCATCGGCGACGTTCCCGTAGAATTCGTCCCTAGCGCCACCATCCTCAATGAGGTGAGGAGCTTGGTGGTGGTATGCAGCCGCCAGCGGAAGCCTTAGATTTCTCCTCCAGTATGGTAAGTTTGGGTCTGAATCTCATGCGTACCGACTGAATGTATTAAAAAATGAAAACTTATCAGCTGAGAAGATGGAATGGATGGAGGTTGCCCATCTTAAGCTTGCACACCGAGAAGCATGTGGCAGGTGAATGGTCTTGTAGTCCAATGGTAGGACGGTCCAGTGGGATGCTACCTAATAGGGTTCAAATCCTGATGCTCGCACCTTTTCTTGGGATTTTTTGCAGGATTTATCAGCGTTATGCGTTAATTGGTAAGTGACGTTCCCATCAACAACAAGGTGCCAATGGTGACTTCGGAAATCTCCAAATCTGCCAGGTGCTCAGTCCTCCAGAGGTGATCACAGGGGTAGGGTTTGTGTATGTGTGTTCATAGGGGTGAGTGTGTGTACATGTTGTGAGGACTTGCATTTTTTTGAGAACGCGCAACGCGCGTATTGCATTAAGAGAAGGGGAGTGCGACCCAAACACATGAGTTGCAGAGGTTCGATATCGCCGTTTACAGACCTGCTACCCAACCTAGCCCGACGACGGTTGCACCCAAAACTACAAAATAGGAACAGTGGTACAGGCGCTGCCGCCAGAGAGAGTGTAACACCCTAAAATTCCATCACAAAATTAATATAAGCAACAAGTAATTAGATTTATTTTTTCTAAGGATTAAATATATTATCAAATAAATTTGGCCTTTAGAATATTTAAATATCATTTTAATAATTTAGAAGCAATGCGTGCTTGTGCATCATGATTCGAATGCATGGTTTTATGTTGGAGTGAAGTTTGCAAAGTTCGAAAAAAAGAGTTTGAAAAGAGTTTAGATTTCAAAAGTTTGAAAAGTTGAAAAGGAGTTTTGAAAAGATTTTGAAAAAACCCCCCCAAACCCCTCACCTTCCCCTTCCCTTCCTTTTCCCCCCCGCGGCCCAACTCCCCGCTCGGCCCAATCTTTTCCACCGACCCACCTTCTTTCTTCCGGCCCAAACACCACCGCCAGCCCATTTTTCCCCTTCCCTCTCTCACCGCGACTGACCGGCCGGGCCCACTTATCAGGTCTTTCCTCTTCCTCCAACCAGCCGCCCCCTCTCCTCTGTTTCTCAACAGAGCGTGCCATCGGCCGCCTCCCCCATCAATCCTCTCCTTCAACAACATCTAAAGCCCGGCCTTCATCCCCTCCATCAATCCCCTACCCTCTCTCCTCCATCAAGACCCCTCCCCTTGAATGCTTTGAAGACCAGCGCCCCCATGGCAGTGATGTCCATTCCTTCCCCGACCAACGCCCCTCTTCCCCCTCCTCGCCCTATAAAACCGACCCCAGAGGCTCTGAGTTGCCCCTTCGTCCTCTCCCGTGCTCCCGCACCCTCTCCTCGCCTCCACACACGCCGCCTTGAACTTCTTTGCCACCGCGCCATTGGCAGACGCCTGAGCTCCTACTCGCCGGTGAAGCACTTCCTCGGGCCGTCCTCGTCCTCACTCGTCACCCGCGCCCGTTGACGGTAAATTTCCGTCAACCTAGCCACGAGTTTACCTTTAATGTTGGCATTGATTTATTATTCTAACCACTAGAACTAACCCCCCGTATGTGAAGGAAGTATGTCAAATGCAAGCATGGGGGAGTGGGGCAGCCACGCGCCCACATCCTCCACCATACATGTTCCTCAGAAAGTTTTCATGGCGCTCCATCCAACAAATGCAAGAAGAAGGAACTAAAAACATTGCCTATCAAATAGGGAACCTTCACCATTGGAGCAATTTAGAGGAGGACCGGCACAATCACAATACAAGCAAGGATACAACACGTCGGACCATCAATATCAACCACCAGAAAATAAAGGAAGAAGGAGGAAGAGAAGAAAATAATTGTGCCTCCAAATCCGGTTTGATTTTCTCCTTTTCCTTTTCTTTATTTTCAGCTTTTGTGCAAGTTTATATATGCGTAGCATTTTCTGTTTTTATTTCTTTTCAGCATGTGTGATAATAGTAGAGTTAGTTTAAGATCACCATGAATAAAGTTTCTGTCGGTGTTTTAGACTGGCAACCTACCAAGGGAAGTACCCAAGGTAGATGAATGTGGCCTCGCCGAGATCGGTAACTCAAAGGAAGGGACACGTGGCACACAATTTAGACAAGTTCGGGCCGCAAGGTGTGTAATACCCTACGTCCTGTATGCTGCATAGCTCTGGATTGATTGGATGTGATTACAAGATGATGCGTAATGAGAGAGAAGGGTCCCTGCCTCGCCTTATATAGTCCGGGAGGCAAGGTTACAGGTCGGTTTAGGGAGAGAGTACCAGTCATGTACGTCTAGGAGTCCTCTACACAGTACAAGGTATGTATAGCTTCCTATCCGAGTACTTCTCTACCGTAGTCCTTGCGCCTCACGCCATCAGATGTCGTGTGGCACAAGCCGGGTAGTCCTAGGGGCCCACCGAGTAGTCGGTCCTGGTACCCACCGAGGTAGTGGGTCCAGGGAGGTCCATACGACAAGCCCCCGAGTACTTTGTAGTCAAGCAGGATAGCTTCAAGTAGTCTTGACGGCCTTCGCGAGTAGTCCTCAAGCGTCCCCGAGTACTACAAGCCGAAAGTCCTCAAGAATATTTGAAGCATCCCGAGGCTGGAAGGTACTCCAGCTGATCCATGAGTAATCCTGAAGTCTTCTCGAGTAGTCCCCAAGCGTCCTCGAGTTCTGCTCTTGAAGGTCTTCAAGAATACTCGTGTTGTCTTGAAGCCTAAAGTTTATATGGAAGTGCGATTGCAAAATCGCACTCCATATGGAGTAGCCCCTGAGCCTTAGGTTGAGTCGTAGACTCTGGCTGAGGGTCAATCTGAAGTTCTGGCAAGATTATCCCGCAAGATCCGAAGAAAAAACTGAAGGACACGTGGCACGGAGCCCCCGAGCGTTGAGTCGAGTACTTCATCTCGAATTGGAGGGTCATCTTGTATGTAGAATGTCTCATGAGTTGCTCTTGAATCTTGTCGCTACCCAGGGAATTGATTAGATGTAGCCGAGCCCCCGAGATAAGGCGCATTGACTACTGGAAGTTGAAAGGTCAAGCGCTGCCGCTGAGTTAGCTGTTTGAAACATATCCATCTGGCCATTGCGGAGCCACCTGTTGACTTATAAATAGGAGCCAAAACCCTTAGGGTTTTTCACCCACACACTTGCAACCATTCGCAGCAGATCTCGCTAAGAATCCGCCGCTAGTGCACACTGCCACCTCAGTGGAGATCGTAGATCCAAGCGCGCCGCCGCCAATAGCCACCGCCGCAGCCCCCGAGCGAATGCGAGTGAAAACCCGTTGTACTTGGAGAATGAAGCCCTCAGCATCCAAGAGCATGAAGACCGCCGACGGGAAGAAGAGATCCCGGGAGGAGGCTGCTGTATCCGTCGGAGGATCAACACCGCCAGTGTCTCCCCCACGTCCGAATCCCAACAAGGAGTGGAAGAAATCGAAGGCGAAGACTGAGACTTGTTGGCGTTGCTGAACAACAAATTTCTCCGAGAGAAGGAGGTCAACATGTGGCGCGTTGCCGTGGGAGATCCATACCTAATGGAGAAGAATCCGGATGAGATCCTGATGTTCACGAGATTCGTGGAGCGCGGGTTGGCCCTCCCAGCAAGCAACTTCTTCAAGGGGCTTCTTGAGTATTACGGTATCGAGTACCTCAATCTCAACCCCAATGGCATATTCCACACTTCTGTCTTCGTCCATTTTTGCGAAGCGTTCTTAGGGATCAAGCCCCACTGGGTACTGTTCCTGAAGTTCTTCCGCGTGAAGCCCCAGCCGAGCGCCAACGACCCGCGAGTAGTCGAAGGGGCCGGCATCCAGATGCGCGAGGATGCTGCCGTGCAGTACCTGGCCTACAAGTTGACCGACTCCAACCAGGACTAGAAGTCGAAGTGGTTCTACATCACCAACCACCACCCGGAGCTGCTGAAGCCTAGCGGGGAGCAGCCGAAGCACCGGCCCTGGTGGAACACGGAGCCGACGATGCAGGAGGGTATCCAGCTACCCAAGCTGCTGGTGAAGATCAAGGCTTTGAGGGAAGCTGGGCTGAGGGCCGAACATGTGGCCTTCACCTTTATGAAGAGGAGGGTGCAGCCGCGGATGGCTCGCGACACCCTCGGCTACCAGTACACCGGCGAGGGTGACTCGTCGCGGATGCCCGGCGGTGAAATTGATGATGACGACATCATAGATAGGCTGGGCAGGATCTTCAAGGACATGCCGGCGTACACACCCTGCTCGGTCCTCGAGTACTCCGCCGCTCATCCGCCGAACGAGGTCAGTAGCTGCATTCAGTGTACGAGTACTAATTATGTAGTAGTAGTCATGCTCACCCAATGTACTTGTTGCAGGACGACATAGTAAAGTTTGTCTCTGAACCGACTTCGCCCCCCCGACTTGTGGAAATCCAAGAGGAGGGGAAGGGCAAGGCCAAGGAGCGTCACGAAGTCGGCGAAGGTTACGACACTGTCATCGTTGAAGACACATCAGATGAAGATGACGAGGAAACGCTTCAGGAGCGGTTCCATCTGCGGTCGAGGTTCAGCCGCCCTAGACTGCCCAATGTTCCTCTCATCCAAGATCCTCCGACTAGTTTGGAGGCTAGTTTTCCTGCGCCGCCGAGGAGGCCGCGCAACGTGGCACGCAAGCGCGTTGCCAAGAAGCTGAAGGTCACTGAGACTACGTCTCAAGAGGTAAACTCCTCGAGTAGAGTAGTCGAGTACTTGTCTTTCAATGTTGTGTATGCTGACAACAAGATTCCGTTGCTTGCAGGATATTCCACCTTCCGACCCTGCAGACCAAGGGGACGAAGGCAACTAGGAAACGACGGGGGAGCCGACTGGAAGAAGCCGTAGCCCAACCCCCGCCGTGACAGAGGTCGAGCCGCAAGCACCAGTTGCCGATGGTAGGACTGAGCCAGCCGCAACTCCTGCCGCTGAAGAGCTAGCGGCTACTGAAGCCGAAGAAGAGGCACCTGCTGAAGCTGGACTTGTCGACATCGCCAGCATACTTGGTGCCCCGACCGTGACTGTTGTCCGGTCGAGCTTGTAAGTGAACATCTTTCCCGAGTAGTACATGTAGGTTGGTAGTCGTACTTGGTTGACAACCAATTGTATACTGTGCAGGAAATCCACAGACTTGTCATGGGAGGGAGATGAACCCAGTGTGGCAGTGGCTAAAGAAGGTTCCACGCCAGCCGCTGAGGAGTCCGCTCCCCTCCCCCAAGCCGAGACCATGGCGCTAGCCGTGGAGGCTACGCTGCCGGAGGCCAGCATAGTAGAAGGTGAGTACACTACGCAGACGTAGTCTTCCTCAGAGAGTAGTCGTAGCCACCGAGGGAGACTAATCCATGTGTCTTCTATTGACAGAGGCCGAAGCCGAGGGAAGCACCATCCCCGAGGCTGTACCCGTTGAAGGCGTGGTGCCGGTGATCCGAGAAGCCGCCGGAGCAGCCCCCGAGCCGGCGGAGGTAGCCAGCGGAGGAGCCCCCGCGATGGCCGAAGAGCAGCGCGACGAAGTACTGCCAGATTCAAGCCTGGAAGTAGTCGTCCATTCACTGGAGATTCAGGACGCGGAGCCGATCCGTTCGGCACCGATGCCCGGGGCCGCCACGACTAGTCGTGGTGGGATTGAACTTCTGGTGGACGATCTCGTCGACCCGGCAGCAGTAGAGCGTAACTTGGAGGCGATGCACCGGGCCGAGAAGTGGATGAAGGTAAGTTATCAGTACCCTTGAGTAGTCAACTGCCATAAGTGCTAAGTACCCGAGTAACAGTTTTTGTCTGCTGCAAGATGTCGTGGAGAGATCCCAACAGAAATCTGAGATGCTACAAGGATACAGCGATACAGTGCTCCGGGCGGAGGCATTGGAGGAAGAACTCGCGAAGGCCGGGAAGCACTAAGCCATGCTCCAGTCGAATCTTGACGGTGCCTTCGCCCAGTATCACAATGAAGTCCAGGACATGCAGGCGAAGAGCGACGAGCTGGTGCGCAAGAACAAGTCACTCCGCAACAAGAACAAAGGTACACTGTTGTCTTGTCGAGTACCCATTGGAAGTACCTTGCAGTTGTCTAACCCCACCTTGTTTGTTGATTGCAGAGCTTGAGACCCGGGTCGAGCAACTGAAGGCCTCAGAAGTCGACATGAAGAACCTCTTCTATCGGGAGGAGGCCCGCGAAGTACTTGAATATGATTATAAGCAGTTGTCTTACGAGTGCGATAAGCACATGGAGCTCCGAATTGCCTCGGACCGTGACCTCGTCAACTGCTACAAATCCCTGCAGAAGTTGAACGAAGACTGCGAGAAGTTGCGGGCACAGCTCAAAGAACTTGAAAAAGCCGCACTTCCCATTGCGAGGCTACTGGTGCCTCATCCGGGCGGGCCGAAGATAGCTCCGTTGGTTGACCGGTTGAGAGCTCGTGGTTGTCTGGCGATGTACGTCAAGCATTTGGCGAAGTCTATCCCCAATCAAGTCTTGGCGTACATGAAGTCGTACTTCCCCAAGGCTCCGATGGACGTAGTCGCGGGTGGACTAGCCGCCAACTGTACTGATGAGCAGTACGCGGAGCTCCTGGAGCAGATGGCGCCAATAGCTGAACAAGTCACCGGAAAGCTGAACCTCCAGTAGTCCTGTAGAGTTAGCTTGTAGCAACAGTTGTGCATAAACAGAGTTGTACTAAACTGGTTTAAGTATGAATGAGAAAACTTTCAGAAATGAGTACTCGTTGTCGCGAGATATGTGTGCGGAGTGCTCATCATGGAGTTGTCACGAGTAGTGGTACTCGCCAGTAGGCCCGTTGAGGGAGACACAGTAAGTTAGTTGATAGATAATCAAACTTTATTACTGAAAGAAGTACACCTGGATGGCCAGGGCCGTTTTAGAAGAGTAGTTGCCAGGACCCGGAGGCTACCTACGACTAAGTAGTGCTAGGGCGCGTAGCCGCTTACAGCAGTAGATCCGTTAGTAGCCGTATAGGTTGGATCTAGAAGTACACAGTCTCTTAATAGACCGCTGCTAGAGTCCTTTGTCGCTCTGAGCAGCCCGAGATCCGTTAGTAGCCGTGAACGCTGGATCTTGGAGTAGAGTAGTCTGGAGACTGGTGCCTGGACCCGGAGGCCGCTTACAGTGAAGGGGTCTTGGAGTAGTCGTGCAGACTTGAGCCCCTAGGGTAGTCGAGAGACTTGGCGTAGAATCGACAGAGCTGGTTGATATTCCACGAGTTGCTAACGTCTTTGCCTTCAAGAGTCTGGAGTCGGTAGGAGCCTGGTCCGGTCACCTTTGCAACTGTGAAGGGACCTTCCCATGGCGAGTTGAGCTTGTGCAGTCCTTCCGTGTTCTGGATGTGGCAGAGGACGAGATCGCCAACGTTGAAGGAACGTTCCTTGACGTTGTGGTCATGGTAGCGTCAGATCAATTCAAGGTACCTTGCTGATTGGACGAGGGTGGCACAGCGAGCTTCTTCGAGTCCATCGATATCAACCCGTCTGCTATCTTCAGATGTGCCTTCGTCGTATTGCTCTACTGCTGGTGAATCCCACATGACGTCGGCAGGGAGAATTGCTTCGGAGCCATAGACCAGGAAGTAAGGCGATTGTCCCGGCTTGGAGGGTTGAGTACGTAGCCCCCAGAGCGCATTGGGTAGTTCCTTGATCCACTTGCCTCCTTTTGAGTTAGCAGCATCGTGCAGTCGCTTCTTGAGAGCGTCGAGTACCATCCCGTTGGCGCGCTCGACTTGTCCATTAGCCAGAGGATGGGCAACTGAGACATATCAGACGTCGATCCCGCTGTTCTTGTAGTACTCCCAGAACTGGTGATTGTTGAAGTTCGAGCCCAGGTTTATGATGATGCGGTGGGGTAGTCCGTAGTGATGCACGAGTTCATCCAAGAAGTCGAGTACTCTGTCGGCCTTGGGGCATGTGACCGGCTTGACCTCGATCCACTTGGTGAACTTGTCGATGGCCACCAAGACTCTGTTGAATCCACCAGGCGCAGTTGGGAGAGGCCCAATCATGTCGAGCCCCCAGCAGGCGAAAGGCCAGGTTGGCGGTATGGTGACTAGCTTGTAGGCCGGGACGTGTTGTTGCTTGGCGAAGTATTGGCACCCTTGGCACCTTCTGACGAGTTCGTCGGCATCACCCAGAGCTGTGGGCTAGTAGAAAGCTCGTCGGAAGGCCTTGCTGACCAGCGTGCGTGAAGACGCATGGTTGCCGCAGACGCCTTTATGGATCTCCTCCAAGATGCCCTTGCCTTCTTCTCAGGGGACGCAGTTTATGAGTACTCCGGAAGATGCGCCCCACCTGTAGATCTTGTCCCCGACTAGGACGTAAGACTTGGCGCGGCGGATGAGTTGCTCGGCCAAGTTCTTGTTCGAGGGAACCTTCTACTCGCGGATGTAGTCGATGAAGGGTTGCCACCAGTCCACGTCTATCATCATGACCTCCTGGCCAGCCTGGGGATGTGCTGGATCAGTGGTCGGTGGCGCCGGCTCCGGGATGGATGACGCGTGAAGCTCGTGGATGAAGACACCCGCTGGTACTTGAGCGCGAGTAGAACCAAGTTTCGACAGGACGTCCGCTGCAACATTGTTGTCGCGGACGACGTGATGGAACTCGAGACCGTAGAACTTCTTCTCGAGCTTGCGGACTTCTAGGCAGTAGGCGTCCATGTTCACCTTGTTGTGGTCCCAGGACTTGTTGACTTGGTTGATGACCACTACGGAGTCGCCGTAGACTAGTAGTCGCTTGATGCCTAGTGAAGCTGCGAGGCGGAGCCCGTGTAGTAGAGCTTCGTACTCGGCTTCGTTGTTTGAGACCTTCCAAAAGATCTGCAGGACGTACTTGAGTTGTTCGCCCATTGGGGAAATCAGGAGTACCCCTGCACCTGCGCCTTCAAGCTTGAGCGAGCCGTCGAAGTACATCACCCAGTGCTCTGGGCGCTCAGTTGGAGTAGGCAGCTGATTTTCCCGCCACTCTGCCATGAAGTCGACTAGTGCCTGCGACTTGATGGCTGTTCGTGGCTTAAAGTCGATGTTGAGGGTGCCGAGTTCGACTGCCCACTTCGAGATCCTTCCAGTAGCATCTTGGTTCCGCAAGATGTCGCCGAGCGGGTAGTCGGTGACGACGGAGATCGAGTACTCCTGGAAGTAGTGTCGTAGCTTCCGTGAGGTAATGAGCACTGCATACAGTAGCTTCTATACTGGTTGATAGCGTGCCTTAGATTCTGACAGGACCTCGTTGATGAAGTAGACTGGTCGCTGGACTGGGTAGGCGTGGCCGTCTTCCTGCCGCTCGACAACGATGGCGGTACTGACCACGTGAGTAGTCGCAATGGGTAGAGAAGTAGCTGCTCCTTTTTGTGAGGAGCCGTGAGGACTAGTGGCTTGGATAAGAAGTCCTTGAGCTGAGCAAGGGCTTGGTCTGCCTCTGGAATCCACATGAACTTCTCTTGATGCTTGAGTAGTTTGAAGAAGGGGAGCCCCCGTTCTCCAAGCTTCGAGATGAATTTGTTCAAAGCCGCCATGCACCCGGTTAGCTTCTTCACGTTTTTGATGCATGTGGGAGCTTTCATGCTGGTGACGGCGGAGATCTTCTCGGGGTTGGCTTCGATGCCGCGATGGCTGATGATGAATCCAAGTAGTTTGCCCGACGGTACGCCGAAGACGCACTTGTTCGGGTTGAGCTTCCAGCGGTACTCTTGCAAGGATAGAAAAGTCTCTTCAAGATCGGCGATGAGTGTGTCGGAGTTTCTGGTCTTGACGACCACGTCATCCACGTAGGCTTCGACGTTCTTGTTGAGCTGCCTCTTGAAATAGGCCTGGATAGCTCGCTGGTAGGTGGCGCCGGCGTTCTTCAACCCGAAGGACATGATCGTGTAGCAGTACGTGCCAATCGGGATGATGAACATGGTCTTCTCCTGGTCTTCTTCCTTGATTGCGATCTGGTGGTACCCGGAGTAGCAGTCGAGGAAGCAGAGCAGGTTGCAACCCGCTGTGGAGTCAATGACTTGGTCTATCCGCGGTAACCCGAAAGAGTCCTTGGGGCAGTGCTTGTTGAGATCGGTGTAGTCGACGCACATCCTCCACTCGTTCGAGTTCTTCTTGCGAACGAGGACGGGGTTGGCGAGCCACTCATCAGGATGGAAGACTTCTCTGATGAAGCTAGCCGCGAGTAGTTTGGCGAGTTCCTTCTTGATGGCATCCCGTCTGTCGTCGGTGAAACGGCAAAGGTGTTGTCTCTTCGAGATAGCTTTAGGGTCGACGTTGAGTGAATGCTCGATCAGATTCCTGGGAAGCCCTGGCATGTCCGCTGGTTTCCACGCGAAGATGTCTCGGTTAGCCCGGAGGAAGCTGACGAGCACGTCTTCCTATTTCGGGTCGAGGCCCGCCCCGATGGTGGTGGTCTTGTTGCGCCTGTCCCAAGGTCAATCGTCTTGACTTGAACCTCCTCAGCTGGCTGAGGCTTGTTGGCGTTGTCCGACTTCTCTGGGATGTCAAGTTCACTTGGGGCAAGCTTCTTGGATTCAGCATAGATCTCCATCATTGAGTTGGGTACTTGATTCGTGGTTGCGAATTCCACAGCTTCTGTGTCGCAGTCGAAGGATATCTTCAAGTCCCCTTGCAGCGAGTGTACACCGGCCGGACATGGCATCTTGAGTACCAAGTACGTGTAGTGAGGTACCACCATGAACTTGGCGATAGCTGGTCTGCCGAGGATGGCATGGTAGGAAGTCTCGAAGTCCGCGACTTCGAACTTGATGTACTCGGTGCGGTAGTTTTCCCTAGGCTCCCCAAAGGTAACTGGCAGGACCACTGAGCCCAGTGGGATAGCCGCGTTCCCGGGGACGATGCCGTAGAAAGGCGAAGTGCTCTTGGTGAGCATGTGGGTGATGTCGAGCTTCATCTTCTTCAAGGTCTTGGTGAAAAGGACATTGAGCCCGCTTCCACTGTCGATGAGGACCTTGTTAAGTCTGGAGCCCGCGACTACCGGCTTCAAGACGAGTGGAAACCGTCCTGGTTCAGAGAAGCTTGTCCATTGATCCACGCGGGAGAAGGTAATGGGTACCTCCGACCACCAGAGAGGGGTCTGGACCGCTGGTTCAATGCTCAAGACTTCTCGTCGGGTGGCCTTCTGAGCCCGTCGGTTGTGTAGTCCGCCGAAGAGGACGTTCACCATCTTGTTGGGTTCCTGGAAGTCGTCATTGCCTTCGTCGGCCTTTTTCTTGCCTTTCTTGTCATGAGGGTGTCGTGGCTCTGGAGTGTCCTTGAGTGCTCGCCGGAGTTGGTAGCACTGCTCGGTGGTGTGGTTGCCGTCCAGATGCCACGGGCACTTCTCTTTCAGCAAGTCCTTGAAGCCGCCGGAGGTCTTCTTCGAGTTGTCTTTCGCAGGGCGCTGGATAGCCGTAACAGTGTTGTCTGGCTTGCGCTTGCGATTGGGACCCGAGTAGTTGTTGCTGCGACCGCCTTGGTTCCCGTTGTTTTTGCTGTTGCCGCCCGTGTTCTACTTGCTCTTGCCACGGATGGCGTCGTACTTGGCGTTAGCCTTGTCTTCTTCATCAGCCCAGGAGGTGATCATGTCCTTGAGGTGGGTGCTGGAGCTCTGGCGGCGACGACCAAAGTCTTCAAATGTGCGACGGTGGTAGAGACCGTCTTGGAAAAGGTTGATGACCTCCTTGTCAGTGACGTCGACAACAGTGGCGCGCTTGTCGAAGAAGCGTTGCATGTACTTGCGAAGGGTCTCGCCCTGTTCTTGCTTCACCATTGCCAGGTCCATGCGAGTACCCGAGCGGCCCATAGCGCCCGCGAAGTTGCTGGTGAACTGCTCCTTGAGCTGGTCCCACTTGTCGATCAAGTACTTCTCGAGTGACTCGAGTTATGTAAGCGGAGCTTGATCCAAGCAGAAGGGGAAGTAGAGGCACTTCGTGTCATTATTGCCACCAGCATTTTCGATGGAGAGGGCATAGCATCTGAGCCATTGTACTGGATCTTGCTTCGCGTCATACTTGGTGATCCCCAGAGGTTTGAATTTCTCCGAGAGAAGTATATTGCGAAGCCGTGCAGAGAAAGCGGGGAAGTCGTCGTTGTCGCCTGCCGTGGAGGACTTTTTGCGTCGTAGTTCTTCGATTTTTTGGCAGGCGTCGAAGCTGCCGCGTGAAGCGCCGGAGGCGTGGCTGTTCGCGTGGCCTCGACCGCCGCGGTCGCCTCCGCCCCCGGCTCTCCTGCCAGCCCCGTGGTTGGAGCTCCCGCAATCACTGCCTCCGCCACTAGGATCACGATGAGGGATGATCTCACGGTTGTCGCCGGCGCCGCCGTCACTGTTGCCACCATGAGAGGGTCCACAGACCAATGCCCAGGTACGGTTGGGGTTAGCCGGTAGCTCCCTCGGGTACGGTTGCGTCCGTTGTCATCTCCACTGCGACCTGTGGCTTCGTTGTCTTGCTGGCGATTCCTGACGGGGGGCACTTGAGTGACTCTGTTGTCAACTCGCATGAAGTAGGCGTCCTCCGCGAGCTTGGTGATGACTTCTCCCGCACGCATCCCCTGAGCTTGACGTACTATCGTGGTGATAGACATGAGGCATTGCTCTAGGGTAGTGTGCACCCGGCTTTCGACTTGGTCGAGGGCCTCCGCGAGGTTCCGGATGGGTAGGGACTCGCGAAGACGTTGGCGCCGTTCATTCCGCTTTCTGTTGCGTTCACGTCGGGCGTCCCTGTTGGCGTCGGTCTCGTCTGCGGGTGCATTGGCAGACAACTCGTCTGCTGAGATATCCTCGAGATATCGGTAAGGGAGTGTCCCTGAGGGTCCTGACGTCTCGTTGGTAGTCATGAAGACTTGCCGATCAGGAGAGCCGAGGCTGGAGTCGCTAGTCGCCACCTCTGTTGGAGTGTGCTCCTCAGCTGGAGCTAGCGGAGTTCCCTCCTGGAAGGGAAGTGAGTCGAGGTAGGCGACGCAGCGTGAGTTCTCGTCTGTTAGGTCTGCGGGCTTGCGTTCTGGCCAGTAGACAAATCTGCCGGTGGGTGTAGATGTTATAACCAGGCCGGAGGCGGGTCCTGACAGCAGTTGCTCCGTCGTGTAGGCCTCGGACTCGGGCTCGTTAGGGTCCACCCCGAAGTCGAATTTGTAGGAGTCCGAGTAGTAGCCGGAGATCTGGTTGGAGTCCGGGTCATAGCCGGGGACGGGGTTGGAGTCCGAGTCGTACTCGGAGACGATCTCCTTCCCAGCCCGGCGTGCAGAAAGAGCCTTCGCGTGGGCCTTGCTAGCGATGCAGAGGCCGTATGGGAAGTGCTCATGGAGTGGGGAATCCGCACACGATGGCTTGATAGCTGGCTTGCATGCGATGGCCACGGTGAGGTCGAGTTCGAGTTGGAGTCGGATCCAAGATCGAAGTCGGCGTGCTGGTTGTAGAGCGAAATTTTGCCGAATTTCCCGGTGAGATCGCCCGTGACTACTTCGAGAAGCGTCACGAGCCCGGTCTTCGGGTTGGGCGGCATGGTGAGGTGGCACTGGAAGGACCCGGCGCCATCAGCAGTGCAGACCCAGGAGCCGAAGACGAAGGTGTCGCTTCGGTTGAAGGCGACGGTTGGCTTGATGAAGATTGAAGCCGTCGAGTTCGCCATATGATCTTCGGTGAGATTCCCCTACCTGGTGCACCAGCTGTCGGTGTTTTAGACCGGCAACCTACCAAGGGAAGTACCCGAGGTAGATGAATGTGGCATCGCCGAGATCGGTAACTCAAAGGAAGAGACACGTGGCACACAATTTAGACAAGTTCGGGCTGCAAGGTGCGCAATACCCTACGTGTTGTATGCTGCGTAGCTCTGGATTGATTGGATGTGATTACAAGATGATACGTAATGAGAGAGAAGGATCCCTGCCTCGCCTTATATAGTCCGGGAGGCAAGGTTACAGGTTGGTTTAGGGAGAAAGTACCAGTCGTGTACGTCTAGGAGTCCTCTACACAGTACAAGGTATGTATAGCTTTCTATCCGAGTACTTCTCCACCGTAGTCCTTGCGCCTCACGCCATCAGGTGCCGTGTGGCACAAGCCAGGTAGTCCCAGGGGCCCACCGAGTAGTAGGTCCTGGTACCCACTGAGGTAGTGGGCCCAGGGAGGTCCATACGACAGTTTCCCACCTTGATCAACCTTTGGTAAAAATATTAAGTTGATGCCATGATAATACATGATTGAAAGTTGCCACTTTGCTCAACTTTTGTACTTATTTTATGCATGATTAAGCTAATGCTCTCTTTAATATGAATCTGAAATTAATTAAATTGATAGCTAAATCTTTTGTGGAGGTTATGATAAAAATAAGACCCATAGTGTTATTTTCATGCTCTCAGTTTTGGATGAGTTAAAGATGATTTGTTCTTAAAAATATATATGCTAACCTTGTCATTCATGCTACTTGCATTTCGCTCTACCTATCCAAAGCCATATATATATATATATATATATTGAGGGCATAAACCTTAGTATACAAGAATTATTCTTGGGTGAGTTATTTCAGGCCTTGATTTCTGTGCCCCGAGACTAAGAAGCTGGTCATTCCGTTTTTGCGTATCTATCTTTTTGCTAGCCTTTCTATCCGTGCATTGTGTATCCCCACATCAGAGATTTCACAAACCTCACCGGATATCCACCCTTGAAACCATAAATATAATCTTATGTGTTTACCTCCTTGACCACAACCTATCATATGAGTACGGATCGTCAATTCAAGGAAGATCGCAAGATGGTGCCAAGGTTGAAGATTTCAAGTATCTCTCCAAAGGAAAAATATTTCTAGTACCTACCTTATCTCTATCACCTATTTGCCCGAGGACGAGCAAACGTCTAAGCATGGGGGAGGAGGTAGGTACAATGCCATTTAGTGTTCAAGGGGAGCAAATAAAAATGATGAAAGAAAAAAGAAAAAGAGAAAAAATGAGTATAACGAAAAGAAAAAGAGATATTAATGAGAAAAGAAAAACTATATGAGTTTATAAAAATAAAATCAAGTGAACTCCCCGATTCTCTAAATTGCATTAGGAATCTCAAAAGTTTCAAGATTTAAGATCCAAACTCATCTTTCCCACCATGTGCAATCTGATAATGTGGACTTCCTTTGTGCCTCGGGATCACTCTTTGCCATTTGCACATGTCCACATATCTCAAAGTGTGTGTATTTTTCTCTCCCCCTCCTTGATATAACATGATTTCCAATGATCTTTTTGACAAGTCTCGGTAAGACCATGAGAAGCTTGTCTTGTTTTGACAACATCTCATTTATAATATCTTGGTAGGACTAAAACTTTTCCCATATAGCTCCACATAAAGCCTTCCACTATATATATTGAGAGGGGAAAGGAGTAGAATGAATAGGCTTTGAGAGACATGATAAGATGATAGTACATGAGAAAGATGCAAGGAAGTTTATTTTTGAACTTGGTTTAGCACTTTTCTTCATCTGTCTCTTAATTTCAAAATTTCTAAGATTCATTTGAAATTTGGGAGCATAAGGTAATTACTTGTGGGTAGTGCTTAAATTAATATCTACCCTCCATAAGGACTAAGGCTAGTACATTATGGAACTTTAATGATTAAATCCTTGAGAGCATTATGTTTTCTCATGTGTGATCAAGTGCAGGGTATAAAGCAATGAAAGGCAACGCTGATATTCATTAAAGGCTTACTCGAGGACGAGCAAGGTTTAAGCATGGGGGAGATGTTGATGGTGAATTTCCGTCAACCTAGCCATGAGTTTACCTTTAATGTTTGCATTGATTTATTATTCTAACCACTAGAACTACTAACCCGTATATAACAAGTTCACTCTTGCATGTCGATTTTGGAGTTTATTGTTTACGTAGGAAATCTACGCTAAAGAGGAGACTTTCGGGATAAGTTCATCAAGCACTTTGGAAGAAGATAATGAAGCCCGACAAGAGTCAAGACACGCGATGAACATGACTCCAAATGACCCGAGGACCGAAGCGTCAACATGCAAATCTTCAGGACTCAACCAGGAAACAGCGAAGCTTGGATAGCAAGATTCAAGCCTTAATCGTGAAGGAAATGGTGTCAAAGGCCCACATACAAGTGCACACAAATAAGGGATCGCGCGAGAAGCAATCGGGGAAGAAACCGGGGCCGAACCGGGCCGAAACGGGCCTGGGCCGGACGGCCTTGGCCGACCGGCGCAGCCCATTCCGGGCCCGGTTCGGTGCCCCCTTTGACCTAGCCGCCTCTTGGGCTATTTATAGCCCCCTGGCTGAGAGCCATGCAAAATTACATTCGCCATCCGCCACCGAGGAGCAACGAAGGGAGGGACACCATTCTGGAGAGGAGAGGGTTGAGATGGTTGGCTAGGGTTCCCCTAGTCGACTTGGGAACCTTACATGGAACACCACATCAGAGTTCTCGGAGCTAGGATCAAGGTCAAGGTATGATCCCGGTGGTGATCTTGTCCATGTATTATACTTTCATGTTGGATTTGCAAGTTTGAATCCGATTTCTAGGGACAAGTGCTTTCACTAAGACTTTGTCTTCGCTTGGGTTTTCTTCTTCTCCAATCTATTCTGGATAGATTGCTTAGGATGTTCTTGTAGCCGTGGTGGCTAGAGGTGCATACCTGACCTACTGAGCGTTTTCATCTTGTCCTTTGGACTCACCCTAGGCTAACCCACACGAATAGGGATGCGTTGTGACAGAACGGTGGCTCCAAAAGGTGGGTGTCTTCGGAGTTGGAACGAAAGCCATGATTTAAAGAGGCTTTTTATGAGATTCGATTTGCTTTGTTCATCTATGCTTGGAACTTCAACAAGTGCTCGATCCAATCTCTCTAGATTGGTTTTACCTATCCCTATCTATCTCTTGCTACCTCCGATGTGTCTTAGATTAGATTGGATTTCTTGGTGTTTCCATAGATTAGATGCAAAACCCCCTTTTAAGATCAAAGTCTTTTCCGCTTATTAGATTGGATCTTGCGTTACACATTGTTCCACGGATTCGATACCTTGGGTTCACACTTGAGGGAAGAAGGGTCCCTTGACTACGACGGAGGACTTGTCCGCTTGCAAGTCCAAACGAACTTTGATACAACTATTAACCATCAACAAGCCCTTTTTTCTGGCGCCGTTGCCGGGGAACAAGTAATCAAGATTCAATCTAGTTTGCCTTTGTGAATATTTTCAGTTTTTCTTTTGATTTTTCTTTTTGCATCTCTTAATTTTGATCATCCTCAAAAGAAAAAAAATCAATCTAGGGTTGTGCTAAACCCTAGTT
The DNA here is from genome assembly GCA_947561735.1 of Cenchrus americanus. Classification (NCBI taxonomy): domain Eukaryota; kingdom Viridiplantae; phylum Streptophyta; class Magnoliopsida; order Poales; family Poaceae; genus Cenchrus; species Cenchrus americanus. The sequence goes on from OX387242.1 coordinate 194,749,120, forward strand.
TTCTTTTAGTTTGTGTATATATTTTGTTTATTGCTAACCCTAACCGGAGATGGACGGCTACATCTCCAACAAAAAGAAAACATATACTTTGTGGATGGTCTAGAAAAATTTTGCACGCAAAGGTGATGTGCAACACAAGATCTAAAAGCGGAGGCCGAAGAGCGTTGTAGTCTCCAAGAGAAACTCCACCCCCAAGATCGAGAGGAGATAAACCTCATCGCCACTCATCCTAGGGAGATCGTTCATCAAGATCGTCAGATCAATCAACGTCGGCAAGAGGGAGATCAAGTTCAACATCGATGGCGTGAGGAGTGTATTCAAGTCAACTACGATTCGAGGTAAGTATCATGATCAATGTTAATTATGTTCTACCTCATCATCACATCGGAAGGAGGAGCCAAAGGAGAGTGAAGCCAAGGAATACAAGATGTTGCATCCGACAAGACCAAGAATCAACTCCCGCTTGTGAAGACCAAAAAGATGACTAAGCTGAAGAATAAATCTACACCGAAGCCAAGGATGGTGTAGAAGTGGGGCCCCAAGATTGCAACACCCACAAAGAGCGTTGATCTGGAGAAAAGAGAAGAAGTGTAGCTATAGATTATAAACGAAGCGCTTCGCGGGAGGCAACCCGTTCATCAAGTCAAGAATAAGCTACCGGGAGGACAACCTGTTGAAGAGTGAAGCTACCGGGAGGGCAACCCGAGTGGTCTTAGAATTTGCTACATGTTACATATTCTAAATTTATATGTGGTTGAATAATTTTTAGAGACATTATAATTGTTGGGTCATTTTACTTGAATTTTATATTGATCATAAACCGATGACTTGAGCCATCCAAAGTTTTGTTTGCATCTTTTAGAGAAACCTACCCCAACCTTTCATCCTCTCCATGGTGTTAAGGTTGGATTGTTTTACATGGTAAAAACACACGAGTAGAGCCTTGCTATGTTTCTTTATGTTTTAATTTTTGACGCATCGTAGGACTCGCGTGAACTTAAGCAACTTGATTTTTGGTTTTGTTCAACTCAACATCCATTAGTTTCTCTAGATTTAGAATTTTTCTAAGCCCCATTAACTTTATTTTTATTCAAAATATCTCTCTCATGTTTGGCCAAAATTAGAACCAAAACCTATACCCCCACGATCATGCCGGAGGAACTTGCAATCAATTAATGAAAGCAATCGATCCGGTGCAACCAAAATAAATTTTGTAATTGTTTTTTATGCTTAAAAGCTCCTCTAATGATATATTTGAACTCATCACTAGCTCTGAGTTAATTATTAAAGTTTCAAAATTAGAGGAGTGATTAGCATCTAAACATGATTAAGGGAGGTTTTTGAGCATGATTAGCATATAGTGCCCCGCGATGCATCACGTGTCCATCATTTGGCATCTTGGGCACGTGCAAAGGACAAGCATGTGGGAAGCAAGGGCTTTGTTTTGTAGGAAATTGGTGGAAGCACAAGAGGCAAGAGAACAAGATGTGATGTAAAACAATGGAGGTGGAAGATTAATCACACAAGCAAAGGTGTGGTTGTGAATGATTCGGGCAATGGAATCTCGTGGATCGCGTGGACACAAGGCAAGAAGGGAGCAAGAAGCATCTTGGAGAAAGATCAAGCCCTCGATGCTCCCCTTCGCCTGGTAAGTAATTTATGCATTTGTTTAGTTGTGTTCTTGAGTTCATAGCCCATAAGTTTCATAAACAACCTAGAAAAAATTGAGTTCCATGGTGTTGTAGGATCTTGTCATGTTAACGCCGAACTTTTTTTCATGTTTATAATGCTTTGATGCATAAGGCTAGCTACCATGCTTAATGGGAGTATGGGGTCCGCTGCTCCCGTAGATCCCATCAACATATCTTTTGTAGGTTTAGCTAAATTGGTCTTATGTATACACCTCAATAAATTAGTTTAGCTTCACCTTAATAGGTGGTTGCATGTTCAAGAATCCATAAACCCTATGGGGCTAATATCCATCCTAACTTGTGCACCTCACTCACCACCCTCCAACAATAACAATAAAGAAAATTCACCATAATTTCCATCACTAAACAATGTGTTTTTCCCACCGGCTAGAAACCCCCGGTGCACTCGTTGTGAGTTAGTGCGACAACAATGTGGAATGTAGCCACCAATTTCCTCACCTCATCAAGCTCTTCGAGGAGGCACTCGGTCTCCGAGTCTCCCCGAATCATGGAGGCAGATGTGGCACCAGCGAGGAGCGATACGCTGCCCCTTGGTGGCATGAGGAGTACACGAAGTTCATCCATGCGGTACACCGAACCGCGAGGACACACGGAAGAGCCATCCGTTCCACCATGATGCTCAACTCGTTCATCCGCTCCACCACCATACACTCCAAGGTGTTCCAATGGATTTATCATGAAGACAGAGGAGGAGGAGAGGCGTGTTCGTCTTGAGAAGAGGCACAAGCCAAATGTTGATTTCGATGACACCCTCCAAGTGTTGGACTCTACTCGGATATCAAATCTTGAGCAACCTTGGATGGGTGTGATTCTTTATGGAGTCAGTGTGAATACTCACAAGGAGCTTGATTCGGAAGTTCTTATGACATTAGCACCGGTCATTAGTGAAGAAATGTCGTGCCTCTCATTTCACCTTGAAGATGAAGAGCAACTAGTTTCTTATGGATATATTGGAGAACTACTCGGTTACAAGAAGGAAGCCCGGAGCAAGTTGATGTCCAAGAAAAAAATGTTAGAAGGATTTTTGGGGAACGATTTTGAGAGAAGATTATTAGGAACCCAAAATTTCCCCTTGTCGGGATTTCTTTGGGATCGAGTACATGAAGCAAGAAAAGTGGAGATGAGAGGAGAAGGTACAAGTTGGCGAAAGTAATATTCCTTCTCCCAACGAGAGGCCGAGATCATTTGAAGACAAAATTGGTTAGAGGAAGGATTTCTTGTACCGAAAAGAAAACGAGATTAAAAAGGAAGATTGTGTAAGAGGGATCATCCTCCATAGCCCTAGATGAAGGAGGGGCTGCGCATGAAGCTAATAAACAGCCATGGAAGGATTCCAATGCCACCACCATATGAGGGTAGTATGTCAAATGCAAGCATGGGGGAGTGGGGCAGCCACGCCCCCATATCCTTCACCCACTACAAGATTTTCGGTCAAATGCAACACCAAATAAGTGTTGTGAAAGACCCAAAAATCGTAGCAATAGTATTTTCGCTACCATTTTTTTTGGTTAAATGTTGTTGCACTTGTGACTGCAGCAATAGGAGAATGCAACGGGTTATGTTTTAGTTGCGACACATATCCCCTCTATTGCAACACCTTTGACACTTTTGCAACACCTGATGAGTGTTGTAACAATAGCAATTGCAACCAGGTGTGGCAATAGTATCAATTGCAACAAACTAGGCATTGCTAGCGATACGTATTGCGACACGCTGATCATGTAGCGACACAATGCAATCACAGCGCAACATAGGTGTTGCAATCATGGTTATTGCTATGCGGAGAAAGCATTGCAATAGAGGTTCTCTATTGCCACATCACCTAAATGGTTGCTATATGTGTCTTAGATTATTGCAACATTTTTGTAGGTTGGTTGCTACAATGAGGTCCTCTATTGCCACGTTTCCGAATGGTTGCTATAGATAGATTCCTCTATTGCCATTGTCATCTTTTTTTAGTTGCAAGAAATAGTTTGTCTGTTGGCACGATTATCATACTTATTGCGACAACTAAATGTGGTTGTTATATGTGCAATTTTTGCAATGCAATTTGGTTTGATTTTCATCATATTCCTACACCAAATTAATATATTAATATTGGTAGCTTAAATCAATAATTGCAAACAACAAATCCATAATGAATGAAGCACCCACATCCATTAAAACGAAATATAATTTGTTCATACAAATCTTTAACGAAACACACTGAGTGTCAAACTAAAACGAGAACACAAGTAGCTTAACACATAATAATGTATTTAGCACACACAATTTCTTGCACTCATTCGAATCAAAAGACCAATGTCTACTGCAGCAGTGAAGGTTGCCTTTATATGTATGTTGGCCATCATCCTACCATTCTCATGCTCCTTCTCGAACTCAAGATCCCTCTTGGAAAAATCATAGTCACACATTAGTTAAACTAAAATTCTACAAGTATATCTATATTTGGAACTAGGATTGTGCCTGTGCATTGTGAGAAATTCACAGTGCAATACTTAGCACATTCAGCAAAGCAATATATCAAATGAAGGTTAATTGTGATCATGAAATTATTCATCATCCACAAACTCAAAAGTCAGTCATAAACTATCATAAGGTAAACCTGAATAATTTAGATTGACTTTCTACACACATAAAAAATAAACATTTCATAATTTCAATGGACATCACAAAACAAAAGGGAGTAAAAGGAAACCTAACTAAATCATAATGATGCTTTTTCTCGGTGGAAGTAGATCATTTCCTTATCTTTCACACATTCACTCCAGAAACTGCATATTGAGCAATATTCAGAGAAAGAACATGTGCTAGAACCTTAACTTCAATGTTCTTCTTGACATGGCAGCCTGAGATCCCAAAGCTCAGTAGGTACAGTGCCATTGAAGCCTACAAGCAAGAACATAAGAGGACAATTGCAATGACTACTAGAACAGACGGCATGCATTGCGCGCCCTGTAGTGTAATAGTGAGATGGAACGCAAAAACAATCACGGGTACCATACAAGAGCATATAACTATGAGATACATTATAAGCATGAAGTCACAGTGTATATGGTAATGATAAGTGACAAACAATATGCATGGTAAAAGATTAAATTATTATTCTAGTAGCTCCAAACCAGCGAACATAATTGCACAAGAGTAGCAAATTCTAACTTCAATTTCAGTGCCCTGCAAACTGCAAACTCCATTTACAATCAATATTGTATAGGACTTGCAATATGCAAACAAATGAAAGCCACTGATTTCTTTGAATAACATCCTATGGAACTGTAATTGAAGCATATAAGGCAATAGAGAATTACACAGGCAAACTATTTGTTGACTGATATAGGAACTAAAAGCAGATAAGCCAATGGAGAATCCAGTGTATGGACAGCGGCAATCAGTCTAAAAAATTAAATGCGTCAGGACCTAATGCAAGCGTGAATTAGAAACATCATTGGCCTCAAGAACGGACTTAGGTAAACTCTTTGGAGACATTGTCTGAGTGAACTAGTTTCTTAGCATCATCAGAACAGAACCTGGATGGTAAAGATTGATGGAATGTTAGTAAATTATAGAGTAGTGAACTGACATGTTCTTGCTAAATAAATAATTTGAAAGTTAAAGACATCCTCAAAAAAATGGAAGTAAAATAAATAATTGAGATGAGCTAGTATAAGTTCAGCTCATCAAGTCAGAAAAAAGTGAACTGATAAGACAACAAGGTTGAGGAAGGGTATCTTAGGATCTGGTCAACAAGCAACTTCATGTAACTGAATAAGATTGGTTAGGGATATGATAAGTATACATATACAGTATAAGCATAGTATCCAACATCAGAATCAAAACCAAATGTGACAAATTGAGTTACTGATGTAACCTAGATAGAAAGTGTTAATGGCTCAAGATGTATTACAGATGTAAAAATCTCTGGTAAATGAAACTCTGCATTGCTAAGAGTTGTTTAACTGAATCCATGGTTTCAAATTCAATTGCAATTTAAAGGATACAGGTGGTTTGATAAAAATTTTGTGCCCAAAAGTAGCCCCAGTTCATACTGCTAAGTACCAAAATTTGGGACATACAATATTTTCAAGCATCAGCTATATCCCAAAATGTTCACTGCGCAATTACAATTTTTCATCCATTCTTTGTTTCCCCAGGCCTAAAGTCTCCATCTTGATTTCTCATTGATACACTGGACTGACAATGCTTTTTGTTTCCAGAATCAAATTTAAAATATTATCTAATACAATGTGATAATCCAGAAGTCAATCTGTGCTAAACAGTTGTTCCCTCCCGATAAGATGATTCAATGGCATAGAAGCGGACAGGCGAAGCAGGTCTTTAACACATGAGCTTATTAACACATTGGTTCGACCATCTTCTACTCAGGGCAATAAGAAAACAATCAGCAAATAAAGAAACTACTCCTTGAATAAAGAAAAGAAGAATACATGTGTGATGACGACGATCAGTCTACCGATGCACAATGCTTTCAACTTTCTGAGGGATGCAGAGCAACTGGAACCCCCCCAACATTAGCATCACGCATCTTAGCAGCATATAGCACAAGATCTCAAGGTAGGGACGGGAAAGATAAGCGCATCAAGGTACTCACTCATAGTTCTTGGGCGCCCAGATGAAGGCCACCCGCGTTGCAACGGGCAACAACACCAGAGACCTCCTAGTCCTCGTCGAGGGCACCCTTCCTCGTCCTCGTAGTCGCTGCCTTCATCCTCGTCATAGTCGAGTAGTTCCCAGTGTCCGAACTCGTGTACTCATTGCCGCTGTACTGCACGGTCAGCATCTTGTACGCTCGCTCCTATGGCGCCAACCAAGGAAAAACTACTCCAAATCAGGCGGCGGAAGTCTCGGTGGCGCGACTAATGAACCAACCTGAGAGATGCCGAGATCTCAAGCACTCACCCACTCCTAGAGGACACTGGTGAGGGCAAGGCCTGCATGTCCCTCGCTGAGGCTGGTGAACGGCCTCGACGACCGGGGCCCCTTCCGGCACCAGGGCAGCGCCGCTAGGGTTTCGCCGATAGCGGAGCAACACTGCCCTCACCCCACGCCACCACACCAGGCTTCGGGAGAGGGAGAGGCCGAGAGGGGTGGCGACCGAGGCTGCAAAGGGAGGAAGGGTGCAGGATCTAGTCACATAGAAGGGGGGTTGAATATGGGACTTGTTTTGCAAGCTCTATGAAAAACGAAAACCTTAACCTATCAACTAGTGTTGCCCATACTAAAAAGGTTCTTCCCTACTACTAGAGCACACTATCACAAGTTTCCTTAGCAAATATCACACTAGGAGGCAATATGACAACCTAGGCAAGATATGAAGCACACAAGCGAAACAAGCTAGAACGAAGACAAAGAAAATTGAGAGCGAAAATAAAGTGCTAAAAGTAAGTGCTAGAAGTAAATAAGAGGGACAAGAGGCGACCAGATTTTTCCCGTGGTATCGAGAAGTTGACGCTTCCCCCTAGTCCACGTTGGAGCACTCACTTAGAGTATTGCTCCCCTTTGAGTCACAAAGACACAAGTGCTCACTAAGAGTACCCGTTCTCCATCTCCGGAACGGTGGGTCTCGAACCGTGTACACCAAGCTTGTCTTGAGGCTCCCACAATCTCCAAGAGCTCACCAAGAACCCCCAAGTCACCTAGACCGTCTAGGAGCCGTAAAACTCCAAGAGTAACAAGCCTGCACACCTTCACTTGACCTGAGCACTTAGCTAAGCCATGTATGCACCTTGAAACTCTTACTCACTAAGAAAGAACACCTCAATGAAGAGGAAAAGAATCCCAATTGGCAAGAACACACTCTCCTTCTCTCCTAGGATGCAATGGATCTTCAGAGTGGCAAAGGCAGCTCTAGAGAGGCAGTGGGGCTTATTTATAGGCCTAGCAAAGAAGGCTAGCTGTTGGAAAAAGTCCCCTGAAAAAGTTGTACCGTCGGAGGGACCGATGGTGCCACACTACTGAGCGTCGGATCGTCCGGTCACTAATAGAAGCCAATATAGCCGTTGAACCTTGAAAGCCAGACAATACACCGATGCTATACACCAACGCCCTGTCGGGTCATCCGGTGCTAAAGGCACCACACTTGGGGTGGTACTGTATGATTTGAATCAAGGCGTTGAATGAACCGATGGTTTCTTCTATCCAAGCGTCGGTTCATCCGGTACTGAAGTAGAAGTCTTGGCGCGTCTCTGTTGAATTTAAATGCAACTGTCGGATGGACCGATGGTCAAGGCGTCAGATCGTCCTATGCTTAAGTGCTGACCCTTGACCTGAACTGTAGCCAAACCCTAAGGCGTCGGATGAACCGATGCTTGTACCGTCGGTTCATCCGACGGTCGATTTTGAATTTGTTGGCTGAAGAACTCATCCGACGCGTGTTAAAAATGGGGCGTTGGATCACCGACGCTATAAACTTGATTTCAACTCATCCAATTCAGCGCCTTTGAGTTTTCTGTCGGTTCTTTTGCTTCAACCTTGCTTCCATGAACTCTCTGAGCTAGATAGCATCCAAGGAACTTGAGTGTGCATATTTTATGGCTTTTGGAGTGCATGGTCAAGCTACTAGTGTACAAACCCCTCTTAATAGTACGGTCGAAACTACAAACTAGCAATCCAAGTGTCCTTCATCTCCTTTGTGACACTTGGAACTAACAAAGTCCTTAGCCTTGTAGTCTTCAACCATATTGAGCCCATTAAATCAAATTGAGGGGTCTCATTCCATTCAATACTCGTGACAATAACCCAATTAGAGATCCGCTTCAAAACAAAGGTTAGTCACAAGCATATGGTTGTCATTTATCACCGAAACATACCCTTACCAAAGGTGCGAAAGGGCCTCGATCTCTACAATCTCCCCGTTTTTGGTGATAGATGACAACACTAGTAGAGATATACGGAAATTTGAATTTAACAACATATAAACTCTACTTCTAATGCATGAAAAGGAATAAGCGGTAAACACACATGCATTAAGTAAACACACAAGCATGAGTAGACATGTAAACCATCGACAAGCACAAGATCCAATTATATGTCTCATCATGAAGCTCCACAAAAGCGAGAGAGGCTACAAAAACTCCAAAACCTGCACTCTCCCCTAACTCCCCCTATCTCTACTCCCCGTATCTATCTCCCCCTTTGGCACCAAGCACCAAAAAGGAGACTAAGCCTGAGGCGGAGAGGAAGGATCCGGCGGCGAAGTAGAGACAACCCTCGAAGGTCGCACTGAGAAGCTGGAGGCGTCGTCGTCGTCGTCCTCGCTGAGAAGAGACCAAGCTGGTGACGAGGAACCCGGAGGTGGAGGAGGTGTGACAGTTGATGTGCCAGGAGCTGTAGTAGCCTCAGGAGTAGGAGGAATAGTGTCGGAGGCAAGAGCTGACGAGATCTGCTCCGTGATCGCTCGAAGATAGTAGTCGTCCTGTCCCAACCCCTCTGCCCTCGGTGTGATGAATGTCGGAAGCGGTGAAGACACCGATGGACTGGGCAGAGTGGTGCGAGCTGGTGTCTCGAAGACAAGTGCTCCTGTGGTAAGTGGAGACACCAGCTGTGACGACGCAGGAGTGGACATCTGAAGTTGAGCCAGAAAGGAAGTGGTGACCGCTGCCTGAGGTGTCGTCATCTGAGGTACCGCGAACGTTCACGAACCCGCTTGGTGGAGGAAGAGGCGCTGTCGGGTCAGCCTGTAGCTCGGCAGTGGTAGGTGGCTGAGGTAGCTGAAGTCCTGACTGCTGGAAGAGCTGACCAAGGCAACCAGACATGAAGGTGAACATCTGTGAAGTCAACATCTGGTGTTGTAGCATCTGCTGCCTCTGAGCCTCCTGCTGCTGACGGATCCCCTCTAGGATCACCTGCTGCGACTCCTGGTACTGCTGGAACTGAGCCTGCATCTGCTGTTGTACCTGGAGGGTCGCCTGAGTCTGAGCAGCCATAGCCGAGACTAGTGAAGTAAGCTGGTCTGGCTGGGTCACCTGAGCAGCTGTGATCATGGGAACCAGTTGTTGACGGTGTATTTTGGTACACCTAGCATGTTCATTACACTTTGGTTTGGATTTGATTATGGAACTAACCCGCCACTAGGCACACTAATCATATAACAAGTTCATCTATGTGCATGCATTTGGAAGTGTTGTGTTTATGTAGGAAAACATGGACATAAAGGACGGATTCGCAACAAGTTCAAAGGAGCATTTACGGAGTCTTGTTCGTGTTCATGAGCTTGATGAAATCACTTCCAATGGTGGCAAGGACCAAAGTGCTACGAGGAACACCCCGGGGATTTAAGCGTAAAAGACCGAACTTCATGCGCGGAGAACCTCCATCTTGGACGCGAGGATGACATCATCAAAATCATGCAAGTGGAGGGGGCAAAGTGCATAATCACCTGAGGACCCACGGGAGCGAAGGGGCGACCGAACCGGGCCGAGATGGGCCTGGGCCGGTCGGCCCAGGCCGGCCGGCCCAGCCCACTTCGGGGATCGGTTCGTCCCCCCTTTCCTTGCACCCGAAGGATCTTCAACCCTAAAACCCTGGAGGCGCTGCCATTCGACAGGGGGAGAGCCATTCGCACTAGGAGGCCATCCACAAGCTAGAGAGAGAGAGGAGGGAGATCTCCGGAGGGAGATCGTCCACCTCGAAGGAAGCACCCACAAGTGGAGAAGAAGGAAGACACCGTCGGAAGGGAAACCATGATCAACGGTGCTATGTCCAGCACCTTGATGGGGTAATCTCCTTATTCGTCCATGGGTTGTAATTGATCTTGAGATGTAATCATACTTTGTCGGATTATCTATCTATCATCTTGTGTTGAATATACTTTAATGCTTAAGGTTAGCTACCATGCCGTAAAGGGAGTAAGGCCTCAATGCTTCCTTGGATCCATTCAATACGCCGTGTCCATCATAGGTCTAGTCATGAATACCTTCGCATAGTGACAGTACGAGAGGAGGGAAAGGGCGAAACCGTGGTCACAACCCCGATAGATTAGATTGGTTTTCATGTCTTTAAGCGATTGCATGCTCTAGTATCGTAGACCCATGGGCGAGTGTCTTTTATCTTGATAGCTTAATCATTCTCTCTAGTGTAGTTTACTTGTTTTCTAGTTTAATCATAGTTAGAGTTTGAGTAGCTAGAGTGTAAAGGTAGATCGAACGCTTGTAATCCCCTTGCTCCGCGGATTGACAAGAACCTTGGGAATCCCGTGGTGAAAAAGGTGTGGGGTCCGTACGCTTGCGGATCGTAGAGGGATACGTCTTTTATCCGTCAACAAGCCCCTTTTTCTGGCGCCGTTGCCGGGGAGCAAGCTAGTTTACATCGTTTGGTTTGCATCTAACTTAGTTTTATAATTTAGTTTATCTTTTGTTTGCTATATCTAACACATATTATCTAGGAAACTACTTTGTTTCATTTTTGTTTTTGTTTTTATCTTATTGTCTAGATGGCGTTCGTCAATCAACCCATGGAAGAACCGGAGAAATCACTAAGGGATTACGCTAGCCCTCGATGTGAAGACATAAAAGTACAAGAGTCGGATTCGAAGCTCGAAACGACCAAGTATGAGATTAAATCCAAGATCATCGAGATGGTGGCGGCAAACCCGTTGGATGGATGGTTACAGAGAACCCATATAGACACATAAGGCATTTCACGACGCTATGCAACACGGTGTGTCAAGGAGTTCCCGATGAATGGTTCAAATGGAATCTCATTCCCTACTCACTTGCCGGCAATGCAAAGACATGGTACTCGTTTGCGTCCTTTGAAGGCAATTGGAACAAGTTGACAAAGAAGTTTTGCGAGAAGTTCTTTCCAATTAGCAAGGTTCAACATCTAAGGAGGCAAGTGATCACTTTCATGCAAGGAGAAGAGGAAGGGATAGACCAAGCCTGGGATAGGTTTAATGAGTTAATCGAACAAGGACCAAGACTCGTCTTCTCCGGTGACGTACTCTTGCATACATTTTTCTTTTCCCTAACCCCTAGTTGCATGCAACACGTCCAAATGTGTGCAGGTGGGTATCTCATGGAGAAATTACTCACGGAAGCCGCCCAACTTCTACAAAAGATTAGTAAAGCGGCTGCCATGCGAAGAGATTGGGAAACAAGACTTGCGGAAGAGCCGGAATACAATTCAAGGAAGAAGAAGTGTGCTGAATTGTCTAAAGAGGCAACCCCGGAAGTCACAAAAGAGGAGCCAATCCCGGAAAAGCTTGAAGAAGAACACATCAAGTCAAGCACTACCCGGAGCGTTGACTTCGTCGTACCAAATGAGACAATCAAGAGAAGCATGTCAAGCGCGAAGCCACTAAGGGAGTTCAAACCAATGGATTGGGTTCCGATCGATTACTGAGAAGTATTCGACAAAAGAAGACCATTCCCTAATCAAAAGGGAATGGCAAGAGCATTGGAAGTGGATTTCCCACCGGAAAGGAAAGCGGAAGAATCATATGACCTTGAAACCACCGGTGAGATCTTTCAAAAGCTCTTTGGAGGGATCAAGCCCGAAGCATCACCATACGCTCGCCTCGCCAGAATTTACGCGATAGGATCCGAAGAAGAAGAGAAGATGGCACCACGCTTGAGTTGCGAGATCAACGGAGTTCAATGTAAAGCCTTATGCGACATCGGAGCCCAAGTAAGTGTCCTATCTTATAAAATTTACGATAAAGTTCAAGACCACAACCTAGACTTAGCTCCAACATCAACGAAATTAATTATGGGAGATGGTAGAACTATTAAACCTCTAGGTATTGCTTGCAACATGAAAGTAAAAGTCTCTGGAAAATGTATACCAACCGATTTCTTTGTTATTGATGCTTACCATAGTAATCATGATCACATAATCTTAGGTAGGCCCTTTCTTAAGTTGGTTGATGTCGTGATAGATGCCGGAGAAGGCAAAGTAACAATGAACCTTAATGGAACAAAGTACACATATAACTTTCTTTGTGTTTCTAAACACCTTACACCCTTTCCTCCCGAAGACGAAGAAGTAGAGGAGATAGATAGCCTTTGTTTTGTTGAAACCCTTAGAGACCCGCTGCAAAGAGTGATGAAAAATTAAATTAGTAATCAACAAGATGAAGAACTAGAAGAAGCAACAAAAGGCTTGGAACCACATGATGGAAGCGTGGAGGAAGGAAAATTCGAAGATATAGGAGATTGGTACAAGAGAGGGGCTGATTTGTGGGCCTAACTTGGTGAAAAATCCCGTCCAACGGAAGAAGATTTCTTTAGAAGATTCGGCAAAGATGCTTGCGGTCGGCAGTTTTGCTTCCGTTCGGCAAAGGAACTATTTACGCTGATTTCGCGGGATCTCATGGTGATGTGGCCCGAGCGGAAGGGACGAATGGATGGATAAGCATTTGCACTTGGGCGTTAAATTAGGTATCAAATATTGTGCTCGTAGTGCACCAGGAGTCGTGCTAGGACAGGGTATAAATATGAACCCAGGATGTATGTAATGGTAATCGAACATTCTCATAACAAATCGGCTTTACGCCAAACCTTAGAGTCCTCTAGTCGTGTCGTCGAGTTCTTCGAGAGGGTTCATCAATCCGTCGACCTCCGTAAGTACCGGCAACCTTGTATCATGTCTAGTATCATCCGGTGGATTTAGATTGTGATGCAAGTAGTCTTGCTACCATGCTTAGTATCATGCGGTGGATTTAAGCTTGGTTCAAGAGGGTTTCTTGTTAGATCATGAGCCATGCGGTGGGCTAAGATTTAGCTTGGAGCTAGTTATCAGCTCTATTAGATTTTGGCAAGATCTAATAGATTCATTAAGTTACCACGTGTTGCTTTGAGTTTTTACTTTATGTTTAAATTCACGTAACACTCTTTTGCCCAATTTAGATTGATTTGAGTCGGCTTTATCTTATTTTGTGATCTTTACATTGCACGCTCACATCTTTGCCTCAATAAGGCACGTGGATCACGTGATCTCAAATAGCCGAAACCGAATCGATCTAAGTTGTCACATGTTGCGGGTTCAAACTTGTTAATCTTGTGTAAGCCTTGATAGAACCGGGTATCATGCGGTAGATGCAGGTTTTTGGGTTGTTTTAGAGCTAATCATCCGGTGGATTAGATTTCGATTCAATCTGATAGGTTTATCATCTTTGGCAATGTTTGTTCCTTTTCCACGGATCCCGATTCGGCTGTACAGCCGTATTCGGTTATGCTTTCATGAGTAAAACGTGTTTATAAGTTATGTTTTAAATAATGCATGCTTTTAGCTTTTCATATTTAGATTGTATCATGCGGTGGATAGATCTTTTGTGGTTAGTGGTGTGATTTCAAACAAGTTGTATCATGCGGTGGATTAACTTGTTTGGTTTCATGCTTGACGGGTTTTAAAGTGCCTAGACATGCGGTAGACTAATGCTTTGGGCCTATGCATGCTTGTTCATTACATGTTTGTAATCATGCTTTACTTCATTTATGAAGGACCGATATGGAGAACCAGAGAGGGGGGGAGTGAATGGGAGCCGATAAAAATTCTTCTCGAAGGAGATCGAAACTCCAACAAGATGAACACGGCTTCCAACACACGTCTCCGACTCACTACCAAGGTTGGTCAAGCCCACGTAGCCACTGGAGTGCCACTGGACCTAGGAACCAACACACCACCTTCCGACCCGAGAAACGCGGCGGAAAAACCAAGCCTCGAGTCTACGGACCCACACCGGTCGGACCGGTGAGCACCACCGGGCCGACCGGTCCCCGCCGGTGAAACCGAGCAACTTTCACTAAGTGGCTCTACATCGGTCGACCGGTGAGACACACCGGTCGGACCGTTGGCGACACCGAAAGCCCCCAAGGCACCAAACGGGCCAACCGACCACCAAACGGACCCAAACTCGAAACAAGCGGTAACACGGGACAACAACGAACACACCAAGACGTTCACCCGAGCAAAAACCCACAAGAGCTCGCACCGGTCGGACCGGTCAAGAGCACCGGTCGACCGGTGTAGCACGGGCGCTCGGGATGAACGAAGCACCCGCGGGTCAACTCCCCCAAATCCAAATCTCGATCTCCCGAATCGCTCCACGGACTTGAACAAGACTTTGGGGATATCAGGAACACCTCATGAGGAGTCCATAGCCAAGTTTAATCCCACCAAATCTCGTTCAAAAAGGAGGAATCGAAGAAATCCCGCCGAAAGCACTTCCAATTCAAGAACTCAAGAAAACCCCAAAAACGAGCACTTTTACTCACGGATTTGGGAGGGGAATCACAGCCCAAAGAACCACGAAGGGTTCCCACAAATTTCCCCCATCAAATCCCCAAGAGAAAAGCCCCGAAAACACCCCAAAGAAATCACGAAGAGAGGGCTCCGA
The DNA here is from genome assembly GCA_947561735.1 of Cenchrus americanus. Classification (NCBI taxonomy): domain Eukaryota; kingdom Viridiplantae; phylum Streptophyta; class Magnoliopsida; order Poales; family Poaceae; genus Cenchrus; species Cenchrus americanus. The sequence goes on from OX387242.1 coordinate 194,764,186, forward strand.
AAATCACCACCAAGAACAACCGGGGAAAACACATCCAAACCTTGAGGAACCACGCCGAATCATCTATACATGAAACAAATGTTCGTACAAGGTCTAGCAAGCCGCCCGATCATCCATCCCTCTCTACAAGATCTCTCCGTGAAGCTCTCTTGCTAGTCCTAAGGAAAACCTAAGGAAAATAGGTGGAAAAATGGGAAAACTAATGAGCTAGGGTTCCAAGAGTTGGCTGCCATCCTCTCACCTCTTGGGTTATATGGAGGCAACCGAATGTCTAAAATGCCCTTCTCTACTAACTAGGGATACAAGCCCCTCAAGGGCGGATTTGGAATTCTTGATGTCTTCACCATCGGACGGATGCCCGGCGACCGCACCCGCGTAGCCTCGACGCAAGCCATGCGATCCCGACGCGTGTCCTCCGCTTCGAAGATTCCGGACCGCGTCGTCGCACACCGGTCGGACCGGTGCTCCTCACCGGTCGACCGGTCCCCACCGGTCGGACCGGTCGGACCGGTCGCAGGCTGCCGCGGCTCCGTCTTCGGTTCTCGGTCTTGGCTTTGTGGATCAACCAAGGAACCCGGTGGTTTTCACGGTGAACCACCGGAAACCCCACGAACTCGGTGTAGCCTCCGCCAATCTCCACTCATGACTTGGCTCCCACGTAGTCCCGGCTCGACCTTGGTTTTGAGGCTCTACCAAGAAACCGTCCACGACTTCATCCGTCGTTCATGCCACCATGCGGCCCGCACTTGACCCCCGCCGGCCACCGGGTCCCTCGAACGAAGCCTACTTGTCTTCTCCACACCCGGAGGCCTCACCGGCGACGACCTTTCGCGCTTGTTCTTCACCCGCACCAACACGAGTCAAGCCGCAACCTGCACCTGCAATACTTAGCCAAGAATCAGTCCACACAACGTTGTCAATCACTCATCACACAAGGAAGCGACCATCCACCGGTCCTCGAACCACACATGGTCCTCAATCTCCCCCTTGATGAGTGCATTGACAACACCCACACGAAAGTAACAAGAGAGAAAAGAAAAGAAAAAAAACGAACAAAAAGAAACTCCAACAAGCGATCGAAAGCCAAACAAAGGCAAAGAGCAAGATCACTTGAAGAAGACAAGTCTCGGACCCCTTAGGCAAGGGCAACGGCTCGACACATCCGAGACAAAGCAAAGCTCAAGCAAAGAGCACAAACCACCGAAACAAAGCTCGAAAACTCTCAAAGAGCTCCCCCGCACACATGCAAGCTCCCCCGAACCAATGCAACTCCCCCCGGACGAATGCATGCAAAACGGTCGAAAAACGGGCAGGCTGCAGCAATTTCGGCTCACACTTGGTCAGACCGGTCATCACCACCGGTCAGACCGGTGCCTAACATGTGTACAGGACCAGCACTCACACCGGTCAGACCGGTGCTCTTCACCGGTCGGACCGGTGTACAACGAAACCCCGAAAATGGCTCGAAACCACCTGAAAACCTTCTAAATGCATCCACCAAGCCATTTCAAGCTCAAACATCTCCCCCTTGTTGGCAATGCATGAATCAAGCCAAAAATGCAAAACTTTCAACCTAGAGCTTCTCAAATAGACAAAATTCAACAAAGAATGCTACACATGTCCAAATGAGCAAGTTAGATACTCTACGGCTTCGTATTGATCTCAACTACATGATCACCAAGTTTCACAACCATTGGACGAAGCTAAGAAGGATTTTGGCAATTTTGCGAAAAACTTGCCTCTCATGAGCAAAGTCCTAAACATGATCAAAGCATATCAAAATGGCAAAGCCACACAAACTTCATGCTAGGACAGCCATTCTAATCATAAGACCATCACAAACACCCACAAGCACCTCATGTCATATCAAAGCCACCGAGCCATGTGCCTACTTCTATTTATGAGACTTCTCATTGGTAGGCATCATGCAACGGTTTAGCACCCAAAGCAAATTAAATTCAGCACGTATGACATGGGAGCATATTTTCCAAGCATTTTTCATTTCATTTTCAGATTTGTAAATGGTACATGAAATGTCTTTGCGACAAAAAGGAACTTATGCTCCTCCACAAGATAAATCAAGAGGGCTAAACATTCATGATGGCAAATGAGCCTTTGGCCCCATATGATCAATAAACTAGCCATCCAACCATAAATTAAGCATAGCAAGGCCACACAAACATGTCAAGAGCATGTAAAGGCATTTACACATGAGAGAGCATACATGTGACATTTTTCAAAAGCATAGCTATCAACCATGGATTATTCATCAAGATCATCAAGAGCTAAGCCAAACTAACCGTAGCATACCAAACAAGCTCACAAAGACATATATCTCATTCTATGGTGAACAATGTATATGAGAGAAGCTTTCCTAACCAATGCATATGATAGAAAATGCATGCAATCTAAGATACAAGGATGCCTATACATCATATTACATATGCCATGCCAAATGCAAGAAATGCACAAAGGAAAGCTATACATATGCTACAAACCGGCTCCTCGAGGGGAGGCAAAACGGGCTCGACACCACCGGCAAAAGAGAGCTCCCACACACCCAACTCAGGAAATCAAACACACACCAAGTTCCCCCCGCAAACGTGTGAAAGTTGCTTGATATAGGGGTTTGGTGAAAATATCGGCTAGTTGGTCATGTGTGGGTACATGGATCAAAGCTATCTTTCCTTTCTCGACGTTGTCTCTCAGAAAATGATACCTCACTTCTATGTGCTTGGTTTTGGAATGGAGCACTGGGTTCTTTGCAACGCTTATGGCACTGGTGCTATCACATTGAAGTGGGACATGGGTATACTCCTCACCAAAGTCACTCATGGTGTAGGTGATCCAAAGGAGCCGAGAGCAACAACTAGCGGCGGCAACATACTCGGCTTCGGTCGTGGATTGAGCAACACTCGACCGCTTACGGGAAGACCAAGACACCAAAGAAGAACCCAAAACGCGGCAAGTCCCAGAAGTGGACTTCCTATCCAACCGACACTCGGCAAAATCCGCGTCTGAAAAACCATGAAGCGCCAAAGAAGAGGACGCGGAGTACCAAAGGCCGAAGTCGGGAGTGTGACGCAAGTACCTGAAAATTCGCTTCACTGCTTGCCGATGCGAAGTCCTCGGAGACGCTTGAAAATGAGCGCACGGACACACCGAGAACCGTATGTCGGCCTCGTCGCCGTCAAGTAGAGGAGTGACCCGATCATGCTTCGGTACTCCTTCCGGTCCACGTGTTCACCTTCCTCGTCCGCATCAAGAGCCGTAGTCGTACTCATCGGCGTCGTCATAGCCTTGGAGTCCTCCATCTTGAACTTCCTCACAATGTCCTTGGTGTACTTAGCACGGTGCACAAATGTTCCTTCCTTTGATTGCTTGATTTGTAGCCCGAGGAAGAAGCGCAACTCGCCCATCATGCTCATCTCAAACTCCCTGCTCATATCATCCGCAAACCTCGCAACAAGAGAGTTAGACGAGCCACCAAAGACAATATCATCCACGTACACCCGCACAATCGGGATATCTCGCTTCCCGCCTCGGCAAAAACAAGGTCCGATCAACCTTCCCCATCTCAAAAGCTCTCTCAAACAAGAACCCCCTCAACCTCGCCATACCAAGCTCTAGGCGCCCGCTTCAACCCATACGGCGCCTTCCTCAACTTGTACACCCGGTGGGGGGTACTTCTCACTCTCAAACCCGGAGAGGTCGCCTCACATACACTTCTTCCTCCAACACTCCATTCGGAAAAGCACTCTTCACATCCATTTGGTGCAACTTGAACCCTTTAGCCACGAGAAAAGGCTAGAAGGATCCTAATCGCCTCCAAACGGGCTACGGGAGCAAAGGTCTCCTCGTAGTCGATCCCCTCCTTCTCGACCGAACCCCCCGGGCAACAAGTCTCGACTTGTTCCTCACAACCTCACCCTTCTCTCCCTCTTTGTTTTTCCACACCCACTTGGTACCAATCGGCTTACACCCCGGGGGAGGGTCAACCAACTCCCACACCGATTCCTCTCAAAGTTCTCCAACTCCTCATGCATCGAGTTAACCCAATTGTGATCGATAGTGCGTGTCCAATGTCTTTGGGCTCGAAAGAAGCAACAAATGCAGCATGAGCAAAATGGGAATTGTTTCGAACCCTCGACCGTGTAGTGCGTTCATTCATGTCGCCGATGATCCTCGAAGCTGGGTGATCCACCTGAACTCGCCGGGGAGGTTCTCGCCTCGAAGCTACCTCCCCCTCAACATCAGCTTCTCCTCGTTCTTGGTTTGTCGTCGTAGGTGTAGCAGAGGGTCCATCCATCATCGTAGTCGAAGTAGTGGGTACATGTTCGGCGGGGGCACCGCACCGCCATCCTCATCATCACCAAGTTCATGCTCCTCCTCCCCGAAAGATCTCCTCGCCAAGCTCATCATCACCGCACACTCAAAGACAAGCCGACTACGTGGCTCGTCTCGTCGAAGGTTACCTCGCAAATCTCCACGATTTGGTTAGTTTCAAGATTGAGCACACGATATGCTCTAGAATGAGATGCATAACCAAAGAAAATGCCATCGACGAGACCTAGCCTCAAACTTATCCAACTTCCCGCCCTTCTTCGAATGAAACACTTGCAACCAAAGACATGGAAGTGACTCACCTTGGGTGTGCGACCATGCATCAACTCATAGCATGTCTTCTTCTTGTGCACTGCGAGGTATATCCCGTTCGACACATAGCACGCGGTATTCACCGCCTCAGCCCAATACCTCCTCGGAGTCCTATGCTCATCAAGCATCGTCCGAGCCATCTCGCACAAGGTCCTGTTCTTCCTTTCCACAACACCATTCTGGGGAGGCGTATACGGACTCGAAAACAGGTGCTCAAGACCCAAGTCATGGCAAAAGGTTTCAAAACGGGAGTTCCTGAATTCCGTGCCATTATCACTGCGGATAGCTCGTATGGCATCTCCGTGCCTCTCGTTCCTCAACCTCAAGACTAGATCTCGAACAAAACCAAACGTCTCCCCCTTATCCTCTAGAAAGAACACCCAAGCATACCGAGAATAGTCGTCCACCACAACAAGGACATACCACTTCCTGCCCGCAGATCGCACACGAGCTGGGCCAACAAGGTCCATATGGAGCAGCTCGCATGGACGCTCAGTCATCACATCGGTGAGAGGCGGGTGAGAAGAGGCCACCATCTTGGCATGCCTACACGGAGCACAAACCAACTCTTTCTCAAGCCTCAACCGCGGCAATCCTCGGACCAAATTGAGTTTACTCAAGCGAGACAAAAGGTCAAAGCTCAAGTGACCCAACTTCCTATGCCACTTCCACAACTCACTCGAAGAACCGCCCAAGAAACAACGCTCCACACCCGAAGACCGAGAAAAATCAGCACGAAACACCGACCCTCGGAACGACCATACGGACAAGGTCCCCTCGAGAGTCCACAATTCGAGAACCACCGAGCCGAAACAACACCTCAAAGCCCTCATCCAACAACCGGGACACGAAAGCAAATTGTACCCCGGCGATTGAACAAGAGCAACACGCCTCGAGTGATCTTGTCACTCACTTTTATCTCACCTTCGAAAGCACACGCCCACGCCCATTGTCCCCAAAGGTGATGTACCTCTTCGTCACCACCGGACGAGACTTGAGAACCACCCCCCGTCTCTCGGTCATATGCCTCGAGCAACCGGAGTCAATCAACCAAATGTTATTCAAGTCTCCCACCCGAAAATCAAAAATAGGCACGTGAGCGAACAAACGACTCGAAGATCGGGGTTAGTACCAAAAGAGGAAAACCGAGTGCCGAGCCATTTGCTCGAAAGTGGGGTTAGCACCAACCAAAGCATCTCTCCTACCAAAACTACCTCCACGAACACCACCACGGTAACCACCCACGAGGGAACCACCCCTCTCTGCCCGGAGGAGGACCAAAACCACGCAAGAAAGCCCGTGGAACGTCCTTCCTCTCCAACTCAACGCCACGACTCCTCCAATCCCCGTATTGAGCACGAGGAGGAGAACGCCTAGCAAGCCGACCACCCGCACCCTTTCCGGCCCAACCACCGAACCACGACCACCGAAACAACCCTCGCACCCGTACGAGCTCGAAACCCGAACACTGTCTCCGTCTGTGCCCGCACCGGTCCGACCGGTGCCCCCACACCGTCCGACCGGTGTGACACGGCGCGCAGCACCACTGCAGCCTTCTTCTCTCCCCAAGCCCGAACCGTCCTCACAATCGCCTTGCCCCCGGGCATCTGCATACGAGGCTCAAGTACACCATCAGAAGGGTGGTACTTGTCCTTGTTAGCCCACTCCTTCTCCATTCTCTCCTCTCGCTTCCTCTTGAAGCAAAACTCCTCCTTATGGCCATCTCTCCCACAATAGCCACAATGGAACCTCACAAGCTTAGGCTTTGGCTTGGATGTGGCTGCTCACTTGGTTTCTCTCCACTCAAACCCTTCACCGGTTTCTCACCACTAGCCTTCTCACTCTCCTTCCCAAAGAACACTTTCCCCGAAGTGCTCACAAACTTGATAGGCTTTTGTAGGTCATTTGTGGGTGTAGGAAACACGGGTGGAGGTGGGGTTGTGTCTAGTCGGTTCCTTAGATGGTTAGGTTTTGGGGGGAAATCATTTTTGTGGTGGGTTTTTGGTGGCTCCGGGATATTCTCTCCACTTCCCTCACCAACCTTGTTTGCCCCAAGCCCCTCACCATCTTGCCTCTTAAAGGCCTCGATCATCATCCTCAACTGAGGCTCATGACCGGACAACCAACCCATCAACTTCCTCAAATCATCATTCTCATCCTGCAAACGATCAACATAATGTGCAAGCTCCAAATTTTTCAATGCATGCATTTCACAGGTAGAGCAAGATGTAGGCATGGGTTCCTTCAATTTAGCCTCGAGCGAACTAGTGTAAGCATGCATCTCATCAATCTTAGCATGCAAAACAGGGAAAGAAGTGCAAGCACCTAGCAAAGCAGGTCTAGACTTAAGCTCAGCCACTTCAACCCTAAGCACATCTAGTTCCTCACACTTGGAGGCATGCTTCTCCTTAAACAAAGCAAGAACAGCAAGGAATATGGAGCAATCAGCACAATCATTCTCATCAGAAACAACAGAGCTAGCCTTAAGCGAATCAATCTCAAGCTTGCTATCAAGCACCTGTGTCTCTAGCTCAGGCACTCTAGTCCTAGCATCCTCTAGTGAAGCCCTAAGCTCTTTCCTCATTTTCTTGGCCTCTCTAAGCATGTCATCACGGTTATCAAGCAAAGAGCCAAGCCTCTCATTCTCCTGGCGCAAGAAGGGAAGTTCATCACGCACCTCGTCGTCGGACTCGCAGTCCGAGTCGCTCCGTGTGCTCTTCTTGCCGCCGGAGCTCAACGCCATGGTGCGAAGCCATCTCTCGCGGCGCTCGGCCCGCTCGTGTTCTTGGACGACTTCTTGTTCTTGCGGCGATCTCCCTCGTCTTCGCTCTTCGCTCGAGCTTGAGGTGGAGTACGCGGAGCCCGGAGTCGACATCGCTCGCTCCAACCATCGCTCGGGCCTTGCCTCGGCCCTCCTTCTTCCTCGATCGTCGCTCGTCCTTGTACTTGTTCTTGTGCTTGCTCTTGTGGTCGCGCCTCGAACGGTACTTGCCATCGTTCATCCTCGGCTTGTGCTTGTAGCCGTCCTTGTTCTCGGCCTTCTCGGGCGGTCGGCGACGAAGTGTGCCGGCTTGTCGCACCGGAAGCAAGTCCTCGTGTTCCTCCTCATGTTCACGCGGTTCTCGTGCGGCCTCTCGAACCGCCTCGTCAACGGCGCCGGCTCGTCCTCTCCAAGGTCATCAAACTCCTCATCCGGCATAGACATCAAAGAGGAAAACGAGAACATCCTGGTGGATGGGTTAGAGTTAGTCTTTCCTTTGGAACCACCAACGAGGGCAAGACTATGGGAATCGGTCGGTCCCTCGAGCTTGGCGATCATGCCCCTATCCACCTCGGCCGACTTGAGCTTCGAGAACAAGGCTCGTTCACCGTCAGAGTATCATACCTCTCCGACTCGACTATGGCCTCGAACTTTCCGCCCCATATCGTACGATCCAAAGAATGTAAGAGCTTGACCGCTCTATCATGATCATCGTACGGGAGCACGTCCACATTGGCCCTCATGTTGTTCACCACCACCGTGAACCTCTCGAAACAAGGCATCGATGGACTCACCGGGGAGATGAGTGAAGTTCTCGTACTCTCTCCGTAGGTCGCATACAACCGTGCTCGAACACGGGCGTTCCCAACATGAGCCTCCTTCAACACCGCCCAAATCCTACAAGCCAAGTGCTCGGTGTGCACCCGATCGAACTCAGGCTGACACAAAGCACGAAACAAGTAGTCGACCGCCTTATTGTTGGCGTCGAATCTGTCCCTCGACCCTGGAGCAAGGAAATCCATCGACTGGACATAGCCTGTGTCCACCGTGACATCCCAAAGAAGCTGACCCTTTCCGCGGAGGAACGCACCCATCCGTTTGCTCCACATCTGGTAGTTCTTGCCATCGAAGTGTGGAGGACCCGAACCCCGTTCCTGGTACGTCATCCTTGGATCTTAGACTGGTTAGAGTCAACAAAGACCCGAACCGGCTCTGATACCACTTGAAGGACCGATATGGCGAACCCAGAGGGGGGGGGGAGTGAATGGGAGCCGATAAAAATTCTTCTCGAAGGAGATCGAAACTCCAACAAGATGAACACGGCTTCCAACACACGTCTCCGACTCACTACCAAGGTTGGTCAAGCCCACGTAGCCACCGGAGTGCCACCGGACCTAGGAACCAACACACCACCTTCCGACCCGAGAAACGCAAAGGTGGAAAAACCAAGCCTCGAGTCTACGGACCCACACCGGTCGGACCGGTGAGCACCACCGGCCGACCGGTCCCCGCCGGTGAAACCGAGCAACTTTCACTAAGTGGCTCTACACCGGTCGGACCGTTGAGACACACGGTCGGGCCGACCGTTGCGACTCGAAAGCCCCCAAGGCACCAAACGAGCCAACCGACCACCAAACGGACCCAAACTCGAAACAAAGAAGCAACACGGGACAACAACGAACACACCAAGACGTTCACCCGAGCAAAAACCCACAAGAGCTCGCACCGGTCGACCGGTCAAGAGCACCGGTCGGACCGGTGTAGCTCGGGCGACTCGGGATGAACAAAGCACCCGCGGGTCAACTCCCCCAAATCCAAATCTCGATCTCCCGAATCGCTCCACGGACTTGAACAAGACTTTGGGGATATCAGGAACACCTCATGAGGAGTCCATAGCCAAGTTTAATCCCACCAAATCTCGTCCAAAAAGGAGGAATCAAAGAAATCCCGCCGAAAGCACTTCCAACCCAAGAACTCAAGAAAACCCCAAAAACGAGCACTTTTACTCACGGATTTGGGAGGGGAATCACAGCCCAAAGAACCACGAAGGGTTCCCACAAATTTCCCCCATCAAATCCCCAAAAGAAAAGCCCCGAAAACACCCCAAAGAAATCACGAAGAGAGGGCTCCGAAAATCACCACCAAGAACAACCGGGGAAAACACATCCAAACCTTGAGGAACCACGCCGAATCATCTATACATGAAACAAATGTTCATACAAGGTCTAGCAAGCCGCCCGATCATCCATCCCTCTCTACAAGATCTCTCCGTGAAGCTCTCTTGCTAGTCCTAAGGAAAACCTAAGGAAAATAGGTGGAAAAATGGGAAAACTAATGAGCTAGGGTTCCAAGAGTTGGCTGCCATCCTCTCACCTCTTGGGTTATATGGAGGCAACCGAATGTCTAAAATGCCCTTCTCTACTAACTAGGGATACAAGCCCCTCAAGGGCGGATTTGGAATTCTTGATGTCTTCACCATCGGACGGATGCCCGGCGACCGCACCCTGCGTAGCCTCGACGCAAGCCATGCGATCCCAACGCGTGTCCTCCGCTTCGAAGATTCCGGACTGCGTCGTCGCACACCGGTCAGACCGGTGCTCCTCACCGGTCAGACCGGTCCCCACCGGTCAGACCGGTCAGACCGGTCTGGTGCTGCTGCATCTCCGTGTTCGGTTCTCCGGTCTTGGCTTTGTGGATCAACCAAGGAACCCAGTGGTTTTCTGGTGAACCACCGGAAACCCCTCGAACTCGGTGTAGCCTCCGCCAATCTCCACTCATGACTTGGCTCCCACGTAGTCCCGGCTCGACCTTGGTTTTGAGGCTCTACCAAGAAACCGTCCACGACTTTATCTTGCTGTTCATGCCACCATGCGGCCCGCACTTGACCCCCGCCGGCCACGGGTCCCTCGAACGAAGCCTACTTGTCTTCTCCACACCGGAGGCCTCACCGGCGACGACCTTTCGCGCTTGTTCTTCACCTGCACCAACACGAGTCAAGCCGCAACCTGCACCTGCAATACTTAGCCAAGAATCAGTCCACACAACGTTGTCAATCACTCATCACACAAGGAAGCGACCATCCACCGGTCCTCGAACCACACATGGTCCTCAATTTATTGTTTATTGTTATTTATTTGTGAGGATCGGTCATGGTCTTGTGCACGAGCAATGTTATTCAAATAAAGACTGATCTATCGTCATGCATATGTCATCCGTTCGGCTATGTTCTGTTTTATGCTTTAAAGCTCCCGAATGGTTTCTAATCTGTTGGCAGATAGCTTCTCATAGCTATATGTCATCTTACATGGCTTTCTAGCCGCAAATATGGAACTGTCTGGTACCACCCAGCAAGTTCCAAGCTTTGGTATTTAACTACTTTGTCTTTTGTTAATTTTCAGGAAAAATTGACTGGCACGCTTTGGAATTTGTTTCGCGTGTTAAGCTAGCTTTGTTCGGCTTGCTGTGTGCTTGGCGCAGGGTGCGGATTTTGCGTCAACACACTTTTTGGCACACCTGGTGGGACTGTTTAGCTGAAACAAGATGCCTGAAATTGGTGACGTTACGGACGTCACCATTAATGACCTAACTCCGGAACAACAAGCACAGCTGAAAGACGCCATTGACCAATTCCAGACGAAGTGCTTGATGTCATTCGGCAAGAACAGAAGTGGCGTCCCGTACCTTAAAACTGAAATGCCCAGGGTTCTGTTGCCGGGGGAGCCTGATACTACCGCTTTTCAAGAGAAAGAGGAGGCTCTGGATGCTTTTCGGGAGACTACAGAAGTTGTGATGGGAAAGCATCATACGACTTTCTTGAGCATGTTCAAACAAATGATGATTGGCGTATTCGGCCCAGGCATGGAAAAGGTGTTTAGTCGAGTATCCCCTCATCCATCATCAGTAGAGGTCAGGGAAAACAGTTCTTCTAAGCCAACGGGAGCTCAACCGCCGCTGCAGGGCCAGCCGATCCAGCCTCCTCCACAAAGCTTTGGGAGTCAGCCGATCCAACCTCATATACAAAGCCTTGGGAGTCAACCGATCCAACCCCCTGTACAGAGCCTTGGGAGTCAACCAGTCCAACCCCCTATACAAAGCAAGGGAGTCAGCCAGTCTGGCCGCCTCTGCAAAACAATAGAGGTCAACCCGTTCAACAGCCGAACCCATATCAGCCTACACATGGGGAACTGGCGTTCGGTGCGTCTGGAGTGCTGCCCAATTCCACTTACAAGATAGCTCCAGCTAGCAACAGGTTGCAGAAAAACCGGGGGTTACCATGAGGTTATGGATTATGGCGCAATTGACGCTCTCCCAAATCCTGGGTACGGTACAGCTGCAGGGATGCAAGACGATGATATTCTAGTACAGAAAATGGCCGACCTGATGCAAAATCAATTCAGCCTTAAACCTAAAATGCAAGGACCAGCTTATACGCCTCCCTTCCCAGAGTGGTACTACAGGGTGATCTTGCCGCCAAGGGTGAAGCCTCCTACGGAGTTTACAAAGTTCTCTGGGCAGGACGATACAAGCACGGTAGAGCATATTGCTTGATATTTGATGCAGCTTGGAGAAGCTTCAATTGATGAGGCGTTCAAGGTTAGATATTTCCCTCTGTCATTAACGGGCTCAGCATTCCAGTGGTTTACTTCTTTGCCTCCTCAGTCAGTTGGCACATGGAGGGAGCTAGAACAAAAGTTCCATGCCCATGACTTTAGTGGTAGCACAGAGAAGAAGCTGATTGATCTGACTACCTTAAAGCAGAGACACAATGAGACGCCTCTGGAATTCCTCAGAAGATTCAGGGAAGTTAAGGGCATGTGCTTCTCTTTGACTCTACCAGATGATCAGCTGGCTGATATGGCTGTTGCAGGGATGTTGCCGGCTATTCGGGAAAAGTTGTTTGGCATGGAGTTTGACAACCTAGGTCAATTGTCTCAGAAGCTGTCACTGATGAGTAACCAGGCCTACGGGTTCAAGAAGGACACCAGATTTGTCAAGCACCATGACATAGTTGACATCTACAACCAGTTCCTCGAGAAAGCTTACCAGGTGGAAGATTTTGATGATGACGAGGAAGTGGCTGCCGTTGAGATTATGTGGGGAAAGGAGCCTTTGACTGTGAACCAGCGGTGGATCAAACAAACCAAGGGCATGTATGACTTCGATGTCACCAAAGCTGACAAGCTTTTCGAGTTCTTGGTAAAAGAAGGCCGAATCAAGTTGCCTGAGGGGCATTCTATGCTTCGGCCCGATGGGGTTAAAGAGAAACGTTACTGTGGCTTTCATGATAGAAACTCTCACTCCATCAACGACTGCATGGTCTTCAGGATGAGGATCCAGAAGGCTATCCAGGAGGGGCATCTGAAATTTGATAACAAGATGAAACTGGATGGTCACCCTTTCCCTCAAAACATGGTTGGCTTCTCTGTCAACATGGTAACTGCCGAACAGAAGGGAAAAGTGAAGGTCCTGACTTCAGTCAGAGCAAAACAAGACGGATCAGTGGATCCCACGCGGCAAGTGACGGTGGAGCAAGTCCACAAGGAAGCCCCATGCGTCCTCAAGAGCCAGGTTGCAGTTGGAGAATCATCCAGGACCAAGCCCAGGGTTACCACACGCATTCTCCTCAACAAATGGCAGCGCCAGCAGGAAAAGGAGCGCTACCAAAAGCTAAGATATGAAGAGGAGAGGCGCAGGTTTGAAAAAGAGGCGCGCAGGAAAGAACTGGAAGAGTACGCGCGGGAACAAGAGCGTGCACATTGGGGGTGCGCACTCTTCAGACACTGCTGGAATGAAGGCTTGAAGCTCCCCACGTTAAAGAATTGCATGGAGTGCAGTGATAAGTACTCTGAATACATGCAGGAAACTGTCAATCGCCGATCCGTCCATGAGAGAATTGGAAGGATGCATCCTAATGACGATCGGCGTCTAAAAATAAATGAGATCATTGATCACCCAAGGAAAAGGCAAGCTGACCAAAGGTGGGCCGATCAAGAAGAAGAGGAACACGAGTACATCTGGCAAGAAGGACAGTGGTGCCTGCCTGGCTTGAGGAAAAGCCAAAAGAGAAGGGTTCAACACTTGAGGAACCGGGAATTGAAGCAAGCGGGGATCCAGAGAAAGCAAGTGTGGCGCCCAAAAGACAAGCCTAAAGGATCGGGTCGTTCGGCTCCAGCGTGCATGGTATACTTTTTGCCGAATGAGTTCATGGCTCCCGCTAACCAAGTTGTGCAGGAGGAAACGTCTCTAGATATCAATGATGATGAACAGCTTGGGGGATTAATGGCGCAACTGGTGTTGGCTAAGCAGGCCACCTTTGACAAACCGGCCAAAAATCGACACATGAGGCCGTTGTATTTGAAGGGATACGTCAATGGCAAGCCATTGACCAAGATGTTTGTTGATGGCGGAGCTGCGGTCAACGTGATGCCGTACACTACCTTCAGGAAGCTTGGCATGGGCCCCGGGGACTTGACGCCAACGAGCATAATTCTGAATGATTTTGCTGGAAACCCTTCAGATACCAAGGGCTGCGTGCACGTGGACTTGATGATTGGGTCCAAAACATTGCTCACGACCTTCTTTGTCATCGAAGGCAAAGGAGCCTATAGCTTGCTGCTTGTGCGAGACTGGATCCATGCCAACTGCTGCATCACATCTACCATGCATCAACAGCTCATTCAGTGGGTGGATGACGATATTGAAGTAGTCCAAGCAGATGATTCAATGAGCGTGGCAAACGTCGAACCAGCTTTTTGGGAATATCAAGGCATCGATTGTTTCTCTGGAAAAGACTGGGGTGAAGGTCCTCTTGAATCTGTCAACAGTGATCAACAGCCGATTCAAGCAGTCAGCTCTTATAGTAATTTTTAATGGACAATCCAGTTGATGGAACTGATGGAAAGTTAGGGCGAGGATTCATGTCGGCTGACAAATTACAGGAAGTTGATATTGGAAACAGTGACAAGCCAAGGCCGACATTTATCAGTGCTAACTTGGAGTCAGATTTCAGAGAGGAGTTAATCAAGCTGTTAAAAGAGTATAAAGATTGCTTCGCGTGGGATTATTCGGAGATGCCTGGTTTGGATCGCTCTATTGTTGAGGATCGGTTGCCAATCAAGCCTGGTTTTAGACCTTATAAGCAACCTCCCCGAAAAATCTACAAGGACGAGGTATTGGCCGATGTGAAAAAAGAAGTTGAGAGATTACTTGATGCAAACTTCATTCGGCCATGAAGGTATGCGGAGTGGATCTCTAACATCGTCCCTGTCTACAAGAAAAATGGGAAGATGAGGGTTTGTATAGATTTCAGAGATTTGAACAGAGCTACTCCTATGGATGGATACCCAATGCCTGTTGCTGATTTATTGGTTGATGCTGCTACTGGACATAAGGTTATCAGTTTTATGGATGGTAATGCAGGGTACAACCAAATATTTATGGCAATAGAAGATATATCGAAGACAACCTTCAGATGTCCTGGCCATATAGGCCTGTTTAAGTGGATAGTCATGACATTTGGGTTAAAAAAATGCTGGTGCAACTTATCAATGAGCCATGAATTATATCTTTCATGAGTTGATTGGCAGAATTGTTGAAATATACATTGATGATGTCGTGATCAAATCATTGAATCATGACTCACACTTGGGGGATGTAAAGAGAACTCTGGAGTGCACCCGAAAACATGGATTGAAGATGAATCCAAACAAGTGTGCCTTTGGAGTATCAGCTGGAGAATTCTTGGGATTTCTGGTGCATGAAGGGGGGATTAAAGTTGGCAAGAAAAGCATGAAAGCTATCGATGAAGTTGTCCCTCGAACCAATCTCAAGGAGTTGCAATCACTGCTTGGCGAGATCAATTTTGTGAGAAGGTTCATTTCAAATCTGTCACAAAAGGTTTTGCCCTTTTCTCCGTTATTGAAGCTCAAGAAGGACCAGAAGTTCATGTGGGGTGACGAACAACAAAAGGCTTTTGATGAAATCAAGCGGTACATGAAGGAACCACCAGTGCTGGTGCCTCCGCAGTTGAACAAGCCTTTCAAGTTGTACGTGGCGGCCGATACCCAAACCATTGGATCGGCCCTTATACAAGAATTTGAAGGAAAGGAGCGGGTAGTAGCGTACCTTAGCCGAAAATTACTTGATCCTGAGACCAGGTATTCGGCTGCAGGGAAGCTGTGCTTGTGTGTTTACTACTCGTGTACAAAGTTTCGGCACTACTTGTTGAATGCCGAATGCGTTGTATACTCCAAGTTTGATGTAATAAAACATATGTTATCTATGCCAATTTTGAATGGAAGGATTGGCAAGTGGATTTTGGCCTTATCTGAGTTTGAGTTGAAGTTCGAATCGGCAAAAGCTATAAAAGGTCAGATTATTGCCGATTGTATAACTGAGCATCGTGATCCATCGATTGATTTGCTTGAAATTACTCCTTGGGCTCTGTTCTTTGATGGATCATCATGTGGTAAAGGTGGAGGAGTAGGGATTTTATTAATATCACCCAGGGGTGAGATGTTTGAGTTTTCCATCCCTATCCAGCCCACTGTCACAAACAATCAAGCTGAGTATGAGGCACTGCTTAGAGGGCTTCAATATTTGAAAGAAGTCGGGGTTGTTTCAGTTGAGATTTATGGAGATTCGGAGCTGGTTATAAAGCAATTGAACGGCCAATATGAGTGTAAAAGTGATGCCCTGAGGAATTACTACAAGGAATGCAGGGAAATCTTAAAGAGCTTTCAGTTAGTAATTCTATAGCATATTCCTAGAGAACATAATAAAGAGGCAAACAGGTTGGCTCAGAGTGCTTCAGGTTATAGAGAGAATCAAGAAGCGTTTGCCATGGAGGTATGTGCCTTCGGGAATGATCTTGCAGAAGATGATTGGAGGAAAGAAATCACTACAAGGATTTGTATCAAAATCAACACCGAAAAAGTGTTGCAATAGGCCGAAAAATGGTAGTAATAGTACTTTCGCTACCATATTATTTTGGTTAAAAGTCGTTGCACTTGTAACCGTAGCAATAGCTTAATGCAACAGTTTACGTTTTAGTAGCGATACAATACCCATCTATTGCAACAATTTTGACTCTTTTGCAACACTTGGTGAGCGTTGTAACATAGGCCATTGCAACCACTATGGGTGTTGCAATGGTACCAATCGCAACGAACGAGACGTTGCTAGTGACACGTCTGCGACACGTTAGTTGTGTAGCAACATAATGCAAGGTAACCGAACATAGGTGTTGCAATAGATCGTTTTGCTACGCGTAGAAATCATTGCAATAAAGTGTCTCTATTACCACATCAACTAAATGGTTGCTATAGTTGGCTTAGGATATTGCAACATTTTGGGAGGTTCGTTGCTATAGATAGGTCCTCTATTGCCACGTTTCCGAATGGTTGCTATAGGAGACATATGCTATTGCCACGGTACTTAGATTGGTTGCTACAGTTAGGTCATCTATTGCCATGATACCGAATGGTTGCTATATATAGGTTTTCTATTGCCACCGTCGCCTTTTTGTAGTTGCAAGAGAATGTATATGTTTTGCCACGATAGTTGTACCTATTGCCACATTTAAATGTAGTTGTTATATGTGAGTCTATTGGAACGGAATTTTGGTTGATTTCAAACGTATATTGCGACACCGCATTCATATATATGAATAATTAAGTGCATTGTTTTAATTATTGAATAGAATCACAAATCGAGAAATATGTAATGAATGAGGCATCAACATCCATTAAACCCAAATAAAATTTGTTCATACGGAATGAAACCAAAGACACCGAGTGTCAAGATCATTGAGAACACAAGTACGTAGCTTAACACATAATAATGCGGCCACCACACACAATTTTTTGAACTTATTGTACCGAAAAGACTAATGTTGTAGCAGCGAAGGTTCCATCGATGGCCATCTTCCCAACATTCGCATGCTCCTTCTGAAGCTCAAGATTCCTCCTGAAAAAATCATTGACATGCATTAGTTAAACAAAAGTTGTAGAAATAAAATTCATTGACATTCAAAAGGCAAATATGAACCTTGTCGAAAAGGAGTACATGTTCCTTGTCAATGCAAAGAGAGATAAAAGGTTTGACATAGTACCTGTGCATTCTTTTTGGATACTCTTTTCCGGCTCACAAATGGTAGCATCACATATATAATTTAATTCGGAATCACATTCACATCAAACTCGATCACACACATTTTGCTAATCTATCATCACTAGCAAGTAGAAGCATAGCATATGAGGTCTCTTTTAATTTTAAGCTCGCTTGTTAGGGGCTGCAGTCGATACTACTTTTCATGCAATTGCTCATCTGCAGGTCCACCAGCCGTGTGCCTTGATCATCCATTAGTAGTTTTGATTTTTTTGAAAGGTTTTAGAAGTTCAAAGAGGCCGACGCATGGGTCCAATGTCAATTTCTCCGAATTAAACTTTGCATCCTTCAAATACCTAGCTACTCGAGTCCAAAAAATTCAACATAAAATAGGCTTAGAAAATCCAATTGTTATAAAATACAACCAGCTTGTCCAACAAGACAACAATTCTCGGATATATTAATATTTTAGGAATCGTTGCAAAGGTTCCCTCACAACCGTAAGAGACAACCACCATATTATGTTCGGGTTCAAGGAGGTCACACCACCATATCAGGTTCGGGGAAGTCACACCACCATATCGGGTTGAGGGAAGTCACACCACGATCGGCCTTAAGAATTCACACGGGTAAATGCTAGATGGAAAGATCTTATACGAGCAATAGTTAAACCGTGGAGTGTTTGAACAACTAAATAAATATACTAAACATAAATTATCTCTTGTGTTCAACCCATAGAACCACGGTGTGATGTTGAATAATAGAACTAATAATGCTATGCCGGATATCATGAGAACCCAAGATGACTTTGACATGATTAAAGCAATGAGGAATACTTAGGATTCAAGTAGCACTTGCCCGGAGTTGGCCGATTTGAGTCTCCAACGCGGCCGTAGCCTCGACATCGTCACCATCCTTGCCGTAGCCCGACATTGCCACCATGATATAACTTGATTGACGATAGTGCATGCTTAAAGAACTGTACAATAAAAATCAGTTTTGTAACTCGGTATTGATTTGCGGTGTTGTACAACGTAAAAAAGGTGGAATTAGAAAGAAGCATATGCCGAACACTTTTCTTGTCAAAATGCCCCTTTTTGGAAGAGAAGTGCCGGGGAGAAAGCGATTACGTACGCTTTCCCAATGAACACAATAAACGAGAGTGAGAGCCACTCTATATTTGTATATGATTTCCGGTAAGAGACAACAAACCGATGATGTCGAAATAAAACTCGTTTCACAAGTCTAATACATGCGAGAATGCTCGATGAGCGATCGGTGACATCTACCTTACCACCGCCTTGTCGAGACAGAAATAATAACCCTAAAACATTAAAGCCCGTATGCTACTTCATACATTGCCCCAAAGATGCCGCAATACGATGCATAAGACAAGTTTATTGTACGAACGGCGGTTAGTGCGGTACAAATAGGATGCATAGTTCTTTAGTATAGCTACACGCAAAGAATCGGGGGGGGGGGGTAACTCGAGTAGATTGTTTTCCAAGGTTGACCAAGCTCTTCTTCCGGAAGTGTCGTTGCTATATCATCCGGGAATGAATTGCTTTATCATCTTGGAATGAAGGAACCTTGACATAGTAGTATAAAGCCCAATTAGCAATCGGGTGTGTTACATGTCGTAGCAAGAAATATATAATAAACTTAAAAAATAGAAATATTTATCTTAACGCATAATTTCCGCGGATCGGCAAGTCAACAATAGTAGAGTTCAATTTGCATAAATCCGTACTATCAACAATAAAGAGATGTGATCCTTTCTTTCTCACCGGCAAAAGGATGTGGTGAGAAATCCGACACCACACAAAGTAAATTCGACCATAGAGGTGAAAATAAAATTTTAACATCATGATCCCGAAGCTAGCTATACCTAATTATTCCGTAACCAATCATGGTCGGGTAATTGAAACCCTTCCAACTCTAACCATTGTCCTTGTAGCTGGCTATTGCATGTACACTATAGGATGACTTGTGAGGTGAATTAGAGATAAATAAAAAATTAATACCAAATGCAGGTGCTACAACAATATCATTAACTCTTGCAGTACTATTCTTACACTAACAAATTTCAATGCCAAATTCAGGATATTTACTATAGATTATTCCTTTATATGAAGAATGATTAACTACTGAAAATAATATGATCTCCAGGCTGGAAACTGATAATCTAATTTTAATTATGCAAAACTTGAAATTTTTGGCAAAATAAGAGGTGCTAGATTAAGTAGAAGGAATCATCAACATGGTCTCCTCTAATTAGAATAAGAGTCGCCATCAACTATGGATAATACAAATCCAGCATCATTTCCATCACCAAAATATCACTCAACCTGTAGATCTTGAGTGCAAAATTAGAAGCAAATCTCAGGTTTGGTCACCTGCACTTAAGGTGCTTCAGATACTCAATGCCATCATCAAGCATGGAAGCCTTGTCCGTCTGCACCTGCAAAATTGTTCCCCATAAACAGCGGTAGCAAAATTATTAGCTTCCAAATTCCAATCTGTACACAACTTGAAATTAGTTGACAAGGAATATGACTGACTTTAAAACTTTCTTAGAAGCAACACATGCAATACAAATAAGTGGATGCTGAAAAAACAAATGTAGGTGACAGAAAAATATGAGCAAAACAAAAGGCAAACCTGTGATCAGGTGTGCAGTTTCCCCCACACTGGAGCCATTGGACTTTGCCTAATTTACAATAAGGATGAAGTCCTTGTACACAATTCTGTAAGTTTTTGCTGATCCGTAAGTGGATATTCTGCAAATCCAGGGTGTCTTGTGTTTCAAGAACAAATTCTCAATCTGATAGATGCTGATCAGTACATCTGCACAGCCAAGAAAAAAGATAAACTTACAGAATAGAATAACTCAAGTGCAATAATATCACACATTAGAGTTTCTGTCTAAAATTGAAAGACCATATACTCAATAACATATATTGACTGCTGGACCGATGTGTTTATCTTTTTATCCCATCTAAAATATACCCAAAAGTATATGTGTGCTTTGTGCATTAGTTGTATAGTGGGACAGTTGGGAATGCAAGAAGCTGAACCCTGAACGAGCTACATGATTATTCAGTTCAATAACTTCATATTTCAAGCTATTCCGTACAGATAGTGCATGAGAGACAATACTAATCAAGAGCGTTACAATTGATTTTATAACCCAAATTTGCATCTTGTCGAACACAATGTCTACTAATCAAGTGCGTTACATCAGGACATAAGATCCGCACGACAAATCACAGGAAAGGAGGGAAGGAGACAGTACCTTAGTAAGGCAAACTATATCACATCCTCCTCAGGCGTCATCCCCGGCGAGGCCGCCCATGTTGTCCACTTCCTGCTGCAAAATCATCTTAGCTCCCCATCTCCATCATTGATGCCTGCTGCTGATCCATGGGAGGGCGCCTGCTGTAGATCTGGAGAAGGCCCCTACTCCCCACGATTTGATGCACAGGAAGGTGGATCTGGTGGAGTCCCCTACTCGTGGAGATCAAGAAACAGATTGAAAAAAATAGAGCAATAAGAACTGTCGATCTAGAATGGGAAGTGAACAAGGCGAAGGGTAACTACTCACCGGAGGTCCGTAAAGGTCCATCACTGGCGAGCGGTGGCGCTTGTGCAGGGGGTGTGCGGGCAGACGGTGGCACACAAGTGGTGAGCTGGTGGCGGCATGATGCGTATGGGAGTAGTGGAGGGGAGAGGCAGCGCATGCATCAGGATAAGGCAGGGAGGATGGTTCGATGTTGGGTTGGGCTGTATTGAAATGGGCCAATAGGCAAAGTATATTAATTTAATCATCAGTTGATACATGTGTGGTACATATTTCGAATGTATTTCTACCCTATACATATGCACGTGCGCACGTGTCTAAAAACCATAATAAATGAAATTTATGTTTATAAAATGAAGGTGCACATTCACATTCAATAATCAAGAAACCTACCTCATATCACAATAATATCTAGCTTTCAGAAAATGTTGAACATAACAATTTATATATTCACAGTTTAACTATGAATCCACTCTTGAATGCATCTGAAAGCTTCAAACACTTTATGAGTAGCAGTGTGTTTCGTTGCCAAAATGGAATGATACATGTGTTAGATGGTTCACTTTGATTCCGATCATACAAACAGATGATATATTAGATAATATACTGCGACACGTAACATCCGAACTTGCCGCTGCGTGGCGTGGGAGGCTGCGGCCGGCCGGGGCCGTGGCGCGGGAGGCTAGAGGCCGGCTGCGGCCGGCTAAGGCTGTGGCGTAGCCGGCCGGGGATCAGTACGACCGGTCGGGGCTCGGCCGAGCGCGACCGCAGTTGGGCGGTGGAAAAACCAAGTACAAAAATGTTAAATGTAATGCAAAAACACAAAATGTTATGTAGTGTAGTGGTAAGAGTGCTTTTGTTGAAGTAGGAGGTGCATAGTTCAAACCATAATCCACACAATTTTTATTTTTTTAATTTTTTTTGCCCACCCAAACATATTTAATTACTATTTTTTGAGGGGGGCGCTGGTAGGTCCGCATCACCACATCCTCAAGGTGGGACTGCATCGACACATCCTTAAGGTGGGACCGGGTGACATGGCAATCACGATCGATGACAATTTAAAATTGTTTGGTTTCCCGAAATTGTGTCTATTGCAACCATTTTAGGCCTATTGCAATAGTTTTTCGGTGTTGCATTAAGTAAAATGCAAAAATGATCATAATACAATGTGTAGATCTTGAGAAGTTAAACAAACTTGGTATTCGTGACTTTTCAATTGGAAACCATCTAGGATTTTAAAAAATAGTTTATCTTTGTAAATTTTTGAAATTCAAAATTCGAATCATTCAAAATCTGTCAAATGCAAAAATGATCATAATACAAAATGTAGATCTTGAGAAGTTAAACTATTTTGGTATTTATGACTTTTCAATTTGAAACCATCTAGGATTTTAAAAACTAGTTTATCTTTGTAATTTTTTGTAATTCACAATTTGAATCGTTCAAAATCTGTTAAATGCAAAAAAATGATCATAATACAAAGTGCAGATCTTGATGAGTTCTATAAATTTTATGTCAAATAATTAGAATAAAATCTAAATTCAAACTTATTTCTCAAAATTAATAATTACAATAAAATCTAAATTCAAAATTAGCCAAGTTCTATTTTTACTATGAATTGTATTTTTTAATAATATATCATACACGCTACAAGGCCCTATCCAAATCAGCCTCAGCTCCTACAATTGAAAACAAACTTTGAGATTTGAACAACTAATAACATGACCGAACTTGTATGCACCTCAATGTTTGACACCATCTCATGTTGACCATAACATTAGAGAATATTAAGTTATATCAGCAATTATTATGAAAAAACATGTTTTTTATATTCTCTTTTTAGTTGGAAAAAATATGTTGTATGAAAAGCAATCAAGAAATAGTAATTAATATAAAAAAATGGCACTGAGTAAAACATCTCGATTTTATAAAAAATTAGAAAAAAGAATCAACCGATTTGGAGTTCGTATGAGGAAGAAAAACAGTTTACAAGTTTTATCCGAAGATTAAAAACACAAACTGCAATTGCTATGAACTGAGATGAACAAGTGTGTTTTCTCTTTTTAATCTTTGACTAAACCTTGCAACTAGTTTTTCTACCTCATACTAACTCCAAATTGGATGATTCTTTTTTCTAAAATTTTCTAAAATCGTTCTCTACCAAGATCTACAACTTTAGCAAATTCAAAATGATTTGGACAGCAGTTTATTAGGGGTAATTCAAACTTACATCTCGAATTTACAATATAATAATTCAAATAATAACATAAAATGGTCGGATGGTTCTACAAATTGACATGGTAACATAATTTGCGTCCATAAACTTGTGATAAAAATTTCAAATGATTCAGAATAACGGTGGAACCTACGTTGTTTAGAAATGGATACATGTCTCACATAGTTTCATAAAACCCTACTTGAACATTGAAGTGTATCATACTTTTCAAAAAATGTTAGATAGAGTTACCTATGGTCCATTCTAGCACACATCTTGGAGATTGAAAAAAAATCGATTTACTTATATGAAAAACTCAAACTTGTACTATTCATCTTGTTGTAAAATAATAATAACAATACTTAATTTTGTTCAAAAACATTCTACAAATTGACATGAAACCATATTTTAAGCGTATATGGTTTTGATAAAGTGAGATTATAGTTGTTCACAAATAGGACACAAGACTCGCATAGTTTCCTACAATTGAAAACAAACTTTGAGATTTGAACAACTAATAACGTGACCGAACTTGTATGCACCTCAATTTTTGACACCATCTCATGTTGACCATAACATTAGAGAATATTAAGTTATATTAGCAATTATTATGAAAAAACATGTTTTTTATATTCTCTTTTTAGTTGGAAAAGTTATGTTGTATGAAAAGCAATCAAGAAATAGTAATTAAGATACAAACAAATGGCACTGAGTAAAACATCTCGATTTTAGAAAAAATTAGGAAAAAAATCAACTGATTTGGTGTTCGTATGAGGAAGAAAAACAGTTTACAAGTTTTATCCGAAGATTAAAAACAGAAATTGCAATTGCTATCAACTGTGATGAACATGTGTGTTTTCTCTTTTTAATCTTTGACTAAAACTTGTAACTAGTTTTTCTGCCTCATACTAACTCCAAATTCGATGATTCTTTTTTCTAAAATTTTCTAAAATCATTCTCTACCAAGATCTACAACTTTAACGAATGAAAAATTGATTTCGACAGCAGTTTATTAGGGGTAATTCAAACTTACATCTCGAATTTACTCTATCATAATTCAAATAATATCATAAAATGCTCTAATGGAGTCAAAGTATGTTGTATAGCCACATATTTTTTCCATGTTTGTTTTAAAGGATTTATTGCAGTTCAATTAACAAAAAGAAATAAAACACCATAATACAACATTAACTAATGATTATTCTAGTGGTTTGCACATGTCACTTTTGTGTCTTAGGTTCGATCCCAAAGCAGGCATTTTTTTTGCCAATTAAATTTCTGGTATTGTGTCTATTGTAACCGTTTTAGGCCTATTGCAACACTTTTTCAGTGTTGCATTAGACACTCATATGGTTTCATAAGTGAGATACATAAATTTTGTGAACAATGCTATTATCATTTTGTCTGATGAACAAATGACCAAAATAAGAGTTGTCCAATAAATCTTAATGAACTTCATGAGTGGATTGTGGAGGTGCATTACCTACTAACGTAGATGGTTCAAGATATATGTTAAAGTGCAACTAATATCACAAAAGTTGTCGTAGCTCAATGGTAAGTCAAATTGTTATGATGTTGCTAGTCCATAGTTCAAACCCACTATGAAGCGATTTTTTTGCATTTTTTGTAGAAAAAGGAGGGAAGGCTGAAGGGGAGCCGGACCATGTGGTCCACGTGGGTAGCCTACATGGGGGGACCACATGGTCCACGTCGATTTGGGATCCACTGGTGACATCGCAATCGTAGCCGGTGACAATTTAAAAATTGTTTTGGTTTCCTCGCATTGTGTCTATTGCAACCATTTTAGGCCCATTGCAACGTTTTTTTGGTGTTGCATTAGACACAAAACAAAATTAATTTGAAACCATCTAGGGTTTAAAAAATTGATTTTTCTTTATAAATTTTTGAAATTCAAAATTGAATCGTTCAAAATCGTCAAATGCAAAAATGATTAGAACACGAAGTGTAGATCTTGAGAACTTATACAAACTTGGTATTCATGACTTTTTAATTTAAAACCATGTAGGATTTTAAAAACTAGTTTATCTTTGTAAATTTTTGAAATTCAAAATTTGAATCGTTCAAAATCTGTTAAATGCAAAAAATGATCATAATACAAAGTGTAGATGTTGATGAGTTCTACAACTTCTATGTTTATGTGTTTTCCATTTTAAACCATTTTCTACTTCAAATGTTGTTAAAGTACATTACTTGTTAAAGTGCTAATAATATTGCAAAAGGTGTTGTAGCTCAATGGTAAGGCAAATTGGTATGATGTTGTTGGTCTGTAGTTCAAACCCATTATGAAGCGTGTTTTTTTTTGCATTTTTTGCAAGATAATTGATAACTCACTAATAATGATTATGAATTTTTTATCACAAACCCTACACTTAAACAAAGAGGGAAGGCTGAAGGGGGACCACGTGGTCCACATCTATTTTAATAGCTATAAGGTTACTATAAGCTGACAACATAGAAACGTGAAAAATGCTTGAACTATGCTAGCTAACAAAAACATTGTTATGGTGTAGTGGTAAGTCATATACAAGTGTAGTATTGAGGTCCTTGGTTCAATTCCACAGCATGGTGTTTTTTCTATTTTGTCACTAATGACATATTGTTTTCCTACCGATTCAAACTTCTTTGTTAAAATTAATAATTAGAAAAAAAATCTAAATTCAAAATTAGCCAAGTTCTATTTTTGACTATGAATTATTTTTTTTCATAGTATATCATACACACTACAAGGCCCAACCCAAATCAGCCTTGTCTCATTAATTCTCGTTGCAACACTCAAAGTATATATCGCAACAAAAATTAGGTGTTGCACTTGAACACAATTTTTTCTTCGAAGCAAAAGATCTTGTTGCAATAAAATTTAGCATTTGCAACAATATCAAAGTATATTGCAACTGTAAATATATGTTGCAATTCAACCTCCCTTTTGCTTCGCCTCCAAGAGTTCTTGTTGCATTAAGCTTCAATAATTTGCAACGCTTCTGATAATTTATGCAACACCACACAAGAGAAGCAATAGTCACAACTAAATGCAACTAACACAAATGTGGTTGCCGTACTACCACACAATTGCAACCAAAATCAATTCTAGTGCAACCCTTTGACACCATTGCAATATCGTCACCCAAATGCAACAAAGCTTTGCAACACCTTCAAAACCGTTGTATTAAAAACACGTATCGCTACGATTTTTAAGAATGGTTGCAATACATCCATCTATACCAACCAAATTTTTGGCGTTGCAATACAGTGGCGTTGAATTTGATACAAAACCTTGTAGTGAATTGTTGATTATCTGGAAGATCCATCTCGAAAAGTTTCTAGGAAGCTCCGGTATAAAGCCATAAAATTTGTTCTTCTGGATGGAAGTCTATCTTACAAATCATTGGATGGGGTGTTGCTGCGATGCCTAGGTCCAGAAGAAGCAAAAAAATGATGAGTGAGGTGCATGATGGGCTATGTGGAGCACATCAATCGGCCTATCGTATGAAATGGGTTATTAGGCAAGCTGGATGTTTTTGGCCGACGATGTTGGAAGATTGCTTTGAGTATTACAAGGGATGTCAAGACTGTCGAAGTTTGGAAATATTCAAAGGGTTCCGGCGTCGGCACCGAATCCCATTATCAAGCCATGGCCATTCGAGGTTGGGGTATAGATTTGATTGGCCAGATCAACCCACCATCTAGCAAGGGGCATAAATTTGTGCTTTTAGCAACAGATTACTTCACCAAATGGGTTGAGGCAATTCCACTGAAGAAAGTAACATCAGAAAACATGGTTGAGTTTGTTAAAGAACACATCATCTACAGGTTTGGAATTCCTCAAACAATTACAACTGACCAAGGAGCCCAGTTTGTATCCTTGGAGTTCAGGGAGTTTTGCCGAAAGCATGGGGATCAAATTGTTTAATTCATCTCCTTATTATGCCCAAGCTAATGGTCAGGCAGAGGCTTCTAACAAGATCATGATCAAGCTTATACAAAGGAAAATCAATTAGAAGCCAAAAAGGTGGCATTCGGTACTCAATGAGGTTTTATGGGCTTACCGAATGGCTCCTCATGGAGCTTCAAAGACTTCTCCTTATGAGTTGGTTTATGGGCATCATGCTGTTTTGCCTTGGGAAATGCAATCAGATTCTAGGAGAGTGGTTTTGCAAAAGGACTTAAGCTCCAAAGATTATAGTGGCTTAATGATGGATGAGTTAGAAGATTTGCATATGATCCGTCTTAGAGCCTTGGAGAACATTGAAAAGAACAAGCTGCGAGTTGCTAAATATTACAACAAGAAAGTAAAGGTCAGGCAATTTGCAGAAGGAGATTTGGTTTTTGAAAGCGTTACTGTCGATTGGAACTAAATACAGTGCGTTCGGCAAATGGTCCCCGAATTGGGAAGGACCTTTTCGGGTAGTTAGGTGTGTGCCTGGCAACGCTTACATGTTAAAAACTTTACTAGTAGAAGAATTTTCTGCTGCAATAAATGGAAGATATTTGAAGAAATATTATCCTAGTATTGAAGTCGATCGTTGATCACAAGCACCAGGATTACAAGCATTTGACACAGAGATAGCCGGCGTTCAAGAACGAAGCCGCCTTTAGAACAAAAAAAAATCCTGAACAGGGAAATGGCCAATACTAAGATGTATTGCCCTTAGCATGAAGATACATAACATTACAGATACTGTAACAACCCAGGAATCTAGGTGTGTAAATTTTGCGAAAATTTAAAACTTTTTGCTTGCATTTGGGTGCTATCAAATTTTTAGCCAAATTGCTAGCCTCTCACCAAATTCACCACTAGTTTATCCTATTTATAAAACTTATATTTAAAATATGGTATAACAAGTGAGTTGGATTTTTCTCTGTTTTATTTGGAGATCTTTTGAGTGAAGTTTGAATTTGATTGGGATTCAAATTCAAACCCCTAATTAAACCTTTATTCAAATCTATTAGCTTTTAAAACCAAAGTGTAGCTAGGAGCAGTGGGCCGATTTCTCTTCTGTTGCTTCACGGCCCGGCCCAACCCGTGGTCGCTATTGGCCCATCCGCACCGCGCGGCCCAAACCGACCCCCTTCATCCCCCCGCCATGTGGGCCCCGCTCGTCGGACCCCCTTGTCTTCCCCAACCTTTTCCCCTTATCTTCTTGACCCGCCACGCCACGGCCGAGCCGGGCGGCCGCGCCGCCGGTCCAACCGCGCCCGGCCCCGCGCGGGGTGGCGCGCGCGACCAAGCCGACCGGGCCGGCACGCACGCCAAGACCGGCGCGTGCTCGTGGACCCGGGCGCGTGACCGCGGGAAAAGTAAATGACCCCGCTGCCCTTTCCCCCAAGCATCCGAGGCGGGCGGCGCGTTGCCGCGGGCGCCATCCGGCCGGGGGCGGCGGCGAACCGGGGGGCAACTTGGGGGCTTTCCCCCTCGGGATCCCGCGGCGCGAGTTCAAAAGGGAGAGCAGGGAGCAGTGGCCTCGCAACCAACCCGCATTGGGGTTTTTGCCCCAAATCAGTGCAGCCATCGGAGGGGGGGAAGAAGGAGGCAGGAGAGGGGAAGAGGAGCCGAGGGGGAGTGCGACGCGCGCCGCCGCCGGCGCGTCGCTACGGAGGCGGGACGTGTTCGTGAGGCGACGTTCGTGTTCAAGGGGGAGGCGCCGTTCGTGATTGAGAGGGAGCCGGACCGGAGCACGCCGTGGACACCGACGTCGCGACGCCGCACCGCCAAGCCTGCTACGCCTTCACCGTCGACCCACGGTGAGCACCGTGGTCCCGTCCCTCTTTCCCTTGCGCCGGTCGCCTTAGTCGAACTGCCTGTGTGCGAGCCTTCGAGCCGCCTCTGTCCGAGCGCGCGCGCCGCCGCCTCCCCATGGGTGACGCCGCGTCGCGCCGTGTCGCGCTGTGCAGCGGCAGCCTGGGGTCATGGCTACCCCAAGCCGTGACGTCCCAGAGCAGTCGCCGTTTTGGGGTCTTGTTGCTTCTGCAGGTAGGGCTGGGGAACACCCCCGTGCCGCGTCGTGGTGCGCTGCGCCGTCGTGCGCCGCGCCGAACGCGCGTCGTGCCGCCAGCCCGGTGAGCGGGATTGTCCTTCCGCCGCAGCGTGTTTCTGGGCGTCTTGTCGCAGGGGGGGAGGCTTGAGACGCGTTGCTGTGATCCGGCCTTTGAGCCGTAGGTCGTTCTGTTGCAGGAGAAGGAGGGCGCGGGCGCCGGCCGGCCGCACCCCGCCGCGCGCGTGGCCGTGGCCCCGCCGCCCGTGGAACTCCGTGTGTGGGCGTTCCACGCCTAGTTCCGTGTGTGGGAGTGGATCTTGCGGGTGAGCGTGCACCGGGGAACCCTACCGGCCGCACCCCCGGCGCGCCCGGGGTTTCGCCGCGCGGGGAGACGCGCGCGCGGGCGACGACGCCGCGCGCGCGCGCCGTGGCGAGTAGGGCGCTAGCCGGCCTTCGAGCCGCGCGAGCATGCGTGAGCACCGGAAGAGAGTGGTGAGGCCGAGGCGCACCCGGCGCCGAGTCCGGGGTTTCAACCCGACGCGCCGCCGCCGATGCGCGCGCCGGCGAGGGCGCCGCCAGGCACGGCGACCGCTGAGGGAGAAAGGGACGGAACCCTGTTTTCCTTGGCTGCGGATCAGGGAAAGGCCGCTGGGCCGTCAGCGCAAGTGGATCGCTAGAGCCATCCGGCCCGTCGGGCCGCTAGGGGCCCAGCACGATAATAGGGAGGCCCAGCGTGTAGTGTTAGTCCCCAGCCAGGAAACCAGGGAGGTTTTCTAGACTTCTTCCGCCTGGACTCGCTGGACCGAGCCCAAAGGGCTGTTTTCAGCCCAGTTAGCCTTCCAGCCCATTTTCGGCCCGTGGAGCAGGAAAATCCCTTTTCTTTTCTGTTTTATTTTCCAGAAAATGTTTTAGACCTTTAAAAATTAGTAATAAATTCTAGGGAGCTCCGAAAAATACAAAACTAATTTCTATAAATCCGTATTTGCAAAACCTTGCCGATTGTAGGTAGTTCGGGCTCTTTTGGATTTTCTAAGTTGGATTTTATTTGGAGTTAATGCTTAGATGTGCACCGTATTTATATTTTCGCGTCGAATCTCGTGCCGCAGACCCGAGCTTCGACAAGCGACTGCTTCGCCGGCAACGAAGGTGTCATGTCACTCCCAACCATATAGATCCTATGTTGTTTTGTAGCTGCTAGTGCTTTACTTTAATGCATGGAATTGTTGGATTGCATAACCCGTTTATTAGCCATGCCTTGATGTTTTGATATATCCTGTTCCTTGTTCTGCTACCTGCGGGACTAGCTACAGACCCCTAGCTAGTCCCTTGCTTCAACTATCCATACTTTTGTTGTTTGATTATGGATGGTGCTCTGGGTTTGAGCTGAGATGTGGGTATCTCGGTGTGATTCTAGCGTGCGTTCTGGGTTGTGTACCCCTTCTTCGTGTATTGGCGGGAGCGAGCCGCTGGTTACTTGTGAACGGCTGCCGAGGGAAGATGCGATCTGGCCTCTTACCCAAGGGTCGTGTCGTGTGGGATGGAGATGTTGAGTGCTCGCTCTCGGCCCCTTAAGGACCGATCGTCAGTTGACCTTGTTTCGAATGACTACTTTCGTACAGACCGCCCGCCTTGTATTGGGCGGGGGTGCGGGGTGAGACTTGTAGTGGATAGCACCCCTCCTGGCCGGAGGATCGGTGTGATCGTGTCGGGAGTGGTCTGTCCCTCCTTAGTAGACTTTGCCCCGGCGAGGCCGGGGAAGGGTTCCACGGCTTCGAGGGACCTCTCGCGGGTAGTACGAGCTCGCCGCGGAGGGCCGGGCCGGGCTCGGAGATGCGAAGGGTACTATCCACTTACTTGGGCTTCGGTAGCCGTATGGTAGGGTCGGACACGGTGACGGCCGGTTCGGACCTATTCGGGCGGGTACGGTTGTACAACCTCTCGCAGTGTTAAACCTATAGCTATAGTCCGTGTCCACCGGTTATGGACGAGTCTTTCGATCTCTCACCCGACTAGTTACACTTCTCTTGTGCTTCTTCTCTTCCCCCGAGTGTGTGAGCCGGCTTCGGCCGTTGAGATGTGGGGATAGGAGCCGGTGGGCCCCACATCGCGGATGA
Organism: Cenchrus americanus; assembly: GCA_947561735.1. Classification (NCBI taxonomy): domain Eukaryota; kingdom Viridiplantae; phylum Streptophyta; class Magnoliopsida; order Poales; family Poaceae; genus Cenchrus; species Cenchrus americanus. The sequence goes on from OX387242.1 coordinate 194,795,615, forward strand.
GAGTTGGGTTCCGGATCGTGGTTGAGATCCGGTGTTTTGGTGTGGTATTCCTTGAGCGGGGTGTGGACCCCTGAGGTGTGGACCTCGGAAGCGGTAGCTTCCCCGAGGTGTGGACCTCCTCGCTTGCTCTCGCTTACCTTGTAAGTTGCCTTCTTCGCTTTGCTTAAGCTTTCTACGGCCGGATTAGGGTTACCTCATGCATAGTAGAATATACACCGCTTTTGCCTCTTTGTTGGGAAGGTCGACATGACCTACCCGCTTATCGGGTAGACCCTGGTGACTCTGACGCAGAGCCAGACTACGACTTCGACAACGACGGCTGGGTGGACTGAGCTCTTCCTACACTTGAGCTGCCTGCGGAGATGGAGTTTCCCGCGCTATCATGGAGCCGCTGCTAGACGATTTATTTCTGTTTGATTCCGTCCTGATGGACTTGTACCCGGCATGTGCCGAAGAGTTGTACTCTGATTAATGTAATAAAATAAATGTTGTACTCTACTTCATTGTTTTTACTTTTCTGTATGGATTTTGGAATCGCCCGAGACGGGGATTGCACGTGGTAGCCTCACTCGGGACTACCACCGAGGTGCTAAGATTCGGGATTCCGTTCGCGGAAATCCGGGTCGTTTCGGTTGGTATCGAGCCATGCTTGACTGTAGGACGAGCCCCAGGAATGGTCGATAGTACAGGAAGCCGTTTCTGAACCTTGAAACTTTATATAAACTCCTTGGCTTCCGTATGTATATAACTATACTTATATATATGCATTACCTTGATTAACTTTCACTAACTGCCTTACTAACTACGCTCTAACAACGTTGTGCAGATGGCGGAGACGACGTGGGTTACCTTGGAGTCGGACGGCAAGAGCTACGGAGGCTTCTGCCACCTGCTCGAGGGAGTGCACGGAGGCGGCGAGGAGTGGAGTCCGACGGTGTCAGCTACAAGGGGAGGGCCATGGGGCACTTGGAGCAGACTCCCACGTACCTGACCGTCACGGTACCAGCAGACCCACGGGTGCCAGAGTTTGAGGAGGTAGTGGTGTACTGCTTCGAGAGCTCGGTCACGGAGGCGCACCGGCCGGTGCACGCAGGGCTCTCAAGAAGGTTTGTGACCTGCTCAGAGAGAGGCTGAAGGACACACCGTTCAGGGTACTTCCGGCAGAGATCTTCGACCACGGTCGTTGGGACTCGAGTGACCGAGCACGGTACCAGGAGGTGACTCCAGTGGACGGGGAGGACCAGGCGATGCTCGCGGCCAGGCGGTGCATCCTGGCCCAGGACCAGGCACTGTTCTGGGCGGACGGAGAGACACTGTACCTTCGGTGGAGGTGTGACGTTGCCCTGCGGTAGGTTCGGGACTTGGAGGAGGACAAAGAGGACTTACTGGACGAGCTGGAGGCGGCGCACGAGAGGAATGGAGAGCTAGTACGGGCCGGGACCGGCAGCGGCCGCGGCCGCGGCCGACGCGAGAGAGACTCCGGAGGATCGCTACGTTGGAGGCACGGTTGAGGGCGAGCGGGGAGGCTCACCGGGTTTCGGTGGAGGCCGCGCGAGAGGATCGCGTGAGGTTGGCAGAGGCTCGAGACCAGGGTGGAGTCGATCGGAGCCGCGGCGAGTCGACTACCGAGGTCAAGGTGTGGGACCTACGGGGAGGCGAGCCGACACAACTACCACCACATGTGTTACCTGGGAGGACTGGTCTACGAGGAGAGGGACCGGGCGAGACGGGGACCCGCGCGGCCGGGGAGCGCTCCGACCGGCGAGAGGTGGCGGAGGCCGGAGGCGCTTTCCGCACGGCTACCACCTAAGAAGAGGCCCGGAGTGAGGATGGAGACCTTCGAGCTTCCCCCGACACTCCTACCACGAGTGCGGCCGTACCCGAGTGGTTCGCAGGACACAGCGGAAATGGATCGTGCTCTACAGGACACTTGTGACTACTACGGGGGACCGGCGATCAGGGTGCCGGGTTACCCAGGAGTCCACTCGCCACCGTTCTACTCAGTTCCACAGGACACCGGCTCCGAGACACCTCAGAGTATTCAGTGATGGGAGTAGAGATCTTGTAGCAGATTCAGAGTAGAGGTAATGAGTTAGATGTAATGCTACCGTTCATGTGACATGCCTGTAGTAGCTACCCCATGATATACCATGCGTTAGCAGGATGTGTTGCCGTGTACCCTCGAAGGTCGTAGGAGTAAACCTCGAGGTGCACCTCTTTTGTATGGTGGCATTGAATGAGTGACATGGATCTTCATGGTTTCTTTCGGAGTTCATGCTTCTTAATGTCTGTCTGAAATTTCGTGATTGTCAGCAGGATTACTCCATTATAGTTTATAACCTGATAAATACATTCTCCCTACCACTACTAACTATTGCAACTGGAACAGATGTCGGGAGCAAGGAGGTCCGGGCGACTCCTGGCCCGTTTCGAGGAGGTCGCCGGGGACGACGAAGGGGAGGATGCCCCTAACCCAGCGGGGAGCGAGAGGCCGCGGACGTCGTGGAGGTCTCGCGCCACGAGGCGGGCTCCGTGGAGGCCGAGGAGGCCGGGTTGGCGGTCGAGGAGCCGCGCGTGACGACGAGGGAGCTCGGGGAGCGAGGAGCTCGAGCACGAGCGGTACCCCGGCCCGGAGGGAGGAGCGAGGCCGGGCTCGGGGGACACGAGGTGCCACCACCGCCACCTCCCCCGAACTTGGCCGACGTGATGGCGGTGCAAACACGGCGATGCGGACGATCACTCGGATGCTAGCCCAGAACAACAACAACAACAACAACCCTAGGGGCCAGAACCGCTACGCGCCAGAGGGTTTCCAGAAGAAGGTTGAGAACTTCAACAAGGCTGCGACCGCCTACCTTCGACCACTCAGCGGACCCGATGGATGCGGATAACTGGTTGCGTGAGATCGAGAAGAAGCCCGGAGGCCGACCGAGCTTACCGAGGAGGAGTGTGTGAGCGTGGCGGCGCACCGGTCGGTCGGCACGGCCGGTGCGTGGTGGGACGGCTATCGTGACTCGCACGGGACCCGTTGCACATCGGGTGGGACGAGTTCGTGGAGGCCTTCGGGAGCCACCACATCCCGGACGCGGTGATGGATAGGAAGGCCGACGAGTTCGGGCACCTCAAGATGGGAAACATGTCGGTACGGGGAGTACGCCAACCGTTACCGGGGAGGCGATGAGGTACGTGCCCGAGGACACCGACACGAGAGAAGAAGAAGGTGTGCTTGGTTCGGGAAAGGGGGCCGCACAAGGGGATGGCACACCACTTGTCCGCGCACGGCCGCCCGACACTTCGCTCCATAATCGACAAGGCTGCGATAGTGGAAAGGTCAAGGCCGGAGTACATGGAGGTACGAGGGAGCAAGTCCAAGCGCACCGACCGGGCGGAGACGCTCGGGTCCACCCCGAGGCGAGAGGACGAGGGCTACGCACGGGGCCACCGGACTCGGCGGAGGCACCACGCCTCTCGGTCTCGGCCACGGAGCGGGGACCCACCCGGGTGGGAGTGGAGGTCGAACGGCCGGAAGCCGAGGCCACCACCGCGGGCGGCGGACGGATCCAAGGTGACGTGCTTCAGCGCCGTCGAGGTGGGGCATAAGTCGTTTGAGTGTCCCCGGCGGGTACCACCGGGGGAGTCGAGCCGCGGCACTCGGTTCCGGACCCCGGCCAAGCCACCGGCCACCGGGAGGACGGCCACCTCGTACACGGCGAGAGGTCCGCTCGGCCGCCGGCTACTCGGGGCCGGCCGAACCACCTCACCGGCGAGGATGCGGCGGGCGCACCCGACGTCACACTTGGTGAGTTCCTTGTTGACTCGGTTTTGGCTCTTGTTTTGTTTGATGCGGAGCTCGGTTTTCGTATATTTCTACCAAGTTTGCTAAAGAAAGGTCTTTACCAACTAAGCCTCGACCAAGGCCTATCTTGACTAGCTCTCCGCTAGGAGAGAAGAGGAGTACGTTAGAGTGCGGGGGAGTGAGGATGGTGTTTGAGGGGCTACCGTTCACGGCGGACTTGACAGTTTTGGAGTCTACGGGATAGACGTGATCTTAGGGATGGATTGGTTGGCAAAGCACAACGGGATAGTTTCTTGCAACCCCGAGTGATTCGGCTTGAACACCCCGGCGGAACTACGGTGCGGATTGAGCCACGAGTCCGAAGGTTGCTACGATGATGTGCAACATGAGTGGGAAAGAGATTGAAGAAATCCCGGTGGTCCGTGAGTTTCGGACGTGTTCCCGAGAGGAGCTTACGGAGTTACCCCCGGACCGAGACGTGGAGTTCGTGATTGAGGCGATGCCGGGGGGCGGGGCCCGTTGCTAAGAGTCCGTATAGGATGTCGTCGACGAGCCGGACGAGTTGAAGAAACGACTCAAGAAGTTGCTCGAGCAAGGGTTTGTTCGGCCGAGTGCCTCACCGTGGGGTTCACCGGTGCTCTTCGTGGAGAAGAAAGACGGTACGAAGAGGATGTGCATTGACTACCGCACGCTCAACTCGATGACAATCAAGAACAAGTACCCACTGCCCAGAATCGAGGATTTGCTGGATAGACTCAAAAAGGCAAGGTTCTTCTCCAAGATCGACTTGAGGTCAGGCTACCACCAGATGAAGATCCGGGAGCAGGACATACCCAAGACAGCCTTCACCACACGCTACGGCCTGTACGAGTTCGTGGTGGTTTCCTTTGGGCTGACCAACGCCCCTGCCTACTTCATGAACTTGATGAACAAGGTCTTCATGGAAGAGTTGGACAGAGTTTGTAGTGGTGTTTATCGATGATATCTTGATCTACTCTGAGACCACTGAGGAGCACGAGGAGCACCTGAGAGTTGTGCTAGAGAGGCCGAGGCGGCGAGAAGCGTACGCCAAGTTCGGCAAGTGCGAGTTCCGGATGGAGAAGGTCGCGTTCTTGGGACACGTGTTGTCGGCGAGAGGGGATAGCCGTGGATCCGTCCAAGGTTGAGTCGGTGACCAAGTGGGAGCAACCGTTAAACGTGACGGATGTCGAAGCTTCCTTGGGTTGGCGGGGTTACTACGGAGGTTCATTGAGAACTTTTCCAAGATCGCAAAGCCAATGACGGAGTTGCTCAAGAACAACACAAAGTTCGAGTGGTCGAAGCGTGTGAGAAGAGCTTTCAAGAGCTGAAAAAGAGACTCACCACGGCCCCGGTGCTTACCTTGCCGGACATCAAGAAAGACTTTGTGGTCTCTTGTGACGCTTCAAAGCAAGGACTTGGTTGTGTGCTTGATGCGGGAAGGGAAAGTTGTGGCTTATGCTTCCGGAAGCGGTGAAGAAACACGAGGAGAACTACCCGACACACGACTTGGAGGTGGCGGTTTGTTGTACATGCGCTCAAAATGCGGAGACACTACACGATAGGGAACAAGTGTGAGCCGTTTTCCGACCACAAGAGCACGAAGTACTTCTTTACACGGACCGAGCTGAACATGAGGCGAGAGACGGTGGTTAGAGCCGATCAAGGACTACGACGTCGAGATCAACTACCACCCGAGGCAAAGCTAACGTCGTGGCGGATGCACCGAGCCGGAAAACATATTGCAACAACCTCATGATAAGGGAAGAGCAACCTTTGCTTTGCATGAAGAGCTAGAGAAGGCGAGAATCGAGATTGTGGATCAAGGCCAAGTCAACGTGATGCAAGTGACCTATGACCTGGAGGAGCGAGTCCGTACGGCCCGTAAAGAGTGTGCGAGAAATCAAAGTGTTGCGAGAACTAATGAAGCGGAGGGCAAAGCGAGAGGACTATCGGGTTGATGAACGAGGCACCTGTGTGGTTGAAAGAACGGATCCGTGTACCACAAGACCAAGGCACTCCGAGAGCGGATCATGAGAGAAGCTCACGACTCGAGGTACTCGATTCACCGGCGAGCACCAAGATGTACGGAGATCCGAAGATCGGAGTGCTGGGTGGAAGGACATGAAGAAGGACATTGCACACTACGTGGCTGTTGCGATACCGTAGCGAGAGTAAAGATTGAACATCGAAACCCTGTTTGGTTTGTTGAAGCCGTTGGATATTCCGGTGTGGAAGTGGGAGGACATCTCCATGGACTTTGTGGTGGGACTCCCTAGAACACCAAAAGGAAACGACTCGGTTTGGGTCATAGTGGACGAGCCGACTAAAGTGGCTCACTTTGTGCGGTGAAGACCGGGTATGCAACCGAGAAGTTGGCGAGGCTGTTCGTAGAACACATACACGGGCTACACGGGGCACCCGAAGTATTGTGTCGATCGAGGGCCACGGTTGTCTCCAAGTTTTGGCGAGCTTCCACAAGCTTATGGGCACCACTCTCGATTCTGACACGACTTTTCACCCACGGGCCGACGGGCGGACGAGAGAGAGTCAACCGGGTCTGGAGGACATGCTACGAGCTTGTGCCCTCACCTATGGTGCCGATTGGGAGAGCGGTTGCCGTTTGCGAGTTCTCGTACAACAACGGCTTTCAAGCAAGTCTCCCGGATGGCACCCTTTGAGGCACTTTACGGTCGGAAGTGCGGGACCCCGCTAGCTTGGTCGGAGGTTGGAGAGCGAACTCGTTTGGGCCAGCAATCATTGAGGAAGCAGAGGAGAAGGTTGAGGAAGTTCGAGAGAACCTGAAAATCGCTCAAAGTCGTCAGAAGAGCTATGCCGACAAGAGAAGGAGAGAGTTGACCTTTGCAGTTGGCGACCGAGTGTACTTGAAAGTCTCACCGCTCCGAGGAACTAAGAGGTTCTTGGTGAAAGGAAAGCTTGTACTGAGGTACGTGGGACCGTACCTTATCACCCGTAGGATTGGGAGTTTGGCCTACCAGCTTGCACTACCCGAGACAATGGCAGGAGTTCACCCAGTGTTTCACGTGTCACAGCTGAAGAAGAGTGAGAAGGCAGTGGAGGCAAAGCAAGTGCCCATGGAGTTGCTTGACTTGCAAGACAACCTAGAGTATACAGAGTACCCCGAGAAAATCTTGGACGGAGTCTGTCAAGGAAACAAGGAGAACTACCATTCCCTTCTGTAAAGTGTTGTGGAGCAACCATACCGAACGAGAGGCTACATGGGAGAAGGAAGCCGATCTCAGGAAGGAGTACCCTCACTTGTTCACGGAGAAGGTCGAGGACTAAATCTCGAGGACGAGATTCTCGGTGGTGGGGGAGAATGTAACAACCCAGGAATCTAGGTGTGTAAATTTTGCGAAAATTTAAAACTTTTTGCTTGCATTTGGGTGCTATCAAATTTTTAGCCAAATTGCTAGCCTCTCACCAAATTCACCACTAGTTCATCCTATTTATAAAACTTATATTTAAAATATGGTATAACAAGTGAGTTGGAATTTTTCTCTGTTTTATTTGGAGATCTTTTGAGTGAAGTTTGAATTTGATTGGGATTCAAATTCAAACCCCTAATTAAACCTTTATTCAAATCTATTAGCTTTTAAAACCAAAGTGTAGCTAGGAGCAGTGGGCCGATTTCTCTTCTGTTGCTTCACGGCCAGCCCAACCCGTGGCTGCTATCGGCCCATCTGCACTGCGCGGCCCAAACCGACCCCCCTTCATCCCCTGCCACATGGGCCCCGCTCGTCAGACCCCCTTGTCTTCCCCAACCTTTTCCCCTTATCTTCTTGACCCGCCACGCCACAGCCGAGCCGGGCGGCCGCGCCGCCGGTCCAACCGCACCCGGCCCCGCGCGGGGTGGCGCGCGCGGCCAAGCCGGCCGGGCCGGCACGCACGCCAAGACCGGCGCGTGCTCGTGGACCCGGGCGCGTGACCGCGGGAAAGGTAAATGACCCCGCCGCCCTTTCCCCCAAGCATCCGAGGCGGGCGGCGCGTTGCCGCGGGCGCCATCCGGCCGGGGGCGGCGGCGAACCGGGGGGCAACTTGGGGCTTTCCCCCTCGGGATCCCGCGCGCGCGAGTTCAAAAGGGAGAGCGAGGGGAGCGGTGGCCTCGCAACCAACCCGCATTGGGGTTTTTGCCCCAAATCGGTGCGGCCATCGGAGGGGGGGGGGGGGGGGAAGAAGGAGGCGAGGAGAGAGGGAAGAGGAGCCGAGGGGGAGTGCGACGCGCGCCGCCGCGGCGCGTCGGCTGCGGAGGCGGGACGTGTTCGTGAGGCGACGTTCGTGTTCAAGGGGGAGGCGCCGTTCGTGATTGAGAGGGAGCCGGACCGGAGCACGCCGTGGACACCGACGTCGCGACGCCGCACCGCCAAGCCTGCTACGCCTTCACCGTCGACCCACGGTGAGCACCGTGGTCACCTCTCTCTTTCCCTTGCGCCGGTCGCCTTGAGTCGAGCGCCCGTGTGCGAGCCTTCGAGCCGCCTCTGTCCGAGCGCGCGCGCCGCCGCCTCCCCATGGGTGACGCCGCGTCGCGCCGTGTCGCGGCGTGCGGCGGCGGCTCGGGGTCATGGCTACCCCAAGCCGTGACGTCCCGGAGCGATCGCCGTTTTGGGGTCTTGTTGCTTCGCAGGTAGGGGCGGGGAACACCCCCGTGCCGCGTCGTGGTGCGGCGCGCCGTCGTGCGCCGCGCCGAACGCGCGTCGCGCCGCCGGCCGGTGAGCGGGATTGTCCTTCCGCCGCGGCGTGTTTACGGGCGTCTTGTCGCAGGGAGGCTTGAGACGCGTTGTCGTGATCCGGCCTTTGAGCCGTAGGTCGTTGTTGCGGGGGAGAAGGAGGGCGCGGGCGCCGGCCGGCCGCACCCCGGCGGCGCCGTGGCCGTGGCCCCGCCGCCCGTGGAACTCCGTGTGTGGGCGTTCCACGCCTAGTTCCGTGTGTGGGAGTGGATCTTGCAGGTGAGCGTGCACCAGGAACCCTACCGGCCGCACCCCAGCGCGCCCAGGGTTTCGCCGCGCCGGGGAGACGCGCGCGCGGGCGACGACGTCGCGCGCGCGCGCCGTGGCGAGTAGGGCGCTAGCCGGCCTTCGAGCCGCGCGAGCATGCGTGAGCACCGGAAGAGAGTGGTGAGGCCGAGGCGCACCCGGCGCCGAGTCCGGGTTTCAACCCGACGCGCGCCGCCGATGCGCGCGCGCGGCGAGGGCGCCGCCGGGCACGGCGGCCGGCGAGGGGAGAAAGGGACGGGACCCTGTTTTCCTTGGCTGCGGATCGGGGAAAGGCCGCTGGGCCGTCAGCGCAAGTGGATCGCTAGAGCCATCCGGCCCGTCGGGCCGCTAGGGGCCCAGCACGATAATAGGGAGGCCCAGCGTGTAGTGTTAGTCCCCGGCCCGGGGAAACCGGGGGAGGTTTTCTAGACTTCTTCCGCCTGGACTCGCTGGACCGAGCCCAAAGGGCTGTTTTCAGCCCAGTTAGCCTTCCAGCCCATTTTCGGCCCGTGGAGCAGGAAAATCCCTTTTCTTTTCTGTTTTTTTTTCCAGAAAATGTTTTAGACCTTTAAAAATTAGTAATAAATTCTAGGGAGCTCCGAAAAATACAAAACTAATTTCTATAAATCCGTATTTGCAAAACCTTGCCGATTGTAGGTAGTTCGGGCTCTTTTGGATTTTCTAAGTTGGATTTTATTTGGAGTTAATGCTTAGATGTGCACCGTATTTATATTTTCGCGTCGAATCTCGTGCGCGGACCCGAGCTTCGACCGGAGAGGGCGTGGAGGGCCGGGGGGCCGCGCCGGGGGGGGGGCTCGCTTCGCCGGCAACAAAGGTGTCATGTCACTCCCAACCATATAGATCCTATGTTGTTTTTTAGCTGCTAGTGCTTTACTTTAATGCATGGAATTGTTGGATTGCATAACCCGTTTATTAGCCATGCCTTGATGTTTTGATATATCCTGTTCCTTGTTACGCTACTGCGGGACTAGCTACGGACCCCTAGCTAGTCCCTTGCTTCAACTATCCATACTTTTGTTGTTTGATTATGGATGGTGCTGCGGGTTTGGTGAGATGTGGGTATCTCGGTGTGATTCTAGCGTGCGTTACGGGTTGTGTACCCCTTGTTGTGTATTGGCGGGAGCGAGCCGCCGGTTACTTGTGAACGGCTGCCGAGGGAAGATGCGATGCGGCCTCTTACCCAAGGGTCGTGTCGTGTGGGATGGAGATGTTGAGTGCTCGCTCTCGGCCCCTTAAGGACCGATCGTCAGTTGACCTTGTTTCGAATGACTACTTTCGTACAGACCGCCCGCCTTGTATTGGGCGGGGGTGCGGGGTGAGACTTGTAGTGGATAGCACCCCTCCCTCTGGAGGATCGGTGTGATCGTGTCGGGAGTGGTCTGTCCCTCCTTAGTAGACTTTGCCCTGGCGAGGCCGGGGAAGGGTTCCACAGCTTCGAGGGACCTCTCGCGGGTAGTACGAGCTGCCGCGGAGGCTGGGCCAGGCTCGGAGATGCGAAGGGTACTATCCACTTACTTGGGCTTCGGCAGGTATGGTAGGGTCGGACACGGTGACGGCCGGTTCGGACCTATTCGGGCGGGTACGGTTGTACAACCTGCGCGAGTGTTAAACCTATAGCTATAGTCCGTGTCCACTTTGGTTATGGACGGTCTTTCGATCTCTCACCTGACTAGTTACACTTCTCTTGTGCTTCTTCTCTTCCCCGAGTGTGTGAGCCGGCTTCGGCCGTTGAGATGTGGGGATAGGAGCCGGTGGGCCCCACATCGCAGATGAGAGTTGGGTTCTGGATCGTGGTTGAGATCCGGAGTTTTGGTGTGGTATTCCTTGAGCGGGGTGTGGACCCACGAGGTGTGGACCTCGGAAGCGGTAGCTTCCCGAGGTGTGGACCTCCTCGGCCCTCTCTGCTTACCTTGTAAGTTACCTTCTTTGCTTTGCTTAAGCTTTCTACGGCCGGATTAGGGTTACCTCATGCATAGTAGAATATACACCGCTTTTGCCTCTTTGTTGGGAAGGCGACATGACCTACCCGCTTATCGGGTAGACCACGGTGACTCGACGCGAGCCGGACTACGACTTCGACAACGACGGGCGGGTGGACCGAGCTCTTCCTACACTTGAGTGCGCTGCGGAGATGGAGTTTCCCCGCTATCATGGAGCCGCTGCTAGACGATTTATTTCTGTTTGATTCCGTCCTGATGGACTTGTACCCGGCATGTGCCGAAGAGTTGTACTCTGATTAATGTAATAAAATAAATGTTGTACTCTACTTCATTGTTTTTACTTTTCTGTATGGATTTTGGAATCGCTGAGACAGGGATTGCACGTGGTAGCCTCCTGGGACTACCACCGAGGTGCTAAGATTCGGGATTCCGTTCGCGGAAATCCGGGTCGTTTCAGATACTTCTTGCAGGTTTTTATTTGACAATCCAGCTGCTCAAGATTACAAGGGGGTGGGAAGCAGAAGGCCTGGCGAAAGAAGCGAAAGTATGCTTCATTCATTTTTCTTTCTTTGCTTCTTCAGCTCCTCCCGCTTCAACTGTTCCAGGACCACCGTGACGGCAACTTGGAAGCTTCGGGGATGACCGTGGCTCGCAGCCTCCATCAGGCTGTCCCAAGCAGCTTTTAGGTTACTGTACCTGTCAGAAACATCTAAGATAGAAGAACAGTTGTTAGAAATAGAGATCTGAGCTCAAGCATGGAGTCAAATAAAGATGGAAGTTTTACCACCTACTAACGCCTCCAAGGCCATGCGGCGTTCGTGTTCGGCATGGCAGCGGGCGGTGATGTCTCGCAGATCATGCTCCAGATGCCGAACGCGGCGGCGCAACTGGTGATTGACCCTCTGTTCTGGCGTGGCGTCCTCTTCTTCAAGGGAGGAGTCAGAGGGGATGTCCTCTGGCATTTCTTCGGTCCCAAGGATTTCTTCAGGAAGCAGATCAAGGCTGGAGAAAACAAGAAGGGGTAAACATGAGATTGCAAATGAGAGCAAGAAGCAGGTTAAAAGAAAACTCACTCTCGAATGGTGCGCTTCTTTGGTGGGGTGTTGTCCTCCTTGATGGGTTGCTTGCCTCTGTCCACCATGGCTTTGGGGTTTTCTCTTCTGGAGCGGGGGAGAAGATGTGAAGTGATGGATGAGTGTGCCAGTGGATTTGCAGGGCATCCCAGAGGGCTACTTTATTGACTGAGAGAGCATTGGGAGTGATGACTGGTTGGCGTACGTTATTGGAATACCAAGCGGTAGGGTTTTTCTCCCGAATGCGAAGGGTTTTCAATGAACAGTGCTTATGGATGCCCGAACTGAGGATTTTCTGCGGATTTTACGCCAAGGGGCACTTGTTTTCGCGTATTCGGCTCAAGTAAAGTTCCCGAATGCGTTTAAGAAAAATAAGGTTCGCAGTTGCAAACAGGAGGGGATCATCACAATACAAGCATGGAAATTGCCGAAGATCAAACATCCCTAGTACAATCTAATCGAAAAGCCTGTTTAGCACAGACTGGGGATGAGTGAGTTCGGCAATGGCGTCGCCGTGGCCATCGAGACGCTCCAAGATGACTTCGATCTCGTCGAGGTCTTCTGGTGCGCCGCCCTGGAAGCCGCGCAGCTGGATGGAGTAGTCGACACCGGTATGCATCGCCATGGCAGCCAAGCCCAGGGTGGTGCCGAGGCGGATGCCATGGACGGCCACCTCGTCCAAACGGTCTTCCACTGCGGCGAGACGCTCTGCTGGGGTGTCACCGGGAGTGTTCACCTTGTCAGCCAACTGCTTCACCAGCATTTTCAGCTGGTCAAGCTCGGCGTCGCAGGCTGCAAAATGCAAAGTAGTGATGATTAGCATCAGAAGCCGAATGGGATTGGAAATTAATCTAAGGGAAAATACCATCGATGGTTGCCAGCAACTGTTTGCGCTGGTCCTCCCACTCGAGTTCGGCGATGCCAGCCTTCTTGGAGACATCTTCCAGCTCGCACTGGGCCACCTCGAGCTCCGCCTTGAAGCGGAGGGCGTCGAGCTCCCCATAGGGCACAGGGGAGTAGTTGTTCGACTCCGAGGAGTCGTCCGGCAGAGGCTGATTCATGGCCGGCGCGGGGGCCGGGTTCCAGTGGATGAGCCTAAAACAGAGAAGATCGTCAGAAACAAAGGAAAAATCTAGAAAGAATCATAAGAGAAGATGACGATCATTGCCACCGACGCGCGCCGGCGTGGCTTCCTTCCGCCTCGTCAGCGGCGCGGCGCCTGTTGTTGCTACCCGCCATTGGTTCTTGGGGCCGCGCTGGTGATTGGAAAAGCAAGCTTGAGTTGGCAAAGATTTGAAGGCTAAAGGCTTGGTGAAAGACTGGGGGCACCTACGGTTTTATTTATAGGACTGGTGAAAAGATCGTGGCCTTGAATCGTGGTGCATATCCCGAGAAACTTGGAAAGTGGAGAGGTTTCCTTAACCGATTCGCCGTCGGGTCGTTTGGAATTCAAGCTGAGTCATATTCGGTTGACTCGCTCGGCTGAGTTGCGGTCGGAGTGCTATTCGGATATAGCACTGTTTGACCATGGCTACTGAATAAATCGTCCAGAGTTGCAAACAAAGTCATGCAGAGAAAAAGAAAATGAAGTTTATAAAAGGCAACGTTACAAGGACGGTTAATTAGGTTACACGTTGCTCAGTACAACTAAATGTTCAAGTTCTTTGCAATTACACTGGAGGCATTTGATATTATCTGATTAATGTTCTTCATCCGTTCCTGATAATCTCTCTGAGTGTTGGATAGGGCGGAAAGTTGTGCCTCGAGCTGATTTGCTTCAGTCATGGCCGCTGATGCTTCCTCTTGGGTTTTCTCTATCAATCCAGGGAGCTCCGCTATTTTCTTCTCGTCAGCTTCAATTTCAGCTGATAAATTCCTCAACTCGGTTTCTAGTGCAGTCTTTCTGGCAATTTTCAACTCGAGAGCGGATTGCAGATTGGTCAGCATTTCCTTGTGGCTCTCGGTTTGGGCTTGTGATCCTTTCGCAGCTTGCACAGCTTTGGCTTTCTTTTGCTCAATGGCTAGTCGGGAGGATTGGCTTTTCAAGGCTCGCCTTATCGCCACGTAATGAATATCCAGACCTGAGATAGGCTCCAAGGAAGCTTTGATGTCTTCAGGGAGCTCTTGACTGATGGGTTCAAGCATTTCGTCGAAGTGATCGACATATCTAATTTGATCTCGGGCATCTTTTTGTAGCCAAGAGAAGATTTCTCTGAGCCTTGCCTGAGTTTCCTCCGGCAGAGCCTGATTTTGAGTTCCTCCATCCCCTGTTTCGGCAGCTGGATCATTCACCATGAATGAGCTCGATGGTGATGAAGTTTGATCCTGAGAAAGAAGGATTGCCGAATTAGGAATGGTTTATTAAAAGAAGATGACAGAGTTGGGTGCATGTCCCTACCTCAAGCCTGGTTCTCTGAATTGGGGCAGGGACTTGTTCAGGTTCAGGGGGAAATTCTTGGGCAACTGGTAGAAGAGGAGTCTGAGGAGCTCTTGGCAAAGCTGAAGCTTCTACTTGAGGGGAAACTGGTGCAGTCCTTGGAAAATTTGGGGCTTCTGGCTGAGGTGAAGGTGGATTTGTCCCTGTTGAGACTGGGATTTCTGTTGGGCCAACGGGAGATTGAACTCTTAGGGGGCTTGAAGCTTCTGGTTGGACTAATGGGTTCATTTCTGGTGAAGCTGGCACTTCTGCTTGAGGAGGAGATGATTGGGTCCCTGGTGAAGTTCGGGTCTCTACTTGAGCAGAAGATGGTTCAGCCCTTGGTGAACTTGTGCGCTAAGGGGAAGAAGTTTCCAATATTTCTTCTGCAAATGTCAGATGAAGAGTAAATGCCAGTGTAAATAATGACCTTTGAAGGAAAAAGAAGTAATAAAGGTCATACCAATAGATGAAGCATTGGCAGGTTCTGAAGCTGATGGTTGTTGGGTTCTAGTCTGAAATTACACAGGATGAAATTTATCAGAATAAGAGTGGTCTTGTGTTCAAGAAAGAAAAAATGTTACCTCAACGAGGACCTTTTTAGTGGTTCTTTTCTTCTTGGCAGCTGGAGGTACAACCAAGGGTAGAGCTTTTCTCTTGTAAGAGGTTGAGTTGTGAGAGTAGGGTCCATTGTGGCATATCTGGCCATCAGCTGAGCCAGAGTTGTGGACTTGAATCCCAAAGCAGAGATTGGGCCTACCCCATTATAAGCAAATGTCCTCGCTCAAGAAGCAGGTACTGTATTCTGCAAAGGGTGGCCAAAATCATGATTAAGTAGTGAACAGTATGCCTAGTCAAAGAAAAGATAAGTATGTTACCTTTGAAGTTGGTTGAAAATCAGGCATCAGCTCAAGACAGAATGAGTGCACTGGCTCATTGAAGATGTGGTCATGGAATTCTTGCCACCAGGAGATAAAAAGAGGGTGAGCTATTGTTGTTGGTGTAAAGACCTAGGCATAAAGAGTTGGGCTGCAGTTGTATTCAAAGACCCTTCTGGCCTAAATGTTTTCTGTGATTTCCTCTCTGGATTTGAGGAACTCATGAAGAAATAGCCTTGGAGGCATTTGGCCACATCCTAGTTGTTGGGCCATCATATTTGGCTGGTAATACTCATAAGTGCTGTGATTTAACCTTCCCCCACAAAATTCTGCTGGCAAGGCACATGGATGGATGAAGATATTGAAGATTTCTATAGATCTTGCATCATGACATCCAGTTTCAAAAGAGAATTCAAAGGGGAGGGTTAAATTGTCATTGTTCAGATAAGGGAGCCAAACGGGATCAGGGAAACCTCTGAAGAAGAGCTCAAAAAGCTGACTGACATTCTGGTCAATAGATATGGTTGAAGCAGCTTCTCCATGAGTTTGGCATCCTCTGGTAATCTGGGCTTCTCCTTCTTTGTGACTGGATGAAGGGAACAACCGATTCTTGAGATTGATTCCAATGATCCGGTGCATGTACAGTTGCAGCCATAATTGCACAAACCACCAAGGGCCGTTGACACATGGTATCTTCTGGCCGGTGTGCATTTGGGAGATAGTCTGGTGGAGCATGTGATACACACTCCCTAGGAGATATTTTCCAAGAGGGATGCGACGACCAGCAGCCAAATCTGTAGCCATGGCAATGTGATTCAAAGTTGGCTCATTGGCCTTACCACAGAAAATGAATCTGCATAGCCACATGTTCACGAATGCCCTGTATTCAACTTCACCTAGAGGGCCATCTTTCATGTGATTTTGGATATAGGACTTGTATCCACCTCCTGTCTTCACTCCTTTCTGCCTTGTGGAGCCTCTGTTTTGGAAGGGATACATGGATCCTGAAATGTCAAGGCCGGTGATCATGTATACATCGGCCAAAGTAGGAGACATTGGGCCGTGACCAAAGAGGAAAGCATTGACGCCATTTGACCAAAAGTGGCAGGCTGCTATCAAAAGATTTTCATTCTTTGGAGTTTCAGCCAAAGATAACTCCAAGCATTGGGTGATGTGGAGGTTGTCCCAATTACTGGTCTAGGCGCTGTTATATGCAAGTATCCTCTTATACCAATTTCTCCAACCTGCAATTGGGGGCAAAGGCCAGTTCTTGAAAGCATCTTGCCACAGAGGAGGCCCTGATAAAGCCGCTTTGAAGGGGATTCTTTTGGATTCCGCTTCAATGAACTCGCGGGGATCAGAAGTTCCCACGGGTCCAAGGAAATATGATGTTGAGTTGTCCTCAGTGTAAATCAAAAGCTCGGTAGAAAGCTCCTATCAAGAGAAGACGGGAAAAGAAATCTGAGGTAAAAATTTAAAAGAATAATGCCGAATGAGCCTTAAGGGGATGAAATTTACCTGAGCAGCTTGATTTTGATCCGCCATTGAAGATTTGAGCTTGGGGAAAGAATGACCTAGGGTCTGGATCTGGACAGAGACCTCGATGGATTGCTAGGGGGAAGAATAGGTGTTGAACAGATTTGACTCGAAGACGTTGGCGTTTGCAGTCAATTTCAGAATAAAATCACTTTTATCCCGTAATTGAAGGGGCATATGTTAACACCAAAAATTGGTATAGGAGAGGGGCTGATTTGTGGGCCTAACTTGGTGACAAATCCCGTCAAGCGGAAGAAGATTTCTTCAGAAGATTCGGCAAAGATGCTTGCGGTCGGCAGTTTTGCTTCCATTCGGCAAAGGAACTGTTTGCGCTGATTTCGCGGGATCGCATGGTGATGTGGCCCGAGCGGAAGGGATGAATGGATGGATAAGCATTCGCACTTGGGCGTTAAATTAGGTATCAAATATTGTGCTCGTAGTGCACCAGGAGTCGTGCTAGGACAGGGTATAAATATGAACCCTGGATGTATGTAATGGTAATCGAACATTCTCATAACAAACCGGCTTTACGCCAAACCTTATAGTCCTCTAGTCGTGTCGTCGAGTTCTTCGAGAGGGTTCATCGATCCGTCGACCTCCGTAAGTACCGGCAACCTTGTATCATGTCTAGTATCATCCGGTGGATTTAGATTGTGATGCAAGTAGTTTTGCTACCATGCTTAGTATCATGCGGTGGATTTAAGCTTGGTTCAAGAGGGTTTCTTGTTAGATAATGAGCCATGCGGTGGGCTAAGATTTATCTTGGAGCTAGTTATCGGCTCTATTAGATTTTGGCAAGATCTAATAGATCCATTAAGTTACCACGTGTTGCTTTGAGTTTTTACTTTATGTTTAAATTCACGTAACACTCTTTTGCCCAATTTAGATTGATTTGAGTCGGCTTTATCTTATTTTGTGATCTTTACATTGCACGGTCACATCTTTGCCTCAATAAGGCACGTGGATCACGTGATCTCAAATAGCCGAAACCGAATCGATCTAAGTTGTCACGTGTTGCGGGTTCAAACTTGTTAATCTTGTGTAAACCTTGACAGAACTGGGTATCATGCGGTAGATGAAGGTTTTTGGGTTGTTTTAGAGCTAATCATCCGGTGGATTAGATTTCGATTCAATCTGATAGGTTTATCATCTTTGGCAATGTTTGTTCCTTCTCCACGGATCCCGATTCGGCTGTACAGCCGTATTCGGTTATGCTTTCATGAGTAAAACGTGTTTATAAGTTATGTTTTAAATAATGCATGCTTTTAGCTTTCCTTATTTAGATTGTATCATGCGGTGGATAGATCTTTTGTGGTTAGTGGTGTGATTTCAAACAAGTTGTATCATGCGGTGGATTAACTTGTTTGGTTTCATGCTTACGGGTTTTAAAGTGCCTAGACATGTGGTAGACTAGTGCTTTGGGCCTATGCATGCTTGTTCATTACATGTTTGTAATCATGCTTTACTTCATTTATTGTTTATTGTTATTTATTTTTGAGGATCGGTCATGGTCTTGTGCACGAGCAATGTTATTCAAACAAAGACTGATCTATCGTCATGCATACGTCATCCGTTCGGCTATGTTCTGTTTTACGCTTTAAAGCTCCCGAATGGTTTCTAATCTGTTGGCAGATAGCTTCTCATAGCTATATGTCATCTTACATGGCTTTCTAGCCGCAAATATGGAACTGTCTCGTACCACCCGGCAAGTTCCAAGTTTTGGTATTTAACTACTTTGTCTTTTGTTAATTTTCAGGAAAAATTGACTGGCACGATTTGGAATCTGTTTCGTGTGTTAAGCTAGCTTTGTTCGGCTTGCTGTGTGCTTGGCGCAGGGTGCGGATTTTGCGTCAACACGAGGAGCCACAAGCGCCCGAGGTAGACCTTAAACCTTTGCCCAAAGGATTAAAGTATGAATTTTTGGGCCCAGACAAGACCTATCCAGTCATAGTGAGCGACGAGTTGAGTCCCGAAGAACATGAGAAGTTGCTGATTTTATTAAAAAAACAAAGGAAGGTGATTGGATATACGATTAATGATCTCAAAGGTATTAGCCCAGCCTTTTGCACTCATCGTATACCAATGGAAGACCAATGTAGGCCCGTAGTGGACCACCAAAGGAGGATAACTCATGCCATGCGAGAGGTAGTAAAGAAAAAGGTCATCAAGTTACTTGATGCCGGAATCATCTACTCGGTTCCGCATAGCGAATGGGTGAGCCGGTACATTGTGTACCAAAGAAAGGAGGTTTGACCGTGGTGAAGAATGAGAAGAACGAATTGATACCACAAAGAACCGTGACCGGGTGGCGGATGTGTATTGATTATCGTAAGCTTAACAAAACGACGAAGAAAGATTACTTCCCCCTACCGTTCATCGACGAGATGCTCGAGAGATTAGCAAACCACGCTTATTTTTGCTTTCTCAATGGGTACTCGGGGTTCATGCAAATTCCCATTCACCCGGACGATCAACACAAAACAACGTTTACATGCCCTTACGGAACGTTTACATATAGAAGGATGCCCTTCGGTCTATGCAACGCTCCGGCCTCTTTTCAACGTTGCATGATGGCCGTATTTTCGGAATTCATCGAAGAAATTGTCGAGGTGTTCATGGATGATTTTTCCGTTTATGGGAAGACGTTCATGGATTGCTTGGCAAACTTGGAAAAGGTCCTCATGAGGTGTGCGGAGGTAGACTTGGTGTTAAATTGTGAAAAGTGCCACTTCATTGTTAAGCAAGGCATAGTGCTCGGACATGTTATATCCGAGAGAGGCATTGAAGTGGACAAGGCTAAGGTAGAGACGGTTGAGCAACTCCCACCTCCAACGGATGTTAAGTCCTTAAGGAGCTTTCTAGGCCATGCCGGATTCTATAGAAGATTATTAAGGACTTCTCAAAGATCACTAAGCCTTTAACGCATGTTCTTCAAAAGGATGTGGCTTTCGACTTTGATGAGAAGTGCCTAGCAGCATTCCGGACCTTGAAAAGTGTGTTGGTCAGTTCTTCCATCATTCAACCTCCGGATTGGAGCCAACATTTCGAGATCATGTGTGACGCAAGTGACTACGCCGTACGCGCAGTTTTGGGTCAAAGAAAGGAAGGCCGAGTTCACGCCGTTTACTATGCTAGCAAAACTCTTAGTGGGGCACAATTAAATTATGCCACTATGGAAAAGGAGTTGCTAGCGGTGGTTTTTGCTTTCGAAAAATTCAGATCTTACATCGTGAACTAGAAGGTCATTGTTTACAACGATCACGCAGCCATCAAGTATCTCTTGGCTAAGAAGGAAGCTAAACCACGTTTGATTCGTTGGATCCTTCTTCTCCAAGAATTTGATGTTGAAATTCGTGATAAAAAGGGGGTGGAGAATGTTGTGGCCGATCATTTGTCTAGGATGAATCGTGGACAAGATGATAAAGAGCCCATAGAAGATAAGATGAGAGATGACCACCTCTATCGAGTGCTCGATAAAGACACTTGGATGATTGATATCATTCGAGCGATTCAGAAGATGCCTCTCGATCATCTAGATAAAAACTCTCAAAAGAAGATAATCTCTGAAATAGGAAATACTTTTGGGATGCACCATACCTCTTGAAACTTGGCAATGATGGAGTCATGAGAAGATGTGTGCCAAGAGAAGAGAGGGTAGAAGTTCTAAGGAAGTGCCACTCGGCGGAGTACGGTGGACACTATAGCCATTTTCGAACCCAAGCAAAAGTATGGTCGAGCGGATTCTATTGGCCGGAGATGCATGAAGATACTAAAAGATATGTTGCATCATGCCCCGAATGCCAAAGAACCGGAAACATTCTCAAAGGAATTCTATGCCCTTGAATTATAATCTACAAGTCGATTTATTTGATGTATGGGGTATAGACTTCATGGGGCCTTTCAAAAACTCATGCGGATATGAACATATTCTAGTCATGGTGGATTATGTATCCAAATGGGTAGAGGCTATGCCATGTCATAAAGCTTCCACGGAGGAGTCCATTACTATGATCAAGAACGTGATTTTTCCTCATTTTGGTACACCGAGAATCTTGATAAGTGATGGAGGAACTCACTTCACCAGGAAGAATTTCAAAAAGTGCTTGTCCAAGTTGGGGATTGAACATAGGGTCTCTACGGCCTATCACCCACAAATCAACGGACAAGCGGAAATGTCAAATAGACAATTAAAATGCATCCTCAACAAAACTATAGAGAAGGGAGGCAAAGATTGGTCAAAGAAATTAGACGGAGCTTTATGGGCTTATCGAACGGCATTCAAGACACCGATAGGTATGACCCCTTATCAATTCGTCTATGGAAAAGCTTGCCATCTTCCGGTTGAGTTGGAACATAAAGCCTATTGGGCGATTAAAGAGATGAATCTCGATCTCAATGCCGCGGTGGTGAAATGAAGGATCCAAATAAGCGAGCTAGAGGAGATGAGGTTGAAAGCATATGAAAATGCAAGCATATACAAAGAGAGAATCAGAAGGTGGTATGATAAAAGATTGAAAAAAGAAAGAATTTAAAAAAGGAGATAAGGTCCTCCTCTACAATTCGAGGTTTAAAACATTCGGAAAGGGGAAATTGCAAAGCAAGTGGGACAGACCTTATGTTGTGCATTCGGTGCTCTCCAATGGAGCGGTAACCATTATGGATATAAAAGGCGATCAATTTATGGTGAATGGTCAACAGCTTAAGGTTTACTACAAACCCGACGTTGTGCCCCTTCACCATGTTGATGTCTTCACCATAGAAGAAGAGCCCGAACGTCCCGCCTAGGACGAAAAACAAGGCATGAATTTCCGTAAATAGTTTTTCTTTTAATTTTCTGGATTTTCTCACGAAGATTTACTGGGCCAACTTTTTCCATGGGCTAAGGAGGTGAAAAAAGGGCGGTGCACGAAAAACCGGACCAACCCAGCCCCCGAGACAGGGTGGGCCGGCCGGCCTAGTCCGACCGGCCCGGTATGGTCCCGGCGGCGGACGTCCCCGATTTTTGCCCGAATTGCTCCTTTTCGACTTCCTTCTTCGGTCAGAAAATTTTAAGGGAAGTTAAAAAAAGGAAAATGAGGTTCCTAGGGTTTTTCTCTTCGGACTATTTATTTGGCCGAATTGGGAGCTCGGGAATCAATCCCACCAAGCAATATTTTGCATCCACACAGCAGCCATTGTGTTCTTGAGGAGCCTAGAGTTGAAGCTAGAAGCCAAGGAGCCATCGATGGAGGAGGCGAAGCGATGCGAGCTCAAGCTACCCGTCGAGATCAAGAGAACCGCCCGCATCCGTTGCGGAGGGCGTGCCCCGACCGGAGCTATTGCACCTCGCAACTCCATCGAAGGAGAGAAGGTCCCTACGCCCGTTCGAAGGTCGGCGCGCATCCAAGGCATGAAGCGGAAAGACTACAAGGAGGTGTCGCCCGAGCCTAAGGATTATGGGGGTAGCGACTACTCCGATGATCGTAGCCCGAGCTCGTGGGCGGCCGCCGGAAGAGATGATAACGACCTCTACATTTGGGATGAGGTGCCCAAGGAGAAGACTCCCGAAGGCCCCAACGGCGGCGGCGGCGATGGCGGCGACGACAATGGTGGTGGCGACGACGGCGGCGACGACGGTGGAGACGATGGCAATGATGACCCATTCGGATTGCATTCGATGTGTTGTGCGGCTTGCCGTCACTCCATTGGGGATCTCTACGCGTCGGTCGACGAATGTCTCCAAGCCATGGAGGCGATTAAGCAGCGTTTGGAGGATTTGGAGCGCGTAGTTGAAGACGACTACAAGTTCCTTAACCGCAACGTGCGCAACCTCTTTGGCATGGTCGAGAACATGAGAGGCAAGTGGTGCAATACTTGCGGAAAGTACCACTAGGTCTAGTTTTCACCTAAGGAATTTTGTAAGGTACGACGAGGACGCCGTATGTTTTTAGCGTGGGGGAGAGCTAGCTAGCTAGCCTTAGCTTTTGAGTTTCAAAGTTTATGTTCGGTTTAGTCTTCGAGAGAGGAGAGTCTTAGAGTTTAAAGAGTCTTAGTTTTCGAGTGTGTTTTTAAATTTTTGCAAGTTTGAAGTGTCTTAAATTAGTGTTGAGTCAAAGAAAATCAAATAAAAAGAGTCTTTATATATTTTTTGTCTTGTGTGATGCTTATATTTATTCACTTGTTTATCTATCTTTGATTCTTGATATATGAACATAAGTGTGTGGTTCGAAAAACGTTTACCGTGGTGCTTAGTGGAATTGCTACTACTTAAAGTACCCATACCGCACTTCGATCTTGAGCTTCACATATTAGTTGTGCTATGTTCAATGCTAAAAATTGGAGGATTTCAGTTCTGAAAATTATCTTAAAAACCTTGTGATAAAGTTTAGGAAAACCTTTTTTTCCAAGTTGAGAGTGAAAAGAAAAAAATCCTATACAAAGTCAATTTATTTTTTTGCTCCACCATAAGTGTGATTAGCACGATGAGTTAGGCTAGGATCCTTCTCTCTTGGGAGTTTTAATTTCGAGCAATGATCATGTTCTTGTACTTATCTTTTGTTGCTAGCCTCGTCTTGCATTCGGTAACGTGACTTTCACATCGGAAGTCCCGTACATCGCTGAATTCCATACCCAACCCTATACATCTCTTTTGTACATCGCATTCCTTGAACACAACCTACTTTCAAAAGTTTCGTCTCGTCTCT
This sequence comes from Cenchrus americanus, assembly GCA_947561735.1. Lineage (NCBI taxonomy): Eukaryota > Viridiplantae > Streptophyta > Magnoliopsida > Poales > Poaceae > Cenchrus > Cenchrus americanus. The sequence continues at coordinate 194,818,970 of OX387242.1, forward strand.
AGCATGATTTATTTAAAATTTCAGATTGTATGCATGCAAGAAAGAGAGGAGTTGAGAGATTTGAAAAGTTGTCAAGAGAGGGGAAAATAAAGAGAAAAGTATGAGTATGGAAAAGAAAGAAAGAAAGAAATAAAGATAAAATATAGAAAAGTAAAGAAAAAGAAAAAAAATATGAGAATGAGAGAATGAAAGAAAAAGAAGAAAAAAGAGAAAAGAGGAGTGGCAATAAAGATATGAGAGGGATGAATCAAGTGAAAGAAAAAATAAAAGTGTAAGGAAGGATGTCACGTTGTTGAGAGACGAAACTTTCATTCTTTTCCAACCATGTGCAATCCGACAACAAGGACGTCATCGGTGCCTCGTAGTCATAATTTTCTTTTGCCCTTGCACATGTCCACCATTCTAAATCTTCTCGTCCTTGATATCCCTACATATGGTTAATTCTCATGATCATTGGCTTTGAAAGGTAAACAACCATTAGAGGAAGTTCTTAGTTTGACAATACTTGTGTTGATTGCGCTAGCCCTACATATAGCTCCACTTTACATGTTGTATGAGAGATTTATGGGAGGTGAGAGTTTTATAAAATTGGTTTAGGATAGCCACCTCATATGAGTGACTTGAGAGAGCTTGGAGAAAGGTTTTTGTCTAATACTTGTTGCAGGAATTTTGTTTTTAAAAAATCATAAAAACCCTCCGATGGAAGCAAAGAAGTAAGCATGGCTGAAATTGAAGGCTTCGAGTGAAGAGTTTGGGTTGTGGGGTAAATCTTGACGTGGTAAAGATTCTAAACGCCCATGTTTATGTTCGATGATCATTACTTTATGTTTATGTATTAAAGATGAAAGGATTGACTAACTTGTGAAGAAGGATTAGCAGTACACGATTACAACACTTTGGACGAAGTTCTTTTACGAGTACTTGCTCGAGGACGAGCAAGAGCTAAGCGTGGGAACCGGTTGTTGACGGTGTATTTTGGTACACCTAGCATGTTCATTACACTTTGGTTTGGATTTAATTATGGAACTAACCCGCCACTAGGCACACTAATCATATAACAAGTTCATCTATGTGCATGCTTTTGGAAGTGTTGTGTTTATGTAGGAAAACATAGACATAAAGGACGGATTCGCAACAAGTTCAAAGGAGCATTTACAGAGTCTTGTTCGTGTTCATGAGCTTGATGAAATCACTTCCAATGGTGGCAAGAACCGAAGTGCTATGAGGAACACCCCCGGAGATTGAAGCGTAAAAGACCGAAATTCATGCGCGGAGAACCTCCATCTTGGACGTGAGGATGACATCGTCAAAATCATGCAAGTGGAGGGGGCAAAGTGCATAATCACCTGAGGACCCACGGGAGCGAAGGGGCGACCGAACCGGGCCGAGATGGGCCTGGGCAGGCCGGCAGGCCCAGCCATTCCGGGGGTCGGTTCGGCCCCCTTTCCTTGCACCCGAAGGATCTTCAACCCTAAAACCCTGGAGGCGCCGCCATTCGACAGGGGGAGGGCCATTCGCACCAGGAGGCCATCCACAAGCTAGAGAGAGAGGAGGGAGATCTCCAGAGGGAGATCGTCCACCTCGAAGGAAGCACCCACAAGTGGAGAAGAAGGAAGACACTGTCGGAAGGGAAACCATGATCAACGGTGCTATGTCCAACACCTTGATGGGGTAATCTCCTTATTCGTCCATGGGTTGTAATCGATCTTGAGATGTAATCATACTTTGTCGGATTATCTGTCTATCATTTTGTGTTGAATATACTTTAATGCTTAAGGTTAGCTACCATGTCGTAAAGGGAGTAAGGCCTCAATGCTTCCTTAGATCCATTCAATACGCCGTGTCCATCATAGGTCTAGTCATGAATACCTTCGCGTAGTGACAGTATGAGAGGAGGGAAAGGGCGAAACCGTGGTCACAACCCCGATAGATTAGATTGGTTTTCATGTCTTTAAGCGATTGCATGCTCTAGTATCATAGACCCATGGGCGAGTGTCTTTTATCTTGATAGCTTAATCATTCTCTCTAGTGTAGTTTAGTTGTTTTCTAGTTTAATCATAGTTAGAGTTTGAGTAGCTAGAGTGTAAAGGTAGATCGAACGCTTGTAATCCCCTTGCTCCGCGGATTGACAAGAACCTTGGGAATCCCGTGGTGAAAAAGGTGTGGGGTCCGTACGCTTGCGGATCGTAGAGGGATACATCTTTTATCCGTCAACACCGGTGACTCAGCCTCTCTCTGTCCTGGCAAGGTGGAGCCTCCTACCTCGTCGTCGTGTGACCGACGGACTCTGAAAACAGGCTCTAGAGCAGGTGTGAAATCCTCGTCGTCACCAGAGGACTCGTCGTCTGTGGCGAAGTACTGAGGAAGAGGTGCCTCTGCTGCAGCGAGAGTAGCATCCTGTCGGGCTGCCTCGTCCATAACTGCCTCTGCTGCTGCCCGAGCCTGTAGTGTCTCCTCGGCTCTCCTCAGGCCTCTCGGGCCTCTCCTCCTGTCACCTGGCATCGGAGGTCCGTAGGTCGGGAACACGAACTTCGATGACTCAAGCATCCCGACATACCTCTGAGCCTCGAGCCGAGACAACAGCCAACTGATCCAGTGAGCGAAAGGTTGTTGTCGTGTCATCCCCATGCCATCTATAATGGCGTCCTCGATCTCTGCTAGCATGATATCCACGAGGTCAAAGGGGCGCTTCGCCATCACATGCATCAGTAGCCACTACTGCACCCTTGTCAAGGACTCTGCATTTCCCATCCGGTAGAGTACAGACCGTCTGAGGGCATAGTGAACCACGTAGGCCTCGCGAATCAGACGATCTCGTGTCCTGGGTGTGCCGGGAAGGAAAGGCTGCTAGAACAGGAAACTGATCTCCTCGTCGTTAGGTAGGATAGGTGAGCGTGCATGACGAGGAGGCTCGATGTCGGGGTACGCCAGGTAGTGGATCGAGTCATCGTGAAGATCAACCTGGAGTAGCTCTGCGATCCCCTCTCGAGTAAGCCGCTGCTGCCACTACAAAAAATCTCGTGGTCTATGACAGTCAATTTTCGTCACGGATCATCAAAATTTCGTCATAAAATGACATCTATGACGAAATTTGAGAACGTCATGTATTGAGCGTCACGGATCCCTTCTCATGACGTCCTTAAATTTTCGTCATAGATTAGCGTGATCCATGACGTTCTCAAGCCGTCATAGATTGGTGTAAAGCCCATTGAACCCGGCCGAAGCCCAAAATGCGTGACGAAAGTGATCGTCATGGATTGACTCGCCACGTCACTTATAGAGATGAGTTGGCTGCCACGTGGCGCTAACATGGCTGCCACGTGGCGCTAACATGGCTGCCACGTGGCGCTAACATGGCTGCCACGTGGATGCCATGTGGCGCTGACGTGGCATCCCATGGCGCTAATCTAGCCAAATTCAATACCAGCATACATAAATGATGACATCATCACATTTTCAGCCCATTAAGATGTACGACACATAACAAATATTGGCCCAATAATTTTAATAGAATTTCAGCCCACTTCAAGATTACAATTTCAACCCATGGATCTCATTTACACAATTAAACGAACTAGCATCACATAAAAAACTCGTTTATCTTGTATTACAACAAATATAAAGTCTTTCTTCCAACACTTCGGATACAAGTTTTCATCCAAAGCAAGAGCTTTATCTCACTTCTTGTTCTCTATTTTTTCTGAAATTAAAAGAACAAATGTAACATTAGTGATTATCGAAGAGCTCCGCATCGATTCAAGCCACGTCAATAGATGGCAATGCAATCAGGAACAAATTGTCATGTCAAGTTTCAACTAGATGAAGGATGATGCACAAAAGAAGCCACCACTGCACAACACAAACATGCACCTAGAGAGGGACCAGTGCACCAAACCTTGTCAAGGTTTAGTGTACCATCACAAATAAAACATCATTGCACATGTCTCATTCCTCAGGTTTAGTGTACCATCAGAAATAAAATATCATTGCAGATGTCTAATGCCTTAGGTAGAAAATAGATAGAAAAATCATCATTGCACATGCGTGAAGCCTTTGAGCAAGAAAAGTATCAAACAATAATAAACATCATTGCATATGTCCATAGTCTCAGATTAGTGTAGTATCTTACAAAATTAAAAATCATCACCACATTTATCCAATCTCTCAGCCATAGACTAGGAAACAATAAATATCACTGCATATGTCCGTAAAGATAGCTAAGTTCAAGAAAGAAAAAGTAGTTGAAGAAAGACAAAATAGTTGTGCAAAGGCATAAGTAACAATCGACTATGCCATTATTCCCTAGTCGAGCCCAAGCATGACTAGGTTACTAACATCACAAGTGCTCAAGATCTGAACAAATCATTTTAAACAATGAGCTGAGAACAAACATTCAGTAGAAGGGACATATGCTCAGATTTTATTTGCAATCATCATAGACTTAGACATATGCTCAAAATCAAATTGTTGTCATCATATACTAACTTGGACCAGATCTCAGAAAATAACAAATATATATCATCATTGCAGATGTCTCATGCCTTAGGTAGAAAACAGATAGAAAAATCATCATTGCACATGCGTGAAGCCTTAGAGCAAGAAAAGTATCAAACAATAATAAACATCATTGCATATGTCCATAGTCTCAGATTAGTGTAGTATCTTACAAAATTAAAAATCATCACCAAATTTATCCAATCTCTCAGCCATAGACCAGGAAACAATAAATATCACTGCATATGTCCAGAAAGATAGCTAAGTTCAAGAAAGAAAAAGTAGTTGAAGAAAGACAAAATAGTTATGCAAAGGCATAAGTAACAATCTGACTATGCCATTATTCCCTAGTCAGAGCCCAAGCATGACTAGGTTACTAACAGCACAAGTGCTCAAGATCTGAACAAATCATTTTAAACAATGAGCTGAGAACAAACATTCAGTAGAAGGGACATATGCTCAGATTTTATTTGCAATCATCATAGACTTAGACATATGCTCAAAATCAAATTGTTGTCATCATATACTAACTTGGACCAGATCTCAGAAAATAACAAATATATATCATCATTGCAGCACACATAAATTAGTGGGGGGGGGGGGGGGGTGAGAAGGGACTAGATGCCTCATTATACCGAACAAGAACTTGCGGGGCACCGGATGGGATGATAGAGCTCGCAAATCTACATGAGAAAAACAGATTTTGCATACAATTGTTATATTTAATTACGGAAATATATAGAAAAAACAAAGAAACCCTAAAGAACATGGATTCATACCTCAAGAACAGCTTAGAACGCGGATCCGGTAAGCCCGCAACGAAATCATGAAGAGAGGGTTAGGGTTTCGAAATCAAAGAGGGAGAGGGAGACGGAAGGGGGAGTAATCACTTGCCCACGAGCCCTTGCCGTTGACATCGGCACCGGACTGTGAAAAGGATTCATACAATTCCTTCTTTAAAAAGTGGCACAAAAGTAAGCAAAGTAGCATCGTAGCAGAAGTTTAACAAACAAGTCAAGAACTCAAGATAATACTGACCTTAATTAGTAGCTTCATGCATTTCAATGAACGGTAAAGAAGGGCACCCATCAGTGGTGTTGAGACCAAAAATGGTAATGTTTGGCTGAAAGTAGAAAATGAGCGGTCCGCCTCAGTAACTTGAATAAACAAGGAACCAAATTTTCAGTCAGAGCAAAACAGTGTACAAGGAACTAATGAGATAATATAATCCTACGGTTCTACCTTCTAAAGATCAGACAATGATTTTATAAATCAATAATGATAAAGGGTTCAATTGACATCAGACAGTTCCTATTTTGAGAAATGAATACTCTATCAGACAGTTCCATCAGACAGCACCCCCACACCATCCTTTTGAAAAGAAAAAACCACTGCTCGGTCGCCATTTCCTTTGCCAAGACTCGCTACAATGCCTGTCTCCCAAAGCAAACATCATAACACTGAGGAAGCAAATACCCAATGTGTGCAACAAAAATAGCAAAAAAAGAATCGCCGTACGTGGGCGGCGGCAGAAGCAAGACACAACAAAGACGGGAATTACTTTGTGCGATGTTGTCGCATCATTTGCGATCACTAGGTAACGAAACATCCGCATGATGCGATCGGGTCGGACATACACGGCATCACCCCAAAAAAGCGATAATTTCCAAGGACATGAGGACAAATATACATGCGTTGCATTGCAGAACTCCCACCACCAAAGATTTATGACGAGAAAAAGTAACCTTTCCCCCCTAAGAGGTGATAGTACCGGGATTACAATGACCGCCCAAAAACAAGCACAAAGCATCACTACGCTTCTAGAACCAAATCAAATTAGGGAGATAATTAATCTAAGCACGCAACCACGCAAGAGCTAAACACCCGAGGAGAAATTTGCCAAATGGGACCGAGGGAGGAAAAGGGAATCAATGGATGCGGGTATACCTTTGATCCGCCGAGGTTGCCCTCCAAGGCGGCCATGATGAATGAGCTCGTCCTCAGCGCGCGCGCATACACACCAAATCCGGGGGAAATCGCCGTTAGCACAAAAAAAAGCAAAATGCGGCTTCGCATTCTCCGCACGCGCGCGCAGCGAGCGAAGGGAGCGGGGGGGGGCGGGGTGTACTTGAGCCGTCGCCGGCGCGGTGGCGGTAGATGAAGGGCGTCCCCATGGCTCCCCTCGTCCCCGGCGTGGCCACCTCTCGATTCTCCTCTCCCTCCTTCCCTCCTCCTCTCGCCCCCTCGGCGGCAGTAGATGAATCCGGGGGGAAGGAGAACCGGGAGCGAGAGGGATTTCGGAACGCACGCCGCCGCGCGCGCCGCGGCCGTGGTGGGGAAGGGGAGGAGTTGGCGGCTCTGCGCTTTGGCCCTACCTTGGATGCGCGGTAGGAAAGTGGCAGCGGCGGCCGTGCCTGTGGTGGTGGATGGGGGGTGGGAGCAGGAGTTAGGGTTTCGGCTGGTGAGGGGAAGTCTAATGATTATATATCATCAGCACGCGATCTGAGCCATCGATCAGAAATGGACGGCCAGAATTTATGTGGGCTTTTTGGGCCTTAATGGGCCTGTTTATATTCCTACTATGCTTAACATTTTTCTTTTTCTTTTTCCATTTTTTTCAATATGGAACAATTCCAATTTGAACTATATGTATCTCAAATAAAATTTAAAAAAATTATCAAAATTATATTTTAAGTACTTCTGATCTACTATAACTTGTATTCGAAAATATATGAAAGTTTCAAATGTTTCTTGTCATAATTCAAACTTCTACTTGCATATTTACTGTAAAATAATGATAATAAAATCTAAAACTTCTTAAAAACTTCTAAAAATTGCCATGAAATCATTGTATTGATGTTTAAACTTGACATAAAAGTTTCATTGGATTTTGCAAAAAAGAAGTGTACATTGCTCACAAAATGAATGGATCCCTCATATTGTTTCATACATCTCAACATGAACTTTGATATTTGAACACCTCATAACGTTTTCCAACTCCATTACATCTAAAATTTGTACCCAAACATAAGTCGACCTTGACTTTAACAATTATGAAGTTTAATTACTAATTGGCATGGAAAAACATGTATTTATGTTATATGCTTTAATAGAAGGAAACAAGCCCTATGAAGATTATACTATTAATAATAATTAACATAAAAACAAATGAAATTATATGGAAGAACGTGATTTTAGAAAAAATAGGAAAAAGAATCAACCGATTTGGAGTTCGTATGAAGAAGAAAAACAGTTTACAAGTTTTATCCGAAGATTAAAAACAGAAATTGCACTTGCTATGAACTGAGATGAACAAGTGTGTTTTCTCTTTTTAATCTTTGTCTAAAACTCGTAACTAGTTTTTCGCCTCATACTAACTCCAAATTGGATGATTCTTTTTTCTAAAATTTTCTAAAATCATTCTCTACCAAGATCTACAACTTTAACAAATAAAAAATGGTTTTTCTATATAGTTGTGCAAAAAGTTGATTTTTCTAAATTTTAAATCACTAATGAGTACACCCTTGTGAAGAAAGTTGCAAAATTGTTATCTTATAAACATTTGTGAGTTTTCATTACCAATTGTTGTGCAAAAACTTATTTTTTCAATTTTTTAAATAACTAATGTGTACACCCTTGTTCATTTTTCATTACCTCATAGTAAATAGAATAATTCTATTAACACCTCAATTCTTGGTCATGTACACCTCAATTCTACACATAGCCTTAAATTTACTCTTCTATTAACACAAGGGGGTCACAGTGCCATTTATTATGCAAAAAACATATTTTTCTATTTTAAAATACCTAATTAAGACACATTTATGAATTAACTGAAAAACTAATTATCTTATATACCCCAAATATATTTTTCGCATGTAAAAGAACACATTTAAGTTGTCTCTTAGAAGTTTCAAGATTTTTCGAACAAAATGCTATTTTCTATCATTTAAATGAATTTATGCAGATTTATTAGAAATAATTGAATGTTGAACTCATGGATAGCAAAAAGTCTAGTGGTGACCCTCCATTTTCGCAAATTTGGGCCGGCCTTTTGGGCTGTGCCTTTGGGCCGGCTTGTTGTGCAGCGTGGGCTGGTTTGGTTGTCGGGGTGGGTTTCCTAAGCACGTCAAGTAGTTAAAGGGCCGCCGGCGGACTTTGACTCGGTTAGCAAGCCCAAATCACTTTGACACCTATTCAATTTTTGCGAAAGTCTAGTTTTCGTCCCTAAACTCGTAACTACACAAAGCATATCCTTCAACCTTTGAATTGTAAAGACTACATCTAGAACTTGGTTATGCGTAGTTTTATAAATGATTTTGTCTTTTTCTTTTTTATTTTTTCGACCAAATATTTAGAAAATCATAGTAAATTATAAAAAATCATAAAACGGAAATTCAATTTTATTTTCCTCTATATATGTATATCTATATATTGAATATATAATATTATATGCTTTAGAAAAAATTTTAAATTTAGATTTTTAAATTTAAGACTGTTATTATCTATAATTCTTTTCATACATTATATGATTTTGTAAATTTATTAATCATGAGGAAATGTTGAAATGCAATGTGGGTCGGATTATGATGAAATTGGCGCAACGTCATGGTGCTTGGACTTTGTATTGGGCTTTCATATCCAACACTGCTAATCCATGACGAAATTTGACTGTTGTCATGGAAGTAGTGTGATCTGTGACGAAATCTATGACAAAATTGGCAGAACGTCATAGTGTTTAGACTTCATATCGGGCTTCATATCCAGCACTGTAAATCTATGACGAAATCTGACTGTTTGTCATGGATGCAGTGTGATCTATGACGAAATAAAAAAACGTCATGAGAATTTCGTCATAGATCAAAGGATTTCTTGTAGTGTGCTGACCCATAAACATGAACCTGATACCAACCCGGTCAGCGTCGACGTAGACAGTGGCATAGAAAACTCTGACCCAATCGGGGACGTATCGTGACCTCCGAGTCACTAAGTCCACCAATCCCCGCTGGTAGTCGAAGAAAGGGAGGATCGCCTCTCCAGCTGCAGCTTCCCTGAGAGCTGTGAACTGTAGCATACGGTGCTGGCTGAGCTGAGACCCTCTATGAGTGTAGGAGGCATATAAGCTCTCCTAGACAATTGTCCAGAACCTGGGGTCACACTCCTCTCTGGCACGTGGAAACCACTGGTCCTCGGGCACACTCCTCAACTTCCGAATCTTCGGCCCTGGCAAGTGACGGAGGTCACGGAGGTAGACTCCGAAGGCCTCTGCGCGTGGACCTCTGGGGATCTGGGGTTCGAGTGCCTGCTACTCTCTTTCTGTGAGCTCCTCTGCTGCAGCTCTCCTCTGACGCGGTGTCGGTTGCGGCTGAGTGTGACCACCTCGTGTCCTAGGTCTGGACCTGGCTAGTGAGGGAGGTGACTCTGTCTGCTCTGTGGACTGGTGCCTCTGCCTGACCTACGTGGTTGCTACTGATGTCGTGTCTGCTGCTCAGTCTGCTGCTACTACTGCTGACTTTGGGGCTGCTCCCCCTTACTCTGTGTGCCCTCTAAGATCCGGATGCCCCTCTGAGGCTGTCCCTGTGTGTCTGGCACTGCGAGCACTCTATTCCACTCCTTGTCCTGCCTCGTTTTCTTCTTCGTAGGCTCAGCAACCACGTTACCCTTCCGCTTATCGCCTGCCATCTGTGAGAGAAAAAGGTAGAAGATTATAGAATGGCTAGAGACGAATAAACGAGATATGTAACTAGAGGTAAGTGGTCCTTAAGCATAGCAAATGAGTAGATTTGAGCCTAATTATAAAAAAATCTAGGAGAATTGCTGCAACAAATAAGTAGATGGAAATACTAGGATGTCCCTAGGTGAACAGAATGTGCAATTTTGTGTGAACAGGAGCTACATTGCTTGAACAACCCATGGTAAAGGTGCTCATAATGATGAAACTAGCAAAGACTAGTGATAATTTGAGCAATAATAATAGCATGGCCCAATTTGCAGTGAAGCATGATAGCTAATTTGATTAATTGAGCAGAGCTCATGAGCTTCAGAGCAAATGAAGAACCCTAATTGAAGAGGAACAGTGCATAGACTAGGGTTCGACTCAAAAAAGCTCACCACAGTGAAGTGATGGACGACGAGGAACGACTGTGGATGAAATGGGTAAGCTCGCGCTCCCCTGGATGGTCGTCGGTGAGCTCCTGGCCGCGGTTGTTGGCCGGAATCCGCGGCGCGGCCCAAACCCTAGCTAGGGTGCGGCGGCGGTGGCGCGCGAAAATTGAGCGTGGTGGTGAGGTGCGGCGGCCGACGGCGGAGGCGGAGGACCGGCGGAGGTGGCGCGGACGTGCGTACGCGAGGAAGAACACCGGAGGCGAGCAGGGCGGCGGCGTACGGGCGCGGGTGCGGCGGCGAGCTCTGTTAGGGTTTGAAATGATTGAGAAGCCGCCGACGGATATGACAGGTAGGACCCACGCTCCAGTGTAGCGTCGGATGAACCGACGGTTGAAAAATAAGAGCGTCGGTCGAACCGTCGGTGCACATCTTCTCCTGGGTGAAACCAACCATCAGATGGTCCGATGGCCTGAAATTACAATGTGTCAGAGCAGTTGCGCGCGGGTCTGGGAAGAAGGGAAAATTTCTTCAGCACCAGATGAACCGATGGTATAAAACGCGAAGGCGTCGGTTCATCCGACGGTGTGAAATTTTCTAACAGAGAGCAACTAAGCGCCCAGACCCCTTCACTGGATGATCCGACGCTACAACCTATATGGCGTTGGTTCATCCGACGGTGGCAATTCGATTTTGGTTGAACTATATCATTTTTGATCCGTCGAATGTCACACACAAGCCAACACAAGCACATTCTTGGATCAATCCTGAGTGACAACTTCACCCCTCAAGCACTCCTTTATAAAATACTTATAATACACAAATAGCTCCCTAAAAAGGGATAAACCATAGATAAAAAATAGGCAAATTAAGAACCAAAGGAGGGAGGGAGCTCCAAAAAGGGAATGTATGAGTTAATTTCCTTTGAACTTAGAGATTGACACCATAAGCTCGTTAGGACTTAACTCAATAGGCATTAAGCACAATCATTTGTCTCATCACACCTTAAGAGTTGTTGATTTGCATTGAACGCTAAGCAACTTTCTCATAGTGTGAGTTTCCTTTGTGACTTCTCTCACGCAATGCTATGCAAGGACAAATGCATGAAAATAAACATGAGTGCATCTACATGACAAGCTTAAATGCAAAGTGAGAAGGTAAACTATCTTGTCAAGTTTGAAACCTTGATGAGCTTCTTCATGATGAGTCATTCTTCATGCCTTGAGCGAAACAAGAGAACCACCGGCTCAAGCAACACCCATACTCATCACTATCTCATCAAGGTTAGACAAGCCCCTAATCATGTACATATGCAAATGCAAACTATATGACAAGCATTACATGATGTTGGACGCATCAAGCACATTTAGTTCACTCCGAAGCCTACAAAAGGTGTTTTCATCAAGAGGCTTGGTGAATATATGCGCCAATTGCTCCTCGGAGCGAACACCACAAAGGACAATGTCCCCTTTTGCAACGTGGTCTCGCAAGAAGTGATGACGGATATCAATGTGCTTGGTGCGAGAGTGTTGAACCGGGTTGTTAGCAATTTTTACGGCACTCTCATTGTCACAAAGGAGGGGAACCCTATCTAGAACCACACCATAATCCAAGAGGCTTTGCTTCATATAGAGGATTTGAGCACAACAAGCCCCCACGAAAATGTATTCTGCCTCCGCGGTGGATAAGGCCACGGAGTTTTGCTTCTTAGAGGACCAAGCAACCAAAGAGCGACCTAGCAAATGGCACCCACCCGAAGTGCTCTTACGGTCTACTCGACATCCGGCAAAGTCCGAATCCGAATAACCCAAGAGCTCAAAACAAGCACCATGGGGGTACCACAAGCCAATGCTAGGTGTGTATTTTAAATATCTAAGGATATTTTTCAAAGCACTTAGGTGAGATTCTTTAGGGTTGGCTTGAAACCGAGCACACATACAAACACTAAACATGATATCGGGCCTAGATGCAGTAAGATAAAGAAGAGAACCGATCATAGAACGGTAAAGCTTTTGGTCAACCGATTTACCTCCCTCATCTAGGTTGAGATGTCCATTAGTAGGCATTGGAGTCTTGATCGGCTTACAATCATCCATCTTGAACTTCTTGAGAATATCATTGGTGTACTTATCTTGATGGATGAAAGTCCCTTCCTTCAATTGCTTGATTTGAAACCCAAGGAAGAAGTTGAGCTCTCCGATCATTGACATCTTGAATTCCCTAGTCATGAGTTCACTAAAGTCCTTGCACACTTTGAGATTAGTAGAGCCAATGATAATATCATCAACATAAATTTGACAATTGAAGAGTTCTTTGTTGATTATCTTTGTGAAGAGAGCGTTGTCTACTCTACCAATCTTGAACCCCGCTTCAATGAGAAAATCCCGGAGCCTATCATACCATGCCCTAGGAGCTTGCTTGAGTCCATACAACGCCTTGTGCAACCAATAGACATGGTTAGGATATCTAGCATCCTCAAAACCGGGAGGTTGCTCCACATAGACTTCTTCATTGATGAAGCCATTCAAGAAAGCACTCTTTACATCCATTTGAAATAATTTCATTTTATGACTAGATTCATATGCAAGGAGGATACGGATAGCTTCAAGACGTGCCACCGGAGTGAAGGTCTCTCCATAGTCCAAGCCTTCTACTTGAGGGTACCCTTTGGCGACAAGTCTTGCCTTGTTCTTCACCACAATGCAATGTTCATCTTGCTTGTTCCCGTAGACCCACTTGGTGCCAATCACATTCTTGTTCTTGGGGCGCTCGACCAACTCCCATACTTGATTTCTTGTGAAGTTGTTGAGCTCGTCTTGCATTGCCAAGATCCAATCCGGATCCCCAAGAGCTTCATCTATAGTTGTGGGTTCTACAAAAGAGACAAAAGCATGATGTTTGCAAAATGAGGCATATTGCTTGTGGCGAGTCATTGTACCCCCTTGGGGATCACCCAACACAAGATCAATTGGATGATTTGTTGAAGTCCTTGTGCGTCTTCCAAATATTGTAGAGGTGGGATCATCTTGAGATTGAACTTCGCCCATGTCCTCTACTTGATCTTGAGTGTCTTGTGAGATAGGAGGTGGTTCTTGTGAGGAAGATGGACTATCTTGTCTTGTGGGTGATGTAGGTGGATGCCTTGGTGGATCATCATTATTATCATCATCGGAGGATGAGTCTTCAAGAATGGAGTTAGGGTCATCATCCTCCCTTGGCTTGATGTCACCAATGGCCATCTTCTTCATTGCTTCTCGAAGAGGTTCTTTTCCTACATCATCACAACAAAAACCATCTCCTTGGGAGCCATTAGATTCATCAAACTCCACATCACATGTTTCTTTAATTACTCGTGTAGAGTTATTGAATACTCTATATGCTTTGGAGTTAGATGCACAACCAACAAATATGCCCTCATCTACTCTACTCTCAAACTTCACTAGATGCTTCCTCTTCTTGAATATGAAACACTTACAACCAAACACCAGGAAGTAAGAGATGTTGGGCTTTATCCCAATGAGTAGCTCATATGGTGTCTTCATCATGAGTCGGTGGAGATACACTCTATTTGAAGCGTGACATGCCGTGTTGATAGCTTCCGCCCAAAACCTTTGCGAGACTCCATAGTCATCCAACATAGCTCTAGCAAGAGTGATGAGTGTCTTGTTCTTCCTCTCAACCACACCATTTTGTTGGGGTGTATAAGTTGAAGAGAATTCATGCTTGATGCCTTCACCATCACAATTCTCTTCCACCTTGGTGTTGCAGAATTCCGACCCATTGTCACTCCTAATCTTCACCATGGATGATCCAAATTCATTTTGGGCTCTAGTAGAAAACTTCTTGAAGATGTCAAATGTCTTGCCCTTGTCCTCCAAAAAGAAAGTCCAAGTATAGCATGAGTAATCATCAACGATGACAAGACAATAGAGATTACCACCAAGACTTTTGTATGTAGTTGGTCTGAAGAGGTCCATGTGAATGAGCTCCAATGGTCTTGTGGTAGATACATAAGCCTTTATAGGATGATGACTTGCAACTTGCTTGCCGGCTTGACATGCACTACACAACTTGTCTTTCTCAAATGTAACATCCTTCACACCAAGGACCATGCCTTTCTTGAAAGCTTTCTTGAGTTGGCTCATGCCTATGTGTGCAATGCAACGATGCCATAGCCAACCCTTGGATGTAGTGGAGATGAGGCAAGTAGTCAAGTTTGCTTCACAGGATGTAAAATCTACAATATAAAGATTGCCATAGCGGAATCCTTGAAAACAACTTCATTAGATTTCTTGTTAGTAACTGTGACCCCTTCATCATCAAAAGTGCATGAAAGACCAAGGTCACAAAATTGTGCAATGGAAAGCAAGTTATAACTACAAGAATCCACAAAGAGAACATTGGAAAGGGATAAATCATTTGTTAGAGAGATTTCACCCAATTCGGAGATCCTTCCTTTAGAGTTATCACCAAATGAAACTTGTTCATGATCTCCCGCGTCATCCACTAGTGAGGTGAACATTTTTACTTGGCCGGTCATGTGTGGAGTGCAACCACTATCAAGTATCCAATGACTCCCTCCAGCCTTGTAGTTCACCTACACACAAGAAATTAGCATTGAGATTTAGGAACCCAAGCTAGTTTGGGCCCTTTGATGTGAGTGACAAGAGCTTTAGGAATCCACAAGCTTCTAGGTGGTTTGACTTTCGGTTTGGTCCCAATGAACTTGATTGCCACTTTGCCATTGTTCTTCTTCATCAAAAAGAAGTGGTTGTCATTGTACATGGACTTGTAGTTGCTAGGCAAGGTGGGCAAAGGACGAGTAGGTGTTGGGCACTCCCTTGTGTGATGACCGGTGACCTTGCAATGTTGACAATAAGATCCAACCTCATTGATGAAACACCCATATAGATCCTTTGACTTAGGAGTTTCCTTGATGGGATTTGGGAAAGAACTGAGTCCCCTTGTCCCATAATCTCTTGCATTGTAGTAGAGGATCTCCTTGTGCAACTCCTCACCCTTGGCCAAAGTCTTTACACAAGACCTTAGGCTTCTCGCTTCTTCTTCAAGAGCTTTCACCCTATCAAGGTTAGTCTTGGAAGATGATGCAATATTTTCAACATTTTACAAGACCTTAGGTTTTTCAATTAGATCATCACATGAGGTGGAGGCATTGACTTTAGTGACTTCTCTAGCATTTGCATGCCCACTAGAATCAATGTCCTCACTAGCAAGCTCAAGTTCTTGATATTTCATCTCTAAGAGCACATGTTCTTTCTTGAGCTTCATATGACTTGACTCAAGAGACTTGTTAAGCACGGTTATGTCGTCATTCTTGACGATTAGCTCATTGTGCTTATCAAGTAACTTGTTGTGGTCATCTCTAAGTGACTTGTTAGACACTACCAAAGCATCATGCTCTTTGCTAAGGTCATTGTGCTTCACAAGCAACTCAACATATGAAAGCTTAAGTTTCTCATGAGTCTCATCAAGAGCTTTGAGCTTACTCTTTTGTTTCTTTATCATGGAGGTGTATTCATCAAGAAGATATTTAAGAGCAAGCGATGAGATATCATCATCACTAGAAGACCCACTACTATCACTATCGCTCACCTTGGAGTGCTTTGCCATGAAGCACATAGGTGGAGGTGGAGGCTCATCATCCATGATAGCAATACCAGTGATCTTCTTGTTCTTGTCCTCTTCACTCTCACTTGATTCACTTGATGTCTCACCCCCGGTCACCTATTCATTGACCAAGAGAGAACGATGTTCACCCTTCTTCTTGTGGTAGGGCTTGTTTGATGACTTTTTCATGGATGAGTTCTTCTTGTAGTACTTGGCATCCTTGTCATCTTCATCATTCTTCTTTCTCGAGTTTGACACTCGCTTGTCGGGCTTGCGGCAACCATATGAGAGATGATCATAGCTACCACAATTGTAGCACTTCCGATTGCTTCCCTCACCACTTATTCTTGATGACCGGAACTTTTGCTTCTTAGGATCATAATTGTAGCCCTTCTTGCCAATCTTGGAGAGCATTCTTGTGGTCTTCCTCATGAGAAGAGCAAGCTTAGCATCATTGCTCTCCGCTTCACTTGAGTCACTTAGATCTTCACTTTCACTTGAGGACGAAGGAGCTTTTTCCTTGATCTTCTTGGACTTGCCCTTTTCACTTGCCTTGAGTGCAAGATCTTTCTTGGCGCTTGAGTGTGAGGTAGATGATTCCATGTCTTCCATCATAAACATTTTGTGGGAGCGGATCTTACTCACAACCTCGGTGATGGTGAGGGTGGTGAAGTCCTTCTCAAAGAGAAGTGCCTTGACGATGTTGTATCTTGGCTTGGGGAGCGTTTGAAGGATTTTCCGGATGATTTCCTTCTCAGAAAGGTTAGCAACATCGAGAGCATTGATACTTTGAATAAGCACCCCCATCCTAGAATACATTTTCTCTACCCCCTCACCATCCTTCATTTTGAACTCATTGAGTTCCAACTTGAGCAACTCATATTTTTCCTCATGGATCTTTTTGTTACCCACATGGATTTCTTTGAGTTCCATCCACACCTCATGGGCGGTGGGCAAAGCAAAGACCCAATCAAACAACTCCTCATCTAGCGCCTCAAAGATGTGATTCCTAGCACGTGCATTCCACTTAGCCTCACTCTTGGTGGGAACCGAAGGCAACGGATACATGGTAGTGAACCACGCATCATGATGTTGAGCTTGAAGATAGCTAGCCATTCTATGCGCCCAAAAGGTGAAGTGCTTCCCCGCCAACCCTGTAGGGCCATTGCCGCTTCCCTTCCCCATCTCCCTAAGCGGTTAAGCCAAGCAAAAGGGAGCCTAGCTCTGATACCACTTGTAGGATCTAGTCACATAGAAGGGGGGTTGAATATGGGACTTGTTTTGCAAGCTATATGAAAAATGAAAACCTTAACCTATCAACTAGTGTTGCCCATACTAAAAAGGTTCTTCCCTATTACTAGAGCACACTAACACAAGTTTCCTTAGCAAATATCACACTAGGAGGCAATATGACAACCTAGGCAAGATATGAAGCACACAAGCGAAACAAGCTAGAACAAAGGCAAAGAAACTTGAGAGCGGAAAGAAAGTGCTGAAAGTAAGTGCTAGAAGTAAATAAGAGGGACAAGAGGCGACCGGATTTTTTCCTGTGGTATCGAGAAGTTGACGCTTCCCCCTAGTCCATGTTGGAGCACTCACTTAGAGTATTGCTCCCCCTTGAGTCACAAAGACACAAGTGCTCACTAAGAGTACCCGTTCTCCATCTCCGGAACTGTGGGTCTCGAACAGTGTACACCAAGATTGTCTTGAGGCTCCCACAATCTCCAAGAGCTCACCAAGAACCCCAAGTCACCTAGACCGTCCAGGAGCCGTCAAACTCCAAGAGTAACAAGCCCACACACCTTCACTTGACCTGAGCACTCAGCTAAGCCATGTATGCACCTTGAAACTCTTGCTCACTAAGAAAGAACACCTCAATGAAGAGGAAGAGAATTCCAATTGGCAATAACACACTCTCCTTCTCTCCTAGGCTGCAATGGATCTTCAGAGTGGCAAAGACAGCTCTAGAGAGGTAGGGGGGCTTATTTATAGGCCTAGCAAAGAAGGCTAGCCGTTGGAAAAAGTCCCCTGAAAAAGTTGTACCGTCGGATGAACCGATGGTGCCCCCTACTGAGTGTCGGATCATCCGTCACTAATAGAAGTCAATATAGCCGTTGAACCTTGAAACCAAGACAATACACTGACGCTATACACCAACGCTCCGTCGGATCATCCGGTGCTGAAGGCACCACACTTGGGGTGGTACTGTATGATTTGAATCAAGGGGTCGAATGAACCGATGGTTTCTTCTATCCAAGCATCGGTTCATCCGGTGCTGAAGCAGAAGTCTTGGCGCGTCTCTATTGAATTTAAATGCAACCGTCGGATGAACTGATGGTCAAGGCGTCGGATCGTCCTATGCTTAAGTGCTGACCCTTGACCTGAACTGTAGTCAAACCCTAAGGCGTCGGATGAACCGATGCCTGTACTGTCAGTTCATCCGACGGTCCATTTTGAATTTGTTGGCTGCATAACTCATCAAACGCGTGATAAAAATGGGGCGTCGGATCATTCGACGCTATAAACTTGATTTCAACTCATCCAATTTAGCGCCTTTGAGTTTTCCGTCGATTCTTTTGCTTCAACCTTGCTTCCATGAACTCTCTGAGCTAGATAGCATCCAAGGAACTTGAGTGTGCATATTTTATGGCTTTTGGAGTGCATGGTCAAGCTACTAGTGTACAAACCCCTCTTAATAGTACGGTCGAAACTACAAACTAGCAATCCAAGTGTCCTTCATCTACTTTGTGACACTTGGAACTAACAAAGTCCTTAGCCTTGTAGTCTTCAACCATATTGAGCCCATTAAATCAAATTGAGGGGTCTCATTCCATACAATACTCGTGACAATAACCTAATTAGAGATCCGCTTCAAAACAAAGGTTAGTCACAAGCATATGGTTGTCATTTATCACCGAAACACACCCTTACCAAAGGTGTGAAAGGGCCTAGATCGCTACAAAGGGGTGGAACAGAGGTGATGGTGGCGGGGGATGAGAGCTTCGAGTGGATCTGGGAGGGTGATGATGGTACTGCGGCGACAGGGGACCTGAGCGAGGGAAGGAGAAATGAAGGGGCGACATCGGGTGAGGGGGAGCTAGGGTTTGAAAAAATACATACAAATATATTTAGTGTCATATATTCTATTTCATAGATCATATAAAAATAGATGAAAATTTCAATCTCTTGAAGGGACAATTCAAACTTATACATCCAAATTAGTGCATAATAATTACATTAATATCAAAATCAGGTTAGAAAATTCTACAAATTGACATTTATTGATTTACAATGCCACTTATTGTGCAAAAAGTTGTTTTTCTATTTTTAAATACCAAATTAAGACACCTTTATGAACAAATGGGAAAAGCAATTACCTTATAGACCCCGATATATTTTTCACATGTAACAGATAACATATAAGTTGTCATCTCGGAGCTTTGAGTTTTTTAATAGATTTGCTATTTTTTATCATTTACATTAATTTTGTGTATTTGTTGAGAAAAACTACGATTTGAACTATATGTATCTCAAATCGTATTTAAAAAAAATTAAATTTCAGGTATCTCATTTCCATTATAGTTCATATTCTGAAAACACATTAAAGTTCCAAATGTTTCCTAGAGATAATTCAAATTTATACTTGCAACTTTATTATAAAATAATGATAATAATGCCTAAAATTTATCCAATATTTTAATAATTATTATACATTCATTTTATTGTATGCATCTCAAGTTTGGTCACAATTAGTATAATATTTACAAATATGAAGTTACATTACCATGTTTCTTCAAAAATATGCTTTTCTATTATATACTAATAAAGTGGTAGAAAATAAGATATATTTACAAGATTCAACAATAACAATTAACATAATTATATTTTTATACTAATTTAAATCATAAAGAACGAAGGGGTGTGGTGGTGCAGAGCACTCAAGTTATGGTGCGAGGTGATGGGTTCCGAGTCCCTTTGCCCTCATCAGTTTTTGCCGTCCAATTAAATAAAATGACGGGTGGTCGTTCCTAATTGTTATAAGGGCACTGCTAGCGCCCGGACGTCTGATCCGGGCGCTAGCGTCGGACGGGCCTGTGGCCATTAGATCTTAGGATCCTCGATCGTCAGCCATTAGATCTAAAGACTACCAGGTAAATGTTGCGAGCGTGTTGCGAATGTGTTACGAAAATGTTGCGAACGCGGTTGCTTGCAACATCCAGCATCAGGAGTCTTTCTTCTCTCCCCCCATGTTGCGACCATGTTGCGGTCATGTTGCGACCCGTGTTGCGTGCAACATCCAACATCAGGAGCCTCTTCTCCCTTTCCTCAACACAACACCCAACACCACGTGTCTGCAACATCGAAACGCAGCGTCTGCAACATTGAAAAATAATGTTTGCAACACCCAACAGCACATGTCTGCTACATCGAGACTCAGCATCTGCAACATCGAAAATTAATGGTTGCAACATCCAACATCAGGGGAGAACATTGAGATTGGTACTGTAGCTGTCAAATTTATTTAAATGAAAAAAATCATGTCGCAACATTGAGACATGTTGCTTGCAACATGAAGAAAAATTACGCAACATTGAGTCATGTTGCATGTAACATGAAGAAAAATACGCAACATTCAAAAACAACATCCGCAACATTTTGAAACAACATCTGCAACATTTTGAAACACATTTGCGACATCCCGCAATATTGAAACATTCTGATCTACTTTTCCAACATCCGTAGTGAACAACTGCAACATTAGAACCTCGTGTACTCCAACATTCAAAGAACATTGAGGCAACATCGGTAGGCACGGTGCAACATCCGTAAAAACCGATTTCAACATCCGTAGACAGTGATTGCAACATTAAAAAAAATCAAATCTCAAATGAACAACGCGAGAAGTAGGGAACCACCCATCACTGGCAGAGGGGCGTCGACTGGTGAGGCGACCAGCGACCCAGCCACGCCCCTGGGTGGGAGAGGGCAGAGAGCTGCCACCGACAAGCCAGCAGACCCGCCGCCTTCTCCCCCACCACCGGGCGCAAGCCACCGTCGCGCGCCGCCGGATCCGTGTTGGGGGCGGCCGGATCCACGCGCGGGGTGGTCGGATCCGCGCCGGAAGAGGGCTCCTCCGGCCAGAGCTGGCCAGGAATGGCCTCTGCCGTCGGGTCAACGCGGAACCTCCCACCACACCCACGCCGAATCCGCTGGAGGAGGGGATGGGTGTGGCGGCGGCCCGCACACCCAGCACTCGGCTTCGCCGCCACCGGAGGAGCACGGGGATGGGCGGGGCCGCCCATGCCCGTCACTGGTGGAGCTCCCCTCCATGGTTTGCATGAGAGAGCAGGGAGGGAGAGGGATAGAAAATGGTGGGCAGCAGAGAGTGGAGACGAAAAGATAAGGTCATCTCATGGGAGGCAGAAGATTCTCGTGGTGGGACCCGCGTTCATGGGGGGCGTGCGGTGGCAGGATAAGGTGTCCGATTTTTCCGCCTCCCTCCGGACGTCAGATTCGAAGCGTTTCCGTTGTTATAATGGTTCATTACTAAGACACGTCACACTCGGAGGGCAGTGGTTGAATCCCTATTAGTGGTAAGTCTGATACATTTCATACGTGTTGTTGCAGGATCGAATCCTAGGCAAAAATCATGTTTCTATATTATGTATTAAGGGGAAAAACAAATTGTACGAGGAATGATCAAGAAATAGTAATTAACAAATTAAGAGAGAAAAACAAATTATATTATGTTTTAGTTTGTCACGGATTAAATAGTTTCTCGTAGTGTTTGTAAGAATAACGGGTTTTCAGTTGAATACCCTTAATACACGTAGGCCCGCCCATGCATATAGTCCGCTACTCCGATCCACTAGAGGTCGGCACGAGACTTCAGTTTTGACGAGAAAAGGGCTGACGTCGGTGTCCGGTCCGCTATGTTGGAGGCATGGTCGCCGGAGAGACCAGTGTAACAACATCTTGATCTTGTGGAAGCCTGGACGGCTGGACCAGGAGGCCAGAAAAATTTTGGGTTTGCTGATTGCAATTTGGAAGGACGTAATGCAGGGAAGGCCAGTGGGCAGCGGATGGTCTCGAGTTGCGATTATGCCGACATGTCTCCACTTCTCTCTTTTTTCTGTCTATGACTCATATTCGTATATGTACATAGTAATGTCTACTAATATCACACAAGCCGTTGTTGCTCAATGGTAAGACAAATTGGTATGAGGTTGTTGGTCCTTAGTTCAAACCCATTATAAAGCATATTTTTCCATTTTTTTGTTGTCAAAGTAGGACCCCATCACCACGTCCTCAAGGTGGGACCGGGTGACATGGCAATTTAAAGTTATTTTGGTTTCCTGACATTGTGTCTATTGCAACCATTTTGGACCTATTACAACACTTTCTAGTGTTGCATTAGACAAAAGACAATAATACTTTTAGAAAACTTTAATATTTGTTTTTAAATAACTAATTAATAGAATCATGTAAAGTATTTTTTCTATTTTAATATCTATAAGGTTACTATAAGTTGACCACATAGAAAAAAAAGGATTTGAACGATGCTAGCTAACACTACAATTATAATGGTGTAGTGGTAAGTCATGTAATAGTATAGCATTGAGGTCCTTGGTTCAATTCCATACCATGGCCCTTTTTACTTTTTTTCTATTTTGTTTCTAATGACAAATTGTTTTCCCACGAATTCGAACTTCTTTCTCAAAATTAATAATTAGGATAAAATAAAAATTCAAACAAGATTAAAAACTATATTTAGGAATCTATGGTCCATTCTAACCCACATATAGATGATTGACGAAAATTTTATTTGGCTCATAGGGAAACTCAAACTTCTACTAGTCACCTTGTTATAAAATAATGATAAAAATACTTAAAACTTATCCAAAAATTATGTAAATTGGCATAAAATTATTTTATGGATCTACAAGCTTGACAAAAAAGTTTCATAATTTTTTGTGAAAATTGGAGTGTACATTGTTCAAAAACTAGACGGTCCATCACATTGTTTCATACAACTCAAATTAAACATCAAAGTTTTACACACTTGAGTACTTTATTACCCAATGGACACCTCCAATTTGTATACAATCTTTGTTTGGTGCACCGGATTAAATTCCGAACGCGGTCAGGGTGCGGTTGGGCGCAGTTGGGGCGTGGCCGGCTGGTGCGGCCGGCTGGGTGCAGTGGGGGCATGGCTGGCCGTGGCCAGGGTGCAACCAGCTGGGCGTGACAATGCAGGGTAGGCCAGCGGGTAGCAGACGGTTTCGAGTTGCGATTATGCCGGCATGTCTCCTCTTTTCTATATTTTTTCCATCTGTGACTCGTATACGTACGTGTACATAGTAACATCTACTAATATCACAAAAGGTGTTGTAGCTCAATGGCAAGGCAAATTGGTATGAGGTTGTTGGTCTGTAGTTCAAACCCATTATAAAGTGTTTTTTTGCTTTTTCATCCTTAATGTGGGACTGCATCACCACGTCCTCAAGGTGGGACCGGGTGACATGGCATTGTGTCTATTGCAACCATTTTGGTCCTATTGCAACACTTTTTTTGTGTTGCAGTAAACAAAAAACAATAACACTTTTAGAAAACTTTACTTTTTTGTTTTTAAATAACTACTCCCTCCGCGTCGAAATATTTGTCGATATTGATTTTTTTCACAACTTTGACCATTCATCTTATTCAAAAATTAATGCAAGTATCATTGACTTTGCTTGCTACATGCTTTATTATTATACGTATTTTAATCTTGCCTTATCCTTTTACACATTTGCGATAATTTTTTTGAATAAGACGAGCAGTCAAAGTTGAAAGAAAAAGTCAACTGCGACAATTATTTCGATACGGAGTGAATAACTAATAGAATCTTGTAAAGTAACTTTTCTATTTTAATATTTATAAGGATATTGTAAGTTGATCACATATAAACATGAAAAAGACTTGAACGATGCTAGCTAACACTAACATTATAATGGTGTAGTGGTAAGTCATATACTAGTGTAGTATTGAGGTCCTTGGTTCAATTCCATAGCATGGCACTATTTTATTTTTTCCATTTTGTCTCTAATGACTGATTGTTTTCCTGCCAATTCAAACTTATTTTTAAAATTAATAATTGGAATAAAATCTAAATTCAAAATTAGCCAAGTTCTTGTTTTACTATGAATTGTATTTTTTTCATAATATATCATACACACTACATGGCCCAATCTAAATTAGCCTCAGCTCCTAGTTCTCACTACAATAAGCATGTAATAGTTGCAACTCCAAGAAAATGTTGCAATTGAGAACCACTTTTGCTTCGCCCTCCAGAGTTCTCGTTGCAATAATCATAAAAAAGTTGCAACACCAACAAAGTGTTGCAATTGAGAACCACTTTGGCTTTGTCCCCTAGAGTCCTCGTTGCAATAAACTGTAGCAGTTGCAACCCAAAATTGTGTTGCAATTGAGATCCAGTTTTGCTTCGGCTATTAAAATTCTCGTTGCAATAAGCATGTAGCTATCACAACACAACAAACTCGTAGTAATAGTCACAACTAAATGCAACAAATGCAAATGTGGTTGCAATTTTACCACAGAATTGCAACCAAAATCTATTCTACTGCACCCATTTTTCACCATTGCAATATCGTCAACCAACAGTACAAAAAATGTGGTGGTCTATGATGGTGATTTTTTGTCATGGATCAGTGAAAAATCGTCATAAAACGGCTTTTGTGACGAAATTTCATTTCTTCATGTATTGAGCGTCATAGATTAAGCCTTGTGACGAACTAAGATTTTCGTCATAGATTAACGTGATCTATGACGTTCTAATGGCGTCATAGATTGGTATGAAGCCCAGTGAACCCAGCCCAAAACCCAAAATCTATGACGAAAGGTGACCGTCATAGATTAACTTGCCACATCACTTGTAGAGATGATGTGGCAGATGACGTGGATAAGGACATGTCAATTGATGACGTGGAAGATGATGATGTGGCAGCCACATGGCAACCACGTTGGCTGCTGACATGGTTCAGGACGTGGCAAGTGATGACGTGGCAGTTAATGACATGACGACCACATGGCAAATGATGTGGCAGTGATGACATCAGCTATGCAATTTGTTAGCAGGCCGAATTTAACATGGGCCTACAGTTAGGCAGCTATTTCAGCCCATATAAATTTAACCACAACACATATATTACAGCTCAACACAAATAAATTTCAGCCCAACAAGCCCAGATTTTTAACAAGGGAATTTAGCAATAAATACATAGACCATATAAATTCAGCCAACAAGCCCATTGTACAAACGAATGGCAGGAAAAGCCTTGAAATCACAAGCAATTCCATACAAACACAACATAAAAAAACAAATCAAATGTGTTCTTGTAGATCACTAGCAGTCCAACATATCAGGTTAATTGCTTGTTGATCCAATTACTTCTGGATACATCTAATGCTCAACCTGAAAAGGACATTGCCAACACCTGTTAGTGGGAAATATTTGAGATATAAATTACTATAATGCTATATGTGGAAGTCAGCAAGGACATGCATATTATCATACAAATATGAAGTGGGCAATATTAGGAAGTTCTTAAATATTGTGTCATGGTGCCTTGTACTACATGTAACTAACACCAGCAATATTCCAATTGGCAAGAAGGCGGAAGCAAGGAAGAGCGTTCTTAAATATTGTGTCAATGTGCCTTTTATCATACTAGCTAGTTGCAGTGTCACATTAGAGATAAATAGTAATCACACTGGTAGCAGACTATTTTTTAAGTGAGAACTAAAGCAAATTGCAAGAAGGCTGCTCAACAACCATAATTTCAATACAAAAGACAGTAGAACGTACTTCGAATCTCTTATTGTTGATTTACAAAGTTCAGAATGCTGCCTCCACTCTCTGTCTTTTGCTTCAGTGAGCCCATCATCCCTGCTCTCATCAAGAAAAACCTGCATGCATTTAGAAATGTCAAGGTACTTGTGAAGGAAAATTAATTGCAGCTACTAAATGTCATGGATTTTATCATGGATGAAATCTGGAAAATAAAACCAGTACTTTCAGTGGACACAGACGTACTAAAAGATCACAACACCATACTTGTTTGATGGCAATAGTGCATTCATGTTAATGGTGTACACTTGCTAAATCTATTGGAGTACAATTGCATACCACTGGATTGGAGTAAAAGAAAAGACAAATTGCCATTAAGGTACTCAAGCTAGATTAACATTTTGGTTTACCTCAAGATTGGCTTAAGACAAAATAAGCCATGTTTAGCAACACTACGAGCTTGGAGGTAATCAGGTAAAAGTGGCCACATAAACGTATGTTGGCTCACCCAATGTCACTGAAATTTTAACATGCCATTCAGTCTAACTCTGACAGAAAGCCAAAAAAAATCTAGGATTCTTCCTAATTACACTGAAGTTCCATGCAAGACTTTTAAATCTCTTGTCTTAGATATATGGCATCCAGAGGTAAAACTGACTCGAATCTGATATATGCTGAGTATGACAGCCATCTACTAACTTGGCCTCTAAATATGGCCTAGCTCAGGTTTCAGATGAAGAAAGGTGGCACAACCCTACAATCAAATGTGCAAATTGCATGTCATGATTAGTTTCGAACCGAACCCGAAGGGGTAAGAGAAAACGATGAATAGTTTCGGAAGCGGCGAAAAACCTGTAGAGCAAAGCCAATGCAAATTGATTCTTTTCTTTTCTTTTTCCCCTTTATGAGGGATTCACAACTTGAACTGGTAGGTCAATGCAAATGGATGGCTGATCAATTTAGTTCAAAACAAAATTACAAAAGAAAAGATCCAATGAGTTTTCCATACAAACCATATCACAAACTGTAGGTATTATAAAGAAATCGTTCATAATTCAGAAGCGTGAAGTCACACATATAGGAACCAAGCACCTGCATTTTCACCTTTATCTCTGGAAACATCATGGCAGGATAATGGTGGATGCATCGCACAACGACAGAACCTCATAATAAAACAATCATGGCCAAAACAATCCAGAACAGAACACGAGCAAATGATTGAACTATCATGGATTATTCAGGGATTGCCCACAGACAGTATGGTGCGATATGGAGAATTTCCATTCATTCAAGGTTCCCAGAAAAAAAAGCTCTACCATGAGGATGAATCTGAGTCTGCACTCCCCAGACCAGTATCAACATTTCGAGATTCACCCGTATCAATGAGAACCACACGTGGTAGGTTACGGCTTGGAGCCTTGGATCTGGGAGGCGGAGAGAGGAATTCCGGGCGTACCTCTCAGAGAGCTGGTGGCCGACCTGGAAGCCGATGGCCTCGATGCGGTGGGCCGCGAGCTTCGGCTTGGCAGCATAGAAGCGGCCGCAGTAGGCCGCTACCATCTCCATGACCACCCCGTCGACGCAGCTCTTGGCCACCTCCCGGACCATCTTCCTTGCTGCAGGGCAATAGAGGAATCGAAGACGGGGAGATCTGGAGGGAGCATCCAATTTTCAGCGCCCAATCTCATCTTTAACCGAAGGGAGCCAGCCATTCCACCCGGGATAAGAGAGGAGGCAAGGAGGCGAGGGAGCGTACCACGTCGTCGGCATGTAGAGCCGGCTGCCGGAAGCAGGCGGGCGGCGCAGGAGAGCGAAGGAGGCGGGGACGGACCTTGACTAGATCTGGCTGGCGGAGAGGGCGCTGGCGGAGGGGATGAGGAGAGAGGGCGGCGGCGGAGGGGATGAGGAGGAGAGGGGACAGCGGGAGGAGAGAGGCGACAGGGGATGGGGGTTGCGGGGGGAGGGAGCTGGGGCTAGGGTTCGGTCGGATTGCAACTTGTTATATGCAATGGAAACGTGATCAGAGCCATCGGTTCATAGATGAATGGTCGAAAACAGTTGGGCTGTTTCGGGCCGAAATGGGCCTTCATTCATTTGTACATTGCTTAACACTTTTCTTTTTCTTTTTTATTCCTTTGCAATATGGAAATAATTACAATTTGAACTATATGTCTATCAAGTAAAATTTAAAAAAATTGTCAAAACTAAATTTTAAGTACTTATGATCTACTATAACTTGTATTCTGAAAATAGATGAAAGATTCAAATGTTTTTTTGTCACAATTCAAACTTCTACTAGACCCTTTATTACAAAATAATGATAATAAAATCTAAAACTTCTTCAAAACACCCGTGTGAAGTAAGATGAAAAATTATTATATAACATACCCTCAACACATTTTTTAATGCAAAATACGACATATAAGCTTTCATCTAGGAGTTTCAAGAATTTTCGAGTGGATTTGCTATTTTCTATCATTTAATTGAATCTCTACGTGTTTGCTGAAAGTAATTCAAAATTAACCTATATGTGCATCTAATAAGTTTACAAAATTCAAAAAAAATATTTAGGCGCTATAGTCCATTGTAGGCCACATCTAGGAGATTGACGAAAAATTCAATTGGCTTGTAGGGCAATTTCAAACTTCTACTAGTCACCTTGTTATAAAATAATGATAATAATAAATAAAATTTATCAAAAAATTATGTAAATTGGCACATGATCATTTTATCGATGTACAAGCTTGACAAAAAAGTTTCATATGATTTTGTGAAAATTGGACAATGCAGTGTTCATAAACTAGATATATCATCACATTGTTTTATACAACCTCAAATGAATATTAAGTTATGTTCACCTGAATGAGTCCCTCAAATTTGGGCACCTCAAATTTGGGCACCTCAAATTTGGATGCAACCTTGTGTTGACCATAACATTAGAGAATATCAAGTTATATTAGCAATTATTATGAAAAAAACACGTTTTTATATTCTCTTTTTAGTTGGAAAAGATATGTTGTATGAAAAGCAATCAAAAAATAGTAATTAAGATACAAACAAATGGCACTGAGAAAAACATCTCGATTTTAGAAAAAATTAGGAAAAAGAATCAACCGATTTCAAGTTCGTATGAGGAAGAAAAACAGTTTATAACTTTTATCCGAAGATTAAAAACAGAAACTGCACTTGCTATGAACTGAGATGAACAACTGTGTTTTCTCTTTTTAATCTTTGACTAAAACTTGTAACTAGTTTTTCTACCTCATACTAACTCCAAATTGGATGATTCTTTTTTCTAAAATTTTCTAAAATCGTTCTCTACCAAGATCTACAACTTTAACAAATGAAAAATGATTTCGACAACAGTTTATTAGGGGTAATTCAAACTTACATCTCGAATTTACACTATCATAATTCAAATAATATCATAAAAGGCTCTAATGGTTCTATGAATTGACGTGGTAACATAATTTGGGTCCATAAACTTGTGATCAAACTTTCAAATGATTTCGGTAACAGGGGAACCTACGTTGTTTAGAAATGGATACATGCCTCACATGGTTTCATAAAACATTACTTGAACATTGAAGAGTATCATACCTTTCGAAATTTTCGAATTCATATGCACTTCAAACTTAACCATAACCTTGTGTTTATCATAACATTAGTAAATATGAAGTTATGTTACCATTTATTATTGAAAAATATCTTTTAATTATTCTCTTTCGGTAGAAGAAAAGAAGTTGTATGAAAAAGATAAATGTAATAGCAATTAATATGAAAACGAACGATATTACGTGAAAGATTGTGATTTTACAAAAAAATCAGAAAAAAGAATCAATGAATTTGGAGTTACTATGACCGAGAAACACTAGTTTCAAATTTTAAGTATAGATTAAAAAGAAAAAACGATGGGGAGTTGGGCCGACCAGTTGGGCTGTGCAGTTGGGGCGGCAAGTTGGGCTGCACGGGCTGTTTTTGGGATCTCGGGGTGGTTATCTGGAATTCGTTAACGAGTTAGAGGGCCACCATTAGACTTTGATTCAGGTTAGCAAGCCCATGTTACTATGGCTCATATTCAATTTTCGCCTAAGTCTGGTTTTCATGCCTAAAGTTAGTAACTACACAAACCATATATTTCAACCTTTGAAACCATCCATATTATATCACAAGCTCGGTTTTGCGTGGTTTAAAAAACGGTTTTGTCTTTCTTCTTTTTTATGTAATTCAAGTCAATATGTAAAAAATTATAGTAAGTTATAAAAAGTCATAAAACCGAAATTTAGTTTTGTTTGCATTTATAGAGGTATATCTATATATTAATTATATAATATTATATGCTTTAGAAAAAAAATAAATTTAGATTTTTAAATTATTGACTGTGATTACCTCTACTTTTTCACATATTATATGATTTTTTTATTTTGTTGATCATAAGGAAATGTTGAAATGCAAAGTGGGTCGTATTATGACGAAATTGACGCATATCGTCATAGTCTTTGGACTTCATATCGGGCTTCATATCCAACACTGCTAATCTATGACGAAATCTGACTATTGGCATGGATGCAGTGTGATCTGTGACGAAATCTATGACGAAATTGACACAATGTCATGGTGTTTGGACTTCATATAGGGCTTCATATCCAACACTGCGAATCTATGACGAAATCTGACAGTTCGTCATGGATGCAGTGTGATCTATGACGAAATCTGAAAACGTCATGTGAATATCGTCATGGATCACAAGGTTTTTTGTAGTGCAAATGCAACAGAGCTTCGCAACATCTTGATAATCGTTGTATTAAAGGCATGTATCACAACCATTTTTTAGAATGGTTGTAATAAAATGATCTCTAGCAACAAAATTTTTGACGTTGCAATTCTTCGTTGTTGCATTTGACACAAAACCTTGTAGTGAGGCCTTCTCGCCTCGCTCCTCACCTCCGATGGGCGGCGAGAGCCAACTACCGCGGCCGATGCGCGAAGGGATGCGCATCGATCGCTGGAAGCCGCAGAGATTTGCGAGAGACTTTTTTCTCTCTCCTTTCTTCAGCGAGGCGTTTGCAGCATGGTTTTGAAGATCACTACTTGAAAGTGCATCTAGGCTCCTAATTATTTTGGTGATAATGACAATGCAATTAGGGAGGATTAATGCTTTGAATGAGATGTGTGCAGGCTTTAAAGTGAAATAAATATGAATTCTCAAAGGAAGGCCCTCATTTTCTTATTTATGGTGTTGAAGCTCTATTGGCGATTTAATTTTAATTTTCGGTTTGAATTTGAGTTTAGGAAACACCGTACTATAAAGAGGGATGCGGTCGATTAATCAAGGTTTGCTACAAGTGCTTCTTGTGATCTTTTCTCATCTTTTCCAAGAGTGAAAAACCTAGAAAAACCTTTAGATAATTCAAAAACAGCCCCTTCTTGTTAAAACTCTTCCCCTCCAGGCCTACCGGGTCAACCGGCACTAGTGGTCGGGCCACCCGGAACCGTGCTGGAGGGAGGCGGGTGACCCGGCCACCCGTGCCGGGTGACCCGGCCAGGTCGCAGGTTGCCCCCAACGGTCAAGTCGGGGGAAGTGGGTATATATACCCCTTCTTCCTCCTTTTTAGGTTCCGCCTCCTCCTCCATTGCTGCACCCCCAAAGCTTCATCTCCTCTCTTCTAACTCATTCCCAAGTACTCTAATCAAGATTTCCTCCTAGGGTTTGAGTGTGAAAGCATTTGAGGTGTAGGATTTAGCCCCTTTGTGAGAGCTTCTCATTTCCTCCTCTCAAGAAGCACTTGTGGTGGCTTTGGTTGATTGATTCGTGTTTATTACTCTTGAAGCTTGCTTCTAGACGGTTAGGCGTCGCCCGTTGAGTGACCTCTCCGTGTGGAGCACCCGGGATCATTTGTATTGCCCCTCCTTTGTGGAGTTTTTCTTAGTGAGCACCAATTTGCCTTTGTAGTGAATTGGAGAGGCAAGAGGCTCTTCGTGATAGCCCTCCCTTTGTGGGAACCTCAACGGAGACGTAGCCTTCTTAGTGGAGGTGAACTTCGGTTAACAAATCGCTTGTTTCTCTTGCTTGCTTGTGTTCATCATCATCAACCCTAACCCTAGAAGTTATATTTGAATCGATCTCTTTATTTGTGTTGTTGTGTGTAATATCCTTTGTTGCAGGTCTTATTCACTTCAATTACACCAAGTT
Organism: Cenchrus americanus; assembly: GCA_947561735.1. Classification (NCBI taxonomy): domain Eukaryota; kingdom Viridiplantae; phylum Streptophyta; class Magnoliopsida; order Poales; family Poaceae; genus Cenchrus; species Cenchrus americanus. The sequence continues at coordinate 194,851,237 of OX387242.1, forward strand.
GGTTCACATATTTTCTGCAAATTCACTTTTCCTTTAAGTTATTGTGTTTTACTCTTGCGCACTGGTTGATCCGGCACAAGTGCCAGGGTGACCCGGACCCCCGGGTCATCCGGTCAGTCGGCCGGGTCATCCGGTCCCTGATCCGCTGCTCAGATTTTGCAGAATTTTAAAAGTGATCCTATTCACCCCCCCCCTCTAGGCATCACAAGATCCTTTCAATTGGTATCAGAGCCTAATCCCTTGATTTAGGCTTAACCGCTAAGGGATCAAGATGTCGGGGATTGGAAGCAACCCAACCGCCGAAGAAATTACCGCAAAAGAAGCTCAAGAGAGAGAGCTCACGGCAGCTCAAGTCGGCGACCTCGTCGGCAGGGCCCCAAGCCGTACTCCATCCAACGTGGACAGCTCCGACAACTCCTCGTCGGATTCCGACTCCGACTCGGATTCTGACTCAAGTGATGAGGATGCCAAGGACGATGATCTTGCGGCAAAGAAGGCGGCCAAGAAGAGAAGAAAGGCTAAGAAGAAGAAGAAGGCCAAGAAGATGGCAAAGAAGCTCTTCAAGAAGATGATCAAGAAGGAGCAAGCCAAGTACTCTCACTCCGGCTTCTACAAAGTGCCCCATCACTACGGGCAAATCCCGGGCAACAACTCTAACGATAAATTTTATTCCGTGCATTTGGGAAAGCCTCCTCATTTCGATGGGAAGGACTATCCCAAATGGGCTTATGATATGCAAATACACCTTTTCGGGCTTCACCCTTCTCTTTGGAAGATTGTGGTTGTAGGTGTAACAATTCCCGCCGAAGGAGAAGCCCTCACCATTGAGCATGAGCAAGATCTTCACCGCAACGTACAAGCCACGAGAGTCATCACGGGATCCTTGTGTGCACAAGAATTCAACAAGGTTCGGAACATCCAAATTGCCAAGGTAATTTGGTACACACTCAAGGAAGCACATGAGGGAACCGAGCATGTGAGACAAGGCAAGATGGACCTAATCAATGGAGAACTTGAGCTTTTCTTCATGAAGGATGGAGAGACCGTTCAAGAAATGTATGATAGACTCATGGTGCTTGTCTCGGACATTAGAGCTCTTGGGAGCAAAGATTGGGATGACTCAAAGGTCACAAAGAAGTTGCTAAGAGCTTTTGCCCCCAAGGACAAGAACTTGACGGCAATGATAAGAAGGGATCCAAGATACCCAACAATGACACCCACTCAACTTCTTGGAGAAAATTTGCATCAATAACTAGTTGATCAAGATGTGGAGAAGTCTTTAACCTTGAAGATGGGCAAGAGTCTAGCTCTCAAAGCAAGCTCTAGTGAAGTTGTTGAAGAGAAGCCCAAGCCCTCCAAGAGCAAAAAGGAAGACACTAGCGATGAAGAAAGCACGGATGAAGAAACCGCCTTTGCTATAAGGAAGTACAAGAAATTCTTGAAGTCAAGAAATTCAAGAAAAGGTGGAGATGATAGAAGGAAGAAGTCACAAAGAAAGTGTTATGAGTGTGGAGAGTATGGACACTTCATCGCCGAGTGCCCCAAGAACAAGAACAAGAATGAGGAAGAAAAGAGGTTCAAGGAGAGAAGCAAAGAGTACAAGAACAAGTACCAAGGGCGTGCGCACGTGGGTCAACAATGGGACTCAAGTGATGAAGATGAAGAACCAAAGAAGCAAGGGATGGCAACAATTGCCATGGCACAAGGTTCATCCTCAACACGCCTCTTCAACAACCTCTCCGATGATGAAGACCACTCTCATTTTTGCCTCATGGCAAGGGGGAGCAAGGTACAAGAATCGACCGTCTCACCCTCTCTAACATCCTCTTCATCCACCTCTAGTAGCAACATAGAAAACCTAGATGAGGAAAAGGAACTAGAGAACAACATGATAAAGAAATTTGGTAAAAATGGCCGCAAGGAAATTAAAAGGCTATTGGACAAACTAGAGAAAAAGAAAGAGATCCTTCATGAGCAAGAAGACTTGCTTATCCTTGAAAAGGAAAGAAACCTTGCTTTAGAAAAATCTCTTGCCGAAGAGAAGGCTAAGGTGGAAAAGTTGACCATGGACTTGTCCTTGATCGGCGATTCTAATAAGAAGATGTCAAAGGATCTCACCTTGGCAAATGAATCTTTAGCTTCCCTAAAAACTACTCATAGTGAGCTTCAATCAAGCTTCTCATGCTTGACGGAGAAATACAAATCTCTTGAAGCTAACTTTAGTAGTCTTTGGGAAAGCACCAAAGCAACTCCATCGGCAAACTTGGACTCTAGTGCCTCAACTAGCAAAACTTGCTCTTCTTGCGCTAACATTGATATGAATGCTATCAAGACTAACCTTGAAAGGCTTGAAGAGAAAATTAAGAGCAAGGACAAGGAAATTTCCCGATTGAACATGTTGTTTACACAAGGCAACATTAGTGCCAAGTCAATACCCAAGGTGGTGGACAATCAAGGACTTGGACACCGCAAGAACAACAAGGCAAATGGTAGGGTGACGGTGAAAGGGCATGAGATCCCCTTATGGAACAAGGGAGGCTACCTCAACACAATAATGGATATTGCCCATGGAGTTACCACATCTACCACAACCAAGGAAGCTCCAAAGATGGTGCAAACCACAAAGAAAAATTGGTGGGAGTAACACCCCACCTAAGGCATTGAAGAATGTGGTTGAGCACAAATCCACATCCAACTACACTTGTGATTACATTGTAACCTTGGACCATAATGGTAAAATGGTTGTCAAGTATGTTGGGGCCTATGCCATGAAGGCTGTTGACGGATAAAAGACGTATCCCTCTACGATCCGCAAGCGTACGGACCCCACACCTTTTTCACCACGGGATTCCCAAGGTTCTTGTCAATCCGCGGAGCAAGGGGATTACAAGCGTTCGATCAACAACGACACACTAGCTACTAAAACCCTAACTACTATTATACTAGAAAACACTAAACTACACTAGAGAGAATGATAAATGATCAAGATAGAAGACACTCGCCCACGGGTCTACGATACTAGAGCATGCAATCGCTTAAAGACATGAAAACCAATCTAATCTATCGGGGTTGTGACCACGGTTTCACCCTTTCCCTCCTCTCGTACTGTCACTACGCGAAGGTATTCATGACTAGACCTTTGATGGACACGGCGTATTGAATGGATCCAAGGAAGCATTGAGGCCTTACTCCCTTTACGGCATGGTTGCAAACCTTAAGCATTAAAGTATATTCAACACAAGATGATAGATAGATAATCCGACAAAGTGCGATTACATCTCAAGATCGATTACAACCCATGGACGAATGAGAAGATTACCCCATCAAGGTGCTGATCATGGCACCGTTGATCATGGTTTCCCTTCCGCCGGTGTCTTCCTTATTCTCCACGAGAGGGTGCTTCCTTCGAGGTGGTTGATCTCCCGCCGGAGATCCTCCTCCTCTCTCTCTAGCTTGTGGATGGCCTTCTGGTGCGAATGACTCCTCCTCCCGGTGTTGGCGGCGCCTCGGGGGTTTTAGGGTTGAAGATCCTTCGAGGGCAAAGAATTTCGTCCAAGGTGTGTAATCGTGTATCATTAATCCTCCTTCACAAGTTAGTCAATCTTTTCATCTTTAATACATAAACACAAAGTAATGATAATCAAACATAAACATGGGCGTTTAGAACTTTTACCACGTCAAGCTTTACCCCACAACTCAAACTCTTCACTCGAAGTCTTCAATTTCAGCCATGCTTTCTCCTTTGATTCCATCAGAGGGTTTTTATGGTTTTTAAAACAAAAATTCCTGCAACAAGTATTAGGCAAAAACCTTTCTCCAAGCTCTCTCAAGTCACTCATATGAAGTGGCTATCCTAACCAAATTTTATAAAACTCTCACCTCCCATTAATCTCTCATATATCATGTAAAGTGGAGCTATAGCTAGGGCTAGCGCAATCAACACAAGTATTGTCAAACTAAGAACTTCCTCTAAAGGTTGTCTACCTTTCAAAGCCAATGATCATGAGAATTAACCATATGTAGGGATATCAAGGATGAAAAGATTTAGAATGGTGGACATGTGCAAGGGCAAAAGAAAATTGTGACGTCAAGGCACCAATGATGTCCTCGTTGTCGGATTGCACATGGTTGGAAATAGAGTAAAAGTTTCGTCTCACAATCAACGTGACACCCATCCTTACACTTTATTATTTTTCTTTTCTTTCACTTGATCCATCCCTCTCATATCTTCATTGCTACCTCATCTTTTTCTCTTTTTCTTTTTCTTCTTTCATTCACATATGATTTTTCTTTCTTTCTTTCTTTTCCATACACATACTTTTTCTATTTATTTTTCTCTCTCTTGACAACTTTTCAAAGCTTTCAATTCTCTCTTTCCTTGCATGCATACAATCTGAATTTTTAAATAAATCATGCTAGAGACGAGACGAAACTTTGAAAATAGGTTGTGTTCAAGGAATACGATGTACAAAAGAGATGTATAGGGTTGGGTATGGAATCCAGTGATAATCATGACTTTCGTTGTGAAAGTCATGTACTGAATATATGACGAGGCTAGCAACAAAAGATAAGCACAAGGACATGATCATTGCTTGAAATTAAAACTCACCAAGAGAGAAGGGTCCTAGTCTAACTCATCGTGCTAATCACACTTATGGTGGAGCGAAAAAAAAATAAACTTGGCTTTGGATAGGAATTTTTTTCTTACTCTCAACTTGGAAAAAGAGGTTTTGCTAACCTTTATTACAAGGGTTTTAAGATAATTTTCAGAACTGAAATCCTCCAATTTTTAGCATCGAACATAGCACAACTAACATGTGAAGCTCAAGATCGAAGTGCGGTATGGGTACTTTAAGTAGTAGCGATTCCACTAAGCACCACGGTAAACGATTTTCAAACCACATACTTGTGTTCATATATCAAGAATCGAAGATTAAACAAACAAGTAAATAAAGATAAACAATACATAAAACACAAAGATATATAAAGACTCTTTTTATTTGGTTTTCTTGAGTCAACACTAATTTAAGACACTTGCAAAAATTTTAAAACAGACTCAAAAACTAAAGACTCATTAAAATACTAAGACTCTCACACGAAGATTAAATCGAACCTAAACTTGAAGTTCAAAAGCTAAGGCTAGCGAGCTAGCTCTCCCCCACACTTAAAACATACGACGTCCTCGTCGTATCTTACAAAAATCCTAAGGGGAAAACTAGATCTAGTGGTACTTCAAGCAAGTTTTGCACCACTTGCCTCTCATATTTCCAACCATGCCGAAAAGTTTGCGCACGTTGCGGTTAAGGAACTTGTAGTCATCTTCAACTACGCGCTCCAAGTCCTCCATACGCTGCTTCATCGCTTCCATGGCTTGGAGACATTCGTCGGCCGACGTGTAGAGATCCGCGATGGATTGACGGAAAACTCGACAACACACCGGATGCAATCCGAAGGGGTCATCGTCGCCATAATCTCCACCGTTGTCACCACCGTCGTCGCCACCTCCATTGTCGTTGCCTTCGCCACCGTCGTTGCCGTCGCCGTTGGGGCCTTCGGGAGTCCTTTCATTGGGCTGCTCATCCCAATCATCATCATCTCTACCGGCAGCCGCCCACGAGCTCGGGCGACGATCGTCGGAGTAGTCGCTATCCCCATAATCCTTAGGCTCTGGCGACACCTCCTTGTAATCTTTGCGCTTGATGCCTTGGAGGCGTGCCGACCTTCGAACGGGTGTAGGGACCTTCTCTCCTTCGACGGGGTTGCGAGATGCAAGAGCTCCGGTCGGGACACGTCCTCCGCAACGGATACGTGCGGTCCTCTTGACGGGTAGCTTGAGCTCGCATCGCATCGCTTCCTCCATCGATGGCTTCTTGGCTTCTAGCTTCAACTCTAAGCTTCTTGGAGGCACAATGGCTGCTACAAGGGTGCAACACATTGCTTGAAAGGTTTGATTCTCGAGCTCCCAATTCGGCCAAATAAATAGTCCCGAGAGAAAAGCCACGGGAACCTTATTTTCCTTTTTTACACTTCCCTTAAAATTTTCCGACCAAACAAGGAAGTCAAAAAGGAGCAATTCGGCGGCGAAATTCGGCGTCATCGGGCGTCGGGCCCCTCCGGGCCGGTCGCGGGCCGGCCGGCCCACCCTGCCTCGGGGGCCGGGCCGGTCCGGGTTTTTGCACACTGCCCTATTTTTTCTTCCTTAGCCCATGGCAAAAATTTAGCCCAGTAAATCTTTGCGAAAAACTCCAGAAAACTAAAAGAAAAATTATTTACAGAAGTTGATGCCTTGTTTTTCGTCCTAGGCGGGACGTTCGGGCTCTTCCTCCATGGTGAAGACGTCAACTTGGTGAAGGGGCACGACATCGGGTTCGTAGTAAACCTTAAGCCGTTGTCCATTCACCACAAATTGATCGCCGTTTATATCCATAATGGTTACCGCTCCGTTGGAGAACACCGAATGCACAACATAAGGTCCGTCCCATTTGCTTTGCAGTTTCCCCTTTCCGAAGGTTTTAAACCTCGAATTGTAGAGGAGGACCTTATCTCCTTCTTTAAATTCTTTTTTCTTCAATCTTTTATCATACCACCTTTTGATTCTCTCCTTGTATATGCTTGCGTTTTCATATGCTTTCAACCTCAACTCCTCTAGCTCGCTTATTTGAATTCTTCGTTTCACCACCGCGGCATCGAGATCAAGGTTCATCTCTTTAATCGCCCAATAGGCTTTATGTTCCAACTCAACCGGAAGGTGGCAAGCTTTTCCATAGACGAATTGATAAGGGGTCATACCTATCGGTGTTTTAAACGCCGTTCGATAAGCCCATAAAGCTCCGTCTAATTTCTTTGACCAATCCTTGCCTCCCTTCTCTATGGTCTTGTTAAGTATGCTTTTAATTGCCTATTTGACGTCTCCGCTTGTCCGTTGGTTTGTGGGTGATAGGCCGTGGAGACCCTATGCTCAATTCCCAACTTGGACAAGCACTTTTTGAAGTTCTTCCCGGTGAAATGAGTTCCTCCATCACTTATCAAGATTCTCGGTGTACCGAAACGGGGAAAAATCACGTTCTTCATCATAGTGATGGACTCCTCCGTGGAAGCTTTACGACATGGTATAGCCTCTACCCACTTGGATACATAATCAACCATAACAAGTATATACTCGAATCCAAATGAGTTTTTAAAAGGCCCCATGAAGTCTATGCCCCATACATCGAATATGTCGATTTGCAAGTTGTATTTCAAAGGCATAGAATTTCTTTGAGAGATGTTTCCGGTTCTTTGGCATTCGGGGCATGACGCAACATATCTTTTAGTATCTTCATGCATCTCCGGCCAATAGAATCCGCTCGACCATACTTTTGCTTCGGTTCGAAAATGGCTATAGTGTCCACCGTACTCCGCCGAGTGGCACTTCCTTAGAATCTCAACCCTCTCTTCTCTTGGCACACATCTTCTCATCACTCCATCATTGCCAAGTTTGAAGAGGTATGGTGCATCCCAAAAATATTTCTTACTTTCGGAGATTATCTTCCTTTGAGTGTTTTTATCTAGATGATCGAGGGGCATCTTTCGAATTGCTCGAATGATGTCGATCATCCAAGTGTCTTTATCAAGCACTCTATAGAGGTGGTCATCTCTCATCTTATCTTCTATGGGCTCTTTATCATCTTGTCCATGATTCATCCTAGACAAATGATCGGCCACAACATTCTCCACCCCCTTTTTATCACGAATTTCAACATCAAACTCTTGGAGAAGAAGGATCCAACGAATCAAACATGGTTTAGCTTCCTTCTTAGCCAAGAGATACTTGATGGCTGCGTGATCGGTGTAAACAATGACTTTCGAGTTCACGATGTAAGATCTGAATTTTTCGAAAGCGAATACCACCGCTAGCAACTCTTTTTCCGTAGTGGCGTAATTTAATTGTGCCCCACTAAGAGTTTTGCTAGCGTAGTAAACGGCGTGAACTCGGCCTTCCTTTCTTTGACCCAAGACCGCGCCTACGGCGTAGTCACTTGCGTCACACATGATCTCGAAAGGTTGGCTCCAATCCGGAGGTTGGATGATGGGAGCACTCACCAACGCATTTTTCAAGGTCCGGAATGCCGCTAGACACTTCTCATCAAAGTCGAAAGCCACATCCTTTTGAAGAAGGTGCGTTAAAGGCTTAGTGATCTTCGAGAAGTCCTTTATAAATCTTCTATAGAATCCGGCATGGCCTAGAAAGCTCCTTAAGGACTTGACATCCGTAGGAGGTGGGAGTTGCTCAACCGTCTCTACCTTAGCCTTGTCCACTTCAATTCCTCTCTCGGATATAACATGTCCGAGCACTATGCCTTGCTTAACCATGAAGTGGCACTTCTCCCAATTTAGAACCAAATCTACCTCCGCACACCTTGTAAGGACCTTTTCTAAGTTTGCTAAGCAATCCATGAACGTCTTCCCGTAAACGGAAAAATCATCCATAAACACTTCAATAATTTCTTCGATGAATTCCGAAAACACGGCCATCATGCAACGTTGAAAAGAGGCCGGAGCGTTGCATAGGCCGAAGGGCATCCTCTTATATGCAAACATTCCGTAAGGACACGTAAACGTTGTCTTATGTTGATCTTCCGGGTGAATAGGAATTTGCATGAACCCCGAGTATCCATTGAGAAAGCAAAAATAAGCGTGGTTTGCTAACCTCTCGAGCATCTCGTCTATGAACGGTAGGGGGAAGTGATCTTTCTTCGTCGCTTTGTTAAGCTTACGGTAATCGATACACATCCGCCACCCGGTCACGGTTCTTTGCGGTATCAACTCGTTCTTCTCATTCTTCACCACGGTCAAACCTCCTTTCTTCGGTACACAATGTACGGGCTCACCCATTCGCTATGCGGAACCGGGTAGATGATTCCGGCATCAAGTAACTTGATAACCTCTTTCTTTACTACCTCTCGCATGGCATGGGTTAGCCTCCTTTTATGGTCCACTACAGGGCTTACATTGGTCTTCCATTGGTATACGATGAGTGCAAAAGGTCGGGCTAATACCTTTGAGATCATTAATTGAATATCCTATCACCTTCCTATGTTTTTTTAATAAAATCGGTAACACTTCATTTTCTTCGGGACTCAACTCGTCGCTCACAATGATTGGATAAGTTTTGTCCGGGCCCAAAAATTCATATTTTAATCCCTTGGGCAAAGGTTTAAGGTCTACCTCGGGCACTTGTGGCTCCTCGGGTTTGATTTCTCCTATGTCTTCGAATTTCTCTTCCTCCACACTACCATCATGCGGCTCTAAGCCTTTTGTTGCTTCCTCTAGTTCTTCATCTTGTTGATTACTAATTTGATTTTCCATCGCTCTTTGCAGCGGGTCTCTAAGGGTTTCAACAAAACAAAGACTATCTATCTCTTCTACTTCTTCATCTTCGGGAGGAAAAGGAGTAAGGTGTTTAGAAGCACGAAGAAAGTTATATGTGTACTTTGTTCCATTAAGGTTCATTGTTACTTTGCCTTCTCCGCATCTAACACGGCATCAACCAACTTAAGAAAAGGCCTACCTAAGATTATATGATCAGAATTACTATGGTAAGCATCAATAACAAAGAAATCGGTTGGTATATAGTTTCTAGAGATTTTTACTTTCATGTTGCAAGCAATACCTAGAGGTTTGATAGTTCTACCATCTCCCATAATTAATTTCGTTGATGTTGGAGCTAAGTCTAGGTTGTGGTATTGAACTTTATCATAAATTTTAGAAGATAGAACACTTACTTGGGCTCCGATGTCGCATAAACCTTTGCATTGAACTCCGTTGATCTCGCAACTCAAGTGCGGCGTCATCTTCTCTTCTTCTTCGGATCCTATCGAGTAAATTTCAGCGAGGCGAGCGTATGGTGATGCTTCGGGCTTGATCCCCATGATTCTCTTCACCTCGGCAATATGTTCCGGATCCACCACGTCATCTCCAAAGAGCTTTTCAAAAATCTCACCGGTGGTTTCGAGGTCGTATGAATTTTCAGCTTTCTTCTCCGGTGGGAAATCTACTTCCAATGCTCTTGCCATTCCCTTTTGATTGGGGAACGGTCTTCTCTTGTCGAATACTTCTCCGTAATCAATAGGAACCCAATCCATTGGTTCGAACTCCCTTAGTGGCTTCGCGCTTGACATGCTTCTCTTGTTCGTCTCCTTTGGTACGGCGAAGTCGACGCTTGGTGTAGTTCTTGACTTGATGTGTTCTTGTTCAAGCTTTTCCATGATTGGCTCCTCTTTTGTGACTTCCAGGGTTGCCTCTTTAGAAAAATCAGCAAGCTTCTTCTTCCTTGAATTGAATTCCGGCTCTTCCGCAAGTCTTGTTTCCCAATCTCTTCGCATGGCAGCCGCTTTACTAACTTTTTGTAGAAGTTGGGCGGCTTCCGTGAGTGTTTTCTCCATGAGATCCCCACCTGCACACATTTCGACGTGTCGCATGCAACTAGGGGTTAGGGAAAAGAAAAATGTATATAAGAGTATGTCACCGGTGAAGCCGAGTTTTGGTCCTTGTTTGATGAATTCATTAAACCTATCCCAGGCTTGGTCTATCCCTTCCTCTTCTCCTTGCATGAAAGTGATCACTTGCCTCCTTAGATGTTGAACCTTGCTAATTGGAAAGAACTTCTCGCAAAACTTCTTTGTCAACTTGTTCCAATTGCCTTCAACTTCAAAGGACGCAACCGAATACCATGTCTTTGCTTTGCCGGCAAGTGAGTAGGGAAAGAGATTCCATTTGAACCATTCATCGGGAACTCCTTCTTGACGCACCGTGTTGCATATTGTTGTGAAATCCCTTATATGTCTATATGGGTTCTCCATAACCATCCCTTCAAATGGGTTTTCCGCCACCATCTTGATGATCTTGGATTTAATTTCATACTTGGTCGCTTCGAGCTTCGAATCCGACTCTTGTACTTTTATGTCTTCACATAGAGGGCTAGCGTAATCCCTTAATGATTTCTCCGGTTCTTCCACGGGTTGATTAACGAACTCCATCTAGACAATAAGATAAAAACAAAAAACAAAAACAAAACAAGTGTTTTTCTGGATAATATATGTTAGATATAGCAAATAAAAGATAAACTAAAATATAAAACTAAGTTAGATGCAAATCAAACGATGTAAACTAACTTGCTCCCCGGCAACGGCGCCAGAAAAAGGGGCTTGTTGATGGATAAAAGACGTATCCCTCTACGATCCGCAAGCGTACGGACCCCACACCTTTTTCACCACGGGATTCCCAAGGTTCTTGTCAATCCGCGGAGCAAGGGGGATTACAAGCGTTCGATCAACAACGACACACTAGCTACTAAAACCCTAACTACTATTATACTAGAAAACACTAAACTACACTAGAGAGAATGATAAATGATCAAGATAGAAGACACTCGCCCACGGGTCTACGATACTAGAGCATGCAATCGCTTAAAGACATGAAAACCAATCTAATCTATCGGGGTTGTGACCACGGTTTCGCCCTTTCCCTCCTCTCGTACTGTCACTACGCGAAGGTATTCATGACTAGACCTTTGATGGACACGGCGTATTGAATGGATCCAAGGAAGCATTGAGGCCTTACTCCCTTTACGGCATGGTTGCAAACCTTAAGCATTAAAGTATATTCAACACAAGATGATAGATAGATAATCCGACAAAGTGCGATTACATCTCAAGATTGATTACAACCCATGGACGAATGAGAAGATTACCCCATCAAGGTGCTGATCATGGCACCGTTGATCATGGTTTCCCTTCCGCCGGTGTCTTCCTTCTTCTCCACGAGAGGGTGCTTCCTTCGAGGTGGTTGATCTCCCGCCGGAGATCCTCCTCCTCTCTCTCTCTAGCTTGTGGATGGCCTTCTGGTGCGAATGACTCCTCCTCCCAGTGTTGGCGGCGCCTCGGGGGTTTTAGGGTTGAAGATCCTTCGAGGGCAAGGAAAACGGGACCGAACCGGTGCGGAAGTGGGGCGGGCCGGCCGGCCTGGGCCGGCCGCCCGGCCCAAGTCCGGCGCGGTTTGGTCGCCCCTTTTGCTCCGTGGGTCCTCGTGCATTTATGTACTTCGCCCCCTCCACTTGCATGATTTTGATGCTGTTATCCTCGCGTCCAAGATGGAGGCTCTCTTTGCATGAAGTTTGATCTTTTACGCTTCAATCCTCGGGGGTGTTCCTCGTAGCACTTCGGTCCTCACCACCATTGGAAGTGATTTCAGCAAGCTCATGAACACGAACAAGACTCCATGAATGCTCCTTTGAACTTGTTGCGAATCCGTCCTTTATGTCCATGTTTTCCTACATAAACACAATACTTCCAAATGCATGCACAAAGATGAACTTGTTATATGATTAGTGTGCCTAGTGGCGGGTTAGTTCCATAATCAAATCCAAACCAAAGTGTAATGAACATGCTAGGTGCACCAAAATACACCGTCAACAAAGGCCATGAGAAAGAGTGTGTGGGTTCCAAAAGTTTTTGCATCTAACCTCCAAGGACCCAAATCCTTTTGGGTACCTAAACCAAGAGCTTAAACTTGTTTTGTAGGCCTACTCCTCCGGTGGAAGTGCATGGTTGATTGATAGTGGTGCCACTAATCACATGACCGGAGATGAAGGCTTGTTTGCATCCCTTGACCGTTATGACAATCCTACGGAAACTATCATTTATGGAGATAATGGTCAAGGGGATGTCATTGGCTTAGGTAAAATTGCTATCTCAACAACAAATTCAATTGAAGATGTTTATCATGTGCAAGGGTTGGGATACAACTTGTTGTCGGTTTCACAACTTTGTGAGAAAGGCTATAATTGTCTCTTTACTCATGAGGGTGTGACTGTCTCTAGAAGGGAGGATTCCTCTATTGTCTTTGCGGGTCACTTACGGGAAAAACTTTACTATGTGGATTTCACAAAAGTAAAGGTGGATCCTAAGGCTTGCTTAGTGGCAAAATCCGACTTGGGTTGGCTATGGCATCGCCGACTAGCCCATATTGGCATGAGGAACTTGGCCAAACTTCAAAAAGACGAGCACATCCTATGACTAACAAATGTTGTCTTTGAGAAAGATAGGTTATGTAGCGCATGTCAAGCCTGGAAGCAAGTTGGAGCTCACCATCCCGCCAAGAACATTCTATCCTCATCAAGACCATTGAAGCTACTACACATGGATTTATTTGGACCAATTGCCTATATAAGCATCGGTGGTAATAAATATGGTTTAGTAATTGTTGATGACTTTTCCCGTTTCACTTGGGTATTCTTTTTGCAAGATAAAAGTGAGGCAAAGGGAATCGTGAAGAAGTTCATTAGAAGAGTTCAAAATGAGTTCGAGCTCAAGGTCAAGAACATAAGAAGTGACAACGGCTCGGAGTTTAGGAACACACAAGTCGAAGAGTTTCTAGATGAAGAAGGCATCAAGCATGAACTCTCCGCTCCATATACACCTCAACAAAATGGCATTGTTGAGAGGAAGAACCGCACATTGATAGAAGCGGCAAGGACAATGCTTGATGAGTACAAGACTCGGACTCATTTTGGGCGGAAGCCATCAACACCGCATGCCACGCCGCCAACCGACTCTACCTCCACAAGTACTTGAACAAGACTCCCTACGAAATCATCACCGGTAAGAAACTTAGTGTGCATTACTTTAGGGTCTTTGGGTGTAAGTGTTTCATACTTAACAAGAAACCCAAAGCCTCAAAGTTTGCATCCAAGCTGGATGAAGGTTTTCTACTTGGTTATGGAACTAACGAGCATGCCTATTGTGTTTTCAACAAAACCACCGGTTGTGTTGAGACCACGGTAGATGTGAAATTTGATGAATCCAACGGCTCTCAACGAGAGCAAGTTAGTGAAAACCTTGTAGATGATGAAGAGCCCCCAAGCATATCCATCTTTAGAATGGGGACCGGTGAAGTGATGCCTCGGGAGATTCAAGCACAAACTCCGGTTGACACAAGCGCTCATGATCCATCATCGTCAACAAGAGTGGAACCACCTAGTTCTCAAGTCCATCAAGATGAGAGTCAAGTTCATGGTGACGATCATGGACGGGGCTTTGATCAAGGGGGAGAACAAGGTGGTGAAACTCAAGAAGAAGCTCCACAAGTTGAAAATGATGATGATGGACCAATTCAACGTCAATCTCAAGCACCACACCCAAGAGTACATCAAATGGTTCAACGGGATCATCCCGTTGACAACATACTTGGGAGCATTCGAAGAGGGGTAACAACTCGCTCAAGATTGTCAAATTTTTGTGCATTTTACTCGTTTGTTTCCTCTTTGGAACCTCTTAGTGTGGAATAAGCTCTTGAGGATCCGGATTGGATTATTGCCATGGAGGAAGAGTTGAACAAGTTCAAGAGAAATGAAGTTTGGGAGTTGGTACCAAGACCCAAGCAAAATGTGATCGGCACCAAATGGGTTTTTAGAAACAAGCAAGATGAATTTGGTATCGTCACAAAGAACAAGGCTAGGCTTGTTGGCAAGGGTTACACGCAAGTTGAAGGCTTGGACTTTGGAGAGACTTATGCTCCGGTAGCAAGACTTGAGTCAATTCGTATTCTTTTAGCCTATGCTACCCACCATGATTTCAAGCTTCATCAAATGGATGTGAAGAGTGCATTCTTGAATGGACCTCTCCAAGAAGAAGTTTATGTTGATCAACCATCGGGCTTTGAAGATTCAAGATTTCCAAACCATGTGTACAAGCTCCATAAGGCGCTCTACGGGCTTAAACAAGCTCCTAGAGCATGGTATGAATGCCTTAAGGATTTTCTTCTCAAGAACGGTTTTGAAATAGGCAAAGCCGATTCTACTCTCTTCATACAAAGAAATGGAAAAGATATATTCATTTGTCAAATTTATGTTGATGATATTATCTTTGGGTCTACTAATGATAATTTTTGTGAGGAGTTTAGTAGAATTATGACTAAGAGATTCGAGATGTCAATGATGGGCGAATTGAAGTTCTTTCTTGGTTTTCAAATCAAGCAAATGAAGGAAGGAACTTTCTTATGCCAATCTAAGTATGTGAAGGATATGCTCAAGAGGTTTGACATGGCCGATTCAAAGCCCATCAAGACCCCCATGGCACTAAATGGACATCTTGATCTCAATGAAGAAGGGAAGTCGGTCGACCAAAAGGTATTCCGTTCCATGATTGGCTCCCTACTTTACCTTTGTGCATCTAGGCCCGATATAATGCTTAGTGTGTGCATGTGTGCAAGATTTCAAGCCAATCCTAAGGAGTGTCATCTAATGGCCGTTAAGAGAATCTTTAGATATTTGGTTCACACTCCTAACCTAGGCTTGTGGTATCCCAAAGGCTCCACTTTTGATCTACTTGGATACTCTGATTCGGACTATGCCGGTTGCAAAGTAGATCTAAAGAGCACAACCGGGACTTGCCAATTTCTTGGTAGGTCTTTGGTGTCATGGAGCTCAAAGAAGCAAAACTCGGTTGCTTTATCCACGGCCGAGGCCGAATATGTGGCGGTCGGTGCTTGTTGTGCACAACTCTTGTGGATGAAGCAAACGTTGAGTGATTATGGTTGCAAGTTTAGTAAGATTCCACTCTTGTGTGACAATGAGAGTGCTATCAAGCTAGCGAACAATCCAGTCCAACACTCTAGAACAAAGCACATAGACATTAGACATCACTTCTTAAGGGATCATGAGGCTAAGGGCGATATTGCTTTACGTCACATAAGCACCGAGAGGCAACTTGCCGATATTTTCACTAAGCCTCTAGACGAGCAAAGGTTTTGTGCTTTAAGGAGTGAGCTAAACATCTTAGATTCTCGTAACTTGGCTTGACTTATTGCACATACTTGATTGTTGCCTAGATAGGTTGAAAATGATTTATTTTTATTCGTTTGTGTGAGTCTTTCGAAAATATTGGATCTTGAGATCTTTTGATCAAATACTCGACCTAAGTGACTATTGTTATAAATGATTGATTGTGGCTAGTCACTTGTTGCCGAGAGTTTATTACGTGTCCACTAGATGAATCCTTTACTAATCTCAAATCATGAAAGATCTCACATCTATCAACACATTTCTTAACCCATTCTCTTAAATTTCTTTTGTCGAAAATACTCCTCCAATCTTGAGAATATATCTATCTTTAATTCTCATGTATATTCATATACATTTAAACAAAAAAATCTACATCTTTTGAAGAATCTTTTTTCCCTCCTTCTGGGCGAGGCGGGTCAACCGGCACGGGTGCCCGGTTGACCCGGCGCGGTCCTGTTGGCCGCCGGGTGGACCGGCCACCGGTGCCGGGTCGCCGGGGCGGCTCCGTTGGCCGCCGGTCGCCCGGACCCCCCCCCTCCGCAGAGCCGTCGCGGTAGGGACCGGTAAAAAAACCTCGAGCTCAAACCCTAAGCCCCCGGCCGGTCGACCGGCACGGTGCCCGGGTCGCCGGGCGCCTCTCGGTGGTCGCCGGGTCGCCCGCCCCGCGCAGACCGTATAAAACGCCGCGGCCGGCGGTCAACGAACCCTAGCGCCCCTCACTTCTTCAGACCGCCGCTGCCGCCCCCAACCTCGCGCCCAGGGTGATTCTGCCGCTCCTCCGCGGGCTTCTCACGCCGGGTGGGGGATTCAAGTCTCCTCTTCATCTCGAGCTCCTTCCTCATCGGATTTTCCGGAAACTTCGCGGGAATCCAACGGTAATCTCGATTCAAACTCCGGATTTCCCGATCTACTCGTGTGGTTCGTTTTAGATGATTTCTCTTGGTCAAATGCCTCCATTTAGATCCTAGAACAACCTCTCTTGATTTCGTCACAATCCCATGGCTATATTTCTCAGACCTTTGATCTGTTATTCTAGGGTTCATCCCGCCGAGCCGGTTGACCCGGCCACCCATGCCGGTTGACCCGGCTCCGGCTGGGGTGACCCAATCACACCTGTTTCTTGCACCTTCAATCATGTTATCTCATTCCTTGCATATCTTATCACCTTTCAGATGGGTCATGAGAAAGCTAGCTCTCAGGCAAGGAGATTCACTCCGCATCAAGTGAAGAGGGAGATGAGGAGATTGAGGAATTTGAGGAGCGCTCTTCCGGCGAGGAGTTTGGCATTCATGTGCATGAGAAGAGGACCAAACCTCAAGCTCCTCCCTCTCGTGCTCAAGGCCGCGGACGTGGTCATGATGGCAATCCTATTATCAAGAGGAAGACCACAACCGTCGGTGCTAGGACCAAGAGGGCGAGCACCGCTGCTGAGGTTGGAGACCGCTATGATGACAACATTGACTTATCTATCTATGAGCAGATGGCCGTTCCCGTTCACCGTCCTAAGCGCACACGACGTTATCCGCCTTTGGTTAACTTCATGAAGGCGGGCACTGACATGAGGTCTCTTCAGTTTTGTCCAGAAGATCCGAGGCGGCTTCAGAGGTCCTTCTTCAGTGATGACAGGTTTTGGCTTGCTCATCAAGCGGATTGGCATGAGTCGACCATTCTACCCAAGGGACGTGTCACGACTGAGATGAAATGGGTGGATTGGCCGTACTTGCTTGATCTTCCTGCTCCCATTGAGGAGGTTATGCAGGCCGTTCACTCTCGGTGCCAGTTCATGAGGATTTCTTATCTCATGAGTCTTCGGTGTGACTACTCTCAGGAGGTGGTGGCACAGTTCTATGCCACTCTGTATGTTGATGAAGATGAAAATGAGATGCACTTCACTCTTGGTGGTAAGCGCTTCAAAATCTCAGTTTATGATTTTGCTCAACTCTTCAAACTTAGAGGTGCAACCACAACCAATCAATTCAAAAGTGATCTAGTCCGACTTCATTGTGAGCATGAACTAGAGGTGACTAAGATGAGGTGTATGTATGATCGTGCCTATGGAAACATCAACTATGGTCATACTAGTTGACTCACCCCGTATTACAAGATGCTAAATCTTTTGTTTAGATACACTCTTTGTCCTAGGGGTGGGGATTCCGATAACATATCTCATAGAGCTAGAAATCTCCTTTATCAAATGGCTCCCGGTCAACCTAAGTTCAATGCTTGTCACTTTCTTTGGAGTGAGATTATCATTTGTTCACACACCTCTTCTAGTGGTTGTCACTATGCGCCCTATATTTTCATGATGGTTAAGCATGCCACCCAACTTGATCTCAAGACGGATGTTGTTCATGAATCATACAAGACTAGTAAAGGCAAACTAGCTCAATCTTTCCGTCTTGGCAAGCACACCACCGGTGTTGATGCTAGAGGCAGCTATCCGGGTATTTATACTATTGATGGACCATCTGATGCGGGTGCCTCTTCCTCTCAAGCTCCACCAACAAGGGGCCCATATGATCCACTTCCTTTGGAGGGTGCCTCTCACTCTCATGGGGCTCCTAGGGGTAAGAGAGGCAAATTCAACTTTCTTGCCAAAGGCTTATTTGCTTGCTTCAACATGCTCCGCAAAGATGCTAGGGAGCGTGAGGCCGATCGTCGGTGGTTGGCTCAAGAGCTTCATAGGCAAGAGAAAAATCAAAAGGAAATGGCTGCTAGTCTTAATCTTCCACACTCTCCGGTCCATGAGATGAGAACCTTTGATCCTCCTTCTCCCGTTCCAAATCCTTGGGAGGACCTTGGCTCTTGGGTTCTCGTTGAAGATGAAGAGGAAGATTATGAAGAAGAGGAGGAGTACGACGAGGACGACGTGGAGTAGCTTCCCTTTTTGGTACTTGCTGCCAAAGGGGGAGTGAATTTGGTGGAAGGACGCCCCTACCTCTATCTTTATCTATCTTATCGTTATTCATGTAATAGAACTAGTGGACATGTAATGAACTATGTGTGGTGTGATGGATGTTGGTGTGCCAAGTGCAAAACTTTTATTTGCAAGACTTAATTGTGGTACTTTTATCCATGCTAGTGTGATGTAAGGATCTTAATGGTTATTTGTGATGCTTGTGTTGGTTGATGATTTGTTATTTCTCACTTTATTGTCGTGATATATTTTGTCATTTGCATCACGGGATAATTCTTTTCACACTAGTGCACAATGTGTTTATGCAAAGATTTAGGGGGAGTTCTTGCAAATGTGTGTGCAAAGGCATTTGAGGCCTCTCTTCTTTGACGATGCACACATCTAGGGGGAGCTCCTCACTAAATTGTTGGATATCCACATCTCTTTCTTTTAACCAAATTGTGTTGTCATCAATCACCAAAAAGGGGGAGATTGAAAGTCCATCTAGGCTCCTAATTATTTTGGTGATAATGACAATGCAATTAGGGAGGATTAATGCTTTGAATGAGATGTGTGCAGGCTTTAAAGTGAAATAAATATGAATTCTCAAAGGAAGGCCCTCATTTTCTTATTTATGGTGTTGAAGCTCTATTGGCGATTTAATTTTAATTTTCGGTTTGAATTTGAGTTTAGGAAACACCGTACTATAAAGAGGGATGCGGTCGATTAATCAAGGTTTGCTACAAGTGCTTCTTGTGATCTTTTCTCATCTTTTCCAAGAGTGATAAACCTATAAAAACCTTTAGATAATTCAAAAACAGCCCCTTCTTGTTAAAACTCTTCCCCTCCAGGCCTACCGGGTCAACCGGCACTAGTGGCCGGGCCACCCGGAACCGTGCTGGAGGGAGGCGGGTCTTCCTCCTCTTTAGGTTCCGCCTCCTCCTCCATTGCTGCACCCCCAAAGCTTCATCTCCTCTCTTCTAACTCATTCCCAAGCACTCTAATCAAGATTTCCTCCTAGGGTTTGAGTGTGAAAGCATTTGAGGTGTAGGATTTAGCCCCTTTGTGAGAGCTTTTCATTTCCTCCTCTCAAGAAGCACTTGTGGTGGCTTTGGTTGATTAATTTGTGTTTATTACTCTTGAAGCTTGCTTCTAGACGGTTAGGCGTCGCCCGTTGAGTGCCCTCTCCGTGTGGAGCACCCGGGATCGTTTGTATTGCCCTTCCTTTGTGGAGTTTTTCTTAGTGAGCACCAATTTGCCTTTGTGGTGAATTGGAGAGGCAAGAGGCTCTTCGTGATAGCCCTCCCTTTGTGGGAACCTCAACGGAGACGTAGCCTTCTTAGTGGAGGTGAACTTCGGTTAACAAATCGCTTGTCTCTCTTGCTTGCTTGTGTTCATCATCATCAACCCTAACCCTAGAAGTTATATTTGAATCGATCTCTTTATTTGTGTTGTTGTGTGTAATATCCTTTGTTGCAGGTCTTATTCACTTCAATTACACCAAGTTGGTTCACATATTTTCTGCAAATTCACTTTTCCTTTAAGTTATTGTGTTTTACTCCTGCGCACTGGTTGATCCGGCACAAGTGTCAGGGTGACCCGGACCCCCGGGTCATCCGGTCAGTCGTGCCGGGTCATCCGGTCCCTGATCCGCTGCTCAGATTTTGCAGAATTTTAAAAGTGATCCTATTCACCCCCCCCCCCCTCTAGGCATCACAAGATCCTTTCACTACTGGAGACGGTCTTATCCACCACTGCAATGCATTGGAAATGATAAGTTCAGGACATATGTACCTGGGGATGTCTCAGGTCCAATATCCACATAGCTTCCAACATCTTTCCGAACTATCAAAAACATCAAGCAATATATTTCAACACATGCCGGTATGCAGAACAGAGATGATAAGAAAATAGCATAGGCTACTCTTGTGTTGCTTACCTGCTCTCGGTGGAAATGGCCAATCCTTGGTGATCAAGGCTCGCTGTTCTTGTATTGCTTGCCTGCACAATTAGACAGCAAGAACATGCTGATAGGAGTGAAAAACATATCACTTCACTTATGATAAGGGCACAAATGCAGTTAGGAAGTGTAGCTTGCAGTTTGAGCTTTTTCATGCTTATCCGGGTTTCGCCAATTGTTCCTACTAGAGGTGAGAAAGAACAAGATACCTGCAGAGGCAAAAGGTGTTATAATTATTAATTTACTTACCGCGATGTTTTTAGAATCCATCAAGAAAGAACATACAGGCCAAGCATTTAATAAGTTAATAGTATTCTATCTGAATATGTTCCAAATTTCGAGTATGGTTGATAACAGGGAGATGATAAGCAAATAATATATTTTTAAGAGCTCTACACAGATGCTGATACAACTTACTTCTTTTTATCAATCTCTGGGACATTAGTCTTGCCAGCTTTCTCAACAATCACCTGAATGCATCGATCATAACATAAAAATTACACATATTTCCCATCCATCAAAATGATGAAATTATCACACATATTTCCCATCTATAAAAATGATGAATTATCACACATATTTCTCATCTATCAAATTGATGAAACTAACACAGTTTATTCGTTTATTCTTGAGCCGGCATTTCATTAAACACAAAGTACAAGCATCAGTAGCATAACATCAAGCATCTGGGAAGAAGTACCAGCTAGCTGTTGCAGGTCCTAAGGATTACACTTTCTTTTATAAGATGAATGAGCAGAGCATTACACTTTCTATCTCCCATTGGCATATTGGAACAATATTACAGTAAAATAAATGTACTGAAAGCATAGAAATTAACCCCAGAGGCCAGAGCACATGTGGATACATGACATGTTACATGGTTAATATATAATCAAGTACTAACAAGTCTGCACAAATGAAATTAGTTTTCAGGATCAGATAAGGATCAGTTATTCCAAAGCAACATATTGATTAATGCATTTGAGAGGCAACTCAAAAGAATAGAATTGGCAGCCACGAACTGAAGCACTACACACTAAATTGTTGGCATGAAAAAAAATGCATTACGTACTAATAAGCCTACTCTCCTGGTAATCTCTGTAGATATCAGATATATCTTCATGACAACATGATAATCTAAGTGGCCATGGGATGAACTTCAGTCAATCATCCAGCATGAATGCAACTGAAAGAAAATCTGAACATTAACAATCTAACACAAGTTCTGGAGGCTAATACTTCATGTGGCTGATGAACAAAAGCCGACTAAAGTAACAACGTAGCAACTGAAGTATGGAATCTGAAGTAGTTGCCACTTACTGAGACAAAATAACCTGAAGACCTGTTAGAATCCTGACTTGTGCTATCTGCAAAGATATATATGACAAAACTTTGGGATTTGAGATCCAGTTCCAGCTTGCTCCGATATCTGTTGTCACAAATCCTTGCTTTCATTGTCCATTGTTTCCTTCGATTGTCAAATGCAAAAAATTATTTAGGATGAAAAAGAAGCACAACATAGGATTAGATAACTAAAATGTTGCCATGTCAGGATATAGGATTTCAGCACCCAAAATGTATCAAGCACACAATCAAAAGGCTAGCAGCACCTTAATGTGTTAGCTATCAAGTGGAAGATATATGGACTAATCAAAAGGCTAACAAGTCCTAGCCAAGCCGCATAGGTAAATACATCCTCCAACTAAATATATGGGCTATGGCTCCAACTAGTGTGTACAAACTAACACCAAATCATGAAAATCTGACCATTAGAGTCAAATAGGCAACAATTTTTCTCATGTACTTTGCAGATCGATAACCAAAACATGTCTTCCCAATGAACTCTACACCTTGCATCCATTTGTTGAGCTCCCTCAGGATAGATCTTGTACCAGTTCGTTAAGCAGGAGAGGATTTGAGTGGGAGCACAAGGATTGCATCTACCTTTGGCAGCTGATGGGGGCTTTGTGGATCTAGATCGTCCGGATCTTGATGACGTCCGGAGGCAATGGAGAGGTGGGGATGAGCCACTAACGAACGAGAGGTTGAGGCCATCGTGGACGGTGTTGCGGAGTGACGGCGCGGTCGAAGAAGTCGACGACAAGGCGATCGAGTGGGTGGCAGGTGGCTGCGTGGGCTACGGAGCCGGAGAGGAGGGCGCGGAACTCCTTGAGGCAGAGTAAGGCGTCGAGGATGCGGATGGTCCAGGTGATGGAGAGGAGGTCGGACTCCTCTGGTCCAGTGTAGTGAGGAGGTCGGAGGCGTAGGTGGCGGAGGCGTGGAGCGGATCTGGCGTGGGAAGCCGGAGGCGGAGGGCGGTGGTGTGCTTCCATGGCATCACTTCCGCAGGGGAAGGGAGCGTGGACATGCAGGTGGCGGCGGAACGCAAGCGGCGGCGGTGTGGAGAGCTAGGGTTTGAGGGGGATTGAAGTCTGAACGAGAACGAGAGAGTGAGAGGGAGCGGATGCGGCAGGCGGTGGATGGGGAGGGGACGCGAGAGATTCCCATGATTTTTTTCCGTGTGTGGCTAAAGTAACGGGTGCCGTTTAAAGTCCGTTACTGACTACATTGGTAACGGGCAACATTTTAGGCCCGCTACCAATGTCGTGTATTGGTAATGGACATTATTGCCGATCAGGTCGGGCTGCGGTTTGAAGACCTCATTGGTAACGAGCTTTAATAAAGCCTGTTACCCATAATATTTATTGTAACAGGCCTTATAGGCCCGTAACTAATGTCACGTTACCTATTTGAGATTTCCACGTAGTGTTTGAAACCCTAACTCGACCACCCACTGCAGACAGCCCTCTCCCCCCTTTGAAGCCTCGAACCCTAACCCTAGCCCTAGCCCAGGTGTGGAGGATGAGCGGTGAGAGAGCAGAGGAGGAAGATGGATCTGATAGGGTGTGGTCCACTCGAGGTAATTAGCAGTGTAATAATTTGTTATTTGACACCAAACAATAAGTAGTCGCTGGCACAAACGCGCTAGTAATCCATACATTCTATTTCATTCTTCCCAATTTCGAAAATATCGTCTCTCTTCTTTTTAGTGGTTTTAATAAACTACAAAACGATGTTCGACGAAAAAGTCCCTGGCTTTTCTGTATAAAGGAAATGGCGGTATGCCGGTATGGCCTCGTCTCTATCTCGTATTCATGTATTCCGACCTTGGCTCAAGAGTGACGTGTCTCTGGTGTGTCGCGAACTAATAACTTTCTGACCGTCCGATCGAACGGAACGGCAGATGAACGGGGTCAGTCGTCCGTGGCAGGCCCTAGCTAAAAACGGAAGCAAGTCTTATTACCTGCCTTAACAGCGGAGTGCGTTGGAGGAGTGTCTAATCATCACCGCGGCCGTCGCCCCGTTCTCCTGCTCTACAATTAGTTCCAAACCCTAGCTACCTTCCTCATTCCTTTCAGTGGCGGCGGCGGCGGCTACGCACGGGATCGGAAATGGATCCGGGCCCTTCCCGTCAGGACAGCAGCTCGCCGAAGCAGCTGCCGTGGTCGTCTGCCCTCGCCGACGCGCTAGAGGTCCCAGCACCAGCAGTGTACATGGAGGTGGAGCCACTTCCCGACGAGATCCCCGGCGGCTCGCTGAAGCAGGCGTGGCCGTCTGCCTCCGGCGAGGCGCTGGATGTTCCAGCGCTAGCGACTTCCATGGAGGTGGAGCCACGTCCTGACGAGATCTCCGTTTCCGAAGAGCTTCCTCTCGCAATCCCCCTGCCTTGCGTCGTCCCCGCCCCGGTCCTCGACGGGGTGGTCACAGCTGTGGCAGGAGGTGCTTCCTCATCGATGGCAGGTGGCTATCAAGATCTGAGCATGGTGGTGGCAGACACCAGCAGGATTCAGACAGTGGGAGCGGGGAATGACAGGTACAATCTCGTCTGCGATTATCATTTCCCTTTCTCCTTTGAGACGAACTGAATCAACAGAAATTTTTATATGTGAGTATCTGTACATTCTGGTTCTTGGTATATTACTACAGATTTGTGCCCATTAATGATGTGAAGGATGTGCTTCAAACTGGACGCTTTGAGGGGCAGCAAGTCGCTTACAAGAACAAGAGGACTAAACTGGTAGAGGTTCTTCTTCCATTTGTTTTTTTTTGTTGGGTAAATGCAGTTAGCTAGGTATAATACCAAAACTTTGTATGGTGCGTGGGTCAATGTAATCTTATCGTAGAATTTAAATTGTGCAGTCTAGTCACTAAATGGACTCCAGGAAGGAATAAAAAGATTAATATTACGAATATTATGTGCATAGCTTATGGCAAAATAAACAGTAAAAGAACGTCTAGGTTTTTTTTCTGGCCGGTGGTATGATTATCAAATGCAGGCAATTTTTTTCAAGGTCATTTCGTTTGAATTCAGTTGTTGCTGCGCACCCTTTAGCAATTGCACATGTGATGTATTCTTGCACTCTTAATTGGTTAGGTTTATTTATTTAGTTTAGGGTGAAATGTGTTTATTAATTAGGTACCAAAACTTCTGAGGTGGGTGAATGCAATCTTGCCGTAGAAATTAAAAACTAAGCACCTTGCCACTAAGTGGACACCCAGGATGGCACAAAAAATATGTGCTTGTAGGATAGTTACATTTGAAAAAAAAAGAAGCAAAGAAAAAAAATCAAAAGCAAATCTAAGTAAGTTTTTTTCCTGTCTGGTATATGATCAAAGGTTGGCAATTAGTACCTTTGAGATATCCAGCATCCATTGGTACTTTTGATTAAGGTTTTAGACTTTCTCCAGCAGTATACTGCATCTGCATCCCATATGAAGAAGAGAAAGAGAAGAAAGAGGAGCTGCCAAAGGTAGAGGTCTCTAGCAATTCCCACCAAACCCTGTGCGCATCCGGCAACAGTTGGTTCCCGCGAGGAGACGGAGAGGATCGAGCCCGTCACCGCCGCAACACTCCTTTCATGGCGCCCGCTTCCTCCTCCTCTTCCACCTCCGGATCCAGGGGCAAGCGCCACCGCCGACCTCCAGCTCCGTCACGGGCTCTCTCGGCGAGGAGGAGCACCTGGGGCTCGCCGCTGCGCTCCGAGGGCCACCAGGAGCCGGTCCAGAGAAGAACCTTGGGGCCTGCTGCGCGGGGATGGAGGAGGGTGTCTCGCGCTGCCGCTGGAACAGTCGAGGTAGGTCGTCGCGATCGATCTGTTGCTTTTCCTAGCGGTCAACGCCAGGCGCGCCACCCGATCTGTTGCTTCCTAGGTGGCGGGGTGTGGTGGAGGCAGCAAGGGTGGTAGAGGTGGCGGGGGACAGAGGTCGAGGCCAGCCGCCTCCAGACCGATGGCGACACCGCGCGACTTCCTCGAGGAGATGTTCGAGGCGGGGGCGCGACCTCCACGGCGACCGAGCGGGGGCCGTGCGGGGGTGGAGGCGAGGGAGGGAGGTCGTGCCGGAGCCGTGTCGGGGGGAGCTGTTGGAGCTGGGCGGGGGCGGCTGGGGAGGATGCCGCAAGTACGATGGAGGTGATGGGGCAGCGGACGAGGGTGGAGGAGGCGGTTGGTTTGAGCAAAGGAGAGAGAATCCAAGGAATGTGCTAGAGGGAGGGGAAATCTTCATTTTGCAGATGCGGATGCAGCATTTGTTCGACGTGCTACAGTGTGGATTGCTCACTTATTTTGCAGATGCAGCAGAGTTTGGATGCAGATGTACATATATAAGACCGGAAGCCTCATTTGCAATAATAATAATAATAATAAATAAAAATAAAAAAACTCGTTATAGTCCTCTACTTCCGTTTGGTGTACATCAGTATACGCCATGTTCGCTTGGCTTATCAGCCACCAGCTAGCAGTATTTTTCTCTCACAACAAACCAGCCACCAGCAACCATCCAGCAGTACTCTTCTCTCAGAACAAACCAGCACCAGCCATCAGCCACCAGCCAACCGAACATGCTGATAGTCCAGGGGTTTTTTTATCGGTAGAAAAAAATTATCGGCACTCACCGAGAAATGCGAAATTTCGGAAATTTCGGGAATTTCGGATCAAATTTAAACAAATTCAAAAAAATTAAAAACTTTTTGACAGAATTTCAGTGAAACTATCCCTAAGGAACAAAAAAAACATATAACAAGTTACTAACTTACAACACAACTGATGCTGGTGATGCGTGGAACGCGCCTGCGCGGCGCAGTAGTGCTCCGAGTTACGGTCGATTTGGGGGGGAATCAGTGGATTTAAAGTTTCGTGGGGGGTTGTTGGGGGTATATTTTGGGCTGCATGGCGGGAATGGACGTCTTGGGTCTTTTGGCGCGCGATCGGACGCGTAATGCAAATTCGGCTGAAAAAATTGAGCGATACGTGATTTTTTTCGGGACTCGCCGATAGCAGCGATATTTCGGATTTTTAATTTCGTCGAAATTTTTTTCCCTACTCCAGTCAGTCTCAAAAAGGTTATATGTGTAATAAATTAATCCTCTTAATGAAATATCTGCCTGCACGGTCGCAAAAATGATCAAACGCTGGCAATTAGTACTCTCCATATCCAGCATCCATTTGTACTTCTAAGGTTATTATCGTTGCATTATTGGCCCCTTAATTTCATTTGGGTACAGCTGTTTCTGTCTTTTATCCACTTCATTCACATGTGATGTATTCTTGCCATTGGTTAGGTTCTTCAGTTGCCTGTTGCTTTTACAGGATTGTATATTTGTATATCTGTATGATTTTATGATACAGTTTCCTCTAAACCTGGACATGTCTATCAAAGCTAGACTGGATTAATATCATTCATGCTTGTACCATTGAAATAGCTAGTACAGGTTCTCCCTTTGGTCATTAACTAATCTTGTGGGGAGTCACACTTTATTATATACCTAAACAGGATGACCCACGTCCTGACGAGATCCCGAGCGCCGGAGAGCTTCCTCTGGCGACCTACCAGCTGCACGTCATCCCCTCCCCGGCATTCGACGAGGTGGTCACCGCTGTGGGAGTGGGAGGTGCTTCTTCTTCTTCGATGCCACCAGGTAGCCATCAAGATCTGGCCATGGTGGCAGCAGACACCACGATTCAGACAGTGGGACCGGCGAATGACAGGTATGTACAGTCTCCACTTTTGGTTATCCTTTTCTCGCTCGTCTGAGACTAATTGAATCTATGTAATATATGAGTATCTTTACATCATGGTCATTGCAGATTTGTGCCTATCAGTGATGTTAAGACTATGCTTCAAACTGGGCGCTTTGAGGGGCAGCAAGTCACTTACAAGAACAAGAGAACTAAACAGGTAGGTTCGTCTTCCAATTGTTTGCTTGGTTGTTGGGTGAAATGCATTATTTAGGCATACCAAAACTTTGTATGGTGGGTGCATGTAATATACCAATATTTGTCGTAGAAATAAAAAACTGCAGTCCAGTCACCAACTGGACTCCAGGTCTCCAGGATGCATGGTACAAAAACACGTGCATAGCTTATAGAAAGAAAGGACCAATTATAGGTTTTTTTTCTGGCTGGCGGTATGATCAAAGGCAGGCAATTAGCACTCTTGAAGTACCCATCATCCACTTGTGCTTTCATGGTTATTATCGTTGGCCACTTAATTTCGTTTTGATTCATCAGTTATTGCTGCCTTTTAGCAATTGCACATGTGATGATGTATTCTTGCACTTAATTGGTTAGGTTTATTTATTTGGTTTTGGGTGAAATGCATTTAGGCACAAAAACTTGTGAGGTGGGTGCTTGCAATGTTGTCATAGAAATTGAAAACTGGGCATCTAGTCACTAACTGTGGACACCAGGCTGGCATAAAAATACGTGCATAGAGATAGGATATAGTGACATTTGAAAAAAAATGAATGAGCAAAAATCAAAACCAAATATGTATAGGTATGTTTTTTTTCTGGCTGGTATGATCAAAGGCTGGCAATTAGTACGTGCTCTTGAGATATCCAGTATCCAATGATACTTTTTAAGGTATTTATGGTTGCATTGGCCCCTTAATTTCATTTGGATTCAGTCGTTGCTGCCCTTTAGCAACTGCACATGTGAATATGTGATGTATTCTTGCACTTGGTTATTAGGTTCTTCAGCGCTGGCTGTTGCTTTTACATGGTTGCATATTCTTGATAAGTTTTCTCCAAACCTACAACACATGGCTATCATATGTAGACTGGTTTAAAATCAGTCATGCTTGTGAATTAAATAATGTAACCATTGCAGTACCTTGTACAGCTTTTCCTTATTATCGTTAACTATTTGTGGCAAGCTAGTCACACCTTCTATACCTAAATAGGCTGAAGCCTAAACATCTCAATCTTTTTTTTTTTGCAGAACCTGCTTCATGGAATAATACATGGGGCAACTTACTTCTGCTTTTGTGGTGACGACTGTGATCATAATGGCAAGGTAACATGTTAACCAGCTATACAATTGAAAACTTTTACTTCATGTTTTGTCTAACTATATTTCTAACTTTCAATATTGTACCATGTCTACATAGAAAAATTGCAGCTTGATAAAATTATCAGTATAAAGCAGATTTTTTTGCAATAGCATAATTATTTTTCCTGTTTTATTGCTATATGAAGTTGGTTATGATATATTATGTCATTTTTTATGTTAGGATGCCATCATATTAACTTACATTTGTTTCAGTTCTGCAAAAGATCGGTTTTGAAAGATTTGCCTCTGCTTTACTGTCCACTGCATGAAAAGTTTTATAAACGCAGACTCAAAGTTCGTTTAATCGAACCTCTGACACGCTGAAACATGCTTCAAAGCTTTAATTTGAGCTTCCATTGTCAGTAAGAAACATTAGCAAGGTGTTGAATTTGTACTGTCATTACTCACTACATGGAAATAATGAATTTTTTATGAAACCACCAAGCACTGCTCAATTTTCATACAAATAAACCTTTGTTCTCAGGTCAACTGTTATTTAACAGTTCTGGCTGTTTTTTCATTAGGTCATTTAGCTCTCAGTATTTATTTTTTGTTCTTATGTATTCATAGAGACTCTCTGCAAGAGCATTTGAGCTGCATGCGGTGAAGAATGGTAAAGAGACACACAACCCGAATGATCATATTGTACTTTGTACCTCAAATATCACACTCTTTGAAGCATGTCGGAGATTGAAGGAAGCCAAAAATGAAGCTGAACAAGAAGCTATATTTACTACTATCATGAAAGGTGATCATATGACATTTCCAAAACAGAATGTCAAAACCCCTGTCATTAAAATGACTCCTGATGATAACTCCAATGTGACTGGCCTTCTTCGTAATCTTGAGAAACGGATGGAGAAGACCGAGAAAAGAATGGAAAATCTTCAGTCTCAGGTGAACACAATAGAGAAGAATATAGACTTCTTCTGCAAGGAAATGGTCCGGTACCAAGGATTGTTTCAAGATGTATCAAAGATCCTTGGCAAGTTCGTCGACAACATGTGAAATTGAGTAGAGCCATATATACAGTCAGATGGTCTATATTTTAATCTCAGTAGTACTGTTAGCAAGACTGTCATTACCAATGTCGAAATGCTATGGTTGTTGATGTATTGGTAACTTAAACTTGTTTGAATTGTCATAGTTGTTGGTATTGATAACTTAAACTTGTTAGTAGACTTTGCCTTTGTTTTCTTTCCTTCGCCTTACCATTGGCCTCTGTTGTGCTTTTTTACTCAAAGCTGTCTGGCATTGTGGTTATATGCATGATACCATAAAATAAGGGAAAGGAAAGCCTCATGTTGACATTTATTATTTTAAGACATTACTGGGACTTTTATTGTACACAACAACATTACATGGTTCTTTTAATATGCCAGTGATCCTGTTACCTTAGAATATGCTCTGTTAACCAAACATAAGGTTCCTTGTGTGCTATATATCTCCACTGAATGAATTGTAGCTAAGGTTTGACGACAAACCATAAACTGTAGCAGGTATATAAACTATATATCCGTCAAAGTTGTTCATTTGGAGTTTCAGAACAACCATGCATGTAAGCTCTCTAGATTTCCCACATCATCTGGGATTATTGGACGACCTTGTAATTCATTCACTGCCAGAGTCAACAGGCTCAGTTTCTTCCGTTTATGCTAACCTTCCAGAGTCAACATGTCAAGTAGTTGTGCAATTCAAGAGAAAGAATTCGTGACGTCTCATCAGTTGGTACAAGGATGCTCCCACATTGAGCAAGTTCCCTGTGAGCATAAAGCAGAAGAGCCTTTGTGAACTTGTAGCATGCTGCTAGTGAGATCAATGCTTTCGAGACCATTGCCAGGAACAGATAAAAAAGTGTGTCAGTGTCACTGCGGACTAGCTATAATCTCAATCTCAAATCCAAATTACATAGATGTTTGGTGGGTCAATTTGGTATGGAGCCACTAAGATTGTTCTGAATACCTAAAAATTGAGAAAATATCACGACTTTGGTTGATAAGCGGCTTCGTATCACACCACTCATGCAATTATCTGACAGTTTTGAGCTTTGGGATGGGAGCTACAGAAACTTCCACATGTTTTCAAGTTTTTCCATTCTTTCATAGTGGAGATGTCTATATGCCACAATCTGTTCGAGCTGTGCGCCATTGCCCAAGCTTGATCAGGAATATGCACACAACTAAGGACACGAGTACACTACTTCCTTTAGCGCTACGATGTGCATGACCAACATTCAATCGTGCACGTACACACGAAGTTAAACAAAAACATGCAAAACAATGTAGTAACAACTAGTCCACAGCAAAAGAGACTTTTTTTAAGGAACTACAGTGGGCAAGGAGACAGTCTGAACTTTCATTACATAGTGTGGCAAACCACAGATTACAACAGCAACTGCAAGCGCAGCATAACAGGAGAGTACAAGAGGGCAATTACATCCTAAGATGTAGTCACAAAACACAACAGCAAAAACAGGGAATACAACGAGGATGAGGAAACACAACTCCCAACCGAAGGACAAAACCAAGAAATATAGAGAATGACACATAAAAGCAATCCAACATTCTCTAAATAGAACACTGCAATCGAGTGACATACTTGCTAACTCAGCCAAGGCCATTGTGTAACCCTCACCGCTCGTAACTACGCCTTGCCGTTGCCTCCCTCTAGAAGCCAACAAAGGGGAGGAAGCCTCAAACAATCAAGGCACCCTGGCAACGACAAGGGGACTAAAGGTGGAGGCGTGACACCGACCAAGGCTTAGCTAGAAACACCGACCTCCCTTGAAACTATGCCTTGTATGCAACCAAGCACATCCTATGTTCCACGGGCACCATCAATATGCGCTTTAATGAGCACCATCAATATGCGCTTTGCTGAAGCCAAGACACAGGTGTCAACGAAGTTCTCATCGATGAAGCCAGTGGAGAATGCCTGCAGCTTGCTGCCAGCATGGCCCTCAGCAGACACCTTAGAGATGAAGAGCCGCGTGTAAGGAATCGGATGCTCGTTAGCCTAAGAGGGGGAGGGGGTGAATTAGGCAACTAAAAACCTTAACCTATGGCTTCACTAAAATTACACAAAGTTAAACTAGAACATGCTATCTAGATGTGCAACTAAGGTTGTTCTAGTGTGAAATTCCCATCCCAAACCAAGGTTTGCAACCTAATGCCAATCCTAGCATGATACTACTCTAGGAAGGTAAAGGCAAGTAAAGATTGCAATAGAGTAAATGCGGAAACGTAAAAGGGGATGAGAGGAAGCAAACTCTTGACACGCGATTTATCCCGTGGTATCGGTAGGCACTAAGCCACCCCTAGTCCACGTTGTTGAAGCACTCACACAAGAGTATTGCTTCCCGGTCACCAAGTCTCTCCCAAGAGCACCACTTGACTCGCCACAAAGGCTAGCCACTTAGGCACTTGCCAAGCTCTCTTGGTCACCTTGATGCCGCCTCCACTAAGGAGCTTCTCCACCAAGGAAGGGGGTCTCCACGTCCCCCGCACAAAGTGTCCTCGCCGCTCCACACCAAGCCGGAGAGTCGATGATGATTGCCGGTGAGCCACTTAGGCCCCAAGGCTTCCGGCGAAACTTGTACAGCTGGATTCACTCAAGAATCACCTCACAAGGTTGGCACAACCTTGCACTCACTCAGCTCTAAGCTAAGCCTAGCACTATGCACATACACAAAGTATATGCAAGTCTAAGGATGAGCAATTAAGCACTTGGATGGATTGGATATGATCTTGAATGTGTCTTGAACTCTTCTGCACTTCCACTCAATCCAGCAACCTCAAATGGGTGAGTGGAGGGGGTATAAATAGCCCAAGGCATCAAACTAGCCGTTGGCTAAAAGCTGCTGAAAAAGGTACCGTCGGATGATCCGACGCTATGCTTTTCCAGGGCGTCGGTTCATCCGGTGCCCCTCCCACGTCACTTAGCCATTGAGGGTTCTCGACACAAGCGCTCCGACACTATGCTCCGACGCTACGTCGGATCATCCCGTCTTTGAAGGCCTCGCGTCCAAGTCGCCACTGTTAGCTTCCAACTGACCGTCGGATAGACCGACGCTAACCCTGACCAAGGCGTCGGATCATCCGGTGCTGAAGGCTTCGTCTTCGCGCGTCTCTGTATGAATTCAAACTGAGCGTCGGATAGACCGACGGGGTCCTCACTCAGACCGTCGGTTCATCCGGTGCTACTGTCTTCCTTGCTCTTCCTCTGCAACTCGTCCGACGCTACTAAATAACGGACCGTCGGTTCATCCGACGGTACCTAGGTTTGACCCTGTGCACCAACTCGTCCGACGATTGCATCGACACTTGTATTTGAGGGATCGTCGGTTCATCCGACGGTGTCTTTTCTTTTCCTTTTCTTGCTCGGTTTTGACCCTTGAAAAATACACTATCTTCTCAATTTGGCATATGATTTTCTTGCATTCTTGGGACCTAGAAGTGTCTACAAAGACATGCTGAAACAATAGGGTTAGTCCCAATGATCATGTTGTCATGAATCACCAAAATCAAACTCGAACTAATGGCGTATGAGGCAATGTTCGCTACACCGCGCAAACCTGTGGATCTGCCGCGTCACCGGCATGACCGCTAACGGCGCAGGTTATCGCCGACGGGCGTGGCCGTAGTCTTCACCCGGTAGAAGTACCTCCTCTTGGCCACCGGCGGGTTCCTGCTCGGCTTACCGAGGTTGTTGTCAAACTTCGTCTTGGACATGCCTGTGTTGATCCAGTCACCCGGTGGTACCCCGAGCTCCACAGAAGCTTGCCGGGCTTGGGCGCCGTGACTGCCTCGGTTTCCACATGCATACGACCTGCTTCGGGAGCAACTCGGCGATGGTCTTGCTGAACACCCAGTCATCCTACCGGATCAGGTGATCACCATGCCTATCGACAAGGTACCGAGCAAACTCCGGCGGGTCCTGCTGGCCGTACTCTGTGCGCACCTCGAGGCTAATGAGCTCCGACATCGTCTCCTCCAGGAACCTCATCACATTGTCAAGCACGACGTCACCAGGGTAGCTGAGGAGGATACTGCGGCAGACGCGGCGGTCCTTCTGTACGCTCACGTCAAGGATGCTGGTAGAGCAAACCAGGAAGCCAAAATTAGGCGCAATAGCTGGTTTCCCAAAACAAGGTTATCTAACTTTTGTGAATCGCCAAACACTACACCGAAAGCAATTTTCCTACGAACTTCTTTGACACTTTCACAAAGAGATCTATCATTGCATGGATGCAACAACAGTGGAGGCCTGTGCGTGCAGGGATGGAATGAAGCAGCTATGAAATGCGGTGTTGTGAAGCTTTGCATTGAATCTGGAGCTGGTGCAAATCTAGCGGTCCAGGGGAACACAATGATCGGTGTTTGCAGCCTTTCTAACGGAGATGCAAGAAATAAGTTTGAATTTTAGTGAGGTTTCTCTTGTGTATGCATGTAGATTATACAATAGAGTTGCTCATGAGATTTCTAGGTAGCCCATTTGAGTCTAATTGTAATTAGAATACACTGCTAGAGAAACACACATATATCTCAGGGCCGTTTTTTGATTTGTACCAGGTATTTTATGCCCCGGTACAAATACCTAAATTTGTACCAGTTGGAGGTACCAACCGGTACAAATGCCCTCTCACAGGGCCTCGCCGGCGTCATCTCCCACCCACCCGGTACAAATGCCTCACATTTGTACCAGTTGATGGCTCCGACCGGTACAAATGTGAGGCCATCACATTTGTACAGGGCGAGGACACCACCCGATACAAATGTATGCACATTTGTACTAGCCCGTGTCTTGGCCGGATACAGGTGTGCAACTGCTATTTTTTCTTCTTCTGCCCCCTGCCCGAGCCCCCTCCACACTCTTCTTCTTCTCTCCAACTCGAGCTCTCCCTCCCCAATGGCACCCTAGGGAGTTTTTGCCCGATGTGCGATGATTTCTCCACGATTTGACTCATTGAAGTAGTGTAGAGGTTAGTTACTTCATCCTACCTTCATTTACGGTTGCCATTTTAAGTAATATTCTTTTTAATTAGAGTATTTAATTACATTTCCAAATGATATAAGAATGGTGGTTTTCATTATTTAGATGCATATTGGTCTATGTTTTAATAGAAAAGAAAGTGTTATGATAAATGTGTGAGATGTTGTGTGTCATGATACATTTTTTATCAATTTATTTAATTGTATTGAAAATTAGTTTACTCAATTGATTTAATCTTGTATCGAACAATCCGATTAATGAACAAGATCAGCACGAGGCTGACAGCTACCTGAATATGTATGGTGATGGCATCGAAGCGAAAGAAGTAATAAGATCAGAGCAACCAGTTGCTGAGACAAGAAACGATGGGCAACCATCATAGGTATACTTAGTATTAACTAGTATCACGATCCGCTTTAAGTTTAATTGCTATATATATGTTAGTGGAGAAATCAGTTAATAGTCCTTAATTTTCTAGGAACCGTCATCCAGCAGCAAAAAGGCTTGTGGGATATGCAGTCCGAATAAGAAGCTAGAGGGTCGTTTCATCATCACAGAAGTTTCTGACGAAGGCATGTCATTAGCTCCACATGACAATGTCGTCAAGTTGACCAACCACGTTAGGGCTCTTGTCAGGGGTCACATCCCAATAAGCTTTTGATATTGGAAAGGATCTAAAGCTGCAGTTGAAGTTCAAAATGAAGACGAAGAGGCACAAGAAAATGCACAGCAATATGTGGTCCCGGACATAGAGAAGAACATGATTTGGGCTGAGGTGCTATTACACTTCTCATTTCTAGAAGGTACAAATCTGGCAAATGTGCGAACTTGGGCGTTGCAGAAGGGTGCTGTTGACGGTGAATTTCCGTCAACCTAGCTATGAGTTTACCTTTAATGTTGGTATTGACTTATTATTCTAACCACTGGAACTAACCCCCCCCCCCCCTCCCCGTATATAACAAGTTCACTCTTGCATGTCGATTTTAGAGTTTATTGTTTACGCAGGAAATCTACGCTAAAGAGGCGACTTTCAGGATAAGTTCACCAAGCACTTTGGAAGAAGATCATGAAGCCCGACAAGAGTCAAGACACGCGATGAACATAACTCCGAATGGCCCGAGGACCGAAGCATCAACGTGCAAGTCTTCAGGGACTCAACCAGAAAACAGTGAAGCTTGCATAGCAAGGATTCAAGCCTTAGTCGTGAAGGAAACAACGTCAAAGGCCCACATGCAAGTGCACACAAATAAGGAATCATGCAAGAAGCAACCGGGGAGGAAACCGGACCAGGCCGAAATGGGCCTGGGCCGACCGGCCTGGGCCGACCGGCCCAGCCCACTCCGGGACCGGTTCGGCGCCCCCTTTGCCCTAGGTGTTCGTCTATTTATTGCCTCTTCCTCCGTCCGCCGCCACATCGAACAAATCATTTTACCGACGCCATTCACCAGAAAACCGCCGCCGCAAGATGAGGGAGAGAGTTGGATGAGCTTGTCGCAAGGATCAACACCGGTGGAGGGAAGGAAGCAAGAGGAGGACTCCAAGCCGCTGGCCTAGGGGTGTTCCCAAGCATCATCACCGCCATCTTCATCGACGATGTTCTCTGGAGTCTCTATCACCCCTATGTGCTTCAATCCGTGTAAGATGATGGGGTAATGTCTCCATTCATCCCTAGGGTTAGATGGATGCATGATATGTAATCTATACATGAACCTTAGACTTCTTAGATTAACTTAGGTTAGATTGCTTTTACCTTAGAGTATCCTCTCTTTCAAGGCTTTCCAATCAACTAGATTAGTGCTTGGTTAAGCGCTAGCAATCCCCTTACTCGGTGGATTGACAAGAACCTTAGGGGTCACCCCGTGGTGAAAAAGGTGTAGGTCCGTACGCTTGCGGATCAAAGGTTGTTACGTGTTTCAACCGTCAACAGGTGCAATAGACTTCCAGTCATACAAGAAGCGGCTGAACAAAGAGGCAAGAACGGACTTGCACCCAATTTCTCAAATAAAGGACTTTGAAAGTTGCGATATCACTGGGATTCATTTGTGCAATACAAGCAATTGCAAGAAGCCACCAAGTTGATTGAAACCAAAAGAAAGAATTTCATAAGCTTGGGTCTGGAGGTTACAAGGTGGAAATGGCCAAATGGGATAAGATGGAACATGATTGTATTGCACGTGGACTCATACAGACAACTATAGATTGACCCAAATGGGATAACCCTTATTTTCTAGAAAAAAACTTTTTTTCTTTCTACTTTTCTTGTGCCTAGATGGATTTGTTCACCTCACTATTGGAAGACGAAGAGATGTCGCTAAGGGAGCTAGCAATGCCGTCAATGGAAAACATTGAGATGCAAAAATCAGATTTGATGCTTGCTACAACCCACTATGAGGTGAAGCCTGGAATCATCAAGTTAGTGGCGATAAACCCATTTATAGGATTAGAGGATGACAACCCATATAGACACATTAAGGAATTCACGATGATATGCAACATGGTGCAACAAGAAGGAGTTCCGACCGCTTGGTTCAAGTGGAATCTTTTTCCGTTCTCTCTCGAAGATGAAGCGCGAAGATGGTATACACTTGCATATGTTGAAGTAAAAGGAAATTGGGATGAGCTAGTGAAGAAATTTCTTTTGAAGTTCTTTCCCATAAGCAAGGTCCAAGACTTAAGGAGGCAAGTGCTCACTTTCAAGCAAGGAGAGGATGAAGGAATTGATGAAGCATGGGACCGTTTTAATGAGCTACTTGAGCGAGGCCCGAACTTGGGATTTTCTGGTCACTTGATGTTGCATACCTTTTATTTTTCACTAACCCCTAACTCTTCTCGTTTTGTAAGCATGTGTGCAGGCAGTGATATAATGGATAAAACTATTAGTGAAGCCGCACAAATCTTACAAAGGATAAGCATTGGACAAAGAACGCAACGAGATTGGCAAAGACGTTGTCGGGAGGAGCAAAACGACAAAAGCAAGCCCAAGGTGCTTGCTGAAATTTCTGAAAAAGATGAACCGGAGGTCAAGAAAGATGAACCGACCATACGAGAAATTGAAGATCCACTTCCCAAGGTAAGTGAAGTCATTTCGGATGTTAAAAATATTGAAACTAACATGAATGTAAGCCGAAGTATGTGGAATACTAGACCATTGGCGGAGTTCAATCAATCCGGTTGGATTCAAGTTGATTTTGCCCCACTAATCAACTACCGAAGGAAGGAGGAACACCGACACATCGCCAAGAGAGTTGAAAACATTTTTGATCAAGAGATGAGTGGAGAGTCAATCCAAAAGATATTTGAAGAAGAAAGAGAAGATGATGATGAAGGATGGATCGATCAATTTGACAACTCAAAGATTCGCAATGAAGGAAGAGAAGAGTACAACCGTGATGAGCCTAGTGACCTGAAGCATAAATGGGAGAAGATAGGACTCAAGCTAGAAGATGAATGGGAAGGAGTTGACTTAGAGTAAGTACTCCAAGAAGGCCCCTCCCCACAAGGTGATAGCTTGTGTGCTATTGAAACCTACACACTAGCAAATCAGGACATGGAAGTAGTCAAGGATGAAGAAAAGAGTGAATCAACGATTAGCAATCTCGACGACATGTGGTACATGGAAGATAAAGAAAACAACATACAAGACTTTGAAGACGAAGATTGGGATGACAATGAAGACTTCAAAGAAGAGACAAATGCAAATGTAGTTGATGGATTACATGTTCCACATGATGAGATGGAGGGGGTGCAAAAAGGTAACAAAGAGACACCTTCACTCGTTGAGATTGATTCGCCTTCAACACCGCTAGATGAACCAAATATCACTCTTGATGAAAAAGTTCTAAGTCCAAGGTACGTGCTGAAATCTCAAGGTATTATTGGTATTGATGTTGATAAATTCAAATACCCATGCTCAACCAATAGTATAAATGATAGTTTAAATTTTATGCCTAGTTCCAATAATGATCATGTTGATAGGCTAGATTTTCTTGAGAATAAAAAAGAGGAAACATTTATGTTTGAGCCAATTAATCTGACATCTAAAGAACCTTTGCCTAATGATGAGCTAAGTGCTATGCATGAAACATATGCTTCTTTTGTTTACACCTTGACTTGTTGCTACATTCGCATGTGGTGTTAATTATGGACGCATATGTTTACAATAAGTTTTGTAAATTTCGATCATGCTTTGCGCTTGGTCAAGCTAATGACCTTAAAAAAGTACATGTTGGGAGAAGGCCCGATTTTCACTAACCATGTAGACAAGGCTCGAATAATGAAAAAAGAAGTCATGCCTAGAAGAGTTGCTAGATAAATCATCAACCTCTCCAAATCCCGCAATGGATGTTGTTGTCTTCATCAATTTGAGAGCTTGTTCAGAGGTGTACAAATGAAGAAAATGAGATATCCAGAAGCTCCATCAAGTTACCATTCCAACGCATCAAGAACCAACGAGTTTGAAGACCCGTGCAAGGAGTTATGGAGAAAACATTGAGCGTTGCGCGTTCTAAAATTTCAGGACAGATTTCATCACCGAAGTAAAACGGACGTAACTCTCTTGTCCGGAGTCTGATTTGGGCAAATAAAGACTTATTGGAAAGGAAATTTTGTGCACTTTGTAATGGAGTAGAGCTTGGGTATACTTTCTGTTCTAGACATTAAATAAAAATTAATGGATTGAAGGCAGCACCGAAGGGTGATAAAGAAGGAGATAGCGATGAAGCAAAAGGGTGCCTGGGCAAGTATTCTATAAGTGATCAAGCACAACATGGGAAGTAAATTAAATCTGCATTGGTACCTTTTATTCTTGCATGAAGGACCATGGCTATGCGACGAAACGAAGGTATGTGAGAAAGTCGAGCTCTGTGACTTTAAATGAAGCGCTTTTCGGGAGACAACCCATTTCT
This sequence comes from Cenchrus americanus, assembly GCA_947561735.1. NCBI lineage: Eukaryota > Viridiplantae > Streptophyta > Magnoliopsida > Poales > Poaceae > Cenchrus > Cenchrus americanus. The sequence continues at coordinate 194,891,198 of OX387242.1, forward strand.
TTATGTTTTTATTCCTTTCTTAGAGAGAATAAAGAATGACACCATATTATGATGATCAACTTGTGGTTTTTAATCTAAGTTTAGTTTTCTTTTTAGAACCACCATCATGTTCATGATCATATTTATTTATTTGCATGCATTGCATTTTGTTATCAATGTGATGTTTCTTTGCATGTACATGTTTTGCATATAGTTGGCTTGGTTGTTTTAAGGCTCAATGATGTATGCTTTCATATCCATGTTAATGCTCCAGCTGGGCATTTTCCTTTTGTGATCTTGTGTAAACGTGGTGTTTAAACATGATTGCGGACCATCATCATTAAGTTCGATAAACCTTACTAGCTTTTCATATGTTTTCATGTTGCATTGGTTAGCTTATAAGATTTGCAATGCGCTTAATTTTTCTTGTACTATAAGAGTTATTGATTTAGGGATAGACATGGTGTTTTAATCCTAGATTTATCAATCTTTATGGCTATGGGAAATTCGGCAACCTAGTTGTAAACATGGTGTTTAGAACTAGGTGAAAACATTGTCTTTGTTTATATGCTTTCCTATCATGTGCATACACACCTTGCACCACGTGCACTCATTAAGTTTTTATTTCTCATTAGACTAATTATTCCACAAGTTAAGAATCTTAGGAGACATTATTGGATTTTCGGCAATTCTATCTACTCCCAACCGCCACCTTGGGGGTAGAATGTGCGCTTAAAACGTCTTGCAGGCAAGATAAAGACTCTCACTACAAGGAATGAAGGACGGCTAAGATAAAATGTTTGTCTTCTTCTTCCATTCCTAGAAAAATGCTAAGCATGGGGGAGACCCTGAATCTTCAAAACGGAAGGGCAACATGACGCTCTAGAAGATAAAAATGACCAAGATCATCAACATCTCCGGATCAATGCCCAAGAAGCCACCGATCTCATCAAAATTATGTGTGGTCTTAAAGGGAAAACACTAAATATTTTGGATATTTAGAAGCCCCATGAAGTTACGATTCCAACCAATCAAAGATCAAGACAATTGGAGGTTCCTACAAGCGGTTATGCCTGAATCACCGAGTGCAACACGTCCTGAAATCAGTTTTGAACAGCACACAACGCTGAAGTAAAACGGACATAGCTCCATTGTTTGAACTCCATTTTCGAAGAATGACCACACATTAAAAAGGTAATTTGATAAACTTTTCAATAGAGCTATATTTTGATATATGTTCTATTCTGGACAGAGGGGAAATCTATGAAAAAGATGATGAGAACAAGAAAGAGGAGATGGTGATGACAACATTGAAGAGAAGGACGACCAATGACTCCATTAAGCATACAAGATCAAATTCAGAAGTATAGAGGATTGATAAATCAAGACAAAAGCAAAAGTCACATCGATACATGGAGATGTCGGAAGAAGGCAATGAATAATTACAAAGGATGGTAACATCTCCATGGACCTTCTCTTTTCCGAACATAAATGCTTGTAAGTATACCTTCAACCTTAGGTGCAACATTTTGTTTTTATCTTCCAACAATAACATGGCTACTAGGAGGACAATCTAGGTTTCTTTTAACTTTCAATAGATATGCATGACCATGTGTTCACCTCGATGTTTTATATTGCCTATGCTTACGGAAAGATGAGGAAAAGTTGCCGCTTTGTTTTACCTACATAAAGTTATACATGTCTTGGCTAATTGCTCTCGATAATATGATCTAAAATTAATTTAAATACCGGCTCTTTTATTTGTGGAGGTGAAATGACTATGCTCTAGACCCACATACGTATCTTTGCTCTTTGATTTAAGTTTATGTATAGCCGGATAACTTATTGTTTTTATGAAAACTTAACTTTTATGCTATCTACATATTTGTGATGCTCTTGCAAAGTTCTACCTACCAAAGCCATATACATATATGTTCTATGATAACAAAACCCGTAGATTGCAATCATATGTTTTGATGAGTTGGATTAGGATTGATTTCTATGGTTCGAGACTAAGAAGTTGGTCATTCCTTTGTGTAACTTTTCATGCTAGCCTTTTTGTCCATGCATTGTGGGTTTTCACATTGAAAATTTCACAAACTTCGCTGGGCATCCACCCTAAACCAAAAACATCTTTTTGTGATCACCTCCTTGTCCACAACCCAATTTGAGTATGGAGTAAAATTCTCGATGGAGATTCAATATTTTGCAAGATTATAGAATTTATACTTACTCAGTCATTTCCCCTCTCTTTTATGCTCGAGGACGAGCATCGTTCAAGCATGGGGGAGGAGTCATTACATCATCTCTGACAAATGCTATGTAAGTATTATGTTGCAAAAGTTCTGAGGAGCAAAAGAAAAAAAATAAATGAAAAAAATATAATGAGAAGAAAAGAAAAGTACGAAAAAAAGGAAGAAGAAAGAAAAAAAGAAAGAGGGAAGGAAATGAGAAGGAAATAAAATAAAATTAAGAAAAATAATAAAAATGCTCCTCGTTTCTTTTTGCTTCATAAGTTCTCAAGTGCCTTGATGACAAATCCATACTCAAATCTTCCAACCATGTGCAATCCGATAACGAGGACTTCACTCATGCCTCGGGATCATCCATTTGCCACTTGCACATGTCCACTTATCTAATTGTGTGTGTTTCATATCTCTCTTTCCAACATTTATTTTCCATGGCCTTTTTTACGAGTCTCGGTAATTCCAATAGACCTCTCTCTTAATTTGACAATATTTCGGATGTATGTTTTGCTAGGATTGTTTTTAACCTTCCAAGCTCCGCATAAACCTTCCACTATCACATATGAGTAGATTAGGTTGAAAATAATCTAGTATAGGCTTGAGTGACCTGATGAGATGAGTTTCCATGAGCTTTTGCAAAAGATTTTCACTTATGTTGGATATGCATCTTTTGAAAATTCTTCCATGGAACAAGGTAATGGTTTGAAGTTCACTTAAGTTTGAGAGCATCGTTTATTAAATGTGGCTTGTTCTTTATTGATTAGTCTATCTTCCATAATGAAAAAGAAGCCGGTCACAACTTGAACTCTAAAAATAAATTCTTAAGAGAGAGCAATTTGCCTTGTCATGAATGACTAAGTGTAGGGACAACGTTGGAAGGCAACACTGATTTCCCTTTTAAGCAAGGATTACTTACTCGAGGACGAGCAAAGTTTAAGCATGGGGGAGATGTTGACGGTGAATTTCCGTCAACCTAGCTATGTGTTTACCTTTAATGTTGGTATTGATTTATTATTCTAACCACTGGAACTAACCCCCTGTATATAACAGGTTCACTCTTGCATGTCGATTTTGGAGTTTATTGTTTACGCTGGAAATCTACGCTAAAGAGGAGATTTTCGGGATAAGTTCACCAAGCACTTTGGAAGAAGATCATGAAGCCCGACAAGAGTCAAGACACGCGATGAACATGACTCCAAATGATTCGAGGACCGAAGCTTCAACGTGCAAGTCTTCAGGGACTCAACCCGAAAATAGCGAAGCTTGCATAGCAAGGATTCAAGCCTTAACCATGAAGGAAACGACGTTAAAGGCCCACATGCAAGTGCACACAAATAAGGAATCATGCAAGAAGCAACTAGGGAGGAAACCGGGGCCGAACCAGGCCGAAATGGGCCTGGGCCGACCGGCCTGAGCCGACCGGCCCAGTCCACTCCGGGCTCGGTTCGGCACCCCCTTTGCCCTAGGTGTTCGTCTATTAGTTGCCTCTTCCTCCGTCCGCCGCCACATCGAACAAATCATTTTACTGACGCCATTCACCAGAAAACCTCCGCCGCAAGATGAGGGAGAGAGTTGGATGAGCTCGTCGCAAGGATCAACACTGGCGGAGGGAAGGAAGCAAGAGGAGGACTCCAAGCCGCTGGCCTAGGGGTGTTCCCAAGCTTCATCGCCGCCATCTTCATCAACGACATTCTCTGGAGTCTCCATCACCCCTATGTGCTTCAATCCGTGTAAGATGATGGGGTAATGTCTCCATTCGTCCCTAGGGTTAGATGGATGCATGATATGTAATTTATACATGAACCTTATGGCAATCAATGCTTTATGGTCTATGTCTTCACGTATGCTTTGTTTACATATGTTTGCGCAACATGTGGTCTTAGTAGGGTTTGTGGTAATCGTGGTGATTAGCTTAACCCTATGGATGCTTAGTTATAGATGCGGTTATACGTGAAAGTGTTTGATTACCTTGCGTAGTGACAGTACGGTGGAGGGAAAAGGCTTAGCGGTTGCATAACCGCCATGAAGCTAGTGCAGGCAACACCCATTTCATGTAGTAGATGCATCTTGATGTGTTCCTAAACCCTAGGGAGGGAACGCTTATCTATCTTAACCTCTCTTTCTTGTGTCCACCCTTTGCCATCTAGTTTAACCTTAGACTTCTTAGATTAACTTAGGTTAGATTGCTTTTACCTTAGAGTATTCTCTCTTTCAAGGCTTTCCAATCAACTAGATTAGTGCTTGGTTAAGCGCTAGCAATCCCCTTGTTCCGCGGATTGACAAGAACCATAGGGGTCACCCCGTGGTGAAAAAGGTGTAGGTCCGTACGCTTGCGGATCGAAGGTTGTTACGTGTTTCAACCGTCAACAGGTGCAATAGACTTTCAGTCATACAAGAAGCGGCTGAACAAAGAGTGCATCAAGAAGGGACTTGCACCCGATTTCTCAAAGAAAGGACTTTGAAAGCTGCGATATCATTGGGATTCATTTGTGCAGTACAAGCAATTGCAAGAAGCCACCAAGATGATTGAAACCAAAAAGAAAGAATTTCATAAGCTTGGGTCTGGAGGTTACAAGGTGGCTATGCCCAAATGGGATAAGATGGAACATGATTGTATTGCACGTGGAATTATACCGGGCCGGCAACTATAGATTGACCCGAACGGTCAAGGACTTATTTTTATGCACAAGGTCGCACGATCAATCTTGAAGATGGAACATTTGTACCGGGCGACCAAATAAGAGGCAAGACTTGCTGAATTGATCCGCATGACTGCTGAAGGAACATTTGTGTCTGATCGAGAGAGAGACGAGCTTAGTGCTTCAATAGGCACTAAAGAGCACGGTGGGCATTGCCGAGGCAAAGGTGCAGTTCCATGGAAACTCGCATGGCATGACCAAATTGACTCATATAAAAGTCACAGAAAGTCTAAGGACCAACAACAATGACAACTAAGAGAGTTGCAAAATCACGTAATCAGAACCGAGGCAAGAATGGAGCAAATAATTGACGAGCATGTGGCTCTTGCTCTTAGCAAACAATCATCTCACCAGCAAGGTCCTACTGATGAAATGAGCCCATCTGCTAAGGGGAAAAGTAGTGTCGCTTCAACAAAACATGCACCAACAGCCATAGAAGCAGCAGCAGCAGCACCAGCAGTTGAAGCAGCAAACCCAGGCTCACCGGAAAATCGGCTACATTGGCCCGTCAATGACATCACTGTGAGGTCAGCGTGTGAGCTTCTCGATGTTTGGAGAAACAAGAAGCTTGTGGTGGCTCATGGCGTTGATGAGAAAACTGATGAAGGGGGTAGCATTACGGGCCATCCTCGTGGAATTGAATATTATGCTAGAGTTGTTGTGGACCGAGTGGTCGATGGTTGGGCTAACCTGGAGCTAGAGATACTGGGGCCTAATGGGGAAGAGGTTCTTCAAGATGTTGTGCATACTTGGATTTTTTTAGCCCAAAGCTCACACAAGGAATACACAACAACCACCTTCTCCTCCAGCTGACGATCAACTACCGCACTCACCAGCCGCCATGCCTAAACGCGATGATCAACTACCACATTCATCAGCTGCAAGGGTAGAGCGCAGCATAATTCCTGTAGTTGACATGGATCCAAGCGAGAGTCCACCTCCTACATATGTTAAGGGCAAGGGCAAGGGCAAGCGACATGCTCCTCCTCCTCCACCTCCAAAGAAGGAGAAGAAACCCAAGCAGAAGAAGCCTCCACCAAAACTTGCTTATGACATGACAAATGAGGAACTTCGCGAGGCGGTTCGGGAAGAAATGGATAGACAGATATTCAAATCTCCCAAGCCTCCAGTTGAGAAACCAATTGACTGGGTCAAATTTCATCGTTTCATGAGGAAAATCGATGAGGAAAGAAGAAAAAAAACCACATGATGATCTTCCCAATCCATTGAGTGACTACGACTGGCAAGTACTCAAGACTCAACGTGCGAAGAAGAAAACAACATCTAAAGTTTCTCAACTTGGGACCTAATCAAAGAAATCTATCCCCAACCTCAAGGTGCTTTCAACATTTGACCAGCAAGTGTCTGAATTTTACAAAGACACAGGTCTGACTGCAGCTCAAATTCGAGAGGAGGATGCAATCCCAACTCATGAAGGGACATATAGGGCAACTAGACCACTTACACCATATGAGCAACAATTGATTGATTTGCTAAATCATCAGGTCTGACTTCAGCACAACTTCTAGGGGAGGAGGAAATTGCAAAGCATAAAGGGGCAAATAGACCGGAGTATATGCCTAGGCGTGAGCTTGTGTGGCCGTGATTGCTCCAGTATCTTCCAACGAGGATGTATGAATTGCACAAGTGGCACATATTCCAAGCTGCCAGCGGGATGGACATGCTCTATGTTCGCATTGAGGACCATCATCATTTCCATAGTCATCAGGTCTTCACTATTCCAATGAAGGAATTCTAGTTCCTATTCAATATGGATGCACTTGACGTCAGATTTGTTAGTTACTGGGTTCTGTAAGTGTTTATACTACTATAAGTTAAAAATCAATGTTCTAGGAACTTTGTCCCATATCTAAACCTCTATATTTTTTGTGTCATACAATTTTGAGATGCAACATACCAGGAGGAAAGGAATCATGAGTGTGGGCTACATGGATCCTTTGATGGTAACTGAGAACACTGTCAAACGTAATGAGCTGGAAACACTTAATCACATCAAGTATGTAGACAAACACCATGATAAGTCTTGCATAGAGCTGCCATACAACTTCGGGTGAGCAACGTGTATCTCATCTCCTTATCTTTTTCAAAAATTACATTGCATATTTAAGAAACTAATACTTCTCTGCATCTATGGATAGCTTCCACTGGATTTTCTTTAGTTTTTGTATGACGCCAAGCAAGGTCTTTGTCTTCAACTCTTTGTACAAGGCTATAGATAAAAGTAGATATCAAGATGTCGTAGAGTTGATTAAAACTGAATGGAGTTGTCTTTGTGATAAGTACCTCGGAAAGTTCCGCAAAAACCTTTATGTTCACTATGATGGGCCAGTACGTGTCTTTGCTTATTCTTCAATTCTTACATTACAATGAAAAATTATTTCATGACTTGGTTTTCCCATATGTGCGGGTCATGACGCAACCTTCTGGCACCAATCTATGTGGATATTATGTGTGCGAGTTCATGCACCGTCTTACAGCCTGCGCTGATGGTGGCAAATTCGAAGAGAAGGTGCGTGCTCACACAATTGCGACTACATGTAGTTCTTATTAATTGTTCATATTCTCCGACTCGATTCTTATTCTTTTGTTCATATTCTTTGCTAGATTTCCAGCATCAAGGAAACATTCCTTGAGATAGAACAAATCCGATTGATACAAGAACAATTATGTGGATTTCTTCTAGACGAGGTTATTAGTCCAGGGGGAGAGTTTATGTTGGCTTATCATCCATTCTTAGTATAGGAGTGACGAATGGGGAAGGGACAAGTCAAAACATGAAGGAAGCATCCGGAAGCAAAGACAAAGGCCAAGCATCTGGAAGCAAAAATTAAACTCTGCTAACATTTCATCCAATGTATATTATTAATCTAAATTTCAGTGCCCAAAAAATGCTAATGTATAATATTATTTCCAAAGTTCTTCAATTTCAGGATTTGAGATGATATATTCTACATGCATTCATATATATTTATTTGTATAATATTAGATAATATTATACAAATAAATATATACGAATGTATGTAGAATATTATCAAATATAACATTTTATATGCCACACGACTTTATATTACACCGTCTTAAGATTAGTATTAGTACTTTAAGCAAATATGTTAGAGTAAAGAAAAACATAAAACAAAAAGAAGCATTTGTACCGGATGGTGCCTTCACCCAGTAAAAAAGCCCCCTGCCATGTCGCCGGGTGGAGGGCACATTTGTACTGGGCTGAGGCTCTGCCTGGTACAAATGTGTGGCATTTGTACCGGGTATTTCTCCCGGTACAAATGCTCGACCACATTTGTATCAGATGCTTTGTACTGGTTCAATACCCGGTACAAATGAGGGTTTTGAACCAGTACAAAAGGTCGTTTTTCCAGTAGTGGATGTAGATGTAGTCTAAATAATAAATATTGTTAAAAAAATATGGCAACACCTCATTTGTCTTTTTTATATAAGTACACTCATATCTAAGTATTCTAATACGAACACCATATTTGTACTTCTAGATGATAAATAGATATTGAATGCTCGGATTCGAATATGAACTGACCATTTGAGTGTTTCACGTGCTCGGTCAGACGATAAACGGATAATATCCGTACACTTTCTTCTCTAATTAGGACCATGCGTGATTATGGATAGTGTGCCTTCCACACATTGTCCTTGTATTCCATCATTATTCACAACAGAAAAATCTTACTCTTCTTTTCTTCTCCCGACTTTGTATATCCTCTGACCATTTTAACCTTTCCTCACAGTTACTACAAACACATTTATCTCCCACTAGCCTACCCGTGGTTATGGTTAGCTCACTACGTGAAAACATCAAATCGGTCACATAGCATTTGTAATGGTCCCTTAAGGGTCATTACATTGACCCCAATCTGTAACAGTTGTTGTTTGGCACTTGTTACCCATAAGCGTGGCAGGTTCGACCCCGACCTTGCCACCACACGCCCGTTACTAATGAGGGTTTCTGATAATGGGCTTGTTAAATGTTTGTTACATATATTCTTTGTACAGAAGTTAAAATGCGTGCATTACAAAAATTATACCTATCAGTAACAGTCCTTAAAGTTCGTTACCGAACACTCTCGTATTGGAGATGCATGTTTGTTAAGACGCGCTTCTTTGATAACGACCCAAATGGAGACACTTGTTTAGAGTCGGCGTCTCCTTTGTTTTCTCACATCAGAGACACGTGTTGTTATTACGCGTCTTTGTCTTCACGTTCCGACGGCTCTGGCTATCTCTGACAACTTGCTCTCTCTCTCTCTCTCTCTCTCTCTCTCTCTCTCTCTCTCTCTCTCTCTCTCCTCAGTTGGCCACTTGGGTTGGGTCTGCCCCATCAGCCTGCCACGCCACCGTTCGCCAGCGCCAGCTAACAAGACTGCGTGTGCACTCTTTCTCATAGGGTAAAATAGGATGATGCATTTTATTCCAATTTGTAAGATAAATTGCAAGATAATTTGTAAGAAATTGACAAACCTCCAATATTGTAAGATAACTTGTATGATGTCTGGCCTGTAAGATATATGTATGTTTTATTTTTTGTGCAATGAATTTTGTTCTGTGCAAAGCACATTTGGCTAAGAGGCAAAGATCCTACGTATATAAAATCTTTCAAAATATGTGGTTCGTCATTGGAGACACGGGTTTGTGAATCTGTGTCTCCTTTGTGTCTGTCTTCATTAACATGTCAGCTCGATCTCTCATGGCTCCCATTTCAACATACAGACACAAGTAACACATATTTTTTGAGACAAAACAAACACCATAAGAGAGATAACTTATCCATAGGAATAAAGATAATTATTACAAACAATTAACTTGTCCATTTATCTAGGCCATAACATGTCCGTCACATTTTTTACAATGGTCATGCTATCTGACCATGCATATCAATAAAAGCATGCCCTATGAACATCAACAAAAGCATGGCTATCTAACCCTACACATAAACAAGCTTAAACTCCTCAGGCCCCATCAAGTTTGGCTCCTTTTGCAGCCTCTTCATCAGCAAACAAGGTTTCTTGAAGCACCTCGAGCGCATCTTCAATGGGCTTGAGATTTTGTTCAGTCGTATACATGTACCTCCTTAAGTGCTTAGCCTTTTTGATGAGGATATTCACTTCTTTTGTGATTTTGAACTTTAGGTTTCACATAATCCCACACTTTAACATTTAGTAGTAACTCAAGCTCTGCTCGTGAGTCATAGAGTTTTGCCTAAAACAGGTTCAAACATGGTATAAGAATAACATAGTTAATTCAAAACTTGGAGCAGTATAGGCACCATAATCATCATAGGAAAATTATATAAGAACTTGAAAATTATCCTAGGCTTACTAGCAGGGTGACAAGTAAAGGAGAACTTAGTTCTGAACTGATTTGCCTTAGAACTTAGTATAAGATCATGGCAAGCATGGAATATATCATCATAGGCACTAACTTTATCAAGCTCAAGCTCAAGCTCCATCTATAGAATAATTTAAAAACACTGAGATTCAGAGAAACTTACATTGTTGTTGCTGTCGTGGTCGTTGCCAAAGTCGGAGATGAGGTCCTCTACACCTTCGCCGCTCCCTCGAACCCTCTTCGTCATTGTCAAACATTTGTGCTTGTAGACGTGAGGTAGGCGCCTTGCCCTCTTCGCTACCCCGTCGCCGGCACGCTGCTCCCTGCCACTGATTGGCCCCTAGTCGGAACCCGATAGGATCCAGTCTAGTACGCTCATCTCCGGCTTCAGGTTCGCTCCACCGATTCTTGGCCACTCTCCGACGCTCATCGCCGTCGCCCTCTTCACCGCCATCTCGTCGGCACACACGCAAATCTAGTTGCGGCATCGCATCGCATTCGGCTTCTCCACCTGGATCTAGTGTCCGCGGTGTCATCCACTACTTGGCCCCTCGCCGACACTCGTCGTCGTCTCCCTGCCTCCACTCACCTCCGCTAACGCTAGTGAGAAATGAGGAAAGCCTCGAATGCTACACTTATCCATTCGGAAAGAAGAAGGGAAGACAGAATGAGGTCGGGGAAGATGGATATTCATTTTGCAAAATGGAGAATCATTGCCGATGCGGGTTACAGAACTCGCATCTCCTTCGTTGGCACGTGGGTTTGAGTGGGTGGGCAACAATTACCTTCTTTATATAGGCTGTTGATGCTGACATGTGGGCTTGACACTAATTTTTTGAAATGAAACTTGCTTCCCTAAAAAATTAGAGCCCATAAAACAGCATCTAAAAATTTATAATACATACCAACAATTCATAGTTGGGCATTTAGTATTTGAAGAAAATATCAACAACCATGCTTGTGTAACCAAAATTCTTAAAATTTAAATTTTTATCACATGTTTATGATATAATAATTCTAATAACGTCTAAGTGTGGTCTCAAAATTTTACAAATTGACTTGGCAACATAATTTCAAACTTGTCATAAAAATTTCAAATGGTTTCGATAAAGAAAGATTAGAATTTTGTGCAAATGTCTACATATCTCACATAGTTTCTTAGAATGTTATTGAAGTTTTTCACACTTTACAACATGTTCAAACTCATATACATTTGAAATTTTGACACAACCTTGTGTTCACCTTAAGAGGTTGCCTCCCTCTCTCCCCTCACACGTCATCTTTCTCCCCCTCGCGCCGCCACTTCCTCCCCATTGCGCCGCCACCGCCGCTTCCTCACCCTCGCCTTCCTCCCCTCACCTCCCGCCCCCCCCCCCCCCACCACGTCGCGACGCATAGTACACCCCTTCGCTGAGACGCACACCAGACCACGCTCGGCACGATGTGTGCCACACCTTTGACGACGATATGGAGGAGGAGGGACCCAGCGGCGGCGACGACGACTACAGGAGGGATACAGCGACAACGGCGACTAGAGTAGGGATCTAATGACGACAACGACTAGGATGAGGAGGGATCTAAGCCACGAGTCGACGCGAGGATGAGGACGTGACATTGAAGAGGCAACGACAAGGAGTAGAGATCCTTCCGCTCCGACAGTGACAAGGTGATCAACTAAGGTATCTATGTATGCCAGCCATCTTGGTGTTTAATTCATATGCTAATATAGTCAATTACATATGCATAAGAAACACTTAGAAAATAAGCCCCCACCTTGAAACCTTCTCGAACCTTTTTCTATTCTTGCCTACTGGTGTGATGTAAATATAAATGTCACATGCGAATGTCTTTTTTTTTTGCAATTGCACTTAAATTCGTTGTGGAAATCTGTCCCAGCTAAATTTTTCGGCTATGTCTCCCTGTACGTATAAGTACACGTACACACCTACGTATAATATGGTACGGTAGGGTGCGTTGCTCACACGTACGCTTACACACTTGTTCATCGTCGTCTCACGAACGATCAGCATGGCAGACGCTCGAACGCGTCGACGCTATAATCTCTGTAGCAAAGAGAACCAAAAAGTTCGTTCCAGCACGACGAGAAAGGTGACGCGAATGGTCAGCACTCGGCAGGGGCGCCGGCCGGGGCGACAGTAGTGGAAGTTAGAAAGGAGACAAGACTCCAGCGGCGGCCACGTCCTCCGATCCCCCTTGGCCCCTTGCTCGCTAGGCCCAGCCATCCATCCTCCACCACCGCCGCCATGGCAAGCCACCCACATGCTCCCCTCCAACCAACCCCCTACGCATCTCTCTCCTTCCTCCTTTGCCGTCTTCGTCTCTACACTCTATATATACCTCCCTTCCCGGTAGTCTTCCCCATTCCCCAACACCACACAACAAAAAGCTACTACTCCCCCAGCACCACCACTCCTCCAAGTTATACTCTCTCGCTCGTCCTAGGTAGCTAGCTCCCCTGCTTCCGATCCGGCCGGAGATGCCGACGAAGGCGAAATCGGCGGCGTTGGAGGTGTCGGTGGAGGCGGGGAACGGCCGCGACGGGGCGTGGCTGGACGACGACGGGCGGCCGCGGCGGACGGGCACGGTGTGGACGGCGAGCGCGCACATCATCACGGCCGTGATCGGCTCCGGCGTGCTGTCCCTGGCGTGGGCGATCGCGCAGCTCGGGTGGGCCGCTGGCCCCGCCGTCATGCTCCTCTTCGCCTTCGTCATCTACTACACCTCCACGCTCCTCGCCGAGTGCTACCGCTCCGGCGGCGACCCCGTCGCCGGCAAGCGCAACTATACCTACATGGACGCCGTCCGCGCCAGCCTCGGCGGCGCCAAGGTCAGGCTCTGCGGCGCCATCCAGTACGCCAACCTCTTCGGCGTCGCCATCGGTTACACCATCGCCGCGTCCATCAGCATGCTGTAAGTTAAGCGTGCATTATTTACATATATACATATATGCGCCTTCACAGCTTCCATTCTGATTTGCATATATATACATATATGAATCAACGCGAGAAATGGTTGCAGTGCGATCAAGAGGGCGGACTGCTTCCACGCCAAGGGCCACAAGAACCCGTGCCGGAGCTCCAGCAACCCCTACATGATCTTGTTCGGAGTCGCCGAGGTCGTCTTCTCGCAGATCCCGGACTTCGACCAGATATGGTGGCTTTCCATCGTCGCCGCTGTCATGTCCTTCACCTACTCTACCATCGGCCTCGCGCTCGGCGTCATGCAAACCGTCGCCAACGGCGGGTTCCGGGGCAGCCTCACCGGCGTCGCCGTCGGCGCCGGCATCACCTCCGCGCAGAAGGTCTTCCGCAGCCTCCAGGCCTTCGGCAACATCGCTTTCGCCTACTCCTACGCCATTATCCTCATCGAGATCCAGGCAAGCCTTCTTCTCTTATTGTCGTTTTTTTTTTTGAGCTAGCTGCTCTGCTTTTGAGTAGCATTTTGTTCGCTACTCTGTTCCTGACACCGTACGTGCTCTGTTTCCAAATGACGACGACCAACCAGGACACGATCAAGGCGCCGCCGCCGTCGGAAGCGAAGGTGATGAAGAAGGCGACGATGATCAGCGTGGCGACGACCACCGTCTTCTACATGCTGTGCGGGTGCATGGGGTACGCGGCGTTCGGCGACGACGCCCCGGACAACCTCCTCACGGGGTTCGGCTTCTACGAGCCCTTCTGGCTCCTCGACATCGCCAACGCCGCCATCGTCGTGCACCTCGTCGGCGCGTACCAGGTCTTCTGCCAGCCGCTCTTCGCCTTCGTCGAGAAGTGGGTGGCGGCGACGTGGCCCGACAGCGCCTTCATCGCCCGGGAGGTCAAGCTCGGCCCCTTCGTCCTCAGCGTGTTCCGCCTCACCTGGCGCACGGCGTTCGTCGCCCTCACCACCGTCACCGCCATGCTCCTCCCCTTCTTCGGCGACGTCGTGGGCTTGCTCGGCGCCGTCTCCTTCTGGCCGCTCACCGTCTACTTCCCCGTCGAGATGTACATCGTGCAGCGCGGCGTGCGCAGGGGGAGCACGCGGTGGGTGTGCCTGCAGACGCTCAGCGCCGCCTGCCTGTTCGTGTCCGTCGCCGCCGCCGCCGGCTCCATTGCCGACGTCATCGACGCGCTCAAGGTGTACCGCCCGTTCAGCGGCTAGTTCTGCGGGAGCCGGCCGGAACGAGGCGCGCGTGCCGGGGACATGCTTTTTGCGCCGACTAGTAGGAAGGGGTGCTACACTGACTAGTGGGGTCATGACTCATGAGTGTAAGCTTTATGGAGATGGAGAGAACAAAGCCACTGAACTTTTGTGGCGTTCTCTCATCTAGCTCCTTGTAGATTCTCATAATGTGCGCAAAACATATTTAATTCAAATGAACCCTCTCCCTTCTTGGTTTTTGAATTCGTACTATGTTTCTCCTTTGAGGATGAATGATATTAGGAAATGTGATTCGGTCTCAAACAAGTACAGATTTTTAAAAAATATATATATAAGCTCCCAATCTTCTTGATTTCATACTTTTTAGGGAAGAGGTCATTAGTTCTTCTACCATTAAGAGATTGGAAAGGGTTTTCAACGTAGTTATGGTTCAAGTTCAAATACCCCAACTGAGAAAATGCAAGTTATAGATTTTCATAACGTGCGCAAAAAGCAATTAATTCAAATGCATCCTCCTCCTTCTTGATTTTTCAATTATTACCATTTTTATCTTTTGAGGGTGCACAATCTTATGAAATGCGTTTCTTCTTGGATCAATTAAAATTGAATCTGCAATCTTACAATTTTCTTGACTCCGCACTATTTATGAATGAGGTCGTCTTCAGTGCTTTTACCATTACTAGATTGAAGTGGGTCTTCTGGGCACTTATATATGTTCACATAATAATCAAACACCCCCAACTGAGAAAATTCAAGTTTTAGTGTTATAAAACGTGGGGTCCAATATGCTATAGAATAAACGGTGAGAGAATGAACCTAGATAAATGCGATAATAACCAAGAGATGATATGTGGAATAGGGAGGCGATGGTGGTACTTGGTATCAAGTCACATCACCGCAGGGGCTAAGAAAAATGCAATGGTGAGACAACAGCAACGAATGGAACGAAGATCTATGTATGTATTGGTAGTTTGCTGCCAGCCATACAAAGAATTTGTACACAGTGCTAGCACCAGTATGAAGAATGTGGCAACAACGACTTGCTAAGGGTGGGTGGTGGCAAGAAATTAAGGATCGTCAAAGGGATTCTTGATATAAAGGAAAATCCATTTGGAACTCCATACCCTTCTTTTCCCAAACAATATATGGTCAGGAGTGTTCTGACTACTGGTTGATATTTTGAATTATGGATCATTATTAGTGCTTCCTGAATGGAACATATAAGAAGACTCCACAAAGCCATTTGACTCCCAATACATACACTTCCGATGAGCGATAATAGTGCTGAAACGATTTCATAGGTAGCAACATGAAAATGATGTGCTAGCAGCTTGTGAGGCATGCATTATTGCATATTGTCACCTAGATTCGTTTACATAAACATCCTAGTACAGCCTATTGCGCAAATTCAATTATGTACCTTCACATGCTAGTGTAGAGGGGAAACATTAAAACAATGAAACTTTGTTGCACATGAGATGTTTCCGAACTTATGACAAGCATCTACACCAGTAGTGTTCCCTAAGATCCCCAAGGCCCACACAACAAACACATTCTACACACATCACAACAAGCCCAACACATATATGAATGATCATACCATGGACGTGGACCCGGCCCTCTAGACAGCAAGCTCCGGTCCATCGACAGATCTCGGTTAGGGATACCTCCCATCAGGAAAGAAGAATGTTAGTGGTGAGTCCACTGTTGAACCATATCTAGCGCGCTGAGAAGTCCCCTTCCTGCTCTTCCAAAAGGAGCGCGCGCACAGATACACGCAGACATGGGAGAAGATCGAGGATGGTGGCGAGATATAGGATGAGATTGCATGTGCCTGGTGAATGGTACTACTGCTCCAGGGTGCTCGCCTGGACCATCGGTGTTGCGCTCCTTGATTGGCCAGGCAAGGTTGATGGGCTGATGGCTGCCCTGACATGGCCAGAAATCCTGCAGGGGGACAACGGAAAAGAATGGTTCATAGAATTCCTCCGATATTGTGCAATCATGGGTGTGTGATGGGTTGATAGATTTTGCTTTGCATGATTGGGAGTCGATAGTTTTGTTCCATACTTTTCTTTCAGAAATGTTGCCTTCTCACAGGGTCCTAACGGCGATGTAGTGTTCAGTGCTTTTTTTCTTGCACTCTGATCCTTTTGAATAATCATTTTCGTAAATAGACTCTGAGGAACAACCACCCCATTCAGCGGAACTTTACTATCGATTTGACTGAGCATCTCCAAGAGGTCCCTAAATCATTTCCTAATCCTTGATCTTTAGTAAGATGGTAAAAAATACCTCTCCAATAACTCCTAATCCATACTCCTAATCTTTCAGGACTTCGAAAAAAATCAATCTGTTCTGCGTAAAGTTAAGCTCTTTTGGTCAACACGTATCTTCTCCTATAACAAAGTGGAAGGGCTCAGAAACAATAAAGAGTAGAAAAAATGTTCTTGATGCAAATGTACAAGAGAGAAATAATCTATAAAAATGGTTAAGATAATTTAAGAATAATATAGGATTCTATAGTTTAGGAAAATTATCTTCTATATTTTAGGAGTGGATTATTAGAAACTCTAGGAGATGACCTTCTATGTTATTTCCAATACTTTTTTTTAAAGTACTTAAACTTCATATTTTAGGAGGAAAATATTAGATACACTTGGAGATGCTCTATTATTATGGACTCTTGAAGATGACCTTCTTTATTCTTTTCCATACTTTTTTAAAGTCGTGAAACTTCATGTATTTAGAAGGAAAAAATTAGACACTCCGGGAGATGCTCATTTGATTGTGTGGCTTGTAAGATGGAGCCAAAAGAGACAGTTTTTACAATTTGTTTCTTAGGGGTCCACTTCTGTAAAACATGTTCTACTGTTCTAGATACTGTGCCAAGATATGGTTACACGATAAGTGTCAAACTAAACTCGCTCAATGTGTTGTGCATGACTAGCTTCCCGGCCTTTAATTTCATACAGGATGAACATCGTAATGCTGCTTCTCCCTTTTAAAAGTAGAGTAAAGCATGGGTGGTGGCTCTTCTTAAACTTTGGCTGTGTCACTTACTCCCTCCTTCTGGTTTTCTAATGCCAGTCTCAGTGGAGTTTTATGGAGAGTTTTATGACATTAAATATGCTGATGTGACGAAGAGAGAATGTGAGAGTTTCATGAGATGTGAGAAGAGTTTCATCCCCATGAAACTCCACTGGCACAGTTACCTAGTTTTGAGTCTAGGTAATTGTGTCCATAAAACTTGCACTGAAACTGGTCTAAGGCAGATGATCTCCAATTCTAGAGACCAAGGCAACAATGGAGCCTTGCGCCAGGGATTAAAACCTGCATTGATTATGCATGTACGCATGCAAGCTTCCCTTCAATTCGGTCACCAGCTAACCTCTTGTCAGGATCCCAACCGCACACCAAAGTTTTAAATAGCGGGCTATGGCAAATAGCGGCATCTTTTTTTCCGAGGCTAAGAAGCTATAGCGGAGGCTATAGCGGGCTATTGCAAATAGCGATTTACTATCAAACCATGACAAATACAAGTAATAAATGAAAAATAAAGTAATTAGCAAATATCATAAGCATAAATATGTGTCTAGGGGTGTTGGAACGTTACTTAAGTTGATAGTACAACAACATTCATACGATTCAAATATTTAGTTGTCCAAAAGATCACAATTGCAGAACTGAGCTGAGGCTAAGGCTATAGCGGCGCTAAAGCTACGCCGTTTAGCGCAACTATAGCCCGATTTAGCGTCCATAGCTGCCATAGCGGCAAAAATACAAATAGCGTAACAGGGACCCTCTAAAAATGCTATAGCGCTGCTATAGCGGCGCTATAGCCCGCTATTTAAAACTATGCCGCGCGCACACCATTCTCTTCCCCGCAAGAACTGGACAACAAACTCGTGATTTGTATTCACGCAATCAACACCAATTAATTCCATCAGTACCATGCGCTGGGCTGCTGAGTTGCCGAGAGCGCCTACATCTCCAAAAAGGAGATTTATGTGATACACCTTAGAAACGAGAAGGGACGGAGTATGTTTTTAAATTCTTAAAATGTATTGGTGGCTTGGTTAATCTGATCGACACTGATAAACCATGTGAGAACCAACTGTTTTTCCCAACAACAGATTTCATTACCCTAATACAATTCCCCTATTTGAATTCCCATTGTGCCCTTTATGGTTTTTATGCCCCCTCGACATTTTCTTGATCAATTTTCACACGTATTATATATCTATAATCACCAAAGCAACTAGTACTGCAATTCCCGGTACTTGACTGTTTTCCGGTGGCTCGTAGCATGCCAATAAAATGTCGTCCACTCATTAAAAAAATAGGCAAAATATTCTGTACATATATGGTTCTCTTAATCTTGGGCAGGAATATGTATACATGGTAATCCGCTACAATATCCTGATAAGGTAGGTATTCCTCACGCAAGGCATAAATCAGTGGACTGTTTGCACAGTTGAGGCATGTACGAATGAGTGTCTCTGGTATTATCCAGTATGCATGCAACTAGAATATGT
This sequence comes from Cenchrus americanus, assembly GCA_947561735.1. Classification (NCBI taxonomy): domain Eukaryota; kingdom Viridiplantae; phylum Streptophyta; class Magnoliopsida; order Poales; family Poaceae; genus Cenchrus; species Cenchrus americanus. The sequence goes on from OX387242.1 coordinate 194,910,194, forward strand.
GCCTTTCTGTTTTCGTTAAAGCAACACGTGAAAGCTGCTGCGACATTATCGGCAAAAAGATAATAGTCCGTTCCACTATTCTAGATGAATGCATATAGGCACAGTTTGGATGGTAGAGGTAAATATTTATCCCAAGGAAAATAATTTGCATCTCTCATTTGCCCCTACCAATATTTGCCCCTTGGGGTGTTTGGATGGAGGGGTAAATGTGGATGTGGATGAGAGAGTGAGAGCGGGGCCCACCACAAATTTGCTCTAATTTGCTACCTTTTAGGGGTAAATGGAATTAGGGGGCAAAACATTTACCCCACCACATTTGCCCCACATGTTTGACACCTTAGGGGTAAATTAGGGGTAAATTTGCCCCATTTACCCCACCATACAAACAGGCCCATAATGTGCTCCGCAAGCAACTTGTTTTTTGAATGCTAGATGACAGAATTTTTAGAGTTTATTATTACGTGGGTTGGGTTGTATCTTTTAGCAAGGAGGTTAACTGATAAGAAGCCCAAAGTTTTGTCATTTTGAAGTTGTCGAAAGTCGAAACTTTTTTTTTGCAACATCTACAACTTTCTCAACAATTTCAAGTTGGTTATTAGTTAAGTTGAAGTTCTTGATTTTTTTATGAGTTCTACAACACTTGGATGTGAATAAATAAACATCCATATATATTGCATTAGAATGTAAAAAAGATACTCGCATATTTTATCTATTCTTTTTTCCGATTATTTTTGTCCTAGTATCAATGCCGGCTCAAAATTAGACCCAACCCACATACGAGTATGACGGTAGTTTTGAAATAATGTTTTATTTGGTCAATATTAGTCTTCAAACTCAAAATCAATGAACAAATGTTTTGTTTTTATGTTAATTAGGAATTCCTAAATTTCCCCTTATATTCTAGTAATCTCTTGAGACTTAATGTGTAAACCCGAAAGAATGTCCAACTAATAGCAAAATAATTCAAGTAATCGTGGGAATGACTGAGATGTCATAGCCAATCTATGCTAAAATGTGATTTCTGTGAATTAAACAACAAACTGATAAATTGATACCTACTGTATTTGTACAGGTTTGTGAACTCATTGAATCCATTCTTGTTCCAACTGAACAACTCAGGTTTGATTCCTAACTGACTGAAATTTCGCAAGGATTACACAGGGAAAGAAATGTTGGTTAGGATCTCAACGAAAAATATATACATTTTCCTTGTTGGAAACGGGGCCGGAGTTGTTCATCTCCAATAATTTCAGATTCTTGGCATCCTCCATTTGAAATCATTATGTTAGGTTGAGCTGATCAAATCTAATTTCTCTGTCGCCTCGTATCGATCACATCTTCAGTCATCCTAATAACACTACAAAAGCACCAACAAAATACAAGCATGATCTTAATTTCTCAATCAAGGCTATAAACACTAACCGGAGAGTTTAATTTGGTCGCCAAATAATCTTACTGTTCATTGCTCATGAGCCGGAGCGCGAGCGCATGCTGCCGGAGCCCGCTGGCGCGACGGCCATCAATCTGCGCTCGGTGGCCCGTGCCACGGCGCACCGATACGCGCACGTGAGGATCCAGAACGCCCATGGGAGCGCGACGAGCGCCAGGCCGACGGCGGGGAGCCAGGCCGGCACCTCCTGTGGCGGCAGCAGGATGTAGGCGGCGAGGCACCCGCCGCCGGCGAGCAGGGAGAGGAGGAGGACCACCGTCACCATCCACAAGCACAAGCTGCCGCCTGGCGGCGCTTGGCCTTGTTCCTGGCCGCCGTCCTGCTTCGGCGGCATCGTCGTCGTCCTGTCAGCTGACGATCGATCGGCCGGGAAAGCTGGCTCGCTGGCTAGTCGCGCGTCAAGGTCAGGGAAGGCGATGCGCTCATGCGCATACCAATAGCGTCAACCGTGCTCCACGCTCCGATCCTGTACTGTTCTTGGATTGTGGAAAACAAAATTCTTGCGCCAAAAAGTTTTATCTGTTTCTTTTGTTCGCCTTTTTGTTGGATCTTGAGCTCTTGGTTGAGGAGAAGCTGGCAATGAAAATGTGCAGACCAAGAATGCAGGGAGAGGTGCAGAGAGAATTGTGGACAGAGTTGGTTTTGACAACCGCTATAATTGGCCACTCCCAAATAAATCCGTTTTTTGTTTGTTTGCATTTCAGGACCAGCACGTAGATAGAACTATAGAAGTATCTGGAACTGTCATTGTACTGTAAATACAGATATTCAGTAAAAGTCTAGCGCAATCACACACTTTTTCCCATTCATGATCCGAAGATACAGCAACATGTTTGTACATTTTCACAAGCTCCCCTGCACAAGCCACACAAATAAGAGCTTCAGGAAAATAGAGAAGTAAAAAAAAAAAAAAAGCCAAGCAGCTGAGGCAAATTGGAGGCAAACAGCCAGAAGCTGAGCACACACAATGACACAAGACACTGATCATGACGCTAGCCTCACACACTGTAGAGATTGCCACTGTGGAATCCATGATCGACCTTCTCCTTAGTGCTCTTCCTCTTGGAGAAGATGATGTCGCCGATGAGCGGCACGATGGGCTTCACCTTTTGCGCCTTCCTCCTCCGGCTGCCCATGAGCTCGGCGTCGTCGATCTCGCCGAGGCTCAGCGCGTGCGAGAACGACGGCAGGTATTCGACCGCTCCGAGCTTCTCGCCCCACCGCTCGCTCCGGAGCGTGGACGCCACGTCGGTGTCGCCGCCGATGCTGCGCCGCGCCGCCGCCGCCCTGTCGGCCTCCATCTCGGCGAGCTTGGATAGGCCCCGGTGGAGCTGCCCGTTGAGGCTGGCCACGGCCATCTCCATCTCGTTCCCGCGCTTCCTGAGCTGCGCCACCTCCTGCCTCGTCTCGGCCACCTCCGCCTCCAGCTTCCGGATGGAGCGCATCACCACGAGCCCACCGGCCTCATCGTGACGGTCGTCGTCGTAGTCGTCACGCGCCGGCTTGATCGGCGACGGTGACGACGTGAGCGAAGGCGGCGAGGACGGAGCAGAGTACATCGGCACAGTGGCCGGCATGATCTCCTCCTCCTCAGCTTCTGCCATTGGGTTCGGAGAAAATGTCATGGTGCTGCTACTACTGCTAGACTCATGCTTGGCACTTGCAGCAGGCATGGCATTGGCATTGGCATTGGCACTATAACTAGCACTGGCACTGGCATTAGGGGTGGCGATGGTGGCAGCACTGCTACTGTGCCTGGAGTGGCTGTTCCCGACGACGATGCGGTCCCCGAACACGGCGACGGCCTCCTTGACAGACCGGAACGGGCGAGCGGTGTCGACCTCGGCACGGTCAGATGCCGCTGCCATGCCAGAGGCCCAGAGCAGCTTGCAACAAGGATTGTGGCTTCTGGTCAAGTTTCACTTGTTCAGGACTGCAAGCAACACGAGCTTTCTGCAGGAATATATGGATCGGAGCCGATCGAGTGAGGATGGTTTCTTTGCTTCCACTTCAATAGCACGCTGTGGACAGTGGCCACCAGCAGCTCCCAAACAACCAGTTTCCCAACTGCAACAAGAAAGGAGCAAGACTTGCCACCTAAAATAAGTCAAAGAAAACTCAGACACACATGCAGTGTGATTCTGCAGTATGTAGTGTTGCTGAAGCAGGGAGGGATATGCTTTTTGGGCACTCTTGGCAGGCAATGCAAGGAGCAAGGGATGATGACATGGCAACAACTTGTGTCAGATCAGTCGCAGGCTCAATGTCACAGCAACATAGTGTTTTCAAACGGACTGAAATTTCAAGCGGAGATTCTGGTGGCATGACTCATTGGAGTGGTTGCGGAAAATCATAGTGTTTTCAGCTGGGGCAGTTCTTGCAGGGGATAGAAACATTGTACCAAAATTACCCGAGCATCTCTAAGAGTTTGCCAAATTTTACTTGGCAAATCTTGTGTTTTGCCAACTTGTAAAAAGATATGCTAAGTAAAAAAAGAGATCATCTCCAACAGTTTGGCATAATTCACTTGCAAAATCCAGATTTAATTTACATCAGGAATCCTGAGAGACACAAAATTTTGTTTGTGCCCTTCCACCTCTTGAAAACTTACATCAACCCGTGGGAGACGACGATGGCAACCACGATCCACGTGCGCATATATATGCACGGGGAGGTGAGTTTTGCCAAGTTTCTATTTTTACCAAGTTGGTTTGCCAAACTGTTGGAGACCAATTTTTCTTGTTTTGCCAAAATTAAATGGATGCCAAGTTGATTTACCAAACTGTTGGAGTTGCTCTTACTAGTCCATCAACCCGTGCCACTGCACGGGCCGGGCTAGCAACTTTAACATAATTATTCAATTGGTTTATCAACCACCAGCCAGTTGAACAGGGGTAACATTACATATAATATAAATGACAACAAATTTAGTTCACTACCTAAAAATGTCATTAATTTTTCATATATCCAGCATTTTATCCAACAGTTTGCACCAATCAGTCTGATTTAAGCTACCATAAAATGTGATCATTTTGCTGTAGAGCGAGTAGTAAAATATTTAAATAAAATGACTTAATATTGAAGATCTAATACATCCTCCTTTTTTACATATCACAATTGCTTTATCACAAATCAAATATGTTCAACTTTGACCAAATTTATAGATGTAAACATTATTCTACCAAATATATGCATTATCAAATCATACTCCATGGTGAATTTGATGGAACAAATATGGTATCATAGATGTTTTTATATTTTCAATAATCAACTCAGTGTAAAAGCGTATTATTTCATCACTTCTCCCAAATGCAAGAAATTATTATGTAAGTATGTACCTGATGGTGCCCCATTAATATATTTAATTAAGAATCATTGACCATGCAAAGTTGTTTGTACTAATATTGTCTGCTTCATGGAAATTATGTAAAAAAATGTAAAAATAGAGGTCAGAATGAGTTGTATCTATACAGAGGCGATAAGATCTTTAATTTGTAGCCGCTAGTGAATATATACTGCTACTCCCATGTCATCAACTCAGCATGATCCTAAAATCAAGATATCATCATTCTTAGTGTATTCTTTTTTATCTTAAATGTGTCAACTACTTTTCCACTACCTATGTTTGTCAAGCCCTATCATCATAGGACATAAAAACTTGATATTTTGGTTAGCAAAATAAGTTTTATCTGGTCACCACTATAAATATGCAGGAATACAACCCTCGATCGTGTACTTTTCTCCATCAATAGACATGCATGATTTCTCTCAATCTCAAACATAACAGCTGGCTACATTCTTCTTGATCATTGCCATTTGCTGCACGCTGAACGACAATGCATCCTAGAGCATCATCTGATTCCTTCCTGCTACTTGTGCCATGGATAGCACCTTCGCTTGGGGCCTGTGCTCTGTCCTTGCTTGACTGCTTGTGGTTGCTCGGTCTGTGGTAGCCTTGTAGATTACTACATATTATGGGTTGCAGATGCTTTCATGCTCATCCAAAGACCATTGAGGATCTTGGATCCTACGTGTGTGGGACGCATCTTGGGAGTCGGAGATTGCATATGAAGATTATAGGTGGGTGGACAACAAATTTATATGTTTTAATAATAGAACAGAGGGAAAGTTAGAGACTTATAGAGATGATTTAGATTAATTTTATAAAACGCAGGTTTTAGGTAATTTTGACATAGATATAAGGGGTTATTTTAATCAAGTATGCATAATGGCAAAGGCGGGCAATTTTATTCTCTTTTTAAGTGTAGACTAATTTTATAAAACGCGGATTTTAGGTAATTTTGACAGAGATATAAGGAGTTATTTTAATTAAGTATGCATAATGGCAAAGGTGGGTAATTTTATTCTCTTTTTAAGTGTCCACCTAGGATCCTAGGTGGCTTCATGTGGAGGCTTCTTTAATTTTTCTTTTTTCTAGACTGTCCACCTAGGATCATATGTGGCTTCATGTGAGGCCTCAAAAGGATTAATTAAGTATGCATAATGGTAAAGGTGGGTAATTTTATTCTCTTTTTAAGTGTCCACCTAGGATCCTAGGTGGCTTCATGTGGAAGCTTCTTTAATTTTTCTTTTTTTTCTAGACTGTCCACCTAGGATCCTATGTGGTTTCATGTGAAGGCCTCAAAAGGAGCCTCCAATTAGTAATAGTAAGATGCTATGGCAATTAGAAACATAATTCTGAGATGAGAAATGATGCTGGTAGCTAAAGAACAGAAGGAACAAACTCAAGGAGTGGCTAGCTGAGACATATGAAGCCGATCAAGAGGTTAATTTTCCACTCTAATTATAGTAGCATTTTTAGTACCGATATGAAAATTATGTTACAATACGAAAGTCAAAATGATCTTTCTTTTTTCTTCAACGTAGGGGGGAAAACGAAAATGCCAAGAGATATATAATTAATGTATACTGTTGAAAAATAGCAATGCATACTTGATGAATATTCTAGAAGGTTGTGGAAGACACCAACATTGATATACAAAAGAAAAAATAATTAATCATGACAATGTAAGAAGTAGAAGAATGGAGAGGATACATAATCTATAGTTGTCATATTTCATGGCTACTATGAAAAACTCTAGAAGTAAACATTTATATGGTAGGATAAAAGAGAATGTTTTAGAGTTAGATATTTTGTATGGAAGAGTGTGGTAGTTGCCACATGGAAACATCACAATGATCATGAGCACCTATAAATAGAGGTGATCTCCTCCCTCTTAGCCATACCATGAAATAAGAGGTGTCAATTAGGAGATGCCAAGATTTCCATGTAGTGTAGTGGTGCGAGAAATCAATTTGGAGGTCGTTTGTGCCGAGCGCGCGATCCGCCGGGGTTCCGCACATCCCACGTGTGTCGACCCCACACGTTTCCTTTTTTTCTCTTTTTCTTCATTCAACAAATTTTCTTATGCATAAGTTATAAGTATCACTCGTCGTTATACAAAAAGTTATGCACACAACTCAGTTGTTTACAGAAAAATTTATGCACACGACTCGTTAGAGGAAAAATTATACGCATAAGTTACTTTTCAAACATTTGTGTATACAAGTTGTACGCATAAGTTTTGCACGCCATCAAACTTATGCTTAAAAATTATCTGACAAAAATTATAGTTCACAGTTATACGTCGAAGTTATGTCTATAACTTATGTACAAAAATATGATGAAAAATTGTGTTTACAAGTTGTATGTATAAGTTCTACACACAAGCTAGTGTCAAAGTTGTGCTTAAAAATTATTTGATAAAAAGTTATAGCTCGAAGTTATGCATCAAAGTTGTGCGCATAAGTTATGATATTTCAAAAATAAAAAATTATTAAAATTTAAACTTCCAAAAAATGAAAACTGTGGGTGAGGCCTCCCTCTCTCGTATTAAGTGTCGGTGTGAAGGTCTTCTCGAAGTAGTACGGGTAAGGGTCCACTGAAGAAGTGATATCACAATACTTTCTAGGAAGTCGGTTTCGATGTTGGAGACCCCAATTTCTCAACATATAATATATATGTAGTTTCAAACTTGTGATAAGAAATGCACATTTAAGCACTTGTGGAAACAAAAATCCAAATTTGGACATTCCTAACCCCCAATGCATACAGAAAATGGGGGTCAGTCAGGGTCTCATTGTCACAGAAACAAAAATATGCATGGAGAAGAAAAGTCAAGAGTTCACGACAAGTGTAGAATAAGTAGGTTCAGAATCTAAGTAGTACCCATAGAGCAGGTTCACATATAATAAGTTTTCAAGTAGTACCATACATCAGATTCACACAAAAGAAGTTCTCAAAGTAAGTCCATCAGATATCACATTGATGTGAACTTTTCAATAATCATTTATAGTTCCTAAAACAAGTCTTGTCCCTAACCAAAAACTCAACATTCTTCTCTAGCATGTCGACATAAAATCTACAGTATCAAATGATTTGTCATAACTATCCTATATGCTGTCATTATGTCATATGCTTAAAATAAAAGGCTTATATTGGTACAATTTTTTATAAAAAAAGTTATATATACTATTTTAGCATAAAAATAAAACCAATAATTTGTAGTTCTCGAATTCTTCATGATGAATAAAAATAAAAATAAAAATATTGCTTTCACTCCAATGGTAAAGAAACTCATAGATCAGGAGTAGAACTCAAAGGTAGTGCCAGTAAAACAGAGATGTTTCTTGAGTACTCTTTGCCAACAATCTAAGAAATAACTTGTTATAGACATATAAGAAGAGTTGAAGTGCTATTATGATAATAGTTAGGAATTATTACATTTTTTTCTCAGCTGGAGATATTAGATAAGAGCAGGCAAATTGATCACTTTAGTAAAATTATCACATGTTGACAAACTTGCCTAAAGTCTTAGAAAGCTCCTCGAAAATGTTATGGTATTTCACCATCTCATTGGCTAGACATTCGACACATTTCTTTAATTTATCCACTTGCAATTTCATCATCTAAAACTCTTCCATTCCCTTCTGAATTGTCTCCAACCTCTTCATAATATCTATAATATCTTGCCACTTTCTCTCTTGAATTCTCTCAACTATTTCTTTGTCATCAGACCTTTTATAATCAGTGGCAGTGGTCTTATTTTTCCCTACATCAAGTATCACAACTTTACTAATAGTACCAAATATATCTTGTTCCATAGCATGCGGCAAGCTTCAAAAACTGACATAGTCGAGGATCTGAAAATAATATGAGCATTAGGGTTATGTGTTTCATCCTTCCCTTTGTAGGCATGAGTTTCAAAAGCCTTTGTTGTCATCGTCTGCAAGTAAAAATAAAAGTTGTTATGTTTTGAGTGACATATTTATGACAGCAAAGAACAACTTTATAACTACTAAATGTATAGGCAGTTCTAACTACCATTATTAAATGCAGTTTTAGCATTTGAAACTAGCAAATTGCAAACCAGGAAAATTGTTTTTTATTTTGAAACCGGTAAATAGTCTCATCCTCCCAATCCCCCAGTTTCAAATTCTCTCATCAATTCAAACCCAAGAGAAGCGCCGAACACCAAATCCCCGCATGTAACCGCCAAATCCTCTCGATTCAGGCAAGCAAAATCCTGCACATATGTGGATGATGGTGGTCCACATGCTGATCTAAAGGACATGTTGGGGCATCTCTGGAATCACTATAGGAAAGTTTGGGTTTGCAAGGTTGTTGGGGTGGGGATTTCCACTGCTGACATTGATTGTGTTGATGCTGGATCTGATCCCCTCCGTGTTGCAGATTTCAGAGCAAATTGGTGCATGCTTGATGTGTACCCAGGCGGGAAAACAACTAGGGGAAAGGCTAGGGGATGGGATCAAGTGCAGTAGTGACAGAGAGCTAACCGAGATGATAGTGAAGAGACAAGGAGGAGATGTCAGGATAAACTAATACGGAGGTTGATGTAGTTGGTGACAATGAGTAGGTGGAGAGCAGTGCCAAAGCTCCTGAAGGATCAATCAAGTAGGTCTAGGAGGGGAAGATAGTCAGAAGCAATCCAACTACTCTGCTCAAATAGGCTAATCCAAAAATGGATGCAGGAAGCAATGTAACAATCTCAATAAAGTAGAGGGGACAACCAAGCTGACCTGAATGCTGAACAAAAACAAGCTATGCCTGATGTAGGATGTTCAAATGCAAATATGGCAGCCTATAGGAAGGAAGAAGGTGAAGATGAATGTCTCATTATGGAAACCATTGCCCCTGTGGTGACCATCTAATGTTCGCCTCATTCCAGAATGAAGAAATCAGAAAATTGTGGAGTATTGAAATCAGTGAAGCTAACACTGCTGTAATCAATGAATATAGGAGAAACTTAAGTCAATTAAGGTTTGTTTCCTAGGCAGAAGTGTATATATATAAACTTGTACCAGAGAGGAAATGAAGTAAATACCTTTCCTTTCTGATCACAGTTTTCACATGAACAGAAGTATGAGGTCCCACGAATTATACCATTCAGTACGCTCTGCAAAGCAAAATATTGAATTGAAAAACTGTTCTTTTTAACTTGAGAGAAGCATTGTTTAATTAGGCAAGTCTAAGTACCAACCAACTTATCTTTCTTCACCCAGTAGGAAATTTCCACCCCTTCAAACCGTCCGCTTTGCAGCATGCCTTTGACATCTTTGATTGGCAGAAATCTGCAGCAAACAAACAAGAGGAACAAAATTCTTATTTGCGTGAAGCTGTGAATGCTCGTTTTATCCTACAACTCCTGTGCTACATTTGTCACCATGTGAGTCCCATTCTGTCCAACATAGTGCTGGTCATTTTCTTTTTGTCCAGTTTCAAGGTGACTACATTTAGGAATGAGTTACCTTTATGCAGATGGTTTATTTTTGTTTGTTGAGGATAACTTATATGGTTAAATGCACCGCATCAGACATCTAACTTGGCTTTCTCATTGGATAGTTGCTCCTTTGCATGTTTAATTTCAGGGAACTGTAAGAACAGCTATTGTAAATGAGTAAGCAACCTTTTTGCTTAGCTGCTTTTTGTTTTATGGAAATGGGGTCCCAGGATAACCATTTTTATTCTGCTGTTGTTAATAAAAAAAGTCCCTGATCTGCACTTTTCCATTCATATGCCACAATATAAGTTCAGCAGAAGATTTTTCCTGATTCAAGAGGCCCAACGGGGTTACAAATAAAGTATTGATTTGGAGAACTATATGGGCCATTTGTCAAATGGTCCTGGCTGCCTGGGCCTGTCCTACTGGTTGTAGCTAGCATTGTAGGCACCTACAGTGAGAGAAAATGGAATGGCATAGCAATCCAGGAGAAATGCATAAGATCCAGTTTTGGCCTGCTACTGTGGACCTGAAAGTTAACAGTGATGGGCTGTTACCTGGTGTCCTGGTCCAAGATAACGAAACTGGTTTGTGCTGGGTCATTCAAAATTTTAGTTGTGCATGAGTATCTGAAGCTTAAACCCATATGATTTTCGACATGATACCGTTGATGAAGTGGAAGAAAAAAGAGCACAAGAAGGATGGCGACGCGGGCACCCCCGCGGCCCGGCTGCTAGCTGCGCCCCGCCCCCGCCGGCGGCCGCCGCTGCCCGCCGGCCGGCGCCCGCCCCTGCTGTCCCTCCCCTGCTCCTCCTCCCCCTCCTCCTCCTCTTCCTCCCCACCCCCTCTCATGGTGCTCGGTACCCTAGATCTGGGCGGGACCCCCACGCTGGCAACCTCCTCCGCCCCGGCCACCTCCGCTCCATCCACTTCCGCGTTGTCTCCGCCACCTCCGCCTCCCCCGCGCCGTCCACTCCCGCGCCGGCCGCCACCTCCGCCCCGACCACCTCCGCGCCGGACGCCACCTTCGCCCCGGCCACCTCCGCGCCGACCACCGCCTCCGCCCCGGCCATCTCCACGTCGGCCCCCACTCCCTCTTCGGGTCGTCCGTCCCCCAGCCCCCTGTCTGCTGATGCTGCGCCGTTCTCCCCGAGCGGTACCTTCAGTGGACGGGGGAAGCAACTCCGGTGGCACGATAACACGCCGCCGCCGGACGATGTCGACGGTGGAGCCTCCCCGCCTCGCGTCTCCTACCGCGACGCGCTGCTGCGCACGACGCCGGAGCTCCCCTTTCCCTCAGCCACGGCGACGACACCCTCCTCCACCCCGGCCCGTTCGGCCGGTCCATGACCGCCTCGGGCCACATGCCGATACTCGCTGCGGCCGCCACCGGCAACGGCGTCGCGGCCAGACGCGGTTGATCCACGGGCTCCCTCTCCGCCCTGCGACTCACGGTGGTCCGCACCGGCGACACGCCGCCTGCCGCTCCGTCATGGCCGAGGCTGGGTGGGAGGCAAGCCCCCTGCGAGTTGACGCCGACGGCTTCACCGAGGTCCGCGGCAAGCGGTCCAGCCGCAGGCGCCGCCAGCGCCAGGCGATTCCGAAGCTGCAGCCTCCGACCATCCCTCCCCAAATCCCTGCTACGTTCATCAGGCGCTGCCTCAACTGCCTCTCCTACAAGCACAAGGTGGCAACTTGCACGCGCCCGACCCGTTGCTTTCACTGCCATGGGTTCGGGCACCTTGCTCGGAACTGCAAGCGGCCGCGCAACCCAGCTGGTTCTGCCTCGGAGGCTCAGCGCGGCCAGGGAAGCTCTGTGTCACCCACTCCCGCTCAACAACGCCAGCACGACGACACCACCGCCGGTCTGGAGCGGCCACCCCCGCTGACCACTGGTGGCCGAGGGCGAGCCCGACGCCTTGTCGTCGACCCTCTTCCGCTCTCTCCATCACCGGCGTCGGCTAGGCAAGTGAGGGAGGACCCGACGCGGGTCCCCGACAACGACGACCTCCTGCTCAGGCGTTCTCTTCTTTCCTCCATCGAGGTTGTCTGTCACACCATCTCTGTGCTCCCTGACTCCAACGACGCCATCTCCGTCCACCGTCTGGCACCGGAGTGCTTCCTGGTCATCTTCCCCACGCAGCAAACCAGGGTTGCTGCGTCCATGACTTCGCGAACGCCTCCATCTCCAGTGGCGATGGAGGAAGTCGATGCCTGCATTGAGCCGATGGCCTTCGAAGCACAGCTCCCACCTCGCCCCTCCGCGTCGGTCCCCTCCCAAGACCCGATGTTAATCGAAGCCCGGGCGCCATCTCTCATGAAGATCACGGCCCACGTCTCTCCAAGGCTCTTGACCGCTGCTACAACCCCACTCAAGACCTACCGGCGACGGCCTCGCTGCGACGCGGCACGACCCTTCGCTGATGCTGCCCTGCACCCCCTGCACTCCACCCCTACCGTCGACCCCTCCCCGCCACCCGTGAGCCAGGAACTGGAAGCTAAAAGGCAAGCTCTTCCAAGTCGGGACGAGTTTGGTATGTCGTGCGAGACGAACCCTCTTGAGCCGGTCGCTGAACTCGTACCGGACTCGGCATCCGACCCGCCTAGGCCGCTAAGAAGAACTGGTCAGGACCAGGTCGCGACCCCATCAAAGCGGGGGAGGTTTCAGCCCAACGACGACCTCGAAGCCGCCAAGGCCAACATCGCGACCTTCCCGGCTAGCGTTCGCCAGGCACTGCAGGTGCCACTCGCAACACTACAGGCGGCGCCACCCCCTTCCTCTGCCTCTGCGACTCGCCGGAGTAGCAGGCTCGCCAAGTTGTCCACGAACTCCACTGTGCGCGCATCTAAGAAGGGTGAGGTACTGCTCATGCGCAAGCTGGACAAGCTGAGCACGCGTCCCACAGAAGACCCTGAGGCTTCGGCCGCGGATGCCACCACAGCCGACCGGGGCCTTGCTGCGGTTTTCACTGGACCTGAATCGGTCGACAAGGAGTATTTCGCCGCTTTTCGCGACCTCTTCCCCCCGGCTCGTGCTCTCTCTGACGCGGACCTTATGGCCGCGGTTAGACAGGTCAACAACGTGAGCTACATGTGTTGAGTCTAGTGGTTATCCTGTAAGGGTTTAGGTTGTCCTTTTGTCGTATAATCCTCTAGTGTTGTAACACCGTGTGCGTGCGCCCGGTCGGCCCGCGTTGTAACAAACTAAGTTAATTTGTTCTTAATACAAAGATACGCAGCTCTCCTGCGTATTCCGAAAAAAAAGTTCTCATCACTTCGGCGGCGCCGACACAGAGAGGCGGAGGTGTCGGAGAGAACCAGATGAGTGGGCTAATCGCCGAGGTCCCGACAGCTGTCAAAATGTGAATGCACTGTCCGCCTTGACCGTGTGCTGAGAGCAAGTACATTGGTACACGTCAGCAGTTCGTTCGTCCCATGCAGTGCCGCGTAGAATTTTCGATGATCTGGAGGAGAGAGGGCAAGGAGAGAGAAAGAGATTGTTGCCTCGCGAAACAACTACCTCATGAGCGAAACAACCACCTCATGAGACGACTTCACAACCATTGTATGAGTTGTTATTACTAGACAACTCATAATATTCCTTTTTTGTATGCACAAATTAAAGAATTATATAGCTCTGCCAAATAATTTACTAGACAACTCATTGTACATGTTATTTGTTTAGTCGACCTAAGATTACGTGTCAATGCATGGGACGGTCTATCAGACGACACTAATGTACTTACCCTGAGGCTGTCACATTTTGATCGACCGGACAGTTATCAACACCGGAGCAAAGGTAAAAAAGGTCTCTCAAAGGTAAAAAAATGTCTCTGGTCAAGGCTGAGGAAAAGTAAAAAGTCTCTCGGTCAAGGCGGAGGCATGACTTAAACCTCGCCTTATGTCCCCCTATTTAATACTCCCTCCATTTTTTAATATACTCCCTGCGTCTCATAAAGAGTGTAATTCTAGTTTTTCTAAGACAGATTAGTGGTGGAATGAAAATACTTTAATACTCTTATTTGTTTGCCAAATACAGTAAGTTTTGTCATGCAAATCAGATCTAACCACTTAATTATGAAGGTAATTAGATCTATTTTCTATGATTGCATTATTTGTGTGATTTTTTTAAGAAACTAAGATTGCACTTTTTTTATGTGACGGATGGAGTATAACGTTTAAGTAAATTAGTTCATTTTTGAACTAACTAACTTATTCTAAAGGTCAAATATTTAAGAGCAGAGGTAGTAATGGTCACGCCCACTTTCATGATTACATGAGCGAGCAAAGTTTGTTGTGTTTGCTTTAAGTGATTACTCCATGCTAATCTTTTCCATCAAGTGTCTCTTCTCTTGCGACCTCTGTTTACACATGTAATTATATAATTAAGTGTGAATGAGTTCCGTATCTCACATGCTTTTGGAGATATTTACCTATATGAACTTTCATTTAAAGACTTCACTGAAGTTTTTTACCATGTAATTATATAGACCGCCACATAAAAATATTTGTTAAAATATTTAAATTGCTTTAAAATATTACTAATAAATTGTTAAAGAGGAAAATTTGATAGGTCCTATTTGGTAGAACTTAAAATCATTATTTCTAACTTGTTTTCTAGCTACCACATAAAAGCCATTTGTTGGAAATGTCCAAGAGACAAACTAGTTATCTGGCAGCCCATATTATCCACTGCTTTTGGGGTGCTAAATGACCTTTTTATCGATCTTAAATACAATTATGCATCATGAAGCCTGATCTGTCCCCCGACCAAATCACCTACAACAATAATGACAAGGTTTTTTGAACGTCGGTATGTCCACGAAGAATCTCTTTCCAGCTCTCCTCATAATCTTCAGAGGTGCAAATTTTCACTCCAGAGACATTAACCATGAGGAGATTTTGATGTGATAAATTAGATCTCTTCAGATGTTGATCGGCTGGCGGCATGGTGGGCAGTGGGCTTGGCACAACGTCGGCTATGATGATGCTGTACTGTGCGCATGTGTTTTGGCCTTGCCATGGCCAGCAGCCTAGACTCAGCACAGCGGGCGTGACTTGCGGTGGTGGCGGTTGGTTCTCAATGCTGATGGCAAACAGCTGTGGGCATGCACCACACCATGAGTAGCATGCACTACAAGAAAACCTTCTTGCTATGACACTTATGATGGGGTAAATTTTTGTCATATAATGTATCAAAATGTGACGCAAAAGTCCCAAGCATCATAAAATCAGGACAGTCAAAACTATTTTTGACGAGACTACTCTTTTTGTCACATAAAGGTACCAATTGTTGTCACAAAATGGTTGAAGGTAGCATTTTAATTGGGAAAAAAAAGAAGACAACCAACCACGGTTCCAAACCCAGGTCTCAAAGTTGAGACTCTTGTCTTACCACAGGGCTGAGTTTTCAGTTACGAGGTAAATTGGCATTTACTCCTTGCATAGATGCTTGCGTGTCTACTTCTGGGCAGTATAGATGGCCATATGGGCCGCCCAGCCCAGCCCAGCCTGAGCACGCCCGACTGACTTCGTGCTCGTGCTGGGCGGCATTATGGGCTGAGATTATGGCCCAGCACTAGCCCGAGGCTAATTTTTCGGGCTGCGCCGGTCCGAGGCACGACAGTAGGCACGATGGGCCATCCGGCCCGTGCCAGCCCGCGGCCCGACGAGAGTGTCCAACGTCGTACATCTGGTCGGCAAGAGAGCGGAGGAGGTGGCGGCGACCGATCTGTTGATTCGGCCGGCGAGGGGGGAGGTCGGGAGGAGGTGGCCGGGGGCGGAGGAGGTAGCCGACGCCGTAGATCGACTGGTGGGGAGAAAGAAGAGGAGGTTGTCGTCGCGCCGCTGCGCCGGAGGCCGTCGTGCCATGGACGTCGGAGCTCCGCCACCACCGACCGCATCGCCGCGCTCGGAGGTCGGAGGTCCCCCATCGTCGCGCCCGGAGCTCCTCCACCACCCAAAGATCCGGTTGGCGGTCCTCCTCGCCATGGCCGTGCGACCTCGATGCGACGGGAGGGAGAGGTGGAGTCGCGACGGAAGAGGGGGCGGTGGCAGGCGGAGGAGTGTGGGAAGGGGCGGCGGGCGACTGTAGGGTGGGAGGAGAGGGGGCTCTAGGGTTTGGGGAAAGAAGGGAGCGCCCCTTTATATGTGGTCGGGCTTACTGGGCCACCTGGGCCACGGGCCATCGTGCCAGCATATGGGCCGCATCAGGCCGACCGATTTCGTGCTGGGCTGGGCCGACACTATGGGCTGAAGTTGCAGCTCAGCACAGCCCATAGTCGTGCTCGTGCCGGCCTAGGCCCGAAATCATCGTGCTGGGCCCGTGCTCGTATCGGGCCAAAATTTCGTGCTTTGAGCCAGGCCTCGTGCTTTTTGCCATCTGTACTGAGCAGTGGCACCATATCACCCGCTCGCACGCCACATCACCGGGCCACTGGCTACCACAGGTCCACAGCCCCACATCACTCGAGACCGGTACCGCCAACAGCACGCACATTAAATTTATCAAAAAAACAGCAGCGTAAAGGGTTCGAACCCTGCACATGTGGGTTTACCATTTTACGGTCACAAGGTGCATTTTGCGACGGTCTTTCTGTGACGATTCTTTGGATTTTGTCATATGATTCTTTCTATTACCGTTCACATATTTTCCATGACCATATCATTTTGCCTTGAAAATTCATATTTTTTTAGTGATGGTGATGCACCTTTGTGATTTCCGGCTAAGGATTTTGCTGGCATTACCTGGAGGAGGTCGAGGCAAAAGCGTGATGTCTACGAGTATTGTTTCTTCTATGGACACCACTTCATTGCACCTTCCACATATTGTCATGTCTGGATTCTTTTGGGGGGGGGGGGGGGGGGGGGGTAAACCCAATCCAGTTTTTGTGCCGGTGATAAGGACACCATTGGCATCATGTTCGTCCTGAAAGCATTATCGTTATTTGTGTACTCTTTCTTCTTCCATTTATCTGTATTCCTTGTTCATGGTTGTATGTGTTACATTGGATGATGGTGACGACATCACGACAAGATGAGGACACGAGGGAGACTGTTGACGTTTTTATCGGTCGAACACACGAGTGCGCTAAATTGCGCGGTCGTCGGAAATCCACTCGCCGAACCTCCCAGCACGGGCCGGTCTAACCGCCTGGGTGGGGGGGGGGGGGGAGGTCTAACCGCCTTGGATAGGAGGCACATCGAAAAACCTAGATTCGCTGCTTCGGGAGGGATCCCGTCGGGAGCAGTGCGCCTAGGGTTGTCCTGAGATCGGCAGGCCACTCAGAATTCCCTCAACTGCTGTGGAGACGAAGGAGGAGAGCAATGGAGGTTGGAAAAGTTAGGGTTTGGAGAACATAGAGTAAAAATGATAATGACGATTGGATGATAGGTTTCAATCGGCCACGACCCTTTATATTTATAGGGTGGGAGGACTTGCCCTGCAAATACTACTTTACAACTCGGAATCAAGCTAAACTCCTAATTCTAACCGAAATCGGGAAGACCCGGTTAGACCGCCCCCGGGGGCGGTTAGACCGCCTGGCATCTTTGTGCCGGACCGGCTACAGCGTACCCCGATCAGGCAGCCCCCCAGTCTAACCGGCCTGCCTGGCCTGAGTCGGCTTTTGCCAAATTTGGGTGTCAACACATGCCCCTGTTTTTAGTAAAACTTGCGTGCTAAAAAATAATACTAAGGACGACAAAAAACTGTTGTCGGCTATTTTTTATGCTAAGGGTGATTTTCATGGAAATTGGCCATGGACCTTCAAGCATCTTGCCATACACTTGGATAGAACTTCTTCAAATATCTTCCATTGAGCGCCCTGGGTAGCTGCTGTCCTTGCAAAGATTCCACCATATAAGAATTTCCGGAGCAAACTCTCACAACCTTGTATGGACCTTCCCAACTTGGAGACCATTTACCAAACTTGTTGCTCTTGGATCCTATAGGCAAAATAGTTTTCCAAACCAAATCTCCTACTTGAAAAGACTTAGCTCTTACCCTTTTGTTATATGCTCTAGTAACTCACCTTTTATCTTTCTCAATTGCTTCCAAAGCCTCTAAACGCTTGTCGGTCACTTCATCAATATTATCCATCATCAAAGCATGATATGTATCAACATTAAGATCATTTTTCTTTGCAAGTCTATATGCGCCTAGATTCACCTCAACGGGTAAAACAGCCTCTTGACCATACACAAGCTCAAAAGGAGTAACTTTAGTAGCCCCATGCCTAGAAATGCGATGAGCCCATAAAGCTTCAGATAATACCTCATGCCATCTTTCAGGATTATCTTCTATCTTTTTCTTAATGAGCTTAACTAAAGTTTTATTACTAGACTCATCTTGACCATTAGCTTAAGCATAATATGGAGATGAATTGAGCAACTTAATACCATAGGAATTGACAAAATCACGCACCTCCTTAGCCACAAATGAAGTACCTTGATCCGTAGTTAAAGTTTGTGGAATGCCAAACCTATGTATGATATGCTCCGTAATGAATCCAATTACCTCCGTGTGTGTCATGTTCTTGAGAGGAATTGCTTCAGTCCACTTGGTAAAACAATCAGTTGCCACAATCACAAAGCAATGCCCTTTGGTCGACGGAGGATGTATCTTGCCAATGAAATCCAATCCTCGGCCTCTGAATGGACAAGGCTTGATAATTGGATGCATCAACGCAGCAGGCACCAACTGAACATCCCTGTGCTTTTGACACTCTTCACATTCTTTATAATACCTGAAACAATCGACTATCATAGTAGGCCAATAAAAATAAGCCTGCCTAAGAAACCACTTCATCTTGGGAGCCGTTTGATGAGTACCACAAATTCCTTCATGTACCTCTGCCATAGCTAACCTTGCTTGATCAGGACCTAAACACTTTAAAAGCAAATCATCCGTCGTCTAACGATATAACTCATGATTATCTAGGATAAACTTAAGTGCCCACCACCGGACTTTTTTGTCACTTATACTTTTAGGATCCTGTAAATATTTAATCAGAGGTATCCTCCAATCCCCCACTTCGTCCTCAACAGTTTTGGAAGAAATAGTGGCCGAAGTAGGGTTGCCCCCCGAGGCGTGGTCTGACCGGCCCGAGGGTGCGGTCTAATCGGGGTACCTGGTTTGACCAGCCAAAGGGGGCGGTTGAACCAGCTCCTCCAGAACGTAACCCTCAACTTCGCTAAACATCGGTTTTCGTTCTTGATTTCTTTTCTGGACATTGTAACCAGATGCTTGCTAAGCCAGAGCGTTAGCCTTCGGATTCTCCTCCCGTGGTACATGATAGATCACAAACTCACCCATACAAGATATGATGTCCAAACATTTATCAAGGTAAGCATTTAAAGAACCATTTAGACATTGACATACGTTAGACACTTGATGTACCACCAGTAAAGAATCACCATAAGTTTCTACATGTTTTACTCCCATGTCATGTAAGATTTGCAATCCAAACAAGAGAGCTCCATACTCAATTTCATTATTAGTACATTTATGATCCAACCAGCTAAGGGCTTCAAAAATAGCTCCACTAGGTGACATAATAATAATTCCAACACCACAACCACTTGTACAAGCCGATCCATCAAAATGTAATTTCCATGGTGTAAAAGTTATGTAACCGACATTTAAATCAAGTTGCTTATCAATCCTATGTTGAACGATAAAGTCGGCTACTATTTGACCTCTCATTGACCCAATAGGTTCACAACACAAATCATACTCAACGAGAGCATAAGTCCACTTGCCAAATCTAGCACTAAGAATAGGTTTTTGCAACTTGTATTTAATTATATGTCGGTTTGGCATGCAACATAACAAGTACTAGACAATAAATAATGCCTTAACTTGGTACAAGCATAATATAAAGATAGACAAAGCTTTTCAATAAAGGTGTACCTCGTTTCGGCGTCTAGCAACCTTCTACTCTCATAAATAACAACATACTCCTTGCCATCTGTCTCTTGAGTCAAAACAGCCCCAATAACACTTGGCTCCGCCGCAACATAAAGTCGGAATGGAACGCCACTCTTGGGTGCTTGAAGAACAGGCGGCGAAGTCAAATAGCTCTTAATCTTGAGGACCAGGAGCGTCCCGGTGGTCGATGGATGGCCGCTCCTCAATGATGAGTGATTGACAACGGGTGTTGGACTGACTCTTGGCTCAGTGCGCAGGTGTAGGCTGCGACCTAGTTCGTGTTGTTGCAGGTGAAGAACGGGCGCGAAAGGTCTTCAACCTTGAGGGGCCTCCGGGAGATGGAGAGAAAAGTATGCTCAGTTCGAGGGACCCGGTGGACAGCGGGACTAGGTGCAGGACACATGGTGGCGAGACGAGCAAGACGAAGTCGTGGACGATCGAGCCGGTGCACGGTGGCGGTCGAGTCAAGAGGCTTGGCGGGAGGCCGGGCCGAGCACGCGGGATTTGGTGGTTTGCCCACAAAACCATCGGAGGACGGTTTCTTGGTTTGGGCCTCAAAACCAAGTCCGAAGGCCCAACACGACGGAGACGGGATCCAGGCATGTCGGAAAGCTTCGAAGCGGAGGACACGCGGCGGGATCGCATGGCTTGCGTCGGGAGGACGCGGGGTGCGGCGAAGGCGTGGCCGTCTGATGGCAAGACCCACAAACATTACATAAATGCCCCTGCGTGGGTTGTATCGCCAGTAGTTGAGTTAGGGGTAGTAGAGTCATTTACCACACCGGCAGGACGAGATATATAAGCCATGAGTGTGGGTGGATGGCTCCCTCTCTCTGCGATCTAGGGTTTCATTCCCCCCCTTCCATTTCTCATTTTCCTTAGACATTTTCTTCTCGATTTCTTGTCTAGGATAGCATGAGAGCTTCATGAGAGATTTGTTGAGAGGGATGGATGTTAGGGCGGCATGCTAGACCTTGTGAATCTTTCCTGGTTTGTATAGAAGATTCGGCGTTGTGGTTCCTGTGATGATTTTCGGAGTCATTTTTGTTCTATTTTCGTGCTCGTCTTGATTCTCGTTTTCTAGACGGTTTTGGCTCGGATTTGTTTGGGGGATTCATCCATGAGTGCCTTGTGCCTCTTTTCCCAGTGATTTCTTGCCCCCAAACTCCTCAAATCGTCCTAGATTCATGATTCTTTTGATGAACTCGTGAGTAGAACTTTAGCTCGTGTGATCCGCGGTTCCCAGTGTTTTGGTGGGTTTGGAGACGAGATTTTTGGGGTATAATCTCACCTAGGGGTGCTTAACATCTCCCCCAAATTTCGTCTCAAGACTCATAGTGGTTTGGGAGTTCCGTCGATCGAAAGTTTGGGGCTGTTTCGCGGGCTGATTTTTTGGGGGGCGGTACTACCGACACTGTGCAGGTAGTACCGATGACCTGATTTTCAGCTGCCAGAGAGTCCTTATCGGTAGTACCGACACAAGGTCGATAGTACCGATAGTCGGAAGTACCGACCCAGTGCCGGTAGTACCGATAACCTGGCTTTTAGGTGCTAGTAAGCCCATATCGGTAGTACCGACCTGGGGCCGGTAGTACCGACAATTTCTGCTGCAGTTTGCCTCGCGCTAGTTTTTTCTCTCGGTTCGTTTGGCGCTTGCCTCCGCTTTGTTCTTAGGCTTGATCTAACTTGTTCCTAGGGTCAGTAGGTCCGTTGTGACTACGTGATCTTGGCAAGTGTGTGCGAGATTTTTCGGAAGTGATTTGGGGGCATAGGCCAAGTTCTTGAGAAGATTTTTTATCAGTTCCCATTCACTCCCCCCTCTCTGGTCGCCTAATCAGTCCTTCAATTGGTATCAGAGCTTGTAAGGACCATGTGTGGTTCGAGGACCGGTGGATGGTCGCTTCCTTGTGTGATGAGTGATTGACAACGTTGTGTGGACTGATTCTTGGCTAAGTATTGCAGGTGCAGGTTGCGGCTTGACTGGTGTTGGTGCAGGTGAAGAACAAGCGCGAAAGGTCGTCGCCGGTGAGGCCTCCATGTGTGGAGAAGACAAGTAGGCTTCGTTCGAGGGACCCGGTGGCCAGCGGGGTCAAGTGCGGGCCGCATGGTGTCATGAACAGAAAGATGAAGTCGTGGACGGTTTCTTGGTTGAGCCTCAAAACCAAGTTCGAGCCGGGACTACGTGGGAGCCGAGTCATGAGTGGAGATTGGCGGAGGCTACACCGAGTTCGCGAGGTTTCTGGTGGTTCACCAGAAAACCACTGGGTTCCATGGTTGATCCACAAAGCCAAGACCGAAGAACTGAAGACGGTGATGCAGCAGTGCCAGACCAGTCTGACCGGTGGGTCTGACCGGTCTGACCGGTGGGTACCGGTCTGACCGGTGTGCGACGACGCAGTCCGGAGACTTTGAAGCGGGGGACACGTGTCGGGATCGCATGGCTTGCGTCGAGGCTACGCAGGGTGCGGTCGCCGGGCATCCGTCCAATGGTGAAGACATGAAGACTTCCAAATCCACCCTTGAGGGGCTTGTATCCCTAGTTATTAGGGAAGGGCATTTTAGACATTCGGTTGCCTCCATATAACCCAAGAGGTGAGAGGATGGCAGCCAACTCTTGGAACCCTAGCTCATTTGTTTTCCCATTTTTCCTTCCTATGTTCTTTAGGTTTTCCATAGGACTAGCTTGAGAGCTTCATGGAGAGATCTTGTTGAGAGGGATGGATGATCGGGCGGCTTGCTAGACCTTGTATGAACCTTTGTTTCATGTATAGATGATTCGGCGTGGTTCCTCAAGGTTTGGATGTGTTTTCCCCGGTTGTTCTTGGTGGTGATTTTTGGAGCCCTATCTTGGTGATTTCTTTGGGTTGTTTTCGGGACCTTTCTCTTGGGGATTTGATGGGGGAAATTTGTGGGAACCCTTCGTGGTTCTTTGGGCTGTGATTCCCCTTCCAAATCCGTGAGTAAAGGTGCTCGATTTTAGGGTTTCTTGAGTTCTTGGGTTGGAAATGCTCTTGGCGGGATTTCCTTGATTCCTCCTTTTTGGATGAGTTTTGGTGGGATTAAACTTAGCTATGGACTCCTCATGAGGTGTTCCTAATATCCCCAAAGTCTTGTTCAAGTCCGTGGAGCGATTCGGGAGATCGAGGTTTGGATTTGGGGGAGTTGACCCGCGGGTGTTGTTCATCCCGAGTCGCCCCAGACTACACCGGTCTGACCGGTGCTCTTGACCGGTCTGACCGGTGCAACCCTCGGTGGGTTTTTGCTCGGGTGAACGTCTGGGTGTGTTCGCTGTTGTCTTGTGTTGCTGCTGTTTCGAGTTTGGGTCAGTTTGGTGGTCGGTTGGCCTGTTTGGTGCTTTGGGGGCTTTCAGGCTGGGATCGGTCTGACCGGTGTGTCTCACCGGTCTGACCGGTGTGGAGCCACTTAGTGAAAGTTGCTCGGTTCACCCGGCGGGGACCGTTCGACCGGTGGTGCTCACCGGTCTGACCGGTGTGGGTCTGTAGACTCGAGGTTTGGTGTTCCGCTGCGTTCTCGGGTCGGAAGGTTGTGTGTTGGTTCCTAGGTCCAGTGGCACTCCAGTGGCTACGTGGGCTTGGCCAACTTGGGTAGTGAGTCGGAGACGTGTGTTGGAAGCCGTGTTCATCTTGTTGGAGTTTTCATCTCCTTCGAGAAGAATTTTTATCGGCTCCCATTCACTCCCCCCTCTCTGGTTCGCCGTATCGGTCCTTCAAGTGGTATCAGAGCCGGGTCGGGTCTTTATTGACTCTAACCAGTATAAGATCCAAGGATGGCGTACCAGGAACGGGGTTCGGGTCCTCCACACTTCGATGGCAAGAACTACCAGATGTGGAGCAAGCGGATGGGTGCGTTCCTCCGCGGAAAGGGTCAGATCCTTTGGGATGTCACGGTGGACACAGGCTATGTCCAGCCGATGGACTTCCTCGCTCCAGGATCGAGGGACAGATTCGACGCCAACAACAAGGCGGTCGACTACTTGTTTCGTGCTTTGTGTCAGCCTAAGTTCGATCGGGTGCACACCGAGCACTTGGCATGTAGGATTTGGTCGGTGCTGAAGGAGGCTCATGTTGGGAATGCCTAGGTTCAGGCACAGATGTATGCGACCTACCGGAGAGAGTACGAGAACTTCACTCATCTCCCCAGTGAGTCCATCGATGCCTTGTTTTAGAGGTTCACGGTGGTTGTGAACAACATGAGGGCCAATGTGGACGTGCTCCCGTACGATGATCATGATAGAGCGGTCAAGCTCTTACACTCTTTGGATCGTACGATTTGGGGTGGAAAGTTCGAGGCCATTGTGGAGTCAGAGAAGTATGACACTTTGACGGTGAACGAGCTGTTCTCGAAGCTCAAGTCGGATGAGGTGGATAGGGGCATGACTGCCAAGCTCGACGGTCCGACTGACTCCCAGAGTCTCGCCCTCATTGGTGGTTCCAAAGGAAAGGCTAACTCTAACCCATCCACCAGGATGTTCTCTTTCTCCTCTTTGATGTCTATGCCAGATGAGGAGTTCGACGAGCTTGGAGAGGATGAGCTAGCGCTCCTGACGAGGCAGTTCGAGAGGCTGCACGAGAACCGCGTGAACATGAGGAGGAACACGAGAACATGCTTCCAGTGCGGCAAGCCGGGACACTTCGTCGCCGACTGCCCGGAGAAGGCCGAGAACAAGGACGGCTACAAGCACAAGCCGAGGATGGACGGAAAGTACCGTTCGAGGCGCGACCACAAGAGCAAGCACAAGAACAAGTACAAGGACGAGCGACGATCGAGGAAGAAGGAGAGCCGAGGCAAGGCCCGAGCGATGGTTGGAGCGAGCGGCGTCGACTCCAGTTCCGCGTACTCCACCTCGAGCTCGAGCAGCAGTGAAGACGAAGGTGATCGTCGCAAGAACAAGAAGTCGTCCAAGAACCCGAGCGGGCCGAGGGCGCTCGCGAGAGATGGCTTCGCACCATGGCGCCGAGCTCCCGGCAGCAAGAAGAGCACACAGAGCGACTCGTACTCTGATTCCGGCGACGAGGTGCGTGATGAACTTCCCTTCTTGCGCCAGGAGAATGAGAGGCTTGGCTCTTTGCTTGATAACCGTGATGACATGCTTAGTGAGGCCAAGAAAATGAGAAAAGAGCTTAGGGCTTCACTCGAGGATGCTAGGACTAGAGTGGCTGAGCTAGAGACACAGGTGCTTGATAGCAAGCTTGAGATTGATTCCCTTAAGGCTAGCCCTGTTGTTTCGGATGAGGTTGATTGTGCTGATTGCTCCATCTTTCTTGTTGATCTTGCTTTGTTTAAGGAGAAGCATGCCTCAAAGTGTGAGGAACTAGATGTGCTTAGGGTTGAAGTGGCTGAGCTTAAGTCTAGACCTGCTTTGCTAGGTGCTTGCACTTCTTGCCCTATTTTGCATGCTAAGATTGATGAGATGCATGCTTACACTAGTTCACTTGAGGCTAAATTGAAGGAACCCATGCCTACATCATGCTCTACCTGTGAAATGCATGCTTTGAAAAATTTGGAACTTGCACATTATGTTGATCGTTTGCAGGATGAGAATGATGACTTGAGAAAGTTGATGGGTTGGTTGTCTGGTCATGAGCCTCAGTTGAGGATGATGATCGAGGCGTTTAAGAGGCAGGATGGTGAGGGACTTGGGGCAAACAAGGTTGGTGAGGGAAGTGGAGAGAATATCCTAGAGCCACCAAAAACCCACCACAAAAATGATTTTCCCCCAAAACCTAACCATCTTAGGAACCGACTAGACACAACCCCAGCTCCACCCGTGTTTCCTACACCCACAAATGATCTACCAAAGCCTATCAAGTTTGTGAGCACTTCGGGGAAAGTGTTCTTTGGGAAATAAAGTGAGAAAGCTAGTGAGGTGAAACCGGTGGAGGAGTTGAGTGGAGAGAAACCTAGTGAGCAGCCACATCCCAAGCCTAAGCCTATGCTTGTGAGGTTCCATTGTGGCTATTGTGGGAGAGATGGCCATAAGGATGAGTTTTGCTTCAAGAGGAAGCGAGAGGAGAGAATGGCAAAGGAGTGGGCTAACAAGGACAAGTACCACTCTTCCGATGGTGTACTTGAGCCTCGTGTGCAAATGCCCAGGGCCAAGGCGAATGTGAGGACAGTTCGGGCTTGGGGAAAGCGGAAGGCTATTGGAGGTGCTGCGGTCCAGGTCACACCGGTCAGGCCGGTGTGGAGCACCGGTCAGACCGGTGCAGGCCTGGATAGGCAACGTTTTGGGTTTCGTGCTCGTACCGGTGCGAGGGTTGTCTCTGGAGGTCGTGGTTCTAGCGGTTGGGCTGGAGAGTTTGCAGGTGGTCATGTTGCTAGGCGTTCTCCCCCTCGAGTTCACTACGGGGATGGGAGGAGTCGTAGCTTTGAGAAGGAGAGGAGGGACGGTCCACGAGTTCTCTTTC
Organism: Cenchrus americanus; assembly: GCA_947561735.1. Classification (NCBI taxonomy): domain Eukaryota; kingdom Viridiplantae; phylum Streptophyta; class Magnoliopsida; order Poales; family Poaceae; genus Cenchrus; species Cenchrus americanus. The sequence goes on from OX387242.1 coordinate 194,936,804, forward strand.
GTGGATTTGGTCCTCCTCCAGGCAGAGAGGGGTGGTTCCCTCAGGGTGGTTAGCGTGGTGGTGTTCGTGGAGATAGCTTTGGTAGGAGAGATGCTTTGGTTGGTGCTAACCCCACTTTCGAGCAAATGGCTCGGCACTGGTTTTACTCTTTTGGTACTAACCCCAGTGCTGAGTCGTTTGTTCGCTCACGTGATCATTTTTGAATTTCAGGTGGGAGACTTGAAGAACATTTGGTTGATTGACTCCAGTTGCTCGAGGCATATGACCGGAGACAGGGGCTGGTTCTCAAGTCTCGTGCCGGTGGTGACGAAGAGGTACATCACTTTTGGGGACAATGGGCGTGGGCGTGTGCTTTCAGAAGGTGAGATCAAAGTGAGTGACAAGATCACTCTGAGGCGTGTTGCTTTGTTCAATCGCTGGGGTACAATTTGCTTTCTGTGTCCCAGCTTGTTGGATGAGGGCTTTGAGGTGTTGTTTCGGCCGAGGTGGTTCTCGGATTTTAGACTCTCGAGGGGACCTTGTCCGTATGGTCGTTCCCGAGGGTCGGGTGTTTCGTGCTGATTTTTCTCGGTCTTCGGGTGTGGAGCGTTGTTTCTTGGCCGGTTCTTCGAGTGAGTTGTGGAAGTGGCATAGGAAGTTGGGTCACTTGAGCTTTGACCTTTTGTCTCGCTTGAGTAAACTCAATTTGGTCCGAGGATTGCCACGGTTGAGGCTTGAGAAAGAGTTGGTTTGTGCGCCGTGTAGGCATGCCAAGATGGTAGCCTCTTCTCACCCGCCTCTCACCGATGTGATGAGCGAGCGTCCATGCGAGCGCTCCATATGGACCTTGTTGGCCCAGCTCGTGTGCGATCTGCGGGTGGGAAGTGGTATGTCCTGGTTGTGGTGGACGACTATTCTCGGTATGCGTGGGTGTTCTTTCTTGAGGATAAGGGGAAGACGTTTGGTTTTGTTCGAGATCTAGTCTTGAGGTTGAGGAACGAGAGGCACGGAGATGCCATACGAGCTATCCGCAGTGATAATGGCTCGGAATTCAGAAACTCTCATTTTGAAACCTTTTGCCATGACTTGGGTCTTGAGCACCAGTTTTCGAGTCCGTATACGCCTCCCCGGAATGGTGTTGTGGAAAGGAAGAACGAGGACCTTGTGCGAGATGGCTCGGACGATGCTTGATGAGCATAGGACTCCTAGGAGGTATTGGGGCCGAGGCGGTGAATACCGCGTGCTATGTGTCGAACGGGGATATACCTCGAGTGCACAAGAAGAAGACATGCTATGAGTTGATGCATGGTCGCACACCCAAGGTGAGTCACTTCCATGTCTTTGGTTGCAAGTGTTTCATTCTGAAGAAATGCAGGAAGTTGGATAAGTTTGAGGCTAGGTCTGTCGATGGTATTTTCTTTGGTTATGCATCTCATTCTAGAGCATATCGTGTGCTCAATCTTGAAACTAACCAAATCGTGGAGACTTGCGAGGTAACCTTCGACGAGATAGAGCCACGTAGTCAGCTTGTCTTTGAGTGTGCAGGTGATGATGAGCTTGGTGAGGAGATCTTTCAAGAGGAGGAACATGAACATGGAGATGATGAGGATGGCAGTGCGGTGCCCCCAGCTGAACATGTACCCACTACTTCGACTACGGTGATGGATGGACCCTCTACTACACCTACGACGACAAATCAAGAACGAGGAGAAGCTGATGTTGAGGGGGAGGTAGCATCGAGGCGAGAACCTCCCTGGCGAGTACAAGTGGATCACCCAGCTTCGAGGATCATCGGCGACATGAATGAACGCACTACACGGTTGAGGGTTCGAAACAATTCCCATTTCGCTCATGCTGCGTTTGTTGCTTCTTTTGAGCCCAAATACATTGGACACGCACTATCTGATCACAATTGGGTTAATTCGATGCATGAGGAGTTGGAGAACTTTGAGAGGAATCAGGTGTGGGAGTTGGTTGACCCTCCTCCAGGGTGTAAGCCAATTGGTACAAAGTGGGTGTGGAAAAACAAAGAGGGAGAGAGGGGTGAGGTTGTGAGGAACAAGTCGAGGCTTGTTGCTCAAGGGTTCAGTCAGAAGGAGGGGATCGACTACGAGGAGACCTTTTCTCCCGTAGCCCGTTTGGAGGCGATTAGGATCCTTCTAGCCTTTTCCGTGGCTAAAGGGTTCAAGTTGCACCAAATGGATCTGAAGAGTGCTTTCCTGAATGGTGTGTTGGAGGAAGAAGTGTATGTGAGGCAGCCTCCGGGGTTTGAGAGCGAGAAGTACCCCCACTGGGTGTATAAGTTGAGGAAGGCGTTGTATGGGCTGAAGCAGGCGCCTAGCGCTTGGTATGGCAGGTTGAGAGGGTTCTTGTTTGAGAGAGATTTTGAGATGGGGAAGGTCGATCATACCTTGTTTTTGCTGAGGCAGGGCAGAGATATCCTGATTGTGCAGGTGTACGTGGATGATATTGTCTTTGGTGGATCGTCTAACTCTCTTGTTGCAAGGTTTGCAGATGATATGAGCAGGGAATTTGAGATGAGTATGATGGGCGAGTTGCAGTTCTTCCTCGGGCTACAAATCAAGCAATCAAAGGAAGGAACATTTGTGCACTAGGCTAAGTACACCAAGGACATTGTGCGGAAGTTCAAGATGGAGGATTCCAAGGCTATGACGACGCCGATGAGTACGACTACAGCTCTTGATGCGGACGAGGAAGGTGAACACGTGGACCAGAAGGAGTACCGGAGCATGATCGGGTCACTCCTCTACTTGACGGCGACGAGGCCGGACATACAGTTCTCGGTGTGTCTCTGCGCTCATTTTCAAGCGTCTCCGAGGACTTCGCATCGACAAGCGGTGAAGCGAATTTTCAGGTACTTGCGTCACACTCCCGACTTCGGCCTTTGGTACTCCGCATCCTCTTCTTTGGCGCTTCATGGTTTTTCAGACGCGGATTTTGCTGGGTGTCGGTTGGATAGGAAGTCCACTTCTGGGACTTACCAGTTTTTGGGTTCTTCTTTGGTGTCTTGGTCTTCCTGCAAACAATCGAGTGTTGCTCAATCCACTACCAAGGCCGAGTATGTTGCCGCTGCTAGTTGTTGCTCTCAGCTCCTTTGGTGAGTGACTTTGGTGAGGAGTATACCCATGTCCCACTTCAATGTGATAGCACCAGTGCCATAAGCGTTGCAAAGAACCCAGTGCTCCATTCCAAAACCAAGCACATAGAAGTGAGGTATCATTTCCTGAGAGACAACGTAGAGAAAGGAAAGATAGCTTTGATCCATGTACCCACACATGACCAACTAGCCGATATTTTCACCAAACCCCTAGATCACGCAACTTTCACTCGTTTGCGGGGGGAACTTGGTGTGTGTTTGATTTCTTGAGTTGGGTGTGTGGGAGCTCTCTTTGTAGCATATGTATAGATTTCTTTTGTGCATTTCTTGCATTTGGCATGGCATATGTAACATGATGTATAGGCATCCTTGTATCTTAGTTTGCATGCATTTTGTATCATATGCATTGGTTAGGAAAAGCTTCTCTCATATACATTGTTCACCATGGAATGAGATATATGCCTTTGTGAGCTTGTTTGGTATGCTATGGTTAGTTTGGCTTAGCTCTTGATGATCTTGATGAATAATCCATGGTTGATAGCTATGTCTTATGAAAATGTCACATGTATGCTCTCTCATGTGTAAATGCCTTAATATGATCTTGACATGTTTTAGTGGCTTGGCTATGCTTAATTTGTGGTTGGATAGCTAGTTTATTGATCATATGGAGCCAAAGGCTCATTTGCCATCATGAATGTTTAGCCCTCTTGTCTTATCTTGTGGAGGGGCATAAGTTCCTTTTTGTCGCAAAGACATTTCATGTACCAATTATAAATCTGAAAATGAAATGAAAAATGCTTGGAAATGTGCTCCCATGTCATATGTGCTGAATTCAATTTGCTTTGGGTGCTAAACCGTTGCATGATGCCTACCAATGAGAAGTCTCATACATAGAAGTAGGCACATGGCTCGGTGGCTTGGACATGACATGAGGTGCTTGTGGGTGTTTGTGATGGTCTTATGGTTAGAATGGCTGTCCTAGCATGAAGTTTGTGTGGCTTTGCCATTTTGATATGATTTGATCATGTTTAGGATTTTGCTCATGAGAGGCAAGTTTTTCGCAAAATTTCCAAAATCCATCTTAGCTTCGTCCAATGGCTGTGAAACTTGGTGATCATGTAGTTGAGATCGATACGATGCCGTAGAGTATCTAACTTGCTCATTTGGACATGTGTAGCATTCTTTGTTGAATTTTGTCTATTTGAGAAGCTCTAAATTGAAAATTTTGCATTTTTGGCTTGATTCATGCATTGCCAACAAGGGGGAGAAGTTTGAGCTTGAAATGGCTTGTTGGACGCATTTAGAAGGTTTTCAGGTGGTTTCGAGCCATTTCTGGGCTCTGTTGTTCACCGGTCTGACCGGTGGTGAGCACCGGTCTGACCGGTGTGAGGGCTGGTCCTATGCACATGTTAGGCACCGGTCTGACCGGTGGTGATGACCGGTCTGACCGGTGTGAGCTGAAGTTGTTGCAGCTGCCCTGTTTTCAGCTGGTTTGCATGCATTTGTCCAGGGGGAGGTGCATTGGTTCAGGGGGAGCTTGCATGTGTGCATGGGGAGCTCTTTGTGGTTTTTCGAGATTTGCTTTGGTGGTTTGCGCTCTTTGATTGAGCTTTGTTTTGTCTCGGATGTGTCGAGCCGTTGCCCTTGCCTAAGGGGTCCGAGACTTGTCCTCTTCAAGTGATCTTGCTCTTTGCCATTGTTTGGCTTTCGATCGCTTGTTGGAGTTTCTTTTTGTTCGTTTCTTTTATTTTTCTTTTCTCTCTTGCTACTTTCGTGTGGGTGTTGTCAATGCACTCATCAAGGGGGAGATTGAGGACCATGTGTGGTTCGAGGACTGGTGGATGGTCGCTTCCTTGTGTGATGAGTGATTGACAACGTTGTGTGGACGGATTCTTGGCTAAGTATTGCAGGTGCAGGTTGCGGCTTGACTGGTGTTGGTTCAGGTGAAGAACAAGCGCGAAAGGTCGTCACCGGTGAGGCCTCCATGTGTGGAGAAGACAAGTAGGCTTCGTTCAAGGGACCCGGTGGCCAGCGGGGTCAAGTGCGGGCCGCATGGTGGCATGAACAACAAGATGAAGTCGTGGACGGTTTCTTGGTTGAGCCTCAAAACCAAGGTCGAGCCGGGACTACGTGGGAGCCGAGTCATGAGTGGAGATTGGCGGAGGCTACACCGAGTTCACGGGGTTTCGGTGGTTCACCGAGAAAACCACCGGGTTCCTTGGTTGATCCACAAAGCCAAGACCGAAGAACCGAAGACGGTCTTTGCGCAAAGAAGTGCAGCGGCCGGTCGGCCGTGGGTCTGACCGGTGGGTACCGGTCTGACCGGTGTGTGACGACGCAGTCCGGAGACTGTCGGTGTTTTAGACCGGCAACCTACTAAGGGGAGTACCCGAAGTAGATGAATGTGGCCTCGCCGAGATCGGTAACTCGAAGGAAGAGACACGTGGCTCACAATTTAGACAGGTTCGGGCCGCGAGGTGCGTAATACCCTACGTCCTGTATGCTGCGTAGCTCTGGATTGATTGGGCATGATTACAAGATGGTGCAATAGTGTGCCGTGAGTTGTATGGGATGTGATGTGTTCCTAGAGAACGGTCCCTGCCTCGCCTTATATAGTCCAGGAGGCAGGGTTACAAGTCGGAGTAGGGAGAGAGTACTAGTCGAGTACGTCTAGGAGTCCTTCATACAATGCGGAACATGTACAACTCCCTAACCGAGTACTACTCCTTTGTAGTCCTTGTGCTCCACGCCATTAGATGCCATGTAGCGCAAGCCGGGTAGTCCCAGGGGCCCACCGAGTAGTCGGTCCTAGTACCCACCGAGGCAGTGGGCCCAGGGAGGTCCATACGACAAGCCCCCGAGTACTTTGTAGTCGAGAAGGATAGCTTCAAGTAGTCTTGACGGCCTTAACGAGTAGTCCCCAAGCGTCCCCGAGTACTACAAGTCAAAAGTCCTCAAGAGTAGTCGAAGCATCCCGAGGCTGGAATGTACTCCAGCTGATGTTTGAGCAATCTTGAAGTCTTCTCGAGTAGTCCCAAGCGTCCTCGAGCCCTGCCTTCGAAGGTCTTCAAAAAATGCCCATCTTGTCTTGAAGCCGGAGCTGATATGGAAGTGCGATTGCAAAATCGCACTCCATATGGAGTAGTCCCCGAGCCTTAGGTTGAGCCGCAGGCTCTGGCTGAGGGTCCATCTGAAGTCTTGGCAAGAAAATCCCAAAAAATCCGGAGAGAAAAAACCGAAGGACACGTGGCACGGAGCCCCCGAGCCTTGAGTCGAGTACTTCCTCTCGAATTGAAGGGTCATCTTGAAGAATGTGTCCTGAGATGCTCCTGAGTCTTGTCGCTTCCCAGGTAATCGAGTAGGAGTAGCCGAGCCCCCGAGGTGAGGCGCGTCGACTAGTAGAATGCGAAGAGCCGCGCTTTAGCCGCTGAGTCAGCCGAGCGTGGACTTATCCATCCGGCCGTTGCGGAGCCGGTTTGACTTATAAATAGACGCCAAAACCCTTAGGGTTTTCACCCATCTGTGCTGTAGTCATTTCGATTCGATCTGAGGTAGATCCACATCCAGCGCGCGCCGCCGCCACAGTAGATCCAAGCGCGCCGCCACCCAGAGCTTCCAGAGTAGCCCCCGAGCGGATGCGCGTGAAGACGCCCTATACTTGGAGAATGAAGCCTTCACCGTCCAAGTCTGCGAAGGTCGCCAGGAAGAAGAGGGGCCGTGACGAGGCTACCGCGGCTGCCACTGGAGCAGCGCCGCCGATGTCTCCACCGCGGGCAGATCCAAGCCGCGAGTGGAAAAAGTCAAAGGTGAAGACCGAGGATCTGTTGGCCCTTCTCAACAGCGGATTTATCCGGGAGAAGGAGGTGGATATGTGGAGGGCCGCCGCCGGAGATCCATACCCAATGGAGAAGGCTGAAGACGAGATCCCGATGTTCGCGCGTTTCGTGGAGCGTGGGCTCGCGCTTCCGGCTAGTGATTTCTTCAAGGGCCTCCTCGGGTACTACGGAGTTGAGTACCTCAATCTGAACCCTAACGGCATTTTCCATACCGCGGTCTTCGTCCATTTTTGTGAAGCATTCCTTGGGATCAAGCCGCACTGGATCCTCTTCCGAAAATTTTTCCGGGTGAAGCCGCAGCCCAGCGCCAGCAATCCGCGAGTAGTCGGAGGGGCTGGCATCCAGATGAGAGAAGACGCCGCTGAGCAGTACCTGGCGTACAAGTTGATTCCAACACTGATTGGAAGGCGAGGTGGTTCTACATCACGAACCACCACCCCGTCCTGCCGAAGCCGAGTGGGAGGCAGCCCAGGCACCGTGACTGGTGGAACACGGAGCCCACAATGCAGGAAGGGATCCAGCTCCCTGAGCTGCTGGCACGCATCAAGGTGCTCAGAGAAGCCGGACTGAGGGCCGAGCACGTGGCCTTCAGTTTCATGAAGCGGAGGGTGCAGCCGCTGATGGCCCGCGACACCTTGGGCTTCGAGTACACCGGCGACGACGATACGCCGCGGATGCCTGGAGGTGAAGTCGACGACGAAGACATCGTGGAGAGGCTGACGCGGATCTTCAAGGACATGCCGCCGTACACGGCATGCCCCGTCCAAGAGTACTCCGCTGCGCGCCCGCCAAAGGAGGTAAGTAGTCATACCCCACTAGTCGAGTAGTCCTTGCTTGTGAGTAGTCGCGCTGATGTCTTGCGCCTTGCAGGACGACGTGAAAATGTTCATCTCCGAGCCGCAGCCACCCCCTCAGGGGATCGAGATCCCGAAGGGAGGGGAAGCCAAAGCCAAGGAGTGGCGAGAAGTCGGCGAAGGCGATGACACCGTCATCGTGGAGGACACCTCCGACGATGATGACGACGACGACGACGTAGAGACGTTGCAGGACCGCTTTCAGCTGCGGTCGAGGTTTAGCCGTCTAGGCTTGCCTTATGTACCTCTTGTGCAAGACCCGCCGACTAGCCTGAAGGCTAGTCTGGCTGCGCCGCCACGGAAGCCGCGCAACCCCGCCCGCAAGCGGGTGACGAAGAAGCTGAAGGTCTCAGAGACCACGCCTCAAGAGGTATGATGTCTTGACTAGTGTAGTCGAGTACCCGTCGTGCGAGTACGCTTGTTGATGAGTAGTCTTCCTTGGATGCAGGAGGTGCCGCCAACGGAGCCCGTCGAAGAGGGCGACGAAGGCGAGTGGGACACAGTTGGGGAGCCACGGGGGTCCAAGTATGCCGCCACGGCGACCGGAGGGGAGGGGGTCACCACGTCGCCAGATGTCACTCTAGAGGTGGCTATCCGCTCTCCGGAGTAGCCAATCCTCTGTCGTTGAGTACTCGTGTGACTTGAGTTGTCTATGCATGACGTTGCAGAGAGGTCTCGCGAGAAGTCGAGCATGCTGCAAGGCTTCGGCGACACGGTGCTCCGGGCTGAGGCGTTGGAGGAGCAGCTCTTGAAGTCGCGGAAGCACGCGGCCGCCTTGCAGTCCAAGCTCGACGCCACCTTTGCCAAGTACCACAATGATGTCCAAGAGTTGCAGGCAAAGGGCGATGACTTGGTGCGGAAGAACAAGAGCCTCCGCAACAAGAACAAAGGTACGTCCCTGGACTTGTCGGGTAGTTCTGGAGGTCGAGAGGTAGTCTGACCCGCTGCACTTTGGCGTGTTGCAGAGCTTGAGGGCCAAGTGGAGCAGTTGAAGTCCTCGGAGATAAGCATGAAGAACCTCTTCTACCGGGAGCAGGAAGCCCGCCAGGTACTCGAGCTCGACTACAAAGAACTTGCCTTAGAGTGCGAGAAGCACATGGAGCTTCGAATTGCATCTGACCACGATCTCGTCAACTGCTACAAATCATTGCAGAAGTTGAATGAAGACTGCGAGGCGTTGCGGGCCCAACTGAAGGATCTTGAAGAAGCCACGCTGCCAATCGCAAGACTCTTGGTTCCTCATCCGGGCGGCCCCAAGATTGCTCCACTCGTGGATCGCCTCGGGGAAGCCCCCAGCAGGCTGGCGGCTTATGTGAAGCATATGGCGAGGTCGATCCCGAAGTAGGTCTTGGCCTTCATGAAGTCCTACTTCCCGAAGGCCCCGGTGGAAGTAGTCGCTGGCGGTGTAGCCGCTAACTGCACCGATGAGCAGTACGCGGAGCTGCTGGAGCAGATGGCTCCCATCGTGGAGCAAGTAGCTGATAAGCTCAATCTCCAGTAGCCCTGTAATAGTTAGCTAGTAGCCAGGGTTGTACAGAAACAATTGTAATGTAATTGCTTAAGTGTTAATGAAAGAAAATTTCCAGCAATGAGTACTCGTAGTCGCGATCTCAGAGTGCGGAGCCCCATCGTGGAGTGGATGCAAGTAGTCATACTCGGCGGTAGTCCCGTTGAGGGAAGGAGACAGTAAAGAAGTTGATGAATGATCAAACTTTATTACTGAAGAAGTACACCTGGATGGCCAGGGCCGTAGTTACAGAGTAGTCGCCTGGACCCAGAGGCCGATTACAGCTGAGTGGTGCTAGGGCGAGTAGCCGCTTACAGCAGTAGATCCGTAGGTAGCCGTGTAGGCTGGATCTTAGAGTATGGTCTCTGAGTAGACCGCTGCTAGAGTCCTTTGTCGCTCGTCGCAGCCCAGGATCCGTAGGTAGCCGCGCGGGCTGGATCCTGGAGAGGAGTAGTCCGGAGACTGGGGCCAGGACCCGGAGGCCGCTTACAGCAGAGGGGTGTTGATGTAGTCGTGTAGACTTGAACCCCGGAGTAGTCGTGTAGACTAGGCGTAGAATCGACAGAGCTGGTCGACGTTCCACGAGTTGTTGATGTCTTCGCCTTCAAGTGTCTGGAGGCGGTAGGAGCCCGGCCCAGTCACCCTTGCCACGGTGAAGGGACCTTCCCAGGGGGAGCTGAGCTTGTGTAGTCCTTCCGTGTTCTGGACGCGACGGAGGACGAGATCACCAACGTTGAAGGAGCGTTCCTTGACGTTGCGATCGTGGTAGCGTCGGATACCCTCTAGGTACCTTGCTGATTGGACGAGGGCAGCGCAGCGAGCTTCTTCGAGGTTGTCGATGTCAACTCGTCTGCTGTCTTCTGAGACGCCTTCGTCGTAGTACTCCACTGCTGGCGAGTTCCATATGACGTCGGCAGGGAGGATTGCTTCGGAGCCGTAGACCAAGAAGTAAGGGGATTGCCCTGTTGGCTTGGATGGCTGAGTCCGTAGCCCCCAGAGTGCGTTGGGTAGTTCCTTGATCCATTTGCCTCCTTTAGAGTTAGCAGCGTCGTGTAGCCGCTTCTTGAGGGCGTCGAGCACCATCCCATTGGCGCGCTCGACTTGTCCGTTGGCCCGGGGATGGGCAACTGAGACGTATCGGACATCGATCCCGCAGTTCTCGCAGTACTCCCAGAACTGGTGGTTGTTGAAGTTGGAGCCTAGATCTGTGATGATGCAGTGGGGTAGTCCGTAGCGGTGTACGAGTTCATCCAGGAAGTCGAGTACTCTGTCAGCCTTGGGGCATGTTACCGGCTTGACTTTGATCCACTTGGTGAACTTGTCGATGGCCACGAGTACTCTGTTGAAACCTCCTGGCGCAGTTGGCAGTGGCCCAATCATGTCGAGCCCCCAGCAGGCAAAGGGCCAGGTTGGCGGTATGGTGACTAGCTTGTAGGCCGGGACGTGTTTGTCGCTTGGCGAAGTGCGGCATCCTTGGCACCTTCTAACGAGTTCTTCGGCATCGCCCGCAGCCGTGGGGCCGGCAGAAAGCTCTCCAGAAAGCCTTGCTGACCAGCGTGCGTGAGGACGCGTGGTTGCCGCAGACGCCCTTGTGTATCTCCTCCAAGATGTCCTTGCCTTCTTCCAGAGGGACGCACTTCATGAGTACTCCAGAAGATGCACCCCGCTTGTAAAGCTTGTCTCCGATGAGGACGTAGGACTTGGCACGGCGGACGAGCTGCTCGGCCGAGTTCTTGTCGGAGGGAACCTTCTGCTCGCTGAGGTAGTCGATGAAGGGTTGCCTCCAGTCCACGTCGATCATCATGACCTCCTGTCCAGCTAGCGGGTGAGTTGGGACAGTGGTCGGTGGCGCCGGCTCCGGGATGGATGGCGCGTGAAGCTCATGAACGAAGACGCCCGCTGGTACTTGAGCGCGGGTGGATCCAAGCTTCGAGAGGACGTCCGCTGCAACGTTGTTGTCGCGGACAATGTGGTGGAACTCGAGACCATAGAACTTGTTCTCGAGCTTGCGGACTTCTAGGCAGCAGGCGTCCATGTTCTCCTTGTTGCGGTCCCAGGACTTGTTGACTTGGTTGATGACCACTGCGGAGTCGCCGTAGACTAGTAGCCGCTTGATGCCCAGTGAAGCCGCGAGGCGGAGCCCGTGTAGGAGAGCTTCGTACTCGGCTTCGTTATTTGAGACCTTCCAGAAGATCTGCAGGACGTACTTGAGTTGTTCGCCCATTGGAGAGATCAGGAGTACCCCTGCACCTGCACCCTCGAGGTTGAGTGAGCCGTCGAAGTACATCACCCAATGCTCTGGTCGCACGGTTGGAGTAGGTAGCTGGTTCTCGCGCCACTCCGCCATGAAGTCGACTAGAGCCTGCGACTTGATGGCTGTGCGTGGCTTGAAGTCGATGGTGAGGGCGCCGAGCTCGACTGCCCACTTGGAAATTCTTCCAGTAGCATCTTGGTTCCGCAGGATATCGCCGAGCGAGTAGTCGGTGACAACGGAGATCGAGTACTCCTGGAAGTAGTGTCGTAGCTTCCGCGAGGTGATGAGTACTGCGTACAGGAGCTTCTGCACAGGCTGATAGTGTGCCTTGGACTCTGATAGAACCTCACTGACGAAGTAGACTGGGCGCTGGACTCGGTAGGCGTGGCCGTCTTTCTGCCACTCGACAACGATGGCAATACTGACCACATGAGTAGTCGCAGCGAGGTAGAGCAGTAGCTGCTCGCCCTTGTGAGGAGCCATGAGGATCGGTGGCTTCGATAGGAAGTCCTTGAGCTGGGCAAGGGCTTGATCCGCCTCTGGAGTCCACACGAACTTCTCTTGATGCTTGAGTAGTTTGAAGAAGGGGAGCCCCCGTTCTCCAAGCTTCTAGATGAATCTGTTTAGTGCCGCCATGCACCCGGTCAGCTTCTGAACGTCTTTGATGCTCGTGGGAGCTTTCACGCTGGTGATGGCGGAGATCTTCTCAGGGTTGGCTTCGATGCCGCGTTGGCTGATGATGAAGCCGAGTAGTTTGCCCGAAGGTACGCCGAAGACGCACTTGTTCAGGTTGAGCTTCCAGCGGTACTCGCGTAGTGATGCGAAAGTCTCTTCAAGGTCGTCGATGAGGGTACTGGAGTCTCTAGTCTTGACGACCACGTCATCCACGTAGGCTTCAACGTTCTTGTTGAGTTGCCTCTTGAAGCAGGCCTGGATAGCTCGTTGGTAGGTGGTGCCGGCGTTCTTCAACCCGAAGCACATAGTCGTGTAGCAGTATGCGCCAAACGGGGTGATGAACGCGGTCTTCTCCTGGTCTTCTTCCTTGATCGCGATCTGGTGGTACCGGAGTAGCGATCGAGGAAGCGAGAGCGGTCGCGACCCGCCGTGGAGTCGATGACTTGATCAATCCGCGGCAACCCGAAGGGGTCCTTGGGGCAGTGCTTGTTGAGGTCGGTGTAGTCGACGCACATCCTCCACTCGTTCGAGTTCTTCTTGCGGACGAGGACGGGGTTGGCGAGCCACTCAGGATGGAAAACTTCTCTAATGAAGCCAGCTGCGAGTAGTTTGGCGAGTTCCTTCTTGATGGCGTCCCGTCTGTCGTCGGCAAAGCGTCGGAGGTGTTGTCGCTTGGGGGTGGCCTTAGGATCGACGTTGAGGCAGTGCTCAATCAGCTCCCTGGGCACTCCTGGCTTGTCCGCTGGCTTCCACACGAAAGATGTCGCGGTTAGCCCGAAGGAAGCTGATGAGCGCGTCTTCCTATTTGGGGTCGAGGCCGTCCCCGATGGTGGTGGTCTTGCTGGGATCGCCTGTTCCGAGGTCGATCATCTTGACGAGTACCTCCTCAGGTGGCTGAGGCATGTTGGCGCTGTCAGACTTCTCTGGGATGTCGAGTTCACTTGTAGCAAGCTTCTTCGACGCGGCGTAGACCTCCATCATCGCGTTGGGTACTGGATTCGTAGAGGCGATCTCCACGGCTTCTGTATCGCAGTCGTGTGAGATCTTCAAGTCCCCTTGGAGAGAGAGTACACCCGCTGGGCTTGGCATCTTGAGTACCAGGTAGGTGTAGTGGGGCACCGCCATGAACTTGGCGATGGCCGGTCTGCCGAGGATGGCGTGGTAGGAAGTCTCGAAGTCCGCGACCTCGAACTTGATGTACTCGGTACGGTAGTTGTCCCGAGATTCCCCGAAGGTAACTGGCAGGACCACTGAGCCTAGTGGAATAGCCGCGTTGCCGGGGACGATGCCGTAGAAGGGCGTGTTACTCTTGGTGAGCATGTGAGTGATATCGAGCTTCATTTTCTTCAAGGTCTTGGTGAAAAGGACGTTGAGCCCGCTTCCACCGTCGATGAGCACCTTGTTGAGATTGGAGCCCGCTACCACTGGCTTCAGGACGAGAGGGAACCGTGCTGATTCGGAGAAGCTGGTCCATTGATCCGCACGAGAGAAGGTGATGGGTACCTCCGACCACCTGAGAGGGGTCGGGACCGCTGGCTCAATGGACATGACTTCACGACGGGTAGCCTTCTGCTCCCGCCTGCTGGGTAGCCCGCCGAAGAGGACGTTGACGGTCTTGTCAGGCTCCTGGAAGTCGTTGTTGTTGTCGTCCTTCTTCTTGCCCTTCTGGTCATGAGGGTGTGGTGGCTCTGGCGTATCCTTGAGTGCATGCCTGAGTTGGTAGCACTGCTCGGTGGTGTGGTTGCCGTTTGGATGCCACGGGCACTTCTCCTTCAGCAGGTCTTTGAAACCGCCGGAGTTCTTCTTCGAGTTCCCTTTCGCAGGGCGCTGGATAGCCGCGACAGTGTTGTATGGCTTGCGCTTGCGGTTGGGACCCGAGTAGTTGTTGCTGTTGTCGTTGTTGTTGCGACCGTCTTGGTTCGCGTTGCCGCCGCCGCCGCCCTGGTTCTGCTTGGTCTTGCCACGGATGGCGTCGTACTTGGCGTTGGCCTTGTCTTCTTCATCCGCCCAGGACGTGATCATGTCCTTGAGGTGGGGGATGGACCTGGGGCGGCGACGACCGAAGTCTTCGATGGTGCGGCGGTGGTAGAGACCGTCTTGGAAGAGGTCGATGACCTCCTTGTCGGTGACGTCGACGACGGTAGCGCGCTTGTCGAAGAAGCGGCGCATGTACTTGCGGAGGGTCTCGCCTTGTTCCTACTTGACCATGGCCAGGTCCATGCGAGTACCTGATCGGCCCATGGCGCCCGCGAAGTTGCTGGTGAACTGCTCCTTCAGCCGGTCCCACTTGTCGATCGAGTGCTTGTCCAGCGACTCGAGCCATGTGAGTGGAGCTTGGTCCAGGCAGAAGGGGAAGTAGAGGCACTTGGTGTCATTGTTGCCGCCAGCGTTCTCGATGGAAAGGGCGTAGCACCTGAGCCACTGGATGGGGTCCTGCTTCGCATCGTACTTGGTGATCCCCAAAGGCTTGAACTTGTCAGGGAGGAGCAAGTTGTGAAGTCGAGGTGAGAAGGCGGGGAAGCCGTCGCCGTCGCCTGCAGTGGTCGACTTCTTCCGCCGCAGCTCCTCAATCTTTTGGCGGGCGTCGTAGCCGCCCTGTGAGGCGCCCGAAGCGTGGCTGTTCGCGTGGCCTCGGCCACCGCGACCGCCGCCGCCGCCGGCCCTCCTGTTGGCTCCATGGTTGGAGCTTCGCCGTCGCCGCCGCCGCCGTCGGGATCGTGGCCGTCGCCGCCGGGCCGGGGCACGGCGGGGGACGACCTCGCGGTTGCTGTTGTCACGCTGTGGACGTCCGCCGGCATTGGAGCGGGTGCGGTTGGGTTCGGCTGGGAGCTCAGCTCGAGTACGATTGGGACCGTTGCCGGCGCTGCGACTTGTAGCCTCGTTGTCGCGGTGCCTGGCGGGAGGAGGTTGGTTGACTCTGTTGTCGACCCGCATGAAGTAGGCGTCTTCAGCGAGCTTGGCGATGACCTCTCCAGTGCGTATGCCCAGAGCCTGGCGTGCGATCGCTGTGATCGATATGAGGCATTGCTCAGGGGTAGTGTGTACTCTGCTCTCGACCGCTTCGAGAGCTTCCGCAAGGTTGCGGACGGGGAAGTTGTCGCAGAGGCGTCGGCGACGTTCGCTGCGCTTCAGGTTACGCTCACGTCGAGCGTCTCTGTCTGCAGGGTTCTCGTTTGGTGGAGCATCAGCAGAGAGCTCGTCGGAGGAGATGTCTTCCAGGTATCTGTCTTGGGCCGTCCCTGAAGGCCCTGGGGCGTCGCCGGCGGCCATGAAGACTTGGTGATCGGGGGTGCCAAGGCTGGACTCAGAAGGTGCTACCTCAGTTGGTGTGTTTGAGTCAGCCTGGGCAAGTGGTGTTCCCTCCTGGAACGGTAGCGAGTCGATGTAGGCGACGTAGCGTGAGTCTCCACTTATCAGGTCAGCAAGCTTGCGTTCTGGCCAGTAGATGTTGACGGTTAATAATTGTATCAAAGTTCGTTCGTGACTCGCAAGCGTACAAGTCTCCCGTCGTAGTCAAGGGACCCTTCTTCCCTCGAGTGGTGAACCCAAGGTATCGAATCCGTGGAACAAATGTGTGACGCAAGACTTAATCTATTAAAGCCAAATAACTGCAATCTTCAATAAAGAACCAAATGCATCTAAGTAAAAGACACAAAACGAATCTAATCTACTAAAAACCGGAGAAAACAAAGTAAGATTGGGTAGATAAACCGATCTAGAGGGATCGGGATAAGCCTTTTGTTGAAGTTCCAAGCAAGAGAAGAAGTAGCAAATCGAATCTTAATAAAAGCCTCTTTAAATCGTGGTTTCCCGTCCAAATCCGAAAACATCCGCCTTTCGAGACCCCCGTTCGTCACAACGTATCCCTATTCATGCGGGGAGCTTAGGGCGAGTCAAAAGACAAGTCGAGATTCTTTCGGAAGATCCGGCGTGTACCTCTAGCCATCGCGGCTACAAGAACACCCTATGTAATCTATCTCGAGAATAGAATTGAAATAAGCAAAGCCGATCGAAAAACGAAATCTTCGAGGAAACACTTGATCGGCCGGGAAAAGATTCAACTTGATAATTCAACTATAACAATGATACATACACAAGATCACCACCGGGATCCTTCCTTGATCTTGCTTCTAGCTCCGGGAACTCCGACGTGGTCTTCCGTGCAAGGTTCCCACGTCGGCTAGGGAAACCCTAGTCAACTAGCTCGACCCTCTCCTCTCCTAGATGGTGTCCCTCTCCTCTCTGCTTCTCGGCGGCCGAAGACGAAATCTTCTCTCCGTGGCTCTCGGTCAGGGGACTATAAATAGCCCGATTGGCGGCTAGGGCAAAGGGCGACGGGTTTGGGCCCTAAATGGGCACTCGGGCCGACCGGACCGGGCCGGCCGGCCCGGGGCCCATTTAGGCCCGGCCCCCGTGGGCTCCTTCGCCCGAGGTCGGTTCCCTTGCTTCCGGATGCTTCCCCCTTCGCATGTAGGTCCATGTCGTCGGTTTCTCTCCGAATTGGACTCAACTCCTTGTCTTGCAAGATTCGACTTTTTCCGGTCGGGTCCCCGGAGTCCGTCGTCTTCTCGGATCAAGTCCCCGGCTTCTTGGAGTTAATATTGCTTCATTGCATGACTTGTTCGGGACTTCAAGGTCTTGTCATGAGGTGCTTGATGAACTTATCCCAAAAGTCTTGCATTCAACACTAAAACCCTGCATAAACATTAAACTCCAAAAACGACATGCACACGTGAACTTGTTATACCACGGGGGTTAGTACCAATGGATAAGGTATAAAATTCATGCCAACACCGAAGGTAAACTCATGGCTAGGTTGACGGATTTTCACCGTCAACATCTCCCCCATGCTTAAACCTTGCTCGTCCTCGAGTAAGCCTTCGATGGATATCATCATTGCTAAACAATGTTTAAACTTTGCACTTGATTACACATGAGAAAACATAATGCTCTCAAAATTTTAATTCATTAAAGTTCCATAAGGTACTAGCCTTCATCTCCACGGAGGGTAGATTCTTATTAAGCTTATCCCACAAGTATTAACATGCTCACAAAGTTTTAAATGGATCTCAGAATTTTTGAAATGAAGAACGAGATAAGAAAAGCTAAAACCAAGTTCACAAATTTAGATCATCTCGTTTATTGCTCATAAACTCTCATCTCACTTGTCTCTCAAGCCTATATATTCTACTCCTTTCCCTCTCATATATATGTGGTAGGCTTTATATGGAGCTTTGGGAAAGTTTAGTCCTAACAAGAATTTATAAATGAGGTGTCGTCAAAACAAGACAAGCTTCTCATGGTCTTACCGAGACTCGTCAAAAAGGTCATTGGAAAATAATGTTAAATCAAGGAGGGGAAAGAGAAAAATACACACACTTTAGATGAGTGGACATGTGCAAATGGCAAAGAGTGATCCCGAGGCACAAAGGAAGTCCTCGTTATCGGATTGCACATGGTTGGAAAATGAGAATGGATCTTTTTATCTTGAAGCCTTGAATGCACTCTTAGAGAACCGGGGAGTTCACTTTACGCACAAATATATTTTTTTCTTTCTTATATTTCTCATTCTTTTCTTTCTTTCATTCATTCATTTTTTTTCTTTCCTCGTCATTTATTCAGTCCATGACTTTCACAACGAAGTTTTGATTTTTTATACCTTGAAAGTCATGAATATCACTGGATTTTTTTTTCTTTCATCATTATATATTTTTTTAAAATACTCCCTTTTGAACTCTAAAACTGCACCGTACCTACCTCCTCCCCCATGCTTAGACGTTGCTCGTCCTCGAGCAAAGAGGCGAAAAATAAGGTAGGTACCGGAGATATTTTTCCTTGGAGAGATACTTGAAATCTTCAATGTTGGCACCGTCTTGCGATCTTCCTTGAATTGATGATCCATCCTCAATGATAGGTTGTGGTCAAGGAGGTAATCACAAAAAGATGATATTTGGTTTAAGGGTGGATATCCGGCGAAGTTTGTGAGATCACCGATGCGGGGATACACAATGCACGGATAAGAGGCTAGCAAAAAGATATATACGCAAAAACGGAATGACCAGCTTCTTAGTCTCGGGCCAGAGAAACCATGGCCTGCAATAACTCACTCAAAAATAAATCTTGTACACTAAGGTTCATGCACTCAAATATATATAAGGCTTTGGATAGGTTGAGCAACACACAAGTGATATTTGTGACAAGGTTAGCAATATTTTTGAGCATAAAAGACATCTTCAATCTATTCATAACTTGAGAGCACATAAAACACTATGGGTCTTTATTTTAACCATAACCTCCGCTGAAAATTAAGCTAGCATTTAAATAAATTCAGATCTATATTTTTAAGAGAGCACTAGCTTAAACATGCATAAATCAATTACAAAGATGAACAAAGCTGCAATTTTAATCATATATCATCATGGCACGAATTTTGTAACTTTTCCAATGATAAAATCAAGGTGGTGACTTTATTAATGGTGATATCAAGTTGAAATACACACTGAAAATAAACAAACATGCTTGCTGAAATTTAAATAAAAACAGAAAAATACTTACGCAAACACACATAAGCAAAAGCTGAAAATTACAGAGAAAAAGAAAAGAAAAGAAAACTAAAGTTCCTAAGCCTTCTAGTCCTCCGCCGGTGGTTGATGTTGATAGTCTTGATAATAATACCCTTGCTCATAATATGGTTGAACGCTTCCTCCGTCGAATTGATTTGGCTCCACAAGGTGAAGGCGTCCAAGTTCAAAGGCAATATTTGCGTTGCCTTCACCGAGTTGGGCTGCGTTGGATTGGATGGCTGCGATGTTTTGAGCATTTCTTGCAGCATACCCTCCAATAATGGCCATGCTTTGTTGTGGTTGGGGATGATGAGCGTAGGACTCCGCGAAGTTAGCGTTGGGCACAACATAATTTTGTGGGGGTACCGGTGCACCACCCCCCATGCTTGTTGTTGAGACCCTCCGTAATAACTTGGCGGAGGTGGAACTCCGCCGAATGGTTGCACATTGGGTTGTGCTCCACTTGCTTGTGCGGAGGATGTTCCCTCCTCTACGATTCTTCCTCTTTTGTTCTTCCTTGCAGGGACAAGTAGTCCCTCTTCCAACCAATCTTCCCTTCCTTCGGTGAAAAGCCTAAGCCTCTCATTCGGAAGGGGGAGGTTCACAATGGCCAATCGATAACCTCTTCTCTCATCTCCACTAATGTACTTGCCTTGCCGCAAGTACTCAAAACCGAGAGAGGTACCACGCAAAAGGTGAGTGGGGTTTCTTGCGATCCCCGGTCGCAAGGAAAAGGCCAACATGGAGAGGTAACACCCCGAACCAATATCACCAGCCCCCGATGTTGCTTCACAACACCAACGGTTGATCATGAGGTAAGAGGGGTCAATTGGCTGCCTGGCAATTAAAGCCGAGTATAGCCAATTCAACTCTGTGTCGGTCACCTTTGTTTCCCTCATCCTCCCCAATACCCTCTTGCACATCCAAGAGTGAAATATCCGGATAATGGGGTTGCGGATGCAATTGCGTTGTTGATGGGCGTCTCCGGAGATCATGTTCCAAAATCCCGTCAACATGCCGGGTGGTACGTCAACTTTCTCCGGAGCTCCCTTGTGGAATCCAAGAAGCTCCCTTACGTGCTCGTAGGGAACCACTTGCTCGATTCCCTCCAAACGGAATGACAAGCTTTGCACCCCATCATCATCAACGATGGGTGCAATAGTCATTAAAATTTCCAAGGCGTAACCCAAGTGGGTATCCACCGATATTCCGTTGGAGAACTGAACCCAACCGAGGTGCCCCAACATGTAGTATATGTCGGTGCGAAAAACCAAGGTGTAGAGTGCTTGGTCGTCGAACTCGACGTTTGGCACAAGCCTCTTCTCAAGATTGGCGAGCCTCTCCTCCTCCGCCGCCGACAAGATGATGAAGCCGTACGAAGATTGTGTCGGGGTGTAAGGAGGTGGTGCGGTTGAGCGAGTCGATCGTCGTGGTGGCGCGGGCTGCTCCTCCGTGTGCCCACGAGGTTCGGTGAACCTCATGGAAGTGCTTCTCGCAGCTCTCATACCACCAAGGAGGAGAGCGTCGTTCCTCCTCGGTGGTGCCGTGTCCGTCTCCATGCTCCGGGGAGACTCGGAAACCGAGTGCCTCCTCGAAGACGTGGTTGATGACGGCTTGGACGACGACGAACTCTTCTTCTTGGAGAAGAGACTTGTGGTCTTCTTCCACATGGTTGCTGCACTCTTTCTTCAACTAAAAATCCGGGTTGCAACCGGTAAACTAGGCACTTAAACTCTTTGCTTCGGATGTGGACTTTGAGTGGATTTAAGGATGTGGATTTTTCTTGAGCTATCAAGCTTGGGATGGTTGGCTAAGTCTACGGAGGTTCTGAGCACACAAACTTGAACACACTAACAAGGGAAGGAGAGGGAAGCTTGCTGCGAGAAGACGGGCGCCGGGGGGCTCCTTTTATAGGGCAGGCCGGCCTGGGCCGGCCGGCCCGGGGGTCCTCCGGCTCCTCCTCGGCGCGTCTTTCTCCCAGCACGATCATTTCGCCTCTGCAACTTTCCTGCCCGCGTGCTCCACGAGTTGCACCGCCCAAACGCTCTCGTCCACTCCTTTTCTTGAATTATTGGTCCTCCCACTTGATGCTCCATGCTTTGGGTCATGTCCATGCTCCCTAGCTCCACTTGCTTCACATGCCACCATGAAAATCCTGCAAAGTTGATGCTTGCTGCCCACCATGCTTGTCCTTTGCATGTGGAATTGGTGAAAGTTGATAAAAGGGAATCCAATGGTGCATGCATGATTAATTCAAACTTGATTGCCTCCATTTAGGTGTGTTTAAGGTTAAGTACTCCTCTAATTCGAAATTTAAAATATTTTTCAGAGCCATGCAAGAGCTCGAGCATAATTTTAGAGAAGTTTTTAAACCATTAAAAACAAATGTAAGTCGAAAATATTTTTCGACTACGTCGATTTTAGTCTCACCGGTAAAGTTTGCTTTCATCGGTTGAGAGCGAACGTTTTCCCGGCTTGATCATGGGGGCATAGGTTTAGGTTCTAATTTTGGCTAAATAAGAAAGATTTTGAATAAAACGAAATTAGAATAGGCTTAGAAAAATTCTAATCCTAGAGAAACCAAGGATAAAGATTTTTAAAACCAACCAAAAGCTTCGATTTCTAGGTTCACGCGAGTCCTACCACGTGCTGAATTTTTATAACACTTGAATATAAATCGCGGCTCTACTCGTGTGGTTTTAGCATGAAAAATAAGCCAACCTCAGCACCATAATGAGGGTGAAAGGTTGAGTTAAGGTTCTGAAATTATTTGGTTGGGGGGTTTCTCGAAAAGAAAAGAATCAAACAAGCACATAGGAGGGTTCATGCAAAGGGTTTATGATAAAGCAAACATTCAATTAAGAATTATGTCTCTAATATTGTTCAACCACTTCTAAGTCTAATGTCTTTGCGTAATAAAACTCAAAAACTAAATTATTAAAAATACTCGAAAAACCTGGAATCGGGTTGTCCTCCCGGTAGCTTATTCTTGACTCGACTTGACGAATACGGGTTGCCTCCCGCCTAGCGCTTCGTTTATAGTCTATAGCTAGACTTCTTCACTTGATCACTCCGGATCAACGCTCTTTGCGGGCGTTGCAATCTTGGGTACCCACTTCCGCACCATCTTGGGTGCGGGCTTGTCTTTTGGCTTGGCTGGCTTAATCATTTTTTTGTCTTCACAGGCGGCTTCTCTTCCTTTGTCTTGACGGATGCAACACCTTCTTTAATTTTCGTTACGTTCATTTTTTTCGGCTCCTTCTTCTTTTTCAGCCCCTCTGTTTGTTTTGGTTCTCCCTTCACTCCAATCATGTTGCATGCCTCAATCCTTGGACGGAACTTGAAGGAACTCCTTTCTCCGTTGATATCGAACATGATCTCCCCCTTGCCAACATCAATAGTAGCTCCCACGGTCTTGAGGAACGGCCTCCCTAGGATGAGCGGCGGCTTCTCCCTCTCTCCCATCTCGAGCACAACGAAGTCGACGGGGATGAAGTGGTGTCCAATCTTCACGGGTACATCTTCAGCAATGCCCAAGGGATAGCGAATGGAGTTGTCACCCAACTCCAAACATATTCCCGTAGGCTCTATTGGTAGGCGTAACTTCTCGAACACATCCCTCGGCATGACACTCACACTAGCTCCAAGGTCGCATAACGCCTTCTCGAAGTTGAAAGAACCAACTCGAACATGGAATTGTAGGGCACCGGGGTCTTTTTGCTTCTCTAGCCCATAAGCAATAGCCGCACTACACTCCTCGGACATTTTGACATGATCTACCCCGAGTGTTGCTATCTCATATTTATTTGCAAGTATATCTTTAAAGTAACGAGAATATGTAGGTACTTGTAGGGCATCTAGTAATGGCATGTTGATGCTAAGTCTACGCACAACTTCCACAAACTTCTCAAAGTGGTTGTCAAGTTTACCTCGGAAGTAGCGTGGCTTGAGTTGCGGTATCCTCGTGTCATCCTCCGGCATCTCGAATTCGGGTTCCTCGGTGACGATCCCCGTAACCTTCTCTTTAGCAACTCCTTCCACCTCGGTGGACGGTTTAGGATTCCTTGCTCCCGCGGAACGTTCCGGATCTTCGGTCTCCTTCCCCGAACGCGTTTGAATGGCCTTCGCCGATTCGGGACATTTGGGTTGTCCCGGAAGCTTCCCTTCATCATTAGTGAGGCGCCCCGCGAGTTGTCCAACTTGCGTCTCGAGCATCTTCATCATGTTGAGTACTTGATGATTGGAACTTCCGACCTCCGTCACCTTGCTATCGATGTTCTCCAACACCTTGTCTATGGTCTTGAACTTGGTGACGGTGTCCTTGTTGATCTTAGCTTGCTCATCCATGAACTCCTTCAATTGTATCCGAAGTGGAACCGCGTTAGGAATAGATGAGCTTGCATTAAATTGAGGCCTACCTTGCCGTAGCGGAAGTTCGGCAATTCTCCCTTCCTCATGTAGTCGAGCACTTTGGCTTCCTCCGGGACAATCTTTGCGGACATGGCCATACTCTCCACATTCTTCGCATGTGGACCTTGCTTCGGCGGCCTTCAAGTCTTGAGCCTCTTTCTTTTCTATCTCCATCTTTTCCAACCTCCTCATGAGCGAGTCAATCTTGCCTTCAAGTATGTCTTCCTTCTCCACTTGCAAGACTCCTTTGACGTTCCCCATGGGTTGAGCAGGGTGTAGGCGCCCGGATGACGCCCACGTGTCATTATCCGCGACCTTCTTGAATAGCGTGAAAGCTTCCGTCGGTGTAAGCTCGATGATAGATCCTCCCGCTGATGCATCGATGATCATCCTTGACGCCATGGTGAGTCCTTGATAGAACTTTTGCACGAGGTCTTCTTTCGGGAACTTGTGATGTGGAACCGCCCGGTGTACTCGTTGAAGCGCTCGAATGCCTCCGAGATAGTTTCGTAGGATATTGAACAAAGGTGGCAATCTTATTACGCAAGCTTTGAGTTTTACCGGTGAGTAGTATTCCTTCATGAAAGCCTTCATCAACGTGTTCCAATTTTGCACCGTCTCCGCCGGTTGAGAGTGGAACCATTGCAAAGCCTTCCCGAGTAGTGAAAACGGAAAAAGCCTTGCCCTCATTTGATCTTGAGTCACCCCATCCATGTTGAAAGTCTGACATAGTTGAATGAATGCTTGGAGGTGAAGGTTCGGATCCTCTTTGCCGGTGAAGGGTGAATGTTGCACCATGCGGATTGTTGAGGTCTTGATCTCGAACGGTCTTCCGATATCTTCGAGGTTCAAGATTGGTAGGTCGATGATGTCTGGGGTGCATAGCTCCCCAATCTTGCGTTCTTCCGGTGGTTGGTCACCCATTGGTGGAGGTCGATTCTCCCGCGGACTTTGAGGTGGTGAATTCTCCGGAGATTCCTGCAATCCTTTGTCTTCCGACTCCGAATCTACAAAATCCAGCTTTTTAGCTTGATGTGCTTCGCGTCTCCTTAGCTTTCGTAAAGTTTTTTACGGATCATCCACAAAATTATTGGGTTTGTTGGAGAGGTAGCCGTCCATCTCCGTTAGGGTTAGCAATAAACAAAGTATGCAAAAAAAAAAACTAGAAAACAAAACAAATCTATAAAGACTAGAGTTAGACAAACTAGATTAGATGTATTTTGAGGATGATCAAAATTTAATAGATGCAAAAATAAAACAAAATCAGTACTGAAAATTACAAAAAAAAGCAATAAAAAATCAAATCTTGATCACTTGTTCCCCGGCAACGGCGCCAGAAAAAGGGGCTTGTTGACGGTTAATAATTGTATCAAAGTTCGTTCGTGACTCGCAAGCGTACAAGTCTCCCGTCGTAGTCAAGGGACCCTTCTTCCCTCGAGTGGTGAACCCAAGGTATCGAATCCGTGGAACAAATGTGTGACGCAAGACTTAATCTATTAAAGCCAAATAACTGCAATCTTCAATAAAGAACCAAATGCATCTAAGTAAAAGACACAAAACGAATCTAATCTACTAAAAACCGGAGAAAACAAAGTAAGATTGGGTAGATAAACCGATCTAGAGGGATCGGGATAAGCCTTTTGTTGAAGTTCCAAGCAAGAGAAGAAGTAGCAAATCGAATCTTAATAAAAGCCTCTTTAAATCGTGGTTTCCCGTCCAAATCCGAAAACATCCGCCTTTCGAGACCCCCGTTCTGTCACAACGTATCCCTATTCATGCGGGGAGCTTAGGGCGAGTCAAAAGACAAGTCGAGATTCTTTCGGAAGATCCGGCGTGTACCTCTAGACACCGCGGCTACAAGAACACCCTATGTAATCTATCTCGAGAATAGAATTGAAATAAGCAAAGCCGATCGAAAAACGAAATCTTCGAGGAAACACTTGATCGCTGGGAAAAGATTCAACTTGATAATTCAACTATAACAATGATACATACACAAGATCACCACCGGGATCCTTCCTTGATCTTGCTTCTAGCTCGGGAACTCCGACGTGGTCTTCCGTGCAAGGTTCCCACGTCGGCTAGGGAAACCCTAGTCAACTAGCTCGACCCTCTCCTCTCCTAGATGGTGTCCCTCTCCTCTCTGCTTCTCGGCGGCCGAAGACGAAATCTTCTCTCCGTGGCTCTCGGTCAGGGGACTATAAATAGCCCGATTGGCGGCTAGGGCAAAGGGCGACGGGTTTGGGCCCTAAATGGGCCTCGGGGCCGACCGGCCCGGGCCGGCCGGCCCGGGCCCATTTAGGCCCGGCCCCCGTGGGCTCCTTCGCCCGAGGTCGGTTCCCTTGCTTCCGGATGCTTCCCCCTTCGCATGTAGGTCCATGTCGTCGGTTTCTCTCCGAATTGGACTCAACTCCTTGTCTTGCAAGATTCGGCACTTTTACGGTCGGGTCCCCGGAGTCCGTCGTCTTCTCGGATCAAGTCCCCGGCTTCTTGGAGTTAATATTGCTTCATTGCATGACTTGTTCGGGACTTCAAGGTCTTGTCATGAGGTGCTTGATGAACTTATCCCAAAAGTCTTGCATTCAACACTAAAACCCTGCATAAACATTAAACTCCAAAAACGACATGCACACGTGAACTTGTTATACCACGGGGGTTAGTACCAATGGATAAGGTATAAAATTCATGCCAACACCGAAGGTAAACTCATGGCTAGGTTGATGGATTTTCACCGTCAACAGTAGACGAATCTCCCGACCGGTGTAGATGTTATAACCAGCCCGGAGGCTGGCCCTGACAAGGGATGTTCAGCGGAGTTGTCCTCGGACTCGGGCTCCTCAGGGTCTGACCCGAAGTCGAACTCGTATGCGGGGTTCGAGTAGAACTCGGAGAGAGGGTTGGAGTCCGAAGCGTGGCCGGGGGTAGTGTCGGAGTCCGAGTTGTACTCGGGTACGGGCTCCTTGCCGGCCCGGCGCGAAGAGGGAGCCTCTGTGCGGGCCCGGCTGGGGATGCGGGGACCATGCGTGGAGCGCTCGCGAGGTGAGGGGACCGCATGCGATGGCTGAGCAGCCGGCTCGCATGCGATGGCCCATGGAGACGTCGAGTTCGAGTTGGAAGCGGACTCGAGCTCGAAGTCAGCGTGGTGGTTGAAGAGCGAAATTTCGCCGAACTTGCCAGCGAGTTCGCCTGTGACGACGTCAGGAAGCGTCACGAGGCCAGTCTTCGGGTTGGGCGACATGGTGAGGCGGCACTGGAAAGAGCCTGCGCCGTCTGTAGTGCAGACCCAGGAGCAGAACACGAAGGTGTCGCCGCGGTTGAAGGCGACGGTTGGCTTGAAGTAGACGGGAGCCGTCGAGTTCGCCATGTGATCTCGAGCGAGAGCCCCTACCTGGCGCGCCAGCTGTCGGTGTTTTAGACCGGCAACCTACTAAGGGGAGTACTCGAAGTAGATGAATGTGGCCTCGCCGAGATCGGCAACTCGAAGGAAGAGACACGTGGCACATAATTTAGACAGGTTCGGGCCGCGAGGTGCGTAATACCCTACGTCCTGTATGCTGCATAGCTCTGGATTGATTGGGCACGATTACAAGATGGTGCAATAGTGCGTCGTGAGTTTTATGGGATGTGATGTGTTCCTAGAGAACGGTCCCTGCCTCGCCTTATATAGTCCGGGAGGCAGGGTTACAAGTCGGAGTAGGGAGAGAGTACTAGTCGAGTACGTCTAGGAGTCCTCCATACAATGCGGAACATGTACAGCTCCCTAACCGAGTACTACTCCTTTGTAGTCCTTGTGCTCCACGCCATTAGATGCCATGTAGCGCAAGCCGGGTAGTCCCAGGGGCCCACCGAGTAGTCGGTCCTGGTACCCACCGAGGCAGTGGGCCCAGGGAGGTCCATACGACAGAGACTTCGAAGCGGAGGACACGCGTCGGGATCGCATGGCTTGCGTCGAGGCTACGCAGGGTGCGGTCGCTGGGCATCCGTCGGATGGTGAAGACATGAAGACTTCCAAATCCGCCCTTGAGGGGCTTGTATCCCTAGTTATTAGGGAAGGGCATTTTAGACATTCGGTTGCCTCCATATAACCCAAGAGGTGAGAGGATGGCAGCCAACTCTTGGAACCCTAGCTCATTTGTTTTCCCATTTTTTCCTTCGTATTTTCTTTAGGTTTTCCATTTGGACTAGCTTGAGAGCTTCATTGAGAGATCTTGTTGAGAGGGATGGATGATCAGGCGGCTTGCTAGACCTTGTATGAACCTTTGTTTCATGTATAGATGATTCGGCGTGGTTCCTCAAGGTTTGGATGTGTTTTCCCCGGTTGTTCTTGGTGGTGATTTTCAGAGCCCTCTCTTGGTGATTTCTTTGGGTTGTTTTTGGGACCTTTCTCTTGGGGATTTGATGGGGTAAATTGGTGGGAACCCTTCGTGGTTCTTTGGGCTGTGATTCCCCTTCCAAATCCGTGAGTAAAGGTGCTCGATTTTGGGGTTTCTTGAGTTCTTGGGTTGGAAATGCTCTTGGCGGGATTTCCTTGATTCCTCCTTTTTGGACGAGTTTTGGTGGGATTAAACTTAGCTATGGACTCCTCATGAGGTGTTCCTAATATCCCCAAAGTCTTGTTCAAGTCCGTGGAGCGATACGGGAGATCGAGGTCTGGATTTGGGGGAGTTGACCCGCGGGTGCTGTTCATCCCGAGCTGCCCAGGCTACACCGGTCTAACCGGTGCTCTTGACCGGTCTGACCGGTGCAACCCTCGGTGGGTTTTTGCTCGGGTGAATGTCTGGGTGTGTTCGCCGTTGTCTTGTGTTGGTGGTCGGTTGGCCTGTTTGGTGCTTTGGAAGCTTTCTGGCTGGGATCGGTCTGACCGGTGTGTCTCACCGGTCTGACCGGTGTGGAGCCACTTAGTGAAAGTTGCTCAGTTTCACCAGCAGGGACCGGTCTGACCGGTGGTGCTCACTGGTCTGACTGGTGTAGACTCGAGATTTGGTGTTCCGCTGCGTTCTCGGGTCAGAAGGTTGTGTGTTGGTTCCTAGGTCCAGTGGAACTCCAGTGGCTACGTGGGCTTGGCCAACTTGGGTAGTGAGTCGGAGACGTGTGTTGGAAGCCGTGTTCATCTTGTTGGAGTTTTCATCTCCTTCAAGAAGAATTTTTATCGGCTCCCATTCACTCCCCCCTCTCTGGTTCGCCGTATCGATCCTTCAGCTTGGTGCCGATTCGTGGTGACTTTGACAAGTCTTGAATCCTAAGATGGCGTACGTTGAGTGGGGCGGTCCGCCGCACTTTGATGGGAAGGGTTACCACAAGTGGGCGGCCCGAATGATGATCTTTCTTCGTGGCAAGTTGTTGGATTTCATTGTGCTTGACAAGACCTATGCTATTCTGGCGGATATCCACACTCTTATGGTGACCGATGCCGGTGCTCAGGCCAAGTATGAGGCAAATGCAAAAGCCGTTGATCACTTGGTCCGAAGCTTGTGTGATCCTGAGTTTGAGCGTGTTCGCCATTTGAATCTTGCCTAGCAAATTTGGGAGAAGTTGTTGGTTGGTCACGATGGTGATAACCATGTGAAGGCTCGCCTCTTTGTTTCTTACCGGATGCAATATGAGAACTTTACTCAACTTCCCGGTGAGGACATTGATGCGATGTTTCAGAGGTTCACCGCCATCGTGAACAACATGAAGGCCAATGTTGAGGATTTCCCTTACACCGAGCATGATCAAGCTTTGAAGCTTTTGCATATCTTGGACCAAAATGTTTAGGGTGCTAAGGTTGAGGCCATCAAGGAGTCTGGGCAATACTTGACTATTGAGTTGGATGATCTCTTTTCGAAGCTCAAGTCGGCTGAGGTTGACAGGAAGTTGCAATCCAAGCATGAGGGCTTGACTGATCATAGTCTTGCTCTTGTGGGTGGATCAAAGGGCAAAGCTAACACTAACCCTTCCTGTCGACAGTTTTCCTTGTCTTCTCTCATGTCTATTCCAGATGAGGAGTTCGATGTGCTGGGCGAAAAGGAACTGACCTTGCTCTCAAGGAGGTTTGATCGACTACATGAGAACTGGAGGAATGCAAGGCGGAGCTCGGGGACATGCTACAAGTGTGGCAAGCGTGGACACTTCATCACCGAGTGCCCGGAAGCGGAGGAGAACAAGTACAAGATGAGCGAGTACAAGGCGCACCCGAGGCGTGAAGACAAGTACTCCTCCAAGGGCAAGCACTACAACAAGTCCAAGAGCAAGGACAAGGACAAGCGACGATCGAGCAAGGGCGGCCACAAGAAGGACAAGGCAAGAGCCATGGTGGCCGGTGCAAGCGACGTCGACTCAAGCTCAAGCGACGTGCATTCAAGCTCAAGCAGTGAGGATGAGGACACCGGGAGGCGCAAGGGCAAGAAGAATGCAAGCCGGAACCTTAGTGGTTTGAGCTGTGTGGCACTTGGAGGTTTTTGTGGCATGGCCCATAGCTCAAGCAGCAAGAAGAGCGAGAAGGAAGACACCGACTCCGACTCGGAGGATGAGGTAAACCGTGACCCTGACTCTTTGCTTGCTGAGATCACTAGATTGAATGGCTTGATTGACAACCGTGACAGTGTGTTGAGGGATGCCAAGAAGATGAGGAGAGATCTTAGGGCTCAACTTGAGAATGCTAGTGAGAAAGTAGGAGAGTTAGAGTCTAAATTGCTTGAATTGAAACTTGAGAATGACTCTTTGAAACTTACTCCTACCATTTCTGATGATGTTGAATGTTCTGAATGTGATGCATGGTTGAATGAGATCAAATTGCTTAATGAGGAGAATGCTTCCACTTTGGCTAAACTAGATGCTCTTAGGATTGAGTATGATGAGCTTAAGGCTAGACCTACTTTGCTTGGTGCTTGTAAATCATGTCCTACTTTGCATGCTACGCTTGTTGATGCTCGTTCTACCATTAGCTCTTTGGAAGCTGCTTTGAAATCTCCTGTTGTCAATGCATGCACTAGTTGTGATGAAGTTACTTTGCGCAATCTTGAACTTACTTCCCGTTTGGATGTCATCTACGAGGAGAATGATTATTTGAGGAAGTGTTGGGTTGGTTGTCCGGGCAGGAACCTCAATTGAAAATCATGATTGAGGAGTTCAAGAGAGAGGATGGTCGTGATTTGGGTTTTGAGAAGTTGGGTGAGAAAGTGGGAGAAAACAGTGGGGAGAGTGTGTATGAGAAGTGTGTTGAGTCCACCCCCGAGTTTGAGGTGATCGGAAACATCCAAGTCCCACTTCCAAAAGCACCCAATAACTCTTTCACACCAAAGCCCAACCACCTTTGCAACAAGCTTGACACAACCCAAGATCCACCCAAATTCCCACCTAAAGCAAATGACTTCCAGAAACCGGTGAAGTTTGTGAGTGAGAAGGGTGTGAAGTCTAGAGATAAGCCAGAGTCAAAACCAAAACCCATCCCCTTCAGGTGTGAGTATTGTGGCAAGGAGAGGCATCTAGCAGAGTTTTTCTACAAGAGGAAGAGGGATGAGAGGCTTGCTAGGGAGCAAGCAAACCAGGACAAGTATC
The DNA here is from genome assembly GCA_947561735.1 of Cenchrus americanus. Classification (NCBI taxonomy): domain Eukaryota; kingdom Viridiplantae; phylum Streptophyta; class Magnoliopsida; order Poales; family Poaceae; genus Cenchrus; species Cenchrus americanus. The sequence goes on from OX387242.1 coordinate 194,967,539, forward strand.
GCCAGTCTGATGGTATTCTTGAGCTTAGAGTGCCACTTCCACGGGGTGTGGGAAGTGTGAGGAATGTTGGTAGGTTCCCACAAAGAGGTGGTGGTGAGAGGTTTGATAGGAGAGATGATGGTGTGCGTGCTGGTGAGAGGTTTGGTCGGGCTCGTGGTGGTTTTGCTGGACGTCCCCCTACTCATCCTCAATACGGGTCTAGGGGAGATGATCACAGCTTTGGGTTCTAGAGGAACTACGGACCACATTTTTCCCCTCGTGGTGCACGTACTCCTTCCATGGGACATGGGAAATTTGGTGGCAAGGGAATGATGTTTGCTAACCCCTCTTTTGAGCAGATGGCTCAACACTGGTTCAATTTTCTTTGTGCTAACCCTAGTGTCAAGTCGTTTGCTCATTCTCGTTCTTGTTTCAGGCAGGAGGCTTGGAGAACATTTGGTTGATCGACTCTGGATGTTCCCGACACATGACCGGAGACAAGAAGTGGTTCTCCAGCCTCACCCTAGTGAAGGAAAAGATGTACATCACGTTTGGGGACAACGGACGAGGAAGGGTGATTTCTGAGGGTGTGGTGCATGTGAGTGACAAGGTAACGTTGAAGAGGATTGCCATTGTGAAGTCTTTGGGCTTCAATTTGGTTTCGGTTTCTCAGTTGCTTGATGAGGGCTTTGAGGTGCGTTTCAAGTCTGGTGAGTCTCGTTTGCTGGATTCTCGAGGTGATCTTGTATGTATGATCATCCCCGAGGGTCAGATTTTCAGGGCTGATTTCTCTCGTTCTTTGGTCCTGCTTGTTGTTTGATGGCTGGTCCTTCTTGTGATTTGTGGAAATGGCATTGGGTCACTTGAGCTTTGATTTGGTTTCCCTCTTGAGTGGTCTTAACCTTGTCCGAGGATTGCCAAGGTTGAAGTTTGAGAAGGATTTGGTCTGTGCTCCGTGTAGCATGGGAAGATGGTAGCCACTCCCCATCCACCCCTGACCGATGTCATGACCGAGCGTCCAACAGAGTTGTTGCATATGAACCTTGTTGGGCCAGCTCGAGTTCGCTCGGTGGGTGGGAAGTTGTATGTCCTTGTTATGGTGGACGATTACTCTCGCTATGCCTGGGTGTTTTTCTTGGAGGACAAAAGTGAGACATTTGGTTTTGTTCGAGATCTGATCGTGAGGTTGAGGAACGAGAGGCATGGGAATGCCATTCGAGCTATCCACAATGATAATGGCTCAGAGTTTAGGAACTCTCGTTTTGATGCCTTCTGTCATGATCTAGGTCTTGAACATCAGTATTCGACCCCTTATGTGCCCCCTCAAAATGGAGTTGTGGACAGGAAAAATCGGACTCTTTGTGAGATGGCTAGGACGATGCTCGATGAGCACAGGACTCCTAGGAGGTATTGGGCAGAGGCGGTCAATACGGCCTGTCATGTATCCAACAGGATTTTATTGCGAGCTTTCAAGAAGAAGATTTGTTATGAGCTTATGCATGGTCGGGCACCCAAGGTGAGTCATTTCCGAGTCTTTGGCTGCAAGTGCTTTATTCTTAAGAAGGGAAAACTCGACAAGTTTGAGGCTAGGTCTAGTGATGGGATTTTCTTTTGATATGCTAACCATTCTAGAGCCTATAGAGTTCTTAATCTTGAGACTAACAAAATCATGGAGACTTGCGAGGTAACCTTCGACGAGACAATGCCATGTACCTCTCTTGGCTTTGAATGTGCAGGTGATGAGGAGATGGCTGAGGACCTCTTTGAAGAGGAGAAGGATGAAGCTGGAGATGATGATGGAGAGAACCATGCGCCTGAAGCTGAGTGTGTACCCACTACTTCCCCTACGACCATTACGGAGGGTGGACCGTCTACTTCATGGACAACGACGGTGCGACAAGAGGACCAGGCGAGAGAAGCTGAAGTTGAGGGGGAGGTAGTCTCGAGGCGTGAGGCTCCCCGGCGGATTCAAGAAGTGCATCCCCTATCGAAGATCATTGGGGACATCGACGAACGTACCACGCGGTCAGGATCATGCAAGTGAAGGACGGAACATTCGTGCATCAGACCAAGTACACGAAAGACATGCTAAGGAAGTTCCAGATGCAAGATGTGAAGCCTATGTCGACACCCATGGGGAGTACGTCTACATTGGACGCGGACGAGGACGGAGAACCAGTGGACCAGCGAGAGTACCGGAGCATGATCGACTCCCTCCTCTACCTGACGGCGACAAGGCTAGACATACAGTTCAGTGTGTGTCTGTGCGCTCGTTTTCAGGCCTCGCCGAGGACATCACATCGACAGGACGTCAAGAGGATCTTCAGGTACCTACAGTCTACCCCTGGTCTTGGCCTTTGGTATTCATCCTCCTCGACTCTTTCACTTCATGGTTTTTCTGATGCGGATTTCGCTGGTTGCCGAGTCGAGAGGAAGTCTACTTCTAGTACTTGCTGAGGACCATGTGTGGTTCGAGGACCGGTGGATGGTCGCTTCCTTGTGTGATGAGTGATTGACAACGTTGTGTGGACTGATTCTTGGCTAAGTATTGCAGGTGCAGGTTGCGGCTTGACTGGTGTTGGTGTAGGTGAAGAACAAGCGCGAAAGGTCGTCGCCGGTGAGGCCTCCAGGTGTGGAGAAGACAAGTAGGCTTTGTTCGAGGGACCCGGTGGCCAGCGGGGGTCAAGTGCGGGCCGCATGGTGGCATGAACAGCAAGATGAAGTCATGGACGGTTTCTTGGTTGAGCCTCAAAACCAAGGTCGAGCCGGGACTACGTGGGAGCCGAGTCATGAGTGGAGATTGGCGGAGGCTACACCGAGTTCGCGGGGTTTCGGTGGTTCACCGAAAACCACTCGGGTTCCTTGGTTGATCCACAAAGCCAAGACCGGAGAACCGAAGACGGAGGTGCGGCGGCGCCAAACCGGTCCGACCGGTGGGTCCGACCGGCTCGACCGGTGGGGACCGGCTCCGACCGGTGAGGAGCACCGGCTCGACCGGCTCGCGATGACGCGGTCCGAATCTTCGAAGCGGAGGACACGCGTCGGGATCGCATGGCTTGCGTCGAGGCTACGCAGGGTGCGGTCGCCGGGCATCCGTCCGATGGTTAAGACATCAAGAATTCCAAATCCGCCCTTGAGGGGCTTGTATCCCTAGTTAGTAGAGAAGGGCATTTTAGACATTCGGTTGCCTCCATATAACCCAAGAAGTGAGAGGATGGCAGCCAACTCTTGGAACCCTAGCTCATTAGTTTTCCTATTTTTACCTATTTTCCTTAGGTTTTCTTTAGGACTAGCAAGAGAGCTTCACAGAGAGATCTTGTTGAGAGGGATGGATGATCGGGCGGCTTGCTAGACCTTGTACGAACCTTTGTTTCATGTATAGATGATTCGGCGTGGTTCCTCAAGGTTTGGATGTGTTTTCCCCGGTTGTTCTTGGTGGTGATTTTCGAAGCCCTCTCTCGGTGATTTCTTTGGGTTGTTTTCGGGACCTTTCTCTTGGGGATTTGATGGGGGAAATTTGTGGGAACCCTTCGTGGTTCTTTGGGCTGTGATTCCCCTCCCAAATCTGTGAGTAAAGGTGCTCGATTTTGGGGGTTTCTTGAGTTCTTGGGTTGGAAGTGCTTTCGGCGGGATTTCTTCGATTCCTCCTTTTTGGACGAGTTTTGGTGGGATTAAACTTGGCTATGGACTCCTCATGAGGTGTTCCTGATATCCCCAAAGTCTTGTTCAAGTCCGTGGAGCGATTCGGGAGATCGAGATTTGGATTTGGGGGAGTTGACCCGCGGATGTCGTTCATCCCGAGCCGCCGAGCTACACCGGTCGACGGTGCTCTTGGACCGGTCTGACCGGTGCGAGCCCTTGTGGTTTTTTTGCTCGGGTGAACGTCTTGGTGTGTTCGTTGTTGTCCCGTGTTGCTGCTGTTTCGAGTTTGGGTCCGTTTGGTGGTCGGTTGGCCTGTTTGGTGCCTTGGGGGCTTTCAGGCTGCCATCGGTCTGACCGGTGTGTCTCACTGGTTTGACCGGTGTAGAGCCACTTAGTGAAAGTTGCTCAGTTTCACCGGCAGGGACCGGTCTGTAGACTCGAGTTTTGGTTTTCCGCTGCGTTTCTTGGGTTGGAAGGTGGTGTGTTGGTTCCTAGGTCCAGTGGCACTCCAGTGGCTACGTGGGCTTGACTAACCTTGGTAGTGAGTCGGAGACGTGTGTTGGAAGCCGTGTTCATCTTGTTGGAGTTTTCATCTCCTTCGAGAAGAATTTTTATCGGCTCCCATTCACTCCCCCCTCTCTGGTTCGCCGTATCGGTCCTTCAAGTGGTATCAGAGCCGGTTCGGGTCTTTGTTGACTCTAACCAGTCTAAGATCCAAGGATGGTATACCAGGAACGGGGTTCGGGTCCTCCACACTTGGATGGCAAGAACTACGAGATGTGGAGCAAGCGGATGGGTGCGTTCCTCCGCGGAAAGGGTCAGACTCTGTGGGATGTCACGGTGGACACAGGATATGTCCAGCCGATGGATTTCCTCGCACCAGGGTCGAGGGACAGATTCGACGCCAACAATAAGGCGGTCGACTACTTGTTTCGTGCTTTGTGTCAGCCTGAGTTCGATCGGGTGCACACCGAGCACTTGGCTTGTAGGATTTGGGCGGTATTGAAGGAGGCTCATGTTGGGAACGCCCAGGTTCAGGCACGGATGTATGTGACCTACCGGAGAGAGTACGAGAACTTCACTCATTTCCCCGGTGAGTCCATCGATGCCTTGTTTCAGAGGTTCACGGTGGTGGTGAACAACATGAGGGCCAATGTGGACGTGCTCCCGTACGATGATCATGATAGAGCGGTCAAGCTCTTACACTCTTTGGATCGTACGATATGGGGCGGAAAGTTCGAGGCCATTGTCGAGTCGGAGAAGTATGACACTCGACGGTGAACGAGCTGTTCTCGAAGCTCAAGTCGGCTGAGGTGGATAGGGGCATGGCTGCCAAGCTCGAGGGACCGACTGATTCCCATAGTCTTGCCCTCGTTGGTGGTTCCAAAAGAAAGACTAACTCTAACCCATCCACCAGGATGTTCTCATTTTCCTCTTTGATGTCTATGCCAGATGAGGAGTTGGAGAACTTTGAGAGGAATCAGGTGTGGGAGTTGGTTGACCCTCCCCCAGGGTGTAAGCCGATTGGTACAAAGTGGGTGTGGAAAAATAAAGAGGGAGAGAAGGGTGAGGTTGTGAGGAACAAGTCGAGACTTGTTGCTCAAGGGTTCAGTCAGAAGGAGGGGATCGACTACGAGTAGACCTTTGCTCCCGTAGCCCGTTTGGAGGCGATTAGGATCCTTCTAGCCTTTTCTGTGGCTAAAGGGTTCAAGTTGCACCAAATGGATGTGAAGAGTGCTTTTCTGAATGGTGTGTTGGAGGAAGAAGTGTATGTGAGACAGCCTCCAGGGTTTGAGAGTGAGAAGTACCCCCACCGGGTGTACAAGTTGAGGAAGGCGCTGTATGGGTTGAAGTAGGCGCGTAGAGCTTGGTATGGCAGGTTGAGGGGGTTCTTGTTTGAGAGAGGTTTTGAGATGGGGAAGGTCGATCAGACCTTGTTTTTGCTGAGGCAGGGCAAAGATATCCTGATTGTGCAGGTGTACGTGGATGATATTGTCTTTGGTGGCTCGTCTAACTCTCTTGTTGCAAGGTTTGCAGATGATATGAGCAGGGAGTTTGAGATGAGCATGATGGGTGAGTTGCGAGTTCTTCCTCGGGCCGCAAATCAAGCAATCAAAGGAAGGAACATTTGTGCACCAGGCTAAGTACACCAAGGACATTGTGAGGAAGTTCAAGATGGAGGACTCCAAGGCTATGACGACGCCGATGAGTACGACTACGGCTCTTGATGCGGATGAGGAAGGTGAACACGTGGATCGAAGGGAGTACCGAGCATGATCGGGTCACTCCTCTACTTGACGGCGACGAGGCCGGACATACAGTTCTCGGTGTGTCTGTGCGCTCGTTTTCAAGCGTCTCCGAGGACTTCGCATCGGCAAGCAGTGAAGAGAATTTTCAGGTACTTGCGTCACACTCCCGACTTCGGCCTTTGGTACTCCGCGTCCTCTTCTTTGGCGCTTCATGGTTTTTGAGACGCGGATTTTGCCGGGTGTCGGTTGGATAGGAAGTCCACTTCTGGGACTTGCCAGTTTTTGGGTTCTTCTTTGGTGTCTTGGTCTTCCCGCAAGCAGTCGAGTGTTGCTCAATCCACGACCGAGGCCGAGTATGTTGCCGCTGCTAGTTGTTGCTCTCAGCTCCTTTGGATCAACTACACCATGAGTGACTTTGGTGAGGAGTATACCCATGTCCCACTTTAATGTGAGAGCACCAGTGCCATAAGCGTTGCAAAGAACCCAGTGCTCCATTCCAAAACCAAACACATAGAAGTGAGGTATCATTTCTTGAGAGACAACATAGAGAAAGGGAAGATAGCTTTGATCCATGTACCCACACATGACCAACTAGCCGATATTTTCACCAAACCCGTAGATCAAGCAACTTTCACTCGTTTGCGGGGGGAACTTGGTGTGTGTTTGATTTCTTGAGTTGGGTGTGTGGGAGCTCTCTTTTGCCGGTGGTGTCGAGCCCGTTTTGCCTCCCCTCGAGGAGCCGGTGGTTTGTGAGTTTCGTGTGTGAGCTTCTTTTGTAGCATATGTATAGCTTTTCTTTGTGCATTTCTTGCATTTTGCATGGCATATGTAATATGATGTATAGGCATCCTTGTATCTTAGATTGCATGCATTTTGTATCATATGCATTGGTTAGGAAAGCTTCTCTCATATACATTGTTCACCATATAATGAGATATATGTCTTTGTGAGCTTGTTTGGTATGCTACGGTTAGTTTGGCTTAGCTCTTGATGATCTTGATGAATAATCCATGGTTGATAGCTATGCTTTTGGAAAAATGTCACATGTATGCTCTCTCATGTGTAAATGCCTTTACATGCTCTTGACATGTTTTTGTGGCCTTGCTATGCTTAATTTGTGGTTGGATAGCTAGTTTATTGATCATATGGGGCCAAAGGCTCATTTGCCATCATGAATGTTTAGCCCTCTTAACTTATCTTGTGGAGGGGCATAAGTTCCTTTTTGTCGCAAAGACATTTCATGTACCAATTATAAATCTGAAAATGAAATGAAAAATGCTTGGAAAATATGCTCCCATGTCATATGTGCTGATTTTAATTCGCTTTGGGTGCTAAATCGTTGCATGATGCCTACCAATGAGAAGTCTCCATAGAAGTAGGCACATGGCTCGGTGGCTTTGACATGACATGAGGTGCTTGTGGGTGTTTGTGATGGTCTTATGATTAGAATGGCTGTCCTAGCATGAAGTTTGTGTGGCTTTGCCATTTTGATATGCTTTGATCATGTTTAGGACTTTGCTCATGAGAGGCAAGTTTTTCGCAAAATTGCCAAAATCCTTCTTAGCTTCGTCCAATGGTTGTGAAACTTGGTGATCATGTAGTTGAGATCGATACGAAGCTGTAGAGTACCTAACTTGCTCATTTGGACATGTGTAGCATCCTATGATGAATTTTGTATATTTCAGAAGCTCTAGGTTGAAAGTTTTGCATTTTTGGCTTGATTCATGCATTGTCAACAAGGGGGAGAAGTTTGAGCTTGAAATGGCTTACTGGACGCATTTAGAAGGTTTTCAGGTGGTTTCGAGCCATTTCTGGGCTCTGTTGTACACTGGTCTGACCGGTGAAGAGCACTGGTCTGACCGGTGTGAGTGCTGGTCCTGTACATATGTTGGGCACCGGTCTGACCGGTGGTGATGACCGGTCTGACCGGTGTGAGCTGAAGTTGCTGCAGGTGCCCTGTTTTCAGCTGTTTTGCATGCATTCGTCCAGGGGGAGTTGCATTGGTTCAGGGGGAGCTTGCATGTGTGCAGGGGGAGCTCTTTGTGGTTTTTCGATCTTTGTTTTGGTGGTTTGCGCTCTTTGCTTGAGCTTTGCTTTGTCTCGGATGTGTCGAGCCGTTGCCCTTGCCTAAGGGGTCCGAGACTTGTCTTCTTCAAGTGATCTTGCTCTTTGCCTTTGTTCGGCTTTCGATCGCTTGTTGGATTTTTTTGTTCGTTTCTTTTCTTTTTCTTTTCTCTCTTGTTACTCTCGTGTGGGTGTTGTCAATGCACTCATCAAGGGGGAGATTGAGGACCATGTGTGGTTCGAGGACTGGTGGATGGTCGCTTCCTTGTGTGATGAGTGATTGACAACGTTGTGTGGACTGATTCTTGGCTAAGTATTGCAGGTGCGGGTTGCGGCTTGATCGGTGTTGGTGCAGGTGAAGAACAAGCACGAAAGGTCGTCGCCGATGAGGCCTCCAGGTGTGGAGAAGACAAGTAGGCTTTGTTCGAGGGACCCGGTGGCCGGCGGGGTCAAGTGCGGGCCGCATGGTGGCATGAACGACAAGATGAAGTCATGGACGGTTTCTTGGTTGAGCCTCAAAACCAAGGTCGAGCCGGGACTACGTGGGAGCCGAGTCATGAGTGGAGATTGGCGGAGGCTACACCGAGTTCGCGGGGTTTCCGGTGGTTCACCGAGAAAACCACCGGGTTCCTTGGTTGATCCACAAAGCCAAGACCGGAGAACCGAAGACGGAGGTGCAGGCGGCGCCAAACCGGTCCCGACGGGTGGGGACCGGTCCGACCGGTGAGGAGCACCGGTCTGACCGGTGTGCGACGACTCAGTCCGGAATCTTCGAAGCGGAGGACACGCGTCGGGATCGCATGGCTTGCGTCGAGGCTACGCAGGGTGCGGTCGCCGGGCATCCGTCCGATGGGGAAGACATCAAGAATTCCAAATCCGCCCTTGAGGGGCTTGTATCCCTAGTTAGTAGAGAAGGGCATTTTAGACATTCGGTTGCCTCCATATAACCCAAGAGGTGAGAGGATGACAGCCAACTCTTGGAACCCTAGCTCATTAGTTTTCCTATTTTCCACCTATTTTCCTTAGGTTTTCTTTAGGACTAGCAAGAGAGCTTCACAGAGAGATCTTGTTGAGAGGGATGGATGATCGGGCGGCTTGCTAGACCTTGTACGAACCTTTGTTTCATGTATAGATGATTCGGCGTGGTTCCTCAAGGTTTGGATGTGTTTTCCCCGGTTGTTCTTGGTGGTGATTTTCGGAGCCCTCTCTCGATGATTTCTTTGGGTTGTTTTCGGGACCTTTCTCTTGGGGATTTGATGGGGGAAATTTGTGGGAACCCTTCGTGGTTCTTTGGGCTGTGATTCCCCTCCCAAATCCGTGAGTAAAGGTGCTCGATTTTGGGGGTTTCTTGAGTTCTTGGGTTGGAAGTGCTTTCGGCGGGATTTCTTCGATTCCTCCTTTTTGGATGAGTTTTGGTGGGATTAAACTTGGCTATGGACTCCTCATGAGGTGTTCCTAATATCCCCAAAGTCTTGTTCAAGTCCGTGGAGCGATTCGGGAGATCGAGATTTGGATTTGGGGGAGTTGACCCGCGGGTGCTGTTCATCCCGAGCTGCCCAGGCTACACCGGTCTGACCGGTGCTCTTGACCGGTCTGACCGGTGCAAGCCCTTGTGGTTTTTTTGCTCGGGTGAACGTCTTGGTGTGTTTGTTGTTGTCCCGTGTTGCTGCTGTTTTGAGTTTGGGTCCGTTTGGTGGTCGGTTGGCCTGTTTGGTGCCTTGGGGGCTTTCAGGCTGCCATCGGTCTAACCGGTGTGTCTCACCGGTCTGACCGGTGTAGAGCCACTTAGTGAAAGTTGCTCAGTTTCACCAGCAGGGACCGGTCTGACCGGTGGTGCTCACCGGTCTGACTGGTGTGGGTCTGTAGACTCGAGTTTTGGTTTTCCGCTGCGTTTCTTGGGTCGGAAGGTGGTGTGTTGGTTCCTAGGTCCAGTGGCACTCCAGTGGCTACGTGGGCTTGACTAACCTTTGTAGTGAGTCGGAGACGTGTGTTGGAAGCCGTGTTCATCTTGTTGGAGTTTTCATCTCTTTCGAGAAGAATTTTTATCGGCTCCCATTCACTCCCCCCCCTCTGGTTCGCCGTATCGGTCCTTCACTTGCCAGTTTCTTGGGTCCTCGTTGGTTTCGTGGTCTTCCCGCAAGCAGTCTAGTGTAGCTCAGTCTACCACCGAGGCGGAGTATGTTGCAGCCACGAGTTGTTGTTCCCAGCTGTTGTGGATCTCATACACCTTGAGAGACTTTGGTGAGGAGTGCACCCAGATCCCACTTCTTTGTGATAGCACCAGTGCCATAAGCGTAGCAAAAAACCTAGTGCTTCATTCCAGAACCAAACACATAGAAGTGAGGTATCATTTCTTGAGAGACAATGTGGAGAAAGGGACAATTGTGTTGAGTCATGTCCCTACCAAAGATCAGCTTGCAGACATCTTTAGAAAGCCTCTCGACCAAGCTACATTTGTGCGCTTGCGGGGGGAATTTGGGGTTTGTTGCCCTTTCTAGTTGATTCTTGGGGGATTTATTTTTGTACCATATGTATCATACCATGTTTCCTTTGATGTATATACATGCTTTGCTTGATGTATAAACCATGGTAGGATAGCCATCTTGTTATATATAATGTTGCATTTGTATCATATTGCATTTTAGGATGATGAGCTTCTTCCATATGCCTTATCTGAGTTTCTTTGGCTACTTGTGAGATATTGGTCATGTGTGTGGAGAAATGGCTATGTGAGGCTATGCTCTTGGAATATTTGAGATATATGTGTTGTGAGATAGCCTTTTTGAATCAAATGCTAATCTTGACTAAATTTGATGAAATGTGCTCCACTCATGTGTAGTAAGTGTATCCATGTCACGTTTTGGTCTAAATGTGCCTTTCATGCTTAGATTGTGCTTGGATGTCTCTTTCTTGCATTTGGGCCAAAGGCCGATATCATTGTGAATGTTTAGCCTATGTTGCATTCATGGAGGAGCATAAGCTTCTTTTTGCCGCAAAGGCACTTCATGTACCATGAAATGAATTAATCTTGAAAAGAAGTGTGTATGCTTGAAAAATGCTCCATCCATCATGTTTATGCTTAAAATGTCTTATCTTTCACACATGGGTGCAAAACATGTTGCATTATGTTCACCAGTGGAGAAGTCTCCCCGAAGTGGACACATGGCTCATGAGCTTTAACATGACATGCTTTGCTTTATGGGTGTTTGCAATGATCTCTTGTTAATAATTTGATATCCTTGTATGATCTCTGGATGATATGCATGTTTTTGGCTGGAATTTGACATGGATATGCCTTTAAATTTGAAGTGAGCCATCTTTTGATAAAATTGCTCAAATCTGAAAATTTGCTTTGTCACATGCCTATATTTCAATATATTACTTGTGGCAATGCTTTGACTATGCTATGATCCATATGTGTGCTCTTTGTCTCACTTCTAGCCTTTGACACTAGATTTGGCCTATTTGAGAAGCTCATGTAGATGTTTATATGCTTTGTCTTACATTCATGCATTTTCACCTTGATTCATACATTGTCAACAAGGGGGAGAAGATGTGAGCTTAATGAAAAATTCAGAAAACTGCATCTAAAATTTGGAAGTTTGCATCCACATGTTCAGGGGGAGCTTTTTTGCTGTTTTCAGTGTGGAGTTTGTGCTTTGCTGGGCTTGTGACCTTTCTTCGCCTTTCTTTGGTTTTGGTCATGAGTTGAGCTTCTTTGTTTTTCTTTCTTCTTACTTTCTTTCTCTGAATTTCATTACGAGTTGTGTGTTGTCAATGCACTCATCAAGGGGGAGATTGAGGACCAGGGAGCGTCCGGTGGTCGATGGATGACCGCTCCTCGGTGATGAGTGATTGACAACGGGTGTTGGACCGACTCTTGGCTCGGTGCGCGGTGTAGGTTGCGGCCTAGTTCGTGTTGTTGCGAGGTGAAGAACGGGCGCGAAAGGTCTTCAGCCTTGAGGGGCCTCCGGGAGATGGAGAGACAAGTAGGCTCGGTTCGAGGGACCCGGTGGACAGCGGGACTAGGTGCGGGACACATGGTGGCGAGACGAGCAAGACGAAGTCGTGGACAATCGAGCCGGTGCACGGTGGCGGTCGAGTCAAGAGGCATGGCGGGAGGCCGGGCCGAGCACGCGGGGTTTGGTGGTTTTCCCACAAAACCATCGGAGGACGGTTTCTTGGTTTGGGCCTCAAAACCAAGTTCGAAGGCCCAACACGACGGAGACGGGATCCGGGCGTGTCGGGAAGCTTCGAAGAGGAGGACACGAGGCGGGATCGCATGGCTTGCGTCGGGAGGACGCGGGGTGCGGCAAAGGCGTGGCCGTCCGATGACAAGACCCACAAACATTACATAAATGCCCCTGCGTGGGTTGTATCGCCAGTAGTTGAGTTAGGGGTAGTCGAGTCATTTACCACACCGGCGGGACCAGATATATAAGCCATGAGTGTTGGTGGATGGCTCCCTCTCTCTGCGACCTAGGGTTTCATTTCCCCCCTTCCATTTCTCATTTTCCTTAGACATTTTCTTCTCGATTTCTTGTCTAGGCTAGCATGAGAGCTTCATGAGAGATTTGTTGAGAGGGATGGATGTTAGGGCGGCATGCTAGACCTTGTGAATCTTTCCTGGTTTGTATAGAAGATTCAGCGTTGTGGTTCCTGTGATGATTTTCGGAGTCATTTTTGTGCTATTTTCGTGCTCGTCTTGATTCTCGTTTTCTAGACGGTTTTGGCTCGGATTTGTTTGGGGGATTCATCCATGAGGGCCTTATGCCTCTTTTCCCAGTGATTTCTTGCCCCCAAACTCCTCAAATCGTCCTAGATTCGTGATTCTTTGGATGAACTCGTGACTAGAACTTGAGCTCGTGTGATCCGCGATTCCCGGTGTTTTGGTGGGTTTGGAGACGAGATTTTTGGGGTATAATCTCACCTAGGGGTGTTTAACATCTCCCCCAAATTTCGTCTCAAGACTCCAAGTGGTTTGGGAGTTCCATCCATCGAAAGTTTGGGGCTGTTTCGCGGGCTGATTTTTAGGGGGGGGGCGGTACTACCGACACTGTGCAGGTAGTACCGATGACCTGATTTCAGCTGCCAGAGAGTCCTTATCGGTAGTACCGACACAAGGTCGGTAGTACCGATAGTCGGAAGTACCGACCCAGTGCCAGTAGTACCAATAACCTGGCTTTTAGGTGCCAGTAAGCCCATATCGGTAGTACCGACCTGGGGCCAGTAGTACCGACAATTTCTGCTGCAGTTTGCCTCGCGCTAGTTTTTTCTCTCGGTTCGTTTGGCGCTTGCTTCCGCTTTGTTCTTAGGCTTGATCTAACTTGTTCCTAGGGTCAGTAGGTCTGTTGTGACTACGTGATCTTGGCAAGTGTGTGCGAGATTCTTCGGAAGTGATTTGGAGGCATAGGCCAAGTTCTTGAGAAGAATTTTTATCGGCTCCCATTCACTCCCCCCTCTCTGGTCGCCTAATCGGTCCTTCAAATCTCATCAAAAGCCTCTTGTTGTTTTGCCCCCAAGTGAATTCAGCTCCACTTTTCAACTGAAGTAAAGGAGTAAAAGCATCAACCTTCCTAGACAAGTTACAAATGAATCGCCTCAAGTAATTAATCTTGCCCATGCATCTCTACAATTCTTTTTTACAAGTAGGAGCTTGAACCTTTTTAATTGACTCAATCTTTTTAGGGTCAATGTCCACACCTTTCTCATGCACAATGAAACCCAAAAACTGCTAGCCGACACTCCAAAAGCACATTTGAGTGGATTCATCTTTAAACCATACCGACACGTCTTTTCAAATGCAAGTCTTAAATCGGCTAAATGAGAATTTAGACTAGCCGACTTAACAACAATATCATCGATATAGACTTCTACAATAATACCAAGCAAGTCATGAAAAATCAAGTTCATAGCCCTTTGATAAGTAGCACCAGCATTTTTTCAAACCAAAAGTCATGACTATCCACTCAAACAAACCCACAAATCCTAGACATATGAAAGCCGTTTTGGAGATATCCTCTTCGGCCATAAAGATTTGATTGTAACTAGCATTGCCATCAAGAAAGCTAAGTACTCTATGTCTAGATGCAGAATTAACAAGAAAGTCAGCTATAGGCATATGATATTCATCTTTAGGAGTTGATTTATTAAGATCTCTAAAGTCAATGCAAACACAAAGATTCTTTGTTTCTTTTTTTCTCAATAGGCACAATATTAGAAATCCAATCAGCATATCGACAAGGCCTAATAAACTTAGCATCAAGCAACCGATTGATTTCTTCTTTCACTCGGTCATAAATATCAGGATTAAAATTCCTACGAGGCTATTTATAAGGCTTGAAACTAGGTTTAATGGGCAATCTATGTTCTACGAAGTCACGACTTAAACCAGGCATTTCATTGTAATTCCAGGCAAAACAATCGACATACTCTTTTAACAACTTTATTAATTCAAGCTTAAACATAGGATCAAGATTCTTGTTTACAAATGTCGGCCTAGGTATAGTGCCATCACCAATATCTACCTCCTCAAGAGGGTCAGCCGACGTAAACCCTTGTCCTAACTTGCCCAAATCATCAAGATCCTTAATGGCTTCACATGTATCAGTCGTATGTGCCCGATAGTGATCAATTCTCTGCTGCAACCACTCTTTTGTTGAACTCATTGAGTCACATAAAGTGGTTTAGCTGATTATCAAACGGCTTTATGACAGCAGGAATGAAACCATTATTGGAACAACTTACAAACTCATAATTAGATAAATCTAAACCAGATAGACATTTTACATCATCATACACACCTATAGAATGACTATCGGCTACAGCTACACAAGAAGAATTATCACCATGCACTACTTCTACCTCATCATCTACCCCTTGTATTAAAAATTGGTGTAAAGTAGTTTGAACACACTTATTTGCATGAATCCAATCACGACCAAGGATAAGACTGAAGTGACCTTGTGTCTCAGCGACGAAGAAAGCCGTGGTGAGCGTCTTGCATCCAATTGTGAGCTCCATGGAGATCACAACTTTAGCTCCTATCGGCCCGCCTCCTCCAACCTCGTTGACGGTCATGTTGGTCTTGATCAGCTCCTCATCTAAACCTCCAAGCTTCTTGAATAGAGAGTACAAAATCAAGTTGACAATCGCACCTCCATCCACTAGCATCCGAGAGATAGGCTTCCCATTGATGTGACCCTTCATGTACAAAGCCTTCAGATATCAGTGTCCTTGGGCTTCGGAAATACAACGTCTTTAGGCCCAAAGTCTAGTTGAGTGAAATCCTCCTCTGTAGGCACCGAACCATCAACAAACAAATGAACCACATTGATTTCAAGGTTCATCCGCTCTGGAGGAGAACTGTAATCCACAAGCCCCTCGTCGTCCCCTGGAGTACGGATAGACGAACCCTTGTGTTGACGGTTAATAGTTGTATCAAAGTTGGTTTAGACTTGCAAGCGGACAAGTCTCCCGCCGTAGTCAAGGGACCCTTCTTCCCTCGAGTGGTGAACCCAAGGTATCGAATTCGTGGAACAATGTGCAACGCAAGGATTCAATCTAGTAAAGCAAGGAAAGCTATCTTATGAAGAAGCAAGTTGCATCTAATCTACCAACTCATAAAGAAAACACATCTAATCTAATCTACTAAATAGGTAGCAAGAGAAAGCAAGAGATAACCGATCTAGAGAGTCTAGATCATGCTTATGTTGTAGCTCCAAACAAGATAGATGAAGATAGAAAAGCGAATCTCATTAAAAGCATCTTTAAATCATGGCCTCCCATCCGACTCCGAAAACGCCCGCCTTTCGGAACCACCGTTCTGTCACAACGTATCCCTATTCATGCTGGTAGTCTAGGGCGAGTTTGATAAGATCAAGTTGAAATCACTTGGCCGGTCCAGTATGCACCTCTAGCCACCACAGCTACAAGAGCACCCTATGTAATCTAGCTATAGACTAGATCGTAGAAGAAGCATAACCAAGAAGAAAACAAAATCATCGAGAAGGCACTTGATCGCTAGAAATCGGATTCACTAAAAGACTTCACCATGAATGATTACATGAACAAGATCACCACCGGGATCCTACCTCGATCTTGATCCTTGCTCCGGAGCTCTGACGTGGTCTTCCATGCAAGGTTCCCACGTCGGCTAGGGAGACCCTAGACAACTAGCACGACCCTCATCTCCGAGATGGTGTCCCTCAAGCTTCTCGGCTCCTCGGTGGCGGATGACGAATTGATTGATGCGTGGCTCTCGGTCAGGGGACTATAAATAGCCCGAGATGCAACTAGGTCAAAGGGGGGCCGACTGGGCCTCGAAATAGGCTGGGCCAGCCGGCCTGGGCCGACCGGCCTGGGCCCACTTCGGCCCAGTCCGTGTCCTCCTTCGTCTGGTATTCCTTCCCGAGTCTTCTAGATTCTCTCCCCTTTTTGCATGTGGGCCCTTGTCGTCGGTTTCTCTCCGAATTGGACGAAGCTCCTTGTCTTGCAAGATTCAGCACTTTTTTGGCTAGGTCCTCAGAGTTTGTCATCTTCTCGGGCTTGGTCCTTGGGCTCTTGGAGTCATGTTCACTTCATTGCTTGACTTGTACCGGGCTTTAAGGTCTTGTCATGAGGTGCTTAATGAACTTATCCCGGAAGTCTTGCTTTCAACGTTAAAACCCTGCGTAAACACTTAACTCCAAAACCGACATGCACAAGTGAACTTGTTATACCACGGGGCTTAGTATCAATGGATAAGATACAAAAGTCATGCCAACACCGAAGGTAAACTCATGGCTAGGTTGACGAAATTTCACCGTCAACAGCTCCCCCATGCTTAAACCTTGCTCATCCACGAGTACGCCTTCGATGGATATCATTGTTGCCCTTCATTGTCTAAAACTTGCACTCGATCATACATGAGATAACATAATGTTCTCAAAAGTTTAGTTCGTTAAAGTTCCATAATGTACTAGCCTTCATCCCTACGGATGGTAGATATTTAATTAAGCTTATCCCACAAGTATTAACATGCTCCCAAAATTCAAATGGATCTCAGAAATTTTGAAATAAAGAACGAGATGAAAAAGAGCTAAACCAAGTTCACAAATTTAAACCACCTTGCATCTTGCTCATGAACTCTCATCTCATCTTGTCTCTCAAGCCTATTTATTCTACTCCTTTCCCTCTCATAACACACATATATGTGGTAGGCTTTATATGGAGCTTTTTGGGAAAGTTTAGTCCTACCAAGATATTATAAATGAGATGTTGTCAAAACAAGACAAGCTTCTCATGGTCTTACCGAGACTCGTCAAAAAGGTCATTGGAAAATAATGTTATATCAAGGAGGGGAAAGACAAAAGTACACACACTTGAGATGGGTGGACATGTGCAAATGGCAAAGAGTGATCCCGAGGCACAAAGGAAGTCCTCGTTATCGGATTGCACATGGTTGGAAAATGAGTTTGGATCCTTTAATCTTGAGTCCTTGAAATTCCTAATGCACTTTAGAGAACCGGGGAGTTCACTTTATTTTATTTTTACACATACTCATATTTTTTTCTTTTCTTTTTTTCCTCATACATATACTTTTTCTTTTTTATTTCTTTTTCTTTCTTTCTCTTTCTCATTTTTTCTTTCTCATCAAAATTTTTTATTTGCTCCCCTTTGAACTCTAAAATTGCATTGGACCTACCTCCTCCCCCATGCTTAGACGTTTGCTCGTCCTCGGGCAAAGAGGTGATAAAGATAAGGTAGGTACCGGAAATATTTCCTTTGGAAAGATACTTGAAATCTTCAATGTTGGCACCATCTTGCGATCTTCCATGAATTGACGATCCATTCTCAACCATAGGTTGTGGTCAAGGAGGTAATCACAAAAGATGATATTTGGTTTTAAGGGTGGATATCCGGCGAGGTTTGTGAGATCTCCGATGTGGGGATACACAATGCACGGATAGAAAGGCTAGCAAAAAGATAGATACACAAAAACGGAATGAACAACTTCTTAGTCTCGGGCCAGAGAAATCAAGGCCTGAAATAACTCACCCAAAAATAAATCTTGTATACTAAGTTTTTGCACTCAAATATTTATGTGGCTCTGCATAGGTAGAGCAACACGCAAGTGGTATTTATGACAAGGTTAGCTTTACATTTAAGAACAAAAATAAATCATCTTTAATCCAACTAAAACTTGAGAGCACATAAAAAACTATGGGTCTTTATTTTTATCATAACCTCCGCTAAAGATTAAGCTAGCATTTAGGTAATTTCAGATTTGTATTTTAAGAGAGCACTATCTTAAACATGCATAAAACAATTACAAAGATAAACAAAGCGGCAATTATAATCCTTGTAACTTTACCAAAGGTAAAAACTAGGTGGTGACATTATTCATGATGAAAATAAAAACTAATACAAATGCTGAAAATTAAAATAAAAACTAAAAATTAAAGTAAAAGCTGAAAATACTACGCATACATAGGCGCAAACAAGCTGAAAATTAAAGAAAAGGGAAAAAGGAAAGATAACTAAAGCTCCTCCTCTCTCTAATCTTCCGCCGGTGGTTGATATTAATAGTCTTGGTTGTTGCACCCTTGCTCATAATAGGCTTGCCCCGCTCCTCCTATGAATTGTATGACGGTGCTAAGTGAAGGTGTCCAAGCTCATAAGCGATGTTTGCATTACCTTCACCCATTTGGTTTGCATTGGTTTGGATGGCTGCAATAATTTGCATGTTTCTTGTAGCTTATCCTCCAATGATGGCCACATTTTGTTGTGGTTGAGGAAGGTGTGCATATGGCTCCCCAAAGGCTACGTTGGGCACCACAAAATTTGGTGGGGGCATGGCTGCACCACTCCCCCATGCTTGCATTGGTACACCACCATAGTAATTCGGCAGCGCCGGAATTCCTCCAAAATGGTGGCACATAATTTTGTTGTGCACCTCCGTCTTGGGCCATAGAAGATCCTTCTCCTATAATCCTTCTCTTTTTTTTTTCTTTGCCGGCACAAGAAGTCCTTCCTCTAACCAATCTTCTTTCCCCTCAAGAAAAAGTCTTAATCTTCCATCCGATAGGGGCAAATTTATTTGGCCACTTTGAAGCCTCCTCTCTCATCTTCAAATCTTAGGGAAGTCCGGATAGGAGATGCTTGTAATACCCGGTCTTAAAGAGATAGCCAACATGGAGAGGCAACACCCCGAACCAATATCTCCCGAACTCGATACCACAAGTTGATCATAGGTGAGTGGGGTCGATTGGCTGCCTGGCAAAGCCGAGTAAAGCCAATTCAACTCTGTGTTGGTTATCTTTGTTTTTCTCATTCTCCCAAAAATCCACTTGCACAAAAGTGACACACTTGGATGATGGGGTTCCGGATAGTATTTCTTCGTTGATGGTCTCCTCCCGAGATCATACTCCAAAAACCTTCCCACGTGCCTTCATGCACATCCACTTGTTCCAGAGCTCCCTTTTGAAAATAGGAGACACTCGCATATGGGTCTATGATACTAGAATATGCAATTGTTTCGAACATGAGAACCAATCTAATCTATCGGGGTTGTGACCACGGTTTCACCCTTTCCCTCCTCTCGTACTACTACGCGAAGGTAATCATGACTAGACCTATGATGGACACGACGTGTTGAATGGATCCAAGGAAGCATCGGGGCTCTACTCCCTTTACGACATGGTAGCTAACCTTAAGCATTAAAGTATATTCAACACAAGATGATAGATAGATAATCCAACAAAGTATGATTGCATCTCAAGATCGATTACAACCCATGGATGAATAAGGAGATAACCCTATCAAGGTGCTAGGCATAGCACCATTGATCAAGGTTACCCTTCCGACGGTGTCTTCCTTCTTCTCCACTTGTGGGCTCCCTCCAAACGAAATGAGAGACTCAGCACTCCTTCATCAAGGATATGCGCCATGGTCATGAGAATTTCCTAGGCGAATTCCTTGTGGGTGTTTACCGACACTCTGTTAGAGAATTGCACCGGTGTCCCGTATGAAAACCCAAAATATGGAGAGCTTGGTCGTCGAAGTCGACGTTCGCTACAAGCCTCTACCTAAGGCGAGCGAGCTTCTTCTCCTCCTCCTCTGTCATGATGATATACCCCTCAGAATACCGTGGAGCGTATGGAGGTGGAGCGGATGACCGTGTCGAGTGGCGAGGTCGGACGGGTGGCTCCTACATATGTCCTTGAGGTTTGGTGAACCTCATAAACGAGTTTCGTGTGGCCCTCATGCCACCGAGGAGAAGAGTGTGGTTCCTCCTCGGTGGTGCCGTGACCTCCTCCATACTCCGAGGACACTCAGAAACCGAGTGCCTCCTCGAAGTCGATGATGGCTTAGACGACAAAGATCCCTTCTTCTTCGGTGAAAAGGCTTGTAGTTTTTTTCCATGATTGCAGCACTCTCCCTCACAAATATATATCCGGGGTTTTCAACCGGTAATAAGGTACACAAATATTATTTTGGAGTCTGGACTTTGAGTGGATTAAGGATGTGATTTGTTGCACGAAACAAGCGAGGTGGATGGCTAAGTCTAAGGTGATTCCGGCCTACAAACTAGAGCACACGAACAAAGAGCTGGATGTGGGACTTACCTCTCTCCTCCTCTTGGCTCGGTTCTTCCCTAGTGCATTCATGCTTGTTGCTTTGTGACCGCGTGCACCTTCCAAACGTTCTCGTCCACTCCTTTGCTTGCATTATTATTCCTTCCACTTGATGTATTCGCTTTGACTCACTTCCATACTCCCTTGCCTCACATGCCTCCATGATATTCCTACAAAACAAAGCCTTGGCTGCCCCCCATGCATGTAGTTTGATAAAATATGTTGGAGGGGCATCCCGTGATGTATCATGGTGCATGTATGGTTAGGTTAACTAGGTTGCCTCCCTCTAAGCATGTTTTAAAGCTAAGCACCCCTCTAATTTCGAAAATAAAAAAAATAAAATCAGAGATATTAATGAGTTAAAATATTAATTTAGAGAAGTTTTTGAAGCATTAAAAACAAATGTAAGTCAAAAAATATTTCTGACTACTTTTATGTTGGTCTCACCGGTATCGTTTGCCTTCATTAGTTGAGAGCAAGCTTCTTCCGGCTTGATCATGGAGGCATAAGTTTAGGTCCTAGTTTTAATTAGATGAGAGAGATTTTGAATGAAATAAAATTAAGGGAGGCTTAGAAAAATTCTAATCTTATAGAAACCAAGGATATGGATTTTTAAATCAACCAAAAATCAAGTTTCTAGGCTCACGCGAGTCCTACCACGTGCTGAAATTTAAATAACATCTAGATGCAAGTCGTGTCTCTACTCGTGTGTTTTTGGCATGAAAAGCAAGTCAACCACAACATCATAAAGAGGATGAAAGGTTGAGATAGGTTCTGAATTTATTTGGTTGTGGTTTCTCGAAAAGAAGCAAACAAACATATAGGAGGGTTCATGTAAGGGGTTTATGATCAAAACAAAATATTCAACCAAGAATTATGTCTCTAATATTGTCCAACCATTCTAAGTCTAATGTTTTGCGTAGTGAAATTCAAAAACTAAATTATTAAAAAGACTCGAAAAACCTGGAATCGAGTTGTCCTCCCGGTAGCTTATTCTTGACTCGACGAAACGGGTTGCCTCCCGCCTAGCGCTTCGTTTATAGTCCATGGATAGACTTCTTCACTTGATTACTTTGGATCAATGCTCTTTGTGAGCGTTGCAATCTTGGGTACCCACTTCCGCACCTTCTTGGGCATGGGCTTATTCTTCGGCTTAGTCATTTTTTTTGGTCTTCACAGGCTGGCTTTGTCCTTTGGTCTTGACGGATGCAACAACTTTCTTCACGTAGTGGCTCGGCATCTCAAACTCCGGTCCTTCGGTTGTGATCTTCATGGTCTCCTTAGTGTGATCCTCCATCTCTCCCGAATGAGTTTGAGTAGCCTTCGCCGTCTCGGGACCTTGGGGTTGTCTCGGATATTCTCCTTTGTCACACATCGGGCGCCCGGCAAGTTGTCCCACTTGCATCTCTAACATATTCATCACGATGAACACTTCACATATAGAGCTTCCGACCTCCGTCACCTTGTACATGGTCGTGCTCCTCACAATCCTTGCATGTGGATCTTGCCTTGGCAGCCTTTAGGTGTTGAGCTTCTTTCTCTATCTCCATCTTCTCCATCCTCCTCTTGATTAGAACGGCCTTCCAGCGTCTTGAAGGTTTATGATAGGTAGATCAACGATGTCCGGGGTGCATAGCTTGCGCTCCGGTTGTGGTTGTTCTCCCATGGGTGGCGGTTGAGGTTGATCTTCCTTTGGACTTGGTGGTGGTGATTCCCTTGGAGATTTTGACGGTCCTTCGACTTTGGCTTTTGGATCTAGGGTTTCTAACCCTTTAGCTTGTGTTGCACATCTCCTTTGCCTTTAAAGTTTTCCTAGATCATCCACAAAAAAGTTTGGGTTTCTTGGAGAGGTAGCCAACCATCTCCGGTTAGGGTTAGCAAAAATAAAAATCTAACAAAAGAAAAATTAGAGTTAATCAAAACTAGATCAGATTGATTTTTTTTCTTTTTGAGGATGATCAAACTTAAGAGATGCAAAAGAAAATCAAAAGAAAAACTGAAAAATAAGCGATACTAGATTGGATCTTGATTGCTTGTTCCCCGGCAACGGCGCCAGAAAAAGGGGCTTGTTGACGGTTAATAGTTGTATCAAAGTTCATTTAGACTTGCAAGCGGACAAGTCTCCCGTCGTAGTCAAGGGACCCTTCTTCCCTCGAGTGGTGAACCCAAGGTATCGAATTCGTGGAACAATGTGCAACGCAAGGATTCAATCTAGTAAAGCAAGGAAAGCTATCTTATGAAGAAGCAAGTTGCATCTAATCTACCAACTCATAAAGAAAACACATCTAATCTAATCTACTAAATAGGTAGCAAGAGAAAGCAAGAGATAACCGATCTAGAGAGTCTAGATCATGTTTATGTTGTAGCTCCAAACAAGATAGATGAAGATAGAAAAGCGAATCTCATTAAAAGCATCTTTAAATCGTGGCCTCCTATCCGACTCCGAAAACGCCCGCCTTTCGGAACCCCCGTCCTGTCACAACGTATCCCTATTCATGCGGGTAGTCTAGGGCGAGTTTGATAAGAACAAGTTGAAATCACTTGGCCGGTCCAGTATGCACCTCTAGCCACCGCAGCTACAAGAGCACCCTATGTAATCTACCTATAGACTAGATCGTAGAAGAAGCATAACCAAGAAGAAAACAAAATCATTGAGAAGGCACTTGATCGCTAGAAATCGGATTCACTAAAAGACTTCACCATGAATGATTACATGAACAAGATCACCACCGGGATCCTACCTCGATATTGATCCTTGCTCCGGAGCTCCGACGTGGTCTTCCATGCAAGGTTCCCACGTCGGCTAGGGAGACCCTAGACAACTAGCACGACCCTCATCTCCGAGATGGTGTCCCTCAAGCTTCTCGGCTCCTCGGCGGCGGATGACGAATTGATTGATGCGTGGCTCTCGGTCAGGGGACTATAAATAGCCCGAGATGCAACTAGGTCAAAGGGGGGCCGATTGGGCCTCGAAATGGGTTGGGCCGGCCGGCCTGGGCCCACTTCGGCCCAGTTCGTGTCCTCTTTCGTCTGGTATTGCTTACCGAGTCTTCTAGATCCTCTCCCCTTTTTGCATGTGGGCCCTCGTCGTTGGTTTCTCTCCGAATTGGACGAAGCTCCTTGTCTTGCAAGATTCAGCACTTTTCTGGCTAGGTCCTCAGAGTTTGTCATCTTCTTGGGCTTGGTCCTTGGGCTCTTGGAGTCATGTTCACTTCATTGCTTGACTTGTACTGGGCTTCAAGGTCTTGTCATGAGGTGCTTAATGAACTTATCCCGGAAGTCTTGCTTTCAACGTTAAAACCCTGCCTAAACACTTAACTCCAAAACCGACATGCACAAGTGAACTTGTTATACCACAGGGGTTAGTACCAATGGATAAGATACAAAAGTCATGCCAACACCGAAGGTAAACTCATGGCTAGGTTGACGGAATTTCACCGTCAACACCTTGTCATCACGAGCCATGGAAATTGAAGAAGCGAAACCGGGCGGCATTTCTGGAGAACTCGGTCTGACCGCCTGGTCAGCCGGTCTAACTGCCTCAGGCGGTTCAACCGCCCCCTCTGACGGTTTGACCGCCTCTGTCTAGGGCGCCGTCTTGATTCTTCACTCCTTTCCCTGTGGCACCATGGACCTATAGCTGTTGAAGTCCTCGTCCCTCTTCTTCTCTAGTTCCTTCTCCCTTTTCTCACGTAACCTCAATCGTTGAAGCTTTCGTCTTTGAGTATGAGTCAAGCCGGGAGGGCACCACCTTAGCAAAAAGCACTCCAGACGAGACTTGCTTCTGCTGGCCTCATGATCATTTGCAGCAACAGATCTTTTTTGAGTTAGTGTCACAACCTGATTGTATAGCACAATCGGTCTTTTGCCACTTCCCTCAATGGGAACGTTCATCGTCCCAATATGAATGATGTCAAGATTGGTAGTCCTTCCTGGGTCGATGTCCATCTTCTAAACTTCCTCCTCTCTGATCTTGGGCTTGTACACCTTTTTCAGAGGAAATTTCTCTCTCCTGGGTAGGGCGGTCTGACCGCCTGTAGGGGGCGGTCTAACCGGGTCAGCCTGATGACCCTGCCTGGTTTGTCATGGAGCCCAGCGATCTTGTATATTTCTTGAGATTCGATCCAGCGCTGATCTCCTTGGTCCTCCCCATCCAGGATGGAAGGATTGCTGATATGGAACCCACATTACCCCATTGTCATCATAGATAGGACGGAGCGGATTTGAACTTGTAGGATTCCAATCTGGAGTAAAGTGCTGCCTCTGAGATGGTTCACCTCTAAACCTGATAGCTGCCCTGGGATGCGATGCCGGCCTCTCTTGATGTGGAGGTGATCTCTTGTAACGGCCTTTTGTTTGGAATACTTGTCAAATAGCATATCGAACATGACCTTTGGCTTTGGAATACTTCCCTGATTCTTTGCCACGTTGAGCTTCCAGTTTCCTATATCAGGCTGCTTCGGAACAAGCATCGCTGGGCGGCCATGTGCAGGGGCGGTCTGACCTCCCTGTACCCCTGGTCTAACCGCCATGTCCAGGACAGGCTCGGTTGTTTGTTGACCAGATGGTGTGGACGATCCTTGCCCCCATGTTCAGAAGCTTTGACAGTAATCTTGAAAGTTTCTCTGCCATCAGGGATCTTTTCATATGCCACTTCGCTTGTCAACTCTTTTCCCCTCAAATCAGGCTTAGCTTCCCTGACCATCACGTTCTTGCTCTTAGTAGCTATGGCTCGATGTGGCCGAACCAAGACCTTGGGCTGCTGCAACTCCATGGTATTGATGGGAAAAGGTTGGTTATCCACTTGCATCTCATGAAGCATCAAACGACCTTCATTAATGGCTGATTGAATCTGACGATGAAACACATTGCAATCGTTAGTGGCATGAGAATAAGAATTATGAAACTTACAATATGCACGTCATTTAATTTCATCAAGTGGAGGCATAGTATGAGAAAATTTAATGTTTCCAAGCTTAAGTAACTCATCAAAAATACGATCACATTTAGAAACATCAAAAGTAAATTTTAGTTCTTCTTGCCGACCTTTAGTAGCCGACTTAAGAGATGCACATGAACTAGCTTTAGATTTTGAAGGCCACACAAATTCAACAATGTACACTTCATTCTCGTCATCTGAACTATCAGAATTTCAATCATATGCACATTAGACCGACGAGGTTTAGAGTGTTCCTTTTCTTTATTCAATTTTAATTCTTGTGCCATACCTCTAACAAGCACATTAGCAAGTGTATGAAATTATACACCTTCTAATCTATCTCTAATAGCAGGTCTTAACCCTCTAGCAGCAAGATCAGTAAGGTCAGAATTAGTGAGAGACAAATTAAAACAACGGTAATCAGAAACCAATTCCTCTTTACTTTGTCTAACCGATGTTAAATATGTCAATTTTAGTTGGTAGCTCCAACTAAAGAAGTGATAATGAAACTTTTACTCTAGTTGATCTGAAGAATCAATAGAGCTGGGAGCTAACGAAGAAAACTAAGCAAAAGCGGTACCAGTCAAAGACAATGAAAATAAGTGAACTTTTAAAGAATTAAATGTACCAGCTTCACCTAGTTGAGCAGTATATTGAATAATGTGTTCCCAGGTTATACGGTTATCATCACCAATAAATGTAACAAAATCAGGCATACGCCAACCAGGGGGTAAAGCCACATAATCAAAATCAACCCTATATGGTTTTTGATATAATCTAGTATTACCCATATCAACACCGAGCTTATTTTTCATCATGTTAGCTATCTCTTCCTTAAATTGAGCCAATTCACTCCTAGCAGCTAACTGAGATTGCATTGCAGTTGTTCTTAAATTACTCATAGGGGGTTGATTAGGATTTTGCATGCGATGCAAGTCGGTAAACACATCATTAGGCACACCATAAGATGGAGCAACATCATGGATAGGTGGTGATGTGTGAGCTATTGTGCTATACATTGGTAGAACAGTACCATAAGCATTATTTTGACTCTCAACCAATGTACTAGGCACAACGGACAAAGGAAATGGCTGATCCGGAACCATGACCATCTGGCCAGACAGGGCGGTTAGACCGGCCTGGGGGAGCGGTTTAACCGGGGTCGGCTTAGGCAATGGCGTCTGTCCCGGATAAAACCCCGTTGGTATACCATACAAAGGAACTTCAGGTGAAGCTTCCAGTGCTGCTGATGTGGTCGAATGCAGAACCCCTTGTGAATCTACTTGAGGGATACCGTCATTAGATATATTAATAACACGCTTACCCTCTATTTTTTCAAGGTGAGTAACAACACTAGCAACCAAACTACTCTAATTGTTAAACGCACATTCAAATCTATCAGTAATAGCAGATAATTGCGTAACTAGATCAGGAGGAGATGCTTGACTTACAGTGGGTATTACCTCAACCTTGTCTTTGTTTAGCTTGATCGCCAGCAACTCGAAATCCTGAGTGAGTGTCACCTTGCCTGAACGATCCTTCTTGGCGCTAGAGAGAAATTGCTGCTTGATATACTCTTGCAGCTCTGTGTTCTTCCTCTGGTCTACCTCACTGAGTTCCTCAATATGCACCATGATCACATTTTTCTTGTCAATATCGCATTATGATCCCATGCAAAAATCGAAAGATCGATTGTGAAACCAGATCTATTCCCCAGCTGAGTTGCCAAAAGTGTATTGACGCTTTTATCGGTCCAACACACGAGTGCGCTAGATCGAGTGGTCGTCGAAAATCCACTCGCCGAACCTCCCAGCACGGGTCGGTCTAACCGCCTGGGGGCGGTCTAACCGCCTTGGACAGGAGGCACGTCAAAAAACCTAGATTCGCTGCTCCGAGAGGGATCCCGTCGGAAACAGTGCGCCTAGGGTTGTCATGAGATCGGCAGGCCACTCAGAACTCCCTCAACCGCCGTGGAGACGAAGGAGGAGAGCAATGGAGGTTGGAAAAGTTAGGGTTTGGAGAAAATAGATAAAAATGATAATGACGATTGGATGATAGGTCTCAATCGGCCACGACCCTTTATATTTATAGGGTGGGAGGACTTGCCCTGCAAATACTACTTTACAACTCGGAATTAAGCTAAACTCCTAATTCAACCCGAAATCGGGAAGACTCGGTTAGACCGCCCCCGGGGGGCGGTTAGACCATCTGGCACCTTTGTGCCGGACCGGCTACAGCGTACCCCAGTTAGACCGCCCCTGGGACCCGGTCTAACTGGCCTGAGTCGGCTTTTGCCAAATTTTTGTGTCAACAGAGACCATCTGGTTAGGGACACGAAATTATTTTTTTCTTGAATACGCAGGAGAATTGCGTATCATTGTATTAATAGAATAAAGTTGGAGTCGTACAGAAAAACACCCACACACACCGACACACACCCAAGCTACAAGGTGAATAAATCGCCTGTTACATATAGGAACGACCACCTACGACAGAAAAAACCTAACCAACATCCCTAACATAAAGACAGGTAAGGCCTTTGGCACCTGCCACGATACACAACTGAGCCTCATCTCTAGCCATGTTTAGAATGTTGGCAGCACTTGGGGAAGCCCCATCAAAAACACAGCTATTCCTATGCTTCCAGATAGACCAAGCGCCAAGAATGATAAGCGAGTTTAGCCCTTTTTGCACATCTCCAGAAAGAGCTGCAGCCACCCTTTCCCACCAAGCGTCGAAAGGAGAGTCATTGGCTGTCGGAGCCAGTTGAGAGAGGCCAAAACTATGAAGGAGGGTGTACCAGAATTGCCTTGCAACCACGGAGCCAATGAGCAAATGTTCTATGTTCTCGTCCTCCTGGTCGCATAAAAGGCATTTGTCTGGATGTTGAAGGCCACGACGGCCCAAACGATCAGCAGTCCAACACCGATTGTGAGCGACTAACCACATGAAGAAGCGACATTTGGGTGGAGCCCAAGACTTCCAAATCCTCTCATACGGTCTGAAAGAAATAGCCCCCTGAAATAGAGCATCATTAGCTGACCGTGTTGTATATTGTCCTGAAGAAGAAAGTCACCAAATGTGCTTATCCTGAACCCCCACTTGCAAGTTTGCCTCGGAGATCACATCCCATAAATCTAGATACTCCATCAGAGCTTCAGGAGAAATTGAACCTTGAATGTCCTCAATCCATCTTTCATTGATTAGGGGACAGGAAATTATAGGCTTTAGATATTTTCACCAAGAATAGATGGATCTCTTATTTGTTTACTCTTTCTTCTTCCATGTATCTGAGATCAGATTTTGAGTTGAAGATTGTGTAAGAACTTTTGACTGTGTCATTTATCACTGAATATATTTCTATTTTCCTAAAAGTATACAATTATGCATCTGGATATAGTGTATATTTAGATATAATATATATGGACCTGAAAAGTCAAAATGATCTAGAATTTCAAACAGATGTAATATATGCTGGACTAAGTTATTCGTAGCATTGCATAATGATTTATATAGAGTTGGTGGTAACAAATTCCGTAGAGACATGTGTATCACTTTATTAAGTTGTATGTCCAGTGTATCAACTTTAGGTTGATAAGTAGTAATTGATATAAAGATTACGAGTGTATTTGGTTCAGGGGCAAGGTAGGATGGGATGATCCCGTCCACAATTTTTGTTTGGTTGGAGATACGAGAAACAAATAAAATAGATTGTGTTTCCTTACCGTTAACCATGTGATCCATATGTCATACACGGGACCCACCAGTCAATCTCCCATACAATCTTCTTCTCCTTTCGTTTTCGTCCCCATACTCAACTTTCCTCACCGCCACTCATTCACGAAAACTGATCACCATGTCTTGCACCTTTCCGATTTCATCCTTGCTCGTTGTCATATGGACTTCCCTGGGCCCACTGCCTCGGTGGGTACCAGGACCGACTACTCTGTGGGCCCCTGGGACTACCCGGCTTGCGCTACACGGCACCTGAAGGCGTGGAGCACAAGGACTACGCAAGAGTAGTACTCGGTTAGGGAGTTGTACATGTTCCGCACTGTATAGAGGACTCCTAGACGTACTCGACTAGTACTCTCTCCCTACTCCGACTTGTAACTCTGCCTCCCGGACTATATAAGGCGAGGCAGAGACCGATCCCCTCATCCAATCTCCTCTCATACAACTCACGGTGCACCATTGCACCATCTTGTAATCGTGCCCTATCAATCCAGAGCTACACAGCATACAGGACGTAGGGTATTACGCACCTCGCGGCCCGAACCTGTCTAAATTGTGTGCCACGTGTCTCTTCCTTCGAGTTACCGATCTCGGCGAGTCACAATCATCTACTTCGGGTACTCCCCGTAGTAGGTTGCCGGTCTAAAACACCGACAGCTGGCGCGCCAGGTAGGGGCTCTCGCTCGAGATCACATGGCGAACTCAACTGCTTCCGTCTACTTCAAGCCAACTGTCGCCTTCAACCGCGGCGACACCTTCGTTTTCGGCGCCTGGGTCTGCACTGCGGATGGCGCGGGCTCCTTCCAGCGCCGCCTAATCATGTAGCCCGACTCGAAGACAGGCCTTGTGACGCTTCCCGAAGCTGTCACAGGCGAACTCGCCGGCAAATTCGGCGAAATTTCGCTCTCCAACCACCACGCTGACTTCGAGCTCGAGTCCGTCTCCAACTCGAACCCGACGTCGCCATGGGCCATCGCATGCGAGCCGGCTACTCAGCCATCGCAGACGGCCTCCTCACCGCTCGAGTCCTCCGCATGCGGCCCCTGCGCCCTCAGCCGGGCCCGCACGGAGGCTCCCACTTTGCGCCGGGCCGGCAAGGAGCCCGTACCCGAGTTCAACTCGGACTCCGACGCCGCCCCCGACCACGCTCCGGACCCCAGCCCTCTCTCCGAGTTCTACTCGAACCCGGACTACGAGTTCGACTTCGGGTCGGACCCTGAGGAGCCCGAGTCCGAAGACGACCCCACCGAGCTTCCCTTGTCAGGGCCAGCCTCGGGGCTGGTTATAAAATCCACTCCGGCCGGCAGATACGTCTATTGGCCAGACCGCAAGCCCGCTGACCTGGCAAAGGTGGACTCACGCTACGTCGCCTACATCGACTCGCTACCATTCCAGGAGGGAACACCGCTAGCCCGGGCTGACTCAAACACACCAACTGAGGTGGCACCCTCTGAGTCCAGCCTTGGCACCCCCGATCGCCAAGTCTTCATGGCTGCCGGCGACACCCCGGGACCTTCAGGCACGGCTGAGGACAGATACCTGGAGGACATCTCCGCAGACGAGTTGTCCGCCAATGCGCCTGCGGATGAGACCGTCGCCAACAGGGACGCCCGACGCGAACGCAACGGGGAAGCGCGGCCCGAACGGCGCCGGCGGCTCAGAGACAACCTCCCCATCCGCAACCTTGCGGAAGCTCTCGAGGCGGTCGAGAGCGAGTACACACCACTCCTAAGCGATTGCCTCATGTCGATCACAACGATCGCACGCCGAGCTCGGGGCATACGCGTTGGAGAGGTCATCGCCAAGCTCGGCCGAAGAAGCCTACTTCATGCGGGTCGACAACGAGAGTCAACCAACCTCCTCGGCCAAACCCCGCGACAACGAAGATACTAGTCACGGCGCCAACGGCGGCCCCAACCGTACTCGAGCCGACATTCCGGCCGAGCCAAACCGCCGCCGCTCCAACGCCGGCGGGCCTTCACGAGCAAGATCAAGGTAGCGAGAAGTCGTTCCCCACCACGCTCTCGGCCGGTGGCGGCGGCAACGATCCCGACGGCGGCGGCGGCCGCGGCGGCGGCTCCAACCACGGGGCCAACGGAGAGAGGCGGAGGCGGCGGCGGTCGCGGCGGCCGAGGCCACGCGAACGACCACGCCTCCGGCGCCTCGCACGGCGGGTACGACGCTCGCCGGAAGATTGAGGAGGCCGCGGCGGAAGAAGTCGACCACCTGCCGGCCGAGGGCGACGGCTTCCCCGCCTTCTCACCTCGACTTCGCAACCTTTGCTCCTCCCCGACAAGTTCAAGCCTTTGGGGATCACCAAGTACGACGCGAAGCGGGATCCTATCCGGTGGCTCCGATGCTACGCCCTCTCCATCGAGAACGGCGGCGGCAACGGCGACACCAAATGCCTCTACTTCCCCTTACGCCTGGACCAAGCACCACTCACATGGCTCGAGTCGCTGGACAAGCACTCGATCGACAAGTGGGACCAGCTTAAGGAGCAGTTTACGAGCAACTTCGCGGGCGCCATGGGCCGTTCGGGTACTCGCATGGACCTGGCCATGACCAAGCAGGAACAGGGCGAGACCCTCCGCAAGTACATGCGCCGCTTTTTCGACAAGCGCGCTACCGTCGTCGACGTCTTCGACAAGGAGGTCATCGACCTCTTCCAGGACGGCCTCTACCATCGCCGCACCTTCGAGGACTTCGGTCGTCGCCGCCCCAGGTCCATCCCCCACCTCATGGACATGATCACGTCCTGGGCGGATGAAGAGGACAAGGCCAACGCCAAGTACGACGCCATCCGCGGCAAGTCCAAGCAGAACCGGGCGGCGGCGGCGCGGCAATGCAAACCAAGGCGGCCGCAACAACAACAACAACAACGGCAACTACTCGGGTCCCAACCGCAAGCGCAAGCCAGACAACACCGTCGCGGCTATCCGGCGCCTGCGAAAGGGAACTCGAAGAAGAACTGCGGCGGGTTCAAAGACCACGCTAAAGGAGAAGTGCCCGTGGCATCCAAACAGCAACCACACTACCGAGCAGTGCTACCAGCTCAGGCATGCACTCAAGGATACGCCGGAGCCACCGCACCCTCACGACCAAAAGGGCAAGAAGAAGGACGGCGACAACAACGACTTCCAAGAACCCTAGAAGACCGTCAACGTCCTCTTCGGCGGAGCGCCGGCGGGCGGGAGCAGAAGGCTACCCGTCGTGAAGTGATGTCCATTGAGCCAGCGGTTCCGACCCCTCTCAGATGGTCGGAGGTACCCATCACCTTCTCCTGCGCAGACCAATGGACCAGCTTCTCCGAACCAGGACGGTTCCCCCTCGTCCTGAAACCAACGGTGGCGGGCTCCAAGCTCAACAAGGTGCTCATCGACGGTGGAAGCGGGCTCAACGTCCTCTTCACCAAAACATTGAAGAAAATGAAGCTCGACGTCACCCCCATGCTCACCAAGAGCAGCACGCCCTTCTACAGCATTGTCCCAGGCAACACGGCTATCCCACTGGGCTCAGTGGTACTGCCAGTTACCTTCGGGGCGTCTCGGGACAACTACCGCACCGAGTACACCAAATTCGAGGTCGCGGATTTCGAGACCTCTTACCACGCCATCCTCGGCAGACCGGCCATCGCCAAGTTCATGGCGGTGCCCCACTACACCTACTTGGTACTCAAGATGCCAAGTCCGGCCGGTGTACTCTCCCTCCAAGGGGACTTGAAGATCTCCCACGACTGCGACACAGAGGCCGTGGTGATCGCTTCCACGAACCAAGTACCCAACGCGATGATGGAGGTCTACGCCGCGTCGAAGAAGCTTGCCACAAGCGAACTCGACATCCCATAGAAGTCTGACAGCGCCAGCAAGCCTCAGCCACCTGAGGAGGTACTCGTCAAGACGGTCGACCTCGGAATAGGCGACCCCAGCAAGACCACCACCATCGGGGCCGGCCTCGACCCCAAATAGGAAGACGCGCTCATCAGCTTTCTTCGGGCTAACCGCGACATCTTCGCGTGGAAGCCAGCGGACATGCCAGGAGTGCCTAGGGAGCTGATTGAGCACTGCCTTAACGTCGACCCAAAGGCCACCCCTAAGCTACAACACCTCTGACGCTTTGCCGACGACAGACGGGATGCCATCAAGAAGGAGCTCGCCAAGCTGCTCGCAGCCGGCTTCATCAGAGAAGTCTTCCATCCTGAGTGGCTCACCAACCCCGTCCTCGTCCGCAAGAAGAACTCGAACGAGTGGAGGATGTGCGTCGACTACACCGACCTCAACAAGCACGCGCCCCAAGGACCCCTTCGGGTTGCCGCGGATTGATCAAGTCATCGACTCCACGGCGGGCTGCGACTGCTCTGCTTCCTCGGCGCTACTCCGGGTACCACCGGATCGCAATCAAGGAGGAAGACCGGGGAAAAGGCTGCGTTCATCACCCCGTTTGGCGCGTGCGCTACACGACCATGTCATTCGGGTTGAAGAACGCCGGCGCTACCTACCAACGGGCCATCCGGGCCGCTTCAAGCGGCAACTCAACAAGAACGTCGAGGCTTACGTGGATGACGTGGTTGTCAAAACCGGGGACTCCGGTACCCTCATCGACGACCTTGAAGAGACCTTCGCATCGCTACGCGAGTACCGGCCGGAAGCTCAACCCGAACAAGTGCGTCTTCGGCGTTCCTTCGGGCAAACTACTCGGCTTCATCATCAGCCAGCGCGGCATCGAAGCCAACCCCGAGAAGATCTCTGCCATCACCAGCATGAAAGCTCCCACGAGCATCAAAGACGTCCAGAAGCTGACGGGGTGCATGGCGGCACTGAACAGATTCATCTCGAGGCTAGGAGAACGGGGCCTCCCCTTCTTTAAACTACTCAAGCATCACGAGAAGTTCGTGTGGACTCCAGAGGCGGATCAAGCCCTTGCCCAGCTCAAGGACTTCCTGTCAAAGCCTCCAATCCTCACGGCTCCTCACAAGGGCGAGTAGCTACTGCTCTACCTAGCTGCGACTACTCACGTGGTCAGTACTGCCATCGTTATCGAGCGGCAAGAAGACGGCCACGCCTACCCGGTCCAGCGCCCAGTCTACTTCGTCAGCGAGGTTCTATCAGAGTCCAAGGCTCGCTACCAGCCCGTGCAGAAGCTCCTGTACGCTCTACTCATTACCTCGCGGAAGCTACGACACTACTTCCAGGAGTACTCGGTCTCCGTCGTCACCGACTACCCGCTCGGTGACATCCTGAGGAACCAAGACGCCACTGGAAGAATCTCCAAGTGGGCCGTCGAGCTCGGCGCCCTCACCATCGACTTCAAGCCACGCACAGCCATTAAGTCGCAAGCACTAGTCGACTTCATGGCAGAGTGGCGGGAGAACCAGCTACCTACCCCCACCATGCGACCAGAGCATTGGGTGATGTACTTTGATGGCTCACTCAACCTCGAGGGTGCAGGCGCAGGGGTACTCCCCGATCTCTCCAACGGGCGAACAACTCAAGTACGTCCTGCAGATCTTCTGGAAGGTCTCAAACAACGAAGCCGAGTACGAAGCTCTCCTACACGGGCTCCGCCTCGCGGCTTCACTGGGCATCAAGCGGCTACTAGTCTACGACGACTCCGCAGTGGTCATCAACCAAGTCAACAAGTCCTGGGACCGCAACAAGGAGAACATGGACGCCTACTGCCTAGAAGTCCGCAAGCTCGAGAACAAATTCTATGGTCTCGAGTTCCATCACATCGTCCGCGACAACAACGTCGCAGCGGACGTCCTCTCGAAGCTTGGATCCACCCCCGCTCAAGTACCCGTGGGCGTCTTCGTCCATGAGCTTCACGCGCCATCCATCCCGAAGCCGGCGCCACCGACCACTGTACCAGCCCATCCACCAGCTGGGCAGGAGGTCATGATGATCGACGTGGACTGGAGGCAACCCTTCATCGACTACCTCAGCGAGCAGAAGGTCCCCTCCGACAAGAACGCAGCCAAACAACTCGTCCGCCGCGCCAAGTCTTAC
Source organism: Cenchrus americanus (assembly GCA_947561735.1). NCBI lineage: Eukaryota > Viridiplantae > Streptophyta > Magnoliopsida > Poales > Poaceae > Cenchrus > Cenchrus americanus. Next base: position 195,002,769 of record OX387242.1, read on the forward strand.
GTCCTCGTCGGAGACAAGCTTTACAAGCGGGGCGCATCTTCTGGAGTACTCATGAAGTGCGTCCCTCGCGAAGAAGGCTACGACATCTCGGAGGAGATCCACAAGGGCGTCTGCGGCAACCACGCGTCTTCACACACGCTGGTCAGCAAGGCCTTCCGACGAGCTTTCTACTGGCCCACAGCCCTGGGCGATGCCGAAGAACTCGTCAGAAGGTGCCAAGGATGTCAGTACTTCGCCAAGCAGCAACATGTCCCAGCCTACAAGCTAGTCACCATACCGCCAACCTGGCCCTTTGCCTGCTGGGGGCTCAACATGATTGGGCCACGCGCCAAGCCGCGCCGGGAGGATTCAACAGGGTATTGGTGGCTATCGACAAGTTCACCAAGTGGATCGAGGTCAAGCCGGTCACATGCCCCAAGGCTGACAGAGTACTCGACTTCCTGGATGAACTCGTACACCCGCATCATCACAGACCTGGGGTCCAACTTCAACAACCACCAGTTCTGGGAGTACTGCGAGAACAGCGGAATCGACGTCCGATACGTCTCAGTCGCCCATCCACGGGCCAACGGACAAGTCGAGCGCGCCAATGGGATGGTGCTCGACGCCCTCAAGAAGCGGCTACACGACGCTGCTAACTCCAAAGGGGGCAAGTGGATCAAGGAACTACCCAACGCACTGCGGGGGGCTGCGGACTCAACCATCCAAGCCAACGGGGCAATCCCCCTACTTCTCGGTCTACGGCTGCGAAGCCATCCTCCCCGCCGACGTCATATGGAACTCGCCGGCGGTGGAGCACTACGACGAAGGCGTCTCGGAAGACGACGGACGGACGAGTCGACATCGACGACCTCGAAGAAGCTCGGCGCCGCGCCGCCCTCGTCCAATCAGCAAGGTACCTGGAGGGTATCCGACGCTACCATGATCGCAACGTCAAGGAACGCTCCTTCAACGTTGGAGATCTTGTCCTCCGCCGTATCCAGAACACGGAAGGACTTCACAAGCTCAGCTCCCCCTGGGAAGGCCCCTTCACTGTGGCTAAGGTGACCGGGCCGGGCTCCTACCGCCTCCAAACACTTGAAGGCGAAGACGTCAACAACTCGTGGAACGTCGACCAACTCTGTCGATTCTACGCCTAGTCTATACGACTACTCCGGGGCTCAAGTCTAATCGACTACACCAACGCCCCTGGCCGTAAGCGACCCTTCGGGCCCTGGCTCCAGTCTCCGGACTTCTCCTATCCAGGGTCCAGCCCGCGCGGCTACCTACGGACCCTGGGCTGCGACGAGCGTCAAGGACTCTAGCAGCGGTCTACCAAGAGACCACACTCCAAGATCCAGCCTGCGCGGCTACTTACGGATCTACGATCCAGCCTACACGGCTACCTACGGATCACTTGCTGCAAGCGGCTACCCGCTCCGGCGCTACTCGGTTGTAAGCGGCCTCCGGGTCCGGCGACTACTTTGTAACTACGGCCCGGCCACCCGGGTGTACTCCTTCGGTAATAAAGTTTGATTGTTCATCAACTTCTTTCGCCTACTCCCTACAACGGGACCACTAAAGCCGAGTACTACTACTCGCACCTACTCCACGATGGGCGCTCCGCACTGCGAGATCGCGACTACGAGTACTCATTCTTTGGAAAATTCTATTTCATTGATACTTGAACAATTCATTACAATTGTTTTCTGTACAACTATGGCTACTAGCTACCTATGCGGGGCTACCGGAGGTTCGGCTTCTCGGCTACCGCTCCGCAATGGGAGCCATCTCCGCTCCCGGCGGCTCCGCATCTTGCTCATCGGAAGCGGTTGGCGGCTACCCCGCCGGCGACCACCTCCACTTGGAGCCTTCGGGAAGTACGACTTCATGAAGGCCAAGACTTGTCTTGGGATCGACTTGGCCATGTGCTTGACATAGGCGGCCGGCCGGCTTGGCGCTTCACGGAGTCGATCCACCGGAGGAGCGATCTTGGGGCCGCCGGGTGCGGCACCGAGAGCCTCGCGATCGGGAGAGCGGCTTCCTCCAACTCCCTCAGCCGGGGCCCGCAACGCCTCGCAGTCTTCGTTCAATTTCTGCAAAGATTTGTAGCAGTTGACGAGATCCCTGTCAGAAGCAATCCACAGCTCCATGTGCTTCTCGCAGTCGAAGGCGAGTTCCTTGTAGTCGAGCTCGAGTACCTGGCGGGCTTCTTGCTCCCGGTAGAAGAGGTTCTTCATGCTCACCTCCGAGGCCTTCAGCTGCTCCACCTGGCCCTCAAGCTCTGCAACACAGCAACGCAACATCGGGTCAGATGCTTCTCGGCTTCCAACAAGTACTCGACAAGTCGAAGGATATACCTTTATTCTTGTTGCGGAGGCCCTTGTTCTTCCGCACCAAGTCGTCGCCTTTCGCCTGCAGCTCCATGACGTCATTGTGGTACTTGGCGAAGGCGGCGTCGAGCTTTGATTGCATGGCAGCCGCGTGCTTCCGCGACTTCGCGAGCTGCTCCTCCAGCGCCTCTGCTCGGAGTACGGTGTCGCCGTAACTCTGCAGCAGGTTCGACTTCTCGCGGGACCGTTCCGCAACGTCCTGCACAAGACAACTCAAGTCATGACGAGTGCTCAACGGCAAAGGATTGACTACTCGGGAGGCTACGGCTACTTACCTTCATCCATTGCTCGGCTTGACGGATCGCCTCCAGGTGCTTGGCTACCGTCACCGGCTCGATGAGATCGTCCGCCAGAAGTTCTATCCCGCCGCGGCTACTCGAGGTAGCCTCCGTCATCGGCGCAGAGCGGATGGGCTCTGTGTCTTGGATCTCAGGGGAGCGGATAGCCACCTCCAGAGCAATCTTTGGCGACGTGGTGACCGCCTCTCCCCCGGCAGACTTCTCGACGACCTCCCCCACGGGCTCGGGGGCTCCTTCTGCAGCCTCTGGGGCCTCTGGTGTCAACTCCTGCATTGGCACCCCCGCAGGGATGTCAACACCTTCAGCGCCTGCCAACAAGACAACACGGGCATCAGTGCCTACGACTACTCATCCTGGAGCTCTGCAGCTTCAAGAAGGGTACTCACCTTCGACTACACTCGCCTCCGGCAGCGGCGCTTCGGTAGCCGGGGGCTCAGTCACGGCTTGGGCACCGGGAGCGGCCTCCTTGACGAGCGGCACGACTTCTTCCGCCACCGCTGACGAGGGCTCGTCCCCATCCCAGCTCAGATCTGTGGATTTTCTGCAGAAATATTCACAAAGGGTCGTCAGCCAAAAATCGACTACTGCAGCAAGTACTACTCTTGAGAATATAGTACTTACAAATTCGACCGGACGATGGTCACGGCCGGAGCACCGAGGATGCTGGCAATATCAACCAGTCCACCCTCGGCGGGCGTCTCTTCCTCCGCCCCTGCGGCTACTGCCTCCTCCACGGCGGCGGCGGCCGGTGCAGACGTCTCCTGCACTCCTGAGGCCACCACCTCTCCAACGGCGGCGGCCACGGGTCCTCTGCTCTCTTCGGAGCGGGGGCGGCGCTCCAGTTGCGCCAGAAGTTCTTCAACGGTGGGGGCTGGACTACGACTTCCAGCCGGTCCCCCCACCGTCTCCCACACGCCCTCGTCGCCCTCTTCGACGGGCTCCGCTGGCGGCACCTCCTGCATGCAAAGGAAGACTACTCGTCAGCATTGTACTCGAACAACGGGTACTCGACTACTCTGCTCAAGACGACTTACCTCTTGAGGCGTGGTCTCCGAGACCTTTAGCTTCTTCGTCACCCGCTTCCTGGCGGGGTTGCGCGGCTTCCGTGGCGGCGCAGCAAGGCTAGCCTCCAGGCTAGCCGGAGGGTCTTGAACCAGTGGCACATGAGGCAAGCCCGGGCGGCTAAACCTCGACCGCAGCTGGAAGCGGTCCTGCAACGTTTTTTCATCTTCGTCGTCGTCGTCGGAAGTATCTTCCACGACGACGGTGTCGTCGCCTTCACCGACTTCGCGGCGCTCCTTCACCTTCCCCTCCACCGGGATCTCGATCCCGCTCGGTGGCGGCTGCGGCTCGGAGACGAACCGCTTCACATCATCCTGTGCAAGACACAAGACGTCAGCAACTCTACTGCAAGTACTCACTACTCGACGAGGGGAGTACGACTACTCACCTCCTTGGGCGGGCGCGCGGCGGAGTACTCTTCGGCCCCGGGCACGCCGTGTATGGCGGCATGTCCTTGAAGATCCGCGACAACCTCTCGACGATGTCGTTGTCGTCCAGCTCGCCTCCCGGCATCCGCGACGTGTCGTCGTCGCCGGTGTACTCGAAGCCCGGGGTCTCCCGAGCCATCGCCGACCGGATCCTGCGCTTCATGAAACCGAAGGCCACGTGCTCGGCCCTCAGTCCCGCCTCCCCGAGCACTCGATGCGTGCTAGCAGCTCGGGGAGGCCGGATCCCTTCTTGCATGGTGGGCTCCGTGTTCCACCACTCACGGTGCACGGGCCGCCGTCCGCTCGGCTTCGGCGGAGCCGGGGTGGTGGTTCGTGATGTAGAACCATCCGGTCTTCCCGGTCCGTGTTGGAGTCGACGAGCTTGTACGCCGGGTACTACTCCGCGGCGTCCTCCCTCGGCCCGGATGCCGGCCCCTCCGACTACTGCGGGGTTGGAGGCAGCGGGGGCCGCGGCTTGACGCGGAAGAACTTGGGAAGAGCACCTAGTGCGGCTTGATTCCGAGGAAGGCTTCGCGAAGTGGACGAAGACCGACATGTGGAAGATGCGCGTTGGGGTTCGGGTTCGGGTACTCGATCCCGTAGTACCCGAGCAGCCCCTTGAAGAAGTCACCGGCCGGGAGCGCAAGACCGCGCTCCACGAACCGCGAGAACATCGGGATCTCGTCTTCGGCCTTCTCCATTGGATATGGATCTCCCGCGGCGGATCTCCACATGTCGACTTCCTTCTCCCCGATGAACCCCTTGTTCGGCGGGGGTCGCGGAGTCCTCCGTCTTCACCTTCGATTTCTTCCACTCGCGGCTAGGATCAGCCCGCGGTGGAGACATGGGCGGCGCTGCTCCGGTGGCAGCCGCGGCGGCCTCCTCACGGCTCCTCTTCTTCCCGGCGACCTTGGACGTCTTGGACGGCGACGGCTTCATCCTCCAAGTGCAAGGCGTCTTCACTCGCATTCGCTCGGGGGCTACCCTAAAGGCTTCGGGTGGCAGCGCGCTTGGATCTACTACGGCAGCAGTAGGCGCTGGGAGTGGATTCGCTTCAAGATTCAAATGGAATGACTGCGGCTCGAATGGGTGAAAAACCCTAAGGGTTTTGGCTCCTATTTATAAGCCAAATCGGCTCCATAACGGGCGGCCGGATAAGTCCACGCGCGGCTGACTCAGCGGCTGCGCGTGACTCTTCGTATTCTACTAGTCGACGCGCCTAACCTCGGGGGCTCGGCTACTTATACTCGACTACCTGGGAAGCGGCTAGTCTCAAGAGCATCTCAGGACACATTCTCCAAGAAGACCCTTCAATTCGAGAGGAAGTACTCGACTCAAGGCTCGGGGGCTACGTGCCACGTGTCCTTCGGTTTTTTCTCTCCGGATTTTTCGGGATTTTCTTGCCAAGACTTCGAGATGGACCCTCGGACCGGGGCCCGCGGCTCAGGGCTCGGGGGCTTCTCCATGCGGAGTGTGGTTTTACAAGTCGCACCTCCACATCGGCTTCGGCTTCGCGACAAGACGGGCGGTTTTGAAGACCTTCGAAGGCGGTTTTCGAGGACGCTTGGGACTACTCGAGAAGACTTCAAGATTGCTCAAACATCGGTGGAGTACATTCCGGCCTCGGGATGCTTCGACTACTCTTGAGGACCTTGACTGCGGCACTCGGGGACGCTTGAGGAGCGCTTGTTAGGGCCGTCAAGACTACTTGAAGCTATCCTTCTCGACTACAAAGTACTCGGGGGCTTGTCGTATGGACTTCCACGGGCCCCCCTTTGCCTCGGTGGGTACCAGGACCGACTACTTGGTGGGCCCCTGGGACTACCCGGCTTGCGCTACACGGCACCTGAAGGCGTGGAGCACAAGGACTACGCAAGAGTAGTACTCGGTTAGGGAGTTGTACATGTTCCGCACTGTATAGAGGACTCCTAGACGTACTCGACTAGTACTCTCTCCCTACTCCGACTTGTAACTCTGCCTCCCGGACTATATAAGGCGAGGCAGAGACCGATCCCCTCATCCAATCTCCTCTCATACAACTCACGGCGCACCATTGCACCATCTTGTAATCGTGCCTTATCAATCCAGAGCTACGCAGCATACAGGATGTAGGGTATTACGCACCTCGCGGCCCGAACCTGTCTAAATTGTGTGCCACGTGTCTCTTCCTTCGAGTTACCGATCTCGGCGAGTCACAATCATCTACTTCGGGTACTCCCCGTAGTAGGTTGCCGGTCTAAAACACCGACACTCGTGTCTCGTACTCCCATCGATCTGCGCATTTGCCTTTGCACCCTCTCCCCGGCTCGATTCAGCATCATTGAGAGTCCCACCCCCTCACTAGAATCTGCCATGTTGGCCTTGGTGTGGATTGGAAGATGGCACCTCCAGGTGTGTACCTAGCACAAAAGTTGAGTGGTAGCCTACAATGTTTGATTCAGTGATTACTAGGTTTACTAGGGTTAAATAGTTCTTAAATACATAACAAATGTAGAATTTAAGGGGTGGCATGTTCCCTCACTCGCTCTACTCTGGGTCCTGACCTAGACACCTCACAGCATGATGTGCAAAAAGGATGACCCCGTCCACTCATTTTGGGCGGATGAGCTCATCACACGTTTGAGGTGAATATTCCCCTGTGCGACATCCCAATTCTGCCTCGCCTCCAGTCCAAACACCTACAAAGTTGAGTCCATCACCATACGTCCCTGCAACCAAGCATACCATAAGAGTGGGTCGTACATCTATTGCATAGGTTCGCCATAGCTCATGTTAAGATATTGTGTATTGTCTTATTTTGCAACTTTTTTGAGATCTCTTATTTTGCAACTTATGTTAAGATATTGTAGTTAGATATGTTGCACTAAAAATATCTTTAAATTTGTATATTTGGAAATCTCATTGGTTCATCATAAAAAACTATAAATATGGAAGCAAATAAGTTTATAAATAGAACTGGATAAATTCATACATTAAGTATTGTAGATAACCATAAGGAATAAAAGATTTGAACATTTCGAACAAAACACTTGCAACAATGAGGAAAACATATTCTATGGTTAGAACAATTGACACATATCACGTGGAATAGAACCTTTGTAATTTTTCAATTATTCCAACACTACTAACTTTGGACCTTTATGCCACGCTTTTTTGACACAACGCCAAGATTTTGTTGCAACAAGGGTTCTTGCCGCAACGGTTTTTAATTTCAGTTGCGTTAGATTGGGGTTTTGCCACTCAAATTTTCCGTGGCCCTATGTATGGAGATCGTTGCAAAAATTAAGGGTTATCGCAACCTATTATAGAACGGTTGCAATAGGTACTTATTGTTGCCACGATTTGATTTGCGTTGAGGGCAATGTTATTTCCCGTTGCAATACTGATGCTATATTGCAACTCTTTAGCTAATGGTTGCAATAGCCCATCTATGTCGCAACGAATCGGTTTTGTTGTATATAATATTCGCTTGCGTTGCAAAAAATGATACAAATAGCAACAAAAATGCGTTGCAATCACTAAGGTTTCAATAGATATGTTTAGCTGTATATAGTAATATATAGTCGCTTTCATTGCCAAAAAAATGGTACATACGGCAACGAAAATGTACATCGTTGCAATACCTAAGTTTCTCCACTTTATTTGTTACATAAAAAAATTGAAAACATGACACAAGCAAGTCTTGAACCCGAGACCTTGAGTCCTAATCATATCTTCTGTACCACTAGGCCATGTATGTGACTGTGTTAGTTGGAGGGAGATAATTCTATATAGCTTAATGTATGTCTGTTTATGTATTGGAATCAGAATCAATTAATTATTGGATATACATTAGATCTCCACGGAGACAGCCTGCGGCCCTCGCGACCTATATCGCTTCGCAGTTCGTCGTCTGTCCCCCGCGGTCTTCCCCACGCACGCCGCCGTTCCTCCAAGAAGCTTGGTTGTTGCCCTCGATCCTAGCAGCGTTGTTGCAGTCTCCTGCCGGCGGGTGTCGTCGTCGCGGCACCTCTTCTATGTATCTGGTAATCACGGCTCTTGAACTCCCTACAGCGACGGCATCTTGCATTGGTGCCCTAGTTCCTTCCTACTCATTGTCGAGATAAGGAGAGGGAGCACCGATCATTGACGCATGAGAAGGGAGCGTTAAGCCCGTGCCACCTCACACTCTTCATCATCGACAAGAATAGACGATCGGCGGCGGACCGGCGATCATCAACCGAAAAAAAAGAGTATGACCTATGCATGTATTATTGCAAGATTTTTTATTAATGATTTTTCCCTATGTCCCATATAGTTTATAATAATGTTTTGATGCCTTCAATTAACGTATTGTAGGAAAGCCTTGTGACATTTGGAAGATATAATAAATGGCACATGATGATCATCGAGTTGGATGTTGTTGTCCCCAACAACGGTTCGATTGCAAGACGGTCTCAAAAAATTTATTGATACTATTTTTGAAGGCACCTATGCATCGAAACTGCACCATGTCCATGTTCAAGGTGTCGAGGAGTCGTGTACAAAACAAAATGCGAGGTTCAAATGGACTTGCTAACTAAAGGGTTTGATGAAAATTTTGTCAAAGAGAAAGGTAATGTTGAACCTCGGAATGATGATAGGGATGCGAATCTCGAACCACCATATGATGCATCATCTGCCCAAAATGCGGTGTCCGCATTAATTAGGGGTGTGTCCACTAGTAAAAGCAATGAAGAGCCAAATGAGAGTGCAAAGAAATTTTTTGATTTGTTAAAAGATGCGCGGCAAGAGTTGTGGCCGAGTTGCTCCAAGCTTACGAAGTTATCATTCATGGTCAGACTCTTTCAACTTAAGTGCATGGGTGGATGGAGTAATGATAATGCAGACCAAACACTTAGCCTATTCTCAGATGCACTCCCCCCAGGACACTGTATCCCAGACACTATCAAGAAAGCACAAAAGATCATTCGCGACCTTGGCCTCACATACATTAAGATCCATGCTTGTGTGAATGACTGCATGTTATTTCGTGGGCCTTTTGCTGATATGGACGTGTGTCCAACATGTGGTGAGAGTAGGTGGAAGAATGAGGAAACAAATAATTCTAATGAGGTTGCTGAGTCTAGCGAAAGTGGTGGAGCGAAGAGGCGACGTCCTTGCAAAATTCTTAGGTATTTTCCACTTATCCCTCGATTGCAAAGATTATATATGTCAGAGAAAACATCATCATTGATGCGGTGGCACAAGGAAGAATTGGTTACTGATGGAAAAATGCGACACCCACGTGATTCATTAGCATGGAAGTACGTGAATGATAGCTATAAGAAATTTGATTCAGATCCACGTAATGTTAGATTGGGACTTGCATCTGATGGCTTCAATCCATTTGGGATGTTGAATGTCAATTACACTTGTTGGCCTGTGATTTTGATTCCTTATAACCTGCCTCCTTGGTTGTGTTTGAAACAACCTTATTGGATGATGTCGATGTTGATACCTGGGCCTAAATCTCCTGGAGTGAACATTGATGTATATTTGCAGCCGTTGATGGATGAGCTACATGACCTGTGGGTTAAAGGAGTAGAAACTTGGGATGAGAAGGAGAAGAAGAATTTTACTCTACATGCAATTCTGCTTTGGACAATTAATGATTTCCCCGCATATGCGATGTTATCTGGTTGGAGCACAAAAGGTAAGTTTGCTTGTCCTTATTGTCACAAGGATACTGATTACTTGTGGTTAAAATATGGATCAAAGCATTGCTACATGGGACATCGCCGATTTTTGCCCTTAAACCACAAGTGGCGAAGGAACAAGGTGAGTTTCAATAACAAAGGTCGAAATGAGGGAAGCTCCGGTTCCGCTAAGTGGTGAGCGAGGTGTTGCGGGACTATGAGAGTTTCCAACAAGTGACTTTTGGGAAGGATACAAGGAAAAGGAAGCAACGTGATGAAGAAACTAGGTTGCACAATTGGAGAAAAAAGAGTATTTTCTTTGAGCGGCTTCCTTACTGGAAATCATTGCTTGTACGACATAATTTGGATGTCATGCATATTGAGAAGAACATTTGTGAGAGCTTCCTGGGGACTTTGCTAGAGCTACAAGGTAAATGCAAGGACAGTGAGAAGGCTCGACTTGATATGCAACATTTAGGTATAAGGATAGATCAGCATCCGGTGCTCGAAAAGGGTAAGTACAAGTTGCCACCAGCACTATACACCCTAGATAAGGATGAAAAGGTAATTTTGTGCAAATTTTTACATGGCATCAAGTTCCCTGATGGTTATGCCGCAAATATTCGGAGATGTGTGGATGTCAATGGTTGCAAGCTTTCTGGACTTAAGACCCATGACCTACATGTAATCTTGCAAACTTTCCCGGCGTCAAACTCTCCTTCCCGCGTCAAACTCTCCTTCCCTGTTTTTCCCACCGCGCCATGTAATCGGTATCTCTTTTTATTGCCTAAACCTCCCCAGATTAGATCGAGCTCGAGCGAAACCCTCCGACGCCGCGACGCCGCAAGGGCCATGGCGCGGACGCCGCCTCCTCCGTCAAGGACGCCCCCGACGTCGCCTCCTCAGTCAAGGATGCGCCCGGCGCCGCCTCCTCAGTCAAGGACGTCCCCGACGTCGTCTCCTCAGTCAAGGACGCACCCGGCGCCGCCTCCCCAGTCAAGGACGCCCCCGACGTCGCCTCCTCAGTCAAGGACGCGCCCGGCGCCGCCTCCTTCGAGGACCCTGCCGGCGTCACCTAGAGGTAAAGGTTTTCATGGTTGCTGCATCACGGTTGCCGGCGGCAAGGGCAAGGCCCTCATTGCCATCGCCCCTGACTGGGTTTGTTTTGATGTGCACTTATAAAATGGTTCAGCGTAGTTAGGGTTTGGATTTTAATCCATTAGCAGCCGGTTTGGATTTTAATCCATTAGCAGCTTTACCTACGAGCGAGGACGTCGCTTCGTCCTCAAGGCATCAGCGCCAGCAATGAAACAACCACCTTGGGTGCCCATCGACATCGATATACTGAAGCCTCCCTTGAAATCGAAGATGAAAATGGGTTCCTGTGTCCATATATACCTAGGTACACTATAATTATCTGGTTTTCTTTTGAACGAATTTCTAGATCTGAACATACATTTGGTTGGTATTAGTTTATGTATTTGTGCTGCACTAACTATTATCGGTACAGTTCATGTGTTAGTCCAAGTAGTATTATTTGCTATAGTTGGTTGCTGCATTCCTCTGGTTCTAGCAATTTCACTTTCAAACTATGAATTTTTAAGGCGAGCGGCGACGACAACAAGATACAATTGATTAGAACTTCTAACTATAGTTACGTTCTAGGCAGGGATTGTATTTGTAGTTTTAACACTTTTTTATACTTGTTTAATTATCAAATATTGTCCTATGTATGCAGTGGCACGGGTGAAACCTGGACTCTTTATGTTCATTGCAAGAATGGACTTCCAGATATGGACTATGTTACATTCAAAATAGAAAGGGCTGATATAAAATTGTCAACCTTGACATCTCTTAAGGATCAGCTTGGTTATGCTTTCCGGGACTATCTCTTCTACAAGAAGCGTTGTGGAAGAGATGTAGCTAGGCTTCAACCCATTGATTACATGAGAGATTTAGAGAGAATGCTACAAGACAATGATAGTGAGAAGGAAATCAGATTAGTACTCTCACAAGAAAATGAAACAGCACAACAAGTCAGCATAACACCTGTCAAACGACCAAGGCAGCGGCTGGAAGAAGAGGAGCATCCGCTGGAAGAAGAGGAGAATCCATTTATGGATGATCTATTTGATGCATACAAGGACTGGCTAAAAAAGCTGCCACAAGACCAATCCAAAAGTATGCCATCTATATTTCTACATATGTATTCGTATTGTTTAGAATCTCAGCACCGTTATATAATATCTAACATATTTTTTCTGACTAATAGATTTCAAGGATGACTATAGGCATGAAACAGTCAAGACGTACAAAGAATTTTTAAGGATCAAAGGGGACATTCCAGAAATTAGTAATTCATTTTTCTTCTTCAACCAATGTACTTAATTTTTTTGAACTAGAACTTTAAACCTTGTGTGCAGTGGCAATTGTCGAGCAACGTGGCACCGATGACATCATAATGGAAGATGATGAAACTAATGGAAGCAATGTGACACAACCCTCAAATAGGCCAAGCCATGCAAGAAAGGCAAGGGAAAAGGGAATTGGTTTGTGACCATGCATGTGCTTTTAATATTTGGGTTCACATCTTAATTGAGAAATATAACAGCTCATGTTTGTTATTGTCTTTTTTGCATGGAGGTGGCTCTATTCAACCCAAGAAAAGAGGTCGTGGCACCGTTAAAGGATTAGCAGTAACCATCAAAAGAGTCAAGGAACGCTCTCAAATACTCCCAATCGAATTTTCTGGAAGGCGTGGAGGTCCGATTGGGCCGAATCGACGTGCATTTGTCGATGAGGTCGTACTATTTACAAGGAAATGGGCACCACTAATTGGAGTCAAAAGTTGGAAGTATATAAAGGAAGAAGTCAAAGAACAAATTTCAGAAGAGATACTGGTACACTGTGTACTTTTTTATTCTTAGTATATGATGCATAAAGGTAACCATGTAAACCATTTGATTTCTTATAAATTGTAAACAGCTTAGGTGGAACTTCACCAACATTGCCACTGAGGATCAAAGAAAAGAGAAAATATGGAGCATTGCCCGGGAGCGGTACAAAGGATGGCGATCAAATGCGAGTGCCACATACAAGGCTTATAATAGTTATGGCGAGAGAATAAGAAATAAACTCGAAGAAGTAGATCTTGTTGAGTGGCACTACTTGCGGTATTGTATTTTGGGTCTGATAAATTCAAGGTCAGTTATAGTAAAAGCTACTTTGTCGAACAAATTATATCCACCAATGTTGAGTTGTTACATACTTACGAACCACTTGTTCCATTATGCAGGAGATTAGCAGCCAAAACTCCTCCAACCGTAAGGAGCAAAGAAACAATCATCGACGGAGTTCAAAAAGCTTCTCACAATGTAGCTTCGAGCGAGGTAATCATTACATACACTAATCTGGTTCCTTCCGTCGCCAAAATGACATGATACTTTTGTGATCAATTGAATTTTGGCATCCTAGAGAGACCTAGAGACCGGTGAAGAGCCTAGTGATCTTCTTCTTTGGAAGACCACTCACTCAAAGCATGGTAGATGGTCAAATCGTTTCGAAATGCGTTAAAGATATGTGAGTAAATCTTCGACAACCCTTTTTATTGCTGCTGGTTGTGAAGCAACTCTTAACACTTTATGTTATTTAAATCGGGAAAATGCATTCATGAAAATTTACGAGACCGACTTAGGACTCGATAGATAAACACTTACAATTGTTGAGGAGAACATGATTTTTCAGTCAAGCTACAAAGAAACAACACAAACCAAATCATCCAAATTACACGGGCATGGATATTTGGCTAAGTATCGAACTCGAAAAGAACTTATGGAAGAGAACCTTGAAGTACATGCACGTGCTCAAGCTGCAGCCAGAGAGAAGAGCACTGCTTTTGAGGTAGAGGTTCAGAAGCTGAATGAGCGGATTGCGCATGAAGCAGCAGAAAGGGAGAGGGAGAAAGAAGAAAGGGAAAGGGAAAGGGAAAGGGAGAAAGAAGAAAGGGAAAGGGAGAAAGAAGAAAACAGGATGAAGATGCAAGAGGATCTAGAAAATGCTAAGATAAAAATAAGAGAAGAAATGAAGCAAGAATTTCTTAACATGCTAGCGCAGCACAAAGAAGGAATTATAAATATGGTAATAATAGAATAATTTTTTATCCATTGTTGTCTTAGTTATCTTATGATTATGATGTCCTATCTTTTAGCTCACTATTTGTATGTGTAGAATACCCCACAAAACAATGACAGTATACAAGTTGCACAAAGCATAGACGAGGGAGATGAGATTGGTGAACAGGAAAATGAAGATCCGTCACAGCAGGTGATGATATTGCACTATGTTTCATGCAATCTTAAGATATGTACCTTGAACTGTAGTTAAATACATCTAACAATTTACTACTTGTAGAATCAGCCTCGAAGCATTGTTGCTGTACAAAAAGATGCAGCACCAGCTACTCGCTCTAGTAAAAATACTGCAGGTCTCACCAGACGACTTTTCAGTGACACCACTGCAAATGTGGCTACACAGAAGACATATATCACTCCACAGCAGCTGCTGAATAGAACAAGAAATAGTAACAAAAGGAGGAAGGTAACAACTGCTAATTGGAATCTAAATCATTGCATCATTTCCTGAAAGTTTATCAAATGTGACCTTCCTTGTAGAACTAGAAAATGTAGGAAATACAGTTAACATACATGCTGAAACTGCAGCTTGTTTAGTATTGATTGGGTGAATTGATCCGTGTAGTAATTTATCCTTTCTATGATACTTGATAATACCAAAGTTGTAGCAGGTTTAGAGATGTTAGTCATCAGGAAAGTTCATGATAATTTCCCTTGAGAACTGGGAGCTATAAGAAATTTCTATGCAGCCCATCAGGTTTTGACCTAGCTCTACACAGTAGTAAGCATTTGTGATTTTCGACCATGATAACTGCAAAAACCTATTTAACAAATAACTAGAAAGATATTGCGAATTTTATGGATTTCAGTATTGTTAAAGAATATAAGTTTCCGCTGTCTTGAACTCTAGTTATGATTTTTCTAATCAAATGTACTGCTGTTGTTTTAAAGTTTCAGATAATTTGGTAGAAAAAATATCGTATGTACAATATTGTTTCCATAGTTTTTATTAATTCTACCTTTGCTTAATTACAATCATGTTATATATGAATCTCATTTCGATTTTGTGCACCAATTAGTAAACTTAATGTTGTTCTAATATCCCAATCTTTTTTCTTTTGTCACTAGGTGGACAAGGATTCAGTGGGAGGATCATAATCAAACGAGGACATAGCTGAGGTGATGGCATGCTGCGTCGATAGGAAACTGCCGAGTGCTGCAAAGATTTGATGTTAGAATGTTTTAAAAATTTGTCAAATAATGAGTGAACTGTACACTCAGTTTATGATCTTAGCTACTATTTCAATGGTCTGTCAACATATTGAATGATTGATTATATATTGTCATCATTTTTTCATTTGCAATGACAATTTAATTAACAGAAATCAAATGCTACTAGGGTTGCATTACAAGCTATGTCTACCAGATACAATGCGTGGCAATGCTCTATTGCAACAAATCTATTTATGTTTCAAATGGTATTATTACCACAACATTACTACTGTTGCAATAACATTTGATCTCCTACAATGAATAAAATTGTGTGGCAAAAGGTACTATTGCAACAACATCGTGGTTGAGGCAATAACAAAAGGAGTCTCGCAATGGCTAAAATTGTGTGGCAAATGATTTTATTGCGACGACATGATAACTGTGGTAATAACATATCATCTCTAGCTACGAATAAAAGTGTGTGGCAAATAATACTATTGCCACGCCACAATGATCGCGGCAATAATGTATACTCTCTTGCAACATAAAAATTGTGTGGCAAATGGTGTACTTGCGACGACATGCCGTTTGTGGCAACAACACCTTAGGCAACAAAATTCAAGCGTAGCAACCAAATTATATCGCTACGCTAAAGATAATTGCATTTACCACCTCTTGCTACCAAGAAGAGCGTCGCAATTTCTACTATTGCCACACTAGTGAATGCTGCGATAACATCCTATTGCCATGCTTGGCAACGAACAACCATGGTTGCAAAAAAAGCTATGTCTTGCAACGCCAAAATTTCAATGGTTGCAAGTTCTTATTGCAACGTGACTTTTTGCAACCACTGGCAACGAATATGATTTGGTGGCAACAACTAACTTTCGCAACCAAACTGAGCTTATTGCAACGTTTTTTCATCGATGCGCAAGGATCGGAAGTTAGTAGTGCAACAATTGTAGAGATCACATGGAACAAACATGAGATAAAATGTATACCACAAGGAACAAGAAAGTTATATTTTTGAAACACCTATAAATATATTTAAAGCTAGAAACACAATAATGAAGTGGCTAAACTCGTTTAGAAAAAGGTACATTAATTTTAAAATATAAAAAGTTTGAAATAAAGAAGAAAAAATAATGAAAAGTTAAATAAATAAAGTAAATTACATGAAATTATAGATGTTATAATTACAAAAGTTAGAAATATAATAAAAACAAAAAACAAAAGAAAATGATAAATTTTTAGGACATGCTTTATGGAATAATATACGTGGAGCACGATACTTTTGTTTGTGTGGTGATTGTGACCAAAATGGAAAGGTAATTTCCCTATTAATGAGATGTCTTAGCAGTATCTCCTACAATACTAGAGGCTAGAGGGAAGTTGTGGCTGTGGTTGTGGCTGAGAGAGATAGGAGAGACACACTCATACTTGGGACCCACTGCACATCATCAAAACTACCTCAAAAACCACTTTGACACATAAGATGAGTAATTTATGCAGTCAATTTTTTTTATCGTTGTTATTCAAATTTAGAAGTGGTTTTAAACTTAGCGACAAGTTCAGGGGTGTTGGTGCAAGGGGTTGCAAAACTAACTATAGTTTTCTTTATTTTGATTATATTTATCTCTCTTGTTTTGTTTCACAATTTATCTTATATATATTCTCTAAGAGCTATTAACAAAAGCTTTAAAACATCATGCTGGTCAAAACTAGGAATCTCATGATCCAAATCATCATAGTTTTCTTTCTTCTTCAAGAATATTTTTGTATGATGATTGTAAATAAGTGAAAGAAGCATCCAATGCATCAATGTTGGAAGACACACTTATGAAGATCTTGCGGAATGATGCTGGTGGTATGGGCAAAACATTTTATGGCAGTTTACTTAATCTTGAGAAGAGGTGGATATTCCCTTGTGTGATGCCCCCATCCCGCCTCGCTTCGAATCCAAAAACTGCAAAGTTGACTCCATCCTATTATGTCCTTGCAACCAAATGTACCATAAGAGTGGGTAGTACATGCATTGCATAGGTTAGTCGTACCTTATGTAAGATATTGTGTATTGTCTTATTTTGCAACTTATGTTAAGATGATGTAGTTAGTTACATTGCATAAAAATATCTTTAAATTAGTATATTTTTAAATCTCATTGATTTGTCATAAGAAATTATAAATATGGAAGAAAAATAAGTAAATAAATAAAATTAGACAAATTCATACATTAAGCATTGTAGATACCCACAAGGAACAAAATATTTGAACATTTGGAACAAAACACTTACAAAAATGATGAAAACATATTCTATGATTTCCCGATCTCTCAGTGTAGGTCGTTCTAGATGATTATCTTCGGTCAAAAGCATCCATCTAGGCTCTAGAACAAACCTCTATGATCTTGTCTCGTTCCCATGACTCAATCTGTCGCGCATCGATTCTAGGGTTCGTCCCGACCTGCCGGGTCACCCAGCCACTTGTGGCTGGTTGACCCGACCAAGGTCTGGACGACCCAATGAGTATTGTTTCCATCAGTTCTAATTACCTATCTTAATTCCTATCGTATTTTATCTATCTACAGATGGGTAGAGAGAAGGGAGACACTCGAGGCAAGGAGATTCGATCAGATGGTTCCTCAAGTGAGGAAGAGGAATCACGTGCATCGGATGAGGAGTATCACATTCATGTTCATGCTAAGAGATCCAAGCCTCAAGCTCCTCCCGCTCGTTCACAAGGTTGTGGTTGTGGACAAGAAGGCAATCTCGTCCTTAAGAAGAGGACCACCTCCATTGGTGCAACAACAAAAAGGGTGAGTACGAGTGATGTTGGGGATGGCTATGATGCAGAGATCAATCTTCCTATGTGCAAATGGCTATTCCCGTTCATTCTCCGGAGCGCACTAGGCATGATCCTCCTTTGGTGAACTATATGAAGAGTGGAACCAATGTGAGACCACTTTGTTTTCAAGACCCAAGGGTGCTCCAAAGGTCCTTTTTCAGTGATGATCGGTTTTGGCTTGCTCATCAAGCAGATTGGTATGAGTCCACCATCCTACCAAAGGGACGCATCACTACGGAGATGAAGTGGGTTGACTAGCAGTTCTTGATTGATCTACCTCCTCCTCTCCTAGAGGTTATGCAAGTTGTGCATCATCGTTGCAGGTTTATGGGAATCTCCTATCTTATGGGTTTGTCTTGTAATTGGTCCGAGGAAGTGGTGGCACAATTCTATGCCACTCTCTATGTTGACAATGATGAGAACACCATGCATTTCACTCTTGGAGGTAAGAGATTCTCATTCACTCTTAATGAGTTTGCCATGCTTTTCAAGCTTAGAGGTGCTACCACTACACATCAATTCTCAAATGATCTTGTCCACCTTCATAGTGGATATAAGTTAGAGGTCACAAAGATGAAGTTTATGTATGATAGAGCTTATGGCAACATCAGATATGGTCATAAAAGTGGACTCACTCCCTACTACAAGATGGTCAACCTTCTCTTTAGGTACACTCCCACTCCTAGAGGTGGTGATTCCGATAACATCTCACATAGCGCTAGAAACTTACTATATCAAATGGCTCTCGGTCAACCTCAATTCAATGCATGTCATTTCCTTTGGCAAGAGATCACCATATGCTCATACACCTCCTCTAGTGGTTCTCACTATGCACCTTACATTTTTATGTTAGTCAAGCATGCAACCCAACTTGATCTCAAGATAAACACCCCTCGTGAGAAGTACAAAGCTAGTAAAGGCAAGCTCATTCAAACCTTCAGATTTGGCAGCCATCAGACTGGTTTTGATCCTAAGGGAGATTATCCAGGCTTTTATCCCATTGAGGGACCTAGTGATGTGGGTGCCTCATCCTCTCAAGCCCGCGCTCAACATCCAAGGCGCTCCTTTGACCCCCTTTAAATGGAAGGTGCATCTCACTCTCATGGGGTCCCTCGGAGCAAGAAAGGAAAGCTGAATTTAATTGCCAAAAGAATCTTTGCTTGCTTTAACATGCATCGCCAAAATGCTAGAGAGCATGAGGCCGATAGGCAATAGTTGGAACAAGAGCTCCATAGGCAAGATAGAACCAAAAGGACATGCTTGCTAGACTCAAGCTCCCACACTCTCCGGTTCATGAGCTTCAAGTCTTTGATCCTCCTTCTCCCATTCATAACCCTTGGGAGGACCTTAGTTCTTGGGTCCCGGCAGATTAAGAAGAAGAACAAGATTATGGTGGTGGTGAGCGTGATGATGATGGGGACGACGACGACGACGACGAGTAGTTCCCTTTTTGGTGCTTGGTGCCAAAGGGGAAGTGAAATTTGAAGGATGGAAGCCCCTCAAAAATATCTATCTGTCTTTTATCTCGCTATTCATGTAATAGTTTAGTGGACATGTAATGAACTAAGTGTTGGTGTGATGGATGGTTGTGTGCCAAGTGAGAACTTTTATTTGTAAGACATAATTGTGGTACTTTATTTATGCTAGTGTGATGTAAGAACCTTAATTATTGTGTGTGATGCATGTGTTGGTTGGTGACTTGTTATTTTCCACTTTATTGTTGTGATATATCTTGTCATATGCATCACGAATTATTACTTATCACAGCTTTGCACCATGTGTTGTATGCAATGATTTAGGGGGAGCTTACTCTAAAATTGTGCTATTAGCATTTGAGGCAATTCTATTTGAAAAGGCGCATATGTAGGGGGGAGCTTTCATCTAAATAACTAGACCCAACTCTTGTATTTTATTCCTCCCTTATGAGCTTAAATTATAGTTGTCATCATTCACAAAAAAGGGGAGATTCAAAGAGCATATAGCCCCTAATTATTTTGGTGATAATGACAATTATAATTTGGGTATTTAATGGTTCAACTAAGGTGTGTGCAGGAATAAAAGAAATAAAAGAGCATATTCAAAGGAAGGGCCTCAATTTCATATAAAAGGTGTTGAAGCTCAAATTGCGCTTTAAATTTAATTTTTGGTTTGAATTTGAGTTTAGGAAACACCGTACTATACAAAGGGATGTGATCGATTAATCAAAGCTTGCTACATGTGCTTATCTTGAGAACCCTTCACCTTAACTTGTCTCAAAACAATCAGAAGAACCTTAGAATCACTTAGAAGCCTAACCCTAGCTGTCACAGGCTTATCGGGTCAATCGGCCCAGGTGACCGGGTGACCCGAGGCGGCTCTGGAGAGAGCCGAGTGACCCGACCTTGCCCGCAAGAAACCCTAACAACTCTTTCAAAATGAGGGGGTATTTATACCCCT
Organism: Cenchrus americanus; assembly: GCA_947561735.1. NCBI lineage: Eukaryota > Viridiplantae > Streptophyta > Magnoliopsida > Poales > Poaceae > Cenchrus > Cenchrus americanus. The sequence continues at coordinate 195,023,209 of OX387242.1, forward strand.
TCACTTCTTCCTCTTGTTGCTGCCTCCCATGAAACAAATACCTCCTTGAGCTCCATTCTCTCTCTCCCAACTCCTCTCCAAGCCACTCCAAGCAAGGATCCTCCTAGGGTTTGGGTGTGAGAGACTTTTAAGGTGCTTGTGTGAGCCCGTTGAGCTAGTTCTTCACTCGTTCATCTCAAGAAGCACTTGTGGCAGTCAGGATCGATTGATTCTTGTTTGTTACTCTTGAAGCTTGCTTCTAGACAGTTAGGCATCACCCGTTGAGTGCCCTCTCCGTGTGGAGCAATCGGGAGCTTTTGTATTACCCATACTTTGTAGATTTCTCTTAGTGAGCACCAATCTTCCTTTGTGGGGATTGGGTGAGGCAAGTGGCTCTTTGTTAGCCCACCCTTAGTGGGTACCTCAACGGAGACGTAGCTGCCTTTGTGGGAGTGAACTTCAGATTAATTCGCTTGTCTCTTACTTGTTTGAGTTCATCCCCTTTCTCTAACCCTAAAGCTAGTTTTGGATCGATCTCTCTATTTGTGTTGTTGTTTGTCAAATCTTTGGTTGCAGGTGGTGACTACTTCATACTCTCAATGTTTGATTCTTATACTTTCTGCAAATTCAAGTTTATTGTACTCTATCTTCACATGTTGGTTGATCCGGCCTAACTGTCAGGGTGACCCGGACCCCTCCATGTCATCCGACCCAAAGTGTCGGGACATCCAACCCCTGATCCGCTGCTCAGTTTTTGCAGAATTTTAAAGTGATCCTATTCATCTCCCCCTCTAGGCATCACAAGATTCTTTCACTAAATTTTTCAATGCAAAGTCATGCTTCAAGCTGTGCAAAAGGCCAATCATGGCACTAGGAGTAGAACTCGCCACTATAATATCATCAACATGTATCAACACAAAAAACTGTGACGCCATGTTTATTGAAATAGAAGAGCGAAGTATCTGCTTTGGACGGAATAAAACCAAGAGCAATAAGTTTAGTACTAAGACGAGCATACTAGGCACATAGTGCTTCCTTCAAACCATAGAGGGCCTTGTCTAGCTTGCACACAAAGTTAGGGCGAGTCTTGTCTACATAAATAGGGGGCTACCTCACATATACTTCCTCTTCTAGTTTACCATGAAGAAAAGCATTTTGCACATCTAATTGCCTCAAACTCCAACCTCGTGAAACAGCAATGGACAGGATAATGTGAATGGTAGCCATTTCAACAACTGGACTGAAGGTATCTTCATAATCTATTCCAAAACATTGCTTGTACCCTTTGGCTACCAATCGAGCTTTATAATTATCTAGAGTATCATCATCCTTAAGCTTGATTTTAAAAACCCATCTGCAATCTATAATATTACTTCCCTTCTTAGGTGGAACAAGGTGCCAAGTATTATTTTTCATTAAGGCATTATACTCAACATCCATAGCATCTTTACAATATTTATTTCCCAAGGCTTCTTCTACAGTTTGTGGCTCTCCAGTTGCTATTAAAAGACCATGGCGTATAGTTCCACCAGTGTATACCATAGGTCTTCGAATCCCATCTTGAAGATGTGTGTTGGGACGAGGTTGTTGTTCTTGTTCTTGTTCAGCCATAGGAGTGCCAGCCGCAGGAGATCCTTGAAACGAACCAAATTTCCATGAACGGAAACCCGACTCTCTACACCTCAGTGGTAGTCCCAGGAAGGCTACCATGTGCAATCCCTGTCTCAGCAATACCAAAATCCATAGAAAACAGGAAATAAAATAGAGTACATCATTTATTTATTTCATTAATCAGAGTACATCTCTTCGGCACATGTCGGGTACAAGTCCATCAGGACTGAATCAAATAGAAAAGAAAACATCTTGCAGCGGCTTCATGAAAGCGGGGAAGACTCCAACTCCTTAGGCATCTCGAGCATAGAAGGTTCCCTAATCGTCCCATCCATCGTTCTCAAGTTGTAATCCGGCTCTGTATAAGAGACGCCAGGATCTACCCGATAAGCGGGTAGGTCATGTCAGCTTCCCAACAAAGAGCAAAAGTGGTGTATATAACTACTACGTAGGATATAAACCTACTTTAGCTGTAGAAGGCTTAAGCAAAGTAGCAAAGCAACATTCAAGGTAAGCAGAAATATGTGGTGAGGTCAACACCTCAGGGAGGTCCACACCTCTGAGGTCCACACCTCTGGGTCCACACCCCGCAACAAGGATATCACACCAAAGCATTGAATCAAAACCACGATCCAGCTCCCAACTCTCATCTGTGATATGGGGTCCACCTGCTCCTATCCCCACATCTCAACGACCTCAGGCCGGGCTCACACACTCGGGGAAGAGAAGAAGCACAAGAAGAGTGTCTAGTCAGGTGAGAGATTAGAAGGCTATCCATAACTAGTGGGCACGAACTATAGCTATAGGTTTTACACTCTACATAGGTTGTACAACTGTACCCACCCGAATAGAGTCGTAATCGACCGTCACCAGGGTCGAACCCTACCATATGGTTGGAGTCCAAGTAAGTGGATAGCGCTGCCCTGCCTCTCTGAGTCTGTGCAACCCCTGCTATAGAGCTCATACTGCTAGCGAGGGGTCCCTCGAAGCTGTGGAACCCTTCCCCAGCCTTGCCAGGGAGAAGTCTTCTAAGGAAGAACAACGTCTCCCAGCATGATCACCCCAATCTACCAATAGGTGCGGAATGCTATCCACTACAAGTCTCACCCCGCACCCCCGCCCAATACAAGGCGAGCGGTTTGTACAGTAAAAGTCTACTGAAGCAATGTCAAATTGACGATCGGTCCCTAAGGTCTAAGAGCGAGCACTCCCCATCTCCATCACGTCCGAAACGCCGCTTGGGCGAGAGGCTAGATCACATCTCCTTGAGGTAGGCATTCACAAGTAACCAAATGACTCGCTCCCGCCAGTAACACGTCAAGGAAGAACACACCCAGAACTCACGCTAGAACACACAGAGATCTCCCACATCTCAGTCCAAGCCTAGAGCACCATCCATAATCAAGCAATAAAAGTATGGATGGTAAGTATATGGGACTAGCTAGGGGTCTGTAGCTAGTCTCGAGGTAGGTAAAGCAAGGAAATAGGTTAAATCAAATATCAAGGCATGGCTAATCAAATGGATATGCAATCCAACCAATCAATGCATTCATAAAAGTAAAGCACTAGCCTATAATAACAGCATGGGTTCTACATGGTTGGGAGTGACATGACACCTGCGTTGTGGTTGGAGTACTCGCTATCCGGGACGATGTACTCCGGGTCCTCCGCGTCCACTTGGTCGAAGCTCGGTCCTGTAGGCATGAGGTTCGACGTGCGCTTATGAAAGTGGTACACATCTAAGCAATAACTCCAAATAGAAAACTCTTTTAGAAAGCCAAACGAACTCAAACTAGCTATAATTAGCAAGATTTTGAAATTATGAAATTATAGAAATTGGTTTCATATCTTTCTGAGCGTCCAATAATTAGATATGATTTTTCAAAGGTAAAACATTTATAAATCATTTCCGAAATCATTTTAAAATAGAAAAGGGTTTTTATTAAAAAATTTGCTGACATCAGCAACCCTCTGTTAGTGGACCCTTAAGGGGCCAATGGACTTGGCCAGTTGGCCCATGAGACCAAAGTCCAGAAAACATCCTTGAATTCGTCTGTCCAGTGCGCTGGGACCGGCAGCAGGCTCCGCTGGGCTTTGGTAGGCCACGGCCCACATGGCGGCCTGTTAGAGTCCCTACGCAAGAAAGTCTAGCATCGGCCCTTGAACTCTCCCGGGTGCGCACATGCTCCCTGGACAAATTTGGGGTCCGGTGACTACCCTGCCCTCGTGTTGACGCGCACCAAGTGCTCGACGGAATGCCAGTGGCATTCCGCGGTGGCGATGGAGGGTCCAGCGGCGATTCAGCTCACCTGGTGGCCAAGCGACCCCCGAGGTAGTGTTTCCGTGCCACGGCCAGCTAGCACAAACGGCCAAGGTCCCATTTTGGGCCTTTATGGCTGGCGTGCAATGCGGCGGGGCGCAGCGCTCGGGTGCTGCGGCGCACGACGTAGGGCATGGCGTGGTTGGCCACAGGTTGAGCCTTGGCCACACACTGGGGTGCGCAGGCCTCAACCTTGCTTTCACGCACGTGGCATGTGACACGCCAGCCCGGGGGAACCTTCCGGTAGCCGGAGGTGCGACACGGTCGTGCGGCGACGCAAGGGGTCCCCTGCAGAAGTTCCACTGCGCGACGGCCGGCTCATGGTTCAAGCATTTCATCGCACGACAATGGCGAGCACATGGGCACGATTCGCCCAGGAGCTACACACTGTCGCAAGGTGGTAGTTCTGCGGCTCGATGGCCAGCACAGGCAAGAATCAAGGCGGCGCGTCTCGACGCCACCGGCGCAACGCTGGGGTGCGCTCCCTCATCACAGGAAAGAGACCAAGGAGGGAGATAAGAGAAGAAAGGCTGCGGCTTGCTCACGTTGGATCAGTGGTGGAGTCGTCGCAAGCTCGACGTAGTGGTACATGGTGGTGATGTAGTCATTCCCGGTGGTGGTGCACTCCTCTGGTTCGGCTCCTTGGACGCGAATGGCCTTCCTTCTCAGCATGAGAAACTCCGGTCTTGGCGGCTCTGACTCCATTCATGGCCAGCATCCGGCTCCCTTGGTGTGGCACAGCACAGCACGACGCCTCGCCTTCCCCATCTCCCTTCTCCTTCCCCTTCTTCCTTGTTGGCGGTGGCAATAGAGGATGGGGAAAACCCCAATGCGATAGGTGGGTGCCCCAGCCGGGGTCTCAGTTTGGGGTGTAAGCGCTCGGTCAAGGCGGCGCAAGGGCAAAGATGCAGCGACGCTAGGGGATTGGGCGCCTGTGCATGGGTGTCAACGTGGTCGCGCCCCTGTGGTCGTCGTCACGTCTTTAGGCTTGGCAGCTAGGGTAAAGGGGTCTTTTCCCCTGGGGGCTTCCCCATGTGAGCGCACGCACGAGGTGGCTCGGCGTGCGGGCCGGCCAGGCGGAGTGGTCGTCCCATCAGGCGTGAGCAGCACGGCCGGGCGCACACATTCGGCGAAGCGGCAAGGGAAAACAGAGGAGAGGGAGAGAAAGGAGGGGATGACAGGTGGGGCCTGCCAGTCAGCGAGAAAAAGAAAAAGGAATGGCAGCATGCTGTTGGACTGCGGCGGTGTTGGGCCGGTAGATAGGTTAGGGCTGTTAGGGGGTTTTGGGTCGAGAGTTGAGGGGGCACAGAAGAAATTCCACACCAGCAGCAAGCCCAAGTTAGTTTGTTAGGATCCGAAATTAGATTTGAAATTGGGTTTGAACTATTGTTCGAATTTGAATACTTTAAAATTCTAACAACACACAACTAAATCCAAATTAAATCCAAGAAAAATCCAACTCACTTACCACAGTTTGAATTTATATTATTATATTTGGCTTTATTTGTGGAGAATTTAAGAGGGATGGCTGCCATTTGAGGTTCAAACTGGGTCCCACTTAAGAGAAAACAAAAAGTTTTAAGTTTTTCAAAATTCTCACACCTCCTAAATACTGGTATGTTACAATCCTGGAGACCCTGCTCCAGCATCTAAATCAGCTATCACTGAAGATCCATCTAGTTCCTTCCGCCAAGATGGATCCACCCAGCGCAGGCTCGTGCGGCACAGGCAGTGCGTCAACCCCGCTGTCCCCCGGATGCGCCGAGGTGCGCGGCGTGGGGGATGTTGATTAGCGTGGGTGGGAGTTTGGAGGCAGGCGTTGTCGACGGATCACTGCACATGGAATCGCTGGAGTGGGGTGTTGTCGCAGTCGTGCCCCCAGACGCGCCGCTGCCGCCTGTGCCAATGATTGGCACAAGTCCTAAAGGAGATACACACAACCAATTAGCTCTGATAGCAGTGTCGGCTCTTGTTTCTTCCAGTTGTTCCTACATATCATTATTTCTTGCACCAAAATTTTTAGGATTAGCACCATTAGTCATAGACTCATCTAAAGAGTCATCACCATGGGATGGATTAAGGAGGTTTGGTGATAAAAGAAGGATTTCAGCTCTACTCCCTCCGTCCTTTTTGTTGGTTGCCAAGGAACAGAGATTCCCCTCACATGCATACTTTCCTAAGGACCATCAATAAGGGACAGAGGGAGTAAGTCTTTGATGAGGACATCCTCCACTATTACCCGTTGGCAAAGACGCAATATGGGTCGTGGCCCTGTTGTAGTCGGGCGGCGACCGTGTGAGCCTCATTATCCCACCTTGCTTAGCTTGGGAAGAGGAATCCACCTTAAAAGGGAGAGCCACCCTTCCCCTATCAGACTAGTCTTTTGGGGTGATTGGGCCTTTCACCGAGGGGCACCCTTGAGTTGCGGTTTAGCGATTGCATTGGCGCTTCAGGCTTGCTCGTCGCAGTCGGATCATGAGGGTCGGAACCTCGGGTGTGCGAATGCTAAACTGAGTAATCAGTGCATCAGGCTTACCATAATCCAATCCTTGCCTGGGCCGGATTCATCTGGCGTTGGGATGAATCCTCTACAACACTCAGTTCTACAACGAGAACATGTCTTCGATCACAGCCCAGAGAGCTGACACAGTCTCCTTTGCGGCGACTAGGGAGAGGATCTCCCGGGCCAGTGACCCGAGAACAAAACTTGGAACTTGTTGGTCCTTGGAGAACCATTCTTCATATGTCGGACTCGCCACTTTGGTGTCCTTACCGTCACTCCCTTTGCCATCTATCTCGCGGCAGGTGCTGGTGTAGAGCCGGTAAGATGGCCTTCAAGACGAGCTCCTCAGATGGTGGTGAGGATCTGAGCTCTCCACTTTGCATGATTGGTGCGAGAGAGTTTCTTGGTCACCGCAATGCCGAACCAGGGATTAGCAAGGATGGCGGAGGAGCAAGGCATTGCTTGGAGCTTGGGATTGTTGATGTATATGTGTTTTGTTAGGCTCTAATACAATGTGAGACGATCAGAGGAGCGGAAGGAATGGGAGAAACATCATGCCTTCTCCTTGGCCGGCTTCTACGTGTTATATGGCGAGGCATAGCCCCTCGTGTGGCTTGTACATCAAGTAGATGGATATGGTCAGCCGGTGGTTGAGATACAATTTGTCACAACAAGATCTACATCTAAACAACTCTACCAGCCGGCCATACTCCTATCTTCTAGAAGTTTACAACTGAATTACATTATCCAACAACAATCACCACACAAACAGAAGTATGTTGCTCCATGTATGATTTCATAAAGAACATCAAATATTTTGGTCAAATAAACTTATTTGTTGATTTGGTATATGGAAATCTCTGGTAAAGATGCTCCAATCACTAAAGGCAATCGTTGACACAAATCACTTTATACTATAATAAGAGTTTTGGATCATCTTCATCACAAATTATTAATTCTGTGTCGTGTACCCTATGAATCTAATGCAATTGTTTTGTAATGTTTCATGTCCAAATGCATTGTAATGTAAATTTTGGTTGTATGTAGAAACATCTGACATGATATGGTAATAAGTGGTGAATAGGTAACATATAGTAGCACGGTCTGCACCAGATTCACATATATGTATGAAAAAAATCTAGGCAATAATGGATACATGTCACGAGATCATAACTTGATTCAAAACATGCGCATAATAGGTAACATGGAGTAGCACTATTTGCACTAGATTCACATACAAGTTTGGGGAAAAAACCATGAAACAATGCATACAGATCATAGAGCTTGGTTCAACAAGTGCTGGACAAGAAGGTTCAACAATGAGAAAATTCCTTTTGTGCCACTGAGAAATGCAACATATGTGCTTTGTGCCATTGAAAATGTAACATGAGCTTTATGCCATTGTTTCTAATTTCCCATTCCTTGTATGCCATTCCGCCGTCTACACCATTTTCTGCTATGAGATGCTGTTGCGGCCCCATGCATTATTCGGTGAGAGAAAAATTCCCTTTCTTCACGTCGCTCCCCCGTGCTCCCCGTATTGTCACCACTTTCCTGCCGAGCCGGTGTCGCCACCTTCCTCGCCGCGCAGGATCTCCTCGGCTTCTCCAGAGATACGAGCGCTCTTGGTCCCAATGAACGATGACGATTGTGACGCCATCAACACCGAGGATGAGAAGGGGGGAGAGCGGCGCGGCGATCACCGGGAGGCCAGTGCGACATGGTGCGGGAGCAAGCAATAGGCACCACCGGCCACTAACGTGGGAACTGGACGACAGACCACCAGCGCGAGGGCAGCCAATCTCCCTCCCCGGAGCTCCCTCCTCCCCCGGCCCTGCCTCGAATGATGGGTCGTGGGCGATGTCGACGTAATGCTGGCTGGCGTGTGCGGCCGGTGGGGCGGCTTGTGCAGCTTCGAGGAGGAAGTGTGTGCGGTCGCCGGTGTGTGGAGGAGGGCTAGCACCACTGCTCTGCAACTCTTGTGTGATGGGGCTTGCGTCCCCTCGCTGTCGCAGGCCCCCTTCTCCTCTGATGCGGAGGGAGGCCGACACCATGGAGTGCGAGAAGGGGAGGGTGAGAAGGGGCCAGTGCGGGTGGTAGCCAGATGACGCCAACACATGGTGCTGCTGCTCCACCAGAGACCCCATGTGGCGGAACAGGCTCGATGCACCGAGGGAGGCACGTCGATGTGGTGGGGCTTGAAGGTCTGGGTCACGTCGTTGTGAAGTTCGCCAGGGTGTTCAGGGCCAGGGTGACGACGGCCAGTCATTGCTGGCGAAGATGCTGGAGGCGCTGGACCGACTCGGTGCCAACACATTCATCCTCAGCAATGACACCAGTGCGACAACGTCATCCCAACGCCAAACGCGCCGCCACTGCCAGGTGGGGCCCGTAACAACATGTCACGGCAACAAACATTGCGGACGACAGAATGGCATATAGGGAATGGGGAATTAGAAACAATGGCATAGGGCTCATGTTGCATTTTTCAATGGCACAGAGCACATTAGTTGCATTTCCTAGTGGCACGAGGAATTTTCTCTTCAACAATACAATGGTTCACACACATCCACATATCAAATACCACACAACATACAGCAGGTTCACATGTAACAATGGATTTTTTTATTTTAACCCTTTTTAATCTACAATTTTAAAAATAGCTCCTCCCAAACTAAAATTCTAAGAACTAGCACATTTGGTCGCACCAAAATCCGTCGCACAACTAATAATTGAATCATGCCATATGATGCAGCGCGACTAATGTACACGGTGGCATTAGGAAAACTCGCAGCTGATGTGGTGAATGGAGTCACACCAGGCCTGTGGCACGATTGATTCACAAGTTACGCCACAAAGCGTGGCATGACTCTCAGCCACGTACCACTCCCAGGTGCGCCTCCTGCTCTCATTTAGCCGTGTTTCGTTCTTCATTTTAATTAGCAAATGAACTCCTAAATATGTGAAACTCGAGATGTATGATCTATAGAGTGCATAGTTCCATTTTAAATATTTGCACTAAAAACCATGGTGTATAAAATGAGAAATCTAATTTCGAAATAGCCTAAGTATTATTGGATCAACACATCAAATTTGTTGTTTGAAAACAGAGCCAACTAGTCAACTTTGTAGCTACTGTTTGAGAAATTTTACACTAAGACCTCAAACATTTATGGACTACAATTGAATTTGGATGTTTATATAGAATTTTGGATATGTTGATGATAAAGAAAAGTAAAGAATTTATAGTTTAAAGGAGGCTTAAAGTTGGAAAGTAGTGTTGTTTTCTACTTAGCTGGAAAATAACAAATTTCAATCTAGAATGTTGTCTTGATGATTTATTAGAAATTTATTATTATCATATCTCACAAATAAAGTTGAGCTTGGATAAGATATATTACAAGGTTGTGTATCATCATATCATCTATATGTGTGATTTTTTTTGTTGAATTTAGATGACTTTTTTGTCGTGGTTTGTGTTGGCGGTCAAATATGACACCCCTAGAGCATTTGTTACACATTGGTTTCTCTTTCATTTGGAACCAACCCGCCACTAGGCACACTAATGATGTAACAAGTTCACTCTTTCATGTTATTTTGGAAGTATAATGTTTATGCAGGAAATCATGTGCTTAATTGATAAATTTGCATCAACTTCGGAGATTGTTTTGCAAGAGAATCAAGGAGCTCTATTCGTGTATGAACTTATTTCCAAATGTGGCAAGGACCAAGATGCAAATATGAAATATTCCCGATGACTAAGACAAAAGACTAGAAATTCATGCGACAAGACCCCTTTTCTTGATCGTGGGGATAATGACGTCTAAAGCCCATATGCGAAGGTGCAAAATGTCAAAATTGGAAGAAAAGCCGTATGGAGAAAGACGAGCCTGAAGTGGGCCAGAGGGCCCGGGCCCTTGAGATTTGGAGATTCAACCATTAGATCAACTCAACCCGAGAGATATTCGCGTAGCCCAGAATAGCATGATCTTTCGATGCAAATTCAAATACTTAAACAGCCTCTAATGGAAAAATGTTAAATACCAAAGTTGTGAAACTTGTTGAGAACTCATATATGAACATATGGAAAGCCCAATTCGGATCAAGGATCTAGGAGATATGGCCTCGAAATGCCTGTTGTGCAGACAAGACTGAAATCAGATAGATTATCTTCCGAGGCTGTTTTGGGGATCTTATCTTTGTTTCCAAAAAATGCAATGAATACCAAAGTTGCAGATAATTTCGGGACACACAATTTAGACACCGAATTTGCATTATTTGGAGTCCGGACGTGGGAGATATGGCATCGGCAAGTAAGGGCTGCGAAATAGAAGAATCTGGACGAGGCTGATTTTATGAAAACCAAATTCACTTCTGTCCCAAGTAAGATCTCGTGCATGGCAAGGTGAAGCACGCCCCAAGACTCCCCAAGGGCATAAATACAACCCCCTGGACATGCAAGGAGTGGGAACGTTTCAAATCCATTCATCAGAGAGCCGCTATATTGAGGGACACACACCGAAGGAAGCCGACGGCCGTCGCAAGTCCTTGATGTTGCCTAGGAGATGGCTTAGGCTAGACCCTATCCACCATGGTTGGCCCTGCGTGGTGAAGACATGATGGAGTTCCGGAGCCATGCCTTGGATTCATCAAGGCATATGTACTTTTGACGATGATATCAATCTAATCTTGTCTCTACTTTTGATCTACTATGATGCATGCTTTATCTTCAATATGTGTAGCTAGCATATGTTCTTAGTAGGAATAGATTAAATCGATGGTTAGTTTATGTATTGCGGATACATCGTAGTAGTGCATGGGAAGCCGGTAGTTGATTACCGTCGTGTGGTGACAACATGTGGGAGAGAAAAGGCCAAACGAATGTGTAATGTTGAGTTTGATCTTTGGTGAGTATCGTGAGAGTTGTTGCGCAGCCACCAAGAGGAGGAGCTTCGAGTAAAAAGCACTCGGTGGGCGTTTGAGGTAAAGCTTGGGAACCTTAGGTGTGTCGTCTACACACACCTTGCAATGGCATTTACGGGAAAGTACTAGGGCTAGATTAGTTTATCACTTTGGTCGGAGTTGCAACTAGGATACGGTGGGCTCATGCTACCTTTGGTAGTGTTACCTTATGGCTACCGAATGTGATCCATCCAATGTTTGTATGTTAACCCCTTTAGGGATTAGATGGAAAACCTTAGACGGTTCGCTTCCGATCCACGGATTGATAAACCTTGGGGGAATACTCTAAGGGAATAGTTGCAATGATCTGTGCGCTTGCGGTTCGAACTTGACGTGCTTTTGAGCCATAAACAGTTTGTACAAGTTTTCACGAAGGTTGTGATTTCCACTATATATGTTCCTTTAAAATTAGACCGCTAACTAATGATCAAAATTTGTTACCAACGACTGTCTCATGAAGATTGTCTGCTTATCTTTGTCCATATATGATTAAATTGTAATTAGTAATAACTCTATACATTTTTTCATCTGCATTCCTATTTTTTCACTTTGCATCACGCCATCATACATTGTGTTTGACATAAAAATGAATATCCGATACGTGTATAAACGGTGTACATTGTAACACAAAATCATGCATATATACCATAGCTTACCATTTTATATTAACAATGAGATAAATAGGAATCTAGAGTCATATGATGGTACGCTATATTCGATGAACATGCAGATAAATAGATTAAGATTTAAGTCCATAATTTAGATTGTATTTAGAAATTAACTTTAAGTTATTATATACTAAGTTAATGGGTAATTTAGATTAATTAAAAATATGGCTTAATTGCTATATATTTAATTTTATAATGGCACATTTTTTTTTGAGCGAACACAATGGGGCAAAGCCCCACGTCAACAATAGAAATATATCGCAAAGAGTTTAGAGAGACTTACAGCAGCAGCCCAACCAGAGGTTAGGCAATCAGAAACAGAAAAGGGGAGAAAAGACTAAAGAGCTAAACAGTTGTAACAGGAAAAACACACCCTAGAAAGGAGGAAGCTAATAGAAAGGACATGAAACTAGAGAGCCTCAATCCATGAAATAACTGAAAAATGAAATAATGGCACAAGTTGATACTTAAGATATTTGTTTAGGGTTAATTTTAGGCTACTTTCATAATAGTATTGGGGATACATTTTGGAACACACAACAGACCAATGGCTATGTTTATTAAAGTCTCTAGAATGGATCCTATGATATTTCAATTTTTATCAAAATTTGTAGGATTTATCTTTGTCGTAGTGCATCTCCTGAAAAATTATTAATGCGGAGTCTCCAATTGAATAAAAGAGGATACATTGCTAAAAATAAATTGTTACCTTGAACTCTCTTTCATTTGTTAACATTCTAAAATAATACTAATAAGTTTTATCAAATAATAAACACAATCTCAAGATATACAATTTGAATTTTAGATATGAACATTATATCTATTGTTTAAGCACCAAGATAATTTTTCATAAAAAAGATTGAACTACAAAGTTGTAGATTGCATCGAGCTCTGCAATATTTTATATAACTTATTTCCATCCAAAGTCATATCAATAAGTTAGGTTTTTTTAAATGTGTTGTTAAGCAAAATTTCTCCGTTTCATTAGATCTGAATATCGTACATGACTTGGTCAGGTTGCTGCAACAAGCTAGGGGGAGTTTATAATTAAATTAAATAAATAGAAATTAATAACCAATGCATGCACCAGCCATATACTAGTATTAATTGTTGATCCATATATATCATCGTCGTTCATCAGTAGTCGGTGACGTGCTGGTAGGTCGGTTGGTTGGTGGGTGCATTTTCCTCCCTGAAGCTTCTTGAAATGTAGTGGTAGCTACTGACCGGCGGCGGCCGGCCAGCGGGCTTGCAGGCACGCCTGTTTCCCTTTTCAGATCGAGTTCAGTTCAGTCGTAGCAAAGTCCAAAAGACATATGCTCTTGGCCGAAAAGCTTGTATGGTGGTAGTGAAGAATATAAGTGGAAATTTGGTCTTTGTGCCACTGCACTCTTCCCCTTTTGCTTTTTCCCAATCGTGCAGTCACCACACGGTATATTTTATTTCTAGACACGTTCGTGCACATTGGGTGAGGCAGAATAAAATTAGGTAGAATCTGGGAGCTCTCCTATCCTCCACGATTATTCTAGCAGCCATGCATGCGGCGAATCGGTCGCGCAATTATTGTGAACACTGATCGAACACACGTACACGTCGACACGCGTAAGCGTGCCGCCATTACGTACAAGAACCAAACTTCCAAAGTTCCTGCTTTTTATGGGCACTATAGATGCTGATGAATCCTTGACCGACCAAGCGGAGCATGATACGTATGAAGCAACTTTTGGGAAAGGATAGTAGAACTAGTAAAATACTCCATTCTTTCGAAGATGAACGCGTCCATGGCCACTATTATATATCATTTTTCACATAGTATAAATCATTTTTTCAGAACGCAGAGGTAGATAGTTAGATATACTCCCTACATCTCAAATTATTCTTCTTATACTAAAATTAACTTTTCCTATGCATATAGATATCACTACTACAGCACACGTACATACGCCTATCTCATCACAAACGGTTTTTGGCAGTGTATGTCTAAATGCATAATCGAAGCTATGCATCACGAAAAGTCAGAATGAATGGATATAGAATGCTGATTAATATGTGGGTGTGTTATCTAATCTCATTGGGAATATGTATGATAATTGAGTGAAATATACACTAGTACATATTTTGCCATCCTATCACCGTCTTTTTTAAAAAAAAAATGGTGAACATTGTAGATGTTAGAACCGACCTGAAAATATGTATCACCACTGGTTCCAACCATCGATCGGTGAGAAAGAGGGGAGGGAGGACCCAAATTTTTTATCATTTTGAGGAGGATATGAACATTCAAATTCTATTAACACCTATAACCCTCCGAAATCTCGTTGGCGCTACGAACACTACGTGAGGGTACACTGCCTTCATATGTTTCTGCCATTGACATTATCGTAAGATGTGAGGCTTATCGATCAATATATGTGATCCATGTTTGAGGAGGTAGCGATTGTTTTGGCGATCCCCGACAATAAACACTAAGGTTTGTACGCTCATATGCATCTATCATCGGACTCCAGTGCCCGTTCTAGTTGTCTTTCTGTGTTTTGGTCCCGTGCCAATTCGCCATAACGTAACCGTTTCCCTCCATGATAATCATGTCCAAAACGCCAATGGCTTTCCAGTTTTTGGGGTTCAGAATTATACGTTATCCTGCTGCCTACAGTGGCGTGGGGGAGACAAAGCAACCGCATCATTTAGAAGATAGTTGAGCATACAGTTGTGGTCAGGGGCAGAGCTAAGCCTATTCACCCATGTCAGCTGACGCTGACATCAGTGACAAAAATGGTATACAGAATTTTTTACATACAACAAATGGTCAAATATTGTGATCAAAAGTCAACATTGACAAGTAATTTAGGACGGAAGGAGTATGTATTAATAACCAGCGAGCAAATGTAATTTCTTACTTTTCAGATATACTCAAGTCATTGTTAGTTGTTACAAATTTTTTTAGATAATGGATTACATAACCCGGCCTCTACATCCAGGGATGTACACAACCAAAAAGTACAGACCAAAACTGGTTTAGGGAAGCAAGCCAAACATAAAAAATTCATAAACTAAAGCAAACGATAAAAGTGCTTCCACCCTCTATTGGAGATATCTAGAGCGACCACTTCCAATCTCCTGCTCAGCATAATGAGGGTGTCCTTGGCTTGCTCGTCACGCTGGAACTGGGACCAGGAGCGTAGCCAGTATGCTCCCCTGAAAATAACCTGCATGATAGAGTTAGTTTTCAATTTGTTGAAGATTACATCATTCCGGCATCGCCAGATAGCCCAGTATAGCGCCGCTACACCCACCCAGATCAAACCTTTGAAATTCTTAGGTTGATTATTAAGCCAAGTACCAAACAAATGGCTAATGGATCTGGGTTGGTTAAGATTGGTAGCGAAGAAGATTATCCGCCAAATTGTTTTAGCAAAGGGGCAGTCAAGGAAAAGGTGTTGGATGCTCTCATTCCTATTACAACTAACACATTTCTGGCTTCCTTTCCAATTTTTCCTAGCCAGATTGTCTTTAGTGAGAATTACCCCCCTTTGTACAAACCAGAGAAAGATCTTTATCTTTAGTGGAATCCTCATCTTCCATATATTTCGATGCTAAAAGGGAGGATTTGTATCAATAAGATGGTGATACAACGACCGGACGGTGAACAAGCCTGACCTTGTTAGGCCCCATTTAAAAAAATCTGAGCCTTCGGTTAGTTGCACGTGTGAGATTCGTGCTACTAAACCAAGCCAATCTTTAAGATTGTTATCCACAAGAGCCCTCCTGAAGGAGATATTTAGAGGACTTGTGGCCATTATCTTGGCAATTGTCGCGTGTGGCTCCCTCGCTATATTATACAAGTTCGGGTATTGAAATTTTAGCGGCTTGTCTCTTATCCAAGTGTCTTCCCCGGAATCTCACATTGGTCCCTTCCTTTATAACAAAGGAACCTAAAGACAAGTACCTCATCTTTTATATGCATGAGCCCTCTCCAAAAATGCGAGTCATAGGGTTTGGCTTCCACTTGAGTTAGGGATTTAGCTCTTAGGTATTTATTTCGGAGCATCGTTTGCCAGATGCCATCTGTGTTTAGTAGATTAACTAGCCACTTGGCTAACAGACATTTATTTTGCAACTGCAAATCAAGAATACCTAGACCACCCTGATCTTTAGGTCGACATAAGATGTCCCATTTGGCAAGTCTGTACCTGTGTTTAAGCGAGGATCCTTGCCAAAAGAACCTAGACCTGTAGTAATCCAAGTTTTTGATGACCCCTTTCGGTATCTCAAAGAAGGACATCATAAACATGGGCAGGCTACTTAAGACTGAATTGAGTAAGACAAGTTTCCCTCCGTAGGATAGGTATTTTGCCTTCCAACAAGAAAGTTTTTGTTCAAAACGTTCTTCAACCTTCTTCCACTCTGAATTCAAAAGATGTCTATGGTGCATTGGGATCCCTAAATATCTGAAAGGGTAAGTCCCTTTATTACAACCAAAGAGAGAGGTATAGAATTCCTCCATCTCTTTAGCTTGTCCATAGCAAAAAAAGTTCACTCTTATGGAAGTTGATCTTAAGCCCAGATAACTGTTCAAAAGCGCAAAGCAGAAGCTTAAGATTTTTCGCCTGCTCGGGATCATGGTCAATGAAGATGATAGTGTCATCAGCATATTGAAGGATCGACAAACCATCATCAACAAGAAGGGGGAGCACTCCTCTTATTTGACCATCGGCCTTTGCTCTATTGATGAGTAGAGCCAGCATATCGGCAACGATGTTGAATAAGATTGGTGACATAGGATCCCCCTGTCTGAGTCCCCTTTTTGTTTGGAAATAATTCCCAATATCATCATTAACTTTGATCCCCACACTTCCACCAGTGACCATGCTTTGAATCCACCTACACCATTTTGGTGCAAAGCCTTTCATGCGAAGGGTTTGTTGTAGAAAGGACCATTTGACCTTGTCATAAGCCTTTTCAAAATCAATTTTAAAAATGACACCATCCCGCTTTTTGGTATGAAGTTCATGAATAGTTTCGTGTAGAATAACTACTCCTTCCATGATATTCCTACCAGGCAAAAAAGCAGACTGTGTCGGGCTTACGACCTTCTTGGCTACAAGATTAAGTCTATTTGTTCCCACTTTAGTGAAGATCTTAAAACTCACATTTAGAACACAAATTGGTCTATATTGCTGAATTTTTGTCGCATTATGAATCTTTGGGATTAACGTAATGATTCCAAAGTTCAAGCTGAACAGATCCAGCGCCTCCCTATGTAGATCAGCAAAGAGAGGTAAAAGATCCGCTTTGATAATCCCCCAGAAAACCTGATAGAATTCCGCAGGAAATCCATCAGGGCCTGGAGCTTTATTATGCTCCATTTGGAAGACTGCATTTCTCACTTCAGATTCAGTGAAGGCAGCAATTAGGGATTCATTTTCCTCCTGAGATATCTGAGGTATGTCGAGGATACGATCCTCTACTAGTGAAACCCCAGAAGCCTCTGGTTGTCCAAAGAGATCCTTATAGTAGTTAGTAATATGGCTCTTGAGGCAATCCTCTCCCACAACAACCCCTTGATCATCCTCTAGTTTAAAGATTCGTTGTTTTCGATGTTTACAATGTCTTGGTAAGTTCATATTGTTATAATTAAGATGTAGCATTCACCATGATAATGAGCGTTTGATTGTCACCCTAACAATCCAATTTCTCACCAACCCACTAAGCCCGGTTCATGTTACTCGGTTTTTCTCACGTGTCTATACGAAATAAAGCATCAATGAGCACATATACAGGACAAGCAAGGAAGACAAACTAGAGACAAACCTTTCAGTCCAAATCTACTTTGTTTTGAAAGCTTAGTCCACATCTACTTTACCCACATCCATCCAAGAAACACACCAATATACCTCTAGTCTAGACAATCTTTGTACTTGAGATAATCATTGAGAAAGTAAGGATGCAGGGTTATTCTGTGCTCTAGCTACTCCTTTTTCAAAAAAACATTGACTTTATGCATATGTTCATCAAATTATACACAGACATGCAAGATATATTCTCTTGTTATATCATCAGGAGTAGTAGTTGAGCCTAGGGATTACTAATGACGAAATACTAGTTAATACATCATTTTCTTTCTACAGCTTCATTAATCAATTATACAAATATCATCACACAGTACTCCCTATATAATATAAACAAAAATGGAACTTTTTTCTTTACCTTTCAAGGCTCCTGATTGTGTCGTCTATCACCTGTTCTGCTGGAAGAGTTTTTTTCCCTCCATTTCAAATGATTTTATCCTCATCAATCATGCATAAATCTTGGCGAGTTTTACATTTTTCTACATACAAATATGTGAATATAAGACATCGCTAAATTAAAGATAGCAATGATCTGCGCAGTTTTGTCAGCCAGCGTGTGATTGCGATTGCAACGATGGGGGTCGTGCTCCTAATCCTAGTAGCCGCTGAACGGCCGGTGCAGCGTGACTGAGCCTATGACGCCGGCCGTGGAGCCTATGGCTCCGGCGACGGAGACGAGGAAGCAGGCGGCGCTGAGCGTCTGCAGGCACACCCACCGCGTGCTCCACCTCGGCACGCCGCGCTGCGCGATGTACATCTCGACGGGGAAGTAGACGGTGAGCGGCCAGAACGAGATGGCGCCGAGCAAGCCCACGACGTCGCCGAAGAAGGGGAGGCACATGGCAACGACGGTGGTGAGGCAAACGAACGCCGTGCGCCACGTGAGCCGGAACACGCTGAGGACGAAAGGCCCCACCCGCACCTCCCGGGTCAGGAACCTGCTCCCTGGCCACCGCGCCGCCGCCCGCGTCTCGACGAAGGCGAAGAGCGGCTGGACGAACACCTGGTACGCGCCGACGAGGTGCACGACGATGGCGGCGTTGGCGACATCGAGGAGCCAGTAGGGCTCATAAAAGCCGAACCCGGTGAGGAGGTTGTCGGGGGCGTCGTCGCCGAACGCCGCGTACCCCATGCACCCGCACAGCATGTAGAAGGTGGTGGTCGTCGCCACGCTGACCATCGTCGCCTTCTTCATCACCGTCGACTCCGACGGCGGCGGCGCCCGGATCGTGTCCTGGATCTCGATGAGGATGTAGGCGTAGGAGTAGGCGAAGGAGATGTCGCCGAAGGCCTGCAGGCTGCGCCAGACCTTCTGCGCCGGCGACACCCCGGCGACGGCGCTGATGCCGGCGAGGCTGCCCCTGATCCCGCCGTTGGCGACGGTCTGCGCGATCCCGAGCGAGAGCCCGATGGTGGCGTAGGTGAAGGACATGGCGGCGGCGACGATGGAGAGCCACCATATCTGGTCGAAGTCTGGTATCTGCGAGAAGATGATCTCTACGGCGCCGAACAGGATCATGTACGGGTTGCTCGAGCTCCGGCACGGGTTCCTGTGGCCCTTGTCATGGAAGCAGTCCGCCCTCTTGATCGCCCTGCAAGAACAAACATGATCGGTCGCACGCGTTCATATATATGCATATATGTAAATATAACAAGGAAACGAAGATGCATATATGTATATATAATAGATATAAATATATGCTTACAGCATGCTGATGGAGGAGGCGATGGTGTAACCGATGGCGATGCCGACGAGGTTGGCGTACTGAATGACGCCGCAGAGCTTGACCTTGGCGCCGCCGAGGATGGCGCGGACGGCCTCCGTGTAGGTGTAGTTGCGCTTGCCGGATACGGGGTCGCCGCATCGGTAGCAGTCGGCGAGGAGCGTGGAGGTGTAGAAGCTGATGGCGGCGAAGACGACCATGGCGACGAGCCCGGCACCCCAGCCCAGCTGCGCCATCGCCCACGCCAGAGATAGCACGCCGGCGCCGATCACCGCCGTGATGATGTGCGCGCTCGCCGTCCACATCGTGCCCGTCCGCCGCGGCCGCCCGTCGTCGTCCAGCCGCGCCTCGTCGCCATGGGTGATCCCCGCCTCCACTGACGACACCTCCAACGCCGCCGCCTCCCCGGCCTTCGACATCACGTCGGACGACCGACCTCCGATAATCCTTCCAAGAAGCAAACTATCAAGCTACCAGTAGGAAACAAACAATGTCGGCACTGATAAGATCTGATCTTGATCTTTGCTTGCTTTGCTGTGGTGAAGAGCGTGCATGTGCGTGTGGATGGGGAGGGTCGGAGGTGTGTTTATAGAGATGGATCAGACGAGAGCGGGAGAGCGTGAATATGTGATAGCGGCGTGTATGGTGGTGGTGGCAGTGTACCAGTGGCTGGTTCGTCGAGTCGCCTCGTGGAAAGGTGGAGGGAGGAGAAGTCTTGTCTTCTTTCTAACTTCCACTGCTGCCATGCCAATGACTAGCAGGATGTATATATTCTCGCACACATTCTGCATGCATCTTTTTTCTCCTTTCCTGTAATGGACCTTTCAGTTTCTTACCGACGACGTCGTTTGCTGGGTTTCACCCTACCTGTACTGTAACTTTGTTCAAATAGCTGTCGTTTGCTAATTTGGCGTTTGATTCTTTTTTGTTTCAAAAAAAAAACAGGGGATGTCCTGCGCAACACCAACAACTCAACAGCATAGCTCATAGACGTGCGCCAGTGCGTAGCTTGTAGGAGTATATTGAAAAATATAAGTCCATATTTTTGGTCATATGTCAATTTTTTTAATTTTGTGTTACCTTCAACTAATACCAGTCTATTCGTCTGACTTATCAACCACCTGCAGCCATCATAACTTTTCTCTTAGAACAAATCAGCCACTAGCCACCATCCAACAATATTTTTTCTCTCAGAACAAACCAGCACCAGCAATCCGCCACTAGCCAAACGAACAGGCCGTACATATCTAAAATGTTATATGAATTTATAATATAAGTCAAGAAGATTCTTTATAAAACATTTATATATAGGGAAAATCCATTCTATATATATAACTTACACTTTACATAACATAGTATGTTTTATAAATATTGTTTGTAAAAGTAGCACATTTATAAGCCTTGTGAATGTTCAAATCGACTGCAAAAATCTATATCACCTTTTTCTTTTACCATGTACACAGCTGGCCGGGCTCTCTTTTACAATAAACACCATCCTCTTGTTATTTTTTTCCTGCTCCACATGTGTAAAAATGTCACTTATTAAACGGGCTTTACGCAACACAATCGGCTTGCATGATTACGATGTGCATGTGAGGAATGAAAAGACGAATCTTTGTACTCGTTGATGCGTGGAAAGATTATCAAAAGGATGTGCTGGTAGGTGCGCCATATCCCCACTTTATGTCACCTTTAATTTCACCTGAACTGAGGCTAGTCCTAGTACATTGAATACATGTTTTTGTCTTTTGTTTGGTTTGATAAATCATTTATTCAATGATCTCAATATCCATGATTTTCCTCTATGATTTTCCTCTGTACAAATGTTAAGCCTAGGAAAAACAAATAGTTAATTTTCTCGAGTGCATAGAAAACAACAATACGCGGCATATACTGTATTAGGAAAAACTGTATTTCAACACGTCTACTGGATGTTGTCTCGGTGACATGGCAATCTTAAATATAGCCTCATAGCCTGAAGTTTCTGGACATGCCGTAGTGACCGGCCGTCTAGTCAGGCACACATTATCTGTTCCTCGGTCTTTTCAGGACAAGTTTAACGGATGAATAATTTCTTCCACAGGTGGTACGTCTTTTCTCTCTATTTTTCTTTACTGATTATTGTGATTACTATGCATACCAGACTATCTAGCTACAGGCCACGCACCAAACTAGTAGAAGGAGCACGCGTACCACTTGACAGGGACGAGGTGCCCAACGCTACGCCCTACCATTTGGTCGCGGTCATGGCATACTGACATCCATCCATACACTATACCTGCGGATTGCCACACGATCCGATCGATCGGGACCATTTGGTAAAGTTGCTGACGCAGAGGTATCCAAATTATATGGTCGTCATGCATTCACTACGGCAGGCAGGTTCTTCCCCGGGTGCCAACTGCACTCGGGGAAGGACCAGTTGCACTCGGGGAAGGCTTCCCCGAGTGCAACTCTCGGGGAAGAGGGTCCGGGGAAGAGGCTCACGGGGAAGCCGCCTTCCCCGAGTGCCAAAAACTGCACACTCGGGGAAGGCTTCACCGAGAGGCGCGAAGCACTCGGGGAAGATTTGTGGATTTTTTTTTAAAAAAATGCAAAAGGCCCGCCCGCCCGCCGCTCCGGCCGCGCCCGCGCGCGCCCGCCGCGCGCGCCGCCGCCGCGCGCGCCGCCGCCGCTCCGGCTCCGCGCCGCCGCTCCGCCCTCCGCCGCTCCGGCCGCCGCTCCGGCGGCCGCGCGCGCGCCGCTCCGGCCGCGCCCCCGCCGCTCCGCCGCCGCGCCCGCCGCGCGCCGCCGCCCGCGGCCGGGAGGCCCCCGCCGCCGCTCCGGCTCCGCAAGCCGCCGCTCCGGCCGCGCGCCCGCCGCTCCGCCGCCGCACTCCGCCGCGCCCGCCGCCGCCCGCGGCCGGAGGCCCCGCCGCCGCTCCGCTCCGCCCGCCGCGCGCGCGCGCGCGCCGCTCCGCGCGCCGCCGCTCCGCCCGCCGCTCCGGCCCGCCGCTCCGCCCCGCCGCCGCGCCCCGGGGAGATGCGGGGGAGAGGGGGCCGGGTTGCGGCGCGCGGACCCGGGGAGAGCGGGCGGCGGCGGATCCGAGGTGGGGGCGTGGGGGTGTGGCGGCGCGTGGGGGGGATGCGAGGGAGACGGCCGCCGGGGTGGGTTGGGGGCACAGATGGGTGGGGGGTAGGTTTTATACACTAGGGTTTGCTTGCTGCTGGGCCGGCCGGATTAAATGGGCCGTCCATAATAAATGGGCCGACAGGGGTCTTCCCCGAGAGCCGTATTCCTGGCACTCGGGGAAGCGTCTCTTCCCCGAGTGCCAGACAAACGGCACTCGGGGAACCATTTTTTGTTTTTTGTTTTTTTGCCTCATTTTTTTTGAAGTCATCCCACATTATTTTAAACTCCTTGATCAAATTTGGGGTTATTTTGAATTTGTTTTGTATATTTCATTAGTTTTTTTCATTTTGTTGAATTTTTTAGCATTTTTCAAATTTGAACTGCAAGTGCATGAAGTAATGAAATTTCTTAATTCAAAAAATGATATTCATTATATTTGATGTATGTTCAGGCCATATCTAGGAGGCCACATGAAATTTCGAACATCTTTTTGCCGTAACATGACGGACAACTACCAGGGAAAGTGTCTGTAAATTATATAAAAGCCAAACGAAGTCCGAAAATCATGAAACTTGTCTGGGTGTCATGTTATGGCATGTAGAGGTTGTATGCAAGACTTGAGAAGATTTCGAGCAAGTTGGGACGTCGGATGCCTCAAACCCAGACATCTCCACACATGATCAAGTGATATCATGTGTGGAGATGTCTGGGTTTGAGGCATCCGACGTCCCAACTTGCTCGAAATCTTCTCAATTCTTGCATACAACCTCTACGTGCCATAACATGACACCCAGACAAGTTTCATGATTTTCGGACTTCTTTTGGATTTTATATAATTTACAAACACTTTTCCTGCTAGTTGTTCGTCATGTTACGGAAAAAATATGTTCAAAAGTTCATGTGGCTTCCTAGATATGGCCTGAACATACACCAAATATAATGAATATCATTTTTTGAATTAAGAAATTTCATTACTTCATGCACCTGCAGTTCAAATTTGAAGTATGCTAAAAAAATCAACAAAATGAAAAAAACTAATGAAATATACAAAAAAATCAAAATAACCCCAAATTTGAGCAAGGAGTTTAAAATAATGTGGGATGGCTTCACAAAAAAAATGAGGCAAAAAAAACAAAAAACAAAAAAATTCTTCCCCGAGTGCCTCACCCTAGCACTCGGGGAAGAGACCCTTCCCCGAGTGCTGGGATGAGGCACTCGGGGAAGAGGCTTGGTTCCCCGAGTGCTAGGGTGAGGCACTCGGGGAAGAGGTTGGCTTCCCCGAGTGCTAAAAAAATACACTCGGGCAAGGGGGTCTTCCCCGAGTGCCTCTCTTCCCCGAGTGCCATGGACCATCAGGCACTCGGGGAAGACCCTCTTCCCCGAGTGCATTTCTTCCCCGAGTGCCCGATATTTGGCACTCGGGGAAGCCCGAGGCACTCGGGGAATTTCCATTCTCCCGTAGTGATTGTCGAAAGTGAGTCGTCTGAACCAACTAGTATCAAAAGGGCACACAGAACGCCTTCGACTAAACAAGCATGAGAGAACGTGAGATGGGATTGTTTGCCGGAAGCATTGCAACATATGGGCTTTGGACCAATTCAAGGTGGAGAAGATTGGTTTCGGTACGTGATGCTGTGTCTACAGCCTTATCATATAGCCCTAGCACCTCAATAATGGAAGAGGTAGATGGTTCAAGAAGCATATATACTGGATTATAGCAAGGGAGATCTCCGTTGCAAAGCACAACTATATGCAGAAAAATTTTTGTAGAGATGGGTAAAAAGCATGTGCAGGGGTGACACCGTGTAGTCCGCTCCTACAAATGCTAGATAGATGTTGCAGCTAGAAGATCAAGTTATCCTCAATCTCCCACAGGGCAGCAAATTAAAGCTAATCATATGATCGTGTTTGCTTTCTTTTTTTTTAGACTCACTGCTGCATTTCTTAATCCGGTCAATGAAGATGTTAAGAGACCATGAAGGAAACTGTGGGCTGCTCACGAACACAAGCAAAAAGCAGTCTTCCCAATACTTATCTATGTACAAAACCCGATTGGGCCGGTTCTTCAGTCACGTCATCTTAGCTGGGCCATTTACTAGCAGAGCTGCATCTTGAAATGTTGTTCTAGGGTAGAAGAAGGCAAGGGACCTATCTGCGAGAAGAAAGAAAGTTTAGGGGGTTATGAGTAATTGTTTAGGGGAGGGACATGTGGAGCCCACTGCCACGTCATCCAAAACCGTCGTCAAAACCAGTGAAGGGGGTAAATCAAACGGTTTCAATAGTTAGTGGGTAGTGAATGTCTAGTTTTCAAGATGGGGATTGAAATCCGAACACCACCTGTACATGAGTGTTGTGGAGTGGACTTTTTCCAATTCAAATCCAAGGCCACAACTTTTCTATTATGGGCTGGTGGGTGCTGCACACACATTTGGTTGAACTTCATCATTGTTCTGCCAATGGTTTGGTGGCCCATGACAATACCGTCCGAAAAAAGCATTAAACTAACAGAGTTTTTTATATTTTTATACAAAATTCACACTCTAACCTTGACACTTAACCTACCCCAAATGCAACGATCATGCTAATTTTCCATTAATCAAAAAGGAAATAACATTGTCCTTTTTAGAAGGGACAAGAATTTAGAGGCTCACCCATGTGTTAGAGGCTCTCACACGAATTTTTGGGCCACTAGCAGATGTACCCGCATGACACTATGGATTAAAAAATAAAATGAAAAGATAAAAAACCTACTTCTCTAAGAAAGAAAGCAAAACAAAATACCTAGGTTCCAGATGATCTTTCGGCAACACATAAGAAACTATTTAGGCCTCATTCGTTTCCACGGGATCAATTCCGATCGGAATGGATAAATACAACAAGAAAATCATGATAGTAACTATAAGAGATCCGGATTTATTTCAGGTCGAAAACTAATTTGCTCATGATAGGTACACCAAAAGGCTCGGAATCAATCAACTAGTGAAGAGGTGTGGAACCAATCCGGCTCTACGGTCTCTTGTTCTACCTATCATGATTGGTAAATTAATTTTTGATCCGGAATAAATCCGAGTCCCTATCATAATTTTCTTCATACATTTATTATTGTGGCCGGATTGAATCCCACGGAAGCGAACAAGCCCTTAAAAAACATCAATGTGAATTTGTCGAAACGTGAGTAAAGGGAAAATAAATGAATGAAATTATTAACAAACCCGAGACCGGGATTCTAGCTGATCTTCCGGCAATAGATGGAAACCTATTTTCTTTAAAGAAACATCATTGTAAAGTTGATGAAAAATGAGATGGGAGAAAATACATGAAAAGAAATATTAAGAATAGTAAACCAACATATTTGAAAACTGCAAATGTGCCAACCAATTATTGTATGCATTTCATTTCAGGATTAAAAAAACAAAAGGCTCAAAATGGTGGTAATTGCACAAAAATTACATTGGTTTGTATCGGTTTCACATCTTCTCTCAAGTGCACGATGAGATGTTGTGTTTGGAATATCCTGGAACAAAATTTGTCTACTCACTATCAGAAAAACGTAGTGATGCAACCACTTTATAGCGTCATTAATTTATGACGTTCCTGGCTAATCTCGTCATAACATTTCATTTCTGAGCAAATTTAGTGACAAAAAAACAATCGTCATGATGATTGCTAATGTAGTCGGGCATTCCATGTTACATGCTCATTTTTGTGACGCCATAAGCTCTGCAGAAACGTCATAAAGCAACATCGGTCCCACATGTAAGTTGAAGCAACAGTATAAACCAACCTTGGTCCCACATGTAAGTTCAAACAGCTGGAGCCCAACCGCTAGTGCCCCATCAAAATGTAGCAAATATAATTCGCCAGGGTTCCAACCGAAAACCTACAGGAACATCACAACATTGTTTACTACTGCACCACCTCATGATTATGTGACTTATTTGTGTAATTTTATACATATATCCGATATTTTCCCGAGGTTCTGCGCCAGCTCACCATTAGCCGCCCGCGCCAAGTCACCTGGCGGCAAACATCGCATGGTCAGCCGCCCCCACTACACCAGTTGTAGCCTATGCCACATGGCCGGCCACCCGCGCCAAGTCACCGGACACATCTGCCCCAGCCACAATATGGACCGGTTCTGGTAAGTTGGCAGCAGAAAAGTCCGCATTGCAGCCAAAAATAGTTTTCCCGCAACCCACTGCCCTGAAAGGGGGAAATGGAGAACAGAGAGGCGAGTAGGCGACTCACTTCTACTTGACAGCAAATTGAACATAATAATGATCGTGTTGAATTGTAAAGACTTTGCTAGGTAATTTCTCACATCCTCTTAAAAATGACTTTGGTGGTGACTTCCCAGTTATTCAGTATGCTGATGACACTCTTGTTATTTTACCTGTTGACCCTACCCAATTAGAACATCTGATGTCACTCTTGGAGGCCTTTGCTGTTTCTACTGTCCTAAAAGTAAACTTTGGCAAGTCTCTATTGATCTCCATAAATGTGGAAGAACACAAATGGCCCATTCTTACCAATGCATTGGGTTGTTAGCTAGGCACTTCACCTTCACCTATCTAGGTCTCCCTCTGGGCACCACAAGGCCTTTAGTTCAGGATCTTACACCTATCTTGACTAGATTAGAGAAGCATCTCATGGGTGTATCCAGGTTCCTAACTCATGCTGGTAGACTAATAATGGTAAATTCAGTTACTTCGGCTCTTTCAACTTTTTGTATGTGCTCCCTAAAGCTACCAGTGGAAATTTTGGATCAAATTGATAGATATAGGAAGCATGTTCTATGGCATGGTGGTGATGTTTCAAAGAAGGGAGGCCACTTGGTTGCATGGAAGTATGCCTATTGTAGTAAAGATGATGGAGGTCTTGGAATTATTAATTTGAGAAATCATAACACTGCTCTACTGCTCAAATTCTTGCACAAATTCTACAATAAATTGGACTTGCCATGGGTGCACTTAACCTGGAATAAGCTTTATTCTTCAGGGAAACCTCCTCATGAAAGGAAATACGTGGGCTCCTTCTGGTGGAGAGATGTTATGTCCCTCTGCCAAGCTTTTTCTCCATGGCTTATTGTAAAGCTAATTGTGGTCTCTTTGTGGCTTTCTGGAATGATCACTGGAACTTAGGAGTGGTTAAAGTTAAATTTCCACAGTTATATTCTTTTGCTCGAAAGAAGAATTGTTCCCTCAATTAGTTTGTTGCTTGGGATGAAAGCAGATCTTTGTTCCTCCCTCTGTCTTCTGTTGCTTATGCCCAGCTCCTTGAACTTAAAGCTGATTTGCAAGCTTTGCAGTTACAATCTGAGTTGCTTGATGAATGGATCTATGCTTGGGGTTCTGGTATTTTCTCTAGCTATAATGCCTATTGTCAGTTGCAAGGGCCCTACTCTGCCTCTGTTATTCAAGTGGATGTGGAAGTCACGAGTTCAGCATAAGCATAAATTATTCTTCTGGCTATTCTTGAGAGATAGAATTAACACAAGAAATTTGCTTCACAGAAAAAACATGTTTCTTCAAACTTATGATTGCGTGCTTTGTGTTCAGCACACTGAAGAGGATATCAAACATCTCTTCTTTGCCTACCCTTTTAGTGATGCATGTTGGACCTATCTTGGTATTCAGTGGGATCTTGACTTGGAGTTTCAAGCTATGGTTCTCCAAGCTAGATTAAGCTTTAACTCAGTCATCTTCAGAGAGATCTTCATAATTGGCTGCTAGGCTATTTGGTGTCATCGAAATGACATCATTTTTTATGCCTCTTCAGTGTCTTTTGCTAAGTGGAAATCATTCTTTGTTAAAGAGTTGTTGGCGGTTACCCTAAGGGCAAAACCGAGCCTAGGTGTTAAAATCAAATCTTTTGTTAGTAATTAATATTCTGTAATTTTTTCTGTTTTTTTTCTTGAGCCTGGGGCCTTGTAACTTGTACATATCTTTTATATATTTAAAAAAATAGGGTAGGGCCCCCCCTACTGTTTCCTGTAAAACAAATGATCGTGTTTGCTTTCTTTCTTTTTTTAGACTCACTGCTTCCTCTCTTAAACTGTGGGCTACTCGGGAACACAAGCAAAAAGAAGCTTTCTTTCCAATACTTATGTAATAGAGAAAAGGAAAAGTCCATATTACCTCCCTCGATGTTTAGAAAAATCAGCTTTTCTCCCTAAACAAGAAAACTGAATGTTTGTGATCCTCAAAATATTGAGACCTGGCAATTTACCTCCCTAAGAAATTTTCAAAGTAGTTTTTGCAGATTTAGCGCCGCGTCAGCTGGCTTATGTGGTGCTACGTCAGCCATGAGGGAGGTAAATTGAAATTTCATGATAGTTCAAAGAGCTCATTAAACTTTATAAAAAAATATAAAATTATTTTTTATTCTTTTATTTACTGACTTTTTTGGATTCACTCCACCTGTGGTTGGAAACTAATAATTTGTTGGGTCTAAATTTTTCTATTATCTAAAAAACACAAAAAGGAAGAAAGGAATAGAAATAAATAACTATGATACTTTTGACTTAAGAAAAATTTCTATGATTTTTTAACATTAAAGCTCATTTTAGTATTGGTAAATGTACACTTGTTTCAGAAAATATTTGTTTTTTAAATTAAAATACTTTTACATTGTATATAAAGTCTAATGAATCTCCTTATACTATGAAAGTTCAATTTACCTGCCTTAAAGCTGATGTGGCGTCATGTAACCCAGCTGATGCGCCGTCACGTCAACAGAACCGCTTTGAAAACCACTTAGAAAGGTAAATTGACTAGTTTCAGTAGTTTGAGGAGCACAAACATCCTATGGTTTTCTAGTTTAGTGAGGAAACGTTGACTATGACAGAAGTCGAGGGAAGCAATATGGACATTTTCCTAGAGAAAACCCGATCAGGCTGGTTATTCCGTCACAGATTTTTTTTATATTTTTAAAAAAATCATTTTGCAAAAATATACGACGGTTTGAAAATTTTACACTTTTGATAACCATTCGCCATGGCCCACGGCGGCCGCCGTCTCTCAAGGCGGTTTCAGAACTTACTGTCGTGGGCCACGGCGGTTTGGATGTCACCCGTGGCCCCCACGGGCGCGGAGGTTAGCCGCCGTGGGCCACGGCGGCTAGCGACAAACCGTCGTGCTCTACGGCGGCAAGTCAAACCGCTGTAGCCCACAGCGGTATGGCCCGTCCAGCCGCCATGGCGTACGGCGGTAAGTTCCCAACACTCTATATGAGCTGAAAATTAGCCCGAAAATGTCATAAAAATTCTGGAAAAAAGAAAGAGAGGGTTGGGAAGGAGAGGGGAGGAGAGTGAGGGGACGGAGTAGCGAAGCTCTGCCGGTTCTTCGCTTCATTGTAAGTATTTCGTCGATTTAAAATCTTTTAGCAGCTATTTAGAAATTGTATTTACTGATTTACTGTGTTTCTTTAGATCTGTGTTATTAAAAATGTCTTGTTTATAGGGTTAGGGTTGAGGAGGAGAAGAGGGGAGGTGGAGGGTGCGGAGTAGTGAAGCTCTGCTACTTCTTCGCTTTGCAGGTAGTTCACTAATTTCACTAATTCTAGTAATTTCTATTTCAGTATACTGTAGTTGTAGTTTGTAGATCTATAGTTGTAGTTTATATTACGTAATATATTTACTATTAAGTGTGTAGATTGCAGCTGATTAGTTTGTTAATGTAGTTTAGATAAGTTTATTTGTTTTTTAGTTCCTGGATATAGCATTTGATAGTAGTTACTGCTTTTTATTATGAATAAGACATGTCAGAGTCAGTCACAATTAAAATATATTATGGAATTGGAGAGATTATATATGGTCCACAAGGAGTTGACTTGTCAAATTTTAGTTCAGTTGAGAAAAATGTTCCAAGAGCAGGAGAAAGAACTTGGGATGTTATAACCAACTGGCTGGTCAAGGTATTTTTAGTAGATTTAGAGCACCAATGCATGCGTTGATGGCACTAATCAACAGAAGTAAACCAGTGTATTAGGAGCTCGTGGCACTTGAAGGCACTCCACGATGGAGGGGTTTTATCAGAAATGCATACCGAGTTGGTTTGCCTGTGATTTTGTTTGTCCAAGTTTACCAGAAGGGTGGGTCTAGCAGTCAAGTGCATGAGGAAGTTGAGGATGTGGATGAGGGGGGAGGTGCTGAAGAAGGGGAAGGTGCTAAAGATGCTGAAGAAGGTGAACAAGAAGAGGAGGAAGAAGGGGATTCTGAGTGTGAGCAGGCATCTAAAGGTTATGTTGTCACTGGTGTTATTGATGAGGGAGAAGTAAACCCAGTGGTGATGAGACAATATCAGAGAGAGTTGGAAGCTGATTAACGTGCATTGGAAGAGGACTCTTCAGATGATGATTATGATGATGAGTCTGAGGATCATGTGCCCTTGCATTGGCGAAACTACGATATCTCCCGGTGTACTGCTAATACTAGTGAGCATGTGCCATGGGAGTACACGGAGAATGAGGTTTGTGTAGGCGCGTTGTTCCCCAGTGCTGCACATCTGAAGGATGCAGTGAAGCAGTGGTCCACCTTGACTCGACACAGGGAGTTCAGGGTAGTCAAGAGCTCTCCTAGTATATATGATGTGTGTTGCATCAAGGATGGTTGTTCTTTTCGGGTGTATGCATATATGGGGAAGTGGGACAATTACATACAGGTGAAAGAAGTGAAAGGTCACACTTGTACCCTTGAACATATTGATGCAAGGCACCGAAACATTTCAGCTGATTTTGTTGCAAGCCACATGTACCCTCACATAGTGAAAACCCCTGAGTATGCACTGAAGGCAATTATCGGTGCAATTGAGGAAAAGTTTGAGTACACCATCGGTTATGGCAAGGCATACCAAGCAAAGAATAAGGTGTTGGAGCATAGGTGGGGTACTTATGAAGCATCCTACCACAATTTGCCAAACTTGCTACACACAATAGTTCAGATGAATCCTGGCAGCTACTATGATATCAAGGACTATCCTTGTGTGGAGAAATTAGGCAAGCTCGTGCTTCGGTGGTCATTCTTGGCATTGGGTGCCAGCATTCAGGCTTTCAAATTCTGTCGACCGGTCATTTGCATAGATGACACTTTTCTCACAGGAAAATACAAAGGAACAATCCTGATAGATGTGGCAGCTGATAGTAACAATCAGTTGCATCATTTGGACATTGCATTTGTTGAGGGGGAGAACGGTGACAGTTGGTACTGGTTCCTTGAGAGGTTGAAGAACATGGTGGTCCAGGATGTGCAGAATGTGTGTGTCATACACGATAGGCACAGGTATTTTGCAAGCAATCAATGACATGAAAGAGGGCAGCACAGAGCGATACAGAGCTCCATTGTGGTCAGATGTTAAGAGCAGGTGGTGCGTTAGGCACATGAAAGCAAACTTCTATAGCCAGTTCAAGAACAAGACCCTAGCTAAATTGTTTGAGAGGTTGTGTGAGCAAAATCGGCAAAAGAAGTTTGATGCCATCTGGAAGAAATTAGATGAGCTGACAAAGAAGGCATCAGAGGAGATAGCAAAGAGGCCAGTGAATCCCGAGCCTGGAGAGGAGCCAATTTCTCTCGAGGATGTGGGATTAGATGGCCCTCAAGTCAGGCACGGAAGAGGGTGTGTTGTGAAGACCTTCAGCCAGTGGATTCAGAATGAGCCTAAGAAGAAGTGGTGTCTAATGTTTGATGAGGGCGGAGCAAGACATGGAATAAAGACCACTAATTTTCTGAGTCTTACAACTGTGTGCTCCGTAGTGCAAGATCTCTTCCTCTAGTTGGCATCATTGAGTTCTTTATGCATCGTACAATATTGTACTTTCACACTAGGAGCCAAATAGCGGATGAGGTTATGAGGAACACTCAAATGAGATACTGCACAAATATGACTGAGGATCTGAACAAGGCTCAGGACAAAGCACTTAAACATAAGGTTACAGCACAACCTTTGCACCAATCTGTTGAAAATGAGATTATGTGGAGCTATGAGGTTGAGTGCAAAGGGAAATTGCGCCTAGGCCCGAAGCGTGAAAAGCGTTTCAAATTGCTGAACTTGGCAACCAAATATGTAGATGTACATGCCAGAAACCACTATTACTACACATCCCCTGCACACATGTGGTCGTCGTATGCTATGAACTGCAACAATTCAGCTTCCATAGGTACGTGCCATGTGTCGGTGTTTTAGACCGGCAACCTACTACGGGGAGTACCCGAAGTAGATGATCGTGACTCGCCGAGATCGGTAACTCGAAGGAAGAGACACGTGGCACACAATTTAGACAGGTTCGGGCCGCGAGGTGCGTAATACCCTACGTCTGTCTTTGCGTAGCTCTGGATTGATAGGGCACAATTACAAGATGGTGCAATAGTGCGCCATGAGTTGTAGGGGATTGGATGAGGTGATCCTGAGATCGGTCCCTGCCTCGCCTTATATAGTCCGGGAGGCAGGGTTACAAGTCGGAGTAGGGAGAGAGTACTAGTCGAGTACGTCTAGGAGTCCTCTATACAGTGCGGAACATGTACAGCTCCCTAACCGAGTACTACTCCTGCGTAGTCCTTGTGCTCCACGCCTTCAGGTGCCGTGTAGCGCAAGCCGGGTAGTCCCAGGGGCCCACCGAGTAGTCGGTCCTAGTACCCACCGAAGTAGTGGGCCCAGGGAGGTCCATACGACAAGCCCCCGAGTACTTTGTAGTCGAGAAGGATAGTCTTCAAGTAGTCTTGACGGCCTTAACGAGTAGTCCTCAAGCGTCCCTGAGTGCTACAAGTCAAAAGTCCTCAAGAGTAGTCGAAGCATCCCGAGGCTGGAATGTACTCCAGCTGATGTTTGAGCAATCTTGAAGTCTTCTCGAGTAGCCCCAAGCGTCCTCGAAAACTACCTTCGAAGGTCTTCAAAAACTGCCTGTCTTGTCTTGAAGCCGAAGCTGATATGGAGGTGCGATTTGCAAAACCGCACTCCACATGGAGTAGCCCTCGAGCCTTGAGCTGCGGGCTCTAGCTGAGGGTTCATCTGAAGTCTTGGCAAGAGAATCCCGAAAAATCCGGAGAGAAAAAGCCGAAGGACACGTGGCACGGAGCCCCCCGAGCCTTGAGTCGAGTACTTCCTCTCGAATTGAAGGGTCTTCTTGAAGAATGTGTCCTGAGATGCTCTTGAGACTAGCCGCTTCCCAGGTAGTCGAGTAGAAGTAGCCGAGCCCCCGAGGTGAGGTGCGTCGACTAGTAGAATACGAAGAGTCACGCGCAACCTCTGAGTCAGCCACGCGTGGACTTATCCATCCGCCCGTTGCAGAACCGGTTTGGCTTATAAATAGAAACCAAAACCCTTAGGGTTTTTCACCCATTCGAGCTGCAGCCATTCCGTTTGCATCTTGAAGCAAATCCACTCCCAGCGCTTGCTGCCGCCGAAGTAGATCTCAGTGCGCCGCCACCCAAGTCTTTTAGGGTAGTGTGACAGAACCGCCCAAAATAATTCCGTATTATCGCCTAAGCCGGTCCCCATGGCCATTAAGCAATAATAAAGAATTATTAAGTCGCTTCCGCCGGTAAAGCCCGGTAAATCACATACAACGGGATCGCTGATATGCGCTAAGCCCACACGAAGGCGGGACCAAAGTACAACATTACATTACATAACGAGTTTCACAAGTTTAACATTATTACAAACCAGGTTTTTGGTACATAAAAGTAAACATGGTTCAGAGTTTAAACAGTGGAATATAAACTAGCACATGATACACACGGGAGGCCATCCATGCATATCACTCCTCATCATCGTTTTCCCATTCAAGCTCCCAACCATCTGGGATAGAACCAGGCCAGATGGGATTACCTGAAAACAACAAATTAAGCAAGGCTGAGTACTAAAACTCAGCAAGACTTACCCGACAAAGATAAAGCAAGACTAGACATGCAAGGCTTTTTGGCTTGTGGGTTTGTTTTGCCAAAAGCGACTAAAAATTCATCCTTACTTTCATGTTTTAGCTCATATTCTAGTATGTTAATCAGTCTAGGTGAGCACCTGTACTAAACAAGCATGTTGTGCAAACAATATTAACAGGTAACAATATTAATCCAAATGTTCCATAAATAAACATGGGGTAGCCAGTGGTCAAGCCGACTCAGATAACGGCGAGTGACCGACGATCGATCGATTTCTATCCTTGCAAGGTAAACCCAAGATACACGGAAGAAGTAGACCCCAAGAATTCAAATAAAAGCAAATGCAGGGTCTACCCCGACCAGGCGGTTCCCAACATCCCACGAGTTTGGGATCGGACGCTACAAACTACGGTACACGGTTATCCGGAGGGTCTAACCCGAGCCGGTCGGGACTCACACACTATACCACGGGTAGCTAGCCCGGAGACACATCTCAAGCGGGTAGCTAGAAAGATCCTGCCCCGGTTCAGAAGGTACTAGGCTTACCGGTCCCATTCCCGGCAAGTACTTGGTACGTTCAATAGCTTAGGACCAGCACCATGCTACTCGGTCGAGACCGAACCCATTGCTCTTACCACATGAGCGAGTCAATTTAACCAACTTGTGATCCCAACATAAGCATCCTATATCTCGCGAGCAATGAGTCATTACTCGACTTCTACCGTGACCTTAGAGCATGGCACTAGCGTTCCTATCATACTAGTAAAAGAGCATAGGAGTCCTTAGGATCATGCAACTAGGTTTCAAAACAACTCCTCGAAACTTAAATGCACAAGTAAAGCAATAAAGCGCTGAAAAGTAAAGGACATGATTTTAATTTAAAACATGGGTTAGATGAAACCAGTGCTTGCCTTCCTCAGACTCAGTTCCTAAACAAGCCTTTGGCTCTTCTGGACTTTGGTCCAGGTCTTGCTGCACACCAATCTGGTTCAGGTCTCGACTAGCTGCTCCCTCCTCCTCCTGGGTGAGAGTGTACATCCCGTCGGGGAGATCTACACGTTTACATGCACATGCATTAGATTGAAGTTAATCTTGATGGTGATTGTGTGCACATCTAAGCAATTTAAGTTACTTAACTTCACCAACCAGCAAGGGGTGTGCTTAATTTAATAAAAACAGAAACAACATGATTTTTACCATTTAGCACATTTAATTTCCAATTCTTTCTTTAATTATTTACAACAAGCCTTTCTACCATAAATCCAAATTAAATCAAAAACACTTCCAAAGAGCATAATCTTTTGCACACAGCAGCATATGCTTAGTTTAAGCTCTCACACCAAAATTTGGCCTAAGATCATTTATAAATTAATTTATACGAAAAAGACAAATTTCAGCCTAGTAAATCAGAATTAATTCATATAAAAAGATTTAATAAACTTTTTGATCTCAACTTTCTCCTACAGGTCAAGTATGCCAAAAATAAGTTTCTGACCAAGGCATGGTTGCAAATTCAATTTATTTTTCAGATTTTGAATTTAAGCTCCTACACAAGATTAAATCCAAAACACCTAGTAAACAATTCCCTAAATTCACATCCATCACACCAGGGGTACTACTCATCAAGTCAAAACCCTAGGGTGCACTTGTGCTCAAAGAAAAGTTCATTAAAGGTGCTATAAAAAGCATCAAACTTATTCTAGCATAAAGCTTAAATAAATCATAACTGCAAATATATACATCAAAACCATGCAAACTTTTGCCACAGATCTAGACATGCTATAAGAAGTAACATATCCAAAATTCAAGTTCATAGCATGTGTATATTTTAAATCACACTAAAAACACTCCAAACTGAGTTTGAATTTTTAATTAAAAAACTGTAGAGAAAAACCCTATACATGTTTTCTAGAAAAGATAGATTTCTTCACCACGAACCCAACAAAATTGGTTTTTCATTTTTCTGATTTTTCTACGATTTTTAATGATGTTTCGAAGTTTCAGCCGAAACCCTAATAACACCTTTACAACCGGGTCCCTGGTACTTTTCAGAAACGACCCTAGAAAGAATCCAATCACCGCAATGTGGTCCTTGTGACCTACCCTCACCGGCGGCGGCCAAAATTGGCGGCCGACGGCGGCCGGTCTTGGCCGGGGCGCGGTCCCCGGGGCTGCCCCGGGCCTAACCCGCGCGGGAGGGTGCCTCGGCCGGCGGCCGGCGGGGCCGGCGGCGGCCGGCGGCGGCGCCGGCGCGGTGCACCCGCCGCGGCTCGCTGCCGGGCACCGGCGGTGGCCACGTGCGGCGTTGGAGGCTGCGGTTGGTCTCGGTGGAGGAGTAGGAGAGGTAGGGCGGCCTTGGTTTCGTGCGGGAGGGGGGGTGCTCGTGGCGAACGCGCGCGGCGGGCAATGGAGCGGCGGCGACGCTGCGTGCTCGGGAAGCACGGCGCACCCGCACGAGGCGAGACCGGGCGAGAGGGGCGAGGACGGGGCTGTCCCGGGCACGGCCACAAGGCCTCTAGCGCGCGGCTCGGCCGGGTGCCGCCCGCATGCGCGGCACGCGCGCGCGCGCGCGCGTGAGCGTGCGGCGCGTGGCCGTGCCGGCGTGCGCGATTTTGCGTGGGCACGGCGCACGGTTGGAGGCGAGGCGAAGGGTCCACCGCGGTGCTCCGGGTCCACGGCGACGTCGCCCGGGCTTCCGTACGCCGGATCGGCCCTGCACTCGCCACGTGGACGGCCGGCGGACCAGGGAACGCGCGCACCAGCGGCACGCCGAGCGCGGCGCCCAGGCGTCCAGGCCTGTTTTCAATTCCCTGTACCAGTTTTCGAAAATGCCTAACTTCAAAAATCGTCAACTAAGTGAAAAATCTCCCAAAAGCAAAGTTGTAGAGGAGCTGTAGATCTACAACTTTCCCGAAGGGCGACATATGTTTTGATCAATGGTTTGCCCAGGAACGCCAACCGAAGTTGCAGATTTTCCACGGCTCGGTTCTTGTTCACGGCGCGATAATCTCGATTTTTGGCCAATTTGCGCTCAAAATTGGAATGTCCGCCAATTGCGAAAAATGTGCTCCCGGAAATAACGAACAACTTTCGTATTGGCCGATTTTGAACTTCTATAGTGAAATTTGGAGAACGCGCAAGAAAACCATTTCGGCCTTTAAAGTAGATCTAGGGTTTGACCGTGATTAGAGATTTTGACCGAGGTCTTTTGTGCAAAAGTGTGCTCGATCACGTCAAACATGCTTAGGAGGTAATTAACCTTGATTAATTCATATAATTAATGTCATTAGCGCAACAAAACATCGGGATGTTACGACCTACCCCCCTTAAAAGAAATCTCGTCCGAGATTTAGGATTTAAAAGATGGAAGTAGGGGAAAGAACTTACTTTGCCTTGATTCAAGAAAACCCGGATAATTCTCATTGAGATAATGTTCGGTCTCCCATGTAGCTTCTTCTACGGTATGATGACTCCATTGGATTTTATACATCTTTACTGATTGCCTTCGAGTTTTTCTTTCTTTTACATCAAGAATTCTCAAAGGATGTTCCACAACAGAGAGATCCGGTTCAATCCAAGCATTAGCTTCTTCAATAACTTCTCTAGCCGGTTCACGTGCACATTTCCTCAATTGTGATACATGAAACACATTGTGCACGACAGAGAATCGTTCGGGTAGCCGAATACGGTATGCCACTGGCCCACAGACTTGAATGATCTCATAAGGGCCAATGTAGCGAGGAGCTAGCTTCCCTTTCACATTAAATCTTTGGACACCCTTGGTTGGCGAAACTTTTAAGTACACAAAGTCACCAACTTTATATTCTCTAGGTGCCTTTCCCTTGTCATAATGACTCTTTTGTCTTTCTTGCGCAATCCTCAAGTTTTCCTTGATTACCCTCACTTTTTCTTCGGCATCCTCAACTAAGGCTGGACCAAAGAATTTCCTCTCCCCGGTGCGCGTGACCGGTTCAAGGGAGTACGACATCTCCGTCCATAAAGAGCCTCAAAAGGTGCCATTTTCAAGCTGGCTTGATAAGCGTTATTGTAAGAAAATTCAGCCGGGGCGAGACACTTGTCCCAACTCTTATCAAAATGAATCACGCATGCTCGCAACATGTCCTCTAGAATGCGGTTTACCCTTTCGGTTTGACCATCGGTCGAGGACGATAAGGCCGGCTGCGTATGATTTTCGTGCCAAGTGACTTATGTAATTGTTCCCAAAAACGTGCCACAAAGAGAGATCCCCTATCGGAAATGATGGTTTTAGGAACACCATGCAAGCGAACAATGTGCTCAATATAAAGACTTGCATAATCTTTGGCATCATATGTAGTGCGGGTGGAATAAAGTGATTTGTTTTTGTCAATCCGTCAACGATAACCCAGATGGAATCATGTTTCCTAGATGTGAGTGGCAATCCGGACACAAAGTCCATACTTATGTCATCCCACTTCCATGAAGGTATGGATAGGGGTTGAAGAGTACCGGAAGGTTTCAAGTGACTTGCTTTAATTCTTTGACAAGTATCGCATTCAGACACATATTTGGCAATGTCCACCTTCATATTGGACCACCAAAAATTTTCCTTTAAATCTTGATACATTTTACTACTCCCCGGATGGATAGAGAATTTAGAGAGATGACCCTCATCAAAGATTTCCATTTTCAACTCCCAATTATCTGGGACAACAAGGCGTTGCCCAAACCAGATTATATCTTTCTCATCCTTTCGGAAGCAATTATGTTTATGATCCTTTTCTAGCAATTTTTGTTTAATTAAGAGAATACCCTCATCTTGAAGTTGAGCCTTAACAATTCTATCAAATAGGTTAGACTGCGGAAAGAGCATTTAGGCTTCCTTGTTCAACAATTTCCAAGTTTAGCCTTCTCAAATCCTCACACGAGTGTCACTTGTAAGGTTCCATTGATAGGCAATTGCGGTGAGCCTTGCGGCTTAGAGCATACGCAACTACATTCGCCTTTCCGGGATAGTAATGGACCTCAAGATCATAATCTTTAATTAACTCTAACCATCTTCTTTGCCTCATATTTAAATCGGATTGAGTGAAAATGTATTTGAGGCTTTTGTGGTCGATAAAGATATTGCGGCGAGTTCCCATAAGGTAATGCCTCCATATTTTCAATGCATGAACAACCGCCGCTAGCTCTAAGTCATGTGTGGGATAATTCTTTTCATGAGGGCGAAGCGCTTGTGAGGCATAGGCAATAACCCGATTTTCTTGCATAAGAACACGGCCAAGACCCGTGCTCGAAGCATCACAATAAACTTCATACGGCTTTGAATTGTCCCATTGCGCTAGCACCTGGGGCTGAAGTTAAATGTTCTCTTAATTTTTGGAAAGCTTTATCACAAGCCTCACTCCACACAAATTTCACTCCTTTCTTTAGCAACTCAGTCATAGGCTTAGCAATTCTAGAGAAATCCGGAATAAAACGGCGATAATAACCAGCCAAGCCTAGGAAGCTGCGGATTTGATGAGCTAATTTAGGAGGTTGCCAATCCATAACCTCTTGCACTTTGCTTGGATTGACAGATATGCCTTCGCTGGAAATAGTGTGCCCCAGAAACTTAACACTATCCAGCCAAAACTCACACTTGGAGAATTTAGCATAGAGTTTATGTTCTCGCAAGCGTTGTAGGACAATGCGAAGATGTTCCGCATGTTCTTCCTTATTCTTAGAATAAATAAGGATGTCGTCAATGAAAACCACGACGAATTTATCCAACTCCGTCATAAACACGGAATTCATAAGATACATGAAGTAGGCTGGTGCATTTGTAAGACCAAAAGACATAACCAAGAATTCATATAAGCCATAGCGAGTAGAGAAAGCTGTCTTGGGAATATCACTAGGCCGGATTTTAATTTGATGATAACCAGACCGAAGATCGATCTTTGAGAAGACCTTAGCTCCGACCAAGCGGGTCAAATAGCACATCAATGCGGGGCAACGGATATTTGTTTTTGATAGTCACCGCATTGAGAGGTCGGTAGTCCACACACAACCTCGGGCTACCATCTTTCTTTTTCACAAAGAGGGCGGGACGGGCCCCAAGGAGAAGAGCTGCAGGGCGGATGTAGCCCTTATCAAGCAACTCTTGAAGTTGTTTCTTTAATTCAGCAAGTTCTTTGGGTGGCATTCTATAGGATCGCTTAGAAATAGGAGCAGTGTCAGGCTGTAGCTCAATGACAAACTCAACATCTCTGTCTGGTGGCAAGCCAGGCAATTCATCAGGAAAGACATCCATGTACTCACATACCACTGGAATGTCCTCAAGTTGAGTAGTTATGGCTGCATACACACATGAGCCTTTATGGCCTGTTCGGGGAAGGTAAAGAATTGAATTTCCGACCAAAGGTGAGTTGATTTCTAACATCCTTTCAGAAATATCCAGGACAACTTTGTGCTGAGTCATCCAATTCATGCCTAAGATAACATCTACCCCTTCTAGGTACATAGTGACCAGATTAGCTAGAAAAGTTTTGCTACCTATCTCAAGTGGTACGCTTAAGGCTACTTGATTTGAAGCAACCTTTCCACCCGGTGTGGCAATCATATAGGCCTGCTTAGTATGACACCACTTCAAGTCCAAATTTCTCACGGTTTTCACATTAATAAAGCTATGAGTAGCACCAGAATCAAATAATATAATAATAGGACGACCACGGATAGAAAATGTACCCGTCAAGACCGGTGCTCCCTCCGGTAGATCAACCACCGTGGTGAAGTTTAAACGGCCTTGCTTCACTTGCACAGTCTGTTTCTTTCCTTGATTTCCGGCCTTAGAGCCTTGCCCCCGACTTTGCCGATGTTCTTGTCGAGGGCGTGTGCACTTGTTAGCATAGTGCCCCGAGCTGTCCGCGAGTTATAGCAACGGCGATCATCATTGATGCGGGCAGGTGGGGGTGCACTAGGCCTAGGAGCGGTCTGCTGAGTGTTGCGATAGCCAAAGCTGCCAGACGGCTTAGACTGAGATTGCCTCATCACCCAGCGTCCATCTGAAGATGGCTGGGGGGCACCCTGCACATTCTTCTTCACAAATTTAAATTTCTTGCCTTGGCCACTGCCTGAAGCTTGATTGAACTTCTTCTTTCTATCCTGTTGAGCCCTCTTCATGGCGTCCTCCTGAGAGATGGCCAAGTTCACTAGCTCAGGATAGCTATCAGTTTTGATTAAGTTCAACCTCTCGTAGAGCTCTCCATCAAGCCCTTCACGGAATCGCTCCATCTTTTTCTTATCAGTATCAACATGATAGTCCCCATACTGACAGAGACTATTAAACTTCGAGCATAGCGATAGGGCGAGTCGAGCCTTGCTTGAGATTCATTAGCTCTCTCATCTTCCTATCAACAAGACCCTAGGGAATATGATGCTCTTTAAATGCTTTCTTGAATTCGCCCAAGTAATGCGGTGACCCCGTGGCTGCATGGACTTGAAATGCTCCCACCGGATTAAAGCCTCACCCCTCGATTCTTTGAGCAGCGAAGCCTGCCTTAAGTTCTTCTGAGCAAGGCAGTGTGAAGATGGAAAACATGGCCTCTAGGGCCCTGATGAAAGCATCAGCCTCTAGGGGCTCCTCTGCCTTGGTGAAGAGGGGTGGCCTCATTGCCCTGAATTTTTCATAGGACATGACTGCATTAGGCCCCTCCTGAACATGGCCTTGATTGTGCACAGGCTGCTGCAACCTTTGTGCAATTTGCTTTGAGTACGCAAAATTTGGCGCAATACTTACGTACGCGCGGCAATAAACGCTTCGCGGGTGTCATGGGTGGAGGTGGGGGAAGAGGAGCATCCCCACTGCCTCCCGCACCCCGAGAGTCATTCTGTGTGTTATCAGACATCTGAAAAGTTGAACTTTCATTAGATACATATTCAAAGCTTGCTTAAAAGAATACAAGAAGAATATACATACGAAAATTCAGACTTATAGAAAATTTCAGAATTCAGACAGCATCACAGTTCTGAGTAAATAAATCATAACTCTCTGTACAGAAGTCCAAAATTCGTAAAATTTGGTCAGCATGTGTAGAATTTTATAAGTTTCAACTTTGGTATTCAACTCCAGATCAGATTCATCTTTTAAAGGGGTCGAAAAATTCAGTTTTCAAGGTTCTGTCTAGCAGTTTGGACAGCAGCCAGCAACTTACTAAAAATTCGATATTTCTTAAACTACACATGCAAAAATGCTAAATTTTGGTGAGCATGACCAATATAAAATTTCAAACAACTTTGGTAGTCATTGCAAAACCCAGAAATGACCATAACTTTCTCCATTTCATTTCTTAGGCAGATTGCTGCCGGGAAGGTGTTTTTCCACCACAATTACAGATTACAAAATTTGGTGGATCACCATTACATAGGGGGTCACTATGTAGCTTCTAGCTACACAAAAGAATACTCTAAGTCAGCCTAGCACCAAAATCCAACCAAAAGGGCTAACAAGAGTACATGTCAAGTTTTTCTACTACAACAACTAGGATCTAGCCCCTATGTACAAACTATGAAGAGTTTCCCCGCGACATGTAGGAATAGAGCACCAAGCTCCTCTAATCGAGTCCGGGAACGTCCTGAACCTCCTCTGGGTCCAGCTGCATCTCCATCTGCTCATCATCAACAAGAGCCGGTGGGTGGTGCACCTGCTGGAGCATAAGCACAACACCCTCCAAAGCACGTACATCGAGCTCGAGGTCCCCAACTGCTCCTGCAAATCCCGGATGTGCTCAAGGTGCACAAGCCTCTCGGCATCCCTGTCAACCGGCCGAACTGCAGAGCCTGCTGCTCGGCCACCGCAAGTCCGAGAATCTGCGCAAGTGGTCACCTCGCTCAAA
Organism: Cenchrus americanus; assembly: GCA_947561735.1. Taxonomy (NCBI): domain Eukaryota; kingdom Viridiplantae; phylum Streptophyta; class Magnoliopsida; order Poales; family Poaceae; genus Cenchrus; species Cenchrus americanus. Next base: position 195,066,660 of record OX387242.1, read on the forward strand.
CGAAGCGGGTGTGCTGCTCCCGGAGCTGCGTATCCGATCCGAAGGTCAGCAATAATCTGCACAGCCTGGGTGTACTTAACATACTGCTCGGTGTAAAGGCCGACAACCCAGGAGATGTACCAAGTAGCTCCAGTGAGACGACTAGCCAAATCATCTGCGATAACCCGACGAAGATCCTGTAGAGCGTACAAGGCCCTCAAGCACGTGCCCAACGTCTCTACTGTGTCGTAGGGTGGCACAGTCTCGAGAAGTGTGGCTATATTAGCCATCCTGGCTAGCCACAACGGATCGTTGGGGTCCAAGGCTAGAGCCAACCCCAACGGTGTCTGAAGCATCTCCTGCGGCTCTGTGGGTGGAGAGAGCGTGGAGCACCATCAAGGCTGCCGACTCCTTTGCCTCGACGAGCGCGGAAACGGAGAGGAGCTCCATGCTCAAGTACGCCCACTCGGGGGTGGCCGGGTGGGGGAGCACGATCACTCGAACTCGCGGCTCGGTACACCCCACTCCTCGTACTCCACCCCCTCGTAGAAGGGAGGGGTGGTGTAGCCGACGAAGCACTCAAGGCTCTCCACGCAATGCGTGTGAAGCCCTCCCACCGCAAGCCGGTGGTGGCAAACGTGCCATCGGCGCCCACCGCAACAAACCCGGGGGCAGCCATCTGTAAAATAATTACAAACACATGTTAGAACCCAAAAATATGAGTTTAACATGCAATATGGCAAAACTGGCAGTTCTGAACAAAAATTCATAACTGCAAAACCAGTACCCCAAAAATTCCGAATTTTTGTGAGCAACTCGACAATGTTATAACTCACATTTTTGGTATTCAAAGGTCGAACTAATTCAGATTGGAAAAGGGTGAAAAATGTTCATTTTCAGAGTGCTATTGCCCAGAATTTCAGCAGGGCAGAGCTTCACTAAAAAGACCATAACTCAATACATGAGTACCCAATTACCATGAAATTTTTACAGCATGATCTATGCTAAATAATGAACATTTTTTTCTGTAGATTCTCAGGTCAAATTCGGTTTGGAACTATAGGTAAAGATTCGAGTTTTCCGCCTAACTCAGAATTCGACAGCATTTCAGCAAGACCTAGGCTAGTCATTTTGATCCTAACTTCAGTTTTAAACCTCCTAAAATCATGAGAAATTCAGGGAGCAAACTTAACTAGGTGATGAACAATTTCCCTAAAGAACACCTAGCCAGAAATTTTCTAGATAATCCTTAGGAAGATTTGGACAGCAGCTAGTTAAATTTTGCTTACTCACACATCAAAACATCAAACTAGCATGATTGGTCCTTAAGAATCACAATTTAATTAAAGACCAAATGACACATGATTTAAGTTTATTTTTGGTTCAATAGCTTTTACATGATGCAGAAAACGTCCTAAACTTCCTCACAAAGCTTTTAAGCTTAAAAACGAAGTTAGTGCCGATGGCAGGGCATATATAAACGTCTCTCCCTATAATAACTAGTCGGGAGCTATTCGTTTCTTAATTACCGTGCCTAACAACCGTGGTTAGCGTACTGCGAGAAAATCACAGATATTCAAGACCTTTTGTGCCAGCACTCACAAAAGCGTCCACATTCATTACCGTTCACTTATAGAAACGGTATCCATGCGTAAAGCCGTTGCATGGACAGCGTCCTATTTAAGACTCTGACGCGACGTGAGTGCCCATTGGAATAGGCCTCACTCATCCCTCACGGACTTTCCCGTGGTACCATCACGTATGGCAAAACGTGACGAGACTCAGACGCGACGTGACACCCATTGGAATAGGTCTCACCAGTCCCTCACAGGACTTCCCTGTGGTACCACCACGTATGGCAAAACGTGATGAGACGCAGACGCGACGTGGCACCCATTGGAATAGGTCCCACTAGTCCCTCACGGGACTTCCTCGTGGTACCACCACGTATGGCAAAACGTGATGAACTAGTATGGTTGTGCAAGAAAGTAAGTTTTGACAGGAATAAATGTGCTGGAAGTCAGACTAAATACACCATATAATACTAGCCACCTGAAAGAACCCAAAAACTCCCTCTAGGGCCTCTCGGACTAGATTAGACCTTAACGTCCTACCCTTTTAGCAAGATTATTAATCTTGGCAAATTTTATTCCAAAAACACGTTTGTTAAGGTATTTTAATTACTCTGGTGCATATCATCGCTCTGGTACCAGCTGTGACAGAACCGCTCAAAATAATTCTGTATTATCGCCTAAGCCGGTCCCCATGGCCATTAAGCAATAATAAAGAATTATTAAGTCGCTTCCGCCGGGTAAAGCCCGGTAAATCACATACAACAGGATCGCTGATATGCGCTAAGCCCACACGAAGGCGGGACCAGAGTACAACATTACATTACATAACGAGTTTCACAAGTTTAACATTATTACAAACCAGGTTTTTGGTACATAAAAGTAAACATGGTTCAGAGTTTAAACAGCGGAATATAAACTAGCGCATGATACACACGGGAGGCCATCCATGCATATCACTCCTCATCATCGTTTTCCCATTCAAGCTCCCAACCATCTGGGATAGAACCAGGCCAGATGGGATTACCTGAAAACAACAAATTAAGCAAGGCTGAGTACTAAAACTCAGCAAGACTTACCCGACAAAGATAAAGCAAGACTAGACATGCAAGGCTTTTTGGCTTGTGGGTTTGTTTTGCCAAAAGCGACTAAAAATTGATCCTTACTTTCATGTTTTAGCTCATATTCTAGTATGTTAATCAGTCTAGGTTAGCACCTGTACTAAACAAGCATGTTGTGCAAACAATATTAACAGGTAACAATATTAATCCAAATGTTCAATAAATAAACATGGGGTAGCCAGTGGTCAAGCCGACTCAGATAACGGCGAGTGACCGACGATCGATCGATTTATATCCTTGCAAGGTAAACCCAAGATACACGGAAGAAGTAGACCCCAAGAATTCAAATAAAAGCAAATGCAGGGTCTACCCCGACTAGGCGGTTCCCAACATCCCACAGTTTGGGATCGACGCTACAAACTGCGGTACACGGTTATCCGGAGGGTCTAACCCGACCGATCGGGACTCACACACTATACCACGGGTAGCTAGCCGGAGACACATCCCAAGCGGGTAGCTAGAAAGATCCTGCCCCGGTTCAGAAGGTACTAGGCTTACCGGTCCCATTCCCGGCAAGTACTTGGTACGTTCAATAGCTTAGGACCAGCACCATGCTACTCGGTCGAGACCGAACCCATTGCTCTTACCACATGAGCGAGTCAATTTAACCAACTTGTGATCCCAACATAAGCATCCTATATCTCGCGAGCAATGAGTCATTACTCGACTTCTACCATGACCTTAGAGCATGGCACTAGCATTCCTATCATACTAGTAAAAGAGCATAGGAGTCCTAAGGATCATGAAACTAGGTTTCAAAACAACTCCTGAAACTTAAATGCACAAGTAAAGCAATAAAGCGCTGAAAAGTAAAGGACATGATTTTAATTTAAAACATGGGTTAGATGAAACCGGTGCTTGCCTTCCTCAGACTCAGTTCCTAAACAAGCCTTTGGCTCTTCTGGACTTTGGTCCAGGTCTTGCTGCACACCAATCTGGTTCAGGTCTCCACTAGCTGCTCCCTCCTCCTCCTGGGTGAGAGTGTACGTCCCGTCGGGGAGATCTACACGTTTACATGCACATGCATTAGATTGAAGTTAATCTTGATGGTGATTGTGTGCACATCTAAGCAATTTAAGTTACTTAACTTCACCAACCAGCAAGGGGTGTGCTTAATTTAATAAAAACAGAAACAACATGATTTTTACCATTTAGCACATTTAATTTCCAATTCTTTCTTTAATTATTTACAACAAGCCTTTCTACCATAAATCCAAATTAAATCAAAAACACTTCCAAAGAGCCTAATCTTTTGCACACAGCAGCATATGCTTAGTTTAAGCTCTCACACCAAAATTTGGCCTAAGATCATTTATAAATTAATTTATACGAAAAAGACAAATTTCAGCCTAGTAAATAAAAATTAATTCATATAAAAAGATTTAATAAACTTTTTGATCTCAACTTTCTCCTACAGGTCAAGTATGCCAAAAATGAGTTTCTGACCAAGGCATGGTTACAAATTCAATTTATTTTTCAGATTTTGAATTTAAGCTCCTACACAAGATTAAATCCAAAACACCTAGTAAACAATTCCCTAAATTCACATCCATCACACCAGGGGTACTAATCATCAAGTCAAAGCCCTAGGGTGCACTTGTGCTCAAAGAAAAGTTCATTAAAGGTGCTATAAAAAGCATCAAACTTATTCTAGCATAAAGCTTAAATAAATCATAACTGCAAATATATACATCAAAACCATGCAAACTTTTTCCACAGATCTAGACATGCTATAAAGAGTAACATATCCGAAATTCAAGTTCATAGCATGTGTATATTTTAAATCACACTAAAAACACTCCAAACTGAGTTTGAATTTTTAATTCAAAAACTGTAGAGAAAAACCCTATACATGTTTTCTATAAAAGATAGATTTCTTCACCACGAACCCAACAAAATTGGTTTTGCATTTTTCTGATTTTTCTACGATTTGTAATGATTTTTCGAAGTTTCAGCCGAAACCCTAATAACACCTTTACAACCGGGTCCCTGGTACTTTTCAGAAACGACCCTAGAAAGACTCCAATCACCGCAATGTGGTCCTTGTGACCTACCCTCACCGGCGGCGGCCAAAATTGGCGTCCGGCGGCGGCCGGTCTTGGCCGGGGCGCGGTCCCTGGGGCTGCCCCGGGCCTAACCCGCGCGGGAGGGTGCCTCGGCCGGCCGGCGGCGGCCGGCGGTGGCGCCGGCGCGGTGCGCCCGCCGCGGCTCGCTGCCGGGGCACCGGCGGTGGCCACGCGCGGCGTTGGAGGCTGCGGTTGGTCTCGGTGGAGGAGTAGGAGAGGTAGGGCAGCCTTGGTTTCGTGCGGGAGGGGGGTGCTCGTGGCAGAACGCGCGCGGCGGGCAATGGAGCGGAGGCGACGCTCTGCGTGCTCGGGAAGGATGGCGCACCCGCACGAGGCGAGACCGGGCGAGAGGGGCGAGGACGGGGCGTCCCGGGCACGGCCACAAGGCCTCTAGCGCGCGGCTCGGCCGGTGCCGCCCGCATGCGCGCGCGCGCGCGCGCGCGCGCGTGAGCGTGCGGCGCGTGGCCGTGCCGGCGTGCGCGATTTTGCGTGGGCGCGGCGCACGGTTGGAGGCGAGGCGAAGGGTCCGCCGCGGTGCTCCGGAGGTCCACGGCCGGGGCCGGCGTCGCCCGGGCTTCCGTACGCCGGATCGACCCGCACTCGCCACGTGGACGGCCGGCGGACCAGGGAACGCGCGCACCAGCGGCACGCCGAGCGCGGCGTCCTGGCGTCCAGGCCTGTTTTCAATTCCCTGTACCAGTTTTCAAAAATGCCTAACTTAAAAAATCGTCAACTAAGTGAAAAATCTCCCAAAAGCAAAGTTGTAGAGGAGCTGTAGATCTACAACTTTCCCGAAGGGCGACATATGTTTTGATCAATGGTTTGCCCAGGAACGCCAACCGAAGTTGCAGATTTTCCACGGCTCAGTTTACTGTTCACAGCGCAGTAAAATCGATTTTTGGCCAATTTGCGCTCAAAATTGGAATGTCCGCCAATTGCGAAAAATGTGTTCCTGGAAATAACGAACAACTTTCGTATTGGCCGATTTTGAACTTCTATAGTGAAATTTGGAGAACGCGCAAGAAAACCATTTCGGCCTTTAAAGTAGATCTAGGGTTTGACCGTGATTAGAGATTTTGACCGAGGTCTTTTGTGCAAAAGTGTGCTCGATCACTTCAAACATGCTTAGGAGGTAATTAACCTTAATTAATTCATATAATTAATGTCATTAGCGCAACAAAACATCCGGGATGTTACAGCTAGCCCCCGAGCGGATGCGAGTGAAGACGCGTTGCACTTGGAGGATGAAGCCGTCGCCGTCCAAGACGTCCAAGGCCGCCGGGAAGAAGAGGGGCCGCGAAGAGGCCGCCGCGGCTGCCACCGGAGCGGCGCCGCCCATGTCTCCACCGCGGGCTGATCCAAGCCACGAGTGGAAGAAATCCAAAGTGAAGACGGAGGATCTGCTGACCCTCCTGAACAGTGGGTTCATAAGGGAGAAGGAAGTCGACATGTGGAGATCCGCCGCGGGAGATCCATATCCGATGGAGAAAGCCGAAGATGAGATCCCGATGTTCTCGCGGTTCGTGGAGCGCGGTCTTGCGCTCCCGGCCAGCGATTTCTTCAAGGGGCTGCTCGGGTACCACGGGATCGAGTACCTGAACCTGAACCCCAATGGCATCTTCCACACGTCAGTCTTCGTCCACTTCTGTGAAGCCTTCCTCGGAATCAAGCCGCATTGGGTGCTTTTCCGGAAGTTCTTCCGCGTCAAGCCGCAACCAAGTGCCACCAACCCCAGGGTAGTCGGAGGAGTCGGCATCCATCTAAGGGAGGACGCTGCGGAGCAGTACTTGGCGTACAAACTCGTCGACTCCAACACGGATTGGAAGACCAGGTGGTTCTACATCACGAACCACCACCCCGGCTTGCCGAAGCCGAGCGGACGGCAGCCCAGGCACCGTGAATGGTGGAACACGGAGCCCACCATGCAAGAAGGGATCCAACTCCCCGAGCTGCTAGCACGCATCAGGGTGCTCAGGGAGGCGGGACTGAGGGCCGAGCACGTGGCCTTCAGTTTCATGAAGCGCGGGATTCAGCTGTTGATGGCTCGAGAGACCCTGGGCTTCGAATACACCGGCGACGACGACGCGTCGCGGATGCCAGGAGGCGAGCTGGACGACAACGACATCGTCAAGAGGTTGTCGTGGATCTTCAAGGACATGCCGCCGTACACGGCGTGCCCTGTCGAGGAGTTCTCCACCTCGCGCCCACCGAAGGAAGTGAGTAGTCGAACCACCCTAGTCGAGTAGTGACTACTTGAAGTAGAGTTGCTGACATCTTGTGTCTTGCGCAGGATGATGTGAAGAGGTTCATCTCCGAGCCGCAGCCACCTCCAAGCGGAATCGAGATCCCGAAGGAGGGCAAGGCGAAGGAGCGGCGTGAAGGTGAAGGCCATGACACCGTCGTCGTGGAGGATACCTCCGACGACGATGACGACGAAGACGAGGAGACGCTGCAAGACCGCTTCCAGCTGCGGTCGAGGTTTAGCCGCCCAGGCTTGCCTCATGTTCCTCTGGTACAAGACCCTCCGTCTAGCCTGGAGGCTAGCCTTGCTGCGCCGCCACGGAAGCCACGCAACCCCGCCAGGAAGCGGGTGGCAAAGAAGCTGAAGGTCTCAGAGACCACGCCTCAGGAGTTAAGTTGTCTTGAGCAGAGTAGTCGAGTACCCGCTGTTCGAGTACATCTGCTGACGAGTAGTCCTCCTTGTATGCAGGAGGTGCCGCCAGCAGAGCCCGTCGAAGAGGGCGACGAGGGCGTATGGGACACGGTGGGGGAGCCGGCTGGAAGCCGTAGCCCAGCCCGCACTGTTGAAGAAATCTTGGCGCAGCTGGAGCGCCAGCCCCCAGCTCCGCAAGGGAGCACGGGACCCGTGGCCGCCGCCGTTGAAGAGGTGGTGGCCTCGGGAGCACAGGAGACCGCTGCGCCGACCGCCGCTGCTGTGGAGGAGGCGGTAGCCGCAGAAGCGCAGGAGGAGGAGGCGCCCGCTGAGGGTGGACTGGTCGATATCGCCAGCATCCTCGGTGCTCCGGCCGTGACCATTGTCTGGTCGAACTTGTAAGTACCATATCCTTGCGAGTAGTACTTGTTGCAGTAGTCGATCTTGCCTGACGACCCTCTGTGAATGTTTTTCTGCAGAAAATCCACAGATCTGACCTGGGATGGGGATGAGCCCTCATCAGCGGTGGCGGAGGAAGTCGCGCCGCTCGCCGAGGAAGCCGCTCCCGCTACCCAAGCCGCGGTTGAGCCACCGGTTGCCGAGGCGTCGCTGCCGGAAGCCAGAGTAGTCGAGGTTGAGTACCCTTCTTGAAACTGCAGGGCTTCACGAGGAGTAGTCGTAGGCACTGATGCACTTGTCTCTCTTTGACAGGCGCTGAAGGTGGTGACATCCCTGCGGGGGTGCCGATGGAGAGGTTGATACCAGAGGCCTCAGAGGCTGCGGGAGGAGCCCCCGAGCCCATGGAGGAGGTCGTCGAGAAGACCGCCGGGAGGCGGTCACCACGTCGCCAGAGATTACTCTAGAGGTGGCTATCCGCTCCCCCGAGATCGAAGATGCAGAGCCCATCCGTGCTGCGCCGATGACGGAGGCCACCGTGAGTAGTCGCGGCGGGATAGAGCTGCTCGCGGACGATCTCGTCGAGCCGGCGACGGTAGCCAAGCACCTGGAGGCGATCCGTCGAGCCGAGCAGTGGATGAAGGTAAGTAGTCGTAGCCTTTTGAGTAGCCAATCCTTTGTCGTTGAGTACTCTTGTGACTTGAGTTGTCTTGTGCAGGACGTTGCGGAGCGGTCCCGCGACAAGTCGAACCTGCTGCAGGGCTATGGCGACAAAGTGCTCCGAGCCGAGGCGCTGGAAGAGCAACTTGTGAAGTCGCGGAAGCACGTGGCTGCCATGCAGTCGAAGCTCGACGCTGCCTTTGCTAAGTACCACAACGACGTCCAGGAGTTGCAGGCGAAGGGCGACGACTTAGTGCGGAAGAACAAGGGCCTTCGCAACAAGAATAAAGGTATACCCTTTGACTTGTCGGGTACTTGTTGGAGGTCGAGAAGCATCCAACCCACTGTTGCGTTGCTGTGTTGCAGAGCTTGAGGGCCAGGTGGAGCAGCTGAAGGCTTCGGAGACGAGCATGAAGAACCTCTTCTACCGGGAGCAGGAAGCCCGCCAGGTACTTGAGCTCGACTACAAGGAACTCGCCTTCAAGTGCGAGAAGCATATGGAGCTTCAGATTGCTTCTGACAGAGATCTCGTCAACTGCTACAAATCCTTGCAGAAGTTGAACGAAGACTGCGAGGCATTGCGGGCCCAGTTGAAGGAGTTGGAGGGAGCCGCACTGCCGATCGCGAGGCTCCTGGTGCCGCACCCGGGCGGCCCCAAGATCGCTCCTCTGGTGGATCGCCTCAAGGAAGCGCCAATCCGGCTGGCCGCCTACGTGAAGCATATGGCGAGGTCGATCCCAAGACAAGTCCTGGCCTTCATGAAGTCATACTTCCCGAAGGCCCCAGTGGAGGTAGTCGCCGGCGGGGTAGCCGCCAACTGCTCGGATGAGCAGTATGCAGAGCTGCTGGAGCAGATGGCTCCCATCGCGGAGCAGGTAGCCGAGAAGCTGAACCTCCAGTAGCCCTGTAATAGGTAGCTAGTAGCCATAGTTGTACAGGAAAACAATTGTAATGATTTGTTCAAGTATCAATGAAAGAAAAGTTTCCAGCAATGAGTACTCGTAGTCGCGATCTCAAAGTGAGGAGCGCCCATCGTGGAGTAGATGCGAGTAGTAGTACTCGGCTTTTGTAGTCCCGTTGTAGGGAGTAGACAGTAAAGAAGTTGATGAACAATCAAACTTTATTACTGAAGAAGTACACCTGGGTGGCCAGGGCCGTAGTTACAAAGTAGTCGCTTGGACCCGGAGGCCGCTTACAGCTGAGTAACGCTGGAGCGGGTGGCCGCTTGCAGCAGTTGATCCGTAGGTAGCCGTGTAGGCTGGATCGTAGATCCGTAGGTAGCCGTGCGGGGCCGGATCTTGGAGTGTGGTCTCTTAGTAGACCGTCGCTAGAGTCCTTGACGCTCGTCGCGGCCCGGGGGTCCGTAGGTAGGCGCACGGGGCCGGACCCCGGAGAGGAGTAGTCCGGAGGCGGAGCCAGGACCCGGGGGGTCGCTTGCGGCGAGGGGTGTTGATGTAGTCGTGTAGACTTAAACCCCAGAGTAGTCGTGTAGACTAGGCGTAGAATCGACAGAGCTGGTCGACATTCCACGAGTTGTTGATGTCTTCGCCTTCAAGTGTTTGGAGGCGATAGGAGACCGGCCCGGTCACCTTTGCGACGGTGAAGGGACCTTCCCAGGGGGAGCTGAGCTTGTGAAGTCCTTCCGTGTTCTGGATACGGCGGAGGACGAGATCTCCAACGTTGAAGGAGCGTTCCTTGACGTTGCGGTCGTGGTAGCGTCGGATACCCTCCAGGTACCTTGCTGATTGGACGAGGGCAGCGCAGTGAGCTTCTTCGAGGCTGTCGATATCAACTCGTCTGCTGTCTTCTGAGACGCCTTCGTCGTAGTGATCCACTGCTGGCGAGTTCCATATGACGTCGGCAGGGAGGATTGCTTCGGAGCCGTAGACCAGGAAGTAGGGGGATTGCCCCGTTGGCTTGGATGGTTGAGTCCGTAGCCCCCAGAGTGCGTTGGGTAGTTCCTTGATCCACTTGCCCCCTTTGGAGTTCGTGGTGTCGTGTAGCCGCTTCTTGAGAGCGTCAAGCACCATCCCATTGGCGCGCTCGACTTGTCCGTTGGCCCGTGGATGGGCGACTGAGACGTATCTGACGTCAATCCCGCTGTTCTCGCAGTACTCCCGGGCCGGTGGTTGTTGAAATTGGATCCCAGTGTACGTGATGATGTGGTGGGGTAGCCCATAGCGGTGTACGAGTTCATCCGGGGAAGTCGAGTACTCGTCGGCCTTGGGGCATGTGACCGGCTTGACCTCGATCCACTTGGTGAACTTGTCGATAGCCACCAGTACCCTGTTGAATCCTCCTGGCGCAGTTGGCAGTGGCCCAATCATGTCGAGCCCCCAGCAGGCAAAGGGCCAGGTTGGCGGTATGGTGAGTAGCTTGTAGGCTGGGACGTGTTGTTGCTTGGCAAAGTACTGACATCCTTGGCACCTTCTGACGAGTTCTTCGGCGTCGCCCAAGGCTGTGGGCCAGTAGAAAGCTCGTCGGAAGGCCTTGCTGACTAGCGTGCGTGAGGACGCATGGTTGCCGCAGACGCCTTTGTGGATCTCCTCCAAGATGTCCTTGCCTTCTTCACGGGGGACGCACTTCATGAGTACTCCTGAAGATGCGCCCCGCTTGTAAAGCTTGTCTCCGACGAGGACGTAAGACTTGGCGCGGCGGACGAGTTGCTCGGCCGCATTCTTGTCGGAGGGGATCTTCTGCTCGCTGAGGTAGTTGATGAAGGGTTGCCTCCAGTCCACGTCGATCATCATGACTTCCTACCCGGCCGGTAGATGGGCTGGGACAGTAGTCGGTGTCGCCGGCTCCGGAATGGATGGCGCGTGAAGCTCGTGTACGAAGACACCCGCTGGCACTTGAGCGCGGGTGGATCCGAGCTTGGAGAGGACGTCCGCTGCAACGTTGTTGTCGCGGACGATGTGATGGAACTCGAGACCGTAGAACTTGTTCTCGAGCTTGCGGACTTCTAGGCAGTAGGCATCCATGTTCTCCTTGTTGCGGTCCCAGGACTTGTTGACTTGGTTGATGACCACTGCGGAGTCGCCGTAGACTAGTAGCCGCTTGATGCCCATTGAAGCCGCGAGGCGGAGCCCATGCAGGAGGGCTTCGTACTCGGCTTCGTTGTTTGAGACCTTCCAGAAGATCTCACGGGACGTACTTGAGTTGTTCGCCCGTTGGAGAGATTAGGAGTACCCCTCAATGCGCCCTCGAGATTGAGTGAGCCGTCGAAGTACATCACCCAATGCTCTGGTCGCACGGTGGGAGTAGGTAGCTGGTTCTCCCGCCACTCCGCCATGAAGTCGACTAGTGCCTGCGACTTGATGGCTATGCGTGGTTTGAAGTCGATGGTGAGGGCGCCGAGCTCGACAGCCCACTTGGAGATTCTTCCAGTAGCATCTTGGTTCCGCAGGATATCGCCAAGCGGGTAGTCGGTGACGACGGAGACCGAGTACTGCTGGAAGTAGTGTCGTAGCTTCCGCGAGGTGATGAGTAGAGCATACGAAGCACGCACGGGGCGATAGCGAGCCTTGGACTACGATAGAACCTCGGCCGACGAAGTAGGCGGACGCCCCCGGGACCAGGATAGGCGTGGCCATCTTCCTGCCGCTCGACAACGATGGCAGTACTGACCACGTGAGTAGTCACGGCTACGTAGAGCGACGGTCGCTCTCCCTTGTGAGGAGCCGTGAGGATCGGTGGCTTTGATAGGAAGTCCTTGAGAGCCGGGCAAGGGCTTGATGCGCCTCCGGAGTCCACACGAACCTCTCTTGATGCTTGAGTAGTTTGAAGAAGGGGAGGCCCCGTTCTCCTAGCCTCGAGATGAATGCGTTCGGCGCCGCCATGCACCCCGTCGGCTTACGGGACGTCTTTGATGCTCGTGGGAGCTTTCATGCTGGTGATGGTGGAGATCTTCTCAGGGTTGGCTTCGATGCCGCGCTGGCTGATGATGAAGCCGAGTAGTTTGCCCGAAGGGACGCCGAAGACGCACTTGTTCGGGTTGAGCTTCCAGCAGTACTCGCGTAGTGAAGTGAAGGTCTCTTCGAGGTCGTCGATGAGGGTACTGGAGTCCCTGGTTTTGACAACCACTTCATCAACGTAGGCCTCGACGTTCTTGTTGAGTTGCCGCTTGAAGCAGGCCTGGATGGCCCGTTGGTAGGTAGCGCCAGCGTTCTTCAACCCGAATGACATTGTCGTGTAGCAGTACGCGCCAAATGGGGTGATGAACGCGGTCTTCTCCTGGTCTTCTTCCTTGATCGCGATCTGGTGGTACCCGGAGTAGCGATCGAGGAAGCGAGCGGAGGTCGCGGCCCGCCGTGGAGTCGATGACTTGATCAATCCGCGGCAACCCGAAGGTGTCCTTGGGGCAGTGCTTGTTGAGGTCGGTGTAGTCGACGCACATCCTCCACTCGTTCGAGTTCTTCTTGCGGACGAGGACGGGGTTGGCAAGCCACTCAGGATGGAAGACTTCTCTGATGAAGCCGGCTGCGAGTAGCTTGGCGAGTTCCTTCTTGATGGCGTCCCGCCTGTCGTCGGCAAAGCGTCGGAGGTGTTGTCGTTTGGGGGTGGCCTTAGGGTCGACGTTGAGGGCGTGCTCAATCAGCTCCCTGGGCACTCCTGGCATGTCCGCTGGCTTCCACGCGAAGATGTCGCGGTTAGCCCGAAGGAAGCTGATGAGCGCGTCTTCCTATTTGGAGTCGAGGCCGGACCCGATGGTGGTGGTCTTGGTGGGGTCGCCTGTTCCGAGGTCGACCGTCTTGACGGGTACCTCCTCAGGTGGCTGAGGCTTGTTGGTACTGTCGGATTTCTCTGGGATGTCGAGTTCACTTGTAGCAAGCTTCTTCGACGCAGCGTAGACCTCCATCATCGCGTTGGGTACTTGATTTGTGGAGGCGATCTCCACGGCTTCTTTGTCGCAGTCGTGGGAGATCTTGAGGTCCCCTTGGAGGGAGAGTACACCGGCTGGGCTTGGCATCTTGAGTACCAAGTAGGTGTAGTGGGGCACCGCCATGAACTTGGCGATGGCCGGTCTGCCGAGGATGGCGTGGTAGGAGGTCTCGAAGTCCGCGACCTCGAACTTGATGTACTCGGTACGGTAGTTGTCCCGAGATGCCCCGAAGGTAGCGGCGGGACCAGCGAGCCCAGTGGAATAGCCGTGTTGCCGGGGACGATGCCGTAGAAGGGCAGGCTGCCCTTGGTGAGCATGGGAGTGATGTCGAGCTTCATTTTCTTCAAGGTCTTGGTGAAGAGGACGTTGAGCCCGCTCCCACCGTCGATGAGGACCTTGTTGAGCTTGGAGCCCGCCACCGTTGGCTTCAGGACGAGGGGGAACCGTCCTGGTTCAGAGAAGCTGGTCCATTGGTCCGCGCGGGAGAAGGTGATGGGTACCTCCGACCACCTGAGAGGGGTCAGGACCGCTGGTTCAATGGACATTACTTCGCGACGGGTAGCCTTCTGCTCCCGCCTGCTGGGCAGTCCGCCGAAGAGGACATTGACGGTCTTCTCGGGTTCTTGGAAGTCGTTGTTGTCGCCGTCCTTCTTCTTGTTCTTTTGATCATGAGGGTGTGGTGGCTTCGGCGTCTCCTTGAGTGCGTGCCTGAGTTGGTAGCACTATTCGGTAGTATGGTTGCCGTTTGGATGCCACGGGCACTTCTTCTTCAGCAGGTGAAACGACCCCGGATTTTCGGTGAGGAAAACCCGAGTCCCTGTACCTTTGCGATAGTCCCGGGATTAGTAGCTATCGCGTACAGATCTCATCACAGTAGGTAAATCACAACCGTACATCGCATCACACAAATATTAGTACATATTTTATTACATGTCCAAAATGGAGTACAACATTACAAGCCTCAAGGCTGAATCAGAGTGAAATTCTACGCGGCGGTAGCTAGCATCTTGGAAGGGTCTCCATCTTCTGATCTTCACGCCCACAGGCATCCTTGAGCGAAGCAATGTATCCCTCAGTCGTACCATCCGTCAATGTTGATGTCGAAGTCGAACTCGCGACCTGCACACTCAAAGTCTATCCCCAAGGAGTGGGATAGGTTCACGTCACCGACTGTATGCAGCTTTAAGTGGCCTATCTTCTAAAGGGTAAGAAAAGAGGCAAGGTAGAAGCTCGGGTTTCCTATGCGGCGGACGGCAAAGCATAAACGAGAAATCATCTCCATATAGGTCCCAATCCAATCTCTCAGACACAGCTCGGATCCACCTGGTACCCCAGGGTCCCGTCTCCACAACCTATCTCCATCTAGGGTCGATGCGAGAACTTCCTCTCCTCGCACCTCAATGATTACAATCGGATCGACGAGGTAGAGGGAGCCACTCTCCTCTAGCCGACTGCAACCACGGCTCACCACACTCTCAACTACAGGGGGAGGTAGAAATCCCAAAACATGAGGAACAAGCATGTCTTCAAGGTTTGTCCATGACCGAGGACGCGGCTATACGTATAGATCAAAACTGCGAGAGCGTGTACACCCGTACCCAACTCGGGATGGTACCCGACGGTGATCGACCAACCGAGCCCATCCTACCGTGCGAACTCTCGGTAGTTACGATCCCATCCCGCATCCGGCCCTCAAAACGAATCCCCCCTCGGAAGGAATCACACCGGAACGTGAAATGCTCCCGTGTGGCCACACGGGAGACGCTCTGAGAGGGTGGTCTCACCTCCACCGCTCCCCCACAGATACCCTCTATCCTTCCTAAGCAGGTATGGTTCCGCACTTGCCGAGCTCAACTCGTCCCTATCCCCACTCTCGGCGAGGTGGTGTGTACGAAAGTCCTATCGACAAGGTTGATCCACTCGCTTTCAGACCGGGGCAAGCTCATGTCCTCCATCCGCAAGTAAAACCCCAACACCTAGGCTCCGAAAACCGTCAAAGCGAGGGGATACACCGAGGAGTGCATCCCTATCCCCGATCCCGGATCGGTTGTCTCGAAGCTCACCCCCCGCCAAAGTACCCAAAACGCCTTCTCCTGCCAGTTTTTACCCCACTCACGCCAAGAACCACTATTCCCATCCCAAACACATGCATCGCGAAGCTCAGCGTATATACACGCTTATATACACATATATAGTGGTAGGACAATCAAGGACAGGATAATAAAAGTAGGCAGTGCAAGGTTCATCATCATGCATTTAAAGTAAAGCGCTAGCATTCTACATAGCAATGCCTAATAGGTATTTCAGAATCAGTCGGGCGTGAACACTTGCGTGCGAGTAGTCGTCGGTGACGTAGTCGTCGTTGTAGTCGATCTCCGAGCTCAGCTCCCCGGCTCCAGCCGTTCCTATTAACGCGTAATCAAAATAAAGGCGGGTCCTATTGCAATTAAATCCAAATGAACAACAATTAAGAGCCAAAAGAGAGCGAACACTAGCCTAACACGGAGTTTATAATTTTAGAAGAGCTTTGGAAAAGGTTTCACAATTTTCGGAGTTGAAATGAGTTTTCTGGGATTTTCCAAAGATAAAATAGATTTCTGAAATTAAAATACGCATACACAATACACTCAAATATAAGCTAACTACTGGTAGGCTCAAAAGGGCTCTAAGCTATCTACAGGCTGGCTGCAAGCTAGCTCTTCGAGCTCACATGGCTGCCACATAGGTAGCTATAAGCTAACCCATGCACGAGTGGGCGCCCACGTGGGCGAAGGTGTGGGCGCCACGAACGATCTCGGTCGGATCTGCTGCGGCTCGCAGCTGAGCGGCAGAGGTGCTTTTGTGGTTGGTCGACCGCACTAGATCCGACAGGATCCACTACGGTAACGAAGGCGTGCGGGCGAGTGTGTGCATCTATTTCCTACGGGGCTCTGGCGTGGGCGCCAGGTGCTCGATGGTAAGTCCCAGAGGAGCGACGGGTGGAAAGGGGCTCGTCGGCGGCGATGTTGGTCGGTGACTCAAGCTCACGCGACTCGACGCGGCTCTGGTGCACCTAGGGATTCATCTAGGCAAAGAAAAGAGTTGCCTTGGTCGGAAACTCGGCACGACGGTGACGGAGAGCAGCTTGGCGTGCGGTACAAAGCAGAAGGTTTCGGCGACGAGATTCGGGTGGTCGGCGTCGATGAGGTTGTATGCGCTCGCGTGCCTAAGAGCGAACGCGTACACGAGTTGGTTCGGCGCTCGCGCGCCTCGGTGGAAATGATGCTCTTGACGACGGGGTTCCGGTCACGACAGGCTGAGCGACGGTCAGGTTCGGCTCACACGCATGAGCGTGTTCACCGGACTCGAGCAAGGAGAGCAAAGGCGACAGCTTGGTCGAGCTCATGCACGAGCGTGCGTCTGTGAGACGAAGCTCCCGGACGAGCACGGCGGTGCGAAGGTAAACGGCTCGGTGCAGCTCGAGCTCCGCGGCGTCGCGGCCCCGGGGTGTCCGCGACGGCGTAGCAGCTCGCTCGCGAGGGCGTGTGTGCGCGTGAACATGCGCGTGCACCGTTTGGACAGGGAGAGCAGGGCTCGACTCCCGCGGGTGCGGGTGTGAGTGAGCAGAACGTCGGCGGCGAAAGAGAGCGGCCCGACACGGCGAAGGTTGACAGAGAACGCACTACACGGCGGGGACGCCGTTTTGCGAACAGAAGGTCACGGTCAAGAACATGGCTTTCCTGGCAATGATGAGAAGGTCGGCGGCGAGGGTTTGAGTTCACACGAGGTTGGGGCACAGAAAGGTGAGCTCCTCGGTGGCACACCGGGGTGTTCGCTGCGTGCGTACGTGTGGACGAACACGAGCACGCGACTTGGCTCGACGCTCGTGCGCCCAGGCGGAAGGACGTTCTCGGCGGCGAGGTGAAGTGGAGCGACGAGGTGGTCGCGATCCGGATGCTTTGGTTTCGCTCGAGGTGGGGAAGGCGACGGGCGGGTTGGCGCGGGTGAGTGCGGTGGCTCGGCCACGACGGCGAGAGCAAGAAGGACGGCGACGCAGCCGCGACAAGGGCAAAACCCCGGGCGACGAAGACGGCTCGGCGGCGCGGTTCCTCGCGCGGTGTCGACGTCCCCCCCCCACACGGGCGTGGGTCTGCCCGTGGTTGGACAAAGCAAGACACGGAGCATGAGAAGAGATGTTATGGCACTGATAGGGTAGAGAGAAGAGCGGTCATGGCCGGCGTCAACCCACGGCGACGGGGTCGCGGGTCCGACGGGAAGCAGAGATCCCCGGCGGTGGACAAAGCGCCGGCGAGTCGGCGGAACGAGAGGTGAAAGTGCCAGCATGCGAATCATAGCATCAACGGCTCGCCCGACAAGCACAAGGGCGTGGTACGGGCAACACACGCGTTGTGCAGCCGTGAGGCTACGTGTAGCGTGGAGAAGTGGAGCGACACGACGGCAAGGACTAGGGTGCCCACGCTGGCGTGGTCGCTCTCTCGCGCGCGTGCGTGCGGGCGTGTGCACTCGTTCGGCCAGGGAGGCAGAGCCTCACCCTGGCGGGCGTGCATACATTGGTTGGACGAGGAGAGCAGAGGGGTTCGACTCCTCGGGTGTACGTGCTTGCATTTGTGCGAACGTCGGCGGCGTGGCCACGGGGCGACACAAAACCGACGGCGCGTGCACGGCGACGACACAGAGACAAGAGCTCAACGAGCAGATTTAGGCGAGGCGGTGTTCAGGGTCGAAGTGGCCGAAAGGTCCGAACTTGGGGTCGATGGCTCGACGGACACACGTGCGCCGGTGCGTTGGGGTTCGCGGCGACGACACGGCGGAACGTCGAGCACGGTCACAGATAGGTGAAGCAGGGGCTCGGCCCCTCGGTTGCGTGCGTATGTGTGCGTGCCGATCGCCGACGGCTCGGCCATGGCAGCGACACGAAATTGACGGCGTGCACTAGGCAAGGGAACGAGAGAACGGGGAAAACGGCGAGGAACGGCCGGCGGCGTTGGTTGGGGACACACGCCGGCGAACGACCTCGCGTGTGTGTGCATCGACCTAACGGTGAGGTTCCCGGTCAAGCACGACGGCACGGCGGGGAAAGAACCGGAGCGGCGAAGACGGGCGGCGGCACCGGCATTCCGGGCTCGCGGCGGGGTGTGTTTGGCCATGAATCCCCTACCCAGAAAAGGTAGAACTATGGACCCAGGGGAGCTCATGTGTGGACAGGTTGCACGGGGGAGAGGGTGAGGGGTTCAGCCCTCGGGTGTTCGTGCGAGTGCGTGCCGAACGACGGCGGCGCAACGGTGTGGGTGCTCAGTGTGTGGGTGCCGACAGCGAGCCGGAACTCGGCGTGCGCTCGTCGGAACAAAGGTACGACACCATTTGCAAGGCAAGGGAGCGCGCGCGGCGACGACGGCAGCGGCACCTGCAAAACGACCGGCTCGGCTCGATGGCCGGCTCTCAAGCGACGGCGGGTCCGCGCGGCGGCGCGATGCGGGGACGGCGGTCATCACACAATCAGCGAGCTCACAAGGCTCGGTCCAGCCTCGGCTCGAAGGCCGGGTCCACAACAAGGTCGAGGGGGTTTCTCACCTCGCGTTCCTGGACACGACGGCGAGGAAGGCGCGGTGGAGTAGAGGAAGAAGACCCGGGGGCTCGGCTTGCTGCGGGGAGAAGCAGAGCGGCACGACGCCGTCTCCGGCGAGTCCGGCTCCTACTCCGCGGTGGCGACTTGACCACGGACGGCTCCGGCTTGGGCGTCGGCGTCCACGGCTCGGGCCGCTCCGGCCTCGCGGCCGGCCACGTACGGGAACTCCTCCTCGGGCGGCCTCGCCGGCGGGGCGGACGAGCGGGGCGGGTGGACCAGCGGCGCGACGACGGCCTTCAACGCACCGGTCGGCGGCGCAGCAGTGCAGCCCCCCTCTCCTCCTTCTCTTCTTCTTCTCCCCCTGCTCCTTTCTTTTTCTTCCCGAACAGCAGCTCGGGCATGGCGCCTGCGCCCTCCTGTCCGCCCTCTCCACTCCATCCACCTTCCCCTCCCCCTCTGGATTGCTGCGCGGCATGAGGAGAAACCCCAAGGGCTACTAGCCAGGGGGCGGCGGCGGATTTGGGGAACTCCCCCATGGGCGGTGGCGCAGTACAGGGAGGATTGTGGGGCGGCTACTTGTAGGGCGGCGCCTAGGGTTTGGGGATGCGAGAGTGGGCGGCTGGGATTCCGTTCAGGGGCGCGTGGAGGCCATCCACGGCACCAGCACAGCAGGGAGGGGCGGCCATGGCTGGCGTCGGCCATGGGGCCGGCGCGGGCGGCCTTCTGCCCCGCGCCCCCACGGGATGTGCACGGGAAAGACAGCAGAGAGAAGGGATAAGGTCTGACTGGCTGGGTCCACATGGCAGCGAGAGAAAGGTGGATGATGGGCCGGCGGCTTTGTTGGGCTGAAAGGGGCTAGATGGGCTGCGGCTTGGTGAACCCGAGAGGGAGATTGGGGGTGGTGGAGAGAACTTAGCAAGCTGAGATGCGGCCCAAGGTGGCAGGGAAGGTTTTTTCCAATTTTTTCTTAGCTCCTATTTAAACTATGATTCGAATTTGAATTTGAATTCAAATTTGAATCCCACATAATTAAGATGCGAAATAAATCCCATCAAAATCCAAGGTTCTCACACTAGCATTTTTATAATTCCTAATTTTTATGATTTAGCTCAAATTAAATCTAAGAAATTAGGGAAGGATCGAAGCAGACAGCCTTATATTCTAATCATGCACTCAATTTCAAATCGAAATTTTGAAATCCACATTTTCGCATTGCTAACACTCCAGGAAAAATTCCAGGATGTTACAGGACTCCCCCCCTCACAAGAATCTCGTCCCCGAGATTAAGAGCTGACTCCCGGTTTTTGAAGGGATGGGAAAATAGAAGAAACGAGTTGCTCCAGCATCAAAAAGAGTTAGAGCCGATGCGATCCAACTTAAAACTTTCCGATCGTGGTGACAGAAGCGTTGGTAACTTTTCCTTTCTTCAGGTGGGTAAGCATTCCATGGCTTGCAGATTGCTGAAGAGTAGACTGAGGATGTCCTCCTCCTGGAGTCGGTGCTTTTGCGGGCATAGCTGCGGTCTTCTTGTCGGGGCACTGGAAGGATTTGTGCCCAAGCTTGTCACAAGCGAAGTAAGTTGGGGCGAACCCTCCGGTGTTGGGTCTTGGAGTGCTCGGCTGCGGAAGGTTGTATCCTCCGTTAAGTAGCTGGTAGTTGAAGCTCCCTCCTCCTGAGTAGTAGTTGTTGCCTCCTCCGAAGTTGCTTCCATGTTGGTTAGTCGACGAGCGGAAATTCCCTCTCTTCACGTTGCTTGACCCATCTCTCGACTTCTGGAACGATCAGTCGATGTGGTCCTGATCTCCCATCCTCTTATTGTTCTTCATGCGGTCTTCATGACCCCTTCTATCATCCTCGAGTGCGATGGCGCGGATCATGAGGTGGCGTAGAGAGTTGTGCTCACTTGCCTTCAGTCCTTGGCGAAGGCTGCGGTGAAGGTCTCTCAGGAACCAGAACTGCTTCTTCTGTTCGAGGTTGGTGTCCTCGGGAGCGTAGCGCATCATTTTTTCACGAAGTGGCGCTCGTACTCCTTCACTCTCATCGCACCCTGTGTCATGGTGCAGAACTCTTGATTCGTTTGGACCTTCAGCTCGCTGGGCAAGTACTGCTTGCAGATCGCCTTGCAGAACCCCAGCCAAGTGATGAAAACTGGGTTCGGGTGGCTAGCGGCGTAATTGTCCCACCAAGACTTGGATGAACCATCCAGCTGGTGCGCGGTGTTGGCAACACACTCCTCTCCGGTGTAGACAGTGGGGTCGAGCTTGGTCTCGATTACCCTCAGCCAGTCGTCGGCATCGAGCGGCTGGTCCGAGTAGCTGATGGTGGGGGCCTTCAAGCGAATGAACCCCTCAATTTCTTTGTGAGATCCACCCCTGGCAGGGCATTGCGGTTCCCACCATTGCTTCGATGCTCCATGGTTTCCGCCATCCTCTGCATCAGCTGAGTCTGCAGGGCCATCACGTCCACCAAGTTGGGTGGCGGCGGTGGCAGCTGCTCCGTCTCAGGCTGACCTTACTCCGGTTCGGGCTCAGCTTCCTCCTCTTCGTCATCAACTTCAGGGTCCTCGGGTGGCGGTGGCGGCGGCACGCCCACGACCCTGTGGAACTTCCCCTTCCTTGGCAGCTTCTTCAAAGCGTGCCAGCAGGCGACCCGACCTTCGGATCAATAACATTTTGGAAAACACGACCAGGGAAGCAAAACTCTAGACAACGTCACTCACCAACCAATGAGTCAGACACAACCATGAAAATATCACTAATTATATATCCTATCACTCAATGAGAAGATGCATTAAAACACAATTAACTCCATTAAGAGCCAAACACTCAGCAAACATGATATACACATATAAGCTTCCTCGAGGGTGACTCAGGCCTCAGAGGTCACGAGCACATCAACTATCTAGTCTATCGTCAAAAGGTCTCCGAGGGGGTTGTGCCTAGTATGGTGTTTCAACACTGCTCCACTTCATCGTGTTCAGGACAAGTTCTCGACCAAAGGTCGTGTCCTCGTTAGAAAAGTTGAAGTTCGTAGGTAAGAAAGAAGCTTTTCAAAAAGGGGGAAAGCTTTTATAAAATAATCCAAGGGGTTTATATAAAGGAAGGAAACGTATAGAATCCTTATTTACTATCGGCCATTTCTAGGGATACGTGCTACGGTCAAGTACGGCTCTGATACCACCTGAAACGACCCCGGATTTTCGGTGAGGAAAACCCGAGTCCCTGTACCTTTGCGATAGTCCCGGGATCAGTAGCTATCGCGTACAGATCTCATCACAGTAGGTAAATCACAACCGTACATCGCATCACACAAATATTAGTACATATTTTATTACATGTCCAAAATGGAGTACAACATTACAAGCCTCAAGGCTGAATCAGAGTGAAATTCTACGCGGCGGTAGCTAGCATCTTGGAAGGGTCTCCATCTTCTGATCTTCACGCCCACAGGCATCCTTGAGCGAAGCGACGTATCCCTCAGTCGTACCATCCGTCAATGTTGATGTCGAAGTCGAACTCGCAACCTGCACACTCAAAGTCTATCCCCAAGGAGTGGGATAGGTTCACGTCATCGGCCGTATGCGGCTTTAAGTGGCCTATCTTCTAAAGGGTAAGAAAAGAGGCAAGGTAGAAGCTCGGGTTTCCTATGCGGAGCGAAGCAAAGCATAAACGAAATCATCTCCATATAGGTCCCAATCCAATCTCTCAGACACAGCTCGGATCCACCTGGTACCCCAGGGTCCCGTCTCCACAACCTATCTCCATCTAGGGTCGATGCGAGAACTTCCTCTCCTCGCACCTCAATGATTACAATCGGATCGACAAGGTAGAGGGAGCCACTCTCCTCTAGCCGACTGCAACCACGGCTCACCACACTCTCAACTACGGGGGGGGAGGTAGAAATCCCAAAACATGAGGAACAAGCATGTCTTCAAGGTTTGTCCATGACCGAGGACGCGGCTATACGTATAGATCAAAACTCGCGAGAGCGTGTACACTGTACCCAACTCGGGATGGTACCCGACGGTGATCGGCCAACCGAGCCCATCCTACCGTGCGAACTCTCGGTAGTTACGATCCCATCCCGCATCCGGCCCTCAAAACGAATCCCCCCTCGAAGGAATCGCACGGAGCGTGAAATGCTCCCGTGTGGCCACACGGGAGACGCTACGAGAGGGTGGTCTCACCTCCACCGCTCCCCCACGGATACCCTCTATCCTTCCTAAGCGGGGTATGGTTCCGCACTTGCCGAGCTCAACTCGGCCCTATCCCCACTCTCGGCGAGGTGGTGTGTACGAAAGTCCTATCGACAAGGTTGATCCACTCGCTTTCAGACCGGGGCAAGCTCATGTCCTCCATCCGCAAGTAAAACCCCAACACCTAGGCTCCGAAAACCGTCAAAGCAGGGATACACTGAGGAGTGCATCCCTATCCCCGATCCCAGATCGGTTGTCTCGAGCTCACCCCCGCCAAAGTACCCAAAACTCCTTCTCCTGCCAGTTTTTACCCCACTCACGCCAAGAACCACTATTCCCATCCCAAACACATGCATCGCGAAGCTCAGCGCATATACACGCTTATATACACATATATAGTGGTAGGACAATCAAGGACAGGATAATAAAAGTAGGCAGTGCAAGGTTCATCATCATGCATTTAAAGTAAAGCGCTAGCATTCTACATAGCAATGCCTAATAGGTATTTCGAGAATCGGTCGGGCGTGAACACTGCGTGCGAGTAGTCGTCGGTGACGTAGTCGTCGTTGTAGTCGATCTCCGAGCTCAGCTCCCCGGCTCCAGCCGTTCCTATTAACGCGTAATCAAAATAAAGGCGGGTCCTATTGCAATTAAATCCAAATGAACAACAATTAAGAGCCAAAAGAGAGCGAACACTAGCCTAACACGGAGTTTATAATTTTAGAAGAGCTTTGGAAAAGGTTTCACAATTTTCGGAGTTGAAATGAGTTTTCTGGGATTTTCCAAAGATAAAATAGATTTCTGAAATTAAAATACGCATACACAATACACTCAAATATAAGCTAACTACTGGTAGGCTCAAAAGGGCTCTAAGCTATCTACAGGCTGGCTGCAAGCTAGCTCTTCGAGCTCACATGGCTGCCACATAGGTAGCTATAAGCTAACCCATGCACGAGTGGCTGCCCACGTGGCTGAAGGTGTGGCTGCCACGAACGATGTCGGTCGGATCTGCTGCGGCTCGCAGCTGAGCGGCAGAGGTGCTTTTGTGGTTGGTCGACCGCACTAGATCCGACAGGATCCACTACGGTAACGAAGGCGTGCGGGCGCATGTGTGCATCTATTTCCTACGGGACTCTGGCGTGGGCGCCAGGTGCTCGATGGTAAGTCCCAGAGGAGCGACGGGTGGAAAGGGGCTCATCGGCGGCGATGTTGGTCGGTGACTCGAGCTCACGCGACTCGACGCGGCTCTGGTGCACCTAGGGATTCATCTAGGCAAAGAAAAGAGTTGCCTTGGTCGGAAACTCGGCACGACGGTGACGGAGAGCAGCTTGGCGTGCGGTACAAAGCAGAAGGTTTCAGCGACGAGATTCGGGTGGTCGGCGTCGATGAGGTTGTATGCGCTCGCGTGCCTGAGAGCGAACGCGTACACGAGTTGGTTCGGCGCTCGCGCGCCTCGGTGGAAATGATGCTCTTGACGACGGGGTTCGGTCACGACGGGGCGAGCGACGGTCAGGTTCGGCTCACACGCATGAGCGTGTTCACCGGACTCGAGCAAGGAGAGCAAAGGCGACAGCTTGGTCGAGCTCATGCACGAGCGTGCGTCTGTGAGACGAAGCTCCCGGACGAGCACGGCGGTGCGAAGGTAAACGGCTCGGTGCAGCTCGAGCTCCGCGGCGTCGCGACTGGGGTGTCCGCGACGGCGTAGCAGCTCGCTCGCGAGGGCGTGTGTGCGCGTGAACATGCGCGTGCACCGTTTGGACAGGGAGAGCAGGGCTCGACTCCCGCGGGTGCGGGTGTGCGTGAGCAGAACGTCGGCAGCGAAAGAGAGCGGCCCGACGCGGCGAAGGTTGACAGAGAACGCACTACATGGCGGGGACGCCGTTTTGCGAACAGAAGGTCACGGTCAAGAACATGGCTTTCCTGGCAATGATGAGAAGGTCGGCGGCGAGGGTTTGAGTTCACACGAGGTTGGGGCACAGAAAGGTGAGCTCCTTGGTGGCACACCGGGGTGTTCGCCTGCGTGCGTACGTGTGGACGAACACGAGCACTGACTTGGCCTGACGCTCGTGCGCCCAGGCGGAAGGACGTTCTCGGCGGCGAGGTGAAGTGGAGCGACGAGGTGGTCGCGATCTGGATGCTTTGGTTTCGCTCGAGGTGGAGAAGGCGACGACTGGGTTGGCGCGGGTGAGTGCTGGTGGCTCGGCCACGACGGCGAGAGCAAGAAGTACGGCGACGCAGCCGCGACAAGGGCAAAACCCCGGGCGACGAAGACGGCTCGGCGGCGCGGTTCCTCGCGCAGTGTCGACGTCCCCCCCACACGGGCGTGGGTCTGCCCGTGGTTGGACAAAGCAAGACACGGAGCATGAGAAGAGATGTTATGGCACTGATAGGGTAGAGAGAAGAGCGGTCATGGCCGGCGTCAACCCACGGCGACGGGGTCGCGGGTCCGACGGGAAGCAGAGATCCCCGGCGGTGGACAAAGCGCCGGCGAGTCGGCGGAACAAGAGGTGAAAGTGCCAGCATGCGAATCATAGCATCAACGGCTCGCCCGACAAGCACAAGGGAGTGGTACGGGCGACACACGCGTTGTGCAGCCGTGAGGCTACGTGTAGCGTGGCGAAGTGGAGCGACACGACGGCAAGGACTAGGGTGCCCACGCTGGCGTGGTCGCTCTCTCGCGCGCGTGCGTGCGGCATGTGCACTCGTTCGGCCAGGGAGGCAGAGCCTCACCCTGGCGGGCGTGCATACATTGGTTGGACGAGGAGAGCAGAGGGGTTCGACTCCTCGGGTGTACGTGCTTGCATTTGTGCGAACGTCGGCGGCGTGGCCACGGGGCGACACAAAACCGACTGCGCGTGCACGGCGACGACACAGAGACAAGAGCTCAACGAGCAGATTTAGGCGAGGCGGTGTTCAGGGTCGAAGTGGCCGAAAGGTCCGAACTTGGGGTCGATGGCTCGACGGACACACGTGCGCCGGTGCGTTGGGGTTCGCGGCGACGACACGGCGGAACGTCGAGCACGGTCACAGATAGGTGAAGAAGGGGCTCGGCCCCTCGGTTGCGTGCGTATGTGTGCGTGCCGATCGCCGACGGCTCGGCCATGGCAGCGACACGGGGGTTGACGGCGTGCACTAGGCAAGGGAACGGAGAGAACGGGGAAAACGGCGAGGAACGGCCCGGCGGCGTTGGTTGGGGACACACGCCGGCGAACGACCTCGCGTGTGTGTGCATCTGACCTAACAGTGAGGTTCCCGGTCAAGCACGACGGCACAGCGGGAAAGAACCGGAGCGGCGAAGACGGGCGGCGGCATCGGCATTCGGGCTCGCGGCGGGGGTGTGTTTGGCCATGAATCCCCTACCCGGAAAAGGTAGAACTATGGACCCGGGGGGAGCTCATGTGTGGACGGGTTGCACGGGGAGGGTGAGGGGGTTCGGCCCTCGGGTGTTCGTGCGAGTGCGTGCCGAACGACGGCGGCGCAACGGTGTGGGTGCTCGGTGTGTGGGTGCGGCGGCGGCCGGAACTCGGCGTGCGCTCGTCGGAACAAAGGTACGACACCATTTGCAAGGCAAGGGAGCACGCGCGGCGGCGGCGGCGGCGGCACACCGCAAAACGGCCGGCTCGGCTCGATGGCCGGCTCTCAAGCGACGGCGGGTCTGCGCGGCGGCGCGATGCGGGACAGCGGTCATCACACAATCAGCGAGCTCACAAGGCTCGGTCCATCCTCGGCTCGAAGGCCGGGTCCACAACAAGGTCGAGGGGGTTTCTCACCTCGCGTTCCTGGACACGACGGCGAGGAAGGCGCGGTGGAGTAGAGGAAGAAGACCCGGGGGCTCGGCTTGCTGCAGGAGAAGCAGAGCAGCACGACGCCGTCTCCAGCAGGTCCGGCTCCTACTCCGCGGTGGCGACTTGACCACGGACGGCTCCGGCTTGGGCGTCGGCGTCCCTGGCTCGGGCCGCTCCGGCCTCGTAGCGGCCACGTACGGGAACTCCTCCTCGGGCGGCCTCGCCGCGCGGGCGGACCGGCGGGGGCTGGTGGACCAGCGGCGCGACGACGGCCTTCAGCTGCACCGGTCGGCGGCGCAGCAGTGCAGCCCCCCTCTCCTCCTTCTCTTCTTCTTCTCCCCCTGCTCCTTTCTTTTTCTTCCCGAACAGCAGCTCGGGCATGGCGCCTGCGCCCTCCTGTCCGCCCTCTCCACTCCATCCACCTTCCCCTCCCCCTCTGGATTGCGGCGCGGCATGAGGAGAAACCCCAAGGGCTACTAGCCAGGGGGGCGGCGGCGGATTTGGGGAACTCCCCCATGGGCGGCGGCGCAGTACAGGGAGGATTGTGGGGCGGCTA
This sequence comes from Cenchrus americanus, assembly GCA_947561735.1. Taxonomy (NCBI): domain Eukaryota; kingdom Viridiplantae; phylum Streptophyta; class Magnoliopsida; order Poales; family Poaceae; genus Cenchrus; species Cenchrus americanus. The sequence continues at coordinate 195,094,090 of OX387242.1, forward strand.
CTTGTAGGGCGGCGCCTAGGGTTTGGGGATGCGAGAGTGGGCGGCTGGGATTCCGTTCAGGGGCGCGTGGAGGCCATCCACGACACCAGCACAGCAGGGAGGGGGCGGCCATGGCTGGCGTCGGCCATGGGGCCGGCGCGGCTGGCCTTCTGCCCCGCGCCCCCACGGGATGTGCACGGGAAAGACAACAGAGAGAAGGGATAAGGTCTGACCGGCTGGGTCCACATGGCAGCGAGAGAAAGGTGGATGATGGGCCGGCGGCTTTGTTGGGCTGAAAGGGGCTAGATGGGCTGCGGCTTGGTGAACCCGAGAGGGAGATTGGGGGTGGTGGAGAGAACTTAGCAAGCTGAGATGCGGCCCAAGGTGGCAGGGAAGGTTTTTTCCAATTTTTTCTTAGCTCCTATTTAAACTATGATTCGAATTTGAATTTGAATTCAAATTTGAATCCCACACAATTAAGATGCGAAATAAATCCCATCAAACTCCAAGGTTCTCACACTAGCATTTTTATAATTCCTAATTTTTATGATTTAGCTCAAATTAAATCTAAGAAATTAGGGAAGGATCGAAGAAGACAGCCTTATATTTTAATCATGCACTCAATTTCAAATCGAAATTTTGAAATCCACATTTTCGCATTGCTAACACTCCGGGAAAAATTCCAGGATGTTACAGCAGGCCTTTAAACCCGCCAGAGTTCTTCTTCGAGTTCCCTTTCGCAGGGCGCTGAATAGCCGCGACGGTATTGTCTGGCTTGCGCTTGCGGTTGGGACCCGAGTAGTAGTAGTAGTTGTTGTTGTTGTTGTTGCGGCCGCCCTGGTTTGCATTGCTGCCGCTGCCGCCGCCCTGGTTCTGCTTGGCCTTGCCACGAATGGCGTCGTACTTGGCATTGGCCTTGTCTTCTTCATCCGCCCAGGACGTGATCATGTCCTTGAGGTGGGGGATGGACCTGGGGCGGCGACGACCGAAGTCTTCGAAGGTGCGGCGGTGATAGAGGCCGTCTTGGAAGAGGTCGATGACCTCCTTGTCGGTGACGTCGACGACGGTAGCGTGCTTGTCGAAAAAGCGACGCATGTACTTGCGGAGGGTCTCGCCTTGTTCCTGCTTGATCATGGCCAGGTCCATGCGAGTACCCGATCGTCCCATGGCGCCCGCAAAGTTGCTTGTGAACTGCTCCTTCAGCTGGTCCCACTTGTCGATCGAGTGCTTGTCCAGCGACTCGAGCCATGTGAGTGGTGCTTGATCCAGGCAGAAGGGGAAGTAGAGGCATTTGGTGTCGCTGTTGCCGCCAGCGTTCTCGATGGAGAGGGCGTAGCATCGGAGCCACTGGATGGGATCCTGCTTCGCGTCGTACTTGGTGATCCCCAAAGGTTTGAACTTGTCGGGGAGGAGCAGGTTGCGAAGTCGAGGTGAGAAGGCGGGGAAGCCGTCGCCTTCAGCGGTAGTGGTCGACTTCTTCCGCCGCAGCTCCTCAATCTTCTGGCGGGCGTCGTACCCGCCATGTGAGGCGCCGGAGGCGTGGCTGTTCGCGTGACCTCGGCCGCCGCGGCGCCGCGCCCCCGGCCCTCTTGTTGGCCCCATGGTTGGGGCCGCCGCCGTTCTTTGCCGCCGCCGTCGGGGTCGTTGCCGCCGCCACCTGCCGGGGCGCGGTGGGGGACGACTTCTCTGTTGCCGCGGTCTTGAAGTGAAGGTCCGCCGGCGTTGGAGCGGCGACGGTTTGGCTCGGCTGGAAGGTCAGCTCGAGTACGGTTGGGACCGTTGTTGGCGCTGCGACTAGTGGCTTCGTTGTCGCGGGGCTTGGCTGGAAGAGGTTGGTTGACTCTGTTGTCGACCCGCATGAAGTAAGCTTCTTCAGCGAGCTTGGCGATGACCTCTCCAGCGCGTATGCCCTGGGCCTGACGTGCGATCGCAGTGATCAACATGAGGCATTGCTCAGGAGTGGTGTGTACTCTGCTTTCGACCGCCTCGAGAGCTTCCGCAAGATTGCGGATGGGGAGGTTGTCGCGGAGGCGTCGACGACGTTCGTTGCGCTTCCGGTTGCGTTCACGTCGAGCGTATCTGTCCGCCGGAGTCTCGTTTGGTGGAGCGTCAGCAGAGAGCTCGTCGCAGGAGATGTCCTCCGGTGCGGTCCCGAGCCGTGCTCGAAGGCCCCGGGGGTGTCGTCGGCAGCCATGAAGACTTGGCGATCGGGGGTGCCAAGGCTGGACTCAGAGGGTGCCACCTCAGTTGGTGTATTTGAGTCCGCCTGGGCCAGCGGTGTTCCCTCCTAGAACGGTAGTGAGTCGATGTAGGCGACGTAGCGTGAGTCTCCCTTTGCCAGGTCAGCAGGCTTGTGGTCTGGCCAGTAGACGTATCTCCCGGCCGGAGTGGACTTTATAACCAGCCCAGAAGCTGGCCCTGACAAGGGAAGCTCAGTGGAGTCATTTTCGGACTCGAGGTCCTCAGGGTCCGACCCGAAGTCGAACTCGTAGTCTGGGTTCGAGTAGAACTCGGAGAGAGGGCTGGAGTCCGGAGTGCGATCGGGGGCGGCATCGGAGTCCGAGCTGTACTCGGGGGTGGGCTCCTTGCCGGCGAGTTTGCCTGTGACGGCTTCGGGAAGCGTCACGAGGCCTGTCTTTGGGTTGGGCTGCATGGTGAGGCGGCGTTGGAAGGAGCCCGTGCCGTCAGCAGTGCAGACCCAGGCGCCGAACACGAAGGTGTCGCCGCGGTTGAAGGCGACGGTTGGCTTGAAGTGGACAGGAGACGTCGAGTTCGCCATGTGATCTCGAGCGAGAGCCCCTACCTGGCGCGCCAGCTGTCGGTGTTTTAGACCGGCAACCTACTACGGGGAGTACCCGAAGTAGATGATCGTGACTCGCCGAGATCGGTAACTCGAAGGAAGAGACACGTGGCACACAATTTAGACAGGTTCGGGCCGCGAGGTGCGTAATACCCTACGTCTGTATCTTTGCGTAGCTACGGATTGATAGGGCACAATTACAAGATGGTGCAATAGTGCGCCGTGAGTTGTAGGGGATTGGATGAGGTGATCCTGAGATCGGTCCCTGCCTCACCTTATATAGTCCGGGAGGCAGGGTTACAAGTCGGAGTAGAGAGAGAGTACTAGTCGAGTACGTCTAGGAGTCCTCTATACAGTGCGGAACATGTACAGCTCCCTAATCGAGTACTACTCCTGCGTAGTCCTTGTGCTCCACGCCTTCAGGTGCCGTGTAGCGCAAGCCGGGTAGTCCCAGGGGCCCACCGAGTAGTCGGTCCTGGTACCCACCGAAGTAGTGGGCCCAGAGAGGTCCATACGACACCATGGTACTACAAGGAAACTGTTCGGAACATTTGGAACCAAACAATTCAAGGTTACCTCGTGCAGGGTTCTTTTACTGAGAACCCCAAAGAAAATGTTGTGCACATACCAAATCCAGATCCTCAGTTGTGCCAAGGTGATGGAAGACGGAAGAAGAAGAGGATTAGGAACAACATGGATGAAGCAGAAGCTGGAGCTGCAGTAGTGATGTGCTACAAGTGCCTCAACACGGGTCACACATACAAGAGGTGCACATCCACAAGTTATGCTTGCAATGCGCCACCTACGGGCAGTGTGGGCTCATCAGCAACTTTAGGACCATCGCAACCCCCATCCGGATGTGTACATGGACGTGAGTGTAGGAGCAACGCAGGATTCAGATGATCACAATTGCTTGTAATGTTAGGGCATTTAATTTTGAAATTTGTAATATTTGAACTATATTTGTTGTATGAACTTATGCATGGTACTGTATTGTAATAATTGAACTTCTATTTGTACTATTTTGCTGGTGATTGTTCTATTCTTTTTCAATAATTTATGCCGATGTCAGTCGTATTATTTTTTGCCTCTGATTGTTCTAATCTTGTTTTGCAGGTTTGCAATGGCCTCCTCGGGTCCTAAGTTGGACTTGGGCTTCCTCACGAAGAGGAAGGACAATGTCGAGGTGCCACAGGGGATCGACACTCCTATGTGCTTCTACAGTGACAATTGCAAGCTTGTTAGGTGCAAGGTTCTGGGGTACGCCTACGGGATGAGGTTCTTCATGTGTGCTAACTATGAGCACGACTCGATCCAGCCATTCGCCCGTAACCTTAGAGCCAAAGTAAGGACTTACTACATTTCTCAATTATTCATTTGTCATTTGTGATTTAATATTTGCTAACATGTCTTTGGAAAAAGACTCCAACTCCTCTTTGTGATTTCATGCAGTGGCTAGATACTGAGCAGTCCGACTTCAACAAGAGCTACGTCGAGGGAGAAGCTCGTGATGCAATGGAGAGGTGGTTGCGCATGGTTGAGTGGAAAAAGAAAGAGGAAAAAAGAAGGAGTAGTAGAAGGAAATGCACCATCATCAGGAGATGAGAGAACGTGAAGCGGCCCAGGCCCGTGAAGCCGACAGAGAGAGGAAGCGGGAGAGGGCTCGCCGGGCCAAGGCAGCTGGGCCGGATGCCATCAGGAAGGGGAAATACCCCCGTTGTGCTCAGTAGACCTAGAGTATTAGCCGGACTGTATCAAATAATGTCGGATTTCATGACATCATCAATTAGGGTTCTCGGTTTGTATCGTTAAGAACTTTAATCGAACATCATTAGAGTGTGTTTTATCTGTTACGTGTGTTTTGTTAGAGTGACTATAATATGCAGAGTCGTTGTGTTTCCTTTGAGTCACTGACGCGTTCCCCTCCCACGAATTGTCTGGTCCACAAAGCGACAGTGCCCTAGTACTAGGGTGTGTTTTCTCTGAGTCACTGCTTCTTTTCCCTTCCCACGGATCAAAGGGCCCACGGCGGAGCCACCCTTCTTCTGCCTATATGTAGCACCATTCACTCCATTGCCTTCTTCTCACAGCATTAGGCAATGGCTGCGTGGAGTGGGGATGAACACGGTTTCGGTCATGAGGTGTGGCATCAGCAATCAGAAGATTTCGTAGCCAATTTGCCACTGAAAGGCAAGAGTGACTTCAGATCGATGCGTGATGTTACAAGCTACGTGCCGAAGCAAACGGTGTTGTGGCCTGGGTGTTCACATGGTGAGTTCTACGTGATGCAAGTGTACCAGGGATGGAACAACTCTGGTCGTCGCTTCTGACACTGCCCATATGCATGGGTAAGCAATGTCCACAAGTTTCCTCATCATCTTTCTTTCATTTGGTAACATTTTCTTGCCTTTTGCAGTACTCCACCCAAGCTGAGAACTGCGGTTTCTCGCAATGGGTGGATCCACCAGCTATTGATCCCTATCAACAGTACATTGACTACCTCGAGGATGTCGTCGTCTACAACCTGAAGCGGGAGCTGTCGGAGGCATTGGCTTCTCCAGATCCATCGTCTAGCGCAGGAGAAGACTGGTGCTGCAAATGTTCGACCTACACTTGTGAATGCCACAAGAAAGATTGGTTACCTCTACCTTCACCACCTCCACCCCCACCGGGGTACTACATGCCGTCGCAACACTCCGGTGGCTCTATGCTCTCTGGGCAGTTCTCGTACAACTACATTCATTAGAAATGTTGCAATGAAATTTCTAAATTCCCTAAGGCATGTTATTTGTACGTAAGGTGCTTCGTTAGGGTACTAGCACCGTACATGCCATTGCAAATGTGTCTTTTTTCTCTTAAGTAAAAAACTAACCGCCGTGGCGCACGGCGGTATGCCACATGCAACCGTCGTGGCCCACAGCGGTTTCTGGACGGCTTCATGCCGCCGTCGGGGGCACTGCAACTGTCGTCTGCCGCCGCCGCAGCCCATAGCGACTTTCGAACCGTCGCGGCCCACGAAAGTTAGGCCTGAAATTACTATGGGCCATGGTGAATGGTTGTCATAAGTGTAAAATTTTCAAACCATCATATATTCTTGCAAAATGTTCTTAAGAAAAATACAAAAAAAATTCTCTGTCACGTCACGTCACGTCACCTCAGCTAGGCCAATAACTAGCAAAGCTTCTTTAGACCATCTTGAAATGTTTTATGTGGTCTTTTATTGGGCCCAATGATCTTCTGATGGGACAAATTCAAATCCAAGGCCACAACTTTACGATTATGAGCTAGTGGGTGTTGCACATTGTTCTACCAATGGTTTGGTGGCCCATGACAATACCGTCCAAGAAAAGGCGTTAACCTAATAGAGTTTTTTAATATTTTTATACAAAACTCTCACTCTAATCTTGACACTTAACCTAGGAATATTTAACTTTTTACCATTATAACGGATGACAACTCCTCAGATATCACTATAACGGTGTCAAATATTTATACACCAGCGTTGTCACAAAAGGGATACATATTTACCATTTTTGCTGGCGTGGCAGGCCACCTTAGCAGTCCACGTTGGATCACTGCCAACCGAGCATGGGAAATGACCGCACCTACCCCTGCCCTCTTCCTCATTCTCGGTCTTCCCTATCACTTACACATGGGACCCACGTGTACACTTATATTCTACCTCGAGCCATGAATCATTGCGGAGCTCCTCACCTAGCGGCATGCGCACGTATGGTGGAGCCTACGCTGGCGGCTTGCCCGTGCAGGTGACGGAGCCCCCGCACCGGCATCCCTCCCGCACACGCGGCGGAGCCCCCGCGCCGCCGCACCCAACCGCATGACCACACCGCACAAGCGGCAACGCGGTGTGCTCCCCCACCACTACCCCCGGCCGGTCCCCGCCCATCATTGCTAGCCCTGCGCACCCCTCTCCCTGCGTGCTCCCTTCCTCATCATGGCCGACACTGCTAGCCTATATGTGTTGTGCGTGACTGCACCTCACCGCCGTGAAAGTACTCAGGTTTTGGCTTGAATTTTGTAGATTTATTCGTGAGATAGGGTGCTAGCAGGATTTGAATTCGGGTTCAGAGTAGCGCGGCGGCGGATGACTCGATCAGGGCATCCGGATTTGGGTTCAGGATGCGGCTGTCGTGCTCAACTGCGGTGCGACACGGGCGGCGGTAGAGGACTCACTCTATTCCAATGCTGACATGTTGGAGCAGATGCAGAGGGGATGTGGCTGCAGGGCCATTGTGGAGGCAGGCCTGTGGCCGCCGAGCCACCGCCGCCGGAGCAGGCTGGAGGAGCATAGCAAAGGAGTGACCAGCATGAGGAAGAAGAAGGGTAGAGGCAGTCAAGGTCATTTCCCATGCAACAGTGCCCTCAATCCAGCGTGGACTGCTAAGGTGTCGTGCGACGTCAGCAAGTGGTAAATATGTGTCTCTTTCACATCAATGCTAGTGTATAAATATTTGTCACTGTTAAGATGCTAAACGAAGAGTGGCCATCAGTTATAATGGTAAAAATTTAAATATCCCCTTAACCTACCCCAAATGCAAAGATCATGCTAATTGTCCATTAATATAAATGAAATAACCTTGTCCTTTTTACAAGGGACTTTCTATAGCTCACCCATGTGATCAAGAGGTTCCCGCACAATTTTTTGGGCCATTAGATCCAAAAATCAAAGGATCCTCCCTCCATCCTCATGCTCCCTCACCTTATCTTTTCACCCCTTTATTCTTCCTCCTTGGCCCCTACCTCCACCCCGCAACCCACACCCGCTGACCACCACCCCATCGCGCCCCCACCTCGCAGGCGCGGTCGAGCTAGGGTCTGGTGGCGTGTCGGCCGCCAACGATGTGAAGGTCCGCTAGACCCTACCCGACTACGCTGGCCCACCTCCAGCCTCCACCACCGGCCCCTCCCACCAGGGCTGCTCCCTCTTGACACTGTCGCAGTCTCCTGCTGCAGTCTTCACCGCCCTAGACTCCCCCGCCCGTCCTTGGCCCGACTGTCATCCTCCATGGCTCACCCGGTGATGCCCCCACCACTCACCACCTCTGTTGGTCCACGCTATCATCGGCCCTCCCTCCATGACCCGCAATGAGCAGCAGCCCCCTGGTATAGATGTCCATTCAGGATGCCCCGCTCAGCCTTGGCACGGGCCCGGTGTGGCCCGCCAAACTTCGTTTCGGGCTTGGCCCAGCACTACACTCCACCGTGTTGTGTCATGCTCACCTTGGGCTGCGCCGACCGCCGAAGGCCAAGCCCACGGACTGATTTCGTGACGAGTCGGCCAGTGAAACAGGGGGTCTCTGTCGTGCCCGTGCCGCCCGACGTCCATCGCTCGCCATGTCGGCGTCCACACGAGAAGGGAGTAGGTCAGTAGGGGAGGCCCGAAGTGGAGATAGCGCCAGGCGCCGGCATATATCTAGGAGAGGAGGAAGCCCTGCCTCCATGTGTACTAGTGTCGCCGCTCGACAGCCTATGGTAGATGCAGATCCGACCTGTGGTGAGCCTCCGTCGCAGCAGTGCTCCGCTGTCAGTGCCTACGGTCTCTGCGAATGCGGGAAGAGAGAGAGACCCAGAGAGGGGCAGTGGAGTCGCACCACATAGTGGAGTTAGGGAGGTAGCTGTGTTGGGACGGGGGACACCGGGTGGAAGTGGCGGGTTGGCAGCTGTCGCGAGGGAGGCGAGCAAGCGACGACTCGCGCGAGAGAGTGAGGGATAGGGAGAGTCGAGGAAAGAGGGCGACAACATGGTAGAGGTAGGAAGATGTTTAGGGTTGTTGTTTCATTATATATGGTTGGGGTTATGTGGGCCTTAAGCCTGTGGGTCTGCTAATTTCGTGTCGGGCCGAGCTGCCTGGTGTGCTGGGGTAGCGGCCTGCACCCGACACGTGGTACCGGGCGTGGCTGTCATGGGTCGATGCAGAACGTGTGGGGCCAAATGGACAGCTATACCCCTGGCAATCCGCCCTAACCCCGAAACCTTAATCTGAACCCTAAACTCGCCAGACTTGGAGAAGGTGGGTGGAGGTGAAGATGTAGATGAAGAAAAATTCAGGTGATGAGAACCTCCAAATCACATAGGTGAGCTATAACTTTCCCTTTTTATAAGCATTTAAGCATAACCAGAAATGTGAAAAAAGGAACACCAACATAGTCAGTCCTGGAGAGGCAGTAGTTGGACCAAGCCTCTGCAAAGAAGGACCAACTACTGACCAGGCCCAACTACTGCCTGGAGTAGTGCTCTTTTGCAAACAACTAGCATTTCCAAGCAGATTCAAAATTGAACCTGTAGATTGTTGGTCGCACTCGCACCAAACTTGCACCCTATTCTTCATTGTGTTAACAAAAAACAAGTTAAGATAGATTGTTTGTGATTTTACCAGAGAATTTAACCTCCTCACCAGTCGATCGAAATACGAGCGTACTCGATCGTGTGAACCAATGGGATTGCAAATACGTCATCTATTTGTAGGGCAGATTTGTTCGGCAAATTTTGTGTTGATTTGTAGGGTAGATTTATTCTGAAAGAAAAGTACTGCTCACTAGTTTGTACAACAAATTTATTCTGAGAGAAAAGACTGTACAATACTCCGGCGATCGCTCGATTCCTCCGTCAGTTTCCTCGCCGGAGCGGCGGATTCGATCGAGCGTCGCCGTCGCAACAATATCTCCTACTTTTGTTGGGCATTCGCACAAGGATTGTGATGGATCCAGGGAGGGAAAGTTCGAGGCGGGACTGGAAAGTAGAGAAGTTACGATTATGTATGCTGATGATTTCCCAAACAATTCAGGAAGCTTGAGGGGGATTCGTCTGCGCGGAATACCTGCTCCGTTGCTTGACAGTGGATTGGAAGATTTTGGAATTCTGGAAGTGGATTAACAACACAGGAGGGGGATTGGTGGTTCGAAAAATAGAGATAGAGTGGGGATCATAGAGACTGAAATCTAAGAGCAGCAATGGCGTCACCGTTGAGAGGAAGGACTGCATCGACGTCACCAGCGAAGGGAGGGGTGCTTGAATCAGCTCCAGGTGGATGTCAATGGCAGAATCCAAACTCATCAGGCACTTAGGCCAATGAGATACGATTTGGTTCGTTCTCCTTGGGTGATGTCTTCGAGCTAGAAATGTAAAAATTTGGGAGGTTTGCGTTTCGTGGAAAACATGCAAAGGGAGAATCATTGAAGCACTTTGTGGATGAATTCGTCAATCTCCATGAGTGTTTTCAGGAAGAACTTGGGAGGGCAGAAATGATGAGAGGGGGCGATTTGGGGAAGACAAACAATTCCAGGGGGCTAATATAAAAATGCAAATTTGGCATGGGTCGAGTCGAGGAGCCCAAGTAAGCTCAAATATCCATATGGAACTTGTATGGCACACCGTGTATCACACTCCTGGTCCGACCCAGTGGGAGTCTGGATCTGGGTGAGGAAGGGGCAGGCGTTGGCGACAGCTGAGCAAGGGCTAGGGTTCACCGCGAGAAGAGAGGAGATCCAGCGATTTGGGGGAGCTAGTAGGAGGGTGGTGAGAACAACATCAAAGCAAGTAGACGAGCGTACTATTGCAGAGGTGGTGATGATGGAGCCAGGAAGGGGTTTCGGAGCAAGGAAGCACAACGACGTGCCCGGGGGACAAGGGTGGCCTAGTGAGATCTAGTGAAGAGCATGGTGCGGAAGGCCTAGAGGGCAGCTTTCGTGGTAGAGAGAGGTTTTCAAGATCGAGAGAGGGAGCAGTTCCGTGGAGGTTCAAACTAGGATAGGTAGTTCCCGGATCCAGAAAGTGGATCACCCCGTGGAGGCTTCAACAATCAGAACAACAGCTACCAGGGTGGGTATAGAGAGGAGAGACAGAGGCCTGAGCAGAATAGATCTAATCCCAACAAGAGACTGATGGGGTATAGGGAGGGGTATGACTGGGAGGAACAAGAACTGAGAGCAAAACTGAGGAAAGAACAGGAGGAAAGAATAGCAAAAGAGCACGGATTCTGGAACAACCAGAGAGAGGAGGACTGGGATCCTAGAGGGAAAAACAAAGGGCCACAAGGGGAACCCTGTTACAATTGCAATCTAGTGGGGCACCTCAGGAAAAATTGCCCAAACCCACCATACTGCTATTGTTGCAAAAAATCAGGACACAGATCTACTGTGTCCAGAAAAGAGAGAGTTGAGGCTCTGTGGCTATGGTTTCCCAGGAGAAGGCTTTTACAGCATCAGAGTGCCAGTAGACAAAGAAACCAAGAAGGGAGTGGTCCTAGGAATTATGAACATCATGAGTGGGCATGCTGCAGTGGAGACTATAGAGAGGGAGCTGAAACACCTGTTTAGAGGAGTTCCTAAGTGGACTATTAAACAGATGGAGGCTGGAAATAGGTACTTGATCAATTTCCCTAGTGAAGATATTAGATATCAGGTGGCAAAGTTTAGAAGCTTTGAGTTTGAAACTACTAATATGAAAGCCAAGGAAACTCCAACTGATATGTCTGCAGATGCTAATGAAAAGTTAGAAACAATTTGGGTAAAGGCTTGCAAGTTCCCACCATTTGCAAGAAAAGAAGGAGTAGTGATGGAGGTAGCTTATCTAGTGGGGGATCCTATAGAGGTGGACCTCAACACATTACATAGGGAGAGGCCAATCAGGGTTAAACTGAGCTGCGGAGAGCTATCCAAGATCAGAGGGGAGACAAAAGTCTTTTTTAATGGGGAAGGTTACAATATCAGATGGGAGGTGGAGACTCAGCAACAGGAACCTAGCAAAAGTTCATCTAAATTTGAAAGGAGAAGGGGATCTAATGAGGAGGAGGAGGAGGAGAAAGAAGAAGAGAGGGAGTTCAATGTAAGGAAAAATACTGGCAGTGGTAAACAAAAGGAAGGAGAGGAGACACCTAGCTATATGGACCAAAATGAGAAAGGAGGGGAAGACTATGGATATGGGAAAAAGGAATATCAGATAGACCAGAAAGAAGATCAGGCCTATATGGAGGAGAAAGGCATGCAGAAGGGAAGGGATACTAACAACACACACATGGATATTGATGGGGGCTAGGACACACAAGAAAACCAAGTTAGAGTGGTAGGCAAGGGAGAAGACATGCAAGACAAGGAGACCCACATTGATCATACTGAAGGTCCTTATTTGGTTTTGGTAATTGAGTGACAACTTAGGTGGACTAATTGTGTGGTTGAGAGAAATACATAGGTGATTAGTCCACAAGTAATTATGTGATGAAGAAGCTCATTGCATTTGAGACATGACATGGAGTCGTGTGACTAGATGGAGAAGATCAAGACAAGACTTGGCTTGACAAACCGGTTGCAAGTGTGAAGGGCATGTTAGAGGCTAAGCGCTGGACCTCGTGGCGGGATGCTTGAATAATGACTTAGCGTCGATGGACCAATGCAACGATGAAGAGCAAGTGAAGTCAAGATCGATGAACCAACACGTCGCATGATGATATGAAGTGGATCATATTATTTGTGATGGTGTTGATGGATATTAGAGAAGATGGAATGGAATGCGTAAGGCAAAGGTATATCCAATAGGAATTTCATTTCACCAGTCATAGGTGTGTAGAGAAGTTTATGAACGGGTTTAGGATAGATGGTCGTACTATCAAGAGGGGAAACTTGTTTGCATATCGGTCATCTAGTGCCACTTGAGCGATCTAACATTGCGATGTTGCTAGGATCGAGTGGCGTGGTGAAGAGAGTGAAAAGCCTTTGAAAAATGTTTGTGAAAAATGCTAACTCACTCACACTTAATATGGTACACTTATGGGGTTGGCACATTTGCAAAGGGGTTGAAGAATTTGTTGATGGTTTTGGTTTGTGGTGGATCTTGGTTTGCATTTCTGCTTTGATCCAAAGTGTTTTGGGTCAAGCATTCAGTTGAGATGGATACTCCTATGAATGAGTTTTCCATAGACTCCAAGATCACCTAAAACGGACATCGGAGCTAAAAGTTGGAGCCGTTTTACCGAGCCTCGGTTGTGCTGAAAATGGAAGGTCACAGACAGTCCACGAGTGATGGACGGACAGTCCGCGATTTGATCGAGTTTTAGACAGAGACATGTTTTTATCGATCCAAGGGGTCGCGGACAGTCCGTGGTGGTAGGGCGGACAGTCCGTGCTAACCTTGTTTTGACTCCGAAAAAGGGCCGTTGGTGTTCAAACTCAGACAGTCTGTGGGAGGGTCACGGACAGTCCGTGAGTGCCTATTTTAACGCATTTTGAACACAACGGCTTGGTTTTTGAATGACAGACAGTCCGGGAATGTATCGCGAACGGTCCGAGAAAGCCATTAGAGCTTGGGAAAAGGGTGTAACGGCTAGTTTTCTTCCTCCCTCTATAAATAGAAGGGTACCCGGGGCTTGGAGGATGTTGAGCACCTTGGGAATGTGTTTCCCATGGTAGTGCTTGGTTTGGGAGCTCACTAACTCACTTGTGCTTGCGAGATTGCAAATCGATTGCGAGTGAGTGCAAATCTAGTGCGTTGCTTGGTGAGATTTCATCGAGTGGCACTAGGTGTTCATGTTGCAAGTCGGTGTGCTTATTACTCTTGGAGGTTGCCACCTCCTAGATGCTTGGTAGATTGTGGCTCCGTTGAAACACGCAAGGAGATTGTGCATAGCTCCGGAGAAGGCTTTGTGAGGGGGATTGTGCTCACCCCGCGGGGATCGCAAAGAGCAACTCTAGTGGAGCGTGTCATTGAGCCACCACACTTGCGAGTGGTGTCTTGGTGTGCCCGGAGTGGCCAGCGGCTTGAGAGCCTTGCCCAAGAACCATCGAGGTGTTGGTCGACACAACGAGGACTAGCTTGGTGGCAACCAAGTGAACATGGGGATAAAAATCACTATGTCAACATTATCTACTCGTCTCGGTGGTTTGCACTTCTCGATCACAAGCTTTGTGTTTACATCATTACATATCATTGTGTTTGTGTAGTTGCTCTTGTAATTAGAAGCTTGTGTAGCTCTCTAGTTGCCTTCTTGCTTGTGTAGCTAGAAGTAGTGATGTTGTGACTAATTAGCTTGTGTAGCTTAATTAGTCTCTTTGGTTAGTTTGTGGCTAAGTAAATTGAGATTTTGGATTAGACTTGTGTAGTCTTGTCCATTGTGCATCTAGTGGGCTTAAGTAGGCTTTGTGCTTTTGCTCAATAGAATTGTGTAGGAGCTCCCCGGTGCTTAAGTACTAGTGGCATAGGTTTATGTGACCTTGCTCCTAAATTTGTTTAGGTGAGGTCCTGCTAGGCCGACACCTTATTTGCTTGTTTAGGATCTCTTATAAGGTGCTAGTGAACATAGATAGAGGGGTGTAGTCTTGGCTAGACCAATAGGTTTTATTCCGCATTTGTTTCGGTTAGCCGATGCGTTAAGATTTTAGAAAGGACTATTCACCCCCCCCTCTAGTCCGCCATCTCGACCCTACACATACACAACAGAGTGGTGAGTGCACTATAATAGAGGGTACAGGGGAGCTAAGTGAGGAAGAAAAATTGGACTATGAGGATGACCCAATGTACACAGAAAAGGCAGAAATGGAAGAACTGGAGAAAAGAGTGGAAATCCTGGCAAATAAGTTAATGGAATCAACAACAATCAAGATAAACATTGAAACAACTAAGTCTGGTGGGGATGAAGTCAAGGGGATAGATGAGAAGGGGTTTAAAAGCCTATCTACTACCACAGATGATGACGATAAAATTGATTGGGACCAAATCCAGGAAAGCTTGGACAACAACATGGAGGTGGATTTGCTTCATGTGAAGAAAAATAGGGAAGCGGCAGAACAGCGCCAGGAACAAGGGTGACAAGGGGACCATCCAGGAAAAGCGAAAGCGGCTAAGAGGAAAAGCAACAACCTTGCATGTAAATCATCATCCTTTGCTGTTCTAAATTCAATAAATAATGATTATTTAGAAAAATGGCTAATGCTAGCAATATTAAGTTAGGGGATACTTTTGAAAAAATTGCCGCATCTATCTCTACTATGCAGGCTAACGAGTTAGCCAAAGCAACGCTTTTAACAGCTAAGAGGAAGATTGCAGAGCAGGCAAAACAAAAAGAGATAGAAGGGGAACAGACATAAACAAGAAAAGAGGGGGTAGACACAAATGTTGATAGAGGTGGGGGGGATAGATACAGAGAGTGAAGGTCCCAGACCTTCAAGAACCCCTCAGGAAGAAGCAGACAATGTAGGGCAAAAAAGCTGAAGCAGGAGGAAAGAACCAGAAAAATAAATGAAGATATTATTTTGGAATATGAGAGGGTTTGGGGCACTTGGGAGGAAGAAACAATTAAAAGAGTTGAGGCAAAAGAATAGAGTGGCGATGATATGTTTACAAGAAATAATCAAAGCTGAATTCTCCTCAGGGGACTTATATAGTATAAGTGAAGGTGAAAATTTTGAGTGGGCGTGGACTGCGGCTCAAGGCCACTCTGGAGGGACATTGGTTGGTGTGTGGATGGATAACATCACGATGATAGGCAAAGATAAGGCAGATTTCTTCACCAGTATGAAGATATCATCGAGGCATGACAAGATAGAATGGGAGGTAGTGAATGTCTATAGGCCAGTACATATAGAGAGGAAAGCAGACTTCTAACTAGGGAGGAAGATTATAGACATGGGTGAACATTTTATAATAGAGGGGATTTCAACTTAACAAGATTCACATGGGAGAAATCCTTGGAAAATGTAAACCCTGTTTGGATGGGTGCATTCAATGAATTTATAAGAGAGCATGGGTTGAAGGAGCTGATTAGAAAAGGAGGTAAATTTACTTGGACCAACAAGTAGGAAAATCCGGTGATGAGCGTACTTGATAGAGTGTTGATGTTCCCCAGATGGGACATGACTTACAAGAGGGCGTCCTGTGAATCTTTAACTAGAGTGGGCTTAGACCATTACCCGGTTTTGGTAAAGACGGATGATCAACATTTCTAACAACAACATTGTTTCAGTTTTGAACAGCTTGGTTGCTGCAAGACGGTTTTAGAGAGGTGGTACTTAATGGCTGGCCAGAGAGGGGGGAGAAAAGGATACAAGATCATTGGAGAGATGTCAGGGCTGCAATAAGAAAATTTTGTAAAGGATGGGGAGCTAACATAAACAACAAAATGAGAAGAGAAAAGAAAGACCTGCTAACTAAACTTCAGATTATGGATAGAGAAGCAGATATGAGTGGACTTGATGGTATGCGATGGAAGGAAAGATACGAGGTAGAGGAACAGTTAGAATTAATATATCAGTTTGAGGAATTTCAATGGCAGAGAAGAGGGGGGTGAAGTGGATACTAAAGGGAGATTCCAATAATGGTTACTTCCACAATATCGCTAATGGTAGAAAGAAAAAATGCACAATATTCTCTCTAGAGGAGGAACACTGAGATTAGTGATCCAACAAAAATCATGAATCATGTGGAGGCGTACTACAAGGAACTATTTGGTCCGGAAATGGAGTGCACTATGTCATTAGGTGATGAATTTTGGGCAAAAAAGGAAGGTTGACTGATGAGGAAGCACAAGAGATAATTAAACCATTCACCTTAACAGAGCTAGAGGAGGCACTCAAAGATTTGGACACTAATGCATCACCGGTCCCTGATGGCTTGTCAATGGGTTTTTATAAGGAATTTTGGAGTGAGGTCAAATTTATCATTCTAGAGATGTTTCAAGACTTGCATAGAGGAGCTCTGAATTTAAGTAGGCTAAACTATGGGATGATCTCACTGTTGACGCTCCTTAGCCTCACCACTAAGTTCGCACCTAGTAATGGAGCTAAGGAACGTTGGGGGTAAACACACGATCACAGAAAGGTCCGCAAGCGCACAGATTACCGTTGTAGCACTTCACCCTGTGGTATTCGGGTTATCGTATTTATATTTTCCCGTGGGAGGCACTACGACAAAGAGATCGAGTAAACGTGGAGAATAACCAAGACTTGGTAAAGAGCTATAGCGGGGGATAACAAATAAAGATATCCGGGGATAACTTGACACATGCTAGGAGATCTAGATAAAAGACTAGAGAGGATAGCGAGCTAGGAGAACAACGAGATGAGAAAGGATCCTAACACAATCTATCTATTCTTGTCAACTCTAGGTAAAGGGCTAAAGCAAAGGATAACCAAGGCAAGCTAACTCGGCAAGATCTTCTAGTGTTGCAGGGGCATGCAAAGCCGTGCCCTCAGACTGGGATGAGAAGGGAGGACTACGACGTGTTGAATCCTACCGCCCTGAACTAACGTGGTGGACTACAAGCCCGTCCAGAGCTGTCACCTCCTTAGGGTACCACAACTATTTCGTTGCGCGGGACACCAATCTAAGACTAAGATAAGCTCTGAGCACCGCGCTCACAACAAACCAAGGAACCTTTCCCCGGATATCACGAAGGAAGGTCTCTCTCTCTGGTGAAACACCGGAGATCAAGCGAAGAACGACCACAACACTATAGGGTTCAAGAGAGCTATGCTAACCAAGACTAATCTAACTTTAGTCTAAACAAAGAATAAAACTTCTAGAGCAAAGTAAAAGATGAATGTAATTGACTTGAAAAGGTAAGATAGAAAGATAACATAAATTGTACTTGAGTCTAAATAAAGAAAGGATACAAGAGTAGTACCGGAACTCTGAAGAAGACTCCTCCGGAACCCTGAGACTAGCTCGACTCGACTCTAACTCCCAAGCTACACTAATCCTACTCTAAGTGAACAAAAGAGTGGAAATGAGACGCTTCAGCACGGTGTGTCCGTTCCAGTGGGTGTGAGGCTCCTTTTATAGGCAAGTGAGGTCAGTTAAGAGTGTGGGCCCATTCTCATAGGTGCGGTCCGATGAGGAGGTGCGGCCGGCCCTATGATCCACCGCCTCTTGACTTGGACGCTCATGATCCTTGCTCCTAAGGCGGTTGAAGGTCGGTAACTTGAGTCGGTTTCGGACGGCACGGCTGTTGGGAGGTGCGAATGGCCCTCTAGGTGCGGTCGGCCCACCTCTATGCCGTGGGATGAACCGCCTTCGCTCAGGGACGCTCAGGATGGCCTTGAAATGACGGTTGTGGTGGTTGATCGGCCGGAGAGGTGGACCCATTGATCCAAGTGATCACAACTTCATCCATTCGATCAAACCGACATTTCCTTGATCATTCCTTTTCATCCAAGTTGTGCACGAGGGGAAGAACGTGACTCAGACCGGAGATGTGGGCACGAGGCAGGTGCGGCCGCACCTGGCAGGGCCGGCCGCACCTGTAGGGCCGGTCGTGCCTGGTGGTGCGGTCGTGCCTAGCTTGTGTGGCACGTTGGTTCCTTTTCCCCCTAAATGTGTACCTATCCATGAAAGTTGCAACACAACTCATGGAACTTTATTAGTATAAAAAATGTGCATGAAACTTGTTGTATACTCCTCTCGAAACTGAGGTTTTGACGGTCGAATTTTTGTTGTAAGGATGGTCAACACTCACTGATACAGAAATTAAAGGAAGGAAAATAACATTAAACAGTATAGGCCTATGTGTCTGCTCAATGTGGATTACAAATAGTTTACCAAGGCGCTAACTATGAGGCTTACACCTATTGCGGGGGTGGGGGGAGCTGATCAGTAACACGCAAACAACTTTTATTCCTGTGAGATATATTTTAGAGGGTGTGATCACTCTGCATGAGATCTTGCATGAGTTGAGGGTGAAGAAGCTACCTGGGATAATTCTAAAATTTGAGTTTAAAAGGGCTACGACAAAGTGAGTTGGAGCTTTATGATGGAGGTGCTTAGGATGAAAAACTTTCCCAATAAATGGATGGAGTGGGTGAAATAAATCGTAGAGCGATGCAGTGTAGGTATAAACATCAATGGAACTCCGGGGAATTTTCTCAACACCCACAAAGGGCTTAGACAGGGTGACCTGTTGTCACCATTACTTTTCAACTTAGTAAGTGATGCTTTGGCTACAATGTTATACAATGCAAAAGAGGCCGAGGAAATTAGAGGGAGGGCTAACGCACCTGCAATATGCGGACGACACAAGTATCTTTTTGAACCTAGATGATCAAACAATCCTACAAGCAAAGTTCCTGTTATACTGCTTCAAAAACATGTCAAGGTTGAAAATAAACTACCATAAGAGTGAGGTTCTAGTGTTAGGAAGTTCTGAAGAGGAAAACAATAGAGTGGCATGGATTTTTAATTGCAAGGTGAGCCAGCTACCTTTAAAATACCTTGGAGTGATGGTCAATAATAGACATATGACAACGGCCGAGCTTAGCTATGTAGCCTAAAAAGTAGAGATAAGAATCCCAACCTGGCAAAGTGTGGGGTTATCATCTGGAGGTAAAATGATCTTGGTGGAATCATGTTTGAGCTCTGTGCGAAACTATACACTGGAGTATATTTACTTCAGGAGGAAAATCATCTAAAAATGGACTTTGCTAGAGCCAATTTTTCTGGCATGGACCTCGTATGAAAAGGAGATACCATACGGCAAAATGGGACCTTATGGCTTCTCCCAAGAAAGCTGGAGGTGCTGGATTCACAAACACAAGGATAATGAATTGATGTTTGCTCTCCAAATGGCTCTTCAAAATAGAGAGAGAGAGAGAGAGAGAGAGAGAGAGAGAGAGGAGATAATACACTATGTTGCAATCTACTTAGACAAAAGTACCTGGGAGAAAAAGGGGTCTTCGACTATAAGAAATATGATGGATCACAATTCTGGAAGGGGCTGATGGCAGTTAGAGGAGATGTGGCTAGGGGCATGATATATGAGGTGGGGAATGGGAAGAAAACAAGATTTTGGCATGATGTGTAGAAAGGGGACTGCCCATTGAAGATAGTGTGCCATGAAATTCTTGAGATATGTAACTAAAAGGATTGGTCAGTCTTTAAAGTACTAAGTCAGGAGGATGTGAATCTAACTTTCAGGAGGAATTTTGGAGAGGTCGAGGAAAATGAGTGGGAAAATTTACTAATGTTAATGGAAGGGGTGAGTCTTTCCCAGGAACCAGATACGGTTAGGTGGTGCTTGGAAAGATCAAGTGTTTTCACTACTTCTGCACTTTATAATGCGCTGACCTTTCCTGGAGTGCCAAATAGATGGATGATCAGCATTTGGATAGCTAAAATTCCTTTGAAAATCAAGATCAACTTGTGGCAAGTATGCAACGACAAGATCCAATCAGCTGAACAGCTAGCAAAAAAGAACTGGGCTGGGCCGACTGAATGTAAACTATGTGGTCAATTGGAGAGTGTTGAACACATATTTGTTCAATGTGTGTTAGCAAGGTTCTGCTGGAGTGTGTTTAGAGATGTATATGAATGGGTGGCCCTACCAACAAGTCTGGAGGATATACATGGAAAGTTGGTAGAGGGCTCTAACAGGAAAAACAGAAAATTTGTTTTCATTTTGGGATGCCTGGCTTGGTCCCTTTGGCTTATCCACAATGATTTTATCTTTAACAGTGTTTTAGTATCCTCCCCTAATGTGAGCTTGTACTGAACAATCTCATTCATGAATAAGTGGAAGGTACTTGAAGAGTATCTTGGCCCCCTAAGTGAGTTTTGGTGATTTAATGTGACACACTTAAGTGGCTAATGATTTATCTAGAGTATGAGCAGGAATTAAAATTGTATGTGGCATCAAGTGTTATTCATTGAGTAAGCAAAAAGGAAGGGATGCTACAAAAGGGTTCCCATGAAGGCTTAATTATTTTATATTTTGAATTTGAGTCCTAGGAACGTCGTACTATAAAGAGCGACAGGAAATGCATCTTCCAAGAGTTGAAAAGGTGTTCTAGTTGCTAAGCCAAAACCTACGAGAGACACCTGTGCACCAACACGTTCACGGGGTTATCTTTTTGGGTGTTGTCCTTGGAAGGCCGGAGTTTCTAGGTTTATCCCGGAGTTTTCGGACTTCCCGGAGTTTCCGGGCTTTTCCCAGATATTCCGAGTCTTAGAGTTGTAACAACTCTTTTCTGTGTGAGGGGGTATAAAAGCCTCCTCCACCCTTCTCTCTCTCTCTCTCTCTCTCTCTCTCTCTCTCTCTCTCTCTCTCTCTCTCTCTCTCTTGCCCGTTTCGACCTGCAACAACTCAGAACTCATTCACTCCCCTATTTACTCCCCTTGGCATTGGTTTGGTGGGATTTGTTGGGGATTTAAGGAGGGATTGAGAGGAAGAGCTTGGAGAGTGCTAGTGAGCTATTTTCCCATCTCTAGAGCACCTCGTTCTTCACTTGGTTGGCACATTTCGTGTTTGTTACTCTTAAAGCTTTGAGCTCCTAGCCGGCTAGGCGTTGCCTTGGAGCATCCAAAGGTTTGTGGCTGCCCAAGGAGGTTTGTATCACCCCAAAATTGAGTAAGTAACTCTAGCTTGATCTTTGTGGTCGCTAGAGGGAGGAAAGTGACCTAGGTTAAAGGTCCACCCTTTGTGGGTTCCTCAACGGAGACGTAGACCTCAAGGTGTGAGGTTGAACTCCGGTAACAAATCCTTGTGTCTCTCTTGCTTGTTGCTCTTGTTGTATGCTTGTATACCTCTTAAGCTCTATTCTAGTGTTTGGTGTCGATCTACTCTGTGTTGAGGTTCCTGCAGGTTCTAGGTGGATAAACACTCTTGTCTCATCTCAGTGCATAACTTATTTTCATAGATCTATGTTTGAGAAAGTTTAATTTCTGTCGATTTGATTCCCCCCTCGTAGGCCGGACAATCCGGACATTTTCCCGGATTCTCTGGATTTCCTGGAGTATCCGAAAAAATATCTGGAGACTCCGAACCTGGACTGACAGTTGGTTGAAAAGTTTGGAAATTTCAGGTTCAACTATTCAACCCCCCCCCCTCTAGTCGACATCTTGATCCTTTCAGTACTACTCAGGGAGAAGGAGCGACCATGGATCGACTTGGTGATCACCAAGCTAAGACATCGACTATCTTCATTAAGATGTGAGGAGTGAACAAGCATGCACTAGGGAAAAAACTACATCTAGTTCTTATGTCTAGTTTTGCTCTTGTCTGTAATGCCTATATGTTTTCTAGGCACTTGAAAATGTTGTTAGAGAGAGTTAGAGTGCGGAGGTTACAAGCATGTTTTTTCTTTTGGTCATCTCATGATTTGTAATCTTACACCCTTAAAGCTCCTCTATAAAACTGGTATGTCCAGTACACTTTTGTGCTTTTTAAGTAAAGTCGGGCCTAGAGGTCTTCCATCTAAAAAAGATTCACACAATGATCCTGGAATATTTTGGCTATATGTGCCAAACACTGGTGGAGAGGGAGGCTTTGGTTCGGGCCTTTAGTCCCGGTTCAACTTTGGAGCCGGGACTAAAGGCCTTTCGTCGACGTGGCCCAAAATGCTCGCTAGAGACACCCCCCCTTTAGTCCCGGTTGGTATAACCAACCATAACAAAAGGGTTGGCTCCCAACGTCATTTTCCTGCAATGATTTACGCGGACTTTTAGCACCGGGTGGAATTACCAACCGAGACTAAAGGGTACACCTTTAGTCTCGGTTGGTAATTCCACCTGGTGCTAATTCTTTAGTCCCGGGTGGAGTTACCAATCGGGACTAAAGTGTGCTCTTTAGTCTCGGTTGGTAACTCCACCCGGTACTAATAGCCGGCGCCCTATAAATCCAGCTTCTTCTTCCCCTTTCTCTTGCCCGAGCCATTCTTCACCAAGAGCTCAAGCTCCTCCTCCATGGCGCCTCAACCTTAGAGAGGTGCTGCTAAATTTTTTCTTCATGTATTTGTGAAGATTTCTCTCCTCTAAAGTGTTTCCGAGGTTTGATTCTTCTTCCTCCCATCATTTGTTGTGATTAATTGTTTTTATATATTTTAGAGATGGAGAAAATAGAAATCTTAAATCCTAGGTGGGAGGAGGTAATGAGAGATGAGGTTATTTATATACTTTAGATTGAGAAAAAAGTAGTTGGCTAAACACTAGCATTGTCTTGTTATCTTTTATATTGATGTAGAGAAAATTGAATTTTACTTTTTGATATAATGAAACATAGAACTAATATGATTTTACATTTAGCTAATTTTATAGAAGTTAGTTTATAAAAAATATGGTCATTAATAATGGAGATCAAAATGGCCATCAGGTGACCTCTGTATGTCATTGTATCACAATCCCCAAGCTAAAACTAGTCAACTTCTAGCTTTTGAACCTCTGCTTCAAAAACATTTATGAATTCACATATTGTGTTGAGATGATCAACATGTTAAGGAAGAATGTAGGTAGGCCTCCGGTTCTCATCATCTAGTTCATAACGGAATACATCATCGAATTCACCCTTCTTCATCTTTGTCTTTGTTTACTTTTTAATATAATGAAACATAGAACTAATCTTAATTTTGCATTTAGCTAACTTTTTGGAAGTTAGTTTATAAAAAAGTATGGTCATTAATAATGGAGATCAAAATGGCCATCAGGTGACCTCTGTATGTCATTGTATCACAAGTCCCCATGCTAAAACTAGTCAACTTCTAGCTTTTGAACCTATGCTTCAAACACATCTATGAATTCACGTATTGTGTTGAGATGATCAACATGTTAAGGAAGAATGTAGGTAGGCCTCCTATTCTCATCATCTAGTTTATAACGGAATACATCATCGAATTCACCCTTCTTCATCTTTTTCTTTGTTTACTTTTTAATATAATGAAACATAGAACTAATCTTGATTTTGCATTTAGCTAATTTTTTAGAAGTTAGTTTATAATTTGTGGAATTAATATGATGCAGATGAATCGGTAATGGATGAACGCTGACAGACGATCCCCGAAGTACATTGCTAGCATGCAAGCTTTTCTCGAAGTGGCCAAAGCCAACAAGAACCCAAAGGGATTCATGTGTTGTGCATGCTCTTTGTGCAGAAATGACAAAAACTACTCTGACTAGGGGACTCTTCACCTCCACTTGATTAAAAACGGATTCATGGTGAACTATGTGCTTTGGACCATGCATGGTGAAAGAGGGGTTGTGATGGAAGAGAACGAAGATGAGGAGGATGATAATAACATTCCTGACTGGGCTGCAGGGCAAGATTTTGCAGATACTTTAATGGAAGATGCTGACAAAGACGGCCATGTCGATGATCTTGGTCAAGTTCTAAAAGATGCACAAAGGGACTGTGAAGATGATAATGAAAAGGCAAAGTTGTGTCGTATGATAGAAGATCATAGAAAACTATTGTACCCAGATTGCAAACAGGGTCACAAAAAGCTTGGTACTACACTTGAAATGTTGCAATGGGATGCAAAATATGGTGTGTTTGATAAAGCATTTGAGGGTATGCTAAAAATTGTGAAGGACAAGCTTCCCGAGAACAATGAATTACTGTCGACAACATATGAAACGAAACAGACTGTGTGCCGTCTAGGGTTGGAGGCTCAGAAGATCCATGCCTGCCCTAATGATTGCATCCTATATCGAGGCACGGAACACGAGAATTTGGAAGCTTGTCCTGTGTGTAAAGCGCTATGTTATAAGATACGGAGAGATGATGATCCTGGTGCTCCCAAGGGGACACCTCCCAAGACGACGAAAGTACCGGCGAAGGTTATGTGGTATTTTCCTATAATACCACATTTGAAGCGTTTGTTCGGGAACAAAGAAAATGCTAAGTTGATGACATGGCACAAAAGCGATCGTAAGCAAGACCACATGTTGAGACATCCGGCAGATGGGTCTCAATGGAGAATGATTGACAGAAAATACAAAGATTTTGCTGGGGAAGCAAGAAACATAAGATTTGGTTTAAGCTCAGATGGTTTCAATCCATTTGGTGAGTTCAGCATTGGTCATAGCACTTGGCCTGTGACACTATGCATGTTCAACCTTCCTGGTCGGATGTGCAAGAAGTGAAAGTTCATTATGATGTCAGTGCTAATCCAAGGTCCAAAACAACCTGGCAACTACATTGATGTGTATCTAAGGCCATTGGTTGATGAACTATTACTGCTATGGAAGAAAGAAGGTGTACGTGTGTGGGATGAGAATAAGCAAAAGAACTTCAACCTACGAGCATTGTTATTCATTACCATAAACGATTGGCCCGCTTTAAGTAACCTATCTGGGCACTCAAACAAGGGACATCGGGCCTACACCCACTGTTTACATAAAACAGACGGTATTCATCTGAAAAATTGTAAGAAGGTTGTGTATATAGGTCACCGTCTGTATATGGGTCACCGTCACTTTCTTCCTGAGAAGCATCCCTTAAGGAAGAAAGGTCTGCATTGGAAAGGAAAGGCTGATCATCGTACAAAGCCCCCCCCCCCCATTTTAAATGAGAGCAGATATTTGAGATGGTAAAGGATCTAAGGGTTGTCTTTGGAAAGGGTGATGATAGTGAACCTGTTCCACATGATGCTAATGGGTGTGCACCAATGTGGAAGAAGAAATCTATATTTTGCGAGTTACCTTATTGGGAAATTCTTGAGGTCTGGAACGCTATTGACGTGATGCACTTGACGAAGAATCTTTGTCTAAATGTCCTAGGCTTCTTGGGTTGTTACAATAAATCTAAGGATACATTGGAAGCACGACGGGACCTGAAATTTATCCATAGGAATGAAGCACCTCCGATAGAGGTTGATGAGGAAGAAGCAGATCCTGAAGAGGTTGAGGAGGAAGAACAAGATTACTTAGGTCCTGCTATTTACACCCTGAGCAAGGAAGAGAAGGAGATCACATTTGATTGCCTAAACAGTATGAAGGTTCCATCTGGCTACTCATCGAATATAAAAGGAATAATAAATATGAAAGATAAGAAGTTCACAAATCTAAAGGCCCACGTTTGCTACATGTTGATGACACAGTTACTTCCAGTTCCGTTGAGGGATGTTCTACCAGAGAAAGTATGATTAGCGCTCGTAAAGCTTTCTGCATTTCTCAATGCAATTTCATAGAAGGCAATCGATCCAAGGAACCTAGTGAACCTCCAGAATGATGTTGTGCAATGTCTTGTCAGCTTTGAGTTGGCATTTCCACCTTCATTCTTCGATATTATGACTCACCTCTTGGTGCACCTTGTGAAAGAGATTACTATTCTTGGACCAGTATTCCTGCACAACATGTGGCCTTTTGAGAGGTTCATGTCAGTCCTCAAGAAATATGTTCTTAACCGCGCATATCCGGAAGGAAGCATCGCCAAAAGATATGTAACTAAGGAGGTCAGTTTTGTGTGGACTTTGTCGACTCAATTGACTCGATTGGGGTTCCAGTATCACGACACGAGGGGAGGCTACTAGGAAAGGGCACCATTGGAAGGAAAGCATGTTTCAGCAATGATACTGATTTGTTCAATAAAGCACGCCTAGATGTTCTGCAACAATCAACCTTGGTGACTCTGTATATTGAGGAACATAAGCAGATTATTTCTTCACAAAATCCAACCAAAACTGAAACATGGGTTACACGCCATCACTTGGAAAATTTCCCCTCATGGTTGAGTGAACAAGTTATTGGTGATTCCACAATTCACCCACAACTCGCTTTGTTAGCCAGGGGACCTTCTAGCACAATTGTCAAATTCCAAGCCTACGATATAAATGGTTATACTTTTTACACAAGAGACCAAGATCGGAAAACCACACACCAAAATAGTGGTGTCCGTATAGATGCCATGGATAGCAACAATAATAAGATCTTGTATTATGGTGATATAGAAGAGATATGGGAGCTACAACACGGGCCACTTAACATCCCTCTGTTTCTTTGCCAATGGGTAAAACTAACTGGTGGTGGCATAAGGAAAGATTGGTTTCACAGATGAACTATTCGTCCTTGCCAAAAATGTGCATCAAGTTTTCTATGTCAAGGATATGACTAGCAAACCGAAGAATAAAAATATCGAAGGACCACAAGAGCCAAAGCGACACATTGTTCTTCCAGGTAAAAGAGTAATCGTGGGAGTCGAGGACAGAACAGACAAATCAGATGGCTATGATCAGTTCGATGGCATGCCTCCATTCGCTGTCTAAGTTGACCCAAGCAACCGCTTGGAAATGAAGAGACACCGTACTTACGTCACGACCATGACCAAGGAACTTTCGTCAAGAAAAGAAACTTCAATTCTGTACTGTAATGATTAATGTTCAAATCATTTGTGTAACGTTCTATGAGTGTATTCCTTTATTTATTTGAACTAAAACTTGTTAAAGCCTTTCAAATGCCCTGTGAGAAGTAACCACAAAGTTTGACATTTTTCTGAATTAGTTGAGCATTTTTCTTATGTCTTAGGAGACAAATATTGTCGAGTCTGAAAAGAAAGTAATTATTTCAATTATTAAATTAATTTTTATATTGGAAAGTTAAGGTTGTTAACACTTAACGAAATATAATTTTGCATGGTTCAAATATTAAACTTACCATTTTCTAAAAATGCTGCAAAGAGAAAGAATGAGAAAATGAGGAGGGAAAATGGGAAAAGAATTAAAGCCACGCGCAAAATAGACCTTTAGTCCTGGGTGTTGTTATGACCCGAGACAAAAGGGGGGTCTTTTGTCTCGGGTCGTAAAACCACCCGGGACTAAAGAGGGAAATTTTCCCTTTTAAGGCTCCCACGCGAAATCACCCTTTAGTCCCGGGTGGTATCACCAACCGTGACAAAAGGCCCCCATTTTGTCACGGTTCGTTACACGACCCGGAACTAAAGGTGTGTCTATATATAAAAGCAGTGACCCTCCCCCTCCAGCACTTGGCCACTTTTTTGTCCCCGATCTGCCACCATCGTCGTCGTCGTGTCCTCCTCCTCCGTAGCCGCCGTCATCCTCCCCGACCGCCGCCTTCCGCAGTGCCCCCGTCCTTTGCCCCACGTGATTCTCCGCCGCCGCCAGCGTCTCGAAATCCGCCATCCACCGACCCACCGACGCCCTCGCCCCCCTGCCACGCCGTCGGTCCGCCGCCGTCGGCCCCCGGAACGCAGCCAGCTTCCTCCCAAACCTACCCCAACCTCCGGGGCTCCGCATCCCCATACTCCTCGCGTCGGCCTCCTCCCCATCCTCCTCCTCTGCGCCGTCCTCCCCGGCCTCTGGGGCTCTGCCGCCGTCACGCGCCACGTGCCTTGCCGCCCGGCCGCCCGCGCGTCGTCGCCTCTACCCGCACATCAACATCGTCGCCTCGTCCCGCTATTAGGGGCACCTCATAGTTGTCCTTCCCAACGTCGATAGGGGCGCGCCCGCCCCCCCCCCCCCTCCCCCTCGGCCGCCAGCGTACACCGACCCTGCCCGGCTGCTCCCAAATTGGGTCTTGCTGACGCAAGAAAATTAATTGTTTGCGTTAGTAATTTTTTAAATTTCTTTTGAAGAATAAATTTATGTATAAAATTGTACTAAATATGTCTATAATAATTCTAATTAAATATGTTTCTCCCCAGCATCACCGACCACCATCTCTCCCTAGCTCCCCACTACCTCCCACGACGCACCCAAGATACTGCCACCGTCTCGCCCGGCTCCCCACTGCCTCCCTCGACGCACCCTAGGATCCCGTCACCGTTGAGGACCATGTGTGGTTCGAGGACCGGTGGATGGTCGCTTCCTTGTGTGATGAGTGATTGACAACGTTGTGTGGACTGATTCTTGGCTAAGTATTGCAGGTGCAGGTTGCGGCTTGACTGGTGTTGGTGCAGGTGAAGAACAAGCGCAAAGGTCGTCGCCGGTGAGGCCTCCAGGTGTGGAGAAGACAAGTAGGCTTCGTTCGAGGGACCCGGTGGCCAGCGGGGTCAAGTGCTGGTCGCATGGTGGCATGAACAGCAAGATGAAGTCATGGACGGATTCTTGGTAGAGCCTCAAAACCAAGGTCGAGCCGGGACTACGTGGGAGCTGAGTCATGAGTGGAGATTGGCGGAGGCTACACCGAGTTCGCGGGGTTTCCGGTGGTTCACCAGAAAACCACTGGGTTCCTTGGTTGATCCACAAAGCCAAGACCGAAGAACCGAAGATGGTGCTTTGCAAAGAAGGGTGCGATCGGTGGGTACCGGTCCGACCGGCGGTGAGGAGCACCGGTCTGACCGGTGTGCGACGATGCAGTCCGGAATCTTCGAAGCGGAGGACACGTGTCGGGATCGCAAGGCTTGCGTCGAGGCTAAGCAGGTTGCGGTTGCCGGGCATCCGTCCGATGGAGAAAACTTGAAGACTTCCAAAACCGCCCTTGAGGGGCTTGTATCCCTAGTTGTTAGGAAAGGGTATTTTAGACTTTCAGTTGCCTCCATATAACCCATGAGGTGAGAGGATGGCAGCCAAGCTCTTGGAACCCTAGTTCATTTGCTTTCCTATTTTCCCTTCCTATTTTTTTAGGATTCCCATATGACTAGCTTGAGAGCTTCATGGTGAGATCTTGTTGAGAGGGTTGGATGATCGGGCGGCAAGCTAGACCTTATATGAACCTTTGTGGCATGTATAGATGATTTGGCGTGGTTCCTCAAGGTTTGGATCTGTTGTTCCCAGTTGTTCTTGGTGGTGATTTTTGGAGCCCTTTCTTGGTGATTTCTTTGGGTTGTTTCCGGAACCTTGCTCTTGGGGATTTGATGGGGGAAATTTGTGGGAACCCTTCGTGGTTCTTTGGGTTGTGATTCCCCTCCCAAATCCGTGAGTAAAGGGGCTCAATTTTGGGGTTTTCCGTGTGCTAGGGTTAGAGGTGTTCTTGGCAGGATTTCTTCAATTCCTCCTTTTTGGACAAGTTTTGGTGGGATTAAACTTGGCTATGGACTCCTCATGAGGTGTTCTTTCTATCCCCAAAGTCTTGTTCAAGTCCGTGGATTGATTTGGGAGATAGAAGTTTGGATTTGGGGGAGTTGACCCGCGGGTGCTGTTCTTCCCGAGCTGCCCAGGCTACACCGGTCTGACCGGTGCTCTTGACCGGTCTGACCGGTGCAACCCTTGGTGGGTTTTTGCTCGGGTGAACGTCTGTGTGAGTTTGTTGTTGTCCTGTGTTGAGGTTGTTTTGAGTTTGGGTCAGTTTGGAGGTCGGTAGGCCTGTTTGGTGATTTGGGGGCTTTCAGGCTTAGACCAGTCTGACCGGTGTGTCTCACCGGCCTGACCGGTGTGAAGCCTTTCTGTGGAAGTCGTCAACTCTCACCAGCAGGGACCGGTCTGACCAGTGGCGCTCACCGGTCTATCCGGTGTTGGTCA
Source organism: Cenchrus americanus (assembly GCA_947561735.1). Taxonomy (NCBI): domain Eukaryota; kingdom Viridiplantae; phylum Streptophyta; class Magnoliopsida; order Poales; family Poaceae; genus Cenchrus; species Cenchrus americanus. The sequence goes on from OX387242.1 coordinate 195,123,988, forward strand.
GTGGACTCGAGGTTTGGTGTTCCGCTGCGTTCGGGTCGGAAGGTTGTGTGTTGGTTCCTAGGTTGAGTGGCACTCCAGTGGCTACGTGGGCTTGGCCAACTTGGGTAGTGAGTCGGAGACGTGTGTAGGAAGCCGTGTTCATCTTGTTGGAGTTTTCATCTCCTTCGAGAAGAATTTTTATCGGCTCACATTCACTCCCCCCTCTCTGGTTCGTCGTATCGGTCCTTCAACCGTCTCTCCCCTTCTCCTCGCCGACTGAGGTAGGCGACACTACCGATTCTAGAAATATAAATAGAAATTATTGTATATTCTCATAAATTTGTGTCCATTCATAGAAAATTATTGTTTACTCTAGATGGATACTAAATATAAATAGAAATTATTGTATATTCTCATAAATTCGCATCGATTCATAGAAAATTAGTGTTCATTCTAGATGGATAGTAGAAATACATAGAAATTATTGTATATTCTCATAAATTCGTGTCGATTCATAGAAAATTATTGTTTATTCTAGATGGATACTAGAAATACATAGAAATTATTGTATATTCTCATAAATTCGCGTCGATTCATAGAAAATTAGTGTTTACTCTAGATGGATAGTAGAAATAAATAGAAATTATTTTATATTCTCATAAATCCGTGTCGAATCATAGAAAATTACTGTTAATTCTAGATGGATACTAGCAATACATAGAAATTATTGTATATTCAGAAAATTACTGTTTATTCTAGATGGATACTAGAAATACATAGAAATTATTGTATATTCTCATAAATTCGTGTTGATTCATAGAAAATTACTGTTAATTCTAGATGGATAACAATGACAACGATGAAAGGATTATGGAGGAGATTATTGCTGGCGGTGCAAATGCCTTTGCATCCTACACGGACGAGGAATTATTCTAAATATGATTGGTGAAGGAGGCGTCGCCGCCGATGACTTTGCAAATAACGAGGAAGACATAGCCACTGACTCAGAAAATAATGACGACCTTGAGGATGCTAATGCAAAAGGCTCCAACTAGGTATACATATCATGCATTAAGTTCATTAGTATTAATTCGATAACCCCATTTATTGTATATTCTCATAAATTTATGTCAATTCATGGAAAATTAATGTTAATTCTTGTAGGCTTCTGGATCGACGACAAAACAGTCCAAGAGAGGTCATACACAAGTTATCGTCGGTGATGTGATGTATCGTATCATGGAGGTGTCAGAGCTTGGCCAGCCTTGTGCTCCAAAAAAAAGTCAAGGACAAGTTCGTGTCTCAATGCGGGGCCATTGAAAGGGACAACGTGCCCATCAAGTATATAGAATGGAAGGGAAAACCAAGTAATCCATACGTGGTTCCAGACTCAGTAAAAGACCAACTGTGGAATGATGTGCTAAAACACTTCGCACTTCCTGAAGGCGTTGACGCAAACCTTGTTAAAGGTTGGACTCTAGTGAAGATGGCAACTCAATTTCAGAATTTCAAGAAGAAGTTGACTAGAGATTTTATCAAGAACAACTGAACTCCGGATTGGGATGAATATCCGAAGATAAAAGATCACTGGAAGTCCTTTGTTAAATACAATAGTGAAATTTTTGCCCAAAAAAGTGCCCAAGCAAAGAACATTGCCAGTAAGAAAGGGGAGTACAACCATCGTCTTGGTCGAGGTGGTTATATGGTAGCAATTCCCAAGCGGCGGAAGATGGAACAAGACCTTATCACCAAAGGTATCATATCAGCAGTCTTTCACTGGCCCGAAAGATTGAAGAATTGGTATTATGCGCATGGAGGCAGATTGAACCCAGATGATGGTACCCTTGAATTCCCGCCCACGTTACGAGAGAAGACACTTGAGTTAATGAACAAAATAGAAAATGTCAAAGCTGGTAGATTGAAGGTTGACAGAGAAATGGATGAGCTCACTATGGCACTAGGGAATCCAGAACACCCAGGACGTTGCGGGGTCTACGGGGTGGTGCCGTGGAAGTATGCCTTCAAGGGAAACCTCGATAGCTACAAAAGCCGCAAAAGAAGAAAAGAGCGCGAAGAGGAGTATTCGCACCAAATGATGGATCAAATACTTAAAGAACAAGAAGAAAAGATGTAGGTAGAGATTGAACGGCGAGTGGCCGTAACTATATCTCAAATAGCCCAAACTGGAGCACTGCCCGAAGTACCTCTGGATCCCGTCATTAGCCCTTCGACTCAGAAAAGCAGTTGTGCTTCTACCGAGGTTGCACCAGGTGCTTGCATAGAGGTCGCACCGGGTGCTTGCACAGAAGGCCCTGAAGAGTCGAGGGCAATCAAAGGGAGTTCCAGTGGATGACAACCAACAATACCTAGTGGATTTTCTCTATCAGTGCACCCCGTGTGAGCTGCACAAGCCATTCGGCAACATCACAATGCAGGTGGAGTACGGAAGTGCTTTTGCGCATTTTCCTGGACAGACTAGCCACGGCATGTTGATTCCACTCGGCTACACCTCCATTTCTGTGGAGGAGATTTGTCAGCCACAATTTGAAGATTTAGAGCTAGACATCCTAGGAGGTGACGGGGAAAGGACACTCAAGGATGCGGTTCACCGTATCATATTGTGGCCCAAACGTTACATATAATCCCCCAGACGGAGGGATCAATCCCTCCTATAGATCCCCCCGCAGTCGCGACCATCATCATCTCCTAGGTCGTCCTCACGACCTTCAATATCACCTCACTCACCGTCTACACAAGAACCATTATTCAATTCCGGAGGTGCAAGCTCCAGCCATGATATTGACATCAATCCCGAATCACCTCCAAAAAAAGCAGAAAAAACCAATGGCGGCAAAGCAAGCGCCATCAAAAGCAAAAAAAACACCAAAGCACCACAGAAAAACCACCCAGCCACGAAAGCACATCAGAAAAACCACCCAGCCACCAAAGCACATCAGAAAAAACTGCGAAACCACCGCAGAAGAAACCACCGCAGAAGAATCTACCGCAGAAGAATCCACCGCAGAAAAAACCACCTAGACACGAAAGCACAACCGAAAAAACTGTTCGAGCACAATCTTCCAACCCAGTGCAACCACCAAAGCTGAAAAAACCACCAACGATAAAGAAAATGGTTGAGCCCATCAGCAAAAGGAAGCTAGCATGGGAGACGACAGAAGAAGAAGGAAAAACAACAATCGATGCCCAACATGTGCATGAATTTTTCAACAATCTGAATACAAAACAGCAATGGAGGGAGCTAGAGAAGACCAAACAAGTAGATCCATCCAAACTTGGGTTTTTCAAACTAATGAGTGAAAACAACAAGAAATTGATGCCCATACTGGTGTCGACGTCATCTAAAGAAGATGTGTCGATGAGCAAACAGACTTACGTTGCCTCTGGCCCCAATGCACAAGAATGAGCTATAGCAGAAATGCCTACACAAGAAGTAGTGAAGCTCCTTGGTTTCATGGAAGAAACAAGGATGCCTTTAGGTGTTGCACTCGGCCATGAAGAACCACCCCGTTATCCAAGTTTCGAGTATAGATGGCCCTTTCAGCTAGGAAAACCTCTTATCAGGCCAGAACTAGTACTTAAGCTCTCACTTAAGATGTACGAATTTCATGAGTGGTACATGCGGCAATCACTGAAAGGCGTACATAGCATAGCTATGCTTGCTGCACCCGAAGATCTTGCCACTGAAGGCAACAAGGTGGTCTGGCTGGAATTCAAAGATATTTATGACCATCAAGACACCATGAATACCGATCTTATCGTTGCTTGGTGTCTATAAGTGGCATCTTTTTTATGTTTATTAACTAAATTATTACGTATGTGGATTTACTAATTAACTTTGTATTTCATTTTTGGTAGCCTACAAAAACATCAGATGCAAAAAAAAAGAATATTGCCAGTATTGGTTTCATGGACCCATCAAAAGTCAACGAGTTTGAGGTCAAGCATCAACCAGACACAACAATCGCGACAATCTATAGGACCTTGTCTAAGTTTCATGACAAGGATCTCATACTACTACCTTACAGCTGCGAGTATGTGCGATTGCATCTAATTGTCTTTGCTAATTCTATTTAGTTCTAATTTGTATGACTGTTATGACCATGTATGTACAGTTTCCACTGGATTCTTATGATCATTCAAGTTGACAATAGCAGCGTCATGGCGTGGGATTCATCGAGAAAAAACCCCGCAAGTTACCAAAACCTTCAAGATATGTTTCAAGCGTTATAATTCTACCTAAGACATTCTTTTAAATGTAATATATATATAGGATATTTATATTCTGTACCCTGGGTATGGAATAGTTATTCCATACCCGAGCCGCCCTTCGAGCCAGACCAACGCCCCGTAATGCAATCGTGTTCCGCCGATTTTCCTCAGGTTTATTCCCTGTTGTTTTATCCGTCAAACCAGCAGCCTGTTCGGTTGGCTGGTGGCTGATGGCTGGTGCTGGTTTGTTCTGAGAGAAGAGTATTGCTGGCTGGTTGCTGGTGGCTGGTTTGTTGTGAGAGAAAAGTACTGCTGGCTGGTGGGATAAGCCAAGCGAACAGGGTGCCGATCGTGGGGCACCGGGCACGTCATCCGTTTCAGTTCCATCTTCCGGTTCGCCCGACTCCATTGTCGCCGCGGCTCGTTTGCATCTGCCCGCCGCCGGAGCTTGGTCACCGCCATACCGGCCCAAGATGCTCCCTGCTCCATCCGGCTCCTGTTTCCAATCGCGTAGCCACCGTCACGGAGCGTCTCCACCGCGCACGCACCGTCGCCGCCCCTCGCCCTGCCGATTGCCGCCCCCGTCGCGATGCATCGCGAGTCAACTCCGCACAAGGTACCTCGAGCGCTTGATTGCTCGCGCCCCGAGGCCGCCGGTGGTGGCCTCCAACGCGGTGAGTTCTTCTCAACCCAACCCCAGCACGGGAGCATAACCCGTACCGAGAGGCCGAGATCCCATGCCAGAGACTCGTCCCGTACACCCGTGCGTCGTGCACCGCCGCCGCCATCAAGCCTAGGTCCACTCACCCGACAAGACACTTTGTGCCGCTACCGACGCCATGCCCCGGCCGCCGGCCACCGGCCACCGCGAACAAGGCCGACACTACCGTCCCGCGCCCCCATCCCCATGATCCATGCACGCCACCATTGTTTCTTGAGCTGCCGGCGGCCCGCCGCATGCCTCTCCGGTGGGCTATGTAGTTCTTCGAAGATCCCCCGCTCGAGCCTCGCCTCGTAGTGCAAGGCCGACATCATCTCTAATGACGGATTCGATGGTGAGATGGTTGACACATAAGATGTGTTCGACAAATTGCTGACAAGGTATATTTTTCTTGTGCACCTCCAGTCATGGCTTCTGCTTTTGTTGAATTAGTGGCAAGGCAAATCATTTGCTGTTGAGGTACCTGGTTATAACTTTAGCAAACAATGGTTCAAATCATGTGTCCGTGGTTCAAGTCATGTTACCTTGCATGTTTATTCATTTATCAACTAGCACAAAAGCTTTATAAAGTGTTTAGAGAATGATTTTGCAGGCTAGCTTAGACTGCATGATTGTAATAAACTCCCTTGAAGCTTTTTAGTTCTACAAATTAATTTGTGAGGTCAACCTTCTCCCCAATTTTTTTTCATTCCGTAAATGAATCTTGTTAATTCACATCAATGGCAAGCATCTAGTTGCAGCATGTGTAGCGATCCGGTGGATGGATAGTTCACTAATTCGGTTTTATAGTATTGGCCGACATTTGGCAAAGTCTTCAAGTGTGCTACCCGTTAGCCTCGCTACTATTTGTGTGGTTTTGGCCGTCACCGATGAAGATCGCTTCGAAATAAAAAATGTCTCATGGATTTTTGTAATTTTTTATTAGCCATACAAATTTTAGGAGTACCTCGAAATATTTTTTGTTTGAGCTGTAGGATTTCGCAAAATATTTTAGAACTACCTTTGTTATTTGGAATGAAACCCTGATCCCATGTATGTATTACCTTATAAGAAAATTTTGGTCCATTACTTCCTTGGCTAGTAAAATTAATTTCTTCTTTTCCTTGGACATTGATTATGATTCTGCATGGCCTGCTGCCAGCTGATTAAACTAAGACGACTGTCATTCAAAGTTGTATTTATATTACTGGCCAATCTTACTGTATTGAAATTGATTAATTTCGTCTTACAGTTACAGATCTTGCAGTTAGTGGAGCTTGACATTCCAAACATGTTGGGTTACATTCTAAACACTTTGGGTTAGCAAGTTTCATATTTAATTGTTTGATACACATTTAATCATCTCTACTATTATCTGAAACTGCTCGTTCCTCTTTTACCTGCAACATGGTGCCTTCTTTTAAATGTCCAAATGATGCTAGCTTACTGAAATTGGTGCATAACAATACTTTGTTGTCAATCAGGTTTCTGTTTATTCATTGTCTACTATGTCTGAGGCCTATTCAAGATGAGCAATATTTTGTCACAGCAGCGGCACTGACGGAGCTTATCGTAGTGTAAAGGGGGCCATGGCCTTGGTGGCACTAGGCCTGTTGTTTTTGTCCGTCATCCATATTCAAATCCAAACCTACCTCAAATGAGGAGGGTATGAGTAGAAAATAATTATCCATTGAAGAAATGAGGAGGGTAGGGTGTGAGTAGGGTACAAATAATCGATTGAGTATGTATAAAATCTAGTACAAAATTAATTATCCATTGGGTATGGTTTGATTGGGGAGGGTAAGAAGTGGATAATAATTATTTGGATTTGGGTACGAACAAGAGTGAATTTGTCCATACCCTACCCATTGGCAGGCTTACTTGGTGCATAACGATACTTCGTTGTCAATCAGGTTCCTGTTTATTCATTGTCTACTATGTCCGAGGCCTATTCAAGATGGTGACCAATATTTCCTCACGGCGGCGGCACCGGCGGAGCTTATCCTAGTGTAAAGGAGGCCTTGGCCTCCCCGGTTATTGGAAATCTCCATCATATGAATGGTAAATCAGCCACCGTTCATCATATTTAATAAAGAAATTAGCACAATTTGCCCCCCCCCCCCTATTAGTCGTTGAAGCTCCGCTATGGGGCAAGTGGAAATTTTGCATCATTGCTTACTACGCATCATCTCTTTACAAATTCTGTAGCTGTACGCTACTGATGTTTAACGGTGCAAGGACTCATATATATGAACATTTTTTAGCGTTTTTATCGACTTACTCCCTCTGTCCCACATTTTTTAGCGTTTTTATTGACTTACTAGCACTATTGCTGGTACTTGTTTGTATGCTTTTTTTACCAATTTGTCTTCGTATCCTGCTCACTCACCTTAACACACAACATATATTCCAGTTTGAAAGTGTACAATTTTGAGTTTTTGTTCTACTTCATAATTTTGTCGTTTGGCTGCAATGTTTGGAAGATGACAAGTTTTTACGCATAATATTATTTGTGATCACGCGGCTTTGTGGGTACAAATAACCAATGACATGTGATTTTGTATATGGACGACTATGGACAATTAAATAATGAACTACACAAAAGGACGTGAGAGAAATGACAAGGATGTAGGAAACAAAGATGGTGTAGCTAATGTCACGTAACAGAGGCATTGATTTTTTTAAAGTAAAAACAGAGCCATTGAAATAACAAGATCACTAAAACCATAGCCACGCGGTACAAATTGGATTGCAATGTCTCACCATAAGAGTACAGGTGCCCATACCTGCCAAGTTTCGGTACACACCCCACGTCCTCACCGGTCTGCACTGACTCCACCGAGGGAAAAAAACCAGGCCGTTGGCGGAGGCCCTTTCATCACCGAAGCAAAAACCGGGGCCTGGTTACGTGCGCTGCCGCGCGGCGAGCACTCGGGCGGGATGCGGAGGGAGGTCGGCCCAGGGTATGGAATATATATATATATATATACTGTATATATATTATGCATCTGGGTGCATTCTCTATAGCGAATGCACCCAGGCCCAACTAACCGAGCCAACCAGGCTTCTTTAACCGGTGGCGGGGGCGCGCGCGGGCCTGGTGCCGTCATAACCGCACCCCACGACCAATTAAAAAAAACCGCACTCACGACCTCCTTCGTTAACCACCCACGTTTGGCCCCCTTATTACAAACTCCTCCCCGTCACTCTCTCATTCAATTCCCCCGGCCCGTTACCACTCTCTCCACTTTCTCGTCTTCTCCGCTTCAGCTCTCGCCGGCGAAGAGAGGTTTTCTCGTCGGCTTTGAAGCGGAGCGATCGACTTCGTGAAGCTTTTAGTGCTCGTCGGGATTCCGAGCGGCGAATCACCCCTCTCTACTGCGCTGCGTTTCCGTCGCCTTCCTCTTTCTCTCCGCGCGGCGGTGGGGGGGGCGAAACCCGCGGGGGGCGACTGTGGTGAGGCGGGAGAGACCCCAGCGCCGTTTCCCCACTGCGTTCACGAAACACATTGCTCGCAGGTATGCCGCCCGACCTCTCGCCCCTTTCATTTTTTTCCGTTAGGGTATTTGTGTGGTTGCGTGATTATTCATGTTTCGGCGGATTTTTGTTTTTCGAGAGCGTGAATGAGGGCGTGAATGATTTTTTGTTATTCATTCAGATGATATTGCTGCTACTTTTTTTCGTTAGGGTTTTTACTGACTATTTTTTTGTGTTTTCCATTCATTGGATTTTTCATATTCGATCAGACGTGGCTAGGTGTAAAAATCGCATGCGCTCCCGTCGTGTTATTTTTTTAATTTTTTCAGTTAGGGGGGGTGGGGGTTTGATTGATTCATTGTTAGCAACCGTTGCATCACAGAAGTAGCAATCGACCTATTACTGAGTTTGCAACCGGTCAATTACACTAGAAAACATTTGTTGCAGGTGGGGGGGTTTGATTGATTCATTGTTAGCAACCGTTGCATCACAGAAGTTGCAATCGACTTATTACTGAGTTTGCAACCGGTCAATTACACTAGAAACGTTTGTTGCAGGTGCTGTAGGTTTCTGTCACATTTTTTGTTTGCAATCTGTTAATTGCAGGAGTTGCAACTATAATCACAACGAAAGTTTGTAATCGTCTTAGCACGCATGGCTTTGATTGATTTTATTGTTATCAACCGCTGTATTACAGAAGTTGCAATCTCCCTATTTCTGGAGTTGCAACCTGTTAAGCAGCATACGACAATAGTGTTTTTGTATGTGTTGTAGCTTTTTTTTGTAACTGGTTAATTTGTTGCAGTTGCAACCATAATCACAGCAGAAGTTGTAATTGTCGTATTAGACAGGATTTTTTTATGTATTTTTTTTGTGTAGCAGTTTGATATTTGTGAGAACTGTATCCTGTATTTTCTTTACATGAGTTGCAATTTTGTCTAGTATTAAATCTTTTTTATTAGCATTAATAGTTTTTTTTGTGTTACTGGTTTATAGGAGTTGTAATTGCCTTATCATAGGAGTTGCAAACTGTGCATTTTTTTATTTTTGATGATTGTTTATGTTCATATATTTTTTATTTTCAGTTGTTATACTTTTTACAATGGAGCAAGGCGGTCAGCAAGGTGAACAACAAGGTGGTCAAAATACTCGATCTTCTCCTCGGTTGTCTGAGAATAGGAAGGCTGACAATTTACAAAGACTCCGTGAGAGGCGGAAAAGGCTCAGGTTGCCAACACCTCCGCTGGCTAGCACTGCTGAAGAGCAAGGAGATGAAGAACAGCATGATGAAGATTTTGCCCCAGATGGTGAAGGTTCTGGACACGATGACGGCGATGATGCCGCTCTGGCCGCTGTTGGCGATGGTGACAAGGGCAAATTGAAGCCACAGTCCATGCGATGCTCCCCTGCGAGTTTTATCAAGCTTATCAATGCTTTACCAAATGATCTTAAGGGTCAAGTAGTCGCAAAAGGTTTTGGGGGTCTTCTGAATTTCAAGCCCAATTACCTTAAGAGGGATGTTAGCAGCTGGCTGATGCGGAAGTTCAATCCAGAGACAATGAAGCTTGAGATTGGTGGCGGCAAAGAGATCAATGTCAGCCATCACGCTGTGTGGTGTGCCATGCAGATTCCCAATGCTGGAGGTGACCCGCTCCCAATGTCTGACGCTGATGCCCGTGCTGAGCGCGATCGGCTCGGCTTACAGATTGTTGGCCCTTCTTACAACTCGAGGAAGGGCATTACTGTGAAACACATAACTGCTGGACTGAAGAACCGTTCATTGACTAGGGAGCTTGGTCTAAGAGCTTTTTTCATGGCTGCTTTCCAGTGTTTGCTGTTCTCAAACACTGACACCAAGATCAGGCTCGATGATGTGAGATATACCCAGGATATTCAGAACATTGGCACTAGGAATTGGTGCAAGGCGCTTGTTGACGAGCTCGGCGTTGTCGCTCGATTATACAAGCCGGATTATGCTCGAAAGGCATCAATGCACCCATCGGCGGATGCACCATCTTTCTAGTGGTAAGCTCAAGTCAGACACGCATCTTTTCCTGTTCTTTTTTGTTTCATTGCTTTTTTTGCAACTGTTTACATACTGTTGTTACAATCATATATTTTTTTCTTCGTTTTTCAATCTGGCATTGCACCTTTTTGCAATCACTTGCTACCCAGGTTTGCAATCATATTCCAAATAACCTAGTCAGGTTTTCTTTTTTTGCAACCACACATAATTATTGTTTGCAATCACACACAAAGCATAGTTGCAATCACACACTGGTTCAGTTTCTTTTTGTCCCTTTTGCAGTCACAGAAATAAACCAGCAGTTTTTGTAATCACACACTTTTAGATTTTGCAATCACTTGCTACCTAGGATTGTAATCATATTCCAATAACCAAGTAGCTTTGCAAGCACATATACAAAGTCAGGTTTTCTTTCTTTTTTTGCAATCACACATAACTACTGGTTGCAATCACGCATGCCAAATAGCTGCAATCACACACTGGTTCAGTTTTTTCTTTTTGTCCCTTTTTGCAGTCACAGAAATAAACCAGCATTTTTGTAATCACACACTTTAGTCTTTTGCAATCACTTACTACCCAGGTTTGCAATCATATTCCAAACAACCAAGTAGCTTTTCAACCACAGACAAATTCAGGTTTCTTTTTTTTGCAACCACACATAACTACTTGTTGCAATCTGTCACGCCAAATAGTTGCAATCACACAGTGGTTCAATTCTTTTTCTTTTTTGCAGTCACAGAAATAAACCAGTAGTTTTTGCAATCACACACTTTAAATAGTTTTTGCAATCATACACTTTAAATAGTTTTTGCAATCACACACAGTTTTTTGCTTCATCACTGTTTTTTTTGCAGATGTTATACGTCGACAACTTGCAGCACGGATTCCAGACAAGCCCTTTTTGCATCCCCCGGTGCTCCTTCCTGGCCTCGAAGATGATTCAAGCTATACTCAACCGGGACCGCGGGGGGATGTCGGCGGCGACAATGTTGAGTTTGGACATCTCAGGGTTTGTTTTCTTTTGCAATCACACTTTCTTTTCTTTTTTCTTTTTTTTTTGCAAATGTCACCACCGTTTTTTTTACTCCAACTTTTTTGTTTTTTCAAGTTCGAAAAGTATCACGGACACATGCTACGGCGCTCCCGTGGGGTCTTTGACAGCATCGCCCATCCCCGCATTTGGCCCCGCCCAAGATGCGGATGATGAGGGGCTTGCGGGAAGCGAGTGCGCCCAACTGCCGCAAGGGACCTCGCGCCCCATCGGCAGCCGCTACATTTGCTGCTGGGGCTAGTGCATCCGCCGCTGCAGCAGGGGCTCCTGGGCCTAGCACCTTCCATGATCCTGGCGGTCATGGGCCCCACAGCAGTTCCCCTCCTGTTTTCTATGAGTACCCAAGTTTGCGCACTGCATTTAGCCAGCGCCTTTCTGATTTAGTTGGAAGGAGCAGGAAGGAAGACGCGCTGGCTATCTTGAAGGAGTTTGACAAAAGCACTAAACGTGCACAGGAGTATGCAAGGAAGGCTTCTGAGTACGCAACAAGGTCATGTGATCTCATGGCGTCAGCTCATCAGGAGTGCGTTAGCAGCATCAACAAGCTTCTTGCGGATGCTTGGCACCGCCAAGCAAGCTTCCAAGGGTCGCAGGAGGAAGGCTGCGAATGTCACACAACCATCAACTGGTATGTTCTTTTTTCTTTACATATATATATATTTTTTCATAATCATGTTGCTACCACATGTAAGCAGAAGATGCAATCAGACACACAACCTTTTTGCAAACATACATCTCACATCACCTTTTTTTTGTTTTCAATCAGATGTAAACTGCAGTTTATTTTATATGTAATCACTACTTTTTTTGCAATCATGCACACCCAAGGTTGCAAACACACTAATATAGCATTTTTTTGCAATAACACTTTTATTTCTGTGTTTAACAACAGCACCAGCAACAGAATCAAGTATGGAAGACATTTCTGGGGCAGACACGGATGATGGTGTTTTCGACGCTCCCAGCCCAATTGAAATGGAGGTATATGAAGGAGCCGCGCACGATGAAAACCCTGCACAGGGTGATGTTGATAGCAGAAACGTTGAGCAAACACCACCCCACGATCATGACATTGAACATGGTAGTTTCGATAGAAGTAAGAATATATATTTTTTATATTTTAGTCTAAAGGATCTGTATTTTATTTTTATTTACTCACCATCTTCCTCTTCTATTTATTTTTGCAGCCCCCCCACACCTTTCTGGCAACATTTCAAATGTTGATGAAATTCTTGGACTTTTTGATTCGCCTCCTCGCGCTGGGGACAATGCAGACGAGCCCCCGCGTGAGCCAAGACACACTGTTGCAAAGAGGAGTGCTTCCTCAATATCTCCCTCTCCCCACCAGTTTGATGTAAGCTCTTTTTTTTACACCCAGGTTGCAATCCCCTCTCAGGGTTTAATGTAGTCACACCGCATGGAAAGTTGCAATTAGTTACTCAATCTAGCAATCATAAGCATTTTTCATCGTTTTTTTCTTTTTTTGCAATTTTTGATTTGTTTGTTTTTTCCTCAATCCTATTATTTTCGGCCTCGGCAAGCAGCGAGAAAAAGCATCAGCAGCATCAGCATCAGCAGCAGCAGGTTTGTAACCCACACACCACCAACATTGCAGTTGGGTTGTACTTACAGTTGCAATCCTTTTTTTTATTTCTTTTTGTTTTTTTACTGGCTAAACCACAACTATTCACTCTTTTTTTTTCTGCCCCATAACACAGTTCACTAGAACTTATGCAAGGAGGACTGATAGGGAGGAGAGGAGGCAGAAACTGAAAGATGCTGAGGCTGAGAAGAATATTGCAGAGGAGGCAAGAAGAAAGCCTGAAGAAGAGGAAGCCTCGAAGAGAGAGTCTGAAGCCGAGGAAGCCAAGAAGAATGCCGAAGACGAACAGAGGAGAAAGGGCCGAGGGCCGATAAAAAGACTTTGGAAGACGAGAGGACGTTGAAAGCAGCAGCAGGTTTGTAACCCACACACTATCCACAATGCAGCTTGCTTGCACTTATATTTGCAATCATAATTTTTTTTTTACTATGACATATTTCACACTCAGCAGCCGAAGCAGAAGCTAAGCAGAAGGCTGCCGATGAGGAAGCTTCAAAGAGGGCTGCAGCTGAGGCAGCAGTAGGTTTGTAACCCACACACCACCAACATTGCAGTTTGCTTGCACTTTATAGTTGCAATTATAACTCTTTGTTTTCACTGCCACATATGTTTCACTCGGACGGCGGCGAAGCCCGGCGAAGGCCGCCGAAGAGGAAGCTTCGAACGTAGCCGCAAATTGCGAGGCAAGAGCAGGTTTGTTACCCACACACCACCAACATTGCAATTTGTTTGCTCTTATAGTTGCAATTATAACTCTTTTTTTACCGCCACATATGATGCACTCGGTGAAGCGAGAATCCAAGCGAAAGGCCGCCGAGGAAGAGATTAAAAAGGTCGGCACCGAGGCAAAGCAGCGGGTTTGTAACCCACCCACCACCAACATTGCAGTTTGTTTGTATTTATATTTGCAATTATAACTTTTTTTTTACCGCCACATATGATGCCCCGAGCGGTGAAGTAGAAGCTAAGCGAAGGCCGCCGAGGAAGATAAGAAAAAGGTCGCATCCGAAAAAGAGAAGAAAAAAAAGCTTGTCGTTGCGTTAGCTTTGAAGACGGCTTCATCCGAACAAGCTCGCGGAAGGGAAATCTAGTGATGAGCAAGCAACAACAGGTTTTGTAACCATACACTTGTCTAGGCTTTTTTTTGCAATCACAACTCACTCCGCTGTTGCAATTACACATTACTCAGACTTGCAATCATAAATAACCAAATAACCAAGTTTCTTCAACCCTCTTTCAACCACACATAATACAGTCATGGCGTAACCACAAATAACTTCTGGTTGCAATCACGTACGTAAAACAGTTGCAAACACACACTGTTATGGCAAATTTTTTTGTAATGACACGCACAAAAATAGGTTGCAAACACTGTACATGCTTTTCGTTTTTTTATTCACAGTTTTTACGTTGTTGCAATTACAGAACAAGCCATGCCGAGCAAGAGTGCTGAACCTGGAAAAGCACAAAAAGGCAAGCAAGCTGCAACTGAAGATCATCAGAGCCAGAGCGACGATTTCGTGATGAGCAAAAAAGATGCAGCTGATGAAATCCGGAGGAAGAAGGCCGAGGCTGATAACAAGAGAAATGTTGCTGCTACCAAGAAGCTTGAGTCAAAGAAAAAGGCTGGAGCTGACAAGAAGGCTGAAGAGAAGGAGAAGAAGATCATAGCAGAAATCCAGAAAAGGCTGGACGCGAACATTGCTGCTTTACAGAAGGAGCCTTCCGCATCAAAGATAAACAAGCGGTGGAGATGCAAGCTGTCAAAGGCGTATGCTAAGAAGCGTACCGAGTATGAGAAAAAGTTAGATTTTCTCCGCCAGGAAGCCAATGCGTTGTGTTGGAATCGTGGAGGCACCTTTGCGGGCGACAACCCCTTCGTCAGCTGACGATGTCGAGTTTCCTCCGGAGTCCCAGGATGATATTGCTAATTTGACTCCACCGATCCGTCTTTCACAAGACGAAGTGTCTGAAGGTCTCGTCGATTACGGCAAGGTTCAGAGGCTGATTTTCAAGTGCCTAGGTGACAGAGTGATGAGGAGGCCTGCTGAGTTCGTATCTCCGTTCCAGATAAAACGCAAGCGCCCCGACATACCTGTTTCCAAGGCTATTTATCTGAGGCAGAAGATCATATCTGAACCTGAGCTTCAACAGTATGTTTCTTTTTTTACTGTGTATTTTTTATGTTGCAATTGTTTTCATACTGGCATTGCAACTGTTGCACTCCCAGTTTTGCAATTTCTACACTTTTTTTGCAATCACACATTCAGCACTTTTTTTTGCAACCACTCACACAGCAATTTGCAATCATATGTTTGTCAAATCTAGTTGCAATTGTTTTCTAACTGGCATTGCAACTCTTACACTCCCAGTTTTGCAATTTGTACATTTTTTTTGCAATCACACATTCAGCACTTTTTTATGATTGCAACCACTCACACAGACCAATTTGCAATCACATGTTGTCAAACCTAGTTGCAATTGTTTCATACTGGCATTGCAACTGTTACACATGCAGTTTTGCAATTTGCACACTTTTTTTGCAATCACACATTCAGCAGTTTTTTTGCAACCACTCACACAGACCAATTTCACATGTTGTCAAACCCAGTTGCAATGCACAGGAGTTGCAATCACAGTTAACAAGCTGGTTTTGCAACCATACACTGTGTTTTTTGGAAGTATCACACAGAGGCGTTTGCAACCACATTGATTTCATTTTGGAATTTTTTGGTGCAGGAGGACTTTATTGGAGTTTGGCATTCTTCCGAATTTACTTGGACAACAACTCATTGACGGTTTCTCAAACGACAAGTTGGGAGAGTCTTCCTTGATCGATTTCGTGGTGCATTGCATGCGGCATGATGACATTGTGCACAAGCTTGATTCGTTTGGGTACAGGGTGTTTCTCACGACTGGTTTCTATGTAAGCCTTTTTGTTTTTTCAACTGTCCGTTTTTTTAATACAATACAGCAACCTGTTGAAACAACAACATTTTTTGTTGTGACTGATCTAGTTTTTGTTTTAATGGGCTTTTTTGTCCCCCCTGTGTGCAGTGGAATATTAATGGTTGCGACGCAGTCCTCAATGAGGATAAATCCGAGACAGAAGAATTCAAAGTCGTCTGGAACCACCTGATGACCGAGTGCATAAACTACGATCTGTCAAGAGCAAAACTGGTTAGCAGACATCTTTTTTCTCAAATACAGTCTGTTTTTCTTTGTAACATTTTTTCAAAGTTGCAATTGCAAAATTATAATCTGCAACCCTTTTTTCATTAATATTTTTTTTGAGTAATTGCAATCATAAATGAAATTGCAATCACACATCAACACTAGATGTAATCAATACACTAATCATTTTTTTTGTCCCCCTGCACTCTTGTTTTTTTGCACCAGATCTTTGTCCCCATCCATGACGCAGGACATTACTTTGTTTATTGTTTCAACTTCATGCATAATCGCATTGATGTGCTGGACTCGAACGACTACTTCATGAAATGCACGGATCCTGTAGAACGTCACAAGCATGTGTTTGCAAAAATTCCAATCATAGATGCAGCTTTCCAGAAGGTGTCCAACTTCAAGCTGCCCAGAGTTAGTGGTTGGAGGAAGCCTTTCATTGAAGTCCCCAAGCAAGCTGGCCCCAATGATTGCCTATTTTTTGTCTGGAAGTACATGGAGTACTATGATGGGAACAAGATGACGGAGGAAATCAACCCGGTAATGCGTGATGTGAACTGATCCATTTTTTACATCTTTTCTCTTTTTTTTCTATGTTTTCTGTATGTGCATTTTTTTACCGTACTGTCGAAATAGCTATATTTTTTTAATGTGTGTTTTTATGCTGCTGCAGTTCAACGGCGTCATTTACAGATGTGAGATGTTGCACTATCAAATCTTCCACCCCCTCAACCAGGCCGATCTCCCTGCAATGCTGGACAAGTACAGAATCGGGGGACGCCGTCTTGATCTCGAAGATGACAGCAGCCAGTCTGTGGACTTTTATGATCCTTGGGATAAAAAAACATGTTATATCTGTGTGTTTATATGCATCTGTATGCGACATGTTATGCGTGGCAGTACGAAAATACTATATCATGTGATGTGGCAACTTTTTAAGTCCTTTTTTGTTTGATTTTGTGAATTTGAACTCTGGCAATGTATTTTTGTGCACCTTCTTTTTTTTATTCGGGATGGAGTGTTTTTTTTTGCAATCCACCTTTACCTGTTTCGCAACCACATACGCGATAAAATTGCAATCACTCACATGTGTTGTTTCTGCAACTGTATTTTTTTTTGCAATCGCAGCACATCAGCGGTCAAGGATGTTTGCAATCACCTTGTATTTTTCACGAAGTTGCAACCACATCAAGCAAAGACCAAACTAGTCACACCAAGCTTTTTTACCAGTTTTTGCAATCGCAATCACATTGCTATAAGGGGTGCAATCACACTGAGACATGATTTGCAATCAACTACATTCTGGTTTGCAACTGTCGTTTTCTTTTGCAATCGCAGCACATCAGTCGTTGCAAACACACTGCAAAGGATGTTTGCAATCACCAGTATTTTTGGACTAGGTTGCAACTTAGCTTCAATATCACAGTGTCGTGGCACGGAGCTTTTTTTTACCAGTTTTTTGCAATCGTAATCACATTGCTATAAGGGGATCACACTGAGACATGATTTTTGCAATCAACTACATTCTGGTTTGCAACTGTCTTTTTATTTTGCAATTGCAGCACATCAGTCGTTGCAAACACACTGCAAAGGATGTTGCAATCACTAGTATTTTTGGACCAGGTTGCAACCTAGCTTCAATCTTACAGTGTCATGGCACGGAGCTTTTTTTTTGAAACTGGTGTTTTTTTACCCGTGTTTTTTTGAAACTCTTTTTTTTGCAAAATCACTGCTCTAAGGTTGCAATCACACTGCTATGAGGGTGCAAGCAATAACCCACATTCGGTTTTCGCAATCGTCATGTTTTGCAATTGATACACATCAGCTGTTGCAACCACATGTGAAGAATGTTGCAATCTCCTGTATATACACCAGGTTGCAACCACCATCCTAGTTGCAATCTGACAGTGTCATGTTATGGAGCTTTTTCTTTTTGAACTGGTTTTTTTTTGCAGACTCATTTTTTTACTTGTGTGTTTTTTGCAACTGTTTTTTTTTTGCAACTGTTTTTTTTTGTTGCAATCGCAGTCTCATTTTTTTGCATCTGTTCTTTTTTTAAAAACACATATAACTCCTGGTTGCAATCACTAACGCAAATTTTTTGCAATTACACATTGGTTCAGTTTTCTTTTTCTTTTCTTGCAGTCACAGAAATAAACCAGCAGATTTTGCAATGAGACACTTTAGTTCTTTGCAATCACTTACTACCCAGGTTTGCAATCATATTCAAACAACCAAGTAGCTTTGCAAGCAAACAGACAAAGTCAGGTTTCCATTTGCAACACACATAACTCCTGGTTGCAATCACGTTTGCCAAATTGTTGCAATCACACACTGGCTCAGTTAATTTTTTTCTTTTTTTTCCAAACACACGTAAGCGGCAGTTGCAATGACACTGCTATAAGGGCGCAAGCAATCACCTACATCTTGGTTTTGCAACTGTCATTTTTTTCGCAATTTGCTGCACATCAGATGTTGCAACCACATGTTTTTGGATGTTGCAATCACCTGTCTTTTTTCACGAGGTTGCAACCACATCAAGCAAACACCAACCTAGTTGCAATCTGACAGCTTCATGGCATGGTGCTTTTTTTTGAACTGTTTTTTTTTGCAATCGTGACACATCAGTGGTTGCAACCACACTGTAACCTATTAAGCAATCAACCGTATTTTTCATCTGTCTTGCAACCACATCAAGCAAACATTAACCTAGTTGCAATCTGACAGAGTCGTGCAGCAGTTTTTCAGTATTTTTTGTAATCACAGTTGCAATCAGATAGTTTTTGTTACCCATCAGTTCTTTTTTTTGCAAACCAGATTCTATTTTTTGGATAAATTATATTGTATTCATTCAGATTCATAGTCATCCCTGTAGTCAACATCGCGCGAGGTCGCTCTTCTGATTCGAGCAATCGCGCCACGTGCTTGCGACTGCTGCAGAACTACACTGCATTCAGATTTTTGTGTTTCATCTGCTTCACTCTGCCCTTCCTGATCTCCGTTTTGTCCGTTTTTTACTCTTGGGCGGCCTCTTTTTCTTTGAGCCCAACCTTCAGTTTTTGCACCTCTTTTTTTGGCTTTGTTTTCTGCTGCCTTGCTTCTGTTTGGGTTTTGGGGGCATGTTGTGCTGTAGTGCCCCCTAACATGACAGGTTTGGCACTCCTTCACACCCTTACCTCCACCGTATGTCTTGTAAGGATTATCGGTATCATAATGTTTTTGGAGGATTTTGCTGTGTCTTTGATGGGCTTCCTACCTTTTGTGCTAGACATGGGTGGTTCGGTCACTATCACACCGCCCGGGGTAGTTGCTTGAACCGGGCACATGGTTTATTTTTGGTGTGGCGGGGTTAATAGGATTTATAGCGAGTTTCCACGGTGGCGTCACCACTTTCATCTGTTGGCCGGGCACAAACTAGACCCATCTCGTTATCCCCATTTTCATGCAAATCACCACTTTCCATCTCACAAGCAGCAGTCTCTGCTATTTGTAAAAGCTCAATACCAGGAGTTATCATGTCGATGTGCTGGACAGTCTCAACATAAGCACGGTCAGATTTGCTTCCCGCTCTACACAGGCGCATTAACTTGGGCAGCAGCTTTGACATTCTCGTTTGCTCTGTGTCAGCATGAGTCGCAACTCGAACATCGTGCCTGTCCCATGGAACTACACATCTCGCATTACGTGTGTATCGCCGCAGAATGTACTTTTCTGGTATGCTCTGCACTTGCAGGTGGGTGAATGCTTTGATCATGTGCATGCAAAACAACCCTGTGTGCTCCCATTGCATGCATTCGCATTTATATATACCCTCTTTTTTGTCAGCTAGCACCTTGAATGCGTGTTGTGCCCAACAGAACACTCCTGTTCCTTTTTCATGCTTCACCAAGTAACCGCATTCAACATCTGGATCAGGCTCAATCACAAACGCTGTACTGTTAGCATATTCCCTCTTGTATTCATTATACACTGCCCGCGTGTACATCCTGCTGAGCTGCTCATCAAACCGTGATTTGCACGCCCTGACAACCTCGGCCTGCACATCAGAATTTTGAATTTCGGTTTTCATCATTACATTTTTATTGCAACCGCAGACATATCACAATGCAATCACATGTAACACGTTGTTGCAATCACGCACACCAAATAGTTGGAATCGCACACTTATCCAGTTTTTCTTTTTCTTTAATTTGCAGTCACAGAAATAAACCAGCAGAGTTTGCAACCAAACACTTTAGTTTTTTTGCAATCACTTACTACCCAGGTTAGCAATCATATTCCAAACAACCAAGTAGCTTTCCAAGCACAGACAATATCAGGTTTCATTTTTTTTGCAACCGCACATAATCCCTGGTTGCAATCACGCACGTCAAATATTTGCAATCACACACTGTCTCAGTTTTTCTTTTTCTTTTTTTTGCAGTCACAGAAATAAAGCAGCAGTTTTTGCAATGACACACTTTAGTTTTCTGCAATCACTTACTACCCAGGCTTGCAATCATATTCCAAACAACCAAGTTTCTTTTTTCAACCACGCAGACAAAGTCAGGTTCTTTTTTTTGCAACCGCACATTTTTCCTGGTTGCAATCACGCACGCCAAATAGTTGCAATCACACACTGGCTCATTTTCTTTTTTCTTTTTTTTTGCAGTCACACAAATAAACCAGCAGTTTTTGCAATGACACACTTTAGTTTCTTGCAATCACTTACTACCCAGGCTTGCAATCATATTCCAAACAACCAAGTTTCCTTTTTCAACCACACAGACAAAGTCAGGTTCCTTTTTTTGCAGTCACAGAAATAAACCAGCAGTTTTTGCAATGACACACTTTAGGTTTTTGCAATCATATTTCAAACAACCTAGTTTCCTTTTTCAACCACACAGACCAAGTCAGGTTCTTCTTTTGCAACCGCACATTCCCCCTGGTTGCAATCACGCATACCAAATTGTTGCAATCGCACACTTGTTCAGTTTTTCTTTTTTCTTTTTTTTTTTTTGCAGTCACAGAAATAAACCAGCAGTTTTTGCAATGACATACTTTAGTTTTTTGCAATCACTTGCTACCCAGGCTTGCAATCATATTCCAAACAACCAACTAGCTTTTTCAACCACACAGACAAAGTCAGGGTTTCTTTTTTTGTGCAACCGCACATAACTACTGTTTGCAATCAGTCACGCCAAATTGTTGCAATCACACACTGGTTTATTTTTCGTTTTCTTTTTTGGAGTCACAGAAATAAACCAGCAGCTTTTTGCAATCACTCACTTTGAGGTGCAATCAGTCACCCAACTTAGTTGCAATCACACACTGGTGCAATGACTAACTAAAAATTTTTTTAACCAAACATGTTTTTTCGCAAAACCACAAATTAACATGATTTGCATTAAAAAAATTTCAGTCTTTTTTTTGCAATCACACACAATCAGTTGTTGCAAACGGACATATGTTTCTTTTTGCAATCATACATAAAACAGCGCGGTGCAATCATTGAACTAACAGGGTTTTGCAATCATATGTTTTGGGGTTTGCAGTTTTAAGAATACCTGTGAGTAGTGCGACTCCCCAGCATCCATGTGGTCCGTGTGTCTTGAACAGAGTCAAGTACCCTCTTTGCAAACATATGCAATGTTGTCACACTGCCAACATATCCATCTTTCAATACTCTGTTCTGGCTCTCAGATCTCTGGGTTGAAGTCATTCTTCCGCAGTACATGCCCTTAAAATATGCTGCAATCCATCTTTTCCTTTTCTGCCACAATGCTACAATCGCTGGGTGTTCCCTTATGCCACATTCATCCATTAGCTTCCCCCACTCTACCTCAAATTGTGTAGGACCCAGAGGATAATTTATCAGAGACTCCAGTTTTTCCTTCAGATTTTTGTCCCTGTGCACCTTGTACAACTCCTCGAGTTCATAATCCCACATCCTTATTATGTGCCACCGGCAATTTCTGTGTTGTGATTTATCAAACACAATTTTTATCGCCTCCCTCATTGCCGCATCTTCATCTGCAGAAACATAAATTTTTTAAAATCAGTTCCCTTTTTTCTCCTGTGAATAAAATGTTTTCTTGCAATCCAAAAACATACGATGATTTGCAATCAAAAAAATAGAGTTTAATGTTGCAAACGTTGCAACCACACTACACACTACAGTTGCTTTTTTTACAGCAATCATTATAGAATAAATCAGAATATACCCCCCTCCCCCTCTCCCTCAAAATATGCACTGTTAGAATCACAAAAGGGCGCCCGCCGCCCATGCAGCTTTTGAATGACTCGAAGAGCCATCTGAAAGTGTCAGTTGTCTCATCCCGAAGAAGCGCTTGCCCAAACGACACATTTTTCAGATTGTTGCTGCATCCGACAAACATCGCCAGTGGCATCTTCTTGCTGTTAGTTTTGTGGGTAGTGTCAAAAGTGATGACGTCTCCAAAATCCACGTATTCTCGCACGCCGACTTGCATGGCTCCAAAAAATGCTTCTTAGCACTTTCGTCTTTGGGTCAAAATCAACATCCCAAGAGAATGCTTCATTGTTTTGCTTACACTCCCTAAAAAACTGGAATAACTTCTCAATGTCACCATCCCTGTCCTCTCGCGTCTGCTCAGCTTTCCTGCACCACAAGTGAATGAAAAAACATTTTAAGCATACAAAATAGGTTTTTTTGCAATCGCAAACTACCCATGCTTGCAATCATATTCCAAATAACCAAGTAGCTTTGCAAGCACACAGACAAAGTCAGGTTATTTTTTTTGCAACACATATAACTCCTGGTTGCAATCACCCTCGCAAATTAGTTGCAATTACACATTGGTTCAGTTTTCTTTTTCTTTTCTTGCAGTCACAGAAATAAAATCAGCAGATTTTGCAATGAGACACTTTAGTTTTTTGCAATCACTTACTACCCAGGCTTGCAATCATATTCCAAACAACCAAGTAGCTTTGCAAGCACACAGACAAAGTCAGGTTTCTTTTTTTGCAACCGCACCTAATTCCTGGTTGCAATCACGCACGCCGAATAGTTGCAATCACACACTGGCTCAGTTTTTCTTTTTCTTTTTTTTGCAGTCACAGAAATAACCAGAAGTTTTTGCAATGAGACACTTTAGTTTTTTGCAATCACTTACTACCCAGGCTTGCAATCATATTCCAAACAGCCAAGTAGCCTTGCAAGCACACAGACAAAGTCAGGTTCCTTTTTTTGCAAACGCACATAATTCCTAGTTGCAATCACTCACGCAAATTAGTTGCAATCAGACATTGGTTCAGTTATTCTTTTCCTTTTTTGCAGTCACGAAATAACCAGCAGCTTTTGCAATGACACACTTTAGTTTTTTGCAATCACTTACTACCCGGGCTTGCAATCATATTCCAGACAACCAAGTTTCTTTTTTCAACCACACAGACAAAGTCAGGTTTCTTTTTTTTGTAAACGCACATAATTCCTAGTTGCAATCACTCACGCAAATTAGTTTGCAATCACACACTGGCTCAGTTATTCTTTTCCTTTTTTTGCAGTCACAGAAATAAACCAGCAGTTTTTGCAATGACACACTTTAGTTTTTTGCAATCACTTAATACCCAGGCTTGCAATCATATTCCAAACAACCAAGTTTCTTTTTTCAACTACACAGACAAAGTTAGGTTCCTTTTTTTGCAAACGCACACAATTCCTAGTTGCAATCACTCACGCAAATTAGTTGCAATCATACATTGGTTCAGTTTTATTTTCCTTTTTTTTGCAGTTATCGAAATAAACCAGCAGATTTTGCAATGAGACACTTTAGTTTTTTGCAATCACACACTACCCAGGATTGCAATCACAGTCCAGACATATGACTTACATGTTTTGGATGTCCTTCTCTGTGAATGGCCAGTTTTGACGTCCTCCATACAATTCTGACATCACATTCATCGCAGCCTGGTTTGGCACGCCACTCCTTGACATGATTGCAAACAAGTCATCCATAGCAGTCTCCCTTTGTTTATGAGCATGCATATATCTAACCATCCTGGCTGATGGCTGAAGTTTATGGTTGTGTGCTTCCCCGATTCTGTCGAAGTACCAGATTTTGCGTTTTTTGTCCTCCTTAACTTTAGCATATCTTTGGGCAACCAATTCTCATCGATCTTTTATCAGTTTGTGGTTCATCATTTTCCTTGCCTAGCTTCATAAAACCCTGACGGTTGCAAACCCAGTGTTTAGTCTCTTTACTAGTCCTCATGGTTCTCACACTGAATCCAGCCATTTTTGCATAATCAAGGTAAAATTGGTGTGCTGCTTCCTGCCGCGCTCTTGGGACAAACACATCAAGCATGTTTGCATCCTGTGTGGAGAAAATAACCAACCATAAGTTTTTTTGGCCTTTTTTGTTTTTGCAATGCACATGGGAATAATGTTGCAACCAGGCAGCATTACACGTTGCAAACGAGCGCAACATAATAAATGCAGATTAGTACACACAGCAGACTACGACCCCTTTTTTTGTTTTTTGCAATGCACATGGGAATAATGTTGCAACCAGACAGCATTACACGTTGCAAACAAGCGCAACAAAAATAATTGCAGATTAGCACACACAACAGACTACGACCCCTTTTTTGTTTTTGCAATGCACATGAGAATAATGTTGCAACCAGACAGCATTACATGTTGCAAACAAGCGCAACAAAAATAATTGCAGATTAGCACACACAGCAGACTACGACCCCCTTTTTTGTTTTTGCAATGCACATGGGAATAATGTTGCAACCAGAGGGCACCATACGTTGCAAACAAGCGCGACAATTTGTTCCAGCGGCAATCTACTAGAGGGCACCCTACTTTTTTTTTGCAATCGCACGCGATATCTCTGATTGCAACCAGAACCCACCAAAACTTTCGCAAACATCACACACAAAACACTAACAATGAAACCTCAAATCATCCCGGATCTTTGGGTTTTGCAACCAGAAGTTTGCAAACCAACAGCAAACTAAATAGCAGAAACGAGGTTTAACGTTTTCGTGTGTGATTTTTTTCCGTTACCGGGATGAACAACTCCGACGGATCAGGCGTGATCATTGAGCCAGGCGGAATCGACGGCGGAGGCGTCAGCAACGTCGCGTGATGCAAGGGATCACCCGATCCGCAGCCCCGCGCCCCTGCCGTGGGCGTTACTGACGTAGGAGGTGCCGCCGGAGCAGATGCAATCGGCGGCGGTGCCGACGATATCGGCCGAGACCCAGCCGTCGTAACAACCGCCATCTGCTCCGGGACCACGTGCCGCCCCGTCTGTGGTGATCCCAGGCGCGGAAGCGACGGTGGAGCCATTGGTTTTGGCGAGGAGCGGCTCGGCGATCCGAGGCGTGGAGGAGACGGCGCAGCCATTGGTTTTGATTGGGCGGGGGGGTGGGAGACCCGATGGCGATTTTATGGGGGGCATTGTCGGAGGTGGGATATCGCGCTCAGTGGGGTCTCCTGGTCGGACCCGGTCGGGGCGGGGGGCGGGGGTGGGAAGCTTGGGCTCGATGTTTGGGGTCTGTGCATTAGCGAACTAAAATGCACTCAGGTGCATTTTAGTGTCGTCGTATATATATATATACATATATATATATACGGCGGCACTGAAATGCAACAAGGTGCATTTACTATAGCAAATGCACAGACCCTGTCAGTGTCGTTCACTCCACCCATCCGTCCTGCACGTAGCATGCAGGGAGGGAATCTTTTTTGTTTCAGATCGAAAAAATGCAATATCTCTTGAACCGTTGCTCCGATTTCTAATCCGTTTGCATCAGGTTGTTGGAAAAAATGTGCTTAACAAAATGAGATCCATGAAGACTATATTTGGCAAACTTTTTTTAAGTATGTAATTGCAACTTGATTGTACTATGAGTTGCCATCATGAGTGCAACACAATTGCAACTTCAGTGTAGCATAGTTAGCGCTTGTTGGAACCACTTAAAATCTAATTTTTACCCAAATTGTAACTAGTTGCAACTACTTACAACCTTGGTGTATGCCAAGTTAGCGAACACCGAGCATTTTATATAACAATATGCACATGTTATACTAATTGCAACTGCGGGACTAGACCAATTACAACTATAATATCAGACTAATTGCAACTTGACGGATGTAACTACAACATATATAACCACGAACCAATTGCACCAGGACCTGACCTAGTTGCAATATGACATGAACCAATTGCAACTAGAGTCCACCTAGTTGCAACTGGAAAAGAACCAGTTGCAAGTAGACTTAACCCAGTTGCAACTAGCTAAGCGCGAACCAACTACAACAAATAGACTGTTCGATTGCAACTATGACACTATAATAATTGCAACTCGACAAAAATAATTACAACAAATCTGACTCCGTTGCAACTGAATATTGACCAATTGCAACTCCTAGTTGCAATCTGACGTGAACAAATTGCAACCAGAGTGAGTCCAGTTGCAACCAGGGTGGGTACATTCTCTGTACAAAATGCACCTAGGTGCATTATAACAAAATAGCAGATGCACAGACCCTACAGATTCAACCAATTGCAACAGGTTGACTAGAGCAATTGCAACAGTAACACCATACCAATTGCAACTCGACGGAAAAAACATTTTGCTAAACAAATGTACAGACTCCCGCAATTAGGAATGTGCGACTTCACTAATTGCAACTAGACGAACCAGTTGCAATTGCATGCGGACCAATTGCAATCAGACCCAACTAGTTGCAACTAGACGCTCACTGCGTGTAAACCAATTGCAACAATGAGACTAGATCAATTGCAACCATGACACTATACTAATTGCAACTCGACGGAACTAAATACAACGAATCTGACCCGTTGCAACTAGGTACGAACCAATTGCAACTAGACCACCTAATTGCAGCCCGACGCGAACCAATTGCAACCAGAGTAAGTCCAGTTGCAACTGAGCGAAGATCAATTACAATCAGGGTGGGTGCATTCACTATACAGAATGCACCCAGGTGCACTATAGCAAAACAGTATATATATATATATGTATGTATAGTGTTCTGCTATAATGCACCCACCCTTGTTGCAACTAGGTCTTGTCCAGTTGCAACTGGGGCTCATTCTGGTTGCAATTTATTCACGTCGGGTTGCAACTAGGAGTCTAGTTGCAATTGGTTCGTGTCCAATTGCAACAGAGTTAGATTCGTTGTAATTAGTTCCGTCAAGTTGCAATTAGTACAGTGTCACAGTTGCAATCGGTTAGTCTCTTTGTTGCAATTGGTTCGCGCCTAGTTGCAGCTCGGCTGGGTTTAGTTGCAATTCGTTCGCGTTGAATTGCAATTGGTCCATCAAGTTGCAATTGGTTCGCGTCGAATTGCAATTGGTCTGTCAAGTTGCAATTGGTTCAGCTGCAAAGTTGCAACCGCAGGGTCTGTGCATTTGCTATACAGAATGCACGTGGGTGCATTTTAGTATCGCCCTGTGTGTGTGTGTGTGTGTGTGTGTGTGTGTGTGTGTGTGTGTGTGTGTGTGTGTGTGTGTGTGTGTGTGTGTGTGTGTGTGTGTGTGTGTGTGTGTGTGTGTGTGTGTGTGTGTGTGTGTGTGTGTGTGTGTGTGTGTGTTGCTTTTACTAACACATTATCTCTCATTAATTTTCCTCGGAGCTTGGCAAAAATTCATTGCAGAGAAAGAAGGTGAATTTAACCCAACAATTACATTCTATACTGATTACCTGGTACGTAATCCAAATAACAACTTCAGATTAGAGAAAATTTAAATTTATCACATTTATATTTCATAATATTTTCTCCTATCCACTTTAGTGTGTGAGACAGGAACAAGGAAATAATTTATGTGGATACTATGTCTGTGAGCACATACGATGTTTGGCAAGTGCAAAGTCCGGAAATTATAATGTAAGTTAATTAAATAAACGTATTAATAATGCATAATTTCCTAACTGCTTCTATATTTAATTGTTAGGTGTAATATATTAACATATTTGCACGTTATACAAATGGATATGGTTAAGGATGAGGTCATTCAGAAGGATCGTCTTTCGGTGATTCAAGAAAGTCTTTTGGGATTCATCCAAGAGGAGGTGGTTATGCCAACAGGAAAACATCATCATGATGCATCTAAAAAATCCAATAGAAACTAGAAATTTGAAGTGAACAATATTTTGATGTATGAATACTATCTATTTTGATGTGTGTATTTCTAAGTTTATGTAAGTTTATATATAAGTCTAACTTCAAAAAGTTTATATATAAGTCTAACTGCGTATATGGTATATATAGACAGGTATATACATATATACAAGTTCAAATACGTATACGTGCATATACGAATTAGACAACAATTAGAATATACGCTCAAATCGAAAACAAAAAAAAGAGAAACGAGAGGGGTGGGCGCAGGTGCTGGCGTGCCCCACCTGGGACTAAAGGAACCTTTAGTCCCGGTTGGTTCAACGGGATTAAAGGGGGGCCTTTTGTCTCTGAGCATTAGTCCCGGTTGGACTTGAGAAACATATACCCCTTATCAACTGGGACTAAAGCCCCTCTCCCTACCAGTGGGATTATTTGTTCAGCCCATAAAGTCAAATATATCTCCAACATCATAAGGCATGACAAGTACTACAAGCCCTGGTTCCTGGAGATACATCTGTTACTGAAACTATTTTAAACTGAGGCAGCAGTCCTCACTTCATTCGTGACAATAGGTGAGTGACAACATGGCCAGGACTTTAGACCGGGGATGGGATCCCTCCCTTTATCTGTTTCCCGTCCGTTTTTGCATGAAGTCGGACTGCAGCGGGCGACGAGAAAGGCAACGTCAAAATACCGTCGGCTCGCGTCTCCTTCATATTCCGCGTGATCCAGGACCTCCTTTAGTTGCGCCAACCCCACCACGACGTCCTGCTGCCGCTGCCCCCCAACGACCTTGCGCCTGTGCACGGAAGCCAGAGAGGCATGGCCGGCGTGTGGAGCTCCTCGTCATCGCGCTAGCTGGAACTCCTGCGACGTCGCTGCTGCTCCTGCACCTGCTCTTGTGCCGCGGCTGCTGCTCCTACTCCACCGACCGAACTCCGGGGTCTCCTCGCCACCCAATGCCGCGAGCAGGGGAAGGGCCTCGTGGCTTGAAGCAGGGGGAGCACAGAGACGGCGACGACAGTGGAGGGAGCAGGAGATGGAGATGGAGATGGAGATGGAGAGGATGATCTCCTCAGCGCAAATTGCCTGTCGCGCCCCTGCTACGTGTGCCGCTGCTGCAGCCCTGAGCGCGCCGTCCTCCGCTGCAGCCACGGGAAGAGGAGGGTCGCCGGTGCTGTCGCCGTTGGGGAAGGAGTGGTGGGCGCCGAAGATGGGGACGAGTGCCACCACCGGAGCTCCGCCCACCCTGGGAGCGGCAGATCCGCGCGTCCGCACGCCGAGGAGGCTGCCAGCGAGCAGGGGCCGGCCGGTGAGCCCCACCTCGTCATCGTCACCGAAGAACCACACATCCCCGGGATGGAGGAGTAGGATTGGGGGAGGATAAGAGGGGGAGGCGCCCGGACAGCACTCGCTGCCGGCGCCCCTGCTCTCTATGCTGGCTCCGCCGCTGGGATCTCGCCCTGCCCCTGCTCGCAGATCTCGGCGAGCGCGAGGAGGAGTCAGCTCGGATTTGGGGGCGGCTGCCGGCCCCAAGTGTAGCGAATATGGCCTCATATGCCATTTGTTCGGAGTTTGCTTTTGGTGATTCATGACAACATGATCATTGGGACTAACCATATTGTTTGAGCATGTCTTTGTAGACATTTCTAGGTCCCAAGGATGCAAGAAAACCCCATACAAAAATGCCAAAACAAAGGGTCAAAACCGAGCAAGAAAAGGAAAAGAGAAGACACCGTCGGATGAACCGACGGTCCCTCAAATACAAGCGTCGGTGCAATCGTCGGACGAGTTGGTACCCAGGATCAAACCCTAGGTACCGTCGGATGAACCGACGGTCCATTATTTAGTAGCGTCGGACGAGTTGCAGAGGAAGAGAAAGGAAGACAGTAGCACCGGATGATCCGACGGTCTGAGTGGGGACCCCGTCGGTCTATCCGACGTTTA
Source organism: Cenchrus americanus (assembly GCA_947561735.1). NCBI lineage: Eukaryota > Viridiplantae > Streptophyta > Magnoliopsida > Poales > Poaceae > Cenchrus > Cenchrus americanus. Next base: position 195,154,308 of record OX387242.1, read on the forward strand.
GTTTGAATTCATACAGAGCCGCGCCAAGACGAAGCCTTCAGCACCGGATGATCCGACGCCTGGACAAGATAAAGCGTCGGTCTATCCGACGGTCAGTTGGAAGCTACCAGTGGCGATTTGGACGCGAGGCCTTCAGCACCGGATGATCCGACGTGGCGTCGGAGCAGTTGTGTCAGAGAACCTCAACGGCTACGTGACGTGGGAGGGGCACCGGATGAACCGACGCCCTGGAAAAGCATAGCGTCGGATCATCCGACGGTACCTTTTTCAGTGGTCGTTAGCCAACGGCTAGTTTGATGCCTTGGGCTATTTATACCCCCTCCACCCACTCATTTGAGGTTGCTGAATTATGTGGAAGTGCAGAGGAGTTCAAGACACACTGAAGATCATATCCAATCCATCCAAGTGCTTAATTTCTCATCCTTAGACTAGTACATGCTTTGTGTATGTGCTTAGTGCTAGGCTTAGCTTAGAGCTGAGTGAGTGCAAGGTTGTGTCAACCTTATGAGGTGATTCTTGAGTGAATCCAGTTGTACAAGGTTCGCCGGAAGCCTTGGGGCCTAAGTGGCTCACCGGCAATCGTCATCGACCCTCCGGCTTGGTGTGGAGCGGCGAGGACACTTTGTGCGGGGGACGTGGAGACCCCCTTCCTTGGTGGAGAAGCTCCGTGGTGGAGGCGGCATCAAGGTGACCAAGAGAGCTTGACAAGTGCCTAAGTGGCTAGCCTTTGTGGCGAGTCAAGTGGTGCTCTTGGAAGAGACTTGGTGACCGGGAAGCAATACTCTTGTGTGAGTGCTTCAACAACGTGGACTAGGGGTGTCTTAGTGCCTACCGATACCACGGGATAAATCGCGTGTCAAGAGTTTGCTTCCTCTCATCCCCTTTACGTTTCCGCATTTACTCTATTGCAATCTTTGCTTGCCTCTACTTTCCTAGAGTAGTATCATGCTAGGATTGGCATGCTAGGATTGGCTATAGGTTGCAAACCTTCTTTTGGGATGGGAGTTTCACACTAGAACAACCGTAGTTGCACATATAGATAGTATGTTCTAGTTTACCTTTGTGTAAAAGTTAGTGAGCCATAGGTTAAGGTTTTAAGTTGCCTAATTCACCCCTCCCCCTCTTAGGCTAACGGGCATCCGATTCCTTACAAGTGGTATCAGAGCCGGGACTCACTTCCTTCACATGGAAACGCCAATTCGATTGGTGAATTGTGAAAACCGGCTCATTGGAACGGTTAGGCTTCACCGCCTAGTGAGTTGCTCTATAGAGGGATGAAAGGGGTGGATACCTTAGGTTTGGCTCCACATTTCGATGGCACGGGCTATCCTCGGTGGAAGGTTCTCATGGAGGCCTATCTCCAAGCAAGGGACCTTGATGTTTGGAGAGTCACCGATGAGGGCATGAAAAATGGTACTAGGAAGGAAAAGCAATTTGATGTAATTGCTAAGAGTATCATTTTGTCCTCACTAGATGTAGGCGTTTTCAATAGAGTTTTTACTTGTGAAAATGCTCATGAGCTATGGAAAACCATCAAGGAGCAAAATGAGGGTTCAAAAGAAGTTGCTAATGAACGCTATGGTTGTCTCCTTGAGGAATTCAATAGCTTCAAGCAACTTGCTAATGAAAATGCCGAATCTATGTACTCACGCCTAAATGTGCTTGTCAATGAGATTAATGCCTTAGGTGTGAAGGACATCACGGACTTGAACATCAACCGCAAGATCCTTCAAAGTCTCCGAAAGCCCGACTATGACTTGGTGAAAGCGATCATCTACGAGAAGAAGCTCGAAGATTTGAAGCCATCACATATCTTGAGCAAGATCATGGCACATGAGCTTCAACTCATGCCCAAGTCAAAGAAGGCGCCCCAAGAAAAGTCCCAAGAACCATCCTCTCCAACTACAAGCCATGCTCTCTCAAGCCGACAAGAGAAGATGTTGAGTAGGATGGCTACTCATGGAAGCTCAAGTGAGGATGATGGTGACGATGGTGACAATGAAGATTCCTCAAGTGATGAAGAGATTGAATCTATGGTGGCCGAGTACGTGAAGAAGATCTTCAAGTATGTGAAGAAAGTCAACATGTACGGCTACAACATCCACTTGAGAGAAGGGCGTCATCATCAACAAATCAAGTTCACCAAGATCGTGCACAAGCCCAAGAAGAAGGTGGTCAAGGAGAGGAGACCAAGGCAAGAAGCAACAATAGCCGTCCAAGGGTGGACAAGTGGTGGATCACGTTCTTCTAGCTCAAGCGATGAATCAAGAAAGAACTTCACCACCCGCTTTATGCAAGGTCCTTCATCATCACACATGTGCCTTATGGCCAAAGGTATGGAAAGCAATGTAAGTGATGACGAATCCGACACCACCTCTCTCAATGATCTTGTTGAGCTAATCCATGAGCAAAAAGGAATGCTTGAACAACAAGCTAATGAAATCAAAGAACTCAATGCTCTCAATGATCTTAGTGACACCCTTGCTACAAATTATGAACATTTGTTGTGCAAATTCAAATTGCTTAGCAAGGAGTGTGATGAGCTAAAATCTAAGCTTGAGAGCAATGAGACTAAAACAAGTAATTCCTTTGAGCTTGATGAAACATCTATCCCTTGTGCAATTCCTATCTCCAAGGTAGATGCTTCAACTTCTTGCATTGATTTAATTGATGAATCTTGCTCACCATCTTGCCATGAGAATGTTGTTGTAGAATCATGTGATTATCTCCTAAGCAAGGAAAATGATGAGCTCAAGCGAGAAGTGAAATGGCTCCGAGAGAGGTTGGCAAACTTGATGGGCAAGGGCAAGAATGATGAAGAACAAGTGGACATCTCTCAAGACATGAAGAGCCAAGTCCAACCTTCTCAAGATAACCGTGATCCCATGGTGAAGAAGCTTGAGAAGGGTACAACCGTGACTTGCTACAAGTGTCATGGAGAAGGGAACAAGATCTACAAATGCCCTCAATTTGTCAAGAAGATGGACAAGGGCACAAAGAAGAAATTGAAGCCCACCATCAAAAGCTCCCTCATCTACACCAAGCCCAACCGCAAGAACAAGACAAATAGCAACACCTACGTCATCAAGAAGAAAGCAAATGGAAAGGTGGTTGCACTCAAGGTTGGGAAGATGAAGGAAGAGCGGGGTAGGAACCAACCCATTTGGGTGCCCAAGGAAGTCATCACCAACATGAAGGGGCCTCGAATGGTTTGGGTTCCAAAGGCCGCTTGAAGGCCATGAGAGCGGGGACTTGGGAGGCTTGGCACAATCAAGATGAGAAGATTCAAGCCTATAAGCCAAGCTTGAAAATTAGATATGTGTTGCCCAAGTTCCCCAATTGAGGTAATGGAAACTAGAACCCATCTCTTGTATCATTGTAGCTCCATTGCCTTGTTTAGGTTGCATTTGTTGCAATGTTTACATATGGTAGGTTGCTTGTGTCATGTGCTAACCCATGAGCAATCTACATGGTTTGATTAGTGTGTAGGAAAGCTACACTTGTTCTTTCATGGTGCATGTTTTCATATATATCTTTTTGCATCATGAGCAAGCTATAGGGTAAGCTTCCCTTTTGTTATCATAAACAATGTGCATACATTTGATTGGTGATTCAAACACTAAATGCACACATTTAGGGGGAGCTCATCCTATGGTTTGGTTATGGGACTAACATTGTTTCAAGCTTATCTTATGTAGTCCCTTAGCGACGTGTTCCGGTGCGGTACTTCATTCTAAGAGAATGCTATTTCACTCTCAATGTGATCTAACATCTCTAAAAGAGTGAATATAGCAATATGAGCTTCATGCTATTGAGTCATGTCCTTGCGAGCTTATGTCTCTATATAAGTTCAAAGGCAATGTACTCATACATTCCTAATCCTTGTGGTACCCCAAGTGTCTTCTATGCAAGCTTCTTTCAAGTGGTGTCACTTAGTGATATCATTTCCAAGTGGCTCATCTCAATGTGGTGCCAACAAGGTAGAGAGGATTAATCCCCCGGAGGTATGCAATGATCAAAAGACTACAAGTGATATCTACAAGTGGTAATGTAACAAGAACCCATTTGTCTTATCTCTTGTCCTTTAAGCTACCTCTTTGCATGATATGCTCTAAGCTTCCTTGTTTTACAAGTTTGTAGTTGTGCTCTTGTCTCTCACTACCCTTGTCTTGCAAGTGGTATTCCTTTTATGCACACACTTAGGGGGAGCTTAGTTTGTATCATGCTAGTCTCATGAGCATGTGATCCACCTTAGTTATTCTCACATGTGGTATCTTCATCGATATCATACATACGGATCATGGTTCATGCTGCTTTCTCCCTTGCATTTAACATCTCTCCTTTGAGCTATGGTTGCTAGATCTTGCTAGTTTCCTTGGACCCGTTTGCTTTGGACTTTTTGGAGATTTTATTCCAAAGGGGGAGAATGTGAGACCAAAGCAAGCGTGTGGCTTAAGCTTACAAGTGGGCTCAAGGATGCTTACAAGTGATTTCAAGGATTTGAGACCAAAGGGGGAGAATGTGAACATAAGATCAAAAAGGGGGAGTTTGGATGATGGTAAGCATCCAAGGAAGTGTAAGTGGTTCTAATTCTATCAATTCTAGCAAATTTATGCTTGCTTTGGTTGTGTTGTCATAAATCACCAAAAAGGGGGAGATTGTAGCGAACATGGCCTCATATGCCATTTGTTCGGAGTTTGATTTTGGTGATTCATGACAACATGATCATTGGGACTAACCATATTGTTTGAGCATGTCTTTGTAGACATTTCTAGGTCCCAAGGATGCAAGAAAACCCCATGCAAAAATGCCAAAACAAAGGGTCAAAACCGAGCAAGAAAAGGAAAAGAGAAGACATCGTCGGATGAACCGAAGGTCCCTCAAATACAAGCGTCGGTGCAATCGTCGGACGAGTTGGTACACAGGGTCAAACCCTAGGTACCGTCGGATGAACCGACGGTCCATTATTTAGTAGCGTCGGACGAGTTGCAGAGGAAGAGCAAGGAAGACAGTAGCACCGGATGATCCGACGGTCTGAGTGGGGACCCCGTCGGTCTATCCGACGTTTAGTTTGAATTCATATAGAGCCGCGCCAAGACGAAGCCTTCAGCACCGGATGGTCCGACGCCTGGACAAGATAAAGCGTCGGGCTCATCCGACTCGCCGGTCGATTGGAAGCTACCAGTGGCGATTTGGACGCGAGGCCTTCAGCACGGATGATCCGACGTGGCGTCAGAGCATAGCGTCGGAGCAGCTTGTGTCGCAGAACCTCAACGGCTACGTGACGTGGGAGGGGCACCGGATGAACCGACGCCCGGAAAAGCATAGCGTCGGATCATCCGACGGTACCTTTTCAAAGTGGCCGTTAGCCAACGGCTAGTTTGATGCCTTGGGCTATTTATACCCCCTCCACTCACTCATTTGAGGTTGCTGGATTGTGTGGAAGTGCAGAGGAGTTCAAGACACATTGAAGATCATATCCAATCCATCCAAGTGCTTAATTGCTCATTCTTAGACTAGTACATGCTTTGTGTATGTGCTTAGTGCTAGGCTTAGCTCAGAGCTGAGTGAGTGCAAGGTTGTGTCAACCTTGTGAGGTGATTCTTGAGTGAATCCAGTTGTACAAGGTTCGCCGGAAGCCTTGGGGCCTAAGTGGCTCACCGGCAATCGTCATCGACCCTCCGGCTTGGTGTGGAGCGGCGAGGACACTTTGTGCGGGGGACGTGGAGACCCCCTTCCTTGGTGGAGAAGCTCCTTAGTGGAGGCGGCATCAAAGTGACCAAGAGAGCTTGACAAGTGCCTAAGTGGCTAGCCTTTGTGGCGAGTCAAGTGGTGCTCTTGGAAGAGACTTGGTGACCGGGAAGCAATACTCTTGTGTGAGTGCTTCAACAACGTGGACTAGGGGTGGCTTAGTGCCTACCGATACCACGGGATAAATCACGTGTCAAGAGTTTGCTTCCTCTCATCCCCTTTACGTTTCCGCATTTACTCTATTGCAATCTTTGCTTGCCTCTACTTTCCTAGAGTAGTATCATGCTAGGATTGGCTATAGGTTGCGAACCTTCTTTTGGGATGGGAGTTTCACACTAGAACAACCGTAGTTGCACATATAGATAGTATGTTCTAGTTTACCTTTGTGTAAAAGTTAGTGAGCCATAGGTTAAGGTTTTAAGTTGCCTAATTCACCCCCTTCCCCTCTTAGGCTAACGGGCATCCGATTCCTTACACCAAGCTTGGAGCTCCACCCGCCCGTCGTCGTCCTCCACGCCCGCCGGGACGCGTGGCGAGGCCGACCGCGGCAGAGGGAGAAGAAGATGGGGAGGCGGCGTAGCAGAGGAGGAGGCAGGGGCGGAGAGAGTGAGGGCCAGTAGGGTGAAGGGTTGTTGGGATGAAGGAGGAATACGAAGGAAGATGGATGCGGGAGAAGTGAATATGAAGAAGAGGATTTCGATGACGAGGACGGAATATTCTGTTTTGAATGAGGTTTTGAAGTTCTACGAGTGTGGATGGTCTTAAGCAGTTCAATTGCTACAAAGATACATTTAATGGAAAGTAAAACTTTAGATGAGCCAATCAAGAATAAGTGGAGACTTAACTGAAACACTACTGAATATTACTCCATGAAAGAACAAATATTTAAGAAGTGGGGATGATCAGCATATTCAAGTGCCAATGAAAGAACAAATATATTGTAATACTCCATTGCAGTGATTCTACAGATCTACATATATTTACAATCACCTATACTACCTTCCATGGACCATGATCCATGTACATCTGAACTATTTGGAGAATGTCCACCAGAAATCAAGAATAATTTTCAGCTGTTTGCACTTTGCAGCAGCCCAGCTCAAAACTGAAGCAAGATGGTTCTCACTTCATCCCTGAGCTTGAGCTGGTTCCACTCCTTCACCCACAGCGTGTAGCTCGACTGCGGCGCGAGCACGTCCGTGGACACCTCCTTGCTCGCCACCAGCTCGCCGGAGTAGCTCTCGAACTCCTGCAGCTCCTCCAGCATCATCGCCAGCACCGCCGCGTCTAGCTCGCTCCGGGCGCTCTCCGTCTTGTCCCTCGCCTCCTCCACCCGCGCCCAGAAGCACGGGTCCTGCGTCAGCCCGGCGTTCTTGCTCCGCCGCCTCCTGCTCGCCGCCGATGACATGGACATGGACCCCTTCTCCTGCCACCACCTGTCGAACAGCTCATACCGCCTCTCCCGGCCGTGGGTCAGGTACCTCCCCTGCGTCCGGTGGAGGTTGAGGCGGTGGTAGTCGGCGATGTCGAGCGGTTCGACGAGGAGCTGGTAGAAGCGGGCGGCGTTCACCCACTTGGCCCTCCGGTGGAAGTCGTGGGGGAGCTGGCCGGCGTCGAGCATGGCGAGCACGCCGTCCCAGAACTGCCCCAGCTTGATCCGGCACATGTTGGCCTTGCCGAACTTCTTGGGCGACTGCCGCTGCTTGAACGCGTCGTAGTACCCCATCTCGCCGTCGAACAGCGCCTTGTACCACTCGATCTGCGCCCGCCGCGGCGTGATCCGACCCAGCTTCGTCGCCAGCTGCGCGCAGTTCAGGCTCGGCCGCCGCCCAGCACGCCTCGACGTCCTCAGCCACTGCCTCGCCGTCGACGCCTCTGTTGCCTGCCGTCGTCGGCGTCGACACATCAGACATGACATTACCGGGTACAAGAGGATCGTTTTCAGGTTTGCACAAAACAAACACGTACATGTGCAGCTCTCACCATGGCGTGTATGCCGGAGGCTTCCAGAGCGAGGGAGACGCCGGCATCGTAGTTGGACGCGATGACCGGCGCGTCGTCGTCGGCGGCGCGGGGGCGTCTCCTGAGGAGCAGGTGCTGCGGCATCTTCACCACAAGATCGCCGTAGCAGGAGTGCGCCGCCTCCGGGGACTCCGACGCTGCCGGGGAGCACCGCGACGCGAACGTGGCGTAGAGCATCTGCACCGCGGCGGTCGGGTTGTCCACGCACACCGCGCCTTCCGGTGAGCACATCACGTACGTCCCGAATGGCCGGAACGGCCCCCCGCTCGGTGCCGCCGCCGGGTCGGCGAGCTTCTGCTCCATCGCCACCACGCCGACGTGCGTCTGCACCAGCTGCCGGAGCGCGTCCCTGTCGGCGAGCCCTGTCACCGCACCGGCGCCGTGGCGAGTCCGCGCCGCCGGCCATTGCTGGAGCTGCAGCCCGACGATGACATGCGCGGGGACGACGTCGAGGGGGCAGAAGAGGAGCCGTGGGACGACGTCATGCTGCGAGACGACGTGGCAGAAGTTGCCGCCCCACCGCTCACGCAGGATGGCCCTGGACAGTGCCTCGTTGCCGAGCAATGGGCTCCCGAAGGTGACGCAAAGGACCGGAGGGGAAGGGCCCCATGTCGAGCTTGACGACGAGATGCAGAGGTAGTGCACAGCTGCGAGGGCGGCAATGGTGCCACCGAGGGAATGGCCCGTGAACACGACTGCCTTGCCTTTGATCTGATCCAGTAGCATCTGCATTCTCAAACAATTGTGATGAGTTGCAATTTGTATGTTTTCTCAGTGGCATCCCTAAAAGTAACAAATTTGTATAGGGGCCAGAGGCTAGCGTAGCCCCCTGCGTCTACGACGCTAGGTACCAGGTTCTCTTTATGATACTCCCGGCCGGTGACTCCCTCACGCTAGCGAGAGGCCACCGCGGGGGTTCAAACCCGGGTTGCTTGACTGAGATCGAGCTCAGCTAGCCACCTAGGAATCCCCCCTGCCCTAAAGCCGGGCCTATGGCCTTCTATCTAAAAAAGTAACAAATTTACTATCTTCAATTCTAGTTCCAGTGCTAGATAGAAAAACATGGAGATTTGGATCGTAAGCTGAATAAGCAACAGACGACACTTATACTGAACCCCAAAGAAATCATTCAAAAATATAAAGATCTAGACAGAATTATGAACAATAATTTGATTAAATACTCGACTAAAAAAGGAATAGCGATAATAATGGAAGAATATAGTGATAGAAGAGGTGGAGACAGAGTGTGGCCCTCCGAGACGTGAGACGGAAAAGATCAACAAGACTGTTATCCTTGTTTAGATGTCAAAAATTTGTCTTTCTAACACACTATAATAAAAGGTAAGTTTCGGCTTTTTTTGGTAAATATTGTCCTACTATAGCCTAACTAGACTCAAAACATTCACGTCGCAAAGGCCATCGCAATCGTGTAATTAGTTTTTGATTTCATCTACATTTAGTATTGTGAACATATGTCTTTTGACGTATTTAATGTGGTGGAGAGAGAGTGGAAAGGAGGATTCCTAGCCAACTAAACAAGGCTGGATATAAATTCTTGAACAGTTGAATTTAGTTCAGATGTCTGAATCACAAGTAAATTTATGACAAAATTTTAAATGACTATCTGAAATTATTGAGGAGCAAAACATACTGTCCCAGTGAAAGCAGCCTGAATTCCAAATGACAGCAAACTAAGTAAACACGTATTGCGACCATTCATCTGATCATATTGTATTCCTCCATATCACTCCTCCACATCTTATTCGAAACATTTGGATTTTGGAGACTTTGAAATTTCTTCAAATTCTATCTGCATGTATATCATAGGCACTTGCCACCACTGTCTCAATCATGACTCATGAGTTCCAGTGCACTGCATGTATATTATATGCCTTAGCAGCATCACCTGTTCTGTTGCCTATGGATGGGCCCTTGAAATGAATCAGATTGTAACCGACAATAAAGGAGCAACAGCAACTTTTGGTGGGCACTGTTGATGTACTTTTTGTTTGCATTGGTACAAGCAAGCACAGCAGATGCATCGCATCTCAAGTTAGCCGCCAAATTTGACAGGGATTGTGCTCTGTACACACCCCTCCTTTTGAGCTGTAAGCTAAACGTTACAAACTCTTGCAGTGTTACTATGTCAGAGACAGCAAACTAGCAGAAGATATCACTCAAGGAGTAAGAGCAAACTTGTACTTTGTTCTTTCTAGTTTTTTCTCCCAGAAGAAATACTTCTATATTGTTTTGATTTCATCCCACAATGTTTTTGAACTTGACTGCCAATTAAACTGTTAAACTATTTCAGTATTAAAAACTGAACACTGACACTGGGGATAATAAAATCTGACTGCATCTCTCTCAGATGTATGAACACAAGGACAGAGCAACAACCAAAAGACAGGCCCATCCACATCACATCTCAAGCCAGCAGCCACAAAGCAAAAATATCAGATCACCGCATAAACCCCCGAAATTAAAGATGCCAATTTAGTCAAAATTCGTGGGCAAACTGCTCCAATCAACGCGCTAAACGGAAAACGAACGATAATCGGGCAGATATTTTCAGTGAAGCAAGCAATCGATTACCTGGAAATCAGGGGAGCCGCACAATTTCAAGAAGCACTGCAGCGCCAGCGCCTGCACGGCGACCCGCTCCCCTACTGCGGCCGCGTCGGGCTCGGCGGCGGCCAGCGGCGCGAACATCTGCCGCGTGGCGTCCCCGCCGAGCACCACCGGAGCGAAGGCGTCGGCGCCGCCGCCGGCCACCGCGGCGCCCGCCGCCGACAGCGCGGCTTGCACCCCTGAGAACCCCACGTAGACCGTGCCGCCGTCCTCGCCGTGCGCGAGCCCCGACGCGGCGGCGGTGGCGGCCGCGCAGCGGTCCCAGGCGCGCGCCAGCAGCGGCGAGGACGCGAGCAGGGCGCCGAGAACATGGCTGGTCTCGAACCTTCAAAAGCACGGAGCATTTGAGCTTCTTCCCCGCATCAAATTCTCATTTTTTTTCATCTCCAATTGGGCACGAAAGGTAGCGAAAGGAACAAACTTTTTTTTGCGCGCGACCGATGCAGCAAGTATTTATAAGTGGTGATGCGAGGAAAAACGATGGAAATTTGGAGCTAGGAACTTACATGGAAGCTTCTTCTTCTCCAGCGGCGTCGTCCATGGCTGGCTGATGAGCTAGCTTCCCAGAAGCGGGGGGTAGAGAGAGAAAGAGAGAGATTTGGAAGGAGAGGTTTAGAGAGAGAAAGAGAGGAAGTGGTCAAGTTTTATTTGGCGGCCTGGGCTGTCCTGAGGAGGGTGGCGGGGCCGAGCACTCTGCTCTGAGGTCAAATGGTATGGTTGATTTTACATCAAGGGACCTCAACAATTGGGTTGCTTACTTTGCACTCCTTTTATAGAATGATGCACTGATCTTTTCCCCTGAAAAAGATTCTTGGATATTTTTTAGTGCTTGGGCATTTTTTATTTTCAACAATTTGCTAAGAGGAAAAAACATGTTCCTTCAAAAGATATTTTGTTTGAAAGTATAATTTCTTTGGTACTCTCTCTGTTTCAAATTATAAGTCACTTTGGAGGATTTTGACTCATAGATAATACTAGGTGATACCTCGCGTGTTGCCACGGGAATTTCTATAAAATTTGAAGATGTAATCTAAAAACAGAAACACTAAAATGATTGTGTCACATCATTATTTTTCAAACAACAGTATATATGAAAACACATTCATTTTATTGAGAGAGAATTACTTAGAAATTTGTAGCATAGTACTCGCAAAGACTAACACAGTGCATGCATGATTACTATTAGCCGTAGAAAATCGGTAGAAGACATAAATTCATAATTCTAGTGGATGCTGATGTGGACAGCTTGCATGTTGACAGAAGATCCAATAGATGATGGTGTGGACCTCTGGCATGTTGAGAGAAATCTATCCATGATGTGTAGTAGGTTCCATCTATATAGTTGTTATATATATTATGCATCTAGACATAGTTTATATATCCAAATAATGGGTAACATTATCTATGAATCTAATAAAGTCACAAGCAACTTATAATTCGGAACGGAGGGAGTAAATGTATAAAAACCTAGGCATTTTAAGAAAGTGTGTTAAAAACTACACATTAGAGTTTTATTCTCCACTGAAATGTGTACATTTCTTATACATAGGCAAAATAACAAATAGCCTTTGTTTTCCTTTGGTGACATGTGACGCTAAATGCACAATTTGTATGTACTCTGTTAAAAGTATACTATTTTTTTAACTAGTAATTGTGCGTTCAAACTAATTTCTTGCTGCAGTGGGAAAAGCTATGGTCTACGAAACATTTAACTAGTTTAGATGGTTTGAAACTTTGAATGGGTATTTATTTTTAGAATTTTCCAGCTAAAACTTATTTCATTGTTTATCCCTTTATTGAAAAGCTAGGTTACAAAACATTTAAATGGTTTATTAAGTTATTGAAATCGAATGAGCTGTAAGATACTGCACTTTCTTCTCATGCAGCAAACACTTTATTGCTTATACAAGAGACACTTCGATCATTGTGCGTGCGTATATTTCTATTTTTCCTGGTACCTTTTTGTTTGTGTATCTGTACTAATCTTCATGTGTATTATATGCTGACTAATCTTCAAACTAATCTTCAAATGTGTCGGTGTTGTGTGGCTGTGTGCTAACTGACTTCATAGTGAAAATACATGTGCCATCACATATTATATGTAACAGCCCAAAATGTAATTTCAATGTTAGTCTTGTATCATGAGCATAATGGTTTTGCTAAGATAAAATTCTTAGGTTTGTTTAAATGACCTTGTATTTTTAATTAATTTATTGAATAAACTGAATATGCATCCTTAGGAAGCAACTTAGATTTTGACCATAGAACCTATGTTGTGTGATGACTTGATTAATTAGTACTTCTTCCAACATGAATTTAGGTATCTGTTTCTGAAATTTTAGAGATCATCTTAATGTCGAACAGCTTACCCGAAATTTCAAAAGTATCATTCCGGGAAGAATTTTCTTTTCAATTCTATAATAGCTATGATTCCAATTTCAAGCAAAATGGGTTGCCCATGATCTCTTCTATTAACACAAATTTTTGTGGAATTTTTGGAGGCTTGGAAGATAAAGTTTAGGATTTAGAGAAAGGAGAGATGTTTCTGTCTGGAACGGGCGGACGGTCCGTACCTCCCTCGCGGACGGTCCGTGCGTGCCGCTGCCTGCGTGTCGTGCGCGCAGAGAAGCCGCGCCACGCGCCTCCGTTGGGTCCCACCGACCATCCACCTCACCCGCGGCGTCCTCCCCCCTCTCCTTCCTCTCCTTAGACACTCCAGGAGCCCCTCCCTCTCTTGTTTTCTCCTCCACCCAAGCCATGGAGGAAGGAACTCCTTCATCTCCATCAAATCCACCATATCTCGCCGGAGATCGTCGGAGGATCACCGGAGGACGTCACCGACGAGCTTCTCCACTACCCCATCTACCTCTTCCTCGCCGGAGACCAAGGAGAAGGCCATCCCTAAGCTTCTTCATCTTCTTCCCCAAGCACCATGGATGAACTCGGCCCGATTTACTCCAATTCCGCCCTACACCAACAAGCGGCCTATTGCTCATGCTCTACTCATCACCGGTGAGCTTCCCTCGCCCTCACCATCTCCCTTTCACCCTTGTGCAACTCCATAGCCTATCCATGGATCCCTTTTGAGTTTCATCACCATTGATGACGTAGAGCTCAAAATACCTTATGCATGTCAAATCTATCACTTGGAATCAACTCTATACACTCTCAGGAACCCATAGAAACAAACCCCACCCAAACCCGAGGCCGGAGCCGCCGACGGCGAGCTCGACGGTGAGCCACGGCCGGGGGCGGACAGTCCGACCTTAGGGGACGGACGGTCCGTAAACCGCACAAAAAACCTCCAGAGACGTTGTTTTCTCGCCTCCGGGGTCGGACGGTCCGTCGCTTGACCACGGACGGTCCGCGGTTACTATTCATCTCTCGTATACCATCTTGTATAATTCATATAAAATTGTATATAGCTCAGAAAAATGTGAAATAAATTTTGTTGGTTTTCTAATGATGTCAAGAACCTATTAAAAATGAGTTTGACTCCAAATTAAATAATTATTTTATCCTAATTAATTATGTGAGTGTTTATCTTGTTAATCACATAGTTAATTCTCTATTAGTCCAAAAATTATGAACCAATTTTGCTAATTCACTTATGATGTGTAGGATCTAATGTAAGTACTTGTTTGCATTAACTATGTGTAGATTGGTACAGTTTAAGATATCTTCTAACCTAATTAATTAGTATATGTATAATGTCTTCATATGTGCTTCTAAAATTATGAATCTAACTTGTTAGCTTCCATTGATCATGATATAACTCTCATGGTTAAGGCTTTATGTTATAACAATTGAATTATGTGATACCTCATATGAAACTAAAATAGGACAACTAATGTTTATAGCCTTCTCATGTTATAATTTGACTTAGAATGTTATGTGCACTTGTGTGAATAATTGTTTGCACATTTTTTACCCTATGCAATTACTTGTGCACCTTAATTCCAAATCTTTGATTGCTTACACAATGACCTTGGAGCATGTTATCATTCATCTATCATAAGTCTTTGCATCATATATGCATACATTCATGTCATCCTTTCTAATTCATGCATTCATCTAATCTCATAGATGACGTTCCGGAGTGTTGCGTTCTTGGAGCACCGATCTCAGGCAGGCACCTATGTATCTCACTCTATTTTCTAAATGTGAAATGCTATTACTTACTAATGATTGCGCATGGCTTAGCTCTATCTAGACATATGCAATGTGTAGAACCTATTAGACATATCAACTCTTGGAATTAGCTCAACTTATTTAGTGAAAGCATGCATGTTAGAAATATCGTTATAATTGCTTAGTCATGCTTAGTTGTCGGTAGAAGTCGAGAGGTGGCAAGGTCACCACCACTCGCGAGTTATAGTATGCTTTCTTAATTAATACTTGAGTAGTCATGAATGGATAAAATTTGAGCCCTATGAATATGATTCGAGACTTGAGCAAGTGTGCTAGGGCCATGTTGGGAGTGAATCCAAGTGGTATAGGCTTGCTTGAGTCGATTAAGGCCTCGATCGTTATCGCTCGTGATACTTGAGCACTATTCCGTACAAACCACATGCTCATAATGGGTCGGTAAGCTAAGTAGCATAAGTCGCACCGTACCTTGACCGGATTCGGTGCGGGGTGGGATGAGGTGTGATCGGCCGTGTCCGGTACATCTATACACTTCCGGTCGTTCGCTCATAGTAGGGTGCGGGTATGTGAAAGGTCGAGGGCATGAATTAACACTTATCCTAGGCCGAGGATATGGTCGTTGGTCTTGCGTCTCGTGTGGGAAAAGTTGTACACCCCCGCAGGTTATAATCTATTGCAATAGCCTCGCTCCAGTCACGGAGCACGCTCATGTACTTGGACTTTAACGTAGAGTTTCGTGAAGGGCTTATGGAAGATTGAGCTCGTGAACACTTGATCACTTTATTTATGCAATTGTATTGATTCTTGATATAGAAAATAGGTGCTATGTCTTTTGCTTATTCACTTGATAAATTTATGCTCGCATTTTATTATCAAATGTTAAAACTTGACAAGCCTCATGCATCCACCAAATATATAGTATTGTGGATAAGTCCCGCAAGTACGCAATGTACTTACGGCCGCTTCGTTAAGTTGTTTTGCAGGTTTCTTCTTGTGGGTGATTGTCACATTCATCCCGCCGCAGTTGGCAATGTGGATGTATGGTGGAAGTTGCTCCAAGCTAGTGCAGGTGGTGTCTTATGGGCAAGGACATCATCGTTGCACCATATATCTTTATTTTTTTTGCTGCGATTTAACTCTCAACCTAGGAAAAACATGTTATGATATCCACCCAGATTTAGGTTACATCTAGGATGGTAATTATTTTCTTACAAACAATGAAACTCGAATATTCTAGGTGCTTATATTTTATAGTTATGATTTTCTGAAATTTCTGTAATATGATCAAGACTTGTAAACTAAAGTTTAAAAATTTGCTCTCACATGTATCCTTGTGATGGTTTCCATGATGTAAATACGGTATGCGTGTTGTTCCTGGGCGATGCTCGAGACGCGTACCGGGGACTACCGGGGTTATCTCGATTAAGCCGGGTGGATCATTAGATGATAACTCGGTTTAGTCGAGATAATTTGGGCGGTTCCTTACAGATTGGTATCAGAGCTTGGTCATGGAGAGAACCCTAGTTAGCTTAGTTAGATGGGTAATTAAAAGAAAATAATTTTCACTTAATGACCTACTTATACTACTTAAAAGTGTTTAGCTTCTAAGGGTATTATTTCTTTTAATTCTTATCTACCTTAGAGCTATTCTCTCCTCATGCTTAACCAATTGAATATGTTAATTTATTCCTAACTCTCCTTATCTACCATGTATGGGTGCGTAGGGAATGCCCCTACATTTTAATGCTACTCCAAAAATTTTGTTTCTTACCTGATCCTTGATGGAAAATTCATCTTTTATCTCATCTTACATTGGTCTACTCTCTTCTACATGCTATCTCAAGATGCCATGACTAGAGTTCCTAATATTAAGGATGAAGGCCTATAGGTGATAATGAACCATGGCCAATCTAGATAGCCACATATATTTTAGATTGCGGATAATAAGGTTTAAGGTAAAAACATGACTAGACATGAGTGAGGATGAGTGTTCGCTATGTGGTTAGCCCTATGTTTATCTAAAAAGTATAGATTCCTTGGTACGACTTGTAGGTTGTATATGGATGGTTTTGGTTTGAGAATTTCAGCAAGTACAATTACTTTCTTTATGTTAAATGTTGTTCTAGTTATGCTTTAACTTTGCAATGTCACAACTAAGTCAAGATAAGAAAATAAGTAGTCGCTTATGCTTGCTGAAATTTCTAACCAATTATGGTCATATGCATTGTTGTTTCCCTCGAGTCAAACCATGTGCCTTTTTCTTAATTAAAAGGATTGTTTTTATTTGATTAGTAAGTTGCTGAATTTTGTTGGTGAATGTCGAATGTGAGGACAACGTATAGATAGGATTGTCGTAATTTAGTCATCCTCATGTTGCAAGCATATGTATGTGTGTTAGTGATAATATTTTCCATAAGTATGCTTGTTGATATGTTTGTTGTTTGTTTTCCAATCTATGGAATTCCCCAATCTTGTTGTCTATGTTTTCTTCATAATTTAGTTAAGCTTTCTCATGCTACCAATAAGTATACATCTATCTTATCAACTAGTTTCCACTTGCTAAATATATATCACTCTTGTTGTCCAACTTCTTGGGATAATATATTCTTTAGTAACTTGTGTCATTCGGTGGCCATTGGTGGTTTGTTTGTGGTGAGGTCATGCCATCTAACCCATAGTGCCGCGACGGAACCTAGGGCCCCCTGTGTGCTGCAGCCACATGGTTGTGTCGCTAGGTGCGCGCCGGTGCTTGGGTGTGTGCTCATGACCTACTACGAATTCTACCGATGATTTACCTTAATATCAAATAAATTTAGTGTTATCATTCTTGACATATAATCTTATCACAAAGGTCTACCAAGTCCTCTCATGAATTTCTAATGATGCTAGCAGCTACCAATTTCAATTTCATGATTTCATCCATCCTAGCCTATGTCTCTCATTCTTGCTCACCCTAATAAAAATGTCATATAGAAAATATACGTGCACCATCAAAAAAATGTCTAACACGTGCACCATATCATGTATGTCATTATGAGTGTGCAACCTATGTACCAAGTGATGAGCATTTTTTAATTAATTAGAGAATCCAGTTATATCAATTGCTAAGAAAATTGCACATCATCCAAAAAAATATATATAAGAGAACCACTTCTCATGTTGTCATGTGCACTAGTGGAATTTAAAATGAGCAATCACCATGAGCAAGAAATTGGGAAAATTCCAATGCTACCATGGAGCCAAAGATATTTGAGTAAATTAGGTTAAAACCTATAAAGACTAGGGACCATGGATGCACATAGACCAATAGTTTGCTCTCTTAAAAATCAATCTTCCTAAGGACCAATATAATTCTCCGTAAGCCCAAAAATTTACTCTCTTTCAAAGTGTGCTCATTATCCAATCTAGCAAATATCTTCTTTGTGAAATGATCAAGAACATACCTCTTTATTATCGTATATGATTTCTCTTGATACTTTAAATGGTTGCCATAAAAGTATCCAACTCTATGTATAATGATTATTCTTTTCCCATCCAAAAAAAATCTATAAAGCCCCTAAGGATCAACTCCCGTCAATACCTTCTTATCTAGTGGTGCTCACACTCTATCATCAAAGTACAAAGTTTCTTTATCTATCATGGTGTTTAACCACAAGTTCATATCACCAAATTTTTATCCGTATATGTTGCTCATCAAACAATCTATTATCTTTTCATATCCTTTCTCTTGCTCTTATTTGAATCTCGGGACGAGATTCTTTTAAGGGGGGTAGATTTGTAACAGCCCAAAATGTAATTTCAATGTTAGTCTTGTATCATGAGCATAATGGTTTTGCTAAGATAAAATTCTTAGGTTTGTTTAAATGACCTTGTATTTTTAATTAATTTATTGAATAAACCGAATATGCATCCTTAGGAAGCAACTTAGATTTTGACCATAGAACCTATGTTGTGTGATGACTTGATTAATTAGTACTTCTTCCAACATGAATTTAGGTATCTCGTTTCGAAATTTTAGAGATCATCTTAATGTCAAACAGCTTACCCGAAATTTCAAAAGTATCATTCCGGGAAGAATTTTCTTTTCAATTCTATAATAGCTATGATTCCAATTTCAAGCAAAATGGGTTGCCCATGATCTCTTCTATTAACACAAATTTTTGTGGAATTTTTGGAGGCTTGGAAGATAAAGTTTAGGATTTAGAGAAAGGAGAGATGTTTCTCGTCCGGAACGGGCGGACGGTCCGTACCTCGCTCGCGGACGGTCCGTGCGTGCCGCCGCCCGCGTGTCGTGCGCGCGAGAAGCCGCGCCACGCGCCCCCGTTGGGTCCCACCGACCATCCACCTCACCCGCCGTCCTCCCCCCTCTCCTTCCTCTCCTTAGACACTCCAGAGCCCCTCCCTCTCTTGTTTTCTCCTCCACCCAAGCCATGGAGGAAGGAACTCCTTCATCTCCATCAAATCCACCATATCTCGCCGGAGATCGTTGGAGGATCACCGGAGGACGTCACCGACGAGCTTCTCCACTACCCCATCTACCTCTTCCTCGCCGGAGACCAAGGAGAAGGCCATCCCTAAGCTTCTTCATCTTCTTCCCCAAGCACCATGGATGAACTCGGCCCGATTTACTCCAATTCCGCCCTACACCAACAAGCGGCCTATTGCTCATGCTCTACTCATCACCGGTGAGCTTCCCTCGCCCTCACCATCTCCCTTTCACCTTTGTGCAACTCCATAGCCTATCCATGGATCCCTTTTGAGTTTCATCACCATTGATGACGTAGAGCTCAAAATACCTTATGCATGTCAAATCTATCACTTGGAATCAACTCTATACACTCTCAGGAACCCATAGAAACAAACCCCACCCAAACCCGAGGCCGGAGCCGCCGACGGCGAGCTCGACGGTGAGCCACGGCCCAGGGGCGGACAGTCCGACCTTAGGGGACGGACGGTCCGTAAACCGCACAAAAAACCTCCAGAGACGTTGTTTTCTCGCCTCCAGGGTCGGACGGTCCGTCAGTTGACCACGGACGGTCCGCGGTTACTATTCATCTCTCGTATACCATCTTGTATAATTCATATAAAATTGTATATAGCTCAGAAAAATGTGAAATAAATTTTGTTGGTTTTCTAATGATGTCAAGAACCTATTAAAAATGAGTTTGACTCCAAATTAAATAATTATTTTATCCTAATTAATTATGTGAGTGTTTATCTTGTTAATCACATAGTTAATTCTCTATTAGTCCAAAAATTATGAACCAATTTTGCTAATTCACTTATGATGTGTAGGATCTAATGTAAGTACTTGTTTGCATTAACTATGTGTAGATTGGTACAGTTTAAGATATCTTCTAACCTAATTAATTAGTATATGTATAATGTCTTCATATGTGCTTCTAAAATTATGAATCTAACTTGTTAGCTTCCATTGATCATGATATAACTCTCATGGTTAAGGCTTTATGTTATAACAATTGAATTATGTGATACCTCATATGAAACTAAAATAGGACAACTAATGTTTATAGCCTTCTCATGTTATAATTTGACTTAGAATGTTATGTGCACTTGTGTGAATAATTGTTTGCACATTTTTTACCCTATGCAATTACTTGTGCACCTTAATTCCAAATCTTTGATTGCTTACACAATGACCTTGGAGCATGTTATCATTCATCTATCATAAGTCTTTGCATCATATATGCATACATTCATGTCATCCTTTCTAATTCATGCATTCATCTAATCTCATAGATGACGTTCCGAGTGTTGCGTTCTTGGAGCACCGATCTCAGCAGGCACCTATGTATCTCACTCTATTTTCTAAATGTGAAATGCTATTACTTACTAATGATTGCGCATGGCTTAGCTCTATCTAGACATATGCAATGTGTAGAACCTATTAGACATATCAACTCTTGGAATTAGCTCAACTTATTTAGTGAAAGCATGCATGTTAGAAATATCGTTATAATTGCTTAGTCATGCTTAGTTGTCGGTAGAAGTCGAGAGGTGGCAAGGTCACCACCACTCGCGAGTTATAGTATGCTTTCTTAATTAATACTTGAGTAGTCATGAATGGATAAAATTTGAGCCCTATGAATATGATTCGAGACTTGAGCAAGTGTGCTAGGGCCATGTTGGGAGTGAATCCAAGTGGTATAGGCTTGCTTGAGTCGATTAAGGCCTCGATCGTTATCGCTGTGATACTTGAGCACTATTCCGTACAAACCACATGCTCATAATGGGTCGGTAAGCTAAGTAGCATAAGTCGCACCGTACCTTGACCGGATTCGGTGCGGGGTGGGATGAGGTGTGATCGGCCGTGTCCGGTACATCTATACACTTCCGGTCGTTCGCTCATAGTAGGGTGCGGGTATGTGAAAGGTCGAGGGCATGAATTAACACTTATCCTAGGCCGAGGATATGGTCGTTGGTCTTGCGTCTCGTGTGGGAAAAGTTGTACACCCCTGCAGGGTTATAATCTATTGCAATAGCCTCGCTCCAGGTCACGGAGCACGCTCATGTACTTGGACTTTAACGTAGAGTTTCGTGAAGGGCTTATGGAAGATTGAGCTCGTGAACACTTGATCACTTTATTTATGCAATTGTATTGATTCTTGATATAGAAAATAGGTGCTATGTCTTTTGCTTATTCACTTGATAAATTTATGCTCGCATTTTATTATCAAATGTTAAAACTTGACAAGCCTCATGCATCCACCAAATATATAGTATTGTGGATAAGTCCTGCAAGTACGCAATGTACTTACGGTCTTCTTCGTTAAGTTGTTTTGCAGGTTTCTTCTTGTGGGTGATTGTCACATTCATCCCGCCAGAGTTGGCAATGTGGATGTATGGTGGAAGTTGCTCCAAGCTAGTGCAGGTGGTGTCTTATGGGCAAGGACATCATCGTTGCACCATATATCTTTATTTTTTTTGCTGCGATTTAACTCTCAACCTAGGAAAAACATGTTATGATATCCACCCAGATTTAGGTTACATCTAGGATGGTAATTATTTTCTTACAAACAATGAAACTCGAATATTCTAGGTGCTTATATTTTATAGTTATGATTTTCTGAAATTTCTGTAATATGATCAAGACTTGTAAACTAAAGTTTAAAAATTTGCTCTCACATGTATCCTTGTGATGGTTTCCATGATGTAAATACGGTATGCGTGTTGTTCCTGGGCGATGCTCGAGACGCGTACCGGGGACTACCGGGGTTATCTCGATTAAGCCGGGTGGATCATTAGATGATAACTCGGTTTAGTCGAGATAATTTGGGCGGTTCCTTACATTATACTGCAAGTCTGCAGGAGTCCAAATGAGCAAAGGCAATTTTTACAATTACCTTGTGACTTGTGAGTATGCTTAGCCTACCTTATGGATTTGTACTTTTTTTTCCAGATCTGAGGGTCTCAACTTTTGGGGCACCTTTCTGTAAATTCGCAAGTTCTAAAGGCATATTTTATCCATGCTCGGACTACAGTATATCTTTTTTTAATGTATGGTCAAATCTCTAATTCACTGCATATACTGGCCCCCCAACTTTGCTTTTTTAATGTGCCCTCTCTATTAAAACATTTATTTGGATCAACGACAAGGACTGCATCCTGGTAGGTCACTATAAAATCTGGCAACCAGTTTGGTGTCACGGAGGCATGGCGCGGCGTGTGAACACATGCTCGAAATAGATTCTGTACATAACCCTGCCATCCAATTTAAAAATGTCGTTTTTCGATACGTGGAATGCAGGTAGGGTTGAAATCTAGGTGATACGACCAAATACATGAGGGCGATGTTTGAAAAATTTTCCTGAAAATATTTATTTCCTCGGACATATATTTTTATACTTGTAATATATTATGACATAATCGTGTTAAAATTGCATTGTGACATTGCACATTTTTGGAAGGGTATGTTTAAAATTCTTAGCATTCATATTCTTAAAAAAAGCTTTTCATATGTACAAACAATATGCATGCCATGTGGTGTTTCAAATTTTAGTTTATCTGTCCTAGGGTACTTACAATTTATTTTCCTTCAGTTAATTTGCTTAACTATTGACATGAAATATCCTGAAAGCATTGTAAATATTGATTTCACTAATACTTATTTGCGTAATACTGTATTACTTTAAGAAATTTATGTGTTACATGGAACAATAAGTCCACTCCTGTTGACATTGGAACCGTGGTGGTGGTGGTGGTGGATCTTCTTAGAGCTGTAGGCTCGAGAAGGTCTCTGATGTTATTACAAGGTAATTAGCATGCAAACTACAGTACCAGTTTGTTTTTGTTTTTGTCTCAAATCAATTTTTGCTATTGGCTTGATAATCTTACCTTCTACTAGATTACACTTTCGCTAATGTGTCACTGGACCAGTAGAGTGCGGTTATATTATTATTTATGTTAATCTGCGGCAATTCACCTCAAATTATTACTTCCCATCTTTTTTTCCTTTGTCTTTTGAGGTGTGGACATGAAAAAGGGGTGTTACTTTTTCCTCATGTGATTGCACTATCATCAGGAGTACGGAGCCCATTCTTATCACCTCAAGCGACACTCGTATCGTCGTCGATCGTCTTTTTGTCTTCACCAGAGTGGAACCAACTCTCCGAGTGAAGTTTCACACATATATGGAGTTTGATATGATTAGAAAAAATTGTCTTATTTTATCTCACGCACATGGTCAAATTGCACATGTCAAATTGAGACAAAATTACACCATTATATTTCCCTCTTTACTGTGATTTGATTGAGACATGCATATTTTCTTTTTCGCAAAAATTAATTTGTTGATCAACTAAGTTGGCAATTAAACTGTTATGTTGCCTATTTTGTTGCTGCTAATAAAGTAAGTGCTACTTTTTTCTTACCTCTCATCACTCCCTATAGGTCTGAACCCAAAATCATGTAGCGTTTTTTCCTGTTATAAAGTTCCAGGTCTCTCATGCATACAGTAGGGCTACATGACACTAATTTATGAAGGAAAAACATGGAGTCGCTGAGAAGGCAACAGACACAAGTGCAAAAAGAATTTTCTTCGGCAATAATTGCTGGTAAATAGCAACCAAACTAAAATGCCAGAAAAAATGCAGTTTTATTTCAAATCAGTTCTTCTGTTCTTGTTTGAATAACCATATCCTTCTAGATTACACTTTAGTTGATGTATCACTGAACTAGTGGGGTGAGGACATTAGCTGATAGTTACTGCGTTGAATCCTATTTATTCTGCGGACCAACTAATATTTCCTTTCGTTTCTGACATACTTCATGTTTACATTACATTCTTTTTCATTTTCGACTTTTGAGGTGTGTCAACATGAAAAAGGCATCTCACTTTTCCTTCTTTGATGGAGCTATCATCAGGAGCATGGCCACCACTTTTATCATCCCAACTCCCTAAGTGTGACCATCAAATTGTTGCCGGTCCTTTTCTTATATCCTTGACATAGATTCTCAAATCAGTGTGAAGTTCTCAAAAGTTTGATATTTTATCTCACATTCTGCAAAAGAGGAAATGAAACAGGTTCTCAAGCTTCGTACTGGGAAAATCCATACGGTTGAAGTTGTTGTCTGAGTTCATGGTCCTTTTCCTTGAGTCAGAGATTTTATTCTTATGTGAGATATGCTGATGTTCTTTTGTGCAGAAGAAGAAATCGTTTCCCTTTGACAATTGAACTAAGATGACAATATCTAAAATGTGATGTTTCATGCGATCCAAGGGCATAGCCCCACTCCTTTTTGCCAAGACCAGAAACAAGAGGCGATCACTGTTGCGGAAGCGCTACACGTACGACTGCCGCACGTGGATTCGATGTCAACTATCGGACGGGCTTCACAATTTCACACCTGATACAATTTATCGCACTCTGGAACATCATTTCAACAGCCCAACCAAACCAGCAGCAAGGATAGCTTAGTCTGGAACCTAACCAGGAGTGGATAGTACACGGCAGCAACAACATACAAGGCTCAGTTCACCGGTTGCATCAAGACACTGGAGCCGACACTCATCTGGAAATCCTGAGCACCACCTAAATGAAAATTCCATGGCTCATCCTCCAAAACAGAGTATGGACATCTGATCGATTAGCCTGCAGAGAGTTGGATCACTACCCATCATATATACCCAGTCTGACGAACAACGATGAAAACAACACACCACCTTATTACTTTGACATGCCGTTTCACTAGACGAGGCTGGACAATGGTGGCAGAGAGTGGACCGGTCAAACGAACCTACACCCGAACGAGTGACGGTATAGCAATAAAATAGGCACACTTTGGTGTCCGTTAGTTAAAACAAATGTTGTTTTTTTGCTGGCCGTCCATAAAATGTGTGTGTTATATTTTTCTTGCACCTTCTCACTCCTAAGCACCTTAGGTCCAATAATGCACGCTATGGACCGAAAAAGTAATCATCAATAAATACTCATTTGCTGTTGCTGCTGTTGGTGGTGGGGGTGTTAAATTATGGTATGTACAGTTAGGATTATATGTGTATATGCATACTCTGTTTTTCTTCTTAAAAAACTGAAGAACAAGAGGCTACCTAGAGATGTTTACAGCTCGTATGCTTACTATGCATCATAGGCTATACTACGGGAAAAAAAGAAGTGGTTCTTGCTGTCTGCAATTGGATCACTAACATGTGGAACCGGCTATATCCATATACGTCTGTAGAGATTTGACCATACATTAGAAGAAGCAAAACTTAACACAAGTGGTGCAGGAATGCTGAAATTTCAACGGATTCAAATACTTGCAATTGACAAGGAGAGATATGATACACATGCGGGTCATCGTTCGTTGTCTTGGTTCAACCGACAATGAAGGCTGGCCCTAGCAGGGCCCACGGCCAGTACCGGCCTCCATGAGCGAAGATGACTCCTGGTCAGATCATTTTCTCTAAAAAGAAAGAAAGAAAAGTTAGCCTCCGCGCTCTCAAACAACTTTGTGTAATACTGTGGACTATTCTACTACACACGGTTAAGTGGCGAGACGACCTATTGTCATGTGCCCTAACCCTAGGACACACTACTGGCCCCTGCCTACACATCATGAGCCGGTCTTTGGTCCAAGTCCATGTCAAGGTTCGAGTCTTCCTTGTTTGAACATCATGTCCGTCCACGCATTATTAATACGCTGATGCTACGATCGAGTCCCCTGCTACTAAGGTAATTCCAGGATTGGAGAAAACATACAGTTAGCATTGAGCAGTCAAATCGATCAGCTACAGTTATTGATCTTGGCCATTGTGGACACACACCATAAGCAACATCCAGCAAAAATGGATCTTAAGCTTAAAGTGTGGCAACAAAAAATTAAAATATAATAATTTCTCCGATTATTAGTGTGTGCACTGTGCACAGATAGTGCGTGAAGGACTTTTACTCTCCTCCCCTGTCGAAATATTTGTCGCCGTTGACATTTTGTTACAACTTTGACTACTCGTCTTGTTAAGAAAAATATCGCAAACATTTAAAATAATAAGTCAAGCTTAAAATACGTACAACAATAGAACATATAGCAAACAAAATAAATTATAGTTGCACAATTTTTTTGAATAAGACAAATGGTCAAAGTTGTAGAAAAATCAATGGTGACAAGTATTTCGATACGGAGATACGGAGGGAGTATATGATTCTTCTTTTCACCGAACCTCAACCTGAACTTTTTGAATAAGACAAATGGTCAAAGTTGTAGAAAAATCAATGGTGACAAGTATTTCGATACGGAGATACGGAGGGAGTATATGATTCTTCTTTTCCCTTAAGAGAGCAGTACTATAACCATTGTAGGGGATTGACCATAGTTACTATCACCCTTATGGCCATACATGACTTTAACATTGCCCTTGCCCATAGCATTATTCCTTTACCTGATACTCCCTTCGGTTTAGTAAATGGAGCTATTTTGGACAAAGTTTGAGTCAAATATTAAGAATATAAATCACGAATAACTTTTAAGGTGATGAGTTTGGAAGTGTGAAAACTACATAAATAGATTTGTCTTGTAAAATACTTTCAAAAGTATACATATATTAGTTTTTAATGAATATTTTTATAAAAATAAGAAGTAACAGTTGTACTTTGAAAACCATGTTGCTATCCTAAATGACTTTATTGACCAGACCATAGAAATTATTAATTAACTAATTAATAATGCAGCCTGTAAAATACCTAGTTGATGGTGATGTGCCTCGACTTAAATTCCCTGCTCTCATCGTCATGAGTTGTCATGACAGTGATGCTAAAAGGGTGGCGTTCCTCAAAGTTTGCAACCAAGAGAATGAAGCCGCACACGCCAAACAAAGTGAGAGATAATTACTCTGGTCTCTGACATAATCCACACACTAAATTACGGAGTATATATATGCGGGCATGTGTGTTAATGAGCAGGCTGATAGCAACAGCCACAGCCAAGGGTCTCAAAAGAAAATAGCGCAGTGCTAAAATTAAACAATGCAAGACCCAGTTGATGTTGCGTTCTTGGGGTCACCATCTTCTGTATCATCTATTACCAAGGTCCCCTTTTTGTGGCAGCATGCATAACTGTATATATGAATTTAAAAAGTCAAAACAACCTACAATTCGAAATGGATGGAGTACGCAGTATACTTTCCCAAAATCATTTATACTATTTAGCAACTGTGTGAAGATTTGGCAAGACCTCTTATCAAACATCAGTTCCTTTTAAAAAGGAAAAACACAGACAAGATTCCCCATTGCAAGTTTACATAATGAACTAAGAGCAACTCCAAGAGCCTCTCTAAAAATGAATAGCTAAAAATTTGATTTAGTTATTATCTAAAATGAAATAACTAGTAAAAATTTGATGAAATCCAACACCTATTCTAAACAACACCTCTAAATGATTTTTTTTAAACATCCTAAATGAATTTTAGCAGAGCTCCCACCACCTAGCTGTGCGCCTTCCCTTGGTTTCCCTCGCACGCGCATGTCGCTCCACCCTCAGCTGAGCTGCTGCGCCGTGCCGCGTCGATTCGCCGTCCTCTGGCCGTTGCTGCTTGTGGGATTGACGTGTTGCTGCTGTGGGATCGACGTGCCACCGCTGCTGGCTGAAGCTAGCTTCTTAATTTTGCAAGTGGAGACTCGCACTCCTCCTTTAGCACCAGCATGCACAGGTGGACATCGGCGCCACAGCGGACGGTGCGCCGCTGCTCACCTATGCCACATCTCCCTCGCGGCTACACCATCTCCAAATCGAGCTCGACCTCCCGACTTATCATCCGTCCAACTCCGGCCACCACTCGTTGGGGATTTCAATCCCGCGCCCGCCCGAGCTCCAATTCCACCACGACCACCTCACTGTTGCTGGGTCGATTCATCACCGGAGGTAAGCCACTGTCCAATCCCTCGCGGCTACAGCTGCCCCACATCGAGCTCGACCTCGCGGACCCATCCTCCGTCCAACTCCGGCCACCAGTCACCGGGGATTTGAAATCTGGCGTCCGCCCGAACTCAAGTCCGTCGGGACCACCTCACCATCGCCGGCCCGATTAGTCGTCGGTGGTAAGCCAAGGCTCAATCCCTTGCAGTTACAACTTCCTCACGACCTCGTACAATGGGCTATACACGGCGGCGCGGCCGGAAGGGCGCCGGATCAAGGATGCGGTGACGCTTCCTCTATGTGGCGGCATGGGTGAGAATGGTACCGAGGGCGAGAGTGTGCGAGGGCAGGAGGCCGCGAGAGCCGGGAGCGCGCGCGGAAGTGGATGGCGAGAGTGAATTGCTAGCCAAAGATTACGAGCATACCAGCATCGATGACGAGCGGGATATCCACGGGATGAAGATGGCGAGACCGTTGGAAATGGTTTTGACACCGCTTTTCTTTTTTTTTTTTTACGATGAAAAACGTTTGAGAGTGGCTGTTGGAATTGCTCTTAGGGCGGCCGCAACATGCCGTTAACCACTCTCTACAAGACCTGCACGTCATTTCTTGGCTGAGCTGGACGTAAGAGAAACACAGAGAGAGAAACAACTACCGCCGAGTCTGACGAGAGTCGATACATGATTTTCCATGATGAGCGGGACCTGCGCTCATATTCCTGTTTCCCACCTTGGCAGCTGACACTTTAGACCCACATAATCTTGGGCAGTGTGCTAAAAGATGGACCGATGGAAGGATCGTCGTTAGTTTTGAGTTGGCAGGGACACCTAGGCACTACAGAGAGTGAGTGTCGATAATTGTTGCGGGTACCCTTATACTGCATATAAATGCACGTAGCTAGGAAAGGTTTGAAATACTAAACCTTCAGGGCCTAATTAAGTTGTACTAAGTCGTTGCTGCACTTTTTTGCAGTCACAAGTATGCACTTTACTGTTGATTAGGAAAGCTTGATCATTGTGGCACTTACTTTTCTACTGTTGTCCACTAACAACTGGCTTTCAAGTGGACATCTAAGTGCCATCACATCATATAGCCAATATAAAATATGCTCCAATTAAGCAACCTCTGCACAATTCCCATTTGAGTAACGGATTTCATTTCTATTCACTAACCAATGAAGAGTAAGAGGGGTCCAAACTAAGCTGACAGGTGTGAAGTGAAGGTATGAACTTTTGGGCACCTTCCGTGAAAACTCTCTTAGTCGTAAAGTTGCATTTTGGAAAACGATATATGTTTTATTCATGCTTGGTCAAATCCCTGCTATTATTATTGGTTGAATAATCATGCTTTCCAGATTAAAATTTCATTGTTATCATCATTTTTTAAAATTTTGGATGGTGGACGAGTAAAGGAAGGCAACTTTCCTTCCTGTCACTGTTATCATCATTTTTCCGAGCCCTCCATACAGCTGGAGACAAAATTGGTTCTACTCACTATATTATGGAGTTTGACATGACAGATTATTCTTATTATTTTTAGTATTATACAACTAGATTTACAAATAATTAAACGAGAGTCACACTAATTTTTCATTCCTCGAGATTAGCAAAATCACAAAAAAAAATAGTGCGAGTTAAATATTGAAATAATAAAAAATACGGAAACCAATGCTGGGCGGAGAACCGGAATCTTGATGAATGGGTTCCGCAACAAAAAAACAAAACTTCAGTAGTTGAGCTTTAGTATTAGAGAAATTTTAAAGTGCTTCTTTTTTTTATGAGCCGTCCATCCGACGAATCTAACATTGGAAGTACGAGGAAGTTGCTATCGGGAAGTATTATGAAGTATTAAATTGGCGGGACCCACACCAACATTTAGTTAATTTTTCATATGGTGGGAATATCAAAATGCTTGATACTTCTCAATACTTTCCAATACTACAAATGCATCGTAAAAAATATATTATTATTATTATTATTATTATTATTATTATTATTATTATTGTTATTATTATTATTATATAATCTCTCATCATGCACGTGCTTACACCGAGAGTGCCCTGTACGGCTACACCACTACGAATTTGCTACATGATTTCAAATCAACCATACAAAGCACTGTACTGTAATTTTTTAGATAGAACAAATCAAATCAGCAGAAGATTAGTTGAAGAGACTTTTAGAAAGAATTTTTTGAAAATTACTTTTGGAAAGAATGAAGCTAGCAAATAATGTACGAGAGGAGGAGCTGAGATTGGACGCGTTGAACTTTGACCGCGCGGTCGTGCGGTGGTATCGTCTCAGCAGGGACTGGCGGCTCCTACATACGGGCTACGGCGACGGCTTTGAGCAGCTGGTGGTCTCTCCCCAAAGCAAGCTTTTGGAGGCACGCACTTGAGGAAGCAGAGCAATAGAGTCACCTGTGCTGTGGTCAGGTTCACTCTCACATCGCAGGCAGTCAACCACCCACGACTTGGGTGGTCAAGTCTTGGCCCGTCTTTGGCGCTTGGGGCGTGATTGGTTCTCATCTCTCGGAGGCCTGGCCCGGTATCACGCATGCAGGCCGTCCCTAGCCAGGCGTGCGGCATGCATGTGATGATTGTTTGCTTGCCTGCATGGATACAGCCAGAATGGATACAGAATTTGATTGTTTACCTGCATCCATATAACAGCTGACTTTTTTTTTCATCGTCAAAAAACAGCTGACTTTTTTCTCTCACGGCACATGTGACCCCGCAGGCTTCCTTGCACCGTGTGAATCAGGCCCGCGGGAAACGCTCGCTCGCTGCGTTTCTGGCGAGCCTGGCTCCACCTTCTTTTTTCACCAACAGAGCCCGACTCCAACACCTACACAGGCAACCAACCAACTAGTATGCTTCTGCATCTACGGAGCCTGGCCGGGGGACGTGCAACCAACCCATGAGCCCCTTGATGAACACACGTACACAGCACCACGCGATCGAGGTACGGTACGGTGCATGTGTGGAAGCCACGGGTTCCCTGGCAACAAGGTAATCTTGCACTGGGGTAGAGAGGTGTAGCGTGCAACAGAGCACCGTGGCGTCACACCATCTTGTTCTTTGCCTGTTGGTGCACTGTTGGGCCATGAAGCTGCTGCTGCTGCAGTGGAACTAAAGAAAACTAATTATATTTAGAGCTTTATAGACATTCATCAAAGAGGGGGAGTTGAAATAGCTCTTCTTTATTTGCTCTCTGCTAGACAAATCAATGCTTCAATTTAACAGTTTGTTCGTTTAAGTGGTGTGGTTGATTTGATTTGTTAGGAGAGAAAAATCTTCTTGGGTGGTTCTTTGGCTTGGTTTGTTCAATGAGAAGAGATCTTCTTGCTTGATGGTGATAAGCCAAACGAAAGCGCAGTGTATATATGGCTGCCAAAAGAGTTAGTGCCTGAGTTCATTGCTTTTTGCCAATCTTGTTTTATGCAAAACGAGAACTATTTTTCCATTGACAAACTAAGATTATAATATCTAAAATGATGTCATGTTGCTTCTGATGCCCGGCACAATATATTGTTCTTACACCATACTCCTAGGCACCCTAGGTCAAAAACCTACGATATGGACTAAAAGCAGTCGGCAATTAGAAAATTTTTGCGGGCTCAAAATTAAGTCTAGTCAGGTCTCTATAATTGGGACTATATGTAGACTCCGTTTTCTTTACAAATAATGAATACTAAAAGGCTAGAGATTGATGTCAACAGTGCCGTGTTCTGCCTCCACAAGTGGAGAGCTGATGAAATTTCAATGGATTCAAGTACTTGAATTATAATTGATGAGATATGCACGTGTCGTTTCCGGTGTGCAACCGACAACGGAGCCTAGGCCTAGCCGGGTCCGGCCACCAGCACGGAATTTAGATCGAATTTTGTTATTGGTTGAATAACCATGGTTTCTGGATCAAACATTCATTGTTATCATCATCTTTTTTTTTTCTTTTGGATGGTGGAAGAGTAAACGAAGGCAACTTTCCATCCTGTCATTGTTATCATCATTTTTTCGAGCCCTCCGTGCTGCTAGAGACAGAATCTGTTCTACCCAGTACATTATCGAGTTTGACATGACAAAAGCATTATGGTTGTCATTATTGTTAGAATTATGCATCTAGATTCACACACAATTAAAAGAGCATCATAATATATATTTTTTACTTTTAGTACATGGTCCCACCAAATTAGGCACTTCATGGTATCTCTTTATGTCCACTGTTCGATTTGCTGGATAAACGTCTCCTTTTTCTCTAAAAGTTTCATTGCTATCATCATTTTCCTCAGGGCTCCATATAGCTAAGATCAAATCAGTTTAAGACAGTATATATTATCAAATTTGACACGACAAAAGTATTATATTTTTTGAATCACAGTATTCAAACGTAGATACTCACATACATGTACGCACTCATGACAAATTCCTCGGGATTGACGAATTCACCACTGATATCTCGTTGTCGATGGGCACATCGCCTACCTGAAAGAATAACACTAGTTAAATCTTGTAATAAATATAGAAAAATACGAGCACCAATATTAAGTCAAGAACTCGAATCCTAGTGAACAAATTCCATCATAAGAAACCTCAGTAGCTGAGCTATGCTCAGTTCCACCTACACGAGTAGTAGTAGTAATAACAATAATAGCAGCAGCAGCACCAACAACAAAAAAAACAATATTATTATTATTATTATTATTATTATTATTATTATTATTATTATTATTATTGTTATTATTATTATTATTATTATTATTATTATTATTATTATTATTATTATTATTATACAATCTCACATCATGTACGTGGTTAAACTAAGATTGTCCTGCATGGCTACACCACTGCGAGTATATCTGGACATCCTTATTATAACCTTTCCTTGTGAAAATTAACCTGTTCGTTTGGTTGCCGATGATGGTGCCGGTCTTGGTTTATCTTGAGAGAAAATCTTCTTGCCTTTGGTCGGTTGCTTGATGGCCGGTTTGTTCTGAGAGAAAAATACTGCTGGCTGGTGGCTGATAAGCCAAGCGAACAGGGTGAGTTGGGAATTTTGTTTTGCTAACTTATGTAGTAGTGACTGCATTGTTCACATATATGCATGGTTTTCGGTTGGCTGGTGGCTAATGGCTGGTACTGGTTTGTTCCGAGAGAAGAGTAGTCTTTGGTAGTTCTTCCGGTGGCTGGTTTGTTACGAGAGAAAAAATCTGCATTTGGCCGGTGGCTGATAAGCCAAGCGAACAGGGCGTGATTACACGATCAAGTTGGTGAAAAAATGAAGGTAGCGAATAATGTATGAGAGGAGCTGAGATTGGACTGGTGGGACCTTGACCAGCTTCTGCAGACGCGGCCCTGGTATCATCAGGGCTCTGTTTAGTTCGTGAGGTGAAAATTTTTTTACCCTCTTTCAAAATCTATTAGAAACATTGAACGTACACTACTTACAAAATTAATTACACAAATTGATCAAAAATTGCAAGATGAAGACTGACGTTCCTATGCCGACGCCTTTGCAGCTGGCCTGGTCTTCCCAAAGCTTCGAAGGCACTGGAGGCAGTAGAGGAATGGAGCCATCTGGTCACTGGTCAGGCTCAGTACTCACACATCGCAGGCACGACTTGGGTCAAGTCCACTACCCACGACTTGGGTCAAGTCTTTTGGAGTTTTGGGTGTTTGATGCATGGACAACACCACGCGATCGAGGTAGGGTAGGGTGCATGTGTGGATGCCACGGTTCCCTGGCAGCAAGGTAATCTGCATTGTGGTTGCAAATGTGCAACAGAGCACCGAGTCACATCATCTTGTTGTTGCCTGTTGGTGCACTCTTTGGGGCGGGCCCTATGAAGCTGCTGCGGCAGTAGAATTATTGCACTGTTGGTGGACCGAAAGCAAATGGCACTACAAGGGATACATTGGATCACGTGGACATTATCGGCTCGTATTCTCAAATGGTTCGATGTTTAGATGGTTTGCAAAGGTGTAAACTGTAAAGTGCAGGATCAGTAGTACGTAGTGGTGTTTTGGGAAAGTATCACGTGGAAACCACAACCTCTGTGAAAATCTATGTAAATCATTTGTTATTTTTATATCCCACAAGCGAAATCGTAGCTAGACATGATATTTTACAAGGTTGTGTATCACATAATGTACATGTGCAATTTTTCTGTGAATTTAGACTACTTTTTTTGCTGTGGTTTACACGAGTTTTCACGAAGGTTGTAGTTGTAGTTTCCACGTGATACGTTCTAAACATGCATGTTAGCGCCCGAACATATCGAGATGGACAACACTATCTTTTCTTTCCAAACATTTTATAATCTTGCATTCTGTTTACATTGCGAAGGCGTTTGGTTGGACAAAATGTAACATAATGGTATTACGAATGGTAATAAATGGATTGTTTTTACCGATCCGGTTTACGGTGTAATCCAATCTCCATGCTATACAAGCCTCTTAACACCTCTTCACCTTTGTAATTAAAAAAATGGAGAATCATACTATTTGATTACATTATCGTAGTTGAACAAAAAAAAGTATAATATCATTCAGTTCATAGTTTCACTACATTTTCACTTACCGTTCTATGAACCAAACGCCGTTGTATATTCTGTTCATTTTGTCTCCTATGGTGCGTCAACATGATGATAAAGGTATCTCACTTTTAATTTTCTACTTTTAACTTGGCAAATTTTGCTATTTTTGCCAACTCTTCAAAAGATTTGCCATGTAAAAAAAAAGAATGTTTTCCCCAGAGTTTCCTATTTTTAACTTGGCAAACTATTATTTCTCTTTTACAAAATTACACCAGAAAACCCTTCATTATTTTTTTTCTTTTTTGCACCATCCCACCTGGCTTCATGGACGCTAGAAACGTGCATACAAGTCCATTACGCGTACCTATCTTTGCACTTTGGTGGTAAGTTTTTCCCAAATTGCCAAAATTTGCAACTCCTTTTGCCAAATTGTTGGAATGAGTGCAAATTGTTATAATTGACAGCTGCAGCTCGTGCGGCCACGATATAACCGGACCGCTGTGTCGGTCGATCGGAGTCCGACGACGGAGGAGGAGGAGGTGGCGGAGCAGACAGCAGAGGAAAGGCCAAAGCGTCGCGCGCTCACGTCGGGCGTGACGTCACTTGCATCGCTCCCGCGTGTCGTGAGGGCGACAGCGACCGATCGATCGCTGGGAAAGAATCGGTGGCCGGGCCGGGAGAGACCGGGGGGCAACACGACACGGAAGCATTAGCCGGCCGCCCACGAGGCACAAGCGCGTGATGGCCTGCCTAGTGCCCGTTTTTTTTTTTACTGACTTGCAATTTTGGAGTAACCTTGTCTGCGTGTGCGATGGCAGATAAGTATGGCAACAGGTGCCGCCGCATGCAGCTCCTCGTCCTCGGAACCTGACCAGATGCATGCATACATGCTGCAAAACATATAAATGAAAAAACTGACCACATGTTCCGGTGCATTGAAAAAATGCACGCCTATGGCAAGCGTGGCTGCCTATCTTGGCTCGCCCCGTGTCCGTGTTATATAGGGCCAATGGCCAACAGATATACATGGAGGTGTACAAGCTTGATCTATAAGATACCCGGTTAGATAAGCTAACTAACTGCCCTACCGAGTATACAAAGAGTCCCACAATATATGCACACGCAAGTGCAATCTGTTACAACTCGAGATACACCTATACATCAATATCTACTTGATCTAACAGCCTCCCTCAATCTTAACTGGGCTTACTTGTTAGGTATAGATTGTTACGAAATTGTGTGAACAATCGTATGCCTAAAGCTTTGGTGAAGCCATCCGCTATCTGATCCTTTGTAGAGATGAACCTGACCTCTAATTGCTTCTTCATTACTCTTTCTGTTACAAAGTGAAAATCGATCTCAATATGTTTTGCTCGTGCATGAAACACCGGGTTGGCAGATAGATAGGTGGCTCCAAGATTGTCACACCACAGACGAGGTGGGTATCTTGACTGTACTCCCAACTCCTTGAGTAGAGCTTCTACGCAGACCACTTCGGCTGTGGCATTAGCAAGGGATTTATATTCTGCCTCAGTGCTAGATCTTGACACCGTGGCTTGTTTACGTGCACTCCATGATATGAGGTTAGGTCCACAGAAAATTGCAAACCCACCAGTGGATCTCCTGTCATCATCATCTCCGGCCCAGTCAGCATCTGAGAATGCACTTAACATCAAGGAGGGAGACTTCATTATTTTAAGTCCAATGTTGCTTGTACCCCTTACATACCGTAGAATTCTTTTCACGGCTGTCCAATGTTCAGTGGTAGGCGAATGCAAATACTGGCATACCTTATTAACTGCAAATGCCAAGTCTGGCCGGGTTATAGTGAGGTATTGCAATGCCCCTACTATACTTCTATATCTTGTAGCATCTTCATCAGAAAGGAGGTCACCAGCTGTCTTTGACAACTTCTCTGACCCAGCCAATGGTGTGGGAGAGGTCTTGCATTTTGTCATACCAACACGAGTCAAGATATCTCCCGCATACTTCTCTTGTTTTAACATTATGCCTCCCTGTATCGGTACAACCTCAATTCCCAAGAAATAACTTAGCTCTCCAAGATCCTTAAGTGCAACTCCACTCTTAGATCTTCAAGTAGTGCTGCCACTGCTTCTGAGGATGAGCTAGTTACAATGATATCATCAACATAGATAAGCATAAATATAGTAACACCATTCTTTGAGTAAATAAATAGAGACGTATCTGATTTTGATGCCTTAAAACCAAGACCAATCAACTTTGTGCTTAACCTTGCATACCAGGCTCGAGGTGCTTGTTTAAGCCCATACAATGCCTTATCCAGCTTACACACATGATATGGTTTACTCAGATCCTCAAAGCCTGGAGGTTGTCGCATATATACTTCTTCTTCAAGAACACCATGTAGGAACGCGTTCTGAACATCTAACTGCCTCAAACACCAACCTCTCGACATAGCAATAGATAAGACTAATCTGATAGTTGCCACTTTTACTACTGGACTGAACGTATCTTCATAATCCATTCCATAACGTTGTTTAAATCCTTTTGCAACTAGTCTTCCCTTGTATCTATCTATACTTCCATCTGCCTTTCTTTTAATTTTAAATACCCATTTTGAGTCAATAACATTAATACCTTTCCTTGCTGGGACAAGATGCCATGTGTGATTTCTCTCAAGCGCCTTGATCTCATCTTGCATTGATGCCTTCCATCTTGGGTCCCCAAGTGCCTCACTCAAGCTTGATGGTTCTCCTGTAGAGGTAAAATACGCATATCTTACAGTACCATCAGTAAATACTTTGGGCTTAGAGATACCGCTCTGTAATCTGGTTTTGGGGCGCTGAGGTTCAACACCCGCATCTGCATCAGCCGCAGCCGCAGAGGATCCGGTCGGTGCTGATCCTGAAACATCCGCAGAAGATCCCGTCGCCCCTGTCGGTGTAGTGGAAGGCGCAGCCTCTCCTGTGTCGCCACGCGCCCCCGACAGCGTTCCCGGCCTGGACTCCGCGCCGCCCGCTGCGTCAAGCGGGAAAGGAGCGGGCGATCCGAGGAAGATTGGATCTCCCTCGACTGCAGCACCATCC
Source organism: Cenchrus americanus (assembly GCA_947561735.1). Taxonomy (NCBI): domain Eukaryota; kingdom Viridiplantae; phylum Streptophyta; class Magnoliopsida; order Poales; family Poaceae; genus Cenchrus; species Cenchrus americanus. The sequence goes on from OX387242.1 coordinate 195,191,831, forward strand.
GGACCTGCATGGCGTTCACCGCCGGTTTTGTCTCCTGGCGCCATACTTGAAGAGGCTCCTCCCGTGCTTGTTTTTGCACGGTTTTGGCTCAAATTTTCTCCCTGTTCGCCTCCTGGTATCTCCTGCTCATTAATCATAGCACTTTCAACAGTATCTGGGTAAGCATCATTAGACAAATCTTGACCAATACTAGTTACTCCCCCGTGATTAGAGCTAAGGAGATGTTCAGGAAGTAAAGATATCTCATGCCGGAGGCGAGCACCAGCATTCTCATGAAGAGAAGCAAAGGGAAAAACATCTTCATCAAAGACCACGTCCCGTGATATATAAACTCTCCCTGTTGTGATATCAAGGCATTTATACCCTTTACGAAGAGGACTATATCCAAGGAAGGCGCACCTCTTGGATCGAAACTCAAGCTTTCGAGAGTTAAACGTCCTGAGGTTAGGCCAGCAGGCACACCCAAAGACTCGAAGGGAAGAATAATCAGGAGTTTCATTGAAGAGGAGTTCGGTGGGTGTTTGATAGTTAACAACTTTACTAGGAAGGAGGTTAATGAGTCGGGTTGCTGTGAGAAACGCCTCATCCCAAAACTTAAGGGGCATGGAAGCATTAGCAAGAAGCGCTAGGCCGACCTCTACTATATGTCTGTGTTTTCTTTCAGCAGACCCGTTTTGCTGATGAGCATGGGGGCAGGAAACTCGATGTGCTATTCCCATTTGTTGAAAGAAGGAATTTAATCTCTCATATTCCCCACCCTAGTCAGTTTGCATAGATAGGATTTTCTTATCAAATTTTCTTTCTACCAGGGCTTGGAAGTCCTTAAAAACAACAAATACATCGGATTTCTGACATAGCAAGTATATCCATGTGTACTTGGTATGATCATCGATAAAACTAACATAGTAAGAAAATCTACCAACTGAAGTTGGTGCTGGACCCCAGACATCTGAGTGTATTAATTCAAGCGGAGCAGTAGCAGTTTTATTCGAAACAAAATAGGGAAGTTGATGACTCTTTGCTCTTTGGCAAGAGTCACACACCGAATCACTAGAATTATCACTAACAAAAGGGAGCTTATGATCTCTAAGAACTCTAGCTACGACTGGGAAGGTTGGGTGCCCTAGCCGACTATGCCACCTTGATGTAGATGGCTTATTGACTCCAAACACCTGCTTGCTCCGACTTGCTTGTCTTAGCCCTAGGGGATAAAGACCTCCTTCACATCTTCCTCGATGAAGAATTTTTTTCGTTGTTTGATCCTTAATAAGGAAAAAATCAGGGTGAAACTCGAGAAAGACATTGTTATCAGATGAAATACGATGAACGAAAGCAAGGCTTTTGTGGGCGTTGGGAACATGCAAAATATTTTTAAGGTATAAATCACGACTAGGGGAAAATAACGTAGTATGGCCAATATTGCTAATGTGCATACCTGACCCGTTGGCAACGTGCACTTGATCACGTCCCCCATACTTCTCCCTCATCGTAAGCTTGTCAAGTTCCCCTGTGATATGATCTGATGCTCCACTGTCGACGTACCAATTGGTGTCCACACCATAGGCCACCGAGTATCCTGCGTTCTTGTTATTGTTAGGCTGGAAGTCCTCCTCAAACCTATACCAACACTCAACGGCAGTGTGGTTCGGCTTGTCACAGATCTGGCACCTCGCCTTGGAAGAGGATTGACCGCCTGCATTCGCTCCGGTGGGGCTATTGCCTCGACCACCAGAGCCTCGACCACCTCTGCCACCGCGACCACGGTTAAAGCCGCAACCCCGGTTGTTGAAGCCTCCACGGCCTTTAGAGGTCATGTTTGCCGACGACTGATATTGCTGGCCGTTGGACTGCTGATCCTGGAGCATCTGCAGCCTCATCTCATAGGAGGTGACTTGGGCATACAGATCACTAAGCGAGATTGGATCTGCACAACCAAGTACCGAGGAAACAATAGGATTGTAATCAAAATCAAGACCAGCTAGGATGAATGATACCATCTCCTCGTCGTCAACTTTCTTGCCCGCAGCTGCGAGTTCATCCGCTATGCCCTTCATCTTGTTGAAGTAGACAGCGGTGGTGAGGTTTCCCTTCTTCAGGGTCGCCAGTTGCATACGTAGATTGGTGATGCGAGCACGGGACTGTGCACTGAACATGCTATCTAGTGCCGCCCATGCTTCAACAGCCGTCGTTGCTATGGCCACCTGCCCCAGCACGTCTTTGGTGAGGGAGTTGAGCAGGTGACCGAGGACCTGTTGATCCTGCTTCAGCCAGACGGCGTATGCCTCATTGGGCACCGTCTCCTTGGTCTTGTCATCCTTGATGACCTTCATGATCTTGGGTGGCGCCGGAACAGATCCATCTAGGATCCCTTCAAGATGTGCAACTCTGATAGGGGGAAGCACCTGCGCCCGCCATAGGATGTAGTTGTCACGGGTGAGTTTTTCCGTGACCGGAGGACCAAGAGAAGGATAGTGCGTGGGCGCCGGCGGCAAGGAGGAAGAGGAAGACATGGCAGTAGATGTGATTGAAGAAGATGGCTCTGATGACCATGAAAGAATGCACGCCTATGGCAAGCGTGGCTGCCTATCTTGGCTCGCCCCGTGTCCGTGTTATATAGGGCCAATGGCCAACAAATATACATGGAGGTGTACAAGCTTGATCTCTAAGATACCCGGTTAGATAAGCTAACTAACTGCCCTACCGAGTATACAAAGAGTCCCACAATATATGCAGACGCAGGTACAATCTGTTACAATTCGAGATACACCTATACATCAATATCTACTTGATCTAACATGCATCGCATGGAGTCTCGCTCACAAGTGCTTGCTATATACACGTGCAGCATCTCATTTGGCACGTGTAAACTGGTGGCCGGCCGGTCAAGCTTGGTTCGTTTCTACTGGATTATTAGATTCCGGCCGGAATTGATAAATATAACAGAAAATTATGATAGATGCTATATGAAAACCGAATTTATTTTAGGTTGAAAATTAATTTATTCATTATAGGCATTAAGAAGCTCTTCTCGATCTGGTCAAGAGGTGTGAAATCAATCTGGTTCTTCGATCTATTTTTCTACAATTCATGATGAATAAATTAATTCTCGATCCGGAATAAATCCGAGTCTACATCATAATTTTTTTGTCATATCTGCCGACCGGATTGAATCCGATGGAACGAACAATCCCCTTAGAGCTTATTTGGGAATTAGTGGAATGAATGAGAATTAGTGGAATGAATGGGAACGACCTAATAGGGTATTGGGGTGGAGGAATTTCCACTGTAAGTCAAAATTTTCCAAAACCCCCCCTTCAATCCTTTTCTATCCACTTGAATCCTCCGTTTCCAAACAAGCCCTTAATGAATTATGATCCCTTGTGGCAGCAGCAGCAGACGCAGCGGATAGAGGAAGTTCAGTGTTGGAGCAGCAGCAGGTCAACACGCTACCGTGGGTGGAGCAGGTTTTCAGACTTTCAGTTGCTGCGATAAAAGAATAACAGAAGCCCCGGCCACAAATTTCACGAAAATCAACGCATCCATTCGGAAGTGTGGGGAGTTTGACCTGCCATCCTGCATTTCATAGTCACATGAAAAGCACCGGCTCCTGGATCATTCCTCAGCTGTCAAAGCATATCCTCGCCCACTAGCAGCACCTGCCAGTGCCTGTACCTTCACCAGGAGTTTCTCGTCCACAAGCGAACCCAAATGCAAGAGCCCTTCAGGGCTCCGACTGAATACGTTGAAATTCAGGCACGATCGGCAAGTGTTGCACGCGCAGAAAAGGTGAGGTACAGAGTGGACTTTGTGTGTGAGAGAGACGGGGGGCAATGCAATGAAATGCAATCGTGATGATAAGCCAAGGACCACGTTACCATAGTCAGTGGATTGCATGAACCCCAAGTTGCAAAGTTTGTATAGCGTGCAAACAAAGCTCCAAGCTTTGCGGCGGTTTTAAAGGGTGACGACGACACCGGCGTCGCGCTGACGCCGGATCAGCAGTGTGCAGTCCACTATCTTGTATGCGATGAATACTTGAAGATGCAAGGGTTTGGAACATGGACATGTCGGTCACCTCCCTTCCCTGACTCTGGTTCCCATATGTATTCTATCCTTGTGCTCTGTATAAACATGTTAAGTGCCTAAGCTATCTGGCTGGACTCCTGTGTTAGGGGCACCCATGCGTGAACTCAACGCGGGGCTCGCAGGAGCCTTTGGTGACGCAGATTCTTCAGCAAATGTGCACTGCTCTGTTACAATACTGCTCCCTTGAAACGGTATCGCCTGCTATTGATCCTCCGTGTTGAAGATTTCGTCAGATTCCATGGGAGACGACCAGTAGTGCAGCAGGGCTTCCACGGTCAGTCTCCGTGTGGCACTCAGCATTGAGATGAAGAAGCGACAGCCGTCGATCTTGTATTCTTCTAGCGGGTTTCTGTGCCCGAAGCTCCGAACATTCACCTGGGTAAAAGTTTCAAATCCAGTCAACATACGTCGATTCAATTTAATTTGAAGGGGGTGCTCTAGGAATAGAAAGACAGGTAACTCAAAAGCAACACATCCAAAGGATGGCTCAACTTACCGCAGAACTAAGCTTGTTCATGTTTACCAAATGGTCCTTCCATAGAGCATCAAGAGTCTTCAAAAGCACTTCCCGCTGCAATTAAACAGAGGCAAATATGTTTAAGAAAAGAAAATCAAATACGTTGCAGCTAGGTAAAACAAAATATCGCTGGAGTTGGTTTGGTTGGGTTTTATGGCTGGACAAATCTGTGTCAACAAATTCAAAAGAAATGCAAACCTCGATTCCACTTATATACGCGTCATCGTAACGGGACTCTTGCACAGCGTTCAGGTATGTAGCTATTAGGAAATCCCCAAAATATTTGCGGAGCAGATTGACAGTGTTTGTGTATCTCCCTTTCCTGTATTGTTTAGCGCAAAGAAACAACAGGTAAACTATCAAATCATTAACGTTTAGCTATAAATGCCATATTATGTCAATAATAAAGCTATAAGCATTATATCACAACATACTTTGACGTATCATCAACACAAATGGCAAACCACCGCATTATAGAAGATCTTTTCTTTCGGATTCCTCTGAATGAATCAGGTGGCACCGGCATGTTTGGAAGAGCAAAACTATCAGCCTTCACCGAGCCACTTCCATGCATTTGTTCAAGTGCTGATTGTAGGTTTTCCTCTTGGATGTCCTTGAATGATTCTGCAGAGAACCTTAGAAATCAGAAGATCCATTATCAAAGAATTTCACCAAATATAATTTTGTGCATGTTACCACTCAGAAGCTTCCCCCCTAGACCGACAAATTCATCCAAAAGCCTTGCCAGATTCCAAGTCTTGGGGGGCTGAAACAAACATATAATTTTGAAAACTGACATGGCACCTAAATACATGTTTTTAAGAGACAAATGTAAGAATCAGGACACAGCAAAGTACCTTTTGGGGAACAATATTCAGCATAACAATTTCATCAGCTACTGCTTGCATGTACCTAATAGCATTTCAATTAAAGGCATGCCACCAGAAAACGAAAATGGAAGCATTTTGCATTATGAAAGAAGGAAAATATGACTATGCATAATAAAATGTGACAGCACATAATAATTTAAGTAAAAACCAATCATCATTCTGAAAACAAACAACAAAAAAAAGTGAATTTTGGCGTTAGCAAAATTGAAGGGGGGTTGTCTATCTTTTCTAAAGTGATAAAAAATAATGAGCGTAAAGTATTGAGTTGCATGCACCAACCAGTTCAACCCAAAAGCTTAAGCTGATAGGGAAAGGTGGACAATTCACTTATACTCCAACACTCCACCTCACGTGCAGGCTCCCCCAGGCCGCATACGTGGAATATTGGAGTGGGCTGTAATTATTTTAATTAACGCTTCCGCCAGGATTCGAACTCGAGACCTCTGTCTCTGATACCATATTGAGTTGCATGCACCAACCAGTTCAACCCAAAAGCTTAAGTTGATAGGGAAAGGTGGACAATTCACTTATACTCCAACATAAAGTATGATGGATTCTTAATTTGACCCAAACGAATAAGTATATTAATATGGTTTATAGCTCTAACATTTCATTAACTACTGTGGAAAGCTACATTCGAGAGGCAAAAGTCAACTTACTGGAAAATTTGTTCACTGCAGCTTTCAGTGTCACCAGATAGTATCACCTGCCTAAGGTTGTATACATGCTTTCTTTGGACCTATAAAAGTTGTGAATAAAAATAGCTTTGTGAGTTCATATTTGGTTTGATGGTTTGAGAGAAAACCAAATATACTACAGAATGCCACAATTGCAACATGGACCTCCAGGACTTCATCGAACTCAACAAGACTTTTCCTTATTCCAAAATAATATTTCTCTGCATTAATCTGAAGGCCTAGAAGCTGCATATCAACAAATGCATATCAATATGAAGACTTAATGACTGTACATAAGATTGCCACTGTGATGCCCAAAGCATGCTCATATGGCATGCCAACAAATGCATATCTGACCTGTTTTACAACAACAATACTTTCAATAGCTATATCTTCACCATCTGTTATACTTGATATAAGCCTCACAGCCCATTCAGTATCCAAATTAAATTTCTGGAATATTTCATCTTGTAAGCTGGTTGAACAAAGTTAAACACTGTTAAATTCATTGATTAAAGATATCATCAGATCATACCAGAAGGTATACAGTAGCAGGGTGAAGGTATTCCTTCTTGTTGGGTAACAAACATACCTCACCATAAACCGTGTGGACCCAGGATCACCCTGTCTGCCCGCTCTGCCACGCAACTGGAAAAAACAAAACTTGCAGATTTATTGGTACTGTGCCAGCAAGATAAATATTTGAACGACAAAAACAAGAAAGCCTTTCTGCAACAAGGGGGTCGGGGTAGGCTAGAGATGAAAGCCAAAAAGAACACAAAGGATACTATAGTATTAATATATAAAAAATGTTGTCACAGCAAACATTCCTTTAGCTAGAATTACTACACTTCAACTTCTATATGTGAACTCTGCAGGTTCTTTTTTGTGATACAGTGCCAGTTAATCCTATGTGTGCATTCTAAAATGATTAATGAAATCATTCACAGACTACTTATAGAAAATAATTTTATTATAATCCAGAATCAAAAGGTTCGATATATAAGAAAGAAAGGCTAAGCAGCATGCAATACAACATATGCCTCCTACATGAGAAATATCTTACTTGGTTATCAATTCGGCGTGACTCATGCAAAGAAGTTCCTACTACATGCAGCCCACCTAATCTCTTCACCTCAGTACCTTCAGCAGAACAATGAATTTCGCAATCCCTCAAAACACTGAGATAAGCAAGTCCTATTGCATCACAAAGAGGGTACATCTCAGACTCTTCAGCCAAGTGCTCTTGTAGTTTCTCCATCCCAATTGTTTGACCCATTTCTATAGATTCAGCAATAGTGGATTTTGCCTTGCCGAAAGACCATTCATTTCTCTCACTTTTGTGAACATATTTTGCTGGAAGCATATGCGAATGAGTGAGACAGACAACAAAAAAGATAGTGTGTGACATATTAATATACAACCATTATCCCTCAATGCTCACCCATGATTGCAGCTTTAGCAAGCAGACCTAGAGATGATGGCCCAATTACTATTTTGGAGAGACCCTACATATAACAAAAGGAAATATTGATAAGCAGCCTGCAGCCAAGCTTCTGGCGGTGGGCCAGTTAGAGTGTTGAACTCCGAGAGTCGTTGAAACTCCTGAGTTACTTTTTAAATAAGCAGAATGCAAGGTTTTGGGCAAGAGAAAAGGCTCTGAATGACCACCTTGTGGGATGTCGATTCTCCTTCCTTATCAATATCAGGGGTATCATGGGTCAGAAATGGCAGTATGCTATCTTCTACTATTTCTTTTGCAAGCATCTGACAAAAGAAAAAAATGGATCATATTTATGCTACGTATGAACAACTAAAGTACTCAACAATGCTGCAATTTTGACTTTTCACATATTTTCTAAAATGAAGTCTGGTAGGGAGTACTAAATTAGTATGTATGGACTTACTTTGGGGTTACCACCTAAAATAATGTCTGTTCCTCTGCCAGCCATATTAGTTGAAATTGTAATAGCATATTTTCGCCCAGCTTGTGCAATTATTTCAGCTTCTCTTGCAGCATACTATCAAGCAATTAGCTCTATCAGTTGAAAAGAATATGACAAGAAGTTAAACTAAAGCAACATTTTACAAACCTTTGGTCTCGCATTAAGGACATTGTGAGGAATATTGCGAGCTTTAAGTAGATCTGACAAGTATTCAGAACTCTCAACACTGCAATAGATATAGACAATAGCTGTTTAGGCAGTTGTTTGAAAATCACAGAACTCAAAACTGTATAGGGCATACCCAGTGCAGAGAGCTCCCACAAAAGGTAGGGTCAGGGAAGAATATTTTTAGGCAGCCTTACCCTTATTTTGCAAGGAGGCTGATTCCAACCTATACAAAGTAAAATAGAACTTCCAACTGTACATGCAAAATATGGAACTACAGCTGGCTCCTCGTTATTCTTTACACTTCACTAGTTGGCTCATGATAAAACCAGCCAAAACTATATCTTATCACAAAATCTTATTTTTATCTTAGCAGTTTATCTCCTATTTAAAAACAAACAGACAACTAACTTAGATCTGTTGCTACTGTATACAAATAACATGGGAATCATGCAGCTTTTTTCCGAAGTACACGAGGGCACGTTCCCACAAATCAATTTCCAATTTTGTTTCTCTATTTAATAATTTAATAATAAATAGGCACCAGGGGATCGAACATAGTAGTAAAACTGACCAACTGATCTATTTTGTCAGTATATCCATCCCAAAGTACAAAACAACCCTCCAGGAGTATAAATAACAAATGAAGATCATGTAAAAGAACCCTAAGTAACATTTATCTTGCCGACATGACAAGAAGCATATTTGATCAGAACTAATTTTCATAGTTTTTGTTCATTAGCTCCTTAAATATTATAAATACTAGATAAAACAGTACATGATACTAATAATCTCATGCCCGTCATCCAGAATTCGAGGTGCATAACCAAATTTTCCTGAAGCAGGCTTGGTGGTATGTGACATGGTGGTGATAAGATTAAATTTGTGTCATAACATAAAATAGAATTCACCTTGTAGTTCCAACTAAAACAGGGCGGCCTAATTGGAACATAGACTCTACTTCAGCCCGTACATATAGCCATTTGCCTCGTGCAGTCTACAAAAGCAACAGAATCAATAGAACCTTGTAATTTACATGTGATTTTATATTTACCAATTCCTCGAAAGACTCACCGCAAAAGCTTGGATAGGCAGGTCCACCCGTATGTTTGGCAGATTCGTGGGCACTTCAATAACGGGCATCTTAAACATCTTTAAAAATTCCTTTTCCTGTAAAACCAGCATGGTCCTGTCAGTCAGATATAATAAATTATACGAATCAGTAACTTATCCAGAAAGAAGTCTAATAAACACCATACCTCTGTCTTGGCAGTTCCTGTCATCCCAGAAAGCTTAGGATAAAGCTTAAAAAGTGACTGATATGTGATCTGAGCCACAATTACTGAGTCTGCCTGATTAAATTGCAGTTAGCATTGCAAACCAGAAACTATCATAAACTTCCAGAAAATGAGAAACAAAAAAACTAATTAAATATAAAGTCATACTCTATAGTTCCTTCAATGTAAAGTGGTAATGTGTAAGTCAATAATGACCTGGATTTTTAGGCCCTCTTTTGCTTCTACTGCTTGGTGAATACCATCAGACCATCTTCTTTTTGGTTCAACTCGGCCAGTTAGCTGGAGAAAAGTTAATATAATTGTCCAAATATAGGATTCCCAAAGCACGCAATTGTAATGAACTAATAGGCTGAGCTATATTATCAAGAGGATATAACACATATACGATCAAAGCTCACCAATGTGCTCAAAAGAAATGTCTGATGTTATGTTACAAAAATCCAAATAGTGCAGTGCTTGAGAAAGGATGTGGCAATCGAAGCATAAGCGAGGAGAAACTGGATGCAAAAATGTAATATTATCTTATTACAAAAGTTTGTCATGATGCAAAAATGATTGATTTAGCAAATAGTAGATAGCAAAGATTTTGCTTACCATTTGCACATGGATATTGAAAGCTGAGGTATATTGCATTGATAATGGAGATTACAAAGGGATTACAGATATATAGGCTGAGAGGCCATAACTAGCACAGGATTCAAAGAGGTTAAGGCCTAATAACTAGCACAGGATACTAGGAGGTTAAGGCCTAATAACTAGCACAGGATACTAAGCATTAGCACAGGAAACTAAGTGAGGCACAAGGCACTAGGCCTGTGCGGCAGCAAAACAGGGGATTAATGGTGCTGTCTAACACGCCCCCGCAGTCGAAGGGTCTGGTGCCCAGACATTCAGACTGGATCTAAATTCTGCAAAAACTGAAGGGGGAGTCCCTTGGTGAAAATATCGGCGAATTGGGAAGCTGTCGGGACATGAAGCACACGGACATCACCAAGTGCAACCCGTTCTCGAACAAAATGGAGATCGATTTCCACATGCTTGGTGCGCTGGTGCTGCACAGGGTTGGAAGACATGTAGATGGCACTGATGTTGTCGCAGTAAACCAAGGTGGTCTTGCGCAAGGGAGTGTGCAATTCAGTCAGCAATTGGCGCAACCAGGTGGCTTCGGCGACGGCATTGGCGACCGCCCTGTATTCAGCTTCGGCACTGGACCGGGAGACCGTGTTCTGGCGCTTGGAGGACCAGGAGATGAGGCTATCACCGAGAAAGACAGCATAACCGGAGGTGGACTTGCGTGTATCAAGGCAGCCTGCCCAGTCTGCATCTGAATAAACAATCAGGTCCTGCTGAGCTGATGGGCGAATAAGTAAGCCCATGTGGAGTGTGCCGCGAAGGTAACGCAGAATGCGTTTGAGGGCTGCCAAATGAGGTTCCCGGGGGTCGTGCACCTAGTCACCGGGAACGCGGAACGATGCAGCGTTCCCCGTCCCGGGAACTTCGTCCCAGATCGCGGGACGGGAACACCCTGGGACGGCGACCGGGACGGCGACGGAACACGACTGCGCCGCCCGCGGAACTCGACCGCGCCGCCCGACCGCGCCGCATCGGGAACTCGTTCCGCACCGCATCGGGAGCTCGACCGCACCGCATCAGAAAGAAGCCACGCCGTCCGCGCACCTAGATCGAGGCAAGGCCGCAAGGCTTCGAAGGCGAAGCGCCAGCGGCCAGCCGCCCCCATTAATCAACATCGGGAAGCCGGGAAGCCGCTCGACGCTTTATTAGGTGAGTCCGTCTTCCCGTTGATCTGCTCCTGCTGCCTCCTGCACTTCACCCTCAGACCTCAGTCCCTCTCATCTGCTCCCTGCACTTTTTCTCATCTGCTCCTGCTGTGCTGTGCTGCAATGGCGTTCGGATCGGGGACGAGGAAGCGCAGGCGGCCGGAGCCTGAGAGGGATGATGGAGCAGACAGTGATGGCAACGCTGATGGTGAAGACATGGACGCCAGTGAGGAAGACACAAGGGTCATCGAACTCGACGGTGACGATGGAGAAGAAGAACCACCTCGCCAAGGTCAAGCAGCAGGTAAGATAAATCCTCTCATGGCTGAAATTACTATGCTTGGAGGAGACAAAGGAAAGAACGATGGTGGAACAAAGAGTTGGAGATGCAATCATTGCAAAAAGGGATACAAAAGTAGCTTAACCAGAGTTCGTATTCATCTTCTTGGTGCTCAACCGGGCAAGAAAGCAGAAATTCAGCGTTGTCCCGTGCTACTGAACAATGCTGCCAAGACCCGAGAATTGCGGGATAAGGTAGATATTTTTTTTCATTATCACCTTCTAAATAATAGATACGTAGATGGTATTCAGATTCAGTTGGTGTTCAGATTCAGACTTCAGGATGAACCTTTTTGTTGGTGTTCCTTTTTTAACAGATCAAAGAACTTGATCAATCTTCAAAATCAGGGCAGAAGATGGCCAATTCATTAGCTCAGTCTTTTGGTGCAGCAGAAATGGATGCTGTTGATTTGAAAATATTGCAATTCATTGCAGCTAACGGCATCTCTTTCAATGTCTTAAGAAGCCCTTTTTATTCTGAGATGGTTACAGCCATAAATAATGCTCCAAAGGGATATAAAGGCCCTGGCAGTGAGAAGGCCAGAACCACTCTCTTAGATGCACTCAAGAGGAAAGTAGATAATGATTTATCAACAGTGAGAGATACTTGGTAAGTTTCAAGTTTTCAATTCTTTTACAAGCTACTAATATATTTTCTAACTATCAATCTCTTATCTTTTTATATATATATAAAAAAACAGGTTAACACAAGGAGTATCTGTTGTGTCTGATGGATGGACTGATATTAAAGGCCAGCCACTGCTAAACGTGCTTGCCTCAAACAGCAGAGGTTCATGCTTCTTATATGCAGAAGATTACTCTGGAGTTGAAAAAACCGGTGAAGCAATTGCTGAGTTTCTACTGAAAGCCATTGAAGAAATTGGACCCAAAAATGTCATTCAAGTGGTGACCGACAACGCATCAAACTGTAAATCCGCAGGCAGGGAAATTCAGAAAGTAAGTGCTACTTTTTGTGGTTGTGTAATACATACAGAAACTATGCCTTCATTATTGAGTTGTTTATTTGGTGCTTATATCTGAAACAAACCTGTTGCTATATGTCTAAATAGTACACACATTTATGGTTTGTCAGTCCCTTGTTCAACATTGCTGATGTATGTTTAAAAATCTCGAGCATTGTATATTTCAACATTGCTGATGTATGTTTATTTGTACGCTACTGCAGTATGATCAATGTTTAGTTATCTTATCCTTAGTGCATATATTTATGCATATCTAATCCTTTTCAGGTTCATAAGCACATCTTTTGGAGCCCATGTGTAGTGCACACCTTGAATCTCATATTCAAGGATTTTGCAAGCAAATTCCCATGGATGCTTGAAACCTACAAAAAGGGTAAAGCTATTGTTAACTTTTCCGGAGCCATTCTCATTGTTTAGCCATGTTCAGAAATAATTCTCGTTTGGACCTACTGAAAGTGTCAAAAACTAGATTTGCTAGCCATCACATTTTACTGAAAAGGCTCAGTACAGTGAGAGAAGCACTTGCCACCACTGTTGTAACCAGACAATGGAAAGAGTGGGTGAGAAGCAGCAGTAGTGATCTGCAGCAACAAGCAAAGGCTGTTGTTGATACAATCAATGATGAAAACTTTTGGAATGAGGTTGAAAACATCCTTGCCATCACAGAGCCTATATACTCAGTACTGAGGTTCAGCGATGGAGAAGGACCTAAAATGGGAGAAATATATGAGAGAATGGATAACATGGTCGGAGAAGTCAAAGACATCATGACCCAAGATGACAACCCACACAAGCTGGACTATCCAGAGGTTGAAGAAATAATCATGGAACGTTGGGAGAAGATGAATATTCCTCTTCACAGTCTAGCATTTGCTCTTAATCCAAAATATTATGATCAGAGGTATATTGAAAAGCCAGCTCCTGGGGGTTTTCAAAGAAAGGCGCCAAATAAAGATCCGGATGTGATGAAAGGAGTGTTAGAAGCTTTTAAAAAAATTGGAGATGATGCAAGTGAGCAGCAGATCCTCCGTGAGCAATTTAGTTATTTCATTTCCAAGAAGGGAATGTATGCACTACCCTCTGTGAAACAAGATGCATACAACATGGATGCAATTGATTGGTGGGAAACTTATGGCTCTGAAACTCCAGAATTAGCAGCTGTCGCAATAAGGGTTTTATCTCAACCCATCAGTAGCTCATCGGCAGAAAGGGTTTGGAGCACTTTTGAATTTATCCATAGTGCAAAGAGGAACAAACTGAATGTTAAGACTGCAGATAAGCTTGTCTTTGTTCACTCCAATTTACGCCTTCTGTCAAGAGTCACTGAAAGTTACAAAAAGGGGCCACATTCCAAGTGGGATATAGATCCCGGCAATTCAACCATCTAAGACCTGTAAGGTAATGCATAGTAATCTAGTATTCTAGAAAATGTTTGCTTGTGATCTAAGACTTGCCACCACAGCAATAGTGATTTGCTTGTGATCTATGTTCTTGCAGGACGTCAGCTGGAATCAGAAGGAGTTCATCAGGAGTTCAAGTCACTAAGGAGTCCATCAGTTATTATCAGTCTTCAAAGTTTAGAGTTCAGACTTCAGTTATCATCAGTTATCACTCTTCAGTTCAGTCTTCAGTCTTAGCTGCTATGTTTTTTAAGCTTTGAGTGTCAGACATTTAAGTTAGTTAATTTGTTATGTCATGTATGAACTAAGAGCATGTCGTTGTGACCTGTGGACCAAAATATTTGGTTGATTTTCTTTTGAAGTATCGTTCCAAACAATATCGATCTATACAACACGGGTTCGCGTCCCTCGTTCCTTGCCGTCGTTCCGGGAACTTTGTCCCAAAGTTACATGGAACGCGTTCCAAATTAACATGGAACGTGCTGAAGCTGTATACCCCTCTCGTTCCATGCTATTGAAAATGAACGTACCACGTTCCTAGTTCCCGTTCCTCGACCCGGTCGTTCCGGGAACGCGGTGACTAGGGTCGTGCATATGGAGACAAATCTGCTGAACTGTATATGAAATGTCCGGTCTGGTGAAGGTGAGATACTGTAACGCGCCGGCAAGACTGCGAAAATCTGTTGGATCAGCAACAGGGTCTCCATCAGCAGAGAGTTTCGGGTTCAGATCGACTGGCGTGGTGCAGGACTTGCAATCGGTCATCCCGGCTCGGTCAAGGATCTCAAGAATATATTGGCGCTGGGATAAGAACAGGCCTGAAGAAGTATGTTGAACATGCATACCGAGAAAATGGTGCAGCTGTCCAAGGTCCTTCATGGAGAATTCTTGCTGTAGGGCAGTAATGGTCCTCTTGAGAAGGCTCGGGGAGGATGCTGTGAGGATGATGTCATCGACATACAGCAACAAGTAAATTGTGTCTGCCCCGGAATGGTATATGAACAGTGAAGTATCTGTTTTGGCTTCAACAAAACCGAGCTGAAGGAGAAATGAAGCAAAACGGCTGTACCAGGCGCGTGGTGCTTGCTTCAGTCCGTACAGGGAGCGGTTGAGGCGACAGACATGATCCGGGTGAGCTGAATCTTCAAAACCAGCAGGCTGAACACAATAAACGGTCTCCGACAGGGTACCTTGAAGGAAAGCATTGTTGACGTCCAACTGATGGATGGGCCAGGACCGGGAGAGTGCTAAGCACAGCACTGTCCGGACTGTTGCAGGCTTCACAACGGGGCTGAAAGTTTCAGAGAAGTCGACTCCGGGTCGCTGTGTGAACCCACTAAGGACCCATCGGGCCTTGTACCGCTCAAGGGAACAGTCGGCGTTGAACTTGTGCTTGAACACCCATTTGCCAGTCACCACATTTGCACGTGGAGGTCGTGGAAGCAGATCCCAGGTATTGTTGGCGAGGAGAGCAGAATGCTCAGCTTCCATTGCCGCACGCCAATTGGGGTCGGCAAGAGCTTCCCGAAAAGTCCGGGGCACCGGAGAGAGTGGTGCGACATGATAGACGGCGGGCACACGAAAGCCGTCCTTGCCACGCGTCCTCATGGCATGCTGGTTGGCGACGGGCGGAACCGGCACGGCCCCGGGGGGCGGTGGAACCGGTTCAGCTTGGGTGCCAGGGGGCGACGGTGTTGGTGCAGCTGGAGAGGCAGGGGCTCCGGAGGCCTGCGTGGTCGAGGCGCCATCGGTAGGGGCCTCGACGCGGCAGGAGTAGACGATACCGAAGCGCTGGGGCGGCGGCTGGTGGGACGCCGCTGCCGGTGGTGCTGCAGATGGCGAAGCAGGGAAGCCTGGTGGAGGAGGCAGCCGCCGGGAGCCGCAAGAGAGCGGCCGTGAGACAGGTCGTGGCCCATCTGGTGTGGGCGCGCTCCCAAGGCCAGAAGGAGCCTGACCGGCAGCTGGCGATCCAGAGGCCAGAGGGGCCGATGCAGCAGCTGTTCCTGTGGGAGAAAAAGGAGGTGATGGTGGAAAGGGAACCGTCACCGGGTTAGGGGAGTCCTCCAAAAAATCAAATGCGTCAGGGGGAGGTGGGGAGGGAGCATCGGCAAAGGGAAAAGAGTTTTCGTCGAAGATAACATGACGAGAGATGATGGTACGGTTGGTGTGGCGATCAAGGCAGACATAGCCCTTGTGGTGAGGGGAGTAGCCGAGAAAGACACAAAGAGAGGAGCGAGGGGCGAGTTTATGTGGAGTGG
The DNA here is from genome assembly GCA_947561735.1 of Cenchrus americanus. Lineage (NCBI taxonomy): Eukaryota > Viridiplantae > Streptophyta > Magnoliopsida > Poales > Poaceae > Cenchrus > Cenchrus americanus. The sequence continues at coordinate 195,208,168 of OX387242.1, forward strand.
TGGCGGAAAGGTTGGGATAGCAAGCGCACCCGAAAACTCGCAAGTGGTCGTAGGAGGGTGGAACACCAAATAAAGCAAAGTGAGGTGTGGCGAAGGAGAGGGTTTTGGTGGGGATGATGTTGAGCAGGTGTGTGGCCATACCTAGAGCTGCAGTCCAGAATGTAGGGGGAACGTGCGCATGAAATAGTAGGGAGCGAATGACATTATTGGTGGTGCGAATAATGCGTTCAACTTTACCATTTTGCGCAGACGTATAGGGACAGGACATGCGAAGAAGCACGCCGTGGGACTGGAAGAAGGAGCGAGCGTTGAGGTTGTCAAACTCGCGGCCGTTGTCGCATTGGATGCCCTGAACGGAGGCTCCAAACAGTGTGTGAACGTAAGCGAAAAAGTTAGATAGAGTGGAGAAAGTTTCAGACTTGAGGCGTAAAGGGAAAGTCCATAAGTAATGGGAGTAATCATCCAAAATAACTAGATAATATTTGTAACCAGAAATACTAGTAATTGGAGAGGTCCAAAGATCACAATGTATTAGCTGGAACATATGACTAGTTTGAGATGATGTAGAAAACGGAAGGCGAACATGTCGGCCAAGCTGACATGCATGGCATAAACTACTACTGGTGCTAGGGGTACATACGCTAGCGTTGGAGTGAGCAAGCTTGGAGAGGGCCTCATGACCAAGGTGTCCAAGACGCTGATGCCAAAGCGTCGAAGGTGAAGATGCAAGGAGTGCCGATGCCGGAGGGTGCAGAGGGTAGAGGGATCCGGTGCTGTTACATCTGATGATCTCGCTCCGAGTGGGAAGATCCTTCACAGAACAGCCAAATGGGTCAAATTCCACACTGCAATTGTTATCAATAGTAAATTGACGAACAGAAATGAGATTCTTAATGAGGTTTGGTGCAACAAGAACGTCATTAAGGCGAAGGTTGTGAGGAAGACTGGCAGATCTAGTGGAGGTGACAGGAATGAGGCTGCCATCCCCAACAATAATGCTAGAAGGAGAGGAAATGGAGGAAGAGGCTGAAGGGAGTATACCGGCGTCGGATGTAACGTGATTGGTAGCACCAGTATCAAAATACCAGTTGTGTGAAGCCGGTTGTTGAAGTTGCATGGTCTGGAACTGAGCAGCCAGAGCCTGCTGATCCCAGCCTGTAGAGAGGCTGTCCACCGAAGGAGGAGGCATGGCGACCCCAGGAGCAGGGGCTCCCCATTGGCCGGCCCATGGACCGGATGGTCCGGCGAGGAAGGCGTGCGGAGGCTAGACCGGTCCAGGCGCTGGAGGGCGGGACGGGCCCCTGGCCCCGGGCCACATATGAATGGACCCGGTCCGGGGGTTCGGTAGGAGGGCCGGGGAGAGGCGAAGCCGTGCCCCCGGCCGAAGAGTGCCCGACGCTCGGGTCGCCGGTGTTGGGGGGCCGAAGCGGCCGCCGGTGGTCCCGCCGCTAGGGTAGCCGCCGCCGCCCCCGTTCTTCTTGCCGCCGCGCGCGCGCGCGCGGGGAAACCGGGGGGGGGGGCCCCCGCCGGGCCGGGTGCGACGGCTCGGTGCCGCGGCGGGCGGGCGGGCGTCAGGAGGGCCCATGCCGCCGCCGGAGCTGGAGAGGAGGGCGGTGGCAGGGGTTGTCTTGGCCATGGTGAGTTCCTCGATCTGTAGCTCGGCCCGCACCTTCAGGAAGGTGGGCAGAGGGTCGGTGCGGCGAAGATGGAGCCCGACGGCCTTGAAGTTCTCGTTGAGGCCGCGGATGATGTTGAGGGCGAGCGTCCGATCGGACACGGGCTCGCCGAGATCACGAAGATCCTGCGCCTTGCGCTTGTAGAGGCGGCAGTAGTCGGCAATGGAGAGCTCACCTTGACAGAAGGTCCGAAAGTCAGCGTCGGCGTACAGGGCGTGCGTCGCTTGGTTCCCGAGGAACTGGGATTCGATGGCGAGCCAGATGTCGCGGGCGGAGGCGCAATGCTCGGAGACGGTGTCGGCGAGGTCGTCGGTGATGGTGCCGAAGAGCCAAGTCCGCACGACGCAGTCCATCCGGACCCAGTTGGCGGAGTTGGGAAGGGCGACGTCCGACAGAACATGGCGCTCCAAGGAATACCGCCCGAGGGTGAGGAGCAAGGATTCGCGCCACCGAGCGTAGAAGGCGGAAGTGCCGTCGAGGCGAAGAGGGATGAGCAGCCGGATGTTCTGCACGCCGACCGCCTGGGAGTGAAGGTTGAGGAGCGCCTTGGCCTCGTGCTGGACGAGCGCGTCCCGGACGGGATCGTCGTTGACAAAGGCGAAAGAGGCGTCATCGTCATCTCCGTTAGCGGCGGCTCGCTCCCGTGCGGCGCGGTTGAGGGCGACGCGGAGGGCGGGCGTCCGCCCGCGTCGCGGCCGGCCCGGGCGGCGGCGGCCTCGCGTTCCGCCTTTGCGGCGCGGCGAGCGCAGCGTCGCGAGCCGCCGGGAGGTCGCTGCCGGCGGCGGCGGCCGCCGCGGGCCGCGGCCGGCAATGCCGAGGTCGCCGTCCATGAGCGGCGCCGGTGACGGGGAGGGGAGCGGCGCCGAGGAGGCGCGCCGGGTGAGCCGCGCGCCCGGCGCCGCGCTTGGATGCGGCGCCGGGCGGCGCGAAGAAGCAGCGCCCGGGCGGCGCGCTGGAGGAGGAAGGGCGCGCTGGAAGCGGCGCCGATGCGGAAGAGTAAAGGCCTGGGTGGGAACCTAGGCGTCTGATACCATGAAAGCTGAGGTATATTGCATTGATAATGGAGATTACAAAGGGATTACAGATATATAGGCTGAGAGGCCATAACTAGCACAGGATTCAAAGAGGTTAAGGCCTAATAACTAGCACAGGATACTAGGAGGTTAAGGCCTAATAACTAGCACAGGATACTAAGCATTAGCACAGGAAACTAAGTGAGGCACAAGGCACTAGGCCTGTGCGGCAGCAAAACAGGGGATTAATGGTGCTGTCTAACAGATATTGACACTGGCACATTGCTTAAATTTATGTTGTTATCAATCCGTGTGAAACTGGATGTGCTGTCATAGAAATCTTATGCTACTAATTGCAGAGGCTCAAGATTATGAATGAAAGAGCCCCAAAGATGGAATACCAGCTTCAGGATGAACTGGAAAGCTAGTGGATTTATACCATGAAAAGGACTATGTTCTTGTCCTGATGTTTTGTTAGACCTTTTTTGTAGGACAATCTCAAGATATTTTCTCTACTGTATTGGGAGTTACATGGGACCACTGTGATCTGATTAGATAGGGTGATATTAACATGATATAGCTTTTTCAAGTTCCTATGTTTTAGTCCTCTTGAAAAAACCATAGGGTTTCAAGTTTGTTTGCAAAATGTATCATTCTTGAGAGGAAATCTGGTATTGCTGTTATACGACCTTTTTCTATGAAAAATGTGGTCCAGCTAAGTCCCTATATCCCTTCTATTGTGAAAATCCAAATAGGCAGACAGACAAGAGTGTATGCATAAGTACATATGCAAAGCACCCTCTGCGCAAGGGACCGAGTACAACTATGCACAAATACATCTAACAACAGCTGCTACAAAACTAAGGTGTTTTTGTCAAAAGTAATGAAGGTCAGATAGTACCTCATTAATTATCATAGCTTTTCCATCCCTAACAATATACTGTACATCCCTACGGTAGAATTCTTTGGCCTTCAATGCATTCATAACAAATCTGCAGCATTTGGGAAATTACCGTTAGTCACTACTCACTAGACACTGAACATCCAACTTGCATTTAAGTTGGTTGCACCTGTGATTGCGTTAATTAGCATTTTATCTTCCATTTTTGCACATGTATTTCGTTAGCAAAGTGGAGGCACAACTACAATTCAATAGCTCAATCAGCTAAGTGATCAAAAGTTGTATGTAGGGATAATTATAATCAGAAAAAAGGTACATATTACATAAAAAACAAACAGTGACAGCACCTTGCCCATGGATCATTCTCATCCCATAAATCATCTGTCCCGAGAATAATCTCAGCATGTGCGACTCCATCCTCGGTCAGATCAATATTATTGCTTTTTAGTTCAACAGTGTAATGCTGCAGGAATAAGCCAGCATGAATAATCATTTTAAGGAACTAATATTGGGAACTGTGAGATACAACAACAACAACAACAACTTAGCCTTTTGTCCCAAGCAAGTCGGGGTGGGAACTGTGAGATAGCAATAAGAAAATACTCACAACACCCTCCATAAGAAGTTCTGCAACTTTAGCAGCAACTGGATACCTAGCTGCATCTCTATTATCCTAGTAAAAAGATAGAAACTGCTAATGGTCAAGAAACTCAAACAGCATCGGAGGTATCTGGTTCATTGAAGAATGAGTGATCAGACCTCTCCACTTATTAACAATGGATTTCTTCCCTCATCTATAAGCACCGAGTCCACTTCATCCACAATAGCAAAATGGAATGGTGTTGGCCTATCAAATCAATAGTATTTGAGAAAACAACAAATATGGGGAAATACAAGTTCCTGCAGTCTCAAATATGGTTTTTAGAAGTGAGAGAGAACAGTCTCAAATGTACCATCTCATAACAAGTTGTTCTTTGTTTCGAGATAGGTTGTCACGTAGATAGTCAAATCCAAGTTCCTGCAGGGTATGCACAGATTTTGATAACCTTGATATATCAGGACATCAACATATGGTAACAAAAAACTAAGATGCAAAGTCCTTATTGACTATAGAATTGGTTTGTGTTTGTTTCTAGTTACCATTTCACCATAGCAAGGTCGTACCAAATTACCACAAGAAAAAGTAATCCCTCTGAGTTAGATAACCGCAAGATAATAACATTAAAAAAGAGCTGATTTTCAACTGAGCATCTCACCGAATTGTTAGTGTATGTAATGTCGCATCTGTAGCTGGCTCTTCTCTCATCTGACTTCATACCCGCCTATGCATATAGCCAAGAAGGGCAGTATATGGTTATATATTTGCCTGTTATGCTGATTAGTGATTCTATAAATTACTGTGACAATGTCAGATGTTCCAAACAAGGAGAAGGGGATCTGGAATGTCATGTACTATAATTATAGCTTTGTTTACAATAATGTAAATACCTGAATTAGACCCACAGTAAGACCGAGAAAGCGATGAACACGACCCATCCATTCAGCATCACGCTGCGCCAAATAATCATTTACAGTCACCACTGAAAAAAGAATTACAGTGCTTAATTGTGAAGAAATGGGAAAGAAAGACATCGAAAGCTAACTGGAGCAGAGCTTAACACTATATAAGTGAAATGTGGGTGGGTGGGTCAGATCATTGTATTTGCTATCTTCAGATTATTAAGCATGACCAACAAGAACAGATCCCACGGAAACTGCAACTGCCATACTCCGAATTTACTCATGTTTAAATCATTTCTCCAAATATTGCAAAAAAAAATGGCACTGCAATGTTAAAACATTGACTTAACAACATCAGTGGGAGTGTGAGATATGAGATGCACAATAGTGAGGTATCTTCAGCTATCTAACTGATCCACTACAGAGACATATGAGAAGCGAAGATTGTGCATTGCATTGATACGAAATGTGAAATGGAAAGTAACTTGGATGGAGTGGTTAGCCACCTAAGGCCTTGTTCGGTTAAGCCCTTCCCGGCCGGGAATGCGGCCCAACCCACGGGGGACACCCGGCCCGGGAAGAATTCCACCCTAAAAAAATTTCTTCGTTCGGTTAAGCCCCCCGACAAACCCGATACCGGCCCAAAACCCAACTTCCCCTCACCCTAGCCTTGTGGATGCCGGGAACAGAACATCGAGCTCGAGGTCAGGGGAAAAATCCCGGCGGCGATGCGCGCGAGGCCCCGCGGGTGGCGGCGGCGGAGCGGGTGAGGAAGGAAGGACGGCGACGACGCCGTCTACGATGACCCCTCCCCTACAGCGACCACCGACGGCCGCGACGGCAGATACCTGCAAGGCGCAGGGCAGGCCGGCGACGACGGCGACGTGGTCTTCTCCCTTGAAGCACTCATTCCCTTCGGTGGCCGTCTTCTCGCCGGTGAGTCACCAATCATTCCCTTCACTTCACCTCTTTTCTCTCGTACGTGCTAGAGTTCTTGGTGCACATGGCCGGATCTAGAATCCAATTGTTAATATCCGGTTCTTGTTCTTGATTTATCCCGTCTGCGTCGCTGCTGCAGCATCGGCGGGCCGCGTCGCTGCTGCCGCTCAGCCCTTCGGATTGGGTGGAAATGGGAACCAATGTAGAAGTAGGATATGCAGTGGCTGCGATTAGCTACTAGTTGTAGTGTTCATCGTCAGCAGGATATGCAGTCAGCCAGTGAAGTATCCGTTCTGCATGACGAATCTATTGCCATGTGCCTGTTTGCAACAAGTAGAGTTGGATTAAATGAAATAAACCTGTTAATCTTTCTTCGTGAGCTCTAGCTCTGAGTGTTTATCAATTGGGGCCGTTTGATCGGTGACCTGACAGGCACTTTTGCCGTTGCTTAAAGCGCAATACTAACTACCCTTTTGAGTTGATTGAAAGAGTTTGTTTTCCCATGGTGGCAGCATAGAAATGATCAGGATGCAAAATTTAGCTTGGAGTGTGGATGCATATATGTGATCTTTTGATCATGAATTTCAGTTCAACATACCATTTGCAATGTGTATTCTGTACTCCATGAATCTAGCTGGGTTTGCTGCGCTACTGAAGCCATGCATTTCTAGAAGATGGGGGGTAGATGAAAACAGTCTGCTGTGGTCTGTGCATGCTGTTGCCTGCTGCTTTTGTGAGCAGGATCTGAAGCTTTATGCCAATCTGGAATATTTCTTTGTCCCCAATCTGGAATTGTAACTGCTGAGTGGGCATGTTGTATTCAATTATGCAAATGCAGGAATTTTATATAAAGTACTATTCATCGAAATGTTTGCTAGTAACTTCTGGCCGTAGTTCATGGTATCACTTGCTTGTATTCATAATTTGCTCGAGTGCCAAAGTTTTGTGTATTTGACTGTTAACTATATGACTTGCTGTTCTGCAAATGTTTTGACCATGCCTGCTTGTTAACTCTGAATGAATTTTGTTGGCTTCCAATTGTTTTTCTTGCATCTCAATTCAATGATGAAATCGTCATGGCAGAGGCCATTTGTCTCTCACCTATAGGCTGTAGCTCATCCTACCGTTTTTGATGGTGTCTGAACCCAGAAAGGAGTAGATCAGGAGCAGCAGGGAGGACCCAGAAGTTGCATTCATCTGGTTGAAAAGCGAGATGGCTTAGGAGGTATGCTCCCTTCCCCTCTCATCTCCTACCTGTCCCTGTACTATTCAGCATCTATGTTTTGTTGAATAGGCTTTCAGATCCCTCTGTACAGATAAGCTACTGTTTGTTCTAAAATACTTCTTATTGATCTGTACTGAGAATGTCTGTTGATTTGAGCATGTTTAGTGATTGTTATAAGGTTCATTATACCTTCAGGTTCAATATAGCTTCAGGTGTAAAAGAAGCCACATGTTTGTTGATCTGAGCATGTTTAGTGATTGTTATAAGTGCTACCAATATGTTCTACATAATTTTATAGCTAAGCATTCTGCTTGTTCTTCTTCTAGATGTTTAGTGAATTTTGTTATAAGAGCTGCCAATATGTTCTGCACAACTTGTCTTATGATGTCATCTACATTCTATAATGCATCAGGCTATTTCCTGGGATAAGGAGGTGGTGTTGGTGGCCTGTTGCTGGTGAAGAAGAGGGAGCACAAACTGTCATTGCAGAAGCATGGATTGCTTTTAAATAAGATATTTAAATTTTGTGTAAACTGAAATCAGAGTTGTTTCGTTATATTCCCATATACTTGTCTATTGGAATTACGTATGGCTTGGTATATATTGCATAATTAAACATAAAGTCACTGCTGTTTTTATATAATAAGCTTTCCTGGATGTTGTACTGTCTCGTAATGCTCATAAGGTAGGGGTGCTTTGTGTGGTAGTACTACACTGACCACGTGCACTGTTGAGATTATAAATCCCAGCCACAACCGAAGACATGGTTTCAAAAAGGGGATTAGTTTCAGAAGGTATTTATCCCCCACAGGGTTTGGGTGGCAGGAGGGGGATCCACTTAATCCTCCTTTGTATTAAAACCTCCTAGGGGTTGAACCCCTGCCTACCGAACAAGGCCTAAAGTAGGATAGATTATGCGGTGAGTATGAAAGATCAGATTTTATTCAGTACCATGAACCCCTTCTCCTGTCAACGCATTGAGATAAGCCGCCAGTGTGGAAACAAGTGTCTTCCCCTCACCCGTCTTCATCTCTGCAATGCACCCATCATGGAGCACAGCACCACCAATTATCTGCACCCAAATATACCAACAAAAAGAAAATCAATCACCAATAACCAACTCGTGCTTAAAATTTCAACCCTGACAAAGCAAAGCTTAGTACCTGGACATCGAAATGCCTCATCCCCAACGTCCTCATGGCCGCCTCCCTCACCACGGCAAACGCCTCTGCATTCAAAAATAAGCAGAAGCACAATTGACTAAACCGAGAATTTCACAACACTGCAATGCAGAAAAATTGGACAGTAGGATCAGCGGCCGTACCAGCCTGGATATCGGCGAGCGTCTCCCCACGCGCCAGGCGGCCGCGGAACTCCACCGTCTTCGCCTTCAGCTGCACGCAAACCCACACACATAGCCTCCATCAGCCTCACCAAGAAAAGTAAAAGCGTCATCACCAGAAGCCACATCTAGCCCCCGCAGCACGCTACCTGTTCGTCGGAGAGCCTCCGGAGCGCCGGCTCGAGCGCGCCGACGGAGTCGACGAGGCGGCGGTAGTCGCGCACCACCCAGGCGTTGAGGCTGCATAGGTCCTTCCATGACCCCTCCTTCGAGGCCGCGGCCGCAGGGGCGGGGGTTGGGGTAGCCGCGGCCGCGCAGCAGAGAGGAGGCGGTTTCTTCGGCCTGGGGCTGGGGGTAGCTCGTCGGAAGGGGTTGTTCCTGCGCCTGTGGAGAAGGCGAGGGTCCGGGGCCTGGTTTAGAGTGGGGATGAGGGAGGTGGAGGGGGTGGTGAGAGAGGCGGCGGCGGCCATGGGTGGCAGCCGGCCAGAGTGGAGCAGGGAGGAGCAGGACTGGAGGAGGAAGATATTACTTACAGGTGGGCCATGCGCCGTGTCTTACGAGCTGGCCCAACATGAAGGGAGGTGGTTCTTTCTTGTGTCTTCTGACTTGCGACTAGGCGTAATACCTTTTACGTCAACCTTAAGCGAAGGCGTAAACTATGGGTTTAGTAAACTGAGCGAGACTAAAACTATTAAAAGAGAAGCAAATCGTGCCGACCTCCCAGAAGGAAATCGTATTGAATGTTTTTACTAAAGTGTGCAAATGTATATTAAAAGGACAAAAGAATTGTCACACCCGGATTTTAAAGGCAAATCTGTATGCAAGAATACATATGCCTCAGGATCAAGTTACATACATGCATCGACTCAGTGAATACCAAAACGCAGTGTAAACGTATGAAGAGCATTAAACATTTATTACATGACCGAATGTATCAAACTAACAAACGTTCGAGTAGCTAACAGCGGAAAAAGTAAACGTAGAAGTCCTCCACCGAGCGCCTAGAACTCATCAAACACTCCAGGGTAGTTCTCAAAGCGTTCGTCTGAGCAGCAGCCGGGTGGTGTAGATGTAATATAGAAACAACAAGCATGAGCACATGTTGTATTCAACAAGTGAAAAACTCTATAACAACATGCAAGACTTTATGGTAGAAGCTGATGGTTGTAAAGCAAGTCAGCATTTTAGTTAGTCAAGCTTTATTTTGCAATTGTTACTAACAAGTGTATGTATATACCAAACCCAATTAATAAGTGCAATGGAACCATAGAATGCAATGCACAAATTTAAAAGTTCCATCTTTCGTAAATTACTCATGTGAGGGTTCAGGTCGCCTTTGACCGTGGGCACCGCTAACTAGTCAGTTTTACACTCTGCAGGGTTTGTTGCGTAAAAGTCCCGAAGAATTTTAGACCCAACCACGTTGTGCAAAAGTAGGGACAATACCACACTACCGAAGTGTGGCTGCATAGGGACGCTACGAGGCCTTTACAAAGATCCCCTAGTGCAGGCTGCTCACTAAGTTACTTGACAGCGCAATGTATAAACCTCACTCAAAACTGCGAAGCTACCACAGAGCAGATCAACCTGAGCGTCGGGCTATACACCAACTACCGGCAACCCCCAACCCTTATCAGGTAAAGCGTACCTAACACCAAGTTCTCTAATTACTAAGCCAAGACAGAGCCATATGTCTTGTGGTTGTACTGTTTTCCTAGGTGGTCGCTCCATGTTCCGATTATACCTGAGCATTTTGAGCCCGGCCCGACCCGGCCCGCTGGCCCGTGTGACAACCCCACCCGAGATAATTCCGTACTATCACCTAGACCACTCCATTTGGTCATTAAGCGATAATAAAGAAGCATCCTGTTGAGTGTTGCCGGGTTTACACCCGGTAAATCACTTGGAAACACAGAGAGGATCGAACGTATGCATTAAAACTCCCACGAAGGAGAGTCCAGAGTGCCTTACAAATTAACCATCACATCCCCATAGGGGTCATTATTACAAACATAGTTCTTTGACATGAAAATAAATGGTTCAGAGTTTATTGAAAACAGCGAAAGATAACTAAACGATACGATCACATCACAGGAGGCCTGTCCATGATGCAATCACTCTTCGTCATCCACCCATTCCAGCTTCCAGCCGGGTGGAAGTTCTCCGGGCCACACATGAGATGCATTACCTGGAACAACATTTATAAAGCAAGGCTGAGTATACTAATACTCAGCAAGACTTACCCGTCTAAAAGAAAGACTTTACCTCTAGTCATGCAAGGCTTTTGGCTAGTGGGTTTGTTTGCCAAAAAGCTACTAAGTAGTGAATCCTTACTTTCACATTTTAGCTCAAGTTGTAGTAGAATTAATCATTACTAAATCTGCAACTATTGCTTGTACAAACAATTAATCAAAGTAATAATCTTCACAAAGTTCCATCATAAAGGGATATCATGGCCAGTCGGGTAAGTAGTCTCAGATAACGGTGAGAGGCCGACAATCGATTGATTCATAACCTTGCAAGGTGGACCTAAACACACGGAAGGTGCCCGCACTAAGAGTTCACCAACCAGGCGGTTCTCGTCATTCTTCGGTTTAGGGATAATAGCTCACAGTCTTAAGTACAAGGTTTATCTGGGCTATGCCACTAAGGTCACCCAGCCTCACGCATGCACTCGGGGAGCAAGCCCGGGGCCACAACCCTAAGAGTAGTGATAGTAAAACCCCGTACCGCCTCATTTAGGTACTAGGCTTATCGTGCCCATTTCCGACAAGTGTTTAGTACTTTCAAACACTTAACCAATGAAGCCATTGGACCGGAGCCCGAATCCCATGCTCTTACCACATGAGCAATCCATTTAATCAATATGGTGATTCCATAAAGAAGATCAGATTCTCGCGAGTGACGAACATCACTCGACTTGTACCGGATCCTTAAGCATAGCAACTAGCGACCTAACATGCTAGTAACAGAACATAGGCACCTGGGGATCATGCAACTAGGGTTTCATTTCAACTCCTGAACGTAAATGCACATAAGATAACAAGAAGTAAATTCAGAATTTTAAAGAAACACATGGGTTAATGAATAAACCGGGGCTTGCCTTTGTTGGCACAAGTAGTTAGACACACTTCCAGACTTTGGCCCGGGTCTTGCTCTAAGGCGACGTAGTGCATGTCTCCTCCAGCTCTCTCATTCACGTCCGCTGGCACGAGCGTGTAGCTACCGTCGGGAACTTCTACACGGAGGATGCAATGCAAGACTTAAGTGACCATTTGATTATTACTTTCCAAACATCTTATGACAACATGGGGTGCATGATTGAACACATTCACCTCGATAATAATACATTCAGCATACCCTTCCTATAAAGGAACAATATGCAATGCTTGATTATCTAGACTTTTAATAGTGACTGTGTACATATATATATTTAAATGGATTAATTTAATTCACATAACAAAATAGTAGCAACAGCTACAAGTTGGATAGGGTTGGTCATATTCACCTTAAGAAATGCATTTAAACATTTCTCCCTTTTTTAAAGATAATTAAAAGCCTTTATAGCCTTTTCTTAAATGTGATTGCGTGCACATCTATTAAGGAGTATCTTATTTAAATACAAACAGCAAGGAATTTACTTTTGCACCACCATTTTACTTTTCTAACTCATTTATTTCACTTATGCACAAAATGAGGCATTTTTCCTATTTTCCTTTCACTAAATTAATCTAGTTTGCACTCTTTTAAACAAACAAAAACATATCAAACTGTCCTAGCAGTACCCACTGGTTCTAATGACCAGGAGTACTCTCTTGGACAGCAAGGAATTGATTTTTGCACCACTGAATTTAATGTACTAAATTTAAATGCATTACTAGTTAGCATATAAGGGAATAATACATATTAAAATAAATACAACATAATTGAATCCCAACTTTCTCCTACACATGCTTTGGTCCAAAACAAGCCCAAAGAACTAAGAAACACACCTATAGCCTTTATGAAACATGCCACACATATTTATGATTAAAAACAAGCATAAATGAGGAAATAATACTTCTAACAGAAATAAAATCATGGTGAATTCACCAAAGATGCTTTTTAGCATAACATTACCATAGCCAGAAGTTGGGCTCAAAAATAATTATTTTTGAAGCTACAAAAATCATCTAGGCAGATTTGTCAATTCCACAAAATGATTTTTATAAAAAGATTTCTTCAGTAACATTGTGCAATTTTTGGTGGGGTGACTAGTCATGACATGGAGTACAACATATCCAAAATATAGCTCAAGAACTTGTGTAGATTTTGCAGAAACATAGATCTAGGGATTTTACATTTCTATTTTTCAAGCAAAAACTGTAGCTCAAAAGTATATACATCTTTGGAGAAAGTTATAGTGCTTGTTACACTGAGCACAACAAAATTGGGTTTGCAATTTTTGGATTTTTCTGTGATTTTATAAAGATTTGTAAAGGTGCAGCACTTTGGATCTAGATCTGAAACTGATTCTTCGCGAACAGGTCCCTGATTTTCACAGTTAGGCCCTTAGACGGAAAACATCTTCTGCAATTGGGTCTCTGGGCGCGGCCAGCAGCGGGGATCGCCGGAATTCGGCCAAGGGAGGGTCGGGGTTGGCCGGGAAAGTGGCCGGGGATGATGAGGGACTCACCTAGGGTCGATTTGAGGGGTTGGAGGCGGCGGGAGGTGCTCCGGCGAGTGAGCTCGGCGGTGGCAGGCCATGGCGGCCGCTGGGAGCTTCGCTTCGGCGAGCAGGCAGCCCGGCCTGGACCACACACGGTCGGGGAAGCTCCAGGTGGTCCTAGTGGAGGTATGAGCAGGATTGGTTGGCGGCGACGAAGGTCGGAAGGTGGGGCTCACCGTGCGGCCTTCACTGGCAGACCGCGGCGGCTCTGAGGAGCGGCGGCGTCGCGCGCTGCAGGCGAGCTCCGGCTCTTAAATAGGCGGTCGAGCAAGAAGGGCGGTTCGCGCTCACCACGTCGTCAACATGGTCACGGTATGGGCGCAGAGAGACGACGACATGCAACGGAGTACGGCGGCGACACGGTTGGCCGGGTGGCGGAGGTCGGCGCGGCTCAGCCTGTTGGTGTGTGGCGCGTGGCGCAAGGGAAGAGGGCCGGAAGGGCGGTGCGACTGAGGTGGGCCCACTGCACACGTGTGGGAGAGCGCGCCCCTCGGCGTCCGGGCCTAGTCATCACGCGGGTGCGTGCTCTGGCACCGTCGGCGCACGATGTCGCACGGGAACGCGTTCTGGCGCAAAAACATTTCAGGTTGCCCGGTCTGTCGTATGGACCTCCCTGGGCCCACTGCCTCGGTGGGTGCCAGGACCGACTACTCGGTGGGCCCCTGGGACTACCCGACTTGCGCTACACGGCACCTGAAGGCGTGGAGCACAAGGACAAGACACGGGGAGTAGTACTCGGTTAGGACTCGTGCATGTTCCGCACTGTGTAGAGGTCTCCTAGACGTACTCGACTAGTACTCCTTCCCTACTCCGACTTGTAACCCCGCCTCCCGACTATATAAGGCGAGGCGAGGGACCGATCCCCGGATCATCTCATCCAATCTCAACTCACGGCGCACCATTGCACCAACCCGTAATCGTGCCCTATCAATCCGAGCTACGCGGCATACGAGACGTAGGGTATTACGCACCTCGCGGCCCGAACCCGTCTAAATTGTGTGCCGCGTGCCTCTTCCTTCGAGTTACCGATCTCGGCGAGTCACATTCATCTACTTCGGGTACTCCCCGTAGTAGGTTGCCGGTCCAAAACACCGACACTGGCGTGCCGGTAGGGGCTCTCGCTCGAGATCACATGGCGAACTCGACGGCTTCCGTTCTCATCAAGCCAACCGTCGCTTTCAACCGCGGCGACACCTTCGTCTTCGGCGCACGGGTCCGCATCGCCGATGGCGCGGGCTCCTTCCGGCGCCGCTTGATCATGCAACCCGACTCGAGGACAGCCTTGTGACGCTTCCCGAAGTTGTCACGGGCAAGCGCTCGCCGCAAGTTCGGCGAGATTTCGCTTTCCAACCTCCACGCTGACTTCGAGCTCGAGTCCGTCTCCAACTCGAACCCGACGTCGCCATGGGCCGTCGCGTGCGAGCCGGCTCCTCAGCCATCGCAGGCGGTCCCCTCTCCACGTCAGCGCTCTGTGCGTGGCCCCCGCGCTCCCAGCCGGGCCCGCACGGAGGCTTCTACACCACGCCGGGCCGGCAAGGAGCCCGTAACCGAGTACAACTCGGACTCCGACGCCGTCCCCCGGCCGCGTCTCGGACTCCAGCCCTCTCTCCGAGTTCTACTCGAACCCGGACTACGAGTTCGACTTCGGGTCGGACCCTGAGGAGCCCGAGTCCGAAGACGACTCCTCCGAGCTTCCCTTGTCGGGGGCCGGCCTGCGGGCCGGTTATAAGATCAACGCCGGCCGGGAGATACGTCTACCGGCCAAACCTCAAGCCCGCCGAGCCGACAACGAGAGGACTCACGCTACGTCGCCTACATCGACTCGCTACCGTTCCGGGGAGGGAACACCACTAGCCCAAGCCGACTCAAGTACACCAACCGAGGTGGCACCTTCGAGCCAAGCTTGGGCACGCCCGATCGTCAAGTCTTCATGGCCGCCGGCGACACCCCGGGGACCTCGAGCACGGCCGCGGACAAGTACTTGGAGGACATCTCCGCGGACGAGGCGTCCGTCGATGCCCCCGCGACGAGACCGACGCCAACGGGGGACACCCGGCGCGAACGTAACGGGGAAGCGCAACGAACGACGCCGGCGGCTTAGAGACAACCTTCCCATCCGCAACCTTGCGGAAGCTCTCGGCGGTTGAGAGCGAGTCCACACCACTCCCGAGCGAGTGCCTCATGTCGATCACCGCGATCGCACGCCGAGCTCGGGGCATACGAGCCGGGGAGGTCATCGCCAAGCTCGGCCGAAGAAGCCTACTTCATGCGGGTGGACAAGAGAGTCGCCCAACCTCCTCCGGCCAAGCCTCGCGACAACGAGGCTACTAGTCGCAGTGTTGACCCCGGTCCTAACCGTACTCGGGGCGACATCCCGGCCCGAACCAAACCGTCGACGCTCCACCGCCGGCGGACCCTCACGACAAGACAACGTCAACGGAGAAGTCGTCCCCCACGGGTGCTCCGGCCGGTGGTGGCGGCAACGACCCCGACGGCGGCGGCGGCCGCGGCGGCGGCTCCAACCACGGGGCCAACAAGAAAGCCGGGAGGCGGCGGCGTCGCGGCGGCCGCGGCCACGCGCACGGCCACGCCTCGGCGCCTCTCACGGCGGGTACGATGCTCGCCGGAGAATCGACGAGTTGCGGCGAGAAGAAGTCGACGACCGCCGCTCGAAGGCGACGGCTTCCCCGCCTTCTCACCTCGGCTTCGCAACCTACTCCTCCCCGACAAGTTCAAGCCTTTGGGGATCACCAAATACGACGCGAAGCAGATCCCATTCGGTGGCTCCGATGCTACGCTCTCTCCATCGAGAACGGCGGCGGCAACGGCGACACCAAGTGCCTCTACTTCCCCTTCGCTCGGACCAAGCCCCACTCACGTGGCTCGAGTCGCCGGACAAGCACTCAATCGACAAGTGGGACCGACCGAAGGAACAAGCTCACGAGCAACTTCGCGGGTGCCATGGGCCGTTCGGGTACTCGCATGGACCTCGCCATGATCAAGCGAGGAACAAGGCGAGACCCTCCGCAAGTACATGCGCCGCTTCTTCGACAAGCGCGCTACCGTCGTGGACGTCACCGACAAGGAGGTCATCGACCTCTTCCGGGACGGGCTCTACCATCGCCGCACCTTCGAGGACTTCGGCGGCGCCGCCCCAAGTCCATTCCCCACCTCAAGGACATGATCACGTCCCGGGCGGACGAAGAGGACAAGGCCAACGCCAAGTACGACGCCATCCGCGGCAAGTCCAAGCGAGTAACCAAGGTGGCGGCAGCAGCAGAAGCAACCCAAACCAAGGCGGCCGCAACAACAACAACAACAACAACAACTTCTCGGGTCCCAACCGCAAGCGCAAGCCGGACAACACCGTCGCGGCTATCCGGCGCCCTCCGAAAGGGAACTCGAAGAAGAACTCGGCGGGTTCAAAGACCCGTCGAAGGAGAAGTGCCCGTGGCATCCAAACGGCAACCATACCACCGAGTAGTGCTACCAGCTCAGGCATGCGCTCAAGGATACGCCGGAGCCACCGCACCCTCACGATCAGAAGAACAAGAAGAAGGACGGCGACGACTTCCAAGAACCCGAGAAGACCGTCAACGTCCTCTTCGGCGGACTACCCTGCGGGCGGGAGCGAAGGCTACTCGCCGTGAAGTGATGTCCATTGAACCGGCGGTTATGACCCCTCTCGGGTGGTCGAGACACCCATCACCTTCTCCCGCGCGGACCAATGGACCGGCTTCTCCGAACCGGGGACGCTTCCCCCTCGTCCCGAAACCAACGATGGCGGGCTCTAAGCTCAACAAGGTGCTCATCGACGGCGGAAGCGGGCTCAACGTCCTCTTCACCAAGACTCTCGGGGAAGATGAACCTTGACGTCACCCCCATGCTCGACAAGAGCGAAGCATGCCCTTCTACGGCATTGTCCCGGCAACGCGGCTATCCCACCGGGTTCGGTGGTACCGCGCGGTTACCTTCGGGGCGTCTCGCGACAACTACCGCACCGAGTACATCAAGTTCGAGGTCGCGGATATCGAGACTTCCTACCATGCCATCCTCGGCGGACCGGCCATCGCCAAATTCATGGCGGTGCCCCACTACACATACTTGGTACTCAAAATGCCAAGTCCAGTCGGCGTACTCTCCCTCCAAGGGGACTTGAAGATCTCTCACGACCGCGATACGAGAGGCCGTGGTGATTGCTTCGACAAATCAAGTACCCACCCCAATGATGGAGGTCTACGCCGCGTCGAAGAAGCTTGCCACAAGCGAACTCGACATCCCGGAGAAGTCCGACGGCGCCAACAAGCCTCGGCCACCCGAGGAGGTGCTCACCAAGACGGTCGACCTCGGAACGGGCGACCCCACCAAGACTACCACCATCGGGGCCGGCCTCGACCCCAAATAGGAAGACGCGCTCATCGGCTTCCTTCGGGCTAACCGCGACATCTTCGCGTGGAAGCCGACGGACATGCCGGGAGTGCCCGGGGAGCCGATCGAGCACCGCCTCAACGTCGACCCAAAGGCTACCCCCAAGCGACAACATCTCCGACGCTTCGCCGACGACGGACGGGACGCCATCAAGAAGGAGCTCGCCAAGCTACTCGCGTCGCCGGCTTCATCGGAGAAGTCTTCCATCCTGAGTGGCTCGCCAACCCCGTCCTCGTTCGCAAAAAGAACTCGAACGAGTGGAGGATGTGCGTCGACTACACCGACCTCAACAAGCACGCCCCCCAAGGACCCCTTCGGGTTGCCGCGGATTGATCAAGTCATCGACTCCACGGCGGGCCGCGACCCGCTCTCGCTTCCTCGATCGCTACTCCGGTACCACCGGATCGCAATCAAGGAGGAAGACCAGAGAAGACCGCGTTCATCACCCCGTTTGGCGCGTATCGCTACACGACCATGTCCTTCGGGTTGAAGAACGCCGGCTCTACCTACCAACGGGCCATCCAGGCCTGCTTCAAGCGGCAACTCAACAAGAACGTCGAGGCCTACGTGGATGACGTGGTTGTCAAAACCAGGGACTCCAGTACCCTCATCGACGACCTTGAAGAGACCTTCGCATCGCTACGCGAGTACCGCCGGAAGCTCAACCCGAACAAGTGCGTCTTCGGCGTCCCTTCGGGCAAACTACTCGGCTTCATCATCGCCCCGTGGCATCGAAGCCAACCCCGAGAAGATCTCCGCCATCACCAGCATGAAAGCTCCTACGAGCATCAAGGACGTCCAGAAGCTGACAGGGTGCATGGCGGCATTGAACAGATTCATCTCGAAGCTAGGAGAACGGGGTCTCCCCTTCTTCAAACTACTCAAGCACCATGAGAAGTTCGTGTGGACCGCAGAGGCGGACCAAGCCCTTGCCCAGCTCAAGGACTTCCTGTCGAAGCCGCCAGTCCTCACGGCTCCCTACAAGGGCGAGCAGCTACTGCTCTACCTCGCGGCGACTACTCACGTGGTCGATCGCCATCGTTGTCGAGCGGCGGGGAAGACGGCCACGCCTACCCGGCCCGGGGCGCCCGGTCTACTTCGTAAGCGAGGTTCTATCGAGTCCAAGGCTCGCTACCGCCCGTACGAAGCTTCGTACGCTCTACTCATCACCTCGCGGAAGCTACGACACTACTTCCGGGGAGTACTCGGTCTCCGTCGTCACCGACTACCCGCTCGGCGACATCCCGAGGAACCCGCACGCCACCGAAGGATCTCCAAATGGGCCGTCGAGCTCGGCGCCCTCACCATCGACTTCAAGCCACGCACGGCCATCAAGTCGCAAGCTCTAGTCGACTTCATGGCGAGTGGCGGGAGAACCGCCTACCTACTCCCACCGTGCGACCGAGCATTGGGTGATGTACTTCGACGGCTCACTCAACCTCGAGGGCGCAGGCGCAGGGGTACTCCTGATCTCTCCAACGGGCGAACAACTTAAGTACGTCCTGCAGATCTTCTGGAAGGTCTCAAACAACGAAGCCGAGTACGAAGCCCTCCTACACGGGCTCCGCCTCGCGGCTTCACTTGGCATCAAGCGGCTACTAGTCTACGACGACTCCGCAGTGGTCATCAACCAAGTCAACAAGTTGTTGACGGATAAAAGACGTATCCCTCTACGATCCGCAAGCGTACGGACCCCACACCTTTTTCACCACGGGATTCCCAAGGTTCTTGTCAATCCGCGGAGCAAGGGGATTACAAGCGTTCGATCAACAACGACACACTAGCTACTAAAACCCTAACTACTATTATACTAGAAAACACTAAACTACACTAAAGAGAATGATAAACGATCAAGAGAGAAGACACTCGCCCACGGGTCTACGATACTAGAGCATGCAATCGCTTAAAGACATGAAAAACCAATCTAATCTATCGGGGTTGTGACCACGGTTTCGCCCTTTCCCTCCTCTCGTACCGTCACTACGCGAAGGTATTCATGACTAGACCTTTGATGGCCACGGCGTATTGAATGGATCCAAGGAAGCATTGGAGCTCGTACTCCCTCTACGGCATGGTAGCTAACCTTTAAGCATTAAAGTATATTCAACACAAGATGATAGATAGAAAATCCGACAAAGTGCGATTACATCTCACGATCGATTACAACCCATGGACGAATGAGAAGATTACCCCATCAAGGTGCCGATCATGGCACCGTTGATCATGGTTTCCCTTCCGCCGGTGTCTTCCTCCTTCTCCACGAGAGGGTGCTTCCTTCGAGGTGGTTGATCTCCACCGGAGATCCTCCTCCTCTCTCTCTAGCTTGTGGATGGCCTTCGGGTGCGAATAAACTCCTCTCCGTCCGTTGGCGGCGCGTCGGGGGTTTTAGGGTCGAAGATCCTTCGAGGGCAAGGAAGACGGGACCGAACCGATGCCCGAAGTGGGCCGGGCCGATCCGACCGGGCCGGCCGGCCCGAGCCCGTTTCGGCCCGGTTCGGTCGCCCTTTTTGCTCCGTGGGTCCTCGTGCACTTATCTACTTCGCCCCCTCCACTTGGATGATTTTGACGCCGTTATCCTCGCGATCAAGATGGAGACTCTCTTTGCATGAAGTTTGATCTTTTACGCTTCAATCCCGGGGTGTTCCTCGTAGCACTTCGGTCCTCACCACCATTGGAAGTAATTTCGCCGAGCTCATGAACACGAACAAGACTCCATGAATGCTCCTTTGAACTTATTGCAAATCCGTCCTTTATGTCCATGATTTCCTACATAAATACAACACTTCCAAATGCATGCACAAAGATGAACTTGTTATATGATTAGTGTGCCTAGTGGCGGGTTAGTTCAATAATCAAATCCAAACCAAAGTGTAATGAACATGCTAGGTGCACCAAAATACACCGTCAACATCTCCCCCACACTTAGCTCTTGCTCGTCCTCGAGCAAGTACTCGTAAAAGAACTTCGTCCAAGGCGTGTAATCGTGTACCACTTATCCTTCTTCACAAGTTAGTCAATCCCTTCATCATTAATACATAAACACAAAGTAATGATAATCAAACATAAACATGGGCGTTTAGAACTTTTACCACGTCGAGATTTACCCCACAACTCAAACTCTTCACTCGAAGCCTTCAATTTCAGCCATACTTACTTCTTTGCTTCCATCGGAGGGTTTTTATGGTTTTCAAAACAAAAATTCCCGCAACAAGTGTTAGACAAAAACCTTTCTCCAAGCTCTCTCAAGTCACTCATATGAAGTGTCTATCCTAACCAAATTTTATAAAACTCTCACCTCCCATTAATCTCTCATATATCATGTAAAAGTGGAGCTATAGGTAGGGCTAGCGCAATCAACACAAGTATTGTCAAACTAAGAACTTCCTCTAATGGTTGTCTACCTTTCGAGCCAATGATCATGAGAATTAACCATATGTAGGGATATCAAGGACGAGAAGATTTAGAATGGTGGACATGTGCAAGGGCAAAAGAAAATTGTGACTTCAAGGCACCAATGATGTCCTCGTTGTCGGATTGCACATGGTTGGAAATAGAGTAAAAGTTTCGTCTCACAATCAACGTGACATCCTTCCTTACACTTTATTATTTTTCTTTTCTTTCACTTGATCCATCCCTCTCATGTCTTCATTGCTAACTCATCTTTCTCTTTTCTTTTTCTTCCTTCATTCACATATGATGATTTTTTTTTCTTTTTTCTTTTTTTTTCTTTTCCATACACATACTTTTTCTCTTTATTTTTCTCTCTCTTGACATCTTTTCAAAGCTTTCAATTCTCCCTTTTCTCGCATGCACACAATCTGAAATTTTTAAATAAACCATGCTAGAGACGAGACGAAACTTTGAAAATAGGTTGTGTTCAAGGAATACGATGTTCAAAAGAGATGTATAAGGTTAGGTATGGAATTCAGTGATATGCATGACTTTCGTTGCGAAAGTCATGAACCGAATATATGACGAGGCTAGCAACAAAAGATAAGTACAAGGACATGATCATTGCTCGAAATTAAAACTCACCAAGAGAGAAGGGTCCTAGCCTAACTCATCGTGCTAATCACACTTATAGTGGAGCGAAAAAAACAAACTTGGCTTTGGATAGGAATTTTTTATACTCTCAACTTGGAAAAAGAGATTTTGCTAACCTTTATTACAAGGGTTTTAATATAATTTTCAGAACTGAAATCCTCCAATTTTTAGCATCGAACATAGCACAACTAGCATGTGAAGCTCAAGATCGAAGTGCGGTATGGGTACTTTAAGTAGTAGCGATTCCACTAAGCACCACGGTAAACGATTTTCAAACCACATACTTGTGTTCATATATCAAGAATCGAAGATTAGACAAACAAGTAAATAAAGATAAACAATATATAAAACACAAAGATATATATAAGACTCTTTTTATTTGGTTTTCTTGACTCAACACTAGTTTAAGACACTTGCAAAAAAAAATTTAAAAACAGACTCGAAAACTAAAGACTCATTAAAACGCTAAGACTCTCACACGAAGATTAAACCGAACCTAAACTTGAAGTTCAAAAGCTAAGGCTAGCGAGCTAGCTCTCCCCCACACTTAAAACATACGACGTCCTCGTCGTATCTTACAAAAATCCTAAGGGGAAAACTAGATTTAATGGTACTTCGAGCAAGCTTTGCACCACTTGCCTCTCATGTTTCCAACCATGCCGAAAAGCTTGCGCACGTTACGGTTAAGGAACTTGTAGTCATCTTCAACTACGCGCTCCAAGTCCTCCATACGCTCGCTTCATCGCTTCCATGGTTTGAAGACATTCGTCGGCCGACGCGTAGAGAGCTGCGATGGATTGACGGCAAACTCGACAAAGACACCGATGCAATCCGAAGGGGTCGTCGTCGCCATAATCTCCACCGTTGTCACCACCGTCGTCGCCACCTCCATTGTTGTCGCCTTCGCCACCGCCGTTGCCGTTGCCGTTGGGGCCTTCGGGAGTCCTTTCATAAGGATGCTCATCCCAATCATCATCATCTCTACCGGCGGCCGCCCACGAGCTTGGGCTACGATCATCGGAGAAGTCGCCATCCCCATAATCCTTAGGCTCCGGCGACACCTCCTTGTAATCCTTGCACTTGATGCCTTGGAGACGTGCCGACCTTCGAATGGGTGTAGGGACCTTCTCTCCTTTGACGGGGTGGCGAGATGCAAGAGCTCCGGTCGGGACACGTCCTCCGCAACGGATACGTGCGGTCCTCTTGACGGGTAGCTTGACCTCGCATCGCATCGCCTCCTCCATCGATGGCTTCTTGGCTTCTACCTTCAACCCTAAGCTTTTTGGAGGCTCAATGGTCGCTACAAGGGTGCAACACATTGCATGAAAGATTTGATTCTCGAGCTCCCAATTCGGCCAAATATATAGTCCTGAGAGAAAAGCCCTGGGAACCTTATTTTCCTTTTTTACACTTCCCTTAAAATTTTCCGACCAAACAAGGAAGTCAAAAAGGAGCAATTCGGGCGAAATTCGGGGACATCGGGCGTCGGGCCCCCCTTGGGCCGATCCGACTGGGCCGGCCGGCCCACCCTGCCTCGGGGGCCGGGCCGGTCCGGTTTTTTGCACACCGCCCTATTTTTTTCGTCCTCAGCCCATGGGAAAAAGTTGGCCCAGTTAATCTTCGCGAAAAACTCCAGAGAGCTAAAAGAAAAATTATTTACAGAAGTTGGTGCCTTGTTTTTCGTCCTAGGCGGGACGTTCGGGCTCTTCCTCCATGGTAAAGACGTCAACATGATGAATGGGCACGACGTCGGGTTCGTAGTAAACCTTAAGCCGCTGTCCATTCACCACAAATTGATCGCCGTTTATATCCATAATGGTTACCGCTCCGTTGGAGAACACCGAATGCACAACATAAGGTCCGTCCCACTTGCTTTGCAATTTCCCCTTTCCGAAGGTTTTAAACCTCGAATTGTAGAGGAGGACCTTATCTCCTTCTTTGAATTCTTTTTTCTTCAATCTTTTATCATACCACCTTTTGATTCTCTCCTTGTATATGCTTGCGTTTTCATAAGCTTTCAACCTCAACTCCTCTAGCTCGCTTATTTGAATTCTCCGTTTCACCACCGCGGCATCGAGATCAAGGTTCATCTCTTTAATCGCCCAATAGGCTTTATGTTCTAACTCGACCGGAAGGTGGCAAGCTTTTCCATAGACGAATTGATAAGGAGTCATACCTATCGGTGTTTTAAACGCCGTTCGATAAGCCCATAAAGCTCCGTCTAATTTCTTTGACCAATCCTTGCCTCCCTTCTCTATGGTCTTGTTGAGTATGCTTTTTAATTGCCTATTTGACGTTTCCGCTTGTCCGTTGGTTTGTGGGTGATAGGCCGTGGAGACCCTATGCTCAATTCCCAACTTGGACAAGCACTTTTTAAAGTTCTTCCCGGTGAAATGAGTTCCTCCATCACTTATCAAGATTCTCGGTGTACCGAAACGGGGAAAAATCACGTTCTTGATCATAGTGATGGACTCCTCCGTAGAAGCTTTACGACATGGTATAGCCTCTACCCACTTGGATACATAATCAACCATAACAAGTATGTACTCGAATCCAAATGAGTTTTTTAAAAGGCCCCATGAAGTCTATGCCCCATACATCGAATATGTCGATTTGCAAGTTGTATTTCAAAGGCATAGAATTTCTTTGAGAGATGTTTCCGGTTCTTTGGCATTCGGGGCATGACGCAACATATCTTTTAGTATCTTCATGCATCTCCGGCCAATAGAATCCGCTCGACCATACTTTGGCTTCGGTTCGAAAATGGCTATAGTGCCCACCGTACTCCGCCGAGTGGCACTTCCTTAGAATCTCAAGCCTCTCTTCTCTTGGCACACATCTTCTCATCACTCCATCATTGCCAAGCTTGAAGAGGTATGGTGCATCCCAAAAATATTTCTTACTTTCGAAATTATCTTCCTTTGAGTGTTTTTGTCTAGATGATCGAGGGGCATCTTTCGAATTGCTCGAATGATGTCGATCATCCAAGTATCTTTATCAAGCACTCTATAGAGGTGGTCATCTCTCATCTTATCTTCTATGGGCTCTTTATCATCTTGCCCACGATTCATCCTAGACAAATGATCGGCCACAACATTTTCCACCCCCTTTTTATCACGAATTTCAACATCGAACTCTTGGAGAAGAAGGATCCAACGAATCAAACGTGGTTTAGCTTCCTTCTTAGCCAAGAGATACTTTATGGCCGCGTGATCGGTGTAAACAATGACTTTCGAGTTCACGATGTAGGATCTGAATTTTTCGAAAGCGAATACCACCGCTAGCAACTCTTTTTCCGTAGTGGCGTAATTTAATTGTGCCCCACTAAGAGTTTTGCTAGCGTAGTAAACGGCGTGAACTCGGCCTTCCTTTCTTTGTCCCAAGACCGCGCCTACGGCGTAGTCACTTGCGTCACACATGATCTCGAAAGGTTGGCTCCAATCCGGAGGTTGGATGATGGGAGCACTCACCAACGCATTTTTCAAGGTCCGAATGCCGCTAGACACTTCTCATCAAAGTCGAAAGCCACATCCTTTTGAAGAAGGTGTGTTAAAGGCTTAGTGATCTTCGAGAAGTCCTTTATAAATCTTCTATAAAATCCGGCATGGCCTAGAAAGCTCCTTAAGGACTTAATATCCGTAGGAGGTGGGAGTTGCTCAACCGTCTCTACCTTAGCCTTGTCCACTTCAATTCCTCTCTCGGATATAACATGTCCGAGCACTATGCCTTGCTTAACCATGAAGTGGCACTTTTCCCAATTTAAAACCAAATCTACCTCCGCACACCTTGTAAGGACCTTTTCTAAGTTTGCTAAGCAATCCATGAACGTCTTCCCGTAAACGGAAAAATCATCCATAAACACTTCAACAATCTCTTCGATGAATTCCGAAAACACGGCCATCATGCAACGTTGAAAAGAGGCCGGAGCGTTGCATAGGCCGAAGGGCATCCTCCTATATGCAAACGTTCCGTAAGGACACGTAAATGTTGTCTTATGTTGATCTTCTGGGTGAATGGGAATTTGCATGAACCCCGAGTATCCATCGAGAAAGCAAAAATAAGCGTGGTTTGCTAACCTCTCGAGCATCTCGTCTATGAACGGTAGGGGGAAGTGATCTTTCTTCGTCGCTTTGTTAAGCTTACGGTAATCAATACACATCCGCCACCCGGTCACGGTTCTTTGCGGTATTCTTCACCACGGTCAAACCTCCTTTCTTCGGCACACAATGTACCGGGCTCACCCATTCGCTATGCGGAACCGGGTAGATGATTCCGGCATCAAGTAACTTGATAACCTCTTTCTTTACTACCTCTCGCATGGCATGGGTTAGCCTCCTTTGATGGTCCACTACAGGCTTACATTGGTCTTCCATTGGTATACGATGAGTGCAAAAGGCTGGGCTAATACCTTTGAGATCATTAATTGAATATCCAATCACCTTCCTATGTTTTTTTAATAAAATCAGCAACGCTTCATTTTCTTCGGGACTCAACTCGTCGCTCACAATGACTGGATAAGTTTTATCTGGCCCCAAAAATTCATATTTTAATCCCTTGGGCAAAGGTTTGAGGTCTACTTCGGGCACTTGTGGCTCCTCGGGTTTGATTTCTCCTATGTCTTCGAACTTCTCTTCCTCCACGCTACCATCATGCGGCTCTAAGCCTTTTGTTGCTTCCTCTAGTTCTTCATCTTGTTGATTACTAATTTGATTTTCCATCGCTCTTTGCAGCGGGTCTCTAAGGGTTTCAACAAAACAAAGACTATCTATCTCTTCTATTTCTTCATCTTCGGGAGGAAAAGGAGTAAGGTGCTTAGAAGCGCGAAGAAAGTTATATGTGTACTTTGTTCCATTAAGGTTCATTGTTACTTTGCCTTCTCCGGCATCTAACACGGCATCAACCAACTTAAGAAAAGGCCTACCTAAGATTATATGATCAGAATTACCATGGTAAGCATCAATAACAAAGAAATCGGTTGGTATATAGTTTCTAGAGATTTTTACTTTCATGTTGCAAGCAATACCTAGAGGTTTGATAGTTCTACCATCTCCCATAATTAATTTCGTTGATGTTGGAGCTAAGTCTAGGTTGTGGTATTGAACTTTATCGTAAATTTTAGAAGATAGAACACTTACTTGGGCTCCGATGTCGCATAAGGCTTTGCATTGAACTCCGTTGATCTCGCAACTCAAGTGCGGCGTCATCTTCTCTTCTTCTTCGGATCCGATCGAATAAATTTCAGCAAGGCGAGCGTATGGTGATGCTTCGGGCTTGATCCCCATGATCCTCTTCACCTCGGCAATATGTTCCGGATCCACCACATCATCTCCAAAGAGCTTTTCAAAAATCTCACCGGTGGTTTCGAGGTCGTATGAATTTTCGACCTTCCTCTCCGGTGGGAAATCGACTTCCAATGCTCTTGCCATTCCCTTTTGATTAGGGAACGGTCTTCTCTTGTCGAATACTTCTCCGTAATCAATAGGAACCCAATCCATTGGCTCGAACTCCCTTAGTGGCTTCGCGCTTGACATGCTTCTCTTGTTCGTCTCATTTTGTGCGGCGAAGTCGACGTTTGATGTAGTTCTTGACTTGATGTGTTCTTGTTCAAGCTTCTCCATGATTGGCTCCTCTTTTGTGACTTCCGGGTTGCCTCTTTAGAAAAATCAGCAAGCTTTTTCTTCCTTGAATTGAATTCCGGCTCTTCCGCAAGTCTTGTTTCCCAATCTCTTCGCATGGCAGCCGCTTTACTAACTTTTTGTAGAAGTTGGGCGGCTTCCGTGAGTGTTTTCTCCATGAGATCCCCACCCGCACACATTTCGACGTGTCGCATGCAACTAGGGGTTAGGGAAAAGAAAAATGTATGCAAGAGTACGTCACCGGTGAAGCCGAGTTTTGGTCCTTGTTCGATTAATTCGTTAAACCTATCCCGTGCTTGGTCTATCCCTTCCTCTTCTCCTTGCATAAAATTGATCACTTGCCTCCTTAGATGTTGAACCTTGCTCATTGGAAAGAACTTCTCGCAAAACTTCTTTGTCAACTTGTTCCAATTGCCTTCAACTTCAAAGGACGCAACCGAATACCATGTCTTTGCTTTGCCGGCAAGTGAGTAGGGAAAGAGATTCCATTTGAACCATTCATCGGGAACTCCTTCTTGACGCACCGTGTTGCATATTGTCGTGAAATCCCTTATGTGTCTATATGGGTTCTCCGTAACCATCCCTTCAAATGGGTTTTCCGCCACCATCTTCATGATCTTGGATTTAATTTCATACTTGGTCGCTTCGAGCTTCGAATCCGACTCTTGTACCTTTATGTCTTCACATCGAGGGCTAGCGTAATCCCTTAATGATTTCTCCGGTTCTTCCACGGGTTGATTAACGAACTCCATCTAGACAATAAGATAAAAACAAAAACAAAAAAAGAAACAAGTGTTTTTCGATAATATATGTTAGATATAGCAAATAAAAGATAAACTAAAATATAAAACTAAGTTAGATGCAAATCAAACGATGTAAACTAACTTACTCCCCGGCAACGGCGCCAGAAAAAGGGGCTTGTTGACGGATAAAAGACGTATCCCTCTACGATCCGCAAGCGTACGGACCCCACACCTTTTTCACCACGGGATTCCCAAGGTTCTTGTCAATCCGCGGAGCAAGGGGATTACAAGCGTTCGATCAACAACGACACACTAGCTACTAAAACCCTAACTACTATTATACTAGAAAACACTAAACTACACTAAAGAGAATGATAAACGATCAAGAGAGAAGACACTCGCCCACGGGTCTACGATACTAGAGCATGCAATCGCTTAAAGACATGAAAAACCAATCTAATCTATCGGGGTTGTGACCACGGTTTCGCCCTTTCCCTCCTCTCGTATCGTCACTACGCGAAGGTATTCATGACTAGACCTTTGATGGCCACGGCGTATTGAATGGATCCAAGGAAGCATTGGAGCTCGTACTCCCTCTACGGCATGGTAGCTAACCTTTAAGCATTAAAGTATATTCAACACAAGATGATAGATAGAAAATCCGACAAAGTGCGATTACATCTCACGATCGATTACAACCCATGGACGAATGAGAAGATTACCCCATCAAGGTGCCGATCATGGCACCGTTGATCATGGTTTCCCTTCCGCCGTGTCTTCCTCCTTCTCCACGAGAGGGTGCTTCCTTCGAGGTGGTTGATCTCCGGCCCGGAGATCCTCCTCCTCTCTCTCTAGCTTGTGGATGGCCTTCTCGGTGCGAATAAACTCCTCTCCGTCCGTTGGCGGCGCGTCGGGGGTTTTAGGGTCGAAGATCCTTCGAGGGCAAGGAAGACGGGACCGAACCGATGCCCGAAGTGGGCTGGGCCGATCCGACGCGGGCCGGCCGGCCCGTGCCCGGTTTCGGCCCGGTTCGGTCGCCCTTTTTGCTCCGTGGGTCCTCGTGCACTTATCTACTTCGCCCCCTCCACTTGGATGATTTTGACGCCGTTATCCTCGCGATCAAGATGGAGACTCTCTTTGCATGAAGTTTGATCTTTTACGCTTCAATCCCCGGGGGTGTTCCTCGTAGCACTTCGGTCCTCACCACCATTGGAAGTAATTTCGGCGAGCTCATGAACACGAACAAGACTCCATGAATGCTCCTTTGAACTTATTGCAAATCCGTCCTTTATGTCCATGATTTCCTACATAAATACAACACTTCCAAATGCATGCACAAAGATGAACTTGTTATATGATTAGTGTGCCTAGTGGCGGGTTAGTTCAATAATCAAATCCAAACCAAAGTGTAATGAACATGCTAGGTGCACCAAAATACACCGTCAACACAAGTCCTGGGACCGCAACAAGGAGAACATGGACGCCTACTGCCTAGAAGTCCGCAAGCTCGAGAACAAATTCTATGGTCTCGAGTTCCACCACATCGTTCGCGACAACAACGTTGCAGCGGACGTCCTCTCGAAGCTCGGATCCACCCGTGCCCAAATACCCGCGGGCGTCTTCGTCCATGAGCTTCACGCGCCATCCATCCCGGAGCCGGCGCCGCCGACCACCGTCCCGGCTAACCAACCACCGGGCGGGACGTCATGATGATCGACGTGGACCGGAGGCAACCCTTCATCGACTACCTCGGCGAGGCGAAGGTCCCCTCCGACAAGAACGCAGCCCGAACAACTCGTCCGCCGCGCCAAGTCTTACGTCCTCGTCGGCGACAAGCTTTACAAGCGAGGCGCATCTTACGGAGTACTCATGAAATGCGTCCCTCGCGAAGAAGGCGGGGACATCTTGGAGGAAATCCACAAGGGTGTCTGCGGCAACCACGCGTCCTCCCGCACGCCGGTCGGCCAAGGCCTTCCGCGAGCCTTCTACCGGCCCACGGCCCCGGGCGATGCCGAAGAACTCGTCGACACCGCCAAGGATGTCGGTTCTTCGCCAAGCAAAGAACACGTCCCCGCCTACAAGCTAGTCACCATACCACCAACCCGGCCCTTTGCCCGCCGGGGGCTCGACATGATTGGGCCACTGCCAACTGCGCCAGGAGGATTCAACCGGCATCGGTGGCTATCGACAAGTTCACCAAGTGGATCGAGGTCAAGCCGGTCACATGCCCCAAGGCTGACAGAGTACTCGACTTCTTGGATGAACTCGTGCACCGCTACGGGCTACCCCACCGCATCATCACAGACCTGGGGTCCAACTTCAACAACCACCGCCCGGGAGTACCGCGAGAACAGCGGAATCGACGTCAGATACGTCTCCGTCGCCCATCCACGGGCCAACGGACAAGTCGAGCGCGCCAACGGGATGGTGCTCGACGCCCTCAAGAAGCGGCTACACGACGCCGCTAATTCAAAAGGGGGCAAGTGGATCAAGGAACTACCCAATGCACTCGGGGGCGCGGACTCAACCATCCAAGCCAACGGGGCAATCCCCCTACTTCTCGGTCTACGGCTCCGAAGCCATCCTCCCCGGCGGATGTCATATGGAACTCGCCGGCGGTGGAGCACTACGACGAAGGCGTCTCGGAAGACGACGCAGACGAGTTGACATCGACGGCCTCGAAGAAGCTCGCCGTGCCGCCCTAGTCCAATCGGCAAGGTACTCGGAGGGTATCCGACGCTACCACGATCGCAACGTCAAGGAACGCTCCTTCAACGTTGGAGATCTTGTCCTCCGCCGTATCCAGAACACGGAGGGACTTCACAAGCTCAGCTCCCCTTGGGAAGGCCCCTTCACCGTGGCTAAGGTGACCGGGCCAGGCTCCTACCGCCTCCAAACACTCGAAGGCGAAGAAGTCAACAACTCGTGGAACGTCGACCAGCTCTGTCGATTCTACGCCTAGTCTACTCGACTACTCCGGGGTTCAAGTCTACACGACTACATCAACACCCCCCTTGCCGCGAGCGACCCTCCGGTCCCGGCTTCAAGTCTCCGGACTACTCTACTCCGAGTCCCGGCCCCGTGCGGCTACCTACGGACCACGGGCCGCAATGAGCGTCAAGGACTCTAGCAACGGTCTACCAAGAAGACCACACTTCAAGATCCGGCCTCGCACGGCTACCTACGGATCTCGCGATCCGGCCCTACACGGCTACCTACGGATCACTCACCGTAAGCGGCTACCC
The DNA here is from genome assembly GCA_947561735.1 of Cenchrus americanus. Taxonomy (NCBI): domain Eukaryota; kingdom Viridiplantae; phylum Streptophyta; class Magnoliopsida; order Poales; family Poaceae; genus Cenchrus; species Cenchrus americanus. The sequence goes on from OX387242.1 coordinate 195,239,568, forward strand.
GCTCCGGTACTACTCGACCGTAAGCGGCCTTCGGTCCGGCGACTACTTGTAACTACGGCCCCGGCCACCCGGGCGTACTTCTTCAGTAATAAAGTTTGATTGTTCATCAACTTCTTTCTTGTCTACTCCCGCGACGGACCGCTGCTAAGCCGAGTACTACTACTCGCACCTACTCCACGATGGGCGCTCCGCACTCCGAGATCGCGGTTACGAGTACTCATTGATGGAACTTCACATTTCATTGATATATGAGATAGTTCATTACAAGCGTTTCCTATACAACCATGGCTACTAGCTATCTACGCAGGCTACCGGAGATTCAACTTATCGGCTACCGCTCCGCGATGGGAGCCATCTCGCTCCAAAGCAACTCGGCGCATCGCTCGTCCGAGCGGTTGGCGGCTACCCCGCCGGCGACTACCTCCACCGGGGCCTTCGGGAAGTACGACTTCATGAAGGCCGGCACCGCCGGGATCGACTTGGCCATGTGCTTCACGTAGGCGGCCAGCCGGCTTGGCACTTCACGAAGTCGATCCGCCAACGGAGCGATCTTGGGGCCGCCCGGGTGCGGCACCAGGAGCCTCGCGATTGGGAGGGCAGCCTCTTCCAGGTCCTTGAGTTGGGCTCGGAGCGCCTCGCAGTCTTCGTTCAACTTCTGCAAGGATTTGTAGCAGTTGACAAGATCCCGGTCAGAAGCAATTCTCAATTCCATGTGCTTCTCGCACTCGACGGCCAGCTCCTTGTAGTCGAGTTCAAGTACCTGGCGGGCTTCTTGCTCCCGGTAGAAGAGATTCTTCATGCTGATCTCCGAGCCCTTCAGTCGCTCCACCTGGCCTTCGAGTTCTGCAACACCGGAACGCAACAACGGGTCAGAGCTTGGTGACTTCCAACAAGTACCCGACAAGTCAAGAGACGTACCTTTGTTCTTGTTGCGGAGGCCTTTGTTTTTCCGCACCAGCTCGTCGCTCTTCGCCTGCAGGTCCATCACATCGTTGTGATACTTGGCGAAGGCGGCGTCAAGCTTCGACTGCATGGCGGCCGCGTGCTTCCTCGACTTCACGAGCTGCTCCTCCAAGGCTTCAGCTCGCAGCACCGTGTCCCCATAGCCTTGCAGCAGATTGGACTTCTCGCGGGATCGCTCCGCGACGTCCTGCGGAAGACAAGTCCAAGTCGGCGCAGTACTCAACGAAAGGATTGACTACTCGGGAGGCAACGGCTACGTACCTTCATCCTTTGTTCGGCTCGTCGCATCGCCTCCAGATGCTTGCGCCAACACCGCCGGCTCGATCAGATCGTCGGCAAGCAGCTCGATCCCGCCACGGCTACTTGTCGTAGCCTCCGTCATCGGCGCCGAGCGGATAGGCTCCGCGTCTTGGATCTCCGGGGACCGGATCGCCACCTCCAGGGCAACCCCTGGCGACGTGGCAGCCGCCTCCTCCTCGGCGGACTTCTCGACGGTCTCCCCCATGGGCTCGGGGGCTTCTACCGCAGCCTCCGGGGCTTCTGGTGTCAACTCCTGCATGGGTACCCCTGCAGGGATGTCACCCCCTTCAGCGCCTGTCACCAAGGAGCACGCGCATCAGTATCTACGACTACTCCTTTCGGGGCTCTATAGCTTCAGGAGGAGTACTCACCTTCGACTACGACCGCCTCCGGCAGCGGCGCTTCGGCAGCTGGTGGCTCGGTCGCGGCTTGGGCCTCGGGAGCGGGCTCTTCGACGGGCGGCGCGGCCCTCTCTCGCCTCCGCCGCCGTGGGCTCCTCTCCGTCCCGGCTCAAGTCGGTGGATTTCCTGCACAAGTACCCACAAAGGTTCATCAGACAATATCGACTACTGCAATGAGTACTACTCATGAAGGCGTGGTGCTTACAAGTTCGACCGGGACGATAGTCACGGCCGGCGCACCGAGGATGCTGGCAATGTCAACCAGCCCACCCTCGGCGGGCGTTTCTTCCTCCGCCTCTCCGACTACCGCCTCCTCCACGGCGGCGGTGGCCGCGCGCGGACGTTCTCTGCGCCCCTCGCGGCTTCCACCTCCTCGGCGGCGGCGGTCGCGGGTACTCGCTCCCTCTCCGGGGCGGGGGGGCCGGCGCCCACGCGCGCCGGGAAGTTCTTCGACGGTAGGGGGCCGGACTTCGGCTTCCGGCCGGTTCCCCCCACCGTGGGCCACGTGCCCTCATCGCCCTCCTCCACGGGCTCGGTGGCGGCCTCTCCCCGCACACATGGATGACTACTCGTCGGCACCGTACTCGATCGTTGGGTACTCGACTACTCCGCTCGAGATGATTTACCTCGGGGAGGCGTGGTCTCCGAGACCTTCATCTTCTTGGCTACCCGCTTCTTGGCGGGGTTGCGCGGCTTCTTCGGCGGCGCGGCAAGGCTAGCCTCCAAGCTAGCCGAGGGTCTTGGATGAGAGGTACATGAGGCAAGCCCGGACGGCTAAACCTCGACCGCAACCGGAAGCGGTCTGCGGCGTCTCCTCGTCCTCCTCATCATCGGAGGCATCCTCCACGATGACGGGATCGTCGTCGTCTCCGACTACTCGGCGCTCCTTCGCCTTCTCCACCGTCGGGACCTCAATTCCGCTTGGTGGGGGCGCGGCTCGGAGACAAACCGCTTCACATCATCCTCGCGCAAAAAACGGCGACAAGGCGTCGCAACTCGCTACAAGTGCCTACTACTCGACGAGGCGGGTACGACTACCTACCTCGTTGGGCGGGCGCGCGGCGGAGAACTCCTCGACAGGCACGCCGTGTACTCCCAAGATGTCCTTGAAGATCCTCGACAACCTCTCGACGATGTCGTTGTCTTCAATTTCGCCCCCCGCATCCGCGACGTGTCGTCGTCGCCGGTGTACTCGAAGCCCATCGTATCCCGCGCGGACGGCGGGCCGGATCCGGCGCTTCATGAAACCGAAGGCCACATGCTCGGCCCTCGGTCCCGCATCCCGCAGGTCTTGATCCGTGTCGGCAACTCCGGGAGCCGGATCCCCTCTTGCATGGTGGGTTCCGTGTTCCACCACTCTTGATGCTTGGGCCGCCGTCCGCTCGGCTTCGGCGGCTCGGGATGGTGGTTCGTGGTGTAGAACCACCTCGTCTTCCAATCCGTGTTGGAGTCCACGAGCTTGTACGCTGTGCGCTCGGCGGCATCCTCCCTCAACCGGATCCCGCCCCCCCGACTACTCGGGGTTGGAGGCGCCGGGCCGCGGCTTCACGCGGAAGAATTTCCCGAAGAGAATCCAATGTGGCTTGATTCCCAAAAAAGCTTCGCGTAAATGGACGAAGACGAAGTGTGGAAGATTCCGTTGGGGTTCAAGTTGAGGTACTCGATGCCATAGTACCTGAGAAGCCCTTTGAAGAAATCGCTCGCTGGGAGCGCAAGCCCGCGCTCCACGAAGCGCGAGAACATCGGGATCTCGTCTTGTGCCTTCTCCATCGGATAGGGATCTCCGGCGGCGGATCTCCACATATCGATCTCCTTTTCCCTGATGAACCCGGAGTTCAACAAGGTCAGCAAGTCTTCGGTCTTCACCTTCGACCTCTTCCACTCGCGGCTTGGGTCAGCGCGCGGTGGAGATGTGGGCGGCGCCGCTCCGGTGCGCGCCCGCGTGCGGCCTCCGCATGGCTCCTCTTCTTCCCGCCGGCCTTCGACGTCTTCGACGGGGACGGCTTCATCCTCCAAGAACGAGGAGTCTTCACTCGCATCCGCTCGGGGGCTACCCTACAGCTTTCGGGTGGCGATGCGCTCGGATCTACCGCGGCGGCGGTGCTCGTTGGAGTGGATCTACTTCAAGATTCAAGTGGCGAATGACCGCGGCTCACTTGGGTGAAAAACCCTAAGGGTTCGGCTTGAATTTATAAGCCCAAACGCCTCCGTAACGGGCGGCCGGATAAGCCCGCGCGTGGGCGACTCGGCGGGCCGCGCGTGACTCTTCGTATTCTACTAGTCGACGCGCCTCACCTCGGGGGCTCGGCTACTTCTACTCGACTACCCGGGGACGCGGCTAGTCTCAAGGGCATCTCAGGACACATTCTCTAAGAAGACCCTTCAATTCGAGAGGAAGTACTCGACTCAAGGCTCGGGGGCTCCGTGCCACGTGTCCTTCGGTTTTTTCTCTCCGGATTTTTTTGGGATTTTCTCGCCAAGACTTCGGATAGATCCTCGCCCGAGCCCGCGGCTCGAGGCTCCTGGGGCTATTCCACGTGGATTGCAGTTCTGCAAATCGCATCTTCTTGACGGCTCCGGCTTCAAGACAAGGCAGGCATTTTTGAAGACCTTCGAAGGGAGATTTCAAGGACGCTTGGGACTACTCGAGAAGACTTCAAGATTGCTCATACATCAGCTGGAGTACATTCCAACCTCGGGATGCTTCGACTACTCTTGAGGACTTTTGACTTGTAGCACTCAGGGACGCTTGAGGACTACTCGTTAAGGCCGTCAAGACTACTGGAAGCTATCCTTCTCGACTACAAAGTACTCGGGGGCTTGTCGTATGGACCTCCCTGGGCCCACTGCCTCGGTGGGTGCCAGGACCGACTACTCGGTGGGCCCCTGGGACTACCCGACTTGCGCTACACGGCACCCGAAGGCGTGGAGCACAAGGACAAAGACAGGAGTAGTACTCGGTTAGGACTCGTGCATGTTCCGCACCGTGTAGAGGTCTCCTAGACGTACTCGACTAGTACTCCTTCCCTACTCCGACTTGTAACCCCGCCTCCCGACTATATAAGGCGAGGCGGGGACCGATCCCCGGATCATCTCATCCAATCTCAACTCACGGCGCACCATTGCACCAACTCCGTAATCGTGCCCTATCAATCCCGAGCTACGCGAAATACGAGACGTAGGGTATTACGCACCTCGCGGCCCGAACCTGTCTAAATTGTGTGCCGCGTGCCTCTTCCTTCGAGTTACCGATCTCGGCGAGTCACATTCATCTACTTCGGGTACTCCCCGTAGTAGGTTGCCGGTCCAAAACACCGACACGGTCCGGCTGCTGTTTTCTCCAAAAAGTTGAACTGAAGTGCACCAAGGTTTGAATAGGAAAGTTGTAGATCTAGCATCCCTCTACAACTTCTACAAAGGGCGTATGGTGTTTTTCTCAACCATTTGTGCACAAAATGCATGCTAAGATGGCAGATTTCTGGGCGCCGATGAATAGTGCCTGGGAGCGTTGAATGAGGTTTTTCACGCATTTCCACTCCAAATCTCAAATGCCACTCAACATGAAAGTTGTGTTCCCCGACAAAATACACAACTTTTACATTGGGAGAATTTGAAGTGTTTAGGTGAAATTTGGAGAACGCGGCAAAAGTTCCGGGCGACATAAGAGGGTCAAAGGGTGTTTAAGGGGTTTGACTAGGGTTTTGACCAAGGGTTGACTATAGTTGACCAATAAGGGTCATTAGGGGTCATTGGTAATGTTTCCGAGGTGATGGCCCAGGTTGACCGTCGTTTGACAAAAGTCAACACCGTTGACCGGATCATTAGGGTTAATTAACCCAACCGAAAACCTGGGGCGTCACAGCCTCGCCCGGGCCCGGCCCGCGCCAGGCCCGCCCACGAACCTTACTGGACGGGCGTGGACAGGGATCTTGAAGCCCGCGAAATTTTTTTTTGGCCCGAGCCCGGCCCGAAATGCTGTTTTTAGCTGTTTTACACTATAAAATGCGCGGGCGGCCCGCCCAAGACCGGGCCCGGCCCGAGCCAGGCCCGAAAATTGAGGCCCGACGTGCCCAGTGGGATGGTCATGGGCAGGATTTTTTCGGCCCGAAATAACATAAATTTTTTGAGCCCGGCCCGAACCTGGCCCGGCCCGAAAAATGCTCAGGTCTAGTTTCGATTAACAGGCATAAAGTGTTATTGCATTACATGAATGAGTAGCGTAAATAAATCTGTCGGTGCGGAATGTGGTCCCGACACTAACCAGTAATAAGCGCCAAGGTCTATCCCTCAATGGTCGATGCTAAGCAATAAAAGACACAGAGTTTATCCTGGTTCCGGCCGAGGGGCCGTACGTCCAGCAGTGGTGTGCTCGAGGCACTGTATTGCTCAGCACCGGGGGTGCCTGTAGTGGGGCGGCTACAAGCAAGGCGGGAGAGGAAGTGTGGCTTCCAAGTCCCTAGTGGAGTGGCTGAAGATGTTGTGGGAGATTTGGAGAGCAAGTGTGTGGTGCGACCTGTCTCGTGTTGTGTTGTATCCCTTGTTGTCGTGTCCCCTGCGGCGGGGGAGTTCGTCTTCCTTTTATAGGCCAAGGAGAGAGCGAATCACATGTATGCCGCGCTATTTAGCTACGTGGGGAAGCGTGGTGCGCTATGCTGTAGAGTAGGCGGACGCCTGGACGGTCCTTGCTGCGATCCGGCCATCATGGCGTATCTTGTACTCGAACAGTGGCGGCTTCGAGGGTAGAAGAGCAGCGGACGACCGTGATGTCTTCAGGCGGGCTCGAGGGGGTTGCTGACGTCGGTCCGTACAGGGTACAGTGGCAGGTAAGGCAGCATCCCGTTCCCGCGTGCTCCACAGCGCTGGAGCTGTTGCCACAGTGCCCGGCGTGGGTTTGTACTCGCAGGGGCGGCCACCGTGCTGTTAACAGTGGCAGGGATGGCACCCCGCCGGCCTAGCGCCTCCACCTAACCCTGCAAGGTCACAAGAAAGCAAATCGAGGGTGCGGCCGGCCCCCCTTCGAGGGCTCGGCGCGCTAGCCGTACCGGAGTAGGCGGCGCAGCGTCACGGGACTGGCGCCGGCCACGTCGCACGGTCCCCCACGGTGGCGGGGATGGGTTCCCTCTCCGGGGAGTTGGTGCGACGGCACCGGGCGCGAGCCCCGGGCGCATGATGGCGCCGCCCGCCGTTGTCGGGCATTAAATGCCCGCGTACGGGGGGAGCAGCGCGCGCGTGTGGAGCGCCCTCGAGCGAGGCGGAGCCCGCTCGAGGGTGGAGCGGACCCTCGAGCGAGGCGGAGCCCGCCCGAGGGAGGCGCACCCCCTCGAACGGGGCGGAGCCCGCCCGAGGGACGCGTGCACCCTCGAGCGAGGCGGAGCCCGCTCGAGGGGATCTTCGAGTGGGCCGCCTTGGTGGGCCGTTAGGGCCACCGCGGCGTGGGCCATGCCCTTTGTGCTTAAGCGGGGCGTGTTTGGCTTTGGCTTGTTGCGGGTTTTAAGTGGGGATTCCCCAGTTTGCTTAAGGGGACCCCTAGGGCTGTCCCCGACAGTAGCCCCTGAGCATCTGTGGGTTTGCCATTGAGGCTCCCGCAGATGCTGGAGCTTACTGATAGGACGTTCTTCCTTCCTAGTCTTGCGAACGCTTTCCGTGGGGCCGCGCCAGCGGACCCGCGGGTCTAGCCCCCGAGGCCCTGCAGGAGCGTGGGCGCTCCTGTAGGGGTTTACCGCGAGACTTGGTCAGAGGGCGTGGTACATGTTTCAACCGGCGTCGGCAATGTCTCAGCCGGCTTCGGTGACGCACGCGCTGCTGGCACTATCCCCGGCATGTGCAATCCAGGAGGTGTAGCTGTGCGTCAAGCCCCCGAGCCTGGGCCCGTTCAAGGCGATCGGGTAGAGCTTTACGACTTGTTTTTTAACGCGCCCTCGCCGTCCCTCCGCGGGATAGAGGGTGAGGTTTCCGTAACCCCCATCGGTCGGGTCGCGGATTGCGGATTCCTCGTTGAGCTGTTAGTGGGTGGTTCGAGTGGACGCCCATGCCCTGTTCGATAAGGGTAGGCTGCGTGGTCTAGAGACACGTCCATTGAAGCGCTTGCGTGGGTTTGCTAGGTGGGGCTCGGTCCCGTTCGCTAGGGACCGAGGGCGCGAAAGCTCTCCCTCGGTGGGATCCCCCGGCTAGGCCGCCCTCGGCGGCTCTCGAACACGACATGTGGGGCACCCTCGAGCGGCGGGCTCGAGGAACGGCTCGAATGCGCGTGCCCTCGTCGTCCCCGACTGCGGTGATGCGGGGCGCCCGTTCGAACCCGTTGAGGGTCAGGCTTCGAACCTCTGATCAGTAGGGCCGTGCGGGGTGGCGGCTAAGCGCTCCCGGCCTGGCATCTGCGAACCTTCGAGGGGCCTGGGCGAGCCAGCCCTCGAGACGCTGATCAGTAAAGTGGTGCGGGTTGGCGGCTAAGCGCTCCCGGCCTGGCATCTGCGAACCTTCGAGGGGCCTGGGCGAGCCGGCCCTCGAGGTGCTGATCAGTAAAGTGGTGCGGGGTGGCGGCTAAGCGCTCCCGGCCTGGCATCTGCGAACCTTCGAGGGGCCTGGGCGAGCCGGCCCTCGAGGCGCTGATCAGTAAAGTGGTGCGGGGTGGCGGCTAAGCGCTCCCGGCCTGGCATCTGCGAACCTTCGAGGGGCACGGGCGAGCCGGCCCTCGAGGCGCTGATCAGTAAAGTGGTGCGGGGTGGCGGCTAAGCGCTCCCGGCCTGGCATCTGCGAACCTTCGAGGGGCCTGGGCGAGCCGGCCCTCTAGGCGCTGATGAGTAATACAACGCGACATTGGTGCTTTGCGGTGCCTATTTTGTTTCAAACGGGCCCCGAGGCGACATTCTCACGCCTGTACCCTTTCGAGGGTTGAAATTTCCCGAGCTAGGAGCCTGTGCCGCTCGAGGGTTCTCCTTACTTGGTAAAGAGCCGGGCCGTTTAATGCTCCACAGTCGAGGCTGTGATTTCGCGTCGCGGGCGCGCCTTTTTAGGCGCCGCGGCCGCGCGCGTAGTGGGCGGCATGGGCAGGCGGACGTGACCGCCTGCCACGGCCCTCCCGGTTCTTCGCCGTGATGATGGCCTGTTTGCGGTGGCGTGGCCGCCGCGGTCGTGGTGGGGCCCACTCGTCAGCGAGAAAAAGATTCCCTGCAGTTAATGCGTGCGGGACGTGCGCCCCAGAGAGCACGCCCACGGCTTATAAACCTAAGGGGAGGGAAAACGGCAGTTTTTACCTTAGAGTTCTGCCATTCTTGCCCCCTGTGCTCTCGCCTTTGTTTTGTTCTCGCCACCGCGCCCCTTCGCCATTAGAGCTCTTCTTCTTCTTCCCGTCCTCCGTTCTCAGATCCCTCGCATTTCCTCATGGCGCCGCTCCCGCCCCTCACGATCCTCGACCCGTACGCGTGGGAGCGGTCGTCGGTGAACTGGCTGGCCCTTAGCGACCTGGTCTTCGCCGACCAGCTGGCGGCGAACGAGGAGGGCCGGCCTGCGGAGTGGATCGTGCCGCCGGCGGGGGACCACGCGCCCAACCCACCGGAAGGCTACGTGGTGAGCTTCACTCGCTTCCATGAGCGCGGCTTCGCCGCGCCGGCGAGCCGCTTCATGCGGGCACTCTGCCACCGCTACGGCGTGGAGTTGCACAACTTCGCGCCGAACGCGATTTCGCAGGCGGCCACGTTCGTGGGCGTCTGCGAGGGGTACCTAGGGATCCCAGTGAATTGGGATCTCTGGGTACACCTCTTCCGCGCGGAGTTGTTCACTCAGCCGACGACGGAGCAGAGGACCCGCCGCGCGGTGCGCGCCGGCGGGATGTCGCTCGCCGTGCGGACGCAGTACAAGGACGACTACATCCCTTGTACCATGACGACCAACAACGCCGGCTGGGAGCGGGGGGTGGTTCTACCTTCGCAACGCCGAGCCCGGCCTCCCCCCTACACCCGTCCGGTGCTCCGGGGAGAAGCCCAACTCCCCGGGGCCACGGGGTGTCCACGGTCCAGCATCGGAGGCGGCTGGACTCGCTCCTGGCCGCGCTGAAGAACCTGGCGACGCGCGGGCTGACCGCGGCGACCGTCCTCGCCTTCCTCCACCACCGGCGGATCGTGCCTCTGATGGAGAGGCCGCTCTGCATCTTCGAGATGACGGAGGAGGCGGACCCCGTCGCGCTGGCGAGGTCGCGGATGCTCCCGACCCCCCTCGAACGGGGGTATGCGCTCACACGGGCGCGGAGCGCCGTCGACACTCGGATGCTGCGCCAAGACCGGTCCCCGTGGGACCTCGAGATGCTCCCCACCGGCCCGCTGGTAAGTAGGATTCTTGTCCCTGTTTTTGATCTTGATGATGCTTCTGGTTTTTGACGCATCTCTGACGTTCTCGCCTGCAGATGGTGAGCCTGAGCGCCGCGAAATCCGTTCCGCCCACCCCTGACTCCCGCGCGTTCGGTCGGGCGGCGCAGCAACGGGAGCGGGAGCGGGCGGCGCGCAAGAGGGAGCGCGCAAGGCGGCACGCGCGGGGCGCCGCGAGCGGCGGAATGAGGAGCACCGCCGCGCGAGCGGCAGGGGCTCTCCTCCCGGGGACCGAGGGAGTATTCGTCCTCGGAGGAGGATGAGGAGGAAGAAACGCGGGGGCGGGGCCCCTCCGATAGGTGGGTGCTCGCGCCCCCGTCGGCCGGGAGCCGGCTCCGGCGGCAAGGGCGGCATCGCACGGGGGCGGGCACGGCGGCGCCCGCCGCGGGGCAATCAACAACGAGGAGCGGCGCGGGCCGCGGAGGTGCGCCGCGCGCGCGCGCGAGGCGCGCGTGGCGGCGCGCCGCGCGCGGGGCGGGGCGCGCGCGCGAGGCGGAAATGTCAGGAGGCGCGGTGACGGGCGCGCCGGTCGCGCCTACGCCATCCGCCGAGGCCTCGAGGAAGAGGAAACGCGCCTTCTCCTCTTCGAGGTAAGGGGCTTGCTCTTCTGCGGGGTTTGGTTTTTGGCGACCAGGCGTTCTGATTTTTTGTTTGTGCTTATGCAGGGTGGTGCCGACCGTGCCTCCCCTCGCACCAGCCAAGGTGTTGAGGGCGGACGCGTCCGTTCCCACCCGGCGACGCTCGTCGAGGGCGCCGCGGGCGGGAGCGAGCACGGCGGCCGAGGCGGGGCGAGAGCTCGCGGGCGAGGCCGAGGCTTCGAGGCCTCGGCCGGCGGATCGGCCCGTCGCGGCGCGGCCCGGCGGCCGTCGTGGAGCGGCGGGGCGCCGGTCGTGGCGGAGGCGCGCCGCGGCGGTGGCCGTGGTGGGAGGCGTAGCCCACGGTGGCGGCCACGGTGGAGGCGCAACTTGCGGCGCGGTCGTGACGGAGGCGCGGCCCGCGCGCGCCGGCCGCGGGGGAGGCGCAGCGGGCGGCGGTGGTTGAGGAGGGCGATCGGTCGCCCGTGGTCGCGGGGCGCGGCGGAAGCGGTGGCCACGGCACCGCGGGCGGAGGCCGCGGCGACGGAGGCGCAAGCGGAGGCGCCGACGGGGGCGATGCGGGGGCGCGCACCGCCGGCGGCTCCCGGCGGTGGTGGTGGAGATCCCGGACGATGACTCCCCGCCGCCGGGTGGGACCGGTGGGCGAGCTTCCCCACGCTCTCCCCGCAGTCCCGAGGGAGGGGGCCCTCGTGAGGCGGCGCGAGGGCCACATGGTGGCGGGGGCCGAGGGCACCGGCGCCGAGGCCTCGTCTTCCCGCGCCGCCACTCCGCCCGGTGCAGAGGGGATCGCCGGTGACCCGCCCGCGTTCGCCGACGCCCAGGGGGAGCGAGGAGCTATGGGGAGAGCTCCGTAGCCACGGCACCGCGCTCGACCGGGCGTTGCACGAGGCGCTGAGGATCCACGGCGGCCCCGCGTGGCGCGTCTTCCAGGTGGGGTGCCGTTGCTTGCTTCTCTTCTTTCCTCGTTTCTGCGCGCTTATCCTTGTAGCATGATGCTTACGGGTTTTGACTTGTGGGTGACAGGAGCTCGAGCACCGCGCCCGCGACAAGTACGGCGCCTTCGACCAGGTGACCGTCGAGCTCCACCAGCTCCGGGAGCGGTGCGACGCCTTCGATGCGCTCGCCGACGCCCTCAGGACCCCGGACGGCTGGCTGTCGTACCGGGCCATGGCCCTGCGCGATCAACTCCACGAGAGCGCAAGGCAGGACCCGGCGCACCCCTCGAGCCTCGAGCGGGTCTGCACAGCCCTCATCGACCGGGATGAGGCGCTGCGGCAGGCGCGCTCGGACCTGGAGAAGATGCGCACGCTGGCGGCCAACTGGGAGGCGGAGGTGGCCGGCGTCCGCAACGACAACCGGGAGCTCCGCTCGTCGCTCCGGGGGCGCAGTTCGGCGGCCGCCGGCCGAGGAGCGAGCGCGCGCGCGCTCGAGGAAGGCTAAGGAGGCCGACGACTTGAGGGCCGCCCTCGACGCCAAGGTCGCGGCGCTCGCCGCCGCCGAGGACCGCGCTCTGCAGAGTGTAGCGCCCGCCCAGGGGCCGAGGGGCGGCTCCGGCGGGAGCAAAGCCGCTCTTGCCGACGCTCGATCGGCCCCTGGAGCGGGAGTGCGTCGCTCGCGAGGCGGCGCAGATGTCGCTGGAGGACCGGAACACCGAGTTCTCCAAGCTCGAGGGCGAGCTGATGGTGCTCAGCATCACGAGCGCGAGCCAGGAGCTGGCCCTCCAGGAGCAAGGCGAGACCGTCAGGGGCCTCGAGCAGGCGGTCGAGGCCGGGCGCCGCGCCTTCGAGGTGGAGAGGAAGCAAGTCGAAGGTAAGCCGCTGCTCGACTCCTGTCTTGCTGGTTTTTTCCTTAGAGGGTTCGCACCCCTTTCTGATTTCTTTCTCGTCTGGCAACTCCAGGCTTGCGCACCGCGCTGGGGCACGCGGCTGAGCGGGCCGAGGCGCTGCAGACCTCCTACAACTCCTCCGAGCAGGAGCTGCAGGAGTTGCGCACTGCGGCCCTCGAGACCTGCCGGGCCGTGGAGGAGGGCGAGGCGCAGGCGGGAGCTCGGCCGGCCGCCGCCTGCGCGCCCTTGGCGGCCACGTCACTGGGCGCATGCGCCGGGCGCTGCATCTTGGCATCCAGAGGGCCCTCGGGGTGGTGCGATCCCACTACGAGGTCAACTTCGAGGCGCTGGCGGAGGGCTACATCGTCTCCGAGGGTGTCGAGGACGAGGTGGCGATGGAGCGCGTGGACACGCTAGCCGCCGACTCCGCCGGGACGCTTGCCGAGGCCTTCGAGGAGTTACTCTTCCCGGATGCCGCCGATGCCGCCGCTCCTCCAGCCTGAAGACAGCCGGGCGCTAGGCCCGTTTTTGTTCGTGTATCAGCATGCTGGCCGTGCGGCCCTTGTAAATAGACATATTACTTTGCTATAAACACTTGTTAATGTGAAGTGATGTCTTTTATTTATTGCGCTTTTTTGTTTCTCCTTCTTCCTGAGTAGATTCTAGTTAGGGGAGTTCGATTTTCGCGGGTGGCCTGCTGGGTTGGAGGCGAGAGAGAAGGGCCGTATCCTCGCGGAGGCGTAGGCTATCTCTGGCTCGCGCGCTCCTTCCCCGCTAGGCTGCCTGCGCCCTGTTCGAATCTTTGCTCGAGGCCGAAGTAGAAAACAAACTTAGCGCGCATGAGTTGTTTCGTTTATGCGCGAAAACGGGACCATTTGGGGGGGGGGGGGGAATGCCCCCCGCAGTAGCCCCCGAGGGTAACTTGGGTTTCAGGGGAAAGCCGAGTTGCCCTTTTTATTGAACTGGTGATATTTACATAATTGTCACCAACTGGGGTGCTGGTTATGTGATTTTTACAACAAAAAACTTGGAAATCCTAGCTAGGGGTAGAAGCGACATAGCTGTTGGATGTTCCAAGCGTTGGTGAGTTCTTCACCGTCCTCGTTGGCCAGCTTGTACGTGCCGGGCTTGAGCACTTTCACCACGACGTAGGGTCCCTCCCATGGAGGTGATAGCTTGTGGCGTCCCCGGTTGTCTTGGCGTAGCCTTAGGACCAAATCCCCCTCGCTGAAGTCCCGCCGGCGTATCTTCCGTGCTTGGTAGCGCCTGAGGGACTGTTGATACCTTGCGGAGTGCATCAAGGCCACGAGGCGTGCTTCGTCCAAACCGGGTCCGGTGAGTCCTCGCGGGCTCGCTGGTTGGCGTCCTCGTCGTAGCCTCGAACCCTGGGCGACCCGTACTCTAGGTCCGTGGGGAGGACGACCTCCGCGCCATGGACTAGAAAAAACGGGGTGAACCCGGTGGCTCGCTCGGGGGGTGGTCCTTAGGCTCCACACAACCGCTGGTAACTCTTGGAGCCATTTTCGACCAGATTTATTTAGCTGGTCGAAAATTCTGGGCTTGAGGCCTTGTAGGATCATGCCGTTGGCACGCTCTACTTGGCCGTTGGTCTGCGGGTGTGCCACAGCTGCCCAGTCCACACAGATGTGGAAATTGTCGCAGAACTCCAAGAATTTCCTGCCCGTGAACTGGGACCCGTTGTCGGTGATGATGGAGTTGGGCACTCCAAAGCGGTGGATGATATCGGTGAAGAACGTCACCGCCTGCTCTGCCCTGAGGTTCGTAATGGGGCGCACCTCCACCCACTTGGAAAACTTGTCGATCGCGACCAACAAGTGGGTGAAGCCCCCGGGCGCCTTCCGCAGGGGCCCGACGATGTCCAGCCCCCACACGGCGAACGGCCATGTTATGGGGATGGTCTGCAGGACATGAGCGGGAAGGTTGGACTTGCAGGCGTAGAACTGGCACCCTTCGCAGGTGCGCACGATCTCGCTGGCCTCCGCGACCGCGGTAGGCCAGTAAAACCCTTGGCGGAAAGCGTTGCCAAAGAGGGTACGGGGCGCGGCGTGATGGCCACAGATTCCCGCGTGGATGTCCCGCAGGAGCTCGCGCCCCTCGGGAATGGGGATGCACCGCTGCAAGATGCCAGAGGCGGCGCGCTTGTACAGCTCGCCGTTGACGAGGGCAAAGGACTTGGCCATCCTGGCGATGCGCCTGGCTTCGGCCCGGTCTGAGGGGAGTTCCCCTCGAGCCATCCAGGCGACATACTTGTCGCGCCAGTCAGCCTTGACGGGGGCTGGCTCGGTGTCCATCACATTAGCCTCGTAGGCGCCGTACCCCTCGAGGAGGGAGAGCACGTACGCCTCGTTCGAGGGGTCCTCGTCCATGGTCTCCGCGCCTGTTGGATTCGAGGGAGCCCCCGAGGGTTCCATGTGGCTCGAGGGGTGAGGCTCGAAGACGACCGAGGGCTGGGCGATGTCACGGGCAAAAACGTTCGGAGGGACCGTAATCCGCCCGGACGCGATTTTGGCCAGCTCGTCCGCTTCCTCGTTGTACCGGCGGGGCACGTGATTGAGCTCGATGCCGTAGAACTTGTCTTCGAGGGCTCGCACGGCCTTGCAGTAGGCCTCCATCTTGTCGTCGTGGCAACTCGCGTTCTTCATGACTTGGTCGATCACGAGTTGCGAATCCGCCCGCACGTCGAGGCGCTTGACGCCTAACTCGATGGCAATCTTGAGGCCGCAGAGGAGGGCCTCGTACTCAGCCATGTTGTTCGACGCGGGGAAGTGGAGGCGCACCGCGTATCGCATGTGCTCCCCGAGGGGTGACACAAAAAGCAGGCCCGCGCCCGCCCCTGTTTTCATCACCGAGCCGTCGAAATATAGAGTCCAGCACTCTGCTTGGATCTGCGGCGGTGGCAGCTGCGTGTCCGTCCATTCAGCGACGAAGTCCGCCAGGATCTGGGACTTGATGGCCTTGCGCGGGGCGTAGGCAAGCGTCTCGCCCATCAGCTCCACGAACCACTTGGCGATCCTGCCCGCCGCGTCTGGATTGCGGATGATCTCCCCTAGCAGGAAGGAGGAGACCACCGTGACGGGGTGGGCCTCGAAGTAATGGCGGAGCTTGCGCCGCGCGAGGACCACCGCATACAGCAGCTTTTGGACTTGGGGGTAGCGCGTCTTGGTGTCAGACAAGACTTCACTGATGTAGTAGACCGGCCGCTGGACCGGCAGGGCGTGCCCTTCCTCCGTGCGCTCTACCATGATTACGGCGCTGACCACCTGGGTGGTCGCGGCCACGTAGAGCTGCAGGGGCTCGCCGTTCTGCGGCGGCGTGAGGATCGGGGCGTGGGTCAAGGAGGCCTTCAGCTTGTCGAGCGCGTCTTGGGCCTCGGCGGTCCAGGTGAAGCGCTCATGCTTCTTGAGGAGGCGATAGAGGGGCAGGCCCTTCTCACCGAGCTGCGAGATGAAGCGGCTCAAGGCGGCAAGGCACCCCAGCACCTTTTGCACCCCTTTGAGGTCCCGAATTGGACCCATTCGCTCGAGGGCCGGAACCTTCTCGGGGTTGGCCTCGATGCCCCTTTGGGAGACGATGTATCCTAGGAGCATGCCTCGCGGCACCCCAAAGACACATTTTTCGGGGTTTAGTTTGACCCCATTGGCCCGTAGGCAGCCGAACGCGATGCCAAGGTCGCCAACTAGGCCGTCCGCCTTCCTGGTTTTCACGATGATGTCGTCCACGTACACCTCGACCGTCCGCCCGATGTGATCTCCGAAAACGTGTTGCATGCAACGTTGATACGTTGCACCCGCGTTTCGGAGGCCGAACGGCATCGTGACGTAACAGAACATCCCGAATGACGTGATGAACGAAGTCGCGAGCTGGTCAGACTCCTTCATCTTTATTTGATGATACCCGGAGTAGGCATCAAGGAAGCAAAGCAGCTCACACCCAGCCGTTGAATCAACAATTTGATCAATGCGTAGCAAAGGAAAAGGAACTTTAGGACATGCTTTATTGAGACTAGTGTAGTCTATACACATCCGCCATTTCCCGTTCTTTTTCTTTACAAGTACAGGGTTTGCTAGCCACGTAGGGTGGAACACCTCCTTGATGAACCCGGCCTCGAGGAGCTTCCGCAGCTCCGCTCCGATCGCCCGCCGCCGCTCCTCGTCAAAGCGGCGGAGTCGTTGCTGCACGGCGCGGGCATGAGTCAGGATGTCAAGGGAGTGCTCGGCGACTTCCCTCGGGATGCCTGGCATATCCGAGGGGCTCCACGCGAAGATGTCGGCGTTGGCGCGGAGGAAGTCGACGAGCACCACTTCCTATTTTGGACCGAGGGTGGAGCTGACCCTCAACGCCTTGCCCTCGGGGGCAGCGGGGTCGAGGGGCACCTCCTTGGTCTGCTCCGCAGCCTCGAAGCTGCCGGTGTGCTTGGTGGAGGAGTCGAGGTCCTCGTTGACCATCTTCTCCAAGGTGGTCACCAGCGCTTCATCCAGCGCCAGTGCTTCCGCGTGCTCCACGCACTCGACGTCGCAGTCGAACGCGTGCTCGATGGACGAGCCCACGGTGATGATGCCGTTTGGTCCCGGCATCTTCATCTTGAGGTAGGTGTAGTTAGGGACCGCCATGAACTTGGCGTAACAGGGCCGCCCAAGTATGGCGTGATAGGTGCCCTTGAATCCTACCACCTCGAAGGTGAGCGTTTCCTTGCGGAAATTCTTCACGGTGCCGAACCAAACCGGCAGGTCGATCTGCCCGAGGGGCTGGACGCGCTTGCCGGGCGCGACGCCATGGAACGGCGTCGTGCTGGGTTGCAGCTGGTCCAACCCGATCCCCAACAGACGCAGCGTATGCGCGTAGAGGATGTTGAGGCTGCTGCCCCCGTCCATCAAGACTTTTGAGAACTGCGTGTTCCCAATGATTGGGTCGACCACCAACGGGTACTGGCCCGGGTTGGGGATGCGGTTCGGATGGTCTTCCCGGCTGAAGGTGATGGCGTCCTCCGACCAGTCGAGGAAGGAGGGAGGCGCCTTCTCTGCGGCGAGGACCTCGTGCCGCTCCCGCTTGCGCTGGCGGGTTGACATGTCGACGGTGGGTCCCCCGAAGATGAGGAACACGTTCTCCACGGCGGGGAAGCCGCCGGCGTCGCCATCTCCTCCGTCCTTCTTGGCCTCCGCTTCCTTCGCGGCGGCGCGACCGTAGAACTTCTTGAGCATGTCGCATTGCTCAAGGGTGTGGTTCACTGGGGTCTTGTGGTATGGACATGGCTTTTTCAGCATGACGTCAAACACCCCCGGGCCTCGAGGAGCCGGTCGAGGGCCTCGTCGAGCCGGGTCAACAGCAAGGGCCTCGGCATCGTCGCCGTTGCGCCCCTGCTCGCGCGCCTCGCGGCGCGGCTTCTTCCCTTTCTTGCCCCGCTTGTCCTTCCGGTGGGGCTCCCTGGACTTACTGCCCTCTGCGGGCGCATCGTCCGAGCGCTTGCCCTTCTTGCCATCAAAGATCGCCCCCACAACCTCCTCTCCTGAGGCGAAGCTGGTGGCGATGTCGAACAACACGTTGGAGTCCGCGGGCGGGCTGCGTCCCAGCTCTCGCACGAGGTCCCGGCACGTGGTGCCCTCGAGGAAGGCGTGCACAATCTCAGATTGCGCCACGCTTGGGAGCTCTGTACAGCGCTTGGAGAAGCACCGTATGAAGTCCCGGAGCGACTCGCCGGGCTTCTGGGTGTAGGAGCGTAGGTCCCAGGAATTTCCAGGGCGCACGTATGTGCCCTGGAAGTTGCCCACGAACGTGCGGACCGGATCGTCCCAGTTGTGGATCTGGCTGGCGGGCAGGTGCTCGAGCCACGTCCGGGCTGAATCGCCGAGGTGCAGGGGTAGGTTGCGGATGATGACCTCGTCACTGGTGGCCCCGCCCAGCTGGCACGCCAGGCGGTAGTCGTTGAGCCACACGCGGGGGTCCGTCTCCCCGTTGTACTTGACGATGGTCGAGGGCTGGCGGAAGCGTTGGGGGAAGGCTGCCGCACGGATCTCCCGGCTGAACACACGGGTCCCCGGGGGCTCCGGCGTCGGAGAGCGGTCTTCATCGCTGTCGTAGCGTCCACCCCGTCGAGGGTGGTAGCCTACCGCTGCTCGCGCATCTGCCTTGCTCGTGCGCCGGGCGTTGATGACGTTGCGGGCGTCACCGTCCAGCGCCCTGCGCGTGTCAAGGAGCCGCTCCTTGGCCGGCGCGCGTCCCGGGTTGGCGGGTCGCCCCACAGCTTCACCTGCATGAACCGAGGGTTCGCCCCCCTGTGTAGCCTCGTCTCCTTGTGCATCCCCCTGTTGGCGGATACGTGACGCTGAGCTTTCGGCCTGCTGGAGGGCCGCTTGCTCGATGAGAGCCTGCACCTCGCGGTGCAGGTTCCGCGCCTCAGGGGTCGATGGTGCCGGCATAGCCCGTAGCAGTGTCGCGGCGGCAATGAGCTTCTGACTTGCCCGCGGAGGCGCGTCCGGGTTGTCGACTTTAAAGTCGGCGTTGATGCGGTCGCGGGCCTGTTTGCCCAGCTCCCGCGCGCGTTCGCCGCGCGCGCGAGGCTTCCCCGGCCATCGAGGCACGAGCGGCCGCACCGTTCGATATTCCTCCGCCGGCCTTGGCCTCGAGCTCGCGAGCCCGGGCTGGGCCGTGCGTCGACGTCGGCCCCGGGCGGGGGTGCTCGGCCCCGCACCGGGCGCGGAGCGATGCCCGGGGCAGGCGTGACCTCCCCGTCACTAGCGCCCACTGCGTCAGTGGCGTTTGCTGGGTCGTTGGCGATGACGACGCAGCATTCCCGCGCAGGGCCGTAGCTCCCGGTGCTGGAGTCGTCGGAGCAGCCGAACCAGTAGTCCATAGCGTCAAGAAAATGCCTGAACATGACTGGGTCCGGCACGCCGGAGAAGTCCCATTCCGCGTACCCATGGAGGTTGGCGGGCGGCAACGCGTCAAGGGAACCCAAGGACGATTCGTCACCCGCTGAGGCGCCGGGATCCCTGGCGACGAAGACATGATGGCCAGGGGAACCCTGCGCATCGTGGTGTTGACGTTGGCGTTGTAGGCCGTCGTGGCACCACGCAGACCAATGGGGAAGCGCGGTCTGGAGACCGTGCGCTGTCCCACTGGGGCGGTGGTTGCCGTGCTGACGGGCGCGCCGCGTTGAGAGGCGGCGAGTTCAGCTTGCCGTCGCTCAGACCGCGCCCGGCGTGAGGGCCGGCCGGAGCGGCGGCGGCGCCGTGGCGTTGACGGGGCCCGGCGCATCCGCGCGGCGGGCGTCCGCGCCATGGTGGTGCGCGCAGCGGGGACCGGAGCGGACCCGGCCGGGCGCCGCATGCGCAGCTCCTCACGGTTGGTGAGGCGCATCAGGTAGCCGTTCCCCGTAGCCTGAAAGTTCAGGCCCCCGAACCGGATTTCAAAACCGGCGGGGAGGGGGTCCGAGCTGCCCATGCAGTAACGCGTACCGCGATACTCAGTGCGGATCACCATGGAGGGAGTTGACGATGGATTGACCTTAGGCGCTCGATTGCCCCACGGTGGGCGCCAACTGTCGGTGCGGAATGTGGTCCCGACACTAACCAGTAATAAGCGCCAAGGTCTATCCCTCAATGGTCG
The DNA here is from genome assembly GCA_947561735.1 of Cenchrus americanus. NCBI lineage: Eukaryota > Viridiplantae > Streptophyta > Magnoliopsida > Poales > Poaceae > Cenchrus > Cenchrus americanus. Next base: position 195,259,633 of record OX387242.1, read on the forward strand.
ATGCTAAGCAATAAAAGACGAGAGAGTTTATCCCGGTTCCCGCCGAGGGGCCGTACGTCCAAGCAGTGGTGTGCTCGAGGCACCGTATTGCTCAAGACGGGGGTGCCTGTAGTGGGGCGGCTACAAGCAAGGCGGGAGTGGAAGTGTGGCTTCCAAGTCCCTAGTGGAGTGGCTGAAGATGTTGTGGGAGATTTGGAGAGCAAGTGTGTGGTGCGACCTGTCTCGTGTTGTGTTGTATCCCTTGTTGTCGTGTCCCCTGCGGCGGGGGAGTTCGTCTTCCTTTTATAGGACAAGGAGAGAGCGAATCACATGTATGCCGCACTATTTAGCTACGTGGGGAAGCGTGGTGCGCTATGCTGTAGAGTAGGCGGACGCCTGGACCGTCCTTGCTGCGATCCGGCCATCATGGCGTATCTTGTACTCGAACAGTGGCGGCTTCGAGGGTAGAAGAGCAGCGGACAACCGTGATCTCTTCAGGCGGGCTCGAGGGGGTTGCTGACGTCGGTCCGTACAAGGTACAGTGGCAGGTAAGGCAGCATCCCGTTCCCACGTGCTCCACAGCGCTGGAGCTATTGCCACAGTGCCCGGTGTGGGTTTGTACTCGCGGGGGCGGCCACCGTGCCGTTAAAAGTGCCAGGGATGGCGCCCCGCCGGCCTAGCGCCTCCACCTAACCCTGCAAGGTCACAAGAAAGCAAATCGAGGGTGCGGCCGGCCCCCCTTCGAGGGCTCGGCGCGCTAGCCGTACCGGAGTAGGTGGCGCAGCGTCACGGGACTGGCGCCGGCCACGTCGCACAGTCCCCCACAGTGGCGGGGATGGGTTCCCTCCTGGGGAGTTGGTGCGACGGCACCGAGGCGCGAGCCCTAGGCGCATGATGGCGCCACCCCGCCGTTGTCAGGGCATTAAATGCCCGCGCACGGGAGCGGGCGCGCGCGTGCGGAGCGCCCTCGAGCGAGGCGGAGCCCGCTCGAGGGTGGAGCGGACCCTCGAGCGAGGCGGAGCCCGCCCGAGGGAGGCGCACCCTCTCGAACGGCGCGGAGCCCGCCCGAGGGAGGCGTGCACCCTCGAGCGAGGCGGAGCCCGCTCGAGGGGATCTTCGAGTGGGCCGCCTTGGTGGGCCGTTAGGGCCACCGCGGCGTGGGCCATGCCCTTTGTGCTTAAGCGGGGCGTGTTTGGCTTTGGCTTGTTGCGGGTTTTAAGTGGGGATTCCCCAGTTTGCTTAAGGGGACCCCTAGGGCTGTCCCCGACAAAATCTAATTAATGATCGTTCATTAAATCCATACGAAACCAAGGTAAAGCTCTAGCAAGTTCTACCCGACATAAAATAAACCTAGGTTGATCAAGGCATAGGATAAACAACACTAGGCGAACCTTAAATAACCGGACCCATCATATTAATGCAAGGCAATAAATAAATACAGTGTAATTAAAATGCATGTTGTAGTAGGATCAATGGGAATGCAGTAAGGACTTGCCTCTATCAGCTCCGGAAACTGCTGAGGGTCTTGAAAGTCTTCAACGGCAGCGAAATCCTCGTACGGCTCGTACCCTACGCTCGACACATTCACATACAAGAATACAATAGAATAAATTCAGAAACAATCACCAAACAGTACTAATAGAACAAAACAGAGACATGAAATTGTTCTACTCGTCGAGACGATCGCATGGACATAAAGAACGCTAAAAACGGAGCTAAAACGACTAAGATATAGCGTAAACAAGACCAGGGACTAAATTGTAAAGAAAACTAAACTCACGGGCTAAACTAAAGAAAACAAGACCTATCCATAAAGAAACTTCAACGGTGGGAGGACCGTCTTGTGAATTCAAAGAAACAGGGGGCTTTCTTGCAAAGCCGCCAAGCCACAGCTGGGTTGACCGGTTTTACGCGAGGAGGGGGATGACGGGCGGGGCCTACCCGTCAGCGGTCACGCACAGCGGGGCTCGGAGGTGGGCTGCCTGGGACGGAAGCGAAACTAGGCCGCGGAGCGCATGGGTGGTCCGGCAACCGGGCGAGCTGAAGGGCCTCCGCCGGACTTCACGAGCTGGGCTGCGCTGGGAACAGGAAAAGAGAGGGAGGGAAAATGAAATGGTTTTTCACATTTTTTGAAAGGAGGATTCAATCAAAATTCAAACTCAAGTTTGAACTCAGCAAGCAAAAAGAGATGCTCCAGCATGAATGCAACAGTAACTTCTATATTTCCTTAATTTAATTAACAAAAACAATTAAATACCTAGAGAATCACAAACACCTTATATTCCTTAAATAAGAACAATGGTCGCTAAGCTAATTTTTATTTAAACTCAAAAGTGAAAAATTTTGGTGTTACAAATCCTACCACCCTTAAGATGAATATTGTCCTTGAGATTCTGATGGATCAAAGAGATGGGGATAATCTTCCTTCAACTCCTCTTCTCTTTCCCAAGTTGCCTCATCCTCTGCATGATTACTCCATTGCACCTTGCACATCTTTATCACCCGATTCGTTGTAACCTGTGTCAAAGTATCCAAGATTTTGATAGGCCATTCAGTGATGGTGAGATCTTCCTTAACATCCAACCCATCCATCGGTAATGGCTCCTTATCATGAGGTTTGAGACCCTTTTCAACTGAGAGATATGAAACACATCATGCACATCTGAGAGCTGTTCTGGTAAGTCAAGTCTGTATGCTACCTCTCCTACTCGCTGCAATATCTGAAAGGGTCCAATAAAGCGAGGGGACAACTTTCCCTTCACTTTAAAACTGCGCAAACCTTTGATTGGTGACACCTTTAGGTACACATAATCACCTTCTTGGAAAGCTACATCTCTCCTCTTCCCGTCTGCATAACTCTTCTGCCTGGACTGAGCGATCCTCAAGTTCTCCCTTATGATCTGAACTTGCCTCTCTTCTCCTTAATGATATCAGTCCCAAACAGCTGACTCTCTCCGATCTGACTCCAGTATAAGGGGGTAATGCACTTTCTCCCATACAATGCCTCGAAGGGTGCCATCTTCAGACTAGCCTGATAACTATTGTTATAAGAGAACTCAGCATACGACAAACTCTTATCCTAACTACCACCATGCTTAAGAGCACAAGCTCTCAACATATCCTCCAAAATTTGATTTGTCCTCTCAGTCTGTCCATCGGTCTGCGGGTGATAGGCTTAGCTGAAGTTCATTGTACCCATGGACTCATGAAGCTTATCCTAGAAACAAGACGTGAACTGAGTACCTCTGTCAGACACTATCTTCTTAGGTTCACCATGCAAACACACGATCCGAGACATATACAGTTCTGCCAATCTCGCACTTGAATGAGTAGTCTTAATAGGAATGAAGTGAGCTACCTTAGTAAATCGATCCACTATTACCCATATCGAATCATACCCAACTAGTGTTCGTGGTAACCCCACTATAAAATCCATACTGATATCTTCCCACTTCCATTCAGGCACCTTTAATGGCTGCAACAGTCCAACTGGCTTCTGATGCTCTGTCTTAACTCTATGACATGTGTAACACAATGCGACATGAGCGGCCACATCCCTCTTCATCCCATACCACCAATACCTTTGCTTAAGATCCTGATACATCTTAGTGCTGCCTGGATGAATGGAATAAGCTGAGTCATGGGCCTCTCTCAAGATGGTCTTCCTAAGGTCTCCCACATCAGGCACACAGATCCTATTCTTGAACCATATCGTCCCCTGATCATCCTCAATGAAGTCCGAGGCCTTGCCCCTCTCCATGGTCTCTCTGATCTCTCTAATCTCCACATCCTCCAACTACCCTTCACGTATCTGCTACTCAAGAGTAGACTCTACCTCCAAAGTGACTCCCTCAGTATGAGCAACCATCCCTTGATTGCGTTTCTCAAACTCCTTCACCAACTCTTCAGGCAGCTAGAATGCCAATGCCATGTTGGCCTGTCCCTTCCGACTCAAAGCATCTACAACCAGATTAGCCTTCCCAAGATGATACTGTATGTCCAGATCATAGTCCTTGATAAGCTTCAACCATCGACGTTATCTCAGATTAAGGTCCTTTTGAGTGAAGATGTACTTTAGACTCTTGTGATGCGTGTAAATCTGGCACTTGGTTCCCATGATGTAATGCCTCCAGATCTTCAAAGCAAGAACCACGGCTACCAACTCAAGATCATGCGTAGGATAGTTCTGCTCGTGCTTCCTTAACTGTCTCGATGCATAGTCTATAACATGTCCCTCCTGCATAAGAACACAACCCAAGCCCTGTCGAGATGCATCACACTAGATGCCAAAACCCTTGTGCAAATCTGGCATCACAAGCACTAGAGCAGTAGCCAACCTCCTCTTCAACTCCTCAAAACTGGCCTGATATGCATCTGTCCTCTTGAATTCCCTATCCTTCTCCAACAATGTGGTGAGAGGCTTCACAATCTTGGAGAATCCCTCGATGAACCGTCGATAGTACTCTGCAAGTCCATGGAAACTCCTGATCTCCTTAACTGTCCTCGGCGGTTCCCACTTCAACACATCATCAACCTTGGCTGGATCGACTGAAATACCTCCATTTGTGATGATATGCCCAAGAAAAGAGACTTCCTTCAACCAGAAATCACACTTACTGAACTTGGCATACAATTTATGCACTCTCAACTTCTGCAACACAAGTCTCAGATGCTCCTCATGCTCCTCCTCAGTCTTGGAGTAAATCAGAATATCATTAATAAATACCACAACGAACTTATCCAAGTACTCCATAAACACATTGTTCATCAGATACATAAAGTAGGCAGGTGCATTGGTCAACCCAAAAGACATAACAGTATACTCATAAAGCCCATACCTAGTGGTGAATGCAGTTTTAGGAATATTCGACCATCTGATCTTCATCTGATGATAACCAGAACGCAAATCAATCTTGGAGAACACTTTATCACCTCTCATCTGATCAAACAAGTCCTCAATGCGGGGTAACAGATACTTGTTCTTGATAGTAACCTCATTAAGCAACTGATAATCCACACACATCCTTTGAGTACCATCCTTCTTCTCTACAAAGATAACTGGTGCCCCCAAGGTGATTAACTAGGACGAATAAACCCCTTTCCAACAATTCTTTAATATGTTTCTTAAGTTCTAACAGTTGAGTACTAGACATTCTATATGGACGTTTAGAAATAGGAGCAGTACTAGGCAATATATCAATAACAAACTTAACATCACGGTAAGGTGGCATACCTGGTAACTCCTCTGGGAACACATCTGGATACTCACAGACCACTCTGATATCCTCCAAAGGCTTGCCATCCAACTGCTGCACAGAACCTCCTGCACCTGACGGTGGATCAGCCACAAGCTCAATCTTATCTCCTTTGGGACCAGTAAGAAGAACTATCCTCTTAGCACACTGAATTGTCGCATCACGACTAGCCAACCAGTTCATACCCATAATGATATCAAGATCGTTTGACTCCAGAACTATCAGTTGTGCCAAAAAGTCAACTCCCATGATTCTAAGATTAACATTAGGACATATGTATATGGTTTTCATATCCCCCTGGTGAGTTAACTAGCATGGTTTGTTTTGCATGTGTACGCTATGTTTAGCCACAAATTGAGCAGTTATGAAAGAATGAGAAGCTTCAGAATCAAATAGCACTGATGCGGGGATGAAGTTGACAAGGAACATACCAAGAACCACCTGTGGGTTCTGCTGGGCAGTCTCAACACTCACGTGGTTCACCTTACCACGCGAATAGCTCTGTTGCCCCTTGTTGCTCTGCGGGGTTTGGTTCCCATTCCTCATCTGCTGCATCTGCTGGTTCTGCACGGGGGTGTTGGGAGCAGTCCTCTTGGGGCAGTTGTTGGCATAGTGACCAACCTCCCCACACTTGTAGCAGTTGTTGCCCTCGGGGGTATAAGGTGCACTGGGCCTCACGGGCGTGCCAACCGGAGTCATCGGACGGTTCTGCTGGTATGCAGGGCGTGGAGTCTACTGTCCTGGGTGCTGGAACTACTAGGCGGAGTGCTGAAACTGCTGGTGTTGCTGTGGCTGGTACTGGTACTGCTGTTGCTGACCCATAACTCCCAGTCGGGCCTCCTGGATGGAACGACGCTCCCAGCAGTGAGGTAAAGTGGGGGCGAGTGCTGCTCTCGTACTGTCATGGAGTGGTGACCTTCCTCTTCAGCTCCCCCAGCTCTCTGCGCTTGGACTCCAAGCAGATGGCCTTGTCTAGCAGGTGCTGGAAGGACGGAAAGGTGTGAGACATCAGCTGGTACTGAAACGGTCCAGCCAATCCCTCCATGAAGCCCTCCTGCTTCTTTGCATCATCTGCCACCTCCTCTGGTGCGTAGCGAGACAACTCGATGAACCTATCCCGGAACTCTGCCACTGACATTCCCCCCTGCTTGAGAGAGAGGAACTCCTTCTTCTTCAGTTTCATCAGCCCTGCAGGAATGTGGTGGCTCCTAAAGCTGTTGATGAACTCTTGCCAAGTGATGGTGTTTGGCGTAGCATGAGCAGCAACATAAGTATCCCTCCATGCTCCTGCTGTGCCCTGGAGTCATCCTGCAGCAAATAGGATCTTCTCCCTGTCATCACAATGAGCGGTAGTGAGCATCTTACGTACAGTCTTCAGCCAGTCGTTAGCCTCCAACGGATTTGCAGCATGGGTGAACACTGGCGGACGATGGCTCATGAACTCCCTATGCTTGTTCATGGCGCCTGCTACGGTGGTTGCTGAGGGGGGTTGTTGACTTGTGCCTGCAAGTTGGACACAGTGTTGGTCAGGTTCTCCAGGAGCTGCGTCTGAGTCTGGAAAAACTGCTGCATGACTAGATCCATTTGTACTGGCTGTGGTGCACTGCCTGAGCTGCTGCCTCGTCCTTGGCGTGTCACTGGAGGCTGGTCAACTCCTGATTCGGACCTAGTGTTCACCATCTGAGCGTTAGAAACATTGATTTATATTATGGCATTGGGAGAAAAGCTTAAAAGGTAAACAATGCAGACTGTTGACGGTGAAAATCCGTCAACCTAGCCATGAGTTTACCTTCGGTGTTGGCATGAGTTTTATACCTTATCCATTGGTACTAACCCCCGTGGTATAACAAGTTCACGTGTGCATGTCGGTTTTGGAGTTTAATGTTTATGCAGGGTTTTAGTATTGAATGCAAGACTTCCGGGATAAGTTCATCAAGCACCTCATGACAAGACCTTGAAGCCCCGTACAAGTCATGCAACGAAGCAAACTTAACTCCAAGAAGCCAGGGACTTGATCCGAGAAGACGACGGACTCCGAGGACCCGACCGTAAAAGTGCCGAATCTTGCAAGACAAGGAGTTGAGTCCAATTCGAGAGAAAGCGACGACATGGACCTACATGCAGAAGGGGGAAACATCCAGGAAGCAAGGGAACCGGCGTAGAGCAAAGGAGCCCTCGGGCTGGGCCTAGATGGGCCCAAGCCGGCCGGCCCAGTCCAGTCGGCCCAGGCCCATCTAGGGCCCATTTTCCCCCTCCTTTGCCCTAGCCGCCAATCGGGCTATTTATAGCCCCCTGACCGAGAGCCACGCAGAGAAGAATTCGTCATCGGCCGCCGAGGAGCAGAGAAGAGAGGGACACCATCTCGGAGAGGAGAGGGTCGAGCTAGTTGACTAGGGTTCCCCTAGCCAACGTGGGAACCTTGCACGGAAGACCACGTCGGAGTTCCGGAGCTAGAAGCAAGATCAAGGAAGGATCCCGGTGGTGATCTTGTGTATGTATCATTGTTATAGTTGAATTATCAAGTTGAATCTTTTCCTAGCGATCAAGTGTTTCCTCGAAGATTTCGTTTTTCGATCGGCTTTGCTTATTCCAATTCTATTCTCGAGATAGATTACATAGGGTGTTCTTGTAGCCGCGGTGGCTAGAGGTACACGCCGGATCTTCCGAAAGAATCTCGACTTGTCTTTTGACTCGCCCTAAGCTCTCCTCATGAATAGGGATACGTTGTGACAGAACGGGGGTTCCGAAAGGCGGATGTTTTCGAATTTGGACGGGAAACCATGATTTAAAGAGGATTCTATTAAGATTCGATTTGCTACTTCTTCTCTTGCTTGGAACTTCAACAAAAGGCTTACCCCGATCCCTCTAGTTCGGTTTATCTACCCAATCTTACTTTGTTTTCTCCGGTCTTTAGTAGATTAGATTCATTTCGTGTCTTTTACTTAGATGCATTAGGGTTTCTTTTATCGAAGATTGGAGTTACTTGGCTTTATTAGATTAAGTTTTGCGTCACACATTTGTTCCACGGATTCGATACCTTGGGTTCACCACTCGAGGGAAGAAGGGTCCCTTGACTACGACGGGAGACTTGTACGCTTGCAAGTCACAAACGAACTTTGATACAATTATTAACCGTCAACAAGCCCCTTTTTCTGGCGCCGTTGCCGGGGAACAAGTGATCAAGATTTGATTTTTTTATTGCCTTTTTGTAATTTTCAGTTTTCTTTTTGTTTTTATTTTTGAATCTACTAAATTTTGATCATCCTCAAATTACATCTAATCTAGTTTGTCTAACCCTAGTTTTTATAGATTTGTTTTACTTTCTAGTTTTTGCATACTTTGTTTATTGCTAACCCTAACAGGAGATGGACGGCTACCTCTCCAACAAACCCAATAATTTTGTGGATGATCCGGAAAAACTTTACGAAGCTAAGGAGACGCGAAGCACATCAAGCTAAAAAGCTGGATTTTGTAGATTCGAAGTCGAAGACAAAGGATCGCAGGAATCTCCGAAGAATTCACCACCTCAAAGTCCTCGGGAGAATCGACTTCCACCGATGGGTGACCAACCACCGCAAGAACGCAAGATTGGGGAGCTATGCACCCCAGACATCATCGACCTACCAATCTTGAACCTTGAGGAGATCGGAAGACCGTTCGAGATCAAGACCTCAACAATCCGCATGGTGCAACATTCACCCTTCACCGGTAAAGAGGATCCGAACCTTCACCTCCAAGCATTCATTCAACTATGTCAGACTTTCAACATGGATGGGGTGACTCAAGATCAAATGAGAGCAAGACTTTTTCCGTTTTCACTACTCGGGAAGGCTTTGCAATGGTTCCACTCTCAACCGGCGGAGACGGTGCAAAATTGGAACACGTTGATGAAGGCTTTCATGAAGGAATACTACTCACCGGGTAAAACTCAAAGCTTGCGTAATAAGATTGCCACCTTTGTTCAATATCCTACGGAAACTATCTCGGAGGCATTCGAGCGCTTCAACGAGTACACCGGGCGGTTCCACATCACAAGTTCCCGAAGGAAGACCTCGTGCAAAAGTTCTATCAAGGACTCACCATGGCGTCAAGGACGATCATCGATGCATCGGCGGGAGGATCCATCATCGAACTTACACCGATGGAAGCTTTCACTCTATTCAAGAAGGTCGCGGATAATGACACGTGGGCGTCGTCCGGGCGCCTACATCCGGTTCAACCCACGGGAAACGTCAAAGGAGTCTTGCAAGTGGAGAAGGAGAACATACTTGAAGGCAAGATCGAGTCGCTCATGAGGAGGTTGGAGAAGATGGAGATGGAAAAGAAAGAGGCTCAAGACTTGAAGGCCGCCGAAGCAAGGTCCACATGTGAAGAATGTTGAGAGTATGGCCATGTCCGCAAAGATTGTCCGGAGGAAGCCAAAGTGCTCGACTACTTGAGGAAGGGAGAATTGCCAAACTTCCGCTACGGGCAAGGTAGGCCTCAATTTAATGCAAGCTCATCTATTCCTAACGCGGTTCCGCTTCGTATACAATTGAAGGAGTTCATGGATGAGCAAGCTAAGATCAACAAGGACACCGTCACCACGTTCAAGACCATAGACAAGGTGTTGGAGAACATCGATAGAAAAGTGACGGAGGTCGGAAGTTCCAATCATCAAGTGCTCAACATGATGAAGATGCTCGAGACGCAAGTTGGACAACTTGCGGGCGCCTCACTAATGATGAAGGGAAGCTTCGGGACAACCCAAATGTCCCGAATCGGCGAAGGCCATTCAAACGCGTTCGGGGAAGGAGACCGAAGATCCGGAACGTTCCGCGGGAGCAAGGAAGCTTAAACCATCCACCGAGGTGGAAGGAGTTACTAAAGAGAAGGTTACGGGGATCGTCACCGAGGAACCCGAATTCGAGATGCCGGAGGAAGACACGAGGATACCGCAACTCAAGCCACGCTACTTCCGAGGTAAACTTGACAACCACTTTAAGAAGTTTGTGGAAGTTGTGCGTAGACTTAGCATCAACATGCCATTACTAGATGCCCTACAAGTACCTACATATTCTCGTTACTTTAGAGATATACTTGCAAATAAATATGAGATAGCAACACTCGGGGTAGATCATGTCAAGATGTCCGAGGAGTGTAGTGCCGCTATTGCTAATGGGCTAGAGAAGCAAAAAGACCCCGGGTGCCCTACAATTCCATGTTCAGTTGGTTCTTTCAACTTCGAGAAGGCGTTATGCGACCTTGGAGCTAGTGTGAGCGTCATGCCGAGGGATGTGTTCGAGAAGCTACGCCTACCAATGGAGCCTACGGGAATATGTTTGGAGTTGGGAGACAACTCCATTCGCTATCCCTTGGGCATTGCTGAAGATGTACCCGTGAAGATCGGACACCACTTCATCCCCGTCGACTTCGTTGTGCTCGAGATGGGAGAGAGGGAGAAGCCGCCGCTCATCCTAGGGAGGCCTTTCCTCAAGACCGTGGGAGCTACTATTGATGTTGGCAAGGGGGAGATCACATTTGACATCAACGGAGAAAGGAGTTCCTTCAAGTTCCGTCCAAGAATCGAGGCATGCAACATGATTGGAGTGAAGGGAGAACCAAAACAAATGGAGGGGCTGAAAAAGAAGAAGGAGCCGAAAAAATGAACGTAAAGAAAATCAAAGAAGGTGTTGCATCCGTCAAGACAAAGGAAGAGAAGCCGCCTGTGAAGACCAAAAAAATGACTAAGCCGACTAAGTCGGAAGGCAAGCCCGCGCCCAAGATGGTGCGGAAGTGGGTACCCAAGATTGCAATGCCCGCAAAGAGCGTTGATCCGGAGTAATCAAGTGAAGAAGTCTAGCTATAGACTATAAACGAAGCGCTAGGCGGGAGGCAACCCGTTTCGTCGAGTCAAGAATAAGCTACCGGGAGGACAACCCGATTCCAGGTTTTTCGAGTATTTTTAATAATTTAGTTTTTGAGTTTTATTACACAAAGAAATTAGACTTAGAAGTGGTTGAACAATATTAGAGACATAATTCTTGATTGAATGTTTGCTTTATCATAAACCCTTTGCATGAACCCTCCTATGTGCTTGTTTGTTCTTTTCTTTTTGAGAAACCTCAACCAAATAATTTCAGAACCTAACTCAACCTTTCACCCTCATTATGGTGCTGAGGTTGACTTATTTTTCATGCTAAAACCACACGGGTAGAGCCATGATTTATATTTAAGTGTTAATAAAATTCAGCACGTGGTAGAACTCGCGTGAACCTTGAAATCAAAACTTTTGGTTGGTTTTAAAAATCTTTATCCTTGGTTTCTCTAGGATTAGAATTTTTCTAAGCCTATTCTAATTTTGTTTTATTCAAAATCTTTCTTATTTAGCCAAAATTAGAACCTAAACCTATGCCCCCATGATCAAGCCGGGAAAATGTTCGCTCTCAACTGATGAAGGCAAACTATACCGGTGAGACCGAAATTGACGTAGTCGAAAAATATTTTCGACTTACATTTGTTTTTAATGGTTTAAAAACTTCTCTAAAATTATGTTTGAGCTCTTGCATGGCTCTGAAAAATATTTTAAATTTCGAATTAGAGGAGTGCTTAACCTTAAACACACCTTAATGGGGGCAATCTAGTTTGAATTAATCATGCATGCACCATTGGATTCCCTTTTATCAACTTTCACCAATTCCACATGCAAAGGACAAGCATGGTGGGCAGCAAGCATCAACTTTGCAGGAATTTCATGGTGGCATGTGAAGCAAGTGGAGCTAGGGAGCATGGACATGACCCAAAGCATGGAGCATCAAGTGGAAGGACCAATAATGCAAGAAAAGGAGTGGACGAGAGCGTTTGGGCGGTGCAACTCGTGGAGCACACGGGCAGGAAAGTTGCAGAGGCGAAATGATCGTGCTGGAAGAAAGACGAGGCGGGGAGGAATCAGAAGGACCCCAGGCGGCCGGCCCGAGCCGGCCGGCCTCACCTACTTAAGGAGCCCCCCGGCTCCCGTTTTCTGCAGGCAAGCTTCCCTCTCCTTCCTCTGTTTGTGTGTTCAAGTTTGTGTGCTCAAAACCTCCGTAGACATAGCCAACCTTCCCAAGCTTGATAGCTCAAGAAAAAATCCACATCCTTAATCCACTCAAAGTCCACATCCGAAGCAAAGAGTTGAAGTGCCTAGTTACCGGTTGCAACCCGGAGTTTTAGTTGAAGAAAAGAACAAAAGAGGAAGAATCGTAGAGGAGGGAACATCCTCCGCACAAGCGAGTGGAGCACAACCCAATGTGCAACCATTCGGCGGGATCCCTCCTCCGCCAAGTTATTACGGAGGGCCACAAGAGCAAGCATGGGGGGTGGTGCACCGGTACCCCCACCAAATTATGTTGTGCCCAACGCTAACTTCGCGGAGTCCTACGCTCATCATCCCCAACCACAACAAAGCATGGCCATAATTGGAGGGTATGCTGCAAGAAACGCTCAAAACATCGCAGCCATCCAAGCTAACGCAGCTCAACTTGGTGAAGGCAACGCAAATATTGCCTTTGAGCTTGGACGCCTTCACCTTGCGGAGTCAAATCAATTCGTCGGAGGGAATGTCCAATCATATTATGAGCAAGGGTATTATTATCAAGATCATCAACATCAACCACCGGCAGAGGACTAGAAGATTTAGGAACTTTAGTTTTCTTTTCTTTTCTTTTTCTCTGTAATTTTCAGCTTTTGCTTATGTGTGTTTGCGTAGTATTTTCTGTTTTTTTATTTAAATTTCAGCAAGCATGTTTGTTTATTTTCAGTTTGTATTTCAACTTGATGTCATCATTAATAAAGACACCACCTTGATTATATCATTGGAAAAGATACAAAAATTTGTGCCATGATGATATATGATTATAATTGCAGCTTTGTTCATCTTTGTAATTGATCTATGCATGTTTAAGCTAGTGCTCTCTTAAAAATACAAATCTGAATTTATTTAAATGCTAGCTTAAATTTCAGCGGAGGTTATGATTAAAATAAAGACCCATAGTGTTTTATGTGCTCTCAAGTTATGAATAGATTAAAGATGTCTTTTATGCTCAAAAATATCGCTAACCTTGTCATAAATATCGCTTGTGTGTTGCTCAACCTATCCAAAGCCTTATATATATTTGAGTGCATAAACCTTAGTGTACAAGATTTATTTTTGAGTGAGTTATTGCAGGCCATGATTTCTCTGGCCCGAGACTAAGAAGCTGGTCATTCCATTTTTGCGTATCTATCTTTTTGCTAGCCTTTTATCCGTGCATTGTGTATCCCCGCATCGGAGATCTCACAAACTTCGCCGGATATCCACCCTTAAACCAAATATCATCTTTTGTGATTACCTCCTTGACCACAACCTATCGTTGAGAATGGATCATCAATTTAAGGAAGATCGCAAGACGGTGCCGACATTGAAGATTTCAAGTATCTCTCCAAGGAAAAATATTTCCGGTACCTACCTTATTTTTCGCCTCTTTGCTCGAGGACGAGCAACGTCTAAGCATGGGGGAGGAGGTAGGTACGGTGCAGTTTTAGATTTCAAAGGGGAGTATTTTTTTTTAAAAAAATGATGATTGAAAAAAAATTCGGCGATGAACGTGACTTACAAGGTGAAGGTCTCACAAGAAGAAAGAAAAAAAAAGATATATATATATATATATAATGAATGAAAGAAAGAAAGAAAGAGAGAAAAGAATGAGAAATACGAGAAATTGAAAAAATATGAGTATGCGTAAAGTGAACTCCCCGGTTCTCTAAGAGTGCATTCAAGGCTTCAAGTTAAAAAGATCCATTCTCATTTTCCAACCATGTGCAATCCGATAACGAGGACTTCCTTTGTGCCTCGGGATCACTCCTTGCCATTTGCACATGTCTACTCATTTAAAGTGTGTGTACTTTTCTCTTTCCCCTCCTTGATTTAACATTATTTTCCAATGACCTTTTTGACGAGTCTCGGTAAGACCATGAGAAGCTTGTCTTGTTTTGACAAAACCTCATTTATAAAATCTTGTTAGGACTAAACTTTCCCAAAGCTCCATATAAAGCCTACCACACATATATGTTATGAGAGGGAAATGAGTAGAATATATAGGCTTGAGAGACAAGTGAGATGAGAGTTCATGAGCAATTTACAAGATGATTTAAATTTGTGAACTTGGTTTAGCTTTTCTTTATCTCGTTCTTTATTTCAAAAATTCTGAGATCTATTTAAACTTTGTGAGCATGTTAATACTTGTGGGATAAGCTTAATAAGGATCTACTCTCCGTAGAGATGAAGGCTAGTACATTATGGAACTTTAATGAATTAAAATTTTGAGAGCATTATGTTTTCTCATGTATGATCAAGTGCAAGGTTTAACATTGTTTGGCAATGATGATAACCATCGAAGGCTTACTCGAGGACGAGCAAGGTTTAAGCATGGGGGAGATGTTGACGGTGAAAATCCGTCAACCTAGCCATGAGTTTACCTTCGGTGTTGGCATGAGTTTTATACCTTATCCATTGGTACTAACCCCCGTGGTATAACAAGTTCACGTGTGCATGTCGGTTTTGGAGTTTAATGTTTATGCAGGGTTTTAGTGTTGAATGCAAGACTTTCGGGATAAGTTCATCAAGCACCTCATGACAAGACCTTGAAGCCCCGTACAAGTCATGCAACGAAGCAAACTTAACTCCAAGAAGCCGGGGACTTGATCCGAGAAGACGACGGACTCGAGGACCCGACCGAAAAGTGCGTCGAATCTTGCAAGACAAGGAGTTGAGTCCAATTCGGAGAGAAACCGACGACATGGACCTACATGCGAAGGGGGAAACATCCAGAAGCAAGGGAACCGACGTAGAGCAAAGGAGCCCTCGGGGCCGGGCCTAGATGGGCCCGGGCCGGCCGGCCCGGTCCGGTCGGCCCGAGCCCATCCAGGGCCCATTTGCCCCCTCCTTTGCCCTAGCCGCCAATCGGGCTATTTATAGCCCCCCGACCGAGAGCCACGCGAGAGAAGAATTCGTCATCGGCCACCGAGGAGCGAGAGAAGAGAGGGACACCATCTCGGAGAGGAGAGGGTCGAGCTAGTTGACTAGGGTTCCCCTAGCCGACGTGGGAACCTTGCACGGAAGACCACGTCGGAGTTCCCGAGCTAGAAGCAAGATCAAGGAAGGATCCCGGTGGTGATCTTGTGTATGTATCATTGTTATAGTTGAATTATCAAGTTGAATCTTTTCCTAGCGATCAAGTGTTTCCTCGAAGATTTCGTTTTTCGATCGGCTTTGCTTATTCCAATTCTATTCTCGAGATAGATTACATAGGGTGTTCTTGTAGCCGCGGTGGCTATAGGTACACGCCGGATCTTCCGAAAGAATCTCGACTTGTCTTTTGACTCGCCCTAAGCTCCCCGCATGAATAGGGATACGTTGTGACAGAACGGGGGTTCCGAAAGGCGGATGTTTTCGGATTTGGACGGGAAACCACGATTTAAAGAGGCTTCTATTAAGATTCGATTTGCTACTTCTTCTCTTGCTTGGAACTTCAACAAAAGGCTTACCCCGATCCCTCTAGATCGGTTTATCTACCCAATCTTACTTTATTTTCTCCGGTCTTTAGTAGATTAGATTCGTTTCGTGTCTTTTACTTAGATGCATTAGGGTTTCTTTTATCGAAGATTGGAGTTACTTGGCTTTATTAGATTAAGTTTTGCGTCACACATTTGTTCCACGGTTTCGATACCTTGGGTTCACCACTCGAGGGAAGAAGGGTCCCTTGACTACGACGGGAGACTTGTACGCTTGCAAGTCACAAACGAACTTTGATACAATTATTAACCGTCAACACAGACTTCCAGATTATGACAGATTCTGATAGTTGTAAAGAAACATATGTATCTCATTGTTCAGGTAACCAAAAATCACGAATTTTTCCTGAGATATTATGTATCAAATTACTGAACTACTTCAATTGGATTTTCCTCATTCGGAGGTCTACAACTCAAGATATTAAACTATGAAGTCAGCTATGTCAGCAGGATTTGACATATTCTGATGGCTTAGTGTTTCATTCATAACTCCCAAAATATATATTGGATATGCTGAATTTTTGACAGAAAATCATATATAAAATTTGTGAACTAACCCAACTGGTTTTACTGGATTTGGAGTTCTGTAGCCTCCTCAGCTTGGATGGAAAGCGTGCATGCCCTCCATCATGGTGACAAACGACCACCTTCCACTCCTAAGGCACAGGTTGATCATCAGCATCTCCATCCTCCAGATTTGAACCTTCAGGATCTGAGTGGTCATCTGGGTCACCTCCTTGTTCTTGATCTTCAGCTTGCTCCTCTTCTGGCTCATCATCTGACAGCTCAATGACTGAAGCGGGTGGTGAAGCTTGCACTGAAGAAGAGCTCGCCCCACTTCCCTCCTCAGTGTCGCCCTTGTGCTCATCACTCTCCGTGGAGTAGCAGTAGAAGTCTTGGTCCTCCAGGTACCGTGGAAAGTGGTAGGCACCAGCACGAGTAGTCTTCAGTCGGCGAACCATCTAAGATAGAGGAGACAAGTGCTGATTACTAGAGATGACAAGATCAAGTTTAGATGACAAAAGATAATTAAGGATGAGTTTAAACCAAGAATAGTATAATAAACAGAATAAAGCAAACTAAATAATGTGTGGCTTCTAATATTATATAATCCTTAGTTTTGGACTAGTTCTAACTAGGCTAACGTCCTACAGTCAACACGGCTTTGGTACCACTTTGTCACACCCGGACTTTAAAGGAAAATCTGAATGCAAGAATACATGTGCGTCAGGATCAAATTACACACATCTATCGACTCAGTGAATACCAAAACACAATGTAAAAGCGTATAGAGAGCATTAAACATTTAATACATGACCGAATGTCTCAAACTAACAAACGTTCGAGTAGCTAACAATGGAAAAAGTAAACGTAGAAGTCCTCCACAGGCAGCTGACTGGAGGATAGAGCACCTAGAACTCATCAAACTCTCCAGAATAGTCCTCAAAGCATCCGTCTGAGCAGCAGCCGGGTAGTGTAGATGCAATATAGAAACAACAACCATGAGCACATATCTTACTCAACAAGGGAAAAACTCTATAACAACATGCAAGGCTTTATGGTGGAAGCTAATGGTTGTAAAGCAAGTTAGTCAAGTTTTATTTAGCAATTGTTACTAACAAGTGTAAGTATATACTAAACCCAATTAACAAGTGCAACGAACCATAGAATGCAATGCACAAGTTTAAAAGTTCCATCTTTCATAAATTACTCATGTGCAGGCCGCACAAGTTTAAAAGTTCCATCTTTCATAAATTACTCATGTGAGGGTCCGGGCCGCCCTTGACCGTGGGCACGACTAACTAGTCAGTTTTACACTCTGCAGAGGTTGTACACTTTACCCACAAGTCGCGTAAAAGTCCCGAAAAACTTTAGACCCAATCACGCTGTGCAAAAGTAGGCACAATACCACACTACCGAGGTGTGGCTGCATTGGGACGCTATGAGGCCTTTACAACGATCCCTTAGTGCAGGCTGCTCGCTAGGTTACTTGACAGCGTAATGTATAAACCTCACTCAAAACTGCGAAGCTACCACAGAGCAGATCAACCTGAGTATCGGGCTATACACCAACTACCGGCAACCCCCAACCCTTATCAGGTAAAGCATACCTAACACCAAGTTCTCTAATTACTAAGCCAAGACAGAGCCATATTTCTTGTGGTTGTACTGTTTTCCTGGGTGGTCGCTCCATGTTCCGATTAACAGGCATAAAGTGTTCTTGCATTACATGAATGAGTAGCATAAATAAATCCTATTAATGATCGTTCATTAAAACCACCCAAAACCAAGGTAAAGCTCTAGCAAGTTCTACCCAACATAAAGTAAATCCAGGTTGATCAAGGCATATGATAAACAACACTAGGCGAACCTTAAATATCCTGACCCATCATATTAATGCAAGATAATAAATAAATACAGTGCAATTAAAATGCATGTTGTAATAAGATCAACGGGAATGCATCAAGGACTTGCCTTCTACCAGCTCTGGAAACTGCTTAGGGTCTTGAAAGTCTTCAACGGCAGCGAAATCCTCGAACGACTCGTACTGTACGCTCCACACATTCACATACAAGCATACAATAGAATAATTCAGAAACAATCACCAAAAAGTACTAACAGAACAAAACAGAGGCATGAAACTGTTCTACTCGTCGAGACGATCACATGGACGTAAAGAACGCTAAAAACGGAGATAAAACGACTAAGATATAGCGTAAATAAGATCAGGGACTAAACTGTAAATAAAACTAAACTCGTGGGCTAAACTAAAGAAAACAGGACCTATCTGTAAAGAAATTTCAACGGTGGGAGGACCGGCTTGTGAATTCAAAGAAACAGGGGGCTTTCTTGCAAAGCCGCCAAGCCACGACTGGGTTGACCGGTCCTTTGACCGGTTTGACTCGGACTGGAATGGATCTGGTCCGTCGGATCAAGATCTGGCGACCCTGGTGACACGCGAGCGCGGGACGGTGGCGACTGGCCGGCGGCGAGCGGCGGCGCAAGGCGGTGTGCGGCGGCGCAACCACGACGTCGAGCTAGGGTGCTCGATTTTTCACGCGGATTGCGCGGGGATGAAGCGGGCGAGACGGCTAACCAATCTAGGGCACCGGGGCGGGCGCCGGAGCGGCGATGACGGCACAAGGCATGGAGGGGTGGAAACCGTGGCGGTGAGAACTCCGTCGACCCCGTTCCAGGCGATGCGGAGCTCGGTGGCGAAAACAAGCGACACTTGCGGGTTCCTCACCTTGCGGCGAAACTCCGGGCGACCTTCTTGGCGGTGGGAGGGCGGCGGACGAGCGGTTCTAAGGCGGCGGCGCGGCTAGGGTTTGCGGCGACGGCGCGGAGCTCGAGCGCTAGGGTTTTCGGGGAAAGGAGCGGCGCGGTGCGGGCGGTGGGGTTAAATAGGTCGCGGGAGGACGCACTTGGGCGTGCGGGCCCGCGAGGAAGGCGGTGCGACACTAAAGCTGGAGTCGGACCCGAGTCTGGCTCGGCGTCGGTCGCGAGGAGGGGGATGACGGGCGGGGCCCGCCCGTTAGCGTCCGCGCTCGGCGGGGCTCGGATGTGGGCCGCCTGGGCCGAAAGCGAAACTAGGCCGTAGAGCACAGGGGTGGTCTGGAGACCGGGCGACGGAGCTGAATAGCCTCCGCCGGACTTCACGAGTTGGGTTGCACCGGGAACAGGAAAAGAGTGGGAGGGAAAAAGAAATGGTCTTTCACATTTTTGAACGGAGGATTCAATCAAAATTCAAACTCAAGTTTGAACTCAGCAAGCAAAAAGAGATGCTCCAGCTTGAATGCAACAGTAAACTCCTATATTTCCTTAATTTAATTAACAAAAACAATTAAATGCCTAGAGAATCACAAACACCTTATATTACTTAAAAAAGAACAATGATTGCTAAGAATTTTTTTAAACTCAAAAGTGAAAAATTAGGGTGTTACAAGAATCATAAAATCTGGCTCTTTACTCAGGAGCACACAGAAATTTACTGAAAACTGAGTGTTTTCCTTAAAGTAAAACTTGTACTTCTTGGTTCCCTTTGGTGTCTTGTTTCATAGCCTAGACCCATTACATGAATTCTTTACAAATGTTATCAGCCAAATAGCTAGAAAATGAAATCATACTGTCTAAATAAAAATAAAAATTAAACTGTCAATTTTCTTAACTTAATGTGACCTAAAGATACAAATTCAACCTGTGGTTGCTATTACAATATAATGTATCTTTAAATGAAATAAACTTATAATGCCATAGGAGCAACCTTCTAGGATGATTTACCTATATTATATCCCCATTACATCGGTTCAGAATATTGATAAACATATTGCCGATTCCAATCAAAGTTTTGTGATGAACATAATATACCACAAATTCACAATACACAAAGTTTCTTCAGCAAAAAACGAAAGTAATGACTCTTCAAGTTTACTACAGAGCTGGGAGATGCCTCACCCATGAAGGACATCAAGCCAATCCGATCCATTCCTCACCAGACTATAAACGAAAACCCAAAGCAAATCACTCTCTGTTCTCTGCACCAGGTATAACTTTTTTATTTTTAGATTAACACCAAGCAAAATTTTTTTTTAGATAAGTAACACCAAGCAAATGGTGGGAACACTTAAGTCACAACGGGGTTTGCGCTTAATATGCAAACACATTGCTGAAGTATATGTGCATTGGCACTCTCTGTTCTGCAATGTGCACCCATGAAGAATTCAGGCCCTTCCCCTGCTGCTGCACTGAACTGAATCAATTCATGTTCGGAACCACTGAACTGGACCGACAACGCATATCAACAAAAAAGGCAGCAAGTTTCAAAGAACAAAGAAGGCAGCAGAAACCTGCAGAAATGAAACACACGAAATGCTTAGAAATGATAGCGTGTTGCCGCTACCCCAAAAAATTAAAACCCACGTAAAATGCATACCTTTTATGTAAAATCTGGGGAATGGCAGCTAGCATCAGAGCCTTGGGAGAGTGGATTCTTTATCTTTTGTGGACACAATTCTTCTCCAAAAAATTTTCTCGGTTGATTTAACGTTAACCTTTCTAATGTGGCTAATCTTCTTAAGTGCTTCCTTGCATTCATTTGATTCACTTTCCAGCCTAAGCATCTCTGTAAACTCATCTGCAGCCTCTTCCAAATATAATTCATCAAGGGCCCTAAGGTACTCAATGCCACAAGGGAGGCACTTCAATTTTGAGCATTCCGAAAACAATAGCGTAACAAGGCTTCCCAGTGCACGTTCTTCTATTTCCACTTGGTTGAGCTGCGCAGCATTAAATATCTGTAGTTCTTTCAGTCTACGAAATGAATGTGCAGAGAAGCATAATGTCTTTCCATTATAAGCTTTGAAAAGTTGAAGAAAGCATAAATTACTCAACACCATGAGGTTAGGAAATGAGTTCTCATCAAGTCTGGAGAATGCCAGAGACAGACCAGTGAGGTTTTTAAGGTGTGTCCAGGATGAGAGAATATGAGGCATCCGTTTCTTTTCCAGCTGCCCACGCAGTGCAAGTTTTGAAAGAGTTTTTGTTAAACAGAGTTCTCCAATGGCAACACTTCACTCTCGTTTGACGTAGCAATAAACAAAAAGGTAAGATTGGTCATGTTTAGGAGAGCCCTACGCAAGCTTACTGTGTGCTCACTTTTCACATCCTCAACTGCAAATGTCCGTAACTCTATCAAAGCTGCAACATCACATAGAGTCTCTGTGCTAGCTTTTACAATTTGCAGAACATGCAGTCCTGTCAAGTTCCTTATGCCCATAGGCACCTTAACTCCACGCTGACGCCATTGGTATAACCCTTCATTGATCATTGCAGTCGCATATAGGTACCTAAGCTTACTTAGTTTCACTACATCATTTGGTAAAGATAGCAAACTAGTGCCAATTGCATCCAGTACTACTAAGTTTTGCAATCTTCCGATGGCCGCTGGTAGACTCTGTATTTGAGTATCTCTAAGACCCAAATAACGCAGATTAAATAAGTTGTACACCTCATTAGGAAGCATTTTGATTTGAGTACCATGCAGATCCAGTGTTGACAACAATATTGAGGATGTAAGGATAGGCCTTAGCAAATCAATATCAAAAGAACTCCTAATAACATAGATTGCACGGAGATGCGTTGCACTAGATAGATTCAAAGGTACAATATTAGTGCTTTGTATGGATATTCTACGTGTTCCGTGTACCGAAAATGTCCCATGGTCCTGATAAACCTTACCAAAGTATTCTTTATGTGCTTTGTCCATGGCAAGATGGCGGATGATATCATGCATTCGGCAACATTTGACTTGTCCAAACTCATTGCTCTTCACTACATGTAGTAGGCTTCGGTTTACAAGCTCTTCCAAGTAGCCCTGTGCCACTTGTTCCAGTGTTTTGTTCTCCTTTTCCTTTATGAATCCATCAGCAATCCACTGTCTAATTAATCTCCTCTTCAATTCATAATCCTCAGGAAATAATGCACAATGTAAGAAGCAATTCTTCAATTCATAGGGAAGATCTTCGAAGCTAGCTTTCAGAATGCTATCAACACCAGAAATCGCATTTTTATTCGACTGCATTTCTAACTGCTTGTACACATTTTCCCATTCAGTGTAAGTTGGGGGTTTGCAAGATAGCAGGCGCCCTATGCATACAATTGCAATAGGCAAGACTTGGCATTTTTGTAAGAACTTCATGGCCAAATCTCGTATTTCTGGAGGGCAGCCTGTTTCATCAATATTCCAAAATGCTACCTTGCAGAATAAGATATAAGAGTGATGTTCTTCTAGAGGTTCCATTTTGATAGTATAGTTACTGGTTGACAATGATGCGATTTCAGATAACCTTGATGTCAGAACAAATCGGCTAATACAATTCTTTGGAAAGACAGGCATTATATTATTGTAAGGAATCGGATGCTCGTAGCCTAATAGGGGGAGGGGGTGAATTAGGCAAACTTAAAACCTTAACCTATGGCTTCACTACTTTTGCACAAAGATAAACTAGAACATACTATCTATATGTGCAACTAGGGTTGTTCTAGTGTGAAACTCCCATCTCAAAACGAGGTATGCAACCTGTAGCCATTCCTAGCATGATACTACTCTAAGAAAGTAAAGGCAAGCAAAGATTGTAATAGAGTAAATGCGGAAACGTAAAAGGGATGAGAGGAAGCAAACTCTTGACACGCGATTTATCCCGTGGTATCGGTAGGCACTAAGCCACCCCTAGTCCACGTTGTTGAAGCACTCACACAAGAGTATTGCTTCCCGGTCACCAAGTCTCTCCCAAGAGCACCACTTGACTCACCACAAAGGCTAGCCACTTAGGCACTTGCCAAGCTCCCTTGGTCACCTTGATGCCGCCTCCACTAAGGAGCTTCTCCACCAAGGAAGGGGGTCTCCACATCCCCCGCACAAAGTGTCCTCGCCACTCCACACTAGGCCGGAGGGTCGATGACGATTGCCGGTGAGCCACTTAGGCCCAAGGCTTCCGACGAACCTTGTACAACTTGATTCACTCAAGAATCACCTCACAAGGTTGGCACAACCTTGCACTCACTCAGCTCTAAGCTAAGCCTAGCACTAAGCACATACACTAAGCATATGCAAGTCTAAGGATGAGCAATTAAGCACTTGGATGGATTGGATATGATCTTCTAGGTGTCTTGAACTCCTCTGCACTTCCACACAAAGCAGCCTCAAATGGGTGAGTGGATGGGGGTATAAATAGCCCAAGGCACTCAGCTAGCTGTTGGCTAACGACTCTCTGAAAAGTTGACCATCGGATGAACCGACGCCTACTTTTCAGGAGCATCAGTTCATCTGGTGCCCCTCCCACGTCACGTAGCCGTTGAAGTTCTCTGTCAGAACTGCTCCGACGCATTACACCGACGCACCGTCGGTTCATTCGGTGCTGAAGACCCCGCGGCCAAATCGTCTCTGTTAGCTTTCACGTGACCGTCGGATAAACCGCTGCTGACCCATCGGTTCATCCGGTCCTATTGCGTTGATCTTGGCGCGTCTCTGTCTTGTTTAAACCCGACCATCGGATAGACCGATGGTTCCCTCCAATGGACCATCGGTTCATCCGACGCTGCTGTCTTCGCTGCTCTTCCTCTACAAGTCATCCGACGCATCTAGAATATAGACCGTCAGATCATCTGACGGTGTTAACTTCATTTCAGCCTCTGCGCAGTGTACCAAGTGCTTCGACGCTTGCACCGATGGTACCGTCGGTTCATCCGACGGTGCTTTTTTCCTTCCTTTTCTTTGCGTCTTCAACTTGGATCTTTGCTTCAACTTAACATACTTAACATACTTAACATGCCATTACTTATAGCCTCAAAATATATACTAAGTCCTCAAATTTGCTATAAGTAACCTAACATGTCCATGGTATGTTAACTTGTGGTGTGACATGTTAGCTTGGGCATGGTATGTTAACATGTGGTAACATCCATGAGACCTAGGAATGCCTACAAAGACAATCTAGATAATGTGGTTAGTCCCATTACTTGTGTTAACATGAATCATCAAAATCAACTCAAATGGCAAATGAGACCATGTTCTCTACAATTATTTATCCACACATCTTGTTCCCAAACATCATCCAATAGCAAGAGAAACCTTTTACCTTCAAGATGGTTGCGGATGATTTCAACTGCTCTTCTGATATCCATATTGGTAGAATCGGTTGGGATATCAAACTCTATAGCAATTTTCTTCAGTAAGTCTTCAACTTGGTAACTCTTGGACACGGTTATCCATGCAGTAGCATCAAAATCAAGTTTCACAATCTTGTAGACATGACCAACTAAATTAGTTTTACATACTCCACCCATCCCCCAAACTGTGGTCATTTTGGTTTTTCTTTCCTCCAAATCATCTACTAGCCACCCCTTGAGCTTGGCTGATTTACCTTCAATACCCACTAGATCCTCTTCCCTAGCAAAACACAAAGCTTGACTTGTGGATCTAGAATGATGAATACTGCTTCCGACATGTCTCTCCATTCCACTTGGGATGACATAGCGGTCCCTCCTTTTTGCAACCTCTTCCAGCTCAGCATTGATATCACGAAGCTGGAGATATAGACGATGCCAAACATTGACATGCTTGATGCTCTCCATCTGCTTGCCTGCAAATCCTCCTTGCTTATTGTCCTCAAGCTTGTACACAAACTCATCGACGACATCCTTGATCTGGAGAGATAGTTCC
Organism: Cenchrus americanus; assembly: GCA_947561735.1. Classification (NCBI taxonomy): domain Eukaryota; kingdom Viridiplantae; phylum Streptophyta; class Magnoliopsida; order Poales; family Poaceae; genus Cenchrus; species Cenchrus americanus. The sequence goes on from OX387242.1 coordinate 195,284,656, forward strand.
CGAATCTTGTTGATGAAAATGCCAGTGGTCTCGTCGGTATTCTTGAACTTCTCCATGCTCTCTAGATCCCCTTAAGCTTTACGAATCTCACCAAAAAGGCCATTGAGGCCATAAGCTTCCTTGGACAGAAGGGATGCACCATAAGTTGCTGCCTTGTTCGCCACGGCTGCACCTAGCTTGCCGATCAGCAGTCCAACAACAGCCTCCATCATGATGGTTTCTTGTGGTTGCTTGAGCCCTTAGAGCAACAAGCAAACACGTACGTGTGGCCGAGACTGAGAGAAAGACCAAATTTCACAAATCAGTTCAATTGTCAGAGCGACAGAGCCAACTTTTTGCTTCTAAAGCAAGATTTCAAACTTCCAACTGATGAAATTTAGCATAGGGTCATGAAACTAGTATATAGGAGGGGAAAGCTTCGACGAGCAAATATGCTGCTTCAGCTCAGGGCCTCAGGTTAGTGACCAACGAGAAAGTGTGGTTCTTCTTCTTTAAGGATACATGGAAAAATCACTTCAAGCTGTGTACGTGTGTGTTCCAAACAATAATCTCAGATATCATTTGAATTTCCCAGAGCTTGTTTTCAGATTAAAATCTGAACATGCATAAATGTATAAACTTCAAACTGATGAAATTTGACAGAGGATTATTACCTGAATCTGAGGAAGCTAGAAAGGGAAGCATGCATGCGTGCAGATGAACCACATTCACCCTGAACGGACTAGGAGGAGATGCATCTGGTTAGCAACGATTCTGCAAGGCCACAGGATGATGACTGGTTACCAACACAACTACATGGAGACAAAGAAAGAGCAAGTTGAAACTTCTTGTGGCTTTGTGGAAAGAAGCAGATGTCACACCCGATTTTACAAGGAAACCGAATGCATCTCACGTGTGCGCCAGGATCAATTTACACACACATGATAGACAAAAGAGTGTAATACCATTGCAGTAACAAAACATACGAGAGTTAAACTGATACAATATTCTTTATTACACTTAGATGGGTGGACTCGAAGGTCCAAACACAAACGATAACTAAACGACGAGTAGCTCCTTCTTCAGCTTCCACAGGCATGATGACTGGAGGATCCGCATGCCTTAGAACTCCTCGTAGTCGCTCCAGTACTCGTCCTCACCTCCGATGTTCTCCTCTGAACATCGGTAAGCAAGGGTGAGCACACTTATGGTTGGTGCTCAGCAAGTGGGGGAACAATGCAAGGCTATCAAGGATAGGCTAAGGTTTTGCAGCGGTTAGCATTTTAAGTTGGTCAAAATTTATTAGCAAGCACCTATTTACTAGATGTAAGTTCATACCAACCCACTTAGCTTAAAAGAAACCCCCAAAAACCCCAAAGACCCACGATTTACATTCATCTTTAAGTTTGATTATCATGTGAGGGTCCAAGCCGCTCTTAACCGTGAGCACGGCTGATCGATCAGTTTTACACTCTGCAGAGGTTGTACACTTCACCCACAGTTCGTGTTCCCCATTCTGCTCGGGTTAGCTAGACCCTTAAACACTTCCAAGGTGAGTGGCTAGGGGTCCACTACGAAGCCTTTACAAAGGAAAGAAGAGAAACCAACAGCCCGCAACAGTTATATCTCAGGGCGGACCATAACCCTCCCTAATGGTCATCACCTTAGCCAAGGCTGCTACCCCAAAAGAACCGGGCTATACCCCTGCAACCCCGAGCCCCCCGTGCCCCTCTCGGAAAAAGGTTATCAGCTAACCCACTCTCCTAATTACTTGGCTAAGTCAGAGCCATGTGGACTGTGGTTGTACGGTTGTCTTGGGTGGTTCTCCATGTTCCATTTAAATTACGAGTTATCTTGTCTTATACACGTACACATTTCATAAACAAAACTGAGTTGCATAACATAAACAAAACATAACCATTCCCATGTAAAGCAAACTAAGCATTAATCTACACAAGCATTTGATAACATGGTTGATCAAGGTAACAGGGTAAAACATCTAGTCAAGTCCTTAAATAGGTGTTTACCCATCATTTTAAAGCATTGAAATAGGAATAGTAAACTTTGTTCTATCATGCAATGTTATAGGTTCAAAAAGGAATAATGCAGAGGGGGGAAGCCACCTGCCTTCCTCTACAAGCTGGGTATAGTCCTCTTCGAAAGCAGGCTCTTCCTGATCACCTCCAATGGGGAGCTCAGATGAAATAGGCACGATATCTACGTGTCAAACATAAACAACAAACAATAAATAAACAGTACATCAAACAGTAACAACACTGGAAAACTTGCTGTCTAAATGATTCTACTCGTTGAGGCGATCATTTCGGTATATAGAACGCTAAAATCGGAGTTAAAACGAGAAAGTTATGCTAAAAACAAGATACAGGGACCTATCTGCAGTAAAACTAAATTTTACAGAGCCTTTATAAACAAAACCAGGGGCTAAAACATAATTTCATATAAAAACTAAAGGGCTAAAGGGCTAAAACTCAAGAAAAGGACCTCTGGTGGAATTATACAGGGTAGACAGGGGCTAGTTTGCAAGATCCAGAACCTAACTGCAAGAATCTTTCTAGGTGGGAGGACCGGCATGCTAAACAAGATTACTCAGGGTCTCTTTAACAAAATCAACAAAGACGCACCGTGGATCTTGGATCCAACGGCTGCCGGTGCGCGCGTGCGCCATGGACCGCGCCGTGAGCTCGGCTCACGGGTCCACGGTGGACCGGCCACATAACCCGAAGGGGTACGCGATCTTGACTGTCCACGCAAGATCTAAGGGCTCAGGACGCGTGTGAGTGAGATGCGGCGATGGCGTCGCCGGAGAGTGGCGGCGCGCGGTGGGGGCTCGCCAGCGTTACCCCTGGGCGGCGCTCCCGGCCATCAACACGACCACAAGCTAGTGCAAAACGTAGAGGGGGCACATGCGCACGTGACCAAGGGGTCAAGGAGGGCAATCGTGCCTCGTCGGTGGCCGACACCGGAAGGGGGTGGCGCGGCTGCTCCGGCGAGCTCGTGGAGGTGCCAAAATGCAGAAGAGAAAGGGATATTGAGCAGGGGTTTTTGCTCATCGTGTGTAGAAAAAGGAGGCGAGCTCAAAAACGAAGGGAAGGCGCCGGTGAGGAAACTTGGCAACGGCAGCGGATCGAGCGGCGCTCCGGCGGGCGGGGACCCAAGCTCCAGACGCTGCGCGATCCCGGTGGAAATTTCCCCTGAACAACAAGCGTCACGTGAGGGATACGATCGCGTTCAGGAAAGGAAAAGATAAGGCGACGATGCACTTCACCGACGACGTCCGGCGGCGGGGAGATGCAGAGGCGGCGGCGCCGGTGGAATTGGTGCTCGAGTGCGTGTAGTGGTGTGCTGCGGTTGCAAAGGGGAGTGCGTGAGCCCGAGCTCGAACTTAAGTAGGAGCAAGGAGAGGAAGGTGAGGGGAGGCGGAGGAATCCCGCGGCGGCGACGCTTGCCATTGATGGCCGCGGCCATCTGTTGGGGAATTCAGGAAAATACATCACCCTCGAAACGTCGAAGTCTAACGGCATTCCCAAAGTATGTTTTTCAGGCGCAGGAAATTCGCGAATACAGGAAATCTGGGACCTGCGAAGTCTCGAGTTCGCGGATGTGCAGAGTTCGGGAAACTTGGTTCGGCGAAGAAACGGAGCCATGAACATGCGGAAGCCCGGAATCTCAACTGTTCGCGACCCGAATTTCGGAGATTTTCCGATTCGGGAATCCAGTGAAGACTCCGTTCGGGACTCAGGCGCTGGGACGCGCGGCGCGAACCGGAGAAGCGAAAGCCACTTCGGAAATCTGTTAAATACCTGATTCAGGAACTTCGGGTGAAGACATCCACGAATCACGGGAGAAGCAAAGTCAAAGTTGTAGTCCCAAAAAGTCCGGGTTTAGAGTGTGAACTAGTGGCAGACTTGTAAATATGTAAGGGGTGAAAAGACGTTCTTATGTGTGTTCACATTAGGAATATTCTCTGAGCCCGAGGGTGTTGTCGGCATGTAAAAGTCCCCTCGTCTCCCTATAAAAGGCGGCGCGAGGGCACCTGTAAACGGATTCAGACTTTTTTGGGACTTGTGCTATTTGCGGAGAGCATCATTGTCTCTTTGCGCTCTAAAGGAGGTACTTGAACGTGTTGAGAACTCCACTCGTGTTTGGGTAGTTATCCGAATTTTTCGGGTATCCCCCCAACATTGGCGCCCACCGTGTCTCAGCCGAAAAAGAAACTCACGATGCCACCTCAAAAGAAATCCAAGAAGAATGCCCCAGTACAGGTGAACCAGGATGATCACCTTCCCACCCAAGGAAATGAAACTTTGTTTGTTCCTGAATCCTCGAACGTAACAGACCAGCAGCGAAAAGAGAAGCTCGAAGCCCTCATGAAGGCCGGAGCGAGCGAAAAAAACAGACTCACATCCAAGAACAACCCACCGAACAAGCAAGAGCACGAGAATGTTGATGCCGATGATGATGCCATAGACCGACATGCCTAGCCATGGTCCACCAAAAGATTCAAAGCAATTACAAAGGGACAAAGAAAAGTTCGCGGCTCGGTTGCGGTGCGAAGAGAAAAATCTCTCGAAAAACTAGAGCAACCGAACAAAGCAAAAGAACAAATACAAAGCAATCCAGAGAGAAATCGACGAAATGAAAGAGCAAGAAAACAGCTCCCCGTGGCAAGAAACACCGCAACAGAACACCGCACTCCGCAAGAGAATCCCCGAAGGACAACTTCTTCGCGGAAACGGAGTCTCACACTTCGTGGATTCCGAGTCACCACTCGTCAATAGGGCTGCAAACAAGACCTTGGCCACCGAAGTTCAAGCCGCTCTCTTCCAAAGTACAACGGTTACGGAAACTCCGGGCAATTTCTCATGAGATACGAGTCACCGTGAATTCGGCGAGAGGAGATGATGTTGCACTTGCCAAATCCTTCATCATAGCTTGCGAAGGACCAGTACTGAATTGGTACTCACTGCTGCCTCCACACTCGATCTACAGCCTTTGGGTAGATCTCAAAACAAAGTTCATGCAAGCGTTTCGATGTTCCATGACACAACGACCGAAGCTTCGTATTTGTATAACTGCAAGCAGAAGGACAGGGAACCACTAAGAAATTTCGTGAGAAGATTCATGCAACGAGAGGTCTCGGATCCCCGATGCCGATGACAAGACAACGATCAAGGCACCGATCAAGGGTCTTACCCCGGGGGCCAACGGCTTCCCACCTCACAAGAAAGAAGCCCGAGACGAGCTTGAAGAATTATTTCGGGAATTGGAGGATTACATCCCGTCCGATGATGACCACCGCAAGAGAGTAGCCGAACGAAACGAGGCAAGACGGGCGGCAGAGATATGACCCGGAGGGCACCACCCCAAAGATCCGCGAAATGTGAACAATGTTGGAAATCCTCGGCAACAAGCAAGAAAGGAGGCCAAGTGCTAGGGGAGGATTCGGTCAAAGAGGAAGGGGGGAGAGGAAGAGGAACCCCAAACCTTCCGAACCACAACCCAAGAGATCCCCACTTCTATTGCCGGCATCATGGAAGAGGCCACAAGACCGAAGGGTGCCCCCGAGACAAAAAAGAACATGGCACGAATCCAACAAGAGAAGGCGTTGATGAGCATCGCATCCTCGATGCCAACCCGTTCGGCCGAACTTCCGGCCGTCGGCCGCCTCGCGAGTCCGCGCCCAAGCTCGTACCGTTCGAAGGCGAATTTCCACAATCGCAATCAACATGGCAGCCTTCACAGCAATTCTTCCCTCGGTCACAAGCAATACAATCAATCCAAATAGCCCACAACCCATTCGGGAAATCTTGCCACCGCCACCGAGAAAGCTCTTCAAGGCCCCCCTCGCAAGTTCGGGACCTCGAATTCCAAAGCACCGCCATCATTCGGGACTATCATGCCAATCACGGGCAGATCCGCCATGGAGTTTGAAACAAAGAAGAGCGAAGCAACTACTTCAGATCTGTGAATACCATCATCAATGATGGTCCAGCTGCCCGCCCGGAGTGGGCGAAGGTGCCAATCACCTTTACGAAGAAGATTTCAGTGCGAAATCCGCGATCCACAATGATGCTATGGTGATTGAAGTCAACATTGCTGGATGGGTCATAGGAAAAATCTTGGTGGACAACGGGAGTTCGGCGGACATCTTATTCCTGAAAACATTCGAGAAAATGAATCTGAGCCAGCACATGTTGGACCCACCAGAGTACCCATTACAGGGGTTCGGCGGGAAGCCCATCAAGCCAGTTGGAAAAATATCTCTCCCAGTTTCTTTCGGGGATCTCGAGAATGCCAGAACTGAGAACCTCACCTTTGATGTGGTTGACATATATCACCCGTATCTTGCGATCTTCGGCAGGGGTTTCATGAACAAGTTCGATGCTGTCATAAGGCAACAGTTCCTTTGCATGAAGATGCCTGCGCCCAAAGGGGTTATCACAGTGTTCGACAATCAACAAGAGGCCAGAAACATAGAAAAGGGCCACACGCCTGGTCAAACGAATGTATATCAGCTAAAAGCAGCTGAAGAGAAAAGGCAAATCTGTGAGGAGCCGAAGCGAGACAAAGAGAAAAACAATATAGCCGCAGAAGATGAAACAAAGAGAGTGTATCTGGACGACATGCCCGACAGAGCAGTCATAATAGGGGCGAACCTTAGCGTCGAAGAGGATGATGAACTCATGCGATTTCTGAACAGAAACAAGGATGTTTTTGCATGGTCAGCCAAAGACTTGCAAGGTGTTGACAGAGACATAATCGAGCATGTCCTCGAAACAGATGACAAGATACCGCCCAAAAAGCAAAAACTCCGGAAAATGTCTGACGAAAAAGTCAAGGCAGTAGAAGCAGAAGTTCAGAGATTGCAGGATGCCCAAGTAATCAGAGAAGTCAAGTACCCAGTTTGGTTAGCCAATACTGTGCCAGTCAAGAAGAAAAATGGCAAATGGAGGATGTGTATTGACTTCACCGATTTGAACAAGGCGTGCAAAAAGGACGATTTTCCCTTGGAAAGGGTAGACAAAATCGTGGATGATGCAGCCAACAGCGAGATGCTTTCGCTCCTGGACATGTTCTCTGGATATCATCAAATCAGAGTTCGCAAAGAGGACGAAGAGAAGACAAGCTTCATCACTCCTTTCGGAACATTTTGTTTCGTAAGAATGCCAGAGGGGCTGAAGAATGCGGGGTGCACGTTTTCAAGAATGATAGCAATAGTGCTGCACCAGCAGATTCGGAGAAATATCTTGGCATATGTGGATGACATAGTCGTCAAAAGTGTTCAGAGAAAAGACCATATCAGTGATTTGGCAGAAACGTTCGCGAACTTGAGGACAGCGAACTTGAAACTGAACCCAGAAAAATGTGTATTCGGGATTCACAAGGGGAAAGTTCTCGGATGCCTAGTTTCAACGAAGGGCATTGAGGCAAACCCTGACAAGATCAAGGCTTTGATGGAAATGCAAGAGCCGGCCTCAGTGAAAGATGTCCAGAAGTTGACAGGGAGAGTGGCTGCCCTTAACAGATTCATTCCCGAGCCGCGTAGGAAAGAAGCCTCGCCATTCTTCCAAGTTCTCGAAGTGCCAAGAAATTCCGGTGGGCCGAACCTCAGAAACAAGCTTTTCGCGAATTGAAAGACTACTTGTCCAGCACGACCAAGCTCTGTCCTCCCGAGCCAAAATCGCCGCTTCTGCTGTATGTGTCTGCATCAAATTCGGCAGTAAGCGCAGTGCTGGTACAGGAGAAGGAAGAAGAAGGAAAGCTGAGGCAAATCCCTGTATATTTCGCCTCTGAAGCATTGTCTGGTTCCAAAGTTTTCTATTCCGAACTGGAGAAGATCGCGTATGCGGTCATCATGGCAGCAAGAAAGCTAAGACATTACTTCGAGGGCCACAGAATAAGAGTTATCACCAACCAACCGTTAAGTGACCTGTTCGCGAACAAGGAGGCATCTACCCGAATTATCAAATGGGGTGCCGAACTCTCCGAGTATGTGGTGGATTTCGAAAGAAGAAGTGCAATAAAATCGCAAGTCCTCGCATTTCGTCGTAGACCGGACCTCACCTACTCGTAACTGGAGGAAAATATGCCCGAACCTTGGGTAGTGCAGTGTGATGGAGCATGGTGTTACAAGGGGGTTGGAATTTCGGCTGTTGTAACATCACCGACGGGCGTGGTCATAAGATATGCGGCACGGCTCGTATTCGCGAACAATGAATACTCCACGAACAATACAACGGAGTACGAAGCTCTACTGCTAGCACTGAGGAAAATGAAAGCTCTGGGGCAGCAGACCTTCATAATCAAAACGGATTCGAAAGTAATCCAGGAACACATCGAGAAGGAAAGCGAGGCCAGGAATCCAGTTCTCATGAAGTATCTTGAAAAAGTCAGAGAAATGGAAAAACACTTCAGGGGGTATTCAGTCCAGCACATCCCAAGGGATGACAACAATGAGGCGGATAAACTGGCGAAGGCAGCCGCCAGAAATCAAGAGCTACCACCAGATGTGTTCTTTGAAATCATCAGAGAACCTTCCATCAAAGATTCGAGAACTCAAATCGTGAATATGGTGGAAATCCGTGGATCGGAGAGCGTAAATAATGGCCTACCTAAGAGGGCATTACGAACCACAAGATGAACTCGGAGGAGAAAAGGTTGAAGCAAAGGGCTCGGGGTTATACGGTGGTAAATGGGGAATTGTACAAATCCGGAGTCACCGAACCTTGGCTACGCCGCATTACCTCCGAAAAAGGTCGCGAACTCCCCGAAAGAAATTCACAAGTGGATTTTGTGGGGCACACATAGGCACCGGGGCTTTAGCCGGCAAGGCAATAAAACAAGGGATTCTATTGGCCCACCATAAACATAGACGCCAAAGTGTTGGTTCGGCGAGGTGAAGCATGCCAAAAAATGGGAAATCGAGCAGGACCGCCTTCAATGCCAATTCACTTAATACCTCCAACCCGGCCTCCGCAAAGATGGGGCATGGACCTAGTAGGCCCATTGCCAACGGCTCGGGGTAATTGCCGATTCGGTACCGTAGCGGTCGACTATTTCACGAAGTGGGTAGAAGCAAAACCACTCGCGAACATCACAGGCGGCAACGGTTCGAAATTCTTTTGGCGAACATAGTCGCAGGTTCGGAGTTCCTAGAGAACCGACGGTTGACAATGGCAAACGGTTTGATCGCTACACCTTCAAAGAATATCGCGAGAACCCCGGGTACACAAGCAAAATTTTCGTCGTATACCACCCACAGGTCCAACGGAGCAGGTTGAAAGAGCCAATGGCCCGATTTTTTCGGGAATCAAGAAATGCTTATTTGATCGAAAAAGGGAAAGTGGGTGGATGAACTTCCAAAGGTGATCTGGTCTCACAACACCACAGTTTCAAGGGCAACAGGTTTCACACCTTTTCGCTTACTCTTCGGGACTGAGGCTATGACACCAGAGGAGATCAAGAATGAAAGCATGAGAGTCTTGAAAGGAAAAGAGATAGAGGAAATTGACAAGAAGGTGGAAAAAGACATGATAGAGCCGACAATCCTCGAAGCGCCAGAGAAAACATTGAGAAGTACCGGGAGAGAGACAAGGGCATGGAGAGACAAAAAGGTGGTCCGGAAGGACATCAAAACTGGTGATCTTGTCCTCAAAAGAAAGAAAAATTGGGAAAACCCAGGAAAACTTCATGAGTCATGGGAAGGACCTTACATAGCTAAGGAAACAGATATGCCAGGGGCTTTTCGCCTGTTGGAGCAGACTGGCGAGCAGTTGCCATATTCGTGGAATGCCGACAGCTTAAAGAGGTACTATCCATAAAAACTATAGTTGTACATAACTGTAGTAGGTAGCAGTTTTTCAATTTTCGTAAGTTTACACTGTAGGAAAAAAGAAGCCCGAATCGCGTGTCTATAAGTGACTTCGGGAGAAAACTAGTTGTTTGTCTTAATCGTAGTTCTAGAATAAGAAGGACCGTACTCTTTTCCTTGCAAAGGGGGCTCTAAATCAAGAGGCAAGGTTTTTAACGAGGCGGATCCCGTGTAAATACTCTTTCGGATATATATATGAAAAGAGTCTTCCCCCAAATTGCATGTTTCGTATTTTCTGTCTCGAAAATTCCATCGTGAAAAAAGAAAAAGTTCGTGAGAAAGGCTTTGTCATAGCCAAAATTCCATCGTGAAAAAAGAAAAAGTTCGTGAGAAAGGCTTCGTCATAGCCAGAATTCCATCGTGAAAAAAGAAAAAGTTCGTGAAAAAGGCTTCGTGATAGCCAAAATTCCATCGTGAAAAAAGAAAAAGTTCGTGAAAAAGGCTTCGTGATAGCCAAAATTCCATCGTGAAAAAAGAAAAAGTTCGTGAGAAGGGCTTCCTGATAGCCGAAATCCCATCCATCGAGGGATTCCCACTAAAAAGGCCTGAGACAACAACAAGTTGTGGCCTAGAAAAATCCCATCCATCGAGGGATTCCCATCGAAAAGGCCTGAGACAACAACAAGTTGTGGCCTAGAAAAATCCCATCCACGAGGGGATTCCCACCAGGAAATTCGCATGATGATTTCGAAAAAGTAAATGTCTAAGGATTTGCTTGTACTTTCTCATTTGGTATAGATTGTTTAAAATTTTTTCAGGTATCATCATTGTAAAAAAGGGGCAAGGGGCTCAGTCAGGTGATCGCAGAAAAACCTTGGTTGAAGCAACCGAGGGTTGCTGTATCAACCGAGGCAAGTCCGCCAGTTCGGTCAAGTCCACAAAATTCGGAACAAATTTTGTCGACTTGCACATTAGCAATCGAGATTCGCAAAAACTAAGGAAGACTACTCTCAGAAAAATGCGCTACAAATTCGAGAATAGTAGGGTTCGCGAGTCTGCAATCTAGTTTTCATGCGAAACGGCAAGCTGGGGGAGGGTGACGTTTTTTCAAAGAAAAAACATATTCATTGCCTTATTCGCATAAAAATTCCCGAATAGTTCCTCAACATTTACAACAATCAACACGAAATTTAGAATGACAGTTCTACTACATGTCCGGGTTTACAAACGTTGTTGCCAGCCACATCGCTAGCATAGGCGAGCTCAGATGAACCGGCTAAGGGGCTAAGGGGCTCCGTCTTCGGAGCTTTCGTGGATCGCGAAGTAGAGGATGCAGAACGGCTCTTCTTATGAAACAAGAAAAACGAAGTGAGATCAAAACAACCTATCGAAAATTTAAGCGAGGCCTCAAGCCAAAAGTCGGAAAAATCTTGCTCAGGACGTGCTTGTTTGAATAAACGCCATGCTTCACCACTAACAAACATTCTATCTCGATGAATTCGTAGTGGTAGCACGTCCGCGCGCAGCCCGCCTTGCGGGACTCGCGCAGTTAAAATATACAAAACATCTGTTCAGAAATGTTTGACGAATTTACACAAACGTACAGCCGACCCCCAAACCACACAAAAGTTCAAACATATCGTTTAATTCATGACATCCACCTTCGGTGAGTCTTCTTCTGGTTCGGGGACTTGTCCACGATCGTTGCCACCGTCGCTGCTGCTGCTGCTGCTACCCGAGCCGTCCTCACCGGATTCTCCCGAACTCTCCCCGGAGGACGATTTCGCGGGAGATGCGGCGGCATGTTCTCGCTCCTCTTTTTCTCTTAGCTGCGAAACAAAGAGAAAAGTAAAGAAATCTTAAGAAACTGGAATACATACGACGAACATAAGTCATGAAATAGGCCAAAGAATTACCTCGTCAAGCTTTGCCCGCGCAACAGTCTTAGCCATTTCCGCCCCGCCAACCATCCAGAATTCCTTTGCGAACTTTAGCTTTATAGCGATAATGTCAGGATTGTCTTGAAGTATAGTTTCGCTGGTAACGCCTGGGAACTGAGAAAGGTTCGCGCGAAACTTGGCCAAGTCAGCACAGCCGTACTCGTCAAGGACCTTCAGAATGCTTTCCACAGAAAAGGATACGGCAAAATTGCTGGCGCCAGAGATGACTTCGGGGAGAGCCTTGAATTCCTCCTCGAGCCAGTCCATAAAATCAGAGATATCAATATCATCTGGAAGAGGAGCTGGATGAACACCATATTCATTCAAAGACTTTTGGTACTCGGCATAAAGCAACTTTAATCTTCCCAGAATTTCCGAAATTTGTTCCTTCGAAGATTCACCTTCTGCCATCAGCGCTTTCTCAAGATCTACGATTTTCTGATCCTTCGAGCTCAGTGACTTGGCAAGGCTGGCGTTGTTGGTACGGAGATCCTCAGCAACCTTGGTAGCACGCTCTTGTTGTTGCCGAAGTTTCTCAATCATACTCAGGTCATCTTCGTGACATTTTCGAACCTTCTCTAGTTCTCTTTTGGAATCCTCGAGCGCGGCTTCGGCGAACTTCTTCTCGTCCTGACTTCTTTTCAAAGCCTCAGCCAGCTCAGATACCTTCTTTTCCAGCTCTAGATTCGTGGATTCCGCGAGACCAAACTTGCGCTCCAACTCCTTGGACTTCCGAGAAAGTTCCTCATTAATCTTCTCCTGCGCAGTAAGCCGTTCTATGGCAACTTTCCCGAGCATAGAATACTTGAGAGTGTAGTCTTCATGGAAGCGCGCAAGCTTTGAAGGAGAATAGGAATGCAACAGATTCTTGAACTCTGAAAAGTTCAAGAATAAATCTCAGATGAAGATTCTACAATCACGAATCGCACAAAGGGGCACTAAGAATCAACGAACCTTGCTTACTGAAGTGCTGCATAGTGACCTGCTTAGTCGAACCTGAGGAGGCCTTCCCCTGAGGTGAAGGGGTAGCGTCGGAGATAGATAGAGGCCTCTTTTCGGAGCCTTCAGCGGCTTCTTCAGGTTGTTCCGAGGCACCCTCTTTTGTTTCATCAACAATTGTGGACGATTTCCATAGAGTTAAAAACTTGGACGCCTTGCCCCCGACGCCAATTGTCTCGAAACCAACACGCAACAGTTTGCCGCGATAAGACGTACCAAAATTTTTGTTAAAGGCGGCCAAAGAGGGAGAAGGCGCTTGGTCTTCAGGGACGACCTCCCGAACTTCGACCAAGGGAATGTTTTCGGAAGAATGGCCGTCCCTTTGAATGGTTCGTTCGAGGTCACGGGCAAAATCAGAGGAGACTTGATCAGCGGTGGTAACTTCGAAGCCCGGCGACAGGAGGTTCGGCAGCAGCGGGAGACTCAGCACGAACGGCAATATCAGCAACGACAGCTGACTTCTCAGCAGCAGCAGGGGAGGCCTCTCGTCGAACTTCAGGGGCAATATCTGAAAAGGAATCGATGTCGACGAACTCATTTTCGGAACCAGCAGGACAAATGTCTCGAAAGTTAAATAATGGCCAGAGGAAAACACCTTTGGGGCTATCTGGCTTCGCGGGAATGTCGTCGTCAAAGGCGGACGGGACCCGCCGAACTCCGGAGGAGGAAACCTTCTTCACAGCTTTTTTCAGTTTCTTGCGGCTCATCTGGGCAAGCCCCGGCGGCCTGGAGTTCAGCTTCTGAAGTTTGAGGTTCGGAGGTCCGCCGTTTACGCTTCGACGACTCGAGTGACCTGGTCTTGGAAGGCTTTACTCCCGAAGAGGTTCCCTCGGTGGCGGGCGACGAGCCGCGCTTCGACGATCTGATCCGAGGAGCGTTGATTGGAGCGGCCGAGCGGTGGCCACGGCGACGGCGAGGAAGTTTAAGTTTCGGACCAGGGCTTCGAGAGCTGAAAAATTTGTCACCGCAGACCTCCGAAAAGACGCGGTTGATCTTCTTCTTGTGCTTCACCAGGGCCTTGTATGCTTTGTATTCGTTCATGGTGTATTCGCCAACCATGACATTGACCCTCTTCTCAACTTCGTCCATAAAGTCCTTGGCGCTTTGGCCCTCGCGAAGTCTAATCCCGAACTTCGGGAAAGGAACCTGCCGATCTGCCCAGTTGACGTTGTAGTCCACGATTTCGGCAGGGGACCAGCCCTTCGAGATAGGCCAGATTCTCGCGGCGACGAATTCTTCGATGATGTCGCGGCCGCCGAGTATCGTGCTGGCCAGATGGAATGCACTCTCACAATTCCGAATTCCTAGGGCCCGCTGGTTGTACTTCCCCACATTTACTGCGGTGAGGGGCGCGATCGGGCATGGCAGCTTCGGCACATTGACCTTCGGGTAAAACCGAGTAGGGACTTCCAATCGTCGGAGAGGTTAGTCTTGCGGCGGGGAGAAATGCGGATTCGGGTAATCCCTTGTCGAGTGTTTTGGCGTCGGGTATTGAAGGTACGGCAGGCATGCCGGCCGTGATAGAACCGCCCGTCTTCGCCTTTCACAACCTCGAATAATCACCGTTCGTAGAACCGAGGTGAAGGCGTCGATGGTAGGAGTGCACCCAAAGGTCTTCGTAATCCAAATAAACTTTGATACTTCAAGAAAAGACGTCGGGGTAAGCTGGTGGATCTTCAATGAGAAGGCATCAAGAATCGCCGGTAGCACTGGATCACAAGGAAATCGCAGCCCGCAGATGAAGAAGTCCCGAAAAACCACGATTTCCCCAGGCTTGGGAGTGGGAATTGTTTCATCAAGTGGGGCGCGCCCGGCCCCAGGAGAGAAGAATCCGGCCTTCTCGTACTCACGAATGATGTCACTCGTCACCTTCGACTCTCCGAAGGCAAGCGAGGGTGGCAGGGGGCCAGAGGTCCTCAGCATAACAAGATCCTCCACCCCGAGGCATCCACATCCCCCGACGTCTTCGCCGCCATCGGAACCAACCTCTCCGCCTTCGCGACTTCGGGAGCCGCTAGGTGATCCAGCATCTTCGGCCGGCGCGACGATGATCCGCACTTTCGGCGGGTTGGTCGAGTGGGGAGACCGCGCGCCGATCAATTCTTCGGTAGTCATAGGTCTAGCTTCGTATTTCGATGCGAGCCACCTAGCAAACACAAGCAGTCAGACAGTTTAGGCTAATAGTTGAAAAGGAGCTACGAAAATCGTAACTTTACTACACCAAAGTTAAACGAACTAACGAGACAACATAGCAAACATAAAGGAATACCTTAGAAAATCGCGAGCAAGGCCTGGAGTTCGCAAGTCTTCTTGCACAGAAAGCTAATCCCGCGAAGGAAGAAAAATGTGAAAATCACGAAAGGCGCGAGAGCAGTAAAAAATTTTTTAACAGCGTCGGCCCGCTATTTATAGGGCCGGGGAGGGGCAGTTTCGCGAAGTGCGCCTCGATTCAACCGCCTTTTGCTCTCTGGGCGACGCGTGTCCCCTCCGACGTTCCGAGGGTGACGTTTTTTACTAAATTTCCGAAAAGTTCGTGGAATCGGATCGTCGGAGTCAACCCGCTTCCCCGAGGGGCTAGTGTTGGGGAATTCAGGAAAATACATCACCCTCGAAATGTCGAAGTCTAACGGCATTCCCAAAGTATGTTTTTCAGGCGCAGGAAATTCGCGAATACAGGAAATCTGGGACCTGCGAAGTCTCGAGTTCGCGGATGTGCAGAGTTCGGGAAACTTGGTTCGGCGAAGAAACGGAGCCATGAACATGCGGAAGCCCGGAATCTCAACTGTTCGCGACCCGAATTTCGGAGATTTTCCGATTCGGGAATCCAGTGAAGACTCCGTTAGGGACTCAGGCACTGGGACGCGCGCGAACCTGCGGAGAAGCGAAAGCCACTTCGGAAATCTGTTAAATACCTGATTCAGGAACTTCGGGTGAAGACATCCACGAATCACGGGAGAAGCAAAGTCAAAGTTGTAGTCCCAAAAAGTCCGGGTTTAGAGTGTGAACTAGTGGCAGACTTGTAAATATGTAAGGGGTGAAAAGACGTTCTTATGTGTGTTCACATTAGGAATATTCTCTGAGCCCGAGGGTGTTGTCGGCATGTAAAAGTCCCCTCGTCTCCCTATAAAAGGCGGCGCGAGGGCACCTGTAAACGGATTCAGACTTTTTTGGGACTTGTGCTATTTGCGGAGAGCATCATTGTCTCTTTGCGCTCTAACAGTGTACTTGAACGTGTTGAGAACTCCACTCGTGTTTGGGTAGTTATCCGAATTTTTCGGGTATCCCCCCAACACCATCATGGCTAGGTGCTTAAGGAAGGGGTAACGACTCTAATTGAACGCGCGAGGTTAATTGCCTTAATTGGCCGGCTCGGGTGGGGAGGAATGGAAGGGGAAGATGGAGGGGCGCGGCGGGGATCGCGGTGGTGCCGGGTCGGGCTGAGCAGGGGAGAGGAAGAAGAAAGGAAGGGGGAGGAGAGAGGCTGACAGGCGGGACCGGCGTGTCAGTGGAAGAAGGAAAAAGAAAATGAGGGACGGGTAGGTGGGCCGCTGCGGGAAGGAGGATGATGGGCCACAGGCCGGCTGGGCCGAAAGGTAAGGAGGGTAAGCTTTTCTTTCTTTTTCCTTTTCAAACTCTTTTTGAAATCAAACTTTTCCTTTCAAATTCAAACTAAAATTCTTTTAAACTTTTCACAAAATTTTATAAACTTTTTAGAAGCCACACAAGCAACCAAAAAAAACCATGCTAATCCAAATGATGATGCACAACCACTTGTTGTCTCTATATTAATTAAATTAAGTTTAATATTTTAGAGCTCAATTTTAATGGCTATTTAAATTTTAAATCCTTAAGGCTAATTAACAGTTGCTAGGTAATTTTTAGTGATGGAATTTAGGGTGTCACAAATCCTACCCCCTTAAAGAGAATCTCGTCCCGAGATTCAGAAGATTTAGAGAACAGCTGAGGAAAGTCTTCCTTAAGTTCATCCTCTCTTTCCCAAGTTGCTTCTTCCTCAGTATGGTGACTCCACTGTACTTTACACATCCTGATGATTTTACTTCTGGTAACCCTTTCTGATGTATCCAAGATCTTTACAAGATATTCCTTGTATGTCAAGTCATTCTCCATTTGAATATCCTCCAGTTGTACCGGTTCTATCTTAACCTCACTTGTACATTTCTTCAACTGTGATACATGGAACACATCATGAACTCCCGACAGCTATGCAGGCAACTCCAACCGATAAGCTACCTCTCCTTTCCGTTCCACTATCCTGAAAGGTCCTATGAATCGAGGTGATAACTTCCCTCTGACATTAAACCTCCGTAGACCACGAATAGGCGACACTCTGAGATATGCATAATCACCGACTTCCAAAACCACCTCTCTTCTCCGTGGATCAGCATAACTCTTCTGACGTGACTGTGCCGCTTTGAGATTGTCCCTAATGATCTCAACTTGCTTTTCTGCTTCCCGGATGCTGTCTGGTCCAAAGAGTTGACTCTCACCAGTCTGGTTCCAAAATAACGGTGTTCTACACTTCCTTCCATACAGAGCCTCAAAAGGTGCCATTTTAATGCTAGACTGGTAACTGTTGTTATAAGCAAACTCTGCATATGGCAAACTCTTATCCCAACTGCCACTGTTCTTCAACGCACAAGCCCTTAACATATCCTCAAGAATCTGATTTGTTCTCTCTGTCTGCCCATCTGTCTAAGGATGGTATGCTGAACTGAAATTTAGCTTTGTATCCATCGACTCATGCAACTTCTACCAAAACCGTGAAGTAAACTGTGTGCCTCGATCTGACACTATCTTCTTCGGTACCCCATGCAAACACACTATCCTTGAATTATACAACTCAGCCAGCTTAACTCCTGTATAAGTCGTCTTCACTGGAATAAAGTGTGCTACCTTAGTTAGTCTATCCACAATAACCCATATAGAGTCATACCCATCACGAGTACGAGGTAAGCCCACTATGAAATCCATACCAATTTCTTCCCATTTCCACTCAAGGTACCTTTAGAGGTTGAAGCAATCCTGCTGGTCTTTGGTACTCAGCCTTCACTCTTTGACACACATCACACAAAGCTACATGAGCTGCTACAT
Source organism: Cenchrus americanus (assembly GCA_947561735.1). Taxonomy (NCBI): domain Eukaryota; kingdom Viridiplantae; phylum Streptophyta; class Magnoliopsida; order Poales; family Poaceae; genus Cenchrus; species Cenchrus americanus. Next base: position 195,302,518 of record OX387242.1, read on the forward strand.
CCTTCTTCATTCCATACCACCAGTATCTCTGTTTCAAGTCCTGATACATCTTAGTACTTCCAGGATGAATAGAGTAAGCTGAATTGTGTGCCTCCTTCAAGATAGTTTCTCGTAACTCCTTAATCTCAGGTACACAGATTCTGTTCCTGAACCACACGGTTCCTTGCTCATCCTCTCTGAAATCCGGAACTTTGCCTAACTTTATTAGCTTCCTGTACTCTGCAATCTTGTCATCAGTCAACTGCCCTTTCCTAATATCCTGCTCAAGTGTCGACTCAATTTCCAATGTCAAGGTCTCACTCGATGCAACTATTCCCAAGTTAAGCTGTGCCATCTCCCAACATAACTCCTGAGGTAGCAGGTGTCCTATTAGCATATTGGTCTGTCCTTTCCGACTCAAAGCATCTGCTACTACGTTTGCCTTTCCTGGATGATACTGAATGTCCAAATCATAATCCTTGATTAACTCCAACCACCTTCTTTGCCTCAGATTCAAATCCTTCTGGGTAAAGATGTACTTCAGACTCTTGTGGTCAGTGAAAATCTGACACTTATTCCCAATCATGTAGTGTCTCCAAATCTTCAATGCGTGAACAACCGCGGCTAGCTCAAGATCATGAGTAGGATAGTTCTGCTCATGTTTCCTCAACTGTCTTGAAGCATAAGCTACACCTTCCCTTCTTGCATCAACACACATCCCAATCCTTGCTGAGAAGCATCGCAATACACATCGAACCCTTTGTGTATATCTGGCATGATCAACACAGGAGCTATGGTCAATCTCTTCTTCAATTCCTCAAAACTAGCCTGACATCTCTCATCCCACTTAAATTCTTTTCCTTTCTCAAGCAGAGTGGTAAGTGGCTTCACAATTTTAGAAAACCCCTCAATGAATCTTCGATAATATCCTGCAAGTCCAAGGAAGCTTCTGATCTCCGGTACATTCTTAGGCGGACTCCAGTTCAATACATCCCGAACCTTGCTTGGATCCACTGCAATCCCTCCATCTGTGATAATGTGCCCGAGAAAAGAGACCTCCTTCAACCAGAAAGCACACTTGCTGAACTTGGCATACAACTGATGTTCCCGAAGCTTCTGCAACACAAGCCTCAGATGTTCTTCATGTTCTTCCTCACTCCGAGAGAATACCAATATGTCATCAATGAATACCACAACAAACTTATCGATATACTTCATGAATACCTTGTTCATCAAATACATGAAGTATGCTGGTGCATTGGTCAGGCCAAAAGACATCACAGTGAACTCATATAACCCATATCTAGATGTGAATGCTGTCTTTGGTATATCCTCCACTCGGATTTTTAACTGATGATAACCCGACCTAAGATTTATCTTGGAGAATACCTTAGCTCCTCTCATCTGATCAAACAAATCCTCAATCCGGGGTAAAGGGTATTTGTTCTTGATAGTAACCTCATTAAGTGATCGATAGTCTATACATAACCTCCTAGATCCATCCTTCTTATCAACGAAGAGTGTGGGGGCTCCCCATGGTGATGAACTAGGACGAATAAACCCTTTACTAAGTAGTTCTTCAATTTGTTTCTTTAATTCAGCTAAATCTTTAACATCCATTCTATAAGGTCTTTTAGATATGGGAGCAGTACCAGGTATAAGTTCAATACTAAATTCAATGTCACGGTCAGGTGGCATACCTGGTAAATCCTCTGAGAACACATCAGGGAATTCATTCACTACCCTTATATCCTCCAAGGCCTTTCCCTCAACTGAGTTCACAGTTCCACTGCTAGATGAGGGTGTACTCACATATTCTATTCTCTCTCCCTGTGGACTAGTCAACAACACTAACTTCTTTCGACACTGGATAACTCCATCATGCTTTTGTAACCAATCCATCCCAAGAATGATATCTATTCCCCATGATTTTAGAACTACCAGATTAGCAAGAAAGTCTACCCCCATGATATTAATCTTTACTTGTGGGCATATACTACCAGTTTTCATTTCTCCTCCCGGGGAGCTAACTATCAGCGGGTTCTTCATTGAGCTCATAGATAAGTTATATTTTGTCACAAATTGATCGGTTATAAATGAATGTGATGCTCCTGAATCAAATAATATTGTAGCGGGTACAGAGTTGACGAAAAACGTACCCAATACCACGCCGGAGTCATTCTGAGCTTGCTCCAATGATACATGATTAACCCGGGCACACACATGATTCTGCTGGCTTCTCTTGCTAGGAGTCTGTGGAGTATGAGCTTGTGAAGATGACTACCCAGTCCTGTTACCACTGTCTCTCTGAGGAGTTTGCATCACCCTCTTGGGACAATTGTTAGCATAATGTCCCAGCTCACCACACTTGAAGCATCCACTAGGCTGAACAGGATTAGTGTTTCTGACAGGCGCTCCAGAGCCATTGTTAGGACGACTCAGCTGAGGAGTAGGAGCTCTGGGTGTCTGAGGATTGAAGCGCTGTGGCTGAAATGAACGCTGCAGCTGCATATTCTGTGGGTACCTCCCACCATGACCACCAGGACGGTACTGAGTCAGACTCTGCTGAGAACTGAAACAAGGACGGGTGTTGCTGCTAGACTGTCCATGTGACTAAAACTTGCGTTTCTGTTCACCCATTTCCTTCCTCTTGCTTTCTAGCCCGATTGCCTTGTTCACCAGTGTCTGAAAGTCTGGAAAGATGTGGCTTTGCAGTTGATAGTTTAGAGGCCCAATCAAGCCATCCAGAAACCTCTCCTGCCTCTTTGGGTCAGTGTTCACCTCATCCGGTGCATAATGAGACAAATGAGTGAACTTGTCCAGATACTCAGTCACTGACATATTGCCCTGCCTCAGTGACAAGAATTCCCTCTGCTTAAGCTTGATTACCCCTGAAGGGATGTGATAAGTACGGAAGTTGTCACGGAACTCCTGCCATGTGATATTCTGCCTGTTGGGATGAGCAGTTGAGTACGCATCCCACCAATCTGCAGTCTGTCTCACAAGTCTGCCAGCAGCATATAAGACCATTTCTTTGTCAGTACATTGCACAATCTCCAGCTTCTTGGTAATTGTTTTTAGCCAGTCATCTGCATCCAGTGGATCAGACGAGTGAGAGAATGTAGGAGGATGGTGGCTCATGAATTCCTTGTGCCTGTACCTGGGTGGCGGAGGCGGTGGAGGAATTGGCTGCGGCGGCTGGTTCTGCTGAGCTTGCATTTGTTGCACAGTATTGGTGAGGTTTTGGATCAACTGCATCTGCGCCTCAAAGAACTGCTGCATAGCTGGATCCATTGCTTGATTAACAGGTGGGGGTGGTGCAGGATTCTGTTGATTTGCAATATGAGCACGGATCACAGGCGGTACGTCTTGACCTCCTCCAGACCTGGTGTTTACCATCTGACCATTAGAAAAATTATATTTCATATAGATATACTTGAATCAATGCATAAGAAGATAACTCAAAATGAACAAGCAGCATGTTCTCCAACTAGGACAGATTCTGTTGACCTCAAAGAATTATGTGTAACTTTCTGTATAGTTATCCAAAGACCACGAATTTTTACCAGATTATAATGAATAAAATTATGAAACTATCCCAACTGGAATCACCTCAATTGGACATCTACATCTCGAGATAAAATTCAAACAGTGCAGCTGTATCAGCAGAAATTTACAGACTCTGACATGTTTATTACTTTGTGCATAACTTCCAGAATATATACTGTATAATGTTGAATTTTTGAAAGCAAATCATCCTCTAATTTTTTGAACTAACCCAACTGGTTTCATGTCATTTGGAGTTCTGTAGCTCGAGATATAAATAAAACATCACTGGTATGTCAAATGACTGCGAGAACATATTTGATTCATTTCAAACTTGCATACGAGATTAATCAAAGAAAACTGGATTGGAAACCCCTAACTAACTTTTAATTAACAAATTTCTGATTGTATATTGGCATCACTCCACCATACAACTTGCATTCAACCAAAGATCCAACTCAAACATGTTTGCAACCAACATTCATTTATTACAAGCATTACGTCCTCGCAGGAACGATCTAACGGAACTGTAGATGGTAAAGGCAAGTATCCTAAGATCCTAGCCAAGGCGAGTCGTTGCTTCAGCAGTGCCGTAGCGGAGTCTCTTGTGCGGAGGGGAGGCTGTGGTATAATATGGCACCACTTCTTGAGGGAGTCGCTGACCAGCCAGCTGTGCTTCCAAACGTGCAATCTTTGCCTGGGCAGCCTGCAACTCTTCATGGTACCTATCCATCTCGGTTGTTGCTCCCTCCAAGTCAGTGTTCAACGCAGCAGTCACACAAGCCAAGATGTCAATGCGATCATCACCTCCAGCTGGCACTATAGTCTCTTCTGTGCCACTCGCCCGTCGAGGAACATGACGATACTCCGAGTCAAACAGACGTGCCCGCTTAGCATTGCAGAGTGACCAAAGTCCCCTCCTTGCCGCATCGTTCACTGCAGCATCATTCGAAGAAAAATGAGCTATGCTGTGATGAGATGAGCGGTACCTCCAGCCATCCGCATCATTCAAAGGCATCCGTATGTAGACCCTGCTGGTGTAGTAATCCCTCATCCCTGGTTCACTGAAATGTTTCGTGACATAGAGGGGCTTCATGGTGTATCCTGGGTGCTGTAGAACTTCCCGCAGGAGAATACAAAACTGCCCGTTCTCATCTTCAGTGGAGTGCTTGTGATATACTGCTCCATGATAGCGAGGATCCTCATCCTCTTCCTCCTCTGGGTTTTCATCAGCATTGTTATCACCATCATCATCTCCACTGTCATCACCAGAATCGCCCGGGTCACCACCTTCAGCATCAGGTGCAGGATCAACATGCGCAGAAGGTGCCTCATCATCTGCCACAGGTGCTTGTGGAATCACAATGTCCCCATCAGCGTCTACCTCCAGCACGGTGCCATCGTACAGCTGCGGCTGCTCCAATGGCTCTTCCCCCATCTCAATCTCCTGTGGATCTTCTTCTTCGGGTTCCGGCTGAACTTCCTCTGGATCTTCCTCTATTTCAGGCTCTGGCTGAAGCTCCTCTGGTTCCTCCTCAACATCCTCTAGACGATGGCCAGCTGTCCAGTGGGAACGCGCCCACCAGTGCTCTTGTGGGGAGTCAAGTAGGTTCTGGCCATCTGTCAAAGCAAAACTGATCTCAGAGTACATAATAAATCAAACCGACAGAGTTTAAATGATAAACAAGATTAAATTAGATTTTTAAAGTGTAAATAAGATGATTTGAAGCATGATAAGGTTTTCTAGAACATGAATCCTTAATTTCGTCCATTTCTAACTAAGGCTGCGTCCTACAGTCATCACGGCTCTGGTACCACTTTGTCACACTCAATTTTACAAGGAAACTGGATGCATCTCACGTGTGCACCAGGATCAATTTACACACACATGATAGACAAATGAGTGTAATACCATTGCAGTAACAAAATGTACGAGAGTTAAACTGATACAATATTCTTTATTACAAAGATGGGTGGACTCGAAGGTCCAAACACAAACGATAACTAAACGATGAGTAGCTCCTTCTTCAGCTTCCACAGGCATGATGACTGGGGGATCTGCATGCCTTAGAACTCCTCGTAGTCGCTCTAGTACTCGTCCTCGCCTCCGATGTTCTCCTCTGAATAGCGGTAAGCAAGGGTGAGCACACTTATGGTTGGTGCTCAGCAAGTGGGGGAAACAATGCAAGGCTATCAAGGATAGGCTAAGGTTTTGCAGCGGTTAGCATTTTAAGTTGGTCAAAATTTATTAGCAAGCACCTATTTACTAGATGTAAGTTCATACCAACCCACTTAGCTTAAAAGAAACCCCCCAAAACCCCAAAGACCCACGATTTACATTCATCTTTAAGTTTAATTATCATGTGAGGGTCCAAGCCGCTCTTGACCGTGAGCACGGCTGATCGATCAGTTTTACACTCTGCAGAGGTTGTACACTTTACCCACAGTTCGTGTTCCCCATTCTGCCCGGGTTAGCTAGGCCCTTAAACACTTCCAAGGTGAGTGGCTAGGGGTCCACTACGAAGCCTTTACAAAGGAAAGAAGAGAAACCAACAGCCCGCAACGATTCTGACTCGGGGCGGACCATAACCCTCCCTAGTGGTCAGCACCTTAGCCAAGGCTGCTACCCCAAAAGAACCGGGCTATACCCCTGCAACCCCGAGCCCCCTGTGCCCCTCTCGGAAAAAGGCTATCAGGTAACCCACTCTCCTAATTACTTGGCTAAGTCAGAGCCATGTGGACTGTGGTTGTACGGTTGTCTTGGGTGGTTCTCCATGTTCCATTTAAATTACGAGTTATCTTGTCTTATACACGTACACATTTCATAAACAAAACTGAGTTGCATAACATAAACAAAACATAACCATTCCCATGTAAAGCAAACTAAGCATTAATCTACCCAAGCATTTGATAACATGGTTGATCAAGGTAACAGGGTAAAACATCTAGTCAAGTCCTTAAATAGGTGTTTGCCCATCATTTTAATGCATTGCAACAGGAATAGTAAACTTTGTTCTATCATGCAATGTTATAGGTTCAAAAAGGAATAATGCAGAGGGGGAAAGCCACCTGCCTTCCTCTACAAGCTGGGTATAGTCCTCTTCGGAAGCAGGCTCTTCCTGATCACCTCCAATGGGGAGCTCAGCCGAAACAGACACGATATCTATGTGTCAAACATAAACAACAAACAATAAATAAACAGTACATCAAACAGTAACAAAACTGGAGACCTTGATGTGTAAATGATTCTACTCATTGTGACGATCATTTTGGTATATAGAACGCTAAAATCGGAGTTAAAACGAGAAAGTTATGCTGAAAACAAGATACAGGGACCTATCTGCAGTAAAACTAAATTTTACAGAGCCTTTATAAACAAAACCAGGGGCTAAAACATAATTCATATAATAACTAAAGGGATAAAGGGCTAAAACTCAAGAAAAGGACCTCTGGTGGAATTATACAGGGTAGATAGGGGCTAGTTTGCAAGATCCAGGACCTAACTGCAAGAATCTTTCTAGGTGGGAGGACCGGCATGCTAAACAAGATTACTTAGGGTCTCTTTAACAAAATCAACAAAGCCGCACCGTGGATCTTGGATCCAACGGCTGCCGGCGCGCGCGTGCGCCGTGGATCATTCGGTGCTGAAGACCCCGCGGCCAAGTCATCTCTGTTAGCTTCCACACGACCGTCGGATAGACCGACGCTTCCCCTTGACCAAGGCGTCGGTTCATCCGGTGCTGAAGACTTCGTCTTGGCGCGTCCCTGTCTTGATTCAAATTGAGCGTCGGATAGACCGACAGTGTCCTCACTCAGATCATCGGATCATCCAGTGATACGGTCTTCGCTGCTCTTCCTCTGCAACTCGTCCGGCGCAACTAGAAAATGGACCGTCGGTTCATCTGACGGTGCCTAGGGTTTCACCCAGTGAATCAACTCGTCTGACGATCGCACCGACGCTTGCTATTTAGGTACCGTCGGTTCACCTGACGGTGTGTTTTCTTTTTCTTTCTTGCTCGGTTTTGACCCTAGAAAAATAGACTATCTTCTCATTTTGGCATGTGGTATGTTGGCATCCTTGGGACCTAGAAATGTCTACAAAGACATGCTAAACAATATGGTTAGTCCCATTGATCATGTTGTCATGAATCACCAAAATCAAACTCGAACTAATGGCGCATGGGGCCATGTTCGCTACAATCTCCCCCCTTTTTGGTGATTTGTGACAACACAAGCAAAGCAAGCATAAATTTGCAAAAGTTGACAAAATTAGAGCCACTTACACTTGCTTGGATGCTTACCATCATCCAAACTCCCCCTAGATCAAACTTATCCCTTTTTGATCTTCTCTTCCTATGTTCACACATAGCTTGCCTCTTCCCACTTTGGAACCACTGGCTTGCTTTGGTCTCACATTCTCCCCCTTTGGAATAAAATCTCCAAAAAGTCCAAAACGAAAGGGCTCCAAGGAAACTAGCAAGTCATAGCAAACATATCTCAAAGAGAAATGTTAAATACATGGGAGAAATCCACATGAATCATGATCCATATGTATGATATCAATGAATATACCACATGTAAGAATAACTAAGGTGGATCACAAGCTCATGAGACTAGCATGATACAAACTAAGCTCCCCCTAAGTGTGTGCAAAAAAAGATAATGTGAAAAACAAGTGCACAACTTCAAACTTGTAAGGCAAGGAAGCTTAGAGCATATCATGCAAGGAGGTAGCTTAAAGGACAAGAGATAAGACAAATGGGATCTTATTACATTACCATTTGTAGATATCACTTGTAGTCTTTTGATCATTACATACCTCCTGGGGATGATCCTCTCTACCTTGTTGGCACCACATTGAGATGAGCCACTAGGAAAGATATCACTAGGTGACACCACTTGAAAGAAGCTAGCATAGAAGACAGTTGGGATACCACAAGGATTAGGAATGTATGAGTACATTTCCTTTGAACTTATATAGAGACATAAGCTCGCAAGGACATGACTCAATAGCATGAAGGTCATATTTCTATATTCACTCTTTTAGAGATGATAGATCACATTGAGAGTGAAATAGCATTCTCTTAGAATGAAGTACCGCACCGGAACGTGTCACCAAGGGACTACATAAGATAAGCTTGAAACAATGTTAGTCCCATAATCAAACCATAGGATGAGCTCCCCCTAAATGTGTGCATTTAGTGTTTGAATCACCAACCAAATGTATGCATATTGTTTATGACAATAAAAGGGAAGCTAACCCTATAGCTTGCTCATGATGCAAAGAGATATATATGAAAACAGGCACCATGAAAGAACAAGTGTAGCTTTCCTACACACTAATCAAACCATGTAGGTTGCTCATGGGTTAGCACATGACACAAGCAACCTACCATATGTAAAAAATGCAACAAATGCAACCTAAACAAGGCAATGGAGCTATAATGATACATGAGATCGGTTCAAGTTTCCATTACCTCAATCGGTGAACTTGGGCAACACATGTCCAACTTGCAAGCTTGTCTTATAGACTTGAAGGTTCACAACTTGATTGTGCCAAGCCTCCCAAGTCCCCACTCTCATGGCCTTCAAGTGGCCTTTGGAACCCAAACCATTTGAGGCCCCTTCATGTTGATGATGACTTCCTTGGGCACCCAAATGGGTTGGTTCCAACCCTGCTCCTCCTTCATCTTCCCAACCTTGTGTGCAACCACCTTGCCATTAGCCTTCTTCTTGATGACGTAGGTGTTGCTCTTGGTCTTGTTCTTGCAGTTGGGCTTGGTGTAGATGAGGGAGCTCTTGATGGTGGGGTTAAACTTCTTCTTTGCGCCCTTGTCCATCTTCTTGAAAAATTGAGGGAATTTGTAGAACTTGTTCCCTTCTCCATGACACTTGTAGCAAGTCACGGTTGCACCCTTCTTAAGCTTCTTCACCATGGGATCACGGTTATATTGAGAAGGTTGGACTTTGCTCTTCATGTCTTGAGAGATGTCCACTTGTTCTTCATCGTTCTTGCCCTTGCCCATCAAGTTAGCCAACCTCTCTCGGAGCCATTTCACTTCTTGCTTGAGCTCATCTCTTTTCTTGCCTATGAGACAATCACATGTTTCTACAACAACATTCTCATTGCAAGAAGTTGAAGCATCTACCTTGGAGATAGGAATTGCTCAAGGGATAGATGATTCATCAAGCTCAAAGGAATTACTTGTTTTAGTCTCATTGCTCTCAAGCTTAGATTTTAGCTCATCACACTCCTTGCTAAGCAATTTGAATTTGCACAACAAATGTTCATAATTTGTAGCAAGGGTTGCACTAAGATCATTGAGAGAATTGAGTTCTTCAATTTCATTTGCTTGTTTCTTAAGCATTCCTTTTTGCTCATGGACTAGCTCAACAAGATCATCAAGAGAGGTGGTGTCGGATTCATCATCACTTACATTGCTCTCCATACCTTTGGCCATAAGGCACACGTGTAGTGATGATGAAGGACCATGCATGAAGCGGGTGGTGAAGTTCTTTCTTGATTCATCACTTGAGCTAGAAGAACATGATTCTCCACCACTTGTCCACTCACGGACGACGACAATTGTTTCTTGCCTTGGTCTCCTCTCCTTGACCACCTTCTTCTTAGGCTTGTGCTCGATCTTGGTGAACTTGATGTGTTGATGATGACACCCTTCTCTCAAGTGGACGTTGTAGCTGTACATGTTGACTTTCTTCACATACTTGAAGATCTTCTTCACGTACTCGGCCACCATGGATTCAACCTCTTCATCACTTGAGGATTCTTCATCGTCGCCATCATCTTCGCTTGAGCTTCCATGAGTATCCATCCTACTCAACACCTTCTCTTGTTGGCTTGAGAGGGCATGGCTTGTAGTTGGAGAAGATGGTTCTTGGAGCGCCTTCTTTGACTTGGTCATGATTTGAAGCTCATGTGACATGATCTTGCTCAAGATATGAGATGGCTTCAAATCTTCGAGCTTCTTCTCATACATGATAGCCTTCACCAAGTCAAAATCAGGCTTCTGGAGACTTTGAAGGATCTTGCGGTTGATGTTCAAGTCCGTAATGTTCTTCACACCTAAAGCATTAATCTCATTGACAAGCACATTTAGGTGTGGGTACATAGATTCGACATTTTCATTTGCAAGTTCCTTAAAGCTATTGAATTCCTCAAGGAGACAACCGTAGCGTTCATTAGAAACTTCTTTTGAACCCTCATTTTGCTCCTTGATGGTTTTCCATAGCTCATGAGCATTTTCTCAATTAAAAACTCTATTGAAAACGCCTACATCTAGTGAGGACAAAATGATACTCTTAGTAATCACATCAAGTTGCTTTTCCTTCTTAGTACCATTTTTCATGCCCTCATCAGTGACTCTCCAAACATCAAGGTCCTTTGCTTGGAGATAGGCCTCCATGAGGACCTTCCACCGAGGATAGCTTGTGCCATCGAAATGTGGAGCCAAACCTAAGGTATCCACCCCTTTCATACCTCTATAGAGCAACTCACTAGGCGGTGAAGCCTAACCGTTCCAATGAGCCGGTTTTCACAATTTACCAATCGAATTGCCGTATCATCGTGAAGGAAGTGAGTCCCGGCTCTGATACCACTTGTAAGGAATCCGATGCTTGTAGACTAAGAGGGGGAGGGGGTGAATTAGAGAAACTTAAAAGCTTAACCTATGGCTTCACTACTTCTGCACAAAGATAAACTAGAACATACTATCTAGATGTGCAACTAGGGTTGTTCTAGTGTGAAACTCCCATCCCAAAACGAGGTATGCAACCTATAGCCATTCCTAGCATGATACTACTCTAGGAAAGTAAAGGCAAGCAAAGATTGCAATAGAGTAAATGCGGAAACGTAAATGGGATGAGAGGAAGCAAACACTTGACACGCGATTTATCCCGTGGTATCGGTAGGCACTAAGCCACCCCTAGTCCACGTTGTTGAAGCACTCACACAAGAGTATTGCTTCCCGGTCACCAAGTCTCTCCCAAGAGCACCACTTGACTCGCCACAAAGGCTAGCCACTTAGGCACTTGCCAAGCTTCCTTGGTCAATAGTGCCCATATTATTAGTGCAAAATTTAAGAACCTTCGAAGAATACTTAAGCATTGGTCTAAAGGCATCTCAAACCTTTCTAAGCTCATTGCCAACTGCAATATGACGATTGCTTTCTTGGATAAATTGGAAGAACTCAGACCTCTCTATCCCCAGGAGTTTAATTTCAGGTCAAAGTTCATATCGCCAACCTGTTGAGAATGCAGAATCAATACTGGAGACAGAGGTTTACCCAGCGCATGACTCAATTTGGGGATGAAAACACCAAATTTTTTCATTCAATGGCCACTGAAAGATTCAGGAAGAATGTGATCAGTCAAATCATGGATGATACTGGCAGAATGGTTTCTAGTCATGAGGAAAAAAGGCTTTATTCTGGAATGAATTCAGAAGAAGACTGGGTTTATCTGTTCACACTAATATGCAGTTTAACCTTCAAATCATTGTCCAACAGCATGATAACCTTGAAGATCTGTGTAGCCCTTTCTCTACAGAAGAAATTGATAATGTCATTCTTGATCTCCCTAGTAATAAAGCTCCTGACCCTGATGGCTTTAACAATTCTTTTATCAAAAAATGTTGGCCCATTATTAGATGTGACATGTATAAGTTGTGCTTTGATTTCTTTCATCATCGGGCTGACCTCAAAAGCATCAATCACTCTTACATTACCTTGGTCCCCAAGAAAGATAATCCTGAGAAAGTGAACGATTTTAGACCCATCTCACTCCTCAACTCCTCTATTAAGATGGTCACCAAGCTTCTTGGTAACAGACTTCAACCTCTAACAATGGATATTATACATGAAAATCAATATGGTTTTATTAAAGGGAGAACAATTCAAGACTACCTTGGTTGGGCTTTCAAATTCTTACATCAGTGCCATCACTCAAGAAGGGAAATTATCATTCTCAAGCTAGACTTTGAGAAAGCATTCGACCTGATTGAACACTCTGCTGTCCTTGATATGCTGCAAGCAAAGGGTTTCCCTCAAAAATAGATCATGTGGATCAATGAGCTTCTTAGTTCTGGGACCTCTTCTGTGCTCTTGAATGGAGCTGCTGGAAAAGACTTCAGATGTATTCGTGGTGTCAGGCAGGGAGAACCTCTCTCCCCCTCCTGTTTGCCATTGCTGTTGACCTTCTTCAATGTGCTATTAACAAGGAATATGAAATTGGCAATCTTCATCCTCCTTTCCCACAGAGGTCTGAGAACCCTTTCCCTATTATCCAATATGCTGATGACACAATTATTATCATGCAAGGTTGTGACTCACAGCTTACTATTCTGAAAGACATTCTCAATAAGATCAGTGTTTCTTCTGGCCTGATAGTTAATTTTCATAAATCGTGTCTGGTTCCCATCAATATTTCTTCTGAGCGTGCCAATTCTCTAGCGCAATCCTTCGGATGTACTGTAGGCTCTTTCCCCTTTACATATTTAGGCCTTCCTATGGGTCTCACCAAACCTCAAGTAAAGGGCTATGCTCCCCTTATTTGCAGAATTGAAAGGAAAATGGCTGCTGCTTCTTTGCATCTATCGTATGCTGGTCGTTTGCAACTTGTTAACTCTGTCCTCTCCTCCTTGCCTACATACTATATGTGCACTCTTAAGTTGCCTATCACTGTCATTGATAAGCACAGGAAGAACTGCCTTTGGAGAGGCAGAGAGTTCAATAGAAAGGGCTACAATCTGGTAGCTTGGGACTTGGTCAGAAAACCAAAAGCTAAAGGTGGGCTTGGGGTTATTAATCTGAGTGTGCAAAATGATGCTTTACTGCTAAATCAACTTGATAAATTCTACAAGCAGGAGAAAAATCAGTGGGTCAGCCTCATTTGGCAAAAATATTACAATGGAACTGTTCCTCATCTGGCAAGGGAAAAAGGTTCCTTTTGGTGGAAGGATATCGTGCGACTTAATGTCCACTTCAGGGGTGTTGCAATGTGTATCCCCAATCATGGAAATACAATCAGTTTTTGGGAGGATCTTATTAATGGAAGGGTTCACTCTGATATTTTTCCTCATCTTTTGGGCTTTGCTAAAGATCCTCGTATCTCCCTTTGGGCCCTCAGGCAGTTTGCTTCCCTGCTTAATTGTTTTAGAATACCCATGTCCAGGGAATCCTATAATGAGTTACTTCAATTGCAAAACTTTCTTGATGACCTACATCCTGTGGATCGGGATGGTAAAGACTCTTGGATTTACATTTGGGGACAACATAGATATTCCTCCAGTAAATACTATCATTACCATTTCAGAGACATTCATCCCAATTTGACTATCCTTTGGATTTGGAAATCAAAATGTATACCCAAAGTTAAGTTTTCGCTTGGCTTCTACTAAATGACAGGCTTAACACCAAAAAATTTTTGAGAAGGAGGAAATTCTTAGAGGATGGGTATACCTGTGTTCTCTGTCTTGAAGATGTAGAAGAATCAGTTGAACATCTTTTCTTTGACTGTCACTCTGTAGCATGCAGATGGTTTGCGCTGGGTATCACTTGGAATGCTCATCTAAATATTCACCAAAAGATACAGGTGGCTAAATTGGACTTTGCTCAACCCTTCTTCATGGAAATTTTTATGATTGGTCCTTGGTGTATCTGGAATGAAAGAAATGACCTCATTTTTAATGGAAAACCTCCATGCCTGGCTGCATGGAAATCGGCCTTCAAAGCTCAAGTCTCAGAACATCTCATTAGGATCAAATCAAGTCTTCATCCTTCCATCTTGCTCTGGCTGCAAGCCTTGTAATTGTTTTAGCTTTGTTTTGTTGGCTTTTTTTGGCCTTTTGGCCTTTTGGCCTTTTTCGCCTTTCTCCTCCTTCTGTTCGCCTAACCTCTGGTTGGGCCTGTTGTAAGTACTTGTTTCCATTCTCCTTTAATATAGTTGCGTTTTGCCGGGGGGCTTTGCCCCACGGTTCTCGGTTCAAAAAAAACCTTGATGCCGCCTCCACTAAGGAGCTTCTCCACCAAGGAAGGGGGTCTCCACGTCCCCCGCACAAAGTGTCCTCACCACTCCACACCAGGCCGGAGGGTCGATGATGATTGCCGGTGAGCCACTTAGGCCCCAAGGCTTCCGGCGAACCTTGTACAACTTGATTTACTCAAGAATCACCTCACAAGGTTGGCACAACCTTGGACTCACTCAGCTCTAAGCTAAGCCTAGCACTAAGCACATACACTAAGCATATGCAAGTCTAAGGATGAGCATTTAAGCACTTGGATGGATTGGATATGATCTTGTAGGTGTCTTGCACTCTCCTGCACTTCCACACAATCCAACAACCTCAAATGGGTGAGTGGAGGGGGTATAAATAGCCCAAGGCATCCAAAGAGCCGTTGGCTAACGACCACTGAAAAAGTAAGCATCGGATGAACCGATGCTATCTTTTTCATGGCGTCGGTTAATCCGATGCCCCTCCCACATCACTTAGCCGTTGAGATTCTCTGACACAACTACACAATACACCGACGGTGCGTCGGATCATCCGGTGCTGAAGACCCAGTGGCCAAGTCATCTCCATTAGCTTCCACGCGACCGTCGGATAGACCGATGATTCCCCTTGACCAAGGCGTCGGTTCATACAGTGCTGAAGACTTCGTCTTGGCGCGTCCCTGTCTTAATTGAAACTGAGCATCGGATAGACCGACGGTGTCCTCACTCAGACCGTCGGATCATCCGGTGCTACTGTCTTCGCTGCTCTTCCTCTGCAACTCGTCCGGCGCTACTAGAAAATGGACCGTCGGTTCATCCGACGGTGCCTAGGGTTTCACCCAGTGAATCAACTCGTCCGACGATTGCACCGATGCTTGCTATTTAGGTACCGTCGGTTCATCCGACGGTGTGTTTTCTTTTTCTTTCTTGCTCAGTTTTGACCGTAGAAAAATAGACTATCTTCTCATTTTGGCATGTGGTATGTTGGCATCCTTGGGACCTAGTAATGTCTACAAAGACATGCTAAACAATATGGTTAGTCCCATTGATCATGTTGTCATGAATCACCAAAATCAAACTCGAACTAATGGCACATGGGGCCATGTTCGCTACAATCTCCCCCCTTTTTGATGATTTATGACAACACAAGCAAAGCAAGCATAAATTTTCAAAAATTGACAAAATTAGAGCCGCTTACACTTGCTTGGATGCTTACCATCATCCAAACTCCCCCTAGATCAAACTTCCCCCTTTTTGATCTTCTCTTCCTATGTTCACACATAGCTTGCCTCTTCCCACTTTGGAACCACTAGCTTGCTTTGGTCTCACATTCTCCCCCTTTGGAATAAAATCTCCAAGAAGTCCAATACGAAAGGGCTCCAAGGAAACTAGCAAGTCCTAGCAAACATAGCTCAAAGAGAAATGTTAAATACAAGGGTGAAATCCGCATGAACCATGATCCATATGTATGATATCAATGAATATACCACATGTAAGAATAACTAAGGTGGATCAAAAGCTCATGAGACTAGCATGATACAAACTAAGCTCCCCCTAAGTGTGTGCACAAAAAGATAATGTGAAAAACAAGTGCACAACTACAAACTTGTAAGGCAAGGAAGCTTAGAGCATATCATGCAAGGAGGTAGCTTAAAGGACAAGAGATAAGACAAATGGGTTCTTGTTACATTTCCATTTGTAGATATCACTTGTAGTCTTTTGATCATTGCATACCTCCAGGGGATGATCCTCTCTACCTTGTTGGCACCACATTGAGATGAGCCACTAGGAAATGATATCACTAGGTGACACCACTTGAAAGAAGCTAGAATAAAAGACACTTGGGGTACCACAAGGATTAGGAATGTATGAGTACATTTCCTTTGAACTTTTATAGAGACATAAGCTCGCAAGGACATGACTCAATAGCATGAAGCTCATATTTCTATATTCACTCTTTTAGAGATGATAGATCACATTGAGAGTGAAATAGCATTCTCTTAGAATGAAGTACCGGACCAGAACGTGTCACCAAGGGACTACATAAGATAAGCTTGAAACAATGTTAGTCCCATAATCGAATGAGGACCATGTGTGGTTCGAGGACCGGTGGATGGTCGCTTCCTTGTGTGATGAGTGAATGACAACGTTGTGTGGACTGATTCTTGGCTAAGTATTGCAGGTGCAGGTTGCGGCTTAACTGGTGTTGGTGCAGGTGAAGAACAAGCGCGAAAGGTCATCGCCGGTGAGGCCTCCAGGTGTGGAGAAGACAAGTAGGCTTCGTTCGAGGGACCGGTGGCCGGCGGGGGTCAAGTGCGGGCCGCATGGTGGCATGAACAGCAAGATGAAGTCGTGGACGGTTTCTTGGTTGAGCCTCAAAACCAAGGTCGAGCCGGGACTATGTGGGAGCCAAGTCATGAGTGGAGATTGGCGGAGGCTACACCGAGTTCGCTGGGTTTTTGGTGGTTCACCAGAAAACCACTGGGTTCCTTGGTTGATCCACAAAGCCAGGACCGGAGAACCGAAGACGGAGGCTGCAGCGAGCCGCGGACCGGCTCCGACCGGTGTGCGACGACGCAGTCCGGAGACTTCGAAGCGGAGGACACGCGTCGGGATCGCATGGCTTGCGTCGAGGCTACGCAGGGTGCGATCGCCGGGCATCCGTCCGATGGTGAAGACATGAAGACTTCCAAATCTGCCCTTGAGGGGCTTGTATCCCTAGTTAGTAGAGAAGGGCATTTTAGACATTCGGTTGCCTCCATATAACCCAAGAGGTGAGAGGATGGCAGCCAACTCTTGGAACCCTAGCTCATTAGTTTTCCTATTTCCACCTATTTTCCTTAGGTTTTCTTTAGGACTAGCAAGAGAGCTTCACGGAGAGATCTTGTTGAGAGGGATGGATGATCGGGCAGCTTGCTAGACGTTGTACGAACCTTTGTTTCATGTATAGATGATTCGGCGTGGTTCCTCAAGTTTTGGATGTGTTTTCCCCGGTTGTTCTTGGTGGTGATTTTCGGAGCCCTCTCTCGGTGATTTCTTTGGTTTGTTTTCGGGACCTTTCTCTTGGGGATTTGATAGGGGAAATTTGTGGGAACCCTTCGTGGTTCTTTGGGCTGTGATTCCCCTCCCAAATCCGTGAGTTAAGGTGCTCGATTTTGGGGTTTCTTGAGTTCTTGGGTTTGAAGTGTTCTTGGCGGGATTTCTTCGATTCCTCCTTTTTGGACGAGTTTTGGTGGGATTAAACTTGGCTATGGACTCCTCATGAGGTGTTCCTGATATCCCCAAAGTCTTGTTCAAGTCCGTGGAGCGATTCGGGAGATCGAGATTTGGATTTGGGGGAGTTGACCCGCGGTGTCTTGTTCATCCCGAGCGCCCGAGCTACACCGGTCGACCGGTGCTCTTGACCGGTCTGACCGGTGCGAGTCCTTGTGGGTTTTTGCTCGGGTGAACGTCTTGGTGTGTTCGTTGTTGTCCCGTGTTGCTGCTGTTTCGAGTTTGGGTCAGTTTGGTGGTCGGTTGGCCTGTTTGGTGCCTTGAGGGCTTTCGAAGCCGTGATCGGTCCGAGCGGGTGTGTCTCACCGGTCCGGCCGGTGTAGAGCCACTTAGTGAAAGTTGCTCGGTTTCACCGAGCGAGGGACCGGTCTGACCAGTGGTGCTCACCGGTCTGACCAGTGTGGGTCTGTAGACTCGAGGTTTGGTTTTTCCGCTGCGTTTCTCGGGTCGGAAGGTTGTGTGTTGTTTCCTAGGTCCAGTGGCACTCCAGTGGCTACGTGGGCTTGACCAACCTTGGTAGTGAGTCGGAGACGTGTGTTGGAAGCTGTGTTCATCTTGTTGGAGTCTCCATCTTCATCGAGAAGAATTTTTGTCGGCTCCCATTCACTCCCCCCTCTTTGGTTCGCCGTATCGGTCCTGCAAGTGGTATCAGAGCCGGTTCGGGTCTTTGTTGACTCTAACCAGTCTAGGATCCAAGGATGGCGTACCAGGAACGGGGTTCGGGTCCTCCACACTTCGATGGCAAGAACTACAAGATGTGGAGCAAGCGGATGGGTGCTTTTCTCCACGGAAAGGGTCAGATCCTTTGGGATGTCACGGTGGACACAGGCTATGTCCAACCGGTTGATTTCCTCGCTCCAGGATCGAGGGACAGCTTCGACGCCAACAATAAGGCGGTCGACTACTTGTTTCGTGCTTTGTGTCGGTGCCCGAGTTCGATCGGGTGCACACCGAGCACTTGGCTTGTAGGATTTGGGCGGTGTTGAAGGAGGCTCATGTTGGGAACGCCCGGGTTCGAGGCACGGATGTATGCGACCTACGGAGAGAGTACGAGAACTTCACTCATCTCCCCGGTGAGTCCATCGATGCCTTGTTTCGAGGTTCACGGTGGTGGTGAACAACATGAGGGCCAATGTGGACGTGCTCCCGTACGATGATCATGATAGAGCGGTCAAGCTCTTACACTCTTTGGATCGTACGATTTGGGGCGGAAAGTTCGAGGCCATTGTGGAGTCGGAGAAGTATGACACTCGACGATGGAACGAGCCGTTCTCGAAGCTCAAGTCGGCCGAGGTGGATAGGGGCATGATCGCCAAGCTCGAGGGACCGACTGATTCCCATAGTCTTGCCCTCGTTGGTGGTTCCAAAGGAAAGGCTAACTCTAACCCATCCACCAGGATGTTCTCTTTCTCCTCCTTGATGTCTATGGCAGATGAAGAGTTTGACGAGCTTGGAGAGGACGAGCTGGCGCTCCTAACGAGGCGGTTCGAGAGGCTGCACGAGAACCACGTGAACATGAGGAGGAACACGAGGACTTGCTTCCAGTGCGGCAAGCAGGGACACTTTGTCGCCGACTGCCCGGAGAAGGCCGAGAGCAAGGACAACTACAAGCACAAGCCGAGGAACGATGGCAAGTACCGGTGGAGGCGCGACTACAAGAGCAAGCACAAGAACAAGTACAAGGACGAGCGACGATCGAGGAAGAAGGAGAGCCGAGGCAAGGCCCGAGCGATGGTTGGAGCGAGCGACGTCGACTCCAGTTCCGCGTACTCCACCTCGAGCTCGAGCAGCAGTGAAGACGAAGGCGATCGTCGCAAGAACAAGAAGTCATCCAAGAACCTGAGTGGGCTGAGCTGCTTCGCGAGAGATGGCTTCTACACCATGGCGCTGAGCTCCGGCAGCAAGAAGAGCACACAGAGCAACTCGGACTCTGAGTCCGACGACGAGGTGCGTGATGAACTTCCCTTCTTGCGCCAGGAGAATGAGAGGCTTGGCTCTTTGCTTGATAACCGTGATGACATGCTTAGAGAGGCCAAGAAAATGAGGAAAGAGCTTAGGGCTTCACTCGAGGATGCTAGGACTAGAGTGGCCGAGCTAGAGACACGGGTGCTTGATAGCAAGCTTGAGATTGATTCCCTTGAGGCTAGCCCCGTTGTTTCGGATGAGAATGATTGTGCCGATTGCTCCATATTCCTTGCGATCTTGCTTTGTTTAAGGAGAAGCATGCCTCCAAGTGTGAGGAACTAGATGTGCTTAGGGTTGAAGTGGGCCGAGCTTAAGTCTAGACTCGCTTTGCTAGGTGCTTGCACTTCTTGCCCTGTTTTGCATGCTAAGATTGATGAGATGCATGCTTACACTAGTTCGCTCGAGGCTAAATTGAAGGAACCCATGCCTACATCATGCTCTACCTGTGAAATGCATGCTTTGAAAAATTTGGAACTTGCACATTATGTTGATCGTTTGCAGGATGAGAATGATGACTTGAGGAAGTTGATGGGTTGGTTGTTCGGTCATGAGCCTCAGTTGAGGATGATGATCAAGGCCTTTAAGAGGCAAGATGGTGAGGGACTTGGGGCAAACAAGGTTGGTGAGGGAAGTGGAGAGAATATCCCGGAGCCACCAAAAACCCACCACAAAAATGATTTCCCCCCAAAACCTAACCATATTAGGAACCGACTAGACACAACCCCAGCTCCACCCGTGTTTCCTACACCCACAAACGATCTCCGAAAGCCTATCAAGTTTGTGAGCACTTCGGGGAAAGTGTTCTTTGGGAAGGAGAGTGAGAAGGCTAGTAGTGAGAAACCGGTGGAGGATTTGAGTGGAGAGAAACCGAGTGAGCAGCCACATCCCAAGCCTAAGCCTAAGCTTGTGAGGTTCCATTGTGGATATTGTGGGAGAGATGGCCATAAGGAGGAGTTTTGCTTCAAGAGGAAGCGTGAGGAGAGAATGGAAAAGGAGTGGGCTAACAAGGACAAGTACCACCCTTACGATGGTGTACTTGAGCCTCGTATGCAGATACCCAGGGGCAAGGCGAGTGTGAGGACAGTTCGGGCTTGGGGAGAGCGGAAGGCTGTTGGAGGGGCTGCTGCCCAGGTCACACCGGTCAGACCGGTGTGGGGTACCGGTCAGACCGGTGCAGGCCTGGACAGACAGCTGTTTGGGTTTCATGCTCGTACAGGTGCGAGGGTTATTTTTGGTGGTCGTGGTTCTGGTGGTTGGGCTGGAAAGGGTGCAGGTGGTCAGTTTGCTATGCGTTCTCCTCCTCGTGCTCAATACAGGGATGGGAGGAGTCGTAGCTTTGAGTTGGAGAGGAAGGACGTTCCACGAGCTTTCTTGCGTGGATTTGGTCCTCCTCCAGACAGAGGGGGGTGGTTCCCTCAGGGTGGTTGCCGTGGTGGTGTTCGTGGAGGTAGCTTTGGTAGGAGAGATGCTTTGGTTGGTGCTAACCCCACTTTCGAGCAAATGGCTCGGCACTGGTTTTACTCTTTTCGTACTAACCCCAGTGCTGAGTTGTTTGTTCACTCACGTGCTCGTTTTTGAATTTCAGGTGGGAGACTTGAAGAACATTTGGTTGATTGACTCTGGTTGCTCGAGGCATATGACCGGAGACAGGGGGTGGTTCTCAAGTCTCGTCCCGGTGGTGACAAAGAGGTACATCACCTTTGGGGACAATGGGTGTGGGCGTGTGCTTTCAGAAGGTGAGATCAAAGTGAGTGACAAGATCACTGCGAGGCGTGTTTCTCTTGTTCAATCGCCGGGGTACAATTTGCTTTCGTGTCCCGGTTGTTGGATGAGGGCTTTGAGGTGTTGTTTCGGCCGGGTGGTTCTCGGATTTTGGACTCTCGAGGGGACCTTGTCCGTATGGTCGTTCCCGAGGGTCGGGTGTTTCGTGCTGATTTTTCTCGGTCTTCGGGTGTGGAGCGTTGTTTCTTGGGCGGTTCTTCGAGTGAGTTGTGGAGGTGGCATAGGAAGTTGGGTCACTTGAGCTTTGACCTTTTGTCACGCTTGAGTAAACTCAATTTGGTCCGAGGATTGCCACGGTTGAGGTTTGAGAAAGAGTTGGTTTGTGCTCCGTGTAGGCATGCCAAGATGGTGGCCTCTTCTCACCCGCCTCTCACCGATGTGATGACTGAGCGTCCATGCGAGCTGCTCCATATGGACCTTGTTGGCCTAGCTCGTGTGCGATCTGCGGGTGGGAAGTGGTATGTCCTTATTGTGGTGGACGACTATTCTCGGTATGCGTGGGTGTTCTTTCTTGGGGATAAGGGGGAGACGTTTGGTTTTGTTCGAGATCTAGTCTTGAGGTTGAGGAACGAGAGGCACGGAGATGCCATACGAGCTATCCGCCGGTGATAATGGCTCGGAATTCGGGAACTCTCATTTTGAAACCTTTTGCCATGACTTGGGTCTTGAGCACCGAGTTTTCGAGTCCGTATACGCCTCCCCGAGAATGGTGTTGTGGAAAGGAAGAACGGGACCTTGTGCGAGATGGCTCGGACGATGCTTGATGAGCATAGGACTCCAAGGAGGTATTGGGCCGAGGCGGTGAATACCGCGTGCTATGTGTCGAACGGGATATACCTCGAGTGCACAAGAAGAAGACATGCTATGAGCCGATGCATGGTCGCACACCCAAGGTGAGTCACTTCCATGTCTTTGGTTGCAAGTGTTTCATTCTAAAGAAAGGCGAGGAAGTTGGATAAGTTTGAGGCTAGGTCTACGTCGATGGCATTTTCTTTGGTTATGCATCTCATTCTAGAGCATATCGTGTGCTCAATCTTGAAACTAACCAAATCGTGGAGACTTGCGAGGTAACCTTCGACGAGACGAGCCATGTAGTCGGCTTGTCTTTGAGTGTGCAGGTGATGATGAGCTTGGCGAGGAGATCTTTCAGGAGGAGGAGCATGAACATGGAGATGATGAGGATGGCGGTGCGGTGCCCCCGGCTGAACATGTACCCACTACTTCGACTACGATGATGGATGGACCCTCTGCTACACCTACGACGACAAATCAAGAATGAGGAGAAGCTGATGTTGAGGGGGAGGTAGCTTCGAGGCGAGAACCTCCCCGGCGAGTTCAAGTGGATCACCCAGCTTCGAGGATCATCGGCGACATGAATGAACGCACTACATGGTCGAGGGTTCGAAACAATTCCCATTTCGCTCATGCTGCGTTTGTTGCTTCTTTTGAGCCCAAAGACATTGGACACGCACTATCTGATCACAATTGGGTTAACTCGATGCATGAGGAGTTGGAGAACTTTGAGAGGAATCAGGTGTGGGAGTCGGTTGACCCTCCCCCAGGGTGCAAGCTGATTGGTACAAAGTGGGTGTGGAAGAACAAAGAGGGAGAGAAGGGTGAGGTTGTGAGGAACAAGTCGAGACTTGTTGCTCAGGGGTTCAGTCAAAAGGAGGGGATCGACTACGAGGAGACGTTTGCTCCCGTAGCTCGTTTGGAGGCGATTAGGATCCTTCTAGCCTTTTCTGTGGCTAAAGGGTTCAAGTTGCACGAAATGGATGTGAAGAGTGCTTTCCTGAATGGTGTGTTGGAGGAAGAAGTGTATGTGAGGCAGCCTCCGGGGTTTGAGAGTGAGAAGTACCCCCACCGGGTGTACAAGTTGAGGAAGGCGCCGTATGGGTTGAAGCGGCGCCTAGAGCTTGGTATGGCGAGGTTGAGGGGGTTCTTGTTTGAGAGAGGTTTTGAGATGGGGAAGGTCGATCGGACCTTGTTCTTGCCGAGGGGGCGCGAGATATCCCGATTGTGCAGGTGTACGTGGATGATATTGTCTTTGGTGGCTCGTCTAACTCTCTTGTTGCAAGGTTTGCAGATGATATGAGCAGGGAGTTTGAGATGAGCATGATGGGTGAGTTGCAGTTCTTCCTCGGGCTACAACTCAAGCAATCAAAGGAAGGAACATTTGTGCACCAGGCTAAGTACACCAAGGACATTGTGCGAAAGTTCAAGATGTAGGACTCCAAGGCTATGACGATGCCGATGAGTACGACTACAGCTCTTGATGCGGACAAGGAAGGTGAACACATGGACCAGAAGGAGTACCGGAGCATGATCGGGTCACTCCTCTACTTGACGGCGACGAGGCCGGACATACAGTTTTCGGTGTGTCTGTGCGCTCGTTTTCAAGCGTCTCCGAGGACTTCGCATCGGCAAGCAGTGAAGCGAATTTTCAAGTACTTGCGTCACACTCCCGACTTCGGCCTTTGGTACTCCGCGTCCTCTTCTTTGGCGCTTCATGGCTTTTCAGACACGGAGTTTGCCGGGTGTCGGTTGGATAGGAAGTCCACTTCTGGGACTTGCCAGTTTTTGGGTTCCTCTTTGGTCTCTTGGTCTTCCCGCAAGCAGTCGAGTGTTCCTCAATCCACGACCGAGGCCGAGTATGTTGCCGCTGCTAGTTGTTGCTCTCAGCTCCTTTGGATCATCTACACCATGAGTGACTTTAGTGAGGAGTATACCCATGTCCCACTTCAATGTGATAGCACCAGTGCCATAAGCATTGCAAAGAACCCAGTGCTCCATTCCAAAACCAAGCACATCGAAGTGAGGTATCATTTTCTGAGAGACAACGTAGAGAAAGGAAATATAGCTTTGATCCATGTACCCACACATGACCAACTAGCCGATATTTTCACCAAACCCCTAGATCAAGCAACTTTCACTCGTTTGCGGGGGGGACTTGGTGTGTGTTTGATTTCTGGAGTTGGGTGTGTGGGAGCTCTCTTTTGTTGGTGGTGTCGAGCCCATTTTGCCTCCCCTCGAGGAGCCGGTGGTTTTGTGAGTTTTGTGTGAGAGCTTCTTTGTAGCATATGTATAGCTTTTCTTTGTGCATTTTTGCATTTGGCATGGCATATGTAACATGATGTATAGGCATCCTTGTATCTTAGATTGCATGCATTTTGTATTATATGCATTGGTTAGGAAAAGCTTCTCTTATATACACTGTTCACCATGGAATGAGATATCTGTCTTTGTGAGCTTGTTTGGTATGCTACGGTTAGTTTGGTTTAGCTCTTGATGATCTTGATGAATAATCCATGGTTGATAGCTATGCTTTTGAAAAATGTCACATGTATGCTCTCTCATGTGTAAATGCCTTTACATGCTTTGACATGTTTTTGTGGCTTTGCTATGCTTAATTTGTGATTGGATAGCTAGTTTATTGATCATATGGGGCCAAAGGCTCATTTGCCATCATGAATGTTTAGCCCTCTTGTTTTATCTTGTGGAGGGGCATAAGTTCCTTTTTGTCGCAAAGACATTTCATGTACCATTTACAAATCTGAAAATGAAATGAAAAATGCTTGGAAATGTGCTCCCATGTCATATGTGCTGAATTTAATTTGCTTTGGGTGCTAAACCGTTGCATGATGCCTACCAATGAGAAGTCTCATACATAGAAGTAGGCACATGGCTCGGTGGCTTTGACATGACATGAGGTGCTTGTGGGTGTTTGTGATGGTCTTATGGTTAGAATGGCTGTCCTAGCATGAAGTTTGTGTGGCTTTGCCATTTTGATATGCTTTGATCATGTTTAGGACTTTGCTCATGAGAGGCAAGTTTTTCGCAAAATTGCCAAAATCCATCTTAGCTTCGTCCAATGGTTGTGAAACTTGGTGATCATGTAGTTGAGATCGATACGAAGCCGTAGAGTACCTAACTTGCTCATTTGGACATGTGTAGCATTCTTTGTTGAATTTTGTCTATTTGAGAAGCTCTAGGTTGAAAGTTTCGCATTTTTGGCTTGATTCATGCATTGCCAACAAGGGGGAGAAGTTTGAGCTTGAAATGGCTTCTTTGGACGCGTTTAGAAGGTTTTCGAGGTGGTTTCGAGCCATTTCGGGCTCTCGTTGTGCACCGGTCCGACCGGTCGGGGTCACCGGTCCGACCGGTGTGAGTGCTTTGGTTCGTACACATGTTGCACACCGGTCGACCGGTGGTGTTGACCGGTCTGACCGGTCAGGGCTGAGTTGTTGCAGCTGCCCTGTTTCAAGTGGTGTCTTGCATGCATTCGTCCAGGGGGAGGTGCATTGGTTCAGGGGGAGCTTGCATGTGTGCAGGGGGAGCTCTTTGTGGTTGTTCGAGCTTTGTTTCGGTGATTTGCGCTCTTTGCTTGAGCTTTGTTTTGTCTTGGATGTGTCGAGCCGTTGCCCTTGCCTAAGGGGTCCGAGACTTGTCTTATTCAAGTGATCTTGCTCTTTGCCTTTGTTTGGCTTTCGATCGCTTGCTGGAGTTTCTTTTTGTTCGTTTCTTTTCTTTTTCTTTTCTCTCTTGTTACTTTCGTGTGGGTGTTGTCAATGCACTCATCAAGGGGGAGATTGAGGACCATGTGTGGTTCGAGGACCGGTGGATGGTCGCTTCCTTGTGTGATGAGTGATTGAAAACGTTGTGTGGACTGATTCTTGGCTAAGTATTGCGGGTGCGGGTTGCGGCTTGACCGGTGTTGGTGCGGGTGAAGAACAAGCGCGAAAGGTCGTCGCGGTGAGGCCTCCCGGTGTGGAGAAGACAAGTAGGCTTCGTTCGAGGGACCGGTGGCCGGCGGGGGTCAAGTGCGGGCCGCATGGTGGCATGAACAGCAAGATGAAGTCGTGGACGGTTTCTTGGTTGAGCCTCAAAACCAAGGTCGAGCCGGGACTACGTGGGAACCAAGTCATGAGTGGAGATTGGCGGAGGCTACACCGAGTTCGCGGGGTTTCCGGTGGTTCACCAAAAAACCACTGGGTTTTTTGGTTGATCCACAAAGCCAGGACCGGAGAACCGAAGACGGAGCTGCAGCAGCGCAAGACCGGTCTGACCGGTGGGGACCGGTCTGACCGGTGAGGAGCACCGGTCTGACCGGTGTGCGACGACGCAGTCCGGAGACTTCGAAGCGGAGGACACGCGTCGGGATCGCATGGCTTGCGTCGAGGCTACGCAGGGTGCGGTCGCCGGGCATCCGTCCGATGGTGAAGACATGAAGACTTCCAAATCTGCCCTTGAGGGGCTTGTATCCCTAGTTAGTAGAGAAGGGCATTTTAGACATTCGGTTGCCTCCATATAACCCAAGAGGTGAGAGGATAGCAACCAACTCTTGTAACCCTAGCTCATTAGTTTTCCTATTTTCCACCTATTTTCCTTAGGTTTTCTTCAGGACTAGCAAGAGAGCTTGTAACACCCGAAAATTCCATCACAATAAAATGTTGTTAGCAACATGGTTTAGTTTTATTTTCTAAGGATTTAATAAATTTGAATAAATAAATCTACCTTTAATTAAATTAAACATCATTTAATAATTAGAATCAAACAAGTGTTTGTGCATCATGTTGAAATGCATGAGTTTTGTTTGTGGTGTGATTCTAAAAGTCTTAAAAAATTTTGTGAAAAAGTCCTTAAAAATAATTGTGAAAATTGGTGTAAAAGTTTGAATTAAAAAATGAAAGTTTGAATTTAAAATATGTTGAAAAGTTGTTAAAATAGATTGTGAAAAGCCTTTAAAATAGTTGGAGAAATTTGTGTTAAAATTTGAATTTGAAAACATGTAAAAGATTTGAATTTAAAATGGTTTGAAATTGGTTTAAAAATGGATTTGAAAAAGAAAAGGAAAAAAAGAAAAAAAAACAACAAACCCAACCCAATCTCGCCGGCCCATCAACTTCCGGCCCATCTCCTCCGCCGGCCCGTTCTCCTCCTCTCTCCCTCTCTCTCACCGACAGACGGGGCCCACCCGTCGGGTCCTCCCCCTACCTCCAGCGCCCCCTTCCCCGCGCCGGCCGCCGGCCTCCCCACGCCCGCCGCCGGCCTCCCACGCCGCCCGCCGCCTCCCCCGGCTCCCCGCGCCCCTCCACCTCCTCCTCTTAGCCATTAAGGCTCCGCCGCCACTCACCCACCGCCTCCCGGTCTTTCCCCTCACTGTAACCGCCCTCCACCGAGCCACCCGCCGCCGCCATTAATGGCGCACCGGCAAGCTCCCACGCCACCGCCTCCGCGCCCTTCCCCCTTCCCCCTCCGACCTATAAAGAGGCAACACCACCCTCTGCTCCACCCGCACCACCTCCCCGCCCGTACTCGCGCGTGCAGGGACTGGAGCTCCGCTGCCGCCGGAGCTCACCGCCGGAGCCCCGACCTCGCCGCGGATCTCCTCCTCCTCCATGTTTCCCTCCCCTCCGAGCCCCTGGTGAGCTTCCTTATCTTCTCCTCTTCCTCTCCATGCCCTCGCCGTCGAAAATGGCGCACCGGAGCCTTATTCCGGCCATCACCGGTGAGCCGCCGCCGCGCCATCCGCCGGCGCCGCGCGCGCGCCGGCCGTCCGCCGCCGCCCGCCGCTCACACGCGACCGGGCCGTCCAATCGGCGCGGACGGCCCGCATTAAAAGAGGGGGCATACCCCTTCGGCGGTCCACGCGTGGACCGGTGGGACCGGGTCCACGAGCGCGGTTCATCGCTGGCGTCAGCGCTTGCGTCACGCTCGTCAGCACAGCCAACCACAGCCCGCCACGTGGCGCCACCACAGTTCACCCGCAGGCCGCCCAGGCAATTTTGCAAATAAGCCCCTCCCATTTCTGGAATTCACAAATATACCCTTCCACCTATATATAAAGCCTTTCAAGCAGGTCCTTGTTTTTATGTTTTGAACCCTGAACTTCATAGTTTTCATGTTCAGCAGCCCACCCTTTACCTTTTATATGTTATACCTCCTAGTTTCACACATAATTATGTTTAGGTCCCTGAAATCTTGCAGAAAACTCCATAAACTTTCAGATAATCACAATTTAGTCCCTGAATCTTGTTTCAGCCATATCTTTTCCGTCCTAGCTCCGTTTTACACGTTCTTGGTGTCCACGCGATCGTCTCTCCGAGCCCGTCATTTCTAAAAGCTTGTTTTAGTCGTTTGGTCATGTTTGATGTATTGTTTTATTTATTGTATGTTTTCTTGCATGATCGTAGCCAACGCGTCGTTCGAGGAAGTTCAAGTACAAAGCTTTGAAGTTAAGGAAAGTAGCTTATCGTTGGAGAAAGGCAAGTGACCCTAACCACCCTTCTACCTATGATTTAATCAAGAACACTATAAATTAATCGGAACATGGAGAACCACCCAGGAAAACAGTGCAACCACAGTCCATATGGCTCTGGCTTAGCCAATTAATTAGGTGTGTGATTGTATTGACGACCTTATCCGAAAGGAACACAGGGGACTTCGGGTTGCAAGGGTATAGCCCGGTTCTTTTGGGGTAGCAGCCTTTGCTAAGGTGCTGACCACTAGGGAGGGTTATTGTCCGCCCTGAGCTGTAACTGTCGTGGGTTGTTGATGCTTTTGCATACCTTTGTAAAGGCTTCGTAGCGTCTCTATGCAATCACACCTCGGAAGTGTGGTATTGTGCCTGATCAGCACATGCGTGGTTGGGTTCAAAGTTATTTGGAACTTTTACGCGAACTGTGGGAAAAGTGTGCAACCTCTGCAGAGTGTAAAACTGATCGATCAGCCGTTTTCACGGTCAAGAGCGGCCTGGACCCTCACATGATTAATTGAACTTAAAGATGGATTAATATTGCTTTCCGGTTATTATTGTGGCCTTGCTGAGTACCAACCATAAGTGTACTCATCCTTGCTTACGCTGTTCAGAGAAGAACCCTGGAGTGGAGTACTTCACCGACTACGAGGAGTTCTGAGGATGTGATCAACCAGTCAGAAGCCTGTGGAAGATGAAGATGGAGTCGCGTCTTCATAGTTATCGATGCTCGTGTAAAGACATTTGTGTCTACCTTCGTGAGTGTAATAAAAGTTAATAAACCTTTTCTGTACGTTTTGAGCAATGTTTTGTGATATTACACTCATGAGTCTATCATATGTGTGAAATTGTGATCCTGGCACACATATGAGATGCATTCGGTTTTCTACGTAAAATCGGGTGTGACAGAGCTTCACGGAGAGATCTTGTTGAGAGGGATGGATGATTGGGCGGCTTGCTAGACCTTGTACGAACCTTTGTTTCATGTATAGATGGTTCGGCGTGATTCCTCAAGTTTTGGATGTGTTTTCCCCGGTTGTTCTTGGTGGTGATTTTCGGAGCCCTCTCTCGGTGATTTCTTTGGGTTGTTTTCGGGACCTTTCTCTTGGGGATTTGATGGGGGAAATTTGTGGGAACCCTTCGTGGTTCTTTGGGCTGTGATTCCCCTCCCAAATCCGTGAGTTAAGGTGCTCGATTTTGGGGTTTCTTGAGTTCTTGGGTTGGAAGTGTTCTTGGCGGGATTTCTTCGATTCCTCCTTTTTGGACGAGTTTTGGTGGGATTAAACTTGGCTATGGACTCCTCATGAGGTGTTCCTGATATCCCCAAAGTCTTGTTCAAGTCCGTGGAGCGATTCGGGAGATCGAGATTTGGATTTGGGGGAGTTGACCCGCGGGTGCTGTTCATCCCGAGCTGCCTAGGCTACACCGGTCTGACCGGTGCTCTTGACCGGTCTGACCGGTGCGAGTCCTTGTGGGTTTTTGCTCGGGTGAATGTCTTGGTGTGTTCGTTGTTGTCCCGTGTTGCCGCCTTGTTTCGAGTTTGGGTCGGTTGGTGGTCGGTTGGCTTTGTTTGGTGCCTTGGGGGCTTTCGTGTGCCGTGATTGGTCCGACCGGTGTGTCTCACCGGTCTGACCGGTGTAGAGCCACTTAGTGAAAGTTGCTCAGTTTCACCAGCAGGGACCGGTCTGACCGGTGGTGCTCACCGGTCTGACCGGTGTGGGTCTGTAGACTCGAGGTTTGGTTTTTCCGCTGCGTTTCTCGGGTCGGAAGGTTGTGTGTTGGTTCCTAGGTCCAGTGGCACTCCAGTGGCACTCCAGTGGCTACGTTGGCTTGACCAACCTTGGTAGTGAGTCGGAGACGTGTGTTGGAAGCTGTGTTCATCTTGTTGGAGTCTCCATCTCCATCGAGAAGAATTTTTATCGGCTCCCATTCACTCCCCCCCTCTCTGGTTTGCCGTATCGGTCCTTCATCAAACCATAGGATGAGCTTCCACACGACCGTCGGATAGACTGATGCTTCCCCTTGACCAAGGCGTCGGTTCTTCCGGTGCTGAAGACTTCGTCTTGGCGTGTCCCTATCTTGATTCAAACTGAGCGTCGGATAGACCGACGGTGTCCTCACTCAGACTGTCGGATCATCCGGTGCTACTGTCTTCGCTGCTCTTCCTCTGCAACTCGTCCGATGCTACTAGAAAATGGACCGTCGGTTCATCCGACGGTGCCTAGGGTTTCACCCAGTGAATCAACTCGTCCGACGATTGCACCGATGCTTGCTATTTAGGTACCGTCGGTTCCTCCGACGGTGTGTTTTCTTTTTCTTTCTTGCTCAGTTTTGACCCTAGAAAAATAGACTATCTTCTCATTTTGGCATGTGGTATTTTGGCATCCTTGGGACCTAGAAATGTCTACAAAGACATGCTAAACAATATGGTTAGTCCCATTGATCATGTTGTCATGAATCACCAAAATCAAACTCAAACTAATGGCACATGGGGCTATGTTCGCTACATTAAGTCCAACTCGACTTCATCGGTATCCAATAGGATGTGTGTGTGTGTGTGTGTGTGTGTGTCTGGTTCATAGGTCTAGCGTGCGCACAGGGGTGTGTGTGGAGCGTATGTAGGTGTAGTGTGTTTGTGTGTACATTCAGACTGCACTGTCGTTGTCCAAGATCAAAATGAGATGTCACAGGAGCACTGGGCTCCAACTACTGACTGACTGGAAAACGACATAGACAATTCTGAAGCATATAGTGCAACTGTTCACATCATTGGAATCATCTTTAGAATTTCATGGACCCCCTGTAACTTGGATGTTACTTGACGACTTTAACAGTAATGATATACTATGGGAATGCTAGGCTGGTACAAACTCTCAAAGTGTTTGCTGAGTGTTGCACTCAGCGAACCCCACTTGACAAGTTGATACTCAGTAAAGCGTTGTTTGCCAAGTGTTTTATTTTGGGCTCGGCAAAAGGTTTGCCGTGTCAGTTGACATTCGACAAAGAACTTAAGCAAAAATAAAAAAATATATCACCCCACCAGTGCCCCCCTGGCGCATCGCTTTTGGTGGGCTCGCCACTGGAGGAGGCACCAAAACGAAAAAATTCAATCACAAGAACCAACTCGTGCATTACATTTCAACCCTGACAAAGCAAAGCTTAGTACCTGGACATCAAAATGCCTCATCCCCAACGTCCTCATGGCCGCCTCCTCCCTCACCACGACAAACGCCTCTGCACTCAAAAATAAGCAGAAGCACATCAAACAATAGCACAATTAACTCAACCGAGACTCTCACAACACTGCAATGTGGAAAAACTAGCGGTAGGATCAGCAGACATACCAACATGGATGTCGACGAGCGTCTCTCCCCGCGCGCCAGACGGGTATGGAACTCTCGTTGTCTTGGCCTTCAAATGCACGCAAAGCCCCCCCCCCCCACCACACACACCGCCTCCGTCAGCCACACCAAGAAAGGTAAAAGCGTATCACCAGAAGCCACATCCAGAAACCATCCGCCGGCGGTGTCCCGCAGCACAACACCTATTCTTCGGAGAGCCTCCAAAGCGGCGGATCGAGCGCACTGACAGAGTCGACGAGGCGGCGATAGTCGCGCACCACCCAGGCGTTGAGGCTTCATAGGTCCTCCCATGACCCCACCTTGGCATCCACGGCCGCGGGGGGCGGGGCGGGTGTAGGGTAGCCACGACCACGCTGGAGAGAGGAGGCGGTTTCTTTGGCCTGGGGCTCGGGGTAGCTCGTTCGAAGGGGTTGATTCAGTGTCTATGGAGGAGGCGAGGGGCTGAGGCCCGTGTAGGTAGGGTTTTGTTTTACTGCTACTAATTCAACCGCGGTAACCAGTATAATCAGTCGGTAACCAGTGCAACCAGTTCGGTTAACTAGTTCTCCCATGTCGGTAACCACTACCAGACTATAGACCGATCTTGGGTTGGGGAGGAGGGAGGTGGAGGGGGTGCAGTTAGAGGTGTCGGCTGTTGGGATGAGCAAAGTAGGGTCCGTTTGGTTGGTCGGATGAACTTAGTCTGGCTCGTATCCATGAGACAGGCTCATCTCAGCCAGACTAAGTGCATGCAACATATTATGTTTGGTTGGTTGTACCTGTTAAGTTTGATTGAGAAGAGATGTTGTTTGGTTACATGCGTGAAGTAACATCCCATGCGACACAAAACATTAAATAATCGGGGGAAAACACATGAAGAAAGTAAATATCATGAGAGTGGGAAGGAAGAGGGGGAATTGACATAGAGAGGCATAGAGATATGTAGGATAAATAGAGTGCGACGACCTAGAAAACCTCCGAGGAAAAGCAGTATAGCAAAGATAGGCTATGATGATGCGGGTAACCGCAACCACAATAAACGGAAATGAAGATATTGTATTGGAATATTAGAGGCTTGGGGGCGACAGGGAGGAAGAAGCAACTCAATAACTTAGAAGGGAACATAGAGTGGATATTATCTGCCTACAAGAAACAATTAAATCAGACTTTTCTTTGTGGGAACTAGACAATCTAAATGAGGGTGATCCTTTTGAATGGGTCTGGACCGCTGCACAGGGTCACTCTGGAGGAACCTTGTCGGGGATCAGGTTCAATGTCATTATTGTGTTAGGGAAAGATAGAGAGGAGTTTTTCACAAGCTTGAAGTTGATGTCAAGGCAAGATAAGTTCAAGTGGGAAATAACTAATGTATATGGCCCAGTTCAATTAGAGAGGAAGCAATAGTTTTTAGATGAATTAAATCGGAAAGGGATTGACATGACAGATCCTTTTATCATAGGAGGAGATTTCAATTTGATCAGATTTGCCTAGGAAAATCATCTGACAATATCAACCAACAGTGGATGGATAAGTTTAATGATTTTATCAGAGATAATGGAGTCAAAGAATTCCAAAGGAAAGGGGGGAGATATACCTGGACCAACAAGCAAAATAATCAAGCAATGAGTGTTTTAGACATGATACTTGTCTGTCCTAGATGGGATCAATTCTACATGAGGGCTTCATGTGAATCTTTAACAAGAGTAGGATCAGATCATTGCCCTCTGTAGTAAACACGGATGACCAGGGATTTAAACAACAACACCATTTTAGGTTTGATATGTCCTGGATGACACAAGCGGGATTTAGAGATTTGGTGGTGGCGGCTTGGCCAAAGAGGGGGAACAAATATCAATAGTCAAAAAAAGAGAGACAACAAAATTCTGGTAGGAAAGTTGAAGGATATGGACAACCTAGAGGAAGAACATGGGTTGAACTCAGATCAATGGCAGGAAAGGTATCTTGGTGAGGCAACTGGAGGAAATTTTCTAGTATGAAGAATTACAATGACAAAGAAGAGAAGGGGTGAAGTAGATCCTGGAAGCAGACTCAAATAATGGATACTTTCATGGAGTAGCTTTAGGGAGGAACAAAAAATGCACAATATTTTCACTTGAAACAGAAGATGGGACTATTAATGACCAGCAAGCAATCAGAGAACATGTGGAGTCTTACTACAAGGATCTGTTTGGAAAAGAACCTGGGGGATTAATATCCTTGGGTGAAGACTTCTGGCTAAACAAAGGAATACTATCTAATAAAACCCTTCACACTGAAAGATATGGATCTGAATGCCTCACCTGGATCTGATTGGCTGTTTGTTAGCTTCTATAGAGAGTTTTGGGCTGAAATCAAATTTGTAATGTTGGAAATGTTCCAAGAGCTTTTCAGAGGGGAACTCAATCTCAGTAGCCTGAACTATGATATGATCTCTTTGATTCCAAAACTTAGAGAGGCAAACAACATTAAACAATATAGACCCATATTTTTGTTGAATGTAGACTACAAGTGGTTCACTAAGGTGCTTATGAGACTCACTGCATATGCAGAGAGGCTGATCAGTAACATACAGACCGCATTTATTCCTGGTAGATATATCCTAGAGGGAGTTATTGTCCTCCATGAAATTTTCCATGAATTGAGGGTGGAGAAGTTGAAAGGTATTGTGCTGAAATTAGACTTTGAAAAGGCCTACGATAAGGTCCAATGGGAGTTTATGATGGAGGTTATGAGGAAAAAGGATTTTCTTGACAATTGGTTAGATTGGATGAAACAAATAATAGAGGGAGGAAGTGTAGGCATAAACATAAATGGAAACCCTGGGAATTTCTTTAGAACACACAAAGGGCCCAGACAGGGGGATCTCTGTCCCCCTTACTTTTCAACCTAGTAAGCGATGCTTTAGCAACAATGCTGGAAAATGCAAAAAATTCTGGACAAATTAAAGGTCTGGTGCCACATTTAATAGAGGGTGGTGTTACTCACCTTCAATACACTGATGATACCGTAATTTTCATGGAGATGGATGAACAGACTATCTTAAATGTGAAATTCTTATTGTATTGTTTAGAAAATATGTCTGGTTTGAAAATAAACTACCAAAAGAGTGAGGTGTGTGTAATGGGGTGTTCAGAAGAGGAGGCAAAAAATGTGGCTGAGATGTTGAACTGCAATGTTGGACAGCTACTAGTGAAATATCTTGGGTGATGGTGCATAACAGACACATGATAATGAATGAATTAAGCTATATCTATCAGAAAGTGGAAAAGAAGGTGCCAACTTGGAAGAGTGTGGAACTATCATTAGGGAGGAAATGATTTTAGTGGAATCATGTTTGAGTTCTATACCAAACTACTCTATGGGGATATATTATTTGCAGGAGGAAATTCACCATAAGATGGGCACAGCTAAAGCGAACTTTTTTTGGCATGGACCTAATATGAAAAGGAAATACCAGATGGCAAAATGGGATATGATGGCCACACCTAAACAAGCTGGAGGGGCAGGATTCACTAATACAAGAGTGATGAATAGATGCCTATTGGCCAAATGGATTGTAAAAATTGAGAAGGGAGAAGATATACTGTGTTGTAATATGTTGAGGAGCAAATACTTAGGATAAACAGGGATCTTTAGCTAAAAAAAGAGTGGGTCACAGTTTTGGAGGGGATTGATGGAAGTCAGAGGGGATGGAGCCAGAGGTTTACTCTATAAAATTGTAAATGGGAAGAAGGCCAGGTTCTGGAGAGATCCATGGCTGGGAGAATGCCCTTTAAACTTAATTTGTACAGGACTGTTTGAGATATGTAACCAAAGAGTGTGGACTAGCTAAGGCACTAAGAAATGGGGGAATGAATCTAACCTTTAGAAGGAATTTTGGGGACAGAGAAGAGAGGGAATGGGGAGATCTCACAGCTATGCTAGAAGGGGTGACTTTGTCTCAGGAACCTGATACTGTGATTTGGATCTTAGAAAAGAACAAAGAATTTTCAACTTCCTCACTATATAAAGAGCTCACTTTTCCTGGAATGGTAAACAAATGGATGATGAATGTGTGGAGAGCAGAATTACCTATAAAGATTAAAATATTTTTGTGGCAGCTTTGTAATGAAAAAATTCAAACTGCAGAACAGCTGAAAAAGAGAAATTGGGTTGGTCCTGTGGAATGTATACTTTGTGGTCAAGTAGAGAGTGTGGATCATTTGTTTATTCAGTGTGCGGTTGCCAGGTTATGTTGGGGGTTATGAGAGATGTTCTGGAATGGGAAACATTACCAGTCTGCTTAGAGGATTTGCATATGAGATTAATAGCAGGTTCTTCTAGATTGAATATAATTGTTATCTTTTTGCTTCGTTGCCTAACTTGGAGTTTGTGGCTTATCAGAAATGACTTTGTTTTGAATGACATTCTTATACCCTGTCCTGATGTTGGAATGTATCGTGCAATCTCCTTTATACAGAAATGGAAAATATTAAGCAAGGAGAAGAACCATCCATCGACTCGGTGATAAACAAGTTCAAGCTTCGGCTCTCATCTTTGTGGTCTGAATGATAGCTCCTGTTGCTTGGTTACAGTGTGTTGTAATCTCGTTCTCTTCTTGCTTAGGTGTTTCTTGCTTTCTTTAGGTGCTTTTGGGAGGTGTCAAACAGCTTTAGAGGGTGCCTTGAGAGTGCAATGGCATGCTTGGCATAGTTAAAACTTCCTTATTCTGCTGGCTTGTGTGCCACTTTTGAACTGCATCATGTAAACTGGTAACCCCTGTACTCTCGTTACTTTGTAAGTAAAGCTGGGCCAATGGCTTTCTGTCTAAAAAGAACATTAAATAATTGTTGGGGGGATACCCGAAAAATTCGGATAACTACCCAAACACGAGTGGAGTTCTCAACACGTTCAAGTACACAGTTAGAGCGCAAAGAGACAACGATGCTCTCTGCAAGTAGCACAAGTCCCAAAAAAGTCTGAATCCGTTTACACGTGCCCTCGCGCCCCCTTTTATAGGGAGATGAAGGGACTTTTACATTCCGATAACACCCTCTGGCTCGAAGAATATTCCTAATGTGAACACACACAAGAACGTCTTTTCACCCCTTACATATTTACAAGTCTGCCACTAGTTCACACTCTAAGCCCGGACTTTTTGGGACTACAACTTTGACTTTGCTTCTCCCGTGATTCGTGGATGTCTTCGCCCAAAATTCCCGAATCAGGTCTCTAACTGATTCCCGAAATGGCCTTCGCTTCTCCGCAGATTCGCGCGTATCCCAGCGCCTGAGCCCCGAACAGAGTCTTCACTGGACTCCCGAATTGGAAGATCTCCGAAATCCGAGCCGCCAACGGTTGAGGTTCGGGCTTCCGCATGTTCATGACTCCACATCTTCGCCGAAGCAAGTTTCCCGATTCCGCACACCCGCGAACTCGAGACTTCGCGAGGTCTCGAGTTCCTGCGTTCGCGAATCTCCTGCCCCTGAAAAACATACTTTGAGAATACCATTAGACTTCGACGTTTCGAGGGTGATGTATTTTCCTGAATTCCCCAACACTAGCCCCTCGGGGAAGCGGGTTGACTCCGACGATCCGATTCCACGAACTTTTCGGAAATTTGGTAAAAAACGTCACCCTCGGAACGTCGGAGGGGACACGCGGCGCCCAGGGAGCAAATGGCGGTTGAATCGAGGCACGCTTCGCGAAACTGCCCCTCCCCGGCCCTATAAATAGCGTGCCGGCGCTGTTAAAAAAATTTTTTACTGCTCTCGCGCCTTTCGTGATTTTCACATTTCTCTTCCTTCGCGGAACTAGCTCTCTGTGCTGGAAGACTTCCGAACTCCAGGCCTTTCTCGCGATTTTCTAAGGTATTCCTTTTATGTTTGCTATGTTGTTGCCTTAGTTCGTTTATCTTTGGTGTAGTGATGTTACGATTTTCGTAGCTCTTCTTAGGCTCGTTGGTTCAAATTGACCGATCGGTTATGTTTGCTAGGTGGCTCGTGTCGAAATACGACTAGACCTATGACTACCGAAGAGTTGATCGGCTGCCGGTCTCCCACTCGACCAACTCTGCCGAAAGATCGGATCGTGCTGCACCGGCCGAAGATGCTGGATCACCTAGCGGCTCCCGAAGTCGCGAAGACGGAGAAGTTGGGTCCGATGGTGGCGACGACGTCGGAGATGTGGATGCTGGGGTGGAGGATCTCGTTATGCTAAGGACCTCTGGCCCCCTGCCGCCCTCGCTTGCTTTCGAAGAATCGAAGGTGACGAGTGACATTATTCGTGAGTACGAGAAGGCAGGATTCTTCTCACCTGGGGCCGGGCGCGCCCCACTCGATGAAACAATTCCCAGTCCCAAGCCGGGGGGAGATTGTGGTTTTTCGGGACTTCTTCATCCGTGGGCTGCGATTCCCTTGTGATCCGGTGCTACGGCGATTCTCGACGCATTCTCGGTGAAGATCCATCAGCTTACCCCGACGTCTTTTCTCGAAGTATCAAAGTTCATTTGGATTCGAAGACTTTCGGGTGCAGCCCTACCATTGATGCCTTCACCGGGTTCTACGAACCGGTTATTATTCCGAGAAGTTGTGAAAGGCGAAGACGGGCAATTCTATCATAGCCGGCACGCGTGCCGCACTTTCAATACCCGACGTCGAATACCCGACAAGGGATTACCCGAATTCGATTTCTCCCTGCCGCAAGACCAACCTCTCAGATGACTGGAAGTCCTACTGGTTTTACCTGAAGGTCAATGTGCCGAAGTTGGCATGTCCGATCGCACCCCTCACCGCAATGAACGTGGGGAAGTATAATCGGCGGGCCCTAGGAATTCGAAATTGCGAGAGTGCATTCCACTTGGCCGGCCACGATACTTGGCGGCCGCGACATCATCGAAGAATTCGTCGCCGCACGAATCCGGCCTATCTCGAAGGGCCGGTCCCCCTGTCGAAATCGTGGACTACAACGTCAGCGGGCGGATCGGCGGGTTCCTTTCCCGAAGTTCGGGATTAAGCTTCGTGAGGGCCAGAGCGCCAAGGATTTTATGGACGAGGTTGAAAAGAAGGTTAACGTCATGGTAGGCGAGTATACCATGAATGAATACAAGGCATACAAGGCTCTGGTGAAGCACAAGAAGAAAATCAACCGCGTCTTTTCGGAGATCTGCGGTGACAAATTTTTCAGCTCTCGGAGCCCTGGTCCGAAACTTAAACTTCCTGCCGTTGCCGTGGCCGACCGCTTCCGCCGCTCCAATCAACGCCCCTCGAATTAGATCCTCGAAGCGAAACTTGTCACCCGCCACCGAGGGAACATCTTCAGGAGTGAAGCCTTCGAAGACCAGATCACTCGAATCGTCGAAGCGTAAACGAAGGACCTCCGAACCTCAGACTTCAGAAGCTGAACTCCAGGCCGCTTCGGGCTTGCCCGGATGGCCCGCAAGAAGTTGAAGAAGGCTGTGAAAAAGTTTCTTCCTCCGGAGTTCGGCGAGTTCCGTCCGCCTTCGACGACGACATTCCCACGAAGCCAGACAATCCCAAAGGTGTTTTCCTCTGGCCATTATTTAACTTTCGAGACATTTGTCCTGTTGGCTCCGAAAATGAATTCGTCGACATCGGCTCCTTTTCAGATGTTGCTCCCGAAGTTCGGAGGGAGGCGTCTCCTGCTGCTGCTGAGAAACCCGCTGTTGCTGTCGAAACTGTTGCTCATCCTGAATCCCCTCGTTGCCGAAATTCCCGCCGCCGATGTCACCTTCGCCGATCAAGTCTCCTCCGACTTTGCCCGTGATCTTGAGCGGACCATTCAAAGGGACGGCCATTCTTCCGAAAACATTCCCTTGGTCGAAGTTCGAGAGGTCGTCCCCGAAGACCAAGCGCCTTCTCCTTCTTTGGCGGCCTTTAACAAAAATTTTGGTACGTCTTATCGCGGCAAGCTGTTGCGTGTTGGTTTCGAGACAATTGGCGTCGGGGGCAAGGCGTCCAAGTTTTTAACTCTATGGAAATCGTCCACGATTGTTGATGAAACGAGGAGAGGGTGCCTCGGAACAACTCGAAGAAGCCGCTCAAGGCTCCGAAAAGAGGCCTCTATCTATCTCCGACACTACCCCTTCACCTCAGGGGAAGGCCTCCTCAGGTTCGACTAAACAAGTCACTATGCAGCACTTCAGTAAGCAAGGTTCGTTGATTCTCAGTGCCCCTTTGCACGATTCGTGATTGTAGAATATTCGTCTAAGATTTATTCTTGAATTTTTTCAGAGTTCAAGAATGTGTTGCATTCTTATTCTCCCTCAAAACTTGCTCGCTTCCATGAAGATTACACTCTCAAATATTCTATGCTCGGGAAAGTTGCCATAGAACGGCTTACTGCGCAGGAGAAGATTAACGAGGAACTTTCTCGGAAGTCCAAGGAGTTGGAGCGCAAGTTTGGCCTTGCAGAATCCACGAACCTAGAGCTGGAAAAGAAGGTGTCTGAGCTGGCTGAGGCTTTAAAGAGAAGTCAGGACGAGAAGAAGTTCGCCGAAACCGCGCTTGAGGATTCCAAAAAAGAATTGGAGAAGGTTCGGAAATCTCACGAGGATGACCTGAGTGTGATCG
Source organism: Cenchrus americanus (assembly GCA_947561735.1). Taxonomy (NCBI): domain Eukaryota; kingdom Viridiplantae; phylum Streptophyta; class Magnoliopsida; order Poales; family Poaceae; genus Cenchrus; species Cenchrus americanus. The sequence continues at coordinate 195,343,236 of OX387242.1, forward strand.
AGAAACTTCGGCAACAACAAGAGCGTGCTACCAAAATTGCTGAAGATCTCCGTACCAACGACGCCAATCTTGCCAGGTCACTTAGCTCGAAGGACCAGAAAATCGTAGATCTCGAGAAAGCGCTGATGGCAGAAGGTGAATCTTCGAAGAAACAAATTTCGGAAATCCTGGGAAGATTGAAGTTGCTTTATGCTGAGTACCAGAAGTCCTTGAATGAGTATGGTGTTCGTCCAGCTCCTCTTCCAGACGATATTGATATCCCTGATTTTATGGACTGGCTCGAGGAAGAATTCAAGGCTCTCCATGAAGTCATCGATGGTGCCGGCAATTTTGCCGTATCTTTTTTTCGTAGAAAGCATTCGAAGGTCCTTCATGACTATGGTCGTGCGGATTTGGCAAAGTTTCGCGCGAACCTTTCTCAATTCCCAGGCGTCACCAGTGAAACTATACTTCAAGACAACCCTGACGTTATTGCTATAAAGCGAAAGTTCGCTAGGGAATTTCGGATGGTTGGCGGGGCGGAAATGGCTAAGGCTTGTTGGGCGGTTGAAGCTTGACGAGGTAATTCTTTAGCCTATTTCGTGACTTACGTTCGTCGTATGTATTCCGGTTTCTTAAGATTTCTTTACTCTTCTCTTTGTTTCGCACCGAGAGAAAAGGAGGAGCTAGAGCGCGCGCGGCATCTCCCCGAAAAATCGTCCTCGGGGAAAATTCGGGAGAATCTGGCGAGGACGGCTCGGGCAGCAGCAGCAGCAGCAGCGACGGTGGCGACGATCGTGAACAAGTCCCTGAACCAGAAGGAGAGTCACCGAAGGTGGATGTAATGAATTAAACAACATGTTTGAACTTTTGAGTGGGGTCGGCTGTACGCTTGTGTAAATTCGTCAAACGTTTCTGAACAGATGTTTTGTATATTTTAACTCGCGCGAGTCCCGCAAGCCGGGCTGCGCGCAGAGACGTGCTACCACTACGAATTCATCGAGATAGAATGTTTGTTAGTGGTGAATCATGGCGTTTATTCAAACAAGCACATCCTGAGCAAGATTTTTCCGACTTTTGGCTTGAGGCTTCGCTTAAGTTTTCGATAGGTTGTTTTGATCTCACTTCGTTTTTCTTGCTTCATAAGGATTGCCGTTCTGCAGCCTCTACTTCGCGATCCACGAAAGCTCTGAAGACGGAGCCCCTTAGCCCCTTAGCCAGTTCATCTGAGTTCGCCTATGCTAGCGATGTGGCTGACAACAACGTTTGTAAGCCCGGACATGTAGTAGAATTGTCATTCTAAGCTTCGTGTTGATTATTGTAATTCTCGATGAACTATTCGGGAGTTTTTATGCGAATAAGGCAATGAATATGTTTTTTCTTTGAAAAAACGTCACCCTCCCCCAGCTTGCCGTTTCGCGTAAAAACTTGATTGTAGATTTGCGAACCCCACTATTCTCGAATTTTGTAGCGCATTTTTCTGAGAGTAGTCTTCCTTAGTTTTTGCGAATCTCGATTGCTAATGTGCAAGTCGACAAAATTTGTTCCGAATTTTGTGGACTTGACCTAACTGGCGGACTTGCCTCGGTTGATACAGCAACCCTCGGTTGCTTCAACCAAGGTTTTTCTGCGATCACCTGACTGAGCCCCTTGCCCCTTTTTACAATGATGATACCTGAAAAATTAAATTTAAACAATCTCTACCAGGTGAGAAAACACAAGCAAATCCTTAGATATTCACTTTTTCGAAATCATCATGCAAATTTTCTGATGGGAATCCCCTCGTGGATGGGATTTTTCTAGGCCACAACTTGTTGTTGTCTCAGGCCTTTTCGATGGGAATCCCTCGATGGATGGGATTTTTCTAGGCCACAACTTGTTGTTGTCTTAGGCCTTTTCAGTGGGAATCCCTCGATGGATGGGATTTCGGCTATCAGGAAGCCCTTCTCATGAACTTTTTCTTTTTTCACGATGGAATTCTGGCTGTCACGAAGCCTTTCTCACGAACTTTTTCTTTTTTCATGATGGAATTCTGGCTATCACGAAGCCTTTCTCACGAACTTTTTCTTTTTTCACGATGGAATTCTGGCTATCACGAAGCCTTTCTCACGAACTTTTTCTTTTTTCACGATGGAATTCTCGAGACAGAAAATAAGAAACATGCAATTTGGGGGAAGACTCTTTTCATATACATATCGGAAAGAGTATTTACACGGGATCCGCCTCGTTAAAAACCTTGCCTCTTGATTTAGAGCCCCCTTTGCAAGGAAAAGAGTACGGTCCTTCTTATTCTAGAACTACGATTAAGATATAGAACTAACTTCTTCCGAAGTCACTTATAAACACGTGACTCGGGCTTTTATTTTCCTACGGTGTAAACTTACGAAATTTGAAAAACGCGCTATCTACTATACTTATGTACAATTAAGATCTTCACGGATAATACCTCTTTAAGTCGTCGGCATTCCACGAATACGGCAACTCTTCGCCGGCTTGCTCCAACGGGCGAAAAGCCCCCGGCATATTTGTTTCCTTAGCTATGTAAGGTCCTTCCCATGACTCATGAAGCTTTCCCGGGTTCTCCCAATTTTTCTTTCTTTTCAAGACAAGATCACCGGTTTTGATGTCCTTACGGGACGACCTTTTTGTCTCTCCATGCTCTAGTCTCTCTCTCGATATTTCTCGATGTTTTCCTCTCGCTTCGAGGATTGTCGGCTCTATCATGTCTTTCTCCACCTTCTTGTCAATTTCCTCTATCTCTTTTCCTTTCAAGACCCTCATGCTTTCATTCTTGATCTCCTCTCGGTGTCATAGCCTCGATCCCGAAGAGTAGGCGAAAAGGTGTGAAACCTGTTGCCCTTGAAACTGTGGTGTTGTGAGACCAGATCACCTTTGGAAGTTCATCCACCCATTTTCCTTTTTTCTGATCAAACAAGCATTTCTTGATTCCCGAAAAAATCAGGCCATTGGCTCTTTCAACTGCTCCGTTGGACTGTGGATGATAAACTGACGAAAATTTCACTTGTGTGCCCAGGGTTCTGCAATACTCTTTGAAGGTGTAGCAGTCAAACTGTTTGCCATTATCAACTGTCAGTTCTCTAGGAACTCCGAACCTGCAGACTATGTTCTGCCAAAAGAATTTCTGAACTGTTGCTGCCGTGATGTTCGCGAGTGGTTTTGCTTCTACCCATTTCGTGAAATAGTCGACCGCTACAGCCGCAAATCGGCAATTACCCCGAGTCGGCGGCAACGGTCCCACCGGATCCATGCCCCATCTTTGCAAAGGCCGGAGTTGGAGGAATCAAATGAGCGGCATTGAAGGCGGACTCGCCGATTTGCCGTCTTCTGGCATGCCTCGCATTGCCGAACCAACATCTTGGCGTCGATGTTGATGGTTGGCCAATAGAATCCTTGTTTTATTGCCTTGCCAGCCAATGCCCTGGTGCCTATGTGTGCCCCACAAAATCCACTGTGAATTTCTTTCAAGAGTTCGCGACCTTTTTCGGAGGTAATGCAGCGTAACCAAGGTTCGGTGACTCCTGATTTGTACAATTCTCCATCTACCACAGTGTAGCCCCGAGCCCTTTGCCTCAATCTTTTTTCTTCTATTTCATCCTGTGGTTCGTAATGTCCCCTTAAGTAGGCCATTATTTCTGCTCTCCGGTCTGGAATTTCCACCATGTTCACGATTTGAGTTCGTGAATCTTTGATGGATGGCTCTCTACGATGATTTCAAAGAACACATCCTGGTGGTAGCTCTTGATTTCGGCCGCCGCCTTCGCGAGCTTATCCGCTTCATTGTTATCATCCCTTGGGATATGCCGAACCGAATATCCTCTCGAAGTGTCTTTCCATTTCTCCGACTTTTTCAAGATACTTCATGAGAACTCGGATTCCGGCCTCGCTTTCCTTCTCGATGTGTTCTTGGATTACTTTCGAATCCGTTCGATTATGAAGGTCCTGTCGCCCCAAGGCTTTCATTTTTCTCGGTGCCAGGGTAGAGCTTCGTACTCCGTTGTATTGTTCGTGGAGTATTCATTGTTCGCGAATACGAGCCGTGCTGCATATCTTATGACCACGCTGTCGGTGATGTCACAATGCCCGAAATTCCGACCCCCTTGTAACACCATGCTCCATCACACCGCACTACCCAAGGTTCGGGCATGTTTTCCTCCGTATTCGAGTAGGTGAGGTCCGGTCCACGACGAAATCTGCGCCAGCACTTGTGATTTTATTGCACTTCTTTTTTCAAAATCCACTACATATTCGAGAGTTCAAGCACCCCACTTGATGATTCGAGTAGATGCCTCCTCGTTTGCGAACGGAGTCACTTAACGGTTGGTTGGTGACAACCCTTATTCCGTGGCCCTCGAAGTAGTGTCTTAGCTTTCTTGCCGCCATGATAACCGCATACGCGATTTTTTCCGGTTCGAGTAAAAAACCTTGGAACCGACGGTGCCTCGAGGCGAAATATACGGGGATTTGCCTCGGCTTTCCTTCTTCTTCCTTCTCCCCGCACCGGCCACGGCGCTGCATCGCCGAATTTGATGCGGACACATACGGCGAAGCGGCGATTTGGGCTCGGGAGGGCGAGCTTTGTCATGCTTTGGACGGGTAGTCTTTCAATTCGCGAAAAGCTTGCTTCGAGGTTCGGCCCACCGGAATTTCTTGGCACTTCGAGAACTTGGAAGAATGGCGGACTTCTTTCTGCGGCTACTCCGGGAATGAATGCGGTAAGGGCGACCACCCTCCCCGTCAACTTCTGGACATCTTTCACTGAGGCCGGCTCTTGCATTTCCATCAAAGCCTTGATCTTGTCAGGGTTCGCCTCAATGCCCTTAGTTGAGACTAGGCATCCGAGAACTTTCCCTTTGTGAATCCCGAACACACACTTTTCTGGGTTCAGTTTCAAGTTCGCTGTCCTCAAGTTCGCGAACGTTTCAGCCAAATCACTGATATGGTCTTTTCTCTGAACACTTTTGACAACTATGTCATCCACATATGCCAAGATATTTCTCCGAATCTTTGGTGCAACACTATTGCTATCATTCTTGAAAACGTGCACCCCGCATTTTTCAGCCCCTCTGGCATTCTCACGAAACAAAATGTTCCGAAAGGAGTGATGAAGCTTGTCTTTTCTTCGTCCTCTTTGCGAACTCTGATTTGATGATATCCAGAGAACATGTCCAGGAGCGAAAGCATCTCACTGTTGGCTGCATCATCCACGATTTTATCTACCCTTTCTAAGGGAAAATCGTCCTTTTTGCACGCCTTGTTCAAATCAGTGAAGTCGATACACATCCTCCATTTGCCATTCTTCTTCTTGATCGGCACGGTATTGGCTAACCAAACCGGGTACTTGACTTCTCCGATTACTTGGGCATCTTGCAATCTTCGAACTTCGCTTCCACCGCCTTGACTTTTTCGTCGGACATTTTCCGGAGTTTTTGCTTTTTGGGTGGTATCTTGTCATCTGTTTCGAGGACATGCTCGATTATGTCTCCTGTCCACGCCTTGCAAATCTTTGGCCGACCATGCAAAAACATCCTTGTTTCGTTCGTAAATCGCATTAGTTCATCATCCTCTTCGGCGCTAAGGTTCGCCCCTATTATGACTGCTCTGTCGGGCATGTCATCCAGATACACTCTCTTTGTTTCATCTTCCACGGCTATGTTTGTTTTCTCTTTGTCCCGCTTTGGCTCTTCGTAGGTTCCCCTTGTCTCTTCGGCTGTTTTCAACTGATATACGTTTGTTTGACCAGGCGTGTGGCCCTTTTCTATGTTTCGGGCCTCTTGTTGATTGCCGAACACCGTGATAACCCCCTTTGGGTGCGGGCATCTTCATGCAAAGGAAGGCCGTTGCCTTATGACAAAGCATCAAACTTGTTCATGAAACCCCTGCCGAAGATCGCAAGATACGGGTGATATATGTCAACCACATCAAAGGTGAGGTTCTCGGTCCGGCATTCTCGAGATCCCCGAAAGAAACCGGGAGAGATATTTTTCCAACCGGCTTGATGGGCTTGCCGCCGAACCCCCGCAATGGGTACTCCGGTGGGTCCAACATGTGCCGGCTCGATTCATTTTCTCGAATGTTTTCGGGAATAAGATGTCCGCCGAACTCCCGTTGTCCACCAAGATTTTTCCTATGACCCATCCGGCAATGTTGACTTCAATCACCATAGCATCATTGTGGATCGTAGATTTCAGCCTGAAATCTTCTTCTGTGAAGGTGATTGGAACCTTCGCCCATTCCGGGGGCGAAATTTGGACCATCATTAATGATGGTATTCACAGATCTGAAGTAGTTGCTTCGCTGCTTCTTTGTTTCAAATTCCATGGCAGATCCGCCTGTGATTGGCATGATTGTCCCGAATGATGGCAGTGCTTTGGAATTCTGAGGTCCCGAACTTGACTGAGGCCTCGAAGAGCTTTCTGGTGGCGGTGGCAAGATTTCCCGAATGGGTTGTGGCCGCTTTGGATTGATCGTATTGCTTGTGACTGAGGGAAGAATTGCTGCGAAGGCTGCCATGTTGATTGCGATTGTGGAAATTGCCGAACCGGCACGAGCTTGGGCGCGGACTCGCGAACTGCTGTGGCCAGAAGTTCGGCCGAAACTGTGTCGGCATCGAAGATGCGATGCTCATCAACGCCTTCTCTTGTTGGATTCGTGCCATGTTCTTTTTTGTTTCAGGGCACCCTTCGGTGCTGTGGTCTCTTCCATGATACTGGCAATAGAAGTGGGGATCTCTTGGGTTGTGGTTCGGAAGGTTTGAGGTTCCTCTTCCTCTCCCCCTTCCTCTTTGGTGAATCCTCCCCCGGCACTTGGCCTCCCTTTCTTCTTTGTTCTGAGGATTTCCAACATTGTTCACATTTCGCGGATGCTGGGGTGGTGCCCTCCAGGTCATATCTCTGCCGCCCTGTCTTGCCTCATTCCGTTCGGCTACTCTCTTGCGGTGGTCATCATCGGACAGGATGTAATCTTCTAACTCCCGAAATAGTTCTTCAACTGTTTCAGGCTTCTTTCTTGTGAGATGAGAGGCTGTTGGCCCTGGGGTGAGGCCCTTGATCAATGCCTTGATCGTTGTCTTGTCGTCGGCATCGGGGGATCCGAGACCTCTCGTTGCATGAACCTTCTCACGAAGTTTCGCAGGGGTTCCCCTGTCCTTCGTTTGCGGTTGTACGGATCCGAGGCTTCGGGCCGTTGTGTCGTGGAACATCCGAAACGCTTGCATGAACTTTGTTTTGAGATCTACCCAGTCGTAGATCGAGTGTGGAGGCAGGAGTGAGTACCAATTCGCATCGGTCCTTCGCAAGCTATGATGAAGGATTTGGCGAGTGCAACATCATCTCCTCCCGCTGAGTTCACGGCTGACTCGTATCTCATGAGGAATTGCCTGGAATTTCCGAAACCGTTATACTTGGGAAGAGAGACAGGCTTGAACTTCGGCGGCCAAGGTGCTGTTTGCAGCCCTATCGAGAGTGGTGATTCAGAATCCACGAAGTGTGAGATTCCGTTTCCCGCGAAGAAGTTTTCCTTCGGGGATTCTCTTGCAGGCGCGGGGTTCTGCTGTGGTGTTTCTTGCCATAGGGAGCTGTTCTCTTGCTCTTTCATTTCATCGATTTCTCTCTGTATCGCTTGTATCTGTTCCTTTGCTCGTTTAGCTGCTCTAGTTTATCGGAGATTTTCCTCTTTGCTCGCAATTGAGCCGCGAACTTTTCTTTGTCTTTCGCAACCGTTGTATCTTTTGGTGGACCATGGCTAGTTTGTCCGTCTATGGCATCATCATCGGCATCAACATTCTCGTGCTCTTTGCCGTTCTCGTAGGTTGTTCTTGGATATGAGTCGTTTTTTCTCGCTCTTGCCTTCATGAGGGCTTCGAGCTTCTCTTTTCGCTGTGGTCTGTTACGTTCGAGGATTCTGGCACAAACGAAGTTTCATTTCCTTGTGTGGGAAGGCGATCATCCTGGTTCGCCTGCACTGGAGCGTTCTTCTTGGATTTCTTTTGAGGTGGCATCGTGAGTTTCTTTTTCGGCTGAGACACGGTGGGCGCCAATGTTGGGGGGATACCCGAAAAATTCGGATAACTACCCAAACACGAGTGGAGTTCTCAACACGTTCAAGTACACAGTTAGAGCGCAAAGAGACAACGATGCTCTCTGCAAGTAGCACAAGTCCCAAAAAAGTCCGAATCCGTTTACACGTGCCCTCGCGCCCCCTTTTATAGGGAGATGAAGGGACTTTTACATTCCGATAACACCCTCTCGGCTCGAAGAATATTCCTAATGTGAACACACACAAGAACGTCTTTTCACCCCTTACATATTTACAAGTCCGCCACTAGTTCACACTCTAAGCCCGGACTTTTTGGGACTACAACTTTGACTTTGCTTCTCCCGTGATTCGTGGATGTCTTCGCCCAAAATTCCCGAATCGGGTCTCTAATCGATTCCCGAAATGGCCTTCGCTTCTCGCGCATTCGCGCGTATCCCGGCGCCGAGCCCCGAACGAGTCTTCACCGGACTCCCGAATTGGAAGATCTCCGAAATCCGAGCCGCCAACGGTTGAGGTTCGGGCTTCCGCATGTTCATGACTCCACATCTTCGCCGAAGCAAGTTTCCCGAATTTTGCACACCCGCGAACTCGAGACTTCGCGAGTCTCGTAGTTCTCGCGTTCGCGAATCTCCTGCCCCTGAAAAACATACTTTGAGAATACCATTAGACTTCGACGTTTCGAGGGTGATGTATTTTCCTGAATTCCCCAACAATAATCATCACATAGAATTTATTTTAGATACTTATATTGTAATAACACTTATTTAATTTATTACACATTAACAATTATTTCAAATATATTAACATGATTTAATATATTACCACATTAGAGTTGCAAATCCGGCACCGTGCGAGCCAGGCTAAGGGCGCGTCATCTGCATGCGGTGGGACATACCCTGACCGGCGTGCAGGCAACCGAAAGCGCGGTGCCTGCACCCTGGCCAGGCTAGCTGCAGGGCACCAAACACGGAAGCATATCCTCTGACATTCAACCTCTATCTTTGTGTCACCGCCATGCGAGACCCACTGCCCTCGGGTCCACATGGCAGTCACTCAATGGTAGAGGGGTCATTGACAGAGGATCTCATTCCCCAAACGCTCGTTAGATGAGCAGAGCTGGGGAGGAAGAGATTACTTACAAGTGCGCCATGCTGTGTCTTCCGAGCTGGCCCCACATGGAAGGGAGATGGGTGGTTCTGTCTTCTTCTCCCAACTTAATACCATTTTTGCATCAACCTTAAGTAAAGGCGTAAACTGTCAAAGTAAGACAATGAAACTATGAAAAGAGAAGCAAATCGTGTCGGCTTCCCAAACAAATGAACAATGCAAATTTACGCTTGTCATGGTAGATCCTAAATCGTATTGAATGTTTTTACTAAGATCGCAAATGTATAATAAAACAAAAAAAGAAACGAAGGCTATAATTTGTTAGAATCGTAAAAACTTGCTCTTTGACCACAAAGAAATTTAAGACATCATTGGGATTTTTGGAATTGAAATCCATTCTAATAGGATCATAAGCATTTTCTTTTGTAGAACCTATACTTCTTGGTTCCTTTTGGCGTCGTGTTTGGTAGCCTAGACCCATTGCTGTTTTTTGGACAACTACAAACTTTATATATTAAACAACAAATCTTATAGAAAGATCCTCTAAAGAATACCAAATTACATCAAGGCCTAATGACCAGATAAACACATCAGAACCTTCAGCGCCGCGGCGGCGGGGGGGGGGGGGGGGGGGGGTAGGGAGACCCATTGTTTGTTACCAGGCAAAAAGCTGGAAAATTCTACATGAAAATGAAAACTGTCCATTTTCATAGCTGAACGCAGCCTAAAGATCCGATTGAACCTTTTGTTTCTACTACAATACAATGTATATTTAAATGAACCTTTTGGGATTATTTATCTAAATTATATCTCCATTCCATCGGTTCAAAATATTGATAAAGAAATAGCTAATTCAAATTCAAGTTTTTGGGTGAACAGAAAGATACCACAAACTAACAATATACAAAGATTTTTTTACGGTCATCAGGGGAGACCATCCGCACCTGAATTACATAGTGGTTTACAATGAAAAAAAAAGAGAAAAGTTTCTTCAGTGAAACGAAAGTAAAGACTCTTGGAGTTTATTCCAGAGCTGGGAGATGCCTCAACCATGAAGGTCATGAAGCCAATCCATTCACCATCACTGACTACAATCAGAAAACCCAAAGCAAAGCAACCTCTGTTCTCTGCACCAGGCACAACTTTTTATTTCTAGATTAACACCAAGCAAATGACGGGGAGCACTTAAAGCACAATGGTGTTTGCAAACGCATTCGCTGAAGTACTGGCATTCTCTGTTCTGCAATGTCCAATGTTCATCCATGAAGATTCCAGACCCTTCCGGCGCTGCTGCACTGAACTGAACCAATTCTTGTTCAGGAACCACTGAACTGAACCACCAACGAAGACCAACAAAGGCAGCAGCAACCTACAGAAATGAAACCCATGAGACGTTTAGAAATGATAGCGTGTTGCCACTGGCACAACAAACAACAAGCCCCATAAACTGCTTACATTTTACGTAAATGCAGGTAATGGCAGCTAGTATAAAAGCCTTCAGAAAGTGAATTCTTTATCTTTTGTGGACACAATTCTTCTCCTAAATTTTTTTTCGGTTGATGTAATGAAAACATTTCTAACGTGGCTAATCTTCACGAGTTCTTCCTTGCATTCATTTGCTTCACTCTCCTGCATAAGCATCTCTGTAAACTCATCTGCAGCATCTATCAAATCTAATTCACAAAGAGCTGCAAGGTACTCAATTCCCTGAGGGAGGCGCTTCAATTCTGGGCACTCAGAAAACCGTAGCTTATTTAGGCTTCCTAGTGCACCTTCTTCTATTTCAACTTGGTTGAGCTGAGAAGCACCCAGTATTTTTAGCTGTCTCAGACTAGGAAATGACTGCACAGAGAAGAATAACGCCTTTCCATCATAAGCTTTATAGAGGGCAAGAAAACATAGATTGTGCAACACCATGAGGTTAGGAAATGAGCACTCATCAAGTTTGGAGAATGTCAGATCCAGATGACTGAGGTTGTTAAGGTGCAACCAGGATGAGAGAATACGAGGCATTCCTTTCTTTTCCAGCTGCCCTGTCAGACCAAGTTTAGAAAGTGTTCCTGGTAAACAGAGTTCTTCCAATGGCAATACTTCATTTCCATTTGACGATTTAATTACCAAACTGACAAGATTGCTCATGTTCAGGACAGCACTACGTAAGCATAACGAGTGCTCACTTGTTACATCGTCTACACCGAGTTTCCGTAACTCGGTCAAAGCTGCAATATCACAGAGAGTCTCAGACGTAGCTTTAACATTTTGTAGAACATGGAGTCCTATCAAGTTCCTTATGCCCCTAGGCACCTTAATTCCACGTCGACGGATGAGGTATCCTTCAGCGACCTCTACAGTCGCATATAGATACCTAAGCTTGCTTAGTTTTGCTACATTCTTTGGTAAAGATAGCAAACAAGTGTGCGCTGTGTCCAATACTTCTAAGTTTTGCAATCTTCCAATGGCCTCTGGTAGAATCTCAATTCTAGTATCTCGTAGACCCAAGAAACGCAAATTAAACAAGCTGAAGACCTCATTAGGAAGCATCTTGATTTCAGTACCTTGCAGATCAAGTGTTGACAACAAAATCGAAGTTGCAAGGATAGACCTCAGTAAACCAATATCAACAGAACTTGTAAAAAAATGCGCCGCACGGAGATTCAGTGCGCCAGATTGATTTGACAATGCAATATTGGCGCTCTGTATTGACAATCTACGTGTTCCATGTACCGGAAATGTTCCATGGCCCTGGTAGACTATACCAAAGCATTCTTTCACTGCTTTTTCAATGGCGATAAGGCGGATAACATCATGCATTCGGCAATATTTCAATCGTCCAGATTCATTCTTCTTCACAACTTGTAGCAGGCTTCGGTTCACAAGATCACTCAAGTAGCCCTCTGCCACCTGTTCTAGTGTTTTGTTCTCCTTTTCCTTAATGAACCCAGAAGTAATCCAGTGCCTAATTAATCTCCTCCTCGTCAATATGTAATCTTCTGGAAATATTGCACAGTGTAAGAAGCAATTCTTTAGTTTATATGGAAGATCCTCCAAGCTGACTTTCAGAATGGTTTCAACACCAGGGATCATGTTTTTAGTTGACCCCAACTCTAACTTCTCATACACATTTTTCCATTCAGAGTAAGTTGGGTGTTTGCAAGATAGTAGACGGCCTATACACGAAATAGCAATAGGTAGGCCTTGACACTTTTGTAAGAATTTTGAAGCCAAGTCATGTAACTCTTCAGGGCACCTTTTTTCATCATCATTCCAGAAAGCTAGCTTGCAAAATAACATGTAAGAGTGGTTTTGTTGTAGTGGTTTCAGCTCAATGGCACAATTATTAGTTGCCAATGATCCAACTTCAGATAATCTTGACGTGAGAACAAATCGGCTAGTACAATTAGATGTAAAGACATGCATGATATTAGTTACCCACACATTTTGTTCCCAAACATCATCCAAAACCAGGACACACCTTTTACCTTCAAGATGGTTACGGATGACGTCAACTGCTCTTATCATATCCATATTGCTACAATTGATTAATATGCCAAGCTCTACAGCAATTTTCCTCAGCAAGTCCTCGGCTTGGTAACTCTTGGACACGGTTATCCATGCAGTAGCATCAAAATCAAGTTTTACAGTCTTGTAGACATGATGAACCAATGTTGTTTTACCTACTCCACCCATCCCCCAAACTGTGATGATTTTGGTGTTCCTCTCTTCCAAATCATCGACTAGCCACCCCTTGAGCTTGGCTGCGTAACCTTCAATACCCACTAGATCCTCTTCCCTAGCAAAACACAAAGCTTGATTGGTGGATCTCGCTTGATGGTCACTGCTTCCATTGTAGCTCTCCGTTCGTGGCCTTGCATAGCGATGTCTCCTTTCTGCAGCTTCTTTAAGCTCAGCGTTGATATTTTTGAGCTCGAGAGCCAGACGGCGCCAATCCTTGACATGCTTGATCCTCTTCTTGGTCTTGGTTGCATATCCACCATGCTTGCTGTCTTCAAGCTTGTACATGAACTCATCAACAACATCTTCGATCCGAAAAGATAGTTCCCGGATCTTGTTGACGAAGATGCCATTGGTCTCATCTGCATCCCTGAACTTCTCTGACTCACGGAGGTAGGCCTTCATGCTCTTCAGTTCCTCCTCGGCCATACGAATCTCACCAAAGAGGCCCTTGATGGCAGAAGCTTCTTTGCCCAGCACGGATGCTCCATAGGTTGCAGCCTCCTTCGCCAAGGCCGCACCTAGCTTTCCGATTAGCACTCCGACGACGGCCTCCGCCATGGTGGGAAAATTCGTGCGCTTGCTAGGGTGCTCTCTGCTCAGAGTTGTTACAGGTGGATGTGTAGTATGGGTACTGAGTGGTGTGTATTTTTTGCGCTTTTGGGTGTTTTGTTTGACATGTGAATGTGATGTGATGATCACGGAAAGTCATCAGGCCGATCTGAAATACGCAAACACCCTCGATCTGTTCAACTCCAATCAATATTGCAAAGTCAGAGCCTAAAAGGTGAAGAGCGCTGACTTTTGTTAGGCTCAATCAATATGCCAGCAGAACGTGACCATCACATTGATACCAGCTGGGCCTCGGCATTTGTTTCATACTAGATTATTACTGTGAATGTGATGGATCAAATGCAATGCAAGTTCGCCCTGGCCATGTTCGCGTGCGCAGTTTTTTTTAGATAATGGATTACATAGTCCGGCCTCTACATACAGGGATGTACACAGCCAAAAAGAACAGACCAAAACTGGTTTAGGGAAGCAAGCCAAACTTAAAAAATTCATAGACTAAAGCAAACGATAAAAGTGCTTCCACCCTCTATTGGAGATATCTAGAGCGACCACTTCCAATCTCCTGCTCAGGAAAATGAGGGTGTCCTTGGCTTGCTCGTCACGCTGGAACTGGGACCAGGAGCGTAGCCAGTATGCTCCCCTGAAAATAACCTGCATGATAGAGTTAGTTTTCAATTTGTTGAAGATTACATCATTCCGGCATCGCCAGATAGCCCAGTATAGCGCCGCTACACCCACCCAGATCAAACCTTTGAAATTCTTAGGTTGATTATTAAGCCAATTACCAAACAAATGGCTAATGGATCTGGGTTGGTTAAGATTGGTAGCGAAGAAGATTATCCGCCAAATTGTTTTAGCAAAGGGGCAGTCAAGGAAAAGGTGTTGGACCAGAGATGCAATTCCAAACTTTGCTTCTGCTTCAACCATGAAAACACACGCTGGGACATGCTCTGTTTCCAGGAAACAGAGTAGGGCAGGCGACCTCACCCTCACCTTCTGAATTCCGATGCGTTTTTCCTCATCTTCTACGCAGGCGACCTCACCTGCGTAGGAGGCTTGAGCCAGATTTCCATGGAAGCAGGGAGCCATGCAAATCATGTCCTGATGGACAAAATCATGCCAGTCAGGTTCATCGGAACGAAAAGCGTACGTTTCGGGTTCAGAGAAACCAAAACTAAAGACTGCAAGTTTATTACAGGCATGGTTGTCTGGGGATGCCTCGACCATGGATCAAATCCAGCAAAAACCATTCCTACCAACGGAACATACACATGGGCAAAACAGCCAGACAATGGCAGAGTTATTCTCCTCCTGCTGCCTGGTTCTGCGCGCACCGCCCTGAAATCAAACAAGTGGATATATATAGGAGCCAACGACCATGTTTTTTAGAATTCATCCTGACTGAAGTCTCCTTGTCACCAGATTCCACCTGCAACCTGCTGCAACCAAACTTCACTGCTGCTTCGCCTAGTAGCTTGGTTCTCCGGGGCTCCGGCACAGCCCCTTATGTCTTGAATCCTTTATCTGCAGCATTTTCCCCCATTATTGGAGTGAAACTGAACTAAAAAATTACTGTGCTGGCACTCCTGACAGGCATAAGCTACTTAGTTCCACCCCCCCATCCTCCAATCCCAGCAGCTCTCTTTCATACTATACTACTAATCTGTAATTGTACTTAACTAATTCATGTGCAACCAAACATAAAGAAAACAAAACAAAAGGAAGAAGAAAGACGGAATGGTGCTTCTTCCTCACTTGCTCTTATTTGGAAACATAAAAGTAGAGGTCTTTTACGGTGCACAATACTACCCAGCGGTAGTACGGTAGTATAACCAATTTTTTTTGCTATATGTAAAATGGTAATTTGCTCGAACTATAAAATGTAATTTGCTCCGAATATATTAACCTGAGATAAGATTACATAAAAAATGTCATATGTTTGATTTCATATATTACAAAAATTATATTCAATGCTCCAATCATACCCCTATAATACCCATACTACCTATGAATACTACACATACTACCGCTAAAAATCCATAGTATAGAATTACTTTCAACCGTCAGATCCTTCAAAATATGTACTTTTTCATTGCACATGAGTCCTTTTCAAACGGTAGCATAGGGTAGTATTGTGCACTGTAAAAGACCTCTAAAAAGTAACCGGCACTGTTAGGTACTTATATAGTGTACTTTATTGAAACACATGCTAAGCTGTTTTCTTCTCACATTGTGCGCATGCATTAATGAAAATGAAGTAATTTACTTATATACGTAGAACAACAGTATCAGTAAACAGGCCTAAATAAACAATTACCTCGTCAAATAGCTGCATCCAGCAGTTCATGCTTCAATCAGAGAATCCTTTCCCATATGTTTTTCTCAGTTAATACAGCAACAACCTTTCGAATGTGTTTGATCTTCATATGCTCTTCACTTCGTTCACCTGATCCACTCTCCTGCATAAGCTTCTCTATGAGCTCCTCTGCAGTGTCTTGTAAATGTAGCACCTCAAGGGTTGTAATGTATTCAATACCATGAGGGGGGTGCTTAACTCTCGGCACTCTGAAAACACTAGCTTAACAAGGCTTTCCAGTGCACCATCTTCTATTTCAACTTGGTTGAGCTGCAGAGAACCATCTATGTATAATGTCTGGAGTCTAGGAAATGATTGTGTAAAGAAGTGAACTATCTTCCCATCGTAAGCCTTATAAAGTTTCAGACAGCATAAACTGTGTAACGTCATGAGGCTAGAAAAGGAGTCCTCGTTAAGTTTGGAAGACGTCAGGTGCAATATAGTGAGGTTGTAAAGGTTCGACCAAGATGAGAAAATCTGAGGAATCTGTGTCTTCTCCAGCTGCCCTGTCAGTTGAAGTTTATAAAGAGTCTCTGGTAAATGGAGTGCTTCCATCGGTAACACTTCATTTTCCAAAGCATCAACAGTTTTTGTAGTGCTCGCTTGTCTCATCGCTAACTGCAAATGTTCTTAATTCCGTCAAAGCTGCAACATCACATAGAATCTCCTTGCTGGCTTTAACAGTTTGCAGAGCATGAAGTCCTGTCAAATTCCTTATGCCCCGAGGCACATTAGTTCCACAAAATTGTTCTGAAGTTCCTTCTATGAGAAGTATAGATGCATACAAGTACCTTCTGGTTTGAAGATCAATTTCCATAAGAGTGACATCTTCTGCTATAGACTAACCAAATGGGACGTCTTTTGTCGATCCAAAGATCAGGGTGGATTGGGTATTCTAGACATGGAGTTACAAAATAAATGTATGTTAGCTAAATGGATAGTTAACCTGCTAAATACTAATGGCATGTGGCAAGATTTGCTTAAGAACAAGTATCTTAGGTCTAAATCCCTAACGCAAGTTAAGGCTAAACTATATGACTCTCATTTTTATAGAGGACTTATGAAAATTAAAGATGAAGTCTTAAAAAATGGCTCCTTTATAATTAGAGATGGGAGTACAACGCGTTTATGGGAGGACAAGTGGGCAGGTAATGCGTCTCTCAGGGAAAGATATCCTTCACTTTTTAATATTGTAAGAGACCCTCATGCATCGGTGGCAAAAATTTTGGCTACTCATCCGTTAAATATCTCTTTTCGGAGGACTTTGCAGGGGTCTAAATTGACAGACTTGTCGAATCTCGTAGCTCAGATTTCACCCTTTAGTCTGGTGGATGGTTCAGATACTTTTAGATGGAACCTAACCAATTCTGATTTATTTACTGTTCGATCTATGTATCTACATACTTGACTCGCATCCACCTTCCAGACAAAAAAAATCTGGAAATTTAAAGTCCCTCTAAAAATTAAAATCTTCCTTTGGTTTTTACAAAAGGAGGTGATTTTAACTAAAGACAATCTCGCTCGGAAAAATTGGAAAGGTAGCCAAAAATGCGTTAGTTGTAACCTTAATGAGACAGTCCAACATTTATTTATGGACTGTTATTATGTGAGAATGGTCTGGAGAATGGTATATCTAGCTACAGGTTTAACTCAACCCAAGTCGATACGACATATGTTCGGTTCTTGGCTTTCTAATCAGAATAGCAAGATTAGAGCCTTGATTTGGGTGGGGATTGCAGCGTTATGCTGGGCAATATGGAAAACCCGTAATGATATTATCTTTCACAAAATTAAATATAACTTGATTCTGCAGTTTATTTTCAGGGGGCGTATTGGCTACGTTTCTGGGCGCAGCTGCAGCATGATGAGCACAACAAGAATTTACTCTCCACGTTGAGCACAAAGCTAAAGATGGTGTCTTTAGAACAGGCCAACGGAGGATGGAAGCATTTATATCGTTTTCTTTAATTCTTGTCTCCATATTTTGAGATGATGTGCTTTTTTATAACAAACTTTGTAATAATGGGCTGTGTGCGTCTATGAACGTAGAGGCCGGATATTATATCCATTATCTAAAAAATACAAGTACCTAAGCTTCTTCCAACTGCCTCTGAGAGACTCTCGACTTGAGTATTTCGAAAACCCAAAAATCGCAGATTGAACAAGCTGAACACCTCGTTAGGTAGCTTCTTGATTCGAGTACCTTGAAGATCCAATGTTGACAACAATTTTGAAGATGCAAGAATAGTCCGCAACAAATCAATATCAACAAAACTCGCAAAAACATAGACTGCACAGAGATGTGTTGCACCAAGTTGATTTTTTGGTACAATATTGAGACTCTGTGTTGACAGTCTCCGCGTTCCATGTGTCGAAAATGTCCAATTGCCCTCGTCAACTTTACTAAAGCATTCTATCTCTGCTTTGTCAATAGCAAGATGGTGGATGACATCATGCATTCGACAACTTTCACGCGTTGAACCTCATTCTTCCTTACAACTTGTAGTAGGCTTTGGTTGATAAGATCATTCAAGTAGCCCTCTGCTACTTGTTCTAGTGTTTTGTATTCCTTCTTCCTGATGAATCCAAAAGTAATCAATGCTTAAGTAACCTCCTCCTCTTGATTTCATAGTCCTCCGGAAACATTGCACAATGCAAAAAAGCAATTCTTCAATTCATATGGAAGATCCTCCAAGCTAACTCTCAAAATGTATCTACATTCTTGATTGCATTATTACTTGAGTGCAATTCCATCTCTTTGTAAACAGTTTCCCATTCGGCGTGGGGTTTGATTGAAAGTAGACGGCCTATGCATGCAATGGCAATGGGCAAGCCTTCACACTTTTGCAGGAACTTCATAGCCAAATCAAATAACTCTGATGGGCACCGTTTGTCATCACTGTTCCGAAAAGTTTCTTTGCACAATAACTTCCAAGAGTGATTTGTTCCTAGAGGCTTTAGACTAATTGCACAGTCTCTTGTTGCTACTTATGCAACTTTAGAATATCTTGATGTGAGAACAAATCTACCAGGACAATTAGTCGGAAAGACAGGCATGATATTATTAATCCACATATCTCTTTCCCAAACATCAGCAAGAACCAAGAGGTACCTTTTACCTTCAAGATGGTTACGGATGGTGTCAACTATTCTTATCATTTCCACATTGCTAGTGATTGAGACGCGGAACTCTCTAGCAATTTTCGTTACCAAGTCGTCAACATGTTAACTCTTCGACACAGTTACCCATGCAGCAAAGTCAAAATCCAGTTTCAGAATCTTGTAGACATGATCAACTAAAGTAGTTTTACCAACTCCACCCATGCCCCAAATTGCGGTGATTTTGGTGTTCCCTTCCTCCAAATCATCGACTAGCCACCCCTTGAGCTTGGCTGCATTACCTTCAGTACCCACTAGATCCTCTTCCCTAGCAAAACACAAAGCTTGATTGGTGGATCTTGCTTAATGGTCACTGCTTCCATTGTAGCTATGCAATCCAGGGATGGCATAGTCCCTCCTTGCAGCATCTTCAAGCTCAGCATTGATATCACGAAGCTGGATAGCTAGGCGATGCCGAACCTTGACATGCTTGATCCTTGTTGGGGAACTCGGTAAAACCTTGTCACCCTCAAAAAGTTGGATTACCGAAATTCATGAAACAAGTTCGCGAAGTAGCTTTATGAAGAAGGTTTGCATTTGTGAAAAAGGGGCGAAGTGAAGAGTCCGGAAGAGTCTCAGGTGTTTTGCGAGTTCTTGAACTGACACAAAATTAATAGCCGAACAAGGACCTTGTATTCGAACTTTTGATCTGTTTCAGGATATGCGATTCTTGCGGGAATCTGGAGCCAGGAAATCGCGGAAATGTGGAATCAGGAAGTCGCGGGAATCAGGGGATCGAGGATCGGCAAAGCCTTGAAATCACGGACCTGCGAACGTACGTGTTCAGATCTCCGAAATTCAGGGGGTCGCGGATGGAGGATTCGGGAATCAGTAAGAAGCCAAGTCAAAGGCGCTACCTAAAAAGTCCGGGTTTGGTGTGTGAACTAGTGGCAGGCTTGTAAATGTATGAAATCAGCCCCGCAACTCACGGGATGTAAAAGACATTCATGTACATATTCACACTAGGAATATTCCCTAGATTCGAGGGTATTTTCGGAATGTAAAAGTCCCTTCGTTTCCCTATAAAAGGGGGTGTGAGGGCACGTGTAAAAGAATTCACAACTTTTGAGGTGTGAGCAGTCTTTAGGGGATTCTTTGTCTCCTCCTGCGTCATCTGAGCTTTTGACTTGAACATTTTCGCATTCTCTTCTCCTGTGTTCGGGGATCTTATCTGGATTTTCGGATACCCCCCAACATTAGCGCCCACCGTGTTTCAGCCGAAAAAACTCACGATGCCACCACAGAAAAGGTCGAAGAAGAACATCCCAGCTGAGACAGACCAAGAAGACCACCATCATGTCGAAGGCAATGAAATCTCTCTTGCCCCTGAACCTTCAAACATCACAGATCAGGAACGAAGAGCAAAACTTGAAGCTCTGATGAAAGCAAGAGCTGAGAAGACAGCACACATTCAAGAACAACCTACTGAACAACAAACACATGAAAACGATGATGATGATGACGAAACCATAGGTAAAGAACTAGAAAGAGTTCAACAGAAAATACAACAGCTGCAGAAAGAAAAAGAAAAATTCACAAGCCAATTGCAGGCAAAAAGAAAGGCCTCTGAAAAGCTAGAAAAAACTCAATCAGGCAAAAGAACAAATTGAAGCAATACAAAGAGAGATAGATGAAATCAAAGAACAAGAAAACAGTTCACTGTGGCAAGAATCACCACTCCAGAACTTTGGACCAAACAAAAGAACCCCAAATGAAAATTTCTTCACGGGAAATGGAATCTCACAATTTGTGGATTCTGAGTCACCACTATCCATAGGGCTGCAAACTCCACCATGGCCACCAAAGTTCAAGCCGGTCTCTCTCCCGAAGTATAATGGCTTCAGATACTCTAGGCAATTCCTCATGAGATATGAATCAACAGTGAATTCAGAAGGAGGAGACGATGTTGCACTGGCCAAATCCTTCATCATTGCCTGTGAAGGTCCAGTTCTGAACTGGTATTCTCTGTTGCAACCGCACTCAGGCTGCAGCTGGGTCGACCTCAAGACAAAATTCATGCAAGCGTTTCAGATGTTCCATGACACAACAGCTGAGTCATCTAATCTCTATAACTGCAAGCAAAAAGATAGAGAGCCATTACGAAACTTCGTAAGAAGGTTCATGCAGCAGAGATCCCAGATTCCTGAGGCGGATGACAAAACAATGATCAAAGCACTGATCAAGGGCCTGACTCCAGGACCAACAGCTTCGCACTTAACACGAAAGAAGCCAAAGACAATTGATGAACTTTTTCATGAACTCGAAGAATACATCTTGTCTGATGATGATCATCGCAGAAGAGTGGCCGAACGAAATGAAGCCCGACAAGGCAACAGAGAGATGACTTGGAGACCCCAATCCCAGAATCCACGAAACATCAACAACGTGGAAAATCCTCAGTCTGACCAGAACAGTAGACCAAACACAAGAGGAAGATTCGCACCCAAGGGAATGGGAAGAGGAAGAGGACCTCCGAGACTCACGAATCACAACCCAAGAGACCCGTACTTCTATTGTCAGTATCATGGAAGAGGACATAGCACCGAAGGGTGCCCAGAAACCAAGAAGAACATCGCGAGAATTCAGCAAGAAAAAGCTATGATGAGCATCGCATCCTCAATGCCGAACCAGATTCGCCCGAATTTACCGCGGCCACGATTCATGAACTCTCAACCAAGTCCAGTTGCGATGCAGCAATTTCAGCAACCACAACCATCGTGGCAACCCTCTCAGCAGTTTTACCCCCAGTCGCAGGCAATTCAGTCAATCCAGCAACCGCAGCCAATTCGAGAAATTTTGCCACCACCACTCGACAGTTCGTCAAGGCCAGAATCAAGTTCAAGATCTCAGAACTCGAAAGCCTTGCCATCCTTCGTGACAATCATGCCAATTTCGGGAGGGTAAGCCATGGAATTCGAAACAAAGAAACAAAGAAACAACTACTTCAGGTCTGTGAACACCATCATCAACGACGGTCCAGCTGCCCGACCAGAGTGGGCCAAGGTGCCAATCACTTTCACTGAAGAGGATTTCAAGCTGAAATCCGCGAATCACAATGATGCCATGGTCATCGAAGTGAACATAGCTGGATGGGTTATCGGAAAAATTTTGGTAGACAATGGAAGCTCGACAGACATTTTGTTCTTCAAAACATTCAAGAAAATGAACCTGAGTCAGCATATGCTGCACTCGCCAGAGTACCCATTGCAAGGTTTCGAAGGAAAACCAATCAAACCAATTGGAAAGGTATCACTTCCAGTATCTTTCGGAGACTTGGACAACGCTAGAACAGAGACACTCACATTTGATGTGGTTGACATTTATCACCCGTACCTCGTGATTTTCGGCAGAGGTTTCATGAACAAATTTGATGCAGTCATTAGACAACAATTCTTATGTATGAAGATACCAGCGCCCAAAGGGGTTATCACAGTGTTCGGTGATCAGCAAGAGGCCAGAAACATAGAAAAAGGCCATACTCCAGGCCAAGTCAATGTGACCAGCTGAAAACAACCGAAAAAAGAAAGGAGCCCATGAAGAGGCCAAGCGGGACAAAGAAAAGACTGAGATAGCAGTTGATGGTGAAACCAAGAAAGTATACCTAAATGATATGCCCGATAGAGCAGTCACAATTGGGGCTCACCTCAATCCCGAAGAAGAGAAAGAGCTCATACAATTTCTGAATAAGAACAAGGATGTTTTTGCCTGGTCAGCCAAAGATTTTCAAGGCATCGACAGGGACATCATCGAGCATGCCCTGGAAACAGATGAAAAAGTAGCGCCGAAAAAGCAGAAACTTCGGAAATGTCCGAAGAAAAAGTAAAAGCAGTTGAAGCTGAAGTGCAAAGGCTGCAAGACGCGAAAGTGATTAGAGAAGTGAAATATCCAGTCTGGCTGGCCAACACTGTACCAGTGAAAAAGAAGAATGGAAAATGGAGAATGTGTGTAGATTTCACGGATTTGAACAAGGCATGAAAGAAGGACGATTTTCCCTTGGAAAGGGTAGATAAAATCGTAGACGATGCAGCCAATAGTGAGATGCTCTCGCTCCTGGACATGTTTTCAGGATATCATCAGATAAGAGTACGTAAAGAAGACGAAGAGAAGACAAGCTTCATCACCCTCTTCGGAATGTTTTGTTTCGTGAGAATGCCAGAGGGGCTGAAGAACGCAGGATGCACATTTTCGAGAATGATAGCAATAGTCCTTCATCCTCAACTTCAGAGAAACATTTTGGCATACGTGCATGACATAGTCGTCAAGAGTGTTCAGAGAAGAGATCACATCAGTGATCTAGCAAAGACATTCGCGAACTTGAGAGCTGCGAACTTGAAGTTGAATCTTGAAAAGTGTGTTTTCGGCATTCATAAAGGAAAAGTTCTCGGATGCCTAGTCTCAACAAAGGGCATAGAGGCCAATCCCGACAAAATCAAGGCACTGATAGAGATGCAAGACCCAGTTTCCATGAAGGATGTGCAGAAATTGACAGGTAGAGTAGCCGCGCTCAACAGGTTCATTCCTAGAGCTGCAGAAAGAAGTCTGCCATTCTTTAAGGTTCTCAGAAGTACTAAGAATTTTCAGTGGTCCGAAACTCAGAAGCAAGCTTTTCAAGAATTAAAAGATTACATGTCTAACATGACCAAGCTATGCCCTCGTGAACCCAGATCGCCACTTCTGCTATATGTGTCTGCATCAAATTCGAAAGTGAGTGTCGTGTTAGTGCAAGAAAACGAAGAAGGAAAGCTCAAGCAGATCCTAGTGTATTTCACTTCACAAGCCCTCTCTGGCTCAAAAATCTTCTATTTTGAGTTGGAGAAGATTGCATACGCAGTCATCATGGCTGCGAGAAAGCTGAGACATTACTTCGAGGGTCACAGAATAAGGGTCATCACCAATCAACCACTGAATGACTTGTTCGCAAATAGAGAGGCATCTACCAGAATTATCAAATGGGGTGCTGAACTTTCGGAATACATTGTGGACTTTGAAAGGAGAAGCGCGATAAAATTGAAAGTCCTGGCAGATTTTGTCATGGATTGGACTTCGCCAACTCAAAATCTTGATGAAGAAATACCTACACCTTAGATAGTGCAGTGCGATGGAGCTTGGTGTCACTAGGGAGTTGGAATTTCAGCAGTCGTAACATCTCCGACGAGAGTTGTGATAAGATATGCAGCTCGACTCATATTCATGAATAACGAACTTTCCACGAACAACACAACAGAGTATGAAGCTCTACTCTTAGCACTGAGGAAGATGAAAGCCTTGGGTCAGGAAACCTTCATAATCAGAACAGATTCAAAAGTTATTCAAGAACATATTGAAAAAGAAAGTAAAGCAAGGAACCCCATTTTGATGAAGTACCTGGAAAAAGTTAGAGAAATGGAAAGACACTTCAAAGGTTATTCAGTGCAACATATTCCAAGAGATGACAACAATGAAGCAGACAAACTAGCGAAAGCGGCAGCCATAAATCAAGAAATGCCTCCCGATGTGTTCTTCGAAATCATCAAAGAACCATCTATCAAGGAATCAAGGCCGAGAATCGTGAATGTTGTGGAAACACCCGATTGGAGAGCAAAAATCATGGCTTATCTGAGAGGCCACTATGAACCACAAGATGAGTTGCAGGAAGAAAGATTGAAACAAAGGGCAAGGGGCTATGCAGTGGTAAATGGAGAGTTGTATAAATCGGGAGTCACTGAGCCATGGTTGAGGTGTATCACCTCCGAAAAAGGCCTTGAACTTCTTATAGAAATCCACAGTGTATTCTGCGGTGCACACATAGGCACTAGGGCTCTAGCGGGAAAGGCAATAAAGCAAGAATTCTATTGGCCTACCATAAACATAGATGTGAAAGCGCTAGTTCAGCAATGTGAAGCATGCCAGAAAACGGGAAATCAACAAAACTTACCCTCTATGACAGTTCACCTAATTCCACCGTCATGGCCCTTGCAAAGGTGGGGAATGGATCTAGTCGGACCATTACCAACAGCTCAAGGAAACTGCAGATTCGCAGCTGTCGCTGTCGATTATTTCACAAAGTGGGTAGAAGCAAAACCACTCGCGAACATCAAGGCATCAACAATTCAGAAGTTCTTCTGGCAGAACATAATCTGCAGATTCAGAGTTCCGAGAGAGCTGACTGTTGACAATGGGAAACAATTCGACTGTTACACTTTCAAAGAATATTGCAAGTCCTTGGGCACTCATGCGAAATTCTCATCAGTGTATCATCGGCAGTCTAATGGAGAAGTTGAAAGGGCAAATGGGCTGATATTTTCAGGAATCAAGAAGTGCTTATTTGATCAAAAGAAGGGCAAATGGGTTGATGAACTACCAAAAGTAATTTGGTCCCACAACACTACTGTGTCAAGAGCAACATGTTTCACACCTTTTCGCCTACTCTTCGGCACCGAAGCAATGACACCAGAGGAAATCAAGAATGAAAGCATGAGAGTGTGGAAAGCAAAATAAATTGAAGAAGTTGACCAGAAAGTAGAAAAATACATGATTGAATTGACAAGCCTTGAAGCTGTTGAGAACATCGAGGAGTACAAAAAGAAACCAAGGCATGGAAAGACAAGAAAGTGGTTACAAAAGACATCAAAACTGGCGATTTGTTGTTGAAAAGAAAGAAGAACTGGGAAAACCTGGGGAAACTTCATGAATCCTGGGAAGGGCCATACATAACAAAAGAAACAGACATGCCAGGGGCTTTTCGTTTGTTAGAGCAGACTGGTGAAAAATTGCCATATTCGTGGAATGCTGACAGTCTGAAAAGGTACTACCCTTGAGAATTCCAGAGTTAGATAGATTTATTTTAGAGTATTTTATTATATTTCGCGAGTTTACATTCTAGAAAAGCAAAATCCGAATCACGAATCTATAAGTGATTTCGGGAACAAAAACATTTACTTTCTTTTCCGCAATTTCATTACAATAAGGAGGACCATACTCTTTTCCTTGCAAAGGGAGCTCTAAATCAAATGGCAAGGTTTTTAACGAGGCGGATCCTATGTAAATACTCTTTGTGTTATATATGAAAAGAGTCTTCCCCCAAATTGTGCATTCTGTGAATTCCATCGTGTGAAAGAAAAATTCGTGAAAAGGCTCTGTGATAGCCGATACTCCACCATGTGAAAGAAAGATTCATGAAAAGGCTCCGTGATAGCCGATATTTCATCGTGCGAAAGAAAAATTCGTATGAAAGGCTCCGTGATAGCCAAAATTCCATTTTGTGAAAGAAAAATTCGTATGAAAGGCTCCGCGATAGCCGAGATTCCATCATGTGAAAGAAAGAAAAAAATTCATATGAAAGGCTTCGTGATAGCCAGAATTCCATCATGAAAGAGGAAGAGTTTGTGAAAGGGCTTTGTAATAGCCAGAGGCTCCGTGAAAGTCTAAATCCCACCGTCAAAGGGATTCCCACCGAAAGTCCTGAGACAACAAGTTGTGGCCTAAATCCCACTGTCAAAGGGATTCCTACTGAAAGGCCTGAGACAACAATAAGTTGTGGCCTAAATCCCACCGTCAAAGGGATTCCCACCGAAAAGGCTCGAGACAACATTGGGGCTCTCGTCTTCGCGATGAAGAAAGAACGAAGAAAGATTGAAACAATTAATTGAAAACTTAAGCGAGACGTCAAGCCAAAAATCGGAGAACTCTTGCTCTGGATGAGCCTCCTTGAACAAACGCCATGCTTCACCACTGACAAACATATTTCCACGATGAATCCATGTTGGCAACACATCCTGTGCAGGCCCAACTTGCAGGACCTGCGCAGGTTAAAGTTTACAAAAAGACAAAGTATTTCAGACAAAAGCATCACAACCTAATGAATTTACATATATACACAAATTGCCACGAAGGGCAAATGTTTTAGCAATATTAGCCGGTGATGTCGACCTTCGGGGAATCTTCTTCATGTTCGGAGGTTTGGTCAGCGTCGCTGCCATCGTCGCTGCTGTCGCCAGAACCTTCCCCGTCCGAGTCTGTAAATCCTTCATCTTCATCATCTTCGGAAGAAGACTCCGGCGGTGCAGTGTCTTTACCTCTCTTCTCCTCTTCGAGCAACTAAAGAAAGCAAAGGAAGAAATGTCAGAAAAAACCGAAAGAAAAATTTCAGCGAATTCGCAAGAATTAGCAGCATTTCCAAGAAAAACAACCTGGGTAAGCTTAGCACGGGTGACGTTCTTAAGGACTTCCCTCCTGCTGGTAAACCAAAATTCTCTTGCAAATTTAGTTTTGATAGCGAGGACGTCTTTGTTAGGTCGAAGTCTTGAAGTGCTCGAAGCATCAAGAAATTGTGGAAGTTTTTCGTGAAACTTCACAAGATCAGCGCAGTCAAAATTGTGAAGTAGCTTCAGAATACTTTCGACTGAAAAGGCTGCAACGAAATCACTAGCACCAGTGATAACTTTAGGAAGCGCTTTAAATTTAGTCTCGATCCACCTCATGAAATCGGAAAGACTTATATCGGCAGGAAGTGGAGTAGGATGAACACCAAAATTCATCAAAGATTTCTCATACTCCTTGAACTAAAGATGTAGCTTGTTAATGATTTTAGAGATATCTTTTCCCGAAGCTTCCCTCTATTCAACCAATGCTCTCTCAAGATCTTAAATCTTCTGCTCTTTGCTACTCAGTGTCTTAGCAAGATCAGCATTGTTATGACGAAGATCTTCAACAACCTTCGAGGATTTGTCATGATCTTTACGAAGATTTTCAATTAAACTCAAATCGTCATCGTGAGTTTTTTGTAGTTTCTCGAAATCCTTCTTAGACTGTTCAAGGGCCTCTTCAGCGATCTTCTTGCCATCTTGGCACCGCCTAAGGGTTTCCGCCAACTCGGCCACCTTTTTCTCAAGGTCAAGATTCGCAGCTTGAGCAAGATCAAAGTTGCGTCTAAGTTCCTTAGACTCTTGAGATAGCTCTTCATTGGCTCTTTCTTGTTCAACCAAGCGCTCAGAAGCAATCTTTCCAAGAAAGGAGGATTTCAGAGCATAATCCTTCTGATAGTTTGCAATTTTAGACATTGGGTATGAGCAAAGAAGATCTTCAAATTCTGAAAAATCCCATAATTAAAGTCATAAGTAGGAAATCATAAAACTTCGAGGCTAAAGGATTAATGAAAAGAGATGAACCTTTCTTGTTGAGATTTTGTATGGTAACCTTCTTCCCCGAACTCGCAGAAGCTTTGCCCAAAGAGAAAGAAGGTTTCTTCGAAGAAGAGCGAGGTTCCTTTCCTGAATCACGAATAGTTTGTCCGAGCGAGTGAAGTGATTGTTCTGAACCTTCCTCTCTTGTTTCATCAATAAGCGCAGACGATTTCCAAAGTGTTAAAATCCTGGGTGCGCCATCTCTGTTTCTAGCCACTTCATAGCCAACACTTAGCAATTCACCACCGTGTGACATACTGAAGCTTTTATTGAAGGCAGCTACGGAAGGAGAAGGATCTTGACCCTCGAGGAGATCTTCGCGAGTTTCAAGCAAGGGAACATCTTGAACGGGATCTTCACCCTTGCGAATGGTTAGCTCAAGATCTCTCGTGAATTTGGGAGATGCCTCCTCTTAGTGATGTACGAGCTGAGGAACAACAGCCTCAAGAGCAGCAACGGATGACTCAGCCTTTGCAACAGCTTCTTCAGCAACATCTAAAAAAGAGCCAATATCCACGAACTCATTTTTAGAACTTGGAGTACGCTGGTCAGGAAAGTAGAATCGTAGGAAAGGCCAAGAGGAAAAACCTTTCTGTGCAAGCTCCACCGGGAAATCATCATCGAAAGCAGCAGGAACACGGCGAACTTCAGTAGTCGCAACTTTCTTCACTGCTTTCTTCGTCTTCTTTCGACTAAGCCCAACGAGACTTGTGGCAGCTTGAAGTTCAACATCTGTAACACCTTCAGTTGACTGATGCTTTCGCTTTTTGGATTCTAGAGACTTGGTTTTCTCGGGACAGACAGCAGCAGAAGGAGTTCCGTCATCACTGCCCTTCCGTTTCTTCGAAGATGATCTCCCAGAAATCTTCGAAGGTTCAGATGAGCAGCTAGCCATAGCAACAGCTGGGGTTCTCGTCTTGATTCCTGGGCGGTGAGAGTGAAAGGATTTGTCGCCGCAGACTTCAGAAAAGACTCGATTGATTCTCTTCTTATGTTTCACCAAATTCTTGAAAGCCTTGTATTCGTTCATAGTAGACTCGCCAATCATTGCGTTCACCTTCTTCTCAATTTCATTCATAAAATCATCAGTGTTCTGATCTTTAGGAAGTTGAATCCCAAATCGAGGAAATGGAACCTCTTGAGCCGCCTAGTTTACGTTGAAAAATAAGATTTCAGTCGGAGCCCACCCATAAGAAATCAGCCAAATGTTGGCGGCAACAAATTCTTCGATGATGTCCCGGGCACCAAGAATTTTACTGGCTAAGTAAAAGGCACTTTCGCAGTTTCTAAAGCCAACTGCGCGGTGATTGTAGGGAGCGGTGCAGGTATCAGTCAGCTCCGCGATAGGCGAAGAAAGAGGAAAGGCTGGACCTTCGTAATCAGGAATCTTTGACATGTCTACCTTCACGTAGAACCTGTAAGAATTCCAGTCTTTGGCGAAATTCGTCTTGCAGCAAGGCGCAATCTGAATCCGAGTGAGCCCTCGTCGTCGATGAGTGTTGAATGTACAACAGCTGAAGTGCGATTCCCGGTATTGTCCATCACTAAGCTTGATAATCTTCGGCTCGATGACCAACTCAAATAACCTTGCGAACACATCGGCGCTGAAATTGCACCTGAAGGTCCTCATGATCCAAAAGAACTTTGATAACTCCAAGAATGAATTTGGCGAAAGTTGATGATCTTCACCGAAAACCTCTCCAAAATAGCAACCAGCATAGGATCGCAGGGAAATTTGAGTCCACATGTAAAGTAGTCTCGGAAAACCACAACTTCGCCGGGTGCAGGAGTGGGGATTTGCTCGTCGAGAGGAGAACGACCATCACCAACAGGAAAGTAACCAGCAGCCTCATACTCCCGAATCATGTTAGTGGTAACCTTGGATTCGCCGAAATTGAATGAGGCGGGCAGGGATTTTGATCGCTTCGTTGAGACAAGATCTCTGAGATCGGCTTCAACATTTTCGAGATCTTCTTCTAATCCGACTTCCCCCTCTTCACGACTTTCTGAGTCGCGAGCACTGGTGTTGTCCAAGTCACTCTCACGAACATGAATATCTTCAGATTCGTGAGATACATCTCTGTTTGGCGACATGCCGGCAGCGGCCAGTTCCTCGGAAGTCATTGGTCTAGCAGTACTCTTAGTTCAAGCCACCTGGTTGAAATATACGAAATCGTGGGCATAGGTACAATATTTTGAAACAGTATGAACTAAGATTCACAAAAGCAAGACTTCAAGGAAAATGTGGAAGTACCTTGCGAATCGAAAGAAAAACCTGAGGCTCGCGTGAGCGAAAACAAGAGCGACTTCAGCAAAAATCTTGAAGGTGCTCCTGAAAGTCGGGAGAACGATGAAAATTTTTTACGGCCAAGGCACACTATTTATAGGGGAGGAGGGGGCACTTTCAAGAACGTGCCTCGATTCGACCGTTGCGAGATTTATGGAGGACGCGTGTCCACTCCAACGTTCCGAGGGTGATGTTTTTTACCAGAGTTCGTTGGTTTTCGTGGATATAGATCGTCGGAGTCAACCCGCTTCCCCGAGGGGCTAGTGTTGGGGAACTCGGTAAAACCTTGTCACCCTCGAAAAGTCGGATTACCGAAATTCATGAAACAAGTTCGCGAAGCAGCTTTATGAAGAAGGTTTGCATTTGTGAAAAAGGGGCGGAGTGAAGAGTCCGGATGAGTCTCAGGTGTTTTGCAAGTTCTTGAACTGACACAGAATTAATAGCCGAACAAGGCCCTTGTATTCGAACTTTTGATCTGTTTCAGGATATGCGATTCTTGCGGGAATTTGGAGCCAGGAAATCACGGAAATATGGAATCAGGAAGTCGCGGGAATCAGGGGATCGAGGACCGGCGAAGCCTTGAAATCATGGACCTGCGAACCTACGTGTTCAGATCTCCGAAATTCGGGGGTCACGGATGGAGGATTCGGGAATCAGTAAGAAGCCAAGTCAAAGACGCTACCTTAAAAGTCTGGGTTTGGCGTGTGAACTAGTGGCAGGATTTTAAATGTATGAAATCAGCCCCGCAAATCACGGGATGTAAAAGACATTCATGTACATATTCCCCAGATTCGAGGGTATTTTCAGAATGTAAAAGTCCCTTTGTCTCCCTATAAAAGGGGGCGTGAGTGTGACGCCCCAGGTTTTTAATTAGTGTCATTAACGCTAATGACCGAATCAGCCGAGTCAAACCTGATGACATTGGTCAAACCTAGGTCAACCTGGGTCATCACCTCCAAAACCGAGCCGACAAACCCTATTGACCCCCTTGACCAAGTCAACACACCCTTGAGGTCAACCCTTGATCAAAAACACGGTCAAACCCCGCTTAAACACTGACGTCGGTGAATGTCTTCCGAAACTGTTGCCGCGTTCTC
This sequence comes from Cenchrus americanus, assembly GCA_947561735.1. Classification (NCBI taxonomy): domain Eukaryota; kingdom Viridiplantae; phylum Streptophyta; class Magnoliopsida; order Poales; family Poaceae; genus Cenchrus; species Cenchrus americanus. Next base: position 195,374,742 of record OX387242.1, read on the forward strand.
CAAATTTCACCTAAACACTTCAAAATCTACCAATATAAAAGTTGTCCCGTTTATCGAGGGACACAACTTTCATGAAAGTTGGCATTTCAAATTTTGGGTGGAAAAGGATGAAAAATGTGGTCAACTGTCAGCATCTCCTGTTCACCGAGACATGGCGACATTCAAAGTTTGGCTGCAATTTGGGCAAAATCCATTGAGAAAAACACTATAGAGTCTTTGTAAAAGTTGTAGAGGGTAGTGAGATCTACAACTTTCCTATTCATCACTTAGTGCACTTTAGTTGAGAAATTTTGAGATAAACTCAGTCAAACAGGGGTAACCAAAATTGGTTGACGCCAGAACGCGAGCGCGCGCGCCGCGACGTCGCCCGTGCGCCGCGCCGCGCCACCCGTGCGCCGCGCCGCGCCGCCCGTGCGCCGGCACCGCGCCATCCCTCGGCGTCCGAGCCCCGGGGCCGCCTCCCAAGGCCGTGCCATCCTGAGACCGCGCCTTCCCAAGGCTCCACGCCGTCCCAAGCCGCACCCGCACTGAGGCGCATCGAAGTTATCCCGCCACGTGTCGTGGTCGGCCGCACGCGTGCGCCCGCCGGTCCCTCCATTGCTCGTCCGACGCGCGACGCCTACATAAGGGGGAGGCCGGCCACCTCTCACGCGTAGGCCACTCCTCTGCCGGTCCCGAGCCGCTCCGCCTTGTCGCCCTTGGCCCGGCCGCCAGTATAGCACCGCCACCGAGGCCCCGGTCCTACCCATCGCTGGCGCTCACACCACCCCGAACCTGCTCCCTAGACCGCCTAAGTGCTGCCCGCACCGCCCATCCCCTTGCCCCGGCCGCGAGCTCGCCGGAGCAAAGGGCGCAGCCGGCCGGCACCGGTCGTCGCGGCCGCGCAACCCCACCGGCGTCACCACCGCCCCCGATTTCGTTGAAATCGAGCCTAAGGACCCCGCCGGTTACCCTCCGCCCGCGCCCGGCCGGCCCCGGCCGCTGGTTCGCCAGAATTTGGCCGGACCGCCGCCGGCCGGCGCCCGGGGACCCAATTGCGAGGTCTCGATTCTTTCTAAGGGTCTAAGCGCAAACCAGGGGCATATTTGTAATATCCCAAATCTTTCCAGGGACCCCCAGGTGAATTGATTCTGGAATATTGTGTGTAGTTTTGCTGGTTCTTGTAAATTACATAGAAAATCGTAGAAAAATCGTAAAAATGCAAACCAAATTTTGCTAGACTACTGGTGAAAACTAATACAACGTTTGTTAAACTTATCTAGGTTGTTTCCGGATACTTTTTGCATGAAAAATAGAAATGTGAAAAACCTAGATCTGTGATATCTCAAAATCCATGTGTTCTATGTAGCTAATTTTTGGTTATATTGTGTGTTATATTACGACTAGCTCTTGTACCAAAAATTGCACAAAGTTATGATGTAAATCTTTTTATATAAATTGTTTTCTAATTGTGCAGAATCTGCCTAGTTGAGTTTTGTAGCTAAAATAATTAGATTTTTGTGACCAACTTCTGCATGTTGTCTTTATATACCAAAATGCACCTTTGGTGAATTAATCACAATTTTATAATCAAGAAAAATATTTATTCTTGAATTATGCTTGTTTGTCTTGGTAATTGTATAAGTCAAGATTCATGATAGTTCTAAGTGTATATGATGCATTCCTAGGTTAGTTTTAGACCCTATAACATGTGTGGGAAAGTTTGAATCATTTGGATGCTTATTTATTTTTGTGTGCATTTACCTTGTTTTTACTAGCTAGCTTTTGTTGTTTTCAAAATAATTAAATTCGTAGCTCGCCTAAGTGTGCATGTGTGTCCAGTGGCTTGTTATAGGTGTTTAGTGCTTAATAAATCCTTCCATTGAATTTTAATAATTAATTTTAGGAATAAAAGCTATGAAAGCAATTTAAAGCTTAATGTTAAGTTAAATGGGAAAATCACCAACCGCACCCCAAATCACCCCATGTTTGGATGTAAATCATTTCAAAAAGCTAATGATCAACCCATTGCTGTTTGTGAAGTTAAATGAAATTATTTCCATATATATGTACACAGTCACTATCCAAAAGAATAATTAATAAAGAGCTGCATAGTGTTCCTTTTGGAAGAGTATGCTGAATGTATTTCTTATCTAGGTGAATGTGGTCAACCATGCACCCCATGGTTATCATTTCTTGTTTGTAGTTAGTTAAATTAAAAATTGTCAAATAAATCTTGCATTTGCATCTTCGTGTAGATCTTCCTGACGGTAGATATACGCTCGTACTGGAAGGAGAAGACGGAGGTGCTGACAAAGAGCTCCAGCACGTGTTCGTAGCTCAAGGCCTGGACCAAGGTCCAGAAGGGCCCAAGGCCAACCTTGCCAGTGAAGGCAAACCCTGAATCATTAATCCCGTCTTTTAAAATTATGCCATTATGTTTTGCTACGATTGTGCATTTACGTTTCCGGAGTTGAATTGGAAACCCTAGATGCATGATCCCTAGGTACCTATGCTCTATCACTAGTATGCTAGGTCGACAGCTGCTATGATAGGACCGGTACAAGTCGAGTGATGTTTGTCACTCGCGAGAATAGGTTCTTATATTGGAATCATAAGATCTTTATAAATGGATTGCTCATGTGGTAAGATCATGGAACTTGGACCCCGGTCTAGTGGCTTTCGTGGGCTAAGCTTTTGAATGTACTAAGCACTTGTCGGGAATGGGACTGGTAAGCCTAGTACCTTAATGAGGCGGTGCGGGAACTTTTCCCTACTACTCCTAAGTGTTCACCTAACCGGCCAGCTACCGGGAAGGGGGGTGCATGTGTGAGACTGGGTGCCTCGCGGGGTAAGCCAGCTAACCTTGTACCCAAGACTGTAAGCTCTGTTCCCAACCCGAGGACTTTTGGGAACCGCCTGGATGGTTGTCCTCGCGGGGGTATCCTACCGTGTGTTTAGGTTTACCTTACAAGGTTTAAATCAATCGATTGTCGGTCTCTCACCGTTATCCGAGACTGCTTAATCAACTGGCCATGATATCCCGTAATGATGGAACTTGGTGAATAATGATGTTTGAATTAATTGCTTGTACAATTCTTGATTGAAATAGTTGGCACACTTAGAAATGATAATCCACTAGAACTTGTGCTAAAATATTGAAAGTAAGGACATACTATCCGTTGCTTTTCAGCAAAAGAAACTCCACCGGCCAAAAGTCTCTCATGTCTAGAGTTTGGTGATGTATTTATCACCCGACGGTTAAGTCTTGCTGAGTATTAGTATACTCAGCCTTGCTTTAAAACTGTGATTTCAGGTGTTGTTGACCGGGTGGATGACGACAAGTGATGACATCACGGATGGCCTCCTGTGATGTTTACCGTTGCGCTAGTTTATTTTATTTCCGTTGTTTTCGAACTCTGAACCTGTATTTCATGTCTGGTAATAATGTAACCCTCAGGGGTAATTTGGACTGAAAGTGATGTGTACTCTGGACTCACCTTCGCGTGAGTTTTTATGCATATGTTCGATCCTCTGTATGAATTCCAAGTGATTTACCGGGCGTTAACCCGGCAACCAACGACAAGATGATACTTTACTATTGCTTAATGACCAAAGTGGATTGGTTTTAGGCGGTAGTACGGTATTTTCCTCGGCGGGTTGTCACAGTGAGGGCACGTGTAAAAGGATTCATAACTTTTGAGGCGTGAACAGTCTTTAGGGGATTTTTTGTCTCCTCCTGCGTCATCTGAGCTTTTGACTTGAACGTTTTCGCATTTTCTTCTCCTGTGTTCAGAGATCTTATTCGGATTTTTGGATACCCTCAACAATCCTCTTCTTTGTCTTGCCTGCAAATCCTCCATGCTTGTTGTCCTCAAGCTTGTACATGAACTCATCAACAACATCCTCGATCCGGAAAGATAGTTCCCGGACCTTGTTGATGAAGATGCCAGTCGTCTCATCGGTATCCTTGAACTTCTCTGAGTCACGCAGGTAGGCCTTCATGCTCTGTAGCTCCCCCTCGGCTTTACGGATTTCACTGAAGAGACCCTTGAGGCAGAAGCTTCCTTGCATAGAAGGGATGCACCATAGGTTGCTACCTCGTTCGCCAAGGCCGCACCAAGCTTGCCAATCAGTAGTCCCACCACAGCCTCTGCCATGATAGTACTGTATGCTGGCTCGAGTGTTCAGAGTCACAAGTGCAACACGTCACGTCGCTGCCAAATCTCAAATTTCAAAAACTAGTTCAGTTTTCGGAGCTATCCGTAGTGGAAAATCTGACGGTGGTTGACCAATGACCAAGAGAGTGATTATTCTTTAATTTATTGAACCAATGAGACAAAATATTCAAGCTTTATGCTCGAGACTTCCGGAAATGAAATTCCAATTTCCAGATCCCGTCTTGAGCTTAACAATATGGACTTGCAAACAAATAGTCAAAGTACTTTACAAACTTAAAACTGATACGAGGATTATTACCTGAAAACGAACGAAGCTAGGAAGCAAGCAGCCTGTTGCAGATCGGGCCTTGTTAAAACCACAGTCAACCTCAACGGAGTAGGAGGGTTGCATCTGATGACCAGCGACAGCCAACTAGTACAAGAGAGGGAGAAACAGGGAGAAAAGGGAAAGCCAAATATCTTATACTTTGGATGTTTGGATGGAGGTGTTAGTTTGCATTTAAAGTAACTTTTCCAATCATTTGAAAAAGGAGAGGGAGCGAGAAAATGGGTGGGGTCCACTAAAGTAACACTAATTTCCACCTCTTGGAGGTGTTAGTTTTTTTGGGGGTGTTAGTTCCAACTAACACCAAATTAACACATCTGTTTGGCTCCAAAGTGTTAGTTTTGGTGTTAGTTTGCTACAAACTAACACTAACACCTCCATCCAAACATGGCCACTGTAGTACTAGGAAAGTAGCAAGGGGTAGTTGAATTGCAATCAGTGCATGGATTATCATAATTAGTCTGGTGCGGCGAATTAAACAACATCTTTTGGTGCATATGGACCATCTTTTTTTGATCGACATCGAATCTCATCACTTTAGGCCGTATCACTGTTACTGGTCATCTCATTTTCATTTGCTTTGGGATTGCATCAATTGTCCAACAATTTTTTAAGACGAGCATAACATATTTTATGTTAAGAAGAGAGAGAAATAGTGACCAATTACCATCCAAACTAGGTGATTCCCCACGCGCTGCTGCGGGATTTGAGAATTTTTTCGAAGAATTATGAACCAATGTGCTACCACAATCAGTTTATGTAGTAACCCTTAGTTGGTGGAAAATGATGTGGGTAGTTTGCATGAAGAAAGAATTGATGTAAGATGACATGGATAGTTATGAAAAGAGAAAGAGATAGAGTTAATAACCCTTAGTTTGGTGGGAGATGATATGGGTAGCTTGCATGAAGTCAGAAATGGAGTTAATGAAAGTTAGGGGGTACCAATTATATAAGTTGTATAGATACAAGGATCCATAAGCCGGAATAACGAAACTAGGAGAAAATGGAAGGAGGGGAACTAGCCGTGTGTTTGGTTGGAGAGCGAGTGGAGCGGAGCGGAGCCGACCCTTGTTTTGGGGACGACTCCGACCCTTCCCAAGTTTGGTTCATGTTTTGGGGTTGGGGTTGAGTTCGTTCCAACTTTTGTTTGGATGAAGGCACTGAAAATCTGGGATGGATGATAACATAACACCGTTAGTGTGCACCCCACCTGTCAGCAATGGACCCCACCTATCATACTCTCACTCCTTTCCTTTTCTTTTTATTATTTTCAACCTTATCTTCTTCTTCAGCTGGTCAATGGCGAGCAGAGCAGATGCTCCGCGGGCGCTTCTGCCGGCACCGCGCAGGCTCTGCCGACCGCGGGCTAGCTTCGCCGGTCGTCGCGCGTGGGCTACGACGCCGCCGCGGGCGGGCTCCGCCGGTTGCGGGCGCGGGAGCCGCCGGTCGCAAGCATGCGGGAGCACCGCTGCCGCAGCGCGCGGGGTACGCCGCGGGCGGTGTGACGCCCTAGGTTTTTAATTAGTGTCATTAACGCTAATGACCAAATCAGCTGAGTCAAACCTGCTGACATTGGTCAAACCTAGGTCAACTTGGGTCCTCACCTCGTAAACCTCACTGACAAACCCTAATGACCCTCTGGATCAAGTCAACAAACACTCATGGTCAACCCTTGGTCAAAAGCACGGTCAAACCCCACTAAAACCCTGATGTCGACGAATGCCCTCCGGAACTTTTGCCGCGTTCTCCAAATTTCACCTAAACACTTCAAAATCTACCAATATGAAAGTTGTCCGGTTTTTTGAGGGACACAACTTTTCATGTTGAATGGCATTTCAAATTTTGAGTGGAAGAGGGTGGAAAACTTGGTCAACTGACAACAGCTTCTGTTCACCGAGACATGGCAACATTCAAAGTTTGGCTGCATTTTATGCAAAATCCTTTGAGAAAAACACCCTACAACCTGTGTAAAATTTGTAGAGGGTAGCGAGATCTACAACTTTTCTATTCACCACTTTGTGCACTTCTATTCAAAATTTTGGAGAATTTCGTGTTCAAACAGGGGCACAGCGAATTAATGTCGAGCAGAGCGCGCTCCGCGCCACGACGCCGCGCGCCGCGCCCGCGCGCCGAACGCTCTCGGCGTCCACGCCGCGTGCCACCCGAGGTAGCGCGCCTTCCCCGAGACGTCCGCGCCCGAGGCGCCTTGAGCTCCGCGCTGCGCCAGGCGCCATTCCCCTATGCGCGCCGGACTGACCGGACGAGCACCGCGTGGGACCGCCAATCCGTCCGCGGTCTTCTCCCCCTGTGCACCGTACCACACCCGGCGTACTCGGTCCCTTAGTCGCTAAGTATGCACGCGTCGCCTATAAAAGGCTGTCACCCCTTACCTCGCGCACACGAGCGCCACCGCCTCGCCTTGCTCTGCCAGCAGCCGCCAGTAGAGCGCCGTCGTCGAGACTCAGGTCCTGCCCGCCGCTGGTGCCCACACCCCCCTAACCTGCTCCCTAGACCACCTAAGAGCTCCCCACGCTGCCCATTCGCTTGCCCCGACCGCGAGCTCGCCGGCACAGGGGGCGCAGCGGCTGGCACTAGCCGTCGCCACCGCACGACCCCCGCCGGCGCCACCACCGCCCCAAACTTCTGTTGAAATCGAGCCTTGGGACCCCACAGGTCACCCTCTCGCCCGCGCCCGGATCGTCCCGCCGCCGGTTCGCCGGAATTTGGCCGGACCGCCGCCGGCCGGTGCCCGAGGACCACATTGCGAGGGACCAAGTCTTTCTGAGGGCCTAAGCGCAAACTGAGGGCTTTTCTGTAAGGGATCTTAAACTTAGAGGGGCCTGTCTGCAAACCTTATCTCAAATAGTAAAGCCACTTTGCTGAATCTTGTAAAGTACGTAGAAAATTGTAGAAAAATCCGAAAAATGCAAACCCAATTTTGTTGGATTCCTGGTGAAAAGTACTATAACTTTTTTTAAACTTGTCTAGGTTGTTTTCTGATAACTTTTGCATGAAAAAATAGAAATGTGAAAACTTAGATCTGTTGTTTCTCAAAATCCATAGATCCTCTGTAGCTAATTTTTTGTTATGTTATGACTAGCTTCTATGCCAAAAATTGCACAAAGTTATGTTGTAAATCTTTTTATATAAATTGTTTTCTATTTCTGTTGAATCTATCCAAATGATTTTTGTAGCTAAAAATAATTAATTTTTTTGTACCCAACTTCTACATGTTGTATTGTTATGCAAAAATGCACCTCTAGTGAATTAATCACAATTTTATAATTATCAGAAATATATATTCTTGAAATATGCTTGTTTCTATTTGTAAATGCATAGCTCAAGATTGATAATAGTTCTAGGTGTATATGCTGCATTCCTAGGTTAGTTTTAGAATATATAACATGTGTGAGAAAGTTTGAATCAATTGGATGCTTATTTATTTTTTGTGTGCATTTACCTTGTCTTTGCTAGCTAGCTTTTGTTATTTTCGATATAATTAAATTTGTAGCTCTCCTAAGTGTGCATGTGAGTGCAGTGGCCTTGTTTTGATTCATAAGGCTTAATAACACCGCTCCCTAAATTTTAATAATTTATTTTATGAATAAGGGCTATGGAAGCATTTAAGGCTTAATAAGTCAATTAAATGGGAAAATCACCAACCCACCTTTAATTACCTTGTGTGTGTGTAAATCTTATTAAAAAGCTAAATGTTACCAACCCATTGCTGTTTGTGTATTTAAATTAAACTATTTCCATATATATGTGCACAGTCGCTATCAAAAGAATACTGCATATTGTTCCTTTTTCGAAGAGTATGCTGAATGTATTCTAATCTAGGTGAATGTGGTCAATCATGCACCCCATGGTTGTCATTTGTTGTTTGTAATTAATTAAATTAAAAGTCATTAAATAAATCTTGCATCTGCATCCTTGTGTAGATCCTCCCGATGGTAGATATACGCTCGTGCCGGAAGGAGGAGACGAAGGTGCTGACAAAGAGCTGCAGCACGTGTTCGTAGCTCAAGGCCTGGACCAAAGTCCAGAAGGGCCCAAGGCCAACCTTGCCAGCGAAAGCAAGCCCCGGATCATTAACCCATTTTTTAAAATGATGCCATTACCTTGCTATGATTGTGCATATACATTTCAAGAGTTGATTTGAAACCCTAGTTGCATGATCCCTAGGTACCTATGCTCTATCACTAGTATGCTAGGTCGATAGCTGCTATGCTACAGGACCGGTACAAGTCGAGTGATGTTCGTCACTCGCGAGAATAGGTTCTTATGTTAGAATCATAAGATCTTTATAAATGGATTGCTCATGTGGTAAGAGCATGGGATTTGGGCTCCGGTCCAGTGGCTTCCGTGGGCTAAGCTTTTGAACGTACTAATCACTTGTCGGGAATGGGACCGGTAAGCCTAGTACCATGATGATACGGTGCGAAAACTTTTCCTTACTACTCCTGAGTGTTCACCTAACCAACTAGCCACCGGGAAGGGGGTGCATATGTGAGACTGGGTACCTCGCGGGGTATGCCAACTAACCTTGTACCCAGAACTGTAAGCTCTGCTGCCAATCCGTGGACTTTTGGGAACCGCCTGGATGGTTGTCCTCACGGAGGCACCCTACAGTGTGCTTAGGTTTACCTTGCAAGGTTTGAATCAATCGATTGTCGGCCTCTCACCGTTATCCGAGACTGCTTAATCAACTGGCCATGATATCCCATAATGATGGAACTTGGTGAATATCGTTGTATGAATCAATTGCTTGTCCAATTCTTGTTTGAATTAGTTGGCACACTTAGAAATGGTAATCAACTAAAACTTGTGCTGAAATATTGAAAGTAAGGACTTACTCTTGTTTCTTTTTGGGAAAGGAAATCCACCGGCCATAAAGCCTCTCATGTCTAGAGTTTGGTGATGTAGTTATCACCCAACGGTTAAGTCTTGCTGAGTATTAGTATACTCAGCCTTGCTTTAAAACTGTTGTTGTAGGTGTTGTTGACCGGGTGGATGACGACAAGTGATGACATCACGAATAGCGTCTTGTGATGTTTACCATTGCGTTAGTTTATTTTATTTCCATTATTTCCAACTCTGAACCTTTACTTGGTGCCTTGAACAATGGTTTGTAATAATTTGGATTTAACTAGTGTTGTACTCTGGACTTGCCTTCACGTGAGTTTTAATGCATATGCCGGTCCTCTGTATGAATTCCAAGTGATTTACCGGGCGTTAACCCGACAACTAACGACAGGATGATACATTACTATTGCTTAATAACCAAAGTGGATCGGTTATTAGGTGATAGTACGGTATTTTCCTGGGCGGGTTGTCACAGGCGGGCTCCGCCGACCACGGGCGCGCTCTAGGCAGCTCGGCGCGTGGGCTCGCCCGGCGAGCTCGGCGTGGCCTCGCCCTAGTGGCTCGACGCGCGGGCCTCCCGGGCGAGCCCCGCCGTCGCGGCCGCGAGTTCGGGCGTGTGCTCCGCCGCCACCATCGCCCTCCAGTCGCGAGCTCTAGCTCCACCGCCGCCCATGGAGAGCACGCGGTGGCCGGCTCGAATCCTGTGGAGAGGGAGATGGAGGGAAATGAGAAGGAGACGGGAAAGAAGAAACAGGAGCAGAGCGACTCCGTCTCTCGAATTCTAAGGGACGGAACGAACCCGCATATTGGGGGAATATTCTCCCGGGAGCCGCTCCGCTCCCGCCGCTCCCCATCCAAACAGTCGCGGGAGCGGATCCGCTCCCGTAGCTATCCAACCAAACACACGGTAGGTAAATGGAAAGCTCAGCCGCTACCAGCACATTACAACAACCTTGGGCTAAAAAAGCTTTTAAGCCCAACGAAATAAGAACTATGTATCCAAACAAGCGTGATATAACACAATGGAGATCGAAAGACTCAAAGAGTCACAGGTAGCAGAAATACGAATTTATTTTATTTATTTTATCATGATTTTCAAAAAATAAATGGTCGAATCAAAATTTTCGAGAAATATACATATGGTGTCGTACCCCATGGCGGCAGGAGTTCCTGCCGCCGTGGGGCACGACGTTAGGGGAGACGCCAACGGTCGACAGTACTGACCGGTGGGGGAAGAGGGGCCGACACATTTAGATGTAGTACTATGATTTTGTATAAACTTTTCCCTTGTGATTATGTATAAACTATTCCCTTGTGACTATTCCTTCGTCATTGATTAGGATATTCCCTTGTGATTATGCTTAGTTTGTCGTTTTTAAAAGGGTTAAAAGTGTTTTAAAAATGAAAAACTAAAAAAATAAAAAAGACCCTGTCGCCGTGTACAGTACGGTACGTAACCCCGTCAAGAAGGAGAAGGTTCCTACTCCCGTTCGAAGGTCGGCTCGCATCCGAGGCATGAAGCGGAAGGATTACAAGGAGGTGTCGCCCGAGCCTAAGGACTATGGGGGAAGCGACTATTCCAACGATCGTAGCCCGAGCTCGTGGGCGGCCACCGGAAGAGATGATAATTATTTGTATATTTGGGAAGAGGTGCCCAAGGAGAAGACTCCCGAAGGCCCCAACAGTGGCGGCAACAGCAACGACGACGGCGACGACGATGATGGCGACGACGGCGGCGCCGGCGACGGAGACCTTGGCGATGACGACCCTTTCGGGGTGCATTCGATGTGTTGTACGGCTTGTCGTCACTCCATCTCGGAGCTCTACACATCGGTCGACGAATGTTTCCAAGCCATGGAGGCGATGAGGCAACTCATGGAGGATGTGGAGCGTGTGGTCGACGACGACTACAAGTTCCTAAATCGCAATGTGCGGAAAATTTTTGGCATGGTTGGGAACATGAAGGGCAAGTGGTGTAATAGTTGTGGGAAGTATCACTAGGTTTGGTTTTCCCCCTTAGGATTTTTGTAAGATACGACGAGGACATCATATGATTTTAGCGTGGGGGAGAGCTAGCTAGCTAGCCTTTAGTTTCAAGTTTAGATTGGTTCGGTTTAGTCTTCGAGAGAATTTAGTTTTCTAGAGAGTTTTAGAGTTTAAGAGTCTTTAGTTTTTGAGTGTGCTTTTTAATTTTTACAAGTTTGAAGTGTCTTAATTTAGTGTTGCGTCAAAGAAAATCAAATAAAAAGAGTCCTTTAAATTTTGTGTCTTATGTGATGCTTATCTTGATTTACTCGTTTGTTCATCTTTTGTTTTTGAAATACGAACATAAGTGTGTGGTTTGAAAACGTTTACTGTGGTGCTTAGTGGAGTTGCTACTACTAAAAGTATCCATACCGTACTTCGATCTTGAGCTTTTTATTTTAGTTGTGCTATGTTCGATGCTAAATATTGAAGGAATTCAATTCTGAAAATTAGTTAAAAACCCTTGTAATAAAGGTTAGCAAATCCTCTTTTTCCAAGTTGAGAGTAAAGGAAAAAAATCCTATACAAAGCCAAACTTATTTTTTGCTCCACCATAAGTGCGATTAGCGCAATGAGTTGGGCTAGGACCCTTCTCTCTTGGGAGTTTTAATTTTGAGCAATGATCATGTCCTTGTACTTATCTTTTGTTGCTAGCGTCGTCATGCATTCGGTAATGTGACTTTCACATCGGAAGTCCCGTACATCGCCGAATTCCATACCCAAACCTATACATCTCTTTTGTACATCACATTCCTTGAACACAACCTACTCTCAAAGTTTCATCTTGTCTCTAGCATGGTTTTATTTTAAATTTCAGATTGTGTTTATTCAAGAAAGAGAGGAGTTGAGAGCTTTGAGAAGAGAGATAAAGATGTTAAAAGAGGGAAAAGTAAAGAGAAAAATATGTGTATGGAAAAGAAAGAAAGAAAAATGAAAAGTAAAGTATGAGAGAATGAAAGAGAGTGATTAAAAAAAGAAAAAGAGAGAAGAGGAGTGGCAAGAAAGATATGAGAGGGATGAATAAAGTGAATGAAAGAAAAATAAAGTGCAAGGAAGGATGTCACGTTGTTGAGAGATGAAACTTTCACTCTTTTTCCAACCATGTGCAAAGGACGTCATTGGTGCCTCGTAGTCATATTTTATTTTGCCCTTGCACGTGTCCACCATTCTATATCTTCTCATCCTTGATATCCCCACATATGGATTAATTCTCATGATCATTGGCTTAGAAAGGTAAGCAACCATTAGAGGAAGTTCTTAGTTTGATAATATTTGTGTTGATTGTGCGAGCCATACCTATAGCTTCACTTTACATGTTATATGAGATATTTATGGGAGGTGAGAGTTTTATAAAACTTGTTTAGGATAGCCACTTTATATGAGCAACATGAGAGAGCTTTGGATAAAGGTTTTTGTCTAACACTTGTTGTGGGAATTTTATTTTTGAAAATCATAAAAACCCTCCAATGAAAGCAAACAAGTAAGCATGGTTGAACTTGAAGACTTCAAGTAAAGAGTTTGAGTTGTGGGGTAAATCTTGACGTGGTAAAGATTCTAAACGCCCATGTTTATGTATGATAACCATTACTTTATGTTTATGTATTGAAGATAAAGGATTGACTAACTTGTGGAGAAGGATTTAGCGGAACATGATTACAACGCCTTGGACAAAGTTCTTTTACGAGTACTTGCTCGAGGACGAGCAAGATCTAAGCGTGGGGGAGATGTTGACGGTGTATTTTGGTACACCAAACATGTTCATTACACTTTGGTTTGGATTTGATTATGGAACTAACCCGCCACTAGGCACACTAATCATACAACAAGTTCATCTATGTGCATGCATTTGGAAGTGTTGTGTTTATGTAGGAAAACATGGACATAAAGGACGGATTCACAACAAATTCAAAGGAGCATTTTACGGAGTCTTGTTCGTGTTCATGAGCTTGATGAAATCACTTCCAATGGTGGCAAGGACCGAAGTGTTACGAAGGAACATCCCTGAGGATTGAATCGTAAAAGATCGAACTTCATTCGCAGAGAACCTCCATCTTGGACGCGAGGATGACATCGTCAAAATCATGCAAATGGAAGGGGCAAAGTGCATAATCACCTGAGGACCCACGGGAGCGAAGGGGCAACTCCAGGGGTCGGTTCGGCCCCCCTTCCTTGCACCTGAAGGATTTTCAACCCTAAAGTCGTGGATGCGTCGCCATTCAAAGGGGGGAGAGCCATTCGCACCAGGAGGCCATCCACAAGCTAGAGATAGAAGGGAGATCTCCGGAGGAGGATCGACCATCTCGAAGGAAGCACCCACAAGTGGAGAAGAAGGAAGACATCGTCAGAAGCATCACCATGATCAACGGTGCTATGTGCAGCACCTTGATGGGGTAATCTCTCATTTGTCCATGGGTTGTAATCGATCTCGAGATGTAATTGCTACCTTGGTTTAACATCTATCTATCATCATGTGTTGAATATGCTTTAATGCTTAAGGTTAGCTACCATGCCGTAAAGGGAAGTAGAGCTCCAATGCTCCCTTGGATCCATTCAATACACCGTGTCCATCATAGGTCTAGTCACGAATACCTCTGTGTAGTGACAGTACGAGGGGAGGGAAAGGGTGAAACCGTGGTCACAAACCCCGATAGATTAGATCGATTTTCATGTTTAAAGTGGTTGCATGTTCAAGTATCGTAGACCCATGGGCAAGTGTCTTTTATCTTATTAGCTTAATCATTCTCTCTAGTGTAGCGTAGTCGTTTTATAGTCTAATCATAGTTAGGGTTTGAGTAGTTAGTGAGTAGAGGTAGATCAAACGCTTGCAATCTCCTTGCTCCACAGATTGACAAGAACCTTGGGAATCCCGTGGTGAAAAAGGTGTAGGTCCGTACGCTTGCAGATCGTAGGTGGATACGTCTTTTATCCGTCAGCAGTGGCTTATTAACCTATGGTTTATTTTGCTAACTTTCAGCACCTTACTTTATGTCAGACTTACTTTCTTGCACAACCAAACTAGATGAGCCACGTGTTTCATACGTGTGCTGTACCGCATCACGGGAATTGCGAGGGTTGATGGAGTGATCCATTCCACGGATCCCATCTTCGCGTCTGGTCATGAGTTGTGATGTCGCCACTTGTTTTATACGTGTGCATTCCGCATGTCGAATATGCGAGGCAAGGATACACTCCATTCAAAAAGAGGGTGTCCGAGGTTACACGCTGTCCATACAGCGGCTAAACGCATGGGTGCCGTTTCTATAGTGAACGGTAATGTATTTGGACGCTTTCATGAGTGCTGGCATGAAAGGTTCGTTGTGTTCTGTCTTCTGCAGGTACACTAACTTCGTCTCGTAAGCCGCTAAGTGAGCATCGACTAGTTCTCGACTAGCTATTATAAGGAGAAACGTGTATGTGCCTTGCCACCGGCGCTAACTTCGAGTTTGGCTTGATTGCCTTGTGAGGACGAATAGGACGTCTTGTATCATGCTAAAAATTGGGGAAGCTTAAACTGAACCCATACTTGTTTATATGCTTTCTAAGGTAACATATTGCTAGTATGTTTTGTCCTGCCTAGCCTCTCAGGTGTAGGTGTTGCTGTCCAAAAATCTGTTGTGGCTATTGGTGTAGATGTTGCACCCTGTCCAAGAATCTTTTGTCTAGGAGATCTCTACCCAAGTGGCTCCACATCTAATCTAGTTTCTGCTCGCAAGAGCTCATGACCATAGCTTTTGTCTATCTCAAGTTATGCTCAGATTTGGGAACCTCTGTCCTGCTGATTTTTCCAGGAACCAAATCTGAAATTCTTGCTTAGTCAAGCACCTTACTAGCCTTCCGAGATAAATCTTTATATGCCACATATGTCTCATAAACTTGCTGAGTTGCTACACAAATTTGAGAAATTTTGGGACTCTGGTTTTAAGTTATGAATTTTTGTTCACAACTGCCAGAACTTCATGTCATTATGTATGCCTGCTCGCTGCGAGTTCCGACGTACGATTGTACCCTTGTACACATGATTACCCCATTTTTTAACCACATACTCTTTTATCACGGGTTGAGTTTATCCTTGTACACTCACACCCATCTGGTTCTCACTTTTGCCATTATGTCCAGATGGACAACCTTGAATCTGCGTCGGCTGATGTGGAAGCATGGACTCTCGTGAACTATCTCGAGGAGAGTGGTTTTCCTGCACTTTTGTGGGACACCCTGAAGGACTTTGGGTACACTGCTTACCTAGAGTACTCGACACGTGAGGTCATGACCACTGGCCAGCTCCTTCGTTGTGAAGTGAAGGTGAAGATTTCCATGTGCCCGACCAATCCGGCTGTAACACCCATAATGCGTAAAAGGAAAATACGTTTTGTATGATGGAATACATAAAGTGGACAGCCAAAAACATGAATTTTTGGTACGTCGCTCGGATGGACGAACGGAGGTCATGGTTGCGTAGAGCTCGCCGAATCCTTTCCGTTTGACTACTCACATGCATAATTCGGGATTCGGATCAAGAAGTTATGCACGGTCAAAAATTAACCCATGACTGCTACAGTAATCGCGCAGCTACAGTAGCCACGACCTGCTACAGTAACCGCCCAGGCTGGCATCTCGGTTTTCTCTCTTTCCAGCGTGACCTTTTCTTTTCCTAATCGCACATCCCCTACAGAGCCCAACAGCAGACACCCCCTTCTTCCACGGGGGAAATTAGGGTTTGCCGCCGTTCGTCGACGTGGTTTCTCTTCAAAAATTGGTCGGTCTTCCTTTCCTCTCTCCGTTTTCCCTCAATTGATTGCCTTTCCTCGCTGTTCATTGTGGTGCCGCCATGTGTGATGCAGCTGAGATGAAATCGAGAGAGTCTCTGTGACATTCGTCGCTAGGGAGAGGAAAACGACTGGGAGTTGTCGTCGGAATCGCCGCCGTCATCTTTGCCCTCACCGTTTCGAAGGGAAACCCTAGGTGAGGCATGACTCACTGTATTTCATTCTTCCCCTAAGTTTTTGGACGTTCTAGCACATGCTTGTAGCGTCAATCTTTACCGTTAAGGGCTAGGGGTAAAGTGGTACCCTCGTCGTTGTTTTCAGCACAAACTCAATCTGCGCAGTTTCCAGTAATTGCTGTTTTACACCCTTTTAATGGTCTCAAAAAATAACAAACCTATATATGAGTTGTAGGAAATTTTTAGGGGTTTCCATAGCCGTAAAGAACACTACAATCGGATTTAAGATCTAAGAGATATCGAAGTTTCATTCTGTCAGTTTTTCAGAGTCACAAATCTGGGCAGCATCTGTTCAAATAAATTTTAGGTAACCCAAACGACAGAACTGGATCTTGGGATGACTAATGAAGTTTTAGATAATTTCATAACCTTTCCATATTGGTTAAGTACATATTCATATGAATTTTGGAGCTCAAGATATGCCCTTTTTGCTAGGACTGTTCTGCAGAGATTGCCAGATTTTCAGTATGAGATTCATCTCAAGATTACTCTTTGTTCATGATTTTTCCCCTCTTGATGGATCACTAGAAAGTTGTGACTACTGAAGTTTTCTTTCTTTTGGCACAAGATTGGAATTTTTAGCCATCAGAATTAAAAGATACAAAAAAGAGAAGACTTATTGCTGCTGTCATGTCTAGACTTGTGTGTCTTTTGTGAGAATGTCGGGTTCGGACGTAGGAGCGCTGTGATTTAAATTCTTTATGCTTGTGTGTATGTGTTGGTGCTAAGATATGTTTGTGGACAGGTGGTGCGCCTTCGGATCGTGCTTAGCTCACGTTCTTGATCTTCGGTAAAAGCAAGTAAACGTAGCGATGGTCTACATGCTTTAACTTTGTTGTTTGAATTGCCTCCATTTAATTTCAGTACCTCACACCAGCAAGATCAATCTAAATTTATCTTTATATCAGAGTATTTTGATCCACGTGTGGCTTTACCTCTGAATTGAAGTTGAGAATTATGATGTATATGAAGTTCATGCATTGCAACCTTGCACTTGCATTATCATGTTTTTATGCATATGAAGAAAACCGTAGCCGGATTGGTGCGGTAAGTACCGGTACAGCAACGCACGTTGAAATATAGCAATGTGGTTGCAGCCCTCATATCCTTCCTTCGGGATGTGTGGGTAGAAGTGAAGACATGCATTGCATTGCACCATTTGCAATTCATCATGAAGCATTATTGTGGAGCATTTATTTTAACGTATTACTTGAAGTTATGTGGTGCATCTTTGATTATAGTGACTCTTAAATTGCTGCTTATTTTATTGTGATTTAAATGGCTTGGTTGAAGCAGTTTGCTTGTTGAGGTTTCCATAAACCTCATACGCTTTTTCCTCCCCGCGGTTCTTTGAGTTTGGAGTGCGATGGTGGATGGGAGTAGCAGCACGTGTGCACACACGTTCTTTAAATATATATTTTGGTCACATGTGTTGTAATAAAAATGTTTAGTTGGGAAGTCCTTGCTTAGCATATAATCTCTTTGGACCTGTTTTGAGATGATTACCAAGATGATTTATTTTGCTTCCGCGTGCTCTATTGATTTATCTCTTTGTTGCTATTTTTTTCCTTATGTGTGTGTGCCTATAATAGCTTGTTGTGGTGTGGTAACGCTCTAGAATGTTGTTCCTATTCTGGGGTGTTACAGTTGGTAATTAGAGCGTAAGGTTATAGGTTCTTTTTGTTAAAACTTGACTCAATTTAAAACATGACACACTTGCACACGTAGGATGGGAGTTATTTGGTTATATGTTGTTCTATCTTTTGTTTTCCCTTGTGGTTGTGTTGTTGTACTGGCATTGTTGTGTGGGCTGTAGATGCCTCCTCGTGGTCGCGGCTGTGGTCGCGGTGGTCCTGGTCGTGGAAGGGGTGAACCTGCTCCTGAGGATCCTCCTGCCAATCCAGATCTAGCTGCAATCTTAGCAAGGATGCAAACAATGCGGGCAGAGATGAATGCTTTACGTCAGGCACCTGTGGGTGGTGCTAATCCTGGTGGTGCTCCTAGTGCTCCTGGTGGTGCTCCTGGTAATGCCCCTGGTGCTAATCTTGATGGAGCGCCGGTAGTGCCTCCTGAGCGTCCGTTGGACTTGAGAGATTGGTGTCGTATGGCACTAGAGAAGTTTGATGGTACAGGTGCTCCTATTGAGGCAACATATTGGCTATCTTCAGTGGTTGACAAGCTAGAGTCCTTTCAGGTTCCTGCTTCAGATTGGGTTCGTTATGCTCATCACTTGCTGAAGGGTGAGGCTTTGGTATGGTGGAGGGGTGTTCAGTCATCTTATCCTGCTGCACGTGGACCTATCACATGGATGGACTTTGTCGGCCAGTTTGAGAGGAGGTTCTATCCTATTGCTTTCATGGATAAGATGAAGACACAGCTTGAGAGGTGCCATCAAGGCAAGAGGACCGTTGCAGAATATGAGGTTGAGTTTAACAAAATTGTGCGCTTTGTACCTCATGTGGCCCGTGATGACTATGAGAAGGCACAGATTTTTAGACAAGGTCTAAAGGCTTCCATTCGTCGTGTTTTGGGTGCTTTTGTTGTGGAGGATTTCCGCTCGACTGTTGAGAGAGCTTTGGGAGTTGAGGTGCAGGATGACTTTACTGAGGAGCTTAGAGGTGGAGATCATGCACATGTGTAGAAGGAGCAGAAGGGCCATTCTAGTGGTCCAATTCAGAAGAAGGATAAG
This sequence comes from Cenchrus americanus, assembly GCA_947561735.1. Taxonomy (NCBI): domain Eukaryota; kingdom Viridiplantae; phylum Streptophyta; class Magnoliopsida; order Poales; family Poaceae; genus Cenchrus; species Cenchrus americanus. Next base: position 195,393,806 of record OX387242.1, read on the forward strand.
CATCATCGTCACCATCCGTACAGCGGTAGTTCTTCTCAGTCTCGAGGTTCTGGAAGTGGTTCTAGAGATGGCTCTATTCGGTATCGAGCTATTGTCAAGCCAGGACTAGGATTGGTCTGTTTCCGTTGCGGCGATGCTCACCACCGTGCGAACTGCCGTTGGACTGGTCGGTGCTCTAGGTGTGGTCATGATCACAAGGAGGATGTGTGTAGGAAGAATCCTAACAGCAAGCTGATCTGGGAACCAGTGACTTCTTCCTCGTCTGGTCAGCGTGGCTCCGCACACATGATGGCTGGAGATTCTTTGGGGCAGTAGCACACTACTCTAGCACAACAGTTTCTACCAGCACCTGTTGCACAACAGTACTTACCTGCATCCTCTTCGCAGCAGCTCTTGCCTGCGCCTTCAGCGGCACCGATGCTTGGTTCTTCACACACCCCTATTCCTGGTGGTGCATATTGGGTGACTCATGCTCCTACTCCTACTCCATCAGCTCCAACATGGGCACCTACACAGTCTGGGATTCAGAGGCCTTCTCCTTCTAGTGGTGTTCATGGGGCATACTCTATGCCCTCAACTGACGGTCGAGACCGTAGTGATGTGGTGACAGGTACTATCTCTGTTGATTCATTTGATGCATATGTTCTGTTTGATTCTGGAGCTAGCTTCTCGTTTGTCTCCGAGGGTTTTGTGGGTTGTACTGGTATTTCTGTTCAGCAAATTGGTCAGGCAGTTACAGTTAGTTCTACTAAGGGTCCTATTTCTAATATGTTTGTTTGTCCAGGTTGTCGTATCTCCCTAGCAGATGAAGATTTTGTGGCCAATCTACTAATTATTCCACTAGATATATTTGATGTTATTCTCGGGATGGACTGGCTTTCTCACTATCAGGCTGTTATCTCTTGCTTTTGGAAGACAATCTCACTACAGGCACCTTCAGGACGTGAGGTTGTATTCCAGGGTAGTGCTCCTAAGTTTTCCCTTGCACTGCTATGCTACTTGTTTCCTGGTCGCTGGATGAGGAAGTCAGGTCTTTTGTGGTCCATGGTCGAGGTTCCTGAGGCTATCTTATGTGTTGAGGATATTCCAGTTGTTTGCCACTATCCAGATGTGTTTCCCGCCGATCTTCCCCGGCTTGCCTCCCGAAAGGGAGTCTATCTTTGAGATTAAGTTGGTCCCCGGAACTCGGCCAATTTTCGGTCTCCGTATAAGATGGCACTGTTGAGCAAGTTGAATTAAAGAGGCAGATTGATGAGCTCTTAGCAAAGGGATTTATTAGGCCAAGTGTCTCCCCTTGGGCTGCACCTGTGATATTTGTGGAGAAGAAAGATGGCACTAAGAGGTTATGTGTTGATTATCGAGGGCTTAATCAAGTGACAATCAAGAACAAGTATCCTTTGCCTCGTATTGACGCATAATTTGATCAGTTAAAGTTTGCTAAGGTGTTCTCCAAGATTGACTTGCAGTCGGATTATCACCAATTGAGGATTAAGGAGGAGGACATTGAGAAGACGGCTTTTAGCACGAGGTATGGACATTATGAGTATGTGGTTCTGTCTTTTGTTCTAACCAATGCTCCTGCTGTTTTCATGGAAGCCATGAACAGGATGTTGCACCCATACTTGGACATTTTTGTGGTCGTGTTCATTGATGATATCCTAGTTTATTCAAAAACTGTGGAGGAGCATGAGGTGCATCTCAGATTGGTGCTGGATAAGCTGAGGGAGTATAAGTATTATGCAAAGTTGAAGAAGTGTGCATTTTGGCTTTCTGAGGTTGCTTTCCTTGGTCATGTTATTAACCAGGATGGTGTTACTGTTGATCCAAAGAATGTTGCTTCGGTGGTGAAGTGGCAGAGACCGACTACTATTACAGAGGTTCGGAGTTTTCTTGGTCTTGCTGGATACTATTGTCGGTTTGTTCAGAATTTTTCTTCTATTGCAAAGCCAATGACGAAGCTGACGATGAAGGGTGTCCCATTTGTTTGGACTGAGGATTGTGAGGCGAGCTTCCGTACTCTAAAGGAGAGGTTGGTGAGTGCTCCTATTCTGGTATTGCCCGAGAGTGGCAAGCGTTATATAGTATATACAGATGCCTCTCGTATTGGTCTTGGTTGTGTTCCCATGCAGGAAGGTAAAGTTATTGCCTATGCATCTAGGCAATTGAGGAAGCATGAATAGAATTATCCTACACATGACTTAGAGTTAGCAGCTGTGGTTTTTGCATTGAAAATTTGGAGGCATTATCTCTATGGTGAGTCATGTGACATCTTTACAGATCATCAGAGTCTTAAGTGTATTTTCACTCAGAAGGAATTAAACATGAGACAAAGGAGGTGGCTTGAATTGATTAAGGATTATGATCTGAATATACAGTACCATCCCGGTAAGGCAAATGTCGTTGCAGATGCACTTAGTAGGACCGGTGTTCCTAAGACTTGTATGCCACTGACTAATGGATTGGACCATATGGGTATTTCTCTCTGCTATGCTGGTGTTGCCCGTGAGGAAACTGAGTTGGTTATTCGATCACCATTGCGGGAGCAGGTGCGTGTGGCACAAGGCTGTTCGCAAGCGTATTGAGGCGGGGAGACCTCGTGATTTCAGCATGGAGGAGGATGGTACTATTTATTTTAGAGGTCGCCTCTGTGTGCCACAAAACGCTGCAGTTAAGATGGAGATTTTGAGGGAAGCTCATCGGACTCCATATACAGTGCATCCGGGTGAAACTAAGATGTATCAAAATTTGAAGCAAAGTTTCTGGTGGAAGTGGATGAAGGTTGATATTGCCAAGTATGTGGCTTCTTGTGGTATTTGTCAGAAAGTAAAGGCTGAGAATCAAAGGCCTGCAGGGTTATTAAAACCATTGGAAATCCCTACATGGAAATTTGAGAACATTACCATGGATTTTGTGGTTGGATTACCTCGTTCCCCTAGAGGCAAAGATGCAATTTGGGTTGTGATAGATAGACTCACAAAGGTTGCCCATTTTCTCCCCATGAAGACTACTAATTCTGCTTCAGATTTGGTTCCTTTATATATCAAGGAAGTGGTGAGGTTGCATGGTGTGCCTAAGTCCATTGTTTCTGATCGTGATTCAAAATTTGTATCGAATTTTTGGACGAGTTTGCATAGCGCTTTGGGTACTAATTTGGACCTTAGCACTGCTTTTCACCCTCAGACAGATGGTCAGTCAGAGCGTACCATTTAGACCTTAGAGGACTTGTTGCGTTCTTGTGTGCTCTCTTGGAAGGGCAGTTGGGAGGATCACTTGCCATTGGCAGAGTTTGCTTATAATAACAGCTATCAGGCTAGTATCAAGATGACTCCATTTGAAGCATTGTATGGCCGCAGATGTATTTCCCCACTTTGTTGGGATGTTGTTGGTGGGGGATCCTTGGTCAGCCCAGACTGGGTGCAACAAACTCATGATAAGGTACGTGAGATCCGTCAGAACTTGTTGGCTGCTCAGAGCCGACAGAAGAGCTATGCAGATGTCAGACGGAGGGATCTGGAGTTTGCAGTTGGTGACGAGGTTCATCTTAAGGTGTCGCCGACAAAAGGCATTGTTCGGTTTGGCACTAGAGGGAAGCTCAACCCTAGGTATATTGGACCTTATTTGATCACTGCTCGAGTTGGTTCCTTGGCTTATCGTTTGCAGCTACCAGAGTCGATGAGTGGTGTGCACCCTGTGTTTCATGTCTCTATGTTGAGGAAGTATTTGAAAGATCCAGAGCAGAGGATGGAGGAGGAGCCGGTGATTATTGAGAAGGATTTGACTATAAAATGCCATCTAGTGCATATATTGGATTTCTCTCAGCGTGTCATGCGGAATAGGACTATCAAGTATGTGAAAATCCTATGGACTAATCAGTCGGAGCGGGAAGCGACATGGGAATTGGAGGACTCTATGCGCGGGGAATATCCGGAGCTCTTTGAGACTGGTAAGCAATATTTTATATACATATGGCTCTTTTCTCGTTCTTTCCTTAGCGATGGGGAATTCGGGAACGAATTCTTTTAAGGAGGGGAGAATGTAACACCCATAATGCGTAAAAGGAAAATACGTTTTGTATGATGGAATACATAAAGTGGACGGCCAAAAACATGAATTTTTGGTACGTCGCTCGGATGGACAAATGGAGGTCATGGTTGCGTAGAGCTCGCCGAATCCTTTCCGTTTGACTACACACATGCATAATTCGGGATTCGGATCAAGAAGTTATGCGTGGTCAAAAATTAACCCATGACTGCTACAGTAATCGCGCAGCTACAGTAGCCGCGACCTGCTACAGTAACCGCCCAGGCTGGCATCACGGTTTTCCCTCTTTCCACCGTGACCTTTTCTTTTCCTAATCGCACATCCCCTACAGAGCCCAACAGCCGCCACCCCCTTCTTCCACGGGAAAACAAGAGAAGAGAGGGAGATTAGGGTTTGCCGCCGTTCGTCGACGTGGTTTCTCTTCAAAGATTGGTCGGCCTTCCTTTCCTCTCTCCGTTTTCCCTCAATTGATTGCCTTTCCTCGCTGTTCATTGTGGTGCCGCCATGTGTGATGCAGCTGAGATGAAATCGAGAGAGCCTCTGTGACATTCGTCGCTAGGGAGAGGAAAACGACTGGGATTTGTCGTCGGAATCGCCGCCGTCATCTTTGCCCTCACCGTTTCGAAGGGAAACCCTAGGTGAGGCATGACTCACTGTATTTCATTCTTCCCCTAAGTTTTTGGACGTTCTAGCACATGCTTGTAGCGTCAATCTTTACCGTTAAGGGCTAGGGTAAAGTGGTACCCTCGTCGTTGTTTTCAGCACAAACTCAATCTGCGCAGTTTCCAATAATTGCTGTTTTACACCCTTTTAATGGTCTCAAAAAATAACAAACCTATATATGAGTTGTAGGAAATTTTTAGGGGTTTCCATAGCCGTAAAGAACACTACAATCGGATTTAAGATCTAAGAGATATCGAAGTTTCATTATGTCAGTTTTTCAGAGTCACAAATCTGGGCAGCATCTGTTCACATAAATTTTAGGCAACCCAAACGACAGAACTGGATCCTGGGATGACTAATGAAGTTTTAGAGAATTTCATAACCTTTCCATATTGGTTAAGTACATATTCATATGAATTTTGGAGCTAAGATATGCCCTTTTTGCTAGGATTGTTCTGCAGAGATTGCCAGATTTTCAGTATGAGATTCATCTCAAGATTACTCTTTGCTCATGATTTTTCCCCTCTTGATGCATCACTAGAAAGTTGTGACTACTGAAGTTTTCTTTCTTTTTGGCACAAGATTGGATTTTTTAGCCATCAGAATTAAAAGATACAAAAAAGAGAAGACTTATCGCTGCTGTCATGTCTAGACTTGTGTGTCTTTTGTGAGAATGTCGGGTTCGGACGTAGGAGCGCTGTGATTTAAATTCTTTATGCTTGTGTGTATGTGTTGGTGCTAAGATATGTTTGTGGACAGTTGGTGCGCCTTCGGATCGTGCTTAGCTCACGTTCTTGATCTTCGGTAAAAGCAAGTAAACGTAGCGATGGTCTACATGCTGTAACTTTCTTGTTTGAATTGCCTCCATTTAATTTCAGTACCTCACACCAGCAAGATCAATCTGAATTTATCTTTATATCAGAGTATTTTGATCCACGTGTGGCTTTACCTCTGAATTGAAGTTAAGAATTATGATGTATATGAAGTTCATGCATTTCAACCTTGCACTTGCATTATCATGTTTTTATGCATATGAAGAAAACCGTAGCCGGATTGGTGCGGTAAGTACAGGTACAGCAACGCACGTTGAGATATAGCAATGTGGTTGCAGCCCTCATATCCTTCCTTCGGGATGTGTGGGTAGAAGTGAAGACATGCATTGCATTGCACCATTTGCAATTCATCATGAAGCATTATTGTGGAGCATTTATTTTAACTTATTACTTGAAGTTATGTGGTGCATCTTTGATTATAGTGACTCTTAAATTGCTGCTTATTTTATTGTGATTTAAATGGCTTGGTTGAAGCAGTTTGCTTGCTGAGGTTTCCATAAACCTCATACGCTTTTTCCTCCCCGCAGGTCTTTGAGTTTGGAGTGCGATGGTGGATGGGAGTAGCAGCACGTGTGCACACACGTTCTTTAAATATATATTTTGGTCACATGTGTTGTAATAAAAATGTTTAGTTGGGAAGTCCTTGCTTAGCATATAATCTCTTTGGACCTATTTTGAGACGGTTACCTAGATGATTTATTTTGCTTCCGCGTGCTCTATTAATTTATCTCTTTGTTGCTGTTTTTTCCTTATGTGTGTGCCTATAATAGCTTGTTGTGGTGTGGTAACGCTCCAGAATGTTGTTCCTATTCTGGGGTGTTACACCGGCTTGGGAAGAGTGGGAGTGTAAGGCACAAGGACGGAACCTGGCTGACACTGTGCAAAGGCTGCTCTCGAAGCGCTCACAAATTTTTGTGGGAAGCACCCTAACGTGGTAGCCGACACTGCAGCCAGAGTGATTCCTGTACCTGAGCGACACACGGTACCTTGTGTTGAACGCGAAGCTTTTCTTCCAGCTCAGGGCAACTCTCACTATAGTCCCGATCTCGTCACCTCAGTTCATTTTTCAGAAGCCATGTATGACACTTATCGACGGATGGTGGGAGAAAGTGTTTTCTATAGACACCAAATCTATAGGTACCGAGTTAAAGAAATAGAGAATACAGCTCAAGCGTTGAAGGAAGCCCGAGCATTGATAGCTACTCTCAAGAAGGAAAGTCGCAAGGATAAGGCAAAGATACAAGAATTGAGTGAAGTTGTCCATGAGCAGAACTTCCTGTTGTAGCATAATGACCAGTATATGCTTGAACTAGAGAATCAACTAGAAGCTATAGCAGCTCCACCCCTGGAACCTGTTTTTCCCGGGCCAGAAGAAGAAGAAAATAAAGATGCTGAGGACATCCAAGGAGACTCTGGAGTAGAGTCTGGACCCGAGTCACCATAGTTCTTCGACATGGAAGATCCAACCCTAGGAAGTCGGTATGTTGGAAATAAAGTTCTGAGTCGTACGAGTGTGGTAGTTGTAAGGAACCCTAGTTGTGCAGTCGTGTTGGGTAGTCGTTGTGGTTCGATGAACTAGGAGCCTTCCTTTGAGGCAGCTAGTCTGCATTGTAATCCCAAACGTTGTTGTGAGTAATTTCCAAATCTTTCATCAATGTAATGCCTTGATTGAACATTTTTCAGCAGTGATCGTCGTAAGGCATTATGTATGCTAGTTATGGTCAGATCAAAAGTTCTGTGGTGATTCTCAAACTCGTCTGAAAATTTCTTGCCAAGCATGATCCAATCGATTCCTCAATCCTGAACTTATTCCTTTTGGTCTTGCTCACAACTTTTTGAATTAAAATAAATGTTAATTTTGAGTATGCATTGCATACCGTATGCATTTGGGAAGCTTGGGTGTACTAACATGCATTCGCATGGAAAACTTTCATACTCCTACTAAATCTCTCTTGTTTGGTGATGTTGTTATTCCATAACCAAAGGTGCCGCGACAGAACAAAGGGCATCATGTGTGCTGCAGCCATGTGATTATCACTAGGGGCGCGCAAGGTATCTTGGTTGTGAGAATGCGACTCGCCACTCATATCCTTTCTCTGCTTGTGATTGCCCTTGCAATCACTAACTCATCATGTGGGTAACCGAGGTCTACTAACTTGCATCATAAGCACCATACCGCATGGGCATGTGCATCGTGTCTTCACAAGCATATGCATCACATCAACTTTTAAAATCATTGCACCTCAATGTAATGAGTCATCAACACCCAAATTTGCAAGTTAATTAAAGTGTGAGCAAGATTATTTCTAAAGTTCCCCCACTAAATTGACTTCCGTACAACGGAGTTACGGAACCCTTTCACTAACCTTCCCTTTTCTTCATAGAAATCTACTTGGATGATCACTGTCGACTTGGTATCTTGCCACCAATCTCGACGACCTTGTAGCATCAATTCTCTTCCGACTAGCCGAGTGGAAGCAGTAGAAGTAGAGGATTTCTTGAGCAGTCAAGGTTCTCGAAAAGTCAATGTTCAGAAGTCCTCCATCATTTATCCATCCGTGATCCGTACTCATACCCTCCCAATCCTCAGAATTGAGAAAGGAGCAAACCCAGGATCGTTGGAAGCTTGTGCTAAATTCTTCTCGATGCACCCTTCAGCCTAGAGGAGGACTACCATGAGTTTTCCTCGTGGTGTCACCGTCATAGGCAACCATGGAGTTCATCTCGGAGTTGAGTATCCACAGAGGAGTTACGAAGTTCTACACCGACTGACCGAAAAGAAATCTTGCAATGCATGAGCAGAGATTTATGAATTTGATGCTTGTGGCTGTTTTGATGTCCGGTTCGCTTTCCTTACCATAAACGAGTTTCGTAGTGCATGTTCAACTTGTTAATGTTCTGAGCAGGTTTCTAAATGTGTATTAAATGGAAACTCAATTTTTAGATGGTCAGACCGACACGCAGTACCCCCAAGGGTTTTAGTGCGTTGGGTAGAGGTGACTTATCGCAATCACCGCCCACGACACTGGCAGAAGCCTTCGTGGCAGCGCAGACCAAAGTGTTGTGCTAGATCCTGCAGGCACAACAATGGATGGCCCGACAGCTACAGCAAATGCAACCGATGCAACAGAAGCTTCGACCCTTCAAGCCCTGTTCACCCAGAGTACCTACCCAGACTGACCTAAATGCCATTGTCGGCACAATCCAGATGTTGGAGGGGCAAAATTCAGTGCTGAATCAGATAGTGTACGATATCATCCAAGGACATTATGGGGGACCATCTCAAACTATTTTGGCAGACAGTCTCTCTCAGTCATTATCTGCATCCATGGTCGAGCAGGCCCGCTTGTTCAATCTGTTGGTGGAGCATGTGAATCAAGACCAACCCCAGGCCTCCGACTCCATATTACCACCTTCTCAGTTACCAATGGACCTTAGAAAAGAAGAGAAAACAAGTCGGAGCAACAAGCGAGTATTAGCTGAGATAGATGTCAGTGAGTGGGAAATTACCTATAAGGAGACTCGTCCACGTGGGAGCAAACAAAGTTGCGACACCAGCAAGACCACTCAGTTCCCCGAAGGCGAAACTCACTCGCAAGCCGAGATATTAGGAAAGAGAAAGGGGAAGAAGCTCCATATCATCAAGAAAGATCAGCAACAAGTTTCCAAGCCCAAGGAACTTCCACCCTGCCTTTGCTACAATTGTAGACAACCTGGGCATTTCATACGTAATTTTCCGAATCCCTAGCAGCAGAACCAGAACCTCGAAGTAGCTAAGGGTGATCACGGCAAGAAGCCGATCCTTTAAGGGATGCCAGACCAGCTTAACTCTATGGGTAACCTCTCTAACCGAGAACTACCTCCCCACTTCGTCTTGTAATTTCATAACTCGGGACGAGATCCTTCTTAAGGGGGGTAGGCTGTGACGCCCCAGGTTTTTAATTAGCGTCATTAACGCTAATGACCAAATGTTGACGGTGAAAATCCGTCAACCTAGCAATGAGTTTACCTTCGGTGTTGGCATGAGTTTTATACCTTATCCATTGGTACTAACCCCCGTGGTATAACAAGTTCACGTGTGCATGTCGGTTTTGGAGTTTAATGTTTATGCAGGGTTTTAGTGTTGAATGCAAGACTTTCGGGATAAGTTCATCAAGCACCTCATGACAAGACCTTGAAGCCCCGTACAAGTCATGCAATGAAGCAAACTTAACTCCAAGAAGCCGGGGACTTGATCCGAGAAGACAACGGACTCCGGGGACCGACCGTAAAAGTGCCGAATCTTGCAAGACAAGGAGTTGAGTTCAATTCGGAGAGAAACCGACGACATGGACCTACATGCGAAGGGGGAAACATCCGGGAAGCAAGGGAACCGACCCGGGGCAAAGGAGCCCTCGGGGCCGGGCCTAAATGGGCCCAGGCCGGCCGGCCCAGTCCGGTCGGCCCAGGCCCATTTAGGGCCCAAACACCCTCTCCTTTGCCCTAGCCGCCAATCGGGCTATTTATAGCCCCCTGACCGAGAGCCACGAGGAGAAGGATTCGTCTTCGGCCGCCGAGGAGCAGAGAAGAGAGGGACACCATGTCGGAGAGGAGAGGGTCGAGCTAGTTGACTAGGGTTTTTCTAGCCGACGTGGGAACCTTGCATGGAAGACCACGTCGGAGTTCCCAGAGCTAGAAGCAAGATCAAGGAAGGATCCCGGTGGTGATCTTGTGTATGTATCATTGTCATAGTTGAATTATCAAGTTGAATCTTTTCCTACGATCAAGTGTTTCCTCGAAGATTTCGTTTTTCGATCGGCTTTGCTTATTCCAATTCTATTCGTACGATAGATTACATAGGGTGTTCTTGTAGCCGCGGTGGCTAGAGGTACACGCCGGATCTTCCGAAAGAATCTCGACTTGTCTTTTGACTCGCCCTAAGCTCCCCGCATGAATAGGGATACGTTGTGACAGAACGGGGGTCTCGAAAGGCGGATGTTTTCGGATTTCGACGGGAAACCACGATTTAAAGAGGCTTCTATTAAGATTCGATTTGCTACTTCTTCTCTTGCTTGGAACTTTAACAAAATGCTTACCCCGATCCTTCTAGATCGGTTTATCTACCCAATCTTACTTTGTTTTCTCCGGTTTTTAGTAGATTAGATCTGTTTTGTGTCTTTTACTTAGATGCATTAGGTTCTTTATTGAAGGATTGAAGTTATTTGGCTTTAATAGATTAAGTCTTGCGTCACACATTTGTTCCACGGATTCGATACCTTGGGTTCACCACTCGAGGGAAGAAGGGTCCCTTGACTACGACGGGAGACTTATACGCTTGCGAGTCACAAACGAACTTTGATACAATTATTAACCGTCAACAAGCCCCTTTTTCTGGCGCTGTTGCCGGGGAACAAGTGATCGAGATTTGGTTTTTTTATTGCCTTTTTGTAATTTTCAGTTTCCTTTTTGTTTTTCTTTTTGCATCTACTAAACTTTGATCATCCTCAAAATACATCTAATCTAGTTTGTCTAACCCTAGTTTTCATAGATTTATTTTTCCTTTCTAGTTTTTGCATACTTTGCTTATTGCTAACCCTAACCGGAGATGGTTGGCTACCTCTCCAAGAAACCCAAACCTTTTTGTGGATGATCCAGGAAAACTCTACAGGCAAAGGTGACATGCAACACAAGCTAAAGGGGTGGAAACCCTAGATTCGAAAGTTGAAGTCGAAGGACCGTCGAAATCTCCAAGGGAATCACCACCTCCAAGTCCAAAGGAAGATCAACCTCAACCACCGGAGCGCTGCGCACTCCGGACATCGTTGATCTACCTATCATAAACCTTCAAGACGCCGGAAGGCCGTTCAAGATCAAAGTCTCAACTATCTGCATGACGATTGCGAGAGCTGAATGCATACGAGTCGGATTCCTTGAGTGGCATATCGGTTTACTTAAGAGGAGGATGGAGAAGATGGAGATGGAGAAAGAAGCTCAACACCTAAAGGCCGCCGAAGCAAGATCCTCATGCAAGGAGTGTGTGGAGTATGACCATGTCCAAGGACGCCGTCACTAAGTTCGAGGCTATGGAGAAAATATTGAAGAATTTAGATGGCAAGGTGACGGAGGTCGGAAGCTCTATACGTGAAGTGTTCATCGTGATGAAGATGCTAGACGCAAGTGGGACAACTTGCCGGGCGCCTGATGGGTAACGAAGAAGAATATCCGAGACAACTCCAAGGTCCCAAGACGGCGAAGGCTACTCAAGCTCATTCGGGAGAGATGAAGGATCACACTAGAGACCATGAAGATCACGACCGAAGTACCGGAGTTCGAGATGCCGAGCCACAAGGAAGTTGTTGCATCCGTCAAGACCAAAGGACAAAGCCAGCCTATGAAGACCAAAAAAATTGACTAAGCCAAAGCGGGTACCCAAGATTGCAACGCCCACAAAGAGCGTTGATCCGAAGTAATCAAGTGAAGAAGTCTAGCCATGGACTATAAACGAAGCGCTAGGCGGGAGGCAACCCGTTTCGTCGAGTCAAGAATAAGCTACGGGATGACAACCCGATTCCGGGTTTTTCGAGTATTTTTAATAATTTAGTTTTTGAGTTTTATTACGCAAAGACATTAGACTTAGAAGTGGTTGAACAATATTAGAGACATAATTCTTGATTGAATGTTTGCTTTATCATAAACCCTTTGCATGAACCCTCCTATGTGCTTGTTTGATTCTTTTCTTTTCGAGAAACCCTCAACCAAATAATTTCAGAACCTTAACTCAACCTTTCACCCTCATTATGGTGCTGAGGTTGACTTATTTTTCATGCTAAAACCACACGAGTAGAGCCACGATTTATGTTTAAGTGTTAATAAAATTCAGCACGTGGTAGGACTCGCGTGAACCTAGAAATCAAAGCTTTTGGTTGGTTCTAAAAATCTTTATCCTTGGTTTCTCTAGGATTAGAATTTTTCTAAGCCTATTCTAATTTTGTTTTATTCAAAATCTTTCTTATTTAGCCAAAATTAGAACCTAAACCTATGCCCCCATGATCAAGCCGGGAAAATGTCTGCTCTCAACCAATGAAGGCAAACTATACCGGTGAGACCGAAATCGACGTAAAAAGAAAATATTTTCGACTTGCATTTGTTTTTAATGGTTTAAAAACTTCTCTAAAATTATGTTCGAGCTCTTGCATGGCTCTGAAAAATATTTTAAATTTCGAATTAGAGGAGTGCTTAACCTTAAACACACCTTAATGGAGGCAATCTAGCAATCATGCATGCACCATTGGATTCCCTTTCATCAACTTTCATCAATTTCACATGCGAAGGACAAGCATGGTGGGCAGCAAGCATCAACTTTGTAGGAATTTCATGGTGGCATGTGAAGTAAGTGGAGCTAGGGAGCATGGACATGACCCAAAACATGAAGCATCAAGTGGAAGGACCAATAAATAAGTGGACGAGAGCGTTTGGGCGGTGCAACTCGTGGAGCACGCGGGCAGGAAAGTTGCAGAGGTGAAATGATCGTGCTGGAAGAAAGACGAGGCGGGGAAGAGCACCGAGGCCGGCCTCACCTACATAAGGAGCCCCCCGGCTCCCGTATTCTGCAGGCAAGCTTCCCTCTCCTTCCTTTGTTTGTGTGTTCAAGTTTGTGTGCTCAAAACCTCCGTAGACATAGCCAACCTTCCCAAGCTTGAGAGCTCAAGAAAAAAAAATCCACATCCTTAATCCACTCAAAGTCCACATCCGAAGCAAAGAGTTTAAGTGCCTAGTTACCGGTTGCAACCCGGAGTTTTAGTTGAAGAAAAGAGTGCAGCAACCAAGAAGACCACAAGTCTCTTCTCCAAGAAGAAGAGTTCGTCGTCGTCCAAGCCTTCATCAACCACGTCTTCGAGGAGGCACTCGGTTTCCGAGTCTCCCCGGAGCATGGAGACGGACACGGCACCACCGAGGAGGAACGACGCTCTCCTCCTTGGTGGTATGAGCGCTGCGAGAAGCACTTCCATGAGGTTCACCGAACCTCGTGGGCACACGGAGGAGCAGCCCGCGCCACCGCGACGATCGACTCGCTCAACCGCACCACCTCCTTACACCCCGACACACTCTTCGTACGGCTTCATCATCTTGTCGGCGGAGGAGGAGGAGAGGCTCGCCAATCTTGAGAAGAGGCTTGTGCCGAACGTCGAGTTCGACGACCAAGCACTCTACACCTTGGGTTTTTGCACCGACATATACTATATGTTGGGGCACCTCGGATGGGTGCAGTTCTCCAACGGAGTATCGGTGGACACCCATTTGGGGTTCGCCTTGGAAATTTTAATGACTATTGCACCCATCGTTGATGATGATGGGGTGCAAAGCTTGTCATTCCGTTTGGAGGGAGTCCAACAAGAGGTTCCCTACGAGCACGTTAGGAAGCTGCTTGGATTCCACAAGGGAGCTCCGGAGAAAGTTGACGTGCCACCCGGCATGTTAGCGGGATTTTGGAACATGATCTCCGGAGAAGCCCATCAACAACGCAATTGCATCCGCAACCCCATTATCCGGATATTTCACTCTTGGATGTGCAAGAGGATATTGGGGAGGATGAAGGAAACAAAGGTGACTGACACGGAGTTGAATTGGTTATACTCGGCTTTAATTGCCAGGCAGCCAATAGACCCCTCTTACCTCATGATCAACCGTTGGTGTTGTGAAGCAACATCGGAGGCGGGTAATATTGGTTCGGGGTGTTACCTCTCCATGTTGGCCTTTTCCTTGCGGCCGGGGATCGCAAGAAACCCCGACCACCTTTTGCGAGGTACCTCTCTCGGCATTGAATATTTGCGGCAAGGCAAATACATTAGTGGAGATGAGAGAGGAGGTTATCGGTTGGCCATAGTGAACCTACCCCTTCCCAACGAGAGGCTTAGGCTTTTCAATGAAGGGAGAGAAGATTGGTTGGAAGAGGGACTACTTGTCCCTGCAAGGAAGAACAAGAGAGGAAGAATCGTAGAGGAGGGAACATCCTCCGCACAAGCGAGTGGAGCACAACCCAATGTGCAACCGTTCGGCGGGGTCCCTCCTCCGCCAAGTTATTACGGAGGGCCACAAGAGCAAGCATGGGGGGGTGGTGCACTGGTACCCCCACCAAATTATGTTGTGCCCAACGCTAACTTCGCGGAGTCCTACGCTCATCATCCCCAACCACAACAAAGCATGGCCATTATTGGAGGGTATGCTGCAAGAAACGCTCAAAACATCGCAGCCATCCAAGCTAACGCAACTCAACTTGGCGAAGGCAATGCAAATATTGCCTTTGAACTTGGACGCCTTCACCTTGTGGAGCCAAATCAATTCGTCGGAGGGAATGTCCAAACATATTACGAGCAAGGGTATTATTATCAAGATCATCAACATCAACCACCGGCGGAGGACTAGAAGATTTAGGAACTTTAGTTTTCTTTTCTTTTCTTTTTCTCTGTAATTTTCAGCTTTTGCTTATGTGTGTTTGCGTAGTATTTTCTGTTTTTATTTGAATTTCAGCAAGCATGTTTGTTTATTTTCAGTTTGTATTTCAACTTGATGTCACCATTAATAAAGACACCACCTTGATTATATCATTGGAAAAGTTACAAAATTCGTGCCATGATGATATATGATTAAAATTGCAGCTTTGTTCATCTTTGTAATTGATTTATGCATGTTTAAGCTAGTGCTCTCTTAAAAATACAAATCTGAATTTATTTAAATGCTAGCTTAATTTTCAGCGGAGGTTATGATTAAAACAAAGACCCATAGTGTTTTATGTGCTCTCAAGTTATGAATAGATTAAAGATGTCTTTTATGCTCAAAAATATCGCTAACCTTGTCACAAATATCACTTGTGTGTTGCTCAACCTATCCAAAGCCTTATATATATTTGAGTGCATAAACCTTAGTGTACAAGATTTATTTTTGAGTGAGTTATTGCAGGCCATGATTTCTCTGGCCCGAGACTAAGAAGCTGGTCATTCCGTTTTTGCATATCTATCTTTTTGCTAGCCTTTTATCCGTGCATTGTGTATCCCCGCATTGGAGATCTCACAAACCTCGCCGGATATCCACCTTTAAACCAAATATCATCTTTTGTGATTACCTCCTTGACCACAACCTATCGTTGAGAATGGATCATCAATTCAAGGAAGATCGCAAGACGGTGCCAACGTTGAAGATTTCAAGTATCTCTCCAAGGAAAAATATTTCCGGTACCTACCTTATTTATCGCCTCTTTGCTCAAGGACGAGCAACGTCTAAGCATGGGGGAGGAGGTAGGTACGGTGCAGTTTTAGAGTTCAAAGGGGAATATTTTAAAAAAATGATGATGAAAGAAAAAAAATCCAGTGATACTCATGACTTTCAAGATAAGAAAAAATCAAAACTTCGTTGTGAAAGTCATGGACTGAATATATGACAAGAAAAAAAAATGAATGAATGAAAGAAAGAAAATAATGAGAAATATGAGAAAGAAAAAAAATGTGCGTAAAGTGAACTCCCCGGCTCTCTAAAAGTGCATTCAAGGCTTCAAGTTAAAAAGATCCATTCTCATTTTTCCAACCATGTGCAATCCGATAACAAGGACTTCCTTTGTGCCTTGGGATCACTCTTTGCCATTTGCACATGTCCACTTATCTAAAGTGTGTGTATTTTTCTCTTTCCCCTCCTTGATTTAACATTATTTTCCAATGACCTTTTTGACGAGTCTCGGTAAGACCATGAGAAGCTTGTCTTGTTTTGACAACACCTCATTTATAAAATCTTGTTAGGACTAAACTTTCCCAAAGCTCCATATAAAGCCTACCACATATATATGAGAGGGAAAGGAGTAGAATATATAGGCTTGAGACAAGTGAGATGAGAGTTCATGAGCAATATACAAGATGATTTAAATTTGTGAATTTGGTTTAGCTTTTCTTATTCTCGTTCTTTATTTCAAAAATTCTGAGATCTATTTAAAACTTTGTGAGCATGTTAATACTTGTGGGATAAGCTTAATAAGAATCTACCCTCCGTAGAGATGAAGGCTAGTACATTATCGAACTTTAATGAATTAAAAGTTTGAGAGCATTATGTTTTCTCATGTGTGATCAAATGCAAAGTTTAAACATTGTTTGGCAATGATGATATCCATCGAAGGCTTACTCGAGGACGAGCAAGGTTTAAGCATGGGGGAGATGTTGACGGTGAAAATCCGTCAACCTAGCCATGAGTTTACCTTCGGTGTTGGCATGAGTTTTATACCTTATCCATTGGTACTAACCCCCGTGGTATAACAAGTTCACGTGTGCATGTCGGTTTTGGAGTTTAATGTTTATGCAGGGTTTTAGTGTTGAATGCAAGACTTTCGGGATAAGTTCATCAAGCACCTCATGACAAGACCTTGAAGCCCCGTTCAAGTCATGCAATGAAGCAAACTTAACTCCAAGAAGCCGGGGACTTGATCCGAGAAGACAACAGACTCCAGGGACCTGACCAGAAAAGTGCTGAATCTTGCAAGACAAGGAGTTGAGTCCAATTCGGAGAGAAACCGACGACATGGACCTACATGCAGAAGGGGGAAACATCCAGGAAGCAAGGGAACCGACCTGGAGCAAAGGAGCCCTCGGGCTGGGCCTAAATGGGCCCAGGCCGGCCGGCCCAGTCCGGTCGGCCCAGGCCCATTTAGGGCCCAAACACCCTCTCCTTTGCCCTAGCCGCCAATTGGGCTATTTATAGCCCCCTGACCGAGAGCCACGAGGAGAAGGATTCGTCTTCGGCCGCCGAGGAGCAGAGAAGAGAGGGACACCATGTCGGAGAGGAGAGGGTCGAGCTAGTTGACTAGGGTTTCCCTAGCCGACGTGGGAACCTTGCATGGAAGACCACGTCGGAGTTCCCGGAGCTAGAAGCAAGATGAAGGAAGGATCCCGGTGGTGATCTTGTGTATGTATCATTGTCATAGTTGAATTATCAAGTTGAATCTTTTCCTAGCGATCAAGTGTTTCCTCGAAGATTTCGTTTTTCGATCGGCTTTGCTTATTCCAATTCTATTCGTACGATAGATTACATAGGGTGTTCTTGTAGCCGAGGTGGCTAGAGGTACACGCCGGATCTTCCGAAAGAATCTCGACTTGTCTTTTGACTCGCCCTAAGCTCCCCGCATGAATAGGGATACGTTGTGACAGAACGGGGGTCTCGAAAGGCGGATGTTTTCGGATTTGGACGGGAAACCACGATTTAAAGAGGCTTCTATTAAGATTCAATTTGCTACTTCTTCTCTTGCTTGGAACTTCAACAAAATGCTTACCCCGATCCTTCTAGATCGGTTATCTACCCAATCTTACTTTGTTTTCTCCGGTTTTTAGTAGATTAGATCTGTTTTGTGTCTTTTACTTAGATGCATTAGGTTCTTTATTGAAGGATTGAAGTTATTTGGCTTTAATAGATTAAGTCTTGCGTCACACATTTGTTCCACGGATTCGATACCTTGGGTTCACCACTCGAAGGAAGAAGGGTCCCTTGACTACGACGGGAGACTTGTACGCTTGCGAGTCACAAACGAACTTTGATACAATTATTAAACGTCAACACCAAATCAGCTGAGTCAAACCTATTGACATTGGTCAAACCTAGGTCAACCTGGGTCCTCACCTCGAAAACCTCACCAACAAACCCTAATGACCCTCTTGATCAAGTCAACACACACTTGTGGTCAACCCTTGGTCAAAAGCACGTTCAAACCCCACTAAAACCCTGATGTTGATGAATGTCCTCTGGAACTTTTGCCGCGTTCTCCAAATTTCAGCTAAACATTTCAAAATCTACCAATATGAAAGTTGTCCAGTTTTTCGAGGGACACAACTTTTCATGTTGAATCGCATTTCAAATTTTGAATGGAAAAGGGTGGATAACTTGGTCAACTGACAGCAGCTCCTGTTCACGGAGACATGGTGGCATTCAATGTTTGGCTGCATTTTACGCAAAATCCATTGAGAAAAACACCCTAGAGCCTTTGTAAAAAGTTGTAGAGGGTAGTGAGATCTACATATTCAAAATTTTGTGCACTTCTATTCAAAATTTTGGACAATTTTGTGTTCAAACAGGTGCACGTCCAATTAACGTCAAGCAGAGCACGCTCCCCGTCGCGACGTCACGCGCCGCGCCCGCGTCCCACCCGTGCGCCGGCCGCCCTCGAAGTCCGCGCCGCGTGCCACCCGAGGCAGTGCGCCTTCCCTAGGCCGCCGGTGCCCCGAGGCGCCTTGAGGTCCACGCTGCGCCACGCACCATTCCCCTATGCGCGTCGGACCGACCAGACAAGCGCCGCGTCGGACCGTTGGTCCGTCCGCAGTCTTCTCCCCCTGTGCACCGTACCATGGCCAGCGTACTCGGTCCCATGGTCGCTAAGCAAGTGCGTGTCGCCTATAAAAGGTCGTCGCCCCTTACCTCGCGCACACAAGCGCCACTGCCTCACCTTGCTCCGCCACCGGCCTCTAGTAGATCTCCACCGCCGAGACTCCGGTCTTGCCCGCCGTCGGCGCCCTCCCCCCTAACCTACTCCCTAGACCACCTAAGAGCTCGCCGCGCCGCCCATTCGCTTGCCCCGGCCACGAGCTCGGCCGGCGAGGGGGCACGGCGGGCCGGCACCGGCCGTCGCCGCACGCACGACCCTACCGGCACCACCACCGCCCCAAACTCCTATTGAAATCGAGCCTTGGGACCCCGCAGTCACCCTCCGCCCGCGCCGGCCGGTCCCGCCGCTGGTTCGCCGGAATTTGGCTGGACCGCCGCCGGTCGGTGCCCGAGGACCACATTGTGAGGGACCAAGTCTTTCTGAGGGCCTAAGCGCAAACCGAGGGCTTTTCTGTAAGGATCTTAATCTTACAGGGGCCTGTCTACTAAACCTAATGTCAAATAGTAAAGCCACATTTGCTGAATCTTGCAAAATCCGTAGAAAATTGTAAAAAAATCAGAAAAATGCAAACCCAATTTTGTTGGATTCCTGGTGAAAAGTAATACAACTTTTGTTAAACTTGTCTAGGTAGTTTCCTGATAACTTTTGCATGAAAAATAGAAATGTAAAAATTAAGATCTGTTGTATCTCAAAATCCATAGATCCTCTATAGCTAATTTTTGGCTATGTTGTGTGTTATGTTATGACTAGCTTCTATGCCAAAAATTGCACAAAGTTATGTTGTAAATCTTTTTATATAAATTGTTTTCTATTTCTGCTGAATCTATCCAAATGATTTTTGAAGCTAAAAATAATTAGATTTTTGTACCCAACTTCTGCATGTTGTCTTTTTATGACAAAATGCACCTCTGGTGAATTAATAACAATTTTATAATTAACAGAAATATTTATTCTTGAAATATGCTTGTTTCTCTTTGTAATTGCATAGCTCAAGATTCATAATAGTTCTAGGTATATATGCTGCATTCCTAGGTTAGTTTTGGACCATATAGCATGTGTGAGTATGTTTGAATCAATTGGATGCTTATTTATTTTTTGTGTGCATTTACCTTGTCTTTGCTAGCTAGCTTTTGTTATTTTCGATATAATTAAATTTGTAGCTCTCCTAAGTGTGCATGTGAGTGCAGTGGCCTCGTTTTGATTCATAATGCTTAATAACACCCCTCCCTAAATTTTAATAATTTATTTTATGAATAAGAGCTATGAAAGCATTTAAGGCTTAATAAGTCAATTAAATGGGAAAATCACCAACGCACCTTTAATAACCTTTTGTGTGTGTATATCTTATTAAAAAGCTAAATGATACCAACCGATTGCTGTTTGTGTATTTAAATTAAACTATTTCTGTCGATGTTTTAGACCGCAACCTACTAAGGGGAGTACCCGAAGTAGATGAATGTGGCCTCGCCGAGATCGGTAACTCGAAGGAAGAGACACGTGGCACACAATTTAGACAGGTTCGGGCCGCGAGGTGCGTAATACCCTACGTCCTGTATGCTGCGTAGCTCTGGATTGATTGGGTGCGATTACAAGATGATGCAATCTTAAGCCGTGAGAGAGAGAGGGGTCCCTACCTCGCCTTATATAGTCCGGGAGGCAGGGTTACAAGTCGGTTAAGGGAGAGAGTACAAGTCGAGTACGTCTAGGAGTCCTCTATACAGTGCGGGACATGTACAGCTTCCTATCCGAGTACTTCTCCTCTATAGTCCTTATGCTCCACGCCAGCAGGTGCCATGCAGCGCAAGTCGGGTAGTCCCAGGGGCCCACCGAGTAGTCGGTCCTGGTACCCACCGAGGTAGTGGGCCCAGGGAGGTCCATACTGTCGGTGTTTTAGACCGGCAACCTACTACAGGGAGTACCCGAAGTAGATGAATGTGACTCGCCGAGATCGGTAACTCGAAGGAAGAGACACGTGGCACACAATTTAGACAGGTTCGGGCCGCGAGGTGCGTAATACCCTACGTCCTGTATGCTTCGTAGCTCTGGATTGATAGGGCACGATTACAAGATGGTGCAATGGTGCGCCGTGAGTTGTATGAGAGGAGATTGGATGAAGGGATCGGTCCCTGCCTCGCCTTATATAGTTCGGGAGGCAGGGTTACAAGTCGGAGTAGGAAGAGAGTACTAGTCGAGTACGTCTAGGAGTCCTCTGTACAGTGCGGAACATGTACAGCTTCCTAACCGAGTACTACTCCTGTGTAGCCCTTGCGCTCCACGCCTTCAGATGCCGTGTAGCGCAAGCCGGGTAGTCCCAGGGGTCCACCGAGTAGTCGGTCCTAGTACCCACCGAGGTAGTGGGCCCAGGGAGGTCCATACGACAAGCCCCCGAATACTTTGTAGTCGAGAAGGATAGCTTCAAGTAGTCTTGACGGCCTTAACGAGTAGTCCTCAAGCGTCCCTGAGCGCTACAAGTCAAAAGTCCTCAAGAGTAGTCGAAGCATCCCGAGGCTGGAATGTACTCCAGCTGATGTTTGAGCAATCTTGAAGTCTTCTCGAGTAGTCCCAAGCGTCCTTGAAATCTACCTTCGAAGGTCTTCAAGAAATGCCAGTCTTGTCTTGAAGCCGGAGCCGTCATGGAGGTACGATTTGCAGAACCGCACTCCACATGGAATAGCCCCCGAGCCTCGAGCCGCGGGCTCTGGCTTAGGGTCCATCTGAAATCTTGGCAAGTTAATCCCGAAAAATCCGGAGAGAAAAAACCGAAGGACACGTGGCACGGAGCCCCCGAGCCTTGAGTCGAGTACTTTCTCTCGAATTGAAGGGTCTTCTTGGAGAATGTGTCCTGAGATGCTCTTGAGACTAGCCGCTTCCCAGGTGGTCGAGTAGAAGTAGCCGAGCCCCCGAGGTGAGGCGCGTCGACTAGTAGAATTCGAAGAGTCACGCGCAGCCGCTGAGTCAGCCGCGCGTGGACTTATCCGACCGCCGTTACGGAGGCGATTTGGCTTATAAATAGAAGCCAAAACCCTTAGGGTTTTTCACCCATTTGAGCCGCAGTCATTTCCATTTGAATCTTGAAGCAAAATCCACTCCCAGCAGCCCGCTGCCGCCGCAGTAGATCTGAGCGCATCGCCTCCCGAAGCCTTTAGGGTAGCCCCCGAGCGGATGCGAGTGAAAACTCCTTGCACTTGGAGAATGAAGCCGTCGCCGTCGAAAACTTCCAAGGCCGGCGGGAATAAGAGGGGCCGTCCAGAGGCCGCCGCGGCTGCCACCAGTGCAGCGCCGCCCGTGTCGCCACCGCGCGCTGATCCAAGCCGCGAGTGGAAGAAATCGAAGGTCAAGACGGAGGACCTGCTGACCCTGTTGAACAGCGGGTTCATCAGAAAGAAGGAGGTTGACATGTGGAGATCCGCCGCAGGAGATCCTTATCCGATGGAGAAGGCCGAAGACGAGATCCCGATGTTCTCGCGCTTCTTGGAGCGCGGCCTTGCGCTCCCAGCAAGCGACTTCTTCAAAGGGCTGCTCGGGTACTACGGAATCGAGTACCTCAACCTGAACCCCAACGGCATCTTCCACACGTCGGTCTTCGTCCACTTCTGCGAAGCCTTCCTAGGAATCAAGCCGCACTGGGTGCTCTTCCGGAAGTTCTTCCGCGTCAAGCCGCAGCCCAGCGCCTCCAACCCCAGAGTAGTCGGAGGGGCCGGAATCCCGCCGAGGGAGGACGCCGCGGAGCGCACGGCGTACAAGCTCGTGGACTCCAACACCGACCGGAAGACGAGATGGTTCTACATCACGAACCACCATCCCGGACTACCGAAGCCGAGCGGACGGCAGCCCAGGCACCGAGATTGGTGGAACACGGAGCCCACCATGCAAGAGGGGATCCAGCTCCCCGAACTGCTAGCACGCATCAAGACTCTCAAGGATGCGGGACTGAGGGCTGAGCACGTGGCCTTCAGTTTCATGAAGCGCAGGATCCAGCCGCTGATGGCGCGGGATACGCTGGGCTTCGAGTACACCGGCGACGACGACTCGTCGCGGATGCCGGGGGGCGAGTTGGACGACAATGACATCGTCGAACGGTTGTCGCGTATCTTCAAGGACATGCCGCCGTACACGGCGTGTCCGGTCGAGGAGTACTCCGCCGCGCGCCCGCCCAACGAGGTGAGTAGTCGTACCCCCCTCGTCGAGTAGTGAGTACTCGTAGTGAAGTTGCTGACGCCTTGTGTCTTTGCGCAGGATGATGTGAAGCGGTTCGTCTCCGAGCCGCAGCCGCCACCGAGCGGGATCGAGATCCCAGCGGAGGGGAAAGTGAAGGAGCGCCGCGAAGTCGGTGAAGGCGACGACACCGTCATCGTGGAAGATACCTCCGATGACGACGACGAAGATGAAGAAACTCTTCAGGACCGCTTCCAATTGCGGTCGAGGTTTAGCCGTCCGGGCTTGCCTCATGTGCCACTTGTTCAAGACCCTCCGGCTAGCCTGGAGGCTAGCCTTGCTGCGCGGCCACGGAAGCCGCGCAACCCCGCCAAGAAGCGGGTGGCGAAGAAGATGAAGGTCTCAGAGACCACGCCTCCGGAGGTGAGTTATCTTGAGCAGAGTAGTCGGGTACCCGCTGTTCGAGTACATTGCTGACGAGTAGTCTTCCCTTGTGTGCAGGAGGTGCCGCCAGCGGAGCCCGTCGAAGAGGGCGACGAGGGCATGTGGGACACGGTGGGGGAACCGGCTGGAAGCCGAAGTCCAGCCCCCACTGTCGAGGAGCTCCTGGCGCAGCTGGAGCGCCAGCCCGCTGCTCCAGCAGAGAGCAGAGGACCCGTGGCCGCCACCGTTGGAAAGGTGGTGACCCCTGGAGCGGGAGGTGAAGGTGCTACTGCCGCCGCCGCCGTGGAGGAGGCAGTAGCCGAAGAGGCGGAGGAGGAGGCGCCCGCCGAGGGTGGACTGGTTGATATTGCCAGCATCCTCGGTGCTCCGGCCGTGACCATCGTCCGGTCGAGCTTGTAAGTACCATGTCCTCACGAGTAGTACTTGATGTAGTAGTCGATGTCTGCCTGACGACCTTCTGTGAATACTTCTGCAGAAAATCCACATATCTAAGCTGGGATGGAGACGAGCCCTCATCAGCGGTGGCGGAAGAAGCTGCGCCGCCCGTCGAGGAGGCCGCTCCAGAAGCCCAAGCCACGACCGAGCCCCCGGCTACCGAGGCGCCGCGCGCAGGCGGTCGTAGTCGAAGGTGAGTACCCTTCTTGAAGCTGTAGAATTCCAGGATGAGTAGTCGTAGGCACTGATGCGCGTGTCGTTTGCTGGCAGGCGCTGAAGGAGGTGACATCCCTGCAGGGGTGCCCATGCAGGAGTTGACACCAGAGGCCCCAGAGGCTGCGGAAGGAGCCCCCGAGCCCGTGGGGGAAGTCGTCGAGAAGACCGCCGGGGGAGAAGCGATCACCACGCCGCCAGAGATTGCTTTGGAGGTGGCTGTACGCTCCCCTGAGATCCAAGACACGGAGCCTATCCGCTCAGCGCTGATGACAGAGGCTACGTCGAGTAGCCGCGGCGGGATAGAACTCCTGGCCAACGATCTCGTCGAGCCGGCAACGGTGGCCCAGCACCTGGAGGCAATCCGGCGAGCCGAACAATGGATGAAGGTACGTAGCCGTAGCCCCCTGAGTAGTCAATCCTTTTGCCGTTGAGTACTCTTCTTGACTTGAGCTTGTCTTGTGCAGGACGTCGCGGAGCGATCCCGCGAGAAGTCGAATCTTCTTCAAGGTTACGGCGACACCTTGCTCCGAGCTGAGGCCCTGGAGGGGCAGCTCGTGAAGTCGCGGAAGCACGCGGCCGCCATGCAGTCAAAACTCGACGCCGCCTTCGCTAATTACCACAACGACGTGATGGAGTTGCAGGCGAAGGGCGACGAGTTGGTACGGAAGAACAAAGGCCTCCGCAACAAGAATAAAGGTATGTCCTTTTGACTTGTCGGGTACTCGTTGGAAGTCGTGAAGCCTCTGACCCGTTGTTGTGTTTCCGTGTTGCAGAGCTTGAAGGCCAGGTGGAGCACCGAAGGCCTCGGAGGTCGGCATGAAGAACCTCTTCTACCGGGAGCAAGAAGCCCGCCAGGTACTTGAGCTCGACTACAAGGAGCTCGCCTTCGAGTGCGAGAAGCACATGGAGCTGCGGATTGCCTCTGACAGAGATCTCGTCAACTGCTACAAATCTTTGTAGAAGTTGAATGAAGATTGCGAGGCGCTCCGGGCCCAGCTGAAGGACCTTGAAGAGGCTGCTCTCCCGATCGCGAGGCTCCTGGTGCCGCACCCGGGCGGCCCCAAGATCGCTCCTCTGGCGGATCGACTTCGTGAAGCACCAAGCCGGCTGGCCGCCTACGTCAAGCACATGGCCAAGTCGATCCCGAAGCAAGTCCTGGCCTTCATGAAGTCGTACTTCCCGAAGGCTCCAGTGGAGGTGGTCGCCGGCGGGGTAGCCGCCAACTGCTCGGATGAGCAGTTGTCGGTGTTTTAGACCGGCAAACCTACCAAGGGGGTACCCGAGGTAGTAGATTGTGCGGTGGGGATCGTGATCGGGAGACCGAGAACTCGAAGGTACGCGCGAGGACACGGGACACAAGATTTATACAGGTTCGGGCCGCCAAGGTGGCGAACCCTACGTCCTGTTTGGGGGATCAAGTATGGCGCCCTGCGCTTGGTGTTGGTCGTCCCCGGAGGGATCGGGGATGTGCGGCTAGGTACCCGGCCCTCCTTTATATAGTCCAGGGGGAGGGTTCCTAGTCGGTTACAAGGCAGGAGTCATAGTAGGATTACACAGAGCGAGTCCTAGTAGGAGTACAGGGGAATTCTACAAGGAGTCCGTCTTCTACTATTCTTCCTTCCTTGCACGAGTACCCGGGGAGTATGCCCGACAAGCCCTCAAGCACGTTGGAGTCGAGAGTAGTAGTTCGAGTAGTCTTGAAGCCTCTTCGAGTAGTTCTTGAGCGTCCTCGAGTACTGCTTGGAGAAGCCTTCATTAGTACTTGAACTGTCGCGAGGCTGGAAGGTGGTCTAACTCATCAGTCTTGAAAAAATTTGAATGATGGGTGTAGCATAGCAGCCCCCGAGCCTTGAAATGATTAGGTAATCAATCCAAGGGTCTTCAGTGTTCGCGAAGCCATCATCCGAGTACTCTTGCAGCGTGTAGCCCCCGAGATAAGAGAGCCGTATGAGCCACGTCGAGTAGTGATTGGTGAGGAGCCCCCGAGCTTGAGAGCGAGCGAAGCATGCTGAAGTTATCTTCAAGTAGCCCCCGAGCTGGAGAGATTCCAAGTAGTAGTTTGGCATTGAGCCGTGGAGCTTGAGAAATAGTCGTGCCGTTAGAGCGGACTTTAGATGCAACCGAAGTCGACTTTAAATGCCGGCAGAGCGGACTTTAGAATGCGACTTGAAAACCGAAGTCGACTTTGTGCCGCGCGGAGCGGACTTTGAGATGCGACTTGAAAACCAAAGTCGACTTTAGTGGCCGCGCGGAGCGGACTTTGATATGCGACTTTAGAAGTCGACTTTAGGATGCCGCGCGGAGCGGACTTTGAGATGCGACTTGAAAACCGAAGTCGACTTTAGTTGCCGCGCGAAGCGGACTTTAAGGTGCGACTTGAGAAGTCGACTTTAAGATGCCGCGCGGAGCGGACTTGATATGCGACTACAATAGTCGACTTTGTGCCACGCGGGGTGGACTTAAGATGCAGAAAACGAAAAAGCACTTTCCGGAAAGCCAAAGCGAATGAAAAATCAGAGAAAACGAATAGTTTTGCCGCCGGAGCGGGCTTAAGATTGCGACCGGAGTCGGCTTGTGCCACCGGAGTGGGCTTAAGTACCTGAGCCATGGATTTCAGACCCAAGGTACAGTTGCCGCCGGAGCGGGCTTGAGGGTGCGACCGGAGTCGGCTTGTGCCACCGGAGTGGGCTTGGATGCGACCGTTAGCGTCGACTTGTGCCACCGGAGTGGACTTGAGTACCTGAGCCATGGATTTCAGACCCAAGGTACGATTGCCGCCAAAGAGGGCTTGTGCCACCGGAGTGGGCTTAAGTACCTGAGCCATGGATTTCAGACCCAAGGTACGGGTGCCACCGTAGTGGGCTTGAAGGTGCGACCGGAGTCGACTTGCGTACCTGGGCCATGGATTTCAGACCCAAGGTACGGATCGCGAGTACTTAGGGCACATGGACCCATGGTACAGAGCGTGAAGACCACGTGCAGCTAGGTTCCATCGTCGCCAGGACCCGAGGGCCGCTTACAGCTAGGTTCCATCGAAGCTTACACACGTAGTATGCCACTGAAGCAGGCGAAGATGCGACCGGAGTCGACTTTAAGATGCCGCACGGAGCGGACTTTAGAATGCGACTTAAAAACCGAAGTCGACTTTGTGCCGCGCGTAGCGGACTTTAGAAACTGCCTCCTAGGGATAGCCCCCGAGTTGATGAAGTAGACTCGTGGCGACTTGATTGATATGCCCCAAGAGTAGTCAGCGAGTGTAGCTTACGTGGAAAACCCGCCGAGAAGCATACACAAATGAGTAGTCGGCTAGTAGTCCTACATGATGAGGAGAACAAGCCAAGAAAACAGTAATCATTTAGATAAATGACTTAGCCGTTGCTGCCTAGGCAGACTTGTAGATGAAGCCGTGGCGGTCGGTGATGGAGCCGCGACGGTTGTTGTTGAAGTCGACTAGTCAGAGTTGATTCCGACTAGTTGTTGGGGGCGTGACTGCCGTTCTCGACTAGTTTGGAAAACTAGTCGAGATGAATGGTCGGCGCGATGCGACCGGGGAAGATGACGTCGTGGCGGCGCGCGGCGTACTCGAAGTAGAGCCAGTGTTGCCGCGAGGCAAGTAGTCACCACGCACGGCGTGGCTGAAGTAGAGCCAGCGTGGCCGCAAGACGAAGTCGCGGCGCACGGAGTGGTCGACGACGAGCCTGGGCGAGGCAGAGTAGTCGACGACGAGCCTGCGCGAGGCGGAGTAGTCGACGACGACGAGCGGCGCGACGAGCCGCATGACGAGCCGCGCGACGTGCCGAGGCACCCGGACGCGCCGGCGGAGGCGAAGTAGTCGACGACGAGCCTGGGCGAGGCAGAGTAGTCGACGACGAGCCTGCGCGAGGCAGAGTAGTTGACGACGACGAGCGGCGCGACGAGCCGCATGACGAGCCGCGCGACGTGCCGAGGCACCCCGACGCGCGGCGGAGGCGAAGTAGTCGACGACGAGCCCGGGCGAGGCGGAGTAGCCGACGACGAGCCCGTGCGAGGCGGAGTAGTCGACGACGACGAGCGGCGCGACGAGCCGCATGACGAGCCGCGCGACGTGCCGAGGCACCCGGACGCGCGGCGGAGGCGAAGTAGTCGACGACGAGCCTGGGCGAGGCGGAGTAGTCGACGACGAGCTTGCGCGAGGCGGAGTAGTCGACGACGACGAGCGGCGCGACGAGCCGCATGACGAGCCGCGCGACGTGCCGAGGCACCCGAACGCGTGGCGAAGACGAAGTAGTCGATGACGAGCCTGGGCGAGGCGGAGTAGTCGACGACGAGCGGCGCGACGAGCCGCATGACGAGCCGCGCGACGTTGCTGAAGCAACCGGAAGTGCGGCGTAGGAAAATTGATTCCGCTTTGACAAGAGCAAGGAGACTTGCTTCAATGGATCTCGGCGAGTCGACGAGTAGATTGATCTTGTTGACGAGGGTCCTTCGAATTCGCCCGGTGGTGATGATCACCCCCTACCTGGCGCGCCAGTGTCGGTGTTTCAGACCGGCAAACCTACCAAGGGGGTACCCGAGGTAGTAGATTGTGCGGTGGGGATCGTGATCGGGAGACCGAGAACTCGAAGGTACGCGCGAGGACACGGGACACAAGATTTATACAGGTTCGGGCCGCCAAGGTGGCGAACCCTACGTCCTGTTTGGGGGATCAAGTATGGCGCCCTGCGCTTGGTGTTGGTCGTCCCCGAGGGACGGGGGATGTGCGGCTAGGTACCCCGCCCTCCTTTATATAGTCCAGGGGGCGGGTTCCTAGTCGGTTACAAGGCGGAGAGTCATAGTAGGATTACACAGAGCGAGTCCTAGTAGGAGTACAGGGGAATTCTACAAGGAGTCCGTCTTCTACTATTCTTCCTTCCTTGCACGAGTACCCGGGGAGTATGCCCGACAGCAGTACGCAGAGCTGCTGGAGCAGATGGCTCCCGTAGCGGAGCAGGTAGCCGAAAAGCTGAACCTCTAGTAGCCCTGCATAGATAGCTAGTAGCCATAGTTGTACAGGAAACACTTGTAATGAATTGTTCATGTATCAATGAAATGAGATTTTCCAGCAATGAGTACTCGTAATCGCAATCTTAGAGTGCGGAGCGCCCATCGTGGAGTAGGTGCGAGTAGTGGCACTCGACTTCAGTAGTCCCGTTGTAGGGAGTAGACAGTAAGTAAGTTGATGGACAATCAAACTTTATTACTGAAGAAGTACACCTGGGTGGCCAGGGCCGTAGTTACAAGTAGTCGCCTGGACCCGGAGGCCGCTTACAGCTAAGTAGCGCTGGAGCGGGTAGCCGCTTGCAGCAAGTGATCCGTAGGTAGCCGTGTAGGCTGGATCGCAGATCCGTAGGTAGCCGCGCGGGCTGGATCTTGGAGTGTGGTCTCTTGGTAGACCGCTGCTAGAGTCCTTGACGCTCGTCGCAGCCCATGGTCCGTAGGTAGCCGCACGGGCTGGACCCTGGAGGAGAGTAGTCCGGAGACTGTAGCCAGGACCCGGAGGGTCGCTCGCGGCAAGGGGCGCTGATTTAGTCGATTGGACTTGAACCCCGGAGTAGTCGAGTAGACTAGGCGTAGAATCGACAGAGCTGGTCGACGTTCCACGAGTTGTTGACGTCTTCGCCTTCAAGTGTTTGGAGGCGGTAGGAGCCCGGCCCGGTCACCTTAGCCACGGTGAAGGGGCCTTCCCAGGGGGAGCTGAGCTTGTGGAGTCCTTCCGTGTTCTGGATACGGCGGAGGACAAGATCTCCAACGTTGAAGGAGCGTTCCTTGACGTTGCGATCATGGTAGCGTCGGATACCCTCCAGGTACCTTGCTGATTGGACGAGGGCGGCGCAGCGAGCTTCTTCGAGGCTGTCGATATCAACTCGTCTGCTGTCTTCTGAGACGCCTTCGTCATAGTGCTCCACTGCTGGCGAGTTCCATATGACGTCGGCAGGGAGGATGGCTTCAGAGCCGTAGACTAGGAAATAGGGGGATTGCCCCGTTGGCTTGGATGGTTGAGTCCGCAGCCCCCAGAGTGCGTTGGGTAGTTCCTTGATCCACTTGCCCCCTTTGGAGTTAGCAGCGTCGTGTAGCCGCTTTTTGAGGGCGTCGAGCACCATCCCATTGGCGCGCTCGACTTGTCCGTTGGCCCGTGGATGGGCGACTGAGACGTATCGGACGTCTATTCCGCTTTGTTCTCGCGGTACTCCCGCGGGGCGGGTGGTTGTTAAGTTGGACCCCGTGTCCGTGATGATGCGGTGGGGTAGCCCGTAGCGGTGTACGAGTTCATCCAGAAGTCGAGTACTCGTCGCCCTTGGGGCATGTGACCGGCTTGACCTCGATCCACTTGGTGAACTTGTCGATAGCCACCCGTACTCGTTGAATCTTCCTAGCGCAGTTGGCAGTGGCCCAATCATGTCGAGCCCCCAGCAGGCAAAGGGCCAGGTTGGCGGTATGGTGACTAGCTTGTAGGCTGGGACGTGTTGCTGCTTGGCGAAGAACTGACATCCTTGGCACCTTTTGACGAGTTCTTCGGCATCGCCCAGGGCTGTGGGCCAGTAGAAAGCTCGCCGGAAGGCCTTGCTGACCAGCGTGCATGAAGACGCGTGGTTGCCGCAGACGCCCTTGTGGATCTCCTCCAAGATGTCCTTGCCTTCTTCATGAGGGACGCACTTCATGAGTACTCCAGAAGATGCACCCCGCTTGTAAAGCTTGTCTCCGATGAGGACGTAAGACTTGGCGCGGCGGACGAGTTGTTCGGCTGCGTTCTTGTCGGAGGGGACCTTCTGCTCGCTGAGGTAGTCGATGAAGGGTTGCCTCCGTCCACGTCGATCATCATGACCTCCCCGCCCACCGGTGGATGAGCCGGTACGGTGGTCGGTGGCGCCGGCTCCGGGATGGATGGCGCGTGAAGCTCATGGACGAAGACGCCCCGCGGTACTTGGGCGCGGGTGGATCCGAGCTTCGAGAGGACGTCCGCCGCAACGTTGTTGTCGCGGATGATGTGATGGAACTCGAGACCATAGAATTTGTTCTCGAGCTTGCGGACTTCTAGGCGTAGGCGTCCATGTTCTCCTTGTTGCGGTCCCGGGACTTGTTGACTTGGTTGATGACCACCGCGGAGTCGCCGTAGACTAGTAGCCGCTTGATGCCCGGTGAAGCCGCGAGGCGGAGCCCGTGTAGGAGAGCTTCGTACTCGGCTTCATTGTTTGAGACCTTCCGAAGATCTGCGGGACGTACTTGAGTTGTTCGCCCGTTGGAGAGATCGAGGAGTACCCCCGCGCCGCGCCCTCGAGGTTGAGTGAGCCATCGAAGTACATCACCCAATGCTCTGGTCGCACGGTGGGAGTAGGTAGCTGGTTTTCCCGCCACTCTGCCATGAAGTCGACTAGTGCTTGCGACTTGATGGCTGTGCGTGGCTTGAAGTCGATGGTGAGGGCGCCGAGCTCGACGGCCCACTTGGAGATTCTTCCGGTGGCGTCTTGGTTCCTCAGGATGTCGCCGAGCGGGTAGTCGGTGACGACGGAGACCGAGTACTCCTGGAAGTAGTGTCTTAGCTTCCGCGAGGTGATGAGTAGAGCGTACGGGGAGCTTCGCACGGCCGGTAGCGAGCCTTGGACTCGATAGAACCTCGCCGATGAAGTAGACCGGGCGCCGGACCGGATAGGTGTGGCCGTCTTCCCCGCCGCTCGACAACGATGGCGATGCGACCACGTGAGTAGTCGCGCCTAGGTAGAGCAAGAGGCTGCTCGCCCTTGTGAGGAGCCGTGAGGATTGGCGGCTTTGACAGAAGTCCTTGAGCTGGGCAAGGGCTTGATCCGCCTCTCGTAGTCCACACGAACTTCTCATGATGCTTGAGAAGTTTGAAGAAGGGGAGGCCCCGTTCTCCTAGCCTCGAGATGAATCTGTTCAATGCCGCCATGCACCCCGTCAACTTCTGGACGTCTTTGATGCTCGTGGGAGCTTTCATGCTGGTGATGGCGGAGATCTTCTCGGGGTTGGCTTCGATGCCGCGCTGGCTGATGATGAAGCCGAGTAGTTTACCCGAAGGGATGCCGAAGACGCACTTGTTTGGGTTGAGCTTCCAGCGGTACTCGCGTAGCGATGCGAAGGTCTCTTCAAGGTCGTCGATGAGGGTACTGGAGTCCCTGGTTTTGACAACCACGTCATCCACGTAGGCCTCGACGTTCTTGTTGAGTTGCCGCTTGAAGCAGGCCTGGATGGCCCGTTGATAGGTAGCGCCGGCGTTCTTCAACCCGAATGACATGGTCGTGTAGCAAGACGCGCCAAACGGGGTGATGAACGCGGTCTTTTCCCCGGTCTTCCTCCTTGATTGCGATCCGGTGGTACCCGGAGTAGCATTCGAGGAAGCAGAGCAGGTCGCAGCCCGCCGTGGAGTCGATGACTTGGTCAATCTGCGGCAACCCGAAGGGGTCCTTGGGGCAGTGCTTGTTGAGGTCGGTGTAGTCGACGCACATCCTCCACTCGTTCGAGTTCTTCTTGCGGACGAGGACGGCGTTGGCTAGCCACTGAGGATGGAAGACTTCTCTGATGAAGCCAGCTGCGAGTAGCTTGGCGAGCTCCTTCTTGATGGCATCCCGTCTGTCGTCGGCAAAACGTCGGAGGTGTTGTCGCTTGGGGGTGGCCTTTGGATCGACGTTGAGGGCGTGCTCAATCAGCCCCCCGGGGCACTCCCGGCATGTCCGCCGGCTTCCACGCGAAGATGTCGCGGTTAGCCCGAAGGAAGCTGATGAGCGCGTCTTCCTATTTGGGGTCGAGGCCGGCCCCGATGGTGGTGGTCTTGCTGGGGTCGCCTGTTCCAAGGTCGACCGCCCTGACGAGTACCTCCTCAGGTGGCTGAGGTTTGTTGGTGCTGTCAGACTTCTCTGGGATGTCGAGTTCGCTCGTGGCGAGCTTCTTCGACGCGGCATAGACCTCCATCATTGCGTTGGGTACTTGGTTCGTGGAGGCGATCACCACGGCCTCTATATCGCAGTCGTGGGAGATCTTCAAGTCCCCTTGGAGGGAGAGTACGCCGGCTGGACTTGGCATCTTGAGTACCAAGTAGGTGTAGTGGGGCACCGCCATGAACTTGGCGATGGCCGGTCTGCCGAGGATGGCATGGTAAGAAGTCTCGAAATCCGCGACCTCAAACATGATGTACTCGGTGCGGTAGTTATCCCGAGACGCCCCGAAGGTAACTGGCAGTACCACTGAGCCCAGTGGGATAGCCGCGTTGCCTAGGACGATGCCGTAGAAGGGCGTGCTGCTCTTGGTGAGCATGGGGGTGACGTCGAGGTTCATCTTCTTCAAGGTTTTGGTGAAGAGGACGTTGAGCCCGCTTCCACCGTCGATGAGCACCTTGTTGAGCTTGGAACCCGCCACGGTTGGCTTCAGGACGAGGGGGAACCGTCCTGGTTCGGAGAAGTTGGTCCATTGGTTTGCGCGGGAGAAGGTGATGGGTACCTCCGACCACCTGAGAGGGGTCGGGACCGCTGGTTCAATGGACATCACTTCACGACGGGTAGCCTTCTGCTCCCGCCTGCTGGGCAGTCCGCCGAAGAGGACGTTGACGGTCTTCTCGGGTTCTTGGAAGTCGTTGTCGTCGTCGTCCTTCTTCTTGCCCTTTTGGTCGGGAGGGTGCGGTGGCTCCGGCGTATCCTTGAGTGCGTGCCTGAGCTGGTAGCACTGCTCGGTAGTGTGGTTGCCGTTTGGATGCCACGGGCACTTCTCTTTCAGCAGGTCCTTGAACCCGCCAGAATTCTTCTTCGAGTTCCCTTTCGGAGGGCGCTGGATAGCCGCGACGGTGTTGTCTGGCTTGCGCTTGCGGTTGGAACCCGAGTAGTAGTTGTTGTTGTTGTTGTTGCGGCCGCCTTGGTTTGCATTGCTGCGCCGCCGCCGCCCGGTTCTCGCTTGGACTTGCCGCGGATGGCGTCGTACTTGGCGTTGGCCTTGTCCTCTTCATCCGCCCGAGACGTGATCATGTCCTTGAGGTGGGGAATGGACCTGGGGCGGCGACGACCGAAGTCTTCGAAGGTGCGGCGATGGTAGAGGCCGTCCTGGAAGAGGTCGATGACCTCCTTGTCGGTGACGTCGACGACGGTAGCGCGCTTGTCGAAGAAGCGGCGCATGTACTTGCGGAGGGTCTCGCCTTGTTCCTGCTTGATCATGGCAAGGTCCATGCGAGTACCCGAACAGCCCATGGCGCCCGCGAAGTTACTCGTGAACTGCTCCTTCAGCTGGTCCCACTTGTCAATCGAGTGCTTGTCCAGCGACTCGAGCCATGTGAGTGGAGCTTGGTCCAGACGAAGGGGAAGTAGAGGCATTTGGTGTCGCTGTTGCCGCCAGCGTTCTCGATGGAGAGGGCGTAGCATCGGAGCCACTGGATGGGATCCTGCT
The DNA here is from genome assembly GCA_947561735.1 of Cenchrus americanus. Taxonomy (NCBI): domain Eukaryota; kingdom Viridiplantae; phylum Streptophyta; class Magnoliopsida; order Poales; family Poaceae; genus Cenchrus; species Cenchrus americanus. The sequence continues at coordinate 195,428,378 of OX387242.1, forward strand.
TCGCGTCGTACTTGGTGATCCCCAAGGGCTTGAACTTGTCGGGGAGGAGCAGGTTGCGAAGCCGGGGTGAGAAGGCGGGGAAGCCGTCGCCTTCAGCAGCGGTGGTCGACTTCTTCCGCCGCAGCTCCTCGATCTTCTGGCGAGCATCGTACCCGCCATGAGAGGCACCGGAGGCGTGGCTGTTCGCGTGGCCGTGGCCGCCGCGGCTGCCGCCGCCTCTAGCCCTCCCGTGGGCCCCGTGGTTGGAGGCCGCCGCCGTCGCCGCCACCGCCGTCGGTGTCGTTGCCGCCGCCACCGGCCGGAGCGCGGTGGGGGACGACTTCTCGGTTGCCTTGGTCTTGTCGTGAAGGTCCGCCGGCGTTGGAGCGGCGGCGGTTTGGGTCAGCCGGGAGGTCAGCTCGAGTACGGTTGGGGCCGGGGTCGGCCGCTGCGACTAGTAGCTTCATTGTCGCGGGGGTTTAGCCGGGGAGAGGTTGGTTGACTCTCGTTGTCGACCCGCATGAAGTAGGCTTCTTCGGCCGAGCTTGGCGATGACCTCTCCGCGCGTATGCCCCGAGCTCGACGTGCGATCGTCGTGATCGACATGAGGCATTGCTCGGGGGTGGTGTGTACTCGCTCTCGACCGCCTTGAGAGCTTCCGCAAGGTTGCGGATGGGGAGGTTGTCCCCCGAGCCGCCGGCGTCGTTCATCGCGCTTCTGTTGCGTTCGCGTCGAGCGTCCCCGTTGGCGGCCGGTCTTGTCTGCGAGGTACGTCGGCGACGCCTCGTACGCGGAGATGTCCTCCGTGTACTGTCTTCGGCCGTGCACGAGGGTCCCGGGAGTTTCGCCGGCAGCCCATGAAGACTTGGCGATCGGGGGTACCCAAGCCGGACTCGGAGGGTGCCACCTCGGTTGGTGTGTTTGAGTCGGCCCGGGCCGGTGGTGTTCCCTCCCGGAACGGTAGTGAGTCGATGTAGGCGACGTAGCGCGAGTCCTCCTTTGCCGTGTCGGCGAGGCTTGCGGTCAGGCCAGTAGACGTATCTTCCGGCCGGCGTCGATCTTATAACCAGCCCAGAGGCTGGCTCTGACAAGGGAAGCTCAGTGGAGTCATCTTCGGACTCGGGCTCCTCAGGGTCCGACCCAAAGTCGAACTCGTAATCCGGGTTCGAGTAGAACTCGGAGAGAGGGCTGGAATCTGAGATGTGGTCGGGGGCGGCGTCGGAGTCCGAGTTGTACTCGGTTACGGGCTCCTTGCCGGCCCGGCGTGGTGTAGGAGCCTCCGTGCGGGCCCGGCCGAGGACGCGGGGGCCACGCGCGGAGCGCTGGCGTGGTGAAGGGGCCGCCTGCGATGGCTGAGCAGCCAGCTCGCATGCGATGGCCCATGGCGACGTCGGGTTCGAGTTGGAGACGGACTCGAGCTCGAAGTCAGCGTGGTGGTTGAAGAGCGAAACTTCGCCGATCTTGCCGGCGAGTTCGCCCGTGACGACTTCGGGAAGCGTCACGAGGCCTGTCCTCGAGTCGTGCTGCATGATCAGGCGGTGCTGGAAGGAGCCCGCGCCATCAGCAGTGCAGACCCAGGCGCCGAAGACGAAGGTGTCGCCACGGTTGAAGGCGACAGTTGGCTTGATGTAGACGAAAGCCGTCGAGTTCGCCATGTGATCTCGAGCGAGGGCCCCTACCTGGCGCGCCAGCTGTCGGTGTTTTAGACCGGCAACCTACTACGGGGAGTACCCGCAGTAGATGAATGTGACTCGCCGAGATCGGTAACTCGAAGGAAGAGACACGTGGCACACAATTTAGACAGGTTCGGGCCGCGAGGTGCGTAATACCCTACGTCCTGTATGCTTCGTAGCTCTGGATTGATAGGGCACGATTACAAGATGGTGCAATGGTGCGCCGTGAGTTGTATGAGAGGAGATTGGATGAAGGGATCGGTCCCTGCCTCGCCTTATATAGTCCGGGAGGCAGGGTTACAAGTCGGAGTAGGAAGAGAGTACTAGTCGAGTACGTCTAGGAGTCCTCTGTACAGTGCGGAACATGTACAGCTTCCTAACCGAGTACTACTCCTGTGTAGTCCTTGTGCTCCACGCCTTCAGATGCCGTGTAGCGCAAGCCGGGTAGTCCCAGGGGTCCACCGAGTAGTCGGTCCTGGTACCCACCGAGGTAGTGGGCCCAGGGAGGTCCATACGACACATACGACAAGCCCCCGAGTACTTTGTAGTCGAGAAGGATAGCTTCAAGTAGTCTTGACGACCTTAACGAGTAGTCCTCAAGCGTCCCCGAGTGCTACAAGTCAAAAGTCCTCAAGAGAAGTCGAAGCATCTCGAGGCTGGAATGTACTCCAGCTGATGTTTGACCAATCCTGAAGTCTTCTCGAGTAGTCCCAAGCGTCCTCGAGTGTTGCCCTTGAAGGTCTTCAACAATGCTCGTGTTGTCTTGAAGTCGAAACTGATATGGAAGTGCGATTGCAAAATCGCACTCCATATGGAGTAGCCCCCGAGCCTTAGGTTGAGTTGTAGACTCTGGCTGAGGGTCCATCTGAAGTTTTGGCAAGAATATCCCGAAAAATCCGGAGAAAAAACCGAAGGACACGTGGCACGGAGCCCCCGATCCTTGAGTCAAGTACTTCCTCTCGAATTGAAGGGTCATCTTGTAAAATGTGTCTTGAGTTGCTCTTTGAGTCTTGTCGCTACCCAGGAAGTTGAATAGAAGTAGCCGAGCCCCCGAGATGAGGCGCGTCGACTAGTAGAAGTTGAAGAGTGAGGCGCCGCCGCTGAGTCAGCCGAGCGCAGACTTATCCATCCAGCCGTTGGAGGGATCGCTGTTGACTTATAAATAGAAGCCAAAACCCTTAGGGTTTTTCACCCCACGCATTCGCAGCCATTCCTAGCAGATCTAGCCAGGAATCACCACCAGTGCGCGCTGCTGCCGTTGAGAAGGATGTAGATCCAAGCGCGCCGCCGTAGGAAGCCACCACCATAGCCCCCGAGCGAATGCGAGTGAAGACACCTTGCACTTGGAGAATGAAGCCCTCGCCATCGAAAGCCCTGAAGACCGCCGACGGGAAGAAGAGGGCTCGTGAGGAGGCCACCGGATCTGCTGCGGGGACATCGCCGCTGGTGTCTCCGCCGCGGCCAGATCCAAATCGAGAGTGGAAGAAGTCCAAAGCCAAGACCGAAGATCTGCTGGTGCTGCTCAACAGCGGATTCTTGCGGGAGAAGGAGGTGTACATGTGGAGAGCCACTGCAGGGGATTCGTACCCCATGGAGAAGAACCCGGACAAGATCCCAATGTTTATCCGGTTTGCGGAGCGGGGTCTGTCTCTTCCGGCCAGCGACTTCTTCAAGGGGCTGCTGGGTACTACGGCATCGAGTACCTCAACCTCAATCCCAACGGTATCTTCCACGCCTCAGTCTTCGTACATTTCTGCGAGGCCTTCTTGGGGATCAAGCCCCATTGGATCCTGTTCCGGAAGTTCTTCCGGGTGAAGCCTCAACCCAGTGCCAGCAGTCCCCGAGTAGTGGGGGGAGCCGGGATCCAGATGAGGGAGGACGCCGCGGAGCAGTACCTCTTCTACAAGCTGATTGATTCCAATCAGGATTGGAAGGTGAAGTGGTTCTACGTGACCAACCACGACCCGGAGCTGCCGAAGCCAAGCGGGAAGCAGCCCAGGCACCGGCCGTGGTGGAACTCGGAGCCACCAATGCAAGAGGGTATCTAGCTACCCGAGCTGCTGGCGAAGATCAAGGCGCTGAGAGAAGCCGGGCTGAGGGCCGAACATGTGGCCTTCAGCTTCATGAAGCGAAGGGTGCAGCCACTGATGTCCCGCGACACCCTAGGGTACGAGTACACTGGCGACGACGACACATCACGGATGACCGGTGATGAAGTGGACGACGACGACATCATCGATAGGCTGAGCAGGATCTTCAAGGATATGCCAGCGTACACGCCATGCCCGGTGCCCGAGTACTCCGCCGCGCGCCCGCCAAAGAAGGTTGGTAGCCGTACCCATTGTCAAGTACTCGTTACGGAAGAGTAGTCGTGCCGACGTTGTGTGCTTCTTGCAGGATGACTTGGTGAAATTCGTCTCCGAGCCGGCGTCGCCTCCTCAACTTGTCGAGGTCCTAGAGGAAGGGAAGGCCAAGGCCAAGGAGCGGCGAGAAGTGGGCGAAGGAGACGACACAGTCGTCGTTGAAGACACGTCCGAGGAGGACGATGCTGAAGAAACGGCCGCAGAGCGCTTCCCCGGGCGGTCAAGGTTTAGCCGCCCTGGATTGCCGCACGTTCCTCTCGTTCAGGATTCGCCGGCTAGCCTAGAGGCTAGTCTTCCCGTGCCGCCAAGGAAGCCGCGCAATGTGGCCCGGAAGCGCGTGGCCAAGAAGTTGAAGGTCTCGGAGACCACGTCCAAGGAGGTAAGCCGTCTTGAATAGGGTAGTCGAGTACTTATGTCTCGATGTTGTGTGTTGACGACGAAGTTTCCTTGCTTGCAGGAGATGCCGCCTTCCGACCCCGTTGAGCAGGGTGACGAAGGCGATTGGGACACAGTGGGGGAGCCAGCTGGGGGTAGTCGTAGCCCAGCCCCCACCGTAGAAGAGCTCTTGGCGCAGTTGGAGCGCCAGCCCCCTGTTGCTCAGGGGAGCACAGAACCGGCTGCTACTACTACTGAAGAGGCAGCGGCTACTGAGGCGCCGGAGGAGGCGCCTGCCGAGGCAGGACTGGTTGACATCGCCAGTATCCTCGGCGCCCCGACCATGACGGTGGTCCGATCGAGCTTGTAAGTGTTGATCCCTTCCGAGTTGTGCACTGGATGTGGTAGTCCTACTAGGTTGACAACCAGCTTGTATACTCTGCAGGAAATCGACGGACTTGACTTGGGAGGGGGATGAACCCGCCACAGCGGTGGCAGAAGAGGAAGCCGCGCCGCCCGCTAGGGAGTCCGCTCCCGCCCCTCAGGCGGAGTCTGAGGCGCCGGCCGCGGAGGCTATGTTGCCTGAGGCCAGCGTCGTTGAAGGTGAGTACTCTACTCAGGTGCGAGTAACCCCGAAGAGTAGTCGTAGCCGCTAGGTATGACTGATCCAATTTTCATTTTGATGACATGTGCTGAAGCCGAGGGAAGTGATATCCCGTCGGCGGTGCCCGTCGAAGATGTGATGCTGGAGACTCAGGGAGCTGCCGGAGGAGCCCCCGAGCCGATGGAGGTGGCCGTCGGAGAAGCCGCCGCGACGACTGGAGGAGAGGGCGGCGACGCGCTGCCAGAACCCGCTCTGGAGGTAGTCGTGTGCTCGCCGGAGATCCATGACACGGAGCCAATCTGCTCAGCACCAATGACCGGAGCCACGACGAGTAGTCGAGGCGGGACAGAGTTATTGGCAGATGATCTAGTCGACCCAGCGACGGTGGCTTGTCACCTGGAGGCGGTGCGCCAGGCCGAGCAATGGATGAAGGTGAGTAGTCGACACCTTTGAGTAGTCAATCCTTTAGTGTTGAGTACCCAGTTGATATGTGTTGTCTGTTGCAGGACGTCGCGGAGAGGTCCCGGTAGAAGTCTGAAATGCTTCAAGGGTATGGCGACGCGGTGCTCCGGGCCGAAGCCTTAGAGGAGCAACTCGTGAAGTCCCGGAAGCACGCCGCCGCAATGCAGTCGAAGCTGGACACCGCCTTCGCCCAGTATCACAATGACATCCAAGAGATGCAGGCGAAGAGTGACGATCTGGTGCGAAAGAACAAGTCTCTCCGCAACAAGAATAAAGGTACACGACCGCCTTGTCGGGTACTTGTTGATGGTAGCTTGAGGTAGTCTGACCCACTTTGCCTATGTTGATTGCAGAGCTTGAGACCCGCGTCGATCAGCTGAAGGCTTCAGAGACTGATCTGAAGAACCTCTTCTACCGGGAGCAAGAGGCCCGCCAGGTACTGGAGTACGATTATAAGGAGCTTGCATACGAGTGCGACAAGCACATGGAGCTCCGTATTGCATCAGATCGTGACCTCGTCAACTGCTACAAATCCTTGCAGAAGCTGAAAGAGGACTGCGAGAAGCTGCGGGCTCAACTCAAGGAACTCGAGGAAGCCGCGCTCCCCATCGCGAGGCTCCTGGTGCCTCACCCTGGCGGTCCGAAGATTTCTCCACTGGTGGACCGGTTGAAGGAAGCCCCCAGCCGCTTGGCGACCTACGTCAAACACTTGGCGATGTCGATTCCTAACCAGGTTCTGGCCTTCATGAAGTCGTACTTCCTGAAGGCTCCTGTGGACGTAGTCGCCTGCGAACTAGCCGCCAACTGCACGGACGAGCAGTACGCGGAGCTGCTGGAGCAGATGGCGCCCATTGCTGAACAAGTCGCCGAGAAGCTCAATCTCCAGTAGTCCTGTAATGTTAGCTTGTAGCAGTAGTTGTACATAAACATTTGTAATGAACTTGTTTAAGTATGAATGAAGAGAACTTCCATGAATGAGTACTCGTTATCGCGATCTGTGAGTGCGGAGTCCCATCGTGGAGTCGTCGCGAGTAGTCGTACTCGGCGGTAGCCCCGTTGAGGGAAGTGGACAGTAAAATAGTTGATGGATAATCAAACTTTATTACTGAAGAAGTACACCTGGATGGCCAGGGCCGTTGTTACAGAGTAGTCGCCAGGACCCGGAGGCCGCCTACGACTAAGTAGTGCTAGGGCGTATAGCCGCTTACAGCAGTAGATCCGTTAGTAGCCGTGTAGGCTGGATCTAGAAGTACATGGTCTCTCAGTAGACCGCTGCTGGAGTCCTTTGTCGCTCGTCGCAGCCCGGGATTCGTTAGTAGCCGCATGGGCTGGATCCTGGAGAGGAGTAGTCCAGAGACGGGTGCCTGGACCCGGAGGCCGCTTACAGCGAAGGGGTCTTGATGTAGTCGTATAGACTTGAGCCCCCAGGGTAGTCGTGTAGACTAGGCGTAGAATCGACAGAGTTGGTCGATGTTCCACGAGTTGTTGACGTCTTCGCCTTCAAGCGTCTGGAGGCGGTAGGAGCCCGGTCCGATCACCTTTGCAACTGTGAAGGGACCTTCCCAGGGTGAGCTGAGCTTGTGTAGTCCTTCCGTGTTCTGGATGCGACGGAGGACAAGATCACCAACGTTGAAGGAGCGTTCCTTGACGTACCCTCAAGGTACCTTGCTGATTGGACGAGGGCGGCACAGCGAGCTTCTTAGAGTCCGTCGATGTCAACTCGTCTGCTGTCTTCGGAGACGCCTTCGTCGTAGTGCTCCACTACTGGTGAATCCCACATGACATCAGCCGGGAGGATTGCTTCGGAGCCGTAGACCAGGAAGTATGGAGATTGTCCCGTTGGCTTGGAGGGTTGAGTGTGTAGCCCTAGAGTGCATTGGGTAGTTCCTTGATCCACTTGCCTCCTTTGGTGTTGGCGACATCGTGTAGCCGCTTTTTGAGGGCATCGAGCACCATCCCATTGGCGCGCTCGACTTGTCCGTTGGCCCGAGGATGGGCAACTGAGACATATCGGATGTCGATCCCGCTGTTATCGCAGTACTCCCATAACTGGTGGTTGTTGAACTTGGAGCCTAGGTCTGTGATGATGCGGTGGGGTAGTCCGTAGTGATGTACGAGTTCATCCAGGAAGTCGAGTACTCTATCAGCCTTGGGGCATGTAACCGGCTTGACCTCGATCCACTTGGTGAAGTTGTCGATGGCCACCAATACTCTGTTGAATCCACCTGGCGCAGTTGGAAGTGGCCCAATCATGTCGAGCCCCCAGCAGGCAAAAGGCCAAGCTGGCGGTATGGTGACTAGCTTGTAGGCTGAGACGTGTTGCTGCTTGGTGAAGTATTGGCACCCTTGGCATCTTCTGACGAGTTCTTCGGCATCGCCCAGAGCTGTGGGCCAATAGAAAGCTCATCGGAAGGCCTTGCTGACCAGCGTGCGGGAGGACGAGTGGTTGCCGCAGACGCCTTTGTGGATCTCCTCCAAGATGTCCTTGCCTTCTTGTCTGGGAACGCACTTCATGAGTACTCCCGAAGATGCACCCCGCCTGTAGAGCTTGTCTCCGACGAGGACGAAGGACTTGGCATGGTGGATGAGTTGCTCGGCCATGTTCTTGTCCGAGGGAACCTTCTGCTCGCTGAGGTAGTCGATGAAGGGCTGCCTCCAATCCACGTCGATCATCATGACCTCTTGGCCAGCCGGGGGATGCGCTGAGACAGTGGTCGGTGGCGCCGTCTCCGGGATGGATGGCGTGTGAAGCTTGTGGACGAAGACGCCCACTGGTACTTGAGCGCGAGTAGAACCAAGCTTTGACAGGACGTTCGCTGCAACGTTGTTGTCGCGGACGACGTGGTGGAACTCGAGACCGTAGAACTTGTTCTCGAGCTTGCGGACTTCTGGGCAGTAGGCGTCCATATTCTCCTTGTTGCGGTCCCAGGACTTGTTGACTTGGTTGATGACCACTGTGGAGTCGCCATAGACTAGTAGCCGCTTGATGCCCAGTGAAGCCGCGAGGCGGAGCCCATGTAGCAGAGCTTCGTACTCGGCTTCGTTGTTTGAGACCTTCCAGAAGATCTGCAGGACGTACTTGAGTTGTTAAGCCCGTTGGAGAGATCAAGAGTACTCCTGCACCTGCGCCCTCGAGGTTGAGTGAGCCGTCGAAGTACATCACCCAGTGCTCTGGGCGCTCGGTTGGAGTAGGTAGCTGATTCTCCCGCCACTCTGCCATGAAGTCGACTAGTGCCTGTGAGTTGATGGCTGTTGAGGGCGCCGAGTTCGACTGCCCACTTGGAGATTCTTCCAGTTGCATCTTGGTTCCGCAGGATGTCACCGAGCGGGTAGTTGGTGACGACGGAGATCGAGTACCCCTAGAAGTAGTGTCGTAGCTTCTGCGAGGTGATGAGCACTGCATATAGAAGCTTCTGTACTGGCTGGTAGCATGTCTTGGATTCTGACAGGACCTCGCTGACGAAGTAGACTGGTCGCTAGACTGGGTAGGCGTGGCCGTCTTCCTACCGCTCGACGATGATGACAGTACTGCCCACGTGAGTAGTCGCAGCGAGGTAGAGCAGTAGCTGCTCGCCTTTGCGAGGAGCCGTGAGGACTGGTGGCTTTGATAGGAAGTCCTTGAGCTGGGCAAGGGCTTGGTCCGCCTCTGGAGTCCACACGAACTTCTCTTGGTGCTTGAGTAGTTTGAAGAAGGGGAGGCCCCATTCTCCAAGCTTCGAGATAAATCTGTTCAAGGCCGCCATGCACCCGGTCAGCTTCTGGACGTCTTTGATGCACGTGGGAGCTTTCATGCTGGTGATGGCGGAGATCTTCTCGGGATTGGCTTTGATGCCGCGATGGCTGATGATGAAGCCGAGTAGTTTGCCCGAAGGTACGCCGAAGACGCACTTGTTCGGGTTGAGCTTCCAGTGGTACTCGCGTAGGGATGCGAAAGTCTCTTCAAGGTCATTGATGAGCGTGCTGGAGTTTCTGGTCTTGACGATCACGTCATCCACGTAGGCTTCGATGTTCTTGTTGAGTTGCCTCTTGAAGCAGGCCTGGATAGCTCGTTAGTATGTAGCGACAGCGTTCTTCAACCCGAAGGACATGGTCGTGTAGCAGTACGTGCCAAACGGGGTGATGAACGCGGTCTTCTCCTAGTCTTCTTCCTTGATCGTGATCCGGTGGTACCCGGAGTAGCAGTTGAGGAAGCAGAGCAGGTCGCAGCCCGCCGTGGAGTCGATGACCTGGTCAATCCGCGGCAACCCGAAGGGGTCCTTGGGGCAATGCTTGTTGAGGTCGGTGTAGTCGACGCACATCCTCCACTCGTTCGAGTTCTTTTTGCGGACGAGGACGGGGTTTGCGAGCCACTCAGGATCTTTGATGAAGCCAGCCGCGAGTAGTTTGGCGAGTTCCTTCTTGATGGCGTCCCGTTTGTCGTCGGCGAAGCAGCAGAGGTGTTGTCGCTTCGGGGTAGCTTTAGGATCGACGTTGAGGGAATGCTCAATCAAATCCCTGGGCACCCCTGGCATGTCCGCTGTCTTCCACGCGAAGATGTCGCGGTTAGCCCGGAGGAAGTTGATGAGCGTGTCTTCCTATTTGGGGTCGAGACCCGCCCCGATAGTGGTGGTCTTGCTGCTGTCGTCTGTCCCGAGGTCAATTGTCTTGACCAGAACTTTCTCAGCTGGCTGAGGCTTGTTAGCTTTGTCCGACTTCTCTGGGATGTCGAGTTCACTTGGGCAAACTTCTTCGATGCAGCGTAGATCTCCATCATTGCGTTGGGTACTTGATTTGTGGAGGCAATCTCCATAGCTTCCATGTCACAGTCGTGCGAGATCTTCAAGTCCCCTGGTAGTGAGAGTACACTTGCTGAACTTGGCATCTTGAGTACCAAGTAGGTGTAGTGTGGTACCGCCATGAACTTGGCGATAGTCGGTCTGCCGAGGATGGCATGGTAGGAGGTCTCGAAGTCCGCGACTTCGAACTTGATGTACTCGGTATGATAGTTGTCTCGAGATTCCCCGAAGGTAACTGGCAAGACCACTGAGCCCAATGGGATAGCAGCGTTCCCGGGGACGATGCCGTAGAAGGGCGAGGTGCTCTTGGTGAGCATGTGGGTGATGTCGAGCTTCATCTTCTTCAAGGTCTTGGTGAAAAGGACGTTGAGCCCGCTTCCACCGTCGATGAGTACCTTGTTGAGCCTGGAGCCCGCGACCACCAGCTTCAGGACGAGAGGGAACCGCCCTGGTTGGGAGAAGCTAGTCCATTGATCCGCGCGGGAGAAGGTAATGGGTACCTCTGACCACCTGAGAGGGGTCGGAACCGCTGGTTCAATGCTCATGACTTCTCGACGGGTAGCCTTTTGTTCCCGTCTTCTGGGTAGCCCGCCGAAGAGGACGTTCACCGTCTTGTCGGGTTCCTCGAAGTCGCCATTGCCTTCGTCATTTTTTTCTTGCCTTTCTTGTCATGAGGATGCCGTGGCTCTGGAGTGTCCTTGAGTGCTTGCCTGAGTTGGTAGCACTGCTCAGTGGTGTGGTTGTCGTCCAGATGCCACGGGCACTTCTCCTTCAGCAAGTCTTTGAAGCCGCCGGAGGTCTTCTTCGAGTTCTCCTTCGCAGGGCGCTGGATAGCCGCGACAGTGTTGTCTGGCTTGCGCTTGCGGTTGGGACCCGAGTAGTTGTTGTTGTTGTTGCGACCGCCTTGTTTCCCGTTGCTGCTGCTGCCGCCACCCGTGTTCTGTTTGCTCTTGCCACGGATGGCATCGTACTTGGCGTTGGCTTTGTCTCCTTCATCCGCCCAAGAGGTTATCATATCCTTGAGATGGGTGATGGACCTGGGGTGGCGTCGACCGAAGTCTTCGAAGGTGCGACGGTGGTAGAGGCCGTCTTGAAAGAGGTCGGTAACCTCCTTGTCGGTGATGTCGACTACGGTGGCGCGCTTGTCGAAGAAGCGCTGCATGTACTTGCGAAGGGTCTCGCCTTGTTCCTGCTTCACCATAGCCAGGTCCATGCGAGTACTCGAGCGGCCCATTGCGCCCGTGAAGTTGCTGGTGAACTGCTCCTTCAGCTGGTCCCACTTGTCGATCGAGTGCTTGTCCAGTGACTCGAGCCATGTGAGCGGGGCTTGGTCCAGGCAGAACGGGAAGTAGAGGCACTTGGTGTCGTTGTTGTCGCCAACGTTCTCGATGGAGAGGGCATAGCATCTGAGCCATTAGATGGGGTCTTGCTTCGCTTCGTACTTGGTGATTTCCAGAGGTTTGAAATTGTCCGGGAGGAGTAAGTTGCGAAGCCGAGGAGAGAAGGCGGGGAAGTCGTCGTTGTCGCCTACGGTGGAGGACTTCTTCCACCGCAGTTCTTCAATCTTCTTGCGGGCGTCGAAGCCGCCCTGTGAGGCTCCGGAGGTGTGGTTGTTCACATGGCCTCGGCCGCCGCGATCGCCTCCGCCACCGTCCCTCTTGTTGGCCACATGGTTGGAGCTTCCGTCGTCGCTGCCTCCGCCGCCAGGGTCACGATGGGGGACGATCTCATGATCGCCGCCAGCAGCTGCGGCGCTATTGCCAGCTTGAGAGGGTCCGCCGGCATTTGCACGAGTACGGTTGGGCTGGGCCGGCAGCTCGGCTCGAGTACGGTTACGGCCGAGGTCCGCGCTGCGTCTTGTGGCTTCGTTGTTGCGGTTCCTGGCGGGGGGCGGCTGAGCGACCCTGTTGTCGACTCGCATGAAGTAAGCGTCTTCTGCAAGCTTGGCGATGACCTGTCGCGCGCACATCCCCTAGGCCTGACATTCTATCGTGGTGATAGACATGAGGCATTGCTCTGGGGTAGTGTGTACCCGGCTCTCGACTTGGTCGAGTGCTTCCGCGAGGTTGCGGATGGGGAGGGAGTCTCGAAGACGCCGGTGTCGTTCGTTCCGCTTTTTGTTACGCTCACGTCGAGCGTCCCTGTTGGCGTCAGTCTCATTCGCGAGTGCTTCAGCAGACAGCTCGTCTGCGGTGATGTCTTCGATGTATCGGTCGTCTGCTGTTCCTGAGGGTCCTGGCGTGTCGCCGGCAGCCATGAAGACTTGGCGGTCGGGGTTGCCAAGACTGGAGTCAGAGCTCGCCACCTCCGTTGGGGTGTACTCCTCAGCTCGAGCCAGTGGTGTTCCCTCCTGGAAGGGAAGCGAGTCGAGGTAGGCGATGTAGCGTGAGTTCCCGTCTTTCAGGTCAGCGGGCTTGCGGTTTGGCCAGTAGATGAATCTCCCGGCGGGTGTGGATGTTATAACCAGCCCAGAAGCCGGTCCTGATAAGGGTTGCTCGGTAGAGTTGTCCTCAGACTCGGGATCCTCAGGGTCCGACCCGATGTCGAACTCGTACGCGGAGTTCGAGTAGAAGCCGGAGAGGGGTGTTAACACCAAAATTTGGTAAGGAGTCTGACTTGTGGGTCCGGTTCGATAAAGAGTCCGTCTGGTGGAAGGAAGGATCTTTTCAGAGATGTTCGGCAAAGAGATCTGCGGTCGGCTATCTGCTCCCGGTTCGGCAAAGGAACAAGAGAGCTGATTTTGCGGGATTGAATGGTGACGTGGCTCAATCAGGAAGAACGAATGGATGGATAGGCGATCGAGCTTAGAGATAAGTTAGGTAACGAATCCATTCGAAGTTGTACTTGACAGGGTATAAATATGACCCCTGAATGTATGTAACGAACACAATCATTCTTCAATACACACCGGCCTTGCGCCAAACCCTAGAGTCTTTTTGTTGTGTCGTCGAGTTCTTCGAGAGGGCCAATCGATCCGTCGACCTCCGTGAGTACCGGCAACCTTGTATCATGTCTAGTATCATGCGGTGGATATAGATCTGATGCAAGTAGTCTTGTTACCATGCTTCGTGTCATGCGGTAGATTCAAGCTTGGTTCAAGAGGGTTTCTTGTTAGGTCATGAGCCATGCGGTGGGCTAAGATCTAGCTTGAAGCTAGTTATCGGCTCTATTGGATTTTGGCTAGATCCAATAGATTCATTAAGTTACCTTGTGTTACTTCGAGTTTTTACTTTATGTTTAGATTCATGTAACACTTTTGCCCAATCTAGATGGGTTTGGATCGGCTCACTTCTTTTGTGATCCTTGTATGGGTAGATTTCATGTTTTAACACGTGGATCTTGTGCTTTCCGATAGCCGAAACCGAATCGATCTAGGTTGTTACGTGTTGTGGGTTCAAGCTTGCCATTGTTGGTATAAATCTTGAAAGAACCGAGTATCATGCGGTAGATGCAGGTTTTTGGGTTGCTTTAGAGCTAGTCATCCGGTGGATTAGATTTCGAATCAACCTGGTAGATTTATCCGCTTGGTAATGTTCGTTCCTTCTTCATGGACCCCGAATCGGCTGTTCAGCCGTATTCGGTTATGTTTCTCCATGAGTAAAACACGTGCGCAATTCATCTTTAAATAATGCGTGCTTTTAGCTTTCCATATTTAGATTGTATCATGCGGTGGATAGATCTATTTGTGGAAAGTGGTACGATTTCATGCAAGTTGTATCATGCGGTTGATAGATTTGTTTTGGCATCGTACCCGACGGATCTCTAAGTACCTAGACATGCAGTAGACTAGTGCTTTGGATCTATACATGCTTGTTTATTACATGTTTACGTTCGTGCTTTACTTTATTCATTTACTTAACATTGTTATTATGGGATCGGTCATATATCGTGTTTATGCATTGTTGACCAAACAAAGACCGATTGCCATCATGCTTACGTCATCCATTCGGCAGTATTACTTTTCCTTTTATAAGTTCCCGAATGGTTTCAATTCTTTGGCAAATAGCTTTTGCATAGCTATGTGTCATCTTGTGTGGCTTCTTAGCCGTAAATATGGAACTGTCTGGTACCACCCGGCAAGTTCCAAGCTTTGGTATCTAACTGCTTTATCTTTTGTTAATTTTCAGGAAAAATTGACTGGCACGTCATCGTTACTCTTTGCGCGTGCGAAGCCAGCTTGTTCGGCTTGCTGTGTGTTTGGCGCTAGGTGCACTTTTTGTGTCAACACACTTTTTGGCACGCCCAGTGGGACCAACAGCCGAATAGATCAAAATGCCCGAGATCGCGGACATCATGGACGTCAGCCTTGCAGATCTCTCTCCCGAGCAGCGGCAGCAACTCCAGGATGTCATAGACTAGTTTCAGCAGAAATGTCTGCTGTCATTCAAGAAAAATAGAAGCGGCGTCCCGTATTTGAAGAACGAGATGCCCAAGGTGTTGCTGCCAGGGGAAAGCGATGCCACGGTTCAGCAGGAGAAAGAGGAGTGCATGCGGGTGTTCCAAGAATCCGCAGATTACATGTTGAACAAGCACAACAAGGCTTTTCTCGGTGCGCTCCAGCAGATGATGGTGGCCGTCTTCGGCCCTGGCATGGAACAAGCGTTTAGCAAAGCGCCCGTCCAGGGGGGCACTGTGGAACCGGGCGAATCAAGCTCTCCGCCCGCCACTTCGGAGCCCGCCGGTGCGGCCTCCTCCCCAAAGCGGCCGGAAGTCAAGCTTTCCGGCCCTCCTCCACAAGCCGCCGGGAAACGGCCGGTTCGGCCTCCACTTTGCAGCCTCGGGACGGCCAATCCGGCCACCACCGCAGGCAGCACGAGTCAACCCCGTGCAACGCGCCGAATCCGTACCGGCCCACGTACGGAGACTTAGCATTCGGCTCGCCCGGCGCCCCGCTCACTTCCGGTCAGAGGATCGCTCCGGCGAGCAATTGGTTGCAGAGAAACCTGTACGGCGGAGGCTACCACGAGGTGGGAAACTACAGGGCATTTGACGCCTTCGCACATCCAGGATACGCGCCAGCTGCGGGCGCGCAAGAGGACGACGCCCTGGCGCGGAAGATGGCCGAATTGATGCAAAATCAGTTCGGCCTCAAGCCAAAAATGCAAGGACCCGCCTATAAGTCGCCGTTCCCAGAATGGTACTACAATGTGCTCTTGCCGCCAAGGGTGAAGCCGCCAACGGAGTTCACGAAGTTTTCAAGACAAGACGACACGAGCACGGTCGAGCACATCGCTCGTTACCTCATGCAGCTCGGAGAGTGCTCAGCTGAGGAGACATTCAGGGTCCGCTACTTCCCTGCATCACTGACAGGTCCAGCGTTCCAATGGTTCTCGTCCCTACCCCCTGAATCAGTTTCCAGATGGAAGGACCTAGAGCGGAAATTCCACGCTCATTATTTCAGTGGCAGCTCGGAGAAAAAATTGATCGACCTTGCCACCCTGAAGCAGAGGCACATCGAGACACCGCTAGAATTTCTTAGAAGATTCAGGGAGGTTAAAGGCATGTGTTTCTCGCTTAACTTGCCAGATGACCAGTTGGCTGATATGGCCGTCGCCGGGATGCTGCCAGTTGTACGTGAAAAATTGTTCGGGATGGAGTTTGAGAACCTAGGCCAGCTATCGCAGAAGCTATCACTGATGAGCAATCAGGCGTATGGCTTCAAGAAGGATGCCAAATTTGGCAAGCAGCATGACGTCACTGACGTTTACAACCAGTTCTTAGACAAGGCTGATCTGTTCGAGGATTCTGATGAGGAATTGGATATGGCTGCAGCAGAGATCATGTGGGGGAAGGAGCCTTTGACAATGAATCAGCGCTGGGTCAAACAGACCAAGGGCACTTACGATTTTGATATCACGAAGGCTGACAAATTGTTTGAGCTCCTAGTAAAGGAAGGCCGAATCAAGCTGCCCGAGGGGCATTCCATGCTTCGGCCCGATGGAGTTAAAGGAAAACGTTACTGCGGCTTCCACGACAGGGATTCGCACTCCATCAATGATTGCAGGGTCTTCAGGATGAGGATCCAGAAAGCCATCCAGGAGGGTCACCTCAAGTTTGACAACAAGATGAAGCTGGATGGCCACCCCTTCCCTCAGAACATGGTGGGCTTTTCTTTCAACGTGATAACGGCCGAGGAGAAGGGGAAAGTCAAGGTCTTGACCTCAGCCAGGGCTAGACAAGACGGGGCGGTGGACCCAGAACGCCAAGTGACTCTGGAACAGGTGCACAGTGAGGATCCCCGCGTTCTCAGGAGTCACATAGAGATCGGGGAGTCGTCCAGAGCTAAGCCCAAGGTGACCACGTGCATCCTCCTGAACAAGTGGCAGCGCCAGATGGAGAAAGAGCGCTACCAGAAGCGCAGAGTTGAGGAGGAAAGGCGTAGAGCCGAGGAAGAGGCGCGCAGAAGGGACCAGGAGCAATACACGCGCGAGCAGGAGCACGCGCACTGGGGATGTGCCTTCTTCAGGCATTGCTGGAATGAGGGTTTGAAGCTGCCCACGTTGAAGAACTGTCCTGAATGCAGTGACCGGTATTTTGAGTACAGACAGGAGACTGCCAATCGCCGATCCGTCCACGAGAGAATTGGAAGGATCCAACCTAATGGGGATCGGCGCCAAAAAATTGAAGTCATTGATCATCCTAGGAAGCGGCAAGCTGATCTCAGGTGGGCTGATCAAGTGGAGGATGAAGATGACTACGTCTGGCAGAAGGGGCAATGGTGCCCGCCCGGCCTAAGGAGGAGCCAGAAAAGACGGGTCCAGCGCTTGAGGAACCGCGAGTTGAGGCAGGCTGGAATCCAGACGAGGCAGGTGTGGCGCCCCAAAGATCAACCTGAAGGATCGAAGCGTTCGGCTCCAACATGCATGGTATACTTTCGCCGAACGAGTTCATGGCTCCCGCTAACCGAGGTTGTGCGGGGAGGAAGCGGCCCTAGATGATGAGCAAGGCCGAGGGGATGTCGGCACAATTGGTGGTGCGGCCAAGCAGGCAATCTTCGACAAGCCGGCCAAGAATCGACATATGAGGCCGCTGTACTTGAGAGGATACGTCAATGGCAAGCCATTGACAAAGATGTTCGTCGATGGTGGAGCGGCAGTCAACGTAATGCCGTACACCACCTTCAGGAAGCTTGGCATGGGCCCGAGCGATTTGATGCCTACGAGTATAATCCTCAATGCCTTCGCTGGGAACCCTTCAGATACCAAGGGGTGTGCTCACGTGGATTTGATGATCGGATCCAAGACGCTGCTCACTACCTTCTTTGTCATCGAAGGCAAGGGGGCCTACGACCGTCTTGCTTGGGCGGGGACCGGATTCATGCTAAGCGTTGTGTCCCGTCCACCATGCATCAACGACTTATCCGGTGGGTGGATGATGAGATTGAGGTCGTCCGGGCGGATGACTCCGTGAGCGTGGCAAACATGGAACCGGCTTTCGGGAGTACCAGGGTATTGATTGCTTCTCGGCAAAGAGCGGGGGGAAGGTCCGTTGAACCCGTCGGCGGTGATCAACGCCCGATTCAAGCGATCGGCTCTTATAGCAATTTTTAATGGAGAACCCCGTAGACGGGGACGCGATGGCAAGCTAGGGCGGGGATTCATGTCGGCCGATAAATTAGAAGAGGTTGACATTGGAAACGGTGATAAGCCAAGGCCGACATTCATCGGCGCGAGCTTGCGGCCGGACTTCGGGGAGAATTAATTAAGCTTCTCAAGGAATACAAAGATTGCTTCGCACGGGATTATTCGGAGATGCCCGGATTGGATCGTTCTATCGTCGAGCATCGGTTGCCAATCAAATCTGGTTTCAAACCATACAAGAAACCACCCCGGAAGATCTACAAGGATGAAGTATTGACCGATGTGAAGAAGGAAATTGAAAGATTACTTGATGCAAACTTCGTTCGGCCATGCAGATATGCGGAGTGGATTTCTAACATCGTCCCTGTGTACAAGAAGAATGGAAAAATGAGGGTCTGCATAGATTTCGGGGACTCCGAACAGAGCTACTCCGATGGATGGTTACCCAATGCCTATTGCCGATTTGTTGATTGACGCCGCAGCTGGACACAAAGTCATCAGTTTCATGGATGGTAATGCGGGTTACAACCAAATCTTCATGGCAATAGAAGACATATCAAAGACGGCCTTTAGATGTCCTGGTCATATAGGCCTGTTTGAATGGATAGTCATGACGTTTGGGTTAAAGAATGCCGGTGCAACTTATCAACGGGCCATGAATTATATTTTTCACGAGTTGATCGGCAAAGTTGTGGAAATCTACATTGATGACGTGGTAATCAAGTCCCTGAGTCATGACACGCATTTGGAAGATGTGAAGAGGACCTTGGAGTGCACTCGGAAGCATGGTTTGAAGATGAATCCAAACAAATGTGCTTTTGGGGTATCAGCTGGAGAATTCTTGGGGTTTTTGGTCCACGAAGGGGGAATTGAAGTTGGCAAAAAGAGCATGAAGGCCATTGATGAAGTCGTTCCTCCAACTAACCTCAAGGAGTTGCAGTCACTGCTCGGCAAGATCAATTTCGTAAGAAGATTCATATCGAATTTGTCATAGAAGGTCTTGCCATTTTCTCCGCTGTTGAAGTTAAAGAAAGATCAGAGGTTTATTTGGGGTGACGAACAACAAAAGGCTTTCGATGAGATCAAGCAGTACATGAAGGAGCCACCAGTACTGGTTCCTCCTCAGCTGAACAAGCCTTTCAAGTTGTACGTGGCGGCCGATACCCAAACCATTGGATCGGCCCTTATTCAAGAATTTGAAGGAAAGGAGCGGGTAGTAGCTTATCTTAGCCGAAAACTACTTGATCCTAAAACCAGGTATTCGGCTGTGGAGAAACTGAGTCTTTGCGTGTACTACTCGTGTATAAAGTTTCGGCACTACCTGTTGAATGCCGAATGCACTGTGTATTCCAAGTTTGATGTAATAAAACATATGTTATCTATGCCAATTTTGAACGGTCGGATTGGCAAGTGGATTTTAGCTTTATCAGAGTTCGAGCTGAAGTTCGAATCGGCAAAAGCCATCAAAGGTCAGATCATTGCCGATTTTATAACTGAACATCGTGATCCGTCAATTGATCTGCTTGAGATTACCCCTTGGGCTTTATTTTTTGATGGGTCATCATGTGGTAAATGTGGGGGAGTAGGGATCCTACTGATTTCTCCTAGAGGTGAGATGTTTGAATTTGCCATCCCTATTCACATTGCTTGTCACAAATAATCGTCGAATACGAGGCATTACTTCGAGGGCTTCAGTACTTGAGTGAAACAGGGGCCGTTTCAGTTGAAGTTTATGGAGATTCAGAGCTGGTGATCAAGCAATTGAACGGCCAATACGAGTGTAAAAGTGAAGCGCTGAGGAGTTACTACGAAGAATGCAGGGAAATCTTAAAAAGCTTCCCGTTGGTGACTCTCAAAGACATCCCTAGGGAACATAACGAAGAAGCAAACAAAGTCGGCTCAAAGCGCCTGCGGTTACAAAGAGAGCCAAGAAGCGTTTGCTGCAGAGGCGTGTGCACTGGGGACGGATCTTGCAGAAGATGATTGGAGAAAAGAGATCGTTGATTACTTGAAGGATCCATCCCGTAAAGTCTCTAGGAAGCTCAGGTACAAAACCATAAAGTTCGTTCTTCTGGATGATAATTTATTCTATAAATCATTAGATGGGGTAATGCTACGATGCCTGGGTCCAGAAGAGGCCAAGAAAATGATGAGCGAAGTGCACGATGGGATATGTGGAGCACACCAGTCAGCCTACCGCATGAAATGGGTCATCAGACAAGCCGGATGCTTTTGGCCGACGATATTAGAGGATTGCTTTGAGTATTACAAGGGATGTCAAGATTGCCAGAGGTTTGGAAATATTCAAAGGGTCCCCGCGTCGGCGTTAAATCCCATCGTCAAGCCATGGCCATTCAGGGGCTCGGGGATAGACCTGATTGGCCAAATTAATCCACCATCTAGAAAGGGGCATAAGTTCGTGATTTTGGCTACAGATTATTTTACCAAATGGGTTGAGGCGATCCCACTGAAGAAGGTGACATCAGAGAACATGGTTGAATTCGTCAAAGAGCACATCATCTATCGGTTTGGAATCCCTCAGACTATCACCACTGATCAGGGGGCACAATTCGTGTCACTAGAGTTCAGAGAGTTCGCCGAAAGCATGGGGATTAAATTGTTTAACTCCTCTCCTTATTATGCCCAAGCTAATGGTCAAGCAGAGGCTTCTAACAAGATCATGATCAAGCTGATACAAAAGAAGATCGACCAGAAGCCAAGAAGGTGGCATTCGGTACTCAGTGAAGCACTGTGGGCTTACCGAATGGCCCCCCATGGAGCTACAAAAACTTCTCCTTATGAGTTGGTTTATGGGCACCACGCGGTTTTACCTTGGGAGATGCAATCAGATTCAAGGAGGGTGGTGTTACAGAGAGATTTGGGCTCCAAAGATTACAGTGGCCTAATGATGGATGAACTAGAGGATTTGCATATGATCCGTCTTAGGGCCCTGGAAAACATCGAGAAAAACAAGCTGCGGGTTGCCAAATACTATAACAAGAAGGTAAAAGTGAGGCAATTTGCAGAAGGTGATTTGGTTTGGAAAGCGCTATTGCCGATTGGAACTAAGTACAGTGAATTCGGCAAATGGTCCCCCAACTGGGAAGGGCCCTTTCGTGTGGTCAGATGCGTCCCTGGTAATGCATATATATTGAAAACTTTGCTAGGAGAAGAATTTTCCGCTGCAATAAATGGAAGATATCTGAAGAAATATTATCCTAGCATTGAGATCGATCGATGATTACACACATCTGACACAGAGATAGTCGACGCTCAAGAATGAGGCCGCCTTCAGAACAAAAATCCATCAACAGAAGAAATGGCCAATGCCTAGATACATTGCCCTTAGCACAAACATTACAACTGCTTCCTGCAGGTTTACATTTAACAACCCTGGTGGTCAGATGTCCAAGGAGGTGGGAAGCAGAAGGCGTGGAGAAAGAAGCGAAAGTATGATTCAATCTTTTCTTTACTTCTTCGGCTGCTCCCTCTTCAGTTGCTCCAGGACCACCGTGACGGCAACTTGGAACGCATGGGGGTGACCATGGTTGGCGGCCTCCACCAAGCTCTCCCAGGCCGTCTTTAGGTTGTTGTACCTGTCGGAGACATCTGAAGCGGAGGAATCAAGGTTAGGGGCAAGACATCCAAATGCAGGCATAAGGTCAAGAGGAGGTCAGAAGCGTTTACCCCCTACTAGTGCTTCCAGGGCCATGCGGTGCTCACGCTTGGCTTGGCAATGGGCGGTGATGTCCCTGAGGCCGTGCTCCAGATGCCGAACGCGGCGGCGCAGTTGATGGTTGGCCCTCTGTTCAGGCGTGGCATCCTCTGCTTCGAGGGAGGAATCGGAGGAGATGTACTCAGGCACATCTTCGGTCCCGATGATTTCTTCAGGGAGCAAATCAAGGCTGGAAGAGGAAAAAGAAGAAAACATGAAGCACGGGATTATATGGAGAACGAGGAACAAATCAAGAAAGAACTCACCTTCGAATCGTACGCTTCTTCGATGAGCTGCCCTCCTGGGGTTGCTTGCCCTTGTCCATGGCTTTGGGGTTTTTTTCCTCTAAAGACAGGGGAAGAAATGAGAAATGATGGATGAGTGTGCGGGTGGATTTGCAGGGCATCTCAGCAGGCTCTTTTATTGACCGAAGGGGTGCATTGGGAGTGATGACCGGCCAGTACGCACTGTTAGAATACCAAACGGCAGGGTTTTTCTCTCCAAGTACAAAGGGTTTTTGCTTGAACAGTGCTCGTGGATTGCCGAATCAGGATCTTCTGTGGATTTTGCGCCAAGGGGCAACTATTCTAGCGCGTTCGGCTCAAGACAGTTCTTGGATGCATTCAAGGAAAAATAAGAATCATGGATGCGAATGCAAGGCGGATTCATGACAGCACAAATACAGAATTCAAAAGTTCTTATTTATTGCCGATGATCAACATCCCTAATACAATCTAGTCGAAAAGCCTGTTCAGTACAGATTGGGGATGAGTGATTTCGGCAATGGCGTCGCCGTGGCCATCGAGGCGCTCCAGGATGAGCTCGATCTCGTCGATGTCCTCCGGTGCGCCGCCCCGGAAGCCGCGCGGCCTGGTGGAGTAGTCGACGTCCGTATGCGTCGCCATGGCAGCCAGGCCCAAGGTGGTGCCCAAACGAACGCCATGCGTCGCCACCTCGTCAACGCGGTGCTCCACCGCGGCAAGGCGCTCCGCCGGCGTGTCGCCGCGGGCATTCACCTTATCGGCCAGCTGCTCCACCAGCGCCTTCAGCTGGTTGAGCTCGGCGTCGCGAGCTGCAAGAAAAAGGGAATTAGCGTCAAAGCCGGGTTGAATCAAAGATTCGGTTACAGAGCAGTACCATCGATGGCTTCCAGCAGCTGTTTGCGCTGGTCCTCCCACTCAAGCTCGGCTATGCCCGCCTTCTTGGAGACGTCCTCTAGCTCACGCCGGGCCGTCTCCAGCTCTTCTTTGAAGCGGAGGGCATCGACTTCCCCGTACGGCACGGGGGGAGTGGCCATCGGACTCCGAGGGAGTCGTCTGGAAGGGGTTGATTGGCCGGCGCGAGAGACAGATTCCACCGAATCAATCAGTAAAGAAGATGGTCGTCAAGACAAGAAGAAGATCAAAAGTCGAATCAAAAAGGAGGAATCGATGATCATTGCCTCCCGCGCGCATTGGGCCGCTCCCCTCTCGCCTCGTCGGAGGCGCGGCGGCGGTTGAGGCGCGCACCATGGTGGCTTGGGATGTGCCTATCGTTTGAAGAGAGGAAGAGCTGAGATTGGCAAAGATTCGAGAGCTAGAAGGCCTGGTGGAGAGCTAGGGCACCAACGGTTACATTTATAGGCCTGGCAAGATGAATCGTGGCTTCGAGTCGTGGCTTTGGATCGTGGCGCATATCCCAAGAAAATCGGAAGGTGGAAAGGTTTCCTTGGCCAGCCTGCCGACGGGTCACTTGGAGTTCTAGGCTGAGTCGCATTCAGTTAACTGGCTCGGCTAAGGAGAATCAAAGTGCCATTCGGGAGTTGGCGTTTCTTTGCCGAATGGGTCGTTCAGTATTATATTCGAGGGTACGCAGAGGAAAAGAAATAAATTGCAAGAAAATATCGCAGGAGCGGCCAATTCGGTTATACATCAATGGGGGCATTCAAATGTTCAGATGTTTCGCAATCACACTACGAGCATTGGATGTTGCCTGACGGAAATTGTCCAATAGTTCTTGGCAATCTTTTTGGGCGCTGGACAAGGTGGTGAGTTCCGCATCGCATTGTTCCATCTTGGCTATAGCCGATCTTGCTTCCTCCTAGGTCTTTTCTATCAATCCAGGAAGCTCGGCTATTTTCTTTTTATCAGCCTCTATCTCAGCTGACAGGCTTCTCAGCTCCGCTTCTAGAGCAGCTTTCTTGGCAATTTTCAGATCACAAGAAGCCTGCAGATTAGTCAATGTGTCTCTGTGGCTCTCTGTTTGGGATTGCGCCCCGTTCATGGCTTGTTCAGCATCAGATCTCTTCTTTTCGATAGCCGGACGGGAGCGCAGTTTCCTCAAAGCATGTCTTATGGGCGCGTAAAGGACGTCCAGGCCACAGATGGATACCAGAGGAGCGCTGATATCCTCGGGAAGTTCTTGGCTGATGGATTCAAGCATCTCCTCGAAGTGATCAAGATCCTTGAACTGATCTTGTGCATCTCTTTCCAGCCAGGCAACAATTTCTCGAAGCTTTGCTAGCACCTCATCTGACAGAGGCTGGTGCATCCCTTCCATCGCCTCGGCAACTGGATTGGTCCCCGACGGCAGGCTTGATGATGATGGAGCCTGATCCTAAGAAGCCGTATTGCCGAGTTAGAGGTGCTAAAAGTAAAAATAGCAGAGTTGAGTGCAAATGATTACCTCGTGGCCGATTTCTTGAGCAGGGGTAATCACAGGTGAAGGAGGTGCTCCAGGTAGAGCTGAAGCTTCCAAGTTAGAAGGTGTTGATGCGATTCTTTGGTAGTTCATGGGCTTCTGGCTGATGAGAAGTCGGATCCACCTCTGTTGGGATTGGAGTCGCTGCGTGACCAACAGGTGATTGTGCCCTTGGAGGACTTGATGGCTCGAATTTGGATTGGGAGACTCATCTCTGGAGAATTCATTGCTTCTGCAGAGGGTGATGAAGATGAGATCTCCACTGGGATAGGTAATTCAACCCTGGGTGGACTTTCTTGTTGAGCCACTGGGACATCAACCAGTTGTTCTTCCACTGTTTCTTCTGCAAATGTCAAGTCACAAGGGTAAATGCCAGTGTTCATCATTAAAAGAGGACAATAAAGGTCATACTGTGGATGGGGCATTGGCGGTGTTCGACACCGAAGGTTGCCGAGCTCGGTCCGAGAATGCACAAAGAGATAATTTATCGGGAACGAGTAATCTTGGGGTCAAGAAGGTAAAGGATTTTACCTCAACAAGGATTTTCTTGATAGTTCTCCTCCTCTTGGCATTTGGAGGAGCAACCGAGAGATAAACCTTGCCTCCTGTCGGCGAGCAAGGCTAAAGAGGCCGGGGTCCGTTGTAGCAAACCCGTCCATTAACCGAGCCGAGTTGTGGACTTGAATCCCGGTCTTGAGATTGGGCCTACGGGATTGTAGGTGATATTCCGGCTCGAGGGGCAGGCATTGTGTTCGTGGAATCAAAGGAATGAGGTCGAATCATGATTGAGAGGAGAAATGTCCGATCCAAAGGTTCATTATGTTACCTCCGAAGTTGGCGGGAAATCGAGGGCATCAACTCGCACGGTAACACGTGTACGAGCTCACCGAAGATGTGATCGTGGAATTCTTGCCACCCAGGAATTGAAGGTGGGATGAGTTAAGGTTATAGGCACAAAAGGCCAGGTATAGACAGTGGGACTGCACACATAATTGAAGACTCTGCTGCTGTGCATAGGTTCTTTGATTTCCTCCCTGGGCTTAAGGAATTCATGCAGAAATAGCCTTGGGGGCATCTGGCCACATCCAAGTTGCCGGGCCATTGTATTAGGCTGATAATATTCATAAGTGCTCTGATTCGCCTTCCTCCATTGAATTCAGTCGGAAGTATACATGGGCGGATTATGATGTTGAAGATTTCAAGAAATCTCCCATCTTGACGACCGGGCTCAAAGGAGAATTCAACAGGGAAAGTCAAGGTGTCATTATCCAGATAGGGGAGCCAGAGAGGATTCGGGAAACCTTTGAAGAATAGTTCAAAAAGGCGGCTAATGTCTTGTGAATAAGAACAATTGAAGCCGCTTCTCCATAATTCTCGGCATCCCCGGTAGCATTGTTTTCTCCTTCGGGGTGATTGGATGAAGGGAAAAGCCCGGTGTTCAAATCAACACCAACAATTTGGTGCGAGTGGGGCTGCGGCCATATCCGAACGAACCACCAAGGGCCGTTGACACATGCTATCCTTTGGCTAGTGTACATCTGAGTAACAGTTTGGTGAAGCATATGGTATACACTGCCGAGGAAGAATTTCCCAAGGGGAAGGAGGTTGCCACTGGCCAAATGAGACGCCATTGCAATATGGTTCAAGGTAGGCTCGTTGGCTTTGCCACAGAAGACAAATCTGCACAGCCACATATTCAGAAATGCTCTGTATTCAACATCACCAAGGGGATTGTCTTTCATGTGTTTCAAGATGTAATTCTTATATCCGGTCCCTGGCTTTACCCCTGTTTGCCGAGAAGAATTCTTGAATTTCCAAGGCTGAATAGACCCTGTGATGTCAAGGCCGGTAATCATATACACATCGGCCAGGGTTGGAGACATTGGGCCATGGCCAAAAAGGAAAGCGTTGACGCCGTTTGACCGAAGTGGCGGTCGCTATCGGGAGGTCTTCGTTCTTGGTGGTCTCGGCCACGGATAACTCCAAGCACCGGGCGATACGGAGGGTATCCGGGTTGGTCAATCCGCTCTTGTCCGCGAGAATCCTCGGTACCAAGTCTTCCGGCCGCGATTGGAGGTAAGGGCCGATTCTTAAAAGCGTCTTGCCACCGAGGAGGTGGAGATAGAGTCGCTTTGAAGGGGGATTCTGCGAGATTCGCTCGCGATGAAATCTCGAGGGTCGAGTTCCCTACGGGACCAAGGTAATAGGATCTCGAATTGGCCTCAGTGCGAATCAGAAGTTCAGTGGAAGGCTCCTGAAGCAAAAGCGGAAGAAGAAATCTCAGGTGAAATTGAAAACCTAAATGCCGAACGAGGTTTACGGGGGAGAAATTTACCTGAGCATCCTGGTTTTGAGCTGCCATTGGGGCTTTGAGCTCGGAACGAGGGGATCTATGGTTTGGATCTGGATGAAGATTCCGGCGGATGGCGAAGAACAGGTGTTGACAGATTTGATTTGAGGTATTCTTGGCTGGAGTCAATTGTGGAACAAAATTACGTTTATCCCACAATTGAAGGGGCATGTGTTAACACCAAAATTTGGTAAGGAGTCTGACTTGTGGGTCCGGTTCGATAAAGAGTCCGTCTGGTGGAAGGAAGGATCTTTTCAGAGATGTTCGGCAAAGAGATCTGTGGTCGGCTATCTGCTCCAGTTCGGCAAAGGAACAGTAGAGCTGATTTTGCGGGATTGAATGGTGACGTGGATCAATCAGAGAGAATGAATGGATGGATAGGCGATCGAGCTTAGAGATAAGTTAGGTAACGAATCCATTCGAAGTTGTACTTGACAGGGTATAAATATGACCCCTGAATGTATGTAACGAACACAATCATTCTTCAATACACACCGGCCTTGCGCCAAACCCTAGAGTCTTTTTGTCGTGTCGTCGAGTTCTTCGAGAGGGCCAATCGATCCGTCGACCTCCGTGAGTACCGGCAACCTTGTATCATGTCTAGTATCATGCGGTGGATTTAGATCTGATGCAAGTAGTCTTGTTACCATGCTTCGTGTCATGCGGTAGATTCAAGCTTGGTTCAAGAGGGTTTCTTGTTAGGTCATGAGCCATGCGGTGGGCTAAGATCTAGCTTGAAGCTAGTTATCGGCTCTATTGGATTTTGGCAAGATCCAATAGATTCATTAAGTTACCCTGTGTTACTTCGAGTTTTTACTTTATGTTTAGATTCATGTAACACTTTTGCCCAATCTAGATGGGTTTGGATCGGCTCACTTCTTTTGTGATCCTTGTATGGGTAGATTTCATGTTTTAACACGTGGATCTTGTGCTTTCCGATAGCCGAAACCGAATCGATCTAGGTTGTTACGTGTTGTGGGTTCAAGCTTGCCATTGTTGGTATAAATCTTGAAAGAACCGAGTATCATGCGGTAGATGCAGGTTTTTGGGTTGCTTTAGAGCTAGTCATCCGGTGGATTAGATTTCGAATCAACCTGATAGATTTATCCGCTTGGTAATGTTCGTTCCTTCTTCATGGACCCCGAATCGGCTGTTCAGCCGTATTCGGTTATGTTTCTCCATGAGTAAAACACGTGCGCAATTCATGCTTTAAATAATGCGTGCTTTTAGCTTTCCATATTGAGATTGTATCATGCGGTGGATAGATCAATTTGTGGAAAGTGGTACGATTTCATGCAAGTTGTATCATGCGGTGGATAGATTTGTTTTGGCATCGTACCCGACGGATCTCTAAGTACCTAGACATGCGGTAGACTAGTGCTTTGGATCTATGCATGCTTGTTTATTACATGTTTACGTTCGTGCTTTACTTTATTCATTTATTTAACATTGTTATTATGGGATCGGTCATATATCGTGTTTATGC
The DNA here is from genome assembly GCA_947561735.1 of Cenchrus americanus. Classification (NCBI taxonomy): domain Eukaryota; kingdom Viridiplantae; phylum Streptophyta; class Magnoliopsida; order Poales; family Poaceae; genus Cenchrus; species Cenchrus americanus. Next base: position 195,456,419 of record OX387242.1, read on the forward strand.
ATTGTTGACCAAACAAAGACCGATTGCCATCATGCTTACGTCATCCATTCGGCAGTATTACTTTTCCTTTTATAAGTTCCCGAATGGTTTCAATTCTTTGGCAAATAGCTTTTGCATAGCTATGTGTCATCTTATGTGGCTTCTTAGCCGTAAATATGGAACTGTCTGGTACCACCCGGCAAGTTCCAAGCTTTGGTATCTAACTGCTTTATCTTTTGTTAATTTTCAGGAAAAATTGACTGGCACGTCATCGTTACTCTTTGCGCGTGCGAAGCCAGCTTGTTCGGCTTGCTGTGTGTTTGGCGCTAGGTGCACTTTTTGCGTCAACAAGGGGGTTGGAGTCCGAGGCATGGCCGGGGGCGGTGTTGGAGTCCGAGTTGGACTCGGGTACGGGCTCCTTGCCGGCCCGGCGTGTAGTGGGAGCCTTCGCGTGGGCCCTGCTGACGTCGCGGGGGCCACGTGCGAGGCGCTCACGGGGTGGGCTGTCCACATGCGATGGTTGGGTAGCCGGCTCGCATGCGATGGCCCACGGGGACATCGAGTTTGAGTTGGAGGCGGATCCGAGCTCGAAGTCGGCGTGTTGGTCGAAAAGCGAAATTTTGCCGAATTTGCCGGCGAGTTTGCCCGTGACTACTTCGGGAAGTGTCACGAGCGGTCTCCGGGTTGGGCGGCATGGTGAGGCGGCGTTGGAAGGATCCGGCACCGTCAGCAGTGCAGACCCAGACACCGAAGACGAAGGTGTCACCGCGGTTGAAGGCGACGGTTGGCTTGATGTAGACGGGAGCTGTCGAGTTCGTTATGTGATCTCGGGCGAGATCCCCTACCTGGCGCGCCAGCTGTCGGTGTTTTAGACCGGCAACCTACTAAGGGGAGTACCCGAAAGTAGATGAATGTGGCCTCGCCGAGATCGGTAACTGAAAGGAAGAGACACGTGGCACACAATTTAGACATGTTCGGGCCACGAGGTGCGTAATACCCTACGTCCTGTATGCTGCGTAGCTCTGGATTGATTGGGTGCGATTACAAGATGATGCAATCTTAAGCCGTGAGAGAGAGAGGGGTCCCTGCCTCGCTTAATATAGTCCGGGAGGCAGGGTTACAAGTCGGTTCAGGGAGAGAGTACAAGTCAAGTACGTCTAGGAGTCCTCTATACAGTGCGGGACATGTACAACTTCCTATCCGAGTACTTCTCCTCTATAGTCCTTGTGCTCCACGCCAGCAGGTGCCGTGCAGCGCAAGTCGGGTAGTCCTAGGGGCCCACCGAGTAGTCGGTCCTGGTACCCACCGAGGTAGTGGGCCCAGGGAGGTCCATACGACAATTTCCATATATATGTGCACAGTCGCTATCAAAAGAATAAATAATAAAGAACCGCATATTGTCCCTTTTTGGAAGAGTATGCTGAATGTATTCTTATCTAGGTGAATGTGGTAAATCATGCACCCCATGGTTGTCATATGTTGTTTGTAATTAATTAAATCAAAAGTTGTCAAATAAATCTTGCATTTGCATCCTAGTGTAGATCCTCCCGACGGTAGATATACGCTCGTGCCGGAAGGAGGAGACGAAGGTGCTGACAAAGAGCTGCAGCACGTGTTCGTAGCTCAAGGCCTGGACCAAAGTCCAGAAGGGCCCAAGGCCAACCTTGCCAACGAAGGCAAGCCCCGGATCATTTACCCGTCTTTTAAAATGATGCCATTACCTTGCTAAGATTGTGCATTTACGTTTTAGGAGTTGATTTGAAACCCTAGTTGCATGATCCCTAGGTACCTATGCTCTGTCACTAGTATGCTATGTCGATAGCTGCTATGCTATAGGACCGGTACAAGTCGAGTGATGTTCGTCACTTGCGAGAATATGTTCTTATGTTGGAATCATAAGATCTTTATAAATGGATTGCTCATGTGGTAAGAGCATGGGATTTAGGCTCCGGTCCAGTAGCTTTCGTGGGCTTAGCTTTTGAACGTACTAAGCACTTGTCGGGAATGGGACCGGCAAGCCTAGTACATGATGAGACGGTGCGAGAACTTTTCCTTAGTACTCCTGAGTGTTCACCTAACCGGCTAGCCACCGGGAAGGGGGTGCATGTGTGAGACTGGGTACCTCGCGGGGTATGCCAACTAACCTTGTACCTAGGACTGTAAGCTCTGCTCCCAATTCGAGGACTTTTGGGAACCGCCTGGATGATTGTCCTCGCAGGGGCACCACATCGATTGTCGGCCTCTCACCTTTATTCGAGACTGCTTAATCAACTGGCCATGATATCCCCTAATGATGGAACGTGGTGAATATTATTGTATGAATCAATTTCTTGTCCAATTCTTATTTGAATCAGTTGGCACACTTAGAAATGGTAATCGACTAGAACTTGTGCTAAAATAATGAAAGTAAGGACCTACTCTTTGTTGCTTTTCAGCAAAAGAACTCCACCGGCCAAAAAGCCTCTCATGTCTAGAATTTGGTGATGTAGCTATCACCCGACGGTTAAGTCTTGCTGAGTATTAGTATACTCAGCCTTGCTTTAAAACTATTGTTGCAGGTGTTGTTGACCGGGTGGATGACGACAAGTGATGACATCACGGATGGCCTCCTGCGATGTTTATCGTTGCGTTATTTTATTTTATTTATGCTGTTTTCGAACTCTGAACCTTTACTTCATGCCTTGAACAATGGTTTGTAATAATTAGGATTTAACTAGTGTTGTACTCTGGACTTGCCTTCGTGTGAGTTTTAATGCATATGTCGGTCCTCTGTATGAATTCCAAGTGATTTACCGAGTGTTAACCCGGCAACTAACGACAAAATGATACTTTACTATTGCTTAATAACCAAAGTGGATCGATTATTAGGTGATAGTATGGTATTTTCCTGGGCGGGTTGTCACAGGCGGGCTCCGCCGACCACGGGCGCGCTCTGGGCAGCTCGGCGTGGCCTGCCCGGTGGCTCGGCGCGCGGGCCTCCCGGCGAGCCCCGCCGCTGCCGCGCGAGTTCGGGCGTGTGCTCCGCCTATACCGTCGCCCTCCGGTCACGAGCTCGAGCTCCACCGCCGCCCATGGAGAGCACGTCGTGGCCGCCTCGAATCCTGAGCAGAGGGAGACGGGAAGGAGACGGGAGAGAAGAAACGGGAGCGAAGCGACTCTGTCCCTCGAATTCTGAGGGACGGAACGAACCCGCATATTGGGGGAATATTCTCCCAAGAGCCGCTCCGCTCCCGCCGCTCCCCATCCAAACAGCCGCGAGAGCGAATCCGCTCCGCTCCGCTGTCCAACCAAACACACAGTAGGTAAATGGAAAGCTCAGCCGCTGCTAGCACATTACAACAACCTTGGGTTAAAAAAGCTTTTAAGCCCAACGACATAAGAACTATGTATCCAAACAAGCGTGATATAACACAATGGAGATCGGTAATTTCAAGTATATGTACTAATTTTGCTCAAAAGACTCAGAGAGTCACAGGTAGCAGAAATACGAATTTTTTTATATTTATTTTGTCATGATTTTCGAAAAATAAATAGTCGAATCAAAATTTTCGAGAATGTACATCTGGCGTCGTACCACATGGCAGCAGAAGTTCCTGCCGCCGTGGGGCACGACGTTAGGGGAGACGCCAACGGTCGGCAGTACTGACCGGTGGGGGAAGAGGGGCCGACGCATTTAGATGTAGTACTATGATTTTGTATAAACTTTTCCCTTGTGATTATGTACAAACTATTCCCTTATGACTATTGCTTCGTCGTTGATTAGGATATTCCATTGTGATTTTGCTAAATTTGTCTTTTTAAAAGGGTTAAAAGAATTTTAAAAATGAAACTAAAAAAATAAAAAAGACCCTGCCCCATGTGGCACGGCGGTACGGACCTGCCGTCGTGCCCCAAGGCGGCAAGGACTTAACGCCGTGGGGTCCGGCGGCAGGAGCCTGCCGCCGTGGGGTACGACGCCAGATATACATTTCTCGAAATTTTGATTCGACCATTTATTTTTCAAAAATCATGACAAAATAAATATAAAATAAATTCCAGAAACACTTACCTTAGAGGTTTTCATTCATAGACACTATTTAATACTCCAAAATGCATCTAGTCCATTCGGTAGTGTCTCCCCGGACTAACGACCCTTGAAGGAATTGGCCCAGACCAGCCGTGCATGCCCCAGCTTAAAAAAAAATTGCCCTGCCTATCGAAAACAGAGTAGCGCACTAGTACGCTGGAACTTGCTCTGTTTCGGAAAAACAGAGTAGTAGGCAGGAGTCCACACCTTCTGAATTTCGATGCGTTTTATCTCATCTTTTCTACTATTACGTCAAGTAGTGGAGTTATACTCTTGTTGCCCTCCTGTTGCTATTAGTCATGATTTTTTTTTGAGATTTATTTTTGTACAGTCCTGGATTAAAGTGAACCGGAAAAATACCACTAATTCCAAAATGATAATATTTTTTACAAACATAAAATTCTTGTCACAGGCAAAATGCACCTTGTTTGTCCACAGGGAGATGGTGATAAAATAGACCTCTTTGGCTTTTAAACTTTTTATCGCCGTATTATCTTATCGCTGTCTCGATCTTGTGGTCTTTTGTCGGCATGAATTATCAGTTGGCTGTGTGCTTAGACTGTCCGCACTGGGGAACGCTACCGGAACGGTAGCCAGCCTCCAGTTCGCTTTTGGCGTCCAAATCCCCGCAGCGGGCAACTGGAAAGGAGACTGAACCATTCCGTTCCCTCCCGCTGCCGCCATTCCTGGCGTCCATCCAGGGAACGCAATCGCTGCCTCGTGGCGTGGGGCCGCCCTCCCGATGTGTGTTGTCCCAACCACCACCGGCCCTCCCGCCCGCATCCGAGCGCCCGCAAGCTCCACCGTCGACGTCCAGAGCTCCTGCAAGCTCCACCGCGCCTGCAAGCTCCTCCGCCGCCGACACACGAGCAGGAGGAAGAGAGGGCTGTCGTCTTCGCCGTTGACCCGCGTCGACTTCTTCCCGCTCACTCGTCTCCATCTCGCCGCCGTCCCCACAGCGCCGGAGCTCGGCTCCGCTTCATGGCTCTGGCTGTCGAGCTCGCCGCGGGAGGAAGGAGAGCGAGGGGGAGGGAGCAAGGAGAGCCATCGGGGAAGGAGAGCCGTCGGGGGGAAGGGCCGGTCGCCGTGGATCCGGCCGCCGGTGGATGCGGCCCTGCTCGCCATGGATGCGGCCGCGTCGGAGCTCGGAGCGGGGGCGCGGAGCTTCGCTGAGGGAGTGCTTGAGGGGCCGCGCCGCGAGCTCCGTCGCCGTAGCCGCCGCTCGAGGGAGTGCGGGCGGCGGAGCGACCGAGGGCGAGAAGATGCGGGCGGCGGGCGGCGGAGTGAAACGAGGGGAGGGGAAGGTGAGGAGGGGCGCGGCCGCGCGAGGAGGCGGCGAGCTTGGGAGGGGAGGGGCGGCGCGAGTCCCCCTGCTCGCCTCGCCACCCGCGGCCGGAGCCCGCCGCCGGCGTGGGGATGGAGAGGTGGGAGAGGAAGGCAGAGAGGAGGAGGATGCCGGTCGCGGGGGTAGGTGGGGATTGGGGGGAGGAGGAGAGAGTGGAGAGGGGGAGAAAAAAGAGTATGACGCATGGGGCCCGCATCTGGTAGTTGATATAGAGTTTGAGACATAGAGGTTGACGGGTGCGGAGAAACTGGAATTGAACTGAAAGTTTTGGATGACTAGGCGGGAATATTCCTTTTAGAGGTTGAGTTTGGAGGTCGACGAGTGCGGACAGTCTTACAGTACTACAGTGGGCAAGAGGTCGATGTTGATTTTCACAGCCCAACCAATACTGTCCTTGGGTCTGCCAGTGTGTGTTTATCCAGTTATCCTCGTTTGTGTGTGCTCCATATATACAATGGCGGAACCACGAATTTCGAGTAGGGGGCCCGGCCAAATAGGAATCATTGATATTTATCTTCTATATCGTAGTATTACCAAAGCTTCCCGCGATTGCAAGTAGAAGGCAAATAACATACAGGTATCAGCTAGCAAGTTTTGGATCGAAGCGAGCAAAGATGGTCAGTGGCAACCCAAAGCCAAGACCGGCTTGTTCTGCTGCTCAAAAATGCTAACTATAGGCTATAGCTTGCTAGTTGGAGTATGCATGTTAGGAGTAGTAGGTCTAATCTATAAGCTCTCGAGGCTGCAACTGAAGTAAATAAACAATGATGGAAGCTACTCAACACAATTTTTGTTGGATGGACAGTGTAAAGTTAACTCTTAGAGCATCTAGACAAAGGGGTTTCAAAGTTTTACCACTGTGATAGGGGGGCCCGGGGGGGCCGTGGCCCCTGCCAGCCCCCCTTGGTTCCGCCAGTGCATATATACCACCAGCCAGGTGGCCTGTGCAATCTGGCCGCCTTAGCGCACCGCCTGGCCGACGATTTCCGGCGGATTTGCAGCCTGTTCGGTTGGTAGTGGTGATGCCGTCTTGTTTTTGTTCCGAGAGAAGAATCTGCTATTGGTTTACGGTAGTTCTTTGGTATTTGGTTTGTTCTGAGAGAAAATCTTGTTAGTACGGTGGCGATAAGCCAAGCGAACAGGGTGTTGGATTGTTCACTTTGCTGGCATAGGTAATGGACCCCTAATCCCAAGATCAAACTCATTATTCTGCGACTGACATGAGCATTTCCCCCTTACAATGATGCGGTGCACAAAGTTCGTGAACCAATCTTTGTGATGCGCGAATAATTGTGTGGGTGCAGTGACCAAACTTGGAGCTTCTGATGGCGGATCCAGAGGACAGTGATACACAAGAGTTCACAGTGATGAACGCAGAAGGCTTCGAAGAGTACCAGATAAAGCAGCTGGGCGACCGGAACGACCTCCGCGGCACGCTGAGGATCTTCGGCCTCGAGAACGTTGGGACCGAGGAGGAAGCTCTGGAGGCCAATCTCGCTGCCAAGGAGCGGCTCAGGGTCCTGGAACTGTGCTGGGAGCGCGACAGCCGCAGACCGAACGCCGAAGCGGAGGCGCAGGTGATGGAGGGCCTCCGTCCTCCGGTCCAGCTCCAGCACCTGGAGATCTGGGACTTCCATGGCTCCAGGTACCCAAGCTGGATGGTGGACGGTGGCGGCGGCGGCCCGGCGGAGCTCAAGAAGCTTTTCTTCTGGCGGTGCAGCCAGCTCGGACCTGCTCCAAAGCTTGGGAATTTCCTTCATCTCCAGCTGCTCTGGCTTGACGAGTGCAGCTGGGACTGCTTGCCGGGTAACATGGAACGCCTCACATCGCTCAAGAAGCTGATAATCATTGCCTGCTTGAACATTCGGTGGCTTCCAGCGCTGCCCCCGTCTCTGGAGGATCTCAATGTCATGTCCTGCCACGAGGCGTTCACCCTGTCTTGCCAGACAGTCGTGCATCCCAACTGGCAAAAGATCCAGCACATTTCTAAGAAGACGATTTCGTGACGCTCTCGTAACGATGACACATAGCTCAGGGTGTACTGTGCACACCCTACGCGGCTAGGCTACGCGTATGGTACAGAGATTGCAATAAAATGTCACAGCCACAGCACATCAGCAATGAACTTATTTGTTTCATATGGTCTGAAATGTAGAGGAATGATAAATATCTTTGCGCTAGCTCTTCTGGAAATGCGTGCACGGAGCGATGTCTCGAAATCTGAATAATCCGTATTCGTATCTGCTAAAAACGTTAATATGGATATCCGTATTTGTATTCGTTTTTAATATGGATGTCAGATGGATGTATGCGAATCCGGTTTTCAATATTATCCGAATTCGACATTATCCGAATTATTCGACAAAATCCGACGTATCCGACATTATTCGTATCCGCAAAATTAAAGTACCCATAGAAATCATCTAAAATTTATTTATATTACTAAATACTAATTAAAAATAATGTTAATTTTAATATTGCTAGTAAAATAATTAATTTACACCATTTTAACTATTAAAAATTATATACATATGACAACTAACTAATTATGCTAACCTAATATTACTAAATTATATAATGACATTTTTAATTAATTTTGACTAATCATAGTAATTTTAAATACATTATATTATTTAACAAACAAGTAAATTATATTAAATTATTTATGTACTTATTTTTACTAATAAAAGATGTTTATATATTTACAAAATTACTTATTTTATATTTATTGTGATATATTAATTAATTAATTTTTTATTTAATATGTGATTTGCAATAAGATAACTATTATGTATAATGATCATAATTTACTCTCTACTTGTAACATGATTTGATCAATTATAAAATCATCAAAAAATAAAATTGATACTCATTATGACTCTATGCTATAAATCGAGTAAGTATTCGAATGCGAATCCGAAATCGAAATATCCATTTTGTATTCGTATTCGATAATGTTCGTATTCGTATCCGGATTCGAAATAAAATGTGGTCATCCGAATTCGTATCCGTGCGTATCCGATCCGAATCCATCCCTAACTGGCGTAGTGGTGAACTTATACAGTTTGTCATCATTGTAATAAAGGAAGTCTTGGTATGAACTACCTTCGCATTGAATAGTGTTGATTTTTTACTACGACAGGAAAATGTATGCATATTTTTTTATCTAATTTCTCATGAGTGATGTTATGGTGTTTGGAATTTCCTCATATTTCCTCTCATTTCCTCCCAGATTCTTAATTTCTTTGTCCAAAGGGGTACATTGGTCATTTTATCCCTCACTCGCGCACCCCGCACCACGTCCCCGACCCTGAACCATGACCCCTACCCCCACACCACCCGCAGTCCCTCCCTGTCTCCGCCCAGACCTCACAAGGAGCCGCCGCCCATAAACCTGCCGGAGCCACCGCCCCTGAATCCCCTCCCTAGTCACGCCCGTCGCCCTGGGCTGAGCCGCCACCGCACCGTCTCCTCGGTACATGCCCTCGCATCCACTGACGTTGTCAGGATCCTAGTTTCACTGGTTATTCAACAAGAGCCGAGCATAGAAGAGATCGGCTACCCTCCATTCATTCATCTACGGCTCTTTTGATTTTACAGCATTTACAATTTGGTCCCTGTAATTTTTGTAATTTACAAACTAGTACTCTTTCTTTTACAAAAGGAGAGAGGGGTCTCTGTACTTGAGAGGAACTCAGATGAACTCTGCTCCTAGGTTAGGATAGTAGCTATAGTTCGTAGCGTCGTCTCATCGTCTGCGACTTGGTCGGAATGTTCCCTTGTACTCCCTCCATCCATTTATCCAAGGCCTATTTTGAAATCTGAAAATTCCATTTATGCAAGGCCTATTTGTGTTTTTGCATTGGAAAACACTAAATCGTCGCTTTGGCATCTGTGCGAGTAATAAATTCCTATCACATGTTTCTCCGGAGATTAATGATGGGAGAGACTTTATTTCTTTTCCTTGGTTTTTGAGTCAAGTGCAAATGGGTCTTGGATAGATGGATGGAGGGAGTATCTCCGAACTCCAGTGAATTGTAGTGCTATCCTATCAGTTCATCTCCATCTGTTGTTCATCCCTCACTCGCAGCCCGTATGTCTCATTCAGTAGGTGAAATTCGTTCTGCATCTGTGTCTGATTTACCAGTTCCTCTCAATTGGTATCAAGAGCAGGTTGCTCCTCGGCGAGATTGTCTCGCTTCCACAGCCAGTTCCTCGTTTCTAGTTCGATTGGCGAGGTGCGGGTGGTTGCGGCTTACCCGTGGAAAACCCCACCCTCCCACCCAGATTCGAGGAAACAACCCCATCTATCCCCAAATTAGCAAACGATTCCTGTCAACAAAGGTTGCTAGGCATCAGTTCTACCGTAAAATCCCGGAACCTGTCTGGAATTGGTTTGTGGCGGCGTAAGGAGGAGATTACTCTTTGGTGAGGGTTACCAGGCAAGTCTTGGTGTAAAATTTCTTAGCCAAATCTGCAATCTGGGCGACGGTAGACAAGACGGTGAATCTTGTGGGGAGGGTTCCACCCAAACCGAATTCACAGTCACCATGGCGAAGATTGGCGATCAGTCTGGGAATGATGATGACAATCCTTATGACCGCCGATATGCAGCAGCTGCTGAAGTGGATGGCCTGAGGAGGACCGTGGACAGTTTCATGAAGCAGCAAGAACAACACAACGAGACTATGGCCCTCAATCTGGATCAGATCATGTCATACATGCAAAGAATAGGGGCTCAAGTGGGGGTGTACCCTAGGGAGGATAAAGGTTCCACTGTCAAAGGTAATGACACTCTCACTACCTTTGCTCAGGATCAGCAGGGATTAACCAAAGAATCCAATGTCCACTTGCATAACTCCATTCACACTCCTATGGATGTTACTTTAGCCCACCAACCAATTGACCCAAACCAGCCTCAGGGTAGTGTTTATTATTAGTATCTCGAGCAGTCTGATTGGATGCACAGGAAGCCATACACACCTGATCACCATCAGCATAAAAAAGTAGTCACACAAGGTCATTCTTGCCATGAGGTAGATTATTTGTGGGATGACTGTCCTTGGACTTTCCAAGAGATAGATGCTTTTAACCCTTTTCCATCCCCTCCACCAGACCCACCCAACCCACCCAAAATCACATTCCAAACTTTTAATCCTCTGCACAATACCTCAGCCCGAACTAAACCACACCCACCATTACCCAATGCTTATACCCATCACCAATTTACCAGCCAAAACACCCCAAATACCTTCCACCAACCCAACCCTTTCCACAATCAACTACAATTTCATAAAGCTGTAGCCAAAGGACCAAAGTTGTCCTTTCCTGAGTTTGAGGGCATTGATCCTGATGGCTGGATTATAAAGGCAGAGAAATATTTTGAATTGGTGGGAGTAGCAAATGAAGACAGAGTTCAACTTGCTGTTTTGTACATCAAGGGAAAAGTTGAATATTGGTGGAGAAGTACTGGGTCTGTACCTGCATCTGTTCCTTGGCACACATTTTGTAAAATCGTGAGTGATAGATTCTCTGATGCTTCCACTTATGAAGTTGTGGGCAAATTCCATACACTCAAGCAATTGGGGTCAGTCACAGATTATATTGACAAATTTGAGGAATTCGTGGGGCTAGTAAAAAGGGACAACCCATCCTTAAGAGATGATTATTTGACAATGAGTTTTGTATCTGGACTCAAAGAACCAATACAACATCACTTGCAGTGCTACAAACCCACATCTTTGACAGATGCCTTTTGGTATGCAAAGAGGTTGGAACAAGCAACTCCTCCTCCAAGGAAGTTTTCTAATTTTGCTCCTGCAATCAAAATTCAGAAACCTTGGGTCAAAGATGGAACTCCTATTGAACAAAAAGATCCAGTCCCCATTGTTGAATTAAGAGCTGCAGGCAAATGCTTCAAATGCAGAGAGCCTTGGGTACCAGGCCACACCAAAGTGTGTAAAGGGAAACAAGTGTATTCTGTTATTGTAATGAGCAGTGCTGAGGGCAAAGAAGAACTTGGAGTGGTAGAAGATGCTCAGTCTAAAGAGGGAGAATATTTTGATGCTGAACAAGTACCAGTGATGCAGTTATCCCTTCAGGCCTTGTTAGGTACTTCACATCCTACCAATACATTCACTCTCCAGATTCACTTGGGCAAATCTCCAGATTCACTTGGGCAAATCTACTGCTATGCTCATTACCAATGCCTTGGTTGACACATGTAGTGATGTGTCTTTCATCCACCCTAAATTTGCCATTAAAACAAATCAGACTATCTCCACTGTGCCTACTCTGAAAGTGGTAGCAGCAAATGGCGAAACAATGCTCAGCAATACAGCTTGTGCATATTGCTCTTATGCTATTCAAGGTCACTCCTTTACATCTGACTTCAGACTGTTAGAAGTGCAAGAATATGACATCATTTTGGGAACTTATTGGCCATATACCCACAGTCCTGTTGGCCTTGATTTAAAAACAAGGACATTCTCTATCACTAAAGATGGTCAAGAGCTTGTTACCTTGGTAGATGAATCCCAGCCCAGTTTACATGTCACAATTAGTGCAAAGAAAATGTGTCACTTGATAAGAAAACAAGAGATAGTCACTGTATTAGTGTTGAGTAATGGTTCTGAGAAAGAGGTAGCAGCTTTACCTCCACAACAACAGCACCCTGCAATAACATCACTGTTGCAGGAATATGAAGCTATATTTCAAGAACCTCAACAATTACCTCCTCCAAGATCTGTTGATCATGCCATCACATTAGTAGAGGGGTCAAAACCAGTTAATCAGAGACCTTACAGGTTACCTTTCCATCAGAAAAATGCCATGGAAGAATTGATCAAACAAATGCTAGATTCTCACATGATTAGACCTAGCATTAGTCCCTATTGTTCCCCTGTTATATTGGTCAAGAAAAAAGATGGGTCATGGAGGATGTGTGTGGATTATAGAGCATTAAACTCAAACACAATCAAAAACAAATATCCTATTCCCATCATTGAGGACCTCTTGGATGAATTGTTTGGAGCAGCAGTTTTCTCTAAGATAGATCTCGGATTTGGTTATCATCGAATTCGAAAGAAAGAATCTGATATTGAGAAAACAGCCTTTACTACCCACTTAGGTCACTTTGAGTATGTGGTTTTACCTTTTGGCCTCACCAATGCTCCAGCAACTTTTCAAACCCTCATGAATTCTGTGCTAGCCCAATTCCTCAGGAAGTTTGCTTTGGTGTTTTTTGATGATATACTGGTTTACAGCAAAACCATGTCTGAGCACATCCAACATCTTCGAGCTGTCTTGGCAGTTCTGAAGCAAAATCAGCTATTTGCAAAACTCAGTAAGTGTATTTTTGCACAGCCTTCCATTGAATATCTTGGGCATATTATCAGTAGACAGGGAGTATCTACTGACCCTGACAAAATCAGTATCATTAAAAAATGGCCATCCCCAACAAATGTCACTCAATTAAAGGCTTTTCTAGGCCTCACTGGTTACTACAGAAGATTTATAAAAGGATATGGTATCCTCTGTCGACCTTTGTTTAATGCCCTGAAGAAAGACTCCTTCATCTGGAATGCAGACCAAGAACAAGCTTTTCTGCATCTCAAACAAGTCATGTCACACCCACCAGTTTTGGCATTACTAGATTTCAGTCAGCCTTTCATATTGGAAGGAGATACTAGTGGGACTGGAATTGGAGCAGTATTAATGCGAAGAGGCCGACCAATTGCATTTTTCAGCAAATCCTTAGGGCCCAAAGCCATGGCAGCCTCCATATATGAAAAATAAGCAATGTCTATCTTAGAGGAAATCAAGAAATGGAAGCACTATTTTTCCAGTACATCACTGATCATAAGAACAAATCAGCAGAGTCTCAAATATATTCAAGAGCAGAGACTTGTGGAAGGGATTCAACACAAATTGCTCATCAAGCTATTGGGACTTAACTATACAGTTGAATACAAGCAAGGCCGAACAAACAAAGTAGCAGATGCCCTATCCAGAGCTACTCACTCCCATCAAGTGCTGGCAATCTCTACAATCATTCCAAAATGGATTGAGCAAGTTCTTCTGAGCTATAATGGTGACATTCAATGTTCTGACATGATAACCAAGCTCAGTGTTGATGCCCAAGCTATCCCACATTTCACCTTAACCAATGGGGTTTTGAGGTACAAACAAAGGCTCTATATTGGTGATAATGGAGATTTGAAACAGCAACTGCTTCACAGCTTTCATGCTTCTGCCTTGGGAGGTCACTCTGGGGAAAGAGCCACTTATCAGAGGATTAAATTAAACTTCTTCTGGCCAAAGATGAAGCAACAAATTATAGACTTTGTCAAGACCTGTGCTATCTGTCAGAAAAATAAGTCTGAGAATGTCCCTTATCCTGGGTCTGTTACAGCCTTTACCTGTACCAGATATGGCATGGACACATATTTCTATGGACTTTGTGGATGGCCTACCTATTGTTGACGCAAAATCGGCACCTCACGCCAAGCACACAGCAAGCCGAAAGGAGCTGGCTTAACACGCACGATGAATCCTGAAAGCGTGCCAGTCAATTTTCCTAAAATTGACAAAAGAAATAAAATAGTCAGATAACAAACTTGGAACTTGCCGGGTGGTATCAGACAGTTCCATATTTACGGCTAGAGAGCCAATCAAAGTGATATATAGCTACAACAAGCTATCTATCAACAGTTCAAATAGCATTCGGGAGCTGTTATACATGAAAACATGAAATAGCCGAATGGATGATGTAAGCATGACGATAGATCAGTCTTTGTTTAAATAACGTTGCTTGCACAAGACCACGACCGATCCTCGAGGATAAATAACAATTAAAATGAATAAAGTAAAAGCATGATTATAAATATGAAATAAACAAGCATGCATAGGCCAAAAGCATTAGTCTACTGCATGTCTAAGTACTTTCAAACCTGTCGAGCATGATACCAAACAAGTTAATCCACCGCATGATACAACTTGTTCAAAATCACACCACCAACCACGAAGAGATTAATCCACCGCATGATACAATCTAAATATGGAAGGCTAAAAGCACGCATTATTTAAAACAAACTTATGAGCACATTTTACTCATGGAAGCATAACTGAATACGGCTGTACAGCTGAATCGGGATCCGTGGAGAAGGCGCAAACATTACCAAAGATGATAAACCTATCACATTGAATCGAAATCTAATCCACCGGATGATTAGCTCTAAAACAACCCAAAAACCTGCATCTACCGCATGATACCCAGTTCTTTCAAGATTCATACAAGATTAGCAAGCTTGAACCCGCAACACTTGACAACTTGGATTGATTCGGGTTCGGCTATTAAAGGACACGTGATCCATGTGCCGTATTAAACTAAAAATATGAGCATGTAACAAAAAGATCACCGAACAAGATAAAGCCGATTCAAACCAATCTAAATTGGGCAAAAGAGTGTTACATGAATTTAAATATAAAGTAAAAACTCAAAGCAACATGAGGTAACTTAATGAATCTATTAGATCTTGCCAAATCTAATAGAGCTGATAACTAGCTCCAAGCTAGATCTTAGCCCACCGCATGGCTCATGATCTAACAAGAAACCCTCTTGAACCAAGCTTAAATCTACCGCATGATACTAAGCAAGGTAACAAGACCACTTGCATCACGGTCTAAATCCACCGCATGATACTAGACATGATACAAGGTTGCCGGTACTTACGGAGGTGGACGGATTGATGGTTCCTCTCGAAGAACTCGACAACACGACTAAAGGACTCGAGAAGTTGGCGTAAAGCCGGTTTGTTGTGAAATTGTTCGATACCCATTACATACATCAAGGGCTTATATTTATACCCTTGTCCTAACACGACTCCTGGTCGACTACGAGTACAACATTAAATGCCTAAATTAATGCTCCGACGCCAATGTTCATCTTGTATACGCCATCAACTCGTTCTTTCCTTGCATTAGGCCACGTCACCATGCATTCCCGGAAATTTCTCCTTTAAAAGCACAAACAGCCCCTTTGTCGAATGATAGCGCACTGCCGACCGCAAGCGTCCTTTACCGATTCCTTTGAGGAGATTTTTCCCAGCCGAATGGTATTCATCACCAAGCTCGGCCCACAAATCAGCCTTTCTCCTGTACCATTTTTTGGTGTTAACATATGCCTCTTCAATTACGGGATAAAAGTGATTTTATTCCGGAATTGACCACAAACACTCAACGTCTTCAAGTCAAATCTGTTCAACACCATTTTTTCCTTCTGTAATCCGTTGGAGTCTTCGCTCAGATCCAAACCTTAGGCCATCAACCTTCAAGCTCAAACCTTCAATGGCGGATCAAGCTATCCAGGTAAACTTCATCCCCTTAAGGTTCATTCGGTATTACCTTTCCGATTCCCACCTTAGATTTCCTTTCTCTGCCTTTTCTTGATAGGAGCTATCCACCGAGCTTTTTATTCACACTGAGGACAACTCAACATCCTATTTCCTTGGTCCTGTGGGAATCCCTAATCCCCACGAGTTCATTGAAGCCGAATCCAGGAGAATCTCCATCAAAGCAGCTTTATCAGGGCCCCAGTTGTGGCATGATGCTTTCAAGAACTGGCCCCTGCCCCCAATTGCAGGCTGGAGAAATTGGTACAAGAGGATACTCGCAGACAACAGTGCGAAAACCAGCAAATGGGACACCCTTCGTATTACCCAGTGCTTGGAGCTATCTCTGGTCGAGACCCCCAAGAACGAGAGCCTTTTGATTGCAGCCTGCCATTTCTGGTCAAATGGCGTCAATGCCTTCCTCTTTGGCCACGGCCCAATGTCTCCTACCTTGGCCGATGTATACATGATGACCGGCCTCGATATCACAGGATCTGTGTATCCTTTCTAGTATAAAGGCTCCTCCAGGCAAAAAGGAGTGAAAACAGGAAGTGGATACAAGTCATATATCCAGAATCATATGAAAGATGGTCCTCTGGGTGAAGTTGAATACAGGGGATTCTTGAACATGTGGCTATGCAGATTCATCTTTTGTGGCAAAGCCAATGAGCTAACCCTGAACCATATCGCAATGGCTGAAGATTTTGCAACTGGTCATCGTGTTCCCCTTGGAAAGTATCTTCTAGGGAGTGTATACCATATGCTCCACCAGACCATCTCTCATATGCACACTGGCCAGAAGATATCATGTGTCAACGGCCCCTGGTGGTTTGTACAGATGTGGCTGCAATTATACATGCACTAGATTGTTGGCATCACTCTCAACAATCAGCATTTCCCTTCATCCAGCCATAAGGAAGGAGAAACTCAAATCACCAAAGGATGCCAAACCTATGGAGAAGCTGCTTCAACCATATCCATTGATCAAAATGTCAGTCAACTTTTGAGCTCTTCTTCAGAGGTTTCACCAATCCCCTCTGGCTCCCTTATTTGGGCAATGATAACTTGACTCTCCCTTATGAATTCTCCTTTGAAACTGGATGTCATGATGCAAGATTCATAGAAATTTTTAATATCTTTATCCATCCATGCATCTTGCCAGCAGAATTCTGTGGAGAAAGGTTAAATCATAGCACCTATGAGTATTACCAGCCAAACATAATGGCTCGACAGCTGGAATGTGGCATTTACCCTTTATTTGGTATTTGAAGAAGAAACATTGGTGAATCAACCCGTGGAGATTTCCTCCCCTCAGCACGCTTCAAGTCCAAGTTCACCAAGGGCTCAACCATCTCCTTTCCAAACAAAAACTTCAACTTCACCAAGGATCCAATCACCCCCTCCTCAAGCAGAAGTTCCAGCTTCATCAGAAATGATCCCATCTTCAGCCCAACTAGAAGCTTCAAACTCTCCAAGGATTCAATCACCCCCTTGCCAAGCAGAACTTCCAGTCTCACCTGGGATGAATCCATCTCCACTTCAGCCAGAACCATCAAACTTACCAGGGACTGCACCAGCTTCTTTTCAAGTAAAAGCTTCAGCTTTGCCAAGAACTCCTCAGACTCCTCTCCAGCTGGTCGCCGAGGAAATTCCCCTTGAACCTGAACAAGCCTCTGCCCCAATTCAAGGGACCATGCATGAGGTAAGTGCAGTCACTCTACTCTGTTATATTCCTTCAATAAACCATCCCTAATTTAGCAATCCTCCTTTTTCAGGACCAGGCTACATTGCCATCAAGCTCTTTATTCATCATGAGTGATCCAGCTGCCGAAAAGGATGAAGCACCCTCAAATCAAGTCTTGTCAGAGAAAAATCAGGCAAGGCTCAAAGAAATCTTTTCCTAGCTGCAAAAAGATGCCCGAGATCAAGTCAAAGATGTTGATCACTTTGAGGAAATACTTGAATCCATCGATCAAGAGCTCCCTGAAGACATCAAAGCTTCCTTGGAACCTATCTCAGATCTGGATACTCATTATGTGGCAATAAGGCGATCCTTGAAGAGCCAATCCTCCCGACCAGTTCTTGAGCAAAAGAGAGCCAGAGCTGAACAAGCTGTGAAAGGATCACAAGCCCAAATCGAGAGCAATAAGGAAACGTTGGCCAAACTGCAGTCCGCTCTTGAGTTGAAAATTGCCAGAAAACCTGCACAAGAAACTGAACTGAGGAATTTGTCAGCTGAAATTGAAGCTCATGAGAAAAAGATAGCCGAGCTCCCTGGATTAACAGAGAAAATCCAAAAGGAAGCATCGGCGGCCATGATCGAGGCAAACCAACTGGAGGCACAACTCTCAGCCCTGTCCAATACTCAAAAAGATTATCAGGAACGGCTGAAGAATATCAACCAGATAACACCAAATGCCTCCAATGTAATTGCAAAGTACCTGAACATTTGATTGTACTAAGCAGCGTGTAACCGAATTAATCGTCCTTGTAACCTTGCCTTTCATAAACTCCATTTTCCTTTTTCTGTATCACTTTGTTCGCAATTTTTGGACGATCCATTCAGTAACCGCGGCCAAATAGTACCATACCCGAATAGCACTCCGACCGCAACTCAGCCAAGCCAGTCAACCGAATATGACCCAGCTTGAATTCCAAACAACCAGACGGCGATTCGGTTAAGGAAACCACTCCACTTTCCAAATTTCTCGGGATATGCACTACGATCCAGGGCCACGATCTCTTCGCCATCCCTATAAATAAAACCGTAGGTGCCCCTAGCCTTTCACCAAGCCTTTAACCTTCAAACCTTTGCCAATCTAAGTTTTCTTCTTCCATCACCCACGCACCTCCAAAAACCAATGGCGGGTAGTGGCAACAGGCGCCGCGCCGCTAACGACATGGAAGGAAGTCGCGCCGACGCGCGTCAGAGGCAGTGATCGTCAACTTCCCTTATGATTCTTCCTAGATTTCCTTCTGTTTCTGACGATCTTCTTTGTTCCAGGATCATCCAATGGAATCCGGCCCCTGCGCCGGCCATGAATCCGGCCCTGCCGGACGACTCGTCGGAGTCGAACAACTACTCCCCCGTGCCCTACGGGGAGCGCGACGCCCTCCGCTTCAAGGCAGAGCTTGAAGAAGCCCAACGCGAGCTGGAGGATGTCTCCAAGAAGGCTGGAATCGCCGAACTCGAATGGGAGCATCAGCGCAAGCAACTGTTGGAGACCATTGACGGTAAATCCCAGTGACTGACTTTGATTCAATTCAACCTTTTAAAACTAACCGCCATTGCTTTATAATGTTGCAGCCCGCGACACCGAGCTTGACCAGTTGAAGATGCTGATAAAGCAACTGGCGGACAAAGTGAACACCCCTGGAGACACGCCGGCGGACCGCCTCGCCGCGGTAGAAGATCGCGTGGACGAGGTGGCTGTTCACGGCATCCGCCTTGGCACTACCCTGGGCTTGGCCGCCATGGCGACGCACACCGGCGTCGACTACTCCATCCAGCCACGCAGCTTCCACGGCGGAGCACCAGAAGACATCGACGAGATCGAAGTCATCTTGGAGCGCCTCGATGGCCACGGCGATGCCATTGCCGAACTCACCCATCCCCAGACTGTGCTAAACAGGCTTTTCGATTAGATTGTACTAGGGATGCTTGATTTTTGGCAATAAATAAAGAATTTTAATTTCCGTGCTTGTATTGTAATGATCCCCTCCTGCTTGTAGATGCGAACCTCACTGTTCTCAAACGAATTCAGAAACTTTACTTGAGCCGAATACACGAAAACAACCCCCCCCCCCCCCTTGGCGCAAAATCCGCAGAAAATCCCCAATTCGGGAATCATAAACACTGTTCAACGAAAACCCTTCGCATTCGGGAAGAAAACCCTACCGCTTGGTATTCCAATAACGTACGCCAACCAGTCATCACTCCCAATGCGCTCTCACAATCAATAAAATACCCCCCTTGGGTGCCATGCAACTCCACTTGCATACTCTTCCATCACTTCACATCTTCTCCCCCCTGCTCAAAGGAGAAAACCCCAAGGCCATGGAGGACAAGGGAAAGCAACCCATCAAGGAGGACAGCACTCCACCCAAGAAGCGTACCATTCGAGAGTGAGTTTTCTTTCAATCTGTTTCTTGCTCTTATTTGCAATCTCATGGTTTACCTCTTTCTGTTCTTTCAGCTTTGACCTACTTCTTGAAGAAATCTTTGGAACTGAAGAGGTCCTAGAGTACATCCTCTCTGACTCCTCTGAAGAAGAAGAGGACGCTACGCCGGAACAGAGGGTCAACCACCAGCTGCGCCGCCGCATTCGGCACCTAGAGCACAACTTGCGGGACATCACTGCCCGTTGTAATGCCGAACGCGAACGCCGCATGAGCTTGCAGGTGTTGGTTGGGGGTAAGACCATCGTCTTTTATTTGACTCCTGTACTCAATCTCAAATCTTCTCCTAACAACTATTCCCTTCTTCAGATATCTCTGACAGATACAGTAACGTGAAGGCCTCTTGGGACAGCTTAATGGAAGTCGCAAGTCATGGCAATCCCCGAAGCTTCCAGGTTGCTGTTACGGTGGTCCGGAAAAGTTGAAGAGGGAGGAGCTGAGGAAGCAAAACAAGAAAAATGAATGAAGCATACTTTCGCTTCTTCCTCCAGGCCCTCTGCTTCCCACCCCTTTGTAATCTTGAGTAGCTGAATCGTCAAATAAAAGCCTGCAAGAAACATCTGTAATGTTATGTATTTTTGTGCTAAGGGCAATACACATCAGTATTGGCCATTTCTTGTTAGGATTTTTCATTCTAAAGGCGGCTCCTTCTTTGAACGCCGGCTGTTTCTGTGTACCAGATGCTTATAATCCTGGTGCTTGCATTCAACGATCAATTTCAAAACTAGGATAATATTTCTTCAAATATCTTCCATTTATAGCAGCAGTAAATTTCTCTCCTAGTAAAGTTTTCAATATGTAAGCATTGCCAGGTACACATCTGACTACCCGAAAAGGGCCTTCCCAATTCGGGGACCATTTGCCGAACGCACTGTACTTAGTCCCGATCGACAGTAACGCCTTCCAAACCAAATCTCTTTTTGCAAATTGCTTGACCTTTACTTTCTTGTTGTAATATTTAGCAACTCGCATTTTGTTCTTTTCAATAGTTTCCAAGGCTTTAAGACGAATCATATGCAAATCCTCTAATTTGTCCATCATTAAACCACTGTAATCTCTGGAGGTTAAATCCTTTTGCAAAACCACCCTCCTAGAATCTGATTGTATTTCCCAAGGCAAAACAGCATGATGCCCATAAACCAGCTCATAAGGAGAAGTTTTTGTAGCTCCATGGGGAGCCATTCGATAAGCCCATGAAGCCTCATTGAGCACCGAATGCCACCTCTTTGGCTTCTGGTCAATCTTCTTTTGTATAAGCTTGATCATGATCTTCTCTGAAACTTGACTCTAAGTTAGCACTGATAAATGTCGTCCTTGGCTTGTCACCATCTCCAATGTCGATTTCTTCTAACTTATCAGCCGACATGAATCCACACACTATCTTTCCATCAGTTCCATCTACTGTATTATCCATTTAAAAATTACTATAAGAGCCGACTGCTTGAATCGGCTGTTGATCACTGCTGACTGGCTCAACATGACCTTCACCCCAGTCTTTTCCTGAGAAGCAATCGATGCCTTGATACTCCCAAAAAGCTGGTTCGACGTTTGCCACGCTCACTGAATCATCTGCTTGGACCACTTCAATGTCATCATCTGGAGACGTTTCCTCCTGCACAACTTGGTTAGCGGGAGCCATGAACTCATTCGGCAGAAAGTATACCATGCATGCCGGAGCCGAACGACCCGATCCTTCAGGCTTGTCTTTTGGGTGCCACACTTGCTTTCTCTTGATTCCCTCCTGCTTCAATTCTTGGTTCCTCAAGCGTTGAACCCTTCTCTTTTGGCTTCTCCTCAAGCCAGGCGGGCACCACTGTCCTTCTTGCCAGATGTACTCGCGTTCCTATTCTTCTTGATCAACCCACCTTTGGTCAGCTTGCCTTTTCCTTAGGTGATCAATGACCTCATTTATTTTTAGACGCCGACTATCATTAGGATGCATCCTTCCAACTCTTTCATGGACGGATCGGCGATTGACAGTTTCCTGCCTGTATTCAGAATATTTATCACTGCACTCAGGGCAATTCTTCAATGTGGGGAGCTTCAAGCCTTCGTTCCAGCAGTGCCTAAAGAATGCGCATCCCCAATGTGCACGCTCTTATTTCCGTGCATGCTCTTCTAGTTCTCTTCTGCGCGCCTCTTCTTCAAACCTGCGCCTCTCCTCTTCATATTTTTGCTTCTGGTAGCATTCCTTTTCCTGCTGACGCTGCCACTTGTTAAGGAGAATTCGTGTGGTAACCCTGGGCTTGGACCTGGATGATTCCCCAACTTCAATCTGGCTCTTCAGGACGCAAGGAGCTTCTTTGTGGACTTGCTCCACTATCACTTGTCGTGTAGGATCCACTGATCCATCTTGTTTTGCTCTAGCCGAAGTTAGGACCTTCACTTTCCCCTTCTCCTCGGCAGTTACCATATTGACAGAAAAGCCAACCATGTTTTGAGGGAAAGGGTGGCCATCCAGTTTCATCTTGTTATCAAATTTCAAATGCCCTTCCTGGATAGCCTTTTGGATCCTCATCCTGAAGACCCTGCAATCATTAATGGAGTGAGAGTTTCTGTCATGAAAACCACAGTAACGTTTCTCTTTAACTCCATCGGGCCGAAGCATAGAATGCCCCTCAGGCAACTTGATTCGGCCTTCCTTCACCAAGAATTCAAAGAGCTTGTCGGCCTTGGTGACATCAAAGTCATACGTGCCCTTGGTTTGCTTTATCCACCGCTGGTTCACAGTTAAAGGATCTTTGCCCCACATAATCTCAGCCGCGGCCACTTCCTCGTCATCATTAAATTCCTCCACTTGATATGCCTTTTCGAGGAACTGGTTGTAGATATCAGCTATATCGTGATGCTTGGCAAATCTGGAATTCTTCTTGAACCCATAAGCTTGATTGCTCATCAATGACAGCCTCTGGGACAGCTGACCAAGGTTGTCAAACTCCATGCCAAACAGCTTCTCCCGAACAGCTGGTAACATTCCCGCGACAACCATGTCAGCTAGTTGATCATCCAGCAGAGTCAAAGAGAAGCACATGTCCTTGACCTCTCTGAATCTTCTGAGAAATTGCAGAGGCGTTTCATTATGTCTCTGCTTCAAGGTAGCCAGATCAATAAGCTTCTTCTCAGTGCTACCACTAAAGTAATGGGCATGGAACTTTTGTTCCAAATCTTTCCATGTGCCGATTGACTGAGGAGGCAAAGAAGTAAACCATTGAAATGCTGGGCCTGTTAATGATAAAGGAAAATATCTGACCCTGAATGCCTCATCGATTGAAGCTTCCCCAAGCTGCATTAAATATCGGGCAATATGCTCTACAGTGCTTGTATCGTCCTGCCCAGAGAACTTTGTGAACTCTGTAGCAGGCTTCACCCTTGGCGGCAAGATCACCCTATAGTACCACTCTGGGAAAGTAGGTGTATAAGCTGGTCCTTGCATTTTAGGCTTAAGGCCGAATTGATTTTGCATAACATCGGCCATTTTCTGCACCAGGATATCATCATCTTGCATTCCTGCAGCTGGACCATACCCAAGATTTGGGTAAGCATCGATAGCGCCATAATCCATAACTTCTGAATATCCCCCACCATACATATTTTTCTGCAACCTGTTATTGGCCGGGGCTATCTTGTAAGTAGAGTTAGGTGGCATCCCAGATGAACCGAACGCCAGGTCCCCATATGTAGGCCTATTGGGCATCGCTTGATACATGTTCGGCTGTTGAACTGGTTGACCTCCATTGTTTTGTAGAGGTGGCTGGACTGGCTGACTCCCAATGCTTTGTGGAGGAGGCTGGATCGGTTGGCCTTGCAGTGGTGGTTGAGCTCCAATATCTCGAGGTGGTTGAGCAGAATTGGTCCCTCCAACCTCTGCAGAGGATGTATGAGGGGATACTCGACTAAGCATCCTCTCCATACCTGGGCCAAATACACCGATCATCATCTGCTTGAACATGTTCAAGAAAGCATTATGATGCTTAGCCATCATAGTTTCTATAGTCTCCCGAAAAGCATTCAGAGCCTCTTGTTTCTCTTGAGCAGATGTGGAATCAGGTTCCCCTGGCAACAGAACTCTGGGCATGTCAGATTTAAGGTACGGGACACCACTCCTGTTCTTGCTAAATGACATCAAGCACTTCTGTTGGAATTGTTCAATGGCATCCTTCAGCTGCGCTTGTTGTTCTGGAGACAGATCATTAATGGTGACGTCCATAATGTCGCCAATTTCAGGCATCTTGATTCAACTAGATGGGTCCCACTGGGTGTGCCAAAAAGTGTGTTGACGCAAAATCGGCACCTCACGCCAAGCACACAGCAAGCCAAAAGGAGCTGGCTTAACACGCACGATGAATCCTGAAAGTGTGCCAGTCAATTTTCCTGAAATTGACAAAAGAAATAAAATAGTCAGATAACAAACTTGGAACTTGTCGGGTGGTACCAGACAGTTCCATATTTACGGCTAGAGAGCCAATCAAAGTGATATATAGCTACAACAAGCTATCTATCAACAGTTCAAATAGCATTCGGGAGCTGTTATACATGAAAACATGAAATAGCCGAATGGATGATGTAAGCATGAAGATAGATTAGTCTTTGTTTAAATAACGTTGCTTGCACAAGATCATGACCGATCATCGAGGATAAATAACAATTAAAATGAATAAAGTAAAAGCATGATTATAAATATGAAATAAACAAGCATGCATAGGCCAAAAGCACTAGTCTACCGCATGTCTAAGTACTTTCAAACCCGTCGAGCATGACACCAAACAAGTTAATCCACCGCATGATACAACTTGTTTAAAATCACACCACCAACCACGAAGAGATTAATCCACCGCATGATACAATCTAAATATGGAAGGCTAAAAGCACGCATTATTTAAAACAAACTTATGAGCACGTTTTACTCGTCGAAGCATAACCGAATACGGCTGTACAGCCGAATCGGGATCCGTGGAGAAGGAGCAAACATTACCAAAGATGATAAACCTATCAGATTGAATCGAAATCTAATCCACCGGATGATTAGCTCTAAAACAACCCAAAAACCTGCATCTACCGCATGATACCCAGTTCTTTCAAGATTCATACAAGATTAGTAAGCTTGAACCTGCAACACGTGACAACTTAGATTGATTCGGGTTCGGCTATTAAAGGACAAGTGATCCATGTGCCATATTAAACCAAAAATATGAGCATGTAACAAAAAGATCACCTAACAAGATAAAGCTGATTCAAACCAATCTTAATTGGGCAAAAGAGTGTTACATGAATTTAAACATAAAGTAAAAACTCAAAGCAACACGAGGTAACTTAATAAATCTATTAGATCTTGCCAAATCTAATAGAGTCGATAACTAGCTCCAAGCTAGATCTTAGCCCACCGCATGGCTCATGATCTAACAAGAAACCCTCTTGAACCAAGCTTAAATCTACCACATGATACTAAGCAAGGTAACAAGACCACTTGCATCACGGTCTAAATCCACCGCATGATACTAGACATGATACAAGGTTGCCGGTACTTACGGAGGTCGACAGATCGATGGTTCCTCTCGAAGAACTCGACGACACGACTAAAGGACTCGAGAAGTTGGCGTAAAGCCGGTTTGTTGTGAGATTGTTCGATACCCATTACATACATCAAGGGCTTATATTTATACCCTTGTCCTAACACGACTCCTGGTCGACTACGAGTACAACATTAAATGCCTAAATTAATGCTCCGACGCCAATGTTCATCTCGTATACGCCATCAACTCGTTCTTTCCTTGCATTAGGCCACGTCACCATGAATTCCCGAAAATTTCTCCTTTAAAAGCACAAACAGCCTCTTTGCCAAACGATAGCGCACTGCCGACCGCAAGCGTCCTTTACTAATTCCTTTGAGGAGATTTTTCCCAGCCGAATGGTATTCATCACCAAGCTCAGCCCACAAATCAGCCTTTCTCCTGTACCATTTTTTGGTGTTAACACCGAAGTCTCAGAACAAAAGTGTGATATTAGTAGTGGTTGACAGGTTGACTAAGTATGCTCACTTTATCTCCCTCTCTCACCCCTATACTACTGCAGAGGTGGCTCAATTATTTCTGGACAATATTTTTAAGCTCCATGGGTTGCCCAAAGTAATATTGACTCATAGGGATCCTATCTTTACAAGTTCTGTATGGCCGTCCTTGTTCAAAGCTATGGGTGTGCAGCTACATTTGACTTCTGCCTACCACCCCCAGACAGATGGGCAAACAGAGAGAGTAAATCAATGTTTGGAGAATTATCTTAGATGCATGTGTTTTTCAATCCCCAAGAGATGGTGTCACTGGTTATCATTAGCAGAATGGTGGTATAACTCCTCCTATCACACTTCTCTTAACATGACACCTTTCCAAGCATTATATGGGTTCAAACCTCCAATGGTTGCTGATGTGATTATTCCAGACTGTACTGATTTAACTGCACAAGAACAGCTCAGAAACAGACATGTAGCTCAGCAGGTTATCAAGGACAATTTACTCAAAGATCAAGCCAGAATCAAGCAGCAGGCTGATAAGCACAGATCTGAAAGGGAATTCAATGTTGGAGATATGGTCTACTTGAAAATCCAACCATATAGGCACACATCTTTGAGCACTCACAAATCCATCAAGCTACATTCCAAGTTCTATGGACCATTTAGAGTCCTGGACAGGATTGGTAAAGCAGCATACAAACTTCTTTTGTTTGACAATAGTAAGTTACATGATGTCTTCCATGTCAGCCAACTGAAAAAGCACTTGGGGCCATCTGCAATTCCAACACCAGGATTACCCTTGATTGATGACAAAGGAACCATCAAAGTCGCACCAGAAGCCATTCTTGAACGCCGCATAATACCCAGGAACAATGAGCCTGTGGTACAATGGTTAATTCAGTGGATGAAAATGTCTCCAGAAGAAGCAACTTGGGAACATGCTTCATTCATTCGCAAAGTCTTTCCAGCTTTTCATCCTTGAGGACAAGGATGTTTCAGAGGGGGGGGGGGTATTATCGCCGGCTCCTGTGTTGTTTCCGCTGCCGTTAGCGTTTAGGAGTTTATGTTGCTGGTAGTGTTTTTTCCTAGGACCAGTAGCACTCCAGTGGCTACGTGGTTTTGGCAAACGGAAGGTAGAAGTGCGGAGCGTGTGATTTTGGGTGTCCGACAGAGCTAGTTCATCTTGTTGGAGTTTCGATCTCCTTCGAGAAGAATTTTTATCGGCTCCCATTCACTCCCCCAACCCTCTCTGGTCGCCTAATCGGTCCTTCAACCTTGATGTAAATTCGTCCTTTATGTCCATGTTTTCCAACATAAACATAACACTTCCAAATGCACACACAAAGATGACCTTGTCATATGATTAGTGTGCCTAGTGGCGGGTTAGTTCCATAATCAAATTGAAACAAAAGTGTAATGAACATGTTTGGTGTACCAAAATATACCGTCAACAAACACATACATCGTCAAGAAGAAGACTAATGGCAAGGTGGTTGCACACAAGGTTGGGAAGGTGAAGACGGAGCGGGTTTGGAACCAACCCATTTGGGTGCCCAAGGAAGTAATCACCAACATGAACAGGCCTCAAATGGTTTGGGTTCCAAAGGCCATGTGAAGGCCATGAAGAATGGGGACTTGGGAGGCTTGTCACAAAGAAGTTTTGAAGATTCAAGCCTAGAAGCCAAGCTTGCAAGTAAGACATGTGTTGCCCAGGTTCCCCGGTAGAGGTAATGGAAACTAGAACCCATCTCATGCATCATTGTAGATCTAGTTCCTTGTCTAGGTTTGCATTGTTGCTATGCATAGTTATTTACATATGGTAGGTTGCTTAGGTCATGTGCTAACTCATGAGTAACCTACATGGTTTGATTAGTGTGTAGGAAAGCTACACTTGTTCTTTCATGATGCATGTTTTTCATGTATATCTCCTTGGATCATGAGCAAGCTATAATGTTAGCTTCACTTTCGTTGACATAAACAATGTGCATGCATTTGGTTGGTGATTCAAACACTAAATCCACACATTTAGGGGGAGCTCATCCAACTGTTTGGTTATGGGACTAACATGTTTCAAGCTTATTTTGTGTAGTCTCTTGGTGACGCGTTCCGGTGCGGTACTTCATTCTAAGAGAATGCTATTTTACTCTCAATGTGATCTAACAACTCCAAAAAAAGTGAATATGGCAATATGGGCGCGCTTCATGCTATTAAGTCATGTCCTTGCGAGTTTATATCTCTATATAAGTTCGAAGGCAATGTACTCATACATAACTAATCCTTGTGGTACCCTAAGTGTCTCCTTTGCAAGCTTCTTTCAAGTGGAGTCACCTCTTGGTGATTTCATTTCCAAGTGGCTCATCTCAACGTGGTGCCAACAAGGTAGAAAGGAACATCTCCCGAAAGTATCCAATGATCAAAAGATAACGAGTCGTATTGTAAGGAATCAGATGCACGTAGCCAAAGAGGGGGAGGGGGCGAATTAGGCAACTAAAAACCTTAATCTATGGCTTCACTACTTTTACACAAAGTAAACTAGATCAAGTCTATCTCGATGTGCAATCTAAGGTTGATCCAGTGTGAAACCCTCGTCCCAAAACAAGTTTTGCAACCTATAGCCAGTCCTAGCATGATAACTATCAGAAAGTAAAGGCAAGCAAGGATTGAAAGAGAGTAATGCGGAAACGTAAAGAGGGATGATAGCAGCAAACTCTTGACACATGATTTATCCCTTGGTATCGGTAGGCACTAAGCCACTCCCAGTCCACATTGTTGAAGCACACACACAACAGTATTGCTTCCTGGTCACCAAGTCTCTCCCAAGAGCACCACTTAACTTGCCATAAAGGCTCGCCACTTAGGCACTCTCCAAGCTCCCTTGGTTACCTTGATGCCGCCTCCACTAAGGAGCTTCTCCAATTAGGAAGGGGGTCTCCACGTCCCCCACACAAAGTGTCCTTGCTGCTCCACACCAAGCCGGAGGGTCAAAGATGATTGCTGGTGAGCCACTTAGGCCCCAAGGCTTCCAGCACACCTTGTACAACTTAATTAAACCCACACAAAGCATGTGCAAGTCTATGGATGAGCAATTTTGCACTTGGATGGATTGGATATTATGTTCTAGGTGTTTTGCACTCCTCTACTATTCGACACAATGCAACTACCTCAAATGGGTGAGTGGAGGGGGTATAAATAGCCCAAGGCACCAAGCTTGTCGTTGGCTAACAGCTACTGAAAACATACCGTCGGACGAACCGACGCTTGTTTTTCAGGGCCATCAGTTCATCCGATGCCTCCTCTACGTCACTTAGTCGTTGCAGTTCTCTGACACAACTGATCTGATGCTATACACCGATGGACCGTCAGTTCATCCGGTGCTGAAGACCTCATGGACAAAACCTTACCGTTAGCTTCTTCGAGACCGTCGGATGGACCGCTTCTCCACCATCGGTTCATCCGGTGCTACTACTCCAGTATTTGGCGCGTCTCTGTCTTGTTCAAACTTGATCACCAGATAGAATGAAGGTTCCTTCCAATGGACCGTCGGTTCATCCAACGCTATTGACTTCGTTGCTTTGCTTCAATCATCTGGCATATCTACAAAAAGGATCGTCGTTTCATCCGATGGTGCCTGTTTACTTGAGGCTTCTCGAAGTGTACAAACTACACCGACCCTTCTTCCTATGTACCATCGGCTAATCCGATGGTGCCCTTTATCTTCTTTTTCTTCCATGGTTTTGACCCTTGAAAAATAAACAACTTTCTCATTTAGGCATGTGGTATTTTTGCATTCATGACACCTAGAAATGTCTACAAGGACATGTTAAACCATATGATTAGTACCATTTGATCATGTTGTCATGAATCACTAAAATCATACTTGAACTAATGGCATATGAGGCCATGATCACTACAATCTCCCCTTTTTGTGATTTATGACAACACAAGCAAAGTAAGAATAAATTTATAAAAATCAACAAAATTAGAACCACTTACACTTGCTTGCATGCTTACCATCATCCAAACTCCCCCTAGATCAAACTTCCCCTTTTTGATCTTCTCTTTTTATGTTCACACAACTTGCCTCTTCCCACTTTGGAAACACTAGCTTGCTTTGGTCCCACATTCTCCCCCTTTGGAATAAAAACTCCAAAAAGGTCAAAAACAAAATGTCTCCAAGGAATTTAGCAAGTCCTAGAAAACTTAGCTCAAAGAGACATGTTAGCCACAAGGGAGAAAGTCGCATGAACCATGATCTATATGTATGATATAAATGAAGATACCACGTGTGCAAATAACTAAGGTGTATCACAAGCTCATGAGACTAGCATGATATAAACTAAGTTCCCCCTAAGTGTGTGCACAATATGATAGTGTGGAAATGAAGTGGACACTACAAACACTTGCAGAACAAGGAAGCTTAGAGCATATCGTGCAAGGAGGTAGCTTAAAGAACAAATGGGTTACCACTTGTACTATTATGAGCATTTCATACCTCTGGGGGTTTCTCTTCTCTACCTTGTTGGCACCACGTTGAGATGAGCCACCTCGAAATGATATCACTAGGATGTGACACCACTTGAAAGAAGCTTGCAAAGAAGACACATGGCGTACCACAAGGATTAGGAATGTTTGAGTGCATTGCCTATAAACTTATATAGAGACATAAGCTCACAAGGACATGACTCAATAGCATGAAGCTCATACTTTTATATTCACTCTTTCATAGATGTTAGATCACATTGAGAGTAAAACAACATTCTCTTAGAATGAAGCACCGCATCGGAACGCGTCACCAAGGGACTACACAAAATAAGCTTGAACCAATGTTAGTCCCATAACCGAACCATAGGACAATATCCCCCTAAATGTGTGCATTTAGTGTTTGAATCAACAACCAAAAGTATTGTTGATGCTCACTAACTCTTATTTTTATGCATCAACAATTCATGAAAAAGGACCAAAAAGATAAATCAACAGTAGTATAGGGCCTTGGACTAATGGATTCCACGAGTTTTAGTGAATTATATATTTTCAGGGACTATTCAGTAAAATGCGAAAAGATTGAATTCTATAAGGCTCTAGAAGACTCCCGAACTCAACCGAAGTGGGCTCCAAGAAAATATGCATCTAGAAGGGACAAGAGGCCCACACACGAAGGCGGAGCCCAGCTTAGACCCAGCCCAGGCTGACTGGCCTTATGAGGAGGCCGATCGGGCCCCACCTAGTCCCGATCAGGCCCTGCTTCAGGAAGGTTCCTCCACCGCCTCTTAGGGTTAATCTAAACCACTTGTTTAGGTTGAGTTGATCCTACGGCGACGGGTTATCCCTCAGGACTATATAAGCAAACCTAGACCCCCCTGGGCTTGGTATGCATCTCTCAGAAGATCATCATCATCAGGCCAAGACAAGAGAAGGATACATCAGAGATAGGATAGAGACTTCATAGTTCAAGATCTAATTTCTAGATCAAGAACCTAGTTCTAGATAGAGAGTCAAATTCGAGTAGAGTTGAGCTTTGCACTAGTTCAGATCTCTAAGTTATCAATATTCAGTTCTTATATTGTTTCTCAATGACTTTATGCTATTTCAATGTCATGTGTGCAATTGCTAAGTTCTTACTTTATTCTAGTAGCATATTTGATATAGTCATGATCAATGATAAGTTTACGCACTTATTCGTAGAGCTCCTTGTATTTTATGCACATATGCTAGGTAGTAGAAAGTATGTAAGCATGGTGCTTAAATATCCCCCGAGTATAAGACTAGTCGAACAATGGTTCTTGGGAGGATCAAGTTTTGTCCTTGATCTTCTTGGATAATCTTCGGGGTATTCACATTTATCCATGACTATGCTATATGTGATGATATGCTACATTAGAATAGATGAATAACTCAGTTTTTGTATGCTATATTGAATTGTGCCTCTTAAGTAAATCCAATTCTAATATAGACAAGGAATAGTATGTCTATGCTCCACATGTGCCTCTTCATGTCTGATTTATCATTACTTTATCATCTGGCTTACCCCTGTTAAAGTATGTGTCATTCCATCAAAGTCCATAAAGTAATCTACTACCATCCCTATGTCGGTTGTTACATCCATCCATCTTCCTTGTGGATACGATATTTTAAAACCCATCACCCGGGGTGAAATGCTCACCGGTATCCGTGTGCTTGCGGATTATCTACAGTAATATTTCTGTAGGCTTATACTAACCAACATTTCTTGCGCCATTTCATAGATTGGTTTCTACATCTATTCTTTGGAAGTTGTGTTAAGAAATGTCAACATGCATTTCTGGCGTCATTGCCGAGGAAGATTGGATGGCTACCTTTTGAAAATCGATGGCTAGATACTTTAATGAGACTTTGTAATTTGGCACCTCTGCTTAAACAGAATTACCCTTGTTTGTTTTTGTCTATCTTGCTTGTAGGGTAGGTTTGATTGTGATTCACCACACTTCAATTATTTGAGTCAAATCAACCACGAAAGCTTTACACCAAGTTCTGAAGCCATGGCTGAGAAGATGTTGTTGGAATTCTCTGCTCCAAACATCAATAACATTCGCATTGGATCAATAATCGATCATGAATTCGAGCTTAAGACTGGCCTCATCAACAAGGTGCAAGCTGATTTATTTAGTGGATAGGTACATGAAGATGCAAGCGCTCATCTCCAAAACTTTATGGAGAGAGGCGCCACCATCTCCATCAAGGACATTCCCAAGGAAACAATCCTACTCCGCTTATTCCCATTTCCACTAAAGGGAAGGGCAAGACAATGGTTCGACTCCAATGAAATCAACACATGGGAGGAATGTTCTACAACCTTCCTATCAAAGTTTTTCCCCGCAGGCAAAACCAATGCTTTATGTGGAAAATCACCAATTTCCAGTAGTAGAAAGGCGAGTAAATTCTAGAGCCATGGGAACGTTCGCAAGAATATATATCGGATTGTCCTCACCATGGAATAAAAGAATGGATGCTCTTACAGTACCATGGATTAAATCAAAACGCGTCTGAGCATCTAGATGTAGCTGCTAAAGGATCATTCTTGTCACTCACTATGAGACAAGCAAATACACTTATGCAGAAGATATCAGAAAATCAAGGCTGGACCCAGAAGAACACTCAACATTGTCATTAGAGTGAAGAAGTACAAGAAGATGAAGTATGGAAAGAACTATCAACTAGTATGGACGTGTTGTTGAACAGGCTTGAGGAACGATCCAACTTCAAGAAGGATCGACAAGCTTTACAAGATTCGATAAATACTACAAGAAATTCAAGCTTGATTGTCCACAAGTCAGCACCTACCCAAGAAAAAGACCTACAACCATGACCGACTTACGCAGGTAAGTATACAGGTAATAATTCCAAGTGACCTACGCTACGAGAGTTAATTGAAGAACAAGATGAAATTACTAATAATCTTTCTAAGAAGCTTGTTGCTAATGATAAGATTCTAGAAGATATAAATGTTACGATGGATAATTTTTCTGAAATCTTAGAAGATCAAGCTATCTTTAATGTTAAACAAGATTCAAAGTTATCACAATAGTTTGTTATTGCACCTGTTGCCACTAACCCTGAGCATGTATTTAATGTCCGAACAAGAGGTGGAAAGCAAACAATATATCAACCATGTCCCATGGGCACAACAAGACCACCGGCTAGAACACCCACAACACCTGCAACATCTGCAGTACCTGTCGCACCAGCCGAAGCTCCAGAGAAGGATAATGATGTAGAAGAAGTCATGCAGGAAGAACAAGACTCAGCAAGACAAGATTTCCACAACACCAACTTCATACTGTATCCAAGAAGAGTGAGAAAACCTCAAGTTGATGATTAATTCAGGAAGTTCATCGAAGTCATCCAGAAGCTTTATGTCAACATACCTCTATTGGATGCCATGCAAGTCTCGACATATGCCAAGTATTTCCGAGACATCCTGAATAATAAAAAACCTTTGCTAACTACGGAGAACATCAAGTTGACCGAAGAATGTAGTGCGGCAATCCTGAACACATCGCTCATAAAGAAAAAGGATCCAGGATGCCCCACTATAGAGTGCTCTATTGGAAATCAATACTTCAACAATGCACTCTATGATCTTGGAGCAAGTGTTAGTGTGATGCCCAAGGTTGTCTTCGACAAGCTCAAGCACCGTATCTTGGTGCCAACATCATTGTGTCTCCAATTGGCAGATCAATCAGTTCGCTACCCATCAGGAATCGCCAAGAATGTTCCAGTGAAAACCCAAGAGTTCTTGGTGCCAGTTGATTTCGTGGTATTGGATATGCACCCAGACTCTAGGGTTTCACTGATTCTCAGGCCACCATTCCTAAGCACCACCAATGCACATATCAATGTAGGCGGAGGGGAGATCATATTTGAGATCAATGAAAAGGAGGAGAAGTTTGCCTTCAGACCCAGACTAGAGCTCAGCATTAACGCAAACATGATCAATCAAGAAAAGACATCATCAGAAGGACCATTATATCTGAAGATGGAGGATGCACCTGAATATTAGAAGACTCGGAAGTCCCGAACCCTCGCCAAAGGTAACCGGTAAAAACACAAAAATATATTTCTGAATTTCATATCTACTATAGTAAAAACTTTTTCATGACCCGTGGTAAATAATTTTATGGTGTGTCAAAACCCGTGTAATGATTTTTCGTGGTGGCATAAGAATATTTTTACTGCTATATCTTTGCCGTTATATTTTCTTTTACCCTTACGCTTGGGACCCACATGCCATAAGGATACACATCAAGTCTTTACCTACCCTATATCTTATCATGAGGACCAGGAGCGTCCCAGTGGTTGATGGATGACCGCTCCTCAGTGATGAGTGATTGACAACGGGTGTTGGACTGACTCTTGGCTTAGTGTGCAGGTGTAGGCTGCGGCCTAGTTCGTGTTGTTGTAGGTGAAGAACGAGCGCGAAAGGTCTTCAGCCTTGAGGGGCCTCCGGGAGATGGAGAGACAAGTAGGCTCGGTTCGAGGGACCCGGTGGACGACGGGGACTGGGTGCGGGCCACATTGTGGCGACACGAGCGAGACGAAGTCATGGACAATCGAGCCGGTGCACGGTGGCGGTCAAGTCAAGTGGTTTGGCGGGAGGCCGGACCTGGCACGCGGGGTTTGGTGGTTTGCCCACAAAACCACCGGTGGACGGTTTCTTGGTTTGGGCCTCAAAACCAAGTCCGAGGGCCCAACACGACGGAGACGGGATCCGGGCGTGTCGGGAAGCTTCGAGGCGGAGGACACGCGGCGGGATCGCATGGCTTGCGTCGGGAGGACGCGGGGTGCGGCAAAGGCGTGGCCGTCCGATGGCAAGACCCACAAACATTACCTAAATGCCCCTACGTGGGTTGTATCGCCAGTAGTTTAGTTAGGGGTAGTCGAGTCATTTACCACTCCGGCGGGACCTGATATATAAGCCATGAGTGTGTGTGGATGGCTCTCTCTCTCCGTGACTTAGGGTTTCATTTCCTCCCTCCTCTTTCTCATTTTCGTAGCTATTTTTTCCTTCCATTTTCTCTAGGCTAGCATGAGAGCTTCATGAGAGATTTGTTGAGAGGGATGGATGCTAGGGCGGCATGCTAGACCTTGTGAATCTTTCTTGGTTTGTATAGAAGATTCTGGGTTGTTTTTCGTGGCTTTTCGTGCTTGTTTTCGTGCCTTTGTTCCCGGTGTGATTCCGCGGATTTGAGTGGGTTTCTTCCCGGATTTCTTTGAGGGAAACATGGATAGATGTCTTGTGCATCTTTGTGCTTGATCTTGTGCCCTCAAACGCCGGGAAACCACTTCGATTCGTGAGTTTTCGTTCGGTGCTCTAGCTTTTGGTGGTGCTCAAAGGATTCGCGATTCCCGGTGATTTAGGGAGTTAGGAGGCAAGATTTTTGGGCTATAGCATCCTTGTGTGACGCTTTTCAAGTCTCCAAACCCTTGTCTCCATAGCTTCAACCGTTTGGGAAATCCGATGATGATTTGGGGGAGTTGACTTTCGGGGTCGGGGCGTTGTTTCGTTCGTCCGCGCGGCGCGGACGGGGGGGGGGGGGGGGGGGGGGTCGCGGACGGTCCGCGAGGAGCCTGTTCGTCGCGTGTTCGTCATGTTCTTCCGCGCCCTTGCTTTCGATCCGGTTTGGCTTTTGGTTTTGGTTGCAGCGAGTTTGCGGACGGTCCGAGCTCGAGTAGCGGACGGTCCGCGGGAGGCGCGGACGGTCCGTTTTTCTGGGGTCGCTTCTGGTGTTCTGTGTGCTTTAACGGACGGTCCGCGGTGTAGGGCCGGACAGTCCGCGGGGTTGGCGCGGACGGTCCGCGAGAGCAGGCCGGACGGTCCGCGAGGGCTTCGCGGACGGTCCGCCCCTCCTGGCCGGACGGTCCGCTAGAGCCTGTGTGCTTTGCTTCTTGGTTCGATTCCTCCCTCCCTTTCTAGTGCTTCCGCGTGTGCTTCTAGGAATCATTCCTAAGGCTAGAGGTTGATCCATAACCTCGTGGTCTTGGCGATTGGTGCGTGATTCGATCCATCGCTTGTGTGTGACCGGGGTTTGTTTAGGGTATAGGCCGGATTCTTTTGGAAGAATTTTTACCGGCTCCTATTCACTCCCCCCCTCTCTAGTCGCCATCTGATCCTTCAATTGGTATCAGAGCTTGGTGCCGGATTATTTGCGACTTTGACAAGTCTCGAATCCTAAGATGGCGTACGTTGAGCGGGGCGGTCCGCCGCACTTCGATGGCAAGGGTTACCACAAGTGGGCGGCTCGTATGATGATCTTTCTTCGTGGGAAGCTGTTGGATTTCATTGTGCTTGACAAGACCTATGCTATTCCGGTCAACATCCATACTCTTATGGTGACCGATGCCGGTGCTAAGGCCAAGTATGAGGCTAATGCAAAAGCCGTTGATCACTTGGTCCGGAGCTTGTGTGATCCTGAGTTTGAGCGTGTTCGCCATTTGAATCTTGCTTGGCAAATTTGGGAAAAGTTGTTGGTTGCTCACGGTGGTGATAACCATGTGAAGGCTCGCCTCTTTGTCTCTTACCGGATGCAATATGAGAATTTCACTCCACTTCCGGTGAGGACATTGATGCGATGTTTCAGAGGTTCACCGCCATCGTGAACAACATGAAAGCTAATGTTGAGGATTTTCCGTACACCGAGCATGATCAGGCTTTGAAGCTCTTGCATGTCTTGGACCCAAATGTTTGGGGTGCTAAGGTTGAGGCCATCAAGGAGTCTGGGCATTACTTGACTTTTGAGTTGGATGACCTCTTTTCTAAGCTCAAGTCGGCTGAGGTTGACAGGAAGTTGCAATCCAAGCATGAGGGCTCGACTGACCATAGTCTTGCTCTTGTGGACGGATCAAAGGGCAAATCTAACCCTTCCTGTCGACAGTTTTCCTTGTCTTCTCTCATGTCCATTCCAGATGAGGAGTTTGATGTGCTGGGCGAGGAGGAGCTGGCCTTGCTCTCAAGAAGGTTTGAATGACTACACGAGAGTCGGAGGAATGCAAGGCGGAGCTCAGGGACGTGCTACAAGTGTGGCAAGTGTGGCCACTTCATCGCCGAGTGCCCGGAAGCGGAGGAGAATAAGTACAAGGTGAACGAGTACAAGGCGCACCCGAGGCGTGAAGACAAGTACTCCTCCAAGGGCAAGCACTTCAACAAGTCCAAGAGCAAGGACAAGGACAAGTGGCGACCGAGCAAGAGCGGCTACAAGAAGAACAAGGCAAGAGCGATGGTGGCCGGTACGAGCGACGTCGACTCAAGCTCAAGCGAGGAGCAGTCAAGCTCAAGCAGCGAAGATGAAGACGCCGGGAGGCGCAAGGACAAGAAGAGTGCAAGTCGGAACCTCAGTGGGCTGAGCTGTGTGGCGCTTGAGGGCTTTTGTGGCATGGCCCATAGCTCAAGAAGCAAGAAGAATGAGAAGGAAGACAGCGACTCCGACTCGGAGGATGAGGTAAACTGTGACGCCGACTCTTTGCTTGCTGAGATTGCTAGGTTGAATGGTTTGCTTGACAACCGTGATAGTGTGCTGAGAGATGCCAAAAAGATGAGGAAAGATCTTAGGGCTCAGCTTGAGAATGCTAGCGAGAATGTAGGAGAGTTAGAGTCAAAATTGCTTGAATTGAAACTTGAGAATGACTCTTTGAAACTTGCTCCTACTCCCCCTGATGATGTTGAATGTGTTGAATGTGATGCTTGGTTGAATGAGATCTAACTGCTTAATGAGAAGAATGCTTCTACTTTGGCTCAACTAGATGCTCTTAGGACTGAATATGATGAGCTTAAGGCTAGACCCACTTTGCTTTGTGCTTGCAAATCATGTCCTACTATGCATGCTAAGCTTGTCGATGCTCGTTCTACCATTAGTTCTTTGGAAGCATCTTTGAAATCTCCTGTTGCAAATGCATGTTCTAGCTGTGATGAAGTTACTTTGCGCAATCTTGAACTTACTTCCCGTTTGGATGTCATCTATGAGGAGAATGACTATTTGAGGAAGGTGTTGGGTTGGTTGTCTGGGCAGGAACCTCAATTGAATATCATGATTGAGGAGTTCAAGAGAGCTGATGGTCGTGGTTTGGGTTTTGAGAAGTTGGGTGAGAAAGTGGGAGAGAACAGTGGGGAGAGTGTGTATGAGAAGTGTGTTGAGTCTAACCCCGAGTTTGAGGTGATCGGAGAGATCCAAGTCCCACTTCCAAAAGCACCCAAGAACTCTTTCACACCAAAGCCTAACCACCTTTGCAACAAGCTTGACACAACCCAAGATCCACCCAAATTCCCACCTAAGACAAATGATTTCCGAAACCTAGTGAAGTTTGTGGGTGAGAAGGGTGAGAAGCCTAGAGAGAAGCCAAAGCCAAAACCAAAACCCATCCCCTTCAGGTGTGAGTATTGTGGCAAGGAGAGGCATCTTGCAGAGTTTTGCTACAAGAGGAAGAGGGATGAGAGGCTTGCTAGGGAGCAAGTGAACCAGGACAGGTATCACAAGTCTCATGGTATTCCTGAGCCTAGAGTGCCACTTCCACGGGGTGTGGGAAGTGTGAGGAGTGTTGGCAGGTTTCCACAGAGAGGTGGTGGTGAGAGGTTTGTCAGGAGAGAGGATGGTGTGCGCGCTGGTGAGAGGCTTGGTCGGGCTCGTGGTGGTTTTGCTGGACGTCCTCCTACTCGTCCTCAGTACGGGTTTAGGGGAGATGATCACAGCTTTGGGTTCCAGAGGAGCTACGGACCACGTTTTCCCCCTCGTGGTGCTCGTACTCCTCCCATGGGACATGGGAAGTTTGGTGGCAAGGGAATGATGTTTGCTAACCCCTCTTTTGAGCAGATGGCTCGACACTGGTTTAACTTTCTTTGTGCTAACCCCCGGTGTCGAGTCGCTAGCTCACTCTCGTTCTTGTTTCGACTACGAGCGGGAGGCTTGGAGAACATTTGGTTGATCGACTCCGGATGTTCTCGACACATGACCGGAGATAAGAAGTGGTTCTCCAGCCTCACCCCAGTGAAGGAAAAGCAGTACATCACATTTGGGGACAATGGACGAGGAAGGGTGTTGTCGGAGGGTGTTGTGCATGTGAGTGACAAGGTAACGTTGAAGAGAGTGGCTCTTGTGAAGTCTTTGGGTTTCAATTTGCTTTCGGTTTCTCAGTTGCTTGATGAAGGTTTTGAGGTGCGTTTCAAGTCCGGCGAGTCTCGTTTGCTTGATTCTCGAGGTGATCTTGTCCGTATGA
Source organism: Cenchrus americanus (assembly GCA_947561735.1). NCBI lineage: Eukaryota > Viridiplantae > Streptophyta > Magnoliopsida > Poales > Poaceae > Cenchrus > Cenchrus americanus. Next base: position 195,496,123 of record OX387242.1, read on the forward strand.
TCATCCCCGAGGGTCGATTTTCGTGGCCGATTTCTCTCGTTCTTTGGGTCCTGCTCGCTGTTTGATGGCCGGTCCTTCTTCTGATTTATGGAAATGGCATAGGCGGTTGGGACACTTGAGCTTTGATTTGGTTTCCCTCTTGAGTGGTCTTGACCTTGTCCGAGGATTGCCGAGGTTGAATCTTGAGAAGGATTTGGTTTGTGCTCCTTGTAGGCATGGCAAGATGGTAGCCACTCCCCATGCACCCCTGACCGATGTCATGACAGAGCGTCTGACAGAGCTGTTGCATATGGATCTTGTTGGGCCAGCTCGAGTTCGCTCGGTGGGTGGGAAGTGGTATGTCCTTGTTGTGGTGGACGATTACTCTCGCTATGCCTGGGTGTTCTTCTTGGAGGATAAGAGTGAGACTTTTGGTTTTGTTCGAGATCTGATCGTGAGGTAGAAAAACGAGAGGCATGGGAATGCTATTCGAGCTATCCGCAGTGATAATGGCTCCGAGTTCAAGAACTCTCGTTTTGATGCCTTTTGTCGTGATCTAGGTATTGAACATCAGTATTCGACCCCTTATGTGCCCCCTCAAAATGGAGTTGTGGAAAGGAAAAATCGGACTCTTTGCGAGATGGCTAGGACGATGCTCGATGAGCACAGGACTCCTAGGAGGTATTGGGCTGAGGCGGTCAATACGGCTTGTCATGTTTCCAACAGGATTTTATTGCGAGCTTTCAAGAAGAAGACCTGTTATGAGCTGATGCATGGTCGGGCACCCAAGGTGAGTCACTTCCGAGTTTTTGGCTGCAAATGCTTTATTCTGAAGAAGGGAAAACTCGACAAGTTTGAGGCTAGGTCTAGTGATGGTATTTTCTTTGTATATGCTAACCACTCTAGAGCCTATAGGGTGCTCAACCTTGAGACTAACAAAATCATGGAGACTTGCGAGGTGACCTTCGACGAGACAATGCCATGTACCTCTCTTGGCTTTGAATGTGCAGGTGATGAGGAGATGGACGAGGACCTCTTTGAAGAGGAGAAGGATGAAGCTGGAGATGATGATGGGGAGAATCATGCGCCTGAAGCTGAGTGTGTACCCACTACTTCCCCTACGACCACTATGGAGCATGGACCGTCTACTTCATGGATAACGACGGTGCAACAAGAGGACCAGGCGAGAGAAGCTGAAATAGAGGGGGAGGTAGTCTCGAGGCGTGAGGCTCCCCGGCGGATTCAAGAAGTGCATCCCCTGTCGAAGATCATTGGGAACATCGACGAACGCACTACACGGTCGAGGTCCAGGAATTCCTCTCATTTTGCTCATGCTGCTTTTGTTGCTACTTTTGAGCCCAAGGACATTAGACATGCTTTATCTGATGCAAACTGGGTCAATTCTATGCATGAGGAGTTGGAAAACTTTGAGAGGAACCAGGTGTGGGAGTTAGTTGAACCACCTCCAAATTGCCATCCCATAGGAACCAAGTGGGTCTGGAAGAACAAAGAGGGAGAGAATGGGATGGTTGTGAGGAACAAGTCCAAACTTGTTGCTCAGGGGTTTAGTCAGAAGGAGGGGATCGACTATGAGGAGGCCTTTGCTCCTGTGGCCCGTCTTGAGGCAATTCGGATCATTCTAGCCTTTGCCGTGGCTAAAGGGTTCAAGTTGTTTCAGATGGACGTGAAGAGTGCTTTTCTAAATGGGGTCATAGAGGAGGAGGTGTATGTGAAGCAGCCACCTGGGTTTGAGAGCGAGTTGTACCCACACAGGGTGTACAGGTTGAAAAGGGCTCTATATGGGTTGAAACAGGCGCCCCATGCTTGGTATGGGAGATTAAGAGGTTTTCTGTTGAGCAGAGGGTTTGTGATGGGTACCGTGGATAGGACTTTGTTTCTCCTCAAGCATGGAAATGACCTGCTGATTGTTCAGATATATGTGGATGATATTGTCTTTGGTGGCTCGTCACATAACCTTGTTGCCAAGTTTGCAGATGAGATAAGTAGGGAGTTCGAGATGAGCATGATGGGCGAGTTGCAGTACTTTCTCGGGCTGCAGATCAAGCAAGTGAAGGATGGAACGTTCGTGCACCAGACCAAGTACACGAAAGACTTGGGGTTTGTGCACTTGCCAGGGGGGGGGGACTTGGGGTTTGTTGCCCTTTCTAGTTGATTCTTGGGGGATTTCCTTTTGTATCATATGTATCATACCATGTTTACTTTGATGTATATACATGCTTTGCTTGATGTACAAACCATGGTAGGATATCCATCGTCATATATCATGTTGCATTTGTCATATATTGCATTTTAGGATGATGAGCTTCTTTCATATGCCATATTTGAGTCTCTTTGGCTATTTGTGAGATTTTGGTCATATGTGTGGAGAAATGGTGATGTGAGGCTATGCTCTTGGAATATTTGAGATATATGTGTGGTGAGATAGCTCTTTTTGAAATAAATGCTAAACTTGACTAAATTTTGATGAAATATGCTCCACTCGTGTGTAGTTGTGTATCCATGTCACAGTTTAGTCTAAATGTGCTTTTCATGCTTAGATTGTGCTTGGATGCCTTGTTCTTGCATTTGGGCCAAAGGCCGAATATCATTGTGAATGTTTAGCCTATGTTGCATTCATGGGGGAGCATAAGCTTCTTTTTGCCGCAAAGGCACTTCATGTACCATGAAATGATTTAATCTTGAAAAGAAGTGTATAATGCTTGCAAAATGCTCCATCCATCATGTCTATGCTTAAAATGTCTTATCTTTCACATATGGGTGCACAACATGTTGCATGATGTTCACCAGTGGAGAAGTCTCCCCGAAGTGGACACATGGCTCATGAGCTTTGACATGTCATGCTTTGCTTTATGGGTGTTTGCCATGATCTTTTGCTGAGAATTTGATATCCTTGTATGATCTTTGAATGGTATGCATGTTTGTGGCTCAAGTGTGACATGGATAGGCTTTTACATGTGAAGCGAGCCTTCTTTTGGTAAAACTGCTTAAATCTGAAAATTTTGCTTTGTCACATGCTTGTATTTTCATATATTACTTGTGGCAATGCTTTGACTATGCTATAATTCATGTGTGTGATCTTTGTCTCATTTTTAGCCTTTGACACTAGATTTGGCCTATTTCAGAAGCTCATGTAGATGTTTATATGCTTTGCTTTGCATTTCTGCATTTTCACCTTGATTCATACATTGTCAACAAGGGGGAGAAGAGGTGAGTGTCGGGGACAGCCCTAGGGGTCCCCTTAAACAATGGGGAAAACCTCACTTAAAACCCGCAACGAAACCAAAACACGTTAAGCCTAACCATGCAGGTGCCTAACCATGCAGGACACGGCCCACGCCGCAGTGACCCCGACGGCCCATCGAGGCGGCCCACTTAGAGATCCCCTCGAACGGGCTCCGCCTCGTTCGAGGATGTGTGTACCCTTCGGGGCGGGCTTCGCCCGCTCGAGGGGCAAGCACTTCCCTCGAGCGGGCTCCGCCTCGCTCGAGGGTACGCCCCCGCCCTCGGCCGGGGTCCGCCACGCTCGAGGGTGCCCCTCACGCGTGCGCCGGCCCCCGTACACGGGCATTTAACGCCCGACGCCGCGGGAGACGGCGCCATCATGCGCCGGGGCTCGCACCCGGCGCCGCCGCACCAACTCCCCGGAGAAGGAGCCCATCCCCGCCACCGTGGGAGGGGGCGTGCGCGCGGCCGGTGTCGGCCCCGTGACACCGTGCGCACGCTCCAGTACGGCTAACGCGCCGAGCCCTCGAAAGGGGGCCGGCGCACCCTCGATTCACTTTCTTGTGACCCTACAGGGTTAGGTGGAGGCGCTAGGCCGGTGGACTGCCATCCCTGCCACTGTAACGGCGTGGCCGCCGTACCCGCGCGTGCAGGAGCACGCCAGGCCCTGTAGCAACGACTCCAGCCCTGTTAAGCGCGTCGGGAAGGAACGCCGTTCTGCCTACTCCTATACGCCGTACAGGCCTGCGTCAGCACCTCCCTCGAGCCTATCAGAGGACATCACCGCCATTCGATGCTCTCCTACCCTCGAACCGCCACTGTTCGGGTACAAGTCAGGCCATGATGACCAGATCGCTGCAAGGATCGCCCGGACGGCCGCCCACCCTACAGCACAGCACGTCGTGCTTCTCCAAGTAGCTAGATAGTGCGGCGTGCATGTGATTCGCCTCCCCCTTGATCTATAAAAGGGGGACGAACCCCCCAGCCGCGGGGGGGATACAACACACACACACAGATTCATTCTGACCAGAGCACACGACACACCGTGCACTCATTCCCCAATTCTCCCACAATATCTTCAGCCACGCCACCAGGGACTTGGAAGCCACGCTTCCTCTCCCGCCTTGCTTGTAGCAGCCCCACTACAGGCACCTCCGGTGCTGAGCAATATAGTGCCTTGAGCACACCACTGCTGGACGTACGGCCCCCTCGGCCGGAACCAGGATAAAACCCGTGTCTCTTATTGCTTAGCATCGACCATTGAGGGATAGACCTCGGCTCTATCTACTGGTCAGTGTCGGGACCATATTCCGCACCGACAGTTGGCACCCACCGTGGGGCAAGCGAGCGCCTAAGGTCATTCCGTCAACTCCCTCCATGGTGATTCGCACTGAGTACCGTGCTACACGCTACAACATGGGTAGCTCGGACCCCCTCCCAGCCGGGTTCGAAATTCGCTTTGGGGAACTGAACTTTCAGGCCACGGGGAACGGCTATCTCATGCGCCTCACCAACCGTGAGGAGCTCCGCGCGCAGCGCCAGGCCAGGTCAGCTTTGGCCCCCGCCGCGCGCACCACCACGGCGCGGGCGCCGCGAGGCACGGATGCCGCGGGCCCGTCGGCGCCACGACGCCACCGTCGCTGCGGGCGGCGTTCGCGTCGGGCGCGGTCGGAGCGGCGGCGGGCCGAGCGCGCGCCGCCCGGCGCGGTGCGCCCACCATCACGACCGCCACCGCCCCGGCGAGACAGCGCACGATCTCCGGACCGCGCATCCCTATCGGGTTGCGTGGTGCTACGACGGCCTACAACGCCAACGTCAACAAGACGATGCGCAGCGTTCCGCCTGGCCGCCACGTCTTCGTCGCCAGGGACCCCGGCGCCTCAGCAGGGGATGAGTCATCCCTGGGCTCCGCCGACACGTTGCCACCCGCCAACCGCCACGGATACGCGGAGTGGGACATCTCCGGCGTGCCGGACCCAGTTGCGTTCCGGCGTTTCCTCGACGCCGCGGACTACTGGTTTGGCTGCTCCGACGACTCCAGCACCGGGAGCTACGACCCCGCGCGGGAGTGTTGCGCCGTCATCACCAACGACCCGGCCAATGCCGCCGGCGCGGTGGGCGCAGGAGACGGGGAAGTCACGCCCGCCCCCGGGGATCGCCGCGCGCGCGGCCGCGAGGGCCAAGCGCTCCCGCCGGGGCCGACGCCGACGCACGGCCTAGCCCAAGCCCGCGAGCTCGAGGCCAAGCCGGCGGAGGAATACCGAACGGTGCGGGCGCTCCGCGCCTCAATGGCGGGGGGAAGCCTCCGCGCGCGGCGAACGCGCACGGGAGGCCGGGCCGACGGGTCCGCGACCGCATCAACACCGTCCCCAACGTCGACAACGCGGACGCGCCCCCGCGGGCGAGCCAGAAGCTCGTCGCCGCCGCAACGCTGCTATGGGCCATGCCGGCACCCTCGACCCCCGAGGCTCGAGACATGCACCGCGAGGTGCAAACTCTCATCGAGCAAGCGGCCGTCCGGCGGGCCGAGAGCTCGGCCTCACGCATCCGCCAACGGGGGGGATGCGCGGGGTGATGAAGGCCGCACGGGAGGCGAACCCTCGGTGCACGCGGGGGGGACCGGCGGGGCGACCCACCGAGCAAGGGCGCACGCCGGCCAGGGAGCGGCTCCTTGACGCACGCAGGGTGCTGGATGGCGACGCCCGCAACGTCATCAACGCCAGGCGCACCAGCAAGGCGGACGCACGAGCAGCAAGGGGCTACCACCCTCGACGGGGTGGGCGCTACGACAGCAGAGAAGACCGCTCCCCGACGCCGGAGCCCCCAGGCACCCGTGTGTTCAGCCGGGAGATTCGCGCGGCAGCGTTCCCCCAACGCTTCCGCCAACCCTCGACGATCGTCAAGTACAACGGGGAGACGGACCCCCGCGTGTGGCTCAACGACTACCGCTTGGCTTGCCGGGGGGCGGGGCCACCGGCCGACGAGGTCATCATCCGCAACCGCCCCTACATCTTGGCGACGCGGCCGGACATGGCTCGAGCACCGCCCGCCGGCCCGGATCCACAACCGGGACAACCTGGTCCACACGTTCGTGGGCAACTTCCGGGGCACATACGTGCGCCCGGAAATTCATGGGACCGCGCTCCGCACGCGAAGCCCGGCGAGTCGGCCGCGGGATTTCAGCGCGCGCTTCTCCAAGCGCTGCACGGAGCTCCCCAGCGTGGCGCAGTCCGAGATCGTGCACGCCTTCCTCGAGGGCACCACGTGCCGAGACCTCGTGCGGGAGCTGGGACGCAGCCCGCCCGCGGACTCCAACGAGCTGTTCGACATTGCCACCAGTTTCGCCTCCGGGGAGGAGGCCGTGGGGGCGATCTTCGACGGCAAGAAGGGCAAGCGCTCCGAGGACGCGCCCGCGGAGGGCAGCAAGTCCAAGGAGCCCCACCGCAACGACAAGCGGGGCAAGAAGGGGAAGAAGCCGCGCCGCGAGGCGCGCGAGCAGGGGCGTGACGGCGGCAACGCCGAGGCCCTCGGCTGTCGACCCGGCTCGACGGGGCCCTCGACCGGCCCCTCGAGGCCCGGGGGTGTTCGATGACATGCTAAAAAAGCCATGTACCTACCACAAAACCCCAGTACATCACACCCTTGAGCAGTGCGACATGCTCAAGAAATTCTACGGCCGTGCCGCCGCGAAGGAGGCAGAGGCCAAGAAAGACGGAGGCGATGGCGACGCGGGCGGCTTCCCCGCCGTCGAAAATGTGTTCCTCATCTTTGGGGGACCAACTGTCGACATGTCGACACGCCAACGCAAGAAGGAGCGGCACGAAGTCCTCGCCGCTGAGAGGGCGCCTCCGTCCTTCCTCAATTGGTCGGAGGACGCCATCACATTCAGCCGGGAGGACCACCCAAATCGTGTCCCCAACCCGGGCCAGTACCCGCTGGTGGTTGACCCCATCATCGGGAACGCCCGGTTCTCGAAGGTACTCATGGACGGAGGCAGCAGCCTCAACATCCTCTACGCGCATACGCTGCGCCTGATGGGGATCGGATTGGACCAGGCCGCGGCCCAAGACGAAGCCGTTCCACGGCATCGCGCCCGGCAAGCAGGTTCAACCCCTCGGGCAGATCGACCTGCCGGTCTGGTTTGGCACCCCTAAGAACTTCCGCAAGGAGACCCTCACCTTCGAGGTGGTGGGGTTCAAAGGGGCCTACCATGCTATACTTGGGCGACCCTGTTACGCCAAATTCATGGCGGTCCCCAATTATACCTACCTGAAGATGAAGATGCCCGGCCCAAACGGCGTCATCACCGTCGGCTCGTCGATCGAGCACGCGTTCGACTGCGATGTCGAGTGCGTAGAGCACGCAGAAGCACTAGCGCTGGATGAAGCGCTGGTGAACACGCTAGAGAAGATGGTCAACGAAGACCTCAACTCGCCGCCAAACACGCCGGCACCTTCGAGGCCGCGGAGCGGACCAAGGGGGTCCCCCTCGACCCTTCGCCCCCGAGGGCAAGGCGTTGAGGGTCGGCTCCACCCTCGACCCCAAATAGGAAGTGGTGCTCGTCGACTTCCTCCGCGCCAACGCCGACATCTTCGCGTGGAGCCCCTCGGACATGCCGGGCATCCCGAGGGGAAGTCGCCGAGCACTCCCTTGACATCCCGCCAAACGCTCGCGCCGTGCAGCAACGGCTCCGCCTCTTCGACGAGGAGCGGCGACGGGCAATCGGAGCGGAGCCGCGAAAGCTTCTCGAGGCCGGATTCATCAAGGAGGTGTTCCACCCAACATGGCTAGCAAACCCCGTGCTTGTAAAGAAAAAGAATGGGAAGTGGCGGATGTGTATAGACTACACTAGTCTCAATAAAGCATGTCCTAAAGTTCCTTTTCCTTTGCCACGCATTGATCAAATCGTTGACTCAACAAATTGGGTGCGAACTCGCTCGTTTCCTTGATGCCTATTTCGGGTACCACCAGATAAAGATGAAAGAGTCCGACCAGCTCGCGACCTCGTTCATCACACCGTTCGGGACGTTCTGCTACGTCACGATGCCATTTGGCCTCAGAAACGCGGGTGCAACATACCAGCGTTGCATGCAGCACGTTTTTGGGGATCACATCGGGCGGACGGTCGAAGCATACGTGGACGACATCGTCGTAAAGTCCAGGAAGGCGGACGACCTGGTTGGCGACCTTGGCGTCACGTTCAACTGCCTACGGGCCAATGGGGTCAAATTAAACCCCGAAAAATGTGTCTTTGGAGTGCCGCGAGGCATGCTCCTGGGATACATCGTCTCCCAGCGGGGAATCGAGGCCAACCCTGAAAAGGTCGCGGCCCTCGAATGAATGGGTCCGATACGGGACCTCAAAGGGGTGCAGAAGGTGTTGGGGTGCCTTGCCGCCTTGAGCCGCTTCATCTCGCGGCTCGGTGAGAAGGGCCTGCCCTCTACCGCCTACTCAAGAAGCACGAGCGCTTCTCCTGGACCACCGAGGCCCAGGATGCGCTCGACAAGCTGAAGGCGTCTCTAACGCACGCCCCGATCCTCACGCCGCCGCAGGACGGCGAGCCCCTGCAGCTCTACGTGGCCGCGACCACCCAGGTGGTGAGCGTCGTGATCGTCGTGGAGCGCATGGAGGAAGGGCATGCCTTGCCTGTGCAGCGGCCGGTCTACTACATCAGCGAGGTCCTCTCGGACACGAAGACGCGCTACCCCCAGGTCCAGAAGTTGCTGTACGCAGTGGTTCTTGCGCGGCGCAAACTTCGCCACTACTTCGAGGCCCACCCCGTCACGGTGGTTTCCTCCTTCCCACTAGGAGAAATCATCCGCAACCCCGACGCCGCAGGCAGGATCGCCAAGTGGTCCGTGGAGCTGATGGGCGAGACGCTCGCCTACGCCCGCGCAAGGCCGTCAAGTCCCAAATCTTGGCGGATTTCGTCGCCGAATGGACGGACACGCAGCCGCCGCCGCCACGCATCCAAGCGGAGGCCGGACTCGTTCTTCGATGGCTCGGTGATGAAAACGGGGGCGGGCGCGGGCTCGCTCTTCGTGTCACCCCCTCGGGGAACACATGCGGTACGCGGTGCGCCTCCACTTCCCCGCGTCTAACAACATGGCTGAATACGAGGCCCTCCTCTGCGGCCTCAAAATCGCCATTGAGTTAGGCGTCAAGCGCCTCGACGTAAGGGCCGACTCGCAGCTCGTGATTGATCAAGTCATGAAGAACGCGAGCTGCCACGACGACAAGATGGAGGCCTACTACAAGGCCGTGCGAGCCCTCAAGGACAAGTTCTACGGCATCGAGCTCAACCATGTGCCCCGCAGGTACAACGAAGAGGTGGACGAGCTCGCCAAGATCGCGTCCGGGCGGATCACCGTCCCCCCGAATGTTTTCGCGCGCGACATCGCTCAACCCTCGGTCGCTTTCGAGCCCTACCCCTCGAATCACAACGAACCCTCGGGGGCTCCCTCGAATCCAGCGGGTGCGGAGCCCATGGACGAGGACCCCTCGAACGAGGCGTACGTGCTCTCCCTTCTCGAGGGGTACGGCTCCCACGAGGCCGACGTAATGGACATCGAGTCGGCCCCCGTCCAGGCGGACTGGCGGGAAAAATACATTGCCTGGATCGCTCGAGGGGGAACTCCCCGCGGACCGGGCCGCGGCTAGGCGCATCGCTAGGATGGCTAAGTCTTTTGCCCTCGTCGACGGCGAGCTGTACAAGCGCGCCGCCTCCGGCATCCTACAGCGATGCGTGCCCATTCCCGAGGTGCGCGAGCTCCTGCGGGACATCCACACGGGGATCTGTGGCCACCACGCCGCGCCCCGCACCCTCGTCGGCAACGCGTTCCGCCGGGGCTTTTGCGGCCCACCGCGGTCGCGGACGCCGCCGAGATCGTGCGCACCTGCGAGGGGTGCCAGTTCTACGCCCGCAAGTCCAACTTGCCCGCCCATGCCCTACAGACCATCCCCGTAACATGGCCGTTCGCCGTGTGGGGGCTGGACATCGTCGGGCCCCTGCGGAAGGCGCCCGGGGGCTTCACCCACTTGTTGGTCGCGATCGACAAGTTCTCCAAGTGGGTGGAGGTGCGCTGTTGACGGTGTATTTTGGTGCACCTAGCATGTTCATTACACTTTGGTTTGGATTTGATTATGGAACTAACCCGCCACTAGGAACACTAATCATATAACAAGTTCATCTTTGTGCATGCATTTGGAAGTGTTATGTTTATGTAGGAAATCATGGACATAAAGGACGGATTCGCAACAAGTTCAAAGGAGCATTCATGGAGTCTTGTTCGTGTTCATGAGCTTGCTGAAATTACTTCCAGTGGTGGCGAGGACCGAAGTGCTACGAGGAACACCCCCGGGGATTGAAGCGTAAAAGATCAAACTTCATGCAAAGAGAGTCTCCATCTTGATCGCGAGGATAACAGCGTCAAAATCATCCAAGTGGAGGGGGCAAAGTAGATAAGTGCACGAGGACCCACGGTGCAAAAAGGGCGACCGAACCGGGCCGAACCGGGCTCGGACCGGCCGGCCCGTGCGGGCCGGCCCAGCCCACTTCGGCACCGGTTCGGTCCCGTCTTCCTTGCCCCTCGAAGGATCTTCGACCCTAAAACCCCCGACGCGCCGCCAACACCGAGAGAGGAGTTTATTCGCACCAGAAGGCCATCCACAAGCTAGAGAGAGAGGAGGAGGATCTCCGCCGGGAGATCAACCACCTCGAAGGAAGCACCCTCTCGTGGAGAAGAAGGAAGACACCGGCGGAAGGGAAACCATGATCAACGGTGCCATGATCAGCACCTTGATGGGGTAATCTTCTCATTCGTCCATGGGTTGTAATCGATATTGAGATGTAATCGCACTTTGTCGGATTATCTATCTATCATCTTGTGTTGAATATACTTTAATGCTTAAGGCTTGCAACCGTGCCATAGAGGGAGTAGAGCTCCAATGCTTCCTTGGATCCATTCAATACGCCGTGGCCATCAAAGGTCTAGTCATGAATACCTTCGCGTAGTGACAGTACGAGAGGAGGGAAAGGGCGAAACCGTGGTCACAACCCCGATAGATTAGATTGGTTTTTCATGTCTTTAAGCGATTGCATGCTCTAGTATCGTAGACCCATGGGCGAGTGTCTTCTTCCTTGATCGTTTATCATTCTCTCTAGTGTAGTTTAGTGTTTTCTAGTATAATATAGTTAGGGTTTTAGTAGCTAGTGTGTCGTTGTTGATCGAACGCTTGTAATCCCCTTGCTCCGCGGATTGACAAGAACCTTGGGAATCCCGTGGTGAGAAAGGTGTGGGGTCCGTACGCTTGCGGATCGTAGAGGGATACGTCTTTTATCCGTCAACAAGCCCCTTTTTCTGGCGCCGTTGCCGGGGAGCAAGTTAGTTTACATCGTTTGATTTGCATCTAACTTAGTTTTATATTTTAGTTCATCTTTTATTTGCTTTATCTAACATATATTATCAGAAAAACACTTGTTTCTTTTTTTTTGTTTTTGTTTTTATCTTATTGTCTAGATGGAGTTCGTTAATCAACCCATGGAAGAACCAAAGAAATCATTAAGGGATTACGCTAGCCCTCGATGTGAAGACATAAAGGTACAAGAGTCGGATTCGAAGCTCGAAGCGACCAAGTATGAAATTAAATCCAAGATCATGAAGATGGTGGCGGAAAACCCATTTGAAGGGATGGTTACGGAGAACCCATATAGACACATAAGGGATTTCACGACAATATGCAACACGGTGCGTCAAGAAGGAGTTCCCGATGAATGGTTCAAATGGAATCTCTTTCCCTACTCACTTGCCGGCAAAGCAAAGACATGGTATTCGGTTCCGTCCTTTGAAGTTGAAGGCAATTGGAACAAGTTGACAAAGAAGTTTTGCAAGAAGTTCTTTCCAATGAGCAAGGTTCAACATCTAAGGAGGCAAGTGATCAATTTCATGCAAGGAGAAGAGGAAGGGATAGACCAAGCCTGGGATAGGTTTAATGAATTAATCGAACAAGGACCAAAACTCGGCTTCACCGGTGACGTACTCTTGCATACATTTTTCTTTTCCCTAACCCCTAGTTGCATGCGACACGTCGAAATGTGTGCAGGTGGGGATCTCATGGAGAAAACACTCACGGAAGCCGCCCAACTTCTACAAAAAGTTAGTAAAGCGGCTGCCATGCGAAGAGATTGGGAAACAAGACTTGCGGAAGAGTCGGAATTCAATTCAAGGAAGAAAAAGCTTGCTGATTTTTCTAAAGAGGCAACCCCGGAAGTCACAAAAGAGGGACCAATCATGGAAAAGCTTGAACAAGAACACATCAAGTCAAGAACTACACCAAACGTCGACTTCGTCGCACCAAATGAGACGAACAAGAGAAGCATGTCAAGCGCGAAGCCACTAAGGGAGTTCGAACCAATGGATTGGGTTCCTATTGATTACGGAGAAGTATTCGACAAGAGAAGACCGTTCCCTAATCAAAAGGGAATGGCAAGAGCGTTGGAAGTCGATTTCCCACCGGAGAAGAAAGCTGAAAATTCATACGACCTTGAAACCACCGGTGAGATTTTTGAAAAGCTCTTTGGAGATGACGTGGTGGATCCGGAACATATTGCCGAGGTGAAGAGGATCATGGGGATCAAGCCCGAAGCATCACCATACGCTCGCCTTGCTGAAATTTATTCGATCGGATCCGAAGAAGAAGAGAAGATGACGCCGCACTTGAGTTGCGAGATCAACGGAGTTCAATGCAAAGCCTTATGCGACATCGGAGCCCAAGTAAGTGTTCTATCTTCTAAAATTTACGATAAAGTTCAATACCACAACCTAGACTTAGCTCCAACATCAACGAAATTAATTATGGGAGATGGTAGAACTATCAAACCTCTAGGTATTGCTTGCAACATGAAAGTAAAAATCTCTAGAAACTATATACCAACCGATTTCTTTGTTATTGATGCTTACCATAGCAATTCTGATCATATAATCTTAGGTAGGCCTTTTCTTAAGTTGGTTGATGCCGTGTTAGATGCCGGAGAAGGCAAAGTAACAATGAACCTTAATGGAACAAAGTACACATATAACTTTCTTCGTGCTTCTAAACACCTTACTCCTTTTCCTCCCAAAGATGAAGAAGTAGAAGAGATAGATAGTCTTTGTTTTGTTGAAACCCTTAGAGACCCGCTGCAAAGAGCGATGGAAAATCAAATTAGTAATCAACAAGATGAAGAACTAGAGGAAGCGACAAAAGGCTTAGAGCCGCATGACGGTAGCGTGGAGGAAGAGAAGTTCGAAGACATAGGAGAAATCAAACCCGAGGAGCCACAAGTGCCCGAAGTAGACCTTAAACCTTTGCCCAAGGGATTAAAATATGAATTTTTGGGCCCGGACAAAACTTATCCGATCATTGTGAGCGACGAGTTGAGCCCCGAAGAAAATGAAGCGTTGCTGATTTTATTAAAAAAACATAGGAAGGTGATTGGATATTCAATTAATGATCTCAAAGGTATTAGCCCAGCCTTTTGCACTCATCGTATACCAATGGAAGACCAATGTAAGAATGTAGTGGACCACCAAAGGAGGCTAACCCATGCCATGCGAGAGGTAGTAAAGAAAGAGGTTATCAAGTTACTTGATGCCGGAATCATCTACCCGGTTCCGCATAGCGAATGGGTGAGCCCGGTACATTGTGTGCCGAAGAAAGGAGGTTTAACCGTGGTGAAGAATGAGAAGAACGAGTTGATACCGCAAAGAACCGTGACCGGGTGGCGGATGTGTATTGATTACCGTAAGCTTAACAAAGCGACGAAGAAAGATCACTTCCCCCTACCGTTCATAGACGAGATGCTCGAGAGGTTAGCAAACCACTCTTATTTTTGCTTTCTCGATGGATACTCGGGGTTCATGCAAATTCCCATTCACCCGGAAGATCAACATAAGACAACGTTTACGTGTCCTTACGGAACGTTTGCATATAGGAGGATGCCCTTCGGCCTATGCAACGCTCCGGCCTCTTTTCAACGTTGCATGATGGTCGTGTTTTCGGAATTCATCGAAGAGATTGTTGAAGTGTTTATGGATGATTTTTCCGTTTACGGGAAGACGTTCATGGATTGCTTAGCAAACTTAGAAAAGGTCCTTACAAGGTGTGCGGAGGTAGATTTGGTTTTAAATTGGGAAAAATGCCACTTCATGGTTAAGCAAGGCATAGTGCTCGGACATGTTATATCCGAGAGAGGAATTGAAGTGGACAAGGCTAAGGTAGAGACGGTTGAGCAACTCCCACCTCCTACGGATGTTAAGTCCTTAAGGAGCTTTCTAGGCCATGCCGGATTCTATAGAAGATTTATAAAGGACTTCTCGAAGATCACTAAGCCTTTAACGCACCTTCTTCAAAAGGATGTGGCTTTCGACTTTGATGAGAAGTGTCTAGCGGCATTCCGGACCTTGAAAAATGCGTTGGTGAGTGCTTCCATCATCCAACCTCCGGATTGGAGCCAACCTTTCGAGATCATGTGTGACGCAAGTGACTACGCCGTAGGCGCGGTCTTGGGTCAAAGAAAGGAAGGCCGAGTTCACGCCGTTTACTACGCTAGCAAAACTCTTAGTGGGGCACAATTAAATTACGCCACTACGGAAAAAGAGTTGCTAGCGGTAGTATTCGCTTTCGAAAAATTCAGATCTTACATCGTGAACTCGAAAGTCATTGTCACGCAGCTATAAAGTATCTCTTGGCTAAGAAGGAAGCTAAACCACGTTTGATTCGTTGGATCCTTCTTCTCCAAGAGTTTGATGTTGAAATTCGTGATAAAAAGGGGGTGGAGAATGTTGTGGCCGATCATTTGTCTAGGATGAATCGTGGACAAGATGATAAAGAGCCCATAGAAGATAAAATGAGAGATGACCACCTCTATAGAGTGCTTGATAAAGATACTTGGATGATCGACATCATTCGAGCAATTCGAAAGATGCCCCTCGACCATCTAGACAAAAACACTCAAAGGAAGATAATTTCCGAAAGTAAGAAATATTTTTGGGATGCACCACACCTCTTCAAGCTTGGCAATGATGGAGTGATGAGAAGATGTGTGCCAAGAGAAGAGAGGCTTGAGATTCTAAGGAAGTGCCACTCGGCGGAGTACGGTGGGCACTATAGCCATTTTCGAACCGAAGCCAAAGTATGGTCGAGCGGATTCTATTGGCCGGAGATGCATGAAGATACTAAAAGATTTGTTGCGTCATGCCCCGAATGCCAAAGAACCGGAAACATCTCTCAAAGAAATTCTATGCCTTTGAAATACAACTTGCAAGTCGACATATTCGATGTATGGGGCATAGACTTCATGGGGCCTTTTAAAAACTCATTTGGATTCGAGTATATACTTGTTATGGTTGATTATGTATCCAAGTGGGTAGAGGCTATACCATGTCGTAAAGCTTCCACGGAGGAGTCCATCACTATGATCAAGAACGTGATTTTTCCCCGTTTCGGTACACCGAGAATCTTGATAAGTGATGGAGGAACGCACTTCACCGGGAAGAACTTCAAAAGGTGTTTGTCCAAGTTGGGAATCGAGCATAGGGTCTCTACGGCCTATCACCCCCAAACCAACGGACAAGCGGAAACGTCAAATAGGCAATTAAAAAGCATACTCAACAAGACCATAGAGAAGGGAGGCAAGGATTGGTCAAAAAAATTAGACAGAGCTTTATGGGCTTATCGAACGGCGTTTAAAACACCGATAGGTATGACCCCTTATCAATTCGTCTATGGAAAAGCTTGCCACCTTCCGGTTGAGTTGGAACATAAAGCCTATTGGGCGATAAAAGAGATGAACCTTGATCTCGATGCCGCGGTGGTGAAACGAAGGATTCAAATAAGCGAGCTAGAGGAGTTGAGGTTGAAAGCTTATGAAAACACAAGCATATACAAAGAGAGAATCAAAAGGTGGTATGATAAAAGATTGAAGAAAAAAGAATTCAAAGAAGGAGATAAGGTCCTCCTCTACAATTCGAGGTTTAAAACCTTCGGAAAGGGGAAATTGCAAAGCAAGTGGGACGGACCTTATGTTGTGCATTCGGTGTTCTCCAACGGAGCGGTAACCATTATGGATATAAACGGCGATCAATTTGTGGTGAATGGACAGCGGCTTAAGGTTTACTACGAACCCGATGTCGTGCCCATTCATCATGTTGACGTCTTTACCATGGAGGAAGAGCCCGAACGTCCCGCCTAGGACGAAAAACAAGGCACCAACTTCTCGTAAATAATTTTTCTTTTAGTTCTCTCGGAGTTTTTCGCGAAGATTTACCGGGCCAACTTTTTCCCATGGGCCGAGGAAGAAAAAAATAGGGCGGTGTGCAAAAACCGGACCGGCCCGGCCCCCGAGGGGGTGGGCCGGCCGGCCCGGGCCGGATCGGCCCGGGGGTGGCCCGGCGCCCGATGTCCCCGAAATTCGCCCGAATCGCTCCTTTTCGACTTCCTTGTTTGGTCGAAAATTTTAAGGGAAGTGTAAAAAAGGAAAATAAGGTTTCCGCAGCTTTTCCCTCGGGACTATATATTTGGCCGAATTGGGAGCTCGAGAATCAAACCTTTCAAGCAATGTGTTGCACCCTTGTAGCAGCCATTGAGCCTCCAAAAAGCTTAGAGTTGAAGGTAGAAGCCAAGAAGCCATCGATGGAGGAGGCGATGCGATGCGAGGTCAAGCTACCCGTCAAGAGGACCGCACGTATCCGTTGCGGAGGACGTGTCCCGACCGGAGCTCTTGCATCTCGCTACCCCATCAAAGGAGAGAAGGTCCCTACACCCGTTCGAAGGTCGACACGTCTCCAAGGCATCAAGCGCAAGGATTACAAGGAGGTGTCGCCGGAGCCTAAGGATTATGGGGATAGCGACTACTCCGACGATCGTAGCCCGAGCTCGTGGGCGGCCGCCGGTAGAGATGATGATGATTGGGATGAGCATCCTTATGAAAGGACTCCCGAAGGCCCCAACGGCGACGGCAACGGCGGTGGCGAAGGCGACAACAATGGAGGTGGCGACGACGGTGGTGACAACGGTGGAGATTATGGCGACGACGACCCCTTCGGATTGCATCCGTGTGTCTTTGTCGAGTTTGCAGTCAATCCATCGCAGCTCTCTACGCGTCGGCCGACGAATGTCTTCAAACCATGGAAGCGATGAAGCAGCGTATGGAGGACTTGGAGCGCGTAGTTGAAGATGACTACAAGTTCCTTAACCGCAATGTGTGCAAGCTTTTCGGCATGGTTGGAAACATGAGAGGCAAGTGGTGCAAAGCTTGCTTGAAGTACCACTAAATCTAGTTTTCCCCTTAGGATTTTTGTAAGATACGACGAGGACGTCGTATGTTTTAAGTGTGGGGGAGAGCTAGCATTAGCTTTTGAACTTCAAGTTTAGGTTCGGTTTAATCTTCGTGTGAGAGTCTTAGTGTTTTTAATGAGTCTTTAGTTTTCGAGTCTGTTTTTAAATTTTTGCAAGTGTCTTAAATTAGTGTTGAGTCAAGAAAACCAAATAAAAAGAGTCTTTATATATATCTTTGTGTTTTATGTATTGTTTATCTTTATTTACTTGTTTGCTTAATCTTCGATTCTTGATATATGAACACAAGTATATGGTTTGAAAACGTTTACCTTGGTGCTTAGTGGAATCGCTACTACTTAAAGTGCCCATACCGCACTTCGATCTTGAGCTTCACATGTTAGTTGTGCTATGTTCGATGCTAAAAATTGGAGGATTTCAGTTCTGAAAATTATCTTAAAACCCTTGTAATAAAGGTTAGCAAAACCTCTTTTTCCAAGTTGAGAGTAAGAAAAAAATTCCTATCCAAAACCAAGTTTATTTTTTTTCGCTCCACCATAAGTGTGATTAGCATAATGAGTTAGGCTAGGACCCTTCTCTCTTGGTGAGTTTTAATTTCAAGCAATGATCATGTCCTTGTGCTTATCTTTTGTTGCTAGCCTCGTCATATATTCAGTTCATGACTTTCACAACGAAAGTCATGAATATCGCTGAATTCCATACCCAACCCTATACATCTCTTTTGTACATCGTATTCCTTGAACACAACCTATTTTCAAAGTTTCGTCTCGTCTCTAGCATGATTTATTTAAAAATTTCAGATTGTATGCATGCGAGGAAAGAGAGAATTGAAAGCTTTGAAAAGTTGTCAAGAGAGAGAAAAATAAAGAGAAAAAGTATGTGTATGGAAAAGAAAGAAAGAAAGAAAGAAAGAAAGAAAGAAAAATCATATGTGAATGAAAGAAGAAAAGAAAAAGAGAAAGATGAGTTAGCAATGAAGATATGAGAGGGATGGATCAAGTGAAAGAAAAGAAAAAAGAAAAATAAAGTGTAAGGAAGGATGTCACGTTGATTGTGAGACGAAACTTTTACTCTATTTTCAACCATGTGCAATCCGACAACGAGGACATCATTGGTGCCTTGTAGTCACAATTTTCTTTTGCCCTTGCACATGTCCACCATTCTAAATCTTCTCATCCTTGATATCCCTACATATGGTTAATTCTCATGATCATTGGCTTTGAAAGGTAGACAACCATTAGAGCAAGTTCTTAGTTTGACAATACTTGTGTTGATTGCGCTAGCCCTACCTATAGCTCCACATAATATATGAGAGATTAATGGGAGGTGAGAGTTTTATAAAAATTTGGTTAGGATAGCCACTTCATATGAGTGACTTGAGAGAGCTTGGAGAAAGGTTTTTGTCTAATACTTGTTGCAGGAATTTTTGTTTTGAAAATCATAAAAACCCTCCGATGGAAGCAAAGAAGTAAGTATGGCTGAAATTGAAAGCTTCGAGTGAAGAGTTTGAGTTGTGGGGTGAATCTTGACGTGGTAAAAATTCTAAACGCCCATGTTTCGTTTGATTATCATTACTTTGTGTTTATGAATTAAAGATGAAGGGATTGACTAACTTGTAAAGAAGGATAAGTGGTACACGATTACACTCCTTGGACGAAGTTCTTTTACGAGTACTTGCTCGAGGACGAGCAAGAGCTAAGTGTGGGGGAGATGTTGACGGTGTATTTTGGTGCACCTAGCATGTTCATTACACTTTGGTTTGGATTTGATTATGGAACTAACCCGCCACTAGGCACACTAATCATATAACAAGTTCATCTTTGTGCATGCATTTGGAAGTGTTATGTTTATGTAGGAAATCATGGACATAAAGGACGGATTCGCAACAAGTTCAAAGAAGCATTCATGGAGTCTTGTTCGTGTTCATGAGCTTGCTGAAATTACTTCCAATGGTGGCGAGGACCGAAGTGCTACGAGGAACACCCCCGGGGATTGAAGCGAAAAGATCAAACTTCATGCAAAGAGAGTCTCCATCTTGATCGCGAGGATAACAGCGTCAAAATCATCCAAGTGGAGGGGGCAAAGTAGATAAGTGCACGAGGACCCACGGTGCAAAAAGGGCGACCGAACCGGGCCGAAACTGGGCCTGGGCCGGCCGGCCCAGGCGGGCCGGCCCAGCCCACTTCGGGCACCGGTTCGGTCCCGTCTTCCTTGCCCTCGAAGGATCTTCGACCCTAAAACCCCCGACGCGCCGCCAACACCGAGAGAGGAGTTTATTTGCATCAGAAGGCCATCCACAAGCTAGAGAGAGAGGAGGAGGATCTCCGGCGGGAGATCAACCACCTCGAAGGAAGCACCCTCTCGTGGAGAAGAAGGAAGACACCGGCGGAAGGGAAACCATGATCAACAGTGCCATGATCAGCACCTTGATGGGGTAATCTTCTCATTCGTCCATGGGTTGTAATCGTTATTGAGATGTAATCGCACTTTGTCGGATTATCTATCTATCATCTTGTGTTGAATATACTTTAATGCTTAAGGCTTGCAACCGTGCCATAGAGGGAGTAGAGCTCCAATGCTTCCTTGGATCCATTCAATACGCCGTGGCCATCAAAGGTCTAGTCATGAATACCTTCGCGTAGTGACAGTACGAGAGGAGGGAAAGGGCGAAACCGTGGTCACAACCCCGATAGATTAGATTGGTTTTTCATGTCTTTAAGCGATTGCATGCTCTAGTATCGTAGACCCATGGGCGAGTGTCTTCTTCCTTGATCGTTTATCATTCTCTCTAGTGTAGTTTAGTGTTTTCTAGTATAATATAGTTAGGGTTTTAGTAGCTAGTGTGTCGTTGTTGATCGAACGCTTGTAATCCCCTTGCTCCGCGGATTGACAAGAACCTTGGGAATCCCGTGGTGAGAAAGGTGTGGGGTCCGTACGCTTGCAGATCGTAGAGGGATACGTCTTTTATCCGTCAACATGCGCCCCATCACGAATCTAAGGGCAGAGCAGGCGGTGACATTCTTCACCGACATCGTCTACCGCTTTGGAGTGCCAAACTCCATCATCACCGACAATGGATCCCAATTCACGGGCAAGAAGTTCTTGGAGTTCTGCGACAAGTTCCACATCCGTGTGGATTGGGCAGTTGTGGCGCACCCACAGACCAACGGCCAAGTGGAACGTGCCAATGGCATGATCTTACAAGGCCTAAAGCCCAGGATTTTTGACCAATTGAACAAATCTGGGCGGAAATGGCTCCAAGAACTACCAGCGGTTGTGTGGAGCCTAAGGACCACCCCCGAGCGAGCCACTGGGTTCACCCCGTTTTTCCTAGTCCACGGCGCGGAGGCCGTCCTCCCCACGGACTTAGAATACGGGTCGCCCAAGGTTCGAGGCTATAACAAGGATGCTAACCAACGAGCCCGCGAGGACTCGTTGGACCAGCTGGACGAAGCACGCCTCGTAGCCTTGATGCATTCCGCGAGGTACCAGCAGTCCCTCAGGCGCTATCAAGCACTCAAGATACACCGGCGGGATTTCAGCGAAGGGGACCTAGTCCTAAGGCTACGCCAAGACAACCGCGGGCGCCACAAGCTATCGCCCCCATGGGAGGGACCCTACGTCGTGGTGAAGGTACTCAAGCCCGGCACATACAAGTTGGCCAATGAGGACGGTGAAGAGCTCACCAACGCTTGGAACATCCAACAGCTACGTCGCTTCTACCCTTAGCTAGGATTTCCAAGTATTTTTGTTGTAAAAACCGCACGGCCAACGCCCCAGTTGGTTGCAACTATGTAAAAGCTTTAAGCTTAATAAAAAGGGCAACTCGGCTTTCCCCTGAAACCCAAGTTACCCTCGGGGGCTACTGCGGGGGGCATCCCCCCCCCCCCCCAAAATGGTCCCATTTTTTCGCGCAAAAACAAAAATAACTCACACACGCTAAGTTTGCTTCCTACTTCAACCTCGAGCAACAATTCGAACAGGGCGCAGGCGGCACAGCGGAAGGAACGTGTGAGCCAGAGATAGCCTACGCCGCGTGGACATGGCCCTTCTCTCTCGCCTCCAACCCAGCAGGCCCCCTGCGAAAATCGAACTCCCCTAACTAGAATCTACTCAGGAAGAAGGAGAAACAAAAAGCGTGATAAACAAATGACTTCATTTACAGCAAATGTTTATGTTCATGAAACAACTTGTTTATTTACAAAAGGCCACGAGGCCAGAGTACTGATACACATAAAAAACGGGCCTAGCGCCCAACTGCTTTCAGGCGGGAGGAGCAGCAGCATCAGCGGCGTCCGGGAAGAGGAACTCCTCGAAGGCCTCGGCGAGCGACCCGGCGGCGTCGGCGGCGAGCGCGTCCACACGCTCCATGGCCACCTCGTCCTCGACGCCCTCGGGAACGATGTAGCCCTCCGCCAGCGCCTCGAAGTTAACCTCGTAGTGGGACCGCACCACTCCGAGGGCCTTCGGACGCCCGCCCGCAGCCGCCCGGCGCATCCGCTCGGTGACATGGCCACCAAGGGCACGCGGGCGGCCGGCCGGGGGAGCCGCCGCCCGTGCCTCGCCCTCCTCGACGGCGCGGCAGGTCTCAAGGGCCGCATCGCGCAGCCTCCCGCAGCCCCCCGGCTCGGAGGAGTTGTAGGAAGCCTGCAGCGCCTCGGCCCGCTCAGCCGAGTGCCCCAGGGCGGTGCGCAAGCCTGGAAACGCCAAGGCAAGAAAGAAATCAGAAAAAGGGAATGCGAGTTCCCAAATAAAAAACCAACAAGACAAGAGTCAGACAGTGGCTCACCTTCGACTTGCTTCCTCTCCGTCTCGAAGTCGTGGCGCACGGCCTCGACCGTCAGCTCGAGGCGCTTGACGGTCTCACCCTGCTCCTGGAGGGCCATCTCCTGGTTTGCGCTCGTAATGTTGAGCACAATGACCTCGCCTTCGACCTTGGAGAGCTTGGCGTCCCGATCCGCCAAGGACTTCCGCGTCACCTCGTGGGCGGCGCGCTCTGCTCCCGGCCGCCGCCCGGCGTCGACGAGGGCGGCCTCGCTCCTCGCCGGAGCCGCCCTCGGCCCCTTGGCGGGCGGTGCTCTCTTGCGAGAGCCGCTCCTCGGTGGTGACGAGGGCCGCGGCCTTGGCGTCGAGGGCGGCCTTCGATCGTCGGCCTCCTTGGCCCGCTCGCTCCAACCCGCGCGCCCGCTCCTCGCCCGGCGCCGCCGCGCCCCGCGCCCTCAAGCGACGAGCGAAGCTCCCGGGTTTCGGCGCGGACGGTAGCCACCTCCGCCTCCCGGTTAGCGGCCGGCGTCCGCGTCTTCTCCAAGTCCGAGCGCGCGTGCCACGCCGCCTCATCACGGTCGATGAGGGCTGCGCGCACCCGCTCGAGGCTCGAGCGGCGTGCCGTGTCCTGCCTCGAGCTCTCGGGCAGCTCATCAGGCCAGGCCAGGGCCCGGAACGCTAGCCAGCTATCCGGGGACCTGAGAGCGTTGGCAAGCGCGTCGAAAGCGCTGCACCGCTCCCGGAGCTGGTGGACCTCGGCGTTCACCCGGTCGAACGCATCGTACTTGTCGTGGGCGCGGCGCTCGAGCTCCTGGCATCCACACACCAAAATCCGTAAGCACTACGGCATGAAAGCAGCACACGAAGAAAAGAAGAAGAGGAAAACGAGCGACGACACCCTACCTGGAAGACGCGCCATGCGGGGCCGCCATGGACCTGCAACGCCTCGTTCAGCGCGCGGTCGAGCGTGGCGCCGTGGCGTCGGAGCTCGCCCCAGAGCTCCTGCTCCCCCCGGGCGTCGGCAAACGCCGGGGGATCATCGATGGCCCCCTCCACCCAGGCGGAGCGGCGGAGCGGGAGGACGAGGCCTCGGCGCCGTGTCCTCGGTCTCCCGCCACCATGTGCCCCTCGTGCCGCCGCACGAGGGCCCCCTCCTGGGGCTCGAGGGAGCGTGTGGGAAGGCTAGCCTGTCGTATGGACCTCCCTGGGCCCACTACCTCGGTGGGTACCAGGACCGACTACTCGGTGGGCCCCTGGGACTACCCGGCTTGCGCTACATGGCACCTGAAGGCGTGGAGCACAAGGACTACACAGGAGTAGTACTCGGTTAGGAAGCTGTACATGTTCCGCACTGTGCAGAGGACTCCTAGACGTACTCGACTAGTACTCTCTTCCTACTCCGACTTGTAACCCTGCCTCCCGGACTATATAAGGCGAGGCAGGGACCGATCCCCTCATCTAATCTCATCTCATACAACCCACGGCGCACTATTGCACCATCCTGTAATCGTGCCCTATCAATCCCGAGCTACGGCAATACGAGACGTAGGGTATTACGCACCTCGCGGCCCGAACCTGTCTAAATTGTGTGCCACGTGTCTCTTCCTTCGAGTTACCGATCTCGGCGTCACATTCATCTACTTCGGGTACTCCCCGTAGTAGGTTGCCGGTCTAAAACACCGACAGCTGGCGCGCCAGTTAGGGGCTCTCGCTCGAGATCACATGGCGAACTCGACGGCTTTCGTCCACATCAAGCCATCTGTCGCCTTCAACCGTGGCGACACCTTCGTCTTTGGCGCCTGGGTCTGCACTGCTGATGGCGCGGGCTCCTTCCAGCGCCGCCTGATCATGCAGCCCGACTCGAGGACGGGCCTTGTGACGCTTCCCGAAGTTGTCACAGGCGAGCTCGCCGGCAAGTTCGGCGAAATTTCGCTCTCCAACATCCACGCTGGCTTCGAGCTCGAGTCCGTCTCCAACTCGAACCCGACGTCGCCATGGGCCATCGCATGCGAGCCGGCTCCTCAGCCATCGCAGGCGGCCCCTTCACCACGCCAGCGCTCCGCTCGTGGCCCCCGCGTCCTCAGCCGGGCCCGCACGGAGGCTCCTACTCCACGCCGGGCCGGCAAGGAGCCCGTATCCGAGTACAACTCGGACTCCGACGCCGTCCCCGACCACATCTCAGACTCCAGCCCTCTCTCCGAGTTCTTCTCGAACCCGGATTACGAGTTCGACTTCGGGTCGGACCCTGAGGAGCTCGAGTCCGAAGATGACTCCACTGAGCTTCCCTTGTCAGGGCCAGCCTCTGGGCTGGTTATAAGATCGACGCCGGCCGGAAGATACGTCTACTGGCCAGACCGCAAGCCTGCTGACCTGGCAAAGGAGGACTCACGCTACGTCGCCTACATCGACTCACTACCGTTCCAGGAGGGAACACCACTGGCCCAGGCTGACTCAAACACACCTACTGAGGTGGCTCCCTCCGAGTCTAGCTTGGGTACCCCCGATCGCCAAGTCTTCATGGCCGCCGGCGAAACTCCGAGACCCTCGTGCACGGCCGAAGACAGTACACGGAGGACATCTCCGCGTACGAGCCGTCCGCCAATGCACCCGCGAGACGAGACCGTCGCCAACGAGGACGCCCGACGCGAGCGCAACGAGAAGCGCGGCCGAACGGCGCCGGCGGCTCGGAGACAACCTTCCCATCCGCAACCTTGCGGAAGCTCTCGAGGCGGTCGAGACCCCGCAGTACACACCACCCCCGAGCAAGTGCCTCATGTCGATCACGCGCCGATCGCGCGTCGTGCTCGGGGCATACGCGCCGGGAGAGGTCATCGCCAAGCTCGCCGAAGACGCCTACTTCATGCGGGTCGACAACGAGTCAACCAACCTCTCCCCGGCCAAACCCCGCGACAATGAAGCTACTAGTCGCGCCGCCGACCCCGGCCCCAAACGTACTCGAGCTGACCTCCCGGCTGATCCAAACCGCCGCCGCTCCAACGCCGGCGGACCTTCACGACAAGACCAAGGCAACCGAGAAGTCGTTCCCCACCGTGCTCCGCCGGTGGCGGCGGTAACGACCCTGACGGCGGCGGCAGTGACGGCGGCAGCTCCAACCAAGGGGCCAACAGAAGAGCTGGAGGCGGCGGCAGCCGCGGCGGCCGTGGTCACGCGCACAGCCACGCCTCCGGCGCCTCTCATGGCGGGTACGATGCTCGCCAGAGGATTGAGGAGTTGCGGCAGAAGAAGTCGACCACCGCTGCCGAAGGCGACGGCTTCCCCGCCTTCTCACCCCGGCCGCAACCTCGCTCCTCCCCGACAAGTTCAAGCCTTTGGGGATCACCAAGTACGACGCGAAGCAGGATCCCATCCAGTGGCTCCGATGCTACGCTCTCTCCATCGAGAACGCTGGCGGCAACAGCGACACCAAATGCCTCTACTTCCCCTTCTGCCTGGATCAAGCCCCACTCACATGGCTCGAGTCGCTGGACAAGCACTCGATCGACAAGTGGGACCAGCTGAAGGAGTAGTTCACAAGCAACTTCGCGGGCGCCATGGGCCATTCGGGTACTCGCATGGACCTTGCCATGATCAAGTAGGAACAAGGCGAGACCCTCCGCAAGTATATGCGCTGCTTTTTCGACAAGCGCGCCACCGTCGTGGACGTCACCGACAAGGAGGTCATCGACCTCTTCCAGGACGGCCTCTACCATCGCCGCACCTTCGAGGACTTCGGTCGTCGCCGCCCCAGGTCCATTCCCCACCTCAAGGACATGATCACGTCCTGGGCGGATGAAGAGGACAAGGCCAACGCCAAGTACGACGCCATCCGCGGCAAGTCCAAGCAGAACCAGGGCGGCGGCAGCGGCAGCAATGCAAACCAAGGCGGCCGCAACAACAACAACAACAACAACAACTACTACTACTACTACTTGGGTCCCAACCGCAAGCGCAAGCCAGACAACACTGTCGCGGCTATCCAGCGCCCTCAGAAAGGGAACTCGAAGAAGAATTCCGGCGGGTTCAAAGACCTGCTGAAGGAGAAGTGCCCGTGTCATCCAAACGGCAACCACACTACCGAGCAGTGCTACCAGCTCAGGCATGCACTCAAGGATACGCCGGAGCCACCGCACCCTCACGACCAAAAGAACAAAAAGAAGGACGGCGACGACAACGACTTCCAAGAACCCGAGAAGACCGTCAACGTCCTCTTCGGCGGACTACCCAGCAGGCGGGAGCAGAAAGCTACCCGTCGTGAAGTGATGTCCATTGAACCAGCGGTCCCGACCCCCCTTAGGTGGTCGGAGGTACCCATCACCTTCTCCCGCGCGGACCGATGGACCAACTTCTCCGAACCAGGACGGTTCCCCCTCGTCCTGAAGCCAACAGTGGCGGGTTCCAAGCTCAACAAGGTGCTCATCGACGGTGGAAGCGGGCTCAACGTCCTCTTCACCAAAACCTTGAAGAAGATGAACCTCGACATCACCCCCATGCTCACCAAGGGCAGCGTGCCTTTCTACGGCATCGTCCCAGGCAACACGGCTATCCCACTGGGCTCAGTGGTACTGCCAGTTACCTTCGGGGCATCTCGGGATAACTACCGCACCGAGTACATCAAGTTCGAGGTCGCGGATTTCGAGACTTCCTACCACGCCATCCTCGGCAGACCGGCCATCGCCAAGTTCATGGCGGTGCCCCACTACACCTACTTGGTACTCAAAATGCCAAGTCCAGCTGGCTTACTCTCCCTCCAAGGGGACTTGAAGATCTCCCATGACTGCGATACAGAGGCCATGGTGATCGCTTCCACGAACCAAGTACCCAACGCAATGATGGAAGTCTACGCCGCGTCGAAGAAGCTCGCCACGAGCGAACTCGACATCCCAGAGAAGTCTGACAGCACCAACAAGCCTCAGCCACCTGAGGAGGTACTCGTCAGGACGGTCGACCTTGGAACAAGGCGACCCCAAAGAAGACCACCACCATCGGGGCCGGCCTAGACCCCAAATAGGAAGACGCGCTCATCGGCTTCCTTCGGGCTAACCGCGACATCTTCGCGTGGAAGCCGACGGACATGCCGGGAGTGCCCGGGGAGCCGATTGAGCACCGCCTCAACGTCGATCCAAAGGCCACCCCCAAGCGACAACACCTCCGACGTTTTGCCGACGACGGACGAGACGCCATCAAGAAGGAGCTCGCCAAGCTACTCGGCACCGGCTTCATCGGAGAAGTCTTCCATCCCGAGTGGCTCGCCAACCCCGTCCTCGTCCGCAAGAAGAACTCGAACGAGTGGAGGATGTGCGTCGACTACACCGACCTCAACAAGCACTCGCCCCAAGGACCCCTTCGGGTTGCCGCGGATTGATCAAGTCATCGACTCCACGGCGGGCCGCGACTCGCTCGCTTCCTCGACTGCTACTCCGGGTACCACCAGATCGCAATCAAGGAAGAAGACCAGGAGAAGACCGCGTTCATCACCCCGTTTGGCGCGTACTGCTACACGACCATGTCATTCGGGTTGAAGAACGCCGGCGCCACCTATCAACGGGCCATTCAGGCCTGCTTCAAGCGGCAACTCAACAAGAACGTCGAGGCCTACGTGGATGACGTGGTTGTCAAAACCAGGGACTCCAGTACCCTCATCGACGACCTTGAAGAGACCTTCGCATCGCTACGCGAGTACCGCTGGAAGCTTGACCCGAACAAGTGCGTCTTCGGCGTCCCTTCGGGCAAACTACTCGGCTTCATCATCAGCCAACGCGGCATTGAAGCCAACCCCGAGAAGATCTCCGCCATCACCAGCATGAAAGCTCCCACGAGCATCAAGGACGTCCAGAAGCTGACGGGGTGCATGGCGGCATTGAAC
Organism: Cenchrus americanus; assembly: GCA_947561735.1. Lineage (NCBI taxonomy): Eukaryota > Viridiplantae > Streptophyta > Magnoliopsida > Poales > Poaceae > Cenchrus > Cenchrus americanus. The sequence goes on from OX387242.1 coordinate 195,524,306, forward strand.
AGATTCATCTCGAGGCTAGGCGAACGGGGCCTCCCCTTCTTCAAACTACTCAAGCACCACGAGAAGTTCGTGTGGACCACAGAGGCGGATCAAGCCCTTGCCCAGCTCAAGGACTTCCTGTCGAAGCCGCCAATCCTCACGGCTCCTCACAAGGGCGAGCAGCTACTGCTCTACCTAGCTGCGACTACTCACGTGGTCGCATCGCCATCGTTGTCGAGCGGCAGGAAGACGGCCACGCCTATCCGGTCCGGGGCCGCCCCGCCTACTTCGTCGGCCGAGGTTCTATCGAGTCCAAGGCTCGCTACCGGCCCGTGCGAAGCTCCTGTACGCTCTACTCATCACCTCGCGGAAGCTACGACACTACTTCCAGGAGTACTCGGTCTCCGTCGTCACCGACTACCCGCTCGGCGACATCCTGAGGAACCAAGACGCCACCGAAGAATCTCCAAATGGGCCGTCGTCGAGCTCGGGCGCCCTCACCATCGACTTCAAGCCACGCACAGCCATCAAGTTGCAAGCACTAGTCGACTTCATGGCGAGTGGCGGGAGAACCAGCCTACCTACTCCCACCGTGCGACCGCAGCATTGGGTGATGTACTTTGACGGCTCACTCAACCTCGAGGGCGCGAGCGCGAGGGTGCTCCCCGATCTCTCCAACGGGCGAACAACTCAAGTACGTCCCGCATCTTCTCGGAAGGTCTCAAACAACGAAGCCGAGTACGAAGCCCTCCTACACGGGCTCCGCCTCGCGGCTTCACTTGGCATCAAGCGGCTACTAGTCTACGGCGACTCCGCAAGGTGGTCATCAACCAAGTCAACAAGTCCCGGGACCGCAACAAGGAGAACATGGACGCCTATTGCCTAGAAGTCCGCAAGCTCGAGAACAAATTCTATGGTCTCGAGTTCCATCACATCGTCCGCGACAACAACGTTGCAGCGGACGTCCTCTCGAAGCTCGGATCCACCCGCGCCCAAGTACCCGCGGGCGTCTTCGTCCATGAGCTTCACGCGCCATCCATCCCGGAGCCGGCGCCACCGACCACTGCCCCAGCTAACCCACCAGCTGGACAGGAGGTCATGATGATCGACGTGGACTGGAGGCAACCCTTCATCGACTACCTCAGCGAGCAGAAGGTCCCCTCCGACAAAAACGCAGCCGAACAACTCGTCCGCCGCGCCAAGTCTTACGTCCTCGTCGGCGACAAACTTTACAAGCGAGGCGCATCTTCAGGAGTACTCATGAAGTGCGTCCCTCGCGAGGAAGGCAAGGACATCTTGGAGGAGATCCACAAGGGCGTCTGTGGCAACCACGCGTCCTCACGCACGCTGGTCAGCAAGGCCTTCCGGCGAGCCTTCTACTGGCCCACAGCCCTGGGTGATGCCGAAGAACTCGTCAGAAGGTGCCAAGGATGTCAGTTCTTCGCCAAGCGACAAAGAACACGTCCCGGCCTACGGTGCTAGTCACCATAGCGCCAACCCGGCCCTTTGCCCGCCGGGGGCTCAACATGATTGGGCCACCGCCAACCGCGCCTGGGAGGATTCAACAGGTACCGGTGGCTATCGACAAGTTCACCAAGTGGATTGAGGTCAAGCCGGTCACATGCCCCAAGGCCGACAGAGTACTCGACTTCCGGATGAACTCGTACACCGCTATGGGCTACCCCACCGCATCATCACGGACACGGGGTCCAACTTTAACAACCACCAGGCCCGGGAGTACCGCGAGAACGGCGGAATCGACGTCGGATACGTCTCGGCCGCCCATCCACGAGCCAACGGACAAGTCGAGCGCGCCAATGGGATGGTGCTCGACGCCCTCAAGAAGCGGCTACACGACGCCGCTAACTCAAAAGGGGGGCAAGTGGATCAAGGAACTACCCAACGCACTGCGGGGGGCCGCGGACTCAACCATCCAAGCCAACGGGGCAATCCCCCTACTTCCGGTCTACGGCTGCGAAGCCATCCTCCCCGCCGACGTCATATGGAACTCGCCGGCGGTGGAGCACTACGACGAAGGCGTCTCGAAGACGACGCAGACGAGTTGATATCGACAGCCCTCGAAGAAGCTCGCCGCGCCGCCCTCGTCCAATCGGCAAGGTACCCGGAGGGTATCCGACGCTACCATGATCGCAACGTCAAGGAACGCTCCTTCAACGTTGGAGATCTTGTCCTCCGCCGTATCCAGAACACGGAAGGACGCCACAAGCTCGCCCTCCCCTCGGGAAGGCCCCTTCACCGTGGCTAAGGTGACCGGGCCGAGCTCCTACCGCCTCCAAACACTTGAAGGCGAAGAAGTCAACAACTCGTGGAACGTCGACCAACTCGTCGATTCTACGCCTAGTCTACTCGACTACTCCGGGTTCAAGTCTACACGACTACATCAACACCCCTTGCCGCAAGCGACCCTCCGGTCCCGGCTCCAGCTCTCGGACAACTCTCCTCCGTGGTCCGGCCCGTGCGGCTACCTACGGACCATGGGCCGCGACGAGCGTCAAGGACTCTAGCAGCGGTCTACCAAGAGACCACACTCCAAGATCCAGCCTGCGCGGCTACCTACGGATTTCCATCCGACCCTCAACGGCTCCTACCGAATCATCGCCTCAAGCGGCTACCCGCTCCAGCGCTACTTAGCTGTAAGCGGCCTTCGGGTCCAGGCGACTACTTGTAACTACGGCCCTGGCCACCCAGGTGTACTTCTTCAGTAATAAAGCGTGATTGTTCATCAACTTGTTTACTGTCTACTCCCTACGACGGGACTACTAAGTCGAGTACTACTACTCGCACCTACTCCACGATGGGCGCTCCGCACTCTGAGATCGCGGTTACGAGTACTCATTAATGGAACATCTCATTTCATTGATACATGAATAGTTCATTACAACTGTTTCTTGTACATCTACGGCTACTAGCTATCTATGCAGGGCTACTGGAGGTTCAACTTCTCGGCTACCTGCTCCGCGATGGGAGCCATCTCGCTCCGGCGGCTTCGTGTATCGCTCATCCGAGCAGTTGGCGGCTACCCCGCCGGCGACCACCTCCACTGGAGCCTTCGGGAAGTACGACTTCATGAAGGCCAGCACTTGCTTCGGGATCGACTTGGCCATGTGCTTGACGTAGGCGGCTAGCCGGCTTGGCGCTTCACGAAGTCGATCCGCCAGAGGAGCGATCTTGGGGCCGCCCGGTGCGGCACCGGGAGCCTCGCGATCGGGAGAGCAGCCTCTTCAAGGTCCTTCGACCGGGGCCCGAGCGCCTCGCAATCTTCGTTCAACTTCGCAAAGATTTGTAGCAGCTGGACGAGATCTCTGTCGAGGCAATCCGCGCCTCCATGTGCTTCTCGCACTCGAAGGCCAGCTCCTTGTAGTCGAGCTCAAGTACCTGGCGGGCTTCTTGCTCCCGGTAGAAGAGGTTCTTCATGCTGACCTCCGAGGCCTTCAGCTGCTCCACCTGGCCTTCGAGTTCTGCAACACGGAAACACAACAACGGGTCAGAGCTTGACGGCTTCCAACAAGTACCCGACAAGTCAAAGGACATACCTTTATTCTTGTTGCGGAGGCCTTTGTTCTTCCACACCAACTCATCGCCCTTCGCCTGCAAGTCCATCACGTCGTTGTGGTACTTGGCGAAGGCGGCGTCGAGCTTCGACTGCATGGCGGCCGCGTGCTTCCTCGACTTCACGAGCTGCTCCTCCAGGGCTTCGGCTCGGAGCACGGTGTCGCCGTAACCTTGCAGCATGTTCGACTTTTCGCGGGATCGCTCCGCGACGTCCTGCACAAGACAAGTTCAAGTCAAGAAGAGTACTCAACGCAAAGGATTGACTACTCGGGAGACTCCGGCTACGTACCTTCATCCACTGCTCGGCTCGCCGGATCGCCTCCAGGTGCTGGGCCACCATTGTCGGCTCGACGAGGTCGTCGGCCAGCAGCTCAATCCCGCCACGGCTACTCGACGTAGCCTCCGTCATCGGCGCTGAGCGGATAGGCTCCGCGTCTTGGATCTCGGGGGACCGGATTGCCACCTCCAGGGCAACCCCTGGCGACGTGGTAGCCGCCTCCCCCTCGGCGGACTTCTCGACGGCTTCCCCCACGGGCTCGGGGGCTCCTGCCGCAGCCTCCGGGGCTTCTGGTGTCAACTCTTGCATGGGCACCCCTGCAGGGATGTCACCTCCTTCAGCGCCTGTCAACAAGGAACATGCGCATCAGTGCCTATGACTACTACTTCTGGAGCTCTAGAGCTTCAGGAAGAGTACTCACCTTCGACTACGATCGCCTCTGGCAGCGGCGCTTCGGTAGCCGGGGGCTCGGTCGCGGCTTGGGCCTCAGGAGTGGGCTCCTCGACGGGCGGCGTGGCCTCTCCCCCGCCCGCCGGCCGCGGGCTCCTCCCCGTCCCAGCTCAGATCTGTGGATTTTCTGCAGAAGTATCCACAGAGGGTCGTAAGATAAAATCGACTACTACAACGAGTACTACTCATGAAGACGTGGTACTTACAAGTTCGACCGGACGATAGTCACGGCCGGAGCACCGAGGATGCTGGCGATATCAACCAGTCCACCCTCGGCGGGCGTTTCTTCCTCTGCCTCTTCGACTACCGCCTCCTCCACGGTGGTGGCGGCCGGCGCGCGACGTCTCCCCGCGTCCCCGCGGCTTCCATCTCTCCAACGGCGGCGGCCGCGGGTACTCGCTCTCCTCGCGGAGCGGGGGCCGGCGCTCCGAGCCGCGCCGAAGTTCTTCGACGGGGGGGGGCCGGACTTCGGCTTCCGGCACCGTTTCCCCCACCGGATCCCACACGCCTTCGTCGCCCTCTTCGACGGGCTCCGTTGGCGGCACCTCCTGCACACAAAAGACGACTACTCGTCAGCGACGTACTCGACTACCGGGTACTCGACCACTCTGCTCAAGACAACTTACCTCCGGAGGCGTGGTCTCTGAGACCTTCATCTTCTTCGCCACCCGCTTCTTGGTGGGGTTGCGCGGCCTCCGCGGCGGCGCAGCAAGGCTAGCCTCCAGGCTAGTCGGAGGATCTTGGACAAGTGGCACGTGAGGCAAGCCCGGACGGCTAAACCTCGACCGCAGTTGGAAGCGGTCCTGCAGCGTCTCCTGGTCTTCTTCCTCGTCATCGGAGGTATCCTCCACGATGACGGTGTCGTCGCCTCCACCGACTTCGCGGCGCTCCTTCACCTTCCCCACCGCCGGGATCTCGATCCCGCTTGGTGGCGGTTGCGGCTCGGAGACGAACCGCTTCACATCATCCTGCGCAAAAGACACAAGGCGTCAGCAACTTCACTACGAGTACTTATTACTCGACGAGGGGGTACGACTACTCACCTCGTTGGGCGGGCGCGAGGCGGAGTACTCCTCGACCGGACACGCCGTGTACGGTGGCATGTCCTTGAAGATCCTCGTCAACCTTTCGACAATATCGTTGTCGTCGAGCTCGCCCCCGGCATCCGCGACGTGTCGCCGTCGCCGGTGTACTCGAAGCCCATCGTATCCCGCGCCATCAGCGGCTGGATCCTGCGCTTCATGAAACTGAAGGCCACGTGTTCGGCCCTCAGTCCCGCATCCCTGAGAGTCTTGATGCGCACTAGCAACTCAGAGAGCTGGATCCCCTCTTGCATGGTGGGCTCCGTGTTCCACCAATCTTGGTGCCTGGGCTGCCGTCCGCTTGGCTTCGGTAGCTCGGGATGGTGGTTCGTGATGTAGAACCATCTCGTCTTCCAGTCGGTGTTGGAGTCCACGAGCTTGTACGCCTGTGCTCGCTCCGCGGCATCCTCCCTCAGCTGGATCCCGGCTCCTCCGACTACTCTGGGGTTGGAGGCGCTAGGCTGTGGCTTCACGCGGAAGAACTTCCGAAGAGTACCCAAGGCGGCTTGATTCCCGTGAAGGCTTCGGCAGGTGGACGAAGACGAAGTATGGAAGATGCCGTTGGGGTTCGGTGTTGAGGTACTCGATGCCGTAGTACCTGAGCAGCCCCTTGAAGAAGTCGCTTGCTGGGAGCGCAAGACCGCGCTCCACGAAGCGCGAGAACATCGAGATCTCGTCTTCGGCCTTCTCCATCGGATAAGGATCTCCTGCGGCGGATCTCCACATGTCGATCTCCTTCTCCCTGATGAACCCGCTGTTCAACAGGGTCAGCAAGTCCTCCGTCTTGACCTTCGATTTTTTCCACTCGCGGCTTGGGTCAGCGCGCGGTGGAGATGAGGGCGGCGCCGCTCCGGTGGCAGCCGCGGCGGCCTCTGCACGGCTCCTTTTCTTCCCGCCGGCCTTCGACGTCTTCGACGGCGACGGCTTCATTCTCCAAGTGCAAGGAGTTTTCACTCGCATCCGCTCGGGGGCTACCCTAAAGCTTTCGGGTGGCGATGCGCTCGGATCTACTACGGCGGCAGCGGGCGCTGGAGTGGATCTACTTCAAGATTCAAGTGGCAAATGACTGCGGCTCACTTGGGTGAAAAACCCTAAATGTTTTGGCTCTTATTTATAAGCCAAAACGCCTCCTTAACGGGCGGCTGGATAAGTCCACGCGTGGCTGACTCAGCGGCTGTGCGTGACTCTTCGTATTCTACTAGTCGACGCGCTTCACCTCGGGGGCTCGGCTACTTCTACTCGGCGACCTGGGAAGCGGCTAGTCTTAAGAGCATCTCAGGACACATTCTCCAAGAAGACCCTTCAATTCGAGAGGAAGTACTCGACTCAAGGCTCGGGGGCTCCGTTCCACGTGTCCTTCGGTTTTTTCTCTCCGGATTTTTCGGGATTTTCTTGCCAAGACTTCGGATAGATCCTCAGCCAGAGCCCGCGGCTCGAGGCTCGGGGGCTACTCCACGTGGATTGCGGTTCTGCAAATCGCGTCTCCATGACGGCTTCGGCTTCAAGACAAGACAGGCATTTCTTGACGACCTTCGAAGGCAGATTTCAAGGACGCTTGGGACTACTCGAGAAGACTTCAAGATTGCTCAAACATCAGCTGGAGTACATTCCAGCCTCGGGATGCTTCGACTACTCTTGAGGACTTTTGACTTGTAGCGCTCAGGGACGCTTGAGGACTACTTGTTAAGGCCGTCAAGACTACTTGAAGCTATCCTTCTCGACTACAAAGTACTCGGGGGCTTGTCGTATGGACCTCCCTGGGCCCACTACCTCGGTGGGTACCAGGACCGACTATTCGGTGGGCCCCTGGGACTACCCGGCTTGCCCTACACGGCACCTGAAGGCGTGGAGCACAAGGACTACACAGGAGTAGTACTCGGTTAGGAAGCTGTACATGTTCCGCACTGTGCAGAGGACTCCTAGACGTACTCGACTAGTACTCTCTTCCTACTCGGACTTGTAACCCTGCCTCCCGGACTATATAAGGCGAGGCAGGGACCGATCCCCTCATCTAATCTCATCTCATACAACCCACGGTGCACTATTGCACCATCCTGTAATCGTGCCCTATCAATCCGTAGCTACGCGACATACAGACGTAGGGTATTACGCACCTCGCGGCCCGAACCTGTCTAAATTGTGTGCCACGTGTCTCTTCCTTCGAGTTACCGATCTCGGCGAGTCACATTCATCTACTTCGGGTACTCCCCGTAGTAGGTTGCCGGTCTAAAACACCGACATAGCCCACTGATCCCACCCAGGCGGCGGGGAGTCGTCATCCGGGACCTCCACCACCTCCGCCCGGGAACCACCGGCGGGCACCAGCCCTTGCGCTGCCTCCACCGGCACCTCCACCCGCGCCTCCGAGGTCGCGGGCGCCCGACGTGACGCCACGACCACCACCTCGCGGCCGTGCCGCCTCATCCACGGGCGCCGTCACGGGTTGCGCCCGCTCCGCCTCCTCTGCGCGGCCCGCGCCGCGGTTGCGCCCGCTCCGCCTCGCTCCACGGCAACGGCCCTCGGCGGCCGCGCCTCCACCACCGCGCCGCCGCCGCGGCCGCACCCCCACGACGGCCGCGCCGGCCGCTCCTCGCCGACCGCCCGGCCCGCGCCGCGGCGGGCCGATCCGCTAGCCGAGGCCTCGAGGCCTCGCCCGGGCTTTGCGAGCTCTCGCCCGTGCCGCCGTGCTTGCCCCCGCCCGTGACGCTCTCGACGAGCGCCGCCGGGTAGGGATGGACGCGTCCGTCCTCAGCACCTTGGCTGGTGCAAGGGGAGGCACGGTTGGCACCACCCTGCGCAGGCACAAACAGAGGGTTAGAGCGCCTAATCATCAACTAATTAAACCAAGCAAAGCATCGAGCCCCTTACCTCGAGGAGGAAAAGGCACGCTTCCTTTTCCTCGAAGCCTCAGCGGATGAGGCCGGCGCGGCCGCCGCGCCCGCCGCCGCGTCTCCCCGACGCGCGCCGCGCGCGCGCGTGGGCGCGCCCCGCCCGCACGCGGTCACGCCCGATGCCGCGCCTCCGGACGGCGCGCGCGCGCGCGCGCGGTACGCTCGCCCCCGCGCGCGGGTGCGCCCGCCGTCGCGCCTCCCCGACGACGCCGCCGCGCGCGCGCGCGCCCCCCCCTCGCGCGAGCACACCGATGCGCGCACCGGCGCGCTCGCCGTGCGCGCCCCCGAGGAGCGCGCGCGGCGCCTCCGTGGCGCGCGCCGCCCCCGATGTCTATTGCCGGCGGCGGGCGCCGTTGCGCCCGCCCCGGCGATGCCGTCCTCGCCGCCGGCGCCGGCTCCGGCGACGGGGCGCAGTCGCCACCTCGTCGGAGGGGCCCTCCCCCTCGCCCTCTTCCTCTTCGTCCTCCTCCGAGGATGAGTACTCTTCGGTCCCCGGGGAGGAGAGCCCCGGCTCTTCGCGCCGCCGGTACTCCGCGGCCCGCCCGTCGCGACGCGCTTGATGTCGCCTCGCGCGCTCCCTCCTACGCGCCGCCCGCTCCTCGCTCCCCGCCGGCCGCGCCGCCCCGCCAAGCGCGCGGGGAGTCGGGGGGTGGGCGGAACGGACTTGGCGGCGGTGAAGGTCACCACCGTACACGGGAGCAACAAGGACGCGTCGGGGAGAGAGAAGCAAGACCAAGAACTAAAACAAAATCAAGAACCAAGCTCACCGGCGGGCCGGTGGGGAGCATCTCGAGGTCCCATGGGGTCCGGCCCGCGAGCATCGGCGGCGTCCGGTGTCGACGGCGCTCCGCGCCGGGTGAGCGCATATGGCCGCTCGAGGGGCGTCGGGAGCATCCACGACCTCGCCGAGGGTCGACGGGGTTGGCCGCCTCTGTCATCTCGAAGATGCAGAGCGGCCTCTCCATCAAGGGCACGACCCGCCTATGATGGAGGAAGGCGAGGACGCCCATCGCGTTCAGCCCCATCGCCGCCAGGCGCTCCAGGGCGGCCAGGACCGACTCCTGCCGCCTCCGATGCTGGGGCGTGGATACCCCGTAGGCCCAGGAGTCAGGCCTCTCCTTGAACACCCGACCGGTGTAGGGGGGGAGGCCGGGCCCGGCGTTGCGCAAGTAGAACCATCCCCGCTCCCAGCCGGCGTTGTTCGTCGTTATGGTGCAGGGGATGTAGACGTTCTTGAATTGCCCCCACAGGGCAAGCGACATCCCGCCGGCGCGCACCGCGCGGCGGGTCCTCGGCTCCGTCGTGGGCTGCGTGAAGAGCTCCGCGCGGAAAAGGTGTACCCAGAGCTCCCAATTGACCGGGATCCCCAGGTACCCTTCGCAGACGCCCACGAACGTGGCCGCCTGCGAAATCGCGTTGGGCGCGAAGTTGTGCAACTCCACTTGGTAGTAGTGGCACATCGCCCGCATAAAACGGCTCGCCGGCGCGTTGAAGCCCCGCTCGTGGTAGCGGATAAAGCTCACCACGTAACCCGTCCGGCGGGTTGGGCGCGCGGCCCCCGCCGCGGCACTATCCACTCCGCCGGCGTCCATCTTCATTGGCCGACAGCTGGCCGGCGGCGACCAGCTCGCCAAGGGCCAGCGGCGTCACCGTCGACCTCTCCCAGGCGTACGGCTCCAGGACCGTGAGGGGAGGCTGAGGCGGCGCCATGAAGAAGGCAAAGAAAAGCAGGAGCGGAGGACAAGGAACGGAAGAAAAGCTCTAACGGCGACACCGCACGGTGGCGAGGGCGAGATGAAGACGAAGGGGCAGGGGAGTGAAAATGGTGAGGCGTTAAGGTAAAAAACCGCCGTCTCCTCCACCCCTCAGATTTATAAGCCGATGGGCGAGCTCTCCGGAGCGGATGCCCAGCTCGCATTAACTGGCGGGGAATCTTCCCTTCACGCCGACGGACGGGCCCCACCACGACCGGCCGCCGGCCACACCACCGCGGCGGGCCATCATCACGGCGAGGACCCGCAGGGACCGAGGTGAAGCAGTCACGTCCACCTGCCACGCCGCCAACTACGCGCGCGCGCGCGGCCGCAGCGCCTAAAAAGACGCGCCCGCACTGCAAAAAACCACAGCCTCGACTGCGAGGCATTTGATGACCGGGTCCCTTGCCAAGCAAGGAGAACCCTCGAGCGGGGCGGACCCCCGGCTCGAGACAAGGGCAACCCTCGATGGGATATCGACGTGAGAAGGCCGCCGGGACCCCGCTTGATGTAAAGCGAGGGCACCGCGGTACCCATGCCACGTAAAACCCTCGAGCGGCACGAGCCCTCGGCTCAAAACGAAAACGGCCCTCGATGGGATATCGACGTGAGAAGGCCGCCCGGGACCTGCTTGATGTAAAGCAGGCACCGCGGGTACCCATGCCACGTAAAACCCTCGAGCGGCACGAGCCCTCGGCTCAAAACGAAAACAGCCCTCGATGGGACATCGACGTGAGAAGGCCGCACGGGACTCGCTTGATGTAAAGGGTGCACCGCGGTACCCATGCCACGTAAAACCCTCGAGCGGCATGAGCCCTCGGCTCAAAACGAAAACAGCCCTCGATGGGACATCGACGTGAGAAGACCGCCGGGACTCGCTTGATGTAAAGCAGGCACCGCGGGTACCCATGCCACGTAAAACCCTCGAGCGGCACGAGCCCCCGCCGAGAAAATATCAACCCTCTAAAGAGGGCACGCGCGTGAGAGGGTCGCCCAGGGCCTGCTTGAAGTAAAGCGGGCACCGCAAGCACCCATGCCGCGCTGTGCTACCAACCGGCGCCTCGGGGGCCGGCTCGCCCGTACCCCTCGACGCCCGCGAACGCAAAAGACGGGGCCGTCCCCGTGTGCGGCCCCGCACGGCCCTACCGATCGAGGTTCGAAGCCCGACCCTCGACGGGTTCGAACGGAGCGCCACGGATCGCGCAGTTAGGGACGACGAGGGCACGCGCATTCGAGCCGTTCCTCGAGCCCGTCGGCTCGAGGGTGCCCCACATGTCGTGTTCGAGAGCCGGCGAGGGCGGCTAGCCGGGGGGATCCCACCGAGGGAGAGCTTCCGCGCCCTCGGTCCCTATCGAACGTGACCGAGCCCCACCTAGCAAACCCACGCAAGCGCTTCCATGGACGTGTCTCCGACCGCGCGGCCTACCCTTATCGAACGGGGCATGGACGTCCACTTGAACCACCCGCTAGCAGCTCGACGAGGAATCCGCAATCCGCGACCCGCTCGATGGGGGTTGCGGAAACCTCACCCTCCGTTCCGCGGAGGGACGGCGAGGGCGCGTTAAAAAACAAGTCGCAAAGCTCTACCCGATCGCCTCGAACGGGCCAAGGCTCGGGGGCTTGACGCACGGCTACACCTCCTTGAAATTGCACCCGCCGGAGAGACGGCGCCGGCCAGCCGCGTGCACCCCCGAAGCTGGCTGAAACACCGCCGATGCCGATTGGAATATGTGCCACGCCCCTCGACTAAATTCTCGCGGTTAACCCCCTGCGGGAGCACCCACACTCCGCGAGGCTTCGGAGGCTAGACCCGCGGGTCCGCGCCGACGCGGCCCCACGGAAAGCGTTCGCAGAACAAGGAGGGAAGAACGTCCTATCAGCAGGTTCCAACATCTGCGGGAGCCTCAATGGCAAACCCACAGATGCTCGTGGGCTACTGTCGGGGACAGCCCTAGGGGTCCCCTTAAACAATGGGGAAAACCTCACTTAAAACCCGCAACGAAACCAAAACACGTTAAGCCTAACCATGCAGGTGCCTAACCATGCAGGACACGGCCCACGCCGCAGTGACCCCGACGGCCCATCGAGGCGGCCCACTTAGAGATCCCCTCGAACGGGCTCCGCCTCGTTCGAGGATGCGTGTACCCTTCGGGCGGGCTTCGCCTCGCTCGTGGGGCAGCACTTCCCTCGAGCGGGCTCCGCCTCGCTCGAGGGTACGCCCCGCCCTCGGCCGGGGTCCGCCACGCTCGAGGGTGCCCCTCACGCGTGCGCCGGCCCCCGTACACGGGCATTTAACGCCCGACGCCGGGCAGGGCGGCGCCATCATGCGCCGGGGCTCGCACCCCGGCGCCGCCACACCAACTCCCCGGGGGAGGAGCCCATCCCCGCCACCGTGGTAGGGGACCGTGCGCCGCGGGCCGGTGTCAGTCCCGTGACACCGTGCGCACGCTCCAGTACGGCTAACGCGCCGAGCCCTCGAAAGGGGGTCGGCGCACCCTCGATTCACTTTCTTGTGACCCTACAGGGTTAGGTGGAGGCGCTAGGCCGGTGGACCGCCATCCCCGCACATCGTAACGGCGTGGCCGCCGTACCCGTGCGTGCAGGAGCACGCCAGGCCCTGTAGCAACGACTCCAGCCCTGTGAAGCGTGTCGGGAAGGAACGCCGTTCTGCCTACTCCTGTACGCCGTACAGGCCTGCGTCAGCACCTCCCTCGAGCCTATCAGAGGACATGACCGCCATTCGCTGCTCTCCTACCCTCGAACCGCCACTGTTCGGGTACAAGTCAGGCCATGATGACCAGATCGCTGCATGGATCGCCCGGACGGCCGCCCACTCTACAGCACAGCACGTCGTGCTTCTCCAAGTAGCTAGATAGCGCGGCGTGCATGTGATTCGCCTCCCCCTTGATCTATAAAAGGGGGACGAACCCCCCAGCCGCGGGGGGGATACAACACACACACAGATTCATTCTGACCAGAGCACACGACACACCGTGCACTCATTCCCCAATTCTCCCACAATATCTTCAGCCACGCCACCAGGGACTTGGAAGCCACGCTTCCTCTCCCGCCTTGCTTGTAGCAGCCCCACTACAGGCACCTCCGGTGCTGAGCAATATAGTGCCTTGAGCACACCACTACTGGACGTACGGCCCCCTCGGCCGGAACCAGGATAAAACCCGTGTCTCTTATTGCTTAGCATCGACCATTGAGGGATAGACCTCGGCGCTATCTACTGGTCAGTGTCGGGACCATATTCCGCACCGACAGTGAGCTTAATAAAAATTCAGAAGAGGTGAGCTGAAATTTGGAAATTTGCATCCACATGTTCAGGGGAGCTTGCATTTGTTCAGGGGGAGCTTTCTTGCTGTTGTCGGTGTGGAGTTTGTGCTTTGCTTGGCTTGTGACCTTTCTTCGCCTTTCTTCGGTTTTGGTCATGAGTTGAGTTTCTTTGTTTTTCTTTCTTCTTATTTTCTCTTTTTCTCTGAATTTCATTTCGCGTTGTGTGTTGTCAATGCACTCATCAAGGGGGAGATTGAGGACCAGGAGCGTCCCAGTGGTTGATGGATGACCGCTCCTCAGTGATGAGTGATTGACAACGGGTGTTGGACTGACTCTTGGCTTAGTGCGCAGGTGTAGGCTGCGGCCTAGTTCATGTTGTTGCAGGTGAAGAACGGGCGCGAAAGGTCTTCAGCCTTGAGGGGCCTCCGGGAGATGGAGAGACAAGTAGGCTCGGTTCGAGGGACCCGGTGGACAGCGGGACTGGGTGCGGGCCACATGGTGGCGACACGAGCGAGACGAAGTCATGGACAATCGAGCTGGTGCACGGTGGCGGTCAAGTCAAGTGGTTTGGCGGGAGGCCGGACCGGGCACGCGGGATTTGGTGGTTTGCCCACAAAACCACCGGTGGACGGTTTCTTGGTTTGGGCCTCAAAACCAAGTCCGAGGGCCCAACACGACGGAGACGGGATCCGGGCGTGTCGGGAAGCTTCGAGGCGGAGGACACGCGGCGGGATCGCATGGCTTGCGTCGGGAGGTCGCCGGGTGCGGCAAAGGCGTGGCCGTCCGATGGCAAGACCCACAAACATTACCTAAATGCCCCTACGTGGGTTGTATCGCCAGTAGTTTAGTTAGGGGTAGTCGAGTCATTTACCACTCCGGCGGGACCTGATATATAAGCCATGAGTGTGTGTGGATGGCTCTCTCTCTCCGTGACTTAGGGTTTCATTTCCTCCCTCCTCTTTCTCATTTTCGTAGCTATTTTTTCCTTCCATTTTCTCTAGGCTAGCATGAGAGCTTCATGAGATTTGTTGAGAGGGATGGATGCTAGGGCGGCATGCTAGACCTTATGAATCTTTCCTGGTTTGTATAGAAGATTCGGGGTTGTTTTTCGTGGCTTTTCGTGCTTGTTTTCGTGCCTTTGTTCCCGGTGTGATTCCGGGGATTTGAGTGGGTTTCTTCTCGGATTTCATTGAGGGAAACATGGATAGATGTCTTGTGCATCTTTGTGCTTGATCTTGTGCCCTCAAACGCCGGGAAACCACTTCGATTCGTGAGTTTTCGTTCGGTGCTCTAGCTTTTGGTGGTGCTCAAAGGATTCGCGATTCCCGGTGATTTAGGGAGTTAGGAGGCAAGATTTTTGGGCTATAGCATCCTTGTGTGACGCTTTTCAAGTCTCCAAACCCTTGTCTCCATAGCTTCAACCGTTTGGGAAATCGATGATGATTTGGGGGAGTTGACTTTCGGGGTCGGCCGTTTCGTTCGTCCGCGCGCGCGGACGGTCCGCGGGGGGGTCGCGGACGGTCCGCGAGGAGCCTGTTCGTCGCGTGTTCGTCGTGTTCTTGCGCGCCCTTGCTTTCGATCCGGTTTGGCTTTTGGTTTTGGTTGCAGCCAGTTTGCGGACGGTCCGAGCTCGAGTAGCGGACGGTCCGCGGGTGGCGCGGACGGTCCGCCCGGCCTCGGCGGACGGTCCGTTTTTCTCGGATCGCTTCTGGTGTTCTATGTGCTTTAACAGACGGTCCGCGGTGTAGGGCCAGACAGTCCGCGGGGTTGGCGCGGACGGTCCGCGAGAGCAGGCCGGACGGTCCGCGAGGGCTTCGCGGACGGTCCGCCCCTCCTGGTCGGACGGTCCGCCAGAGCCTGTGTGCTTTGCTTCTTGGTTCGATTCCTCCCTCCCTTTCTAGTGCTTCCGCGTGTGCTTCTAGGAATCGTTCCTAAGGCTAGAGGTTGATCCATAACCTCGTGGTCTTGGCGATTGGTGCGTGATTCGATCCATCGCTTGTGTGTGACCGGGGTTTGTCTAGGGTATAGGCCGGATTCTTTTGGAAGAATTTTTACCGGTTCCTATTCACTCCCCCCCCCCTCTCTAGTCGCCATCTGATCCTTCATATCACTTCTTCCACCAGCACCTTCTTTTCCCACTCACAAGGCATTTATTCGAGCATTGGAAGACAGCAAGAAATGGATGGAGGAGAGGGCCCCCGAGTGGAGGGCAGGTGTGACCGGCCCCACCAGTAGGTCGACTGGCCACCCCCTTGGCCCTATTTAAGCAGCCACCTCCTGCCCAGTTTTTCACACACACAACAGACCAGAAAACCTCACCTTCATGCCTTTGTAGTGCTGCCTCAAGAGAAGGGAAGCTTAGGAAGAGAGTGGACAAGAAATCCAAGGGTAGTCTAGCGCTAGATTTTCTTGAAAACCGTAGACACCATGCTTGGGAGGATCCTTATACGCACTAGCTCCTTAGCCAGTGCCGAGCGGTCGATGAGTGTAGACCCTCAGGAGTCTCCCTCACCGGTCTCTAACCCCTCTCCGTCAGCATCGCAATCACAAAGAAAGATCCTAATCGCCGATGTGCATTTGTACATCAAGAGAGGAGAAGAGAAGAATAGGTACGAGCAATTGAAGAAACGTTCTTTTGTCCTTACACTCATGTTTAGCGAAGAATTCATGCAAGAAGCAGGCTTGGACTCCGAGTTCAGCCAGATTTTTTCTCTGCTGAGGTGGACCTCTTTTTATAACACTTCTGAAAGGGGTAGCCGTTTCCTCACTTTAGAGTTCCTTTGCACTTTGAAATCCTCTAATGACGGGGTAACCTTTCGGTTATTCTGTCAAGAGCACACTCTATCTTGGAGAAAGCTGACTAATGCCTTAGGGTTTGCAAAAGGATGTGCCTTAGATTTAGACTCGTCTCTTAAAGATTTTGATAGGCTACACCTTTGGACGGACGTTACAGGGAAAGAGAACACACACAAGTCACGCACCAATGATATTCAGATTTCCTTTTTCCATGCAATGATAATATCAGCGTGAGAGTAGGGGATATGCAGTTGATTTATGCTGCCCTGAAAAGACAAGTTGCGTCCCCTGTCAAGATGCTAGTAGAGCACTGGCTCTCGTTCTCCAACCTAGTTGGAGATATAAGCTCACATCGCTGATCACCCGGATAGCCGATGACTTGGGCATCCTTGGAGATGCCAGTATCATCGACATTGATACTCCTCGTGAGATCATCGGCTACAATTACTTCCGCCAAGGAAGATGGGTCAAGAGAATTCAAGAAAAACTGCACTATATCCACAATAAGAAAGCGATCCTGTTACCTAACCCGAGATTGGGTATGTATTTTGTGTAATCTTTTCTGATCAATGAGCAGGCACAACCGGTCCAGCAGCAACCTCCACGAACGTCAGCTCAAGCCTCAACGTCAAACTACGCCGGAGATGACCTACTACCCCAAGACACTGGGTATTGATCAGACAAAAACTTCGTGCCAACATACCCGTGTCGCGCGTACCAATGAGGAGATTTACCATCGGAGGATAGGAGTTTGGAAGTGGCAGGTTTTACGCACCATCTTCAAATTTTGTACCTGCCCGTAACTCTTTCTTAGGATTTGACCATCAGTATTCTGCGACATTCCTTCAAGGTGTCCATGACAACATGAAGACGCAAATGAGCACTTAGGATATCCACACAAACATGCTACGCCAACAACAACAGCGGATGGACTAGGCAGGACAAAGAGTAGAAGACATACAAGAAACTGCAGGTGCAAACGCTAAACTACTGGCAAGGAGATTTTGCCAGTGGGGGATGTAGAATCAAGCAGCTTGGGAGAGAATCCCCCAAGGTAAGTACAAACTATCTATTTAAAATTTTATTTTAAAGTATTGTTTAGTTTGATAACTTTGAAATAAAATAAAATAAAATAAAATAAAAATTTCCCTTGTTCAAAATAAATAAAGAACTAGAGAAGTATGCTAAATGGACATGATAACAAATGCTCTTCATTGCTGCAAATGCCTAGCTTACCATCTTTTGAAGTTCTCCCAAGACATGGATACAATTGTTTAGATTTTGAAACGTGCTTTTAGTTTGAGATTCTTGTGGGAGGAATTTCTCGATCTGAGTCTAGGTGATTGATTGATTGACATGATTAAGTTGAGCTACTATTTATCCTGTTCAAAGTAACACTAAATTCTGGAGATTCACTTTTTAATCATAAAATTCATATATAACGAGTCTCCTTTATGACACGAGACTTTATGTCCTGTTAAAAAAATCCTTGTTGAAAATTTGTTCAGAATGTTCTAGTTTTATATCTCTCTATGCTTTCAAAGAGACTTTGGCATGACATAAAAAATAGAGAGGAAATAGTGAGATGATAGAGGGATAGAAATGAATAAGTGTTCTACTAGGCGAGAAGGGCCTACCTCCCAAAAAATAATAAATTAGAGATGAATAATGGACACAAGTCCGAGGGCGAGAAGAGCCCGCATCTCTGAGGAGAGAGAAAATGGACAAAAGTCCGGGGTGAGAAGGGCCCACCTCTCCTAATGTCATGTAACCCAAGGTTCCCTTAAGATTATTGCTAGAAGGAGAGATATATTTCAAGAACAAGAGAAGGAAAGGCATGCTAAAGTTGAAAGTTTTTAAGTTTTATCATATCAAGTTGTCATACAAGAGTACCTTGAGCTTTAACTTGAACATCTTTTGCAAAACTCCATAATTTTAGTGAAACCAAGAACTTGAGACATGGTGCTTGACTTAATTATTATATCTTTCAACTGCTAAAGACCGAAGTATAGATAAAAGACCCTTGTTCTCAAGCACATATAAGCAGGTTTTAAAAGTCCGAATTTTTCATCCTATCTAGGAAATATTGTGGTAACACTGAGTCTTGCTAATTGACTAGCAAGAGGTAAGCTTGGGGGAGTTGTTGATGCTCACCAACTCTTATTTTTATGCATTAATGAAAAATGACCAAAAAGATAAATCAACAGTAGAATAGGGCCTTAGACTAATGAATTTCACGAGTTTTGGTCAATTATATATTTTCAGGGACTATTCAGGAAAATGCGAAGAGAATGAATTCTAGAAGGCTCCAGAAGACTCTCGAACTCAACCGAAGTGGGCTCCAAGAAAATATGCATCTAGAAGGGACAAGAGGCCCACACGCGAAGACGGAGCCCAGCCTGGGCCCAGCCCAGGCCGACCGACCCTGCGAGGAGGACGATCGAGCCCCACCTGGTGCCGATCAAGCCCTGCTTCGGGAAGGTTCCTCCTCCACCTCTTAGAGATAATCTAAACCACTTGTTTAGGTCAGTTTGATCCTACGGCGAGGGATTCTCCCTCGGGACTATAAAAGCAAACCTAGCCCCCTGGGCTTGGTATGCATCTCTCAAAAGATCATCATCATCAGGCCAAGACAAGAGAAGAAGAGGATACATCAGAGATAGGATAGCGACTTCATAGTTCAAGATCTAATTTCTAGATCAAGAACCTAGTTCTAGATAGAGAGTCAAATTCGAGTAGAGTTGAGCTTTGCACCAGTTCAGATCTCTAAGTTATCAATATTCAGTTCTTATATTGTTTCTCGATGACTTTATGCTATTTCAGTGTTATGCGTGCAATTGCTAAGTTCTTACTTTATTCTAGTAGCATATTGATATAGTCATGATCAATGATAAGTTTACGCACTTATTCGTAGAGCTCCTAGTATTTTATACGCATATGTTAGGTAGTAGAAAGTATGTAAGCATGGTGCTTAGATATAATTTACTTGCGGATTCACCTTATACTCCGGGTTGTGTGGTAAATCGTGGGCATGACACGCCTATTGAGTCCTTTGCAGTCCACCCCACGAGTATAAGACTAATCGAACAATGGTTCTTGGGAGGATCAAGTTTTATACTTGATATTTTTGGTTATTCTTCAGGGTGTTCACATTTATCCATGACTATGCTATATGTGATGATATGCTACAATAGAATAGACGAATAACTTAGTTTTTGTATGCTATATAGAATTGTGCCTCTTAAGTAAATCCAATTCTATCTAGACTAGGAATAGTTTGTTCTATGCTCCACATGTGCCTCTTCCTGTCTGATTTATCATTACGATATCATTTGGCTTACCCCTGCTAAAGTATGTGTCATTCCATCAAAGTCCATAAAATAATTTACTGCCATCCCTATGTCTGTTGTTACATCCATCAATCTTCCCTGTGGATACCATATTTTAAAATCCATCACCCCGGGTGAAATGCTCACCCACTACTAGAAGACCCGACGTATAGCTACTATATTTAGAGTTAGGCACACTTTATTTTGTCTCTATGGCTTTGTAGATACACTTTCAAAAAGCATGTTATAAGTGTCTTCCTAGTCATCGTGTTAGGATTTGTAGAAATGAATTCGTTAAGCGTGTCTATGAAAGAAAGCAACGTTTCATTGACACATTTCATGCATGTCTGCACACATTGATACAATTTTAAAGACACATTTATAACATGTTTAGTGGTGTAGTTACGTAATATAGTAATGCTTAATTATATGTTTAAAAACATAGAGACAAGTTCCTAGATACATCTATAAAGCATGTCTGCTAATTTACAAAAAAATAAAAAATTTATTTTGGATTTAATGACACTTACACATGATTATTTATGTGTAATATGTGTAGTGTGTAGGATTTGAACCCAAGACCTCTCACCTGACACATATCTTCCTTACCATCTCACCTACACAACTAATGTGATTTACATAAGTATGTTTCACTTTTGAGTTTGCCTATGAATAACCATTAGTACACTTATGTGATACGCTTTATGACGTGCCTACATGCTAGTCACAGTCCAAAGCATGTCTAACCATGTATCAATTTGAAACATTTTTTTAATCATGTCAAAAGGTATCTTTACATGACTATAGACGCTGTTTGATACGCTTTCTAGCGTGTCTAGATAACAATAACGCTTTATATCGTGTCTAACTTCGTTTCTTTTGAGATGATTTACGTAGCATGATAAAAAAGTATCTCTATATGACTACTAATGTTGTAAACATGTTCAATGTTGTGATAATTTGATATGTTATCAAAATTGTGCCAAAAAACATCTTTATACACCAGCATAGAAATGCTTTTGGAGTGTGTTACTAATATAACATAGCTAAAGGGGGGCCTTCTAGTAGTGACCGGTATCCGTGCGCTTGCGGATTATCTTCCTTAATATTTTTATAGGCATATATATCAACGAACATTTCTTGCGCCATTTCTTAGAATGGTTTCTAGATCTATTCATTGGAAGTTGCCTTAAGAAATGTCAACAAGTATGCACATTGTTTGTGACAACAAAAGGGAAGCTAAACCTATAGCTTGCTCATTATGCAAAGAGATATATATGAAAGAATGCAGCATGAAAGAGAAAGTGTAGCTTTCCCACACTCTAATCAAACCATGTAGGTTACTCATGGGTTAGCACATGACACAAGCAACCTACCATATGTAAACAACTAGGCATAGCAACAAATGCAAACCTAGACAACTTGATTCACTCAAGAATCACCTCACAAGGTTTGCACACCTTGCACTCACTCGGCTCTAAGCTAATCCTAGCACAAAGCACACACACGAATCATGTGCAAGTCTATGGATAAGCAATTTAGCACTTGGATGGATTGAATATGATCTTGGTAACGTATCCTATGAAAACTAACTTCGTGTGCAAACTATGCAAACTCCTACCACAACCACTGGATCCCGATCCGATGGTTATATAGAGAGGTGAGAAATTTTATAACTTAAACCCTTCCACCATTAACTTCGTTAATCGCAATTTTCCTAGTAACCCCCTCCAAACACCACCGAGAGGTATGTCCTTTGTTTTCTCGCCATCGTTCCGTGACTCCGTTTCCTACGAGTCGCGAAAATGCATCCTCCTTGCGCCGCCTGTGGAGACGACTGGACGCCACCGCCGAGACTGGGACGTCCTCCTCGCGCCGCCTGGAGGTGAATCGACGACGAGCCAGAAGTGGACTGGACGCCGCCGCCTAGTCCCGTTTTCCACGTCCATCATGGCTATGCAGAACACCGCCATGTCCGTCGCGGCACCCAGCCGGAGCGCGGGCACGACCACCATGAAGCTAACGCGGTCATCTACCGAACAATGGGGCAATGGAGACATGTCCCCGAAGAGCCCGATCCCGAAATCCGGTCTTGTAGCATGGTCGAACTCGAAAGAACAGATGTGAATCCCGCTGAATAAAACGCGTCTAGGCTTGTATTATTGCATGAAGAGAACTTTTTATAGATGATTCGAGGGAGCGCCGATCAATGGTGACGTCGTGTCCTCCGGTGCGGCCGAGGGCGAGACGCCATCCAGCCCGAGGGACGACGTACGTCCAACAGCGCGGCGTCGGCGTTGAGACCAGGCGGGATGTCGTTGTCCACCTGCGCGCGTGGAGCATCCCGAGGGGCGGCGGCGACGACGTCTGTCCTTCGGTGTCTCGCGCCCGCGAGATGAGACGGGACATAGTAACGGCGTCCGTGACAACTTCCGGTGGTGGGATTAGGTTTTTTATTAGCAAATGTATTGGTGGGAGGGTTTAAGTGATTAAATTCCTCACCTCTCAATCTGTCCTTTGGATGCTGATCCAGCGATTATGGTGGGAGTTTGCATAGTTTGCACACAAAACTGGTTTGCATAAGATATGTTACCTATGATCTTCTAGGTGTCTTGCACTCATCTGCACTTCTGCACAATCCAGCAACCTCAAATGGGTGAGTGGAGTGGGTATAAATATCCGAAGCCGTCTGAAGAGTTGTTGGCTCAAAGCTACAGAATCTTGTACAGTCGGATGAACCGATGGTCTGTTTTCCCCCACCGTCGGTTCATCCGGTGCCCCTTCACATCATATAGCCATTGAATTTTGCTGACACAAATCATCTAACACGTACATCTATGGTCTCCTTACTTGGCTGTCGGTTCATCTGGAGCTGAAGGCCCCGCGACCAAAACCTCTCTTGCAACTTCTTCGTGACCGTCGGATGAACCGCTACCTAGACCATCGCTTTATTTGATGCTATTAGCTGTTGGATCACATCGTCTCTGTCTTGAATTCTTGACTCGTCTGATAGACCGACGGTACCCACCATGGACCATAAGTCCATCTAACACTTCAGTCTTCTTTTTTTCTTCTCGGCAATTCATCCGGTGCATCTAAAAATGGACTGTCGGTTCATCCGACAGTGCCTCACATGGGACTCATTGCAGTGTACCAAATACACCGACACTTGCACAGACGCTTCTTCCTATGTACCATCGGTTCATCTGACGGTGCTCTTTTCTTCATTTTCTTTGCATCTTCAACTTGGCATTACTTAACTTGTCTTCATTTAACATACCATAACATAACATACTGAACATACCATAACTTATAGCCTCAAAATATATACCAAGTCCTCATTTTTTATGAACATGTTAACTTGCGCATGGTATGTTAACTTGTGGTATGACATGTTAACTTGGGCATGGTTGTTAACTTGTGGTAATATCCATGGGTCCTAGGGTTGCCTACAAAGACATGCTAGATAATGTGGTTAGTCCCATTAATTGTGTTATCATAAATCACCAAAATCAACTCGAACAAATGTCAAATGGGGTTATGTTCGCTACGCTGTCAATCACACCCTAGATGACTAAAGTAAAACAAGACAAAGTACTGTTTACATGGCACGGGAGTGTTGCGCTCCGGCCTACAAGGAGGTAAAACTTAAACACTACGTCTACTCTTTATCGTCGCCCTCATAGTCGATGGCGTCCATGACTTTCTCCACTGTTGGCGGCAGCTCCACCTCTACGGCCTTGAGGTCTTTCTCCTAATTGGGGCCATCCTGACCTTTGCCATGTTGACCTCATGGAAGTGACACTTAACCCTCACCAATGCCTCTACAACCTTCGTCAAGCTTGACACCCTCAATAGATCGGTTAATTTCTCGGGAGCGACTATCAGCCGGTCTATCAAAGGCTTTGGCTCTTCTACAGCCATGTAAGGAAGGACCATGTCCATGACATGGTTGGTGGCATTCTTTAGGTCACTCATCTCGACCTCGAGTCCTGCAATGCCCACTTGGTCATTTTGTAATGATTGCAAGGCTACCACGATACTGACCTCACTGTCTTTTCGAGCTTGCTTTTTGTAATCCATGTTTTGACCCGTAATGTACTCACTCTCGATGGCGTCCTTGGTCTCTCTCTCTTGAGGATTCAGCACCGTCGTCAACCTCGTTGAGGGTCCTCTAGAGGTCCTTAACATTTTTTTCGCCCCCCTTGAGGTTGCTTTTTAGCTTGTCTTTTTCCTTGTGGAATTCTGCAGTGAAAGAAGTGAAGTAAGTTACTCCAGTTCAATCAAACAACAAAGTAAAAAGATCATGAGCCCTTGTTTTTATTAGCACTTATAGACGTCAATAAAGGATTTTTTTTATTTTTTAACCCTTTTTAATCTAAAATTTTAAAACTAACCCCACCCCAACTAAAATTCCAAGAAGTAGCCCTTTTGGTCGCGCCAAGCCTCGTGGCGCGACTAATACTTGAGTCACGCCACATGATGTGGCGCGACTAATGTCCACGGTGGCATTGGAAAAAGTCGCATCTGACGTGGCGGAGGGAGTCATGCCACACTGCATGACGCGACTCATTCACGAGTCACGCCACGCTCCCTAGCGTGACTGGATCGGTCCAGTCCTTAGGTTGGGACTCCTGGTCTCATTTAGCCGTGTTTACTTATTCCTTTTAATTACCAAATGAGCTCCTAAATTTGTAAAACTCGAGGTGTATGATCTACAGAGTGCATACGTTCCATTTTAACTATGTGCACTACAAACCATGATCTATAAAATGAGAAATCTAATTTTGAAATAGCCTAAGTGTTATTAAACTAACACATGAAAAATGTTAAGTCTGAAAATAGAGTCAACTAGTCACTAAGATCTTAAATACTTTTGGGATACAAGTAAATTTGGATGTTAATAGGAAAGTTTGGACAAGTTTTTGGTCAAATATAACAAAGAATTCATAATTTAAGGGAGGCTTAAAGTTGGAAAGTTGTGCTGTTTTACACTAAGACATTAAACAGCACAACTTTCCAACTTTAAGCTTCCCTTAAATTGTGAATTCTTTGTTATATTTGATCAAAAACTTGTCCAAACTTTCCTATTAACATCCAAATTCACTTGTAGCCCAAAAGTATTTAAGATCTTAGTGTAAAATTTCTCAAAAAGTATGTCCAAAGTTGACTAGTTGACTCTATTTTCAGACTTAACATTTTTCATGTGTTGATTTAATAACACTTAGGCTATTTCAAAATTAGATTTCTAATTTTATACACCATGGTTTGTAGTGCACATAGTTAAAATGGAACGTATGCACTCTATAGATCATATACCTCGAGTTTCACAAATTTAGGAGCTCATTTGGTAATTAAAAGGAATAAGTAAACACGGCTAAATGAGACCGGGAGTCCCAGCCTAAGGACTGGACCGATCCAGTCACGCCAGGGAGCGTGGCGTGACTCGTGAATGAGTCGCGCCACGCTCGTGACTCCCTCCGCCACGTCAGATGCGACTTTTTTCAACGCCACCGTGGACATTAGTCACGCCACATCATGTGGCGTGACTCAAGTATTAGTCGCGCCACGAGGCTTGGCACGACCAAAAGGTATACTTCTTGGAATTTTAGTTGGGGTGGGGTTAGTTTTAAAATTTTAGATTAAAAGGGGTTAAAAAATAAAAAAACTCTCAATAAAGTGTCTGCATCCCGAACCTTCAGCCATTCCGCTGCTAGTTTTTCCTCGAGCCTCTTCTTCTCAGCAGCAGCCTCATCCTTGACATGCTGCAACTCCTGCTCGAGCTGTTGTGCCCTCGGGTGCACTAATGTGGCGTGCCCTTAGCACGGTCCGCCAAAGACTGTAAAGAAACACAGTTGGCCACTAACGAAAATTGGTCAATATATCAAAAACAACTCCAACAGTAGCACTTTACCTTAAATGAGTTGTTGAAGGCCAAGATGGCATTCTTGCATGCCCTGAAGTCCTCATTGTCATCAAATATGTCTGCCTCCCATGGAGTACCGGATCAATCGATCTCCTGGTCTAGTTGATCCCGAGCAGTTGACATCGAACCCGGTGTTGCCTTGACGCTTTTTTTTTGGGTCTGGCAACGGCAGCTCAATTTGAACTTGGTCCGCCGTTGGGTCCTTAGCCCTCGAGGTAGGCGCCACGTTGGTTGGCTTCACGTCTTCGACTGGCGGGGAGGTCGTCGGGGCCAAATTCCTGGTAGAGCTATGTGCTCCGGCCACTGTCTCAGATGTCTTTGTCTTAGCTGGGGAAGCCTGGGCACCCGAGGTGCTTAGGGAAACGTCCAACCTACAAGAACCATTCTGTCAGTACACAACGACCTGGCAAAAAGCTAGAATGTGGTGACTAGGCACAAATGTCTTACTTTGCTACTGTCTTCCCACGAACATTGGGCTTCAAAGCCCGACCTGGTATCTTCTTTGGCACCTTGGTCTGGACCCTGGCCTTGCAACTTGGGCCTACCTTATGTGGCGGAGGTCTTCGTCTGTCATCTTCATCTGCTCATCCTGCTACCGCTTCGTGACGAGACTGGGCGACCTTGGTGCCACAACATCATCTTCTTCTGACGCTGATGAGTCGATGCCTTCATCCTTCTCTTCAGTGTCCTGTGATGCTGGGGTGGAGCCCCCCCTCTTCCTCTTCTTCTTTGCAGCCTCCAGCTTTGCGGTGATCTTCACGACAGTTGCCCCTGTTCGATGTGCCGGCTCAGCAGCAGCTGTTGCAGCCGGCTTACTCGTTCCACCTGCCCTGACCTCCTGGTCGTCGTCCCCATCAACCTCAACGGCAGGGGAACCTTGTTTCTCACCAAATCGATAGTTGACCTATTTTCTCTCTTTTATTTTTTGGACCATCACACCGGCCATCTTGCCCGCTCCGATGCTCGGATATTACACTTCGAGTGCACCATTGATGCCCTCTATTTTTTCTTCGTCATTTTGACCTATTGGAAGCCTACTTCCTATAGGTCATCATTCGACCTCGCTACGTTCGACAAAACTACAAACAGGTCGGCTACTAAGCTGATTTCTTTCTTTTTACTTTTTGATCGACATGCATGCTAGTCAACCTATCGATGGCTCCACAACTTCGTCATAACCCCCTTGAGATCGCTGCACCTACACACGCTTGGGGGCTTGTGAGACATGGGTACCCCTAGGTCCCCACCGACTGGGCTTATGGCCATCCCCGAAAAGTGGGTCCGGCCCGTCAGAAGACTCACCGACCTGATAGTAGGCCCAACAGACCTGATCTGTGGCCCCAAAGACCTTCCAGAAGTTTCCCCCATATGACTTTATCCGATCCGTTCGGGTGACTTAGAGTGCACGACAAGACACGTCAGCTGTGTTCACTACGTGAAAAACTCACTTTGGTAATGGACGTAGATCGCCTTTGGTAACGGCAATGCGCCCGTTACCGATCAAGTGTTACAAATAAGCCAAGAAAGGTAACAGCCATATGCTCGTTACTGATAAGACATATTCGTAACGGGCATTAAACAACGACTGTTGCCACAACTAGCCACCGGTCACGTGAAATGGTTGTTTCTCTGGGCCCATAGGGAACTTCGTAATGGGCACCAGAGGAAAGCCCGTTCCAGTAGCTCAATACCAGAGACGCCTAATGTGCACATGCGTCTCCACTATCTTGACGAATTGAGATGCGTCTATTTCACGCGTGTCTCAGTACATATAGGATTCGTAACGAGCATCAAACAACGACCGTTACAACAACTAGTCACCGGTCACGTGAAATGGCTATTTTTCTGGGCCCACAGGGAACTTTGGTAACAGACATGAAAACAGAGCCCGTTACTGTGAAATTAACATTAGAGACGCATTCCGTGAACCTGCGTCTCATCTGTCTCGACGAAATGAGACACATCTTTTTCTACGCGTGTCTGCTTTCTTTTTTTTAAAGGAGACACTTGCTTTCAACATGCGTCTCCTATATCTCGATGAATGGGCCAGGTCCTGGGGACCACCGGTCAGGACTGGTAACGGGCTTTTACACTACCCGTTACATTGTGGGCATGTTTGTAACGGGCTTTCCGAATGAAGCCCGTTACTCACTGATCAGTGTTTGCAACGAGCTTTAATTAACGCCCATTACAGGTACGTAGGCCACCCCTATAGTAATATGCCCGCTTGCCAGCGGCATCCTGGAACCAGCCAGGATTTGGCAGCCATCAGGGGTTGCATCCTGGAACCAGCCAGGATATGGCAGCTACCACAGCAAGGAGACATCATAAACACATTCTCACATCATAGATATTGGCAAAGCGAGATCACATTTATAGACAAGCACAAGATCACATTTATAGACAAGCTAGGATCACATCAAGTTTCAAGTTACTCTCATCAGGGCTTGTTAGGATGGAGTCATGAGAAACCTGCCTGAACCAGGCAGTGCGACAACCCCACCCGAGATAATTCCGTACTATCGCCTAAACCACTCCTCTTGGTCATTAAGCGATAATAAAGAAGTATCCATTTAGTGTTGCCGGGTTTACACCCGGTAAATCACTTGGAAACACGGAGACGATGGAACGTATGCATTAAAAATCCCACGAAGGAGAGTCCAGAGTGCCTTACAAATTAACCATCACATCCCTGTAGGGGTCATTATTACAAACATAGTTCTTTGACATAAAAGTAAATGGTTCAGAGTTTATTTAAAACAGCGGAAGATAACTAAACGATACGATCACATCACAGGAGGCCTGTCCATGATGCAATCATTCTTCGTCGTCCACCCATTCCAGCTCCCAGCCGGGTGGAAGTTCTCCGGGCCACACATCAGATGCATTACCTGGAACAACATTTATAAAGCAAGGCATAGTATACTAATACTCAGCAAGACTTACCCGTCTAAAAGAAGACTTTACCTCTAGTAATGCAAGGCTTTTGGATAGTGGGTTTGTTTGCCAAAAAGCTGCTAAGTAGTGAATCTTTACTTTCCATATTTTAGCTCAGGTTCTAGTTGAAGTATTCATTACTAGATAAGCAACTATTACAACCAAAGTTGTACAAACAATTAATCAAAGTAATAATCTTCACAAAGTTCCATCATAAAGGGATATCTTGGCCAGTCAGGTAAGTAGTCTCAGATGACGGTAAGAGGCCGATAATCGATTGATTCATAACCTTGCAAGGTGGACCTAAACACACGGAAGGTGTCCTCACCAAGAGTTCACCAACCAGGCGGTTCCCGTCATTCTTCGGTTTGGGGATTATAGCTCACAGCCTTAAGTAAAAGGTTTATCTGGGCTATGCCACTAAGATCACCCAGCCTCACGCATGCACTTGGGTGGCGAGCCCGGGGTCGCAACCCTAAGAGTAGTGATAGTAAAACCCCGTACCACCTCATTTAGGTACTAGGCTTACCATACCCATTTCCGACAAGTGTTTAGTACTTTCAAACACTTAGCCCACGAAGCCATTGGACCGGAGCCCAAATCCCATGCTCTTACCACATGAGCAATTCATTAATTCATAAGGTAATTCCATAAAGAAGATCCTATTCTCGCGAGTGATGAACATCACTCGACTTGTACCGGATCCTTAAGCATAGCAACTAGCGACCAATCATACTAGTAAAGATCATAGGTACTTATGGATCATGCAACTAGGGTTTCATTTCAACTCCTGAACGTAAATGCACTTACAATAACATGAAGTAAATTCAGAAGTTTTAAAGAAACACTGGGGTTAATGAATAAACCGGGGCTTTCCTTTGTCAGCACAAGCAGACACACAAATTTCCGGACTTTGGCCCGGGTCTTGCTCCACGGTCACGTAGTGCACGTCTCCTCCTGCTCCCTCGTCCTCGTCAGCCGGCACAAGCGTATAGCTACCGTAAGGGACTTCTACACGGGGAATGCAATGCAGTGATCAGGAGTGTAATTATTTTAAATTAATTCAAAAACAGTAGCAATCAGCTGCAAGGAGTATATGGTTGGCCATATTCACCTTAACAAAAGTATTTACACATTTTTCTTTTTAAAAGAATAATCAAAAAGCCTATTTAGCATTCTCTTTAAGGTGATTATGTGCACATCTATTAAAGAAATATTTTATTTCAAAACAAACAACAAGGAAATTACTTTCATAGCACAATTTTACTTTTCCTAACACTTCTCCTTAAGTCATGCACTAGAGAGAGTGATTTCCCTATTTTCCCTTTACTAGATTAACCTAGTTTGAGCTCTTTTGCATAGCTAAATCCCTAACAAACTGATCCAGCAGCACCCACTGGTCCTACTGACCAAGAGGCATACCTCTGGACAGCAAGCAAAGGGTTTTGCACCACTGAATTTAATACACCAAATTATGGGTATTTCTAGCTAGCATAAAAGTACATAATGCATATTAAAATAAATATGACAAAACTGAGTCCCATCTTTCTCCTACACATACTCTGGTCCAAAACAAGCCCAAATAACTAACAAACACACATATAGCCTTTATAAAACATGGTACACATATTTATGATTAAAAACAAACATAAATGAGTAAATAATATTTCTTATAGAGATAAAATCATGGAAAATTCACCAAATATGCTTTTTAGCATACCATGACTATAGCCAGAAGTTGGGCTCAAAAATAATTAAATTTTGGGCTACAAAAATCTTCTAGGCAGATTTACCAATATCACAAAATATTTTATACAGGAATATCCCTTCCGTAACTTTGTGCAAATTTTGGCACAGAACCTAGACATACTAGTTAGCACAACATATCCAAAATCCACCTCAAGATCTTGTGTGGATTTTGCAAAAACAGAAATCTAAGTATTTTACACTTCTATTTTTCAAACAAACACTATAAATCAAAAGCATATACATATTGGGAGAAAGTTGTAGTTCTTGTTATACTGAGCACAGTAAAATTGAGTTTGCTATTTTTGGATATTTCTACGATTTTTAATCGATTTTACAGGGTGCTGGACTCAAACACAAAACAGGGAACAATCTATTTACACTACATACCTTAAAACTTTTAAACTTTTCACACATATGCCCTCGGTTCTTTCCCCCTCAGGCCCGACGGCGGAGCCAAGCTCGCCGGCGGCGAGGTGGAGTGCGGCCAGGCAAACAAGCGACGGGGATCGTCGATTGGACTCACCCACGATCGATTGGTGGCGGTGGACCGGCCGGGGAGGTCACCGGCGAGCAGCGGCGGCGCGTCCGCGGGAACTCGAACAACGATGAGGGAAGGGGTTGGGCTCAACCACGTGCTGCATGGGGAGCTTCCATGTGGCCTAGGGAAGGCGCTAGGCAGGTCACCGGGCTTGGAGAATCGACGGAGGGGTGAGCTCGACGGCGGCGATCCGGTGGCGGCCGCGGGAACTCGGGTTCCGGCGAATGTGTGGCTTGGCTTGATCAATAGCGGCTCAGGGAGGTTTTGTGATGCACAAGGGAGAGCATAGGCGCTTGGGTGAGTGAGGACAGCGACTGGAAGGAGGTTCACACCGGGCGGCGCCAATGGCAGACGGCGGCAGCTCGGGTGGAAGCGCGTGCGCGCGAGGGACGGTCGGGGCTGGCTTATAAGCGTGCGGGAGGTCGAGGGACGACACGAGTGAGTGCTCGCCGGTGCTGCGCAGTGACCAGCGGTCACACCGGCGCCTCGGCGTGCGTGCTCGAAGCGGGTACGGGGCGTAAGGCGGGTGGCTGACGTGGCCGCGCACGACATCGCGCCCGAACGCGTCTCGACGTTCCCGGTGCTGTTGGCATTTCGCTGATCAGTTTGCAAAATAGATTTTCTCTAGATTTTCACACGAAAGTGCATCTTAGGTCTGAAGCAAAGTTGAAGATTAGGCATTCCTCTACAACTTTCACAAAGATTGCTAGGGGTTTTGTTCAAGAATTCGAGCAGGAACGCCATGCCAACTTGGCCAATTTCTCGGCGCCTGTGAACAAGAATAGGACACCTTCCAAGGTATTTTTCACCAAGAATTTCTCCGAATTCCAAATGCCAATCAACAGCAAAGTTGTGTGCCTTGAGATTCTGCACATTTTTCCCTTTGGGTTGTTTTGAAGTGTTTAGGGAAATTTTGGAGAACGTGCCAAAGTTCTAGAATGGCAACAAGGGGGTCAAAGGGGATAATGGGGTTTTGAGCTAGGCCTTTGACCAAGGGTTGACCTAGTGTCCTCAAGGGTAGTTAGAGGAGTGATTAAGTGGGTCATTAGCACAAATTGTCACTGAGCAAAAACACGGGGTGTTACAGCCTACCCCCCTTAACGGGAATCTCGTCCCGAGATTCGAATCAAGAGTACGTGAGAATAGTTCACTTACGAGCTTGGCTCGGAAGAAAGTCGGGGTACTTGGTGTTGAGAAACTGCTCGGTCTCCCATGTAGCTTCTTCTTCTGTGTGGTGGCTCCATTGTATCTTGTACATCTTCACTTTTTGTCTCCTAGTTTGCCTTTCTTTATGATCCAATACCCTCATTGGATATTCTGCTAGCGATAGATCAAGTTCTATTTCTGCATTGGTCTCTTCAATTATTTGTGCCTCTGGGACTTGCTCACACTTCTTCAATTGCGAGACGTGAAACACATCGTGCACTGCAGACAATTGGTCGGGAAGTCGAATACGGTAGGCAACCGTACCAAACTTATCAGTGACTTCATAAGGACCAATATAGCGTGGAGCTAATTTCCCTTTTACTCCAAAGCATTGTACGCCTTTGGTCGGAGATACCTTTAGGTATACATAATTACCAACTTCAAACTCTCGGGGAGCTTTCGCTTTATCATGGTAGCTTTTTTGTCTCATCTGAGCTGCTCTCAGATTTTCTCTAATCACACTCACTTTTTCTTCGGCTTCTTGTACTAACTTAGGATCAAACAAGGTTCGTTCACCCGCTTGTGAACAATTCAAAGGGGTACGACACCTTCTTCCATACAAGGCTTCAAATGGGGCCATCTTCAAACTAGCTTGATAACTATTGTTGTAAGCAAACTCTGCTAGAGCTAGGCATTTGTCCCAAGATTTGTCAAAGTGAATGACACAAGCTCTCAACATATCTTCTACTATTTGATTTACTCTTTCCGTCTGACCATCAGTCTAAGGATGATAACTGGAGCTATGGATTAATTTGGTTCCCAAGGATTCATGCACTTGTGCCCGGAAGCGAGCAACGAATTGAGTGCCTCGATCTGACAGGATAGTCTTGGGAACACCGTGTAAGCGCACTACAATGTCAATATAGATTTCCACGTAGCGCTCAGCTGAATAGGTGGTGTGAACGGGGATAAAGTGAGCGGTCTTGGTGAGCCGGTCTACTATTACCCAAATGGAATCATGCTTCCGGGGCGTGAGAGGTAATCCGTCAATGAAATCCATGCTGATATCGTCCCACTTCCATGCAGGAATGGATAATGGTTGCATTTGACCTGCGGTCTTTAGATGATTAGCCTTGATTCTTTGGCATGTATCACAACTGGACAAATACTCGGCTATTTCACCCTTCATATTTGACCACCAAAAGTTTTCCCTAAGATCTCGGCACATTTTGGTATTTCCGGGGTGGATGGTGAACTTAGAGAGATGGGCCTCGTCTAAAATTTCCTTCCTTAAGTCTTGATCCCGAGGTACCACTAATCTTTGTCCGAACCAAACAACTCTCTTGTCATCCTTTCGGAAAAAATCATGCTTGCGGTCTCCTTCTTCTAATTTATGTTTGATTTTCTGAACCTCTTCATCATTGAGTTGAGCTATAGCAATTCTCTCATGGAGAGGGGATTCGATCGAAACAGCATGAAGCTTGCCATGCTCGACCACCTCCAAGCAAAGCTTCCTCATTTCTTCACATAAAGCTTCATTCCTCGGCTCTAACGTCACATAGTTGCAATGCTTGCAGCTAAGCGCATCGGCAACCGCGTTAGCCTTGCCGGGATGATAATGGACTTCTAAATCATAATCCTTGATTAATTCCAACCATCTTCTTTGCCTCGTATTCAAGTAAAATTGAGTGAAAATATACTTGAGACTGTTGTGGTCGGTGTAGATATTGCAATGATTACCCATCAAGTAGTACCGCCAAAGCTTCAAGGCATGCACGACTGCTGCTAACTCAAGATCATGAGTCGGATAGTTCTTCTCATGAGGTCCAAGGGCCCGTGAGGCATA
Organism: Cenchrus americanus; assembly: GCA_947561735.1. Taxonomy (NCBI): domain Eukaryota; kingdom Viridiplantae; phylum Streptophyta; class Magnoliopsida; order Poales; family Poaceae; genus Cenchrus; species Cenchrus americanus. Next base: position 195,557,861 of record OX387242.1, read on the forward strand.
GGCAATGACTCGGTTTTCTTGCATAAGTACGCAACCAAGACCAGTGCCCGAAGCGTCACAAAACACCTCAAACGGTTTGGACATATCTGGTTGAGTCAATACGGGAGCTGAGGTTAAGCGTTTCCTCAAGGTGTGAAAAGCTTGGTCACACTCCTCACTCCACACAAATTTGACATCCTTCTTCAAAAGTTCAGTCATGGGTTTAGCTATTCTGGAGAAATCCGGAATAAACCGACGATAATAGCCTGCTAGACCCAGAAAGCTACGGATTTGATGTACTGATTTGGGTGGCTTCCAATCCATGACCTCCTGCACTTTGCTAGGATCCACGAAGATACCATCCTTGGAAATAGTGTGACCCAAAAACTTCACACTATCCAGCTAGAAATCACATTTAGAGAATTTGGCATAGAGTTTGTGATCTCTCAACCACTGCAAGACAATACGAAGATGCTTCGCATGCTCGGCTTCGCTTTTGGAATATATGAGAATATCATCGATGAATACCACTACGAACTTGTCCAGTTCATTCATGAAGACTGAGTTCGTAGGATACATGAAGTAGGTAGGTGCATTGGTGAGACCAAAAGACATCACTAGGAATTCATAGAGACCGTATCTGGTGGAAGGGCTGTCTTTGGTACGTCTCTTGCCCGAATTTTGATTTGATGATAGCCAGATCGAAGATCAATCTTGGAAAAGACCTTGGCACCAGCCAATTGATCAAAGAGAACATCAATGCGGGGCAACAAATATTTATTCTTAATTGTCACCGCATTGAGTGGACGATAGTCAACGCACATCCGCAAACTACCATCTTTCTTTTTCACAAACAGAGCGGGACTTCCCCAAGGAGAAGAACTTGGGCGGATATATCCCTTATCAAGCAATTCTTGCAACTGAACTTTCAACTCTGCTAGTTCTTTGGGTGGCATTCGGTAGGGCCTTTTAGATATTGGTGCGGTACCTGACTGAAATTCTATGACAAATTCGACATCCCTGTCTGGTTGCATACCAAGCAAGTGGTCGGGAAAAACTTCGGGATACTCACACACCACTGGAATATCTTCTAGTTGGATGGCTACGGCAGCATAGGAACAAGAATTGGTGCTTTCCACCTTGGGTAGGTACAAGATAGTATGACCACTGGTAGGGGAATGGATTTCTATCATTCTAGTGGTAATATCCAAAACAACTTGATGTTGGGTCAACCAATTCATTCCTAGAGTCACCTCTAGACATCCCAATCCCAAATGAATTAGGTTGGTTAAGAAGGTTTTGCTGCCAAGCGGCAAAGGAACGGCTTTGGTTATAGTGTTGGAGAGGATTCTTCCTCCCGCCGTGGCTACGACGAAAGAATCTTTAGTATGACAAGAATGTAATTCCAACTTGCTCACTAGACTTTCGCTGATGAAATTATGAGTTGCCCCAGAATCAAACTATATTCTAACAGGGTGATCACGGATAGAGAATGTACCTGTTAGCACTGCTGCTCCCTCTGGGACGTCAGCCAAGGTGGTGAAGTTGAGTTTACCCTGCTTGACTTGCACCACGGGCTTCTTGACTTGGTGTCCCTGACGGAAGCCTGAGCTTTCGCCCTGCTTGTCCTGCCTGGGCTTAGGGCACTCATTGGCCTAGTGTCCGGGTTGCTCACAATTATAGCACCAGCGATCCTTTGTATCACTGTTGTTGTTGTTGTTGTTAGTCGGGGGTGCACTAGGCTTGAATGGCTGCTGCTGTGCCTTACAGAACTGGAAATTCCCAGATGGCTTGTTCTGAGACGGGGTCGCCCTCTAGTGTCTAGTTGAAGATGACTGGGGAGGACCCTGAGTACCATTCTTGATGAAACGGAATTTCTTGCCTGACCCACTAGTAGCGGTGAATCCGGCCTGCCTCTTTCTATCCCTCTGGGCTTTGGACATGGCATCCTCTTGAGAAATGGCCTTGTTCACAAGGTCCTGATAGTTGTTAGGCTCATAAGGATTAAGCCTCTCATAGAGATCCCCGTGTAGCCCATCACGGAAACGCTCTATCCTCTTGGCATCGTTGTCAACATGATGCCCACCATACTGACACAAGACATTGAATTTCTTTGCATACTCATACACCGTGTCAGATCCTTGCTTTAGAGCAAGCAATTCCTTCATCTCCCTATCCATGAGACCTTTAGGAATGTGATGTTCCTTGAAGGACTGCTTGAATTCAGCCCAAGTGATCTGATGTCCGGCGGGGATCATGGTCTTGAAGTTCTCCCACCATATCAATGCTGCACCACGGAGCTGGAGAGCAGCGAAGCTGGCCTTTCGCTCCTCGGAGCAGGGCAAGGTGAACACAGAGAACTTGGCCTCAATGGCCCTGATCCATGCATCGGCAGCTAGTGGCTCATTGGCCTCTTCAAAAGTCGGGGGCTTCATGGCATAGAAATGCTCATATTTAGTGACTCGAGGCTGGCCATCGATGTTCTCCCCACGAGGGTTATTCTGCAGCTGCTGAGCGAGCTGCTGCTGCGTTTGCAAGAGCTACCGCATCACCTCGGTTTGGGTGACCATAAACTGCTCCTGAATGGTCATGTTGGGAGGAGGAGGCGAAGCGTCACTCCCGCTTGCACCAAAGCCATTGGGAGAAGCACGAGTTTGTCCCACCATCTGAAATCCATGAGATTTTCATTAGTCACATATTCGCAAGCTTGTTTACATTATCCACAAGAAGAATATGCAGAATGAAACTCATAGCATCCATTTGGTGAAAACTGGACAGCACAGCGGAGTTACTAGAAAATTCATAACTCTCTGCCCGCAATAGAAACAACTCCCATTTTTGGTCAGCAAGTGTAAAATTTCCTGAGCTCCAACATTGGTATTCAACCCGAGGTCTAATTCCAACGTTAACATGCCCGAAAAATTCCAACACCGGGGATCTACCTAGCTGTTTTTGCTGTAGGCCGAACTGCACCATTTTCGCTATAATTCTCGGTATGCTTATGCAATGGTGGTGAATTTCAGTGAGCATGATCTCTACAGCATAACAAACAAGGTTGGTATTCAACACAAGGCGAGATTTTGATCACAACAACCCTGAATTATTCATTAAAACATGACAACACCGAGATGTCCATCTAAGCATTACATGAAGCGGAGTCTTGGGATCGCTTACATACTTATGTACAACAAAAGGTCATCAATTATACTCTCTGAGCAGCCCTACCCTTACACAAAAGCTAGCCGAGGAGGCAAAACTAAGAGTACATGATCATCCTCTAAAGACAACTGCTAAAACCACTAGTAGCCCGCAGCGGAGCCAGTGCTAGTGTCCGGAGAGTCGGGTGGTGGACCACTAGCACTGTCCTCGCTCAAGCCCGAAACTCCCTGTAGCTCGTCTAGAGTGGCAGGTGCGGCCGGTGGTGCGATCGGTGGCTGCTGACCCTGCTGGGCCATCGCCTGCCACACCTCTACCTCTATATCCATCTCAGCTATCTAGTTCTGCATCTCCATCACGTTCTGCACCAAGGCAAAACGCTGGGCCTCAGTGTGAGCCAGCTGCACCTGAGTCATCTCAAGAGCGTGCTCTCGGGCAAACAACTGCTCTGTGAGCTCAGCACACTCCTGGTGCCACTGAATGCGCTCGTCCTGAAGCGTAACAATCTCCCGCTGGAGGTGAGCAACGGTCTGGCGCTCGTAATGAAGGTCAAGGGTGAGGATATCTCTCATCGCTGTGGAGTCCATCAACACAACTGAGAGCATACCCTGAGTGGAAAGACGAAACACCTGCATGTTGTACACCGCCTCCAAGAACCTCAGAATTTGGCGCACAACAACCGCTGGAGGGTCTGCCGTGAGTAACACGTCGGTGAGCGAGATACGCTCACGCCAAGCTGGGTCGAGTGGGTCCATGGCCGGGAACAAACCCAGCGCAGTAAGCATCACCTCGTCCGGGTGCTGCTCACAGAAGGTGTGAAGAATCCGCATGGCCGCGGACTCAACCGACTCAACACTGCGGTGAGCAAAGAACATGCTCAAGTCCTCCCTCTCCGGGTGCTCGGGGTGAGGAAGCACAGTAGCAGTCGTGCGGGCGTAGGGAACAGCCTGGTCCGAAAAAGAGACCACCTCGTACAGTGGCGGCGTAACGTAGCCCACCTCACTGAGAGTCTCCCACAAAATACAGGGAAAATCCTCCCAGTGAAGGGCATCGGTACGAATCGTACCGTCCGCGTCGATCTCGTAGATCGGTGGCTGCGCCATCTCTACAAAAATTAGGAACTACACGTTAGATATCAATCGACATCAACGAGCAATAGGGTAAATCTGGTAGGTATGACCTAAAAATTCATAACATAAAAACCAGGGCCCCAAAAATTCCCAATTTTTCACAGCAACTTAATGACATGATTATACACACTTTTGGTACTCAAAGGTAGATCTAAATTGGATTGGAACAAGCTTGAAAATTTTCTTTTGCGGAAGGGGGCTGTTCTGAAAAAACAGCAGAACAGAGACTCACTAAACTGAGCATAACTCTCTACAGAAAATTCCTAAAATCCTGGAAAATTTACAGTGGATGCTCAACTTGATAAGAAACAACTTTCCTAAAAGATGTCTAGTCAGATTCTCTACAGATTTGGCTATAAAAATTGAGAAATGACAGAGACAGAATCTGCCAGAATTTTCCTAAATTCAAAAGAGAGGAAATACCTTATCTAAGATCAAGCAATCTCCCTAAAAAAATTACTCCAGCCAAGTAAGGGTAAATTACACGCCTTAAACGACCTTACAACTAGATCCAAAAGACGTAGTTAGTGCCGGTGGCAAGCTTATAATCGGCTCTCCTTATAATAACTAGTCGGAACTACTCGATTCGCACTTAACGATTTACGAACGTAGTTAGTGTACCTGCAGAAAACGAAACTTTCGTGCCAGCACGTCACGAAAGCGTCCACATACAATACCGTTCACTTATAGAAATGGTATCCATGCGTCAAGCCGCTGCATGGACAGCGTCCAACCTCGGAAACCCTCCGTTTGAATGGAGTGTATCCTTTCCTCGCATGATCGCCATGCGGAATGCACACGTATGAAACACGTGGCGACACCACAACTCATATCTAGACGTGAAGATGGGATCCATGGAATGGATCACTTTATCAACCCTCGCACTTCCCGTGATGTGGAACAGCACGTATTAAACACGTGGCTCATCTAGTTTGGTTGTGCAATAAAGTAAGTCTGACATAAGATAAAGTGCTGGAAGTTAGCAAAATAAACCATAGATTCTTATGCCACCTTAACGAACCCAAAATTCTCTCTAGGGCCTCTCGATCTAGATCGTTCCTTAACGATCCAACGGATTTTCGAAATCCAATCAATCTTGGCAAGTTTTATTGTAACCATGTGATTAGTATTAAGCTAATCACTCCGGTGCATACGGATGCTCTGATACCAGCTGTGACAACCCCACCCGAGATAATTCCGTACTATTGCCTAAACCACTCCTCTTGGTCATTAAGCGATAATAAAGAAGTATCCCGTTGAGTGTTGCCGGGTTTACACCCGGTAAATCACTTGGAAACACAGAGAGGATCGAACGTATGCATTAAAACTCCCACGAAGGAGAGTCCAGAGTGCCTTACAAATTAACCATCACATCCCTGTAGGGGTCATTATTACAAACATAGTTCTTTGACATAAAAGTAAATGGTTCAGAGTTTATTTAAAACAGCGGAAGATAACTAAACGATACGATCACATCACAGGAGGCCTGTCCATGATGCAATCATTCTTCGTCGTCCACCCATTCCAGCTCCCAGCCGGGTGGAAGTTCTCCGGCCCACACATCAGATGCATTACCTGGAACAACATTTATAAAGCAACGCTGAGTATACTAATACTCAGCAAGACTTACCCGTCTAAAAGAAGACTTTACCTCTAGTCATGCAAGGCATTTGGCTAGTGGGTTTGTTTGCCCAAAAAGCTGTTAAGTAGTGAATCCTTACTTTCCATATTTTAGCTCAGGTTCTAGTTGAAGTATTCATTACTAGATAAGCAACTATTACAACCAAAGTTGTACAAACAATTAATCAAAGTAATAATCTTCACAAAGTTCCATCATAAAGGGATATCATGGCCAGTCGGGTAAGTAGTCTCAGATGACGGTGAGAGGCCGATAATCCATAGATTCATAACCTTGCAAGGTGGACCTAAACACACGGAAGGTGTCCTCACCAAGAGTTCACAAACCAGGCGGTTCCCGTCATTCTTCGGTTTGGGGATAATAGCTCACAGTCTTAAGTACAAGGTTTATCTGGGCTACGCCACTAAGGTCACCCAGCCTCACGCATGCACTCGGGTGGCGAACCCAGGGCCGCAACCCTAAGAGTAGTGATAGTAAAACCCCGTACCATCTCATTTAGGCACTAGGCTTACCGTACCCATTTCCGACAAGTGTTTAGTACTTTCAAACACTTAGCCCACGAAGCCATTGGATCGGAGCCCAAATCCCATGGTCTTACCACATGAGCAATTCATTAATTCATAAGGTAATTCCATAAAGAAGATCCTATTCTCGCGAGTGATGAACATCACTCGACTTGTACCGGATCCTTAAGCATAGCAACTATTCTCGCGAGTGACGAACATCACTCGACTTATAGCATAATAGTAAAGATCATAGGTACTTATGGATCATGCAACTAGGGTTTCATTTCAACTCCTGAATGTAAATGCACTTACAATAACATGAAGTAAATTCAGAAGTTTTAAAGAAACACTGGGGTTAATGAATAAACCGGGGCTTGCCTTCGTCAGCACAAGCAGACACACAAACTTCCGGACTTTGGCTCGGGTCTTGCTCTACGGTCATGTAGTGCACGTCTCCTCCTGCTCCCTCGTCCTCGTCAGCCGGCACAAGCGTATAGCTACCGTCGGGGACTTCTACACGGGGAATGCAATGCAGTGATCAAGAGTGTAATTATTTTAAATTAATTCAAAAACAGTAGCAAACAGCTGCAAGGAGTATATGGTTGGCCATATTCACCTTAACAAAAGTATTTAAACATTTTTCCTTTTAAAAGAATAATTAAAAAGCCTATTTAGCCTTCTCTTTAAGGTGATTATGTGCACATATATTAAAGAAATATTTTATTTAAAAACAATCAGCAAGGAAATTACTTTCATAGAACCATTTTACTTTTCTTAACACTTCTCCTTAAGTCATGCACTAGAGAGAGTGATTTCCCTATTTTCCCTTTACTAGATTAACCTAGTTTCAGCTCTTTTGCATAGCTAAACCCTAACAAACTGATCCAGCAACACCCACTAACAAACACACATATAGCCTTTATGAAACATGCTACCCATATTTATGATTAAAAACAAACATAAATGAGGAAATAATATTTCTAACAGAGATAAAATCATGGTAAATTCACCAAAGATGCTTTTTAGCATAACATGACTATAGCCAGAAGTTGGGCCCAAAAATAATTATATTTTGGGCTACAAAAATCTTCTAGGCAGATTTACTAATATCACAAAATAATTTATACAGGAAGATTCCTTCAGTAACTTTGTGCATAATTTGGCACAGAACCTAGACATACTAGTTACCACAACATATCCAAAATCCAGCTCAAGAGCTTGTGTGGATTTGGCAGAAACACAAATCTAAGCATTTTACACTTCTATTTTTCAAACAAAAACTATAACTCAAAAGCATATACATATTTGGAGAAAGTTGTAGATCTTGTTATACTGAGCACAAAAAAATTTAGTTTGCTATTTTTGGATTTTTCTACGATTTTTAATCGATTTTACAAGGTGCTGGACTCAAACACAAAACAGGGAACAATCTATTTACACTGCAGACCTTAAAACTTTCAAACTTTTCACACATATGCCCTCGGTTCCTTCCCCCTCCGGCCCGACGGCGGAGGCAAGATCGCCGGCGGCGAGGTGGAGTGCGGCCAGGCAAACAAGCGACGGGGATCGTCGATTGGACTCACCCACGATCGATTGGTGGCGGTGGACCGGCCGGGGAGGTCACCGGCGAGCAGCGGCGGCGCGCCCGCGGGGACTCGGACTGCGGTGAGGGAAGGGGTTGCGCTGAACCACGTGCTGCACGGGGAGCTTCCATGTGACCTAGGGAAGGCGCCAGGCAGGTCACCGGGCTTGGAGAATCGACGGAGGGGCGAGCTCGACGACGGCGATCTGGCGGCGGCCGCGGGAACTCGGGTTCCGGCGAATATGTGGCTCGACTTGATCAATAAGCGGCTCGGGGAGGTTTTGTGGTGCACAGGGGAGAGCTTAGGCATTTGGGTGAGTGAGGACGGCGACTGGAAGGGGGTTCACACCGGGCGGCGCCAATGGCGGACGGCGGCGGCTCGGGTGGAAGCGCGTGCGCGCGAGGGACGGCCGGGGCTGGCTTATAAGCGCTCGGGAGGTCGGTTGGGGTAGGTAGGGTCACGCCGGTGCCACTTGCACGCGTGGGAAGACCGGGGGCATGGCCGGCGACGTGCGCCGCTCCGGCGGCCAATGGCGCGCCACGGGCGGTGCGCCGGGCCGACGGATCGGCGCCACCTAGCACAACCACTTGCCACGGACGGCACGAGTGAGTGCTCGCCGGCGGCGCGCGAGAGACCGGCGGTCACACCGGCGCCTCGGCGTGCGTGCCCGAAGCGGGTACGGCGCGTACGGCGGGTGGCCGCTGTGGCCTCGCACGACGTAACGCCTGAACGCGTCTCGGCGTTCCCGGTGCTGTTGGCATTTCGCTGATCAGTTTTCAAAATAGCTTTTCTCTAGATTTTCACACTAAAGTGCATCTTAAGGTCTGAAGCAAAGTTGAAGATTAGGTATTCCTCTACAACTTTCACAAAATTGATAGGGGTTTTGTTCAAGAATTCGAGAAGGAACGCCATGCCAACTTGGCCAATTTCTCGGCGCCTGTGAACAGGAACAAGACACCTTCCAAGGCATTTTTCACCAAGAATTTCTCCGAATTTCAAATGCCAATCAACAGCAAAGTTGTGTGCCCTGAGATTCTGCGCATTTTTCCCTTTGGGTGGTTTTGAAGTGTTTAGGGAAATTTTGGAGAACGTGCCAAAATTCTAGAATGGCAACAAGGGGGTCAAACGGGATAATGGGGTTTTGAGCTAGGGCTTTGACCAAGGGTTGACCTAGTGTCCTCAAGGGTAGTTAGAGGAGTGATTAAGTGGGTCATTAGCACAAATTGTCACTGAGAAAAAACACGGGCAACAACACCTGACTAAAGAAGACTGAATGAGTTTCAAGTTTCTGGCCACAATAAACTCACGGTGCACCACTGTAGAAGTTGCCCTTTCGGTCGATGGTCTCCTTAAGAATGTACTCGCACAGCAACTCCAGCACACGCTTTACATCTTCTATGGAAACATCTACAAGAGGTTTGAAATCCTGCAAAATATATTCATTTATGAGAATACAACTAGAAATCATTCTCTAAAATCAGATGGATAATATGAGCAGAGACAAGGTTGAACATTATTATCTAATTGTAGCAGCCTTCTTGATGTCAGGTATGTCATCGAGTAGTCTGAACATATGGAATGCCACATGGAATCCACACAGAGGACCTCTGTGGATATTGAGCACGCTGTATAAAGGCCCTACATGGTCATCAATACCAATTAGAAACTCTAAGAGATTGATTTGTTGTGAACAAAACCTACAAGAAACTGACCAGTTCAAAATAGGTTGGAGGTTTGAGAACTTTAGCGAGGGATGTTGTTTAGCAGATTCTAGATACCAAACCTCTTTGAACTTCATATAGATGATCACTGTTACCCAGTGGCTAGTGCAGTAGGCACCCACCACATAGTCGTTGTTCATCATTGCATTTGAGATTGCTTTGCTAACTTGTTGAGAACGCTGAGAAATATTTGTTGAAGTAAATAAACCTGGATCTAAAAACCCAACACTGATCTGCATCTCCACTGCCTTGTCCATCATTTTCCTACAATAAATCAAAAATGTTAGCATGCATGAACTTTTCGGTCAAAATTAAAGAAATATCTTTTCAGGTTTTAAAGGACTTACAATGTCCACAACCTCATGAAGGTAACATCCAGAGAAGCTAGGGTTATAAGGTTATACACGCTACTAAATTCAATGTTTAACATTAAAGCACCACAACCACCTTTAAAGTAGTCTTGATCCACCTTTGTTGAAAGGCAAGTTTATCCTTATTGTGTTCCATGACATAAGCATGCAACTTGGCACAATTTGGTACAGCACCCTTTACATTTGCTTCTGACAACATAGGTGCACCAGACTTATATTTTGGTCAGTCATGTTCTGTCCCATTAACACAGTTAAGAATCTCATCTTTAGACAGAGGTTTCCTGGCCTGGTTCCCCTTCTGCAGTGGAGATTGTCTGGGCTCCTCCTGTTGCAAAGGTTGTTGTACTTGTTGCATCTCTTGCTTACACTAAACATGCAACATTAACTCAAGAGCAACACTAATGAAAGTAATCAAAGAGTTATGAACCGTAAGAACAACAAAAACAATGTTGCTCACTTGATTAAGAAGTCGATCTTTACACAAGGTCTCAGGATTAGGCTCCAATGGAGTTGATCCCAGAGGTAGAAGATGAAGAGGAGACATCGGCAGGTCTGGGCCTTCCTTCAGCTTCGCCTTTACCGCTCTCTAATCCTCTCAAACAAGATTAGCTAGATCTAAATAGATCGTGGATCTAGTCTCTCAACTTGATACTAACTCTCCAACTCTAATTCTAATATAGAGCTCTAATCTATGATAGGCATGGAGGATCTGATAGAATGAATTGTTGTCTACCTTGGGGTCAGGGGGTCTGCTTATATAGCCCAGAGGAGATGACGTGCACCGTACGATCAAACCGACCTTAACTTGTGGTTTAGATTGATCCACATAGGCGGTGGAAAAACATTCCAGAAGTTGGGACCATTTGGCGCCAGGGGGCCGACCGGCCCCACCACCAGGCCGCTCGATCTGGGGTGGGCCCCCCTCGAGGTCCCCTTCGGCCAGGTGGGTCTTTGATCCTTCTAGATGCTTATTTCTTAGGTGCTAAGTCACATTTAGTTCCAGAGCCTTTTGGAGTCTACTAGAGTGGTTTCTTTGCATATTTTGTGAATAGTCATTGTAAATACATAGATTCACCAAAACTCGTGGAAATTGTCAATATAAACCCTAATAAGGTGATATAATTATATTTTAGTCCTTTTCCAGTAAATGTGAGGGGAAATATTTATAGATAAAATGTGCCAACATCCGCTTGACGACCTGCTGATGTGAGTCCTCAGCAACGCCTAAAACGAGCGCATAGACAGACAGAAAACTAGATGTCACCCCTCATCGCCGTCAAGTACAAGAGAGAGCCGATCATGCTCTGGTACTCCTTCTGATCCACGGGCTCTCCGTCCTCGTTATCGACACCCAGTGTTGTAGTCGTACTCATCGATATCGACAGGGGCTTAGAGTCGTCAATCTTGAACTTCTTGAAGATGTCCTTCATGTACTTGGCTTGATGCATAAAGGTTCCCTACTTCGCCTGCTTGATCTGAAGCCTGAGAAAGAACCGCAATTCTCCCATCATGGACATCTCGAATTCTTTGCTCATGTCCTCTGCAAACCTCGCAACCAAAGAGTGAGACGAGCTGCCAAAGACAATATCATCCACGTACACCTGAACGATTTGGATATCATCGCCCTGCCTGAGGAGAAAAAGAGTCTTATCAACCTTGCCGATCTCAAACCCCTTGTTAAACAAGAACCCCCTCTAACGACCATACCAAGCATGGGGAGCTTGTTTCAGTCCATACAATGGCTTCCTCTGCCTATACACCCGGTGGAGAAACTCAACACTCTCAAAGCCCGGTGGTTGCTTCACATAAACCTCTTCTTCTAAAAACCCATTCAAGAAGGCACTCTTCACATCCATTTGGTACAATTTGAATCCTTTAGCCACGGAAATGTCTAGAAGGATCCTAATCGCCTCCAAACGGGCTACAGTAGCAAATGTCTCCATAGTCTATCCCCACCTTCTCAGTATACCCCTGAGCAACCAATCTCGATTTGTTTCTCGCCACCTCACCATTCTCACCCTCTTTGTTCTACCACACCCATTTTGTCCCGATAGGTTTGCAATGTGGTGGTGGCTCTACCAACTCCCAGACTTGGTTTCTCTCAAAGTTATCTAACTCCTAATGCATTGCGTTCAGCCAATTAGGATCAGAGAGGGCGTGTCCAATGTCTTTCGGCTCAAATTAGCAATAGAAGCTGAATGAGCAAAGTGAGAAAGATTCCTGGACCTTGACCGTGTCGTACGTTCATTGATGTTGCTGATGATTAATGAGGAAGGATGATCAACTTGAACACGCCTCAGTGCCTCTCTCCTAGAGACAACCTCCCCCTCAGCTGCAGCTTCCACTTGATCTTGCTGGATCGTAGTCAGTGTAGGGGCTGGACTATCCTGCACCGTAGTCGTCGTAGTGGAAGCAGAGGGTACATGCTCGGTAGGAGCTTCATCATCACCATCATCCTCTCCAGCATCATCCTCCTCGTCCTCAATGATCTTCTTGCCAATCTCGTCGTCACCTGCACACTCAAAAACAAACAAACTGCGTGGCTGGGTCTCATTGAAGGTTACCTCTCAAGTTTCCATGACTAGGTTAGTATCAAGGTTGAGCACACCAAATGCTCGAGAATGACTAGCATAACCCAAAAATATCCCATCGGAAGACCTCGACTCAAACTTATCAAGCCCTAAAATGGCTCACTCTAGGTGCTCGCCCGTGCATGAGCTCATAGCACGACTTGTTCAAGAAGGCCCTAAGAAAAATCCGGTTCCCAACATGGCACACGGTATTCATCGCCTCAACCCAATATCTTCTATGAGTCCTATCCTCATCAAGCATCGTCCGAGCCATCTCACAAAGGGAATGATTTTTCCTCTCAACCACACCATTCTGACAAGCCACATAGGGAGAAGAGAATTGATGTTCGAGACCCAAATCACGACAAAAGGTTTCGAAATGAGAGTTTTTAAATTCAAAACCATTGTCGCTATGGATAGCTCAAATGGCATCTCCATTCCTCTCATTCTTCAACCTCAAGATTAGATCCTGCACGGAACCAAACTTCTCCCCCTTGTTAGACAAAAAGAAGACCCAAGCATAGCGAGAATAGTCGTCCACTATCACCAGGACATAGCATTTCCCACCCACCGAGCACACACGAGCTAGACCAACCAAGTCCATATGGAACAGCTCGCATGGCCTCTCTATCATAACAGATGTCAAAGGCAAGTGAGAGGCGGTGACCATCTTACCATGCCTACACGGAGCACATACCATGTCTTTTTGGTATTTCAACTTAGGCAATCCTCAGACTAATCCTAGCCCACACAAGAGTGACAACAAGTCAAAGCTCAAGTGACCTTGTCCCCTATACCATTTCCAAAGCTCTGTTGAAACACCAGCAACCAAGCAACAAGAAGAGCCGACACACTAAGAAAAATCGGCTCTAAAAATCTGACCCTCGGGGATGATTGTGCACACAAGATCATTTCGAGAATCCAAAACACACGAAGCGCCCATTTTGAAACAGACCTCAAAGCCCTCATCAAGAAGTTGGGAAAAAAAGAAGATTGTACCCAAAGACTTGTTAAGAGAAACACGCCTAAGAGTCACAGACTCGCTCACCTTCACCGTGCCCATTGAAAGCACTCTACCTTTCCTACTATCCCCAAAAGTGATGTATTCATTCGTCATCACCGGGGTGAGGCTGGAGAACCACCTTCGATCTGCAGTCATGTGTCGAGGGCAACCGGAGTCAATCAACCAGAAGTCCTCCAAGACTCCCACATGCAAATAAAAAGAGAGAGAGAGTGAGCAAACGACTTAACACTAGGGTTAGTACAAAATGAATCAAACCAGTGTTGTGCCATTAGCTTAAAAGTGGGGTTAGAAAAATTCATCCTATCTCCTCTAGGTGGAACACCCACACATCCCCTTGGAGGACTACGCATACCACGAGGTGGAGATCGTGGCTAGTAGCTCCTCTGGGACCTAAAACTGCGATCGTTCCCCCATACTCGTATTGGCCACGAGCGAAGGAATGTCCAGCAAACTCACCACACCCAAACCCAACACGCCTATCACCTTCTCTATGTGGTGGCTCACCTCGAGGCACAAACACACACCCCTCTCGAGGGGAGGGTAGATGGTATGCACCACACCCTCTCCCCTCGACACCATCCTAGGCTAAGGCACACCACGAGATGGGTGGTACCTGTTATTGTTGGTAATCTCTCTAGCCAACCTCTTCTCACGCTTCTGCCAAAAGAAAAACTCAGCAAGGTGCCCATCCCTCCCACAATGCTCACCATGGAAGGGTTTTGGTTTTTTTTTGGTTTTGGGCTGTTTTTGGGCTTTGGCTTCTCCTCACTCGGTTTCTCTCCCTTCCTCCCAAAGAACTCATTCCCCAAGTCACTCTTGAACTTGATGGGTTTCTGGAAGTTGTATGTGTGTGGAGTAAACACGGGTGGAGCTGGGGTTGTGCCATGTCGGTTTCTAAGTGGGTTTGGCTTAGGAGCATAGGCATTTTTGTGGTAGGTTTTTTGTGGTTATGAGATATCTCCAATCTTCCCCTCATTCTCACCACTTCCCTCACCAACCTTGTCTGCCCCAAGAGCTTGCCCATCATAGCGCTTATATGCCTCAATCACCAACCTGAGCTGAGGCTCATGACAAGACAACCAACCCATCATCTTTTTCAACTCATCATTCTCATCTTGCAAATGATCAACATAGTGTGCAAGCTCCAAATTATTCACAGCATTTACTTTCCAAGTAGACCATGATGTAGGAATAAGAGCTTCTAGAGATCTAGCATAAGAAACTGATTCATCTAGTTTCTCATGCAAAACAGTACAAGAAGTGCAAGCACCAAGAAAAGAGGGCCTAGATTTCATCTCATCTAGCTCAACCCTAAGCACATCTAGTTCCTCATCTTTGGAGACATACTTTTACTTAAGCATAGTCAAATCACTAACAAAAGTGGAACATCAATGCATTCAGGTTCATCGGTCACAATAGGAGCAGACTTAAAAGAATCTATTTGAGCCCTAGCATCAACAAGCAAAGACTCTAGCTCAACCACCTTCTCATTAGCCTCTCCAAGCAATGAACTATACTCCCTCTTCTCCTTGTTGGTCTTTCTAAGCACATCATCACAGTTGTCAAGCAAGTCATTCAACCTAGCATTCTCTGCTATCAAGAAGGATGGATCATTGTTTTCCTCTTCCTCGGAGTCGGAGCACGAGTCATCCTTGTTACTCTTCTTTCTTGCGGAGCTATGTACCATGCCGCAAAAGCCTTGGGTGGCGAAGCAAATGCCGTTGATGTTCTTGCTTGACCTCTTTCCCTTGTCCCGGTTCTCGTCTTCATCATTGAGATCGATGAAGAGTAGCAAGAGCTTGAGTCGATTTCACTCACTCCAGCAACCATCACTTGCTCCTTCTTCTTGTGACCACGACTCCTCCTTGGCCTCAGCTCAGACTTGTTCTTTCCCTTGTGGTTGTCCCTCGATCAGTGCTTGTGTTCGGTCCTCGGACGGTGCTTGTGCTTAGGCTTGACCTCCATGGCTTTCAGGCATTTAGCGATGAAGTGCTTGGCCTTCCCACGCCGGTAGCACATGCCCGAGCTCCTGCGAGTGTTCTTCTGGTTCGTGTACATGCGCTCGAATTGCCTGCTCAGCAACGTGAGATCCTCCTCACCAATCATGTCAAACTCCTCATGTAGCATGGCACAAGACAAGATAAAGATAATGTCTCGTAGACATGTTAGCGTTAGTCCTTGATCCAGTCACGAAAGCCAGACTCTGAGGGTCAGTAGGGTTCTCGATCTTTGCACACACCCCACGGTCCACCTCAGACGACTTGAGCTTGGAAACAACTCGTCCATCGTGAGGGTCTCATACTTCTCCGACTAAGGAATGGCTTCGACCTTCTCACTCCACGCGGTATGATCCAGGGTGTGTAGGAGCTTGATAGCCCTGCCATGATAATCGTATAGGAGCACGACCACATTAGCCCTCATGTTGTTCACAGTCACCGTGAACCACTGGAACATGGCATCTATGGACTCACCGGGGAGATGAGTGAAGTTCTAGTACTCTCTGATAGGTCGCAAATAGCCGAGCCTGAACCTGAGCGTTCCCAGCGTGAGCATTCTTCAGCTGCTCCCAAATCCTACAAGCCAATTCCTTTGTCGGAACCCAATCGGATTCGGATTGACACAGAGCACGAAACAAGTATTCGACCACCTTGTTTTTGGCGTTGAACATATCCCTCGATCCTGGAGCTAGGAAGTTCATCTGATGAACATAAGGTGTGTTCACTGTGTATCCCAAAGGATCTGACCCTTGCCGCGGAGGAAAGCAGTCATCCGCCTCTGCCACATCTGGTAGTTCTTACCATCAAAGTGTGGAGGACCCGAACCCCGTTCCTGGTATGCCATTTTTGGATCTTAGATTGTTAGAATCACGAAGATCCGTAACTGGCTCTAATACTAATTGGAGGACCGATTAGGCGATCAGAGAGGGGGGATTGAATGGGAGCCGATAATAATTCTTCCCGAAGGATGAACTCAGCCTATGCCCCAAATTCACAACCTAGGATTCCCACATGAGTTTCAAAGGTTGCGTAGTCACAACAGACCTACCAACCCTATCAACAAACCCCAACTCATAGCAAAACGGAAATGCAACTCAAGAAGCAAAGGACTTAGGCAATCTGCAGTGTATGGGGCGGACGGTCCGCGAGGACTAGGCGGACGATCTGCGAGACCACGGTCCCGAACAGTACTGCACCACGAAATATAAATGGTCTGTACCCCACCCTTGTACCGCGCGGACAGTCTGAGATACCCGGGCAGATGGTCTGCAAACACCTTGCAACAAAACGCAACTTCTCTGACGGATCGAACCACGAACGCGCAAGAACAATTTACGAACTGGATGAACAACGGACTACACAGACTGTCTGCGCCTACCAGGCGGACTGTCCCCCAGGTGCGGATAGAGCAGCTCAAGTGTGAAAACGAGAAGTCAACCCCTCCTATCCATCACCCGGGCGGATGGTCTGCAAACACCTTGCAACAAAACGCAACTTCTCCGACGGATCGAACCACAAACGCGCAAGAACAAGCGACGAAGTGGATGAACAACGGGCCATGCAGACTATCCGCGCCTACCAGGTGGACCGTCCGCCAGGTGCGGATAGAGCAGCTCAAGTGCGAAAACGAGAAGTCAACCCTTCCTATCCGTCCATGGATCTCCCAAACGGCTTAAGCTCTTGAGGCAAGATCTGGGGGAAATGTGAAGCGTCCCAAGGAGATCCTATATCCCAAAACATGAGACCACAAACAAACTAAATCACTAGAAATCGAATCGCAACCGAGCTCTAGCAAAAAGCTAGGGTTCCAACTGAAATCCTTGAATTGGAGGCCAAATCCGGAGATTGGGGGGTCAATATCAAGCACAAAGATGCACAAGACATCTATCCATGATCCCCACCAACCAATCCGAACCCAAAGACCTTAGAATCGAAAGAACAAGGCACGCATGAAAATCCAACGAAAAGAGCTCAAAAAGACATGAAAATCACACGAGCCACAAGAAGGAAATCAACGCAACCATGAACACTTCCATACACTTGGAGGTCAGATTATCTACAAAGCGGTGTAGAAAATCTACACTTATGGAGCAAGGAAATGAGAAGCAGTCTGGATGGATGGTTTGCCCAGAAAACCCTATAGCTATATATATGAGCCCCTCTGGGTGAGGCAAATGACCAAGCTACCCCTAGCACTTAAACTTAAGATACAAACTCCTCAGGGACAAATAGGTCATGTCATACTCGTCTTCAACGCACGGCCACGCCTTCGCCGCAGTCCGCATCCTCCCGACGCAAGCCCTGCCATCCTGCCACGTGTCGCCGACGTCGAAGCTTCTCGGCACGCCCGGATCCCGTCTCTGCCCGTCGAGCCTCCTGGTCTTGGTTTTGTGGCTCAACTAAGTAACCCGACGGTTTTGTGGTGAACCGCCATGAACCCCGCGTGCAGACTTCGATCATGAGCCGCTACCTTGCACCGACTCCGGTCGACGACGTTGTCTTGCTTTTCTTGCCATCATGCGGCCCGCACATGACCCCGCTGGCAACTGGGTCCCTCGATCCGAGCCTACTTGTCTCTCTACCCCTCAGAGGCCCCAGAAGGCTAAGACCTTTCGTGCCCACTCTTCACCTGCACCAACATGAGTCAAGCCGCAACCTGCACCTGCAATACTTAGCCAAGAGTCAGTCCACACCACATTGTCAGTCACTCATCACACCAGGGAGCGACCATCCACCGGTCTTCGGACACTCCGGTCCTCACCGAAAACATCAATGGCGGCCTGACAGAAATGTTGTAACGAATGTTGAGTTGTTGACTCAGCAACACACACACACACACTCATCAACAGCATCAGCTGAGATACCCAACGCCAGAATGCGTATAGCCACAACACACTTCTATAGAGCTTATAATCCTTCCTTCCCAGTGGCATCACACTTCTTTTTGAAGTTGTTATCATAGTTTTTTACTTCCTATTTGATCCGTTTGAATAAAGGACGACACATATGTAACTTGCAACAAACAATGCATCTATGAGGTACTGCAGGCATTTCTTTATCGACATTGCAAACATACTCAACTATATGTTCTACGAAATTGCTTATAATTGAAAACAGGGTTTAGACCGAAGTAGTCGACTTTGATCGTGAACGGCACCATGGTCTCTCGGCTGAATGACCTTTGGTGGCACATCAGATCAACGAGGCCACTTGTGAGAGGTGTGTGCTTCGACCAAGTGGTTGTATGTCGCGATTTGCGCCTTGTCACACCCGATTTTCCGAAGGAAACCAAGTGCATACCTATGAGCATGCTAGGATCAAGTTTCATGCATATAGTGACATATAAGTGAATACAGAAATAGTATCATGTAAGAAAAAAAAGATTATCTGAGATTTACGCTTAATCCTGGAAACAAAGGCTCCAAACATCACAGGCAGTCGACTGGGGGTTGCGTACGCCTAGCACCAACAACATCTTCATAAAACTTCAGAGTAGCATCCTTTTTCTGAGCAACAATGTTTATAGCAAGGGTGAGCACTTGTCGTACTCAGCAAGTGTGGGGAAAGACATGAATGCAAAGGCTTTATAGTGGACTGGCTCAAGGCATTTAAGCAATTTTTGTTGGTCAAATTTTATTAGCACCTGATTACTAATAAAGTATAAGTATATACCAACCCACATTAAGCATAAAGAGGTAGATGAGATACGCCATAAGCATATGGCAAGCATAACCACAGAACACGATTTGAGTCCTTCTTCAAGTTCAATTATCATGTGAGGGTCCAGGCCGCTCTTGACCGTGAGCACGGCTAACTAGTCAGTTTTACACTCTGCAGAGGTTGTACATCTTTACCCACAAGTCTCGTAAAAGTCCCGAAGAACTTTAGACCCAACCATGCGATGCCGGCCAAGCATCATACCACACTACCGGGGTGTGATTGCATAGGGACGCTACGAGGCCTTTACGAAGATCCCCTAGTGCAGGCTGCCGCTAGGTTACCTGATCAGTGCAGCGTATAAAGCTCCCGGACGAGTACCGTGTCTCAGCTAAGCCCACACCTACGCCCGAGTAGGTCCATACGCCATCTACCGTCAGCCCCCAACCCTGATCAGGTAAAGCATACCTAACACCAAGTTCTCTAGTTATTCAGCCAGGACAGAGCCATATATCTTGTGGTTGCACTGTTGTCCTGGGTGGTTGCTCCATGTTCCGATTAAACATATGATCTTGTATTAACCAGAGATATATAGCATCAAAGTAAAGCATGTCCATCATTGTTGTTCATTAGAACCACCATATCCCAAGGTATGGCAACTAAGCATAACTACCCAACATAAAGATAAACCCAGGTTAACAAGGATTGACAATCAAAGACTAGGATAAACCTTAATAGGAACCCATCAAAATTAATGCAAGCAATGCAATGAGTGATTAAATATAGTTCTTAGGACAAAAGATCAAGGACACACTTGCCTTTAACCAAAGTAGTTGCTCAGAATGTCTTCACCTCTTGCTCTTCAAAGCTTCTCGAACAACATTCACTCTACTCGCATCAATCATCGGGCGCAAACATACATAAAGCAAACAAGAATACTAAGAACAAAGCACCAATCAAAAGGAAACTTTAAAAGAACGCACTAAAGGATAGGCTCGATTAGGTGGATCACTAAAGAACACAAGGTGTGCTTGGAAGGGAAAGGCTTGGTTAGCTTTAAAGATATGGTTGCGGAAGATTGAGCAAGGACCGGAAGGATCACACTGAGATAGAGCTCGGTTGTACTGGTTACGCAAGTGCAAGGAACGCTGAAAACAAAACTAAGCTCGAACCTATCGTGAGATCATTAACAAACAACAAGAGACTACGCGCTTGTTCGTATTTTAATGAGAAATCATGTGGAAAAAATATTTCGGAGAAATACTCTATATTAAGCAAAGTTATATTTCATTATAGAAAATACGATACACCTAATCATATTTTATTAGCAGATATTTAAGTACAGGTTATACCAAATTATCAGTTAATCATTAAAATATAAAGCATGTGAAGGAATCTAATCGAATAATTTTATATTGCGTGTTCAACTAAACAAATTAGTATTGAAAAGACATTTATAATATCATTAAGCATATTAACTTTATTATGAAAACCGTATGGGTAACACTAAGCATCTTTTATTGAACAAAAGCTAGTTATAAATAAGAATTAAACAATTTAAACCATGGTTAAAGAAAACCGAAGTAGAACCTAATCACTTTTATTAAGAAAACCAATTAAATAAGAATCAGTCAAGATTAACATGCATCTTTAATATTAAAACAAGTAATAGGTGACACACATGCTAACGCACAAGTTATGGTGAAAGGAACTAGAACGACACAAACGTACTATAACGGTACAAAACTAATCTACGTGTTAGGATGAACACGACATTGGAAGAATTACTGAGATTGGAATTGAATTGAATAAGGCATGGATTTTTAGAACAAAAGGATAGCTGATTGAACATGGTGTATATGGATGATGACCACAGAAGCAATAATCAAGAAAAGAATTAAAGCCATAGATGAACAGGTTCTGACATGAGCAAGGATTTCATAGATAAATAAAAGATTAGTATAGGGGCAAAGATAGCCAAGGACAAAAGATTAATAGATTTTAATATACAGTTAGCAAGCATTCCAAATATTTTTCTTTGGAAGAAAAGCTCCTACTTACTGCATAGACATGACATCACCATGGCATCATCACTTGCATGCATGATGGATGGATTTGCTTCGGTACGTACGTGGCTGGCTTGGTATCTCTTGTTCGAACTTCTCCCATGCATCTTCTTTGCACCACCGCTGCAAAGAGATTGGTACAGGTGGTGGCTTCAGTGCTGAGACACGGCAAGGATGAACATGGCACGACCATTGGCAGCAAAAATTTGCAGGTAGAATGGATTAGAGACAAAATATAGACGGAGGTGTGCATGATGTGCAGGTCATCTCACCAGCAGCGACGACGGCGAGCTCGGCGAGACAGGCACCAGCAAGCTCGTGGCTAAGATGTGGCGATGACGGCGTTGAGGTGCTTAGTTGTTGCCAAAAACAGACGGCAGCACTGCAAGGCACCAGGCAGGCTACACTCCGGCGCTGGATGGAGGCGGCAAAGGTCGACCGACACGGCGACGCAGAGGTGCCGGCCGCCGAGTTATTCCTGGTGGTTGCCGCCCTCGCCGGCGGTCTAGGCACAAGAAGCACGTGCGTGAACACGCACATGCACGTAGTGCACCCTAGAGGAATAAAGATTGGCGCATGAGGAACACGAGGGGCAGCAAAATAGAACGTAGATTAGGAACAAGATAACCTAGATTATATATGTATCTTCACCTACGGCAGAAGCTGACGAACGACATAAACGATGGCGGTGGAGATTCAAGTGGACATGGATGGTGGCGCGGCTTGGTCTTTCACGTGGACATGCTCCTCCGACAGTCCGATAGATAGCGGATCGAAACCATCTGGCGCGGCTTGCTGCAGTAATGATCCACGGTGGTGATGCTCCTGGCGGTAGCAGCTCCATCGACCAACTCATACATGGCGCAGCAGAACGGAGCGCTGGTGGTCGGTGGTGGCGCGGCGGGGACTTGGACGACCAGGCGGCGGCGGCTCGCAACTTGCCAAGGACCTAGGGTAGATGGCCAAAACATCAATGGATGGAAAAAGATGTATCTAGCTTGCTACTTAAAGGATTCCAAAGTGCGTGTTGCAGATATATCCGACCCTAATTTTGTTTGGAAAGGATTGAACTCACGTTTGCTGCAGCCACGGGAGGCGAGAGGAACGAGCCTCGCAATGAGATAGAGACCGAATAGGAAACGGCAAAGCTGAAACAGAATACGGAGTGGTTTGTGTGCCTTTCCATTCATGTGCAGGCGCTTTGACCCAAGAAAGATATTCCGTATGCTACGACAAGATGAAAAGAAAAAAACTAGCAGATGTGTTGAGGTGCTAGTAAACATGAGGGTGGCCTCGTGAGCATTTAAATTGTGGAAAGCTTGCATTACATGGAAGAAAGCAGCATGCGCCATGCAGAGGATGATAATTATTAGTTAAGCTAGATTGTCAATGAATATTATATTGCAAGGAATTGGAGTAGTGATTGATATTATGGTGGGGAGAACAATTAGCTCGTATATCAACCTTGATGAGACCTAGCGATTGGGGCGAAGCTTACGGCTAGAGTTTGTCGACGATCGGCAAACGGGAAGGCATTACCTTAATCTCATGTACGGTTGCATTGCCTTGTAAAGTGTGGATGGCACCATGCAGGCATAAACTCCGGAGATAGTTTGGGACATGAGGAGTTTAAATAGAATTTTTGGAGCTTTGTGAGAAAGACTATAGAGCCTTGTAAGAAAAAGGTTTAGCTTCGAGAAAGAAAAAAAATTAATTCCCGAATTAACCAGAGAATTCTTGGAAAAAGACTTGGTTAGCACCTACACACATTTTTAAAACCTTTTACACTCAAAAAACACCAAAGTGCATCGGCATGAATGCAACACACACTCAACCAATTTATTTAATTTAGAAAATAATCAAACAAAGGTTTTTCTTATACTATGTTTCCTGTAAATAAAATAAATATTGGAAAAATTTTAAAATTATGATAAAATCGTTATTTAATTATTCTTTCTATTCACATCCTGAAATTGGAAATTTCAGGGTGTGACACGCCTCACATGCAGCAATCAAGAATTTTGTGGAATCATCATTATCCACCATCTCCAAGTATGTGCGCAACGAGCTTCGGTAGCCGTCCATGGCATCGGCAGACCTTGGCTATGCTCTCTACTCCTCGGTGCCGATACAGAACACGAATTCGAGGCCGCCACCATGGTGAACTGTAGGGAGGGGTGGCACGACTTGATGACGAGCACGGTAACGGGGATCGTGATCCTGCCGGTTGGTCCTGATCGCTACGGCGTGTGGTCGTCGATGCCGTCGAGTGCGGCCTGTGGAGTTGCCTTGCGCCCCTACCTGCTGACGACAGTCGCTCACGTGTGGTGGCAGCCAGTAGATACGGTGACCACGGACCATTGGAGCAGTTTGCTGCCAGCAACGACAACAGCACCGCTGTGGCCAACACAACTCTGATGGCGCCATCCGTGCCTATAGCGACCCGCAGCGAGCAATTACACCGGGACCTGCGGTGAGCAGTGACGCCAGGATCCACGGTGGAGGAGCAACGCCAGGACCCGCCCGTAGCAGCGACGACAGGACCTGCGGCGGTACAACAATGATTGCCGAGGGGAAGAGGATGACGACCTCATGTGTGCGCTGCGCCAGCCCGTGACGAAATAGGATGGGAAGGAAGGAAGGAAAGGGAGAAATAATAAAAAAATATAGGTAGTTGGGATACAATTAAAGTTTGAAGGAAGACTAATGCGGAAGAAAGTTTATAAAGAAAGAGAATCTTGATGACCAGGATTGCATATTCCATTTTGAAGCGGGGATAAAGGATGGCGATTGTGGATGGTCTGAGGTTCGTCAAGGTCCAGGAGACGAAGGGCTCGCCACTCATCTAGATGTAGAAGGGATCCTTGAAAGCCGATCTCTTCATCAGTGCCCAGCACATGTCGACATTAGCACCTAGACCTTGTACTCGAGGGCTCAGTAGATCTAGTGGTTCATGGCGTCGTGGTCGTCGGCTTCCTTTCTTAGCTTGTAGAACATGATCTAAGAATTGTCGACGGGTGCAATAGTCAACGAAGAGCCAGCCATCCTGCACAAACAAACCGGTGACGAGAGGACACACATCCACTATAGTATCGCTTCACCTCTATGCAAGCCCCGCAATTAAGCTGCATGACCCCCGCCACGAAGCTTCCCGACACACCCGGGTCCCATCTCAGTCACGTCGGGCCCTCGAGCTCGGATTTCATGCCCAAACCGAGAAAACCTCCTCCGATGGTTTAGTGGCCAAACAACCAAACCCTGTGTACAAGCTGTCACACCTGATTTTACAAGGAAAACCGAATGCATCTCACGTGTGCTCCAGGACCATTTTACACACACATGATAGACAAAACGAGAGTAATACCATTGCGGTAATAAATCGTTCAAGAGTTAAAATAGTACAAAAACCATTATTACATCCAGAGAGGTGGACTCGAAGGTCCGAACACAACGATAACTAAGCGACGAGCAGCTCCGTCCTTGACTTCCACAGGCATGATGACTGGGGAATCCGCATGCCCTAGAACTCCTCGTAATCACTCCAGTACTCGTCCTCGCCTCCGACGTTCTCCTCTGAACAGCGGAAAGCAAGGGTGACCACACTTATGGTTGGTGCTCAGCAAGTGGGGGAAACAATGCAAGGCTATCAAGGATAGGCTATGGTTCACAGCGGTAAGCATTTTATAAGTTGGTCAAGTTTTATTAGCAAGCACCTAATTACTAGGTGTAAGTGTATACCAACCCACTTAACCTTAAAAGAAACCTCAAACCGAACCACAAACCCATGATTTGCATTAATCTTCAAGTTTATTAATCATGTGAGGGTCCAAGCCGCTCGTGACCGTGAGCACGGCTGATCGATCAGTTTAACACTCTGCAGAGGTTGTACACTTTACCCACTCTTCGTCTTCCGCATCTTGCCCGGGTTAGCTAGACCCTAACACTTCCAAGGTGAGTGGCTAGGGGTCCACTACGAAGCCTTTACAAAGGAAAGAAGAGAAACCAACGACCGCAACGATTAGAAGCCGGAGCGGACCATAACCCTCCCTAATGGTCAGCACCTTAGCCAAGGCTGCTACCCCAAAAGAATCGGGCTATACCCCTTCAACTCCGGCCCCCTGTGTGTCACACCCGAATTTGAAGACAAACTCGAATGCATAAATTACATGTGCGCCAGGATCAAGTTACACACACGTAATGACTCAGTGAATATCAGATACAGTGCCAAAGCGTAAAAGAGAGTATTAAAACCATTACATGACCGAGAGTCTCAACATCGTATCATCAGAGCGAGCAACTAGCAGCGGATCTTCAGAAAGGAACTCCACAGGCAGCTGACTGATGGCACGCACGCCTAGCACTCATCATCATCTTCAAGTCTGAGCAGCAATCCGGGTTGTGTAGATGCAATAAATAAACAAGTGTGAGCACATGTCGTACTCAGCAAGAGAGGAATATCATAATAAACATGCAAGGCTGTATATGTGGATGGCCAAGGGGTTTAAGCAAAGTTAGCATTTTAGTTGATCAAATTTTATTAAGCAACTTACTTACTAGCAAATGTAAGTGTATACCATCCCACACTTAATGTGTAACATCATAACCATGAACATAAAGTAAAGAATAAATTAAATTCATCTTCCGATAGATTAATCATGTGAGGGTCCGTGCCGCTCTTGACCGTGAGCACGGCTAATCGATTAGTTTTAAACACTCGCAGAGGTTGTACATCTTTACCCACAAGTCGCGTAAAAACTCCGAAGAGCTTTAGACCCAACCACGCGATGCCGATCGTGCATCATACCACACCGCCGAGGTGTGATTGCATAGGGACGCTACGAGGCCTTTACAAAGATTCCCTAATGTGTAGCAACCCACTAGGTTTCGGGACGAAGCGGGGCATAAAGCTCCCTAGCGGGTACCGTGTCTTAGCAAAGCCCAACTCCCCGCCGGAGCGAGTCTATACTCCGTCAACGCCTCCCCATTTGTCCCTTTCGGGTAAGATCACCACAACACCAAGGTCTCTAATTATTCGGCCAAGCCGAGCCATATAGCCTTGTGGTTGTACTCGTTGTCCCGGGTGGTTCTCCATGTTCCAATTAAGCATATGGTCTTGCAATTAAATTTCCATCAAAGAACATAGAGCATAAACGGATATCATGTTGTTTATTACCAACCCGGTTGAGCAACTAAGCAAAGCATCTACCATCAATATTAATTAAGTAACCCGGTTACAAGGCAACCGTCAAAAGAATCTAGGCATAGTCCTTAATAGGAACCCGTCAAAGTTAATGCAAGCAAGAAGATAAATACGGTGATTAAATGCATGTTCATATGGGATAAAGCGGGTATGACCAAGGACACTTGCCTCTCACAAGATCCGGATTTGCTCGTAGTCTTCAAGTCTTCACCACGGAAAATCTTCTGATTTGCTCGTTCTCTACGCATCACACATTCACATGCAAGAGACAAAACAATAAAATAAGAAAACAATTCACCAATCACTTCAAACAGGAACAAAAGCTTCACTAAACTGATCTACTCGTCGAGATGAACAAATGGACATAAAGAACGCTAAAAACGGAGCTAGAACGCGTAATCTACGACCAAAACAAGGTATAGGGGCTATTCTGCAGGAAAACTAGGCTTACAGGGGCCTAACTGCAAAAACTCAGGGCTAAAACAGAATTATGCTTATAAACACAGGGTCTAAAGCACAAAACTTCAGGAGCTGGATTGCGGGCACAAATCTTAGAAAAATTAGGGTTAAAACCGTAAAGATCTGGACCTATTTGTAAGGGCTCCTCTAAGGTGGGGGGACCGGCCTGCAGAAATGAAAAAGGCAAGGGCCTCTTTTGCAAAACGCGTGGCGGCCGGCGGTTGACCGGTATGCTGCCGGTTGACCCCGAGGCTAGATGCGATCTGGACCGTCAGATGAAGATCCAACGGCGCAGGTGCCGTGCGAGCGTGGGCGGCGGCGAGGCACGGCCGGCGGCGACGCGGCACGGCGGCGCGTCGGCCGGCGAGCGGCGGCGCAACGGCGTTAGGGGGCTTGGGTGCTCCGTTCGCGCGGAAACTCCACCGGGACGACGGCGAGCGCCCGCGGACTCATCGGTGGGCTTCGGAGTGGCGACGGCGAAGCGAGGGCGGCGCACGGCGAGCGGCCGCGGCGGGGCAAGTCCGGCGAGCCTGGGAACACGCGGTGAAACGCGGAATCGCGCGCAGGACGCATCAGCGTGCTCCTCACCTTCACGCGCGGCTCCTGAAGCGATTCACGGCGGCGGAAAGGCGGCGACGGAGCGAAATCGAAGCGGCGGCCGGCGGCCTAGGGTTTGAAGGTTTGGGCGGCGCGGGTAGCTAGGGTTAGGGGAAACCGATGCGGCGCACGCGGCGGCGCGCTTTAAAAGGTAGGGCAGCCCCGACGCGTGGGCCCAAGGGAAGCGGGGGTGCGCGGGTGCGGCCGGCGCGAGGTGCGGCGCGCGCGGTCAAGTCCGGCTCGGGGGGTCCGGCCGGAGGTCGGGGATGACCACCGGGCCCCACCCGTCGGCCGGGACGCGAGCAGAGGAGGCGGCGCGGGTCGGCACCGGGCCGCCGGTGGGCGCGGGATGCGGGCTGCGCGAGAGCTAGCTGGCTGCGCTGGGCCGTGCGGCTGACTAAGCGAGCTGGGCCACGGAGAAAGAAAACAGTGCTGGGCTGCAAGGAGGGTTTGGGCCAAAAGAGGAGAAGGTAAAGGAGGGAAAGAAATTCTTTTTGCCATTTTCAAAAGAGCTCACCAAACTTGAATTCAAACACAAATTTGAATTCAAACAAATGCGAACAATGCAACAGATGCGTGCAACAGTAAACTCCTATAGTTCATTAATTTAATTAAGAAAATACTTAAATGCCTATAAAAATTAAATAAAACCTTAAAAATCCTTAAACAAGCATTTGTTGCTAAGCAAAATTTTATTAAAACAATAATTAAAATTTTAGAGTGTTACAAATCCTACCCCCTTAAGATGAATCTCGTCCTCGAGATTCGGAAGGATCAACAAAAAGATCGGGATAGTCTTCCTTCAGCTCATCCTCTCTTTCCCAAGTTGCCTCATCCTCTGCATGATTACTCCACTGCACCTTGCACATCCTGATCACCCGATTCCTTGTGACACGTGCTAAAGTTTCCAAGATCCGGATAGGACGTTCAGTGTAAGTGAGATCCTCCTTGACAGTCAAACCATCCATAGGTAGTGGCTCTTTATCATGAGGTTGGAGACCCTTTTTCAATTGAGAGATA
The DNA here is from genome assembly GCA_947561735.1 of Cenchrus americanus. Classification (NCBI taxonomy): domain Eukaryota; kingdom Viridiplantae; phylum Streptophyta; class Magnoliopsida; order Poales; family Poaceae; genus Cenchrus; species Cenchrus americanus. The sequence continues at coordinate 195,586,536 of OX387242.1, forward strand.
TGGAACACGTCATGCACATCCGAGAGCCGATTTGGTAACTCCAACTCTGTAGGCTACTTCTCCCACTCTCTCTAAGATCTTGAAAGGCCCGATAAAGCGAGGTGACAACTTTCCCTTTACTTTAAACCGCGCAAACCTGCGATCGGTGACACTTTTAGGTACACATAGTCACCTTCTTGGAGAACCACATCTCTCCTCTTTCCATCCGCATAACTTTTCGCCTTGATTGAGCAGCCCTCAAGTTTTCTCTTATGATCCGAACTTGTCTTTTTCGCTTCCTTAATGATATCGGTTCCAAACAACCGACTCTCTCCCGTTTGGCTCCAATACAAAGGTGTTCTACACTTTCTCCCATACAATGCCTCGAAGGGTGCCATCTTGAGGCTAGCACCGGTAACCGTTGTTGTAAGAAAACTCGGCGTAGGGCAAACTCTTATCCCGGCCTACCTCCATGCTTAAGAGCACAAGCTCTCAACATGTCCTCCGAATCCGGTTAGTCCTCTCGGTCCGTCCATCCGTTTGTGGGTGATAGGCCGAGCCGAAAGTTAACTTCGTATCCAAGGATTCATGAAGCTTTTCCCCGAAACGAGATGTGAACCGAGTACCCTCGTCGGACACTATCTTTTTAGGTACACCATGCAAGCACACGATCCTGGACATGTACAACTCAGCTAGCTTTGCCCCTGTATAGGTGGTTCGCACTGGTATGAAGTGAGCAACCTTTGTTAAACGATCCACTATAACCCATATTGAATCATATCCATCACGAGTACGGGGCAACCCAACAATGAAATCCATACCAATCTCTTCCCACTTCCACTCTGGCACCTTCAACGGCTGAAGCAATCCCGCTGGCTTTTGATGCTCAGCTTTAACCCTATGACAGGTGTCGCACAAGGCCACATGGGCGGCTACATCCCTCTTCATCCCATACCACCAATACCTTTGCTTGAGATCTTGATACATCTTGGTGCTTCCTGGGTGAATGGAATAAGCTGAATCATGAGCCTCTCTTAAGATGGTCTTTCGGAGATCTCCCACATCAGGCACACAAATCCTGTTCCTAAACCATATAGTTCCCTGATCATCCTCTGTGAAATCTGTGGCTTTACCCTTTTCCATAGTCTCTCTGATTTCTTTTATCTCTATATCTTCCAGTTGTCCTTTGCGTATCTCCTGCTCCAAGACAGACTCTACCTCCAGGGTAACTCCTTCGGTTTGAGCAACCATCCCCAGATTGAGTTTCTCAAACTCCTTCATCAGCTCTTCAGGCAACCGGAATGTCAAAGCCATGTTGGCATGTCCCTTCCGACTCAAAGCATCTGCCACCAAGTTTGCCTTCCCAGGATGATAGTGTATCTCCAGATCATAATCCTTGATCAGCTCTAACCAGCGACGTTGTCTCATATTCAAATCTTTCTGAGTGAAGATGTACTTTAAACTCTTATGATCTGTATAAATCTGGCACTTGGTTCCCATAACGTAGTGTCTCCAAATCTTCAACGCGTGAACCACTGCCGCTAACTCCAGATCATGGGTAGGATAATTCAGCTCATGTTTCCTCAACTGTCGAGATGCATAGGCTATAACATGTCCTTCCTGCATGAGAACACAACCTAAACCTTGTCGGGATGCATCGCAGTAGATATCAAAACTCTTTTGCAGGTCTGGCATCACTAGAATTGGAGCTGAAGTCAACCTCTTCTTCAATTCCTCAAAACTGGCTTGACAGGCATCAGTCCACTTGAACTCTTTATCCTTCTCCAGTAGTGACGTAAGCGGCTTTGCTACTTTAGAGAACCCTTCAATGAAACGACGATAATACCCTGCAAGGCCAAGGAAACTCCCGATCTCCTTGACGATCCGTGGCGGCTCCCATTTCAATACGTCACCGACCTTTGCTTGGATCCACCGAAATACCACCATCTGTGATGATATGCCCAAGGAAAGAGACTTCCTTCAACCAAAAATCACACTTGCTAAACTTGGCATACAACTGATGCTCTCTCAGCTTTTGCAACACAAGCCTCAGATGTTCTTCATGCTCCTTCTCATTCTTGGAGTAAATCAAGATGTCATCGATGAACACCACAACAAACTTGTCCGGGTACTCCATAAAAACTTTGTTCATCGGATACATGAAGTAGGCGGGTGCATTGGTCGATCCAAAAGACATGACGGTGTACTCATAGAGTCCATACCTAGTAGTGAACGCGATCTTAGGAATATCCGATAATCGATCCTCATCTGATGATAACCAGAACGTAAATCAATCTTTGAAAACACCTTAGCACCTCTCATCTGATCAAACAAATCGTCAATGCGGGGCAATGGATACTTATTCTTGATAGTAACATCGTTGAGCGATCGGTAATCCACACACATCCGCTGAGTACCATCCTTCTTCTCCACAAAGATAACCGGTGCTCCCCAAGGTGATGAGCTAGGACGAATGAATCCCTTCTCCAATAGCTCCTTAATCTGCTTCTTAAGCTCAAGTAATTGATCACTGGACATTCTGTAGGGGCGCTTAGAGATAGGTGCAGTACCAGGTAAAAGATCGATAACAAACTCAACTTCTCGATCAGGCGGCATACCCGGCGGCTCATGCGGGAACACATACGGGTAATCACACACCACCTTAATGTCCTCCAAAGATTCACCATTCATCTGGTTTACTGAACACACTTCTACTGATGGTAGCGTAGCTACAAATTCAATCCGTTCGCCGTCTAAAGCGGTGAGGAGAACTGACTTCGTGGCACACCGGATTTCTCCTTTGAACTTTCCCAACCATCCCATTCCAAGTACCACATCAATGCCGATAGAATCCAATACTATGGGGTCTGCTTGAAAATCCTTCCCCAAAATCTGAAGGTTGACCCTGTTACACCTGTATAGTGCCTTTATGTCTCCTCTGGCGGAACTAACTAGCATGGGACGTGGCATGGTGCTCATGGGGATGTTAAGTTTAGCTGCGCAGTGAGAAGTAATGAAAGAATGAGTTGCTCCAGCATCAAACAAAACTGAAGCGAGAGCGGAGTTGACAAGACACATGCCGAACACTACTCGGGGGTTCTCTTGAGCAGTCTCTGCACTCACGTGGTTGACTCTACCACGTGCAAAATTCTGTTTTCCCTTGCTGCCCTTCGAAATCTGGCTCTCGTTCCTCATCTGCTGGCTATGCTGACTCTGTGCTGGAGTGTTGGGGGCATTCCTCTTAGGACAGGCATTTACATAATGCCCAACCTTTCCACACCTCAAGCAGGCGGTACCTCTAGGGTTGCTAGTCTTCACTGGGGTGACAACTGGCGCCATCTGACGACTCCGTAGAGAACGGGGTCGTGAAGTCTGCTGCACTGGACACTGAAATTGTTGTTGACCAAAGTCCTCAATGGGGCTTCCATACTGAAAAGGAGTCTCTTGAGGTGGATTAAAGCGGGGGCGAGTGTTACTTCCGGACGTCCAGGGGTGGTGGCTTTCCTCTTTAGGTCTTCCAACTCCTTGCGAATGTACTCTAAACCAATGGCCTTGTCTAGCAACATCTGGAAGGATGGGAAGGTGTGGGATATGAGCTGGTACCGGAGTGGTTCGGCTAATCCCTCCAAGAACAACTCTTGCTTCTTCACATCATCAACAACCTCCTCAGGAGCATAACGAGACAACTCAACGAACTTGTCCCTGTACTCTATCACAGACATCTCTCCTTGCTTGAGTGCCAGGAACTCCTTCTTCTTTAACTTCATAAGGCTGGCAGGTATATGATAGCTCCTGAAGCTGGTGGTGAACTCCTGTCAAGTGATAGCATCAGGGGTGGCATGAGCGGCAACGTAGGCATCCCTCCAAGCTGACGCTGTCCCCTGAAGTCGACCTGAAGCATACAAGACCTTCTCTCTATCGTCGCATTGTGCGATGGTGAGCATCTTCTCCACTGTCTTCAGCCAATCGTCAGCCTCCAATGGATCAACTGCATGAGAAAACACCGGCGGGCAATGACTCATGAACTGCTGGTGCTTGTCCTTATGGGGCTGGTTCTGATTTATCTGAGCCTGCATGCTTGTCATGTTGGTGGACATGTCCTGGAGAAGCTGCATCTGTGCAGCCAGAAACTGCTGCATCGCCGGATCCATTTGACTTTGCTGTTGGGTGATACTAAAACGGCCACTCGTCCTCTGATGTGGATCCAAACCTGGTGTTCACCATCTAAGGGTTAGGATCATGAGATTTAAATACTAGAGTAAAGAGATAACTCCGAAAGATGAAGCAACACGAACTTCCAGATTAAGACAGATTATGCTTGCCCCAATAAATCAAGTGCAACTATCATTGTTGATACCCATAAATTATGAAATTTCTCCAGAACAGGGGGTATGAAATTATGAAACTAGTCCAACCGGAATCAACTCAATCGGAGATCTAGAAGTTCAGATACAAAATAAACAAGTCGACTGGTTCAGCAGAGTTTCCAGATTCTGGTAGCTCCAATGTTTCGTTCATAACTCCCAGAATATACATTGGATGTTGCTGAATTTTTGATAGAAAATCCTATATGGAATTTGTGAACTAATCCAACTGGTTTCATGTCGTTTGGAATTCTGTAGCTTGAGATATAACCAAAACATTACTGCTATGTCAGAGAGCTGCGGGAACAGATTTTGTATCCACAAGATTTGTTGGAGAGAAAAAGAAAGTTGGATAAGGGAAGGGTGGATAAAGCAAAGATTACTCAAGGTTGCGAGGATCGGGAAGGAATTGCACCCCCACTAACAAGCTAACTACTAAACTCGATGTCATTGTGGTCATCACTCCACAACACACCGCACTCAAACAAAGATCCAAATCAAGCATTTATCACAAAATCAAACATTCAAACACACCTCTAAACTAAGCACACGTTAAGACGCTCGCATCTATCGATTTTTCTAAGAAAGATCTTAAAGCTCCTATATCCTATTGAAGAAGATCGTTGAGATGAACAAGATGGGGTCACTTGATTACTGGGAACGATCACGAACACGGGAAGGGTAGGGGCAAGAAAGATTGGAGAGGAGTACAGCAGATGCTAAAGGTTCCTTAAGGCAAGATCAAGGAAGTTTAGAGTGAAAAGATTGATCAAGATAAGGTAGAGAACAAGTAGGTTATCAAGGATGAGGTTAAAAGCAAGGATAAGTGTAGTAAAATAGAATTAAAGCATAGCATGAAGTGGGAATGGCTTCTATGATATTATAATCCTTAAATTCGACCATTTTCCAACTAGGCTAACGTCCTACAGTCAACACGGCTCTGATACCACTTTGTCACACCCGAATTTGAAGACAAACTCGAATGCATAAATTACATGTGCGCCAGGATCAAGTTACACACACGTAATGACTCAGTGAATATCAGATACAGTGCCAAAGCGTAAAAGAGAGTATTAAAACCATTACATGACCGAGAGTCTCAACATCGTATCATCAGAGCGAGCAACTAGCAGCGGATCTTCAGAAAGGAACTCCACGGCGGTACCGGCGATGGCACGCACGCCTAGCACTCATCATCATCTTCAAGTCTGAGCAGCAATCCGGGTTGTGTAGATGCAATAAATAAACAAGCGTGAGCACATGTCGTACTCAGCAAGAGAGGAATATCATAATAAACATGCAAGGCTGTATATGTGGATGGCCAAGGGGTTTAAGCAGGTTAGCATTTTAGTTGATCAAATTTTATTAAGCAACTTACTTACTAGCAAATGTAAGTGTATACCATCCCACACTTAATGTGTAACATCATAACCATGAACATAAAGTAAAGAATAAATTAAATTCATCTTCCGATAGATTAATCATGTGAGGGTCCAGGCCGCTCTTGACCGTGAGCACGGCTAATCGATTAGTTTTAAACACTCTGCCGAGAGGTTGTACATCTTTACCCACAAGTCGCGTAAAAACTCCGAAGAGCTTTAGACCCAACCACGCGATGCCGATCGGGCATCATACCACACTCGCCGAGGTGTGATTGCATAGGGACGCTACGAGGCCTTTACAAAGATTCCCTAATGTGTAGCAACCCACTAGGTTTCGGGACGAAGCGGGGCATAAAGCTCCCTAGCGGGTACCGTGTCTTAGCAAAGCCCAACTCCCCGCTGGAGCGAGTCTATACTCCGTCAACGCCTCCCCATTTGTCCCTTTCAGGTAAGATCACCACAACACCAAGGTCTCTAATTATTCAGCCAAGCCAGAGCCATATAGCCTTGTGGTTGTACTGTTGTCCTGGGTGGTTCTCCATGTTCCAATTAAGCATATGGTCTTGCAATTAAATTACCATCAAAGAACATAGAGCATAAACGGATATCATGTTGTTTATTACCAACCCAGTTGAGCAACTAAGCAGCATCTACCATCAATATTAATTAAGTAACCCAGTTACAAGGCAACTGTCAAAAGAATCTAGGCATAGTCCTTAATAGGAACCCGTCAAAGTTAATGCAAGCAAGAAGATAAATACAGTGATTAAATGCATGTTCATATGGGATAAAGCGGGTATGACCAAGGACACTTGCCTCTCACAAGATCCGGATTTGCTCAGAGTCTTCAAGTCTTCACCACGGAAAATCTTCGGACTGCTCGTTCTCTACGCATCACACATTCACATGCAAGAGACAAAACAATAAAATAAGAAAACAATTCACCAATCACTTCAAACAGGAACAAAAGCTTCACTAAACTGATCTACTCGTCGAGATGAACAAATGGACATAAAGAACGCTAAAAACGGAGCTAGAACGCGTAATCTACGACCGAAACAAGGTATAGGGGCTATTCTGCAGGAAAACTAGGCTTACAGGGGCCTAACTGCAAAAACTCAGGGCTAAAACAGAATTATGCTTATAAACACAGGGTCTAAAGCACAAAACTTCAGGAGCTGGATTGCGGGCACAAATCTTAGAAAAATTAGGGTTAAAACCGTAAAGATCTGGACCTATTTGTAAGGGCTCCTCTAAGGTGGGGGGACCGGCCTGCAGAAATGAAAAAGGCAAGGGCCTCTTTTGCAAAACGCGTGGCGGCCGGCGGTTGACCGGTATGCCGCCGGTTGACCCCGAGGCTAGATGCGATCTGGACCGTCAGATGAAGATCCAACGGCGCAGGTGCCGTGCGAGCGTGGGCGGCGGCGAGGCACCGGCCGGCGGCGACGCGGGCACGGCGGCGCGTCGACGGCGAGCGGCGCAACGGCGTTAGGGGGCTTGGGTGCTCCGTTCGCGCGGAAACTCCACCGGGACGACGGCGAGCGCCCGCGGACTCATCGGTGGGCTTCCGGAGTGGCGACGGCGAAGCGAGGGCGGCGCACGGCGAGCGGCCGCGGCGGGGCAAGTCCGGGCGAGCACGGGAACACGCGGTGAAACGCGGAATCGCGCGCAGGACGCATCAGCGTGCTCCTCACCTTCACGCGCGGCTCCTGAAGCGATTCACGGCGGCGGAAAGGCGGCGACGGAGCGAAATCGAAGCGGCGGCCGGCGGCCTAGGGTTTGAAGGTTTGGGCGGCGCGGGTAGCTAGGGTTAGGGGAAACCGATGCGGCGCACGCGGCGGCGCGCTTTAAAAGGTAGGGCAGCCCCGACGCGTGGGCCCAAGGGAAGCGGGGGTGCGCGGGTGCGGCCGGCGCGAGGTGCGGCGCGCGCGGTCAAGTCCGGCTCGGGGGTCCGGCCGGAGGTCGGGGATGACCACCGGGCCCCACCCGTCGGCGGGACGCGAGAGGAGGCGGCGCGGGTCGGCATGCGGGCCGCTGGTGGGCTGCCGGATGCGGGCTGCGCGAGAGCTAGCTGGCTGCGCTGGGCCGTGCGGCTGACTAAGCGAGCTGGGCCACGGAGAGAGAAAACAGTGCTGGGCTGCAAGGAGGGTTTGGGCCAAAAGAGGAGAAGGTAAAGGAGGGAAAGAAATTCTTTTTGCCATTTTCAAAAGAGCTCACCAAACTTGAATTCAAACACAAATTTGAATTCAAACAAATGCGAACAATGCAACAGCATGCGTGCAACAGTAAACTCCTATAGTTCATTAATTTAATTAAGAAAATACTTAAATGCCTATAAAAATTAAATAAAACCTTAAAAATCCTTAAACAAGCATTTGTTGCTAAGCAAAATTTTATTAAAACAATAATTAAAATTTTAGAGTGTTACAAATCCTACCCCCTTAAGATGAATCTCGTCCTCGAGATTCGGAAGGATCAACAAAAAGATCGGGATAGTCTTCCTTCGCTCATCCTCTCTTTCCCAAGTTGCCTCATCCTCTCGCATGATTACTCCACTGCACCTTGCACATCCTGATCACCCGATTCCTTGTGACACGTGCTAAAGTTTCCAAGATCCGGATAGGACGTTCAGTGTAAGTGAGATCCTCCTTGACAGTCAAACCATCCATAGGTAGTGGCTCTTTATCATGAGGTTGGAGACCCTTTTTCAATTGAGAGATATGGAACACGTCATGCACATCCGAGAGCTGATTTGGTAACTCCAACCTGTAGGCTACTTCTCCCACTCTCTCTAAGATCTTGAAAGGCCCGATAAAGCGAGGTGACAACTTTCCCTTTACTTTAAACCTGCGCAAACCTCTGATCGGTGACACTTTTAGGTACACATAGTCACCTTCTTGGAGAACCACATCTCTCCTCTTTCCATCCGCATAACTTTTCTCGCCTTGATTGAGCAGCCCTCAAGTTTTCTCTTATGATCCGAACTTGTCTTTCGCTTCCTTAATGATATCGGTTCCAAACAACCGACTCTCTCCCGTTTGGCTCCAATACAAAGGTGTTCTACACTTTCTCCCATACAATGCCTCGAAGGGTGCCATCTTGAGGCTAGCCCGGTAACCGTTGTTGTAAGAAAACTCGGCCGTAGGGCAAACTCTTATCCCGGCCTACCTCCATGCTTAAGAGCACAAGCTCTCAACATGTCCTCCGAATCCGGTTAGTCCTCTCGATCCGTCCATCCGTTTGTGGGTGATAGGCTGAGCTGAAAGTTAACTTCGTATCCAAGGATTCATGAAGCTTTTCCCAGAAACGAGATGTGAACTGAGTACCCCTGTCGGACACTATCTTTTTAGGTACACCATGCAAGCACACGATCCTGGACATGTACAACTCAGCTAGCTTTGCCCCTGTATAGGTGGTTCGCACTGGTATGAAGTGAGCAACCTTTGTTAAACGATCCACTATAACCCATATTGAATCATATCCATCACGAGTACGGGGCAACCCAACAATGAAATCCATACCAATCTCTTCCCACTTCCACTCTGGCACCTTCAACGGCTGAAGCAATCCCGCTGGCTTTTGATGCTCAGCTTTAACCCTATGACAGGTGTCGCACAAGGCCACATGGGCGGCTACATCCCTCTTCATCCCATACCACCAATACCTTTGCTTGAGATCTTGATACATCTTGGTGCTTCCTGGGTGAATGGAATAAGCTGAATCATGAGCCTCTCTTAAGATGGTCTTTCGGAGATCTCCCACATCAGGCACACAAATCCTGTTCCTAAACCATATAGTTCCCTGATCATCCTCTATGAAATCCGTGGCTTTACCCTTTTCCATAGTCTCTCTGATTTCTTTTATCTCTATATCTTCCAGTTGTCCTTTGCGTATCTCCCCGCTCCAAGACAGACTCTACCTCCAGGGTAACTCCTTCGGTTTGAGCAACCATCCCCAGATTGAGTTTCTCAAACTCCTTCATCAGCTCTTCAGGCAACCGGAATGTCAAAGCCATGTTGGCATGTCCCTTCCGACTCAAAGCATCTGCCACCAAGTTTGCCTTCCCAGGATGATAGTGTATCTCCAGGTCATAATCCTTGATCAGCTCTAACCAGCGACGTTGTCTCATATTCAAATCTTTACGAGTGAAGATGTACTTTAAACTCTTATGATCCGTATAAACGGCACTTGGTTCCCATAACGTAGTGTCTCCAAATCTTCAACGCGTGAACCACCGTCGCTAACTCCGCATCATGGGTAGGATAATTCAGCTCATGTTTCCTCAACTCGTCGAGATGCATAGGCTATAACATGTCCTTCCTGCATGAGAACACAACCTAAACCTTGTCGGGATGCATCGCAGTAGATATCAAAACTCTTTTGCAGGTTTGGCATCACTAGAATTGGAGCTGAAGTCAACCTCTTCTTCAATTCCTCAAAACTGGCTTGACAGGCATCCGTCCACTTGAACTCTTTATCCTTCTCCAGTAGTGACGTAAGCGGCTTTGCTACTTTAGAGAACCCTTCAATGAAACGACGATAATACCCTGCAAGGCCAAGGAAACTCCTGATCTCCTTGACAGTCCGTGGCGGCTCCCATTTCAATACGTCACTGACCTTTGCTGGATCCACTGAAATACCACCATCTGTGATGATATGCCCAAGGAAAGAGACTTCCTTCAACCAAAAATCACACTTGCTAAACTTGGCATACAACTGATGCTCTCTCAGCTTTTGCAACACAAGCCTCAGATGTTCTTCATGCTCCTTCTCATTCTTGGAGTAAATCAAGATGTCATCGATGAACACCACAACAAACTTGTCCAGGTACTCCATAAAAACTTTGTTCATCAGATACATGAAGTAGGCAGGTGCATTGGTCAGTCCAAAAGACATGACGGTGTACTCATAGAGTCCATACCTAGTAGTGAACGCAGTCTTAGGAATATCCGATAATCTGATCCTCATCTGATGATAACCAGAACGTAAATCAATCTTTGAAAACACCTTAGCACCTCTCATCTGATCAAACAAATCGTCAATGCGGGGCAATGGATACTTATTCTTGATAGTAACATCGTTGAGCGATCGGTAATCCACACACATCCGCTGAGTACCATCCTTCTTCTCCACAAAGATAACCGGTGCTCCCCAAGGTGATGAGCTAGGACGAATGAATCCCTTCTCCAATAGCTCCTTAATCTGCTTCTTAAGCTCAAGTAATTGATCACCGGACATTCGTAGGGGCGCTTAGAGATAGGTGCGGTACCGGGTAAAAGATCGATAACAAACTCAACTTCTCGATCGGGCGGCATACCCGGCGGCTCATCCGGGAACACATCCGGGTAATCACACACCACCTTAATGTCCTCCAAAGATTCACCATTCATCCGGTTTCTCGAACACACTTCTACTGATGGTAGCGTAGCTACAAATTCAATCTGTTCGCCGTCTAAACTGGTGAGGAGAACTGACTTCGTGGCACACCGGATTTCTCCTTTGAACTTTCCCAACCATCCCATTCCAAGTACCACATCAATGCCGATAGAATCCAATACTATGGGGTCTGCTTGAAAATCCTTCCCCAAAATCTGAAGGTTGACCCTGTTACACCTGTATAGTGCCTTTATGTCTCCTCTGGCGGAACTAACTAGCATGGGACGTGGCATGGTGCTCATGGGGATGTTAAGTTTAGCTGCGCAGTGAGAAGTAATGAAAGAATGAGTTGCTCCAGCATCAAACAAAACTGAAGCGAGAGCGGAGTTGACAAGACACATGCCGAACACTACTCGGGGGTTCTCTTGAGCAGTCTCTGCACTCACGTGGTTGACTCTGCCTCGTGCAAAATTCTGTTTTCCCTTGCTGCCCTTCGAAATCTGACTCTCGTTCCTCATCTGCTGGCTATGCTGACTCGGTGCTGGAGTGTTGGGGGCATTCCTCTTAGGGCAGGCATTTACATAATGCCCAACCTTTCCACACCTCAAGCAGGCGGTACCTCTAGGGTTGCTAGTCTTCACTGGGGTGACAACTGGCGCCATCTGACGACTCCGTAGAGAACGGGGTCGTGAGGTCTCGGTGACCGGACACTGAAATTGTTGTTGACCAAAGTCCTCAATGGGGCTTCCATACTGAAAAGGAGTCTCTTGAGGTGGATTAAAGCGGGGGCGAGTGTTACTTCCAGACTGTCCAGGGGTGGTGGCTTTCCTCTTTAGGTCTTCCAACTCCTTGCGAATGTACTCTAAACCAATGGCCTTGTCTAGCAACATCTGGAAGGATGGGAAGGTGTGGGATATGAGCTGGTACCGGAGTGGTTCGGCTAATCCCTCCAAGAACAACTCTTGCTTCTTCACATCATCAACAACCTCCTCAGGAGCATAACGAGACAACTCAACGAACTTGTCCCTGTACTCTATCACAGACATCTCTCCTTGCTTGAGTGCCAGGAACTCCTTCTTCTTTAACTTCATAAGGCTGGCAGGTATATGATAGCTCCTGAAGCTGGTGGTGAACTCTGCCAAGTGATAGCATCAGGGGTGGCATGAGCGGCAACGTAGGCATCCCACCAAGCTGACGCTGTCCCCTGAAGTCGACCTGAAGCATACAAGACCTTCTCTCTATCGTCGCATTGTGCGATGGTGAGCATCTTCTCCACTGTCTTCAGCCAATCGTCAGCCTCCAATGGATCAACTGCATGAGAAAACACCGGCGGGCAATGACTCATGAACTGCTGGTGCTTGTCCTTATGGGGCTGGTTCTGATTTATCCGAGCTCGCATGCTTGTCATGTTGGTGGACATGTCCTGGAGAAGCCGCATCCGTGCGCCGAAACCGCTGCATCGCCGGATCCATTTGACTTTGCTTTGTTGGGTGATACTAAAACGGCCACTCGTCCTCTGATGTGGATCCAAACCTGGTGTTCACCATCTAAGGGTTAGGATCATGAGATTTAAATACTAGAGTAAAGAGATAACTCCGAAAGATGAAGCAACACGAACTTCCAGATTAAGACAGATTATGCTTGCCCCAATAAATCAAGTGCAACTATCATTGTTGATACCCATAAATTATGAAATTTCTCCAGAACAGGGGGTATGAAATTATGAAACTAGTCCAACCGGAATCAACTCAATCGGAGATCTAGAAGTTCAGATACAAAATAAACAAGTCGACTGGTTCAGCAGAGTTTCCAGATTCTGGTAGCTCCAATGTTTCGTTCATAACTCCCATAATATACATTGGATGTTGCTGAATTTTTGATAGAAAATCCTATATGGAATTTGTGAACTAATCCAACTGGTTTCATGTCGTTTGGAATTCTGTAGCTTGAGATATAACCAAAACATTACTGCTATGTCAGAGAGCTGCGGGAACAGATTTTGTATCCACAAGATTTGTTGGAGAGAAAAAGAAAGTTGGATAAGGGAAGGGTGGATAAAGCAAAGATTACTCAAGGTTGCGAGGATCGGGAAGGAATTGCACCCCCACTAACAAGCTAACTACTAAACTCGATGTCATTGTGGTCATCACTCCACAACACACCGCACTCAAACAAAGATCCAAATCAAGCATTTATCACAAAATCAAACATTCAAACACACCTCTAAACTAAGCACACGTTAAGACGCTCGCATCTATCGATTTTTCTAAGAAAGATCTTAAAGCTCCTATATCCTATTGAAGAAGATCGTTGAGATGAACAAGATGGGGTCACTTGATTGCGGGAACGATCACGAACACAGGTAGGGTAGGGGCAAGAAAGATTGGAGAGGAGTACAGCAGATGCTAAAGGTTCCTTAAGGCAAGATCAAGGAAGTTTAGAGTGAAAAGATTGATCAAGATAAGGTAGAGAACAAGTAGGTTATCAAGGATGAGGTTAAAAGCAAGGATAAGTGTAGTAAAATAGAATTAAAGCATAGCATGAAGTGGGAATGGCTTCTATGATATTATAATCCTTAAATTCGACCATTTTCCAACTAGGCTAACGTCCTACAGTCAACACGGCTCTGATACCACTTTGTCACACCCGAATTTGAAGACAAACTTGAATGCATAAATTACATGTGCGCCAGGATCAAGTTACACACACGTAATGACTCAGTAAATATCAGATACAGTGCCAAAGCGTAAAAGAGAGTATTAAAACCATTACATGACCGAGAGTCTCAACATCGTATCATCAGAGCGAGCAACTAGCAGCGGATCTTCAGAAAGGAACTCCACAGGCAGCTGACTGATGGCACGCACGCCTAGCACTCATCATCATCTTCAAGTCTGAGCAGCAATCCGGGTTGTGTAGATGCAATAAATAAACAAGCGTGAGCACATGTCGTACTCAGCAAGAGAGGAATATCATAATAAACATGCAAGGCTGTATATGTGGATGGCCAAGGGGTTTAAGCAGGTTAGCATTTTAGTTGATCAAATTTTATTAAGCAACTTACTTACTAGCAAATGTAAGTGTATACCATCCCACACTTAATGTGTAACATCATAACCATGAACATAAAGTAAAGAATAAATTAAATTCATCTTCTGATAGATTAATCATGTGAGGGTCCAGGCCGCTCTTGACCGTGAGCACGGCTAATCGATTAGTTTTAAACACTCTGGAGGTTGTACATCTTTACCCACAAGTCGCGTAAAAACTCCGAAGAGCTTTAGACCCAACCACGCGATGCTGATCAGGCATCATACCACACTTCCGAGGTGTGATTGCATAGGACGCTACGAGGCCTTTACAAAGATTCCCCAATGTGTAGCAACCCACTAGGTTTCAGGACGAAGCGGGGCATAAAGCTCCCTAGCGGGTACCGTGTCTTAGCAAAGCCCAACTCCCCGCTAGAGCAGGTCTATACTCCGTCAACGCCTCCCCATTTGTCCCTTTCAGGTAAGATCACCACAACACCAAGGTCTCTAATTATTCGGCCAAGCCGAGCCATATAGCCTTGTGGTTGTCTTGTTGTCCGGGTGGTTCTCCATGTTCCAATTAAGCATATGGTCTTGCAATTAAATTTCCATCAAAGAACATAGAGCATAAACGGATATCATGTTGTTTATTACCAACCCGGTTGAGCAACTAAGCAGCATCTACCATCAATATTAATTAAGTAACCCGAGTTACAAGGCAAGCGTCAAAAGAATCTAGGCATAGTCCTTAATAGGAACCCGTCAAAGTTAATGCAAGCAAGAAGATAAATACAGTGATTAAATGCATGTTCATATGGGATAAAGCGGGTATGACCAAGGACACTTGCCTCTCACAAGATCCGGATTTGCTCAGAGTCTTCAAGTCTTCACCACGGAAAATCTTCGGACTGCTCGTTCTCTACGCATCACACATTCACATGCAAGAGACAAAACAATAAAATAAGAAAACAATTCACCAATCACTTCAAACAGGAACAAAAGCTTCACTAAACTGATCTACTCGTCGAGATGAACAAATGGACATAAAGAACGCTAAAAACGGAGCTAGAACGCGTAATCTACGACCGAAACAAGGTACGGGGGCTATTCGCACGGAAAACTAGGCTTACGGGGGCCTAAGCGCAAAAACTCGGGGCTAAAACAGAATTATGCTTATAAACACAGGGTCTAAAGCACAAAACTTCAGGGGCTGGATTGCGGGCACAAATCTTAGAAAAATTAGGGTTAAAACCGTAAAGATCTGGACCTATTTGTAAGGGCTCCTCTAAGGTGGGGGGACCGGCCTGCAGAAATGAAAAAGGCAAGGGCCTCTTTTGCAAAACGCGTGGCGGCCGGCGGTTGACCGGTATGCCGCCGGTTGACCCCGCGGCTAGATGCGATCTGGACCGTCAGATGAAGATCCAACGGCGTAGGTGCCGTGCGAGCGTGGGCGGCGGCGAGGCACGGCCGGCGGCGGCGCGGGCACGGCGGCGCGTCGACGGCGGCGGCGGCGCAACGGCGTTAGGGGGGCATGGGTGCTCCGTTCGGCTGCGGAAACTCCACCGGGACGACGGCGAGCGCCCCGCGGACTCATCGGTGGGCTTCCGGAGTGGCGACGGCGAAGCGAGGGCGGCGCACGGCGAGCGGCCGCGGCGGGGCAAGTCCGGCGAGCCGAGAACGCGCGGTGAAACGCGGAATCGCGCGCAGGACGCATCAGCGTGCTCCTCACCTTCACGCGCGGCTCCCGAAGCGATTCACGGCGGCGGAAAGGCGGCGACGGAGCGGAATCAAAGCGGCGGCCGGCGGCCTAGGGTTTGAAGGTTTGGGCGGCGGCGCGGGTAGCTAGGGTTAGGGGAAACCGATGCGGCACACGCGGCGGCGCGCTTTAAAAAGTAGGGCAGCCCCGACGCGTGGGCCCAAGGGGAGCGGGGGTGCGCGGGTGCGGTCGGCGCGAGGTGCGGCGCGCGCGGTCAAGTCCGGCTCGGGGGTCGGCCGGAGGTCGGGGATGACCACCGGGCCCCACCCGTCGGCGGGACGCGAGAGAGGAGGCGGCGCGGGTCGGCTGCGGGCCGCCGGTGGGGCTGCCGGATGCGGGCTGCGCGAGAGCTAGCTGGCTGCGCTGGGCCGTGCGGCTGACTAAGCGAGCTGGGCCACGGAGAGAGAAAACAGTGCTGGGCTGCAAGGAGGGTTTGGGCCAAAAGAGGAGAAGGTAAAGGAGGGAAAGAAATTCTTTTTGCCATTTTCAAAAGAGCTCACCAAACTTGAATTCAAACACAAATTTGAATTCAATCAAATGCGAACAATGCAACAGCATGCGTGCAACAGTAAACTCCTTTAGTTCATTAATTTAATTAAGAAAATACTTAAATGCCTATAAAAATTAAATAAAACCTTAAAAATCCTTAAACAAGCATTTGTTGCTAAGCAAAATTTTATTAAAACAATAATTAAAATTTTAGAGTGTTACACTGTGCCCCTCTCGGCAAAGAGCTATCAGCTAACCCGCTCTCCTAATTAATCGGCTAAGCCAGAGCCATGTGGACTGTGGTTGTACTGTTATCTTGGGTGGTTCTCCATGTTCCGATTATATATCAAGTTATCTTGTTTTAAGCTCAAAGCACATTATATAAACAAAACTGAGATGTATAACATAAACAAAGCATAACCAAACTCATGTAAAGCAAACTAAGCATTTATCTACCCCAAGCATTTGTTTAAACAGGGTTGATCAAGGTAAAGTGGTAAAGTATCTAGTCAAGTCCTTAACTAGGTGTTTGCCCATCAGGTTTATGCATAGCAACAGGAATAGTAAACATTGTTTAACATGCAGTGACATAGGTTCAAAAAGATAATGCAGAGGGGGAAAGCCACTTGCCTTCCTCTACGTGTTGAGTGAAATCTTCCTCGAAGACAGGCTCTTCCTGATCACCTCCGACAGGGAGCTCAGACGAAATAGGCACGATATCTACGAGTCAAACATGAACAACAAACAATAAATAAAACAGTACACCAAACAGTAACAAAACTGGTAAATTTGCTGTTTAAAAGATTCTACTCGTCGAGACGATCATTTCGGTATATAGAACGCTAAAAACGGAGTTAAAATGAGAAAGATATGATTAAAACAGTTTACAGGGACCTATCTGCAAGAAAACTAAGTTTACAGGGCTTTTTACAAATAAAAACAGGGCTAAAACATAATTATAAAATAAAACAGAGGGGTCTAAATGCTAAAAGGATGAAAAAAGACCTTTAATAAAGAAATCTAGGCTGTCCAGGGGCTAAAACATAAAAATCAGGACCTAACCGTAAGAATTCTCAAAGGTGGAAGGACCGGCTTGTGAAACTGTAAAAACACAGGGGCTCTTAAAGGAAATCGGCTCGGCTGAGCCATGGATCTTCGATCCAACGGCTGAGGGTGTCGTGGACCCAGCCGTGGGCGCGGTCCACAAGCCCACGGTGGACCGATCTTTAAACGCGAAGGGGTACGCGCCCCAGACCGTCCATCGCAGATCCAAGGGCCCTGGACGCGTGCGTGCGGGATGCGGCGGCGACGTCGCCGGAGACAGAGGCGGCGTGGCGGTGCCTCACCGGGAACTCGCCGGCGCACCCTATCTTGCTGCTCAGGGCGCCATTTCGCGCGCACGTGGGCTCTACGCGTAGCTGGGGAGCATGCGAGCAAGCCTAGGGGGTCAGGGGGATGGCGCAGGCATCCACGGCGGCCGGCGCCGGAAGGGGCGGATCGGCCTCGCCGGCGAGCCCGTGGAGCGGCTTAAACGTGCAAGGAAGGGAAAAACGGGCAGGGGAAACCTTGCTCACCACGTGAAGAAGCGTCGGGCGACCTCACGGGCGAAGGGGAGGCGGCAGCGAAGTGGTTCGACGACGGCGGCGGCTCGGGCGGCGCTCCGGCAGGCGGGGACCCAAGCTCCAAGCGTCGCGCGATCCGGGTGACGGCTTTCCCTGGACAACAAGCGCCACGTGAGGCAAACGATCGCATCCGGGGAAGAAAAGGATAAGGCGGCGATGTACTTCACTGTCGGCATCCGGCGGCGGGATGAAGCAGTGGCGGCGGCGCCGGGGAAATTGGGCTCGAGTGCGTGGAGTAGTGTGCTGCGGGTGCGAAAGGGAGGCGCAGGGGCTCGTGTGCGAGCTTAAATAGCAGCAGGGGGAGAAAGGAGAGGAGATGGAAGGGGGATCATCGGCCGGCGTCCTTGCCATTGATGGTCGGCGGGCGATCCGGCACGATTGGCAATAGAGAGGGGAAACGGCAAGGAAACGGAGGAGAATTTGATTGGGATAGTTATTGCCTTAATTGGCTTGTTCAAGCAGCAGGGGAAAGGAAAGGGAGACGGCGGGAATCGCGGCTGCGGCGGCAGGCCGGCGAAGCAGAGGAGAAGAAGAAAGGAAGGGGAAGAAGGCGGGGCTGACAGGTGGGACCCAGGTGCCAGCGCTAGCGGGGAAAAAGAAAAAGGAGAGGAGGAGAGGTGGGCCGGCGCAGGTGTTGGTTGACGGGCCGCTGGGCCGTCTGGGCTGAAAGGGGAGCCGACGAGGTTTTTCTTTTTTTTCTCTTTTTCTTTTTCAAACTTCATTTTCAAACCATTTTTCTTTTCAAATTCAAATCAAACTTTTTCAAACTTTTTTCTCAAGAATTTTATAAACTTTTTAGAAACCACACAAGCAACCAAAAACCATGCAAGCCAACTGATGATGCACAAACACTTGTTGTCTCTAAGTTTATTAAATTATATTTAATATTTTAGAGCTCAATTTAAATAGCAATTTAAATTCTTTAAATCCTTAAGACTAATTTAAGTTGCTAAGTGATTTTAGTGATGGAATTTTAGGGTGTCACACAAGCTTAGGTTGTTAGCCGCTAGCTTGCAACGACTCAATGTTCACGACTTCATCTTGCTCTTTTTGAACCATGCGGCACACACTTGATCTCGTCGGCTACCAGGCCCCTCAAACCAAGCCTACTTTCTCTCCATCACCCGGAGGCGACCTCAGCATAGAACTTCTGAACTTGTTCTTCGCCTAGAACCTACCCAAGGGACCACATGGAAGTCTACTAGAGCAATGGGGAGACCAGCCCGGGGTTCAGTCAAACTGCTTATGTGGCGGCTCATCTCTACCCTTCGGGGGTACACGAGGTGTTTTGCAACTTGGAGTAGGGGTCGCGAACACAACCTTTGGACATTGTGGCATAGACTTGGTCACTTGACCAACAACATACATCCACTTGACCAACCTAGCACCTCTAGGAGAAGTTGAGTCTAGGAATTCGAATCAAATGATATTTCGTTGTATATATTTTTATTTGAACAATAATATCTATTTTCTTGTGTATGTCTATATATAAGTAGACATACATACATATATATGTGTAAGTATGTATACATAGATAAATAAATGAGACGACAATTACAATATATGTATATACTTAAAGAAACAATAATTATAATTACAAAACTAAAAATAGCTGGAAAAAAGGGAGCCAATACCGATCGGGACTAAAGGGCCCATGTGTGGCTGCACACAGGTGTGTGCCTGCGTTACCCTTTAGTTCTGTTTGTATTATCAACCAGGACTAAACGGGGAGGGGCTTTTGTCTCTCCACCTTAGTCCCGGTTGGTCTTTAAGTCCCTAAGGGCCTTACCAACCGAGACTAATGATTGGGTCCTTACCTATGCCTGCCCTAATATAATATCAGATCGCATGCATGCTTTCATCTAAAAACGAAACAGATGGATCATGGCACATAAGCTAACTACAACACCTGAAACGAAAATGCCATAAGCTATCTGCAACACAAAAAACAAAAACAGATATGTATCAGTGACAACAAAAGGAGAAGCCACTCCACATACATTGTTTGGAAGAATGCATCAACATTCTTTGACCCAACACTAGAATAGTCAAAAACCAGTGCAGTACAAAACTTCGGTATCAATAAACAGTTTTCTCTGCATACATGTTTTTTTATGAAGTATCTTTGACATGACATGCATTGGTGACCGAAGTTTAGTGTTTGCCATTTTCTCTTCTTTCAGTTCAACTTCAACAAACAATATAGTACACATTGGCTGTGCAACCTAGGTCACAACATTCTATAGAAAATGATTCCTTTTGGTGTTGTTATCAAGCACATCAGCTACAATGTCAGCCACAAACTTGGGTACTTCACCTTCTATTGGTAGTGTATAGAGCTTTTTTCCACTTCATTCTAGCAAGCAAGTAGCAAACATGGTTCACGATCATGAGACATTATTTAAAAAAGTAAATTGTAACAGCAGCATGTCAATACCGACTTAAATTAGCCAATTGGACATTTGGTGTGTAGCCATTTTTTCACATTGATGTGGCATACATTATGTTCCTTATCCTTATAATCGTCTCTGTGAAAACAATGTTTATATGCAGCAAGATTACTTCATTGCTCACAACACTTGATACTAGTGCAGCAAAAACTAATGTTTTGCATAATTATTGAAGCTGATGTCGCGGGAACTTCTGAATCTAGAAATATCTTTTGCTAATATGTGACACAACATGTTCACTGAAAAATGCTTAACAAGAATACTAACAATATGCTGGATATAATAGAACATTCACAATATACTATAGATATTGACATAATTTGCTCACCGTATACTAGATATTGACAGAACATGCACAATACAATTGATACTGACACTCACTGCGAAAAATAAAAAGTTGTTGTTGAACCATATAGTATGACACAAGTGAATTATGGTAGTTTTGCGAGAGAGCTGTAAGTAACATTGAACACAACAAGCATGCACATAAGCATGGCTAAACTACCAAATTTTGAACAAAAACAAGATTGCTACAAACACCAGTTGTTTGATGAAACCTAATGTTCTTTGACATGGCTCCTACATCAACAACAAAATACATGTCAGGACTGGATAACTAGCCAGCTTTACTCAGCTCGCTTCTACTCGGTTCTTAAAGAGCTGGCTCGGCTTGGCTCAACTCGTCTTAGTAGAAGCTTGAGCTTGCACGAGCCAGCTCGGGAGCCAAGCCAAGAAAACACAAACACATATACAAATTGTAATACAACAACATAGACAAGCATTCAATTGACATATGACTAGAGAAAAGTATTTTATGAAAAACAAAGAGAAAAAATTAACAAATATTGTAGATGGGAGTTGCAGCCCATGCTACTCATCTCCTGAATGGACAACATTGATGCTTCTTAGGTAGCACCGACCAACTTGTCCATGACATCTCCCACGGGATTGGCACCATTCTAAGCATCGAACCCAAAGGCATCATTGACGAGGGATCTGACTGTGGTTTCAAAAGGGGACAAGCAAAATGAGGGAGCAAGAGCGGAGCAGTGGCAGTCAATGCAGATCTGTCGACGCGAGTGGTGCAATGGGCCGCTGGGTTGAGGGAGGAGGGTGGAATAGATTGGTAGTACTAATTACTGTTGTGAGGGAGGAGAAGGGCAGTGGGTGGCACAGGCACAGGCTGTAATGGGAGAAATTGAGGAAGTGAATGTAACCACAATGACTTGTGGTGTAGGAGGCAATGGGGATGTGTGTGGTGGAAGCGGGAAGGTGGCTTACTAGCCTTATTTGGCCGCATTTTGGCTTTCTCTGAGGAGTGCACACGACATACATCGACAGATCGTTGTTATTACGTTACTTGTGAAACTCGCAGTCAGATCTCGAACTGTAGTGAACTCGCTCATTACAGTAACAAGCTAGAATACAAGCTCGAGCTGCTCATTAAGCTATCAAGACAGGCCGAGTTTGTCATGAGCTGAGCGTTCTAACGAGTCACAAGCATTTTGTTGAGCCCTAGGCGTGCACCATGTCCTTCAAGGTAAGAATTTTTGGGGCAAAAATATACCATTTTACTCCAACAATGGCGTGCTTGACCTACATGACTTTTGATAGTGGGACATTACAATTGCCAATGAAATTTTTTTCACTAATTCATACTTATTATTTAAAGAACATAGCAAATAACACATTGTTCTTACAACACAAAAATCTACAGAAATATAAACTAACAATGGTTGCAGAAAAAATATTGCAACAATTTTTCTTAAGTAGTTGCACTGAAAAGTGTTCCACAATAGGATTAATGTATGGCACAATCGGTGTAGACCATGTGAAAGGGCCTCTAGCCTAGTGGTTAGATCACCCGAGTACCACCCAATAGGTGTAGATTTGACTAACAGAGGATAGAAAAAAAATTACAAAAAATAGGCAGGGGTTCCACCTGCTGATTTTGATAAAAAAATAGGAGTATACCTTTTCTACATACTAATTAGTCATTGCAATTACAATGATTTTGTTGCAACAATTTTTTACGGTACTTGCAGTGTAACATCATTGTGGAAATATAGTTAGTCTATTGCCATGTATAACATGTTTGCTACAATACGAATAAAAATATTGCAACAATTATTTTGAAAACTTGCAACACAATAACATTGTGGCAATCACGCTACTGCTAGACATAACTTTTCGTGGCAATGCATACAACTACTCCCCCGTTCCCAATTATAGGTCATTCTGGATTTTCTAGATTCCTAAATATTATTATACATTTACACATAGTGTATATCTAAATGCATAACAACATTATTGAATAATAAATCCAAAACAATTTATAATTTGAAACGGAGGGAGCATATTGCAACATTTTTTTTAACTTCCAATGGAAATTTATTATATCAAAACGGTACAGCTATTTCCAAATCCACAATTTCCATTGAAATAAATCAAATCATTAGCAACAGATCATACGATAAATTAAACAAAAACAAAATATGGTATCACACGTAGGAGTGGAACGTGGCATTTAGTAATCGCAACCATTAATTACTTATTGCAAGGAGTCCATTGCATCAGTCAAGAATCTTTCTAATGGGTAATCACTGGTATTAATGCTCCACAAATCTTTACTACCACTAGTTAGTATTACCACCTGGACTTAAGGGGTCTTCAACTGGTTACTCGAAAATGAGCACATCTTTTACAAAGTCACATGTGTTGTGTAGGTGTGATTGTACGTAAGACGCAAGTGAGGATATAGGTCAGAAGCTCGAATCCCACACAGCACACATGTACATATTCTCTTGAAAAATCATGTGCACCTTCACCCATGTTACATTATTATTATTTGCCTGCAGATAGTGATGAGATTGCACCCTTCCAGTGGATATTTTTTTATGTCTTGGCATATCCTACCTGCAATTTGAGTGCATTTACTATCTTATTGTAGTCCTAATTACTATTAACACTAAGTTGTAAAACTTATTGCGGGTGGAAGCAAACACTAGTCTAACCATAGTTGAACTTTATGTTTTAAGTAGCAGGATTATGGTTTCTGGTTTCCTTGAACTGTTCATGAACTGTGGTGTTTTTAGTAAAATCTTACTAGTGAAAAAAAGATGAATCTTGTAAATTGCTCTACATGTCCAACAGAAAATTTCAAGTCGCTGGAATACTGAACAATCCTAAGGATCTTCAACCACGAATTATGTATCTTCAGAATTTAACAAGACAAATGCCATATGGTGGTAACTACACCATATATAAAACATCTACTCCCCTGGAACATAGAAACGAACAATCAACGATAAAAAGGATGGGTGATAACTTGTGATAGGTTGTGATATTCTTGTTTGCTTTGATTGATATGATCCTTGTAGATATCTCCCAGCCAGCTAGCTCTTTCAGGCTGTTTTTCACAAACCACCAATATACACGCATAAGTTATAAAACCCATGATTAATTTGGGTAACAATGCTTCCATTTCCCCTCTGAGTATTTTGACAAGCTGAATTGGGAAAGAATGTTTCATGCACCTCCATGTAAAATATTTTCCACATGAAGTAACTCAGGAATGGAAATGATTGTAATCAAAGGCTCTACAAGCAGAGAAAGTACACTGTTGTTGTGCACAGGCCATATCAAACATCTGCATAAATAATAAGTAATTTCAGAATGAGAAAGGATGCCGCTTCTTTCTGTAGCAGAGGATCAAGACAAATTGAAAACAGTTGAAGGATATTTTGCAGGGTGCACGACATTCTTAAACCGATACTTCAGTGTTCTAAAATGATATCTATATAATGAAAACAACAAGCAGCAATTAATGAGATGTAGATTAAACTTGTAAGTATTGGAACCACACGGGATGATTTCACATGTACAAACTAACCGATTTTATATATAGAGTGCAGGCACATCCCGACATATTCATGCTTGACAACTCGGCACCACACAATCACATAGCAATCCAGTAAACAATGTACAATTCCAAGAAAAACTCTGCACGGTATGTGAAAATAACTGGGTTATTCAGGAGGAAACAGTAATTACGATCAATAAACAAAAGGCGAATGATTGATGCAAGTACATTTGTGATTACGAAGTTCCACCTCTTTGCTTCCTTGTTTAATCAGGCTTTGACTATAGGAACGGATCCAATCATCTTGCGGCACTGCCTTCTTAGCTCACTGCTTTCACTACGCTGGACATCCAATTCACGCAATGAACTTGGAAGGTCCTCCAATTTTGGTATCGTCCGGATGGAGGGGCAGCTTCCGATCTTAAGTTTTTGCAGTGAACTTGGGAGACAGTTCTTGGGCAGACACCGTAGGCCCTGACATCCTTCTATCATCAACTCTTGCAGTGTACTTGGCAGCCCATACTTGGGCAACGACCGGAGGGCATCACATGGGTAGATGAATAATATCTGTAGGTTGGGAAGTCTGTGCAGCCCTTCAGGGAGGCCCTGCAGTTTGGGGCAGTTATGAAAGCTGATCCCCTTGAGAAGCGTGAGTAGCTGAAGTGCCTCCTCTTGTTCCTTTGTGAAGCACTCCATCTTTTTGTCGTTGTGAAAGTTGAGTTCGTTTAGTGAGAAAGAGAGCAGGGTACAAATGGGCACAGTGAGGACCTTTGCAATGTCATCAGTCTGAAGTGACTCTAGTTTGGAAGGCAGTGAGGGCAGTGACGGCTCGGAACAAGCAAAGAAATTGGGGGTTTCAGTGACATCTAAATGTGTGAGACGACCTTCGGTGATTAGCATCCACAATCCTTCCCCTCGTAAATCCCCACATCCCCTTATGAGAAGAGTAGTGAGAGAGGTGAGGTTTGAGAGAGGCAGCAGCGTCGCTGCACCCACTGCGCCTTCAAGACAGAGGTAATCAAGCGAGGTCGGGAAGGGGCAACAGGAAGTAAAGGGAGGTGAATATGAGGAGAGGAACCTGGGGCAACCTGTTATGTGTAAGGCTTGCAGGGAGCGCAAACATTGGAGGTCCCCTCCTCCATCGTTGAGTGAATTAGGGCGGAGAACGAGATTTGAGCAGTCAGAGATACTTAAATCCTG
The DNA here is from genome assembly GCA_947561735.1 of Cenchrus americanus. Lineage (NCBI taxonomy): Eukaryota > Viridiplantae > Streptophyta > Magnoliopsida > Poales > Poaceae > Cenchrus > Cenchrus americanus. The sequence goes on from OX387242.1 coordinate 195,612,045, forward strand.
TAGTTGGGGAGGAAGGAACAGTAGCCCTTCTGATGCTCCTGTTATTTCTTCCTCTCCTAATTGTTCCTGCTCCTGCTGCTGCACTACAATTTGTGCCTCCTCTACTTCGTTAACTGAAGATGGTGAGGACTCTGAGTGTGCTTGGTTCTTCTTCTGCTGGTCCCTCACACCAAACCCAGTTACCTTCTCACATTTTTGCACATTGAAAGTGTGGAGCTTTGGAAAGCAAGACAACAGATAGGTCAGCCGCTCTCCATTAGCCTCACACTCATTAAAGGTGAGATCTTCAACTGGACACTGATAACCAACACGACCATCATCTTCACTTAAACAAAATGCCTCACTCGAATCAACTATTGTGAGGGCCTTTAAGGATGACAGCCGTTCAAGGTGAACCAGTGGCAAAGGAGGGCATCCCCAAATAGTCAATAATCCTAGATTGGATAGGTTGTGAAAGGACAACACCCTCCAAAATGCACTATCTACTGCATCCTTTCCCTCGATGTCCATTATGTACCGATTTCTAGCATATTCCCTTAAAGACAGTCTCTCAATACCAGAACCAGCTTGTTCAATAGTAACTGAGCGCGTAGCGCTGGACCAAGGAATAGAAGGCAGTGATGACAGTTTTGGACATTCTGTAATTTCAAGCTCTTCAAGTTTAGGAAAACAAGTCATGATAGGCCCAACCATCTTTTCATGTCCACCAGCATGTGTGAAAGGCAATTCCAAGAGTTCTGGGCAATTTTTGATGATAAGTACTTTCATGTTAGAGAACAACTCACAAGGACCATTTCCAACCCACCTTCTCAATTTTGATACATTTACCAGTTCTAGCCTCTTCAAATTTTGAAATCTTTGACCTGGCATATGGCTTTTACAGTCTGCACCATGTTCATCAACCATCCATACCTCTCCTAGTGGTGGAAAATTTGTCCATGGTATGTCAGTCAATTCAAGATATTCCAGGGTTCTCACCGATAGGTTCACACCCAGCCATGAAGGACAATTTGCGCCTCCGTGCCCTTTAATAGAAAGCCTATATAGATTTCGGTGTGGTTGAAGACTTTCAAGGATATGGTCTTCTTGCATTGTGTCCTTATAAAGGCGATCAGTATCCCAATTCAAGATGAGCTCTTGTAAATATTTTTTCTGACTGAGCTTTGCTTCTTCAGCATCTTCCTTGAACTTAACCTTTTCGAGGTTGTAGATTCCAAGTACTTCAAGCTCCAACAGTTGTCCTAACTCCTTTAACTCAAAACCACTGTCTTCTTTCTTGGCTTCAAACCTCCTTAACTGACGTAGAAGCTTCATTGTCCCCACCTTCAAAATATCTGAGTAACGGGTCTGATCAGGGAGACTTAAATAATGCATATTTATGAGGTTGCTTGAATCTCTTGAAGGAACAAAGCAACCCCAACAGTCTTCCATGTCTAGGATCTTCAAGTGATACAGTCTCGAAATAGTTACTGGTAGACTCATTTCAAAATAATGCTGACCCTTAATCTTCAAGTAACGAAGATGAATAAGACTTGAAAAGTTATGAAGCATGGCCTCCACATTATATGATGGTTGATCCAGGAAAATAATGCGAAGGGCTCTAGCTTGCTGAAATAAGTTACCAAATGTTTTGGAAAAGCACTCCACATTTTCACCAAACAACATCAATGTATGAAGGTTTTTGACTTTCAGCTTTTTATCAAGTGAACTAAGATCCTCTTCACGGTTCTTATAGGTAACTTTATCTTTAAAATCATTGTTATCCACCATGATAGACAGGTGGCGCACTGATGCAGGGATGTGTATGTACCTCAGTTCAGAAATTTTTTTTATGCTGACACAATCATTCCCTGAAACTTTCACTGCCAGCTCATGAAGTAGGTCATGGATTACATAATAAGGATCACCATTATCTCTTTCATACATTTTGAGAAATCCATGATTGACCAAGTTGATTATGGAACTCTTTCCAACATCCTCAATTCTTGTGCTCTCACGTCCTGGACTTAAAGCACCTAGTCCGATCCAAAACTGAATTAACTCTTTGCTATCAAATTCATAATCTTCAGGAAACAATGCACAGTAGGAAAAGCATTGCTTTAGATGGAGTGGAAGGTAATCATAGCTGATCTTCAGTGCTGGCATAATATCATACTCACTGGATTGGAGTTCCCATTCTTTGCACTCTAGTACCCTTCTCCAGTGCTCCAAAGTTATCTGTTTTCTAAGAACTCTCCCTACTGTTTTTGCAGCTAGAGGTGAACCTTTCAGTTTCGGAATAATTTCATTCCCAATCTCAAGTAACTCGGGATGATATGACCATGGTTCCTGGCTAGTGGATACACATGCACAAAATAAATCTCTGAAATCTTTATCCCCTAAACGACCCAGTTCTATTTGATAATCAGTTGTTCTGACAATTTTAGCCACATCTCCACTTCGAGATGTGACAATAACCATACTGCCTTTTCCACCACCTTTTCTGAATGGTGTTAGAAGCTTTTGCCACTCATCCTCATGACATTCCCATATATCATCCAATACAAGCAAAAACCTTTCACCTGTTAGTCTCTGCTCAATCAGCTCTTGGGTAGTACCATATTTCTTTTCATTTGCCCTTTCTGGTAACTTTTCTGAAGCTTCTTTCCACAATCTATCAACATTGAATTTCAGAGAGACACATATCCACATTGTAACTTGGAAATGGCTCTTCACTTGCTTGTATATATGTTGTGCCATTGTTGTCTTGCCAATACCCCCCAGGCCAACAATTGGAAGCACAGTAATTTCACTGGCAGAATATTCACCATGTGTTATTGCATGGACAACCCTTTCCTTCTCAAATTCCCTCCCGTACAATTTAGACTCCATACTTTCCTCACTTGTAATGGGCCGTTCTGTGGTGGTGATAAATTTTGAGCTTCGCAGGCCCAGATTAAAGAATGGGGACACCATAGAACATATTGGCTTGAGCTTCTCTACAATATCTGTCATCTTTAATGATACTGCCACCCTATCAAACTTTAGTTTTGGTAATTCCATTGTTTGAACTTGGCGTCCGTTATGTCCTGCAGCGTTGGAACCCTTTGGCATGTCAGATAGACTGATCATAATCATAAACTGATGGTAAAGAAATGGAACACACTGGGGTGCTTACCGACACCACGAACACAGGTGCGTGTAATGGAACCCAACTTCTGCACGAATTTGACATTCCTCTTCTGGCCATTCTGGCTGGAGGGTGATGCCTGTGTGGAATCATCTTGCTCGTCATCTTCAGCACGGATCTTGTCACGTGAGCTGGAGGAGGAGGGCTTGAGTTTAGCAGCGACAGCTCTAGCTGTGTGGCGAGCGTGAAAGAGGAAGCCTGGGACACACCCCCCGGCGTGCTCATTGGCGGCATGGTACGTGCCGTCGAGCTCATCCTGGATGCGGAAGTAGTCGAGCTCGTCGAGCACATCGTCGGCGTCGTACGCCAGCAGCCGTATCTTGAGCAGCATCTCGTTCAGGTAGGGGTTGTCGATCTCCCTATCGTGGGTGTTGTAGAGCATGACCTGCGCGAAGTAGAGCTGGTTTATGAGGGCATCGGTCTCGGTGCCGAGGTTCTTGCTTGCAGCCCATGCCTCCAGCACATTGTCCTTTGCATAGGACAGTGCCTTGCTCAACACCCACTTCGCTGCGCTGATTGTGAAATCCATCCTCAGGTATCACAGGTGGTTCTGTTTCCTGGTGAGGGCAGAGAAGTGAATTTTCAGTTGCAGTAGAGCTATAATGTGTAACGAACACATCAGGGCAAAGATAATTATGACGTACGATTTGAAAGAGAAAGGTGGGCTTACAAAAAACAAATTGCCACTCGGTTATTATGTGATCACAATTGCTGCTGGAGCCAACGCCAAGAAAATCTGAAGCTGGCAGGGTTAGAAGGCGCTGATGCAGCTGTGTCAAGAGTTTGAGATCCTTTGCAGGTGAGTTACAGGTGGTCAAAGTGCTGAGCAGATGGCCAAAGGAAGCAGAAATAAAGCAAAGTTAGAGTTGATTCATGCAAGACCAAAAAGAAAGCAATTATCATTAAACAGTGTAACAATGATGGAATAGAAATGATGCAAATTTTACCTGAGAATGCTGATGAAACCTCGCGACCTAAGATCTTTGGGCCTTTGGGGTTCCTGGGACCTGGATGCAGGATGAACAAACAGTAGGAAAATTAATGTTGCTGTAGGAATCACATGCAAAGCTATGCTAGCAGCAGGTATATTAGGACTAGTTCTATTAAAGCACACTACTACTACTGTTAAAATTAGTGGTGTTATTATTTAGCTTGATTATAATGAAATATTTTTCCTAGGATAATAATATTTCATTTTTGCTCAATCTTCAGCACTGCTAGGAATAGTTGCATATATGATACTACAAGAGCGAGAGGAGAAAAAGGAGGACTGTGCGACTGGATGCGTACTCACCCAAGGGAAATGAGTAGTTCGGTCGCTGCTACAATCTTCGGTGCTGCCTCTGCTGACCTACTCGATCCAACACCCCTTGTTCTTGTCAACAATGATGAGCAACATGTCCAGGAGGGGCAGGCGAGACTGGAAGAGGGAACAAGCTGAGAAAGTAGAAATGAAATGATGTACTATACTAGTATAGTATGCATGGGAGCGATGCAGCTGCCAGGCGCGCGCTTAAATGCAAAGAGGAAAAGTGTATGCTTTACTGCATGCCACCAAGCAAAGCAAAGTGGAAACAAAGCAGATGCTTAACTTGCTTCTACCAAAAGGCACAAAACCATATGCTTACTTGATGTGACACTATCTACTTTCACAAAGACAGAATCAAAATGCCGGAGGGACAAATGTGTTCTTGGAAGGTGTCACAAGGAAAGAATCAAAATGTTAGTCAAACTTGATATGTAAATGATTTTCGTAAAGATAATAAATTTAAACCAATCGTAAAAAACTGGCAAGTAACAAATGTATTTGTGCAACCAGTGAAATAAATTCATGTATACATGAATTCACAACTACAAATCACAAATCTTGTATAAGAAATCCATAAAAAATCACAAGAATATATCAATATCAAGATGAATTTGTGTTAAGATAAACAAAAGAATGCTACCGGGAGGTCGGCCAGCTGTGCCCGTCAAGCTGCGGTGGCTGCCAGCGAGTCTCGCACCGCCAGGGAGGCCACCCTCGTGCCGAGGCCCTACCTTCCGCCAATTGCCGCTCCCACCGGCCGCTGTATGTGTGCTCGGTCTTGAGAGAAATGAGAGAGGAAGAGGTGAGACGAGACTTGAGAGGAGGGGGAACGAGATGACAATAGAGTATATTATAGAGGAGAGACGGGGGACTGTGAGAGAAAGCATGGGACCGGGTGGTCTCTCGACCTAGTACTAATGTGTTGGTCTCACAATAGACGACCCTTAACACTAAACATTAGTACCGGTGCTGGATACCACCCGGTACTATTGGGGGTCATGGGGAGCGCGCCGGGGCCTTCCCTTCCCACTCGGTACTAATGTTCTCATTAATACCGAATCCAAAAATACCTGGTACTAATGTGTTCTTTTTTGTCATGGGATGGATATTTCTCCAGTAGTGGAGGAAATAAAGAAGATCCTTAACTTGCAGCTAGGAAAAGGCACAAATCCATATGCTTACTTGCCATGGCACAATCTACTTTCACAAAGACATAATTGAAATGCTGGAGAGATAGATGGGTTCATGGAGGACTGGTGTCGCCTTTATCTGTTTCTTCCGAATCAAACAAGGGAAGCAGAGTGGATTCAATTCATGGGGTCACCTTTACACGTATCTGTCTGACTACTGGATTTTTGTGATGAGCCCAGATTTTCGTCATTAGATTTTTGCCAGGTACGCGGCAAAGTACCATTTTGCCAACAACCACGAAGAAAACTCGTGACAATAGCAAGGCTCACGAGAAAATAATTACTTGTCACGAGCCTGGAGGCCGGCTCACGGCAAAATATGTATTTCGAAGGACGGCTCACGACAAAAGACTTATTTTGCCGTGTGGTTTTTAGCCCACGGCAAGCAGTCTATTTTCCAATGGGCTTTTGTTTAGGTTGACCGCAATAAACCCTCTTCCCACTTCAAAATATTTCCACACCTTTTTTCATACTACTTCTAATGAAGAAAACTTTTACACCAAAATTTTATATCTCCAAAATATTTAAAACTATTTGTAAGGAAGTTTCTCTAAAAATTTCAATTTAAATATGTGTTTTATTTTTTTCCATTGAATATAGAAGGGACACTTATGATGCCACCCATAGTTATGTTTATCTTCCATACTGTAAACTTTTTATACTTTTGCACTTGGCAAAGCAGCAATTGGGCCAGCTAGCCCATTATCTCGCCGATCTACTTCCCCTCAAACCGGTAGTGAGGAGCGACGGTGTGGCCAGGTGTGGTGGCATCGCATGGACGGCGACCTCCTATCCCCCAGCGGTGGACTTTTCACCTCGGAGGGCGGAGAGATCCATGGTGGCAGGTAGGATCTACGGAAGCCTTGAGCTCCTCCCCAGCGCAACCTCGAGCTCCCTCCCTGACATGGTCACAAGCTCCCTCCCACCACGGCCTCGAGCTATGTCCATAGTGCGGCCACAAGCTCCTTACCTGGCACGGCCTTCAGAGATCTCCCCGACACGGCAACAATGGTCTAGCGGTCTCGGGTGAGTTCTCTCTCTCTCTCTCTCTCTCTCTCTCTCTCTGACCTCCCTCCCACTCCCTATTTCTTCAGGGTAGTCGTCCTCTGGAGATGGTGGTGGTGGTCGTCGTAGCCGGCTTTCTCCTTGCTGGTGCAACGCGAGGATCGAGATCTATAGGGTCGAGGCTCCTTCCTCGCCAGCGACCAGAAACACCACTTCCCTCTCTCCTCAGGTTTGCTATGTGTGTGGTGACAGAGGATAGAGGTCTGACAGTGGTGGTGGTGGCAGTGGCAGAGGGCCACAATGGCCGTCGAGTGGATTTTGTTTGCCTTTTTGTTGTTTTCCAAAATTGTTTTTGACGAGAGACCTTGAGCACTCACGGTAGACGTTTGTCGTGAGCCCATGCTTCGGTTATTGGCAAAGGGCCTATTTGCTGGTAGATTTATGTCATGAGGCCGTTGTCGTGAGGAACTCACGACAAAGCCTTTGCCGAGAGGAAAACGACATTTGCCGAGTGGGTTGGGCTCATGGCAAACATGTCGTTGTCCTTAGTGACTCAAGTTATTCCCATCATCAGCAGATGTGCTGCTGTCCCACTAGATCTAAACTACAAACGAGCTTCATATGTCACACTAAATAGTGAAATTAAATAAATGCAGTAGCTAATATAATTATTTGTTCATTGTTTAGCAATCAACTACATGTACAAAATGGACTGAGCACAGCATGCACACAACCGATCATCACCATCCACTACCGGTTTCGACCCCTTCGCCGAGAGGGAGGTTGCTCTCGCCGAAGGGGTCTTTCCTCTCAGTTAAGCCTTCACCGAGAGGAAGCTCTCGGTGAAGGCCTCTCGGCCCAGCTGTACCGGCGAAGACGTCTTCGCCGAGAGCACGCAGGACCCCCATCAGTGGATATGCGTCGAGAGGCAAAATTAGCTCTCGGCGAATGGTTTTTTTCGAAAAGAAAAAAAAAGAAAAACCGGACCAGTGGGCTCACCACGCTGCCGCCCGCCGGCACGGCACCGGCCACCCGGCCACCACCTACTCCACCACACCCCGCCACACACACACGTGCGCGCGGACACACACACACACATGCACACGCACCGTACATCGTCTGCTGGCTGCCGCCACACGCCACCACCGCTAGGGTGCGCGCGCACACACACAAAGAGGGAGAGAACACCCACATGCACACGCACACACACAGGAACGTGTACACACGCATAGACGCACATACACGCCGGAGCCAGGTCGAGGTCGCACCGCGCCGGGTTGAGTCGGGGCGCGCCGGCGGAGTCGTCAAGGCCTCGACGCTAGGTCGTCAAGGCGCACAGGGGCCGGATTTTCCTCGCCGCGCCACTGCTCCTCGCCACGAGGTTAGGGCCGAGCGGAGTGGGAAAAGGGGGGCGGCGCAGCTGTGCTGGCGGGAAGGAGGCATAGATGGGGGAGGTGGTGGATGTGGTGGGAGGGAGAGGTGGGGGAGGTGCCGGATCTAGTGGGAGCTCCGGTGATGGAGGCGGCGGCGGGTCGAGAGGGAGGGGGTGGCGGGGATTTAAGGTTTCCAGTGGGGGTGGGGCGGGGGTTTTATATAGGAAGGGGAGTGGTGGGTTGGGCCGCTGGTGTAAAAGGGCCGCCGGTCCAATTATGCTTGGCCGAGAGCCAAATAAATGGCTCTCGGCGAAGAATTTTTCTAAAACTTTTTTAAATTAATTGAAAGTAGGAAATAAATGTAAAATTCTCTAAAACTTAACATGACACTAGATATGGTGTGCATTTCTTATAAGAAAGTTGTTGTGGTCAAACTCAAATTTAAATTTCTCTAATGTACCAAACCTAATGACATTAGTTCAAATTCTCCTAAACTTCTCGTGAAATGTTCCGGTTTGTAAACAACGTACGTGTCGAAGTGCTCAAAATGTTCTCACCATTTTACCACAACCTCCACATAAGATATAATGGGCGCTCGACAAAATTCATGATTTTCAAACTTCATTTGAATTTTATACAATTTTAAAATCTTTCTTCGACATTATCTTATCATGATCAGAGAACAAAATGTTTAACATTTAGTTTCGTTTCGTGTACATTGTCCTAGAGATGTCTCATGAACATGAATCTCATTTTTGCAACAACTTTACTCTATGATATCATGCGCTTGTACATATCGAACCTATTCGAAAAAATTACCAAGAATGAATTAATTTTTTTAATACAGCAAAAAGAGATAAAATTGTGTCAAATTTGAACATATCCTTTGTATAAGTGCATGTTGATGATAGAAAAAATTTGAAGGTGAAAAGGTGATTTTTTTTAAAATTACTTCGTCGAGAGCAAGAAAAAACTTTCGGCGAAGAATTTCTTCACCGAGAGTTTTTTCTTCGCCGAGAATTATTTTTTTACTCTCGGCGAAGAGCTCTCCGCCAAGAGCCCAGGGGTAGGCTCTCGCCAAAGATTATTACTCTCGGCGAAGGCTCTATTTCCCGTAGTTATTCAGGCAAATTAAAGCATCCTTAACAGATAATGAGATTTGCATTCAAGGATTCAATTGTAAATATAAGACAAAGTTTTAATTGACTAAGGCATGGAATAAAATAGATTGGACTGAAAGTGGAAACAACAATCACGTGACAACTTTCTACTGTAGCCATTTCGACAAGATAGAATCAATGCAATGGAGGGGATTCATCTAAGCACGTTGTTGTGTATACAATTGTTGATCCTACTGTTGCAAAAAAAGGCACTGTTCCTCATCCTACAACACTTATCTTGAACTACAAACCATAACCGATAGCATGTGCCTCGACTTGTTTTAATAAAAACTACATGCAGACCCAATAATCTTCACAAACATGACATTATGTCCTCTTTAATCTGATCTACCAAATTTTGACAAAATCATGACAAGTAACTGCAAAATCTATGACGAATTATTGTTGAATTAGCCACACAATCAAACACAGTGAAGCATAAATACACCTCCATACCACTCAATTTGGGGGTAGAGTCGTAGGTAGGATTTTGTTTCCCGTACCTTGAATCACAAAGTAGCCAGCCGAGAGCAATACTGAGAATAATCTTGGTGTATGAACCATGCAAACCTTTTGCGTCCGCTGCTGACCTGCCTCCAGTAGCTGCAATCCTCCTTCAATGGACAGGATTTGAGTTCTTGGTTTCTGATCTCACGCAACACAAGGGAGGAAGGGGAAACCACGGGCCATACCTCGTGACTGTTGGCTGCAGGAAAGGGATCGAGTCGTGGCCGGCGGGGAAAATTGGGTGGTGGCTGGCGAGGATCAGTTTGAGGCAGGGGAGGAGCCAGGAAATTTGCTTAGGATGGTTGGTCTGATTGCAGCAAAATGGTTGTGCTTAGTCCTCCGACAAGCATAGAAACTGCAGTGCAGTTAGCTTTGCTTGTTATAGCTTGCAAGCCCTGGAGTCGGGTTAGAGGACTGCAGCTGGAGATGGCGTCCAGTTTCTAAAACTATCTGCTGTGCTGCGTCGAGTTGTATGTGTGCTGTGGTGCAGAAGCCAAGAGCAACAAGTAACTACTAATGTATACAAGGAAAACTGCTGGACGGTGGTGGAACCAAGCGGATGTCCTTCCCTGGGTATGTCCTTTTGCTTTGTAGCTCTAGCTTTCGATCTTGTGGTCCATAGCATGGTGCGTTGCTTTGCAATCTCTCTATTGCTTTTCTTTCGCAAACACACACAGACACATCCTGTGTAATCTTTTAATGTTGTTCGTCCCATCGGGATTTGCTTGTTCCAATGAGCGATTGTAAAAGAAAACCCTAAACCATGCTCTTGGAAGGAACAAAGGTAACTTCCAATAAAAACAGAAGGTAGAAATAACGAGGGGATTGATCACCATGCCCCTGCAGACCTTCAACGTTGGAGATCACCTGTCCTGCTATTCCACACAAAATTAAGAAATTAAGTAAATGCATCAGTTTATTAGATAATAACTTTTTTAATATATGTTCTTTATTTATCAAAAGAAAAATACAGGTACCACGCAGTAGATCATTATCATCAAACAGTTAACAGATTGTACTTGTGACTCAACAACTAGATTTAGTACATCAGAGGTACCGCAGAGGACTAACACTATGCTGAAAAGCAGAAACAACCTTGTCATGGACTGAAGTATGGAATAGAATAGATAGGACTGAAAGTGGAAAAATTGCGCTATAACTTTCGATTGTAGACATTCCGACAAATATTTAGTATACATGTTACAACCCGAGGAAAGAATCAAGGGAATACAAGGATTCGATCTAATCTTTGTTGTCACCTATAGGCACATATTTGTTTTGTTTCTGCTGCTGCAGAAAGTACCAGTCACTATTACCCATACAGCAACATGGAGATCCGAATGTTCACCATGATTCATTGTTATTTGCTTAATTCGGCATTAAACCTATCTGATTAACAATGACCAGTAATGCTTAAGTGTTTAAGACTGACTAGAATTATTGACCACTACTTTTGCACGTACATACATAATAACAAGGACTGATATTGCATTGTATAGCTTCTTTTGCTTTGTACCTCTCCTCTTTCAATTTGCTTTATAACAATCTCGTGGCCCGGTTCCTCATTCCTGGCCTGACCAATTGCTTTTGCATTGCAGCTCTGTCCTTCTTGGTATTTGTTGACAAGACACGGTCCTTGCTGCCCTGCTCACAAGTAACTTTGAGTACAACATACTAGCAATTACTTTTGCATCAACCTTGGGTCGTGTGGTGTGCACGCCGACCACACCCCTGCTCACGCCAAGTTCTCCAACAAAGTGCTTTGGGTCTGTGCAGCGTGACAGCCAACAGTCAGCATGATTAAAATAAATTTGTTTGAGTTGCATAAAGAGTTAAAGACTCCCAGATGGTTTACAATGCACTATATGTTGACAAGATATGTGTGCTGTTGTGACATTAGTTTTCGGATTATTCGAAATGTTTCTGCGAACTGCATGCCCGCCATGTCCATTCCGTGAAAGTTAAAGCAAGGTATCACTACCAGAAATTGGCTGTTTCAACCCAATGAAATAATCAACGGAATCCAAGGGTTTGATGTAATCCTTGTAGTCGCCTATACGTAGAGATTTGTTTCCATCCTGCTGCTGCAGAAAATACCAGTCACAACTGCCCATATAGCAACATGCAAATGCGTGATTTGTTTAATTAGGCATTAAACGTGTATCTGATTAGCAAGGATCAATAATGTTTTCGCACATAGTAAGTGTTTAAGAATGACAAGTATTAGCCATCGCTTTTGCTCGTACACTCGTATTTGATTTCGCTTTGTAACTTTACGGTGCCCTGGGTCTTCGTTCTTTGTTTCACTAGTTGCTTTTGCTTTTGCTTTTGCTTTTGCTTTTGCTTTTGCAGCTCTTCCCTTCTTGGGATTTGTTGAGAGGTATCCTGTACGCACACAGGGAACAAAACAGCATGTGAGTCATGATTCTCGAAGGTCCATATGCCGTTGGAAATGGAGACCAGCACGCTGCTGAAAACCGAGAAAGTCACAACGAATACAATTTTTTCTTTTGCTTTATAGCTTTGCCAGTGTTACTTTGCTACATCTCTGTTGCTTCTCTTTTGCTTTCAGAGACACATCCTGCATTGTGTATGTCACCTATCGTGGAGTTTCATTGTAACATCCTTAGAATTGGTGTGAATTCAAAATGCGGAATTTCAAAAACTTGAATTGTATTTGAGTGCTCATGAAACAATTAAGGGTGACTCTCTGTTTCTTTCCCCGATTCCTAGATTTAATTTTGGCACCAACGATAATTTTAGGACTTATAATCTGCTAGTGTGAGAAGTTGGATCTTCATTTGGATTTTAATTGGATTTTATTTGAGTGGATTCAAATCTGAATTGGAATTCAAATTTGAATCAAATTAATAGTCTAAAGAAAAGATGAAGATCACCTATACATAGCGGGCCGCCAACTCACAAACTCACCCAGCGCCGCTTTTGGCCCACTCGCGGCCCAGCTAGCCGCCCGCGTCACAGCCACCTACCGCGCGCCGCACAGGGTCGCTGCCAAGTGGAGCCCGCACTGCGTCACGCCGACGTCGTCGTCGCCATCCCCCGCTTTACCCCTTTGGGCGGCGGCCGGAGGCCAAGCGCGGCGCGCCGGCCGTGGCCTCGCCGTCGCGGCGCGCCCCGCGACTCCCCGCTCATCCCGGCCGTCCACGTACCCCCGCGCCGCGCAACCCTATTTAACGCCGCCGCCGAACCCCGGGACTCTCCCAACCCTAGCCGCCCCGGGGGTGCGCCCCCGACCAACCACACCGAGCCGCCGGGAGGAGAAGGGGGTGAAGGAGGGGAGGAGGAGAGGAGCCGCCCGCGGGAGGAGCCGGACCGCCGCCGGGAACGACTACGTCACACCGCTTCCCCTACTTCCTCTTCTTCCCCGACGACGCGCCACCGCCTGCTTCTTCTTCCTCCTCGCCGGCAAGCCACACCGTCACACTACACCGACGCACTACACTTCGGCCAGGAGCCACTGAGGTGAGGACGATCGCTGCTTCTCTCTTGTGGACGCCCCGGCCTTCGAGCCGAGGGAGAATCGTGTCGCCCGCACCGCGCCACCGCGCTGCCGCCGCTGGTGATGCTGGCCATCGAGCCAGGCTGAGATGAGCTTTCTTGCGAGGTGCCGCCGCCTTCACCAACGCGCGCGCCGTTTGCCTAGCCTAGCCCTTCTAGCGGATGGTGAGCCGCCCGTCTTGGCCGCCGACGTGGCCGTCGCCGGCCGCGTTCGCGTTCGCGCGCACGCCCGTGCGGCGACGATGCCCCCGCGCGGGCGTGCACCCCGGCACGCGCGCGCCTTGCCCGGAAGCGAGGGCCGGGCATTTGGCCCCTTCTCTTGCGCCGAACCTCGAGTTTGCACTCTCCGTCGGCCGCGCCGCTATGGCCTCGGCCGCGGAGGGGTTGCCTCGCGCACGCGGACGCAGAGGAGGGGGCGCCGCCCTCTTGACCGGCGAGTGCACGCTTCGCCACCGGCCGCCGATTCCACTCACGCGCGCGTTTGTGCCCAGCTGCGGTAGTCTTGTCCGCCGCCACCCATGGCGCCGGCCCCGAGCTCCGCCCGCGCCGCCCGTTTTCGATCCGTGCGGGGCCTAAGCCCATGTCGACCTCCCCTACGCGCATGCGCACCCAAGCGCGTGCCCTCGCATGCACGTCGCACGCCTCCCCGACCGGAGAGGGCACCCGCGCTAACACCAACGCCGCGTCGCCGTCGCCGCGCCCGCGCCGGCGGCGACCTCGCCGCGGCGGCCGTCGCCCCCTTAGTGCGTGTTCCTTCGAGCCGGCAACCCCCGGGGGAAGCCTCGTGAGGCTATCGTGTGGAGACCGGACGCGCCGGCGCCGACCTCGCCGCCGGCAAGGCCGCGCGCGCGCGCCGTGTCGCCCTTAGGGACTTTCCGTCGAACACCTTGGGCCACCTTCGAAACCGCGGGGGGTTGCTGCGCCACACGGGAGACCACACGCGGGTGTGGCCGTAGCCGATCCGCCGGATCCGGTGCGGCCCACCACTAATTTCCCGGAGCCACACACCGGCCCTCACTTCGGACCAATCCGCACGGCCGTCACCGGATCCCATGCGGCGGCCAATGGCGGAGCCGGCCACCGCGCGGGCCGCGGGGGGGCCAAGCCGCACCCGCGATCCCGGGATCCCGTGCGGGCCGGGTACGATAAGGGGTGGGATTTAACTTGTTTTGATTTCAGAAAATATATTTTTCCTTTGAAAAATCCTAGAAAATCCATTTTAACTCCAAAAATTGTGAAACCTTTCAAGAAAATTTCTAAAATCTTAAACTCCGGGTTAGGGTGGTGTTTGCTCTCTTTTGGCTCTTAATTGCTTTTCTTTGGAGTTAATTGCAATAGGGCCACTATTTATTTTTCCTTTTCGCGCTATTAGGAGCGGTTGGAGCCGGGGAGGCGATCCGGAGTACGACTACGCCGACGACTTCCTTTGCGGAGGACTACCGGACCCCGGGTTCACGCCGGCCGATTCTGAAATACCTATTAGGAATTGCTAAGTAGTATTGCTAGTACTTTACTTTATGTATGCATGTTGATGAACCTTGCACTGCCTCTTTGTTTACCCTGTCCTTGATTGCCCTACTACTACTGTATATATATTTTTATGTGAGCGTGTATATACGCCAAGCTTTGCGATGCATGTGTTGGGATGGGAATAGTGGTTCATGGCGTGAGTGGGGTAAAAACTGGCAGGAGAAGGCGTTTTGGGTACTTTGGCAGGGGTGAGCTCGAAACAACCGATCTGGGATCGGGGACAGAGGTGCACTCCTCAGTGTACCCCTACTATTACGGTTTTCGGAGCCTAGGTGTTGGGGTTTTACTTGCGCTTGGAGGATATGAGCTCGCCCCGGTCTGAAACCGAGTGGATCAACTTGTCTATAGGACATCGTGCACATCACCCCGCCGAGAGTGGGGATAGGGTCGTGTTGAGCTCGGCAAGTGCGGAACCATACCTTCTTAGGATGGATAGCGGGGTATCGGTGGGGGGAGCGGTGGAGGTGAGACCACCCTCTCAGAGCGACTCCCGTGTGGCCACACGGGAGCATTTCAGAGTTCCGGTGCCATCCCTTCGAGGGGGGGGCAGTTTTGAGGGCCGGATGTAGGATGGGACCGTAACTACCGAGAGTTTGCCGGTAGGATGGGCTCGGTCGGCCGCACACCGGTCGGGTACCATTCCGGGATGGGTACAGGTGTACACACTCTGCAGAGTTGTTCGATATATAGCTATAGACGCGTCCTCGGTCATGGACACTTTGCCTAGACGACATGTTAGTTCCTCATGTTTTGGGATTTCTACCTCCCCCTATAGTAGAGCGTGTGGTGAGCCGTGGTTGCAGCCGGCTAGAGGAGAGAGGCTCCATCTACCTCGTCGATCCGGTTGCAATCATTGCGGTGCGAGGAGAGGAAGTTCTCGCATCGACCCTAGACAGGAGTAGGTGGTGGAGACGGGTCTCTGGGTGACCGGGGTGATTCCGAGCTATGTTGAGAGACTTGGGATTTGGGGATATTGATGGAGATACCTGGTTTATACTCTGCTGCTGCTGCTCAGGAAACCAAAGCCGCTTCCTTGTCTATTTTCCTTCCTTTTAGAAGTTAGGCCACTTAAAGCTGCATACAGTTGGTGACGTGGACCTATCCCACTCCTTGGGGATAGACTATGGGTGTGCAGGGTACGAGTCCGAGTTCGACTGCAACGCCGACGGATGGTACGACTGAGGGATACGTCTCTTCGCTCAAGTTTTCCTGTGGCGGGAAGAATAAAAGATGGAGACCCTTCTGAGAAGATAGCTACCGTTGCGTAGAATTTCCACTCTGATTCAGCCAAGAGGTTTGTAATGATGTACTCCATAATGGAATTGTAATAAATTTGTGTACTATTATCTTTATGTGATGCGATGTATGACTTTGTGTATTTATCTGTGAGACGTTCTGTACGCGATAGCCAGCGAGTCCGGGGACTATCGCGATGGTACAGGGATTCGGATTTTCTATGAAAATTCGGGGTTTTACAGGTGGTATCAGAGCCGTGCTTGACCGTAGCACATATCCCTAGGAAAGGTCGATAGAGATAGGACTCTATATGCTCTACCTTTATAGTTATACCCTTGAGCTATGTTATAAAACTCGTTCCCTTTTTGGAAACTTCTTACTCACCTGCGCTAACAGGAATTTCTTGCGTTTCACAAGAGATGGAGCGCCAGGACGCTGAGATCACCCCCGAGACGTGCGGGGCGATGCGCCACTGGATGGAGAGGGCCCTTCTCAGGCTTGGAGTTCCTCCAACCTACGTCACGTACCGTGTCGAGTACGTACCCACCGTGGGCGGGGCGGATGGTGCTCTGCACGGTCGCCGTACTCCCTCACCCGAGTCTCCCGGGGGTTCAAGGGAGAGGTACGCGCGCCGCTGCACTCACCGTCGCGACCGCGCTGGACGTCACCTGCCGCCAGGCACTGGGCTGCCTTCTCGTGCAGTACCGCGCCTCCTTCGAGTCCAAGACTCTTCGGCTGCTACCCCGAGACTACTGGCGCCTCGCACCGCTCATGGACGGAGTTCCTTCGTACGAGGGGATCCAGGACGACGTCGACGCTGCTCCCTTCCGCGAGTCCGACGAGACCCTAGTGGAGACCGCCAGCTACTTGGTCGACCTCGACAAGTACGCACGTCGACTGGAGGACGAGTCACGTACCTTCTTCGGCCAGATCAGAGACGCCACCGTCGACGCCCGCCAGTACCAGCCACGCTGTGTCCAGTTGGAGAGAGAGAACAGCGCCCTACGCTACCGTGTTCGCCAGCTCGAGCAGAGCCTCGACCACGCGACCACCGTCCTGCTGCAGTCCGAGAGGGAGAGGGTGGACACCCGTGAGGAGATGCTACACGTCAAGGAGGACCTACACAGGCTGACAGCGAGTCAGAACAGGCTAAAGGACAAGCTCGAGCACAAGGACGACTTGCTCATGGTACGCGCTCACCTGCTCGGTTGTGAGCGGCTCAAGGTGGAGAAGCTGGAGAAGAGCCGGGCGGACAACATCGCCAACATCGCGTGGCTCACACGCACGGCTGTCTACCTGAGAGACAAGGCCGAGAGACTGAGGAGGACTTGGGAGGACGCCGACTCACTTCGCGTGGACGAGCTCTTCGAGCTCAACGGAGAGCTACCCCCCGAGTCTCAGCATGAGATCCGCACCGATACCTTCGAGCTACACCAGTCACGCCTCAAGCTTCACCTGTGCCTGATGGCTCGTCTGCCGACCCCCGTCGAGACCGAGGAGGTTCGAGAGGCTCACGCCTTGGTGTCCCGGATCTTTCTGCCGGACTACCCCACTGAGGACCTCTACCCCGTCTCGTACAAGAGGGCGCGCACGAGTAGAGAGAGGCGAGCGAGGGGCATGACCTAGAGTAGTGTAATGAGCTAGTAGTTTCCATGAGTTGTTCCATGCGGCCGCGAGCATGTTCGGTGCATGAAGAGAGTCATGCCACACCATATAGACACTACCCCCTTTTGAGATTGTACCGATGTATTAGATCGTTGACTTGTTGCTGCTACCCCCAAGGTCTGAGTCAGCCTCAGGGGAGCAAGTGTATTATTCATGCTTGATGTGTGCTTGGATCTTAATGGTGTTATTCGAGTCTTAATGCTTTTTCTCCTTGAGTGTTGGTTATAATTAGAATTATTTTCATGTTTGCCTTAGACTCAAGTGTGTGTTGCCTTAGACTGTCGGCATCCGGCGGCGGGATGAAGCAGTGGCGGCGGCGCCGGGGAAATTGGGCTCGAGTGCGTGGAGTAGTGTGCTGCGGGTGCGAAAGGGAGGCGCAGGGGCTCGTGTGCGAGCTTAAATAGCAGCAGGGGGAGAAAGGAGAGGAGATGGAAGGGGGATCATCGGCCGGCGTCCTTGCCATTGATGGCCGGCGGGCGATCCGGCACGATTGGCAATAGAGAGGGGAAACGGCAAGGAAACGGAGGAGAATTTGATTGGGATAGTTATTGCCTTAATTGGCTTGTTCAAGCAGCAGGGGAAAGGAAAGGGAGACGGCGGGAATCGCGGGCGGCGGCGGCGGGCGGCGAGGCGAGGAGGAGAAGAAGAAAGGAAGGGGAAGAAGGCGGGGCTGACAGGTGGGACCCAGGTGCCAGCGCTCGCGGGGAAAAAGAAAAAGGAGAGGAGGAGAGGTGGGCCGGCGCAGGTGTTGGTTGATGGGCCGCTGGGCCGTCTGGGCTGAAAGGGGAGCCGACGAGGTTTTTCTTTTTTTTCTCTTTTTCTTTTTCAAACTTCATTTTCAAACCATTTTTCTTTTCAAATTCAAATCAAACTTTTTCAAACTTTTTTCTCAAGAATTTTATAAACTTTTTAGAAACCACACAAGCAACCAAAAACCATGCAAGCCAACTGATGATGCACAAACACTTGTTGTCTCTAAGTTTATTAAATTATATTTAATATTTTAGAGCTCAATTTAAATAGCAATTTAAATTCTTTAAATCCTTAAGACTAATTTAAGTTGCTAAGTGATTTTAGTGATGGAATTTTAGGGTGTCACACAAGCTTAGGTTGTTAGCCGCTAGCTTGCAACGACTCAATGTTCACGACTTCATCTTGCTCTTTTTGAACCATGCGGCACACACTTGATCTCGTCGGCTACCAGGCCCCTCAAACCAAGCCTACTTTCTCTCCATCACCCGGAGGCGACCTCAGCATAGAACTTCTGAACTTGTTCTTCGCCTAGAACCTACCCAAGGGACCACATGGAAGTCTACTAGAGCAATGGGGAGACCAGCCCGGGGTTCGGTCAAAGCGCTTATGTGGCGGCTCATCTCTACCCTTCGGGGGTACACGAGGTGTTTTGCAACTTGGAGTAGGGGTCGCGAACACAACCTTTGGACATTGTGGCATAGACTTGGTCACTTGACCAACAACATACATCCACTTGACCAACCTAGCACCTCTAGGAGAAGTTGAGTCTAGGAATTCGAATCAAATGATATTTCGTTGTATATATTTTTATTTGAACAATAATATCTATTTTCTTGTGTATGTCTATATATAAGTAGACATACATACATATATATGTGTAAGTATGTATACATAGATAAATAAATGAGACGACAATTACAATATATGTATATACTTAAAGAAACAATAATTATAATTACAAAACTAAAAATAGGCGGAAAAAAGGGAGCCAATACCGATCGGGACTAAAGGGCCCATGTGTGGCTGCACACAGGTGTGTGCCTGCGTTACCCTTTAGTTCCGTTTGTATTATCAACCGAGGACTAAACGGGGAGGGGCTTTTGTCTCTCCACCTTAGTCCGGTTGGTCTTTAAGTCCCTAAGGGCCTTACCAACCGAGACTAATGATTGGGTCCTTACCTATGTCCGCCCTAATATAATATCGGATCGCATGCATGCTTTCATCTAAAAACGAAACAGATGGATCATGGCACATAAGCTAACTACAACACCTGAAACGAAAATGCCATAAGCTATCTGCAACACAAAAAACAAAAACAGATATGTATCAGTGACAACAAAAGGAGAAGCCACTCCACATACATTGTTTGGAAGAATGCATCAACATTCTTTGACCCAACACTAGAATAGTCAAAAACCAGTGCAGTACAAAACTTCGGTATCAATAAACAGTTTTCTCTGCATACATGTTTTTTTATGAAGTATCTTTGACATGACATGCATTGGTGACCGAAGTTTAGTGTTTGCCATTTTCTCTTCTTTCAGTTCAACTTCAACAAACAATATAGTACACATTGGCTGTGCAACCTAGGTCACAACATTCTATAGAAAATGATTCCTTTTGGTGTTGTTATCAAGCACATCAGCTACAATGTCAGCCACAAACTTGGGTACTTCACCTTCTATTGGTAGTGTATAGAGCTTTTTTCCACTTCATTCTAGCAAGCAAGTAGCAAACATGGTTCACGATCATGAGACATTATTTAAAAAAGTAAATTGTAACAGCAGCATGTCAATACCGACTTAAATTAGCCAATTGGACATTTGGTGTGTAGCCATTTTTTCACATTGATGTGGCATACATTATGTTCCTTATCCTTATAATCGTCTCTGTGAAAACAATGTTTATATGCAGCAAGATTACTTCATTGCTCACAACACTTGATACTAGTGCAGCAAAAACTAATGTTTTGCATAATTATTGAAGCTGATGTCGCGGGAACTTCTGAATCTAGAAATATCTTTTGCTAATATGTGACACAACATGTTCACTGAAAAATGCTTAACAAGAATACTAACAATATGCTGGATATAATAGAACATTCACAATATACTATAGATATTGACATAATTTGCTCACCGTATACTAGATATTGACAGAACATGCACAATACAATTGATACTGACACTCACTGCGAAAAATAAAAAGTTGTTGTTGAACCATATAGTATGACACAAGTGAATTATGGTAGTTTTGCGAGAGAGCTGTAAGTAACATTGAACACAACAAGCATGCACATAAGCATGGCTAAACTACCAAATTTTGAACAAAAACAAGATTGCTACAAACACCAGTTGTTTGATGAAACCTAATGTTCTTTGACATGGCTCCTACATCAACAACAAAATACATGTCGGGAGTTGGATAACTAGCCGACTTTACTCGGCTCGCTTCTACTCGGTTCTTAAAGAGAGCGGCTCGGCTTGGCTCAACTCGTCTTAGTAGAAGCTTGAGCTTGCACGAGCCAGCTCGGGAGCCAAGCCAAGAAAACACAAACACATATACAAATTGTAATACAACAACATAGACAAGCATTCAATTGACATATGACTAGAGAAAAGTATTTTATGAAAAACAAAGAGAAAAAATTAACAAATATTGTAGATGGGAGTTGCAGCCCATGCTACTCATCTCCTGAATGGACAACATTGATGCTTCTTAGGTAGCACCGACCAACTTGTCCATGACATCTCCCACGGGATTGGCACCATTCTAAGCATCGAACCCAAAGGCATCATTGACGAGGGATCTGACTGTGGTTTCAAAAGGGGACAAGCAAAATGAGGGAGCAAGAGCGGAGCAGTGGCAGTCAATGCAGATCTGTCGACGCGAGTGGTGCAATGGGCGCCGGGTTGAGGGGAGGAGGGTGGAATAGATTGGTAGTACTAATTACTGTTGTGAGGGAGGAGAAGGGCAGTGGGTGGCACAGGCACAGGCTGTAATGGGAGAAATTGAGGAAGTGAATGTAACCACAATGACTTGTGGTGTAGGAGGCAATGGGGATGTGTGTGGTGGAAGCGGGAAGGTGGTTTACTAGCCTTATTTGGCCGCATTTTGGCTTTCTCTGAGGAGTGCACACGACATACATCGACAGATCGTTGTTATTACGTTACTTGTGAAACTCGCAGTCAGATCTCGAACTGTAGTGAACTCGCTCATTACAGTAACAAGCTAGAATACAAGCTCGAGCTGCTCATTAAGCTATCAAGACAGGCCGAGTTTGTCATGAGCTGAGCGTGCTAACGAGTCACAAGCATTTTGTTGAGCCCTAGGCGTGCACCATGTCCTTCAAGGTAAGAATTTTTGGGGCAAAAATATACCATTTTACTCCAACAATGGCGTGCTTGACCTACATGACTTTTGATAGTGGGACATTACAATTGCCAATGAAATTTTTTTCACTAATTCATACTTATTATTTAAAGAACATAGCAAATAACACATTGTTCTTACAACACAAAAATCTACGAAATATAAACTAACAATGGTTGCAGAAAAAATATTGCAACAATTTTTCTTAAGTAGTTGCACTGAAAAGTGTTCCACAATAGGATTAATGTATGGCACAATCGGTGTAGACCATGTGAAAGGGCCTCTAGCCTAGTGGTTAGATCACCCGAGTACCACCCAATAGGTGTAGATTTGACTAACAGAGGATAGAAAAAAAATTACAAAAAATAGGCAGGGGTTCCACCTGCTGATTTTGATAAAAAAATAGGAGTATACCTTTTCTACATACTAATTAGTCATTGCAATTACAATGATTTTGTTGCAACAATTTTTCTGGTACTTGCAGTGTAACATCATTGTGGAAATATAGTTAGTCTATTGCCATGTATAACATGTTTGCTACAATACGAATAAAAATATTGCAACAATTATTTTGAAAACTTGCAACACAATAACATTGTGGCAATCACGCTACTGCTAGACATAACTTTTCGTGGCAATGCATACAACTACTCCCCCGTTCCCAATTATAGGTCATTCTGGATTTTCTAGATTCCTAAATATTATTATACATTTACACATAGTGTATATCTAAATGCATAACAACATTATTGAATAATAAATCCAAAACAATTTATAATTTGAAACAGAGGGAGCATATTGCAACATTTTTTTTAACTTCCAATGGAAATTTATTATATCAAAACGGTACAGCTATTTCCAAATCCACAATTTCCATTGAAATAAATCAAATCATTAGCAACAGATCATACGATAAATTAAACAAAAACAAAATATGGTATCACACGTAGGAGTGGAACGTGGCATTTAGTAATCGCAACCATTAATTACTTATTGCAAGGAGTCCATTGCATCAGTCAAGAATCTTTCTAATGGGTAATCACTGGTATTAATGCTCCACAAATCTTTACTACCACTAGTTAGTATTACCACCTGGACTTAAGGGGTCTTCAACTGGTTACTCGAAAATGAGCACATCTTTTACAAAGTCACATGTGTTGTGTAGGTGTGATTGTACGTAAGACGCAAGTGAGGATATAGGTCAGAAGCTCGAATCCCACACAGCACACATGTACATATTCTCTTGAAAAATCATGTGCACCTTCACCCATGTTACATTATTATTATTTGCCTGCAGATAGTGATGAGATTGCACCCTTCCAGTGGATATTTTTTTATGTCTTGGCATATCCTACCTGCAATTTGAGTGCATTTACTATCTTATTGTAGTCCTAATTACTATTAACACTAAGTTGTAAAACTTATTGCGGGTGGAAGCAAACACTAGTCTAACCATAGTTGAACTTTATGTTTTAAGTAGCAGGATTATGGTTTCTGGTTTCCTTGAACTGTTCATGAACTGTGGTGTTTTTAGTAAAATCTTACTAGTGAAAAAAAGATGAATCTTGTAAATTGCTCTACATGTCCAACAGAAAATTTCAAGTCGCTGGAATACTGAACAATCCTAAGGATCTTCAACCACGAATTATGTATCTTCAGAATTTAACAAGACAAATGCCATATGGTGGTAACTACACCATATATAAAACATCTACTCCCCTGGAACATAGAAACGAACAATCAACGATAAAAAGGATGGGTGATAACTTGTGATAGGTTGTGATATTCTTGTTTGCTTTGATTGATATGATCCTTGTAGATATCTCCCAGCCAGCTAGCTCTTTCAGGCTGTTTTTCACAAACCACCAATATACACGCATAAGTTATAAAACCCATGATTAATTTGGGTAACAATGCTTCCATTTCCCCTCTGAGTATTTTGACAAGCTGAATTGGGAAAGAATGTTTCATGCACCTCCATGTAAAATATTTTCCACATGAAGTAACTCAGGAATGGAAATGATTGTAATCAAAGGCTCTACAAGCAGAGAAAGTACACTGTTGTTGTGCACAGGCCATATCAAACATCTGCATAAATAATAAGTAATTTCAGAATGAGAAAGGATGCCGCTTCTTTCTGTAGCAGAGGATCAAGACAAATTGAAAACAGTTGAAGGATATTTTGCAGGGTGCACGACATTCTTAAACCGATACTTCAGTGTTCTAAAATGATATCTATATAATGAAAACAACAAGCAGCAATTAATGAGATGTAGATTAAACTTGTAAGTATTGGAACCACACGGGATGATTTCACATGTACAAACTAACCGATTTTATATATAGAGTGCAGGCACATCCCGACATATTCATGCTTGACAACTCGGCACCACACAATCACATAGCAATCCAGTAAACAATGTACAATTCCAAGAAAAACTCTGCACGGTATGTGAAAATAACTGGGTTATTCAGGAGGAAACAGTAATTACGATCAATAAACAAAAGGCGAATGATTGATGCAAGTACATTTGTGATTACGAAGTTCCACCTCTTTGCTTCCTTGTTTAATCAGGCTTTGACTATAGGAACGGATCCAATCATCTTGCGGCACTGCCTTCTTAGCTCACTGCTTTCACTACGCTGGACATCCAATTCACGCAATGAACTTGGAAGGTCCTCCAATTTTGGTATCGTCCGGATGGAGGGGCAGCTTCCGATCTTAAGTTTTTGCAGTGAACTTGGGAGACAGTTCTTGGGCAGACACCGTAGGCCCTGACATCCTTCTATCATCAACTCTTGCAGTGTACTTGGCAGCCCATACTTGGGCAACGACCGGAGGGCATCACATGGGTAGATGAATAATATCTGTAGGTTGGGAAGTCTGTGCAGCCCTTCAGGGAGGCCCTGCAGTTTGGGGCAGTTATGAAAGCTGATCCCCTTGAGAAGCGTGAGTAGCTGAAGTGCCTCCTCTTGTTCCTTTGTGAAGCACTCCATCTTTTTGTCGTTGTGAAAGTTGAGTTCGTTTAGTGAGAAAGAGAGCAGGGTACAAATGGGCACAGTGAGGACCTTTGCAATGTCATCAGTCTGAAGTGACTCTAGTTTGGAAGGCAGTGAGGGCAGTGACGGCTCGGAACAAGCAAAGAAATTGGGGGTTTCAGTGACATCTAAATGTGTGAGACGACCTTCGGTGATTAGCATCCACAATCCTTCCCCTCGTAAATCCCCACATCCCCTTATGAGAAGAGTAGTGAGAGAGGTGAGGTTTGAGAGAGGCAGCAGCGTCGCTGCACCCACTGCGCCTTCAAGACAGAGGTAATCAAGCGAGGTCGGGAAGGGGCAACAGGAAGTAAAGGGAGGTGAATATGAGGAGAGGAACCTGGGGCAACCTGTTATGTGTAAGGCTTGCAGGGAGCGCAAACATTGGAGGTCCCCTCCTCCATCGTTGAGTGAATTAGGGCGGAGAACGAGATTTGAGCAGTCAGAGATACTTAAATCCTGTAGTTGGGGAGGAAGGAACAGTAGCCCTTCTGATGCTCCTGTTATTTCTTCCTCTCCTAATTGTTCCTGCTCCTGCTGCTGCACTACAATTTGTGCCTCCTCTACTTCGTTAACTGAAGATGGTGAGGACTCTGAGTGTGCTTGGTTCTTCTTCTGCTGGTCCCTCACACCAAACCCAGTTACCTTCTCACATTTTTGCACATTGAAAGTGTGGAGCTTTGGAAAGCAAGACAACAGATAGGTCAGCCGCTCTCCATTAGCCTCACACTCATTAAAGGTGAGATCTTCAACTGGACACTGATAACCAACACGACCATCATCTTCACTTAAACAAAATGCCTCACTCGAATCAACTATTGTGAGGGCCTTTAAGGATGACAGCCGTTCAAGGTGAACCAGTGGCAAAGGAGGGCATCCCCAAATAGTCAATAATCCTAGATTGGATAGGTTGTGAAAGGACAACACCCTCCAAAATGCACTATCTACTGCATCCTTTCCCTCGATGTCCATTATGTACCGATTTCTAGCATATTCCCTTAAAGACAGTCTCTCAATACCAGAACCAGCTTGTTCAATAGTAACTGAGCGCGTAGCGCTGGACCAAGGAATAGAAGGCAGTGATGACAGTTTTGGACATTCTGTAATTTCAAGCTCTTCAAGTTTAGGAAAACAAGTCATGATAGGCCCAACCATCTTTTCATGTCCACCAGCATGTGTGAAAGGCAATTCCAAGAGTTCTGGGCAATTTTTGATGATAAGTACTTTCATGTTAGAGAACAACTCACAAGGACCATTTCCAACCCACCTTCTCAATTTTGATACATTTACCAGTTCTAGCCTCTTCAAATTTTGAAATCTTTGACCTGGCATATGGCTTTTACAGTCTGCACCATGTTCATCAACCATCCATACCTCTCCTAGTGGTGGAAAATTTGTCCATGGTATGTCAGTCAATTCAAGATATTCCAGGGTTCTCACCGATAGGTTCACACCCAGCCATGAAGGACAATTTGCGCCTCCGTGCCCTTTAATAGAAAGCCTATATAGATTTCGGTGTGGTTGAAGACTTTCAAGGATATGGTCTTCTTGCATTGTGTCCTTATAAAGGCGATCAGTATCCCAATTCAAGATGAGCTCTTGTAAATATTTTTTCTGACTGAGCTTTGCTTCTTCAGCATCTTCCTTGAACTTAACCTTTTCGAGGTTGTAGATTCCAAGTACTTCAAGCTCCAACAGTTGTCCTAACTCCTTTAACTCAAAACCACTGTCTTCTTTCTTGGCTTCAAACCTCCTTAACTGACGTAGAAGCTTCATTGTCCCCACCTTCAAAATATCTGAGTAACGGGTCTGATCAGGGAGACTTAAATAATGCATATTTATGAGGTTGCTTGAATCTCTTGAAGGAACAAAGCAACCCCAACAGTCTTCCATGTCTAGGATCTTCAAGTGATACAGTCTCGAAATAGTTACTGGTAGACTCATTTCAAAATAATGCTGACCCTTAATCTTCAAGTAACGAAGATGAATAAGACTTGAAAAGTTATGAAGCATGGCCTCCACATTATATGATGGTTGATCCAGGAAAATAATGCGAAGGGCTCTAGCTTGCTGAAATAAGTTACCAAATGTTTTGGAAAAGCACTCCACATTTTCACCAAACAACATCAATGTATGAAGGTTTTTGACTTTCAGCTTTTTATCAAGTGAACTAAGATCCTCTTCACGGTTCTTATAGGTAACTTTATCTTTAAAATCATTGTTATCCACCATGATAGACAGGTGGCGCACTGATGCAGGGATGTGTATGTACCTCAGTTCAGAAATTTTTTTTATGCTGACACAATCATTCCCTGAAACTTTCACTGCCAGCTCATGAAGTAGGTCATGGATTACATAATAAGGATCACCATTATCTCTTTCATACATTTTGAGAAATCCATGATTGACCAAGTTGATTATGGAACTCTTTCCAACATCCTCAATTCTTGTGCTCTCACGTCCTGGACTTAAAGCACCTAGTCCGATCCAAAACTGAATTAACTCTTTGCTATCAAATTCATAATCTTCAGGAAACAATGCACAGTAGGAAAAGCATTGCTTTAGATGGAGTGGAAGGTAATCATAGCTGATCTTCAGTGCTGGCATAATATCATACTCACTGGATTGGAGTTCCCATTCTTTGCACTCTAGTACCCTTCTCCAGTGCTCCAAAGTTATCTGTTTTCTAAGAACTCTCCCTACTGTTTTTGCAGCTAGAGGTGAACCTTTCAGTTTCGGAATAATTTCATTCCCAATCTCAAGTAACTCGGGATGATATGACCATGGTTCCTGGCTAGTGGATACACATGCACAAAATAAATCTCTGAAATCTTTATCCCCTAAACGACCCAGTTCTATTTGATAATCAGTTGTTCTGACAATTTTAGCCACATCTCCACTTCGAGATGTGACAATAACCATACTGCCTTTTCCACCACCTTTTCTGAATGGTGTTAGAAGCTTTTGCCACTCATCCTCATGACATTCCCATATATCATCCAATACAAGCAAAAACCTTTCACCTGTTAGTCTCTGCTCAATCAGCTCTTGGGTAGTACCATATTTCTTTTCATTTGCCCTTTCTGGTAACTTTTCTGAAGCTTCTTTCCACAATCTATCAACATTGAATTTCAGAGAGACACATATCCACATTGTAACTTGGAAATGGCTCTTCACTTGCTTGTATATATGTTGTGCCATTGTTGTCTTGCCAATACCCCCCAGGCCAACAATTGGAAGCACAGTAATTTCACTGGCAGAATATTCACCATGTGTTATTGCATGGACAACCCTTTCCTTCTCAAATTCCCTCCCGTACAATTTAGACTCCATACTTTCCTCACTTGTAATGGGCCGTTCTGTGGTGGTGATAAATTTTGAGCTTCGCAGGCCCAGATTAAAGAATGGGGACACCATAGAACATATTGGCTTGAGCTTCTCTACAATATCTGTCATCTTTAATGATACTGCCACCCTATCAAACTTTAGTTTTGGTAATTCCATTGTTTGAACTTGGCGTCCGTTATGTCCTGCAGCGTTGGAACCCTTTGGCATGTCAGATAGACTGATCATAATCATAAACTGATGGTAAAGAAATGGAACACACTGGGGTGCTTACCGACACCACGAACACAGGTGCGTGTAATGGAACCCAACTTCTGCACGAATTTGACATTCCTCTTCTGGCCATTCTGGCTGGAGGGTGATGCCTGTGTGGAATCATCTTGCTCGTCATCTTCAGCACGGATCTTGTCACGTGAGCTGGAGGAGGAGGGCTTGAGTTTAGCAGCGACAGCTCTAGCTGTGTGGCGAGCGTGAAAGAGGAAGCCTGGGACACACCCCCCGGCGTGCTCATTGGCGGCATGGTACGTGCCGTCGAGCTCATCCTGGATGCGGAAGTAGTCGAGCTCGTCGAGCACATCGTCGGCGTCGTACGCCAGCAGCCGTATCTTGAGCAGCATCTCGTTCAGGTAGGGGTTGTCGATCTCCCTATCGTGGGTGTTGTAGAGCATGACCTGCGCGAAGTAGAGCTGGTTTATGAGGGCATCGGTCTCGGTGCCGAGGTTCTTGCTTGCAGCCCATGCCTCCAGCACATTGTCCTTTGCATAGGACAGTGCCTTGCTCAACACCCACTTCGCTGCGCTGATTGTGAAATCCATCCTCAGGTATCACAGGTGGTTCTGTTTCCTGGTGAGGGCAGAGAAGTGAATTTTCAGTTGCAGTAGAGCTATAATGTGTAACGAACACATCAGGGCAAAGATAATTATGACGTACGATTTGAAAGAGAAAGGTGGGCTTACAAAAAACAAATTGCCACTCGGTTATTATGTGATCACAATTGCTGCTGGAGCCAACGCCAAGAAAATCTGAAGCTGGCAGGGTTAGAAGGCGCTGATGCAGCTGTGTCAAGAGTTTGAGATCCTTTGCAGGTGAGTTACAGGTGGTCAAAGTGCTGAGCAGATGGCCAAAGGAAGCAGAAATAAAGCAAAGTTAGAGTTGATTCATGCAAGACCAAAAAGAAAGCAATTATCATTAAACAGTGTAACAATGATGGAATAGAAATGATGCAAATTTTACCTGAGAATGCTGATGAAACCTCGCGACCTAAGATCTTTGGGCCTTTGGGGTTCCTGGGACCTGGATGCAGGATGAACAAACAGTAGGAAAATTAATGTTGCTGTAGGAATCACATGCAAAGCTATGCTAGCAGCAGGTATATTAGGACTAGTTCTATTAAAGCACACTACTACTACTGTTAAAATTAGTGGTGTTATTATTTAGCTTGATTATAATGAAATATTTTTCCTAGGATAATAATATTTCATTTTTGCTCAATCTTCAGCACTGCTAGGAATAGTTGCATATATGATACTACAAGAGCGAGAGGAGAAAAAGGAGGACTGTGCGACTGGATGCGTACTCACCCAAGGGAAATGAGTAGTTCGGTCGCTGCTACAATCTTCGGTGCTGCCTCTGCTGACCTACTCGATCCAACACCCCTTGTTCTTGTCAACAATGATGAGCAACATGTCCAGGAGGGGCAGGCGAGACTGGAAGAGGGAACAAGCTGAGAAAGTAGAAATGAAATGATGTACTATACTAGTATAGTATGCATGGGAGCGATGCAGCTGCCAGGCGCGCGCTTAAATGCAAAGAGGAAAAGTGTATGCTTTACTGCATGCCACCAAGCAAAGCAAAGTGGAAACAAAGCAGATGCTTAACTTGCTTCTACCAAAAGGCACAAAACCATATGCTTACTTGATGTGACACTATCTACTTTCACAAAGACAGAATCAAAATGCCGGAGGGACAAATGTGTTCTTGGAAGGTGTCACAAGGAAAGAATCAAAATGTTAGTCAAACTTGATATGTAAATGATTTTCGTAAAGATAATAAATTTAAACCAATCGTAAAAAACTGGCAAGTAACAAATGTATTTGTGCAACCAGTGAAATAAATTCATGTATACATGAATTCACAACTACAAATCACAAATCTTGTATAAGAAATCCATAAAAAATCACAAGAATATATCAATATCAAGATGAATTTGTGTTAAGATAAACAAAAGAATGCTACCGGGAGGTCGGCCAGCTGTGCCCGTCAAGCTGCGGTGGCTGCCGGCGAGTCTCGCACCGCCGGGGGAGGCCACCCTCGTGCCGAGGCCCTACCTTCCGCCAATTGCCGCTCCCACCGGCCGCTGTATGTGTGCTCGGTCTTGAGAGAAATGAGAGAGGAAGAGGTGAGACGAGACTTGAGAGGAGGGGGGAACGAGATGACAATAGAGTATATTATAGAGGAGAGACGGGGGGACCGTGAGAGAAAGCATGGGACCGGGTGGTCTCTCGACCTAGTACTAATGTGTTGGTCTCACAATAGACGACCCTTAACACTAAACATTAGTACCGGTGCTTGGATACCACCCGGTACTATTGGGGGTCATGGGGGAGCGCGCGGGGCCTTCCCTTCCCACTCGGTACTAATGTTCTCATTAATACCGAATCCAAAAATACCTGGTACTAATGTGTTCTTTTTTGTCATGGGATGGATATTTCTCCAGTAGTGGAGGAAATAAAGAAGATCCTTAACTTGCAGCTAGGAAAAGGCACAAATCCATATGCTTACTTGCCATGGCACAATCTACTTTCACAAAGACATAATTGAAATGCTGGAGAGATAGATGGGTTCATGGAGGACTGGTGTCGCCTTTATCTGTTTCTTCCGAATCAAACAAGGGAAGCAGAGTGGATTCAATTCATGGGGTCACCTTTACACGTATCCGTCCGACTACTGGATTTTTGTGATGAGCCCAGATTTTCGTCATTAGATTTTTGCCAGGTACGCGGCAAAGTACCATTTTGCCAACAACCACGAAGAAAACTCGTGACAATAGCAAGGCTCACGAGAAAATAATTACTTGTCACGAGCCTGGAGGCCGGCTCACGGCAAAATATGTATTTCGAAGGACGGCTCACGACAAAAGACTTATTTTGCCGTGTGGTTTTTAGCCCACGGCAAGCAGTCTATTTTCCAATGGGCTTTTGTTTAGGTTGACCGCAATAAACCCTCTTCCCACTTCAAAATATTTCCACACCTTTTTTCATACTACTTCTAATGAAGAAAACTTTTACACCAAAATTTTATATCTCCAAAATATTTAAAACTATTTGTAAGGAAGTTTCTCTAAAAATTTCAATTTAAATATGTGTTTTATTTTTTTCCATTGAATATAGAAGGGACACTTATGATGCCACCCATAGTTATGTTTATCTTCCATACGTAAACTTTTTATACTTTTGCACTTGGCAAAGCAGCAATTGGGCCGGCTAGCCCATTATCTCGCCGATCTACTTCCCCTCAAACCGGTAGTGAGGAGCGACGGTGTGGCCGGGGTGTGGTGGCATCGCATGGACGGCGACCTCCTATCCCCCAGCGGTGGACTTTTCACCTCGGAGGGCGGAGAGATCCATGGTGGCAGGTAGGATCTACGGAAGCCTTGAGCTCCTCCCCAGCGCAACCTCGAGCTCCCTCCCTGACATGGTCACAAGCTCCCTCCCACCACGGCCTCGAGCTATGTCCATAGTGCGGCCACAAGCTCCTTACCTGGCACGGCCTTCAGAGATCTCCCCGACACGGCAACAATGGTCTAGCGGTCTCGGGTGAGTTCTCTCTCTCTCTCTCTCTCTCTCTCTCTCTCTCTCTCTCTCTGACCTCCCTCCCACTCCCTATTTCTTCAGGGTAGTCGTCCTCTGGAGATGGTGGTGGTGGTCGTCGTAGCCGGCTTTCTCCTTGCTGGTGCAACGCGAGGATCGAGATCTATAGGGTCGAGGCTCCTTCCTCGCCAGCGACCAGAAACACCACTTCCCTCTCTCCTCAGGTTTGCTATGTGTGTGGTGACAGAGGATAGAGGTCTGACAGTGGTGGTGGTGGCAGTGGCAGAGGGCCACAATGGCCGTCGAGTGGATTTTGTTTGCCTTTTTGTTGTTTTCCAAAATTGTTTTTGACGAGAGACCTTGAGCACTCACGGTAGACGTTTGTCGTGAGCCCATGCTTCGGTTATTGGCAAAGGGCCTATTTGCTGGTAGATTTATGTCATGAGGCCGTTGTCGTGAGGAACTCACGACAAAGCCTTTGCCGAGAGGAAAACGACATTTGCCGAGTGGGTTGGGCTCATGGCAAACATGTCGTTGTCCTTAGTGACTCAAGTTATTTCCATCATCAGCAGATGTGCTGCTGTCCCACTAGATCTAAACTACAAACGAGCTTCATATGTCACACTAAATAGTGAAATTAAATAAATGCAGTAGCTAATATAATTATTTGTTCATTGTTTAGCAATCAACTACATGTACAAAATGGGTGAGCACAGCATGCACACAACCGATCATCACCATCCACTACCGGTTTCGACCCCTTCGCCGAGAGGGAGGTTGCTCTCGCCGAAGGGGTCTTTCCTCTCAGTTAAGCCTTCACCGAGAGGAAGCTCTCGGTGAAGGCCTCTCGGCCCAGCTGTACCGGCGAAGACGTCTTCGCCGAGAGCACGCAGGACCCCCATCAGTGGATATGCGTCGAGAGGCAAAATTAGCTCTCGGCGAATGGTTTTTTTCGAAAAGAAAAAAAAAGAAAAACCGGACCAGTGGGCTCACCACGCTGCCGCCCGCCGGCACGGCACCGGCCACCCGGCCACCACCTACTCCACCACACCCCGCCACACACACACGTGCGCGCGGACACACACACACACATGCACACGCACCGTACATCGTCTGCTGGCTGCCGCCACACGCCACCACCGCTAGGGTGCGCGCGCACACACACAAAGAGGGAGAGAACACCCACATGCACACGCACACACGGACGCACACACACAGGAACGTGTACACACGCATAGACGCACATACACGCCGGAGCCAGGTCGAGGTCGCACCGCGCCGGGTTGAGTCGGGGCGCGCCGGCGGAGTCGTCAAGGCCTCGACGCTAGGTCGTCAAGGCGCACAGGGGCCGGATTTTCCTCGCCGCGCCACTGCTCCTCGCCACGAGGTTAGGGCCGAGCGGAGTGGGAAAAGGGGGGGGCGGCGCGAGCCGTGGCGGCGGGGAAGGAGGCATAGATGGGGGAGGTGGTGGATGTGGTGGGAGGGAGAGGTGGGGGGAGGTGCCGGATCTAGTGGGAGCTCCGGTGATGGAGGCGGCGGCGGGTCGAGAGGGAGGGGGTGGCGGGGATTTAAGGTTTCCGGTGGGGGGGTGGGGCGGGGGTTTTATATAGGAAGGGGAGTGGTGGGTTGGGCCGCTGGTGTAAAAGGGCCGCCGGTCCAATTATGCTTGGCCGAGAGCCAAATAAATGGCTCTCGGCGAAGAATTTTTCTAAAACTTTTTTAAATTAATTGAAAGTAGGAAATAAATGTAAAATTCTCTAAAACTTAACATGACACTAGATATGGTGTGCATTTCTTATAAGAAAGTTGTTGTGGTCAAACTCAAATTTAAATTTCTCTAATGTACCAAACCTAATGACATTAGTTCAAATTCTCCTAAACTTCTCGTGAAATGTTCCGGTTTGTAAACAACGTACGTGTCGAAGTGCTCAAAATGTTCTCACCATTTTACCACAACCTCCACATAAGATATAATGGGCGCTCGACAAAATTCATGATTTTCAAACTTCATTTGAATTTTATACAATTTTAAAATCTTTCTTCGACATTATCTTATCATGATCAGAGAACAAAATGTTTAACATTTAGTTTCGTTTCATGTACATTGTCCTAGAGATGTCTCATGAACATGAATCTCATTTTTGCAACAACTTTACTCTATGATATCATGCGCTTGTACATATCGAACCTATTCGAAAAAATTACCAAGAATGAATTAATTTTTTTAATACAGCAAAAAGAGATAAAATTGTGTCAAATTTGAACATATCCTTTGTATAAGTGCATGTTGATGATAGAAAAAATTTGAAGGTGAAAAGGTGATTTTTTTTAAAATTACTTCGTCGAGAGCAAGAAAAAACTTTCGGCGAAGAATTTCTTCACCGAGAGTTTTTTCTTCGCCGAGAATTATTTTTTTACTCTCGGCGAAGAGCTCTCCGCCAAGAGCCCAGGGGTAGGCTCTCGCCAAAGATTATTACTCTCGGCGAAGGCTCTATTTCCCGTAGTTATTCGGGCAAATTAAAGCATCCTTAACAGATAATGAGATTTGCATTCAAGGATTCAATTGTAAATATAAGACAAAGTTTTAATTGACTAAGGCATGGAATAAAATAGATTGGACTGAAAGTGGAAACAACAATCACGTGACAACTTTCTACTGTAGCCATTTCGACAAGATAGAATCAATGCAATGGAGGGGATTCATCTAAGCACGTTGTTGTGTATACAATTGTTGATCCTACTGTTGCAAAAAAAGGCACTGTTCCTCATCCTACAACACTTATCTTGAACTACAAACCATAACCGATAGCATGTGCCTCGACTTGTTTTAATAAAAACTACATGCAGACCCAATAATCTTCACAAACATGACATTATGTCCTCTTTAATCTGATCTACCAAATTTTGACAAAATCATGACAAGTAACTGCAAAATCTATGACGAATTATTGTTGAATTAGCCACACAATCAAACACAGTGAAGCATAAATACACCTCCATACCACTCAATTTGGGGGTAGAGTCGTAGGTAGGATTTTGTTTCCCGTACCTTGAATCACAAAGTAGCCAGCCGAGAGCAATACTGAGAATAATCTTGGTGTATGAACCATGCAAACCTTTTGCGTCCGCTGCTGACCTGCCTCCAGTAGCTGCAATCCTCCTTCAATGGACAGGATTTGAGTTCTTGGTTTCTGATCTCACGCAACACAAGGGAGGAAGGGGAAACCACGGGCCATACCTCGTGACTGTTGGCTGCAGGAAAGGGATCGAGTCGTGGCCGGCGGGGAAAATTGGGTGGTGGCTGGCGAGGATCAGTTTGAGGCAGGGGAGGAGCCAGGAAATTTGCTTAGGATGGTTGGTCTGATTGCAGCAAAATGGTTGTGCTTAGTCCTCCGACAAGCATAGAAACTGCAGTGCAGTTAGCTTTGCTTGTTATAGCTTGCAAGCCCTGGAGTCGGGTTAGAGGACTGCAGCTGGAGGTGGCGTCCAGTTTCTAAAACTATCTGCTGTGCTGCGTCGAGTTGTATGTGTGCTGTGGTGCAGAAGCCAAGAGCAACAAGTAACTACTAATGTATACAAGGAAAACTGCTGGACGGTGGTGGAACCAAGCGGATGTCCTTCCCTGGGTATGTCCTTTTGCTTTGTAGCTCTAGCTTTCGATCTTGTGGTCCATAGCATGGTGCGTTGCTTTGCAATCTCTCTATTGCTTTTCTTTCGCAAACACACACAGACACATCCTGTGTAATCTTTTAATGTTGTTCGTCCCATCGGGATTTGCTTGTTCCAATGAGCGATTGTAAAAGAAAACCCTAAACCATGCTCTTGGAAGGAACAAAGGTAACTTCCAATAAAAACAGAAGGTAGAAATAACGAGGGGATTGATCACCATGCCCCTGCAGACCTTCAACGTTGGAGATCACCTGTCCTGCTATTCCACACAAAATTAAGAAATTAAGTAAATGCATCAGTTTATTAGATAATAACTTTTTTTAATATATGTTCTTTATTTATCAAAAGAAAAATACAGGTACCACGCAGTAGATCATTATCATCAAACAGTTAACAGATTGTACTTGTGACTCAACAACTAGATTTAGTACATCAGAGGTACCGCAGAGGACTAACACTATGCTGAAAAGCAGAAACAACCTTGTCATGGACTGAAGTATGGAATAGAATAGATAGGACTGAAAGTGGAAAAATTGCGCTATAACTTTCGATTGTAGACATTCCGACAAATATTTAGTATACATGTTACAACCCGAGGAAACAATCAAGGGAATACAAGGATTCGATCTAATCTTTGTTGTCACCTATAGGCACATATTTGTTTTGTTTCTGCTGCTGCAGAAAGTACCAGTCACTATTACCCATACAGCAACATGGAGATCCGAATGTTCACCATGATTCATTGTTATTTGCTTAATTCGGCATTAAACCTATCTGATTAACAATGACCAGTAATGCTTAAGTGTTTAAGACTGACTAGAATTATTGACCACTACTTTTGCACGTACATACATAATAACAAGGACTGATATTGCATTGTATAGCTTCTTTTGCTTTGTACCTCTCCTCTTTCAATTTGCTTTATAACAATCTCGTGGCCCGGTTCCTCATTCCTGGCCTGACCAATTGCTTTTGCATTGCAGCTCTGTCCTTCTTGGTATTTGTTGACAAGACACGGTCCTTGCTGCCCTGCTCACAAGTAACTTTGAGTACAACATACTAGCAATTACTTTTGCATCAACCTTGGGTCGTGTGGTGTGCACGCCGACCACACCCCTGCTCACGCCAAGTTCTCCAACAAAGTGCTTTGGGTCTGTGCAGCGTGACAGCCAACAGTCAGCATGATTAAAATAAATTTGTTTGAGTTGCATAAAGAGTTAAAGACTCCCAGATGGTTTACAATGCACTATATGTTGACAAGATATGTGTGCTGTTGTGACATTAGTTTTCGGATTATTCGAAATGTTTCTGCGAACTGCATGCCCGCCATGTCCATTCCGTGAAAGTTAAAGCAAGGTATCACTACCAGAAATTGGCTGTTTCAACCCAATGAAATAATCAACGGAATCCAAGGGTTTGATGTAATCCTTGTAGTCGCCTATACGTAGAGATTTGTTTCCATCCTGCTGCTGCAGAAAATACCAGTCACAACTGCCCATATAGCAACATGCAAATGCGTGATTTGTTTAATTAGGCATTAAACGTGTATCTGATTAGCAAGGATCAATAATGTTTTCGCACATAGTAAGTGTTTAAGAATGACAAGTATTAGCCATCGCTTTTGCTCGTACACTCGTATTTGATTTCGCTTTGTAACTTTCTGGTGCCCTGGGTCTTCGTTCTTTGTTTCACTAGTTGCTTTTGCTTTTGCTTTTGCTTTTGCTTTTGCTTTTGCAGCTCTTCCCTTCTTGGGATTTGTTGAGAGGTATCCTGTACGCACACAGGGAACAAAACAGCATGTGAGTCATGATTCTCGAAGGTCCATATGCCGTTGGAAATGGAGACCAGCACGCTGCTGAAAACTGAGAAAGTCACAACGAATACAATTTTTTCTTTTGCTTTATAGCTTTGCCAGTGTTACTTTGCTACATCTCTGTTGCTTCTCTTTTGCTTTCAGAGACACATCCTGCATTGTGTATGTCACCTATCGTGGAGTTTCATTGTAACATCCTTAGAATTGGTGTGAATTCAAAATGCGGAATTTCAAAAACTTGAATTGTATTTGAGTGCTCATGAAACAATTAAGGGTGACTTCCTGTTTCTTTCCCCGATTCCTAGATTTAATTTTGGCACCAACGATAATTTTAGGACTTATAATCTGCTAGTGTGAGAAGTTGGATCTTCATTTGGATTTTAATTGGATTTTATTTGAGTGGATTCAAATCTGAATTGGAATTCAAATTTGAATCAAATTAATAGTCTAAAGAAAAGATGAAGATCACCTATACATAGCGGGCCGCCAACTCACAAACTCACCCAGCGCCGCTTTTGGCCCACTCGCGGCCCGGCCTAGCCGCCCGCGTCACGGCCACCTACCGCGCGCCGCACGGGGTCGCCGCCAAGTGGAGCCCGCCTTTGCGTCACGCCGACGTCGTCGTCGCCATCCCCCGCTTTACCCCTTTGGGCGACGGCCGGAGGCCAAGCGCGGCGCGCCGGCCGTGGCCTCGCCGTCGCGGCGCGCCCCGCGACTCCCCGCTCATCCCGGCCGTCCACGTACCCCCGCGCCGCGCAACCCTATTTAACGCCGCCGCCGAACCCCCGGGACTCTCCCAACCCTAGCCGCCCCAGGGGTGCGCCCCTGACCAACCACACCGAGCCGCCGGAGGAGAAGGGGGTGAAGGAGGGGAGGAGGAGAGGAGCCGCCCGCGGGAGGAGCCGGACCCGCTGGGAACGACTACGTCACCTGCTTCCCCTACTTCCTCTTCTTCCCCGACGACGCGCCACCGCCTGCTTCTTCTTCCTCCTCGCCGGCAAGCCACACCGTCACACTACACCGACGCACTACACTTCGGCCAGGAGCCACTGAGGTGAGGACGATCGCTGCTTCTCTCTTGTGGACGCCCCGGCCTTCGAGCCGAGGGAGAATCGTGTCGCCCGCACCGCGCCACCGCGCTGCCGCCGCTGGTGATGCTGGCCATCGAGCCAGGCTGAGATGAGCTTTCTTGCAGGTGCCGCCGCCTTCACCAACGCGCGCGCCGTTTGCCTAGCCTAGCCCTTCTAGCAGTAGTGAGCCGCCCCGTCTTGGCCGCCGACGTGGCCCGTCGCCAGCGCGTTCACGTTCGCGCGCACGCCTGTGCGAGCGATGATGCCCCCGCGCAGGCGTGCACCCCAGCATGCACGCGCCTTAGCCCTGGAGGCGAGGCTGGGCCTTTGGCCCCTTCTCTTGCGCCGGACCTCCAGTTTGCACTCCTGTCGGCCGCGCCGCCATGGCCTAGCCGTGGAGGGTTGCCTCGCGCATGTGGACGCGGAGGAGGGAGCACCGCCCTCTTCACCGGCGAGTGCACGCTTCGCCACCGGCCGCCGCTTCCACTCACGCGCGCGTTTGTGCCCAGCTGCGGTAGTCTTGTCCGCCGCCACCCATGGCGCCGGCCTGAGCTCCGCCGCGCCGCCCGTTTTCGATCCGTGCCGGGCCTAAGCCCATGTCGACCTCCCCTACGCGCATGCGCACCCAAGCGCGTGCCCTCGCATGCACGTCGCACGCCTCCTGACCAGAGAGGGCACCCGCGCTAACACCAACGCCGCGTCGCCGTCGTCGCGCCCGCGCCGGCGACGACCTCGCCGCGGCGGCCGTCGCCCCTTAGTGCGTGTTCCTTCGAGCCGGCAACCCCGGGGAAGCCTCGTGAGGCTATCGTGTGGAGACCGGACGCGCGCGGCGCCGACCTCGCCGCCGGCAAGGCCGCGCCGCGCCGCTGTCGCCCTTAGGGACTTTCCGTCGAACACCTTGGGCCACCTTCGAAACCGCGGGGGGTTGCTCTGTACACGGGAGACCACACGCAGGTGTGGCCGTAGCCGATCCGCCCGGATCCGGTGCGGCCCACCACTAATTTCCCAGGCCACACACCAGCCCTCACTGGACCAATCCGCACAGCCCGTCACCGGATCCCATGCGGCGGCCAATGGCAGGCCAGCCACCGCGCGGGCCGCAGGGGGGCCAAGCCGCACCCGCGATCCCGGGATCCCGTGCGGCTGGGTCTGATAAGGGGTGGGATTTAACTTGTTTTGATTTCAGAAAATATATTTTTCCTTTGAAAAATCCTAGAAAATCCATTTTAACTCCAAAAATTGTGAAACCTTTAAAGAAAATTTCTAAAATCTTAAACTCCGGGTTAGGGTGGTGTTTGCTCTCTTTTGGCTCTTAATTGCTTTTCTTTGGAGTTAATTGCAATAGGGCCACTATTTATTTTTCCTTTTCGCGCTATTAGGAGCAGCTGGAGCCGGGGAGCTGATCCCGGAGTACGACTACGCCGACGACTTCACTGCGGAGGACTACCCGACCCCAGGTTCACGCCCGACTGATTCTGAAATACCTATTAGGAATTGCTAAGTAGTATTGCTAGTACTTTACTTTATGTATGCATGTTGATGAACCTTGCACTGCCTCTTTGTTTACCCTGTCCTTGATTGCCCTACTACTACTGTATATATATTTTTATGTGAGCGTGTATATACGCCGAGCTTTGCGATGCATGTGTTGGGATGGGAATAGTGGTTCATGGCGTGAGTGGGGTAAAAACTGGCAGGAGAAGGCGTTTTGGGTACTTTGGCAGGGGTGAGCTCGAAACAACCGATCTGGGATCGGGGACAGAGGTGCACTCCTCAGTGTACCCCTACTATTACGGTTTTCGGAGCCTAGGTGTTGGGGTTTTACTTGCGCTTGGAGGATATGAGCTCGCCCCGGTCTGAAACCGAGTGGATCAACTTGTCTATAGGACATCGTGCACATCACCCCGCCGAGAGTGGGGATAGGGTCGTGTTGAGCTCGGCAAGTGCGGAACCATACCTTCTTAGGATGGATAGCGGGGTATCAGTGGGGGAGCGGTGGAGGTGAGACCACCCTCTCAGAGCGACTCCCGTGTGGCCACACGGGAGCATTTCAGAGTTCCGGTGCCATCCCTTCTAAGGGGGGCAGTTTTGAGGGCCGGATGTAGGATGGGACCGTAACTACCGAGAGTTTGCCGGTAGGATGGGCTCGGTCGGCCGCACACCGGTCGGGTACCATTCCGGGATGGGTACAGGTGTACACACTCTGCAGAGTTGTTCGATATATAGCTATAGACGCGTCCTCGGTCATGGACACTGCCTAGACGACATGTTAGTTCCTCATGTTTTGGGATTTCTACCTCCCCCTATAGTAGAGCGTGTGGTGAGCCGTGGTTGCAGCCGGCTAGAGGAGAGAGGCTCCATCTACCTCGTCGATCCGGTTGCAATCATTGCGGTGCGAGGAGAGGAAGTTCTCGCATCGACCCTAGACAGGAGTAGGTGGTGGAGACGGGTCTCCTGGGTGACCAGGTGATTCCGAGCTATGTTGAGAGACTTGGGATTTGGGGATATTGATGGAGATACCTGGTTTATACTCTGCTGCTGCTGCTCAGGAAACCAAAGCCGCTTCCTTGTCTATTTTCCTTCCTTTTAGAAGTTAGGCCACTTAAAGCTGCATACAGTTGGTGACGTGGACCTATCCCACTCCTTGGGGATAGACTATGGGTGTGCAGGGTACGAGTCCGAGTTCGACTGCAACGCCGACGGATGGTACGACTGAGGGATACGTCTCTTCGCTCAAGTTTTCCTGTGGCGGGAAGAATAAAAGATGGAGACCCTTCTGAGAAGATAGCTACCGTTGCGTAGAATTTCCACTCTGATTCAGCCAAGAGGTTTGTAATGATGTACTCCATAATGGAATTGTAATAAATTTGTGTACTATTATCTTTATGTGATGCGATGTATGACTTTGTGTATTTATCTGTGAGACGTTCTGTACGCGATAGCCACTGATCCAGGGACTATCGCGATGGTACAGGGATTCGGATTTTCTATGAAAATTCGGGGTTTTACAGGTGGTATCAGAGCCGTGCTTGACCGTAGCACATATCCCTAGGAAAGGTCGATAGAGATAGGACTCTATATGCTCTACCTTTATAGTTATACCCTTGAGCTATGTTATAAAACTCGTTCCCTTTTTGGAAACTTCTTACTCACCTGCGCTAACAGGAATTTCTTGCGTTTCACAAGAGATGGAGCGCCAGGACGCTGAGATCACCCCCGAGACGTGCGGGGCGATCTGCCACTGGATGGAGAGGGCCCTTCTCAGGCTTGGAGTTCCTCCAACCTACGTCACGTACCGTGTCGAGTACGTACCCACCGTGACTGGGCGGATGGTGCTCTGCACGGTCGCCGTACTCCCTCACCCGAGTCTCCCGGGGTTCAAGGGAGAGGTGCCGCTACGTGGGCCGCCGCACTCACCCGTCGCGACCGCGGCCGGGACGTCACCGCCGCCGGCACGCGGGCTGCCTTCTCGTGCAGTACCGCGCCTCCTTCGAGTCCAAGACTCTTCGGCTGCTACCCCGAGACTACTGGCGCCTCGCACCGCTCATGGACGGAGTTCCTTCGTACGAGGGGATCCAGGACGACGTCGACGCTGCTCCCTTCCGCGAGTCCGACGAGACCCTAGTGGAGACCGCCAGCTACTTGGTCGACCTCGACAAGTACGCACGTCGACTGGAGGACGAGTCACGTACCTTCTTCGGCCAGATCAGAGACGCCACCGTCGACGCCCGCCAGTACCAGCCACGCTGTGTCCAGTTGGAGAGAGAGAACAGCGCCCTACGCTACCGTGTTCGCCAGCTCGAGCAGAGCCTCGACCACGCGACCACCGTCCTGCTGCAGTCCGAGAGGGAGAGGGTGGACACCCGTGAGGAGATGCTACACGTCAAGGAGGACCTACACAGGCTGACAGCGAGTCAGAACAGGCTAAAGGACAAGCTCGAGCACAAGGACGACTTGCTCATGGTACGTGTTGACGGATAAAAGACGTATCCCTCTACGATCCGCAAGCGTACGGACCTACACCTTTTTCACCACGGGATTCCCAAGGTTCTTGTCAATCCGCGGAGCAAGGGGATTACTAGCGCTTAACCAAGTACTAATCTAGTTGAATGGAAAACCTTTGAAAGAGAGTATTAATCTAAAAGTAAAGACAATCTACCTAAGTTAATCTATGTTAAGTTGATCAAACAAATATAGGGTTAAACTAGATGGTAAAGGGTGAGCACAAGAGAGTGAGCAAGAAAGATAAGCGTTCCCTCCCTAGGATCTAGGATAACATGGTATGCATCTACTACACGAAAGCGGTAAACCAATCTACTGGGGGTTGTGACCACGGTTTCGCCCTTTCCCTCCTCTCGTACTGTCACTACGCGAAGGTATTCGTGACTAGACCTATGATGGACACGGTATGTTGATGGAATCTATGGGAGTAGCGGATATCATACGCCCGAAAAACACGGTGGCCTACCTTAATCATCAAAGCATCATCAACATGAAAACAATAGATTGGAACCACGAATCAAGTAGCAATTACATAGCATGTATCCATCTAATCCTAGGGATGAACGGAGACATTACCCCATCATCTTACACGGATTGAAGCACATAGGGGTGATGGAGACTCCGGAGAACGTCGTCGATGAAGATGGCGGCGATGGAGCTTGAGAACACCCCTAGGCCGGTGGCTTGGAGTCCTCCTCTTGCTTCCTTTCCTCCGCCGGCGTTGATCCTTGCGACGAGCTCATCTAACTCTCTCCCTCATCTTGCGGCGGCGGTTTTCTGGTGATTGGCGTCGGTAGGATGATTTGTTCGATGTGTCGGTCGACGGCGGCGGAGGCAATAAATAGACAAACACCTAGGGCAAAGGAGGGACCGAACCGACCTCGGAGTGGGCTGGGCCGGTCGGACTGGGCCGGTCGGCCCAGGCCCACTTCGGCCCGGTTCGGGCCCGGTTTTCTCCCCGGTTGCTTCTCGCGTGATCCCTTATTCGTGTGCACTTGCATGTGGGCCTTTGACGTCGTTTCCTTCACGGTTTAGGCTTGAATCCTTGCTATGCAAGCTTCGCCGCTTTTTCGGTTGAGTCCCCGAAGACTTGCATGTTGACGCTTCGGTCCTCGGGTCATTTGGAGTCATGTTCATCGCGTGTCTTGACTCTTATCGGGCTTCATGATCTTCTTCCAAAGTGCTTGGTGAACTTATCCCGAAAGTCT
Source organism: Cenchrus americanus (assembly GCA_947561735.1). NCBI lineage: Eukaryota > Viridiplantae > Streptophyta > Magnoliopsida > Poales > Poaceae > Cenchrus > Cenchrus americanus. The sequence continues at coordinate 195,655,788 of OX387242.1, forward strand.
CCTCTTTAGCGTAGATTTCGCGTAAACAACAAACTCCAAAATCGACATGCAAGTGTGAACTTGTTATATCATTAGTATGCCTAGTGGCGGGTTAGTTGCAAATCATAATTGAAACCAATGTATAACAAGTACTCTAGGTTGACGGAAATTCACCGTCAACATCTCCCCCATGCTTAAACCTTGCTCGTCCTCGAGTAAGTGGTCCTCGCTTAAAAGGGAAATCGCCGTTGCCTTCCAATGTTATCCCCGCACTTAGTCATTCATGACGAGACAAATTGCTCTCTCTTAAGAATTTATTTTTAAAGTTCAAATTGTGACCGGCTTCTTTTTCATTATGGAAGATAGACTAACAATAAAGAACAAGCCACATTTAATAAACATGATGCTCTCAAACTTAAGTGAACTTCAAACCATTACCTTGTCACATGGAAGATTTTCAAAAAGATGCATATCCAACATAAGTGAAAATCTCTTGCAAAAGCTCATAGAACACTCATCTCATCAAGTCACTCAAGCCTATACTAGATTATTTTCAACCTACTCTACTCATATGTGATAGTGGAAGGCTTATGTGGAGCTTGGAAGGTTAAAAACAATCCTAGCAAAACATACATCCGAAATATTGTCAAATTAAGAGAGAGATCTATTGGAATTACCGAGACTCGTCAAAAAGGCCATGGAAAATAAATGTTGGAAAGAGAGAGGGGTGAAACACACACATTTAGATAAGTGGACATGTGCAAGTGGCAAATGGATGATCCCGAGGCACGAGTGAAGTCCTCGTTATCGGATTGCACATGGTTGGAAGATTTGAGTATGGATGTGTCATCAAGGCACTTGAGAACTTATGAAGCAAAAAGATCCGAGGAGCATCTTTATTATATTCTTTTTACTTTTATTTTATTTCCTTCTCTTTTTCTCTCTTTCTTTTTTCACTTTATTCTTGCTATTTTTCTTACTTTTCTTTTCTTCTCATCATAATTTTTTTCTTTTTTTCAGTTTTTTCTCTTTTTTTTTCTTTTTTCTTTTGCTCCTCAAAACTTTTTGCAACATAATACTTACATAGCATTTGTGTCAGAGAATGACTCCTCCCCCATGCTTGAACGATGCTCGTCCTCGAGCATAAAAGAGAGGGGAAATAACTGCTAAAGTAAGTATAAATTCCATAATATTGCGGAATATTTGAATCTCCATCGAGAATTTTACTCCATACTCAAATTGGGTTGTGGACAAGGAGGTGATCACAAAAAGATGTTTTTGGTTTAGGGTGGATGCCCAGCGAAGTTTGTGAAATTTTCGATGTGAAAACCCACGATGCTTGGACAAAAAGGCTAGCATGAAAACGTTACACAAAGGAATGACCAGCTTCTTAGTCTCGAACCATAGAAATCAATCCTAATCCAACTCATCAAAACATATGTTTGCAATCTACGGGTTTTGTTATCATAAAACATATATGTATATGGCTTTGGTAGGTAGAACTTTGCAAGAGCATCACAAATATGTAGATAGCATAAAAGTTAAGTTTTCATAAAAACAACAAGTTATCCGGCTATCCATAAACTTAAATCAAAGAGCAAAGATATGTATGTGGGTCTAGAGCATGGTCATTTCACCTCCACAAATAAAAGAGCCGGTATTTAAATTAATTTCAGATCATATTATATAGAGCAATTAGCCAAGACATGTATAACTTCATGTAGGTAAAACAAAGCGGCAACTTTCATCATCTTTCCGTAAGCATAGGCAATGTAGAACATCGAGGTGGACACATGGTCATGCTTATCTATTGAAAGTAAAAAGAAACCTAGGTTGTCCTCCTAGTAGCCATGTTATTGTTTGAAGATAAAAACAAAAGGTTGCACCTAGTTGATATTGAAGGCATACTTACAAGCATTTGTGTTTGGAAAAGAGAAGGTCCATGGAGATGTTACCATCCTTTGTAATTCTTCGTTGCCTTCTTCCGACATCTCCATGTATCGATGTGGCTTTTGCTTTTGTCTTGATTTATTAATGCTCCTAAACTTCTGAATTTGATCTTGTATGCTTAATGGAGTCATTGGTCACCCTTCTCTTCAATGTTGTCATCACCATCTCCTCTTTCTTGTTCTCATCATCTCCTTGCTGTCTCTTTTTCATGGATTTCCCCCTCTGTCCAGAACAGAAAATATATCGAAATATAGCTCTATTGAAAAGTTTATGAAATTACCTTTCCAACGTGTGGTCATTCATCGAAAGCGGAGTTCAAACAAGGGAGCTATGTCCGTTTTACTTCAGCGCTGCGTGCTGTCCAAAACTGATTTCAGGACGTGTTGCACTCGGTGATTCGGGCATAACCGCTTGTAGGAACCTCCGATTGTCTTGATTCTTGATTTGTTGGAATCGTAACTTCATGGGGCTTCTAAATATCCAAAAATATCCAGTGTTTTCCCTTCGAGACCATGCAGAATCTTGATGAGATCGATAGCTTCTCGCGCATTGATCCGGTGATGTTAACGATCTCGATCATTCTATCTTCTAGAACGTCATGTTGCACTTCCGTGTTGAAGATTCAGGGTCTCCCCCATGCTTAGCATTTTGCTAGTCATGGAAGAAGAAGACAAAGCACTTCTTAGTCATCCTTCAATTTCCTTGTAGTGAGAGTCTTTATCTTGCACCGTAAGACGTTTTAAACGCACATTCTACCCCAAGGTGACGGTTGGGAGTAGATAGAATTGCCAACAATCCAACAATGTCTCCTAAGATTCTTAACTTGTGGCATAATTAGTCTAATGAGGAATAAAAACCTAATGAGTGTACGTGGTGCAAGGTGTGTATGCACATGATAGGAAAGCATATAAACAAAGACAATGTTTTCACCTAGTTCTAAACACCATGTTTACAACTAGGTTGCTGAATTTCTCCATAGCCATAAAGGTTTATATATCTTGGGTTAAAACACCATGTCTATCCCTAAATCAATAACTCTTATAGCACAAGAAAAATTAAGCGCATTGCAGAGCTTATAAACTAACCAATGCAATATGAAAACATATGAAAAGCTAGCAAGGTTTATCGAACTTAATGATGATGGTCCGCAATCATGTTTAAACACCATGTTTACACAAGATCACAAAAGGAAAATACCCATATGGCCATATGAAGCATTAACATGGAAACTGAAGCATACATCATTAAGTATATAAAACAACCAAGCCAACTATGTGCAAAACATGTATACACAAAGAAACATCACGAGGATAACAAAATGCAATGCATGCAAATAAATAAGATCATGAACATGATGGTGGTTCTAAAAAAAAGAAAACTGAACTTAGATTAATAACCACAAGTTGATCATCATAAGATAGTGCCATTCTTTTATTTTCTCTAAGAAAGTAGTAAAAATATAAAGAAACGGGTTGCCTCCCGAAAAGCGCTTCATTTAAAGTCATAGAGCTCGACTTTCTCACATACCTTCTTTTCGTTGCATAGCCATGGCCCTTCATGCAAGAAGAAAAGGTACCAATGCAGCTTTAATTTACTTCCCATGTTGTGCTTGATCACTTATAGAAGACTTGCCCAAAGCATCCTTTTGTTTCATCGTTATCTCCTTCTTTATCATCCTTCGGTGCTGCCTTCACTCTATGAATTTTTTTTAATGTCCAGAACAGATAGTATACTCAAGCTCTACTCCATTGCACAGTGCACAAAATTTTCTTTCCAACGAGTCTTTATTTGCTCAAATCGGACTCCGGACAAGAGAGTTACGTCCGTTTTACTTCGGCGATGAAATCTGTTCTGAAATTTCAGAACGCGCAACGCTTAATGTTTTCTCCATAACTCCTTGCACGGGTCTTCAAACTTGTTGGTTCTTGATGCGTTGGAATGGTAATTTGATGGAGCTTCTGAATATCTCATTTTCTTCATTTGTACACCTCTGAACAAGCTCTCAAATTGATGAAGACAGCAGCATCCATCGCGGGATTCGGAGAGGTTGATGATTTATCTTGCAACTCTTTCAGGCATGACTTCTTTTTTTTTTCATTATTCAAGCCTTGTCTACATGGTTAGTGAAAATCGGGCCTTTCTCGACATATGATTCTTTAAGGTCACTAGCTTGACCAAGCGCAAAGCATGATCGAGATTTACAAAACTTATTGTAAACATACGCGTCCATAATTAACACCACATGTGAATTGTAGCAACAAGTCAAGGTGTAAATAAAAGAAGCATATGTTTCATGCATAGCACTTAGCTCATTATTAGGCAAAGGTTGTATAGGTGTGAGATTAATTGGATCAAACTTAAATGTTTCCTCTTTTTCATTCTCAAGAAAATCTAGCCTATCAACATGATCACTATTGGAACAAGGCATAGGCATTAAACTATCATTCATACTATTGGTTGAGCATGAGTATTTGAATTTATCATCATCAATACCAATAATATCTTGAGATTTCAGTGTGTACCTTGGCCTTAGAGCCTTTTCAACAAGAGTGATATTTGGTTCATCAAGCGGTGTTGAAGGCGAATCGATCTCAACAAGTGTAGTTGCCTCTTCATCACCACCTTGCAATTTCTTCAACTCATCATGTGGAACATGTAATCCTTCAACTATGTACGCATTCATCTCTTCTTTGAAGTCTTCTTTATCAACCAGATCTTCATCTTCAAAGACTTGTATGTTGCTTTCTTTATCTTCCATGTACCACATGTCATCAAGATCGCTCATTGTTGATTCACTCTTTCCTTCATCCTTGAGTACTTCCATGTCTTGATTTGCTAGTGTGTAGGCTTCAATAGCACACAAGCTATCATCTAGCTTGAGTCCTATCTCCTCCCATTTATCCTTTGAGTCACTAGGCTCATCACGCTTATACTCTTCTCTTCCTTCATCATAAATCTTTGAGTTGTCAAACCGGTCGATCCATCCTTCATCTCCTTCTTCTCTTTCTTCTTCAAACATCTTTTGGATCGACTCTCCACTCATCTCTTGATCAAATATATCTTCAACTAGTTTGGCAACGTGTCGGCGTTCCTCCTTCCTTCGGTAGCCAATTAGTGGGGCGAAATCAACTTGAACCCAACCGGATTGCTTGAACTCCGCCAATGGTCTAGCATTCCACATACTTCGGCCTACATTCATGTTAATTTCAACATTTTTAACATCCGAAATGACTTCTCTTACCTTGGGAAGTGGATCTTCACTTTCTTGTATGGTCGGTTCATCTTCCTTGACCTTCGGTTCATCTTTTTCAGAAATTTCAGCAAGCACCTTGGGCTTGCTTTTGTCGTTTTGCTCCTCTTGACAACATCTTTGCCAATCTCGTATTGTTCTTTGTCCATTGCTTATCCTTTGTAAGATTTGTGCGGCTTCACTAATTGTTTTATCCAATATATCACCGCCCGCACACATGCTTACAAAACGAGACGAGTTAGGGGTTAGTGAAAAATAAAAGGTATGCAACATCAAGTCACCGGAAAATCCCAAGTTCGGGCCTCGCTCAAGTAGTTCATTAAAACGGTCCCATGCTTCATCGATTCCTTCATCCTCTCCTTGCTTGAAATTGAGCACTTGCCTCCTTAAGTCTTGGACCTTGCTTATGGGAAAGAACTTCAAAAGAAACTTCTTCACTAGCTCATCCCAATTTCCTTTTGCTTCAACGGACGCAAGTGTGTACCATCTTCGCGCTTCATCTTCGAGAGAGAATGGAAAAAGATTCCACTTGAACCAAGCGGCCGAAACTCCTTTTTGTTGGACCGTGTTGCATAACATCGTGAATTCCTTAATGTGTCTATATGGGTTGTCATCCTCCAATCCTCTAAATGGTTTTGTCGCCACTAAATTGATGATTCCAGGCTTCAATTCATAGTGGGTTGTAGCAAGCGCCAAATCTGATTTTTGCATCTCAATGTCTTCCATTGACGGCATTGCTAGCTCCCTTAGCGACATCTCTTCGTCTTCCAATGGTGAGGTGAACAAATCCATCTAGGCACAAGAAAAGTAGAAAGAAAAACAAAAAGATTTTTTTTTTCTTTTTTTTTAGAAAACAAGGGTTAGGTGTTAGTAATCAACAAAATTAATACTAGATTAAACGTAGCAACCGGCTTGCTCCCGGCAACGGCGCCGCTTTAAAAAGGGGCTTGTTGACGGATAAAAGACGTATCCCTCTACGATCCGCAAGCGTACGGACCTACACCTTTTTCACCACGGGATTCCCAAGGTTCTTGTCAATCCGCGGAGCAAGGGGATTACTAGCGCTTAACCAAGTACTAATCTAGTTGAATGGAAAACCTTTGAAAGAGAGTATTAATCTAAAAGTAAAGACAATCTACCTAAGTTAATCTATGTTAAGTTGATCAAACAAATATAGGGTTAAACTAGATGGTAAAGGGTGAGCACAAGAGAGTGAGCAAGAAAGATAAGCGTTCCCTCCCTAGGATCTAGGATAACATGGTATGCATCTACTACACGAAAGCGGTAAACCAATCTACCGGGGGGTTGTGACCACGGTTTCGCCCTTTCCCTCCTCTCGTACTGTCACTACGCGAAGGTATTCGTGACTAGACCTATGATGGACACGGTATGTTGATGGAATCTATGGGAGTAGCGGATATCATACGCCCGAAAAACACGGTGGCCTACCTTAATCATCAAAGCATCATCAACATGAAAACAATAGATTGGAACCACGAATCAAGTAGCAATTACATAGCATGTATCCATCTAATCCTAGGGATGAACGGAGACATTACCCCATCATCTTACACGGATTGAAGCACATAGGGGTGATGGAGACTCCGGAGAACGTCGTCGATGAAGATGGCGGCGATGGAGCTTGAGAACACCCCTAGGCCGGTGGCTTGGAGTCCTCCTCTTGCTTCCTTTCCTCCGCCGGCGTTGATCCTTGCGACGAGCTCATCTAACTCTCTCCCTCATCTTGCGGCGGCGGTTTTTCGGTGATTGGCGTCGGTAGGATGATTTGTTCGATGTGTCGGTCGACGGCGGCGGAGGCAATAAATAGACAAACACCTAGGGCAAAGGAGGGACCGAACCGACCTCGGAGTGGGGCGGGCCGGTCGGACCGGGGCCGGTCGGCCGAGCCCACTTCGGCCGGTTCGGGCCGGTTTTTCTCCCGGTTGCTTCTCGCGTGATCCCTTATTCGTGTGCACTTGCATGTGGGCCTTTGACGTCGTTTCCTTCACGGTTTAGGCTTGAATCCTTGCTATGCAAGCTTCGTCGTTTTCTCGGTTGAGTCCCTGAAGACTTGCATGTTGACGCTTCGGTCCTCGGGTCATTTGGAGTCATGTTCATCGCGTGTCTTGACTCTTATCGGGCTTCATGATCTTCTTCCAAAGTGCTTGGTGAACTTATCCCGAAAGTCTCCTCTTTAGCGTAGATTTCCTGCGTAAACAACAAACTCCAAAATCGACATGCAAGTGTGAACTTGTTATATCATTAGTATGCCTAGTGGCGGGTTAGTTGCAAATCATAATTGAAACCAATGTATAACAAGTACTCTAGGTTGACGGAAATTCACCGTCAACAGTACGCGCTCACCTGCTCGGTTGTGAGCGGCTCAAGGTGGAGAAGCTGGAGAAGAGCCGGGCGGACAACATCGCCAACATCGCGTGGCTCACACGCACGGCTGTCTACCTGAGAGACAAGGCCAAGAGACTGAGGAGGACTTGGGAGGACGCCGACTCACTTCGCGTGGACGAGCTCTTCGAGCTCAACGGAGAGCTACCCCCCGAGTCTCAGCATGAGATCCGCACCGATACCTTCGAGCTACACCAGTCACGCCTCAAGCTTCACCTGTGCCTGATGGCTCGTCTGCCGACCCCCGTCGAGACCGAGGAGGTTCGAGAGGCTCACGCCTTGGTGTCCCGGATCTTTCTGCCGGACTACCCCACTGAGGACCTCTACCCCGTCTCGTACAAGAGGGCGCGCACAGAGTAGAGAGCTGAGCGAGGGGCATGACCTAGAGTAGTGTAATGAGCTAGTAGTTTCCATGAGTTGTTCCATGCAGCCGCGAGCATGTTCCGGTGCATGAAGAGAGTCATGCCACACCATATAGACACTACCCCCTTTTGAGATTGTACCGATGTATTAGATCGTTGACTTGTTGCTGCTACCCCCAAGGTCTGAGTCAGCCTCAGGGGAGCAAGTGTATTATTCATGCTTGATGTGTGCTTGGATCTTAATGGTGTTATTCGAGTCTTAATGCTTTTTCTCCTTGAGTGTTGGTTATAATTAGAATTATTTTCATGTTTGCCTTAGACTCAAGTGTGTGTTGGTGAGTGACGTATGTAAACTTCCTCTTTTCTTATGGTTACAGAAGGATGTCGATCCGCCGATCCAACCGGCTGATAGATCGCCTCGAGGAGGCAGCTGCTGAGGAAGAAGCCCAGCAGGGACGTGGACGCGGACGTGGCCGGGGACGCCCACCCCTGCGTGGAGGAGCTTTGGGAGCTAGGGCCCGAGGTGACGGAGCACCGCCACCACCGCCCGAGAACCCCTGAGGCCGAGGTTGAGCAAGGAGCGGCCGAGCGAGGCCAGCCTGAGCCGGACCAACCCCCACTACCCCCACCTAACTTGGTGGAGGTGATGGCGCTCCAGAATCAGCTGATGCAGAGGATGGCTGAAGCCATGGAGCACCGTGGCAACGGTGGGAACCGCGTCGCTCCGCGGGACGAGGACCTCACGAGGAAGATTGAGAGGTTCATCCGACTGAAGGCCCCCACCTTCAGCTACTCGGATGACCCGCTTGAGGCCGATGACTGGCTGAGGGTGATCGAGACCAAGCTCGACCTCACCGTCTACTCTGACGAGGAGTGCGTTTCTATCGCCACGCACCAGCTGGAGGGTCCTGCCAAGGCATGGTGGGATAACTACACTGCCACCCACCCGAACCCAGCTTTCATTACTTGGCTGAAGTTCTGTGATGCGTTCCGCGAGCAGTACCTTCCCGGTGAGCTGCAGGTCCAGAAGGCGCAGGAGTTCCGCACCATGACCCAGGGTGCAATGAGGGTCGAGGAGTACGAGCGTCACTTCATGAAGATGATGCGGTACGCCCCCGACGACACCAACACCGACCAGAAAAAACAGTTCTGGTTCCTGTGAGGCCTTCACCACGGCCTTCGCCAGGCGCTGAAGGCAAGTGAGCACAAGTCCCTTCACCATCTCGTCAACCGCGCCATCGCGGTCGAGGATGAGAGGAGGGTCCACGACGAGCGCATGAGGGGAAAGATGAGGATGGGGGATCGGGACCAGCCTGACCGATCCTTCCAGAAGCCGAAGAGCGGACAGAGCAACATGCTGAGGGGGAGCTACCGCCTGGGGCACAACCAGCCTGGGCGTGGCTTCAGAGGAGGTGGACGTAGCCCGTTCCCCGGAGGGAGGAACCCCGGCTATCCCCAGCAGATTGGAGGCTACACTCGTGCTCCACCAGGCACCGCGAGACCTGTCGTAGGAGGTTTCATCGTCACCTGCTTCGCGTGAGGCAAGCCCGGCCACAAGTCCTACGACTGCCCTGACAAGAAGGTCGCTGCCACCCCCGCGAGGGCACCTGTTCCAGGAGGCCGACCTCCTCAGGCCGCGCCGCCACCGGCTGCCAGCCGTGGGAGGCTGAACCACCTTACTGAGGAGGATGCTGCCGACGCCCCAGACGTCTTGATTGGTAAGTTTTTAGTTTGTGGTACATTTGCTCTGGTTCTCTTTGACATCGGTGCAACCGGGTCGTATGTTACCTCTCGATTTGTGAATAAACTCTCCCTCCCTACAACCACCCGAGCAATTCCCATTATCACGAGCTCTCCACTCGGGGATATCCGATGCACCCTGCTGTGCAAGGGAGTGGAAGTGGTCATCCAAGACCACAGGTTCTATGGGGATCTGACCGTGCTGCCTTCCCATGGTATTGACGTGATACTGGGGATGGATTGGATCACTGCCCACAAAGGTGTCATCTCCACTTCACCGAGACTTGTGACTCTAGTGCACCCTAACGGGACGAGAGTTACCTTCAAGCCGATGAAGTCTCGAGACATACCGGCAGTGTACAGCCTCCACACGAAGGCCATATCGGACGTGCCGGTATTCTATGAGTATGAGGATGTGTTTCCGGAGGAACTGCCCGGGTTGCCTCCTGATCGTGATGTGGAGTTTGTGATTAACTTGGTGCCGGGAACGACGCCGATAGCCCAGAGTCCGTACCGTATGGCAGAAGTTGAGCTGAAACTGTTGAAGGCGGAGCTGGACTCACTGCTCGAGAAAGGGTTCATCCGACCAAGTGCTTCTCCATGGGGTTCACCGGCACTGTTCGTTCCGAAGAAGGATGGAACTCAACGTCTGTGCGTCGACTACCGCGCCCTGAATGTGGTAACCATCAAGAACAAGTACCCACTACCCAGGATCGATGACCTGATGGATCAGCTAAGGCAAGCCAAGTACTTCAACAAGATTGATCTCCGGTCGGGTTATCACCAGATGAAGATTCGCCCGGAGGACATCCACAAGACGGCGTTTGTAACCCGGTATGGGCAATACGCGTACACAGTTGTGTCGTTTGGCCTGACCAATGCCCCGGCATACTTCATGAACATGATGAACGAAGTCTTCATGGATGAGTTGGACAAGTGTGTCGTCGTCTTCATCGACGATATACTAGTCTACTCCCAGACCGCAGAAGAGCACGAGGAGCACCTGAGGATCGTGTTGGGGAAGCTCAGGCAGCATCAGTTGTACACCAAGTTCAGCAAGTGTGAGTTCTGGATGGAGGAAGTCACTTTTCTTGGTCATGTGTTGTCAGCCAAAGGAGTGGCTGTAGACCCGAGCAAGATAGAAGCAGTGTCCAAGTGGCAGTCACCCAAATCGGTGACAGAGATCCGCAGCTTTCTCGGTTTAGCCGGATACTACCGCTGGTTCATTGAGAACTTTTCGAAGATCGCCAAACCCATGACGGAACTGTTGAAGAGCAACACGCCGTATGTGTGGTCGGACAAGTGTGAAGCCAGCTTCCAGGAGCTCAAGACTCGTCTCACCACTACGCCGGTCCTGACCTTGCCCGATGCGAGCAAGGACTTCGTGGTGTACTGTGACGCATCAAGGCAGGGACTCGGCTGCGTGTTGATGCAGGGAGGCAAGGTGGTAGCATATGCCTCACGGCAGCTTAGGAAGCATGAGGAGAACTACCCTACACACGACCTCGAACTAGCTGTTGTCATTCACACCTTGAAGATATGGAGGCACTATCTGATGGGAAACAAGTGCGACATTTATACTGATCACAAGAGCCTGAAGTATATCTTCACCCAATTTGAATTGAACCTGAGGCAGAGAAGGTGGCTGGAGCTGATCAAGGACTACGACCTGAACGTTCACTACCACCCCGGTAAGGCAAACGTCGTAGCCGACGCTCTGAGCCGCAAGCACTACTGCAACAACCTGATGGTGCGAGAAGAACAGCCGGCCTTACATGAGGAGCTGGAGAAGCTGAGTTTGGAGATAGTAGAAGAGGGGCAGTTGAATGAGTTGAGGGTGAAGTACACACTCGAAGACCAGATCCGTCAAGCTCAGAAGGAGTGCCCGGAGATTCAAGAGGTAAAACGCCTGATGGAGAGTGGCAAAGCAGCTGACTACCTCCTCGATGACCAGGGCACACTGTGGCTGAAGGACCGTATCTGCGTACCCCATAACACGGAAATTCGGGACTCGATCCTTAAAGAGGTTCACGACTCTCGATACTCGATCCACCCTGGCTGCACCAAGATGTACAAGGATTTGAAGGTACGGTTCTGGTGGGAAAAGATGAGGGAAGACATTGCCGAGTACGTCGCTCGATGCGACACGTGTCAGAGAGTGAAGGCGAACACCGAGGCCTCGCCGATGCCTTTCGCTACAACCGCTCGAGATACCCATGTGGAAGTGTGATGACATCAGTATGGACTTCATTGTGGGTTTGCCGCGCACGCAGAAAGGAAATGACTCCATTTGGGTGATTGTTGATCGATTGACCAAGGTAGCACACTTCTTGCCCGTGAAAACAAACTACAGCGTGAGCCGACTTGCAGAACTGTATGTGGAAAATATTTTAAAGCTTCATGGAGCTCCGAGGAGCATTGTGTCGGACAGAGGACCTCAGTTCACTGCCCAGTTCTGGAAGAGTTTGCATGCTTCCACGGGCACCAAGCTGAACTACAGCACAGCATTCCACCCCCAGACTGATGGTCAGACAGAGAGAGTGAATCAAGTCCTAGAGGACTTACTGAGGGCTTGTGTGTTGACCTACGGGTCCGATTGGGAAAAGAGTCTGTCCTATGCCGAGATCTCGTACAACAACGGCTACCAGGCCAGCTTGAAGATGGCTCCTTTCGAAGCCCTATACGGCAGAAAGTGTCGGACACCGTTGATGTGGTCCGAGGTGGGGGAGCGAACCTTTTTTGGTCCCGCCGCCATTGTTGAGGCCGAAGAAAATGTCGCCAAGGTCAGGGAGAACCTGAAGATAGCTCAGAGCAGGCAGAAGAGTTACGCGGACCCGAAACGGAGAGATGTCTCGTTTGAAGTGGGAGATCACATCTACTTGAAGGTGTCACCCCTCCGGGGTACGAAGAGGTTCCACATCAGGGGGAAGCTGTCCCCTAGGTACGTTGGCCCCTACCCTATTGTGAAAAGGGTCGGGAAGGTGGCTTACCAAGTCGAGCTACCTCCGAAACTTGCTGGAGTGCATCCAGTGTTCCATGTATCCCAGCTTCGGAGGTGTGTGGTCGTCGAGAAGAGAGTGCCCGCTCAGGCACTCGACGTCCAGGAAACCCTAGAGTACTTGGAGTATCCGGTTCGGATCCTGGACTGGGCGGAGAAATCGACCAGGAACACCACCACGCGCTTCTGCAAGGTGCTATGGAGTAATCACTCCGAGCGCGAAGCAACGTCGGAGAAGGAGTCCGCATTGAGGGAGAAATACCCTCATCTCTTCGAAACGGAGGTAACTTCTTAATCTCGGGGACGAGAATCTTGTGAGGGGGGGAGTTCTGTAACATCCTTAGAATTGGTGTGAATTCAAAATGCGAAATTTCAAAAACTTGAATTGTATTTGAGTGCTCTGAAACAATTATTCCCCGATTCCTAGATTTAATTTTGGCACCAACGATAATTTTAGGACTTATAATCTACTAGTGTGAGAAGTTGGATCTTCATTTGGATTTTAATTGGATTTTATTTGAGTGGATTCAAATTTGAATCGGAATTCAAATTTGAATCAAATTAATAGTCTAAAGAAAAGATGAAGCTCACCTATACACAGTGAGCCGCCAACTCACAAACTCACCCAGCGCCGCTTTTGGCCCACTCGCGGCCCAGCTAGCCGCCCGCGTCGCAGCCACCTACCGCGCGCCGCCCGGGTAGTCGCCAAGTGGAGCCCGCACTACGTCACGGCTGGCGTCACGCCGACGTCGTCGCCATCATCCCCCGCTTTACCCCTTTGGCCGACGGCCAAAGGCCAAAGCGCGGCGCTCGGCCGTGGCCTCGCCGCCGCGGCGCGCCTCGCGACTCCCCGCGCATTCCGGCCGTCCACGTACCCCCGCGCGCGCGCCCCTATTGAACGCCGCCGCCGAACCCCCCGGGGCTCTCCCAACCCTAGCCGCCCCGGGGGGAGCGCCCCCGACCAACCACACCGAGCCGCCGGAGGAGAAGGGGGGTGAAGGAGGGAAGGAGGAGGAGAGGAGCCGCCCGTGGGAGACCCGTTCGCCGCGAAGACCGGAGCCGCCCGCGGGAGGAGCCGGACCCGCCGGGAACGACTACGTCACCTGCTTCCCCTACTTCCTCTTCTTCCCCGACGACGCGCCACCGCCTGGTTTTTCTTCCTCCTCGCCGGCAAGCCACACCGTCACACTACACCGACGCACTACACTTCGGCCAGGAGCCACGGAAGTGAGGACGATCGCTGCTTCTCTCTTGTGGACGCCCCAGCCTTCGAGCCGAGGGAGAATCGTGTTGCCAGCACCGCGCCACCGCGCTGCCGCCGCTGGTGATGCAGGCCATCGAGCCAGGCTGGGATGAGCTTTCTTGCAGGTGCCACCGCCTTCACCAACGCGCGCGCCGTTTGCCTAGCCTAGCCCTTCTAGCCGTAGTGAGTCGCCCCGTCTTGGCCGCCGACATGGCCCGTCGTCGGCGCGTTCGCGCCCGCGCGCGCGCGCCGTGCGAGCGACGATGCCCCCGCGCAGGCGTGCACCCCAGCACGCGCGCGCCTTAGCTCTGGAAGCGAGGCTGGGCCTTTGGCCCCTTCTCTTGCGCTGGACCTCGAGTTCGCACTCCTGTCGGCCGCGCCGCCATGGCCTCGCCATGTAGGGTTGCCTCGCGCATGCGGACGCAGAGGAGGGGGCGCCGCCCTCTTGACCGGTGAGTGCACGCTTCGCCACCGGCCGCCGATTCCACTCACGCGCGCGTTTGTTCCCAGCTGCGGTAGTCTTGTCCGCCGCCACCCATGGCGCCGGCCTGAGCTCCGCCGCGCCGCCCGTTTTCGATCCGTGCGGGGCCTAAGCCCGTGTCGATCTCCCCTACGCGCATGCGCACCCAAGCGCGCGCCCTCGCATGCACGTCGCACGCGTCCCGACCGGAGAGGGCACCCGCGCTAACACCAACGCCGTGTCGCCGTTGCCGCGCCCGCGCCGACCTCGCCGCCGCGGCGGCCGCCGCCCCTTAGTGCGTGTTCCTTCGAGCCGCAACCCCGGGGAAGCCTCGTGAGGCTATCGTGTGGAGACCGGACGCGCCGGCGCCGACCTCGCCGCCGGCAAGGCCGCGCCGCGCCGCCGTCGCCCTTAGGGACTTTCCGTCGAACACCTTGGGCCACCTTCGAAACCGCGGGGGATTGCTCTGTACACGGGAGACCACACGCAGGTGTGGCCGTAGCCAATCCGCCCGGATCTGGTGCGGCCCATCACTGATTTCCCAGGCTGCACACCAGCTCTCATGGGACCAATCCGCACCGCCCGTCACCAGATCCCATGCGGCGGCCAATGGCAGGCCAGCCACCGCGCGGGCCGCAGGGGGGCCAAGCCGCACCCGCGATCCGGGGATCCTGTGCGGCTGGGTCTGATAAGGGGTGAGATTTAACTTATTTTGATTTCAGAAAATATATTTTTCTTTTGAAAAATCCTAGAAAATTGTGAAACCTTTTCCAGAAAATTTCTAAAATCTTAAACTCCGGGTTAGGGTGGTGTTTGCTCTCTTTTGGCTCTAATTGCTTTTCTTTGGAGTTAATTGCAATAGGACCGCTATTTATTTTTCCTTTTCGCGCTATTAGGAGCAGCTGGAGCCGGGGAGCTGATCCCGGAGTACGACTACGCCGACGACTTCACTGCGGAGGACTACCCGACCCCAGGTTCACGCCCGACTGATTCTGAAATACCTATTAGGCATTGCTAAGTAGTATTGCTAGTGCTTTACTTTATGTATGCATGTTGATGAACCTTGCACTGCCTCTTTGTTTACCCTGTCCTTGATTGCCCTACTACTACTGTATATATATTTTTATGTGAGCGTGTATATACACCGAGCTTCGCGATGCATGTGTTGCGATGGGAATAGTGGTTCTTGGCGTGAGCGGGGTAAAAACCGGCAGGAGAAGGCGTTTTGCGTACTTTGGCGGGGGTTAGCTCGAAACAACGGATCTGGGATCCGGGACAGGGGTGCACTCCTCAGTGTACCCCTACTATTACGGTTTTCGGAGCCTAGGTGTTGGGGTTTTACTTGCGCTTGGAGGATATGAGCTCGCCCCGGTCTGAAACCGAGTGGATCAACTTGTCTATAGGACATCGTGCACACCACCCCGCCGAGAGTGGGGGTAGGGCCGTGTTGAGCTCGGTAAGTGCGGAACCATACCTTCTTAGGATGGATAGCGGGGTATCAGTGGGGGAGCGGTGGAGGTGTAACCACCCTCTCAGAGCGACTCTCGTGTGGCCACACGGGAGCATTTCACAGTTCCGGTGCCGTCCCTTCTGAGGGGGGACAGTTTTGAGGGCCGGATGCAGGATGGGACCGTAACTACCGAGAGTTCGCCGGTGGGATGGGCTCGGTCGGCCGTACACCGGCCGGGTACCATTCCGGGATGGGTACAGGTGTACACACTCTGTAGAGTTGTTCGATCTATAGCTATAGCCGCGTACTCGGTCATGGACACTACCTAGACGACATGTTAGTTCCTCATGTTTTGGGATTTCTACCTCCCCCTATAGGAGAGGGTATGGTGAGTCGTGGTTGCAGCCGGCTAGAGGAGAGAGGCTCCATCTACCTCGTCGATCCGGTTGCAATCATTGAGGTGCGAGGAGAGGAAGTTCTCGCATCGACCCTGGACAGGAGTAGGTGATGGAGGCGGGTCTCCTGGGTGACCAGGTGATTCCGAGTTGTGTTGAGAGACTTGAGATTTGGGGATATTGATGGAGATACCTGGTTTATACTCTGCTGCTGCTGCTCAGGAAACCAAAGCCGCTTCCTTGTCTATTTTCTTTCCTATTAGAACTTAGGCCACTTAAAGCTGCATACAGTTGGTGACGTGGACCTATCCCACTCCTTGGGATAGACTTTGGGTGTGCAGGGTACGAGTCCGTGTTCGACTGCAATGCCGACGGATGGTACGACTGAGGGATACGTCTCTTCGCTCAAGTTTGCCTGTGGCGGGAAGAATAAAAGATGGAGACCCTTCTGAGAAGATAGCTACCGTTGTGTATAATTTCCACTCTGATTCAGCCAAAAGGCTTGTAATGATGTACTCCATAATGGAATTGTAATAAACTTGTGTACTATTATTTTTATGTGATGCGATGTATGACTTTGTGTATTTACTTGTGAGACGTTCTCTACGCGATAGCCACTGATCCAGGGATTATCGCGATGGTACAGGGGTTCGGATTTTCTATGAAAAACCGGGGTTTTACATTCATGATCCTAAGGGTGATTATATATAATTATATTATATTATATTATATATATGCTGCTAAGTGGTTCCAACATTACTTTGTATAATTTTTTTGTGTGTGAAATACATGCATCAACTTATTGTGGTGTCATGTGCACACCGACCACGCCATGTTTTGTAGAAAAGTGTGTTATGTCTGTGCAGCATTACAGTAAGCCGTCTGCATGAAAATTCTTTGTTTTTAATACGAGATATTAATGTAAATGCAGATTAATATGACTGATCTAATAATCTTAGAAAATGTACCCTAGTCGTCTACTAGGAAGATGAAATGTAATTTCGATCTATTCAGGGGATGAAAAATGGGAATTTTATGTATTGGGTTGATGACATTAGGATTTTGTCCACCAACTACATCAAACTATGCTAATTTCATATAACAAGCAGGGGATATATAAAGTCCAATCAGATGACCAAACATCATGACGAAATCTATCCTTGATACTAAAATAAGATTTCCATAAGTGAGTGGATGAAATTCAGTTAAAAAAAAAGACCCTACAGCTGCTACTGCTTCTCTGTGGCCTCCAGCTACTGTTGTGAATTTCTTTAAAACACAGTCACATCAGCGAGAAAGAACATCAAGAGAAAAATCTCTTCAAGATTGTTGCAGCTTGGTACCTACCTACCCTTGGCACGCTTGCCCCGGCCTGTTTTTTTTTTTGGCTGATAATTTTTGATTTCTCAAGTCTCCGGTGGCTCCTGCCACCACATTCACTTCCCCTAGCCAGCATCACACTAACCCCTGATCCTATGTGGATCTCGGCACCTCCTCTAGCACCCGTGGTGTGAATTGGAAGATAAATTTAACAATGATTTTATCTTAATTTTAAATTTTTACCAAAATTTTATTTTCTTTGCAAACAATATAGTATAGTAGAAAAAACATCATTTGTTTTTTAAAATTAAATAAATGGCTTGCTGTTTGTTGCATTCATGCCGCTGCATTGTTTTTATTTATTAGAATTCAAAGCTGAATTTGAATTTCAATTGCTTGTATCCCTTTTCAAAATTTCAAAAGCCTTTTCCATCTTATCCCTCTCCTTTTCCTCCTTTTGTCCCAGCTTCGTTGGAAGCCGAACAACCATAGTCTATAGACGCACCCTGGTCTTTTTCCTCTCCACGCCACGCACCGCTTCCTTCAGCCCAGCAGGCCACAGCCAGCTCGGCCCAGCAGACCCACGATCGCCTCTGCTGCTCGCCGCCACATAGGCGCCGTTTCCAAGACCCTAGCCACCCTGAGCCCTTGTGCGTGCCATCGAGACTCTAGCCGAGCGTCGTCACCTCCCTATCAACAAGAAGAACGCCTGGAGTCGCGCATGTGAAGGACCGGATTTGCGACCAAAGAGGGGGGGAGTGAAAGGGAGCCGATAAAAATTCTTCTTCAAAGAACTCGACCTATGTTCCAATCGCAACTCCAAAAGTCACACACGAACACCAATCGCAAAGACAATGTAGTTATGAATCAACTACAAGTCCTCGGAACGATTCCTTGAAGCACACGCGGAAGCACTAGAAGAGAAGCAAAGGAACCGATCAAACTTGGCAAGTTCCTGCGTACAGATCGGACTGTACGCCAGGTTAGGGGTGGACTGTCCGGAAGATAGGCGCGGACTGTCTGCAGTACAAAAGACACCTCCAACCGAAAAGCCACGGTTTTGTCTGAACAGTCCGCCGAATGGTCCGCGACCCCTTGCGGACTATCCTCCAACCGCGGACTATCCGTGAACCATGCGCGGACGGCCTGTGGAAGAACTGTTCAGAAAATCGCGAACTCGCAAGAACACCTCCCCAAAGTCGTCACTGAATCTCCTAAACGGCTGAAGCTCTTGAAGCAAGATTCGGGGGGAGATGATATGCGTTACTAGGTGGTGCTATGTCCCAAAACACTTGGCCTCTGACTCCCTAGAATGACGGGAATCGCGGATCACACGAACTCGACCATGAACAAAGAACTCCGCCCAAAGACCATCGAATCGTGGAGGTTTCCCGGCATTTGATGGGTCAAGATCATCCACAAAGAGGAACAAGACACTCACCCATGATCCCCTCAAAGAAATGCAGAGAAAAACCCTCTCAAATCCATGGTTGCACCCATGATCCCCTCAAAGAAATCCAGAGAAAAACCCTCTCAAATCCACGGAATCAACCGAAGAAAGAAAACACCAAAGAGGCACCAAAAAGACCCACGAAAATCACAACGCCGAATCTTCTATACAACCAAGAAAGATTCGTACAAGGTCTAGCTTGCCTCCTCAACATCCATCCCTCTCTATAGATCTCACCATGAAGCTCTCAAGCTAGTCCTATGGAAATCCTAGGGAGAATAGGAAGGGAATATTGGAAAACCAAATGAGCTAGGGTTCCGCGAGATGGCTGCGATCCTCTCTCCTCTAAGTATATTGGGAGACAGCCGAAAGACAAAACTACCCCTATTACATAATACTAGGTACTGAAGGACCGATTAGGCGACCAGAGAGGGGGGGAGTGAATGGGAGCCGATAAAAATTCTTCCTGAAAGAGATTGAAACTCCAACAAGATGAACCCACATGGTCGAACCCCAAAATCACACACTCCGCACTTCTACCTTCCGTTTGCCAAAACCACGTAGCCACTGGAGTGCTACTGGTCCTAGGAACAAACACTACCAGCAACCTCAGCTCCCACACACCCACTACAGTGGAAACAGCTCGTAAGCAAGCTGTCCAGAGGGGGCAGTTAAACCGGATATGGGGGACGGTTAGACCGCCTCCACTAGGCAACCAAAAAATCCTCCGAAACACCTCTTCCGAGCACCAAAACGCACCACGGTTTCACCAACAGAGATCTCTGGCTAGGGCCATGCTAGCTACCAGAAAATCTTGGCGAAAACCAAAACTTCACCCAGGGGCCTAGGGGCGGTTAGACCGGCTACCAGGGGTGGTCTAACCTCCTGTACCCAGCAAAGAACTCCAAACAAGAACTCCTAGCAAACGGCACGAAAATGACCCGAAATTTCACCCAAACGCTCCTCTGATCAAGGCGAACAAACTCACAGAGGAAAATCTGGTGAAATCAAAACTTCGACCTGGAAGACCTAGGGCGGTCTAACCGCCCCTTCCAGAAAACCTACCCGCGGGTCAAACCTCAACTTCCCAATGCCCGATCTCCCGAATCACTCCACGGATTGCAGTGAAACTTCGAGAATAGCTGGGTTACCTCCTAGGCAACCTCTACCTCAAAGGAATTGACCCGAAATGCTCACAATCAAGAGGAATCAAAGAAATCGCCTCTCTAGGTCAAGAACTCGCCCAACTCGAAAAACCACCAAATCGAGTCCGATTCAAGAGAGATTTGGGGGCAAAGTCACCAGCCAAAGAGGCACAAGAACCTCATACGTGATACCCACCAAAAACCCCATGAAATCGTCCTCAAAACTCCGCCAACAAAGAGCTCCGAAAATCACCACAAAGAAGGACGAGAAAAACACTTCACCACCATCTATACATACCATTAAGGTTCGTACAAGGTCTAGCTTGCCACCCATACATCCATCCCTCTCTCTAGATCTCACATGAAGCTCCGAAGCTAGTCCTAAGAAAAACTAGGAAAAATGAGAACGAAAATGGGAAAACAAATGAGCTAGGGTTCCAAGAGTTGGCTGCCATCCATCCCCTCAAAGAGTATATATGGACGCACTGTTGACAGATAAAAGACATATCCCTCTACGATCCTCAAGCGTACGGACCCCACACCTTTTTCACCACGGGATTCCCAAGGTTCTTGTCAATCCGCGGAGCAAGGGGATTGCAAGCGTTCGATCTACAACGACACACTAGCTACTAAAACCCTAACTATTATTATGCTAGAAAACGACTAAACTACACTAGAGAGAATGATTAAGATATCAAGATAAAAGACACTCGCCCATGGGTCTACGATACTAGAACATGCAATCGCTTAAAGACATGAAAACCAATCTAATCTATCGGGGGTTGTGACCAAGGTTTCGCCCTTTCCCTCCTCTCGTACTGTTACTACGCGAAGGTATTCATGACTAGACCTTTGATGGACACAGCATATTGAATGTATCCTAGGAAGCATTGGAGCTCTGCTCCCTTTACGGCATGGTAGCTAACCTTAAGCATTAAAGTATATTCAACACAAGATGATAGATAGATAATCCGACAAAGTGCGATTACATCTCAAGATCGATTACAACCCATGGATGAATGAGAAGATTACCCCATCAAGGTGCTGATCATGGCACCGTTGATCATGGTTTCCCTTCCGACGGTGTCTTCCTTCTTCTCCATGAGAGGGTGCTTCCTTCGAGGTGGTTGATCTCCCTCCGGAGATCCTCCTCCTCTCTCTCTAGCTTGTGGATGGCCTTCTGGTGCGAATGACTCTCCCCTCTGTCGAATGGCGGCGCCTAGGCTTTTAGGGTTCAAGATCCTTCGGGTGCAAGGAAAACGGGACCGAACTGCGCGAAGCCGGGCCGGGGCCGGCCGGCCTGGGCCGGCCGGCCCGGGCCGACCGGCCTGGGCCCACCTCGGCTCGGTTCGGTTGCCCCTTTTGCTCCATGGGTCCTTATGCATTTATGTACTTTGCCCCTCCACTTGCATGATTTTGACGATGTCATCCTCGCGTCCAAGATGGAGGTTCTCTTCGCATGAAGTTCGGTCTTTTACGCTTCAATCCCCGGGGGTGTTCCTCGTAGCACTTCGGTCCTCGCCACCATTGGAAGTGATTTCATCAAGCTCATGAACACGAACAAGACTCCGTAAATGCTCCTTTGAACTTGTTGCGAATCCGTCCTTTATGTCCATGTTTTCCTACATAAACACAACACTTCCAAATGCATGCACATAGATGAACTTGTTATATTATTAGTGTGCCTAGTGGCGGGTTAGTTCGATAATCAAATCCAAACCAAAGTGTAATGAACATGGTAGGTGTACCAAAATACACCGTCAACATCTCCCCCACGCTTAGCTCTTGCTCGTCCTCGAGCAAGTACTCGTAAAAGAACTTCGTCCAAAGTGTTGTAATCGTGTACCTCTTATCCTTCTTCACAAGTTAGTCAATCCTTTCATCTTTAATACATAAACACAAAGTAATGATCATCAAACATAAACATGGGCGTTTAGAATCTTTACCACGTCAAGATTTACCCCACAACTCAAACTCTTCACTCGAAGTCTTCAATTTCAGCCATACTTACTTCTTTGCTTCCATCGTAGGGTTTTTATGATTTTAAGAACAAAATTCCTGCAACAAGTATTAGACAAAAACCTTTCTCCAAGCTCTCTCAAGTCACTCATATGAGGTGGCTATCCTAAACCAATCTTATAAAACTCTCACCTCCCATAAGTCTCTCATATAACATGTAAAGTGGAGCTATAGGTAGGGCTAGCGCAATCAACACAAGTATTGTCAAACTAAGAACTTCCTCTAATGGTTGTCTACCTTTCAAAGCCAATGATCATGAGAATTAACCATATGTAGGGATATCAAGGATGAAAAGATTTAGAATGGTGGACATGTGCAAGGGCAAAGGAAAACTATGACTACAAGGCACCGATGACGTCCTCGTTGTCGGATTGCACATGGTTGGAAAAAGAGTGAATGTTTCGTCTCTCAACAACGTGACATCCTTCCTTACACTTTATTTTTCTCTTTTCTTTCACTTGATTCATCCCTCTCATATCTTTATTGCTACCTCATCTTTCTATATTCTTTTTTTCTTTCATTCACATATAATTTTTTTTCATCTTTCTTTCTTTCTTTCTTTCTTTTCCATACTCATACTTTTCCTATTTATTTTTCTCTCTCTTGACAACTTTTCAAAGCTTTCAATTCTCTCTTTCCTCGCATGCATACAATCTGAAATTTTAAATAAATCATGCTAGAGACGAGACGAAACTTTGAAAATAGGTTGTGTTCAAGGAATACGATGTACAAAAGAGATGTATAGGGTTGGGTATGGAATTCGGCGATGTACGTGACTTCCGTTGTGAAGGTCACGTTACCGAATATATGACGAGGCTAGCAACAAAAGATAAGCACAAGAATTTGATCATTGCTCGAAATTAAAACTCACCTAGAGAGAAGGGTCCTAGCCTAACTCATCGTGCTAATCACACTTATGGTGGAGCGAAAAAAATAAACTTGGCTTTGGATAGGAATTTTTTCTTACTCTCAACTTGGAAAAAGAGGTTTTGCTAACCTTTATTACAAGGGTTTTAAGATAATTTTCAGAACTGAAATCCTCCAACTTTTAGCATTGAACATAGCACAACTAACATATGAAGCTCAAGATCGAAGTGTGGCATGGATACTTTAAGTAGTAGCAATTCCACTAAGCACCACGGTAAACATTTTTCAAACCACACACTTATGTTCATATATCAAGGATCAAATATAAACAAGCAAGTGAATAAAGATAAGCATCACACAAGACACAAAAATATATAAAGACTCTTTTTATTTGGTTTTATTTGACTCAACACTAATGTAAGACACTTGCAAAAATTTTAAAACACACTAAAAAACTAAAGACTCATTAAAACACTAAGACTCATTAAAACACTAAGACTCTCACACGAAGATTAAACCGAACCTAAACTTGAAGCTCAAAAGCTAAGGCTAGCGAGCTAGCTCTCCCCCACGCTCAAAACATACGACGTCCTCGTCGTATCTTACAAAAATCCTAAGGGGAAATCTAAACCTAGTGGTACTTCAAGCAACTATTGCACCACTTGCCTCTCATGTTTCCAACCATGCCAAAAAGTTTGCGCACGTTACGGTTAAGGAACTTGTAGTTGTCTCCAACTACGTGCTCCAAATCCTCCATACGTTGCTTCATCGCTTCCATGGCTTGGAGACATTCATCGACCGACGTGTAGAGATCCCCGATGGATTGACGGCAAGTTCGACAACACATCGGATGCAATCCGAAGGGGTCTTCATCGCCATTGTCTCCACCATCGTCACCCCGTCGTTGCCGCCCTCGTTGCCATCGTTACCATCGCCGTTGGGGCCTTCGGGAGTCCTCTCTTCGGGCTGCTCATCCCAAATGTAGAGGTCGTTATCATCTCTTCCGGTGGCCGCCCACGAGCTCGGGCTACGATCGTCGGAGTAGTCGCTACCCCCACAATCCTTAGGATCGGGCGACACTTCCTTGTAGTCTTTGCGCTTCATGCCTTGGATGCGTGCCGACCTTCGAACGGGCGTAGGGACCTTCTCTCCTTCAACGGGGTTGCGAGATGCAAGAGCTCCGGTCGGGACACGCCCTCCGCAACGGACGCGTGCGGTCCTCTTGATGGGTAGCTTGAGCTCGCATCGCATCGCCTCCTCCATCGATGGCTTCTTGGCTTCTAGCTTCAACTCTAAGCTCCTTGGAGGCACAATGGCTGCTGCAAGGGTGCAAAATATTGCTTGGAGGGGTTGATTCCCGAGCTCCCAATTCGGCCAAATAAATAGTCCGAAGAGAAAAACCCTGAGAACCTCATTTTCCTTTTTTAAACTTCCCTTAAAATTTTCTGACCAAAGAAGGAAGTCGAAAAGGAGCAATTCGGGTGAAAATCGGGGACGATGGCCGCAGGGACCCACCTGGGCCGGTCGGCCTGGGCCGGCCGGCCCACCCTGTCTCGGGGGACGGGTCGGTCCAGTTTTTCGCGTACCGCCCTTTTTTCACCTTCATAGCCCATGGGAAAAAGTTGGCCCAGTAAATCTTCGCGAGCAGAAAACTAAAAGAAAAACTATTTACAGAAATTTATGCCTTGTTTTTCGTCCTAGGCGGCACGTTCGGGCTCTTCCTCCATGGTGAAGACATCAACATGGTGAAGGGGCACAACGTCGGGTTCGTAGTAAACCTTAAGCCGCTGACCATTCACCACAAATTGATCGCCGTTTATATCCATAATGGTTACCGCTCCGTTGGAGAGCACCGAATGCACAACATAAGGTCCGTCCCATTTGCTTTGCAATTGTCGGGGACAGCCCTGGGGGTCTCCTTAAACAACTGGGGAAACCCCCACTTAAAACCTGCAAAAAGCCAAGGCCAAACACGTCTTGTTTAAGCGCGCACACGGGGCACGGCCCAGCCGCGGTGGCCCCGGCGGCCCACCAAGGCGGCCCACTCAAAGATCCCCTCGAGCAGGCTTCGCCTCGCTCGAGGGCACACACCTCCCTCGAGTGGGCTTCACCCCGTTCGAGGGTCTACGCTTAACTCGAGCGGGCTCCACCTCGCTCGAGGGTCCACGCCGCCCCCGAGCAGGCTCTGCCTCGCTCGAGGGTGCCTCGCACGCACACGCCCGTTCACACACACGGGTACGGGCATTTAATGCTCTGACAATGGCGGGGCGACGCCATCATGCGCCTGGGACTCACGCCCCGGTCCTGTTGCACCAACTCCCTAGGAGGGAACCCATCCCCGCCACTGTGGTGAACTGTGCGACGTGGTCGGTGCTAGCCCCGTGACGTCGCGCCGCCTACTCCCGTACGACTAACGCGTCGAGCCCTCGAAGGGGGGCCGGCCACACCCTCGAAATGCTTTCCCGTGACTTTGCAGGGCCAGGTCGTGATGCTAGGCCGGCGGGGCGCCATCCCTGCCACTGTTAACGGCAGGCGGCCGCCCCCGCGCGTACAACCCCACGCCGGGCACTGTGGTAACAGCTCCGGCGCTGTGAAGCATGCGGGAACGGGACGCCGCCATGACTGCCACTGTATCCTGTACGGATCGACGTCAGCAACCCCCTCGAGCCCGCCTGGGGGCGTCACGGCCATCCACTGCACTCCTACCCTCGAAGCTAACACTGTTCGGGTACAAGATACACCATGATGGCCAGATCGCAGCAAGGACCGTCAAGGTGGCCACCTACTCTACGGCGCGGCGCACCATACTTCCCCATGTAGCTAAACAGTGCGGCATACTTGTAATTCACCCTCTCCTTGGCCTATAAAAGGAAGGTGAACTCCCCCCGCCGCAAGGGACACACAGACAACGCACAACACACAACACACAACACACGAACATCAGAACATTGACGCACACTCCCCAATTCTCCCACAACATCTTCAGCCACTTCGCCAGGGACTTGGAGGCCACACCTCCTCTCCCGCCTTGCTTGTAGCCGCCCCACTACAGGCACCCCGGTGCTGAGAAATATAGTGCCCCGAGCACACCACTGCTGGACGTACGGCCTCCGGCCGGAACCAGGATAAAATCTTGTGTCTCTAGTTGCTTAGCATCGACCATTGAGGGATAGACCTTGGCGCTTATTATTGGTTAGTGTCGGGACCACATTCCGCACCGACAGTTGGCGCCCACCGTGGGGCAAACGAGCGCCTAAGGTCAATCCACCGTCAACTCCCTCCATGGTGATTCGCACCGAGTCGCGGTACGCGCTACTCCATGGGCAGCTCGGACCCCCTCCCCACCGGGTTTGAAACCCTGTTCGGAAGCCTGAATTTTCAGGCCACGAGGAACGGCTACCTGATGCGCCTCACCAACCGTGAGGAGCTTCGTGCGCGGCGCCAAGCCGGGTCCACCTCGGTCGCCGCTGCGCGCGTCGCCACGACGCAAACGCCCGCCGGCACGGATGTTGTGGGCCGTCGGCGTCTCGGCGTCGCCGTCGCTCGTCGGCGCTCACATCGGGCGCGGTCGAACGACGGCAAGCCGAATGCGCCGCCTCCCCAACGCGGCGCGCCCGTCGGCACGACGGCCGCCACCCGGGCGGGGGAGCGCACGGTCTCCGGGCCGCGCTTCCCCATCGGTCTGCGCGGCGCTACGACGGCCTACAACGCCAACGTCAACACCACGATGCGCAGGGTTCCCCCCGGCCGTCATGTCTTCGTCGCCAGGGACCCTAGCTCCTCCGCCGGCGACGAGTCGTCCCTAGGCTCCCTTGACGCGTTGCCACCCGCCAACCTACACGGGTGCCGGACCCAGTAATGTTCAGGCGTTTTCTCGACGCCACGGACTACTGGTTTGGTTGCTCCGACGACTCCAGCACCGGGAGCTATGACCCCGCGCGGGAATGCTGCGTCGTCATCGCTAATGATCCAGCAAACGCCACCGGCGCAGCGGGCGCCGGCGACGGGGAAGTTGCGCTCGCCCCAGGGATCGCTCCGCGCCTGGCGGCTGGACTGAGCACCCCGGCTGGGGCCGACATTGACGCGCAGTTAGCCCAAGCCCGCTAACTCGAAGCCAAGCTGGCGGAGGAGTATCGGACGGTGCGGCTGCTCCGCGCCTCCATGGCGGGGGAAGCCTCTACGCGCGGCGAACGCGCGCGGGAGCTGGGCATACAGGCTCGCGACCGCATCAACGCCGACTTCAACATCGACAACCCGGACACGCCTCCGCGAGCGAGCCAGAAGCTTATTGCCGCTGTGACGCTACTGCGGGCCATGCCCGCCCCCTCAACGCCCGAAGCACGAAACCTGCACCGCGAGGTGCAGGTGCTCATCGAGCAAGCGGCCGTCCAACAGGTCGAGAGCTCGGCGTCCCGCATCTGTCAACAGGGGGACGCACGAGGCGATGGGGGTGCGCAGGGGGCCGAGCCCTCGATGCACGCGGGCGGAGCGACGGAGCGCCCTGTCAACCCGGGACACACGCCGGCTAAAGAACGGCTCCTCGACACGCGCGGGCAAGCACGGGATGGCGATGCCCGCAACGTTATTAATGCTCGGCGGACGAGCAAAGCGGATGCGCGAGCGGCGGCAGGCTACCACCCTCGACAAGGTGGACGCTACGACAGCGACGAAGACCGCTCGCCAACGCCGGAACCCCCGGGGACCCGTGTGTTCAGCCGGGAGATCCGCGCGGCGGCCTTCCCCCAGCGCTTCCACTAGCCCACGACCATCGTCAAGTACAACGGGGAAACAGATCCCCGCATGTGGCTCAACGATTACCGCCTAGCATGCCAGCTGGGCGGGGCCACCAGCGACGAGGTCATCATCCGCAACCTTCCCCTGCACCTCGCCGATTCAGCCCGGACGTGGCTCGAGCATCTGCCGGCCAGTCAGATCCATAACTGGAATGACTTGGTCCGCACGTTCGTGGGCAACTTCCAGGGCACGTAAGTGCGCCCTGGAAATTCCTGGGACCTGCGCTCCTGCACCCAGAAGCCCGGCGAGTCGCTCCGGGACTTCATACGGCACTTCTCCAAGCGCTGCACGGAGCTCCCAAGTGTGGCGCAATCTGAGATTGTGCATGCCTTCCTCGAGGGCACCACGTGCCGGGATCTTGTGCGAGAGTTGGGGCGCAGCCCGCCTGCGGAATCAAACGAGCTGTTCGACATCGCCACCAGCTTCGCCTCAGGTGAAGAGGCCATGGGGGCGATCTTCGACGGCAAAAAGGGCAAGCGCTCGGACGACGCGCCCGCGGAGGGCAGCAAGTCCAGGGAGCCCCACCGGAAGGACAAGCGGGGCAAGAAAGGGAAGAAGCCCCGCCGCGAGGCGCGCGAGCAAGGACGCGACGGTGATGACGCCGAGGCCCTTGCTGCTGACCCGGCTCGACGGGGCCCTCGACCGGCCCCTCGAGGTCCGGGGGTGTTCGATGACATGCTGAAAAAGCCATGTCCATACCACAAGACCCCAGTGAACCACACCCTCGAGCAATGCGATATGCTCAAGAAGTTCTACGGCCGCGCCGCCGCAAAGGACGAAGAGGCCAAGAAGGACGGAGGAGACGGCGACGTCGGCGGCTTCCCCGCCATAGAGAACGTGTTCCTCATCTTCGGGGGACCGACCATCGACATGTCGAGCCACCAGCACAAGCGGGAGCGGCACGAGGTCCTCGCCGCGGAGAAGGCGCCTCCCTCCTTCCTCGACTGGTCGGAGGATGCCATCACCTTCAGCCGTGAAGACCACCCGAGCCGCATCCCTAACCCGGGCCAGTACCCACTGGTGGTCGACCCGGTCATGGGAACGCGCGGTTCTCAAAGGTCCTGATGGACGGAGGCAGTAGCCTCAACATCCTCTATGCGCACACGCTGCGCCTGCTGGGGATCGGGTTGGACCAGCTGCGGCCCAGCACGACGCCGTTCCATGGCGTCGCGCCGGGCAGGCGCGTCCAGCCCCTCGGGCAGATTGACCTGCCGGTTTGGTTCGGCACTCCGAGCAATTTCCGCAAGGAAATGCTCACCTTCGAGGTGGTGGGGTTCCGGGGCGCCTATCACGCCATACTTGGGCGGCCCTGCTACGCCAAGTTCATGGCCGTCCCCAATTACACCTACCTCAAAATGAAGATGCCGGGACCAAACGGTGTCATCACCGTGGGCTCGTCCATCGAGCACGCGTTCGACTGCGACGTCGAATGCGTGGAGCACGCGGAAGCACTGGCGCTTGACGAAGCGCTGATGACCACCTTGGAGAAGATGGTCAACGAAGACCTCGACTCCACCGCCAAGCACGCCGGCAATTTCGAGGCCGCGGAGCAGACCAAGGAGGTGCCCCTCAACCCTGCTGCCCCCGAGGGCAAGGCGTTGAGGGTCAGCTCCACCCTCGACCCGAAATAGGAAGTGGTGCTCGTCGACTTCCTCCGCGCCAACGCCGACATCTTCGCGTGGAGCCCCTCGGATATGCCAGGCATCCCGAGGGAGGTCGCCGAGCACTCCCTTGACATCCTGCCTCACTCCCGCGCCGTGCAGCAACGGCTCCGCCGCTTCGACGAGGAGCGGCGGCGGGCGATCGGAGCGGAGCTGCGGAAGCTTCTCGAGGCCGGGTTCATCAAGGAAGTGTTCCACCCTACGTGGCTAGCTAATCCTGTACTAGTAAAGAAAAAGAACGGGAAGTGGCGGATGTGTATAGACTACATCGGTCTTAATAAAGCATGTCCTAAAGTTCCTTTTCCTTTGTCACGTATCGATCAAATTGTTGATTCGACTGCTGGGTGTGAGCTACTTTGCTTCCTTGATGCCTACTCTGGGTACCACCAAATCAAGATGAAGGAGTCTGACCAGCTCGCGACTTCCTTCATCACGCCGTTCGGGATGTTTTGTTACTTCACGATGTCGTTCGACCTCCGGAACGCAGGTGCAACGTACCAACGCTGCATGCAGCATGTTTTCGGAGACCACATCGGGCGGACCGTCGAGGCGTACGTGGACGACATCGTCGTGAAAACCAGGAAGGCGGACGACCTGGTTGGCGACCTCAACATCGCGTTCGGCTGCCTACGGGCCAACGGGGTAAAATTGAACCCCGAAAAATGTGTCTTTGGTGTGCCGCGGGGCATGCTCCTAGGATACATAGTCTCCCAGCGAGGCATCGTGGCCAACCCCGAGAAGGTTGCAGCCCTCGAGCGAATGGGTCCAATTCGAGACCTCAAAGGGGTACAAAAGGTGCTGCGGTGCCTTGCCGCCTTGAGCCGCTTCATCTCGCGGCTCGGCGAAAAAGGCTTGCCCCTCTACCGCCTCCTCAAAAAGCACGAGCGCTTCTCCTGGACCGCCGAGGCCCAGGATGCGCTCGACAAGCTGAAGGCGTTCTTGACTCGTGCCCCAATCCTCACACCACCGCAGGACGGCGAACCTCTGCAATTCTACGTGGCCGCGACCACCCAGGTGGTCAGCGCCGTAATCGTGGTAGAGCGCACGGAGGAAGGGCACGCCCTGCCGGTCCAGCGGCCAGTGTACTACATCAGCAAAGTCTTGTCCGACACCAAGACACGATACTCTCAAGTCCAGAAGCTGCTGTACGCGGTGGTCCTTGCGCGGCGCAAGCTTCACCACTACTTCGAGGCTCACCCTGTCACGGTGGTCTCCTCCTTCCCACTGGGGGAGATCATCCGCAATCCGGACGCGGCGGGCAGGATCACCAAGTGGTCTGTGGAGCTGATGGGCGAGACACTCGCCTACACCCCGCGCAAGGCCATCAAGTCCCAGATCCTGGCGGATTTCGTCGCTGAGTGGACGGACACGCAACTGCCGCCGCCGCAGATACAGGCAGAGTGCTGGACTCTGTATTTCGACGGCTCGGTGATGAAGACTGGGGCGGGCGCGGGCCTGCTCTTCGTGTCGCCCCTCGGGGAGCATATGCTGTACGCAGTACATCTCCACTTCCCCGCGTCGAACAACATGGCTGAGTACGAGGCCCTTCTCTGCGGCCTCAAGATCGCCATCGAGATAGGCGTCAAACGCCTCGATGTACGGGGAGACTCGCAGCTCATGATCGACCAAGTCATGAAAAATGCGAGCTGCCACGACGATAAGATGGAAGCATACTGCAAGGCCGTGCGAGCCCTCGAGGACAAGTTCTACGGCATCGAGCTGAACCACATACCCCGCCGGCACAACGAGGAGGCGGACGAGCTGGCAAAGATCGCGTCCGGGCGGATCACTGTCCCCCCGAACGTTTTTGCCCGAGATATCGCCCAGCCCTCCGTCACCCTCGAGCCGCACTCCTCGAACCGCACGGAACCCTCGGGGGCTCCCTCGAATCCAGCAGGCGCAGAGCCCATGGACGAGGACCCCTCGAACGAGGCGTACGTGCTCTCCCTCCTCGAGGGGTATGGCGCCGACGAGGCCGAGGTGATGGATGTCGAGCCAGCTCCCATCAGGGCGGATTGGTGCGACAAGTATATCGCCTGGATGGCCCGAGGGGAACTCCCCTCGGACTGGTCCGAGGCCAGGTGCATCGCCAGGATGGCCAAGTCTTTTGCTTTCGTCGATGGCGAGCTGTACAAGCGCGCCGCTTCCGGCATCCTGCAACGATGCGTGCCCATCCCCGAGGGGTGCGAGCTCCTCCGGGACATTCACACGGGCGTTTGCGGCCACCACGCCGCGCCTCGCACCCTCGTAGGCAACGCGTTCCGCCAGGGCTTCTACTGGCCCACCGCGGTCGCGGATGCCAGCGAGGTCGTACGCACCTGTGAAGGGTGCCAATTTTACGCCCGCAAATCCAACCTCCCTGCTCACGTCCTGCAGACCATCCCCATCACATGGCCTTTTGCCGTGTGGGGGCTGGACATCGTCGGTCCCTTGCGAAAGGCGCCCGGGGGCTTCACCCACTTGCTGGTTGCGATCGACAAATTTTCCAAGTGGGTGGAAGTACGCTCCATTACGAATCTCAGGGCGGAACAGGCAGTGACGTTCTTCACTAACAACGTCCATCGTTTTGGAGTGCCAAACGCCATCATCACCGACAACGGGTCCCAGTTCACGGGCAGGAAATTCCTGGAGTTCTGCGACAAATTCCACATCCGTGTGGATTGGGCAGCTGTGGCACACCCACAGACCAACGGCCAAGTAGAACGTGCCAATGGCATGATCCTACAAGGCCTTAAGCCCTGGATTTTTGACCAGCTGAATAAGTCCGGTCGAAAATGGCTCCAGGAATTGCCTGCGGTCGTGTGGAGCCTAAGGACCACCCCAAGCAGAGCCACTGGGTTCACCCCGTTCTTTCTAGTCCATGGTGCGGAGGCCGTCCTCCCCACAGACTTAGAATATTGGTCGCCCAGGGTACGAGGCTATGACGAGCACGCCAACCAGCGAGCCCGCGAGGACTCGCTGGACCAGCTGGATGAAGTGTGCCTCGCGGCCTTAATGCACTCCGCCAGATACCAGCAGTCCCTCAGGCGCTACTAGGCACGGAAGATACGCCGGCGGGACTTCAGCGAGGGGGATTTGGTCCTGAGGCTACGCCAAGACAACCGAGGACACCACAAGCTATCACCTTCGTGGGAGGGACTCTACGTCGTGGTGAAGGTGCTCAAGCCTGGCACATACAAGTTAGCCAACGAGGACGGTGAGGAACTCACCAACGCTTGGAACATCCAACAGCTACGTCACTTCTATCCCTAGCTAGGATTTCCAAGTCTTTTGTTGTAAATCACGTGCCCAATACCCCAATTGGCGACAACCATGTAAACATCACCAGTTCAATAAAAAGGGCAACTTGGCTTTCCCCTGAAACCCAAGTTACCCTCGGGGGCTACTACGGGGGGCATCCCCCCCAAAAAAATGGTCCCATTTTTTCGCAAAAATCCACATGCGCTAAGTACGGTTCGACTTCGGCCTCGAGTAAAATTCGAACAGGGCGCAGGCAGCCTAGCGGAAAGGACGCGCGAGTCAGAGATAGCCTACGCCTCCGCGAGGATACGGCCCTTCTCTCTTGCCTCCGACCCAGCAGGCGGCTCGCGAAAATCGAGCTTCCCTAACTCGAACTTACTCAAGAAGAAGGAGAAACAAAACAGCACAATAAAGTAAAAGACATCATTACGCTTTCACAAACATTCGAAGCAAAATGATCTTTTTATTTACATGGTCATGCGGCCCACACACTAACGCACAAATAAAAAGGGCTTGGCGCCCGGCAATCTTCAGGCTGGCGGAGCATCGGCGGCATCCAGGAACAGAAACTCCTCGAGGGCTTCCGCAAGCGCCTCGGCGGCGTCAGCAGCTAATGCGTCCACACGCTCCATCGCCACCTCGTCCTCGACGCCCTCAGGGACAATGTAGCTCTCCGCCACGGCCTCGAAGTTGATCTCGTAATGAGATCGCACCACTCCGAGGGCCTTCTGGACACCGAGGTGCAGAGCCCGGCGCATGCGCCCGGTGACGTGCCCGCCGAGGGCGCGCAGGCGGGGCGGGACGCCGAGCTCCCCGGCCGCGCCTCGCCCTCCTCCACGACCTGGCAGGTCTCGAGGGCCGCGGAGCGCAGCTCCAGCAGCTCCTGCTCGGAGGAGTTGTAGGAGGTATGCACAGCAAGCGACATGCCGCCGGCGCGCACTGCGTGGCGGGTCCTCGGCTCCGACGTCGACTGCGTGAACAGCTCCCCGCGGAACAGGTGAATCCAGAGATCCCAGTTCACTGGGATCCCCAGAAAGCCCTCGCAGACGCCGACGAAGGTGGCCGCCTGCGAGATCGCGTTCGGTACGAAGTTGTGGAGCTCCACGCCGTAGTGGAAGCAGAGAGCCCGCATGAAACGGCTCGCCGGCGCCATGAAGCCCCGCTCGTGAAAGCGGATGAAGCTGACCACGTAGCCGCTCGGGGGGTTGGGGACGTGATCCCTTGCCGGCGGCACGACCCACTCGGCCGGCCGCCCATCCTCGTTTGCGCCCGGCCGACCGGCGGTGACCGAGCCGGCCCCGGGGCCGGCCGCGTCGCCGACGAACACTCCCACGACAACGGGTCGACGATGATGAGAGGCTGCTGGGGCGCCATGTGAGCAGGCGAGGAAGTGAAGCGCAAGGAACAGGAAGAGCTCCGAGAGGAGAAAGATGCGATGGCCGGAACGACTCGGGGGCTGGAGCACGAGGAGCAGGAATGGCGAATGCTAAGGTAAAAACCGTCGTCGCCTCCCCTCATCAGATTTAAAGGCCGCGGGCGTGCTCTCCGGAGCGTGCGCCCCGCGCGCATTAACTGCAGGTAAAATCTTCCCTCGCTGATGGACGGGCCCCACCACGACCGCGGCGGCCACGCAACCGCTCGCAGGCCATCATCACGGCGTAGAAACGGGAGGGCCGCGGCAGGCGGTCACATCCGCCTGCCCGCACCGCCCACTACGCGCGCGGCCGCAACGCCTAAAAAGGCGCGGCCGCGGCGCGAGACTACAGCCGCGGCTGCGAGCAATTAATGGCCCAGTCCCTTACTACGTAAGGAAGACCCTCGAGCGGCGCGAGACCCTGGTTCAGAAAGATTCGACCCTCAAAGGGTGCAAGCATCGGCCAGTCACCTCGGGGCCCGTTTGAAGTAAAACAGGCAGCATAGGTACCTTCGATGCACTATTTTACTGATCAGCGTCTCGAGGGCTGACACGGTCAGGGACCCTCGAGGACTCGCAGATGCAAAGATGGGGGCGCCTAGCCGCCACCCCGCACTATTTTACTGATCAGCGTCTCGAGGGCTGACACGGTCAGGGACCCTCGAGGACTCGCAGATGCAAAGACGGGGGCGCCTAGCCGCCACCCCGCACTATTTTACTGATCAGCGTCTCGAGGGCTGACACGGTCAGGGACCCTCGAGAACTCGCAGATGCAAAGACGGGAGCGCCTAGCCGCTGCCCCGCACGGCCCTACTGATCAGAGGTTCGAAGCCTGACCCTCGACGGGTTCGAACAGGCGCCCCAAATCACCAGAGTCAGGGACGACGAGGGCACGCGCACTTGAGCCGTTCCTCGAGCCCGCCGGCTCGAGGGTGCCCCACATGTCGTGTTCGGGAGCCAGCGAGGGCAGCTAGCCAGGGGGATCCCACCGAGGGAGAGCTTCCGCGCCCTCGGTCCCTAGAGAATGGGACCGAGCCCCACCTAGCAAACCCGCGCAAGCGCTTTAATGGACACGTCCCCGGACCGCGCAGCCTACCCTTATCGAACGGGGCATGGGCGTCCACCCGAACCACCCACTAACAGCTCGACGAGGAATCCGCAATCCGCGACCCGATCGATGGGGGTTGCGGAAACCTCACCCTCCGTCCCGCGGAGGGAAGGCGAGGGTGCGTTAAAAACAAGTCGTAGAGCTACTACCCGATCGCCTCGAACGGGCCCAGGCTCGGGGGCTCGATGCACGGCTACACCTCCTGGATTGCACCGGCCGCGGATGGTACCAGCTGCGCATGCGTCACCGAAGCAGGCTGAAACATCGCCGACGCCTGTTGAAATACGTACCACGCCCTCTGACCAAGTCTCGCGGTAAAACCCCTGCAGGAGCACCCACGCTCCTACAGCGCTTCGGGGGCTAGACCCGCGGGTCCGCTGACGCAGCCCCACGGAGAGCATTCGCAAGCCAGGAGGGAAGGACATCCTATCCGTAGGCTCCAACATCTGCGGGAGCCTGGCCGGCGAACCCGCAGATGCTCGGGGGGGCTGCGTCGGGGGACAGCCCACGGGGGTCCCCTTAAACAACTGGGGAAACCCCACTTAAAACCTACGAAAAAGCCAAGGCCAAACACGTCTTGCTTAAGCGCGCACACGGGGCACGGCCCACGCCGCGGTGGCCCCGGCGGCCCACCAAGGCGGCCCACTCAAAGATCCCCTCGAGCAGGCTCCGCCTCGCTCGAGGGCACACACCTCCCTCGAGTGGGCTCCGCCCCGTTCGAGGGTGTACGCTTACCTCGAGTGGGCTCTGCCTCGCTTGAGGGTCCACGCCGCCCCCGAGCAGGCTCCGCCTCGCTCGAGGGCGCCCCGCACGCACACGCCCGTTCCCACACGCGGGTACGGGCATTTAATGCTCTGACAATGTCGGGGCGGCGCCATCATGCGCCTGGGACTCACGCCCCGGTCCTGTTGCACCAACTCCCTAGGAGGGAACCCATCCCCGCCACTGTGGGGGACTGTGCGACGTGGCCGGTGCTAGCCCCATGACGCCGCGCCGCCTACTCCCGTACGGCTAACGCGTCGAGCCCTCGAAGGGGGGCCGGTCACATCCTCGAAATGCTTTCCCGTGACTTTGCAGGGCCAGGTCGTGATGCTAGGCCGGCGGGGCGCCATCCCTACCACTGTTAACGGCAGGCGGCCGCCCCCACGCGTACAACCCCACGTCGGGCACTGTGGTAACAGCTCCGGCGCTGTGAAGCATGCGGGAACGAGACGCCACCATGACTGCCACTGTATCCCGTACGGATCGACGTCAGCAACCCCCTCGAGCCCGCCTGGGGCCGTCACGGCCATCCACTGCACTCCTACCCTCGAAGCTACCACTGTTCGGGTACAAGATACGCCATGATGGCCAGATCGCGGCAAGGACCGTCAAGGCGGCCGCCTACTCTACGGCGCGGTGCACCATACTTCCCCATGTAGCTGAATAGTGCGGCATGCATGTAATTCGCCCTCTCCTTGGCCTATAAAAGGAAGGCGAACTCCCCCGCCGCAGGGGACAACAGACAACACACGACACACCACACACGCATTCCTCAATTCTCTCACAACATCTTCAGCCACTTCACCAGGGACTTGGAGGCCACGCCTCCTCTCCCGCCTTACTTGTAGCAGCCCCACTACAAGCACCCCGGTGCTGAGCAATATAGTGCCCCGAGCACACCACTGCTGGACGTACGGCCCACGGCCGGAACTAGGATAAACCTCGTGTCATTGATTGCTTAGCATCAACCATTGAGGGATAGACCTCGGCGCTTATTACTGGTTATTGTCGGGACCACATTCCGCACCGACAGAAACGAAGCAAGAACACGAAGAACACCACGACGAACTAGAACGGGGCGGATTGTTCGCCTGGGCCTCGCGGACCGTCCGCGAGGTGCCGACAGAGCAGAAAACGCACGACCCCGAAAGTCAACTTCCCCAAATCATCATCGGATTTCCCAAATGGTAGAAGCTGTAGAAACAAGGGTTTGGGGCCTTGAAAAGCGTCACACAAGGATGCTATAGCCCAAAAATCTTGCCTCCTAACTCCTTAAAACACCGGGAATCGCGAATCCTTTGAGCACCACCTAAAACTAGAGCACCGAACGAAAATCCTTGAATCGAAGTGGTTTCCCGGCATTTGAGGGCACAAGATCAATCACAAAGATGCACGAGACATCCATCCATGTTTCCCTCAAAGAAATCTGGGGAGAAACCCACTCAAATCCGCGGAATCACACCGAGAGCAAAGGCACCAAAAACAAGCACGAAAAAGACCACAAAAAAACACAACTCCGAATCTTCTATACAAACCAGCAAAGATTCACAAGGTCTAGCATGCCGCCCTAGCATCCATCCCTCTCAACAAATCTCACATGAAGCTCTCATGCTAGCCTAGAGAAAATGGAGAAGAAAATAGCTACGAAAATGAGAAATGGGAGGGGAGAAATGAAACCCTAAGTCGCGGAGAGAGAGAGCCATCCACACACACTCATGGCTTATATATCAGGTCCCGCCGGAGTGGTAAATGACTCGACTACCC
Organism: Cenchrus americanus; assembly: GCA_947561735.1. Taxonomy (NCBI): domain Eukaryota; kingdom Viridiplantae; phylum Streptophyta; class Magnoliopsida; order Poales; family Poaceae; genus Cenchrus; species Cenchrus americanus. The sequence goes on from OX387242.1 coordinate 195,693,562, forward strand.
CTAACTTAACTACTGGCGATACAACCCACGTAGGGGCATTTAGGTAATGTTTGTGGGTCTTGCCATCGGACGGCCACACCTTTGCCGCACCCCGCGTCCTCCCGACGCAAGCCATGCGATCCCGCCACGTGTCCTCTGCCTCGAAGCTTCCCGACACGCCCGGATCCCGTCTCCGTCGTGTTGGGTCCTCGGACTTGGTTTTGAGGCCCAAACCAAGAAATCGTCCTCCGATGGTTTTGTGGGCAAACCACCAAACCCCGCGTGCTCGGTCCGGCCTCCCGCCAAACCACTTGACTCGACCGCCACGTGCGCCGGCTCGATTGTCCATGACTTCGTCTTGCTTGCCACACCACCATGTGGCCCGCACCTAGTCCCGCTGTCCACTGGGTCCCTCGAACCGAGCCTACTTGTCTCTCCATCTCCCGGAGGCCCCTCAAGGCTGAAGACCTTTCGCGCCCGTTCTTCACCTGCAACAACACGAACTAGGCCGCAGCCTACACCTGCGCACTAAGCCAAGAGTCAGTCCAACACCCGTTGTCAATCACTCATCACTGAGGAGAGGTCATCCATCGACCACTGGAACGCTCCTGGTCCTCACTTCAAGGACATGCCTGCGTACACGCCCTGCCCGGTCACCGAGTACCCGCCGCCCATCCGCCGAACGAGGTCAGTAGCCATACTCAGTGTACGAGTACTGATTATGTAGTAGTAGTCGTGCTCATCCAATGCGCTTGCTTGCAGGATGACATAGTGAAGTTCGTATCCGAGCCGGCCTCACCTCCCCGACTTGTCGAAGTCCCATAGGAGGGGAAGGGCAAGGCTAAGGAACGCCACTAAGTCGGCGAAGGTGACGACACCGTCGTTGTTGAAGATACGTCCGACGAGGAGGACGGGGAGACGCTGCAGGATCGATTCCAGCTGCGGTCCAGTTCAGCCGCCCTGGACTACCCAATGTGCCCCTTGTCGATGATCCACCAGCTAGCTTGGAAGCTGGTATACCTACGCCACCGAGGAGGCCGCGCAACGCATCACGCAAACGTGTTGCGAAGAAGATGAAGATCACTGAGACGACGTCTCAGGAGGTATGCTCCTCGAGTAGAGTAGTTGAGTTCTTGACTTGCAATTGTTGCGTATGCTGACAACTGATTCCCGAATGCTCGCAGGAGATTCCGCCTTCCGACCCCGTTGACCAAGGGGACGAAGGCGACTGGGATACGGTGGGGAGCCGGCTGAGAGAAACCGCAGCCCAGCCCCCGCCATGACAGAAGTCGAACCGCAGGCGCCGGTTGCTGAGAGTGCAGCCCCTGCTGCAGAGGAGCCAGCGGCAACCGAAGCCGGAGAAGAGGCGCCTGCTGAAGCTGGACTTGTCGACATCACCAGCATTCTAGGCGCCCCGACCGTGACTGTTGTCCGGTCGAGCTTGTAAGTGAATATCCTTCTCGAGTAGTACACGTGGCTTGGTAGTCGTACTTGGTTGACAACCAATTGCATACTCTGCAGGAAATCCACTGACTTGTCCTGGAGGGAGATGAACCCAGCGCGGCGGTGGCTGAAGAAGCGTCCGCGCCAGCCGCCGAGGAGTCCGCTCTCCTCCCCCAGGCCGAGACCGTGGCGCCGGCCGTCGAGGCTTCACTGCCGGAGGCCAGCATGGTAGAAGGTGAGTACACTGCGCAGGCGCAGTCCTCCTCGAAGAGTAGTCGTAGCCCCTGGGAAACTAATCCTGTGTGTCTTCTGTTGACAGGGGCCGAAGCCGAGGGAAGCGCTATCCCTAAGGCTGTGCCCGTTGAAGGCTTGATGCCGGAGACCTAAGAAGCCGCCGGGGCAGGAACCAAGCCGGTGGAGGTAGCCAGCGGAGGAGCCCCCGCGATGGCCGAAGAGAAGAACGACGAGCTACTGCCAGATGCAAGCTTGGAGGCAGTCGTCCGTTCACCGAAGATTCAGGACGCGGAGCCGATCTATTCGGCACCGATGTCCGGGGCTGCCACGAGTAGTCGTGGTGGGATCGAACTCTTGGCGGACGATCTCGTCGACCCGGCGGCAGTAACGCGCCACTTGGAGGCGATGCACCGGGCCGAACAGTGGATGAAGGTAAGCTATCTGCACCCTTGAGTAGTCAATCTGTCAGTGCTGAGTACCCAAGTGACGGTTGTTGTCTGCTACAGGATGTCGTGGAGAGATCTCGACAAAAATCTGACTTGCTCCAGGGCTATGGCGACACAGTGCTCCAAGCGGAAGCACTGGAGGAACAACTCGCGAAAGCCAGGAAGCACTCCGCCATGCTCCAGTCGAAGCTGGACGACGCCTTCACCCAGTACCATAACGAAGTCCAGGACATGCAGGCGAAGAGCGACGAACTGGTGCGAAAGAACAAGTCGCTCCACAACAAGAACAAAGGTACGTTGTTGTCTTGTCGAGTACCTATTGGAAATACCTTGCAGTAGTCTAACCCCGTTTTGCTTGTTGTTTGCAGAGCTTGAGACCCGTGTCGAGCAGCTGAAGGCCTCAGAAGTCGACATGAAGAACCTCTTCTACCGGGAGAAGGAGGCCCGCGAGGTACTTGAATATGATTATAAGCAGTTGGCTTACGAGTGCGACAAGCACATGGAGCTTCGTATTGCATCGGATCGTGACCTCGTCAACTGCTACAAATCTCTGCAGAAGCTTAACGAGGACTGCGAGAAGCTGCGAGCACAACTCAAAGAGCTTGAAGAAGCCGCACTTCCGATTGCGAGGCTGCTGGTGCTTCATCCGGGCGGGCCGAAGATCGCTCCATTAGTTGACCGGTTGAGGGAAGCTCCCGGTCGCCTGGCAACATATGTGAACCACTTGGCGAAGTCCATCCCCAATCAGATCTTGGCGTATATGAAGTCATATTTCCCCAAGGCTCCGGTGGACGTAGACGTGGGTAGACTAGCCGCCAACTGTACTGATGAGCAGTATGCGGAGCTCTTGGAGCAGATGGCGCCAATTGCTGAACAAGTTGCCGAGAAGCTAAACCTCCAGTAGTCCTGTAGGGTTAGCTTGTAGCAGTAATTGTAGATAAACAAAGTTGTAATGAACTTTTTTAAATTTGAATGAGAAAAACTTCCATAAATGAGTACTCGTTGTCGCGATGTGTGTATGCGGAGTCCCATCATGGAGTTTGTCGCGAGTGGTGGTGCTCGCTAGTAGGCCTGTCAAGGGAGACACAGTAAGTTAGTTGATAGAAAATCCAACTTTATTACTGAAGGAGTACACCTGGATGGCCAGGGCCGTTGTTACAGAGTAGTCGCCTAGACCCGGAGGCCGCCTACGGCTGAGTAGTGCTAGGGCTCTTAGCCGCTTATAGCTAGAGATCCGTTAGTAGCCGTATAGGCTGGATCTAGAAGTACATGGTCTCTTGATAGACCGCTGCTGGAGTCCTTTGACGCTCTAAGCAGCCCAAGATCCGTTAGTAGCCGTTAACACTGGATCTTGGAGTAGAGTAGTCCGGAGACTAGTGCCTGGACCCGTAGGCCGCTTACAGCGAAGGGGTCTTGGAGTAATCGTATAGACTTGAGCCCCCAGGGTAGTCGAGAGACTAGGCGTAGAATCGACAGAGCTGGTCGATGTTCCACGAGTTGCTGACGTCTTCGCCTTCGGGAGTCTGAAGGCGGTATGAGCGGGGGCTGGGCTGGTCTTCGAGGAAGTGGGTCCGGCCTGCTAGAAGACCTACCGACCTGACAGTGGGACCAATCGACCTAGTTGGCGGCCCGCACGACCTCCTGAAGACCGTCCAGAAGATTCCCCAGACGACCTAGTACATCACGACCTCAAGACTTGGCGTACAAGACAAGACCTCGGTGGACTTCGCCCAAAGCAGATCGACGGGATATGGCAAGTTGTGTATCGTAGACTTAGGTCTTCTGGGTGTAACCGACCGGGAGTCTGGGAACCGACCTCATCCGCTGACCTATATAAAGCGGACGAGGTGATCCCTTGTGTACCTCAATCCAATCCCCAAGCAATCCACACCGACAACTGGACGTAGGGTTTTACTCTCCGGAGGCCCGAACCAGTATAAATTCGTCGTGTTCTCTGTGTTCCGCGTGCTCGTGTGCGACCTTCGAGTTCTTAGCCTCAGACTCCTCCCTGCCAAACAAATAACCATAGGGATTAACACCCCTGTGGGCTGTCCAGATCTCACCATCTGACAGTTGGCGCGCCAGGTAGGGGCAGAGTCAAGGTTCTTCGTGCAACTCGATGGCTTCGACCAACGGCGTCATCTTCCCAGAGAGCATGGCGGATTTCCTCGCCAACCCGGTCGACATCTGCTTTGGCTCGATGCCGGCAACTTCCACCGCTCCTGCCGTCTGCCTCGTCATCGAAGGCAACGCGGTCACCACCAATCAACAGATCGAAACAGATCTGTCGAAGAAGAGGGGTGCGTCGTGACAGGACGAAGGTTCGAAAAGGCGGGCATCTTCGGAGTTGGAACATAAGTTGCGCTTTAAAGAAGCTTTTTATGAGATTCAATTTGCTTTGTTCATCTTTGCCCGGAACTTCAACAAGATCTTAATCCAATCTCTCTGGATTAGTTTTACCTACCTCTCTCTCTATCTCTTGCTACCTCCCGTGTTCATTAGATTAGATTTGTTTTCTTGGTGTACTCTAGATTAAATGCAAAAGCACTCCCTTTGAAGATCGAAGTGTTCTTGACTTTAATAGATTGATTCTTGCATCACACATTTGTTTCACGGATTCGATACCTTGGGTTTACACTTAAGGGAAGAAAGGTCCCTTGGTTACGACGGAGGATTTGTCCGTTTGCAATCCACACGAATATTGATACACATTTATACCGTCAACAGGGGCACTTTGGAACCCTTGATAGCTTGCCTAGCCAAGTCATGCTGAGTGGAGGTGAGCCAAACTGGGTCTCTAAAAATCCATGAAAACACAAGTAACGATGTGCTCAACAAGACATCCAATCGCTAAAAATTTTGGTCAGCCAGGCAAGGCAAGCCCCGCAAGGGAACCAAACTGCCTGTTTCTTATATGTTTAATGGTTGTGTTGTTGAATATGAAATTTTGCTCGGTTTTTACCATGTTGTTTAGTCTCAGGGTCTGTGTTCCCATATATGTTCCCATGTATCTTTGGAATCCTTGTATATGTAGGAGCACTGCATAATTTGAAAATATCATCACTTAGTTAAGTTAATTCATGAAAAAATCCAACAAAATGTTTACGAACTGAGCTTATTAACCAGCCCACGCTTGCGCACATGAAAAAAAAGACCATTCTGTTGAGCATCTCTAAGAGTTTGTCGAATTTTACATGTCAAATCTTGTGTTTTGTCAACTTCTAAAATGATATGCCAAGTAAAAAAAGAGTTCATCTCCAACAATTTGGCATAATTCACTTGCCAAAGTGAGATCTAACTTACATCAGAAATCCTAAGAGAAACAAAATTATGTTTATGGTATTTCACCTTTTGAAAACTTACATCAGGAATCCTTCTCTTTTCTTTATTTTTTTCACCCTCCCACCTACAGGGAAACGCCGATGGCAACCACGATCCGTGCGCGCATATATACACGTCGGGAGGTGAATTTTGTCAAGTTTCTATTTTGGCCAAATTAATTTGTCAAACTGTTGGAGGCTAATTTTTCTTGTTTCGCCAAAATTAGATGAATGTCAAATTAGTTTGACAAACTGTTGAAGTTACTTTATTTCATGGAAGCTGCATGAACGCACTTACGGGCACTAGTAGATTTGCAACAACTACCGAGAGTTCCAGTACGATGACGGTTGACCGGACATAGAATTATAAACCACCATGCAAAATATATTGTCCTCGGTCACTATTCATCGGTGAATGCTTCATCGATGATCATAATTAGCAATGATTCAAGCAAATTCTGTATTACTCTTGGTAATTAGTTCAAAAAAAATACAAACATGGAATTCACATCTTCACTAGTTACCTCAATCATCTTTTTGTTCAAAGAAAAAAAGAAAAAATAATAATCGCTACATGTTCTCAACCATTCTGAGTAGGAAGGTCAGGTAGGGGAGTAATTCAAAAGAATGGACTCTAATAGAAAAATACTGATGTGTGCACTTATAAAATTCATCTAACCAAAAGATTCCTAAATATTTTCAAGAATATTTTTTTAAAACAAATCCAAAAACAGTGGAAATGCAAATTGTGTAAACAAAATTTGGTCTGAGATGTAAGCATGAATGCCCTCCAACTAAAAGCACTATGAAAGAATTTGTTTAGTAGAAAAATTATCTTTGGTTAACTTAAATACCAAGCCATGAGGTACCTAAGTGTAAAACTTTACCATTTTCAAGACTTCAATGGACTTGTCACGAAAAGGAAAAGATCAAATTACTCGCCTCAAGTACAACCAAGGTCTGAATAACTCGCTAAAGTATTTTTGTTCTATTTACCCTCTAAACTATGTCCATTTTAAATTTACCCTCAACACAATTTATTTTTGTTGTTCAATTTTTTCATCACTACTTTTATAGGTAAGACATTTAATAATGAAAGTTATCCCTCACATACAAAATTATATAATAATAATGAAAAATCCATATAATATTTTTTAAATATATATTATGATGTCCACAACCATCTTGTAATGTCTCAAATTAAAACTTAACTTGTGTATGGATAAAAAATGACAAATTGTATTGTGAGGTAAATCGAACCAAATATCGTAGTTTAAGGCTAAATTAAAATAAAATATAGTTTATGTGATTATTTGAACTTTTTGTTATACTTTAAAGGAGTAATTTGATTTTATAAAAATAAAAATCATAAATAGAACGTCTAAAATAAAATGGGGAAAACCTCGCAAAAATCCCCCACCCGTCCCGTCCCGCCCCCCTCGCAAGTCGCAACCGGCGGTCCCATCCTTCCGGCGGCGGCGGCGGCGAAGATGATCATCCCGGTGCGCTGCTTCACCTGCGGCAAGGTTTCCCCACTTTCCCCTCCCCTTTTCTCACCTACCTGATCCTCTCCTCCGTGCCTAGGGCCAGGGATGTCGTGTTCCGTGCGGCTAGGGTATAGTACTCCCAATAGTGTCTAATTTTTTGTTTTTCTTCCGATTTGTTGCTGCGCAGGTGATCGGTGACAAGTGGGACGCGTATCTTGACCTCATCCAGGCGGACTACAACGAGGGGTAGGCTCCATTTCACCAAACTAATTGTTACCGTCCCTAAGAATCGACTTCTGCATCATGGAATCTTTCTGCGTTGGGTCACAAATCTCGGGGTGTTTGGGGATTGTAAAGTAATGCCATGTGTGGACGATTTGGTTGTCTACAGCGTTTGTGGAATAACAGGCTTCGATACCGTCGTGGAATGGATTCAGGTGGTGTTTAGATGCAAATTTAGAGTGAAAAATTTTGCAAAATATTTTCACACAAAACAGGAAAACGCAAAATTATTTCGGCGGACTGTTTAGTTCATCTTGAAAAGTATTTGAGGCCATTAAACCGGGACAGATTTGCCCATCATTAATGCTTGGTTTGGACCATTAATTATCAGCCATGCACATGCATGCTTTGCTGTAGCGATAGACAAACTGATGAATCAGCCATGCAACAAAGCAAGTCTTGTACCGATCGACAAACTGATGAAGCATGTACATACTGATTTATCATCACCCAAGTGCATGTACATACAATTCAATTACATCCAAACTCAATTCCTATTCAGCAAAGCAAGCGCAATTGATTCACGGAAAGCATTGATCAGTTCTGATTCATTCCTTGACGACGACGGCTCAGTGGGTGGCTGATGTTCACGAGCTTCAGGTGGCACATAGTTCTCATCACGATCACAACGATCAAAGTCCTTGTCAACTATACCACTTGCTGGGGTCTGATTCCTTCACTCCACATTCCTTTGCCAAGTGCTGGACTAACTTGATCTTCTCAAAGATGGCTTCATCCTGCTGTTGCTTTGCCTTCACCTTGGCCTCCACCGCTGCAGCCAGGTACTTGTTCCTCTCCTCCTGAATCCTTTCATTGTTAGCCATGTACCTGTTCATGGTCCTCAGTGCTGGGCTCTTCAGTTTTCCTATCTTCCGAGGACTGTGGGCAGTAGTGCTTGTGCTATTAGGTCTTTTGAGACTAGCATTGGTGCTTGCAGTAACTGGAGTCACTGGACTATGGTCATCAAGAAGTTCAGCACCTTCTTCTTCAGCTCCTTCTTCTCCATTATCCTCCTCATCCACATCTACAATTTGCCCAGGGATGTAAGCAGAGGACCCATCAACAGCAACACCATCGAACATCTGATCAAGTTCATCCATGTATTCTGGCCAGCCATTCTTCAGTTTTTTTCCATTCTGGGTGGCCCTGCAAAAGACCCAACAATTACAAGTCAGCAGGTCTGCAATCTGTGAATTCTAATTTAAAGAAGCGAAACATTGCGCATATACCTTTGTGTTTTGTTCCCACCATTGATCACTTGCATAAGCAGTGCCATCCTCTTTACGACCTAGGCCCGTTGCACCACTTCTAAGCTTGTTAATGAATCCATACATTTGCTTCAGTTGCCTGTACCTACTTCCAAGTTGTTCCTTGTCATGAATCAGTTCGCTAGCTTCACAGAACCGGGCTACAAGTTCCTGCCACCCTTTCTTGATCATGTTTCCTTTGACACAATTGCCTTTCTTGATTTGTTCACACCAAAGGGAACACAAAATTCCAATGTTTCGAGCATTCCATGTGCATCTATCTTTTTTTAGCCTAGTATATGCATATACATCACACTGATTCAAAATGGGCACAATGATAAAAAAACACATAGAAAGAAAAATAAAAACATGTAGATCAATGCATGGTTGCATTCTAAAACGAACAGATTGTAGAGATTCATAGCACATACATCACGCTGATTCAAAATTAGACAGCAACACTTTACTAACCAAATCAGTGACCCACATCAGTCAGATGAATTATCAGATAACCCACAATAGTCACATAACGATCAATGCAAGGCAGTCTGAATTATCAGGAAATGGAGGGAATTAACATACCGCACGTCGAGGAAGTCGTGCAATCTCCTGGATTTCGTCGTGGTCATGAAACATCGCCGGATCGGTGTTGAAATTGTCATCTTCAACCACTTCCGGCACAAATCTAGGCCTCGATCCGGAAGGCACCTGAAGACCCCGATCCGGAGTTGCAGACCTCGACCTGGCTGTCACCTGAAGACCCACCCGAGGAACGGTCGCGCTGTTCCGCAGGGCACCTGAAGACCCAGCCGCGACGACGGGTGCGGCACCAGCTCCTCCTCCGGAACAGGCCCTGCGTACGCCGAGGGTACCGCGGCCGGTACCACGACGCAAGGAAGGTTGTCTCACGACGCCGGAAACGCGGCGCCCGTGAGGGGTGGTGACGACTCCGGTACCACGACGGACGGGAGGGGTGTTCATGCCGCCGTCGACGCCGCGTTCCTCCTGGCCGGAGCGGAGGAGGCTCTCGTACCCCTCCAATCCAGGCCACGAATCAGCACCGGAGTTGAGGGCGAGAGCGGAGAGGCCTTGTCGTTGAGCGCTGACGGTGCTAGGGGTGGGGAAGACCGCCGCGGAATCAGAGAAGATGTTGAAGTCGCTGGCGGCGGAGGGCGCATCAGCTTGAGAGAAGAAGTCGCGGGTACGGCCGCCGTTTCCGTAGGCGTCGCCGTCGTCGTACCCGTCGTAGCCGTCCATGGGTGCGCGCGCGGAGGCCGGAGAGCGTCGGCGGCGGAGGGAGGATGAGGTGACAGCGGCGGTGAGTTGGGGCGGCGGGTGGGTGGATGGGGAAAAGATAAGGTTAGGGCGGCAGCCGTGGGTGGGGGGCGGGGGAAAAAAGGGAAGGGTACCGCGCGTCCAGCCCGCGCGACGAGGCAAAATTTCGCGTTTTCGGGCTCCAACCCGCGAAATGCGAATTTTTTTGGAGGGGAACTTATTGCAGTTTTTCACCACCTTGTTTAGATCCATTTTGCAAAATATAGCTCATTTTGCAAAATGTTTTTTTTTGCAAAATAGACGAACTAAACAGAGCCTCAGTTAGTTTGTCCATTGGTCATACAGTGAGGAATTCTTACTGAACATATAGAATTGGTTGGCATTGTGCAATGAGTGCCACGGCTGTAATTAACTGCTAGGTCTGTTATTTTGAATTTTTGACATTCTCAATACGTCCGGCATGTATTCTGACATTCCCAATACATTCTGGATCCTGTAGTGCTTTGACTGAGGAATCTGATGCTTGTGTATGATAGTAACATGTCACAAAAGGCTTCTGTAGATTCTGGATCTACACATGCTGGATTTGTTTGTGTCTGGAACTTGTGCAGTATGATAAGACATGTTCTTCTGCTATGAGGCAGTTTGTTAACCACCAAGGGAATCAATTGCAGAGTAATGTTTTAGATAGATGGTTTCATTGGTTGTTTATGATCCTTTTGAAAGTTTTTGGTGTTTCGTGTATCTAGATATTCAGAGATGTTTGTGTTGACTGTAGCCAGGGACCAGGCAAAATGCATAACATAGAATAGAAAGGAAAGTTTGATGGCCACTGACAGAATCCTTTCGAGAAAGCATAAGCAGTGGAACGCTAGTTCTCAAAGATAGATACGGATTGTCATGGTTTGAATAAAACATGTATTACATAATACAAGTAAATAATCAGCTGTGCTCACCCAAGTCTGCATTATTTGGTTTCATGACAGTATGCAGTATTTATAAGTAAAGGTGTCTTATTAGGATTTACAACATATTGGTTAATGATGTGAGTTGAGATTTTGTTGGTTGGAAATCTTTATTGACATTCCAGTCCTTGTGGGCCAGCAGTTTGACTAGCATTTTCTAGTAGCGACTAGTTACCGATTGTGTGTTTGTTCCATCAGGGTGCAAGTAATCTAATTTAATTATTTCTACGTTTGAATGTTATTAGGATCCTCCAAACTTTTTTTTTGGCTAGGAAGACAAAAGATATTGGTCAAACATAACATAAAAGTTATCAAGCGTCACCAGTGAATTTGATGCCTGTGCACAATCTCTTAACGTAAACATAGCTTTATATATGTTCTTTTCAAGCACTGCCAAGATGTGCAGTTAAGAAGGCAAATAAAAGAAGATCAAACTGCTGTAGCTATTGTTAGTGTGAACATGCCTCTCATATCATCATATGCATTGGATGATGGCCCATGAAATCAAGAGACTGTGGCAGCATGTATGTTTCTAGAATCTGGTTATGATGGATTTGGGAATTTACCCATTAGGATTTTGATTTTGGTACACATGTCACCAGGAAATTCAATCTATACGGCATGCCGTAGTTAATGAAAATTGCAAGTCTTATATAGCCATTAAGCCCATACTAAGATAACACTTGAGGAGACTTATTGCTTGAGGCAAGTTGGCTCATTTGGAATCCATCTCTGATCAGAGTTTTATACTTCCTGTTTCCCCCCTTTTGGTGAGGCCATGAGTCAGCAACTCAGCATATTCTGAACCTTTAGCCACCAGTACATTTACTTGGAGGCTATGATGTCTTACACCAGGAAAATTAATTTCCATTTCTTTAACAGTCAAATCCCCTTTTTAGGCACAAGTTTAAGTTTGGTGCCAGTCAGTGGCGGAAGTTGCCACTTTAGAGCTTAAACTACCCTAATCAAGCCACATAATGGCACCCACTAGTTGGGACTTGGACGGATGAGGGAATGAATGAGACATCATGGGCCGAGTTGATTAGAGAAGAGGCAGGCAGTCAGGAATAGGATGGCCGCATGGGCCGAAGATGCGTGTGGCAAGAGGACTCAAGGCACGCAGGGCACATGCGAGATTTACTGAGCTGGGCTTTTGCTGCTGGGCCAATGAAGACTACACTCCATGGTAGGTAGAATAGGCTGGACCAAGGAAATTCAAGGTGTTGTAAGGGGAGGATTTGGGCCACGCCTAGGGCCATGGCTGGCCCTAGGCCCATATCTGACCCTGGTGCCAGAGTTTCTCATAAAAAATTTATATGGACTACAAACTTTACAGTGCTTGCACAGTCCACATTCATATCAATCTATGGATGTGTTATTTTACCTTGAATGATGTTTTGTTTGGCAATGTTGCTTCGCCATATGCAGTTCTTTCTTGTTTAGTTGATTGCATACTGTCTTGAATTGAATCGGCTGCTATGGATCATTGTATTACCTGTGGTAATTCATTTTTTGAATAAATTAACTTTTTTTGTGGTCTTCCAGAGTTCAATCTTAGGGAGTTGGGTGGGTTGTAAGAAGTTAGTGTACTTTTGGACATCTGATTAACAAAAATGGGAAATTTATCTGCTGATCCAGACACTACTACTAGATACCAATTAAATCATGTTTTGTGTCCATCTGTTTTCAGGGACGCTATGGATGCTTTGGGCTTGATCCGGTACTGCTGTAGGCGAATGCTGATGACCCATGTCGACCTCATCGAGAAGCTTCTCAACTACAACAGTAAGTAAAACTGTTCAGTTCAGCCTTGTGCAGTCTTCACTTAAGATTCATTCTCTCTTTCCCCAGCATGGCATGTCACTAACACTCATTCATTGACAGCGCTGGAGAAGAAGCCCGAAGACGAAGCTGCCAATTAAGCGAACATGGCATGCTCGAATGCTGGTCCGTCACACCTAGTACCCTACGCTGGAGTGTTACTCTGTGTTTAGTACATGTCTGGACAAACTCAATGCTATTCTCCATTTCTCCCTGTTCCATGTTGTGTCTGCTGATGACCGTAATCGGTAGGTCATAACTTCAGTTTTACCAGGGATCTGCCTAAGTAACGATTTCTGAACAGCTGGAAGAGCCATGGGCGTACTAATTGACTAGCAGTTTAATTACCCTTTGATGCCAAATTCACATGGTTATACATACCGTGTTTCCCTTCAGGGACGCACCCTTGCTGACTTGCACAATCCGGAAAGGCCGGTGACCTGCAAGATTTCACTTGTCCTTACACCGTCTTGAGAGGCCTGTGATGACGACTTCACCAATCACCATCATGGCTCGATGTCAGTTTGCTTCTGTTGTCATGCACGCGCGAGACGATTTTCAAGATCCCTTTCAGTGTCCCTAGGGGGTTTGTCCATGTGCATGTCCCATGTGATGTAACATGCCCCAACTGGGTTTTATGATATGATTGTGATCCTAGCTCTCGCTTTCAGGGGGTTCTTTTCAATGAATCTGTTCAAGCCGACCACCTGCTCAGATCGATCGTTCGTTGTCATGATGCTGCTGACAATTTACCGGTGAAACCGACAGAGGTTGTATAATGCTTGGACATGCACCGTCATGGCCGGCAGCTTACTGATCAAGGACATATTGCATTGTTGTGTAATCTTGCAAGGATAATTCCAGCAGATACTGAATTTTATTTTATCGTATTAAGGATTTGATGAATCTTTTGTCATGTAAATAAAACTGGTGTAGAGAAAGAAAATTCAGGGAACTGATTGATGCACAGCTGAAAAATGTTCAGTGGAAGATCTGGAAGAATTTCATTTTTTTCCCTCTGACAGCAGGAAGCAGGCACACAGATGCTTTTAACCACTAAGCCTGAACTATGAGCAGAGTATATGGAACAAAGATGATTTATTTTGGTATGGGGAGAAACCCACAATTTCATATGCCTCCTACACTTTATTTCTCAACCCTTTGGATGAGAATACCTGGGTATGACAAGTCTCTTCATCAGACAGTAAAAAGGGGGTCCTTTTAGAGAGGAAAAAAGACCCCACATAAAAAAAACCTAAGCCATACATGATCAAATGAAATTCCTGGTGGAGGGCATTTGTATGTGCCAACTCTCATCCAAGGTGCAAAAATGTAACTTAAATTAGAGAAAAGATCTATACACTAACAAGGGGGTGACTCTGCCAGGGATCTGTCAGTCGAAGCTTGACGACCTGCTCCATCTTCCCTTCAGATACTCTTCCAAGGAGGTGTTGGCCGCGATGAAGTCGGTGCTACTAACAGAAGTGGCGTCATCATCCACATCGAATGCTAAGTTGATGTAGGACTGGATGTTGGCGTTGCTCCCTGGTGCTGGTGGTGTCATCACACATTCATCGCCATCGACCTCGTATGCTAGTCCGACTTGCGATCGTGCCCACTTGAGAATATCGTTGTCCCCTTCGAGAAGCTTCAGAACCTGATGTGTGCATCCAGTTGCTTGTAAGAGAATGATAGAAAGCATGAACACTTTAGCAGAACATGCATCAATAAGGGCAGGAAAAGCTTACAGCATCGATTTGAGGACGGTTCTGAGGTGCTTGTCTAATGCAGAGGGAAGCAGCAAGGGTCATCCTCTCAACTTCATTGGTATGGCCTTCAGTAGGTAAGTTGGGATCTACAAGTTGTGTGAGCTTCCCTCCTTGTACGATGGAATTTGCCTGCACAAAACAAACAGAAGTAAGTTATTTATTCAAACCAAAGAAAAGAGCCATTCCTCTTAACATATTCAAACATGACATTGGCACATAATGGCAGTTGGTACAAAGAGATGCCACCTACCCACATCACTAGGCTCTCCTGCCCTTTTGGACAACCATTGCAGAGTGGTTTCTTGCCCGAGATGAGCTCAAGAAGGACAACGCCAAAAGCATACACATCAATTTTGTTGTTCACCTTACCATGCATGAAGTATTCAGGAGCTAAGTATCTGTCAAAGTATATTCATCTCAGTAAAGCAATTGTTGCAATGCAGCAAGACATGTCAAAAAAATCAAACAATTGTTTAGATAACGAACCCAAAAGTTCCTGCAACATCATTGCATGACATTTGAGATGTCACATCAGCAGCCCAGACTGCGAGACCAAAATCCGATAACTGCAGCACATACATATTGAAAGTTTGAGTTCACTTTAAACAGCACACTAACTGATGTAGCCCGTGCTATCTGGCAGAACAAAATACCTTTGGCTCAAAGCACTCTGAGATGAGGATGTTTGATGACTTGACATCCCTATGGATAACTGGACGACTGTTGTCATTACCATGGAGGTAATCCAGAGCATGAGCAACTCCGACAGCCACGCTGAATCTCTCAGTCCAACCAAATTTGTTTTTGCATTCTTTTTCACCTGCACAGTAATAATTAGCTATCTCTTACATGGCAATAACACAGGCAGAAAAAGGTAGCAGACAGTGAAGCTGCTAAACGCACCATGCAGTATCTCTTCCAGACTGCCTCTTTGCAAGTACTCGTACACTAACAGAAGGTCATCATTCTTGAAACAGAAACCAATGAGGGAAATGACATTCTTGTGGCTAAGAGAGCTGACAATCTCAATCTCTGAGACAAACTCCTTCAGCACCTCATCAGAATACTTCAGGATCTTCACTGCTAGTTCTCTGCCATCTGCCAAACAGCCTCTGTAAACTTGACTGGTGCCACCTTGTCCAACTACACACTCTGCACAAAACAACCAATCTGATCAGTAAACACCAGATGCATGCAAAAGTCAGAAGTAACAGAGATACAAGTAGGCAGTGTAGCAGAGGTAAATCAGAAAATGTGTACCTGGTGAGAAATCTGAGGTGATCTTTGCAAGTTCACTGTAACTGAAGGAAGAATAAATTGATGAGAATTTCTCTTTCAGCAAGGTCAGTTCCTCTGGAGTTTCCTTGTCCAATTCTTCGATTACTACTGAAGATTTTCCTGAATTGCTCCTCAAAGGAACAACCAACCGGTCACGGAGAATATGACTGGTACTCAAGGAGTCTGGTCTTGTGGTTCTGCATTCCGAATGGACTGGTGAAACTCCAGAATACCTACTCGGTAGCCGCATCGCCCACTGCACCACGGACATTTTGGACTTGTCAGGCAGGGAAGCTTTCCGGTCTGGCAAGAACTTCTTCCTCAAGAGGGGCCATCCAGTTGCTACTTCTGCTGATTCGCGCCGGCAAGCTTTCACCGGAACCAATGCTAGTGAAGCTTCTTTTGATCGTGCGGGAGACCTCATGGGCATGGATGAGGGGGGAGGCCTCATTGGCATGGTGATGGCACGAGAAATAGACCTGCTGTCCTTTCCATGTTCATCCCAAAGCTTCTCTCCTATCATGGATGACAAGAGCTTCCGGTAGCTCCTCCTTGGAGTCTCAGGTACTGCATTTCGAGTCCATGCTTCAGCATACTGAACTCATAGCAACTCTGAAACAACAAAAATGAAAAAAAAAATCAAATGAATTTGCGCTGCCAACATACTTGTGCTTTGGTACAGTTCATGTTGCATCCCATGGCCCCCGTCTTTATGGTAAACAACTTTGCCGTTGTTCACTGCAAGGACCGAGCAGCCCACCGGAACTCTCTTTGAGCAGTACTTGGCAACTGATGTGGAAGAGGATCTGAATGTTTGGAGGTGCCAAAAAGACAGTACTTGCATCAGACAATAAATACATATTTGGACTAAATGGGCGATATGTAGCAGGCAATGCATCAAAATAAGTACCCAAAAGACCGGGAATTCTGGGCAACACCGAGGATGAGATGGGCGGCACCACAGGAAGCTGCTTCTTTGACCAGAGTTTTGCGAATTGACGATCCTCCGCAGATCTTGAGCTCCAAATTAATCTGATATGTGTAAATGGAACAACAAACTGATAAGAACACTGAGGCACCATCTATTTTTTTTCAAAGAAATCCAAAGCTTGCAGTAGAATTCTAAGGATGGTGAATGGGATCAGTGGTTGTCAAAATTAAAAAGCAAAACAACTGAGGTGCCCAAACGTCGAAGGCGTTAGATAAAAAAATGGAAGAGGGACAAAAACGGGGCTATCCAGTAAAGTAGCGGTAGCACGAGTGATACGGCAGGTATGGAGACTTTGGAACAGAGAATTTGACGGACTGGACCAAAAATTCATCCACGGGGCATCATTGAAAGCCAAATCCAGCGACGAGGTCAGAGCTTTGAACGACCGTCGTCGAATGAACGCAATACGACTCTCGGAAAGTGTAGAGCAGAAAAAAAAATGGAGACATTTTTTTCCCCGGCGAGCTCTGGGAGGGACGGACCTGCTTGAGGTTGCAGAAGCCGTCGTAGACGGCGAGCACCGACGCGAGGGAGTCCGCGGCCCTGCTCCGCTCGTCCAGCCCCATGAGCAATCCTGGAAAGAGTAGAAGAGAAAAAGGACTCAGTTTCGTCACAATCGTCGAATGGGGAACAGAAACGAGTTTCCATCTCTGCTCGTCGAACCAATCGCGGTGACGGAATGAACGGGACAGAGCAGAAACGCTCGGGGGTGATTATCCGTTTCCATCCAGAGGGCGGGCCGGAGGAGAGAGAAGCGGGGCAGCTTGGCTGATTAATCGGAACAAGGAGGCGGGCGGCGGTTACCATCGGCGGCGGCGGCGACGTGCTGCGCGGCGACGTGGAGCGCGACGACGCGGTCCCCGGCATTGGCGACCTTGACGAGCGCCCAGGTGAGGAGCTCCCGGCTGGCGGCGTCCCGCCTGATCCCCACCACCACCGTCCTCCCTCCCGCCGCCGCCGGAGCAGGGGACGCCGGCGCGGGCGGTGGCGGGGATGCCGGCGGCAGCGGCAGGTGCGCCTCGCACTGCAGCAGCCGCTGCCGGCGCGCGCCGTCGGGGACGAGCAACCGCATGGCGTGCGCCGGCACCCCGTCGACCGGTGGATACCCCCCGACGCAGCCCCACCACGGTCGCTGCTTGTTCTTGGCTTGCGACACAGACCACAGGTCCACAGAGAGAGAGGGGGAGAGAGATGGGAGGAGGCAGAGGGGGACACTGCAACTCTGGGAAAGGAGATGGGGGATCTCCGTGGGAGGCTGCGTTTTATGCGGCCTCCTGTTTCCCCTCTCGCTCGCTCGCCCGCCGTTGAGAGGGTGAAACGCCAATTAATTAACCAACGTCTCTTCTTCGTTGCGTTTTCTTCTCGGCGGCGGCTGCTATCGCTGCCTTGCTTCGCTCAGCAGTCAGTCCTGTCTGCTCAGATTTTTTTTCCCTTTCATTTTCCCCCTTTTTAAAATGTTTTTCGTTACTGTCAACAAAAATGTTTTTCGTTATTTTTATTGCTGATCAAGGGTAAAGTGGTAAAAAATCAGGTAATGACCCTACCGGAGCATGGGGAGGATTGGAGGTGGGGTCACATGCGAAGATGCCCGGAGCATGATCCCACCACACTGTTGATGGAGGCAGCATGACGGCCTCATCCCATATTCCCATCATCGACCATCATTTTGTCACACTCCAATGGTAAACTAATTTATTAATGAGAAAATCATTTTCTTTCTGCCTCTACACAATAAAGTTAACGAGTCTTTTAATTAGTTTTCATTCACTCAAAAATAAAAGATTATTTGTCGTTGGCCAGTAGAATCTAATATTTTGTTAAACGGTATAACAACAAATTATTAAGAGTTAATGGAAGAAAGATGGCTTTTGAGTTCTCTTTTCCTTATAACGTGATTAAAGCGGCTGATGTCAAATATCGATGTTCTTCCTTATTACTCACATCGAAACGAAATATGCTAACGTTTGTCGCTGTGCACGACTTCAAGTCGTATTAGAGGTACTCGTGACGTCCATACATATAGGGTGCTTTTAAGACAACAATTTTTTAGTAGAGTTGTTTTTTAAAAACAACTCCATGAAAGCAACTTCGGGAGCGGGGGAGAGAGCGCGTGTTTTGCGAGCCTTCACCACGTGCTTAACTCGCGAGAGTGAGTTTTCGAAGGTTCGATCGAGAGTGGGCGAGAGAGTTGGCTGTTTGGATATTGAAGTTGTGAAGCTGCTCATGAAGCTGTACCAAACAGACCCATATTCTTCAAATCACATTAGAGGTACTCGCTACGTCCATACATATATATGACGTTTAGAACAAACTAGTTACTTCAAATATGAACTTGTAATTCGTCAGTCCTAAACCACACATATTTATATATGGCTATTGAGCGAGCTAGCGGGTGGATGAGATGAATGACAGTTACTCCTAGTTGCCACATGGAATGGCCGGATGGGAGCTGTAAGATGCTTCTGACCTCGTTATCGTCGCCGTCGGTTGATGAGCCGTTAAAACTAGTCAACTCCGTTTCTCTCCCACAAAAGTCAGAAACAGCCCGGACGGGGATCGGAGTAACTAAGGGGAGTGCCAATGGCAGGTTTCTTGAAACAGAATCCAAAAAAGAGTTAATGCTAGTAGAAATCATCCTCTCCAACCCATAGTTTCTATACTAATCATTGTATAGTGAAAAAATTAAATACAGTATAGAAATAAGATAGATCTTTTGTGGCAAAATTTCACTCTCTCCTTCCTTCCTAGTCTCTTATTTCCTATACAGACCGCCAGACCTCCCTCTCACCCCATCGTCCTCGCCCGCCCCGCCGGGAGGCACGCACGCCCGCAGATGTCTCCACGAGGAGCAAGGACCGGTGGAGGGGCGGCGACGGGGAACTCGCGCAAGAGGACTGGCGCGCGGCGGAGGAGCGGCGGCGGGGAGCTCGCGCGGGGAGGTCGCGGCGGAGGACGGGGCTCGAGCTCGCCGGCCGGGGGCTCATCCACCGGAGCCGCGGCGGCCCCGAGGTGCCCGCCGGACGCACGGTGGCCGGGGGCGCGCGCCTTGCCGCGGCGGCCGAGGTGCCCGCCGGGGCGCGCGGTGGCCGGGGGCGCGCCCGCCGGCCGCGGCAGCGGAGCTCGCGCGGCAGGGGGGCGGCGACCCGAGGTTGGCCGCCGTGCTCGCGGTGGCCGGGGGCGCGCCCGCCGCCGCGGCGGCCGGAGCTCGCCGGCAGGGGTGCGCTCGCGGGGCAGCACGCACCGGATCCTGATGATTCCCTTGGGATGGGGTCGTTTCTTCCCAATGAGATTTCTCTAGTTTCTTGCTGTCTCGGTGCTAGTGAGGACTTGGTTTCTTGGTGTAGAAATAGTTAATGAAGATGGAAACTAAAATAAATTTGCCATTGGGACTGTCCTAACCACTGCCGGCGTGCACGCCATCGCTCGCTGGGGGCTGCTCCCCTCGTAAATGCAGCGTGTCAGTGTCCTCGGCACTGCACAGTGACTGACTGCACTGCTAGCGACAGCTCCGCCGTGCACGAGACCTCCGGCTGCGGGGATCGTCCGACGTGCCACGTCGTTCATGAACAGCAGCTCAACCACCGACCGACCGACGCGCGCAGGTGCAGGTTCAGGTGGATCGATCGATCTCGTCATCGGAGCCGGCTGCCGGCCGTGCAGCTGCGTGCGGTGGTCCTGCGGACGACGACGACGGCGACGGCGATCGGTGGTGATGATGTGGACGCGCGTCGTCGGTGGAGCCGCGAAAACGGCCGGAGATCACCAAATCATAATAACAAAAGATCATCCGTGCCAGCACGTGTTTTTATTTATGCGTGTGGGCTGTGGCTGCAGATCTTGGAGAATTTCATCTCGTGATGATCCATCTATCCCCTTCGGCTAGCTGGTTATTATTGTTAGGTCGCCACGTCACTGTATGCATCACTGACAGTGATTCTCCTCGCACAGGCCAGCTGGTTGATCTTCTTTTCTTCAGAAATAGTGGATGCAAGCAAATGGACAAGTGCGGGAAACAAGGAAACGTAATTATCACCTACACAGAAATACTCTAACTACAAATTAAGAGCAACTTGAACACACTCTATAAAAAAAGTTGGATTGGTTAAAAAAAATGCGACAAGAGCAACTCCAACAACTTATGTAAAATATAGCTAAATATAGAGTTTTAGCTCTTTTGTATACAAAGTCTCTTAAAACGTTGAGAAAACCAACAGCCTCTTGAAATAGTGATGTCCATAATTGGTCAAAATGGCCAATGACAAGTGGACCCCACGAGCATAGACATGCTGGTCAAAATCAGCCAGCCGCCGATTTGACTGGATGATTCCTCGCCGGAGGCAAGGTTCTGGCGATGGTCAAGCGACATCGGCGGCGCGACGGGAAGCGATGAGGGCGGCGACTGAGTAGCTGGGGAGGAAGGGAGAGTGGAGGAGGTGGTGCGGGCGCAGTGAATCGGGTCGAGGCGAGGTCCTCTTCGCATGTGGGCAACCTTCCCCCGTGCGTCACCGAGCTGCTCCCCCGAGCTCCAGCGTGCGTGTCCTCTCAGATCCTCCCTTGGTCTCGGTCAGTGGTGCCCCTCTTCCTCCGCTCCCAGCCGGTGCCGCGGACACACAGTTTGTGGAGGGGTGGCAAAGCTGCTCAACGCCAGCAGAGCTCCCCCCCCCCCCTCAGTTTCTAGATTTCTCTATATATACTCCCTCCATACCCGAAATACTTGACGTTTAAGATAGGATTACGGTAACCAAGGAGTCATTAAGTGTGGGGTACTTTTACCTGCCTGCCCATATTAAATAGAGTTGTTGGTGCGTTCAAATCAAGAAACTACAATAGTTCGGTTGGCTTGTGTAGCGAGGACAATTTTTTAATTTTAACCTTTTTTTAAAATTATTTTTAAAAATAACACATCAAAAACATTATTTGCAGATCTAACCCGTTTGCCGCGCGCCGCCCACGTGGCGCGGCGGGCCCCCCTTTGCCGCGCCACATGCGCGCGGCGCGCAGCCCGCCACGCCGGCACGGTGGGCCGATGTGTAAGATGCATATTGTATAAGGTTACCTTGTCGCCGTGGCGGGCCCGCCGCGCCGCGCGCTACATGTGGCGCGGCAAAGTGGGCCCGCCGCGCGCGTTGCATGGGGCGCGGCAACGTTATCCCCGCGCGCGCCACGCGGGCCGGCGCGGCCAAAAGGGCTAGATCTGCAAATAATGTTTTTGAGGTGTTATTTTTAAAAATAATTTTGAAAAAAGGTTAAAATTAAAAAATTGTCCGTGTAGCGAAGAGTGGCTTGTGTGTGCCTGGGTTCGAATCCTGGTATCCAGAATTATTTTTTTTCTAGTTGCTTCGTTTGCATGGGTGTGTTTTGGCCGCGCGTTTTTCTCGCTCGTGTTTTTCTCGCCGCGTGCGTCATTTGCCTAGCGATTTTGGCGCCGATTTTTCCGTCGATTTTGCGAGTCATTCGACTGGCAAACGAGTTCTGGACTTCTGGCCCGCGAACTGGAGTAGATGGAAGGACTCGATGAATGCTAGCAAGTTACGAGGGGCCGCGCGTGCGTGTTGAATCGGCAACGCAACGGACGGAACGGGTGGGCGCGAGGGCAATCCCGTCCAAAGCAGTTGCCGGCGCATCGAAACAAGCCAGGACGTCAGCTATTTCTAAAATGGGGTGTTGGCCCAGAACGTCAACTAATCTGGGTATGGAGGGAGTATATACTAAGGTGGGGGAAAAGGAGGCAGATCAGGCAAGGCAGAGGCTACTCGACGATAGCTTTTTGTTGTGCCCTCGATTGAGCCGGCCATCGCCGAAGGCAGGAGGGCGCGAGCAGCGCGAGAGGATAGAGTTAGCGAGTCGGACGTCCTCGGTAAAGAAAGCGAGCTGAGGGGAGAGGATACCGAGCCAGATACAAAACAGACCAAGAAAGAGAGGTTGTCGGATCGTGTTTTCATCAATGTTTTTTCTTTTTTTTACAGAATTGAGTGGATGTACAGAGCGATTAGAGCAACTCCAAGAGACTAGCTATCTTGGCTTAACTAACTAAAAATAGAAAATTTGTCCAAAAACTCAATCCAACAGACTAGCTAAACTCGTCCTATCTATCCTCCACTAGCTAAACCGGGGGCTTCGCTAGCCATCTTTGGCTAGCCAATCCCGCTAGCTATCCCCTTGTACATGAGTCTGGCAGGTGGGACCAATGTTTTCAAATCGTATTATCGAACCTTATCGTAAGGGTACCGATAAGATGATTAATCGTGATAAGTCGTCGATAAGCCTGATAAATCGAGGCTAATCGACCTTATCGGTAGTATAATCGTCCTAAGGAGTATAGGACTAATATACATATCATATAGGATATACTATATAATTTTGAAGGCTGAGCAACTAGCCAACCATAACGAGCAACAAGCACATAATGAAATAAGGTCTCAAATGATGACATATGAAGTCTAAATGTCTAATACATCAAAAGTTGGGCATCACATTAACAAGTACAACACATTTAAAGTCTAAGCAAGTAAAGTTTCATCTAAAGCAAAACCCTCTTCATCTCCATATGTATTTCAAGCTGAAATTTTGTCCCTCAAAACTTATCGTCCCCAGTCTTATCGGACGATTAATCGTGATAAGTGGACGATTTATCGGACGATATGATTTCTAATCGTGCAACTCGGATCGCTGGTCCTTATCGGTATGCACTGAGCGACAAGGGTGATAAATCGTGATAAATCGCGATAAATCGGACGATTTGAAAACACTGGGTGGGACCCATTAGCGGTGGAACATATGGAGAGTTCATTTTAGCTAGTCTGTTGGATTTCATCAACATTTTACTAGCTATTTTATTTTACATACTAGCCAAATCAGTAATTTAGCTAGTGATATTTAGATAGACTCTTGGAGTTGCTCTTATAATGGTCTCTTTATTTTCCTTCACTAGCTATCCCGCTAGCTATCCATGACCCTTCGCTAGCTATTTTTGACCGGCCCTTCGCCTCGCCATCCCCTCCTTCCGTACGCACCAGCACGCGACGCCGCGGTCCGTGGATCTCCACCACGCTTCTGCTCACGACAGCCGACAGACACACAGACGACTAGACGAGTAGTGCTCGCACCCATAGGGAAAAGCGGCGCAGGCATGCTCACCACCGCTTGGAAGAAAGATGCGGGGAAGGACGGCACACGAGGGCTGATGGGTCTCGACCTCCGACCAGAACGATGCCATGGGTGAGCTCGAACTCCGCTATGACCTTGGGCGAGCTCGATAAGAGAAAGGTAAAGGTGATGGCAAATTATCAGATGGACTAATATATAATAACCTTATTTTCTTTGGCATGAGAACAAAAGTGGGATGCGGGCCTGCGGCCATCGTGCCAATAGTATGTTGTTTATGTCAACTAGGATTCAAAACGGTCGTGATGTATCCCATTCCGCTAGGACCGTTTTGCTACATTAATATTTTGTTCTTTTTTACTGATTTACGAAAGCTGTCAGATTCAATTAATTTTAATAGCATGCTCGAGGTTGGCCGAAAATAGGTCTTTTTTGCAATATTTGCATTCCATTTACAAGGTCGATCGGTTGGCGACTAATTTGTAGTACAGCTGGTGCAGATGTCTTAATTTCCTTTTCAGAGCCTCTTTCCCCGCCGTATGCATCTAACATAACCGACGATCCCTCCGCGATAGATGACGTACATATATACCGATCCCCATATACCCTATCTGTTGGCTGTTGCCACGCACACACATGTAGTATAGTGCACGTGCTGCCGAATTTCACAGAGGGAGAACGAATCGATCAGATCGAGACCACGCCACCATCACCTGTAAGCAAAGTTTGCTTTTGTTGTGCTCGTATATATCACATCACCATCGCGGGTGGCATCGATCTCGATGAACATTTGAGGAACCAGCTTAGTGTTGTAGCACAAAAACATTAACATTCGCTGCTGATCCATCCTTCCATCCATCCATCTACAAAAGTGGCGCTGTCCACGTACGACCGCTCCTTTTGGAGTACTAGTAAATGAAGTGATGAGCGCATTTGGATTAGGGAGGAGGAGGATCCACACCCATCGTTGCTTTTGGTAAAGGGAAAGGCCGGCCGGCGCACCGGTTCGTTCATGATGAGTTGTGTGGCTACGGAAAGCATCGATCCCTTGTTTGATTCCATCCATAGTGTACCCGTCAGTACAGAAAGCTTGATTGGAATTAGACATGATGGGCCGGCCACTCGCGTCACGCGAGATGACTCAATTCATTCAGCGATTACTCTAAGCGCCGTACGGGTTAAACGAAGCGTGACTCGTTTGAGCATCGATTACAATGATATAAACTGATATACGATCTCGAGCAGGTGTCGGTACAGTGAGCACGTACACGCATCCCGTGAGCAGAATGAGCAGTGAACTGCGAATACGTACACATGCATGCTTGCATTGAAATTTAATTGGGGGAAAAAGGCTTGGCGTAAAGCAGAGTACGAAGCAGAAGATTTAGAGAGAGGTACGTGTATTATTTTTCTTTTTCTTTTGAGGAAATTGTAGAGATACATATGCTACATGAAGAGAAAGGCAGTAGAGTGATCACAACTATATATAGTTTCTTCTTTTTTTTTGTATACTCCACATAATCTGCATTGCGTGAAGATCCATCTTGTTCTAACCCACTTTTGGTATAGATTAAGAATAATAAGGTTGCCGGCCTGTAGCCATCATCGTACTGAATATATACTTCATGATGTATGTGTTTAATTTACATAGGCACAAGTTCCACGTGTCGGCCCAAAATAGGTATCATGATTTTTCATATTTTGTATAGCTCACCACTTAATTAATGTATGCATGGATGATGATATAAATGGTGAGGTTCATCTAAATTACTTGCTGCATATGATTCACTCCTGTTAACTAGTGGAATGTAAAATGGTTTCATCCTTTGTGGTTTGGTAGAGACTTCACCAAACTAAACAAAAGGATTGCAATAATTTCTCTAATACTAAAAAGAATGAAAAAGAGAACAAACTTGGTACGTAAAAACTCCGCTCCTGTGGCTTCACCCGCCCGTGCGTCCGCCTCCCCCTTCCACCACGGCATTCCAATTTTTCCCTACGCTCAGGCCCTCACAACCAATCGCTTGACCTCGCCCCCCTCCGCACGCCGCCTCCCCTTCCGCGTCGCAGCCCGCCGCCATCCCCTACCCTCCTCCCGCACCACCACCGTCCAGTTCCCCGCGACATGCAGGCTGTGCGCACCCTCGCGTCGCTGCCCCCTCCCATGGTGTTATCGAAGCCGTTACCTCGACCCCCCTCAAACCCTATACCCCGATTCCACCGCCGCTTCCCTAATCCGCATCTTCATGGTCTCCTCCGCGTGGAGAGGGCGCGTGGCTCCCGTGCGTAGGGCCCTACAGCTCCTCTGCGATGTCCTCGGCCGTCTGAGGTGCACCGTCTGCTGTGCCGCTGTCGGACGCCCCCATTGGCCATGGACGCCGCCGCAACCGCCTCTGGTGGACTTCTAGGACATCGTTGCCCATGGACATCGCCATCGTCTCCAGCGCCTACCCCGTCGCGAACACCGCCATGAGCACCGACCGCGACGCCATTTGAGGGAGGACAACCTCGGTGTGACGATGGAACGAAACAGGTATCCCCTTCCTCGCAGCATCTCCCAGTACACGACCCAACGATCCCTCACCACACTCTTACAAGCACAAAGCGGTCTTGGCCCTATAAATATCTCCTCTCTTCTGTGCAGGTGAAGATTGACTGGTTCCATTCAAAAAAACAGACAAGCAATTCCCCTTTTCAATCCGATTCAGTAGACATTATGTGAAAAATTTTATTGGTGCTTTGCAATAGGTGCTCGATAGCAGATGTACTTTTGCATTCAGCCAAGTTATTTCCCCAGATCCCCCATCCTCAATCATGCCACGACTGATTCCTCATAGTTCTCATCCCTGTCTCCCCATTGGATCCCATGATATCTATTTGTGGTTATGCCAATCTCATGTGTTCTTTATCAAATGTGCATTGTAAGCTCAAATTCTTTATCCCTGAACTTGCGATGCTACTACAGTAATGACAAATAATCCACTTAGTCTTTATCCACTTCTTACATATATCTGATGCTTTGATAATCAGATGAAATTGACAGTACTAACTTTTATATGCAGCTACAATCTTGGTGTTGAGCATCGATAAAATGTGATGTATGTACCTTAGTCCTTAGGCCATTTATAAAAGGAAGTAGAGTAAGGCCAATATTTAACAAACAAAGGTGTTTCGTATCAGGCAAATGTTCATTTTGTGACTGCTTGCAATTTCCAGTACCACTCATTGATTGTGAAAAATGAAAAATATGCATGGTCTGATAGTAAATGTGTCAAAAATAATGTGACGGTGTTGCAATCCTGCTATCTTTTGAAATTGCACATTTTTGTGATTGATCAAAATATTCAATCTTCTTTAAGAGAGATCACACTCACTGGTACTTTTCTTCACAACAATTTCCAGTAGCACTCCGGTAATTTAAAAATGTGAATAATGTGACAGTATTGCAGTTCCACTATCAATTTAAATTATACACTTTCTGCTATTGACTCAAACATGTGATGATTTGGTTATTTTGTAGCAATCAACATGTTACATTCACTGGTTATTTTTTAGCAATCAACATCTAGATTCTTACGAAATTAAAGGCAACTTTGATCTATGTAGAAGTATGCAGCATGCAAGCAGGTCAAGAAGAAGGGCATGTGCCCAATTAAATATAGCTGCAAGTGCCTCCTCAATAGGCAATTTCTTTCTTCTTTATCATGTTTAGGCTGGTCCAATTTCTGTAGGTATGGAGAGAATGCTGAGGAGTGAGGAGGTGGTGGAGTGGGAAGACTGGATCTACCTCAAGTGCATGGGCATCTGTAACTACAACTTCTGCATGTAAGAGTGATGGTTCTATGTGCAGGTGAGCATGCATGTGCATCATGCTTGTCTTATCCACATGCCCTCTCTAATTGTAGTTATATGTGCAGGTTGCTGAGAATTCACTTCATCTTTTGGCTTTTGCGTGTCCCTGCGATTGTGAACTATGGCTGCTTGTTAGGTAATTAATATACAACTTCTCTGTCTATCTTTTTAAATTTGTGCTTGATTCATCTTGAGGGTTTTCACACTGCTTGCCTTTAAAAAACTTAAGAGGTCAATAACTATTTTCTGATCATGTATCCCACTGTCTAACCACTTGCAGTTCAATGTGGACTTTCCAAGCATTCATTTGCATTAGGACTTATTGGTGGTTGTTTATTCAAAGCTCAAACTTGTCAATATAGAAGCTCATTTGAACAGACGTCCAACCATCAAACACCTGCATTAGCTTTGTATGGAGGCATATGAGGGTAATCCTACTCTAGGAATCAACAGTTACTACTTGAAACAATATATAAGGATAGTGAGAGATCAAACACTTGTTGATTGTTTTGTGCATCCATTTGCCTTGTGATCTTGACCATAGCTCGCCTAATTACTATTTTTTGTCATGAATCAGAGACTAAACAATGTCCTTTTCCGTTTGGATATTTCAGTTGCCTGCTCACAAGGTAATGCTTCCCTTGTATCTTGAAGTCTCATTGCAGGGAACAACAAATTTTCCCTTCCTGTAATTTCTCGATTTGGGGCAGACGACCACCACCACAAGGCAGTGGAAACAGGTTTGTTTATTTATTCTCCTTTTTTAGTCCTATCCCAAATATGAATTCTAATTTGGATATGTTCCATTTTCATAGTTGCTTGGTTTATTAGGATAGCATGAGGATGGAGTTTGGCACTCACGAAAGAAGCAATGGGCCAACATGATTTTTCAATCATGCTAATTAAGATCTCTTAAGCTACATTTTATATGTTCTAATCAATGTTACTTTGTCTTGTGCAGGCAACATGCATTCTACACTGTGCCGGCCCAACAGGTATGCTCTTTGGTTTTTATTGTGCTAGCTTTCCAACACAAAACTCTGTTTTTTTCCTCAAATCATGTTTTGATAAGTAGGTATCATCAGTTTAATAATGGTCTCTTGTTTTTTTAATG
Source organism: Cenchrus americanus (assembly GCA_947561735.1). Taxonomy (NCBI): domain Eukaryota; kingdom Viridiplantae; phylum Streptophyta; class Magnoliopsida; order Poales; family Poaceae; genus Cenchrus; species Cenchrus americanus. Next base: position 195,722,169 of record OX387242.1, read on the forward strand.
ACGTGCAGATTCCATTATGTGTGGTAATTTGCTACATGCTGTGTGTGTGTGGGGGGGGGGGCAAGGGACTTGCCTTTTCAACTGTTCGAGATAGCTTCTTCCTTTATAACAGTACAAAGCAACATCCATATTTGCATTCAGAACTCTCAAATCTCAATATCATTTATCTCTCACCAATGGTATTAATTGTCAATGACATACTGTAATGAGAATGTCCACGCTCAATACAGTATGCCATTGATAATTAATACCATTGGTGAGAGGCATTCTCATTACAGTATGCCATTGACAATTGATATCATTGGTGAGAGAGAAATGATATTGATATTTGAGAGTTCTAAATGCAAATATGTATGTTTTTAAGTTGATTAAATACTTTTATATCTTTGTGCTAGGCTGTTAGCAAGCTTTCAATCATCAACTATTTTTAATTTAATTTTTAGCATAGTAAAAGTTATGCCAACATCATGCACTGAGATGTTTTCTCCAGCAACCAAGTTGCCATGATTGGTTTATGACTGTATTTTGAACTTTAATGTAATTTTATCTATCAAGTTGCCATGTTTTTTCAGTGAAATTGGTGTGTTTGCACAGTGTGATGCCGCAAGCTGTGAGCACTACACTTTTAGGAACAAGAGCTGCAAGCTGTGGTGAATTTATTTTTTGGGTGGAGGCATACCGTCTTCCTTTCAGATGTACCATTTTATCGATAGCTAAACTATCCTTTCGGTTTGATCTCACAATTGATAATTTTCCGGTTAACAAAATTATTTTTATGTACTTTGGCAGCTTGCAATCCGGAAGGAGATGACGTGGTAAAAAAGTTTCGGGTTGCTTGTTTTTTTGGGTAAATGACCATAAAGGTACATGCATGACTTTGCTTCCAGAGTTGTGAAAAAAATATGTAAGTAGTTTTGTGCCCGATGAAAGTTTGGAATCATTTGTTAACCGATTGATCTCCAACTTGTCAGCTTTATCTTCATGTTGTAACTTTACTGTCAGGTCAAATAATCATTTTCTTTAAGTAGGTTGAGCAAGTAAAAGATCACTCAGTTGATCATTGAAGAAAGGTACTCCTATGTAGTCTAAAACTATGCTTTATTTGTGAATGCATGGATATGCCAGTTCAGGTTTCCTTTGATATGCCAGTGTTGAGTTGACATATGCCTCATGCATGTGTGAGCCGAATGGCATGTGTAATCCTGATTTCTAACTTATGAGTAAGTATAGTGATGGTTCAGTTGACATCACTATCTACAAAGTTAATTAGTATGTGTGTTAAATTTTTTTCTCACTGCACATATCTTTGAACCAATATTTTAAGTTAGTGCTCTGAACTTGATTATGTTTCTTTTGGGGATTAAGTGTACTTGATTATTTAACCGTCTTTTAACCATGCATCATAAGAGTCTAGAATGGCTTGGTGTGCATTCTAATTGGCACTCTTCATGGTATGAAACTGTTTAAAGGTATATTCTACCTTAAGGTCATCTGTATTTTAGACGTGACGGCAAATGGCATAATTGGCACTCTTCATGGTATGAAATTGCTTAAAGGTATGATCTATCTTAAAGTCATCTCTATTTTAGACATGGGACGGCAAATGGCTTTTTGGTGTACACAGAACAATGTTTATTATTTGAATAATACATATCTTTTAATTTGTTTATACTATTTTATTCCGTTGCTTTTACAACCATTACTACTGTGCATTATATTGGAATCATCGTATCATTGTAATGCTAAAACCATGAGGATAATCTGTTGGGTATGGATGTTTTAGGTTCTCATGCAAAATCAAGTACTGAAACTTCTTCTACCACTAAACAACACAAGCAAAGAAATAAGATTTGTTGACCTTCTGATTTCATGTTGTTTCATAGTGTACCTATGTTCTTGGATATTTTATATTTCCATACTATTAGTGTCACGCTAATTTGATGTCTTTGGGTATAAATATTTGTTTTTGCCCGTAGCAACGCATGAACACATTCCTACTATTTTATACATAAACCAAATGAAACAATCAACCAAACACACTCTTTATTCGGCGAGACTACTGGCCAGCTGATCTCCATGCGTTTGTTGCAGCGATCGCACAAGCATTAATTATATGTTCCTCCGTGTGATCGATCGATCGATCCATCCATCCATCTTTCTTTTTTAAACTGAAATAAAATAAAAGTTCTTTTAAAAAAAGAAATAGGACATGGCGATGATGGTGTGTGGCCTGCGCTAGCTCCTTTTGGAAGTAGTATATAGAGTTAGAAAATGGGTTGAGGTTTGGGTTCGAGATAGTATCGATCTCGATCCTTTCGTAAAGGGAAAATGCTGTGGTTGGCCGGGTGGCTACGGAAGTATCGATTCCCTTTCACTGTTTGGGTCTTCCGTACCTGGTGTTGCATGATCCAGTAGATTACTCCCTCTGTTTTATTAATCGTAAAAAAACAGTGATTTTCCTCACAGACACGCTTTCCGAACGACCATTAATAAGGAACGGAGTAGTAGGTGGTAGTAAACCTTGAGGCAAAGCCAGCTACTGCGTACAATAACAGGAGGCGCCCGGCGCCGCCGCGCGCTTCTCCGAGTCGTCGATGTCGGACGACGGAGCACACACGCGACGCGACGGCCATCAGTCGGCGGCCATGCACGGAAGCACAGGAGGAATCTCAGGAGCGATCAATCTCCGGTCACGCAATGCAACGCCACCCGGCACGGCTAGCTCTGGTCCTGCTGCGAGAGCTAGCGTGACGCAACTGCTGCTGTTCAGGTGTCCCTATCTGTCCGATCCATGGGCATCCATGCATCTCCTTCCCGACCGCGCCGGGCTGCCATTCCTGCCGAGTGCTCCTACCTGCCTGGCATCGAACGGACGAGCCAGCGAGAAATGTTCGCGCATCGATGGAGCTGCTAGGCGCGGTAGCTACAACACGTACCAACGCACAACGAAGCGAGACAATCATTCTTTTCTATTCTAGCAGATCATCGTAACATTCAATATATGTGACTGCTTACTCCCTCCATTCCACAAAACCTGACGTTTAGGACAGCGACACGGTCTCCGAAACATAACTTTGACTTCTTATTTTTATATAAATATTTATCGAAAACTGAAATATGTTTACTTTATAAAAGTATTTTGCAAGACGAATCTACTCATATAGTTTTTATATTCATATACTCAACAACTTAAAAGTTATTCATGATTTATGTTCCCAACGTTTGACCAAAACCTTGTCCAAAACGTCAGGTTTCGTGGAATGGAGGGAGTACTACTTATTATATTACTCCAATATAAAAGAGAATGTTGTCGCGCCCAAAAACTTGAAAGAAAACCTCGCTTGTGCAGTTTATTTCCGGACAGGGATACTTGCAGCAGAGATGGATTACTAATTCCGTGTACACCATGCAAATGATCTGGATGTACTTGCGCGATCATCAGTGACCTCATCATTGTTGGATATTTTGGTTTGACTTTAGTCAACCGACGAACTGAGTATGTGGGGAAGTGATCCACTTCCTCTCAGACTCAGATTCAGCCCAATATTAATAAAGCTCGTTTGCCGTGATCGGGTGGCAAACCCTAAGTCTAATCGGGCTCGGCCCCAGGTCTACAACGCTGACTATACAACGCTGACTATATAAGTAGAGGGGACCCCCTGAGAGTCATCTCACGCCTTTCACGTGTTTTACACGCGAATCTAAACCCTAATCCATCCACCGATCGCTAAGAGCGCTGGAAGGCCTGGAAACTCGAGCTCTGTGTCCTGGGCAGTGTCGTTGGCGTCTTGAAGGCCACTGATACCCTCAGAAGACACTTAAGGAACATCTACGATACAAGCCCGACGTCACTCTCGCCGTCGACTTCGTCGCCGCTGAATCGGCCAACACCAACGCGATGGAGAACACCTGCTGGTACAAAAGCCGAACCTACTATTTATTTCTACATAAGCTCATGTGCTAGATGTGATCTACGGTAGACTAGTAGATCCTGATAATGTTTGTGTTTTAAGTAATTGATAGTCATTTGATCTATCAATTGGTATCAATCCCCTTGATCTAGATATCCTGGATCCCTAGCACAAACCCTAAGTTTTAGATCTTTTCTGGTTCGGTTAGTGCCTTTTTAGAGGTGATTTCATGTTCTAGTCTGTAGCGAACATGGCCCCATTTGCCATTTGTTCGAGTTGATTTTAGTGATTCATGCTAACACAAGTAATGGGACTAACCACATTGTCTAGCATGTCTTTGTAGACATTCATAGGTCTCATGGATGTTACCACATGTTAACATACTATGCACAAGTTAACATACCATGCCCAAGCTAACATGTCATGCCACAAGTTAACATATCATGAACATGTTAGGTTACTTACAGCAAATTTGAGGACTTAGTATATATTTGGAGGCTATAAGTAATGGCATGTTAAGTATGTTAAGTTGAAGCAATGATCCAAGTTGAAGACGCGAAGAAAAAGAAGGAAAAAGACATCGTCGGATGAACCGACGGTACCCAAATAGCAAGCGTCGGTGCAATCGTCGGACGAGTTCGTACACTGGTTGAAACTCTAGGCACCGTCGGATGAACCGACGGTCCAATTTCTAGATGCGTCGGACGAGTTGCAGAGGAAGAGCGGCGAAGACAGTAGCACCGGATGATCCGACGGTCTGAGTGGGGACACCGTCGGTCTATCCGACGCTCAGTTTGAATCAAGACAGAGACGCGCCAAGACAAATCCTTCAGCACTGGATGATCCGATGCCTTGGTCAAGGGGTAGTGTCGGTCTTTCTGACGGTCGCGTGGAAGCTAACAGAGATGACTTGGTTGCGGGGTCTTCAACACCGGATGATCCGACGGACCGTCGGTGCATAGCGTCGGAGTAGTTGTGTCAGAGAATCTCAACGGCTAAGTGACGTGGGAGGGGCACCGGATGAACAGACAGTCTTTGTTTGCCTCTACTTTTCTAGAGTAGTATCATGCTAGGATTGGCTATAGCTTGCAAACATTCTTTTGGGATGGGAGTTTCACACTAGAACAACCCTAGTTGCACATCTAGATAGTATGTTCTAGTTTACCTTTGTGCAAAAACAGTGAAGCCATAGGTTATGGTTTTAAGTTGCCTAATTCACCCCCTCCCCCTCTTAGGATAACGAGCATCCGATTCCTTACATAGTCATGCTTTTATGATAAGTTTTAGTAGATCTGTAAGTTTATATCTAGAACTATTAGATTGGAAATGTTTTAGTACTAAGTTTTTAAGATCAGTAACCTATTCATGCTTAGATTATATGGATCTATAAGGTTTTACTGCTTAGTTAAGTTATTTATGTTTAGATAAGTACAAAACAGTAAGTTTAATCTTGGTTTAAGCCTAAGTTTTACGATTTAGGGTTTTGCGTGTACTAGATCTACACGTTCCTTTACATACATCATGCCATGTCATACATCACATACATCTCAGTTTACACGAAGCATTTAGAAGGAGGGGAAAATTGCAACACACATATGCAAACATCCCCGAAACCCTAACCCGATCTAAGTTACCCCAATCATCAGATGCGAATAAGTAAATGCATAAGAATAAGAGGCCATCGGCCTCAGCGGCATAGCCGCCATCAGCTCAGCAGAGGTCCATGACCTTGGCGGCATAGCCGCCATCAGAATAAAAAAAGAGTAAGATCCGACCGTGGGGACGGCACTGACGAGGCATGAGTCGCCTCCGGCCGACGCCGCGCCGCCACCATGCCTCCTCACACATCAGCGGCCCCTTCATGGGAGGCCATAGGAGGACCTCAACGTACGGGGAAGTGCGCATGAGTTGCACGTGACGCCGACGAGGAACCCCTAGGCCCCTGAGGACTGGACTTGGGGAAGACGCCGGTCAGCCGCCGTGGTAGAGCCCTTGGCTCTTGTGTGCTGGCCGGCCGCCGCCCCATCCTCTCAGTTCTGACCCTCCAAAAGGTTCCCTGCACTCGTTTTGCAGTGGAGAAGGAAAGAAGGGGGGAGGGGAGGCCGCCGGCCGCCGCCGCTCAGATCCGGGAGGAGGGGCTCACGGGCGGCTTGCTCAGCTCGCTGGCCACCGCGGACGCCTCTCTCACCGGCCGGCACGGGGTCTGGCGCCACCACCCTGGAAGCTACAGTGAGGGGGATGGAGTGAAATGAGTTAGGGTTCACTCCCCCCCACTCACTTGCTGGCTTATATTGGAGCCAAGATACGCCCACAGTCGTTCATCAGAACCAATGGTTCAGATCAGCGTGGAGGGCTCAAAGGTGTGTGTGTGTGTGTGGGGGGGGGGGTAGCCTCTGGGCCGCATTTGCGCACCGGCCTACCCGTCGGTTTTCGGACCTCCGGCCCATTTGGCTTTGCTACTCAGCGAAAGAGCCGAGCCGAACCATGAGTCGAGCCGCGATTCGAGCCGCTGAGCCAACCCGCAACCCGAGCTTCAACCGAGCCGACGCATAAGCTGAGCCGCACGCCCCGCAGGCTTCTGGGCCGCACATTGCGCGTTTTAGCTGGGCCGCACCATGCCTCCTTGCTGCGCGCGTGCGTAGGCGCCTGAGCAGTCCACCTTATGCCACATTTAGCTTCGGACTCATTTTATTTTCGTATTTTCTTACAAATTTCAGCCTTTTTTGCATTTAAGTTCAATTTTAATTACTATTTTCAGTTAAGTTTAATTACTGTTATAAAGCTCAGTTTTGAATGTGCATAAGTTATTTTTTTAAGATGTTGGTGTTATGATTATTCACTGAAATTTAAGTTTAAATCCACCAATATACCTTGAGATGCCTCTAAATAAATGGAACCACCGGGAAGTTTGTTTAGAGTAAACTTGTGATTATTTCTGACCACCAATGTTTAATCATGAGTAATAAGATAAGATTCGTTTGTTATCGCCACCGGTGATGCAAGTTGAATTTTATGCGTGATTTTAATCAGACCACCGCAGGGTTATTATCATGCCTTTATTTGCATTTCATTGTATATAAGTACTAAGATAAGCTTTATTGTCTTTGATTTCAGTGACTCAAGTCAACGTTGTTGCCTCCTACCTCAAAAACATTGAGCCGCTCAATGGAGCAAACTTCCAGGGCTGGAAGGGCAAGGTCACGACGTGCTTGGCATGCAATGAGCTTGACATGGCGTTCAAGGAGGATAAGCCTGCTGCACCTACTAGAGGAGGTTCTTCGTCTACTATTGAGAAGTGGGAGAGGTCTAATCGCATGGCTATCATGGTTATGACTTAGACCATCAGTGCCGGAATTAAGGGGCCTATTCCCACTAAGGATTCTGACAGCAATGAACTGACCGCTAAGAAGCTCTTGGCTAAGATTGAGGAGAACTTCAAGAGCTCATCTAAGACTTATGCTAGTACACTGATCATGAAGTTAGTCTCCTCTCAGTATAATGGTCAGAATGTCATAAGAGAGCACATCCTTAACATGTGTGACATGGCTAATAAGCATCGGGAGATGCAGATGGCGATCTCTGATGGTTTCCTTGTGCATTTCATCATGACCTCACTCCCCTCACCACAATACACTGCCTTTAAGATTAACTACAACACCAACAAGACTGTTTGGTCTATCAGTGATTTCATCAGCTACTGTGTTGAGGAAGAGGAGAGGCTTAAGACGGAGAAAATAAAGGATGTGGTCAACATGGTTGGCAATCTCTCTCTCAATGGCATCAACATGGTTGGCAATCTCTCTCTCAATGGCACACCTAAGAATTAGCATGAGTCAGGCAGCAGTAAGCAGGGCAAATGCAAGCACCCTAAGAAGAATGGGAGCAAGTCTGTTGGTCCTAAGGATGACACTAAGTTCAAGCGTGCTCATCAAGCAAAGGATGGCAAAATGCTCTGCTCCTTCTGCAAATCACCTTAGCACCTACAGAAGGCATGTCCAGGCTTTAAGGAGTGGTGCAAAACCAAAGGTAACATTCAGTATGACATTGTCTCCTTTATTGATGAATTATTCTTAGCTAATTATTCCCCTAATACTTGGTGGATTGACTTAGGTGCCACTGTGCACATCTCTACTTCATTACAGGTATTCAGTACGATCCAAACTATAAGAAGGGGGAGTGAAATCTAAGAGTGGCTGCTGGGAATGGCGTTGAAGTCGAATGAGTTGGAAGTCTTCTCTTAGAGTTGCCGAGAGGCTTCCAGCTTAGTTTAGATGAAGTGCTTTATGTTCCTAGCCTTAAGAGAAATTTAGTTTCAGTTTTAGCATTAGCAGATTCCGGACATGTTTGTTCATTTTATAAAGACAAGTGTGTGATTCAGTACAATAATATAAGTGTTGGTCTTGCTGAAAGGCAAGGCAAGCTTTACATGCTCTCTGTCTTAGTGATAATACTATGATGAATGTTACTAATGTTTCAAATAAGTGTAAGCGATTGAATGAGACTTCTTCGAAATTATGACATTATCGTCTATGCCACATTTCGAGGTGGAGAATGGATCGTCTCATTAAAGATGAAATAATCGAGAAATTAGATTTATCAGACTTAGAGTAATGCATCGACTGCACTAAGGGGAAATACGCTAAGACGATTAAGAAAGGTGCAACTAGGAGTACGGACATATTAGAAATTATTCACATAGATATCTGTGGTCCACTCTCCGTCACGTCAGTAGATGGTTATGACTCATTTATAACGTTTACTTATGATTATTCCTGTTATGGACACATTTATCCTATCCGTAAGCATTCAGATGCATTAGAAATCTTTAAGATTTATAAGAAGGGAGTTGAGAAACAACACAACAAGCCTACTAAGATAATAATATCGGATAGGGGAGGTGAGTACTTTGGGAAACATGCTCAGTATGGTCAAATTAAGGGACCATTCGCTCAGTACTTAGAAGAAAATGGCATAAGAGCTCAATACGCTATGCCAGGCGAACCACATTAAAATGGAGTTGCTGCGCGTCGCAACCATACACTTATGGACATGGTACGTAGCATGCTCAGTCATTCCATCTTGCATGTGGAACTATGGATGGAAGCACTTAAGACAACTGCTCATATACTAAATCGGGTTCCATCTAAGTCAGTTCCGAAGACACCTTTTGAGTTGTGGCATGGGAGGAAACCGTCTTTAAATTATTTAAAGGTATGGGGCTGCCCTGCAGAGGCAAAGTTGTTTGATCCACAACAAAATAAATTAGACTCCAAAATGATAAGTTGCCATTTTATAGGTGACCTAGATAAGTCTAAGGGGTACAAATTTTATTGTCCTGGTCGTCACACTAAGTTTGTTGAGACCAGACATGCTGTGTTCCTAGAGGACTCTAGCATTAGTGGAAGCATTCCGAAGAGGGATATAAGTCTTGAAGAACTGCGGGCTGAGCTTCCCGATCTGGAAATTATAGATACAACATAGGTATATCAGTTTGTACCACCTGTCATTTCTCAATTAAGCAGTACCATGCAAACTGCTGCTGTTCAGCAGGAACACGTGGAGCCGGCACCTGAGCATCAGGCAGAACCAGTTGAGAATCAGCCAACAGTAAGACCACGACGAGTAAGAAAGGTTGCTATCGATACCACAATTTATCAGCCATACTTAAGTGAGGACTTATATAATGTGAGGAAAATCGATGATCCTGCCAATTTCAAATAGGTAGTTGAATGTGAGCATTCCACTACATGGATTGAGGCCATGGAAGAGGAATTAAAGTCTATTAGTTCTAATAAAGTCTGGGATTTAGTTGAAATTCCTGATGGAGTCAAACCAGTAGGCTGTAAGTGGGTCTACAAGGTTAAGAGTGATTCCAAAGGGAACGTCGATAAATTCAAAGCTAGACTCGTAGCAAAAGGATAGACACAGGTAGAAGGAAAAGATTATAATGAGACTTTCTCTCCTGTGTCAACAAAAGATTCATTTAGAATTGTCATGGCACTCGTAGGCCATTTTGATATGGAGCTACATCAGATGGATGTTAAGACTGCATTCCTTAATGGTGATTTAGATTAGACCATTTATATGGCACAACCGGAAGGTTTTGCTATTAAAGGTAAAGAACATATGGGATGCAGGTTAAGGAAATCCATTTATGGACTTAAGCAAGCATCCAGACAAAGGAACCTTAAATTCGACCAAGTCATTAAGGGGTTCGGATTTAGGGAGAATGAAGTAGATAGTTGTATCTACGTTAAGTTCAAGGGTGGAAAGTTAGTAATTCTAGTACTGTATATTGATGACATACTATTAGCCAGCAATGATAAGAACATGTTGCATGAGACTAAGAACTTCTTATCATCTCATTTTGATATGAAGGATCTCGGTGAAGCCTCGTATGTACTTGGCATTGAGATACAACAAAATAGAGCCCAAAGGGTACTAGGATTATCTCAGAAACCATATATTGAGAAAATGCTTATAAGATATAATAGCATATCACCTACTCCAATTCAAAAGGGCGATAAGTTTAATGAAGATTAGTGCCCTAAGAGTGATTTAGAGAGAAGTAAGATGGAGAACGTTCCCTATGCATCAGCTGTTGGAAGCTTGATGTACGCTCAAGTCTGTACGCGTCCAGACTTGGCATTTGCAACCGAAGTATTTAGCAGATAACAGAAAAACCCAGGTTGGGCTCACTGAATTGGCATTAAGAAATCAATGAGATATTGCCAAGGCACTAAGGATTACATGCTCACTTATAGGAGAACAAACGACCTTGCGGTTGAATGTTACACAGATGCCAACTTTGCTGGTGATGAAGACGGTAGAAAATCCACTCCTGGATATGTCTACATGCTAGTAGGGGGAGCTATTTCTTGGAAAAGTCATAAGCAAGGAGTAACTGCTGCATCTACAATGCAAGTAGAATTTGTGTCATGTTATGATGCCACAGGGCAGGCTGTGTCGGTGTTTTAGACCGGCAACCTACCAAGGGGAGTTTCCGAGGGAGATGAATGTGGCCTCGCCGAGATCGGTAACTTGAAGGAAGAGACACGTGGCACACAATTTAGACAGGTTCGGGCCGCGAGGTGCGTAATACCCTACGTCCTGTATGCTGCGTAGCTCTGGATTGATCGAATATGTTTACAAGATGATGCATATGAGAGACATAGGGGTCCCTGCCTCGCCTTATATAGCCCGGGAGGCAGGGTTACAAGTCGGTTTGAAGAGAGAGTACTAGTCGGGTACAGCTAGGAGTTCTCTACATAGTACAAGACATGTATAGCTTCCTATCCGAGTACTTCTCCACCATAGTCCTTGCGCCCCACGCCATCAGGTGCCGTGTGGCACAAGCCGAGTAGTCCCAGAGGCCCACTGAGTAGTCGGTCCTGGTACCCACCAAAGTAGTGGGCCCAGGGAGGTACATACGACAAGCCCCCGAGTACTTTGTAGTTGAGTAGGATAGGTTCAAGTAGTCCTGACGGCCTCGACGAGTAGTCCTCAAGCGTCCCCGAGTACTACAATCCAAAAGTCCTCATGAGTACTTGAAGCATCCCGAGGCTGGAAGGTACTCCAGCTGATCCTTGAGTAGTCTTGAAGTCTTCTCGAGTAGTTCCCAAGCATCCTCGAGTTCTCCTCTTGAAGGTCTTCAATAATACTCGCTTTGTCTTGAAGAAGAAACCATATGGAAAATGCGATTCGAAGAATCACATTCCATATGGAATGTAGCCCCCGAGCCTTAGGTCGAATCATAGATTCAAGCTGAGGGTCAATCTGAAATTCTGCCAAGATTATCCCGCAAAATCCGGAGAAAAAACCGAAGGACACGTGGCACGGAGCCCCCGAGCCTTGAGTCGAGTACTTCCTCTCGAATTGAAGGGTCATCTTGATTGTAGAGTGTGTCCTGAGTTGCTCTGAAGTCTTGTCATCACCCAGGGAATTGAGTAGACGTGGCCGAGCCCCCGAGATGAAGCGCATCGACTACTGAAAGTTGAAGAGTCAGGCGGCTGCCGCTGAGTCAGCTGTCGATACTTATCCGTCTGGCCGTTGCAACACCGCCGGTTGGCTTATAAATAGAAGCCGAAACCCTTAGGGTTTTCCATCCTCCACACTTGCAGCCATTTGAAATAGATCTAGCCCCGAGTCAGCCACCCAAGCACATTGCCACCGCGCCTTAGGTTGCAGATCCACGCACACCGCCGCCGCTTGCCTCCGGAGAAGCTCCCGAGCGAATGCGAGTGAAAACCCGTTGCACTTGGAGGATGAAGTCTTCTCCATCGAAGAGCATGAAGACCAGCACCGGGAAGAAGAGATCCTGTGATGAGGCGACTGGATCCGTCCAAGGGTCAACACCGCCGGCCTCTCCCCCGCGCCCGAATCTGAACAAAGAATGGAAGAAGTCCAAGGCGAAGACCGAAGACCTGCTGGTGCTGGTGAACAACGGTTTCCTCCGTGAGAAGGAGATGGACATGTGGCATGCCGCAGTGGGAGATCCATACCCAATGGAGAAAAACCCCAACGAGATCCCAATGTTCGCATGGTTCGTGGAGTGCGGGCTGGCTCTCCTGGCGAGCGACTTCTTCAAAGGTCTCCTCAAGTACTACGGTATCGAGTACTTGAACCTCAACCCCAACGGTATCTTTCACATCTCCGTCTTCGTCCACTTCTGCGAGGCCTTCGTGGGGATCAAGCCCTACTGGGTGCTGTTCCGGAAGTTCTTCCACGTGAAGCCACAGCCGAGCGCCAATGACCCAAGAGTAGTCGGAGGAGCCGGCATCCAGATGCGCGAAGACACCGCCGAGCAGTACCTCTTGTACAAGTTATTGACTCCAACCAGGATTGGAAGTCGAAATGGTTCTACATCACAATCACCACCCAGAGCTGCCGAAGCCGAGCAGGAAGCAGCCAAAGCATTAGCCCTGTTGGAACACAGAGTCGACCATGCAGAAGGGTATTCAACTACCCGAGCTGCTGCAGAAGATCAAGGCTTTGAGAGAAGCCGGGCTGAGGGCCGAACACGTGGCCTTCAACTTCATGAAGAGGAGGATACAGCCGCTAATGGCGCGTGATACCCTCGGGTACCAATATACGGGCGACGACGACACGTCGAGAATGCCTAGCACAGAAGTCGACGATGACGACATCATCGAGAGACTGGGGAGGATCTTCAAGGATATGCCACAGTACACACCCTGCCCAGTCCCGGAGTACTCAGCAGCTCGTCCGCCAAACAAGGTTGGTTGCCGAACTTTTGTCTTTGAGTACTCATTGCATTGTAGAAGTCGAGCTCACCCAATTTGTTTGATGCAGGATGATATGAAGAAGTTTGTCTCCGACCCAACTTCCCCTCCTCAACTTGTGGATATTCCAGAGGAGGGCAAGGGCAAGGGCAAGAAGCACCGTGAAGTCGGCGAGGGTGACGACACCGTCACCATAAAAGACACGTCCGATGAGGAGGACGGGGAGACGCTCCAAGAGCGGTTCCAACCACGGTCCAGGTTCAGCCGACCTGGGTTGCCTCACATCCCCCCTTGTCGAAGATCCACCGACTAGCCTGGAGGCTAGTCTCCCTGCGCCGCCAAGGAGACCGCGCAATGTGGCACGCAAGCGCGTCGCCAAGAAATTGAAGGTGACCGAGACTAAGTCTCAAGAGGTGAGCTCCTCGAATAGAGTAGTCGAGTACTTGTCTTGAGGTATTCTGTATGCTGACGATTGACTTCTGAGTTGTCGCAAGAGATCCCTTCATCCGACCCTGTTGATCAGGGGGAAGGAGAGGACTGGGACACGGTGGGAAGGATGACTGAAAGAAGCCGCAGTCCAGCCCCCACCGTCGGCGGTCGACTACGGTTGTCGAGCCGCAGGCGCCAGCCGTGGAGAGCAAGCCGGAACCGAGCACAACTACTAGTGCTGAAGAGCCAGCAGCGGCTCAAGCTGAAGAGGAGGCGCCCGCCGAAGCCGGGCTTGTGGATATCGCCAGCATCCTTGGCGCTGCAACCGTGACTGTCGTCCGATCTAGCTTGTAAGTGAAGACCTTTCCCGAGTAGTACTTGTAGCTTGGTAGTCTTACTTGGTTGACCACCAATCTTGTACTATGCAGGAAATCAACTGACTTGTCCTGGGACGGAGATGAACCCAACACAGCGGCGGCTGAAGAAGTTTCTGTGCCTGCCGCCGAGGAGTTCGCTCCCCTCCCTCAGGCCGAGATCGTGACGCCGGTCGCGGAGGCTACGCTGCTAGAAGCCAGCGTAGTAGAAGGTGAGTTCGCTGCAGTAATGCGAGCTTCCTCGAGTAGTAGTCAAAGCCCCGAGGGAACTGATCCTGTATGTCTTGTGTTGACAGGGGCAGAAGTCGAGGGTAACGCCATACATGAGGCTGTGCCGGTTGAAGGTGTTGTGCCGGAAACCGAGGTGGCCACCGAAGCAGCAACTGAGCCGGCGAAGATGGCAGCCCCCGGGGTGACCGAAGAGGGGCATGACGATGCCCTGCCGAAGGTGAACTTGGAAGTAGTCGCCCGTTCACCAGAAATCCAAGACGCGGAGCCGATCCGTTCGGCGCCGATGTCCGAGGCCACCACGACTAGTCGGGATGGACTCGAGCTTCTGGCAGATGATCTCATCAGCCCGGCAGCGGTAGCTCGCAACTTGGAGTCGATGCGGCGTGCTGAGCAATGGATGAAGGTATGTGACTGTACCCTTGAGTTGTCGAGTTCCAGCAGAACGAGTACCCAATTAAGAGTTGTTGCCTTCTACAGGATGTCGTGGAAAGGTCCCGACAAAAGTCTGATATGCTCCAGGGGTTCGACGACACGGCGCTCTGGGCAGAGACATTGGAGAAAGAACTCGCCAAGGCCAGGAAGCACTCTGCCATGCTCCAATCCAAACTCGATGGCGCCTTCGCCCAGTACCACAATAAAGTGCAAGATATGCAGGCGAAGAGCGATGAGCTGGTCCGGAAGAACAAGTCGTTGCGCCAGAAGAACAAAGGTATGCCGATGCCATCTTGTCGGGTACTTATTGTGGGTACCCTGTGGTAGTCTGACATCTCCCTTTGAGTTTTTTGTAGATCTTGAGGCCCGCGTGGAGCAGCTGAAGGCATCAGAAGTCGATATGAAGAATCTCTTCTACCGAGAGAAAGATGCCCACGAGGTACTTGAGTACGATTATAAGCAGCTGGCCCATGAGTGCAATATGCACATGGAGCTTCAGATCGCCTCGGATCGTGACCTTGTCAACTGCTATAAATCTCTGCAGAAGCTTGGTGAAGATTGCGAGAAGCTGTGGGGTCAACTCAAGGAACTCGAAGAAGCCGCGCTGCCCATCGCTAGGCTGTTGGTACCTCACCCGGGCGGACCAAAGATTGCTCCATTGGTCGACCGGCTGAAGGAAGCCCCAGGACGTCTGGTGACGTACGTCAAGCATCGACGAAGTCCATCCCCAACCAGGTCTTAGCGTTCATGAAGTCATACTTCCCCAAGGCCCTGGTTGATGTAGTCGCGAGTGGACTAGCCGCCAACTGCACAGATGAGCAGTACGCAGAGCTTCTAGAGCAGATGGCGCCAATCGCCGAGCAAGTCGCGGAGAAGCTGAACCTCCAGTAGTTAGCCTGTAGGGTTAGCTTGTAGTAGAAGTTGTGTATATAAACAAAGCTGTAATGAACTTGTTTAAGTGTGTAAGGAAAGGACTTCCATCGAATGAGTACTCGTTGTCGCGATGTTGTATGCGGAGTGCCCATCTGAGGAGTTGTCGCGAGCAGTAGTACTCGGTAATAGACCCGTTGAGGGAGACACAGTAAATGAGTTGATCAATAATCAAACTTTATTACTGAAAGAGTACACCGGATGGCCAGGGCCGTTTACAAGTGAAGTCGCAGGACCCGGAGGCCGCCTACGGCTAGAGTAGTGCTAGGGCGTGTAGCCGCTTACAGCAGTAGATCCGTTAGTGGCCGTGTAGACTGGATCTTGAAGTACATGGTCTCTTGATAGACCGCTGCTAGAGTCCTTGACGCTTTAAGCAACCTAAGTTCTGTTAGTAGCTGTTAACGCTAGATCTCGGAGTAGAGTAGTCCGGAGACTAGTGCCGGGACCCGAAGACCGCTTACAGCGAAGGATTCAGGAGTAGTTGTGTAGACTTGAGCCCCCAGAGTAGTCGAGAGACTATGCGTAGAACCGACAAAGCTAATCGACGTTCCATGAGATGCTGATGTCTTCGCCTTCAAGTGTTTGGAGGCGATATGAGCCTGGTCCGGTCACCTTTGCAACTATGAAGGGACCTTCCCATGGCGAGCTGAGCTTGTGTAGTCCTTCCGTGTTTTGGATACGGCGAAGGACGAGATCGCCAATGTTGAAGGAGCGTTCCTTGACGTTGCGGTCGTGGTAGCGTCGGATACCTTCTAGGTACGTTGCTGACTGGACGAGGGCAGCGCAGCGAGCTTCTTCGAGTCCATCGATGTCAACTCGTCTGCTGTCTTCGAATATGCCTTCGTTGTACTGCTCTACTACCGACGACTCCCACATGACGTCGGTGGGTAGGATAGCTTTGGAGCCGTAGACCAGGAAATAAGGTGACAGTCCCGTTGGCTTGGTGGGTTGAGTACGCAGCCCCCAGAGAGCGTTGGGCAGTTCTTTGATCCACTTTCCTCCTTTTGTGTTAGCAGCATCGTGCAGTCGCTTCTTGAGAGCGTCGAGTACCATCCCGTTGGCACGCTCGACTTGTCCATTGGCCCGTGGATGGGCGAATAAGACATATCGGACGTCTATCCCGCTGTTCTCGCAGTACTCCCAGAACTGGTGATTGTTGAAGTTGGAGCCCAGGTCTATGATGATGCGGTGGGGTAGTCCGTAGCGATGCACGAGTTCATCCAAGAAGTCGAGTACCCTGTCGGCCTTGGGACAGGTGACCGGTTTGACTTCGATCCACTTGGTGAACTTGTCGATGGCCACCAGAACTCTATTGAATCATCCTGGCGCAGTAGGAAAAGGCCCAATCATGTCGAGCCCCCAGCAGGCAAAAGGCCAAGTTGGTGGTATGGTGACTAGCTTGTAGGCCGGGACGTGTTGTTGCTTGGCAAAGTGCTGGCACCCTTGGCACCTTCTGACGAGTTCCTCGGCATCGCCCAAAGCTGTGGGCCAGTAGAAAGCTCGTCGGAAGGCCTTGCTGACCAGCGTACGTGAGTATGCGTGGTTGCCGCAGACGCCTTTGTGTATCTCCTCCAAGATGTCCTTGCCTTGTTCTCGGGGAACACACTTCATGAGTACTCCAGAAGTAGCGCCCCGCCTGTATAGCTTGTCCCCGACTAGGACGTAGGACTTGGCTCGGCGGATGAGCTGCTCGGCCAAGTTTTTGTTCGACGGGATCTTCTGCTCGCGGATGTAGTCGATGAAGGGTTGTCGCCAGTCCACGTCGATCATCATGACCTCCTGGACAGCTGGCGGATGCTCTGGGCCAGTGGTCTCAGGCGCCGGCTCCGGGATGGATGGCACATGAAGCTCGTGGACGAAGACACCTGCTGGTACTTGAGCGCGAGTAGAACCAAGCTTCGATAGGACGTCCGCCGCAAAGTTGTTGTCTCGGATGACATGATGGAACTCGAGACCGTAGAACTTGTTCTCGAGCTTGCGAACTTCTAGGCAATAGGCATCCATGTTCTCCTTGTTGCGGTCCCAAGACTTGTTGACTTGGTTGATGACCACTGCAGAGTCGCTGTAAACTAGTAGCCGCTTGATGCCCAGGGAAGCTGCGAGGCGGAGCCCGTGTAGTAGAGCTTCGTACTCGGCTTGGTTGTTTGAGACCTTCCAAAAGATCTGCAGGACGTACTTGAGTTGTTCGCCCGTTGGAAAGATTAAGAGTACCCTTGCACTGGCCCCTTCAAGCTTGAGTGAGCTGTCGAAGTACATCACCCAATGCTCTGGTCGCTCGGTTGGAGTTGGCAGCTGATTCTCCCGCCACTCTGCCATGAAGTCGACTAGTGTTTGTGACTTTCCAGTAGCATCTTGGTTCCGCTGGATGTCGCTGAGCGGGTAGTCGGTGATGACGGAGACCGAGTACTCCTGGAAGTAGTGTCGTAGCTTCCGTGAGGTAATGAGCACTGCATACAGTAGCTTCTGTACTGGTTGATAGCGTGCTTTAGATTCCGCCAGGACCTCACTGATGAAGTAGACTGGTCGCTGGACTGGGTAGGCGTGGCCATTTTCCTGCCGCTCGACAATGATGGCAGAGCTGACCACGTGAGTAGTCGCAACGAGGTAGAGTAGTAGCTGCTCCTTTTTCCGAGGAGCCGTGAGGACTGGCGGCTTGGATAGGAAATCCTTGAGCTGAGCAAGAGCTTGATCTGCCTCTGGAGTCCACACGAACTTCTCTTGATGCTTGAGTAGTTTGAAGAAGGGTAGCCCCCATTCTCTAAGCTTCGAGATAAATCTGTTCAGGGCCGCCATGCACCCAGTAAGCTTCTGGACATCTTTGATGCAGGTGGCAGCTCTCATGTTGGTGATGGCGAGAATCTTCTTGGGGTTGGCTTCGATGCCCCGATGGCTGATGATGAAGCCGAGTAGTTTTCCCGACGGTACGCCGAAGACGCACTTGTTCGGGTTGAGCTTCCAGCGGTACTCTCGCAAGGATGCGAAAGTCTCTTCAAGATCGGTGATGAGCGTGTTGGAGTTTCTGGTCTTGACGACCACATCATCCACGTAGGCTTCGATGCTCTTGGTGAGCTGTCTCTTGAAACAGGCCTGGATAGCTCGCTGGTAGGTGGCGCCGACGTTCTTCAGCCCGAACGACATGGTCGTGTAGCAGTAGGCACCGAACGGGGTGATGAACGAGGTCTTCTCCTGGTCTTCTTCCTTGATAGCAATCTGGTGGTACCCGGAGGAGCAGTCGAGGAAGCAGAGTAGGTCGTAGCTCGCCGTGGAGTCAATGACTTGATCTATCCGCGGCAACCCGAAGGGGTCCTTAGGGCAATGCTTGTTGTGGTCGGTGTAGTCGACACACATCCTCCACTTGTTAGAGTCTTCTTGCGGACGAGGACGGGGTTGGCGAGCCACTCAGGATGGAAGACTTCTCTGATGAAGCTAGCCGCGAGTAGTTTGGCGAGTTCCTTCTTGATGGCATCCCGTCAGTCGTCGGCGAAACGGCGGAGGTGTTGTCGTTTGGGGGTAGCTTTGGGGTCGATGTTGAGTGAGTGCTCGATCAGATTCCTGGGCACCCCTGGCATGTCCGCTGGTTTCCAAGTGAAGATGTCTCAGTTAGCCCGAAGGAAGCTGACGAGCGCGTCTTCCTATTTCGGGTCAAGGCCCGCCCCGATCATGGTGGTCTTGCTGTTGTCGCCTGTCCCGAGATCAATTGCCTTGGATTGCACTTCCTTAGATGGCTGAGGTTTGTTGGCCTTGTCCGACTTATCTGGGATGTCCAACGCAGCATAGATCTCCATCATGGTATTGGGTACTTGGTTGGTGGCTGCGAGTTCCACAGCTTCTGTGTCGCAGTCGAAAGATATCTTCAAGTCGCCTTGTAGTGAGAGTACGCCGGCCGGACTTAGCATCTTGAGTACCAAGTACGTGTAGTGGGGTACCGCCATGAACTTGGCGATAGCTAGTCTGCCGAGGATGGCATGGTAGGAAGTCTCGAAATCCGTGACTTCGAACTTGATGTACTCGGTGCGATAGTTTTCTCTGGTTTCCTCGAAGGTAATTGGCAGGACCACTGAGCCTAGTGGAATGGCTGCGTTCCTGGGGACGATGCCATAGAAAGGCGATGTGCTCTTGGTGAGCATGTGAGTGATGTCGAGCTTCATCTTCTTCAAGGTCTTGGTGAAAAGGACGTTGAGCCCTCTCCCACCATCGATGAGTACCTTGTTGAGTCTGGAGCCCGTGACTACCGGCTTTTGGACGAGAGGAAAACGCCCTGGTTCGGAGAAGCTTGTCCATTGATCCACGCGAGAGAAGGTAATGGGTACCTCCGACCACCGAAGAGGGGTCGGAACCGCTCGTTCAATGTTTAAGACTTCTCGTCGGGTGACCTTCTGAGACCGTTTGGTGGGTAGTCCACCAAATAGGACGTTCACCATCTTGTCGGGTTCTTGGAAGTCGCCGTTGCCTTCGTCGGCTTTTTTCTTGCCTTTCTTGTCGTGAGGATGCCATGGTTCCGGAGTGTCTTTGAGTGCTCGCCAAAGTTGGTAGCACTGTTCGGTAGTGTGGTTGCCCTCCAGGTGCCACATGCACTTCTCTTTCAGCAAGTCTTTGAAGCCGCCGGAGGTCTTCTTCGAGTTGTCTTTCGCAGGGCACTGGATAGCCGCGACTGTGTTCTTGCGCTTGCGATTAGGACCCGAGTAGTTGTTGTTGGGACCGCCTTGATCCCGGTTGTTGTTGTTGCTTCCACCCGCATTTTGCTTGCTCTTGCCGCGAATGGCGTCGTACTTGGCATTCGCCTTGTCTTCTTCATCGGCGCATGAAGTAATCATGTCTTTGAGCTTGGTAATGGAGCTCGGGCGGCGGCGACCGAAGTCTTCAAAGGTGTGACGGTGGTAGAGACCGTCTTGGAAAAGGTCGATGACTTCCTTGTCGGAGACGTCAACTACAGTGGCGCGCTTGTCGAAAAAGCGCTGTATGTACTTACGCAAGGTCTCGCCCTGTTCCTGCTTCACCATGGCCAGGTCCATGCGAGTACCCGAGCGTCCCATGGCGCCCGCGAAGTTGCTGGTGAACTGCTCCTTGAGCTGGTCCCACTTGTCGATCGAGTACTTGTCGAGTGACTTGAGCCATGTAAGTGGAGCCTAGTTCAGGCAGAAGGGGAAGTAAAGGCACTTCGTGTCGTTGTTGCCACCAGCGTTCTCGATGGAGAGGGCGTAGCACCTGAGCTACTGCATTGGGTCTTGCTTCGCGTCGTACTTGGTGATCCTCGGAGGCTTGAATTTCTCCGGGAGCAGCAGATTGCGAAGTCGAGCAGAGAAGGCGGGGAAGCCGTCGTTCTCACCCGCCGTGGAGGATTTCCTGCATCGAATTTCCTCGATTCTGCGACGGGCATTGTAGCCGCCGCATGAGACATTGGTGACGTGGCTATCTGCGTGGCCTCAGCCTCCGCGATCGCCCCTGCCACCGGCTCTCCTTCCAGCCCCGTGTGACGAGCTCCCGCCGTGCCGCCAGTGTCGCCGTGAGCCACCACAGCGCGACTGCCGCCAGCGCGACCAACGCTGTGACCGCCCTGAGAAGGTCCTCCAGCAGATGCCCTAGTGTGGTTGGGATTCTGCGGTAGCTCTCCTCGAGTACGATTGCGACCGTTGTCGGCCGAGCTGCGGCTTGTGGCTTCATGATCAACTTAGTGAGTTCGAAGGGGAGGCGCTTGAGTGACTCTATTGTTGACCCTCATGAAGTAGGCGTCCTCCGTGAGCTTGGTGATGACTTCTCCCGCGCGCATCCCCTGAGCCTGACGTGCTATCATGGTGATAGACATGAGGCACTGTTCAGGGGTAGTATGTACCCGGCTTTCAACTTGGTTGAGCGCCTCTGTGAGGTTCCGTATGGAGAGGCTCTCACGGAGACGCCGATGCCGTTCATTGCGCTTCCTGTTGCGCTCACGTCGGGCGTTCTTGTCGTCGTTGGTCTCGTCTGCGGGCGCGTTGGCAGACAACTCGTCTGCTGAGATGTCTTCAAGGAAACGGTCAGGCTGTGTCCCTGAAGGTCCCGACGTCTCGTTGGTAGTCATGAAGACTTGACGATCGGGAGAGCCGAGACTGGAGTCGGTAGTCGCCACCTCTGTTGGAGTGTGCTCCTCTACTGGAGCTAGTGGTGTTCCCTCCTAGAAGGGAAGCGAGTCGAGGTAGGCGACGTAGCGTGAGTTCCGGTCTATCAGGTCTGCAGGCTTGCGGTCTGGCCAGTAGACGAATCTCCCGGCGGGTGTAGAAGTTATAACCAGGCCGGTAGCTGGTCCTAACAGCGGTTGCTCGGTCGTGAAGGTTTCGGACTCGGGCTCGTCAGGGTACGATCCGAAGTCGAACTCGTAGGAGGAGTCGGAGTAGTAGCCGGAGATGGGATTGGAGTCCTAGATGTAGTCGGAGACGATCTCCTTGCTGGCCCGGCGCGCAGTGAGAGCCTTCGCATGGGCCTTGATAGTGTTGCAGAGGCCGTATGGGAAGTGCTCGTGGAGTGGGGAGTCCGCACACGATGGCTCGATAGCCGGCTCGCATGCGATGGCCCATGGAGACGTCGAGTTGGAGTTGGAGTCGGATCCAAGCTCAAAGTCGGCGTGTTGGTTGTAGAGCAAAATTTCGCTAAATTTTCCGGTGAGTTCGCCCGTGACTACTTGGGGGAGCGTCACGAGCCCGGTGCTTAGGTTGGGAGTCATGGTGAGGTGAAGTTGGAAGGATCCGGCACCGTCAGCGGTGCACACCCAAGACCCGAAGACGAAGGTGTCACCGCGGTTGAAAGCAGCGACTGGCTTGATGAAGACTGAAGCTGTCGAGTTCGCCATGAGATCTTCGGCGAGAGCCCCTACCTGGCGCGCCAGCTGTCGGTGTTTAGACCGGCAACCTACCAAGGGGAGTTCCCGAGGTAGATGAATGTGGCCTCACCGAGATCGGTAACTCGAAGGAAGAGGCACGTGGCACACAATTTAGACAGGTTCGGGCCGCGAGGTGCGTAATACCCTATGTCCTGTATGCTGCGTAGCTCTGGATTGATTGGATATGTTTACAAGATGATGTGTATGAGAGAGATAGGGGTCCCTACCTCGCCTTATATAGCCCGAGAGGCAGGGTTACAAGTCGGTTTGAGTAGAGAGTACTAGTCGGGTACGGCTAGGAGTTCTCTACATAGTACAAGACATGTATAGCTTCCTATCCGAGTACTTCTCCACCGTAGTCCTTGCGCCCCACGCCATCAGGTGCCGTGTGGCACAGGCCGAGTAGTCCCAGAGGCCCACCGAATAGTCGGTCCTGGTACCCACCAAAGTTGTGGGCCCAGGGAGGTCCATACGACAGGCTCTGTGACTTAAGAATTTTATTCCGGGATTTAAGATTGTTGATAGTATCTCGAGACCTATCACAATGCACTATGACAATCAAGCTGCAGTTTTCTTTTGCACTAACGATAAACTAACCGGTGCCTCCAAGCACATTGATCTTAAGAATCATATCGTAAAAGATAGAAACCGGGACCGCTTGCTCGGCCAACACCAATGCGATGGGGAACACCGCTGCTGGTATTTAAAGCCGAACCTACTATTTATTTCCGCATAAGCTCATGTGCTAGATGTGATCTACGGTAGACTAGTAGATCCTGATAATGTTTGTGTTTTAGACAATTGTTAGTCATTTGATCTATCAATCATCACCAGACAAATTATCTGTACATATTACACAAATCACATCCCAGGTTATATATCTCATGAAGTAGATCTGGAACACATAGCCGAGGTGAAAAGAATCATGGGGATCAAGCCCGAAGCATCACCATATGCTCGCCTCACCAAAGTTTATGAGATAGGATCCAAAAAAGAGGAGAAGATGGCACCACACTTGAGTTGCGAGATCAATGGAGTTCAATGCAAAGCTTTGTGCGACATCGGAGCCCAAGTAAGTGTCCTATCTTAAATTTACGATAAAGTTCAAGACCACAACATAGACTTAGCTCCAACATCAACAAGGTTAATTATGGGAGATGGTAGAACTATTAGACCTCTAGGTATTGCTTGCAACATTAACGTAATCATCTCTAGAAAATGTATACATACCGATTTCTTTGTTATAGATGCTTACCATAGTAATCATGATCACATAACCTAGGTAGGACCTTTCTTAAGTTGGTTGATGCCGTGTTGGATGCCGGAAAAGGCAAGTAACAATGAATCTTAATGGAAAGAAGTACACATATAATTTTCTTCGCATTTCTAAACACCCTTCACCTTTTCCTCAAGAAGACGAAGAAGTAGAGGAGGTAGATAATCTTTGTTTTGTTGAAACCCTTAGAGACCCGCTGCAAAGAGCGATGAAGAATCAAGCTAATGATCAACAAGAAGAAGAACTAGAAGAAGCGACAAAAGGATTAGAACCATAAGATGGAAGCGTGGAGGAAGAAAAAATCGAGGACATAGGAGAAATTGAACCCGAGGAGCCACAAGTGCCCGATGTACATCTTAAACCTTTGCCCAAATCATTAAAATACAAATTTTTGAGCCCAGACAAGACTTATCCAGTCATCATGAGTGACGAATTAAGTCCCGAAGAAAATGAGAAGTTGCTGAATTTATTGAAAAAGCATAGGAAGGTGATTGGATACTCCATGAATGATCTCAAAGGACTTAGCCCAGCCTTTTGCACTCATCGTATACCTATGGAAGACCAATGTAAGCCTATAGTGGACCACCAACAGAGGCTAACTCATGCCATGCGAGAGGTAGTAAAGAAAGAGGTCATCAAGTTACTTGATGCCGAAATCATCTACCCAGTTCCGCATAGAGAACGAGTGAGCCCGGTACATTGTGTACCGAAGAAAGGAGGTTTAACCGTGGTGAAGAATGAGAAGAATGAATTAATACCGCAAAGAACCATGACCGGGTGGCAGATGTGTATCAATTATCGAAAGCTAAACAAAGCAACGAAGAAAGATCACTTCCCCTTACCGTTCATCAACGAGATGCTCGAGAGATTAGCAAACCACACTTATTTTTGCTTTCTCAATGGGTACTCGGGGTTCATGCAAATTCCCATTCACTCGGATGATCAACACAAAAAAACATTTACGTGCTCTTATGGAACGTTTGCATATAGAAGGATGCCCTTCGGTCTATGCAACGCTCCGGCCTCTTTTCAACGTTGCATGATGGCCGTATTCTCGAATTCATCGAAGAAATTGTTGAAGTATTCATGGATAATTTTTCTGTTTATGTGAAGACATTCATGGATTGCTTGGCAAACTTGGATAAGGTCCTCACGAGGTGTGCGGAGGTAGACTTGGTACTAAATTGGGAAAAATGCCACTTCATGGTTAAGCAAGGCACAGTGCTCGGACATGTTATATCCGAGAGAGGAATTGAAGTGGATAAAGCTAAAGTGGAGATGGTTGAGTAACTCCCACCTCCGACGGATGTTAAGTCCTTGAGGAGCTTTCTAGGGCATGCCAGATTCTATAGAAGATTTATTAAGGACTTCTCAAAGATCATGTGAGACATGGGTACCCTGGGTCCCCACCGACCAGGCTCACGGCTGTCCCTGACAAGTGGGTCCGGCCTACTAGAAGACCTGCCGACCTGTCAGTGGGCCCAATCGACCTAGTTGGCAGCCCACACAACCTCCTGAAGGCCTTCTAGAAGATTCCCCATATGACCTGATCCATCACGACCTCAAGACTTGGCGTACAAGACAAAGACCTTGGTGGACTTCGCCCGAAGCAGATAGATGGGATATGGCAAAATGTGTAACATAGACTTAGGTCTCCTGGTCGTAACCAACCAGAAGTTAGGGAACCGACCTCATCCGCTGACCAATATAAGGCGGACAAGGCGACCCCTTGTAACATAACCAATTTTCAAGCAATCTACACCGACAACTGGACGTAGGGTATTACTCTCCGGAGGCCCGAACCAGTATAAACTCGTTGTGTTCTCTGCGTTCCGCGTACTCGTGTGCGACCTTCGAGTTCTTGGCCTTAGACAACTCGTCGAACAACTAAACCACAAGGATTAACACCCCCGTGGGCTGTCCAGATCTCACCATGTGATAGTTGGCGCGCCAGGTAGGGGCAGAGTCAAGGTTCTTCGTGCAACTCGATGGCTTCGACCAACGACGTCATCTTCCTGGAGAGCATGGCGGATATCATCGCCAACCCCATCGACATCTGCTTTTGCTCGATGCCAGCAACATCCACCGCTCCAGCCGCCTGCCTCGTCATCGAGGGCAATGCGGTCACCACCAACCAACAGATCGAAACAGATCTGTCGAAGAAGACCCACCCACCCACTCCTAGCGACCTGATCGCCGGGATCGATCCTGTCGAGGGCATGCTCTCTGACACAATCAAAGTCTGTGAGCACGTCAAACACCCTCGCACGACTCCTTCAAACTCCACCATGCCTATTGGCTTGCGCAATGCCGCTCACGTAGCATCACGCTACATGAAGCGCAAAATCCAGATCGAATCTGGACTCAACTCTCAAGATCGTGGAAGCCGCGGGAATCACCTCGACGAGCCCTGCCCTATCCACGAGAGCTCCAAACACACCGCACGCCAGTGCTGTGTCCTCAAGAAGTTTCACCGACCTCTTACCGCGGCCCACCGCCGCCGATTGAACCAAGAGCCGTCTCCGGACCGCCTTACGTTCTAGCTCGCCCACACAACGATCTCCCCCAACTATCTGGGAGAAGAGTTCGAGACCCCAGATCGCCAAATCTTGGTCGTCTCTGCGGACGTGCCACCACAAGATGGAGAAACAGATGAGAAATGACAAGAGCATGAAAACGCCAATGCTGCCAGAGCTGTCCAGTGACAACAAGAGCTCGCCATTGTGGCCCCAGTTGCAGGCCAACCACCGACTAATGCCGGTCAAGTCAACGTCAACGTCGAGCAACAAGCACTCGCAGCAGTGACATCGCGATGATCCACCTCGTGCTAACGGACTGCATGCGCGAGATCTCCTGAGGGACTTCGAGCATGACAAACTCGAAGTTTACAACTCACCGCAAACCAACCTGGGAGCCACTCTTGCTGCTCTGAATCACCTTGAAGATTCCCCAATGGTCCGACGTCTACAAGCCAACGTTCGCGTCGCCGCTGCTCAGATCGAAGAAAGAGGTCCTGGATACAACAGATCTGCAGCAAGTTCCTACTCCAGAAGCAGATCGGAGCGCCCACGTCAGCGACGTCGTAGCCAGGGTCCCCTTGATCCAGTGGCTGGAGAAGGTTGAGGCGAAAACGAAGTAGCGCAACATATCAATCCCGCTGCCAATGCTACAGCCAACGCTCCAGCCAACCCTGTGGCTAATGCCCCAGCAAACGCCCCGACCAATGCTACTGGCAATGCCGCCAACAACGCAGCCAATGCTGCCAACATCCAAGGGAACCCCGCCCCAAATCCAAGACACAATGTAGGAGCTCAGCCTCCTCCGGTCCAGGCCGATCGTGTAGAGGGAAGTCAGCGTCACCGCATAAGAGATGAAATTGAGATAGCTCGACGTACAAACTACAACTGCGAGCATGGGGTCCCTGACGCCCTCGATGCCAACAACCCTGTCCAAGCTACAGATCTCTGGATCATGCACGATCAGGAACTACTACGACGTGCTCAGTACGATCAAGACAACGGCCCTCCCAACGACCTCTACGTCATCCCTACTGATCATGCTCCATCAGCAAGCCCGGGAGCGATCAATAATTTCCCAGCTTTCTCACGACGTCTCCGGATGATAAGATACCCCAAAGACTTCAAGCCTTCAATTGAGAAGTACAACGGCCGCTTCGACCCGAGTATATGGCTCAAAATGTACAGCATAGCGGCGCGTGCCTCTGGAGGAAACGAAGACCACATGGCGGGATACTTCACCCTTGTGATGGGCAAGGCACCACTCCTGTGGCTCGACAACCTCCCAGCAGAGTACATCACCTCCTGGGAAACTTTGTCCCATCTCTTCATGATCAACTACCAGGCGACCTACAACCATCCTGGCAATACTCACCACCTCGCTAGAGTGCGAATGAGAAGTGATGAAACCCTATGTGAGTACACCAACCACTACTTCGAGAACCACAACACTCTTGCAGGTGTCAAAGACGACGACGTCATTGCCTACTATAAAAAGGGAATCACCAACATCAAGTTGTTTGAGAAGATCCATGAAGCCGACGCAAAAACCATTGGTGACCTCATGGCCTACGTTGACAAACTGGTTGACACGCAAGATGCGGTAATGCATGACTTCAACGGAGAAGACCACGATGACAGAGGTACCAAGTCGCGCAAGCGATCCGGCGAAGCCTATGTGACAGATCCACCAAGACTCTTCCACCTTCCTCGAGGGTGACTTCAATATGGTCATGGACGACCAGTGCTAGTTTCACCGTGATGCTAAGCACACCATGAGGGAGTGCGAGCAGTTGAAGCGTGCCCTTGGAGTACCATCTACGTCCAAGAAGACCAGGAGCAACAGCAACGACGACCGTAATGGTGGCCAGCGCTTCGACAATCGTAACCGTCGACCTGATCGATGAGATTACCACGACCGTAGACTCTATCCTCGCAACGACGATAGGGATCGACGTGACTATCGCCACGACTATTGCCGCGACGACAGACGTGATGACTACCGTCGCGACGACCACACCGACAGGCGCGGTAGAAGCGATCGTCGTGATGATCGCCGTGATGATCATCACAATGACCAACGAGACAACCGGCGTGATGATCGACGTCGCCAGGACGACCACAGTCCCCACGACAACAACTGCAAGGAGCGGACTCCACCGCCACCACCCAAAGGGGGCAACCCCAATGGTGCATTTCAGAAGGACAACCGCGAGATCAATTTCATCATTGGAGGTCTCCAAGCGACCAAAAGCAACCGACAGACTCGATAGAACACCAGGGAGATCGGGCACGTCAACACTGAAAACCCGCGACCTCTGCAGTGGTCTGAATTCCCAATCACTTTCTCCAGGAAAGATCATTGGGTCCACATTCCTGACCCCGTAACCTATCTGCTGGTCGTCAACCCCATAGTTAATGGGGCCTGGCTGCCTAAGACCCTCATTGACGGAGGTAGCATCTTAAACATCATCTTCACAGAGACGCTGCGCAAGATGGAGTTCGACTTCAGCAAGATGACTGCTTGTGACGAACCCTTCTACGGGGTTGTGCCCGGCAAGGCTGTGTACCCCATAGGTCGTGTATGCCTGCCGGTGACCTTCGGCACAAAGGAAAACTTCCGTACAGAGTACTTGACGTTCGAGGTCACGGACTTCCACTCATCATACCACGCCATCTTCGGACGACCTACGCTCATCAAGTTCATGGCTATACCACATCACACCTACCTCATCATGAAGATGCCGACGCCAAACAGAATCCTTTCCGTCCTCGGGGACATCCACCATCAAGCTCTCCAAAGATTCAGCAATCAAAGCCGCAGCACGGTCATGGTCACCCAGGCAGCCAAGATCGATCAAACTACCTTGCTGGTACCAGAGCAGAAGCGTACAAGCACGGCCTTGGACCCAAGTCCAGCTGTCAAGAAGGTTTGCCTCGGCCTGTCCGAGACATCCAAGGAAGTCGTCATCGGGGCCGACCTCGACCCCAAATAGGAACTCGCGCTCACCATCTTCCTCAGGGACAACGCTGACATCTTCGCATGGAGTCCATCTGATATGCCTGGAGTCCCCAGGGAGCTGGCTGAGCATAGACTCAAAGTCATCAAAACCGCTCGACCTATCAAGCAAAAGCTCCGGCGATTAGCGAAAGATAGAAAACAAGCTATAGAAGTAGAAGTCTGTAAGCTCTTAGCTGCAGGTTTTATTAGAGAATGTCAACACCCAATTTGGCTCGCAAACTCGGTTCTTGTACCAAAGAAAACTGGTGGATTAAAGATGTGTATCGATTACACCGATCTTAACAAGCACTGCCCGAAGGATCCGTTCCCTCTTCCTCGTATCGATCAGGTTGTGGACTCCACGGCTGGTAGCATCCTACTCTACTTCCTCGACCGCTACTTAGGGTATGATCAGATGGCCCTGCATCCTGACGACGAAGACCAAATAGCGTTCATAACGCCCCACGACATCTATTGTTATAAGGTCATGACCTTTATCCTGAAAAATGCTGGAGCAACATACTAGAAGGCAATCCAGAAGTGCTTAAAGATCCAAATTGGGAAGAACGTCGAGGCTTATGTATACGATGTGGTCGTCAAGACTACAAGGGAAGACAAGCTCATCGCCGACCTCACTGAAACCTTCGCCAATCTACGAGAGTTCTAGTGGAAGCTCAACCCAACAAAGTGCGTCTTTGGTGTCCCTCCGGATTGCTCCTGGGCTTCATGGTCAGGCACCGAGGCATCGAAGCCAACCTAGCGAAGATCGACACTATACGCAAGATGGCCAATCCGTCCAACAAGAAAGACGTCATGAAGCTCACCGGCACGATGGCGGCTTTAGGTTGTTTCATCAGCAAGCTTGGTGAAAAAGGATTACCCTTCTTCAAGCTATTGAAGAAGGCCGACAAGTTCATATGGGATGACAAAGCCCAGAAAGCTTTCGAGGCTCTCAAAGAGTCCTTGACAACACCACCAGTTATGAAACCTCCAATCCCGAAGGAAACAATCCTACTCTACATCTCTCCCACCACTAATGTGGTCAACACGGTTCTTGTCACTGAGCAAGAAAAAGAAGGGCAGGCCTACCCTATTCAATGACCTGTGTACTACGTGAGCGAGGTCCTGGCTGACACTAAAACACGTTACACACAACCTCAGAAGTTGCTCCATGCGCTCCTGATCACGTCGAGAAAGCTTCGACATTATTTCCAAGCTCACAAGATCGTGGTTCTGTCTTCGTCCCCCTTGGGAGAGATCATCCGCAACCGCAACGCCAACGGCCGCATCGTCAAGTGGTCAGTCGAGCTTGGAGTGTTCGAAATCGAGTTTTTCCCTAGGCAAGCGATCAAGTCACGGATCCTCGCAAACTTCGTGTCTGAGTGGACAGAGATCCAGATGCCCCCTCCCAAGGAGAGGTCTGAACACTGGATAATGTACTTTGACGGTGCCCTTAACCTCGAGGGAGCAGTCGCAGGCATGTTACTTATCTCTCCTCAGGAAGAGCAGCTCAAGTATGTCCTGCAAATTCATTACAAGGCCTCTAACAACGGAGCAGAATACGAAGCCCTGATCCACAGGCTCCGAATAGCAGTGACCCTTGGCATCAAGCGACTACTAGCTTTTGGCGATTCTAAGGTCGTCATCGAGCAAGTTAACAAGGAGTGGGACCGTGTCAAGGACAGAATGGATGCTTACTGTGCTGAGATTCGTAAACTCGAAGGCCACTTTGAGGGGATCGAGTTGCAGCACGTCCCACACAACAACAACGTCGCCGCCGACGTGCTTTCTAAACTAGGCTCTCGTCGAGCTCTAGTCCCAGTAGGCATGTTCGTTCAAGACTTACGCAAGCCTTCAATCAAGCTCTTGGATCCTGATAACCCAGAGCTGCCTTCAAATGACCAAAATTCAGCACCTCCCCGCGACGTTCTTATGGCCGAAAAAGAGGATGATTGGCGCAAGCCCTTCATAGACTTCATACTCGACCAACTTGTATCTTATGACAAGAAGGAGAGAGAATGCATCATGCGACGAAGTGCTAACTACGTCGTGATCGGTTCCGACCTATACAGGAAAGCTGCCTCTACCAGCATCTTGATGAAGTGTATCCTGCGATCAGAGGGTCTACAACTCTTAGCAGAGATTCACAGCGGCAAGTGTGGCTGCCACGCAGCATCCACCAACTTAGTTGGTAAAGCATATCGATCTGGATTCTATTGGCCCATGACCATAACTGATGCTAAAGACCTCGTCAAAAGGTGCAAAGGATGCCAATTTTTTGCCAAATAGCAGCACCTGCCAACTCAGGCCCTGCGCACTATCCCTCTATCTTGGCCCTTCGCCATGTGGGGTCTCGATACCGTAAGGCCATTTCGTACCGCTCCGAGCGGCTAGAAACATATTCTGGTCGCCGTAGACAAATTCATCAAGTGGATTGAAGTCCGACCTGTTGCGAAAGTAACGTCAGAAGAAGCAATTAAATTCATTGGAGATATCAATCATCGCTTCAGTGTGCCTAACAGGATCATCACCGACCTAGGTAAAGCTTTCACTGGCTCAGTCTTTTGGGACTTTTGCCAGGATAACTGAAGCGTCCCCTCATCAGAGGTGACTAAGTGTGACACAAATACCAGTCACAGGAGGCTGGCAACACATTTATTACAACACGTGGATCAGTCTTTTACATCACGGCGGCATAGTGGGCACGAGAGTGCCAGTGCCACAAGGAACAACACAAGTGCTAAAGAACAAACTATGATAGCGAAGGCTTCCAACGGCTCATCAGAGTACCACACCATGGAAGCGCTCTGTGGAGGCCGTGGGTACATAGGCACGGTCGGGTGTAGGGCAGCGACCTACTCGACGTCTTTGGGGACGAAGTCGGGATCCTCCTCTGAAAAATAGTAAGTCAAACAAGGGTGAGCACATACGTACTCAAGAAGTTCAACCCAACCCACGGAGGGGCTTATAAGCAGATCATGCACAGGATATATCAAGGATCAGGTGTAAGGTTCATTTGCAAACACATTTACTCATGCAGGGGTTCATTTCAAAAGGTTTTCACAAATCATTTTTATAACCCAAGTGACTCAGTTGTTTTTGAGAAAACCACAGTAGAACTACCGGACTCCCCGTCCTCAGTAGCCCAGGCACACAACCACACACACCATTCCGGAAAACAACTCATGCCATGAACACATCCCAGACCCAAACACTAGTTTTTGTGACCACACCATGACTCGTCCAATACCGTGGACACGACTATTCGAATAGGTTTTACACTCTGCAGAGGTTGTACATCTTTACCCACAAGTAGGGTACCGCCACACGAATACCTCAGTGTCGGTGCGGATCCTATCAAAGCCATTACCCACCTTAGCTAACGCTACAAGCCACCACGGAAGCACCCAAGGGGTTATCCCACATAACCAGGGCGTACCTCACACAGAGCATACCCCTACTCCTTGGTCTCCCGCTGCTCACCCGCACACCAGATGACAAGTAGATTAACAAGTGGGGTTTATGCTAAGCCGTTGCCACATACAACGGTCGAGTGGTTGTACGATGATTTGGGTCAGGTGAGATGTCATGCAACCCGGTCCTTAACGACAAGATGGACAACTCCCAACATGCCCAGCCACACAGGTACGAGCTCACCCATACTCCTGACACACACGTCCATCCCGTCTACCCAATACTTTACTCAATTTCCGAAATATCCCATTCCCATTTTTAGAGCACTCACGCATTTTTGAAACAAACACATAGGTCAAACAAGGTCAAACATAGCAATCAAGGGTGGCTATCCTACCATGTTTTTGCAATAAAATAATATGCAATTTATAAAA
The DNA here is from genome assembly GCA_947561735.1 of Cenchrus americanus. Lineage (NCBI taxonomy): Eukaryota > Viridiplantae > Streptophyta > Magnoliopsida > Poales > Poaceae > Cenchrus > Cenchrus americanus. Next base: position 195,755,209 of record OX387242.1, read on the forward strand.
CGGGTATAGGGTTATGTTTATAAAACTAGGACCAAAGCATGCATCAAAGGATGAGATTGAACTTGCCATCTTCGAAGTCCTCGGGGAGTTCCGGCTCGGTGTTCGGGATCTCGGGCTCCTACTTGCAGTACTTGGCTCCAAGCTCCGGCTCGGGGTACCCTCCTTCGTTCACTCCGTCGGCTATAGCGCACACACAAGCAAGCATGCAATCAATATAAGCACACACAATTTTATTTCCAGCTGAGCTCAAGGAAGGCAATTAGATAAAATAGAGGAATAAATATTATGCAGGGGGTTTCGGGTGATGGATCGGTCAAGGCATACCCGGGATGGGTGTGAAGAATTTTGGGCACGATTTGGATTAAAATCGTGCTTGGAATGATGGGTTAAAGGAGGTGTTTAGGGTTAATTAGGGGCTTGTTAGTAATTTAGCTTAAAGAAAAAAGGACCTAACTATAATATTTATATATAGTGAGGGTTTAATTATAATAGCCTAGGGGCCTAATTATAAAGGGCAGGGTTCTTTTGGTGAAATATCTTAAGGGTTAGGGTTTAATTTGGAAAAAGAGAGAGAGGGAATAGAGGAGGGGGCTCGGGTGGAAAAGTGGAGAGGGCAGGGGGTTTTTGGCCAAATGGCCATCTCCTTCATCCCCCTCGATTCAGAACACAGAGGGGGGGGGGGGGGGTGGAGGCGACCGGGCAGGCTGGCCGGCGGCGATTGGCGGCGACCCCTTGCTCGACGAGGGTCGGAAAATGGGGCAAAACGGAGAGGACGGCAAGGAGTTCGATTCCCCTACCTGATTTGGGTTGTGATGGCATGCAGGGACGGCTTGGCGGCGGCGGGCGGAGAGAGGTGGTGCCGGCTTATGGCGGCAGCGCTGGGGAGCTCAAGAGGGAGAGGGAGGTGGTTGCGAAGGTGAGAGGCGGAGCGGGGAACGCCACTGGTCCTTTTATAGCCGCAGTATGGCGGTAACTCGACCGGACTCCGAGCTCTTGGAGCTTCGGAAATGGCGATTGGGGGGGGGGGGGAATATCTTGGCGTAGACTTCGGCCGGTGAGCCTCCGTGCGGCGCGGCGCTGTGGGATGCGACGCTCGTGCGGTGCGGCCGCCGTGGTCGTGGAGAGGAGACCGGTCGGGGGGGGGGGGGGGAGGAGTAATGGTGGAGGTGACAGTTCGGCCGCCCGTCACCGCTTGTCGGGGGAGGAGGGGTGACGCTTTTCCGGTGGGGGCGGCGTGGGGCCGGCTTGGCGTGCCTCGTCGGCGAGCTCCGTCGGCCGGGCGCGGCCCGGAGGAGGGGGGCCGCCGCCGGTCCTGTGGGAGCGCGCGCACGGGGGAGGAGCCAGGCGCGGCCTGGAGGAAGAAGAAAGAAGGGAAAGGAGAAGAAGAAAGGAAAAAGAGAAAAACAAAGGAAAAAGGGAAAAGATTAGAAAGGAAAAAGAGAAAAAGAAGAGGAAAATGGGAAAAAGAAAAAGAAAAGAATTAGGGAAAAGTCCTAGAAAAATTTAGGGGAATTTCTAGGGAAATTAGGATGGGGAATGAGGAAGGATTTTGTGGATTTCTCTGGGTTTTCTCAGATACCGGTGTTTATTACGGGACGGCGGTGATGGCGAGGCGGACCGGCCGGCAGGACCGCAGCGTGCACGGGATTCCCGGTGCGGTGGCGGACAATGGTGCTAGGGCGGCAGGCGGTGGGGCGACGACCCGAGTGCGGGCGGTGCTGGCGGGAATCGCGGCACGCGCGTCGAGGGTGAGAGAGGGGAAAGACGACCGGGGTTCTGAAGGGGATAAATGAGCTCAGCGGGAAAGTTTTGAAAACACGCGTGATTTATTAGGTGATTTATTAGGAGCTAAAAATGCGGGCGTTACAATAACCTCATCGACGTATACTACTCCTCGGTCGCCCACCCACGGTGCAACGGCCAGGTCGAAAGAGCCAACGGCATGGTGCTCCAAGCACTCAAGTACCGTATCTACGACGACGCCTCCAACTATTCCACCCGCTGGTTAGCCGAGCTGCCTCACGTAATTTGGGATCTCAGGACTCAAGTCAGCTCTGCTACAGGCTTTTCGCCCTTCTTTCTGGTCTACGGATCAGAAGCTGTACTTCCTACCGACGTCACTTTCGGAGCTCCACGGATTCAGTTCTACGAGGAAGGAGAGGCCGAGCAAGCACGTCGCATCGACCTCGACAGCCTAGAAGAACAAAGACTCGCCGCCGTCATGAGACAAGATCATCATGACCAACAACTACGTCACTATCATGATCGCAACGTTAGGGAAACTTCCTTCAACGTTGGCGACCTCATCCTCAAGCGCATCTAGAAGACCGACGGCATGCACAAGCTCTCTGCCCCCTGGGAGGGACCCTTCATGGTCACGGAAGTAATCAACCCGTCTACATATCGACTCCAGTGGGGCGACAGGCAAGGAGTAACCAACCCTTAGAACGTGGAGCATCTACAACGATTCTATCCGTAGAATAGTTTTAAATTCAAGTTATGTATTTCCTTTTCTTGTACCCTTCTTTTTTTCAGATTAAATAAATTAATATTTCAAGTAGTCATCTGCCATGAGTTGAGCACTACCTCCTCCTTCCTCATGCTTTTCCCCACCCCCTCGACACGCTCGGGGGCTTGGCTAAAGCCAACATATGGGTTGCAAAACCTGGGGTTTTGTGGAGTCTTTCTTAGTCCTTCCCCTCGACATGCTCGACCTAAGGGTTGTTCAACCTAAGGACACTATTGCAAATGAGTACGAAGCCTCCTGCCGCCACGAGCATGCTTGGTTAGGAAGGTCGCCAGACCTGAGCCCTGGGCTCCTCCGTCACGCGCCGACCTCTCATAAGCCTCCACGCTGAGCTGTGGGGGTCGGTAAGCCAGCCTCTCCGTGAGTAGTGGTTAGCGAGTCAAGAACATAATACGTCATCTACCAGACTAACCAAACTCGTGCAGGCAACAGGCAAGTACTTCGTTAAAGTTTTTCTTCGAAGTTTTATTTACAAGTCATGATAAGAGGGGGAGGTACAGCTCCTAACTACTACTGGCTGCCGCTGTCGCCGCCATCACCACTGGCTCTACCATCGCCTTCGAAGTTGATGTTCTCCATCACCTCGTTGGCGGCACCATCAACTTCAAGCTCCAGGGCTTGGAGGTCCTTCGTGATGTCCGCACCTCCCTTAATCTTGGACATGTCGACCTCAGGATAGTGAGACTTAACTCTCACCAGTGCATCGGTCGCAGCCGCCAAACCCGTCGCCCTCAGCAAAGTCAATAGCCTGTTAGAAGTGTCTACCAGGCGATCAACAATGGACTGCTACTGCTCTCCATCTTCTGGAACAGGTATGCAAGACATTGCATAATTGGCAGCACCCTTGAGGTCGTTTAGCTCCACCTCATACCCTGCAATAGTGGTTTGGTCATTCTCCAATGACTTCAAAACAACTTCGAACTCGGATTCAAGGCCCCGACGAGCTGCTGTCTCATAAGCCAGCTTTTGAGATACGACGTACTCACTGTCAGTTGCTTCTCTCATCGCCTGTTTGAGTGCTAGGCCTCCGGCCTCGCTCTCTCGGACCTTTATCTCCAGATCCTGAATCTTGCTCCTGGAGGTCGACAGAGCATTCTTCAGCTCCTCCTCGCGGTTACGGAAATCTGCGAACACAACAAGTTAGTAGACAGCTAACGACCTCTTCTCCAAAAGGGATAAGAGACTCGACCTACCAGTGGCCGCAGTATTAAATTGCGCAGTAGCCTCCACGACCTTGCACCTTTCTTCGGAGAGCTCATCCTTGAGCTTCTTCTTATCGGCGGCCGCTGCCTCGCGAACCTCTTTGAGCTCTCGCTCAAGGTCGATAATCTGCTGCTCCTTCGCCGCCGCATCCCTCAGTAGGTCGGCTCGACCCTTGGCCCTTTCCGCCAGTGACTGCCACAGCACGACAAGATCGTCAGCAATACTTCGATCACATACAACCAAACCACAAAAACACATCGTAAAACACCTACCGTCAGCATGTTGTTGATGGTGACGATGCTGGTCCGCAAGGCCTGCATGTCCTTGTTATCTTCAAACCACTCCTCCTACCAAGGGGTGTGATTCCAATTAATGGTGCGCCGTGTCAATCTCGGGCTCGAAGACGAAGAAGGAGGTATCTGTGCGCCAAATGTCTCCAGACCTCCTGGCGCTAGATCGATCTGAGGCCGGTCCCTGACCAGGTCCTCACTTCACCAGGAACTGCCCTTATGGGGTCGACATCAATAATTGTTGGGGAGGCCGTCGCCCCGACGTCCCCAGCTGAAGTCCCCACAACCTCAGCAACGCGCGGGGGAGTACCCACCCTTGCATCGGCTACAGGTGGCGAAGTCACCACATTCTCAACCGCTCCTCGTGGTGGGGTAGTGGTGCGCGCATCACCCGCAAGCGCCTCCCCCACGACCTGTGGCTCAGGCGACCTCGTGCGGGAGGGAGATGGCTGGGCAACTGGCACCCCCTGTGGCCTCACCACCAGCTTGCATAACAAAGCACCTCGTCAAAATGAAAAATCAGAGAATGAGTGCAAATATAGTACCAACCCTCAGGATTTTACCTCGTCACCGCTGGAAGCCGAGCCTTCGGCCAAAACACCCGAGGCCTAATAGCCATAGGCATCCTCACCTGCGCCGCTGCAGCACTACACTGCGCCTCCAATCCATGTCGGCGGGCATCCTCCAACGTCTTCTGCACCAACTCCCACTGCCTCTTGGCAGCAGGACTCTCCGACCTCCTCATCGGTTGCTCATGGACCGGCAATTCCACGATCGTCTCATCTTTCTCTTTCTCCTCCTCCTCCTCCTCCTCCTCCTCCTCCTCCTTGCCTTCCGACTCAACCTCACGTGAGCGAGGTGTCAGAATCGATGGAGTGACCACCGCTGGAGGGGAGGACACCCTCCTCTTCCTCTTCTTTTTCTTCTTCCTCTTCTTCTTCTTCTTCTTCTTCTTCTTCTTCCTCTTCCTCTTCCTCTTCTTCTTCCTCTTCCTCTTCTTCTTCCTCTTCCTCTTCTTCTTCCTCTTCCTCTTCTTCTTCTTCTTCTTCCTCTTCCTCTTCCTCTTCCTCTTCCTCTTCCTCTTCTTCTTCTTCTTCCTCTTCCTCTTCCTCTTCTTCTTCCTCTTCCTCTTCTTCTTCTTCTTCTTCTTCTTCTTCTTCTTCTTCTTCTTCTTCTTCTTCTTCTTCTTCTTCTTCTTCTTCTTCTTCTTCTTCTTCTTCTTCTTCTTCTTCTGCTCCTCCTCCTCCTCCTCCTCCTCCTCCTCCTCTACGGCCTTGACCACAGCAGCAGCAGTAGCAGAAGCTGACTGCTTCCCCACCGCCGACCTGGTCGTCCTGCGCCGCACCTTCACAGCACCACCAGTGTTCGGGCCGCTCTGGCGTCCCCACCTTCGGCCTCATCACCGGTGTCCTCGTTGGCCTCCACCGACGAATCCGATTCATAATTCTCTAGTAGACGACCTGTTGGAGGTTTGTACTTATCTGACCTCAACTTCCTCCGATGTAGCTCCCCCTCAGGGAGAGGCGCTGGGCACAACATCTGGAGCTCGCGCATCTGCACAACAACGATATGGACGTTATAGGACCTAAGCAAATCAAGAAAGCAAAGTGCAGCGACCTATGGGTAGATCCCAGGATCTTACCGGGTCAGCCGGCCTCTTCAACGAGTGTGCCTTAGGGCGCTTCTTCACTTTCACTTTCCCAGAATACTTCTGGGAGACTCGAGCCGCCATCTCCTCCCTAGAGACCTTACGGTTGACCTCGCGGGTGGGATCTGATTGCCCACAATACTCATACGCCGGATGGACGCGATCCTTGATTGGCTGGATCATCCGACGACTGAACGACCTTGCCACCGCCGCTCCGGTTACTCCTCGTCCCTTCATATCACTGACAAGCTCCAGGACCCCCTTGAGGTCCTCGAGTTCACGGGTCGAGAGCCCTAGATCCCATTCACTTATCTTCACTGGCTTATGGCCAGTACGTTGTGGAAGACCAGGAATCTGATCTGCAATATAAAACCACTCCGACCTCCACCCAACGGTGTTGTCGGGGCGGTCGATGTCTATCCACTCTGCCTTGAGGCCTGACCTCAAGTTACACATTACATCCCCCACTGGCCCCGGCCTCTTGCCAGTGCTCTTAACACAGAAAAAGTATCTCCACAACAGAAAGTGCGGTGGTATCACCAGATACGCCTCACAAATGGATGAAGGTCGAAACTACAGTGACGGAGTTGGGAACAAGATGTACCAGCTCCAGCTTGTAGTAGTACAGTAGGCCATGGAAGAAATCCCCTGCCGGGAGGTTGAAACCGCGCTCGAGGAAGGAAGCGAAGACGACCTGCTCCTTGACGTCCTCACTCGGGAACTCTTCCCCAGCAGCGGCCCTCCACTCCACCTCCGCCTTCGGCCGCAACACCCCTCGATCAACCAGTGCTTGGATCTTGTCCTCGGTCATCGTTGACCGGACCCACGCTGTCCGCAGGTCTGGGATGCAAGCCGCCTCCGCCACCATCTCACTGCTAGGGTTCGGGCTGGATCTAATATGGCACCGAGTTTTAGTGCGCATGCACCGGAGAAGCGCGGCGCGGTGCGGCGGCGATAGCTCGGGTCTAGCTGGAGGTGGAAGTTGGGTGAGTGGGCGTGGGAGCACGGCGGTCACAAGATCGCTGTAGCACGAGGGAGATAGAAAGCGACAAGAGCAAGAGGAAGAAGACGAAGGGAATGGGGTCAACCCCACCCCGGCTCACTCTATTTATAGAGGGGTCCACCGAAACTACCCATTGCAGCTCCTTGCTCCGTACAACACGCCCCAACGGCTCTATCCCGAGAAGTTCGCAAGAAGATTAAGGCAGATTTTTCGCTAACAGACCAAGAGCTACGACCTAAATCTGTGTTTAGGTCGTCAGCTAAACAAGAAGATAACATCAGGACGTCCTGATGGCAAATACAATTTGCAAGCCCCCACATCATGTAAAATTAGGTCTTTGGCGAATCATTTTGCCAAATTGATCAAGTACATGACAGAAGAGAGCGAACATTACACGGACCACCCAAGACTACGCAAGCTACCTATGACCTCACTGGATCCAGAATCCGAAGGTACATAGCGGCCTACGACCTTATCGGATCCAGAATCCGAGGGTACGAGCCACCCATGACCTTATTGGATCCAAAATCCAAAGGTACACAAGTCGCTTGCGACCTCATCGGATCCAGAACCCGGCACACAAGATAAACATACTACAAGGCCTGAGCTACCCAGAGCGGTTATCACAACCTACTCTGCCGAAGCAGTGCACGTCGCGAAAATTCTCCTAGCATCAGGACCTTGATGACGGCCTTGTGGGAGACAACTACAGGATGGCATGTAATCTTAGGCACACTCGGCTCCAACTATTGGAACGGAGACATGAGCTTTCTCTTCGGCGTTGAAAATCAAGCCCTAGTGAGCTCCCGGTGCTCACCAGAGACGTCCTACTATAGCTCCAGCTCAAATAGCATCACCTCCAAACTCTACCTAATACCCCGCAGAGGCAGGGTGGGTAGAGTGATGGTGTTGCCTCCTTTTCGCGAGAATTCTCCTAGCTCCAAGCATCTACAAGAACAAAGCTCTACAATCTGGTGGACGAACACATGCTAGTGGCATGATGGAAATACTACACTGAGGCCTCATAGCTCAATGGCGCTCGGAGCTTGCCCCCCTTCAGCCTCAAAGGTGCTATTTATAGCCGACGCCGCACCCCGGGCAGCTGACGAGGTATTGACTCTGTTGACACGTGATAATGGGACCTGTAGCATGTGCATCATTTAAGGCGAAGATATTAATCTTTCTGACTCACGACGTCTTTGTCGTTTGCGCATCAATGATGCTTGAGCCCCCGTCGCAGAGGTCACATGGCTACAATAACCCCCAAGATCAGTGGGCAGTTTGTTGTTTCTTGGGTGGCAAGAGCATCTCCGACCACTGTTGACCCGTGACCCTGCAGTCCACGCTACAAGACAAAACCTGACCCTGCATCAGATGGCTCCGCGCCTAACTTAGCCCCCCTTCAACGACAACTTCATGACCTTCTTCTGCGACCTGTTGTCTATTATTTGCACCCGCTAGTCTCTGCGTCCTGGTGCACCCGCTATAGCTCTGCACGTAAACGGACCTATTCCAATCAAGACTATATTTCTGTTTCCTGAGCAGAATGGTCGTAGGTTCGATTGAAGACCTTCCGAGGTGGGCGTGCCTCACTGCTCTACCAGATCCTTCTGGGCGTCTGGAGATCAAAACTACCATGGAGATCAGAAGCATTAAGGAGATCTACAATTTTCGTCGGGCCTCCGTGGTCAGTGTGCCTAAAACTGTGGTCGCCAATACCTTATTACAATGGCTCTGCCGGATGGCTGGCATCTATGTTGGTCGTCTAGACACCACGACCTCCTTGAGGTCAGCACGCCTTAATATCTAGGCCTTGCAATACCTTGGTATGTATACGGCTCTGCCAACCTAGTTGAGCACCCTGAACGCGTGACCTTCCGAGGTCGATGTGCTTTTGTAAGCCCTGCTAGCCTGCTCTGGACACCAAGGATTTTACGACAGGAATGAAGGCCTCTCTGTGGGGTGGACGCCTGACGGCCCTGCCAAGTACTTCCGGGTGCTTGGGTTCTATAGACTTGAGACCTTCCTTAGGTCGGCATGCCTCGAGTGGCCCCGCTAGACTCTTGCAGCTATGCAGGATATCTGCATGTCTCTACACTCTATACGTTCAATATTAACATCGCTTTTTGTCAAGCTTCATCGTTGACGGTCTCATCATACGACGTGCCTTTCAAGATCTTGTTGGGTATCCTCGGATACTGGACGTTGTTGATTTAAGGCCTCTTTGAGGTCGGCAGGCCTGCAAGGCCTCCCTGAGGTCGGCCCTGCCAGACTCCTTGCAGCTATACTAGGAGATCTAGGTGTCTCTTCACTTCGTTCGATCAAGACCATGACTTCATTTTTCTTCTCTTTTTGGAGCATCAAACCAGCCATGCTGTCTGCTTCAATGCTCGGGACTACTCTAGGCGTGCGTCTTCGACGCCCTCTTGTCTCCCTCGTCGTACAGACCTGTTGGGAAACCCGTTTCTCATCACGTCATTACTCAACCTATTTTTCTTCTCTTCTCTTCTTTTGGATCATCACACCGGTCATCCTGCCCGCCATGATGCTCGGATACTACTCTTGAGTGCATCTTCGATGCCCTCTGAATTTTTTCATCGTCGTTTCGATCTAATTGGAAGCCTACTTCCTATAGGTCGTCACTCAACCTCTCTTCATTCGTCAAGACTTCACAGGTCGGCTGTCAAGTTGATTTGTTCTTTTTTCTTTTGGACCGACGTGCATGCTATTCGACCTATCGATAGCTCTACGACTTTGTCATGACCTTTCTAAGGTCGCTGCGCCTACACCTCGCTCAGAGGCTTGTGAGACATGGGTACCTTTGGGTCCCCACCGACCAGGCTCACGGCCGTGCCCGACAAGTGGGTCCGACCTACTAGAAGACTTGCCGACCTGTCAGTGGGCCTAATCGACCTAGTTGGCAGACCACACGACCTCTTGAAGACCTTCTAGAAGATTCCCCTGACGACCTGATCCATCACAAACTCAAGACTTGGCGTACAAGACAAAGACCTCGGTGGACTTCGCCCGAAGCAGATCGACGGGATATGGCAAGATGTGCAACATAGACTTAGGTCTCCTGGTCGTAACCGACCAGAAGTCAGGGAACCGACCTCATCCGCTGGCCAATATAAGGCAGACAAGGCGACCCCTTGTAACATAACCAATCCTCAAGCAATCTACACCGACAACTAGACGTAGGGTATTACTCTCTGGAGGCCCGTACCAGTATAAACTCACCGTGTTAGTGCTTTCCGCGTACTCGTGTGCGACCTTCGAGTTATTAGCCTTAGACTCCTCCTTGCCGAACAACTAATCCATAGGGATTAACACCCTCGTGGGCTGTCCAGATCTCACCATCTGATAGATCACTAAGCCTTTAACGCATCTCCTCCAAAAGGATGTGGCTTTTGACTTCGATGAGAAGTGCTTAGCGGCATTCCGGACCTTGAAAAGTGCCTTGGTGAGTGCTCCTATTATTCAACCTCCGGATTGGAGCCAACCTTTCGAGATTAGATGCAAGTGACTACGCCGAAGGAGTGGTTTTGGGTCAAAGAAAGGAAGGTCGAGTTCATGCTGTTTACTATGCTAGTAAAACTCTTAACGAGGCACAATTAAATTATGCCACCATGGAGAAAGAGTTGCTAGCGGTGGTATTCACCTTTGAAAAATTCAGATATTACATCGTGAACTCGAAGGTCATTGTTTACACTGATCACGCAGCCATCAAGTATCTCTTGGCTAAGAAGGATGCTAAACCAAGGTTGATTCATTGGATCCTTCTTCTCCAAGAGTTCAATGTTGAAATTTATGATAAGAAGGGGGTGGAAAATGTTGTGGCCGATCATTTATTTAGGATGAACCATGGACAAGATGTTAAAGAACCTATAGAAGACAAAATGAGAGATGATCACCTCTATCGAGGACTCGACAAAGATACTTGGATGATTGATATCATTCGAGCAATTCGGAAGATAACCTCTTGTTGACGGTGAAATTCCGTCAACCTAGCCATGAGTTTACCTTCGGTGTTGGCATGAGTTTTATACCTTATTCATTGGTACTAACCCCCGTGGTATAACAAGTTCACTTGTGCATGTCGGTTTTGGAGTTTAGTGTTTATGCAGGGTTTTAGTGTTGAAAGCAAGACTTCTGGGATAAGTTCATTAAGCACCTCATGACAAGACCTTGAAGCCCGGTACAAGTCAAGCAATGAAGTGAACATGACTCCAAGAAGACCAAGGACCCAACCCGAGAAAACTCCGAGGACCTAGCCAGAAAAGTGCCAAATCTTGCGAGACAAGGAGCTTCGTCCAATTCGGAGAGAAATTGACGACAAGGGCCCACATGTAGAAGGGGGAGGATCTAGAAGACTCGGGAAGCAACATTGGGCGAAGGAGGCCGCGGACTGGGCGAAGTGGGCCCAGGCCAGTCAGCCCAGGCCGGCCGGCCCAACCCATTTCGAGGCCAAGTCGGCCCCCCTTTGACCTAGATGCCTCTCGGGCTATTTATAGCCCCCAGACCGAGAGCCACAGATCAATCAATTCGTCATCCGCCGCTGAGGAGCAGAGAAGCTTGAGGGACACCATCTCGTAGACGAGGGTCGTGCTAGTTGTCTAGGGTCTTCCTAGCCGACGTGGGAACCTTGCATGTAAGACCACATCGGAGCTCCGGAGCAAGGATCAAGATCGAGGTAGGATCCCGGTGGTGATCTTGTTCATGTAATTATTCATGGTGAAGTCTTTAAGTGAGTCCGATTTCTAGCGATCAAGTGCCTTCTCGATGATTTTGTTTTCTTCTTGGTTTTGCTTCTTCCCCAATCTATACTTAAGATAGATTGCTTAGGGTGCTCTTGTAGCCGTGGTGGCTAGAGGTGCATACCGGACCGACCAAGTGATTTTAACTTGTTCTTATCGAACTCGCCCTAGACTACCCGCATGAATAGGAACACGTTGTGACAGAAAGTGGGTTCCGAAAGGCAGGCGTTTTCGGAATCGGACCGAAGGCCACGGTTTAAAGATGCTTTTAATGAGATTCGCTTTTCTATTTTCATCTATCTTGTTTGGAGCTACAACATAAGCATGATGTAGATTCTCTAGATCGGTTATCTCTTTGCTTTCTCTTGCTACCTCTTTAGTAGATTAGATTAGATTTGTTTTCTTTATGAGTTAGTAGATTAGATGCAACTTGCTTCTTCATAAGATTGCTTTCCTTGCTTTACTAGATTGAATCCTTGCATTGCACATTGTTCCACGGATTCGATACCTTGGGTTCACCACTCGAGGGAAGAAGGGTCCCTTGACTACAACGAGAGACTTGTCCGCTTGCAAGTCTAAATGAACTTTGATACAACTATTAACCGTCAACACCTCTTGATCATTTAGATAAAAACACTCAAAGGAGGATAGTCTCCGAAAGTCGAAAATACTTTTGGGATTCACCTTACCTCTTCAAACATGGCAATGATGGAGTCATGAGAAGATGTGTGCCAAGAGAAGAGAGGCTAGAAATTTTGAGAAAGTGCCACTCGGCGGAGTACGGTGGACACTATAGCCACTTTCGGACCCAAGCAAAAGTGTGGTCCAGTGGATTCTATTGGCCGGAGATGCATGAAGATACTAAAAGATATGTTGCGTCATTCCCCGAATGCCAAAGAACTGGGAATTTTTCTCAAAGAAATTCTATGCCCTTAAAATACAATCTACAAATTGACTTATTGGATGTGTGGTGAATAGACTTCATGAGGCCTTTCAAAAACTCAAATGGATTTCAGCATATCCTAGTCATGGTTGATTATGTTTCCAAGTGGGTATAGGCCATGCCATGTCGTAAAGCTTCCACAGAGGAGCCCATTGCAATGATCAAGAGCGTGATTTTCCCTTGCTTCGGTACTCTGAGAATCTTGATAAGCGATGGAGGAACTCACTTCACTGGGAAGAATTTCAAAAAGTGCTTGCCCAAGTTAGGAATTGAACATAGGATCTCTACGGCATATCACCCACAAACCAACGGACAAGCGGAAACATCGAATAGGCAATTAAAGAGCATCCTCAACAAACCATAGAGAAGGGAGGCACAGATTGGTCAAAGAAATTAGACGGAACTTTGTGGGCGTATCGAACAGCGTTCAAGACACCGATAGGTATGACCCCTTATCAATTCGTCTATGGAAAAGCTTGTCACCTTCCGGTTGAGTTAGAGCATAAAGCCTATTGGGCGATTAAAGAGATTAACCTCGATCTAGATGCCACGGTGGTAAAGTGAAGAATCCAAATAAGCGAGCTAGAGGAGATGAGGTTGAAAGCATATGAGAATGCGAGCATATACAAAGAGAGGATTAAAAGGTGGTATGACAAAAGGTTGAAGAAAAAAGAATTCAAGGAAGGAGATAATAAGGTCCTCCTCTACAATTCGAGGTTTAAAACCACCGGAAAAGGGAAATTGCAAAGCAAGTGGGACGGACCTTATATTGTTCATTCGGTGCTCTCCAATGGAGCGGTAACCATCATGGATGTGAAAGGTGATCAATTCATGGTGAATGGTCAATGACTTAAGGTTGACTACAAACCCGGCGTTGTGCCTCTTCACCATATAAATGTCTTCACCATGGAAGAAGAGCTCGAACGTCAAGCCTAGGACGTAAAACAAGGTGAAGATTTTGTAAATAGTTTTCTTTTATTTTTTTGGAGTTTCTCGTGAAGTTGTACTGGGCCATCTTTTTCTCATGGGCTGAAAATGCGAAATAAAAGGGGTGCACGGAAAACCGGACCAAACCGGCCCACGAACCGAGGCAGGCCGGCCGGCCCGGTCTGACCGTCCCAGGGGGCCCGGGTGGCGGTTCACCCCCGGTTTCCTCCGGGACGCGGCTTTTCGACTTCCTTCTTTGGTCAGAAAGTTTTAAGGGAAGTTTGAAAAAAAAAGAAAATGCGGTTTCTAGAGTATTCCTTTTCGGATTTTTTAATTGACCGAGGGAGCTTAGGAATCTATCTCATCTCGCATTCTCTTGCACCCACGCAACAGCCATGACGTCCCCGAAGAGCGTAGAGTTGAAGCTAGGCTCCGAGGAGCCATCGATGGAGGAGGCGAAGCGATGCGAGCTCAAGCTACCCGTGGAGATCAAGAGGACTGCCCGCATCCATTGCGGAGGGCGTGTCCCGACCGGAGCAATCGCATCTCGCCACCTCGTCAAAGAGGAGAAGGTCCCTACTCCCGTTCGAAGGTCGGCGCGCATCTGAGGCATTAAGAGGAAGGATTACAAGGAGGTGTCGCCCGAGCCTAAAGACTATGGGGGAGTGACTATTCCGATGATCGTAGCCCGAGCTCGTGGGCGGCCGCCGGAAGGGATGACAATGACTTGTATTATTGGGAAGAGGTGCCCAAGGAGAAGACTCCCGAAGGCCCCAACGGCGACGACAACGACGACGACGGCGACGATGACAGTGGAGACCCTGGAGATGACGACCCTTTCGAGATGCATCCGATATGTTGTGCAGCTTGCCGTCACTCCATCTCGGAGCTCTACACATCTGTCGATGAATGTCCAGGCCATGGAGGCGATGAGGCAGCGCATGGAAGACTTGGAACACGTGGTTGAAGACGACTATAAGTTTCTGAATCGCAACGTGTGAAAGTTATTCGGCATGGTGGGGAACATGAAGGACAAGTGGTGCAATAGCTGTGGGAAGTACCATTAGATAGAGTTTCCCCCTTAGGTTTTTGTAAGATACGACAAGGACATCGTATGATTTTAGCGTGGGGAGAGCTAGCTAGCTAGACTTTTGCTTTAAGATTAGTTTTGGTTCGGTTTAGTTTTCACGATAGTGTGAAAGTCTAAGAGTCTTAAGTTTTAGGAGTTTGCTTTAAGGTTTGAAGTGTCTTAAAGTTAGTGTTCATGTCAAGAAAATCAAATAAAAAAGTCATTTAAATTTTTGTCTCTTGTGGTGCTTTTCTTACTTTACTCATTTGTTCGTCTTTAATTCTTGATAAATAAACATAAGTATTTGGTTTGAAACATTTACCGTGGTGCTTAGTGGAGTTTCTACCTCTAAAAGTACCCGCATCATGCTTTGATCTAGAGCTTTATATCTTGGTTGTGCTATGTTCGATGCTAGAATTTGGAGGAATTTAGTTCTGAAAATTATTGACAAAACCCTTGTAATAAAGGTTAGCAAATTCTCTTTTTCCAAGTTGAGAGTTTAAAAAAAATCCTATACAAAGCCTAATTTAATTTTCTCTCCACCATAAGTGCGATTAGCATAATGAGTTGGGCTAGGATCCTTCTCTCTTGGAAGTTTTAATTTCAAGCAATGATCATGTCCTTGTGCTTATCTTTTATTGCCAGCCTCGTCATGCATTTGGTAACGTGACTTTCACATCAGAAGTCCCGTACATCACCGGATTCCATACCCAGAGCATTATATCTCTTTTGTACATCGTATTCCTTGAACACAACCTATTCTCGAAGTTTCTTCTCGTCTCTAGCATAGTTTTATTTTAAAATTCAGATTGTTCTTATGCAAGAAATAGATGAGTGGAGAGCTTTGAAAAGAGAGATAAGAGATGTCAAGAGAAAGAAAAGTAAAAAAAGTATATGTGTATGGAAAAAGAAGAAAAGAAAAATAGAAAAAAAGAGAAAGAGAAAAGGAAAAGGGAAGAAAGAAAGAGGAATGACAATAAAGATATGAAGTGGATGAATCAAGTGAAAGATGAATAAAGTGCAAGGAAGGATGTCACGTTGTTGAGAGACGAAACTTCCACTCTTTTTCCAACCATGTGCAATCCGACAACGAGGATGTCATCGGCACCTCGCAGTCTTATTTTCTTTTGCCTTTGCACATGTCCACCATTATATATCTTCTTATCCATGATATCCCCACATATGGTTTAATTCTCATGATCATTGGCTTTGAAAGGTAGACAACCATTAGAGGAAGTTCTTAGCCGGACAATACTTGTGTCGATTGTGCTAGCCATACCTATAGCTTCACTTTACATGTTATATGAGAGACTTATGGGAGGGAGTGTTTTATAAAAATTGTTTAGGATAGCCACTTTATATGAGCGACATGTGAGAACTTGGAGAAAGGTTTTTGTCTAGTACTTGTTGCATGAATTTTATTATTGAAAATCATGAAAACCCTCCAATGGATGCAAAGATGTAAGCATGGCTGAAATTGAAAACCTCGAGTGAAGAGTTTGAGTTGTGGGATAAATCTTGAATTGGTAAAAGTTGGATTTGATTATGGAACTAACTCGCCACTAGGCACACTAATCATATAACAAGTTGAGGACCATGTGTGGTTCGAGGACCGGTGGATGGTCGCTTACTTGTGTGATGAGTGATTGACAACGTTGTGTGGACTGATTCTTGGCTAAGTATTGCAGGTGCAGGTTGCGGCTTGACTGGTGTTGGTGCAGGTGAAGAACAAGCGCGAAAGGTCGTCGCCGGTGAGGCCTCCAGGTGTGGAGAAGACAAGTAGGCTTTGTTCGAGGGACCGGTGGCCGGCGGGGGTTAAGTGCGGGCCGCATTGTGGCATGAACAAGCAAGATGAAGTCGTGGACGGTTTCTTGGTTGAGCCTCAAAACCAAGGTCGAGCCGGGACTACGTGGGAGCCAAGTCATGAGTGGAGATTGGCGGAGGCTACACCGAGTTCGCGGGGTTTCCGGTGGTTCACCAGAAAACCACTGGGTTCCTTGGTTGATCCACAAAGCCAAGACCGAAGAACCGAAGACGGAGGTGCAGCAGCACCAGACCGGTCTGACCGGTGGGTCTGACCGGTCTGACCGGTGGGGACCGGTCTAACCGGTGAGGAGCACCGGTCTGACCGGTGTGCGACGACGCAGTTCGGAATCTTCGAAGCGGAGGACACGCGTCGGGATCGCATGGCTTGCGTCGAGGCTACGCAGGGTGCGGTCGCCGGGCATCCGTCCGATGGTGAAGACATCAAGAATTCCAAATCCGCCCTTGAGGGGCTTGTATCCCTAGTTGTTAGAGAAGGGCATTTTAGACATTCGGTTGCCTCCATATAACCCAAGAGGTGAGAGGATGGCAGCCAACTCTTGGAACCCTAGCTCATTAGTTTTCCTATTTTCCACCTATTTTCCTTAGGTTTTCTCTAGGACTAGCAAGAGAGCTTCACGGAGAGATCTTGTAGAGAGGGATGGATGATCGGGCGGCTTGCTAGACCTTGTACGAACCTTTGTTTCATGTATAGATGATTCGGCGTGGTTCCTCAAGGTTTGGATGTGTTTTCCCGGTTGTTCTTGGTGGTGATTTTCGGAGCCCTCTCTCGGTGATTTCCTTGGGTTGTTTTCGGGGCTTTTCTCTTGGGGATTTGATGGGGGAAATTTGTGGGAACCCTTCGTGGTTCTTTGGGCTGTGATTCCCCTCCCAAATCCGTGAGTAAAAGTGCTCGATTTTGGGGTTTCTTGAGTTCTTGGGTTGGAAGTGCTTTCGGCGGGATTTCTTCGATTCCTCCTTTTTGGACGAGTTTTGGTGGGATTAAACTTGGCTATGAACTCCTCATGAGGTGTTCATGATATCCCCAAAGTCTTGTTCAAGTCCGTGGAGCGATTCGGGAGATCGAGATTTGGATTTGGGGGAGTTGACCGCGGGTGTCGTTCATCCCGAGTCGCCCGAGCTACACCGGTCTGACCGGTGCTCTTGACCGGTCTGACCGGTGCGAGCCCTTGTGGGATTTTGCTCGGGTGAACGTCTTGGTGTGTTCGTTGGTGTCCCGTGTTGCTGCTGTTTCGAGTTTGGGTCCGTTTGGTGGTCGGTTGGCCTGTTTGGTGCCTTGGGGGCTTTCGGTCGCCATCGGTCCCGACCGGTGTGTCTCACCGGTCGGACCGGTGTAGAGCCACTTAGTGGAAGTTGCTCGGTTCACTGCGGGGACCGGCTCCGACCGGTGGTGCTCACCGGTCCGACCGGTGTGGGTCCGTAGACTCGAGGTTTGGTTTTTCCGCTGCGTTTCTCGGGTCGGAAGGTTGCGTGTTGGTTCCTAGGTCCGGTGGCACTCCGGTGGCTACGTGGGCTTGACCAACCTTGGTAGTGAGTCGGAGACGTGTGTTGGAAGCCGCGTTCGTCTTGTTGGAGTTTTCATCTCCTTCGAGAAGAATTTTTATCGGCTCCCATTCACTCCCCCCTCTCGGTTCGCCGTATCGGTCCTTCAAGTGGTATCGAGCCGGTTCGGGTCTTTGTTGACTCTAACCGGTCTAAGATCCAAGGATGGCGTACCGAGAACGGGGTTCGGGTCCTCCACACTTCGATGGCAAGAACTACCGGATGTGGAGCAAGCGGATGGGTGCGTTCCTCCGCGGAAAGGGTCGGCTTCTTTGGGATGTCACGGTGGACACAGGCTATGTCCGGCCGGTTGATTTCCTCGCTCCGAGATCGAGGGGACGGCTTCGACGCCAACAATAAGGCGGTCGACTACTTGTTTCGTGCTTTGTGTCGGCCGAGTTCGATCGGGTGCACACCGAGCACTTGGCTTGTAGGATTTGGGCGGTGTTGAAGGAGGCTCATGTTGGGAACGCCCGGTGTTCGGGCACGGATGTATGCGACCTACGGAGAGAGTACGAGAACTTCACTCATCTCCCAGGTGAGTCCATCAATGCCTTGTTTCGACAGGTTCACGGTGGTGGTGAACAACATGAGGGCCAATGTGGACGTGCTCCCGTACGATGATCATGATAGAGCGGTCAAGCTCTTACACTCTTTGGATCGTACGATTTGGGGCGGAAAGTTCGAGGCCATTGTGGAGTCGAGAGAAGTATGACACTCGACGGTGAACGAGCCGTTCTCGAAGCTCAAGTCGGCCGAGGTGGATAGGGGCATGACAGCCCAAGATCGAGGGCCCGACTGACTCTCATAGTCTCGCCCTCATCGGTGGTTCAAATGGAAAGGCTAACACTAATCCATCCACCGGGATGTTCTCTTTGTCCTCTTTGATGTCTATGCCAGATGAGGAGTTCGACGTGCTTGGAGAGGACGAACTGGCGCTCCTGACGAGGCGGTTCGAGAGGCTGCACGAGAACCGGGTGAACAAGAGGAGGAACACGAGGACATGCTTCAAGTGTGGCAAGGCCGGACACTATTTCGCCGAGTGTCCGAAGGTGAACAACCACGACAAGCACAAGTTCATGGACAAGAGGAAGAAGTCCAAGAAGAAGGATCATGAACATGGGAAGAAGGCTCGGTCTCGAGAGAAGATGAAGAGATCGAGCGACATCGAGTCCGATTCCGAGGACACGTCTTCAAGCTCGAGTGATGAAGACGAAGAGGATGAGAAGAAGAGGAGGAAGAAGAAGAACTTTGGCAAGTATCTCAACGGCCTTTGTGTGACGGGCCTAAGCCTCAAGGACGACTTCGCGGCATGGCTTGTAGTTCGAGCAGCAAGAGAAGCCGAGAGGGACGCCTCGGACTTGGATTCCGAGGATGAGGTATGTGATGAGCTCTCCTCTTTGCGCAAGGAGAATGAGGAGTTGGTTGACTTGCTTGATAATCGCGATCACATGCTTAGAGAGGCTAAGAAGCTTAGGAAGGAGCTTAGATCTTTGCTCGAGGATGCTAGGACTAGAGTGGTGAGCTAGAAACACGGGTTCTTGATAGCAAGCTTGAAATTGATTCGCTCAAGGCTAGCCCCGTTGTTTCGATGAAAATGATTGTGCCGATTGCTCTACTTTCCTAGCCGACTTGATCGATCTTAGGGAGAAGTATGCCTCCAAGTGTGAGGAACTAGATGTGCTTAGGGTTGAGTTGGCTGAGCTACAATCTAGACCCACTTTGCTTGGTGCTTGCACTTCTTGCCCTAGTTTGCATGAGAAAATTGCTGAGCTCCGCTCTCGCATCGTTTCACTTGAGGCTGATTTGAAAGTGCCTATTCCTACTTCTTGCTCTACATGTGAGTTGCATGCTATGAAGAATTTGGATCTTGCAAAATGTGTTGGTCGCTTGCAAGATGAGAATGATAAGTTGCGTGAAGTGCTGAGTTGGTTGTCGAGTCAAGAACCTCAGCTTGGTATGATGATTGCTAGCTGTAAGCGCTTTGACGGTTGGGCTTTGGGATTGGATAAGGTTGGTGAGGGCAGTGGTGAGAGAGAAAGGAAATTTGGGAATGTTTCGGTTCCACCACAACTCACACCCAAATACAAGTTTGCATCCAAGCCAAACCAACCAAAAGAAAAACCGAGTGAGAAGGCAAGTGAAACGCCTAGTGAGAAACCAAGTGAGAAGCCTTGTGAAGAGCCTCATCCCAAGCCTAAGCCCAGATCGATCCGTTTCCATTGTGAGTTTTGTGGAAAGGATGGTCACAAGAGAGCGTTTTGCTTCAAGAGGAAGCGTGAGGAGAGAATGGCGAAGGAGTGGGCTAACAAGGACAAGTACCATCCTTTCGATGGTGTACTTGAGCCTCGTGTGCGCTGCCCGGGGCCAAGGCGAGTGTGAAGTCGGTTCGGGCTTGGGGAGAGCGGAAGGTCGTTGGAGGTGCCGTCGCCCGTGCTACACCGGTCGACCGGTGTGGAGCACCGGTCGGACCGGTGCGGACCGGATAGGCGGCAGTTTGGGTTTCATGCTCGTACGAGTGCGAGGGTTGTTTTCGGAGGTCGTGGTTCGGTGGTTGGTCCGGAAAGTTTGCGGGAGGCCGCTTTGCTAGGCATTCTCCCCCTCGAGCTCACTACGGGGATGGGAGGAGTCATGGCTTTGAGAAGGAGAGGAGGGATGGTCCACGGGCTTTCTTTCGTGGTTTTGGTCCTCCTCCAGGCAGAGAGGGTTGGTTCCCTCATGGTGGTTACCGTGGTGGTGTTCGTGGAGGTAGCTTTGGTAGGAAAGATGGTTTGGTTTTTGCTAACCCCACTTTCGAGCAAATGGCTAGGCACTGGTTTTACACATTTGGAACTAACCCCAGTGTTGAGTCAGTTGCTCGCTCTCGCTCTTGGTTTTGAGTTGCAGGTGGATGGCCCAGAGAACATTTGGTTGATATTGGGGGTGGTTCTTCGGCTTCATACTCCGGTGGTGACATGGAGGTACATCGCTTTCGGGGATGCTGGACAAGGATGAGTGAATTGTGAAGAAATGATAAAGGTGAGTGTATTTTTGACCTTCGAGTGTGTGGCCTTGGTCAAGCCACTTGGTTTCTTTTGCTCTTTGCCTTATCTCATGTGTGTAAGGTGAGCTTTGTACGCTCTTTGGCCTTAATGCATGAGTTTAGGGGGAGCTTGTGAGTTTGGTGCTCCTTAGCTCTTTTGCCGGTGGTGTCGAGCCCGTTTTGCCTCCCTTCGAGGAGCCGGTTTGTAGCATATGTATAGCTTTCATTTGTGCATTTCTTGCATTTGGCATGGCATATGTAACATGATGTATAGGCATCCTTGTATCTTAGATTGCATGCATTTTGTATCATATGCATTAGTTAGGAAAAGCTTCTCTCATACACATTGTTCACCATGGAATGAGATATATGTCTTTGTGAGCTTGTTTGGTATGCTACGGTTAGTTTGGCTTAGCTCTTGATGATCTTGATGAATAATCCATGGTTGATAGCTATGCTTTTGAAAAATGTCACATGTATGCTCTCTCATGTGTAAATGCCTTTACATGCTCTTGACATGTTTTTGTGGCCTTTCTATGCTTAATTTGTGGTTGGATGGCTAGGTTATTGATCATATGGGGCCAAAGGCTCATTTGCCATCATGAATGTTTAGCCCTTATGATTTATCTTGTGGAGGAGCATAAGTTCCTTTTTGTCGCAAAGACATTTCATGTACCATTTACAAATCTGAAAATGAAATGAAAAATGCTTGGAAAATGTGCTCCCATGTCATATGTGCTGAATTTAATTTGCTTTGGGTGCTAAACCGTTGCATGATGCCTACCAATGAGAAGTCTCATACATAGAAGTAGGCACATGGCTCGGTGGCTTTGACATGACATGAGGTGCTTGTGGGTGTTTGTGATGGTCTTATGGTTAGAATGGCTGTCCTAGCATGAAGTTTGTGTGGCTTTGCCATTTTTATATGCTTTGATCATGTTTAGGACTTTCCTCATGAGAGGCAAGTTTTTCGCAAAATTGCCAAAATCCATCTTAGCTTCGTCCAATGGTTGTGAAACTTGGTGATCATGTAGTTGAGATCGATACGAAGCCGTAGAGTATCTAACTTGCTCATTTGGACATGTGTAGCATTCTTTGTTGAATTTTGTCTATTTGAGAAGCTCTATGTTGAAAGTTTTGCATTTTTGGCTTGAGTCATGCATTGCCAACAAGGGGGAGAAGTTTGAGCTTGAAATGGCTTAATGGACGCATTTAGAAGGTTTTCAGGTGGTTTCGAGCCATTTCTAGGCTCTGTTGTACACCGGTCTGACCGGTGATGAGCACCGGTCTGACCAGTGTGAGTGCTGGTCCTGTACACATGTTAGGCACCGGTCTGACTGGTGGTGATGACCGGTCTGACCGGTGTGAGCTGAAATTGCTGCAGCTGCCCCCGTTTTCGACCGTTTTGCATGCATTCGTCCAGGGGGAGTTACATTGGTTCAGAGGGAGCTTGCATGTGTGCAGGGGGAGCTCTTTGAGAGTTTTCGAGCTTTGTTTCGGTGGTTTGTGCTCTTTGCTTGAGCTTTGCTTTGTCTCGGGTGTGTCGAGCCGTTGCCCTTGCCTAAGGGGTCCGAGACTTGTTTTCTTCAAGTGATCTTGATCTTTGCCTTTGTTCGGCTTTCGATCGCTTGTTGGAATTTCTTTTTATTCGTTTCGTTTCTTTTTCTTTTCTCTCTTGCTACTTTCGTGTGGGTGTTGTCAATGCACTCATCAAGGGGGAGATTGAGGACCATGTGTGGTTCGAGGACCGGTGGATGGTCGCTTACTTGTGTGATGAGTGATTGACAACGTTGTGTGGACTGATTCTTGGCTAAGTATTGCAGGTGCAGGTTGCGGCTTGACTGGTGTTGGTGCAGGTGAAGAACAAGCGCGAAAGGTCGTCGCCGGTGAGGCCTCCAGGTGTGGAGAAGACAAGTAGGCTTCGTTCGAGGGACCCGGTGGCCAGCGGGGTTAAGTGCGGGCCGCATTGTGGCATGAACAGCAAGATGAAGTCGTGGACGGTTTCTTGGTTGAGCCTCAAAACCAAGGTCGAGCCGGGACTATGTGGGAGCCAAGTCATGAGTGGAGATTGGCGGAGGCTACACCGAGTTCGCGGGGTTTCCGGTGGTTCACCAGAAAACCACTGGGTTCCTTGGTTGATCCACAAAGCCAAGACCGAAGAACCGAAGACGGAGGTGCAGCAGCACCAGACCGGTCTGACCGGTGGGTCTGACCGGTCTGACCGGTGGGGACCGGGCTCGGCGGTGAGGAGCACCGGCTCGACCGGTGTGCGACGACGCAGTCCGAATCTTCGAAGCGGAGGACACGCGTCGGGATCGCATGGCTTGCGTCGAGGCTACGCAGGTGCGGTCGCAGCGGCATCCGCCCGATGGTGAAGACATCAAGAATTCCAAATCCGCCCTTGAGGGGCTTGTATCCCTAGTTGTTAGAGAAGGGCATTTTAGACATTCGGTTGCCTCCATATAACCCAAGAGGTGAGAGGATGGCAGCCAACTCTTGGAACCCTAGCTCATTAGTTTTCCTATTTTCCACCTATTTTCCTTAGGTTTTCTCTAGGACTAGCAAGAGAGCTTCACGGAGAGATCTTGTAGAGAGGGATGGATGATCGGGCGGCTTGCTAGACCTTGTACGAACCTTTGTTTCATGTATAGATGATTCGGCGTGGTTCCTCAAGGTTTGGATGTGTTTTCCCCGGTTGTTCTTGGTGGTGATTTTCGGAGCCCTCTCTCGGTGATTTCCTTGGGTTGTTTTCGGGGCTTTTCTCTTGGGGATTTGATGGGGGAAATTTGTGGGAACCCTTCGTGATTCTTTGGGCTGTGATTCCCCTCCCAAATCCGTGAGTAAAAGTGCTCGATTTTGGGGTTTCTTGAGTTCTTGGGTTGGAAGTGCTTTCGGCGGGATTTCTTCGATTCCTCCTTTTTGGACGAGTTTTGGTGGGATTAAACTTGGCTATGAACTCCTCATGAGGTGTTCATGATATCCCCAAAGTCTTGTTCAAGTCCGTGGAGCGATTCGGGAGATCGAGATTTGGATTTGGGGGAGTTGACCCGCGGGTGCTTGTTCATCCCGAGCCGCCCGGGCTACACCGGTCTGACCGGTGCTCTTGACCGGTCTGACCGGTGCGAGCCCTTGTGGGATTTTGCTCGGGTGAACGTCTTGGTGTGTTCGTTGTTGTCCCGTGTTGCTGCTTGTTTCGAGTTTGGGTCCGTTTGGTGGTCGGTTGGCCCGTTTGGTGCCTTGGGGGCTTTCGATCGCCATCGGTCCGACCGGTGTGTCTCACCGGTCGACGGTGTAGAGCCACTTAGTGGAAGTTGCTCGCGTTCACTGCGGGGACCGGTCCGACCGGTGGTGCTCACCGGTCCGACCGGTGTGGGTCCGTAGACTCGAGGTTTGGTTTTTCCGCTGCGTTTCTCGGGTCGGAAGGTTGCGTGTTGGTTCCTAGGTCCAGTGGCACTCCAGTGGCTACGTGGGCTTGACCAACCTTGGTAGTGAGTCGGAGACGTGTGTTGGAAGCCGCGTTCATCTTGTTGGAGTTTTCATCTCCTTCGAGAAGAATTTTTATCGGCTCCCATTCACTCCCCCCTCTCTGGTTCGCCGTATCGGTCCTTCACAAGTTCATCTCCGTGTGTGCATTTGGAAGTGTTATGTTTATGTAGGAAAACATGGACATAAAGGACAAATTCACAACAAGTTCAAAGCAGCAATTAAGAAGTCTTGTTCGTGTTCATGAGCTTGATGAAATCACTTCCAATGGTCGTAAGGACCAAAGTGTTACAAAGGAACATCCCCGAGGATTGAAGCGTAAAAGACTGGACTTCATGCACGGACAACCTCTATCTTGGACGCGAGGATGACATCATCAAAATAGTGCAAGTAGAGGGGGCAAAGTGCATAAATACATGAGGACCCACAGGAACGAAGGGGCGACCGAACCGGGCCGGGATGGGCCTAGGCTGGTTGGCCAAGCCGGCCGGCCTGGCCCACTCCGGGGGTCGGTTCGGCCCCCCTTTTCTTGCACCCGAAGGATCTTCAACCCTAAGTTCGTGGAGGCGCCGCCATTCGCAAGGAGAGAGCCATTCACACCGAGAAGCCATTCACAAGCTAGAGAGAGAGGAGGAAGATCTTCGGAGAAGGATCGCTCAACTCGAAGGAAGCACCAACAAGTGGAGAAGAAAGAAGACATCATCGGAAGCGTCACCATGATCAATGGTGCTATGTCTAGCACCTTGATGCTGTAATCTTCTCATTTGTCCATGGGTTGTAATCGATCTTGAGATGTAATCTCTACCTTGTTCGGATATCTATCTATTATCTAGTGTTGAAGATGCTTTAATGTTTAAGATTAGCTGCCATGCCGTAAAGGGAGTAAAGGGAGTAAGGCCCCAATGCTTTCTTGGATCCATTCAATACGCCGTGTCCATCATAGGTCTAGTCATGAATACCTCTATGTAGTGACAGTACGGGGGGAGGGAAAGCGTGAAACCGTGGTCACAACCCCCGATAGATTAGATCAGTTTTCATGCTTTAAACGGTTGCATGTTCAAGTATCATAGACCCATGGGCAAATGTCTTTTACATATCTCGTCGGCTTAATCGTTCTCTCTAGTATAGTGTAGTTGTTTTCTAGTTTAGCTGTAGATTAGGGTTTGGGTAAGTTAGTGAGTAGAGGTAGATCAAATGCTTGTAATCTCCTTGCTCCGCGGATTAACAAGAACCTAGGGAATCCCGTGGTGAAAAAGGTGTAGGTCCGTACGCTTGCGGATCGTAGGTGGATACGTCTTGTATCCGTCAACAGGCACCCGGAAATGACTTGAGGATCCAATTAGGAAGCACCATGTGGAAGCATATGGAGAACCATGGCAAGGTCGATTCGGCCGATCCAAGGGGTCGGCCGACTCGGGCCCACCACGTCTTGCGTTGTGCTTTCTCCCAGTGACAGATATGTGGTCCCTTATGACGGTTCCAAGTGCCCACGGGTTTGGAGGCGGTTTATTCGGGTTGTGGGCCCTTGAATCCTTGTGTTAAACATGTGGTGGCATCTGATTCGTTGGGAAGTGCTTCTCTTGGATTGATGAGGTGTCATGGACACATGGCATCCTATGTGCCAGCACGTCGCCTCGTGGTCTAGTGTGTGTCCCACCGGGCCCACATGACGTCTTGTGCGTATCTCTCTCATCCGGGCTCCAATGTATGTAAATGATATATCCATTTTGATCTTCTCAACGAGCCCGTTGCAATGGTTCCAACCAATATGTCATTTCAGGTTGTTTATGATGATGCCATATCTATGTTGTTGGTTTACTTGCTCTCAATTGCATCATTCCATGTGCATTTCGATGTGTCCCCCAACAAAAGATAGAAACACCAACACTTGTGGAAATTGTCAGTATAAACCCCTATTCTAGTGTTGATGATCACTTTTTGTTTATTCTATGCAGGTATTGACGGCCTAAAAGTGGTACTTAAGAACCGTCAACACTGGCATGCATTGATGAGGTGGAAGGATAAGGTGTGCTTTTGCTCTATTTCTCATACTAATTTTCTACATTCAAAATACACCACAACTTGTGGAAATTGTTAGTATAAACCCCTATTCTACTGTGGATGTATATTTATCATGCTAAGATGCTGGAGTTGACGGTTATAAATATGGTGTTTAACAGCCGTCAACAACTCCCCACACTTGACCTTTACTCGTCCCGAGTATAGGAAGAACAAATCAAGCAGGACATGATATCCAGAGATATGAAGTGAGCATAAGAGATATTCCAAACCATACCTTGTACTTGTGAACTATGTGAAGTGTCTATCATGCCATCTTGGGCAGTTGAGGAATGGAACGATCATGAATCAAATCACTTCTGCTCATCATGTCAAGTAATTTGGGGGTTTTGCAATAATTTTCAAAACAAACTTTGCTTAGCTCCTCATTTGATTCTCTCAGATTGCTCCTTGTGTACAAGTCCTCACCAAGGCATTAGAATTGCCTTTCTTCATCCTACTTTTAATGATGGCTATATGTGGAGTTCATGGTAGGATAGAAGATAAAGCATACTTGTTTCACATATATTGCAAAGTCAAAAACTCTTTTTTGCATGATTTTCTCCTCTCTCCTTCTTGAAATATTTGAGACATGGGCTATCTTCTCTCTCTTTTTTTGGTCATGATTTTTTAGCATGTCTTTCTCTTTTTTTTCAATTTGCATAGCCCAGTCTCTTTTGGAGATATTTGGGGAGGGGTAAATCATGGGACTATGCACGAGGCTTTATTTAGTGGAATAGATGGATGATACAATGCTAACTTCCAGTGTAGAAGCATAGCAAGGGGTAAATGGTGGTGTGCACATAAATCTTGATCATGAAAGCATCCCCTCTTTCAGGTCGCATAGTGGTATATGATCCACCGCCTCTCGCAATGGACGCCCCTGATCTGATCACTGCTCCTGAGGCGGTTGTGGGTCGGTGCCTTGGGTTGGTTTCACCCGGCATGTTGGTTGGTAGGTGTGGCCGGCCCTCTAGGTGCGGCCGGCCCACATCCGTGCTGTGTGAGGCACTGCCTTCGCTTAGGGACACCTAGGATCACCTTGGAATGACGGTTGTGGCGGTTGAACGGCCGGACAAGTGGACCGATTGATCTTAGCCTCCACCTTTGGATCAAACCAACGTTTCCTTGGTGGATCTCGTTCATCCAAGTTGTCCTCATGGGAGAGGAGGTGCCCTGGACTAGGGTCATGTCGGTGTTTTAGACCGGCAACCTACTAAGGGGAGTACCCGAAGTAGATGAATGTGGCCTCGCCGAGATCGGTAACTCGAAGGAAGAGACACGTGGCACATAATTTAGATAGGTTCGGGCCGCGAGGTGCGTAATACCCTACGTCTTGTATGCTGTGTAGATCTGGATTGATTGGGCACGATTACAAGATGGTGTAATAGTCCGCCGTGAGATGAGATTGGATGCTAGAGAAGGGTCCCTGCCTCGCCTTATATAGTCCGGGAGGTAGGGTTACAAGTCGGAGTAGGGAGAGAGTATAGTCGAGTACGTCTAGGAGTCTTCCATACAGTGCGGGACATGTACAGCTTCCTAACCGAGTACTTCTCCTCCGTAGTCCTTGTGCTCCACACCATCAGGTGCCGTGTAGCGCAAGCCGGGTAGTCCCAGGGGCCCACCGAGTAGTCGGTCCTGGTACCCACCGAGGTAGTGGGCCCAGGGAGGTCCATACGACAAGCCCCCGAGTACTTTGTAGTCAAGAAGGATAGCTTCAAGTAATCTTGACGACCTTAACGAGTAGTCCTCAAGCGTCCCCGAGTACTACAAGTCAAAAGTCCTCAAGAGTAGTCGAAGCATCCCGAGGCTGGAATGTACTCCAGCTGATATCTGAGCAATCCTGAAGTCTTCTCGAGTAGTCGTAAGCGTCCTCGAGTGCTGCCGTCAAAGGTCTTCAAAAATGCCAGCGTTGTCTTGAAGCCGAGGCTGATATGGAAGTGCGATTGCAAAATCGCACTCCATATGGAGTAGCCCCTGAGCCTTAGGTTGAGTCGTAGGCTCTGGCTGAGGGTCCATCTGAAGTTTTGGCAAGAATATCCCGAAAAGTCCGGAGAGAAAAAACCGAAGGACACGTGGCACGGAGCCCCCGATCCTTGAGTCGAGTACTTCCTCTTGAATTGAAGGGTCATCTTGTAGAATGTGTCCTGAGATGCTCCTGAGTCTTGTCGCTTCCCAGGTAGTCGAGTAGAAGTAGCTGAGCCCCCGAGGTGAGGCACATCGATTAGTAGAATACGAAGAGTCACGCGCGGCCGCTGAGTCAGCCGAGCGCAGACTTATCCACCCGGCCGTTGGAGGGCCGCTTTGACTTATAAATAGAAGCCAAAACCCTTAGGGTTTTTCACCCATCGCTGCTGTAGCCATTTCGAATAGATCTTGGCCGAAATCTCCTCCAGCACACGCCGCCGCCGCTGTAGATCCAAGCGCGCCGCCACCCAGAGCTGCCAGAGTAGCCCCCGAGCGAATGCGCGTGAAGACGCCGTGCACTTGGAGAATGAAGCCATCGCCATCCAAGTACGCGAAGACCGCCGGGAAGAAGAGGGGCTGTGACGAGGCCGCCGCGGCTGCCGCGGAGGCAGCACCGCTGATGTCTCCACCGCGGCCAGATCCGAGCCGCGAGTGGAAAAAGTCGAAAACGAAGACCGAAGATCTGCTGGCCCTCCTCAACAGCGAGTTCATCCGTGAGAAGGAGATGGACATGTGGAGGGCCGCCGCCGGGGATCCATACCCCATGGAGAAGAGCGAGGACGAGATTCCGATGTTCGCGTGCTTCGCGGAGCGCGGGCTCGCGCTCCCTGCAAGCGACTTCTTCAAGGGCCTTCTGGGGTACTACGGCGTTGAGTACCTCAACCTCAACCCCAATGGTATTTTCCATACCGCTGTCTTCGTCCACTTTTGTGAAGCGTTCCTGGGGATCAAGCCCCACTGGATCCTGTTCTGAAGTTTTTCTGGGTGAAGCCGCAGCCGTGCGCCAGCAACCCGCGAGTAGTCGGTGGAGCAGGCATCCAGATGCGAGAGGACGCCGCCGAGCAGTACCTCTCGTACAAGCTCATCGACTCCAACCAAGACTGGAAGGCGAAGTGGTTCTACGTCATGAACCACCACCCAGGATTGCCGAAGCCGAGCGGGAAGCAGCTGAAGCATCACGCCTGGTGGAACACGGAGCCCACGATGCAGGAGGGGATCCAGCTCCCCGAGCTGTTGGCGCGCATCAAGGTGCTGAGAGAAGCCGGGCTGAGGGCCGAGCACGTGGCCTTCAGCTTCAAGAAGCGCAGGGTGCAGCCTTTGATGGCCCGCGACACCCTGGGCTTCGAGTACACCGGCGACGACGACACGTCGCGGATGCCTGGAGGTGAAGTCGACGACGACGACATCGTTGATATGCTGACGCGCATCTTCAAGGACATGCCACCGTACACGGCGTGCCCTGTCCCAGAGTACTCCGCCACGCGCCCGCCAAAGGAGGTAAGTAGCCGTACCCCCTAGTCGAGTACCCATCCTTGTGAGTAGTCGCGCTGATGTCTTGTGTCTTGCAGGACGACTTAAAGAAGTTCGTCTCCGAGCCGCAGCCGCCCCCTCAGGAAGTCGAGATCCCGGAGGAGGGAAAAACCAACGCCAAGGAGCGGCGGGAAGTTGGCGAAGGAGATGACACCGTCATCGTAGAAGACACGTCCAATGAGGACGACGACGAGGAGACGCTGCAGGACCGCTTCCAGCTGCGGTCGAGGTTCAGCCGTCCCGGCTTACCTCATGTGCCCCTCGTGCAAGATCCGCCGGCTAGCCTGGAGGCTAGTCTGGCTGCGCCGCCACGAAGGCCGCACAACCCCGCCCGCAAGCGGGTGACGAAGAAGCTGAAGGTCTCTGATACCACGCCCCAAGAGGTAGGACGTCTTGACTAGTGTAGTCGAGTACTAGTAGCTCGAGTTCACTTGCTGATGACTGAGCTTCCTTGCTTGCAGGAGGTGCCGCCTACGGAGCCCGCTGATCAGGGCGACGAAGGCGAGTGGGACACAGTGGGGGAGCCCGCTGGGAGTCATAGCCCCGCCCCCATTGTTGAAGAGCTCTTGGCGCAGCTGGAGCGCCAGCCCCCTGCTCCTCAGGGGAGCGCGGAGCCCTCAGCCGCCATCGTCGAAGAGGTGCGGCCGCGGGAGCACGGAGAGGGCGCGCGCACCGCCGCCGTCACTGCAGAAGAGGCAGTGGCCGCCGAGGCGCAAGAGGAAACACCCACCGAGGGTGGACTGGTAGACATTGCCAGCATCCTCGGTGCCCCGACTGTGATGATAGTCCGGTCAAGCTTGTAAGTGCTGAGCCTTCCCGAGTAGTACTTGGTGTAGTAGTCGAGCTTGATTGACAACCAATTTGTACTTCTGCAGGAAATCAACAGATCTGTCTTGGGAGGGAGATGAGCCCTCTACGGCGGTGGCGGAGGAAGAAACCGCGCCGCCCACCAGGATCCCACTCCCGCCCCCCAAGCGGAGTCCGAGGCGCCGGCTGCTGGAGCTGCATTGCCCGAGGCCAGCGTGGTCGAAGGTGAGTACTTCTGCTGAGGCTTTAGCATTACCCAAAGAGTAGTCGTAGTCGCTAATGCACTTGTCTTCTTCTTGACAGGTGCCGAGGCCGAAGGGAGCGACATCCCGGCGGCGGTGCCCATGCAGAACTTGACACGACAGGAGTCGGAGGCTGCCCAAGGAGCCCCCGAGCAGATGGAGGAGGCCGCCGAAGAGGCCGCCGTGGACACCGGAGGGGAGGAGGCCACCGTGCCGCCGGAGGCTGCTCTGGAGGTGGTTGTCCGCTCCCCGGAGATCCAAGACGCAGAGCCCATCCGCTCTGCGCCGATGACTGAGGCCGCTGCGAGTTGTCGTGGCGGGGTGGAGCTGCTGGCAGATGACCTGGTCGACCCGGCGACGGTGGCCAGGCATCTGGAGGCGGTCCGCCAGGCTGAACAATGGATGAAGGTGAGTAATCTTTACTCCTGAGTAGTCAATCCTCTGTTGTTGAGTACTCATTTATCATGTGTTGTCTGTGCAGGACGTCGTGGAGAGGTCCCGCGAGAAGTCTAGCATGCTGCAAGGCTTCGGCAACGCGGTGCTCCAGGCTGAAGCGCTGGAAGATCAACTCTTGAAGTCGCGGAAGCACGCGGCCGCCATGCAGCCCAAGCTCGACGCCGCTTTTGCCAAGTATCACAATGACATCCAGGAGATGCAGGCAAAGAGTGACAACTTGGTGCGGAAGAACAAGACACTCCGCAACAAAAACAAAGGTACACCGCTTGACTTGTTGGGTAGTTGTTTGGAGGTCGAGAGGTAGTCTAACCCGCTGCGCCTTGTTGTTTTGCAGAGCTTGAGACCAGGGCGGAGCAGTTGAGGACCTCAGAGACAGATATGAAGAACCTCTTCTACCGGGAGCGGGGAGGCCCGCGGTGTACTCGAGCTTGACTATAAGGAACTTGCCTTCGAGTGCGACAAGCACATGGAGCTTCGCATTGCTTCCGATCGCGACCTCGTCAACTGCTACAAATCGTTGCAGAAGTTGAACGAGGACTGCGAGGCGCTGCGGGCCCAGCTGAAGGACCTTGAAGTAGTCGCGCTTCCGATAGCAAGACTCTTGGTGCCTCATCCTGGCGGCCCCAAGATCACGCCGCTCGTGGATCGCCTCAAGGAAGCCCCCAGCCGGCTGGCGACGTATGTGAAGCATCTGGCGAGATTGATCCCGAACCAGGTGCTGGCCTTCATGAAGTCTTACTTCCCGAAGGCGCCCGTGGAAGTAGTTGCTGGCGGGGTAGCCGCCAATTTTACAGATGAGCAGTATGCGGAGCTGCTGGAGCAGATGGCGCCCATTGCGGAGCAGGTCGCCGAAAAGCTTAACCTCCAGTAGTCCTGTAATAGTTAGCTCATAGCAGTATGTGTACAAAAACATTTGTAATGTAATTGTTCAAGTGTTAATGAAAGAAAAGTTCCATCAATGAGTACTCGTAGTCGCGATCTTAGAGTGTGGAGCCCCATCGTGGAGTTGATGCGAGTAGTCGTACTCGGTAGTAGTACCGTTAAGGGAAGTAGATAGTAAAGAAGTTGATGATCAATCATACTTTATTCCTGAAGAAGTACACCTGGATGGCCAGGGCCGTAGTTATAGAGTAGTCGCCTGGACCCGGAGGCCGCTTACAGCTAAGTGGTGCTAGGGCGAGTAGCCGCTTACAGCAGTAGATCCGTAAGTAGCCGTGTAGGCTAGATCTTGGAGTACATGGTCTCTTAGTAGACCGCTGCTAGAGTCCTTTGTCGCTCGTCGCAGCCCAGGATCCGTAGGTAGCCGCGTGGGCTGGATCTTGGAGAGGAGTAGTCCGGAGACTGGTGCCTGGACCGAAGGCCGCTTACGGCAGAGGGGTCTTGATGTAGTCGTGTAGACTTGGACCCCAGAGTAGTCGTGTAGACTAGGCGTAGAACCGACAGAGCTGGTCGACGTTCCACGAGTTGTTGATGTCTTCGCCTTCAAGTGTCTGGAGGCGGTAGGAGCCCGGCCCAGTCACCTTTGCCACGGTGTAGGGACCTTCCCAGGGGGAGCTGAGCTTGTGTAGTCCTTCTGTGTTCTGGATACGACGGAGGACAAGATCACCAACGTTGAAGGAGCGTTCCTTGATGTTGCGATCATGGTAGCGTCGGATACCCTCCAGGTACCTTGCTGATTGGACAAGGGCGGCGCAGCGAGCTTCTTCGAGTGCATCGATGTCAACTCTTCTGCTGTCTTCAAAGACACCTTCGTCGTAATGCTCCATTGCTGGTGAGTTCCATATGACATCGGCAGGGAGGATTGCTTCGGAGCCGTAGACCAGGAAGTAAGGGGATTGCCCCGTTGGCTTGGAAGGCTGAGTACATAGCCCCCATAGTGCATTGGGTAGTTCCTTGATCCACTTGCCTCCTTTGGAGTTGGCAGCGTCGTGTAGCCGCTTCTTGAGAGCGTCGAGCACCATCCCATTGGCGCGCTCGACTTGTCCGTTGGCCCGAGGATGGGCAACTGAGACGTATCGGACGTCGATCCCGCTGTTCTCGCAGTACTCCCAGAACTGGTGGTTGTTGAAGTTGGAGCCCAGATCTGTGATGATGCGGTGGGGTAGTCCGTAGCGATGTACGTGTTCATCCAGAAGTCGAGTACTCGTCGGCCTTGGGGCATGTGACCGGCTTGACCTCGATCCACTTGGTGAACTTGTCGATGGCCACCAATACTCGTTGAAACCACCGGCGCGGTTGGCAGTGGCCCAATCATGTCGAGCCCCCAGCAGGCAAAGGGCCAGGTTGGCGGTATGGTGACTAGCTTGTAGGCTAGGACGTGTTGCTGCTTGGCGAAGTACTGGCATCCTTGGCACCTTCTGACGAGTTCTCCAGCATCGCCCAGAGCAGTGGGCTAGTAGAAAGCTCGCCGGAAGGCCTTGCTGACCAGCGTGCGGGAAGACGCGTGGTTGTCGCAGACGCCCTTGTGGATCTCCTCCAAGATGTCCTTGCCTTCTTGCCGAGGGACGCACTTCATGAGTACTCCGGAAGATGCGCCCCACTTGTGAAGCTTATCTCCGACGATGACACACCCGATTTTCCGAAGGAAACCGAGTGCATACCTATATGCATGCCAGGATCAAGTTTCATGCATATAGTGACATATAAGTTAATACAGAAACAGTATCACGTAAGAAAAGGAAAGGTTATCATAGATTTACGCTTAATCCTGGAAACGAAGGCTCCAAACATCATAGGCAATCAACTGGGGGTTGCGTACGCCTAGCTCCAGCAACATCTTCAAAGCAGCTTCCTCTTTCTGAGCAACATTGTTTATAGCAAGGGTGAGCACTTGTCGTACTCAGCAAGTGTGGGGAAAAGAATGAATGCAAAGGCTTTATAGTGGACTGGGCTATAAGAATTTAAGCAATTTTAGTTGGTCAAGTTTTATTAGCACCTGCTTACTAATAAAGTATAAGTTTATACCAACCCACATTAAGCATAAGATAAGAGATACGCCATAAGCACATGGCAAGCATAATCAGAGAACACGATTTAAGTCCATCTTCAAGTTCAATTATCATGTGAGGGTCCAGGCCGCTCTTGACCGTGAGCACGGCTAATCGATTAGTTTTACACTCTGCAGAGGTCGTACATCTTTACCCACAAGTCGCGTAAAAGTCCCGAAGAACTTTAGACCCAACCATGCGATGCCGGCCAAGCATCATACCACACTACCGAGGTGTGATTGCATAGGGACGCTACAAGGCCTTTACAAAGAGTCCTCCCGTGCGTATTAGTCCATAGTAGTATGTCATAGAGGCTATCTTTCGTACCACACTTCTATTACGGACGGTCAGCCATAGAGTCTTCCGTTCCAACACCACTCCGGAATAGAAGAGCCATAAAAGCATTCCTCCGTCCCCAACCTACTATGCGAGTAATAACCACACAAAGACTTCCCTAATTAATCGACCAAGACCAGAGCCATATAGTCCTTGTGGTTGCACAGTTGTCCTGGGTGGTCGCTCCATGTTCCGATTAAACATATGGTCTTGTATTAAACATTCAAAGATATAACATAAAGGTATCACATGATTCATCATTATTGTTCATTAAAACCACCATAACCCAGGTATAGCAACTAAGCATAGCTACCCAACATAAAGATAAACCCGTTTGATCAAGGCATAGGATAAATAACACTAGTTAAACCTTAAACATGGGTCCCATCTAAATTAATGCAAGCATATGCAATAGTGATTAATAAAGTTACTGGGACAAGAACAAGGACACACTTGCCTTTAACCAAAGTAATGTCGTTGCTCAGAATATCTTCAACTTCAAGCTCTTCCAAGCTTCTCAAACGGCGTTCACTCTAAGCGCATCAATCATCGGGCACAAACATACACAAAGGAAACAAACAAGCATACTAAGAACAAAACACCAATCATAAGAAAGCTTTAAAAGAACGCACTAAAGGATAGGCTTGATTAGATGGATCACTAAAGACACAAAGGGTGCTTGGAAAGGCTTGGTTAGTTTTAAAGAGATGGTTGTGGAAAATTGAGCAAGGACCGGAAAGATCACACTTAGATTGAGCTGAGAAAAGAACGTCTAACAAACGTTTTGCATATATGATAGAACAAGGCTATGAGCTAGGTTCATTTTAATTAACAAAACAAATATAAAGGATATTTCAGAAATAAAATACCCTAGGTTAATATTAATATTAAACTTTGTTTATAAAACCAGTGTAAAGAACTAGTCAAGTTTTATTAATAAAGATTCATATATTGATTAAACCGATTAAACATTTAATTTAGAAAAACTAAACTATATGACAATCTAAATGAAACTTTGTAATTCGAGTAGATCACATTATTATTAAAAACATTATGGTATTGACATTAATCAAATTAATATTTATTATAAAACTCGATGTAAAAGCCTAAGCAAATTTTAATTAGAAAAGATTAATTAATTATTAAACAAATTAAAATTGGGTTTACGAAAATCGAGATAAAGATCTAATTAACTTTTATGTATAAAAACATGTGATAGAAACATTAATCAAATTAAATTTGATTATGAAAACGAGGTATAAATCTATACAGCTTTTATTTGGAAAAGACATGTATAACTAGACATTAATCAAAATTAATATTAATTTTATTTTCAGAAAACAAAACATGGTGAAAACACACCACTAACGCGTGCTTTACATTATTATGGACCTAACTCAACTTGAACGGATTAAATCGGAGCTAAAACGAAGATTTGATGAGCAAAACAAGGTTGCAGGGGCCTGAACAAGATTAACCGTAGACTTCAGGGGCTAGCTAAGAAGATTTGCAAGACACACTAAATAGTGCTCAGAAAAAGGTTAAAGATCGGGGTTAGATCTGTAAAAGGGCACTGGTTGGATCTGGATGCAGAGATCTAATAGATTTAGGGGTTTTTGCGCAAGATTTACAAGACACAATATTGAAACTAATTAATACTAGATCTCGCTGGCAGCCCTGGTGATTCCAATCGCCGGCGGCCAGGGGTGCCAGGGGTTCGGCCAGGGCGCGAAATCGAAAGAGGGGATCGAGGTGGACTTACTGGTTTGCTCACCAAGGGTGGAGGCGGGCCGCAGGTGGCCGACAACAGATGGACAGCGGCGGTTGGCGGACTTCAAGGTGGTAGCGCCGCCCCGGGGAACGTCCGGCGACAAGAAGGGGCGGCAGAGCTGCGGCACGACGAGCTGGATCTTGCGGCGGGGACGGCTTGCTCCAATCGGTGCTCTCGGCGGCGAATCGAGCGGCGGCCGTCGGCGAGCTTGGCGCCGGGGCGGCGGGACGCGGGGCGGTGGCGCGGGCCGGGCAGGGGGAGGTGGCCTAGGGCTCGCGGGCGCGCGGTTCGGCGCCGCTTTTATAGGGGCGCGGGCGGGGCCGGAGCGGACGCCTCCCCCGGGCGGCGGGTGGCGGCGTCGGCCGGCCGCCTCCCCCGGCCGATGGGCCACGGCGGGCCCGCCGGGCCGGAGCGGAGCGGGTACGGGCGGGTCGAGCCCACGGGCTCGGCCCAGCCTGGTAGGATAGGTTTCTTTTTTTTTGAATGTATTTCCAGTGCGAAGAATAATCCAGAAAAATCTGTAAATTATTTTAAAGCACGAAAAATACTCAGAAAATCACAAAAATTCCTGGAAAATTCCTAGAGATAGATTAAGACATGAACAATCCAAATGAAGCATTTGGTGCTCATAAAAAAGATTTTAGAGTCCTCTAATAAATAGAAATAGCTCAAAGAAAATGAGAATAAATTCCAGAAAAATCCGGAAAATTCTCGGAAGGTTTTGGACAGCTCTTAAACGCGTTTTTGAAACCTTTTTGCACTCAAGAACCACTAGATGCATCGGCATGAGTGCAACACACACAACTTTTTATTTTAATTTAGAAAATCAAACAATGGATTTTTCCTATACTATATTCCCTGTAAAGAAAATAAATGTAAGAAAAATTTTAAAATTATGAGAAAATCGTTATTTAATTATTTTCTCTATTCACATCCTGAAATTGGAAATTTCAGGGTGTGACAAATCTACCCCCCTTAAAAGGAATCTCGTCCCGAGATTCGAAAAAGGCTAGCAAGAGACAAGGGTTTATTTCGAACTCTTTCATATCCTTCAACAATATTCTTCCTTTCATATTACAGAAAAACTTTCCACAGCCTAACTTATATTATCATCCTTAGGAATCGGGGGTCTTGTCTTGCTTGTGTCGTTGTCGCCATTCCCTCTTAAAATGACGAACTAGAAATTTCTTTGGGCATCTGTTGATAAAGTGTCCACCAGCTTTGCAATAAAAACAAGCTTTACTTTCCCTAATGTTCCTACGATTTTGTGGTGTCTCATAAATCACTGGTATTGTGACACCATGAGGATATTCTAGATATGCATCTTCATTGTGATCTTCAGGAAAACCTTGGGCTTGAGACATATGATGTAGGTGAGAATTGTTATTGGCTTCCCCTGGATATTCCCGTTTTCTCTTCTTACTCATGATCTCCTGTAGTTTGCTTTCTAGCCCAATGGCTTTGTTGATTAAATCTTGTAGACTGGAATAATCATGTAAGCTTAGTATACTTTGAAGGTCTTCATTCAACCCTTTGATGAAATGCTCTCGTTTCTTCTTATCACTTTCAGCTGATCTTGGGGCATACAGAAATAATTGAACAAACTTATCCCCATACTCAGTTACCGTCATCTGTCCCTGCTTTAAGTTAAGGTACTCCTTCCTCTTGAGCTTCATCGCTTTCACAGGATTATGGTGTAAAATAAAGTTGTCTTTGAATTCCTTCCACACAATACTCTCAGGTTGCTGATGTCCATTGGTGTAAGAATTCCACCGCCCTGAAGCTGCTCCTATAAGTTGCCAAGATGCATACAAAGCTTTCTCTCCATCATTGCATGGTATCGTATCTATCTTCTCTTCAATTGTCTTGATCCAGTCTTCAGCTTCTAAGGGGTATGTGGTACTGGAGAACATTGGCGGCTCAGTCCTCATGAACTCTACATACTTATCGTCTGAGGGTGGATATGATAACCCATCATGATTGTATCCATAGTCACCACTGTTTTCATAGATTTCTCCTTGGTTACCTCCTTCTTGGTTTTCCATCTGGTTGGTAGGTAAAGATATGATCAGAAGGGGAACAAGTGTAGTGCAAAACGAGTGGGGGGAAACAAGGAGATGGGAGGTACAAAAGAAGAACCCAACTAAGCATCTGATGTTATTGCGGATGTAAGACCCACAGTACACCAACACTCACTTCAAAAAACTAACACAAGCAATATCATAAAACCAATCATCATCATGCAAACACTGAATTCCACCAATCAAGGCATGGTTAAGGGAACGATACTACACGTTGTTAATATAGTCAGGGGGTATCCTCCTAATAGATCAGAAGTAGCTCCCAAAAAGGATATCCATAAATAATGGATTTTTCCCAGATCAATGAGTACGAAATTATGAGTTCAACCCAACTGGAATCACCTCAATCAGAGGTTCGGAACTCGAGATATGAATTAAGCAAGATGGCTATGTCAGCAGTGTTGGCAGATTCTGAATGCTTCACGAATTCGTATGTCCTGGATACAAAACGAATACTGCTTAATTTTGGACAGAGTGAAACTGATGAAATTCCTGAACTACTCCAATTGGATTTACCTCAATCGGAGGTCTATAGCCCGAGATATAGAATATTGAAGGTAACTAGGTCAGCAGAGTTTACAGTTTCTGATAGCTCCAATGTTTCGGGCATAGCTTCTGAAACATGTACTGGATAGCGCTGAATTTTTGATAGAAATTCTCTTATGAAATTTGGGAACTAACCCAACTGGTTTCATGTCGATCGGAGTCCTGTAGCTCGAGAAAGAATTAAAACAGCGCTGATGTGTCAGAGAGCTGCGCGAATAGATGGAATGTTAAGGGTAACGGTTCTACCAATGAATCAAGGGGGTGTTATTGCTTGAGAGAATGGATAGGAGAGATCGAAGAAATGTTCAAGGAGAGTAAAGATAAATATATAAGAATTCATGGTATGGAGATAAGAAGATGGTTAAGATGTGAGATCCTTCATCAGAGAGGTCAAGGATAAGATAAGAATGGATTGCAGAACAAAAGAGGCATTGAGAAACGGCCAATACTAGCTAGGCTTACGTCCTACAGTCGATACAGCTCTGATACCACTCTGTCACACCCGATTTTCCGAAGGAAACCGAGTGCATACCTATATGCATGCCAGGATCAAGTTTCATGCATATAGTGACATATAAGTGAATACAGAAACAGTATCACGTAAGAAAAGGAAAGGTTATCAGAGATTTACGCTTAATCCTGGAAACGAAGGCTCCAAACATCACAGGCAATCAACTGGGGGTTGCGTACGCCTAGCTCCAGCAACATCTTCAAATCAGCTTCCTCTTTCTGAGCAACATTGTTTATAGCAAGGGTGATCACTTGTCGTACTCAGCAAGTGTGGGGAAAAGAATGAATGCAAAGGCTTTATAGTGGACTGGGCTATAAGCATTTAAGCAATTTTAGTTGGTCAAGTTTTATTAGCACCTGCTTACTAATAAAGTATAAGTTTATACCAACCCACATTAAGCATAAGATAAGAGATACGCCATAAGCACATGGCAAGCATAACTAGAGAACACGATTTAAGTCCATCTTCAAGTTCAATTATCATGTGAGGGTCCAAGCCGC
Source organism: Cenchrus americanus (assembly GCA_947561735.1). Taxonomy (NCBI): domain Eukaryota; kingdom Viridiplantae; phylum Streptophyta; class Magnoliopsida; order Poales; family Poaceae; genus Cenchrus; species Cenchrus americanus. The sequence continues at coordinate 195,795,240 of OX387242.1, forward strand.
TCTTGACCGTGAGCACGGCTAATCGATTAGTTTTACACTCTGCAGAGGTCGTACATCTTTACCCACAAGTCGCGTAAAAGTCCCGAAGAACTTTAGACTCAACCATGAGATGCCGGCCAAGCATCATACCAGACTACCGAGGTGTGATTGCATAGGGACGCTACGAGGCCTTTACAAAGAGTCCTCCCGTGCGTATTAGTCCATAGTAGTATGTCATAGAGGCTATCTTTCATACCACACTTCTATTACGGACGGTCAGCCATAGAGTCTTCCGTTCCAACACCACTCCGGAATAGAAGAGCCATAAAAGCATTCCTCCGTCCCCAACCTACTATGCGAGTAATAACCACACAAAGACTTCCCTAATTAATCGGCCAAGACCAGAGCCATATAGTCCTTGTGGTTGCACGGTTGTCCTGGGTGGTCGCTCCATGTTCTGATTAAACATATGGTCTTGTATTAAACATTCAAAGATATAACATAAAGGTATCGCATGATTCATCATTATTGTTAATTAAAACCACTATAACCCATGTATAGCAACTAAGCATAGCTACCCAACATAAAGATAAACCCGTTTGATCAAGGCACAGGATAAATAACACTAGTCAAACCTTAAACATGGGTCCCATCTAAATTAATGCAAGCATATGCAATAGTGATTAATAAAGTTACTGGGACAAGAACAAGGACACACTTGCCTTTAACCAAAGTAATGTCGTTGCTCAGAATATCTTCAACTTCAAGCTCTTCCAAGCTTCTCAAACGGCGTTCACTCTAAGCGCATCAATCATCGGGCACAAACGTACACAAAGGAAACAAACAAGCATACTAGGAACAAAACACCAATCATAAGAAAGCTTTAAAAGAACGCACTAAAGGATAGGCTTGATTAGATGGATCACTAAAGAACACAAAGGGTGCTTGGAAAGGCTTGGTTAGCTTTAAAGAGATGGTTGTGGAAAATTGAGCAAGGACCGGAAAGATCACACTTAGATTGAGCTGAGAAAAGAACGTCTAACAAACGTTTTGCATATATGATAGAACAAGGCTATGAGCTAGGTTCATTTTAATTAACAAAACAAATATAAAGGATATTTCAGAAATAAAATACCCTAGGTTAATATTAATATTAAACTTTATTTATATAACCGGTGTAAAGAACTAGTCAAGTTTTATTAATAAAGATTCATATATTGATTAAACCGATTAAACATTTAATTTAGAAAAACTAAACTATATGACAATCTAAACGAAACTTTGTAATTCGAGTAGATCACATTATTATTAAAAACATTATGGTATTGACATTAATCAAATTAATATTTATTATAAAACCCGATGTAAAAGCCTAAGCAAATTTTAATTAGAAAAGATTAATTAACTATTAAACAAATTAACATTGGGTTTACAAAAATCGAGATAAAGATCTAATTAACTTTTATGTACAAAAACATGTGATAGAAACATTAATCAAATTAAATTTGCTTATGAAAACGAGGTATAAATCTATATAGCTTTTATTTGGAAAAGACATGTATAACTAGACATTAATCAAAATTAATATTAATTTTATTTTCAGACCACTAACGCGTGCTTACATTATTATGGACCTAACGCAACTTGAACGGATTAAATCAGAGCTAAAACAAAGATTTGATGAGCAAAACAAGGTTGCAGGGGCCTGAACGAGATTAACCGTAGACTTCAGGGGCTAGCTAGGAAGATTTGCAAGACACACTAAATAGTGCTCGGAAAAAGGTTAAAGATCGGGGTTAGGTCTGTAAAAGGGCACTGGTTGGATCTGGATGCAGAGATCTAATAGATTTAGGGGTTTTTGCGCAAGATTTACAAGACACAATATTGAATCTAATTAATACTAGATCTCGCAGGGGGTTAAATGCAAAACTGCCACCTTCTTCTTCCTCTGGACCGGGCGCACAGGAGCACACAGGGGTCGGCGGCGGCCCTGGTGATTCCAATCGCCGGCGGCCAGGGGTGCCAGGGGTTCGGCCAGGGCGCGAAATCGAAAGAGGGGATCGAGGTGGACTTAATGGTGTGCTCACCAAGGGTGGAGGCGGGCCGCAGGTGGCCGGCAACAGATGGACAGCGGCGGTTGGCGGACTTCAAGGTGGCAGCGCCGCCCTAGGGAACGTCCGGCGACGAGAAGGGGCGGAGGAGCTGCGGCACGACGAGCTGGACCTTGCGGCGGGGACGGCTTGCTCCAATCGGTGCTCTCGGCGGCGAATCTAGCGGCGCGCCGTCGGCGAGCTTGGCGCCGGGCGGCGGGACGCAGGGCGGTGGCGCGGCCGGCACGGCGGAGAGGCGGCCTAGGGCTCGCGGGCGCGCGGTTCGGTGCCGCTTTTATAGGGGCACGGGCGGGGGCGGAGCGGACGCCTCCCTAGCGGCGGCGGCGCGCGCGGCGCGCCCGGGCCGGCCTCCCCCGGCCGATGGGCCACGGCGGGCCCGGGCCGGGCCGGAGCGGAGCGGGCACGGGCGGGTCGAGCCCACGGGCTCGGCCGAGCCTGGTAGGATAGGTTTCTTTTTTTTGAATGTATTTCAAGCGCGAAGAATAATCCAGAAAAATCTGTAAATTATTTTAAAGCATGAAAATAATCAGAAAATCACAAAAATTCCAGGAAAATTCCTAGAGATAGATTAAGACATGAACAATCCAAATGAAGCATTTCGTGCTCATGAAAAAGATTTTAGAGCCCTCTAATAAGTAGAAATAGCTCAGGGAAAATGAGAATAAATTCTAGAAAAATCCGGAAAATTCTCGGAAGGTTTTGGACAGCTCCTAAACGCGTTTTTGAAACCTTTTTGCACTCAAGAACCACTAGATGCATCAGCATGAGTGCAACACACACAACTTTTTATTTTAATTTAGAAAATCAAACAATGGATTTTTCCTATACTATATTCCCTGTAAAGAAAATAAATGTAGGAAAAATTTTAAAATTATGAGAAAATCGTTATTTAATTATTTTCTCTATTCACATCCTGAAATTGGAAATTTCAGGGTGTGATAGACGAGGACGAAGTACTTGGCGCGGCGGATGAGCTGCTCGGCCAAGTTCTTGTCCGAGGGAACCTTCTGCTCACTGAGGTAGTCGATGAAGGGTTGCCTCCAGTCCACGTCGATCATCATGACCTCCTGTCCAGCCGGTGGGTGCGCTGGGACAGTGGTCGGTGGCGCCGGCTCCGGGATGGATGGTGCATGAAGCTCGTGAACGAAGACACCCGCTGGTACATGAGTGCGGGTAGATCCAAGCTTCGAGAGGACATCCGCTGCAACGTTGTTGTCGCGGACGATGTGGTGGAACTCGAGACCGTAGAACTTGTTCTCGAGCTTGCGGACTTCTAGGCAATAGGCGTCCATGTTCTCCTTGTTGCGGTCCCAGGACTTGTTGACTTGGTTGATGACCACTGCGGAGTCGCCGTAGACTAGTAGCCGCTTGATGCCCAATGAAGCCGCGAGGCGGAGCCCGTGCAAGAGAGCTTCGTACTCGGCTTCGTTGTTTGAGACCTTCCAGAAGATCTGCAGGAAGTACTTGAGTTGTTCGCCCGTTAGAGAGATCAGGAGTACCCCTGCACCTGCGCCCTCGAGGTTGAGTGAGCCGTCGAAGTACATCACCCAATGCTCTGGTCACACGGTTGGAGTAGGTAGCTGGTTCTCCCACCACTCCGCCATGAAGTCGACTAGCGCCTGCGACTTGATGGCTGTGCGTGGCTTGAAGTCGATGGTGAGGGCGCCGAGCTCGACTGCCCACTTGTAGATTCTTCCAGTAGCATCTTGGTTCCGTAGGATGTCGCCGAGCGGGTAGTCGGTGATGACGGAGATCGAGTACTCCTGGAAGTAGTGTCGTAGCTTCCACGAGGTGATGAGTACCGCGTACGTGCTTCTCGCACAGCCGATAGCGTGCCTTGGACTCGACGGGACCTCGCCGACGAAGTAGACCGGGCGGCCGTACCGGGTAGGCGTGGCCGTCTTCCTGCCGCTCGACGATGATGGCAGTACTGACCACGTGAGTAGGCGCAGCGAGGTAGAGCAGTAGCTGCTCGCCTTTGCGAGGAGCCGTGAGGACCGGCGGCTTCGATAGAAAGTCCATGAGCTGGGCAAGGGCTTGGTCCACCTCTGAAGTCCACACGAACTTCTCTTGGTGCTTGAGTAGTTTGAAGAAGGGGAGCCCCCGTTCTACAAGCTTCGAGATGAATCTGTTCAGTGCCGCCATGCACCCGGTCAGCTTCTGTACGTCTTTGATGCACGTGGGAGCTTTCATGCTGGTGATGGCGGAGATCTTCTCGGGGTTGGCTTCGATGCCGCGTTGGCTGATGATGAAGCCGAGTAGTTTGCCCGAAGGTACGCCGAAGACGCACTTGTTCGGGTTGAGCTTCCAGCGGTACTCGTGCAGAGATGCGAAAGTCTCTTCAAGGTCGTCGATAAGGGTACTGGAGTTTCTGGTCTTGACGACCACGTCATCCACGTAGGCTTCGACGTTCTTGTTGAGTTGCTTCTTGAAGCAGGCATGGATAGCTCGTTGGTAGGTGGCGCCGGCGTTCTTCAACCCGAAGGACATGGTCGTGTAGCAGTACGCGCCAAACGGGGTGATGAACGTGGTCTTCTTCTGGTCTTCTTCCTTGATCGCGATCTGGTGGTACCCGGAGTAGCAGTCGAGGAAGCAGAGCAGGTCGCAGCCCGCCGTGGAGTCGATGACTTGATGAATCCGCGGCAACCCGAAGGGGTCCTTGGGGCAGTGCTTGTTGAGGTCGGTGTAGTCAACGCACATCCTCCATTCGTTCGAGTTCTTCTTACGGACGAGGACAGGGTTGGCGAGCCACTCAGGATGGAAGACTTCTCTGATGAAGCCAACCGCGAGTAGTTTGGCGAGTTCCTTCTTGATGGCGTCCCGTCTGTCATCGGCAAAGCGTCGGAGGTGTTGTCGCTTGGGGGTGGCGTTAGGATCGACGTTGAGGCAGTGCTCGATCAACTCCCTGGGCACTCCTGGCATGTCCGCTGGCTTCCACGCGAAGATGTCGTGGTTAGCCCGGAGGAAGTTGATGAGCGCGTCTTCCTATTTGGGGTCGAGGTCGGCCCCGATGGTGGTGGTCTTGCTGGGGTCGCCTGCTCCGAGGTCGATCGTCTTGACAAGAACCTCCTCAGGTGGCTGAGGCTTGTTGGCGCTGTCAGACTTCTCCGGGATGTCGAGTTCGCTTGTAGCAAGCTTCTTCGATGCAGCATAGACCTCCATCATAGCGTTGGGTACTTGATTCGTAGAGGCGATCTCCACAGCTTTTGTGTCGCAGTCGTGGGAGATCTTCAAGTCCCCTTGAAGAGAGAGTACACCCGCTGGGCTTGGCATCTTGAGTACCAAGTAGGTGTAGTGGGGTACCGCCATGAATTTGGCGATGGCCGGTCTACCGAGGATGGCATGGTAGGAAGTCTCGAAGTCCGCGACCTCGAACTTGATGTACTCGGTACGGTAGTTGTCCCGAGATTCCCCGAAGGTAACTGGCAGGACCACTGTGCCCAGTGGGATAGCCGCGTTGCCGGGGACGATGCCGCAGAAGGGCGTGTTGCTCTTGGTGAGCATGTGGGTGATGTCGAGCTTCATCTTCTTCAAGGTCTTGGTGAAAACGACGTTGAGCCCGCTTCCACCGTCGATGAGGACCTTGTTGAGTTTGGAGCCCGCGACCACCGGCTTCAGGACGAGAGGGAACCGTCCTGGTTCGGAGAAGCTGGTCCATTGATCCCCGCGGGAGAAGGTGATGGGTACCTCCGACCACCTGAGAGGCGTCGGAACTGCTGGTTCAATGCTCATGACTTCTCGACGGGTAGCCTTCTGCTCCCGCCTGCTGGGTAGTCCGCCGAAGAGGACGTTGACGGTCTTGTTGGGTTCCTGGAAGTCATTGTTGTCTCCGTCGTTCTTTTTCTTGCCCTTTTTGTCGTGAGGGTGCGGTGGCTCTAGAGTACTCTTGAGTGCATGCCTGAGCTGGTAGCACTGCTTGGTGGTGTGGTTGCCGTTCAGATGCCACGAGCACTTCTCCTTTAGCAAGTCTTTGAAGCCGTCGGAGTTCTTCTTCGAGTTCTCCTTCGCAGGGCGCTGGATAGCCACGACAGTGTTGTCTGGCTTGCGCTTGCGGTTGGGACCCGAGTAGTAGTAGTAGTTGTTGTTGTTGTTGCGACCGCCTTGGTTCCCGTTGTTGCCACTGCCGCCGCCCGTGTTCTGCTTGTTCTTGCCATGGATGGCGTCGTACTTGGCATTGGCCTTGTCTTCTTCATCCGCCCAGGATGTGATCATGTGCTTGAGGTGGGGGGTGGACTTGGGGTGGCGACGACCGAAGTCTTCGAAGGTGCGGCGGTGGTAGAGGCCGTCTTGGAAGAGGTCGATGACCTCCTTGTCGGTGACGTCGACTACAGTAGCGCGCTTGTCGAAGAAGCGGCGGATGTACTTGCGGAGGGTCTCGCCTTGTTCCTGCTTGACCATGGCCAGGTCCATGCGAGTACCCGATCGGCCCATGGCGCCCGCGAAGTTGCCGGTGAACTCGCTCCTTCGACCGGTCCCACTTGTCGATCGAGTGCTTGTCCGGCGACTCGAGCCATGTGAGTGGAGCTTGGTCCAGGCAGAAGGGGAAGTAGAGGCACTTGGTGTCGTTGTTGCCGCCTGCATTCTCGATGGAGAGGGCGTAGCACCTGAGCCACTGGATGGGGTCCTGCTTCGCATTGTACTTGGTGATCCCCAAAGGCTTGAACTTGTCGGGGAGGAGCAAGTTACGAAGTCGAGGTGAGAAGGCGGGGAAGTCGTCGTTGTCGCCTGCGGTGGTCGACTTCCTCCGCCGCAGCTCCTCGATCTTTTGGCGGGCATCGTAGCCGCCCTGTGAGGCGCCAGAGGCGTGGCTGTTCGCGTGGCCACGGCCGCCGCGACCGCCGCCGCCGCCGGCCCTCCCGTTGGCTCCATGGTTGGAGCTTCCGTCGTCGCCGGCAGCTCGCCGCCGTCAGGGTCACGGCCGCCCCCACCGGCAGGAGCACGGTGAGGGACAACCTCGCGGTTGCTGTTGCCACCCTGTGGAGGTCCGCCGGCGTTTGAGCGAGTACGGTTGGGCTGAGCTGGGAGCTCAGCTCGGGTACGGTTGGGACCATTATTGGCGCTGCGACTTGTAGCTTCGTTGTCGCGGTGCCTGGCGGGAGGAGGCTGGTTGACCCTGTTGTCGACCCGCATGAAGTAGGCATCTTCAGCGAGCTTGGCGATGACCTCTCCGGCGCGTATGCCCTGAGCCTAGCGTGCGATCGCTGTGATCGACATGAGGCATTGCTCAGGGGTAGTGTGTACTCTGCTCTCGACCGCCTCGAGAGCTTCCGCGAGATTGCAGATGGGGAGTGTTGACGGTGAAAATCCGTCAACCTAGCCATGAGTTTACCTTCGGTGTTGGCATTAGTTTTATACCTTATCCATTGGTACTAACCCCCGTGGTATAACAAGTTCACGTGTGCATGTCGTTTTTGGAGTTTAATGTTTATGCAGGGATTTAGTGTTGAATGCAAGACTTTCGGGGTAAGTTCATCAAGCACCTCATGACAAGACTTTGAAGCCCCGAACAAGTCATGCAATGAAGTAAAATTAACTCCAAGAAGCCGGGGACTTGATCCGAGAAGACGACATACTCCGGGGACCCGACCGGTAAAAGTGTCGAATCTTCCAAGACAAGGAGTTGAGTCCAATTCGGAGAGAAACCGACGACATGGACCCGTATGCGAAGGGGGAAGCATCCAGAAGCAAGGGAACCGACCTCGGGCAAAGGAGCCCGCGGGGCCGGGCCTAAATGGGCCCAGCCGCCGGCCCGGTCCGGTCGGCCCTGTGCCCATTTAGGGCCCAAATCCGACGCCCTTTGCCCTAGCCGCCAATCGGGCTATTTATAGTCCCCCGACCGAGAGCCACGCGAGAGAAGATTTCGTCTTCGGCCGCCGAGAAGCAAGAGAAGAGAGGGACACCATCTAGGAGAGGAGAGGGTCGAGCTAGTTGACTAGGGTTGCCCTAGCCGACGTGGGAACCTTGCAAGGAAGACCACGTCGGAGTTCCCGGAGCTAGAAGCAAGATCAAGGAAGGATCCCGGTGGTGATCTTGTGTATGTATCATTGTTATAGTTGAATTATCAAGTTGAATCTTTTCTCAGCGATCAAGTGTTTCCTCGAAGATTTCGTTTTTCGATCGGATTTGCTTATTCCAATTCTATTCTCGAGATAGATTACATAGGGTGTTCTTGTAGCCGCGGTGGCTAGAGGTACACGCCGGATCCTCCGAAAGAATCTCGACTTGTCTTTTGACTCGCCCTAAGCTCCCCGCATGAATAGGGATACGTTGTGACAGAACGGGGGTCTCGAAAGGCGGATGTTTTCGGATTTGGACGGGAAACCACGATTTAAAGAGGCTTTTATTAAGATTCGATTTGTTACTTCTTCTTTTGCTTGGAACTTCAACAAAAGGCTTACCCCGATCTCTCTAGATCGGTTTATCTACCCAATCTTACTTTGTTTTCTCCGGTTTTTAGTAGATTAGATTCGTTTTGTGTCTTTTACTTAGATGCATTAGATCTTTTATCGATTATTGAAGATTACTTGGCTTTAATAGATTAAGTCTTGCGTCACGCATTTGTTCCACGGATTCGATACCTTGGGTTCACCACTCGAGGGAAGAAGGGTCCCTTGACTACGACGGGAGACTTGTACGCTTGCGAGTCACGAACGAACTTTGATACAATTATTAACCGTCAACAAGCCCCTTTTTCTGGCGCCGTTGCCGGGGAACAAGTGATCAAGATTTGATTTTTTATTGCTTTTTTTTGTAATTTTCAGTACTGATTTTGTTTTATTTTTGCATCTAATAAATTTCGATCATCCCCGAAATACATCTAATCTAGTTTGTCTAACTCTAGTCTTTATAGATTTGTTTTGTTTTCTAGTTTTTTCTCGCATACTTTGTTTATTGCTAACCCTAACAGGAGATGGACGGCTGCCTCTCCAACAAACCCAATAATTTTGTGGATGATCCAGAAAAACTTTACAGGCTAAGGAGACGCGAAGCACATCACGCTAAAAAGCTGGATTTTGTAGATTCGGAGTCGGAAGACAAAGGATCGCAGGAATCTCCGAAGAATTCACCACCTCAAAGTCCGCGGGAGAACCGACGTCTACCAATGGGTGACCAACCACCGGAAGAACGCAAGATTGGGGAGCTATGCACCCCAGACATCATCGACCTACCAATCTTGAACCTCGACGAGATCGGAAGACCGTTCGAGATCAAGACCTCAACAATCCGCATGGTGCAACATTCACCCTTCACCGGCAAAGAGGATCCGAACCTTCACCTCCAAGCATTCATTCAACTATGTCAGACTTTCAACATGGATGGGGTGACTCAAGATCAAATGAGGGCAAGGCTTTTCCCGTTTTCACTACTCGGGAAGGCGTTGCAATGGTTCCACTCTCAACCGGCGGAGACGGTGCAAAATTGGAACACGTTGATGAAGGCTTTCATGAAGGAATACTACTCACCGGGTAAAACTCAAAGCTTGCGTAATAAGATTACCACCTTTGTTCAATATCCTACAGAAACTATCTCGGAGGCATTCGAGCGCTTCAACGAGTACACCCGGGCGGTTCCACATCACAAGTTCCCGAAAGAAGACCTCGTGCAAAAGTTCTATCAAGGACTCACCATGGCGTCAAGGACGATCATCGACGCATCGGCGGGAGGATCTATCATCGAGCTTACACCGACGGAAGCTTTCACGCTATTCAAGAAGGTCGCGGATAATGACACGTGGGCGTCATCCCGGCGCCTACACCCGGCTCAACCCATGGGGAACGTCAAAGGAGTCTTGCAAGTGGAGAAGGAAGACATACTTGAAGGCAAGATCGACTCGCTCATGAGGAGGTTGGAGAAGATGGAGATAGAAAAGAAAGAGGCTCAAGACTTGAAGGCCGCCGAAGCAAGGTCCACATGCGAAGAATGTGGAGAGTATGGCCATGTCCGCAAAGATTGTCCGGAGGAAGCCAAAGTGCTCGACTACATGAGGAAGGGAGAATTGCCGAACTTCCGCTACGGGCAAGGTAGGCCTCAATTTAATGCAAGCTCATCTATTCCTAACGCGGTTCCGCTTCGGATACAATTGAAGGAGTTCATGGATGAGCAAGCTAAGATCAACAAGGACACCGTCACCAAGTTCAAGACCATAGACAAGGTGTTGGAGAACATCGATAGCAAAGTGACGGAGGTCGGAAGTTCCAATCATCAAGTGCTCAACATGATGAAGATGCTCGAGACGCAAGTTGGACAACTTGCGGGGCGCCTCACTAATGATGAAGGGAAGCTTCCGGGACAACCCAAATGTCCCGAATCGGCGAAGGCCATTCAAACGCGTTCGGGGAAGGAGACCGAAGATCCGGAACGTACCGCGGGAGCAAGGAAGCCGAAACCGTCCACCGAGGTGGAAGGAGTTGCTAAAGAGAAGGTTACGGGGATCGTCACCGAGGAACCCGAATTCGAGATGCGGAAGATGACACGAGGATACCGCAACTCAAGCCACGCTACTTCCGAGGTAAACTTGACAACCACTTTGAGAAGTTTGTGGAAGTTGTGCGTAGACTTAGCATCAACATGCCGTTACTAGATGCCCTACAAGTACCTACATATTCTCGTTACTTTAAAGACATACTTGCAAATAAATATGAGATAGCAACACTCGGGGTAGATCATGTCAAGATGTCCGAGGAGTGTAGTGCAGCTATTGCTTATGGGCTAGAGAAGCAAAAAGACCCCGGGTGCCCTACAATTCCATGTTCAGTTGGTTCTTTCAACTTCGAGAAGGCGTTATGCGACCTTGGAGCTAGTGTGAGTGTCATGCCGAGGGATGTGTTCGAGAAGTTACGCCTACCAATGGAGCCTACGGGAATATGTTTGGAGCTGGGTGACAACTCCATTCGCTATCCCTTGGGCATTGCTGAAGATGTACCCGTGAAGATTGGACACCACTTCATCCCCGTCGACTTCGTTGTGCTCGAGATGGGAGAGAGGGAGAAGCCGCCGCTCATCCTAGGGAGGCCGTTCCTCAAGACCGTGGGAGCTACTATTGATGTTGGCAAGGGGGAGATCATGTTCGATATCAACGGAGAAAGGAGTTCCTTCAAGTTCCGTCCAAGGATTGAGGCATGCAACATGATTGGAGTTAAGGTAGAACCAAAACAAACGGAGGCGCTGAAAAAGAAGAAGGAGCCGAAAAAAGTGAACGTAACGAAAATTAAAGAAGGTGTTGCATCCGTCAAGACAAAGGAAGAGAAGCCGCCTGTGAAGACCAAAAAAATGACTAAGCCAGCCAAGCCAAAAGACAAGCCCGCGCCCAAGATGGTGCGGAAGTGGGTACCCAAGATTGCAACGCCCGCAAAGAGCGTTGATCCGGAGTAATCAAGTGAAGAAGTCTAGCTATAGACTATAAACGAAGCGCTAGGCGGGAGGCAACCCGTTTCGTCAAGTCGAGTCAAGAATAAGCTACGGGAGGACAACCCGATTCCAGGTTTTTCGAGTATTTTTAATAATTTAGTTTTTGAGTTTTACTACGCAAAGACATTAGACTTAGAAGTGGTTGAACAATATTAGAGACATAATTCTTGATTGAATGTTTGCTTTATCATAAACCCTTTGCATGAACCCTCCTATGTGCTTGTTTGATTCTTTTCTTTTCGAGAAACCCCCCAACCAAATAATTTCAGAACCTTAGCTCAACCTTTCACCCTCATTATGGTGCTGAGGTTGGCTTATTTTTCATGCTAAAACCACACGAGTAGAGCCACGATTTATATTCATGTTATAAAAATTCAGCACGTGGTAGGACTCGCGTGAACCTAGAAATCAGCTTTTGGTTGGTTTTAAAATTTTTTTATCCTTGGTTTCTCTAGGATTAGAATTTTTCTAAGCCTATTCTAATTTTGTTCTGTTCAAAATCTTTCTTATTTAGCCAAAATTAGAACCTAAACCTATGCCCCCATGATCAAGCCGGGAAAACGTTCGCTCTCAACCGATGAAAGCAGACTTTACCGGTAAGACCAAAATCGACGTAGTCGAAAAATATTTTCGACTTACATTTGTTTTTAATGGCTTAAAAACTTCTCTAAAATTATGCTTAAGCTCTTGCATGGCTCTGAAAAATATTTTAAAATTCGAATTAGAGGAGTGCTTAACCTTAAACACACCTAAATGGAGGCAATCAAGTTTGAATTAATCATGCATGCACCATTGGATTCCCTTTTATCAACTTTCACCAATTCCACATGCAAAGGACAAGCATGGTGGGCAGCAAGCATCAACTTTGCAGGATTTCAATGGTGGCATGTGAAGCAAGTGGAGCTAGGGAGCATGGACATGACCCAAAGCATGGAGCATCAAGTGGGAGGACCAATAATTCAAGAAAAGGAGTGGACGAGAGCGTTTGGGCGGTGCAACTCGTGGAGCACGCGGGCGGGGAAAGTTGCGAGGCGAAATGATCGTCTTTGGGAGAAAGACGCGCCGAGGAGGAGCCGGAGCACCCACGGGCCGGCCGGCCTAGGCCGGCCGGCCTGCCCTATAAATGGCGTCCCCCGGCGCCCGTCTTCTGCGGGCAAGCTTCCCTCTCCTTCCCTTGTTTGTGTGTTCAAGTTTGTGTGCTCAGAACCTCCGTAGACTTAGCCAACCACCCAAGCTTGAGAGCTCAAGAAAAAATCCACCTCCCTAATCCACTCAAAGTCCACATCCGAAGCAAAGAGTTTAAGTGCCTAGTTTACCGGTTGCAACCCGGATTTTTAGTTGAAGAGAGAGTGCAGCAAGCATGTGGAAGAAGACCACAAGTCTCTTCTCTAAGAAGAAGAGTTCGTCGTCGTCCAAGCCGTCATCAACCACGTCTTCGAGGAGGCACTCGGTTTCCGAGTCTCCCCGGAGCATGGAGACGGACACGGCACCACCGAGGAGGAACGACGCTCTCCTCCTTGGTGGGATGAGGGGCTGCGAGAAGCACTTCCATGAGGTTCACCGAACCTCGTGGGCACACGGAGGAGCAGCCCGCGCCACCACGACGATCGACTCGCTCAACCGCACCACCTCCTTACACCCCGACACAATCTTCGTACGGCTTCATCATCATGTCGGCGGAGGAGGAGGATAGGCTCGCCAATCTTGAGAAGAGGCTTGTGCCAAACGTCGAGCTCGACGACCAAGCACTCCACACCTTGGGTTTTCGCACCGACATATACTACATGTTGGGGCACCTCGGGTGGGTTCAGTTCTCCAACGGAATCTCGGTGGACACCCACTTGGGTTACACCTTGGAAATTTTAATGACTATGGCACCCATCGTTGATGATGATGGGGTGCAATGCTTGTCATTCCGTTTGGAGGGAATCCAACAAGTGGTTCCCTACGAGCACGTAAGGGAGCTGCTTGGATTCCACAAGGGCGCTCCGGAGAAAGTCGACGTGCCTCCCGGCATGTTGGCGGAATTTTGGGCATGATCTCCGGAGATGCCCATCAACAACGCAAAAGCATCCGCAACCCCATTATCCGGATATTTCACTCTTGGATGTGCAAGAGGGTATTGGGGAGGATGAGGGAAACAAAGGTGACCGACACGGAGTTAAATTGGCTATACTCGGCTTTGATTGCCAGGCAGCCAATTGACCCCTCTTACCTCATGATCAACCGTTGGTGTTGTGAAGCAACATCGGGGGCTGGTGATATTGGTTCGGGGTGTTACCTCTCCATGTTGGCCTTTTCCTTGCGACCGGGGATCGCAAGAAACCCCCGCTCACCTTTTGCGCGGTACCTCTCTCGGTTTTGAGTACTTGCGGCAAGGCAAGTACATTAGTGGAGATGAGAGAAGAGGTTACCGATTGGCCATTGTGAACCTCCCCCTTCCGGATGAGAGGCTTAGGCTTTTCACCGAAGGAAGGGAAGATTGGTTGGAAGAGGGACTACTTGTCCCTGCAAGGAAGAACAAAAGAGGAAGAATCATAGAGGAGGGAACATCCTCCGCACAAGCGAGTGGAGCACAACCCAATGTGCAACCATCCGGCGGGGTTCCTCCTCCGCCAAGTTATTACGGAGGGTCTCAACAACAAGCATGGGGGGGGGGGGTGGTGCACCGGTACCCCCACAAAATTATGTTGTGCCCAACGCTAACTTCGCGGAGCCCTACGCTCATCATCCCCAACCACAACAAAGCATGGCCATTATTGGAGGGTATGCTGCAAGAAATGCTCAAAATATCGCAGCCATCCAATCCAACGCAGCTCAACTCGGTGAAGGCAACGCAAATATTGCCTTTGAACTTGGACGCCTTCACCTTGTGGAGCCAAATCAATTCGACGGAGGAAGCGTTCATTCATATTATGAGCAAGGGTATTATTATCAAGACTATCAACATCAACCACCGGCGGAGGACTAGAAGATTTAGGAACTTTAGTTTTCTTTTCTTTTCTATTTCTCTGTAATTTTCAGCTTTTGCTTATGTGTGTTTGCGTAGTATTTTTCTGTTTTTATTTAATTTTCAGCAAGCATGTATATTTATTTTCAGTGTGTACTTCAACTTGATATCACCATTAATAAAGTCACCACCTTGATTATATCATTGGAAAAGTTACAAAATTCGTGCCATGATGATATATGATTAAAATTGCAGCTTTGTTCATCTTTGTAGCTGATTTATGCATGTTTAAGCTAGTGCTCTCTTAAAAATACAGATCTGAATTTATTTAAATACTAGCTTAATCTTCAGCGGAGGTTATGATTAAAATAAAGACCCATAGTGTTTTATGTGCTCTCAAGTTATGAATGGATTGAAGATGTCTTTTATGCTCAAAAATATTGCTAACCTTGTCACAAATATCACTTGTGTGTTGCTCAACCTATCCAAAGCCTTTTATATATTTGAGTGCATAAACCTTAGTGTACAAGATTTATTTTTGAGTGAGTTATTGCAGGCCATGATTTCTCTGGCCCGAGACTAAGAAGCTGGTCATTCCGCTTTTGCGTATCTATCTTTTTGCTAGCCTTTTATCCGTGCATTGTGTATCCCCGCATCGGTGATTTCACAAACTTCGCCGGATATCCACCCTTAAACCAAATATCATCTTTTTGTGATTACCTCCTTGACCACAACCTATCATTGAGGATGGATCATCAATTCAAGGAAGATCGCAAGACGGTGCCAACATTGAAGATTTCAAGTATCTCTCCAAGGAAAATTATCTCCGGTACCTACCTTATTTTTCGCCTCTTTGCTCGAGGACGAGCAACGTCTAAGCATGGGGGAGGAGGTAGGTACGGTGCAGTTTTAGAGTTCAAAAGGGAGTATTTTAAAAAATATATAATGATGAAAGAAAGAAAAAAAAAATCCAGTGATATTCATGACTTTCAAGGTATAAAAAAAACAAAACTTCGTTGTGAAAGTCATGGACTGAATATATGACGAGGCAAGAAAAAAATGAATGAATGAAAGAAAGAAAAGAATGAGAAAGAGGAAAAAATATATTTGTGCGTAAAGTGAACTCCCCGGTTCTCTAAGAGTGCATTCAAGGCTTCAAGATAAAAAGATCCATTCTCATTTTTCCAACCATGTGCAATCCGATAACGAGGACTTTCTTTGTGCCTCGGGATCACTCTTTGCCATTTGCACATGTCCACTCATCTAAAGTGTGTGTATTTTTCTCTTTCCCCTCCTTGATTTAACATTATTTTCCAATGACCTTTTTGACGAGTCTCGGTAAGACCATGAGAAGCTTGTCTTGTTTTGACAACACCTCATTTATAAATTCTTGTTAGGACTAAACTTTCCCAAAGCTCCATATAAAGCCTACCACATATATATGAGAGGGAAAGGAGTAGAATATATAGGCTTGAGGGACAAGTGAGATGAGAGTTTATGAGCAATACACGAGATGATTTAAATTTGTGAATTTGGTTTAGCTTTTCTTTATCTCGTTCTTCATTTCAAAAATTCTGAGATCTATTTAAAATTTTGTGAGCATGTTAATACTTGTGGGATAAGCTTAATAAGAATCTACCCTCCGTAGAGATGAAGGCTAGTACATTATGGAACTTTAATGAATTAAATTTTGAGAGCATTATGTTTACTCATGTGTAATCAAGTGCAAAGTTTAAACATTGTTTAGCAATGATGATATCCATCGAAGGCTTACTCGAGGACGAGCAAGGTTTAAGCATGGGGGAGATGTTGACGGTGAAAATTCGTCAACCTAGCCATGAGTTTACCTTCGGTGTTGGCATTAGTTTTATACCTTATCCATTGGTACTAACCCCCGTGGTATAACAAGTTCACGTGTGCATGTCGTTTTTGGAGTTTAATGTTTATGCAGGGATTTAGTGTTGAATGCAAGACTTTCGGGGTAAGTTCATCAAGCACCTCATGACAAGACTTTGAAGCCCCGAACAAGTCATGCAATGAAGTAAAATTAACTCCAAGAAGCCGGGGACTTGATCCGAGAAGACGACATACTCCGGGGACCGACCGGAAAAGTCTTGAATCTTCCAAGACAAGGAGTTGAGTCCAATTCGGAGAGAAACCGACGACATGGACCCGTATGCGAAGGGGGAAGCATCCGGGAAGCAAGGGAACCGACCTCGGGCAAAGGAGCCCGCGGGGCCGGGCCTAAATGGGCCCGGGCCGGCCGGCCCGGTCCCGGTCGGCCCGAGCCCATTTAGGGCCCAAATCCGACGCCCTTTGCCCCGGCCCGCCAATCGGGCTATTTATAGTCCCCCGACCGAGAGCCACGCGAGAGAAGATTTCGTCTTCGGCCGCCGAGAAGCGAGAGAAGAGAGGGACACCATCTAGGAGAGGAGAGGGTCGAGCTAGTTGACTAGGGTTGCCCTAGCCGACGTGGGAACCTTGCAAGGAAGACCACGTCGGAGTTCCGGAGCTAGAAGCAAGATCAAGGAAGGATCCCGGTGGTGATCTTGTGTATGTATCATTGTTATAGTTGAATTATCAAGTTGAATCTTTTCTCAGCGATCAAGTGTTTCCTCGAAGATTTCGTTTTTCGATCGGATTTGCTTATTCCAATTCTATTCTCGAGATAGATTACATAGGGTGTTCTTGTAGCCGCGGTGGCTAGAGGTACACGCCGGATCCTCCGAAAGAATCTCGACTTGTCTTTTGACTCGCCCTAAGCTCCCCGCATGAATAGGGATACGTTGTGACGAACGGGGGTCTCGAAAGGCGGATGTTTTCGGATTTGGACGGGAAACCACGATTTAAAGAGGCTTTTATTAAGATTCGATTTGTTACTTCTTCTTTTGCTTGGAACTTCAACAAAAGGCTTACCCCCGATCTCTCTAGATCGGTTTATCTACCCAATCTTACTTTGTTTTCTCCGGTTTTTAGTAGATTAGATTCGTTTTGTGTCTTTTACTTAGATGCATTAGATCTTTTATCGATTATTGAAGATTACTTGGCTTTAATAGATTAAGTCTTGCGTCACGCATTTGTTCCACGGATTCGATACCTTGGGTTCACCACTCGAGGGAAGAAGGGTCCCTTGACTACGACGGGAGACTTGTACGCTTGCGAGTCACGAACGAACTTTGATACAATTATTAACCGTCAACAGGGAGGTTGTCTCGGAGATGCCGGCGCCATTCGCTGCGCTTCCTGTTGCGCTCACGTCGAGCGTCTCTGTTGGCGGGGGTCTCGTCTGCTGGTGCATCGACAGACAGCTCGTCGAAGGAGATGTCTTCAAGGTACCTGTCCTGAGCCGTCCCTGAAGGTCCTGGGGTGTCGCCGGCAGCCATGAAGACTTGGCGATCAGGGGTACCAAGGCTGGACTCAGAAGCCGCCACCTCAGCTGGGGTGTTCGAGTCGGCTCGGATGAGTGGTGTTCCCTCCTAGAACGGGAGCGAGTCGATGTAGGCGACGTAGCGTGAGTCTCCGCTTATCAGGTCAGCAGGCTTGCGGTCTGGCCAGTAGACGAATCTCCCGGCCCGTGTGGATGTTATAACCAGCCCAGAGGCCGGCCCTGATAAGGGATGCTCAGTGGAGTTGTCCTCGGACTCGGGATCCTCTGGGTCCGACCCGAAGTCGAACTCGTATGCGGAATCCGAGTAGAACCCGAAGAGGGGATTGGAGTCCGAAGCGTGGCCGGGGGCGGTGTCGGAGTCCGAGTTGTACTTGGGTACGGGTTCCTTGCCGGCCCGGCGCGAAGAAGGAGCCCCCATGCGGGCCCGGCTGAGGATGCTGGGACCAGGCGTGGAGCGCTCACGGGGTGAGGGGACCGCTGCGATGGGCGAGCGGCCCGGCTCGCATGCGATGGCCCATGGAGACGTCGAGTTCGAGTTGGAAGCGGACTCGAGCTCGAAGTCGGCGTGATGGTTGAAGAGCGAAATTTCGCCGAACTTGCCGGTGAGTTCGCCTGTGACAACTTCAGGAAGCGTCACGAAGCCGGTCTTCGGGTTGGGCGGCATGGTGAGGCGGCGCTGGAAGGAGCCCGCGCCATCAGCAGTGCAGATCCAGGCGTCGAACACGAAGGTGTCGCCGCGGTTGAAGGCGACGGTTGGCTTGAAGTAGACAGGAGCCGTCGAGTTCGCCATGTGATCTCGGGCGAGATCCCCTACCTGGCGTGCTAGCTGTCGGTGTTTTAGACCGGCAACCTACTAAAGGGAGTACCCGAAGTAGATGAATGTGGCCTCGCCGAGATCGGTAACTCGAAGGAAGAGACACGTGGCACACAATTTAGACAGGTTCGGGCCGCGAGGTGCGTAATACCCTACGTCCTGTATGCTGCGTAGCTCTGGATTGATTGGGCACGATTACAAAATGGTGTAATAGTGCGCCGTGAGATGAGATTGGATGCTAGAGAAGGGTCCCTGCCTTGCCTTATATAGTCCGGGAGGCAAGGTTACAAGTCGGAGTAGGTAGAGAGTACTAGTCGAGTACGTCTAGGAGTCTTCCATATAGTGCGAGACATGTACAGCTTCCTAACCGAGTACTTCTCCTCCGTAGTCCTTGTGCTCCACGCCATCAGGTGCCGTGTAGCGCAAGCCGGGTAGTCCCAGGGGCCCACCGAGTAGTCGGTCCTGGTACCCACCGAGGTAGTGGCCCCAGGGAGGTCCATACGACAGGTCGTGCCACGGGGCAAAGCTAACGGCACCAAGCATTGCCGGCCACACCTGCAGGGCCAGCCGTGCTTGGTGGTTCGGCCGTGCCTAGCCCGTGTGGCACGTTGGTCCCAATTTCTCCGAAAATGTGTATCTGCATATGAAAATCACAACACAACTCGTGGAACTTTGTTAGTACTAAAAATGTGCATGAAACTTGTCATATATACTCCTCCCGAACCCGAGGTTTTGACGGTCAAATCTTTGTTGTATGGACCGTCAAAACCCCATACCCGGTCTAACTGCCCCCTCCAGGCAGGCAGCTTCCGAGTTGTTTCCGTTGCCGTGTGTGTGTGTAGGAGTCATGGTTGCATGTGGTGTTTGTTCCTAGGGCCAGTAGCACTCCAGTGGCTACGTGGTTCTGGCAAACGGAAGGTTGTGTGCGGAACATGTGATTTTGGGTATCCGACCAAGTTCATCTTGTTGGGGAAGTCATCCCTTTCGAGAAGAATTTTTATCGGCTGCCATTCACTCCCCCCTCTCTAGTTGCCAGTTCCGGTCCTTCATCAATTGCATCATTCCATGAGCATTTCAATGTGTCGTGCAACAAAAGATAGAAACACCAACACTTGTGAAAATTGTCAGTATAAAGTCCTATTCTAGTGTTGATGATCACTTTTCGTTTATTCTGTGCAGGTATTGACAGCCTAAACACTACGTGAAAACCTCAAATAGGTCACACAGCATTTGTAACGGGCCCTTAACGCCTGTTACATCCACCCACATTTGTAACGGTTGTTGTTTGGTGCCCGTTACCGATAAGCGTGCCAGGACGACCCCGGGGTTGGCCTCCACAACGCCCGTTACCAATGTGGAATTCTGGTAACGGGCTTCTTAAACGCCCGTTACATAAATTCTTTGTAACAGATGTTAAAAGATCCCGTTACAAATGTTAAACCTATCGGTAACGGGCTTGTAAAGTCCGTTACCGATCAATGGCCTATCGGTAACGGGCTACTTAAGTCCGTTACTGATCACTCTGTATTGGTAACGTGCTATAAAGGCTGTTACCAATGAGCATTTGACGCTTGTTACTAGTTTGAGAGCCCAATAATTGAAGTCTGAGAGCACTCAACTGTCGTGTAGCGGGAGCGCGGTGTCAGTGAACAAATGAGACGGAGGTTTGTTAATCATCGTCTCCTTTTAGTCTGTCCTCATTGACAGGTCAACTCGATCCATCTCTCATTGCTTCCATTTCGACATATAGGCACAATCAACACACATATCTTCCGAGACAAAACTGACATCATAAGAGAGATAACTTGTCCACAAAGATGAAGATAACTTGTCCACAGGAATAAAGATAATTATTACAAAAGGTTAACTTGTCCATATATCAGGCTAAGACTTAACTAGTCCATCACATTATTTACTATGGTTGTGCTATCTGACCATACACATCAACAAATGCATGCCCCTTGAACATCCACAAAAGTATGGCTACTCACCCTGTACATCAACAAGCTTGAACTAGATCATGCCCCATCAGGATTATTGGCTCTTTTTGTAGCCTCTTCGTAAGGAACCAAGGATTCTAGAAGGCCTTCTAGCTCACCTTCAATGGGCTCAACATTTTGTTTAGTAGTATAATTGTACCTCCTTATGTGCTTAGCCTTTTTGATGAGGATGTTCACTTCTTTTGTGATTTTTTCAAACTCGGGTTTCACATAATCCCAGACATTAAGGTTAAGAAGTAACTCAAGCTCTGCCCGCGACTCAAAGAGTTTTGCCTGAAACAGGGTTAAACATTGTATAAGAACAACATAGTTAATTCAGAACTAATTTGCCTCAGACCTTGGAGCAGGGTGTGACAAGTAAAAGCAGAACTTAGTTCAAAACTGATTTACCTCAGAACTTGGTATAATTAAGATCATGAAAAGCATGGAAGACATCATACATCATAGGCACTAATTAACTTTATGAAGCTCAAGCTCTAGCTACCTTAAGCTCCATCTATAGAACAAGTAAAAAGGCAGTGATATTCAGAGAAACTTGACTCGCCGTCGTCGTGAGGCAGGCCACTCACCCACTTCGCTGCCCCCTCGCCGGCACGCTCCTCCTTGCCGCTACTTGGCCCCTCGTCGGAATCCGAGAGGATCCAGTCGAGGACCCTCGTCTCTTGCATTGGGTTCACTCCACCGCCGCTTGGCCCCTCTTCGGCGCTCATCGTCGTCTCCCTCTTCGCTGCCATCTCACCGGCACGCACGCGGATCCAGTTACGACACCGCTTCACCTTCCGGTTATCCTCGATCCTGGGTGCACGGGGTCATCTGCTACTTGGCCCCTCGCCGGTGCTCATCGTCATCTCTGTCTCCACGCCTCCTCTGCGCTTATCCATTCGAAAAGAAGAAAGGGGCAATATTTGGGATGGAGGGGGTAGCAGTCAATGCCGACACGGGTTAGCAAACCTGGGTCGCTTTGTAGTTTGTATGAAGAAAGAATTGGTGTAATGAGGAGAAAAGGAGATAGAGTTAATAACCTGTAGTTTGGTGAGAGATGATGTGGGTAGCTTGCATGAAGAGAGAAATGTAGTTAATGATAGTTAGTGGGTACCAATTATATAAGTTATATAGATATAGATATAGATTAATAAAAATACGAACAATTCATATTTTTTAAGAATCAAACAACTCATAGGAGTAGTTGGGCATTTGGTATTTTGAATAAAATATGAATAGTCACACGTCTCCTTGTGACCACATGATTTTTGTGGCCAAGAGCTCTCCTGAGCGGACACGGGTTCCGAGGCGCGTGATCGACCGCTTGACGGTTCGCCGTCTTGTCAATATAAATCCTGGTCGGCCAAGAACTTCGTCAACTACAGCACCAAGAAAACCCCAGCACCACCGTCTCTAGTCACCAAGAAGTGAATCCAAGAGCTTCTCCTTCCTCAAGAAAGTGCATGGCGTCAAGCGATCCATCAAGGAAGCGGGGCAGGGGGGAGGTGCCGCCGCCCCCGCCCCGCCGAGCCCAAGGAGGTGCCGCTGCCCCCACCCGCCGAGCCCGAGGAGGTGCCGCCGCCCCCGCCCGAGGAGGTGCCACCGCCCCCGAAGCCGCCTCGGTGCAAGGTGCCGCTGCCCATGCGTGCTCCGTTCGTAAATGTTGAGGATGCCTGTTTTTCAGTGAAGATGATCTACCAGGCTTGGCAGAGTCTTAAAAAGATGGTTGTTCATCTCGGGGTCGAACGGCCTCCTGATCCGCTGCAGACGACCATGATGGATTACGCCTTCAAGGTCAATGTCTTGGCTGGGCATCTGGATAGAGAAGTGCCCCCCCGACGACGACGACGATGGAAGCCTCGACATCTCCAGCTCCGGCTCCGACTCTGACTCCGACTCCGACGGTGGGGCTCCTCCGGCGGTGACTACCTCTGCTTAATTAATTTGTTCTTCTGTTAATGTGTTCTTCCAGTGTGCTTGTTGAACTTGTGATGGACTAGCTAGTAGATCTGTGTATGTTGAACCTGTGATGAAGTAGTAGATCTAAGAGACGCGGTAGATCAATCCATGTCTCCTATTTTGGAAGGCATTGCAATGTCTATGGTAGCAGCTTACAATGAATTGCAATGTGTATGCCAGAAGTTTGATATTCTGTTTGTGTCATTATATGGCAGCAGTTCACAATGAATTGCAATGTGTATATATCCCAGAGTTATGCCAGAAGTTTGTTACTCTGTTTGTCTTAATAATCCACATTTCCTTTGCCTCGTGCTGCAATGAAATGTCAGCACAGATGAATTGATGAATTTTGTAATGTGTGACACATTAAAATTTGTGGCCCAATTGTCATTCCATTCATTCTTCATTCATACATTTAAGTTCATCATATGTGACAAATTGTACATTCTTCATCCACACAGATGAAGCAAAAGCACCACTTTTAACATCAGAATTACTTCTTTGCAGCATACATCCCTAGTAAACATCCAAATACTACACAAACAACAACCACAATAATCAAGTTCATCTTCCAGATCACATTGTCCATCTTCTCCTCCAGTGCTTTCTTCCTCTGCTTGTCCTCCAGTGCCTGCCTCTGCTCGCCACTCCCAATCTGACATTCCACTGAATCAACTAATTCATCGACCACGTCTGCCCAGTTCGACGGTCGAAAAACAATGATACCAGCATCCTTCAGCATCTGGAGATACTCCTTGTAGAAACGATAAAATCCACAATACTTGGGGTACTACAGAATCAAAAGCACATAAGAACCCTAACTCAGATTTGGGAGACACAGCAGACTACTCACCGAGTTCCTTGCACACTTGAAATAAAGACGACCGTGGTTTTCACCTTCCTTCTGCGTCTGCCCCTCCACCACCCGAGCCATACCACAGTCCGGGCAAGGGACCAGTGGAAAGCCGCTTTGCTCACCGACTGGATCCAAGCCGATGGAGTGTTGCAGCTGCTCCGGCAAGCTTGGACCCTCCTCCTCTCACGTGCACCTCCAGACGAATCGGCGTAGTGAGACATGTGTGCGACGGCGAGGAAGGACGGGCGGGCGGCAGCGGTGGAGCTCAGATCGGGGAAGAAAAAGGGGGCAGGGGTCGGGGCGCCGGGGCGGATGCATATTCATTCAGCAAGGGTCATTTATAACAATGGTGCACTTGTTGGCAGCGATGGTTAGTCTACCCGGATCGCCTTTGTCGGTCGGGCAGGCTACGGTTATCTTTTTTTTTATATAGGCTTCTAACGCTGACGCATGGGCCCGACACTATTTTTTCTGAATTGAAACTTCCTTCCCTCAAATATTATACCCTATAAACAGCACCAAAAAATTCGTAAAAAATACGAATAATTCATAGTTGGTAATTTAGTATTTGAATAAAATATCAACAGCCATACTTGTCTAACCAAATTTCTTAAAATTAGAATTTTTATCTCTTGTTTACGATATAATAATTATAATAACTTCTTAGTGTGTTCTAAAAATTTTACAAATTGACTTGGCAACATAATTTAAGTCCCTAAGCTTGTCTACAAAAATTCAAATGGTTTCGAAAATGGAAGATTATACTTCTGTACAATTGTCTACATCTCTCACCTAGTTTATTAGAATGTTACTTCAACATTGAAGTTTTCCACACTTTAAAACATGTTCGAACTCATATGCATTTGAAAGTATAACATAACCTTATGTTCACCATAGGATTACGAAATGCAAAGTTTAATTAGTAATGGTGATGTGACCTACATTACTCGGTTTAAGGCCCACACAAGCCCACTCGCGCTAGGTTAGTACTTAGTTGGGAAGGACGCCTCCCTCACGCAGTCTCCTCCCACTCACCCCTCGCGCCGCCGCCGCCACTTTCTCCCCCTCGCCTTCGTCCCACTCACCTCCCCCACTCTGCGACCCACTCTACACCCCTTTGCTGAGACACGTGCCAAACCACGCTCGGCGCGACGCGCACCACACCTCTGACAGCGAGATATAGAGGAGGAGGGACCCAGCTGCTGCGGCGGCGACAACGACGACGACTAGAGGAGGGATCCAGCGACGACGACGATGACGCCGACGATGACTAGGAGGAGGAGGGATCCAACCAATAGGTCGACGCGAGGACGAGGACGTGGCGGCGAGCAGGCAGCGACGAGGAGTAGAGATCCCTCCGCTCCGGCAGTGAGAAGGTCAGTGGTGAATCTAGGATTTGAGTTTATGGTATGCCATTTGTTGACGCAAAATCAGCACCTCACGGCAAGCACACAACAAGCCGAATTAGCTGGCTTCACACATGTTGGCCAGGCGTCAGAATCCGGAAGTGTGCCAGTCAATTTTCCCTGAAACTGACAAAGGATGAAAAACGGTTAGATAAAACCTGGAACTTGCCGGGTGGTACCAGACAGTTCCGTATTTATGGCTATAAAGCCAGTTAGAATGACATATAGCTACACAAGGTATCTGTCAGCATTTCGAACATCATTCGGGAACTGATAAATCATGTAAACAAGGCACAACCGAATGTATGACGTAAGCATGATGAAAAATCCGTCTTTATTTAAACAACATTGCAGCACGTAACCATGACTGATTATCAAAGGTAAATCATAATAAAATAAATAAAAGCGAAACCATAATCATGAATTTGCAGTAAACAAGCATGCATAGATCAAAAGCACTAGTCTACCGCATGTCTAGGTGCTTTCAAACCCGTCGAGCATGACACCAAACAAGTTAATCCACCGCATGATACAACTTGCTTAAAATCATACCACCAACCAAGAATAGGTTAATCCACCGCATGATACAATCTAAACATGGAAGGCTAAAAGCATACATTATTTAAAACAAGCTCATGAACATGTTTCACTCGTGATGGGATCGTCGAATACAGTTGTACAGCCGATTCAGGTTCCGCGGAGAAGGAACAAACTATGCTAGATTAACAAGCTTGAACCCGCAACACGTGACAATCTAGATTGATTCGAATTCGGCTATTAGAGAACACGTGACCTGCTCGCCACGTCGAGCCAAAGATTTGAACGTGCAACACATGGGTCACAAACAAGATAGAGCCGAATCTAGTCAATCTAAATTGGGCAAATAAGAGTGTTGCATGAATTAAACATAAGAGCAAAATTCAAAGCAACACATGGTAACTTGATGAATCTATTAGATCTTGCCAAATCTAATAAAGCCGATAACTAGCTCCAAACTAGATCTTAGACTACCGCATGAATCATGATCCAACAAGGAAACCTTCTTGAACCAAGCTTAAATCCACCACATGATACTAAGCATGGTACCAAGACTACTTGCATCATGGTCTAAATCCACCGCATGATACAAGGTTGCCGGTACTTATGGAGGTCGACGGATCGATGGCTCCTCTCGAAGAAATCGACGACTCGACTAAAAGGACTCGAAAGTTGGCATGGGGCCGGTTTGTTGTGAAATTGTTTGATACCTATTACAAACACTATGGGTTCATATTTATACCCTAGCTCTAACACGACTCCTAATCGACCACGAATACAACATTTATTGCCTATAATTAACATCATGGCGTCATCATAGGTGCCTTTAGCCTGCTTGATCCACCTCTGATTTACTATCAATGGCTCTTTGCCCCACACTATCTCTGCTGCAGCTATTTCCTCTTCATCATCATATCCATCTCCTTGATCTGCCCTTTCGAGGAATTGATTATAGATGTCAGCTATGTCATTGTGTTTGACAAATCTGGAGTCTCTCTTGAAGCCATATGCTTGATTGCTCATCAACGACAGTCTGTGCAACAGCTGGCCAAGGTCATCGAATTCCATGCCGAATAGCTTCTCCCGAATAGCTGGCAACATCCCTGCTACAGCCATACCAGCCAATTCATCATCCGGTATGTTCAAAGAGAAGCACATGCTTTTTGTCTCTCTGAACCTTCTGAGGAACTCCATTGGTGTTTAATTGTTCCTCTGCCTCAAGGTAGTCACACTACTACAAAACAAAGATATCGTAACACACTCTTGTAACACATACATTCTTTTGCTCCAAATCCTTCCAAGAGTAGATTGAGTGAGAAGGTATAAGTGAACCATGTAAACGCTGGGCCTAATGATAGAAGGAAATATCTAATTCTGAAGGCCTCATCAGCAGAAGCTTCCCCAAGCTGCATTAGGTAGCGGGCTATATGTTCCACAGTACTGGTATCATCTTGCCCAGAAAACTTGGTGAACTCTGTGGGGTCTTTCACCTTGTTCGGTAATGCCACCCTGTGGTACCATTCCGGAAAGGGAGGTGTATATACGTGTCCTTGGTCCTTAGGCTTCGGACCGAATTGATTTTGAAGCACATCGGTCATTCTCTGCACCAGGAGATCAACATTGGTATCTTGATTCCCTAGCCCTCCAGCAGGCATCCCTGTAGTTGCACCGTACCCAGGATTCGGGAGAGCATCAATAGCACTATAATCCATGAATTCTGAATACCCGTTCCCGTACATGTTCCTTTGCAACCTGTTATTTGTTGGGGCTATCCTGTAAGTTGAGACAGGTTGAACTCCAAGAGTGCTGAATGCCATTTCTCCATATGTACGTGGATTTGGTACTTCTTGATGAGGGTTCTGCCGAATTGGTTGACTATCCACGTGCTGAGTTGGCTGAACACTTACACTCTGCGGAGGCGGTTGAGCACTTGCATCCTGACAAGATGGTTGGCCATTAACAGCACTACTTTATTCACCCTGCTCAAAATGTTTGTCCATACTTGGGCCAAAGACACCAACCATCATCTGTCGGAAGCTATTAAAAAATGCAGTGTTGTGTCTAGTCATTATTTCTTCCATAGTTCGCTGTATCATAGCAAAAGCCTCTTGTTTCTCCACAGCAGATGTGGTATCAGACTCTCCTGGCATCAGAACACTTGGCATATCTGTCCTGAGGAACGACACACCACTCCTATTCTTGGAGAAAGACATCTGACACTTCTGCTGGAATTGGTCCTTAGCTTCTTTCAATTGTAATTGCTGTTCTGAAGATAGTTCATTGAAGGTGACATCCAAGACAGCTTGGATATCAGGCATCTTGATTAATCTTGATTGTCCCACCGGGCATGCTAAAAAGTGTGTTGACGCAAAATCAGCACCTCACGCCATGCACACAGCAAGCCGAATTAGCTGGCTTCACACACGTGGCCCAGGCATCAGAATCCGGAAGCGTTCTAGTCAATTTTCCCTGATACTGACAAAGGATGAAAACGGTTAGATAAAACCTGGAACTTGCCGGGTGGTACCAGACAGTTCCGTATTTACGGCTATAAAGCCAGTTAGAATGACATATAGCTACACAAGCTATCTGTCAGCAATTCAAACATCATTCGGGAACTGATAAATCATGTAAACAAGGCACAACCGAATGTATGACGTAAGCATGATGAAAAATCGGTCTTTATTTAAACAATGTTGCAGCATGTAACCATGACCGATTATCAAAGGTAAATCATAATAAAATAAATAAAAGCGAAAACATAATCATGAATAAACAAGCATGCATAGATCAAAAGCACTAGTCTACCGCATGTCTAGGTGCTTTCAAACACGTCGAGCATGACACCAAACAAGTTAATCCACCGCATGATACAACTTGCTTAAAGTCATACCACCAACCAAGAATTGATTAACCCACCGCATGATACAATCTAAACATGGAAGCTAAAAGCATACATTATTTAAAACAAGCTCATGAACATGTTTCACTCGTGATGGGACTGTCGAATACAGCTTTACAACCGATTCGAGTTCCGCGGAGAAGGAACAAACTATGCTAGATTAACAAGCTTGAACCCGCAACACGTGACAATCTAGATTGATTCGAAATCTTCTATTAGAGAACACGTGACCTGCTCGCCACGTCGAGCCAAAGATTTGAACATGCAACACATGGGTCACAAACAAGATAGAGCCGAATCTAGTCAATCTAAATTGGGAAAATAAGAGTGTTACATGAATTAAACATAAGAGCAAAATTCAAATCAACACATGGTAACTTGATGTATCTATTAGATCTTGCCAAATCTAATAAAGCCGATAACTAGCTCCATGCTAGATCTCAGGCTACCGCATGACTCATGATCCAACAAGGAAACCTTCTTAAACCAAGCTTAAATCCACCGCATGATACTAAGCATGGTAACAAGACTAATTGCATCACGGTCTAAATCCACTGCATGATACTAGACATGATACAAGGTTCCCGGTACTTTCGGAGGTCGACGGATCGATGGCTCCTCTCGAAGAACTTGACGACTCGACTAAAAGGACTCGAAAGTTGGCACGGGGCCGGTTTGTTGTGAAATTGTTCGATACCTATTACAAACACTAAGGGTTCATATTTATACCCTGGCTCTAACACGACTCCTAGTCAACCACGATTACAACATTTATTGCTTAAAATTAACATCATGGCGTCATATCCGTCTCGCACCCGTCATCAATTCATCCCTTCTTCATATTCAAGCCACATCATCACGCATTCCCGAATGCTTCCTCTTTCAATCGTGAAACAGCTCTTCTGCCGAAAGATGACGTACTCCCGACCGCAGACGCCTTTACCGAATGCTTTGAAGAAAATCTTTTGTCGAATGGTGCTCTTCTACCAAACTCGACCCACAGGTCAGTCTCTTCCTTGTACCAATTTTTGGTGTTAACACCGTTCTAAAAATGTCTTATGCAATTCGGTAAATGCATTCTACCAACTCGGTAATAATTATAAAATTAGCAACAATTCAGTAATAAGGTAATTTGGTATATTTTCTTGAGTTTATGGAATTAGGCCAAGCGCGCTTTTGCAGCACACATGCGTTCAGGTAATCAAGTATACAACATATGCGTGCGTATGGTTTTCTTTTTATATAAATGCGTATAATATACTTGTACTTGTGGGAATTGCAGGGTAAGCCATGGCTCCTTTGTATAAGTACATGTGGACATACTTAGCTGTCGATCGTATACATACTTAGCATTTCCTTTTTGATTGACTCTTACATTTGGTTTTGCTCTTGTTCCTATGCACATCTGCACATTCTTTCCAAGTTGAATAAGTACCTCATCAACAACCGAGGCAGCCTGCATCTTGCTCTTTAAAATGGTATGGTCGCTTTGCCAGAACTAATTTATGTTAATGGTTTACCAAGATCCAATGATATTACAGTGGGCTAAAGTAGTTATTGTAATTTCCTTGACTATTAATTCACAGGATAATTCTGACGAGGGCATCCACAAAGTGGCCAAGTGACACAATGATAGTCACTGAGGTCGACATAATGGGGATGGCGGTACCATTTACTCAAAAGCAGGTTCAGGGCGCTTGCGGGGCTCATTGCTAGACAAAAGATACCTTTGAACTTGCCGGAAATCAAAGAACTAGGCAATGATGAAAAGTGGAACTTGTTTGATAAGCATGTGCAGAAACACTTGAAGTTCCAGGAAGATGCGAAACCGCAGGCATTCAAGCTTTTCTGGAAAACGGCAGCCAAGGCATGGAGACAATTCAGATTTCAGCTTAGACGAGATTTTATCAGAAAAGGACTTGAGCCATTTACAAGGCACCCGTTTATTGTCCCGGAATAGTGGAAGGAGTTCATGAAACAGGCAGAAGCCGAGCAAGCCTCATCTGCTAGTGTCAAGTTCAAAGAACTCCGAAGCCGGAACACAAGCGAGCACAACATGGGTCTAGGCGGTTTATCTTGTGAAACTAGAACAATGGGAGGAAGAGGACAGACAATTAGCTGCACCTGGTATCCCCAACCCATATGACGCCTACCCTGACGATCGTTCCAAGAATTGGATACGAGCAAGGAGTAAGCTAGTGATTAAAGACCGTGTTGCCGTGATAGTGTTCAACAACAAAGAGGCAGAAAAATTGGTTGCAGACATCAAGGAGAAGACTGCATTGCAGAATCTTCAGGAATGGCAGGGCAGAGAGAGTATGATGTGCTAAGTCAGTGCTTGGGCCACCCTGAACAACACGGTCGTGTGCGTGGTGTCTCCAGCTACCAGGGCTAGAAGTATGCATGGCCTCAGCACGTCGAGATGTACAGGAAGAAGAAGAGGACGAAGACCAACACATCAGTTGATACAGAAAAGATAAAGGAACAAATCAAGCAAGAACTGGTGGCTGAGATGCGGATGCAGAACATGCAGATGCAGAGGTGGTGTTGTCACCAGATGGTGTTGTCACCAATGTCCAATCGCGCAAGCCCTTCACCTGCCACAATGAAGAGCAGTTGTGCGTCCACAAATGTAGGTTTGATCGATGGCACTGCAGAGTTGGTGACGGAGGTGCGCAGTGACGATCGTACACAAGAAGACCATATAGGTATGTTGACTGAACCCACACACTGTGGCCTATGGATCACGTGGAGGGAGATTCAATGTGAGGCTGCACTTGGTCTTGTTCATCCAGAGGAGACTACACTACAAACAGTCCCGATTCATGAAGACAATGTTGTGGTTGAAGTGGTCACTGTATATACTATCTTTGTGGATGAACTGTTGGAATACCCTCCTAATGACGAGGTGATGAAACTCGGACAAGCTCAAGGACAGAGGTTACAGTGGAGAAGGTGTCAGATTGACATCAAAGGAGCACCAACATGTATATCTCGTTCACAGGCTATTGTACAAATTCCTTGTAGTTCACACAGTACGGTACAGGTTCCTTCCTAAAATGGTTCCCCTCCTCCTCCTCATCCTCCTCCTCAATCCCCTCACGTTCTATCCCCACATCCGCAAGGTACACAAAATATTCCATCCCCACCTACTCTTAGTCCTAAAAAAACAGAAAAACTTGCATCCCCACATCCGCAAGAGACACCAAATATTCCATCCCCACCACCTCCTCCTCCTTCTCCTCCTCATGAAACAACAAAACCTACACCCCCAAACGGAAGTGCTCAAAACAATCATGCCAAAGTAGGTACATCTGGGCCTAATACCTCTGTAATAGGTCCTGGTGAGACACCACTAGGCAAGAAAGCCCTTGAGAAACCTTCAGCCATTTCAAAGCTGCAAGAAGAGAAACTTGCCAAAAATAACGTCATTAGTCTTTAATTTTCGAATCTCGGGCCGAGATTCCCTTTAAAGGGGGTAGGCTGTGACGCCCTAGGTTTCTAATTAACGTCATTAGTGCTAACGACCGGTTCAGCCGAGTCAAACCCGCTGACAATGGTCAAACCTAGGTCAACCTGGGTCATCACCCCGAAAACCTCGCCAATGAACCCTAATGAACCCCTTGACCAAGTTGGCACACAACCGTAGTCAACCCTTGGCCAAAGACACGGTCAAACCCAACTGGCATAGTGACGTCAGCGAATGTCGTCCGGAACTTTTGCCGCGTTCTCCAAAATTCACCTAAACACTTCAAAATATACCTTTATGAAAGTTGTCCATCTCATTGAGGGACACAACTTTCATGTAGATTGGCATTTCAAATTTTGAGCAGAAAAGGGTAAAAAACTTGGTCAACCGCCAGTACCTCATGTTTTCCAGAACAGGCCGACATTCAAAGTTGGCACGACGTTCCTGCAAAATCCGCAGAGAAAAACACCCTAGAGCCTTTGTGAAAGTTGTAGAGGGTAGTGAGATCTACAACTTTGGTATTCACTGCTTGGTGCACTTCAGTTCAAATTTTTGGAGCAAATCTCGGTCAAATTAGGCTACACCGTAACAGTCGAGCCGGGACGCACGACGTCGTGCTCGACGCCGCGACCCGTGCTTCTGAGCGCCGAAACGGTCGCCGGCCGCTGCGCCGCCGTACCGCCGTGCCACGGTCGGCCGGGGGCCTCGCGCGCGCGCGCCGAGGCGCCGGCGCCGCCCGCGCCCGCGCCCCGAGCCGCGCCTCGGGCGGGCGCCGCGCATGCCTCGGCCGCCGCGCCGCGGTGCGGCTCCCCCCGCGGGGCGCACCGCCTAGGCCGGCCGCGCGCGCACCCCTAGGCAGCCGTGCCCCATCCCTTAGCGCCCATTTAAAGTGGCCGCGCCACCCCCACGCACGCCCGCGCCGCACCGGCTTGCACGCGTGAGCCGACACCCCGCCGCTAGGGACGTCGCCGGAGCGAGCCGCGTTCCCAGCAATCTCCCCCGGCCGCACGGCAGAACACCGCCCTAGCTAGGTTCCCTAGAAGCTCTGGAGACCCCGTGTAGTCGCACCGGTCGCCGAACCTCACCGGCCGTCGGGCAGCCGCGGCTAGCACCGCCGGCGACCGCCCCACGCCGTCCCCGAGGCCACCTCGACCCTAACTCCGGGCACGAATCGAACCATGGTGATCCCCTAACCCCTCTCCCCACCTTTCCCGGCCAATCCCCTCACTGGAGTGCCGGAATTTGGGCCGGCGCCGCCGCCCTCCATGGCCAGGGGTCACATTGCAAAGGAGTAAATATTCCCAGGGGCCTCGGTGCAAAAAGGAAACTCCAATAGTGTTGCAGTTTTGCTGATTCTTGTAAATTGCGTAGAAAATCACAGAACAATCAGAAAAATGTTAAACCAATTTTGTTGGGTTCGCGGTGAATTATCCTACAACTTTTGTTATTCTGGCCTGAGCTAATTCCTTTTAGTTTTTGCATGAAAAATACAAATGTAAAAAACCTAGATCTG
Organism: Cenchrus americanus; assembly: GCA_947561735.1. Taxonomy (NCBI): domain Eukaryota; kingdom Viridiplantae; phylum Streptophyta; class Magnoliopsida; order Poales; family Poaceae; genus Cenchrus; species Cenchrus americanus. The sequence continues at coordinate 195,828,514 of OX387242.1, forward strand.
CAATATCTCAAATTCTATAAATCCTCTGTAGCTAATTTTTGGATATGTTGTGTGTTAGGTCATGACCAGATCCTGAGCCAAATATTGCACAAAGTTATGATGTAAATGTTTTTATAAAAATGTTTTACCCTTTCTTCCATATCTGCATAAATGTTTTTTCTTGCTAAATATATTTATGTTTTTGAGCTCAACTTGTGAACACTGTCTTGTAATATCAAAACACACCTCTGGTGAATTAATCAGAATTTTATAATTAACAAAAATATTTATTCTTGAATTATGCTTGATTTACTTCAAAAATACATAACACAAGTTCCATAATAGTTCTAGGTGTATGTGCTGCACCACTAGGCTAGTTTTGAGCCATATAACATGTGTGAGATAGTTTGGATCATTTTGTTGAGTATTTATTTTTTGTGTGCATTTACCTTGTTCTTCTAGCTAGCTTTTGTTATTTTTCAAAAATAAATAATTTCTAGCCATCCAAAGCTCGCATGTGCGTCCAGTGGCTTGTTATAGGTATTTAGTGTGTAACACACCCTTCCACTGGATTTTATTAATTAATTTCATGAATTAAAGCATTGGAAGTAATTAAGGGCTTAATAGTCATTAAATGGGAAAAATCACCAAACCCATCCTTGGTAACTTGTGTGTGGTTGTAAATCGATTTAAAAAGCTAAATGCACTCACCCACTACTGTTCGTGAAGTTAAATTAAATTATTTGCATATATATGTACACAGTCACTATTTTAATAAAGAATGTTTAATAAAGAATTGCATATTGTTCCTTTTTGGAAGAGTATGCTAAATGTATTCTTATCTAGGTGAATGTGTCCAACTAATGCACCCTATGGTTGTCATTTATTATTTGTGATTAATTAAATTAAAATCGTCAAATAAATCTTGCATCTGCATCCTCGTGTAGATCTCCCGGACGGTAGCTGTACGCATGTGCCGGACGGAGGAGACAGAGGAGCTGACGGAGACGTGCACCACGTCGTTGTAGAGCAAGACCTGGACCAAGTCCAGAAGGGCCCAAGGCCAACCTTGCCATCGAAGGCAAGCCCCGGATCATTAACCCCGTCTTTTAAAATTATGCAATTATGTTTGCTATGATTGTGCATTTACGTTTCAGGAGTTGATTTGAAACCCTAGATGCATGATCCTTAGGTACCTATGCTCTATCACTAGTATGCTAGGTCGATAGGTTGCTATGCTATAGGACCGATAGAAGTCGAGTGATGTTCGTCACTCGCGAGAATAGGTTCTTATGTTGGAATCATAAGATCTTTATAAATGGATTGCTCATGTGGTAAGAGCATGGGATTTGGGCTCCGGTCCAGTGGCTTTCGTGGGCTAAGCTTTTGAACGTACTAAACATATGCCGGGTATGGGACCGGTAAGCCTAGTACCCGATTAACGCGGTAAGGGAACCTTTCCCTACTAAACCTGGGGCACTTGTGTCCCCCTGCTTGCAACAGTGTGGTACCCGAGTGAGTCTGGACGTTCATGTGGGAGCGATCCAGTAAACCTTGTACCAAGGAATGTAGGTTCCGCTCCCGAGCCGAAGATCGACGGGAACAGCCTGGGAAAGTTGTCCTTGCGGGGGCAGCTTACCGTGTGTTTGGGTTTACCTTGCAAGGTTTAAATCAATCGATTGTCGGCCTCTCACCGTTATCCGAGACTGCTTAATCAACTGGCCATGATATCCCATAATGATGGAACTCGAGGAATATTGTTGTATGAATTAATTGCTTGTCCAATTCTTGATTGAATTAGATGGCACATTTAGAAATGGTAATCAACTAGAATTTGTGCTAAAAGATTGAAAGTAAGGATCTACTCCTAGTAGCTGTTCAACAAAAGAAACTCCACCGGCCAAAAGCCTTTCATGTCTAGAGTTTGGTGATGTAGCTGTCACCCGACGGTTAAGTCTTGCTGAGTATTAGTATACTCAGCCTTGCTTTAAAACTGTTGTTGCAGGTGTGATTGACCGGATGGGTGACGACAAGTGATGACATCACGGATGGCCTCCTGTGATGTTTACCGTTGCGCTAGTTTATTTTATTTCCGCTGTTTTCAAACTCTGAACCTTTACTCCATGTCATGAACAATGGTTTGTAATAAATTATGTTAACTCGTGTTGTACTCTGGACTCGCCTTCGTGTGAGTTTTAATGCATATGTCGATCCTCTGTTTGAATTCCAAGTGATTTACCAGGCGTTAACCTGGCAACTAACGACAGGATGATACTTTACTATTGCTTAATGGCCAAAGTGGACCAGTCTTAGGCGATAGTCCGGTATTTTCCTGGGCGGGTTGTCACAGCTGGTATCAGAGCGATTGCATGCACCAGAGCCTAATTAACAACCATAATCACATGATTTTTGAATAAAAATTTGCCAAGATTGTTTGGATTTGCAAAACACGTTGGTCCGTTAAGGATAAACTAGACCGAGAGGCCCTAGAGGGAATTTTTGGTTTCTTTCAGGTGGCTTATTAATCTATGGTTTATTTTGCTAACTTCCAGCACATTTTACTTTATGTCAGACTTACATTCTTGCCCAACCAAACTAGATGAGCCACGTGTTTCATACGTGTGCTGTTCCGCATCACGGGAATTGCGAGGGTTGATGGAGTGCTCCATTCCCCGGATCCCATCTTCGCGTCTGTTATGAGTTGTGTGTCGCTACGTGTTTCATACGTGTGCATTCCGCATGATGCTCATGCGAGGCAAGGATACACTCCATTCGTGAAAGGACCTTGTGATGCCTAGAGGGGGGTGAATAGGATCACTTCAAATTTCTGAAACAAAAGCAGCGGATTAAAACTCCTGTCGGTACTACCGACGTGGTGCCGGTTCTACCGACGGGGTCGGTACTACCGGTACCAGGTCGGTACTACCGACAGGCAGAAATGACTTAAAGCGAAATTTGAATTCTGTGAGGTTTCTAGCAATTCTACTTGAATCAAAGTTTAAGTTTAGAGGCTAAGAACCACCTGCAACCACAGAGATGAGTTGGATAGCAACCAATTGATAGATCGGGCTAAAACAAGTTCTAGGGTTCGTTAGAAACAAAGAATTCAGGAAAGCAAAGGAGACACAAGATTTAATCCGAAGTTCACACCCACAAAGGATGCTACGTCTCCGTTGAGGATCCCACAAAGGGAGGGCTATCACCAAGAGCCTCTTTTCCTCTTCCAACCCCCACAAAGGAAGATTGGTGCTCACTAAGAATTCTCCACAAAGGAGAGGGCAATACAAACGATCCCGGGTGCACCACACCAAGAGGGCACTCGCGGGTGACGCCTAACCGTCTAGAAGCAAGCTTCAAGAGTAACAAATGCAAACCAAAAGCCCAGAGATGCTTCAAGTGCTCTTGAGAAGGAGAAGAACGATGGGGCTCTCAAAGCTTGGTCACACTTCACTAGAATTCTCCTCTCTTCTCAAACCCTAGCTCAAGGGAACGAAGGATTAGCTCTAGAGGAGAGGGGATAGGTGGAGTGAATGCTCAAGGAAGTGTTTGTCCTGTGGTTGGTCAGCAATGAGTGAGGAGGAAGAAGGGGGCTTGAGTGAGGAGGAAGAAGGGGGCTTAAATACTAGGGGCTAAAAACTAGCCGTTACTGTGCAGAACCGTGTAACCCCGTTACTACCGACACGGCGTCGGTACTACCGAGGGGGGTTTTCTGAACTAAAACAGTACGGTCATCAGTAGTACCGACACTGGGTCGGTAGTACCGACCCCCTGGCTAAAATTCGCCAGTGAAGCCATATCGGTATACCGGCCCTGTGCCGGTACTACCGAGGGGCGATCGTCGGTAGTACCGACGTGGCGTCGGTACAACCGGCCCAGCCTGAGAGTTTGAGAGAAGAGAAGCATTTGTGCACGTGCCAACTCTCAACTCTTCTCACTCACTTGGATTACCTTCTAGAGCACTTTTAGCATCTCTTGGCTATCGATTTGCAGCCCCCTTTATAGTACGGTGTTTCCTATACTCAAATTCAAAAGTAAAAAGAAATTAAGCTTTGATTCGAGTTGAAAGCAACGACTTGAAATTGGGGGCCTTCCTTTGATCAACCATATGAGTTTTATTCATTTAAGACCTGCACACATCTTGTCAAAGCATTAAATACCACAAATCATGCTTGTCATTATCACCAAAATAATTAGGGGCCAAGATGCACTTTCAATCTCCCCTTTTTTGGTGATTGATGACAACCACAATTTTGTTTATATAAAAGATGTGTGTATTTGACAAATTTGAAAATGAAACTCCCCCTAAATGTGTTCTTCGACTTTTATGAAGGCCTCAAATGCCCATCACACACTTAGAAGACTTTTCACTCTCAAATTGTATACACAAGTGCATGAGTGTGATATATAAACCGTGATGCATATGACATGGTATACAAAACAATAAAGTGAGAAATAACAAGCATCATAAATAGATAAACAAGGTTCCTCACATCATAAGCACAATTTAGGTCTTACAAATTTAAACGAGTTCTAGGTTCTTCAACAATCATTACACCACACGAATACACAAATAGTCCTTACATGTCCACAAACCTAAGGATAGATAGATAGATAAATGAAGATGCAAGCCCACACCACACATGAGTAAATTGTGAGCTCACTCCCTCTTTAGCATCAAGCGCCAAAAAGAGGAGGCCCTTCAATCATCATAGTCATGTGGAGAGTGGGCAGCCGGAGGAGAGTCGTCGTCGTCGTCGGTCTCACCACCACCAAAGTCCTCGTCATCGATGTCGGCCGGAGGAGCTCCATACATCAAGGAGGTGTCGCCGTAGATCTCCCAAGGGTTGTAGAAGTTTGGTGGAGGAGGAAAATCCATGGGCTCGCGGACGGGAGAGTGCTCAATGTTGTGTTGAGCGAGCAAGGACTTTTGACGCGTCTCTAGCTTAAAGAGCTGCTCATCAACATGCTGCCTATGTGCACGAATTTCCTGTGCATTGTGTTTTCCCACATTGAAGCAAACAAAAAGACCTTGAGAGAGGAAACTGAAGATACTCTTTTTCTTGCTGGGGGGAACGGTGCCTCGAGATGTGGATGGCCCACGAGAGGAGGAAGGTGGCTCAAAGGAGGATGGGCCACCGGAGGAGGAGCCACCCGCGGTAGAAGGACGAGGAGGGGCATGCTTGCCCAACTTGAGAAGCCTCTCGATGTTGCCTTTGTTGGGCTTGTACCAAGAATGAGTCTTGTCGAGGAGGATATCAACTCCCGCCACCTCACAAATCATCTTGAAAATCCAAGGGGCATACTGGCAACTCTTGTTGGCGGACACGGAGCACACAATGATTTCCTCCCAAATGAAGTTGAATATGCTAAAGTCCTCCTTGCCCGGTGCCATCCTCACAAGGATCTCTTTTGCCACATTGGAGATATTGGTGTTATCACCTATCTTGGGAGTGAGAGTGTAGCGAAAGAGTTGATTGAACATCCGATAAGCCGGCTTCATCCCATGAGTGGTACCAAAATCCACCTTGCCATACACTGAGTCATACATGAAAGCCATCTCACTGTCAAGAGGGAATTCTCCACCATGCAGCTTGGGATGAGCGAGATCCTCCTCACCGAAACCAAGATTTGAGCAAAACGCTCATATGAGACGGAGAGGGGCTTGCCTTGAAGGAGCCAATGAAAGGTCCGGGTCTCACGGCGGATGTAGAGATTGGCATAGAATTGGGCGACCACTTCTTCATTCCAATCATAGTTGATTGCCATCACATTGGTCATCCCCTTGGCATGACATATATCAATTGCATCATTGACGGCCGGAATATCAAGTGACCTAAGGAGATCCCAATTAATTGACTTCATATCAATAGTCATGTGGTCCTTGCTGAGAATAACTGACTCATACCAATCGGCATTGAACTTGAGCCAAAAGCGGATGTCCGCGTCAAACTCCTTTTGCCAAAGAGCGGGGTCGGAGTACCTTTCCTTGTAGGCATTGTGAGACCCCCTTGTGTAGTCTACCATCCTGACAATCCCCATTTGAGTGGCTAGACGAGGAGGTCTGGATGGCCAAAGGATGAACGATGAGAGGGTTTCCAAGGAGATGTCCTCATAGTCATCATAGTGATCATCGGGTTGGTGAGCTTGCTTGGTACGGGCACGATGACCTTGTCCCGTAAACTGGCGAGGAGCAGCAGGTGGGTTGGTACGACCACGACCACGAGGAGCTTGAGAGCTAGCTCCCCCTTTCCTCTTCCATTGAGCGAGAGGAACTTCGTCTTCATCGGATCCTTCACGAACCAGTTGCTTGCCGGCGCGACCCATCTGGAGGATTAGCAAAGAGTGCATAAGATGGGTGTATCGATTATGGAAAGGGATGGCTCAACCTAGGGGAGAAGCTCAGTTTACAGCCCCCCATCGGTACTACCGACATGGCGTCGGTACTACCGATGGGGGTCGGTTTTGGGTGAAAAAGGTTGAATCCGGATGATTTAGCCAACCAAAAGCTACGAAATCATAGATACGAGTTCTAGGATGGACAAGATGATGACTCCCTAAAGCATTGCCTCTAGAAACAACTACAAAGGGAGATCGATCGACGGAAATTTTGAATGAATACCTTCAGATGCTTCCCGCGCAAATCGACGAACTTCCGGCGAGGATCGGATGTTCCGGAAGGTGGAGAATCTAAGGATGTGGGCTAGAAACACTTTCCACGGCTGGTTCTTGAGATCCCCTCATGGATTTGAGAAGAGGAGGGGAGAGGGCGCAGCAACGGTTAGAAAGAAAAGCAAACCCTAGCCCTCAGGTCGCGGGCTTTATATAGCCCAGCGGCTATTATCGGTAGTACCGACAGGGCGTCGGTACTACCGGCGGTCCCTGAAAATTATGACAGAGAAGTCATATCGGTATACCGACCCAGGGTTGGTTCTACCGGGGGGTCCGGTAGTACCGACACGGCGTCGGTTCTACCGGGGATCGCCAGAAATTCCAACAGAGAACTCATATCGGTACTACCGACCTTGTGTCGGTTGTACCGGCAGTTTAAGCAGTTTTTGGAATAGATTGAAGGTCTAGATTGAGATTTTTGGTAAAGGGGAATATGGACATGTAGAGACCCCATAGGAGTTGGTGACTAGTCACAAGCAATCAATCAAAGCTATAGTCACCACCCACTATGTAAAAATCCAAAGCTTTGTAAGACACACACAAAGAAAGTTAAAATAAAATATTTTGTTTCCTATCTAGGCAACAAACAGGTTTATGTGCAAAAGATCAAGCCAAGTTACGAGAATCTAAGATGTTTAGCTCACTCCTCAAAGCACAGAACCTTTGCTCGTCTAGGGGCTTAGTGAAAATGTCAGCAAGTTGCTTTTCGGTGCAAACATGCCGTAAAGCAATGTCACCCTTAGCCTCATGATCCCATAAGAAGTGATGTCTAATGTCTATGTGCTTTGTTCTAGAGTGTTGGACAGGATTGTTCGCTAGTTTGATAGCACTCTCGTTGTCACACAAGAGTGGAATCTTACTCAACTTGCAACCATAATCACTCAACGTTTGCTTCATCCACAAGAGTTGTGCACAACAAGCACCGACCGCCACATATTTGGCTTCGGTCGTGGATAAAGCAACCGAATTTTGCTTCTTTGAGCTCCACGACACCAAAGACCTACTAAGAAATTGGCAAGTCCCGGTAGTGCTCTTTCGATCTACTTTGCAACCAGCATAATCCGAATCGGAGTAGCCAAGTAGATCAAAAGTGGAACCTTTGGGATACCACAAGCCTAGGTTAGGAGTATGAACTAAATATCTAAAGATCCTCTTAACAGCCATTAGATGGCACTCCTTAGGATTGGCTTGAAATCTTGCACACATGCACACACTAAGTATTATATTGGGCCTAGATGCACAAAGGTAAAGGAGGGAGCCAATCATGGAACGGAATACCTTTTGGTCGACCGACTTCCCTTCTTCATTGAGATCAAGATGTCCATTTAATGCCATGGGTGTTTTGATGGGCTTTGAATCGGCCATGTCAAACCTCTTGAGCATATCCTTCACATACTTGGTTTGACACAAGAAAGTCCCTTCCTTCATTTGCTTGATTTGGAACCCAAGAAAGAACTTCAATTCACCCATCATAGACATCTCAAACCTCTTGGTCATGATCCTACTAAATTCTTCACAAAATTTATCATTAGTAGACCCAAAAATGATATCATCGACATAAATTTGACAAACTAAAATATCTTTTCCGTTTCTTTGTATGAAGAGAGTAGAATCGGCTTTGCCTATCTCAAAGTCGTTCTTTAGAAGAAAATCCTTAAGGCATTCATACCATGCTCTAGGAGCTTGCTTAAGCCCGTAGAGCGCCTTATGGAGCTTGTACACATGATTTGGAAATCTTGAGTCTTCAAAGCCCTGTGGTTGATCCACATACACTTCTTCTTGGAGAGGTCCATTCAAGAAGGCACTCTTCACATCCGTTTGATGAAGCTTGAAATCATGATGAGTAGCATAGGCCAAAAGAATACGAATTGACTCGAGCCTTGCTACCGGTGCATAAGTCTCTCCAAAATGTAAGCCTTCAACTTGCGTGTAACCCTTGCCAACAAGCCTTGCCTTGTTCTTTGTGACGACACCAAATTCATCTTGCTTGTTCCTAAAAACCCATTTGGTGCCGATCACATTTTTCTTGGGTCTTGGTACCAACTCCCAAACTTCATTTCTCTTGAAGTTGTTCAATTCTTCCTCCATGGCAATAATGCAATCCGGATCCTCAAGAGCTTGTTCCACACTAAGAGGTTCCAAAGAGGAAACAAACGAGTAAAATGCACAAAAATTTGACAATCTAGATCGAGTTGTTACCCCTCTTTGAATACTCCCAAGAATGTTGTCAATGGGATGATCACGTTGAACCATTTGATGTACCCTTGGGTGTGGCTCTTGGGATTGACGTTGGATAGGTCCATCATCATCATCTTCAACTTGTGGTGTATCTTGTTGAGCTTCATCACTTAGTTCTCCCCCTTGATCAAGGCCCGTCCATGATCGTCACCATGAACTTGACTCTCATATTGATGGACTTGAGAACTAGGTGGTTCCACTCTTGTTGATGATGATGGATCACGAGTGCTTGTGTCAACCGGAGTTTGTGCTTGAATCTCCCGAGGCATCACTTCACCGGTCCCCATTCTAAAGATTGATATGCTTGGGGGCTCTTCATCATCTACAAGGTTTTCACTAACTTGCTCTCGTTGAGAGCCGTTGGATTCATCAAATTTCACGTCTACCGTGGTCTCAACACAACAAGTGGTTTTGTTGAAAACACGATAGGCATGTTTGTTAGTTCCATAACCAAGTAGAAAACCTTCATCAACCTTGGATGCAAACTTTGAGGCTTTGGGTTTCTTGTTAAGTATGAAACACTTACACCCAAAGACCCTAAAGTAATGCACACTAGGTTTCTTACCGGTGATGATTTCGTAGGGAGTTTTGTTCAAGTACTTGTGGAGGTAGAGTCGGTTGGCGGCGTGGCATGCGGTGTTGATGGCTTCCGCCCAAAATGAGTCCGAGTCTTGTACTCATCAAGCATTGTCCTTGCTCGCTTCTATCAATGTGCGGTTCTTCCTCTCAACAATGCCATTTTGTTGAGGTGTATATGGAGCGGAGAGTTCATGCTTGATGCCTTCTTCATCTAGGAACTCTTCAACTTGTGTGTTCCTAAACTCCGAGCCGTTGTCACTTCTTATGTTCTTGACCTTGAGCTCGAACTCATTTTGAACTCTTCTAATGAACTTCTTCACAATTCCCTTTGCCTCACTTTTATCTTGCAAAAAGAATACCCAAGTGAAACGGGAAAAGTCATCAACAATTACTAAACCATATTTATTACCACCAATGCTTATATAGGCAATTGGTCCAAATAAATCCATGTGTAGTAGCTTCAATGGTCTTGATGAGGATAGAATGTTCTTGGCGGGATGATGAGCTCCAACTTTCTTCCCGGCTTGACGTGCGCTACATAACCTATCTTTCTCAAAGACAACATTTGTTAGTCCTAGGATGTGCTCGTTTTTGAAGTTTGGCCAACATTTTTGAAGTTTGGCCAAGTTCCTCATCCCAACATGGTCTAGTCGGCGATGCCATAGCCAACCCAAGTCGGATTTTGCCACTAAGCAAGCCTTAGGATCCATCTTTACTTTTGTGAAATCCACATAGTAAAGTTTTCCCCGTAGGTGACCCGCAAAGACAATAGAGGAATCCTCCCTTCTAGAGACGGTCACACCCTCATGAGTAAAGAGACAATTGTAGCCTTTCTCACAAAGTTGTGAAACCGACAACAAGTTGTATCCCAACCCTTGCACATGATAAACATCTTCAATTGAATTTGTTGTTGAGATAGCAATTTTACCTAAACCAATGACATCCCCTTGACCATTTTCTCCATAAGTGATAGTTTCCGTAGGGTTGTCATAACGGTCAAGAGATGCAAACAAGCCTTCATCTCCGGTCATGTGATTAGTGGCACCACTATCAATCAACCATGCACTTCCACCGAAGGAGTAGGCCTACAAAACAAGTTTAAGCTCTTGGTTTAGGTGCCCAAAAGGATTTGGGTCCTTGGAGGTTAGATGCAAAAACTTTTGGAACCCACACACTCTTTCTCACGGCCTTCATGGCATAGGCCCCAACATACTTGACAACCATTTTACCATTATGGTCCAAGGTTACAATGTAATCACAAGTGTAGTTGGGTGTGGATTTGTGCTCAACCACATTCTTCGATGCCTCAGGTGGGGTGTTACTCCCACCAATTCCCTTTGTGGTTTGAACCATCTTTGGAGCTTCCTTGGTTGTGGTAGATGTGGTGACTCCATGGGCAATATCCATTATTGTGTTGAGGTAGCCTCCCTTGTTCCATAAGGGGATCTCATGCCCTTTCACCGTCACTCTACCATTTTCCTTGTTGTTCTTGCGGTGTCCAAGTCCTTGCTTGTCCACTACCTTGGGTATTGACTTGGCACTAATGTTGCCTTGTGTAAACAACATGTTCAATCGGGCAATTTCCTTGTCCTTGCCCTTAATTTTCTCTTCAAGCCTTGCAAGGTTAGTCTTGATAGCATTCATATCAATGTTAGCGCAAGAAGAGCAAGTTTTGCTAGTGGAGGCACTAGAGTCCAAGTTTGCCGATGGAGTGGCTTTGGTGCTTTCCCAAAGAATACTAAAGTTAGCTTCAAGAGATTTGTACTTCTCCGTCAAGCATGAGAAGCTTGATTGAAGCTCACTATTAGTAGTCTTTAGGGAAGCTAAAGATTCATTTGCCAAGGTGAAATCCTTTGACATCTTCTTATTAGAATCGTCGATCAAGGACATGTCCATGGTCAACTTTTCAACCTTAGCCTTCTCTTTGGCAAGAGATTTTTCTAGAGCAAGGTTTCTTTCCTTTTCAAGGATAAGCAAGTCTTCTTGCTCATGAAGGATCTCTTTCTTTTTCTCTAGTTTGTCCAATAGCCTTTTAATTTCCTTGTGGCTATTTTTACCAAATTTCTTTATCATGTTGTTCTCTATTTCCTTTTCCTCATCTAGGTTTTCTATGTCGCTACTAGAGGTGGATGAAGAGGATGTTGGACAGGATGAGACGGTAGATTCTTGTACCTTGCTCCCCCTTGCCATGAAGCAAAAAATGAGAGTGGTCTTCATCTTTGGAGAGGTTGTTGAAGAGGCGTGTTGAGGATGAACTTTGTGCCATGGCAATTGTTGCCATCCCTTGCTTCTTCGGTTCTTCATCTTCATCACTTGAGTCCCATTGTTGACCCACGTGTGCACGCCCTTGGTACTTGTTCTTGTACTCCTTGCTCTTCTCCTTGAACCTCTTTTCTTCCTCATTCTTGTTCTTGTTCTTGGGGCACTCGGCAATGAAATGTCCATATTCTCCACACTCATAACACTTCCTTTGTGACTTCTTCCTTCTATCATCTCCACCTTTTCTTGAGTTTCTTGACTTCAAGAATTTCTTGTACTTCCTTATAGCAAAGGAGGTTTCTTCATCCGTGCTTTCTTCATCGCTAGTGTCTTCCTTTTTGCTCTTGGATGCCTTGGACTTTTCTTCAACTACTTCACTAGAGCTAGCTTTGAGAGCTAGGCTCTTGCCCATCTTCAAGGTTAGATACTTCTCCACATCTTGGTCAACAAGTTCTTGATGCAATATTTCTTCAAGGAGTTGAGTGGGAGTCATTGTTGGATATCTTGGATCTCTTCTTATCATTTGCGTCAAGTTCTTGTCCTTGGGAGCAAAAGCTCTTAGCAACTTCTTTGTGACTTTTGAGTCGTCCCAATCTTTACTTCCAAGAGCTCTAATGTACGAGACAAGTACCATGAGTCTATCATACATTTCTTGAACGGTCTCTCCATCCTTCATGAAGAAAAGCTCAAGCTCTCCATTGATTAGGTCCATCTTCCCTTGTCTCACATGCTCGGTTCCCTCATGTTCTTCCTTGAGTGTGTCCCAAATTACCTTGGCAATTTGGATGTTCTGAACCTTGTTAAACTCTTGTGCACACAAGGATCCCGTGATGACTCTTGTGGCTTGTACATTGCGGTGAAGATCTTGCTCATGCTCAATAGTGAGGGCTTCTCCTTCGGCGGGAATTGTCACACCTACAACCACAATCTTCCAAAGAGAAGGGTGAAGCCCGTAAAGGTGCATTTGCATATCATAAGCCCATTTGGGATAGTCCTTCCCATCGAAATGAGGAGGCTTTCCCAAATGCACGGAATAAAATTTATCATTAGAGTTGTTGCCCGGGATTTGCCCGTAGTGATGGGGCACTTCGTAGAAGCCGGAGTGAGAGTACTTGGCTTGCTCCTTCTTGATCATCTTCTTGAGGAGCTTCTTTGCCATCTTCTTGGCCTTCTTCTTCTTCTTAGCCTTTCTTCTCTTCTTTGCCGCCTTCTTTGCCGCAAGATCATCGTCCTTGGCATCCTCATCGCTTGAGTCAGAATCCGAGTCGGAGTCGGAATCTGATGATGAGTCGTCGGAGCTGTCCACGTTGGATGGTGTACGACTTGGGGCCCTGCCGACGAGGTCGCCGACTTGAGCTGCCGTGAGCTCTCTCTCTTGAGCTTCTTTTGCGGCAATTTCTTCAGCGGTTGGGTTGCTTCCAATCCCCGACATCTTGATCCCTTAGCGGTTAAGCCTAAATCAAGGGATTAGGCTCTGATACCAATTGAAAGGACCTTGTGATGCCTAGAGGGGGGGTGAATAGGATCACTTCAAATTTCTGAAACAAAAGCAGCGGATTAAAACTCCTGTCGGTACTACCGACGTGGTACCGGTTCTACCGACGGGGTCGGTACTACCGACAGGCAGAAATGACTTAAAGCGAAATTTGAATTCTGTGAGGTTTCTAGCAATTCTACTTGAATCAAAGTTTAAGTTTAGAGGCTAAGAACCACTTGCAACCATAGAGATGAGTTGGATAGCAACCAATTGATAGATTGGGCTAAAACAAGTTCTAGGGTTCGTTAGAAACAAAGAATTCAAGCAAGCAAAGGAGACACAAGATTTAATCCGAAGTTCACACCCACAAAGGATGCTACGTCTCCGTTGAGGATTCCACAAAGGGAGGGCTATCACCAAGAGCCTCTTTTCCTCTTCCAACCCCCACAAAGGAAGATTGGTGCTCACTAAGAATTCTCCACAAAGGAGAGGGCAATACAAACGATCCCGGGTGCACCACACCAAGAGGGCACTCGCGGGCGATGCCTAACCGTCTAGAAGCAAGCTTCAAGAGTAACAAATGCAAACCAAAAGCCCGGAGATGCTTCAAGTGCTCTTGAGAAGGAGAAGAACGATGGGGCTCTCAAAGCTTGGTCACACTTCACTAGAATTCACCTCTCTTCTCAAACCCTAGCTCAAGGGAACCAAGGATTAGCTCTAGAGGAGAGGGGATAGGTGGAGGGAATGCTCAAGGAAGTGTTTGTCCCGTGGTTGGTCAGCAATGAGTGAGGAGGGAGAAGGGGGCTTAAATACTAGGGGCTAAAAACTAGCCGTTACTTTGCAGAACCGTGTAACCCCGGTACTACCGACACGGCGTCGGTACTACCGAGGTGGGGTTTTTCTGAACTAAAACAGTACGGTCATCGGTAGTACCGACACAGGGTCGGTAGTACCGACCCCCTGGCTAAAATTCGCCAGTGAAGCCATATTGGTATACCGGCCCTGTGCCGGTACTACCGAGGGGCGATCGTCGGTAGTACCGACATGGCGTCGGTACAACTGGCCCAGGCTGAGAGTTTGAGAGAAGAGAAGCATTTGTGCACGTGCCAACTCTCAACTCTTCTCACTCACTTGGATTACCTTCTAGAGCACTTTTAGCATCTCTTGGCTATCGATTTGCATCCCCCTTTATAGTACGGTGTTTCCTATACTCAAATTCAAAAGTAAAAAGAAATTAAGCCTTGATTCGAGTTGAAAGCAACGACTTGAAATTGGGGGCCTTCCTTTGATCAACCATATGAGTTTTATTCATTTAAGACCTGCACACATCTTGTCAAAGCATTAAATACCACAAATCGTGCTTGTCATTATCACGAAAATAATTAGGGGACAAGATGCACTTTCAATTCGAACGGAGGGTGTCCGAGGTTGGACGCTGTCCATGCAGCGGCTTAACGCATGGGTGCCGTTTCTATAGTGAACGGTAATGTATGTGGACGCTTTCATGAGTGTTGGCATGAAAGGTTCGTTGTGTTCTGTGATCTTCTGCAGGTACACTAACCACGTTCGTAAGTCGCTAATCAAGTACCGATAGTCTCGACTAGTTATTATAGGGAGAGACGTAATTGTTGCCTTGCCACCGGCACTGACTCTGATTTTTTGGTTTAATTGCTTGGTGAGGACGAATAGGTCGTTCTGGCATCATGATAAAAAAACCTGTTGAATAATAAACGGATCACAAGTTTTGTTTTCCTTAAGTAATATTCTAATAACAACAAAAACAACCTTTAAACCGAATTAAAAGTGTTGTTGAACCGTTTAATCGACCCTGTTGTCGTGACCTCTTCTCAGACCTTTCTGCAGAGTTTCCGTAATGGTGATCTACACCCAAGTGCCCCCAATCTATCCAAATCTTTGTCGAGAAGTATTTGCACGATCATATGTTTTCAAATCTCAAGCTATGCTCAAATAGTAAACCTAGGTCTTGCCGTCTTTTCGGAACACGTCACTCCGAATCTTGCACCTTTGCGCCTTGTTCCTGACTCGTCTAGCTTAACCCTTGACTACCAAGTTTGGTCTCATGAACCTACCGAGTTGCCGGAAAATTTTGAACATTTTGGGAACTTTGGTTTCGGAATGTTGGAAATTGTCAATTCGATGCAGTGCTACTGTCTCGAGTCTAGCTATTCAATCAATTTGAGTTTTCGTCGTACATGTTCTACTTGTTGAACAAGCTTACGAATGTGTAACTTATGAAAACTCGAATTTTTCAGATGGTGGACTCGACACGCAGCACTCCGAATGGTTTCGGTGATTCTAGTGGCCGCAACCAGCCGCCACCACCGCCGGACCTGACGATAGTGGCTACTCAAACCGAGATGATGCGCCAAATTCTCCTATACCTGCAGCAGCAATCCCAGCAGCAGCAGCCCCACGGGAATCAGATTAATGCCCAAGGTCAAGTAACCGAGTACAAGCACTTCCTGGATATGAATCCTCCGCATTTCAATGGGACGGAAGAACCCTTGGATGCTGATGCTTGGGTTCGGGCCATTGAAGCTATGTTTGCGGTGTTTACCTTGCCATGTTCAGAAGGACGCAAGGCTAAATTCGCGGCATTGCAGCTTCGTGGTTCTGCTTTAATGCGGTGGGAACACTACAAATCCATGCAACCACCTGAGTATGTAATCCCTTGGGAAGAATTCAAAAAGGCTTTCAGAGATCATCACCTTCGTAAAGCACTTACCGATAGGAAAATGAGAAAGTTATTGGCTCTCAAGCAAGGGTCAGACACAGTGTACCAATACGCGCAGAAGTTTAATAACCTCTGCCAGTATGGAGGGTGTCATGTGGATACCGACATGAAGAAGATGGAGCTTTTTCGTGAAGGTCTGAATAGTAAACTGGCTGAATGGCTGAACCTGGTAAAGTTTGACAGCTACCCCATGCTAGTGAATAAGGCTATCTCCCAAGAAGATGCCATGAAGAGAGCCCAAGTCGAGAAGAAAAGAAAGGCTGACTCCATGCCCAATAATGCACAACGTTACAAGATACGCATTATGAGGAAGACTTTCCCAGACTTCCAGCAGGTTTCACAGTCAGAAAAGTTAGTGGCTAAGTTGTCCCAGGATCGGACTCCAGAAAATCTTCACCTTCCCAACACTCAACAGCCGACTCCCAAGCCTATTGTACCTAGTCCTACTGGCAACAATGAGCGTTGTTGTTTCAAGTGTGGTCAACCAGGACACTTCGCTAGGTCGTGCCTGCAACCGTGCCAGACCAACAGGCGGCACCGGCTAACCCAGCCCATTCAAAGACAAGTTTCCAAACTCATCAAGAAGTGCAAGAAGAAGATTACTCAAGTCAAGAAGGGCAGACTCAGCTTCACTTCTGTGGGTGATATTCCAGAAGGAGCACCAGTAATGATGGGCACATTCTCTATTTGAGGAAAACCCATCTGTGTGTTGTTTGATTCTGGCGCTACCCATAGTTTCATGAATGCAAAGACGCTGAGCAAAGTAGGACTGGACTCCTGCAGCACCAAGGACGCTTTTACAATCAAAACAGCGGGAGGGAACATCTCTTCCGAGTTGGTGACCAGGGGAGTACTCTTGGAATTAGGAAGCAAAACAATGGAAACGGACCTTTTCATTTTGGGATTAGAAGGTATGGATGTCATTCTAGGAATGGACTGGATGAACCGACATAAGGTAGTACTGGATATTTCAGAGAGAGTGGTAGAGATCAACTCACCAATTGTAGGAGCCACGACTCTATACCTACCTTTCAAAGATGATGTGAATCCTCATTCTTATGTGGCAATCACTTCTCAGCTTGAAGAAATTCCAGTGGTTCGAGAGTTTGCGGATGTTTTTCCCGATGAATTGCCGGGTATGCCACCCGACAGAGATGTTGAGTTTGTCATCGAACTTCAACCGGGGACAGCCCCCATCTTCAAGAGACCTTACCGTATGCCACCCAAGAAATTAGCAGACTTGAAGACCCAACTTCAAGAGTTGCTAGATAACGGTTATATTCGCCCAAGTTCTTCACCTTGGGGTTGCCCAGCCTTATTTGTGAAGAAGAAAGATGGTAGTTTGAGGTTATGTATGGATTACCGACCTCTCAATGCGGTAACAATCAAGAATAAATTTCCTTTGCCCCGCATCGACGTTCTGTTCGATCAGTTTGCTGGAGCCAGAGTTTTCTCCAAGATTAATCTTTGGTCAGGGTATCATCAAATAAAGATCAGGCCGTGTGATATTCCCAAGACAGCTTTCTCCACCTGATATGGTCTTTATGAGTATTTGGTAATATCCTTTGGTCTTACCAATGCACCTGCTTATTTCATGTATCTCATGAATTCTGTATTCATGACGGAGCTGGACAAGTTTGTGGTGGTATTCATTGATGACATCTTAATATATTCCAAGAATGAAGAAGAACATGCAGAACATCTCCGAGTTGTTTTGCAACGTTTGCGAGATCACAAGCTTTATGCCAAGTTCTCCAAATGTGAATTTTGGTTAGATAGTGTGAAATGTTTGGGGCACACTATTTCCAAGGAAGGCATATCAGTGGACCCTAGCAAAGTACAAGAGGTTATGGATTGGAAACCACCCAAGACCGTGCATCAAATCCGTAGTTTTCTGGGTTCAGCAGGCTATTATCGTCGTTTCATTCCGGATTTTTCCAGGATCGCTAAACCTATGACTGAACTATTAAAGAAGGGAGTTAAGTTTGTGTGGAGCAAGGATTGTGAAAAAGCTTTCCACACGTTAAGGCAACATCTCACTACAGCCCCAGTGCTAGTGCAGCAGGATAATTCTAAACCATTTGAAGTCTTTTGTGATGCTTCGGGCACTGGTCTTGGTTGTGTTCTTATGCAAGAAAATCGAGTCATTGCCTATGCCTCACGATCGCTTTGACCTCATGAAGTGAATTACCCGACCCATGATCTGGAGTTAGCAGCAGTGGTTCATGCTCTCAAGATTTGGAGGCATTATCTTATGGGAAACCGCTGTAATTCTTCACCGATCACAAGAGTCTTAAGTATATCTTCACCCAATCAGAACTGAACATGAGGCAGAGAAGATGGTTGGAATTGATTAAAGACTATGATCTAGAAGTACACTATTATCCCGGAAAAGCCAATGTTGTTGCAGATGCGCTTAGCCGCAAGGTTCACTGCAACTGCTTAACCGTGGAGTTGTATAGTGAGACTTTGTGTGAAGACTTGCAGAAGCTCTGATTGGAAATTGTGGAGCAAGGAAGCTTGAATGCTATCTCAGCTGAGTCCAATCTATATGACAGAATCGTTTTGTCTCAACTCAATGATGAAGGTGTCCAGCTAATAAAACAGAAATTAGCGGAAGGAGACCCCAAATATAGTTGTTTCCATAAGGATGCAAAAGATGTGGTGTGGTTTGAGCAACGTCTCGTAGTTCCTGTTGATCCGGAACTCCGAAAGGAAATTTTCGACGAAGCTCATCTTTCCAAATTCTCTATTCACCCCGGAAGCACCAAAATGTATCAAGATTTGAAGAAAAACTTTTGGTGATCAAACATGAAGGTAGACATAGCCAGATATGTGGCAGAGTGTGATACTTGTCATCGAGTCAAAGCCAGCCATTTGAAGTCAGCCGGTGTACTTCAACCGTTGACTATACCTTTGTGGAAGTGGGATGACATTAGTATGGATTTTATAGTGGGTTTACCCCTGACTGCCAGAAAGAAGGATTCCATCTGGGTTATAGTGGACCGATTGACCAAGACCGTTCATTTCATCACAGTGCACACCACTTACTCCGTCCAAGATTATGCAGAACTCTATGTCGATCAAATTGTGCGCCTGCACGAGATTCCCAAGACCATTGTTTCTGATCGAGGTACTCAATTTGTGGCTCGTTTTTGGGAACAATTGCATGAATCTTTGGGAACCAAATTGATTCGTAGTTCAAGTTATCATCCTCAGACCAGTGGTCAAACCGAGCGAGTCAATCAAATTGTGGAAGACATGCTGAGAGCAAGCATCATGCATTTTGATAAGAGTTGGGACAAGTGTCTATCTTTAGCAGAATTCTCTTATAACAATAGTTATCAAGCTAGTTTGAAGATGGCACCATTTGAAGCTCTTTATGGACGAAGATGCCGAACTCCTTTGAATTGGTCAGAAGCCGGAGAGCGAACGCTCTTTGGTCCGGATTTAGTTAAAGACGCAGAAGAGAAGGTGGAAGTGATCAGAGAAAACTTGAAGTTAGCTCAAATGAGACAAAAGAGTTACCATGACAAAGGGACAGCACCCCGGCACTATGAAGTGGGTGATTACGTATACCTCAAGGTTTCCTCGACCAAAGGTGTACAGAGATTTGGCGTCAAAAGGAAATTAGCCCCACGGTATATTGGCCCATACGAGATCATTGAGATATGTGGACCAGTCGCTTATCGTATCCGACTTCCGGATCGATTCTCGGTTGTGCACAATGTGTTTCATGTGACACAATTGAAGAAAGGTGTGAAAGTACCCGAGACAGAAGTGATCATGGAAGCGAACACTTGGATCGAGCCAGATCTTTCAGTGGTCGAGCATCCGCTGAGAGTGCTAGATCAAAAAGAAAGACAAACTAGGAGACATACCGTGAAGATGTACAAGATACAGTGGAGTCACCATACTGAAGAAGAAGCTACGTCGGAGACCGAGCACTTCCTCAACACCAAGTATCCGGGTTTTCTTCAATCGCGAAACAGTAAGAACCTTACCCCTACCTTTGTCTTTAGTTTTCGAATCTCGGGCCGAGATTCCCTTTAAGGGGGGTAGGCTGTGACGCCCTAGGTTTCTAATTAACGTCATTAGTGCTAACGACCGGTTCAGCCGAGTCAAACCCGCTGACAATGGTCAAACCTAGGTCAACCTGGGTCATCACCCCGAAAACCTCGCCAATGAACCCTAATGAACCCCTTGACCAAGTTGACACACAACCGTAGTCAACCCTTGGCCAAAGACACGGTCAAACCCCACAGGCATAGTGACGTCAGCGAATGTCGTCCGGAACTTTTGCCGCGTTCTCCAAAATTAACCTAAACACTTCAAAATCTACCTTTATGAAAGTTGTCCATCTCATTGAGGGACACAACTTTCATGTAGATTGGCATTTCAAATTTTGAGCAGAAAAGGGTGAAAAACTTGGTCAACTGCTAGTACCTCCTGTTTTCCAGAACAGGCCGACATTCAAAGTTGGCACGACGTTCCTGCAAAATCCGTAGAGAAAAACACCCTAGAGCCTTTGTGAAGGTTGTAGAGGGTAGTGAGATCTACAACTTTGGTATTCACTGCTTGGTGCACTTCAGTTCAAATTTTTGGAGCAAATCTCGGTCAAATCAGGCTACACCGCAACAGTTGAGTCGGGACACACGACGTCGTGCTCGACGCCGCGACCCGTGCTCCTGAGCGCCGAAACGGTCGCCGGCCGCCGCGCCGCCGTACCTCCGTGCCACGGCCGGCCGGGGCCCCGCGCGCGCGCGCCGAGGCGCCGGCGTCGGCCGTGCCCGCGCCCCGAGCCGCGCCTCGGGCAGGGCGCCGCGCATGCCTCGGCCGCCGCGCCGCGCATCGGCTCCCCCCGCCGGGCGCACCCGCCTAGGCCGGCCGCGCGCGCACCCCTAGGCAGCCGTGCCCCATCCCTTGGCGCCCATTTAAAGTGGCCGCGCCGCCCCACGCACGCCGCGCGCCGCACCGGCTTGCACCGTGAGCCAGCACCCCGCCGCTAGGGACGTCGCCGGAGCGAGCTGCGTTCCCAGCAATCTCCCCAGCCGCACCGCAGAACACCGCCCTAGCTAGGTTCCCTAGAAGCTCTGGAGACCCCGTGTAGTCGCACCGGTCGCCGAACCTCACCGGCCGTCGGGCAGCCGCGGCTAGCACCGCCGGCGACCGCCCCACGCCGTCCCCGTGGCCACCTCGACCATAACTCCGGGCACGAATCGAACCATGGTGATCCCCTAACCCCTCTCCCCACCTTTCCCGGCCAATCCCCTCACTGGAGTGCCGGAATTTGGGCCGGCGCCACCGCCCTCCATGGCCAGGGGTCACATTGCAAAGGAGTAAATATTCCCAGGGGCCTCGGTGCAAAAAGGAAACTCCAATAGTGTTGCAGTTTTGCTGATTCTTGTAAATTGCGTAGAAAATAACAGAACAATCAGAAAAATGTGAAACCAATTTTTTGGGTTCGCGGTGAATTATCCTACAACTTTTGTTATTCTGGCCTGAGCTAATTCCTGTTAGTTTTTGCATGAAAAATACAAATGTAAAAAACCTAGATCTGCAATATCTCAAATTCTATAAATCCTCTGTAGCTAATTTTTGGATATGTTGTGTGTTAGGTCATGACCAGCTCCTGAGCCAAATATTGCACAAAGTTATGATGTAAATGTTTTTATAAAAATGTTTTACCCTTTCTTCCAGATCTGCATAAATGATTTTTCTTGCTAAATATATTTATGTTTTTCAGCTCAACTTGTGCACACTGTCTTGTAATATCAAAACACACCTCTGGTGAATTAATCAGAATTTTATAATTACCAGAAATATTTATTCTTGAATTATGCTTGATTTCCTTCAAAAATACATAACACGAGTTCCATAATAGTTCTAGGTGTATGTGCTGCACCACTAGGCTAGTTTTGAGCCATATAACATGTGTAAGAAAGTTTGGATCATTTTGTTGAGTATTTATTTTTTGTGTGCATTTACCTTGTTCTTCTAGCTAGCTTTTGTTATTTTTCAAAAATAAATAATTTCTAGCCATCCAAAGCTCGCATGTGTGTCCAGTGGCTTGTTATAGGTATTTAGTGTGTAACACACCCTTCCACTGGATTTTATTAATTAATTTCGTGAATTAAAGCATTGGAAGTAATTAAGGGCTTAATAGTCATTAAATGGGAAAAATCACCAAACCCATCCTTGATACTTGTGTGTGGTTGTAAATCAATTTAAAAAGCTAAATGCACTCACCCACTACTGTTCGTGAAGTTAAATTAAATTATTTGCATATATATGTACACAGTCACTATTTTAATAAAGAATATTTAATAAAGAATTCCATATTGTTCCTTTTTGGAAGAGTATGCTAAATGTATTCTTATCTAGGTGAATGTGTCCAACTAATGCACCCTATGGTTGTCATTCATTGTTTGTGATTAATTAAATTAAAATCGTCAAATAAATCTTGCATCTGCATCCTCGTGTAGATCTCCCGGACGGTAGCTGTACGCGTGTGCCGGACGGAGGAGACGGAGGAGCTGACGGAGACGTGCACCACGTCGTTGTAGAGCAAGACCTGGACCAAGTCCAGAAGGGACCAAGGCCAACCTTGCCATCGAAGGCAAGCCCCGGATCATTAACCCCGTCTTTTAAAATTATGCAATTATGTTTGCTATGATTATGCATTTACGTTTCAGGAGTTGATTTGAAACCCTAGATGCATGATCCTTAGGTACCTATGCTCTATCACTAGTATGCTAGGTCGATAGCTGCTATGCTATATGACCGATAGAAGTCAAGTGATGTTCGTCACTCGCGAGAATAGGTTCTTATGTTGGAATCATAAGATCTTTATAAATGGATTGCTCATGTGGTAAGAGCAAGGGATTTGGGCTCCGGTCCAGTGGCTTTCGTGGGCTAAGCTTTTGAACGTACTAATCATATGCCGGGTATGGGACCGGTAAGCCTAGTACCCGATTGACGCGGTAAGGGAACCTTTCCCTACTAAACCTGGGGCACTTGTGTCCCCCTGCTTGCAACAGTGTGGTACCCGAGTGAGTCTGGACGTTCGTGTGGGAGCGATCCGGTAAACCTTGTACCAAGGAATGTAGGTTCCATTCCCGAGCCGAAGATCGACGGGAACGGCCTGGGAAAGTTGTCCTTGCGGGGGAAGCCTACCGTGTGTTTGGGTTTACCTTGCAAGGTTTAAATCAATCGATTGTCGGCCTCTCACCGTTATCCGAGACTGCTTAATCAACTGGCCATGATATCCCATAATGATGGAACTCGAGGAATATTGTTGTATGAATTAATTGCTTGTCCAATTCTTGATTGAATTAGATGGCACATTTAGAAATGGTAATCAACTAGAATTTGTGCTAAAAGATTGAAAGTAAGGATCTACTCCTAGTAGCTGTTCAGCAAAAGAAACTCCACCGGCCAAAAGCCTTTCATGTCTAGAGTTTGGTGATGTAGCTGTCACCCGACGGTTAAGTCTTGCTGAGTATTAGTATACTCAGCCTTGCTTTAAAACTATTGTTGCAGGTGTGACTGACCGGATGGGTGACGACAAGTGATGACATCACGGATGGCCTGCTGTGATGTTTACCATTGCGCTAGTTTATTTTATTTCCGCTATTTTCAAACTTTGAACCTTTACTCCATGTCATGAACAATGGTTTGTAATAAATTATGTTAACTCGTGTTGTACTCTGGACTCGCCTTCGTGTGAGTTTTAATGCATATGTCGATCCTCTTTTTGAATTCCAAGTGATTTACCGGGCGTTAACCCGGCAACTAACGACAGGATGATACTTTACTATTGCTTAATGGCCAAAGTGGACCGATCTTAGGCGATAGTACGATATTTTCCTGGGCGGGTTGTCACACATCTCCCCCATGCTTAAACCTTGCTCGTCCTCGAGTAAACCTTCGATGGATATCATCGTTGCCCTTCATTGTTACCTTGCACTTGATCATACATGAGAAAACATAATGCTCTCAAAAGTTTAGTTCGTTAAAGTTCCATAATGTACTAGCCTTCATCCTAATGGAGGGTAGATTATTAGTTAAGCTTATCCCACAAGTATTAACATGCTCCTAAAATTCAAATGGATCTCAAAAATTTTGAAATAAATAACAAGATGAAAAAAGAGCTAAACCAAGTTCACAAATTTAAACCACCTTGCATCTTGCTCATGAACTCTCATCTCATCTTGTCTCTCAAGCCTATTTATTCTACTCCTTTCCCTCTCATAACATATTTATGTGGTAGGCTTTTATATGGAGCTTTTTGGGAAAGTTTAGTCCTACCAAGATATTATAAATGAGATGTTGTCAAAACAAGACAAGCTTCTCATGGTCTTACCGAGACTCGTCAAAAAGGTCATTGGAAAATAATGTTAAATCAAGGAGGGGAAAGAGAAAAGTACACACACTTGAGATAGGTGGACATGTGCAAATGGCAAAGAATGATCCCGAGGCACAAAGAAAGTCCTTGTTATCGGATTGCACATGGTTGGAAAATGAGTTTGGATATTTTAATCTTGAAGCCTTGAAATTCCTAATGCACTTTAGAGAACTGGGGAGTTCACTTTATTTTTATTTTTACACATACTCATATTTTTTCTTTTCTTTTCTCCTCATACATATACTTTTTATTCTTTATTTCTTTTTCTTTCTTTCTCTTTCTCATTTTTTTCTTTCTCATAAATTTTTTTATTTGCTCCCCTTTGAACTCTAAAATTGCATTGTACCTGCCTCCTACCCCATGCTTAGACGTTTGCTCGTCCTCGGGCAAAGAGGTGATAAAGATAAGGTAGGTACTGGAAATACTTTTCCTTCGGAAAGATACTTGAAATTTTCAATCTTGGCACCATCGATCTTCCTTGAATTGATGATCCGTACTCAACGATAGGTTGTGGTCAAGGAGGTAATCACAAAAGATGATATTTGGTTTTAAGGGTGGATATCCGGCGAGGTTTGTGAGATCTCCGATGTGGGCATACACAATGCACGGATAGAAAGGCTAGCAAAAAGATAAATACACAAAAATGGAATGACCAGCTTCTTAGTCTCGGGCCAGAGAAATCAAGGCCTGAAATAACTCACCCAAAAATAAACCTTGTATACTAAGTTTTTGCACTCAAATATTTATATGGCTCTGGATAGGTAGAGCAACACGCAAGAGGTATTTATGACAAGGTTAGCATTACTTTTAAGAACAAAAATAAATCATCTTTAATCCATCTAAAACTTGAGAGCACATAAAACACTATGGGTCTTTATTTTTTTCATAACCTCCGCTAAAAAATAAGCTAGCATTTAGATAATTTCAGATTTGTATTTTAAGAGAGCACTAGCTTAAACATGCATAAAACAATTACAAAGATAAACAAAGTGGCAATTATAATCATATATCATCATGGCACAAACTTTGTAATTTTACCAAAGGTAAAAACTAGGTGGTGACTTTATTCATGATGAAAATAAACACTAACACACATGTTGAAAATTAAAGTAAAACTAAAAACTAAAGTAAAAGCTGAAAATACTACGCATAAATAGGTGCATACAAGCTGAAAATTAAAGAAAAGGGGTAGAGGAAAGATAACTAAAGCTCCTCCTCTCTCTAATCTTCCGCCGGTGGTTGATATTGATAGTCTTGGTTGATGTACCCTTACTCATAATAGGATTGCACCGCTTCTCCTATGAATTGTATGACGGTGCTAAGTGAAGGTGTCAAAGCTCATAAGCGATGTTTGCATTACTTTCACTCATTTGGTTTGCATTGTTTTGGATGACTGCAATAATTTGCAGGATACTCGGAGTGTATCCTCCAATGATGGCCACTTTGTTGTGGTTAAGGGAGGTGTGCATATGGCTCCACAAAGGCTACGTTGGGCACCGCAAAATTTGGTGGGGGTATGGCTGCACCATTCCCCCATGCTTGCATTGGTACACCACCGTAGTAACTTGGCGGCGCCGGAATTCCTCCAAATGGTGGCACATAATTTTGTTGCACACCTCCTTCTTGGGCCGTGGAAAAACCTTCTCCTACAATCCTTCTCTTTTATTTTTCTTCGCCGGCACAAGAAGTCCTTCCTCTCACCAATCTTCTTTCCCTCAAGAAAAAGTCTTTATCTTCCTTCCGAAAAGGGAAAATTCACCTTGGCCACTTTGAGGCCTCCTCTCTCATCTTCACTTATATATTTTCTTTTCTTCATATACTCGAATCCTAGGGAGGTCCCGGGTAGGAGATGATTCGGGTTCCTTGTAATACTCGGTCTCAAAGAGATAGCCAACCTAGAGAGGTAACACCCCGAACCAATATCTCCCGAACTCGATGTTGCTCACAACACCACCGGTTGATCATAGGTGAGTGGGGTCGATTGGCTGCCTGGCAATCAAAGCTGAGTAAAGCCAACTCAACTCCATGTCGGTTACCTTTGTTTCTCTCATTCCCCCCAAATCCTTTTGCGGTGAAACACTTGGCTGATGGGGTTCCGGATAGTATTTCTTCATTGATGGTCTTCTCCTGCGATCATACTCCAAAAACCTTCCCATGTGCCTCCATGCACATCCACTTGTTCCGGAGCTCCCTTTTGAAAACCGAGCTATTCCCTAATACATAGGGAACCGCTTGGTCAATCAAGATAGGAGACACTCTCCCATGGGTCTACGATACTAGAACATGCAATCGTTTTGAACATGAAGACCAATCTAATCTATTGGGGGTTGTGACCACGGTTTTGCCCTTTCCCTCCTCTCGTACTCACTACGCGAAGGTATTCATGACTAGACCTATGATGCACACGATGTATTGAATGGATCCAAGGAAGCATTGGAGCTCTTACTCCCTTTACGGCATGGTAGCTAACCTTAAGCATTAAAGTATATTCAACACAAGATGATAGATAATCCAACAAAGTATGATTACATCTCAAGATCATTACAACCCATGGATGAAAGGAGATTAACCCATCAAGGTGCTAGACATAGCATCGTTGATCACGGTTACCCTTCCGACGGTGTCTTCCTTCTTCTCCACTTGTGGGTGCTTCCTTCGAGGTGGTTGATCTCCCTTCGAAGATCTCCCTACTCTCTCTCTAGTTTGTGGATGGCCTCCTAGTGCGAATGTCTCTCTCCAAACGAAATGAGAGACTCGGCACTCCTTCATCAAGGATATGCGCCATGGTCATGAGAATTTCCTAAGCGAATTACTTGTGGGTTTTTGCCGACACTCCGTTAGAGAATTGCACCCAACCTCGGTGTCCCGTATGAAAACCCAATATGTGGAGAGCTTGGTCGTCGAAGTCGACGTTCGCTACAAGCCTCTACTCAAGGCGAGCGAGCTTCTTCTCCTCCTCCTCCTCCTCCTCCTCCGTCATGATGATAAACCCATTGGAACACCACGAAGCGTAAGGAGGTGAAGCGGATGATCGTGTCGAGCGGTGAGGTCGGACGGGCGGCTCCTCCGTACATCCATGAGGTTCGGTGATCCTCATAGATGAGCTTCGTGTGGCCCATGCCACCGAGGAGAAGGGTGTTGTTCCTCCTCGGTGGTGCCGTGTCCTCCTCCATACTCTGAGGAGACTCAAAAAATGAGTGCCTCCTCGAAGAGGTTGTCGATGATGGCTTGGACGAGGATGATCCCTTCTCTTTGGTGCAAAGACTTGTAGTTTTCTTCCATGGTTGCAGCACTCTCTCCCTCACAAATAAAAATCTGGGGTTTTCAACAGGTAACAAAGTACACAAATATTATTTTGGAGTCTGGACTTTGAGTGGATTAAGGATGTGATTTGTTTCACGAAACAAACGGGGTGGATGGCTAAGTCTAAGGAGGTTCCGAACTACAAACTAGAGCACACGAACAAAGAGCTGGATGGGAGACTTACCTCTCTCCTCCTCTTGGCTCGGCTCTTCTCTAGTGCACTTGTTGCTTCGTGACCGCGTGCACCTTCCAAACGTTCTCGTCCACTCCTTCGTTTGCATTATTGCTCCTTCCACTTGATGTTTTCGCTTTGAGTCACCTCCATACTCCCTTGCCTCACATGCATCCACGATATTCCTGAAAAACAAAACCTTGGCTGCCCCCCCCCATGCTTGTCCTTTGCATGTGGTTTGATAAAATATGTTGGAAGGGCATCCCAAGATGTATCATGGTGCACGTATGGTTAGGTTAACTAGATTGCCTCCCTCTAAGCATGTTTTAATGCTAATTACTCCTCTAATTTCGAAAATAAAATAGAAAATAAAATCAGAGATATTAGTGAGTTCAAATATAAATTTAGAGCAGTTTTTAAAGCATTAAAACAAGATGTAAGTCGAAAATATTTTTCAACTACTTTTATGTTGGTCTCACCGGTATCGTTTGCCTTCATTAGTTGAGAGCAATCTTTTCCCGGCTTGATCATGGGGGCATAGGTTTAGGTTCTAATTCTGATTAGATGAGAGAGATTTTGAATAAAATAAAATTAAATGAGGCTTAGAAAAATTCTAATCTTATAGAAACCAAGGATATAGATGTTTTAAAACAACCAAAAGTTAAGTTTCTAGGTTCACGCGAGTCCTACCACGTGCTGAAATTTAAATAACATCTAGATACAAGTCGTGGTTCTACTCGTGTGTTTTTAGCATGAAAAACAAGTCAACCACAACATCATAAAGAGGATGAATGGTTGAGTTAGATTATGAATTTATTTGGTTGTGGTTTCTGGAAAAGAAGCAAACAAACACATAGGATGGTTCATGTAAAG
The DNA here is from genome assembly GCA_947561735.1 of Cenchrus americanus. Taxonomy (NCBI): domain Eukaryota; kingdom Viridiplantae; phylum Streptophyta; class Magnoliopsida; order Poales; family Poaceae; genus Cenchrus; species Cenchrus americanus. The sequence goes on from OX387242.1 coordinate 195,857,225, forward strand.
GGTTTATGATCAAAACAAAATATTCAACCAAGAATTATGTCTCTAATGTTATTCAACCATTCTAACTCTAATGCCTTGCGTAGTAAAATTCAAAACTAAATTATTTGATAAGACTCGAAAAACCTGGAATCGGGTTGTCCTCCCGGTAGCTTATTCTTGACTCGACGAAACGGGTTGCCTCCCGCCTAGCGCTTCGTTTATAGTCCATGGCTAGACTTCTTCACTTGATTACTTCGGATCAACGCTCTTTGTGGGCGTTGCAATCTTGGGTACCCACTTCCGCCCATCTTGGGAACGGGTTTATTCTTTGGCTTAGTCATTTTTTTTGGTCTTCACAGGCTGACTTTGTCTTTTGGTCTTGACGGATGCAACAACTTCCTTCATGTAATGGCTCGGCATCTCAAACTCCGGTCCTTCGGTCGTGATCTTCATGGTCTCCTTAGTGTGATCCTCCATCTCTCCCGAATGAGTCTGAGTAGCCTTCGCCTTCTTGGGACCTTGGGGTTGTCTCGAAAATTCTTCTTTGTTACCCATCGGGCGCCCGGCAAGTTGTCCCACTTGCGTCTCTAGCATCTTCATCAGGATGAACACTTCACGTATAGAGCTTCCGACCTCCGTCACCTTGCCATCTAAATTCTCCAATATTTTCTCCATAGCCTCGAACTTAGTGATGGCGTCCTTGTTGATCTTAGCTTGCTCGTCCATGAAGTTCTTGAATTGTGCACAAAGAGGAACCAAATCTTGGATGGACAAACTTGCATTAAATTGGGGTTTACCTTGGATATGGTCGTACTCCTCATACTCCTTGCATGTGGATCTTGCTCGACAGCCTCTAGGTGTTGAGCTTCTTTCTCTATCTCCATCTTATCCATCCTCCTCTTAAGTAAACCGATATGCCACTCAAGGAATCCGGCTCGTATGTATTCATTGAAATGCTCCAAAGCTCTCGCAATCGTCATGCGGATAGTTGAGACCTTGATCTTGAACGGCCTTCCAGCGTCTTGAAGGTTTATGATAGGTAGATCAACGATGACCGGGGTGCACGGTTGAGGTTGATCTTCCTTTGGACTTGGAGGTGGTGATTCCCTTGGCGATTTCGACGGTCCTTCAACTTCAACTTTTCGATCTAGGGTTTCCAGCCCTTTAGCTTGTGTTGCACGTCTCCTTTGCCTGTAAAGTTTTCCTGGATCATCCACAAAAGAAAGTTTGGGTTTCTTGGAGAGGTAGCTAACCATATTCGGTTAGGGTTAGCAAAAACAAAAATCTAAAAAGATTAGATTGATTTTTTTTCTTTTTTAAGGATGATCAAACTTAAGAGATGCAAAAGAAAATCAAAAGAAAAACTGAAAAAATAAGCGATACTAGATTGGATATTGATTGCTTGTTCCCCGGTAACGGCGCCAGAAAAAGGGGCTTGTTGACGTTTAATAGTTGTATCAAAGTTCATATGGATTTGCAAGCGGACAAATCCCCCGTCATAGTCAAGGTACCCTTCTTCCCTCGAGTGGTGAACCCAAGGTATTGAATCCGTGGAACAATGTGCAACGCAATGATTCAATCTAGTAAAGCAAGGAAAGCTATCTTATGAAGAAGCAAGTTGCATCTGATCTACTAACTCATAAAGAAAATGAATCTAATCAAATCTACTAAAGAGGTAGCAAGAGAAAGCAAAGAGATAACCGATCTAGAGAATCTAGATCATGCTTATGTTGTAGCTCCAAACAAGATAGATGAAGATAGAAAAGTGAGTCTCATTAAAAGCATCTTTAATCCGTGGCCTTCGGTCCGATTCCGAAAACACCCACCTTTCGGAACCCCCGTTCTGTCACAATGTATTCCTATTCATGCGGGTAGTCTAGGGCGAGTTCGATAAGAACAAGTTGAAATCACTTGGTCGGTCCGGTATGCACCTCTAGCCACCGCGGCTACAAGAGCACCCTATGCAATCTAGCTACAGACTAGATTGGGGAAGAAGCAAAACCAAGAAGAAAACAAAATCATCGAGAAGGCACTTGATCGCTAGAAATCGGATTCACTATAAAAACTTCACCATGAATGATTACATGAACAAGATCACCACCGGGATCCTACCTCGATCTTGATCCTTGCTCTGGAGCTCCGACGTGGTCTTCCATGCAAGGTTCCCACGTCGGCTAGGGAGATTCTAGACAACTAGCACGACCCTCATCTCGGAGATGGTGTCCCTCAAGCTTCTCTGCTCCTCGGCGGCGGATGACGAATTGATTGATGCGTGGCTCTCGGTCAGGGGGCTATTAATAGCCCAAAATGCATCTAGGTCAAAGGGGGGCGACTGGGCCTCGAAATGGGCTGGGCCGACCGGCCTGGGCCGACCGACCTGGGCCCACTTCGGCCCAGTTCGTGGCCTCCTTCGCCCGATGTTGCTTCCCGAGTCTTCTATATCCTCCTCCCTTCTGCATGTGGGCCCTTGTCGTCAGTTCTTCTCCAAATTGGACGAAGCTCCTTGTCTCGCAAGATTCAGCACTTTTCTGGCTAGGTCCTCGGAGTTTTCCATCTTCTCGGGTTGGGTTCTTGGGCTTCTTGGAGTCGTGTTCACTTCATTACTTGACTTGTACCGGGCTTGAAGGTCTTTTCATGAGGTGCTTAATGAACTTATCCCGGAAGTCTTGCTTTCAACACTAAAACCCTGCATAAACACTAAACTCCAAAACCGACATGCACAAGTGAACTTGTTATACCACGGGGGTTAGTACCAATGGATAAGATACAAAAGACATGCCAACACCGAAGGTAAACTCATGGCTAGGTTGACGGAATTTCACTGTCAACATGGTGATCTCAAAAAGGCTGCTCCTTTTACCAGAAAGCTCCACACATTCTACATGCAACGTGGTGAGTCAGATGATGCTTCTGACATTATGGTCGCACTTGGGCCCAGGACCAATGCATGGCTGAAGAGAGAAGAATCATCAAACACACTCCAGCAGATGCCTGTGCAACTCAGTGATTTGTACGATCTCTTCAACTTGGATGCTTTGGATCTGACACTTCTCAGCTGCTTCATCCTGTAAGTTGCTTGAAAATTTAATCTGCTTCTCACTAATCACATCCTCTATCGAACTGTACTTTTTCCTCACATCATCTTTATTACCATGTATTTTGCCTCCTTATACTTTGTTTTTTCTAACTAGTAGGAATATGACTGTAGAAGTTGACAACAAGGGCCCTACAGTTGGCTACCTTGATCCTGAATGCCTTTGCTCGACAACGTTGAACAGCACGGATAACACTATTTCTTTCTCTGTTGACTATATGCTCAGAGTCTTCGAACAATATGCTACAAAGGATTTAATGCTTACCGCTTATCTCAGTACGAACCACTGGATTGTAGTGGCGATCATTCCGAAGCAGCGGAAGGTCTACTATCTTGATTCATTGAAGACAATTAATACTAATACTGGCCCTTTAGAGCTAATCATTAATGAGTAAGTTATTTCTTTCTTAACCTGCGGACGTTCCTCAACAAACTGTACAGAGTATATTAATTAATAGTGTCCTAACGATTGTTGATATTTTCGTTGTAGGGCTTGGAATCGTTACTGCCGCAAAAAGTTCTCGCGTCGTGGCCCCTTGAAACACGTCAAAGATGTTAAGGTACATACCGCTTATTACCTTCCAGTGGAAGCTAGTACTAAAGCTTGAGTTTATTTCTTCTCGATCACCACTATTTTTCTCTGTACGTTTATTGCAGTGCCACCAACAACCTACTGGATCTAGACTCTGCGGCTTCTATTGTGCCTATCACATGCTTCAATTAAAATATAGCGGCACACATATGAAGGTACTTTCTTGGAATCTTCATTTGTAAAACCTGCAACTGAGCATAGTTCTTGCTTATTAGCACTACACATGTTTGGTAACCACCTATATATGTGTGCTGACTGGTTTCATTATTATATCCAGAGATTAGAGTTAGATGAGCATCCTCTCGACAAATCATTGCTAGCAGATGTTCGTGAAAGAATTACCACATTCCTCATGGAATAGGTGATCACAGCCGAAGGAAAATTTCATGCTGATGAAACTGTGTGGGCTAATATTGTGTTTGGTGACTAGGAAATTTTTGCATTCCTCCTTGTCCATGAATTTTTGCATTCCTCATTATCCATGAATTTTTTGTGTTATTGTTTCAATCCTCCTTGGGAGATGCATTTCCTCCTTGTATGAGATGATGATGCTGAATTTTGTCATATGATGCATGTGAATTGTGGATTTCTGTGAATTTGGATGCTGGATCTAATTTCTGTGAATTTAGTCATATCCTGGCTGGTTCCAGGATGCAGCCCCTGATGGCTGCCAAATCCTGGCTGGATCCAGGATGCAGCCGGAAAGCAGGCAGCAGGTTACTGTAGGGGTGGCCTACGTATCTGTAACGGGCGTTAATTAAAGCTCGTTACAAACACTGACCACTGAGTAACGGGCTTCAATTGGAGCACCCGTTACAAACTTGCCAACAAAGTAACGGGCACCGTAAAAGCCCGTTACCAATACGTGGCCCGTTCGTTGAGACATCGGAGACGCAGGTTCACCACACGCATCTCTGATATTGATTTCACAGTATCCTCATTCATATTTGCCAACATCAATTCATCAAACCACCAAGTTATATGACGTTGTTAGAGACAGCGGTGGTGTAAGAAGAAACAGTCCAACCTGGCAAAAAAGTTCATATAAAAATTAGTTTAATTAAGTTTTGGCTTCCAAGGACATAATAGTGAATGAATTTCTTTCTAAATTGAATTCAGTACTTACTTCCACATTTACTTCCAGCTGGTGGCACTTTTGTGTTGTCGTATTTATGTGCAAGATGAACAAGCTTATATGGACTTATTTTGCTCTGATCATTTATACTAAGTATGACACAGATGCATGTGATGTTATATTGCTTCAAAGCGGAAACACATCCTGGCGATGGTGGGTAGTCACTATCCCTTTTGAGAGTTTTCCCACACCTCCTCATTAACAGAAGTTTCTCACCGAAATAGTCATAGCCACTAGTTAGTTGTGTTGCGAAATTGGTAAAAACTAAAACAAACACAAGGAACTTAATTATTTCTTTCATAGCCACCCTATATAATATATGTTGCAAGGCCAAGTATTGCACTATTCCTTGCAACTAGTGAATAGAGAGATGCTTGTGTGCATTTCTATTTATAGGGCACAAGATGAGATATAAGCAGGTTTGGAAATCAAAAAGTCCTTCCTGGTTGGAGTTACCAACCGAGAGGGAACCCTTTACTCTTACATGAAAAGAAAAGATAAGGCTTTGGGTATATGGTGATGGCCGCCGTTCCTTTTGTAGAGGTTTGAATAAAGAGGTGATTCGGGATCAGGGGAGAAGATCTATATCGCTCCTTTTGGCTTTTGGAGAGGGAAAAGGCCCCGTACCGTAGGCCGTAGCTATACATTTGTTGAGCAGCTATACGGAAGCATCGGTTCCTTGGTACACATCACGTGCTACGTTTCAAAACTAAGCTATGTAAAATGAATGATCGCTAAAAAAAATTTCACGTACTCTCATCCAAATTCTAGATACATATATTCACTACGAGAAACAGGGAACAAGAAACGCACAGCAAACACTTTGCCATGCGTTTTTCCCAGAAACGCACGGCAAAGAGCACACGACACCTTTTTCACGGTAAACCGCCTTTGCCGTGCGCTTTTTATCAAAACGCACGACAATCCTTTACCGTGTGCTAATGTTGACGCATGGCAAACTAATTCTAGAACACATAAAAAAATCACCGTGCGCCTAACATGACGCACGACAAACATTTTACAATGACTAAAAAAATTAATCCCCCCTGCCGCCGGAGGGACCACCACGGCTCTGCCCCCACCAGTTCACCAGCACCACCATCCCACCTGTAGCGATCTGTGCCCTTTCGCACCTTTGGTAAGGGTGTGTTTCGGTGATAAATGACAACCATATGCTTGTGACTAACCTTTGTTTTGAAGCGGATTTCTATTTGGGTTATTGTCACGAGTATTGAATGGAATGAGACCCCTTAATTTGAATTTATGGGCTCAATTTGGTTGAAGACTGCAAGGCTAAGGACTTTGTTAGTTCCAAGTGTCGCAAAGGAGATGAAGGACACTTGGATTATTAGTTTGTAGTTTTGACCGTACTATTAAGAGGGGTTCGTACACTAGTAGCTTGACCATGCACTCAAAAGCCATATTTTATGCACACTCATATTCCTTGGATCCTATCTAGCTCAGAGAGTTCATGGAAGCATGGTTGAAGCAAAAGAATCGACGAAAAACTCAAAGGCGCTGAATTGGATGAGTTGGAAACAACTTCATAGCGTCGGATGATCCGACGCCCAACTTTTAACACGCGTCGGATGAGTTCTGCAGCCAACTGGTTCAAAATGGACCGTCGGATGAACCGACGGTACAAGCATTGGTTCATCCGACACCTTAGGGTTTGGCTACAGTTCTGGTCAAGGGTCTGGGCTCAAGCATCGGACGATCCGACGCCTTGACCATCGGTTCATCTGACGGTTGCATTTAAATTCAACAGAGACGCGCCAAGACTTCTGCTTCAGCACTGGATGATCCGACGCCTGGATGGTGTTCACAGCAGTTCATCCGACGGTTTGTTTCAAATCATACAGTACCGCCCCGAGTGGGGTGCCTCAGCACCGGATGATCCGACGTAGCGTCGGTGTATAGCGTCGGTGTATTGTCTGGTAATCAAGGTTCAACGGCTATATTGGGCGCTGTGAGTGACCGGATGATCCGACGCTTAGCAGGGGGCACCATCGGTTCATCCGACGGTACAACTTTTTCAGGGGACTTTTCCAACGGCTAGCCATCTTTGCTAGGCCTATATATAAGCCCCCCTGCCTCTCTAGAGCTGCCTTTGCCACTCTGAAGATCTACTGTAGCCTAGGAGAGAAGGAGAGTGTGTTCTTGCTTATTGGGATTTCTCTTCCTCTTCATTGAGGTGTTCTTTCTTAGTGAGAAAGAGTTTGAAGGTGCATCCATGGCTTAGCTGAGTGCTCAGGTCAAGTGAAGGTTAGCGGTCTTGTTACTCTTGGAGTTTGACGACTCGTAGACGGTCTAGGTGACTTGGGGGTTCTTGGTGAGCTCTTGGAGATTGTGGGGGCCTCAAGACAAGCTTGGTGTACACGGTTCGAGACCCACCGTTCCGGAGATGGAGAACGGGTACTCTTAGTGAGCACTTGTGTCTTAGTGACTCAAGGGGAGCGATACTCTAAGTGAGTGCTCCAACGTGGACTAGGGGGAAGCGTCAACTTCTCGATCCCACGGGAAAAATCCGATCGCCTCTTGTCCATCTTATTTACTTCTAGCACTTACTTTCAGCATTTCAATTCCGCTCTCAAGTTTCTTTGTCTTTGTTCTAGCTTGTTTCGCTTGTGTGCTTCATATATTGCCTAGGTTGTCATATTGCCTCCTAGTGTGTTATTTGCTAAGGAAACTTGTGTTAGTGTGCTCTAGAAGTAGAGAAGAACCTTTTTAGTATGGGCAACACTAGTTGATAGGTTAAGGTTTTCGTTTTTCCTTTAGAGCTTGAAAACAAGTCCCATATTCAACCCCCCTTCTATGTGACTAGATCCTACAAATGGTATCAGAGCTAGGCTCCCTTTTGCTTGGCTTAACCACCTAGGGAGATGGGGAAGGGAAGCAGCAATGGCCCCCCAAGGTCGGCGGGGAAGCGCTTCACCTTATAGGCGCATAGAATGGCTAGCTATCTTCAAGCTCAACATCATGATGCGTGGCGCACTACCTTGTATCCGTTGACTTCGGTTCCCACCGAGAGTGAGGCTAAGTGGAATGCACGTGCTAGGAATCACATCTTTGAGGCGCTAGATGAGGAGTTGTTTGATCGGGTCTTTGCTAAGCCCACCGCCCATTAGGTGTGGATGCAACTCAAAGAAATTCATGTGGGTAACAAAAAGATCCGTGAGGAAAAATATGAGTTGCTCAAGGTGCTCAATGAGTTCAAAATGAAAGATGATGAGGGGGTAGAGCAAATGTACTCTAGGATGGGGGTTCTTATTCAAAGTATCAATGCTCTCGATGTTGCTAACCTTTCCGAGCAGAAATCATCAGGAAAATCCTTCAAACGCTTCCCAAGCCAAAATACAACATCGTCAAGGCACTTCTCTTTGAGAAGGACTTCACCACCCTCACCATCACCGAGGTTGTGAGCAAGATTCGCTCCCACGAGATGTTCATGATGGAAGACATGGAATCATCTACCTCACACTCAAGCGCCAAGAAAGATCTTGCACTCAAGGCTAGTGAAAAGGGGAAGTCCAAGAAGATCAAGGAAAAAGCTCCTTCTTCCTCAAGTGAAAGTGATGATCCAAGTGACTCAAGTGAAGCGGAGAGCGATGATGCTAAGCTTGCTCTTCTCATGAGGAAGACCACAAGAATGCTCTCCAAGATTGGCAAGAAGGGCTACAACTATGATCCTAAGAAGCAAAAGTTCCGGTCATCAAGAAGAAGTGGTGAGGGAAGCAATCGGAAGTGCTACAATTGTGGTAGCTATGATCATCTCTCATATGATTGCCCCAAGCCCGACAACAGAGTGTCAAACTCAAGCAAGAAGAATGATGAAGATGACAAGGATGCCAAGTACTACAAGAATAACTCATCCAAGAAAAAGTCATCAACCAAGCCCTACCAGAAGAAGAAGGGTGAACATCGTTCTCTCTTGGTCAATGAATGGGTGACCGGGGGTGAGACTTCAAGTGAGTCAAGTGAAAGTGAAGAGGACAAGAACAAGAAGATCGCCGGCATTGCTATCATGGATGATGAGCCTCCACTTCCTCCTCCACCTATGTGCTTCATGGCAAAGCACTCCAAGGTGAGCGATAGTGATAGTAGTGGATCTTCTAGTGATGATGATCTCTCACCTCTTGCTCTTAAAGATCTTCTTGATGAATACACCTCCATGATAAAGAAACAAAAGAGTAAGCTCAAAGCTCTTGATGAGACTCATGAGAAACTTAAGCTTTCATATGATGAGTTACTTGTAAAGCACGATGACCTTAGCAAAGAGCATGATGCTTTGGTAGTGTCTAACAAGTCACTTAGAGATGACCACAACAAGTTACTTGATAAGCACAATGAGCTAATCGTCAAGCATGATGACATAACCGTGCTTAACAAGTCTCTTGAGTCAAGTCATATGAAGCTCAAGAAAGAACATGTGCTCTTAGAGATGAAATATCAAAAGCTTGAGCTTGCTAGTGAGGACATTGATTCTAGTGGGCATGAAAATGCTAGAGAAGTCACTAAAGGCAATGCCTCCACCTCATGTGATGATCTAATTGAAAAACCGAAGGTCTTGCTTACTGTTGAAAATATTGCATCTTCCTCCAAGACTAACCATGATAGGGTGAAAGCTCTTGAAGAAGAAGTGAGAAGCTTAAGGTCTTGTGTGAAGACTTTGGCCAAGGGTGAGGAGTTGCACAAGGAGATCCTCTACTACAATGCAAGAGATTATGGGACAAAGGGGCTTGGTGCTTTCCCTAATCCCATCAAGGAAACTCCTAAATCAAAGGAGCTATATGGGTGTTTCATCAATGAAGTTGGATCTTATCGTCAACATTGCAAGGTCACCGGTCATCACACAAGGGAGTGCCCAACACCTACTCGCCCCTTGCCCACCTTGCCTAGCAACTACAAGTCCATGTACAATGACAACCACTTCTTGTTGATGAAGAAGAACAATGGCAAAGTGGCAATCAAGTTCATTGGGGCCAAACCAAAAGTCAAGCCACCTAGAAGCTTATGGATTCCTAAAGCTCTTGTCACTCACATCAAAGGGCCCAAACTAGCTTGGGTTCCTAAATCTCAATGCTAATTTCTTGTGTGTAGGTGAACTACAAGGCCAGAGGGAGTCATTGGATACTTGATATTGGTTGCACTCAACACATGACCGGCCAAGTGAAAATGTTCACCTCACTAGTGGATGATGCGGGAGATCATGAACAAGTTTCATTTGGTGATAACTCTAAAGGAAGGATCTCCGGATTGGGTGAAATCTCTCTAACTAATGACTTATCCCTTTCCAATGTTCTCTTTGTGGATTCTTGTAGTTATAAATTGCTTTCCATTGCACAATTTTGTGACCTTGGTCTTTCTTGCACATTTGATGATGAAGCGGTCACAATTACTAACAAGAAAACTAATGAAGTTGTTTTCAAGGGATTCCACTATGGCAATCTTTATCTTGTAGATTTTACATCCCGTGAAGCAAACTTGACTACGTGCCTCGTCTCCACTACATCCAAGGGTTGGCTATGGCATCGTCGCATTGCACACATAGGCATGAGCCAACTCAAGAAAGCTTTCAAGAAAGGCATGGTCCTTGGTGTGAAGGATGTTACGTTCGAGAAGGACAAGTTGTGTAGTGCATTTCAAGCCGGCAAGCAAGTTGCAAGTCATCATCCCATGAAGGCTTATGTATCTACAACAAGACCATTGGAGCTCATTCACATGGACCTATTCGGATCAACTACATACAAGAGTCTTGGTGGTAATCTCTATTGTCTTGTCATTGTTGATGATTTCTCACGTTATACTTGGACTTTCTCTTTGGAGGACAAGGGCAAGACATTTGACATCTTCAAGAAGTTCGCTACTAGAGCCCAAAATGAATTTGGGTCATCCATGGTGAAGATAAGGAGTGACAATGGGTCGGAATTCCGCAACACCAAGGTGGAAGAGTATTGTGATGGTGAAGGCATCAAGCATGAATTCTCCTAAACCTATACACCCCAACAAAATGGTGTGGTTGAGAGGAAGAACAAGACACTCATCACTCTTCCTAGAGCTATGTTGGATGACTATGGAGTCTCACAAAGGTTTTGGGCGGAAGCTATCAACACGGCATGTCACGCCTCAAATAAACTGTATCTCCACCGACTCATGATGAAGACACCATATGAGCTACTCATTGGGAGAAAGCCCAACTTCTCTTACTTCCGGGTGTTTGGTTGTAAGTGTTTCATTTTCAAGAAGAAGAAGCATCTAGGGAAGTTTGAGAGTAGAGTGGATGAGGGCATATTTGTTGGTTATGCATCTAACTCCAAAGCATATAGAGTATTCAATAACTCTACTAGAGTGATTGAAGAAACATGTGATGTGGAGTTCGATGAATCTAATGGCTCCCAAGGAGATGGTTTTTGTTGTGATGATGTAGGAAAAGAACCTCTTCGAGAAGCAATGAATAAGATGGCCATTGGTGACATCAAGCCAAGGGAGGATGATAACCCTCACTCCATTCTTGAAGACTCATCCTCCGATGAAGATGATAATGATAATCTACCAAGGCATCCACCTACGTCACCTACAAGACAAGATAGTCCATCTTCCTCACAAGAACCACCTCCTATCTCACAAGACACTCAAGATCAAGTAGAGGACACGGGCGAAGTTCAATCTCAAGATGATCCCACCTCTACAATATTTGGAAGACGCACAAGAACTTCAACAAATCATCCAATTGATCTTGTGTTGGGTGATCCTCAAGGGGGTACAAGGACTCGCTGCAAGCAATATGCCTCATTTTGCAAACATCATGCTTTTGTCTCTTTTGTAGAACCCACAACTATAGATGAAGCTCTTGGGAATTCGGATTGGATCTTGGCTATGCAAGACGAGCTCAACAACTTCACAAGAAATCAAGTGTGGGAGTTGGTCGAGCACCCCAACAACAAGAATGTGATTGGCACCAAGTGGGTCTACCGGAACAAGCAAGATGAACATGGCATTGTGGTGAAGAACAAGGCAAGACTCGTCGCCAAAGGGTACTCTCAAGTAGAAGGCTTGGACTATGGAGAGACCTTCGCTCCGGTGGCACGCCTTGAAGCTATTCGTATCCTTCTTGCATATGCATCTAGTCACAAAATGAAATTATTTCAAATGGATGTAAAGAGTGCTTTCTTGAATGGCTTCATCAATGAAGAAGTCTATGTGGAGCAACCTCCCGGTTTTGAAGATATTACATATCCTAACCATGTCTATAGGTTGCACAAGGCGTTGTATGGACTCAAGCAAGCTCCTAGGGCATGGTATGAGAGGCTCCTGGATTTTCTAATTGAAGCGGGATTCAAGATTGGTAGAGTGGACAACACTCTCTTCACAAAGATAATCAACAAAGAACTCTTCATTTGTCAAATTTATGTTGATGATATCATATTTGGCTCTACTATTCTCAAAGTGTGCAAGGATTTTAGTGAACTCGTGACTAGGGAATTCGAGATGTCAATGATCGGAGAACTCAACTTCTTCCTTGGGTTTCAAATCAAGCAATTGAAGGAAGGGACTTTCATCCATCAAGAAAAGTACACCAATGATATTCTCAAGAAGTTCAAGATGGATGATTGTAAGCCGATCAAGACTCCAATGCCTACTAATGGACATCTCGACCTAGATGAGGGAGGTAAATCGGTTGACCAAAAGCTTTACCGTTCCATGATCGGTTCTCTTCTTTACCTTACCGCATCTAGGCCCGATATCATGTTTAGTGTTTGTATGTGTGCTCGGTTTCAAGCCAACCCTAAAGAATCTCACCTAAGTGCTTTAAAAAGGATCCTTAGATATTTAAAATACACACCTAGCATTGGCTTGTGGTACCCCCATGGTGCTTATTTTGAGCTCTTGGGTCATTCGGATTCGGACTTTGCCGGATGTCGAGTAGACTGTAAGAGTACTTCGGGTGGGTGCCATTTGCTAGGTCGCTCTTTGATTGCTTGGTCCTCTAAGAAGCAAAACTCCGTGGCCTTATCCACCGTGGAGGCGGAATACATTTCCGGGGGGGCATGTTGTGCCCAAATCCTTTATATGAAGCAAAGCCTCTTGGATTATGGTGTGGTTCTAGATAGGGTTCCCCTCCTTTGTGACAATGAGAGTGCTGTAAAAATTGCTAACAACCCGGTTCAACACTCTCGCACCAAGCACATTGATATCCGTCATCACTTCTTGCGCGACCACGTTGCTAAAGGGGACATTGTCCTTTGTGGTGTTCGCTCCGAGGAGCAATTGGCGGATATATTCACCAAGCCTCTTGATGAAAACACCTTTTGTAGGCTTCAGAGTGAATTAAATGTGCTGGATGCATCCAACATCATGTATTGTTTGTCATATAGTCTGCATTTACATATGTACATGATTAGGGGCTTGTCTAACCTTGATGAGATAGTGATGAGTATGGGTTTTGCTTGAGCCGGTGGTTCTCTTGTTTCGCTCAAGGCATGAAGAATGGCTCATCATGAACAAGCTCATCAAGGGTTCAAACTTGGCAAGATAGCTTACCTTCTCGCTTTGCATGTCATGTAGATGCACTCATATTTATTTTCATGCATTTGTTCTTGCATAGCATTGCGTGAGAGAAGTCACAAAGGAAACTCACACTATGAGAAAGTTGCTTAGCGCTCAATGCAAATCAACAACTCTTAAGGTGTGATGAGACAAATGATTGTGCTTAATGCCTATTGAGTTAAGTCCTAGCGAGCTTATGGTGTCAATCTCTAAGTTCAAAGGCAATTAACTCATACATTCCCTTTTTGGAGCTCCCTCCCTCCTTTGGTTCTTATTTTGCCTATTTTTATCTATGGTTTATCCCTTTTCAGGGAGTTAATTGTGTATTATAAGTATTTTACAAAGGAGTGCTTGAGGGGTGAGGTTGTCACTCAGGATTGATCCAAAGATGTGCTTGTGTTGGCTTGTGTGTGACATTCGACGGATCAAAAATGAGAAATAGTTCAACAAAATCAAATTGTCACCGTCGGATGAACCGACGCCCTGTAGGTTTCGGCGTCGGAACATCCGGTGAAGGGGTCTGGGCGCTCAGTTGCTTACTGTTAGAAATTTTTACACCATCGGATGAACCGACGCCTCGCGTCTTCTGACCATCGGTTCATCCGGTGCTGAAACTTTTTGCCCTTCTTCCCAGACCCGCGCACAACTGCTCCGACGCGTTGTAATTTTAGGCCATCGGACCATCCGATGGTTGCTTTCACCCAGGAGCATAAGTGCACTGACGGTTCGACCGACGCTCGTATTTTTGCACCGTCGGTTCATCCGACGCTACACTGACGCGTTGGTCCCACCCGTCATAACGGTTCGGCACCGCTTCTCATCCCTAACCCTAACCCGCGCCGCCCGTGCTCACCCGCGCCGTCCGCCTCCCGTGCGCCGCCCCTTGCGCCCTCCGGCCACCATCCGCGTGCGCAAGCCACCCCCGCCGGCCCTCCGCCGTCCCTCGGGCTCGCCGCCGGCCGCCGTGCCTCTAAACCGCATCCAAATCCGCGCGCGCGTGCCGCCGCCGCCACCCGCCTAGGGTTTGGCCGCCCCCGCGGATTCCGGCCAAGCGCCACCACCTCGGCTCGCCGGCGCTCACAGGGGAGTGTGCAAGGCTCCAGACTTCATTTACAGCCGTCCACCGTTGCGCATTCCTTCGCTGTGGTGAGGCCTTCACTGGTTTCCCCCTTCCTCTGCACTTAGGGCTCCTTTTGCACTGTCTCTAGAATTAGCTTGCACTATTCACTTCAATAGATGTTGCCTGGGTGCTAATTCATGCTCTAGATGGATTTGTGGTCATGAGTCATCTTTGAAATAACTTGTTGTGCCCACAATTCATGAAATTCCTCCATATCCTTCTTGTCTAGAGCATCTAGGGCTTAATTTCTTTCAAATTATTCTCACACCTTTGCACATCTTTTGCACCTAAGGACCTACCTAGTATCATGTGGCAGAAATTCTCCTAGATTTTTCAGAATTAGGCTCATATATGCTCAAATTCTATGCTTAAGGACCCTTACCTCTAGTTACTTATCTTGTTTATTCGTCTCTAGCCATTCTATAATCATCTACCATTTTCTCTCACAGATGGTAGGCGATAAGCGGAAGGGTAAGGCAGTCGCTGAGCCAAAGAAGAAGAAGACCAGGCAACAGAAGGAGTGGGAGCGAGTGCTAGCAGTGCCAGACACTCAGGGGCAGTCTCAGAGGGGCATTCGTATTTCAGAGGGCACACGGAGTCAGGGGAGCAGCCCCAGGGTGAGCAGCAGCAGCAGGCAGAGCAGCAGACTCAACACACAGCCACAGCCGATACCGCGACAGAGGAGAGCTGTAGCAGAGGAGCTCACAGAGAGAGAGCAGCAGGCTCTAACCCCCAGCTCCCCAGAGGTCCTCGAGAAGAGGCTTTCGGAGTTTATCTCCGTGACCTCCGTCACTTGCCGGGGCTGAAGATCCGGCGGTTGAGGAGCGTGCCAGAGGACCAGTGGTTCCCCAGGGCCAGAGAGGAGTGTGACCCCCGGTTTTGGACGATTCTCCAGGAGAGCTTCTATGCCTCCTACACTCACAGAGGGTCTCAGCTCAGCCAGCACCATATGCTACAGTTCACAGCTTTGAGGGCAGATGCAGCTAGAGAGGCGATACTCCCCTTCTTCGACTACCAGAGGGGACTGGTGGACTTAGTGACTTAGAGGTCACATTTTGTCCCTGACTGGGTGAGAGTTTTCTACGCCACTGTCTACGTTGACGCTGACCGGGTCGCCATCAGGTTTATGTTCATGGGTCAGCAGCAGCGGCTCACTCACGAGGGGATAGCAGAGCTACTTCAGGTGGATCTCCACGACGACTCGATCCACTACCTGGCGTACCCCGACGTCGAGCCTCCTCATCGTGCACACTCACCAGTTCTACCCTCCGACGAGGAGATCGGCTTTCTGTTCCAGCCACCGTTCCTCCCCGGTACACCCAGGACAACTGACTGTCTGATCCGTGAGGCGTACGTCGTTCACTACGCTCTCAGGAGGTCTGTGCTATATAGGATGGGGAACGCAGAGTCTTTGACGGGGGTGCAGCAGTGGCTCCTGATGTACGTGATGGCGAAGCGCCCCTTTGACCTCGTGGATATCATGCTAGCTGAGATCGAGGATGCTATTATGGATGGCATGGGGATGACACGACAGCAGCCCTTCGCTCACTGGATCAGTTGGCTGCTGTCCCGGCTCGAGGCTCAGAGGTACGTTGGGATGCTTGAGGCATCGAAGTTCGTATTCCCGACCTACCGGCCTCCGATGCCGGGTGACGGGGAGGAGAGGCCCGAGAGGCATGAGGAGAGCCGAGGAGACACTTCGGGCTCGGGCGGCGGCGAGAGGCCGCTATGGACGAGGCAGCACGACAGGATGCCACCCTTGCTGCAGCCGAGGCACCTCTCCTGCAATACTTCGCCACTGACGATGAGTCCTCCAGTGACGACGAGGACTTCGCACCTGCTCCAGAGACAGAGCCAGTTTTCAGAGTCCGTCGGTCCCACGACGACGAGGCAGGAGGCTCTACCTTGCCAGGCTAGCGAGAGGCTGAGTCACCGGTTCCCACGATCACAGCCGCTCAGGTGACTCGGCCCGGACCGGATCACTTCCTTGCTCACGGCTATGGTCGCTCGGACTCGGGCAACCCTCCGGGTACGGCGGCGGATGCGGGCTCGGTTCCGGCGGTACCGGGGAGTCGCAGCAGGTGATCCTCGAGGGGATCCGACAGCAGCAGGAGGCTCAGAGGCAGCAGATGCTACAACACCAGATGTTGACTTCGCAGATGTTCACCTTCATGTCTGGTTGCCTTGGTCAGCTCTTCCAGCAGTCAGGTCTTCAGCCACCTCAGCCACCTACCACTGCCGAGCTTCAGGCTGACCCGACAGCTCCTCTTCCTCCAGCAGGCGGGTTCGTGAACGTTCCCCTGGCGACTTTCCCACAGTCACCACTACTTCAGACAGGGGTGTTCGCGGTACCTCAGACCACGACACCACAGGCTGCGGTCACTTCCTCCTTCCTGGCTCAGCTACAAATGACCCCGCCTACGATGTCACAGCTGGTGTCTCCGCTTACCACAGGAGCACTCGTCTTCGAGACACCAGCTCGCACCACTCTGCCCAGCCCACCGGCGTCTACATCTCTTACGACGTTCACTACGCCGAGGACAGAGGGTTTGGGACAGGAGGACCACTACCTTCGCGCGATCACGGAGCAGATCTCAGCAGCACTTGCCTCCGACACCGTTCCTTCTGCTCCCGAGGCTACTACAGCTCCCGCGTCCACTCCGACTCCGACTTCAGGCACCGGGACGACTACAGCTCCTCCAGCATGACCTCCTCCGGCTCCAGGCTCTACTTCTCCGGCTTGGTCCCTTCTCAGCGAGGAGGACGACGACGACGACGCTTCCAGCTTCTCTGTGCGACCTTCGCGAGTCGTCTCCACTTCGCCGCCGGATCCTTCCTCTCCGCCTCAGGCTTAGTCTCCTTTTTGGTGCTTGTTGCCAAAGGGGGAGATAGATAGGGGGAGTAGAGATAGGGGGAGATAGGGGAGAGTGCAGGTTTTGGAGTTTTTGTAGCCTCTCTCGCTTTTGTGGTTTTGCATGATGAGACATGTATTTGGATCTTGTGTATGTCGATGGTTTACATGTCTTCTCATGTTTGTGTGTTTACTTAATGCATGTGTGTTTACCGCTTATTCTATTTCATGCATTAGAAGTAGAGTTTATATGTTTTTAATTCAAATTTTCGTATATCTCTACTCGTGTTGTTATCTATCACCAAAAAGGGAGAGATTGTAGCGATCTAGGCCCTTTCACACCTTTGGTAAGGGTGTGTTTCGGTGATAAATGACAACCATATGCTTGTGACTAACCTTTGTTTTGAAGCAGATTTCTATTTGGGTTATTGTCACGAGTATTGAATGGAATGAGACCCCTCAATTTGAATTTATGGGCTCAATTTGGTCGAAGACTGCAAGGCTAAGGACTTTGTTAGTTCCAAGTGTCGCAAAGGAAATGAAGGACACTTGGATTACTAGTTTGTAGTTTCGACCGTACTATTAAGAGGGGTTCGGACACTAGTTGCTTGACCATGCACTCAAAAGCCATATTTTATGCACAATCATATTCCTTGGATCCTATCTAGCTCAAAGAGTTCATGGAAGCAAGGTTGAAGCAAAAGAATCGACGGAAAACTCAAAGGCGCTGAATTGGATGAGTTGGAAACAACTTCATAGCGTCTGATGATCCGACGCCCAACTTTTAACATGCGTCGGATGAGTTCTGCAACCAACTGGTTCAAAATGGACCGTCGGATGAATCGACGGTACAGGCATCGGTTCATCCGACGCCTTAGGGTTTGGCTACATTTCTAGTCAAGGGTCTGGGCTCAAGCATCGGACGATCCGACGCCTTGACCATCGGTTCATCTGACGGTTGCATTTAAATTCAACAGAGACGCGCCAAGACTTCTGCTTCAGCACCGGATGATCCGACGCCTGGATGGTGTTCACAGCGGTTCATCCGACGGTTTGTTTCAAATCATACAGTACCGCCCCGAGTGGGGTGCCTTCAGCACCGGATGATCCGACGTAGCGTCGGTGTATAGCGTCGGTGTATTGTCTGGGTTTCAAGGTTCAACGGTTATATTGGGCGCTGTGAGTGACCGGATGATCCGACGCTTAGCAGGGGGGCACCATCGGTTCATCCGACGGTACAACTTTTTCAGGGGACTTTTCCAATGGCTAGCCATCTTTGCTAGGCCTATATATAAGCCCCCCTGCCTCTCTAGAGCTGCCTTTGCCACTCGAAGATCTCTTGCAGCCTAGGAGAGAAGGAGAGTGTGTTCTTGCTTATTGGGATTTCTCTTCCTCTTCATTGAGGTGTTCTTTCTTAGTGAGCAAGAGTTTCAAGGTGCATCCATGGCTTAGCTGAGTGCTCAGGTCAAGTGAAGGTTTGCGGGCTTGTTACTCTTGGAGTTTGACGGCTCCTAGATGGTCTAGGTGACTTGGGGGGTTCTTGGTGAGCTCTTGGAGATTGTGGGAGCCTAAAGACAAGCTTGGTGTACACGGTTCGAGACCCACCGTTCCGGAGATGGAGAACGGGTACTCTTAGTGAGCACTTGTGTCTTATTGACTCAAGGGGGAGCGATACTCTAAGTGAGTGCTCCAACGTGGACTAGGGGGAAGCGTCAACTTCTTGATACCACGGGAAAAAATCCGATGGCCTCTTGTCCATCTTATTTACTTCTAGCACTTACTTTCAGCATTTCAATTCCGCTCTCAAGTTTCTTTGTCTTTGTTCTAGCTTGTTTAGCTTGTGTGCTTCATATCTTGCCTAGGTTGTCATATTGCCTCCTAGTGTGTTATTTGCTAAGGAAACTTGTGTTAGTGTGCTCTAGAAGTAGAGAAGAACCGTTTTAGTATGGGCAACACTAGTTGATAGGTTAAGGTTTTTGTTTTTCCTTTAGAGCTTGAAAACAAGTCCCATATTCAACCCCCCTTCTATGTGACTAGATCCTACACCACCGCCGTCGCTGCCACCGCGTGCTGCCTCTGCCCCCACCAGTCCACAACCACCACCATCCCGCCGCCGCCACCGCCACACACAGGAAGATGAGAGCACCGCCACTAGTCCACAACCACCACCACCTCGGGCCGCTGCCGAATCTTGAAGGAGCGCTGTCGGGCCTTGAAGAAGGAGCGGGCGCCACTGCAAGGTGAGGCGTCTTGAAGAAGGAGGACCTCTGCCGCCGCAGGGTGCCACCATGGCCAGATCCGGCGCCTCCGCCGCCGGGTGGTGCCACCGCGACCGGATCCGGTGCCTCCGCCATTGGATGGTGCCACCGCGGCTGGATCCGGCGCTGGAAGGGGAGGGAAAGCGGCGCGGCAGGTCGAAGGTGTGGTGGCCGGCGGCGGGATCTCGTGGAGGAGGAGGTGCCGAGCCGCCGCGCCATGGGAAGGAATCCGGGCCGGGGAGGAGCAGGTCAGGCCGCCACGTCGTGGAAGAGGGCCACAGCGCCTGGTGACTTCTAGGCGCAGGCAAAGGTTGTTCTTTGCCGTGCGTTTTAGCAAAGACGCACGACAAATACCTCTTTGCCATGCGTTTTTAATAGTACGCATGACAAACAAAGATTTCAACAATTTTATAAAATTCATAAAAATATCAAGTAAATTTGAAAAAATTAGAAAAATTAACACAAATTAAGTTATGATGTCCTACCGCTTATACAAACAAGTTTTGAAGTCAAAATGCAATTTGAAGGTCGCGTCACTTACAAATCTAACCATATCTTTCGTAACTCTATGGAACTTCATCGGATATGTCTAGATTTCTAACCATCGTACATGACAAAATATTCAAAACTCATTCGTATTTTATACTACAGCCTTCGCATATGATAGCCTTCGCATATGATATCATGAGATATGTACAATTCTCATAATTTTCAAATTTTATTTGTATTTTTTTAGAATTTTCAAATCATTTGGACACAAGATCATGATCGTGTTTCCTAGTAAAGATGTTCAAAGTTTCTTTTGATTTCATGAAAATGGTCTTAAAATATGCTAAATAACATGAATATCATTTTTCCACTCAATTTATTCTATTATTTGCATCACTTGTAGTTCAAATTTGACTTCTTTCGAAAAAGATTTCTTGAAATATAATTAATTAGTTAAATATAGCAAATGACTACAAGAATCTACCAAATTATAACATGATGTATCACATGTTGTATGCGTAGATTTGAAAAATATTTAAAGGTGCCCAGAGTTTTTTAGGAGTAATTGGATTTGGGACCAAGGGAAAAGAGGTAAAAAATACTTTGCCATGCGCTATAATAAAAACGCACGGCAAACACATGAGTTTGCCGTGCGTCGGAAATAATACGCACGGCAAAGTATTTTTAAAAGAATTACATTTGGTTTACTCGGAATGTGTAAGGGGAGAAAAATATTTTGCCGTGCGCTATAATAAAAACGCACGGCAAACACATGAGTTTGCCGTGCGTCGAAAATAATGCGCACGGCAAAGTATTTTTAAAAGAATTACATTTGGGTCACTTGGAATGCGTAAGGGGAGAAAAATACTTTGTCGTGCGCTAAAAAAACGCACGACAAACAAGATCTTTGTCGTGCGTTTTCTTCAGGCGCACGACAAACAACTTGTTTGGCGTACGTTTTTTCTTTGTCGTGCGCTATATAAAAAACGCACGGCAAACAAGCTCTTTGCCGTGCGCCCGAAATAAAACGCGCGGCAAAGATTTTGACGCACAGCAAACACGGGTTTTCCCGTTGTGATTATTCCTAGGTTATTTGCAATTGTGTATTAAAAATTTAGAATGAATAATTAATAATTGAGACGGAAGGAGTCGTAGCTAGCGTGTATATGTCGGTGATTTAACTTTGGAGGAAATTAGTTTTGCCATCATCATTCATTAACGAATCAATGGAAAATGCACTACATATATAATCAGTGGGCGAGAATATATCACCATTAATCACTTCAGCTCGATCTGTCGCCCAACTTAAAGACTAGCTAGCTAGCTAGCTAGCTGGATCCGATCCCGCCGTACGTGCATGCCCGATGGATCAACTTGCTTAATTCATTCCAGATCATCAACAATATGCTGCATCGCACCGCATGAACATGCCACATCGATCGTTTGTGTGGGTATAGCGGTCTACTTGCGGATCCGAAACATAATTGATCTGCTCAACATGAACGTGCCAGCGTGTCGCTAGCTTTGCATCATGTTGTGATCATACTGCGCAGTTGTTGGCTATATCCAACATACCTGGAAGGTCAGCTCTTTCCCATACCCGTCGATTATGCGTTGACTTGTGTCTAGGCACGTATAATTAGTGGTGTTAGGTGGTTGGTAGATGGCAGTTCGTTAGCCAGCTAGATATATGCATGCATGGCGCACGTGTGCATGAATCCACTACGAGGATTCCTGATGTAGCTAGCCTCATTTTATTGGTGAATTATTTCAGCTGCTACAACAGCCTTAGCTAGTTTAGTTGCTAGATAGGTGGTTAGCCGGCAGGGGCAACAACTTACACCTCGATCACCCTTAGCTAGTACGTAGAGTCGTAGACCCCGCGCGTCCTGAAATACATTGGCATTTTGACGTACGCTGCCCGTCGTGAAATAATTAGACATGAACTTCTCGTTTGTATCTAATTAGGTGATACCCCACGTGTTGCTGCGGGTTCTGTTGGTGAAATTTGAAAATAAAAATACTAAAATAAAATTTGGAAGCAGATAGGCTAAGATGATTTCTTCGTATTGTTACATGTTGACAGAAATAGAAATCAATGTTTTGTAGTAGGGCGATACTAAAATGCACCCAGGTGCATTCTGTATAGCAAATGCACAAACCCTGCGGTTGCAACTTCGCAGCTGAACCAATTGCAACTTGACAGACCAATTGCAACTCGACGCGAACTAATTGCAACTTGACGGACCAATTGCAACTCAACGCGAACCGATTGCAACTAAACCCAGTCGAGCTGCAACTAGGTGCGAACCAATTGCAACAAAGAGACTAACCGATTGCAACTGTGACACTATACTAATTGCAACTTGACGGAACTAATTACAACGAATCTGACTCGGTTGCAATTGGACACGAACCAATTGCAACTAGACTCCTAATGCAACCCGGCGTGAATAAATTGCAACCAGAATGAGTCCCAGTTGCAACTGGACAAGACCTAATTGCAACAAGGGTGGGTGCATTCTATATATAGAATGCACCCAGGTGCACTATAGCAAAACAATGTGTGTGTCTATATATATATATATATATATATATATATATATATATATATATATATATATATATATATATATATATATATATATCGGGGAGAGTATACTCTGCGGCTGGCCATAGAATAGCTTATTCTATGGCCGGGCCAGTCCAGTGCACCACCTCAGCTACACGTCCTGCTTTACGAGACAATGCTGGAACATTTACTATTTAATTAACGCTAATTAATTGGAGCCGTGCTGTGCGAAACTGCGAGGGACGCATTTACTGCTCCCGTACGTGCGTCGAGCTTCCGTAGAAAAAAGCCACGCATATGTACTCCCCAGACCGTGATTTCCGTTGCCATTCCTGCTCTTTGTTTTGGTTACGAGAAAACATGGGTTACTGTCTTCTCCATGCATGCGCACATGCAAGAGCAAAATAGGTTACTGGAATTTGTAATAAAAAATATGTGGTAATTTGTTTGGCGAGTTATCACAAGTAGTTATCAAATTCTTCTGGTAACCCGTTACCACAATGTCATGATGAATTTACCATGGAGATAATTTGAATGGCAAGTTACCAACCATAGTCATGAAGCAGTACAACCTATTGTGAGCAACTAGTTACTATAAAGACGAGATGAATTCACCATGAAGTATTAACGTGTGAAATCCAAAAAGGATTTTTCAAATAGTTATCATAATGGCACTTGTAGGAAAATATAGTTGAATATAGGATACCAATACAACAGCTTCAGTGATGTACAGTAAACAAGACAATAGATGAATGTATTTCACTGCATAAGCAGAATGTGCCTCCAAAATCATTTAAACTTCATGAACCGGTTACTATCTTTCGTATTAATATAAAAAACGGCTTGCGACATATATTTCCCCAACTTTGGAATTTGGATTGCCTAGTCATCTCAACTTGGTGAAACAAAATATAGTGAAACTAAATGCCAATGGTACTCCTAACTTCTAATCAACCACCAAAATCAAACTCTCCTCTCCAAGGCTCTCAATCTGCAAGTGACAAGGAAAATTAAAATTTAAGGTTAATCAGTTAATCACTGACAATAACAAAAGAAATGAGTACAGTTCCTGGAATTGAACAAGTGAATTATTTTTTATGATGGCAGGAACATACCATGTATTTACCAGGATTCATCACCTGAAATCATCATTAGCAGAATAATATGATCATGAGACAACCATATCTGATGATGCTATTAAAAAAATCATTTGTGAAAAAACAATTACTGGGATATTGGCAAAGAAAAAATGTTCAAATGATCATAAGTTCACCAAGACCAGATGGTAATAAAAAAAATCTGCTTCCATTCCACTCTAATGTGCATGACATACACATAGGCATTAGCATTCTACAGGTTTCAGGAAGATTGAGACCAGTGCAGTTTTACCACAATGACATTATCAAATTACATAATTTGAGTCGGTCAATAAGTTAATAAAATCATAAGTTACTATAAAACAATGTTCAATTAACCAATTTACCAGAGTCCAGTATACTAGAGTGTTGTCATTAATTTTCTACAAAGGTACTCCAGCATAATCAAGTTACTGTAAAGTGATGACCAATTAACTAGAAGTAAATATATCGAAATTAAAACAATAATGCCTTTGGTCATATATTAGACATCAGAGACAAGTATGCTCTCATACACTGACATGTACGATAAAAGAAGGATGACAGTATTTTATAGTTACATGAGTCAGCTGCCTGTAGTACTAATTACTGAAGATGGATTTACCATATGTCATGGTCCACAACAATAGTAAAATATGACTAAAAATTTCAGTTGTGAAAACATTGCAAGAAAGTATCCGTAAATCCAACAGCAGGTATACTGAATATACAAACAGCTACTATTTCCAGGTACCCAATTTCTCACAAGATTAATTGAAATTTGGACGAAAATTATTTTAATT
Source organism: Cenchrus americanus (assembly GCA_947561735.1). Taxonomy (NCBI): domain Eukaryota; kingdom Viridiplantae; phylum Streptophyta; class Magnoliopsida; order Poales; family Poaceae; genus Cenchrus; species Cenchrus americanus. The sequence continues at coordinate 195,881,780 of OX387242.1, forward strand.
GATTGGATATCACAGAACAATGTTAGTGACAAGCTAACTGTAATTACCTCTTTGCACTGATTCGAATTTCAGTCCGCAGTCCGCATTTGACTTGCTGGAATAAAAAAATAGTTATAATTAGATCGATCAAATTAAACAACTTGGATCCGGATCTCAGGAGGATTAACTCGCCTATGCTAATCTGACTTCAGTACTCTTCAGCGTCAATTACTACTACACATTGGAATCGGATGAAACACACAAAAAGAGATAGATTGATCTTACCGGAACCACTTGACAGCCTAATCGGCGGGGACGGCAAGACCTAGAGTGGCCAGTTGCCGGGATCATTATCACCAGGCTGCTCCAAACGAGGTCCCTATTTCGGGAGCTGTTGTGGCAACAGACATGCCGCCGTGCGCACAGCTGCTCCCTACTGTGGTCGCATCAACGGGGGCTTTCTTCACCTCTCCCCACTGCCATGATTTGCATCTGGATCAGGTGGCCACACCAGGATGACGAGCTGGCTGGGGCTCATTTCTAATGTGCGGCGCCGCCGCCACAAATGTCGTCGGACGACGGGATCGGGGGCGCGGGGGTTATGGGCAAAATTAACGGCGTCCCACCGATCACAGACGTGCAGCTTTTTTTTTGCATGGTGCGTCGCCTTTTCTTATCTAGTGTTAGGCTGGTTCAGGCTCGGTGATCCGACCCGGCTACAAAATTACTTATTCTGTAGCCGGCCACAGAGAAACAGTTCCATATATATATTGGATGGTGCAAATAATTAAGATGATGTGGCTGCACCGTATGTGAGAAATATATGGTCTAATATAGATATAGAATTAGCGATCAATGCATCTTGGTAGGGTAATTAGTGGAGGGTGATGTGGCGCGTTGGTAGAGGATGATGTAACACGTTGAGGATTGGTGGGGTGCTTAAGGCCAGTCTCAATGGGCATTTCAGTAGAGTGTCATGCATATTTAATAGGGTGACACATCAGCAAACAAACAAGTTTTGTATGAAATGGAGAGGAGAGAGAATAAAAGAGTTTCACCATGGTGAAACTCGTATGCGCTGTTTGCCAGACTTTGTTAACCGAGTGAAACTCAATTGAGGGTCAAATTGTTTCACCATCTTGCATATGATCCAATCATCTTGCGGCAATTAAATACTTTGCTTAGCCTTGGAAACAACAAAGTGAAATGCTCCATTTCTAGGGTTGTTTCACGGATGGTTTCATTTCAATCTTGATGACGTGCTAGTATGTGAAACCGTGCAGTGACACTGCCCATTGAGACTGGCCTAATGGAGGATGTGCGTTGCGATAATTAGCAATCAATGCATCTTTGTGGGGTGCTTAGTGGAGGATGACGTGGCGCATTGAGGATTGAGAGAATTCCTTAGTGGGGAGAGTTAATATAGTTTTGTATGATTAGATGAACAATTATTTTTGAAAGGGTAAAAAGGGTATCGATTACTCACACGGTCGCGAAAGGACTTCTAGTGTAGTGGCTACAAGAGTCACAACAGCACTCAGGTCTTGGGTTTCACTCCCGTTTGAGCAAACTATTCAGGATGACAATGAGGTGTGATGACTTCGTCAGTCTTAAGGATTTTGTTGGCCGAGCCTTCGAAGATGCTTTATCTCCATTGTACACACCTGTGGTCCAAACGAGGCCCTGACAAGAATGTCACAATCTAATTAGTTCCCATAGCCATAGCTATCTCAATTTAATTAGTTCGTATAGCCATAGTTAAATAGATAACTTCAGATATATTTTCTTAGTTGGAGTAGTTTCGTTCAGTGTTGAGCATCACCACGTCCTATGATACAAAACATAATAAGAGCACCCCACTAGACAATTCTCTCAACTCTCAGCTATCCACGTCATTGCTGACGTCATCCAGATAATTTACCCCCTGCCGCGTTGTCTCCATCCACCCACACAAGCCACACACCTTGAAGCCCACCACCGCCCCTCGCATTCTCACCGTTACTGCTCCCTCGCCTCCCCACTACAACCGCCGCGCCTGTCCACTGCCTCCTTGCCTCCCTACTACCTCACCTCCCCACTGCCGTCACCTCTCTTATCTCCATAAAACTTCCCTACGGTATCCTGTGGATCTCCGAGGTGCTGGGAGGTGACAAGAGAAGGGGACACACCCGGATCTGAAGCCATGGTGGGGAGAAGGATGTCGTGGAGAAGAAGGAGGACCTGCTCAATTTACTGCCGTCGCTGGAGAAGGGCGAAGGAGGGCGTGCTTGATCCGCCGTCGCCGTAGGAAGAGGAGGTGTTGGAGCTGCGAGGAGCCCTGCCGTGTGGAGATGGTGGAACGGACGGGCGACAATGATCACCGTCGCACCTCTGCTGCCTCCACCGCTACAGACCAACCTGCTGTGGCTACTGGAGGCCGCCGGCACCTCCCACCACCACGGCTGGCGCTCCACAATGTTGTCGACCCTACGCCTGCCTCGACCTGGATCTCCGGAACCCACCACATCAAGCTGGGCTCGCCGGTCACCGCGTCCCCCACGGGAGGATGCGAGATGCGCCGCATCGCTGCATCTAGGAGCCCGAAGCTCCCCCTCCCCCGTGGCTGCCTGGAGCGCGGAGCATCTCCTGTAACAGCAGTAGTTTAGCACCAACTGCGGCCCGACGCCGCCGCTCCCCGGAATTCCGTCGATGCTCACGCAGAGCACTCCGATCCAGGATTGGAGAAGAGAGAGAGTGTTGACGGTGAATTTCCGTCAACCTAGAGTACTTGGTATACATTGGTGTCGATTATGATTTGCAACTAACCTGCCACTAGGCATACTAATGATGTAACATGTTCACACTTGCATGTCGGTTTTGGAGTTTGTTGTTTACGCAGGAAATCTACGTTAAAGAGAAGACTTTCGGGATAAGTTCATCAAGCACTTCAAGAGAAGATCATGAAGCCCGTCACAAGTCAAGACACGCGATGAACATGACTCCAAATGACCCGAGGACCGAAGCGTCAATGTGAAAGTCTTCAGGGACTCAACCAGAAAACAGTGAAGCTTGCATAGCAAGGATTCAATCCTTATCCGTGAAGGAAACGATGTTAAAAGCCCACATACAAGTGCACACAAATAAGGGATCACGCGAGAAGCAACCGCGGAGGAAACCGGGGCCGAACCGGGCCGAAAACGGCCTGGGCCGGCCGGCCTGGGTCGACCGACCCAGCCCACTCCGGGCCCGGTTCACATCCCCCTTTTGCCCTAGGTTCTTGTCTATTTATTGCCTCTACCTCCACCGGCCGCCACATCCATCCTTTCATCAGAGAGCCGTCGAGACGAAGGAGAAGCACCGGGAGGAAGCCGACGGTCGCCGTGAGTCCTCGAGTTGCATAGGAGATGTCTTAGGCCATGCCCTAGCCACCATGGTTGGCCTTGCGTGGTGAAGCCATGGTGGAGTTCCGGAGCCGCGACTTGAATTCGTCAAGTCGTTTGTACCTTCAACATTCGGTGATGTAACTATATCTTGTCATACTTTGATCTACTACGAGTTATGCTTATTCATATGCGTAGCTACCATATGCCTTTAGTAGGATTATATCGAATCATGGTGATTAGTCTTGTCTTGCGGATACACCGTAGTAGTGCACGGACCTAGGTTGTTGCTCGGTGATGAATATCCTCGCGTAGTGACAGTACGAGAGAGGAGAAAGCGGCGAGTGAACGTGCATCGGACCACTCTATATCGGGTTACTCCATATCGAGTGTAATCCTTATCATAGTATAGGTTTAGATTGGTTTATCACCTCGGCCGGAACGGCAACAAGAAGACGATAGGCTAGGTTTACCTTTGCTTTGCTTACCTTTATGGCTAGGTGGATGTGATCCATACATCCCTTCGTGTTTGTATGTTACCTTTATTGCAATCAATGCTTCACATGGGGTTAGACCGGTAGGTTAGATAGAGAACCTTAGTGGTTTGCTTCCGATCCTTGGATTGACAAATCTAGGGAGGACCCTCCTTGGTGAAAAAGGCACCGAGTCACCCGTAGGCTTGCGGTGAACTTGAGCACGGTTTTACACTGTCAACAGAGAGCGATGGAGTGAAAAATGGAAAGGGAGAAATGACTAAGCAGACAAGGCGGCAACAGGGCCTACCATGTGCGCGTGGTTACTGGGTGCTTTTGCTGCGTGGTTCTTTGGCATCTGAAAAAAAATATTTTCCATTTCAAAATTGAACGTTGGCTGCGTTATCAACGAGCTAAAAAATTATGATGAAATCACAGTAGTACATAGTGTAGCGAACATGGCCCCATTTGCCATATGTTCAAGTTGATTTTGGTGATTCATGCTAACACAAGTAAAGGGACTAACCACATTGTCTAGCATGTCTTTGTAGGCATTCATAGGTCTCATGGATGTTACCACAAGTATGTTAAGTATGTTAAGTTGAAGCAAAGATCCAAGTTGAAGACGCGAAGAAAAAGAAGGAAAAAGGCACTGTCAGCTGAACCGACGGTACCCAAATAGCAAGCGTCGGTGCAATCATCGGACGAGTTGGTACACTGGTTGAAACCCTAGGCACCGTCGGATGAACCGACGGTCCAATTTCTAGATGCGTCAGACGAGTTGCAGAGGAAGAGCAGCGAAGACAGTAGCACCGGATGATCTGACGGTCTGAGTGGGACACCATCGGTCTATCCGACACGTAGTTTGAATCAAGACAGAGACGCGCCAAGACGAAGCCTTCAGCACCGGATGATCCGACACCTTGGTCAAGGGGTAGCCACTAGTACAAATGCTATCATCTATGACCATTACCTAGTGACGATTTCCTGTTTGGTCATAGAAGTTCTATTTGCAGTGACGAAAAAAATATTTGGTCATAGAAGATTATTCTTTCTATGACGATATACAAATTTGGTCATAGTAGTTAATTCAACAGTGACGAATTGTTGAATTTGGTCACACTTGACGAGTGAGGGGTGAGACGAATCTGCTGCATGCGGCTGGGCCCCGATGGGCTTGGCGGGCGGGCCAGAGCGGGTCGGGCCTTCGGGCTCGGCCCGTTCCAGTAGGATATTTTTTTTCGAATTTATGTTTCAATGCGAAAACAATTCCAGTAAAGACCAGAAAATGATTTTAGAGCATGAAAAATACTCGAAAAATCACAAAAATTCCAGGAAAATTCCTAGAGATAGATTAAGACATGAAAAATCCAAATAAAACATTTGGAGCTCATGAAAAAGATTTTAGAGCCTTCTAATAAATAGAAATAGCTCAAGGAAAATGAGAATAAGTTCCAGAAAAATCCGGAAAATTCTCGGGAAAATTAGGACAGCTCCTAAACACATTTTTTTAAAACCTTTTGCACTCAAGAACCACTAGATGCATCGGTATGAATGCAACACACATAACTTTTTATTCAATTTAAAAAATCAAACAATGGATTTTTCCTATACTATATTCCCTGTAAAGAAAAATAAATGTTGGAAAATTTTTTTAAAATTATGAGAAAATCGTTATTTAATTATTCTTTCTATTCACATCCCGAAATTGAAAATTTCAGGGTGTGACAATAGCTCATGAGAATTTTTCACAATTAAAAACTCTATTGAAAACGCCTACATATAGTGAGGACAAGATGTTACTCTTAGCAATCACATCAAATTGTTTTTCCTTCTTAGTACCATTTCTCATGCCCTTGTGTCTTAAGAAACAAATACATGTGGAGGTCGCTGCATAATTATAGAGTTTTCAATGTATAATTCACCATATTTTGTCTCACACAACACGAAAAAAATTATAAAAATTAAAATAATTGTCCAAAAAATGTAAGTTCTTGTGAGAGACCGTATTTTTGCTACAAATGACTACCAAAAAAATCTCAAGTCATTTCAAAAATGTTGAGTGCGATGTAGTCCAAATATAACAAGTCACTCACATAGTTCCTTAAACTATGTGAGTGGCTTGTTATATTTGAACTACATAATATCACCACTTACTCAAATGGAAATTTGACCTACACAAAGTTTGTTAGTCTCGACAAGTTATGAAACTTTTGTGTTCAAAAGATTTTCATCCGAGTTCATTGTGAAGGATCAGATGGCGACTAGAGAGGGGGGAGTGAATAGGAGCCGGTAAAAATTCTTCTCAAAGAACCCTGCCTATACCCTAGTCAAAACCCGGTCACACACAAGCGATGGATCGAATCACACTCTAATCGCCAAGACAACGAGGTTATGGATCAACCTCTGGTCTTAGGAACGATTCCTTGAAGCACACGCGGAAGCACGATAAAGGAAGGGAGGAATCGAACCAAGAAGCAAAGCTGCCAGCCTCTGGCGGACCGTCCGGCCAGGCAGGGTGGACCTCCGCGATGGCCGCGCGGACCGTCCGGCGAGGCACGCGGGACCGTCCGCACCCTTGCCGCGGACTGTCCAGCCTGAGCCGCGGACCGTCCGTTAAAGTGAACAGAACCACCAGAACCGACCCGAGAAAAACGGACCGTTCGCGAAGACCGGGCAGACCCTCCGCGCGGGCCACGGACCGTCCGCTACTGAAGCTCGGACCGTCCGCAAACCGGCTGCAATGAAAACCTAAAACAAAACCGGATAAAAAACGAAGTGAAACAAGAACACGAAGAACGCCCGACGAACTGGCTCCTCGCGGACTGTCCGTCAGCCCCTCGCGGACCGTCCGCGCCACACGGACAGAACTGAAAACAGCCTGACCTCGAAGGTCAACTCCCCCAAATCATCATCGGATTTCCCAAACGGTAGAAGTTGTAGCGACAAGGGTTTGGGGACTTGAAAAGCGTCACACAAGGATGCTATAGCAAAAAATCTTGCCTCCTAACTCCCTAAATCACCGGGAATCGCGAATCCTTTGAGCACCACCAAAAGCTAGAGCTCCGACCGAAAATCCTTGAATCGAAGTGGTTTCCCGGCGTTTGAGGGCACAAGATCAATCACAAAGGTGCACAAGGCATCCATACATCTTTCCCTCAAAGAAATCCGGGGAGAAACCCACTCAAATCCGCGGAACCACACCAAGAACAAGAGCACCAAAAACAAGCACGCAAAAGACCACGAAAATCACAACGCCGAATCTCCTATACAAACCAGGAAAGATTCACAAGGTCTAGCATGCCGCCCTAGCATCCATCCCTCTCAACAAATCTCACATGAAGCTCTCATGCTAACCTAGAGAAAATGGAGAAGAAAATAGCTACGAAAATGAGAAAATGGGAGGGGGAAATGAAACCCTAAGTCACGGAGAGAGCAAGCCATCCACACACACCCATGGCTTATATATCGGGTCCCGCCGGTGTGGGAATTGACTCGACTACCCCTAACTTAACTACTGGCGATACAACCCACGCAGGGGCATTTATGTAATGTTTGTGGGTCTTGCCATCGGACGGCCACACCTTCGCCGCACCCCGCGTCCTCCCGACGCAAGCCATGCGATCCCGCCGCGTGTCCACCGCTTCGAAGCTTCCCGACACGCCCGGATCCCGTCTCCGTCGTGTTGGGTCTTCGGACTTGGTTTTGAGGCCCAAACCAAGAATCCATCCTCCAATGGTTTTGTGGGCAAACCACCAAACCCCGCGTGCTCGGCCCGGCCTCCCGCCAAGCCCCTTGACTCGACCGCCACCGTGCACCAGCTCGATCGTCCATGACTTCGTCTTGCTCGTCTCGCCACCATGTCGCCCGCACCTAGTCCCGCCGTCCACCGGGTCCCTCGAATCAAGCCTACTTGTCTGTCCATCTCCTAGAGGCCCCTCAAGGCTGGAGACCTTTCGCGCCCGTTCTTCACCTGCAACAACACGAACTAGACCGCAGCCTACACCTGCGCACTGAGCCAAGAGTCAGTCCAACACCCGTTATCAATCACTCATCACTGAGGAGCGGTTATCCATCGACCACTGAGACGATCCTGATCCTCAATCTCCCCCTTGATGAGTGCATTGACAACACACAACGCGAAATGAAATTCAGAGAAAGAAAGTAAGAAGAAAGAAAAACAAAGAAGCGCAACTCATGACCAAAACCAAACAAAGGCAAAGAAAGGTCACAAGCCGAGCAAAGCACAAACTCCACACCGAAAATAGCCAGAAAGCTCCCCCTGAACAAATGTAAGCTCCCCCTGAACATGTGGATGCAAACTTCCAAATTTTAGCTCACCTCTTCTGAATTTTCATTAAGCTCACCTCTTCTCCCCCTTTGACAATGTATGAATCAAAGTGAAAATGCAGAAATGCAAAACAAAGCATATAAACATCTACATGAGCTTCTCAAATAGGCCAAATTTAGTGTCAAAGACTAGAAATGAGACAAAGAGCACATATATGGATCATAACATAGTCAAAGCATTGCCACAAGTAATATATGAAAATATAGGCATGTGACAAAGCAAATTTTCAGATTTGAATAATTATAGCAAAAGATGGCTCATTTCAAATGGAGAAAATTCCTTGTATGCCACGAAAAATTGTAGCTCATGTGCTCTATGCCATTGAAAATTAGAATTTGAGCTATATGCCATAGGTTGTATTTTTTGATGTGCTCTATGCCATTTTTTGCATTTTTTGATGTGCTCTATGCCATTGAATGTATTTTTCTGGTGTGCTATATGCCATCAAAAATGGCATAGAGCACATCAAAAAATACAACCTATGGCATAGAGCTCAAATTCTAATTTTCAATGGCATAGAGCACATGTGCTATATTTTTCTATGGCATACAGGGAATTTTCTCTTTCAAATGTAAAGTCCTATCCATGTCATATTCCAGCCAAAAACATGCCTATCATTCAGAGACCATACGAGGATACCCAATTCTCAACAAAAGATCATTGCAAGCACCCATAAAGCAAAGCATGTCATGTTAAAGCTCATGAGCCATGTGTCCACTTCGGGGAGACTTCTCCACTGGTGAACATCATGCAACATGTTTTGCACCCATGTTTAAAAGATAAGACATTTTAAGCATAAACATGGTGGATGGAGCATTTTTCAAGCATACACACTTCTTTTCAAGATTAAATCATTTCATGGTACATGAAGTGCCTTTGCGGCAAAAAGAAGCTTATGCTCCCCCATGAATGCAACATAGGCTAAACATTCACAATGATATTCGGCCTTTGGCCCAAAAGCAAGAAAAAGACATCCAAGCACAATCTAAGCATAGAAAGCACATTTAGTCCAAAACGTGACATGGATACACTACTACACATGAGTGGAGCACATTTCATCAAATTTATTCAAGATTAGCATTTGATTCAAAAAGGGCTATCTCACAACACATATATCTCAAATATTTCAAGAGCATAGCCTCACATAGCCATTTCTCCACACACATGACCAATATCTCACAAATAGCCAAAGAAACTCAAATAAGGCATATGAAGGAAGCTCATCATCCTAAAATGCAATATGATACAAATGCAACAAGATATATAACAAGATGGCTATCCTACCATGGTTTATACATCAAGCAAAGCATGTATATACATCAAAGTAAACATGGTATGATACATATGGTACAAAAGTAAATCCCCTAAGAATCAACTAGAAAGGACAACAAACCCCAAGTTCCCCCCGCAAGCGCACAAATGTAGCTTGGTCGAGAGGCTTTGTGAAAATATCTGCAAGCTGATCTTGGGTAGGGACATGGCTCAACACAATGGTCCCTTTCTCCACATTGTCTCTCAAGAAATGGTACCTCACTTCTGTGTGTTTGGTTCTGGAGTGAAGCACTGGGTTTTTCGCTACGCTTATGGCACTGGTGCTATCACAAAGAAGTGGGATCTGGGTGCACTCCTCACCAAAGTCTCTCAAAGTGTATGAAATCCACAACAGCTGGGAACATCAACTCGCGGCTGCAACATACTCTGCCTCGGTGGTAGACTGAGCTACACAAGACTGCTTGCGAGAAGACCACAAAACCAACAAGGACCCAAGAAACTGACAAGAACCAGAAGTAGACTTCCTCTCGACTCGACAACCAGCAAAATCCGCATCAGAAAAACCATGAAGAGAAAGAGTCGAGGAGGAAGAATACCAAAGGCCAAGACCAGGGGTAGACTGTAGGTACCTGAAGATCCTCTTGACGGCCTGTCGATGTGATGTCCTCGGCGAAGCCTGAAAACGAGCACACAGACACACACTGAACTGTATGTTTGGCCTCGTCGCCGTCAAGTAGAGGAGGGAGCCGATCATGCTCCTATACTCCCGCTGGTCCACTGGTTCTCCGTCCTCGTGCGCATCCAAAGTAGCTGTACTCCCCATGGGTGTTGACATAGGCTTCACATCTTGCATCTGAAACTCCCTCAGCATGTCTTTCGTGTACTTGGTCTGATGTACAAATGTTCCATCCTTCACTTACTTGATCTTGACCGTGTAGTACGTTCGTCGATGTCCCCAATGATCTTCGATAGGGGATGCACTTCTTGAATCCACTGGGGAGCCTCACGCCTCGAGACTACCTCCCCCTCAACTTCAGCTTCTCTCGCCTGGTCCTCTTGTCGCACCATAGTTGTCCATGATGTAGACGGTCCACCCTCAGTAGTGGTCGTAGGGGAAGTAGTGTGTACACATTCAGCTTCAGGCGCATGGTTCTCTCCATCATCATCTCCAGCTTCATCCTTCTCCTCTTCAAAGAGGTCCTCGGCCATCTCTTCATCACCTGCACATTCAAAGCCAAGAGAGGTACATGGCATTGTCTCGTCGAAGGTTACCTCTCAAGTCTCCATGATTTTGTTAGTCTCAAGGTTAAGCACCCTATAGGCTCTAGAATGGTTGGCATATCCAAAGAACATCCCATCACTAGACCTAGCCTCAAACTTGTCGAGTTTTTCCTTCTTAAGAACAAAGCACTTTCATCCAAAGACTCGGAAATGACTCACCTTGGGTGCCCGACCATGCATAAGCTCATAACATGTCTTCTTCTTGAAGGCTCGCAATAAAATCCTGTTAGAGACATGACAAGCCGTATTGACTGCCTCAGCCCAATACCTCCTAGGAGTCCTGTGCTCATCGAGCATCGTCCTAGCCATCTCACAAAGAGTCCGATTTTTCCTTTCCACGACTCCATTTTGAGGAGGCACATAAGGGGTCGAATATTGATGTTCAAGACCTAGATCACGACAAAAGGCATCAAAACGAGAGTTCTTGAACTCTGAGCCATTATCACTGCGGATAGCTTGAATAGCATTCCCATGCCTCTCGTTTTTCAACCTCACGATCAGATCTCGAACAAAACCAAATGTATCACTCTTGTCTTCCAAGAAAAACACCCAGGCATAGCGAGAGTAATCGTCCACCACAACAAGGACATACCACTTCCCACCCACCGAGCGAACTCGAGCTGGCCCAACAAGGTCCATATGCAACAGCTCTGTCGGACGCTCGGTCATGACATCGGTCAGGGGTGGATGGGGAGTGGCTACCATTTTGCCATGCCTACACGGAGCACAAACCAAATCCTTCTCAAGCTTCAACCTCGGCAATCCTCGGACAAGGTCAAGACCACTCAAGCAGGAAACCAAATCAAAGCTCAAGTGACCCAACCTCCTATGCCATTTCCACAAATCAGAAGAAGGACCAGCCATCAAACAGCGAGAAGGACCCAGCCCTGAAGATCTGACCCTCGGGGATGATTATACAGACAAGATCACCTCGAGAATCCAGCAAACAAGACTCGCCAGACTTGAAACGCACCTCAAAGCCCTCATCAAGCAACTGAGAAACCGAAAGCAAATTGAAACCCAAAGACTTCACAAGAGCATCTCTCTTCAACGTTACCTTGTCACTCACATGCACAACACCCTCAGAAATCACCCTTCCTCGTCCATTGTCCCCAAATGTGATGTACATCTTTTCCTTCACTGGGGTGAGGTCGGAGAACCACTTCTTATCTCCGGTCATGTGTCGGGAACATCCGGAGTCGATCAACCAAATGTTCTCCAAGCCTCCCCGCCCGTAGTCGAAACAAGAACGAGAATGAGCTAGCGACTCGACACTGGGGTTAGCACAAAGAAAGTTAAACCAGTGTCGAGCCATCTGCTCAAAAGAGGGGTTAGCAAACATCATTCCCTTGCCACCAAACTTCCCATGTCCCATGGAAGGAGTACGAGCACCACGAGGGGGAAAACGTGGTCCGTAGTTCCTCTGGGACCCAAAGCTGTGATCATCTCCCCTAAACCCGTATTAAGGACGAGTAGGGGGACGTCCAGCAAAACCACCACAAGCCCTACCAAACCTCTCACCAGCACGCACACCATCATCTCTCCTAACGAACCTCTCACCACCACCTCTCTGTGGGAACCTACCACCCTGAGCTCCAACTCTACCAACACTCTTCACACTTCCCATACCCCGTGGAAGTGGCACTCTAGGCTCAGGAATACCATGAGACTGGCGATACTGTCTCCGGTTTGCTTGCTCCCTAGCAAGCCTCTCATCCCTCTTCCTCTTGTAGCAAAACTCGCTAGATGCCTCTCCTTGCCACAATACTCACACCTGAAGGGGATGGGTTTTGGTTTTGGCTCTGGCTTCTCTCGAGGCTTCTCACCCTTCTCACTCACAAACTTCACCAGTTTCTGGAAGTCATTTGTCTTAGGTGGGAATTTGGGTGGATCTTGGGTTGTGTCAAGCTTGTTGCAAAGGTGGTTGGGCTTTGGTGTGAAAGAGTTCTTGGGTGCTTTTGGAAGTGGGACTTGGATGTCTCCGATCACCACAAACTCGGGGTTAGACTCAACACACTTCTCATACACACTCTCCCCACTGTTCTCTCCCACTTTGTCACCCAACTTCTCAAAACCCAAACCACGACCATCAGCTCTCTTGAACTCCTCAATCATGATTTTCAATTGAGGTTCCTGCCCAGACAACCAACCCAACACCTTCCTCAAGTAATCATTCTTCTCATAAATGACATCCAAACGGGAAGTAAGTTCAAGATTGCGCAAAGTAACTTCATCACAGCTAGTGCATGCATTGACAACAAGAGATTTCAAAGAAGCTTCCAAAGTGCTAATAGTAGAACGAGCATCAACAAGCTTAGCATGCATAGTAGGACATGATTTACAAGCACCAAGCAAAGTGGGTCTAGCCTTAAGCTCATCATACTTAGTCCTAAGAGCATCTAGTTTAGCCAAAGTGGAAGCATTCTTCTCATTAAGAAACTTGATCTCATTCAACCATGCATCACACTCAAGACACTCAACATCATCAGGAGTAGTAGGAGCAAGTTTCAAAGAGTCATTCTCAAGTTTCAATTCAAGCAATTTGGACTCTAACTCTCCTACTTTCTCACTAGCATTCTCAAGTTGTGCCCTAAGATCATTCCTCATCTTCTTAGCATCTCTCAACACACTATCACGGTTGTCGATCAAGCCATTCAACCTAGTGATCTCAGCAAGAAAAGAGTCGGGGTCACGATTTACCTCATCCTCCGAGTCGGAGTCGTTGTCTTCCTTCTCGCTCTTCTTGCTGCTCGAGCTATGGGCCATCCCACAAAAGCCTTCAAGCGCCACACAGCTCAACCCACTGAGGTTCCGGCTTGCACTCTTCTTGCCCTTGCGCCTCCCGGCGTCTTCATCTTCACTGCTTGAGCTTGACTGCACGTCGCTTGAGCTTGAGTCGACGTCACTTGCACCGGCCACCATGGCTCTTGCCTTGTCCTTCTTGTAGCCGCCCTTGCTCGGTCGCCGCTTGTCCTTGTCCTTGCTCTTGGACTTGCTGAAGTGCTTGCCCTTGGAGGAGTACTTGTCTTCACGCCTTGGGTGCGCCTTGTACTCGCTCATCTTGTACTTGTTCTCCTCCGCTTCCGGCACTCGGCGATGAAGTGTCCACGCTTGCCACACTTGTAGCATGTCCCCGAGCTCCGCCTTGCATTCCTCCGGCTCTCATGTAGTCGATCAAACCTCCTTGAGAGCAAGGCCGGCTCCTCCTCGCCCAAAGACATCAAACTCCTCATCTGGAATAGACATAAGAGAAGACAAGGAAAACTATCGACAGGAAGGGTTAGATTTGCTCTTTGATCCGCCCACAAGAGCAAGACTATGGTCAGTCGAGCCCTCATGCTTGGATTGCAACTTCCTGTCAACCTCAGCCGGCTTGAGCTTAGAAAAGAGGTCATCCAACTCAATGGTCAAGTATTGCCCAGACTCCTTGATGGCCTCAACCTTAGCACCCCAAACATTTGGGTCCAAGACATGCAAGAGCTTCAAAGCTTGATCATGCTCAGTGTAAGGGAAATCCTCAACATTAGCCTTCATGTTGTTCACGATGGCGGTGAACCTCTGAAACATCGCATCAATTTCCTCACCGGGAAGTTGAGTGAAGTTCTCATATTGCATCCGGTAAGAGACAAAGAGGTGAGCCTTCACATGGTTATCACCACCGTGAGCAACCGACAACTTCTCCCAAATTTGCCAAGCAAGATTCAAATGGCGAACACGCTCAAACTCAGGATCACACAAGCTCCAGACCAAGTGATCAACGGCTTTTGCATTTGCCTCATACTTGGCCTTAGCACCGGCATCGGTCACCATAAGAGTATGGATGTTGACCGGAATAGCATAGGTCTTGTCAAGCACAATGAAATCCAACAAATTGCCATGAAGAAAGATCATCTTACGAGCCGCCCACTTGTGGTAACCCTTCCCATGGAAGTGCGGCGGACCGCCCCGCTCAATGTACGCCATCTTAGGATTCAAGACTTGTCAAAGTCACAAAGAATCCGGCACCAAGCTCTGATACCAATTGAAGGATCGTATGGCGACTAGAGAGGGGTGAGTGAATAGGATCCGGTAAAAATTCTTCTCAAAGAACCCGGCCTATACCCTAGTCAAAACCCGGTCACACACAAGCGATGGATCGAATCACACTCCAATCGCCAAGACAACGAGGTTATTGATCAACCTCTAGTCTTAGGAACGATTCCTTGAAGCACACGCGGAAGCACGAGAAAGGAAGGGAGGAACCGAACCAAGAAGCAAAGCTGCCAGCCTCTGGCGGACCGTCCGTGATGGCCGCGCGGACCGTCCGGCAGGGTACGCGGACTTTCCGCACCCTTGCGGAAAAACTGTCCAGCCTGAGCCACGGACCGTCCGTTAAAGCGAACAGAACCACCAGAACCGACCCGAGAAAAACGGACCGTCCGCGAAGACCGGGCAGACCGTCCGCGCGGGCCACGGACCGTCCGCGCGGGCCACGGACCGTCCGCTATAGAAGCTCGGACCGTCTGCAAACCGGCCGCAATGAAAACCTAAAACAAAACCGGATAAACAACGAAGTGAAATAAGAACATGAAGAACGCCTGACGAACTGGCTCCTCGCGGACTGTCCGCCGGCCCCTCGCGGACCGTCTGCGCCACACGGACAGAACTGAAAACAGCCCGACCTCGAAGGTCAACTCCCCCAAATCATCATCGGATTTCCCAAACGGTAGAAGCTGTAGAGACAAGGGTTTGGGGACTTGAAAAGCGTCACACAAGGATGCTATAGCCCAAAAATCTTGCCTCCTAACTCCCTAAATCACCGGGAATCGCGAATCCTTTGAGCACCACCAAAAGCTCGAGCTCCAACCGAAAATCCTTGAATCGAAGTGGTTTCCCGGCGTTTTAGGGCACAAGATCAATCACAAAGGTGCACAAGGCATCCATACATCTTTCCCTCAAAGAAATCCGGGGAGAAACCCACTCAAATCCGCGGAACCACGCCAAGAACAAGAGCACCAAAAACAAGCACGCAAAAGACCACAAAAATCACGACACCGAATCACCTATACAAACCAGGAAAGATTCACAAGGTCTAGCATGTCGCCCTAGCATCCATCCCTCTCAACAAATCTCACATGAAGCTCTCATGCTAGCCTAGAGAAAATGGAGAATAAAATATCTATGAAAATGAGAAAATGGGAGGGGAAATGAAACCCTAAGTCACTGAGA
Organism: Cenchrus americanus; assembly: GCA_947561735.1. Classification (NCBI taxonomy): domain Eukaryota; kingdom Viridiplantae; phylum Streptophyta; class Magnoliopsida; order Poales; family Poaceae; genus Cenchrus; species Cenchrus americanus. The sequence goes on from OX387242.1 coordinate 195,897,703, forward strand.
GAGCAAGCCATCCACACACACCCATGGCTTATATATCGGGTTCCGCCGGTGTGGGAAATGACCCGACTACCCCTAACTTAACTACTGGCGATACAACCCACGCAGGGGCATTTATGTAATGTTTGTGGGTCTTGCCATCGGACGGCCACGCCTTCACCGCACCCCGCGTCCTCCCGACGCAAGCCATGCGATACCGCCGCGTGTCCACCGCTTCGAAGCTTCCCGACACGCCCGAATCCCGTCTCCGTCGTGTTGGGTCTTCGGACTTGGTTTTGAGGCCCAAACCAAGAAATTGTCCTCCGTTGGTTTTGTGAGCAAACAACCAAACCCCGCGTGCTCGGCCCGGCCTCCCGCCAAGCCCCTTGACTCGACCGCCACCGTGCACCGGCTCGATCGTCCATGACTTCGTCTTGCTCGTCTCGCCACCATGTGGCCCGCACCTAGTCCCGCCGTCTACCGGGTCCCTCGAACTGAGCCTACTTGTCTCTCCATCTCCCGGAGGCCCCTCAAGGCTAAAGACCTTTCGCGTCCGTTCTTCACCTGCAACAACATGAACTAGGCCGCAGCCTACACCTGCGCACTGAGCCAAGAGTCAGTCCAACACCCGTTGTCAATCACTCATCACTGAGGAGCGGTCATCCATCGACCACTGAGACACTCCTGGTCCTCACATTGCGTGTTTCGTTTGACTGAGTTTTGACCGAGTCAACCTTGGATTTTAAAATTTGAATTGCTCATGTTTTGTTGCATGAAGAAATGATTGAATCCAACACCATAACTTGATAAATCATGATTTTAAAAATTTTTGGGAAGAAGAATCACCTCATTTTTAGTTCGTATGAGGGAGAACGACTAGTTACAAGTTTTAATCCGAGAAAAAAAGAAAAATCGATCAGTTCATTCCAGTTCGTCACGTGTTCACGAAGAAGGACCGATTTCTCTTTTTTTCCTCGGATTAAAAATTGTAACTAGTCTTTCTCCCTCATACAAACTCCAAATCGGTTGATTCTTTTTCCTAATTTTTTCTAAAATCGAGATGTTTTACTCAGTGCCATTTGTTTGTATCTTAATTACTATTTCTTGATTGCTTTTCATACAACATATCTTTTCCAACTAAAAAGAGAATATAAAAACATTTTTTTTCTTAATAATCGCTAATATAACTTAATAGTCTCTAATGTTATGGTCAACACAAGGTTGCATCCAAATTTGAGGTGCCCATGAGTAAGAAAGTATTTGAGTGTGTACAAACTTTGAAGTTTAAGTTGAGTTGTATGAAACAATGTGATGATCTAGCTAGTTTATGAACAATGTATACTCCAATTTTCACAAAATCTTATGAAACTTTTTTGTCAAGCTTGTACATTGATACAATGGTCCTATGCCAATTTATTATCATTATTTTATAACAAGGTGACTAGTAGATGTTTGAAATTTCCGACAAGCCAATTGAATTTTTCGTCAATCTCCTAGATGTGGCCTAGAATGGACCATAGGCGCCTAAATATAATTTTTTTTTGAATTTTTTAAACTTATTAGATGCACATATAGGTCAATTTTGAATTACTTTCGGGAAACATGTAGAAATTCATTGAAATGATAGAAAATAGCAAATCCATTCCAAAAATCTTGAAACTCCTAGATGAAAACTTGTATCCATTCTGCTATATATAAAAAATATATTTGTACATATAACATAATTATTTTTTAGTGTTACTTCACAATGATGCAATAAAAAGGAAAAAAGAAAAAGAAAAACGATAAACAGAGAAGCCCATATCGGCCCAAATAGCCCAACGATTTGCAGCCATCGATCGTCGATCCAATGGTTCTCATCGTGTTTCCTTGGTATATAAGCTGCATCCAACCCTAACCCTAACCCCATCCCCCCTTCTCCCGCAGTTTCTCCTCCCCTGTCGCCCCTCTCTAAGCTCCCCGCGCCTCCTCCTCCTCACTCCGAATCCAGCGCGGCCACCGCTCGCCGGAACCCCTCGTGCAACCGAAGGATGGAGGCGTACCAAGAAGCTCAGCACCGGGCGGCGGGGAAGAGGTGGCACGGGCCGCCGCCGTCTATGGCCTTCACCTCCCAAATCCCTAGCTCTCCGGGCACCCGTCTCGCCCCCTACGCCGGCCGCGTCGCCCTCCGGGGCCGCGACGCCGCCGCCTCCTTCCCTTCAGTCGTCGTCATCGCGGCGGCGGCGCCCGCTACCGCCTCCACTCCGATGGCGGGCGACGAGGCGGAGAAGAAGGAGGTCAAGCTGTGGAGCGGGCGCTTCGAGGAGGGCGTCACATGCTGCGGCCGGTCCACCACGCGAAAGGCCGCCTCCGCCTCCATTCCCCCTCCCAACCTCACATCTCATCCCGTCTCGCTCGAGCTCTCTCTGTCGGGAGGACAAGGGGACGGACGCCAGGCGAGGGATTCGGCTCACGAGCTCCCTCCTCCTCGTCGACCCCGCTCACCGATCTCGCCACGCGTCGCTGCTAACTCAGGTGAGGCGTGCTCCCCCCCCCTCCGCTTGAGGCTCGAGCTCCCTGTCGCCTCCGCGCGTGGTTAGGATCGGGATTCGATTATGTTCCGGCTGGGTTTCCCCCATCTGGCTGTGGGAATTCGCATGGGGGATTCAGCCATTCGGCTTCTGTGTTGTGCGGTTGCCGGCGGGCGCGTTGGCGCGTCCAGAATGCTGCAATTTGCTTAGGTTTAGATTGGCCAGTGGATTCATTCCTACGGGGCGTGAAATTGTCCGAGGCAGCATGTGCTCGGTGGGGAGTAGAATGTTGAACAGGTGATTTCTATTTCTTGCCTTTTGCGACATATTACAACATTAGTAATTTCGATTTACTTTCTGGCTTGAGGAGGCAAGAATTTTAGTTCATGAATGTGAGGGACTGAGGGTCATGTTTCATTGATCTGAGTACTGTGCAAATAAATCCTTGAATGACTAAGCTAGTGTGTGCTTTTATCTAACCTACCTTAATAGAAAATCCATCTAATATTCATGATTATTTGGGTGCTATACCAGGTCTATTGAAACATTTGACACTGCTGTGCATAAGATAGAATATTATGTGTTTTTAGGATTATTTGGCACCTCTATCTATGCTGGTAGCGGCCCCGGCCGGCCGGAGCGCCGCGCCAGCGCCACACCCATCATCAACATCAGGATTTAATCTGGGGGGCTTTGCGCTTGCATCAAAATGTGTTGTTCGCTGTTGTTTCTTCCTTCTGGCTAGGCCAGTATGTGCGCGCCATGCCGCATTGACATTGCAAAGGCTGCTTGCTTTGCTGCTCTGCTTTGGCCGGGGGATCAGTTCAGGTTCAGCCCACTTCAGATTTGACATTTCCCTCCTCTCCATTTGATTCAATGGTTAATGGCTCATCTTTAATTTGTTTACCGATAAACATACATCCAGGAAAATGTCTTTTCATAAGTTCAGCTTTACTAATTTGTTAGCAGTACTATGAAAGGCCGGGAAATGATGTGCATATGAATTTGACATGCGCCTGCTTTTGGTGCTGCGTTTTCAGTTAACATTTTTAGCAGCCTTGGTCCTTGGACATGCACCACCAGAACTCCACCAACAGAATTCAGCACATGTTGGCACAGCAGCGGCACCCGTTGCTGCAGGGTCAGGCCGTCAGGGAATAATGGGGTGATGATACATTGACACTTATATCCATCTAATAATGCACCATATAGTTGTCATACAGGCCCGCTTGACTTGGGAGACATAGGTTACAATTTATCAGTCTCTGGTATGTCTGTGCAAAGGGTGTAACAGGACCCCCAATCACTTTACTGATAATTCTTTAGGGTAAACAATGGTGGAACTCCTGGTGCCACCATGCTCACCTTATGCGGGATGTAATCAATTTGGGGGTGTTGTTGGTCTTGGGTCAATCCTATGCTGACCATTGGGGTCGCTCGCATCGTGTTCGAGGAAATGCCAGCTTGTTTGTTCTGCTTGTGGTGTGACAAGCACGACTTCACAATCGCTAGCTCCCTGCAAAGTAGCATCGGTGACGTTCAGTCTGCATTTGCATGGACTCTGTTGTTCTCCATAATTGGCTGTTAACATTTTTTTGCTGGAAGCTGCTTATTTACGGATGCTACTTGATTTCTTATAGCAAGAGATCGCTATATTTGAGTATGGTCTCTGAATCATTTGCAACGCAGGGTTTGATATCTTGTTTATGAATATTTTCAGCTCACCGCAATTCTTGCATATCAGCATTGCATTTGTTTTGTGCCATATTTGGCTGAACTTTTGGTTTCAGAACAATGGCAATTTGTTTATTACTACCTTAATCAGTAGAACTTGTGATGAATTGAATGATGATGGGTAATTGCAAGACGGTATCTTGTTGTGTACTAGAGTGATAGGGAATTATGCAATGATGGTATTGATGCTATACTTGGATAGTGCAGAGTGAAATGAATAATTTTTGTGTATATTCAGTGGATGTGAATTAAGTTGAGAACCTTTATTTCTAGAAATTAGTCATGATAGCTAGTCATAATACTTGGAGATGGGTCATTTAACTTTTTCTCGCATTATGTTTTGAGTAAAACTAAAGGTAAGCAAGATATCTTGATCGATCCAATATGGTAAGCAAACTATGATATGTGCAAGTCTAGCAGATTTGGAGCATATGGACAGTGCTGGCTATTGAACTTGACATGTGATTCAAGGTATGTTTGCTCTGTTTAACACATGGCTGTCTAGCCCGTTAGTGAAATTTCTATCTATTTCAGCTATAAGGATTACACATCAATACAAACTGTATTTACTTCATGCTTACCTTTTCACTTCACGGTTTAAGATAACCTTTATGTTGTCACTTGCCACGTGGCAGATAAACTGTATATATAACAAGTCTGAATTCAATTGTGCTTCCATTGTTAGCTACTAGAAATTTTAGCACTATTATTGTCGGTGCGGAATATGGTCCCGACACTAACCAGTAGATAGCGTCGTGGTCTATCCCTCAATGGTCGATGCTAAGTAACAAGTGACACAGAGATTTTATCCTGGTTCCGGCCGAGGGGGCCGTACGTCCAGCAGGGGCGTGCTCGGGGCACTATATTACTCCGCACCGGGGGTGCTTGTAGTGGGGCAAATACAAGCAAGGCGGGATAGGAAGTGGGGCTTCCAAGTCCCTGACGGAGTGGCTGAAGATATTGTGGGAGAATGAGTACGTGGAGTGTAAAGTGCTCTTGCGTGCTGTCCCTCTGATCTTCCGTCCGTCCCCGCGGCTGGGGGTTCGCCTCCCCTTTTATAGATGAAGGGGGCGGCGAGTTACATGCACGCCGCGCTATCCAGCTACGTGGGGGTGCACGTCGTGCTACGCTGTAGAGTGGGCGGCCGTCCGGGCGATCCTCGCAGCGATCTGGTCATCATGGCCTGACTTGTACCCGAACAGTGACGGTTCGAGGGTAGGAGAGCAACGGATGGCGGTGATGTCCTCTGATAGGCTCGAGGGAGGTGCTGACGCAAGCTTGTACGGAGTACAGGGGTAGGCAGAACGGCGTTCCTTCCCAACGTGCTTCACGGGGCTGGAGTTGTTGCTACAGGGTCCGGCGTGCGCCTGCACGCGCGGGTACGGCGGCCACGCCGTTACAGTGGCCGGGATGGCGTTCCACCGGCCTAGCGCCTCCACCTAACCCTGTAGGGTCACGGGAAAGTGAAATCGAGGGTGCGCCCGGCCCCCTTCGAGGGTCGGGCGCGTTAGCCGTACTGTAGTAGGCGCGCGGTGTCACGGGACTGACACCGGCCGTACCGCACAGTCCCTCCCCACAGTGGTGGGGATGGGCTCCTCCCTAGGGAGTTGGTGCGGCGGCACCGGGCGCGAGCCCCCGGCGCATGATGGCGCCGCCCCGCCTGTGTCAGGGCGTTAAATGCCCGTGTACGGGAGCCGGCGCACGCGTGAGGGGCGCCCTCGAGCGTGGCGGGCCCCGGCCGAGGGCGGGACGGACCCTCGAGCGAAACGAGACCCGCTCGAGGGGAAGTGAGCCCTCGAGCGGGGCGGGACCGCTCGAGGGAAGAGTTACCCCTAGAACGGGGCGGAGCCCGCCCGAGGAGGAGAGCGCCCTCGAGCGAGGTGGAGCCTGCCCGAGGGGACTTCTAAGAGGGCCGTCTAGGTGGGCCGTCGGGGTCCCCGCGGCGTCGGCCGTGTCCTGCATGGTTAGTCACCTGCATGGTTGGGCTTAGCGTTTTTTGGTGTGGTTGCGGGTTTTAAGTGAGGATTTCCCCATTGTTTAAGGGGACCCCTAGGGCTGTCCCCGACAGTAGCCCCCGAGCATCTGTGGGTTTGCCGTTGAGGCTCCCGCAGATGCTGGAACCTACTGATAGGACGTTCTTCCCCCCTTGTTTGCGAACGCTTTCCGTGGGGCCGAGTCAGCGGACCCGCGGGGCTAGCCCCCGATGCCCTGCAGGAGCGTGGATGCTCCTGCAGGGGTTAACCGCGAGAATTTGGTCAGAGGGCGTGGCACATATGCCAACCGACATCGGTGGTGTTTCAGCCGGCTTCGGGGGTGCACGCACTGCTGGCACTGTCTCCGGCGGGTGCAATTTCAAGGGGGTGTAGCCGTGCGTCAAGCCCCCGAGCCTTGGCCCGTTCGAGGCGATCGGGTCGAGCTTTACGACTTGTTTTCTTACGCGCCCTCGCCGTCCCTCCGCGGGACGGAGGGTGAGGTTTCCGCAACCCCCCATCGAGCGGGTCGCGGATTGCGGATTCCTCGTCGAGCCGCTAGCGGGTGGTTCAAGTGGACGCCCATGCCCCGTTCGATAAGGGTAGGGGCCGCGCGGTCGGAGACACGTCCATGGAAGCGCTTGCGTGGGTTTGCTAGGGTGGGGCTCGGTCCCGTTCGATGGGGACCGAGGGCGCGGAAGCTCTCCCTCGGTGGGATCCCCCCCGCTAGCCGCCCTCGGCGGCTCTTGAACACGACATGTGGGGCACCCTCGAGCCGACGGGCTCGAGGAACGGCTCGAATGCGCGTGCCCTCGTCGTCCCTAACTCTGCGATCTGTGGCGCCTGTTCGAACCCGTCGAGGGTCAGGCTTCGAACCTCTGATCAGTAGGGCCGTGCGGGGCCGTGCCTGGACAGCCCCGTCTTTTCGCGTTTGCGGCCGTCGAGGGGTCTGGGCGAGCCAGCTCTCGAGGCGCTGGTTGGCAGCACAGCGCGGCATGGGTGCTTGCGGTGCCCGCTTTACTTCAAGCAGGCCCTGGGCGACCCTCTCACGTGCGTGCCTTCTTTAGAGGGTTGACATTGTCTTGAGCCGGGGGCTCACGCCGCTCGAGGGTTTTACATGGCATGGGTGCCCGCGGTGCCTGCTCTACATCGAGCAGGTCCCGGGCGACCTTCTCACGTCGATATCCCATCGAGGGGTGACGTCATCCTGAGCCAAGGGCTCGTGCCGCTCGAGGGTATTACGTGGCATGGGTCCCCGTGGTGCCTGCTCTACATCGAGCAGGTCCCGGGCGGCCTTCTCACGTCGATATCCCATCGAGGGTCGTTTTTGTTCCGAGCTAGGGGCTCGTGCCGCTCGAGGGTTTTACGTGGCATGGGTGCCCGCGGTGCCTGCTCTACATCGAGCAGGTCCCGGGCGGCCTTCTCACGTCGATATCCCATCGAGGGTCGTTTTTGCTTCGAGTCGAGGGCTCGCCTCGCTCGAGGGTTCTCCTTGCTTGGCAAGGGACCCGGGCATTTAAGTGCCTCGCGGTCGTGGCCGTGGTTTTGCAGTGCGGGCGCGCCTTTTTAGGCGCCGCAGCCGCACGCGCGCGCGTGTAGTGGGCGGCGTGGCAGGTGGACGTGACGGCTTCGCCTCGGTCGCTGCCGGTCTTTGCCGTAATGATGGCCCGCCTGCAGTGATGTGGCCGCTGCAGTCGTGGTGGGGCCCGCCCGTCGACGCGATGGAAAGATTCCCTGCAGTTAATGCTAGCGGGGCGTCCGCTCCGGAGAGCTCGCCCGTCGGCCTATAAAGCTGTGGGGAGGAGGGGACGACAGTTTTTTACCTTGGCATCTCACCATTTTCAGTCCCCCGCCCCTTCGTCTTCCTCTCGCTTTTGCCACCGTGCAGCGTTGCCATTAGCGCCTTCCTTCCGTTCCTTGTCCTCCGCTCTCGTTTTTCTTCATTTTCTTCATGGCGCCGCCTCAGCCTCCCCTCACGATCCTGGAGCCGTACGCTTGGGAGAGGTCGATGGTGACCCGGCTCGCCCTTGGCGAGCTGGTCGCCGCCGGCCAGCTGGCGGCTAATGAAGACGGACGCCCGGCGGAGTGGATAGTGCCGCCGGCGGCGGACCGCGAGCCCAACCCGCCGGAGGGCTACGTGGTGAGCTTCGTCCGCTACCACGCGCGCGGTTTCAACGCGCCGGCGAGCACCTTCATGCGGGCGATGTGCCACTACTACGGGGGTGGAGCCGCACAACTTCGCCCCCAACGCGATCTCGCGGCGGCCACGTTCGTGGGCGTCCGCGAAGGGTACCCGGGGGATCCCGATCAGCGGGAGCTGCGGGTTCACCTTTTCCGCGGGGAGCTCGTCACGCAGCCCACGTCGGAGCCGAGGACTCGCCGAGCGGTGCGCGCCGGCGGGATGTCCTGCCCGCGCGGGGGCAATTCAAGGACACCTACATCCCCCGCACCATGACGACGGACAACGCCGGCCGGGAGCGGGGATGGTTCTACTCGCGCAATGCCGAGCCCCGGCCTTCCTCCCTACACCGATCGGGTGTTCAAGAAGAGGCCGGACTCCTGGGGCTATGGAGTGTCCACGCCTCAGCATCGGAGGCGGCAGGGAGTCCGTCCTCGCCGCCTGCCGGCGCCGGCGGCGCACGGGCTGAACGCGATGGGCGTCCTCGCCTTCCTCCACCACCGGCGGGTCGTGCCCCTGATGGAGAGGCCGCTCTGCATCTTCGAGATGACAGAGGCGGCCAACCCCGTCGACCTGGCGAGGTCGCGGATGCTCCCGACGCCCCTCGAGCGGCCATTTGCGCTCACCCGGGCGCAGAGCGCCGTTGACACCCGGACGCCGATGCCTGTGGGCCGGACCCCATGGGACCTTGAGATGCTCCCCACGGGCCCGCTGGTGAGTACGGTTCTTGATTTTAATTTAGTTCTTGGTCTCGCTTTCGTTTCCTGACGTGCCTTTGGTGCTCCTGTGTGCAGCTGGTGAACTTCACCATCGCCAAGTCCGTTCCGCCCACCCCCGACTCCCGTGCGCTCGGCCGGGCGGCGCGGCCGGCGGCGAGGAGCGGGCGGCGCGCAAGAGGGAGCACGCGAGGCGACGTCAAGCACGCGCGCGACCGCGCGCGCGCGGAGTACGGCGGCGCGAAGAAGCGGGGCTCTCCTCCCCGGGGACCGAGGGAGTTCTCGTCCTCGGAGGAGGACGAAGAGGAAGAGGCCGAGGGGGAGGGCCCCTCGGATAGGTGGCGGCCCCGCGCCCCCGTCGCCGGAACCCGCACCGGCGTCAAGGGCGGCTTCGCACGGGGCGGGCGCACGGCGCCCGCCGCCGGGCAATCGACATCGGGGGCGGCGCGCGCCGCGCGAGGTGCCGGCGCGCGCCACGGAGGCACGCGCGGCGAGCGCGCCCGTGCGCGCGTCAAGCGTGCTCGAGCGCGGGGCGAGCGTGGCCGCACGCGCGGCACCATCGTCGGGGGGAGGCGCGACGGCGGGGCGTGCCCGCACGCGGGGCGAGCGTGCCCCCGCGCGCGGCGGCGCCCTCGGGAGGTGCGGCGTCGGACGCGCCCGCGCACGGGGGCGGCGTGCCCGCGCGTGCGGCGGCGCCGTCGGGAGGCGCTACAGCAGGCGCGGAAGCTGCACCGGCCTCGTCCGCAGAGGCCTCGAGAAAAAGAAAACGGGCCTTTTCCTCTTCGAGGTAAGGAGCCTGTCTTTTTTCGCTTGGTTTGGTTCGTTGGTGATCAGGTGATCTAACCCTCCGTTCGTGCCTGCGCAGGGTAGTGCCAACCGTTCCTCCGCTTGCACCAGCCAAGGTGCTGAGGACGGACGCATCGATCCCCACCCGGCGGCGCTCGTCGAGGGCGTCGCGCCCGGGGACAAGCACGGCGGCGGGCGCGAGCTCGCGAGGCCCGGGCCGGGGCCTCGAGGCCCCGGCCGGCAGATCAGCCCGCCGCGGCGCAACCGAGAGGTCGCCGGGGGCGGCCGGCCGCCGGCCGTCGCGGAGACGCGGGCGCGGCGGCGGCCGTGGTGGAGGTGGAGCGGGCGCAACCTACGGGGGCGCCCGTGGACACGGCGGCACGGCGGAGGCGGCGGCCGCGGCGCCATGCCGGGCGCCGCGGCCGCGGTGGCGCAAGTGGAGGTGCCGGTGGAGACCGGCACGGGCGGCGGCGCCCACCGTCAATGCGGGCGAGAGGTGGTGGAGGTCTCGGACGACTCCCCGCCGCCTGGCTGGAATCGGTGGGCCGGGCCTGGCCCACGAACTCCCCCCGAGCCCCAGGAGGGGGCCCTCATGAGGCGGCACGAGGGTCACATGGTGGTGGGGAGCCGAGGACACGGTGCCGAGGCCTCGTCCTCCCGCGCCGGCCGCCCCGCCCGGGTGGAGGGGGCCGTCGAGGATCCCCCCGCGTTCGCCGACGCCGGGGGGGGAGCGAGAGCTCGGGGGCGAGCTCCGAGCCATGGCGCCACGCTCAACCGCGCGCTGAACGAGGCGCTGCGGGTCCATGGCGGCCCGGCATGGCTCGTCTTCCAGGTACGCCGTGGTTGCTCGCTCTTCCTTTTTTCGTTCGTGCATGCTGCACTCATGTCTTGGCGCTTACGGGTTTTGGTTTTGCGGTTGCCAGGAGCTCGAGCGTCGCGCCCACGACAAGTACGACACCTTCGACCGGGTGAATGCCGAGGTTCACCGGCTCCGGGAGCGGTGCAGCGCCTTCGACGCGCTTGCCGACGCTCTCGGGACGCCGACGACCGGCCGGCGCACGGGCGATGGCGTGGTGCGACGAGCTCCCGGGAGAGCTCGGGGACGGAGACGCGCCGCGCCGCCGAGCCTCGAGCGGGTCCGCGCAGCCCTCGTCGATCGTGACGAGGCGCGCGTGGGCGGCGCGCTCGGACTTGGAGAAGACGCGGACGCCGGCCGCCAACCGGGAGGTGGAGGTGGCCAACGTCCGCCGCGAGGCCCGGGAGCTCCGCACGTCACTCGAGGGGGCGCAAGCGCGGCAGCCGCCGGCCGAGGAGCGGGCACGTGGGGCCGGAGCAGCCGAGCCAAGGAGGCCGACGACTTGAAGGCCGCCCACGACGCCAAGGCCGCGGCGCTCGCTATCGCCGAGGGGCGGCTTCGGCGAGGAGCGCGCCGCCCGCCAAGGAGCCGAGGGGCGGCTCCAGGAGGGGAGCGAGCCGCCCTCGGCGACGCCCGGGACGGCACTGGAGCGGGAGCGCGTCGCTCGCGAGGCGGCGGAGAGGTCGCTGGAGGAGCGGAACACCGCGTTCTCCAAGGTCGAGGACGAGGCGCTCACGCTCAGCATTAGCAATGCCAACCAGGAGCTGGCCCTCCGGGAGCAAGGCGAGAGCGTCCTGCACCTCGAGTTGGCGATCGAGTCCGTGCGCCGCGACTTCGAGTCGGAGAGGAAGCAAGTCGAGGGTGAGTTGCCACCTGACTTCTTGTTTGATCGGTTCTTCGCTTAGAGGGTTCGCTTCCCCCTTTCTGATTTCCTTCTTGTCTTGTCGATTCCAGGCTTGCGCACCGCTCTGGGGCACGCACCGAGCGGCCGAGGCGCCGCGCGCTTCGTACAACTCCTCCGAGCGGGAGCTGCAGGAGCTGCGTGAGGCGGCCCTAGAGACCTGCCGCGCCGTGGAGGAGGGCGAGGCTCGGCCGGCCGGCAGCTCGCTAGCCGCCCGCCGCGCGCGCCCTTGGCGGCCACGTCACGGAGCGGATGCGCCGGGCGTTGCATCTGGGCGTCCAGAAGGCCGTCGGAGTGGTGCGGTCCCACTACGAGGTCAACTTCGAGGCGCTGGCGGAAGGCTACATCGTTCCCGAGGGCGTCGAGGACGAGGTGGCCATGGAGCGTGTGGATGCGCTTGCCGCCGACGCCGCCGGATCGCTCGCCGAGGCCTTCGAGGAGTTCCTCTTCCCCGACGTCGCAGACGCTGTCGCTCCTCCCGCCTGAAAGCAGTTTGGGCGCTAGGCCCATTTTTTGATGTGTATCAGTATTCTGGCCTCGTGGCCTTTGTAAATAAACAAGTTGTTTCATGAACATGAGCATTTGCGTAAATGAAGTCGTTTGTTTATCACGCTTTTTTGTTTCTCCTTCTTCCTGAGTAGATTCTAGTTAGGGGAGTTCGATTTTCGCAGGGGGCCCGCTGGGTTGGAGGCGAGAGAGAAGGGCCATATCCACGCGGCGTAGGCTATCTCTGGCTCGCACGCTCCTTCCGCTGTGCCGCCTGCGCCCTGTTTGAATCGTGGCTCGAGGTTGAAGTAGGAACCAAACTTAGCGCGTGTGGGTTGTTGTGTTTTTTGCGCGAAAAAATGGGACCATTTTGGGGGGGGGGATGCCCCCCGTAGTAGCCCCCGAGGGTAACTTGGGTTTCAGGGGAAAGCCGAGTTGCCCTTTTATTAGACTTGGAACGTTTACATAGTTGTCACCAACTGGGGCGTTGGCCTTGTCATTTTACAACAGAAAGTACTTGGAAAATCCTAGCTAAGGGTAGAAGCGACGTAGCTGTTGGATGTTCCAAGCGTTGGTGAGCTCTTCACCGTCCTCGTTGGCCAGCTTGTATGTGCCCGGCTTGAGTACCTTCACCACGACGTAGGGTCCCTCCCATGGGGGCGATAGCTTGTGGCGCCCTCGGTTGTCTTGGCGCAGCCTTAGGACCAAATCCCCTTCGCTGAAATCCCTTCGACGTATCTTGCGTGCCTGGTAGCGTCGTAGGGACTGTTGATACCTCGCGGAATGCATCAAGGCTACAAGGCGTGCCTCGTCCAGCTGGTCCAGCGAGTCCTCGCGGGCTCGCTGGTTAGCATCCTCGTCGTAGCCTCGAACCCTGGGCGATCCGTATTCCAAGTCCGTGGGGAGGACGGCCTCCGCGCCATGGACTAGGAAAAACGGGGTGAACCCGGTGGCTCTGCTTGGGGTGGTCCTTAGGCTCCACACAACCGCTGGTAGTTCTTGGAGCCATTTTCGCCCAGATTTGTTGAGCTGGTCGAAAATTCTGGGCTTAAGGCCTTGTAGGATCATGCCGTTGGCACGCTCCACTTGGCCGTTGGTCTGTGGGTGTGCCACAGCCGCCCAATCCACGCGGATGTGGAACTTGTCACAGAACTCCAGAAACTTCCGGCCCGTGAACTGGGACCCATTGTCCGTGATGATGGAGTTTGGCACTCCGAAGCGGTAGACGATGTCGGTGAAGAATGTCACTGCTTGCTCAGCCCTTAGATTCGTGATGGGGCGCACCTCCACCCACTTGGAGAACTTGTCAATCGCGACTAGCAAGTGGGTGAAGCCCCCGGGCGCCTTCCGCAGGGGCCCGACGATGTCCAGCCCCCACACGGCGAATGGCCATGTTACGGGGATGGTTTGCAGGGCATGGGCGGGCAAGTTGGTCTTGCGGGCGTAGAACTGGCACCCCTCGCAGGTGCGCACGATCTCGCTGGCGTCGGCGACCGCGGTCGGCCAATAGAAGCCCTGGCGGAACGCATTGCCGACGAGGGTGCGAGGCGCGGCGTGGTGGCCACAGATCCCCGCGTGGATGTCCCGTAGGAGCTCGCGCCCCTCGAGAATGGGTACGCACCGCTGTAGGATGCCGGAGGCGGCGCGCTTGTACAGCTCGCCGTCGACGAGGGTGAAAGATTTGGCCATCCTGACGATGCGCCTGGCCGCGGCCCGGTCCGCGGGGAGTTCCCCTCGAGCGATCCAGGCGACGTATTTTTCGCGCCAGTCCTCTTGGGCAGGGGCCTGCTCGATGTCCATCGCGTTGGCCTCGTGGGAGCCGTACCCCTCGAGGAGGGAGAGCACGTACGCCTCGTTCGAGGGGTCCTCATCCATGGGTTCTGCACCCGCTGGATTCGAGGGAGCCCCCGAGGGTCCGTCGTGACTCGAGGGGTGGGGCTCAAAAATGACCGAGGGCTGCGCGATGTCGCGCGCGAAAACGTTCGGGGGAACGGTGATCCGCCCGGACGCAATCTTCACCAGTTCGTCTGCCTCCTCGTTGTACCGGCGGGGTACATGGTTAAGCTCGATGCCGTAGAACTTGTCTTCGAGGGCCCGCACGGCTTTGCAGTAGGCCTCCATCTTGTCGTCGTGGCAGCTCGCGTTCTTCATGACCTGATCGATCACGAGCTGCGAGTCTCCCCGCACATCGAGGCGCTTGACGCCCAACTCAATGGCGATCTTGAGGCCGCAGAGAAGGGCCTCGTATTCTGCCATGTTGTTGGACGCGGGGAAGTGGAGGCGTACTGCATAGCGCATGTGTTCCCCGAGGGGCGACACGAAGAGCAGGCCCGTGCCTGCTCCCGTTTTCATCACTGAGCCATCGAAGAACAGAGTCCAACACTCTGCTTGGATTTGTGGGGGCGGCAGCTGCGTGTCCGTCCACTCAGCGACGAAATCCGCCAGGATTTGCGATTTGATGGCCTTGCGCGGGGCGTAGGCGAGCGTCTCGCCCATCAGCTCCACGGACCACTTGGCAATCCTGCCGGCGGCGTCAGGGTTGCGGATGATTTCTCCTAGCGGAAAGGAGGAAACCACCGTGACCGGGTGGGCCTCGAAGTAGTGGCGGAGCTTGCGCCGCGCAAGGACTACCGCGTACAGCAACTTCTGGACCTGGGGGTAGCGCGTTTTCGTGTCCGACAGGACTTCGCTGATGTAATAGACCGGCCTCTGTACAGGCAAGGCGTGCCCCTGCTTCGTGCGCTCCACGACAATCACGGCGCTGACCACCTGGGTGGTTGCGGCCACGTAGAGCTGCAGGGGCTCGCCGTCCTGTGGCGGCGTGAGGATCGGGGCATGCGTTAGAGATGCCTTCAGCTTGTCGAGCGCGTCCTGGGCCTCGGTGGTCCAAGAGAAGCGCTCATGCTTCTTAAGCAGGCGGTAGAGGGGCAGGCCCTTCTCACCGAGCCGCGAGATGAAGCGGCTTAAGGCGGCGAGGCACCCCAAACACCTTCTGCACCCCTTTGAGGTCCCGGATCGGACCCATTCGCTCGAGGGCCGCGACCCTTTCAGGGTTGGCCTCGATTCCCCGCTGGGAGACAATGTATCCTAGGAGCATGCCTCGCGGCACTCCAAAGACGCATTTTTCGGGGTTTAGCTTGACCCCGTTGGCCCGCAGGCAGTTGAACGCGACGCCAAGGTCGCCGACCAGGTCGTCCGCCTTCCTGGTCTTTACGACGATGTCGTCCACGTAGGCTTCGACCGTCCGTCCAATGTGGTCCCCAAAAACGTGTTGCATGCAACGCTGATATGTTGTGCCCGCGTTTCTGAGGCCAAATGGCATCGTGACGTAACAGAACGTCCCGAACGGCGTAATGAACGAAGTCGCGAGCTGGTCGGACTCCTTCATTTTTATTTGGTGGTACCCGGAGTAAGCATCGAGGAAGCAAAGAAGTTCGCACCCAGCTGTTGAGTCAATGATCTGATCAATGCGTGGCAAAGGAAAAGGAACTTTAGGACATGCTTTATTAAGACTAGTGTAGTCTACACACATCCGCCACTTCCCATTCTTTTTCTTTACAAGCACGGGGTTTGCTAGCCACGTGGGGTGGAACACCTCCTTGATGAATCCGGCCTCGAGAAGCTTCCGCAGCTCCGCTCCGATCGCCCGTCGCCGCTCCTCGTCGAAGCGGCGCAGCCGTTGCTGCACGGCGCGGGCGTTTGGCAGGATGTCAAGGGAGTGCTCGGCGACTTCCCTCGGGATGCCTGGCATATCCGAGGGGCTCCACGCGAAGATGTCGGCGTTGGCGCGGAGGAAGTCGACGAGCACCACTTCCTATTTGGGGTCGAGGGTGGGAGCCGACCCTCAACGCCTTGCCCTCGGGGGGCGACGGGTCGAGGGGGACCCCTTGGTTCGCTCCGCGGCCTCGAAGGTGCCGGCGTGCTTGGCGGCGGGGTCGAGGTCTTCGTTGACCATCTTTTCCGGCGTGTTCACCGGCCGCTTCGTCCCGGCGCCGCTCCTCTGCGTGCTCCACGCACTCGACGTCGCAGTCGAACGCGTGCTCGATGGATGACCCGACGGTGATGACGCCGTTTGGGCCCGGCATCTTCATCTTCAGGTAGGTATAATTGGGGACCACCATGAATTTGGCGTAACAGGGTCGCCCAAGTATAGCATGGTAGGCCCCCTTGAACCCCACCACCTAGAAGGTGAGGGTCTCCTTGCGGAAATTCTTTGGGGTGCCAAACCAAACTGGCAGATCGATCTACCCGAGGGGCTGGACCTGCTTGCCGGGCGCGATGCCATGGAACGGCTTCGTGCTGGGCCGCAGCTGGTCCAACCCGATCCCCATGAGGCGCAATGTATGCGCGTAGAGGATGTTGAGGCTGCTGCCTCCGTCCATGAGGACCTTCGAGAACCGGGCGTTCCCGATGATGGGATCAACCACCAGCGGGTACTGGCCCGGGTTGGGGACGCGGTTCGGGTGGTCCTCCCGGCTGAAGGTGATGGCATCCTCCGACCAATTGAGGAAGGACGGAGGAGCCCTTTCCGCGGCGAGGACCTCGTGCCGCTCCTTCTTGCGCTGGCGAGTCGACATGTCGACGGTAGGCCCCCCAAAGATGAGGAACACGTTTTCGACAGCGGGGAAGCCACCCGCGTCGCCGTCGCCCCCGTCTTTCTTGGCCTCTGCCTCCTTCGCGGCGGCACGGCCATAAAACTTCTTGAGCATATCGCACTGCTCAAGGGTGTGGTTCACCGGAGTCTTGTGGTAGGGACATGGCTTTTTCAGCATGTCGTCGAACACCCCCGGACCTCGAGGGGGCCGGTCGAGGGCCCCGTCGAGCCGGGTCAACGAAGAAGGGCCTCGGCATTGCCGCCGCCGCGCCCCTGCTCGCGCGCCTCGCGGCGCGGCTTCTTCCCCTTTTTGCTCCGCTTGTCATTGCGGTGCAGCTCTTTGGACTTGCTGCCCTCCGCGGGCGCGTCCTCCGGGCGCTTGCCCTTTTTGCCGTCGAAGATCGCCCCCACGGCCTCCTCACCGGAGGCGAAGCTGGTGGCGATGTCGAACAGCTCGTTGGAGTCCGCAGGCGGGCTGCGTCCTAGTTCCCGCACGAGGTCCCGGCACGTGGTGCCCTCGAGGAAGGCGTGCACGATCTCGGACTGCGCCACGCTGGGGAGCTCTGTGCAGCGCTTGGAGAAGCGCCGTATGAAGTCCCGTAGCGACTCGCCGGGCTTCTGTGTGCAGGAGCGAAGGTCCCAGGAGTTCCCAGGGCGCACGTACGTGCCCTGGAAATTGCCCACGAACGTGTGGACCAGGTCGTCCCAGTTGTGGATTTGGCTAGCGGGCAAGTGCTCGAGCCATGTCGGGCCGCGTCGCCGAGGTGCGGGGGGCAAGTTGCGGATGATGACCTCGTCGGCCGGTGGCCCCGCCCACCGGCAAGCCAGGCGGTAGTCGTTAAGCCACACACGGGGGTCCGTCTCCCCGTTGTACTTGACGATGGTCGAGGGCCGGCGGAAGCGTTGGGGGAACGCCGCCGCACGGATCTCCCGCCGAACACACGAGTGCCGGGGGCTCCGGCGTCGGGGAGCGGTCCTCACCGCCGTCGTAGCGCCCGCCTCGTCGAGGGTGGTAGCCCCTTGCCGCTCGTGCGTCCGCCCGCTCGTGCGCCCGGCGTTGATGACGTTGCGTGCGTCACCATCCAGCCGCCCGCGCGCGTCGAGGAGCCGCTCCTTGGCCGGCGTGCGTCCTTGGTCGGCGGGTTGCCCCGCCGGTCCCCCTGCGTGCACGGAGGGTTCGCCTCCTGGTGCGGCTTCATCGCCCCGCGCATCTCCCTGTTGGCGGATGCGCGAGGCCGAGCTCTCGGCCTGTTGGACGGCCGCTTGCTCGATGAGGGTTTGCACCTCGCGGTGCAGGTCTCGAGCCTCGGGGGTTGAGGGTGCCGGCATGGCGCGCAGCAGCGTCGCGGCAGCGATGAGCTTTTGGCTCGCCCGCGGGGGCGCGTCTGCGTTGTCGACGTTGGGGACGGTGTTGATGCGGTCGCGGACTGTCGGCCCGGCTCCCGCGCGCGTTCGCCGCGCGCGGAGGCCTTCCCCGCCATTGAGGCGCGGGAGCGCCCGCACCGTCCGTATTCCTCCACCGGCTTTGCCTCGAGCTCGCGGGCTTGGGCCGACTGTGCGTCGGCGTCGGCCCCGGGCGGGAGCGCTTGGCCCCGCGGCCATGCGTGCGGCGATCCCCGGGGCGGGGGTGATCTCCCCCATCTCCGGCGCCCGCCGCGCCGCCGGCATTGGCCGGTCGTTGGTGATGACGGCGTAGCACTCCCGCGCGGGGTCGTAGCTCCCGTGCTTGGAGTCATCGGAGCAGCCGAACCAGCAGTCCGTGGCGTCGAGGAAACGCCTGAACGCGACCGGATCCCGCACGCCGGGAGAAGTCCCACTCCGCGTACCCGTGGCGGTTGGCGGGTGGCAACGCGTCGATGGAGCCCAGGGACGATTCGTTGGCCATTGAGGCACCGGAATCCCTGGCGACGAAGACGTGGCGGCCGGGCGGGACCCGGCGCATCGTGGTGTTGACGTTGTTGTTGTAGGCCGACGTGGCGCCACGCGGCCGATGGGGATGCGCGGTCCGAGACCGCGCGCGGTCCCCGCCGGGCGGTGGCGGTTGTAGTAACGGTGGGCGCGTCGCGCCGAGTGGCGGCACGCTCGGCTTGCCGCCGCTCGGACCGGGCCCGGCGCGAACGCGGCCCGGAGCGGCGACGGCGTCGCGGCGTTGATGGGCCCGCGGCATCCGTGCCCGCGGGGGCCTGCGCCGTAGCGGTGCACGCGGCGGAGACCAGAGCGGTCCTAGCCTGGCGCTGCGCGCGGAGCTCCTCACGGTTGGTGAGGCGCATGAGATAGCCGTTCACCGTGGCCTGAAAGTTCAGGTCCCCGAAGCGGATTTCGAACCCGGCCGGGAGGGGGTCCGAGCTACCCATGCAGTAACGGGTACCACGGTACTCGGTGCGGATCACCATGGAGGGAGTTGGCGGAATGACCTCAGGCGCTCGCTTGCCCCACGGTGGGCGCCAACTGTCGGTGCGGAATATGGTCCCGACACTAACCAGTAGATAGCGTCGTGGTCTATCCCTCAATGGTCGATGCTAAGTAACAAGTGACACAGAGATTTTATCATGGTTCCGGCCGAGGGGGCCGTACGTCCAGCAGGGGCGTGCTCGGGGCACTATATTACTCAGCACCGGGGGTGCTTGTAGTGGGGCAAATACAAGCAAGGCGGGAGAGGAAGTGGGGCTTCCAAGTCCCTGATGGAGTGGCTGAAGATATTGTGGGAGAATGAGTACGTGGAGTGTGAAGTGCTCTTGCGTGCTGTCCCTCTGATCTTCCGTCCGTCCCCGCGGCTGGGGGTTCGCCTCCCCTTTTATAGATCAAGGGGGCGGCGAGTTACATGCACGCCGCGCTATCCAGCTACGTGGGGGTGCACGTCGTGCTACGCTGTAGAGTGGGCGGCCGTCCGGGCGATCCTCGCAGCGATCTGGTCATCATGGCCTGACTTGTACCCGAACAGTCACGGTTCGTGGGTAGGAGAGCAACGGATGGCGGTGATGTCCTCTGATAGGCTCGAGGGAGGTGCTGACGCAAGCTTGTACGGAGTACAGGGGTAGGCAGAACGGCGTTCCTTCCCAACGCGCTTCACGGGGCTGGAGTTGTTGCTACAGGGTCCGGCGTGCGCCTGCACGCGCGGGTACGGCGGCCACGCAGTTACAGTGGCCGGGATGGCGTTCCACCGGCCTAGCTCCTCCACCTAACCCTGTAGGGTCACGGGAAAGTGAAATCGAGGGTGCGCCCGGCCCCCCTTCGAGGGTCGGGCGCGTTAGCCGTACTGTAGTAGGCGCGCGGTGTCACGGGACGACACCGGCCGTACCGCACGGTCCCTCCCCACGGGGGTGGGGATGGGCTCCTCCCCGGGGAGTTGGTGCGGCGGCACCGGGCGCGAGCCCCGGCGCATGATGGCGCCGCCCCGCCCGTGTCGGGCGTTAAATGCCCGTGTACGGGGGCCGGCGCACGCGTGAGGGGCGCCCTCGAGCGTGGCGGGCCCCGGCCGAGGGCGGGACGGACCCTCGAGCGAAACGAGACCCGCTCGAGGGGAAGTGAGCCCTCGAGCGGGGCGGGACCGCTCGAGGGAAGAGTTGCCCCTCGAACGGGGCGGAGCCCGCCCGAGGAGGAGAGCGCCCTCGAGCGAGGCGGAGCCTGCCCGAGGGGACTTCTAAGAGGGCCGTCTAGGTGGGCCGTCGGGGTCCCCGCGGCGTCGGCCGTGTCCTGCATGGTTAGTCACCTGCATGGTTGGGCTTAGCGTTTTTTGGTGTGGTTGCGGGTTTTAAGTGAGGATTTCCCCGTTGTTTAAGGGGACCCCTAGGGCTGTCCCCGACAATTATCTCCTCGAAATTGCAATAATCACTTTTTAAACATAGTGATAGTTGTTCAGCCTGTGCAAACTGCATATTGTATACTTTGTTGATCTGTAGAGAACACAGATATAGAAATGTAAGATCTGAATATGCAAGACCTTAGTATCCTCGAATACTATGTGTATGTGCAGGTACAGTGTGGTTATAATTATGAAAGAGAAGGTTGTCAAGCCTTGGTCAAAGACAATGTTTATGGTGCCAAACGGTGAAAGAGAAGGGTGTCAAACCTTGGTCAAAGACAATGTTTATGGTGCCAAATGGTGGGTGGTGATGCTAGATAGAAAATGTATGTGATCTGTTGATATTCGGGTGATCTCCTTTAATATGGTGAAATATATGGTGATTTGGCGATTTGTGGGATTTATATACCTATTTTGAATCTGTTGGGCATTTGTTGGGTTGAAATGTATATGGGTTGTGCCAGGAATGTATGTGGGTTGGGCTGTAATGGATTTATATAGGCTGAAATTCAGTTTGGGAAAAAATTGCGTAGGCTGACGTCAACTGCCATGTCATCATCTATGTAGGCAGCCACGTCATTGTACACGTAGGCAGCGACGTCATCGTCCATGTAGATAGCCAGCGGCATCGAGCCATGTAAAAACGTGGACAAACCGTAGCGCGATGCATGGACAAACCAGAGTGCGACACGTGGACCATTCAGAGCTCGACACGTCATCATATCCATGTCAACGCGCGCCTTGCCACGTCAGTAGCCAGCATGGGCCGTGCCACGTGGCATCCCCTTCCGTGACCAATTTTGTGACCATTTGGCTTGGTCATAGAAGAAATACACTTCTATGACGAAAAACGTGTTGGTCATGGAAAAGTTCCACTTCTATGACCAAAATGTCCGATTGGTCATGGTAGACCAAATGTGACGGAGCTTCTGTGACCAATTCAATTTGGTCATAAAAAAATGTTCCGTGACCAAATTTGCATGTATCATGACCAAACAGTTTGGTCATTGATGTTGAGTACTGTACTAGTGAGCGTCGGTCTATCCGATGGTCGCGTGGAAGCTAACAGAGACGACTTGGTTGCGGGGTCTTCAGCAGCGGATGATCCGACGGACCGTCGGTGCATAGCGTCGGAGCAGTTATGTCAGAGAATATCAACGGCTATGTGACATGGGAAGGGCACCGGATGAACCGACGCCCTAGAAAAACTAGCATCGGTTCATCTGACGCTACCTTTTTCAGCGGTCGTTAGCCAACGGCTAGTTTGATGCATTGGGCTATTTATACCCCCTCCACTCACTCATTTGAGGTTCTGGATTGTGTGGAAGTGCAGAGGAGTTCAAGACACCTACAAGATCATATCCAATCCATCCAAGTGCTTAATTGCTCATCCTTAGACTTGCATATGCTTTGTGTATGTGCTTAGTGCTAGGCTTCGCTTAGAGCTGAGTGAGTGCAAGGTTGTGCCAACCTTGTGAGGTGATTCTTGAGTGAATCAAATTGTACAAGGTTCGCCGGAAGCCTTGGGGCCTAAGTGTCTCTCCGGCAATCGTCATCGACCCTCCGGCTTGGTGTGGAGCGGCGAGGACACTTTGTGCAGGGGACGTAGTGACCCCCCTCCTAAGTGGAGAGGCTCCTTAGTGGAGGCGGCATCAAGGTGACCAAGGGAGCTTGGCAAGTGTCTAAGTGGCTAGCCTTTGTGGCGAGTGAAGGATCAGATGGAGACTAGAGAGGGGGGAGTGAATAGGAGCCGGTAAAAATTCTTCCAAAAGAACCCGGCCTATGCCCTAGTCAAACCCCGGTCACACACAAGCGATGGATCGAATCACACACCTATCGCCAAGACAACGAGGTTATGGATCAACCTCTAGCCTTAGGAACGATTCCTTGAAGCACACACGGAAGCACTAGAAAGGAAGGAAGGAATCGAAACAAGAAGCAAAGCGCACAAGCTCTGGCGGACCGTCTGGCCAGGAGGGGCGGACCGTCCGCACTAGCCTTCGCGGACCGTCCGGCCTGAAGCCGCGGACCGTCCGCGCCAACCCTGCGGACTGTCCGGCCCTACGCCGCGGACCGTCCGTTAAAGCACACAGAACCACCAGAAGCGACCCGAGAAAAACGGACCGTCCGCCAAGGCCGAGCGGACCGTCCGCGTGGGTCACGGACCATCCGCTACTCAAGCTCGGACCGTCCGCAAACCAGCTGCAACAAAAACCAAAAGCCAAACCGGATCGAAAGCAAGGACGCGCAAGAACACGACGAAAATGCGACGAACACGCCACCCGCGGACCGTCCGCGACCACCCCGCGGACCGTTCGCGCCGCACGGACAGAGCAGAAACTGCTCGACCCCGAAAGTCAACTCCCCCAAATCATCATCGGATTTCCCAAACGGTTGAAGCTATGGAGACAAGGGTTTGGGGACTTGAAAAGCGTCACACAAGGATGCTATAGCCCAAAAATCTTGCCTCCTAACTCCCTAAATCACCGGGAATCGCGAATCCTTTGAGCACCACCAAAAACTAGAGCACCGAACGAAAACTCACGAATCGAAGTGGTTTCCCGGCGTTTGAGGGCACAAGATCAAACACAAAGATGCACGAGACATCTATCCATGTTTCCCTCAAAGAAATCCGGGGAGAAACCCACTCAAATCCGCGGAATCACAACGGGAACAAAGGCACGAAAACAAGCACAAAAAGACCACGAAAACACAACCCCGAATCTTCTATACAAATCAGGAAAGATTCACAAGGTCTAGCATGCCGCCCTAGCATCCATCCCTCTCAACAAATCTCTCATGAAGCTCTCTTGCTAGCCTAGAGAAAATGGAAGGAAAATAGCTACGAAAATGAGAAATGGGAGGGAGGAAATGAAACCCTAAGTCGCGGAGAGAGAGAGCCATCCACACACCCTCATGGCTTATATATCGGGTCCCGCCGGAGTGGTAAATGACTCGACTACCCCTAACTTAACTACTGGTGATACAACCCATGCAGGGGCGTTTAGGTAATGTTTGTGGGTCTTGCCATCGGACGGCCACACCTTTGCCGCACCCCGCGTCCTCCCGACGCAAGCCATGCGATCCCGCCGCGTGTCCTCCGCCTCGAAGCTTCCCGACACGCCCGGATCCCGTCTCCGTCGTGTTGGGCCCTCGGACTTGGTTTTGAGGCCCAAACCAAGAAACCGTCCGCCGATGGTTTTGTGGGCAAACCACCAAACCCCGCGTGCTCGATCCGGCCTCCCGCCAAACCACTTGACTTGACCGCCACCATGCACCGGCTCGATTGTCCATGACTTCGTCTTGCTCGTGTCGCCACCATGTGGCCCGCACCCAGTCCCGCTGTCCACCGGGTCCCTCGAACCGAGCCTACTTGTCTCTCCATCTCCCGGAGGCCCCTCAAGGCTGAAGACCTTTCGCGCCCATTCTTCACCTGCAACAACACGAACTAGGCTGCAGCCTACACCTGCGCACTAAGCCAAGAGTCAGTCCAACACCCGTTGTCAATCACTCATCACTGAGGAGCGGTCATCCATCGACCACCGGGACGCTCCTGGTCCTCAATCTCCCCCTTGATGAGTGCATTGACAACACACAACGCGAAATGAAAATCAGAGAAAAAGAGAAAGGAAGAAGAAAGAAAAACAAAGAAGCTCAACTCATGACCAAAACCAAAGAAAGGCAAAGAAAGGTCACAAGCCAAGCAAAGCACAAAATCCACACCAAAAACAGCAAGAAAGCTCCCCCTGAACAAATGCAAACCCCCCCTGAACATGTGGATGCAAACTTCCAAATTTCAGCTCACCTCTTCTGAATTTTCATTAAGCTCACCTCTTCTCCCCCTTGTTGACAATGTATGAATCAAGGTGAAAATGCAGAAATGCAAAACAAAGCATATAAACATCTACATGAGCTTCTCAAATAGGCCAAATCTAGTGTCAAAGGCTAAAAATGAGACAAAGATCACACATATGAATCATAGCATAGTCAAAGCATTGCCACAAGTAATATATGAAAATACAAGCATGTGACAAAGCAAAATTTTCAGATTTAAGCAGTTTTACCAAAAGAAGGCTCGCTTCACATGTAAAAGCCTATCCATGTCACACTTGAGTCACAAACATGCATACCATTCAAAGATCATACAAGGATATCCGATTCTCAGCAAAAGATCATGGCAAACACCCATAAAGCAAAGCATGTCATGTCAAAGCTCATGAGCCATGTGTCCACTTCGGGGAGACTTCTCCACTGGTGAACATCATGCAACATGTTTTGCACCCATATGTGAAAGATAAGACATTTTAATCATAGACATGATGGATGGAGCATTTTTCAAGCATTATACACTTCTTTTCAAGATTAAATCATTTCATGGTACATGAAGTGCCTTTGCGGCAAAAAGAAGCTTATGCTCCCCCATGAATGCAACATAGGCTAAACATTCACAATGATATTCGGCCTTTGGCCCAAATGCAAGAACAAGGCATCCAAGCACAATCTAAGCATGAAAGGCACATTTAGACCAAACTATGACATGGATACACAACTACACACGAGTGGAGCATATTTCATCAAAAATTAATCAAGATTAGCATTTATTTCAAAAAGGGCTATCTCACCATACATATATCTCAAATATTTCAAGAGCATAGCCTCACATCACCATTTCTCCACACATATGACCAAAATCTCACAAATAGCCAAAGAAACTCAAATATGGCATATGAAAGAAGCTCATCATCCTAAAATGCAATATGATACAAATGCAACATGATATATGACAAGATGGCTATCCTACCATGGTTTATACATCAAGCAAAGCATGTATATACATCAAAGTAAAACATGGTATGATACATATGGTACAAGAGAAAAGCCCCCAAGAATCAACTAGAAAGGGCAACAAACCCCAAGTTCCCCCCACAAGCGCACAAATGTAGCTTGGTCGAGAGGCTTTGTAAAGATGTCTGCAAGCTGATCTTGGGTAGGGACATGGCTCAACACAATGGTTCCTTTCTCCACATTGTCCCTCAAGAAATGATACCTCACTTCTATATGTTTGGTTCTGGAGTGAAGCACAGGGTTTTTGGCTACACTTATGGCACTGGTGCTATCACAAAGAAGTGGGATCTGGGTGCTCTCCTCACCAAAGTCTCTCAAAGTGTATGAAATCCACAACAGCTGGGAACAGCAACTCGCGGCAGCAACATACTCCGCCTCGGTGGTAGACTGAGCTACACTAGACTGCTTGCGGGAAGACCATGAGACCAACGAAGAACCAAGAAACTGGCAAGTACCAGAAGTAGACTTCCTCTCAACTCGACAACCAGCAAAATCCGCATCGGAAAAACCATGAAGAGAAAGAGTCGAGGAGGACGAGTACCAAAGGCCAAGACCAGGGGCAGACTGTAGGTACCTGAAAATCCTCTTGATGGCCTGTCGATGTGATGTCCTTGGCGAAGTCTGAAAACGAGCGCACAGACACACGCTGAACTGTATGTCTGGCCTCGTCGCCGTCAAGTAGAGGAGGGAGCCGATCATGCTCCCGTACTCCCGCTGGTCCACTGGTTCTCCGTCCTCGTACGCATCCAAAGTGGCCGTACTCCTCATGGGAGTCGACATCGGCTTCACATCTTGCATCTGGAACTTCTTCAGCATGTCTTTCGTGTATTTGGTCTGGTGCACGAATGTTCCATCCTTCACTTGCTTGATCTGCAGCCCGAGAAAATACTGCAACTCGCCCATCATGCTCATCTCAAACTCCCTGCTCATCTCATCTGCAAATTTGGCAACAAGGTCATGTGACGAGTCACCAAAGACAATATCATCCACGTATATCTGAACAATCAACAAGTCATTTCCATGCTTGAGGAGAAACAAGGTCCTATCCACGGTACCCATCACAAACCCTCTGCTCAACAGAAAACCTCTCAATCTCCCATACCAAGCACGGGGCGCCTGTTTCAACCCATACAGAGCCCTTTTCAACCTGTATACCCTGTGTGGGTACAGCTCGCTCTCAAACCCAGGTGGCTGCTTCACATACACCTCCTCCTCTATGACCCCATTCAGAAAAGCACTTTTCACGTCCATCTGAAACAACTTGAACCCTTTAGCCACGGCAAAGGCGAGAAGGATTCGAATTGCCTCAAGACGGGCCACAAGAGCAAAGGTCTCCTCATAGTCGATCCCCTCCTTCTGACTAAACCCCTAAGCAACAAGTCTGGACTTGTTCCTCACAACCATCCCATTCTCTCCATCTTTGTTCTTCCAAACCCACTTGGTTCCTATGGGATGGCAATTTGGAGGTGGTTCAACTAACTCCGACACCTGGTTCCTCTCAAAGTTTTCCAACTCCTCATGCATAGAATTGACCCAGTTTGCATCATTTAAAGCATGTCCAATGTCCTTGGGCTCAAAAGTGGCAACAAAAGCAGCATGAGCAAAATGAGAGGAATTCCTGGACCTTGACCGTGTAGTGCGTTCGTCGATGTGCCCAATGATCTTCGACAGGGGATGCACTTCTTGAATCCGCCGGGGAGCCTCACGCCTCGAGACTGCCTCCCCCTCAACTTCAGCTTCTCTAGCCTGGTCCTCTTGTTGCACCGTCGTTGTCCATGAAGTAGACGGTCCACGCTCCGTTGTGGTCGTAGGGGAAGTAGTGGGTACACACTCAGCTTCGGTGCATGGTTCTCTCCATCATCATCTCCGGCCTTCATCCTTCTCCTCTTCAAAGAGGTCCTCGGCCATCTCTTCATCACCTGCACATTCAAAGCCAAGAGAGGTACATGGCATTGTCTCATCGAAGGTTACCTCGCAAGTCTCCATGATTTTGTTAGTCTCAAGGTTAAGCACCCTATAGGCTCTAGAATGGTTAGCATAACCAAAGAAAATACCATCACTAGACCTAGCCTCAAACTTGTCGAGTTTTCCCTTCTTAAGAATAAAGCACTTGCAGCCAAAGACTCGAAAATGACTCACCTTGGGTGCCCGACCATGCATAAGCTCATAACAGGTCTTCTTCTTGAAAGCTCGCAATAAAATCCTGTTGGAAACATGACAAGCCGTATTGACCGCCTCAGCCCAATACCTCCTAGGAGTCCTGTGCTCATCGAGCATCATCCTAGCCATCTCACAAAGAGTCCGATTTTTCCTTTCCACGACTCCATTTTGAGGGGGCACATAAGGGGTCGAATACTGATGTTCAAGACCTAGATCACGACAAAAGGCATCAAAATGAGAGTTCTTGAACTCAGAGCCATTATCACTGCGGATAGCTCGAATAGCATTCCCATGCCTCTCGTTTTTCAACCTCACGATCAGATCTCGAACAAAACCAAATGTCTCACTCTTATCTTCCAAGAAAAACACTCAAGCATAGCGAGAGTAATCGTCCACCACAACAAGGACATACCACTTCCCACCCACCGAGCGAACTCGAGCTGGCCCAACAAGGTCCATGTGCAACAGCTTTGTCGGACGCTCGGTCATGACATCGGTCAGGGGTGGATGGGGAGTGGCTACCATCTTGCCATGCCTACAAGGAGCACAAACCAAATCCTTCTCAAGCTTCAACCTCGGCAATCCTCGGACAAGGTCAAGACCACTCAAACGGGAAACCAAATCAAATCTCAAGTGTCCCAACCGCCTATGCCATTTCCACAAATTAGAATAAGGACCATCCATCAAACAGCGAGCAGTACCCAAAGAACGAGAGAAATCAGCTCTGAAAATCTGACCCTCGGGGATGATCATACATACAAGATCACCTCGAGAATCAAGCAAACGAGACTCGCCAGACTTGAAACGCACCTCAAAACCCTCATCAAGCAACTGAGAAACCGAAAGCAAATTGAAACCCAAAGACTTCACAAGAGCCACTCTCTTCAACGTTACCTTGTCACTCACATGCACAACACCCTCCGAAAGCACCCTTCCTCGTCCATTGTCCCCAAATGTGATGTACAACTTTTCCTTCACTGGGGTGAGGCTGGAGAACCACTTCTTATCTCCGGTCATGTGTCGAGAACACCCGGAGTCGATCAACCAAATGTTCTCCAAGCCTCCTGCCTCATCCTCCGAGTCGGAGTCGCTGTCTTCCTTCTCGCTCTTCTTGCTGCTTGAGCTATGGGCCATGCCACAAAAGCCTTCAAGCGCCACACAGCTCAACCCGCTGAGGTTCCGGCTTGCACTCTTCTTGCCCTTGCGCCTCCCGGCGTCTTCATCTTCGCTGCTTGAGCTTGACTCCTCGTCGCTTGAGCTTGAGTCAACGTCGCTCGCGCCGGCCACCATCGCTCTTTCCTTGTTCTTCTTGTAGCCGCTCTTGCTCGGTCACCGCTTGTACTTGTCCTTGCTCTTGGACTTGTTGAAGTGCTTGCCCTTGGAGGAGTACTTGTCTTCACGCCTCGGGTGCGCCTTGTACTCGTTCACCTTGTACTTGTTCTCCTCCACTTCCGGGCACTCGGCAATGAAGTGTCCTCGCTTGCCACACTTGTAGCACGTCCCTAAGCTCCGCCTTGCATTCCTCCGACTCTCGTGTAGTCGATCAAACCTCCTTGAGAGCAAGGCCAGCTCCTCCTCGCCCAGCACATCAAACTCCTCATCTGGAATGGACATAAGAGAAGACAAGGAAAACTGTCGACGGGAAGGGTTAGATTTGCCCTTTGATCCGCCCACAAGAGCAAGACTATGGTCAGTCGAGCCCTCATGCTTGGATTGCAACTTCCTGTCAACCTCGGCCGACTTGAGCTTAGAAAAGAGGTCATCCAACTCAATGGTCAAATAATGCCCAGACTCCTTGATGGCCTCAACCATAGCACCCCAAACATTTGGGTCCAAGACATGCAAGAGCTTCAAAGCTCGATCATGCTCGGTGTAAGGAAAATCCTCAACATTAGCTTTCATGTTGTTCACGATGGCGGTGAACCTGCGAAACATCGCATCAATGTCCTCACCGGGAAGTGGAGTGAAATTCTCATATTGCATCCGGTAAGAGACAAAGAGGCGAGCCTTCACATGGTTATCACCACCGTGAGCAACCAACAACTTTTCCCAAATTTGCCAAGCAAGATTCAAATGGCGAACACGCTCAAACTCAGGATCAAACAAGCTCCGGACCAAGTGATCAACGGCTTTTGCATTAGCCTCATACTTGGCCTTAGCACCAGCATCGATCACCATAAGAGTATGGATGTTGACCGGAATAGCATAGGTCTTGTCAAGCACAATGAAATCCAACAGCTTCCCATGAAAAAAGATCATCATTCGGGCCGCCCACTTGTGGTAACCCTTGCCATCGAAGTGCGGCGGACCGCCCCGCTCAACGTACGCCATCTTAGGATTCGAGACTTGTCAAAGTTGCAAAGAATCCGGCACCAAGCTCTGATACCAATTGAAGGATCAGATGGCGACTAGGGAGGGGGGAGTGAATAGGAGCCGGTAAAAATTCTTCCAAAAGAACCCGGCCTATGCCCTAGTCAAACCCCGGTCACACACAAGCGATGGATCGAATCACACACCTATCGCCAAGACAACGAGGTTATGGATCAACCTCTAGCCTTAGGAACGATTCCTTGAAGCACACGAGGAAGCACTAGAAAGGAAGGAAGGAATCGAAACAAGAAGCAAAGCGCACAGGCTCTGGCGGACCGTCCGGCCAGGAGGGGCGGACCGTCCGCACTAGCCTCGCGGACCGTCCGGCCTGAAGCCGTGGACCGTCCGTGCCAACCTTGCGGACTGTCCGACCCTACGCCGCGGACCATCTGTTAAAGCACAAAGAACCACCAGAAGCGACCCGAGAAAAACGGACCGTCCGCCAAGGCCAAGCGGACCGTCCGCGTGGGTCACGGACCGTCCGCTACTCAAGCTCTGACCGTCCGCAAACCAGCTGCAACAAAAACCAAAAGCCAAACCGGATCCAAAGCAAGGACGCGCAAGAACACGACGAACACGAGACGAACACGCCACCCGCGGACCGTCCGCGACCACCCCGCGGACCGTCGCGCGCGCACGGACAGAGCGAAGCGCTCGACCCCGAAAGTCAACTCCCCCAAATCATCATCGGATTTCCCAAACGGTTGAAGCTATGGAGACAAGGGTTTGGGGACTTGAAAAAGCGTCACACAAGGATGCTATAGCCCAAAAATCTTGCCTCCTAACTCCCTAAATCACCGGGAATCGCGAATCCTTTGAGCACCACCAAAAACTAGAGCACCGAACGAAAACTCACGAATCGAAGTGGTTTCCCGGCGTTTGAGGGCACAAGATCAAACACAAAGATGCACGAGACATCTATCCATGTTTCCCTCAAAGAAATCCGGGGAGAAACCCACTCAAATCCGCGGAATCACACCGGGAACAAAGGCACGAAAACAAGCACAAAAAGACCACGAAAACACAACCCCGAATCTTCTATACAAACCAGGAAAGATTCACGAGGTCTAGCATGCCGCCCTAGCATCCATCCCTCTCAACAAATCTCTCATGAAGCTCTCTTGCTAGCCTAGAGAAAATGGAAGGAAAATAGCTACGAAAATGAGAAATGGGGGGGGGGGGGGGGGGGGAATGAAACCCTAAGTCGCGGAGAGAGAGAGCCATCCACACACCCTCATGGCTTATATATCGGGTCCCGCCGGAGTGGTAAATGACTCGACTACCCCTAACTTAACTACTGGCGATACAACCCACGCAGGGGCATTTAGGTAATGTTTGTGGGTCTTGCCATCGGACGGCCACGCCTTTGCCGCACCCCGCGTCCTCCCGACGCAAGCCATGCGATCCCGCCGCGTGTCCTCCGCCTCGAAGCTTCCCGACACGCCCGGATCCCGTCTCCGTCGTGTTGGGCCCTCGGACTTGGTTTTGAGGCCCAAACCAAGAAACCGTCCGCCGATGGTTTTGTGGGCAAACCACCAAACCCCGCGTGCTCGATCCGGCCTCCCACCAAACCACTTGACTTGACCGCCACCGTGCACCGGCTCGATTGTCCATGACTTCGTCTTGCTCGTGTCGCCACCATGTGGCCCGCACCCAGTCCCGCTGTCCACCGGGTCCCTCGAACCGAGCCTACTTGTCTCTCCATCTCCCGGAGGCCCCTCAAGGCTGAAGACCTTTCGCGCCCGTTCTTCACCTGCAACAACACGAACTAGGCCGCAGCCTACACCTGCGCACTAAGCCAAGAGTCTGTCCAACACCCGTTGTCAATCACTCATCACTGAGGAGCGGTCATCCATCGACCACTGGGACGCTCCTGGTCCTCAGCGAGTCCAGTGGTGCTCTTAGGAGAGATTTGGTGACCGGGAAGCAATACTCTTGTATTGATTTAATTGATGAATCTTGCTCACCATCTTGCAATGAGAATGTTTTTGTAGAAACATGTGATTGTCTCATAGGCAAGAAAAATGATGAGCTCAAGAAAGAAGTGAAATGTCTTCGAGAGAGGTTGACTAACTTGATGGGCAAGGGCAACAACAATGAAGAACAAGTGAACATCTCTCAAGACATGAAGAGCAAAGTCCAACCTTCTCAAGATAACCGTGATCCCATGGTGAAGAAGCTTGAAAAGGGTGCAACCGTGACTTGATACAAGTGTCATAGAGAAGGGCATAAGTTCTACAAATGGCCTCAATTTGTCATGAAGATGGACAAGGGCGCAAACCCCACCATCAAGAGCTCCCTCATTTACACCAAGCCCAACTGCAAGAACAAGACGAAGAGCAACCCTACGTCATCAAGAAGGAGGCAAATGGCAAGGTGGTTGCACACAAGGTTGGGAAGATGAAGGAGGAGCGGGGTTGGAACCAACCCATTTGGGTGCCCAAGGAAGTCATCATCGACATGAAGGGGCCTCAAATGGTTTGGGTTCCAAAGGCCACTTGAAGGCTTTGAGAGCGGGGACTTGGGAGGCTTGACACAATCAAGATGCGAAGATTCAAGCCTAGAAGCCAAGCTTACAAGTAGGACATGTTTTGCCCAAGTTCCCCGGTTGAGGTCATGGAAACTTGAACCGATCTCATGTATCATCGTAGCTCCATTGCTTTGTTTAGGTTGCATTTGTTGCAATGTTTACATATGGTAGGTTGCTTGTGTCACCATGAGCAATCTACATGGTTTGATTAGTGTGTAGGAAAGCTACACTTGTTCTTTCACGATGCATGTTTTCATATATATATCTCTTTGCATCATGAGCAAGCTATAGGGTTAGCTTCCCTTTTGTTGTCATAAACAATGTGCATACATTTGGTTGGTGATTCAAACACCAAATGCACACATTTAGGGGGAGCTCATCCTATGGCTTGGTTATGGGACTAACATTGTTTCAAGCTTAACTTATGTAGTCCCTTGGCGACGCGTTCCGGTGCGGTACTTCATTCTAAGAGAATGCTATTTCACTCTTATTGTGACCTAATGTCTCTAAAAGAGTGAATATAGCAATATGAGCTTAATGCTATTGAGTCATGTCCTTGCGAGCTTATGTCTCTATATAAGTTCAAAGGAAATGTACTCATACATTCCTAATCCTTGTGGTACCCCAAGTGTCTTCTATGCAAGCTTCTTTCAAGTGGTGTCACCTAGTGATATAATTTCCAAGTGGCTCATCTCAATGTGGTTCCAACAAGGTAAAGAGGATCAAAACCCCCGGAGGTATGCAATGATCAAAAGACTACAAGTGATATCTACAAGTGGGGTAATGTAACAAGAACCCATTTGTCTTATCTATTTTCCTTTAAGCTACTTCCTTGCATGATATGCTCTAAGCTTCCTTGACTTACAAGTTTCTAGTTGTGCACTTGTTTTTCACACCATATTGTTGTGCACACACTTAGGGGGAGCTTAGTTTGTATCATGCTAGTCTCATGAGCTTTTGATCCACCTTAGTTCTTCTCACATGTGGTATCTTCATTGATATCATACATATGGATCATGGTTCATGTGGCTTTCTCCCTTGTATTTAACATTTCTCTTTGAGCTATGTTTGCTAGGACTTGCTAGTTTCCTTGGAGCCCTTTTGTTTTCCCAAACGGTTGAAGCTATGGAGACAATGGTTTGGGGACTTGAAAAGCGTCACACAAGGATGCTATAGCCCAAAAATCTTGCCTCCTAACGCCCTAAATCACCGGGAATCGCGAATCCTTTGAGCACCACCAAAAACTAGAGCACCGAACGAAAACTCACGAATCGAAGTGGTTTCCCGGCGTTTGAGGGCACAAGATCAAACACAAAGATGCACGAGACATCTATCCATGTTTCCCTCAATGAAATCCGGGGAGAAACCCACTCAAATCCGCGGAATCACAACGGGAACAAAGGCACGAAAACAAGCACAAAAAGACCACGAAAACACAACCCCGAATCTTATATACAAACCAGGAAAGATTCACAAGGTCTAGCATGCCGCCCTAGCATCCATCCCTCTCAACAAATCTCTCATGAAGCTCTCTTGCTAGCCTAGAGAAAATGGAAGGAAAATAGCTACGAAAATGAGAAATGGGAGGGAGGAAATGAAACCCTAAGTCGCGGAGAGAGAGAGCCATCCACACACCCTCATGGCTTATATATCGGGTCCCGCCGGAGTGGTAAATGACTCGACTACCCCTAACTTAACTACTGGTGATACAACCCACGCAGGGGCGTTTAGGTAATGTTTGTGGGTCTTGCCATCGGACGGCCACGCCTTTGCCGCACCCCGCGTCCTCCCGACGCAAGCCATGCGATCCCGCCGCGTGTCCTCCGCCTCGAAGCTTCCCGACACGCCCGGATCCCGTCTCCGTCGTGTTGGGCCCTCGGACTTGGTTTTGAGGCCCAAACCAAGAAACCGTCCGCCGATGGTTTTGTGGGCAAACCACCAAACCCTGCGTGCTCGATCCGGCCTCCCGCCAAACCACTTGACTTGACCGCCACCGTGCACCGGCTCGATTGTCCATGACTTTGTCTTGCTCGTGTCGCCACCATGTGGCCCGCACCCGATCCGTCGTCCACCGGGTCCCTCGAACCGAGCCTACTTGTCTCTCCATCTCCGGAGGCCCCTCAAGGTTGAAGACCTTTCGCGCCCGTTCTTCACCTGCAACAACACGAACTAGGCTGCAGCCTACACCTGCGCACTAAGCCAAGAGTCAGTCCAACACCCGTTGTCAATCACTCATCACTGAGGAGCGGTCATCCATCGACCACTGGGACGCTCCTGGTCCTCAATCTCCCCCTTGATGAGTGCATTGACAACACACAACGCGAAATGAAATTCAGAGAAAAAGAGAAAGGAAGAAGAAAGAAAAACAAAGAAGCTCAACTCATGACCAAAACCAAAGAAAGGCAAAGAAAGGTCACAAGCCAAGCAAAGCACAAAATCCACACCAAAAACAGCAAGAGAGCTCCCCCTGAACAAATGCAAACCCCCCCTGAACATTTGGATGCAAACTTCCAAATTTCAGCTCACCTCTTCTAAATTTTCATTAAGCTCACCTCTTCTCCCCCTTGTTGACAATGTATGAATCAAGGTGAAAATGCAGAAATGCAAAACAAAGCATATAAACATCTACATGAGCTTCTCAAATAGGCCAAATCTAGTGTCAAAGGCTAAAAATGAGACAAAGATCACACATATGAATCATAGCATAGTCAAAGCATTGCCACAAGTAATATATGAAAATACAAGCATGTGACAAAGCAAAATTTTCAGATTTAAGCAGTTTTACCAAAAGAAGGCTCGCTTCACATGTGAAAGCCTATCCATGTCACACTTGAGTCACAAACATGCATACCATTCAAAGATCATACAAGGATATCCGATTCTCAGCAAAAGATCATGGTAAACACCCATAAAGCAAAGCATGTCATGTCAAAGCTCATGAGCCATGTGTCCACTTCGGGGAGACTTCTCCACTGGTGAACATCATGCAACATGTTTTGCACCCATATGTGAAAGATAAGACATTTTAATCATAGACATGATGGATGGAGCATTTTTCAAGCATTATACACTTCTTTTCAAGATTAAATCATTTCATGGTACATGAAGTGCCTTTGCGGCAAAAAGAAGCTTATGCTCCCCCATGAATGCAACATAGGCTAAACATTCACAATGATATTCGGCATTTGGCCCAAATGCAAGAACAAGGCATCCAAGCACAATCTAAGCATGAAAGGCACATTTAGACCAAACTATGACATGGATACACAACTACACACGAGTGGAGCATATTTCATCAAAAATTAATCAAGATTAGCATTTATTTCAAAAAGGGCTATCTCACCATACATATATCTCAAATATTTCAAGAGCATAGCCTCACATCACCATTTCTCCACACATATGACCAAAATCTCACAAATAGCCAAAGAAACTCAAATATGGCATATGAAAGAAGCTCATCATCCTAAAATGCAATATGATACAAATGCAACATGATATATGACAAGATGGCTATCCTACCATGGTTTATACATCAAGCAAAGCATGTATATACATCAAAGTAAAACATGGTATGATACATATGGTACAAGAGAAAAACCCCCAAGAATCAACTAGAAAGGGCAACAAACCCCAAGTTCCCCCCACAAGCGCACAAATGTAGCTTGGTCGAGAGGCTTTGTAAAGATGTCTGCAAGCTGATCTTGGGTAGGGACATGGCTCAACACAATGGTTCCTTTCTCCACATTGTCCCTCAAGAAATGATACCTCACTTCTATATGTTTGGTTCTGGAGTGAAGCACAGGGTTTTTGGCTACACTTATGGCATCGGTGCTATCACAAAGAAGTGGGATGCGGGTGCTCTCCTCACCAAAGTCTCTCAAAGTGTATGAAATCCACAACGGTGGGAACGGCAACTCGCGGCGGCAACATACTCCGCCTCGGTGGTAGACCGAGCTACACTAGACCGCTTGCGGGAAGACCATGAGACCAACGAAGAACCAAGAAAGCGGCAAGTACCGAAGTAGACTTCCTCTCGACTCGACAACCAAAGCAAAATCCGCATCGGAAAAACCATGAAGAGAAAGAGTCGAGGAGGACGAGTACCAAAGGCCAAGACCAGGGGCAGACTGTAGGTACCTGAAAATCCTCTTGATGGCCTGTCGATGTGATGTCCTTGGCGAAGTCTGAAAACGAGCGCACAGACACACGCTGAACTGTATGTCTGGCCTCGTCGCCGTCAAGTAGAGGAGGGAGCCGATCATGCTCCTGTACTCCCGCTGGTCCACTGGTTCTCCGTCCTCGTACGCATCCAAAGTGGCCGTACTCCTCATGGGAGTCGACATCGGCTTCACATCTTGCATCTGGAACTTCTTCAGCATGTCTTTCGTGTATTTGGTCTGGTGCACGAATGTTCCATCCTTCACTTGCTTGATCTGCAGCCCGAGAAAATACTGCAACTCGCCCATCATGCTCATCTCAAACTCCCTGCTCATCTCATCTGCAAATTTGGCAACAAGGTTATGTGACGAGTCACCAAAGACAATATCATCCACGTATATCTGAACAATCAACAAGTCATTTCCATGCTTGAGGAGAAACAAGGTCCTATCCACGGTACCCATCACAAACCCTCTGCTCAACAGAAAACCTCTCAATCTC
Organism: Cenchrus americanus; assembly: GCA_947561735.1. Taxonomy (NCBI): domain Eukaryota; kingdom Viridiplantae; phylum Streptophyta; class Magnoliopsida; order Poales; family Poaceae; genus Cenchrus; species Cenchrus americanus. Next base: position 195,934,780 of record OX387242.1, read on the forward strand.
CGATACCAAGCACGGGGCGCCTGTTTCAACCCATACAGAGCCCTTTTCAACCCGTATACCCTGTGTGGGTACAGCTCGCTCTCAAACCCAGGTGGCTGCTTCACATACACCTCCTCCTCTATGACCCCATTCAGAAAAGCACTTTTCACGTCCATCTGAAACAACTTGAACCCTTTAGCCACGGCAAAGGCTAGAAGGATTCGAATTGCCTCAAGACGGGCCACAAGAGCAAAGGTCTCCTCATAGTCGATCCCCTCCTTCTGACTAAACCCCTGAGCAACAAGTCTGGACTTGTTCCTCACAACCATCCCATTCTCTCCATCTTTGTTATTCCAAACCCACTTGGTTCCTATGGGATGGCAATTTGGAGGTGGTTCAACTAACTCCGACACCTGGTTCCTCTCAAAGTTTTCCAACTCCTCATGCATAGAATTGACCCAGTTTGCATCAGTTAAAGCATGTCCAATGTCCTTGGGCTCAAAAGTGGCAACAAAAGCAGCATGAGCAAAATGAGAGGAATTCCTGGACCTTGACCGTGTAGTGCGTTCGTCGATGTGCCCAATGATCTTCGACAGGGGATGCACTTCTTGAATCCGCCGGGGAGCCTCACGCCTCGAGACTGCCTCCCCCTCAACTTCAGCTTCTCTAGCCTGGTCCTCTTGTTGCACCGTCGTTGTCCATGAAGTAGACGGTCCACGCTCCGTTGTGGTCGTAGGGGAAGTAGTGGGTACACACTCAGCTTCAGGTGCATGGTTCTCTCCATCATCATCTCCAGCTTCATCCTTCTCCTCTTCAAAGAGGTCCTCGGCCATCTCTTCATCACCTGCACATTCAAAGCCAAGAGAGGTACATGGCATTGTCTCATCGAAGGTTACCTCGCAAGTCTCCATGATTTTGTTAGTCTCAAGGTTAAGCACCCTATAGGCTCTAGAATGGTTAGCATAACCAAAGAAAATACCATCACTAGACCTAGCCTCAAACTTGTCGAGTTTTCCCTTCTTAAGAATAAAGCACTTGCGATCAAAGACTCGAAAATGACTCACCTTGGGTGCCCGACCATGCATAAGCTCATAACGAGTCTTCTTCTTGAAAGCTCGCAATAAAATCCTGTTGGAAACATGACAAGCCGTATTGACCGCCTCAGCCCAATACCTCCTAGGAGTCCTGTGCTCATCGAGCATCGTCCTAGCCATCTCACAAAGAGTCCGATTTTTCCTTTCCACGACTCCATTTTGAGGGGGCACATAAGGGGTCGAATACTGATGTTCAAGACCTAGATCACGACAAAAGGCATCAAAATGAGAGTTCTTGAACTCAGAGCCATTATCACTGCGGATAGCTCGAATAGCATTCCCATGCCTCTCGTTTTTCAACCTCACGATCATATCTCGAACAAAACCAAATGTCTCACTCTTATCTTCCAAGAAAAATACTCAAGCATAGCGAGAGTAATCGTCCACCACAACAAGGACATACCACTTCCCACCCACCGAGCGAACTCGAGCTGGCCCAACAAGGTCCATGTGCAACAACTCTGTCGGACGCTCGGTCATGACATCGGTCAGGGGTGGATGGGGAGTGGCTACCATCTTGCCATGCCTACAAGGAGCACAAACCAAATCCTTCTCAAGCTTCAACCTCGGCAATCCTCGGACAAGGTCAAGACCACTCAAACGGGAAACCAAATCAAATCTCAAGTGTCCCAACCGCCTATGCCATTTCCACAAATTAGAATAAGGACCATCCATCAAACAGCGAGCAGGACCCAAAGAACGAGAGAAATCAGCCCTGAAAATCTGACCCTCGGGGATGATCATACATACAAGATCACCTCGAGAATCAAGCAAACGAGACTCGCCAGACTTGAAACGCACCTCAAAACCCTCATCAAGCAACTGAGAAACCGAAAGCAAATTGAAACCCAAAGACTTCACAAGAGCCACTCTCTTCAACGTTACCTTGTCACTCACATGCACAACACCCTCCGAAAGCACCCTTTCTCGTCCATTGTCCCCAAATGTGATGTACAACTTTTCCTTCACTGGAATGAGGCTGGAGAACCACTTCTTATCTCCGATCATGTGTCGAGAACACCCGGAGTCGATCAACCAAATGTTCTCCAAGCCTCCTGCCTCATCCTCCGAGTCGGAGTCGCTGTCTTCCTTCTCGCTCTTCTTGCTGCTTGAGCTATGGGCCATGCCACAAAAGCCTTCAAGCGCCACACAGCTCAACCCGCTGAGGTTCCGGCTTGCACTCTTCTTGCCCTTGCGCCTCCCGGCGTCTTCATCTTCGCTGCTTGAGCTTGACTCCTCGTCGCTTGAGCTTGAGTCAACGTCGCTCGCACCGGCCACCATCGCTCTTTCCTTGTTCTTCTTGTAGCCGCTCTTGCTCGGTCACCGCTTGTACTTGTCCTTGCTCTTGGACTTGTTGAAGTGCTTGCCCTTGGAGGAGTACTTGTCTTCACGCCTCGGGTGCGCCTTGTACTCGTTCACCTTGTACTTGTTCTCCTCCACTTCCGGGCACTCGGCAATGAAGTGGCCTCGCTTGCCACACTTGTAGCACGTCCCTAAGCTCCGCCTTGCATTCCTCCGACTCTCATGTAGTCGATCAAACCTCCTTGAGAGCAAGGCCAGCTCCTCCTCGCCCAGCACATCAAACTCCTCATCTGGAATGGACATAAGAGAAGACAAGGAAAACTGTCGATAGGAAGGGTTAGATTTGCCCTTTGATCCGCCCACAAGAGCAAGACTATGGTCAGTCGAGCCCTCATGCTTGGATTGCAACTTCCTATCAACCTCAGCCGACTTGAGCTTAGAAAAGAGGTCATCCAACTCAATAGTCAAATAATGCCCGGACTCCTTGATGGCCTCAACCTTAGCACCCCAAACATTTGGGTCCAAGACATGCAAGAGCTTCAAAGCCCGATCATGCTCGGTGTAAGGAAAATCCTCAACATTAGCTTTCATGTTGTTCACGATGGCGGTGAACCTGCGAAACATCGCATCAATGTCCTCACCGGGAAGTGGAGTGAAATTCTCATATTGCATCGGTAAGAGACAAAGAGGCGAGCCTTCACATGGTTATCACCACCGTGAGCAACCAACAACTTTTCCCAAATTTGCCAAGCAAGATTCAAATGGCGAACACGCTCAAACTCAGGATCACACAAGCTCTGGACCAAGTGATCAACGGCTTTTGCATTAGCCTCATACTTGGCCTTAGCACCGGCATCGGTCACCATAAGAGTATGGATGTTGACCGGAATAGCATAGGTCTTGTCAAGCACAATGAAATCCAACAGCTTCCCATGAAAAAAGATCATCATTCGGGCCGCCCACTTGTGGTAACCCTTGCCATCGAAGTGCGGCGGACCGCCCCGCTCAACATACGCCATCTTAGGATTCGAGACTTGTCAAAGTTGCAAAGAATCCGGCACCAAGCTCTGATACCAATTGAAGGATCAGATGGCGACTAGGGAGGGGGAGTGAATAGGAGCGGTAAAAATTCTTCCAAAAGAACCCGGCCTATGCCCTAGTCAAACCCCGGTCACACACAAGCGATGGATCGAATCACACACCTATCGCCAAGACAACGAGGTTATGGATCAACCTCTAGCCTTAGGAACGATTCCTTGAAGCACACGAGGAAGCACTAGAAAGGAAGGAAGGAATCGAAACAAGAAGCAAAGCGCACAGGCTCGGCGGACCGTCCCGGCCGAGAGGGGCGGACCGTCCGCACTAGCCTCGCGGACCGTCCGGCCTGAAGCCGTGGACCGTCCGCGCCAACCCTGTGGACTGTCCGACCCTACGCCGCGGACCATCTGTTAAAGCACAAAGAACCACCAGAAGCGACCCGAGAAAAACGGACCGTCCGCCAAGGCCAAGCGGACCGTCCGCGTGGGTCACGGACCGTCCGCTACTCAAGCTCGGACCGTCCGCAAACCAGCTGCAACAAAAACCAAAAGCCAAACCGGATCCAAAGCAAGGACGCGCAAGAACACGACGAACACGAGACGAACACGCCACCCGCGGACCGTCCGCGACCACCCCGCGGACCGTCCGCGCCGCACGGACAGAGCAGAAACTGCTCGACCCCGAAAGTCAACTCCCCCAAATCATCATCGGATTTCCCAAACGGTTGAAGCTATGGAGACAAGGGTTTGGGGACTTGAAAAGCGTCACACAAGGATGCTATAGCCCAAAAATCTTGCCTCCTAACTCCCTAAATCACCGGGAATCGCGAATCCTTTGAGCACCACCAAAAACTAGAGCACCGAACGAAAACTCACGAATCGAAGTGGTTTCCCGGCGTTTGAGGGCACAAGATCAAACACAAAGATGCACGAGACATCTATCCATGTTTCCCTCAAAGAAATCCGGGGAGAAACCCACTCAAATCCGCGGAATCACACCGGGAACAAAGGCGCGAAAACAAGCACAAAAAGACCACGAAAACACAACCCCGAATCTTCTATACAAACCAGGAAAGATTCACAAGGTCTAGCATGCCGCCCTAGCATCCATCCCTCTCAACAAATCTCTCATGAAGCTCACTTGCTAGCCTAGAGAAAATGGAAGGAAAATAGCTACGAAAATGAGAAATGGGGGGGAGGAAATGAAACCCTAAGTCGCGGAGAGAGAGAGCCATCCACACACGCTCATGGCTTATATATCGGGTCCCGCCGGAGTGGTAAATGACTCGACTACCCCTAACTTAACTATTGGCGATACAACCCACGCAGGGGCATTTAGGTAATGTTTGTGGGTCTTGCCATCGGACGGCCACGCCTTTGCCGCACCTCGCGTCCTCCCGACGCAATCCATGCGATCCCGCCGCGTGTCCTCCGCCTCGAAGCTTCCCGACACGCCCGGATCCCGTCTCCGTCGTGTTGGGCCCTCGGACTTGGTTTTGAGGCCCAAACCAAGAAACCGTCCGCCGATGGTTTTGTGGGTAAACCACCAAACCCCGCGTGCTCGATCCGGCCTCCCACCAAACCACTTGACTTGACCGCCACTGTGCACCGGCTCGATTGTCCATGACTTCGTCTTGCTCGTGTCGCCACCATGTGGCCCGCACCCAGTCCCGCTGTCCACCGGGTCCCTCGAACCGAGCCTACTTGTCTCTCCATCTCCCGGAGGCCCCTCAAGGTCGAAGACCTTTCGCGCCCGTTCTTCACCCGCAACAACACGAACTAGGCCGCGGCCTCACACCGCGCACTAAGCCAAGAGTCTGTCCAACACCCGTTGTCAATCACTCATCACTGAGGAGCGGTCATCCATCGACCACTGGGACGCTCCTGGTCCTCAGCGAGTCCAGTGGTGCTCTTAGGAGAGATTTGGTGACCGGGAAGCAATACTCTTGTATTGATTTAATTGATGAATCTTGCTCACCATCTTGCAATGAGAATGTTGTTGTAGAAACATGTGATTGTCTCATAGGCAAGAAAAATGATGAGCTCAAGAAAGAAGTGAAATGTCTTCGAGAGAGGTTGACTAACTTGATGGGCAAGGGCAACAACAATGAAGAACAAGTGAACATCTCTCAAGACATGAAGAGCAAAGTCCAACCTTCTCAAGATAACCGTGATCCCATGGTGAAGAAGCTTGAAAAGGGTGCAACCGTGACTTGCTACAACTGTCATAGGAAGTCATCATCGACATGAAGGGGCCTCAAATGGTTTGGGTTCCAAAGGCCACTTGAAGGCTTTGAGAGCGGGGACTTGGGAGGCTTGACACAATCAAGATGCGAAGATTCAAGCCTAGAAGCCAAGCTTACAAGTAGGACATGTTTTGCCCAAGTTCCCCGGTTGAGGTCATGGAAACTTGAACCGATCTCATGTATCATCGTAGCTCCATTGCTTTGTTTAGGTTGCATTTGTTGCAATGTTTACATATGGTAGGTTGCTTGTGTCATATGCTAAACCATGAGCAATCTACATGGTTTGATTAGTGTGTAGGAAAGCTACACTTGTTCTTTCACGATGCATGTTTTCATATATATATCTCTTTGCATCATGAGCAAGCTATAGGGTTAGCTTCCCTTTTGTTGTCATAAACAATGTGCATACAGTTGGTTGGTGATTCAAACACCAAATGCACACATTTAGGGGGAGCTCATCCTATGGCTTGGTTATGGGACTAACATTGTTTCAAGCTTAACTTATGTAGTCCCTTGGCGACGCGTTCCGGTGCGGTACTTCATTCTAAGAGAATGCTATTTCACTCTTATTGTGACCTAACGTCTCTAAAAGAGTGAATATAGCAATATGAGCTTAATGCTATTGAGTCATGTCCTTGCGAGCTTATGTCTCTATATAAGTTCAAAGGAAATGTACTCATACATTCCTAATCCTTGTGGTACCCCAAGTGTCTTCTATGCAAGCTTCTTTCAAGTGGTGTCACCTAGTGATATAATTTCCAAGTGGCTCATCTCAATGTGGTTCCAACAAGGTAAAGAGGATCAAAACCCCCGGAGGTATGCAATGATCAAAAGACTACAAGTGATATCTACAAGTGGGGTAATGTAACAAGAACCCATTTGTCTTATCTATTTTCCTTTAAGCTACCTCCTTGCATGATATGCTCTAAGCTTCCTTGACTTACAAGTTTCTAGTTGTGCACTTGTTTTTCACACCATATTGTTGTGCACACACTTAGGGGGAGCTTAGTTTGTATCATGCTAGTCTCATGAGCTTTTGATCCACCTTAGTTCTTCTCACATGTGGTATCTTCATTGATATCATACATATGGATCATGGTTCATGTGGCTTTCTCCCTTGTATTTAACATTTCTCTTTGAGCTATGTTTGCTAGGACTTGCTAGTTTCCTTGGAGCCCTGTTGTTTTGGACTTTTTGGAGATTTTATTCCAAAGGGGAGAATGTGAGACCAAAGCAAGCTAGTGGTTTCAAGGATATGAGACCAAAGGGGAAGAATGTGAACATAGGAAGAGAAGATCAAAGAGGGCGATGGTAAGCATCCAAGCAAGTGTAAGTGGCTCTAATTTTGTCAATTTTTGCAAATTTATGCTTGCTTTGCTTGTGTTGTCATAAATCACCAAAAAGGGGGAGATTGTAGCGAACATGGCCCCATTTGCCATTTGTTCGAGTTGATTTTGGTGATTCATGCTAACACAAGTAATGGGACTAACCACATTGTCTAGCATGTCTTTGTAGGCATTCATAGGTCTCATGGATGTTACCACATGCTAACATACCATGCACAAGTTAACATACCATGCCCAAGCTAACATGTCATCCCACAAGTTAACATACCATGGACATGTTAGGTTACTTACAGCAAATTTGAGGACTTGGTATATATTTGGAGGCTATAAGTAATGGCATGTTAAGTATGTTAAGTATGTTAAGTTGAAGAAAAGATCCAAGTTGAAGACGCGAAGAAAAAGAAGGAAAAAGACACCGTCAGATGAACCGACGGTACCCAAATAGCAAGCGTCGGTGCAATCATTGGACGAGTTGGTACACTGGTTGAAACCCTAGGCACCGTCGGATGAACCGACGGTCCAATTTCTAGATGCGTCAGACGAGTTGCAGAGGAAGAGCAGCGAAGACAGTAGCACCGGATGATCTGACAGTCTGAGTGGGGACATCGCTGGTCTATCCGACGCTTAGTTTGAATCAAGACAGAGACAAGCCAAGACGAAGCCTTCAGCACCGGATGATCCGACGCCTTGGTTAAGGGGTGGCGTCGGTCTATCCGACGGTCGCGTGGAAGCTAACAGAGACGACTTGGTTGCGGGGTCTTCAGCACCGTATGATCCGACGGACCGTCGGTGCATAGCGTCGGAGCAGTTATGTCAGAGAATCTCAACGGCTATGTGATGTGGGAGGGGCACCGGATGAACCGACGCCCTGGAAAATCTAGCATCGGTTCATCCGACGCTACCTTTTTCAGTGGTCGTTAGCCAATGGCTAGTTTGATGCATTGGGCTATTTATACCCCCTCCACTCACTCATTTGAGGTTGCTGGATTGTGTGGAAGTGCATAGGAGTTCAAGACACCTACAAGATCATATCCAATCCATCCAAGTGAAGGACTGATTAGGCGACCAGAGAGGGGGGGAGTGAATGGGAGCCGATAAAAATTCTTCTCGAGGGAGATTGAAACTCCGACAAGACGAACTAGCTCGGTCGAACCCCCAAAATCACACGCTCCGCACTTCTACCTCCCGTTTGCCAAAACCACGTAGCCACTGGAGTGCTACTGGTCCTAGGAACAAACACTACCAGCAACCACAACACACACGCAGCACCGACAGCGGAAACAACTCGAAAGCCGGCTAACCAGAGGGGGCGGTTAGACCGGGTATAGGGGGCGGTTAGACCGCCTCCACCTGGCAACCAAGAAATCCTCCGAAACGCCTCTTCCGAGCACCAAAACTCACCACGGTTTCACCAACAGAGATCTTTGGTCAAGGCCATGCTAGCTACCAGAAAATCTTGGCGAAAACCAAAACTTCACCCAAGGGCCTAGGGGCGGTTAGACCGGCTACCTGGGGCGGTCTAACCTCCTGTACCCAGCAACGAACTCGGACCAAGAACACCTGGCAAACTGCACGAGAACGATCCCAAATTTCACCCAGACACTCCTCTGATCAAGGCGAACAAACTCACAGAGGAAAATCCGGCGAAACAAAACTTTGACCCGGAAACACCCAGGGCGGTTAGACCGCCCCCCTGTAGGCGGTTAGACCGCCCCTTCCAGAAAACGAACCCGCGGGTCAAACCTCAACTTCCTCGCGCCCGATCTCCCGAATCACTCCACGGATTGCAGCCAAACTTCGGGAATAGCTGGGTTACCTCCTGGGCAACCTCTACCTCAAAGGAATCGACCCGAAGCGCTCACAATCAAGAGGAATCGAAGAAATCGCTTCTCTAGGTCAAGAACTCGCCCAACTCGAGAAACCACCAAATCGAGTCCGATTCAAAGGGGATTTGGGGGCAAAGTCACCAGCCAAAGAGGCACAAGAACCTCATACGTGACACCCACCAAAAACCCCAAGAAATCATCCTCAAAACATCACCAAAAAGATCTCTGAAAATCAACACCAAAGAGACGGGAAAACCACCATGATGAACAACGCCAAACCTTCTATACATGCCATGAAAGGTTCGTACAAGGTCTAGCTTGCCACCCAAACATCCATCCCTCTCTCTAGATCTCACATGAAGCTCTCAAGCTAGCCTTCTAAAATCCTAAGGAAAATGGAGAACGAAAATGGAAAAACTAAATGAGCTAGGGTTCCAAGAGTTGGCTGCCATCCACCCATCTAATGAGTATATATGGAGGCACCCAAAAGACTAAACTACCCTTCACTAATAACTAGGGATACATGCCCCTCAAGGGCGGATTTGGAATTCTTGATGTCTTTACCATCGGACGGATGCCCGGCGACCGCACCCTGCGTAGCCTCCACGCAAGCCTTGCGATCCCGACGCGTGTCCTCCGCTTCGAAGCTTCTCGGCGCGGCGGCCGTGGCGGTCGGACCGCCCCCCCGGGCGGTTAGACCGGCCGGGGAATCCGACCGGCCCCCTAGGCGGTCCGACCGCCCCTCCCCGGGCGGTTGAACCGCCCGGGTGGCCGCACGTCCTCGTCGAGTCTTCGGCCTCGGTTTTGTGGCTCAACCGAGTAACCCAGTGGTTTTCTGGTGAACCACTGCAAACCCCGCGAACTCGGTGTAGCCTCCGCCAATCTCCACTAATGACTCGGCTCCCACGTAGTCCCGGCTCGCCCTTGGTTTTGAGGCTCTACCAAGAAACCGTCCACGACTTCATCTTGCTGTTCATGCCACCATGCGGCCCACACTTGACCCCACTGGCCACCGGTCCCTCGAACGAAGCCTACTTGTCTTCTCCACACACGGAGGCCTCACCGCAACGACCTTTCGCGCTTGTTCTTCACCCGCACCAACACGAGTCAAGCCGCAACCCCGCACCTCGCAATACTTAGCCAAGAATCAGTCCACACAACATTGTCAATCACTCATCACACAAGGAAGCGACCATCCACCGGTCCTCGAACCACACATGGTCCTCAATCTCCCCCTTGATGAGTGCATTGACAACACACATGATTTGTAACCAAAGATAAAAAGAAAAGAAAAGAAACTACTAAAACAAAAACTCCAACAAGTGATCAAAAGCCAAAGAAAGGCAAAGAACAAGATCACTTGAAGAAGAACAAGTCTCGGACCCCTTAGGCAAGGGCAACGGCTCGACACATCCGAGACAAAACCATGCTCAAACAAAGAGCGCAAACCACCGAACCAAAGCTCGAACACCACAAAGAGCTCCCCCTGCACATATGCAAACTCCCCCTGAACCAATGCATGCAAGAAGGTCACTTGGAAATGCATGACAAAGAGCAAACCAAGCTCACACTGCATAGGGCGGTTAAACCGCCTGCACAGGCCGGTTAAACCGCCCCTGGTCATGTGACCGCCCCCTGGGAGGTTAGACCGCCCCATGTGACCGCCCTGCAAAAACTTCTCTGAAAATTGCCGAACCACTTTGGACACCTTCCATTAGCTCCCAGGTGCCCAAATCATGCACAAACTTCTCCCCCTTGTTGACAATGCATGAATCAAGGCAAAATGCAAAAAGTTTCAACATATAGCTTCTCAAATATACAAAATTCATCACAAGAAGCTACACAAGTCCAAATGAGCAAGTTAGATACTCGACAGGTTCGTAATGACCTTAACTACGTGATCACCAAGTTTCACAACCATTGTACAAGGCTAAAAAGGATTTGAGTAATTTTGCGAAAAGTTACTCTCTCATAAGCAAATACCTAAACATGAGCAAAACATATCAAAATGGCAAAGCCACTCAAACTTCATGCTAGGACAGCCATTCTAATCATAAGACCATCATAAACACCCACAAGCACCTCATGTCATGTCAAAGCCACCGAGCCATGTGCCTACTTCTATGTATGAGACTTCTCATTGGTAGGCATCATGCAACGGTTTAGCACCCAAAGCAAATTAAATTCAGCACATATGACATGGGAGCATATTTTCCAAGCATTTTTCATTTCATTTTCAGATTTATAATTGGTACATGAAATGTCTTTGCGACAAAAAGGAACTTATGCCCCTCCACAAGATAAAACAAGAGGGCTAAACATTCATGATGGCAAATGAGCCTTTGGCCCCATATGATCAATAAACTAGCTATCCAACCACAAATTAAGCATAGCAAAGCCACTAAAACATGTCAAGATCATATAAAGACATTTACACATGAGACAGCATATATGTGACATTTTTCAAAAAATTAGCCATCAACCATGGATCATTCATCAAGATCATCAAGAGCTAAGCCAAACTAACCATAGCATACCAAACAAGCTCACAAGAACATATATAGCAACCCATGGTGAACAATGTATATAGGAGAAGCTTTTCCTATCCAATGCATAAGATACAAAATGCATGCAATCTAAGATACAAGGATGCCTACACATCATGTTACATATGCCATGCCAAATGCAAGAAATGCACAAAGGAAAGCTATACATATGCTACACAAGGAGCTTCACCACCAACTTATGAAACCAACCACACACACAAAGCTCACAAAAGACCGGCTCCTCGAGGGGAGGCAAAAAAGGGCTCGACACCACCGGCAAAAGAGCAAAAGAGCACAAAACTCACAAGCTCCCCCTAAACACATGCACTAGGGCCAAAGAGCATACAAAGCTCACCCTACACACATGATATAGAGAAGGAGCAAAACAAACCAAGTGGCTTGACCAAGGCCATACACTCGAAGGTCACAAAGCACTTACCTTTATAATTTCTTCACAATTCAATCATCCTTGTCCACCATCCCCGAAAGTGATGCACCTACATGTCACGACCGGGGTATGAGGCCGAAGAACCACCCCCAATATCAACCAAATGTTCTCCAGGCCTCCCACCTGCAACTCAAAACCAAGAGCGAGAACGAGCAAATGACTCAACACTGGGGTTAGTCCCAAAGGTGTGAAACCAGTGTCGGGCCATTTCCTCAAAAGTAGGGTTAGCAACATTCATCCTACCCTGCATATCAATACAGCGATCCATCCTGTCAAACCTATCAAACCTGAAACCACCATGGGAACACCACTCCCGTCTCACTGGAAAAGTACGAGTACCACGAAAGGGAAAGCATGGTCCGTAGCCCCTCTGAGACTCAAAGCTGCGACCTCTCCCAAACTCGTATTGATCACGAGGTGGAGAACATCCAGCAAACTCAACGCCACCAGACTCAAAGTGTATACCATCTGCACCATGACCAAGGGAACTGAAACCACCAGCATCACGACCTCGAAAACGAACCGCCGAAATGCGGGGAGGGCCGGTCTCGACCGCCTAGCCGGGCCGGCTCGACCGCCCTTCCCCGGGCGGGGGGCCGTCCGACCGCCCGGCCCGGGCCGGTCCGACCGCCCTCTCCGGACCACCACCGCGGCTACGGGATTTCTCATCTCCCCATGCCGGATCCTTACGCACAAAGCCCTTTCCCTTAGGCAGTGGCATACGAGACTCGGGCACACCATGAGAAGGGTGGTACCTGTCCTTGTTCGCCCACTCCTTAGCCATTCTCGCCTCTCTCTTTCTCTTATAGCAAAACTCTCTCTTGTGACCATCCTTTCCACAAAACTCACAATGGAAAAGAATTGGTTTGGGCTTAGGCTTGGGGAGAGGCTCTCCACTTGGTTTCTCACTAGGCTTTTCACTTGCCTTCTCACTCGGTTTTTCTCTCGGTTGGTTTGGCTTGGATGCAAACTTGTCTTTGGGTGTGGGTTGTGGTGGAACTGAAACATTCCCAAATTTCCTTTCTCTCTCACCACTGCCCTCACCAACCTTATCCAATCCCAAAGCCCAACCATCAAAGCGCTTACAGCTAGCAATCATCATACCAAGCCGAGGTTCTTGACTCGACAACCAACTCGCCGCTTCACGCAACTTATCATTCTCATCTTGCAAGCGACCAACACATTTTGCAAGATCCAAATTCTTCATAGCATGCAACTCACATGTAGAACAAGAAGTAGGAATAGGCACTTTCAAATCAGCCTCTAGCGAACCAATGCGAGAGCGAAGCTCAACAATTTTCTCATGCAAACCAGGGCAAGAAGTGCAAGCACCAAGCAAAGTGGGTCTAGATTGTAGCTCAGCCAACTCAACCCTAAGCACATCTAGTTCCTCACACTTGGAGGCATACTTTTCCCTAAGATCAGTCAAGTCAGCTAGGAAAGCAGAGCAATCAACACAATCATTCTCATCAGAAACAACAGGGCTAGCCTTAAGAGAATCAATTTCAAGCTTGCTATCAAGAACCTGTGTTTCTAGCTCAGCCACTCTAGTCCTTGCATCCTCGAGCAAAGATCTAAGCTCCTTCCTAAGCTTCTTAGCCTCTCTAAGCATGTGATCGCGATTATCAAGCAAGTCAACCAACTCCTCATTCTCCTTGCGCAAAGAAGAGAGCTCATCACATACCTCATCCTCGAAATCCAAGTCCGAGGCGTCCTTCTGGCTTCTCTTGCTGCTCGAACTGCGAGCCATGCCGCAGAAGTCGTCCTTGAGGCTTAGGCCCGTCACACAAAGGCCGTTGAGATACTTGCCGAGGTTCTTCTTCTTCTTCTTGTCATCCTCTTCGTCTTCATCACTTGAGCTTGAAGACGTGTCCTCGGAATCGGACTCGATGTCGCTCGATCTCTTCACCTTCTCTCGAGACCAAGCCTTCTTCCCATGTTCATGATCTTTCTTCTTGGACTTCTTCCTCTTGTCCATGAACTTGTGCTTGTCGTGGTTGTTCACCTTCGGACACTCGGCGAAATAGTGTCCAGCCTTGCCGCACTTGAAGCATGTCCTCGTGTTCCTCCTCCTGTTCACTCGGTTCTCGTGGAGCCTCTCGAACCGCCTCGTCAGGAGCGCCAGCTCGTCCTCTCCAAGCTCGTCGAACTCCTCATCTGTCATAGACATCAAAGAGGAAAAAGAGAACATCCTGGTGGATGGGTTAGTGTTAGCCTTTCCTTTCAAACCACCAACGAGGGCAAGACTATGAGAATCAGTCGGCCCCTCGAGCTTGGCAGTCATGCCCCTATCCACCTCAGCCGACTTGAGCTTCGAGAACAGCTCGTTCACCGTCAGAGTGTCATACTTCTCCGACTCCACTATGGCCTCGAACTTTCCGCCCCAAATCGTACGATCCAAAGAGTGTAAAAGCTTAACCGCTCTATCATGATCATCGTACGCGAGCACGTCCATATTGGCCCTCATGTTGTTCACAACCACCGTGAACCTCTGAAACAAGGCATCAATGGACTCACCGGGGAGATGAGTGAAGTTCTCGTACTCTCTCCGGTAAGTCGCATACATCCGTGCTCGAACTCCGGGCGTTCCCAACATGAGCCTCCTTCAACACCGCCCAAATCCTACAAGCCAAGTGCTCGGTGTGCACCCGATCGAAATCAGGCTGACACAAAGCACGAAACAAGTAGTCGACCGCCTTATTGTTGGCGTCGAATCTGTCCCTCGACCCTGGAGCGAGAAAATCCATCGGCTGGACATATCCTGTGTCCACCGTGACATCCCACAGAGTCTGACCCTTTTCGCGGAGGAACGCACCCATCCGCTTGCTCCACATCTGGTAGTTCTTGCCATCAAAGTGTGGAGGACCCAAACCCCGTTCCTGGTACGCCATCCTTGGATCTTAGAGTGGTTAGAGTCAACAAAGACCCGAACCTGCTCTGATACCACTTGAAGGACCAATTAGGCGACCAGAGAGGGGGGGGGGAGTGAATGGGAGCCGATAAAAATTCTTCTCGAGGGAGATTGAAACTCCGACAAGACGAACTAGCTCGGTCGAACCCCCAAAATCACACGCTCCGCACTTCTACCTCCCGTTTGCCAAAACCACGTAGCCACTGGAGTGCTACTGGTCCTAGGAACAAACTCTACCAGCAACCACAACACACACGCAGCACCGACAGCGGAAACAAGTCGAAAGCCGACTAACCAGAGGGGGCGGTTAGACCGGGTATAGGGGCGGTTAGACCGCCTCCACCTGACAACCAAGAAATCCTCTGAAACACCTCTTCCGAGCACCAAAACTCACCACGGTTTCACCAACAGAGATCTCTGGTCAAGGCCATGCTAGCTACCAGAAAACCTTGGCGAAAACCAAAACTTCACCCAAAGGCCTAGGGGCGGTTAGACCGGCTACCTGGGGCGGTCTAACCTCCTGTACCCAGCAATGAACTCCGACCAAGAACACCGGCAACCGCACGAGAACGATCCCAAATTTCACCCGGACACTCCTCCGATCAAGGCGAACAAACTCAAAGAGGAAAATCCAGCGAAACACAACTTTGACCCGGAAACACCCGGGCGGTTAGACCGCCTCTCGTAGGCGGTTAGACCGCCCCTTCCGTAAAACGAACCCGCGGGTCAAACCTCAACTTCCTCGCGCCCGATCTCCCGAATCACTCCACGGATTGCAGCCAAACTTCGGGAAAAGCTGGGTTACCTCCTGGGCAACCTCTACCTCAAAGGAATCGACCCAAAGCGCTCACAATCAAGAGGAATCGAAGAAATCGCTTCTCTAGGTCAAGAACTCGCCCAACTCGAGAAACCACCAAATCGAGTCCGATTCAAAGGGGATTTGGGGGCAAAGTCACCAGCCAAAGAGGCACAAGAACCTCATACGTGACACCCACCAAAAACCCCAAGAAATCATCCTCAAAACATCGCCAAAAAGAGCTCCGAAAATCAACACCAAAGAGACGGGAAAACCACCATGATGAACAACGCCAAACCTTCTATACATGCCATGAAAGGTTCGTACAAGGTCTAGCTTGCCACCCAAACATCCATCCCTCTCTCTAGATCTCACATGAAGCTCTCAAGCTAGCCTTCTAAAATCCTAAGGAAAATGGAGAACGAAAATGGAAAAACTAAATGAGCTAGGGTTCCAAGAGTTGGCTGACATCCACCCATCTAATGAGTATATATGGAGGCACCCAAAAGACTAAACTACCCTTCACTAATAACTAGGGATACATGCCCCTCAAGGGCGGATTTGGAATTCTTGATGTCTTTACCATCGGACGGATGCCCGCAACCGCACCGCGTAGCCTCGACGCAAGCCTTGCGATCCCGACGCGTGTCCTCCGCCTTCGAAGCTTCTCGGCGCGGCGGCGTGGCGGTCGACCGCCCCCCGGGCGGTTAGGACCGGCCCGGGGAATCTGACCAGCCCCAGGTGGTCTGACCGCCCCTCCTGGGCGGTTGAACCGGCCTGGGTGGCCGCACCTCCTCGTCGAGTCTTCGGCCTCGGTTTTGTGGCTCAACCGAGTAACCCAGTGGTTTTCTGGTGAACCACTGCAAACCCCGCGAACTCGGTGTAGCCTCCGCCAATCTCCACTCATGACTCGGCTCCCACGTAGTCCCGGCTTGCCCTTGGTTTTGAGGCTCTACCAAGAAACCGTCCACGACTTCATCTTGCTGTTCATGCCACCATGCGGCCCGCACTTGACCCCACTGGCCACCGGTCCCTCGAACGAAGCCTACTTGTCTTCTCCACACCGGAGGCCTCACCCCCGCAACGACCTTCCGCGCTTGTTCTTCACCTGCACCAACACGAGTCAAGCCGCAACCTGCACCTGCAATACTTAGCCAAGAATCAGTCCACACAACGTTGTCAATCACTCATCACACAAGGAAGCGACCATCCACCGGTCCTCGAACCACACATGGTCCTCACCAAGTGCTTAATTGCTCATCCTTAGACTTGCATATGCTTTGTGTATGTGCTTAGTGCTAGGCTTAGCTTAGAGCTGAGTGAGTGCAAGGTTGTGCCAACCTTGTGAGGTGATTCTTGAGTGAATCAAGTTGTACAAGGTTCGCCGGAAGCCTTGGGGCCTAAGTGGCTCACCGGCAATCGTCATCGACCCTCCGGCTTGGTGTGGAGCGGCGAGGACACTTTGTGCGGGGGACGTGGAGACCCCCTCCTGAGTGGAGAGGCTCCTTAGTGGAGGCGGCATCAAGGTGACCAAGGGAGCTTGGCAAGTGTCTAAGTGGCTAGCCTTTGTGGCGAGTCAAGTGGGGCTCTTGGGAGAGACTTGGTGACCGGGAAGCAATACTCTTGTATTGATTTAATTGATGAATCTTGCTCACCATCTTGCAATGAGAATGTTGTTGTAGAAACATGTGATTGTCTCATAGGCAAGAAAAATGATGAGCTCAAGCAAGAAGTGAAATGGCTCCGAGAGAAGTTGACTAACTTGATGGGCAAGGGCAAGAACAATGAAGAACAAGTGGACATCTCTCAAGACATGAAGAGCAAAGTCCAACCTTCTCAAGATAACCGTGATCCCATGTGAAGAAGCTTGAGAAGTGTGCAACCGTGACTTGCTACAACTGTCATAGGGAAGGGCACTGTTGACGGTTAATAATTGTATCAAAGTTCGTTCGTGACTCGCAAGCGTACAAGTCTCCCGTCGTAGTCAAGGGACCCTTCTTCCCTCGAGTGGTGAACCCAAGGTATCGAATCCGTGGAACAAATGTGTGACGCAAGAATTAATCTATTAAAGCCAAGTAACTGCAATCTTCAATAAAGAACCAGATACATCTAAGTAAAAGAAACAAAACGAATCTAATCTACTAAAAACCGGAGAAAACAAAGTAAGATTAGGTAGATAAACCAATCTAGAGGGATCGGGGTAAGCCTTTCGTTGAAGTTCCAAGCAAAAGAAGAAGTAGCAAATCGAATCTTAATAAAAGCCTCTTTAAATCGTGGTTTCCCGTCCAAATCCGAAAATATCCGCCTTTCGAGACCCCCGTTCTGTCACAACGTATCCCTATTCATGCGGGGAGCTTAGGGCGAGTCAAAAGACAAGTCGAGATTCTTTCGGAAGATCCGGCGTGTACCTCTAGCCACCGCGGCTACAAGAACACCCTATGTAATCTATCTCGAGAATAGAATTGAAATAAGCAAAGCCGATCGAAAAACGAAATCTTCAAGGAAACACTTGATCGCTGGGAAAAGATTCAACTTGATAATTCAACTATAACAATGATACATACACAAGATCACCACCGGGATCCTTCCTTGATCTTGCTTCTAGCTCGGGAACTCCGACGTGGTCTTCCTTGCAAGGTTCCCACGTCGGCTAGGGAAACCCTAGTCAACTAGCTCGACCCTCTCCTCTCCTAGATGGTGTCCCTCTCCTCTCTCGCTTCTCGGCGGCCGAAGACGAAATCTTCTCTCGCGTGGCTCTCGGTCGTGGGACTATAAATAGCCCGATCGGCAGCCTAGGGCAAAGGGCGTCGCATTTGGGCCCTAAATGGGCTCGGGCCGACCGGACCGGGCCGGCCGGCCCGGGCCCATTTAGGCCCGGCCCCGCGGGCTCCTTTGCCCGAGGTCGGTTCCCTTGCTTCCCGGATGCTTCCCCCTTCGCATATGGGTCCATGTCGTCGGTTTCTCTCCGAATTGGACTCAACTCCTTGTCTTGGAAGATTCAAAGCACTTTTCCGGTCGGGTCCCCGGAGTATGTCGTCTTCTCGGATCAAGTCCCCGGCTTCTTGGAGTTAGTTTTGCTTCATTGCATGACTTGTTCGGGGCTTCAAAGTCTTGTCATGAGGTGCTTGATGAACTTATCCCGAAAGTCTTGCATTCAACACTAAATCCCCGCATAAACATTAAACTCCAAAAACGACATGCACACGTGAACTTGTTATACCACGGGGGTTAGTACCAATGGATAAAGTATAAAATTCATGCCAACACCGAAGGTAAACTCATGGCTAGGTTGACGGATTTTCACCGTCAACATCTCCCCCATGCTTAAACCTTGCTCGTCCTCGAGTAAGCCTTCGATGGATATCATCATTGCTAAACAATGTTTAAACTTTGCATTTGACCATACATGAGAAAACATAATGCTCTCAAAATATTAATTCATTAAAGTTCCATAATGTACTAGCCTTCATCTCCACGGAGGGTGGATTCTTATTAAGCTTATCCCACAAGTATTAACATGCTCACAAAGTTTTAAATGGATCTCGAATTTTTGAAATGAAGATCGAGATAAAGAAAAGCTAAACCAAATTCACAAATTTAAATCATCTCATGTATTGCTCATAAACTCTCATCTCACTTGTCTCTCAAGCCTATATATTCTACTCCTTTCCCTCTCATATATATGTGGAAGGCTTTATATGGAGCTTTGGGAAAGTTTAGTCCTAACAAGAATTTATAAGTGAGGTGTTGTCATAACAAGACAAGCTTCTCATGGTCTTACCGAGACTCGTCAAAAAGGTCATTGGAAAATAATGTTAAATCAAGGAGGGGAAAGAGAAAAATACACACACTTTTAGATAGGTGGACATGTGCAAATGGCGGAGAGTGATCCCGAGGCACAAAAGAAGTCCTCGTTATCGGATTGCACATGGTTGGAAAATGAGAATGGATCTTTTTATCTTGAAGCCTTGAATGCACTCTTAGAGAACCGGGGAGTTCATTTTACGCACAAATATATTTTTTTCTTTTTCTTCTCTTTCTTATATTTCTCATTCTTTTCTTTCTTTCTTTCTTATATATATATATATTTTTTTCTTTCTTCACCTTGGAAGTCATGTACATCGCCGAATTTTTTTTCTTTCATCATTATATATTTTTTTAAAATACTCCCTTTTGAACTCTAAGGCAGCACCGTACCTACCTCCTCCCCCATGCTTAGACGTTGCTCGTCCTCGAGCAAAGAGGCGAAAAATAAGGTAGGTACCGGAGATATTTTCCTTGGAGAGATACTTGAAATCTTCAACGTTGGCACCGTCTTGCGATCTTCCTTGAATTGATGATCCATTCTCAATGATAGGTTGTGGTCAAGGAGGTAATCACAAAAATGATATTTGGTTTAAGGGTGGATATCCGGCGAAGTTTGTGAGATCACCGATGCGGGGATACACAATGCACGGATAAAAGGCTAGCAAAAAGATAGATACGCAAAAGCGGAATGACCAGCTTCTTAGTCTCGGGCCAGAGAAATCATGGCCTGCAATAACGCACTCAAAAATAAATCTTGTACACTAAGGTTTAAGCACTCAAATATATATAAGGCTTTGGATAGGTAGAGCAACACACAAGTGATATTTGTGACAAGGTTAGCAATATTTTTGAGCATAAAAGACATCTTCAATCCATTCATAACTTGAGAGCACATAAAACACTATGGGTCTTTATTTTAATCATAACCTCCGCTGAAAATTAAGCTAGCATTTAAATAAATTCAGATCTGTATTTTTAAGAGAGCACTAGCTTAAACATGCATAAATCAACTACAAAGATGAACAAAGCTGCAATTTTAATCATATATCAACATGGCACAAATTTTGTAACTTTTCCAATGATAAAAATCAAGGTGGTGACTTTATTAAAGGTGATATCAAGCTGAAATACACACTGAAAATAAACATAACAAGCTTGCTGAAATTTAAATAAAAACAGAAAAATACTACGCAAACACATAAGAGCAAAAGCTGAAAATTACGAGAGAAAAAGAAAAGAAGAGAAAACTAAGGTTCCTTAAGTCCTCTAATCCTCCGCCGGTGGTTGATGTTGATAGTCTTGATAATAATAGCCTTGCTCATAATATGAATGAACGCTTCCTCCGTCGAATTGATTTGGCTCTACAAGGTGAAGGCGACCAAGTTCAAAGGCAATATTTGCGTTGCCTTCACCGAGTTGAGCTGCGTTGGATTGGATGGCTGCGATATTTTGAGCATTTCTTGCAGCGTATCCTCCAATAATAGCCATGCTTTGTTGTGGTTGGGGATGATGAGCGTAGGCCTCCGCGAAGTTAACGTTGGGCACAATATAATTTTGAGGGGGTACCGGTGCACCACCCCCCCATGCTTGTTGTTGAGACCCTCCGTAATAACTAGGCGGAGGAGGAACCCCGCCGGATGGTTGCACATTGGGTTGTGCTCCACCCTCTTGTGCGGAGGATGTTCCCTCTTCTACGATCCTTCCTCTTTTGTTCTTCCTTGCGGGGACAAGTATTCCCTCTTCCAACCAATCTTCCCTTCCTTCGGTGAAAAGCCTAAGCCTCTCATCCGGAAGAGGGAGGTTCACAATGGCCAATCGGTAACCTCTTCTCTCATCTCCACTAATGTACTTGCCTTGCCGCAAGTACTCAAAACCGAGAGAGGTACCGCGCAAAAGGTGAGCGGGGTTTCTTGCGATCCCCGGTCGCAAGGAAAAGGCCAACATGGAGAGGTAACACCCCGAACCAATATCACTAGCCCCCGATGTTGCTTCACAACACCAACGGTTGATCATGAGGTAAGAGGGGTCGATTGGCTGCCCGGCAATCAAAGCCGAGTATAGCCAATTTAACTCCGTGTCGGTCACCTTTGTTTCCCTCATCCTCCCCAATACCCTCTTGCACATCCAAGAGTGAAATATCCGGATAATGGGGTTGCGGATGCTTTTGCGTTGTTGATGGGCATCTCCGGAGATCATGCCCCAAAATTCCGCCAACATGCCGGGAGGCACGTCGACTTTCTCCGAGCGCCCTTGTGGAATCCAAGCAGCTCCCTTACGTGCTCGTAGGGAACCACTTGTTGGATTCCCTCCAAACGGAATGACAAGCATTGCACCCCATCATCATCAACGATGGGTGCCATAGTCATTAAAATTTCCAAGGTGTAACCCAAGTGGGTGTCCACCGAGATTCCGTTGGAGAACCGAATCCACCCGAGGTGCCCCAACATGTAGTTTATGTCGGTGCGAAAACCCAAGGTGTGGAGTGCTTGGTCGTCGATCTCGACGTTTGGCACAAGCCTCTTCTCAAGATTGGCGAGCCTATCCTCTTCCTCCGCCGACATGATGATGAAGCCGTACGAAGATTGTGTCGGGGGTGTAAGGAGGTGGTGCGGTTGAGCGAGTCGATCGTCGTGGTGGCGCGGGTTGCTCCTCCGTGTGCCCACGAGGTTCGGTGAACCTCATGGAAGTGCTTCTCGCAGCCCTCATCCCACCAAGGAGGAGAGCGTCGTTCCTCCTTGGTGGTGCCGTGTCCGTCTCCATGCTCCGGGAGACTCGGAAACCGAGTGCCTCCTCGAAGACGTGGTTGATGACGGCTTGGACGACGACGAACTCTTCTTCTTAGAGAAGAGACTTGTGGTCTTCTTCCACATGCTTGCTGCACTCTTTCTTCAACTAAAAATCCGGGTTGCAACCGGTAAACTAGGCACTTAAACTCTTTGCTTCGGATGTGGACTTTGAGTGGATTAGGGAGGTGGATTTTTTCTTGAGCTCTCAAGCTTGGGTGGTTGGCTAAGTCTACGGAGGTTCTGAGCACACAAACTTGAACACACAAACAAGGGAAGGAGAGGGAAGCTTGCTCCGAGAAGACGGGCGCCGGGGGGCGCCATTTATAGGGCGGCCGGCCGGCCTAGGCCGGCCGGCCTGGGGTCCTCCGGCTCCTCCTCGGCGCGTCTTTCTCCAAAGACGATCATTTCGCCTCGCAACTTTCCCCGCCCGCGTGCTCCACAAGTTGCACCGCCCAAACGCTCTCGTCCACTCCTTTTCTTGAATTATTGGTCCTCCCACTTGATGCTCCATGCTTTGGGTCATGTCCATGCTCCCTAGCTCCACTTGCTTCACATGCCACCATTGAAATCCTGCAAAGTTGATGCTTGCTGCCCACCATGCTTGTCCTTTGCATGTGGAATTGGTGAAAGTTGATAAAAGGGAATCCAATGGTGCATGCATGATTAATTCAAACTTGATTGCCTCCATTTAGGTGTGTTTAAGGTTAAGCACTCCTCTAATTCGAATTTTAAAATATTTTTCAGAGCCATGCAAGAGCTTGAGCATAATTTTAGAGAAGTTTTTAAACCATTAAAAACAAATGTAAGTCGAAAATATTTTTCGACTACGTCGATTTTCGTCTTACCGGTATAGTTTGCTTTCATCGGTTGAGAGCGAACGTTTTCCCGGTTTGATCATGGGGGCATAGGTTTAGGTTCTAATTTTGGCTAAATAAGAAAGATTTTGAATAAAACAAAATTAGAATGGGCTTAGAAAAATTCTAATCCTAGAGAAACCAAGGGTAAAGATTTTTAAGATCAACCAAAAGCTTTGATTTCTAGGTTCACGCGAGTCCTACCACGTGCTGAATTTTTATAACACTTGAATATAAATCGTGGCTCTACTCGTGTGGTTTTAGCATGAAAAATAAGCCAACCTCAGCACCATAATGAGGGTGAAAGGTTGAGCTAAGGTTCTGAAATTATTTGGTTGAGGGGTTTCTCGAAAAGAAAAGAATCAAACAAGCACATAGGAGGGTTCATGCAAAGGGTTTATAATAAAGCAAACACTCAATCAAGAATTATGTCTCTAATATTGTTCAACCACTTCTAAGTCTAATGTCTTTGCGTAATAAAACTCAAAAACTAAATTATTAAAAATACTCGAAAAACCCGGAATCGGGTTGTCCTCCCGTAGCTTATTCTTGACTTGACTTGACGAAACGGGTTGCCTCCCGCCTAGCGCTTCGTTTATAGTCTATAGCTAGACTTCTTCACTTGATTACTCCGGATCAACGCTCTTTGCGGGCGTTGCAATCTTGGGTACCCACTTCCGCACCATCTTGGGCGCGGGCTTGTCTTTTGGCTTGGCCGGCTTAGTCATTTTTTTGGTCTTCACGGGCGGCTTCTCTTCCTTTGTCTTGACGGATGCAACACCTTCTTTAATTTTCGTTACGTTCACTTTTTTCGGCTCCTTCTTCTTTTTCAGCCCCTCCGTTTGTTTTGGTTCTATCTTCACTCCAATCATGTTGCATGCCTCAATCCTTGGACGGAACTTGAAGGAACTCCTTTCTCCGTTGATATCGAACATGATCTCCCCCTTGCCAACATCAATAGTTGCTCCCACGGTCTTGAGGAACGGCCTTCCTAGGATGAGCGGCGGCTTCTCCCTCTCTCCCATCTCGAGCACAACGAAGTCGACGGGGATGAAGTGGTGTCCAATCTTCACGGGTACATCTTCAGCAATGCCCAAGGGATAGCGAATGGAGTTGTCACCCAGCTCCAAACATATTCCCGTAGGCTCCATCGGTAGGCGTAGCTTCTCGAACACATCCCTCGGCATGACACTCACACTAGCTCCAAGGTCGCATAACGCCTTCTCGAAGTTGAAAGAACCAACTGAACATGGAATTGTAGGGCACCCGGGGTCTTTTTGCTTCTCCGGCCCATAAGCAATAGCCGCACTACACTCCTCGGACATCTTGACATGATCTACCCCGAGTGTTGCTATCTCATATTTATTTGCAAGAATGTCTTTAAAGTAACGAGAATATGTAGGTACTTGTAGGGCATCTAGTAACGGCATGTTGATGCTAAGTCTACGCACAACTTCCACAAACTTCTCAAAGTGGTTGTCAAGTTTACCTCGGAAGTAGCGTGGCTTGAGTTGCGGTATCCTCGTGTCATCTTCCAGGCATCTCAAATTCGGGTTCCTCGGTGACGATCCCCGTAACCTTCTCTTTAGCAGCCTCCTTCCACCTCGGTGGACGGTTTCGGCTTTCTTGCTCCCGCGGTACGTTCCGGATCTTCGGTCTCCTTCCCCGAACGTGTTTGAATGGCCTTCGCCGATTCGGGACATTTGGGTTGTCCCGAAGCTTCCCTTCATCATTAGTGAGGCGCCCGCAAGTTGTCCAACTTGCGTCTCGAGCATCTTCATCATGTTGAGCACTTGATGATTGGAACTTCCGACCTCCGTCACTTTGCTATCGATGTTCTCCAACACCTTGTCTATGGTCTTGAACTTGGTGACGGTGTCCTTGTTGATCTTAGCTTGCTCATCCATGAACTCCTTCAATTGTATCCGAAGTGGAACCGCGTTAGGAATAGATGAGCTTGCATTAAATTGAGGCCTACCTTGCCCGTAGCGGAAGTTCGGCAATTCTCCCTTCCTCATGTAGTCGAGCACTTTGGCTTCCTCCGGACAATCTTTGCGGACATGGCCATACTCTCCACATTCTTCGCATGTGGACCTTGCTTCGGCGGCCTTCAAGTCTTGAGCCTCTTTCTTTTCTATCTCCATCTTCTCCAACCTCCTCATGAGCGAGTCGATCTTGCCTTCGAGTATGTCTTCCTTCTCCACTTGCAAGACTCCTTTGACGTTCCCCATAGGTTGAGCCGGGTGTAGGCGCCCGGATGACGCCCACGTGTCATTATCCGCGACCTTCTTGAATAGCGTGAAAGCTTCCGTCGGTGTAAGCTCGATGATAGATCCTCCCGCCGATGCATCGATGATCGTCCTTGACGCCATGGTGAGTCCTTGATAGAACTTTTGCACGAGGTCTTCTTTCGGGAACTTGTGATGTGGAACCGCCCGGTGTACTCGTTGAAGCGCTCGAATGCCTCCGAGATAGTTTCGTAGGATATTGAACAAAGGTGGCAATCTTATTACGCAAGCTTTGAGTTTTACCCGGTGAGTAGTATTCCTTCATGAAAGCCTTCATCAACGTGTTCCAATTTTGCACCGTCTCCGCCGGTTGAGAGTGGAACCATTGCAACGCCTTCCCGAGTAGTGAAAACGGAAAAAGCCTTGCCCTCATTTGATCTTGAGTCACCCCATCCATGTTGAAAGTCTGACATAGTTGAATGAATGCTTGGAGGTGAAGGTTCGGATCCTCTTTGCCGGTGAAGGGTGAATGTTGCACCATGCGGATTGTTGAGGTCTTGATCTCGAACGGTCTTCCGATCTCGTCGAGGTTCAAGATTGGTAGGTCGATGATGTCTGGGGTGCATAGCTCCCCAATCTTGCGTTCTTCCGGTGGTTGGTCACCCATTGATGGACGTCGGTTCTCCCGCGGACTTTGAGGTGGTGAATTCTCCGAGATTCCGCGATCCTTCGTCTTCCGACTCCGAATCTACAAAATCCAGCTTTTTAGCTTGATGTGCTTCGCGTCTCCTTAGCCTCGTAAAGTTTTTTCCGGATCATCCACAAAATTATTGGGTTTGTTGGAGAGGTAGCCGTCCATCTCCCGTTAGGGTTAGCAATAAACAAAATATGCAAAAGAAACTAGAAAACAAAACAAATCTATAAAGACTAGAGTTAGACAAACTAGATTAGATGTATTTTGAGGATGATTGAAGCTTATTAGATGCAAAAATAAAACAAAATCAGTACTGAAAATTACAAAAAAAAGCAATAAAAAATCAAATCTTGATCACTTGTTCCCCGGCAACGGCGCCAGAAAAAGGGGCTTGTTGACGGTTAATAATTGTATCAAAGTTCGTTCGTGACTCGCAAGCGTACAAGTCTCCCGTCGTAGTCAAGGGACCCTTCTTCCCTCGAGTGGTGAACCCAAGGTATCGAATCCGTGGAACAAATGTGTGACGCAAGAATTAATCTATTAAAGCCAAGTAACTGCAATCTTCAATAAAGAACCAGATACATCTAAGTAAAAGAAACAAAACGAATCTAATCTACTAAAAACCGGAGAAAACAAAGTAAGATTAGGTAGATAAACCAATCTAGAGGGATCGGGGTAAGCCTTTCGTTGAAGTTCCAAGCAAAAGAAGAAGTAGCAAATCGAATCTTAATAAAAGCCTCTTTAAATCGTGGTTTCCCGTCCAAATCCGAAAACATCCGCCTTTCGAGACCCCCGTTCGTCACAACGTATCCCTATTCATGCGGGGAGCTTAGGGCGAGTCAAAAGACAAGTCGAGATTCTTTCGGAAGATCCGGCGTGTACCTCTAGCCACCGCGGCTACAAGAACACCCTATGTAATCTATCTCGAGAATAGAATTGAAATAAGCAAAGCCGATCGAAAAACGAAATCTTCAAGGAAACACTTGATCGCTGGGAAAAGATTCAACTTGATAATTCAACTATAACAATGATACATACACAAGATCACCACCGGGATCCTTCCTTGATCTTGCTTCTAGCTCCGGGAACTCCGACGTGGTCTTCCTTGCAAGGTTCCCACGTCGGCTAGGGAAACCCTAGTCAACTAGCTCGACCCTCTCCTCTCCTAGATGGTGTCCCTCTCCTCTCTCGCTTCTCGGCGGCCGAAGACGAAATCTTCTCTCGCGTGGCTCTCGGTCGGGGGACTATAAATAGCCCGATCGGCGGCTAGGGCAAAGGGCGTCGCATTTGGGCCCTAAATGGGCTCGGGCCGACCGGATCGGGCCGGCCGGCCCGGGCCCATTTAGGCCCGGCCCCCGCGGGCTCCTTTGCCCGAGGTCGGTTCCCTTGCTTCCCGGATGCTTCCCCCTTCTCGCATATGGGTCCATGTCGTCGGTTTCTCTCCGAATTGGACTCAACTCCTTGTCTTGGAAGATTCGAAGCACTTTTCCGGTCGGGTCCCCGGAGTATGTCGTCTTCTCGGATCAAGTCCCCGGCTTCTTGGAGTTAGTTTTGCTTCATTGCATGACTTGTTCGGGGCTTCAAAGTCTTGTCATGAGGTGCTTGATGAACTTATCCCGAAAGTCTTGCATTCAACACTAAATCCCTGCATAAACATTAAACTCCAAAAACGACATGCACACGTGAACTTGTTATACCACGGGGGTTAGTACCAATGGATAAAGTATAAAATTCATGCCAACACCGAAGGTAAACTCATGGCTAGGTTGACGGATTTTCACCGTCAACAGGCACAAGTTCTACAAATGCCCTCAAGTTGTCAAGAAGATGGACAAGGGCGCAAAGAAGAAGTTGAACCCCACCATCAAGAGCTCCGTCATTTACACCAAGCCCAACTGCAAGAACAAGACCAAGAGCAACACCTACGTCAGCAAGGAGGCAAATGGCAAGGTGGTTGCACACAAGGTTGGGAAGATGAAGGAGGAGCGGGGTTGGAACCAACCCATTTGGGTGCCCAAGGAAGTCATCATCAACATGAAGGGGCCTCAAATGGTTTGGGTTCCAAAGGCCACTTGAAGGCTTTGAGAGCGGGGACTTGGGAGGCTTGACACAATCAAGATGAGAAGATTCAAGCCTAGAAGCCAAGCTTACAAGTAGGACATGTTTTGCCCAAGTTCCCCGGTTGAGGTAATGGAAACTTGAACCGATCTCATGTATCATCGTAGCTCCATTGCCTTGTTTAGGTTGCATCTGTTGCAATGTTTACATATGGCAGGTTGCTTGTGTCATGTGCTAACCCATGAGCAATCTACATGGTTTGATTAGTGTGTAGGAAAGCTACACTTGTTCTTTCATGATGCATGTTTTCATATATATCTCTTTGCATCATGAGCAAGCTATAGGGTTAGCTTCCCTTTTGTTGTCATAAACAATGTGCATACATTTGGTTGGTGATTTGAAGGACCGATACGGCGAACCAGAGGGGGGGGGAAGTGAATGCGAGCCGATAAAAATTCTTCTCGAAGGAGATGGAAACTCCAACAAGATGAACACGGCTTCCAACACATGTCTCCGACTCACTTCCCGAGTTGGTCAAGCCCACGTAGCCACTAGAGTGCCACTGGACCTAGGAACCAACACACAACCTTCCGACCCGAGAAAGCAGCGGAACACCAAACCTCGAGTCTACAGACCAACACCGGTCAGACCGGTGAGCACCACCGGTCAGACTGGTCCCTGTTGGTGAACCTTGGCAACTTCCACTAAGTGGCTTCACACCGGTCAGGCCGGTGCAACACACCGGTTAGACCGGTCGGAGCCTGAAAGCCCCCAAATCACCAAACAGGCCTACCAACCTCCAAACGGACCCAAACTCAAAACGGCTGCAATACAGGACAACAGCAAACACACCGTGACGTTCACCCGAGCAAAAACCCACCAAGGTTTGTACCGGTCAGACCGGTCAAGAGCACCGGTCAGACCGGTGTAGCCTGGGCAGCTCGGGATGAACAACACCCGCGGGTCAACTTCTCCAAATCCAAACCTCGATCTCCCAAATCGCTCCACGGACTTGAACAAGACTTTGGGGATAATAGGAACACCTCATGAGGAGTCCATAGCCAAGTTTAATCCCACCAAAACTTGTCCAAAAAGGAGGAATCGAAGAAATCCTGCCAAGAACACCTCTAACCTAGAACTCGGAAAACCCCAAAATCGAGCCCCTTTGCTCACGGATTTGGGAGGGGAATCACAGCCCAAAAAACCACGAAGGGTTCCCACCAATTTCCCCCATCAAATCCCCAAGAGAAAGGTCCCGAAAACAACCCAAGAAAAACACCAAGAAAGGTCTCCGAAAATCACCACCAAGAACAACCAGGAAAACCACAACAAGGCCTTGAGGAACCACGCCGAATGATCTATACATGCCACAAAGGTTCATACAAGGTCTAGCTTGCCGCCCGATCATCCAACCCTCTCAACAAGATCTCACCATGAAGCTCTCAAGCTAGTCCTATGGAAATCCTAAGAAAATAGGAATGGAAAATAGGAAAGCAAATGAACTAGGGTTCCAAGAGCTTGGCTGCCATCCTTTCACCTCTTGGGTTATATGGAGGCAACCGAAAGTCTAAAATACCCTTCTCTAAAATACAAGCCCCTCAAGGGTGGTTTTGGAAGACTTGAAGTTTTCTCCATCGGATGGATGCCCGGCGACCGTAACCTGCTTAGCCTCGACGCAAGCCTTGCGATCCCGACGCGTGTCCTCCGCTTCAAAGATTCCGGACTGCGTCGTCGCACATCGGTCAGACCGGTGCTCCTCACCGATCAGACCGGTACCCACCGGTCAGACCCACCGGTCAGACCGGTCTGGCGCTGCTGCTGCTCCGTCTTCGATTCTTCAGTCTTGGCTTTTTGGATCAACCAAGGAACCCAGTGGTTTTCTGGTGAACCACCGGAAACCCCGCGAACTCGGTGTAGCCTCCGCCAATCGCCACCCTTGAATCGGCTCCCACGTAGTCCTGGCTCGACCTTGGTTATGAGGCTCAACCAAGAAACCATCCACGACTTCATCTTGCTGTTCATGCCACCATGCGGCCCGCACTTGACCCCGCTGGCCACCGGGTCCCTCGAACGAAGCCTACTAGTCTTCTCTACACCTGGAGGCCTCACCGGCGACGACCATTCGCGCTTGTTCTTCACCTGCACCAACACCAGTCAAGCCGCAACCTGCACTTGCAATACTTAGCAAGAATTAGTCCACACAACGTTGTCAATCACTCATCACACAAGGAAGCGACCATCCACCGGTCCTCGAACCACACATGGTCCTCAATCTCCCCCTTGATGAGTGCATTGACAACACCCACACGGAAGTAACAAGAGAGAAAAGAAAAAGAAAAGAAATGAACAAAAGGAAACTCCAACAAGCAATCGAAAGCCAAACA
This sequence comes from Cenchrus americanus, assembly GCA_947561735.1. NCBI lineage: Eukaryota > Viridiplantae > Streptophyta > Magnoliopsida > Poales > Poaceae > Cenchrus > Cenchrus americanus. Next base: position 195,965,122 of record OX387242.1, read on the forward strand.
AAGGCAAAGAGCAAGATCACTTGAAGAAGACAAGTCTCGGACCCCTTAGGCAAGGGCACGGATCGACACATCCGAGACAAAACAAAGCTCAAGCAAAGAGCGCAAACCACCGAAACAAAGCTCGAACAACCACAAAGAGCTCCTCCTGCACACATGCAAGATCCCCCTGAACCAACGCACCTCTTCCTGGATGAATGCATGCAAACCACTTAAAAACAGGGCAGCTGCAACAACTTCAGCTCACACCGGTCAGACCAGTCACCACCACCGGTCAGACCAGTGCCCAACATGTGCACAGGACCAGCACTCTGACCGGTCAGACCGGTGACCTCGACCGGTCAGACCGGTGCACAACAAAGCCCAGAAATGGCTCGAAACCACTTGAAAACCTTCTAAATGTATCCAGCAAGCCATTTCAAGCTCAAACGTCTCCCCCTTGTTGGCAATGCATGAATCAAGCCAAAAATGCAAAACTTTCAACCTAGAGCTTCTCAAATAGACAAAATTCAACATAGGATGCTACACATGTCCAAATGAGCAAGTTAGATACTCTATAGCTTCGTATTGACATGAAATGCAAGATCACCAAGTTTCACAACCATTGGATGATGCTAAGATGGATTTGGGCAATTTTGCGAAAAACTTGCCTCTCATGAGAAAAATCCTAAACATGATCAAAACACATCAAAATGGCAAAGCCACACAAACTTCATGCTAGGACAGTCATTCTAATCATAAGACCATCACAAACACCCACAAGCACCTCATGTCATGTCAAAGCCACCGAGCCATGTGCCTACTTCTATGTACGAGACTTCTCATTGGTAGGCATCATGCAACGGTTTAGCACCCAAAGCAAATTAAATTCAGCACATATGACATGGGAGCATATTTTCCAAGCATTTTACATTTCATTTTCAGATTCATATATGGTACATGAAATGTCTTTGCAACAAAAAGGAACTTATGCCCCTCCACAAGATAAAGCAAGAGGGCTAAACATTCATGATGGCAAATGAGCCTTTGGCCCCATATGATCAATAAACTAGCTATCCAACCACAAATTAAGCATAGCAAAGCCACTAAAACATGTCAAGATCATATAAATGCATTTACTCATGAGAGAGCATACATGTGACATTTTTCAAAAACATAGCCATCAAACCATGGATTATTCATCAAGATCATCAAGAGCTAAGCCAAACTGACCATAGCATACCAAACAAGCTCACAAAGACATAAGTAGCATTCCATGGTGAACAATGTATATAGGAGAAGCTTTTCCTAACCAATGCATATGATACACAATGCATGCAAACTAAGATACAAGGATGTCTATACATTGTGTTACATATGCCATGCCAAATGCACAAAGAAAAGCTATACATATGCTACAAAGGAGCTCCCACACACCCAACTCAAGAAATCAAACACACACCAAGTTCCCCCGCAAACGAGTGAAAGTTGCTTGATCTAGGGGTTTGGTGAAAATATCGGCTAGTTGGTCATGTGTGGGTACATGGATCAAAGATATCTTTCCTTTCTCTACGTTGTCTCTCAGAAAATGATACATCACTTATATGTGCTTGGTTTTGGAATGGAGCACTGGGTTCTTTGCAACGCTTATGGCACTGGTGCTATCACATTGAAGTGGGACATGGGTATACTCCTCACCAAAGTCACTCATGGTGTATGAAATCCAAAGAAGCTGAGAGCAACAACTAGCAGCGGCAACGTACTCGGCCTCGGTAGTGGATTGAGCAACACTCGACTGTTTGCGGGAAGACCAAGACACCAAAGAAGAACCCAAAAACTGGCAAGTCTTAGAAGTGGACTTCCTATCTAATTGACACCCGACAAAATCCGCGTCTGAAAAACCATGAAGTGCCAAAGAAGAGGACACGGAGTACCAAAGGCCGAAGTCGGGAGTGTGACGCAAGTACCTGAAAATTCGCTTCACCGCTTGCCGATGCGAAGTCCTCGGAGACGCTTGAAAACGAGCGCACAGACATACTGAGAACTGGATGTCCGACCTCGTCGCCGTCAAGTAGAGGAGTGACCCGATCATGCTTCGGTGCTCCTTCTGGTCCACGTGTTCACCTTCCTCGTCCGCATCAAGAGCTGTAGTCGTACTCATCGGCATCGTCATAGCCTTGGAATCCTCCATCTCGAACTTCCGCACAATGTCCTTGGTGTACTTAGCTTGGTGCACAAATGTTCCTTCCTTTGATTGTTTGATTTGTAGCCCGAGGAAGAACTGCAACTCGCACATCATGCTCATCTCAAATTCGCTGCTCATATCCTCTGCAAACATTGCAACAAGAGAGTTAGATGAGCCACCAAAGACAATATCATCCACGTACACCTGCACAATCAGGATATCTCTGCCCTGCCTCAGTAGAAACAAGGTCTGATCGACCTTTCCCATCTCAAAACCTCTCTCAAACAAGAACCCCCTAAACCTGCCATACCAAGCTCTTGGCACCTGCTTCAGCCCATACAACGCCTTCCTCAACTTGTACACCCGGTGGTGGTACTTCTCACTCTCAAACCCCGGAGGTTGCCTCACATACACTTCTTCCTCCAACACACCATTCAGGAAAGCACTCTTCACATCCATTTGGTGTAACTTGAACCCTTTAGCCATGGAGAAGGCTAGAAGGATCCTAATCGCCTCCAAACGGGCTACGGGAGCAAAGGTCTCCTTGTAGTCGATCCCCTCCTTCTGACTGAACCCCTGAGCAACAAGCCCCGACTTGTTTCTCACAACTTCACCTTTCTCTCCCTCTTTGTTCTTCCACACCCACTTTGTACCAATTGGCTTACACCCTGGGGGAGGGTCAACCAACTCCCAAACCTGATTCCTCTCAAAGTTCTCCAACTCCTCATGCATCGAATTAACCCAATTGTGATCAGATAGCGCATGTCCAATGTCTTTGGGCTCAAAAGTAGCAACAAATGCATCATGAGCGAAATGAGAATTGTTCCGAACCCTCAACCGTGTAGTGCGTTCATTCATATCGCCGATGATCCTCGAAGCTGGGTGATCCACTTGTACTCACCGGGGAGGTTCTCACCTCGATGCTACCTCCCCCTCATCAACAACTTCTCCTCGTTCTTGATTTGTCGTCGTAGGTGTAGGAGAGGGTCCGTCCACCACCGTAGTCGAAGTAGTGGGTACATGTTCAGTCGGGGGCACCACACCGCCATCTTCATCGTCTCCATGTCCATGCTCCTCCTCCTGAAAGATTTCCTCGCCAAGCTCATCATCACCTGCACACCCAAAGACAAGCTGACTACGTGGCTGTGTCTCGTCGAAGGTTACCTCGCAAGTCTCCACGATTTGGTTAGATTCAAGATTGAGCACACGATATGCTCTAGAATGAGATGCATAACCAAAGAAAATACCATCGACAGACCTAGCCTCAAACTTATCTAGCTTCTTCCCTTTTTTCAGAATAATGCACTTGCAACCAAAGACATGGAAGTGACTCACCTTAGGTGTGCGGCCGTGCATCAACTCATAGCATGTTTTCTTCTTGTGCACTCTGAGGTAGATCATGTTCGACACATAGCATGCGGTATTCACCGCCTCAGCCCAATACCTCCTCGGAGTCCTATGCTCACCAAGCATCGTCCAAGCCATCTCGCACAAGGTCCTGTTCTTCCTTTCCACAACACCATTCTGGGGAGGCGTATACGGACTCGAAAACTGGTGCTCAAGACCCAAGTCATGGCAAAAGGTTTCAAAACGAGAGTTTCTGAATTTCGAGCCATTATCACTGCGGATTGCTCGTATGGCATCTCCGTGCCTCTCGTTCCTCAACCTCAAGACTAGATCTCGAACAAAACCAAACGTCTCCCCCTTATCCTCGAGAAAGAACACCCACGCATACCGAGAATAGTCGTCCACCACAACAAGGACATACCACTTCCCACCCGCAGATCACACACGAGCTGGGCCAACAAGGTCCATATGGAGCAGCTCGCATGGACGCTCAGTCATCACATCGGTGAGAGGTGGGTGAGAAGAGGCTACCATCTTGGCATGCCTATACACGGCGCACAAACCAACTCTTTCTCAAGCCTCAACCGTGGCAATCCTCGGACCAAATTGAGTTTACTCAAGCGAGACAAAAGGTCAAAGCTTAAGTGACCCAACTTCCTATGACACTTCCACAACTCACTCGAAGAACCAGCCAAGAAACAACGCTCCACACCAGAAGACTGTGAAAAATCAGCACGAAACACCTGACCCTCGAGAACGACCATACACACAAGGTCCCCTCGAGAGTCCAAAATCCGAGAACGACCAGGCCGAAACAACACCTCAAAACCCTCATCCAACAACTGGGACACAGAAAGCAGATTGTACCCCAGCGATTGAACAAGAGCAACACGCCTAAGAGTGATCTTCTCACTCACCTTAATCTCACCTTCTGAAAGCACACGCCCACGCCCATTGTCCCCAAAAGTGATGTACCTCTTTGACACCACCGGGACGAGACTTGAGAACCACCCCCTGTCTCCGGTCATATGCCTTGAGCAGCCGGAGTCAATCAACCAAATGTTCTTCAAGTCTCCCACCTGAAATTAAAAAACGAGCACGTGAGCGAACAAACGACTCAGCACTGGGGTTAGTACCAAAGGAGCAAAACCAGTGCTGAGCCATTTGCTCGAAAATGGGGTTAGCACAAACCAAACCATCTCTCCTACCAAAGCTACCTCCATGAACACCACCATGGTAACTACCCTGAGGGAACCAACACTCTCTGCCTGGAGGAGGACCAAAACCACGAAAGAAAGCCCGTGGAACGTCCCTCCTCTCCTTCTCAAATCTACGACTCCTCCCATCCCCGTAGTGAACTCGAGGGGGAGAATGCCTAGCAACCGGACCACCTGCAAACTCTCCAGCCCAACCACCAGAACCACGACCTCCAGAAACAATCCTCGCACCTGTACGAGTACGAAACTCAAACTGCTGCCTGTCCAGGCTTGCACCGGTCTGACCGGTGCCCACACCGGTCTTACCGGTGTAGCCTGGGCAGCAGCACCTCCAACAGCCTTCCGCTCTCCCCAAGCCCGAACTGTCCTCACACTCGCCTTGGCCCTGGGCATCTGCACACGAGGCTCAAGTACACCATTGGAAGGGTGGTACTTGTCCTTGTTAGCCCACTCCTTCGCAATTCTCTCCTCTCGCTTTATCTTGAAGCAAAACTCATCCTTATGGCCATCTCTCCCACAATAGCCACAATGGAACCTCACAAGCTTAGGCTTCGGCTTGGGCTGTGACTGCTCACTTGGTTTCTCTCCACTCAACTTCTCCACCGGTTTCTCCTCACTAGCCTTCTCACTTCCTTTCCCAAAGAACACTTTCCCCGAAGTGCTCACAAACTTGATAGGCTTTTGAAGATCATTTGTTGGTGTAGGAAACACGGGTGGAGCTGGGGTTGTGTCTAGTCGGTTCCTAAGATGGTTAGGTTTTGGGGGAAAATCATTTTTGTGGTGGGTTTTTGGCGGCTCTGGGATATTCTCTCCACTTCCCTCACCAACCTTGTTTGCCCCAAGTCCCACACCATCCTGCCTCTTAAATGCCTCGATCATCATCCTCAACTGAGGCTCATGACCAGACAACGAACCCATCAACTTTCTCAGCTCATCATTCTCATCCTGCAAAAGATCAACATAATGTGCAAGTTCATAATTTTTCAAGGCTTGCATTTCACAGGTAGAGCATGATGTAGGCATAGGTTCTTTCAGCTTAGCCTCAAGAGAACTAGTGTAAGCATGCATCTCATCAATCTTAGCATGCAAAACAGGGAAAGAAGTGCAAGCACCTAGCAAAGCAGGTCTAGATTTAAGCTCAGCCACTTCGACCCTAAGCACATCTAGTTCCTCACACTTGGAGGCATGCTTCTCCTTGAACAAAGCAAGATCAGCAAGAAAGATGGAGCAATAAGCACAATCAACCTCATCCGAAACAACAGGACTAGCCTTAAGGGAATCAATCTCAAGCTTGCTATCTAGAACCTGTGTTTCTAGCTCAACCACTCTAGTCCTAGCATCCTCGAGTGAAGCCTTAAGCTCTTTTCTCATTTTCTTTGCCTCTCTAAGCATGTCATCACGATTATCAAGCAAAGTACCAAGCCGTTCATTCTCCTGGCACAAGAAGGGAAGCTCATCACGCAACTCGTCGTCGGACTCAGAGTCCGAGTCGCTCTGTGTGCTCTTCTTGCTGCCGGAGCTCAACGCCATGGTGCAGAAGCCGTCTCTAGCAAAGCAGCTCAGCCCACTCAAGTTCTTGGACGACTTCCTGCTCTTGCGACGATCACCTTCATCTTCACTACTGCTCGAGCTCGAGGTGGAGTACACGGAACTGGAGTCGACGTCGCTCGCTCCAACCATCGCTCGGGCCTTGCCTCGGCTCTCCTTCTTCCTCGATCGTCGCTCGTCCTTGTGCTTGTTCTTGTGGTCGCGCCTCGACCAGTACTTGCCATCCATTCTCGACTTGTGGTCGAACCCTCAAGCTTGGTAGTCATGCCCCTATCCACCTCAGCCGACTTGAGCTTCAAGAATAGCTCGTTCACCGTCAGAGTGTCATACTTCTCTGACTCCACAATGACCTCGAACTTTCCGCCCCATATTGTACGATCCAAAGAGTGTAAGAGATTCACGGCTCTATCATGATCATCGTACGGGAGCACGTCCACATTGGCCCTCATGTTGTTCACAACCACCGTGAACCTCTAAAACAAGGCATCGATGGACTCACCGGGGAGATGAGTGAAGTTCTCATACTCTCTCCGGTAGGTCGCATACATCCGTGCCTGAACCTGGGCATTCCCAACATGAGCCTCCTTCAGCACCGTCCAAATTCTACAAGCCAAGTGCTCGGTGTGCACACGATCGAACTCAGGCTGACACAAAGCACGAAACAAGTAGTCGACCGCCTTATTGTTGGAGTTGCACATGTCCCTCGAACCTGGAGCGAGGAAGTTCATCGGCTGGACATAAGCTGTGTCCACCGTGACATCCCAAAGGATCTGACCCTTTCCTCGGAGAAACGCAGCCATCCGTTTACTCCACATCTGATAGTTCTTGCCATCGAAGTGTGGAGGACCCGAACACCGTTCCTGGTACGCCATCCTTGGATCTTAGACTGGTTAGAGTCAATAAAGACCCGAACCGGCTCTGAAACCACTTGAAGGACCGATACGGCGAACCAGAGAGGGGGGAGTGAATGGGGGCCGATAAAAATTCTTCTCGAAAGAGATGGAAACTCCAACAAGATGAACACGGCTTCCAACACACGTCACAGACTCACTACCCAAGTTGTTCAAGCACACGTAGCCACTGGAGTGCCACTGGACCTAGGAACCAACACACAACCTCCGACCCGAGAACGCAGCGGAACACCAAACCTCGAGTCTACAGACCAACACCGGTCAGACCGGTGAGCACCACCGATCAGACCGGTCCCTGCTGGTGAACCTTGGCAACTTCCACTAAGTGGCTTCACACCGGTCAGGCCGGTGCAACACACCGGTCAGACCGGTCCGAGCCTGAAAGCCCCCAAATCACCAAACAGGCCTACCAACCTCCAAACGGTCCGAAACTCAAAACGGCTGCAATACAGGACAACAGCAAACACACCCAGACGTTCACCCGAGCAAAAACCCACCAAGGTTTGTACCGGTCAGACCGGTCAAGAGCACAGATCAGACCGGTGTAGCCTGGGCAGCTCAGGATGAACAACACCCGCGGGTCAACTCCTCCAAATCCAAACCTCGATCTCCCGAATCGCTCCACGGACTTGAACAAGACTTTGGGGATAATAGGAACACCTAATGAGGAGTCCATAGCCAAGTTTAATCCCACCAAAACTTGTCCAAAAAGGAGGAATCGAAAAAATCCCGCCAAGAACACCTCTAACCCTAGAACTCGGAAAACCCCAATATCGAGCCCCTTTGCTCACGGATTGGGGAGGGGAATCACAGCCCAAAGAACCACGAAGGGTTCCCAAAAATTTCCCCCATCAAATCCCCAAGAGAAAGGTCCCGAAAATAACCCAAGAAAAACACCAAGAAAGGGCTCCGAAAATCACCACCAAGAACAACCGGGAACAACACAACAAGGCCTTGAGGAACCACGCCAAATGATCTATACATGCCACAAAGATTCATACATGGTCTAGCTTGCCGCTCGATCATCCAACCCTCTCAACATGATCTCACCATGAAGCTCTCAAGCTAGTCCTATGGAAATCCTAAGAAAATAGGAATGGAAAATAGGAAAGCAAATGAACTAGGGTTCCAAGAGCTTGCCTGCCATCCTCTCACCTCTTGGGTCATATGGAGGCAACCGAAAGTCTAAAATACCCTTCTATAACAACTACGGATACAAGCCCCTCAAGGATGGTTTTGGAAGACTTGAAGCTTTCTCCATCGGACGGATGCCCGGCGACCGCAGCCTGCTTAGCCTCGATGCAAGCCTTGCGATCCCGACGCGTGTCCTCCGCTTCGAAGATTCCGGACTGCGTCGTCGCACACCGGTCAGACCGGTGCTCCTCACCGGTCAGACCGGTACCCACCGTCGGGACCGGTCCAGGCCGCTTTGCAGCTCCATTTTCGGTTCTTCTGTCTTGGCTTTGTGGATCAACCAAGGAACCCAGTGGTTTTCTGGTGAACCACTGGAAACCCCGCGAACTCGGTGTAGCCTCCGCCAATCACCACCCATGACTCGGCTCCCACGTAGTCCCGGCTCGACCTTGGTTTTGAGGCTCAACCAAGAAACCGTCCACGACTTCATCTTGATGTTCATGCCACCATGCGGTCCGCACTTGACCCCGCTGGCCACGAGGTCCCTCGAAAGAAGCCTACTTGTCTTCTCCACACCTGGAGGCCTCACCGGCGACGACCTTTCGCGCTTGTTCTTCACCTGCACCAACACCAATCAAGCCGCAACCTGCACCTGCAATACTTAGCCAAGAATCAGTCCACACAACGTTGTCAATCACACATCACACAAGGAAGCGACCATCCACCGGTCCTCGAACCACACATTGTCCTCATGATTCAAACACTATATGCACACATTTAGGGGGAGCTCATCCTATGGCTTGGTTATGGGACTAACATTGTTTCAAGCTTAACTTATGTAGTCCGTTGGCGACGCATTTCGGTGCAGTACTTCATTCTAAGAGAATGCTATTTCACTCTCATTGTGACCTAACATCTCTAAAAGAGTGAATATAGCAATGTGAGCTTAATGCTATTGAGTCGTGTCCTTGCGAGCTTATGTCTCTATATAAGTTCAAAGGAAATGTACTCATACATTCCGAATCCTTGTGGTACCCCAAGTGTCTTCTATGCAAGCTTCTTTCAAGTGGTGTCACTTAGTGATATCATTTCCAAGTGGCTCATCTCAATGTGGTGCCAACAAGGTAAAGAGGATCAAAACCCCCGGTGGTATGCAATGATCAAAAGACTACAAGTGGGGTAATGTAACAAGAACCCATTTGTCTTATCTATTTTCCTTTAAGCTACCTCCTTGCATGATATGCTCTAATCTTCCTTGACTTACAAGTTTCTAGTTGTGCACTTGTTTTTCACACCATATTGTTGTGCACACACTTAGGGGGAGCTTAGTTTGTATCATGCTAGTCTCATGAGCTTTTGATCCACCTTAGTTCTTCTCACATGTGGTATCTTCATTGATATCATACATATGGATCATGGTTCATGTGGCTTTCTCCCTTGTATTTAACATTTCTCTTTGAGCTATGTTTGCTATGACTTGCTAGTTTCCTTGGAGCCCTTTTGTTTTGGACTTTTTTGGAGATTTTATTCCAAAGGGGAGAATGTGAGACCAAAGCAAGCTAGTGGTTTGAAGGATATGAGACCAAAGGGGAAGAATGTGAACATAGGAAGAGAAGATCAAAGAGGGGGAAGGTTAATCTAGGGGGAGTTTGGATGATGGTAAGCATCCAAGCAAGTGTAAGTGGCTCTAATTTTGTCAATTTTTGCAAATTTATGCTTGCTTTGCTTGTGTTGTCATAAATCACCAAAAAGGGGGAGATTGTAACAAACATGGCCCCATTTGCCATTTGTTCGAGTTGATTTTGGTGATTCATGCTAACACAAGTAATGGGACTAACCACATTGTCTAGCATTTCTTTGTAGGCATTCATAGGTCTCATGGATGTTACCACATGTTAACATACCATGCACAAGTTAACATACCATGCCCAAGCTAACATGTCACGCCACAAGTTAACATACCATGGACATGTTAGGTTACTTACAACAAATTTGAGGACTTAGTATATATTTGGAGGCTATAAGTAATGGCATGTTAAGTATGTTAAATATGTTAAGTTGAAGCAAAGATCCAAGTTGAAGACGTGAAGAAAAAGAAGGAAAAGACACCGTCGGATGAACCGACGGTACCCAAATAGCAAGCGTCGGTGCAAACGTCGGATGAGTTGGTACACTGGTTGAAACCCTAGGCACCATCGGATGAACCGATGGTCCAATTTCTAGATGCGTCGGATGAGTTGCAGAGGAAGAGCAGCGAAGATAGTAGCACCAGATGATCTGACGGTCTGAGTGGGGACACCGTCGGTCTATCCGACGCTTTGTTTGAATCAAGACAGAGACGCGCCAAGACGAAGCCTTCAGCACCGGATGATCCGACGCCTTGGTCAAGGGGTAGCGTCGGTCTATCCGACGGTCGCGTGGAAGCTAACAGAGACGACTTGGTTGCGGGGTCTTCAGCACCGGATGATCCGACGGACCGTCGGTGCATAGCATCGGAGCAGTTATGTTAGAGAATCTCAACGGCTATGTGATGTGGGAGGGGCACTGGATGAACCGACGCCCTGGAAAATCTAGCATCGGTTCATCCGACGCTACCTTTGAGAGCGGGGAGTTAGGAGGCTTGACACAATCAAGATGAGAAGCTGAAAAAGGTAGCGTCGGATGAACTGATGCTATGCTTTTCCAGGGCTTCAGTTCATCCGGTGCCCTCCACGTCACTTAGCTGTTGCAGTTCTACTGACACAACTCTTCAAACTGAGTTATATACCGATGCTATATACCGACGCACTGTTGGTTCATCCGGTGCTGAAGACCCCGCGGCCATACCGTCTCTGTTAGCTTTCACGTGACCGTCGGATAGACCGACGCCATCTGTGATCCAAGGCGTTGATTCATCCGGTGCTGAAGAGGTTGTCTTGGCGCGTCTCTGTCTTGATTCAAACTGAGCGTCGGATACACCGACGGTGTCCTCACTTAGATCGTCAGATCATCCGGTGCTACTGCCTTTGCTGCTCTTCCTCTGCAACTCGTTCGACGCTACTAGAAAATGGACCGTCGGTTCATCCGACAGTGCCTAGGGTTTCAACCAGTGCACCAACTTGTTCGAAGATTGCACCGACGCTTGCTATATAGGTACTGTTGGTTCATCCGACTGCGTCTTGTCTTTTTCTTTTCTTTCTTGTTTTTGACCCTTGAAAAATAGACTATCTTCTCAATTTTGTCATGTGGTCTTTTGGCATCCTTGGGACCTAGAAATGTCTACAAAGACATGCTAAACAATATGGTTAGTCCCATTGATCATGTTGTCATGAATCACTAAAATCAAACTCGAATTAATGACATATGGGGCCATGTTCGCTACACAACTCAGGGCGGACCATAACCCTCCCTAGTGGTCAGCACCTTAGCAAAGGTTGCTACCCCAAAAGAACCGGGCTATACCCCTGGAACCCCAAGCCCACTGTGTTCCTTTCGGATAAGGTCACCGGTACAATCACACACCTAATTAATTGGCTAAGTCAGAGACATGTGGACTGTGGTTGCACTATTTTCCTGGGTGGTTCTCCATGTTCTGTTTAAAATATAGTATTCTTGATTAAAACATAGGTAGAAGGGTGGTTAGGGTCACTTGTCTTTCTCCAACGATAAGTTATTCTCCCTTACTTCAAAGCTCTGCACTTGTTCTTCCTCGAACGGCGCGTTATCTATGATCATGTAAGAAAACATGCAATAAATAAAACAATACATCAAACATTACTAGAAGACTAAAACAAGCTTCTAGAACTAACGTGTTTGCTGAGACGATCGCGTGGACACCAAGAACGCTTAAAACGGAGCTAAGACATAAAAGATATGGCTTAAACAAGGTTCAGGGGCTAGCTTGTGAAGAAATTTAACTTTCAGGGGCTTTTCTGCAAGAAACCAGGGACCTAGACATAATTATGTATATAGACCAGAGTTTATAACGTAAAAGGGCAAGGATGGACTACGGGATGGAAAAAACTAAGAAACTCATGGTCCTTAACATAAAAACAAGGACCTGGCTGAAAGAGTCTTATAAGGTGGAAGGTTATTTATGTAATATTTAAAAGTGTAGGGGCTTTTATGCAAAGGACCGGTGACTGTCTCTGGTTGACCGTTACAGCATGTTTGACTCGGGGTGCGGCTGGATCTGAGCCATTGGCTGGCAGATGGACGGCTGCGAGCGGCAGCTAGCGGGCAGGCGGCGATGGGCGGACGGCGCACGGTCGCGCACGGCGGCGCTGGCGGTTAGGCTCGCCGGAGCAGCTCGAATTCGAGCTCCCCGTGGCTAACAGCTATGGGACCAAGACGAAAATTAAGCTAGGGACATGGGGAACTCACCGAGGGGCTTGAAATGACGGGAGACGCGGCGGAGGAGATCGGGGTGGCGGTGGCGCTGCGCGAGCAAGGAGGAGCGGAGAGGAGGTGTGGGGAGAGGGGGCTCGGGCTCGCCTTTTATATGGTGGAGGAGGAAGGGGAGAGGGCACGGTGAGGCAGTGTGGCGAGGTCGGTGGCCGGCGGCCATTAATGGCATGGAGCTCGGTTAGGGCGGCCGTTTCGAGAACTGAGGGGGCGAGGAGGCGGCGCCGGTGCATTGAAGACGCCCGGTGGTGGGAGGGGGAAGCGGTGTGACAATGGGGAATGGCACCGGGATGGTGGTGCGGGCCGGCCATGGCCGAAGAAGGGGGCGGTGCGAGGTAGGAGATGCACCTGACGGGTGGGGCCGCGGTGCCAGTGACTGGGTGAGAGAGGGAGAAGGAGGGGCGGTGGGCCGCAGGGGAGATGGGCCAAGCTGTTATGGGCCGGTTGCCTTTCGGTTGGGTTTGGAAAATTAAAGAGAGGGGTAGAAGGGTAGTTGGGCCTTGGGATGAGGTTGGGCCGAGTGAAAAACTGGGCTAGTGGAGGAAAAACGGGCCGCGGGGAAATAATGGAAAAGAAAACCAGAAGGGTCAGGAAGGAGGAAGCTGAGCCGCGGTTGGGCTAAAAGAAGAGATGTGACCGGGTTGAGATAGAAGGAGGAAGGGAGAAAAGGTTTGAGGGGCTTTTTCAGACTTTAAGCTTTCGATCTTTTTTTTAAACCACACAACAACAAACAAAAACCAATGCAAAGGCATGATGCATTCAAACACTTGGTGAATTCTAAATTTAATATATTTAATTTAATTAAAAGCAAATTTATTTATTCAAATTTATTAAATCCTTAGAAATTAAAAACTAAGCCTTGTTTCTAACATTATTTTATTATGATGGAATTTTCGGGTGTTACAGGAGGTCCTCGTCCCGCGTTGTGCCGGGGCCGTGGCGGAACTGGGCATCCTCCGGCGACCGCGTTTGGGGTGTGCAGGGGCCGACGACGGAGGTCCTCATCACGCGGCGTACCAGGGCTACAGCAGAAGCTGACTGGGTATCCTCCGGTGACCGCATCTGGGGTGTGCAGGAGCCGCCGATGAGATTTGGCGCGAGACAGGGGGTAGGAGGGATCGATTGACGCGCGAATGGCCAGATTGCGAGGCGAACAGACTCGCCAAAGTTCGCAAGCGAACCGAGAGGAATGACGAGGGAGATTGCAAGGGAGAATTTTAACGAGGCTGTTGGAAATTGGAATCGAGTTTTGCCGGTTTTTTCTATTTTTTTACAGATAGAAAATGAGTTAGAGAGGCTGTTGCAGTTCCTCTTGAATTGTTATTTGTGATAGCCATCGGTAAACAAATACAGCTTCAGCCTTCGGATATATTTTCTCAGGTGGACTAGTTTCGTTCAATAATGTTGAGCCTCACCTCGTCCAATTTTATAGTACTTGGACCTCCTTATTTTGGCAGGACATTTAGTTTTTGCGCCCAAATTACAAAATTCGACTGCGCTTAAGCTAGCTAGCCAATAAATAGATAGGGCTTCAGATATATTTTCTTTCTGAGCTTTTTTTACAGTGCACTACCGGAAATGGCATAGTTGCCATGAGCCCGTTCCTCACGGCAAACAACGGTCTACTCATGGCAAAGAGTTTGCCGCGAGTAGCCGTCGGCATAGAGCTCACCGTAGAGTTTTGCCGGCAAAGAGCTCTATGCCGTGAGCTGAAGCTCGTGCTCACGACAATGGTGTGCCGTGAGTATCTTTAGACTCTCGGCAAAGAGTTTTCAAAAGAATAAAAAACAAAAAACCAAAGGGCCGGGCCCACTCGGCCGCCTCCGTCCCACCACCACCCACTGCCACCGCCGTCCGTTGCGCTAGAGGGAGTGAAGAGGATTCCGCCAGGAAGAGGAGCTCGCCGCCGCCGTCCCACCACCACACGCTGCCACCGCCGTCCGCCGCGGCGGAGGGGATGAAGAGGAGGCCAGCGGGAAGAGGTGCTCGGCGCCGCCGTCCGCCGCACCGGAGGGGATGAAAGGAGGCCGCCGGGAAGAGGTGCTCGGCACCACCGTCCGCCCGCCTTGTTCCATGCGCCGGATCCGCCGCCGGCCCTCGTTGGATGTGATGAAGAGGAAGCCGCCACCTCATCGCAGATCCTCGCTGTAGATCCAGAGCCGCCACCTCGCCGCAGACTTGCGTGAGCTGGAGGCGGACCCGCTGGACCTGGCCCTCGCGGTGTAGGAGCCCAAGGTGCGCCTCCTCGTGTCCGTGTCGCCGCCTCTCGCCGCCGGCCGCCACATCATCGCGCTCCACACCGCCTTCGAGGATACCGACGCCGTCCACCTCATGCTCGACCTCTGCGCGGGTGGGGACCTCCTCTCTGTCGTCTCTGAGCGGGGCGGCCTGCTCCCGGAGCCTGAGGCCGCCGACCTCGCGGCGCAGCTCACCGACGGCTCCGACACGCTTGGGGGAGGGGGGTCTGAAGCAAGAAGGGGGGACGGGGGTGGACGGCCGGGGGTGGCTGCGTGAAGGGGAGGGGGGTGGGGGCACGACTAGGGTTAGGGTTGGGAGGGGGCGATTTATACACAGGCCGTCGGATTAAATGGGCCTTCAGACCCATTTAGTCTTTGCCGTGAGCCCAAGATAGGCCCACGTCAAATATAGTTTTTTATCAAATATATTAAATGTATTTAAATCGTTAAACATAAGAAATGATTTCAAATTGAAAATTTGTAAAATACAAAGTTTCATAAATTTTTGAGATGCACAACTTTCATATGACGAATTTCCCCATTTGAGGTAGTTTACAAAATTTAAAATTCAAATTTGAGACAATTGAAATTTAAATACAAAGTTTTTTCGTTGACATTCAAAAGTTGTAAACAACAACGTTTCATAACTTGTGAAGACAGACAACTTTTATTTTGGTTTTTTGATCATAAGGTCTTGTGACACGAACAATCTTCACAAATCATATACATGTCTCATATAGTTTCACGAAACTATATAAGACATGTATTTTTGAACAAAATTATTTCAACTTTGTCGAATGATGAAATGATCATAATAAAAGTTGTTCATCTTGAGAAATAATGAAAATTTGTAATTGAAAGTTTTTTATTTGAATTAATTTACTTCTCCAAAATTTGATTTCAATATATGGCAAATATAATTTTCCCGTCGGCCAGAAAAAGGCTCACGTCAAACTACATCTTTGCGGTGAGCCGCTCTCTTGTTGTTGTCGGCCACGAAAGGCTCACGATAAATTACATCTTTTCCTTGAGCCCCTCTCGGCATATTTTTTTGCCGTGAGCCACTTTATTTGCCGTGAATTTTAATTTTAGCCGTCGGCAAAAAACTATTTTACCGTGAGCTTGACAAAAAGCTCAGGGCAAAACACTAGGCTCACGGCAGCTATGAGATTTCCGATAGTGGTGCTTTTGAAGTACTAGGGAGTACTACATATTTTGATTTTCCCACCACCTAATTAATTAAACTAATTGAGAAGGGACATTTTTTGAATCTATTCTCTCCTCTCCATCTCTCAATCCCTAACGTAACCGGTGTCTAGTCAGTCGGTCGCCACTGGCGAGGTCGAGGTTATGTTGTTGAGCGATTCGTGGAGCTGCGACTGCCGACACTCCCGGCGGTAGTCCAGCGTGATGTTGTGCTTCCCTGACGACGCGACCAAGGTGTCGATCTCGACAACATCTCCCCTCAACGTTGCCAGAAGACATGAGAAATCAGATGAGACACAGTGCCGAGCATACCTGGCGGTGATCGCCAAGGTCGTCAGTACTTATTGACCTGGATGTTGATCCAATGATCCTCGTGACGACCCAGATGAGCTTGCTGAGGCTCATCTGTCTCGTCGCGCCGAAGCCGTCTCCGGCGAGCCCGGTGCACATCACATGGTTCAGTGCCGTCTCCTGCACACATATAGACGCCCTGTTCGTTTGGCTTATCAGCCACCAGCCAGCAGTATTTTTCTCTCACAACAAACCAGCCACCAGCAACCAGCCAGCAGTGCTCATCTCTCAGAACAAACCAGCACCAGCCATCAGCCACCAGCCAACCGAACAGGCTGAGATTTGTTGGTCAATCTTCAGACAGAGGAACATTTCTGAAAGTTCATCGATCTTATGTAATGTGTCGGTGAGATGCATAGCAAGGATTCAGGGTGACTGAGTACGTTTGTGCACACCTAGAGGAGGTTTATGAGGGTCTCCATGGTGGTCGTACGGTCAGGCCCGATCTCGTAGGACCTCATCACAAACTGCTGCTTGCATATAATAAGCCTCTCTTCCACAAACATGCCAAGCCGAACGCGTCGCTGCCGCCGCTGCCACCGCCGTTTAGGGATGATGGTGGCGGCGGCAGTGTGGGTACAACCTGCCGAGCACTGGCCAGTGGCCACCACCGCTGCGCTGCTGAGCTTGCCAGTGCTGTTGACAACTACCACAGTAACCCGTCCATCTAAGCCTGCCACTGGGGAGGGTATGGATAAATCCACTCTTGCTCATACCCAAATCCAAATAATTATTGTTCACTTCTTACCCTCCACTGCCGCCGCCACTGCCGCCGCTGTTGTCACAGCTCCTCACAATCAGTCTCCGAGTGGCCTTCGCCTTCTCCAGCGTCGTGACAAATACGTCCCGATCGACCGGCAGCGGCGCGCGTTGCATTCTGCGGTGGCGCCGCCGGCATCACCATTACTAGTGCAGTTGCATTGTGTTGTGCCACATAAAAGTTTATGGTATGCTTGGAGAGTTGGAATCGAAATTGGAATAACGTGGAAGCAATTTGGCTGTGTTTCAGCAGAATGAGCAACCAAGAAATAGAGATTGAGTGATTAACCTCAGGATTATGTTAGTATTATTATGCGTAATGGTGCCCGATACTGAGGAACTGAGCGGGAGCCGGTCTGATTATATGCAAAATTACTCTTATACACTTTCAGAATCAAAATAATAATAATTAAAATTTAATGTGAATCCCACTAATTTGGTATTTCCTAGTACTTCCTCATAAGAACTTCCTGGTACTTCCTAATAGTTCCACTGTTGGATTTCGTCGGATGGACGACTCATTGAAAAAAATAAGCACTCTAAAATTTCTCTTTCTTATTTGGAGTAGTTTGAATGCAGAGCGTGACGCCGTGACCACGTCCTGTTTTATAGTACTTGTACCTGCTTATTTTGGCTTAGCTTCCTAGCAAAATATATGCATCTTTTCCTACTAATTGTCTTTCTCTTTATCGCTAACAATATCACAATGCATTTTAATTCTTTTCGTGCTGATTTTTTTTGGAATATTGGCTCATTCTTATCATTTCATATTATAAAGTTATTGTGATTGATACTGTGTTTCAGAAAGGAAAAGTTAAGTGTGACTCCATCCACTAGCATATGCCTCTTCTGTGTGCTGATAACCTGACACGGTTTTTGTTCCTTCTGTTGGTTAATTTCCCAGCAACAAGTAGGAGTATGTGCAACGTTCTTTTTATGAATGCGAAAGTTTCGGTGGATCCACCTCATTGAAAAATAGAAAGCCACTTTTCAAAACTAATTTACGGTTGAAAAAGCTAGTTTTATATCAAGTCTATAAATTGGAGAGTGGAATTTTGACTTTTTATAGAAAAAAGAACATCGGGTAGAGCTTTGCAAATAACCCTCTAGTGGTTTCTGTATAATGCGCTTCTTCCGTTCTAAATTGTAGGTCATTTTATTTCTTTTTCACTAGTAGGGAGAGGAGCTTTAGTCCCGGTTGGTAAAGGGTATATGTCTCTCAAGTCCAACCGGGACTAATGCTCAGAGACAAAGCCCCCTCCCCCCTCCCCCCCGCCCCCCCCCCCCCCCGGTCGGTGTTTTAGACCGGCAAACCTACCAAGAGGGTACCCGAGGTAGTATATTGTGCGGTGAGGAACGTGATCGGGAGACCGAGAACTCGAAGGTGTGCGCAAGGACACGGGACACAAGATTTATACAGGTTCAGGCCGCCAAGGTGGCGAGCCCTACGTCCTATTTGGGGGATCAAGTATGGCGCCCTACGCTTGGTATTGGGTTAGTTGTCTGGGTAGGTACCGTGCCCTCATTTATATAGTCCAGGGGGCGGGTTCCTAGTCGGTTACAAGGCAGGAGTCCTAGTAGGATTACACGGTACAAGTCCTAGTAGGATTACAGGGGAATTATAGTAGGAGTCCGTCTTCATCCTTCTTTGCATGGGTACCTGGGCAGTATGCCCGACAAGCCCCTGAGCACATTGTAGTCGAGTGTAGTAGTTGGAGTAGTCTTGAAGCCTCTTCGAGTATTTCCTAAGCGTCCTTGAGTACTGATTGGAGAAGTCTTCAATAGTACTTGAACTACCACAAGGCTGGAAGGTGGTCCAGCTCATCAGTCTTGAAGTCGAGATTATATGGAGGTGTAGTTTCAAAATCGCACTCCATATGGAGTAGCCCCCGAGCCTTAGGTTGTGTTGTAGACTATAGCTGAGGGTCAATCTTGATTCTGAATCTTCCGTCTTGGAAAAATTAAATGATGCGTGTAGCATAGTAGCCCTCGAGCCTTGAAATGATTAGGTAATCAATCCAAGGGTCCTTAGTGTTCGTGAAAGCCATCATCCGAGTACTCTTGCAGTGTGTAGCCCTCGAGATAAGAGAGTCGTATGAGCCACGTCGAGTAGTTGTTGGTGCGGAGCCCCCGAGCTTGAGAGCGAGCAAAGCATGCTGAAGTTATCTTCGAGTAGTATGTTGAGTGTAGCCCCCGAGCTGGAGAGATTCCGAGTAGTATGTTGGCATCGAGCCGTGGAGCTTGAGAAGTAGCCATGCCGTCAGAGCAGACTTTAGATGCGACCGAAGTCGACTTTAAATGCCGGCAGAGCGGACTTTAGATGCGACTTGAAAACCGTAGTCGACTTTGTGCCGCGCGGAGCGGACTTTGAGATGCAACTTGAAAACCGAAGTCGACTTTAGTTGCCGCACGAAGCGGACTTTGATATGTGACTTTAGAAGTCGACTTTAGATTGACGTATGAAACGGACTTTAGATGCGACTACAGTAGTCGACTTTGCACCACACGAGGTGGACTTAAGATGAAAGAATGAAAAGCACTTTTCGGAAAGCCAAAGTGAATGAAAACTCAGAGAAAATGAATAGTTTTGCCGCCGGAGCGGGCTTAAGATTGTGACCAAAGTCAGCTTGTGCCACTGGAGTGGGCTTGGGTGCGACTGTTAGCGTCGACTTGTGCCACCGAAGTGGGCTAAGTACCTGAGCCATGGATTTCAGACCCAAGGTACGATTGCCGCTAGAGCTGGCTTGAAGGTGCGTCCGGAGACGACTTGTGTACCTGGGCCATGGATTTCAGACCCAAGGTACGGAGCGTGAGTACTTAGGGTACTTGGACCCATGGTACATAAAGTGAGGACCACGTGCAGCTAGGTTCCATCGTCGCCAGGACCTGAGGGCCACTTACAGCTAGGTTCCATCGAAGCTTACACATGTAGTATGCCACCGAATCAGGTGAAGATGCGACCGGAGTCGACTTTAAGTTGCCGCACGGAGCATACTTTAGAATGCGACTTTAGAAGTCGACTTTAGATTGCCGCGCGTAGCGGACTTTAGAAGCTGCCTTCTTGGATAACCCCCGAGTTGATGAAGTAGTTTCGTGGTGACTTGATTGATATACCCGAAGAGTAGTCACCAGAGTGTAGCTCCCGTGAAAACCCGCCGAGAAGCGTACACAAATGAGTAGTCGGCAAGTAGTCCTACATGATGAGGAGAACAAGACAAGAAAAGAAATCAGTAATCATTTAAATAAATGACTTAGCTGTTGCTGCCTTGGCAAACTGTTGATGAAGCCGTGGCCGTCGGTGATGGAGCCACGGTGGTTGTTGCTCAAGTTGACTAGTCAGAGTTGATTCCGATTAGTTGTTGGAGGCGTGACTGCCAATCTCGACTAGTTTGGAAAACTACTCGAGATGAATGGTTGACGCGATGCGACTGGAAGACGACGTCACGGCGGTGCGCGGCTTACTCGAAGTAGAGCCAATGTTGCCGCGAGACAAGTAGTCGCGACGCATGGCGTGGCTGAAGTATAGCCAGTGTGGCCGCAAGACGAAGTCGCGGGCACAGAGTAGTCGATAACGAGCCGCATGACGAGCCGCGTGACGTGCCGAGGCACCCGGACGCGCGGCGTAGGCGAAGTAGTCGACGACGAGCCGCATGAGGCGGAGTAGTCGACGACGAGCCGTGCGACGCGGCGAAGTTGTCGACGACGAGCCGCGTGACATGCTGAGAAACCCGGACGCGCGACGTAGGCGAAGTAGTCGACGACGATCCGCGCGATGAGCTGTGCGACGTGCCGAGGCACCCGGACGCGTGGCGTAGGTAAAGTAGTCGATGACGAGCCTGCAATGTGCTGCGCGACGTGCCGTGGCACCCGGACGTGCGGCGTTGGCGAAGTAGTCGACGACGAGCCGCGCGACATGCCGAGGCACCCGGACGCGCGACATGGGCGAAGTAGTCAACGACAAGCCTGCGCGAGGTGAAGTAGTCGGCGACGAGCCGCGCGACGTGGCAAAGTGGTCGACGACGAGCCTGCGACGTGCCGCGCGACGTGCCGAGGCACCCGAACGCGCGGTGTAGGCGAAGTAGTCGACGACGAGCCGCGCGACGTGCCGAGGCACCCGGACGCGCGGTGTAGGCGAAGTAGTCGACAACGAGCCGCGTGAGGAGCTGAGGCACCTGGACGTGCGACGCGGTTGATGTAGAGCCCATGTGGCCGGGTGATGAGTACTGACGGCACACGGTGAGTTTGAAGTAGAGCCGGTGCGACCGGGTGACGAGTAGTCGCGGCGCATGGCAGAGTTGAGGTAGAGCCGATGTGGACGGATGAGAGGTAGTCATGGTGCACGACATGGTCAAGGGCGCGTTGTGTTGCCAAGTGTAGTTGTACCCGAGTAGTACTCGCGTACGCTGCTTCTGTGAGCCAAGCAGAGATCTTGAAACTTTCTGGTTGCTTGCTTTTGTGCGTGTATCACAATTTGGAAAATTGCATTGCTTTTGACGGAGTGTGGACAGAACTTGCTGTAGCATACTAATTTAGCTTCCATGGTCTTCACGTGCAGCATGTGATACAACATACGTAGCAAATTATGCCCGCCATTGAATTCTTTGTCCCGCACAAAAACAGAGGTAGCACCGCACTAGCAGCTAGGTGCTCTGCTTTACGTCGATATGCCGATAGTTTGCTCCGTAGCACCCTGTTTTTGCAGAGCATGACTTCGAATCCGAATAGAAAATGGCTCAGGCTTGGATAGCTGCGATCTGCTTTGATTTCAACTTGATGGCTTCATCTTGCACCGTGAAGAAGTCGAATAGCGATCCAACAATCGGGTGTTAATTCGACGCAACTGTGTTCAAATCCGCCGACCGATCTGGTAGAACGTCTTCACGTCACGGGGAGTGCTTGTCATGCGACCGCGTAGGATGCTTGCCGTGTAGTTTGATTGACTCTGACGGGTGGACAACGACTTGCACCGACTTGGATCCCCGCAAGTCGTCGAGTAGATTGATCTGAAATTAGTCCTTTCAATTCGCCCGGTGGTGATGATCACCCCTACCTGGCGCGCCAGCTGTCGGTGTTTTAGACCGGCAAACCTACCAAGGGGGTACCTGAGGTAGTATATTGTGCGGTGAGGAACGTGAAGGTGTACGCAAAGACACGGTACACAAGATTTATACAGGTTCAGGCCGCCAAGGTGGCGAGCCCTACGTCCTGTTTGGGGATCAAGTATGGCGCCATACGCTTGGTGTTGGGTTAGTTGTCCGGGTAGGTACCATGCCCTCCTTTATATAGTCTCGGGGGCGGGTTCTTAGTCAGTTACAAGGCATGAGTCATAGTAGGATTACACGGTACAAGTCCTAGTAGGAGTCCGTCTTCATCCTTCCTTCCATGGGTACCTGAGGAGTATGCCCGACACCCCCCTTAGTCTCGGTTGAACCAACCGGGACTAAAGGATCCATTAGTCCCGGGTGGTATTATGAACCAAGACTACAGGGGGGCACGCCAGCACCTGCGCCCACCCCCTTTAGTCTCGATAGGTAGTACCAACCGAGACTAAAGGGTCTCGTTTCTATTTTTTTATTTGAGCATATATTCTAATTGTTGTCTAACCCGTATATGCAAGTATATGTATTTGAACTTGTATATAGGTTTATACCAATCTATATATACCATATACGCAGTTAGATTAGACTTATATATAAATTAAATCCTATATATCTATGTATATAATCTTATAAATGTGTATACACATAATATGTTATACACATGAAAATAATAGTATTTTCTTAAACTAGTATATATACATCAAAACCCCATATAGTATATATACATCAAAATATCATTCAGTTCAAATTTCTAGTCTCATTTAGCTTTCCTCGAAGGTGAGTCGGCCAATTGGATGGTTGTCATAATGATGTTTTCCTTGTGTATTAACCTCCTCGTCCATGAGGAATCCCACAAGAGCTTCTTGAATTGCCAAGAGACGATCCTTATCAATGTGTACGTCCCTTTTTATAATCCTCTGTAATTTGCAAATAGGTTGATATAATACACCGAGCAATTAAATATACAAAAAAGATAAAAATGATGTATTATTAATAGGTTTATTTACTTACACTATCATCATCTGCGTTGCCACTGATGGTGTATGTGCTCACAAATGTAGTACCCGCATAAATTATTTCCTTACTCTTGTCTCGAACACTGTGTTGGAGAGGAGAACAGAATATGAAATTCTAGTGTTATATATTTTAAATATTCCCAATCTGAAGTTGTTATTTGTATACGTACCGGAAAATCATACACCCATCTAATTTTTGGTTGAAATGCTCCTTGGTGCTTTGCAATGAACATGGTCCAAGCTCCTAGGCAAAATAATAAAAGATAAAATATGTTAGTATAAAAGCTAAATAAATATATTGCATTAAAGAAAATGCCATAGATAGAATTATTACTCGTTCAATACATCTTCAAGGTCTTGGTATTCTGAGTGATCTTTTCTCAATGAATCGTACACATTGATGTTGCTATTGTCGATACTGATTATGAGTAGAACCCAGTGGAATCTGTATGCATGCTCAGGGAGATTAGAATTGACTAAATAGAATTAGCAATGACAATCGTACTTACTTGAAGTTGTAAGACAGTAGTATAAGGTTCTTGTAATGAAACTCATCTAAGTGCCTAAAAATGGTCTCGATTGTTGGTTTTCGTTGGTTTTAATCTCATCCGCGTTAAATTTTGATGGGTCCATGAAAGCAATTCTTTAATAACCCTTCCTTCCCATCTCAATAAGTTGCAGGGTGCACAAGGAGAAAGTCAAATGATAATTAGTAGATCAACAAATGTAATGAAGTTATTTATAAACATATGAAAATATGTCACTTACAGACACAGGCCATCATAAGATCAGTATTCACGACGTCCAGATGATAAATTTCATAGATATCACTGAATCGGTGCCAGATCACCTTCTCGTTTTGAAGGGCAAAATCTCGAGATCTCACGAGCTTACCAAACATCTCCAGGCCCTCAGCTGACTTCTTCAAGTACCAGTCATGAAATCTGCACATCTTAGTTGGGAGCTTGTTGACCAATTTTGGCTTCATTAGAGGTTGTTGTAGCTCAAAGCGCCATCTAAATTCTTGATTTTTATCCACTAGTAGGACTTCATAGGTGATAATACCACCAACAAGCATCTTTGTTTGTTCATAAAAGCTAATGAGCCGAGCCAGTTCGTCTTCAGACATGATGTCAATAGCTTTTTGCACTTCTAGGCTGATGCCCACAAACAAGTTAGTCTGATGGGTCGTGGATGCAGGTATTTGCTCGATGTTTGTGGCGGTCCCCGACGTCGACGCAGGAATCTCCTTGTTCTTGTCTGTGATGGCGGTCCCCGACGTTGACGCAGGAATCTCCTTGTTCTTGTCTGCGGTGACGGTCCCCGACGTCGACGCAGGTATTTGCTCGATGTAACTATTCAGCGACCCTCGTTGTCTCTTCTTAACATAATACTTGTCCATCGAATGCTCATAGTCCGTTTTCAACGGCGGTTTCCTTCTCGTCTATGAAAGCCTTGAGTCTCTCCTTACGACCTTCATTTTTTTTGACCTCCAGCTCTTCCTGTTTTCTTTTTATTTTCACTTTTTCAAAGAAGTCTTTGACTTGTCTGTGTACAGTCTCTTCTATTTATTCATCTGTCTTTGCCTCGGGCTTTTTTCTTTGCTAGTGTCAGTGTTTTAGACCGGCAACCTACTAAGGGGAGTTCCCGAAGTAGATGAATGTGGACATCGCCAGCATCCTCGGTGCCCCAACCGTGACGGTAGTCCGGTCGAGCCTGTAAGTGAAGATTTTTCCCGAGTAGTACATTTGTTTTGGTAGTCGTACTGGGTTGACAGCCATCTGTGTACTCTGCAGGAAATCCATGGACTTGACCTGGGATGGGGATGAACCCAGCACAGCGGTGGCTGGAGAGGAGTCTGCGCCAACCGCTGAGGAGTCCGCTCCCGCCCCTCAGGCATAGTCCGAGGCGCCGGCCGTGGAGGCTGCATTGCCGGAGGCCAGCGTCGTAGAAGGTGAGTACACTGCACGAGTGCAGGTGTCCTCGAGGAGTAGTCGTAGCCGCCAAGGGTGACTGATCCCGTTGTCTTCTTGTTGACACATGCTGAAGCTAGGGGAAGCGCTATTCCCGAAGCAGTGCCTGTTGAAGGCCATGCGCCGGCGACTCAAGGAGCTAACGGAGGAGCTCCCGAGCCGATGGAAGTAGCCGACGGAGAAGCCCCCGCGATGGCCGGAGGGGAACGCGACGGCGTACTGCCAGAAGAAACTCTGGAAGTAGTCGTCCGTTCACCGGAGATCCAGGATGCGGAGCCAATCCGTTCGGCGCCAATGTCTGGAGCCGCCACGAGTAGTCGTGGTGGGATTGAGCTGCTGGCAGACGACCTTGTCGACCCGGCGGCCGTAGCGCGCCACTTGAAGGCGATGCAGCAGGCCGAGCAGTGGATGAAGGTGAGTGATCTGCACCCTTGAGTAGTCAATCCTTCGGTGTTGAGTAGCCAAACGAAGTTTGTTGTCTGTCGCATGATGTCGTGGACAGATCCCGACAGAAATCTGACATGCTCCAGGGATATGGAGACATAGTGCTCCGGGCGGAAGCCTTAGAAGAACAACTCGTGAAGTCCCGGAAGCACGCCACCATGCTGTAGTCAAAACTTCACGGCGCCTTCGCCCAATATCACAATGAAGTCCAGGACATGCAGGCGAAGAGCGACGAGTTGGTGCAGAAGAACAAGTCTCTCCGCAACAAGAATAAGGGTACGCCACTGTCTTGCCGAGTACCCATTGAAAGTACCTTGTAGTTGTCTGACCCGTTTTTCCTTGTTGATTGCAGAGCTTGAGACCCGTGTCGAGCGGCTGAAGGCTTCAGAGATCGACATGAAGAACCTCTTCTACCAGGAGAAGGAGGCCCGCGAGGTACTTGAGTATGATTATAAGCAGTTGGCTTACAACTGCGACAAGCACATGGAGCTTTGTATTGCATCGGATCGTGACCTCACCAACTGCTACAAATCTCTGCAGAAGCTGAATGAGGACTGCGAGAAGCTGCGGGCCCAGCGGAAGGAACTCGAGGAAGCCGCTCTTCCCATAGCGAGGCTACTGGTGCCCCATCCGGGTGGACCGAAGATAGCTCCATTGGTGGACCGGCTGAGAGAAGCTCCCAGCCGTCTAGCGACGTATGTCAAGCACCTTGCGAAGTCGATCCCCAACCAGATCCTGGCATATATGAAGTCGTACTTCCCGAAGGCTCTAGTTGACGTAGTCGTCGGCGGACTAGCCGCCAACTGCACGGACGAGGAGTACGCGGAGCTGCTGGAGCAGATGGCGCCGATTGCTGAACAAGTCATCGAGAAGCTCAACCTCCAGTAGTCCTGTAGGGTTAGCTCGTAGCAGTAGTTGTAGATAAACAAAGTTGTAATGAACTTGTTTAAATATGAATGAGAAAAACTTCCATAAATGAGTACTCGTTGTCGCGGTGTGGGTATGCGGAGTCCCATCATGGAGTTGTCACGAGTAGTCGTAGTCGCCAGTAGGCCCGTTGAGAGAAAGAGACAATAAATCAGTTGATAAATAATCAAACTTTATTACTGAGAGAAGTACACCTGGATGGCCAGGGTCGTTGTTACACGAGTAGTCGCCTGGATCCGGAGGCCACCTACGGCTGAGTAGTGCTAGGGCCCTTGGCCTCTTACAGCTGGAGATCCGTTAGTAGCCGTATAGGCTGGATCTAGGGGTACATGGTCTCTCAGTAGACCGCTGCTGGCGTCCTTTGTTGCTCGGAGTAGCCCAAGATCCGTTAGTAGTCGTTAGCGCTGAATCATGGAGTAGAGTAGTCCGGAGACTGGTGCCTGGACCCGGAGGCCACTTACAATGAAGGGGTCTGTGAGTAGTCGTGTAGACTTGAGCCCCCAGGGTAGTCGGTAGACTAGGCGTAGAATCGACAGAGCTAGTCGATATTCCATGAGTTGTTGCATCTTCACCTTCGAGCGTCTGGAGGCAATAGGAGCCCGGTCTAGTCACCCTTGCAACTGTGAAGGGACCTTCCCAGGGCGAGCTGAGCTTGTGTAGTCCTTCCGTGTTCTGGATGCGACGGAGGACAAGATTACCAACGTTGAAGGAACGTTCCTTCATGTTGTGATCGCGGTAGCGTCGGATACCCTCAAGGTACCTTGCTGATTGGACGAGGGCAGCACAGCGAGCTTCTTCGAGTCCGTCAATGTCAACTCGTCTGTTGTCTTCAGATATGCCTTCGTCGTATTGCTCTACTGCTGGTGAGTCACACATGACATCAGCAGGGAGGATTGCTTCGGAGCCGTAGACCAGGAAGTATGGTGATTGTCCCGTCGGCTTGGAGGGTTGAGTGCGTAGCCCCCAGAGCGCATTGGGTAGTTCCTTGATCCACTTGCCTCCTTTGGTGTTGGCAGCGTCGTGTAGCCGCTTCTTGAGAGCGTCGAGCACCATTCCATTGGCGCGCTCGACTTGTCCGTTGGCCTGAGGATGGGCAACTGATACATATCGGATGTCGATCCCACTGTTCTCGCGGTACTCCCAGAACTGGTGGGGTAGTCCGTAGCGGTGTACGAGTTCATCCAGGAAGTCGAGTACTCTGTCAGCTTTGGGGCATGTGACCGGCTTGACCTCGATCCACTTGGTGAACTTGTCGATGGCCACCAATACTCTGTTGAATCCTCCTGGTGCAGTTGGGAGTGTCCCAATCATGTCGAGCCCCCAGCAGGCAAAGGGCCAGGTTGGCGGTATGGTGACTAGCTTGTAGGCCGGGACATGTTGTTGCTTGGCGAAGTATTGGCACCCTTGGCACCTTTTGTCCAATAGAAAGCTCGTCGGAAGGCCTTGCTGACCAGCGTGCGTGAAAACGCGTGGTTGCCGCAGACGCCTTTGTGGATCTCCTCCAAGATGCCCTTGCCTTCTTCCCGGGGAACGCACTTCATAAGTACTCCAGAAGATGCGCGCTGCCTGTAGAGCTTGTCTCCGACTAGGACGTAGGACTGGGCGCGGCTGATGAGTTGCTCGGCCAAGTTCTTGTCCGAGGGAACCTTCTGCTCGCTGAGGTAGTTGATGAAGGGTTGCCTCTAGTCCACGTCGATCATCATGACCTCCTGGCCAGCCGGGGGATGTGCTGGGTCAGTGGTCGTTGGCGCCGGCTCCGGGATGGATGGCGCGTGAAGCTCGTGGACGAAGACACCCGCTGGTACTTGAGCGCGAGTAGAACCAAGCTTCGACAGGACGTCCGCTGCAACGTTGTTGTCGCGGACGACGTGGTGGAACTCGAGACCGTAGAACTTGTTCTCGAGCTTGCGGACTTCTAGGCAGTAGGCGTCTATGTTCTCCTTGTTGCGGTCCCAGGACTTGTCGACTTGGTTGATGACCACTGCGGAGTCGTCGTAGACTAGTAGCCGCTTGATGCCTAATGAAGCCGCGAGGCGGAGCCCGTGTAGCAGAGCTTCGTACTCGGCTTCGTTGTTTGAGACCTTCCAGAGAAGATGCGGGACGTACTTGAGTTGTTCGCCCGTTGGAGAGATCAAGAGTACCCCTGCACCTGCGCCTTCGAGCTTGAGCGAGCCGTCGAAGTACATCACCCAGTGCTCTGGGCGCTCGGTTGAAGTCGACTAGTGCCTGCGACTTGATGGCTGTGCGTGGCTTGAAGTCGATGTTGAGGGCGCCGAGTTCGACTGCCCACTTGGAGACTCTTCCAGTAGCATCTTGGTTCCGCAGGATGTCACCGAGCGGGTAGTCGGTGACGACGGAGATCGAGTACTCCTGGAAGTAGTGTTGTAACTTCCGCGAGGTGATGAGCACTGCATACAGAAGCTTCTGTACTGGCTGGTAGTGTGCCTTGGATTCTGACAGGACCTCGCTGACGAAGTAGACTGGGCGATGGACTGGATAGGCGTGCCCGTCTTCCTGCCGCTCGACGATGATGGCAGTACTGACCACGTGAGTAGTCGTAGCGAGGTAGAGCAGCAGCTGCTCTCCTTTGCGAGGAGCCGTGAGGACTGGTGGCTTTGATAGGAAGTCCTTGAGCTGGGCAAGGGCTTGGTCTACCTCTGGAGTCCATACGAACTTCTCTTGATGTTTGAGTAGTTTCAAGAAGGGGATCCCCCGTTCTCCAAGCTTCGAGATGAATCTGTTCAGAGCCGCCATGCACCCGGTTAGCTTCTGTACGTCTTTGATGCACATGGGAGCCTTCATGCTGGTGATGGCGGAGATCTTCTCGGGATTGGCTTCGATGTCGCGGTGGCTGATGATGAAGCGAGTAGTTTGCCCGACGGTACGCCGAAGACGCACTTGCTCGGGTTGAGCTTCCAGCGGTACTCTCGCAGGGATACTAAAGTCTCCTCAAGATCAGCGATGAGCGTGTTGGAGTTTCTGGTCTTGACGACCACATCATCCACATAAGCTTCGACGTTCTTGTTGAGTTGCCTCTTGAAGCAGGCCTGGATAGCTCGTTGGTAGGTGGGACCGACGTTCTTCAACCCGAAGGACATGGTCGTGTAGCAGTACGCACCAAACGGGGTGATGAACGCGGTCTTCTCCTGGTCTTTTTCCTTGATCGCGATCTGGTGGTACCCGGAGTAGCAGTCGAGGAAGAAGAGTAGGTTGCAGCCCGCAGTGGAGTCGATGACTTGATCAATCCGCGGCAACCCGAAGGGGTCCTTGGGGCAGTGCTTGTTGAGGTCGGTGTAGTCGACGCACATCCTTCACTCGTTCGAGTTCTTCTTGCGGACGAGGACGGGGTTGGCGAGCCACTCAGGATGGAAGACTTCTCTGATGAAGCCAGCCGTGAGTAGTTTGGCAAGTTCCTTCTTGATGGCGTCCCGTCTGTCGTCGGCGAAGCGGCGGAGGTGTTGTCGCTTCGGGGTAGCTTTAGGATCGACGTTGAGTGAGTGCTCGATCAACTCCCTGGGCACCCCTGCCATGTCCGCTGGTTTCCACGCGAAGATGTCGCGGTTAGCCCGGAAGAAGTTGATGAGTGCGTCTTCCTATTTCGGGTCGAGGCCCGCCCCGATGGTGGTGGTCTTGCTGCTGTCGCCTGTCCCGAGGTCAATTGTCTTGACTAGAACTTCCTCAGCTGGCGGAGGCTTGTTGGCTTTGTCCGACTTCTCTGGGATGTCGAGTTCACTTGTGGCAAGCTTCTTCGATGCAGTGTAGATCTCCATCATTGCGTTGGGAACTTGATTCGTGGATGTGATTTCCACAGCTTCTGTGTCGCAGTCGTGCGATATCTTCAATTCCCCTTGCAACGAAAGTACACCCGCTGGACTTGGCATCTTGAGTACCAAGTAGGTGTAGTGGGGTACCTCCATGAACTTGGCGATAGCTGGTCTGCTGAGGATGGCATGGTAGGACGTCTCGAAGTCCGCGACTTCGAACTTGATGTACTCGGCACGGTAGTTGTCCCTTGTTTCCCCAAAGGTAACTGGCAGAACCACTGAGCCCAGTGGGATAGCCGCGTTCCCGGGGACGATGCTGTAGAAGGGCGAGGTGCTCTTGATGAGCATGTGGGTGATGTCGAGCTCCATCTTCTTCAAGGTCTTGGTGAAAAGGACATTGAGCCCGCTTCCACCGTCGATGAGGACCTTGTTGAGCTTGGAGCCCGCGACCACCGGCTTCAGGACGAGTGGGAACCGTCCTGGTTCAGAGAAGCTTGTCCATTGATCCGCGCGGGAGAAGGTGATGGGTACCTCCGACCACCGGAGAGGGGTCGGGATGCTGGTTCAATGCTCATGTCTTCTCGACGGGTAGCTTTCTGAGCCCGTCGGTTGGGTAGTCCGCCGAAGAGGACCTTCACCGTCTTGTCGGGTTCATGGAAGTTGTCGTTTCCTTCGTCGGTCTTCTTCTTGCCTTTCTTGTCATGAGGATGTCGTGGCTCTGGAGTATCCTTGAGTGCTCGCCGGAGTTGGTAGCACTGCTCGATGATGTGGTTGTCGTCCAGATGACACAGACACTTCTCCTTCAGCAAGTCTTTGAAGCCGCCGGAGGTCTTCTTTGAGTTTGCTCTTGTTCTGCCGCCGCTCGTGTTCTGTTTGCTCTTGCCACGGATGGCGTCGTACTTGGCGTTAGCCTTGTCTTCTTCATCAGCCCAGGAGGTGATCATGTCCTTGAGGTGGGTGATGGAGCTTGGGCGGCGACGACCGAAGTCTTTGAAGGTGCGACGGTGGTAGAGACTGTCTTGGAAGAGGTCGATGACTTCTTTGTTAGAGACATCGACTACGGTGGCGCGCTTGTCGAAGAAGCACCACATGTACTTGTGAAGGGTCTCGCCTTGTTCCTGCTTCACCATAGCTAGGTCCATGCGAGTACCCGAGCGGCCCATAACGCCCGCGAAATTGCTGGTGAACTGCTCCTTCAGCTGGTCCCACTTGTCGATCGAGTACTTCTTGAGTGACTCGAGCCATGTAAGCGAGGCTTGGTCCAGACAGAAGTGGAAGTAGAGGCACTTGGTGTCGTTGTTGCCGCCAGCGTTCTCGATGGAGAGGGCATAGCATCTGAGCCACTGCACAGGATCCTGCTTCGTGTCATACTTGGTAATCCCCAGAGGTTTGAATTTCTCTGGGAGGAGTAGGTTGCGAAGTCGCGCAGAGAAGGCAGGGAAGCCGTCATTGTCACCTGCCGTGGAGGCCTTCTTGTGCCGTAGTTCTTCGATTTTCTGGCGGGCGTCGAAGCCGCCACGTGAGGCGCCGGAGACGTGACTGTCCGCGTGGCATCGGCCGCCGCGGTCGCCACCGCCCCCAGCTCTCCTGTTAGCCCCATGGTTGGAGCTCCCGCCGTCGCTGCCTCCGCCACCAGGATCGCGGTGAGGGGCGATCTCCCGGTCACCGCCTGCACTATTACCACCCTGAGAGGGTCCACCGGTTGTTGCCTGAGTACGATTGGGGTTAGCAGGTAGCTCTGCTCGAGTACGGTTGCGACCGATGTCAGCACTGCGACTTGTGGCTTCGTAGTCGCGGTTCCTGACGGGGGGCGCTTGGGCGACCCTGTTGTTGACTCGCATGAAGTAGGCGTCCTCCACAAGCTTAGCGATGACTTGTCCCGCGCGTATTCCCTGAGCCTGGCGTGCTATCATAGTGATAGACATGAGGCACTGCTCTGGGGTAGTGTGTACCCGGCTCTCGACTTGGTCGAGTGCTTCTGCGAGGTTGCGGATGGGGAGGGACTCACGGAGACGTCGGCGACGTTCGTTCCGCTTTCTGTTGTGTTCACGTCGGGCGTCCCTGTTGGCGTCGGTCTCGTCGGCGGGCGCGTTGGCGGACAACTCGTCCGCTGAGATGTCCTCAAGGTATTGGTCGGGGACCGTCCTTGAGGGCCCTGGCGTCTCGTTGGTAGTCATGAAGACTTGCCAGTCAGGAGTGCCAAGGCTGGAGTCGCTGGTTGCCACCTCTGTCGGAGTGTGCTCCCCAACTGGAGCAAGCGGTGTTCCCTCCTGAAGGGAAGTGAGTCGAGGTAGGCGATGCAGCGTGAGTTCCCTCCTGTCAAGTCTACGGGCTTGCGGTCTGGCCAGTAGACAAATCTCCCGACGGGTGTAGATGTTATGACCAGGCCGGAAGCTGGTCCTGACAGGGGCTGCTCTGTGGTGTTGTTCTCGGACTCGGGCTCATCAGGGTCCGACCCGAAGTCGAACTCGTAGGAGGAATCCGAGTAGAAGCCGGAGAGAGGATTGGAGTCCGAGTGGTAGCCGGGGGCGGTGTCGGAGTCCGAGTTGTACTCGGGTACGATCTCCTTGCCCGCCCGACGCGAGGTGGGAGCCTTCGCGTGGGCCCTACTGACGTTGCGGGGGCCACGTGTGAAGCGCCCACGGAGTGGGGAGGCCACGCGCGATGGTTGGGTAGCCGACTCGCATGCGATAGCCCACGGGGACATCGAGTTCGAGTTGGAGTCGGATCCAAGCTCGAAGTCGGCGTGTTGGTTGTAGAGCGAAATTTCGTCGAATTTTCCGGCGAGATTGCCCGTGACTACTTCGGGAAGCGTCACGAGCCCGGTCTCCGGGTTGGGCGGCATGGTGAGGCGGCATTGGAAAGATCCGGCGCCGTCAGCGGTGCAGACCCAGAAGCAGAAGACGAAGGTGTCGCCGCGGTTGAAGGCGACGATTAGCTTGATGTAGATGGAAGCCGTCGAGTTCGCCATATGATCTTCGGCGAGATCCCGTACCTGGTGCGCCAGCTGTCGGTGTTTTAGACCGGCAACCTACTAAGGGGAGTACCCGAAGTAGATGAATGTGGCCTCGTCGAGATCGGTAACTCAAAGGAAGAGACACGTGGCACACAATTTAGACAGGTTCGGGCCGCGAGGTGCGTAATACTCTACGTCCTGTATGCTGCGTAGCTCTGGATTGATTGGGTGTGATTACAAGATGGCGTGTAATCTGATGCGTATCAGAGAGGAGGGTCCCTGCCTCGCCTTATATAGTCCGGGAGGCAGGGTTACAAGTCGGTTTAGGGAGAGAGTACTAGTCGTGTAAGTCTAGGAGTCCTCTACACAGTGCGAGACTTGTACAGCTTCCTATCCGAGTACTTCTACACCGTGGTCCTTGCGCCTCACGCCAACAGGTACCGTGCGGCACAAGTCGGGTAGTCCCAGGGGCCCACCGAGTAGTCGGTCCTGGTACCCACCGAGGTAGTGGCCCTAGGGAGGTCCATACGACAGCTGGTCGTTTTTGTGTTTTCTTTGGTGGTTGCACTGACCTGAAAGATTGCACTCGAGAGCTTATGGCCAATGGTTGCTTAGGTGAATTGGGAGGTATGTCATCATCGTGATCGCTGGAGCTCGGTTCACCCGAATTGTCGTATGGTTGTTGCGGATAAGGTGAGCGAGCAGGTAGTGACGATGACGACCCCGAAGACGATTGTAAAGGCTCGCGAGCAAGTACTTACGATGGCGGCCCCGACTCTAGGTGGTCTCTCGGAGATCCATCATTCTCGGGGGTTATGATGATGTAACGTTTTTTCCCCGTCACCTCCTGGGATATCTAGCTCTAGCTCCTCAAAATCAGGTTGACATATCTTCTCTACGCTAATTGTGGCGTAGCCAGGTGGAAGCGCCACGTCGTGGCTCATCTGTCCAGGAAACTGTGCAAAAGCACTTCCGTCTGCCACCTGAGAAAAAATAATTAATTAGTTATTATTAGCATTGTGAATGCATTTCCACAAAAATTAAAGTAATATATATGATCAATTATTGAGGTAATAAAAGCATGAATTAGACATATCCCTTCATTTTGATGTTGCCGAATGGCTTGTGAAGCTCACATCTAGTGCGCCGACAGATGTCATCCACAGGGTACCATTGGCTGTCCACTTGAACTCCTTCTATTGCCCTTTGCTCTTCGGGAACAGCCGCGGAAGCACAACTGCTTTTGTGAGCAGAAGGAGCTTGTACTAGAGGCAGTCCTTGTGCTGGAGCCATCTCATTTACAACGGCGGCCACTCACCGTTCAATATCTGCCGTCACCTTTTCTTCGTGTTCTTTAAGTCTTTTCTCTAACTCTTACCGTCGTTCCTCCTCTTCGCGCTCTCTTCTTCTTTTGCGGCTTCGATAGGTGGCAATGTCTCCCCTAATGATAAATTTCCATGGTACCACCCCGAAGCCCCTGCAGCGTCCTGGGTGTTCAGGATTCTTAAGCGCCATAGTGAGCTCATCGATCTCTCTGTCAACCTTCACTCTGCCCGCTTTAACATCTTCAATTATTTTAAATATTTCAAGTGCAGCCTCTCGTAATGAGGGTGGGTAATCAAGTGTACCATCTTCAGAGTTAATTGTGCCTCCATGAGCATAATACCAATTCTTCACTCGCTCGGGCCAATCAACGACTGCTGGTATGGTACCTTGTGCGAGAAGGTCTTCTTCCATCTTCCGCCACTTGGGAATTGCAAATGAATAACCACCTCGACCAAGATGATGGTTGTGCTCCTTCTTACCATGACTTGCTTCCCTCGTGCAATCGCCTTGGCGAAATCTTCACTTTTTTGTATTCCACAAAGGACGTCCAGTGTTCTTTTAACTTGGGATATTCAATCCAATTTGGAGTTCAGTTCTTCTTGATATAATCTCTATCGAGTTGCTATTTGAACTTCTGAAATTGTGTTGCCATCCTCGTGAGAGTCCAACGCTTCACATTGGCTGGTTCAACACCTTCTGGAAGTGTGAAGTGTTTTAGGATTTCATACCACAACAAATTTCACTGAGTCTGGAACCACGTGTGGATTATCTGCTTTTCCATTCTATTCTCTGTAGCTAATGGGCATGTTGTCCCTTGCAATGGCCCCACATTGTGACACATAATTGTCCTTGATTTTTTTGGAGCACATGGTTGGCCATCATCTGATACTTCTGTGATCTGATACATGACATGGCCGGTGCGTACTTGTGTATGACCTCTCTTTGTCATTTTTGCTGTGGAGCCTGAAGCCTGCATGTTGCAGATTCATTATTTAATTAATTAGTACCTAAGAATTGAGGTTAGAAAAATAAGAACTATGAAGTTAATGCATGAGATATATATATACCTCGTGGGAACATTCAATATTTTCATTCACAAGACTTTCCTCATTGTTTCTAGAATTGTTCTCAATATTAGCTGTTGTGTCCTCGACAAGGGCAGCATCATCCTCATTTGGAGGGATGTTCAAGTACATGTCTTCCTTACTACACTCCTCGTCAGTGAAGGCTGCAATTGTATTTGTACCACTAGCTATAATGTCGGCCATAAAGTTGTCATGGTTGTCATCCATCCAGAATAAATAAGAATTTTCTATGAATTTCTATAATAAGCAACAAGTTTTTCTATGAATTTCTAGAATAAGCAACAAGTTTTTCTATAAATTTCTAAAATAAACAAGAATTTTATATGAATTTCAATAATAAACAAGAATATTCTATGAATTCATGTAATTTTCAACAATTTCTAAAACTTTCTAGAATAAACAAGTATTTACTAAGAATTTCTTTATTAAACAAGAATTTTCTTTGAATTTCTAGAATAAGCAACAAGTTTTTCTATGAATTTCTAGAATAAACAAGAATTTTCTATGAATTTCTATAATAAACAAGAATATTCTATGAATTTATGTAATTTTCAACAATTTCTAAAACTTTCTAGAATAAACTAGTATTTACAAAGAATTTCTTTATTAAACAAGAATTTTCCTTGAATTTCTAGAGTAAGCAACAGGTTTTTCTATGAATTTCTAGAATAAACAAGAATTTTCTATGAATTTCGAGAATAAACAAGAATTTTCTATGAATTTCTATAACAAACAAGCATATTCTATGAATTTATGTAATTTTCAACAATTTCTAAAAGTTTCTACAATAAACTAGTATTTACTAAAAATTTCTTTATTAAACAAGAATTTTCTTTGAATTTCTAGATAAGCAACAAGTTTTCTATGAATTTCTAGAATAAACAATTATTTACTACGAATTTTCTTGAATAAACAAAGTCAAAATATTATTTCTACTAACTTGTGGACGGACGATGCTTGTTGATGGCGGTGCCGTGTGGGAGAATGACAGAGGTGACAGGAAGTCACTTGTTCGAGACGACGCGGCAGTCGTCGACTTCAGAAGTATCAAACTAATGAAATTGTATATTAGAAAACAATTAAGAACTCAAATACACAATTAAGAACTCAAAATTACATATATATTAGAAAACAATTAAGAACTCAAATGCTCAAAACTATGAAATTGTATATTACAAAACAATTAGATTTTGGTACACAAATATACACATAAAAATATGCGAAGTATTACTATTTAATTAAACTCAAATACACAATAGATTTTGGTACACAAATATACACACAAAAATATACAAGTTTCTAATTAAATTTTCTTTCTATTCCTATAAAATTTTGTATTAAAAATTTACACACAATTATAATTTCTAATTAATATCAATACATAAACTAGATCAAATAAATTTAATTCAAAATGCTTGCTGACGATAGTATTTCATGGGCTGTTGTCAGCAAGGCAAAACCCAAGCGCGGCCCGGCCAGCCATCGGGGCACACGCACGCCGCCGGCGGCCATAGAGGGGGCCGGCAATTGGAGGCGTCGGCGGCGGTGGCGCGGCATACCGGCCGGCAGGAGCTCACCGCCGAGGAGAAGGGCCGGGGGCCGCCGCCGAGGAGGATCGGGGTCGTGGGGGCGGCGAATCGGGGGAGGGGCGCCGCGTCGGAGAGATGCGCGTCGGTGAGGGCGGATGTCGGCGTGACCGATCTCGCCGGCGGCGGGAGACGGCACTGTGTGCGTGTCGAGGAGGAGCGGCGTGACACGTCGGAGAAGGGCGGCGCGTCGAAGAAGAGGGGCGCATCGGGGACGAGCGCGGCAAGGAGAGGCGGCGACGACGACAGAGGAAGAGAGGCAAGACAGCGATTTGGGGTAAAACGGCTAAGTGCTAATCTGGAAGGCAACGGGCTTTATATAGAACCCCGACCTTTTGTCACGGGTCGTATTCATAACCGTGACAAAAGGCCCATTATTCTCGGGTCGTATTACGACCCGAGACTAAAGACCCCCCCCCCTTTTGTCACGAGTGGCCTCACTACCCGTGACAAAAGGGGCATTTCGCGCGGGATGCCCTGAAGGCGAATTTTCGCCCTTTAGTCTCGGGTGGTGTTCACCACCCGTGACAAAAGGGGAGCCTTTAGTCTCGGGTGGTAACACCACCCGGGACTAAAGGGCAATTTTGCGCTGGAAGTTAATATTTCTCTTTTCCATGCTCATTTGTCTCATTTCATTTTGCTTTCAACATTAAAAAATCATTAGTTAAAATATTTGTGCCATTCAAAATTATATTATGTTAACACAAAAAAATACCTACTTTTCTATGCACATATTATTTCAAGAGTTGAAACAATTATTACAATTTTTTGTTTACAATTTGAAGGGGAAGATAAATTAAATTGAAAATATTACTAAACCTACTCAGAAAAATCTCTATTTAAACAAATTTATGAATTCACATATTGTCTTCGTATGATCAACATGCTCATTTATCTCTTTTATCTCATTCGCGGGCTTTTTCTCTTTTCCTTGCTCATTTATCTCATTCCTTTTTGCTTTCAACATTTAAAATAAATTATTAGTTAAAATATTTGTGTCATGCAAAATTATATTATGTTAACATAAAAAAATACCTACTTTTCTACGCACATATTATTTCAAGAGTTGAAACAATTATTACTATTTTGTTACAATTTGAAGGGGAAAATAAATTAAATTGAAAATATTAGTAAACATACTCGGAAAAATCTTTGTTTCAAACAAATTTATGAATTGGCGTATTGTCTTTTGATATAATGATCCATATAACTACAATGGCTTACGTATATGTAAAGAGGTCACCTGATGGTTATTACAAGGCACGCCATTAATTAATTCCAATGACTACAAGTCCCAAGCTGAAGTTGGTCAGCTTCTTGCTTTTGAACCTCTGGTTCAAACACATTTTATAAATTCGTGTATGAATTCTAGTATATATATGCTTAATAAACATGCTTACTAAACATGTTGAAGACAACACATGAATTCATAATAAAGTACATAATTAACAATAATTGATAATAAGTTCATAAAGGTTCACATAGCTAGCTAATTAATACAAGTTCACATAATAGGGTACGGTACAAAGCCTGATCCATGCATGCATAATGTTGCTGAGCAACACGCGCTTGCAGATATGAAAGATGGTTAATGTCTGCAATCCTCCAGCCTAGAACTCCCTCAAAATAAGCTAGAGCGCATACTAGGGCACTCTCCTCCGCTTGCGGAGGAGTGTCACAAACACCACTGTAGACATCAAACAATGGAGCCTCGGGTTCTGCTGGCTTGTAGAAAGCTAGAATTGCTTGACTCTTCCAATTATTGGTTAAAAACGGCTCCCCACCATAGTAATCCACCCCAACTCTTTCCACGACTTGATTCAGAATCACACGGAAGCTAATAAAAGCATAGGTAGAACCATAGCGATCCTGCACACAGTCAGATGATGATGAAATATAATAACAAATTAATTAATAATGAATATATATACCATAAACAAATTATATATGTACCAAAAAAAATTAATTAATAATGAATATAAATCTCGGTGGTTTTTTGCTCGGGTGAACGTCTGGGTGTGTTCGCTGTTGTCCTGTGTTGCAGCTGTTTCGAGTTTGGGTCAGTTTGGAGGTCGCTTGGCCTGTTTGGTGCTTTGAGGGCTTTCAGGCTGTGACCGGTCTGACCGGTGCGTCTCACTGGTCTGACCGGTGTGGAGCCACTTAGTGAAAGTTGCCCAGTTTCACCAGCAGGGACTGGTCTGACCGGTGGTGCTCACCGGTCTGACCGGTGTTGGTCAGTGGACTCGAGGTTTGGTGTTCCGCTGTGTTCTCAGGTCGGAAGGGTGTGTGTGTTGGTTCCTAGGTCCAGTGGCACTCCAGTGGCTACGTGGGCTTGGCTAACTTGGGTAGTGAGTCGGAGACGTGTGTTGGAGGCCGTGTTCATCTTGTAGGAGTTTCCATCTCCTTCGAGAAGAATTTTTATCGGCTCCCATTCACTCCCCCCCTCTCTGGTTCGCAGTTGTTGACGGTTAATAGTTGTATCAAAGTTCGTTTGTGACTTGCAAGCGGACAAGTCTCCCGTCGTAGTCAAGGGACCCTTCTTCCCTCGAGTGGTGAACCCAAGGTATCGAATCCGTGGAACAATGTGCAACGCAAGGATTCAATCTAGTAAAGGAGGGTAAAGCTATCTAATGAAGACAAGTTGCATCTAATCTACTAACTCATAAAGAAAACGAATCTAATCTAATCTACTAAAGAGGTAGCAAGAGAAAGCAAGAGATAACCAATCTAGAGAATCTAGATCATGCTTATGTTGTAGCTCCAAACAAGATAGATGAAGATAGCAAAGCGAATCTCATTAAAAGCATCTTTAAATCGTGGCCTTCCCATCCGACTCCGAAAACATCCGCCTTTCGAGACCCCCGTTCGTCACAACGTATCCCTATTCATGCGGGGAGCTTAGGGCGAGTTCGATAGAACAAGTTGAAATCACTTGGCCGGTCCGGTATGCACCTCTAGCCACCGCGGCTACAAGAGCACCCTATGTAATCTAGCCGCAAACTAGATCGTAGAAGAAGCAAAACCAAGAAGAAAACAAAATCATCGAGAAGGCACTTAATCGCTAGAAATCGGATTCACTTACAAACTTCACCATAAATGATTACATGAACAAGATCACCACCGGGGCCCTCCCTCGATCTTGATCCTCGCTCCGAGCTCCGACGTGGTCTTCCATGCAAGGTTCCCACGTCGGCTAGGGAAACCCTAGACAACTAGCACGACCCTCATCTTCAAGTTGGTGTCCCTCAAGCTTCTCTCGCTCCTCGGCGGCGGATTACGACTTCGGTTCTCGCGTGGCTCTCGGTCACGGGGCTATTTATAGCCCGAGAAGCAATTAGGTCAAAGGAGAGCCCGATTGGGCCCCGAATTGGCTGGGCCGGCCGGCCCGGGCCCACTCGGCCCATCCCGCGGCCGCTTCGCCGGTGTTGCTTCCCACGACTTCTAGATGTTCTCCCCTTTTGCATGTGGGCCCTTGACGTCGGTTTCTCCCCGAATTGGACTCAACTCCTTGTCTTGCAAGATTCAAGACTT
The DNA here is from genome assembly GCA_947561735.1 of Cenchrus americanus. Classification (NCBI taxonomy): domain Eukaryota; kingdom Viridiplantae; phylum Streptophyta; class Magnoliopsida; order Poales; family Poaceae; genus Cenchrus; species Cenchrus americanus. The sequence goes on from OX387242.1 coordinate 196,006,083, forward strand.
TTTCGGTTCGGTCCTCGGAGTTTATCATCTTCTCGGGCTTGGTCCTTGGGCTCTTGGAGTCATGTTCACTTCATTGCTTGACTTGTACGGGCTTCAAGATCTTGTCATGAGGTGCTTAATGAACTTATCCCGAAGTCTTGCTTTCAACGTTAAAACCCCGCGTAAACACTTAACTCCAAAACCGACATGCACAAGTGAACTTGTTATACCACGGGGGTTAGTACCAATGAATAAGATACAAAAGTCATGCCAACACCGAAGGTAAACTCATGGCTAGGTTGACGGAATTTCACCGTCAACATCTCCCCCATGCTTAAACCTTGCTCGTCCTCGAGTAAGCCTTCGATGGATATCATCATTGCCAAACAATGTTTAAACCTTGCACTTGATCATACATGAAAAAAAACATAATGCTCTCAAAAGTTTAATTCGTTAAAGTTCCATAAGGTACTAGCCTTCACCTCTACGGAGGGTAGATTCTTATTAAGCTTATCCCACAAGTATTAACATGCTCACAAAGTTTAAATAGATCTCAGAATTTTTGAAATAAAGAACGAGATAAAGAAAAGAGCTAAACCAAATTCACAAATTTAAATCACCTTGCATGTTGCTCATGAACTCTCATCTCACTTGTCTCTCAAGCCTATATATTCTACTCCTTTCCCTCTCATAACATATATGTGTGGTAGGCTTTATATGGAGCTTTGGGAAAGTTTAGTCCTAACAAGATTTTATAAATGAGGTGTTGTCAAAACAAGACAAGCTTCTCATGGTCTTGCCGAGACTCGTCAAAAAGGTCATTGGAAAATAATGTTAAGTCAAGGAGGGGAAAGAGAAAAATACACACACTTTTAGATGAGTGGACATGTGCAAGTGGCAAGGAGTGATCCCGAGGCACAAAGGAAGTCCTCGTTATCGGATTGCACATGGTTGGAAAATGAGAATGGATCTTTTTAACTTGAAGCCTTGAATGCACTCTTAGAGAACCGGGGAGTTCACTTTACGCACATATATTTTTTTTCTCTTTCTCAAATTTCTCATTCTTTTCTTTCTTTCATTCATTCATTTTTTTCTTGTCATATATTCAGTCCATGACTTTCACAACGAAGTTTTGATTTTTTATACCTTGAAAGTCATGAATATCACTGGATTTTTTTTTTACCCAACCCTATACATCTCTTTCATCATTTTTTTTTAAAATACTCCCTTTTGAACTCTAAAACTGCACCGTACCTACCTCCTCCCCCATGCTTAGACGTTGCTCGTCCTCGAGCAAAGAGGCGAAAAATAAGGTAGGTACCGGAGATATTTTTCCTTGGAGAGATACTTGAAATCTTCAACGTTGGCACCGTCTTGCGATCTTCCTTGAATTGATGATCCATTCTCAACGATAGGTTGTGGTCAAGGAGGTAATCACAAAAGATGATATTTGGTTTAAGGGTGGATATCCGGCGAAGTTTGTGAGATCTCCGATGCGGGGATACACAATGCACGGATAAGAGGCTAGCAAAAAGATAGATACGCAAAAATGGAATGACCGGCTTCTTAGTCTCGGGCCAGAGAAATCATGGCCTGCAATAACTCACTCAAAAATAAATCTTGTACACTAAGGTTTATGCACTCAAATATATATTAGGCTTTGGATAGGTTGAGCAACACACAAGTGATATTTATGACAAGGTTAGCAATATTTTTGAGCATAAAAGACATCTTTAATCTATTCATAACTTGAGAGCACATAAAACACCATGGGTCTTTATTTTAATCATAACCTCCGCTGAAGATTAAGCTAGCATTTAGATAATTTCAGATTTGTATTTTTAAGAGAGCACTAGTTCAAACATGCATAAACCAATTACAAAGATAAACAAAGCAGCAATTATAATCATATATCATCATGGCACAAACTTTGTAACTTTACCAAAGGTAAAAACTTGGTGGCGACATTATTCATGATGAAAATAAACACTAAGATACACGCTGAAAATTAAACTAAAAACTGAAAATTAAAGCAAAGCTGAAAATACTACGCAAACATAGGCGCAAACAAGCTGAAAATTAAAGAAAAGGGGGTAAAGGAAAGATAACTAAAGCTCCTCCTCTCTCTAATCTTCCGCCGGTGGTTGATATTGATAGTCTTGGTTGTTGTACCCTTACTTGTAATAGGAATGCACCACTCCTCCTATGAATTGTCCGACGGTGTTAGGTGAAGGTGTCAAAGCCCATAAGCGAATGTTGCATTACCTTCACCCATTTGGTTTGCATTGGTTTGGATGGCTGCAATATTTTGCATGTTTCTTGCAGCGTATCCTCCAATGGTGGCCACATTTTGTTGTGGTTGAGGAAGGTGTGCATATGGCTCCGCAAAGTCTACGTTGGGCACCGCAAAAATGGTGGGGGTATGGCTGCACCACTCCCCCATGCTTGCATTGGTACACCACCGTAGTAACTCGGCGGCGCCGGGGTTCCTCCCAATGGTGGGACATAATTTTGTTGTGCACCTTATTCTTGGGCCATAGAAGATCCTTCTCCTATAATTCTTTTCTTTTATTATTTTTTCTTCGCCGGCACAAGAAGTCCTTCCTCTAACCGATCTTCTTCCCCTCAAGAAAAGTCTTAATCTTCAAATCCGGAAGGGGCAAATTCACCTAGGCCACTTCGAAGCCTCCTCTCTCATCTTCACTCTTATATTTTCCTTTCTTCATATATTCCTAGGGAAGTCCCGGGTAGGAGATGATTTGGGTTCCTTGTAATACCCGGTTTTAAAGAGATAGTCAACATGGAGAGGTAACAACCCGATCTCCCGAATCCGATGTTGCCACAACACCACCGGTTGATCATAGGTGAGTAGGGTTGATTGGCTGCGAGTAAATCCAATTCAACTCCGTGTTGGTTATCTATGTCTCTCTTATTCTCCCCAAAAATCCACTTGCACAAAAGTGACACACTTGGATGATGGGGTTCGGACAGTATATCTTCGTTGATGGTCTCTTCCTGTGATCATACTCCAAAAGCCTTCCCATGTGCCTTTATGCACATACTTGTTCCGGAGCTCCCTTTTTGAAAATAGGGGACACTCGCCCATGGGTCTACGATACTAGAACATGCAATCGTTTCGAACATGAAAACCAATCTAATCTATCGGGGATTGTGTTGAATGGATCCAAGGAAGCATTGAGGCCTATACTCCCTTTATGGCATGGTTGCTAGCCTTAAGCATTAAAGTATTTTCAGCACAAGATGATAGATAGATAAACCAACAAAGTGTGATTACATCTCAAGATCGATTGCAACCCATGGATGAAAGGAGATTACCCCATCAAAGTGCTAGAAATAGCATCGTTGATCAAGGTTACCCTTCCGACGGTGTCTTCCTTCTTCTCCTCTTGTGGGCTCCCTCCAACGGAATGAGAGACTCAAGACTCCTTCATCAAGGGTATGCGCCATGGTCATGAAAATTTCCTAGGCGAATTCCTTGTGGGTGTTTGCCGACACTCCGCTAGAGAATTGCACCGGTGTCCCGTGTGAAACCCAATATGTGGAGAGCTTGGTCGTCGATGTCGACGCTCGCTACAAGCCTCTACTTGAGGTGAGCGAGCTTCTTCTCCTCCTCCGTCATGATGACATACCCCTCGGAATACCGCGGAGCGTATGGAGGTGGAGCGGATGATCGTGTCGAGTGGCGAGGTTGGACGAGCGGCTCCTCCATATGTTATTGAAGTTTGGTAAACCTCATAAACGAGTTTTGTGTGGCCCTCATGCCACCAAGGAGAAGAGTGTGGTTCCTCCTCGGCGGTGCCGTGTCCTCCTCCATACTCCGAGGAAACTCGGAAACCAAGTGCCTCCTCGAAGAGGTTGTAGATGATGGCTTAGACGACGATGATCCCTTCTTCTTCGGTGAAAAGGCTTGTAGTTTTCTTCCACGATTGCAGCACTCTCCCTCACAAATATATATCCGGGGTTTTCACCCGGTAACAAGGTACACAAATATTATTTTGGAGTCTGGACTTTGAGTGGATTAAGGATGTGATTTGTTGCATGAAACAAACGCGGTGGATGGCTAAGTCTAAGGTGATTCCGGCCTACAAACTAGAGCACACGAACAAAGAGTTGGATGAAAGATACCTCTCTCCTCCTCTTGGCTCGGTTCTTCTCTAGTGCATGTTGCTTCGTGATCGCGTACACCTTCCAAACGTTTCCGTCCACTCCTTCGCTTGCATTATTGCTCCTTCCACTTGATGCTTTCGCTTTGACTCACTTCCATACTCCCTTGCCTCACATGCATCCATGATATTCCTACAAAATAAAGCCTTGGCTGCCCCCCCATGCTTGTACTTTGCATGTGGTTTAAATATGTTGGAGGGGCATCCCGTGATGTATCATGGTGCATGCATGGTTAGGTTAACTAGATTGCCTCCCTTTAAGGCTAAGCACTCCTCTAATTTCGAAATTTAAAAATATTTTTCAGAGCCATGCAAGAGCTCGAACATAATTTTAGAGAAGTTTTTAAACCATTAAAAACAAATGCAAGTCAAAAATATTTTTTTATTACGTCGATTTCGGTCTCACCGGTACAGTTTGCCTTCATTGGTTGAGAGCAAGCTTTTCCCGGCTTGATCAAGGGGGCATAGGTTTAGGTCCTAATTTTGATTAGATGAGAGAGATTTTGAATGAAATAAAATTAAGTGAGGCTTAGAAAAATTCTAATCTTAGAGAAACCAAGGATATGGATTTTTAAACCAACCAAAAATCAAGTTTCTAGGTTCACGCGAGTCCTACCACATGCTGAAATTTAAATAACATCTAGATACAAGTCGTGGCTCTACTCGTGTGTTTTTAGCATGAAAAACAAGTCAACCATGGCACCATAATGAGGGTGAAGGGTTGAGTTAGGTTCTGAAATTTTTTTTTGGTTGTGGTTTCTCGAAAAAGAAGCAAACAATCACATAGGATGGTTCATGTAAAGGGTTTATGATCAAGCAAAATATTCAACCAAGAATTATGTCTCTAATATTGTTCAACCATTCTAAGTCTAAGGTTTTGCGTAGTAAAATTCAGAACTGAATTAAAAGGACTCGAAAAACCTGGAATCGGGTTGTCCTCCCGGTAGCTTATTCTTGACTCGACGAAACGGGTTGCCTCCCGCCTAGCGCTTCGTTTATAGTCCATGGCTAGACTTCTTCACTTGATTACTTCGGATCAACGCTCTTTGCGGGCGTTGCAATCTTGGGTACCCACTTTGGCTTAGTCAATTTTTTTTGGTTTTCACAGGCTGGCTTTGCCCTTTGGTCTTGACAGATGCAACAACTTCCTTGTGGCTCGGCATCTCGAACTCCGGTCCTTCGGTCGTGATCTTCATGGTCTCTAGTGTGATCCTTCATCTCTCCCGAATGAGTTTGAGTAGCCTTCGCCGTCTTGGGACCTTGGAGTTGTCTCGGATATTCTTCTTTGTTACCCATAGGGCGCCCGGCAAGTTGTCCCACTTGCGTCTCTAACATCTTCATCACGATGAACACCCCGCATGTGGATCTTGCCTTGGCAGCCTTTAGGTGTTGAGCTTCTTTCTCCGTCTCCATCTTCTCCATCCTCGTTGATCTTGAACGGCCTTCCGGCGTCTTGACTTGGAGGGGGTGATTCCCTTGGAGATTTTGATGGTGCTTCGAGCTTGTGTTGCACGTCACCTTTGCCTGTAAAGTTTTCCTGGATCATCCACAAAAAGTTTTGGTTTCTTGGAGAGGTAGCCAACCATCTCCGGTTAGGGTTAGTAATAAAACAAAAATCTAAACATAAAAACTAGGGTTAATCAAAACTAGATTAGATTGAATTTTTTTCTTTTTGAGGATGATCAAACATAAGAGATGCAAAAGAAAATCAAAAGAAAAACTGAAAGATAAGCGATACTAGATCGGATCTTGATTGCTTGTTCCCCGGCAACGGCGCCAGAAAAAGGGGCTTGTTGACGGTTAATAGTTGTATCAAAGTTCGTTTGTGACTTGCAAGCGGACAAGTCTCCCGTCGTAGTCAAGGGACCCTTCTTCCCTCGAGTGGTGAACCCAAGGTATCGAATCCGTGGAACAATGTGCAACGCAAGGATTCAATCTAGTAAAGGAGGGTAAAGCTATCTAATGAAGACAAGTTGCATCTAATCTACTAACTCATAAAGAAAACGAATCTAATCTAATCTACTAAAGAGGTAGCAAGAGAAAGCAAGAGATAACCAATCTAGAGAATCTAGATCATGCTTATGTTGTAGCTCCAAACAAGATAGATGAAGATAGCAAAGCGAATCTCATTAAAAGCATCTTTAAATCGTGGCCTTCCCATCCGACTCCGAAAACATCCGCCTTTCGAGACCCCCGTTCGTCACAACGTATCCCTATTCATGCGGGGAGCTTAGGGCGAGTTCGGTAGAACAAGTTGAAATCACTTGGCCGGTCCGTATGCACCTCTAGCCACCGCGGCTACAAGAGCACCCTATGTAATCTAGCCGCAAACTAGATCGTAGAAGAAGCAAAACCAAGAAGAAAACAAAATCATCGAGAAGGCACTTAATCGCTAGAAATCGGATTCACTTACAAACTTCACCATGAATGATTACATGAACAAGATCACCACCGGGCCCTCCCTCGATCTTGATCCTCGCTCCGAGTTCCGACGTGGTCTTCCATGCAAGGTTCCCACGTCGGCTAGGGAAACCCTAGACAACTAGCACGACCCTCATCTTCAAGTTGGTGTCCCTCAAGCTTCTCTCGCTCCTCGGCGGCGGATTACGACTTCGGTTCCGCGTGGCTCTCGGTCGGGGGGCTATTTATAGCCCGAGAAGCAATTAGGTCAAAGGAGAGCCCGATTGGGCCCCCGAATGGGCCGGGCCGGCCGGCTGGGCCGGCCGGCCCGGGCCCACTCGGCCCATCCCGCGGCCCGCTTCACCCGGTGTTGCTTCCCACAACTTCTAGATGTTCTCCCCTTTTGCATGTGGGCCCTTGACGTCGGTTTCTCCCCGAATTGGACTCAACTCCTTGTCTTGCAAGATTCAAGACTTTTCTCTCGGTTCGGTCCTCGGAGTTTATCATCTTCTCGGGCTTGGTCCTTGGGCTCTTGGAGTCATGTTCACTTCATTGCTTGACTTGTACCGGCTTCAAGATCTTGTCATGAGGTGCTTAATGAACTTATCCCGGAAGTCTTGCTTTCAACGTTAAAACCCTGCGTAAACACTTAACTCCAAAACCGACATGCACAAGTGAACTTGTTATACCACGGGGGTTAGTACCAATGAATAAGATACAAAAGTCATGCCAACACCGAAGGTAAACTCATGGCTAGGTTGACGGAATTTCACCGTCAACAGCCGTATCGGTCCTTCAAGTGGTATCAGAGCCGGTTCGGGTCTTTATTGACTCTAACCAGTCTAAGATCCAAGGATGGCGTACTAGGAACGGGGTTCGGGTCCTCCACACTTCGATGGAAAGAACTACCAGATGTGGAATAAGTGGATGGGTGCATTCCTCTGCGGAAAGGGTCAGATCCTTTGGGATGTCACGGTGGACACAGGCTATGTCCAGCCGATGACTTCCTCGCTCCAGGATCGAGGGACAGATTCGACGCCAACAATAAGGTGGTTGACTACTTGTTTCGTTCTTTGTGTCAGCCTGAGTTCGATCGGGTGCACACTGAGCAATTGGCTTGTAGAATTTGGACGCTACTGAAAGAGGCTCATGTTGGGAATGCCCAGGTTCAGGCACGGATGTATGCGACCTACCGGAGAGAGTACGAGAACTTCACTTATCACCCCGGTGAGTCCATCGATGCCTTGTTTCAGAGGTTCACGGTGGTTGTGAACAACATGAGGGCCAATGTGGACGTGCTCCCGTACGATGATCATGATAGAGCAGTCAAGCTCTTACACTCTTTGGATCGTACGATTTGGGGCGGAAAGTTCGAGGCCATTGTGGAGTCAGAGAAGTATGATACTCTAATGGTGAACGAGCTGTTCTCGAAGCCAAGTCGGCTGAGGTGGATAGGGGCATGACTGCCAAGCTCGAGGGACCGACTGATTCCCATAGTCTTGCTCTCGTTGGTGGTTCGAAAGGAAAGGCTAACACTAACCCATCCACCAGGATGTTCTCTTTGTCCTCTTTGATGTCTATGCCAGATGAGGAGTTCGATGTGCTTGGAGAGGACAAGCTGGCGCTCCTGACGAGGCGGTTCGAGAGGCTGCACGAGAACTGAGTGAACATGAGGAGGAACACGCGGACATGCTTCCAGTGCGGCAAGCCAGGACACTTCGTCGCCGACTGCCCAGAGAAGGTCGAGAACAAGGACGGCTACAAGCACAAGTCGAGGATGGATGGCAAGTACCGGTCGAGGCGCGACCACAAGAGCAAGCACAAGAACAAGTACAAGGACGAGCGACGATCGAGGAAGAAGGAGAGCCGAGGCAAGGACCGAGCGATGGTTGGAGCGAGCGACGTCGACTCCAGTTCCGCGTACTCCACCTCGAGCTCGAGCAGTAGTGAAGAAGAAGGTGATCGTCGCAAGAGCAAGAAGTCGTCCAAGAACCTGAGCGGGCTGAGCTGCTTCGCGAGAGATGGCTTCTGCACCATGGCGTTGAGCTCCGGCAGCAGGAAGAGCACACATAGCGACTCGGACTCTAATTCCGACGACGAGGTGCGTGATGAACTTCCCTTCTTGCGCCAGGAGAATGAGAGGCCTGGCTCTTTGCTTGATAACCGTGATGACATGCTTAGAGAGGCCAAGAAAATGAGAAAAGAGCTTAGGGCTTCACTCGAGGATGCTAGGAATAGAGTGGCTGAGCTAGAAACACAGGTGCTTGATAGCAAGCTTGAGATTGATTCCCTTAAGGCTAGCCCTGTTGTTTCGGATGAGGTTGATTGTGCTGATTGCTCCATCTTTCTTGCTGATCTTGCTTTGTTTAAGGAGAAGCATGCCTCCAAGTGTGAGAAATTAGATGTGCTTACGGTTGAAGTGGCTGAGCTTAAGTCTAGACCTGCTTTGCTAGGTGCTTGCACTTCTTGCCCTGTTTTGCATGCTAAGATCGATGAGATGCATGCTTACACTAGTTCTCTTGAGGCTAAGCTGAAAGAACCCATGCCTACATCATGCTCTACCTGTGAAATGCATGTTTTGAAAAATTTGGAACTTGCACATTATGTTGATCGTTTGCAGGATGAGAATGATGAGCTGAGAAAGTTGATGGGTTGGTTGTCTGGTTATGAGCCTCAGTTGAGGATGATGATCGAGGCATTTAAGAGGCAGGATGGTGAGGGACTTGGGGCAAACAAGGTTGGTGAGGGAAGTGGAGAGAATATCCCAGAGCCACCAAAAACCCACCACAAAAATGATTTCCCCCCAAAACCTAACCATCTTAGGAACCGACTAGACACAACCCCAGCTCCACCCGTGTTTCCTACACCCACAAATGATCTACAAAAGCCTATCAAGTTTGTGAGCACTTCGGGGAAAGTGTTCTTTGGGAAAGAAAGTGAGAAGGCTAGTGAGGGGAAACCGGTGGAGAAGTTGAGTGGAGAGAAACCATGTGAGCAGCCACAGCCCAAGCCTAAGCCTAAGCTTGTGAGGTTCCATTGTGGCTATTGTGGGAGAGATGGCCATAAGGATGAGTTTTGCTTCAAGAGGAAGCGAGAGGAGAGAATGGCAAAGGAGTGGGCTAACAAGGACAAGTACCACCCTTTCGATGGTGTACTTGAGCCTCGTGTGCAGATGCCTAGGGCCAAGGCGAGTGTAAGGACAGTTTAGGCTTGGGGAGAACGGAAGGCTGTTAGAGGTGCCGTCGCCTGTGTCACACCTGGGCCGGACGGTGAGGGGCACCGGTCGGACGGTGCGAGCCCGGACAGCAGCTAGTTCGGGTTTCGTGCTTGTACAGGTGCGAGGGTTGTTTCTGGAGGTCGTGGTTCTAGTGGTTGGGCTGGAGAGTTTGCAGGTGGTCAGGTTGCTAGGCGTTCTCCCGCTCGAGTTCACTACGGGGATGGGAGGAGTCGTAGCTTTGAAAAGGAGAGGAGGGACATTCCACGGGCCTTCTTTCGTGGTTTTGGTCCTCCTCCAAGCAGAGAGGGGTGGTTCCCTCAAGGTGGTTACCGTGGTGGTGTTTGTGGAGGTAGCTTTGGTAGGAGAGATGCTTTGGTTGGTGCTAACCCACTTTCGAGCAAATGGCTCGGCACTGGTTTTACTCTTTTGGTACTAACCCCAGTGCTGAGTCGTTTGTTTGCTCACGTGCTCGTTTTTGAATTTCAGGTGGGAGACTTGAAGAACATTTGGTTGATTGACTCCGGTTGCTCGAGGCATATGACCAGAGACAAGGGGTGGTTCTCAAGTCTCGTCCCGGTGGTGACGAAGAGGTACATCACCTTTGGGGATAATGGGCGTGGGCGTGTGCTTTCAGAAGGTGAGATTAAGGTGAGTGACAAGATCACTCTGAGGCGTGTTGCTCTTGTTCAATCGCTGGGGTACAATCTGCTTTTTGTGTCCCAATTGTTGGATGAGGGCTTTGAGGTGTTGTTTCGGCTAGGTGGTTCTCGGATTTTGGACTCTCGAGGGGACCTTGTCTGTATGGTTGTTCCCGAGGGTCAGGTGTTTCGTGCTGATTTTTCTCAGTCTTCGGGTGTGGAGCATTGTTTCTTGGCTGGTTCTTCGAGTGAATTGTGGAAGTGGCATAGGAAGTTGGGTCACTTGAGCTTTGACCTTTTGTCTCGCTTGAGTAAACTCAATTTGGTCCGAGGATTGCCACGGTTGAGGCTTGAGAAAGAGTTGGTTTGTGCACTGTGTAGGCATGCCACGATGGTAGCCTCTTCTCACCTGCCTCTGACCGATGTGATGACTGAGCGTCCATGCGAGCTGCTCCATATGGACCTTGTTGGCCCAGCTCGTGTGCGATCTGTGGGTGGGAAGTGGTATGTCCTTGTTGTGGTGGACGACTATTCTCGGTATGCGTGGGTGTTCTTTCTTGAGGATAAGGGGGAGACGTTTGGTTTTGTTCGAGCTCTAGTCTTGAGGTTGAGGAACGAGAGGCACGGAGATGCCATACGAGCTATCCGTAGTGATAATGGCTCGGAATTCAGAAACTCTCATTTTTTCGAGTCCGTATACGCCTCCCTAGAATGGTGTTGTGGAAAGGAAGAACAGGACCTTGTGCGAGATGGCTCGGACGATGCTTGGTGAGCATAGGACTCTGAGGAGGTATTGGGCTGAGGCGGTGAATACCGCGTGCTATGTGTCGAACAGGATATACCTCAGAGTGCACAATAAGAAAACATGCTATGAGTTGATGCATGGTCGCACACCCAAGGTGAGTCACTTCCATGTCTTTGGTTGCAAGTGTTTCATTCTGAAGAAAGGCAGGAAGTTGGATAAGTTTGAGGCTAGGTCTGTCGATGGTATTTTCTTTGGTTATGCATCTCATTCTAGAGCATATCGTGTGCTCAATCTTGAAACTAACCAAATCGTGGAGACTTGCGAGGTAACCTTCGACGAGACAGAGCCACGTAGTCAGCTTGTCTTTGAGTGTGCAGGTGATGATGAGCTTGGCGAGGAGATCTTTCAAGAGGAGGAGCATGAACATGGAGACGATGAAGATGGCGGTGTGGTGCCCCCGGCTGAACATGTACCCACTACTTCGACTACGGTGGTGGACGGACCCTCTCCTACACCTACGACGACAAATCAAGAACGAGGAGAAGCTGATGTTGAGAGGGAGATAGCATCGAGGCGAGAACCTCCCCAGCGAGTACAAGTGGATCACCCAGCTTCGAGGATCATTGGCGACATGAATGAACACACTACACGGTCGAGGGTTCGGAACAACTCCCATTTCGCTCATGCTGCATTTGTTGCTACTTTTGAGCCCAAAGACATTGGGCACACACTATCTGATCACAATTGGGTTAATTCGATGCATGAGGAGTTGGAGAACTTTGAGAGGAATCAGGTTTGGAGTTAGTTGACCCTCCCCTAGGGTGTAAGCCGATTGGTACAAAGTGGGTGTGGAAGAAAAAAGAGGGAGAGAAAGGTGAGGTTTTGAGGAACAAGTCGAGGCTTGTTGCTCAAGGGTTCGGTCAGAAGGAGGGGATCGACTATGATGAGACCTTTGCTCCCGTAGCCCGTTTGGAGGCGATTAGGATCCTTCTAGCCTTTTTCGTGGCTAAAGGGTTCAAGTTGCACCAAATGGATGTAAAGAGTGCTTTTCTGAACGGTGTGTTGGAGGAAGAAGTGTATGTGAGGCAACCTCCGGGGTTTAAGAGTGAGAAGTACCCCCACCGGGTGTACAAGTTGAGGAAGGCGCTGTATGGGTTGAAGCAGGCGCCTAGAGCTTGGTATGGCAGGTTGAGGGGGTTCTTGTTTGAGAGAGGTTTTGAGATGGGAATGGTTGATCAGACCTTGTTTTTGCTAAGGTAGGGTAGAGATATCCTGATTGTGCAGGTGTACGTGGATGATATTTTCTTTGGTGGCTCGTCTAACTTTCTTGTTGCAAGGTTTGCAGAGGATATGAGAAGAGAATTTGAGATGAGCATGATGGGTGAGTTACAGTTCTTCCTCGGGCTACAAATCAAACAATCAAAGGAAGGAACATTTGTGCACCAGGCTAAGTACACCAAGGACATTGTGCGGAAGTTCAAGATGGAGGACTCCAAGGCTATGACGACGCCGATGAGTACGACTACGGCTCTTGATGCGGACGAGGAAGGTGAACATGTGGACCAGAAGGAGTACCGGAGCATGATCGGGTCACTCCTCTACTTGACGGCGACGAGGCCGGACATACAGTTCTCGGTGTGTCTGTGCGCTCGTTTTCAAGCGTCTCCGAGGACTTCGCATCGGCAAGCTGTGAAGCAAATTTTCAGGTACTTGTGTCACACTCCCGACTTCGGCCTTTGGTACTCCGCGTCCTCTTCTTTGACGCTTCATGGTTTTTCAGACGCGGATTTTGCCGGGTGTCGGTTGGATAGGAAGTCCACTTTTGGGACTTGCCAGTTTTTGGGTTCTTCTTTGGTGTCTTGGCCTTCCAGCAAACAGTCGAGTGTTGCTCAATCCACTACCGAGGCCGAGTATGTTGCCGCTGCTAGTTGTTGCTCTCAGCTCCTTTGGATTTCATACACCATGAGTGACTTTGGTGAGGAGTATACCCATGTCCCACTTCAATGTGATAGCACCAGTGCCATAAGCGTTGCAAAGAATCCAGTGCTCTATTCCAAAACCAAGCACATAGAAGTGAGGTATCATTTTCTGATAGACAACATAGAGAAAGGAAGGATAGCTTTGATCCATGTACCCACACATGACCAACTAGCCGATATTTTCACCAAACCCTTAGATCAAGCAACTTTCACTCGTTTGCGGGGGGAACTTGGTGTGTATTTGATTTCTTGAGTTGGGTGTGTGGGAGCTCTCTTTGTAGCATATGTATAGCTTTCCTTTGTGCATTTCTTGCATTTGGCATGGCATATGTAACATAATGTATAGGCATCCTTGTATCTTAGATTACATGCATTCTGTATCATATGCATTGGTTACGAAAAGCTTCTCTCATATACATTGTTCACCATGGAATGAGATATATGTCTTGGTGAGCTTGTTTGGTATGCCATGGTTAGTTTGGCTTAGCTGTTGATGATCTTGATGAATAATCCATGGTTGATAGCTATGTTTTTGAAAAATGTCACATGTATGCTCTCTCATGTGTAAATGCCTTTATATGATCTTGACATGTTTCAGTGGCTTTGCTATGCTTAATTTGTGGTTGGATAGCTAGTTTATTGATCATATGGGGCCAAAGGCTCATTTTCCATCATGAATGTTTAGCCCTCTTGCTTCATCTTGTGGAGGGGCATAAGTTCCTTTTTGTCGCAAAGACATTTCATGTACCAATTATGAATCTGAAAATGAAATGTAAAATGCTTGGAAATGTGCTCCCATGTCATATGTGCTGAATTTAATTTGCTTTGGGTGCTAAACCGTTGCATGATGTCTACCAATGAGAAGTCTCATACATAGAAGTAGGCACATGGCTCGGTGGCTTTGACATGACATGAGGTGCTTGTGGGTGTTTGTGATGGTCTTATGATTAGAATGGTTGTCCTAGCATGAAGTTTGTGTGGCTTTGCTATTTTGATATGCTTTGATCATGTTTAGGACCTTGCTCATGAGAGGCCAGTTTTTCGCAAAATTGCCCAAATCCATCTTAGCTTCGCCCAATTGTTGTGAAACTTGGTGATCTTGTAGTTGATGTCGATACGAAGCTATAGAATATCTAACTTGCTTATTTGGACATGTGTAGCATCCTATGTTGAATTTTGTCTATTTGAGAAGCTCTAGGTTGAAAGTTTTGCATTTTTGGCTTGATTCATGCATTGCCAACAAGAGGGAGAAGTTTGAGCTTGAAATGGCTTGCTGGATGCATTTAGAAGGTTTTCAGGTGGTTTTGAGCCATTTCTGGGCTCTGTTGGTCACCGGTCTGACCGGTCGAGGTGACTGGTCTGACCGGTGTGAGTGATGGTCCTGTGCACATCTTAGGCACCGGTCTGACCGGTGGTGATGACCGGTCTGACCGGTGTGAGCTGAAGTTGCTGCAGCTGCCCTGTTTTCGGCTGGTTTGCATGCATTTGTCCAGGGGGAGGTGCATTGGTTCAGGGGGAGCTTGCATGTGTGCAGGGGGAGCTCTTTGTGGTTTTTCGAGCTTTGCTTTGGTGGTTTGCGCTCTTTGTTTTAGCTTTGTTTTGTCTCGGATGTGTCGAGCCGTTGCCCTTGCCTAAGGGGACTGAGACTTGACTTCTTCAAGTGATCTTGCTCTTTGCCTTTGTTTGTCTTTCGATCGCTTGTTGGAGTTTCTTTTCTTTTTCTTTTCTCTCTTGTTACTTTCGTGTGGCTGTTGTCAATGCACTAATCAAGGGAGAGATTGAGGACCATGTGTGGTTCGAGGACCGGTGGATGGTCGCTTCCTTGTGTGATGAGTGATTGACAACGTTGTGTGGACTGATTCTTGGCTAAGTATTGCAGGTGCAGGTTGCGGCTTGACTGGTGTTGGTGCAGGTGAAGAACAAGCGCGAAAGGTCGTCGTCGGTGAGGCCTCCAGGTGTGGAGAAGACAAGTAGGCTTCATTCGAGGGACCCGGTGGCCAGCGGGGTCAAGTGCGGGCCGCATGGTGGCATGAACAGCAAGATGAAGTCATGGACGGTTTCTTGGTTGAGCCACAAAACTAAAGTCGAGCCGGGACTACGTGGGAGCCGAGTCATGAGTGGAGATTGGCGGAGGCTACACCGAGTTCACGGGGTTTCTGGTGGTTAACCAGAAAACCACTGGGTTCCTTGGTTGATCCACAAAGCCAAGACCGAAGAACGGAAGACGGTCTTTGCAAGAAGTGCCGGACCGGTCGACCGGTGGGTCCGACCGGCCGCGCCGGTGGGTACCCTGGGCCGGTCGACCGGTGTGCGACGACGCAGTCCAGACACTTCGAAGTGGAGGACACGCGTCGGGATCTCATGGCTTGCGTCGAGGCTACGCAGGGTGCGGTCGCCGGGCATCCGTCCGATGGTGAAGACACGAAGACTTCCAAATCCGCCCTTAAGGGGCTTGTATCCCTAGTTATTAGGAAAGGGCATTTTAGACTTTCGGTTGCCTCCATATAACGCAAGAGGTGAGAGGATGGTAGCCAAGCCTTGAAACTCTAGTTCATTTTCTTTCCTATTTTTCCCTTCCTATTTTCTTAGGATTTCCATAGGACTAGCTTGAGAGCTTCATGGTGAGATCTTGTGAGAGGGTTGGATGATCGGGCGGCAAGCTAGACCTTGTAAGAACCTTTGTTGCATGTATAGATGATTCGGCATGGTTCGTCAAGGTTTGGATGTGTTGTTCCCGGTTGTTCTTGGTGGTGATTTTCGGAGCCCTCTCTTGGTGATTTCTTTGGGTTGTTTTCGGGACCTTTCTCTTGGGGATTTGATGGGGGAAATTTGTGGGATTTCTTCGTGGTTCTTTGGGCTGTGATTCCCCTCCCAAATCCGTGAGTAAAGGAGCTCGATTTTGGGTTTTTCTGGGTTCTAGGCTTTGAGGTGTTCTTGGCGGGATTTCTTCGATTCCTCCTTTTTGGACAAGTTTTGGTGGTATTAAACTTGGCTATGGACTCCTCATGAGGTGTTCCTAACATCCCCAAAGTCTTGTTCAAGTCTGTGGAGCGATTCGGGAGATCGAGGTTTGGATTTGGGGGAGTTGACCCGCGGGTGCTGTTCATCCCAAGCTGCCCAGGCTACACCGGTCTGATCGGTGCTCTTGACCAGTCTGACCGGTGCAACCCTCGGTGGGTTTTTGCTCGGGTGAACGTCTGGGTGTGTTCGCTGTTGTCCTGTGTCGCAGCTGTTTCGAGTTTGGGTCAATTTGGAGGTCGGTTGGCCTGTTTGGTGCTTTGGGGGCTTTCAGGCGGTGACCGGTCTGACCGGTGCGTCTCACTGGTCTGACCGGTGTGGATCCACTTAGTGAAAGGTGCCCAGTTTCACCAGCAGGGACCGGTCTGACCGGTGTTGGTCAGTGGACTCGAGGTTTGGTGTTCCGCTGCTTTCTCGGGTTGGAAGGGTGTGTGTGTTGGTTCCTAGGTCTAGTGGCACTCTAGTGGCTACGTGGGCTTGGCCAACTTGGGTAGTGAGTCGGAGACGTGTGTTGGAAGCCGTGTTCATCTTGTAGGAGTTTCCATCTCCTTCGAGAAGAATTTTTATCGGCTCCCATTCACTCCCCCCCCCCCCTCTCTGGTTCGCCGTATCGGTCCTTCAAAGGATCGACATATATGCATTCACACGAAGGCGAGTCCAAAGATACAACATAATTAACAATAGAAATTCACCCCTGAGGGGTTTAATTATTACAAACCGGAGTTTTTGACATAACAACGTAGTTCAGAGTTTTTAAAACAGCGGAAAGCGGGAACACCACGGGAGGCCAGCCATGATACCTTCATTCGTCGTCCTCCACCCACTCTAGCTCCGAGCCGGGCGGGATCTCTCCGGGCCACACATCACCAAAAGCATTACCTGGATCAATAGATTATAGCAAGGCTGAGTATAGTAATACTCAGCAAGACTTACCCATCGGTGATAACTACTTCACCAACTCTAGACATGAGAGGCTTTATTGCCACTGGGATTCTTCTCCTGAAAAGTAACAAAGGGTATGTCCTTACTTTCAAGATTTTAGCACAAGTTCTAGTAGGTTTATTCTTTTCTAAATTAGCCAACTAGTATGGACAAGGTTGTACCATACCATTAATCAAGCATAAAATTCATCAACTTCCATCATTAGGGATGTCATGGCTAGTGGAGTAAGTAGTCTCAGATAACGGTGAGAGGCCGACAGTCGATTGATTCAAACCTTGCAAGGTAGACCTAAACACACGGTGGGATTCCCCCGCGAGGACAACCACCAAGCGGTTCCCAAAACTCTTCGGGTTGGGATCGAATCTTACAGCCTTTGGTGCAGGCTATCCAGCATACCCCGCGAGGCACCCGGACTCACCATACACCACCGGTAGCTAGCTGTGAGACGCATCCCAAGATGAGTAATAGTAAGATCCCTCGCCGCTTCATTAAGATACTAGGCTTACCGGTCCCATTCCCGACAAGTGCTTAGTAGGTTCAAACACTTAACCCACGATAGCCATTGGACCGGAGTCCATATCCCGTGCTCTTACCACATGAGCAATCCATTTAAGGAGATCTTATGATTCCTATCTAGGAACCTATTCTCGTGAGTGAAATCATCACCCGAGTTGTAACGATCCTATAGCTTAGCAGCTATCGACCTATCATACTAGTAAGGACACAGGTACCTAGGGATCATGCATCTAAGGTTCCATACAACTCCTGAACTTAAATGCACAAGCATCCATAGATAATTGCATATTAAATTTTGAAACACTGGGTTAAATGCACCGGGGCTTGCCTTCGTCAGCAAGGTTAGCCTGAGCACCCTCGGTGTCGTCGAGTACTTCCACGTACTACAGTGCAGCTTCCGCTTCTCCTTCCTCGTCTTCCGGGACGAGCTCACCGTCAGGAAGATCTACATGGAATGCAATGCAGGGTTCAGGTGATGTGATAGATTATTTATCTTATCCAACTCTTGTTGGTCATATTCACCTTAACAAAGAATTAATTATTAATTTCTTTTCATGAAGGTTATTATTCATATGTGTTTTATTCTTTTAATTTAACACTTTAATCAATGTCTCTTTTTATAATTGTTATTTTATGTGAAGATTTAATACTTCACCTTTCACTAGTAAAGGTGCGTACAAAGATAATTAATTACAGTTTAACTTTTTAAACAGCAAGGGTGTATTCTTAGCTCTCAAGTAAGTTTGGAAACACTTCACAAAAGGGTAAAGGAATTAAAAAGGCATTTTCCTAAATTAATCAAACATCAATCTATACAAGGCCTCCAAATCTTTTATTTAATCAATAAATCATTAAAAATTCAATGGGGTTTTTCTTAAGCATCAACACACCTACACTAAGCCACTGAACACACTTGCAATGTTTGGAAAGCTAGAAAAATAATTGTTTTGAAATTTACAAAAGCTAGCTTAGCAAAACAAGTTAAATGCATAAAAAATAAATAAGCCTCCAAAAGCTCCAAACTTCCTCACACAACCATCCTAGGAAGGCAGCAAGTACACCTAGAACTACTACTGATTTTGCATTATTAAATTACAAAGGAAAAGTACATATATTAAGAATAAATACTTCTGATTATGCAAAAATTGTGATTAAATCCCAGAGGTGCAACTTGGCATAACAAGACCACATGCAGAAGTTGGGAATAAAAACATATTTATTTTTAGCTTCAAAAATCATCTAGACAGATTCTGCATAAAAGGAAAATAATTCATATAAAAAGATTTACATCATAACTTTGTGCAATTTTTGGCACAGGAGCTAGTCACAACATTACACACAACATATCCAAATATTGGATACAGAGGACCTATCGATTTTGAGATATCACAGATCTAGTTTTTTCATATTTCTATTCTTCATGTCAAAAATATCAAGAAACAGCCTAGGTGAGTATAACAGTAGTTGTAGTACTCCTCGCCAGGTATCTAGCAAAATTGAGTTTGCAATTTTCCGAATTTTCTACGATTTTCTAGAGATTTTACAAGTTCTAGCATAAACCTTATACTATTGAAGTTACTCTTTTGCGCTAAGGCCCCTGCAAAGATTTGAAACCTCACGAAAACACCCCTGGTTCACTGAAAACACCCTAGAACTACTTGGGGGTTTGCAATCAGGGCCTCGGCAGTGGGAAGGCGGCGGAGCCGGCCGAATTCCGGCGAGCCGGCAGTGCTCCCGACCGGGGAAGTGGTGGGGCATGACCATGTGCTCACCTAGGGCCTGGGGGTGGCCAGAGTTGGGGCAGGAAATGCGCCGGTGTGGGCGCACGGCGAAGACCAGTGGCGGCGGCTGCGGCGGCTCGGCTCCGGCGACGACAAGGACCCGGCTGGACAACAAGTGGCACGTGAAGGTCCTATAGGGTCTAGGAAATGGGCATGGGCAGCTGCTCGGCCGTGGGAAGCAGGGGGCGGCGGAGCTCGACGGCGGCGACGCGGATGGCGCGGTGGAGTGGCGGGCGCGGTGTTGGGCGGTGCGAGGAGGAAGGGAGAGCGCTTAAATAGGGGACGGCCCGACCAACGGTGACGACGGTGTGATGTTCGGCCGTAGTACGGCGCACGAGGGTGGGAGGTCGCGGACGGACCGCCGGGACCGAAGGGGGGCGCGTCCGGCCGGCACGCGCGCGCGCGTGGCGCGGGCGCGGACTTCGCGTGTCGCGGGGCGCGGGCGGCCTCGGCGCCGCACGGCCGGGGCGGCGGCCGACCTCGGACGAAGGACGCCTAGGGCGGCGCACGGGCGCGAACGCTGAGGGCGGGGCGCGACGTTGCGGCGCAGAACGTGGCCGACACAATTTATTTGCTGAGCCCCTGTTTGAGCACAAAAAACTCCAAATTCTTGAATAGAAGGGTACCAAACGATGAATACGAAAGTTGTAGATCTCATTACCACCTACAACATTCACAAAGTCTATATGGGGTTTTTCTTAATAGATTTTGCACAACAAGTCTGTCAACTTTGAATGCCACTCACTTTCAGTGAACAGGAGGTACTGCCCTTTGGGAAAGTTTTTCACCTTCTTCCACTCAAAATTTGAAATGCCAATCTACATGAAGTTGTGTCCCTCAACAAGCTGGAAAACTTTCATAAAGGTAGATTTTTAAGTGTTTAGGTGAATTTTGGAGAACGCGGCAAAAGTTCCGGAAGACATTTAGGGTCACTAGGGTTTGAGTGGGGTTTGACCAAGACTTGACCATGCGCGGACCCCACATGTGTGTCTACTTACCAATGGTGTCATTAGAGTTGGTTGGTGAAGGTTTCGGGGTGAGGATCCAGGTTGACTGTGATTTGACCACTATCCGCAGAGTTGACCGACAATTAGGGTTAATTAAAAACCTGGGGCGTCACATGCACCTAATGGCAATTGGTCGTAGTCTACATATCGAGCAGGTACGGTGAAAGAGATATACACGCTTGCCATGTGCTCATCAACATGCTCAGTTTGCACTATTGGAGGAGTACCATTCATATCCCCGGTAATGTTTCTTAGCCATCTGATATTGTTAAGAACCTACAATAATTACATATTTAACTAAAATTACAGATTTTCCATGTGAAATGAAAAAAAGTTCTATGTAAAGCAAATTAATTTCAATTCCTATATTACCACGTTAGCTCCACGTCCTGGATCACCCATTGGCAAGGTAATCTCGCTGTGAAAGTGCAATCCTGGACGTAGAGGCAACGGGTCCTACAAAACACCTCCACGACAACCAAGACCTGCACAGCCAATGCCACGGCCACCACGCCCGCAACGGCGACGGACTATGCCACGGCCACTAACGCCATTACCAACACCACTTGACGACGACATTGTTAGATTAAACTATATCCAAATCAAAATAACACACAATATTCACAATAAATAGGATTAGTTTGCATATATATACATTGGATTCAATATATGCATAAATAGAAAAACAAAAGGGAACTATTACCGTACATAACCTTTATGAACCAGCGACTCAGAAGACCTAGATGCTCCGGGAACTACAATAGTCTCACCTCACCGTCATATACACCTCACTCTCCCACTTACAGTGCTACACATGCCTACATCTCCTATCTAGCTACGATCCAACATCGCGGAGCTGCAGGCAGTCCCCACGTAGCCCATGATGTTAAACTGTATTTAATTAGGACGTGGGGCTCTGTATCAAAAACAAGAAAAAATAAAATGCTTACATTTGTTGTATATAAAACTAAAAAATACTTAATAAAAGAATTTAATCTTCTATTTCCTCCTATAGCAACCTACAAATAAAAGGGGTCATAGAATTCAACACTATATTTTATAAACTATATGTACACATACATACATATATATAGATTGGATTCAATATATGCATAAATAAATAAACAAAATGGGATAGAATTCGACACTATTATTACTGTACATAACTCAGAAAACTAGATGCTCCGGGAACTACAACAGTCTCACCACACCGTCATATACAGCTGCCTCTCCCACTTACAGTACTACACATGCGCTGCACTTCCTATCTAGCTACAGTCCAACATCACGGAGCTGCAGACAGTCCTCACGTAGCCCGTGATGTTAAACTATAGCTAATTAGGACGTGGGGCTCTGTATCAAAAAAAAAAAAAAAAAAGAAAATGCTTAAAATTATTCTATAAAAAACTAAAAAAATACTTAACAAAAGAATTTAATCTTCTATTTCCTCCTATAGCAACCTAGAGATAAAAGGGGCCATAGCATTCAACACTATATTTTATAAACTATATGTACACATACCTACACATATATAGATTGGATTCAATATATGCATAAATAAAAAAACAAAAAAGGATAGAATTCAATACAACACTAATATTACTGTACATAACCTTTACGAACCAATGACTCAGAAGACCTAGATGCTCTAGGAACTACAACAGTCTCACCTCACCGTCATATACACCTCACTCACCCACTTACAGTACCACACATGCGCTACACCTCCTATCTAGCTACAGTCCCACCTCACGGAGCTGCAGGTAGTTCTCACGTAGCTCGTGAGGTGAAACAGTAGCTAATTAGGACGTGGGGCTCTGTATCAAAAACAAGAAAAATAAGAAAATGCTTACATTTATTCTATATAAAAATAAAAAAACTTAATAAAATAATTTAATCTTTTATTTCCTCCTATAGCCACCTAGAAATAAAAGCATTTGTAAACAATGAAAGAATGGAAATACATACCTAGTACATTTTCTGTATGTATTTTCTTTATGAGCATATATTTTATAAACTATATGTACAAGTAAAATTCAAATTTATGAAAAACAGGAAAATAAGAGATTGCTTACATTTATTCTATATAGAAATAAAAAACATACTTAACAAAAAGAATTTAATCTTCTATTTCCTCCAATGGCTACCTAGAATAAAATCATTTCTAAACAATGAAAGAATGGAAATACCTAGTACATTTTCTGTATGTCTTCTTTTATGAGCATATATTTTATAATATATATATACAAGAAAAATTCAATATTATGAAAAACAAGATTTTAATGAAAGAAGGAACAATGCAAGTACCATCCTAACAAGATTTCTATGCCATCTTTAAAAACAAGATTTTAATGAAAGAAGGAACAATGCAAGTACCACCCTTTAGTCTCGGCTCGTAACACCAGCTGAGACTAAAGACCATGGGAAATTATTGCCGGATGGAGCCATTGGGAGCCCCCCTTTTGTCACAGTTGGTAACACGAGCGGGGACTAAAGGGGGGCCGGCTATAGCAGGCATTTCGGGCAGTGTCGACGAAAGGCCTTTAGTCCCGGCTCCAAAGTTTAACCGGGACTAAAGGCCTGAACAAAAGCCTCACTCTCCACTAGTGTTTTAAATTTATTGATATTTTTTTACACCTACATATACACTATATGCATAATAGTATTTATAAATTAAAAATTTAAAATGATTACAATTTGAAATTGATAGAATACTCTATAGTCTATGTCATCTTTGCAATTTGCAATGGCCAGAACTTAAATACGTCATCGTATGGCATTAAGGACAATGCGATAGATGGCGTAAAGGACATGTGAGTCTATTGGGCAACACTTGAGCTGACTTGTACAACAAATTTATTCGAAAAAGAAAGGGAGTGTCAATTAGCTCACCTGGGCGAAATAGAGCACCTCCTCACACGAATTTTTGGACCATCAGATCCCTTATCAACGGCTCAGATCTGTCCTCCTTTCTCTCTCCACCTTATCTCTTCCCACCCCCACCTTCCTTCTTCCTCCCCTACCTCCCACCCTCGCGGCCTTCTTCCACCGCCGCCACCTCGTCGCGCCCCCACCCCACCGGCGCGGCCGAGCTAGGGTCTAGCGGACCTCCGCGCCAGCCGCCGCACTAGCGCTGAGTTCTGTTGGGCCCTAGCCCGGCCACGTCGGCCCACCTCCAGCCACCGCCGCCACCCCCTGCCACCCTTGTCATCACCGCACCACCCCGCCCATCTCTGGTCACCACTACGACGTCGTCATGTGCCCCACCCGACCCTAGCCCAACCGCTGGCCTCCACTGCCCGGCTGACGGCGCCCCCGCCACCCGGCGTCGCTGCCACCTCCGCCGAGCCAGCCTGCCACCGCCAACCCTCCCTCTAGATCCGACGGTGACAGCAGCCCACTAGGAACCCTGAACCCCTAACCCCGAACCCTAACCCAAACCCTAACCTTCACTGGAGTGTCGCCGGGGTTGGGGAAGAAGGTGGATGGAGGTGAAGATGGTGAGTGAGAAAAGATTCGTGTGAGAGAGACCTCCAAATCACGTAAGTGAGCTATAAATTTTCCTAAAAGAAGAGTACTATCTAATAAGACAGCTGAAGAGAGTCACATCTCACCAACAGTCCCAGAGGACTTTCCTCAAAACTCCGCAGCAACAAAGTACTCCCTCTGTTCCATTATATAGGCATTTGTAGGATTCAAAAGCAAATATAGCAATGAGCGTAAATTATGCATGTAGCCCTGAGTTCAATGATGAGAAGTACAAAAGTTATCAGGCTTGGCCCACACAAAAAGGCACATCCACCAACTCAGTCCAACTCCCCCACTCATAAAAGTACACTTTTCACTGATACATTTTCAACCTTTTTAGCTGACCGCCACAAAGGTGGTGCCAAGTTCAAACAAATCAAATCAGAGGCAATACATAACCGGATGGACCACAAACCAAAAGAGACACAAGAACTCCAAGCTTCCCTCCAGCTCCATCAACTCCACACTGTCCCCCTCCATGGCTCTGGACCTCAACATTCCAGCAACAGAAGATGAAGAAGATGAACCTTTTGGAGGTTTACCTCATGGGAACGACCGACTGATGGAGATTTTTGTTGTGCGGGGGGAATCCAATGAGTGGTGGGACCCACAGCTATAGAAATGCTAATATTGTGACAAAATTTTTGAATCCTACAAATGCCTATATAATGGAACTGAGGGAGTACTAGCGCCCGAACGTCTATTCCGGGTGCTAGCATCGGACGGGTCCAAACCATTGGATCTTAAGATGCTCAGCCGTCAAACGTTAGATCAAGTCAAGCGAGAAATGTTGCGATCATGTTGCGAGCGTGTTGCGAGCTTTAGGGGGGCCTCCTCCCTTTTCCCCTGGCACAACACCCAAGCGAGCCATGTTGCGACCAGTGTTGCATGCAACATCGAACATCAGGAGCTCTCCTCCACTCCTCCTCGACACAAAACACAACATCGCATGCCTGCAACATTAAAATTTAATGTTTGCACCCACCATCACATGTCTGCAACATCGAGATTTAACATCTGCAGCATCAAAAATTAATGTTTGCAACATCGAAAAATTCAGATCTAATTTTGAAACATTCACATGGAACACTCGCAACATGTTGAGAAACACGGATGCAACTTGTGCATAATAATTTGCAACATAAACAAGAACGATTGCATCATGAAGGCGAACAATTGCAACATGGCAGAAACATTGTTACGACGCTGGTATATAACGATTGCAATATCAAAAAAACAATGCATCAAGGAGGAGGAAGGGCTCGTCCAATTCTGGAGACCGGGAGGACACCAAGGAGCTTGACCCCCTAGGCTGAGGCACGACCCCCAGTCACTGCACAGACCACGCGGGAGCATTGTTTGGGGGGCTTGCCCGCTACTGGGGAGTTGCTATTGATAGGGAGGTCACCCCGTGTTGGAGAGCGCATGGGAGGAGAGATTGGATGATGCCGCTATAGGGAGATCCTCGTCGGTGGCCGTCCAATCTTTCGATGAAAATGCAACATCCATGTAACACACTTGAAACATGCGTATGAAACATATGCAACATTGCAACATCCAAACCTCCTTTTTGCATCATCAACCTGTAACATTTGCAACATTCGTATGCAACATCTAGAACACGAGAAATCAAAGCTTGCAACATGCAACAAATATGAGGAAAACACACTACAAAGGTGAGGAGGAGGATGGAGATCGTCGAGGAGCTTGCCTGTGCCGCCGGGAGCTCGCCTGCCCCTTCTCACCAGGGAGAGCTCGCCCCACCTCTCCTGCTGCGCCTTGGCTGCGGGGAGCGGCGGCCCGCATCTCTAGTGAGCTCCTGCGCCCATTGAGCTCCAGCATTCATAACGTGCCTGTCCGCCCCTAGTCGCGCCCGTCGCTGGTCGGAGGGATCTACGGCCCACACGGCTCGCCCTCGCCGTAGGGGGTCATGGCCCGACCGTGGGAGGGAAATGGGGCCTTGCGCCTAGCCGTGCGGGAGCAGCGGCCTGACCACACCGCCAGCCCGACGAGTTCCCGCGCCCTGCCGAACCACTAGTCGTGCCACTTGCCGTGGACTACCTCTGGGAGCGGCGAAGTGCACCTCCATGTCTACTGGGAGAGAGAGGAAAGGGAGGTGGAGAAAAACTAAGCTAGTGGGGGTAAGACCGTCCCCACGGTTTTCATTAAGAAGAAGAAACCTTTTCCGGGCTTAGAAAACCCCCGATCCCCGGTTTCACTGGCGAGGGATTTTTTTAAAATCAACCCCATAATTCTCTCCAACGAAGAATCGAACCTGGGTGGTTGCGACCGTACCTCAGCTCCACTAACCAGCTAGGACTAGAGAACTTTGGTGAAAGAGAGGTGGAGAGAATGGGCCGCTGGGAGCGGTGGAGCTCCGGGGCACCTCCATGGCTTGCGAGAGAGAGAGGAAGGGAGGTGGAGAGAATGGTAGGTGAACCGGAAGACGGAACTCAAAAGGATAAGGTAGGGGAAGCTTGCGGTGGGACCCACGTTCGTGGGAAGGAAGCAGAAGTTGCGTGGGAGGGTCTTTTCGATTTTTCATTGCGTTCGGACACTTTATATGTAGCATTACTATTAAGAAAACGGCATTGCTAGCGCCCGGACGTCCGTTCTGGGCACTAGACATCAGACGGGTCCGAAGCCGTCGGATCTTAAGATGCTCAATTGTCAGCCTTTAGATCTAAAGTCCAGCGAGTAGATGTTGTGAGCATATTGCGAGCACATTGCGTTCATGTTGCGAACACGTTCCATGCAACATCTAGCATCAGGAGCTTTTCTCCCTCCTCCCCCTCATGTTGCGACTATATTGCGACCATGTTGCGACCGTGTTGCATGCGACATCCAACATCAGGAGCTCTCCGCGCCCCTCCTCTTCAACACAAATCCCAACAACACATATTTGCAACATCGAAACTGAACATCCGCGACATTTGCTAAATCGTAGTGAAACATTAAGATGCATATGTTGCAACATGTTAAAGTAGCAGATGAAACATGGAAAATAAATGTTGCAACATCATCAAAATAATAGTGAAACATCTTAAATCACTTCATGCAACAGCGAACAACAATGAATGAAACATCCCAATCAATTCATGCAACATCGAATAACGCCAGATGAAACATCTCAACTCACTTTATGCAACATCAAAAAACGCAGACCCGGGATCCGGCCACGAGCACAACGGCGGAGGACAACATCACATCAGCGGCGTGCGGGACGGAGGCCCGCACGATGGCAGAGGGCAGCTGCTCGCCTCCACCCTCCGGCAGCAGAGGAGCCCGCGCTCAGCCGCGGGGGCATCGCACGGAGCTAGTTGCCTTCTTGTGCGGGGCACAGAGCTCCTCCTCTGCAGGCTCGTGGAGCTGCCAGCCATGGCTACTACCCAGAGCTCCTCCAGCAACCCGCGCAGATCGCAGTGACGACCGGAGCAGAGGAAGCCACGGGGAAGCGACGACCTCACCTCCACATCTCGTAGCTCTGCCACCCCAACGTCGAAATCCTAATCCTCGCCTGCCATGGTCGGCTCCTCGTCGTCGCTTGCTCCATCGTGAGCTCCCTCCTCCACTGCGAGATCCACCACGAGCACCTCCGTTGCGACCTCCACCCTGCCTCCTTCGGTGCGGGCTCCATCAGAATGAGTGGACAAGGGGACCCGAAGAGGTACGTGGTGATAAGGCTGATACGTACGAGGGTCGTGGCTCCGGAGGACCGAGTTGGAGCATTGCAGTTAAAATAAGAGGCTTTTACTTGTATGCCATTAAAAAAGATGGCTTCGACCTGTGTGCCATTAAAAAGTTCTCTCGTGCCTGTGTGCCATCCACCCGAACTTCTTTAACCTCCACGCCATTCCGTCCACTTTTCCAACTAACGGTGTCAAATAGACTGGTAAATGACCAATTGACCCCTGTGGGCCTGTTGACGGTTAATAATTGTATCAAAGTTCGTTCGTGACTCGCAAGCGTACAAGTCTCCCGTCGTAGTCAAGGGACCCTTCTTCCCTCGAGTGGTGAACCCAAGGTATCGAATCCGTGGAACAAATGTGTGACGCAAGACTTAATCTATTAAAGCCAAGTAACTTCAATATTCGATAAAAGACCTAATGCATCTAAGTAAAAGACATGAAACAAATCTAATCTACTAAAGACCGGAGAAAACAAAGTAAGATTGGGTAGATAAACCGATCTAGAGGGATCGGGGTAAGCCTTTTGTTGAAGTTCCAAGCAAGAGAAGAAGTAGCAAATCGAATCTTAATAGAAGCCTCTTTAAATCGTGGTTTCCCGTCCAAATCCGAAAACATCCGCCTTTCGAGACCCCCGTTCGTCACAACGTATCCCTATTCATGCGGGGAGCTTAGGGCGAGTCAAAAGACAAGTCGAGATTCTTTCGGAAGATCCGGCGTGTACCTCTAGCCACCGCGGCTACAAGAACACCCTATGTAATCTATCGTACGAATAGAATTGGAATAAGCAAAGCCGATCGAAAAACGAAATCTTCGAGGAAACACTTGATCGCTAAGAAAAGATTCAACTTGATAATTCAACTATGACAATGATACATACACAAGATCACCACCGGGATCCTTCCTTGATCTTGCTTCTAGCTCCGGGAACTCCGACGTGGTCTTCCATGCAAGGTTCCCACGTCGGCTAGGGAAACCCTAGTCAACTAGCTCGACCCTCTCCTCTCCGACATGGTGTCCCTTTCTTCTCTGCTTCTCGGCGGCCGAAGACGAAATCTTCTCTCCGTGGCTCTCGGTCAGGGGACTATAAATAGCCCGATTGGCGGCTAGGGCAAAGGAGAGCGTGTTTGGGCCCAAAATGGGCACGGGCCGACCGGACGGGGCCGGCCGGCCCGGGCCCATTTTGGCCCAGCCCCCCGTGGGCTCCTTTGCCCCACGTCGGTTCCCATGCTTCCCGGATGTTTCCCCCTTCGCATGTAGGTCCATGTCGTCGGTTTCTCTCCGAATTGGACTCAACTCCTTGTCTTGCAAGATTCGACGCACTTTTCTCGGTCGGGTCCCTTGAGTCCGTCGTCTTCTCGGATCAAGTCCCCGGCTTCTTGGAGTTAAGTTTGCTTCATTGCATGACTTGTTCGGGGCTTCAAGGTCTTGTCATGAGGTGCTTGATGAACTTACCCCGAAAGTCTTGCATTCAACACTAAAACCCCCGCATAAACATTAAACTCCAAAACCGACATGCACACGTGAACTTGTTATACCACGGGGGTTAGTACCAATGGATAAGGTATAAAACTCATGCCAACACCGAAGGTAAACTCATGGCTAGGTTGACGGATTTTTACCGTCAACATCTCCCCCATGCTTAAACCTTGCTCGTCCTCGAGTAAGCCTTCGATGGATATCATCATTGCCAAACAATGTTTAAACTTTGCACTTGATCACACATGAGAAAACATAATGCTCTCAAAATTTTAATTCATTAAAGTTCCATAATGTACTAGCCTTCATCTCTACGGAGGGTAGATTCTTTTTAAGCTTATCCCACAAGTATTAACATGCTCACAAAGTTTTAAATAGATCTCAGAATTTTTTTTGAAATGAAGATCGAGATAAAGAAAAACTAAACCAAATTCACAAATTTAAATCATCTCGTGTATTGCTCATAAACTCTCATCTCACTTGTCTCTCAAGCCTATATATTCTACTCCTTTCCCTCTCATATATATGTGGTAGGCTTTTATATGGAGCTTTGGGAAAGTTTAGTCCTAACAAGATTTTATAAATGAGGTGTTGTCAAAACAAGACAAGCTTCTCATGGTCTTACCGAGACTCGTCAAAAAGGTCATTGGAAAATAATGTTAAATCAAGGAGGGGAAAGAGAAAAATACACACACTTTAGATGAGTGGACATGTGCAAATGGCAAAGAGTGATCCCGAGGCACAAAGGAAGTCCTAGTTATCGGATTGCACATGGTTGGAAAATGAGAATGGATCTTTTTAACTTGAAGCCTTGAATGCACTCTTAGAGAACCGGGGAGTTCACTTTACGCACATATATATTTTTTTCTGTTTCTCATATTTCTCATTCTTTTCTTTCTTTCTTTCTTTCTTTCTTATATATATATATATTTTTTCTTTCTTCACCTTGGAAGTCACGTACATCGCCGAATTTTTTCTTTCATCATTATATATATTATTTTTTTTAAAATACTCCCTTTTGAACTCTAAAACTGCACCGTACCTACCTCCTCCCCCATGCTTAGACGTTGCTCGTCCTCGAGCAAAGAGGCGAAAAATAAGGTAGGTACCGGAATATTTTTCCTTAGAGAGATACTTGAAATCTTCAACGTTGGCACCGTCTTGCGATCTTCCTTGAATTGATGATCCATTCTCAACGATAGGTTGTGGTCAAGGAGGTAATCACAAAAGATGATATTTGGTTTAAGGGTGGATATCCGGCGAAGTTTGTGAGATCACCGATGCGGGGATACACAATGCACGGATAAAAGGCTAGCAAAAAGATAGATACGCAAAAATGGAATGACCAGCTTCTTAGTCTCGGGCCAGAGAAATCATGGCCTGCAATAACGCACTCAAAAATAAATCTTGTACACTAAGGTTTATGCACTCAAATATATATAAGGCTTTGGATAGGTTGAGCAACACACAAGTGATATTTGTGACAAGGTTAGCAATATTTTTGAGCATAAAAGACATCTTTAATCTATTCATAACTTGAGAGCACATAAAACACTATGGGTATTTATTTTAATCATAACCTCCACTGAAAATTAAGCTAGCATTTAAATAAATTCAGATCTGTATTTTTAAGAGAGCACTAGCTTAAACATGCATAAATCAACTACAAAGATGAACAAAGCTGCAATTCTAATCATATATCATCATGGCACGAATTTTGTAACTTTTCCAATGATATAATCAAGGTGGTGTCTTTATTAATGGTGACATCAAGTTGAAATACACACTGAAAATAAACAAAACATGCTTGCTGAAATTTAAATAAAAACAGAAAATACTACGCAAACACACATAAGCAAAAGCTGAAAATTACAGAGAAAAAGAAAAGAAAAGAAAACTAAAGTTCCTAAATCTTCTAGTCCTCCGCCGGTGGTTGATGTTGATGATCTTGATAATAATACCCTTGCTCATAATATGGTTGGTCACTTCCTCCGACGAATTGATTTGGCTCCACAAGGTGAAGGCGTCCAAGTTCAAAGGCAATATTTGCGTTGCCTTCACCAAGTTGAGCTGCGTTAGCTTGGATGGCTGCGATGTTTTGAGCATTTCTTGCAGCATACCCTCCAATAATGGCCATGCTTTGTTGTGGTTGGGGATGATGAGCGTAGGACTCCGCGAAGTTAGCGTTGGGCACAACATAATTTTGTGGGGGTACCGGTGCACCACCCCCCATGCTTGCTCTTGTGGCCCTCCGTAATAACTTGGCGGAGGAGGAACCCCGCCGAATGGTTGCACATTGGGTTGTGCTCCACTCGCTTGTGCGGAGGATGTTCCCTCCTCTACGATTCTTCCTCTTTTGTTCTTTCTTGCAGGGACAAGTAGTCCCTCTTCCAACCAATCTTCCCTTCCTTCGGTGAAAAGCCTAAGCCTCTCATTGGGAAGGAGTAGGTTCACTATGGCCAACCGATAACCTCCTCTCTCATCTCCACTAATGTATTTGCCTTGCCGCAAATATTCAATGCTGAGAGAGGTACCACGCAAAAGGTGAGCGGGGTTTCTTGCGATCCCCGGTCGCAAGGAAAAGGCCAACATGGAGAGGTAACACCCCGAACCAATATTACCCGCCCCCGATGTTGCTTCACAACACCAACGGTTGATCATGAGGTAAGAGGGGTCAATTGGCTGCCTGGCAATTTAAGCCGAGTATAGCCAATTCAACTCCGTGTCGGTCACCTTTGTTTCCTTCATCCTCCCCAATACCCTCTTGCACATCCAAGAGTGAAATATCCGGATAATGGGGTTGAGGATGCAATTGCGTTGTTGATGGGCATCTCCGGAGATCATGTTCCAAAATCCCGCCAACATGCCGGGTGGCACGTCAACTTTCTCCGGAGCTCCCTTGTGGAATCCAAGCAGCTCCCTAACGTGCTCGTAGGGAACCACTTGCTCGATTCCCTCCAACCGGAATGACAAGCTTTGCACCCCATCATCATCAACGATGGGTGCAATAGTCATCAAAATTTCCAAGGCGTAACCCAAATGGGTGTCCACCGATATTCCGTTGGAGAACTGCACCCATCCGAGGTGCCCCAACATATAGTATATGTCGGTGCCAAAACCCAAGGTGTAGAGTGCTTGGTCGTCGAACTCGACGTTGGGCACAAGCCTCTTCTCAAGATTAGAAAGCCTCTCCTCCTCCTCCGCCGACAAGATGATGAAGCCGTACGAAGAGTATGTCGGGGTGTAAGGAGGTGGCGCGGTTGAGCGAGTCGATCGTCGTGGTGGCGCGGGCTGCTCCTCCGTGTGCCCACGAGGTTCGGTGAACCTCATGGAAGTGCTTCTTGCAGCCCTCATACCACCAAGGAGGAGAGCGTCGTTCCTCCTCGGTGGTGCCGTGTCCGTTTCCATGCTCCGGGGAGACTCGGAAACCAAGTGCCTCCTCGAAGACGTGGTTGATGACGGCTTGGACGACGACGAACTCTTCTTCTTGGAGAAGAGACTTGTGGTCTTCTTCCACATGGTTGCTGCACTCTTTCTTCAACTAAAATTCCGGGTTGCAACCGGTAAACTAGGCACTTAAACTCTTTGATTCGGATGTGGACTGTGAGTGGATTAAGGATGTGGATTTTTTTTTCTTGAGTCATCAAGCTTGGGAAGGTTGGCTATGTCTACGGAGGTTTTGAGCACACAAACTTGAACACACAAACAAAGGAAGGAGAGGGAAGCTTGCTGCGCAGAAAACGGGAGCCGGGGGGCTCCTTATGTAGGTGAGGCCGGCCTCGGTGCTCCTCCCCGCCTCGTCTTTCTTCCAAGCACGATCATTTCACCCTCGCAACTTTCCCTGCCCGCGTGCTCCACGAGTTGCACCGCCCAAACGCTCTCGTCCACACCTTGGTCCTTCCACTTGATGCTTCATGTTTTGGGTCATGTCCATGCTCCCTAGCTCCACTTGCTTCACATGCCACCATGAAATTCCTACAAAGTTGATGCTTGCTGCCCACTATGCTTGTCCTTCGCATGTGAAATTGGTGAAAGTTGATGAAAGGGAATCCAATGGTGCATGCATGATTACAAGATTGTCTCCATTATGGTGTGTTTAAGGTTAAGCACTCCTCTAATTCGAAATTTAAAATATTTTTCAGAGCCATGCAAGAGCTCGAACATAATTTTAGAGAAGTTTTTAAACCATTAAAAACAAATGCAAGTCGAAAATATTTTCTTTTTACGTCGATTTCGGTCTCACCGGTATAGTTGCCTTCATTGGTTGAGAGCAGACATTTTCCCGGCTTGATCATGGGGGCATAGGTTTAGGTTCTAATTTTGGCTAAATAAGAAAGATTTTGAATAAAACAAAATTAGAATAGGCTTAGAAAAATTCTAATCCTAGAGAAACCAAGGATAAGGATTTTTAAAACCAACCAAAAGCTTTGATTTCTAAGTTCACGCGAGTCCTACCACGTGCTGAATTTTATTAACACTTGAATATAAATCGTGGCTCTACTCGTGTGGTTTTAGCATGAAAAATAAGTCAACCTCAGCACCATAATGAGGGTGAAAGGTTGAGTTAAGGTTCTGAAATTATTTGGTTGAGGTTTCTCGAAAAGAAAAGAATCAAACAAGCACATAGGAGGGTTCATGCAAAGGGTTTATGATAAAGCAAACATTCAATCAAGAATTATGTCTCTAATATTGTTCAACCACTTCTAAGTCTAATGTCTTTGCGTAATAAAACTCAAAAACTAAATTATTAAAAAGACTCGAAAAACCCGGAATCGGGTTGTCCTCCCGTAGCTTATTCTTGACTTGACGAAACGGGTTGCCTCCCCGCCCGCCGCTTCGTTTATAGTCCATGGCTAGACTTCTTCACTTGATTACTTCGGATCAACGCTCTTTGTGGGCGTTGCAATCTTGGGTACCCGCTTTGGCTTAGTCAATTTTTTTGGTCTTCACAGCCGGCTTTGTCCTTTGGTCTTGACGGATGCAACAACTTCCTTGTGGCTCGGCATCTCGAACTCCGGTCCTTCGGTTGTGATCTTCATGGTCTCTAGTGTGATCCTTCATCTCTCCCGAATGAGCTTGAGTAGCCTTCGCCGTCTTGGGACCTTGGAGTTGTCTCGGATATTCTTCTTCGTTACCCATCGGGCGCCGGCAAGTTGTCCCACTTGCGTCTAGCATCTTCATCACGATGAACACTTCACGTATAGAGCTTCCGACCTCCGTCACCTTGCCATCTAAATTCTTCAATATTTTCTCCATAGCCTCGAACTTAGTGACGGCGTCCTTGTTGATCTTAGCTTGCTCGTCCATCAAGTCCTTGAATTGTGCACAAAGAGAAACCAAATCTTGAATCGACGAACTTGCATTAAATCGGGGTTACCTTGGACATGGTCGTACTCCACACACTCCTTGCATGAGGATCTTGCTTCAGCGGCCTTTAGGTGTTGAGCTTATTTCTCCATCTCCATCTTCTCCATCCCCCTCTTAAGTAAACCGATATGCCACTCAAGGAATCCGACTCATATGCATTCAGCTCTCGCAATCGTCATGCGGATAGTTGAGACTTTGATCTTGAACGGCCTCCCAGCGTCTTGAAGGTTTATGATAGGTAGATCAACGATGTCCGGGGTGCGCAGCGCTCCGGTGGTTGAGGTTGATCTTCCTTTGGACTTGGAGGTGGTGATTCCCTTGGAGATTTCGACGGTCCTTCGACTTCAACTTTTGAATTTAGGGTTTCCACCCCTTTAGCTTGTGTTGCATGTCACCTTTGCCTGTAAAGTTTTCCTGGATCATCCACAAAAAGGTTTGGGTCTCTTGGAGAGGTAGCCAACCATCTCCGGTTAGGGTTAGCAATAAACAAAGTATGCAAAAAAAAACTAGAGAACAAAACAAATCTATAAAGACTAGAGTTAGACAAACTAGATTAGATGTATTTTGAGGATGATCAAAATTTAGTAGATGCAAAAATAAAACAAAATCAGTACTGAAAATTACAAAAAAAAGCAATAAAAAATCAAATCTTGATCACTTGTTCCCCGGCAACGGCGCCAGAAAAAGGGGCTTGTTGACGGTTAATAATTGTATCAAAGTTCGTTCGTGACTCGCAAGCGTACAAGTCTCCCGTCGTAGTCAAGGGACCCTTCTTCCCTCGAGTGGTGAACCCAAGGTATCGAATCCGTGGAACAAATGTGTGACGCAAGACTTAATCTATTAAAGCCAAGTAACTTCAATATTCGATAAAAGACCTAATGCATCTAAGTAAAAGACATGAAACAAATCTAATCTACTAAAGACCGGAGAAAACAAAGTAAGATTGGGTAGATAAACCGATCTAGAGGGATCGGGGTAAGCCTTTTGTTGAAGTTCCAAGCAAGAGAAGAAGTAGCAAATCGAATCTTAATAGAAGCCTCTTTAAATCGTGGTTTCCCGTCCAAATCCGAAAACATCCGCCTTTCGAGACCCCCGTTCTGTCACAACGTATCCCTATTCATGCGGGGAGCTTAGGGCGAGTCAAAAGACAAGTCGAGATTCTTTCGGAAGATCCGGCGTGTACCTCTAGCCACCGCGGCTACAAGAACACCCTATGTAATCTATCGTACGAATAGAATTGGAATAAGCAAAGTCGATCGAAAAACGAAATCTTCGAGGAAACACTTGATCGCTAAGAAAAGATTCAACTTGATAATTCAACTATGACAATGATACATACACAAGATCACCACCGGGATCCTTCCTTGATCTTGCTTCTAGCTCCGGGAACTCCGACGTGGTCTTCCATGCAAGGTTCCCACGTCGGCTAGGGAAACCCTAGTCAACTAGCTCGACCCTCTCCTCTCCGACATGGTGTCCCTTTCTTCTCTGCTTCTCGGCGGCCGAAGACGAAATCTTCTCTCCGTGGCTCTCGGTCAGGGGACTATAAATAGCCCGATTGGCGGCTAGGGCAAAGGAGAGCGTGTTTGGGCCCAAAATGGGCTCGGGCCGACCGGACCGGGCCGGCCGGCCCGGGCCCATTTTGGCCCAGCCCGTGGGCTCCTTTGCCCCACGTCGGTTCCCATGCTTCCTGGATGTTTCCCCCTTCTGCATGTAGGTCCATGTCGTCGGTTTCTCTCCGAATTGGACTCAACTCCTTGTCTTGCAAGATTCAGCACTTTTCTGGTCAGGTCCCTTGAGTCTGTCGTCTTCTCGGATCAAGTCCCCAGCTTCTTGGAGTTAAGTTTGCTTCATTGCATGACTTGTTCAGGGCTTCAAGGTCTTGTCATGAGGTGCTTGATGAACTTACCCCGAAAGTCTTGCATTCAACACTAAAACCCTGCATAAACATTAAACTCCAAAACCGACATGCACACGTGAACTTGTTATACCACGGGGGTTAGTACCAATGGATAAGGTATAAAACTCATGCCAACACCGAAGGTAAACTCATGGCTAAGTTGACGGATTTTTACCGTCAACAGGGCCCAACAATCTCTCCTTCCTCCTCCGACATATTAGACGATAGGATAATTGTTTGTTACATGCGTTTGTTGTAGGCTTGGCTTGTAGGTCAAGATAACCCATTCGGTTGAGATGTAATCTATGTAATCTGTTGTACATGCCTAAGGGCTATTTAAGCAACACGCAACTGAGAGTTGATGCATCTCGTTCTCATTCATTCTCATATGTTAACCAGAGCTAGGTTAGCCAATGAGCTTCACCATGGATTCTTCTTCCGCGCTATATGTTGTTCCCTCTCTCGGTTTCTGTCCTCTAAGCGAGAAACTCACGCGCGCCAACTACCAGCAATGGCAGTCCCAGGTGATCTCGGCGATCAAGGGTGCCCAGCTGGCGAGGTTCATCGTGGCTGATGCGGCGGAACCGGAGGAGTTCATGCCACCCAAGAAGGACGCCAAAGCGGATGAGCCACCCATCCCCAGTTCGGAGTTGAAGATTGGGTGGACAAGGACCAGCAGGTCCTCAACTATCTCCTCTCCAATCTGTTGAAGGAGATTCTTGGTTAGGTTTCCCATGCTGTGACCACTGCTGAGGCATGGGCTGCGATCAAGGCAATCTTTGCCTCATAGTCTAGGGCCCGAATCATCACCACCAGAATGGCGTTGGCCATAACGTCGAAGGGGACGACGACCATCTCCAAGTACATCACCAAGATGAAGTCACTGGCAGATGAGATAGCATCTGCTGGGCGCAAGTTGGAGGATGAGGAACTCATCTCCTACATCCTGACCGTCTTGGATATGGAATTCAACCCTGTCGTGTCGGTGATCGCGGCAAGGGTGGAACCAATCTCGGTCCAAGAGTTGTTCACGCAGCTTACAGCTTTCGAGCAGCGCATGGAGTATCACAGAAGAGGATCTCAGTCCTCCGCCAACATGGCCTCCAAGGGTGGCCGTGGTGGTGGTACGAACAGAGGAGGCTGCACGGGTGGCGGTCGTGGTGGCCGTGGCGGCTTCGGGCGAGGAGGATCCAAAGGAGGACGTGGCAATGGAGGCGGCCATGGGAGTAACTTCACCCCTGGTGCAATCTGCCAGCTATGTGGCAAGGAGGGTCACTACGTCGTCAAGTGCTTCAAGCGGTTCGATCCATCCTGGACCGGGCCGCCTCAGAAGAGTGTTGCTACTGCAACCACATCTTATGGTGTGGACACAAATTGGTACATGGACTCCGGGGCTACAGATCATGTGTCCGGGGAGCTTGAGAAGTTGACGATCCGTGACAAGTATCGTGGAGGAGATAAGGTGCACACGACATCTGGATCGGGTATGAGAATCGATCATGTTGGTCTAGTGCTTTGCATTCTCCTCTTCGCAAGATTCATTTGAGAAATATCCTTCATGTTCATCATGCCACCAAAAATCTCCTTTCCGTCAATCGTCTTGTTCGTGATAATAATGCTTTTTTAGAGTTTCACCCCACTCATTTTTCTCTCAAGGACCAGGAGACGAGGATGACACTCCTCGAAGGCTGATGTGAGCGCGGCCTTTACCCATTGAAGCCTCACCTTCATCAGCATTTTCCTTCGAATAAACAAGTGCTTGGAGTTTTCAAGCCCACCGTTTCTATGTGGCATAGTGGGCTAGGACATGCTTCTAATAATGTCGTGCAACATGTACTTAGCCACCACAAGCTTTCGTTTTCTAGAGATCAGGAAAATAACATGATATGTGATGCATGTTAGCAAGGGAAGAGCCATCAATTGGCCTATCCAAAATCAAATAGTGTTTCAGCCAAACCTTTTGAACTTGTGTTTTCTGATGTGTGGGGGCCGGCACCAACCTCTGTTGGGTGGCATGATTATTATGTGAGTTTCATAGATGACTATAACAAATTCACATGGATCTACCTATTGCGACACAAATCTGAAGTTTTTTCATGCTTTAAAGAGTTTCAAGCTATGGTAGAATGCCAATTTAACTCTAAAATTCTTGCCGTCCAATCTGCTTGGGGAGGTGAATACCAGAGCCTGGATACTTTCTTTAAACACCTATGCATTGCGCATCATGTGTCGCGCCCGCATGCTCACCAACAAAATGGGACAGCAAAGCGCAAACATCGACATATTGTTGAAGTGGGACTTTCGCTCCTCGCTCATGCTGACATGCCGCTCAAATTCTGGGATGAGGCTTTTCTCACCGTTGTTTTCCTTATAAATCGTCTTCCCTCACGGGTCATTGAAAACGATACTCCCTACCAGCGCTTGTTTGGCAAAACTCTAGATTACACCTTTCTCAGGACCTCTGGCTGTGCGGTGTGGCCAAATTTAAGACCTTATAACTCTAGGAAACTTGAGTTTCGGTCTAAACGGTGTGTCTTCCTTGGGTATAGCAATATGCACAAGGGGTTCAAATGCTTGGATCCATCCACCGGTCGTGTTTATGTTTCTCGGGGTGTAGTCTTTGATGAGACAGTCTTTCCCTTTTCCATGCTACACCCAAATGCTGGCGCTCGCCTTCGCAAAGAGATAGAGCTTCTCCCTAATGATCTCAAGAATTCCTCTTTCGAATTTGAGAATGCAATTGTGCATGATCAATCTATGATTAATTCTCTACCTTCTAATCCCGGGCCGAGCTGTGGTGGTGTTGCAGTTGATGCAGGAGAAGAAAACACGAAGAACAGTGAAGAAATGGCACCAAACAGGCGCCATTTCATGCAGCTGGAGCAGGACAAAAATTGCACGGAGGCCGGGGTGGATACTCCTGCACCTCGTACTAGCGTCGCAGGAAGATTGGCCTCAGGATCCAAGGCACAGGCGGTAGCGCCCAGCCTCGTCACGACGTCGCCATCGCTTTCAGGCGGGGTTCTTCTGCGACCGTGACCCCCGCTCCACCGCCATCTACTGCTAGTGTGGCTCCACATGGGGATCCGCCGCAAGGGGGATATTCCCATGATGGCTCTGCTGGCAGATCTTCTGTGGAGCCGAGCGGATCCAGTACGGCGTCCGACCCTGCTCCACTTGATGCTGCTGCTTCTTTGGATTCAAGAGGAGAAGCTCTCCATCGCCCAGTTACTCGCTTGCAGCTCAGGATTGTCAAGCCCAAAACATACACTGATGATACGATACGGTGGGGCTTGATGAGTACTGTTCATTCAGGAGAACCAACAATAGTTGAGGAAGCACTTGGTAATCAACGGTGGGTTCAAGCAATGAACAAAGAGTATGATGCCTTGATGAGGAACAAAACATGGCGCCTTGTACCTCGGCCACAAGGGAAGAATATAATAGGCTCAAAATAGGTTTTCAAGATCAAGAGGAAGGCAGATGGTAATATTGATCTGTATAAGGCACGTCTGGTTGCAAAAGGTTTCAAGCAGAGGTATGGGATCTAGTTAAAGCTGCAACCATCCGGCTTATTTGGTCTGTTGTTGTTACTAAAGGGTGGTCACTTCGGCAGCTGGATGTTCATAATGCATTCTTGCATGGGATTCTTGATGAAGAAGTTTATATGTATCAGCCACCTGGATATGAGGAAGAAGGGAAGGAAAATTATGTTTGTAAACTTGACAAGGCTCTTTATGGATTCAAGCAGGCACCTCGTGCTTGGTATGCACGGCTTTGTAGTAAGCTTATTCAGCTTGGTTTCAAGCTGTCGAAGGGAGACACTTCGTTGTTCTACTTCAACAAGGATGGAATTATGGTGTATGTGCTTGTGTAAGTTGATGACATCATTGTGGCCAGTTCATCAGAAGTTGCAACGAAAGCCTTGTTGAAGAATCTAGAAAGTGAGTTTGCTCTTAAAGATCTTAGAGAACTTCACTACTTTCTTGGGATAGAAGTGAAGAGGTCGTCAGATGGGCTGGTACTCTCTCAATAGAGATATGCAACGGATGTTATTAAGCGTGCAAACATGGAGAAGAGCAAGCCAGTGGAGACACCTATATCCACTACTGACAGGCTAAGTCTGGCAGATGGTGTAAGGCTTGGGCCGGTGGACTATACACGCTACAGGAGCATGGTACGAGCCCTTCAGTACCTGACACTTATGAGGCCAGATATCTTCTTTGCGGTGAATAAAGTTTGTCAATTCTTGCATGCCCCTTCCACTGTCCACAGGAGTGCAGTAAAAAGGATCCTACGCTATATTCGAGGGACCTTGGATGTAGGTCTCAAGATCAGAAAGTCACCTTCTATCACGGTTAGTGCTTTCTCTGATGCTGATTGGGCTGGAAGTGTTGATGGTCCGCGCTCAACATGAGGCTTTGCAGTATATTTTGGGTCCAACCTTGTCTCGTGGTGTGCAAGGAAGCAGCCTACTGTGTCACGGTCTAGCACTGAAGCAGAGTACAAGTGTCACACCCTGAAATTTCCAATTTCAGGATGTGAATAGGAAGAAAAAAACTTAAACAATGATTTAGTCTAAATTTTAAAATTTTGCCCAGCTTTTATTTTCTTTACAGGGAATATAGTATAGAAAAAATTAATTGTTTGATTTTCTAAATTAAATAAAAGTTGTGTGTATGGCATTCATGCTGGAGCATTGTTTATGATTGCTTGAATTCGAATTCAAATTTGAATTCAATTGATTGATCCCTTTTAAAAAAATGCAAAATCTTCTCCTTCTCCCTCCACTCTCCTTTTCCTCCTTTCGGCCCAACCCTACTCCCCAAGCCTAGCTCCGCTCGCAGCCCGCCAGTGTCGTCGCAGCTTCGCAGCCCAGTTCAGCGAAGTATGCTTATAGCCCCTCGACTTTCCCCACGGCCGCACGCCGTCCGCTGCAGCCCCCGGCCCGGCCAAGCGCCGGCGGCCCGGCCCGGCCCACTCCCCACACGCGCCCGCCGCCAACCGCCGATGCGTGGGGCCCGCACGTCGGCTTCAACCTCCCGCCGCGGCCCCGATTCCGACACGAAGCCGTGCCGAGTCCGGCCACCGCGCGCCTCGGGGCTCTGGGCCCACGAGTCAGCGCCCCCTCCGCCGCCTATTTAAGGCAGTCGTCCTCCACGCCGCCTCTCGAGCTCAACCCTAGCGCCCGCGGCCGCCGACCCTCCAAACCCTAGCTCGTCAAGCGCCGCCGCTCCGGTTCCGCCGTTCGCCGCTGTTTCGTCGCCGGTTCGTCGCCTTGGAGCTACGCTTTAGAACCGCCGCACAGTAAGGAACCCGCGCTGTCTTTTGTTTGCGCCCTCGTGCCAATCGTCGCCGGCTCGACTTCGCCGGAACCCCGCCACGGCCGTTGCTCGCTGCGCACCGTCGTCGCCGCTTTGGGGAGCCCCTGTTGAGTTCGCGAGCGCGTGCTCATCGTTTTGGTGAAGACCCCGCAGCAAACGGTGCTCCCCAGCCGTTGTTTCCTCGTGGCGCCGCCGCTCGCCGCCGTGCGCCGCCGTGCCTCGCTTCGCCGCCGTCCGCCCGCCGCCGCCGCCGTGCTCGCGCCGGGACCGGAGTCGTCCGATGAGCATCCTGCGATCCAGATCGTGCCACGCCTTCCAGTCAAACCCAGTGTACCGGTCAACCCTAACACCCTCGCCCGCGTTGAACCCCGGCCGTCGGATCTTGATCCGATGGATCAGATCCATCCCCTTAATGTTAGCCGCGCGCTTTTGCAAATAAAGCCCTGAGTTTTCCAAAACTGCAACCCGGTCCTCCCACCTTAAGAAACCTTTACGAATAGGTCCTGTTTTCTTCAGTTTAGCCCGAAAACTTATGTTTTATTTACAGATTAGTCCTAAAAATTGTTTCAGCCATAACTTCGTCGTTTTAGCTCCGTTTTTAGCGTTCTTTATGTCCACGCGATCGTCTCGACGAGTAGAACAACTTTTTGCCCCTGTTTAGTTCTGTTAGTACTGTTTGGTGATTGTTTCTTATTTTATTCCATTGTATGCTTCTATGTGAATGATGTGGTGCGTAGAAGACGGTTCGTACGTGGAATACGTCGGAGTTGAAGATTTCCAAGACCTTGAGCAGCAGCAAACGTTGGTAGAAGGCAAGTCCTTGCTGCATTCCCATTGATCCTATTACAACATGCATTTTCATTACACTGTTATTTATTATTGCTTTGCATTAAATTGATGGGTCCTACTACTAAGGTTTGACTAGTTTTGTTTATCCTGTGCCTTGATCAACCTGGGTTTATGTTTATGTTGGGTAGACCATGCTTAGTTGCTCAACTTGGGTTTATGGTGGTTTTGATGAACAACAATGTTAATCTTACTTTACTTATGTTGTACCTTTCATTAAACAAGATCACCTGTGTTAATCGGAAAATGGAGAACCACCCAGGAAAACAGTGCTACCACAAGACATATGGCTTTGTCTTGGCTTA
Organism: Cenchrus americanus; assembly: GCA_947561735.1. Taxonomy (NCBI): domain Eukaryota; kingdom Viridiplantae; phylum Streptophyta; class Magnoliopsida; order Poales; family Poaceae; genus Cenchrus; species Cenchrus americanus. The sequence continues at coordinate 196,048,924 of OX387242.1, forward strand.
TTAATTAGTGAACTAGGTGTTTGGTATGCTTTACCTGATAAGGGTTGGGGGCTGGCGGGTAGTGGCGTATGGACCTGCTCGGGCGTAGGTGTGGGCTTAGCTAAGACACGGTACTTGTCCGGGAGCTTTATATGTTGCATTGACGAGGTAACCTAGCGGGCAGCCTTCATCTGGGGATCTTTGTAATGGCCTCGTAGCGTCCCTATGCAATCACACCTCGGTAGTGTGGTATGGTGCCTGATCAGCATCACATGGTTGGGTTTAAAGTTCTTCGGGACTTTTACGTGACTTGTGGGTAAAGATGTACAACCTCTTCAGAGTGTAAAACTAACTAGTTAGCCGTGCCCACGGTCACGGGCGGCCTGGACCCTCACATGATTAATTCTATGGAAGATGGATTAAACTTGTTGCATTTACTTTCATTCATGATGATGATGATGCTTATGATAATCTTTGGGTTGGTATAAACTTACATTTGCTAGTAATTCAGCTTGCTTAATAAAATTTGACCAACTAAAATGCTGATCTGCTATGCAACCACAAGCTTCCACCATAAAGCCTTTGCATGTTGTTATAGATCTTTTCCCTTGTTGAGTATGGCATGTGCTCATGCTTGTTGTTCTTTTGCATGCATCTACACAACCCGGTTGCTGCTCAGACGGACGCTTTGAAGACTTTCCTGGAGAGTTCGGTGGTTTCTAGGTCAGCGTGCCACCAGTCAGCTGCCTGTGGAGACGTCCTTTACCGCTGCTAGTACTCGCTTATGTTACGATTTTGAGACATTCGGTCATGTAATAAAGATTTAATACTCTCTTTGCGCTTTTACACTGTGTTTTGGTATACACTGAGTCAACGCATGTGTGAAAGTTGATCCTGGCGCACATGTGTTCTATGCATTCGGATTTGCTCTTAAATCCGGGTGTGACAAAGTGGTATCAGAGCCGTGTTGACTGTAGGACGTTAGCCTAGTTAGAAACTGGTTGAACTTAAGGACGATAATCATCTAGAAGCCATGCTTACTCCGTGCTATGCTTTAATTCCATTCTTAACATACCTCTCCTTGATTTTACCCCCATCCTTGGTATTTTACTTGCTATCTATCTTATCTTGGTCAATCTTTTCATTTTATGTTACCTTGTTCTTGCTTTAGGAAATCTTTGCATCTATTCTATGCTCTCTAACCTTTTCCTAACTTTACCCTACACGTGTCCACAGTGTTCTCAGTTATCTAATGACTCCATCATGTTCAAGCTGAAGATCTTCCTTAGGATCTAGGTTCTTTAGGGATCCTTGTGAAGTCGCTAGTCACGATCGACGATTAGGTGTGCTCAGTTTAGTGGTGTGTTTGAATGCTTGATCTTGTGTTAATGCTTGATTTGGATCTTTGATTGAGTGCAGTGTGTTGTGGGTTGATAACCACAATGACATTGGTTTAGTATAAGTTTGCTTAGTTGGGTTTAATCTTTGTCTCAATCATCCTTTAATCTTGAGCATTCCAATCCTTTATTAAATCTTTACTCATCTACTTTGGAACCTATCTTGCTGCAAATCTGTTCTCGTCAACTTTCGACACAGCAGTAGTGTTTTGTTCATATCTCGAGCTACATAACTCCGATTGATGCAAAACCAGTTGGGTTAGTTCACAAATTTCATAACCAATGTTCTGAAAAAAATTCAGCCCCATCCAATACATATCCTGGGATCTATGCATGAAACATGGGAGTGGTCAGAATCTGTACAAACTCTGCTGACACATTGACTTCATTATTTTATATCTTGGGCTATAGACCTCCGTTTGAGACAAATCCAGTTGGAGAAGTTCAGAAATTTCATGAGTGTTTGTATGTCCAAAATTCAGCAATTGTGATTACATAGTCAGAGAGGGATGCCCCAAACTTTGGAGTTACCTAAATCTGTTAGCACTGCAGATATACCCGACTTGTTTATTTTATATCTGAAGTTATAGAGCTCCGATCAAGGTGATTCCAGTTGGACTAGTTCTGTAATTCCATTATGTTTTACTGTTTAAAAAGTTCATAATTTTTTGTTAGCCACGTTGAGAGTTATACCTTTATGTTTGGTGTTGACAGAATCTGTCTTAAACTGGAAGTCTGCGCTGCTTAATCTTTTGAGCTTTTCTCTTTGTGCAATCATCTAAGTCAATGTTCCTAACACTCAGATGGTGAACACCAGGTTCGGGTCAGGTGTTGATTAACCTCCAGTGACACGCCCAGGACGAGGCAGCAGCTCAGGCAGTGCACAACAACCACCAATGGATCCGACCATGCAGCAGTTCTTCCAGAATCAGCTACAACTCTTGGAGAACCTAACCAACACTGTGGCCAACATGCAGGCCCAAGCCAACAACCCACCGCAGCCACCGCCACAGCAGCCGGCGCCCATGAACAAGCACAGGGAGTTCATGAGCCACCGTCCGCCAGTTTTCACCCATGCTGCTGATCCACTTGATGCTGATGATTGGCTGAAGACCGTGAGCAAGATGCTCACCACCGCTCAGTGTGATTGTAGGGAGAAGGTCCTGTTTGCTGCAGGCAGACTCCAGGGATCTGCAGGAGCATGGTGGGATGCTTACACTACCGCTCATGCTACGCCAAATGCCATCACCTGGCAGGAGTTCACTGAGAGCTTCAGGAACCACCACATTCCTGCAGGGTTGATGAGGCTGAAGAAGAAGGAGTTCCTCTCTCTCCAACAGGGGGGAATGTCAGTGACAGAGTACCGGGACAGGTTCATCAAGTTGTCTCGCTATGCACCAGAGGAGGTGGCAGATGACCCAAAGAAGCAGGAGCGCTTCATGGAGGGATTGGCTGGACCGCTTCGGTATCAGCTGACATCTCACACTTTTCCATCTTTCCAGCACCTGTTAGACAAGGCCATCACCCTAGAGGCCATGCGCATAGAATTGGGAAATCCGAAGAGGAAGGCCACTACTTCTGTGCAGTTTGGGAGCAGCACTCGTCCCCGTTTCATTCCACCGCAGGGAACAACACCCCATGTTGAAAGTTCAGGTGGTAACTCTGGGCAGAAACAGTTTCAGCGGAACAATCAACCTTTCAAGCACCCCATTCAAGAGTTGCAGCATTCCCCTCCACAGACTCCACGCCCCAATGATTAGCACACTAGTCAGAACACCCCAGCAGGAACCCCAATGAGACCAAGTGCACCAAGTACTCCTGTTGGTAATGCATGCTTCAAGTGTGGAGAGACTGGTCACTATGCTAACAACTGTCCTCACAGGAGCGTCCCGAATACCCCAGTGCAGAATCAACAGATGAGGAATGGAAACCAGACCCCACAAAGCGCTAAGGGACAGCAGAGCTCCGCACGTAGTAGATTGAACCACATAAATGCAACGACCGTGTTGGGTATGTTCTCTGTCAACATTGTTCTCACATCAGTTCTACCATATCGTTCTCGAAATCTTTCTTTATCCTTCTGAATCTCGAGGACGAGATTCCTTTTACGGGGGGTAGATTTGTCACACCCTGAAATTTCCAATTTCAGGATGTGAATAGGAAGAAAAAAACTTAAACAACGATTTAGTCTAAATTTTAAAATTTTGCCCAGCTTTTATTTTCTTTACAGGGAATATAGTATAGAAAAAAATTCTTTGTTTGATTTTCTAAATTTAAAAAAAGTTGTGTTTATGGCATTCATGCTGGAGCATTGTTTATGATTGCTTGAATTCAAATTCAAACTTGAATTCAATTGATTGATCCCTTTTAAAAAATGCAAAACCTTCTCCTTCTCCCTCCACTCCCCTTTTCCTCCTTTTGGCCCAACCCTGCTCCCCAAGCCCAGCTCCGCTCGCAGCCCGCCAGCGTCATCGCAGCTTCGCAGCCCAGTTCAGCGAAGTCTGCTTATAGCCCCTCGACTTTCCCCGCGGCCGCGCGCCGTCCCCTGCAGCCCCCGGCCCGGCAAGCGCTAGCGGCCCCGCCCGGCCCACTCCCCACACGCGCTCGCCGCAAGCCGCCGACGCACGGGACCCGCACGTCGGCTTCAACCTCCCGCCGCGACCCCGATTCCGACTCGGAGCCGTGCCGAGTCCGGCCGCCGCGCGCCTCGGGGCTCGGGGCCCGCGAGTCGGCCGCCCCCCCGCCGCCTATTTAAGGCAGTCATCCTCCGCGCCGCCTCTCGAGCTCAACCCTAGCGCCCGCGGCCGCCGACCCTCCAAACCCTAGCTCGTCAAGCGCCGCCGCTCCGGTTCCGCCGTTCAACGCCGTTTCATCGCCGGTCCATCACCTTGGAGCTGCGCTTTAGAACCGCCGCACGGTAAGGAACCCGTGCGTGTCTTTTGTTTGTGCCCTCGTGCCACTCGTCGCCGGCTCGACTTCGCCGGAGCCCCGCCGCCGCCGTTGCTCGCCGTGGGTCGCCGCGCACCGTTGTCGCCGCTTCGGGGAGCCCCCGTTGAGTTCGCGAGCGCGTGCTCGTCGTTTTGGTGAAGACCCCACAGCAAACGTTGCTCCCCGGCGTTGTTTCCTCGTGGCGCCGCCGCTCGCCGCCGTGCGCCGCCGCGCCTCGCTTCGCCGCCGGCCGCCCGCCGCCACTGCCGCCTGCGCTGGACAGGAGCCGTCCGATGAGCATCCTACGATCCAGATCGTGCCACGCCTTCCAGTCAAACCCAGCGTACCAGTCAACCCTAACACCCTCGCCCGCGTTGAACCCAAGATCCGATGGATCAGATCCATCCCCTTAATGTTAGCCGCGCGCTTTTGCAAATAAAGCCCTGAGTTTTCCAAAACTGCAACCCGGTCCTCCGACCTTAAGAAACCTTTACGAATAGGTCCTGTTTTCTTCAGTTTAGCCCGAAAACTTAAGTTTTATTTACAGATTAGTCCTAAAAATTGTTTTATCCATAACTACGTCGTTTTAGCTCCGTTTTTAGCGTTCTTTATGTCCACGCGATCGTCTCGACGAGTAGAACAACTTTTTGCCCCTGTTTAGTTCTGTTAGTACTGTTTGGTGATTGTTTATTATTTTACTCCATTGTATGCTTGTATGTGAATGATGTGGTGCGTAGAAGACGGTTCGTACGTGGAATACGTCGGAGTTGAAGATTTCCAAGACCTTGAGCAGCAGCAAACGTTGGTAGAAGGCAAGTCCTTGCTGCATTCCCATTGATCCTATTACAACATGCATTTTAATTACTCCATTATTTATTATTGCTTTGCATTAAATTGATGGGTCCTACTACTAAGGTTTGACTAGTTTTGTTTATCTTGTGCCTTGATCAACCTGGGTTTATGTTTATGTTGGGTAGACCATGCTTAGTTGCTCAACTTGGGTTTATGGTGGTTTTGATGAACAACAATGTTAATCTTACTTTACTTATGTTGTACCTTTCGTTAAACAAGACCACCTGTGTTAATCAGAACATGGAGAACCACCCAGGAAAACAGTGCTACCACAAGACATATGGCTCTGTCTTGGCTTATTAATTAGTCAACTAGGTGTTAGGTATGCTTTACCTGATAAGGGTTGGGGGCTGGCGGGTAGTGGCGTACGGACCTGCTCGGGCGTAGGTGTGGGCTTAGCTAAGACACGGTACTCGTCCGGGAGATTTATACGTTGCACTGACCAAGTAACCTAGCGGGCAGCCTTCATCTGGGGATCTTTGTAACAGCCTCGTAGCGTCCCTATGCAATCACACCTCAGTAGTGTGGTATGGTGCCTGATCAGCATCACATGGTTGGGTTTAAAGTTCTTCGGGACTTTTACGCGACTTGTGGGTAAAGATGTACGACCTCTGCAGAGTGTAAAACTAACTAGTTAGCCGTGCCCACGGTCACGGGCGGCCTGGACCCTCACATGATTAATTCTATGGAAGATGGATTAAACTTGTTGCATTTACTTTTTTACCTGATGATGATGATGCTTATGGTAATCTCTGGGTTGGTATAAACTTACATTTGCTAGTAATTCAACTTGCTTAATAAAATTTGACCAACTAAAATGCTGATCTGCTATGCAACCACAAACTTCCACCATAAAGCCTTTGCATGTTGTTATAAATCTTTTCCCTTGTTAAGTACGACATGTGCTCATGCTTGTTGTTCTTTTATATGCATCTGCACAACCCGGTTGTTGCCCAGACGGACGCTTTGAAGACTTTCCTGGAGAGTTCGGTGGTTTCTAGGCGAGCGTGCCACCAGTCAGCTGCCTGTGGAGACGTCCTTTACCGCTGCTAGTACTCGCTTATGTTACGATTTTGAGACATTCGGTCATGTAATAAAGATTTAATACTCTTTTTACGCTTTTACACTGTGTTTTGGTATACACTGAGTCAACGCATGTGTGAAACTTGATCCTGGCGCACATGTGTTCTATGCATTCGGATTTGCCCTTAAATCCGGGTGTGACAAAGGAATGTCACACCCGGCCCAATTTTGGATGGCCCATGAGTGGCCCATGAGCGCAGGTGCGCATGTTTAGTGCCACATTGCTAGTAGAGTAAGGGTGGAGCCAACTTATAAGCCTTTGTCCACCAGCCATACCACCCTCGGGTTAACCCTTTTACACGAAGCGAGGACGAAAGTGTAAGCAGGGTGATATGTGTACGTGTGCTCACCCCTACGGAAGGGCTGAGCAGTGCGGCTTTGTTGCGCGGGGTGTTACAACAAGGCCCTAGCCAATGTGACTGCAGAAATGATGTGGGTCCAACAATTATTAATAGAGCTGCAGATTCCTCATTCACCAGTTGCAAGGTCATAGTGTGACAACATAGGAGCAACTTATCTCTCAGCAAATCCAGTCTTCCATGCAACGATGAAACATATTGAGATTGACTTTCATTTTCTGAGAGAAAGAGTTTCCCAGAAGTTGTTGGACATACGATTCATTAGCACTAATGATCAAGTTGCAGATGGTCTTACAAAGCCAATCACAGCGTTGAAGCTGAAGGAATTCAGGTGCAATCTCAACCTTGGAAGTGCCTGAGATTGAAGAGTATTAGACGATAGGATAATTGTTTGTTACATGGGTTTGTTGTAGGCTTGGCTTGTAGGTCAAGATAACCCATTCGGTTGAAATGTAATCTATGTAATCTGTTGTACACGCCTAAGGGCTATTTAAGCAACACACAACTAAGAGATTATGCATCTCGTTCTCATTCATTCTCACACGGCAATCTCCCCCGTGCCCCTGCCTAGTTGGACAGGTGCGCGGTCGCTGCTGGGATGCGGCCCCGTCCTGTGTACGGCGACCTCCTGGACGGGTGTGCGGTCGCTGATGCCCAGCCCTGCCCCTTGTCCAGCAACCTCCCGCGTGACCCCGCCAGGCCGGACGAGCACGCGATCGCCGCCGGACTGCGGCCCCGCCCCTTGTCCGGCGACCTCCACTGCACCCCTGTGAAGTTAGACACAGTTAACAACATGTTGGACGGTGTTGCGGACGCCTTCCTCAGCTCCACGCTTGGCGACGGCCAGCACAGAGCTGACCGCCTCGGGCGCACCGGCCGTGCCGCCGAGGGCGAGCTCCGCCCGGCCCACCGCGGCCCCGGCCACCTCGTGCACGCCGCCGGGAGCGAGCTCCGCTCGGCGCCCTCAGGCATGCTGCCACAGGCGAGCTTTGCCCGACCGCCGCAGGTGGATCCCGAAAAGAGCGTCTCCCACCGCCAACTCTCGACCAACCATCCGTGGATTAATTGGCCCCAATCTTGCATCCCCAGCAATGGCATAAACAAAGCTCTCCCATGCAATTTATTTGGCAAAATCGAATTCAATCTCGCCGGACCGCATGCAGTAACCAAGTAGTCTAAATTTTCATGCGTTTGCAGTGCTGGTGACTCGCATGGGTTGCTGTTGTCGGACACAGAAGAAGATGGCGATGAGCTCTGCCTTGCTGAGCTGAGCGACGTTGGCAACGCGAGTACGCCACCAAGGAAGATGCCACCGACATCGTCAATGGTGCGCGTGGGGGAGCTTGTTCCCGGTCACCGCGAGAGTGCAGGCGCAGGGGAGCTTGACCTCGGGCGTCGTGGGCACGCGCAAGCGAGCTCGACCCCGGCGACCGCGCGCAAGGGAGCTCCGACTATGTAGATGGATAGAGCCTGGCGCACGATGTGACCGGATAGAGGAGGAAGAAGCAAATAGAAGGAAAAAACATTGGAAAGACAATGACAGTTGGGCCCACAGTGACAAAGAGTAAGATGGACATTTTATCTGCCCGACCCCACATGTCAGGACTCCCAAACGGTAAAAAGTGGATGGAACATGGACGGAATGGCGTGGAGGTCAAAGAAGTTCAAGTGGATGGCACACAGGTGCGAGTGAACTTTTTAGTGGCACACAGGTCGCCACCATCTTTTATAATGGCTTACAGGTAAAAGCCTCTAAAAACAAAGTACTATCCCAACTGACAAACCGGCCAAGCCGCTGCAGACTTGAATGCACTGCATGCATGCGCCGCCCCGGGCTGTGCGGGCCCATGATCGGGCGGGGTGGTCAACTTGCTCGCTCTCGCCATGTGTGTTTGTTTGTGCGGCACGCGGCGTGAACCCTGACCGGCCTGCTGCAGTGTTGGGTGCTATGCTAGCCCCCGGCAAGCTCATCGTCTTGCGGCCGGATCTCCGGTGGCACGACATGGCCAGACATCCAGACCCGGCCACATCACATTTTCTCCCCTTATCTTAGGTCCGTTGTGTCGCAGTGCTTGTCGCTGAATTCGCAGATACCTCCTCACCCCTCATCGCTCATGTATCCAAATTCCAAAGCTGAATCACCCAACAATCCATCCATATTTTGCCATCGAACAATAGAATACCAACAACTGCGTTAAAGTTCTTGGGGGCGAAACAGAGGCGATTTGGGATTCCGGCGGCGATTTCGCCGGCCCCCTCCCTCTCCAATGGCTGGAGTGCCGCTGTAGAGGAAGGACGGCTGGTGAATTGTTGTGCGGATGTATATAGACTAGGTAGGTCTAGGCTTCTCTCACCTGCGGTAGTCGTCGGCGGAGCAAGGTTTAGCTGGGAGGGTGTTCCTCTGCGGCTTGCTTTTTGAGGCGACGTCGTCGAGGTGAAGGTGGCAGCGTCGCTAGTGAATAATGCTCTCGCACCTACTCGCCCCTCTGGTGCTCCACTCCGGTGTCATCCGGTGTCAGAGGAGGGCTTGGGAGCTCAGGTACAGGAGTCCTTGTCTGGCGGTTCATCATCTAGGTCAGGTGATGTTTCTGTTGGCCTTCTTCCTCGAAGGTACGGTGCAGGTTGTGGGCGATGCGGATGGTAGCCAGCTGGATCTGGCTCGGTGTCCCCTCGGCGGCGCTGTTCGTCGACAGCGAGTCAAGGTTGAGGGGTCGGGGCGCGACCCCAGTCGATGGGTGACCGCCGACGGCTTCATCCCGTCTTCTACGACGGGTGTCTTCTTTGACTCCTACGAAAGCCAGTGGGCAATGGGATCTCTCCAGCTCAAGGTGGTGCTCATTCTCTTCTTCGGTGCTGGAGGCCAGTGACGAGGAGGTCGAGGCCCAGTGGTTCGCGAAGGTTCTAGGGGCATCAATGTAATTTTTTTCCTTTTTAGGGTCCTTCGTTATGTTTTGTTGGGACAACCGTATCTGTATCCTTTATGGGCGTATATGTATTCGTACGCCTATGTGTACGTTCCCCTTACTTACTAAGAGCAACTCCAACAGTTTGGCAAATCAACTTGGCATCCATCTACTTTTGGCAAAACAAGAAAATTTGGCCCCCAACAGTTTGGCAAACCAACTTGGCAAAAATAGAAACTTGGCAAAATTCACCTCCCCACGCGCATATATGCGCACGTGGATTGTGGTTGCCATCAGTGTTTCCCACTAGGTGGGAGAGTGAAAAATAAATAAAGAATAGAGAAGGATTCCTGATATAAGTTTTTCGAGAGGTGAAAGGGCACAAACATAATTTTGTTTCTCTCAATATTCCTGATGTAAGTTTGATCTGGATTTGGCAAGTGAATTATGCCAAATTGTTGGAGATGAACTCGTTTTTTACTTTGCGTAGCTCATTAGAAATTGGCAAAACATAAGATTTGCCAAGTAATTTTGGCAAACTCTGAGAGATGCCCTAAGAAATGCAGATACTTTCATTAAAAAAAGCGAAGCCCCCCCCCCCCCCCGCCCCCTTGCATCTATAGTGTGTTTGTTTTTGACAGGGGTGGATCGAACATGCATGATTAATTCATGCCTGCAGCTTTGACCCATAAGACGAATATGTGTGATACCCTAACCTCCTCGCCGACCGCTTAAACACCGACACTACTATTACAACTAATCCCTCGCTCTGTGTAGAAAACATGGCCTCATATGCCATTAGTTCGAGTTTGATTTTGGTGATTCATGACAACATGATCATTGGTACTAACCATATTGCTTTAGCATATCTTTATAGACACTTCTAGGTCCTAAGGATGCAAGAAAACCACATGCCAAAATGAGAGAATCAAGGGTCAAAACCGAGCAAGAAAGGAAAAGAGAAGACACCGTCGGATGAATCGATGGTACCTATACAGCAAGCGTCGATGCAATCGTCGGACGAGTTGGTACACTGGTGAAACCCTAGGCACCGTCGGATGAACCGACGGTCCATTTCCTAGTAGCGTCGGACGAGTTGCAGAGGAAGAGCAGTGAAGACAGTAGCACCGGATGATCCAACGGTCTGAGTGGGGACACCATTGGTCTATCCGACGCTTAGTTTGAATCAAGACAGAGACGTGCCAAGACGAAGCCTTCAACACCGGATGATCCGACGCCTTGGTCAAGGGGTAGCGTCGGTCTATCCGACGATGCGTGGAAGTTAACAGAGACGACTTGATCGCGGGGTCTTCAGCACCGGATGATCCAATGCACCGTCGGTGCATAGCGTCAGAGCAGTTGTGTCACAAAATCTCAACGGCTAAGTTACGTGGGAGGGGCACCGGATGAACTGACGCCCTGGAAAAACTAGCATCGGTTCATCCGACACTTACTTTTTCAGTGGTCGTTAGCAAACGGCTCTTTGAGCACCATGGGCTATTTATACCCCCTCCACTCACCCATTTGAGGTAGCTGGATTGTGTGGAAGTGCAGAGGAGTTCAAGACACCTAGAAGATCACATCCAATCCATCCAAGTGCTTAATTGCTCATCCATAGACTTGCATATGCTTAGTGTATGTGCCTAGTGCTAGGCTTAGCATAGAGCTGAGTGAGTGCAAGGTTGTGCCAACCTTGTGAGATGATTCTTGAGTGAATCAAGGTGTACAAGGTTCGCCGGAAGCCTTGGGGCCGAAGTGGCTCACCGGCAATCGTCATCGATCCTCCGGCTTGGTGTGGAGTGGCAAGGACACTTTGTGCGGGGGATGTGGAGACCCCCTTCCTTGGTGGAGAAGCTCCTTAGTGGAGGCGGCATCAAGGTGACCAAGGAAGCTTGGAAAGTGCCTAAGTGTCTAGCCTTTGTGGCGAGTCAAGTGGTGCTCTTGGGAGAGACTTGGTGACCGGGAAGCAATACTCTTGTGTGAGTGCTTCAACAACGTGGACTAGGGGTGTCTTAGTGCCTACCGATACCACGGGATAAATCACGTGTCAAGAGTTTGCTTCCTCTCATTCCCTTTACGTTTCCGCATTTACTCTATTGCAATCTTTGCTTGCCTCTACTTTCCTAGAGTAGTATCATGCTAGGATTGGCTATAGGTTGCAAACCTTGTTTTGGGATGGGAGTTTCACACTAGAACAACCCTAGTTGCACATCTAGATAGTATGTTCTAGCTTATCTTTGTGCAAAAATAGTGAAGCCATAGGTTAAGGTTTTAGTTGCCTAATTCACCCCCTCCCCCTCTTAGGCTAACGAGCATCCGATTCTTTACACTCTGCTCACGCATGGACAAACACAAACTACTCACCGACATGGTTAGTACCTATCTGCATGCAGGTTAGGCTCTGCAACAACCTCTGGAAGCACTGCCTGCGACAACCTACACTGGCTACCACAGTTTCGTAGTTCTTCATAATAGTATAAGCTATTTCTCCCACTATCTTGTACTCTTAATTGTTCAGATCGACTTCTTGCCATGCCGGTATGCCTTCGTAACATTTCTGTACCCAAATAGCACTAGTGGAGAGCGAGGCTTTTGTTCGAGCCTTTAGTCCCGGTTCAACTTTGGAACCGGGACTAAAGGCCTTTCGTCGACGTGGCCTGAAATGCCCGCTGGACACACCCCTCCTTTAGTCCCGGTTCGTACAACGAACCGTGACTAAAGAGGGTGTCCCATAGACATTTTCCCGCAATGATTGACGCGGACTTTTAGCACCGGGTGGAATTACCAACCGAGACTAAAGGTGGAGTTACCAACCGGGCGGACTTTAGTCCCGGTTGGTAATTCCACATGATGCTAATTCTTTAGTCCCGGGTAGAGTTACCAACTGGGACTAAAGTGTGCCCTTTAGTCTCGGTTGGTAACTCCAACCGGGACAAATAGTCCACGCCCTATAAATCCAGCTTCTTATTCCCCTTTCTCTTGCCAGAGCCATTCTTCACCAAGAGCTCAAGCTCCTCCTCCATGGCGCATCAACCTTAGAGAGGTGTTGCTGAATTTTTTCTTCATGTATTTGTGAAGATTTCTCTCCTCTAAAGTCTTTCCGAGGTTTGATTCTTCTTCCTCCCATCATTTGTTGTGATTAATTGTTTTGATATATTTTAGAGATGGAGAAAATAAAAATCTTAAATCCTAGGTGGGAGGAGGTAATGAGAGATGAGGTTATTATCTATATACTTTAGATTGAGAAAAATGTGGTTGGCTAAACACTAGCATTGTCTTGTTATCTTTTATACCGAGGTAGAGAAAATTGAATTTTACTTTCTTCTATAATGAAACATAGAACTAATTATGATTTTACATTTAGCTAATTTTATAAAAGTTAGTTTATATTATAGAGAATGTAGGTAGGCCTCCAGTTCTCATCATCCCGTTCATAACGGTATACATCATCGAATTCACCCTTCTTCATCTTTCTCTTTGTTAATTTACTTTTTAATATACGGAACATAGAACTAATCTAAATTTTGCATATAGCTAATTTTATAGAAGTTAGTTTATAAAAAGTATGGTCACTGATAATGGAGATCAAAATGGCCATCAAGTGACCTCTGTATGTCATTGTATCACAAGTCCCCAAGCTAAAAACTATTCAGCTTCTAGCTTTTGAACGTCTGCTTCAAACACATTTATGAATTCACGTATTGTGTTGAGATGATCATCATGTTAAGGAAGAATGTAGGTAGGCCTCCAGCTCTCATCATCTAGTTCATAACGGAATACATCATCGAATTCACCCTTCTTCATCTTTCTCTTTGTTAATTTACTTTTTAATATAAAATTGGACTTAATATGATGCATATGAATCCTCAATGGATGAATGGCAACAGACGACCCCCGGAGTACATTGCTGGCATGCAAGCTTTTCTCGAAGTGGCCAAAGCCAACAAGAAACCAAAGGGATTCATGTGTTGTTCATGCTCTTTGTGCAGAAACGACAAAGACTACTCTGACTGGGGGACTATTCACCTCCACTTGATTAAAAACGGATTCATGGCGAACTATGGGCTTTGGACAGGCACGGTGAAAGAGGGGTTGTGATGGAAGAGAACGAAGATGAGGAGGATGATAATAACATTCCTGACTGGGCTGCGGGGCAAGATTTTGCTGATACTTTAATGGAAGATGCTGACGAAGAACAGATACTGGAAGACGGCCATGTTGATGATCTTGGTCAAGTTCCAAAATATGCACAAAGGGACTGTGAAAATGATAATGAAATGGTAAAGTTGCGTCGTATGATAGAAGATCATAGAAAATTATTGTACCCAGATGGCAAAAAGGGTCACAAAAAGCTTGATACTACACTTCAAATGTTGCAATGAAAGGCAAAATATGGTGTGTCTGATAAAGCATTTGAAGCGATGCTAAAAATTGTGAAGGACAAGCTTCCCGAGAACAATGAATTACCGTCAACAACATATGAAGCGAAACAGACTGTGTGCCCTCTGGGGTTGGAGGTTCAGAAGATCCATTCCTGCCCTAATGATTGCATCCTATATGAAGCACGGAACACGAGAATTTGGAAGCTTGTCCTGTGTGCAGGGGCGGAGCCAGGATTAAGAATAGGGGGTGCTACGAAAAAAACTAACTTTCATGTCACATGATTTTAGTTATATATAATAGTGACATGTTTTTACAAGTTTTATCCAAAACAAAATTACATATGTATCAATTTAAAACTAGCGACTAGTAGCAAGATCACATTCTTCGATACTTTTATCATTACTAATTGATGTAGCCAATTCTTTCTTAGTATAAAGTACCAAACAATCTCGCAAGAATTCACATTCCACTATACATCTAAGACATGTCCTCACAAGTTTCATAGATGAAAAATATCTTTTCGTGATTACAATTGATACTAAAAGAGTTAATTATAGTCCGATTAAGCTAAATTAGAAGTAAGTGACCATATATACATATATAAATTAAAGATACATTAGAGGGATTAGTGGAGCATGGGGGGTGCCAGGCACCCCCCAACCCCCCCTTCCCTCCGCCACTGCCTGTGTGCAACGCGCTACGTTATAAGATCCAGAGAGATGATGATCTTGGTGCTCCTAAGGGGCACCTCCCAAGGTGACAAAAGTACCGGCGAAGGTTATGTGGTATTTTCCTATAATACCACATTTGAAGCGTTTATTCAGGAACAAAGAAAATGCTAAGTTTATGACATGGCACAAAAGCAATCGTAAGCAAGACCACATGCTGAGACATCCGGTAGATGGGTCTCAATGGAGAAAGATTGATAGAAAATACAAAGATTTTGCTGGGGAAGCAAGAAACATAAGATTTGGTTTAAGCACAGATGGCTTCAATCCATTTGGTGAGTTTAGCAGTGGTCATAGCACTTGGCCTGTGACACTATGCATGTTCAACCTTCATGGTTGGATGTGCATGAAGCAAAAATGCATTATGATGCTAGTGCTAATCCAAGGTCCAAAACAACCTGTCAACGACATTGATGTGTATCTAAGACCATTGGTTAATGAACTATTACTGCTATGGAAGAAAGAAGGTGTACATGTGTGGGATGAGAATAAGCAAGAGAACTTCAACCTACGAGCATTGTTATTCATTACCATCAACGATTGGCCTGCTTTAAGTAACCTATCTGGGCACTCAAACAAGGGATATCATGCCTACACCCACTGTTTACATAAAACAGACGGTATTCATCTGAAAAATTGTAAGAAGGTTGTGTATATGGATCACTGTCTCTTTCTTCTTGAGAAGCATCCCTTAAGGAAGAAAGGTTTGCATTGGAAAGGAAAGGCTAACCGTCCTACAGATCCCCCACAGTCGCGACCATCATCATCTCCTAGGTCGTCCTCACGACCTTCAATATCACCTCGCTCACTGTCTACACAAGAACCATTATTCAATTCCGAACGTGCGAGCTCCAGCCATGATATTGACATCAATCCCGAATCACCTCCAAAAAATAGAAAAAACCAATGGCGACAAAGCAAGCGCCATCAAAAGCACAAAAAAAAACACCGCAACACCGCAGAAAAAACCGCTCAGCCATGAAAGCACATCAGAAAAACCGCCCAACCACCAAAGCATATCTGAAAAAACCGTGAAACCACTGCAGAAGAAACCACCACAAAAGAAACCACCACAGAAAAAACCACCTAGCCACGAAAGCACAATCGAAAAAACCGTCGGAGCACAATCTTCCAACCCAGTGCAACCACCAAAACCACCAACGATAAATAAAATGGTTGAGCCCATCAGCAAAAGGAAGCTAGCATGGGAGACGACAAAAGAAGAAGAAAAAACAACTATCAGTGCCCAACATGTGCATGAATTTTTCAGCAATCTGAATACAAAACAGCAACGGAGGGAGCTAAAGAAGACCAAACAACTAGATCTGTCAAAACTTGGGTTTTTCAAACTAATGAGTGAAAACATCAAGAAATTGATGATGCCCATACTAGCGTCGACATCGTCTAAAGAAGATGTGTCGATGAGGAAACAGACTTACGTTCCCTCCAGCCTCAATGCACATGAACGAGCTATAACAGAAATGCCTACATAAGAAGTAGTGAAGCTCCTTGGTTTCATGGAAGAAACAAGGATGCCTTTAGGTGTTGCACTCGGCCATGAAGAACCACCCCGAGATCCAAGTTTCGAGTATGGATGGCCCTTTTAGCTAGGAAAACCTCTTATCAAGCCAGAACTAGTACTTAAGCTCTCACCTAAGATGTACAAATTTCATGAGTGGTACATGCGGCAATCACTGAAAGGCGTACATAACATAGCTATGCTTGTTGCACCCGAAGATTTTGCCACTGAAGGCAACGAGGTGGTCTGGCTGGATTTCAAAATATTTATGAAGTTTACCATTAAGATGCCCTGAGTGCCAATCTTATCGTCGCTTGGTGTCTGTAAGTGGCGTCTTTTTTATGATTATTAATAAAATTATTACATATGTGGATTTACTAATTAAATTTGTATTTCCTTTTTGGTAGCCTGCAAAAACGTGAGATGCAAAAAAAAAGAATATTGCCAGTATTGGTTTCATGGACCCATGAAAAGTAAATGAGTTTGAGGTCAAGCATCAACCAGACACAACAATCGTGACAATCTGTAGGACCTTGTCTAGGTTTCATGACAAGGATCTCATACTACTACCTTACAACTGTGAGTGGTTAAAGTTCATGAAATCCTATTTGGACTTCACCATTGGATAGGTCTCGACGAGTAGATCAAAATCCATATGTGGAACGTCCAAATCGGAGTCCGGGTGAGGGAGATATGACATCTCCAAGATCTACACGTCGGACGCACCGGTCTGACCGGTGCTCCTCACCGGTCAGACTGGTGCCTCCCTGATTCCGAACCATACTGAGGAATCCTGATGGATTAGGCTTGTAAAAGGATTTCCTGGCGGGCAAGACCTCCCCACCCTATAAATATAAAGGGCCACGGCCGATTGAGGTTCATCATCCAATCTATCAAATATATTTACCTTTTTATTATCTCGTATTTACTTTTACCTCTTCCCAACTTTTCCTATCTACTACTTGCTGTTCTACCTTCGTCTCCATGACGTCTGAAGGCGTTCTAGGTGGCCTTGCCGACCCTAGAGCAACCCTACGTGCGTCTCCCCGACGGGATCCTGCTCAGGCGACGTTCGGAGGTCTACCACCGGAATTCTCCCGACGACCGGTCTGACTGGTCTACCTCACCGGTCTGACCGGTGTCGACGCAGAGGCGCCGCGACAGCTGCCTTTGCATGCTGTTAGCTCCAAAAGGTGCCAACAAATTGGCGACTCCGCTGGGGAGCGAAGATCTGGCTATCTTAACCGATCTATGCAACTCCGGCGACATGTCTCGGTGTGAGCTAGACAAGGGGCAACATCATCGACTTCACAGATGAAGAGCTCTCGCCTGAAGATCGTCAAGCCATGGAGGACTTAGAGAAGCAAAGGGCTGAATGAGATCGCCAAGAAGTAGAAAAGCTCATGAAGTAGAAGGCTGAAGAGGATCGACTTCACTACTTGTCGCACTTCAAGAGGACTCGTGAAGGCAAGGTGAAGAAGATCAAGGACATCACCTTCGACACTCCACCGCCTGAGGTACCACCCAATGTGAGCACATTGTTATCTCCATCCTCTTTTCTTACCGTTAAGGATCTTACTACCGTCATGGATAGCTTTCGTTTATCGATGATTGAATATATGCAAAACATGGTAGATAAGAGTCTAGGTAAACGAGTAGAGGGTGATGATAATGTTGCATCTGGTTCTAAAACTGTGGCACCTCATACCCATTCTATTAATTCATCAGCTACACAAACAATTAATCCTCAGTATGGTGTGTTGTTGAATTATTTTTCGGGACAAACACCACAGCCGCCGTTTGGTCAGAACAGACCGGTCAGACGGATGGGTCCGACCGGTCAGACCGGTGCCGGCGCCATGGTGCCTTTTCCCACGTCTTTGGAACCTATGGTTACTATTCCTCCCGTTCAGGCTGCTTCTGGCCGATCTGGTGGGAATACTTCAGTAGCTCAAGGTGTTCCAATTATGGTTCCGTTTGAGACAGGCATTGGGTATGGTTACGCACCTAATCCCCAAGTTAATAGCCATTTGCAACATCATACTTCTGGCTTGTATACACAGCCGAATATGATGCAATCAAATGCTTCCACTACGCCAATGCCAACCACCATCCAGGAAGTCATCGATAGGTTTAACGCTACTCTTTCTAAACAAATGAAAGATGACTATGGGATAGAAGTGAAAAATAAAAATCTTTCATATCGAAAACCGTATCCTTCTAGTTTTGATTCAGTTTCCTATCCCATTGGTTGGCGTTGTCCTGAATTTGTGAAGTTTAATGGGGATGATAGCAAAACTACATGGGAGCATGTTAGTCAATATCTTGCTCAACTAGGAGAAGCTAGTGCCATAGAGGAAATAAGAGTGCGTTTATTTTCTTTATCTTTACTTGCAATGCTTTTTCATGGTTTGCTTCATTATCTGTTAACTCTATTCGTACTTGGGAACAATTAGAACAAAAATTTCATGACCCCTTTTATAGCGGAGATAATGAGTTAAGGTTGAGTCATTTAACATCGGTTAGGCAAAAGCATGATGAACCTATTACTAGCTATATTAGAAGGTTTAGATAAACCAAAAACCGTCGTTATAATCTTGTTATCTCCGAAAGGGATCTTTCTGAGTTAGCTTTTAATGGTTTATGATCCCATATTAGAGAAAAATTAGAGGGTCATGAATTTATTGATGTTGCCCAAGTCTTAGTAAGAGCTTTAGCTCATGAAAGCCAAAGCAAAGATACTCGACTTAAATTTGATCACCCTAACATGCATATGCTAGATTATGAATCATCGGACGATGAGAATAAAGAAGTGTGTGCTGCTGAAATTACTTGGTTACCTAATGATAAAGCAAACACTTGTACTTCTCTTAAGCCGGCTCATAAGAGTCGGGATGAGATGAAATTTACATTTGATGTGGCTAAGTGTGATAAAATATTCGATGAGTTATTTAAGTCGGGTAAAATTAAGATGTCTCACACTATACCACCTATTGATCAACTAAAAAGACGTGCATATTGTAAATTTCATAATTCTTTTTCTCATGCTACCAATGATTGCAATACTTTTCGTTGGCAAATACAATCAGCCATTGATGAAGGTCGTTTGAAATTCCATGAGATGCAAGTCGACGAAAATCCTTTCCCTAATAATGCCTTTGTCAATACCCTTGAGTTGTCAAATCTAGGGATGGATCCGGATACCAATTCGGATATCATTTTTGAGCCGTTCTTTTTCGATTTTAGCTAAATTAGGCATAATATTTTGTATCAAAAATTTATATTCTTATTCTTGGCATTGTGCTTGCTAAGATTCATGCAAAATAAACCTCAAATGTGTGCTATATTTTAATCAAATGATGAAAAGAAATTCCAGTTTCTATTCGGATTCGGATACGGATGTTTTTTCACCTTTTTCTCTATCGAAGCAAATAATCCATAAAAAATTTGTAGCTAATTTTTTTTTATTTTTTCCAGTAATTAGCTAGTTATAATGCATAAAACATTAGAACCAAATTTATTCTATTGTGATCTAAAAGTATCAATCTATTACACAATTCGGATGTTTTGGATCCATCCCTAGTCAAATCCTAAGGTGCCTATTCGCGGATCAAGCCGAAAACGCTAAAGGAAAGAATGTGATCATTGGAAAGCAAAGACACGACGAGAGGCAGCCTCTGGAGGTGATCCCCAAGGTTTCAACGACTTCAACGCTTGGGGGCAAGACAAGATCAAGACGACCGGTACTGCGTCGACCAGTGTCCAGACCGGTCTGACCGGTGCCTTAGGCCAGTCTGACCGGTGCCTCCAGAAAGGTTCAAGATGCTCCAAGCCCAAGAGAAAAGCAAGGCTGAGTTTTAATGAACTCTTGGCCAAATATAAGAGGGAAGGAGCTACTAAGGATCAAAGTAATCAGCCAATCGGTGCTAAGGGCGTAAAAGCACCACCAAGACATAAAGGTATTCATCACCAACAAGGTACCTTTTCACAATATCCTTTTGTTGGATCTGTTAAGCCATCATCTTGGTTTTATCCTTGCTATTATTCACCTGTTGATTATAGTAGTATGTACATGAATTCATATATGATTCAATATCCTGTTGCATACTCAAATTATAATGCATTACAAAGACTGATTGTTTGCAATAGCAATCTGGTCAAAAATAATGTGTGTACTAGTAATAAGCAAGGTGAGAATAGCAACAACCAAAATGCTAAGGAGATGCAGCCGAGGTGGTGTCCCTCAGGCTTGTCCCACACTCAAAAAAGGAGGTTGCAAAGACTACGCAAGCGAGGAGCAAGGGAACAGCAGATTGAAGAGAAGCCAACCAAGTCAAAACGGACCCGGAAGGAGTGGAGACTGAAGAAGGCGTCATCCTCGACTTGAGTAAAATATGTCTACAGCAGTTGTTTTATTAAACATCGTCCTAAGTGTTTTTTTAGTTTAGAAAGATATTTTTTGGCACGTATCCTTTGCGAAAAAACAGGGGGCATATGTTCGCACCCAAAATTGGCAGGTCTCATCCGACCGGTCAGACCTGTGGGCCCCACCGGTCAGACTGGTGTGGTTAAATTCCACGAAATCCTATTTGGACTTCACCATTGGATAGGTCTCGACGAGTAGATCAAAATCCATATGTGGAACGTCCAAATCGGAGTCCGGATGAGGGAGATATGACATCTCCAATATCTACACACTGGACGCACCCGTCTGACCGGTGCTCCTCACCGGTCAGACTGGTGCCTCCCTGATTCTGAGCCATATTGAGGAGTCCTCATAGATTAGGCTTGTAAAAGGATTTCCTTACAGGGCAAGACCTCCCCACCCTATAAATATAAAGGGCCACAGCCGATTGAGGTTCATCATCCAATCGATCAAATATATTTACCTTTTTATTATCTCGTATTTACTTTTACCTCTTCCCAACTTTTCCAATCTACTACTTGTTGTTCTTCCTTCGTCTCCATGACGTCTGAAGGCGTTCTAGGTGGCCTTGCCGACCCTAGAGCAACCCTACGTGCGTCTCCTCGACGGGATCCTGCCTGGGCGACGTTCGGAGGTCTACCGCCGGAATTCTCCCGGCGACCGGTCTGACCGGTCTACCTCACCGGTCTGACCGGTGTCGACGCAAAGGCGCCGCGACAGCTGCCTTTGCGTGCTGTTAGCTCCAAAAGGTGCCAACACCATCTAATTGTCTTTGCTAATTCTATTTAGTTCTAATTTGTATGACTATTATGGCCATGTATGTATAGTTTCCACTGGATTCTTATGATCATTCAAGTCGACAATAGCAGCATCATGGTGTGGGATTCATTGAGAAAAAACCCTGCAAGTTATCAAAACCTTCAAGATATGTTTCAAGTGTAATAATTTTACCTAAGACATTCTTTTAAATGCAATATTTATTTATTTATTTACTTATATATTCTTTTACCCGCAAGTTACCAAAACCTTCAATATTTGTTTCATGATATGCTTTTGCTAACACATCATCTCTCATTAATTTTGCTCAGAGCTTGGCAAAAATTCATTGCAGAGAAAGAATGTGAATTTAACACAACAATTACATTCTATACTGATTATCCGGTACGTGATCCAAATAACAACATCAGATCTATGAAAATTTAAATTTATCACACTTATATTTCATAACATTTTATCCTATCCACTTTAGTGTTTGAGACGGGAACAAGGAAATAATTTATGTGGATACTATGTCTGTGAGCACATACGATGTTTGGAAAGTGCAAAGTCCGGAAATTATGATGTAAGTTAATTAAATAAACCTATTAATAATACATCATTTCCTAATATATTAACATATTTGCACATTATACAGATGCTTCTATATTAAATTGTTGGGTGCAATATATTAACATATTTGCACATTATACAGATGGGTATGGTTAAGGACGAGGTCACTGAGAAGGATCGTCTTTCGGCGATTCAAGAAAGTCTCTTGGGATTCATCCATGAGGAGGTGGTTATGCCAACAGGAAAACATTGTTATGATGTATCCAAAAATCTAATAGAGACAAGAAATTTGAAGTGAACAATATTTTGATGTATAAATACTATCTATTCTGATGTGTATATTTCTAAGTTTATGTAAGTTTATATATAAGTTAACTTCAAAAATTTTATATATAAGTCTAACTGTGTATATGGTATATATAGACAGGTATATACCTATATACATGTTCAAATACGTATACGTGCATATACAGGTTAGACAACAATTAGAATATAAGCTCAAATCGAAAAAAAGAGAAACGAGACCCTTTAGTCTCGATTGGTATTACCAACCGAGACTAAAGGGGTGGGCGCAGGTGCTGGCATGCCCCCCCACTCAGTATCTGTTCGTAATACCAACTGGGACTAAAGGATCGGTTGGTACAACCGGGACTAAAGGGGGTCTTATGTCTCCGAACTTTAGTCCCGGTTGCACTTAAGAGATCTTAAACCCCTCTCTAACTAAAGCCCCCCTCACTACTGTGTAGTGACGTGAAGGCCGGTCGGCCGGTCGGTCGATTACTTTTGCCTATGTATATATTCTTCCGTTGCGTAGCCTGCTATATATCTCACTTGCGCTGTCACGTAGCAGATCGCGTACGCATTTTATTTCGTTTCCTCATCTTGTTTATTTATTTTGTGATGAACTGACGGCCAGGGATGCGTGCAGTGCTATCACAAACATGATGTAAAAATTAATCAAGCAGCGTACGTGCATGTACTAATCTGGACGTTAGCCGGGCCGACACGACATTCTATCCACATAGTACAGTATACGTTGCGTGCGCATCCTGCACGATTGTTTTAACTTAGTGAACTTGCTTTGCATAATTGCGTTGCTTGTGTTAGTTGTGGCCGCCTTCGTCAGATCACCAAGTCCGGTTTCGTCACCGTGTTGACAAGAATTCAGCCTCAAACCGCTGAAGGGCTTGTTTGGGAAACGGAGGAATCAAGTGCATGTAAGAGGATTGAAGGGGATTTTGGGAAATTTTAACTTATAATGGAAATTCCTCCACCCCGATACCCTTCATTCCCATTCATTCCACTAATTCCCAAACAAGCCCGAAAAGTGATTAGCAACTTAAAACTTAATCGTGTCAAACAAACTCTGGTTGGTCTGCTGGACCAGACGGCCACGGCAGGATTTTTGCCAAACAAATTTCTTTCTTTTTTATTTGACGCTGCTGGTCGCGAGCCCACAACAGTGTTAGTGACGGACAAACGTTATACTTTTTTTATTTATTAGTTCAAATCTTTTTTTCAAAACAAATGATCCAACCAAAACGTTTTTTTCTTTTCGACAATAAATATCCAACCAAACGTTGTGCATGGCAAGATTGGCTCGGTGTACCGATCGATTCAAAAGCGTGTACTCGCTCCGTCCCACTTGGACTGAGCACGCAAACCAATGCGAGGTGTGAAATGACCAAAATACCCATTGTTTTTTATAAGAAAAATCTAGCAATTGGCTTGTCCGAGTCTCTTGTCTTTTGTGGTGGTTAGTCAAAGTTGCATTCTTTGTGCGACAAATTTCGAATTGTAGAATTGCATTTATTTTGGGACAGAGGGAGTAGGAATTGAATGAAGAAGATGAAGGGTCGGGTTGGTGTGAACTCTTCCCTTGGTGCTGCTGGGGGTTGACTCATTGGGTCGCAACCTCGGCATTTAGTCGGTCAATCGTCATCACTACTCTCTTAGCGATCGGGTTTCTCCAGCGGTGCGGTCCCGGTCCCTCCCTAATCCCTAATTATTCCATTGGTGCTTCCATCGTAGTAAAACTTAGGGCATGTACAATGCGTCTTTATCCCGCGTCTGTATGATTCACATTTTGCAGAAAACTCCCTGCCGACGCCAACAGACGGGGTGCCCGTCGTCTCACGAGTCGACGGGTTCGTCCCGTTCTCCCAGGCGGAGGCGACGCGAGCCCGCGTACTGTAGGCGTCGTCCACCCCAGCTGATGGATCCCGTGTGCGACACGCTCGCCCCTCTCCTGCCAAACTCGTCGCTCCCGCCATCTGTTTCCCCCAGCCTCGTACTCTCCTTGCCGCCGGGAGGAGGAGGCTGCCATGGCGCTGCCCCGCGCCGCGCCTCCTTGCTCGGCCTCGACGCGCTGCCGGATCTATGGCCTCGTGGCTAGAGCTGGGGGCCGCCGGACAGCAGTGGATGACGCGGGAGGAGGAAGAGGACATGGAGGAGAGAAGGCCGCACCTCTGCCCGGTAGGAGAGGAGGCCGCTGGTGCGAGCTCCGCCACACCGGGACCTGGAGCTCTGCGGCGTGTCGATGCCGCGGCTGCCGTGCAGCGCTGCTGGAGGAGGTCCGTGATAGCTCGCTAGGGAGCCGGCCCTTTGCTCCCTGGAAGCTGCTTGCATGGTGACGTGTCGTTGATTCTCCCCGTGGTTTGCAAGTCGCACCCGTGTTGTGCTCGATCTACGACCGCGTTGCAGCGAGTGCGGGCGGCGCTGCTCGGTGGAGCTAGGAGGAGGCATATTCCCGTCGTTGCGTTCGTGGCGAAGGAGACACTGAGGAAGCTGTGGCTAACGGATGGGGAGGAGAAGCATCTAGTAGATGAGCTCAATGTGGATGAGAGTAACTTGACGCAGAATGGAGTAGATGTGTTCGATGCTCCACCGACGTTGTCGTTGGAGTAATAAACAAATACGTGGTGTATAATATTAGGTTTTTACTTATTTTTTCCACCCAATGATGGTAATAAAATTTATTAGATAAAAGATATTGTAACTATATTCATGATTTCTAAACTTATTGGAATCATGTTTTATTTTAATTATGATTGATACACATATTTTATCAAATAGCCACACAATGGTATATACAAATGCATTTGTAGTTGATGTTAAACTACATGCAACGCATTAAACAACTTATAGACGCCCTCTCTTTCTGTGGGTTGTATGAGTTATCTGCACATCTGTCTGTATGTTAAGATCGAGATTCTGCAGACGGCATGTCGTCAGTGGGTTGTACATATCCTTACCCTCGTCGATCGGTTCTTCCACTCTCGCAGATTGACCGGATGACCAGCGGGATGCCTCCGCGGAAAGTCCGCAAGAAAACGCCTCCTCTTGCGGCGGCGGCGAGTGGCCGCGACCGTAAAATTGGCGATCTCCCCGACGACGCCCTTCAGCGCGTGCTCTCCTTCCTGCTGGCGCAAGACGCCGTGCGGACGTGCGTGCTCGCCCGGCGCTGGAGCCACGTCTGGAAGTTCGCCCCCGGCCTGCGCATCTTGTGTGGCGGCCAGGTGCGCCGAGAGTTCGCCGAATCTTCTCCGCGTCCGCGGCAGCACCGCCCATCGACACGTGTGAGTTCCGCCTCGAGCTCGACGAGCACGACGTCCAGCGCATTGACCTTTGAATCCGTCAGGTTCTCTTGTGCAAAGTACGTGTGCTCCAGGTCAACAAAGTCCTCGACGTCAATAGACAACAGGACGAGGACGACCGACTTCATGTGCCAGGGACGCTCCCTCTCATCTCCCAGCACCTGAAGAAGCTACAGGCTACAGCTCCAAAACATCTACTGCATATTCTACGAGGGCTTCCTGGATTTCTCGACCTGCCCGGTGTTGGAAGACCTTGAGATTCACGGTTGTGGCCTCTCTGATGCCAATTATCTCTCGTCCCAGTCCCTAAAGCGTCTAAGCATAGATGGTTGCGAATTCCATTTTGTGTATCCCATGCATATTTCTGCCCCGAATCTTGTTTCTCTGTTCCTCAAAGTTGATGAATTCACCACTCCGCGATCTAAGAGGGGGCATGTACCACCCATTCGTCATGGCACCGAGAGTGAGTGTCCCTCCTGCACAGTTTTTCCGAAGCTCGGAGCTTGGCGCTAATAGGCCATGATACGAAGGTATCCTTGCACACTTGTTGAATTGTACTCCACATCATGGTTTACTTATCTTTCATTGTTTGTCTAGTACCGTGCCAGGGGGGAGTTCAAATTACTCCCTACATTCAACAAGTTGATGACCCTGCTTCTCAATGAATACTGGTGGCCTCCGGATTTCAGCTCCCTTGCTCACCTCCTCGAACATTCGCCGGTTCTAAAGAAGCTCACTCTTCAACTGTACTCAGAGGTACTATACAAATAACTTCTGAGTGTTGTACGAAAGATTGTTATTGTACCCTAGTGCATTATTGATCTCGACAAAATAATGTTTATACTTGCTGCAGGGACCTAAACACAATGTATATACTTGCTGCAGGGAGTTGCAAACCAATGGAGAAATCAGCTGCAGCATCAGAACACCTAAGGACTGTGGAAATTAAATGTGAGGCATTGGATGAGAGAGTTCTCAATGTACTGAAGTTTCTGGTGAACTTAAGGTACCGGTGGTCCCTTTGTTGATTCCACGGTGGAACCAAGAGGAACTCGTTAATATTTGGTTCCTAACCCACAGAGAATTAGTTCCGGGCCCACAAATATTTGGTTCTGGTCCACAATTTTGGTTCCTTGTAACAGGTTTCTCCTATTTTTAAACCATCCGATGTGGACCGATGGACGGCTTCTAAAATTCTCAAGTATTGGAGAAACTGTCATGTATGTAACTTAACTGACATTATATCCACATTTCCCATATTTTCTGTCTGCAGTATGATTTTCGTTATAAAACTTTGCAGTATGCTTTTGAAAAGAAAGTGTCAGAATTAAGTGGTCCGGAACAGGAATACTATCAGTTAGGCCATGCCTTCTAAACTTTGGTACTGACATCTTGCTGAATGCTTATGAATCAAAAGCGCAAATAAGATTTAACCTTTTTATACCAGTTTCCCCTTGCTACATGGAACCATTTTTGGCATTTTGGCACCTTAATTATCTTGTAGTTTCCAACTTATAATGTTCTATTATAGCATAAGGTTTTTGGCATGAGGATGTAAAAAATGAATGCTAGTGTCATTGGGAAAGATGGCATAAGTTTATGTTTTGAGTAACAAGCTAAATTAACATTTAGTTGACTTCCCCCTATTCAGTTTGCATAATTCTGTGACATACAGTAGTGTTATAGAATATTTAATGGAATCGGATAGTATTGCTGGAAGTTATTAGCACTTCCCCCTTTCGCAAATTTCTGAACTTTCAGAACCTGTACGTGCTGCTTTTTTGGGACATTTAAACACGTCCTAGTTTAGAAAATATATATAAGTCACTTTAATTTGTTAAGATCCTCCATACGTGTACACTGCTCAGAAAGAAAACCATCGGACTGCCAGAAACATTTGATGACATACTCCCACTGCTCCAAAAACGAGTTATTTTTAAAAATTGTTGGACATATCAACAAAGATGGAAAATGACCTAGCTTGTTCATCCATATTTATTTATCATACTTAGTGCTATTGACTACCGCTTGCATATTTATGGGATGACTTGTGGTTTTAGGACAAGGAGTATATCTATATAAATGGTGATCATATTTACTGTAAAATTTCTATCCATATCTGAAATAGTTTGACCTATATATCTTATGCTGTTTGACAAGTTCCTTTGTGTTTGAGAGAAGAGGTTTTTACCGGTACACAATACCACCCGGTACCACCGGTTGAAAAGGACACGTATATAATAGAAAATGACCTACATGTAAGGATGTGACGGTTGAGATTAATTTTATACCACCCGTTTTTTAGTGTGGTATGGGTGGTATTCGTTGATGGTATGGGTAGTATATGGGTATTATCGGAAATATACAAAATAATATTGTTGTAATATATGAAATCAAGTCTTTTTTATGTAACCTTGGCAGCGGGAAATTTTTTCCAAATAATATACATCGAAAAAATTACCATTTTACCCATAGTACAGAACTGAAAAAGAAATCTGATAATACCACCGTACTACCGTTAGGTGGTATTGTGTACCATAAAAGACCTCTTTAGATAATGCCCCGTGGAACTTATATCAAATTTTAAAATGTTTGTGTAGGGTTTCAGATCATCGGAATAGAAGGCTCGGAATGAAAATGGGCAAAGCTATTACAAAATTATGTTATATTAAGAACTCAAGGCTAAGCTCCATCAACTGAAGCAGCAGTAATTTGAAGGATCATGAGCTTTTCTGTTGGTCCCTGATCTCTTAGAATCCATAATAAGACAGTTGGAATGTTACCGCACTGTGCTGGGCCTTGGAATTTGTTAGATTTAGCGGGGCATATCCTCCACTACTGGAAACACGGTCATTGCCATGCACCATTTCCTTTGCCGGACGATTTCTGTCGGGAGCACGGCAAAGGCCACTCTTTGCTATGCGCTTAGGAAGAGGCGCACGGCACAGATAAACACACGGTGAAGACCTCTTTGCCCTGCGTTTGAATCTTGACGCACGGCAAAGATACATCTTTGTCGTGCGTTGTACCAAAGCGCACGACAAAGGTACCAAAGAACACAAACGGTATGTAAGCTTGTCATCATATTGTGAACTATAATCCTAGAGTGGAGTGCTGCCTATACCAATTTTACAACACACATATATACATTTAAGATTTTGTCCAGCTAATTTTGGGTCAAAGAATGATATTGAAAAAACACAACATAACTTAAAAAGATGGACAAAGAAAATATGACATATATAGCAGATACTAAAATAATAATACATCTAAATTACACGCCACCTTGAAATAAACGTGGTTTGATGACTTGGTTATCGGACACAATGGTGCACATTTTATGAATAGGTACAAAATTCTATTCTTTAGCTCGTTACCTATTTGTGAGACACATACACATGACCTAGAATTTGTCAAGTCAATTTTTGCCAAAGCATCTTGAAAAACTAAACATAGCTTGCAAAAGGTGTTAAAAGGGAGTATGATATTTGGACACCAATAAAATCCACCTAATTTCAGAGACGTGATATATTAGTAGTCAATAAATTCGTACCTGCTCATGCATAAATTTCAATATACTCTATATCTAGTGGCAACAATAACATAGTAACAAAATTAATGGTATTAGCCAATTTTTTACACCAAAAAGATTGGTTGGAATTGATTACACAAGATTTTCTCCGAATTATTTTCCTTGTGGCTCTGACCTATATAAATAAGAAAGCACCCTCAAAAATTAAAACAAATAAACATCAAAGACTCCAGTAGCCTCTAGTTTCTATAAACGTCATGGCGGTGCTACTCGCAGTATGCTCGAAGAAGAAGGCTCACCTCGTCGTCACCGTCGTGCTGCTGGTGGCTCTTCTTCTCGCCGCCGTTGCGTCGGCGAGAAGAGCTGACGTCCCGATGTCGCTGGCAGACGGCCAGTGCATCACAGTTGTAGCCTGCTCGGATAGCTTGTGCACAGAGCAATTTTGTAGCTCCAATGACATTGGGTCTTGCAAGTTCTCCGGCCACTACGTCCACTGCTGCTGCAACCCAGTGCATTCAACATCCACCGATGATGCCCATCCACGGCTGCTTGGTCATTGATCTGTGTCACACCCTGAAATTTCTAATTTCAGGATGTGAATAGAAAGAATAATTAAACAACAATTTTCTCATAATTTTAAATTTTTCCAACATTTATTTTCTTTACAGGAAATATAATATAGGAAAAACCATTGTTTGATTTCTAAAATTAAATAAATGGTTGTGTGTGTTGCATTCATGCCGATGCATCTTGGTGCTTCTTGAGTGCAAAAAGTTTCAAAACTACGTTTAGGTGTTGTCCAAAACCTTCCTAGAATTTTTCGGATTTTCCTGGAATTTATTCTCATCTTCCCTGAGCTGATTCTATATATTAGAAGGCTCTAAAATCGTTTTCATGAGCTCCAAATACCTTATTTGGATTGTTCGTGTCCCAATGTGTCTCTAGGAATTTTCCTAGAATTTTGGGAAATTTCTGAGTATGTTTGGTGCTTTAAATGAATTATTTGGAGTTTCTCTGGAATTCTTTTGCACTGAAAATGTAAATAAAAAAAGAAAACTCTTCTTTCTCTAACGGGCCGAGCCCGCGGGCTCGACCCGCTCCGCACCCACGCCCGCTCCGCTAGCCGCCCCTAGTCCGCCACGGCAGCGCCGCCGCCTTGGCGTGCGTGCCCTAGGCACCTCGGTGTCCGCGCCCCAATAAAAGGGAAATATTGGGACTCGCGCCCTACCCTAGCTCGCCGGTCGTCGCCGCCGCCACGCTGATTCATCGTCGTCATCCTTCCCCGAAGCGAACAAGCGCCACCAGAGGCTTCCTCGTGTCGAGCTGCACATGCTACGCCGCTTCACGTCGCAGGAGGGCCACCGGAATGCCACCGCCACCTGGGACCACCGCCGGCCGCCTGTGCCCACCGCCGCCGGTCGCCTGCCGTCTCTCCCCGTCCAAGGTGAGCAGCCCCACATGTTCCCCTCAGTCTCCTCCCTCATTTCCCCAACTCGCCTGAGACCCTCGTGCCCTAGGTTGCCGGCGCCGCCGTAGGATGGAGTCCCCATGTCCGCCGTCCATGGCAGTCCAGAGGAGGAAGAAGGAGATGCCAAGCTTACAGTTAGGACCCTGTCCTTTTCAGTAATCCTTAACTATCTTATGTGTCTTGTAGATCTTGCGTAAAACCCCCCAGATCTATTAGATTCCTGCAACCAAGCCCAACCCGACATCTTTTATAGATCTAACCCTGATCTTAGATCTATTCGTGAGCACTATTCAATGTGTTATGCAGATCTTCTTTGCTAACCATTGAGATCTATAGTTAATCATGAACAGGTCCTTATCATCTTGTTTGGCTCATAGATTCTTTGTTTTAGCTCCGTTTTAACCCATTCAAATTGCGTTAGGTTCTTCATGAAATAAAGTACACGTTAATACTGAGTTTTCATCATGTTTGTTTTCTGAAAATTAATTTTATATTAATTTTGATTAATACTTAGTTAAACATGTCCTTTCTAAATGAAAACAATATAGTGTTATATACCATTTTCCTTAATCAATATTAATTTGATTAATGTCTGTTTCACATGCTTTTGTAAATAAAATTTAATTAGATCTTTATCTCAGGTTTACATATACCAAATGTTAATTTGCTTAATATTAAATTAACTTTTCTAGTTAAAAGTTGATTAGGCCTTTACATCAGCTTTTCTAAATAAATGTTAACTTGATTAATATCAACACAAATGTGTTTCTAATTGTAACTTTGTTAGTTCTATACGAATCATAAAGTTGTACGCTTAGACCTTTTCACCTAATTATTTATTTATTAAACTAATGTTTAACTAGTGTAATTTATATGTGAATATTTGTAAATAAAATTTGACTAGGATCTTTACAACAGTTTCTTCAAATAAAGTTTAATCTGAATTAATATTAACATAGGGGTATTTTCTAAAATATCCTTTACATTGGTTTTGTTAATTAAAATGAACCTAAGCTTATAGTCTTTTGTGCTTCACATATGCAAAACGTTCGTTAGACGTTCTCTTTTGTGAATCTTTCTTTGTGTAAGCTTTAGATCTTTCTAAATCCAGTTTTAGCTTACATCAAGTTGTTCCTTACATCCAGTCGAGCCTTTCCTATAGAATCGAGTCTATCTTTTAGTGCGTTCTTTTAAAGCTTTTCTTTTGAGTGGTGCATTGTTCTTAGCTTGGTTGTTTGTTTGCTTTGCATGTTTGTGCTTCATGATTGATGCGAGTAGAATGAATGTGTTGTCCAAGAAGGTTTGAAGAGCAAGAAGTGAAGATTTTGAGCAACTATTCTCTGGTTACAGGTAAGTGTGTCCTTGTTATTTTGTCCTAATAACTTTATTAATCACTTTTGCATACACCTTGCATTAATTTTGATGGGTTCCTACTAAGGATGACTAGTATTCGTTTTACCATTGCCTTGTATAAACTGGTTGCTTAATTAATTTTGATGGTAGCTATTGCTTAGTTTGCTCAACTGGGTAGGTAATAATTAACATGGTTACTCTTTATGTTCGATGTTCCTTTATGTTAATTTTAATTGCAAGAACACCTTTGATATGTTAAGCGGAACATGGAGAACCACCCAGGAAAGCAGTACAACCACAAGAACTAAACTGGCACTGGTCTTGGCCAATTAATTAGGAACCTTAGCTTGGGGTGATCTTACCTGATAAGGATAAGGGATCGACGGTACTGCGGGGTATGGACTCGCTCTAGCAGGGGTTTGGGTGAGTTATTCTTTTTATGGTGGGGTATCGACCTGCTAGGAGACTTTATACCTTGCTAACTGATCCAGACCTTGTGGGTCACATCTTGCTGGGGAACCTTTGTAAAGGCCATGTAGCGTCCGTATGCAACCACACCTCGGCAGTGTGGTATGGTGCCTGATCAGCATCGCATGGTTGGGTCCAAAGTTCTTCAGAGCTTTTACGCTGCTTGTGGTGAAAGTGTACAACCTCTGCAGAGTGTAAAACTAATCGATTAGTCGTGCTCACGGTCAAGAGGGGCCTGGACCCTCACATGATTAATCGAACTTGAAGATGGACTTAAATCGTGGTTTCTGGTTATGTTAGCCATATGCTTATGGCATTTCTCTTACCTTTATGCTTTATTGTGGGGTGGTATATACTTATACTTGCTAGTAAATAATTTTTTAAAATAAAACTTGACCAACTAAAATGCTAAATGCTTAGAGCCAGTCCACTATAAAGCCTTTGCATTCATTCTTTCCCCATACTTGTTGAGCACGACTTGTGCTCATCCTTGCTATATACGTTGCTCAGAAAGAGGAAGCTCCTACATGAAGATGATGTGAAGATGTTGTGGAATTCTAGGCGTACGCAACCCCTAATCGACTGCCTGTGAAGTTTGGAGCTTTCGTTTCTAGGATTAAGCGTAAACTCTGAAAATCTTTCTTTTCTTATGTGATACTGAACTGTTATTCACTTATATGTCACTATATGTATGAAAATAGATCCTGGCATATATATAATTATGCACTTGGTTTTCTTTAGAAAAATAGGTGTGAGAATCTGCCGTCGTAGCTTTGTTTGATGCATGATGTATGATATGGTTAGATGTTTTGGACCGGTGTATGAGATGTATCGGATCTAATTAATTAGTACTCACATGAGTATATTGTAATATGGCAGCACCAAAATAATATAATCATGAGTTTTTCTCTTTTCTCCCTTGAATTCATTTATTTTTTTCGATCATTTCTTGACAGAAGTATAATTGTTTATGCAGTTGTTTTGTTTCCCATAGAGATTTGGCACACAACAAAACATAGCCAGTTTTTCCATGTTTGCTGCAGAAATTCACATCAAAATTGTGGCAGACAAATCACCCTCTGCAGTTGTGGCTCGTTTCAGCATGTTTTTTAGATATGGGATTATCTGGCCTCGGCGACTCAAGAAGAGCGCTTGCATCCAAAATAGTACTACACACTGCAGTTAAACTGCACCCAGCGTTTGTACCCAACAAGAGAGCTTTAACTCTACTCACAAAAGTTCTAAACACAACTCCAACAAAAGAGACTAGCATCGAAGCAAAGATACACTAGCACCCTATGCATGAAGTTTGCTTCTGTTCTTCCAACCAAACTTGTTGAAGATGTCCATCACGGAAACGTCCAAGCTTCGAGAATTCTCCTTCAAACTTTCCATGTCTTCCACTTTAGAGAGAGCTGCCCAACTCGTTGCCCAATACTTCCCCGTGAACATGACCTGTGAGAGAGAGTTAGGGCAATTTTCCTTGAACATTACCTCATTCCGGCTCAGCCAGATGGCCCAACACAGGGCAGCCACTCCAATAAGATTTTGCTTTTTTAATTTTACAAGGTACTTTTATCTTCCGGAGCATATAATTACAGCGTTCTTTTAAGGTGGACCATACCACCTTATACCACTGTTGGAAAAGGATCCAACGACTGAGATTAATTATATACCACCACAACTTGCACCTGTGGTATAGGGTGGTATACATAGGTGGTATAGGGGTATTATTAGAAGTTTTGTCACGGTGACATAAACGAAATATGTGATTTCTTCATTTCCAAATTTTTTCATTTCCCTCTGGTGATATGGCCA
This sequence comes from Cenchrus americanus, assembly GCA_947561735.1. NCBI lineage: Eukaryota > Viridiplantae > Streptophyta > Magnoliopsida > Poales > Poaceae > Cenchrus > Cenchrus americanus. The sequence goes on from OX387242.1 coordinate 196,083,045, forward strand.
TTTTTTTCAAATTTCAAAGGAAAATTTTCATTTCCAATTTCAAAAATTAAAAATTTTCATTTCAAAGTTCAAAAATGAATATTTTCAAATTTTTCATTTCAAATTTTTGTGACATATTTCACTTTTTTTCATTTCCCTCTGGTGGTATGGCCAAAATTTTCAAATTTCAAATTTCAAAATCGATTTTTTTCCAATTTTTTCCATTTCCCTCTGGTGATATTGCAAAATTTGTTTTCAAAATTCAAAAGTAAAAATTTTCAATTCAAATTTCAAAAACATTTTTTTTTCAAAAATTTTCATTTCAAATTTTCCTTGTGGCATAAGCGAAATTTTTTTCTCAGCCCAAGTTTACCAAATTTATTAAAAGATTGCAAAAATTACATATTTACTCTTACCAAAAATAACTATATACTCCGTACCACTACCTAGTGGTATGGTCCACAGTAAAAGAGCCCTAAATAAGTGGGAGTCCCCCCTCCTTCAACATATCCCTATACATAGATTGGACTATAAACTGTCCATTCTTGTTATTGTTCCAAACGAAAACATCATCTTGGTCATTCTGCTCGAAAGTGATTAAGCTTTCCACTAGCTGAAGCAAATTCTCCCTGTGTACCCCTGTTATATTAATAAGGGGCACAATCCTTAGCACACTTGCCATTGTTACATTCTTCTTTTTAGTGATATTATATAGAGACGGGTAAGTTTTCATCAAAGCTTCACCCCCCTACACAAATATCTTCCCAAAATCTAGTTTGGTTACCACTATCAATCTTGAACCAGCCCTTAGAAATGAACTGATCTTTGATTTGCATCAAACCTGACCAAAATTGAAAGTTTCCAGCCTTTTTTTCTACCTGTGTTAAAGATTTCCTATCCAAACATTTATTCCTTACTAGGTATATAGCCCGTGCATTGCTACGGGCATACAAAATAATTATTACTTCAAAAAAAATCATGCAAAAGATTACATGGTGAACCAACCCTTACACCTTATCAATTGTAATCCATCACAAGCTCGCTAGTGAGATTTTGTGTCCTAATTTGTTTCATAATATTATTCATCATACTCGGTAACTTCCGTTAATAGTTACTTCATATTCATAACTTTGTCGAATAGCAAGATGTGTTATGTGCGTGATTGCTCTCATGAAATTTTCTAAATTTGCAGGTAGACCAAGCTGAGAGTTTGACAACCAATTATTTTGTTAGGAGATTGTCTGTGCTATGTGTATAACGATATGTAGACCCCTAGTTGATAATGTCTTTGTTATTGCTCAGTCTAATGGTTAAAAAAGCCTCAGTATCACCTCAAGTCCTGGGTTCGTTGTGAGTGTGAGCATCTCCTGAGTGGGCGTGTGTTGTGAGTGTCTCCGTTGTACTGTGTAATTAAAAAAAACTAACTTTTGGCATTTACTTTGTTGGATATGAGAACATTACCGCTAAACAACAAAATCCACCTCCAAACAAACATGATTAATTTCGCATTCGCACATCACAAGGAAGCAAATTGGATCAGAAATTTTGTGTCATTCCATTTTTGTTAAATGCAATGAAAAAATAGCAAAAGTTAAAGGCATGTCCCACCTGTCAATTTTTACCTCACCTAGCATTTTCTTTGTGTCTATTTTATCTCTTTGCACGGTCTTATACTTTTCCCACACGCAAAGACCATAGGCACTCATCTAGGAGCTCCAACCACGCGCATCGGAGAGTCACTCACCCTGCTCGTCATTGTCGTAGCCCATCCCCACCTCCACAAGTTGTTTGCTCCTATAAACGCAATAGCCGAAGCTCAACCAATGATATCTCCGTGAGCCAGCTCATCTTCTTCCCCATTACATCTCATTTGCTCAAGCTCTTGATGTGTGGATTCTCAAAAAAAAAAGCCCTTGATGCGTGGAGATTGGGAACAAGGTCATCCATGGTGCTTCTGCCAAGTGGCGGTGCTTTCCCAGCCATCCCGGCGACATGTGGCCCAGATGGCAGTGCGCGACTGGCTTTCTCAGTGGCTTCCCGATGCTTGATCAATACATTCTGTATCTAGTGATAGCAAAAACATAGTAACAAAATTAATGGTATTAGCCGATTTTTGCAAGAAAAAGATTGGCTGGAATTTATTGCTCAAGTTTTTCTCCAGATCATTTCCCTTGTGGTACTTGCCTATATAAATAAGGAAACATCCCCAAAAATCAAAACAAACAAACACCAAGACTCCATTAGCCTCTAGGTTCTATAAACTTAATGGCGGCGCTACTCACAGCGTGCAGAAGAAGAAGGCGGCTCACACCGTCGTCAATGTTGCGCTGCTGATGGTGGCTCTCCTCACAGCCGTTGCGTCAGCGGGAAGGGGCGATGTCCCGATGTCAGTAGCAGATGTCCAGTGCACTAGAGTTGGGGCATGCTCAGATAGCTTGTGCACGGAGCAATATGCAGCTCCCATGATGCTGGGTTGCACAAGTTCTCCGGCCTCTACGTCTACTGCTGCTGCAACCCAGTGCATTCGTCGTCCACCATTGATGCCCATCCGCGTCCGCTTGGTCATTGATTTGATGTCATAGCTTTGTTTGATGCATATGATGTGACATGGTTAGATGTTTTGCACACCAGTGTATGGGATGTACCAGACCTAATTAATTAGTACCCATAGGAGTAAATGTAATATGGCAGCACCAAAATAATATACGCATAGTTTTTCTTTTTTCTCCCTTGAATTCATTTAATTTTTGTTAGATCATTTTTCCGACTGAAGTACAACTCATTGGAACCAACAATTTATTAATTGTAGCTAATTTAAGTATTATTTTTGAACAATTGTAATTTGAATGGTTTTGAGGTTTTGTTTACATGCATGGCAGCACACCTCACCTAGCTAAGATTCACTCAGCACGCTACAATTGTTTAGGTAGTTGTTTGGTTTCTGGTAGAGGCTGATTTGGCATGCCACAAAACATAGCCACTTTTTTGTGTTGTTTGCTGCAGAAATTCACATCAAAATTAAATTGTGCTGGACAAATCATCCGCCACAGTTGTGGTGTATTCAACATATTTTTACAGGTGGGATCATCTGGCCTCCGCCACTCACGAAGAGCGCTTACATAGGGGTTTGTATGACTCGCTAGCCGACAACATCCTTAGGACGAAGGGTAGGGGTAGTCCGGCCACGGTGAGCAGGAGAAATGAAGCTAAAGGGGCGATGGGAGGAGGGACTCGTGAACTGGTACATTTGTGTTATGAGTGGCAACGGTGGGTAAATACCTGCAAACTCCATGAGGAGGTTTAAAATTCGAGATTTGAGAGCACCCTTTGAGGTGCTCATAAAAAACGTGGATATAACTTCTAGGTCTACATTTTCTAGAGCTGAAGTTGGAGTTGGACACGTTTGGCTACGAGTTTCTTAAAGTTTGTGTAGTAGAGATGATTTTTCTAGAGTGGTGTGTTGCCAATACAAGTTTTGCAACACACATACATGCATTTAATATTTTGTGTAGCTAATTTTGGGTCAAAGAAGGATCTTGGAAAAGCACAAGATAATTTATTAAAATAATCACCTTGCAAGACACTAAGTTTGATCTTGGTTATCGGAAATAATGCTTATTTTACAAATAGTATCCAAATTCTAACCTTTAGCTCATTACGTATTTGTAACACACATACTGACATACATGACCTAGATTTTGTCAAGCCAAATTTTGGTGAAAGCTTGGTTTTGAAAAACAAAATCCGACTTACAAAAGATGGAAAGAAAAAGGGTATATTTAGACGCCAATGAAATCCTCCAAATTTGGTAGGCGTAATATATTAGTAGTCAACAAATTCGTACCTGCCTGGATTTGAATACATTCCGTATCTAGTGACAGCAAAAACATAGTAACAAAATTAATGGTATCAGCCGATTTTTGCAACAAAACCATTGGCTGGAATTTATTGCTCAAGATTTTCTCCAGATCATTTCCCTTGTGGGACTTGCCAATATAAATAAGGAAACACCCTCAAAAATCAAAACAAACAAACACCAAGACTCCATTAGCCTCTAGCTTCTATATACTTAATGGCGGTGTTACTCACAGCATACTCCAAGAAGAAGGCGGCTCACACCGTTGTCAATGTTGCGCTGCTGATGGTGGCTCTCCTCACAGCCGTCGCGTCGGCGGGAAGGGGTGACGTCCCGATGTCACTAGAAGATGGCCAGTGCACTAGAGTTGGGGCATGCGCAGAGAGCTTGTGCACGAAGCAGTACTGCATCTCCCATGACGCTGGGTCGTGCAAGTTCTCCGGCCTCTATGTCTACTGCTGCTGCAACCCAGTGCATTCGTCGTCCACCGTGGATGCCCATCCGCGTCCGCTTGGTCATTGATTTGACGTCATAGCTTTGTTTAATGCATATGATGTGACATGGTTAGATGTTTTGCACACCAGTGTATGGGATGTACCAGACCTAATTAATTAGTACCCATAGGAGTATAATGTAATATGGCAGCACCAAAATAATATACGCATGGTTTTTCTTTTGCTCCCTTGAATTCATTTAATTTTTCTTGGATCATTTTTCCGACTGAAGTACAACTCATTGGATCCAACGATTTATTAATTCTAGCTAAATTAAGTATTTTTTAGAACAATTGTAATTTGAATGGTTTAGAGGTTTTGTTTACATGCATGGCAGCACACCTCACCTAGCTAAGATGCACTCAGCACGCTACAATTATTTAGGCATTCATTTGGATTCTAGAAGAGATTGATTTGGCACGCCACCAAACATAGCCACTTTTTTGTGTTGTTTGCTGCAGAAATTTACGTCATAATTAAATTGTGCTGGACAAATCATCCGCCACAGTTGTGGCATATTCAACATATTTTTACTGGTGGGATCATCTGGCCTCCACCAGTCACAAAGAGCGCTTACATAGGGGTTGATATGACTCGCTAGGCGACAACATCCGTCGAACGAAGGGCAGGGGTAGTCTGGCCACAGTGAGCAGGAGAAAGTAAGCTAAGGGGGCGATGGGAGGAGGGACTCGTGAACTAGTTCATTTGTGTAATGTGTGGCAACGGTGGTGTCAGTGTTTTAGACCGACAACCTACCAAGGGGAGTACCCGAGGTAGATGAATGTGGCCTCGCCGAGATCGGTAACTCGAAGGAAGAGATACGTGGCACACAATTTAGACAGGTTCGAGCCGCGAGGTGTGTAATACCCTACGTCTTGTATGCTGCGTAGCTCTGGATTGATTGGGTGTGTTTACAAGATGATGCGTATTAGAGAGATAGGGGTCCCTGCCTCGCCTTATATAGTCCGGGAGGCAGGGTTACAAGTCGGTTTGAGGAGAGAGTACAAATCGGGTACGCCTAGGAGTTCTCTACACAGTACAGGACATTTTTAGCTTCCTATTCGAGTACTCCTCCACCGCAGTCCTTGCGCCCCACGCCATGTCAGGTGCCGTGTGGCACAAGCCGAGTAGTCCCAGGGGCCCACCGAGTAGTCGATCCTGGTACCACCGAGGTAGTGGGCCCAGGGAGGTCCATACGACAAGCCCTCGAGTACTTTGTAGTCGAGTAGGATAGTTTCGAGTAGTCTTGATGGCCTTGACGAGTAGTCCTCAGGCGTCCCTGAGTACTACAAGCCAAAAGTCCTCAAGAGTACTTGAAGCATCCCGAGGATGGAAGGTACTCCAGCTGATTCTTGAGTAGTCTTGAAGTCTTCTTGAGTAGTTCCCAAGCGTCCTCGAGTTCTTCTCTTGAAGGTCTTCAATAGTACTCGCCTTGTCTTGAAGAAGAAACCATATGGAAAATGCGATTGGAAGAATCGCATTCCATATGGAATTTAGGCCCCGAGCCTTAGGTCGAATCGTAGATTCAAGCTGAGGGTCAATCTGAAGTTCTGCCAAGATTATCCCGTAAAATCCGGAGAAAAAACCGAAGGACCCGTGACACGGAGCCCCCGAGCCTTGAGTCGAGTACTTCCTCTCGAATTGAAGGGTCATCTTGATTGTAGAATGTGTCCTGAGTTGCTCTTGAGTCTTGTCGCTACCCAGAAAGGTTACCAGATGTAGATGAGCCCCCGAGATGAAGTGTATCGAGTACCGGAAGCCGAAGAGTCAGGCAGCCGCCACTGAGTCAGCCACCGATACTTATCCATCCGGTGTTATAGCACCGCCGGTTAGGTTATATATAGAGGCTGAAACCCTTAGGGTTTTTTTCATTCCCCGCTTTAGCAGCTGCTGAAGTAGATCTAGCCAGCCATCCACTCGTGCTTCTGTCGCCAAGCCGTAGTTTGCACGTCAATCGCGCGCCGCCATTGCTCGCCACTAGTGAAGCCCCCGAGCGGATGCGAGTGAAGACTCCGTGCAATTGGAGGATGAAGCCTTCTCCATCCAAAGGCACAAAGGCTAGTGCCAGTGCCGGGAAGAAAAGATCTCGCAATGAGGCATAGGGATCTGCCCAGGGGTCAACGCCGCCGACGTTTCCCCCACGCCCCAATCCGAACAAGGAGTGGAAAAAGTCCAAGATGAAGACTGAAGATCTGCTGGTGCTGGTGAACAGTAGGTTCCTCCGGGAGAAGGAGATGGACATGTGGCACGCCACTGCGGGCGACCCGTATCCGATGGAGAAGAACCCCGACAAGGTCCCCATGTTCGCCCGGTTCGTGGAGCGCGAAATAGCACCCCCGGCGAGCGATTTCTTCAAGGGTCTCCTCAAGTACTATGGTATCAAGTACTTGAACTTGAACCCTAACAGCATTTTCCATGTCTCCGTCTTTGTCCACTTCTGCGAAGCCTTCGTGGGGATCAAACCCCATTGGATCTTGTTCCGGAAGTTTTTCCGTGTGAAGCCGCACCCGAGCGCCAACAACCCGCGAGTAGTCGGAGGAGCCGACATTCAGATGCGTGAAGATGATACCGAGCAGTACTTGTCGTACAAGCTCATCGACTCGAACCAAGACTGGAAGGCCAAGTGGTTTTATATCACGAACCACCACCCGGAGCTGCTGAAGCCCAGCGGGAAGCAGCCCAAACATCGAGTGTGGTGGAACACCGAACCGACGATGCAGGAGGGTATTCAACTACCCGAGTTGATGCTGAAGATCAAGGCTTTGAGAGAAGCCAGGCTGAGGGCCGAACACGTGGCCTTCAGCTTCATGAAAAGGAGGGTGCAGCCGTTGATGGCACGCAACAGCCTTGGGTACTAGTACACGAGCGACAAGGATACGTCGAGGATGCCCGGCAATGAAGTCGACGATGAAGACATTGTCGAGAGGCTGGGCAGGATTTTCAAGGACATGCCGCCATACACACCCTGTCCAGTCCCCGAGTACTCCGCGTCTCGTCCGCCAAACAAGGTTAGTAGCCGATGACCGCTGAACCCAAGTACTGATTGAATTGGAGTAGTCACACTCACCCAAGTCGCTTGCTGAAGGATGACATTGCGAAGTATGTCTCCAACCCAACACCCCCTCCTCAGCTTGTAGATATACCAGAGGAGGGCAAGGGCAACGAATGCTGTGAAGTCGGCGAAGGTGACGACACCGTCACCATTATAGATACGTCAGATGAGAAGGATGGGGAGACGCTCCAAGAGCGATTTCAGCTGCGGTCCAGGTTCAGCCGACCTGGGTTGCCCAGTGTTCCCCTCATTGAGGATCCACCGGCTAGCCTAGAGTCTAGTCTCCTTTCGCCGCCGAGGAAGCCGCGCAATGTGGCGCGCAAACGTGTCGCCAAGAAGTTGAAGGTGACCGAGGCTACGTCCCAAGAGGTGAGTTCCTCAAGTAGAGTAGTCGAGTACTTTGTCTTCGAAGTATTGCATGCTGACAATTGAGTTTTGAGTTATCGCAGTAAATTCCGTCGTCCGACCCCGTTCATCAAGAGGAGGTAGATGACTGGGACACGGTGGGCGGGGCGACTGAAAGGAGCCGCAGTCCAGCCCCCACCGTAGAAGAGCTTGTGTCACGGATGACACAACAGATGAGTAGAGTTGCCAAGCCGCAGGTGTCGGCAGAGGAGAGCAGGCCTGAGCCGAGCACGACTACTGGATCCGGAGAACCAGTAGTGGCCCAGGCTGAAGAGGAGGCGCCCACGAAAGCCGGGCTTGTCGATATCGCCAGCTTACTTGGCGCTCCGACCTTGACTGTTGTCCGGTCTAACTTGTAAGTGCAGTCCATCCCTGAGTAGTACATGAAGTTGAGTATTCGTGCTTTGCTGACAACCCTATGTGTACTGTGCAGGAAATCGACTAATCTGTCCTGGGAAGGAGAAGAGCCAGACGCGGCGGCTGTTGAAGAAGATCTGCCAGCCGCTGTAGAGGATTCCACTTCTCTCCCCCAGGCTGAAACCGTGGCTCTGTGCGCAGAGGCTACGCTGCCAGAAGCCACCGTAGTAGAAGGTACGTATACTGTAGTGATGCTGCCTACCCCGAGTAGTAGTCGTAGCCCCAGTACTGACGCCATATGCCTTGTGTTGACAGAGACACAGGTCGGAGGGACCACAATCCCCGAAGCTGTGCCGGTTCAAAGCGTCATGCCTGAAGCCGAAGTGCTCGCGGGAGCAGCTGTCGGGTCGGAGGTCACAGTAGCCCCCGAAGCCACAGAGGAAGTGCATGATGACGCACTGCCGGAGTCGAGCATGGACGTTGTCGTCCGGTCGCTTGAGATACAAGACGCGGAGCCGATTCGCTCGGCACTGATGTCAGAAACCGCAGCGGCTAGTCGTGATGGACTTGAGCTTCTAGCAGATGACCTCATCAACCCGACGATGGTAGCCCGCAACTTGGAGTCGATGCGCCGGGCTAAGCAATGGATGAAGGTACGTGACAGTGCCCTTGAGTAATCGAGTTCCACAAGAGCTGAGTACTCGAGTAATGTTTGTTGCCTTCTGCAGGATGTCGTGTAGAGATCCCGACAGAAATCTGATATGCTCCAGGGGTATGGCGATACAGTGCTCCGGGCGGAGTCGTTGGAGAAAGAACTCAACAAGGCCAGGAAACACTCCACCATGCTACAATCCAAACTGGATGGAGCCTTCGCCCAGTACCACAACGAGGTGCAAGAAATGCAGGTGAAGAGAGATGACTTGATTCGCAAGAACAAGTCATTGCGCCAGAAGAATAAAGGTATGTCGCGGCTAGCCTGTTGAGTACTTATTGAGAGTACCTTTGTAGTAGCCTGACTTAGTTCTCTGGACTTTTGCAGATCTCGAGGCTCGGGTAGACCAGCTGAAGGCATCGGAGACTGATCTGAAGAACATCGTCTACCGAGAGAAGGATGCCCAAGAGGTACTTGAATATGAATATAAGCAGTTGTCTTATGAGTGCAACAAGCACATGGAGCTCCGAGAAGCCTCGGACCGTGACCTTGTCAACTGCTATAAATCTCTGTAGAAGCTCAACGAAGACTGTGAGAAGCTGCGGGGCCAACTCAAAGAGCTTGAAGAAGCTGTGCTTCCCATTGCGAGGCTACTCGTGCCTCACCCAGGCGGTCCGAAGATAGCTCCGTTGGTTGACCGGCTGAGGGAAGCCCCTGGGTGACTGCGACATATGTGAAGCATCTAGCGAAGTCCATCCCGAACCAAGTCTTGGCATACATGAAGTCATACTTCCCCAAGGCTCCGGTAGATGTAGTCGCGGGTGGACTAGCCGCCAATTGCTCAGATGATCAGTACAAGGAGCTTCTGGAGCAGATGGCGTCAATCGCCGAACAAGTCGCAGAGAAGCTGAACCTCCAGTAGTTATCCTGTAGGGTTAGCTTTTGGCAATATTTGTAATATAAACAAAGTTATGATGAACTCTGTTGAATTCGAATTAAAAAACTTCCATGAGATGAGTACTCGTTGTCGCGATGTGTATGTGCGGAGTGCCCATCCGTGGAGACGTGTGCGAGTAGTAGTACTCGGCAGTAGATCCATTCAAAAGGAGCACAGTAAATGAGTTGATTAAGAATCAAACTTTATTACTAAGAAAATGGTACACCTGGATGGCCAGGGCCGTTTACAGATGTAGTCGCCTGGACCCGAAGGCCGCCTACGGCTAAAGTAGTGCTAGGACACATGGCCTCTTACAGCTATAGATCTGTTAGTAGCCGTATAGACTGGATCTAAGAGTACATGGTCTCTTGATCGACCGCTGCTAGAGTCCTTGATACTCTGAGTAGCCCAAGATCCATTAGTAGCCGTTAGCGTTGGATCTTGGAGTAGATTAGTCCGGAGACTAGTGCCTGGACTCGGAGGCCGCTTACAGCGAAGAGCCCAGTGGTAGTCGTGTAGACTTGGACTCTTGGAGAGTAGTCGAGAGACTACGTGTAGAATTGACAGAGCTGGTCAACGTTCCACGAGTTGTTGACGTCGTTGCCTTCAAGTGTATGGAGGCGATACAGAGCCTGGTCAGGTCACCTTTGCAATCGAGAAGGGACCTTCCCATGGCGAGCTGGGCTTGTGTAGTCCTTCCGTGTTCTAGATGCGTCGGAGGACTAGATCGCCAACGTTGAAGGAGCATTCCTTGAGGTTGCGATCATGATAGCGTCGGATACCCTCGAGGTACCTTGCCGACTGGGTGAGGGCGGAGCAGCGAACTTCTTCGAGTCCATCGATATCAACTCGTCTGCTATCTTCGGAGATGCCTTCGTCGTATTGTTCCACTGCCGGCAAGCCCCAAATGACGTCGGCAGGTAGAATAGCCTCGGAGCCGTAGACCAGGATGTATGGAGACTACCCTGTTGGCTTGGTAGGTTGAATATGAAGTCCCCAGAGAGCATTGGGTAGTTCCTTGATCCACTTGCCCCCTTTTGTATTATCATCGTCGTGTAGTCGCTTCTTGAGAGCGTCGAGTACCATCCCGTTGGCACGCTCGACTTGTCTGTTGGCCCGTGGATGGGCGACTGAGACATATAGGACGTCAATCCTACTGTTCTCGCAGTACTCCCAGAACTGGTGGTTGTTGAAGTTAGACCCCAGGTCTGTGATGATGCGATGGGGTAGTCCGTAGCGGTGTACGAGTTCATCCAAGAAGTCGAGTACCCTGTCGGCTTTTGGGCAGGTGACCGGCTTGACTTCGATCCACTTGGTGAACTTGTCGATGGCCACCAAGACTCTGTTGAATCCTCCTGGCGCAGTCAGGAGAGGCCTAATCATGTCGAGCCCCCAGCAGGCGAAAGGCCAGGTTGGTGGTATAGTAACTAGCTTGTAGGTCGGGACGTGCTGTTGCTTGGCGAAGTACTGGCACCCTTGACACCTTCTGACGAGTTCCTCAGCATCGCCCAGGGCTGTGGGACAATAGAAAGCTCGTTGGAAAGCCTTGCTGACCAACGTACGAGAAGACGCATGGTTGCCGCGGACGCCTTTGTGGATCTCCTCCAAGATGTCCTTGCCTTCTTCTCTGGGGACGCACTTCATGAGTACTCCAGAAGTGCGCCCCGCCTGTAGAGCTTATCGCCGACTAGTACGTAGGACTTTGCTCGGCGGATGATTTGCTCGGCCAAGTTCTTGTCGGTGGGGACCTTCTGCTCGCGGATGTAGTTGATGAAGGGTTGTCGCCAGTCCACTTCTATCATCATGACCTCCTGACCAGCTGGGGGAAGCGCTAGGTAAGTGGTCGTGGGCGCCGGCTCTGAGATGGATGGCGTGTGAAGCTCGTGGACGAAGACTCTCGCTGGTACTTGTGCGCGAGTAGAACCAAGCTTTGACAAGACGTCCGCCGCGATGTTGTTATCGCAGACGATGTGATGGAACTCAAGACCATAGAATTTGTTCTCGAGCTTGCGGACTTCTAGATAGTAGGCATCCATGTTCTCCTTGTTGCATTCCCAAGATTTGTTAACTTGGTTGATGACCACTGCGGAGTCGCCATAGACTAGTAGTCGCTTGATGCCTAGTGATACTGCGAGGCGGAGCCCGTGTAGTGGGGCTTCGTACTCGGCTTTGTTGTTCGAGACCTTCCAGAAGATCTGCAGGACGTACTTGAGTTGTTCGCCCGTTGGAGAGACCAGGAGCACCCCTGCACCTGCGCCCTCAAGCTTGAGTGAACTGTCGAAGTACATCACCCAATGCTCTGGTCGCTCGGTTCGAGTTGGTAGCTGATTCTCCCGCCATTCTACCATGAAGTCGACTAGTGCCTGCGACTAGATGGTTGTTCGTGGCTTGAAGTCGATGGTGAGGGCGCCGAGTTCGACTGCCCATTTGGATATTCTTCCACTAGCATCTTGGTTCTGTAAGATGTCACCGAGCGGGTAGTCGGTGACGACGGTGATCGAGTACTGCTGGAAGTAGTGTCGTAGCTTTCGCGAGGTGATGAGCACTGCATATAGTAACTTCTGCACTGGCTGGTACCGTGCCTTGGATTCCGACAAGACCTCGTTGACGAAGTAGATCGGTCGTTGGACTGGGTAGGCGTGGCCGTCTTCTTGCCGTTCGACGACGATGGCAGTACTGACCACGTGAGTAGTCGCAGCGAGGTAGAGCAGTAGCTGCTCCTTTTTGCGAGGAGCCGTGAGGACTGGTGGTTTGGACAGGAAGTCCTTGAGCTGAGCCAGAGCTTGATCCGCCTCTAAGGTCCACACGAACTTCTCTTGGTGCTTGAGTAGTTTGAAGAAGGGTAGTCCCCGTTCTCCAAGCTTTGAGATGAATCTGTTCAAGGCCGCCATGCATCCAGTAAGCTTCTGCACGTCTTTGATGCAGGTGGGAGCTTTCATCTTGGTGATAGCGGAGATCTTCTCGGGGTTGGCTTCGATGCCACGATGGCTGATGATGAAGCCGAGTAGTTTTCCCGAAGGTACGCCGAAAACGCACTTGTTCGGGTTGAGCTTCCAGCGGTACTCTCGCAGGGATGCGAAAGTCTCTTCAAGATCGGCGATGAGTGTATCGGAGTTTCTGGTCTTGACGACCACGTCATCCACGTAGGCTTCAACGTTCTTGTTGAGCTGTCTCTTGAGACAGGCCTGGATAGCTCGCTGGTAGGTAGCGCCGGTGTTCTTCAACCCGAACAACATGGTCGTGTAGCAGTAGGCGCCAAACGGGGTAATGAACGCGGTCTTCTCCTAGTCTTTTTCCTTGATAGCGATCTGGTGGTACCCGGAGTAGCAGTCGAGGAAGCAGAGCAGGTCGCAGCCCGCCATGGAGTCGATGACTTGATTAATCCGTGGCAGCCCGGAGGGGTCCTTGGGGTAGTGCTTGTTAAGGTCAGTGTAGTTGACGTGCATCCTCCATTCATTGGTGTTCTTCTTATGGACGAGGACGTGGTTGCCGAGCCACTCAGGATGGAAGACTTCTCTGATGAAGCCGGCCGTGGGTAGTTTGGAGAGTTCCTTCTTGATGGCATCCCGTCGGTCGTCGGTGAAACAGCGGAGGTGTTGTCGTTTCGGGGTAGCTTTAGGATCGACGTTAAGTGAATGATCGATCAGATTCTTGGGCACCCCTGGCATGTCCGCTGGTTTCCAAGTGAAGATGTCTCGGTTAACCCGAAGGAAGCTGATGAGCGCGTCTTCCTATTTCGGGTCAAGGCTTGCCCCAGTCATGGTAGTCTTGCTGCAGTCGCATGTCCCAAGGTCAATCACCTTGACTTGTACTTCCTCAGAGGGTTGAGGCTTGTTGGCTGTGTCCGACTTCTCTGGGATGTCGAGTTCACTTGGGGCAAGCTTCTTCGATGCAGCATAGATCTCCATCATGGCATTGGGTACTTGATTGGTGGCTGCGAGTTCCACGGCTTCTGTGTTGCAGTCGAAGGATATCTTCAAGTCCCCTTGTAGCGAGAGTACGCCGGCCGGACTTGGCATTTTGAGTACCAAGTACGTGTAGTGGGGTACCGCCATGAACTTGGCGATAGCTGGTCTGCCGAGGATGCCATGGTAGGAAGTCTCGAAGTCCGCGACTTCGAACTTGATGTACTTGGTACGGTAGTTCTCCTTGGTTTCCCCGAAGGTAACTGGCAGGACCACTGAACCAAGTGGGATAGCCGCATTCCCAGGGACGATGCCGTAGAAAGGTGATGTGCTCTTGGTGAGCATGTGAGTGATGTCGAGCTTCATCTTCTTCAAGGTCTTGGTGAAAAGGACATTGAGCCCACTCCCACCGTCGATGAGTACCTTGTTGAGTCTAGAGCCAGCGACTACTGGTTTCAGGACGAGTGGAAACCGTCGTGGCTCGGAGAAGCTTGTCCATTGATCCGCGTGGGAGAAGGTGATGGGTACCTCCGACCACCTGAGAGGGGTCAGCACCACTGGTTCAATGTTCAAAACTTCCCGCCTGGTGGCCTTCTGAGACCGCTTGGTGGGTAGTCCACCGAAGAGGACGTTCACCATCTTGTCGGCTTCTTGGAAGTCGCCATTGCCTTCGTCAACTTTTTTCTTGCCCTTCTTGTCGTGAGGAGGCCGTGGGTCTGGAGAGTCCTTGAGTGCTCGCCGCAGTTGGTAGCACTGCTCAGTGGTATGGTTGCCCTCCAGGTGCCACGGGTACTTCTCTTTAAGCAAGTCTTTGAAGCCGCTAGAGGTCTTCTTCGAGTTGTCTTTCGCAGGGCGCTGGATAGCCACAACTGTGTTGTCTGGCTTGCGCTTGTGATTAGGACCCGAGTAGTTGTTGTTGCGACCCCCTTGATCCCTGTTGTTGTTGTTGCTGCCGCCCGGGTTTTGCTTGCTCTTGCCATGGATGGCGTCGTACTTGGCGTTGGCCTTATCTTCTTCGTCGGCCCATGAAGTGATCATGTCCTTGAGCTTGGTAATAGAACTCGGGTGGCGTCGACCGAAGCCTTCGAAGGTGCGACGGTGGTAGAGACCGTCCTTGAAAAGGTCGATGACCTCCTTGTCGGTGACATCGACTACATTGGCGCGCTTGTCGAAGAAGCGCCGCATGTACTTGCGTAGGGTCTCGCCCTGTTCCTGTTTCACCATTGCCAGGTCCATGCGAGTACCCCAGCGTCCCATGGCGCCTGCGAAGTTGCTGGTGAATTGGTCCTTGAGCTGGTTCCACTCGTCGATAGAGTACTTGTCAAGTGACTCGAGCCATGTAAGTGGTGCTTGGTCCAGGCAGAAGGGGAAGTAGAGACACTTGGTATCATTGTTGCCACCAGCGTTTTCGATGGAGAGGGCATAGCATCTGAGCCATTGGACGGGTCTTGCTTCGCATCGTACTTGGTGATCCCCAGAGGTTTGAATATCTTTGGGAGGAGCAGATTGAAAAGTCGAGATGAGAAGGCGGGGAAGCCGTCGTTGTCGTCTGTCGTGGAGGACTTGTTGCGTCGTATTTCTTCGATTCTGCGGCGGGCATCGTAGCCGCCGCACGAGGCACCGGTGACGTGGCTGTCTGCGTGGCCTCGGCCTCCGCGATCGCCTCCGCCACTGGCTCTTCTTCCAGCCCCGTGTGAGGAGCACCCGCCGCCGCTGCCTCCGCCACCAGCATCACCATGGCCAGCAGCACCGCGACTACTAACAGCGCCACCAGCACTGTTACCACCCTGAGAAGGTCCTCCCACAGATGCCCTGGTACGGTTGGGGTTTTAGGGGAGCTCTCTTCGAGTGCGGTTGCGTCCATTATCCACTGGACTGCGACTTGTGGCTTCGTGTTCGCGAGTTCTGGGAGGAGGCGCTTGAGTGACTCTGTTGTCGACTCCCATGAAGTAGGCGCCCTTCGCGAGCTCGGTGATGACTTCTCCCGCATGCATTCCCTGAGCCTATCGTGATATCGTGGTGATAGACATGAGGCACTGTTCAGGGGTAGTGTGCACCCGGCTTTCGACTTGGTCAAGTGCCTCTGTGAGATTCCGTATGGGGAGGCTCTCACGGAGACATCTACGCCATTCGTTCCGCTTCCTATTGCACTCACGTCGGGCGTTCTTGTCGTCGTTGGTTTCGTCAGTGGGTGCGTTGGCAGACAACTCGTCTGCTGAGATATCTTCAAAGTATCGGTCAGGGCGGGCCCCTAAGGGGCCTGGCGTCTCGCCGGCAGTCATAAAGACTTGGCGATCAGGGGTGTTGAGACCGGAGTCGGTAGTCGCCACCTCTGTTGGAGTGTGCTCTTCTGCTGGAGCTAGTGGTGTTCCCTCCTGGAAGGGAAGCAAGTCGAGGTAGGCGACGCAGTGTGAGTTCCCGTCTGTCGGGTCTGCAGGCTTGCAGTCTGGCCAGTAGACGAATCTCCCGGCGGGTTTGGACATTATAACCAGACCAGTGGCTGGTCCTGACAGTGGTTTCTCAGTCGTGGTGTTCTCGGACTCGGGCTCGGGGTCCGATCCGAAGTCGAACTCGTAGGAGGAGTCCGAGTAGTAGCCGGAGCCGGGGTTGGAGTCCGAGGTGTAGTCGGAGACGATCTCCTTGCTAGCCCGGCGTGCGGTGAGAGCCTTCGCATGGGCCTTGCTAGCGTTGCAGAGGCCGTATGGGAAGTGCTCATGGAATGGGAAGTCCGCACACGATGGCTCAGTAGCCGGCTCGCATGCGATGGCCCACGGGGACGTCGAGTTCGAGTTGGAGGCGGATCCAAACTCGAAGTCAACGTGTTAGTTGTAGAGCGAAATTTCACCGAATTTTCCGGCGAGATCGTCAGTGATCACTTCGGGAAGCGTCACGAGCACGGTCCTCGGTTTGGGCGTCATGATGAGGCGGCGTTGGAAGGATCCGGCGCCGTCAGCAGTGCAGTCCCAGGAGCCGAAGACGAAGGTATCGCCGCAGTTGAAGGCGATTGTTGGCTTGATGAAGATTGAAGCCGTCGAGTTCGCCATGAGATCTTCGGCGAGATCCCCTACCTGGCGCGCCAGCTGTCGGTGTTTTAGACCGGCAACCTACCAAGGGGAGTACCCGAGGTAGATGAAGGTGGCCTTGCCGAGATCAGTAACTCAAAGGAAGAGCCACGTGGCACACAATTTAGACAGGTTCGGGCCGCGAGGTGCGTAATACCCTACGTCTTGTATGCTGCATAGCTCTGGATTGATTGGGTGTGTTTACAAGATGATGCGTATGAGAGAGATAGGGGTCCCTGCCTTTCCTTATATAGTCCGGGAGGCAGGGTTACAAGTTGGTTTGAGGAGAGAGTACAAGTCGGGTACGCCTAGGAGTTCTCTACACAGTACAGGACATGTATAGCTTCCTATTCGAGTACTCCTCCACCATAGTCCTTGCACCCCACGCCATCAGCTGCCGTGTGGCACAAGCCGAGTAGTCCCAGGGGCCCACCGAGTAGTCGGTCCTGGTACCCACTGAGGTAGTGGGCCCAGGGAGGTCCATACGACAAGTGGGTAAATACCTACAACCTCCATGAGGAGGTCTAAAATTGGAGATTCAGGAGCACCCTTTGAGGTTCTCACAAAAAACATGGATATAACTTCGAGGTCTACATTTTCTGGAGCTGATGTGGGAGTTGGACGCATTTGGCTATGAGTTTCTTAAAGTTTGTGGAGTAGAGCTGATTTTCTTGGAGTGGTGTGTTGCCACTACAAGTTTTGCAACATACATATATGCATTTAATATTTTGTGCAGCTTAATTTGGGTCAAAGAAGGATATTGGAAAAGCACAACATAACTTGTTAAAATAATCACCTTGTAAGACACTTAGTTTGATATTGGTTATCCGACACAATGAGTATTTTACAAATAGGTTCAAAATTCTAATCCTTAGCTCATTACGTATTTGTAACACATACTGACATACATGGCCTAGATTTTGTCAAGCCAAATTTTGGTGAAAGCTTGGTTTTGAAAAACAAAATATGTCTTACAAAAGGTGGAAAGAAAAGGGAGTATATTTAGACGCCAATAAAATCCTCCAAATTTGGTAGGTGTGATATATTAGTAGTCAACAAATTTGTACCTGCCTAGATTTCAATACATTCCGTATCTAGTGACAGCAAAAACATAGTAACAAAATTAATGGTATCAGCCGATTTTTGCAACAAAAAGATTGGCTGGAATTTATTGCTCAAGATTTTCTCCAGATCATTTCCCTTGTGGGACTTGCCTATATAAATAAGGAAACACCCTCAAAAATCAAAACAAACAAACACCAAGACTCCATTAGCCTCTAGCTTCTGTATACTTAATGGTGGCGTTACTCACAGCGTACTCCAAGAAAAAGAAGGCAGCTCACATCGTCGTCAATGTTGCGCTGCTGATGCTGGCTCTCCTCACAGTCGTCGCGTCGGCCGGAAGGGGCGACGTCCCGATGTTACTAGCAGATGGCCAGTGCACTAGAGTTGGGGCATGCTCAGATAGCTTGAGCACGGAGTAGTACTGCAGCTCCCATGATGCTGGGTCGTGCAAGTTCTCTGGCCTCTACGTCTACTACTGCGGCAACCCAGTGCATTCGTCTTCCACCGTTGATGCCCATCTGCGTCCGCTTGGTCATTGATTTGACGTCATAGCTTTGTTTGATGCATGATGTGACATGGTTAGATGTTTTGCACACCAGTGTATGGGATGTACCAGACCTAATTAATTAGTACTCATAGGAGTATAATGTAATATGGCAGCACCAAAATAATATACGCATGGTTTTTCTTTTTTTCTCCCTTGAATTCATTAAATTTTTCTTGGATCATTTTTCCGACTGAAGTACAACTCATTGGATCCAACGATTTATTAATTCTAGCTAATTTAAGTATTTTTTAGAGCAATTGTAATTTGAATGGTTTTGAGGGTTTGTTTACATGCATGGCAGCACACCTCACCTAGCTAAGAATCACTCGGCACGCTACAATTGTTTAGGCAGTCATTTGGTTTCTGGTAGAGATTGATTTGGCATGCCACAAAACATAGCCACTTTTTTGTGTTGTCTGCTGTAGAAATTCACATCAAAATTAAATTGTGCTGGACAAATCATCTGCCACAATTGTGGCGTATTTCAACATATTTTTACAGGTGGGATCATCTGACCTCATCCACTCACGAAGAGCGCTTACATAGGGGTTGGTATGACTCGCTAGGCGACAACGTCCTTAGGACGAAGGGTACGGGTAGTCCAGCCACGGTGAGCAGGAGAAAGGAAGCTAAGGGAGCGATGGGGGGAGGGACTCGTGAACTGGTACATTTGTGTAATGAGTGGCAACAGTGGGTAAATACCTGCAAACTCCATGAGGAGGTTTAAAATTCGAGATTCAAGAGCACCCTTTGAGGTACTCACAAAAAACGTGGATATAACTTCTAGGTCTACATTTTCTGGAGCTGAAGTTGGAGTTGGACGCGTTTGGCTACGAGTTTCTTAAAGTTTGTGGAGTAGAGCTGATTTTTCTGGAGTGGTGTGTTGCCAATACAAGTTTTGCAACACACATATATGAATTTAATATTTTGTGCAGCAAATTTTGGGTCAAAGTAGGATCTCGGAAAAGCACAACATAACTTATTAAAACAATCACCTTGCAAGACACTTAGTTTGATCTTGGTTATCGGACACAATGCGTATTTTACAAATAGGTTCAAAATTCTAATGTTTAGCTTATTACGTATTTGTAACACACATACTGACATACATGACCTAGATTTTGTCAAGCCAAATTTTGGTGAAAGCTTGGTTTTGGAAAACAAAATATGAATTACAAAAGATGGAAAGAAAAGGGAGTATATTTAAACGCCAATAAAATCCTTGAAATTTGGTACGCGTGATATATTAGTAGTCAACAAATTCGTACCTGCCTGGATTTCAATACATTCCGTATCTAGTGACAACAAAAACATAGTAACAAAATTAATGGTATGAGATGATTTTTGCACCAAAAAGATTGGCTGGAATTTATTGCACAAGATTTTCTCCAGATCATTTACCTTGTGGGATTGGCCTATATAAATCAAGAAACACCCTCAAAAATCAAAACATACAAACACCAAGACTCCATTAGCCTGTAGCTTCTATAAACTTAATGGCGGTGTTACTCGCAGCATACTCCAAGAAGAAGAAGAAGGCTCACGTCGTCATCAGTGTTGCGCTGCTGATGGTGGCTCTCCTCATAACCATCGTGTCAGCGGGAAGGGGTGACGTCCCGATGTCACTAGCAGATGGCCAGTGCACCAGAGTTGGGGCATGCTCAGATAGCTTGTGCACGGAGCAGTACTGCAGCTCCCATGACGCTGGGTCGTGCAAGTTCTCCGGCCTCTACGTCTACTGCTGCTGCAACCCAGTGCATTCGTCGTCCACCGTTGATGCCCATCCGCGTCCCCTTGGTCATTGATTTGACGTCGTAGCTTTTTTTGATGCATATGATGTGACATGGTTAGATGTTTTGCACACCAAAGTATGGGATGTATCGGACCTAATTAATTAGTACTCATAGGAGTATAATGTAATATGGCAGTACCAAAATAATATATGCATGGTTTTTCTTTTCTCCCTTGAATTCATTTAATTTTTCTAGGATCATTTTTCCTACTGAGGTACAACTCATTGGATCCAACGATTTATTAATTCTAGCTAATTTAAGTATTTTTAGAACAACTGTAATTTGAATGGTTTTGAGGTTTTGTTTACATGCATGGCAGCACACCTCACCTAGCTAAGATTCACTCAACACGCTACAATTGTTTAGGCAGTCATTTGGTTTCTGGTAGAGATTGATTTAGCACGCCACAAAGCATAGCCACTTTTTTGTGTTGTTTGCTACAGAGAAATTCACGACAAAATTAACTGGACAAATCATCTGCCACAGTTGTGGCGTATTTCAACATAATTTACAGGTGGGATCATCTGGCCTCCGCCATTCACGAAGAGCGCTTACATAGGGGTTGGTATGACTCGGTAGGCCACAACGTCCTTAGGACGAAGGGCAGGGGTAGTCCGGCCACGATGAGCAGGAGAAAGGAAGTTAAGGGGGCGATGAGAGGAGGGACTGGCGAACTGGTACATTTGTGTAATGAGTGGCAACGGTAGGTAAGTACCTGCAAACTCCATGAGGAGGTCTAAAATTGGAGATTCGAGAGCACCCTTTGAGGTACTAAAAACGTGGAAATAACTTCTAGGTCTACATTTTCTGGAGTTGAAGTTGGAGTTGGACTTGTTTGGCTACGAGTTTCTTAAAGTTTGTGGAGTAGAGCTGATTTTTCTGGAGTGGTGTGTTGCCAATACATGTTTTGTAACACACATATATGCATTTAATATTTTGTGCAACTAATTTTGGGTCAAAGAAGGATCTTGTAAAAGCACAACATAACATATGAAAATAATCACCTTGCAAGACACTTAGTTTGATGTTGGTTATTGGACACAATGCGTATTTTACAAATAGGTTCAAAATTTTAATCTTTAGCTTATTACGTATTTGTAACACACATACTGACATACATGACCTAGATTTCGTCAGGCCAATTTTTAGTGAAAGCTTGGTTTTGAAAAACACGATATGGCTTACAAAAGATGGAAAGAAAAGGGAGTATATTAGATCCCAATAAAATACTCCAAATTTGGTAGGCGTGATATATTAGTAGTCAACAAATTCATACCTGCCTTTGATTTCAATACATTCCGTATCTAGTGACAGCAAAAACATAGTAACAAAAAGATTGGCTGGAATTTATTGCCCAAGATTTTCTCCAGATCATTTCCCTTGTGGGACTAGCCTATATAAATTAGGAAACACCCTCAAAAATCAAAACAAACAAACATCAAGGCTCCATTAGCCTCTAGCTTCTACAAACTTAATGACGGCGTTACTCACAGCTATACCTGAGCATTTTGAGCCCGGACTGACCCGGCCCGCAGGCCTGGCCTGGGACCGACCCATGCCATGCCTGCCCACGAACCTTACTGGACGGGCGTGGGCAGTGATCTTGAAGCCCGCGAAAAATTTTTTTGGCCCCACCCCAGCCCGAAATGCTGTTTTCAGTTGTTTTACACTATAAAATGCGTGGGCGGCCCGCCCAAGCCCGGGCCCGGCCCGAGCCCGGCCCGAAAATTGAGGCCCGATGCGTCAAGTGGGATGGTCATGGGAAGGATTTTTTCGGCCCGAAATAACATAAATTTTTTCAGCCCGCTCAAACCCGACCCGGCCCGAAAAATGCTCAGGTCTACTCGCAGTGTACTCCAAAAAGAAGAAGGCGGCTCACGCCGTCGTCAATGTTGTGCTGCTGATGGTGGCTCTCCTCACAGCCGTCACGTCGGCGGGAAGGGGCGACGTCCCGATGTCACTAGCAGATGGCCAGTGCACCAGAGTTGGGGCATGCTCAGATAGCTTGTGCACGGAGTAGTACTTCAGGTCCCATGATGCTGGGTCGTGCAAGTTCTCCAGCCTCTACGTCTACTGCTGCTGCCACCCAGTGCATTCGTTGTCCACCATTGATGTCCATCCGCGTCCGCTTGGTCATTGATTTGACATTGTAGCTTTGTTTGATGCATATGATGTGACATGGTTAGATGTTTTGCACTCCAGTGTATGGGATGTATCGGACCTAATCAATTAGTACTCATAGGAGTATAATGTAATATGGCAGCACCAAAATAATAGACACATGGTTTTCTTTTTTGTCCCTTGGATTCATTTAATTTTTCTTGGATCATTTTTCTGACTGAAGTGCAACTCATTGGATCCAACGATTTATTATTTCTATCTAATTTCAGTATTTTTTAGAACAACTGTAATTTGAATGGTTTTGAGGTTTTTTTTTACGTGCATGGCAGCACACCTCACCTAGCTAAGATTCACTCAGCACGCTAAAATTGTTTATGCAGTCATTTGTTTTCTGGTAGAGATTGATTTGGCACGCCACAAAACATAGCCACTTTTTTGGGTTGTTTGCTGCAGAAATTCACATCAAAATTAAATTGTGGTGGACAAATCACCTGCACAGTTGTGGCGTATTTCAACATATTTTTACAGGTGGGATCATCTGGCCTCCGCCACTCAAGAAGAGCGCTTACATAGGGGTTGGTATGACTCGCTAGGCGACAACGTCCTTAGGACGAAGGGCAGGGGTAGTCCGGCCACGATGAGCAGGAGAAAGGAAGCTAAGGGGGCGATGGGAGGAGGGACTCGTGAACTGGTAACTTTGTGTAATGATTGGCAATGGTGGGTAAATACCTGAAAACTCCATGAGGAGGTCTAAAATTGGAGATTCGAGAGCACCCTTTGTGGTACTCACAAGAAATGTGGATATAACTTCTAGGTCTACATTTTTGGAGCTGAAGTTGGAGTTGGACGCGTTTGGCTACGAGTTTCTTAAAGTTTGTGGAGTTGAGCGGATTTTCATGGAGTGGTGTGTTGCCAATACAAGTTTTGCAACACACATATATGCATTTAATATTTTGTGCAGCTAATTTTGGGTCACAGAAGGATCTTGGAAAAAACAACATAACTTATTAAAATAACCACCTTGCGAGACACTTAGTTTGATCTTGGTTATCGGACACAATGCGTATTTTACAAATTCGTTCAAAATTCTAATCTTTAGCTCATTACATATTTGTAGAACACGTACTAGCATACATGACCTAGATTTTGTCAAGCCAAATTTTGGTGAGAGCTTGGTTTTGAAAAAAATATAGCTTACAAAAGATTGAAAGAAATTGGAGTATATTTAGATGTCAATAAAATCCTGCAAATTTGGTAGGCGTGATATATTAGTAGTCAACAAATTCGTACCTTCCTGGATTTCAATAAATTCCGTACCTAGTGACAGCAAAAACATAGTAACAAAATTAATGGTATTAACCGATTTTTGCAATAAAAAGATTGGCTGGAATTTATTGCTCAAGATTTTCTCCAGATCATTCCCTTGTAAGACTGGCCTATATAAATAAGGAAAAAACCTCAAAAAATCAAAACAAACAAACACCAAGACTCCACTAGCCTCTAGCTTCTATAAACTTAATGTCGTTACTCACACCGCACTCCAAGAAGAAGAAGGCGACTCATGTCGTCATCAATTTGCGCTGCTGGTGGTGGCTCTCTTCACAGCCGTCGCGTCGGCGGGAAGGGGCGACGTCCCGATATCACTAGCAGATGGCCAGTGCACCAGAGTTGGGGCTTGATCTGATAGCTTGTGCATGGAGCAGTACTGCAGCTCCAATGACACTGGGTCGTGCAAGTTCTCTAGCATCTACGTCTACTGTTGCTGCAACCCAGTGCATTCATCGTCCACCGTTGATGCCCATCTGTGTTCTCTTGGTCACTGATTTGACGTCGTAGCTTTGTTTGATGCATATGATGTGACATGGTTAGATATTTTGCACACCAGTGTATGAGATGTATCAGACCTAATTAATTAGTACTCATAGGAGCATAATGTAATATGGCATCACCAAAAAATATACGCATGTTTTTCTTTTTTCTCCCTTGAATTCATCTTATTTTTCTTGGGTCATTTTTCGGACTGAAGTACAACTCATTGGATCCAACGATTTACTAAATTCTAGCTAATTTAAGTATTTTTTAGAACAACTGTAATGGTATTGAGGTTTTGTTTACATGCATGGCAACACACCTCGCCTAGCTAAGATTCACTCAACATTGTACAATTGTTTATGCGGTCGTTTGGTTTCTGGTAGAGATTGATTTGGCACACCACAAAATGCAGTCACTTTTTTGTGTTGTTTGCTGCAGAAATTCACATCAAAATTAAATTGTGCCGGACAAATCATCCACCATAGTTGTGTGTTTCAACATTTTTTTACAGGTCGGATCATCTGGCCTCCGCCACTCACGAAAAGCGCTTACATAGGGGTGGGCATGACTTGCTAGGTGACAACGTCTTGAGCATGTAGGGTAGGGGCAGTCCGGCCACGGTGAGCATGAAAAAGGAAGCTAAGGGGGTGATGGGAGGAGGGACTCGTGAACTGGTACATTTGTGTAAAAGTCCCCTCACTTCCTCGCGGGCCCCACCTGTCATGCACATATACAGTCTTCTTCTTCCTCCGGTCACCTGCGATGCTACCAAAGGGGCTATGGCTGCCGTCGCTAGGGCCTCTCCCGCACCGGCTTGCAGGGCTCTCGCGCACCGGCGAGGTCGCGGCAGAGCCGCTCACGCGCGCGGCGAGGCCGCGGTGTAGGGCTTCCGTGCGTCGGCGTGGCCGCGGCAGAGGGATCCCACACGCGGGACGAGGCCACGGCGGAGCCGCCCCGTGCGCCGGCGAGGCCGCGGTGAAGCGCTCCCCGCGCGCCGGCCCGGACCGCGGCGGAGCCGCTCCCGCGCGCGGCGTGGCCGCGGTGGAGGGCTCTATGCACAGGCCAGACCGCGGTGGAGCCGCTTCCACGCGCCAGGGAGGCCGTGGCGGAGCGCTCCAGCACATCGGGGAGGCCGCAATGGAGAGCTCGTGGATGGGAGCGAGATGCGGAATATAAAGGAAAAAACAAACCAGTATGTGTGTAATTGATGGCAAGTTGGTAATTTTTTGACCCAAAAAAGGTGAAAACAGGGGGCAAGGGTGCTTTCAAGTTTGTACTACGCAAAAGCTGCTTTTGGTTGTGGCTTTGGTTGGCAGCCAACCACTTTGGTTGGCTTTTGGAAAAAGCAAAAGCAGGAAAAAGCCAAACCAAAGGCACCCTAAATGGCGGCGTTACTTGCAGTATACTCCAAGTAGAAGAAGGCGGCTCACACCATCGTCAATGTTGCGCTGCTGATGGTGGCTCTCCTCACAACCATCGTGTCGGCGGGAAGGGGCGACGTCCCGATGTCACTAGCAGATGGCCAGTGCACCAGAGTTGGGGCATGCTCAGATAGCTTGTGCACGGAGCAGTACTGCAGCTCCCATGACGCTGGGTCGTGCAAGTTCTCCGGCCTCTACGTCTACTGCTGCTGCAACCCAGTGCATTCGTCGTCCACCGTTGATGCCCATCCGCGTCCGCTTGGTCATTGATTTGACATCGTAGCTTTGTTTGATGCATATGATGTGACATGGTTAGATGTTTTGCACACCAGTGTATGGGAGGTATCGGACCTAATCAATTAGTACCCATAGGAGTGTAATGTAATATGGCTGCACCAAAATAATATATGCATGGTTTTTCTTTTTTTCTCCCTTGAATTCATTTAATTTTTCATGGATCGTTTTTCTGACTCAGGTACAACTCATTGGATCCAACGATTGTTAATTCTAGCTAATTTAAGTATTTTTAGAACAACTGTAATTTGAATGGTTTTGAGGTTTTGTTTACATGCATGGCAGCACACCTCACCTAGCTAAGATTCACTCAACACGCTACAATTATTTAGGTAGTCATTTGGTTTCTGGTAGAGATTGATTTAGCACGCCACAAAGCATAGCCACTTTTTTGTGTTGTTTGCTACAGAGAAATTCACGTCAAAATTAACTGGACAAACCATCTGCCACAGTTGTGGCGTATTTCAACATAATTTACAGGTGGGATCATCTGGTCTCCGCAATTCACGAAGAGCGCTTACATAGGGGTTGGTATGACTCGGTAGGTGACAACGTCCATAGGACGAAGGGCAGGGGTAGTCCGGCCACGATGAGCAGGAGAAAGGAAGCTAAGGGGGCGATGGGAGGAGGGACTCGCGAACTGGTACATTTGTGTAATGAGTGGAAACGGTAGGTAAGTACCTGCAAACTGCATGAGGAGGTCTAAAATTGTAGATTCGAGAGCACCCTTTGAGGTACTAAAAAAACGTGGAAATAACTTCTAGGTCTACATTTTCTGGAGCTGAAGTTGGAGTTGGACGCGTTTGGCTACGAGTTTCTTAAAGTTTGTGGAGTAGAGCTGATTTTTTCCGGGAGTGGTGTGTTGCCAATACATGTTTTGTAACACACATATATGCATTTAATATTTTGTGCAGCAAATTTTGGGTCAAAGAAGGATCTGGTAAAAGCACAACATAACATATGAAAATAATCACCTTGCAAGACACTTAGTTTGATGTTCGTTATCGGACACAATGCGTATTTTACAAATAGGTTCAAAATTCTAATCTTTAGCTTATTACGTATTTGTAACACACATACTGACATACATGACCTAGATTTCGTCAGGCCAAATTTTAGTGAAAGCTTGGTTTTGAAAAACAAAATATGTCTTACAAAAGATGGGAAGAAAAGGGAGTATATTAGATGCTAATAAAATCCTCCAAATTTGGTAGGCGTGATATATTAGTAGTCAACAAATTCATACCGCCTTTGATTTCAATACATTCCGTATCTAGTGACAAAGAAACATAGTAACAAAATTAATGGTATCACCGATTTTTGCAACAAAAGACCGGGCTGGAATTTATTGCCCAAGATTTTCTACGGATCATTTCCCTTGTGGGATTAGCCTATATAAATAAAGAAACACCCTCAAAAATCAAAACATACAAACACCAAGACTCCATTAGCCTCGAGCTTCTATAAACTTAATGGCGGTGTTACTCGCAGCATACTCCAAGAAGAAGAAGAAGGCTCACGTCGTCATCAGTGTTGCGCTGCTGATGGTGGCTCTCCTCACAACCATCGTGTCGGCGGGAAGGGGTGACGTCCCGATGTCACTAGCAGATGGCCAGTGCACCAGAGTTGGGGCATGCTCAGATAGCTTGTGCACGGAGCAGTACTGCAGCTCCCATGACGCTGGGTCGTGCAAGTTCTCCGGCCTCTACGTCTACTGCTGCTGCAACCCAGTGCATTCGTCTTCCACCGTTGATGCCCATCCGCGTCCGCTAGGTCATTATTTGACGTCGTAGCTTTTTTTGATGCATATGATGTGACATGGTTAGATGTTTTGCACACCAGAGTATGGGATGTATCGGACCTAATTAATTAGTACTCATAGGAGTATAATGTAATATGGCTGCACCAAAATAATATATGCATGGTTTTTCTTTTTTCTCCCTTGAATTCATTTATTTTTTCTTGGATCATTTTTCTGACTGAGGTACAACTCTTTGGATCCAACGATTGTTAATTCTAGCTAATTTAAGTATTTTTAGAACAACTGTAATTTGAATGGTTTTGAGGTTTTGTTTACATGCATGGCAGCACACCTCACCTAGCTAAGATTCACTCAACACGCTACAATTGTTTAGGCAGTCATTTGGTTTCTGGTAGAGATTGATTTAGCACGCCACAAAGCATAGCCACTTTTTTGTGTTGTTTGCTACAGAGAAATTCACGTCAAAATTAACTGGACAAATCATCTGCCACAGTTGTGGCGTATTTCAACATAATTTACAGGTGGGATCACTGGCCTCCGCAATTCACGAAGAGCGCTTACATAGGGGTTGGTATGACTCGGTAGGTGACAACGTCCATAGGACGAAGGGCAGGGGTAGTCCGGCCACGATGAGCAGGAAAAGGAAGCTAAGGGGGCGATGGGAGGAGGGACTCGCGAACTGGTACATTTGTGTAATGAGTGGAAACGGTAGGTAAGTACCTGCAAACTCCATGAGGAGGTCTAAAATTGTAGATTCGAGAGCACCCTTTGAGGTACTAAAAAAATGTGGAAATAACTTCTAGGTCTACATTTTCTGGAGCTGAAGTTGGAGTTGGACGCGTTTGGCTACGAGTTTCTTAAAGTTTGTGGAGTAGAGCTGATTTTTCTGGAGTGGTGTGTTGCCAATACATGTTTTGTAACACACATATATGCATTTAATATTTTGTGCAGCAAATTTTGGGTCAAAGAAGGATCTGGTAAAAGCACAACATAACATATGAAAATAATCACCTTGCAAGACACTTAGTTTGATGTTCGTTATCGGACACAATGCGTATTTTACAAATAGGTTCAAAATTCTAATCTTTAGCTTATTACGTATTTGTAACACACATACTGACATACATGACCTAGATTTCGTCAGGCCAAATTTTAGTGAAAGCTTGGTTTTGAAAAACAAAATATGTCTTACAAAAGATGGGAAGAAAAGGGAGTATATTAGATGCTAATAAAATCCTCCAAATTTGGTAGGCGTGATATATTAGTAGTCAACAAATTCATACCTGCCTTTGATTTCAATACATTCCGTATCTAGTGACAGCAAAAACATAGTAACAAAATTAATGGTATCAGCCGATTTTTGCAACAAAAAGACTGGCTGGAATTTATTGCCCAAGATTTTCTACAGATCATTTCCCTTGTGGGATTAGCCTATATAAATAAAGAAACACCCTCAAAAATCAAAACATACAAACACCAAGACTCCATTAGCCTCGAGCTTCTATAAACTTAATGGCGGTGTTACTCGCAGCATACTCCAAGAAGAAGAAGAAGGCTCACGTCGTCATCAGTGTTGCGCTGCTGATGGTGGCTCTCCTCACAACCATCGTGTCGGCGGGAAGGGGTGACGTCCCGATGTCACTAGCAGATGGCCAGTGCACCAGAGTTGGGGCATGCTCAGATAGCTTGTGCACGGAGCAAGATCGTGCAGCCTCCCATGACGCCGGGTCGTGCAAGTTCTCCGGCCTCTACGTCTCTCGCGGCCGCAACCCAGTGCATTCGTCTTCCACCGTTGATGCCCATCCGCGTCCGCTAGGTCATTATTTGACGTCGTAGCTTTTTTTGATGCATATGATGTGACATGGTTAGATGTTTTGCACACCAGAGTATGGGATGTATCGGACCAAATTAATTAGTACTCATAGGAGTATAATGTAATATGGCTGCACCAAAATAATATATGCATGGTTTTTCTTTTTTCTCCCTTGAATTCATTTATTTTTTCTTGGATCATTTTTCTGACTGAGGTACAACTCATTGGATCCAACGATTGTTAATTCTAGCTAATTTAAGTATTTTTAGAACAACTCGTAATTTGAATGGTTTTGAGGTTTTGTTTACATGCATGGCGAAAGACACCTCACCTAGCTAAGATTCACTCAACACGCTACAATTGTTTAGGCAAGTCATTTGGTTTCGGTAGAGATTGATTTAGCACGCCACAAAGCATAGCCACTTTTTTGTGTTGTTTGCTACAGAGAAATTCACGTCAAAATTAACTGGACAAATCATCTACCACAGTTGTGGCGTATTTCAACATAATTTACAGGTGGGATCACTGGCCTCCGCAATTCACGAAGAGCGCTTACATAGGGGTTGGTATGACTCGGTAGGTGACAACGTCCATAGGACGAAGGGCAGGGGTAGTCTGACCACGATGAGCAGGAAAAGGAAGCTAAGGGGGCGATGGGAGGAGGGACTCGCGAACTGGTACATTTGTGTAATGAGTGGAAACGGTAGGTAAGTACCTGCAAACTCCATGAGGAGGTCTAAAATTGGAGATTCGAGAGCACCCTTTGAGGTACTAAAAAAACGTGGAAATAACTTCTAGGTCTACATTTTCTGGAGCTGAAGTTGGAGTTGGACGCGTTTGGCTACGAGTTTCTTAAAGTTTGTGGAGTAGAGCTGATTTTTCTGGAGTGGTGTGTTGCCAATACATGTTTTGTAACACAAATATATGCATTTAATATTTTGTGCAGCAAATTTTGGGTCAAAGAAGGATCTGGTAAAAGCACAACATAACATATGAAAATAATCACCTTGCAAGACACTTAGTTTGATGTTGGTTATCGGACACAATGCGTATTTTACAAATAGGTTCAAAATTCTAATCTTTAGCTTATTACGTATTTGTAACACACATACTGACATACATGACCTAGATTTCGTCAGGCCAAATTTTAGTGAAAGCTTGGTTTTGAAAAACAAAATATGGCTTACAAAAGATGGGAAGAAAAGGGAGTATATTAGATGCCAATAAAATCCTCCAAATTTGGTAGGCGTGATATATTAGTAGTCAACAAATTCATACCGCCTTTGATTTCAATACATTCCGTATCTAGTGACAAAGAAAAACATAGTAACAACATTAATGGTATTAGCCGATTTTTGCAACAAAAAGAATGGCTGGAATTTATTGCCCAAGATTTTCTCCAGATCATTTCCCTTGTGGGATTGGCCTATATAAATAAAGAAACACCCTCAAAAATCAAAACATACAAACACCAAGACTCCATTAGCCTCGAGCTTCTATAAACTTAATGGCGGTGTTACTCGCAGCATACTCCAAGAAGAAGAAGAAGGCTCACGCCGTCATCAGTGTTGCGCTGCTGATGGTGGCTCTCCTCACAACCATCGTGTCGGCGGGAAGGGGCGACGTCCCGATGTCACTAGCAGATGGCCAGTGCACCAGAGTTGGGGCATGCTCAGATAGCTTGTGCACGGAGCAGTACTGCAGCTCCCATGACGCTGGGTCGTGCAAGTTCTCCGGCCTCTACGTCTACTGCTGCTGCAACCCAGTGCATTCGTCGTCCACCGTTGATGCCCATCCGCGTCCGCTAGGTCATTGATTTGACGTCATAGCTTTTTTTGATGCATATGATGTGACATGGTTAGATGTTTTGCACACCAGAGTATGGGATGTATCGGACCTAATTAATTAGTACTCATAGGAGTATAATGTAATATGGCTGCACCAAAATAATATATGCATGGTTTTTCTTTTTTCTCACTTGAATTCATTTATTTTTTCTTGGATCATTTTTCGATCGAGGTACAACTCATTGGATCCAACGATTGTTAATTCTAGCTAATTTAAGTATTTTTAGAACAACTCGTAATTTGAATGGTTTTGAGGTTTTGTTTACATGCATGGCAGCACACCTCACCTAGCTAAGATTCACTCAACACGCTACAATTGTTTAGGCAGTCATTTGGTTTCTGGTAGAGATTGATTTAGCACGCCACAAAGCATAGCCACTTTTTTGTGTTGTTTGCTACAGAGAAATTCACGTCAAAATTAACTGGACAAATCATCTGCCACAGTTGTGGCGTATTTCAACATAATTTACAGGTGGGATCATCTGGCCTCCGCAATTCACGAAGAGCGCTTACATAGGGGTTGGTATGACTCGGTAGGTGACAACGTCCATAGGACGAAGGGCAGGGGTAGTCCGGCCACGATGAGCAGGAGAAAGGAAGCTAAGGGGGCGATGGGAGGAGGGACTCGCGAACTGGTACATTTGTGTAATGAGTGGAAACGGTAGGTAAGTACCTGCAAACTGCATGAGGAGGTCTAAAATTGTAGATTCGAGAGCACCCTTTGAGGTACTAAAAAAACGTGGAAATAACTTCTAGGTCTACATTTTCTGGAGCTGAAGTTGGAGTTGGACGCGTTTGGCTACGAGTTTCTTAAAGTTTGTGGAGTAGAGCTGATTTTTCTGGAGTGGTGTGTTGCCAATACATGTTTTGTAACACACATATATGCATTTAATATTTTGTGCAGCAAATTTTGGGTCAAAGAAGGATCTGGTAAAAGCACAACATAACATATGAAAATAATCACCTTGCAAGACACTTAGTTTGATGTTCGTTATCGGACACAATGCGTATTTTACAAATAGGTTCAAAATTCTAATCTTTAGCTTATTACGTATTTGTAACACACATACTGACATACATGGCCTAGATTTCGTCAGGCCAAATTTTAGTGAAAGCTTGGTTTTGAAAAACAAAATATGGCTTACAAAAGATGGGAAGAAAAGGGAGTATATTAGATGCCAATAAAATCCTCCAAATTTGGTAGGCGTGATATATTAGTAGTCAACAAATTCATACCTGCCTTTGATTTCAATACATTCCGTATCTAGTGACAGCAAAAACATAGTAACAAAATTAATGGTATTAGCCGATTTTTGCAACAAAAAGACTGGCTGGAATTTATTGCCCAAGATTTTCTCCAGATCATTTCCCTTGTGGGATTGGCCTATATAAATAAAGAAACACCCTCAAAAATCAAAACATACAAACACCAAGACTCCATTAGCCTCGAGCTTCTATAAACTTAATGGCGGTGTTACTCGCAAAGATACTCCAAGAAGAAGAAGGCTCACGCCGTCATCAGTGTTGCGCTGCTGATGGTGGCTCTCCTCACAACCATCGTGTCGGCGGGAAGGGGCGACGTCCCGATGTCACTAGCAGATGGCCAAGGGCACCGAGTTGGGGCATGCTCGGATAGCTTGTGCACGGAGCAAGATCGCAGCCTCCCATGACGCTGGGTCGTGCAAGTTCTCCGGCCTCTACGTCTACTGCTGCTGCAACCCAGTGCATTCGTCGTCCACCGTTGATGCCCATCCGCGTCCGCTTGGTCATTGATTTGATGTCGTAGCTTTTTTTGATGCATATGATGTGACATGGTTAGATGTTTTGCACACCAGAGTATGGGATGTATCGGACCTAATTAATTAGTACTCATAGGAGTATAATGTAATATGGCTGCACCAAAATAATATATGCATGGTTTTTCTTTTTTCTCACTTGAATTCATTTATTTTTTCTTGGATCATTTTTCTGACTGAGGTACAACTCATTGGATCCAACGATTGTTAATTCTAGCTAATTTAAGTATTTTTAGAACAACTGTAATTTGAATGGTTTTGAGGTTTTGTTTACATGCATGGCAGCACACCTCACCTAGCTAAGATTCACTCAACACGCTACAATTGTTTAGGCAGTCATTTGGTTTCTGGTAGAGAATTATTTAGCACGCCACAAAGCATAGCCACTTTTTTGTGTTGTTTGCTACAGAGAAATTCACGTCAAAATTAACTGGACAAATCATCTGCCACAGTTGTGGCGTATTTCAACATAATTTACAGGTGGGATCATCTGGCCTCCGCAATTCACGAAGAGCGCTTACATAGGGGTTGGTATGACTCGGTAGGTGACAACGTCCATAGGACGAAGGGCAGGGGTAGTCCGGCCACGATGAGCGAGGAGAAAGGAAGCTAAGGGGGCGATGGGAGGAGGGACTCGCGAACTGGTACATTTGTGTAATGAGTGGAAACGGTAGGTAAGTACCTGCAAACTGCATGAGGAGGTCTAAAATTGTAGATTCGAGAGCACCCTTTGAGGTACTAAAAAAACGTGGAAATAACTTCTAGGTCTACATTTTCTGGAGCTGAAGTTGGAGTTGGACGCGTTTGGCTACGAGTTTCTTAAAGTTTGTGGAGTAGAGCTGATTTTTCTGGAGTGGTGTGTTGCCAATACATGTTTTGTAACACACATATATGCATTTAATATTTTGTGCAGCAAATTTTGGGTCAAAGAAGGATCTGGTAAAAGCACAACATAACATATGAAAATAATCACCTTGCAAGACACTTAGTTTGATGTTCGTTATCTGGACACAATGCGTATTTTACAAATAGGTTCAAAATTCTAATCTTTAGCTTATTACGTATTTGTAACACACATATCGACATACATGGCCTAGATTTCGTCAGAGCCAAATTTTAGTGAAAGCTTGGTTTTGAAAAACAAAATATGGCTTACAAAAGATGGGAAGAAAAGGGAGTATATTAGATGCCAATAAAATCCTCCAAATTTGGTAGGCGTGATATATTAGTAGTCAACAAATTCATACCGCCTTTGATTTCAATACATTCCGTATCTAGTGACAGCAAAAACATAGTAACAAAATTAATGGTATTAGCCGATTTTTGCAACAAAAAGACTGGCTGGAATTTATTGCCCAAGATTTTCTCCAGATCATTTCCCTTGTGGGATTGGCCTATATAAATAAAGAAACACCCTCAAAAATCAAAACATACAAACACCAAGACTCCATTAGCCTCGAGCTTCTATAAACTTAATGGCGGTGTTACTCGCAGCATACTCCAAGAAGAAAAAGGCTCACGCCGTCATCAGTTTTGCGCTGCTGATGGTGGCTCTCCTCACAACCATCGTGCCGGCGGGAAGGGGCGACGTCCCGATGTCACTAGCAGATGGCCAGTGCACCAGAGTTGGGGCATGCTCAGATAGCTTGTGCACGGAGTAGTACTGCAGCTCCCATGACGCTGGGTCGTGCAAGTTCTCCGGCCTCTACGTCTACTGCTGCTGCAACCCAGTGCATTCGTCGTCCACCGTTGATGCCCATCCGCGTCCGCTAGGTCATTGATTTGATGTCGTAGCTTTTTTTGATGCATATGATGTGACATGGTTAGATGTTTTGCACACCAGAGTATGGGATGTATCGGACATAATTAATTAGTACTCATAGGAGTATAATGTAATATGGCTGCACCAAAATAATATATGCATGGTTTTTCTTTTTTCTCACTTGAATTCATTTATTTTTTCTTGGATCATTTTTCTGACTGAGGTACAACTCACTGGATCCAACGATTGTTAATTCTAGCTAATTTATGTATTTTTAGAACAACTGTAATTTGAATGGTTTTGAGGTTTTGTTTACATGCATGGCAGCACACCTCACCTAGCTAAGATTCACTCAACACGCTACAATTGTTTAGGCAGTCATTTGGTTTCTGGTAGAGATTGATTTAGCACGCCACAAAGCATAGCCACTTTTTGTGTTGTTTGCTACAGAGAAATTCACGTCAAAATTAAGCGGACAAATCATCCGCCACGCTTGTGGCGTATTTCAACATAATTTACAGGTGGGATCATCCGGCCTCCGCAATTCACGAAGAGCGCTTACATAGGGGTTGGTATGACTCGGTAGGTAACAACGTCCATAGGACGAAGGGCGAGGGGTAGTCCGGCCACGATGAGCAGGGAGAAAGGAAGCTAAGGGGGCGATGGGAGGAGGGACTCGCGAACTGGTACATTTGTGTAATGAGTGGAAACGGTAGGTAAGTACCTGCAAACTGCATGAGGAGGTCTAAAATTGTAGATTCGAGAGCACCCTTTGAGGTACTAAAAAACGTGGAAATAACTTCTAGGTCTACATTTTCTGGAGCTGAAGTTGGAGTTGGACGCGTTTGGCTACGAGTTTCTTAAAGTTTGTGGAGTAGAGCTGATTTTTCTGGAGTGGTGTGTTGCCAATACATGTTTTGTAACACACATATATGCATTTAATATTTTGTGCAGCAAATTTTGGGTCAAAGAAGGATCTGGTAAAAGCACAACATAACATATGAAAATAATCACCTTGCAAGACACTTAGTTTGATGTTCGTTGTCGGACACAATGCGTATTTTACAAATAGGTTCAAAATTCTAATCTTTAGCTTATTACGTATTTGTAACACACATACTGACATACATGGCCTAGATTTCGTCAGGCCAAATTTTAGTGAAAGCTTGGTTTTGAAAAACAAAATATGGCTTACAAAAGATGGGAAGAAAAGGGAGTATATTAGATGCCAATAAAATCCTCCAAATTTGGTAGGCGTGATATATTAGTAGTCAACAAATTCATACCGCCTTTGATTTCAATACATTCCGTATCTAGTGACAAACAAAAACATAGTAACAAAATTAATGGTATTAGCCGATTTTTGCAACAAAAAGACTGGCTGGAATTTATTGCCCAAGATTTTCTCCAGATCATTTCCCTTGTGGGATTGGCCTATATAAATAAAGAAACACCCTCAAAAATCAAAACATACAAACACCAAGACTCCATTAGCCTCGAGCTTCTATAAACTTAATGGCGGTGTTACTCGCAGCATACTCCAAGAAGAAAAAGGCTCACGCCGTCATCGGTTTTGCGGCCGCCGATGGTGGCTCTCCTCACAACCATCGTGTCGGCGGGAAGGGGCGACGTCCCGATGTCACTAGCAGATGGCCAGTGCACCAGAGTTGGGGCATGCTCAGATAGCTTGTGCACGGAGCAGTACTGCAGCTCCCATGACGCTGGGTCGTGCAAGTTCTCCGGCCTCTACGTCTACTGCTGCTGCAACCCAGTGCATTCGTCGTCCACCGTTGATGCCCATCCGCGTCCGCTAGGTCATTGATTTGATGTCGTAGCTTTTTTTGATGCATATGATGTGACATGGTTAGATGTTTTGCACACCGAGTATGGGATGTATCGGACATAATTAATTAGTACTCATAGGAGTATAATGTAATATGGCTGCACCAAAATAATATATGCATGGTTTTTCTTTTTTCTCACTTGAATTCATTTATTTTTTCTTGGATCATTTTTCGACTGAGGTACAACTCACTGGATCCAACGATTGTTAATTCTAGCTAATTTATGTATTTTTAGAACAACTGTAATTTGAATGGTTTTGAGGTTTTGTTTACATGCATGGCAGCACACCTCACCTAGCTAAGATTCACTCAACACGCTACAATTGTTTAGGCAGTCATTTGGTTTCTGGTAGAGATTGATTTAGCACGCCACAAAGCATAGCCACTTTTTGTGTTGTTTGCTACAGAGAAATTCACGTCAAAATTAACTGGACAAATCATCTGCCACAGTTGTGGCGTATTTCAACATAATTTACAGGTGGGATCATCTGGCCTCCGCAATTCACGAAGAGCGCTTACATAGGGGTTGGTATGACTCGGTAGGTGACAACGTCCATAGGACGAAGGGCGGGGGTAGTCCGGCCACGATGAGCGGGGAGAAAGAAAGCTAAGGGGGCGATGGGAGGAGGGACTCGCGAACCGGTACATTTGTGTAATGAGTGGAAACGGTAGGTAAGTACCGCAAACCGCATGAGGAGGTCTAAAATTGTAGATTCGAGAGCACCCTTTGAGGTACTAAAAAACGTGGAAATAACTTCTAGGTCTACATTTTACGGAGCTGAAGTTGGAGTTGGACGCGTTTGGCTACGAGTTTCTTAAAGTTTGTGGAGTAGAGCTGATTTTTCTGGAGTGGTGTGTTGCCAATACATGTTTTGTAACACACATATATGCATTTAATATTTTGTGCAGCAAATTTTGGGTCAAAGAAGGATCTGGTAAAAGCACAACATAACATATGAAAATAATCACCTTGCAAGACACTTAGTTTGATGTTCGTTATCGGACACAATGCGTATTTTACAAATAGGTTCAAAATTCTAATCTTTAGCTTATTACGTATTTGTAACACACATACTGACATACATGGCCTAGATTTCTTCAGGCCAAATTTTAGTGAAAGCTTGGTTTTGAAAAACAAAATATGGCTTACAAAAGATGGGAAGAAAAGGGAGTATATTAGATGCCAATAAAATCCTCCAAATTTGGTAGGCGTGATATATTAGTAGTCAACAAATTCATACCTGCCTTTGATTTCAATACATTCCGTATCTAGTGACAGCAAAAACATAGTAACAAAATTAATGGTATTAGCCGATTTTTGCAACAAAAAGACTGGTTGGAATTTATTGCCCAAGATTTTCTCCAGATCATTTCCCTTGTGGGATTGGCCTATATAAATAAAGAAACACCCTCAAAAATCAAAACATACAAACACCAAGACTCCATTAGCCTCGAGCTTCTATAAACTTAATGGCGGTGTTACTCGCAACATACTCCAAGAAGAAGAAGGCTCACGCCGTCATCAGTGTTGCGCTGCTGATGGTGGCTCTCCTCACAACCATCGTGTCGGCGGGAAGGGGCGACGTCCTGATGTCACTAGCAGATGGCCAGTGCACCAGAGTTGGGGCATGCTCAGATAGCTTGTGCACGGAGCGATCTTGCGGCTCACATGACGCCGGGTCGTGCAAGTTCTCCGCCTCTACGTCTCGCTGCCGCAACCCCGGTGCATTCGTCGTCCACCGTTGATGCCCATCCGCGTCCGCTTGGTCATTGATTTGATGTCGTAGCTTTTTTTGATGCATATGATGTGACATGGTTAGATGTTTTGCACACCAGAGTATGGGATGTATCGGACCTAATTAATTAGTACTCATAGGAGTATAATGTAATATGGCTGCACCAAAATAATATATGCATGGTTTTTCTTTTTTTCTCACTTGAATTCATTTATTTTTTTCTTGGATCATTTTTCGACCGAGGTACAACTCATTGGATCCAACGATTGTTAATTCTAGCTAATTTAAGTATTTTTAGAACAACTGTAATTTGAATGGTTTTGAGGTTTTGTTTACATGCATGGCAAAGACACCTCACCTAGCTAAGATTCACTCAACACGCTACAATTGTTTAGGCGGTCATTTGGTTTCGGTAGAGATTGATTTAGCACGCCACAAAGCATAGCCACTTTTTTGTGTTGTTTGCTACGAGAAATTCACGTCAAAATTAAGCGGACAAATCATCCGCCACGGTTGTGGCGTATTTCAACATAATTTACGGGTGGGATCATCCGGCCTCCGCAATTCACGAAGAGCGCTTACATAGGGGTTGGTATGACTCGGTAGGTGACAACGTCCATAGGACGAAGGGCGGGGGTAGTCCGGCCACGATGAGCGAGGAGAAAGGAAGCTAAGGGGGCGATGGGAGGAGGGACTCGCGAACTGGTACATTTGTGTAATGAGTGGAAACGGTAGGTAAGTACCGCAACCGCATGAGGAGGTCTAAAATTGTAGATTCGAGAGCACCCTTTGAGGTACTAAAAAACGTGGAAATAACTTCTAGGTCTACATTTTACCGGAGCTGAAGTTGGAGTTGGACGCGTTTGGCTACGAGTTTCTTAAAGTTTGTGGAGTAGAGCTGATTTTTCCGGGAGTGGTGTGTTGCCAATACATGTTTTGTAACACACATATATGCATTTAATATTTTGTGCAGCAAATTTTGGGTCAAAGAAGGATGCGGTAAAAGCACAACATAACATATGAAAATAATCACCTTGCAAGACACTTAGTTTGATGTTCGTTATCAGACACAATGCGTATTTTACAAATAGGTTCAAAATTCTAATCTTTAGCTTATTACGTATTTGTAACACACATACTGACATACATGGCCTAGATTTCTTCAGGCCAAATTTTAGTGAAAGCTTGGTTTTGAAAAACAAAATATGGCTTACAAAAGATGGGAAGAAAAGGGAGTATATTAGATGCCAATAAAATCCTCCAAATTTGGTAGGCGTGATATATTAGTAGTCAACAAATTCATACCGCCTTTGATTTCAATACATTCCGTATCTAGTGACAACAAAAACATAGTAACAAAATTAATGGTATTAGCCGATTTTTGCAACAAAAAGGCGGTTGGAATTTATTGCCCAAGATTTTCTCCAGATCATTTCCCTTGTGGGATTGGCCTATATAAATAAAGAAACACCCTCAAAAATCAAAACATACAAACACCAAGACTCCATTAGCCTCGAGCTTCTATAAACTTAATGGCGGTGTTACTCGCAGCATACTCCAAGAAGAAGAAGGCTCACGCCATCATTAGTGTTGCGCTGCTGATGGTGGCTCTCCTCACAACCATCGTGTCGGCGGGAAGGGGCGACGTCCCGATGTCACTAGCAGATGGCCAGTGCACCAGAGTTGGGGCATGCTCAGATAGCTTGTGCACGGAGCAGTACTGCAGCTCCCATGACGCTGGGTCGTGCAAGTTCTCCGGCCTCTACGTCTCTACCGCCGCCGCAACCCGGTGCATTCGTCGTCCACCGTTGATGCCCATCCGCGTCCGCTAGGTCATTGATTTGATGTCGTAGCTTTTTTTTGATGCATATGATGTGACATGGTTAGATGTTTTGCACACCAGAGTATGGGATGTATCAGACCTAATTAATTAGTACTCATAGGAGTATAATGTAATATGGCTGCACCAAAATAATATATGCATGGTTTTTCTTTTTTCTCCCTTGAATTCATTTATTTTTTCTTGGATCATTTTTCGATCGAGGTACAACTCATTGGATCCAACGATTGTTAATTCTAGCTAATTTAAGTATTTTTAGAACAACCGTAATTTGAATGGTTTTGAGGTTTTGTTTACATGCATGGCAAGACACCTCACCTTGCTAAGATTCACTCAACACGCTACAATTGTTTAGGCGGTCATTTGGTTTACGGTAGAGATTGATTTAGCACGCCACAAAGCATAGACACTTTTTTGTGTTGTTTGCTACGGAGAAATTCACGTCAAAATTAAGCGGACAAATCATCCGCCACGGTTGTGGCGTATTTCAACATAATTTACGGGTGGGATCATCCGGCCTCCGCAATTCACGAAGAGCGCTTACATAGGGGTTGGTATGACTCGGTAGGTGACAACGTCCATAGGACGAAGGGCAGGGGTAGTCCGGCCACGATGAGCAGGAGAAAGGAAGCTAAGGGGGCGATGGGAGGAGGGACTCGCGAACTGGTACATTTGTGTAATGAGTGGAAACGGTAGGTAAGTACCTGCAAACTGCATGAGGAGGTCTAAAATTGTAGATTCGAGAGCACCCTTTGAGGTACTAAAAAACGTGGAAATAACTTCTAGGTCTACATTTTTCGGAGCCGAAGTTGGAGTTGGACGCGTTTGGCTACGAGTTTCTTAAAGTTTGTGGAGTAGAGCTGATTTTTTCCGGAGTGGTGTGTTGCCAATACATGTTTTGTAACACACATATATGCATTTAATATTTTGTGCAGCAAATTTTGGGTCAAAGAAGGATCTGGTAAAAGCACAACATAACATATGAAAATAATCACCTTGCAAGACACTTAGTTTGATGTTCGTTATCAGACACAATGCGTATTTTACAAATAGGTTCAAAATTCTAATCTTTAGCTTATTACGTATTTGTAACACACATACTGACATACATGGCCTAGATTTCGTCAGGCCAAAATTTAGTGAAAGCTTGGTTTTGAAAAACAAAATATGGCTTACAAAAGATGGGAAGAAAAGGGAGTATATTAGATGCCAATAAAATCCTCCAAATTTGGTAGGCGTGATATATTAGTAGTCAACAAATTCATACTGCCTTTGATTTCAATACA
The DNA here is from genome assembly GCA_947561735.1 of Cenchrus americanus. NCBI lineage: Eukaryota > Viridiplantae > Streptophyta > Magnoliopsida > Poales > Poaceae > Cenchrus > Cenchrus americanus. The sequence continues at coordinate 196,124,483 of OX387242.1, forward strand.
TTCCGTATCTAGTGACAAAAACATAGTAACAAAATTAATGGTATTAGCCGATTTTTGCAACAAAAAAATCGGTTGGAATTTATTGCCCAAGATTTTCTCCGGATCATTTCCCTTGTGGGATTGGCCTATATAAATAAAGAAACACCCTCAAAAATCAAAACATACAAACACCAAGACTCCATTAGCCTCGAGCTTCTATAAACTTAATGGCGGTGTTACTCGCAGCATACTCCAAGAAGAAGAAGGCTCACGCCGTCATTAGTGTTGCGCTGCTGATGGTGGCTCTCCTCACAACCATCGTGTCGGCGGGAAGGGGCGACGTCCCGATGTCACTAGCAGATGGCCAGTGCACCAGAGTTGGGGCATGCTCAGATAGCTTGTGCACGGAGCAGTACTGCAGCTCCCATGACGCTGGGTCGTGCAAGTTCTCCGGCCTCTACGTCTACTGCTGCTGCAACCCAGTGCATTCGTCGTCCACCGTTGATGCCCATCCGCGTCCGCTAGGTCATTGATTTGACGTCGTAGCTTTTTTTGATGCATATGATGTGACATGGTTAGATGTTTTGCACACCAGAGTATGGGATGTATCAGACCTAATTAATTAGTACTCATAGGAGTATAATGTAATATGGCTGCACCAAAATAATATATGCATGGTTTTTCTTTTTTCTCCCTTGAATTCATTTATTTTTTCTTGGATCATTTTTCTGACTGAGGTACAACTCATTGGATCCAACGATTGTTAATTCTAGCTAATTTAAGTATTTTTAGAACAACTGTAATTTGAATGGTTTTGAGGTTTTGTTTACATGCATGGCAGCACACCTCACCTTGCTAAGATTCACTCAACACGCTACAATTGTTTAGGCAGTCATTTGGTTTCTGGTAGAGATTGATTTAGCACGCCACAAAGCATAGACACTTTTTTGTGTTGTTTGCTACAGAGAAATTCACGTCAAAATTAACTGGACAAATCATCTGCCACAGTTGTGGCGTATTTCAACATAATTTACAGGTGGGATAATCTGGCCTCCGCAATTCACGAAGAGCGCTTACATAGGGGTTGGTATGACTCGGTAGGTGACAACGTCCATAGGACGAAGGGCAGGGGTAGTCTGGCCATGATGAGCGGGAGAAAGGAAGCTAAGGGGGCGATGGCAGGAGGGACTCGCGAACTGGTACATTTGTGTAATGAGTGGAAACGGTAGGTAAGGACCTGCAAACTCCATGAGGAGGTCTAAAATTGGAGATTCGAGAGCACCCTTTGAGGTACTAAAAAAACGTAGAAATAACTTCTAGGTCTACATTTTCTGGAGCTGAAGTTGGAGTTGGACGCGTTTGGCTACGAGTTTCTTAAAGTTTGTGGAGTAGAGCTGATTTTTCTGGAGTGGTGTGTTGCCAATACATGTTTTGTAACACACATATATGCATTTAATATTTTGTGCAGCAAATTTTGGTTCAAAGAAGGATCTGGTAAAAGCACAACATAACATATGAAAATAATCACCTTGCAAGACACTTAGTTTGATGTTGGTTATCGGACACAATGCGTATTTTACAAATAGGTTCAAAATTCTAATCTTTAGCTTATTACGTATTTGTAACACACATACTGACATACATGACCTAGATTTCGTCAGGCCAAAGTTTAGTGAAAGCTTGGTTTTGAAAAATAAAATATGGCTTACAAAATATGGGAAGAAAAGGAAGTATATTAGATGCCAATAAAATCCTCCAAATTTAGTAGGCGTGATATATTAGTAGTCAACAAATTCATACCTGCCTTTGATTTCAATACATTCCGTATCTAGTGACAGCAAAAAGAAAGTAACAAAATTAATTGTATTAGCCGATTTTTGCAACAAAAAGATTGGCTGGAATTTATTGCCCAAGATTTTCTCCAGATCATTTCCCTTGTGGGACTAGCCTATATAAATAAGGAAACACCCTCAAAAATCAAAACAAACAAACATCAAGACTCTATTAGCCTCTACTCCCTCTGTCCTGAAATATAAGGCATTGCATGATTTTTAGGACAAATTAAAGAGGTGGAAAAATGTCACATATACCCTTAGCCAATGATAATTAAAAGTAAGTTTTCTAGTTAACAAGTGCAATATTTTGTAAGTCTTTAATCAATTGATTGAGTACTTACCAAAAACTCCTATGATGCCATATATTTAGGGACAAATTTTGAACCTTTGAATGCCTTATATTTCAGGACCGAGGAGTAGCTTCTACAAACTTAATGACGGCGTTACTCGCAGCTATACCTGAGCATTTTGAGCCTGGACTGACCCGGCCCACAGGTCCGGCCTGGGCCCGACCCACGCCATGCCTGCCCACGAACCTTACTGGACGGGCGTGGGTAGTGATCTTGAAGCTCGTGAAAAAAAATTTTGGCCCGACCCCGGCCCGAAATTCTGTTTTAAGTTGTTTTACACTATAAAATGCGTGGGCGGCCCGCCCAAGCCCGGGCCCGGCCCGAGCCCAGCCCGAAAATTGAGGCCTGATGCGTCCAGTGGGATGGTCATGGGCAGGATTTTTTTGGCCCGAAATAACATAAATTTTTTCAGCCCGCTCGAGCCCGACCCAGCTCGAAAAAATGCTCCGGTCTACTCGCAGCGTACTCCAAGAAGAAGAAGGCGACTCACGTCGTCGTCAATGTTGCGCTGCTGATGGTGGCTCTCCTCACAGCCGTCACGTCGGCGGGAACGGGCGACGTCCCGATCTCACTAGCTGATGGCCAGTGCACCAGAGTTGGGGCATGCTCAGATAGCTTGTGCACGGAGTAGTACTGCAGCTCCCATGACGCTGGGTCGTGCAAGTTCTCCGGCCTCTACGTCTGCTGCTGCTGCAACCCAGTGCATTCATCGTCCACCGTTGATGTCCATCCGCGTCCGCTTGGTCATTGATTTGACGTCGTAGCTTTGTTTGATGCATATGATGTGACATGGTTAGATGTTTTGCACACCAGTGTATGGGATGTATCGGACCTAATCAATTAGTACTCATAGGAGTATAATGTAATATGGCAGCACCAACATAATATGCACATGATTTTTCTTTTTTGTCCCTTGAATTCATTTAATTTTTCTTGGATCATTTTTCCGACTGAAGTGCAACTCATTGGATCCAACGATTTATTATTTCTAGCTAATTTCAGTATTTTTTAGAACAACTGTAATTTGAACGGTTTAGAGGTTTTATTTACGTGCATGGCAGCACACCTCACCTAGCTAAGATTCACTCAGCACGCTAAAATTGTTTATGCAGTCGTTTGGTTTCTAGTAGAGATTGATTTGGCACGCCACAAAACATAGCCAATTTTTTGTGTTGTTTGCTGCAGAAATCCACATCAAAATTAAATTATGCTGGACAAATCACCCACCACAGTTGTGGCGTATTTCAACATATTTTTACAGGTGGGATCATCTGTCCTCCGCCACTCAAGAAGAGCGCTTACATAGGGGTTGGTATGACTTGCTAGGCGACAACGTCCTTAGGACGAAGGGCAGGGGTAGTCCGGCCACGGTGAGCAGGAGAAAGGAAGCTAAGGGGGCGATGGGAGGAGGGACTCGTGAACAGGTAACTTTGTGTAATGATTGGCAATGGTGGGTGAATACCTGCAAACTCCATGAGGAGGTCTAAAATTGGAGATTCGAGAGCACCCTTTGAGGTACTCACAAAAAATGTGGATATAACTTCTAGGTCTACATTTTTGGAGCTGAAGTTGGAGTTGGACGCGTTTGGCTACGAGTTTCTTAAAGTTTGTGGAGTTGAGCGGATTTTCATGGAGTGGTGTGTTGCCAATACAAGTTTTTCAACACACATATATGCATTTAATATTTTGTGTAGCCAATTTTGGGTCACAGAAGGATCTTGGAAAAGCACAACATAACTTAGTAAAATAACCACCTTGCAAGACACTTAGTTTGATCTTGGTTACCGGACATAATGCGTATTTTACAAATTCGTTCAAAATTCTAATCTTTAGCTCGTTACATATTTGTAACACACGTACTGACATACATGACCTAGAATTTATCAAGCCAAATTTTGGTGAAAGCTTGGTTTTGCAAAAGAAAAATAGCTTACAAAAGATGGAAAGAAATTGGAGTATATTTAGATGTCATTAAAATCCTGCAAATTTGGTAGGCGTGATATATTAGTAGTCAACAAATTCGTACCTTCCTGGATTTCAATAAATTTCGTACCTAGTGACAGCAAAAACATAGTAACAAAATTAATGGTATTAACCGATTTTTGCAATAAAAAGATTGGCTGGAATTTATTACTCAAGATTTTCTCCTAATCATTTCCGTTGTAGGACTGGCCTATATAAATAAGGAAACAACCTCAAAAAATCAAAACAAACAGACACCAAGACTCCATTAGCCTCTAGCTTCTATAAACTTAATGGCGGCGTTACTCGCACCGTACTCCAAGAAGAAGAAGGCAACTCATGTCGTCATCAATTTGCGCTGTTGATGGTGGCTCTCTTCACAGTCGTCGCGTCGACGGGAAGGGGCGACGTCCCGATATCACTAGCAGATGGCCAGTGCACTAGAGTTGGGGCATAATCTGATAGCTTGTGCACGGAGCAGTACTGCAGCTCCCATGACGCTGGGTCGTGCAAGTTCTCCGGCCTCTACGTCTACTGTTGCTGCAACCCAGTGCATTCGTCGTCCACCGTTGATGCCCATCCGCGTTCTCTAGGTCATTGATTTGACGTCGTAGCTTTGTTTGATGCATATGATGTGACATGGTTAGATATTTTGCACACCAGTGTATGAGATGTATCAGACCTAATTAGTTAGTACTCATAGGAACATAATGTAATATGGCATCACCAAAAAATATACGCATGGTTTTTCTTTTTCTCCCTTGAATTCATTTATTTTTTCTTGGATCATTTTTCGGACTGAAGTACAACTCATTGGATCCAACGATTTACTAAATTCTAGCTAATTTAAGTATTTTTTAGAACAGACGTAATGGTATTGAGGTTTTGTTTACATGCATGGCAACACACCTCACCTAGCTAAGTTTCAGTCAACATTGTACAATTGTTTATGCGGTCGTTTGGTTTCTGGTAGAGATTGATTTGGCACACCACAAAACGTAGCCACTTTTTTTTTGTGTTGTTTGCTGCAGAAATTCACGTCAAAATTAAATTGTGCTGGACAAATCATCCACCATAGTTGTGTGTTTCAACATTTTTTTACAGGTGGGATCATCTGGCCTCCGCCACTCACGAAAAGCGCCTTACATAGGGGTGGGCATGACTTGCTAGGCTACAACGTCTTGACTCTTGAGCATGAAGGGTAGGGGCAGTCCGGCCACAGTGAGCATGAGAAAGGAAGCTAAGGGGGCGATGGGTTGAGGGACTCGTGAACTGGTACATTTGTGTAATGAGTGTTTACGTTCGGTAAATAAGTCTAAAATTGGAGATTTGGGAGCACCCTTTGAGGTACTCACCAAACACGTGGATATAACTTCTAGGTCTACCTTTTCTGGAGGTGAAGTTGGTGGAATTGGATGCGTTTGGCCACGAGTTTCTTCAAGTTTGTGGAGTAGAGATGATTTTCCTAGAGTGGTGTGTTGCCAGTACAAATTTTGCAACACACATATATGCATTTAATATTTTGTGCCGTTAACTGCGACAAAGGCTGATGGGTGAGTAGCTCCATGGCGTGCTCGCCTCGCCGGGCTGAGGGAAAATCCGGTGGCGGCGGGGCTCTTGCAAATGACTGCCGGTGCAGCTGCCTGCTCCATGGAGGTGTGTGGCCAGGTTCGGTTCTGGACTACTTGCCCACGGTGGAGCTCCGGCAAGGCGGCACTGACAAGGTTCCCTGCCCCAGGTCCGCCTGCAGATTATTCTTCCTATCTTTTTAATGGCCCGCCTGATGCTACTCTATTGCCTACAATGTGTTCGACAGAATGCATAAATGAGGATGATCCTCATGCAGCCACGACGGTGCCCCCATCTCCAGTAAGATCTTCTTCCTTGCTGCTTCCTCCTCTTCTAATTGACGAATTAAACCTATAAATTCTCAGTTTTCCATGGGCAAGATGCAAGCAATCTATAATCGCACAGACTATAATTACAAGGGATTTTTGTTTCGGAGATCCAATTTGCAGGAATGTCATATCAAATTGATGTTCCAGCCCCTAAGATGCTTCTTAATTTCTGATGCAGGTGAAGTTTTGCTGTTGTTTTCCACTGGCAAGATGCAAGCACTCATGCTGAATTTGTACGCAGCACATAAAACAATGTCGAGGACTACACATGCTAAATTTGTATATCTGCCATTTACTCTATATGCTATGGGATTGTGACTTCTTCATTATGTATGCATTCATATATGCCTGTTGACTTTTGGTGCTATGCATTCAGATTTTGTTCAGCAGCATTAATCATCTGCATGACATGGCTTTTTCAGTACCTGGTTGGTGTGTGGCATTTGCTTTCATAGGAAAAGGACATATAAGGATGGATCAGGAGGAAACATCTGGAAGACTAAAAGACCACACTATGCTGTCTTGTCTGCTCATGGTCCGAAGACCTGGCTTTATCATTCGGATATTCTAGGACACAAAAGGTATTTTACAATGCTTAATACAAACATTGCTTTGTTCTCCAATGGATTTGCCTGTTAATTGGAATGCAGGTTGGTACATAAACTATATTCTTGTGTCCGAGGATGATAAGCAGGAACTGAGGTAGGAAATTCCTTTGGGATGAGTGCATGGTACTGCCAAGTGCCTTGGGTGTATGCATCATCTTATATTCATGAATCCATGTTCTGAGTGATCTAGAATTACTGCACCACATCAAGTTATAAATTCTTATAGACTACAGCAAGTCACCATTATTGTTTGGAAAATAGAAAATATTATAGCCTTTTCTTTTCTTTTGCTTGGAAGAAGAAAATTTGAAGGACCACGGCAAGTGACATCAACATTGTTACTTTGTAATTGTTTTCAGTTTAACATGTGGGATAACAAGAACCTTTTATTTTCCATTACTCGACAACACCGCTATCTTAGCTCTCTTTTCACCATGACGCTACCATTTCATCTATATGATTGTACTAATGTATCAATCTTTAAGGTCACGCTGGTTTAATTAATAGTTGCTGCACAAATTATGCCTGTTGTTGGTGCTGCCTTATTTTCTTAAAGCAACTTATGTTCAAAAATGGGGTCTTAATATTGAGTTGCATGCACCAACCAGTTCAACCCAAAAGCTTAAGCTGATAGGGAAAGGTGGGCAATTCACTTATACTCCAACACTCCCTCTCACGTGCAGGCTCCCCCAGGCCGCATACGTGGAATATTGGAGTGGGCTGTAATTATTTTAATTAACGCGCCCGCCAGGATTCGAACTCGAGACCTTGGCTCTGGTACCATATTGAGTTGCATGCACCGACCAGTTCAACCCAAAAGCTTAAGCTGATAGGGAAAGGTGGGCAATTCACTTATACTCCAACACTTAATTCACTCTCAATTAGCTTGGGAGAAAGTGGATGCCACGGGTGACGGGTGGAGCCATTCAACATCTGTAAATGGGGGTGGGACAGGAGCAGCGGCCTGTAAACTTGCTTACAAGGTGAACCTCTCTCATGTGGTCTATTTGGATGATCCGGTAGTTGTATCAAACAGAAGTCAAAGAGATATATTACTATTTAGACATCTTAGTTTCTAGCAGTATCCTTTTCTTGACTGGATGTAGAAAGGACACTCTACCAAGGCAGTTCCAGTTTTTTTCCTCTTTTATTTTAATTCTTCTCCTCTCTTCATAGATAGACATGAAATCAGGATTAAGATAATGCTTTGACTGTGTTGTACCATTGAGAGATCAATTGATTTTTTCAATAATTGTTCAGTTTAGATGCTGCATAGTTGTTATGGTTATTTAATGAAGTCAGCACTATATTGTTGCATACCTGATGCCCCCCCCCCTGTAGTTCACTAATTCAATTAGTGTCTCATCTGATCACCTCCAAATATTATCATTATCTTATTCTTTATTTTTTCCTTCATATATAGGCCAGCACAGGGCACGATCACACTCACCTTCGTTCTAGATCCATCTCCATGGTATCGCCAAATATTTTTGCATCTCATCTCAAAGGTATGCTACAAATTGAAATTTAGTGCTCCTTAATGATATATATGCTTCCATCAAAGGTTATATTGTTATATAACTACAGATAAAAAATGGATATTCCAATTAGTCTTTCCGAATGGATATATTTTATTTGGGTCACGGATGCCATGGGTGGCGGCTTGGCGGCGTCTGGAGCTTTCTCGCGTAGGGCCCTCTTCCTCATAGTGGGTTCAATTGCGACAGGTGCCTATTTCTCTCAATCCATGTGGATCTACCTGCGAAGCGACTTAGCATTCCCTCTCTATCCCCTGTACTTCTGATTGGGCATCCATCATGTTGATCAGGAGGTGTGTTTTACATGGCTGCTAGGTGTTCGATAATAGGATAATGTGCTATGATTTGACGATTCTTTACTTTTTTAGATCACTTCCATGAATCTTGGCAACTAAATTGGTAGAAAGTGCAAGAATTCTAGAGTGTTAGCACATCCGTGTTTGAATATAGTTTTCAGAGAGCAAGCATACCATAATAGTGTCATGGCCTTTTGTTGTTGTAAATAGTGCTACAAGAATGGTATGAAATCGAGCAGGCCACTGCATGTGGCAGGTCAGGCTACCATCTATAGTACATCTAAGTTTTCTTTTTAGCAATTGGTCAATGCATGTTTGAATCATCATTTTCTTTTGATTCATGTCAGTATGTCAAAGTGGACGTATGCTGACTTGTATCTACACACCATACATACAGATATAGATCTTGAGTCTGTTAATACTGTTGATTTCAAATGCATCCCCTTGCGACCAGACATATGGTACTAGAAATGTCATTCTATGGCTTCACAATATATATATTGCTCTGACAGTGATTATAATATTAGCTTTTATGCATTAGGTTGTCAAGTGGGTGGAGAAGGTTGGAGCGGATGGATCCAGCACTTCGACGACCTGGTGGACACGCGGTTCGTCGACAAGGGTCATGATCTCTATAGTCTGATCTTGCAGTTGCAGGTACAATAAAGGTTGCAGTTTTTTTTCAGAGTTCATTAATGAAATAGCTGTTTGGAAATATGATCTTGCATTATGTTTCGTTTCGATGTCTGAAACCAATGCATGTTCGTTTTGACTCATTCTTTATTTTTATAGCTTGCGGATTCATTATTTTGTGCACCTTTTTTTATAGTTTTTTTCTCAGCACAGCACAAAATAATATTGCTTTTTTGTCTTCCCATGTTTAAAGGGTCAGTTTTCTTTAATTTTCTCTTGTAGGCTGTATCGACATCCCATTATTTGAGAATTTATTCTGTTCTACCATTTTCAAAAAAAAAAAACCCCAAGGCTACCTCAGTATCTACACTTTACATGCAGATATGGATCTTGAGTCTGTTAATGCAGTTGATTTTAAATGCATCCACTTGCGACCAGACATATGGTACTAGAGAAATGTAATTCTATGGCTTCACAATATGTACATTTCTCTGACAGTGTTTATAATATTAGTTTTTATGCATTAGATTGTCAAGTGGGTGGAGAAGGCTGGAGTGGATGGATCCAGTGGTTCGACGACCTGGTGGACACGCGGTTCGTCGACAATGGCCATGATCTCTATGCCAGGCTCGCAAAGTCTGATTTGCAGTTGCAGGTACGATGAATCCTTCATGATGCAATTTTTTAGAATTCATTAATGAAATAGCTGTTTGGAAATATGATCCTGCATTATGTTTTGTTTCGACGTCTGAAACCCCAATACATGTTCATTTTGACTCATGCTTTATTTTTATAGCTTGGGGATGCATTATTTTGTGCACCTTTTTTTATAGTAATAAGATTGCTTGTTTGTCTTCCCATATTTAGATGGGTCATTTTTTTTATTTTGTCTTGTAGGTTGTATCCACATCTCATGATTTAAGGATTTGTTCTGTTCTACCATTTTAAAAAAATAACCTAAGGCTACCTCAGGTAATAGCTTCTACTTCTAAATATCCTATTTCTAGTACTGAGAATAATATAGTTCCTTTCCTATTTCATTTGATTAGGCTTGATTCTTAATATTTATCTGAATCATGGAATATGTCACATGTGGTTGTATAGTCTATCACAACGTGAAAACCTCAAATAGGTCACACATCATTTGTAACGGGCCCTTAACACCCGTTACATGCACCCACATCTGTAACGGTTGTTGTTTGGCGTCAGTTGCAGATAAGCGCGGTAGGCCGACCCCGGGGTTGGCCTCCGCAACGCCCGTTACCAATGTGGACTTCTGGTAACGGTCTTATCAAATGCCGTTACATAAATTCTTTGTAGCGGACGTTAAATCGAGTCAGTTACACAAGTTAAACCTATCAGCAATGAGCTCGTAAAGGCCGTTACCGATCAATGCCTTATCGGTAACAGGCTATTTAAGTCTATTACTGATCACTACCGTATTGGTAACGGGCTATAAAGTCCGTTACCGATGAGCATTTCACGCCTGTTACTAGACTAAGAGCTCAATAATTAAAGTCTAATAGCACTCTTCACTGCCGTGAAGCGGCAGTGAATAAATGAGACAGAGGTTTGTTAATCTGTGTCTCCTTTGTGAAGAAAGGAGACAGAGGTTTGTGAATCCTCTTCTCCTTTGAGTCTGTCCTCATTAACAGGTCAACTCGATCTCTCATTGCTTAGACTTCGACATACAGACACAATGAACACACATATCTTTTGAGACAAAATAGACATCATAAGAGAAATAACTTGTCCACAAAGATGAACATTGTCCACAGTAATAAAGATAATTATTACAAAAGGTTAACTTGTCCATCAGGCTAGGACTTAACTTGTGCATCACATTATATTACTATGGTCGTGCTATCTGACCATACACATCAACAAAGGCATGCCCCTTGAACATCCACAAAAGTATGGCTACTGACCTCCACATTAACAAGTTTGAACTAGATCATGCCCCATCAAGATTGGCTCTTTTTGCAGCCTCTTCGTAAGCAACTAAGGATTCTTGAAGCCCTTCGAGCGCATCTTCATTGGGCTCGAGATTTTGTTCAGTAGTATACTTGTACCTCCTATGTGTATAGCCTTTTTTATGAGGATGTTTACTTCTTTCGTGATTTTTTCAAACTCCAGTTTCACATAATCCTAGACATTAAGATTTAGAAGTAACTGAAGCTCTGCTCACAACTCAAAGAGTTTTGGCTGAAACAGAGTTAAACATGGTATAAGAATAACATAGTTAATTCAGAATTAATTTGCCTTAGAACTTGGAGCAATATAGGAACGGTAATCATCATAGAAAAATTATATAAGAACTTGAAAATTATCCTAGTCTTCATAGCAGGGTATGACAAGTAAAAGCAGAACTTAGTTCAGAACTGATTTGCCTCAGAACTGACAAGCATGGAAGACATCATCATAGGCATTAATTAACTTTATGAAGCTCAAGCTCAAGCTAGCTTAAGATCCATCTATAGAATAAGTAAAAAGGTAGTGAGATTCAGAGAAACTTGTCTCGTCGTCGTCGTGGTCGTTGCCAAAGTCAGAGATCAGGTCCTCTACACCTTCGCCGCTCCCTCCACCCTCTTCGTCATTGCCAGACACTTGTGCTCGCAAACGTGAGGCAGGCCCCTCACCCACTTCATTGCCCCCTCACCGACACGCTCCTCCTTGCCGCTGCTTGGCCCCTCATTGGAATCCGAGAGGATCTAGTTGAGGACCCTCGTCCCCGGCATTGGGTTCACTCCACGTCCGCTTGGCCCCTCTCCAGCGCTCATCGTCGTCTCCCTCTTCGCCGCCATCTCGCCAGCACACGCGTGGATCCAGTTGCGGCACCGCTTCGCATTCCGGTTCTCGATCCCGGATTAGTGGGATCATCTGCCGCTTGACCCCTCGCCGACACACATCATCGTCTCTGTCTCCACGCCTCCTCTGTACTTTTTTAAGGAAAGTGTTGCGCTTATCCATTGGAAAGAAGAAGGGGAGACGAAATGGGCCAGGGCGGTTGAATATTCATTTTGCAAAATGGATAGTCAATGCCGACGCGAGTTAGCAAACCCGCGTCGCTTTGTTGGCTGGTGCGTAGACCGGCAATGGTTACCTTATTTATACTATACTGCTGACGTTGTCACGTGGGCCGGACACTTTTTTGGAAATGACACTTGATTCCCTGAAATATTAGGGTCCATAAAGCAACACCTAAAAATCAATAAAAATAGGAATAATTCATAGTTTTTTAAGAATCGAACAACTCATAATTGGGCATTTAGTATTTTGAATAAAATATGAACATTCACACATCTCTTTGTGACCACATGACTTTTTTTGGCTAAGTGCTCTCCTGAGCGGACACGGGTAACGAGGCGCGTGACCGGCTGCCTAACGGTTCGCCGTGTTGTCAATATAAATCCGAGCCGGCCAAGAACTTCGTCAACCGCGGCACCAAGAAAACCTCAGCATCACCGTCTCCAGTCACCAAGAAGTGAATCCAAGAGCTTCTTCTTCCTCAAGCGCGCGCATGGCATCGTCAAGCGAGCCATCCAGGAAGCGGGGGAGGGAGGAGGAGGAGGATGACGATGAAAGCCACCGTCGTCGGCTCGTCAAGGAGGGGACGCTGCTAGCGCCTGAGGAGGTGCCACTGCCCCTGCCCTGACGAGCCGGAGGAGGTGCCGCCGCCCCCGCTTGACGAGCCCGAGGAGGTGTCGCCGCCTCGGCCCGACGAGCTCGAGGAGGCACTGGCGCCGTAGCCCGTGGCGGTCGTACATGCTCCTCCACTAAATGCAGATGAAGCCACTTGGTAGTGAGCTTGTTCAGCGATGCTTTCGTGAAGCTTCGAAAAGTGGCCGTTCGTCTCGGGGTCCCATGACCCAATGATCTGCTGCAGAGGACCGTGAAGGGTTACGCCTTCAAGATCAATATCTTGGCTGGGGACCTGGAGAGAGGAGTGCTCGCCCCGACGAGGACGATGACGACGACGATGGTAGCCTCGACGGCTCTGGCTCTGGCTCTGACTCCGACGGTGGGGCTCTTCCAGCGGTGACTACCTCTGCTTAATTAATTTGTTCCACGCAAAGATGTCGGCGTTGGCGCGGAGGAAGTCGACGAGCACCATTTCCTATTTCGGGTCGAGGGTGGAACTGACCCTCAACGCCTTGCCCTCGGGGGCAGCAGGGTTGAGGGGCACCTCTTTGGTCTGCTCAGCAGCCTCGAAGCTGCCGGCGTGCTTGGCAGTGAAGTCGAGGTCCTCGTTGACCAGGTTCTCCAGGTTCGCCACGAGCGCTTCATCCAGCGCTAGCGCCTCCGCGTGCTCCACGCACTCGACGTCGCAGTCGAACGCGTGCTCGATCGACGAGCCCACGGTGATGACGCCTTTGGGTCCTGGCATCTTCATTTTGAGGTAGGTGTAGTTCGGGACCGCCATGAACTTGGCGTAGCACGGCAGTCCAAGGATGGTGTGGTACGCGCCCCTGAACCCCACCACCTCGAAGGTGAGCGTTTCCTTGCGGAAGTTGTCTGGTGTGTCGAACCAGACCGGCAGGTCGATCTGCCTGAGGGGCTAGACGCGCTTGCCTGGCGCGACGCCATGGAGCAGCGTCGTGCTGGGCCGCAGCTGGTCCAACCCGATCCCCAACAAGCGCAGAGTGTGCGCGTAGAGGATATTGAGGCTGCTGCCTCCGTCCATCAGCACCTTGGAGAACCAGGCATTCCCGATGACCGGGTCGACCACCAGCGGGTACTGGCCCGGATTGGGGATGCGATTCTGATGATCCTCGCGGCTGAAGGTGATGGCGTCCTCCGACTAGTTGAGGAAGGAGGGAGGTGCCTTCTCCGCGGCGAGGACCTCGTGCCGCTCCCGCATGCGCTGGCTGTTGGACATGACGACGGTCGGGCCCCCTAAGATGAGGAAGACGTTCTCCACCGCAGGGAAGCCGCCGGCGTCGACGTCACCCCCATCCTTCTTGCCTCGCCGTCCTTCGTGGCGGCGCGGCTGTAGTATCTTTTGAGCAGGCCGCATTGCTCGAGGGTGTGGTTGACTGGCGTCTTGTGGTATGGACAGGGCTTTCTCAGCATGTCGTCGAACACCCCAGGGCCTCGAGGGGCCGCTCGAGGACCCCGTCGAGCCGGGTCAACAACGAGGGCTTCATCTCCGTCGCCGGCGCGCCCCTGCTCGCGTTCCTCGCGGCGCGACTTCTTTCCTCTCTTGCCCCGCTTGTGCTTCTGCTGGGTCTCCTTGGACTTGCTGCCCTCTGCGGGCGCGTCGTCCACGCACTTGCCCTTCTTCCCATCGAAGATGCCCCCCACCGCCTCCTCGCAAGAGGCGAAGCTGGTGGTGATGTCGAACAACTCGTTCGAATCGACCGGCGGGTTGCGCCCGAGCTCGCGCACGAGGTCCCGGCAGGTCGTGCCCTTGAGGAAGGCGTGCACGATCTCGGACTGGGCCACACTCGGGAGCTCCGTGCAGCGCTTGGAGAAGCGCTGTATGAAGTCTCGGAGCGACTCGTCGGGCTTCTGGGTGCATGCGCGTAGATCCCAGGAGTTTCTGGGGCGTACGTACGTGCCCTGGAAGTTCCCCACGAAGGTGCGGACCAGATCATCCTAGTTATGAATCTGGCTGGCCGGCAGGTGCTCGAGCCATGTTCGCGCCGAGTCGGCGAGGTGCAACGGCAGGTTGTGGATGATGACTTCGTCGGTGCTGGCTCTGCCCAGCTGGCACGCCAGGCGGTAGTCATTGAGCCACACGCGGGGGTCCGTCTCCCCTGTGTATTTGTCGATCGACGTGGGTTGGCGGAAGCATTGAGGGAAGCTCGCCGTGCGGATCTCCCGGCTGAACACTCGGGTTCCTGGGGGCTCCGGCGTCGGCGACCGGTCCTCTCGGCTGTCATAGCGCCCACCCCGTCGGGGGTGGTAGCCTGTCGGCGCCCGCGTCTCCGTGTTGCCCGTCCGCCGGGCGTTGATGACGTTGCGAGCGTCACCGTCTTGGGCTTGCCCGCGCGTGTCCAGGATCCGCTCCCTGACCGGCGTGCGTCCCGGGTTGGCGGGCCGCTCGGCCGCGCCGCCCGCGTGCACCGAAGCCTCGAGGCCCGACGCGTCCCCTTCGTCCCGCGCGCTCCCCTATTGGCGATTGCGGGACGTCGAGCTTTCGGCCTGCTGTACGACCGCTTGCTCGATGAGCGCCTGCGCCTCACGGTGCAGGTTTCGCGCCTCGGGTGTGACGGAGCGGGCATGGCCCGTAGAAGTGTCGCGGCGGCGACTAGCTTTTGGCTCGCTCGCGGGGGCGTGTTTGGGTTGTCGACGTCGAAGTCGATGTTGATGCGCTCGCGGGGTTGCTTGCCCATCTCGCGTGCGCGTTCGCCGCGCGCGGAGGCCTCCCCGGCGATGGAGGCTCGAAGCAGCCACACCGCGCGGTACTCCTCTGCGAGCTTGGCTTCGAGCTCATGCACTTGAGCCAGTTGCTCGTTGATGTCGGCCGCCCTCGGCAGTGAGGGGGGAGGCGCGCTTGGCCCCGCACCCTGGTGCGGTCCAGTTCCCGGGCCGGGGGGAACCTCCCCGTCGCCGGCTTCCGACACGTTCGCGAGGGAGGGTGGAGGTTTCAAACTAACAGAAAAATTTAAGGACCGAAAATAATCATGAATGATCGTATCACAAATGTAGAGGATGTAAGCCCAATACTAAAAACTATATGCGAAGTATTTAATTTGCTCTTTTCCCATGGTTGCATTTGGATGGGTATTGTGCCCACAACCGGAAACAACTTCTTTGCCGTGAGCCACTTCCTCACGGCAAAGAACGTTCTACTCACGGCAAAGAGTTTGTTGTGAGTAGCCGACGACATAGAGCTCATGGCAAAGAACCCCATGCCGTGAGCCGAAGATCAGGCTCACGACAAAGGTGTGCCATGTGTAAGCTTAGCCCCATGCCGTGAGCCGAAGATCAGGCTCACGACAAAGGTGTGCCATGTGTAAGCTTAGACTCTCGGCAAAGAGTTTTTGAAAAGAATAAAAAAACAAAAACCCAACAGGCGTGGCCCACAGTCGCCGTTCCACCGACGCCCGCTACCACCGACGTCCCACCGCTGCCCGCATTACCACCCGACCACCCGCTGCCACCGCTATTCGGCCACCACCAGGCCCATGGGTAGGGGTAGATATCAAGCTGGCTCAGCTCGGCTCGGCTCGAGCTTAGCTTGTTAAGATAACGAGCTAGCTTGGCTTGACTCGATTTGTTACCGTGCTAAAAGTCTTGCTCGGCTTGGCTCGTTTTCTAGCTCGAGCAGGCTTGTTTAGCTCATGAGCTAGCTCGATAATAGATGAGTGGAAAGGCAAAATTCAAGATTCAGAACTAAAAGAGATCCAAAATTCACACCACAAGTTAAATATAATCTCAGATCACATCAAAGCACTGCACGACATTGAGCTGGTAAAAGAAGTTTCAACACACAAATCACAAATGCTTGAGCCTACATGCCTAAAGCAGAAGGGGGAGGCAATGGAGACACCCTGGTCGTAGTAGTAGATCCGCTACCCCTGGTATCGTACAGGTTTGCCAGCGCCCTCCGCTTGGCTGTCAGGTTCCTTGTGCACTTCACCTTCGTCTTCATTCTCGATTCAAATCTTTGGAGTGGTGCCAGTGGCCGATGTCGTTCCCTATGGCGAGTTGGCAGGCTGGCGGGCAGAGCCCGACTGGGTCTGGGCCACTGGGGATCGGAAGAGGTGAGCCACGGACGTTGGATTGGCGTTTCCGCTAGCTGCCGCACACGCCGCAAAGAAAATCCAAGAAAGAGGTGAGGGAGGCACGGAGCTGCGGAGGGCATGTGTGACTAGCTGACTGTGATGCGAGGCAGCTGCGTTGTGCGGTCACATGAGAGGAGGGGAGGGGGAGCTAGGTTTGTTGGAATAAACCACGCCGTGGTGTTCGCGGCCGTTGTGTGTCTGTGTCGCGTCTGTATCGCGCGCGTGTGGCGTGCGCGTGTTGAGTCGGCGTCGTGTCCGTCGCGTGTGTGCGGGCGTTCATGGTGGCCAAGGTCTAGGGAGTCAGTTGGTGACCGTGGTGCACGAGTTCGAGCTCAGGTGCACGCCATGGTCGTGTGCGGCCAGGACGGCGCGTGTTCGAGGGTGCGTTCGGGTCCATGGCCGAGTCAATCGCATGCGGTGTGTGGTTGTTAGGATTGCAGGGGCAAGGATGACAGCTGTGGCGGCGGGCGGCGGCAGATAAGCGCGAGGCTCGGATCAGAGCGAGAAGACCGATTCTTCCGGCGCGTTCGTGGCCAGAACGTGGGAGAGTCCGGGGTGCGTACGTGCGCGTCGTGCTCTTGATCGTGTGGGCGCTGTGTCGCCGTGTCTGGGCTATAAGTAGCCATGTAATCCCTGTGTAATTGGTGAGACGAGTCCATTTTATCAATCAAATCGCCAACATACAGGCTGTGTGGCAGCCGGGGCGTTCGTCTCCAATTCTTGTGTCTGTGCACTGTTCATCTTCTTCTACCTCAGTCTCCTGCCGTGTGTGCGAGCTGTAGAGAGAGAGGAGAAGGGGGAGCACCGGGAACGTGTGTTCCCGGTCGAAACCTACAAGGTTAACTAAATGGGTTGTGGTCTGGAGTTGGGCCTATTGGGCCACCACATGCTGACTGCTGCAACCCTAGCTTGTTAAGGCTCACAAGCTAGCTCGAGCTCGGCTCGTTATCGAACCTAGCTAAATCCTGGGCTTGACTCATTGCACAATTCTAAATGAGCCGAGCCGAGCCAGCTAAAGAGGTTCGAGCTTTCCGTCCAGCCTTAGCCATGGGAGTCGCGCTTGGGAGAGCATGAACCTAGAGTGGGGATTTAGCTTGCTATGCATATAAACCAAGTGGAAATTCATATTCTCTTATTATTCAGCAAGACAACCAACAAAAGAAATTAGAAACATATAGCTTCAGTCGGGTATCAGACCATGTATAAATCTGGAAAAAGTGCAAAACTTTGCAACACTTACATTTGGAAGGATTCCTCGCCATTCACTTCCTCAATACAGAAATGTGATTTCATGATCCTAACAATATTGTGAACCCGCCTATCAAGCTCATCATAGTGAATTTCAACTAATTTCAGTTTCTTGGATGCAAGTGGTTGTGCTGATGGATCATAGCTTCCTTCTATTTCATCCCAATTGTCAGGTACCAGAATCAAACGACATAGTGTATAACAAAACAATCAATCATGCATATTATACTTTATGTTAATAGGACAGCAACCGGATCTGAAAAACATATATATACCTTGTCAAGGTTTAGAATGAGTGTCTCTAGAACAAGTGTATGCTGGAGAATGCATATTAGGGGATGAGAATTGATTGCTACACACCATTCATTGAGTACCAAAGTCCTCAACTTGCTAAATGTAGGGCACCATAGCAAGTCCCTTTTGAAAATAAACTATGCAATGTGCAAAGAAGGACAATATAAGGAAGTGCTCAAAGGTTCAATTTTTCTTTAAGTACAAAATGTAAGATTACTAAAACCATTTATTTCATAGAAAGAAATGTCCTATAGTTTTTGTTGACACCATTTTTTGGAAAAACAAGTCAAAGTGGGATAAGAAGAAGTAGCTGATAGGAAAGTAATATGATCGACCGATTGAAGTAAAGAGCTCGCCGATAGTCAAGGCAGCCCAACCCTATCTATCGATGGACAGGCGGGTCAATCTGATCGGCCGATGGTCAACCAGGGAATCGGCCGATGGAGAGGAAGAAGACGGTAATTGAGAAAATACGCCAAAGGCAAGGCACGACGGAGGCGGGTTAGTCTACGATTGGCAATGGGTCAGACTCAGTTTTAGGAAAGTATTGACTCTTGTATGAGCCTTTTTCTATTTTTACTAGTGTTCATTTTCTTTAGATGCAAGTAAACAGTGTCGTAATCGGCTAGGAGTCGGGTTGTCCTCAGGACATAAATAGCGACCCTGCATGGTTGGAAAATCATGTACACACTAATATCAAATGAACCGCCTCCGGGCAAACCCTTTACAATTGATAGCATCTACTTTATAACATCTACTTTTTGGTGACTGTCGTATGGACCTCCCTGGGCTCACTACCCCAGGACCGACTACTCGGTGGGCCCCTGGGACTACCGGCTTGTGCCACACGGCACCTGATGGCATGAGGCGCAAGGACTACGGTGGAGAAGTACTCGGATAGGAAGCTATACATACCTTGTACTGTGTAGAGGACTCCTAGACGTACACGACTAGTACTCTCTCCCTAAACCGACCTGTAACCACGCACTCCTGGGACTATATAAGGCGAGGCAGGGGCCCTTCTCTCTCATCACGCATCATCTTGTAATCACACCCAATCAATCGAGAGCTACGCAACATACAGGACGTAGGGTATTACGCACCTCGCGGCCCGAACTTGTCTAAATTGTGTGCCACGTGTCTCTTCCTTCGAGTTACCAATCTCGGTGAGGCCAAATTCATCTACCTTGGGTACTCCCCTTGGTAGGTTGCCAGTCTAAAACATCGACAGCTGGCGCGCCAGGTAGGGGATCTCGCCGAAGATCACATGGCGAACTCGACAGCTTCAATATTCATCAAGCCAACTGTCGCCTTCAACCGCGGGTACACCTTCATCTTCGGTTCTTGGGTCTGCACTACTGATGGCGGCGGATCTTTCCAGCGCCGCCTCACCATGCCACCCAACCCGAAGACCGGGCTCGTGACGCTTCCCGAAGTAGTCACGGGCGATCTCGTCGTAAAGTTCGGCGAAATTTCACTCTACAACCAGCACGCCGACTTCGAGCTTGGATCCGACTCCAACTCGAACTCGACCTCCCCATGGGCCATCGCATGCGAGCCGGCTATCGAGCCATCGTGTGCGGACTCCCCACTCCATGAGCACTTCCCATATGGCCTCTGCATCGCTAGCAAGGCCCACGCAAAGGCTCTTTCCGCGCGTCGGGCTGGGAACTCGGACTCCAAGCCCGTCTCCGGCTACAACTCGGATTCCAACCCCGTCTCCGGCTACTACTCGGACTCCTACGAGTTCGACTTCGGGGCGGACCCTGACGAGCCCGAGTCCAAGAACTACACGACTGAGCAACCGCTGTCAGGACTAGCCTCCGGCCTGGTTATAACATCTACACCCGCCGGCAGATTCGTCTACTGGCCAGACCGCGAGCCCGCAGACTTGACAGACGGGAACTCACGCCGCGTCGCCTACCTCGACTCACTTCCCTTCCAGGAGGGAACACCACTAGCTCCAGCTGAGGAGCACACTCCAACAGAGGTGGCGACTAGAGACTCCAGCCTCGGCTCTCCTAATCGTCAAGTCTTCATGACTACCAATGAGACGCCGGGACCCTCAGCGACGCTCCCTGACCGATATCTTGAAGATATCTGAGCAAACGAGCTGTTTGCCAATGCACCCAAAGACGAGACTGACACCAACAAGAACGCCCGACGTGAGCACAACAGAAAGCGGAACGAACGACGTCGATGTCTCCGCGAGTCCCTACCCATACGGAATCTCGCAGAGGCTCTCGACCAAGTCGAAAACCGGGTGCACACTACCCCAGAGCAATGCCTCATGTCTATCACCACGATAGAACGTCAGGCTCAGGGGATGCGCACGGGAGAAGTCATCGCCAAGCTCGCGGAGGACGCCTACTTCATGCGAGTCGACAACAGGATTGCTCAAGTGCCCCCGTCAGGAATCGCCAACAAGACAACGAAGCCACAAGTCGCAGTGCGGCTACAGCGGACGCAACCGTACCCGAGGAGAACTACCGGCTAACCCCAACCGTACTTGGGCATCGGCTGGTGGACCTTCTCATGGTGGCAACAGCACCGGCGGCGCCGGCGGCAAGCGTGATATTATCCCTCATCGTGATCCCGGTGGCGGAGGCAGGGAGCTCCAACCACGGGGCTGGCAGGAGAGCTGGGGGTGGAGGGGACCGCGGCGGCCGAGGCCACGCGAACAGCCACACCTCCGACGCTTCACGCGGCAGCTTCAACGCCCGGCAAAAAATTGAAGAACTACGACGCAAAAAGTCCTCCACGGCAGGCGACAACGACGGCTTCCCCGCTTTCTCTGCACGGCTTCACAATCTACTTCTCCCGAAGAAATTCAAACCACTGGGGATCACTAAGTATGACGCGAAGCAAGATCCAGTATAGTGGCTCATATGCTACGCCCTCTCCATCGAAAACGTTGGTGGCAATAATGACACGAAGTGCCTCTACTTTCCCTTCTGCCTGGATCAAGCTCCGCTTACATGGCTCGAGTCACTCAAGAAGTACTCGATCGACAAGTGGGACCAGCTCAAGAAACAATTCACCAGCAACTACGGTCGCTCGGGTACTCGCATGGACCTGGCAATGGTGAAGCAGGAACAGGGCGAGACCCTTCGCAAATACATGCGGCTCTTCTTCGACAAGCGTGCCACCGTAGTCGACGTCACCAACAAGGAGGTCATCGACCTCTTCCAAGACGGTCTCTACCACCATCGCACCTTTGGGGAGACAAGGAAACGCGGCTATCCCACTAGGCTCAGTGGTCCTGCCAGTTACCTTTTGGGAGACAAGGGAAAACTACCGCACCGAGTACATCAAGTTCGAAGTCACGGACTTCAAGACTTCCTACCATGCCATCCTCGGCAGACCAGCTATCGCCAAGTTTATTGCGGTACCTCACTACACATACTTGGTACTCAAGATGCCAAGTCCGGCCGGTGTACTCTCGCTGCAAGGGGACTTGAAGGTATCCTTCGACTGCGACACAGAAGCTGTGGAACTCGCAGCCACGAATCAAGTACCCAACGCAATGATGGAAATCTACGCTGCATCCAAGAAGCTTGCCCCAAGTGAACTCGACATCCCAGAGAAGTCGGACAACGCCAACAAGCCTCAGCCAGCTGAGGAGGTTCAAGTCAAGACGATTGACCTTGGGACAGGCGACAGCAGCAAGACCACCACCATCGGGACGGGCCTCGAGCCGAAATAGGAAGATGGCTCGTGAGCTTCCTCCGGGCTAACCGAGACATCTTCGCGTGGAAACCAGCGGACATGCCAGGGGTGCCTAGGAATCTGATCGAGCACTCACTCAACGTCGACCCTAAAGCTACCCCGAAGCGACAACACCTCCGCCGCTTCGCCGACGACAGACGGGATGCCATCAAGAAGGAACTCGCCAAACTACTCACGACCGGCTTCATCAGAGAAGTCTTCCATCCTGAGTGGCTAGCTAACCCCGTCCTCGTCTGCAAGAAGAACACGAACGAGTGGAGGATGTGCGTCGACTACACTGACCTCAACAAGCACTACCCAAGGACCCCTTCGGGTTGCCGCGGATAGACCATGTCATCGACTCCACGGTGGGCTGCGACCTACTCTGCTTCCTCGACTACTACTCTGGGTACCACCAGATCGCTATCAAGGAAGAAGACTAGGAGAAGACCGCGTTCATCACCCCGTTTGGCGGTTACTGCTACACGACCATGTCCTTCGGGTTGAAGAACGCCGGCGCTACCTACCAGCGAGCTATCCAGGCCTGTTTCAAGAGGCAGCCCAACAAGAACGTCGAAGCCTATGTGGATGATGTGGTCGTCAAGACCAGAAACTCCGACAGGCTCATCGCCGATCTTGAAGAGACTTTCGCATCCTTGCGAGAGTACCGCTGGAAGCTCAACCTGTCGGTGTTTAAACCTCTCGACCTCCATGGGAGGTACCCGCAACAAGGTAGAAGGTGGAGATCGCCATGATCTGGAACCCGAAGGTACGCGCGAGGACACAAGACATGAGATTTATACAGGCTCGGGTAGCCGGAGTAGCTACCCTACGTCCTGTTTGGGGTAGTATTGTGCCCTGCGCTTGGTGTTATTCCCCGGAGGGATTGTAGATGTCCTCCTAGGTACCCGCCCCTCCTTTATATAGTCCAGGGGGCGGGTTCCTAGTCAGTTACAAGGCAGGAGTCCTAGTAGGATTACACAGAGCGAGTCCTAGTAGGAGTTCGTTTTCTACTCTTTTTCCTTCCTTGCATGTGTACCTTGGGTGTATGCCCGACAAGCCCCCGAGCACATTGGAGTCGAGAGTAGTAGTTCGAGTAGTCTTGAAGCCTCTTCGAGTAGTTCCTGAGCATCCTCGAGTACTGCTTGGAGAAGTCTTCAATAGTACTTGAACTGCCGCGAGGTTGGAAGGTGGTCCAGCTCATTTGTGTTGAAGACGAGATTTATATGGAAGTGCGATTGCAAAATCGCACTCCATATGGAGTAGCCCCCGAGCCTTAGGTTGAGTTGTAGACTCTGGCTGAGGGTCAATCTTGCTACTGCTTCTGTCTTGAAAAAATCAATTGATGAGTGTAGACTAGTAGCCCCCGAGCCTTGGAACGATTGAAGAATCAGTCCGAGGGTCTTCAATGTTTGCGGAAGTCATCATTTGAGTAATCTTGTAGCGTTTAGACCCCGAGCTTATTGCCAGGTGAGCCGTAGGAGCCACGTCGAGTAGTTGTTGGTGCTGATCCCCCGAGCTAGAGAGCTATTGGAGACTACTCGAGTTGTCATCAAGTAGTAATTTGGTGCGCAGCCCCCGAGTTCGGGAACTAGCCGCGCCGGTGGAGGTACGCGGAGCGTACCGGAAGTCGTCGCTGAAGCTTGACCTGAAAGTAGAGATGCGTACATTATGTAGCATTTTTGTAGAAATTGAATCTACAAATGACAAATACAAATATGAATATAGATGTAAATGTCATGTGTCATGCTCTTGTTGTGGTCGTTAGGCGTCGAGTAGTTAGCTCGATGCGGTTTAGCGCCCGATCTCCGTGGTCATTTGTTTAGCCATAGGCTTGGGGGCATGAAGGCATGACGGGAGAGAGCTGGTTTAAGCGCCCGTCTGCGAGGAGCTGTTTAGCCGTAGTCGCTGGGGACGTGGAGGCATGACAGGAGAGCCGAGGCTTTGCGCAGATCAAGGCGTGTGCTACTGGAGCGAGACCATTAAGAGGTAGACGAAAGTAGTCGACATGGCGACAAGAGAGAGCGCGATTGCTCGTTGTTCTGCATGGCAGAGAGCAGGATTGTGTAGTGCCTCCTCAGGGTGTAGCCGTTGTGCGTCTCCAACACTCAGTACACGAAACGTCGTGGCAAGAGCCTCCTAATTTGGTGTACCAAGCCTATGACAGTCAGTCAACGGTCCCCAAGGAATAGCTAGCACTGTGTAGCTCTGCTGGCAGGTAGCCGTTGAGAGACGTACACGAAGTAGTCTTCAGCGTTGGTTCCTGTATGCAGAAAACAAGCCGAAGAAGAAATAATTATTGAAATAAGTGACTTAGCTTGATTCGCGGACGAGAGTCAACGAAGCCGTGGCGGTCAGTGATGGAGCCGCGACGGTTATTGCTGAAGTCGACTAGTCGGAGGTGGATCCGACTAGTTGTTGATGTCGCGGGAGCCGTCCTTGACTAGTTTTCTAGTTGAAACCAGTCGAGATGAGTAGTCGAAGTAGTCATACGCCCAGAAAACGACGTCGTGGCGGCGTACGGCGTAGTCGATGTAGAGCCGCTGCGGCCGAGAGACGAGTACCTGCGGCACACGGCAAGGTTGACGTAGAGCCCATGCGGCCGGGTGACGAGTAGTCGCGGCGCACTATGTAGTTGTACTCGAGTAGTTGAAGTAGGTGTACTCATGTACGTCTTGCCGTGTGCACCAAGCAAATTGGTCTTGAGTATAATGCTCCCAAATTTTGTTTTTCTCGGACAGGAGTTCATAATTGCCTTCACATGATTGCTCTGTTCCGTGCTTGACGTGTTGGCAGCTTCGTCCCTTATTTCAGAACGGAGAAAAGTAACCCTGGAGACCGAGTCAGCGTCATATGTGCAGTGCCTGATCTAGTCGTACGTCCTTCTTTGTGTCGAACTCGACGGATGCGTTGCGCCATGCAAGAGCCTGATAGCAAACAACGCAATTGTATCGCGACGGGTTGATTGGTCTTGATGCTTCCATGCGTGGCGGTGACGTGCCCAGATGAACACGCCGAGTTGCCGAGAGGTAGCTCAGGATAAATCTGAACTCGACCTTCGATGATAGCGTCTTGAGATTGATAGCGAACACACCAAGTCGCCGAGAGACAGTTCAGGATAAATCTGAACCTGACGAGTCGTCAAAATCAAATAATTTTGTTGCTAAAGATGCTTCAAATTCGTCGGTGATCATGATGATGGCCCCACGGTGGGCGCCAGCTGTCGGTGTTTAAACCTCACGACCTCCATGGGAGGTACCCGCAGCAAGGTAGAAGGTGGGGATCGCCATGATCTGGAACCCAAAGGTATGCGCGAGGACACAAGACACGAGATTTATACAGGTTCGGGTAGCCGGAGTAGCTACCCTACGTCCTGTTTGGGGTAGTATTGCGCCCTGCGCTTGGTGTTGTTCCACGGAGGGATTGTAGATGTCCTCCTAGGTACCCGACCCTCCTTTATATAGTCCAGGGGGCGGGTTCCTAGTCAGTTACAAGGCAAGAGTCCTAGTAGGATTACACAGAGCGAGTCCTAGTAGGAGTCCGTATTCTACTCTTTTTCCTTCCTTGCATGAGTACCCGGGGTGTATGCCCGACACAACCCGAACAAGTGCGTTTTCCGCGTACCGTCGGGCAAACTACTCGGCTTCATCATCAGCCATCGCGGCATCGAAGCCAATCCCGAGAAGATCTCCGCCATCACCTGCATGAAAGCTCCCACGTGCATCAAGGACGTGCAGAAGCTAACCGGGTGCATGGCGGCCCTGAACAGATTCATCTTGAAGCTTGGAGAACGAGGGCTCCCCTTCTTCAAATTACTCAAGCATCAAGAGAAGTTCGCGTGGACTCCATAGGTAGACCAAGCCCTTGCTCAGCTCAAGGACTTCTTATCCAAGCCACCGGTCCTCACGGCTCCTCGCAAAAAGGAGCAGCTACTGCTCTACCTCGCTGCGACTACTCACGTGGTCAGTACTGCCATCGTTGTCGAGCGGCAGGAAGACGGCCACGCCTACGCAGTCCAGCGACCAGTCTACTTCATCAGCGAGGTCCTGTCGAAATCTAAGGCACGTTATCAACCAGTACAGAAGCTACTGTATGTAGTGCTCATCACCTCGCGGAAGCTACAACACTACTTCCTGGAGTACTCAATCTCCGTCGTCACCGACTACCCGCTCGGTGACATCTTGCGGAACCAAGATGCTACTGGAAGGATCTCGAAGTGGGCAGTCGAACTCGGCGCCCTCAACATCGACTTCAAGCCACGAACAGCCATCAAGTCGCAGGCACTAGTTGACTTCATGGCAGAGTGGCGGGAAAATCAGCTACCTACTCCGACTGAGCACCCAGAGCATTGGGTGATGTACTTTGACGGCTCACTCAAGCTTGAAGGCGCAGGAGCAGGGGTACTCCTGATTTCCCCAACGGGCGAACAACTCAAGTACGTCCTGCAGATCTTTTGGAAGGTCTCAAACAACGAAGCCGAGTACAAAGCTCTACTACACGGACTCCGCCTCGCAGCTTCATTGGGCATCAAGTGACTACTAGTCTACGACGACTCCGCAGTGGTCATCAACCAAGTCAACAAGTCCTGGGGCCGCAACAAGGAGAACATGGACGCCTACTGGCTAGAAGTCCGCAAGCTCAAGAACAAGTTCTACGGTCTCGAGTTCCATCACATCGTCCGCGACAACAATGTTGCAGCGGACGTCCTGTCGAAGCTTGGCTCTACTCGTGCTCAAGTACCGGCGGGTGTCTTCGTCCACGAGCTTCACGCGCCATCCATACCGGAGACGGCGCCACCGACCACTGATCCAGCACATCCCCCAGCTGGCCAGGAGGTCATGATGATAGACGTGGACTGGAGGCAACCCTTCATCGACTACATCCGCGAGCAGAAGGTTCTCTCAGACAAGAACTTGGCCGAGCAACTCATCCGCCATGCCAAGTCCTACATCCTAGTCGGAGACAAGCTCTACAGGCAGGGCGCATCTTCCAGAGTACTCATGAAGTGCGTCCCCTGAGAAGAAGGCAAGGGCATCTTGGAGGAGATCCACAAAGGCGTTTGAGGCAACCACGCGTCCTCACGCACGCTGGTCACCAAGGCTTTTCGACGAGCTTTCTACTGGCCCACGACGCTGGGCGATGCCGAAGAACTCGTCAGAAGGTGCCAAGGGTGCCAATACTTCGCCAAGCAACAACACATCCCGGCCTACAAGCTAGTCACCATACCACCAACCTGGCCTTTCGCCTGCTGGGGGCTCGACATGATTGGGCCTCTCCCGACTACGCCAGGTGGATTCAACACAGTCTTGGTGGCCATCGACAAGTTCACTAAGCGGATCGAGGTCAAGACGGTCACATGCCCCAAGGCTGACAGAGTAATCGACTTCTTGGATGAACTCGTGCATCGCTATGGATTACCCCATCGCATCATCACAGACCTGGGCTCCAATTTCAACAACCACCAGTTCTGGGAGTACTGCGAGAACAGCGGGATCGACGTCCGATATGTCTCAGTCGCCCATCCTCGGGCGAATGGATAGGTCGAGCGTGCCAAAGGGATGGTACTCGACACCCTCAAGATGTGATTGCACGATGCTGCTAACTCAAAAGGAGGCAAGTGGATCAAGGAACTACCCAATGCACTCTGGGGACTGCGTACCCAACCCTCCAAGCCAACGGGACAATCGCCATACTTCCTGGTCTACGGCTTCGAAGCAATTCTCCCTACCGACGTCATGTGGGATTCGCCAGCAGTAGATCAATACGACGAAGGCATATCCGAAGATAGCAGGCGGGTTTATATCGATGGACTCGAAGAAGCTCGTTGTGCTGCCCTCGTCCAATAAGCAAGGTACCTTGAAGGCATCCGACGCTACCATGATCGCAACGTCAAGGAACGCTCCTTCAACGTTGGCGACCTCGTCCTCCGCCGCATCTAGAACACGGAAGGACTACACAAGCTAAGCTCGCCATGGGAAGGTCCCTTCACAGTTGCAAAGGTGACTGGACCAGGCTCTTACCGCCTCCAGACCCTTGAAGGCGAAGACGTCAGCAACTCGTGGAATATCGACCAGCTCTGTCGATTCTACGCCTAGTCTCTCGACTACCCTAGGGGCTCAAGCCTGTATGACTACTCCAAGACCCCTTCGCTGTAAGCGGCCTTCGGGTCCAGGCACTAGTCTCCGGACTACTCTACTCCAAGATCCAGCGTTCACGGCTACTAACGGGTCTCGGGCTGCTCAAAGCGTCAAAGGACTCCATCAGCGGTCTATCAAGAGACCATGTACTTCTAGATCCAGCCTATACGGCTACTAACGGATCTACTGTTGTAAGCGGCTACGCGCCCTAGCACTAACTTAGCTGTAGGCGGCCTCCGGGTCCTTGCGACTACACTTGTAAAACGGCCCTGGCCATCCAGGTGTACTTCTTCCAGTAAGAAAGTTTGATTATCCATCAACCAACTTACTGTGTTCCCTCAACGAGCCTACTGGCGAGTACCACTACTCGTGACAACTCCTCGATGAGCACTCCGCATATATATCTCGCGACAACGACTACTCATTTATGGAAGCTTTCTCATTCATACTTAAACAAGTTCATTACAACTTTGTTTATATACAACTATTGCTACAAAGCTAACCCTACAGGACTACTGGAGGTTCAGCTTTCCGGCGACCTGCTCAGCTATTGGCGCCATCTGCTCCAGGAGCTCCGCATATTCCTCATTCCCGTGACTACGTCCACCGGAGCCTTGGGGAAGTACGACTTCATGTACGCCAAGACTTGATTGGGGATGGACTTCGCCAGATGCTTGACGTATGTCGCCAGACGACCGGGAGTCTCTCTCAGCCGGTCAACCAATGGAGCAATCTTCGGCCCGCCCGGTTAAGGCACCAGCAGCCTTGCAATGGGAAGTGCGGCTTCTTCAAGTTCTTTGAGTTGTCCCCACAACTTCTCGCAATCTTTGTTCAACTTTTGCAGAGATTTGTAGCAGTTGACAACATCATGGTCCGAGGCAATTCAAAGCTCCATGTGCTTATCGCACTCGTAAGCCAACTACTTATAATCATATTCAAGTACCTCGCGGGCCTCCTTCTCCCGGCAGAAGAGGTTCTTCATGTCGACTTCTGAGGCCTTCAGCTGCTCAACCCAGGTCTCAAGCTCTGCAATCAACAAAGAAGGCAGGGTTAGACTACTCCAGGGTACTTCCAATAGGTACTCGACAAGACAGCAGCATACCTTTGTTCTTGTTGCGGAGCGACTTGTTCTTGCGCACCAGTTCGTCGCTTTTCGCCTGCATGTCTTGGACTTCATTATGATACTGGGCGAAGGCACCGTCAAGCTTCGACTGGAGCATGGTGGAGTGCTTCCTGGCCTTCTCGAGTTCTTCCTCCAATGCTTCTGCCTGGAGCACTGTATCGCCGTATCCTTGGAGCATCTCTTTTCTATCGGGATCTCTTCACGACATCCTGCAGCAGACAACAATTGTTACTCGGGTACTCAGCACTTATGGCAGACTGACCATCCAAGGCTACTGATAGCTTACCTTCATCCACTGCTCGGCCCGGCGCATCGCCTCAAAGTTGCGCGCTACCACTGCCGGGTCGACAAGATCGTCCGCCAGAAGCTCGATCCCACCACAACTAGTCGTGGCGGTCCCGGACATCGGTGCCAACGGATTAGCTCCGCATCCTGAATCTCTGGCGAACGGACGACTACTTCCAGGCTTGATTCTGGCAGTACTTCGTCGCGCTTCTCTTCGGCCATCGCGGGGGCTCCTCCGCTGGCTACCTCCGCCGGCTCGGTTGCTGCTCTGGCGGCTTCTTGGGTGCTTCCCTCGGCTTTGGCCCCTGTCAACAGAAGACACACGAGATTAGTTTCCCGGGGGCTACGACTACTCCTCGAGGAAGACTGCGTTTGCGCAGTGTACTCACCTTCTACCATGCTGGCCTCAGGCAGTGAAGACTCAACGGTCGGCGCCACAGTCTAAGCTTGGGGGAGGGGAGCGGACTCCTCGGCGGCTGGCGTGGAACCTTCTTTAGCCACTGTCGTGCTGGGTTCATCTCCCTCCTAGGACAAGTCTGTTAATTTCCTGCACAGTACACAATCGGTTGTCAACCAAGTACGACTACCAATCTACATGTACTACTCGGGAAATATCTTCACTCACAAGCTCGACCGGACAATAGTCACGGTCGGGGCGCCAAGTATGCTGGCGATGTCGACAAGTCCGGCTTCAGCAAGCGCCTCTTCTTCGGCTTCAGTTGCCGCTGGTTCCTCCATCCTGCCCTCAGAAACAGGCGCCTGCGGTTCGACTTCCGGGGGGGGGGGGGGGGGGGGGGCTAGGCTACGGCTTCTTTCAGCCGGTTCCCCTACCGTCTCCCAGTCGCCTTCATCCCCTTGGTCTACGAGGTCGGGAGGCGGAATCTCCTGCAAGCACTCGGAACTCTATTGTCAGCATACACAACATTGCAAGACAAGTAGTCAACTACTCTACTCAAAGAGTTTACCTCTTGAGACGTAGTCTCAGTGACCTTCAACTTCTTGGCGACACGCTTGCGTGCCACGTTGCGCGGCCTCCTCGGCGGCGCAGGCAGACTAGCCTCCAAACTAGTCGGAGGATCATGGATGAGGGGGACATTAGGCGGTCCAGGGCGGCTGAACCTCGACCGCAGCTGGAACCACTCCTGAAGCGTTTCTTCGTCTTCCTCGTCTGACGTGTCCTCGACGATGACGGTGTCGTCACCTTCGCCGACTTCGCGGCGTTCCTTGGCTTTGCCTTCCCTTGCTCCGGGATATTTACAAGTCGGGGAGGCGAAGCTGGCTCAGAGACAAACTTTACTATGTCCTCCTGCAACAAGCACATTGGGTGAGAACGACTACTACCACATAATCAGTACCCGTACACTGAGTGCGTCTACTGACCTCATTCGATAGATGAGCGACGGAGTACTCGGGGATCGGACAGGGTGACTAGAGAGGGGGGGAGTGAATAGGAGCCGGTAAAAATTCTTCCCAAAGAACCCGGCCTATGTCCTACTCAAAACCCGGTCACACACAAGCGATGGATCGAATCACGCACCAATCGCCAAGACCACGAGGTTATGGATCAACCTCTAGCCTTAGGAACGATTCCTTGAAGCACACGCGGAAGCAATAGAAAGGGAAGGAAGGAATCGAACCAAGAAGCAAAGCACACAGGCTCTGGCGGACCGTTCGCGCAGGAGGGGCGGACCGTCCGCAAGAGCCGCGCGGTCCGGCCGGCACCGCGGGCCGTCCGCACCCGGCCGCGGACCGTCCGGCCTTAGCCACGGACCGTCCGTTAATTCTACACGAACGACCCAAAGACACCCCCGTGCCACGGACCGTCCGCGGGGAGCATGCGGACCGTCCGCCAAGCACCCGCGGACCGTCCGCCCGACACCGCGGACCGGTCCGAAACTTCGTCCAACCAAAAACCAAAATCACAACGGATCGAAACAAAGGACGAGCAAGAACACGAAGAACTCGGGACGAACTCGAGCGGCGCGGACCGTCCGCCGGAGGCCGCGGACCGTCCGCAGGCTCGGACGAAACGAGAAAAATGCCCGACCTCGAAAGTCAACTCCCCCAAATCATCATCGGATTTCCCAAACGGTTGAAGGCTGTGGAGACAAGGGTTTGGGTACTTGAAAAGCGTCACACAAGGATGCTATAACCCAAAAATCTTGCCTCCTAACTCCCTAAATCACGGGAATCGCGAATCCTTTGAGCACCACCAAAACCTAGAGCACCGAACGAAAACTCACGAATCGAAGTAGTTTCCGGCGTTTGAGGGCACAAGATCAAGCACAAAGATGCACAAGACATCTATCCATGTTTCCCTCAAAGAAATCCGGGAAGAAACTCACTCAAATCCGCGGAATCACACCGGGAACAAAGGCACGGAAATAAGCACAAAAAGCCACGAAAAACAACCCCGAATCTTCTATACAAACCAGGAAAGATTCACAAGGTCTAGCATGCCGCCCTAGCATCCATCCCTCTCAACAAATCTCTCATGAAGCTCTCATGCTAGCCTAGAGAAAATAGGAAGGAAAATAGCTACGAAAATGAGAAAGAGGAGGGGGGAAATGAAAACCTAAGTCACAGAGAGAGCCCGCCATCAACACACACTCCAGGCTTATATATCAGGTCCCGCCGGAGTGGTAAATGACTCGACTACCCCTAACTAAACTACTGGCGATACAACCCACGTAGGGGCATTTTGGTAATGTTTGTGGGTCTTCCCATCGGACGGCCACGCCTTTGCCGCACCCCGCGTCCTCCCGACGCAAGCCATGCGATCCCGCCGCGTGTCCTCCGCCTCGAAGCTTCCCGACACGCCGGATCCCGTCTCCGTCGTGTTGGGCCCTCGGACTTGGTTTTGAGGCCCAAACCAAGAAACGCGTCCACCGATGGTTTTGTGGGGAAACCACCAAACCCCGCGTGCTCGGTCGGCCTCCCGCCAAACCACTTGACTTGACCGCCACCGTGCACCGGCTCACTTGTCCATGACTTCGTCTTGCTTGTGTCGCCACCATGTGACCCGCACCCAGTCCCGCTGTCCACCGGGTCCCTCGAACCGAGCCTACTTGTCTCTCCATCTCCGGAGGCCCCTCAAGGCTGAAGACTTTTCGCGCCCGTTCTTCACCTGCAACAACACGAACTAGGCCGCAGCCTACACCTGCGCACTAAGCCAAGAGTCAGTCCAACACCCATTGTCAATCACTCATCACTAAGGAGCGGTCATCCACCGACCACTGGGACGCTCCTGGTCCTCACTACTGACCTCATTCGATAGATGAGCGACGGAGTACTCGGGGATCGGACAGGGTGTGTACGCCGGCATGTCCTTGAAGATCCTGTCCAGCCTATCAATGATGTCGTCATCATCAATCTCATTGCCAGGCATCCGCGACGAGTCGCCCTCGCTGGTGTATTGGTAGCCTAGGGTATCGCGTGCCATCAGTGGTTGCACCCTCCTCTTCATAAAGCTGAAGGCCACATGTTCGGCCCTCAGCCCGGCTTCCCTCAAAGCCTTGATCTTCAGCAGTAGTTCGGGTAGTTGGATACCCTCCTGCATCGTCGGCTCCGTATTCCACCATGGCCGGTGCTTCGGCTGCTTCCCGCTGGGCTTCGGCAGCTCCGGGTGGTGGTTGGTGATGTAGAACCACTTCGACTTCCAGTCCTGGTTGGAGTCAATCAACTTGTACACCAAGTAGTGCTCAGTGGCGTCTTCGCGCATCTGGATGCCGGCCCCTCCGACTACTCGCGGGACGTTGGCGCTCGGCTGGGGTTTCACACAGAAGACCTTCCGGAACAGTACCCAGTGGGGCTTGATCCCCAAGAACACTTCGCAGAAATGTACGAAGACAGATACGTGGAAGATACCATTGGGGTTGAGGTTGAGGTACTCGGTGCCGTAAGAAGCCCCTTGAAGAAGTTGCTCGCTGGGAGGGCCAACCCGCGATCCACGAATCGCGCGAACATTGGGATCTCATCGGGATTCTTCTCCATCGGGTATGGATCTCCCGCAGCGGCGCGCCACATGTTGACCTCCTTCTCCCGGATGAACCCGCTGTTCAGCAGCGCCAACAGGTCCCCAGTCTTCGCTTTGGATTTATTCCACTCCTTGTTTGGATTCGGGCGCGGGGGCGACACTGGCAGTGTTGACCCTCCAGCAGGTCCAGCAGCCTCCTCGTAGGATCTCTTCTTCCCAGCGGCGGTATTCATGCTCTTGGATGGTGAGGGCTTCATTCTCCAAGTGCAGCGGGTTTTCACTCGCATTCGCTTGGGGGCTGCGGCGATGGCTACTGGCGGCGGTGCGCGTGGATCTACGATTTCCCGTGAGATGGCAATGTGCACTGGCGGCGGATTCTTAGCGAGATCTGGCTCGAATGGCTGCAAGTGTGGGGGTGCAAAACCCTAAGGATTTTGGCTTTTATTTATAAGTCTACCGGCGGCTCCGCAACGGCCGGATGGATATGTATCAAAATAGCCGACTCAGCGGCGGCGCCTGACCTTTCAACTTCCAGTAGTCGATGCACCGTATCTCGGGGGCTCGGCTACATCTACTTAATTCCCTGGGTAGCGACAAGATTCTAGAGCAACTCAGGACACATTCTACATTCAAGATGACCCTTCAATTCGAGAGGAAGTACTCGACTCAAGGCTCGGGGGCTCCGTGCCACGTGTCCTTCGGTTTTTTCTCCGGATTTTGCGGGATAATCTTGCCAGAACTTCAGATTGACCCTCAGCCAGAGTCTACGACTCAACCTAAGGCTCGGGGGCTACTCCATATGGAGTGCGATTTTGCAATCGCACTTCCATATAAATTTCGGCTTGAAGACAACACGAGTATTGTTGAAGACCTTCAAGGGCGGAACTCGAGGACGCTTGGGGACTACTCGAGAAGACTTCAGGATTACTCAAGGATCAGCTGGAGTACCTTCCAGCCTCGGGATGCTTCAAATATTCTTGAGGACTTTCGGCTTGTAGTACTCGGGGACGCTTGAGGACTACTCGCCAAGGCCGTCAAGGCTACTTGAAGCTATCCTGCTCGACTACAAAGTACTCGGGGGCTTGTCGTGTGGACCTCCCTGGGCCCACTACCTCGATGGGTACCAGGACCAACTACTCGGTGGGCCCCTGAGACTACCCGGTTTGTGCCACACGACACCTGATGGCGTGAGGCACAAGGACTATGGTGGAGAAGTACTCGAATAGGAAGCTACACATACCTTGTACTGTGTAGAGGACTCCTAGACGTACACGACTAGTACTCTCTCCCTAAACCGACCTGTAACCTTGCCTCCCGGACTATATAAGGCGAGGCAGGGGCCCTTCTCTCTCATTATGCATCATCTTGTAATCACATCCAATCAATCCAGAGCTACATAGCACACAGGACGTAGGGTATTACGCACCTCGCGGCCCGAACCTGTCTAAAATGTGTGCCACGTGTCTGCTCCTTCGAGTTACCGATCTCGGCGAGGCCACATTCATCTACCTCGGGTACACCCCTTGGTAGGTTGCCGGTCTAAAACACCGACAGTGACTTCGCCATTGTGTTTTTTCCTTTTTCTTCAGCACCGTCCTTCAAGTTCTTCGGGCTACATCGATCGATCTCCAGCAAGCTTGTGAGTACCGTTTTATGGAATAAACCTAGGCTTTAACCTTCGGGTGCATCACTGAGGTTTCGTCTAGTTCTTTATTCACCCTTTATCGATATTAGCTAGATCCGCAAGTTTCCGTACCAACTCTTGTAGTTTTAGCTTTTATCACTAATTTATCTAGCTCGATCTAGATCTAGTCGGCTTCCACTATCACAGCCAATCCGGACCCATTCGAGCGCTAACATCACAATTGGCTGACCCAGCTGATTCTTGACACATACTTACACTTCGGCTGCTTTCGAGTCTGTCGATCCTGTTTCTCTGTACCGGCCGATTGACAGATACACATATTGTTGAAGACCCCTCGGTTCTCTAGCCGATCCTTAATATTTTCCATTGTCAATCAACAGGTCAGATTGGCTGGCACGCCTCGCTACAGACCGGGGAGTCATGTGTGCTGCGCGCGGAGGTGACATCCTATTTTCGCGTCAATAAGTGCACATGATATTTAATAATAACCTATAAATATAAAGAAATAAATGCGATGATGTACCCCTGTCATGCATAATAATAGTTTCATTTAGAATAGATGCACCTGGCGGTTTTCTGCTATGACTATGGGCATATAATTTTATTTAATTGGGCCCCGCATGAATGACTAAATGAGGACCAGGAGCGTCTGGGGACTGGTGTATGGTCGCTTCTTAGTGATGAATGATTGACGATGTGGTGTAGACTATATCATAGCCGAGTACTGCAGGTTCAGGTTGCAGCTTGATTTGCATTGGTGCAGGTGAAGAGTAGGTGCGAAATTAAGGTCTTAGCCTTTCGAGGCCTCCGAGGAGTGGAGAGATAAGTAGGCTTGGATCAAGGGACCCGGTGGACAAGCGGGATCAAGCACGGGCTGCATGGTGGCAAGAAAAGCAAGACAAAGTTGTGAACATTAGAGTCGGTGCAGGGTAGAGGCTCACAATCGGAGTCTGCACATGGGGTTTGGTTGGTTAATCTACAAAACCAACACCGTGCTAGACGACGTGGCGGCTAAGTCAAGAGGAGCTTTGGCGTGGAGGCTGCACCGAGTCCGCGGGGTTTGCGGTGGTTCACCACAAGATTGCTGGGTTCTAAGAGCCACAAAGTCAAGTCTAGAGGCTCGTCGTGGCGTAAAAGGTATCCTGGTGTTGTAAGGAATCAGATGCTCATAGCGTAAGAGGGGGAGCGGGTGAATTAGGCAATCTAAAATGAACTTAACCTATGGCTTCACTATTTTTACACAAAGATAAACTAGAACATGCTATCTAGATGTGCAACTAAAGTTGTTCTAGTGTGAAACTCCCATCCCAACAAGGTTTGCAACCTATAGCCAATCCTAGCAAGATACTACTCTAGGAAAGTAAAGGCAAACAAAGATTGCAATAGGGTAAATGTAGAAACGTAAATGTGATGAGAGGAAGCAAATTCTTGACACGCAATTTATCCCGTGGTATCGGTAGGCACTAAGCCACCCCTAGTCCATGTTGTTGAAGCACTCACTCAAGAGTATTGCTTCCCGGTCACCAAGTCTCTCCCAAGAGTGCCACTTGACTCACCATAAAGGCTCACCACTTAGGCACTTGCCAAGCTCCCTTGGTCACCTTGATGCCGCCTCCAGTAAGGAGCTTCTCCACCAAGGAAGGGGGTCTCCACATCCCCCGCACAAAGTGTCATCGCCGCTCCACACCAAGCCGGAGGGTCGAAGACGATTTCCGGTCAGCCACTTAGGCCCCAAGGCTTCTGGCGAACATTGTACACCTTGATTCACTCAAGAATCACCTCACAAGGTTGGCACAATGTTGCACTCACTCAGCTCTAAGCTAAGCCTAGCACTAAGCACATACACTAAGCATATGCAAGTCTAAGGGTGAGCAATTAAGCACTTGGATGGATTGGATATGATCTTCTAGGTTTCTTGAACTCCTCTGCACTTCCACATAATCCAACAACCTCAAATGGGCGGGTGGAGGAGGTATAAATAGCCCAAGGCATGAAACTAGCCGTTGGCTAAAATAAAGCTGCTGAAAGTAGTACCGTCGGATGATCTGATGCTACCTTTTTCTGGGTGTCGGTTCATCCGGTGCTACTAGTGTCGGTGCGGAATATGGTCCCGACACTAACCAGTAGATAGCGCCTAAGTTTATCCCTCTATGGTCGATGCCAAGCAACAAATGACACAAGGTTTATCCTGGTTCCGGCCGAGGGGGCCGTACGTCCAGCAGTGGCGTGCTCGTGGCACTATATTGCTCGGCACCGGGGGTGCTTGTAGTGGGGCAAGTACAAGCAAGGTGGGAGAAGAAGCGTGGCTTCCAAGTCCCTGGTGAGTGGCTGGAGATGTTATGGGAGAATAAGAGAGTGAGTGCACAATGCGCCGTGTTCCTCTAGCTTCGTCCCCCCGCGGCTGGGGGCTCGCTTCCCCTTTTATAGGCCAAGGGGGCGGCGAGTTACATACACGCCGCGCTACCTAGCTACGTGTAGGAGCACGTCGTGCTACGGTGCAGAGCGGGCGATCGTCCGGATGATCCACGCTGCGATCCGGCCATGATGGCCTACTTCGTACCCGAACGGTGGCGGTTCGAGGGTAGGAGGCGGCGGATGGTGATGGCGTTCTCGATAGGCTTCGAGGGAGGTGCGCGATGATGGCGGTACGGGGCACGGGAGCGGGCGAACGGCGTTCCTTCCCAATGAGCTCTGCGGTGGCGGAGTGGTTGCTGCAGTGTTTGGGCGTGCGCCTGTGGAGTCAGGCGTGCGCCCGCACGCGTGGGTACGGCGGCCGCCGCGCGTTCGATGGCCGGGATGGCCACCCACCGGCCTAGCGCCCCTCACCTAACCTGCAAGGTCACGGGAAAGTGGAACCGAGGGTGCGCCCGGCCCCCTTTCGAGGGCCGGGCGCGTTAGCCGTACAGCGGCGTGCGCACGGTGTCACGGGACTGACACCGGCCGTACCGCACAGTCCATCCCACAGTGGCGGGGATGGGCACCTTCCATGGGGAGTTGGTGCGGCGGCACCGGGGCGTGAGCCCCGGGCGCATGATGGCGCCGTCCTGCGGCGTCAGGGCGTTAAATGCCCAAGTACGGGGCCGGCGCACGCGTGCGGGGCGCCCGTGATCGTGGCGGGCCCGGCCGAGGGCGGAGCGGACCCTCGAGCGAGGGCGGGACTCGCTCGAGGGGGAGCGCGCCCTCGAGCGGGGGCGGGGCCGCTCGAGGGAAGGGTCGCCCCTCGAGCGGGGCGGAACCTGTTTGAGGAGGGAGTTGCCCCTCGAACGGGGCGGAGCCCGTTCGAGGAGGAGCATGCCCTCGGCGCGGCGGAGCCTGCTCGAGGGGTCTTCCTAGGCGGGCTGCCTCGGTGGGCCTCCGAAGTCCTGCCGCATGGGCCGTACTCTGCATGGTTAGTCTCCTGCATGGTTAGGCTTAACTTATATTGATGCAGGAATTTAAGTAGGGGTTCCCCCATTGTTTGAGGGGACCCCTAGGGCGGTCCCCGACGGTAGCCCCCGAGCATCGCGGGTTTGCCATTGTGGCTCCCGCGGTGCCGGAACCTACCGATAGGACGTTCTTCCCTCCTTGTTTGCGAACGCTATCCGTGGGGCCACGTCGGCGGACCCGCGGGTCTAGCCCCGAAGCCTGCGCAGAGTGTGGGCTCTCTGCGAGGGGGTTTACCGCGAGCAATTCGGTCGAAAGGCGTGGCACATATGCCAACCGGCATCGGCGGTATTTCGGCCCGGCATCGGGGGTGGCACGCTCCCCTGTCACTGTCTCCGGCGGGTGCAATTCCAAGGAGGTGTAGCCGTGCGTCAAGCCCCCGAGCCTTGGCTGTTCGAGGCGATCGGGTCGAGCCTGACGTCTTGTTATTTATCGCGCCCTCGCCGTCCCTCCGCGGGTCGGGAGGTGAGGTTTCCACGACTCCCATCGAGCGGGTCGCGAATCGCGGATTCCTCTTCGAGCGCTAGCGGGTGGTTCAAGTGGACGTCCATGCCCCGTTCGATACGGGTAGGCCGCGCGGTCGGAGACACGTCCATGGAAGCGCTTGCGTGGGTTTGCTAGGTGGGGCTCGGTCCCGTTCGCTAGGGACCGAGGGCGCGGAAGCTCTCCCTCGGTGGGATCCCCCCGCTAGGCGCCCTCGCCGGCTCTCGAACACGACATGTGGGGCACCCTCGAGCCGACGGGCTCGAGGAACGGCTCGAATGCGCGTGCCCTCGTCGTCCCTAACTGCGAGATGCGGGGGCGCTGTTCGAACCCGTCGAGGGTCGGGCTTCGAACCCCCGATCGGTAAGGCCGTGCGGGGCCGTGCGTGGGACGGCCCCGTCTTTTCACGTTTGCGGCCGTCGAGGGGTGCGGGCGTGCCCGATCCTCGAGGTGCTTGTTGGCGGCGTGGCGCGGTATGAGTGCTTTCGGTGTCGCTCTATTTCAAGCGTGACACGGGCGATCCTCTCACGCGCGTGCCTTCTTTCGGAGGGTTGACATCGTCTCGAGTTGGGGGTCATGCCGCTCGAGGGTCCTACGTGGCATGGGTGCCCGCGGTGGCTCCGCTCTACATCGAGCAGGTCCGGGCGACCTTCTCACGCGCGATATCCCACCGAGGGTCGCCTTGTTTCGAGTTGAGGGTCATGCCGCTCGAGGGCTTCACGTGGCATGGGTGCCGCGCGCCGCCTCGCTCTACACCGAGCGGGTCCCGGCGACCTTCTCACGCTGTCACCCATCGAGGGTCACCTTTGTCTCGAGCCGAGGATTCGCCTCGCTCGAGGGTTCTCCTTGCTTGGCAAGGGGCCGGGCATTTGGTGCCCACGCGGGCGTGGCCGCGGGGTTTTGCGGCGCGGGCGCGCCTTTTAGGCGGCGCGGCCGCGCGCGCGCGTAGTGGGCGACGTGGCGGCGGACGTGACGGTTTCGCCTCGGTCGCCGCCGGTCTCGCCGTAATGATGACCCGCTGCGGGGTTAGAGTCGCCTGCGGTCGTGGTGGGGCCCGCCCGTCGACGCGATGGAAAGATTCCTGCGATTCTTGTTGGCGAGGCGTGCGCTCGGAGAACTCGCCGGTTGCCTATAAAAGCTGCGGTGAGGAAGGGACGGTGGTTTTTTACCTTGGCTCCTCACCGTTTTCGGTCCTCCAGACCCTTCGCCTTCGTTTTGCTCTCGCCACGCGCGGTTTCGTTGCTTAGAGCTTTTCTTCTCGCTTCCTTGTCCTCCGCCCCCGCGCTCGTTCGTCCCACGCTTATGGCGCCGCCTCGGCCCTTCCGATCGGGGTCTTGGAGCCGTACGCGTGGGGAGAAGTCGACCGTGACCCGGCTCGCCACGGGCGGCCGGTCGCCGCCGGCCGGCTCTCGGCCAACGAAGAAGGGCGCCGGCGGAGTGGATCGTGCCGCCATCGTCGCACCTCGAGCCCAATCCGCCGGGAGGGATACGTGGTGAGCTTCCTCCGCTACCACGAGCGCGGCTTCAACGCGCCGGCGAGCACATTTATGCGGGCGTTGTGCTTCCACTACGGGGGTGGAGCCGCGAACTTCGCCCCCAACGCGATCTCGCGGGGCGGCCACATTCGTGGGCGTCCGCGAAGGGTACACGGGGATCCCGATCAAGCGGGAGCTGCGGGTACATCTCTTCCGCGCGGAGCTCATCACGCGGCCTACGACGGAGCCGAGGGACCCGCGCGCGGTGCGCGCCGGCGGGATGTCACTCGCCCTGCGGGGGCAGCTCAAGGAGTTTTACATCCCCTGCACCATGACGACGAACAACGCCGGCTGGGAGCGGGGATGGTTTTATCTGCGCAACGCCGAGCCCGGCCTCCCTCCCTACACCGGTCGGGTGTTCAAGAAGAGGCCGGACCGCTGGGGCTACGGGTTGCCCACGGCCAACCACCGGGCGCGGCAAGATTCCGCCCTCGCCGCCTTGCGACGGCTGGCGAGGGAAGGGCTCAACGCGATGGGCGTCCTCGCCTTTCTTCATCACCGGCGAGTCGTGCCGTTGATGGAGAGGCCCCTCTGCATCTTCGAGATGACGGAGGCGGCCAACCCCGTCGACCTGGCGAGGTCGCGGATGCTCCCGACGCCGCCGGGAGCGGCCGTTCGCGCTCACCGGGCGCGGAGTGCCGTCGACACCGGGGACGCCACCGCTCGCGGGTCGGACCCCCGTGGGATATCGAGATGCTCCCCACGGGCCGGCCGGTGAGTAGAGTTCCCGATTTTGCTTCCATCCTTGGTCTTGTTTTTTGATTTACGACGTGCCATTGTTACTCTTGCGCGCGGTGGTGCGGTTCAACGCCGCCAAGTCCGTTCCACCCACCCCCGACTCCCGTGCGCTCGGCCGGCGGCGCGGCGGGGGAGCGGCGAGGAGCGGGCGGCGCGCGGGCGGGAGCACGCAAGGCGGCGCCAAGCGCGCCGCGACGCGCGGTCCGCGTAGTACGGCGGCGGGAGGAGGCGGGGCTCTCCTCCCCCGACATCGAGGAGCCCTCGTCCTCGGACCGGGACGAGGGAGGGAGGAGTCCGAGGGGGAGGGCCCCTCGGACGGATGGCGCCCGCGCCCCCGTCGCGGATCTCGCGCGGCGTCGGGGGTGGCTTTGCACTGGGGGCGGGCGCGCGGCGCCCGCCGCCGGGCGGTCGTCGTCGGGGGCGGCACGCGCGCGGAGGTGCGGGCGCGCGCCACGGAGGCGCGCGCGGCGGACGCTCCCCGCGCGCGCGTCAAGCGTGCCCGCGCGTGGCGGGGAGCGCGTCCGCGCGCGCGGCATCCTCGTCGAGGGGCGCGTCGGTGGGCGCGCGCGCGCGCGGGCTAGCGTGCCGCCGCGTGTGGTGGCGGCATCGGGCGCGCCCACGCATGAGGCGGGCGTGCTGCGCGTGCGGCGGCGCGCCGTCGGGGGGCGCCGCGACGGCGCGGCCCCCCGCGCCGGCCTCGTCGGAGGCCTCGAGGAAAAGGAAGCGGGCCTTTTCCTCCGCGCGGTAAGGGAACCCGTTCTTCCTCTCGCTTGGCTTTAGTTCGGCGATTGTTAGACGCTCTAATCCTCCGTTCGCGTTTGCGCGGGCGGTGCCAACCGTCCCTCCTCTTGCACCGGCCAAGGTGCCGAGGACGGACGCGTCGATCCCCACCGGCGGCGTTCGTCGAGGGGGTCGCGCCCGGGGACGACGCGCGGCGGCGGGCACGAGCGCGCAAGGCCCGGCCGGGGCTTCGAGGCCCCGGCCGGTGGGTCAGTCCGCCGCGGCGCGGCCGGAGGTCGCCGGGGGCGGCCGGCGCCGGTCGCCATGGGGGCGCGGGCCGCGGCGGCGGCTACGGCGGAGGTGCCGCCGCGGTGGCGCGCCCCGCGGAGGAGGCGGAGCGGGCGCCACTCGCGGGAGCGCCCGCGGAGGTGGCGGCGCGGACGGAGGTGGCGGCAACGGCGCCGCAGCGGGCACCGCGGCCGCGGAGGCGCGGTGGAGGCGCCGGCGGAGGCGGAGCGGGCGGCTCCGCCCCGCCGGCGGTCCCCGGGCGGAGGTGGTGGAGCTCTCGGATGACTCCTCGCCGCACGGGTGGAACCGGTGGGCCGGGCCCCGGCCCACGAACTCTCCCCGAGCCCCGGGGAGAGGGCCCTCGTGAGGCGACACGAGGGTCGCATGATAGTGGGGGGCCGAGGGCACGACGCCGCGGCCTCGTCCTCCCATGCGGTCGCCCCGCCCGGGTGGGGGGGGCCGTGGAGGATCCCCGGCGTTCGGCCGACGCCCGGAGGGAGCGAGGAGCTGCGGGGCGAGCTCCGAGCCACGGCGCCACGCTCAACCGCGCGTTGAACGAGGCGGCGCGGGTTCACGGCGGCCCGGCCTGGATCGTCTTCCGGGTGAGCCACGGTTGCTCTTCTTCTTTCTCTTTTTCGCTTTCGCGCGGCGTATTCAAGACTTGGCGGCGACGAGGCTCGATGTGTGGATGCCGGGGAGCTTGAGCGCCGCGCGCCGCCGAGAAGTACGGCGCGTTCGACCGAGGGTGAACGCCGAGGCCCGCCGGCCCGGGAGCGATGCGGCGCTTTCGACGCGCTTGCGGAAGCTCTTAGGACGCCGGACGGTGGGCGGTCTAGCGGGCGATGGCGTGGTGCGACGTGCTCCCCGAGAGCTCGGGGGCGGGACGCGGCGCGTGACTCGAGCCTCGGGCGGATCCGCGCGGCCCTCGTCGATCGTGACGAGGCGCGCGTGGAATGCGCGCGAGGACACGGAGAAGACGCGGACGCCGGCCGCCACCGGGGAGGCGGAGGTGGCCACCGCTCGCGCCGAGGGCACGGGAGCTCCGTACGTCGCTCGAGGGGGCGCGGGCGCGGCGGCGCCGGGGGGCGAGGAGCGGGCGCGCGGGCGGGGGAGCCGGCGCGCCAAGGAGGCCGATGACCGAAGGCCGCCCTCGACGCCAAGGCCGCGGCTCTCGTCGCCGGCGAGGGGCAGCTCCGGCGAGGAGCGCGTCGCCCGCCAAGGGGCCGAGGGGGCGGCTCCGGCGGAGAGCGAGGCGCTCTTGGCGACGCCCGGACGGCGCTGGAGCGGGAGCGCGTTGCTCGCGAGGCGGCGGAGAAGTCGC
This sequence comes from Cenchrus americanus, assembly GCA_947561735.1. Lineage (NCBI taxonomy): Eukaryota > Viridiplantae > Streptophyta > Magnoliopsida > Poales > Poaceae > Cenchrus > Cenchrus americanus. The sequence goes on from OX387242.1 coordinate 196,168,239, forward strand.
TGGAGGAGCGGAACGCCGCATTCTCCGAGGTCGAGGATGAGGCGTTGGCGCTCAGCATCAGCAATGCCGCCCAAGAGATGGCCCTCGTCGAGCAAGGCGAGACCGTCCGGGGCCTCGAGGCGGCGCTTGAGTCCGTGCGCCGCGACCTCGATCTGGGGAGGCGACAAATCGAAGGTAAGCTATTGTCCGACCCCCGCTCGTTAGTTTTTGCTTTAGAGGGTTCGTTTCCCCTTTTCTGATTTCTTGTCGTCTTGTCGCTTCCAGGCTTGCGCACTGCCCGGGACACGGCTGGCCGGGCGGGCGAGGCCCTGCGGGGGCCTCCTACGACTCCTCCGAGCGGAGAGCTGCGGGGAGGCGCGGGACGCGGCCCTCGAGACCCGTCGCGTCGTCGAGGAAGGCGATGCCCGGGCGGCGGCTCGGCGGCCGCCGCCTACGCGCCCTCAGCGGCCACGTCACGGGGCGGTTGCGTCGGGCGTTGCACCTGGGCGTGCAGAAGGCCCTCGGAGTGGTGCGATCCCACTACGAGGTCAACCTCGAGGCGGTAGCGGAAGGCTACATCGTGCCCGAGGGCGTCGAGGACGAGGTGGCCATGGAGCGTGCGGACGCGCTTGCTGCTGACGCCGCCGAGTCGCTCGCCGAGGCCTTCGAGGAATTCCTCTTCCCGGACGCTGCTGATGTTGCCGCTCCACCCGCCTGAAAGCATCTGGGCGCTAGGCCCGTTTTTTGTTTATATGTATCAGAATTCTGGCCTCGTGGCCTCTTTGTTAAATAAACAGGTTATTTCGTGAACACGGGCAGCTATTTGTAAATGAAATCGCTTGCTTATTGCGCTTTTTGCTTCTTCTTCTTCCTGAGTAGATTCTAGTTAGGGGAGTCCGCCTTTCGCAGGGGCCCGCTGGGTTGGAGGCGAGAGAGACGGGCCATAGCCACGCGGCGTAGGCTGTCTCTGGCTCGCGCGCTCCTTCCACTGTGCCGCCTACGCCCTTTTCAAATCATGGCTCGAGGTTGAAGTAGGAAACAAACTTAGCGCGTGTTATTACGTTTTTTTGCGCGAAAAAATGGGACCATTTGGGGGGGGGGGGTGCCCCCCCGCAGTAGCCCCCGAGGGTAACTTGGGTTTCAGGGGAAAGCCGAGTTGCCCTTTTATTATACTTGGAGTATTTACATAGGTAACACCAACTGGGGCGTTGGCCGTGTGTTTGTACAACAGAAAATACTTGGAAATCCTAGCTAAGGGTAGAAGCGACGTAGCTGTTGGATGTTCCAAGCGTTGGTGAGTTCTTCGCCGTCTTCGTTGGCCAGCTTGTACGTGCCTGGTTTGAGCGCCTTCACCACGACGTAGGGTCCCTCCCATGGGGGCGATAGCTTGTGGCGCCCTCGATTGTCTTGGCGTAGCCTTAGGACCAAGTCCCCCTCGCTGAAATCCCTGCGACGTATCTTGCGTGCTTGGTAGCGCCGTAGGGACTGTTGATATCTTGCGGAGTGCATCAACGCCACGAGGCGTACTTCGTCCGGTCCCGGTCCCGGCGAGTCCTCGCGGGCTCGGCCGGTTAGCATCCTCGTTGTAGCCTCGAACCTTGGGCGACCCGTATTCCAGATCCGTGGGGAGGACGGCCTCCGCGCCATGGACTAGGAAGAACGGGGTGAACCGGTGGCTCCGCTTGGGGTGGTCCTTAGGCTCCACACGACCGCTGGTAGTTCTTGGAGCCATTTCGGCCGCATTTGTTGAGCTGGTCGAAAATTCTGCGGGTTTGAGGCCCCGTAGGATCATGCCGTTGGCACGTTCTACTTGGCCGTTGGTCCGTGGGTGTGCCACGGCCTGCCCAATCCACGCGGATGTGGAACTTGTCACGGAACTCCAAGAACTTCCGCCCGTGAACCGGGACCCATTGTACGTGATGATGGAGTTTGGCACTCCAAAGCGGTAGACGATGTCCGTGAAGAACGTGACCGCCCGCTCGGCCCTCAAATTCGTAATGGGGCGCACCTCCACCCACTTGGAGAACTTGTCAATTGCAACCGGCGGGGTGGGTGAAGCCCCCGGCGCCTTCCGCGGGGGCCCGACGATGTCCAATCCCCACACGGCGAACGGCCATGTCACGGGGATTGTTTGCGGAGCGTGAGGCCGGCAAGTTGGTTTTGCGGGCGTAGAGCGGCACCCTTCGCAAGTGCGCACGATTTCGTTGGCGTCTGCGACCGCGGTAGGCCAATAGAAGCCTTGGCGGAACGCGTTGCCGACGAGGGTGCGCGGCGCGGCGTGGTGGCCACAGATCCCCGCGTGGATGTCCCGTAGGAGCTCACGCCCCTCGGGAATGGGTATACACCGCTGGAGGATGCCCGACGCGGCGCGCTTGTACAGCTCGCCGTCGACCAGGGTGAATGACTTGGCCATCCTGGCGATGCGCACGGGCGTGGCCCGGTCTGCGGGGAGCTCCCCTCGAGCAATCCGAGCGATGTACTTTTCCCGCCCGGTCCGCCCGGGCGGGGAGCCGGCTCGATGTCCATCGCGACGGCCCTCGTGGGAGCCGTACCCTTCGAGAAGGGAGAGCACGTACGCCTCGTTCGAGGGGTCCTCTTCCATGGGTTCCGCACCCGCTGGATTCGAGGGAGCCCCCGAGGATCCGCTGTCGCTCGAGGGGTAGGGCTCGAAGGCGACCGATGGCTGCGCGATGTCGCGCGCGAAAACGTTCGGGGGGAACGGTGATCCGCCGGACGCGATCTTGGCAAGTTCATCCGCCTCCTCGTTGTCCGGCGGGGTACATGATTGAGCTCGATGCCGTAGAATCTGTCTTCGAGGGCCCGCACGGCCTTGCAGTAGGCCTCCATCTTGTCGTCGTGGCAACTCGCGTTCTTCATGACTTGGTCGATCACGAGCTGCGAATCCCCTCGCACGTCGAGGCGCTTGATGCCCAGCTCAATGGCGATTTTGAGGCCGCAGAGGAGGGCCTCGTATTCCGCCATATTGTTGGACGCGGGGAAGTGGAGGCGCCTTTGCGTAGCGCATGTGCTCCCGAGGGGTGACACGAAGAGCGGGCCCGCGCCCGCTCTGTCTTCATCACCGAGCCGTCGAAGAACGGGAGTCCGACACTCGCTTGAATTTGAGGGGGCGGCAGCTGTGTGTCCGTCCACTCAGTGACGAAGTCGGCTAAAATTTGCGATTTGATGGCCTTGCGCGGAGCATAGGCGAGCGTCTCGCCCATCAACTCCACGGACCACTTGGCACCCCCGCACCGCCGCGTCGGGGTTGCGAATGATCTCTCCTAGCGGGAAGGAAGAGACCACCGTAACTGGGTGGGCCTCGAAGTAGTGGCGGAGCTTGCGCCGCGCGAGGACCACCGCGTACAACGGCCTTTCCATGGACCTGAGGGTAGCGCGTCTTTGTGTCCGACAGGACTTCGCTGATGTAATAGACTGGCCTCTGCACAGGCAGGGCATGCCCTTCCTCCGTGCGCTCTACGACGATCACGGCGCTGACCACCTGGGTGGTTGCGGCCACGTAGAGTTGGAGGGGTTCGCCGTCTCGTGGCGGCGTAAGGATTGGGGCGTGCGCCAGAGATGCCTTCAGCTTGTCGAGCGCCTCCTGGGCCTCGGCGGTCCAAGAGAAGCGCTCGTGCTTCTTGAGCAGCCGGTAGAGGGGCAGGGCCCTTCTCACCGAGCCTCGAGACGAAGCGGCTCAGGGCGGCGAGGCACCCTAACACCTTCTGCACCCCTTTGAGGTCCCGAATTGGACCCATTCGCTCGAGGGCCGCGACCTTTTCGGGGGTTGGCCTCGATTCCCCGCTGGGAGACGATGTATCCTAGGAGCATGCCCCGCGGCACTCCAAAGACACATTTTTCGGGGTTGAGCTTGACCCCGTTGGCCCGCAGGCAACTGAATGCGATGCCAAGATCGCTAACCAGGTCGTCCGCCTTCCTGGTTTTGACGACGATGTCGTCTACGTAAGCCTCGACCGTTCGCCCGATATGGTCCCCAAAAACGTGCTGCATGCAGCGCTGATAGGTTGCGCCCGCGTTTCTGAGGCCAAAAGGCATCGTGACGTAACAGAACGTCCCGAACGGTGTGATGAACGAAGTCACGAGCTGGTCGGACTCCTTCATTTTTATTTGATGATATCCCGAATAGGCATCAAGGAAACAGAGTAGTTCACACCCAGCAGTGGAATCAACAATCTGATCTATGCGTGGTAAAGGAAAAGGGACTTTTGGACACGCTTTATTGAGACTTGTGTAGTCAATACACATCCTCCACTTCCCATTTTTCTTTTTTACAAGCACAGGATTAGCTAACCATGTCGGGTGGAACACTTCCTTGATGAATCCGGCCTCGAGGAGCTTCCGCAGCTCCACTCCGATCGCCCGTCGCCGTTCCTCGTCGAAGCGGCGCGGCCGGCGCCGAACAGCGCGCGAGCGTTAGGCAGGATATCAAGGGAGTGCTCGGCGACCTCCCTCGGGATGCCTGGCATGTCCGAGGGGCTCCACGCGAAAACGTCTGCGTTGGCGCGGAGGAAGTCGACGAGCACTGCTTCCTATTTAGGATCGAGGGTCGAGCTGACCCTCAGAGCCTTGCCCTCGGGGGCCGACGGGTCGAGGGGGACCCCTTTGGTTTGCTCGGCGGCCTCGAACGTGCCGACGTGCTTGGTGGCGGAGTTGAGGTCGCCGTTGACCATCTTCTCCAGTGTGTTCACCAGCGCTTCGTCCAGCGCTAGTGCTTCCGCATGCTCCACGCACTCGACATCGCAGTCAAATGCATGCTCGATCGACGACCCGACGGTGATGACGCCGTTTGGACCCGACATCTTCATCTTCAGGTACGTGTAGTTGGGGACTGCCATGAACTTGGCATAGCATGGTCGCCCGAGGATGGCGTGGTAGGCCCCTTTGAATCCCACCACTTCGAATGTGAGGGTTTCCTTGCGGAAATTCTTGGGGGTCCCAAACCGGACGGGCGGATCGATCCGCCCGAGGGGGTTGAACTTTTGCTTTCGGGCGCGATGCCGTGAAACGGCTTCGTGCTTTGGGCCGCGACTGGTCCACCCAATCCCCATTAGGCGCAATGTATGCGCGAAGAGGATATTGAGGCTCTCGCCTCCGTCCATAAGGACCTTCGAAAACCGGGCGTTCCCAATGATGGGATCGACCACCGGGGGTCTTGGCCGGGTTCGGGATGCGATTTGGGTGATCATCCCGGCTAAAGGTGATGGCATCCTTCGACCAGTTGAGAAAGGCCGGAGGTGCCCTCTCTGCGGCGAGGACTTCGTGCCGCTCCTTCTTGCGCTGCCGGGTTGACATGTCGACAGTAGGTCCCCCAAAAATGAGGAACACATTTTCAACAGCAGGGAAGCCACCTGCGTCGCCGTCGCCCCCATCCTTCTTGGCCTCTGCCTCCTTCGCGGCGGCACGGCCATAGAATTTCTTGAGCATGTCGCATTGCTCAAGAGTATGATTCACGGGGGTCTTGTGGTAGGGGCATGGCTTCTTCATCATGTCATCGAACACCCCCGGGCCTCGAGGAGCCGGTCGAGGGCCCCGTCGGGCCGGGTCAACAGCGAGGGCCTCGGCGTTGCCGCCGTTACGCCCCTGCTCGCGCGCCTCGCGGCGCGGCTTCTTCCCCTTCTTGCCCCGCTTGTCGTTGCGGCGCGGCTCCTTGGACCCGCCGCCCTCCGCGGGCGTGTCCTCGGAGCGCCCCGCCCTTCTTGCCGTCGAAGATTGCCCCCACGACCTCCTCTCCCGGAGGCGAAGCGCGGTGGCAATGTCGAGCCAGCTCGTTCGAGTCCGCGGGCGGGCTGCGTCCTAGCTCGCGCACAAGGTCCCGGCACGTGGTGCCTTCGAGGAACGCATGCACGATCTCTGACTGTGCCACGCTGGGGAGCTCTGTGCAGCGCTTGGAGAAGCGCCGTATGAAGTCCCGCAGCGACTCGCCTGGCTTCTGCGTGCAGGAGCGCAGATCCCAGGAGTTCCCAGGGCGCATGTATGTGCCTTGGAAGTTGCCCACGAAGGTGTGGACTAGATCGTCCCAGTTGTGGATCTGGCTGGCGGGCAAGTGCTCGAGCCATGTCCGGGCCGCGTCGCCCAGATGCAGGGGCAAGTTGCGGATGATCACTTCGTCGTTGGTGGCCCCGCCCAGCTGACAGGCCAGGCGGTAGTCGTTGAGCCAGACACGAGGGTCCGTCTCCCCGTTGTATTTGATGATCGTCGAGGGTTGACGGAAGCGCTGGGGGAACGCTGCCGTGCGGATCTCCCGGCTGAACACGCGGGTGCCCGGGGGCTCCGGCGTTGGGGAGCGATCCTCACCGCTGTCGTAGCGTCCACCCCTTCGAGGGTGGTAGCCCCCCTGGCCGCTCGCGCGTCCGCCTTGCTGGTGCGCCGGCGTTGATGACGTTGCGGGCGTCGCCATCCGGCGCCTGCGCGTGTCGAGGAGCCGTTCCTTGGCCGGCGTGCGTCCACGGTCGGCGGGTCGACCCGCATGCACCGAGGGTTCGCCCCCCGGTGCCGGGATCATGCGCCCCGCGCGCCCCCCCGTTGGCGGATGCGTGAGGCCGGGAGCTTTCGGCCTCGCCGGACGGCCGCTTGCTCAAGGAGGGTCCGCACCTCGCGGTGCATTTCTCGAGCCTCGGGGGTCGAGGGGTGCCGGCATGGCGCGCGGCGGTGTCGCGGCGGCGATGAGCTTTTGGCTCGCTCGCGGTGGAGTATCCGCGTTGTCGACGTTGGGGACGGGGTTGAGGCGGTCGCGGACTTGACGGCCTAACTCCCGTGCGCGTTCGCCGCGCGCGGAGGCCTCTCCGCCATCGAGGCACGGAGTAGCCGCACGGTCCGTACTCCCTGCGCCGGCTTGGCCTCGAGCTCACGAGCTTGGGCCGGGCCGCGCGTCGACGTCGGCCCCGGCGGGTGCGCTTGGCCCCCGCGGCCGGGCGTGTGGCAACCCCCCGGGGCGGCGTGACTTCCCCCATCTCCCGGCGCCCGCCGCACCGGCGGCGTTGGCCGGGTCGTTGGTGATGACGGCGCAGCATTCCCGCGTGGGGTCGTAGCTCCCGATCTTGGAGTCGTCGGAGCGGCCGAACCGCAGTCCGTGGCGTCGAGGAAGCGCCCGAACGCGGCCCGGGTCCGGCACACCGAGAAGTCCCACTCCGCGTACCCATGACGGTTGGCGGGTGGCATCGTGTCGACGGAGCCCGGGGACGACTCGTCCGTCGCCGAAGTGCGGGATCCCCGGCGACGAAGACGTGCCGACCGGGGGCGGAACCTCGCGCATCGTCGTGTTGACGTTGGCGTTGTAGGCCGTAGTGGCGCCACGCGGCCGATGGGGACGCGTGGTCGAGACGGCGCGCGCGGTCCCGCCGGGGCGGTGGCGGTCGTCGTGACGGTGGGCGCACCGCGGCGGGCGGCGGCGCGCTCGGCCTGCCGCCGCTTGGACCGCGCCCGACGCGAGCGCGGCCCGAGCGGCGACGGCGTCGCGGCGTCGACGGACCCGCGGCATCCGTGCTCGCGGGTACCGCGCCGGTGTCGTGCGTGCGGCGGGGACCGAGCGGACACCGGCCTCCCGCGCGCGCGTAGCTCCTCACGGTTGGTGAGGCGCATGAGATAGCCATTCCCCGTGGCACGGAAGTTCAAGTCCCCGAAGCGGATCTCGAGCCCGGCGGCGGGGGGGTCCGAGCTACCCATGTTGTAGCGGGTCTTTGCGGTACTCGGTGCGAATCACCATGGAGGGAGTTAGCGAAATGACCTTAGGCGCTCGTGTGCCCCACGGTGGGCGCCAGCGTCGGTGCGGAATATGGTCCCGACACTAACCAGATAGATAGCGCCTAAGTTTATCCCTCTATGGTCGATGCCAAGCAACAAATGACACAAGGTTTATCCCGGTTCCGCCGAGGGGGGCCGTACGTCCGGCGGTGGCGTGCTCGTGGCACTATATTGCTCGGCACCGGGGGTGCTTGTAGTGGGGCAAGTACAAGCAAGGTGGGAGAAGAAGCGTGGCTTCCAAGTCCCCGGTGAGTGGCCGGAGATGTTATGGGAGAATAAGAGAGTGAGTGCACAATGCGCCGTGTTCCTCTAGCTTCGTCCCCCGCGGGCGGGGGCTCGCTTCCCCTTTTATAGGCCAAGGGGGCGGCGAGTTACATACACGCCGCGCTACCTAGCTACGTGTAGGAGCACGTCGTGCTACGGTGCGAGAGCGGGCGATCGTCCGGATGATCCACGCTGCGATCCGGCCATGATGGCCTACTTCGTGCCGAACGGTGGCGGTTCGAGGGGTAGGAGGCGGCGGATGGTGATGGCGTTCTCCGATAGGCTTCGAGGGGAGGTGCGATGATGACCGGTACGGGGCACGGGGAGCGGGCGAACGGCGTTCCTTCCCAATGAGCTCGCGGTGGCGGAGTGGTTGCTGCAGGTGTTTGGGCGTGCGCACGTGGAGTCGGGCGTGCGCCGCACGCGTGGGTACGGCGGCCGCGCCGTTGCGCGTGGCCGGGATGGCCACCCACGCGGCCTAGCGCCCCTCACCCTAACCGCAAGGTCACGGGAAAGTGGAACCGAGGGTGCGCCGGCCCCCTTTCGAGGGGCGGGCGCGTTAGCCGTACGGCGGCGTGCGCACGGTGTCACGGGACGACACCGGCCGTACGCACGGTCCATCCCACGGTGGCGGGGATGGGCACCTTCCATGGGGGAGTTGGTGCGGCGGCACGGGCGTGAGCCCCGGCGCATGATGGCGCCGTCCCGCGGCGTCGGGGCGTTAAATGCCCAAGTACGGGGCCGGCGCACGCGTGCGGGCGCCCGTGATCGTGGCGGGCCCCGGCCGAGGGCGGAGCGGACCCTCGAGCGAGGCGGGACTCGCTCGAGGGGGGGAGCGCGCCCTCGAGCGGGGCGGGGCCGCTCGAGGGAAGGGTCGCCCCTCGAGCGGGGCGGAACCTGTTTGAGGAGGGAGTTGCCCCTCGAACGGGGCGGAGCCCGTTCGAGGAGGAGCATGCCCTCGGGCGAGGCGGAGCCTGCTCGAGGGGTCTTCCTAGGCGGGCTGCCTCGGTGGGCCTCCGAAGTCCTGCCGCATGGGCCGTACTCTGCATGGTTAGTCTCCTGCATGGTTAGGCTTAACTTATATTGATGCAGGAATTTAAGTAGGGGTTCCCCCATTGTTTGAGGGGACCCCTAGGGCGGTCCCCGACAACTAGCCATTGCCTCCACTGCACATGACTGCTGAAACAACTGCTCTGACGCACCGTCGGATCATCCGGTGCTGAAGACCCCACGGCCAAAACCTCTCTGGTAGCTTCCATGCGACCGTCGGATGAACCGCTGCACACCCATCCGTTCATCCGGTGCTTAAGGCTTCGTCTTGGCACGTCTCTATCTTGTTCAAACTTGACCACTAGATAGACCGACGGTTCCCTCCAATGGATCGTCGGTTCATCCGATGTTGCTGTCTTCACAGCTCCTCTTCTCCAATTCATCTGATGCAAATCGGAAAGGGACCGTCGGTTCATCCGGCGGTATCAAGTTAACTCCAGTCATTGCGCAGTGTATCAAGTGCTCCGATGCTATGCACCGATGGTACCGTCGGTTCATCCGACGATGTCTTTTTCCTTCCTTTTCTTCGCGTCTTCAACTTGGATCTTTGCTTCAACTTAACATACTTAACATGTCATCACTTGTAGCCTCAAAATACATACTAAGTCCTCATTTTTGCTATAAGTAACCTAACATGTCCATGGTATGTTAACTTGTGGTGTGACATGTTAGCTTGGGCATGGTATGTTAACATGTGGTAACATCCATGGGACCTAGGAATGCCTACAAAGACATGCTAGACAATGTGGTTAGTATCATTACTTTTGTTAGCATGAATCACCAAAATCAACTCAAACAAATGGAAAATGGGGCCATGTTCGCTACAGGTGTATCGGGAAGCTTCGAAGAGGGTGACACACGACATGATCGAGGTGCTTGCATCAAGAGGACGCGAAGGCCCCATGGATGCACGGTCATCTGATGGAGAGCTTAATGTGTTGACTAAAATGAACCTGTGAGGGCTTGTGATGTAACCCCTAGTGTAGGGGGACTTCGGCCATTTTCCGGAGGGCCTATATATAGGAGGAGTGGCTGAATTTCAGTCATCTCTTTTGACTGATGGTGGGAGTGCTCTTTCATTTTGGGGGTGCTCTTGGGAGAGAAGGATAGAGGAGAGAGTTGGCTCTTTGTTTGAGCTTTTGGCCATCCAAGATTTGTGTTTCTTGTGAGTGGATTGTAACCAGATATGGCTAAGTGATTCATAGTGAAATCCACCTCTTAATCTTGTGCCATATCTTTCATTCTGATCATTTAATTCTATCTCCTTCTAAATTCCCGAGTTCTTTTTGTTGCATTTTAGGAGCTCTTTTTGTGGGATTTTCATTCATCGATTTCTAGGATGTTTCCTTCTGGATTTCTTTGACGGGATCTTGGGTGATGGCCTTGCGTCTCTTTGTGGATGGTCTTAACCCTTCAAACACTGGGAATCGGTCAGGATTTGGTGAGGATTGGATGAACTCGAGTTTGTGGCTTGTGTGCACAAGGTTTGCGATTCCGAGTGATTGAGTTGGTTTGACGACATAAGATTTTAGGCATAGCTTCTCAAAGACACACTTCTCATCTACCTACAATTTGGGCTCAATCCATCAAGTGGTTTGGGAGATCCATTGATCGGAAGTTGAAGTTGACTTCACGTTTTGCTCGGGCTGGTTTCTGCAAAAGGCACAGACCGTCCGTGGGTCTTTGTACCACCCTAATTTTCAAAGTTTTGAGTTTTAATAAAATTTATTTGCAACCTTTAATTTGCTCTTAAGGACTATAAGGTTTTCTTCAACTTCTTTTAGGCATTTAATTATTCTTAGAATAAAATAAATTAATCATAGGAGTTTAATGTTGCATACATGCTGATGCATTGTTTTTGAGTGTTTGAATTCATTTGTTTGGTTGCTTTTCAAAAAGATAAAACCCCTTTTATTTTCTCTCCCACCTCTCCCCTCTTCTGGCCCGCTTTGCCTTGAAGCTCAGCGTCAGAAGTCCGGCGGCACCCCTTCATCTCCTAAACCGCAGTCGCTCCCCACCCTCTCGGCCACTCGCTAGCAGCCCATCTCGGCCCGTTACCTGCGCCCCCTCTACTCCGAGGCCTAGCTCGCCTTCGCACCACAGGAGTTGCAGCCCATCTCAGGTTCCGACCCAGTGTGGCCTGCTCCGCCTCTCCGCCGCTCGTAGCCGCCGACAGGTGGTCCCCGACCTGGACTCCCCTGCGCCGCCGAATCCGTGCGGTGCACGCCACCTAAGCTTGGCCCGCACGCCAAGGCGTGGCCCTACCCTTTTATAAGCGGCAGCCGCCACCTCAGAGCCCTCATCCAAACCCTAGCCACCACCCGAGCTCCAGCACGCCGCTGCCAAAAACCCTAGCATCGCTCCCCCTTCGATCCGCCTCGCCATCACCTCTCCGCCGTCGAGGAGCACCTCGGGAGCATCACTGGGACGTGAGGAAGCCGCTAGTGCCACCTATTTGCGTCGCTGACTCCTGCAGCGCCCGCTTGAGCTCGCCAGAGATGCGATACCGCCGCCGTCCACCTTTTTGCGCTGCGCGGCGTCATCTTCGACGGTGAGTCATCCTTGTTTCTCTGTTGAGTTCGCCATCCCCCGCTTTTCGATCTGGTGAAAACCGCGAGTTAAATCAAGCCCCCTAGCTCGACATCGCGCTACGCCACCGCTCGCTGCCTCGCGCGCCGCTCGCCGTCGTGCGTCGCCGCCGCCGGGCGCTTGCTCGCGTCCAGGGCCATTGGATCATGATCCGTTGGACCAGATCAGATCTGACCCGAGTCAACTCGGTCAAGCTGCGGTCAACCCAGCCTTACTCTGGCAGTTTTGTAGATAAAACCCTTACGTTTTCTAGTTTTACAAGCCGACCCTTCCACCATATAAGTTTTCATGATTAGGTCCCGGTTTCTTCAGTTTAACCCTGCTAGATTAGTTTTCTTGCAAATATGTCCTTGTATCTTGTTCAGGCCGTATCTTAGTCTTTAGCTCTGTTTTAGCATCTTTATGTCCACACGATCGTCTCGATGAGTAGATTAGTTTTCTGTTGTTTTTGTTTCTGTTTTCTATGATTGGTGTACTATTTTTTAATTACTTTCATTGTATGCTTGTATGTTATTGTGTGGAGCGTAGTGAACGATCCGTTTGTGGAGTATGTTGTCGTTGAAGATCAAGAAGGCTTTGAGCAGCAGCACGCTTGGGTTGAAGGCAAGTCCTTACTGCATTCCCTTTTGTCCTATTATAAAATGCATTTTAATTACACAATTATTTACTTTTTTCTTGCATTAATGTGATGGGACCCATGCTAAGGTGTGACTAGTGTTATTTACCCTATGCGTGTGCCTTGATCAACCGGGTATTATCTTTATGTTGGGTAGCTTTGCTAGATCATACTTTGTGTGGTTTAATGGAACAATCTTTAATATTGAATTATTTTATGCTATTCATTCATGTTATACAAGAACACTATGCTTGTTTAACCAGAACATGGAGAAATACCCAGGAAAACCGTACAACCACAAGGCATATGGCTCTGCATTGGCTGAATAACGACTCTAGTGTTGGGGTGACCTTATTACTTGATAAGGGCAAGGGGGAGCGCTAGTGGGATATAGACCCGCTCTAGTAAGGCGTTGGGCTTTTCTAAGACACGGTACCTACTAAGGGACTTTATACTCTGCAACGACTCGGAACCTTCACGGGTTGTTTCACATTAGGGAATCTTCGTAAAGGTCTCGTAGCGTCCCTATGCAACAACACCTCAGTAGTGTGGTATTGTGCCTACTTTTGCACAACATGGTTGGGTCCAAAACTCTTTGGAGTTTTTACGCGACTTGTGGTGAAAGTCTACAACCTTTGCAGAGTGTTAAACTAACTAGTTAGCCGTGCTCACGGTCAAGAGCGTCTTGGACCCTCACACGATTAACTTTGTGGAAGACGGAACTTATAAACTTGTGCATTACATATTATGGTTCTTATGCAGTTTTTAAGTGGGTTTTGGTATATACTTACACTTGTTAGTAATAGTTGCTTCATAAAACTTGAGCAACTAAAATGTTGACCTGTTTTGCAACTACAAGGCTTCCACCATAAAGCCTTGCATGTTGTTATTGTATATTTCCCTTGTTGAGTACGACATGTGCTCATGCTTGTTGTTTTACATATTGCATCTACACAACCTGTGTGCTGCTCAGACGGACATTTTGAGGACTATCCTGGTGGATTCGACGAGTTCTAGGTGTTCACTCCTTCAGTCAGTTGCCTGTGGTGGAGGACTACGTTTATCTTTCCGCTGTTAGCTATTTGGTGTTTTACTTTAAAAACTTTCGGTCATGTAATAAAGTTATAATACTTCCTTTATGCTTTTGGCACTGTTTTTTGTATTCACTGAGTCGACACATATGTGTAACTTGATCCTAGCGCACATGTGTTTTATGCATTCAGATTTGTCCTTAAATCTGGGTGTGATAGTCTTATACGGAAAGTCTGCCCTGTGCGTAGTTCATCGAGTTGGTCTCGTGTTCTTGCAAGCTCCTGTTTTGATCCATGGAAAGTTTGTTTCATTTTTGGAAGGTGTTGGCAGACTGTCAGTAGAAGAGGGACGGGCCCTCTGTGTTGCTTGGACTGTCTGTGGTAAGTGGTCAGACTGTCTGCTAGGGTCGTGGAGTTTATGGAGTTCCTGGAGTCTATTACGGACTGTCCGTCCGTGACCAACGGACTGTCCGTCCGTGACCGACGGACTGTCCGTGGCAGCCATACACTACGTCAAAACCTCAAATAGGTCACACATCATTTGTAACTGGCCCTTAACGCCCGTTACATCCACCCACATCTGTAACAGTTGTTGTTTGGCGCACGTTACCTATAAGCGCGCTAGGACGACCCCGGGGTTGGCCTCCACAACGCTCGTTACCAATGTGGACTTCTGGTAACGGGCTTCTTAAACGCCCGTTACATGAATTCTTTGTAACGGACGTTAAATAGAGCCTGTTACACAAGTTGAACCTATCGGTAACGAACTAGTAAAGTCTGTTACTGATCAACACCCTATCGGTAACGGGCTGTTTAAGTCCATTACTGATCCTCCATATTGGTAACGTGCTATAAAGTCTGTTACCAATGAGCATTTGACGCCTGTTACTAGTTTGAGAGCCCAATAATTAAAGTCTGAGAGCACTCAACTGCCGTGTAGCGGGAGCGTGGCGTCAGTGAACAAATGAGACGTAGGTTTGTTAATCATCGTCTCCTTTAAGTCTGTCCTCATTGACAGGTCAACTCGATCCATCTCTCATTGCCTCCATTTCGACATACATGCACAATCAACACACATATCTTCTGAGACAAAACTGACATCAGAAGAGAGATAACTTGTCCACAAAGATGAAGATAACTTGTCCACAAAAATAAAGATAATTATTACAAAAGGTTAACTTGTCCATATATCAGGTTAGGACTTAACTAGTCCATCACATTATTTACTATGGTCGTGCTATCTGACCATACACATCAACAAAGGCATGCCCCTTGAACATCCACAAAAGTATGGCTACTTACCCTGCACATCAACAAGCTTAAACTAGATCATGCCCCATCAGGATTATTGACTCTTTTTGCAGCCTCTTCGTAAGCAACCAAAGATTCTTGAAGCGCTTCTAGCGCACCTTCAATGGGCTCGAGATTTTGTTCAGTAGTATAATTGTACCTCCTTATGTGCTTAGCCTTTTTGATGAGGATGTTCACTTCTTTTGTGATTTTTTCAAACTCAGGTTTCACATAATCCCAATTAAGGTTAAGAAGTAACTCAAGCTCTGCTCGCGACTCAAAGAGTTTTGCCTGAAATTAATAGGGTTAAACATGGTATAAGAACAACATAGTTAATTCAGAACTAATTTGCCTCAGACCTTGGAGCAGGGTGTGACAAGTAAAAGCAGAACTAAGTTCAGAACTGATTTACCTCAGAACTTGGTATAATTAAGATCATGAAAAGCATGGAAGACATCATCATAGGCACTAATTAACTTTATGAAGCTCAAGCTCAAGCTACCTTAAGCTTCATCTATAGAACAAGTAAAAAGGCAGTGAGATTCAAGGAAACTTGCCTCGCCGTCGTCGTAATCGTTGCCAGAGTTAGAGATGAGGTCCTCTACACCTTCTTCGCCGCTCCCTTGACACCTCTTCATAGTTGCCAGACACTTGTGCTCGCAAACGTGAGGCAGGCCCAGCGCCCACTTCGCTGCCCCCTCACCGACACGCTCCTCCTTGCCGCTGCTTGGCCCCTCGTCGTAATCCGAGAGGATCCAGTCGAGGACCCTCGTCTCCGGCATTGGGTTCACTCCACTGCCGCTTGGCCCCTCTCTGAAACTCATCGTCGTCTCCCTCTTCGCTACCATCTCACCAGCACGCGCGCGGATCCAGTTGCGGCATCGCTTCGTGTTCCGGTTCTCCTCGGTCCCGGGTGCGCGGGGTTGTCCGTTGCTTGGCCCTTCGTCGGCGCTCATCGTCGCCTCTGTCTCCACGCCTCCTTTGTGCTTTTTTTTCAAGGAAAGTGCTGCGCTTATCCATTGGGATGAAGGGGGTAGTAGTCAATGCCGACGCGGGTTAGCAAACCCGGGTCGCTTTGTTGGCTGGTGCGCGGGCAATGACTACCTTCTTTAACGCTTTTATTTTGAAATGACACTTAATTGCTTCCCTCAAAAATTAGGGCCCATAAATCAGCACCTAAAAACTAGGTAATTCCCCGCGTGTGTTGCTGCGAGATATGAGAAAATTTTTTGAGAAATTATGAACCAATTTGCTACCACAACCAGTTTATGCAATAACCCTTAGTTGGTGGAAGATGATGTGGGTATAGTTTGTATGAAGAAAGAATTGGTGTGACGAAGAGAAAAAGAGATAGAGTTAATAACCCTTAGTTTGATGGGAGATGATGTGGGTAGCTTGCATGAAGAGAGAAATGAAGTTAATGATAGTTAGTGGGTACCAATTATATAAGTTATATAGATAGATTAATAAAAATACGAACAATTCATAGTTTTTTTAAGGATCGAACAACTCATAGGAGTAGTTGGGCATTTGGTATTTTGAATAAAAGATTAACAGTCACACGTCTCCTTGTGACCACATGATTTTTGTGGCCAAGAGCTCTCCTGAGCGGACACAGGTTCCGAGGCGCATGACCGACCGCCTGGCGGTTCACCGTCTTGTCAATATAAATCCTGGCCGGCCAAGAACTTCGTCAACCACGGCACCAAGAAAACCCCAACACCACCGTCTCCGGTCACCAAGAAGTGAATCCAAGAGCTTCTCCTTCCTCAAGCAAGCGCATGGCGTCAAGCGAGCCATCAAGGAAGTGGGGGAGGGAGGAGGTGCCGCCGCCCCCGCCCGCTGATCCCAAGGAGGAGCCGCCGAGCCCCACCCGCCGAGCCTGAGGAGGTGCCTCTGCCACCGCCCGTCGAGCCCGTGGAGGTGCCGCCACCCCCGCCCGAGGAGGTGAAGCGGCTGAAGCTGCCCCAACGCAAGGTAGTGCGGCAGCCTGTGGTGCGGCCCTTCCTTCGTGCTCCAAAAGTAGATTATTCGGATGCCTGTTTTTCTGTGAAGATGCTCTACGAGGCTTGGCAGAGTCTTGGAAAGCTGGCTGTTCATCTCGGGGTCCAAATACCCCCTGGTCCGAAGGAGATGACCGTGATGGATTACGCCTTCAAGGTCAATGTCTTGGCTGGGAACCTGGAGAGAGAAGTGGTCCCCCCCCCCCTGTCTACTACGACAACGACGATGATGGAAGCCTCGACGTCTCCAGCTCCGGCTCCGACTCTGACTCCGACTCCGACGGTGGGGCTCCTCCGGCGGCGACTACCTCTGCTTAATTAATTTGTTCCTCTGTTAATGTGTTCTTCCAGTGTGATTGTTGAACTTGTGATGGACTAGCTAGTAGATTTGTGTATGTTGAACTTGTGATGAACTAGTAGATCTAAGAGAGGCGGCAGATCAATCCATGTCTCCTATTTTGGAAGGTATTGCAATGTCTATGGTAGTAGCTTATAATGAATTGCAATGTGTATGCCAGAAGGTTAATACTCTGTTTGTGTCATTATATGGCAGCAGTTCACAATGAATTGCAATGTGTATATTGCCAAGGTTATGCCAGAAGTTTGTTACTCTGTTTTTCTTAATAATCCACATTTCCTTTGACTCGTGCTGCAATGAAATGTCAGCATAGATGAATTGATGAATTTTGTGATGTGTGACACATTAAGATTTGTGACCCAATTGTCATTCCATTCATTCTTCATTCATACATTTAAGTTTGTCATATGTGACAAATTTTTCATTCGTCATCCACACAGATGAAGCAAAAGCACCACTTTTAACATCAGAATTACTTCTTTGCAGCATACATCCCTAGTAAACATTCAAATACTACACAAACAACAGCCACAATAATCAAGTTCATCTCCCAGATCACATTGTCCATCTTCTCCTCTAGTGCTTTCTTCCTCTGCTTGTCCTCCAGTGCTTGCCTCTGCTCACTGCTCCCAATCTAACATTCCACTGAATCAACTACTTCATCGACCGTGTCTGCCCAGTTCGACGGTCGAAAAACAATGACGCCAGCATCCTTCAGCATCTGGAGATACTCCTTGTGGAAACGATAAAATCCACAATACTTGGGGTACTACAGAATCAAAAGCACATAAGAACCCTAACTCAGATTTGGGAGACACAGCAGACTACTCACCGAGTTCCTTGCACACTTGAAATAAAGACGACCGTGATTTTCACCTTCCTTCTGCGTCCGCCCTTCCACCACCCGAGTCATACCACAGTCCGGGCAAGCGACCAATGGAAAGCCGCTTAGCTCACCGACTGGATCCAAGCCGATGGAGTGATTGCGGCTGCTTTGGCAACCTTGGACCCTGCTCCTCGCACGTACACCTCCAGACGAATCGGCATAGTGCGACATGTGTGCGACGGAGGGGAAGGACGGGCGGGCGGCGGCGGTGGAGCTCAGATCGGCGAAGAAAAAGGGGGCAGGGGTCGGGGCGTTGGGGCGGATGCATATTCATTCGGCAAGGGGCATTTCTGACAATGGAGCACTTGTTGGCGACAATGGTTAGTCTACATCTCTCACCTAGTATAAATTTAAGTCCCTAAGCTTGTCTACAAAAATTCAAATGGTTTTGAAAACGGAAGATTATACTTGTGTACAAATGTCTACATCTCTCACCTAGCTTATTAGAATGTTACTTCAACATTGAAGTTTTCCACACTTTAAAACATGTTCGAACTCATATGCATTTGAAATTTTGACATAACCTTATGTTCACCATAAGATTACAAAATGCAAAGTTTAATAAGTAATGGTTGTGTAAAAAAATATTATTTATATGTTGTACTTATATGGAACAATATAAGGTGTATAAACAACATCCAAGAAATGGAATTACATACGAAAAATGTCATAAATGAATAGATGTTGATTTTAGAAAAATTCAAAAACAAATATCCTCAAATTTGGATTACGGTTGACAGAGAAAAACGTGATACAAAATTTGATTGCAGATTAAAAGGGGAAAAGCAAACTGTTCTTCATTCGAACAGAGCTGGCCCCACTCCTTCATTGGTGACGATGGTTAGTCTACACGGATTGCCTTTGTCGGTCGGGCAGGCTACAGTTATCTTTTTTTATATAGGCTTCTGACGCTGATGCGTGGGCCTGACACTATTTTTCTGAATTGAAACTTGCTTCCCTCAAATATTATACCTCATAAATAGCACCAAAAAATCGTAAAAATACGAATAATTCATAGTTGGCAATTTAGTATTTGAATAAAATATCAACAGCCACACTTATCTAACCAAATTTCTTAAAATTAGAATTTTTATCTCTTGTTTACGATATAATAATGATAATAATGTCTTAGTGTGTTCCAAAATTCTACAAATTGACTTGGCAACATAATTAAGTTCCTAAGCTTTCTACAAAAATTCAAATGGTTTCGAAAACGGAAGATTATACTTGTGTATAAATGTCTACATCTCTCACCTAGTTTATTAGAATGTTACTTCAACATTGAAGTTTTCCACACTTTAAAACATGTTTGAACTCATATGCATTTGAAATTTTGACATAACCTTATGTTCACCATAAGATTACGAAATGCAAAGTTTAATTAGTAATGGTTGTGTAAAAAATATTATTTATATGTTGTACTTATAAGGAACAATATAAGTGTATAAACAACATCCAAGAAATGGAATTACATACAAAAAATTTCGTAAATGAATAGATGTTATTTTTAGAAAAAATCAAACACAAATATCATCAAATTTGGATTACGGTTGATAGAGAAAACGTGATACAAAATTTGATTGCAGATTAAAAGGGAAAAGCAAACTGTTCTTCATTCGAACAAACCTGTTCCCACTCTTTCATTGGCGACGATGGTTAGTCTACACGGATTGCCTTTGTCGGTCGGGCAGGCTACAGTTATCTTTTTTATATAGGCTTCTGACGCTGACGCGTGGGCCTGACACTATTTTTTCTGAGTTGAAACTTGCTTCCCTCAAATATTATACCTCATAAATAGCACCAAAAAATCGTAAAAAATACGAATAATTCATAGTTGGTAATTTAGTATTTGAATAAAATATCAACAGCCACACTTATCTAACCAAATTTCTTAAAATTAGAATTTTTATCTCTTGTTTACGATATAATAATTATAATAATGTCTTAGTGTGTTCCAAAATTCTACAAATTGACTTGGCAACATAATTTAAGTCCCTAAGCTTTCTACAAAAATTCAAATGGTTTCGAAAACGGAAGATTATACTTGTGTATAAATGTCTACATCTCTCACCTAGTTTATTAGAATGTTACTTCAACATTGAAGTTTTCCACACTTTAAAACATGTTTGAACTCATATGCATTTGAAATTTTGACATAACCTTATGTTCACCATAAGATTACGAAATGCAAAGTTTAATTAGTAATGGTTGTGTAAAAAATATTATTTATATGTTGTACTTATAAGGAACAATATAAGGTGTATAAACAACATCCAAGAAATGGAATTACACACAAACAATTTCGTAAATGAATAGATGTTATTTTTAGAAAAATTCAAACACAAATATCATCAAATTTGGATTACGGTTGATAGAGAAAACGTGATACAAAATTTGATTGCAGATTAAAAGGGAAAAGCAAACTGTTCTTCATTCGAACAAACCTGTTCCCACTCTTTCATTGGCGACGATGGTTAGTCTAGACGGATTGCCTTTGTCGGTCGGGCAGGCTACAGTTATCTTTTTTATATAGGCTTCTGACGCTGACGCGTGGGCCTGACACTATTTTTTCTGAATTGAAACTTGCTTCCCTCAAATATTATACCCCATAAACAGCACCAAAAAATTCGTAAACAATACGAATAATTCATCGTTGGTAATTTAGTATTTGAATAAAATATCAACAGCAACACTTGTCTAACCAAATTTCTTAATATTAGAATTTTTATCTTTTGTTTACGATATAATAATTATAATAACATCTTAGTGTGTTCTAAAAATTCTACAAATTGACTTGGCAACATAATTTAAGTCCCTAAGCTTGTCTACAAAAATTCAAATGGTTTCGAAAACGGAAGATTATACTTGTGTACAAATGTCTACATCTGTCACCTAGTTTAATTATTAGAATGTTACTTCAACATTGAAGTTTTCCACACTTTAAAACATGTTCGAACTCATATGCATTTGAAATTTTAACATAACCTTATGTTCACCATAAGATTACAAAATGCAAAGTTTAATTAGTAATGGTTGTGTAAAAAAAATATTATTTATATGTTGTACTTATAAGGAACAATATAAGGTGTATAAACAACATCCAAGAAATGGAATTACATATGAAAAATGTCATAAATGAATAGATGTTGATTTTAGAAAAATTCAAAAACAAATATCATCAAATTTGGATTACGGTTGACGGAGAAAAACGTGATATAAAATTTGATTGCAGATTAAAAGGGGAAAAGCAAACTGTTCTTCATTCGAACAGACCTGGCCCCGCCCCTTCATTGGCGACGATGGTTAGTCTACCCGAATCGCCTTTGGCGGTCGGGTAGGCTACGTTTATCTTTTTTTATATAGGCTTCTGACGCTGACGTGTGGGCCCGACACTATTGTTTCTGAATTGAAACTTGCTTCCCTCATATATTATACCCCATAAACAGCACCTAAATTCGTAAAAATACGAATAATTCATAGTTGGTAATTTAGTATTTGAATAAAATATCAACAGCCACACTTGTCTAACCAAATTTCTTAAAATTAGAATTTTTATCTCTTGTTTACTATATAATAATTATAATAACGTCTTTGTTTGTTCTAAAAATTCTACAAATTGACTTGGCAACATAACTTAAGTCCCTAAGCTTGTCTACAATAATTCAAATGGTTTCAAAAACGGTAGATTATACTTGTGTACAAATGTCTACATCTCTCACCTAGTTTATTAGAATGTTACTTCAACATTGAAGTTTTCCACACTTTAAAACATGTTCAAACTCATATGCATTTGAAATTTTAACATAACCTAATGTCCACCTACATTACTCGTTTTAAGGCCCACACAAGCCCACTCGCGCTAGGTTAGTACTTAGTAGGGAAGGACGCCTCCCTCACGCAGTCTCCTCCCACTCTCCCTTCGCGCCGCCGCCACCACTTTCTCCCCCTCGCCTTCGTCCCCCTCACCTCCCCCACGCCGCAACCCACTCTACACCCTTCGTTGAGACGCGTGCCACACCACGCTCGGCGCGACGTGCATCGCACCTCTGACAGTGAGATCTAGAGGCGGAGGGACTCAGCTGCGGTGGTGGCGACGACGACGACTAGAGGAGGGATCCAGCGGCGGCGACGACGACGACGACTAGGAGGAGGAGGGATCTAGCCACGAGGTCGACGCGAGGACGAGGACGTGGCGATGAGCAGGTAGCGACGAGGATTAGAGATCCCTCCGCTCCAGCAGTGCGAAGGTCAGTGGCAAATCTAGGATTTGAGTTTATGGTATGCCGCTCTAAAAATGTCTTATACAATTCCGTAAATGCATTCTACCAACTCGGTAATAATTGTAAAATTAACAACAATTCAGTAATAAGGTAATAATTTGCTCGAGTTTATGGAATTAGGCCAAGCGCGCTTTTGCAGCACAGATGCGTTCAGGTAATCAAGTATACAACATATGCATGCGTATGGTTTTCTTTTTATATAAATGCGTATAATATACTTGTACTTGTTGGAATTGCAGGGTATGCCGTGGCTCCTTTTTATAAGTACATGTGGACATACTTAGCTGTTGATCGTATCCATACTTAGCATTTCCTTTTAGATTGACTCTTACATTTGGTTTTGCTCTTGTTCCTATGCACATATGCACATTCTCTCCAAGTTGAATAAGTACCTCATCAGCAATCGAGACAGTCTGCATCTTGCTCTTTAAAATGGTATGGTCGCTTTGCCTGCACTAATTTATGTTAATGGTTTACCAAGAACCAATGTATTACAGTGGGCTAAAGTTGATATTGTAATTCCCTTGACTATTAATTCACAGGATAATTCTGACGAGGACTATAGACCTGGGCCATAAGATGAAGAAGAGGGTTATGGCACTGCTAGTGCACAACAAGACCAGATGGGTGGGGCTCAGCGCCGAGGCAAAACGCCAAGGACATCCACAAAGTGGCCAAGTGACACAATGATAGTCATTAAGGTCGACATAGTGGGGATGCCAGTACCATTGACTCAAAAGCGCAGGTTCAGGGCACTTGCGGGGCTCGTTGCTAGACAAAAGATACCTTTGAACTTGCCGGAAATCAAAGAACTAAGCAGTGATGAAAAGTGGGACTTGTTTGATAAGCATGTGCAGAAACACTTGAAGTTCCAGGAAGATGCGAAACCACAGACATTCAAGCTTTTCTGGAAGACGGCAGCCAAGGCATGGAGACAATTCATATTTCAGCTTAGGCGAGATTTTATCAGAAAATGACTTGAGCCATTTACAAGGCACCCGTTTATTGTCCCGGAACAGTGGAAGGAGTTCATGAAACAGGCAGAAACCGAGCAAGCCTCATCTGCTAGTGTCAAGTTCAAAGAACTCCGAAGCCGGAACACAAGCGAGCACAACATGGGTCCAGCTGATTATACTGTGAAACTAGAACAATGGGAGGAAGAGGACAGACAAATTAGTTGCAGCTGGTATCCCCAACTCATATGACGCCTGCTCTGACAATCATTCCAAGAATTGGATACGAGCAAGGAGTAAGCTAGTGATTAAAGACCGTGTTGCCGTGATAGTGTTCAACAACAAAGAGGCAGAAAAATTGGTTGTGGACATCATGGAGAAGATTGCATGTGCAGAATCTTCAGGAATGGCAGGGCAGAGGGAGTATGATGTGCTAAGTCAGTGCTTAGGCCGCCCTGAACAACACGGTCGTGTGCGTGGTGTCTCCAGCTACCAGGGCTGGAAGTATGCATGGCCTCAACACGTCGAGATGTATAGGAAGAAGAAGAGGACAAAGACCGACACATCAGTTGATGCGGAAAAGATAAAGAAACAAATCAACAAGAACTGGAGGCTAAGATGCGGATTCAGAACATGCAGATGCAGAGGTGGTGTTGTCACCAATGTCCAATCGCGCAAGCCTTTCACCCGCCACACTGAAGAGGAGTTGTGCATCCGCATATGTAGGTTTGACCGATGGCACTGCAGAGTTGGCGACGGAGGTGCGCTATGAAGATCGTACACATGAAGACCTTATAGGCATGTTGATTGAACTCACACACTGTGGCCTATCGATCACGTGGAGGGGGATTCAAAGTGAGGTTGCACTTGATCTTGTTCATCCAGAGGAGACTACGCTACAAACAGTCCTGATTCATGAAGACTGTTGTGGTTGAAGTGATCACTGTATATACTATCTTTGCAGATGAACTGTTGGAATACCCTCCTAATGACGAGGTGATGAAACTCGGACAAGCTCAAGGACAGAGGTTACAGTGGAGAAGGTGTCGGATTGACATCAAAGGAGCACCAACATGTATATCTCGTTCATAGGCTATTGTACAGATTCCTTGTAGTTCACACAGTACGGTACAGGTTCCTTCCTCATATGGTTCCCCTCCTCCTCCTCCTCCTCCTCCTCCTCAATCCCCACACGTTCTATCCCCACATCCGGAAGGTACACAAAATATTCCATCCCCACCTACTCCTAGTCCTAAAAAAAGAAAAACTTGCATCCCCACATCCGCAAGAGACACCAAATATTCCATCCCCACCACCACGCCCACCACCTCCTCCTCCTTCTCCTCACGAAACAACAAAACTTACACCCTCAAACGGAAGTGCTCAAAACAATCATGCCAAAGTAGGTACATCTGGGCCCAATACCTCTGTAATAGGTCTTGGTGAGACACCACTAGTCAAGAAAGCCCATGAGAAACCTTCGGCCATTTCAAAGCTGCAAGAAGAGAAACTTGCCAAAAATAACAGCTCTACAGCACCTATAGCAGGCAAGCAAGCCCTTTAGAAACCTTCTTCAGCCATCTCAAAGCAGCAGAAAAAGGAAATTGCTGTAAATAAAACCTCTAAGAGGCCTACTAGAAAGCGATCTAAAAGAAACACCAAGGAGAATTGTCGGTATATGACTAACCCAAAGCAATCTGAGAGTGACACTGAGAAGAATCCTTAGGCTATGGCTAACCCAAATTACAAATTCGGAAAGAACATTCTCAGTGATGGTGATCTCAAAAAGGCTACTCCTTTTACCAGAAATCTCCACACATTCTACATGCAACGTGGTGAGTCAAACGATGCTTCTGACATTATGGTCGCACTCCGGCCCAGGACCAATGCATGGCTGAAGAGAGATGAATCGTCAAACGCACTCCAGCAGATGCCTATGCAACTCAGTGATTTGTACGATCTCTTCAACTTGGATGCTTTGGATCTGACACTTCTCCGCTGCTTCATCCTGTAAGTTGCTTGAAAATTTAATCTGCTTCTCACTAATCACATCCTCTATCGAACTGTGCTTTTTGCCTCACATCATCTTTATTACCATGTATTTTGCCTCCTTATACTTTGTTTTTTCTAACTAATAGGAATATGACTGTAGAAGTTGACAACAAGGGCCCTGCAGTTGGCTACCTTGATCCTGAATGTCTTTGCTCGACAATGTTAAGCAGCGCGGATAATACTGTTTCTTTCTTTGTTGACTATATGCTCAGAGCCTTCGAACAATATGCTACAAAGGATTTAATGCTTACCACTTATCTCAGTACGAACAACTGGATTGCAGTGACAATCGTTCCGAAGCAGCGGAAGGTCTACTATCTTGATTCATTGAAGACAATTAATACTAATACTGGCCCTTTCGAGCTAATCATTAATGAGTAAGTTATTTCTTTCTTAACCCGCGGAAGTTCCTCAACAAACTGTATAGAGTATATTAATTAATAGTGTCCTAACCATTGTTGATATTTTAGTTGTAGGGCTTGGAATCGTTACTGCCGCAAAAAGTTCTCGCGTCGTGGCCCCTTGAAACACATCAAAGATGTTAAGGTACATACCACTTATTTGCTTCCTGTGGAAGCTAGTACTAAAGCTTGAGTTTATTTCTTCTCGATCACCACTATTTTTCTCTGTACGTTTATTGCAGTGCCACCAACAACCTATTGGATCTAGACTCTACGGCTTCTATTGTGCATATTACATGCTTCAATTAAAATATAGCAGCACACATATGAAGGTACTTTATTGGGATCTTTATTTGTAAAACCTGCAACTGAGCACAGTTCTTGCTTATTAGCACTACACATGTTTGGTAACCACCTATATATGTGTGCTGACTGGTGACATTATTATATCCAGAGATTAGGGCTAGATGAGCATCCTCTCGACAAATCATTGCTAGCAGATGTTCGTGAAAGAATTGCCACATTCCTCATGGAACAGGTGATCACATCCGGAGGAAAATTTCATGCTGATGAAACTGTGTGGGCTAATATTGTGTTTGGTGACTAGGAAATTTTTGCATTCCTCCTTGTCCATGAAATTTTGCATTCCTCATTGTCCATGAATTTTTGTGATATTGTTGCATTCCTCCTTGGGAGATGCATTTCCTCCTTGTATGAGATGATGATACTGAATTTTGTCATATGATGCATGTGAATTGTGGATTTCTGTGAATTTGGATGTTGGACCTAATTTCTGTGAATTTAGTCATATCCTGGTTGGTTCCAGGATGCAGCCCCTGATGGCTGCCAAATCCTGGCAGAATCCAGGATGCAGCCGGAAAGCAGGTAGCAGGTTACTGTAGGGGTGGCCTACGTATCTGTAACGGGCGTTAATTAAAGCTCGTTACAAACACTAACCACTGAGTAACGGGCTTCAATTGGAGCACCCGTTACAAACTTGCCAACAAAGTAATGGGCACCATAAAATCCCGTTACCAATACGTGGCCGGTTCATTGAGACATCGGAGACGCAGGTTCACTACACACGTCTCTGATATTGATTTCACAGTAATGGGCTTTGTTTTGGTGCCCGTTACCAAAGTTCCATGTGGGCCCAGAGAAACAGTCATTTTCACGTGACTGGTGGCTAGTTGTGGTAACAGACGTTGTTTAATGCCCGTTACAAATATGTCTTATCAGTAACGGGCATCTGCCCGTTACCTTTCTTGGGTTATTTGTAACACTTGATCGGTAACGGGTGCATTGCCCGTTACCAAAGCCAGTTTTTCACGTAGTGATACGAACTTCAATCGGAACTTCTCTTGACCCAACGACCCGTTGATCTAGTTTTCATCGGACGAACCGTTCGTGGTGGACACAGGAATTCGGCTAAGTGACTTGTGGTTTGTGCTTTGTGCTTCCGCTTCGCATCTAGTTTGGACTTGTTCCTAGGGTTGGTAGGTCCGTTCTGACTACATGACCTTGGTCAGTTCATGTGGGAATCTTTGATTATGATTTTGGAACTTAGCTGGTTTTCTCAGAGAAATTTTTATTAGCTCTCATTCACTCCCCCTCTGTGGTTGCCAATCTGGTCCTTCACTACATTATTTATTTTCTCATAAATAGTTACAAGGTCCTGTTTGGAACTTTGGATACACTTTTCCCGGCCACACTTAGATTATAATCTAAGCGAAGATTTTTTCCTTTTCTCGCTTTTAATTTTACTTCTCATAGTTCAAATATCTGAAGTAGCTTATCACATAAGAGAGGGAATTTATTGAAATAAGAAAAGTATTTGGCGGGATCCTCGTTCATTTCCAACGACAAGCAAGAAATAAGTGGAAACAAACACCCCTAATAGCACCATCTCATCAACAACACAAAAATAACAGTGTATACTTATTATTAATATTTTGGCTAGCTATTACGATAGCATCATTATCATCATCAAGAACCAAAGCTAATGCTACAAATTCGGAACAGACAGTACAAAAGTAGGGCTTCAAACCCCATCAAGTTAAATGCAAATTATGCATAGATATTAGAGAGTATGAAGAACATTCCATATGGTTCAGTTAACTGTAAACAAACCCACCAGTTTCCCTGGTTAAACGTGATGCATAAAAGAACTTTGGGTTCTCATGCACATTAGCATACCACATTCCATTCAGCTTCTAACTCCAAGCTCTCAGCCTTTACAGATCCTTCATAAGGACAGAATGCCTGTTGAAATCCTCATTAGAAAGAGTACCACAATTATGACACCAGTCTATAGAACAAGTGCCCCGGAATTCTTTGCCACAGACATCATCAGAGTCATATAGTATGATCGTTGCCTTTACCAGTGATGGCATGCCTTCAAGCATAGGAGTAGCACCATAGAAATTGGCAAGTTCTAGCCTAACAAGACTGGAGCTGATATCTGAGTACGGTGATATAGCTCAAATGTACAACTGATAATAGTCAGCACCTCAGTGTGTAAAGTTTGGTTAACCAGGACTGCCTATCTTGGCTTGCCCGGGGTGTATGTTAATAAAGGGGCAATTGCCCAAGGATTACAAGATATGGTTGTTGGTTTGCTTGATCTCCAAGTACAATATCTATCTCTAAGGAGAATCTGCTCAACTCAACTAACCACAAGATATACATAACACACACGCCATATACATTATGTTTAACACCCCCTCTCAATCTAAACTTGTCTTGACTCAAGGTTCAGATTGCTTTTGAAGACTTCGAGTTTATGTGTCGGCAATGCCTTCGTGAATCCATCTGCAACTTGATCATTTGATGCGATGAACTGAACCTCTATTTTCCTCTTTGCAAATCTTTCTCGAACAAAATGAAAATCTATTTCTATATGTTTAGCTCTTGCATGAAAAAACAAGATTTGCAGACAAATAAGTTGCACCAAGATTATCACACCATAAATTCGACGGTCTTCGAAATTTAACTCCAAGTTCAGTGAATACAGATTCCACTCAAATTACCTCTGTCGTAGCATTCGCCATAGCCTTATATTCAGCTTCTGCACTAGACCGAGAAACAGTAGCTTGTTTCCTTGCACTCCATGAAATCAAATTACTTCCAAAATATATTGCAAACCCTCCCGTTGATCTTTTGTCATCAATACTTCCTACCTAATCAGCATCAGAGAAAGCACTGACTAGCATAGAGCTTGACTTCTTGATCCTTAACCCAACAGCGAGAGTATGCATAATATATCTAAGAATTCTTTTAACCGCTGACCAATGAACAATTGTAGGAGAGTGGAAGAACTGACACACCTTATTAACTGAGAAGGCTAAATCCGGTCTAGTAAGATTAAGATACTATAAACCTCCTACAATGCTATGATATCTTGTACTATCACTTGGATTTAACATATCACCTTCGAACTTGGATAATTTTTCTAAGGCAGATAGAGGTGTGGCCGACAGCTTGCATTTCAACATACCCACTCAAGCCAAAATATCACGAGCATATTTTTCTTGAGACAGGATTATACCTTCCTTGTCTTTTCTTACTTCAATTCCCAGAAAATAGTGTAGATCACCAAGGTCCTTGAGAGCAAAGTCTTGTCTAAAATAATAGAGTAACGCAGTAATAGCTTCTTGTGAACTCCCAGTGACAATGATATCATCCACATATATAAGCATGAATATTGTAACACCTTTCTTGGAATAAATAAACAAGGAAGTATCTGAATTAGATGTACGAAAACCAAGGTCAAGAAGTTTAGTACTTAACCAAGAATACCAGGCTCTTGGAGCTTGTCTAAGCCCGTAGATAGCTTTGTTCAACTTGCATACAAAGTGAGGCCTGGATTTATCCTCAAAACCTAGTGGTTGTCTCATATAGACCTCTTCTTGCATAGCACCATGCAAAAACGCGTTCTGCACATCTAATTGCCTCAAACTCCATCCTTTGGCCATAGCTATGGGCAAAACCAATCTAACAGTAGCAATTTTAACAACTGGGCTAAAGGTGTCTTCATAGTCAATGCCATATCGTTGTTTGTAACCTTTAGCTACTAGTCTACCTTTATATCCTTCAATTGAACCA
This sequence comes from Cenchrus americanus, assembly GCA_947561735.1. Taxonomy (NCBI): domain Eukaryota; kingdom Viridiplantae; phylum Streptophyta; class Magnoliopsida; order Poales; family Poaceae; genus Cenchrus; species Cenchrus americanus. The sequence goes on from OX387242.1 coordinate 196,197,853, forward strand.
TCTGATTTTCTTTTAATCTTAAACACCCATCTTGAATCAATTATATTTTTACCTTTGCTTGGAGGGACAAGGGACCAACTCTTGTTTTCGAGCAATGCATCAAACTCTTTCTGCATAGCTTCTTTCCATCTGGAATATTGCAAGGCTTCCTATAGCGTCTCAGGTTCTCCTGTCACACATGTGTTGCACCATCTAATACGCCCATCAGTAACGATTTTAGGTTTAACAATACCGCTTTGGAACTGTGTACGTGGCCGAGGTGCAGAAGGAGATGCAGGAGGAGACACCAGATCAGGTTGCACAGAGGATTTGGGATCAGTCGCAAGCGATCCGTGTGGCGGTGAAGGCGGCTAAGGTGGTGGTGCCGGTGGCGTAGAAGATCCCACAGCTCTTGTCGGGGACAGCTACGGGGCGGCAGCAGCAGCGAGCACTGCAGGCACCGTAGGGAATATGTCTGCCCCCATGCATCGCAGGCGGAGTGGCGCCCGGAGCCGTAGCCGTCAGGAGTGCCAGGCGGATCAGCTTGGGATCCGGCGCTCGATCCTGCCGGCGGATCTGCTTGAAGAAAGACACCTGAATCTTCTGCATCCTCTTCTGCATCCTGATACAAGTCATCTTCAACAATATTCTGAGTCCCAGGGTTAGTATGATCATTAGTTACATTGGAATCAATACAATCTACATCCCCATGATCAGGATTAAGAAGATGATCAGGAAGCAAAAGAATTTCTTTGTGTAGCCTAGCTCCTGCATTTTGGTGAAGGTTTGCAAAGGGAAAACAGATTCATCAAATATAACATCTCTAGGTACGTAAACTCGTCCAATGCTCGTTCTAAGCATTTGAATCCCTTATGTCGAGAGCTATAGCCAAGAAACACACACCTAATAGAGTGAAAAGAGAGTTTGTGAGTATTATAGGGCCTCAAATTAGGCCAACACGCACACCCAAACACTCGAAGTGCACCATAATCAGGAGCTTCACCAAGGACACGTTGAACAGGAGTATCAAAGTTTATTACTTTGCTAGGAAGCAGGTTTATAAGGTATGTGGCATTGAGGAATGCCTCATCCCAAAATTTTAATAGCATAGAGGCGTTAGCAAGAAGTGCAAGGCCAACTTCGACTATGTGTCGATGTTTCCTTTCGGTGGAACCATTTTGTTGGTGTGCATGTGGACAAGAGACGTGATGAGAAATCCCTATTCTTTGGAAAAACGAGTTGATCTTCTCATACTCGCCTCACCAATCACTTTAAACAGAGATGATATTCCTATTGAACTTCCTTTCAACAAGGTTTTGGAAGTCATGGAAGACCTGAAAGACATCAGATTTATTTTTAATCAAATGGATCCACATGTATTTGTTGTAGTCATCTATGAAGCTAACATAATATGTGTGCCTCTGAAGGACCGATACGGCGAACCAGAGAGGGGGGGAGTGAATGGGAGCCGATAAAAATTCTTCTCGAAGGAGATAGAAACTCCAACAAGACGAACACGACTTCCAACACACGTCTCCGACTCACTACCCAAGTTGGCCAAGCCCACGTAGCCACTGGAGTGCCACTGGACCTAGGAACCAACACACACAGCCTTCCGACTCGAGAACGCAGCGGAACAACAAACCCCGAGTCTACGAGACCCACACCGGTCGGACCGGTGAGCACCACCGGTCGACCGGTCCCCGTTGGTGAAACTGAGCAACTTTCACTAAGTGGCTCTACACCGGTCGACCGGTGAGACACACCGGTCGGACCGATGGCGGCCTCGAAAGCCCCCAAGGCACCAAACAAGCCAACCGACCACCAAACGGACCCAAACTCGAAACAGCAGCACCACGGGACAACAACGAACACACCAAGACGTTCACCCGAGCAAAATCCCACAGAGGGTTGCACCGGTCAGACCGGTCAAGAGCACCGGTCAGACCGATGTAGCCTGGGCAGCTCGGGATGAACAGCACCCGCGGGTCAACTCCCCCAAATCCAAATCTCGATCTCCTGAATCGCTCCACGGACTTGAACAAGACTTTGGGGATATCAGGAACACCTCATGAGGAGTCCATAGCCAAGTTTAATCCCACCAAATCTCGTCCAAAAAGGAGGAATCGAAGAAATCCCGCCGAAAGCACTTCCAACCCAAGAACTCAAGAAAACCGCAAAATCGAGCACTTTTACTCACGGATTTGGGAGGGGGAATCACGCCCAAAGAACCACGAAGGGTTCCCACAAATTTCCCCCATCAAATCCCCAAGAAAAAAGCCCCGAAAACACCCCAAAGAAATCACGAAGAGAGGGCTCCGAAAATCACCACCAAGAACAACCGGGGAAAACACATCCAAACCTTGAGGAACCACGCCGAATCATCTATACATGAAACAAAGGTTCGTACAAGGTCTAGCAAGCCGCCCGATCATCCATCCCTCTCTACAAGATCTCTCCATGAAGCTCTCTTGCTAGTCCTAAGGAAAACCTAGAGAAAATAGGTGGAAAATAGGAAAACTAATGAGCTAGGGTTCCAAGAGTTGGCTGCCATCCTCTCACCTCTTGGGTTATATGGAGGCAACCGAATGTCTAAAATGCCTTTCTCTAACAACTAGGGATACAAGCCCCTCCAGGGCGGATTTGGAATTCTTGATGTCTTCACCATCGGACGGATGCCCGGCGACCGAACCCTGCGTAGCCTCGACGCAAGCCATGCAATCCCGACGCGTGTCCTCCGCTTCGAAGATTCCGGACTGCGTCGTCGCACACCGGTCAGACCGGTGCTCTTCACCGGTCAGACCGGTCCCCACCGGTCAGACCGGTTAGAACCGGTCAGACCGGTCTGGTGCTGCTGCACCTCCGTCTTCGGTTCTCCGGTCTTGGCTTTGTGGATCAACCAAGGAACCCAGTGGTTTTCTGGTGAACCACCGGAAACCCCGCGAACTCGGTGTAGCCTCCGCCAATCTCTACTCATGACTTGGCTCCCACGTAGTCCCGGCTCGACCTTGGTTTTGAGGCTCAACCAAGAAACCGTCCACGACTTCATCTTGCTGTTCATGCCACCATGCGGCCCGCACTTGACCCCGCTGGCCACCGGGTCCCTCGAACAAAGCCTACTTGTCTTCTCCACACTTGGAGGCCTCACCGGCGACGACCTTTCGCGCTTGTTCTTCACCTGCACCAACACGAATCAAGCCGCAACCTGCACCTGCAATACTTAGCCAAGAATCAGTCCACACAACGTTGTCAATCACTCATCACACAAGGAAGCGACCATCTACCGGTCCTTGAACCACACATGGTCCTCAATCTCCCCCTTGATGAGTGCATTGACAACACCCACACGAAAGTAACAAAAGAGAAAAGAAAAAGAAAAGAAACAAACAAAAAGAAACTCCAACAAGCGATCGAAAGCCAAACAAAGGCAAAGAGCAAGATCACTTGAAGAAGACAAGTCTCGGACCCCTTAGGCAAGGGCAACGGCTCGACACATCCGAGACAAAGCAAAGCTCAAGCAAAGAGAACAAACCACCGAAACAAAGCTCGAAAATTCTCAAAGAGCTCCCCCTGCACACATGCAAACTCCCCCCCGAACCAATGCAACTCCCCCCGGACGAATGCATGCAAAACGGTCGAAAACGGGGCAGGCTGCAGCAATTTCAGCTCACACCGGTCAGACCGGTCATCACCACCGGTCAGACCGGTGCCTAACATGTGTACAGGACCAGCACTCACACCGGTCAGACCGGTGCTCTTCACCGGTCAGACCGGTGTACAACAGAGCCCAGAAATGGCTCGAAACCACCTGAAAACCTTCTAAATGCGCCCGGTAAGCCATTTCAAGCTCAAACTTCTCCCCCTTGTTGGCAATGCATGAATCAAGCCAAAAATGCAAAGCTTGCAACCTAGAGCTTCTCAAATATACAAAATTCAACATAGGATGCTACACACGTCCAAATGAGCAAGTTAGATACTCTACGGCTTCGAATCGATCTCAACTATATGATCACCAAGTTTCACAACCATTGGACGAAGCTAAGAAGGATTTTGGCAATTTTGCGAAAAACTTGCCTCTCATGAGAAAAGTCCTAAACATGATCAAAGCATATCAAAATGGAAAAGCCACACAAACTTCATGCTAGGACAGCCATTCTAATCATAAGACCATCACAAACACCCACAAGCACCTCATGTCATGTCAAAGCCACCGAGCCATGTGCCTACTTCTATTTATGAGACTTCTCATTGGTAGGCATCATGCAACGGTTTAGCGCCCAAAGCAAATTAAATTAAGCACGTATGACATGGGAGCATATTTTCCAAGCATTTTTCATTTCATTTTCAGATTTGTAAATGGTACATGAAATGTCTTTGCGACAAAAAGGAACTTATGCTCCTCCACAAGATAAATCAAGAGGGCTAAACATTCACGATGGCAAATGAGCCTTTGGCCCCATATGATCAATAAACTAGCTATCCAACCACAAATTAAGCATAGCAAGGCCACAAAAACATGTCAAGAGCATGTAAAGGCATTTACACATGAGAGAGCATGCATGTGACATTTTTCAAAAGCATAGCTATCAACCATGGATTATTCATCAAGATCATCAAGAGCTAAGCCAAACTAACCGTAGCATACCAAACAAGCTCACAAAGACATATATCTCATTCCATGGTGAACAATGTATATGAGAGAAGCTTTTCCTAACCAATGCATATGATACAAAATGCATGCAATCTAAGATACAAGGATGCCTATACATCATGTTACATATGCCATGCCAAATGCAAGAAATGCACAAAGGAAAGCTATACATATGCTACAAACCGGCTCCTCGAGGGGAGGCAAAACGGGCTCGACACCACCGGCAAAAGAGAGCTCCCACACACCCAACTCAAGAAATCAAACACACACCAAGTTCCCCCCGCAAACGAGTGAAAGTTGCTTGATCTAGGGGTTTGGTGAAAATATCGGCTAGTTGGTCATGTGTGGGCACATGGATCAAAGCTATCTTCCCTTTCTCTACGTTGTCTCTCAGAAAATGATACCTCACTTCTATGTGTTTAGTTTTGGAATGGAGCACTGGGTTCTTTGCAACGCTTATGGCACTGGTGCTATCACATTGAAGTGGGACATGGGTATACTCCTCACCAAAGTCGCTCATGGTGTAGGTGATCCAAAGGAGCTGAGAGCAACAACTAGCAGCGGCAACATACTCGGCCTCGGTCGTGGATTGAGCAACACTCGACTGCTTGCGGGAAGACCAAGACACCAAAGAAGAACCCAAAAACTGGCAAGTCCCAGAAGTGGACTTCCTATCCAACGGACACCCGGCAAAATCCGCGTCTGAAAAACCATGAAGCGCCAAAGAAGAAGACGCGGAGTACCAAAGGCCGAAGTCGGGAGTGTGACGCAAGTACCTGAAAATCCTCTTCACCGCTTGCCGATGCGAAGTCCTCGGAGACGCTTGAAAACGAGCGCACAGACACACTGAGAACTGTATGTCCGGCCTCGTTGCCGTCAAGTAGAGGAGTGACCCGATCATGCTCCGGTACTCCTTCTGGTCCACATGTTCACCTTCCTCGTTCGCATCAAGAGCCGTAGTCGTACTCATCGGCGTCGTCATAGCCTTGGAGTCCTCCATCTTGAACTTCCTCACAATGTCCTTGGTGTACTTAGCCCGGTGCACAAATGTTCCTTCCTTTGATTGCTTGATTTGTAGCCCGAGGAAGAACCGCAACTCACCCATCATGCTCATCTCAAACTCCCCGCTCATATCATCCGCAAACCTCGCAACAAGAGAGTTAGACGAGCCACCAAAGACAATATCATCCACGTACACCCGCACAATCGGGATATCTCCGCCCCGCCTCAAAGCAAAAACAAGGTCTGATCGACCTTCCCCATCTCAAAGCCTCTCTCAAACAAGAACCCCCTCAACCTGCCATACCAAGCTCTAGGCGCCGCTTCAACCCATACGCCGCCTTCTTCAACTTGTACACCCGGTGGGGGTACTTCTCACTCTCAAACCCCGGAGGCTGCCTCACATACACTTCTTCCTCCAACACTCCATTCATAAAAGCACTCTTCACATCCATTTGGTGCAACTTGAACCCTTTAGCCACAGAAAAGGCTAGAAGGATCCTAATCGCCTCCAAACGGGCTACGGGAGCAAAGGTCTCCTCGTAGTCGATCCCCTCCTTCTGACTGAACCCCTGGGCAACAAGTCTCGACTTGTTCCTCACAACCTCACCCTTCTCTCCCTCTTTGTTTTTCCACACCCACTTGGTACCAATCGGCTTACACCCCCGGAGGAGGGTCAACCAACTCCCACACCCGATTCCTCTCAAAGTTCTCCAACTCCTCATGCATCGAGTTAACCCAATTGTGATCGATAGTGCGTGTCCAATGTCTTTGGGCTCGAAAGAAGCAACAAACGCAAAGATGAGCAAAATGGGAATTGTTTCGAACCCTCGACCGTGTAGTGCGTTCATTCATGTCGCCGATGATCCTCGAAGCTGGGTGATCCACTTGAACTCGCCGGGGAGGTTCTCGCCTCGAAGCTACCTCCCCCTCAACATCAGCTTCTACTCGTTCTTGATTTGTCGTCGTAGGTGTAGCAGAGGGTCCATCCATCATCGTAGTCGAAGTAGTGGGTACATGTTCAGCCGAGGGCACCACACCGCCATCTTCATCATCACCATGTTCTTGCTCCTCCTCCTGAAAGATCTCCTCGCCAAGCTCATCATCACCTGCACACTCAAAGACAAGCTGACTACGTGGCTCTGTCTCGTCGAAGGTTACCTCGCAAGTCTCCACGATTTGGTTAGTTTCAAGATTGAGCACACGATATGCTCTAGAATGAGATGCATAACCAAAGAAAATGCCATCGACAGACCTAGCCTCAAACTTATCCAACTTCCTCGCCTTTCTTCGAATGAAACACTTGCAACCAAAGACATGGAAGTGACTCACCTTGGGTGTGCGACCATGCATCAACTCATAGCATGTCTTCTTCTTGTGCACTCTAAGGTATATCCTGTTCGACACATAGCATGCGGTATTCACCGCCTCAGCCCAATACCTCCTCGGAGTCCTATGCTCATCAAGCATCGTCCGAGCCATCTCGCACAGGGTCCTGTTCTTCCTTTCCACAACACCATTCTGGGGAGGCGTATACAGACTCGAAAACTGGTGCTCAAGACCCAAGTCATGACAAAAGGTTTCAAAACGTGAGTTCCTGAATTCCGAGCCATTATCACTACGGATAGCTCGTATGGCATCTCCGTGCCTCTCGTTCCTCAACCTCAAGACTAGATCTCGAACAAAACCAAACGTCTCCCCCTTCTCCTCGAGAAAGAACACCCACGCATACCGAGAATAGTCGTCCACCACAACAAGGACATACCACTTCCCACCCGCAGATCGCACACGAGCTGGGCCAACAAGGTCCATATGGAGCAGCTCGCATGGACGCTCAGTCATCACATCGGTGAGAGGCGGGTGAGAAGAGGCCACCATCTTGGCATGCCTACACGGAGCACAAACCAACTCTTTCTCAAGCCTCAACCGTGGCAATCCTCGGACCAAATTGAGTTTACTCAAGCGTGACAAAAGGTCAAAGCTCAAGTGACCCAACTTCCTATGCCACTTCCACAACTCACTCGAAGAACCACCCAAGAAACAACGCTCCACACCCGAAGAATGAGAAAAATCAGCACGAAACACCTGACCCTCGGGAACGACCATACAGACAAGGTCCCCTCGAGAGTCCACAATCCGAGAACCAACTGGCCGAAACAACACCTCAAAGCCCTCATCCAACAACTGGGACACGAAAGCAAATTGTACCCCAGCCGATTGAACAAGAGCAACACGCCTCGCAGTGATCTTGTCACTCACTTTTATCTCACCTTCGAAAGCACACGCCCACGCCCATTGTCCCCAAAGGTGATGTACCTCTTCGTCACCACCGGGACGAGACTTGAGAACCACCCCCTGTCTCCGGTCATATGCCTCGAGCAACCGGAGTCAATCAACCAAATGTTCTTCAAGTCTCCCACCTGAAATTCAAAAATAGGCACGTGAGCGAACAAATGACTCGGCACTGGGGTTAGTTCCAAATGTGTAAAACCAGTGCCTAGCCATTTGCTCGAAAGTGGGGTTAGCAAAAACCAAACCATCTTTCCTACCAAAGCTACCTCCACGAACACCACCACGGTAACCACCATGAGGGAACCAACCCTCTCTGCCTGGAGGAGGACCAAAACCACGAAAGAAAGCCCGTGGAACGTCCTTCCTCTCCAACTCAACACCACGACTCCTCCAATCCCCGTATTGAGCACGAGGAGGAGAACGCCTAGCAAACTGACCACCTGCACCCTTTCCAGCCCAACCACCAGAACCACGACCACCAGAAACAACCCTCGCACCTGTACGAGCTCGAAACCCAAACAGCTGTCCGTCCGTGCCCGCACCGGTCCGACCGGTGCTCCACACCGGCTCGACCGGTGTAGCTCGGGCAAGAAGACCTCCAACAGCCTTCCGCTCTCCCCAAGCCCGAACTGACCTCACACTCTCCTTGCCCCTGGGAAACTGCACACGAGGCTCAAGTACACCATCGAAAGGGTGGTACTTGTCCTTGTTAGCCCACTCCTTCGCCATTCTCTCCTCACGCTTCCTCTTGAAGCAAAACGCTCTCTTGTGACCATCCTTTCCACAAAACTCACAATGGAAACGGATCGATCTAGACTTAGGCTTGGGATGAGGCTCTTCACAAGGCTTCTCACTTGGTTTCTCACTAGGCGTTTCACTCGCCTTCTCACTCGGTTTTTCTCTTGGTTGGTTTGGCTTGGATGCAAACTTGTCTTTGGGTGTGGGTTGTGGTGGAACTGAAACATTCCCAAATTTCCTTTCTCTCTCACCACTGCCCTCACCAACCTTATCCAATCCCAAAGCCCAACCGTCAAAGCGCTTACGCCTAGCAATCATCATACCAAGCCGAGGTTCTTGACTCGACAACCAACTCGCCGCTTCACGCAACTTATCATTCTCATCTTGCAAGCGACCAACACATTTTGCAAGATCCAAATTCTTCATAGCATGCAACTCACATGTAGAGCAAGAAGTAGGAATAGGCACTTTCAAATCAGCCTCAAGTGAAACAATGCGAGAACGGAGCTCAAGCAATTTTCTCATGCAAACTAGGACAAGAAGTGCAAGCACCAAGCAAAGTGGGTCTAGATTGTAGCTCAGCCAACTCAACCCTAAGCACATCTAGTTCCTCACACTTGGAGGCATACTTCTCCCTAAGATCACCAAGTCGGCTAGGAAAGCAGAGCAATCAGCACAATCATTTTCATCAGAAACAACAGGGCTAGCCTTAAGCGAATCAATTTCAAGCTTGCTATCAAGAACCTGTGTTTCTAGCTCAACCACTCTAGTCCTAGCATCCTCGAGCAAAGATCTAAGTTCCTTCCTAAGCTTCTTAGCCTCTCTAAGCATGTGATCGCGATTATCAAGCAAGTCAACCAACTCCTCATTCTCCTTACGCAAAGAAGAGGGCTCATCACACACCTCATCCTCGGAATCCAAGTCCGAGGCGTCCTTCTGGCTTCTCTTGCTGCTCGAACTGCGAGCCATGCCGCAGAAGTCATCCTTGAGGCTTAGGCCCGTCACACAAAGGCCATTGAGGTACTTGCTGAGGTTCTTCTTCTTCTTCTTCTTCTTGTCATCCTCTTCGTCTTCATCACTCGAGCTTGAAGACGTGTCCTCGGAATAGAACTCGATGTCGCTCGATCTCTTCATCTTCTCTCGAGACCGTGTCTTCTTCCCATGTCCATGAGCCATCGTCTTGGACTTCTTCTTCTTGTCCTTGAACTTGGGCTTGTCGGGGTCGTTCACCTTCGGACACTCGGCGAAATAGTGTCCAGCCTTGCCGCACTTGAAGCATGTCCTCGTCTTCCTCCTCATGTTCACTCGGTTCTCATGCAGCCTCTCGAACCGCCTCGTCAGGAGCGCCAGCTCGTCCTCTCCAAGCTCGTCGAACTCCTCATCTGGCATAGACATCAAAGAGGAGAAAGAGAACATCCTGGTGGATGGGTTAGAGTTAGTCTTTCCTTTGGAACCACCAACGAGGGCAAGACTATGGGATTCAGTCGGTCCCTCGAGCTTGGCAAATCATGCCCCTATCCACCTCGGCCCGACTTGAGCTTCGAGAACGGCTCGTTCACCGTCGAGTATCATACCTCTCCGACTCGACTATGGCCTCGAACTTTCCGCCCCATATCGTACGATCCAAAGAGTGTAAGAGCTTGACCGCTCTATCATGATCATCGTACGGGAGCACGTCCACATTGGCCCTCATGTTGTTCACCACCACCGTGAACCTGCGAAACAAGGCATCGATGGACTCACCGGGGAGATGAGTGAAGTTCTCGTACTCTCTCCGTAGGTCGCATACAACCGTGCCCGAACACCGGGCGTTCCCAACATGAGCCTCCTTCAACACCGCCCAAATCCTACAAGCCAAGTGCTCGGTGTGCACCCGATCGAACTCGGCCGACACAAAGCACGAAACAAGTAGTCGACCGCCTTATTGTTGGCGTCGAATCTGTCCCTCGACCCTGGAGCAAGAAAATCCATCGGCTGGACATAGCCTGTGTCCACCGTGACATCCCAAAGCAGCTGACCCTTTCCGCGGAGGAACGCACCCATCCGCTTGCTCCACATCTGGTAGTTCTTGCCATCAAAGTGTGGAGGACCCGAACCTTGTTCCTGGTACGCCATCCTTGGATCTTAGACTGGTTAGAGTCAACAAAGACCCGAACCGGCTCTGATACCACTTGAAGGACCGATACGGCGAACCAGAGAGGGGGGGAGTGAATGGGAGCCGATAAAAATTCTTCTCGAAGGAGATAGAAACTCCAACAAGACGAACACGACTTCCAACACACGTCTCTGACTCACTACCCAAGTTGGCCAAGCCCACGTAGCCACTGGAGTGCCACTGGACCTAGGAACCAACACACACAGCCTTCCGACTCGAGAACGCAGCGGAACAACAAACCCCGAGTCTACAGACCCACACCGGTCAGACCGGTGAGCACCACCGGTCAGACCGGTCCCTGTTGGTGAAACTGAGCAACTTTCACTAAGTGGCTCTACACCGGTCAGACCGGTGAGACACACCGGTCAGACCGATGGCGACTCGAAAGCCCCCAAGGCACCAAACAAGCCAACCGACCACCAAACGGACCCAAACTCGAAACAAGAAGCACCACGGGACAACAACGAACACACCAAGACGTTCACCCGAGCAAAATCCCACGAGAGGGTTGCACCGGTCGGACCGGTCAAGAGCACCGGTCGACCGGTGTAGCTCGGGCGACTCGGGATGAACAAAGACCCGCGGTCAACTCCCCCAAATCCAAATCTCGATCTCCCGAATCGCTCCACGGACTTGAACAAGACTTTGGGGATATCGGGAACACCTCATGAGGAGTCCATAGCCAAGTTTAATCCCACCAAATCTCGTCCAAAAAGGAGGAATCGAAGAAATCCCGCCGAAAGCACTTCCAACCCAAGAACTCAAGAAAACCCCAAAATCGAGCACTTTTACTCACGGATTTGGGAGGGGAATCACAGCCCAAAGAACCACGAAGGGTTCCCACAAATTTCCCCCATCAAATCCCCAAGAAAAAAGCCCCGAAAACACCCCAAAGAAATCACGAAGAGAGGGCTCCGAAAATCACCACCAAGAACAACCGGGGAAAACACATCCAAACCTTGAGGAACCACGTCGAATCATCTATACATGAAACAAAGGTTCGTACAAGGTCTAGCAAGCCGCCCGATCATCCATCCCTCTCTACAAGATCTCTCTCGTGAAGCTCTCTTGCTAGTCCTAAGGAAAACCTAGAGAAAATAGGTGGAAAATAGGAAAACTAATGAGCTAGGGTTCCAAGAGTTGGCTGCCATCCTCTCACCTCTTGGGTTATATGGAGGCAACCGAATGTCTAAAATGCCCTTCTCTAACAACTAGGGATACAAGCCCCTCAAGGGCGGATTTGGAATTCTTGATGTCTTCACCATCGGACGGATGCCCGGCGACCGCACCCTGCGTAGCCTCGACGCAAGCCATGCGATCCCGACGCGTGTCCTCCTCTTCGAAGATTCCGGACTGCGTCGTCGCACACCGGTCAGACCGGTGCTCTTCACCGGTCAGACCGGTCCCCACCGGTCAGACCCACCGGTCAAACCGGTCTGGTGCTGCTGCACCTCCGTCTTCGGTTCTCCGGTCTTGGCTTTGTGGATCAACCAAGGAACCCAGTGGTTTTCTGGTGAACCACCGGAAACCCCGCGAACTCGGTGTAGCCTCCGCCAATCTCCACTCATGACTTGGCTCCCACGTAGTCCCGGCTCGACCTTGGTTTTGAGGCTCAACCAAGAAACCGTCCACGACTTCATCTTGCTGTTCATGCCACCATGCGGCCCGCACTTGACCCCCGCCGGCCACCGGGTCCCTCAAACAAAGCCTACTTGTCTTCTCCACACCTGGAGGCCTCACCGGCGACGACCTTTCGCGCTTGTTCTTCACCTGCACCAACACGAATCAAGCCGCAACCTGCACCTGCAATACTTAGCCAAGAGTCAGTCCACACAACGTTGTCAATCACTCATCACACAAGTAAGCGACCATCCACCGGTCCTTGAACCACACATGGTCCTCAGCCTCCCAACTAAAGATTGTGCCGCCCCCCATACATCAGAGAAAATTAATTCAAAAGGAGCATGAGCCACACTTGTAGATTTAGGATACGGAAGCTGATGGCATTTAGCTCTTAAACAAGAATCACACACGGAACTAGATTTCTCATCACTAACAAAAGGAAGGCTATTGTTCTCAACCACATGCTCAACAATAGAAAATGAAGGATGACCTAAATGACTATGCCATCTTGATGTAGACAGCTTTATTGCACCAAAGACCTGCTTCCGTGACTTGGCTTCTTAAAGCCGAAGAGGGTGTTGGTGCGAAATCAGCACCTTACGCCACGCACACAGCAAGCCGAAAGAAGCTGTCTTAACACGCGCGATGAATCCTGAAAGCGTGCCAGTCAATTTTCCTGAAACTGACAAAGGAATAAAAATAGTTAAATAAAAAACTTGGAACTTGCCGAGTGGTACCAGACAGTTCCATATTTACGGCTAGAAAGCCAATTAAAATGATATATAGCTACAACAAGCTATCTATCAGCAGTTTAAATATTATTCGAGAGCTGTTAAACATGAAAACATGATATAGCCGAATAGATGATGTAAGCATGACGAAGGATCGGTCTTTGTTTAAATGGCGTTGCTCGTACATGATCATGACCGATTCTTGAGGATAAATATTAATTTAAATAAATGAAGTAAAAGCATGATTATAAACATGAAATAAACAAACATGCATAGGCCAAAAGCACTAGTCTACCGCATGTCTAGCTACTTTCAAACCCGTCAAGCATGAAACCAAACAAGTTAATCCACCGCATGATACAACTTGTTTGAAATCACACCACCAACCACAAAGAGATTAATCCACTGCATGATACAATCTAAATATGGAAGGCTAAAAGCACACATTATTTAAAACAAAACTTATGAGCACGTTTTACTCATGGTAGCACAACCGAATACAGCTGTACAGCTGAATCGGGTTTCGTGGAGAAGGAACAAACATTGCCAAAGGCGATAAACCTATCAGATTGAATCAAAATCTAATCTACCGGATGATTAGCTTTAAAACAACCCAAAAACCTGCATCTACCGCATGATACTCAATTCTTTCAAGATTCATACAAGATTAGCAAGCTTGAACCCGCAACACGTGACAACTTGGATTGATTCGGGTTCGGCTATTAGGGAACACGTGATCCATGTGCTGTATTGAGCTAAAGATATGAACATGTAACATAAGGATCATCTAACAAGATAAAGCCGATTCAAAACAATCTAAATTGGGCAAAAGAGTGTTACATGAATTTAAACATAAAGTAAAACTCAAAGCAACACATGGTAACTTAATGAATCTATTAGATCTTGCCAAATCTAATAGAGCCGATTACTAGCTCCAAGCTAGATCTTAGCCCACCGCATGGCTCATGATCTAACAAGAAACCCTCTTGAACCAAGCTTAAATCCACCGCATGATACTAAGCAAGGTAACAAGACTTCTTGCATCACGGTCTAAATCCACCGCATGATACTAGACATGATACAAGGTTGCCGGTACTTACGGAGGTCGACGGATCGATGGCTCCTCTAGAAGAACTCGACGACTCGACTAAAGGACTCGATTTTGGCACAGGGCCAGTTTAGTTGTGAAGATGTTCGATCCCTATTACAGACATCAAGGGTTTATATTTATACCCTTGTCCTAACACGACTCCTAATTGACTACGAGTACAACATTCAATGCCTAAATTAAAGCTCTGACGTCAATGTCCATCTCGCGTACGCCATCGACTCGTTCCTTCCTTATATCGGGCCACGTCATCACGCATTCCCGAAAACTTCCCTTTAAAAGCGCAAACAGTCCTTTTGCCGAACGACAGCATATTGCCGACCGCAAGTGCCTCTTACCGAATCCTTTGAGAAGATTTTCCCTAGCCGAATGGTATCTCATCACCAAGCTCGGCCCACAAGTCGGCTTCTTCCCTGTACCATTTTTTGGTGTTAACAGAGGGTACAATCCACCCTCATGTAACACCCCATGTTTTTGCTCAGTGGTGTTTTGTGCTAATGATACTCTTAACTACTCCTCCAACTACCCTTGGGAACCCTAGGTCAACTCTTGATCAAAACCCTAGCCTAAAACCCTAGTGCCCCCTTTGACCCTCTTGTGCCAGTCTAGAACTTTGGCACGTTCACCAAAATTTCACTAAACACTGCAAAATCACCCAATGGGAAAAGTGTGCAGTTTTGCAAGGCGCACAACTTTGCTGTTGAGTGGCATTTGAAATTCGAAGTGGAAATTAGTGAAAAATGCAATTGAACACGGTCTGCTCCTGTTCACAGGCGCCGAGAAAAGGGCGAGGTTGGCATGCTATTTATGCAAAATCTAGTGATCAAAAACCCTAACAGCCTTTGCAGAAGTTGTAGAGGAATAGATGATCTCCAACTTTGCTATTTTGTGCAAGGTGCACTTTAGTTTCAAAACGTGGAGAAAATCGTGTTTGAAAACCGGTTCAGCAAATTGAAATCTCTTTGGAACGCCGAAGCGCGCTCTGCCGCGACGTCGCGCGCGGCCACGTCGGCGCTCCGCCGTACGTGTCGTACCCGCGTCGGGCGCGCACGCCGAGGCGCCGGAGTGACTACCGGTCGTTGTGCTTGCGTCGGCGTGAACTCTCCCGTGACGTTCGTGGCAAGTGGGCCGTGCCGGTGGCGCCAATCCACCGGACGGGGGCACCACCCGCGACGCGCCATTGGCCGCCGGCGGGAGACGCACGTCGCCGGCCATGTCGTGGCCTTTCTACGCGTGCTAGTGTCACCGGCGTGACCTCACCCACTAACAACCTACCTTCCCCAACTATAAGTAGACCTCCTCAGCTTCTGCCTCGCGCGCACGCCCAACCGCCGCCCGCCATTGGCACCCCCTCGGTGAGCTCATTGCTCTGCCCACTTCCATGGCCGTCTGAGCAGGCCTAAACCTTCTCCATGCACACATCGAGCTTACACGTGTGTGTGTGTTGTCCTAACCGAACGGCCTGCTCGCCGGAGCCCGAGCTCCCGCGACCGCCGCCGGGCAGTCATCGCCGGGCTCACTCCTCCGCCGGTTCTCCAAGCCCAGGGACCCACCTAGCACCTTCCCTAGGACACATGGAAGCTACCCGTGCCGCGCGTTGTTGAGCTCCACCGCTCTTCTCACCGGAATCCGAGTTTCCGCGATCGTGCCGCCACTGCTCCGCCGCCGCCACTCACCGGTGACATCTCCGGCCGAGTCTCCGCCGCCAATCGATCTCTAGTGAGTCCAATCGCACTCCTTGCTCACTTGTTTTCCTCACGGAGCCTCACCTCGCCGCCGGCGAGCGCGCCACCGCTGTCGGGGTACGGTAGGGAGGGCCGAGGGCACATTTGTGAACTTTCAAAAGTTGGCAGGGGTCTGCGTGCAAAAGGAATCTTCATCTCTTAAGTGTTTTAGCAGTATCTTGTAAATTCGAGATAAAATCATAGAAAATCCAAAACTTGCAAACCTAATTTTGTTGTGCTCTGTGTAACTAGAACTACAACTTTCCCAAAGCATGTATATACTTTTGAGTTTTAGTTTTTGCTTGAAAAATTAAAATGTGAAATCCCTAGATCTATGTTACTGCAAAATCCATACATGATCTTGAGCTGGATTTTGGATATGTTGTGAGCACTAGCATGTGTAGGTCCTGTGCCAAAAATTGCACAAAGTTACTGAAGGAATCTTTTTATATAAATTATCTTGTGATATTGATAAATCTGCCTTGATGATTTTTGTAGCTTAAAATATAATTATGATTCGGCAAGTGGGCTTATGCTCTTGTTGAGTATGATTTGCGTTGTGAACCTATTGGATCAATGTAGAGAACATGGCCCCATTTGCCATTTGTTCGAGTTGATTTTGGTGATTCATGTTAACACAAGCAATGGGACTAACCACATTATCTAGCTTGTATTTGTAGGCATTTCTAGGTCCCACGGATGTTATCACATGTTAACATACCATGTGCAAGCTAACATGTCAAACAACAAGTTAACATATCATGGACATGTTAGATTACTTATAGCAAAATTGAGGACTTAGTATATATTTTGAGACTCTAAGTAATGGTATGTTAAGTATGTTAAGTTGAAGAAAAGGTCCAAGTTGAAGACGCGAAGAAAAGGAAGGAAAAAGACACCGTCGGATGAACCGACGGTACCTAGATAGCAAGCGTCGGTGCAATCGTCGGACGAGTTGATACACAGGGTGAAACCCTAGGCACCGTCGGATGAACCGACGGTCCATTTCCTAGTAGCGTTGGACGAGTTGCAGAGGAAGAGCAGTGAAGATAATAGCACCGAATGATCCGACGGTCTGAGTGAGGACACCGTTGGTCTATCCGACGCTTAGTTTGAATCAAGACAGAGACGCGCCAAGACGGCCGGATGAACCGACGCCTTGGTCAAGGGGAAGCGTTGGTCTATCCAACGGTCGCGTGAAAGCTAATAGAGATGGTTTGGCCGCAGGGTCTTCAGCGCCAGATGAACCGACAGTGTGTCGGTGTAATGCGTCGGAGCAGTTGTGTCAGCGGATCTTCAACAGCTACGTGACGTGGAGGGCACTGGATGAACCGACGCCTAGAAAAAGCATAGCATCGGTTCATCCGACGCTACCTTTTTCAGTGACCGTTAGCCAACGACTCTTTGAGTGCCTTGGGCTATTTATACCCCCTCAACTCACCCATTTGAGGTTGCTGGATTGTGTGGAAGTGCAGAGGAGTTCAAGACACCTAGAAGATCATATCCAATCCATCCAAGTGCTTAATTTCTCATCCTTAGACTTGCATATGCTTTGTGTATGTGCTTAGTGTTAGGCTTAACTTAGAGCTGAGTGAGTGCAAGGTTGTGCCAACCTTGTGAGGTGATTCTTAAGTGAATCAAGTTGTACAAGGTTCGCCGGAAGCCTTGGGGCCTAAGTGGCTCACCGGCAATCGTCATCGACCCTCCGGCTCGGTATGGAGCGGCGAGGACACTTTGTGCGGGGGACGTGGAAACCCCCTTCCTTGGTGGAGAAGCTCCTTAGTGGAGGCGGCATCAAGGTGACCAAGGGAGCTTGACAAGTGCCTAAATGGCTAGCCTTTGTGGCGAGTCAAGTGGTGCTCTTGGGAGAGACTTGGTGACCGGGAAGCAATACTCTTGTGTGAGTGCTTCAACAACGTGGACTAGGGGTGGCTTAGTGCCTACCGATGCCACGGGATAAATCGCGTGTCAAGAGTTTGCTTCCTCTCATCCCCTTTACGTTTCCGCATTTACTCTTTTGCAATCTTTGCTTGCCTTTACTTTCCTAGAGTAGTATCATGCTAGGAATGGCTATAGGTTGCAAACCTTGTTTTGGGATGGGAGTTTCACACTAGAACAACCCTACTTGCACATCTAGATAGTATGTTCTAGTTTATTTTTGTGTAAAATTAGTGAATCCATAGGTTAAGGTTTTAAGTTGCCTAATTCACCCCCTCCCTCTCTTAGGCTAACGAGCATTCGATTCCTTACAATCAATGAAAGGTCATAGTAGTCGACTTCATTGTTCAACATAGGATTGATAAGCAACTTGATCTAGATGTCGGTTATGTAACTTTTACTCCATGGAAATTACATTTTGATGGATCGACTTGTAGAAGTGGTTGTGGTGTTGGAATTATTATTATGTCACCTAGTGGAGCTATTTTTGAAGCCCTTAGCCGGTTGGATCATAAATGTACTAATAATCAAATTGAGTATGAAGCTCTCTTGTTTGGATTACAAATATTACATGACATGGGAGTGAAACATGTAGAAGCTTATGGTGATTCTTTAGTGGTGGTACAACAAATATCCAAGGTATGTCAATGTTTAAATGGTTCTTTAAATGCTTATCTTGATAGATGTTTGGATATTATATCTTGCATGGATGAATTTGTGATATATCATGTACCACGGGAGGAGAATCTGAAGGCTAACGCTCTGGCTCAGCAAGCATCTGGTTATAATGTTCAGAAAAGAAATTTCAAGAACGGAAACCGATGTTTGGTGATGCCGAGGGTTGTGTTCTGCAGAACCCGGTTCAACCGCCCCCAGGACGGTCAGACCGCCCCCTCGGGCCGATCAGACCGCCCCTCGGGGGGCAACCCTACTTCAGCCAATGTTTCTTCCAAATTGTTGAGGACGAAGTGGGAGTTTGGAGAACACCTCTGGTTAAGTATTTGCAGGATCCTAAAAGTATGAGTGACAGAAAAGTCTGATGATGGGCGCTTAAGTTTGTTTTAGATGGCGTTGAGTTGTATCGTCGGACGGCAGATGATTTGCTTTTAAAGTGTTTAGGTCTTGATCAAGCAAGACTAGCTATGGCAGAGGTACATGAGGGAATTTGTGGTACTCATCAATCGGCTCCGAAAATGAAGTGGCTTCTTAGGCGAGCTTGCTTTTATTGGCCTACTATGATAGCCGATTGCTTTAGGTCCTACAAAGGATGTGAAGAGTGTCAAAAGCACGGAGATGTTCAGTTGGTGCCTACTGCAATGTTGCATCAAATTATCAGGCCTTGGCCATTCAGAGGTTGGGGATTAGATTTCATTGGCAAGATACATCCTCCGTTGACCAAAGGACATTGCTTTGTGATTGTGGCAACGGATTATTTTACCGAGTGGATTGAAACAATTCCTCTCAAGAACATGACACACAAGGAGGTAATTGAGTTTATTACAAAACATATCATACATAGATTTGGCATTCCGCAAACTTTAGCTACGGATCAAGGTACTTCATTTGTGGCTAAAGAGGTGCGTGATTTTGTCAATTCCTATGGTATTAAGTTGCTCAATTCATCTCCATATTATGCTCAAGCTAATGGTCAAGCCGAGTCTAGCAATAAAACTTTAATTAAGCTCATTAAGAAGAAGATAGAAGACAATCCTAAAAGATGGCATGAAGTATTATCTGAAGCTTTATGGCCTCATCGCATCTCTAGACATGGGGCTACTTGAGTTACTCCTTTTGAGCTTGTTTATGGTCAAGAGGCCGTTTTACCTGTTGAGGTAAATCTAGGCGCATATAGACTTGCAAAGAAAAATGATCTTAGTGTTAATGCATATCATGCTTTGATGATGGATAACATTGATGAAGTGACTGACAAGCGTTTGGAAGCTTTGGAAGCAATTGAGAAGGATAAAAGGCGAGTTGCTAGAGCTTATAATAAAAGGTTAAAAGCTAAGTCTTTTCAAGTAGGAGATTTGGTTTGGAAAACTATTTTGCCTATAGGATCTAAGTGCAACAAGTTTGGTAAATGGTCTCCAAGTTGGGAAGGTCCATATAAAGTTGTGAGAGTTTGCTCCGGAAATTCTTATATGGTGGAATCCTTGCAAGGACAGTAGCTGCCCAGGGCGCTCAATGGAAGATATATGAAGAAGTTCTACCCAAGTGTATGGCAAAATGCTTGAAGGTTCATGGCCGGTTTCTATGAAAAATCGCCCTTAGATGAAAAATGGCCAACAACAGCTTAGTCGTCCTTAGAATTATTTTTTAGCACGCAAGCTTTACTAAAAAACAGGGGGCATATGTTGACACCCAAAACTGGCAAGAGCCGACTCGAGCCAGGCAGGCCGGTTAGACCGGGTCCCAGGGGCGGTCTGACCGGGTGTCCTGTAGCCGGTCTGGCACAAAGGCGTCAGGCGGTCTAACCGCCCCCTAGGGCGGTCTAACCGGGTTATCCCGATTTCGGGTAGAATTAGGAGTTTAGCTTGATTCCGAGTTGTAAAGTGCTATTTGCAGGGCAAGACCTCCCACCCTATAAATATAAAGGGTCGTGGCCGATTGAGATCTATCATCCAATCGAACGTATCAATTTTATCTTATTTTCTCCAAAACCTAACATTTCCAACGTCCATTGCTCTCCTCCTTCGTCTCTACGGCAGTTGAGGGAGTTCTGAGTGGTCTGCCGATCTTAGAACAACCCTAGGCGCACTGTTCCCGACGGGGTCCCTCCCGGAGCAGCGAATCTAGGTTTTTGGCGTTCTTCCTGTCCCAGGCGGTTAGGCCGGCCCCCACAGGCGGTTAGACCGGCCCGTGCTGGGAAGCTCGGCGAGTGGATTTTCGACGACCGCGCGATCTAGCGCATTCGTGTGTTCGAACCGAGAAAAGCGTCAACATACATGTATACATATTTGTTCCGGCATTTCATATAATTTATTTGGTACGTATAAATATTTCATTCCAGTAGTTTGTTTAGTTTGTTCGACACGTATACATATTTGTTCCAACAGTTCATATAATTTGTTTGGTACATCCAAATTTTGTTCTATGATTATGTATTGCATAGAATATATAATATTAATTAAAAAATATGAATAATTTTTATATGAAAAATAATCGAGTGGGCTCTTGCTTCGAAGTTTTTATTATCAAATATACAATAGTACAATCAGAATTTAATTTTGATGCTCGGTTTTATGAATTATAACCTTTTTAGTTGGAAATAATTTTGCATGTACGACTCGAACGACTCCGAGGAAGCAACTGCGGAAGAAAAGATCATAATTAACACGGATGATGGGTGGCCTGATGGAATGTTTTCATGACAGCTATGCATATTCGCACCCCTCGAAAGCTGCCGTCTCTAACTAGTTGGTTGAATTCTGTAATCGACAGGTCTAGAAAACAATGAGGGTATGAACAGTGAACTACGCAGAACCAGGTGCTTGCTCTACTCATAGTTTTGGTAAATCAGTCTACATGTGTGACTAATATTGATGTCGACAGTTTTCTTTTTTTCTAAAAAAATAATACTATGCCGGTGGTGTGGTCCAAAAGTGAAGCATGTCTATATGCAGCGGCTCTTTTTGGTTGGGATATGGACCGAACCGTTCACTCTGTTTATACTTGTTTAGGAAGCCTGTCATCCGTTGATTGATTACAAAAGTGTCATGATAAGCCTGTCATAATACGCTTACATATGGTTGATTGATTGACTTAACAAAGTGAAGCACTCATTGAGACAGTTCTGCCTCCACTACACTGCATTCCGTACTTTTTGGAAAGCTAAATAAAGGCAGCATGTTAATCCTTAGAAAAAGGATATATACAAATTAAAGGATGCTTGCTAATCACTCTAACCACCCAACATATATAAAAAGAACACACGGTATCCTTCCATTAACTTAAGGATACAGCTCTATAACCTGCACATGTGCATACATACTTCACTTTTGTGTTTGTTTGCCGAATTGTTGCAGACTTGCAGTTGCCATGAAGCATCCGGCAATGTCCTCTTTGATCACGTCCTTCAAATGCATGATCCTATGCCCTATGGTCCTGTGTCTCATAGTACTGTTTGTGGTGCATCCTGTGGGTTAATTAGATGCCTAAAATTGAAGAGATTTCAGGCGTTGTGGACATAGCCGAACAGAGAGGTCAAAAGGAACACAAGCAGTCAGTGGTGAGATATATTAGCTAGAGAGGGGATGAGGGGAAGATGCGCTGAGAAGTATTTTCATGATCTCTAGTTCTCTACTCTCTATAGAGACATCTAGGCATAGACGGACAATGACCAAGGAGGCAGTGAATGGTGATCCATCAGGAGGAAATGAGAGCGGAGGAGAGGGCGCCGCCGCCATTGTCGCACACTCTGCGCCCTGCCCATGGCGTCGCCGCCGGCGGATCCACCTCCCACCACACAGTTTCGGGTATCTCTTCCTCCCTCTCGTTGCTCGTTAATTTCCCAACCCTATCCGCAAGATCCACAAGCAATCAATGGTAGGAGCAGTGGCGATGTTGTGCCCCAAGGGTAAGATCTTCCTTCTTCCTTCGTCGGCTACGTTTTTGCCCGTGAGCTCATCGACCCTTTCCTTTCCATCTCATGAGAGAGGATACATTGACTGAAAATCTGGTGGGCATCTGGAATTTGGGTGGTTCCTAGCTTTGTTTTTCTTTCGATTTTGAACTTCCGGCCGCGATGGGTGCTGCTGTCGTTTTGGATAAACTCTGTTCGGACACTGACATATTCAAGATTTAGAGTTCTTTCAAAAAGAAAAAGATAGATCCATTACCTGCTTTTGACCAACGGATTCGTGATATTTTGATAGAGAGCAAGCAATTTGTCAGACAGTTCATTAATCAGTTCCTTGCCCTCCCATGATCGAGTATGAGTGGCCCATTTACTAGATTCAGTTGTGTGAGTGACCAATTAGTTCGTGATAGATTGCTTGGGTACTGCAGCCACAAGAAGTGTAGTGTTGGGAATTAGAGTCGTCTGGAACTGTGTTCAATGCAGGGCCACATTCAGTTGGATAATTTTGATAATTTAATTGATTACTGCACTGTCTAAATTTTGCAATGTTGTTATTATTGCCATCCACATTGCTTTGTCCCTAGTAGTACTGCTAGTACCCCTCCAACCTGTCACCATGTCATCCAGCAAAAGATAGGATGTCGACAATATCATCTACAGCGAAAGTCGGTAATAACTACTAAAAACTAAGCACGACTGACTTGATTTTCATACAACTAACAGAGGTAATAACTAATAAAAACTAAGCACGACTGACTTTTGGTGTGCCACTGAGCTTGCCTCAGTCACCAAATGTCAAATTTCAGATTCAATACATATGCAATGGCATGATGAGAATTTATCCTTTTTTGAATCATAGTTGGGGAAGGTGTTTTGGGCTGTTTAAAACAGCTTTCCTCTGCTCTGTTTGTTCTACCACCATCAATTGATTGCATTCTACCTAATAGTGTTGATCTTCTTGGTGACATGATACATTTATTTGCGAAGTGCATGCCATAGTTTTGTTCAGTTAAAGTGCAATCGGCAACAATTTGATAGCTGAACTTCTGCAGTTCTTTTATTAAGTTGCAGTGGAATTTGCATGAACTAATGACTGAATGATTTACCCTAATGTGTTATTTTTTCTGATTTATAACATGAATTTCTGTGTTTGTGGTTCTACAATGAGGCCAAGACAAGCCAATGATCTCTTTTGGCAGGTGGCTGAGAATAAAGATTGCTGATTCTTACTTAGCTCAGAAGACAAACTCTGTTTTGTAGTTAATTGAATATAATTTATAGCTACTGTAGTTTAGATTTGAGACCAAAATGTTCTTGTCATGTTCAGTTTCATTTTCACATTGTGTTTCTTTTTTTATTTTAATTTCATAGTTTGTTTGGAACATTCTGTATGGTTGAACAAATGCTTCTTAAAAAAACTAATTGTGCGGCAAGCGAGTGGCAGGTGAGCTAATTATGCGTATTTGCCTGCGCGGGTACAGTGCGAGCTACGAGAGGTAGGTGGGCGCTTGCGGCTGCCGCGGCGTCCACGTAATTCAAGCGGTGCTACGCGGGCAGATGCGTGTGCCCGCAACACCAGACGCGGTTTATGCGGCCGCGGTGTATATCTGCAGCGCTTGGTTTGATATTTTGACATTAATTTCACATTTTATAGGCACAGATGGACCTATTTGTCATCCACACAGGTTGGAGGGAGTCCTATAATCACAATTTTTTCTCGGCTGCAGCAGACACCGCATGGCCGCCTGGGGCACCAATAGCTGCCAGGTTGTGAAACCACCTGCGGCAACGTTACTGTGCCGTACCCCTTGGGTATCAGCCCTGGGTTCTACTGGCCCGGGCTCAACCTCACCTGCGACACGACCCACGGCGACCCACAGCTGCTGCTCGGTGATGGCACCCTCCGCGTCACTGAGATCTCCCTCGAGAATGGAACTGTCCGCGTTGTGCGCACTGGTGGCCCTATCATAAGTGCAGCTGGCGACTTCGCCTCCGACAGCTTGAGCGCTTCCTTGGGCCGTGGCTTCGCGGAGTACCGCTACTTTCTATCGGATTACGGCAACGAGCTCGCGTCTTCGGGTGCAACGTCGTCGCGACGTTCTTCGCAGAAGGCATTACTGGTGCCGCCGGGAAAAGCCCAAGAAGACCCATCGGCGGCTGCGCCAGTTTATGTACCCAGGCATTCAATTTCTCCTCCGACTCCATGATTAGCACAGACACGGGCGACGCGACTGGGATGAGCATATACACAGACGCGCCGCCGGAGTCGATCACAGCAGGGAGGTGCAGCGGCGGCACCTCGGGCTGCTGCCGGTCGATCGTCACTAGTCCAGGCCCACGCACTGAAGCACAGGTCAAGCGGTTCTACAGCGGAAGCGACAGTACCTTGGAAGAGAAGCAGTTGCCGGTAAAAGTATTCCTCGCGGAGAAGGGGGGATCGACCAGTTGAAACTTGAACGTGTCTACCGTCCCGGTCAAGGAGGTTCCCTTTCTGCTGCGGTGGGGCGTCACGCGGGACCTGCCGCCAGCCCCACGAAACGGCAGCGCACATTGCGATGGCCACGTACGCCGTAGGCTGTGCAAGAGCAAAAAGAGCTCCTGTTTGATCAACTACCCAGGCCCAGGATATAGTTGCGGTTGCACCACCGGTGGTTACAACGGCAACCCTTACCTCAACGACGGGTGCCAAGGTTAGCTATTATTAACTACTTTCTCGATTCCGCCATAAAAATACATATTTATTTGGTATTGTGGAAATTAACATATACTCCGTATGTTTTATAAATTTAGTCAAAGTTAGAGAGGTTTGGTTCAGGATAAAGATAAAATGGCCACTAATTTCAAAACAGAGGTAATAGTTTATTGATTGTTTGTGCATGAATTAGATATCTAGCAACAGAATTCATTGGTTATTCATCCATAATATCAACTATATATAGTTTCAACTATATATGTTAGACCGACTCCAGCGGATTCCCTATCCCACCCCACTACCGCAAAATGGGGAAAGTGCCGGCTCCAGCAGCTACCGCAACGGTAGCTGCAAAATGAGCGAAGTGCCCCCACCGACCGCATACCTGGGGAATTTTTGCCGTTCTGCAAACCAACCGTCGAGCGAACCGCTCCCTCCTCTATCGCCTTTCTCCTCCGTCCGGCCTACAGGGACCCGCGGCGCTGGCGACCTCCTTCCTTCGGCGGCCTCGCGGGCACCACAGGCCCCTGCTCTCCTCCGATCGGATCTCACCCGTGCCTCCCGCCCACCGCCGCGAGGAGGCATCTGGATCTCGCCAGCGCTTCCCGTCTGCATCACCTCCCGTCCGCCACCGCGCCCCCGACTCCTCCACGCGCCGCCGCGCCCCCCCCTCCCCCACGCACCACCCCCCGGCTCCTCCACGCGACGCCGTGCTCCCGGTTCCTCCACACGCCGTCGCGCCGTCGTCCTCCCATCCACGGCGGCGTTGACCTTCGGGTTCGACCTCGCCCGAGCCGCTCCTCGCTCCGCCCGCCCGCCCGTCGGAGACCCCCGGGAGCCCGCCCACCGCCTCCGCTCGATCCGCTCGACCTCGCCCGCCGCCAGCCCTCGACCTCGCCCGCCGCCTCCCCTCGATTCGAACGCCCGCGGGAGCCCAACGACCTCGTCTTTGCGTGAAGGGAACGGGAACCGCTGGAGACCCTCCTCCTTTGCAGCGCGGGATTGGCCTCTCTCTTGCTGCATATTGCAGATGCGCGAGGGGGATCCGCTGGAGTCAGTCTTATTGTCGCATAGTCCTGTCATGTTTTGAAGTGCGAAAACACTATGGGTGTGTTCGGATCACATCCCTCTTTTCAGGGATGGGGCGGTTCCGGTCTTGTTTCGTAGAAGAGATGGTACAGTCCTGGTTTCTTCTTTGGTAGAAGGAACGGGGACGAGATAGTTTGGATGGCGTTTTGCTCTGTTACCTCCCAAGGTAGCGGGAGCCTCACGTGTCGGTCTAGGAAAACAGAGGACATGGCTGGAGCATGGAGCTCGAGATCCCATTGGACACCATCGTGTCACGTCGCCGGAGCTAGCGCTCCCCGCCGAATGAGATAGACTATAGGGATCAAAATGCAAGATATAATTTTGATACCCTTGTTTCAATTTTGAAACGGGAGGTACTCCCCCGTCCATGAAGATATGCAATTGTAGCATTTGAATTTTGTCCACAAAAGAACACAATTCTACACTTGCTGGCAACGCCCTGCAGTCTGAGTGAAATAAAATGAACTTGCATTAGAGTACCGGCAGAGTTCAAAAGGAACTAAGTTGTGGTAAACAAAAGGTCACGTCATCATTTTTCCTTTCCACTTATGAGCCAACCGAAGCATCCAGCCTCATAACCCACATCACTATAGCAAGGGCAAATGTGTCTTTTCATCTTGTTCTTGGTGTGTGTGAAAAAAGCTAACATTGCATGCATTTCTGGACAGAGGGAGTAGCTCACCACACTTGCTGCACGGTATATAATTTTGATACCCGTGATATCACAAAAAGAGTCATTTTAATTATTAGTGTCATCGAACCCACATGTGCTTGAAAATTGGTGCGGTTGATTTGCTGCAGATGTCGACGAGTGCAATCTGCCAAGGGAAAATAGTTTATGTTTCGGTGAATGTATCGGGTACGATCACCAGGTCAGTGAAAGAGTTACAGAGTCGCAGAAGCTTTTGGGTGGAACGTGGTTACCATCGCTGGCTGGCGGTGCGTGTTAATATAGGCAAGGAAAATCCCCTTGCATGGATTACATCTTGTTGCACAAGTCCTGGTTTGGCCGGCTGGTTTGTTGGGATATACAAGTCAGATTACAACAACTAGATACACCTACAACCAACATTGACAAGCCGGCCAACCAACCTGTTGCACATATCTTGTTACATCTCATATGTTTATCTAACACCCCTCCTCAATCACACCTGTCTAAGGTTGAGATTGTACTTGAAGTTCTCCAACTGACGAACGGTGATAGGTTTAGTAAAACCATCTGCTACCTGATCGCCTGTGGTACAAAATCAATCTGCAACAAATTTCTCATAACTCGTTCTCTAACAAAATGATAATCAACCTCTATATGCTTGGTTCTGGCATGAAACACGGGATTAGAGGACAGATATTTTGCTCCCAGATTATCACACCATAGCTTACCAGCCCTTGGCGCCTGAATGCCAATTTCCTTCAATAAGATCTGAATCCACATAATCTCTGCAGTTGCATTGGCAACAGCTTTATACTCAGCCTCTGTACTTGATCTAGAGACAGTTGCTTGTTTTCGTGCACTCCACGATACCAGATTTGATCCAAGAAAGATAGCAAACCCTCCTGTGGACCCTCTATCATCAAGACAACCTGCCCAATCTGCATCAGAGAAACCACTGACTACCAATGACTTACTCCTGCTTATCTTTAAACCAATTTTTGTATTCGACTTCACATATCTCAAAATTCTTTTTACTGCCGACCAGTGCACATCTGTCGGAGCATGAAGGAATTGGCAGACTTTATTAACAGAGAATGATATATCCGGCCTTGTGAGGGTTAAGTATTGCAACCCGCCAACTATACTCCTGTAGTTTGTGGCATCTTTAGGACCTAAAGGAGTCCCCACAAAAGCAGAAAGTTTTTCACTGGTGGAAATAGGAGTCGACACTGGTTTACAATCAAACATATTCACCTTTCTCAACAAGTCGATTGCATATTTATCTTGTGACAAGATTATACCATCACGCACCTTGGTTACTTCCATCCCAAGGAAGTAGTGAAGCTCACCCAAATCCTTGAGGGCAAAATCCTTCTTTAACTCCTTCAATAAACCTGTTGTAGCCTCAGAACTGGAGCTAACAACTATGATGTCATCAACATAAACTAGCACAAAGACTGTAGTGGACCCTTTATTAAAGTAAAACAATGAGGTGTCTGCCTTAGATGTATGAAAACCAAGTGTGACTAACTTATTGCTCAGCCTAGCATACCATGCTCTGGGTGCTTGTTTTAACCCATACAAGGCCTTATCAAGTTTACACACATAATTTGGCTTTGTCTTGTCTACATAACCTGGTGGTTGTTTCATGTACACCTCCTCATCCAGGAC
Organism: Cenchrus americanus; assembly: GCA_947561735.1. Lineage (NCBI taxonomy): Eukaryota > Viridiplantae > Streptophyta > Magnoliopsida > Poales > Poaceae > Cenchrus > Cenchrus americanus. Next base: position 196,226,474 of record OX387242.1, read on the forward strand.
TCCATGTAGAAAGGCATTCTGTACATCAAGTTGCCTCATACTCCATCCTTTCGAGACAGCAATGGATAAAATGATTCTGATTGTAGACATTTTGACAACTGGACTAAAGGTGTCTTCATAGTCTATTCCATATCTTTGCTTAAAACCCTTTGCTACCAACCGACCTTTATATTTATCCAAAGATCCATCTGCCTTGTACTTGGTTTTAAACACCCATTTGCAATCTATTATGTTTATTCCCTTCCTTGGTGAAACAATGCCATGTTTTATTTTTCATCAAGGCATCATATTGTATGTCCATAGCTGCTTTCCAATGCTTGCTAGCCAATGCTTCCTCTATATTACGGGGTTCACTAGTAGATGTATGAAGACCGTAACGAATATGACCATCAGTATATACCTTTGGTTTTCGAATGCCATCTTGAAGCCGAGTGCGTGGGCGATCAGGTGCTGGAGCAGTCACAGGAATTGTTGCTGTAGAGGATCCCGGCGCTGGAGCGTGTGCAGCCGCAGGAGATCCAGGCGGATCCGATGGCGCTGGGGCGGCCGCAGAAGATCCGGGCAGCATCGGTGCTGCTGTCGGCAACGCAGCAGTCGGGGAAGATCCTGCCCCCCCTGGCGCCGCAGCAGCCGAGGACGTGGCGCGGCCGGGTTGGAGCGGATGGAAGCCGGGAGGAGGTGAATCACCTGGCTGCCGCGCGTCGGCTCCGGATAGGCGCGGGAGAGCCCCTCCTGAGTCCGAGGCTGATCCGCCGTCCTGCCGCTGTGCAGGTCTGGGTGGCTCCGATCCCGGTGCGGATTCGCACGGAATGAAGAGGAGATCAGCTCCGGAGTTTGCACCTGCACTCATATTTGATGTTCCAGCTGATGTTGCACATGTTTCTTCATCAACAAAATTAGTATTTTCAGCACTAGACCCTGGATCATCTACTAATTCATCCCCCGAATCAGAATTACGGAAGGAAGGAGGTAGAAGAAGGATCTCGGCTCTAAGACGAGCTCCTGCATTCTCATGAAGCCTTGAAAAAGGGAAGACATTCTCATCAAAAGTAACATCACGAGAGATATAAACTCTACCCGTAGAAATGTCCAAGCACTTAAATCCTTTATGAAGATTGCTATAGCCAAGAAAAGCACACTCCTTTGAGCGAAAAGCGAGTTTGTGCTTATTATAGGGGCGCAAATTTGGCCAACACGCACAACCAAACACTCTCAGGGACGTATAATCTGGTTTTGTATGATATAAACCCTCAAGAGGTGTCTCAAACTTGACAACCTTGCTAGGTATTCTATTTATAAGAAAGGTGGTTGATAGGAAGGCTTCGTCCCAAAATTTGAGAGGCATGTGTGCGTGTGGTAGCAAAGAAAGCCCTACTTCAACAATATGTCTATGCTTGCGTTCAGCTGACCCATTTTGTTGATGTGCATGAGGACAAGAGACTAGATGGGAGATTCCAATTTTGGTAAAGAAGGGGTTTAACTTTTCATATTCTCCACCCCAGTCGGTTTGGACAGCAATGATCTTGCGATCAAAGAGCCTTTCTACCAAGTTTTGGAAATCTTGAAATTTTTGAAAGACCTCAGATTTGTATTTCAGAAGATAGATCCATGTGAACTTGCTATAATCATTTATAAAACTAACATAGTATTTGAATCTACCAACTGATTCTGGTGCAGGACCCCAAACATCAGAAAAAACAAGCTCAAGAGGATGAGAGGAAGCACTCGTTGACGTGGGATATGGAAGCTGATGACTTTTGGCTCTTTGGCACGCATCACACACAACATCTTTATTTAAATCAAAGGAACATGGCAGTTTATTATCTCTAAGAACTCTTTCGACAATACGAAAAGAAGGATGCCCTAAACGATGATGCCATCTATCAAGTGGCACTTTATTGACTCCATAGACTTGCTTGGATGATGCTGGTGTAGAGGGAAGTGGATACATCCCTCTTCGACATGGCCCACTAAGTAGAGTGCTCCTCGTGTCCCGATCCTTTATGAGAAAGAAATTAGGGTGAAATTCAAGATAGACATTGTTATCAGATGCAAGATGATGAACTGAAACTAGATTCTTTGTAGTAGATGGGACATGTAAAATATTGCGAAGTTCTAGATTCTTATCAGGGGTACGAATAGTAGAATGACCAATATGTCTAATGCTCATACCTGCACCATTGGCGGTGTGAACTTGATCACCACCATTGTACTTCTCACGTACAGCCAGCTTCTCCAGCTCGCCTGTGATGTGGTCGGTTGCACCAGTGTCCGTGTACCAATTGTTGTCGACGGTGTAGGAGTTCATGGCTGCGCCGGCATGCCTTTCTTCAGGAACAAAGTCTTCTTCAAACCTGTGCCAGCACCTATCTGGAGTGTGTCCAGTTTTGAGGCAAACCTGGCACACCGGTTTGGAGACACTGGAGCCACAATCTTGGCCACCATGATTGGCTCCATTACTGTTCTGACGCTGCTGGTTGAAGGTGCCACGCCCTCGCACTCCTCCTTGACCACAGCCACGGTCGAAATTCCGGCGACCACGGCCACCAGAGCCTCCACGTCCTCCACGATTGGCCGAGTTAGCCGAAGATCCGGAGTTCCCGCTGCCCATAATTTCCATACGGTTCTCAAAACCAAGGAGTTGGGAGTAGGCCTCACTTACAGTAACAGACTCCTTCCTAGATAGGAGCGAAGTGACGACCGGATTGAATTCGATGTCGAGGCCGGTGAGGATATACGTCAGAAGTTCGTCGTTGTCGATCGCTTCCCGGCAGCGGCCATCTCATCACCTAGGGTACGCATCTTTCCAACGTACTCGGTGACAGATTGAGTGCCCTTCTGAGCGGTGGCAAGCGCAAGACGTGTATTCACGATCCGCGCTTTGATGCATACATGCTTTCAATTGCAGCCCAAAGATCTGCAGCGTTGTCTTGAGCAGCGACTTGAGCCAAGACTTCACGCCCTAGGGATCCTAGGACGAAGCTTAGCACCTGCTGATCACGGTAGTACCACTCCTGATCTCCGGATTGGGAACAGATGCATCTTTGCCGGTGGAGTCCTTGCCGGCAATCTCTTGAGGAGGAGCAGCTGCAGCACCGGTGAGGTGCCCCTCCATGCGAGACCCTCGCACAGCAGCGAGGATCTGAGCCTTCCACATCGCGTGGTTGGACTTGCTAAGCTTCTCCGTGATGGCAATGCCCATCATCGGATTGAGGAGGGCTGCGTTGATCATGGCGGCGTTGGAGGTTGATCCCATGGCAAGGGTTGATGGATATCTAACCTAAGCTCTGATAACCATGAAAGAGTTACAGAGTCGCAGCAGCTTTTGGGTGGAACGCCGTTACCATCTCTGGCCGGCGGTGCGTGATAATATAGGCAAGGAAAATCCCCTTGCATGGATTACATCTTGTTGCACAAGTCCTGGTTTGGCCGGCTGGTTTGTTGGGATATACAAGTCAGATTACAACAACTAGATACACCTACAACCAACATTGACAAGCCGGCCAACCAACCTGTTGCACATATCTTGTTACATCTCATATGTTTATCTAACAGTCAGTACACCCGGATTGGCCCTTTTCGCTGCAGCAGTAGTTGTAATTTCTTTTGTACTGTACATTATTGCAGATGCACTATTGCAAACAGTGGCTCCGGTCCCGATAGCGCTGCGGAGCAACTGCAACCCCACCTGTGGCGACGTGAACGTGCCGTACCCCCTTTGGTTTTGGGCCCTCTCACTGCTGGCCGGGGCTGAACAGTGAACCTCACCTGCGACATGAGTCACTACCCGCCACGGCTGCTTCTGGTCGTCAACATCTCCTTGACACACTCCACCATGCAGGTCATCCATCACACCCACATCGACGTCGTCCATGGCGACACTACGAGGGCTCCTATTAGCTTTGAGCTTCCGGACATTATAGGCGAGTCCTATTTGCTATCAACCAGGAACAAGTTCCTATTCTTTGGGAATGGTGTGCAAGCCACCCTGTACAGTACGAAATATAGAAACGGCAGCAGCAACGACATCAACATCAACATCAGCAGCTGCGTTTCCAACTTTGTTAGCTCCACCCGATTAGAAGAATATCGGAACTGTTCCGGCAGCGATGGCTGCTGCCATGCCCCCATGTCCGCCGGGATCATACCCAAGGAAATTGGGATCAAACCAGTAATGAATACAAGCCTAGATTCCTACAGTCCAATGACGTTCATCTCAGAGGAGGGGTTGACTGCTCAGTGGTGGAAAATAAGTACGGTCTTCAACAAGACTTATGGCATAAGTGGGAACCGATTTTTTTTCTTGTCATCTCCTCTTGTTCTAAAGTGGGCGGTTAAGCAAGGCTTCTCAATGCCTGAAGTAGTCAGCTCCTCAAGGCAGTGCCCTGGGGACGTAGCCTGCCAGCTTTGCAGGAGCAAGCATAGCGACTGCCAGCAGGAGAATGGTGGCTATATATGTTACTGCTCCATGGGCTACCACGGCAGCCCTTACATCACCAACGGATGCCAAGGTAACTACTTGTTGGGGGTTACCCGAAAAGTTCGATGGATCCCCAAACACGCGTGAGAGAGAGTTCTTAGCGCGTTCGAACACACGATTAGAATGTAGAGAGACTGTGATTCTCCTTGACGATTGCACAAGTTCAAAAAAATTTGAATCCGTTTACATGTGCCCTCGCGCCCCCTTATAGGGAGACGAAGGGACTTTTACATACCGAAAACACCCTCAGCCTCAGAGAATATTCCCAGTGTGAACGCATACAAGAATGTCTTTTCCGTCTAACATACTTACAAATTTGCCACCAGTTCACACTCTAAACCCGGACTTTTTGGGACAACAACTTTGACTTTGCTTCTCCGCCGATTCGTGAATGTCTTCACGTGAAACTCCCGAACTGAGTCCTCAACAGATTCCCGAACTGGCCTTCTTCCGAAGTTCGCGCCACCGCCAGCTTGAGGTTCCGGGCCTCCGCATGTCCGTGACCCTGTTACTCCACCGAATCAAGATTCCCGAACTTCGCACATTCGCGAATTCGGGGCTTCACAGGTTCCGGGCCTCCGAAAATCGTGAGCTTCCTGCCCCTGAAAAACATGTCTCAAGAACTTTGTCAAACTTAATGTTACGAGGGTGACGGGTTTTCCTGAATTCCCCAACACTAGCCCCTCGGGGAAGCGGGTTGACTCCGACGATCCGATTCCACGAAACCTTCGGAAATTTAGTAAAAAACGTCACCCTCGGAACGTCGGAGGGGACACGCGTCGCCCGGGAACCCTAGAACGGTTAAATCGAGGCAGACTTCGCGGAACTACCCCTCCCCGCCCCTATAAATAGCGGGCTGTCGCTGTTAAAAAATTTTACGGCCTTCCTTCTCTCTTGCAATTCATGGATCTTTCTTGCTCTTGGAATTTTGGTCTTCTATTGAAAGGTTCGCGAGCTTCCGGTTCTCGTCGCATTTTTCCAAGGTACTATTTTATTTCCTTCTTTTCGATTCTTACTTGTCATATTTTGATGTGGTGGTATCTCTATTCTATTAGATTCATTCTCGAATGTTGTTCTTATTGGTTCGTATGTTTGTCTCTGAGGGTTAGGTGGCTCGAGTCAAAAGCACAGCCAGACCCATGACTTCCGAAGAGCTTATTGCAGCTGGCCTTCCAGTTGACTCTATTGTCGAAGGTGATGAGCATGCTGCACCAGCCGAAGATACCGGCTCTCCTAGCGGCTCCAGAAGTCGCGAAGATGGGGAGGTCCAATCCGATGACGGCGAAGATATCGGAGACGTGGATGCCGGCGTCAGTGACCTGGTTAGGGCGAAGACTTCCGGCTCGCTGTCGCCCTCACTCGTCTTCGGGGAGTCCAAGGTGACCACCAATATGATTCGGGAGTATGAAAGAGTCGGGTTCTTTCCTCTGGGCGCTGGGCGAGCCCCGCTTGATGAGCAAATCCCTACCCCCAGGGACGGAGAATTTGTGGTCTTTCGCGACTTCTTCATCTGCGGACTTAGGTTCCCCTGCGACCCAATCCTGCCGGCTATTCTGGATGCATTTTCGGTGAAGATTCACCAGCTTTCGCCGACGTCATTTCTTGAGTTGTCAAAGTTCATTTGGATCATGAAGACCTTCGGCTGCAACCCCAGCGTCGCCGCCTTTGCCAGATTCTATGAACTGGTGATTATTCCCGAAGTTGTCAAGGGCAGCGATGGGCAATTCTATCACACTCAGCACGCGTGTTGTACCTTCAACACCCGTCGCCAGAACACCCGAAAAGGGATCACCCGAATCCAGATTGCTCCCTGCTGCAAGTTTAACCTCACCGAGGACTTGAACTCTCATTGGTTCTATTTGAAGATAGATATGTCAGAAGTTCCCGGCTACACCGGCCCGGCTCATCCCTTGTCTTGCCCGATTGCGCCCCTGACTGCGGTGAACACGGCCGAATTCAATCAGCGGGCCCTGGGGATTAGGAACTGCGAAAGTGCATTTCATCTTGCCAGTACCATACTTGGTGGTCGTGATATCATCGAAGAGTTCGTGGCCGCCCGGGTCTGGCCTATTTCAAGTGGTTGGGCGCCCACTGAGATCATGTACCTTAAGGTGAACTGGGCTGCGCAAGAGGTGCCTTTCCCGAAGTTCGGGATTAAACTTCGCGAAGATCAAAGTGCTGATGCCTTCATGGTTAAAATAGAGAAAAGGGTGAACATAATGATTGGCGAATACACCATGAACGAGTACAAAGCGTACAAGGCTCTCGTGAAGCACAAAAGAAGGATCAATCGTGTGTTCTCTGAAGCTTGCGGTGACAAGTCTTTCAATTCTCGAGGCCCGGGTCCGAAGCTGAAGGTTCCCGCAGTTGCAGTGGCCAGTTGTTCGGCTGCCCCCATCAACGCCCCCCGAATAAGGTCTTCGAAGCGAGGCTCAGCATCTATCAGCGAAGGCACTTCCTCTGGGGTCAAGCCGTCAAGGACGAGATCTCTAGAATCGTTGAAGCGTAAACACAAAACTTCCGAGCGAACTTCGGATGCAGAGCTTCAAGCGGCTTCGGGTCTTGCCAAGATGAGCCGCAAAAAATTGAAGAAAGCGGTGAGGAAGGTTTCTTCTATCGGGGTTCGGCGAGTTCCCTCCGCCTTTGATGACGACGCCTTCGAGGAAGCGGACAGCCGGAAAGGTGTTTGCTTTTGGCCTCTGTTTAACTTTCGAAACAACTGTCCGTCGGATTCTGAGAATGAATTCGTGGATGTTGATTCCTTTTCAGATGCTGCTCCCGAAGTTCGCAAGGAGGTTGCTCCTGCTGCTGCTGATGAGGCCACTATTGAAGATAAAATCACTTCCTCTGTTGAAGCCCCTGCTGCTGCCGATGTCCCTGTTGCCGATATTTCTCAAGCCGCTCGCTCTCGGGATGAAGCCTCTCCCGAATTCGCCAGGGAACTTGAGCTAACTGTACAAAGGGGAGGGAATCCTCCCGAACATGCTCCCTTGGTCGAAGTTCGGGAGGTTGTTCCCGAAGATCAAACTCCCTCTCCCTCTTTGGCTTTTTTCAACAAGAGCTTCGGTACGTCTTATCGTGGCAAATTATTAAGTGTTGGCTTCGAGACAACTGGCATTGGGAGCAAGACCTCTAAGATTTTAACTCTGTGGAAATCGTCTGTGACTGTTGATGAATCGGGAGGGGAGAGTTCGGGACAACCTGAAGGAGCTGCTCCATGTTCTGAGAAAGGGCCTCATCCTACACCCGAAGCCACCCCTTCGCCTCAGGGTACAACTTCCTCTGGTTCGGCGAAACAGGTCACCATGCAGCATTTCAGTAAGCAAGGTTCGCTCCTTCTCACTACTTTTTCATGCTTTTTCCGATTCTTGAATTTTTATCTGAGGTTTTAATCTTTGGATTTTTTAGAATTCAAGGATCTTTTGCACTCTTACTCTCCCTTGAAGCTAGCGCGCTTTCAGGAGGACTATGCGCTCAAACACTCTATGCTTGGGAAAGTTGTCGTCGAGCGTCTTGTTGAACAAGAGAAGGCGAACAAGCAGCTTTCCCAGAAATCTAAGGAACTCGAGCGGAGCTTCGCCCTCACACAATCCGCGAACATTGAACTTGAGAAGAAGGTGGCTGAGTTGGCGGAGGCTCTGAAGACAAGTCATGATGAAAAGAGGCTCGTGGAGTCGGCTCTTGAGCAGTCCAAGAAGGAACTAGAAAAGGTCCAAAAGTCCCACGAAGATGACCTCAGTGTGATCGAGAATCTTCGGGGAAAACACGAAAGGGCTATGAAAATTGCCGAAGATCTTCGCACTAACAACGCCAGCCTCGCTAAGTCTCTGAGCACGAAAGATCGCAAAATCCAGGATCTTGAGAAAGCTCTTGCAGATCAGAATGAGGCTTCAAAGAAGAATACTTCTGAGATTCTGGAAAAATTGAAACTACTCTATGAGGAATACAAGAAGTCATTGAACGAATTCGGCATTCGTCTAGCTCCTCTTCCGGATAACATCGAGATTCCCGAATTCATGGATTGGATGGAGACTGAGTTCAAGGCCCTTACTGAGGTGATCTCCGGCGCCAGCGACTTCGCGGCCGCCTTCTCCGTGGAGAGCATTTTGAAGATTCTTCATGACTTCGACTGCGCTGACTTGGAGAAGTTTCGCGAGAAGATCTCCCAATTCCCCAGCGCCACAAGCACTACGATACTTCGAGCTAATGCCGATGTTCAGGCCATCAAGAACAAGTTCGCAAGGGAATTTTGGTTAACTAGTGGGAAGGAGACCGTCAAGGTCATTGTGCGCGCGAAACTTGCTGAGGTAGTTTCTTGTTCGATTTCGTAACTTGTATCTGCCACCGATGTTTCAGTCTCTCGAATTCCCTTCACATTTGATTTTCTTTCTTTTTCAGCTGAACGAGGAGGAGAATCGCGAGAACATCGCTGCGTCCCCCGAAGGGTCAACTTCCGGCGAAGATTCAAGCAACTCAGGCGAAGGGGGTTCAGGCGGCAGCAGCAGCAGTGATGCGGGCAGCGACGACGGGCAATCTTCCGAGCATGAGGACAATTCTCTGAAGGTGGATGTCACGAATTAGATGCTATGTCCGAACCTTGCACATATTCAAGGCTGCTTGTACATTCGTGTAGATTCACTTAGTTTTTCTGAACAAATGTTTTGTATACTTTAACCTGCGCAGGTCCTGCAAGCTGGGCCTGCGCAGGATGTGTTGCTGCTACGAATTCATCGAGATAGGATGTTTGTTAGCGGCGAAGCGTGGCGCCTGTTCAAGCGGGCACATCCCGAACAAGACTTCTCCGATTTTTGGCTTGAGGCCTCGCTTAAATTTTCTATGGGCTGTTTTAATCTCTCTTCATTTTTCTTGTTTCGTAAGAAGAGACATTTTGCATCCTCTACTTCACACTCCGCGAAGATTCCAAAGACGGAGCCCCATAGCAGGCACGTTTGACTTCGCTTATGCTAGCGATATGGCTGAAAACAATGTTTGTAAACCAGGACATGTTGTAGAGCTTTCATTTTAAATTTTGCATTGACTGCTGTAATTATTGAGGAACTATTCGGGAGTTTTTATGCGAATAAGGCAATGAATACGTTTTTTCCTTGAAAAAACGTCACCCTCCCCCACCTTGCCGTTTTGCATGAAAACTTTAAGGTATGTTGAGAAAGCTTGCAATTCGCGTATTTCGATCAAGTGCACCTTTAGGAGAATCTTCGCTAGTTTTTGAAAATTTGAAGCGTCGTCGCGCAAGTCGACAAAATTTGTTTTCGAATTTTGTGGACTTGATCCTACTTGCAGACTTGCCTTGGTTGATATTGCAACCCTCAGTTGCTTCAACCAAGACTTTCTACGATTTTCGCACGAGCCTCTTGTCCCTTTCTCACAACGATGTTATCACGAAAAACTTTTTGGCATTTTACGCTAAAGAAAAATCTGGAGGCAACCCCCTTCGTATTTACTTTCTCGAAATCATCCTTCCTACTTTTTTCGATGGAAATCCCCTCATGGATGGGATTTTCTAGGCCACAGCTTATTGCTGTCCCGGGCCTTTTTTGGGTGGGAATCCCTTGATGGATGGGATTTTCTAGGCCACAATTTGTTGTTGTCTCAGGCCTCTTTCGGTGGGAATCCCTTGATGGATGGGATTTTCGAGGCCACAACTTGTTGTTGTTTCAGGCCTCTTTTTTCACGATGGATTTCTGGCTATCATGAAACCTTTGTCACGAACTTTTTCTTTTTTAACGATGGAATTTTGGCTATCACGAAGCCTTTCTAACGAACTTTTTCTTTTTTCACGATGGAATTTTGGCTATCACGAAGCCTTTCTCACGAACTTTTTCTTTTTTCACGATGGAATTTTGGCTATCACGAAGCCTTTCTCACGAACTTTTTCTTTTTTCACGATGGAATTTTGGCTATCACGAAGCCTTTCTCACGAACTTTTTCTTTTTTCATGATGGAATTTTCGAGATATGCGATTTGGGGGAAGACTCTTTTCATATATATATCACAAAGAGTATTTACATAGGATCCGCCTCGTTAAAAACCTTGACTCTTGATTTAGAGCCCCCTTTGCAAGGAAAAGAGTACGGTCCTTCTTATTCTAATGCGACTAGAAAAAGTAAAGCTAATTTTTTGTCCCGAAATCACTTATAGACACGTGATTCGGATTTTTTAGTTCTCTAAAGTACAAACTTACGAAAATCGAAAAACTACTATATGTTACATCTAGCTACAACTAGGATTTTCATGGATAATACCTTTTTAGACTGTCAGCATTCCACGAATACGGCAACTCTTCGCCAGTTTGCTCCATCAGGCGAAAAACCCCTGGCATATCTGTTTCCCTGGCGATGTAAGGCCCTTCCCATGACTCATGAAGTTTTCCTGGGTTCTCCCAATTTTTCTTTCTTTTCAAGACAAGATCACCAGTTTTTATGTCCTTTCGGACCACCTTTTTGTTTCTCCATGCCCTTGTCTCTCTCTGGTATTTCTCAATGTTTTCCGCGGCTTCAAGGATTGTTAGCTCGATCATATCCTTTTCCACCTTCTTATCAATTTCCTCTATCTCTTTTCCTTTCAGGACCATCATGCTTTCGTTCTTGATTTCCTCCGGTGTCATAGCCTCAGTCCCGAAAAGTAGGCGAAAAGGCATGAAACCTGTTGCCCTTGATACTTTGGTGTTGTGAGACCAGATCACCTTCGGAAGTTCATCCACCCACTTTCCCTTTTTCTGATCGAACAAACATCTCTTGATTCCCGAAAAAATCAGGCCATTGGCTCTTCAACTGCACCATTGGACTGTGGGTGATATACTGACGAAAATTTCGCCTGTGTGCCTAAGGTTCTGCAGTATTCTTTGAAGGTGTAGCAGTCAAACTGTTTGCCATTGTCAACAGTTAATTCTCTAGGAACCCCAAACCTGCAGACTATGTTCTGCCAAAAGAATTTTTGAACTGTTGCTGATGTGATATTCGCAAGCGGTTTTTCCTCCACCCACTTTGTGAAATAATCGACTGCAATAGCTGCGAATCGGCAGTTGCCTTGAGCTGTTGGCAACGGGCCTACTAGATCCATTCCCAACCTTTGCAGAGGCCAAGTCGGTGGAATTAGGTGAACTGGCATTGAAGGCAGATTCTGTTGATTTCCCGTTTTCTGGCATGCTTCACATTGCCGAACTAACATCTTGGCATCAATGTTTATGGTGGGCCAATAGAATCCCTGCTTTATCGCCTTTCCGGCCAAAGCCCTGGTGCCTATGTGCGCCCCACAGAATCCGCTGTGAATTTCCTTTAGAAGTTCCCGACCTTTTTCGGAGGTGATGCAGCGCAGCCAAGGCTCAGTGACTCCTGATTTGTATAATTCTCCATTCACTACTGTATAGCCCCGAACTCTTTGCTTCAATCTTTTTTCCTCCAACTCATCTTGTGGTTCGTAATGTCCTCTCAGATAGGCCATGATTTCTGCTCTCCAATCAGGAGTCTCTACTACATTCACGATTTTGGCTCTCGAATCCTTGACGGAGGGCTCTTTGATGATTTCAAAGAACACATCTGGGGGTAACTCTTGATTTCTGGCTGCCGCTTTCGCCAGTTTGTCTGCCTCATTGTTGTCATCCCTTGGGATATGCTGGACTGAGTACCCTTTGAAGTGTTTTTCCATTTCTCTGACTTTTTCCAGATATTTCATGAGAACAGGATTCCTTGCTTCGCTTTCTTTCTCAATGTGTTCTTGGATCACTTTCGAGTCCGTTCTGATTATGAATGTTTGCTGCCCCAAGGCTCTCATTTTCCTTAATGCCAACAGAAGAGCTTCGTATTCTGTTGTGTTGTTCGTAGAGTGCTCATTGTTCGCAAATACGAGTCGAGCTGCGTATCTTATGACCACGCCCGTTGGGGACGTCACAACAGCCAAAATTCCAACTCCCTTGTAACACCAGGCCCCGTCACACTGTACTATCCAAGGTTCAGGTGCATCTTCGCCGAGGTTCTGGGTGGGTGAAGTCCAGTCTACGACAAAATGTGCCAGAACTTGCGATTTTATTGCACTTCTTCTCTCGAAGTCTACCACATACTCAGAAAGCTCAGCGCCACACTTGATGATTCGGGTGGATGCCTCCCTATTTACAAACAAGTCATTCAGCGGCTGGTTGGTGATGACTCTTATTCTGTGACCCTCGAAGTAATGCCTTAGCTTCCTTGCTGCCATGATGACCGCATATGCGAATTTTTCCAGTTCGGAATAGAAGATCTTGGAACCAGACAATGCTTCAGAAGCAAAGTACACATGAATTTGTCTGAGCTTTCCTTCTTCCTCTTTTTCTTGCACTAGCACTGCGCTTACTGCCGAATTTGATGCGGACACATACAACAGAAGTGGCGATTTTGGTTCAGGAGGACAAAGTTTGGTCATGGTGGACAAGTAATCTTTCAGTTCGCGAAAGGCCCGCTTCTGAGGTTCAGGCCACTGGAAATTCTTAGCACTTCTGAGGACTTGGAAGAACGGTAAGCTTCTTTCACGCGGCTGCGGGAATGAATCGTTGAGGGCGCCTACTCTCCCCGTCGACTTTCCGGACATCTTTCACTGAAACTGGATCTTGCATTTCCACTAGAGCCTTAATTTTGTCAGGATTTGCCTCTATGCCTTTTGTTGAAACTAGGCATCCAAGAACTTTCCCCTTGTGAATGCCGAATACACATTTCTCCGGATTCAGCTTCAGATTCGCTGCCCTCATGTTCGCAAATGTTTCTGCTAGGTCACTGATGTAGTCTTTTCTCTGAACGCTTTTGACAACTATGTCGTCCACATGTGCCAAAATGTTTCTCCGAATCTGCTAGTGTAGTACTATTGCTATCATTCTCGAAAATGTACATCCCGCGTTTTTAGCCCCTCTGGCATTCTTACGAAGCAAAATGTTCCGAAGGGAGTGATGAAACTTGTTTTCTCCTCGTCCTCCTTACGAACCCTGATCTGATGATACCCAGAGAACATGTCCAGGAGCGAGAGCATCTCACTATTGGATGCATCATCCACGATTTTGTCTACCCTCTCCAAGGGAAAATCGTCTTTCTTGCATGCCTTGTTCAAATCGGTGAAGTCCACACACATTCTCCACTTTCCATTTTTTCTTGACTGGCACAGTGTTGGCTAGCCAGACCGGGTACTTGACTTCTCTGATTACCTGTGCATCCTGTAATCTCTGAACTTCTGCTTCGACTACTTTGACCTTTTCCTCAGACATTTTCCGGAGTTTTTGCTTCTTGGGTGGTATTTTTTCATCTATTTCTAGGGCATGTTCGATGATATCCCTGTCAACACCTTGCAGGTCCTTAGATGACCATGCGAAAACATCCTTGTTTCTATTCAGAAATCGTATAAGGTCCTTGTCCTCTTCGGCGCTGAGGTTGGCCCCTATTATGACTGCTCTATCGGGCATGTCATCCAGATACACTTTCTTTGTTTCATCCTCTGTGGTTATCTCATTTTTTCCTTGTCCCGCTTAGGTTCTTCGTAGGTTTCCTTCTTCTGGTCAGCTGCTTTCAGCTGGTACACGTTCGTTTGGCTGGGCGTGTGGCCTTTTTCTATGTTTCTGGCCTCTTGCTGATTGCCGAACACCGTGATAACCCCTTTGGGCGCAGGCATCTTCATGCATAAGAACTGTTGTCTTATGACAGCATCAAACTTGTTCATGAAACCTCTGCCGAAAATCGCGAGGTATGGGTGGTAAATGCCAACTACGTCGAAAGTGAGGCTCTCCGTTCTGGCATTCTCAAGATCTCCGAAAGAAACCGGGAGTAAAATTTTTCCGACCGGCTTGATGGGCTTTCCTCCGAACCCCTGCAGCGGGTACTCCGGTGGGTCCAACATGTGCTGGCTCAGGTTCATTTTTTCAAACGTTTTCAAGAACAGGATATCCGCTGAGCTCCTGTTGTCAACTAGGACTTTTCCTATAACCCATCCAGCTATGTTCACTTCAATGACCATGGCGTCATTGTGAATCGCGGATTTCGGCCCTCGAAATCTTCTTCTGTGAAGGTGATTGGCACCTTTGCCCACTCCGGCCGTGCAGCTGGGCCGTCATTGATGATAGTATTCACAGACCTGAAGTAATTGTTTCTTTGCTTCTTGGTCTCGAATTCCATGGCTGACCCGCCCATGATTGGCATGATAGTTTCGAACGATGGCAAGGCTTTGGAGTTTTGAGGTCCCGGACTTGACTGAGGCCTTGACGAACTTTCTGGCGGTGGCGGCAGGATTTCCCGAATGGGTTGTGGTTGCTGGATTGCCTGGATCGCTTGTGACTGGGGAGAAAACTGCTGCGATGGCTGCCACGTTGACTGTGGTTGCGGGAATTGCTGAACCGGGACAGAACTTGACTGTGGGTTCGCGAATTGAGGCTGCCAGAAATTCGGGCGAAACTGGCTTAGCATTGAAGATGCTATGCTCATCAGTGCTTTCTCTTGCTGAATTCTTGCCATATTCTTCTTTGTTTCTGGGCATCCTTCGGTGCTATGGCCCCTTCCATGATACCGGCAATAGAAGTGAGGATCTTTCGGGTTGTGGTTCGTGAGTGCTGGGGGCCCTCTGCCTCTCCCCTTCCTCTGGGATTAAACCCTCCCCTGGTGCTTGGCCTGCTGCCCTGTTCGGGTTGCGAATTTCTGACGTTGTTGACATTTCGCGGATACTGGGGTGGTGCCTTCCACGTCATCTCCCTGTTGCCTTGTCTTGCCTCGTTCCGCTCGGCCACTCTTCTGCGATGGTCATCATCTGACAAAATGTACTCCTCCAACTCGTGAAAGAGTTCCTCCACTGTCTTGGGTTTCTTTTTTGTGAGATGCGAAGCTGTAGGCCCTGGGGTGAGACCCTTGATCAGTGCGTTGATCGTTGTTTTGTCATCAACTTCGGGGATTTGAGACCTTTGTTGCATGAACCTTCTCACGAAGTTCCGCAGTGGTTCTCTGTCCTTCTGCTTACAGTTATACAAATCTGATGCTTCGGCTGTTGTGTCGTGGAACATCTGAAATGCTTGCATGAACTTTGTCTTGAGGTCTACCCAGCTGTAGACTGAATGTGGAGGTAACAGTGAGTACCAATTCAGTACTGGTCCTTCGCAAGCTATGCTGAAGGATTTGGCCAGTGCAACATCATCCCCTCCTGCCGAATTCACAGCTGATTCGTATCTCATGAGAAACTGCCTGGAGTTTCCGAAGTCGTTATATTTGGGGAGAGAGACGGGCTTAAACTTCGGCGGCCAAGGTGCTGTTTGCAGCCCAATCGACAGCGGCGATTCGGAATCCATGAAGTGTGAGACTCCATTTCCTGCGAAGAAGTTTTCTTTCGGGGGTTCTCTTGCCGGCCCAACGTTCTGTTGTGGTGACTCCTGCCACAGGGAACTGTTTTCTTGCTCTTTCATTTCATCAATTTCTCTCTGTATTGCCTCGATTTGCTCTTTTGCTTTGTTGAGCTGCTCTAGCTTTTCTGAGATTTTTCTCTTTGCTTGCAACTGAGCTGCGAACTTTTCTTTGTCTTTTCGAAATTTCGCCGTATCTTTTTTGCTGAACCATTTGTAGCTCCCTGTCTATGGTGTCATCATCATCCACATTCTCGAACTCTTGTGGTTCAGCAGGTTGTTCTTGGGTGTGAGCTGTCTTTTCTGCTCTTGCCTTCATGAGAGCTACGAGCTTTTCTCTTCGTTCTTGGTCTGTTGTGTTAGAAGATTCAGGAACGAAAGAGGTTTCATTCCCTTGGGTAGGATGGTGATCGTCTCGGTTTGCCTGTGCCGGAACGTTCTTCTTGGATTTCTTCTGAGGTGGCATCGTGAGTTTCTTTTCGGCTGGAACACGGTGGGCGCCAATGTTGGGGGGTTACCCGAAAAGTTCGGATGGATCCCCAAACACGCGTGAGAGAGAGAGAGAGTTCTTAGCGCGTTCGAACACACGATTAGAATGTAGAGAGACTGTGATTCTCCTTGACGATTGCATAAGTTCCCAAAAATCTGAATCCGTTTACACGTGCCCTCGCGCCCCCTTTTATAGGGAGACGAAGGGACTTTTACATACCGAAAACACCCTCAGCCTCAGAGAATATTCCCAGTGTGAACGCATACAAGAATGTCTTTTCCGTCTAACATATTTACAAATTTGCCACCAGTTCACACTCTAAACCCGGACTTTTTGGGACACCAACTTTGACTTTGCTTCTGCGCCGATTCGTGAATGTCTTCACATGAAACTCCCGAACTGAGTCCTCAACAGATTCCTGAACTAGCCTTCTTCCGAAGTTCGCGCCACCGCCAGCTTGAGGTTCCGGGCCTCCGCATGTCCGTGACCCTGTTACTCCACCGAATCAAGATTCCCGAACTTCACACATTCGCGAATTCGGGGCTTCACAGGTTCCGGGCCTCCGAAAATCGTGAGCTTCCTGCCCCTGAAAAACATGTCTCAAGAACTTTGTCAAACTTAATGTTACGAGGGTGACGTGTTTTCCTGAATTCCCCAACACTACTTAATTACTTGCTCACTCGCTTAATTACTTATAATCAATCCTCGTTTAATTTCACTATTTTTGAAGAATATGTTTCTCAATTTTTGTTCCATGTTTGGCTTCAATTATTCATTCTGGTTGGCGGCAGTTATCGACGAGTGCCGCATGATGTCATTATCGGGCAAACTATGCTACGGTGAGTGCATCAATTTTCCGGGTAGACACAAGTGTCGGTGCCCTCGAGCATCCAGTGGCAACCCCCACCAGCCTGGTGGTTGCTCCCCCATAGGTGATAGCCACTATATCCACTTAAACGAGATGACGGTTTTGCATTTGTAAGTACATATTCTCAGTTTCAGTAAATAATGATAGGAA
Organism: Cenchrus americanus; assembly: GCA_947561735.1. Lineage (NCBI taxonomy): Eukaryota > Viridiplantae > Streptophyta > Magnoliopsida > Poales > Poaceae > Cenchrus > Cenchrus americanus. The sequence continues at coordinate 196,243,815 of OX387242.1, forward strand.
ATTTATATACATTTTCAGGTTTAATCATTGGAGTTGCTATTGGCCCAACCCTCCTGCTTTTGGTTCTGGGTATAATATTATTATTCCGCAAGATGAAACAGAGAAAGGTAAGAGTATTGAAACAAAAGTATTTCAAACAGAGCCGTGGACATTTGCTACAACAATTGGTGTCTCAAGAGGCAGACATTGCAGAAAGGATGATCATACCAGTAGATGAACTTGCAAAGGCAACAAACAACTTTGACAAAGCTCGTGAGCTTGGTGGCGGAGGGCATATGGTACTGTTTACAAAGGGATTTTATCAAACCTACATGTCTTGGCCATCAAGAAGTCAAAGATTACGGTCAAGAAAGAAATAGATGAGTTCATAAGTGAGGTTGCAATCTTGTCACAAATAAACCATAGGAATAATGTGGTTAAGCTCTTTGGATGTTTCCTCGAGACTGAGGTCCCATTGTTGGTTTATGAGTTTATTTCCAACGGAACCCTTTACCACCATCTGTATGATAATGGACCAAGGTCTCTATCATGGGCCAATAGGTTGAGGATTGCAACTGAAGTAGCTACTTCTCTTGCCTATCTTCACTCGGCAGTTTCAATACCTGTAATCCATAGAGACATCAAGTCCAGCAACATACTTCTTGATGACACACTGACATCAAAAGTATCAGACTTTGGAGCTTCAAGGTACATTCCAATTGAAAAAACGAGATTGACAACAAGGGTTCAAGGTACAATTGGATACTTGGATCCTATGTACTTTTACTCTGGTCGCCTCACTGAGAAGAGTGATGTCTATAGTTTTGGTGTAATTCTCATGGAGCTGCTCACTAGGAAGAAACCATTTTCATATCTCTCCGCCGAAGGTGATGGCCTTGTTGCCCATTTTGTTGATCTAGTTGCTCAAGGAAACCTTGTTGAGATAATAGACCCATAGGTTAAAGAAGAGGGAGGCGAAGAAGACCAAGATGTTGCTACTCTTGCAGCATCCTGTGTAAACTTAAGAGGTGAAGAACGGACAATGATGCGACAGGTTGAACATACACTAGAAAGTCTTCGGGGGTTCCTCGAGGGTTCCACGAAGTACATGAAAGGTGATATGGTCATAACTGGATTTGAGAATCATAGCATTATGAATAACTGTACGTCATCAATTAATAAAGGCTTTTTAGTCACCAGCTTAGAAAGTGAAAAGCTAATGGCTGAATTTTCCGAAAAGGAAGTAAGAGAGGCCATTTTCCAAATGAAGCATAATAAGGCATCGAGATCTAATGGTTTTCCGGCAGAGTTTTATCAAGTGTTTTGGAGTCTCATCAAAGATGACTTAATGGCCATGTTTTGAGATTTCCATGCGGGGGACCTACCTCTTTTTTGCCTCAATTTCGGAATAATCACGTTAATTCCAAAGGAGAAGGAGGCCAAAAGGATTCAGCAATACAGACCCATTTGCATGCTCAATGTTATTTTCAAGATCTTTACAAAAGTGATGGCTAACAGACTCACGTCGATAGCGTCTAGGATCACTAAACCTTCTCAGTCCTCCGCCTTCCTTCCTGGGAGGTATATTTTGGAAGGGGTAGTGGTTCTACACGAAACCATACATGAGTTAAAAAGGAAGAAGCAAAATGGCCTTATTCTCAAATTAGATTTTGAGAAGACGTATGATAAAGTCAACTGGGACTTCTTGCAGCAGGTTCTTAGAATGAGGGGATTTCTGAGGCTGTGGTGCCAATGGGTAGAGAATGTGGTCTCAAAAGGTAGTGTGTGCATGCAGATCAATGACGAACTGGGACATTTCTTCCAGACAAGAAAAGGTTTGAAGCAGGGTGACCCATTGTCTCCTATTCTTTTCAATCTGGTTGCAGATATGTTAGCATTGTTAATTGAGAGGGCAAAGAAGCTGGGTTTTCTTGATGGATTGGTGCCTCACTTAGTGGAGGACGGTCTGTCCATCTTGCAGTATGCAGATGATACTATTTTGTTTCTTGAGGATGATCCGGTGAAAGCCAAAGGCCTGAAATTAGTGCTCAGCGCTTTTGAAAAGCTTTCGAGTCTGAAAATCAACTTCCATAAAAGTGAAATATTCTGTTTAGGGAAACGAAGAATTAAATCGAGGAATATGTTAGGCTTTTCGGATGTACGGAGGGAGATTTCCCATTCAGGTACCTGAGGATCCCTACGAGTCCTAAGAGACTTTCTAACAAGGATTGGAGAGTGGTCGAAGAAAGATTCCAGAAAAAGTTGAGTAGTTGGAAAGGAAAGCTGCTGACATCGGGTGGTAGGCTAGTTCTAATCAATTTTGTTCTATCTAGACTGCTATTGTATATGTTATCCTTCTTCAGGATACCTAAAGGTGTTTTGGAGAAATTGGACTACTATAGATCAAGGTTCTTTTGGCAATGTGATGAGCACAAAAAAAGAGTATTATGCACAAGCCTAGGAGTGTGGGGGAATGGGAATTATCGATTTGGATATCCAAAATAAGTGCTTATTGAGTAAATGGATATTCAAGTTGCTAAATGAGGATGGCGCTTGGCAGCAAATGCTCAAAAAGAAATACCTTAAAGGTAAGACTTTTTCGCAAGTAGAGAGGCGAAAAGGGGACTCACCCTTCTGGTCTGGGTTAATGGAAGTTAAGAAGTTGGTGCTGGAAAGGGGTTGGTTTCAAGTGCAGGACGGCTCCCAAACTAGGTTCTGGGAGGACCTCTTGTTAGGAAATGAACCTTTGAGCGTTAAGTATCTAGCTTTATACAACTTAGTTAGAAAGAAGAATATGTCGGTGGCCCAAGTACTAGGTACGACACCACTTAATGTCTCTTTCAGGAGGGCTTTAATTGGAGTTAATTGGGACAATTGGCTATGCTTAGTGAGAAGTGTTCTTGAGGTGAACCTTAACAACCTCAGGGACTCCTTCCGCTGGACGACTAGTATATAATTCTCAGTTAAGGATATGTATAATGACTTAGTCCTGAGATCGGGAACGTCGGTCAATTGTTGGGCCTGGAAAGCAAAGATCCCGTTGAAGATTAAGATCTTCCTTTGGTATCTTAAAAATGGTGTGGTGTTAACCAAGGATAATTTAGTGAAAAGACAATGGAAGGGGTGTACTAAATGTTGTTTTTGTGATGTGTCAGAGTCTATCCAACATTTGTTCTTTGATTGTCCCATGGCCAAACTTATGTGGGGGATCGTTTGTTTCACCTTTGGGATTAAGAAACCGACAAACGTGGGGCATCTTTTTGGTCCTTGGCTTAGAAGTTTTTCGAAAAAGCAAAGGTACCTTGTACTGGTCGGGGTGGCGGCTTTTTGCTGGGCCTTATGGATCAGTAGGAACGATATGGTGTTTCATAAGTCACACTCTAAATCTATTTTGCAGGTGATGTTTAGAGGAACTCACTAGATCAGGAGTTGGGCCATCCTCTCAAAGGAAGATGGGAGGATCATTTTGAAGGAAGGCTGCCGATGGTTGAAGATTGTGGCGTTGGAGATCTTCCATAAGTCGGGGTGGAACGCTATGCGGCGTATCGACATTTAGTTTGTGGTGCTTGTGATCTCTTGTTTGCCATGGGTGTGCGTGTGATGGCTTAACTGTTGCCTAGGTGGATTTTGTGTGGGTGTATGTCTTGTTTGATGCGGCTTAGATGCTGCGATGACGATGTTTGTTGGCTGTAGACAATTCCTCAGAATTGTTGAGGCCGGAACACAGTTCCGTTATCTAAAAAATCAATTAATAAAGGCCAAATTTTTGAAGAATCAAGCAGAAGACATAGTTTGGAGCAGGATATGATGATGTCTTCGAGGTACCCTCTGTAGCAATGCCTTCTTTGTGCCTCATGGATTAGTACAAGAGATTACTTGACATCTCCTAGCAGTAACTAGATTCGCGATGATGGTAAATATGAATTAGATCCTCTGTTTCTACCATTGCTTTTGTTTTGTTAGCATGATTTAGCTGTACCTTTCTGAAAAGAAAACGCATACCAAATGAGAGTTAGTAGATTTCCTTTTGTCTATCTCAGTCCAGTATAATCCTCGCCCCCGAAACGTATGCATCGTGGGTTAATAGATCGACATTTGCCATGTTTGTTTCTGTGATTTGGAAAATGAAATTTGGTTATCCCTGCTTTCCGTTCACCTGCTTATTAGCTATTCCTTTGTCTTCCCTTGCTATCTAATCCCTCAGGTTCTGTTGTGTGTCCACCACTTTTGCAGCAATGAATAATGCTGAAGTCCGTGTCCTTGCGCTTTCCCCATTGAACACTAAATCGTGGTTTGATGAGCGAACAGCGATCCGTGATGCCATCTGCCGTCACCTCTACCAGTGTGAAGCCCCATCATCAATATTTTGTAAAGCAGATCATAGGAACGAAATGTTGCAGTTCCGGCGAACTGCTAGAACATACGCATGCACAATGGAACACACAAGGTTTGAGCTGCAAAAAGCAATTAGACGCCTTTTGTGTGTATTGGACTTCACCTAATAAAGGCGTGTTTGGCAGGGCTCCGGCTCCACCAAACCATCTCTAAAGCTGCCGCTCCACCAATTTGCAGCTCCATCGTGGAGTTGGACTCTCAATTTGGAGCTAAAGAGATGTGTTTGACAGAGATAACAACTCCAGCTCTGAAAACAAAGATCATGTTGTGAAAAGTCAATTGTACCCATTATAAACGGACCGACATGCCATCCTCATTTTTCTTCTTCCTCCTCTCTCTTCTCTCTTCTCCTCTCATCGGGGCCGAGGAGATCTCGATCCGGCAATGGAGATGGTAGAAGCTTGCTTTCGAGAAGGCACGGAACGTGCCGCCCAGCACTACGCCACCGTCGCCGGTCTCCATCCCGTTCACGACAGCCACAGACACCACCTGCGAGTCTAGGGGGTCCGCTTCGCCGAACACGAGGCTCTGGAGGCTGATGATGGTGGACGAGGAGGGGAGGATAGGGTCGCCGTCGGCGGAGGAGCGCTGTGTAGCGAACATGGCCTCATATGCCATTTGTTCGGAGTTTGATTTTGGTGATTCATGACAACATGATCATTGGGACTAACCATATTGTTTGAGCATGTCTTTGTAGACATTTCTAGGTCCCAAGGATGCAAGAAAACCCCATGCAAAAATGCCAAAACAAAGGGTCAAAACCGAGCAAGAAAAGGAAAAGAGAAGACACCGTCGGATGAACCGACGGTCCCTCAAATACAAGCGTCGGTGCAATCGTCGGACGAGTTGGTGCACAGGGTCAAACCCTAGGTACCGTCGGATGAACTGACGGTCCATAATTTAGTTGCGTAGGACGAGTTGCAGAGGAAGAGCAAGGAAGACAGTAGCACCGGATGATCCTACGGTCTTAGTGAGGACCCCGTCGGTCTATCCGACGCTTGGTTTGAATTCATACAGAGACGCGCCAAGACGAAGCCTTCAGCACTGGATGATCCGACGCCTTGGTCAAGGCATAGCGTCGGTCTATCCGACGGTCTGTTGGAAGCTAACAGTACCGACTTGGACGTGAGGCCTTCAGCACCGGATGATCCGTCGTAGCGTCGGAGCATAGCGTCGGAGCAGTTGTGTCAGAGAACCTCAATGGCTACGTGACGTGGGAGGGGCACCGGATGAACCGACGCCCTGGAAAAGCATAGCGTCAGATCATCCGACGGTACCTTTTTCAAAGCTTTTAGCCAACGGCTAGTTTGATGCCTTGGGCTATTTATACCCCCTCCACTCACCCATTTGAGGGGGTTGGATTGTGTGGAAGTGCAGAGGAGTTCAAGACACATTCAAGATCATATCCAATCCATCCAAGTGCTTAATTGCTCAACCTTAGACTAGTGCATGCTTTGTGTATGTGCTTAGTGCTAGGCTTAGCTTAGAGCTGAGTGAGTGCAAGGTTGTGCCAACCTTGTGAGGTGATTCTTGAGTGAATCCAGTTGTACAAGGTTCGCCGGAAGCCTTGGGGCCTAAGTGGCTCACCGGCAATCGTCATCGACCCTCCGGCTTGGTGTGGAGCGGCGAGGACACTTTGTGCGGGGGACGTGGAGACCCCCTTCCATGGTGGAGAAGCTCCTTAGTGGAGGCGGCATCAAGGTGACCAAGGGAGCTTTACAAGTGCCTAAGTGGCTAGCCTTTGTAGCGAGTCAAGTGGTGCTCTTGGGAGAGACTTGGTGACCGGGAAGCAATACTCTTGTGTGAGTGCTTCAACAACGTGGACTAGGGGTGGCTTAGTGCCTACCGATACCACGGGATAAATCACGTGTCAAGAGTTTGCTTCCTCTCATCCCCTTTACGTTTCCGCATTTACTCTATTGCAATCTTTGCTTGCCTTTACTTTCCTAGAGTAGTATCATGCTAGGATTGGCTATAGGTTGCAAACCTCTGTTTGGGATGGGAGTTTCACACTAGAACAACCTTAGTTGCACATCTAGATAGTATGTTCTAGTTTACTTTGAGAAAAAGTAGTGAAGCCATAGGTTAAGTTTTTAAGTTTCCTAATTCACCCCCTCCCCCTCTTAGGCTAACGGGCATCCGATTCCTTACAAGTGGTATCAGAGCCGGGACTCACTTCCTTCACAAGGATACACCAATTCGATTGGTAAATCATGAAAACCGGTTCATTGGAACGGTTAGGCTTCACCGCCTAGTGAGTTGCTCTATAGAGGGATGAAAGGGGTGGATACCTTAGGTTTGGCTCCACATTTCGATAGCACGGGCTATCCTCGGTGGAAGGTTCTCATGGAGGCCTATCTCCAAGCAAGGGACCTCGATGTTTGGAGAGTCACCGATGAAGGCATGAAAAATGGTACTAGAAAGGAAAAGCAATTTGATGTGATTGCTAAGAGTATCATTTTGTCCTCACTAGATGTAGGCGTTTTCAATATAGTTTTTACTTGTGAAAATGCTCATGAGCTATGGAAAACCATCAAGGAGCAAAATGAGGGTTCAAAAGAAGTTGCTAATGAATGCTACAGTTGTCTCCTTAAGGAATTCAATAGCTTTAAGCAACTTGCTAATGAAAATGCCGAATCTATGTACTCACGCCTAAATGTGCTTGTCAATGAGATTAATGCCTTAGGTGTAAAGGACATCACGGACTTGAACATCAACCGCAAGATCCTTCAAAGTCTCCGAAAGCCCGACTATGACTTGGTGAAAGCAATCATCTACGAGAAGAAGCTCGAAGATTTGAAGCCATCGCATATCTTGAGCAAGATCATGGCACATGAGCTTCAACTCATGCCCAAGTCAAAGAAGGCGCCCCAAGAAAAGCCTCAAGAACCATCCTCTCCAACAACAATCCATGCTCTCTCAAGCCGACAAGAGAAAATGTTGAGTAGGATGGCTACTCATGGAAGCTCAAGCGAAGATGATGGTGACGATGGAGATTCCTCAAGTGATGAAGAGGTTGAATCCATGGTGGCCGAGTACGTGAAGAAAATCTTCAAGTATGTGAAGAAAGTCAACATGTACGGCTACAACGTCCACTTGAGAGAAGGGCGTCATCATCAACACATCAAGTTCACCAAGATCAAGCACAAGCCCAAGAAGAAGGTGGTCAAAGAGAGGAGGCCAAGGCAAGAAGCAACAATAGCCGTCCGTGGGTGGACAAGTGGTGGATCAAGTTCTTCTAGCTCAAGCGATGAATCAAGAAAGAACTTCACCACCCGCTTCATGCAAGGTCCTTCATCATCACACATGTGCCTTATGGCCAAAGGTATGGGAAGCAATGTAAGTGATGACGAATCCGACACCACCTCTCTCAATGATCTTGTTGAGCTAATCCATGAGCAAAAAGGAATGCTTGAACAACAAGCTAATGAAATCAAAGAACTCAATGCTCTCAATGATCTTAGTGACACCCTTGCTACAAATTATGAACATTTGTTGTGTAAATTCAAATTGCTTAGCAAGGAGTATAATGAGCTAAAATCTAAGCTTGAGAGCAATGAGACTAAAACAAGTAATTCCTTTGAGCTTGATGAAACATCTATCCCTTGTGCAATTCCTATCTCCAAGGTAGATGCTTCAACTTCTTGCATTGATTTAATTGATGAATCTTGCTCACCATCTTGCCGTGAGAATGTTGTTGTAGAATCATGTGACTATCTCATAGGCAAGAAAAATGATGAGCTCAAGCAAGAAGTGAAATGGCTCCGAGAGAGGTTGGCAAACTTGATGGGCAAGGGCAAGAACGATGAAGAACAAGTGGACATCTCTCAAGACATGAAGAGCCAAGTCCAACCTTCTCAAGATAACCGTGATCCCATCGCGAAGAAGCTTGAGAAGGGTGCAACCGTGACTTGCTACAAGTGTCATGGAGAAGGGCACAAGTTCTACAAATGCCCTCAATTTGTCAAGAAGATGGACAAGGGCGCAAAGAAGAAATTGAAGCCCACAATCAAGAGCTCCCTCATCTACACCAAGCCCAACCGCAAGAACAAGACAAATAGCAACACCTACGTCATCAAGAAGAAAGCAAATGGCAAGGTGGTTGCACACAAGGTTGGGAAGATGAAGGAAGAGTGGGGTAGGAACCAACCCATTTGGGTGCCCAAGGAAGTCATCATCAACATGAAGGGGCCTCAAATGGTTTGGGTTCCAAAGGCCACTTGAAGGCCTTGAGTGAGGGGACTTGGGAGGCTTGGCACAAAGAAGTTGCGGAAATTCATGCCTACAAGCCAAGCTTGCAAATTGGACATGTGTTGCCCAATTTCCCCGGTTGAGGTAATGGAAACTAGTACCTATCTCTTGCATCATTGTAGCTCCATTGCCTTCCTTAGGTTGCATTTGTTGCAATGTTTACATATGGTAGGTTGCTTGTGTCATGTGCTAACCCATGAGCAATCTACATGGTTTGATTAGTGTGTAGGAAAGCTACACTTGTTCCTTCATGGTGCATGTTTTCATATATATCCCTTTGCATCATGTGCAAGCTATAGGGTTGGCTTCCCTTTTGTTTTCATAAACAACGTGCATACATTTGGTTGGTGATTCAAACACTAAATGCACACATTTAGGGGGAGCTCATCCTATGCTTTGGTTATGGGACTAACATTGTTTCAAGCTTATCTTATGTAGTCCCTTAGCGACGCGTTCCGGTGCGGTGTTTCATTCTAAGAGAATGCTATTTCACTCTCAATGTGATCTAACATCTCTAAAAGAGTGAATATAGCAACATGAGCTTCATTCTATTGAGTCATGTCCTTGCGAGCTTTTGTCTATATAAGTTCAAAGGCAATGTACTCATACATTCCTAATCCTTGTGGTACCCCAAGTGTCTTCTATGGAAGCTTCCTTCAAGTGGTGTCACCTAGTGATATCATTTCCAAGTGGCTCATCTCAATGTGGTGCCAACAAGGTAGAGAGGATCATCCCCCGGAGGTATGCAATGATCAAAAGACTACAAGTGGTATCTACAAGTGGTAATGTAACAAGAACCCATTTGTCTTATCTCTTGTCCCTTAAGCTACCTCCTTGCATGGTATGCTCTAAGCTTCCTTGTTTTACAAGTTTGTAGTTATGCACTTGTCTCTCACTACCCTTGCCTTGCAAGTGGTATTCTTTTTGTGCACACACTTAGGGGGAGCTTAGTTTGTATCATGCTAGTCTCATGAGCATGTGATCCACCTTAGTTATTCTCACATGTGGTATCTTCATTGATATCATACATATGGATCATGGTTCATGCGGCTTTCTCCCTTGCATTTAACATCTCTACTTTGAGCTATGGTTGCTAGATCTTGCTAGTTTCCTTGGACCCGTTTTCTTTGGGACTTTTTGGAGATTTCATTACAAAGGGGGAGAATGTGAGACCAAAGCAAGCTTGTGGCTTAAGCTTACAAGTGGGCTCAATGATGCTTACGAGTGTTTTCAAGGATATGAGACCAAAGGGGGAGAATGTGAACATAAGATCAAAAAGGGGGAAGTTTGATCTAGGGGGAGTTTGGATGATGGTAAGCATCCAAGCAAGTGTAAGTGGTTCTAATTCTGCCAATTCTAGCAAATTTATGCTTGCTTTGGTTGTGTTGTCATAAATCACCAAAAAGGGGGAGATTGTAGCGAACATGGCCTCATATGCCATTTGTTCGGAGTTTGATTTTGGTGATTCGTGACAACATGATCATTGGGACTAACCATATTGTTTGAGCATGTCTTTGTAGACATTTCTAGGTCCCAAGGATGTAAGAAAACCCCATGCAAAAATGCAAAAACAAAGGGTCAAAACCGAGCAAGAAAAGGAAAAGAGAAGACACCGTCGGATGAACCGACGGTCCCTCAAATACAAGCGTCGGTGCAATCGTCGGACGAGTTGGTGCACAGGGTCAAACCCTAGGTACCGTCGGATGAACCGACGGTCCATAATTTAGTTGCGTCGGACGAGTTGCAGAGGAAGAGCAAGGAAGACAGTAGCACCGGATGATCCGACGGTCTGAGTGATGACCCCGTCGGTATATCCGACGCTTGGTTTGAATTCATACAGAGACGCGCCAAGACGAAGCCTTCAGCACCGGATGATCCGACGCCTTGGTCAAGGCATAGTGTCGGTCTATCCGACGGTCTGTTGGAAGCTAACAGTACCGACTTGGACGTGAGGCCTTCAGCACCGGATGATCCGTCGTAGCGTCGGAGCATAGCGTCGGAGCAGTTGTGTCAGAGAACCTCAACGGCTACGTGACGTGGGAGGGGCACCAGATGAACCGACGCCCTGGAAAAGCATAGCGTCGGATCATCCGACGGTACCTTTTTCAGAGCTTTTAGCCAACGGCTAGTTTGATGCCTTGGGCTATTTATACCCCCTCCACTCACCCATTTGAGGGGGTTGGATTGTGTGGAAGTGCAGAGGAGTTCAAGACACATTCAAGATCATATCCAATCCATCCAAGTTCTTAATTTCTCACCCTTAGACTAGTGCATGCTTTGTGTATGTGCTTAGTGCTAGGCTTAGCTTAGAGCTGAGTGAGTGCAAGGTTGTGCCAACCTTGTGAGGTGATTCTTGAGTGAATCCAGTTGTACAAGGTTGGCCGGAAGCCTTGGGGCCTAAGTGGCTCACCGGCAATCGTCATCGACCCTCGGGCTTGGTGTGGAGCGGCAAGGACACTTTGTGCGGGGGACGTGGAGACCCCCTTCCTTGGTGGAGAAGCTCCTTAGTGGAGGCGGCATCAAGGTGACCAAGGGAGCTTGACAAGTGCCTAAGTGGCTAGCCTTTGTGGTGAATCAAGTGGTGCTCTTGGGAGAGACTTGGTGACCGGGAAGCAATACTCTTGTGTGAGTGCTTCAACAACGTGGACTAGGGGTGGCTTAGTGCCTACCTATACCAGGGGATAAATCGCTTGTCAAAAGTTTGCTTCTTCTCATCCCCTTTACGTTTCCGCATTTACTCTATTGCAATCTTTGCTTGCCTTTACTTTCCTAGAGTAGTATCATGCTAGGATTGGCTATAGGTTGCAAACCTTTGTTTGGGATGGGAGTTTCACACTAGAACAACCTTAGTTGCACATCTAGATAGTATGTTCTAGTTTACTTTGAGAAAAAGTAGTGAATCCATAGGTTATGTTTTTAAGTTGCCTAATTCACCCCCTCCCCCTCTTAGGCTAACGGGCATCCGATTCCTTACACGCTGGTGCTCGTTCCTGTCGGCAGCGCGTATGACGACCTTGAAGAAGCCACAGCCGGCGAGGAGGGCCCCCGTCCTGGACCCGATGACGAAGGTCGGGTGCTAGTGCAAGACGTGCATGGCGAAGATGGTCTCCACACCCTCCAACGCGGCACTGGCGCGGGGCCTGGCCACCACCGCCTCCTTGCCCCCCCAGGCCGCTGGGTTGGACTCGGACACATCCTGCATCACCGGCCTGCTGCCGCACACGGAAGGAAGACAGGGGAAGGAAGAAGAAGAAGCGACGGGATGTATCGGGAAAAAACAAAACGAATCGGTAAGTTGTGTAATGGGTGGCAAACTAGCAAAGGTGGGTAATTGCCACCTAACTCTACAAGTGAGTATGAAACTAGCTTTCGCAGAGTACCCTTGAAGTACTCCATGGATTTAGTGGAGTTTGGAGCTAGATCCATGGAATTGGTAGATCTGGAGTTTTCAGAGCTGGGGTGTTTGGCAGGAAAAAACTGGAGTGGAGCTATTTTTTTGAATCTGAAGCTGCTAGCCCTCCCAAACACACTCTAAATACAATCTACGAGCTAACAGACTCCCTATATGTGTGGCGAGCCGAGATCAATGGATCGTGCCGTCCCACGAACATGACGCGTACACCTCCTAAAGACGCCCTCCACACGAACCAGCGTGCATCAAGCTCCTACAGACCCGCTTTGCCTTGACCGTGGAGTGCTTATTCACCGGAGAAGATAAACAGTAACATAACATGTTTAAAACAACAACATTAAATATTAGGGTGACAATAAATTGTGTGATGCTTCTATACTGCTGGCCACAATGATGCCGTGTGAATGTGACCAGCACAAACTCTGTTTTTAATTAGAGAAATTTTAGAGTGCTTGTTGTTTAATGTGCCGTCCATCCGACCAATTCCAATACCAAGAAATTGAAGTAACAATTTAGTGGGACCCACAATAAGTTTTAATTATTTTTAAAATTATAGAAAGTACAAATGAGTAATTTGGCATAGCTTGCACCCGCTAGTTGCTTGCCTCTTACCGGCCCGGGGAACCATGTGCGTTATCCTTGCTCCATTCCTGCCGCTCGGCTGTAGTGAACATGACCTCATTTGCCATTTGTTCGAGTTAATTTTGGTGATTCATGCTAACACAAGTAATGAGACTAGCCACATTGTCTAGCATGTCTTTGTAGGCATTTCTAGGTCCCATGGATGTTATCACATGTTAACATACCATGCCCAAGCTAACATGTCACACCACAAGTTAACATACCATGGACATGTTAGGTTACCTATAGCAAATTTGAGGACTTAGTATATATTTTTGAGGATATAAGTAATGCCATGTTAAGTATGTTAAATATGTTAAGTTGAAGCAACAATCCAAGTTGAAGACGCGAAGAAAAGGAAGGAAATTGATACTGTCGGATGAACCAACGGTACCATCGGTGCAAGCGTCGGTGCACTTGGTACACTGCGTGAAGGAAGCTCAGTTCTCACAGACCGTCAGATGAACCGACGGTGTGTTTTCTAGTTGCGCCGGATGAATGGAAGAGACAAAGCAGCAGAAGACAGTAGCACCAGATGATCTGACGGTCTGAGAGAGGATATCGTCGGTCTATCCGACGCTTAGTTTGAATCAATACAAAGACGCGCCAAGATGAGGCCTTCAGCACCGGATGAACCGACGCCATGATTAGAGGAAGCGTCGGTTAATCCGACGGTTACGAAGATGCATAAAGCAAGGGTTTGGCGAAGCGTCCTTCAGCACCGGATGAACCGACGCACCGTTGGTGCATAGCGTCGGAGTAGTTCTGTCAACGAACCTCAACGGCTATGTGACGTGGAAGGGGCACCGGATGAACCGACGCCTTGAAAAGGATAGCATCGGTTCATCTGACGCTTACTTTTTCAGTGGTCGTTAGCCAACAGCTCTTTGAGTGCCTTGGGCTATTTATACCCCCTCCACTCACCCATCTGAGATTGCTGGATTGTGTGGAAGTGCAGAAGAGTTCAAGACACCTAGAAGATCATATCTAATTCATCCAAGTGCTTAATTTCTCATCCTTATACTTGCATATGCTTAGTGTATGTGCTTAGTGCTAGGCTTAGCTTAGAGCTGAGTGAGTGCAAGGTTGTGCCAACCTTGTGAGGTGATTCTTCAGTGAATCAAGGTCCACAAGGTTCGCCGGAAGCCTTGGGGCCTAAGTGGCTCACCGGCAATCGTCATCGACCCTCTGGCTTGGTGTGGAGCAGCGTTGACACTTTGTGCGGGGGACGTGGTGTCGGGCATACTCCTCGGGTACCCATGCAAGGAAGGATGAAGACGGACTCCTACTAGAATTCCCCTGTAATCCTACTAGGACTCGTTCCGTGTAATCCTACTAGGACTCCTGCCTTGTAACCGACTAGGAACCCGCCCCCTGGACTATATAAAGGAGGGTTGGGTACCTAGTCGGGCACCTGATCTCAACCCAACACCAAGCGCAGGGCGCCATACTTGATCCCCAAACAGGACGTAGGGTTCGCCACCTTGGTGGCCCGAACCTGTATAAATCTTGTGTCCCGTGTCCTTGCGCATACCTTCGAGTTCTCGGTCTCCTGATCACGACCCCACCGCACAATCTACTACCTCGGGTACCCCCTTGGTAGGTTTGCCGGTCTAAAACACCGACAGCTGGCGCGCCAGGTAGGGGTGATCATCACCACCGGGCGAATTCGAAGGACCAATTATCGAGATCAGTAAACTTCACACGGCTGCTCGTCGAAACGGCGACTTGCCGAAATTCTGAAACCGAAGTCAAGACCTTTTTTCTGCGATTCGGTTACACCTGGCCGCATCAAGTCCAAGATTGCGGAGTCCAACTCAAAATCATATTCGAGCTCGAAGCATATCAGTTGTTCGTGTACACGAGCTCCTGAAGAATCTGTGCAGCATCAAATTCAAGAAGTGTCAAGTCGCTACACGCCAAGACAACGACGTCAAGATCGAGGAAGAATCGAGTTCAACTGCGTGAATACGAGTCCAAAATTACCACGGTCGTGTGGTACCTCTGTTTCGCTGAAGCCTTGTCACGTGTTGCACGCAAAGACCATCAAGCAAGAATTTTGTTGTGCTCACACGGAGTCCCACGTGCAAAACAGTCAAGTGCTACTTTCCTGTTGGCGCCAACCAATTTTGGGTACAGATTACTACACGTACACCAAAAGCTTCTAGGAGGCTCACCAAGATTTATGCTCACCAAGATTTATGCTATACACACATGGATATTCACCAGGAAGCTCTAAGGTTTTTACTCCATGTACACAACACGTGTATATGAGTACTACTACATCTACCTTTGCCTGCAGCGGCTCTGCATCAACTACGCCGTGCGCCGCTACGACTACTCGTCTCCCGGTTGCACAGGCTCTACCTCAATCGTGTCATGCACCGTCGTGCCGCTCGACTTCTCGTCGGTCGGTCGCACTGGCTCTCAACGTGCGTCCAGTCACTGCATCACACGGCGCGACTACTCGTCGTCCGGATTGCACCGGCTCTACTGCGCCTATGCCTTGCATCCGGACACACCGTCTCGACGCTCGACTCCTCGTCAGTCGGTCGCACTGGCTCTCACCGTGTGCCCGGTCATTCCGTTGTGCGTCATGACTACCCGTCTCGCGGCCGCAACGGATATACTTCACCTACGTCGCGCCATCGGATGCCTCGGATCGTCGCGCGGCTCGTCACGCGGCTCGTCGCGCCGCTCGTAGTCGACTACTCCGCCTCGCGCAGGCTCGTCGTCGACTACTTCACCTCCGCCGCGCGTCCGGGAGCGCGCGCGCGTCGCACGGCTCGTCACGCGGCTCGCCGCGCCTCTCGTCATTGACAACTCCGCCTCGAGCGAGGCTCGTCGTCGACTACTTCGCCTCCGCCGCGCGTCCGGGTGCCTCGGCACGTCGCGCGGCTCGTCCACGCGGCTCGCCGCGCCTCTCGTCGTCGACTACTCCATCGCGCGCGGGCTCTTCGTCGACTACTTCGCTTACGCCGCGCGTCCGGTGCCTCGGCTCGTCGCGCGGCTCGCCACGCGGCTCGTCGTGCCGCTCGTAGTCGACTACTCCGCCTCGCGCGAGCTCGTCGTCGACTACTTCGCCTCCGCCGCGCGTCGGGAGCGTCGGCACGTCGCGCGGCTCGCCACGCGGCTCGTCGCGCCGCACGCCGTTGACAACTCCGCCTCGGCGAGGCTCGTCGTCGACTACTTCGCCTCCGTCGCGCGTCCGGTGCCTCGGCACGCCGCGCGGCTCGTCACGCGGCTCGCCGCGCGCTCGTCGTCGACTACTCCGCCTCGCGCGGGCTCTTCGTCGACTACTTCGCTTACGCGCGTGCGTCCGGTGCCTCGGCACGTCTCGCGCGGCTCGTCACGCGGCTCGTCGCGCCGCTCGTCGTCGACTACTTCAACTCGCGCGGGCTCGTCATCGAATACTTCGCCTACGCCGCGCGTCCCGGGAGCGTCGGCACGTCGCGCGGCAAGTCACGTGGCTCGTCGTGCCGCTCGTAATCGACTACTGCGGCTCACGCAGGCTCGTCGTCGACTACTTTGCCTCCGCCGCGCGTCCGGGGTGCCTCGGCACGTCGCGCGGCTCGCCACGCGGCTCGTCGCGCGCGCTCGTCGTCAACTACTCCGCCTCGCGCGGCTCATCATCGACTACTTCGCCTCCGCCGCGCGTCCGGTGCCTCGGCATGTCGCGCGCGCGTCACGCGGCTCGTCGCGCGCCGGTAGTCGACTACTCCGCCTTGCGCGGCTCGCCGTCGACTACGCTTCGCCTCCGCCGCGCGTCGGGTGCCTCGGCACGTCGCGTGGCTCGCCACGCGGCTCGCCGCGCCGCTCGTCGTCGACTACTCCGCTCGCGCAGCTCGTCGCCGACAACTCCGCCGCGCGCGCGAGCTCGTCGTCGACTGCTTCGCCTCCGCCGCGCGTCCGGGTGCCTCGGCACATCGCGCGGCTCGCCACGCGGATCGCCGCGCGGCTCGTCGTCGACCGCTCGCCTACGCCACGCGTCTGGGTGCCTCGGCACGTCACGAGGCTCATCGCTTGTCGTCGACTACTTCGCCTACGCCGCGCGACCGGCTGCCTCGGCTCGTCACGCGGCTCGTCGCGTGGCTCGTTGCGCCGCTCGTCATCGACTACTTCGCCTACGCCGCGCGTCCGGGTGCCTCGGCACGTCGCGCGGTCCGTCACACGGCTCATCGTTGACTACTCCGTGCGCCGTGACTTCGTCTTGCGGCCACGCTGGCTCTACTTCAGCCACGCCGTGCGTGGTGACTACTTGTCTCGCGGCAACACTGGCTCTACTTCGAGTACGCCGCGCGCTGCCACGACGTCGTCTTCCGGTCGCATCGCGTCGACCATTCATATCGACTAGTTTTCCAAACTAGTCGAGAACGGCAGTCACGCTCCCAACAACTGATCGGAATCAACTCTGACTAGTCAACTTCAGCAACAACCGTCGCGGCTCCATCGCCGACCGCCACGGCTTCATCTACAAGTCCGCACTAATGGTAACAGCTAAGTCATTTATTTAAATGATTACTGTTTTCTTTTCTTGGCTTGTTTTCCTCATCATGTAGGATAACATGCCGGCTACTCATTTGTGTACGCTTCTCGGCGGGTTTTCACGGGAGCTACACTCTGCTGACTACTCTTGGGGTATATCAATCAAGTTACCACGAGTCTACTTCATCAACTCGGGGGCTATCCCTAGGAGGCAGTTTCTAAAGTCCGCTACGCGCGGCAATCTAAAGTCGACTTCTAAAGTCACATTCTAAAGTCCGCTCCGTGCGGCAACTTAAAGTCGACTCCGGTCGCATCTTCGCCTGCTTCGGTGGCATACTACGTGTGTAAGCTTCGATGGAACCTAGCTGTAAGTGGCCCTCGGGTCCTGGTGATGATGGAACCTAGCTGCACGTGGTCTTCACGCTCTGTACCATGGGTTCAAGTACCCTAAGTACTCGCGCTCCGTACCTTGGGTCTGAAATCCATGGCCCAGGTACACAAGTCGACTCCGGTCGCACCTTCAAGTCCACTACGATGGCACCCATACCTTGGGTCTGAAATCCATGGCCCAGATACACAAGTCGACTTTGGTCGCACCTTCAAGCCCGCTCTGGTGGCAATCATACCTTGGGTCTGAAATCCATGGCTCAAGTCCTCAAGCCCACTCCGATGGCACAAGTCGATGCTAACGGTCGCACCCAAGCCCACTCCGGTGGCACAAGTCGACGCTAACGGTCGCACCCAAGCCCACTCCAGTGGCACAAGTCGACGCTAACGGTCGCACCCAAGCCCACTCCGGTGGCACAAGTCGACGCTAACGGTCGCATCCAAGCCTACTCCGGTGGCACAAGTCAACGCTAATGGTCGCACCCAAGCCCACTCCGGTGGCACAAGCCGACTTCGGTCGCAATCTTAAGCCCGCTCCGGCGGCAAAACTACTCATTTTCTCTGATTTTTTATTCGCTTTGGCTTTCCGGAAAGTGCTTTTCGTTTTTTGCATCTTAAGTCCACCCCGTGTGGCGCAAAGTCGAGTACTGTAGTCGCATCTAAAGTCCGTTTCACACGGCATCCTAAAGTCGACTTCTAACATCGCATATCAAAGTCCGCCCTGTGCGGCAACTAAAGTCGACTTCGGTTTTCAAGTCGCATTCTAAAGTCCGCTCTACCGGCATCTAAAGTCAACTTCGGTCGCATTTAAAGTCCGCTTTGACGGCACGACTACTTCTCATGCTCCACGGCTCGACGCCAAACTACTACTTGGAATATCTCCAGCTCGAGGGCTGCACTTAACATACTACTCGAAGATAACTTCAGCATGCTTCACTTGCTCTCAAACTCAGGGGCTCCTCACCAATCACTACTCGACGTGGCTCATACGGCTCTCTTATCTCGGGGGTTACACGCTGCAAGAATACTCAGATGATGGCTTTCGCGAACACTGAAGACCCTTGGATTGATTACCTAATCATTTCAAGGCTCGGGGGCTGCTATGCTACACCCATCATTCAAAATTTTCAAGATTTGGAATCAAGATTGACCCTCAGCTAGAGTCTGCAACTCAACCTAAGGCTTGGGGGCTACTCCATATGGAGTGCGATTTTGCAACCGCACTTCCATATAATCTCGACTTCAAGACTGATGAGCTGGACCACCTTCCAGCCTCGTGGCAGTTCAAGTACTATTGAAGACTTCTCCAAGCAGTACTCGAGGACGCTCAGGAACTACTCGCAGAGGCTTCAAGACTACTCGAACTACTACACTCGACTACAATGTGCTCGGGGGCTTGTCGGGCATACTCCCCGGGTACCAATGCAAGTAAGGATGAAGACGGACTCCTACTACAATTCCCCTGTAATCCTACTAGGACTCGTTCCGTGTAATCCTACTAGGACTCCTGCCTTGTAACCGACTAGGAACCCGCCCCCTGGACTATATAAAGGAGGGCCGGGTACCTAGGAGTTCCTAAGTGGCTAGCCTTTGTGGCGAGTCAAGTTGTGCTCTTCGGAGAGACTTGGTGACTGGGAAGCAATACTTTTGTGTGAGTGCTTCAACAACGTGTACTAGGGGTGGCTTAGTGCCTACCGATACCACAGGATAAATCGTGTGTCAAGAGTTTGCTTCCTCTCATCCCCTTTATGTTACTGCATTTACTCTATTGAAATCTTTGCTTGCCTTTACTTTCCTAGAGTAGTATCATGATAGGATTGGCTATAGGTTGCAAACGTTGCTTTGGGATGGGAGTTTCACACTAGAACAACCTTAGTTGCACATCTAGATAGTATGTTCTAGTTTATCTTTGTGTAAAGATAGTGAAGTGTTGACGGTGAAAATCCATCAACCTAGCCATGAGTTTACCTTCGGTGTTGGCATGAGTTTTATACCTTATCCATTGGTACTAACCCCCGTGGTGTAACAAGTTCATGTGTGCATGTCGGATTTGGAGTTTAATGTTTATGGAGGGTTTTAGCGTTGAATGCAAGACTTTCGGGATAAGTTCATCAAGCACCTCATGACAAGACCTTGAAGCCCCGTACAAGTCATGCAATGAAGCAAACTTAACTCCAAGAAGCCAGGGACTTGATCCGAGAAGACGACTGTTGACGGTCAATAATTGTATCAAAGTTCGTTTGTGACTTGCAAGCGTACAAGTCTCCCGTCGTAGTCAAGGGACCCTTCTTCCCTCGAGTGGTGAACCCAAGGTATCGAATCCGTGGAACAAATGTGTGACGCAAAACTTAATCTAATAAAGCCAAGTAACTCCAATCTTCGATAAAAGAAACCCTAATGCATCTAAGTAAAAGACATGAAACGAATCTAATCTACTAAAGACCGGAGAAAACAAAATAAGATTGGGTAGATAAACCGATCTAGAGGGATCGGGGTAAGCCTTTTGTTGAAGTTCCAAGCAAGAGAAGAAGTAGCAAATCGAATCTTAATAGAATCCTCTTTAAATCGTGGTTTCCCGTCCAAATCCGAAAACATCCGCCTTTCGGAACCCCCGTTCTGTCACAACGTATCCCTATTCATGCGGGGAGCTTAGGGCGAGTCAAAAGACAAGTCGAGATTCTTTCGAAGATCCGCGTGTACCTCTAGCCACCGCGGCTACAAGAACACCCTATGTAATCTATCTCGAGAATAGAATTGGAATAAGCAAAGCCGATCGAAAAACGAAATCTTCGAGGAAACACTTGATCGCTAGGAAAAGATTCAACTTGATAATTCAACTATAACAATGATACATACACAAGATCACCACCGGATCCTTCCTTGATCTTGCTTCTAGCTCCGGAACTCGACGTGGTCTTCCGTGCAAGGTTCCCACGTCGGCTAGGGGAACCCTAGTCAACTAGCTCGACCCTCTCCTCTCCGAGATGGTGTCCCTCTCTTCTCTCGCTCCTCGGCGGCCGATGACGAATTCTTCTCTCGCGTGGCTCTCGGTCGTGGGGCTATAAATAGCCCAATTGGCGGCTAGGGCAAAGGAGGGGGCAAATGGGCCTTGGATGGGCCTCGGGCCGACCGGATCGGGCCGGCCGGCCCGGGCCCATCTAGGCCCGGCCCCCGAGGGCTCCTTTGCTCTACGTCGGTTCCCTTGCTTCCCGGATGTTTCCCCCTTTCGCATGTAGGTCCATGTCGTCGCTCTCCGAATTGGACTCAACTCCTTGTCTTGCAAGATTCAACACTTTTTCGGTCGTGTCCTCGCAGTCCGTCGTCTTCTCGGATCAAGTCCCCGGCTTCTTGGAGTTAAGTTTGCTTCATTGCATGACTTGTACGGGGCTTCAAGGTCTTGTCATGAGGTGCTTGATGAACTTATCCCGAAAGTCTTGCATTCAACACTAAAACCCCGCATAAACATTAAACTCCAAAACCGACATGCACACGTGAACTTGTTATACCACGGGGGTTAGTACCAATGGATAAGGTATAAAACTCATGCCAACACCGAAGGTAAACTCATGGCTAGGTTGACGGATTTTCACCGTCAACATCTCCCCCATGCTTAAACCTTGCTCGTCCTCGAGTAAGCCTTCGATGGATATCATCATTGCCAAACAATGTTAAACCTTGCACTTGATCATACATGAGAAAACATAATGCTCTCAAAATTTTAATTCATTAAAGTTCCATAATGTACTAGCCTTCATCTCTACGGAGGGTAGATCCTTATTAAGCTTATCCCACAAGTATTAACATGCTCACAAAGTTTAAATAGATCTCTAATTTTTGAAATAAAGAACGAGATAAAGAAAAGCTAAACCAAGTTCACAAATTTAAATCATCTTGTATATTGCTCATGAACTCTCATCTCGCTTGTCTCTCAAGCCTATATATTCTACTCCTTTCCCTCTCATAACATATATGTGTGGTAGGCTTTATATGGAGCTTTGGGAAAGTTTAGTCCTAACAAGATTTTATAATTGAGGTGTTGTCAAAACAAGACAAGCTTCTCATGGTCTTACCGAGACTCGTCAAAAAGGTCATTGGAAAATAATGTTAAATCAAGGAGGGGAAAGAGAAAAATACACACACTTTAGATGAGTGGACATGTGCAAATGGCAAAGAGTGATCCCGAGGCACAAAGGAAGTCCTCGTTATCGGATTGCACATGGTTGGAAAATGAGAATGGATCTTTTTAAACTTGAAGCCTTGAATGCACTCTTAGAGAACTTGGGGAGTTCACTTTACGCATATATTTTTTTCTCTTTCTCATATTTCTCATTCTTTTCTTTCTTTCTTTCTTTCTTTCTTTCTTTCATTCATTATATATATATATTTTCTTTCTTCTTGTGAGACCTTCACCTTGAAAGTCACGATCGTCGCCGGATTTTGTTTCTTTCATCATTATATATATTTTATTATTATTATTTTTTAAAAATACTCCCCTTTGAACTCTAAAACTGCACCGTACCTACCTCCTCCCCCATGCTTAGACGTTGCTCGTCTCGAGCAAAGAGGCGAAAAATAAGGTAGGTACCGGGGTATTTTTCCTTGGAGAGATACTTGAAATCTTCAATGTCGGCACCGTCTTGCGATCTTCCTTGAATTGATGATCCATTCTCAACGATAGGTTGTGGTCAAGGAGGTTATCACAAAAGATGATATTTGGTTTAAGGGTGGATATCCGGCGAAGTTTGTGAGATCTCCGATGCGGGGATACACAATGCACGGATAAAAGGCTAGCAAAAAGATAGATACGCAAAAATGGAATGACCAGCTTCTTAGTCTCGGTCCAGAGAAATCATGGCCTGCAATAACTCACTCAAAAATAAATCTTGTACACTAAGGTTTATGCACTCAAATATATATAAGGCTTTGGATAGGTTGAGCAACACACAAGTGATATTTGTGACAAGGTTAGCGATATTTTTGAGCATAAAAGACATCTTTAATCTATTCATAACTTGAGAGCACATAAAACACTATGGGTCTTTATTTTAACCATAACCTCTGCTGAAAATTAAGCTAGCATTTAAATAAATTCAGATTTGTATTTTTAAGAGAGCACTAGCTTAAACATGCATAAATCAATTACAAAGATGAACAAAGCTGCAATTTTAATCATATATCATCATGGCACAAATTTTTATAACTTTTCCAATGATATAATCAAGGTGGTGTCTTTATTAATGATGACATCAAGTTGAAATACAAACTGAAAATAAACAAACATGCTTGCTGAAATTTAAATAAAAACAGAAAATACTACGCAAACACACATAAGCAAAAGCTGAAAATTACAGAGAAAAAGAAAAGAAAAGAAAACTAAAGTTCCTAAATCTTCTAGTCCTCCGCCGGTGGTTGATGTTGATGATCTTGATAGTAATACCCTTGCTCATAATATGATTGGACATTCCCTCCGACGAATTGATTTGGCTCCACAAGGTGAAGGCGTCCGAGCTCAAAGGCAATATTTGCATTGTCTTCACCAAGTTGAGCTGCGTTAGCTTGGATGGCTGCGATGTTTTGGGCGTTTCTTGCAGCATACCCTCCAATTATGGCCATGCTTTGTTGTGGTTGGGGATGATGTGCGTAGGACTCCGCGAAGTTAGCGTTGGGCAGCACATAATTTGGTGGAGGTACCTGTGCACCACCCCCCATGCTTGCTCTTGTGGCCCTCCGTAATAACTTGGCGGAGGATGGATCCCGCTGAATGGTTGCACATTGGGTTGTGCTCCACTCGCTTGTGCGGAGGATGTTCCCTCCTCTACGATTCTTCCTCTTTTGTTTTTCCTTGCAGGGACAAGTAGTCCCTCTTCCAACCAATCTTCTCTTCCTTCGTTGAAAAGCCTAAGCCTCTCATTGGGAAGGGGTAGGTTCACTATGGCCAACCGATAACCTCCTCTCTCATCTCCACTAATGTATTTGCCTTGCCGCAAATACTCAATACCGAGAGAGGTACCACGCAAAAGATGGGCGGGGTTTCTTGCGATCCCCGGCCGTAAGGAGAAGGCCAACATGGAGAGGTAGCACCCCGAACCAATATTACCCGCCCCCGATGTTGCTTCACAACACCAACGGTTGATCATAAGGTAAGAAGGGTCTATTGGCTGCCTGGCAATTAAAGCCGAGTATAGCCAATTCAACTCCGTGTCGGTCACCTTTGTCTCCTTCATCCTCCCAATACCCTCTTGCACATCCAAGAATGAAATATCCGGATAATGGGGTTGCGGATGCAATTGCGTTGTTGATGGGCTTCTCCGGAGATCATATTCCAAAATCCCGCTAACATGCCGGGTGGCACGTCAACTTTCTCCGGAGCTCCCTTGTGGAATCCAAGCAGCTCCCTAACGTGCTCGTAGGGAACCACTTGTTGGACTCCCTCCAAACGGAATGACAAGCTTTGCACCCCATCATCATGAAGGATGGGTGCAATAGTCATCAAAATTTCCAAGGCGAACCCCAAGTGGGTGTCCACCGATACTCCGTTGGAGAATTGTACTCATCCAAGGTGCCCCAACATATAGTATATGTCGGTGCCAAAACCCAAGGTGTAGAGTGCTTGGTCGTCGAACTCGACGTTGGGCACAAGCCTCTTCTCAAGATTAGAGAGCCTCTCCTCCTCCTCCGCCGACAAGATGATGAAGCCGTACGAAGAGTATGTCGGAGTGTAAGGAGGTGGCGCGGTTGAACGGGTCGATCGTTGTGGTGGCGCGGGCTGCTCCTCCGTGTGCCCACGAGGTTCGGTAAACCTCATGGAAGTTCTTCTTGCAGCCCTCATACCACCAAGGAGGATAGCATCGTTCCTCCTCGGTGGTGCCGTATCCGTCTCCATGCTCCGGGGAGACTCGGAAACCGAGTGCCTCCTCGAAGACGTGGTTGATGACGGCTTGGACGACGACGAACTCTTCTTCTTGGAGAAGAGACTTGTGGTCTTCTTCCACATGGTTGTTGCACTCTTTTCTTCAACTAAAACTCCGGGTTGCAACCGGTAACTAGGCACTTAAACTCTTTGCTTCGGATGTGGACTTTGAGTGGATTAAGGATGTGGATTTTTTTTTCTTGAGCTATCAAGCTTGGGAAGGTTGGCTATGTCTACGGAGGTTTTGAGCACACAAACTTGAACACACAAACAGAGGAAGGAGAGGGAAGTTTGCCTCGCAGTAAAACGGGAGCCGGGGGCTCCTTAAGTAGGTGAGGCCGGCCGGCCCGGGCCGGCCGGCCCGGGGTCCTTCTGGCTCCTCCCCGCCTCGACTTTCTTCCAAGCACGATCATTTCGCCTCCGCAACTTTCCCCGCCCGCGTGCTCCACGAGTTGCACCGCCCAAACGCTCTCGTCCACTCCTTTTCTTGCATTATTGGTCCTTCCACTTGATGCTCATGCTTTGGGTCATGTCCATGCTCCCTAGCTCCACTTTCTTCACATGCCACCATGAAATTCCTGCAAAGTTGATGCTTGCTGCCCACCATGCTTGTCCTTTGCATGTGGAATTGGTGAAAGTTGATAAAAGGGAATCCAATGGTGCATGCATGATTAATTCAAACTAGATTGCCTCCATTAAGGTGTGTTTAAGGTTAAGCACTCCTCTAATTCGAAATTTAAAATATTTTTCAGAGCCATGCAAGAGCTCAAACATAATTTTAGAGAAGTTATTAAACCATTAAAAACAAATGTAAGTCGAAAATATTTTTCGACTACGTTGATTTTGGTCTCACCGGTATAGTTTGCCTTCATCGGTTGAGAGCAAACATTTCCCGGCTTGATCATGGGGTCATAGGTTTAGGTTCTAATTTTGGCTAAATAAGAAAGATTTTGAATAAAACAAAATTAGAATAGGTTTAGAAAAATTCTAATCCTAGAGAAACCAAGGATAAAGATTTTTAAAACCAACCAAAAGTTTTGATTTCTAGGTTCACACGAGTTCTACCACGTACTGAATTTTATTAACACTTAAATATAAATCGTGGCTCTACTCGTGTGGTTTTAGCATGAAAAATAAGTCAACCTCAGCACCATAATGAGGGTGAAAGGTTGAGTTAGGTTCTGAAATTATTTGGTTGAGGTTTCTCAAAAAGAAAAGAACAAACAAGCACATAGGAGGGTTCATGCAAAGGGTTTATGATAAAGCAAACATTCAATCAAGAATTATGTCTCTAATATTTTTCAACCACTTCTAAGTCTAATGTCTTTGCGTAATAAAACTCAAAAACTAAATTATTAAAAATACTCGAAAAACCTGGAATCGGGTTGTCCTCCCGTAGCTTATTCTTGACTCGACGAAACGGGTTGCCTCCCGCCTAGCGCTTCGTTTATAGTCTATAGCTAGACTTCTTCACTTGATTACTCCGGATCAACGCTCTTTGCGGGCGTTGCAATCTTGGGTACCCACTTCCGCACCATCTTGGGAGCAGGCTTGTCTTCCGGCTTAGTCGGCTTAGTCATTTTTTTGGTCTTCACGGGCGGCTTCTCTCCCTTTGTCTTTACGGATGCAACACCTTCTTTGATTTTCTTTACATTCATTTTTTTTGGCTCCTTCTTCTTTTTCAGCCCCTCCGTTTGCTTTGGTTCTCCCTTCACTCCAATCATGTTGCATGCCTCAATTCTTGGACGGAACTTGAAGGAACTCCTTTCTTCGTTGATGTCAAACATGATCTCCCCCTTGCCAACATCAATAGAAGCTCCCACGGTCCTGAGGAAGGGCCTCCCTAGGATGAGCGGCGGCTTCTCCCTCTCTCCCATCTCGAGCACAACGAAGTCGACGGGGATGAAGTGGTGTCCGACCTTCACGGGTACATCTTCGGCAATGCCCAAGGGATAGCGAATGGAGTTGTCACCCAACTCCAAACATATTCCCGTAGGCTCCATTGGTAGGCGTAGCTTCTCGAAGACATCCCTCGGCATGACGCTCATACTAGCTCCAAGGTCGCATAACGCCTTCTCGAAGTTGAAAGAACCAACTGAACATGGAATTGTGGGGCACCCGGGGTCTTTTTGCTTCTCTAGCCCATTAGCAATAGCGGCACTACACTCCTCGGACATCTTGACATGATCTACCCCGAGTGTTGCTATCTCATATTTATTTGCAAGTATATCTTTAAAGTAACGAGAATATGTAGGTACTTGTAGGGCATCTAGTAATGGCATGTTGATGCTAAGTCTACGCACAACTTCCACAAACTTCTCAAAGTGGTTGTCAAGTTTACCTCGGAAGTAGCGTGGCTTGAGTTGCGGTATCCTCGTGTCTTCCTCCGCATCTCGACTCGGGTTCCTCGGTGACGATCCCCGTAACCTTCTCTTTAGAAACTCCTTCCACCTCGGTGGATGGTTTAAGCTTCCTTGCTCTCGCCGAACGTTCCGGATCTTCGGCCTCCTTCCCCGAACGCGTTTGAATGGCCTTCGCCGATTCGGGACATTTGGGTTGTCCCGAAGCTTCCCTTCATCATTAGTGAGGGCGCCCCGCAAGTTGTCCAACTTGCGTCTCGAGCATCTTCATCATGTTGAGCACTTGATGATTGGAACTTCCGACCTCCATCACTTTGCTATCGATGTTCTCCAACACCTTGTCTATGGTCTTGAACTTGGTGACGGTGTCCTTGTTGATCTTAGCTTGCTCATCCATGAACTCCTTCAATTGTATACGAAGCGGAACCGCGTTAGGAATAGATGAGCTTGCATTAAATTAAGGCCTACCTTATCCGTAGCGGAAGTTCGGCAATTCTCCCTTCCTCATGTAGTCGAGCACTTTGGCTTCCTCCGGACAATCTTTGCGGACATGGCCATACTCTCCACATTCTTCACATGTGGACCTTGCTTCGGCGGCCTTCAAGTCTTGAGCCTCTTTCTTTTCCATCTCCATCTTCTCCAACCTCCTCATGAGCGAGTCGATCTTGCCTTCAAGTATGTTCTCCTTCTCCACTTGCAAGACTCCTTTGACGTTCCCCGTGGGTTGAACCGGATGTAGGTGCCCGGATGACGCCCATGTGTCATTATCCGCGACCTTCTTGAATAGAGTGAAAGCTTCCGTCGGTGTAAGTTCGATGATGGATCCTCCCGCCGATGCATCGATGATCGTCCTTGACGCCATGGTGAGTCCTTGATAGAACTTTTGCACGAGGTCTTCCTTCGGGAACTTGTGATGTGGAACCGCCCGAGTGTACTCGTTGAAGCGCCCGAATGCCTCCGAGATAGTTTCCATAGGATATTGAACAAAGGTGGCAATCTTATTACGCAAGCTTTGAGTTTTACCCAGTGAGTAGTATTCCTTCATGAAAGCCTTCATCAACGTGTTCCAATTTTGCACCGTCTCCGCCGGCTGAGAGTGGAACCATTGCAAAGCCTTCCCGAGTAGTGAAAACGGAAAAAGCCTTGCCCTCATTTGGTCTTGAGTCACCCCATCCATGTTGAAAGTCTGACATAGTTGAATGAATGCTTGGAGGTGAAGGTTCGGATCCTCTTTACCGGTGAAGGGTGAATGTTGCACCATGCGGATTGTTGAGGTCTTGATCTCGAACGGTCTTCCGATCTCCTCAAGGTTCAAGATTGGTAGGTCGATGATGTCCGGGGGTGCATAGCTCCCCAATCTTGCATTCTTGCGGTGGTTGGTCACCCATCGGTGGAAGTCGATTCTCCCGAGGACTTTGAGGTGGTGAATTCTTCTGAGATTCCTCGCGATCCTTTGTCTTCCGACTCCGAATCTACAAAATCCAGCTTTTTAGCTTGATGTGCTTCGCGTCTCCTTAGCCTGTAAAGTTTTTCTGGATCATCCACAAAATTATTGGGTTTGTTGGAGAAGTAGCCGTCCATCTCCTGTTAGGGTTAGCAATAAACAAAGTATGCAAAAACTAGAAAGTAAAAACAAATCTATAAAAACTAGGGTTAGACAAACTAGATTAGATGTATTTTGAGGATGATCAAAATTTAGTAGATGAAAAAATAAAAACAAAGAGAAAACTGAAAATTACGAAAAGGCAATAAAAAATCAAATCTTGATCACTTGTTCCCCGGCAACGGCGCCAGAAAAAGGGGCTTGTTGACGGTTAATAATTGTATCAAAGTTCGTTTGTGACTTGCAAGCGTACAAGTCTCCCGTCGTAGTCAAGGGACCCTTCTTCCCTCGAGTATTGAACCCAAGGTATCGAATCCGTGGAACAAATGTGTGACGCAAAACTTAATCTAATAAAGCCAAGTAACTCCAATCTTCGATAAAAGAAACTCTAATGCATCTAAGTAAAAGACATGAAACGAATCTAATCTACTAAAGACCGGAGAAAACAAAGTAAGATTGGGTAGATAAACCGATCTAGAGGGATCGGGGTAAGCCTTTTGTTGAAGTTCCAAGCAAGAGAAGAAGTAGCAAATCGAATCTTAATAGAAGCCTCTTTAAATCGTGGTTTCCCGTCCAAATCCGAAAACATCCGCCTTTCGGAACCCCCGTTCGTCACAACGTATCCCTATTCATGCGGGGAGCTTAGGGCGAGTCAAAAGACAAGTCGAGATTCTTTCGGAAGATCCGGCGTGTACCTCTAGCCACCGCGGCTACAAGAACACCCTATGTAATCTATCTCGAGAATAGAATTGGAATAAGCAAAGCCGATCGAAAAACGAAATCTTCGAGGAAACACTTGATCGCTAGGAAAAGATTCAACTTGATAATTCAACTATAACAATGATACATACACAAGATCACCACCAGATCCTTCCTTGATCTTGCTTCTAGCTCCGGAACTCGACGTGGTCTTCCGTGCAAGGTTCCCACGTCGGCTAGGGGAACCCTAGTCAACTAGCTCGACCCTCTCCTCTCCGAGATGGTGTCCCTCTCTTCTCTCGCTCCTCGCCGGGCCGATGACAAATTCTTCTCTCGTGTGGCTCTCGGTCGTGGGGCTATAAATAGCCCGATTGGCGGCTAGGGCAAAGGAGGGGGCAAATGGGCCCCGGATGGGCTCGGGCCGACCGGACCGGCCGGCCGCCCGAGCCCATCTAGGCCCGGCCCCGAGGGCTCCTTTGCTCTACGTCGGTTCCCTTGCTTCCCGGATGTTTCCCCCTTCGCATGTAGGTCCATGTCGTCGTTTCTCTCCGAATTGGACTCAACTCCTTGTCTTGCAAGATTCAGGCACTTTTTCGGTCGTGTCCTCGGAGTCCGTCGTCTTCTCGGATCAAGTCCCCGGCTTCTTTGAGTTAAGTTTGCTTCATTGCATGACTTGTACGGGGCTTCAAGGTCTTGTCATGAGGTGCTTGATGAACTTATCCCGAAAGTCTTGCATTCAACACTAAAACCCTGCATAAACATTAAACTCCAAAACCGACATGCACACGTGAACTTGTTATACCACGGGGGTTAGTACCAATGGATAAGGTATAAAACTCATGCCAACACCGAAGGTAAACTCATGGCTAGGTTGACGGATTTTCACCGTCAACAACGACAGACTCCGAGGACCTGACCAGAAAAGTGCTGAATCTTGCAAGACAAGGAGTTGTGTCCAATTCAGAAAGAAACTGACGACATGGACCTACATGCAGAAGGGGGAAACATCCAGGAAGCAAGGGAACCGACGTAGAGCAAAGGAGGCCTCGGGCTGGGCCTCGGATGGGCCTGTGCCGCCGCCCGCCTGTGCCGGTCGGCCGGCCAGCCCCCGTCCAGGGCACAGTGAGGCTCCCCTTTGCCCTAGCCACCAATCAGGCTATTTATAGCCCCCTGACCGAGAGCCACGAGGAAGAGAATTCGTCATCGGCCGCGAAGGAGCAGAGAAGAGAGGGACACCATCTCGAAGAGGAGAGGGTCTAGCTAGTTGACTAGGGTTTCCCTAGCCGACGTGGGAACCTTGCACGGAAGACCACGTCGGAGTTCCCGGAGCTAGAAGCAAGATCAAGGAAGGATCCCGGTGGTGATCTTGTGTATGTATCATTGTTATAGTTGAATTATCAAGTTGAATCTTTTCCTAGCGATCAAGTGTTTCCTCGAAGATTTCGTTTTTCGGTCGGCTTTGCTTATTCCAATTCTATTCTCGAGATAGATTACATAGGGTGTTCTTGTAGCCGCAGTGGCTAGAGGTACACGCCGGATCTTCCGAAAGAATCTCGACTTGTATTTTGACTCGCCCTAAGCTCCCCGCATGAGTAGGGATACGTTGTGATAGAACAGGGGTTCCGAAAGGTGGATGTTTTCAGATTTGGACGGGAAACCACGATTTAAAGAAGCTTCTTATAAGATTCGATTTGCTACTTCTTCTCTTGCTTGGAACTTCAACAAAAGGCTTACCCCGATCCCTCTATATCGGTTTGTCTACCCAATCTTACTTTGTTTTCTCCGGTCTTTAGTAGATTAGATTAGTTTCGTGTCTTTTACCTAGATGCATTAGGGTTTCTTTTACCGAAGATTGGAGTTACTTGGCTTTATTAGATTAAGTTTTGTGTCACACATTTGTTCCACGGATTCGATACCTTGGGTTCACCACTCAAGGGAAGAAGGGTCCCTTGACTACGACGGGAGACTTGTCCGCTTGCAAGTCATTAAACGAACTTTGATACAACTATTAACCGTCAACATGAAGGCATAGGTTAAGGTTTTTAGTTGTCTAATTCACCCCCTCCCCTCTTAGGCTAACGGGCATCTGATTCCTTACACCGGCCTCACTGGTGCGGGGCCCTTGTCTTGTTGTGTGCTGGCTACAACGAGGTACTCAATATTGCGAGCGCTCCAGCACCCCAACACACCGACGTCGAGGCGCTGCTCTGCGGCCTCGACACGGCTGTGTCGCGGCCGCCACCCCCGCCGCCAGACTCACGACGCCTCTGCCCGTACCGGAGCTGGTAGCGTTGTGCAGCAATCAAGGCGTCGGTGCTGCCTCCGCTGCTTCCAAGGGTAGATGCAATGATTGCTTGACAAGGTGGGTAGTGTTGCCTGTCATCCTAATGCCCGCAGAAGGAAGTGGCCAGCCTCGAGGTCCGCGTCCATCTCGTAGATTCTCTCGAGGCATGCCATGATTTTGTTCTTACTTGTTTGCTACGTCTTCGTCAGGAAGCAGCTTTTGCATGCAGTGTTGCTAACTGGTGTTAGCTCCGCGATCCACTGGCGCGACTGTGCCCCGTGCCATTGTTGTGCCACTGCACACATTCCGCGTCATGTTCAATGAGTTTGTCTTCCGCAAAAATCATGCCACGAAGGTGGTGGACGGATGGCTCTCGTACGCCACGCACCACGCCAGCGACACGCTCAAGATCAACCTCCATGGCTCCATCTCGTCTAGGAACCCGTCTACCGATGAGCTTACACGCTGCTCCCTCTCGCACTCGGCGCGCAACTCCACAGGTTGGTGTTGTGGTGCTGCCATGAGCTCACTGCCGTTGTCGTCAACCAGTTGGAGTTGCGGGCCTTCGAGTACCACGATGTTGTGCCACGATTATGGTTTTGTAAGGAATCAGATGCTCGTAGCCTAAGAGGGGGAGGGGTGAATTAGGCAAACTAAAACCTTAACCTATGGCTTCACTATTTTTGCACAAGATAAACTAGAACATACTATCTAGATGAGCAACTAGGGTTGTTCTAGCGTGAAATTCCCATCCCAAAACAAGGTTTGCAACCTATAGCCATTCCTAAAATGATACCACTCTAGGAAAGTAAAGACAAGTAAAGGTTGTAATAGAGCAAATGCGGAAACGTAAAGGGGATGAGAGGAAGCAAACTCTTGACACGCGATTTATCCCGTGGTATCGGTAGGCACTAAACCACCCCCAGTCCACATTGTTGAAGCACTCACACAAGAGTATTGCTTCCCGGCCACCAAGTCTCTCCCAAGAGCACCACTTGACTCGCCACAAAGGCTAGCCACTTAGGCACTTACCAAGCTCCCTTGGTTACCTTGATGCCGCCTCCACTAAGGAGCTTCTCCACCAAGGAAGAGGGTCTCTACCCCCCCCCCCCCCGCACAAAGTGTCCTCGCCGCTCCACACCAAGCCAGAGGGTCGATGACGATTGCCGGTGAGAAACTTAGGCCCCAAGGCTTCCAGCGAACCTTGTACACCTTGATTCACTCAAGAATCACCTCAAAAGGTTGGCACAACCTTGCACTCACTCAGCTCTAAGCTAAGCCTAGTACTAAGCACATACACTAAGCATATGCAAGTCTAAGGATGAGCAATTAAGCACTTGGATGGATTGGATATGATCTTCTAGGTGTCTTAAACTCCTGTGCACTTCCACACAATCCAGCTTGCTCAAATGGGTGAGTGGAGGGGGTATAAATAGCCCAAGGCATCCAAGAGCCATTGGCTAACGGCCTCTAAAAAAGTAAGCGTCGGATGAACCGATGCTATCCTTTTCAAGGCGTCGGTTCATCCGGTGCCCCTTCCACGTCACTTAGCCGTTGAGGTTCTCTGACAGAACTACTTCGACGCTCTGCACCGACGCACCGTCGGTTCCTCCGGTGCTGAAGACCCCGCGACCAAAACCTCTCTGGTAGCTTCCACGTGGCCGTCGGATGAACCGTTGCTGAACTGTCGGTTCATCCAATGCTTAAGGCTTCATCTTGGCGCATCTCTATCTTGTTCAAACACCTCCACCGGATAGACCGACGGTTCCCTCCAATGGACCGTCGGTTCATCCGACGCTGCTGTCTTCGCTGCTCCTCTTCTCCAATTCATCCGACGCAACTAGAAAAGGGATCGTCGGTTCATCCGATGGTATCAAGTTAACTCCAGTCGTTGCATAGTGTACCTAGTGCTCCGACGCTAATTCACCGATGGTACTGTCGGTTCATCCGACGGTGTCTTTTTCCTTCTTTTTCTTCGCGTCGTCAACTTGGATCTTTGCTTCAACTTAACATACTTAACATGCCATTACTTATAGCCTTAAATTTGCTATAAGTAACCTAACATGTCCATGGTATGTTAACTTGTGGTGTGACATGTTAGCTTGGGCATGGTATGTTAACTTGTGCATGATATGTTAACATGTGGTAACATCCATGGGACCTAGAAATGCCTACAAAGACATGCTCAACAAAGTGGTTAGTCCCAATGCTTGTGTTAACGTGAATCACCAAAATCAACTCGAACAAATGGCAAATGGGGCCATGTTCGTTGTAGGTTTGTGACCATGCACGGCCCATGTAACAGGACGGATTCATTCTTTTTGTTGTGTGATTTTTGCGAGAGGAAATGAGAAGAGGCGACAGGAGAGCAGGTGACGTGAGAGAGAGGATAAAGAATGTATTACCATAACACTGGTAGACATAGATGCTTTGGTATGCCCCTTTAGTCCCTGTTCAACTTTGGTGCCGGGACTAAAGGGGTTTCATCCACTAATTCCATGAGTGCTCACCCCCTTTAATCCGGGTTAATAACACCAACCATGAAAAAAGACCCCCTTTAGTCTAGGTTCGTGTTACGAACCGTGATAAAGGGTCACCCCCTTTAGTCTAGGTTCGTGTTACGAACCGAGACGAAAGCCCCCCCCCCCTTTTGTCATGGTTCGTAACACGAACCTAGACTAAAGGGGGTGACCCTTTTGTCACGGTTGGTAACACCAACCCAGACTAAAGGGGGGCCTTTTGTCACGGGTGGTGTTACCAACCGGGACTAAAGGGTCTCCCACGAGTTACTATAAGAGGATAGCATCTTCTACTCAATCAGATGTGTTGTGTAGGTGAGATGGTGAGGAAGCTACGTGTGAGGCTGGAGGTCATGAGTTTGAATCCCCGCACCCGCGCACGTGTATATTTCGTGTGACTTGTGACTTGCGACGTGCGCGTGTGTGAGGGTGTCCCGGGGATTTTCAAATTTTTTTTGATGCTGACGTGCCCGCCCCCCCCCCCCAGTCCGGGTTGGTATTACTAACCGTGACTAAAGGCCCACCCTTTAGTCCTGGTTCCTTCACCCGAGACTAAAGGACCCCCCTTTTGTCCTTACCAACCGGGACTGAAGGTCCTCTCTCTGCCAGTGTAATGTCCTTTCTTTAATTACTTTAATTTTTTAATTTATTAAGTGGTGGAAAATGAAAACAACGGGTACTTCCTAATAAATTAATTTGTAGGAGAACAATGCATATTTTCCATAGGCATTAGAGCAACTCCAAGACACTAGCTAAAATGACTTGGCTAGCTAAATTTTAGAAAAAATCTCAAAAACACTCTTCCAACAGACTAGCTATCTACCCAACTAACTATCCTAACTAGCTAAATTCGTTGTCCCGCTAGCTATCTTTGGCTAGTGGCCAGTGACTAGCTATCCTGATTTTCATGAGTATGACAGGCGGGACCCACAGACGGTGGAGCACATAGAGAGTTCAATTTAGAGAGGCTGTTGGATGTCAACAACTTTTTGCTAGCTATTTCATCTTACATACTAGCTAAATCAGGATTTTAGCTAGTGATTTTTAAAGAGGCTCTTGGAGTTGCTCTCAGTATCTATTTCTTTTTTTTGATGGAATACTTCACATATTTCAGCAGGTTCATTGAATAAGGATTTGGGGTATGTATGACCATGTCCCTTTTCTGTTTCTGATACACGTTTGGAAAGTTCCATTTTATTTCCCACAAAATTTGTTTGAAAAGCTTTTGAAAATGGTTTCAAGCAGGTTTCTTGGCAAAAAAAACTTCAAATAAGTTCATAAGAACTTCAGTAAGGTTCTCCCAACAAAATTTGTTAACATGATATGATCAACATGGATGAATCATTCTTTTTAAAAAGCATAATAAATGAAAAGTGTGGTGATAAATAGAAAATAAGGTATAAGGTAGGAAATAAAGAAGGGGGGTGGCAAGGAAAACTTTAGAATATATGCAAAGTAATTGAGCCAATCAATCGTGCCGGAGGGAATAAATAATATGATGTCAATCAAAACTTGCCTGTTGTTTCTTTACATATGACTGATTAATTGACTTAACTAAGGGAAGCACTCATGGCGACAACCCGTTAACATTTGCTACACTCCCTACTTTTCATAAAGCTAAACGAAGGCAGAATATGCTAATCAGTCCACACCGGTCAAACATATAAAATGCACACACGGTGTCTTTCCATAAAGCTAAAGATACGGGACCAAAACGCAAAATACAGTATGTACCTGCTGCACATGAACATTGATACTTCTTTTGCCCTTGTTTAATCTGGCGAGCTGTGCTTGTTGGTTGTTGACTTGTTGCAGTGGCCACTATATATATCCTGCCATGTCTGTACACAAAGGTAAAGATACGGCTCCAAATTGCAAACTACAGTATATAACCTGCTGCACATGCATGTACGTACTTCTTTTGCCTGTGTTAAATTTGGTGAGTTTTTTTATCATTATAAAAAATAAAAATAAAAAAAATTGGTGAGTTGTGCTTGGTGCAGCGGCACCACATATACCCGGCCTGCAACGCCTTCCTCTGTCGCGTGCTTCACATGCATGATGCATGCTCTACTATACCGTCCCATTTCTCAAACGTATTGTTTCTAACACCTCCTGTAGTGTGTGTGGGTCAGATGCCCAAAGGCTCTAATTACAATCCAGTAGTGTGTCCTGGTCGGCAGCTCGAGCACTGACCAGCTTTACCTACCTGCGCGCGTGGTTGTTTAGGGGGTGTTTGGCAGCATGCACTAGCTCCTAGCGATGACCATGTATTTCATATAGGTGAAATTACCACCCACCTCCTTCCCATTTCTCTCTTCTTCCCCTATCTGAAGATGGAGTGCCCCACAACGTCGGCTTCCTCCTCCACCTTCTTGCTCTCCTTGCTAGGTCCGGCGTGGTGGAGAGCTCGTCCGGCGCGGTGGAGAGCGAGCTCGGCCGGTCGCGGTGGAGCGAGAACTCGGCCGACCGCACCTCCCACTCAGTCGCGCGGGGGGCGCAATCGGGTTGGTCAGCGAGCTCCGCCGCCGGGGCCGCATCCAGCTGGGAGGTGAGGTACGCTGCAAGGTCCTCCGACGGCGAATCGAGGTCCTGTGTCGTCCAATCGAGGTCCTCTGATGCCGAATCAAGCTCTAGCATCGTCAAATCGAGACCCCGTGCTGTCCAATCGAGGGCCGCCGCCGCCAGCAACCCCACCCGCCGCCGTGTGACCCCCCGGAGCGGCGCTCGCTTGGCTTGTCGTGCTTGTGGAGCTCGGCCCTACAGACCTCTAGGACATCTGCTTAGGGGAGCTCGCCCCCGCCGGTCTCTTATAGCGACCGTCGATGGAGCTCGAGCCAGTGGAGGGGATGAGACGGCGGCGGAGGAGACAAGACGAGGGGAGGAGTTGGAGCGGTGGCAGTCAGACGCGACCTGCGGGGCGCCGCCGCCCAAAGCGGAGCTTGAGCCACCGCCGGAGACGCGCGCCGACCTCTGCCTCGCCAAGCCGAAGGTGACCCTATCAAACGCCTGCACGCGACAGGAGCTCCACCAAGCCTGCACTACCACAAACGCCAGTTATTTGCGTTTCCCACTATGCAGCTCGTACAGGACCTTTTGCACAGCCGAAGCCTGGCTATCCTCCTGTGCAGGCTACCAAACACCAGCGAACTGCACTACACAAGTCTGGATAATCCATATGCAGCCTACCAAACGCCCATGGTGCCTAAAATTTCATTTTGCACTTGGCTACACTTAGCCGCCAATCTCAGCATCCAATGTGCCCCTTCCTGACACCCATAACTGGGCCTTTTGGAGGCGTCACAACTATATGCTCAATTAATTGCTCATGCCGACGCATCAATTTTCTGCTTTTCCCTTGCCGCACACTCGTCAACCAGGTATCGTGCCTTCCGTCCCTGACTGTTCCTCTAAGGCTCTAAGACAGCTCTTGGAGATCATTTTCCACCAAAAAATCCTTCCCACTAACTTCTGTCTTTCTTACCATTGACTTAAAAAGTTTACCGCTAACCTCTTCCTGCACATATGATCAGAATCCTTCAAACCTATCTGTAATGTTTTAGACACCTAAACCGTAGGAGTTCTGCTAAGAACAAATTGTTGGATGCATGAGACCTGGAGGCTGAACACCCAGGACGAGAGCAATCTCAAGATGGCCAATGCTTTGTCTTGCGGTGGTGCTTCCACAGCGGCAGCTGCTAGGATATGCCGCGAGAAAACGCGGTGGGCGGCAAGGTGTGGCCGTGTGAGGACCATGTGTGGTTCGAGGACCGGTGGATGGTCGCTTCCTTTTGTGATGAGTGATTGACAATGTTGTGTGGACTGATTCTTGGCTAAGTATTGTAGGTGAAGGTTGCGGCTTGACTGGTGTTGGTGCAGGTGAAGAACAAGCGCGAAAGGTCGTCGCCGGTGAGGCCTCCAGGTGTGGAGAAGACAAGTAGGCTTCGTTCGAGGGACCCGGTGGCCAGCGGGGTCAATTGCGGACCGCATGGTGGCATGAACAGCAAAATGAAGTCGTGGACGGTTTCTTGGTTGAGCCTCAAAACCAAGGTCGAGCCGGGACTACGTGTGAGCCAAGTCATGAGTGGAGATTGGCGGAGGCTACACCGAGTTCGCGGGGTTTCCGGTGGTTCACTAGAAAACCACTGGGTTCCTTGGTTGATCCACAAAGCCAAGACCGGAGAACCGAAGACGGAGCCGCAAAGAGCCGCGCGCACCGGTCCGACCGTGGGGAGCACCGGTCTGACCGGTGTCCGACGACGCAGTCCGGAATCTTCGAAGCGGAGGACACGCGTCGGGATCGCATGGCTTGCGTCGAGGCTACGCAGGGTGCGGTCGCCGGGCATCCGTCCGATGGTGAAGACATCAAGAATTCCGAATCGGCCCTTGAGGGGCTTGTATCCCTAGTTAGTAGAGAAGGGCATTTTAGACATTCGGTTGCCTCCATATAACCCAAGAGGTGAGAGGATGGCAGCCAACTCTTGGAACCCTAGCTCATTAGTTTTCCTATTTTCACATTTTTCCTTAGGTTTTCTTTAGGACTAGCAAGAGAGCTTCACGGAGAGATCTTGTTGAGAGGGATGGATGATCAGGCGGCTTGCTAGACCTTGTATGAACCTTTGTTTCATGTATAGATGATTCGGCGTAGTTCCTCACGGTTTGGATGTGTTTTCCCCGGTTGTTCTTGGTGGTGATTTTCGGAGCCCTCTCTTGGTGATTTCTTTGGGTTGTTTTCGGGACCTTTCTCTTGCGGATTTGATGGGGAAATTTTGTGGGAACCCTTCGTGGTTCTTTGGGCTGTGATTCCCCTCCCAAATCCGTGAGTAAAGGTGCTCGATTTTGGGGTTTCTTGAGTTCTTGGGTTGGAAGTGCTCTTGGCGGGATTTCCTTGATTCCTCCTTTTTGGACGAGATTTGGTGGGATTAAATTTGGCTATGGACTCCTCATGAGGTGTTCCTGATATCCCCAAAGTCTTGTTCAAGTCCGTGGAGTGATTCGGGAGATCGAGATTTGGATTTGGGGGAGTTGACCCGCGGGTGCTATTCATCCCGAGCTGCCCAGGCTACACCGGTCTGACCGGTGCTCTTGACCGGTCTGACCGGTGCGAGCCCTTGTGGGATTTTGCTCGGGTGAACGTCTTGGTGTGTTCGTTGTTGTCTCGTGTTGCCGCTGTTTCGAGTTTGGGTCTGTTTGGTGGTCGGTTGGCCTCGTTTGGTGCCTTGGGGACTTTCAGTCGCCATCGGTCCGACCGGGTGTGTCTCACCGGTCCGACCGGTGTAGAGCCACTTAGTGGAAGTTGCTCGGTTCACCAGCCAGGGGACCGGTCGGACCGGTGGTGCTCACCGTCCGACCGGTGTGGGTCCGTAGACTCGAGGTTTGGTTTTTCCGCCGCGTTTCTCGGGCCCAAGGTGGTGTGTTGGTTCCTAGGTCCAAGGTGGCACACGGATGGCTACGTGGGCTTGACCAACCTTGGTAGTGAGTCGGAGACGTGTGTTGGAAGCCGTGTTCATCTTGTTGGAGTTTCCATCTCCTTCGAGAAGAATTTTTATCGGCTGCCATTCACTCCCCCCCCCTCTCTCTTGTTCGCCGTATCGGTACTTCAAGTGGTATCAGAGCCGGTTCGGGTCTTTATTGACTCTAACCAGTCTAAGATGCAAGGATGGCGTACCAGGAA
Organism: Cenchrus americanus; assembly: GCA_947561735.1. Lineage (NCBI taxonomy): Eukaryota > Viridiplantae > Streptophyta > Magnoliopsida > Poales > Poaceae > Cenchrus > Cenchrus americanus. The sequence goes on from OX387242.1 coordinate 196,283,394, forward strand.
CGGGGTTCGGGTCCTCCACACTTCGATGGCAAGAACTACCAGATGTGGAGAAAGCGGATGGGTGCTTTTCTCCGCGGAAAGGGTCGCATCCTTTGGGATGTCACGGTGGACACGCCTATGTCCGGCCGGTTGATTTTCTCGCTCCGAGATCGAGGGGACGGCTTCGACGCCAACAATAAGGCGGTCGACTACTTGTTTCGTGCTTTGTGTCGGCCGAGTTCGATCGGGTGCACACCGAGCACTTGGCTTGTAGGATTTGGGCGGTGTTGAAGGAGGCTCATGTTGGGAACGCCTGTGTTCGGGCACGGATGTATGCGACCTACCGGAGAGAGTACGAGAACTTCACTCATCTCCCCGGTGAGTCCATCAATGCCTTGTTTCAAAGGTTCATGGTGGTTGTGAACAACATGAGGGCCAATGTGGACGTGCTCCCGTACGATGATCATGATAGAGCGGTCAAGCTCTTACACTCTTTGGATCGTACGATTTGGGGCGGAAAGTTCGAGGCCATTGTGGAGTCGGAGAAGTATGATACTCTGACGGTGAACGAGCTGTTCTCGAAGCTCAAGTCGGCTGAGGTGGATAGGGGCATGACTGCCAAGCTCGAGGGACCGACTGATTCCCATAGTCTTGCCCTCGTTGGTGGTTCCAAAGGAAAGGCTAACTCTAACCCATCCACCAGGATGTTCTCCTTTTCCTCTTTGATGTCTATGACAGATGAGGAGTTTGATGACCTTGGATAGGACGAGCTGGCGCTGTTGACGAGGCGGTTCGAGAGGCTGCACGAGAACCGCGTGAACATGAGGAGGAACACGAGGACTTGCTTCCAGTGCGGCAAGCCGGGACACTTCGTCGCCGACTGCCCGGAGAAGGCCGAGAACAAGGACAGCTACAAGCACAAGCCGAGGATGGACGGCAAGTACCGTTCGAGACGCGACCACAAGAGCAAGCACAAGAACAAGTACAAGTACGAGCGACGATCGAGGAAGAAGGAGAGCCGAGGCAAGGCCAGAGCGATGGTTGGAGCGAGCGACGTCGACTCCAGTTCCGCGTACTCCACCTCGAGCTCGAGTAGCAGTGAAGATGAGGGTGATCGTCGCAAGAACAAGAAGTCGTCCAAGAACCTGAGCGGGCTGAGCTGCTTCGCGAGAGATGGCTTCTGCACCATGGCGTTGAGCTCCGGCAGCAAGAAGAGCACACCGAGCGACTCCGATTCTGAGTCCGACGACGAGGTGCGTGATGAACTTCCCTTCTTGCGCCAGGAGAATGAGAGGCTTGGCTCTTTGCTTGATAACCGTGATGACATGCTTAGAGAGGCCAAGAAAATGAGAAAAGAACTTAGGGCTTCACTCGAGGATGCTAGGACTAGAGTGGCTGAGCTAGAGACACAGGTGCTTGATAGCAAGCTTGAGATTGATTCCCTTAAGGCTAGCCCTGTTGTTTCGGATGAGAATGATTGTGCTGATTGCTCCATATTCCTTGCCGATCTTGCTTTGTTTAAGGAGAAGCATGCCTCCAAGTGTGAGGAACTAGATGTGCTTAGGGTTGAAGTGGCTGAGCTTAAGTCTAGACCTGCTTTGCTAGGTGCTTGCACTTCTTGCCCTGTTTTGCATGCTAAGATTGATGAGATGCATGCTTACACTAGTTCTCTTGAGGCTAAATTGAAGGAACCCATGCCTACATCTTGCTCTACCTGTGAAATGCATCTATTGAAAAATTTGGAACTTGCACATTATGTTGATCGTCTGCAGGATGAGAATGATGATTTGAGGAAGTTGATGGGTTGGTTGTCCGGTCATGAGCCTCAGTTGAGGATGATGATCGAGGCCTTTAAGAGGCAAGATGGTGAGGGACTCGAGGCAAACAAGGTTGGTGAGGGAAGTGGAGAGAATATCCCGGAGCCACCAAAAACCCACCACAAAAATGATTTCCCTCCAAAACCTAACCATCTTAGGAACCGACTAGACACAACCCCAGCTCCACCCGTGTTTCCTACACCCACAAACGATCTCCGAAAGCCTATCAAGTTTGTGAGCACTTCGGGGAAAGTGTTCTTTGGGAAGGAGAGTGAGAAGGCAAGTGGTGAGAAACAGGTGGAGGATTTGAGTGGAGAGAAACCGAGTGAGCAGCCACATCCCAAGTCTAAGCCTAAGCTTGTGAGGTTCCATTGTGGCTATTGTGGGAGAGATGGCCATAAGGAGGAGTTTTGCTTCAAGAGTAAGCGTGAGTAGAGAATGGCAAAGGAGTGGGCTAACAAGGACAAGTACCACCCTTCCGATGGTGTACTTGAGCCTCGTATGCAGATGCCCAGGGCCAAGGCGAGTGTGAGGACAGTTCGGGCTTGGGGAGAGCGGAAGGTTGCTGGAGGTGCTGCTGCCTGTGTCACACCGGCGGACCGGTGTGGGGCACCGGTCGACCGGTGCAGCCCGGGACAGACGATACTGTTTGGGTTTCGAGCTCGTGCAGGTGCGAGGGTTGTTTCTGGAGGTCGTGGTTCTGGTGGTTGGGCTGGAAAGGGTGCAGGTGGTCAGTTTGCTAGGCGTTCTCCTCCTCGTGCTCAATATGGGGATCGGAGGAGTCGTAGTTTTGAGTTAGAGAGGAAGGACGTTCCACGGGCTTTCTTGCATGGATTTGGTCCTCCTCCAGGCAGAGAGGGGTGGTTTCCTCAGGGTGGTTACCGTGGTGGTGTTCGTGGAGGTAGCTTTGGTAGGAGAGATGCTTTGGTTGGTGCTAACCCCACTTTCGAGCAAATGGCTCGGATCGGTTTTACTCTTTTGGTACTAACCCCTTGTCGAGTCGTTTGTTCGCTCACGTGCTCGTTTTTGAATTTCAGGTGGGAGACTTGAAGAACATTTGGTTGATTGACTCCGGTTGCTCGAGGCACATGACCAGAGACAGGGGGTGGTTCTCAAGTCTCGTCCCGGTGGTGACGAAGAGGTACATCACCTTTGGGGACAATGGGCGTGGGCGTGTGCTTTCAGAAGGTGAGATCAAAGTGGGTGACAAGATCACTCTGAGGCGTGTTGCTCTTGTTCAATCGCTGGGATACAATTTGCTTTCTGTGTCCCAGTTGTTGGATAAGGGTTTTGAGGTGTTGTTTCGGCCAGGTGGTTCTCGGATTGTTGACTCTCGAGGGGACCTTGTTTGTATGGTCGTTCCCGAGGGTCAGGTGTTTCGTGCTGATTTTTCTCAGTCTTCGGGTGTGGAGCATTGTTTCTTGGCTGGTTCTTCGAGTGAGTCGTGTAAGTGGCATAGGAAGTTGGGTCACTTGAGCTTTGACCTTTTGTCTCGCTTGAGTAAACTCAATTTGGTCCGAGGATTGCCACGGTTGAGGCTTGAGAAAGAGTTGGTCTGTGCGCCGTGTAGGCATGCCAAGATGGTGGCCTCTTCTCACCCGCCTCTCACCGATGTGATGACTGAGCGTCCATGCGAGCTGCTCCATATGGACCTTGTTGGCCCAGCTCGTGTGCGATCTGCGGGTGGGAAGTGGTGTGTCCTTGTTGTGGTGGACGACTATTCTCGGTATGCGTGGGTGTTCTTTCTCGAGGATAAGGGAGAGACGTTTGGTTTTGTTCGAGATCTAGTCTTGAGGTTGAGGAACGAGAGGCACGGAGATGCCATACGAGCTATCCGCAGTGATAATGGCTCGGAATTCAGGAACTCTCGTTTTGAAACCTTTTGCCATGACTTGGGTCTTGAGCACCGTTTTCGAGTCCGTATACGCCTCCCCGGAATGGTGTTGTGGACGAGAAGAACAGGACCTTGTGCGAGATGGCTCGGACGATGCTTGATGAGCATAGGACTCCGAGGAGGTATTGGGCCGAGGCGGTGAATACCGCGTGCTATGTGTCGAACGAGATATACCTCGAGTGCACAAGAAGAAAACATGCTATGAGTTGATGCATGGTCGCACACCCAAGGTGAGTCACTTCCATGTCTTTGGTTGCAAGTGTTTCATTCTGAAAAAAGGCAGGAAGTTGGATAAGTTTGAGGCTAGGTCTGTCGATGGCATTTTCTTTGCTTATGCATCTCATTCTAGAGCATATCGTGTGCTCAATCTTGAAACTAACCAAATCGTGGAGACTTGCGAGGTAACCTTCGACGAGACAGAGCCACGTAGCCAGCTTGTCTTTGAGTGTGCAGGTGATGATGAGCTTGGCGAGGAGATCTTTCAGGAGGAGGAGCATGAACATGGAGATGATGAGGATGGCGGTGAGGTGCCCCCGGCTGAACATGTACCCACTACTTCGACTACGATGATGGATGGACCCACTGCTACACCTACTACGACAAATCAAGAACGAGGTGAAGCTGATGTTGAGGGGGAGGTAGCATCGAGGCGAGAACCTCCCCGGCGAGTACAAGTGGATCACCCAGCTTCGAGGATCATCGGCGACATGAATAAACGCACTACACGGTCGAGGGTTCGAAACAACTCCCATTTCGCTCATGTTGCATTTGTTGCTTCTTTCGAGCCCAAAGACATTGGACACGCACTATCTGATCACAATTGGGTTAATTCGATGCATGAGGAGTTGGAGAAGTTTGAGAGGAATCAGGTGTGGGAGTTGGTTGACCCTCCCCCAGGGTGTAAGCCGATTGGTAACAAATGGGTGTGGAAAAACAAAGAGGGAGAGAAGGGTGAGGTTGTGAGGAACAAGTCAAGGCTTGTTGCTCAAGGGTTCAGTCAGAAGGAGGGGATCGACTACGAGGAGACTTTTGCTCCCGTAGCCCGTTTGGAGGCGATTAGGATCCTTCTAGCATTTTCTGTGGCTAAAGGGTTCAAGTTGCATCAAAGATGTGAAGAGTGCTTTTCTAAATGGTGTGTTGGAGAAAGAAGTGTATGTGAGGCAGCCTTCGGGGTTTGAGAGTGAGAAGTACCCCACCGGGTGTATAAGTTGAGGAAGGCGTTGTATGGGCTAAATCAGGCACCTAGAGCTTGTTATGGCAGGTTGAGGGGGTTCTTGGTTGAGAGAGGTTTTGAGATGGGGAAGGTCGATCAGACCTTGTTTTTGCTGAGGCAGGGCAGAGATATCCTGATTGTGCAGGTGTACGTGGATGATATTGTCTTTGGTGGCTCGTCTAACTCTCTTGTTGCAAGGTTTGCAGATGATATGAGCAGGGAATTTGAGATGAGCATGATGGGCGAGTTGCAGTTCTTCCTCGGACTACAAATCAAGCAATCAAAGGAAGGAACATTTGTGCACCAGGCTAAGTACACCAAGGACATTGTGAGGAAGTTCAAGATGGAGGACTCCAAGGCTATGACGACGCCGATGAGTACGACTACAGCTCTTGATGCGGACGAGGAAGGTGAACACGTGGACCCGAAGGAGTACCGGAGCATGATCGGGTCACTCCTCTACTTGACGGCGACGAGGCCGGACATACAGTTCTCGGTGTGTCTGTGCGCTCGTTTTCAAGCGTCTCCGAGGACTTCGCATCGGCAAGCAGTGAAGAGAATTTTTAGGTACTTGCGTCATACTCCCGACTTCGGCCTTTGGTACTCCGCGTCCTCTTCTTTGGCGCTTCATGGTTTTTCAGACGCGGATTTTGCCGGTGTCGGTTGGATAGGAAGTCCACCCTGCGGGACTTGCCGCTTTTGGGTTCCTCTTTGGTCTCTTGGTCTTCCCGCAAGCAGTCGAGTGTTGCTCAATCCACGACCGAGGCCGAGTATGTTGCCGCTGCTAGTTGTTTCTCTCAGCTCCTTTGGATCACCTACACCATGAGTGACTTTGGTGAGGAGTATACACATGTCCCACTTCAATGTGATAGCACCAGTGCCATAAGTGTTGCAAAGAACCCAGTGCTCCATTCCAAAACCAAGCACATAGAAGTGAGGTATCATTTTCTGAGAGACAACGTCGAGAAAGGAAAGATAGCTTTGATCCATGTACCCACACATGACCAACTAGCCGATATTTTCACCAAACCCCTAGATCAAGCAACTTTCACTCGTTTGCGGGGGGAAATTGGTGTGTGTTTGATTTCTTGAGTTGGGTGTGTGGGAGCTCTCTTTTGCCGGTGGTGTCGAGCCCGTTTTACCTCCCCTCGAGGAGCCGGTGGTTTGTGAGTTTTGTGTGAGAGCTTCTTTGTAGCATATGTATAGCTTTTCTTTGTGCATTTCTTGCATTTGGCATGGCATATGTAACATGATGTATAGGCATCCTTGTATCTTAGATTGAATGCATTTTGTATCATATGCATTGGTTAGGAAAAGCTTCTCTCATATACATTGTTCACCATGGAATGCGATTTATGTCTTTGTGAGCTTGTTTGGTATGCTATGGTTAGTTTGGCTTAGCTCTTGATGATCTTGATGAATAATCCATGGTTGATAGCTATGTTTTTGAAAAATGTCACATGTATGCTCTCTCATGTGTAAATGTCTTTACATGCTCTTGACATGTTTTTGTGGCTTTGCTATGCTTAATATGTGGTTGGATAGCTAGATTATTGATCATATGGGGCCAAAGGCTCATTTGCCATCATGAATGTTTAGCCCTCTTGTCTTATCTTGTGGAGGGGCATAAGTTCCTTTTTGTCGCAAAGACATTTCATGTACCATTTACAAATCTGAAAATGAAATGAAAAATGCTTGGAAATGTGCTCCCATGTCATATGTGCTGAATTTAATTTGCTTTGTGTGCTAAACCGTTGCATGATGCCTACCAATGAGAAGTCTCATACATAAAAGTAGGCACATGGCTCGGTGGCTTTGACATGACATGAGGTGCTTGTGGGTGTTTGTGATGGTCTTATGATTAGAATGGCTGTCCTAGCATGAAGTTTGGGCGTCTTTGCCATTTTGATATGCTTTGATCATGTTTAGGACTTTGCTCATGAGAGGCAAGTTTTTCGCAAAATTGCCAAAATCCATCTTAGCTTCGTCCAATGGTTGTGAAACTTGGTGATCATGTAGTTGAGATCGATACGAAGCCGTAGAGTATCTAACTTGCTCATTTGGACATGTGTAGCATTCTTTGTTCAATTTTGTTTATTTGAGAAGCTCTAGGTTGAAAGTTTTGCATTTTTGGCTTGATTCATGCATTGCCAACAAGGGGGGGGGGTTGAGCTTGAGATGGCTTGCTGGGCGCATTTAGAAGGTTTTAAGGTGGTTTCGAGCCATTTCTGGGCTCTGTTGTGCACCGGTCTGACCGGTCAGGGTCACCGGTCTCGCCGACCGGTGAGGGAGTGCCGGGCTCGTTCACATGTTGCACACCGGCCTGACCGGTGGTGTTGACCTGTCTGACCGGTCAAGGCTGTGTTGTTGCAGCTGCCCTATTTCAAGTGGTGTCTTGCATGCATTCGTCCAGAGGGAGGTGCATTGGTTCAGGGGGAGCTCTTTGTGGTTGTTCGAGCTTTGATTCGGTGGTTTGCGCTCTTTGCTTGAGCTTTGCTTTGTCTCGGTTGTGTCGAGCCGTTGCCCTTGCCTAAGGGGTCCGAGACTTGTCTTATTCAAGTGATCTTGCTCTTTCCCTTTGTTTGGCTTTCGATCGCTTGTGGGAGTTTCTTTTTGTTCGTTTCTTTTCTTTTTCTTTTCTCTCTTGTTACTTTCGTGTGTGTGTTGTCAATGCACTCATCAAGGGGGAGATTGAGGACCATGTGTGGTTCGAGGACCGGTGGATGGTCGCTTCCTTGTTTGATGAGTGATTGACAACGTTGTGTGGACTGATTCTTGGCTAAGTATTGCAGGTGCGAGGTTGCGGCTTGACCGGTGTTGGTGCGGGTGAAGAACAAGCGCGAAAGGTCGTCGCCGGTGAGGCCTCGTGTGTGGAGAAGACAAGTAGGATTCGTTCGAGGGACCCGGTAGCCAGCGGGGTCAAGTGCGGACCGCATGGTGGCATGAACAGCAAGATGAAGTCGTGGACGGTTTCTTGGTTGAGCCTCAAAACCAAGGTCGAGCCGGGACTACGTGGGAGCCAAGTCATGAGTGGAGATTGGCGGAGGCTACACCGAGTTCGCGGGGTTTCCGGTGGTTCACCGTAAAACCACCGGGTTCCTTGGTTGATCCACAAAGCCAAGACCGGAGAACCGAAGACGGAAGCTGCAGCCAGCGGCGCCGGCCGGTCGACCGGTGGGGACCCTGGGCTCGACCGGTGGGGAGCACCGGTCCGACCGGTGTGCGACGACGCGGTCCGAATCTTCGAAGCGGAGGACACGCGTCGGGATCGCATGGCTTGCGTCGAGGCTACGCAGGGTGCGGTCGCCGGGCATCCGTCCGATGGTGAAGACATCAAGAATTCCGAATCGGCCCTTGAGGGGCTTGTATCCCTAGTTAGTAGAGAAGGGTATTTTAGACATTCGATTGCCTCCATATAACCCAAGAGGTGAGAGGATGGCAGCCAACTCTTGGAACCCTAGCTCATTAGTTTTCCTATTTTCACATTTTTCCTTAGGTTTTCTTTAGGACTAGCAAGAGAGCTTCACGGAGAGATCTTGTTGAGAGGGATGGATGATCGGGCGGCTTGCTAGACCTTGTATGAACCTTTGTTTCATGTATAGATGATTCGGCGTAGTTCCTCAAGGTTTGGATGTGTTTTCCCCGGTTGTTCTTGGTGGTGATTTTCGGAGCCCTCTCTTGGTGATTTCTTTGGGTTGTTTTCGGGACCTTTCTCTTGCGGATTTGATGGGGAAAATTTGTGGGAACCCTTCGTGGTTCTTTGGGCTGTGATTCCCCTCCAAAATCCGTGAGTAAAGGTGCTCGATTTTGGGGTTTCTTGAGTTCTTGGGTTGGAAGTGCTCTTAGTGGGATTTCCTTGATTCCTCCTTTTTGGACGAGATTTGGTGGGATTAAACTTGGCTATGGACTCCTCATGAGGTGTTGCTGATATCCCCAAAGTCTTGTTCAAGTCCGTGGAGTGATTCGGGAGATCGAGATTTGGATTTGGGGGAGTTGACCCGCGAGTGCGTCGTTCATCCCGAGCCGCCGGAGCTACACCGGCCCGACCGGTGCTCTTGACCGGTCTCACCGGTGCGAGCCCTTGTGGGATTTTGCTCGGGTGAACGTCTTGGTGTGTTCGTTGTTGTCCCGTGTTGCTGCTGTTTCGAGTTTGGGTCCGTTTGGTGGTCAGTTGGCCTGTTTGGTGCCTTGGGGACTTTCAGGCTGCCATCGGTCTGACCGGTGTGTCTCACCAGTCTGACCGGTGTAGAGCCACTTAGTGGAAGTTGCTTAGTTTCACCAGCAGGGACCGGTCTGACCGGTGGTGCTCTGTAGACTCGAGGTTTGGTTTTTCCGCTGCGTTTCTCGGGTCGGAAGGTGGTGTGTTGGTTCCTAGGTCCAGGGGCACTCCAGTGGCTACGTGGGCTTTGACCAACCTTGGTAGTGAGTCGGAGACGTGTGTTGGAAGCCGTGTTCATCTTGTTGGAGTTTCCATCTCCTTCGAGAAGAATTTTTATCGGCTCCCATTCACTCCCCCACCCCCTCTGGTTCGCCGTATCGGTCTTTCACCGTGTGGGCAGCTGCGCCCATGCTGCCCCATGTGTTGTGCGTGTTCCAAGGGAAGCCATATTATATGATTATGGGAATGAACACAGGTTCAGGGGAGGTAGGGAGAATCATCTGATTTCATTTTCTCAAAATCGCAAACAACACATATGCAGCATGTCGATATATTAACCTTGACCCACAACGCATAATTTCAGCATTTTCAAGAGAAAACAACTGCCCTACTACAAAAACACAAAGCGAATCTAGCAATGTACTAACTCTGATATAATTTTGTGTGCGTTTTCTTTTGAAATGGTATAGTGGAATCATGCTAACAGAACAAAAGCAATGGTAAAAGATAGAGATCTCACTGTTACATCTAGGACAATTAAACAAATATCACGTTAACGCATGCAGTGCTACCGTGGGTACCTTGCAGACACCATCATGTCCTGTTCCAAACTGTATCTTCAGCTTGATTCCTCAAATCTTTGGCATTCTATAGTTGATGACTGACAATTCAGCACAATGCTATCATTCTCCAATTCTGCTGCTACCATATCACCATTCTTATACATCTTGGAACTTCGATATCCCTCCAATGTATGTTCCGCCTGTCGCATCGTTGGTCTTTCCTCACCTCTTAAGTTAATACAGGACACTGCCAGTGCTGCAACTTCTTGTACTTCTTCACCTCCCTCATCTATAACTTGTGGATCCATTATCTGGACCAGATTTCCCTCAGTAAATAGGCTGACAAAATGAGCAAGAAGGCCTTCACCTTCAGCGGATAGGTATGAAAATGGCTTCTTCCTAGTTAGCAGTTCAACAAGAATTACACCAAAGCTGTAGACATCACTTTTCTCAGTGAGCCGGCCAGTGTAAAAGTACATAGGATCCAAATATCCTACTGTTCCTTGAACCCTTGTTGTCAACCCTGTTTTTTCAATTGGAATGTACCTTGATGCTCCAAAGTCTGATACCTTTGCTGTCAATGTATCGTCAAGGAGAACATTGCTAGACTTGATATCTCTATGAATTATTGGGATCGAAACCGCCGAGTGAAGATAGGCAAGAGAAGTAGCTATTTCAGTTGCAATTCTCAATCTATTGCCCCATGATAGAGACTCTTGTCCTTCAACATGGAGATGGTGATAAAGGGTTCCATTAGAAATAAACTCATAAACCAATAATGGCACCTCAGTCTCTAGGCAACATCCAAAGAGTTTGACCACATTCCTATGGTTGATCTGTGAGAGGATCGCAACCTCATTTATGAACTCGTCAATTTCCTTTTGTACCGTAATCTTTGACTTCTTGATGGCTACGACGTGTAGATCCGACAAGATTCCTTTGTAAACAGTACCATGCCCTCCTCCACCAAGCTCACGAACTTTGCCAAAGTTGTTTGTTGCCTTTTCAAGCTCACGCACTGGTATAATCATCCTTTCTGCAATGTCTGCCTTCTGGGACACCAACTGTTGCAGCAACTGCCCACGATTTTGCTTGAAATACTTCAGTTTCACTGCTTTTACCTTGTGCTGTTTAATTTTACGGCGTACAAATATTATACCCAGAACCATTGGTAGGAGGGCTGCGCCACTAGCAACTGACACACCAATAATTAAACCTACAAATGTGTAGTTATAACCTATTATCATTATCTGAAACTACAGAGGCTATAGAAATACAAATGCCAAAGCATCATCGAGACAGTTATGATGAGGATCTAGTGGTGGCTATCACCTGCGGGGGAGCAGCCACCGATCTTGAAGGGGTCACCATGGGTTCCTCGAGGGCACCGGCACTTGTATCCATTTGGAGAATTGATGCACTCGCCCAAGCACGGCTTGCCTAGTGATGCCGTGATGTTGCAGTGGTCGATAACTGTAGGCAAACAGTATGAACAATAAACAAACATTGACAAACATGTGAATGGTTCAGCAATTAAAATCAGTAGTGACCTTTGCATCCGCCGTCGATGTATGCGTTGCCCTCGTAGCCTGTGTTGCAGTGGCACGTAAAGCCTTCATTCTCTTTCCGACAGCCACTGGTGCCCTTGCTCTTGCAAAGGCTGCTGGCTACATCCGAAGGACACTGCCCGAAGTTGCTGGTAGGCGCTGAGAAGCCTTGCTTGACAGCCCACCCCAGAACAATGGGAGATGCCCAGTACTGGACATAAAATCCAGACTTGAAGTTATTTGTTAGTCCATACCCAAAATATTCCTGGTACTGAGATGCCATCCACAGATTAGTAAAGTTCGAGATCATGTGCCACTGATGAGACAACCTCTCCTCTGAGATTAACGCCAACGGACGGAAGGGCAGTATAAGGTTTCTGACCTCCACTTTCCTGGGTGTGCTGCCTGGCAAGATGGGCGCATTGCAGTACCCGTTGTGGGTGTTGGTTGGGATGAGGTCAGAGCTGCAGGCGGTGGAGTTACAGCCGCTGATGATGGTCATATTGCTGCTGTTGCTGCTATCGTTTCTGTACTTCCCATACAGGGTGGCGTGCATGGCGCACCCGGAGAGGATGAACTTGTGCCTGGTCGACAGTAGCATGTAGGGCTCAGCGATATCGGGGAGGTCGAATGAAGCCACATAATGGATGTTTGATTCACTTTCCCAGCGATAGTGCATCAAGTTGTTGATGTGTTGTATGACGTTCACGGTAGAATTGTTCAAGAATATGTTAACCACCTCAAGGGTGCTACTGCTGTCGATAAACAGCCGTGGGGGATTAAAGGTTGCGTTGCAGATGAGGGCGAAACCTGGCATGGAGCACCTAAGGCTGATTCCGAAGGGGTACGGCACGCTGACATCGCCGCAGGTGGTCTTGCATTCAGGAAGCCCTACCTGTGCCCGATCCACAGTAGGCAACAGTCCACCAGCTGCAAATGTATATAAGAAACATTTGATGGAGCTGCAAATATATATGTATACATCGAAGAAGTGAGCCATTGGCAGGGTGTGTACTGACCAGTAGTGGAGTGAATGTTAACACAACCACCTTTAACGCTAGGATTTCCAAAAGTTCCATGTGGACACCAGCACTCCATTGAGCCAATGATGTTGATACATTCGCCGAAGCACCTAATCTCTTCATTTGGGAGCTTGCACTCATCGATATCTGCAACCAATATAAACGACACACAATGGACCTATAACTTCTATATAACCCACAAATAGTTTCAACAAATAAGTATGTTGAATCATTAATGCACCAAAAGTTTTAAAAGTTGCTATTTAGTGATCTTTTGATGTAAAATATAATCGATAGTTCAATATGTGTCACCCCGCCACCATTAACACTGCTTAAAATTAAATCAGGCTTCAACAAAAATACGACACAAAATGAATGTAGAACTTTGTTTCACCTTAAGAAGGCATTGCAGCGAGCTTGTTTAGCAATGCTCGAGAAAAGATGTGCAGATCATGATTTTCCTAAAAACTTGAATGTCTATCAAGCTTCTTCTCTTCTTCTTCTTCTTTTTTTTTTTGCTTCCAACTTGACGGGACTAGTATGTAATGTAGTTGTATGGATTGATAGATTACTGTTCAGGCCAAATCAACTAATTAATAATTCTCTTGCTTGGGTAGTTTGTAGGGGCCGTGATGGAATCATAGACAACTATGTCTTTGGTACCCACCAAAAGTCCCACTTCTATTTCTCTCAAACCTCAGCTCTCCACATCACATACTGCCGTCATTCGGTGACCGACGACCCCTTGGCCACCACACCTAACTTTCATTGTAGAGACCACCAACACAACAACTGAACCGTCTGAGCTCCTGAACGTTGACCGGCACCTGAAGAGCCTCCGCCCTCCCCTGCGGGCTGCGGCGTCCCTTCCTTCTCCACCCCCACTCGCATCCCCACCAGCGGCCCCTCGCGACGCAGCCCCATCGCTTCCCCGTCACCTCAGTTCTCCACCGCCGCCCTTCGCCTCCCTGCCACCACATCCATAAAACGTATGCACCACAAGCCTGTACAACAAACGAACGCCAAATAAACCACCACGCCTCCCCGAGCCTTTTTTTTGCTGCCGTCGACCGGCATGAGGGAGTTGCGGCAGCTGACGAGGAAGAGAAGCCGATATGAATATGAGAGAGAGCGACCGACGGGCGGATGGAGGTTAGGAAGCCACACCTGGTGGAGGAGGGGACCGCACGCGGAGGGCGCATCCTCGCCCGGCCTCGACCCCGTCGCCGGATCCGGCCCCGAGGAGGAGGCCGCCGGGAGCAGGAGGCCGCCCGCGCCACGCCTACTTGCCTGGCTTCGATCCAGGCGCTGGATTCTGAGGAGGAGGACACAGCTAGCTCGCATCACACCTCCTCAACCAGCCTCGCATGCACCTGCTGCCCTGCTCCGTCCGCCGAGGAAAGGAGTGATGAGGGAGGGAGGCGTTGCAGCGCCGCCAAGCGCCACTCGCGCCTCCATCAGGCCGCTCCCACCGGCGGCGAGGGAAGCCGCAGGCTCCACCGACTGGATCTCACGCGCTGTGGGTGGCAGCGCCGCCGGGATCTCGCGGCTTGCCTGCTGGGGCAGAGAATGGGGAATTGGAAAGAGAGAGAAAGGTCTAGATGGACATTTTTTTAAGAACCACGTCATCTATTTTTGTTACGGAAAAATAAATGTGCTGCCCGGTGAGTCCTTCCCTAGCTGCGCAACAGTGTGCAGTGGCCGCCGACGATCTTCAACAACTTCTTCTAAAATCATGCATATATCATTCTGAATTTTGTATGTACATAAATTGATTTCACCTCTAGAAATATTGATCAGCGTCCTTGAGTTAGGTAACAAACTCTTTCCAAATTTAATTTTGTCGATTAATTGTTGTGCAGAGATGTTCCATCGGTAAGTGAAGTTATATCCAACATTTGTAATCAACATCACATTGCAACTACATCATGAATATCTCCATGATTTCTCTTGATAACATTTTTTTACTTTATCAATTAATCATTCTATCATCATTAGTTGTCTATCAAGTATAATTTACCTTCATGTAAAAATAGCTCAAATAATCATTTTTCCAAGTGCATCAAATAATTATTAAAATTCTCAGAATTTTGTTTTTTCCCCAAATGCATCAAATAGTTGTAGAAAATCAAGCAACATATGCCGCAGAAACACGCGGGAATTCACCTAGTTATATATATGGCTCTCAGGCCTCCCTTAAAATCCAACATAGCTCTATATATATTTAGTCAAAATCATGTAGTATTTTCACTCAGATCCTTATTCATCATTTATTAGGTATACATCTATTTGTATGCGGTACTAATAAGGAGTAGTAATTAGCTAACCTTGGCACCCGCTAGTGAGGTAAGGGTTGCCGTCGTAACCATGGTTACATACGCACAAATAGCGATGGTCGTACTCGGTACACCTGCTGTGCTCGCTCTTGTTGAGGATGTCTTTGCTGCGTTCCGGCAAGCCCTTGGTGATCCTCCAATCGAGGACGATGGGAGCTTCGTAGGGCCCGAGGCCGTCAATGTCGCCATTCGCGTCGACCCATCCCCGCTCGGCGACGAACACGCTCAACGGCTCGTCTTTCTGTTCCACGGTGTGGTTATCACCACCGTCGACCCACATGGCATGCACACGATCGGCGCTGTATGTGGTGACCGGCGCCCGGCAGCATCCACGCCTGTCGATGCAGAACTTGCTCCTCCCCGTCTCGTGGCCACCTCCGACGAGGATGCCGCCGCCCCCGTCGGGTGCAGATTTGATCTTGGTGCAGATGCTGGCACAGCCACCGACGCTCCGGTTGGCTTCCCCTAAAACGTCCCCGAGGACCTTCACCAGCACGTTGCACCCGTAGACGATGAGCTCGTTGGTAGACGACAGCATATAGCCGTGCTCGGTGAAACCACGGCCGAACGGGACGTCCCACCGCTTGGTCGTGAAGTCGCCGGCGGAGTTGATGACCGCGCCCGTGGAAGGCACGACGCGTAGGGTCGAGTTGCCCACGAAGATATCAGTGACGCGGAAGGTACCGTCGCCGAGGAGCAGCCGCGGGGGGTCATGGCTGCTGCTGGTGTCGCAGGTGAGGTTCAGCCCCGGCCAGTAGCAGCGGGAGGGCCCGAAGCCGAAGGGGTAGGGCACGCTCACGTCTCCGCAGGTTGCATTGCAGCCGGGCAGAGCAATCATTGGTGACGGAGGCACCGCAGCGGCGGCTGCAGGGGAGAGCAGCATCGCCATGGCCATGGAGAGGAAGCAGCGAGCTGCTGCCATTGTTCTAGCTATAGTTGTAATGTTGGTAGTGTACTGTAGTTGAGCACACAGAGAGGACATACATACGGTTGATATATTTACATATGGATGAATTCGCTGGCTGCACGCACCCGTTCCCAGATCGATGACACATCTCACCAACCCCGCTCTTGCCACACACACGCAGGGCACTTTTGACTAAACAAATCCAGTGTCCGGGTCAGTTGCCTGCTTTACACAGTGTGGCTTACTGGGCTACTGGCTGGGCATATGGCGCGTGCAGTGATTCCTCCCGCCGTAAATATAACGAACATGACAAATGCTATGCATCAGATGCCTGGCCACGCACCATGACGACGTTCATGTCGGATCAAACACTCCCGTTTTCCGATCCCAGTGGTTGTCCCCGTCAACTGGCCACTAGCGCCGGGTATCAATATTCCAGGTGTCGAGACGCATCCGTCCTGTCGATATCTTAACGGTGCTCACTGGTAGAGAGCGAGACTTTGGTTCGGGCCTTTAGTTCCGATTCAACTTTGGAGCCGGGACTAAAGCTCTTTCATCGACGTGACCCGAAATAGATGTTGTAGCCGTCTTCCCTTTCGTCCCGGCTCGTATTACCAACCGTGACAAAAGGGGCTCCCAACAGCTCCATCCGGCAATAATTGCCCCGGGTCTTTAGTCTCGGGTGGTGTTACGAGCCAAGACTAAAGGGCCCCTTTAGTCTCGGCTCGTAACACCATTCGAGACAAAAAGCATTCGTCCCAGTTGCTGTTACGAGCTAAGACTAAAGCGAACCTCTTTAGTCTCGGCTCGTAACACTAGTCGAGACTAATAACCGGCATCCATATAAGCATCGTACCTCCTTCTTCCTCCTGCCTATCGAGCCATTCACCGTACCAGTCACTCGCGAGCTCAAGCTCCTCCCCTCCATGGCGACTCAAGCCTAGGGTGGTGCTGCGATTTTTTTTTCATTAGTTTGTGAAGATTTCTCTCCTCCAAAGTGTTGTCAAGGTTGGAATCTTCATCCTCCCTTCATTTGTTGTGATTAAATTTTGTTTTATGGTTTAGAGATGGAGAAAATAGAAAAGTTAATTTGTATCTAGGTAGGAGCTTAAATTAATTAGAGAGATGAGATTTTGTATATACACGTGAAAATGTAGTTAGGATGGTACTTGCATTGTTCCTTCATTAATAAGATTCTCTTATTTTCTTGTTTTTCATAATATTGAATTTTTCTTGTACATATATATATAGTTTATAAAATATATGCTCATAAAGGAAGACATACAGAAAATGTACTAGGTATTTCCAATCTTTCATCGTTTAGAAATGATTTAATTCTAGGTAGCTATTGGAGGAAACAGAAGATTAAATTCTTTTGTTAAGTATGTTTTTTATTTTTAAATAGAATAAATGTAAGTATTCTCTTATTTTCTTGTTTTTCATAAATTTGAATTTTACTTATACATATAGTTTATAAAATATATGCTCATAAAGAAAATAATACACATACAGAAAATGTACTAGGTATGTATTTCCATTCTTTCATTGTTTAGAAATACTTTTATTTCTAAGTAGGTATAGGAGGAAATATAATATTAAATTCTTTTATTAAGTATTTTTTATTTTTATATACAATAAATGTAAGAATTTTCTTTTTTTCTTTGATACACAGTCCCACGTCCTAAATAGGTACAGTCTAACATCACGAGTTACATGGGGACTGCCTGCAGCTCCGTGATGTTGGGCTGTATCTAGATAGGAGATGTAGGGCATGTGTAGTACTGTAAGTGGGAGAGTCAGGTGTATATGACGGTGAGGTGAGGCTGTTGTAGGTCCCGAAGCATCTGGGTCTTCTAAGTCACTGGTTCGTAAAGGTTGCGTACAGTAATAATAGTGTTGAATTCTATCCCCTTTTGTTTTTCTATTTATGCATGTATTGAATCCAATCTATATATGCAAACTAATCCTATTTATTGTGAATAATGTGTGTTATTTTGATTTGGATATAGTTTGAGCTAACAATGTCTTCGTCAAGTAGTGTTGGTAATGGCGCCCGTGGTCGTGGCATAGTCCGTCGCCGTGGCAGGCGTGGTGGCCGTGGCATTGGCCGTAGAGGTCTTGGTGGCCGTAGAGGTCTTGGTGGACGTGGAGGTGTTTTGGAGGACTCGTTGCCTCTACATTCAGGATTGCACTTTCACAGCAAGATTACCTTGCCAATGGGTGATCCGGGACGTGTAGCTGATGTGGTAATATAAGAATTGAAATTAATTTGCTTTACATAGAACTTTTTTCATTTCACATGGAAAATTTGTAATTTTAGTTAATTATTTACATATATAATTATTGTAGTTTATCAACAATATCAGATGGCTCAAAGACATTATCGGGGATATGAATGGTACTCCTCCTATAGTGCAAACTGAGCACGTTGATGAGCACATGGCAAGAGTGTATATCTCTTTCACCGTACCTGCTCGATATGTAGACTACGACCAGTTGCCAGTAGGCGCACCACATCCGATGGTTGCCATTGCAACAGTTGGCTCAACATCACCTATTTGGTTAACCCGAAAGAGGGGACTGTCATGGAGAATTGTCTACAACAGCTCCAGAATAATGTTGGGTGCTTCTTGCCGAACCTTTCCCATTTTAAATTAAGGCAACTTGAGGCGGGTGAAGGCAGTGTGATTGAGACTACGGAGAGGCTTTGCAGGGCTCATCGAGTTGTGGTATAATATGCATTTATATATAAAAGAATTTTTATTCATTCTTAATTGATTTGTTTCTGGTACATATATATTTTGAATTTTCACAAGGTTATTATATCTCATCATCATCTAACTGTGAGCAAGATCCTCTGGTTCTACCTATGCTTCAATTAGTTTCCGTGCGATTCATAATCAAGTCGTGGAAAGAGTTGGGGTGGATTACTATGGTGGGGAGTCGTTTTTCACTAACAATTGGAAGAGTCAAGCAATTCTAACTTTCTACAAGCCAGCAGAACCTGAGGCTCCATTGTTTGATGTCTGCAGTGCTGTTTGTGACACTCCTCTGGAAGCAGAGGAGAGTGCATTAGTACACACTCTAGCTTATTTTGAGGGAGTTCTAGGCTGGAGGATTGCAGGCATTAACTATATTTTATATCTACAAGCGTGTGCTGCTCAATAACATTAAGCATCCATGGATCAAGCTTTGTACCGTACCCTATTATACGAACTTATATTTATTAACTAGCTATGTGAACCTTTATGAACTTATTATTAATTAATATTCATTATCTACTTTATTATGAATTCATGTATTGTCTTCAACATGTGTTTGAATTCATAAATGTGTTTGAAGCAGAGGTTCAAAAACTAGAAGCTGAACAGCTTCAGCTTGGGACTTGCACTCATTGGTATTAATTAATGTCGTGCCTTGTAATAGCTATCAGGTGACCTCTGTATGTATACGTAAGCCATTGTAAAAAATTAGGTAAATTAAAATTGATAATTAGTTATATGGATCATTATATCATAAAGTCAATAAAGACAAAGATGAGAAGAAGGGTGAGTTTGATGATATATATTCCGTTATGAGCTGGATGATGAGAACTGGAGGCCTACCTACATTCTTATTGAGCATGTTGGTCATTCGAAGACAATACGCGAATTCATAAATGTGTTTGAAGCAGAGGTTCAAAAGCTAGAAGCTGACCAGCTTCAACTTGGGACTTGTACTCATTGGTATTAATTAATGTCGTGCCTTGTAATAGCCATCAGGTGACCTCTGTATGTATACGTAAGCCATTGTAAAAAATTAGGTAAATTGAAATTGATAATTAGTTATATGAATCATTATATCAAAAAGTAAACAGAGACAAAGATGAGCATGTTGATCATTCGAAGATAATACGCGAATTATTAAATGTGTTTGAAGCAGAGATTTTTCTGAGTTGGTTTACTAATATTTTCAATTTAATTTATTTTCCCCTTCAAATTGTAAATGAAAATTAGTAATAATTGGTTCAACTCTTGAAATAATATGTGCATAGAAAAGTAGGTATTTTTTGGTGTTAACTTAATATAATTTTGCACGGCACAAATATTTTAACTAATGATTTTTTAAATGTTCAAAGCAAAAATAATGCAGAAAAAACCACCTAGCCACGAAAGCACAACCGAAAAAACCGTCGGAGCACAGTCTTCCAACCCAGTGCAACCACGAAAGCTGAAAAAACCACTAACAATAAAGAAAATGGTTGAGTCCATCAGCAAAAGGAAGCTAGCATGGGAGACGACAGAAGAAGAAGGAAAAACGACGATCGGTGCCCAACATGTGCATGAATTTTTCAATAATGTGAATACAAAATAGCAACAGAGGGAGCTCGAGAAGACCAAAAAAGTAGATCCGACCAAACTTGGGTTTTTCACACTAATGAGTGAAAACAACAAGAAACCGATGCCCATACTAGCGTCGATGTCGTCTAAAAAAGATGCCTCGATGAGTAAACAGACTTACGTTGCCTCCAACCTCAATGCACATGAACGAGCTCTAGCAGAAATGCCTACACAACAAGTAGTGGATGTCCTTGATTTCATGGAACAAAAAAGGATGCCTTTAAGTGTTGCACTCGGCCATGAAGAACCACCCCGGGATCCAAGTTTCGAGTATAGATTGCTCTTTCAGCTAGGAAAACCTCTTATCCGGCCAGAACTGGTACTTAAGCTCTCACCTAATATGTACAAATTTCATGAGTGGTACATGCGGCAATCGGCGAAAGGCGTACATAGCATAGGTATGCTTGCTAGACCCGAAGATTTTGCCACTGACGGCAACAAGGTGGTCTGACTAGAATTCAGAGATATTTATGAAGTTTACCATCTAGACGCCATGAATACCGACTTTATTGTCTCTTGGTGTCTGTAAGTGGTGTATTTGTTATGTTTATTAATAAATTTATTACGAATGTTGATTTACTAATTAACTTTGTATTTCATTTTTGGTAGACTGCAAAAACAATAGATGTAAAAAAAGAATATTGCTAGTATTTGTTTCATGGACCCATCAAAAGTCAACGAGTATGAGGTCAAGCATCAACCAGACACAACAATCGCGACAATCTGTATGACCTTATCTAAGTTTCATGACAAGGATCTCATACTACTACCTTACAGCTGCAAGTATGTGTGATTGCCATCTAATTGTCCTTGCTAATTCTATTTAGTTCTAATTTGTATGAGTATTATGACCATGTATATACAATTTCCACTGGATTCTTATGATCATTTAAGTCGACAATAGCAGTGTCATGGTGTGAGATTCATTGAGAAAAAACTCTACAAGTTACCAAGACCTTCAAAATATGTTTCAAAAGTAATAATTCTATCTAAGATGTTCTTTTAAATACAATACACACACATATGATATTTATTTTATATTGTATACCCTGGGTACGAGCCGGTTCGACCTTCCCACTCGTCACGCGCTGCCCGCACCGGTCTGGTTTTTTTCACGGTTTTTTCTGCCCTCGATCCTCCCACGGCCACATGCCACTCACGTCGCCATATGTGGGTCCAAACGAACAGGCAGCAGTTCGCGCCACCCATGCCCCCCGTCCTCCCGCGCCCCCTTTCCGCCACCACTACCGCCCACACCCTGCCTGCCTGCGACCCTGTCTCGTTGCCGCCACCCTCGAGCTGGAGGTCAAGGTGTCGAGCCACTAGCCACTACCACCCTCGGGTGACCAGAAAAAGCTGCAATGCAAAGGCGTCCAGATCCGGGGAAGGCTAGGTCCGGCAGTGATCTGCTCCATGTGCTCGGTGAATGAATCACACGAGTTGATCCGGCACGGTGGCAGGAGCTCGTTTCCTGATTCTAAATCCTCACCAGCCATCGCCGTCGGCCCCAAGTACATCTAGGTGGAGGTGCAATGGTAGTTGGTGGACGGTTGGAGCTCCTTCTGGCATCAACATGACGGCCCCAAGTACATCTAGGTGGAGGTGCAATGGTAGTTGGTGGACGGTTGGAGCTCCTTCTGGCATCAACATGGGTTCAATCGATTCTGGTAAGGCTAGTTTATCTCATTATTCCTCACACCAAATCGATGATCCATTCGCCTCCCTCTGAATTTTCTGCATATCCAATCTTCTCCTCTACGCCTAGGTCCGCACATCCCCTTGGTCAAGTCGTGCCATCCATCGACCTGTAGTTGCTTCAGTTCTTGGGCTAGTGTGAACCGATTGTCCCCATTCAGGCTGTTGGGCACGAATTTCCAAGGTGAGCAGCCCCAAAATTCGTTATACTCATGGTATCATCCAACCTTAAGTAGATTACATTAGATTAGGAGCGATTCCTTTTGGATTATTATTATTGTTCTACTGCATCCATTCTTTTTAGAACTCTGTCATCTTCCTGTTTAGCCATAAGGAATTGGGAATCTGTTTAGTAGCCATATCATCTGAATTTTGATTTTAGATCAGATTTAGTTTGATTCTGTCAATATTAGGTATTGGTGGAAGAGGCACGCATCATGGTAAATCTGATTACATAACTGAACTCAATGAAGCAATATGCTACCTTACTGAAATTGATGCTAGGATTCTTCGTTAGTCTGATAATCAGTCTTTTTCTACTATAACAGAAGCCTTTGTTTCTCTTTTACCTGCAACCTGACGTCCTTTTCTTGTATTTCACAATATTCACATGGTGCTAGTTTACTAGATTGGTTGTTGAATTCGTGAATGAAAGTGTGGTGCAGCTGTTCTGATAGTGATACTGCTCATTCTAGTACTGCATTCCTAGTTGCAAATTTATCTATCACCCATGGAAACATGTATTGAATTGAACTTTAGGATTGATTGGCATGTTATGTGTACTTTGTACACATGTCTACTTTTTTACATGAAATGTGTTTGATTGCTTTTTGGACATTTTCTAGCACTTTGTTTGCCTGAACCTGCTTTATGTGGCAAAATAGCACCCATTGTCGGTGCACTTTCTACTGTGTAAATATCTATAGCACTTTTCATAGCGTCCATGTGCACACATAGTTTTCTCCTTATAGAAACTGATGTTTTGCCACTAAGAAGTGGATAAATTCATGTGCCACAGGGCCTAGTGCTAGTTAATTTATATTGTCAATTTCAAATGCAAAAGCATCTTGGCAAGAACTTGCATCAGTTCTCTTCTTTAGTGCCATATAATTTTAACGTAGTATTAGTGGCATATCATTTCCGTGTCACGAATGTGGGTCAAAATTCCATATTGGCCTTCAAAAATTTATCTTTTGATTGTGGGCTTGTACAATTAATTTCATACACTTTTCCCATTTTTATGTTTCTTTACTATAATTATGGTTCATCGCAGGTTTGATAAGAAGAGATTGAGGGTCAACAATTAGCCTACTGGCTCTTTGGTTCTTGCAGACGCACGTTTCTATCTCGCTGCTGTCCGCATGATTCACCTTCCCGCTGTCAAGAGCATTGCGGTTGCCATAGGCACATCCACCCACTTGTTCAGCTCGTGCCATTCATCGACCACTTGGCAAAGAGCATCGCGGTTGTCGCAGTTCTTGGTGCTCGTGTGAGCGGAATGTCTCCTTTCAGGTCAACGGGCAGAGGCTTAAGAGGTGAGCAGTCGCAAAAAGAACCGGTACTCATTGAATTCCTATAAATGAGGAGCTCATTCCCTTTGGATTATTATTTTTGCTCCGCGCTGTGCATCCATTTTTTTAGAACTTCTGCATTTTTAAGGATGCGGCAATCTCAATTTCGATTTTACCCCAGTTCCGAAGCTTTGTTTGATTCTAGCAATTTTCAGTTCTGTGCAGATTTCATTAATGTGTTAATGTTTTTAACGTTTCTTCTACATGTTTGAGGAATACAGAATTCTTGCAGTAGCTATATCATCTCAATTTCGATTTTACCCCAGTTCCGAAGCTTCGTTTGATTCTAGCAATTTTCAGTTCTAGGTAGTGTGTTACTGTTTTTATCTTTTTCTTTTAAATGCCTGAAACCAAAATTTCCAGCCTTGTTAGCCAGCTTTTCTGTAAAATGAGTGAAAACGAGTACCCCAAGCTGCTGTGATGATGAAGAGTTTTGGCATCATAAAAAATATTGTTGGAAGACATCTTAATTTATTGTATCTCTACATGCAGTAGAACTTGGATGCAGCTACAAAAGGCCATAGAGAAGATGCTCTACAAAGTTACTAATGGAAACTCTACTTGCAAAGCAATGTAGTCAACATATTGCCATGTAGTCAGAAGTTTGAAACACAATACCTGATATTTGTCCATTATCATGAATACTTGTAATAAATTTTGTACAGACAAGTATATCTGTCTCTTCCCGTTTACAAAAGAAAATTTAGCAAAGGTTGATTTTGAAGTGCAATGGCAATACGCTTTTCTATTTATTTATGTCGAAGCACAAATTGTTAATTCATATGCCAATTCTCGAAGCTTAGTTTTCATCAGGCAAACCATCCATGCAAACAATGAACTCCACGATGTTTCTGAGTAAAAGAAAAACCATACAGGTGGGCCTACCATGCGATGTTTCTTAGCACATTAAATACACCCAAAGGATTCCCACACAAACTTGCAAAGGTCACGTAGTCACAACGGACCTACCAACCCTATGAATCAGTGCCAACTTGATCAAAGCAAAGCAGAAGCACAACTTAAGAACCAAGAACTTAGGTTGTTCTGCGAAGCCTAGGACAGACGATCCGAACTGGCTGGACGGACTGTCCATGTCCTACAGGAAGACCGTTGGACTGTCCGTGGCCTACAGGCGGACCGTCCGTGAGTCAAGGACGGACCATCCTTATTTTGCAACAGAACCACCAGAGACAACCGACTCCTCACGTACTTTCCGAACTGACACCACGGAGCGTCCGTCTGGCCTGCGGACCGTCCGGCACGATAGTTCAGACCATCTGAAAAACCCACCAGAAATCTTGCACCTCGAGCTCGTCTCACGGACCGTCCGTAATGGACTTTCGGACTGTTCGTCCAACTCTGTACAACAAAAACCATGCAACTCAACCCATCGAGTGACTTGTGCTCACGAACTGCAAGAACACACGCTAAACATGTCACCTCACGAACTGTCTGTCCTACTCGCAGAACTCGAACAGAACCTCAACCGCGAGGTCAACTCCACCTCCACAACAACAGATCTCCCAAACTACTGAATGGATTGAGCCAAGATTTTGGGGAAAGTAGAAGTGTCCCAAGGAGATGCTATACCCAAAATCTTAGAGCACCAAACCAACCAAAACGACGGGAATCGCCAAACAACCGAGCTCAAATCACCACCTAGGGTTTCAACCGAAACTCGTGAATCAAAGCCAAAACCGGCGTTTGAGGGCTAAATATCATCCACATAGAGGCACAAGGCACTCACCCATGATCCCATCAAAGAAATCCGAACAAAAACACCCTCAAATTGACAAATCAAGTGATGCACGAAAATCCCCAGAATAGTCCGAAAAGACACGAAAATCACATGAGCTAAGAGAGGGAAATCACCACAACGATGAACGCTTCCATACATCCAGAGGTCAGATTCTTTACAAAATCATGGAAAATATAGCCTATAGAGCCAAGGAATTAAAAAGCAACCCAGATGGGTGAGTTACTATCCAACCATAGAGCTATATATATGAAGTCTCTCCGGTGGAGGCAAATTGTTGAGGAATTCAGGAAAACTCGTCACCCTCGAAACGCTAAGTTTGACAAAGTTCTTGAGACATGTTTTTCAAGAACAAGAAACTCGCGATTTTCGGAAGCCTGGAACCTGTGAAGCCTCGGATTCGCGAATGCGTGAAGTTCGGGAATCCTGATTCGGTGAAGAAATGGGGCCGCGAACATGCGGAAGCCCGGAACCTCGAGCTGGTGATGGCACGAACTTCGGGGGACGGCCGATTCGGGAATCTGTCGGGGACCCAGTTCGGGAGTCACGCGCGAAGACATGCACGAACTTTCGAAGAAGCGAAAGCCGATTCAGGAATCTGTCGAGGGCTTGGTTCGGGAGTCACACGTGAAGACATTCACGAACCGACGGAGAAGCAAAGTCAAAGTTGTTGTCCCAAAAAGTCCGGGTTTAGAGTGTAAACTAGTGTAAGATTTGTAAATATGTTAGACGAAAAAGACATTATTGTATGCGTTCACACTAGGAATATTCCCTGAGCCGGAGGGTGTTTTCGGTATGTAAAAGTCCCTTCATCTCCCTATAAAAGGGGGCGCGAGGGCACGTGTAAATGGATTCAAACTTTTGGGAACTTGTGCAATTTGCAGAGGGAATTACAGTCTCTCTGTGCTCTAACTTTGTGCTTGAACGTGCTAAGAACTCTCTCTCTCTCGTGTTAGGGGAATCATCCGAAATTTTCGGGTAACCCCCCAACATTGGCGCCCATCGTGTTCCAGCCGAAGAGAAACTCACGATGCCACCTCAGAAGAAATCCAAGAAGAACGTTCCAGCAGAGGCAAATCGAGACGATCACCATCCTACCCAAAGGAATGAAACCTCTTTCGTTCCTGAACCTTCTAACACAACAGACCAAGAACGGAGAGCAAAGCTCGAAGCTCTCATGAAGGCAAGAGCGGAAAAAACAGCTCATACCCAAGAACAACCCTTCGAACGGCAAGAGTTTGAGAATGTGGATGATGATGATGACACCATAGACGAGGGAGCTAGAAATGGTTCAAGAAAAGATACAGAGCGACTGCAGAAAGACAAAGAAAAGTTCGCAGCTCAATTGCAAGCGAAGAGAAAAATCTCTGAAAAGCTAGCGCAGCTAAACAAAGCAAAAGAGCAAATCGAAGCGATACAGAGAGAAATTGATGAAATGAAAGAACAAGAGAACAGTTACCTGTGGCAGGAATCGCCGCATCAGAACTCTGGGCCAGCAAGAGAACCCCCGAAAGAAAACTTCTTCGCGGGAAACGGAGTCTCACACTTCGTGGATTCTGAATCACCGCTGTCTATTGGGCTGCAAACAGCACCTTGGCCGCCGAAGTTTAAGCCTGTCTCTCTCCCCAAATACAACGGCTTCGGAAACTCCAGGCAATTCCTCATGAGATATGAATCGGCTCGTGAATCCGGCAGAGGGGATGATGTTGCACCGGCCAAATCATTCATCATCGCTTGCGAAGGACCCGATCTTGAATTGGTACTCACTTCGCCGCCACCACACTCCGCCCAAAACTCGGGTAGACCTCAAGACAAAGTTCATGCAAGCATTTCAGATGTTCCACGACACAACAGCGGAAGCATCAGATTTGTATAACTGCAAGTAGAAAGACAGAGAGCCACTGCGGAACTTCGTGAGAAGGTTCATGCAACAAAGGTCTCAAATCCCCGAAGCTGATGACAAAACAACGATCAAGGCACTGATCAAAGGTCTCACTCCAGGGCCAACAGCTTCGCATCTCACGAGAAAGAAACCTAAGACGGTTGAGGAACTTTTTTGCGAATTGGAGGAGTACATTTTTGTCTGATGATGACCACCGCAAGAGGGTAGCTGAGCGGAACGAGGCAAGACAGGGCAACAGAGAGATGACATGGAGGGCACCGCCCCAACATCCGCGAAACGTCAACAACGTCGGAAATTCGCAACCTGTTTAAAGCAACAGGCCAAGCACCAGGGGAGGGTTTAATCCCAGAGGAAGGGGGAGAGGCAGAGGACCCCCAGGACTCACGAACCACAACCCAAAAGATCCTTACTTCTATTGCCAGTATCATGGGAGGGGCCATAGCACCGAAGGGTGCCCAGAAACGAAGAAGAACATGGCAAGAATTCGAAGAAGAGAAGGCACTAATGAGCATCACATCCTCAATGCCAAGCCGGTTTCACCCGAATTTCGGCGACCTCAATTCGCGAACCCACGGTCAAGTTCCGTCCCGGTTCAAAGAATTCCCGCAACCACGATCGGCGTGGCAGCCGTCACAGCAATTTTTCCCTCAGTCGCAAGCAATCCAGTCAATCCAGCAACCACAACCCATTCGGGAAATCTTGCCACCACCTCCAGAAAGTTCGTCAAGGCCTCAGTCAAGTTCGGGACCTCAGAACTCCAAGGCATTGCCATCGTTCGGGACTATCATGCCAATCACGGGCGGATCAGCTATGGAATTCGAGACCAAGAAGCAGAGAAGCAATTACTTCAGGTCTGTAAACACCATTATCAATGACGGCCCAGCTGCTCGTCCGGAGTGGGCAAAAGTGCCAATCACCTTCACAGAAGAAGATTTCAGGCTGAAATCCGCGATTCACAACGACGCTATGGTCATTGAGGTGAACATAGCTGGGTGGGTCATAGGAAAAGTCCTAGTTGACAATGGGAGCTCGGCGGATATCCTGTTCTTGAAAACTTTCGAAAAGATGAATCTGAGTCAGCACATGTTGGACCCCCCAGAGTACCCGCTGCAAGGGTTCGAAGGAAAGCCCATCAAACCGGTTGGAAAAATATCACTCCCGGTTTCCTTCGGAGATCTCGAGAATGCCAGAACGGAGAGTCTCACTTTCGATGTAGTTGACATTTACCACCCATACCTCGCGATTTTCGGCAGAGGTTTCATGAACAAGTTTGATGCTGTCATAAGGCAGCAGTTCTTATGCATGAAGATGCATAAGAAAAGCAAATGTAAAGGGAACTCGAGAGACTGAAACATCGATGGCCGGTACAAGTGACGAAATCGTACAAAAATTTACCTCAGCAAGTTTAGCGCGTGCGATAACCTTGACGGTCTCCTTCCCGCTGGTCAACCAAAATTCCCTCGCGAACTTGTTCATGATGGCCTGAACATCCGCATTGGCTCGAAGTATCGAAGTGCTTGTGGCGCTAGGGAATCGGGAGATATTGTCGCGAAACTTCTCCAAATCAGCGCAATCGAAGTCATGAAGAATCTTCAATATGCTTTCCACGGAGAAAGCAGCCGCGAAGTCGCTGGCGCCGGAGATTACCTCAGAGAGGGCCTTGAATTCAGTCTCCATCCAATCCATGAATTTGGGAATCTCAATATTATCAGGAAGAGGAGCTGGACGAATGCCGAACTCGTCCAATGACTTCTTGTATTCCTCATAAAGGAGTTTCAACTTTTCCAGAATTTCGGAAGTGTTCTTCTTCGAGGCTGCATCCTGCTCCGCCAGCGCTTTTTCAAGATCCAGGATTTTATGATCTTTCGTGCTCAGAGACTTGGCAAGACTAGCGTTGTTAGTGCGAAGATCTTTGGCAATTTTCGTAGCCCTCTCGTGTTTCTCCCGAAGATTTTCGATTAAGCTGAGATCATCTTCGTGAGCCTTCTGAATCTTTTCCAGCTCCTTTTTAGACTGCTCAAGGGCTGCCTCCGCGATCTTCTTTCCGTCTTGACTAGTCTTCAAGGCATCCGCCAGCTCAGCCACCTTCTTCTCAAGCTCTATGTTCGCGGATTGTGCAAGGGCGAAGCTGCGCTTGAGTTCCTTAGATTTTTGGGAAAGCTGCTTGTTTGCCTTCTCTTGTTCAGCAAGCCGCTCGACGGCAACTTTCCCGAGCATAGAGTGCTTGAGTGCGTAGTCTTCTTGAAAACGCGCCAGCTTCGACGGAGAGTAAGAGTGGAGAAGATCCTTGAATTCTGAAAAATTCAAGATCAAAGTCTCAGATCAAAATTCGAGAAATGGAAAAAGCACAAAAGAGTAGAAAAGGGATGAACCTTGTTTGCTGAAGTGTTGCATGGTGACTTGTTTCGCCGAACCGGAAGAAGCTTTCCCCCGAGACGAAGGGGTGGTTTCGGAAATAGGTTGAGGCCCTTTCTCAGAGTCCTGAGCAGCTCCTTCGGGTTGTTCCGAGCTCTCCCCTCCTGTTTCATCAACAATCACAGGCGATTTCCACAATGTTAAAATCTTGGACATCTTGCTCCCAACGCCAGTTGTCTCAAAACCAACACTCAATAACTCGCAGTGATGAGACGTACCAAAACTCTTGTTGAAAGCGGCCAAAGAAGGAGAGGGAGCCTGATCTTCGGGAACAACCTCCCGAACTTCGACCAAAGGAGCATGTTCGGTAGGATCCTCACCCCTTTGAATGGTGAGTTCAAGCTCCTTCGTGAATTCGGGGGAAGCTGCGTTCCGGGAGCGAGTAGACAGAGCGACATCGGCAGCAGGGGCTTCGACAACAGCGGGGGCTTCAGCAGGGACAGTAACTCCAACATCAGTAGTGGTTTCAGCAGCAGCAGCAGGTACAGCCTCCTTGCGAACTTCGGGAGCAGCATCTGAAAAGGAATCAATATCCACGAACTCACTCTCAGAACCCGACGGGCAATTGTCTCGAAAGTTAAACAGAGGCCAGAAGAAAAAACCTTTCCGGCTATCCGCTTCCACGAAGGCATCGTCGTCGAAGGCAGATGGAACTCGCCGAACCCCGACGGAAGAAACCTTCTTCACCGCCTTCTTCAACTTTTTGCGACTCATCTGGGCTAGGCCCGAAGCCGCCTGCAGCTCTGCATCCGAAGTTCATTCAGAAGTCTTGCGCTTACGCTTCGACGATTCCAGAGATCTTGTCCTGGAAGGCTTAACCCCAGAGGAAGTGCCCTCGCTGACAGATGATGAGCCTCGCTTCGAAGACCTTATTCGTGGGGCGTTGATGGGGGCAGCCGAACAACTGGCCACTGCAACTGCGGGAACCTTCAGCTTGGGACCCGGACCTCGAGAACTGAAAGATTTGTCACCACAAACCTCGGTGAACACGCGATTGATCCTCTTCTTGTGTTTCACAAGAGCCTTGTACGCCTTGTACTCGTTCATGGTGTATTCGCCTATCATGGTGTTCACCCTTTTCTTTATCTCAATCATGAAGGCGTCGGCACTCTGATCCTCACGAAGCTTAATCCTGAACTTCGGGAAAGGCACCTCTTGAGCTGCCTAGTTGACATTAAAGTACACAATCTCGGTGGGAGACCAACTGCTGAAATAGGCCAGATCCGGGCAGCCACGAACTCTTCAATAATGTCGCGGCCACCAAGTATAGTGCTGGCGAGATGAAATGCACTTTCGCAGTTCCTAATCCCCAGTGCCCGCTGATTGAATTCGGCTGTGTTCACCGCTGTCAGGGGCGCAATTGGGCAAGACAAGGGATGAGACGGGCCTGTGTAGCCGGAAACTTCCGACATGTTGACCTTCAAATAGAACCAATGAGAGTTCCAGTCGTCGGTGAGGTTACTCTTGCAGCAGGGAGCAATCTGAATTCGGGTGATCCCTTTTCGGGTGTTCTGACGCCGGGTGTTGAAGGTGCAACACGCATGTTGAGTGTGATAGAACTGCCCGTTGCTTCCCTTGATAACCTCAGGGA
The DNA here is from genome assembly GCA_947561735.1 of Cenchrus americanus. Classification (NCBI taxonomy): domain Eukaryota; kingdom Viridiplantae; phylum Streptophyta; class Magnoliopsida; order Poales; family Poaceae; genus Cenchrus; species Cenchrus americanus. Next base: position 196,314,360 of record OX387242.1, read on the forward strand.
TAATCACCAGTTCGTAGAATCTGGCAAAGGCGTCGACACTAGGGTTGCAGCCGAAGGTCTTCATGATCCAAATGAATTTCGACACCTCAAGAAAAGAAGTCGGCGAAAGTTGGTGGATCTTCACCGAAAAGGCATCCAGAATAGCCAGCAGAATCGGGTCGCAGGGGAACCTGAGTCCACAAATGAAGAAGTCACGAAAGACGACAACTTCTCCGTCCCTAGGGGTAGGGATTTGCTCATCAAGCGGGGCTCGCCCAGTGCCCGGAGAGAAGAACCCGACCCTCTCATATTCCCGAATCGTATTGGTTGTCACCTTGGACTCTCCGAAGACAAGTGAGGGTGGCAGCGGGCCGGCAGCCTTCACTTTAACCAGATCACTGACGCCGGCATCCACATCCCCGATGTCTTCCCCGTCATCAGATTGGACTTCCCCATCTTCGTGACTCCTGGAGCCGCTAGGAGAGCCGGCATCTTCAGTTGGTGCAGCATGCTCAGCACCTTCGACAACTGGGTCAACTGGGAGACCAGTTGCGATGAGTTCTTCGGTAGTCATGGGTCTGGCAGCGCTTTTAACTCGAGCCACCTAACCAACAGAGACAAACATACGAAGCAATAAGAATAACGTTCGAGAATAAAGTTCATGGAACAAAGATACTGTTGCAGCAAAATATGATAAGTAAGAATTGAAAGAAAGAAATAAGATAATACCTTAGAGAGATGCGAAGAAAACCGGAGGATCGCAACTTTTCAGTAGAACACGAGATTCTGCGAGCGAGAAAGTTTCACGAATCGTAAAAAATCGGGAAGGCCGTAAAATTTTTTAACAGCGGGAGCCTACTATTTATAGGGGCGGGGAGGGGTAGTTCCGCGAAACCCGCCTCGATCTAACCGCTCTAGGGTTTCCGGGCGACGCGTGTCCCCTCCGACGTTCCGAGGGTGACGTTTTTTACTTACTTTCCGAAATATTCGTGGAATCGGATCGTCGGAGTCAACCCGCTTCCCCGAGGGGCTAGTGTTGGGGAATTCAGGAAAACCCGTCACCCTCGAAACGCTAAGTTTGACAAAGTTCTTGAGACATGTTTTTCAGGAACAAGAAACTCGCGATTTTCAGAAGCCTGGAACCTGTGAAGCCTCGGATTCGCGAATGAGTGAAGTTCGGGAATCCTGATTCGGTGAATGTCATATGGGCCTCCCTGGGCCTACTACCTCGGTGGGTACCAGGACCGACTACTCAGTGGGCCCCTGGGACTACCCGGCTTGCGCTACACGGCACCTGAAGGCGTGGAGCACAAGGACAACACAGGAGTAGTACTCGGTTAGGACTCTGTACACGTTCCGCACTGTGTAGAGGTCTCCTAGACGTACTCGACTAGTACTCCCGCCCTACTCCGACTTGTAACCCCGCCTCCCGACTATATAAGGCGAGGGCGGGGACCGATCCGGGATCACCTCATCCAATCTCAACTCACGGCGCACCATTGCACCATCCTGTAATCGTGCCCTATCAATCCAGAGCTACGCAGCATACAGGACGTAGGGTATTACGCACCTCGCGGCCCGAACCTGTCTAAATTGTGTGTCGCGTGCCTCTTCCTTCGAGTTACCGATCTCGGCGAGTCACATTCATCTACTTCGGGTACTCCCCGTAGTAGGTTGCCGGTCCAAAACACCGACAGCTGGCGCGCCAGGTAGGGGCTCTCGCTCGAGATCACATGGCGAACTCGGCGGCTTTCGTTCACATCAAGCCAACCGTCGCCTTCAACCGCGGCGACACCTTCGTCTTCGGCGCCTGGGTCTGCACTGCTGATGGCGCGGGCTCCTTCCAGCGCCGCTTGATCATGCAACCCGACTCGAGGACAGGCCTTGTGACGCTTCCCGAAGTCGTCACGGCAAGCTCGCCCGGCAGGGTTCGGCGAAATTTCGCTCTCCAACCTCCACGCCGACTTCGAGCTCGAGTCCGTCTCCAACTCGAACCCGACGTCGCCATGGGCCGTCGCTTGCGAGCCGGCTCCTCGCCCATCGCAGCGGTCCCCTCTCCATGCCGGCGCTCCGCGCGAGGCCCTCGCGTTCCGAGCCGGGCCCGCACGGGGGGCTTCGCACCACGCCGGGCCGGCGAGGGAGCCCGTAACCGAGTACGGCTCGGACTCCGACGCCGTCCCCAACCGCGTCTCGGACTTCAACCCTCTCTCCGAGTTCTACTCGAACCCGACTACGAGTTCGACTTCGGGTCGGACCCCCGAGGAGCCCGAACCGGGAGATGACTCCTCCGAGCTTCCCTTGTCGGGCCGGCCTGCGGGCCGGTTATAAGATCGACGCCGGCCGAAGATACGTCTGCGCCGGACCGCAAGCCCGCCGAGCCGACAAAGGAGGACTCACGCTACGTCGCCTACATCGACTCACTACCGTTCCAGAGGGAACACCACTAGCCCAGCCGACTCAAACACACCAACCGAGGTGGCGCCTTCCGAGCCAAGCTTGGGTACGCCCGATCGTCAAGTCTTCATGGCCGCCGGCGACACCCCGGAACCTCGTGCACGGCCGCGGACAAGTACTTGGAGGACATCTCCGCAAAAGAGCCGTCGCCGATGCCCCCCCGCGACGAGACCGACGCCAACAGGGACACCCGGCGCGAACGTAACAAGAAGCGCAACGAACGACGCCGGCGGCTCAGAGACAACCTTCCCATCCGCAACCTTGCGGAAGCTCTCGAGGCGGTCGAGAGCAGAGTCCACACCACCCCTGAGCAATGCCTTATGTCGATCACAGCGATCGCACGCCGAGCTCGGGGCATACGAGCCGGGGAGGTCATCGCCAAGCTCGCCGAAGAAGCCTACTTCATGCGGGTCGACAAGAGAGTCGCCCAACCTCCCCCGGCCCTAAGCCTCGCGACAACGAAGCTACTAGTCGCAAGGCCGACCCCCGGTCCTAACCGTACTCGGGGCGACATCCCGGCCGATCCAAACCGCCGACGCTCCACCGCCGGCGGACCCTCACGGCAGACAACGTCAACCGAGAAGTCGTCCCCCACCGTGCCCCCGCCGGTGGCGGCGGCAACGACCGCCGACGGCGGCGGCGACGGCGGCGCCTCCAACCACGGAGCTAACAAGAAAGCCGGAGGCGGCGGCAGCCGCGGCGGCCGCGGCCACGCGCATAGCCACGCCTCCGGTGCCTCCCATGGCGGGTACGACGCTCGTCAGAGGATCGAGGAGCTGCGGGAGAAGAAGTCGGCCACCGCTGCTGAAGGCGACGGCTTCCCTGCCTTCTCACCCCGGCTTCGCAACTTGCTCCTCCCCGACAAGTTCAAGCCTTTGGGGATCACCAAGTACGACGCGAAGCAGGATCCTATCCAGTGGCTCCGATGCTACGCTCTCTCCATCGAGAACGCTGGCGGCAACAGCCGACACCAAGTGCCTTTACTTCCCCTTCCTCGCTCGGACCAAGCCCCACTCACGTGGCTCGAGTCGCCGGACAAGCACTCAATCGACAAGTGGGACCACCGAAGGAACAGCTCACAAGCAACTTCGCGCGGCGCCATGGGCCGTTCGGGTACTCGCATGGACCTCGCCATGATCAAGCGAGAACAAGGCGAGACCCTCCGCAAGTACATGCGCCGCTTTTTCGACAAGCGCGCTACCGTCGTGGACGTCACCGACAAGGAGGTTATCGACCTCTTCCAGACGGCCTCTACCATCGCCGCACCTTCGAAGACTTCGGTCGTCGCCGCCCTCGGTCCATTCCCCACCTCAAGGACATGATCACGTCCTGGGCGGATGAAGAGGACAAGGCCAACGCCAAGTACGACGCCATCCGCGGCAAGTCCAAGCAGAACCAAGGTGGCGGCGGCAAAGCAAGCAATCCAAACCAGGGCGGCCGCAACAACAACAACAACAACTTCTCGGGTTCTAATCGCAAGCGCAAGCCAGACAATACCGTCGCGGCTATCCCGGCGTCCTCCGAAAGGGAACTCGAAGAAGAACTCCGGCGGGTTCAAAGACCCGCTGAAGGAGAAGTGCCCGTGGCATCCAAACGGCAACCACACCACCGAGCAGTGCTACCAGCTCAGGCATGCACTCAAGGATACGCCGGAGCCACCGCACCCTCACGATCAGAAGAACAAGAAGAAGGACGGCGATGACTTCCAAGAACCCGAGAAGACCGTCAACGTCCTCTTCGGCGGACTACCCTGCAGGCGGGAGCAGAAGGCTACTCGCCGTGAAGTGATGTCCATTGAACCAGCGGTTATGACCCCTCTCAGGTGGTCAGAGACACCCATCACCTTCTCCCGCGCGGACCAATGGACCAGCTTCTCCGAACCAGGACGTTTCCCTCTCGTCCCGAAACCAACAAAGGGCGGGCTCTAAGCTCAACAAGGTGCTCATCGACGGTGGAAGCGGGCTCAACGTCCTCTTCACCAAGACTGCGAAGAAGATGAACCTTGACGTCACCCCCATGCTCGACAAGAGCAAAGATGCCTTTCTACGGCATCGTCCCGTGCAACGCGGCTATCCCACTAGGCTCGGTGGTACCGCCGCTACCTTCGGGCGTCTCGCGACAACTACCGCACCGAGTACATCAAGTTCGAGGTCGCGGATATCGAGACTTCCTACCATGCCATCCTCGGCAGACCGGCCATCGCCAAGTTCATGGCGGTGCCCCACTACACGTACTTGGTACTCAAAATGCCAAGTCCAGCTGGCATACTCTCCCTCCAAGGTGACTTGAAGATCTCTCACGACTGCGATACAGAGGCCGTGGTGATCGCTTCAACAAATCAAGCACCCACCCCAATGATGGAAGTCTACGCCGCGTCGAAGAAGCTTGCCACAAGCGAACTCGACATCCCAGAGAAGTCTGACAGCGCCAACAAGCCTCGGCCACCCGAGGAGGTGCTCACCAAGTCGGTCGACCTCGGAACAGGCGACCCCACCAAGACTACCACCATCGGGGCCGGCCTCGACCCCAAATAGGAAGACGCGCTCATCAGCTTCCTTCGGGCTAACCGCGACATCTTTGCGTGGAAGCCCACGGACATGCCGGGAGTGCCCGGGGAGCCGATCGAGCACCGCCTCAACGTCGACCCAAAGGCCACCCCCAAGAGACAAGCACCTCCGACGCTTCGCCGACGACGGACGGGATGCCATCAAGAAGGAGCTCGCCAAGCTACTCGCTCGCCGGCTTCATCGAGAAGTCTTCCATCCCGAGTGGCTCGCCAACCCCGTCCTCGTCCGCAAGAAGAACTCGAACGAGTGGAGGATGTGTGTCGACTACACCGACCTCAACAAGCATCGCCCCAAGGACCCCTTCGGGTTGCCGCGGATTGATCAAGTCATCGACTCCACGGCGGGCCGCGACTCGCTCTCGCTTCCTCGATCGCTACTCCGGTACCACCGGATCGCAATCAAGGAAGAGGACCAGAGAAGACCGCGTTCATCACCCCGTTTGGCGCGTATCGCTACACGACCATGTCTTTCGGGTTGAAGAACACCGGCGCTACCTATCAACGGGCCATCCGGGCTCGCTTCCAAGCGGCAACTCAACAAGAACGTCGAGGCCTACGTGGATGACGTGGTTGTCAAAACCGGGGACTCCGCACCCTCATCGACGACCTTGAACGGACCTTCGCATCACCGCGCGAGTACCGCCGGAAGCTCAACCCGAACAAGTGCGTCTTCGGCGTACCTTCGGGTAAACTACTCGGCTTCATCATCGCCCCGCCGCGGCATCGAAGCCAACCCCCGAGAAGATCTCCGCCATCACCAGGCATGAAAGCTCCCACGAGCATCAAGGACGTCCGTAAGCCGACGGGGTGCATGGCGGCGCCGACCGCATTCATCTCGAGGCTCGGAGAACGGGGTCTCCCCTTCTTCAAACTTCTCAAGCATCACGAGAAGTTCGTGTGGACTGCAGAGGCGGACCAAGCCCTTGCCCGCCTCAAGGACTTCCCGTCGAAGCCACCGGTCCTCACGGCTCCCCACAAGGGCGAGCGCCCATCGCTCTACCTCGCCGCGACTACTCACGTGGTCGCATCGCCATCGTTGTCGAGCGGCGGGAAGACGGCCACGCCTACCCGGCCCGGGGCGTCCGTCTACTTCGTCGGCGAGGTCCTATCGCAGTCCAAGGCTCGCTACCGCCCCGTGCGATGCTTCGTACGCTCTACTCATCACCTCGCGGAAGCTACGACACTACTTCCGGTGAGTACTCGGTTTCCGTCGTCACCGACTACCCGCTCGGCGACATCCCGAGGAACCCGCACGCCACCGAAGAATCTCCAAGTGGGCCGTCGAGCTCGGCGCCCTCACCATCGACTTCAAGCCACGCACGACCATCAAGTCGCAAGCTCTAGTCGACTTCATGGCGAGTGGCGGGAGAACCGCCTACCCACTCCCACCGTGCGACCGCAGCATTGGGTGATGTACTTTGACGGCTCACTCAACCTCGAGGGCGCAGCGCAGGGGTGCTCCCGATCTCTCCAACGGGCGAACAACTCAAGTACGTCCCGCATCTTCTCGGAAGGTCTCAAACAATGAAGCCGAGTACGAAGCCCTCCCCGCATGGGCTCCGCCTCGCGGCTTCACTTGGCATCAAGCGGCTACTAGTCTACGGCGACTCCGCAGGGTGGTCATCAACCAAGTCAACAAGTCCCGGGACCGCAACAAGGAGAACATGGACGCCTATCGCCTAGAAGTCCGCAAGCTCGAGAACAAGTTCTATGGTCTCGAGTTCCATCACATCGTCCGCGACAACAACGTTGCGGCGGACGTCCTCTCGAAGCTTGGATCCACCCGCGCCCAAGTACCCGCGGGCGTCTTCGTCCATGAGCTTCACGCGCCATCCATCCCGGGAGCCGGCGCCACCGACCACCGCCCCGGCCCCATCCACCAGGGGCGGGCAGAGGTCATGATGATCGACGTGGACCGGAGGCAACCCTTCATCGACTACCTCGGCGAGCGAGAAGGTCCCCTCCGACAAAAACGCGGCCGAACAACTCGTCCGCCGTGCCAAGTCTTACGTCCTCGTCGGCGACAAGCTTTATAAGCGGGCGCATCTTCTCGGAGTACTCATGAAGTGCGTCCCTCGTGAAGAAGGCAAGGACATCCGGAGGAGATCCACAAGGGCGTTCGCGGCAACCACGCGTCCTCACGTACGCCGGTCGGCAAGGCCTTCCGGCGAGCCTTCTACTGGCCCACAGCTCTGGGCGATGCCGAAGAACTCGTCGAAGGTGCCAAGGATGTCGGTTCTTCGCCAAGCGACAACATGTCCCCGCCTACAAGCTAGTCACCATACCGCCAACCCGGCCCTTTGCCCGCCGGGGGCTCGACATGATTGGGCCACCGCCAACCGCGCCAGGAGGATTCAAACAGTGGTACCGGTAGCTATCGACAAGTTCACCAAGTGTATCGAAGTCAAGCCGGTCACATGCCCCAAAGCCGACGAGTACTCGACTTCGGATGAACTCGTACACCGCTACGGGCTACCCCACCGCATCATCACGGACACCGGGGTCCAACTTCAACAACCACCGGTTCCGGGAGTACCGCGAGAACGGCCGGGATCGACGTCGGATACGTCTCGGCCGCCCATCCACGGCCAACGGACAAGTCGAGCGCGCCAATGGGATGGTGCTCGATGCCCTCAAGAAGCGGCTACACGACGCTGCTAACTCAAAAGGGGGCAAGTGGATCAAGGAACTACCCAACGCACTCTGGGGGCTGCGGACTCAACCATCCAAGCCAACGGGGCAATCCCCCTATTTCCCGGTCTATGGCTCTGAAGCCATCCTCCCTGCCGACGTCATATGGAACTCGCCAGCAGTGGAGCACTACGACGAAGGCGTCTCAGAAGACAGCAGACGAGTTGATATCGACAGCCTCGAAGAAGCTCGCTGCGCCGCCCTCGTCCAATCAGCAAGGTACCTGGAGGGTATCCGACGCTATCATGATCGCAACGTCAAGGAACGCTCCTTCAACGTTGGGGATCTTGTCCTCCGCCGTATCCAGAACACGGAAGGACTTCACAAGCTCAGCTCCCCCTGGGAAGGCCCCTTCACCGTGGCTAAGGTGACCGGGCCAGGCTCCTACCGCCTCCAAACACTTGAAGGCGAAGAAGTCAACAACTCGTGGAACGTCGACCAACTCTGTCGATTCTACGCCTAGTCTGCACGACTACTCCGGGGTTCATGTCTACACGACTTCATCAACACCCCTTGCCGCAAGCGACCCTCCGGGTCCTGGCTCCAAGTCTCCGGACTATTCTCCTCCAGGTCCAGCCCGTGCGGCTACCTACGGACCCTGGGCTGCAACGAGCATCAAGGACTCTAGCAGCGGTCTACCAAGAGACCACACCCCAAGATCTAGCCTCGCACGGCTACCTACGGATCTGCGATCCAGCCTACACGGCTACCTACGGATCACTCGCTGCAAGCGGCTACCCGCTCCAAAGACCACTCGACCGTAAGCGGCCTCCGGGTCCGGGCGACTACTTGTAACTACGGCCCTGGCCACCCAGGTGTACTTCTTCAGTAATAAAGTTTGATTATTCATCAACTTCTTTACTGTCTACTCCCTGCGACGGGATTACTAAGCCGAGTGCCACTACTCGCAACTACTCCACGATGGGCGCTCCGCACTCTGAGATCGCGGCTACGAGTACTCATTGATGGAACATCACATTTCATTGATATATGAAAAAGTTCATTACAACTGTTTCCTATACAACTACGGCTACTAGCTATCTATGCGGTGGCTACCGGAGGTTCAACTTATCGGCTACCGCTCCGCGATGGGAGCCATCTCGCTCCAAAGACTCCGCATATCGCTCATCCGAGCGGTTGGCGGCTACCCCCGCCGCGACTACCTCCACCGGGGCCTTCGGGAAGTACGACTTCATGAAGGCCGCACTCGCTTCGGGATTGACTTGGCCATGTGCTTCACGTAGGCGGCCGGCCGGCTTGGCGCCTCACGAAGTCGATCCGCCAACGGAGCAATCTTGGGGCCGCCCGGTGCGGCACCGGGAGCCTCGCGATCGGGAGGGCGGCCTCTTCAAGGTCCTTCGACTGGGGCCCGAGCGCCTCGCAATCCTCGTTCAACTCTCGCAAGGATTTGTAGCGATTGACAAGATCCCGCCGATGCAATTCGCAACTCCATGTGCTTCTCGCACTCGAAGGCCGCCCTCCTTGTAGTCAAGTTCAAGTACCCGGCGAGCTTCTCGCTCCCGTAGAAGAGATTCTTCATGCTGATCTCCGAGCCTTTCAGTCGCTCCACCTGGCCTTCGAGTTCTGCAACATCGGAACACAACAACTGGTCAGAGCTTGATGACTCCCAACAAGTACCCGACAAGTCAAGAGCCATACCTTTGTTCTTGTTGCGGAGGCCTTTGTTCTTCCGCACCAGCTCGTCGCTCTTCGCCTGCAAGTCCATCACATCGTTGTGGTACTTGGCGAAGGCGGCATCAAGCTTCGACTGCATGGCGGCCGCGTGCTTCCTCGACTTCATGAGCTGCTCCTCCAGGGCTTCGGCTCGCGATGCCGTGTCGCCGTAGCCTTGCAAGAGATTCGACTTCTCGCGGGATCGCTCCGCGACGTCCTACACAAGACAAGTACAAGTCAAGCAGAGTACTCAACGCAAAGGATTGACTACTCGGGAGGCAACGGCTACGTACCTTCATCCACTGTTCGGCTCGCCGCATCGCCTCCAAGTGCTGCGCCAACACCGCCGGTTCGACGAGATCGTCGGCAAGCAGCTCGATCCCGCCATGGCTACTCATTGTAGCCTCCCCCATTGGCGCCGAGCGGATAGGCTCCGCGTCTTGGATCTCCGGGGATCGGATCGCCACCTCCAGGGCAACCCCTGGCGACGTGGTAGCCGCCTCCTCCTCGGCGGACTTCTCGACGGTTTCCCCCATGGGCTCGGGGGCTTCTACCGCAGCCTCTGGGGCTTCTGGTGTCAACTCCTGCATGGGCACCCCTGCAGGGATGTCACCCCCTTCAGCGCCTGTCACCAAGGAACACGCGCATCAGCATCTACGACTACTCTCTTTGGGGCTCTACAGCTTCAAGAAGAGTACTCACCTTCGACTACGACCGCCTCTGGCAGCGGCGCTTCGGCAGCTGGGGGCTCGGTCGCGGCTTGGGCCTCTGGAGCGGGCTCCTCGACGGGCGGCGCGGCTTTTTTTGCCCCTGCCACCGTGGGCTCCTCTCCGTCCCAGCTCAAGTCCGTGGATTTTCTGCACAAATATCCACAGAGGGTCGCCAGATAAAATCGACTACTACAATGAGTACTACTCATGAAGGCGTGGTACTTACAAGCTCGACCGGACGATAGTCACGGCCGGAGCACCGAGGATGCTGGCGATATCGACCAGTCCACCCTCGGCGGGCGTTTCTTCCTCCGCCTCTCCGACTACCGCCTCCTCCACGGCGGCGGCGGCGGCGCGGCTTTTTCGCGCTCCGCGGCTTCCACCTCTTCAACGGCGGCGGCCGCGGGTACTCGCTCCCTTCGGGGCGGGGGCCGGCGCCCCACCGCGCCGGAAGTTCTTCGACAGTGGGGGCTGGACTTCGGCTTCCAGCCGGTTCCCCCACTGTGGGCCACATGCCCTCATCGCCTTCCTCCACGGGCCTTGCTGGCGGCCTCTCCTGCACAGAAGGACGACTACTCGTCAGCACCGTACTCGATCAACTGGGTACTCGACTACTTTGCTCAAGATGACTTACCTCTGGAGGCGTGGTCTCTGAGACCTTCATCTTCTTGGCTACCCGCTTCTTGGCGGGGTTGCGCGGCTTCCTCGGCGGCGCAGCAAGGCTAGCCTCCAGGCTAGCCGGAGGGTCCTGGATGAGAGGTACATGAGGCAAGCCTGGACGGCTAAACCTCGACCGCAGCTGGAAGCGGTCCTGCAGCGTCTCCTCGTCTTCCTCGTCATCGGAGGTATCCTCCACGATGACGGGATCGTCGTCGTCTCCGACTACTCGGCGCTCCTTCACCTTCTCCACCGCTGGAATCTCAATTCCACTCGGTGGCGGCTGCGGCTCGGAGACAAACCGCTTCACATCATCCTGCGCAAAAGACACAAAAGCGTCAGCAACTCTGCTACAAGTGCCTACTACTCGACGAGGGGGGTACGGCTACTTACCTCGTTGGGCGGGCGCGCGGCGGAGTACTCTTCGACAGGGCACGCCGTGTACTCCCAAGCATGTCCTTGAAGATCCTCGACAACCTCTCGATGATGTCGTTGTCCTCGATTTCGCCCCCGACATCCGCGACGTGTCGTCGTCGCCGGTGTACTCGAAGCCCATCGTATCCCGCGCCGGCGGCCGGGCCGGATCCGCGCTTCATGAAACCGAAGGCCACATGTTCGGCCCTCGCTCCCGCATCCCGCGAGGTCTTGATGCGTGCCGGCAACTCCGGGAGCCGGATACCCTCTTGCATGGTGGGTTCCGTGTTCCACCACTCTTGATGCTTGGGCCGCCGTCCGCTCGGCTTCGGCGGCTCGAGATGGTGGTTCGTGGTGTAGAACCACCTCGTCTTCCGTCCGTGTTGGAGTCCACGAGCTTGTACGCCGACATGCGCTCGGTGGCATCTTCCCTCAACCGGATCCCGGCCCCTCCGACTACTGCGGGGTTGGAGGCGCCGGGCGCGGCTTCACACGGAAGAATTTCCGAAGAGAACCCGGTGTGGCTTGATCCCCAAGAATGCTTCGCGAAATGGACGAAGACGAAGTGTGGAAGATTCCGTTGGGGTTCAAGTTGAGGTACTCGATGCCATAGTACCTGAGAAGCCCTTTGAAGAAATCGCTCGCTGGGAGCGCAAGCCCGCGCTCCACGAAGCGCGAGAACATCGGGATCTCGTCTTGCGCTTTCTCCATCGGATAGGGATCTCCGGCGGCGGATCTCCACATATCGATCTCCTTCTCCCTGATGAACCCGCTGTTCAACAGGGTCAGCAAGTCTTCGGTCTTCACCTTCGACCTTTTCCACTCGCGGCTTGGGTCAGCGCGCGGTGGAGATGTGGGCGGCGCCGCTCCGGTGCGGCCGCGGCGGCCTCTCGCATGGCTCCTCTTCTTCCCGCCGGCCTTCGACGTCTTCGACGGGGACGGCTTCATCCTCCAAGAACAAAGGGAGTCTTCACTCGCATCCGCTCGGGGGCTACCCAACAGCTTTCGGGTGGCGATGCGCTCGGATCTACTACGGCGGCAGTGCTCGCTGGAGTGGATCTACTTCAAGATTCAAGCGGCGAATGACTGCGGCTCACTTGGGTGAAAACCCTAAGGGTTTCGGCTTGTATTTATAAGCCAAAACGCCTCCGTAACGGGCGGCTGAATAAGTCCACGCGTGGCTGACTCAGCGGCTGCGCGCGACTCTTCGTATTCCACTAGTCGACGCGCCTCATCTCGGGGGCTCGGATACTTCTACTCGACTACCTGGGACGCGGCTAGTCTCAAGAGCATCTCAGGACACATTCTCCAAGAAGACCCTTCAATTCGAGAGGAAGTACTCGACTCAAGGCTCGGGGGCTCCGTGCCACGTGTCCTTCGGTTTTTTCTCTCCGGATTTTTCGGGATTTTCTCGCCAAGACTTCGGATAGATCCTCAGCCAGAGCTCGCGGCTCGAGGCTCGGGGGCTACTCTACGTAGATGGCGGTTCTGCAGATTGCATCTTCTTGACGGCTCCGGCTTCAAGACAAGGCAGGCATTTTTGAAGACCTTCGAAGGCAGATTTCAAGGACGCTTGGGACTACTCGAGAAGACTTCAAGATTGCTCAAACATCAGCTGTAGTACATTCCAGCCTCGGGATGCTTCGACTACTCTTGAGGACTTTTGACTTGTAGCACTCAGGGACGCTTGAGGACTACTTGTTAAGACCTTCAAGACTACTTGAAGCTATCCTTCTCGACTACAAAGTACTCGGGGGCTTGTCATATGGGCCTCCCTGGGCCCACTACCTCGGTGGGTACCAGGACCGACTACTCGGTGGGCCCCTGGGACTACCCGGCTTGCGCTACACGGCACCTGAAGGCGTGGAGCACAAGGACAACACAGGAGTAGTACTCGGTTAGGACTCGTACACGTTCCGCACCGTGTAGAGGTCTCCTAGACGTACTCGACTAGTACTCCCGCCCTACTCCGACTTGTAACCCCGCCTCCCGACTATATAAGGCGAGGCAGGGACCGATCCCAGGATCACCTCATCCAATCTCAACTCACGGCGCACCATTGCACCATCCTGTAATCGTGCCCTATCAATCTAGAGCTACGCAGCATACAGGACGTAGGGTATTACGCACCTCGCGGCCCGAACCTGTCTAAATTGTGTGTCGCGTGCCTCTTCCTTCGAGTTACCGATCTCGGCGAGTCACATTCATCTACTTCGGGTACTCCCCGTAGTAGGTTGCCGGTCCAAAACACCGACAGTGAAGAAATGGGGTCGCGAACATGCGGAAGCCCGGAACCTCGAGCTGGCGATGGCGCGAACTTCGGGGGACGGCCGATTCGGGAATCTGTCGGGGACCCAGTTCGGGAGTCACGCGCGAAGACATGCACGAACCTTCGAAGAAGCGAAAGCCGATTCAGGAATCTGTCGAGGGCTTGGTTCGGGAGTCACACGTGAAGACATTCACGAACCGACGGAGAAGCAAAGTCAAAGTTGTTGTCCCAAAAAGTCCGGGTTTAGAGTGTGAACTAGTGGCAGATTTGTAAATATGTTAGACGAAAAAGACATTCTTGTATGCGTTCACACTAGGAATATTCCCTGAGCCGGAGGGTGTTTTAGGTATGTAAAAGTCCCTTCATCTCCCTATAAAAGGGGGCGTGAGGGTACGTGTAAATGGATTCAGACTTTTGGGAACTTGTGCAATTTGCAGAGGGAATTACTGTCTCTCTGCGCTCTAACTTTGTGCTCGAACGTGCTAAGAACTCTCTCTTCTCGTGTTAGGGGAATCATCCGAATTTTTCGGGTAACCCCCCAACACAAATGACCACGCTACCTGTTGGGGATTCAAGAATCGGAGGGGACCCCAAACATGTTCACGAATGAACAGAAGAACGAATGCGCGATGGGGAATCAAGAACTCAGAGACAAAGAATCTCCGAAAGACTGCTTTTCTCCTCAAAAGTTGTGAACTCCCTTTACACGTGCCCTCTGATCCCCCTTTTATATGGAGATGAAGGGACTTTTACATTCTGATATTGCCCTCGGATCTAGAGAATATTCCAAGTGGGAACATGTATATGAACGTCTTTTACATCCCATAATTCACGGAGCTAATTTCAGATACTTGCTAATTTGCCATTTGTTCACACCTCGATCTTGGACTTTTGATGCCACGCCTTTGACTCGGTCTGTTCGTGGCTTTTGCCTCCATTCGCGAAGATCTTCGAGCATACTGATTCCTGCTTCGGAAGCTGAAACCGCTACCGGAGCCAAGTTTCCTGAGCCGTGAGGATCTCCGAAGTTTCCACTGCCCTAAAACGACGAACAAATTCACAAACTCAGGTCCCTTCAGCGAACATTTCGCCCAAAGGATTTAGGTTAGATAGTTTTCCCATTCATACTTTGCACAAGTTATATTTGGCTAAACCTGCCGATCTCATTTTTTGGAAATCATGGAATTGGATACGCCGCTTGGCTCTTTCCCGCCCATTCCACCAAATTCAAGATAGTTACAGAATTTCCAAAGATTCGAGGGTGAATGGTTTTTACCCAATTCCCAACACTACCCCCGATAACTTAAAGAAAGATACATACCCCTCAGGAGCAATATGGTCAAGTAGCAAATATTCTCATCGGGCGGCCACGTCTTTGCCACAGTCCGCGTCCTCCCGACACAAGCCCTATGATCCCACAGTGTGTCCCCCGCTTCGAAGCTTCTCGATGCGCCTGAATCCCGTCTCCGCCCGCCGAGCCTCTGGTCTTGGTTTTGTGGCTCAACCAAGTAACCCGACGGTTTTCTGCTGAATCACCGCGAACCCCGCGTGCAGACTTTGGTTGTGAGCCGCTACCCTACACCAACTCTTGTCCACCAGTTTATCTTTCTTTTGTTGCCATCATGTGGCTCGCACTTGATCTCATTCGGCTACCGGGTCCATCGAGCCAAGTCTACTTGTCTCTCCACTCCTCGGAGGTCCCACAAGTCTAAGACCTTTCGCGCTTGCGCTTCACCTGCACTGATGCAAATCAAGCCCCAACCTGCACATGTAATACTCAACCAAGAGTCAGTCCAAACCACGTTGTCAATCACTCATCACTAACGAGCGACCATCCACTGGTCCTCGGACGCTCCGGTCCTAAAGTCGACACCTTCAAAACGGCCTATTGGCATAATAGATGGCGATGTTGGATCTGAGGGTGTGACCAACTTGAAAATGAAATCTCATATAGTAAGAAGCTAGGGGTTTCGCATGTAAACCCTAATGTCCGTATTTCACATGACTATTCTAGTATTTTATCTGTTGGATAGGATCTAATTGTAGTATACTATATAGTGTCCGAAATAAAGGAATTGTGCAAGGAAAGCCTGTGGGATGAGATGAAGAACAAGATAGGAAGTTACGAACATCTTGACCGACATATTATACTAGGGATCTCAAGCAAATAGCTATCAGACTCGGTCCTTTAATCTCGTGGGTATTGGATCAGTTCAATGTAAGTTTCACACCAATGTTTAAGCCCAAGAAAGGCAAAGATTGGAATATAATCAAAGCCCCATATGTCCATTAGACACCGATTTCGCTTCATAGCCTGACTTCTTAAGTATTTGTGAAAAGGCAAGGTTGTTGTTAACTAGGGAGAATAGAACATATGTATCGTGTAAAGACTAAACAATGATGACATTTACAAATGACAAGTCATAGGCAATGGGCAACTAACAATCTACGCCTCAACATTGCGTGGTGAGGGTAACCGAAGCTGATTGTAATCATGTGTTTTCTAGTTAATGAAGCTCTTGTTATTACATACACTTCACTAATTGGCTTGATCCAGGGAAGCATTGGGCGTGTACACTATACTCCTTACTTATTGGAAAGCTAACCAAAAGCAGCTTGCTGAACCTTTAACAAAAAGGCATCCTGCTCTTCAAGCAAATGGACAAACAAATAAAAAGCACGCGCGGTATCCTCCACGAAGTTAAAGGTGCTCAGCTCCAGCATGTATGGATTTGTATATACATAAGCTGCACATGCAGTTCCAGACAGGAACACAGCAAGTACACTTCTTTTTGCACGCGTTTGGTAAGCTAGTTGTGTGTTGGTTGTAGTAACCACGAAGTACCCTGCCATGTCGTCCTCAGCAGAACACGTCAATTACATGCAGTCCAATGATGCCTGTGTTGGAGTATAAGTGAATTGTCCACCTTTCCTTATCAGCTTAAGCTTTTGGGTTGAACTGGTTGGTGCATGCAACTCAATATGGTATTAGAGCCAGAGGTCTCGAGTTCGAATCCTGGCGGGCGCGTTAATTAAAATAATTACAGGGAAAGGTGGACAATTCACTTATACTCCAACACTCCGTGGGCTGTAATTATTTTAATTAACGCGCCCGTTAGGAGTCGAACTCGAGACCTCTGGCTCTGATACCATATTGAGTTGCATGCACCAACCAGTTCAACCCAAAAGCTTAAGCTGATAGGGAAAGGTCAGCCTGAAATATTTCAGGAGAGATTTCAGGGGACATATGTGAATACATCAGATAGGTACGGTCGATGCCAAACTCTAGAAGTCAACAGTACTCCAACAGCCTGAAATATTTCAGGAGAGATTTCAGGGGACATATGTGAATACATCAGATAGGTACTGTGGATGCCAAACTCTAGAAGTCAACAGCTTTAACAACGAAAGTTTTGCAAATTTTAGTATTTAACACCGCACTCCGGTACGGTTCTGGTTGGAACAACTTAAATCTAACTTATGATCAAAATAACACAACCATAGTAGAAGCCAAACGATTTAGTTTTTGCAGTTTTTTCCCGCATTTCTCATCATCTCCATTTGAATTAAAATGTAGAAACTGATTCAGATTCGTTTTCTCAAACTAGCGCTATTTCAATATTTTATACAACTTATTTAAGAAGCGCTTCTCCAACCGAGGTTCGAAACAGAGAGCCTCAGAGGACGTCCGAGGAATCATTGGACCAAGGAGCAGCATGATGGAGTATGTGTTTGGATTCCGAGATGAACATCTGAGCGTACGTGTGGCCAGCTGCTAAATGAAATCCCATGCGTCTAATGCATAGCATTTGCCATTGTTATTTTTTATCACTAGAGGAATCACTGCACGCACCATGCCCGGTCAATAAGCAAGTGTGAAGCAGACAGCAGAGCAGAACCGCACTAGATTTGTTTAGTAAAAAAAAAAATGTGCATCTTGTGACCGGAGCGCAAGCGCGCGGCAGGCAGCTGCATGCTCGCATCGCATCCGCGTGGTTGGTGAGATCTGTCGATCGTAGGAACACGTTTATTGCTCCATATAGTATATATATATATATATACATGTATGTTTTCTATGTGCTCGCAATACAGTACAGTAACCACTGTAGCACTGATGGCTCAAACCTCTGCAGCTGTGAAATTCCCAGCAGCGGTGGCCGTGCTGATGGCGGTGGCGCTTATGCAGCTCTCGGCAGCCGCGACGCCGCCACGGGCACCGCCACCGATAGGGAAGCTCGGGTGTGACACCACTTGTGGCAATGTGAGCGTGCCGTACCCCTTTGGCTTTGGGCCCTCCCACTGCTACTGGCCGGGGCTCAACCTCACCTGCGACACCAGCCAGCAGGGTCCCCCGCGGCTGCTCCTCGGCGACGGCACCCTTCAGGTCACCTACATCTCCCACCAGGTCACAGACCCGACCGTTCGCGTCTTGCGCGTCGGCTCCGTCATAAACTCGACTGCCCTCGGCGGCGGCGGCGGCAATTGGACCGCCCCGTTCGGCAGCGGCTTCACGGAGCACGGCTACCTGCTGTCGTTCGATAACGAGCTCGTCGTCTTCGGCTGCAACGTCGTGGCCACGCTCCACGCCGACGGCATCGGAGTAGAGTCGACGAACACCCCGGGAAGGATCGGCGGCTGCGCCAGCCTGTGCGCCAAGAAGTTCAACAGCGGCGGCGAGTACTTCGTCGACACGGATCCGTCCGATGACGTGATATACAGCCGGAGCGGCGATTGCTCCGGCACCGCGGGCTGCTGCCAGTCGCCGGTCACAATGCCCGCCCCACCCAGAGAAGTCCAGGTGGTGCGGCTCAACAGCCAAAGCGACACCGTGGAGGAGAACCAGATGCCCGTGAACGTGTTCGTCGCGGAGAAGGGGTGGGTCCAGCGACTGAGCAATACGTCGGTGCGCGCAGACGAGGTCAGGGAGGTTCCCTTCGTCCTCAAGTGGAGCGTCACGCGCGGCCTGCCGCCAGTACGCAAACTCCGCGACACGAACTTCTGCGCCGACGAGGTACACCGCATGCTGTGCAAGAGCAGAAACAGCATTTGCTGGAATGCTATCCCGGGTACAGGTTATACCTGCCAATGCGATATTGGTTACGACGGCAACCCTTACCTCGCCGGAGACGGCGGCTGCCAAGGTTAGTTCCCACTTACTCTGACCCCATCCTAATCAACTAGTCTGCTTGTGTTCTACGATTTAGGAGTGTTCGTCAATAATGTCAGCAATCTATATATATATATGCGCGTGGTCGTCCCCCACATTCTTTCGTTGATGGAATTTCTTGTCAAACTTATTAAACCATTAAGTTCAGCCATTTTACAACAAACACTACACAACGCACACAAGAGGAGGAGGAACAGGGGAGACACAACACGTGTACAGAACAAAGACAATTGTTAAACACGGTATCTTTTCTTGTGAGTCAAAATGCCCAACAAATAGATGCAGTGCCGGTGAATGACAAAACATTATGCTCTTGACCCCTTTGTTTATGCCAATTATTAAACATATGTTTTCCGTTTTGAGGTGGTGGAATTCCTAGCAAAATGTGTATCGCACGACAAAGAAATTTCGCATAATGACAGACATTAAAAAAACACTAGTGGTGAATAGTTTGTGACATAAAGAACAAGCCTTACTCATATTCCAATTTCTCCTAGCTAGATTGTCTTTCGTAAAGATCACTTCCTTTTCAAATACGACATAAGTATTTTTATTTTGAGAGGAATCTTTATATGCCAAATTTCTTGTGTAACTAACTACTTCGTTATTGACTAGGTGCCTATACACTGAGTTCAATAAAACTATTCTCATTTAATTTCCACACAAAAATATCCATACCGTCAATATAATCAGATTAATATGAGCTATTCTCGCAACAAGGATATACTGGTCAATTAACTTATCCCCAACTCAAGCTCGCATGAACGGAACATCAATTGGGTTCGTATTGAGCACTTCCGTCAAAGTTGCGTGTTTTCTCCACACTATATTAAATAGACTAGGCTACTGGAATTTAAAGACTGGATACCTAACCATTTATCCTCCAAAATCTGATTTGATCACCGCTTTTTAGCTCGAACCTTCCTAGATTTAGGAATTGGTCTTTTACCCTATCAAAGCTTGACCATAAGTGAGAATCTCCTGTTCTTTTACTTACCTAGCTTAAGGTTTAATTCTTTAATTAGATATCCGTTTCCGATCCGTTACTGCCACAACCCCTCTTCATTACATAACTTAGAGCATCTCCAAGAATTTTTCTAAATTTTACTCTCTAAATAATCATTTAGATAGCTATTTGAATGAAAATCATTTTATATATCGTTTCACTTTTCAATAGCTATTCTATTTCTTATGCCTACTCTAGAGAGCCATTCTCACATTCTATATTTGACTAGCGAAAAATCCGGAATAGAAGATGGCCATATTTAGATAACCATTTAGATAGGCTGTTGGAATTGAAGGTATTTTTCACCAAAATCTCTATTTCTACCATTTACTCTTGGAGCTGCTATTAAAAAACCATTTGCTTAGAAGACATTTTTTCTGTGTGTCTAAGTCATGTATACCCAATCCCCTGCTTGTACTTTCTTCTGTCAAAAAGAATTCCATCTTACTAATATGTATTCCTTTTTATATTGTTCATACTACCAGAAAATATTTGACATATATTATTCAAGTTTCTTAAGCACTCCTCTCGGGACCTTTAAAAAAAGAGAACATGAACATATGCAAGCTGGAGAAAAGCGAGTTTATATTACCAGTACTAGACGTCCTCCTACTAAGGTTAACCGACCGTGGGAGGGCCGGCTCCCACGGTTCAAAAAAACCGGCTGGTAAACCGGTCAAACCGGCCGGTTTACTAGGAGGTAAAAATTGTAGGCACAGTTTAGGGGTGGGAACCAGACCGGTTAACGTACCGGGCCGGACCGGTTCCACCGGGAACCGGCCGAACCGGACCGATTCCCACCGGTTTTGCAAACCCTGCCTCCTACAGATTGGAGTTTTCCTTTTGAACCACATAAGATTTTCTCTTATATCTCCTATTTCCTTGCATTGGGATCCCTAAGCAATTAGTGAAAAGAGTAAGAGCCTAAATATATATGTGCGGTTCGTTTCTGTAGATATCAACGAGTGTGAGCTCTCAAGCGAGGAAAATGGGTGCTTTGGTGACTGTATCAACACGGTCGGGTCGATGTACTGCCGGTGCCCGCATGGAACTTATGGCAACCCCGGCGTCAAAGATGGCTGTGTCAAGATCAAATCCAATACAGGTCAGTGCATACACACTAACACACCCATTGTGGTACTTCTTGAAGTTGTACGCAGGTGTAGTAACTTCAATGGAACATTTCCTGCTGCAGATGAACCGCTGCCTACGGTGGATCCGGCGCCCTTCGCGCTGCCCAACAACTGCAACGACACCTGCGGCGTCGTGCGTGTGCCGTATCCCTTCGGCTTCGGGCCCTCCCACTGCTACATGCCGGGGTTCAACCTCACCTGCGACACCAGACACAGCCCCCCGCGCCTGCTCCTCGACAGCAACGGCACCATCCAGGTCGCCAGCATCTCCTTGTCCGACTCCACGATGCACGTCATCCATCATACCCGCATCGAGTCCAACTCCATCACCTCGACCTATTCCGGCAGCAGTGACGGAAGTGGCGACACGCGTAGTTTTAGCTTTCAGCTCCCGGACATCGGTGAGTCCTATATGCTATCGGCCAGGAATGAGTTTATCATCTTCGGGGACGGTGTGCAGGCCACCCTGTACGGGAACAAGCACAGAAACGGCAGCGGTGCCAACAGCAACATCACTGGCTGCGTCGTTTCTAGCTTCTTCTCGGGCCTGTTCGACGAATACCGAAATTGCTCCGGCAGCGACCGTTGCTGCCATGCGCCCATCTTGGCTGGCAGCACGCCCACGAAGATAGAGTTCAGAGGGCTCGAGAACACGCCACAGAAAAAGGAGTTCAGAGGGATAGTGACTACGGGCATAAACAATAACATGCCATTGGGTTTCATAACAGAGGAGGGGTTGACTGCCCAGTGGTGGGACGTGAGCTTAAACAGGACGGTTCCTCTGAACAACCGGAGGCCCCGTTACTTCTCGTCTCCCCTTCTTCTGCAGTGGGCGGTTAAGCAAGGCTTCCCGGCGCCTACTGGCAACTTGACAGGGCAATGCCCCGAGGATGTGGCCAGCCGCCTTTGCAGGAACGAGCACAGCCGCTGCCGGCAAGAGAATGGAGGCTATACATGTTATTGCGACAAGGGCTACCAGGGCAACCCTTACATCGCTGACGGATGCAAAGGTCGCTACTGATTCTTATTTACTTGACTATACTCATATGGATCATATAGTTGCAGCGTTCATTGATATTGTTTTTTTTTGTTGATTTTTTGGTTGCCTAATGGCTACAGATATCGACGAGTGCAAAATCATACCGAAAAAGTGCTTCGGCGTCTGTAAGAACTTGTCTGGGAAATTCAAGTGCTCGTGCAAGCTTGGAACATTTGGCGATGCCAGCAAGCCCAACGGCTGCGTTAGTGCATCCGTTATTATACTCAAGTTCATCAAGAGAAATAAAATTGGTTTGTCAACTGCCAGTGGACCGCTGCTCCTACTTTTGGTCCTGGGCGCAATGTTAGTACCCCGCAAGATTGAACAGCACAAGACGAAAGTATTAAAACAAAAATACTTCAAGCAAAACCGTGGACAGTTGTTGCAGCAATTGATGTCGCAAAAGGCAGACATCGCCGAAAGGATGATCATACCGATGGATGAGCTTGCAAAGGCTACAAACAACTTCGACAAAGCTCGTGAGCTTGGTCGTGGAGGGCATGGTACTGTTTACAAAGGAATCTTATCGGACCTGCATGTGGTAGCCATCAAGAAATCAAAGATTACGGTCCAGAAAGAAATAGATGAGTTTATAAATGAAGTAGCAATCCTCTCACAGGTCAATCATAGGAATGTGGTCAAAATCCTTGGATGTTGCCTGGAAACCGAGGTACCATTGTTGGTTTATGAGTTTATTTCCAATGGAACTCTTTATCACCATCTCCATGTCGAAGGGCCAAAATCACTATCATGGGAAAACAGGTTAAGGATCGCAACTGAAATAGCTACTTCTCTTGCCTATCTTCACTCAGCAGTTTCAATACCAATAATTCATAGAGACATCAAGTCAAGTAACATACTTCTTGATGATACCTTGATAGCAAAGGTATCAGATTTTGGTGCTTCAAGGTATATTCCCATGGACAAAGAAGGGTTAACAACAAGGATTCAGGGTACAAAAGGATACATGGATCCTATGTACTTTCAAACTGGCCGGCTCACCGAGAAAAGTGATGTCTACAGTTTTGGTGTAATTCTCGTGGAGCTCCTCACTAGGAAGAAGCCATATTCATATATGTCAATTGAAGGTGATAGCCTCGTTTCTCATTTTCTCGACCTACATGCCGAGGCAAATCTTGCCCAGCTAATAGATCCACAAGTTATAGAGGAGGGAAGCGAAGAAGTCCAAGAAGTTGCTGCACTCGCAGCATCATGTGTAAACTTATATAGAGGTGAGGAAAGGCCAACAATGCGACAGGTAGAACATGCACTAGAGGGTCTTCGAGGCTTCAAGATGTATAAGAACCGTGGTTTGGTAGCAGCAAATGATAGCATTGATACTAACTGTCCATCCTCAACTAAACAATACCAAGCATTTGAAGAATCAAGCAGAAGATACAGTTTGGAGCAGGAGATGATGTTGTCTGCAAGGTACCCACGGTAGCACTGCATGCCCTATTTTTTTAGATTAAGGAACACCTGGTTCCGGCCTCAGCACTCAAGCAATGCCTACAGCCAAAGTTTACAACCTGCAGCCATGAAGCCGCAACCCACCAGAAAATAGTTCTGAAACTTATCATCTACCAGCAATAAGACACTATAGGCATGGAAACAAATACCCCTCCAACAGAGATTACAGAAGGTTCGACATGCCCAGACTAAACCCTGATCAAATGAAAACCGACAGCTAATCCATGATTCGCTTCCGGACATTCCATCCACTCTTGTTGAAAAACTCCAACGCCGTTGTCTCTAACCAACGACATCCTTCCTTCAAAATGTCCCGCTCTTCTTCTTTGGATAGGATCATGGAAAAAAATAGCGCGCTATAGCACGCTAATAGCGGCTCCGAGCATTTGTCGCAATGATATCTTACTTTTTTATGCTATCGGCGCTATTGCCGCTATAGCGCGCTAAAGCGCCGCTATTCAAATTTAGCGCCATAGCGCCGCAAATAGCGCGCTATGCATATTTTTTTTATTTTGATGCTGAAACCTGAACTATAGAAGATCGTTGCTCTTGGACTTGATGCCTTTATGGTGTTTGCTTGTTTCCTTTAAATTGTGGCTATTTATTTTTGTTAAATGTTTATGGTTGAATGGTGAACTTATGGCTGAATCCTCGTGTCTTCATGGTTGAATTAGTGAATTATGAACTTATTATGTTAGTTGTGGCTTGTGGTTATCAACTTATCATATATATCTGCTGCGATTATATTTCCTGATGTTTGATTAAAATAGCGCGCTATAGCGGCGCAATAGCGGCGCAATAGCGCGATCAAACAACTAACGCTACTGCGCTACTGAGCGGCTATAGCGTGGCTATAGCGGCGCTATAGCGTCCACTATAGCTGAAATAGCGGCCAGAAACAGTCGCCGCTATTTTTCATAGCCCGCGATTAAAAACCTTGGATAGGATGGACCAGCTCCTAATCCAAAAAGCTCCTTTAAATATCACCTGCAAAATTGTTTTAGAATTTGATCTTTGAAACACAACTTCGTTCCTACAGAGCCATAAAGCCCAACAAAATGCTGCCACACCAATTAACACTTGATTCCTTTGCTTATTTGAAAAACTTCTAAGCCAAGGACCAAAGAGATTAATACAATTTGCAGGAGTTCTAATACCAAAAGTAATACTTATTGTCATCCACAACAACTTAGCCATTGGACATTCAAAAAAGAGGTGCTGGGCAATTTCTTGTTTATTACAAAAGCAACAGCGAGTGCACCCCTTCCATTGCCTTTTAGCCAAATTATCTTTGGTCAGGATCACACCCTTCCTAAGATACCAGAGGAATATTTTTATCTTTAAGGGAATTTTGGCCTTCCAAGTGCAGCAATTAAAATGTATCCCATTTCTCTTCACTAGGTCATTGTACATGTTTTTTACTGAAAAGTTCCTGCTAGCAGTCCAAATAAAAGAATCATGATGCTCATTAAGTTGAATAGTGAGAATACTTCCCACCAGACGTAACCAATTGGCACTACTAGGAATTGACCCTTAGAGCACCATTTTATTTTGCAACACCACACGTTTGGTTGCAGTATTTGGTTTTATAGCAACCAACGTATTAATGGGTTGCGATATCCGGATCTTATGACCACTAAAACTATGAGTTGCGTCTGTTGAAATATTCGTTGCAACAAGTTGGTGTTAATGCGACAATGAAAAAGGTGGTTGCCTTTATGGGTACCTATTGCCACAACTAATTGTGCATTGCGATATTATCGATTTAGTGTTGTGATAGATGCGTGTTTGTTGTCACGAATAGTTAGTTGGTTGCGAATAGGCATCACTGTGACCACAATGAAATAATGTTGTCTAAAGTTTAACCTTTGTTGCGATAACTTATGTGCCTGTTGCATCTAGAAAACAATTCATTGCGATAGATAAGTGTTTGTTGCCACAAATATTTCATAGGTTGTGATTATGCATGCCTGTGGCCATGATGAAATAACGTAGTCTAAACCTTAACCTTTGTTGTGATATCTAATGTACCTGTTGCATCCAGGAATCAAATCGTTGCATCAATTAGCTTCTATTGCCACCAATAAACTATGTGAATTCATTAGACTATTTCTGATTGCGCTAAAATAAAAGTTGAGACGTAATTAAGCCCACCTTGTATCACACCTTGAATTATTCATTGATAAATTTAAAAAATCTAAAAAACAGAAAAAAGAGGGGAAATGAACTCAAGACCTTAAGGTCACCTTGTATCACATAAACCACAGAGCTACAAAGTTTTCTTGTGAAATTTTATGATCTTCCATTCTTTCAGCTATCGTTCTTCCCTGGAACGCCACGTGAGCCACCTCAACGCATCTCATGTGCCACCTCCCTCGGCCGCAGCCATCATGTCATTAATTAAAAATAATTAAAAAGAACAAACATGAGTGGGAGACAAGGATCGAACCTACGACCATTAGTCCACAATCTCAGTGCCATACCGCTGAGCCACTTCAAAATTTTGTATTTAGTAGAGCATTTTTGTTTTTTTTTGCTAAATCTAATCACACGATACAAATGATAAATATGATAATACCAATCGTAAGGCCTAGGAAGTTGTCCCTTTAGACCAGGTTTCGACTCCTGTCCGCTGCCTCGCATCGGGCAATGGAATGTCTGGCGGTGCTCTTTTTTAACTGGATATTTTTTCACAGGCAGACATGTATGGGCGGAATGTAGTAGGAGCTGACCCACAATGTGTTTTTTTAGAATAATATATATAAGTGGGGTATTATGTTTATTCGTTGATTAACTAAGCTCTTAAATGATCATAGCATGTACGATATTTGTAACAATATTTGCAAATGAGATCATGTGGTTTTTACTCAATATCCAAGAAAATATTCGTAATCCACACAACTCGTATCTAGCTTATCATGTATTCGACCCGCATCCGTAATTTGAGACTATTTGTGCTCTTTCTGTATTCATATTTGTATCGGATACTATCTGTGTCAGAATTCGAGTTCGGGAAAAAATAACTATTTGTATCTGTAGCTGAACCTATCCGTTCATATTTGATCCATTTTCATTCCTAGCG
Organism: Cenchrus americanus; assembly: GCA_947561735.1. Taxonomy (NCBI): domain Eukaryota; kingdom Viridiplantae; phylum Streptophyta; class Magnoliopsida; order Poales; family Poaceae; genus Cenchrus; species Cenchrus americanus. The sequence continues at coordinate 196,340,671 of OX387242.1, forward strand.
GTGACTATGACGGTTCTATGCCTCATGCAAGGACCGTGGTCTGCGCGGTGGCGGGCTGTAGGACCGCCTCGGCGTGCTCGCCGGCGGTGTCTTAGAGCTTCGGCAGTGCCTCCTTGATGTTGTCGATGCTCTCTAGGGCTCTAGGCTACGTCTGCGCCTGGCACTAGCGTTGAGGTCCCAATCTGCATCGTTCCCATGCCAAAATAGTCTTGGACGACATGTTATAGAAGCATACTCAGTTGCAGTCTTGCAGAGGGCAAATCGTTTCCACAAAAAATGCTAAGGGCAAATGTGGTGACAGTGAATGAGCTTGCGATAACGGTGTGGAAGCCGGCGACCTTCCTTGAGGCGATGTTGTGCGCCCTGTCATCGAAGAACACCTCAATGGATGCACGCAGAGAACATTCTTCATGATGGTCGCAATGGATCGTAGAGATATGGAAGAAAAGTCAATGCTTCTTCATTTGCACGATCAATTACCGTTCTTTGACTATGTGAGAGATCTATTCATTTAGTGAACAACGTATATCCAAATTTTGCAAAATGCTATGAAAATTTTAAGTCAAGCTTATACATCCATAAAATTATTCTTTGACAATTTATAGAATTTTTGAGAAATCTTTAGGTATTATTATCATTAATTTATAATAGTATTATAAATACAAGCTTGAATTATCATTACCAAACATTTGGATTTTTCACCTATTTTTAGGATATGAACTATATTGAATATATGTTCTTAAAAATATTTTATGGAATTTATTTAATATTATTTGGGAGCATGCAGTTCAAATTACAATTACTTTCAATAAACACACAAAAATTCATTTAAACAACTCAAAATAGTAAATGAGTTGGAAAGCAATTGGAACTTTTACAAGTCAACTTATATGTTGGGTAATATATATAAAAATTAATGGTACATATAAAGTAATTTTTTGCATGTTACTTCACAAATGCTTTAATTAGTTGGAGATTAAAAAACAAATTGGGCTAAAAACCTGAGTCTGGGCCGTTTCCTACTTTCCTGGGCATGCACAAATGCCCCAAACGTTCCTGTGCATCGATTCCTGTTCTGTTGGTTTGGATCGGTTCCTTGTCATATAAAACCTACAGCCAGAAACCTCCATCCATCTCCAGCCCCCGTGCCGCCCCCTTCCCTTCTTCTCAGGTCCACCAACACATCCAGCCCCAGCCCGATCTCCCGCCGACGGCCACCAGATCCCCTCCACCACTTATTTGCGGCCACCAAATCGTCCCCAAGGCCAGCGGCTCCGGCCTCGGTGGTCGCCCCACCGCCGCTGCCGCAGGAGCTGTTGTGCCTCCGGGTCGGCGTGGTGGCAGATCTGCTGCCCTCCATTGCTCCATCATGTGCAAGCCAAGACGATGCGGGCTACGAAGTATCTCCGTGCTGCAACTCAGCACCGGGCGAGTAAAGACGCGGTGCCGGACATGAGCGACCTTAGCATCCGATCCTGCGATGGCAAGGCCGGTGTGGGTGCTTCTGCAGCGGCACTCGCGGCCACTCGGTGACGCTGCGACTGTGCTGGTGATGACACTCTGTTGAGGCATGGATTTTGGAGCAGCCCACAAATAGATACGCTCTCCTCTGTATGTTCTTCTCTGAAATATGATATGCCCATCTAGTATTCTTTTTTAGGACCAAGATTAGTGCTGCTTAATTGCACATTAGCTTCTAGTATGTAGATACATTGCTGCATTAGTTACTGCTTTTGTTGGCTGGCTGGTGCTACAAAAATTAGCTTGTCAGTCTGCCTTGTTTTTAAGTTAAGCATGCTCACCTTCCAATTGTGTGGAGCTACTCTGTTTTCTTAGCCTCGGTTGATATGGTGTATGACTGCACTGCTCGCTAGTATCCTATGTTCCTCAAAGAGTTGTGCACTATATATAACACATGTGCGAAGCAACGAATAAACAATGCAAAGACCTTATACATTGATGTCATTTACAAATCTGCTAGTTGCTTTGTTTTGATTGTAGCAAGCCGACAACAACAGGGAAATTATTTATTTCATCAGCAATAGCTTGCCATTTCTCTCTCTATTCTCAGCAGCAAGTGCAGGTATGTTCTGCAGAAGTTGAGCTCGCACTAGTAAGCAGCAGCTCAAAGTGCAACTAGAATACGATTCATATATGCTTGCTGACCTTGCTCGATCCAAATTGTAAGTTTGTCCTTTCTTTTATCAGCCTTTTTTCAGCATAGAAGTTCAGTAATTGTGAAGAGTACCTTATACTTGCCTAAGGCAACAATCCAGTACATTTGATAGCTTTATTATTACCTAATACAACCATGCAATAGCAAATCTTAAAAATGTGGGCTGTGTACATTATAGGTTTCTATTTTTTTGTTAATTTGCATATAGATTAGCAATGTGCTTGTGCAATGAGCAAATCTTAAAAATGAACAATACTCACTGCAGATCTACTTCTCTCTAATTGACTGACTCTATAAGAATGCTATTATGAAAATATAGTTGATCTGCTCCCCTTCTACATTGCTTTATAAAAAGAATGCTTCGAAAACTGAAATTTTAGTTGTGGTGTTTCCAACATTGCTGGTTTAAGCTGCTGGAACTGAGTGAGGGTTGCCATTACACCAATATTAGGTGCAGTACTTGTTCCTTTGCCAGGTTAAGCTAAGCTAACATCATCATATTTCTCTTGACATACATGTTGCAGTGATTGCACAAGACTTATGAGGACTCATGAGGACCTGTAGTCTGTAGAATATGGTGATTAACATGTTGTGAGCATGAGGGTGACTTGCCTGTTCTTTATCGTCTTAGGTAATTGCATAGTCATCCATTCTATGATTGCTAATTACTATATGATTTTTATGATATATGTTTTCATGAATCACAGAGAAACTTGGACAACCAAAACAATTAGAGAAAACTTCTATGGCTTAATGGTGATGGGCGACACCAACAAGAATGACAAGTTACAAAGATGCTTATTTATGATGGTGTAGCTCATGGGTGATGGAGCAACCAGCGAAGTCATTTTAGATTTATTTATTATATTCTAAACAATGTTGTGAACTTAGTTAAATATGGTGTCTTTATTTTGTTAGTTGTGATCATGTTCTTTTAAACTGAATTCTGGTCATCGTGTGTTACTTTGGTTTGAGACAAAATTTAAATTAAAGAATGTATCAATTATTATATGTGATGTGCATGTTGTGAAAATAATTTAAAAACTACTATTCAAAATCCTCTCATTGCGATAGAATAATAGGCAACTATTGATTTTGGTTGCAATATGTATTATTGTGACGAACTTTATACGTTGCATTACCATATCATCTATTGCCACCAATAATGTTTGTTGCATGTGCTCTCTATTACCACCGACACAAATTCGTTGCAACTTTCATATATTACCTCGAAGACTAGTTCGTTGCATTATCATATCATCTATTGCCACCATATCTGATATGTTGTAAAATCACTGTAATGCAATGGATCACACTTCGTGGCAATACGACCATATGCCCACGTAGTTTTGGAGTGGCAATACTTCTATATTGCAACACATTCATTCGTGGCAACCATGAAATATTGCAGCCAAGTGTTTTGTCGCAATAGAACATTCGGCAACCAATCTAATCGTCGCAATATTTGTTCTTACAAACAAGTATTTGTTGCATTGGGCTATTTTGTTCGTTGCAATATTTGTTATTGCAACCAAGTATTGGTTGCATTAGACTATTTTGTTCGTTGCAATGTTTGTTCTTGCAACCATGTATTGGTTACATTAGGATTTTTTGTTCATTGCAATAGAAAAATATGTTGCAACACCTCATCTAATAGTTGCCTGAGGCTAATACACCGTTCCAATTGCAACCATCTGTCGACCAAAAGATTTAGATGCAATTGATTCCAGTTGCAACCAAAATTGCCATATTGCAACCAAATATATGTGTTGGCTATGGCATCATTCCTAGTAGTGTGGCCCAATTTTCTCCCTCTAATGCTCTTCTAAAAGAGACATTCAATGGAGTAGTACTTAGTACTTGAGCCACAGTCATGTTTTACTTTCGTACTATATTGTAGAGAGACAGATACTTTTCCATCAGAGGTCTATTACCAATCCAAAGATCCTCCCAAAATTTTGGGTCCCACTTTGGATACTAAATCTGCCTCTCTCCAATAGTAAACTTTTGACTTCCATCAATCCTGACCAAAAGTGTGAGTCCCCTTTTTCTCTCTCCACCTGCGCTAGAGTCTTATTCCTAAAATATTTTTTCTTGAGAATATCTTGCCACACACCCTCTTCGTTTGACAGCTTGAATAACCACTTGCTCAACAGGCACTTATTTTGGATGTCCAAGTCTACAATACCCAACCCCCAATATCTTTAGGTTTCTTAAGGATACCCCACCTAGCAAGTCTATATTTCTTTTTGTGCTCATCACATTGCCAGAAAAATCTTGACCTGTAGTAGTCCAGCCTTTCCAAAACACCTTTAGGAATTCGGAAAAAGGACATCATGAACATCGGTAGACTTGAAAGCACCGAATTAATTAGGACCAATCTCCCCCCTGACGAGAGCAACTTGCCCTTCCAACTGCATAGCTTATTCTCAAATCTTTCCTCCACCCCCTCCAATCCTTATTCGAAAGTTTACAGGGGCTCATCGGAATTCCCAAATATTTGAAGGGCAAAGATCCTTCCTTACATCCAAATAGTTCCACATACTCCGGTGATCTGTCCTTGGTTTCCCCAAAACTGAACAACTCACTCTTATGGAAGTTGATCTTGAGGCCTGACAACTTTTCGAAAGCACTTTGTACTATTTTCAAGTTGTTGGCCTTTTCTAAATCATCATCCAAAAGTATAATTGTGTCATCTGCATATTGTAGAATGGAGAGTCCATCCTCCACTAAGCGAGGCACCAGACCATTGAAGTGGCCCAAATTTTTTGATCGCTCAATCAGAATTGCCAGCATATCTGCAATGAGGTTGAAAAGAATAGGTGACAAAGGATCACCTTGCCTCAAACCTTTCTTAGTCTGAAAGTAATGTCCCATCTCGTCATTTACTTTTACACAAACGCTACCCCCCTGACAATTTTCTTTATCCACTGGCACCATTTCCCTGAAAAACCTTTCATTCTAAGGACCTGTTGCAAGAAGGTCCAATTGACCTTGTCATAGGCCTTCTCAAAGTCTAGCTTAAGAATGAGGCCCTTTTGCTTTTTTCTTTGCAACTCGTGCAATGTTTCATGCAGAATGACCACTCCTTCTAAGATATATCTTCCAGGAAGGAAAGCCGTTTGTGAAGGTCTGATGATCCTACATGCTAGTGACGAAATTCTGTTAGCCAACACCTTCGTAAAGATCTTAAAACTAACATTTAACATACAAATAGGCCGATATTGCTGAATTTTCTTGGCCTCTTGCTCTTTTGGAAGTAAAGTTATTACTCCAAAATTAAGGCAGAAAATTGGGAGATCGCCAGCATGAAAGTCTCTGAACATGGCCATTAGGTCTTTTTAATGAGACTCCAGAAAACCTGGTAAAATTCAACTGGGAACCCATCCGGCCCAGGGGCTTTATTATGCTTCATCTGAAAGACAGCCTCCCGCACCTCCTTTTCTGAAAACTCTACCTCCAAAAACTCATTCTCCAAGGGTGTGACTTGAGGGATATCCTCCACCATGGATTCGTTTAATGATAAATTGTTACACTTCGATTCTCCAAAGAGACCTTTATAATAATTTGTGATATATTTGTTCAAATGCTCCTCACCTTCCACAATTCCCTCTTCCTGTTCGAGTCAGAAAATTCTAGTTTTCCTCCTCTTTCCATTAGCAACCATTTGGAAATATTTTGTATTATTATCTCCTTTTAAAATCTTAGTGGTCTTAGCCCTCTGGAACCACCTTATTTCCTCTTCCCTCAGAAGTTGTGTTAACCTACTATTAATACTTTGCTTAAGATCCCAATCTTGCTGACTTAGCAGCTGGGTCTCTGCCTTCTTGTCAAGTTCCTCAGCTTTCCTCATCAATTCTTACTTTTCCTTTTTATAAGCGCCATTCATATTTTTTACCCAACCTCTTAAGAATTGTCTCAACCTCCTTATCTTATTTTGCCATTTTTGCATAGAGGTCGCCCCTTTATTTTCTTTGGTCCAAACCTCGGAAACCAACTCAAAAAAGCCATCCTTCAATAACCAACCCAACTCAAATTTAAAAGGAAGTTGGCTTGGCCCCTTGCTTTTATCCCCCGTGCTAAGCAAAAGAGGTGCATGATCTGAAATTTCCCTACTAAGTGCATTAACTGTCGCTAACTGGAAGTTTTGTTCCCATTCGGCACTGACAAGCACCCTATCCAATTTCTCATATGTAGGAACCCTACGAGAGTTCGCCCAAGTAAACTTGCGACCCGACATTTCAATCTCTCGCAAGTCTAGGCTATCAATGACAGCATTGAATAGGAAAGACCATCTTTCCTCAAATCTATCATTGTTCTTCTCAGAGCTATTTCGGATAATGTTGAAATCTCCCCCTATACATAATGGCAGCCTCTCATTTTTGCAAGAATGCACTAACTCAGTAAGAAAAGCCTCCTTAAATTCGGGTTGAGCTGCCCCATACACAGCCACCAAAACCCACTTGAAATCTGACTTTCTGTCCCTTAGCTTAAACTTCATATAGAAATCACCATCGTCAATACCCCCTAATCCATAGCATCTAAATTTACACCTAACAGAATACCGCCAGACCTCCCATGTGGAGTTGTCCAATGCCAAACAAAATTTGTCCCACCACTAAAATTATTTAGTGTATTCTGGGAGAAATCTTTCTTGCATGTTTCCAAAAGAGCGATAAAATCTAAGTTTTGCTAACCTAGATGTATCCCTTAAAAATCTTGCTTTAGCCAAGTCACTAAGACCTCTGCTATTCCAAAAAATTCCTTTCATCTGCACACCTTCCTAGAAAATTTGGTCCCCCTAATTTTGCAAGTTTTTTCAAACACGACTTAGCGTGCGACTTGCCTTTGCGTCTACAACCATCAAGCTCGCTATTTAAAGGGAAGCTTGATTCGTCAAAAACTTCCTCCATCATTTCACTACACAAGCTTCTCAAAGCATTTCTTTCTAAACTGTCAATATTCTCCTCATCACTATCACCATCACTGCCCAACCAAGCCTCCCCAAGACCCCCACCTTCAACCTCATCTCTCTCTAATTCTAAGTTCATTAGAGCCTGAAAACTATCCTCTCTGTCCATGCTAGACGAGCCAAAATTAACCATGCCTTATTCATTGGTGTAATGAATTGGTTAACTTATCCTTACCCTAGCTTGATGTGTGATGATAATTTGAACTGGATCACTGTATCTTAATTCTTAGTATTGTTACTTTGTTTTAACATGATTCAGCCGCATCCCTCTCAAAAGAAAAAATCACACCAGATCAAAGTTTGTAGATCTGCTTCCCTCTACTATGTGGTCCAAGAATAATAGATAGTCATGTGTTGCTTTCTGAGGTTTGCATTATGAAATCTATTTCTCCCAGCTTCCACCTATTCAATCCCATGGTTTCCCTTGGAACACACTCGACACAAAAAGGGGCACGCGAATGTTTGATGCACTTTGTCGATCCCGTCAGTAGATCTACTCCGACCTGCCGGTTGGAAGTGACCGCGTTGCCCCCGATGACGAGGCAAGCGGCCGGAGCGGGGGATTCCACCGGCACGGAGCCGAAGCAGATGTCGACAGGGGTTGGCGAGGATATCCGTCATGCTCTTCGGGAAGATGACGTCGTTGGTCGAAGTCATCGAGTTGCACGAAGAACCTTAGTTTCCGCCCCTACCTGGCGTGCCAACTGTCAGATGTTTAAATCTAAACAGCCCACAGGGGGGGTTAACCCCCGGTGCACTACGTGAAAAAGTCGCTTTGGTAACGGGTGTAGATCGCCTTTAGTAACGGGCAATGCGCTCGTTACTAATCAAGTGTTACAAATAAGCCAAGAAAGGTAACGGGCAAATGCCCATTACTGATAAGACATATTCGTAACGGGAATTAAACAACGACTATTACCACAACTAGCCACCGATCACGTGGAATGGCTCTTTCTCTAGGCCCACAGGGAACTTTCATAACAGGCACCAAAGCAAAGCCTGTTACAGTTGCTCAATGTCGGAGACGCCTACTGTGCACCTGCGTCTCCACTATCTTGACGAACTAAGAAACGTCTATTTCACGCGCGTCTCAGCACATATAGGATTTGTAACGAGCATCAAACAACGATCGTTACCACAACTAGTCACCGGTCACGTGAAATGGCTGTTTCTCTGGGCCCACAGGGAACTTTGGTAACGGGTATGAAAACAGAGCCTGTTACTATGAAATTAACATCAAAGATGCGTTTCGTGAACCTACGTCTCCTCTGTCTCGACGAAATGAGACGCATCTGTTTCTATGTGTGTCTGCTTTCTCTCTATTAAAGGAGACGCTTGCTTTCAACCTGCATCTCCTATATCTCGATGAACGGGCCAGGTCCTAGGGCCCACTGGTCAGGACTGGTAACAGGCTTTTACACTGCCCATTACATTGTGGGCATGTTTGTAACGGTCTTTCTGAATGAAGCCCGTTACTCACTGATCAGTGTTTGTAACGAGCTTTAATTAATGCATATTACAGATACGTAGGCCACCCCTACAACCTGCCTGCTTGCCGGCTGCATCCTGGAACCAGCCAGGATTTGGCAGCCATCAGGGGCTACATCCTGGAACCAGCTAGGATATGACAGCCACCACAACAAGGAGACATCACAAACACATTCTCATATCACAGATATAGGCAAAGCAAGATCACATTTATAGACAAGCAAGATAACATTTATAGACAAGCTAGGATCACATCAAGTTTCAAGTTACTCTCATTAGGGCTTGTTTGGATGGAGTCATGAGAAAATTGTCTGAACCAGGCAGTATCTGACCCCAACCAAGCAAGCCAAGCAGGTTTCTCAGGCAACAACACCTGACTAAAGAAGACTGAATGAGTTTCAAGTTTCTGGCCACAATAAACTCACGGTGCACCACTGTAAAAGTTGCCCTTTCGGTCGATGGTCTCCTTAAGAATGTACTCGCACAGCATCTCCCGGACACGCTTTACATCTTCTATGGAAACATCTACAGGAGGTTTGAAATCCTGCAAAATACAATCATTTATGAGAATACAAGTAGAAATCATTTTCTAAAATCAGATGGATAATATGAGCAGAGACAAGAAGGTTGAGCATTATTATCTACTTACAACAACCTTTTTGATGTCAGGTATGTCATCGAGTAGTCTTAACATATGGAATGCCACATAGAATCCACACAAAGAGGACCCATGTGGCTGCTGAGCACACTGCATCGAGGTACCAAAATGACAAGTTAATGCAGTACCAAATAGTTAAGAAGGGACCATAAAAAAACTTCGGTCTTACAGCGAGATTTGTTTTGTGCTTGAGTGTGGCTTTTGGCTTTTTTTCTTTCCTTTCGTCACTCCATCCCTGTGCATCACCAAAGGCCCTACATGATCAGCAATACCAATTAGAAACACTAAGAGATTGAATTTTTGTGAACAAAAAATATTGTACCAAAGGCCCTGCATGGTCAGCAATACCAATTAGAAACACTAAGAGATTGAATTTTTGTGCACAAAACCTACAAGAAACTGACCAGTTCAAAATAGGTTGGAGGTCTGAGAATTTTAGCGGGGATGTTGTTTAGCAGAATCTAGACACCAAACCTCTTTGAACTTCATACAGATGATCACTGTTACCTAGTGGCTAGTGCAGTAGGCACCCACCACGTAGTTGTTGTTCATCATTGCATTTGAGATTGCTTTGCCAACTTGTTGAGAACATTGAGAAATATTTGTTGAAGTAAACAAATCTGGATCTAAAAACCAACACTGATCTGCATCTCCACTGTCTTGTCCATCATTTTCCTACAAAAAATCAAATTGTTAGCATGCATGAACTTTGTGGTCAAAATTAAAGAAATATATTTTTAGGTTTTAAAGGACTTACAATCTCCACAACCTCATGAAGGTAACATCCAGAGAAGCCAGGGTTATAAGGTTATACACGCTACTGAATTCAATGTTTAACATTAAAGCACCACAACCACCTTTAAAGTAGTCTTGATCCACCTTTGCTGGAAAGGCAAGTTTATCCTTACTGTGTTCCATGACATAAGCATCCAACTTTGCACAATTTGGTCCAGTAGCCTTTACATTTGGTTCTGACAACATAGGTGCACCAGGCTTGTATTTTGGTCGGTCCTGTTCTGTCCCAATAACACAGTTAAGAATCTCATCTTTAGACAGAGGTTTCTTGGCCTGGTTCCCCTTCTACAGTGGAGATTGCCTGGGCTCCTCCTGTTGCAGAGGCTGTTGTACTTGTTGCATCTGCTGCTTAGGGGGAGATTGCCTGGGCTCCTCCTCCTGCTGCTGGAGAGGCTGTTGTTTCGTCTGTTGCTTATCCTTATGTTGCAGCTGCTGCTTATGCGTAGTTTTCCTGGGCTCCTCCTGTTGTTGTCGACGCTCCTGCTGCTGGAGAGGCTGCTATTTCGTCTATTGATTATCCTCATGTTGCAGCTGCTTTTTACGCAGAGTTTGCCTGGGCTCCTCCTCCAGTTGTTGTTGATGCTCCTGCTATGTAGTTTTGCTGATCTGCTGCTACTGCTGCTGCTGAGCCCTCTCTTGCTGACACTGAGCTGCAACACCTCCATCTGATGTTGTACTTCTGCTACCTATTGCAGCTTCAGGGTTGGGATGTCTTGTCATGGGTGGTATAATGATCCTGTCCTTTGGCCATTCTATCCGAACGAGAGCCCCAGCTAGGGTTGCTACATACCCCCCATCAATTGGTACAGGCAGAGGGTAGTGACCCGCATTGGCCCACACATAAGTAGGTTGCACCACAACATACCCATCCTGCACCGGTTCTGAATGGTAAGCCTTTTGAAATGGAAAGACTTTCGCTAGTGCGAGCTCCACGGTGCCATCCAAAAGGCTGCACGCGGTTGGCTCTGTCAGCTTATCTATTGTGTCCAGCATAGGTGATCGACTATCACTGTGCACTTCATTCGCTTCGTCACCGTTGGCATTCCAATGATCTTGCTCTCTGCCATCTTCCTCGTTGTCATGCACATGTTCTTCCTCGCGGTCATGCCCATCTTCTTTCTCACTGCCATCCATATCTTCTTCCTAGCTGCTACTGACAGGCGCTGGTAATTGGGAAGGAAGAAGTGCATTTTTTCAATATGTTGATGCCTAATAGTCTTAGAGCACGTACAATTGATTTAAATGTTTTGTCCATCACATCATGAGCATCGGACCTCTTGTTCCTCTTCTCCATGTACATTCCAGCGAACTCTTGTAAGTGCAATCAAGCCCCTAAGTGGGTTTTGGTGATGTTGACTACTTAATTAAAGGACTAATGAGCTTTTGAGTATGTGTGACAGGTGTAAATTTAAAGAATGGTGAAAAGGAAAGAAAGGTGACCCCTCATTGTTTGAAGTGGCTTCCTAGAGCTCAAGACAAGCTTTAATTTCATTTTCTATTTTGAATTTGAGTATAGGACAAGCCATACTATCAAGAGGGATACTAATAGTGGCATGGATGAAACCAAGTGCTTAAAGTCTACTCTAAAACCAAAATTATCCCAGCAACAAATGACCCATCAGCTAGCTGTCTCAGCCTTGAAAACACCTTTCCCGGAACCTCTGAGCTTTTCCCGGAAGTTCCGGCCGTTCCCTAGTCGGCCCCGCTCGAAGTCACCGCTTCCGGAGGTTCCGGGATCTAGCCCGGAGGTTCCGGGGTTTCGAAAGTAACCATTGCAGATCTAGATCTGAGGGTATTTATACTACCTCATCTCCCAACAGTTATCTTCTCCACTCCTGCGCCAAACAGTAGCTGTTGTCGGTGTAGGTTGCTTGTTCGTTGTACATGGGATCACCTCGTCCGCCTTATATTGGCCAGCGGATGAGGTCGGTTCCCAAACTCCTTGTCGGTTACGACCAGGAGACCTAAGCCTACGTTACACATCTTGTCATATCCTGTCGATCTGCTTTGGGTGAAGTCCACTGAGGTCTTTGTCTTGTACGCCAAGTCTTGAGGTCGTAGCGGATCAAGTCGTCTGGGGAATCTTCTGGAAGGTCTTCAGGAGGTTGTGTGGGCCACGAACCAGGTCGGTTGGGCCCACTGACAGGTCGGCGAGTCTTCTATTAGGCCGGACCCACTTGTCGGGGACGGCCTTGAGCCTGGTCGGTGGGGACCCTGGGGTACCCATGTCTCACAGCTCCCGCCACCGCATCCCTGCCTGCTCCGCCACCATCCCCTATAGCTCCGACTGAGCTTATTACCAAAAACGAAGAACAGATCCAACCATCTCAAAATCACACAAGTTCATCTCACGTACTATGACAATCATCACAGAAAAAGGAAGAACACACAATGAATTGAAACAAAAATCTAAGTCACAACCACATGAGTTTGATTTCATTCTCAAATCTTATTCATAGCCACATGTCTTCAATTTCATTATCAAATCTCGTACAACATCGATTTCATTCACTGTACAAAAAAGAAAAAAACTTGTCGGGTGCTGCTGTCGCCGGAGGCCGGGCCTGTCGCGCCTCCTCCGGTCAGCCTACCGCGCCTGGCCGGCCGCCGGCCACGCCCCGCGTCCCGCCGTGGCTACGCTAGAGGCGGCGCCGGCCTCGGCCCCCACCGTGGCCACATACCCGCGGCCCACACGCCCGCGAGCCCGCGCCCCGTTGTGGCCGCGCTGGAGGCCGCGTGCCCGCGCCACGCCATGGCCACCTGCATAGGAAGAGTAGAGAGATGAGATAAGAAAATGAGAGAAGACAAGGAATTGACTAGTGGTGGGAGAAGATAAGGGGAGGGAAAAAAATCCAATGGGGGAAGAGCTTTAGTCTCGGGTGGTGTTTCCACCCGAGACTAAAGGGGTACCCTTTAGTCTCGGGTTGTGTTTCTACCCGAGACTAAAGGGTACCCCTTTAGTCTCGGGTGGTAACATCACCCGGGACTAAAGGCCCCAATAATTGTCAAACAAAAGCAGTTTGACACCCCTCCTTTAGTCCGGGTTGGTAATACCAACCTGGACAAATGGTAGGGGCGTTCACGGGCATTTGAGGCCACATTGATGAAAGCCCTTTAGTCCCGGCTCCAAAGTTCAACCGGGACTAAAGGGGCGTACAAAAGGTCCTGACTCTACCAGTGCATCATACGAGGCCGAGCTGGCCAAACTGCGGAAGGAGGCTGAAGAGTTGGCCAAAACCAAAAAGAAGCTTTTAGTGATCCAGCATGAGGCTGAGGCAGCCAAAGTAATCCAAAGGCACAAAGCCAAAATTGCTAAATTGCAAGAAGAGATGTGTATCATAAAAGCCAAACAATCTTTAAGTTTCAACCAGCCTTCGCCTGAATATTCCGTACCCAACCAACCCACATTCACGGAGGGCAACATGCCTTTCACTCAACCCCCTCTATACACCACTTTCAGCCGTAATTCATAAACCCTTTTGAGTCTAGCCCTTCGAACCATGATATTCACATCATCTGCATGAGATCTTTGGACCCTAAATCGCCTCTATCTCAAGAAATCCAGGTTACTCCATGGCCACAATCTTACAGACCAGTTCCGCTTCCCAAGTTTTCAGGTCAACTCGATCCTAGACAATTCTTGATGAGCTATGAATCTACTATCCTTTCGGCCGGAGGTGATGACTCCGTGCTGGTAAAGTCTTTCATCATCACTGCAGATGAAGCGGTAGTGCAGTGTTACTCTCTCCTGAGCCCTGGAGTGATACATGGATGGGAAGATTTGAAGCAGCGGATCCTCTCGAATTTTCAAGGTTTCCAGCGTCCAGAGCTTACCGAGAGCGACCTTTTCTCTTGTAAGCAAAAGCACAAAGAACCTCTTCAAAACTATTTTAGAAGATTTGTACACCTCAGAGCCCAGGCACTAAATGTGTAGGACACCATCGCCATCAATGCTGCAATCGTGGGTTTGAGGGTAGGAAAATTTCGCTCACATCTTATGCACGAAAGGCCCAAAATAGTCCAACGCTTGTATGAGAAGTTCGAGAAGTATTGTCGCTCAGACAATGACTTCAGGATGTGCATGGAAGAGCAGTCTCATCAAAAGAAGTCCGCCAAAGTTAATCAGTCCGACGAAAGAGAATGGTCCAACGCCTCGCATGCCAACTCCAGAAATGTTTTCGGCCTAGAGGGAGAAAATGCTCTAGAAAATTCCAACCCCCAGAGTGATACTCCAAACCAAAATCCCAGCCCACCCAGCCCACCGCACCAAAATAAAGGCGGTAGAGGCAGAGGTCACAGCAGGGGCTGAGGCCACCAAGAGAAAAGAAAGTGGTACTGCATCTTCCATAAAGAGAACGATGACCACAACTCAATCTATTACCTAGACAAGAAAAGGTTTGAGGCTATCCTAGAAGAAGAGAAGAAGAAGAAAGAGAGGAACAACTTTGTAAACCATTCCGCCCCGGCTTGGCAAACCCCAAATTTTGGAAGGAACCCTTTCGCTAACCCTTTCCAGCCACCTCACTTACCACCATCTATCCCATGTTACACTCAACCGCCACCCTGGCAATCCCAAGTTTTCTAGGCACAAAATGTTGAGCGCAGGCCTATTGATCAACACCTTATCACCTCCTCCCCCAAACAATGGCCCAACCGCTCCACCTTTACCAGCAAAGCTTGAGGGCCAAAATGACCCATTACCATCCGTAGGAACCATCCTCCCCATTTCGGGTGGCTCCGCTCTGGAGTTTGATACCAAGAAGGACAGGAAGCATTACCTTCGTGAGGTCCAGAATATTTGTGTGGAGGGGAGAGTGGAAAGAACAAGACGGTCCCATATCCCAATCACCTTTTCAGAGGAGGATGTGAGATTACAAGGCTTTCCTCACAATGATGCCTTGGTAATCGAAGCTAGCATAGCAAGCTGGACTTTGGGAAAGCTCTTGGTCGATAATGGCTCGTTGGCAGACATAATTTTCACCGACGCTTACGATAAAATGGGGTTGAGCAGAAATCTCTTGCAACCTCCCGATACACCATTGTATGGTTTTGGAGGGTGTGTCATCCATGCAATAGGGAAAGTTTCGCTTCCAGTATCATTTGGCACTGTTCAAAACGCTAGAACAGAGTACTTGTTCTTTGATGTGGTGGAAATGTATTACCCATACAACGGAATCCTCGGGAGAGGATTTCTCAACAAGTTTGAAGCCATCATTCATCAAGCCTACTTGTGCATGAAAATACTAGCGACACAGGGGGTTATCACAATCTAGGGTCACCAAAATGATGGCAAAACCTAGAAAGAGGCAAAACTCCAGGTCAAAGAAATGTCAACGCTCTCGATGAGGCAGTCAAGGCTAAAGACATGGAGAAGAAGCAGACGAGCTGGCAAACAAAGCTGCCAGGGGGGAGGTGATGCCTCCAGATGTATTCTTTGAGATTCTGACTGCCCCATCTATCAAACCAGATAAGCAACCCCTCAGTACAGTCAATGCAATCGCAAGCTTGGATTGAAGGGCTCCCATCATCACTTTCCTCCATGGGAATTATGAGCCAATCGAAACCCACGACTTGAAAAGGATGCAAGCACGAGCGAAAGGCTATGTTCTCAAACATGACAATCTCTTCAAGCTAGGAGTGTGTGCACCATTGTTGAAGTGCATCACACAAGAGCAAGACAATGAGCTCATGAAGGAAATTCACAGTGGAATGTGTGGATCTCACATTGCAGTGAGAGGCTTAGCTGGAAAGGCTTTCAGGCAAGGTTTCTATTGGCCAATGGCAATAAGTGACGCTGAGCAGATTGTCAAGACTTGCAAAGCCTGCCACTTTGCAACCAAGCATCAATGAAGGTCAGGGGTTTTTTCACAGCTTATCACTTCTACTTGGCCATTGCAGTGTTGAGGCATGGAATAGTGGGACCGTTGCCTACAGCCCAAGGCAATTTCATGTTCGGTGTAGTAGCAGTTGAGTATTTCACCTTGTGTCCAGAAGAGCTAGCCAACGAGAGCGCCAGGGTTTTGGTGGGAAGCTCTCGTGAAAATGAAGAGGTAGACACAGACCTGGTAGAGATTGACAGGCTCGATGCAGTGGCAAATTTGCTGAAATACCAAAAAGAAACCAAAAAATGGAGAATCAATAAGGTTTCTCTAAAGAATATTCAGGTAAGAGATTTTGTGCTGAAGAGGAAAAAGAATGCTGATTCTGTAGGCAAGTTGCAATTTGTGTGGGAAGGGCCTTACAGTCTCACAAGCGGCGTTCGAGACAGGCATTTCGTCTCAAGGATGAGGAAGGTGTGGATTTACCACATTCGTTGAATGTGGATAACTTGTGTAAATTCTTTCCATAATGTAAATTAGTAGGAGTCAGTTGCATGGATCTATAAATGCGAGCGACTCGTAGGTTTTACTTTTTCTAGTCTTTACTTTCACTCAATTTAAATTCAATAACAAGGTGTGTATTCTTTTCCTCACATAGGGAGGACTCCACTCTGGAGCATGAGGTTTTTAACGAGGCAACCCTAATGTAAAATTACCTTTCCTCAATGCATGGAATAATTCCTCCCTACATTTTTCACCTTTTATTTCCATGCATGCTTTAAAGTGCTATCCACGGATAGCCCATTCCAAAAGCGAGTGCAGTGAAGTGCTACGCAAAAGTAGCCCACCCACAAGTGGTGAAACGCAAATGATTCACAAGAATCAGTTTTCTCATAGAGCTATTTTCGCAACAGCCCGTCCGCAAGGGATGCATCAAAAGCGATTCAATTTTGAATCGAAACAGTGTAAACGGTTCACAAGAATCAATGCTTTAAAAGAGATGTTTCTACAACAGCCCATCCGCAAAGGATGTGTCAAAAGCGAGTCATTTTTCATTCGAAGCAAAGATGAAAAGTTATCAGATTTCAAGTCGACTTTTAAGCGAAACCTGGCATCACACCAAGGCGCTAAGGCTCGATCAGGGAGAAACTTTCATTGTCAAAAAACAGCTCCAAAGCTATAATATCGACATTGTTTACGTGACCCCTAGTCCTACAACGCGATTCATACCTAGGTGTCGCATAGTAGGCTAACTTTTCTATGAAGAAAAGAAAAAATCTAAAAAATAAGCAAATTCATGCAAGACCTTTCGTAAACGTAGAAATCCTTAAGAGCAGCATCGTTTAGTGTAAACAGTCAAAAAAAGATTAAGGCGCGGGGTTTCGCGTGATACAACTTAAGTTTCTCAGCTTACATTCTCCTCATTCTCGAAGGGGGGAAGACATTTTCTTTCAGAAACATGAATCGAAAACGGTGAGAATGCCAATCTGAATACAAAATTCTCATGAAAAAGGTAGCTCTATACAGCTACCATCTAAGTACCATTCTCCGCGACTTTTAGCCATATCATAAACGAAGCAATGATCCATGTCTTCTTCACGTGGTTCTTCTTTTATCACTGAGGCTTCGTAGGTTGTTAGTTCTATTAGAGCGACCTTGCTAGTGTCGTTCATGGTCATAAAAAAGCAAAGTGGATAGTTGTGCAATGAATGGTAACGGCAACAAAATTCCCAAAACTCTTCAAAAGTTTTTTCAGGGTATCGATGTTGAAAAACCTTCCAGGATGCCCCACTGACACAGGTGTTGGCACGGTGAAAAGTCCTAGGCATCACATCCAACACTACATCTCATCCCGCATTTGTGAAAACAATCCACACAAAGTTTTACACCGCATTCTCAGAACATGTGCAATTTTACATCGAAGTAGTTCCTAAGAATTTCGACACATCTACACCTCTAAGGGTGGGTCAGTAGCTGAGTTTGGAGCCTGCTCTTCATGTCATAAGGGAGCAAGGGTTTCGCTAGTAACTGGATCTTGGATATCTTGTGCGGCATCGGCTACATCTCAAACGGGAGAGTTAGGCGCTGCAATTTCCGCGTCTTCGCCATCAGCTTGTGGGGGCCAATCTCGGTACGGCCTATAAGGCCCCAGGATCGCATTCGCACCATGCAGAGCCTGGTGCTCTCAAAGTTCCAGAGCTTGCTTCGCCTGGTCAAAATAAAGCTATGAGAAAATAAACACATCAAGAATACGATACATTCAAAGCCAATAAAAACAATCAAAGAGAGCGTAGGATTCAAAGATAAAACCTTGGCAAGTCGACCGGCCGCCTTTTTCCGCGTGTGTTCGCGATCGCTTTCCGAGCAAAACTTGCGAAGAATGATCTTGGTAATCGTGTCAACAGTCTTATTAGGGGCTGGCATTTCTCCCAAAGAAGGAAACTCAAATCCGCGAGTTCCAAAAACCTTAAAGTGGTCACAGCCACACACCTCTAGTAGTTGAAAAATAGCCTCAGAGCTCGTGATCGCTCCATAATCTCCAACCTTGGACATGGTATCTAGGAGGACTTTCAATTCATCATTCATCCAAGTATAGTAACTATCAATGTTATCAGTAACTTGGAAACTCTAGGTTTCAGCGCCATATCGCTCTAACACTCGGCGATAGGTGTGAGCCACGTGACCTCCCCATTGGTGGCAATAAGATTCATTGTCCTCGAGAGTTTTCTCCGACTCGGCTTTTGTTTTCTTCAGCTCATCAATTAGAGCGTCCCGAGTGGTGATCTGAACTTGACTCGCGTCGAGCTGATCAACCGTATCGCGAAGCTCTGCCCTGCATTGCTCGTAGCATTGTAAACCCTTTTCCAACTCTCGCTTTAAGGCGTCCATAGCAGTTTTTTGCTTGGAGCATTGCCCTAACAGATCTTGGACTTGGCCAGTGAGGTGCTTACTCTCTTCTTTCAGCCTTTCATTTTCTTCACGGAGTTTTCGATTTTCCTCTAACAGGCGTAGGTTGTCAGCACGAGAGTCAGCCGTGATCTTTTCATATCCTTTTCGACCAGCAACTATTCCCTTAGAAAGAAAGGACTGCATAATATCTAATAGTTGCTTGCCGTCAAGGTTCTCCAAAGAGTTCAGAAAATATGTATCCACAAAAAAGAATAGATTTTCAATCAAAACCTTGAACGACCGATTAGGCGACCAGAGAGGGGGGAGTGAATAGGAGCCGATAAAAATTCTTCTCGAAGGAGATTGAAACTCCAACAAGATGAACTCGCTCAATCGGACCCCCCAAAACGCACGCTCCACACTTCTACCTTCTGTTTGCCGAAACCACGTAGCCACTGGAGTGCTACTGGTCCTAGGAACAAACACTACCAGCAACCTCAACTCCTGCACACCCACGACAGCAGAAACAACTCGGGAGCCGACTGTCCAGAGGGGGGCGGTTAGACCGGGTATGGGGGGCGGTTAGACCGCCTCCATCAGGCAACCAAGAAATCCTCCGAAACACCTCTCCAGAGCACCAAAACGCACCACAGTTTCACCAACAGAGATCTCTAGTCAAGTCCAAGCTAGCTACCAAGAAATCTTGGCGAAAACCAAACTACTCCTAGGGGCCTAGGGGCGGTTAGACCGGCTAAGGGGCGGTCTAACCTCCTGTACCCAGCAAAGAACTCCAAGCAAGAACTCCAAGCAAACAGCATGAAAACGACCCAAAATTTCACCTGAACGCTCCTCTGATCAAAGCGAACAAACTCACAGAGGAAAATCCGGCAAAATCAAAACCTTCACCTGGAAGGCCCAGGGCGGTTAGACCGCCCCTTCCAGAAAACCTACCCGCAGGTCAAACCTCAACTTCCCATCGCCCGATCCCCCGAATCACTCCACGGATTGCAACGAAACTTCGGGAATAGCTGGGTTACCTCCTGGGCAACCTCTACCTCAAAGGAATCGACCCGAATCGCTAACAATCAAGAGGAATCGAAGAAATCGTCTCTCTAGGGCAAGAACTCAGCCAACTCGAAAAACCACCAAATCATGTCCGATTCAAGGGAGATTTGGGGGCAAAGTCACCATACAAAGAGGCACAAGGTCCTCATACGTGACACCCAACAAAATCCCTAAGAAATCATCCTCAAAACTCTGCCAAGAAAATCACAACAAAGAGCTCCGAAAATCACCACAAAGAAGGACGAGAAAAGCACTTCACGGCCTTGAGGAACCACGCCGAACCATCTATACATACTATGAAGGTTCGTACAAGGTCTAGATTGCCACCCATACATCCATCCCTCTCTCTAGATCTTTAACTTAAGCTCTCAAGCTAGTCCTAGAAAACTAGAGGAAAATAAGGACAAAAATAAGAAAACAAATGAGCTAGGGTCCCAAGAGTTGGCTGCCATCCATCCCCTCAAAGAGTATATATGGAGGCACCCAAAAGACTAAACTACCCTTACTTAATAACTAGGGATACAAGCCCCTCAAGGGCGAATTTGGCAGTCTTTTGATTTTCTCCATCGGACGGACGCCCAGCGACTGCAACCTGCTTAGCCTCGACGCAAGCCTTGCGATCCTGACGCGTGTCCTCCGCTTTGAAGCTTCTCCGCGCCAGCGACCAGGGCGGTCAGACCACCACCCCTGGGCGGTTAGACCGGCCAGGAGGTCAGACCGCCCCTCCTGAGCGGTTAGACCGACCTGGGTGGCCGCACTTCCTCGTCGAGTCTTTGGCCTCGGTTTTGTGGCTCAACCGAGTAACCTAGTGGTTTTCTGGTGAACCACTACAAACCTCGCGAACTCGGTGTAGCCTTCGCCAATCTCCACTCATGACTCAGCTCCCACGTAGTCGCAGCTCGACCTTAGTTTTGAGGCTCTACCAAGAAACCATCCACGACTTCGTCCCGCTGTTCTTGCCACCATGCGGCACGCACTTGACTCCGCTGGCCACCGGGTTCCTCGAACCAAGCCTACTTGTCTTCTCCACACCTGGAGGCCTCACCGGCGACGACCTTTCGCGCTTGTTCTTCACCTGCACCAGCACTAGTCAAGCCGCAACATGCACCTGCAATACTTGGCCAAGAGTCAGTCTACACAATGTTGTCAATCACTCATCACACTAGGAAGCGACCATGCACCGGTCCTCGACCACACATGGTCCTCAATGTGCCCCTTGATGATTGCATTGACAACACATAAGATTTGGTAATCAAAGAGAAAAGAAAAAGAAAAGGAACAAATAAAAAGAAACCTCAACAAGCGATCGAAAGCCAAAGAAAGGCAAAGAGCAAGATTCTGCTCACTTTGCCCAGGGCGGTTAGACCGCCTACACCAGGCGGTTAGACCGCCCCATGTGACTGGCCCTGCACCAAACTGCTCAAAATTTGCCCGAACCAATTGGAACACCTTCCAAATGCTCCCAGGTGCCCAAAACATGCACAAACTTCTCCCCCTTGTTGACAATGCATGAATCAACGCAAAATGCGAAAAGTTTCAACATATAGCTTCTCAAATATACAAAATTCATCACAAGATGCTACACATGTCCAAATGAGCAAGTTAGATACTCTGCAGGTTCGTAGTGACCTCAACTACATGATCACCAAGTTTCACAACCATTGGACAAGGCTAAAAAGGATTTGAGCAATTTTGCGAAAATTTACCCTCTCATGAGCAAAGTCCTAGATATGAGCAAAACATGTAAAAATAGCAAAGCTACACAAACTTCATGCTAGGACAACCATTCTAATCATAAGACTATCATAAACACCCGCAAGCACCTCATGTCATGTCAAAGCCACCAAGCCATGTGCCTACTTCTATATATGAGACTTCTCATTGGTAGGAATCATGCAACGGTTTATACTACTAGAAATCTATACATCAATGACGATTACCTCGTGACGGTAATATTATTCGTCACTGAAAATGCTTTATCTATGACAAATTTTCTAGCTTCGTCATTACTGAAATGTGACGCAGCCAAGGCGTAAAAAAATAATGACGATAATCAAAATCGCATCATAGAAATACTGAATAACATCGTCATTAATAAGATGGATCGTCTGGTGCACCTTCTTGACGAACTAAATTGTCATCGATTGATTTTGGTCAAAGTAATGCAACGACCAGTAGGGCCCACATTGACGACATGGCGGTGCGGTCGCAGCAGAGGGACACACATTGTCGACGTGGCCGTACATGGCATTGCAGGCCTAGGTGGCGGTCCCACATGATGATGTGGCGTCGATGAAGTGGCAGTACGGTCCCACGTGATGATGTGGTGTTGCAGAATGTTTTGTTTTTCTTTTTTTGGCAAAAAATCGTGTGCGCGGGAGGTTTCGAACCGGCGACCCACCGCTGGAGAGTTTCGTGCCTTAACCACCAGACTAACTGATGCTTGTTGTCTTAGGTGTAGGTATTTTTTATTTGTGTTCATACTAACACGATATATCAACGCAAACCAACATGAGATCGTGGGCCCTATTCCTCAGGTCCATCACGATACCTGGCAGCGGCAAGTTCCGTGATTTCGCTGGGACCTGGAGTCTTGGCGGCGGCGTTTTGGCGACGTACGTCAACCCTGGTGATCGGTGCCTGTCAACGCTGATTGCTTGGCACGAGAGGTCGATCAACGGGGTCCTCGCCGGCACGAGAGGTCGATCGACGGCCTGGACGTGGCGCCTGGACTTGGGTGCACGAGCTTTGTGCGTGGACAGGACGTGGTGGACGTGCATTGCGGCTGCGGAGCAACGTCAGCTGAGCGGCATCGTTTACTCGTGCGTGTATCGCTGTACAAGTTCCAATCTCTCAGTAATATAGTTATAGCTCATGTTGATTACGTACATATGATTTTCAAAATTAATTGCATGATATTTATTTTTTTAAAAAGTATTCTTAGTTTTAATCTTAATTTTCTTTTCATGCAAAATCGTTTTAATATTTTGTAGCAATAGATTATAATTTTTGTTTTCTTACAGATGGATAGAAGTTTGATATTTGGGACACAGTTCACACTGGCATATATTAACGGAGTTCAAGAGTTTATGGATTTTGTTAGTGCCAGATTTCCTCAAGGTGGCCATGTACCTTGTCCATGCACGTGTTGTGTTAATCTAACTTGGCGGCCTCAGCCATTGGTACATGACCATATACTCATTCATGGCATGGCAGCTACATACACTAGGTGGATTCATCATGGGGAGCCGGCAGATGCTGCAATGATTGAGAATTTGGAGCAGGGGGGCCAAGGAAATCATCATGATGAAGGGATACAAATGGATGTGGATGATGATGATTACAATGAGGATTTCGGAGTACCAGAGATGTTAGGAGATCTTTATGCAGCGGCAGAGGCGAATGGAGAGCAGCCAAGGTTTGCAAAAGTACTTCAAGATGCGAAGAAGCCACTAAGCGAGGGATCTGGCCATTCAAAATTTTCTTTTCTGGTGAAGTTGTTGTATGTCAAATCTCGTTATCGAATAGGCAACACAGCATTTTCCACAATGATGAAGGTATTGTCAGAGGGATACCCTCAAAGTGAGTTGCCGATTTCTTATGATGGGACCAAGAATTATCTTCGTGAATTGGGCCTGGGTTTCGAGAACATCCATGTGTGCAAGAACAATTGTGTCTTGTTTCGAAAGGATAATGCTGATTTGAATGAGCGCTCAGTATGCAATGAGTCTAGATGGCAAGATGGTACTAGGACAAAGAGAGTTCCACATAAGGTTTTGAGGCATTTTCCTCTCGTGCCTAGGTTGCAAAGAATATTTGCTGCAAAACAAACTTCTGAGGAAACACAATGGCATAAGAAAGTGAGGAAGCTAGTCGATAATCTAATGAGCCATCCAGCTGATGGGGAAGCATGGAAGGATTTTGATAAGAAGTTTTCAAAATTTGCAGATGATCCGAGGAACTTGAGGCTTTCCTTAGCTACCGATGGATTCAATCCATTTGGCAACATGAGTACCCAGTACAGTATGTGGCCTGTGCTTGTGACACCGTTGAATCTGCCACCATGGGAATGTGTCAATCCAACAAATTGTTTTATGTCTTTACTCATACCAGGTCCAACATCTCCAGGAAAGGATTTTGATTTGTTCCTTGAACCCCTAATAGAAGAACTGCTAGATCTATGGAAGGGTGTGAAGACATATGATGCATGTACTGGTGACACGTTTGACCTTCGTGCTGCCGTGCTATGGTGTGTACATGATTTTCCTGCGTTGAGCACTTTATCTGGTCGAACAACAAAAGGGAATTATGCATGCACTCATTGTGACAAGGATCCGTTGTCTCTGTCTATAAGGAATAAGCTTTGTTACATTGGACATCGTCGGTACCTTAAAAGGACACATGCTTGGCGGAGAAGCTTAGCTTTTAAGGGTAAGACTGAAAACAAATATGAGCCAGGCAAGTTCACATTGAAGGAGGTCGAAGCAGAGCTAGAGAAGGTCAAACATATGAGGCCGGGGAAGCATCCCGCAAATACTACAAAAAGGAAGCGCAATGAGGGTCCAAAGATTTATAGCCGCAAAGTTGGGTTGTGGAGATTGCCATATTGGAAAGATTTGCTGCTTCCACATAATCTGGATGTCATGCACATAGAGAAAAACATATGTGAAAACCTTCTTTGCACACTCCTCAAAGTCGATGGCAAGACCAAGGACACAACCAATGCAAGGCTAGATTTGCATGATATGGGTAAAATTGCTCAGAAAATTGTACTGATGCACATAACACCATAGTGTGGCTCCATAAACATACCTTTAAAGTTTCAAAGCATTTGGAGAAAGTGAGGGTACACATTCCCTCAACCAGGAGAGATGTTACTCTTTTGTTAACAAAAAGCATGATCACTTTGTCCAAACCATCACATAACTGTAGGGGATGTTTATGGAGCCATAGTACGATGTTGTGTGCATTTGTGTAATTTTCTGAGCAATTCTACCTATTAATGTAATTATTTTTTGAATTAACAAACAAAAAATGTTAAAATACCCTACCTTGTGTAGAGAATTCTCAAACCATGCAAGGACACTTCATTTTGATGTATGACTATGAGGAAAAAGTTTCAATCGATTCTGAGATATTGGTGAACCACATTGTAGCAAAAGGCACACATGCCTCACACATAGCCTTGTCACTTAGTGAAGGGTGTTCATGGGTGTGAGAGATGTGTTGTGCCACTTTGGCCAAATCTTTTCAAATTGGTACATCATGATCATAGACCATAACTAATTAATAAACAAGCAAAAAAAGTCCAAAAAAAGTCTTGTACTTCTTCAAAATGCAATTGTAAAACTGCAAAAAAATGTTAAAACAAAAAAAGGCCCTTATAGGGATCGAACCCTGGAGCTGAGTATTGGAGCTGGTGGGACAATCCATCGTGGTACTCAAATGTGATTGATATGAGACCAGATCTACCGTTTTTATTGTAATGAACACCCCGCAGATGGAACAAAAAGGCGCCAAAAAAATTTCGGGGTGGGGCGTCGAGTGGACTAAGTTTCCGCCAAAAATAAATTTCGCTGGAGCCATTTAACCCATTTCCCCACTCCCAGCTCACCCCCACGTCTCTGTTCTCATCTTCTCCCCCATTTCTCCAACCCTAGTCTCCGCCGCCGGGAGACAACCGCCGTCGACGCGGGAGATTCTCGCCCACGACGAGCTGCGAGGTAATCCCTCCCCCCTACATCTCGTTGGCTCCTTCATCTATCTCCCCAATCTACGTCTCTCTCGCCGCAACCTAACCCTAACTACCACCAGTTCTGGATCGTCGATGCACTCTTCGCACATGCCAACCTGACCGTCCAGTAGAATCCACCGCACCAGCTGAGATTCATCTTCGAAGACCCCTACATGGTGGCAACAAGGGGTCAAGGTAGGAAGAAAGCGGCACAAAAAGACCAAGGTCAGCGATCTGAACATTTCACATTTTTTCAGTTTTGACATGGTGTGTTCGATGGGAGTTCAATGCTTTCAGTAGTTGTTAGACTTGATTCAATAATTTCACAGCAATGCATCTGGAATTTGTTAATCAAAATGCAATGACACTTGATTGAACCCACTGCAATGTTTGATTATGTAGTTGCTATTCCTAATCTGAATGTTACTGTGTCAGAATAATGCAAATAAAAATCTAGTACATTGCGCATAGATTTTTTTAATTATTTTATAATTTAATTACATTGCACTAGGTTAAAATGGTTGGTTCAGTTTTCATGAATCTGTGTTGGTAGGAACTATTCACTATGGTCACAGAAAGAATAGCAATTTTGCTTCACTAGCACGTCCGTTACACACCTTATCGAGAAAACTCCGTTACACTTAGATAATAAATCATATATTACCCAAATAGTAGTACTTCAGTTATACACCTCTTATCTTATCAATCTTTAGCAGACAGCACATTCTCTTACCTCGTATTTCACTCCTTTGAAGTAGATTTAACTCTTACCTCTTAGTTCAATCCTTACCGTTATCTAATAGCTAAAATTTGCTTGTTCATGTAAGAACCTGCGAAAAGTGAATATGAGAAGAGACGGGACGCCCAAGTAGCAGCGAATTTAAAGAAGTTTGAAGACCTTGGACTGACCAAACTAACATCTGGTTTAAATAATTCAATTCCACAACTTGCACCAACGAAGGGGAAAAAATCAAGAACCAACAACGAACATAGTGATTCGGATACATCGGAGTATCTTGTTGAACAAGATGTTCAAGGAGATAGTGATGATGATGACTCTGAATTTGAATCTGATTCTGTTGAGCAGCCAATTCCCCTGGCTATTGAGGTGCTTATTTTAATGTTTGAAATCTGTTATTTACTTAATGCTTGTGGATACAGATGCAATATTTTCTTTCATACTTGTTGTTTCAAATGTTTCCTATTGCTAATATATGCACGTCACTTACATTGTTTTTACACAGTTTCCTACAGGTAGAGGGAAAGTGAACACTTCCAAGAGGAAGAAGAACATTCCAAACATGGCGCCAGGAGGTAGGCAGCCCAAGAGAGTGAGGGCAAGTAGAGGAACAGATCTGGAATCTGCTAGAGCTTCCCAAATGTTAGCAAAGAGGGTGGCAATCGAAGCTAGAAATGGGCCGAATGAAGAAGAATCTAGAACCGTGAATGCTGAAATACCCCAAAGCTCAAGCTCGTCGCTACGACTAAGGATAATGTACATGGTGGTCAAAACATGTCAAGTGATGATCGGGACAATTTAGTCGTCGATCGGGACAACACGATCCCTCGTTGAAGACAATTTAGCTGGTGATCAAGACAATCAAGACAATGAAGGCATGTTATAGATTCTTTCTCATTGTTAATGCCATATCTTATGTTGCTTTCCATGGAACTAAACGAATTTACATGCTAAATCTGTTTTGTAGCTACTGCAGAGCGAGCTCCGCGGAGGCCCAGGCCACCCACCAAGGGAACACTGCTGACTAGAATGACTAAAACTATGGGAAGGAGGTTGCCCATTAGTATTGATGAAGGCAAAAAAAGGCCAGCTGAACCTGTTTAGGCTGCCAAACTAGCATCAGAGGCTGGTGTCATCGTTCGGGACAAGTATCCCATCCTACCTCATTGGAAAGAATACAAGAAAGATAAGTTGCTGTACAAGGGCTTTGCGGGCAAACTCTCCGTAAGTGCATAAGTGTTTTATTTGTCACTTTGTATACCTGCTTATCATGTCAGTGAATGCAATACTGTTTATAATGACAATGTCGCTTGGCAATTAATGCTGAGGACAAACCAACTGAGGAAGCTGTCTTAGATGTGATGCGCTCCATACAGCGACAATAGCGTTACCGGCTGAAAAAGAAGTACTTCGATGGTGTACCAGCAAATGAGGTCAGGACAACCTCACCAGTTTCTACCATGGACGATGCACAATGGAGGGCACTTGTTGTACATTGGTCTGACCCAAAGAACATGGTATGGGTATCTGCTCATATAATTTTCATTCACATTTACTTTCCTGAACATATCACTTTAACTCATCTATGAAGGATCAGATGGCGACTAGAGAGGGGGGGAGTGAATAGGAGCCGGTAAAAATTCTTTCCAAAGAACCCGGCCTATACCCTAGTCAAACCCCGGTCACACACGAGCGATGGATCGAATTACACACCAATCGCCAAGACCACGAGGTTATGGATCAACCTCTAGCCTTAGGAACGATTCCTTGAAGCACACGCGGAAGCACGAAAGAAGGAGGGGAGGAATCGAACCAAGAGGCAAAGCGCACAGGCTCTGGCGGACCGTCCGGCAAGGAGGGGCGGACCGTCCGCGCAGCCTCGCGGACCGTCCGACCCGAAGCCGCGGACCGTCCGCGCCAACACCGCGGACCGTCCGGCCCTACGCCGCGGACCGTCCGTTAAAGCACACAGAACCACCAGAAACGACCCGAGAAAAACGGACCGTCCGCCAAGGCCGGGCGGACCGTCCGCGCGGGTCACGGACCGTCCGCTACTCAAGCTCGGACCGTCTGCAAACCAGCTACAACAAAAACCAAAAGCCAAACCGGATCGAGAGCAAGGACGCGCAAGAACACGACGAACACGCGACGAACCCTAGCCGCGCGGACCGTCCGCCAGCACCCCGCGGACTGTCCGCCAGGTGCGGACAGAGTAGAAAACGCCCGACACCGAAAGTCAACTCCCCCAAATCATCATCGGATTTCCCAAACGGTTGAAGCTATGGAGACAAGGGTTTGGGGACTTGAAAAGCATCACACAAGGATGCTATAGCCCAAAAATCTTGCCTCCTAACTCCCTAAATCACCGGGAATCGCGAATCCTTTGAGCACCACCAAAAGCTAGAGCACCGAACGAAAAACTGCGAATCCAAGTGGTTTCCCGGCGTTTGAGGGCACTAGATCAATCACAAAGATGCACGAGACATCTATCCATGTATCCCTAAAAGAAATCCGAGGAGAAACCCACTCAAATCCGCGGAATCACACCGAGAACAAAGGCACGAAAACAAGCACAAAAGACCACGAAAAACAACCCCGAATCTTCTATACAAACCAGGAAAGATTCACAAGGTCTAGCATGCCGCCCTAGCATCCATCCCTCTCAACAAATCTTTCATGAAGCTCTCATGCTAGCCTAGAGAAAATGGAAGGAAAATAGCTACGAAAATGAGAAATGGGAGGGAGGAAATGAAACCCTAAGTCGCGGAGAGAGAGAGCCATCCACACACACTCATGGCTTATATATCGGGTCCCGCCGGGAGTGGTAAATGACTCGACTACCCCTAACTTAACTACTGGCGATACAACCCACGTAGGGGCATTTAGGTAATGTTTGTGGGTCTTGCCATCAGACGACCACGCCTTTGCCGCACCCCGCGTCCTCCCGACGCAAGCCATGCGATCCCGCCGCGTGTCCTCCGCCTCGAAGCTTCCCGACATGCCCGGATCCCGTCTCCGTCGTGTTGGGCCCTCGGACTTGGTTTTGAGGCCCAAACCAAGAAACCGTCCGCCGATGGTTTTGTGGGCAAACCACCAAACCCCGCGTGCCCGGTCCGGCCTCCCGCCAAACCACTTGACTTGACCGCCACCGTGCACCGGCTCGATTGTCCATGACTTCATCTTGCTCGTGTCGCCACCATGTGGCCCGCACCCAGTCCCGCTGTCCACCGGGTCCCTTGAACCGAGCCTACTTGTCTCTCCATCTCCCGGAGGCCCCTCAAGGCTGAAGACCTTTCGCGCCCGTTCTTCACCTGCAACAACACGAACTAGGCCGCGGCCTACACACTCGCGCACTAAGCCAAGAGTCGGTCCAACACCCGTTGTCAATCACTCATCACCGAGGAGCGGTCATCCATCGACCACCGGGACGCTCCCGGTCCTCAATCTCCTCCTTGATGAGTGCATTGACAACACACAACGCGAAATGAAATTCGAGAGAAAGAAAGAAAGGAAGAAGAAAGAAAAACAAAGAAGCTCAACTCATGACCAAAACCAAAGAAAGGCAAAGAAAGGTCACAAGCCAAGCAAAGCACAAAATCCACACCGAAAACAAGCAAGAAAGCTCCCCCCGAACAAATGCAAGCTCCCCCGAACATGTGGATGCAAACTTCCAAATTTCAGCTCACCTCTTCTGAATTTTCATTAAGCTCACCTCTTCTCCCCCTTGTTGACAATGTATGAATCAAGGTGAAAATGCAGAAATGCAAAACAAAGCATATAAACATCTACATGAGCTTCTCAAATAGGCCAAATCTAATGTCAAAGGCTAAAGATGAGACAAAGATCACACATATGAATCATAGTATAGTCAAAGCATTGCCACAAGTAATATATGAAAATACAAGCATGTGACAAAGCAAAATTTTCAGATTTAAGCAGTTTTACCAAAAGAAGGCTCGCTTCACATGTAAAAGCCTCTCCATGTCACACTTGAGCCACAAACATGCATACCATTCAAAGATCATACAAGGGTATCAAATTCTCGGCAAAAGATCATGGCAAACACCCATAAAGAAAAGCATGTCATGTCAAAGCTCATGAGCCATGTGTCCACTTCG
Organism: Cenchrus americanus; assembly: GCA_947561735.1. NCBI lineage: Eukaryota > Viridiplantae > Streptophyta > Magnoliopsida > Poales > Poaceae > Cenchrus > Cenchrus americanus. Next base: position 196,371,124 of record OX387242.1, read on the forward strand.
GGGAGACTTCTCCACAGGTGAACATCATGCAACATGTTTTGCACCCATATGTGAAAGATAAGATATTTTAAGCACAAACATGATGGATGGAGCATTTTTCAAGCATTTTACACTTCTTTTCAAGATTAAATCATTTCATGGTACATGAAGTGCCTTTGCGGCAAAAAGAAGCTTATGCTCCCCCATGAATGCAACATAGGCTAAACATTCACAATGATATTCGGCCTTTGGTCCAAATGCAAGAACAAGGCATCCAAGCACAATCTAAGCATGAAAAGCACATCTAGACCAAACTGTGACATGGATACACAACTACACACAAGTGGAGCATATTTCATCAAAAATTAGTCAAGATTAGCATTTATTTCAAAAGAGGCTATCTCACCACACATATATCTCAAATATTCCAAGAGCATAGCCTCACATCACCATTTCTCCACACATATGACCAATATCTCACAAATAGCCAAAGAGACTCAAATATGGCATATGAAAGAAGCTCATCATCCTAAAATGCAATATGATACAAATGCAACATGATATATGACAAGATGGCTATCCTACCATGGTTTGTACATCAAGCAAAGCATGTATATACATCAAAGTAAACATGGTATGATACATATGATACAAAAGGAAATCCCCCAAGAATCAACTAGAAAGGGAAACAAACCCCAAGTTCCCCCCGCAAGCGCACAAATGTAGCTTGGTCGAGAGGATTTGTAAAGATGTCGGCTAGCTGATCTTGGGTAGGGACATGGCTCAAAACAATGGTTCCTTTCTCCACATTGTCCCTCAAGAAATGATACCTCACTTCTATATGTTTGGTTCTGGAGTGAAGCACTGGGTTTTTGGCTACGCTTATGGCACCGGTGCTATCACAAAGAAGTGGGATGCGGGTGCACTCCTCACCAAAGTCTCTCAAAGTGTATGAAATCCACAACAAGTGGGAACAACAACTCGCGGCAGCAACATACTCCGCCTCGGTGGTAGACCGAGCTACACTAGAGCGCTTGCGGGAAGACCATGAGACCAACGAAGACCCAAGAAAGCGGCAAGTGCCGAAGTAGACTTCGTCTCGACTCGACATCCGAAGAAAATCCGCATCGGAAAAACCATGAAGAGAAAGAGTCGAGGAGGAAGAATACCAAAGGCCAAGACCAAGGAGGATCGTAGGTACCGAAAATCCTCTTGACGGCCCGTCGATGTGATGTCCTCGGCAAAGCTCGAAAACGAGCGCACGGACACACGCCGAACCGTATGTCCGGCCTCGTCGCGGGTCAAGTAGAGGAGGGAGCCGATCATGCTCCCGTACTCCCGCCGGTCCACCGGTTCTCCGTCCTCGTCCGCATCCAAAGTGGCCGTACTCCCCATGGGAGTCGACATCGGCTTCACATCTTGCATCCGGAACTTCCTCGCATGTCTTTCGTGTACTTGGTCCGGTGCACAAATGTATCGTCCTTCACTTGCTTGATGCGGCACCCCGAGAAAATACTGCAACTCGCCCATCATGCTCATCTCGAACTCCCTGCTCATCTCTTCTGCAAACTTGGCAACAAGGTTATGTGACGAGCCACCAAAGACAATATCATCCACGTATATCTGAACAATCAACAAGTCATTTCCATGCTTGAGGAGAAACAAGGTCCTATCCACGGTACCCATCACAAACCCTCTGCTCAAAAGAAAACCTCGCAATCTCCCATTCCAAGCACAGGGCGCATGTTTCAACCCATACAGAGCCCTTTTTAACCTGTACACCCTGTGTGGGTACAACTCGCTCTCAAACCAAGGTGGCTGCTTCACATACACCTCCTCCTCTATGACCCCATTCAGAAAAGCACTCTTCACGTCCATCTGAAACAACTTGAACCCTTTAGCCACGGCAAAGGCTAGAAGGATTCGAATTTCCTCAAGACGGGCCACAGGAGCAAAGGTCTCCTCATAGTCGATCCCCTCCTTCTGACTAAACCCCTGAGCAACAAGTCTGGACTTGTTCCTCACAACCATCCCATTCTCTCCCTCTTTGTTCTTCCAAACCCACTTGGTTCCTATGGGATGGCAATTTGGAGGTGGTTCAACTAACTCCCACACCCGGTTCCTCTCAAAGTTTTCCAACTCCTCATGCATAGAATTGACCCGGTTTGCATCGATAAAGCATGTCCAATGTCCTTGGGCTCAAAAGTAGCAACAAAAGCAGCATGAGCAAAATGAGAGGAATTCCTGGACCTCGACCGTGTAGTGCATTCGTCGATGTTCCCAATGATCTTCGACAGGGGATGCACTTCTTGAATCCGCCGGGGAGCCTCACGCCTCAAGACTACCTCCCCCTCAACTTCAGCTTCTCTCGCCTGGTCCTCTTGTTGCACCGTCGTTGTCCATGAAGTAGACGGTCCACGCTCCATAGTGGTCGTAGGGGAAGTAGTGGGTACACACTCAGCTTCAGGCGCATGGTTCTCCCCATCATCATCTCCAGCTTCATCCTTCTCCTCTTCAAAGAGGTCCTCGGCCGTCTCTTCGTCACCTGCACATTCAAAGCCAAGAGAGGTACATGGCATTGTCTCGTCGAAGGTTACCTCGCAAGTCTCCATGATTTTGTTAGTCTCAAGGTTAAGTACCCTATAGGCTCTAGAGTGGTTAGCATATCCAAAGAAAATACCATCACTAGACCTAGCCTCAAACTTGTCGAGTTTTCCCTTCTTCAGAATAAAGCACTTGCATCCAAAGACTCGGAAATGACTCACCTTGGGTGCCCGACCATGCATCAGCTCATAACGAGTCTTCTTCTTGAAAGCTCGCAATAAAATCCTGTTGGAAACATGACAAGCCGTATTGACCGCCTCAGCCCAATACCTCCTAGGAGTCCTGTGCTCATCGAGCATCGTCCTAGCCATCTCACAGAGAGTCCGATTTTTCCTTTCCACGACTCCATTTTGAGGGGGCGCATAAGGGGTCGAATACTGATGTTCAAGACCTAGATCACGACAAAAGGCATCAAAACGAGAGTTCTTGAACTCTGAGCCATTATCACTGCGGATAGCTCGAATAGCATTCCCATGCCTCTCATTTTTCAACCTCATGATCAGATCTCGAACAAAACCAAATGTCTCACTCTTGTCTTCCAAGAAAAACACCCAAGCATAGCGAGAGTAATCGTCCACCACAACAAGGACATACCACTTCCCACCCACCGAGCGAACTCGAGCTGGCCCAACAAGGTCCATATGCAACAGCTCTGTCGGACGCACGGTCATGACATCGGTCAGGGGTGGATGGGGAGTGGCTACCATCTTGCCATGCCTACAAGGAGCACAAACCAAATCCTTCTCAAGCTTCAACCTCGGCAATCCTCGGACAAGGTCAAGACCACTCAAGCGGGAAACCAAATCAAAGCTCAAGTGTCCCAACCGCCTATGCCATTTCCACAAATCAGAAGAAGGACCAGCCATCAAACAGCGAGCAGGACCCAAAGAACGAGAGAAATCAGCCTTGAAAATCTGACCCTCGGGGATGATCATACAGACAAGATCACCTCGAGAATCAAGCAAACGAGACTCGCCAGACTTGAAACGCACCTCAAAACCCTCATCAAGCAACTGAGACACCGAAAGAAAATTGAAACCCAAAGACTTCACAAGAGCCACTCTCTTCAACGTTACCTTGTCACTCACATGCACAACACCCTCCGAAAGCACCCTTCCTCGTCCATTGTCCCCAAATGTGATGTACAATTTTTCCTTCACTGGGGTGAGGCTGGAGGACCACTTCTTATCTCCGGTCATGTGTCGAGAACACCCGGAGTCGATCAACCAAATGTCCTCCAAGCCTCCCCGCCCGTAGTCGAAACAAGAACGAGAGTGAGCTAGCGACTCGACACTGGGGTTAGCACAAAGAAAGTTAAACCAGTGTCGAGCCATCTGCTCAAAAGAGGGGTTAGCAAACATCATTTCCTTGCCACCAAACTTCCCATGTCCCATGGAAGGAGTACGAGTACCACGAGGGGGAAAACGTGGTCCGTAGTTCCTCTGGAACCCAAAGCTGCGATCATCTCCCCTAAACCCGTATTGTGGACGAGTAGGAGGACGTCCAACAAAACCACCACGAGCCCGACCAAACCTCTCACCAGCACACACACCATCATCTCTCCTCACAAACCTACCATTCTGAGCCCCAAGTCTACCAACACTCTTCACACTTCCCACACCCCGTGGAAGTGGCACTCTAGGCTCAGGAATACCATGAGGCTGGCGATACCTGTCCTGGTTCGCTTGCTCCCTAGCAAGCCTCTCATCCCTCTTCCTCTTGTAGCAAAACTCCGCAAGATGCCTCTCCTTGACACAATACTCACACCTGAAGGGGATGGGTTTTGGTTTTGGCTCTGGCTTCTCTCTAGGCTTCTCACCCTTCTCACCCACAAACTTCACCGGTTTTTGGAAGTCATTTGTCTTAGGTGGGAATTTGGGTGGATCTTGGGTTGTGTCAAGCTTGTTGCAAAGGTGGTTGGGCTTTGGTGTGAAAGAGTTCTTGGGTGCTTTTGGAAGTGGGACTTGGATATCTCCAATCACCTAAAACTCGGGGTTAGACTCAACACACTTCTCATACACACTCTCCCCACTGTTCTCTCCCACTTTCTCACCCAACTTCTCAAAACCCAAACCACGACCATCCGCTCTCTTGAACTCCTCAATCATGATTTTCAATTGAGGTTCCTGCCCAGACAACCAACCCAACACCTTCCTCAAATAGTCATTCTCCTCATAGATGACATCCAAACGGGAAGTAAGTTCAAGATTGCGCAAAGTAACTTCATCACAGCTAGTGCATGCATTGACAACAAGAGATTTCAAAGATGCTTCCAAAGAGCTAATAGTAGAACGAGCATCAACAAGCTTAGCATGCATAGTAGGACATGATTTTCAAGCACCAAGCAAAGTGGGTCTAGCCTTAAGCTCATCATATTCAGTCCTAAGAGCATCTAGCTTAGCCAAAGTGGAAGCATTCTTCTCATTAAGCAACTTGATCTCATTCAACCATGCATCACACTCAAGACATTCGACATCATCAGGAGTAGTAGGAGCAAGTTTCAAAGAATCATTCTCAAGTTTCAACTCAAGCAATCTGGACTCTAACTCTCCTACTTTCTCACTAGCATTCTCAAGTTGTGCCCTAAGATCTTTCCTCATCTTTTTGGCATCTCTAAGCACACTATCGCGGTTGTCAAGGAAGCCATTCAACTTAGCAATCTCAGCAAGCAAAGAGTCGGGGTCACGGTTTACCTCATCCTCCGAGTCGGAGTCGCTGTCTTCCTTCTCGCTCTTCTTGCTGCTTGAGCTATGGGCCATGCCACAAAAGCCCTCAAACACCACACAGCTCAACCCGCTGAGGTTCCGGCTTGCACTCTTCTTGCTCTTGCGCCTCTCGGCGTCTTCATCTTCGCTGCTTGAGCTTGACTGCTCGTTGCTTGAGCTTGAGTCGATGTCGCTCGCACCGGCCACCATCGCTCTTGCCTTGTTCTTCTTGTAGCCGCTCTTGCTCGGTCGCCGCTTGTCCTTGTCCTTGCTCTTGGACTTGTTGAAGTGCTTGCCCTTGGAGGAGTACTTGTCTTCACGCCTCGGGTGCGCCTTGTACTCGTTCACCTTGTACTTGTTCTCCTCCGCTTCGGGCACTCGGCGATGAAGTGGCCACGCTTGCCACACTTGTAGCATGTCCCTGAGCTCCGCCTTGCGTTCCTCCGACTCTCGTGTAGTCGATCAAACCTCCTTGAGAGCAAGGCCAGCTCCTCCTCGCCCAGCACATCAAACTCCTCATCTGGAATGGACATAAGAGAAGACAAGGAAAACGGTCGACAGGAAGGGTTAGATTTGCCCTTTGATCCGACCACAAGAGCAAGACTATGGTCAGTCGAGCCCTCATGCTTGGATTGCAACTTCCTGTCAACCTCAGCCGACTTGAGCTTAGAAAAGAGGTCATCCAACTCAATAGTCAAGTACGCCGGACTCCTTGATGGCCTCAACCTTAGCACCCCAAACATTTGGGTCCAAGACATGCAAGAGCTTCAAAGCCTGATCATGCTCGGTGTAAGGAAAAGCCTCAACATTAGCTTTCATGTTGTTCACGATGGCGGTGAACCTCTGAAACATCGCATCAATGTCCTCACCGGGAAGTGGAGTGAAATTCTCATATTGCATCCGGTAAGAGACAAAGAGGCGAGCCTTCACATGGTTATCACCACCGTGAGCAACCAACAACTTCTCCCAAAATTGCCAAGCAAGATTCAAATGGCGAACACGCTCAAACTCTGGATCACACAAGCTTCGGACCAAGTGATCAATGGCTTTTGCATTAGCCTCATACTTGGCCTTAGCACCGGCATCGGTCACCATAAGAGTATGGATGTTGACCGGAATAGCATAGGTCTTGTCAAGCACAATGAAATCCAACAGCTTCCCACGAAGAAAGATCATCATACGAGCCGCCCACTTGTGGTAACCCTTGCCATCAAAGTGCGGTGGACCGCCCCGCTCAACGTACGCCATCTTAGGATTCGAGACTTGTCAAAGTCGCAAAGAATCCGGCACCAAGCTCTGATACCAATTGAAGGATCAGGTGGCGACTAGAGAGGGGGGGAGTGAATAGGAGCCGGTAAAAATTCTTTCCAAAGAACCCGGCCTATACCCTAGTCAAACCCCGGTCACACACGAGAGATGGATCGAATCACACACCAATCGCCAAGACCACGAGGTTATGGATCAACCTCTAGCCTTAGGAACGATTCCTTGAAGCACACGCGGAAGCACCAAGAGGCAAAGCGCACAGGCTCTGGCGGACCGTCCGGCCAGGAGGGGCGGACCGTCCGCGCAGCCTCGCGGACCGTCCGACCCGAAGCCGCGGACCGTCCGCGCCAACACCGCAGACCGTCCGGCCCTACGCCGCGGACCGTCCGTTAAAGCACACAGAACCACCAGAAACGACCCGAGAAAAACGGACCGTCCGCCAAGGCCGGGCGGACCGTCCGCCAAGGCCGGGCGGACCGTCTGCGAGGGTCACAGACCGTCTGCTACTCAAGCTCAGACCGTCCGCAAACCAGCTACAACAAAAACCAAAAGCCACACCGGATCGAGAGTAAGGACGCGCAAGAACACGACGAACACGCGACGAACCCTAGCCGCGCGGACCGTTCGCCAGCACCCCGCGGACTGTCCGCCAGGTGCGGACAGAGCAGAAAACGCCCGACCCCGAAAGTCAACTCCCCCAAATCATCATCGGATTTCCCAAACGGTTGAAGCTATGGAGACAAGGGTTTGGGGACTTGAAAAGCGTCACACAAGGATGCTATAGCCCAAAAATCTTGCCTCCTAACTCCCTAAATCACCGGGAATCGCGAATCCTTTGAGCACCACAAAAAGCTAGAGCACCGAACGAAAAACTGCGAATCCAAGTGGTTTCCCGGCGTTTGAGGGCACTAGATCAATCACAAAGATGCACGAGACATCTATCCATGTATCCCTCAAAGAAATCCGGGGAGAAACCCACTCAAATCCGTGGAATCACACCGAGAACAAAGGCACGAAAACAAGCACAAAAGACCACGAAAAACAACCCCGAATCTTCTATACAAACCAGGAAAGATTCACAAGGTCTAGCATGCCGCCCTAGCATCCATCCCTCTCAACAAATCTTTCATGAAGCTCTCATGCTAGCCTAGAGAAAATGGAAGGAAAATAGCTACGAAAATGAGAAATGGGAGGGAGGAAATGAAACCCTAAGTCGCGGAGAGAGAGAGCCATCCACACACACTCATGGCTTATATATCAGGTCCCGCCGGAGTGGTAAATGACTCGACTACCCCTAACTTAACTACTGGCGATACAACCCACGTAGGGGCATTTAGGTAATGTTTGTGGGTCTTGCCATCAGACGACCACGCCTTTGCCGCACCCCGCGTCCTCCCGACGCAAGCCATGCGATCCCGCCGCGTGTCCTCCGCCTCGAAGCTTCCCGACATGCCCGGATCCCGTCTCCGTCGTGTTGGGCCCTCGGACTTGGTTTTGAGGCCCAAACCAAGAAACCGTTCGCCGATGGTTTTGTGGGCAAACCACCAAACCCCGCGTGCCCGGTCCGGCCTCCCGCCAAACCACTTGACTTGACCGCCACCGTGCACCGGCTCGATTGTCCATGACTTCATCTTGCTCGTGTCGCCACCATGTGGCCCGCACCCAGTCCCGCTGTCCACCGGGTCCCTTGAACCGAGCCTACTTGTCTCTCCATCTCCCGGAGGCCCCTCAAGGCTGAAGACCTTTCGTGCCCGTTCTTCACCTGCAACAACACGAACTAGTCCGCACCCTACACCTGCGCACTAAGCCAAGAGTCAGTCCAACACCCGTTGTCAATCACTCATCACTGAGGAGCGGTCATCCATCGACCACTGGGACGCTCCTGGTCCTCAATCTAACATGTTCATTGCCATGTAGGAAACAAGTAATAAAAACAAGCAGAATCGTGCCAAAGTGAAGTTTCATCAGACTACGGGATCTCGTAGCTATGTGGCGCACTTACATGCATATGTAAGTAAAGAGTACCTATACCTATATGAATGTACTCAGTATCTTATTTTCCATTTGTCTAAGTCAACTTTGCTGCTATTGATTGTGTACATTACAGAAGGAGAACATGAACAGGGCAGAACCCAAAGACAGCCTGGATGAAGAAATTGATGCGGTGGAGGCATTCACAGCCTGCCATACCAGCTCCAAGCATGGACTCACTGGGCTGGCAAGAGAAGCAGTTGTAAGTCTTAACATCTGTTTCAGTGTGTCATGTTTGGAGGAATTGCTTTCAATTAAATCATCTTATTCTTTTGTCCTACGTACTTTGCAAGTTTCAGCAATTATTCATGACCTATACCAAAATCTAGTTCTGTTATGCAAATTTTGCAAAATAGTTTCTACCAAATGTACTGTTTTAACATGTATTACAGGCACCAGACTCTTGTGCTGTATATTGTGCAGGACTTTTTTTATCTCTTTCAGTTCCATAAAGCTGTTATTTCTCTTTTCTGTGCAATTAATGAGGGCTGAATGAATGTTTCGATCGATATGGAGGCTTTGAGGGCGAACCTCGTTCCCGAAGGTGAGGCGAAGCAACGTCAAGTGTGCGAGTGTGTCGACCAAGGTGCTATCCAACTCCAGCTCACAAAATTTCTTGAAGAATGTTGGCATCAAACTAGTGGCCACCAAAAAATCATCCTCTGTGGTTGAAAACGAGCTTCGGGAGCAACTAGCAGCAGCACAAGAAAATTCAAATGCTCAACAAGCTGAACTAGAAGCCCTCAGGAAGAAGAGTGAAGAAGCAGAGGAAAGGCTGGCAAGGACACAACAGAAGATGGAGGAGTACAAGAAGTCATGCGACGAGAACAATGAGCTAATGAGGCGTTTCTTTGAGATGCAAAAAATAGGACCTTCTTCCACATGAGTGGTGCTTGGTAGTCGTTGTTCTTTGCGCTCATCATTTTGCTTATCGTTGTTGCTACTTGCTAGTAGGTTGGGATGTTTTTAGTTTTAGTGATGCTTGTCACTGATGAAACTAAGTGTGCTATGTGAACCGATGCTACTACTTTATGGTCACTGCAATATGTGATATATCAATGAACTGGTTTGCAGTCCAGTTTCATTTGCAATCTGAAATCAAATTTTGTTTTTTACAACTGTGACGAAATGTGTGCAAACATCAGTGACGCTTTTAAATTGCCACGTGTCACAATAAAAAAGTACACGTGTTAGTACCAAAATCGGACACGTGGGTGAGAATTTGGGCCACCATGGTAGCTACCACGTCAGCAGATGACGTCATCAGCCACGTCAGCAGCTGACGTCATCCGCCACGTCAGAAGATGACGTCATCGGCCATGTCAGCATTTGACGTCGCCAGCCACGTCAGCAGCTGACGTCATCCGCCACGTGGCAGCTGACCTCATCCCCCACGTGTCAGCTGACGTGGCATATGACATCAGTAGACACGTCAGCTGGCAGCCTGTCAGACGTCGTCTTTTAGGCATGGCGAGCAGCAGATTTTGACGAAACGACGTGCGTCATAGAAGTGAACACCATTTCCGTGACAAGCAATAAATCGTCACTGAAGTGATGCACTTCAATGACGAAAATGACGATTTCGTCACCGAAAATCATATATGACGCGTCTTTTTTGACGCTACCTTTTTCGTCACAGCATTGTCACAGAACAAACTTAATGACGATTTAGGGGTCTTTGATGACGATTTTTGATTGTCATTGATGTAATCAAACCTACTAGTGTTAGCACCCAAAGCAAATTTCAATTAAGCACATATGACATGGGAGCACATTTTCCAAGCTTTTTACATTTCATTTTCAGATTCTTAGTTGGTACATGAAATGTCTTTGTGACAAAAAGGAACTTATGCCCCTCCACAAGATAAAGCAAGAGGGCTAAACATTCATGATGGCAAATGAGCCTTTGGCCCCATATGATCAATAAACTAGCTATCCAACCACAAATTAAGCATAACCAAGCCACTAAACATGTCAAGATCATATAAAGGCATTTACACATGAGAGAGCATATATGTGACATTTTTCAAAAAAACATAGCCATCAACCATGGATATAAATCAAGATCATCAAGAGCTAAGCCAAACTAATCATAGCATACCAAACTAGCTCACACGATCATATATAGCACATCATGGTGAACAATGTATATAGGAGAAGCTTTCCTAACAAATTCATATGATACAAAATGCATGCAACCTAAGATACAAAGATGCCTATACATCATGTTACATATGCCATGCCAAATGCAAGAAATGCATAAAAGCTATACATATGCTACAAAGGAGCTCCCACACACCCAACTCAAGAAATCAAACACAAACCAAGCCCCCCCCCCGCAAATGCGTGAAAGTTGCTTGATCTAGGGGTTTGGTGAAAATATCGGCTAGTTGGTCATGTGTGGGTACATGGATCAAGGTTATCTTCCCTTTCTCTACATTGTCTCTCAGAAAATGATACCTCACTTCTATTTGCTTGGTTTTGGAATGGAGCACTGGGTTCTTTGCAACGCTTATGGCACTGGTGCTATCACATTGAAGTGGAACATGGGTATACTCCTCACCAAAGTCACTCATGGTGTATGTGATCCAAAGGAGCTGAGAGCAACAACTAGCTGCGGCAACGTACTCTGGCTCGGTAGTGGATTGAGCAACACTCGACTGTTTGCGGGAAGACCAAGACACCAAAGACGGTCCCAACAACTGGCAAGTCCCAGAAGTGGACTTCCTATCCAACCGACACCCGGCAAAATCCGCGTCTCAAAAACCATGAAGCGCCGAAGAAGAAGATGCAGAGTACCAAAGGCCGAAGTCGGGAGTGTGACGCAAGTACCTGAAAATTCGCTTTACCGCTTGCCAATGCGAAGTCCTCGGAGACGCTTGAAAACGAGCGCACAGACATACCGAGAACTGGATGTCCGGCCTCGTCGCCGGCAAGTAGAGGAGTGACCCGATCATGCTTCGGTACTCCTTCTGATCCACGTGTTCACCTTCCTCATCCGCATCAAGAGTGGTAGTCGTACTCATCGGCGTCACCATGGCCTTGAAGTCCTCCATCTTGAACTTCCGCACAATGTCCTTGGTGTACTTGGTGCACAAATGTTCCTTCCTTTGATTGCTTGATTTGTAGCCCGAGGAAGAACTGCAACTCACCCATCATGCTTATCTCTAATTCCCTGCTCATATCCTCTGCAAACCTTGCAACAAGAGAGTTAGACGAGCCACCAAAGAAGATGTCATCCACGTACACCTACACAATCAGAATATCTTTGCCCTGCCTGAGTAAAAACAAGGTCTGATCGACCTTTCTCATCTCAAACCCTTGCTCAAACCGCCCCCTCTGGGCAGGGCCAGTGTGACCGCCTAGCCAGGCCGGTCTGACCGCCCTCTCCAGAACCACCCCTCGGCTACGGGAACTCGCTTCTCCGCATGTCGGAATGCTTCTCACCATAGCTTTACCCCTGGGCAGTGGCATACGAGGCTTAGGTACACCATGGGAAGGGTTGTACATATCCTTGTTCGCCCACTCCTTTGCCATCCTTTCCTCACGCTTCCTCTTGAAGAAAAACTCATCAATGTGACCCTCTTTCCCACAATAGCCATAATGGAACCTCACACGCTTAGGCTTAGGCTTAGGTTGGGGCTGTTCACTTGGTTTCTCTCCACTCGACTTCTCAACCGATTTCTCCTCACTAGCGTTCTCACTCTCTTTCCCAAAGAACACTTTCGCCGTAGTGCTCACAAACTTGATAGGCTTTTGGAAATCATTTGTTTGTGGAGGAAACATGGGTGGAGCTGGGGTTGTGTCTAGTCGGTTCCAAAGATGGTTAGGTTTAGGAGGGAAATCATTCTTGTGGTGGGTTTTTGGTGGCTTTGGGATATTCTCTCCACTCTCCTCACCAACCTTATTTGCCCCAAGTCCTTCACCATCCCGCCTCTTGTATGTCTCGATCATTATCCTCAACTGAGGCTCATGACCAGACAACCAACCCATCAACTTCTCAACTCGTCATTCTCATCATGCAAATGATCAACATAATGTGCAAGTTCCAGATTCTTCAAAGCATGCAATTCACAGGTAGAGCAAGATGTAGGAATTGGTTCTTTCAACTTTGCCTCAAGAGAAACAATGTAAGCATGAATCTCATCAATTTTTCCATGCAAAACAGGGCAAGAAGTGCAAGCACCTAGCAAAGCAGGTCTAGACTTAAGCTCAGCCACTTCAACCCCAAGCACATCTTGTTCCTCACACTTGGAGGCATGATTTTCCTTAAACAAGGCAATATCAGCAAGGAAAATAGGACAATCAGCACATTCAACTTCATTAGCAACAACAGGTGAAGCTTTCAGGGAATCAATTTCAAGCTTAGCATCCAAGTTCTATGTTTCTAACTCAGCCACTCTAGTCCTAACATCCTCAAGCGAAGCCCTAAGCTCTTTCCTCATCTTTTTGGCCTCTCTAAGCATGTCATCACGATTATCAAGTAACAAGCCAAGCCGTTCATTCTCCTGACGCAAGAAGGGAAGTTCATCACGCACATCGTCGTCGGAGTCGGAGTCCGAGTCACTATGTGTGCTCTTCTTGCTGCCAGTGCTTAGCGCCATGGTGCAGAAGCCGTCTCTAGCGAAGCAGCTCAGCCCACTCAGGTTCCTGGACGACTTCTTGTCCTTGCGACGATCACCTTCATCTTCACTGCTACTCGAGCTCGAGGTGGAGTACGCGGAACTGGAGTCGACGTCGCTCGCTCCAACCATCGCTCGGGCCTTGCCTCATCTCTCCTTCTTCCTCGATCGTCGCTCGTCCTTGCGCTTGCCCTTGTGCTTGCTCTTGTGGTCGCGCCTCGATCGATACTTGCCATCCGTCTTCGACTTGTGCTTGTAGCCATCCTTGTTCTCGACCTTCTCCAGGCAGTCGACGATGAAGTGTCCCGGCTTGCCGCACTGGAACCATGTCTTCATGTTCCTCCTCATGTTCACCCAGTTCTCGTGCAGCCTCCAGAACCACGTCGTCAGCAACGCCAGCTTGTCCTCTTCAAGCACGTCGAACTCATCATCTGCCATAGACATCAAAGAGGACAAAAGAGAACATCCTGATGGATGGGTTAGCGTTAGCCTTTCCTTTCGAACCACCGATGAGGGCGAGACTTTGGGAATCAGTCGGGCCCTCAATCTTGGCTGTCATGCCCCTATCCAACTCAGCCGACTTGAGCTTCGAGAATAGCTCGTTCACGATCAGGGTATCATACTTCTCCGACTCAACTATGGCTTCGAACTTTCCGCCCCAAACCGTATGATCCAAAGAATGTAAGAGCTTGACAACCCTATCATAATCATCGTACGGGAGCACATCCACATTGGCCCTCATGTTGTTCACCACAACTGTGAACCTCTAAAACAAGGCATCGATGGACTCACCGGGGAGATGAGTGAAGTTCTCGTACTCTCTCCGTAGGTCGCATACATCCTAGCCTGAACCTGGGCATTCCCAACATGAGCTTCCTTCAACACCGACCAGATTCTACAAGCCAAGTGCTCGGTGTGCACCTGATCGAATTCAGACAGACATAAAGCACGAAACAAGTAGTCGACCACCTTGTTGTTGGCGTCGAACATGTCCCTCGATCCTGGAGTAAGGAAGTTCATCATCTGGACATAACCTGTGTCCACCGTGACATCCCAAAGGATCCGACCCTTTTCGCTGAGAAACGCCGCCATCCGCTTACTCCACATCTGATAGTTCTTCCCATCAAAGTGTGGAGGACCCGAACCCCGTTCCTGGTACGCCATCTTTGGATCTTAGACTGGCTAGAGTCAATAAAGACCCAAACTGACTCTGATACCAATTGAAGGACCGATTAGGCAACCAGAGAGGGGGGAGTGAATGGGAGCCGATAAAAATTCTTCTTGAAGGAGATTGAAACTCCAACAAGATGAACTCGCTCAGTCGGACCCCCAAAACCACATGCTCCGCATTTCTACCTTTTGTTTGCCAAAACCAAGTAGCCACTTGAGTGCGACTGGTCCTAGGAACAGACACTACCAGCAACCTCAACTCCTACGCACCCACGACAGCGGAAACAACTCGAGAGCCGGCTGTCCAGAGGGGGGCGGTTAGATCGGGTATGGGGGCGGTTAGATCGCCTCCACCAGGCAACCAAGAAATCTTCTGAAACACCTCTCCCGAGCACCAAAACGCACCACGGTTTCACCAACAGAGATCTTTGGTCAAGGCCAAGCTAGCTACCAGGAAATCTTAGCGAAAACCAAAACTACACCAAGGGGCCTAGGGGCGGTTAGACCAGCTACCAGGGGCGGTCTAACCTCCTGTACCCAGCAAAGAACTCCTAGCAAACAGCATGAAAACAACCCAAAATTTCACCTGAACGCTCCTCTGATCAAGGCGAACAAACTCACAGAGGAAAATCCGGCAAAATCAAAACCTTCACCTGGAAGGCCCAGGGCGGTAAGACCGCCCCTTCCAGAAAACCTACCCGCGGGTCAAACCTCAACTTCCCACCGTCCGATCTCCCGAATCACTCCACGAATTGCAGCGAAACTTCGAAAATAGCTGTGTTACCTCCTGGCCAACCTCTATCTCAAAGGAATCGACCAGAATCGCTAACAATCAAGAGGAATCAAAGAAATCGTCTCTCTAGGGCAAGAACTCAGCCAACTCGAAAAACCACCAAATCGTGTCCGATTCAAGGGAGATTTGGGGGCAAAGTCACCAGCCAAAGGGCACAAGGTCCTCATACGTGACACCCAACAAAATCCCCAAGAAATCATCCTCAAAACTCTGCCAAGAAAATCACAACAAAGAGCTTCGAAAATCACCACAAAGAAGGACGAGAAAAGCACTTCACGGCCTTGAGGAACCACGCCGAACCATCTATACATACCATGAAGGTTCGTACAAGGTCTAGATTGCCACCCATACATCCATCCCTCTCTCTAGATCTTTAACTTAAGCTCTCAAGCTAGTCCTAGAAAACTAGAGGAAAATAAGGACGAAAATAAGAAAACAAATGAGCTAGGGTCCCAAGAGTTGGCTGCCATCCATCCCCTCAAAGAGTATATATGGAGGCACCCAAAAGACTAAACTACCCTTACTTAATAACTAGGGATACAAGCCCCTCAAGGGTGAATTTGGAAGTCTTCAGATTTTCTCCATCAGACGGAGGCCCAGTGACTGCAACCTGCTTATCCTCGACGCAAGCCTTGCGATCCCGACGCGTGTCCTCCGCTTCGAAGCTTCTCGGCGCCAGCGACCAGGGCGGTCAGGCGGCCCCTCCTGAGTGGTTAGACCGGCCTGGGTGGCCGCACTTCCTCGTCGAGTCTTCGGCCTCGGTTTTGTTGCTCAATGGTTTTCTTGTGAACCACTGCAAACCCCGCGAACTCGGTGTGGCCTCCGCCAATCTCCACTCATGACTCGACTCCCACGTAATCTCGGCTCGTCCTTGGTTTTGAGGCTCTACCAAGAAACCTTCCACGACTTCGTCCCGTTGTTCTTGCCACCATGCGACCCGCACTTGACTTCGCTACCCACCGGGTCCCTCGAACCAAACCTACTTGTATTTTCCACACTGGAGGCCTCACCGACGACGACCTTTTGTGCTTATTCTTCACCTGCACTAGCACTAGTGAAGCCGCAACCTGCAACTGCAATACTTCGCCAAGAGTCAGTCCACACAACGTTGTCAATCACTCATCACACTAGGAAGCAGCCATCCACCGGTCCTCGAACCACACATGGTCCTCAAACCCATAGGAAGAATAAAATCCATTAATATAGGAAAATGTAGGCATAGCCCATCGATGTCAAAGAGGAGTCGAAATACGAAGTCAAATGAAACGTACCAGGCTTAGAAGCCGAAGGTTCAATGTTCAATTCACTTGTTTCACGCCTCTCGGGCGCAGGATTTTTTCCTTTGGTCCCCATCGCAATTAGAGCGGTGGCCACTGAAAAACCAATCAAGTGGTTAGACAATCATCAAAAGAAATTTTGCAAGAATAAAGAGGAAGTTTTCAAGATCGAAATACCTGTGGTTTCTGTTGGGGGTTTGTCCGAAGAATTCGGAAGGGCTCCCCTAACACGAGAGGGAGAGAGAGAGACAGAGAGTTCTTAACACGTTCAAACACCGTATCAAGACGAAAGGAGACAGTGAATCTCCCAAGCAGCGGCACAAGTTCCAAAAATCTGAATCCATTTACACGTGCCCTCGCACCCCTTTTATAGGGAGACGAAGGGACTTTTACATTCCTAAAACGCCCTTGAGCTCGAAGAATATTCCTAATGTGAACACATACAAGAATGTCTTTTTCATCTCACATATTAACAAGCCTGCCACTAGTTCACACTCTAAACCCGGACTTTTTGGGACGACAACTTTGACTTTGCTTCTTCTCTGGTTCGTGAATTTCTTTGCGCATGACTTCCGAACCAGACTCCTGTCAGATTCCCGAATTAGCTGTCCTCCGAAGTTCGTGACTTTGCCAGTTCGAGGTTCCAGGCTTCCGTGTGCTCATGACTCCGAGTCTTCACCGATTCAAGATCCCCGAAAATTGCATGTTTGCGAACCTGAGGCTTCACAGGTCCAAGATTCCTGAAAATCGTGAATGCCCTGCTCCTGAAAAACATATCTCAAGAACTTCGTTAAACTCGATGTTTCGAGGGTGACGGGTTTTCCTGAATTCCCCAACACTAGCCCCTCGGGGAAGCGGGTTGACTCCGACGATCCGATTCCATGAACATTTCGGAAATTTAGTAAAAACGTCACCCTCAGAATGTCGGAGGGGACACGCGTCACCTAGAAACCCTACAACGGTCTGATCGAGGCATGTTTCACGGAACTACCCCCCCTCGTCCCTATAAATAGGAGGCTTCCGCTGTTAAATTTTTTCACCGCTCTCCTGCTCTTGTCGCGATTCGTAACTCTTTCTCTTCGCGAAATCTCGTCTTGTGCTTCAGAGTTCGCGACCTTCCCGCTTTCTTCGGATTCCTCTAAGGTATTGTTCCTTTCGCTCTTTAATTCTTACTTGTTCTTTTTATTGCATCAAGTTATCTATTTTGCAACCTTCATTCACGAAAGTTGTTCTTATTTCTTCGTACCTGTAACACTGCTGGTTAGGTGGCTCGAGTCAAAAGCACCGTGAGACCCATGACGACTGAAGAGCTTCTCGCGGCTGGTCTCCCAGCCGAACCGATTGTTGAAGGTCCTGAGAATGCTCCACCTCCCGAAGATGGAGGTTCTCCCGCCGCCAGTGGCTCCAGGAGTCACGAGGATGGCGAAGTTAGAACAGATGATGAGGATGTCGGAGATGTGTATGTCGGCGTCGGTGATTTGGTCAGGACAAGGCCGGCGAAACCTCTGCCTTCCTCTCTCGTTTTCAGAGAATCGAAGGTCACGGCCAATATGATTCAGGAGTATAAAGCGGCTGGGTTCTTTCCTTCGGGCACTGGGCGAGCTCAACTGGACGAACAAATTCCTGTTCCCGAGGATGGAGAGGTTTTCGTATTTCGGGACTTCTTCACATGTGACATTAGGTTTCCTTGCGATCCGATTTTGCCTGCTATCTTGGATGTTTTTTCGTTGAAGATTCATCAGCTCTCACCAACATCCTTCCTTGAGGTGTCAAAGTTCATTTGGATCATGAAAACTTTCGGTCGTGCTCTCAGCGTCGATGCTTTTGCCAGATTCTTCGAACTAGTCATTGTTCGCGACATCATCAAGGTCGATGACGGGCAATTTTACGAGGCTCAGCACGCATGCTGTACTTTCAATACCCGACGGTAGAATACTCGAAAGGGGATTACGCGAATTCAAATCGCCCCCTGCTGCAAGACCAACTTGAGTGATGATTGGAACTCGTACTGGTTCTATGTCAAGGTTGACATGTCTGAAGTTCCAGGCTACGAAGGACCGGCTTGCCCCTTGTCTTGTTCTATTGCTCCCCTGACCGCAGTGAATGTTGCCGATTTCAACCATCGTGCGGTAGGCATTCGAAATTGCGAGAATGCTTTTCACCTTGCCAGCACCATACTCAGAGGCCGCGATATTATCGAGGAATTTGTTGTTGCTGAAGTTTGGCTGATTTCTTGTGGCTGGGCCCCCAAAGAAATCGTGTATTTCAATGTCAACTGGGCAACTCAAGAAGTGCCTTTCCCGAAATTCGGTGTTAAACTGCGAGAAGGCCAAAGTGCTGATGCTTTCATGTTCGAAGTTGAGAAGAAAGTGAATCTTATGATAGGCGAGTACACCATGAATGAATACAAGGCATACAAATTTCTGGTGAAACACAAGAGGAGAATTAATCGCGTGTTCACTGAAGTCTGCGGAGACAAGTCTTTTAATTCTCGACGCCCGGGTCGCAAGTTGAAGGTCCCCGCAGTTGCTGTCGCCAGTTGTTCAGCTGCTCCTATAAATGCCCCATGAAGAAAATCTTCGAAATGCGGCCCATCAACTGTCGACGAAAGTACTTCCTCTGGCGTTAAACCCTCTAAGACAAGATCTTTAGAATCGTCGAAACGCAAGCGCAAGACCTCCGAACAAATTTCGGACATTGAGCTCCAAGCAGCTTCCGGCCTAGCCCAGATGAGCCGCAAGAAGTTGAAGAAAGCGGTGAAAAAGGTTGCTTCTTCTAGAGTTCGGCGGGTTCCATCTGCGTTTGACGACAACCCCTTCGCGGAAGCGGCTAGCCAGAAAGGTTCTCACTTTTGGCCTTTGTTGAGATTTAACTTTCGAGACAAATGTCCGTCGGGTTCTGAGGGTGAGTTCGTGGACATTGATTCTTTTTCAGATGCTGCTCCTGAAGTTTGTAAGGATGCTGTTCCCGACGTTGTTGCTGAAGCCCCTGTTGCTGCTACTACTGCTGCTGATGTCTCTCTACCTATCCCTTCTCACGATGAAGCTTCTCTCGAGTTCACCAAGGAGCTTGAACTCACCGTTCACAGGGGTGAGGACCCTGTCCAGAATGCCCCTTTGCTCGAAGTTCGCGAAGTTGTTCCCGAAGGCCAGGCTCCCTCTCCTTCCTGAGCCGCATTCAATGAGAGCTTTGGTATGTCTCACCGCGGCGAACTACTAAGTGTTGGTTTCGAGACGACTAACATCGGGAGCAGGACGTCCAAGATTTTAACACTGTGGAAATCGCCTGTACTTGTTGATGAAACAGGAGGGGAAGGCTCGGAACAACCTGGATGAGTCGCTCGGGACTCTGAGAAGGGGCTTCACTCTGCTGTAAGAAAAACTTCTTCGTCACAGGGTAAAACTTCTTCGAATTTGATGAAGAAAGTCACCATGCAAAACTTAAGCAAGCAGGGTTCGTTTCTTTTCATTGCCTTTTGTACTTTTCAGATTTTCGAATCTTTTGTTCAGAATTTAGTCACTAAATTTTTCAGAATTCAAGGACCTTCTTCGTTCGTATCCTCCGTCGAAGCTGGTGCGGTTTCAAGAAGACTATGCCCTCAAATCTTCTATGCTCGGGAAAGTTGCTATCGAGCGGCTTGTTGATCAGGAGAAGACAAATAAGCAACTTTCTCAAGAGTCCAAGGAGCTCAAGCGCAACTTTGCTCTTGCTCAATCCGCGAGCCTTGATCTTGAGAAAAGGTAGCTGAACTGGCGGAGGCTCTTAGGGTTTGTCAGGATGAGAAGAAAGTTGCTAAGGCAGCACTTGAGCAGTCAAAGAAGGAGCTGGAAAAACTGCAAAAGACTCATGATAACGATCTTAGTCTGATCGAGAACCTTCGTGAGAAACATGATAGGTCCTTGAAAGTTGTTGAAGATCTATGTGCTAACAACGCCGATTTGGCTAAGTCTTTGAGCGCAAAGGATCGAAACATTCTGGATCTTTAGAAGGTGCTGGCGGAACAGGATGATGCTTCAAAAATGAACATTTCTGATATTTTGGAGAAGCTGAAGCTCTTATTTCAAGAATACAAGAAATCGCTGAATGAATTTGGCATTCGTCCTGCCCCTCTCCCGACTGACCTTGGAGTTTCTGAATTCATGGAGTGGATGGAAACCGAGTTTAAAGCGCTCTCCGAGGTTATCTCCGGCGCTAGCGATTTCGCAGCAGCCTTCTCTGTCGAAAGTATCCTGAAGATTCTGCACGACTTCGACTGCGCCGATCTAGCGAGGTTTCGCGAAAAAATCTCTCGATTTCCCGGTGCCATGAGTACCTCGATAATTCGGGCAAACGAAGATGTTCAAGCTATCAAGAATAAATTCGCGAGGGAATTTTGGCTAGTCAGCGAGACAGAAGCTGTTAAGATCATCGCACGTGCTAAGCTTGCTGAGGTAAATTTTCGTATGATTTCGTTGCCAATGCTGGTTCGTTACATTTTGTTCCTTGAATTCTTCTTACATCTATTTCTCTGCCTCTCTTAGCTGATCGAGGAAGAAAATCGCGAGAATGTCGCTGCGTCCCCGGAAGACTCTACTGACGATGAAGATTCTAGCGACTCGGGTGAAGAGGGTTCGAGCAGCAGCAGCAGCGACGATGGCAGTGACGATGGCCAAACTTTTGGGCACGATGGGAGTTCTCCGAAGGTTGACATCATGGGCTAGATCTTTATCCGAATTATTCGCGCCTTCGAGGCTGCCTCTGTACATTTGTAGATTCACTTGGTTTTTCTGAACAGTTGTTTTGTAAACTTTAACCTGCGCAGGTCCTGCAAGCTGGGCCTGCACAGGACGTGATGCCACTACGGATTCATCGCGATAAAATGTTTGTTAGTGGCGAAGCGTGGCGCTTGTTCAAAAAAGCTCATCCCGAACAAGATTTCTCCGATTTTTGGCTCGAAACTTCGCTTAAATTTTCTATGGGATGCTTCGATCTTTCTTCATTTTTCTTGCTCTGTAAGAAGGAAGGTTCTGCACCTGCGACTTCGCGTTCCGTGAAGATTCCGAAGACGGAGCCCCTTAGCCCCATTGCCGACGCGCTCGACTTTGCTTATGCTAGCGATGTTGCCGAAGACGATAGTTGCGAACCTGGACATGTTGTCGAACTTTCGTTTTAGATTTTTGTACTTATGAATGTAATTAGTGTTGAACGGTTTCGAAATTTTTATGCGAATAAGGCAATAAGGACGTTTTCATTTGAAAAAACGTCACCCTCACCCACCTTGCCGTTTTGCATGAAAATTTGTAAATAAGTTTCCGAATCTCTACTGTTCCTCGGATACTTTAATCGGGCGTTTTTGTAGAAATCTTCACGAATTCTTTGAGACTACAAGTGTTGCTGATCAAGTCGACAAAATTTGTACTCGAATTTTGTTGACTTGACCCGCTTGGCATACTTGCCCTGGTTGATATTGCAACCCTCAGTTGCTTCAACCACGCATTTCTACGAATTCTGATACGAGCCCCTTGCCCTTGCGTAGATATTTTTTCGTGAAAACGTTTTTTCGGTAATTCTCATTAAGGGAAAAGAATTTTGGAACAGAGTGACACACATTCACTTAACCGCACTTGTCATTGCTTATCATGATGAAAATTGAGGCTGCAACTCATCGTTGTGTCGAGCCTTTTCGGTGGGAATCCCTTCGTGGATGGGATTTTTAGGCCACAACTTATTGTTGTCTCAGGCCTTTTCGGTAGGAATCCCTTCGTGGATGGGATTTTAGGCCACAACTTATTGTTGTCTCAGGCCTTTTCGGTGCGAATCCCTTCGTGGATGGGATTTTAGGCCACAACTTATTGTTGTCTCGGGCCTTTGTTCACAACCTCTTCTTTTTTCGTGGTGGAATTCTGGCTATCAGAAAGCCTTTCTCACGAACTTTTTCTTTTTCATGATGGAATTCTGGCTATCAGGAAGCCTTTCACGAACTTTTTTCTTTTTCACGATGGAATTCTGGCTATCAGGAAGCCTTTCTCATGAATTTTTTTCTTTTTCACGATGGAATTCTGGCTATCAGGAAGCCTTTCACGAACTTTTTTCTTTTTCATGATGGAATTCTGGCTATCAGGAAGCCTTTCTCACGAACTTTTTTCTTTTTCACGATGGAATTCTGGCTATCAGGAAGCCTTTCACGAACTGTTTTCTTTTTCACGATGGAATTCTGGCTATCAGGAAGCCTTTCACGAACTGTTTTCGTTTTCACGATGGAATTCTGGCTATCAGGAAGCCTTTCACGAACTTATTTCTTTTTCACGATGGAATTCTGGCTATCAGGAAGCCTTTCTCACGAACTTTTTTCTTTTTCACGATGGAATTCTGGAAATACGCAATTTGGGGGAAGACTCTTTTTATACATATATCACAAAGAGTATTCACATAGGATCCGCCTCGTTAAAAACCTTGCCTCTTGATTTAGAGCCCCCTTTGCAAGGAAAAGAGTACGGTCCTCCTTATTCTCATGCAACTAGGGAAGTAAAGGCTATATTACATCTAGCTAGAACTTGTTTTTTCCCGAAGTCACTTATAGACACGTGTGTTGACGTAAAATCTGCACCCTACGCCAAGCACACAGCAAGACGAACAAGCTGGCTTCACACGCAAGAAGATTCCAAGACGTGCAGTCAATTTTCCCTGAAAATTAACAAAAGACAGAGTAGTTAAATTCCAAAGCTTGGAACTTGCCGGGTGTTACCAGACAGTTCCATATTTACGGCTATAAAGCCAAGTGAGATGACATATAGCTATAAGAAGCTATATGCCAACAAATCGGAAACCATTCGGGAGCTTTAAAGTGTAAAAGAAAATAGCCGAATAGATGACATAAGCATGACGACAGATCGATCTCTATTTAGATAAAGATGCACGTGTACAAAACCATGATCGATCCTCGCGCATAAATAACGTTAAACAATAAATGAAGTAAAGAATGATCATAAATATGTAATAAACAAGCATGCATAGGTCCAAAGCACTAGTCTACCGCATGTCTAGGTACTTTTAAACCCGTCAAGCATGATACCAAACAAATCTATCCACCGCATGATACGACTTACTTGGAATCATACCACTATCCACAAATAGATCTATCCACCGCATGATACGACCTAAATATGGAAAGCTAAAAGCATACAATATTTAAAGCATGACTTATAAACACATTTTACTCGTGAAAGCATAACCGAATACGGCTGAACAGCCGAATCGGGGTCCATGAAGAAGGAACGAGCATTACCAAATAAGATAAATCTATCAGATTGAATCGAAATCTAATCCACCGGATGACTAGCTCCAAAACAACCATAAAACCTGCATCTACCGCGTGATACTCGGTTTTTTCAAGATTTATACAAGATTTGACAAGCTTGAACCTGCAACATGTAACAACCTAGATCGATTCGGTTTCGGCTATTAGGGAACATGTGATCCACGTGCTATTTGAGCCGCGGGTACGAACTTGAATCGCATAAGGATCATCAAAGAATACAAAGCCGATCCAAACCAATCTAGATTGGGCAAAGAAGTGTTACATGAATCTAGACATAAAGTAAAAACTCAAAACAACAAGGGGTAACTTAATGAATCTATTGGATCTTGCCAAAATCCAATAGAGCCGATAACTAGCTTCAAGCTAGATCTTAGCCCACCTCATGGCTCATGATCTAACAAGAAACCCTCTTGAACCAGGCTTGAATCTACCGCATGACACTAAGCATGGTAACAAGACTACTTGCATCAAATCTAAATCCACCGCATGATATTAGACATGATACAAGGCTGCCGGTACTCACGGAGGTCGACGGATCGATGAACCCTCTCGAAGAACTCGACGACACGACAAAGGACTCTAGGGTTTGGCGTAAAGCTGGTTTGTATTGAGAATGTTTCGAATGTTAATTACATACATTCAGGGTCCATATTTATACCTTGTCGCAGCAGGACTTCGAATGGATTTGATACCTAATTTATCTCTAAATGCGATCGCTTATCCATCCATTCACCCCTTCCGCTCGGGCCATGTCACCACGCAATCCCGCAAAATCAGCGCAACAGTTTTCTTGCCGAACGGAAGCGAATTGCCGACCGCGGACTCTTTTGCCGAATTCTTCTAAAGAAACCTTCCTTCCGCCGGACGGATTCCTCACCGCGTTGGACCTACAGGTCAGACTCTGTACCTTACCAAATTTTGGTGTTAACATATGCCCCTTCAATTACGGGATAAAAGTAATTTTATTCCGGAATTGACTCCAGCCACCAACGTCTTGAATCTGTTCAACACCTATTCTCTCTCTTCGCAATCCGCCAGAGTCTTCGTCTAGATCCAAACCCTAGATCACCTTTTCTTGAGCTCAAATCCTCAATGGCAGGTCAAAATCAAGCTGCTCAGGTAAATTCCTCCTCCATAAGCTTCATTCGGCACTTAACTTTTCGATTTTTACCTGAGATTTCTTCTCTGCCTTCCCCAGCAGGAGCTTTCCACTGAGCTTCTGATTCGTACTGAGGCCAATTCGACGTCTTATTTCCTCGGCCCTGTGGGAGTTTCTGATCCTCACGAATTCATAGCAGCCGAATCCCAAAGGATCCCCTTCAAAGCAGCTTTAACTAAGCCTTCCCTGTGGCAGGATGCCTTCAAGAACTGGCCCTTGCCTCCAATCGCAGGCTGGAGGAATTGGTATAAGAGGGTCCTTGCGGATAAAAGTGTTAAGACCCAAACCTTGGACATCCTCCGGATTGCTCAATGCTTGGAGCTTTCTTTGGCCGAGACCCCAAAAAACGAAGACCTCTTGATAGCGGCTTGTCACTTCTGGTCAAATGGCGTCAACGCCTTCCTTTTTGGTCACGGCCCAATGTCCCCAACTCTGGCCGATGTATACATGATTACCGGTCTTGATATTTCAGGATCTGTTCACCCCTGGGACTTCAGAGGTTCCACAAGACAAACAGGAGTGAAGCCAGGGAGTGGATATAAATATTATATCCAGAATCACATGAAAGATGGCCCCCTTGGTGAAGTTGAATATAGGGCATTCCTGAACATGTGGTTGTGCAGGTTTATCTTCTGTGGTAAAGTCAATGAACCTACTCTGAATCATATTGTAATGGCTACACAATTGGCTGGTGGTAAGTGCCTTCCCCTGGGAATCCAATAATCCTTATGGAATCCAATAATTCTGTGGTTGTATCCTTTGATGATCCTTATGCGTTGGCATCCACGAATCTTATTTTTCTTTAAACGTATTCGGGAACTCGCTTGAGCCGAACACGCAAAAACGGACGCCCTTTGACGCTGAAAACCGCAGAAAATCCTGGATTCGGCAGTCCATAAGCACTATTCAATGAAAACCCTTCGCATCCGGGAGGAAAACTCTGCCGCTTGGTATTCCAATAATGCACGCCAGCCAGTCATCACTCCCAATGTACTCTCTCAGTCAATAAAATAGCCTACCAAGATGCCCTGCAAATCCACTCGCACACTCATCCATCACTTCCCATCTTCTCCCCTGCTCCAGAAGAGAAAACCCCAAAGCCATGGACAAAGGCAAGCAGCCCAAGGAAGACAGCGCTCCAAAGAAACGCACGATTCGAGAGTAAATTTTTCCTTCAACTTGCTTCTTGCTTTCTTGTGTGATCTCGCGCTTTACCTCTTCTTTGTTTCCCCTTTTAGCCTTGATCTGCTTCCTGAAGAAATCATTGGTACCGAAGCAGCGCCTGAATACATCTCCTCTGACTCCTCCCTCGAAGCAGAGGATGCCATGCCCGAGCAGAGGATCAACCATCAACTGCGCCGCCGCGTTCGGCACCTGGAGCATGATCTCCGGGATATCACCGCTCGTTGCCAGGCCAAACGCGAGCGTCGCATGACTCTGGAGGCACTAGTAGGAGGTAAATACTTCAACTTCTTCCTGACTCCATGCTCACGCTCGGATCTCTGTCTCTAACAACCATTCCTTTGTCCCAGATGTATCTGATAGGTACAATAACCTGAAAGCGGCTTGGGACAGCTTGGCGGAGGCGGCAAACCGTGGTCATCCCCACAGCTTCCAAGTCGCCGTCACGGTGGTCCTGGAACAACTGAAGAGGGAGCAGCTGAAGAAGCAAAGAAAAGATTGAACCATACTTTCGCTTCTTCCGCCAGGCCTTCTACTTTCCACCCCCTCGTAGTCCTGATCACCAGGGTTGTTAGATGTAAACCTGCAAGAAGCATTTGCAATGTAGTTTTGTGCTAAGGGCAATACATCCAAGTATTGGTCATTCCTTCTGTTTGGGGATTTTTTGTTCTGATGGCGGCTTCATTCTTGAGCGTCGGCTGTTTCTGTATCGGATGTATGTAATCCGAATGCTGGTGATCAACGATCGACTTCAGTACTAGGATAATATTTCTTCAGATATCTTCCATTTATCGCAGCGGAAAACTCTTCTCCTAGTAAAGTTTTCAACATGTAGGCATTGCCAGGCACGCATCTGACCACTCGAAAGGGTCCTTCCCAGTTAGGGGACCATTTTCCGAATTCACTGTATTTGGTTCCAATCGGCAGTAAAGCTTTCCAAACCAAATCCCCTTCTGCAAATTGCCTGACTTTTACTTTCTTGTTATAATATTTGGCAACCCGCAGCTTGTTCTTTTCGATATTTTCCAGGGCCCTAAGACGGATCATGTGCAAATCCTCTAGTTCATCCATCATTAAGCCACTGTAATCCTTGGAGCTTAAGTCCTTTTGCAAAACCACTCTCCTAGAATCTGATTGTACTTCCCAAGGTAAAACCGCATGGTGCCCATAAACCAATTCGTAAGGAGATGTTTTTGTAGCTCCATGAGGGGCCATTCGGTAAGCCCATAAAGCTTCACTGAGTACCGAATGCCACCTCCTTGGCTTCTGGTCGATCTTCTTTTGTATAAGCTTGATCATGATCTTATTAGAAGCCTCTGCCTGACCATTAGCTTGGGCATAATAGGGAGAAGAATTAAACAATTTGATTCCCATGCTTTCGGCAAACTCTCTGAACTCTAAGGACATGAACTGAGCTCCTTGATCAGTTGTGATCGTTTGAGGGATTCCAAACCTATAGATAGTATGTTCTTTAACAAACTCAACCATGTTTTCTGATGTTACCTTCTTCAATGGAATCGCCTCAACCCATTTGGTAAAGTAATCTGTTGCCAAAAGCACAAACTTATGCCCCTTGCCTGATGGTGGATTAATCTAGCCAATCAGGTCTATACCCCAGCCCCTGAATGGCCATGGCTTGATAATGGGATTTAATGCTGATGCAGGAACTCTCTGAATATTTCCAAACCTCTGACAATCTTGACATCCCTTGTAATACTCAAAGCAGTCCTCCAATATCGTCGGCCAAAAACATCCAGCTTGCCTGATAACCCATTTCATACGGTAGGCCGATTGGTGAGCTCCACATATCCCATCATGCACCTCACTCATCATTCTTTTTGCTTCTTCTGGACCCAGGCATCGCAGCAATACCCCATCTACTGATTTGTAAAATAGACTATCATCCAGAAGAACAAATTTTATGGCTTTGTACCTGAGCTTTCTAGAGACTTTTCGGGATGGATCCTTCAAATAATCAACAATCTCTTTTCTCCAATCATCCTCTGCAAGACCCATTCCGAGCGCACATATCTCTGTGGCAAACGCTTCTTGACTTTCTGTATAACCGGAAGCGCTTTGAGCCAACCTGTTTGCTTCTTCATTGTGTTCTCTAGGAATATGCTGTAGAATTACCAACTGAAAACTCTTCAAGATTTCCCTGCATTCTTCGTAGTAACTCCTCAGCGCATCACTTTTGCATTCGCACTGGCCGTTCAATTGCTTTATAACCAACTCTGAATCTCCATAAACCTCAACTGAAACAGCCCCGGCTTCTCTCAAATATTGAAGCCCCCGAATGAATGCCTCGTACTCAGCCTGATTGTTTGTAACGGTGGGCTGAATAGGGATAGCAAACTCAAACATCTCACCTCTAGGCGAAATTAACAGAATCCCTACTCCCCCACCTTTACCGCATGACGATCCATCGAAAAACAAAGCCCAAGGGGTAATTTCAAGCAAATCAACCGATGGATCACGGTGTTCAGTTATAAAATCGGCAATGATCTGACCTTTTATAGCTTTTGC
This sequence comes from Cenchrus americanus, assembly GCA_947561735.1. Taxonomy (NCBI): domain Eukaryota; kingdom Viridiplantae; phylum Streptophyta; class Magnoliopsida; order Poales; family Poaceae; genus Cenchrus; species Cenchrus americanus. The sequence goes on from OX387242.1 coordinate 196,399,735, forward strand.
CGATTCGAACTTCAATTCAAACTCCGATAAAGCCAAGATCCACTTGCCAATCCTGCCATTCAAAATTGGCATGGATAACATGTGTTTTATTACATCAAACTTGGAGTATACAACGCATTCGGCATTCAACAAGTAGTGCCGAAATTTTGTATAGGAGTAGTACACACATAGGCACAGTTTCTCTACAGCCGAATACCTAGTCTCAGGATCAAGTAATTTTCAGCTAAGATACGCTACTACCTACTCCTTTCCTTCGAATTCTCGAATAAGGGCCGATCCAATGGTTTGGGTATCGGCCGCCACGTACAACTTGAAAGGCTTATTCAACTACGGAGGGACCAGCACTGGTGGTTCCTTCATATATTGCTTGATCTCGTCAAAAGCCTTTTGTTGTTCGTCACCCCACATGAACTTCTGATCTTTCTTAAGCTTCAGCAATGGAGAAAATGGCAAAACCTTTTGCGACAGATTTGAAATGAACCTCCTTACAAAATTGATCTTGCCGAGCAGTGATTGCAATTCTTTGAGATTGGTTGGAGGGACAACTTCATCAATAGCCTTCATGCTTTTCTTGCCAACTTCAATCCCCCTTCATGCACCAGGAATCCCAAGAACTCTCCAGCTGATACTCCGAAAGCACATTTGTTTGGATTCATCTTTAAACCATGCTTCCGGGCGCATTCCAAGGTTCTTTTCACATCCTCCAAATGTGTGTCATGACTCAAAGACTTGATCACGACATCATCAATGTAAATTTCAACAATTTTGCCGATCAACTCATGAAAGATGTAATTCATGGCCCGCTGATAAGTTGCACCGGCATTTTTCAACCCAAATGTCATAACTATCCATTCAAACAGGCCTATATGACCTGGACATCTGAAGGCTGTCTTTGATATATCTTCTATTGCCATAAAGATCTGGTTGTATCCCGCATTACCATCCATGAAACTGATAACTTTGTGTCCAGCAGCGGCATCAACCAACAAATCGGCAACATGCATGGGGTAACCATCCATAGGAGTAGCTCTAATCAAATCCTTGAAATCTATGTAGAGCCTCATCTTTCCATTATTCTTGTAGACAGGGACAATATTAGAAATCCACTCCGCATATCTGCATGGCCGAATGAAGTTTGCATCCAGTAATCTTCCAACTTCTTTCCTCACATCGGCCAATACCTCGTCCTTGTAGATTTTCCAGGGAGGTTGCTTGTATGGTTTAAAACCAGATTTGATCGGCAACCAATGCTCAACAATGGAACGGTCCAATCCAGGCATCTCCGAATAATCCCAAGCGAAGCAATCTTTATATTCTTTAAGCAACTTGATCAATTCCTCCCTGAAGCCTGTTTGCAAGTTTGCGCTGATAAATGTCGGCCTTGGTTTATCACCGTTTCCAATATCAACTTCCTTCAACTTGTCGGTCGACATGAATCCTCGCCCCAACATGCCGTCAGTGCCGTCGACGGGATTATCCATTAAAAATTGCTATAAGAGCCGACTGCTTGAATCGGCTGTTGATCGCTGCTGACAGGCTCAACAGGACCTTCTCCCCAGTCTTTCCCTGAGAAACAATCAATACCCTGATATTCCCAGAAAGCTGGTTCCACATTTGCAACGCTCACGGAGTCATCTGCTTGGACCACCTCAATATCGTCATCTACCCATTGGATGAGCTGCTGATGCATGGTAGATGGGACACAACAGTTGGCGTGAATCCAGTCCCGTCCAAGCAGTAGGCTGTAGGCTCCTTTACCTTCGATGACAAAGAAGGTTGTGAGCAGTGTTTTGGACCTGATCATCAGATCCACGTGGACACACCCCTTGGTATCCGAAGGATTCCCAGCGAAATCGTTGAGAATTATGCTTGTAGGTGTCAAGTCGCCAGGGCCCATGCCAAGCTTCCTGAAAGTGGTGTATGGCATCACGTTGACTACCGCTCCACCATCGACAAACATCTTGGTCAATGGCTTGCCATTGACGTATCCTTTCAAGTACAGCGGCCTCATGTGTCGATTTCTGGCCGGTTTGTCGAAGGTGGCTTGCTTGGCTAGCACCAGTTGCGCCATCAGTCCCCCAAGTTGTTCATCATCGTTGATTTCCAGGGACGTCTCCTCCTGCACAACCTGATTAGCGGGAGCCATAAACTCATACGGCAAAAAATATACCATACATGCGGGAGCCGAACGATTTGATCCTTCAGGTTTGTCCTTTGGACGCCACACCTGTCTCTTCTGGATCCCTGCCTGCCTCAACTCGCGGTTCCTCAAGCACTGAACCCTCCTTTTCTGACTCTTTCTCAAACCAGGCAGGCACCACTGCCCCTTTTTCCAGAGGTTCTCATCCTCGTATTCTTCCTTATCAGCCCATTTCAGATCAGCTTGTCTCTTCCTGGGGTGATCAATGATTTCAATTTTTTGACGCCGATCCTCACTGGGATGTATCCTTCCAATTCTTTCATGGACGGATCGGCGATTGGCAGTCTCCTGCCTATACTCGAAGTATCTATCGCTGCACTCAGGGCAGTTCCTCAGCGTAGGAAGCTTCAATCCTTCATTCCAACAGTGCCTGAAGAATGCGCACCCCCAATGTGCGCGCTCCTGCTCGCGCGTGTACTGCCCCAAATCTCTCCTGCGCGCTTCTTCCTCGGCCCTGCTTCTCTCTTCCTCGTGCTTTCGTTCCTGGTAGCGCTCTTTCTCTAGCTGGCGCTGCCACTTGTTGAGGAGGATGCGTGTAGTGACCCTGGGTTTGGCCCTGGACGACTCCCCAATCTCGACATGGCTCTTGAGAACGCGAGGGGCTTCTCCATGAACCTGCTCCAAGGTTACTTGACGTTCTGGGTCCACTGCTCCATCTTGCCTTGCCCTAGCTGATGTAACGACCCCGGATTTTCGGTGAGGAAAACCCGAGTCCCTTTACCTTTGCGATAGTCCCGGTATCAGTAGCTATCGCGTACAGATCTCATCACAGAAGGTAAATCACAACCGTACATCGCATCACACAAATATTAGTACATAATTTATTACATGTCCATAATGGAGTACAACATTACAAGCCTCAAGGCTGAATCAGAGTAAAAATTCTACGTGGCGGTAGCTAGCATCTCAGATGGGTCACCATCTTCTGATCTTCACACCCACAGGCATCCTTGAGCGAAGTCGGACTCGTACCCTGCACACCCAAAGTCTATCCCCAAGGAGTGGGATAGGTTCACGTCACCGACTGTATGCAGCTTTAAGTGGCCTATCTTCTAAAGGGTAAGAAAAGAGGCAAGGTAGAAGCTCAGGTTTCCTATGCGGCGACAGACAAAGCATAAACAGAAATCATCTCCATACAGGTCCCAAACCAATCTCTTAGACACAGCTCGGAACCACCTGGTACCCCAGGGCCCCGTCTCCACAACCTATCTCCATCTAGGGTCGATGCGAGAACTTCCTCTCCTCGCACCTCAATGATTGCAATCGGATCGACGAGGTAGAGGGAGCCACTCTCCTCTAACCGACTGCAACCACGGCTCACCACACTTTCAACTACAGGGGGAGGTAGAAATCCCAAAACATGAGGAACGAACATGTCTTCAAGGTTTGTCCATGACCGAGGACGCGGCTATACGTATAGATCGAAACTCTGCAGAGTGTGTACACCTGTACCCAACTCGGGATGGTACCCGACGGTGATCAGCCAATCGAGCCCATCCTACCGTGCGAACTCTCGGTAGTTTCGGTCCCATCCTGCATCCGGCCCTCAAAGCGACCCCCCTCGCAAAGGGAATTGCACCGGAACTGTGAAATGCTCCCGTGTGGCCACACGGGAGACGCTCTGAGAGGGTGGTCTCACCTCCACCGCTCCCCCACAGATACCCTCTATCCTTCCTAAGCAGGTATGGTTCCCAACTTGCCGAGCTCAACTCGGCCCTATCCCCACTCTCGGCGAGGTGGTGTGTACGAAAGTCCTATCGACAAGGTTGATCCACTCGCTTTCAGACCGGGGCAAGCTCATGTCCTCCATCCGCAAGTAAAACCCCAAAACCTAGGCTCCGAAAACCGTCAAAGTAGGGATACACTGAGGAGTGCACCCCTATCCCCGATCCCAGATCGGTTGTTTCGAGCTCACCCCCGCCAAGGTACCCAAAACGCCTTCTCCTGCCGGTTTTACCCCACTCACGCCAAGAACCACTATTCCCATCCCAAACACATGCATCGCGAAGCTCAGCGCATATACACGCTTATATACACATATAAAGTAGTAGGACAATCAAGGACAGGATAATTAAAGAAGGCAGTGCAAGGTTCATCATCATGCATTTAAAGTAAAGCGCTAGCATTCTACATAGCAATGCCTAATAGGTATTTCAGAATCAGTCGGGCATGAACACCTGCGTGCGAGTAGTCGTCGATGACGTAGTCGTCGTTGTAGTCGATCTCCGAGCTCAGCTCCCCGGCTCCAGCTGTTCCTATTAACGCGCAATTAAAATAAAGGCGGGTCCTTTTGCAATTAACTCCAATTGAAGAACAATTAAGAGCCAAAAGAGAGCGACCACTAGCCTAACACGGAGTTTATAATTTTAGAAGAGCTTTGGAAAAGGTTTCACAATTTTCGGAGTTGAAATGAGTTTTCTAGGATTTTCCAAAGATAAAATAGATTTCTGAAATTAAAATACGCATACACAATACACTTAACTATAAGCTAACTACGGCGAGGCTCAAAAGGGCTCTAAGCTATCTACAGGTGGCTACAAGCTAGCTCTTCGAGCTCACATGGCTGCCACGTAGGTAGCTATAAGCCGACCCATGCACAAGTGGTCGCCCACATGGGCGAAGGTGTGGGCGCCACAAACGATCTTGGTCGGATCTGCTGCGGCTCGCCGAGTGGCGAGGTGTGGTGCTTTTGAGGTTGGTCGACCGCACTAGATCCGACAGGATCCACTACGGTAACGAAGGCGTGCGGGCGCGTGTGTGCATCTATTTCCTACGGGGCTCTGGCGTGGGCGCCAGGTGCTCGATGGTAAGTCCCTGAGGAGCGACGGGTGGAAAGGGGCTCGTCGGCGGCGAGGTTGGTCGGTGACTCGACCTCACGCAACTCGACACGGCTCTGGTACACCTAGGGATTCATCTAGGCCAAGAAACGGGTTGCCTTTGTCGAAAACTCAGCACGACAGTGACGGAGAGCGGCTTGGAGCGCGGTGCAAAGCAGAGGGTCTCGGCGACAAGATTCGGGTGGTCGGCGTCGATGAGGTTGTATGCGCTCGCGGGCCTGAGAGCGAACGCGTACACGAGTTGGTCCGGCGCTCGCGCGCCTCGGTAGAAATGATGCTCTTGACGACGGGGTTTCGGTCGCGACAGGATGAGCGGCGGTTAGGTTCGGCTCATACGCGTGAATGCGTTCACCGGACTCGAGCAAGGAGAGCAAAGGTGATAGCTTGGTCGAGCGCATGCACGAGCGTGCGGCGGTGAGATGAAGCTCCCGGACGGTGGTGCGAAGGTAAACGGCTCGATGCGGCTCGAGCTCCGCGGCGTCGCGACTGGGTTGTCCTTGGCGGCGTGGCAGCTCGCTTGCGAGGGCGTGCGTGCACGTGAACATGCGCGTGCACCGTTTGGACAGGGAAAGCAGGGCTCGACTCCCGCGGGTGAGGGTGTACGTGAGCAGAGCGCCGACGGAGAAAGAGAGCAGTCCGGCGCGGCAAAGGTTGACAGAGACAACGCACTACGCGGCGTTGACGCCGTCTTGCGAACAGAAGATCACGGTCAAGAACAGGGCTGGCCTGGTGACGATGAGAGGGTCGGCGGCGAGGGTTTGAGTTCACATGAGGTCTGGCCATGGAAAGGCGAGGCCTTGGTCCTCGCGTGCGTGAGTGAGCATTGGCCGGCCAAAGGCGGCATCCATGTCCTCACTTGAGCGCGCAGCCAAGAAGGTGGCTTGGCCACGGCGGCGAGCTCCGCGGTGGCACGCCGGGGTGTTCGCCTGCGTGCGTATGTGTGGACGAACACGAGCACTGACTTGTCCTGATGCTCGTGCGCCTAGGCGGAAAGACGTCCTCGGCAATGAAGTAGAGAGACGGGGTGGTCGTGATCTGGATGCTCTGGTTTTGCTCGAGGTGGAGAAGGCGACGACTGGGTTGGCGCGCTCATGCGTCAGAGCGAGTGTACAAGAACTGGATCGAGTTGGCGCTCGCACTCCCGGGGAGAAAGGGTCTCCATTGGCGGCAAAGCCGCGTCCCGTGGCGGGACGGAGTGCCGACAAGGTCTGGCGCGAAAGGGAGCCAAAGGTTTGGCCTTGACCTCTCCAGGCAGGCGCACGCATGGTTGCGCGGCTAGGCACGGGCACGTGCGTGCGTGGTTGCACAAGGCAAGGGCGAACGCTTGCGCATACCGGCGTCCAGGCCACGGCGGTGGGCCGGAACGGCGGCGACGTGACCATGGCGACAACGCAACTGCGGCGGCGTGCCACTGTGACGGCACAAAGAAAGTAGAGCGGCGACCAGGCTAAGGCCGGGAGGTGATGAGGATCAAGGCGGCCAAGATGGTTCGACCTCGCATCTGATGGCTTCGGGGAACAAACGTGTGCCGACGCGTTGGGGTTCACGGCGGCGGCAGAGCGCTGCGAGATGGGGCTCACCGACACAAACTCTTGTGCGGTGCCGGTGGGGATCACACGAATACGTGCGAAGATCGAGCGTGAGTGTGCGCACGGGTGTGTGTGCGGTTGCACGGGGAGAGCAGAGGGGTTCGACTCCTCGGGTGTACGTGCTTGCATTTGTGCGAACGTCGGCGGCGTGGCCACGGGGGCGACACAAATCTGACGGCGCGTGCACGGCGACGACACAGAGACAAGATGTGAGCAGATTTAGGCGAGGCGGTGTTTGTAAGTGCAATCAAGCCCTATGAGGGTTTTGGTGATGTTGACCACACAATTAAAGAGCTAATGAACCTTTGAGTTTGTTGTGCAGCTTAGAGTTATTATCACAGGTGCAAAAGATTGATTGGAGACCCCTCAACTTGTTACCAAGAGAATTGCCTATGCTACTTGGAGGAGTTTATTTATTTTATATTTTGAATTTGAGTATAGGCCAATCCGTACTATCAAGAGGGATACTAATGGTGAGTTAGGGTGGTTTCAAGTGCTCATAATCCATCTTTCCAAAACCTTAATCCACACCCCAAGGGAAGTAACTGCAATTTGTTTTGCTTCTGCTCGTTTCTTCGTTCGGAGGTTCCGAAGATTTTCTCGGAGGTTCCGACCATACGGGCTACGGTCGCGAGTTTTCAAAAGTCGGAAGTTCCGAGATTTTTCTCGGAGGTTCCGAACTCCGGAATATAGCCGTTCTTGTTACCGGATGCGGGGGTATTTATACCCCACAGTCCCCCAACGGTTATCTTCTTCCTCCTCTGGCACAGAACGCCGTTCCCACTGTTTTCTCTCACCTTGCATTCACTCCTAACCTACTCTCTTCCAAATCCTTGCCTAGCATTGATTGAGAGTGGATTCTTGAAGTGAGTTAGTGAGCCAATCCCTCCTCCCTTGGTACTTGAGCACTTGGAAGAACCCTAGCAAGCTTGGTGAATCTATTACTCTTGGAGCCTTGCTCCTAGACGGATAGAGGTTCTTGGAAGCTCTCCAAACCGATTTGTGGAAGCTCCAAGGTGTTTGTATTACCCCTTGTGATTCTAGTGGAAAGTCTCCACCTATTACCCAAAGTGATAGGTGTGAGAGAGGAGTTGACCTTTGTGGTCCGAGCCTTTGGTGGCCTCCTCAACAACGTGGACGTAAGCAAGCCTTTGTGGCGAGCTGAACCACGGGATAAATCTTTGTATCATGCGTGTTCTCATTTACTTACTTGTTCATGCTTGTGCTTGACTAGATCTATTAGGGTTTGCTCCCGATCTACTTTGTGGTGCCTTGCTAGCTTGTACTTTGCTTAGAAATCCTCTTGCTATGTCCTAAGTACCTCTTAGAATTTAGTAGATCTGGTTTCCATCAAGTTTCTCGCAGCTCTTGTTATTTGTGCTCTGTTCTAACAAATTTGTCGGAAGTTACGAGTTTATTCTCGGAGGTTGCCTCGTTCGGAGGTTCCGAGAATAATCTCGGAGGTTCCGAGGTCCGACTGCTTGTTTTCGCGAGAAAAAGTTTAAATTACGTGTGCGAGCCTATTCACCCCCCCTCTAGGCCACATTGCCTCGATCCTTTCAATTGGTATCGAAGCGAGGTCATCCTCGTAAACACCTAACCGTGTGAGGATATGGCAAGTGATGATGACAAGCACGAAGAAGAACGAGTTTGAAGACATACCAAGCGAGGCCGAAAGTGATGCCTCGGAAGTGGGCGATACATCAACTCAAGAGAAGTTTGAAAAGCTTAAAAAGAATTTGTGAAGGAAAGCTCAAAAGATGGAAGCAAGAAAAGCAAGAAAGAGAACAAGAAAAAGGAAGAAGAGGAAGAAAAGAGGAAAGAAGACAACAAGCAAGAAAAGAAGAAGAAGAGAAAGAAAGAAGAGAAGAAAAGAAGAAAAAGAACACCTTCACCATCTCCATCACCATCCTCATCATCCTCATCGTCGTCCTCATCTAGTGAGAATGGAGATGATGATGATGAGTACTACGGCACAAGAATTCCCAAGCGAACAATCAAGCCAAAGTCAAAGTCTAAAGCAAAGAACGACTACAAAAGCGTATCCTTTAACTATGATTCTTTGGATGTCAAATCCAAGGATGAAGTGACTATTCCCGTTGGCAAATTACCCCAATTCGATGGGACTAACTTTGCTAAATGGAAGCATATGATGAAAGCTTATTTAATTGGCTTAAGCTTGGAATTGTGGAATATTGTGTGTGTAGGTTTTGAAGATCCCAAAGATTTTAGGAACCTCACTCCAATTGACCGACGCAACATTAGAAGGAATGGTCAAGCTACAAGCATACTCCTTAGTGCCTTGAATGCCCAAGAGTATAACCGTGTTAGTGGACTTGAGATTGCCAAGGAGATTTGGGACATTCTCCACATTGCACATGAGGGTGTTGACAAGGTCAAGAAATCCAAGATCAACATATTGATGGCCGAGCTTAATAGATTTACTATCTTTGATGGAGAGGGGCCACAAGAGATGTTTGATAGGTTGATGGTCATTGTTGGAAAGATAAGAGGTCTAGGTGGTGATGAGCTAGATGACCACTTTGTTGTGAAGGTGATGTTGGAAGCTTTTGCACCAAGGAATCCTACTCTAGTCACCTTGATTAGAGAGAAGAAAAGATTTGAGGAACTTTCTCCAAATGATGTTCTTGGAAGAATTCTCACACATGAGCTCATGGACAAGGAAATTCAACATAGAAAGAACATTGGGGAGTTGGAGGCTAAGTTAAACAACTTGAAGGTTAAAGAGGTGGCTCTCCACTCTCACAAGTCAAGCAAACCCTCCTCCTCATCCAAGCACACCACTTCTTCCAAGCCTCTCAAGTCAAAGTCCAAAAGGGTGGAAGTAGAGAGCTCCACAAGTGATTCAAGCGAAGATGAAGATGAAGGTTCTCATGTTGAGATTGGAGACATGGCCTTGTTCATGAAGACCTACAAGAGAGGGTTGAAAAAGCAAGGGTACAAGTTTGCCAAGAGAAAGTTTCCTAACAAGAAAAAGAGAACTTGTTACAATTGTGGAAGTACCGAGCACTTTATTGCTGACTGTCCTAATGAGAAGAAAGAAAACAGAAATGACAAGGGTAAAGGGAGCTACAAGAAAGATCAAAAGCCACATTACAAGAGAAGACACTATGGTGGTGAAGCCCATATTGGTCATGAATGGAACTTCGGGGATGAAAGTTCTAGTGAAGAAGAAGGGAAGAAAGTTGCAACCGTGGCTATCAAGAAGCTTCCCTCCACCTCAAGATTGTTCAAAAATTTGACCGATGATGAAGAGAGCACTTCCATTCATTGTCTCATGGCCAAGGGTGAGAAGGTAAAAACTGCCCCAAAACCCTTTCCTCAACCTAGTGATGAGTCGGAAATGGACTCTAGTGATGATACTAGTGATGAAGAAGCTAACCAACTTGTTCGTAAAATGGATGAGCAATCTAGGGATTTTATGGCTAAGTTAATAGTTGAACTAGAGAAAAGCCAAGACACCATTATCTCCGATAGAAGTGAGATTGAGACTTTACGTTTGGAAATCAACCAAGCAAAGAGTGTCATAGCTACTCTCAAGGAGGACCTTACTGTCACTCAAGCTCAATGTAATTCTCTCAAGTTGAGGAATGAAGAGCTTGAGGAGCAATATAGCCTCCTTTGGAGTAGCACCTCACTTCCCTCGAAGGTAAAAGGCAACTCTAGTGCTTCTACTAGCAAGGGCTGTGATAGATGTTATCATATTGATGTTGAATCTTATGCCACTAACCTTGCTAATATGGAAGCTCTAAAGAAAGAAATTGCTAGGTTGAACTCAATCATAGCTAGAGGGTGCATGGGTGAAGAAAACAAAAGACCAAGATTCACCAAAAGAAAAGTGTTAGAAAAGAGCAAGAATCCAGGCTTTGGATATATTGAAGGTGGCAAGACAAATGAAAGAAAAATCATCAAAGAAAAAGAATGCCTTGAATTCAAGAGTTCTGGATTTCTGTTCTCCCGGACCCGGAGGTTCCGACCTCCAAGCCCGGAGGTTCCGAGTCCGGAAGCCCCGAGCAGCCCAGACAGTCCAACTCGGAGGTTCCGAGAAAATTCTCGGAAGTTCGGGGACGCAAAGACGAGGACAAAGAAAAGGAGCAAAACTCGGAAGCGACATGTTTCCAGGGCCTCTAACACTTGTATGCAGGTTGAAAATCATCCAATGGTGCCTAGAAGAAACTTGAGTCCCAACAAAAGCAAAGCCCATGCATCTAGAGACATACCTCCTAGCTATGTGTTGAGACGCAACAATGTTGGTAAAGTTGTTGCCACGTATGTTGGAAATGAGTCCAACATATATGTGAAAAGATCACTATGGGTTCCAAAAGTTTTGGTTACTAACGTGGAAGGCCCCAAGTCAAATTGGGGACCTAAAAGAAGGAACTAAATTGTTTTGTAGGCATACTCCTCCGGTGGTTCAAGTTGGGTGCTTGACAGCGGATGTACACATCATATGACCGGAGAAAAGAGTATGTTCTCATCCTATCTCCATTTGGAAGGACCAAGGGAAACCATTGCATATGGAGGGGATACTAAAGGAGAAGTCATCGGTGTAGGTGATATCCCTATATCTCAAAATTACTCAATTACAAGTGTTCTTCATGTTGATCCGTTGGGTTACAATATATTATCGGTTTCACAACTTAGTGAGATTGGTTTTGATTGCCACTTCACGGATAAGGATGTGTCCATCATAAAAATGGAGGATTCCTCTATTGTCCTCACGGGTCGCTTGAGGGGGAGGCTTTACCTAGTTGATCTCAACAAAAGTAAAGTTTCTCCCAAGACTTGTCTAGTGGCAAAATCTAGCATGGGTTGGCTTTGGCATCGCCGTCTAGCCCATGTTGGCATGAGGAACTTGGCCAAACTTTTGAAAGATGAACACATCCTTGGACTAACAAATGTACATTTTGAGAAAGATAGGATTTGCAAAGCATGCCAAGCCGGAAAGCAAGTAGGAGCACCTCACCCACCAAATAGCATCCTCTCTACTTCAAGCCCATTGGAGCTCATCCACATGGATCTATTTGGACCGGTGGCCTACATAAGTATTGGCGGTAACAAATATGGCTTGGTTATTGTTGATGATTATTCTCGCTTCACGTGGGTGTTCTTTGTGTTTGACAAGAGTGAAGTGCAAGGAAAGGTGAAGACCTTCATTAGAAGAGCACAAAGGGAATTCGGGCTACCAATCAAGAAAGTGAGAAGTGATAATGGCTCGGAGTTCGGAACACCTATGTTGAAGAATTCCTTGATGAAGAGGGCATAAAGCATGAATTTTCAGCACCTTATACCCCTCAACAAAATGGGGTGGTTGAGAGAAAGAATAGAACTCTTATCAAGATGGCAAGAACCATGTTGGATGAGTACAAGACTCAAGACATCTTTTGGGCCGAAGCTATCAACACGGCTTGCCATGCAATCAACCGCCTCTACCTTCACAAGTTTCACAAGAAGACCTCCTATGAGCTTATTACCGGTAAAAAGCCCAAGGTGTCTTACTTTAGAGTGTTTGGGTGCAAATGTTTCATTCTAAACAAGAGACCCCGAACCTCTAAGTTTGCACCAAAGGTTGACGAAGGATTTCTTCTTGGTTATGGTCCAAATGAGCATGCTTATCGAGTCTTCAATCTAACCACCGGGAGGATTGAAGTCACGGTAGATTTGACCTTTGATGAATCTAATGGCTCTCAAGTGGAGCAAGTTGATTTGAATGTTGTAGGAAAAGAGAAGCCATCTTGTGAAGCAATCAAGCAAATGGCCATAGGTGATGTTAGACCAGTTGAGGCACAAGAGGAAGATGAAAACCAAGCACAAGCCTCAACACCACTCGAAGGGCCAGAAGCAACTGGTTCAGGAGCAATGCAGACTTCGGAGGTTCCGAGAATTTCTTCGGAGGTTCCGGAACTCGACACTTCGGAATCCAACCTCCGAGAAATTCTCCGGAGGTTCCGGGTCTGGAAGTTCAACACAACAAGACACCCTGAACCAGCAGACTGATCAGCAAGGGGATGTCCAAGGAAGTACATCTGAGCCCCAAGCTGATGAAGATGATGAAGATCAACCTCTACACCAACCTCTTGGACCATCACATCCTCGTGTACATCAAGTCATTCAACGGGATCATCCCGTTGACAATATTCTTAGGAGCATAAGGAGAGGGGTAACAACGCGTTCTCGTCTTAAGAATTTTTGTGCATTTTACTCGTTTGTTTCCTCTCTTGAACCAACCAAGGTAGAGCAAGCTCTCGAGGATCCGGATTGGGTGGTGGCTATGCAAGAGGAGTTGAACAACTTTGAAAGGAACCAAGTGTGGGAGTTGGTGGAAAGACCAAATACAAACATCATTGGCACCAAATGGGTCTTTCGGAACAAGCAAGATGAGTTTGGTGTTGTGACTAGGAACAAAGCAAGATTGGTTGCTCAAGGATACACCCAAGTTGAAGGGCTAGACTTTGGAGAAACATATGCACCGGTAGCAAGACTTGAAGCAATTCGGTTTTTACTAGCTTTCGCTGCCCATCATGACTTCAAGCTCTATCAAATGGATGTCAAGAGTGCATTTCTCAATGGACCACTCTCCGAAGAAGTATATGTTAAGCAACCACCGGGTTTTGAAGATCCCAAGCGTCCTAATCATGTCTACAAACTCCATAAGGCGCTCTATGGGCTAAAGCAAGCACCAAGAGCATGGTATGAATGCCTTAAGGATTTCTTGCTTAAGCAAGGCTTTGAGATAGGCAAAGCCGATGCTACTCTCTTTACTAGAAAAGTTGATGGTCATATTTTTGTGTGCCAAATATATGTCGATGACATAATATTTGGTAGTACTAATGAAACTTTTTGTGAAGAGTTTAGTAGGGTGATGACAAAGAGGTTTGAGATGTCCATGATGGGTGAGCTCAAGTTCTTTCTTGGATTTCAAATCAAACAAGCTAAAGAAGGGACGTTCATATGTCAAACCAAGTATACAAGGGATATGTTAAAGAAGTTTGACATGGACAAGGCAAAGCCTATCAAGACTCCAATGCCTACTAATGGACACATGGACCTCAATGAAGAAGGGAAGTCCGTGGATCAAAAGGTATATCGCTCCATGATCGGTTCTCTTCTTTACTTATGTGCATCTAGGCCGGATATTATGCTTAGTGTGTGCATGTGTGCTAGATTTCAAGCTAACCCGAAAGAGTGCCATCTCATGGCCGTAAAGAGAATCTTGAGATATCTAGTGCATACCCCTAACCTTGGCTTGTGGTATCCTAAGGGCTCCACTTTCGATCTACTTGGCTATTCGGATTCCGATTATGCCGGTTGTAAAGTAGATAGAAAGAGCACATCGGGGACTTGCCAATTCCTTGGTAGGTCTCTAGTGTCTTGGAGTTCTAAAAAGCAAAACTCAGTAGCCCTTTCCACCGCCGAGGCCGAGTATGTTGCAGCCGGCGCATGTTGTGCTCAACTACTTTGGATGAAGCAAACCTTAAAAGATTACGGATGTCACTTTTCCCATATCCCACTTTTGTGTGACAATGAAAGTGCCATAAAGCTTGCAAACAACCCCATAAGCCATTCTCGCACAAAACATATAGACATCCATCATCACTTCTTGAGAGACCACGAAGCCAAAGGAGATATCGTTTTAAGTCATGTGAGCACCGACAAGCAACTAGCCGATATCTTCACTAAACCTCTCGATGAGTCAAGGTTTTGCAGTTTAAGGAATGAACTAAATATTCTTGATTCTCGTTGCGTGGTTTGATCTCTAGCATGCTATATTTGTTTGCTTCAATCTGTTAGTTTCCTCTGAAAATTCTGTTTGAAAAATGTGTGTGAAAACTCTATCTTAAAGGTTTTTCAAAATCTATTTTCCTTATCCCTAACTTGTCTTAAGTGGCTATAGTTGTGTGTGTGATTGCTTGTTTTCTAGCCACTTGAGTCAAGGGTACCATGACCTAAGATTCTCAGTTGATAGAAAGTTCAAATCTCAAGAGGAGTGGAAGCTAGCTGTCTCTGGAATTTAATTTTTCGGAAGCTCCGAGAAAATCTTTGGAGGCTCCGGGCCTCAGAAGTTCTGAGAAAATCTTCGGAAGCTCGAATCTTTACAGACTTAGCGCTCAGTCTCAACCGAAGGGGAGTTAAAGGGAATAAAGAATCTTCGAAGGATATTCCTTTACCTAGGGTAAACCAGTCTTCCCTTTCACCACGGTCAAACACTCAGATCTAATTTTCACCGTTTCTCCTCCTCTCTTTCCCGACGCGAAACCGCAACTCCCATCCATCTCCACCGCCTCACCGCCGCCGCCTCCCTCGCCGCCGGTGACCGCACCTCTTGCGGGCTACCCGCGCGAAGCCGTGCCACCCTTCACATTCGTGGGCCGCCGCTGGGGAGTATCAAGGAAGAAGTCGCCTCGGATCCCGTACGGAGAGGAAGAAGAAGGCTCCAATCCGCACCCGTTCCTGTTGATTCCCTGGCGTGTACAAGCATTGAAGATCTTCATCGTCCTTCTCCTTGATCCCAATCAAGGTAATCAGAGGCCGTATCCTAACCCTAACCCTAGATTCCTAGATCTACATGCTGTTAGGGTTCTAAATCTTGAATCTTATAGAATGTTGCCTATCTATCCTGTTCCTAAATGCCTGTGTTGCAAGTAAAGCTACGTTTAGTTGAAAGTTGAATCAAATGTGAGAATGCAGTAAGGTTGACAGAGGCTCGGAGGTTCCGAGAAAATTCTCGGAGGTTCCGAACCCTGTAACCCACTGTAAGCTGACCTTGATTCAAAGTTCCACTGAACTTCACTTCACCTGTAACATCCTTTTTCTCTTGTCCTAGCTAAATTGAGTCATGCTTGCTTTATTGATCAAAATTCAGTTGAAAGTTGAATCAACAGAACTGTCCTCTGTCAGTACACTGACTTCGGAGGTTCTGAGAATTTTTCCGGAAGCTCCAACCTCTGGAGGTTCCGGAAACTTTCTCGGAGGTTCCGATGTCTGTACTGACAAGTGACGATCCGTGATTCAAAATTCCACCGAAAAGAAATCAATTGAACATCATGCTAATCTTGTTCCTCTATCCTTATCGGTCCCGATCCCACTCTTATCCGCCGATCACATGTCTCTCTAGCGGATGTCCGGCACTCCCGTGGACAAGACATACACCAAGAGGCGAGAGGCCTCCTTTTGAGACACCGCCGGTGAGAGGGCTTTCAAGTTAGCGGAAGAAGAGCAACAACGAGGGGGTGGCGGCGAGAGGAAAGGCCACTCCTAGGAGGGGCAGAGGTGGCAGTTTGTCAGGAGGCAGAGGCTCTGGGTCTACTGCCCATGTGGATTACAATGGAGGGACTGAAGGCAAGACTATTCCTATAGAGCTAGAAGATGACATGCCCCTAGGAGAGATAGACTCAACCTATCTCAAGTACCACAAGGGGCTCCTCAAAAGGCATCCTCCAACCAAATATGACAACTCTGTGTATATTGAGCACACCAACTATGATGGAGCTGGATTCTTGGTCAAGAAAGCAAGAGAGGAAAATCCCTATGTGAACCCCAAGATGGCGGCCTATTGATTACGGATTTTGGTCCGTCTTCCACTTCAAATTCTATGAAACTGTCCTCAACACCAAGATGAAGTTAATAAAGATGAAGTGGATAGATTTCACCCATTTGGAGGCGAAGCAGAGGAACCGTCAAGGAGGAGGTCTTTGGATTTGGTTGACAAGTATAGTATGAGGGACATCATGAGTTTCAAATATGATTGGAACATAGAGGTTTTAGCTCGGCTTTCATGCTACATTCTTCCATGAAGACAACAAGGAAACCAGCCACCGGATGACGAAGGAGTGCATTACAAAATAGATTTCCTCACTTTTGCTAGGTTGTTTGGGTTCAAGCAAGGAGGACAGGGAAGCTGATATTATTCATTTTGAGGCCCACATGAACCCCAATAAAATTGCTGCAGCTTATGAGTATGAGGAACTGGCTGATGGCTCCACCACTGCTCTGAAATCAGTGTTCTATGTGCTCAATAATATGTTCAGGGAAACCATTTACCCAAAAGGGGGCAGTGACTCAACAAGTCTTAGGAGGTTTGCACCAAACCTGCTGGCTAGGCTGCTGCCTGGAGCTAGGCCATTCTCTGTGAGCAGATTTATTTGGTACAACCTGGTAGAAGTGACAGAGAGTGGGAAGTGCAACCTGCCCTATGCCCCTTATCTTATGTACATGATAGAGATGGTTTCAGGGGTCAGCTACAAGAAAGATGTTGAGCATGCATCCTATCAAGTCAAGCGATGGCGCATCGAAGAAGCAGCACATTGTGGAGGAGCACATCCTTAAGAAGGCCAGCAACAAGCCATCCGGATCCGGTCCAAAGAAGAGGAGAAGAAGGACCCGGCAAGGCTCCCATGCCTGCTGGTCTGCACAAGCTGAGAGGGATGGTTAGGGACACCTGGAGGCTGCAGATGGACTTCCCATCAGCTTTTTGAGCTCAGGGAAGACATGAACAGATTGCTAAAGCACCAGGGGCTGTCCTTCGATGCCATGCACCATCCACCTCCTCTCTTCCCTGACTTTCCAGAGTACACCACCAGTGAGGATGAGGGTGAGAAGGAGCCTGCTACTCCCATGGCTGAGGATACTCCTGCTGCCCACTTTGCTGCAGATGAAGAAGATGAAGAACCACTTGGTGCTAAAATGGCCAGCCGAGGAAAGAGGCGTGGCAAGAAGGCAATGGGGTCCTCATCCGGTACAAGACTCGGGAGAAAGGCCGCGCTGGCGGGAGGCCGTCGAAGGCCCATAGATCCGTCATCATTTGGCTCGACCTTGGCTCCGACAAAGATTGTCCCCGAAGCGAGAAGAGGAGGACTCGACTTCAGTGATGAGGAGTGACTTCTCTAGGTTCTGCTCTCACTTCCTCTCTTCTTTTCTTTCCTTTTTGTTAAATTGTTGACAAAGGGGGAGAGATGAAGATTGAGAAGCATCCGAAGACCCGGAGCTCCTTCCGGTGGCCTCGCTAACCACGTAAACATTCTTTTGTTCTTTTGGTGAGATGAGAGTGCTAACTTCTCTCATAAACTCCGTTGGTAATTTGGTGAACTGTCAGTAAAACTTTAGCTTGCCTCTGCGTTGGCAAGCGAGGATGATCCGGTCATGGTTGTATGGGATTTGCAAAACTTTAAAACTTTGTGATGGATGTAATAGGGCTAGATGTGTTGAATGCTGTTATCCTTTATCTAGCTGCTATTTTCTGGTCTTATCTGTTATTTTGCCTGGGTGTTATTGTTATCTGTTGGAGTATCTGTTGCAGACCTCGGAGGTTCTAAGAATTTTTCCGGAGGCTCCAACCCTTGGAGGTTCCGGAAACTTTCTCGGAGGTTCCGAACTCTGCTAACAGATAGCTCTCTGAGTGTTTTCACATGACATATGCATCACGTATTATCTGCTACACCTCTTTTGCACCCCTCGATGGCTTGAGTACAACCTTCTTGACACTTTTACTCACAATGTATGCAACTTAATTGTCGGCTAAGACATTTTTCCCTATTCAAAAGGTACATGCATACATTGAGGGGGAGACTTGTACTCAAATCATCAAAAGCTCAATCTTTCAAATTAAATTGTAAACTTTAATTGGGTTGTCAACATTTACCAAAAAGGGGGAGATTGTAAGTGCAATCAAGCCCTATGAGGGTTTTGGTGATGTTGACCACACAATTAAAGAGCTAATGAACCTTTGAGTTTGTTGTGCAGCTTAGAGTTATTATCACAGGTGCAAAAGATTGATTGGAGACCCCTCAACTTGTTACCAAGAGAATTGCCTATGCTACTTGGAGGAGTTTATTTATTTTATATTTTGAATTTGAGTATAGGCCAATCCGTACTATCAAGAGGGATACTAATGGTGAGTTAGGGTGGTTTCAAGTGCTCATAATCCATCTTTCCAAAACCTTAATCCACACCCCAAGGGAAGTAACTGCATTTGTTTTGCTTCGTCGTTTGCGTTCGGAGGTTCCGAAGATTTTCTCGGAGGTTCCGACCGTACGGGCTACGATCGCAGAGTTTTCAAAAGTCGGAAGTTCCGAGATTTTTCTCGGAGGTTCCGAACTCTGGAATATAGCCGTTACTCTTCTGGATCTGGGGGTATTTATACCCCACAGTCCCCCAACGGTTATCTTCTTCCTCCTCTGGCACAGAACGCCGTTCCCACTGTTTTCTCTCACCTTGCATTCACTCCTAACCTACTCTCTTCCAAATCCTTGCCTAGCATTGATTGAGAGTGGATTCTTGAAGTGAGTTAGTGAGCCAATCCCTCCTCCCTTGGTACTTGAGCACTTGGAAGAACCCTAGCAAGCTTGGTGAATCTATTACTCTTGGAGCCTTGCTCCTAGACGGATAGAAGTTCTTGGAAGCTCTCCAAACCGATTTGTGGAAGCTCCAAGGTGTTTGTATTACCCCTTGTGATTCTAGTGGAAAGCCTCCACCTATTACCCAAAGTGATAGGTGTGAGAGAGGAGTTGACCTTTGTGGTCCGAGCCTTTGGTGGCCTCCTCAACAACGTGGACGTAAGCAAGCCTTTGTGGCGAGCCGAACCACGGGATAAATCTTTGTCTCATGCGTGTTCTCATTTACTTACTTGTTCATGCTTGTGCTTGACTAGATCTATTAGGGTTTGCTCCCGATCTACTTTGTGGTGCCTTGCTAGCTTGTACTTTGCTTAGAAATCCTCTTGCTAGGTCCTAAGTACCTCTTAGAATTTAGTAGATCTGGTTTCCATCAAGTTTCTCGCAGCTCTTGTTATTTGTGCTCTCGTTCTAACAAATTGTCGGAAGTTATGAGTTTATTCTCGGAGGCTGCCTCGTTCGGAGGTTCCGAGAATAATCTCGGAGGTTCCGAGGTCTGACACTGTTTTCGCAGAAAAAGTTTAAATTCTGTGTGCAGGCCTATTCACCCCCCCTCTAGGCCACATTGCCTCGATCCTTTCAGTGTTCGGGGTCAAGGTGGCCAAAAGGTTCGAACTTGGGGTCGATGGCTCGACGGACACAAGTGCGCCGGTGCGTTGGGGTTCGCGGCGACGGCACGGCGGAACGTCGAGCACGGTCACAGATAGGTGAAGCAGGGGGCTCGGCCCCTCGGTTGCGTGCGTATGTGTGCGTGCCGAACGCCGACGGCTTGGCCATGGCAGCGACACAAATTTGATGGCGTGCACTAGGCAAGGAAACAGAGAAAGGGAAAACGGCGAGGAACGGCCCGGCGGCGTTGGTTGGGGACATACGCCAGCGAACGACCTCGCGTGTGCATGAGTGCGCGTGCACAGGTTCGGCCAGGAAGGACAGGGCCCCGACCCGATGTTGGTGTGTGCGGGTAAAAGGTCGGCGGCACAGCCGTGGTGATGGCGCAACACCGACAACATGTGCACGACAAGGGTTTGTGCTCACACGACTCCAGGCCAAAGAAAGGCAGGGCCTTCGCTCGACGGTGATGTGCTCAGCGTGTGGGTACCGACGGCGAGCCGGAACTCGGCATGCGCTCGTCGGGACAAGATCAACACGATGCAAAGCAAGGAGCGCGCGCGTTGCGGTACGCAGCGGCACCTGCAAACGACCGGCTCGGCTCGATGGCCAGCTCTCAAGCGACGGCGGGTCTGCGCGGCGGCGCGGTGCGGGACAACGAGCAACATACAATGAGCTCACAAGGCTCGGTCCAGCCTCAGCTCGAAGGCCGGGTCCACAACAAGGTGAAGGCTTCAGTGCTCACCTCGCGCTCTGGACACGGCGGCGAGGAGGTGGTGACGAGCAGCGTGGAACGGCCTGGAGGAGGGGAAGCAGGGCGGTGCGGTCCATGGCTTCCACAGCGACTTCTCCCTAGTGCAGCAGCCCCGCTCCTTGGCGTTCCGGCGAGGTGGTGTTGAAGAGCTTGGTGAAGGGGGCGGTGAAGATGTAGACAGGGGCGGCGTCGCCCTTGGCCGGTCCGGTTCCGGCTCCAAGGTGAAGGGCAACTACCGCGAGCGGCTCCGGCTTCAGGCGTCGGTGACTTGAACTGCTCCGGCTCCGCAGCCCATGCACGGGCGTTCCCCCGTCCCGCGGCCTCGTCGCGCAGCCGGCGGCGACGTGGCGGTCCCGGCCGGGCGGCGACCTCGGGTCCTCCCACGGGCGGCCTCCAGTTCCCTCTCCCCCAGCTCCTCCTTCTCCCCCTCTCCTCCTCTCTTCTTGCGGTGGACAGGGATAAATCCCCCATGGGGCGGCGGCGCAGTACAGGGAGAGGCTGGCGCGGTGGAACCTATAGGGCGACGCCTAGGGTTTCGAGGACGCAAATGGGTGGCTGGGATGCGGCTTAGCGGGGGCGCGTGGTGGCCATCCGCGGCTGCCAGCACTGCAAGGGAGGGGCGGCGGCCATGGGGCCATGGCGCTTGCGTCGCCCCTGCCCCGCGCCCCCACGGTGCGTCACGGGGAAGACAGCAGGGAGAAAGGGATAAGGCCTGACCGGCGGGTCCCGCGTGGCAGCGAGTGAAGAAGGAAGGTGGGTGATAGCTGGGCCGGCCGGCTGTGTTGGGCCGCAAGGCATGATGGGCTGCGGCTTAGGCGAACCAGAGGAGGGCTTCGGGGTGGTCTAGGGCACTTAGTGAATTGAGTTGAGGCCCAAGCTGCAAAGGTTCCTTTACTATTTTCTTAAACCCTAGCTCCTATTTAAACTATGATTCGAATTTGAATTAGAATTCAAATTTGAATCCCACACAATTAAGATGCAAAATAAATCCCCTCAAACTCCAAGGTTCTCACACTAGCAAGTTATATTTCCTAAATTTTATGATTTTGCTCAAAATAAATCTAGGAATTCAGGGGAGGTTCAAAGAAGACAGCCTTACATCTTAATTATGCACTCAATTTCAATTCGAAATTTTGAAATCCACATTTTCGCATTGCTAACATCCCGGGAAAAATTCAAGGATGTTACAGCTGAAGTCAAGACCTTAACCTTGCCCTTTTCCTCGGCAGTCACCATGTTGACAGAAAAGCTTATCATGTTCTGAGGAAAAGGGTGGCCGTCCAGTTTCATCTTGTTGTCAAACTTGAGATGACCCTCCTGGATAGCCTTCTGGATCCTCATCCTGAAGACCCTGCAGTCGTTGATGGAGTGAGAATTCCTGTCATGGAAGCCGCAGTAACGTTTCTCTCTTACTCCATCAGGCCGAAGCAAGGAATGCCCCTCAGGCAATTTGATTCAGCCTTCCTTCACCAGGAATTCAAACAGCTTATCAGCTTTAGTGACATCGAAGTCGTATGTGCCTTTGGTCTGCTTGATCCAGCGTTGATTCATGGTCAACGGTTCCTTCCCCCACATGATCTCAGCAGCGGCCACTTCCTGATCATCGTCAGAGTCTTCCATTTGATCGGCCTTCTCCAGGAACTGATTGTAGATATCAGCTATATCGTCTTCGCTTTGCTGAACCCGGTGTCTTTCTTAAACCCGTAGGCCTGGTTGCTCATCAATGACAGCTTTTGGGACAGTTGACCCAGGTTATCAAACTCCATACCAAACAGCTTTTCCCGTACGGCCAGCAGCATCCCTGCAACGGCCATGTCGGCCAACTGATCATCTGGCAGATTCAACGAGAAACACATGCCTTTGACTTCCCTAAACCTCTGTTGACGGTTAATAATTGTATCAAAGTTCGTTTATGACTTGCAAGCGGACAAGTCTCCCGTCGTAGTCAAGGGACCCTTCTTCCCTCGAGTGGTGAACCCAAGGTATCGAATCCGTGGAACAATGTGCAACGCAAGGATTCAATCTAGTAAAGCAAGGTAAAGCTATCTATTGAAGAACAAAGATGCATCTAATCTAAGATATGATCAAGTAAACGAATCTAATCTAATCTACTAAAGAGGTAACAAGAGAAAGCAAGAGATAACCAATCTAGAGAATCTAGATCATGCTTATGTTGTAGCTCCAAACAAGATAGATGAAGATAGAAAAGCAAATCTCATTAAAAGCATCTTTAAATCGTGGCCTTCCATCCGACTCCGAAAACGCCCGCCTTTCGGAACCCCCGTTCTGTCACAACGTATCCCTATTCATGCGGGTAGTCTAGGGCGAGTTCGATAGAACAAGTTGAAATCACTTGGCCGGTCGGTATGCACCTCTAGCCACCGCGGCTACAAGAGCACCCTATGTAATCTAGCCGCAAACTAGATCGTAGAAGAAGCAAAACCAAGAAGAAAACAAAATCATCGAGAAGGCACTTAATCGCTAGAAATCGGATTCACTTACAAACTTCACCATGAATGATTACATGAACAAGATCACCACCGGGGCCCTCCCTCGATCTTGATCCTCGCTCCGAGCTCCGACGTGGTCTTCCATGCAAGGTTCCCACGTCGGCTAGGGGAACCCTAGACAACTAGCACGACCCTCATCTCCGAGATGGTGTCCCTCAAGCTTCTCTCGCTCCTCGGCGGCGGATTACGACTTCCGTTCGCGTGGCTCTCGGTCGGGGGGCTATTTATAGCCCGAGAAGCAATTAGGTCAAAGGGGGAGGCCGATTGGGCCCCGAATTGGCTGGGCCGGCCGGCTTGGGCCGGCGGGCACCGGGCCCATTCGGCCCATCCCGCGGCCGGCTTCGCCCGGTGTTGCTTCCCACGTCTTCTAGATGTTCTCCCCTTTTGCATGTGGGCCCTTGACGTCGGTTTCTCTCCGAATTGGATGCAATTCCTTGTCTTGCAAGATTCAGCACTTTTCTGGTTCAGTCCTCAGAGTTTATCATCTTCTCGGGCTTGGTCCTTGGGCTCTTGGAGTCATGTTCACTTCATTGCTTGACTTGTATCGGGCTTCAAGGTCTTGTCATGAGGTGCTTAATGAACTTATCCCGGAAGTCTTGCTTTCAACGTTAAAACCCTGCGTAAACACTTAACTCCAAAACCGACATGCACAAGTGAACTTGTTATACCACGGGGGTGAGTACCAATGAATAAGATACAAAAGTCATGCCAACACTGAAGGTAAACTCATGGCTAGGTTGACGGATTTTCACCGTCAACATCTCCCCCATGCTTAAACCTTGCTCGTCCTCGAGTAAGCCTTCGATGGATATCATCGTTGCCCATCAATGTTTAAACCTTGCACTTGATCATACATGAAAAAAAAACATAATGCTCTCAAAAGTTTAATTCGTTGAAGTTCCATAATGTACTAGCCTTCATCCCTACAGAGGGTAGATATTTAATTAAGCTTATCCCACAAGTATTAACATGCTCACAAAGTTTAAATAGATCTCAGAATTTTTGAAATAAAGAACGAGATAAAGAAAAGAGCTAAACCAAGTTCACAAATTTAAATCACCTTGCATGTTGCTCATGAACTCTCATCTCACTTGTCTCTCAAGCCTATATATTCTACTCCTTTCCCTCTCATCACATATATGTGTGGTAGGATTTATATGGAGCTTTAGGAAAGTTTAGTCCTAACAAGATTTTATAAATGAGGTGTTGTCAAAACAAGACAAGCTTCTCATGGTCTTACCGAGACTCGTCAAAAAGGTCATTGGAAAATAATGTTAAATCAAGGAGGGGAAAGAGAAAAATACACACACTTTTAGATGAGTGGACATGTGCAGATGGCAAAGAGTGATCCCGAGGCACAAAGGAAGTCCTCGTTATCGGATTGCACATGGTTGGAAAATGAGAATGGATCTTTTTAACTTGAAGCCTTGAATGCACTCTTAGAGAACCGGGGAGTTCACTTTACGCATATATTTTTTTTCTCTTTCTCATATTTCTCATTTTTTTCTTTCTTTCTTTCTTTCTTTCTTTCTTTCATTCATTATATATTTTTTCTTTGAAAGTCACGATCATCGTCGGATTTTTTTTCTTTCATCATTCATTTTTTAAAAAATATTCCCCTTTTAACTCTAAAACTGCACCGTACCTACCTCCTCCCCCATTCTTAGACGTTGCTCGTCCTCGAGCAAAGAGGCGAAAAATAAGGTAGGTACCGGGGTATTTTTCCTTGGAGAGATACTTGAAATCTTCAATGTTAGCACCGTCTTACGATCTTCCTTGAATTGATGATCCATTCTCAACAATAGGTTGTGGTCAAGGAGGTAATCACAAAAGATGATATTTGGTTTAAGGGTGGATATCCGGCGAAGTTTGTGAGATCTCCGATGCGGGGATACACAATGCACGGATAAAAGGCTAGCAAAAAGATACGTACGCAAAAATGGAATGACCAGCTTCTTAGTCTCGGGCCAGAGAAATCATGGCCTGCAATAACTCACTCAAAAATAAATCTTGTACACTAAGGTTTATGCACTCAAATATATATTAGGCTTTGGATAGGTTGAGCAACACACAAGCGATATTTGCGACAAGGTTAGCAATATTTTTGAGCATAAAAGACATCTTTAATCTATTCATAACTTGAAAGCACATAAAACACTATGGGTCTTTATTTTAATCATAACCTCCGCTGAAGATTAAGCTAGCATTTAGATAATTTCAGATTTGTATTTTTAAGAGAGCACTAGTTCAAACATGCATAAGTCAATTACAAAGATAAACAAAGCGGCAATTATAATCATATATCATTATGGCACAAACTTTGTAACTTTACCAAAGGTAAAAACTTGGTGGCGACATTATTAAGATACACGCTGAAAAATTAAACTAACACTAAAAATTAAAGTAAAACTGAAAATACTACGCATACATAGGCGCAAACAAGCTGAAAATTAAAGAAGAAGGGTAAAGGAAAGATAACTAAAGCTCCTCCTCTCTCTAATCTTCCGCCGGTGGTTGATATTAATAGTCTTGGTTGTTGTACCCTTACTTGTAATAGGAATGCACCACTCCTCCTATGAATTGTCTGACGGTGCTAGATGAAGGTGTCCAAGCACATAAGCAATGTTTGCATTTCCTTCACCCATTTGGTTTGCACTGGTTAGGATGGCTGCAATAATTTGCACGTTCCTTGCAGCGTATCCTCCAATGGTGGCCACATTTTGTTGTGGTTGAGGAAGGTGTGCAAATGGCTCCGCAAAGGCTACGTTGGGCACCGCAAAAATGGTGGGGGTATGGCTGCACCACTCCCCCATGCTTGCATTGGTACACCACCGTAGTAATTCGGCGGCGCCGGGGTTCCTCCCAATGGTGGGACATAATTTTGTTGTGCACCTCCTTCTTGGGTCGTGGAAAAACCTTTTCCTAATCCTTCTCTATTATATATTTTTTTTCTCTTGTCACACCCTAAAATTTCCAATTTCAGGATGTGAATAGAAAGAATAATTAAATAACGATTTTCTCATAATTTAAAAAAAAATTCCAACATTTATTTTTCTTTACTGGGAATATAGTATAGGAAAAATCCTTTGTTTGATTTTCTAAATTAAATAAAAAGTTGTGAATGCAAAAAGGTTTCAAAAATGCGTTTAGAAGCTGTCCAAACTCCCGAGAATTTTCCGGATTTTTCTGGAATTTATTCTCATTTTCCTTGAGCTATCTCTACTTATTAGAAGGCTCTAAAATCTTTTTCATGAGCACCAAATGCTTTATTTGGATTGTTCATGTCTTAATCTATTTCTAGGAATTTTCCTGGAATTTTTGTGATTTTTTGGGTATTTTCGTGCCTCTAAACATTTTCTGGGCATTTCCTGGATTTGTTTTTGCACTAAAAAAAACTATCTACCGGATTGGGCCGAGCCAGAGGCCCGACCCAACCCGTTTCCCTCCGCCCCGGCCCAACCGCCGCCCGCCCTGTGGCCCATCCCGCACCGGCCGGAGGACGAGCCGGCGCCGCCACCGCCCGGGCGGGGCGTGCCCTCCCGAGCTCGCGCCCCATAAAAGGGGAGGCCGCCCCCGCGCGCGCGCCCTAGCGCCGCCGCCTCGCCCCGCACGGCCCCGCCTCCGCCTCCCGCGCCCCGCGCCCGCGCCGCCGCCCCCGCACGAGAGCTCGAGCCGCCGCCGAAGCCAGGCTGCCGGCGTTGACCTTCGTTTTCCAGCGCGCTCCGTCGATTTCCGCCCGTGGTGAGCACGTCTTCGAGACGCCCTCGATCCCCTCTTTCAATTCCACGTCTCAATCGCGTCCCTGGCCACTCAAATCGCCGGCGCCGCCAAGGGCCACCGGCCACCCCCGCGCCGGCCGCCTCGTCCCAGAGGAAGAAGATGAGGCCGGCCGGTTTGCATTTAGACCCTTGGCCTTTTCGGTAATTTTTGATTTGTTTCATGTGTCTTAGCAAAACTACAAGAAACCCCCTAGATCTATTAGATCCCTGTAACCAGATCCATCCCAAGCGCCTTTTCAGATCTAACCCTGAGTTTTATCAATTTTACGAGCACTGTTTCCTGTGTCTCGGAAATCTTTTCAGCTACTCCCGGAAATCTACGGTTAATCGCGACCAGGTCCTTACAATCTTGTTTTTCTCGTATCTTTTTCGTTTTAGCTCCGATTTAATCCGTTCAAGTTGCGTTAGGTCCATAATAATGTAAAGCACGCGTTAGTGGTGTGTTTTCACCATGTTTTGTTTCTGAAAATAAAATTAATAATAATTTTGATTAATGACTAGTTATGCATGCATTTTATAAATAAAAGTTATATAGCACTATACACCGTTTTTTCATAATCAAATTTGATTAATGATTACTTTACATGCCTTTATGAATAAAAATCTAATTAGATCTTTTACTCGGTTTTCCATGTCAAATATTAATTTGCTTAATGATTAATTAACTTTTATAATTAAAAGTTGATTAGGCTTTTACTCCGGCTTTATAAATAAATGTTAATCTTGATTAATACCAATTTAATACTGTTTTTGATAATAATATGATGAACGCAAATTACAAAGTTTCGTTTAGATTGTTCATATAGTTTAGTTCTTCTAAATTAAATGTTTAATCGGTTAAATCCATATATGAATCTTTATTAATAAAACTTGACTAGTTCTTTACACCGGTTTCATAAATAAATTTTAATATTGCATTAATGCCAACATAGGGTATTTTATTTCTGAAATATCCCTTTATATTTGTTTTGTTAATTAAAATGAACCTAGCTCATAGCCTTGTTCTCTCATATATGCAAAACGTTCGTTAGACGTCCTTTTCTCAGCTCAATCTGAGTGTAATCTTTCCGGTTCTTGCTCAATCTTTCACAACCGTCTCTTCAAAGTTAACCAATCCTTTCCAAGCACCCTTTGTGTTCTTTAGTGGTCCATCTAATCGAGCTTATCCTTTAGTGCATTCTTTTAAAGCTTTCTTATGATTAGTGCTTTGTTCTTAGTATATGCTTGTTTGTTTGCTTTGTGTATGTTTGTGCCCGATGATTGATGCGCTTAGAGTGAACGCCGTTCGAGAAGCTTTGAAGAGCAAGAGGTTGAAGATATTCTGAGCAACGACATTACTTTGGTTAAAGGCAAGTGTGTCCTTGATCTTTTGTCCTAAGAATTATACTTAATCACTCATTGCATTGCTTGCATTAATTTTGATGGGTTCCTATTAAGGTTTATCCTAGTCTATGATTGTCATTCCTTGTTAACCTGGGTTTATCTTTATGTTGGGTAGTTATGCTTAGTTGCTATACATAGGTTATGGTGGTTTTAATGAACATTAATGATGAAATGTGCTATACCTTTATGCTATATCTTTGGATGCTTAATACAAGACTATATGCTTAATCGGAACATGGAGCGACCACCCAGGACAACAGTGCAACCACAAGGACTATATGGCTCTGGTCTTGGCCGATTAATTAGGGAAGTCTTTGTGTGGTTATTACTCGCATAGTAGGTTGGGGACGGAGGAATGCTTTTATGGCTACTTCTATTCCGGAGTGGTCTTGGAACGGAAGTACTCTATGGCTGACCGTCCGTAATAGAAGTGTGGTACGAAAGATAGCCTCTATGACATACTACTATGGACTAATACGCACGGGAGGACTCTTTGTAAAGGCCTCGTAGCGTCCCTATGCAGCCACACCTCGGTAGTGTGGTATTGTGCCTACTTTTGCACAGCATGGTTGGGTTTAAAGTTCTTCGGGACTTTTACGCGACTTGTGGGTAAAGATGTACAACCTCTGCAGAGTGTAAAACTAATTGATTAGCCGTGCTCACGGTCAAGAGCGGCCTGGACCCTCACATGATAATCAAACTTGAAGATGGACTTAAATCGCTCTCTCTTGTTATGTTTGCCATGTGCTCATGGTGTATTTCTTATCTTATGCTTAATGTGGGTTGGTATAAACTTATACTTTATTAGTAATCAGGTGCTAATAAAATTTGACCAACTAAAATTGCTTAAATGCTTATAGCCCAGTCCACTATAAAGCCTTTGCATTCATATCTTTTTCCACACTTGCTGAGTACGACAAGTGCTCACCCTTGCTATAACCATTATTGCTCAGAAAGAGGATGCTACTTTGAAGTCTTGTGAAGATGTTGCTGGTGCTAGGCGTACGCAACCCCCAGTCCATTGCCTGTGATGTTTGGTGCCTTCGTTTCCAGGATTAAGCGTAAATCTCTGATAATCTTTCTTTTTCTTACGTGATATTGTTTCTGTATTCACTTATATGTCACTATATGCATGAAACTTGATCCTGGCATGCATATAGGTTTGCACTTGGTTTTCTTCGGAAATTCGGGTGTGACAGAGTGGTATCAGAGCTGTATCGACTGTAGGACGTAAGGCTAGTTAGCACTGGTCGTTTCTTAATGCCTCTTTTGTTCTACAATCCGTCCTTACCTTATCCTTGACCTCTCTGGTGAAGGATCTCACCTCTTAACCATCTTCTTTTGTCCAAATGTTGACGGTGAATTTCCGTCAACCTAGAGTACTTGTTATACATTGGTTTCAATTATGATTTGCAACTAACCCGCCACTAGGCATACTAATGATATAACAAGTTCACACTTGCATGTCGATTTTGGAGTTTGTTGTTTACGCAGGAAATCTACGCTAATGAGGAGACTTTCGGGATAAGTTCACCAAGCACTTTGGAAGAAGATCATGAAGCCCGACAAGAGTCAAGACACGCGATGAACATGACTCCAAATGACCCGAGGACCGAAGCGTCAACGTGCAAGTCTTCGGGGACTCAACCGTAAAAACGCCGAAGCTTGCATAGCAAGGATTCAAGCCTAAACCGTGAAGGAAACGACGTCAAAGGCCCACATGCAAGTCCACACGAATAAGGGATCACGCGAGAAGCAACCAGGGAGAAAACCGGGGCCGAACCGGGCCGAAGTGGGCCTGGGCCGGCCGGCCCGGTCCGACCGGCCCAGCCCACTCCGGGGTCGGTTCGGTCCCCCTTTGCCCTAGGTGTTCGTCTATTTATTCCCTCCGCCGCCGTCGACCGACACATCGAACAAATCATCCTACCGACGCCAATCACCGAAAACCGCCGCCGCAAGATGAGGGAGAGAGTTAGATGAGCTCGTCGCAAGGATCAACGCCGGCGGAGAGAAGGAAGCAAGAGGAGGACTCCAAGCCGCTGGCCTAGGGGTGTTCCCAAGCTCCATCGCCGCCATCTTCATCGACGACGTTCTCCGGAGTCTCCATCACCCCTATGTGCTTCAATCCATGTAAGATGATGGGGTAATGTCTCCGTTCATCCCTAGGATTAGATGGATACATGCTATGTAATTGCTACTTGATTCGTGGTTCCAATCTATTGTTTTCATGTTGATGATGCTTTGATGATTAAGGTAGGCCACCGTGTTTTTCGGGCGTATGATATCCACTACTCCCATAGATTCCATCAACATACCGTGTCCATCATAGGTCTAGTCACGAATACCTTCGCGTAGTGACAGTACGAGAGGAGGGAAAGGGCGAAACCGTGGTCACAACCCCCGGTAGATTGGTTTACCGCTTTCGTGTAGTAGATGCATACCATGTTATCCTAGATCCTAGGGAGGGAACGCTTATCTTTCTTGCTCACTCTCTTGTGTTCACCCTTTACCATATAGTTTAACCCTATATTTGTTTGATCAACTTAACTTAGATTAACTTAGGTTAGATTGTCTTTACTTTTAGATTAATACTCTCTTTCAAAGGTTTCCTTAGTCAACTAGATTAGTACTTGGTTAAGCGCTAGTAATCCCCTTGCTCCGCGGATTGACAAGAACCTTGGGAATCCCGTGGTGAAAAAGGTGTGGGGTCCGTACGCTTGCGGATCGTAGAGGGATACATCTTTTATCCGTCAACAAGCCCCTTTTTCTGGCGCCGTTGCCGGGGAGCAAGCCAGTTTGCTACGTTTAATCTAGTATTAATTTTGTTGATTACTAACACCTAACCCTTATTTTCTAAAAAAAAAGAAAAAAAATCTTTTTTGCTTTTCTTTCTACTTTTCTTGTGCCTAGATGGATTTGTTCACCTCACCATTGGAAGACGAAGAGATGTCGCTAAGGGAGCTAGCAATGCCGTCAATGGAAGACATTGAGATGCAAAAATCAGATTTGACGTTTGCTACAACCCACTATGAAGTGAAGCCTGGAATCATCAATTTAGTGGCGACAAAACCATTTAGAGGATTGGAGGATGACAACCCATATAGACACATTAAGGAATTCACGATGTTATGCAACACGGTCCAACAAAAAGGAGTTCCGGCCGTTTGGTTCAAGTGGAATCTTTTTCCATTCTCTCTCGAAGATGAAGCGCGAAGATGGTACACACTTGCGTCCGTTGAAGCAAAAGGAAATTGGGATGAGCTAGTGAAGAAGTTTCTTTTGAAGTTCTTTCCCATAAGCAAGGTCCAAGACTTAAGGAGGCAAGTGCTCAATTTCAAGCAAGGAGAGGATGAAGGAATTGATGAAGCATGGGACCGATTTAATGAACTACTTGAGCAAGGCCCGAACTTGGGATTTTCCGGTGACTTGATGTTGCATACCTTTTATTTTTCACTAACCCCTAACTCGTCTCGTTTTGTAAGCATGTGTGCAGGCGGTGATATAATGGATAAAACAATTAGTGAAGCCACACAAATCTTACAAAGGATAAGCAATGGACAAAGAACAATACGAGATTGGCAAAGATGTTGTCAAGAGGAGCAAAATGACAAAAGCAAGCCCAAGGTGCTTGCTGAAATTTCTGAAAAAGATGAACCGAAGGTCAAGGAAGATGAACCGACCATACAAGAAAGTGAAGATCCACTTCCCAAGGTAAGAGAAGTCATTTCGGATGTTAAAAATGTTGAAATTAACATGAATGTAGGCCGAAGTATGTGGAATGCTAGACCATTGGCGGAGTTCAAGCAATCCGGTTGGGTTCAAGTTGATTTCGCCCCACTAATTAGCTACCGAAGGAAGGAGGAACGCCGACACGTTGCCAAACTAGTTGAAGATATATTTGATCAAGAGATGAGTGGAGAGTCAATCCAAAAGATGTTTGAAGAAGAAAGAAAAGAAGGAGATGAAGGATGGATCGACCGGTTTGACAAATCAAAGATTTATGATGAAGGAAGAGAAGAGTACAACCGTGATGAGCCTAGTGACTCAAAGGATAAATGGGAGGAGATAGGACTCAAGCTAGACGATAGCTTGTGTGCCATTGAAGCCTACACACTAGCAAATCAAGACATGGAAGTACTCAAGGATGAAGGAAAGAGTGAATCAACAATGAGCGATCTTGATGACATGTGGTACATGGAAGATAAAGAAAGCAACATACAAGTCTTTGAAGATGAAGATATAGTTGATAAATTTGAAGATGAAGATATAGTTGATAAAGAAGACTTCAAAGAAGAGATGAATGCATACATAGTTGAAGGATTACATGTTCCACATGATGAGATGGAGGGGATGCAAAAAGGTAACAAAGAGACACCTTCACTCGTTGAGATCGATTCGCCTTCAACACCGCTTGATGAACCAAATATCACTCTTGTTGAAAAATCTCTAAGGCCAAGGTACGCGCTGAAATCTCAAGATATTATTGGTATTGATGTTGATAAATTCAAATACTCATGCTCAACCAATAGTATGAATGATAGTTTAATGCCTATGCCTTGTTCCAATAGTGATCATGTTGATAGGCTAGATTTTCTTGAGAATGAAAAAGAGGAAACATTTAAGTTTGATCCAATTAATCTCACACCTATACAACCTTTGCCTAATGATGAGCTAAGTGCTATGCATGAAACATATGCTTCTTTTATTTACACCTTGACTTGTTGCTACAATTCACATGTGGTGTTAATTATGGACGCGTATGTTTACAATAAGTTTTGTAAATCTCGATCATGCTTTGCGCTTGGTCAAGCTAGTGACCTTAAAGAATCATATGTCGGGAAAGGCCCGATTTTCACTAACCATGTAGACAAGGCTTGAATAATGAAAAAAAAGGAGGAAGTCATGCCTGAAAGAGTTGCAAGATAAATCATCAACCTCTCCGAATCCCGCGATGGATGCTGCTGTCTTCATCAATTTGAGAGCTTGTTCAGAGGTTTACAAATGAAGAAAATGAGATATCCAGAAGCTCCGTCAAGTTACCATTCCAACACATCAAGAACCAACAAGTTTGAAGACCCGTGCAAGGAGTTATGGAGAAAACATTGAGCGTTGCGCGTTCTGAAATTTCAGGACAGATTTCATCGCCGAAGTAAAACCGACGTAACTCTCTTGTCCGGAGTCCGATTTGAGCAAATGAAGACTCGTTGGAAAGGAAATTTTGTGCACTGTGCAATGGAGTAGAGCTTGAGTATACTTTCTGTTCTGGACATTAAAAAATAATAGAGTGAAGGCAGCACCGAAGGATGATAAAGAAGGAGATAACGATGAAACAAAAGGATGCTTTGGGCAAGTCTTCTATAAGTAATCAAGCACAACATGGGAAGTAAATTAAAGCTGCATTGGTACCTTTTCTTCTTGCATGAAGGGCCATGGCTATGCAACGAAAAGAAGGTATGTGAGAAAGTCGAGCTCTATGACTTTAAATGAAGCGCTTTTCGGGAGGCAACCCGTTTCTTTATATTTTTACTACTTTCTTAGAGAAAATAAAAGAATGGCACTATCTTATGATGATCAACTTGTGGTTATTAATCTAAGTTCAGTTTTCCTTTTTTAGAACCACCATCATGTTCATGATCTTATTTATTTGCATGCATTGCATTTTGTTATCCTCGTGATGTTTCTTTGTGTATACATGTTTTGCACATAGTTGGCTTGGTTGATTTATATACTTAATGATGTATGCTTCAGTTTCCATGTTAATGCTTCATATGGCCATATGGGTATTTTCCTTTTGTGATCTTGTGTAAACATGGTGTTTAAACATGATTGCGGACCATCATCGTTAAGTTCGATAAACCTAGCTAGCTTTTCATATGTTTTCATGTTGCATTGGTTAGTTTATAAGCTCTGCAATGCGCTTAATTTTTCTTGTGCTATAAGGGTTATTGATTTAGGGATAGACATGGTGTTTTAACCCTTGATAAATAAACCTTTATGGCTATGGAGAAATTCAGCAACCTAGTTGTAAACATGGTGTTTAGAACTAGGTGAAAACGTTGTCTTTGTTTATATGCTTTCCTATCATGTGCATACACACCTTGCACCACGTACACTCATTAGGTTTTTATTCCTCATTAAACTAATTATGCCACAAGTTAAGAATCTTAGGAGACATTGTTGGATTGTTGGCAATTCTATCTACTCCCAACCGTCACCTTGGGGTAGAATGTGCGTTTAAAACGTCTTACGTGCAAGATAAAGACTCTCACTACAAGGAAATTGAAGGATGGCTAAGAAGTGCTTTGTCTTCTTCTTCCATGACTAGCAAAATGCTAAGCATGGGGGAAACCCTGAATCTTCAACACGGAAGTGCAACATGACGTTCTAGAAGATAGAATGATCAAGATCGTTAACATCACCGGATCAATGCACGAGAAGCTATCGATCTCATCAAAATTCTGCATGGTCTCGAAGGGAAAACAATGGATATTTTTGGATATTTAGAAGCCCCATGAAGTTACGATTCCAACAAATTAAGAATCAAGACAATCGGAGGTTCCTACAAGCGGTTATGCCCGAATCACCGAGTGCAACACGTCCTGAAATCAGTTCTGGACAGCACGCAGCGCTGAAGTAAAACGGACATAGCTCCCTTGTTTGAACTCCGTTTTCGATGAATGACCACACGTTGGAATGGTAATTTCATAAACTTTTCCAATAGAGCTATATTTCGATATATTTTCTGTTCTGGACAGAGGGGGAAATCCATGAAAAAGAGACAGCAAGGAGATGATGAGAACAAGAAAGAGGAGATGGTGATGACAACATTGAAGAGAAGGGTGACCAATGACTCCATTAAGCATACAAGATCAAATTCAGAAGTTTAGGAGCATTAATAAATCAAGACAAAAGCAAAAGCCACATCGATACATGGAGATGTCGGAAGAAGGCAACGAAGAATTACAAAGGATGGTAACATCTCCATGGACCTTCTCTTTTCCAAACACAAATGCTTGTAAGTATGCCTTCAACATCAACTAGGTGCAACCTTTTGTTTTTCTCTTCAAACAATAACATGGCTACTAGGAGGACAACCTAGGTTTCTTTTTACTTTCAATAGATAAGCATGACCATGTGTTCACCTCGATGTTCTATATTGCCTATGCTTACGGAAAGATGATGAAAGTTACCGCTTTGTTTTACCTACATGAAGTTATACATGTCTTGGCTGATTGCTCTCTATAATATGACCTGAAATTAATTTAAATACCGGCTCTTTTATTTGTGGAGGTGAAATGACTTTGCTCTAGACCCACATACATATCTTTGCTCTTTGATTTAAGTTTATGGATAGCCGGATAACTTGTTGTTTTTATGAAAACTTAACTTTTATGCTATCTACATATTTGTGATGCTCTTGCAAAGTTCTACCTACCAAAGCCATATACATATATGTTTTATGATAACAAAACCCGTAGATTGCAAACATATGTTTTGATGAGTTGGATTAGGATTGATTTCTATGGTTCGAGACTAAGAAGCTGGTCATTCCTTTGTGTAACTTTTTCATGCTAGCCTTTTTGTCCATGCATTGTGGGTTTTCACATCGAAAATTCCACAAACTTCGCCGGGCATCCACCCTAAACCAAAAACATCTTTTTGTGATCACCTCCTTGTCCACAACCCAATTTGAGTATGGAGTAAAATTCTCGATGGAGATTCAAATATTCCGCAAGATTATGGAATTTATACTTACTTTAGCGTCATTTCCCCTCTCTTTTATGCTCGAGGACGAGCATCGTTCAAGCATGGGGGAGGAGTCATTCTCTGACACAAATGCTATGTAAGTATTATGTTGCAAAAAGTTTTGAGGAGCAAAAGAAAAAAAAGAATAGAAATGAAAAATGAAAAAAAAATATATGATAAGAATAAAAGAAAAGTAAGAAAAATAGGAAGAATAAAGTGAAAAAAGAAAGAGTGAAAATGAGAAGGAAATAAAATAAAGAAAAAAAATAAAGATGCTCCTCGGTTCTTTTTGCTTCATAAGTTCTCAAGTGCCTTGATGACACATCCATACTCAAATCTTCCAACCATGTGCAATCCGATAACGAGGACTTCACTCGTGCCTCGGGATCATCCATTTGCCACTTGCACATGTCCACTTATCTAAATGTGTGTGTTCCATCCCCTCTCTCTTTCCAACATTTATTTTCCATGGCCTTTTTGACGAGTCTCGGTAATTCCAATAGATCTCTCTCTTAATTTGACAATATTTCGGATGTATGTTTTGCTAGGATTGTTTTTAACCTTCCAAGCTCCACATAAGCCTTCCACTATCACATATGAGTAGAGTAGGTTGAAAATAATCTAGTATAGGCTTGAGTGACTTGATGAGATGAGTGTTCCATGAGCTTTTGCAAGAGATTTTCACTTATGTTGGATATGCATCTTTTTGAAAATCTTCCATGTGACAAGGTAATGGTTTGAAGTTTACTTAAGTTTGAGAGCATCATGTTTATTAAATGTGGCTTGTTCTTTATTGTTAGTCTATCTTCCATAATGAAAAAGAAGCCGGTCACAACTTGAACTTTAAAAATAAATTCTTAAGAGAGAGCAATTTGTCTCGTCATGAATGACTAAGTGCGGGGATAACATTGGAAGGCAACGCTGATTTCCCTTTTAAGCGAGGACCACTTACTCGAGGACGAGCAAGGTTTAAGCATGGGGGAGATGTTGACGGTGAATTTCCGTCAACCTAGAGTACTTGTTATACATTGGTTTCAATTATGATTTGCAACTAACCCGCCACTAGGCATACTAATGATATAACAAGTTCACACTTGCATGTCGATTTTGGAGTTTGTTGTTTACGCAGAAATCTACGCTAATGAGGAGACTTTCGGGATAAGTTCACCAAGCACTTTGGAAGAAGATCATGAAGCCCGACAAGAGTCAAGACACGCGATGAACATGACTCCAAATGACCCGAGGACCGAAGCGTCAACGTGCAAGTCTTCGGGGACTCAACCGAGAAAACGGCGAAGCTTGCATAGCAAGGATTCAAGCCTAAACCGTGAAGGAAACGACGTCAAAGGCCCACATGCAAGTGCACACGAATAAGGGATCACGCGAGAAGCAACCGGGGAGAAAACCGGGGCCGAACCGGGCCGAAGTGGGCTCGGGGCCGGCCGGCCGGTCCGACCGGCCCGCCCCCACTCCGGGGTCGGTTCGGTCCCCCCCTTTGCCCTAGGTGTTCATCTATTTATTCCCTCCGCCGCCGTCGACCGACACATCGAACAAATCATCCTACCGACGCCAATCACCAGAAAACCGCCGCCGCAAGATGAGGGAGAGAGTTAGATGAGCTCG
Organism: Cenchrus americanus; assembly: GCA_947561735.1. Lineage (NCBI taxonomy): Eukaryota > Viridiplantae > Streptophyta > Magnoliopsida > Poales > Poaceae > Cenchrus > Cenchrus americanus. The sequence goes on from OX387242.1 coordinate 196,437,175, forward strand.
TCGCAAGGATCAACGCCGGCGGAGAGAAGGAAGCAAGAGGAGGACTCCAAGCCGCTGGCCTAGGGGTGTTCCCAAGCTCCATCGCCGCCATCTTCATCGACGACGTTCTCCGGAGTCTCCATCACCCCTATGTGCTTCAATCCATGTAAGATGATGGGGTAATGTCTCCGTTCATCCCTAGGATTAGATGGATACATGCTATGTAATTGCTACTTGATTCGTGGTTCCAATCTATTGTTTTCATGTTGATGATGCTTTGATGATTAAGGTAGGCCACCGTGTTTTTCGGGCGTATGATATCCACTACTCCCATAGATTCCATCAACATACCGTGTCCATCATAGGTCTAGTCACGAATACCTTCGCGTAGTGACAAGACGAGAGGAGGGAAAGGGCGAAACCGTGGTCACAACCCCCGGTAGATTGGTTTACCGCTTTCGTGTAGTAGATGCATACCATGTTATCCTAGATCCTAGGGAGGGAACGCTTATCTTTCTTGCTCACTCTCTTGTGTTCACCCTTTACCATATAGTTTAACCCTATATTTGTTTGATCAACTTAACTTAGATTAACTTAGGTTAGATTGTCTTTACTTTTAGATTAATACTCTCTTTCAAAGGTTTCCTTAGTCAACTAGATTAGTACTTGGTTAAGCGCTAGTAATCCCCTTGCTCCGCGGATTGACAAGAACCTTGGGAATCCCGTGGTGAAAAAGGTGTGGGGTCCGTACGCTTGCGGATCGTAGAGGGATACGTCTTTTATCCGTCAACACCAAACCATGAGTTCTTGTATATTTATCTTCACTCTCCTTGAACATCTCTTCGACCTCGCCTATTCATTCCGTCAAGCAATAAACACCCCCTTGATTTATTGGTAGAACCGTTACCCTTGACATTCTATCTGTTCGCGCAGCTGCCCGACACATCGGCGCTGTTTTAAATTTATCTCGAGCTACAGAACTCCGATCGACATGAAACCAGTTGGGCTAGTTCCTAAATTTCATACGTGAATTTCTATCAAAAATTCAGCCCTATCCAGTACATGTTCCAGGAGCTATACTCGAAACATTGAAGCTATCAGAATCTGTAAACTCTGCTGACCTAGTTATCTTCAATATTCTATATCTCGGGCTATGGACCTCCGATTGAGGTAAATCCAATTGGAGTAGTTCAGGAATTTCATCCGCTTCTCCCTGTACAAAATTCAGCAGTATTCGTTTTGTATCCATGGAGATACATACGAATTGGTGGAGCATTCAGAATCTGCCAACACTGCTGACATAGCCATCTTGCTTAATTCATATCTCGAGTTCCGAACCTCCGATTGAGGTGATTCCAGTTGGGTTGAACTCATAATTTCGTATTTCTTGATCTGGGAAAAATCCATTATTTATGGATATCCTTGCTAGGAGATATATCTGATCTATTAGGAGGATACCCCCTGACTTCAATAACAACGTGTAGTGTCGTTCCCCTTTAGCTATGCCTTGATTGGTTGAATTGTGTGTTTGCATGATGATGCTTGGTTTTATGGACTTGATTGATTCGTTTCTTTGAAGTGAGTGTTGGTGTATTGTGGGTCTTACATCCGCAATAACATCAGTTGCTTAGTTGGGTTCTTCTTTTGTACCTCCCACCTCCTTGTTCTCCCCCACTCGTTTTGCACTACTCTTGTTACCTTCTGATCGTATATTTACCTACCAACCAGATGGAAAACCAAGAAGGAGGAAACCAAGGAGAAATCTACGAGAACGGTGATGACTATGGATACAACCAAGATGCGCTATCATTTCCACCCCGGAGGATAAGTATGCGAGAGTTCATGAAGGCCGAGCCGCCAATGTTCTCCGGTACCACATATCCCTTAGAAGTCGAAGACCGGATCAAGACAATTGAAGAGAAGCTAGATGTGGTACAATGCAATGATGGAGAGAAAGCTTTGTATGCATCTTGGCAACTTACAGGAGCAGCTTCAGAATGGTGGAATTCTTACATCAATGGACATCAGCAACCTGAGAGTATTGTGTGGAAGGAATTCAAAGACAACTTTATCTTGCACCATACTCCTGTGAGTGCGATGAAGCTCAAGAGGAAGGAGTTCCTTAACTTAAAGCGAGGGACGGATGACGGAAGCGAGTACGGGGATAAGTTTGTTCAATTATCTCTGTATGCCCCAAGATCAGCTGAAGGTGATAAGAAGAAACGAGAGCATTTCATCAAAGGGTTGAATGAAGATCTTCAAAGTATACTAAGCTTACACGATTATTCGAGTCTACAAGATTTAATCAACAAAGCCATTGGGCTAGAAAGAAAGCTACAGAAGATCATGAGTAAGAAGAGAAAACGGGAATATCCAGGGGAAGCCAATAACAATTCTCACCTACATCATATGTCTCAAGCCCAAGGTTTTCCTGAAGATCACAATGAAGATGCATATCTAGAATATCCTCATGGTGTCATAATACCAGTGATTTATGAGACACCACAGAATCGTCGGAATATTAGGGAAAGTAAAGCTTGTTTCTATTGCAAAGCTGGTGGACACTTTATCAACAGGTGCCCGAAGAAGTTTCTAGATCGTCATTTTAAGAAGAAATGGCGACTACGACACAAGCAAGACAAGACCCCCGCTATTTAAGGATGTTGGTATAAGTTAGGCTTGGAAAGTTTTTCTGTAATATGAAAGGAATGATATTGCTGAAGGATATGAAAAGAGTTCGAAATAAACCCTTGTCTCTTGCTAGCCTTTTTCGAATCTCGGGACGAGATTCCTTTTAAGGGGGGTAGATTTGTCACACCCTGAAATTTCCAATTTCAGGATGTGAATAGAAAGAATAATTAAATAACGATTTTCTCATAATTTTAAAAAATTTTCCAACATTTATTTTTCTTTACACGGAATATAGTATAGGAAAAATCCTTTGTTTGATTTTCTAAATTAAATAAAAAGTTGTGAGTGTTGCATTCATGCCGATGCATCTAGTGGTTCTTGAGTGCAAAAAGGTTTCAAAAATGCGTTTAGAAGCTGTCCAAACTCTCCCGAGAATTTTCCGGATTTTTCTGGAATTTATTCTCATTTTCCTTGAGCTATCTCTATTTATTAGAAGGCTCTAAAATCTTTTTCATGAGCACCAAATGCTTTATTTGGATTGTTCATGTCTTAATCTATCTCTAGGAATTTTCCTGAAATTTTTGTGATTTTCTGGGTATTTTTCGTGCCTCTAAACATTTTCTGGGCATTTCCTGGATTTGTTTTTGCACTAAAAAACCTATCTACCGGATTGGGCCGAGCCAGAGGCCCGACCCAACCCGTTTCCCTCCGCCCCGGCCCAACCGCCGGCCCGCCCAGGGCCCATCCGGCACCGGCCGAGGCCGAGCCGCCGCCGCCGCCCCGGCGGGCGTGCCCTCCCGCGCCCGCGCCCCATAAAAGGGGAGGCCGCCCCCCCGCGCGCCGCCCTAGCGCCGCCGCCTCGCCCGCACGCGCCCGCCGCCGCCTCCTCGCGCCCGCCGGCCCCGCGCCGCCGCCCGCACGAGAGCTCGAGCCGCCGCCGAGCCGGGGCCGCCGGCGTTGACCTTCGTTTTCCGGCGCGCTCCGTCGATTTCCGCCCGTGGTGAGCACGTCTTCGAGACGCCCTCGATCCCCTCTTTCAATTCCGCATCTCAATCGCGTCCCTGGCCACTCAAATCGCCGGCGCCGCCAAGGGCCAGCGGCTACCCTGCCGCCGGCTGCCTCTGTCCAGAGGAAGAATATGAGGCCGGCCGGTTTGCATTTAGACCCTTGGCCTTTTCGGTAATTTTTGATTTGTTTCATGTGTCTTAGCAAAACTACAAGAAACCCCCTAGATCTATTAGATCCCTGTAACCAGATCCATCCCAAGCGCCTTTTCAGATCTAACCCTGAGTTTTATCAATTTTACGAGCACTGTTTCCTGTGTCTCGGAAATCTTTTCAGCTACTCCCGGAAATCTACGGTTAATCGCGACCAGGTCCTTACAATCTTGTTTTTCTCGTATCTTTTTCGTTTTAGCTCCGATTTAATCCGTTCAAGTTGCATTAGGTCCATAATAATGTAAAGCACGCGTTAGTGGTGTGTTTTCACCATGTTTTGTTTCTGAAAATAAAATTAATAATAATTTTGATTAATGACTAGTTATGCATGCATTTTATAAATAAAAGTTATATAGCACTATACACCGTTTTTTCATAATCAAATTTGATTAATGATTACTTTACATGCCTTTATGAATAAAAATCTAATTAGATCTTTTACTCGGTTTTCCATGTCAAATATTAATTTGCTTAATGATTAATTAACTTTTATAATTAAAAGTTGATTAGGCTTTTACTCCGGCTTTATAAATAAATGTTAATCTTGATTAATACCAATTTAATACTGTTTTTGATAATAATATGATGAACGCAAATTACAAAGTTTCTTTTAGATTGTTCATATAGTTTAGTTCTTCTAAATTAAATGTTTAATCGGTTAAATCCATATATGAATCTTTATTAATAAAACTTGACTAGTTCTTTACACCGGTTTCATAAATAAATTTTAATATTGCATTAATGCCAACATAGGGTATTTTATTTCTGAAATATCCCTTTATATTTGTTTTGTTAATTAAAATGAACCTAGCTCATAGCCTTGTTCTCTCATATATGCAAAACGTTCGTTAGACGTCCTTTTCTCGACTCAATGCGAGTGTAATCTTTCCGGTTCTTGCTCAATCTTTCACAACCGTCTCTTCAAAGTTAACCAATCCTTTCCAAGCACCCTTTGTGTTCTTTAGTGGTCCATCTAATCGAGCTTATCCTTTAGTGCATTCTTTTAAAGCTTTCTTATGATTAGTGCTTTGTTCTTAGTATATGCTTGTTTGTTTGCTTTGTGTATGTTTGTGCCCGATGATTGATGCGCTTAGAGTGAACGCCGTTCGAGAAGCTTTGAAGAGCAAGAGGTTGAAGATATTCTGAGCAACGACATTACTTTGGTTAAAGGCAAGTGTGTCCTTGATCTTTTGTCCTAAGAATTATACTTAATCACTCATTGCATTGCTTGCATTAATTTTGATGGGTTCCTATTAAGGTTTATCCTAGTCTATGATTGTCATTCCTTGTTAACCTGGGTTTATCTTTATGTTGGGTAGTTATGCTTAGTTGCTATACATAGGTTATGGTGGTTTTAATGAACATTAATGATGAAATGTGCTATACCTTTATGCTATATCTTTGGATGCTTAATACAAGACTATATGCTTAATCGGAACATGGAGCGACCACCCAGGACAACAGTGCAACCACAAGGACTATATGGCTCTGGTCTTGGCCGATTAATTAGGGAAGTCTTTGTGTGGTTATTACTCGCATAGTAGGTTGGGGACGGAGGAATGCTTTTATGGCTACTTCTATTCCGGAGTGGTCTTGGAACGGAAGTACTCTATGGCTGACCATCCGTAATAGAAGTGTGGTACGAAAGATAGCCTCTATGACATACTACTATGGACTAATACGCACGGGAGGACTCTTTGTAAAGGCCTCGTAGCGTCCCTATGCAGCCACACCTCGGTAGTGTGGTATTGTGCCTGCTTTTGCACAGCATGGTTGGGTTTAAAGTTCTTCGGGACTTTTACGCGACTTGTGGGTAAAGATGTACAACCTCTGCAGAGTGTAAAACTAATCGATTAGCCGTGCTCACGGTCAAGAGCGGCCTGGACCCTCACATGATAATCAAACTTGAAGATGGACTTAAATCGCTCTCTCTTGTTATGTTTGCCATGTGCTCATGGTGTATTTCTTATCTTATGCTTAATGTGGGTTGGTATAAACTTATACTTTATTAGTAATCAGGTGCTAATAAAATTTGACCAACTAAAATTGCTTAAATGCTTATAGCCCAGTCCACTATAAAGCCTTTGCATTCATATCTTTTTCCACACTTGCTGAGTACGACAAGTGCTCACCCTTGCTATAACCATTGTTGCTCAGAAAGAGGATGCTACTTTGAAGTCTTGTGAAGATGTTGCTGGTGCTAGGCGTACGGAACCCCCAGCCGATTGCCTGTGATGTTTGGTGCCTTCGTTTCCAGGATTAAGCGTAAATCTCTGATAATCTTTCTTTTTCTTACGTGATACTGTTTCTGTATTCACTTATATGTCACTATATGCATGAAACTTGATCCTGGCATGCATATAGGTTTGCACTTGGTTTTCTTCGGAAAGTCGGGTGTGACATCTCTTCGCCGGCACAAGAAGTCCTTTCTCTAACCGATCTTTTTCCCCTCAAGAAAAAGTCTTAATCTTCAATCCGGAAGGGGAAAATTCACCTAGGCCACTTGGAAGCCTCCTCTCTCATCTTCACTCTTATATTTTCCTTTCTTCATATATTCCTAGGGAAGTCCCGGGTAGGAGATGATTTGGGTTCCTTGTAATACCCGGTTTTAAAGAGATAGCCAATATGGAGAGGCAACACCCCGAACCAATATCTTCCGAACTCGATGTTGCTTAACAACACCACCGGTTGATCATAGGTGAGTGGGGTCTATTGGCCACTTGGCAATCAAAGCCGAGTAAAGCCAATTCAACTCCGTGTTGGTTATCTTTGTCTCTCTTGTTCTCCCAAAAATCCACTAGCACAAAAGTGACACACTTGGATGATGGGGTTCCGGATAGTATTTCTTCGTTGATGGTTTCCTCCCGCGATCATACTCCAAAAACCTTCCCATGTGCCTTCATGCACATCCACTTGTTCAGAGCTCCCTTTTGAAAATAGGAGATACTCGCCCATGGGTCTACGATACTAGAACATGCAATCATTTCGAACATGAAAACCAATCTAATCTATCAGGGATTGTGTTGAATGGATCCAAGGAAGGATAGAGCCCTTACTCCCTTTACGGCATGGTAGCTAACCTTAAGCATTAAAGTATTTCCAACACAAGATGATAGATAGATAATCCAACAAAGTGTGATTACATCTCAAGATCGATGGCAACCCATGGATGAAAGGAGATTACCCCATCAAGGTGCTAGAAATAGCATCATTGATCAAGGTTACCCTTCCGACGGTGTCTTCCTTCTTTTCCTCTTGTGGGCTCCCTCCAACGGAATGAGAGACTCAGCACTCCTTCATCAAGGGTATGCGCCATGGTCATGAAAATTTCCTAGGCGAATTCTTTGTGGGTGTTTGCCGACACTCTTAGAGAATTGCACCGGTGTCCCGTGTGAAACCCAATATGTGGAGAGCTTGGTCGTCGATGTCGACGTTCGCTACAAGCCTCTACTTAAGGCGAGCGAGCTTCTTCTCCTCCTCCTCCGTCATGATGACATACCCCTCGGAATACCGCGGAGCGTATGGAGGTGGAGCGGATGATCGTGTCAAGTGGCGAGGTTGGACGAGCGGCTCCTCCATATGTTATTGAAGTTTGGTAAACCTAATAAACGAGTTTCGTGTGGCCCTCATGCCACCAAGGAGAAGAGTGTGGTTCCTCCTCGGCGGTGCCGTGTCCTCCTCTATACTCCAAGGAAACTCGGAAACCGAGTGCCTCCTCGAAGAGGTTGTCGATGATGGCTTAGACGACGATGATCCCTTCTTCTTCGGTGAAAAGACTTGTAGTTTTCTTCCTTGATTGCAGCACTCTCCCTCACAAATATATATCCGGGGTTTTCACCGGTAACAAGGTACACAAATATTATTTTGGAGTCCGGACTTTGAGTGGATTAAGGATGTGGTTTGTTGCACGAAACAAACGCGGTGGATGGCTAAGTCTAAGGTGATTCCGGCCTACAAACTAGAGCACACGAACAAAGAGTTGGATGAAAGACTTACCTCTCTCCTCCTCTTGGCTCGGTTCTTCTCTAGTGCATGTTGCTTCGTGACCGCGTACACCTTCCAAACGTTCCCGTCCACTCCTTCGCTTGCATTATTGCTCCTTCCACTTGATGTTTTCGCTTGATTCACTTCCATACTCCATTGCCTCACATGCATCCATGATATTCCTACAAAACAAGGCCTTGGCTGCCCCCCCCCATGCTTGTACTTTGCATGTGGTTTAAATATGTTGGAGGGGCATCCCGTGATGTATCATGGTGCATGCATGGTTAGGTTAACTAGATTGCCTCCCTTTATGTGTGTTTAAGGCTAAGCACTCCTCTAATTTCGAAATTTAAAAATATTTTTCAGAGCCATGCAAGAGCTCAAGCATAAATTTAGAGAAGTTTTTAAACCATTAAAAACAAATGTAAGTCGAAAATATTTTTCGACTACGTCGATTTCGGACTCACCGGTATAGTTTGCCTTCATTAGTTGAGAGCAAGCTTTTCCCGGCTTGATCATGGGGGCATAGGTTTAGGTCCTAATTTTGATTAGATGAGAGAGATTTTGAATGAAATAAAATTAAGTGAGGCTTAGAAAAATTCTAATCTTAGAGAAACCAAGGATATGGATTTTTAAACCAACCAAAAATCAAGTTTCTAGGTTCACGCGAGTCCTACCACATGCTGAAATTTAAATAACATCTAGATACAAGTTGTGGCTCTACTCGAGTGTTTTTAGCATGAAAAACAAGTCAACCACAGCACCATAATGAGGGTGAAGGGTTGAGTTAGGTTCTGAATTTTTTTTTGTTGTGGTTTCTCGAAAAGAAGCAAACAAACACATAGGATGGTTCATGTAAAGGTTTTATGATCAAGCAAAATATTCAACCAAGAATTATGTCTCTAATATTGTTCAATCATTCTAAGTCTAATGTTTTGCATAGTAAAATTCAAAACTGAATTAAAAGGACTCGAAAAACCTGGAATCGGGTTGTCCTCCCGGTAGCTTATTCTTGACTCGACGAAACGGGTTGCCTCCCGCCTAGCGCTTCGTTTATATTCCATGGCTAGACTTCTTCACTTGATTACTCCGGATCAACGCTCTTTGCGAGCGTTGCAATCTTGGGTACCCACTTCCGCACCATCTTGGGCACGGGCTTCTTCTTCGGCTTAGTCAATTTTTTTTGGTCTTCACGCTGGCATTGTTCTTTGGTCTTGACGGATGCAACAACTTCCTTCATGTAGTGGCTCGGCATCTCGAACCCCGGTCTTCGGTTGTGATCTTCATGGTGATCCTTCATCTCTCCCGAGTGAGCTTGAGTAGCCTTCGCCGTCTTGGGACCTTGGAGTTGTCTCGGATATTCTTCTTTGTTACCCATCGGGCGCCCGGCAAGTTGTCCCACTTGCGTCTAACATCTTCATCACGATGAACACTTCACGTATAGAGCTTCCGACCTCCGTCACCTTGCCATCTAAATTCTTCAACATTTTCTCCTTAGCCTCGAACTTAGTGACGGCGTCCTTGTTGATCTTAGCTTGCTCGTCCATCAAGTCCTTGAATTGTGCACAAAGAGAAACCAAATCTTGAATGGACGAACTTGCATTAAATCGGGGTTACCTTGGACATGGTCGTACTCCACACACTCCTTGCATGTGGAACTTGCTTCGGCGGCCTTTAGGTGTTGAGCTTCTTTCTCCATCTCCATCTTCTCCATCCTCCTCTTAAGTAAACCGATATGCCACTCAAGGAATCCGGCTCGTATGCATTCAGCTCTCGCAATCGTCATGCAGATAGTTGAAACTTTGATCTTGAACGGCCTCCCGGCGTCTTGAAGGTTTATGATAGGTAGATCAACGATGTCCGGGGTGCGTAGCGCTCCGGTGGTTGAGGTTGATCTCCCTTTGGACTTGGAGGTGGTGATTCCCTTGGAGATTTCGACGGTCCTTCGACTTCAACTTTTGAATTTCCAACCCTTTAGCTTGTGTTGCACGTCACCTTTGCCTCGTAAAGTTTTCCCGGATCATCCACAAAAAAGTTTGGGTTTCTTGGAGAGGTAGCCAACCATCTCCGGTTAGGGTTAGTAATAAAACAAAAATCTAAACATAAAAACTAGGGTTAATCAAAACTAGATTAGATTGAATTTTTTTCTTTTTGAGGATGATCAAACTTAAGAGATGCAAAAGAAAATCAAAAGAAAAAACTGAAAAATAATCGATACTAGATTGGATCTTGATTGCTTGTTCCCCGGCAAAGGCACCAGAAAAAGGGGCTTGTTGACGGTTAATAATTGTATCAAAGTTCATTTATGACTTGCAAGCGGACAAGTCTCCCGTCGTAGTCAAGGGACCCTTCTTCCCTCGAGTGGTGAACCCAAGGTATCGAATCCGTGGAACAATGTGCAACGCAAGGATTCAATCTAGTAAAGCAAGGTAAAGCTATCTATTGAAGAACAAAGATGCATCTAATCTAAGATATGATCAAGTAAACGAATCTAATCTAATCTACTAAAGAGGTAACAAGAGAAAGCAAGAGATAACCAATCTAGAGAATCTAGATCATGCTTATGTTGTAGCTCCAAACAAGATAGATGAAGATAGAAAAGCGAATCTCATTAAAAGCATCTTTAAATCGTGGCCTTCCATCCGACTCCGAAAACGCCCGCCTTTCGGAACCCCCGTTCGTCACAACGTATCCCTATTCATGCGGGTAGTCTAGGGCGAGTTCGATAGAACAAGTTGAAATCACTTGGCCGGTCCGGTATGCACCTCTAGCCACCGCGGCTACAAGAGCACCCTATGTAATCTAGCTGCAAACTAGATCGTAGAAGAAGCAAAACCAAGAAGAAAACAAAATCATCGAGAAGGCACTTAATCGCTAGAAATCGGATTCACTTACAAACTTCACCATGAATGATTACATGAACAAGATCACCACGGGGCCCTCCCTCGATCTTGATCCTCGCTCCGAGCTCCGACGTGGTCTTCCATGCAAGGTTCCCACGTCGGCTAGGGAAACCCTAGACAACTAGCACGACCCTCATCTCCGAGATAGTGTCCCTCAAGCTTCTCTGCTCCTCGGCGGCGGATTACGACTTCCGTTCTGCGTGGCTCTCGGTCAGGGGGCTATTTATAGCCTGAGAAGCAATTAGGTCAAAGGGGAGGCCGATTGGGGCCCGAATTGGGTTGGATCGGCCGGCTTGGGCCGGCCGGCCTGGGCCCAATTCGGCCCATCCCGCGGCCTGCTTCGCCTGGTGTTGCTTCCCACGTCTTCTAGATGTTCTCCCCTTTTGCATGTGGGCCCTTGACGTCGGTTTCTCTCCGAATTGGACTCAATTCCTTGTCTTGCAAGATTCAAGCACTTTTTTTCGGTTCGGTCCTCGGAGTTTATCATCTTCTCGGGCTTGGTCCTTGGGCTCTTGGAGTCATGTTCACTTCATTGCTTGACTTGTATTGGGCTTCAAGGTCTTGTCATGAGGTGCTTAATGAACTTATCCCGGAAGTCTTGCTTTCAACGTTAAAACCCTGCGTAAACACTTAACTCCAAAACCGACATGCACAAGTGAACTTGTTATACCACGGGGGTTAGTACCAATGAATAAGATACAAAAGTCATGCCAACACCGAAGGTAAACTCATGGCTAGGTTGACAGATTTTCACCGTCAACAACCTCCTGAGGAACTCCAAGGGCGTCTCATTGTGTCTCTGCTTCAGAGTGGTGAGATCGATGAGCTTCTTTTCCGTATTGCCGTTGAAGTAATGAGCGTGGAATTTTCGCTCCAGCTCCCTCCATGTGCGAACTGATTGGGGAGGCAAAGATGAGAACCACTGGAACGCTGGGCCCGTCAGTGACATGGGGAAATACCTGACCCTGAATGCCTCTTCAGATGAGGCCTCTCCAAGCTGCATCAGATAGCGAGTAATGTGCTCCACCGTGCTCGTGTCATCCTACCCGGAAAACTTTGTAAATTCCGTCGGAGGTTTTACCCTTGGCGGCAGGATCACCTTCTAATACCACTCCAGGAACGGAGGCGTGTAGGTAGGTCCCTGCATTTTAGGTTTGAGGCCGAATTGATTCTGCATCATGTCGGCCATCTTCTGAACCAGGATATCATCCTCCTGTACGCCTGCAGCTGCGCCGTACCCTTGATTTGGGAGAGCATCAATGGCACCGTAGTCCATAACTTCATGGTATCCTCCACCGTACAAGTTCCTTTGCAATCTGTTGTTAGCTGGGGCAATCTTGTAGGTGGAAGCGAGCGGAACCCCAGCCGAACCAAATGCTAATTCCCCATATGTGGGCTGATATGGGTTCGGCTGTTGATTAGGTTGAACTGTGCTGCCTTTCGGAGGTGGCTGGATCGACTGTCCTCCTGCGGCCTGCAGAGGGGGTTGCACCGGTCGGCCTGCAGTGCCCTGTGGGGGAGGCTGAACGGCCTGGCTTCCAACGCTCTACAGAGGAGACTGGATTGGCTGGCTTCGCAATGGCGGCTGAGAACTGGACTCTCCAATCTCCACGTTGCCTCCCTGAAAGGGTGCTCGACTGAATACTTGCTCCATGCCCGGGCCGAAGACAGCCACCATCATCTGCTTGAACGCACCCAGGAAAGCCCTATGATGCCTCCCCAGCGCGTCTTCCACGGCGTCTCGAAACGCTTGTATGCATTCCTCCTTCTCCTGCTGAGTTGTAACGTCACTCTCTCCTGACAGTAGAACTCTGGGCATCTCATTCTTGAGGTATGGGACGCCACTTCTGTTCTTTTTAAATGACATCAAGCATTTTTGTTGGAACTGATCCGTAGCATCCTTCAGCTGTTGCAACTGTTCTGGAGAGAGATCCTCGATGGCGACGTCCATGATGTCACTGATGTCAGGCATCTTGATTTTCGGCTATTGGTCCCACTGGGCGTGCCAAAAAGTGTGTTGATGTAAAATCTACACCCTACGCCAAGCACACAGCAAGCCGAACAAGCTGGCTTCACACGCAAGAAGATTCCAAGACGTGCTAGTCAATTTTCCCTGAAAATTAACAAAAGACAGAGTGGTTAAATTCCAAAGCTTGGAACTTGCCGGGTGGTACCAGACAGTTCCATATTTACGGCTATAAAGCCAAGTGAGATGACATATAGCTATAAGAAGATATCTGCCAACAAATCGGAAACCACTCGGGAGCTTTAAAGTGTAAAAGAAAATAGCAGAATAGATGACATAAGCATGACGACAGATCGATCTCTATTTAGATAAAGATGCACGTGTACAAAACCATGATCGATCCTCGCGCATAAATAACGTTAAACAATAAATGAAGTAAAGCATGATCATAAATATGTAATAAACAAGCATGCATAGGTCCAAAGCACTAGCCTACCGCATGTCTAGGTACTTTTAAACCCGTCAAGCATGATACCAAACAAATCTATCCACCGCATGATACGACTTACTTGGAATCATACCACTATCCACAAATAGATCTATATACCGCATGATACGACCTAAATATGGAAAGCTAAAAGCATACAATATTTAAAGCATGACTTATAAACACGTTTTACTCGTGAAAGCATAACCGAATACGGCTGAACAGCCGAATCGGGGTTCATGAAGAAGGAACGAGCATTACCAAATAAGATAAATCTATCAGATTGAATCGAAATCTAATCCACCGGATGACTAGCTCCAAAACAACCCTAGAACCTGCATCTACTGCATGATACCCGGTTCTTTCAAGATTTATACAAGATTTGACAAGCTTGAACCCGCAACATGTAACAACCTAGATCGATTCGGTTTCGGCTATTAGGGAACATGTGATCCACGTGCTATTTGAGCCGCAGGTACGAACTTGAATCGCATAAGAATCATCAAAGAATACAAACCCGATCCAAACCAATCTAGATTGGGCAAAGAAGTGTTACATGAATCTAGACATAAAGTAAAAACTCAAAGCAACATGGGGTAACTTAATGAATCTATTGGATCTTGCCAAAATCCAATAGAGCCGATAACTAGCTTCAAGCTAGATCTTAGCCCACCGCATGGCTTATGATCTAACAAGAAACCCTCTTGAACCAGGCTTGAATCTACCGCATGACACTAAGCATGGTAACAAGACTACTTGCATCAAATCTAAATCCACCGCATGATACTAGACATGATACAAGGTTGCCGGTACTCACGGAGGTCGACGGATCGATGAACCCTCTCGAAGAACTCGACGACACGACAAAGGACTCTAGGGTTTGGCGTAAAGCTGGTTTGTATTGAGAATGTTTCGAATGTTAATTACATACATTCAGGGTCCATATTTATACCCTGTCGCAGCAGGACTTCGAATGGATTGGATACCTAATTTATCTCTAAATGCAATCGCTTATCCATCCATTCACCCCTTCCGCTCGGGCCATGTCACCACGCAATCCCGCAAAATCAGCGCAACAGTTTTCTTGCCGAATGGAAGTGAATTGCCGACCGCGGACTCTTTTGCCGAATTCTTCTGAAGAAACCTTCCTTCCGCCGGACGGATTCCTCACCGCGTTGGACCTACAGGTCAGACTCCTTACCTTACCAAATTTTGGTGTTAACAACGTGATTCGGATTTTTTGATTTTCAGAATGTGAGTTTGCGAAAATGGAAAAAATACTTTATACTACATCTAGCTACAACTGGAACTTTCAAGGGTAATACCTTTTCAGGCTGTCAGCATTCCATGAATATGGCAACTCTTCGCCAGTTTGCTCCACTAAGTGAAAAGCCCCTGGCATGTTTGTTTCCTTTGCAATGTATGACCCTTCCCAAGATTCATGAAGTTTTCCTAGGTTCTCCCAATTTTTCTTCCTTTTTAATACCAGATCGCCAGTTTTGTTGTCCTTTCGACCACTTTCTTGTCTCTCCAAGCCTTTGTCTCTTTTTGGTACTTGTCAATGTTTTCAGCAGCCTCGAGGATTGTTAGCTCAATCATGTATTTTTCCACTTTCTTATCAATTTCCTCAGTCTCTTTTCCTTTCAGGACTCTCATACTTTCGTTTTTGATCTCCTCTGGCGTCATTGCCTCAGTGTCGAAAAGTATGCGGAAAGGCGTGAAACCCGTTGCCCTCGACACGGTAGTGTTGTGGGACCAGATTACTTTCGGCAATTCATCCACCCATTTACCCTTCTTTTGGTCGAACAAGCATTTTTTGATTCCGGAAATAATCAGGCCATTTGCCCTTTCAACTGCTCCATTGGACTGCGGGTGGTACACTGACGAAAATTTCACATGAGTGCCCAAGGTCTTGCAATACTCTTTGAAAGTGTAACAATCAAACTGTTTGCCATTGTCAAAGGTTAGTTCTCTAGGAACCCCAAATCTGCAGACTATGTTCTGCCAAAAGAACTTCTGAATTGTTGTTGCTTTGATATTCGCAAGTGGTTTTGCTTCCACCCACTTTGTGAAATAATCAACTGCAACAGCTGCGAATCGGCAATTCCCTGAGCTGTTGGTAATGGGCCCACTAGATCCATTCCCCACCTTTGCAGTGGCCACGATGGTGGAATTAAGTGAACTGGCATTGAGGGTAGATTCTGTTGGTTCGCTATTTTTTTGGCACGCTTCACATTGCCGAACTAATGCCTTGGCGTCTATGTTTATGGTGGGCCAATAGAATCCCTGCTTTATTGCCTATCCAGCCAAGGCCCTGGTGCCTATGTGCGCACCACAAAATCCACTGTGAATTTCCTTTAGAAGCTCTAGGCCTTTTTCGGAAGTGATGCACCGCAGCCAAGGCTCAGTGACTCCTGATTTGTATAGTTCTCCGTTTACCACTGTATAGCCCCGTGCCCTTTGTTTCAATCTTTTTTCTTCCAACTCATCTTGTGGCTCATAGTGGCCTCTCAGATAAGCCATGATTTCTGCTCTCCAATCGGGAGTGTCCACTACATTCACGATTTTCGGCCTTGAGTCTTTGATGGATGGTTCCCTGATGATTTCGAAAAACACATCAGGAGGTAACTCTTGATTTCTGGCTGCTGCTTTCGCTAGTTTGTCCGCCTCATTGTTGTCATCTCTTGGGATATGCTGGACTGAATAACCTTTGAAGTGCTTTTCCATTTCTCTGACTTTTTCTAGATACTTCATGATAACAGGATTTCTTGCTTCACTTTTTTTCTTGATATGTTCTTGAATTACTTTCGAATCCGTTCTGATTATGAAGGTTTGCTGCCCCAAGGCTTTTATTTTCCTTAATGCCAACAGAAGAGCCTCGTATTCTGTTGTGTTGTTTGTGGAGTGTTCATTGTTCGCGAATACGAGCCGAGCTGCATATCTTATCACTATTCTTGTTGGGGACGTTACGACAACCGAAATTCCAACCCCCTTGTAACACCAAGCCCCATCACACTGTACTATCCAAGGTCCAGGAACATTTTCCTCGAAGTTCTGAATAGGTGAAGTCCAATCCACGACAAAATCTGCTAGAACTTGCGACTTTATTGCACTTCTTCTCTCGAAGTCTACCACATATTCAGAGAGTTCAGCGCCCCACTTGATTATTCGGGTGGATGCCTCTCTATTTGCGAACAAATCGTTCAATGGTTGGTTGGTGATGACTCTTATCTTGTGACCCTCGAAATAATGCCTTAGCTTCCTTGCTGCCATGATGACTGCATATGCAATTTTTTCCAGTTCGGAATAGAAGATCTTGGAGCTAGACAAAGCTTCAGAAGCAAAGTATACATGAATTTGTTTGAGCTTCCCTTCTTCCTCCTTTTCTTGCACTAGCACCGCACTTACTGCCGAACTTGATGCAGACACATATAGCAGAAGTGGCGATTTCGGTGCAGGAGGACAGAGCTTGGTCATATTGGACAAGTAGTCTTTCAATTCTTGGAAGGCCCGCTTCTGAGGTTCAGACCACTGAAAGTTCTTGGCACTTCTGAGGACTTGGAAGAATGGTAAGCTTCTTTCTGCGGCTTTGTGAATGAATCTGTTAAGGGCAGCCACCCTCCCTGTCAGCTTCTGCACATCTTTCACTGAAACTGGATCTTGCATTTCCACTAGAGCCCTGATTTTGTCGGGATTTGCCTCTATGCCTTTTGTTGAAATTAGGCATCTGAGAACTTTCCCCTTGTGAATGTCGAATACACATTTCTCCGGATTCAGCTTCAGATTTGCTGCTCTCATGTACGCAAATGTTTCCGCCAGGTCACTGATGTGGTCTTTCCTCTGAACACTTTTGACGACTATGTCGTCCACATACGCCAAGATGTTCCTCCGAATCTGCGGGTGAAGTACTATTGCTATCATTCTTGAGAATGTACATCCTGCGTTCTTTAGCCCCTCTGGCATTCTTACGAAACAGAATGTTCCGAAGGGAGTGATGAAACTTGTTTTTTCTTCGTCCTCCTTGCGAACCCTGATCTGATGATACCCAGAGAACATGTCCAGGAGCGAGAGCATTTCACTGTTGGCTGCATCATCTACGATTTTGTCTACCCTTTCCAAGGGGAAATCGTCTTTCTTGCATGCCTTATTCAAATCTGTGAAGTCCACACACATTCTCCACTTTCCATTTTTCTTCTTGACTGGTACAGTGTTGGCCAGCCAGACGGATACTTTACTTCTCTGATTACTTGTGCGTCTTGCAATCTCTGAACTTCAGCTTCCACTGCTTTCACCTTTTCCTCGGACATTTTCCGAAGTTTTTGTTTCTTGGGAGGTATTTTTTCGTCTGTTTTCAGGGCATGTTCAATGATGTCCCTGTCAACACCTTGCAGGTCCTAAGCTGACCATGCGAAAACATCCTTGTTTTTGTTCAGGAATCGTACGAGTTCCCTATCCTCTTTGGCACTAAGGTTAGCCCCTATTGTGACTGCTCTATCGGGCATGTCATCCAGATACACTTTCTTGGTTTCACCATCTGCGGCTATTTCAATTTTTTCTTTATCCCGCCTGACCCCTTCGTAAGTTTCTTTCTTCTCGCCAGCTGTTTTCAGCTGGTACACGTTCGTCTGGCCGGGCGTGTGGCCTTTTTCTATGTTTCTGGCCTCTTGTTGATTGCCGAATACTGTGATGACCCCTTTGGGTACGGGCATGCATCTTCATGCATAAGAACTGCTGCCTTATGACTGCGTCGAACTTGTTCATGAAACCTCTGCCGAAAATCGCGAGATACGGATGATAGATGTCAACCACAACGAAGGTGAGACTCTCTGTTCTAGCATTTTCGAGATCTCCGAAGGAAACAGGGAGTGATATCTTTCCAACCGGCTTGATTGGCTTTCCTCCGAACCCTTGCAACGGGTACTCTGGCGGGTCCAACATGTGCCGGCTCAAATTCATCTTTTTGAAAGTCTTCAAGAACAAGATATCCGCTGAACTTCTATTGTCAACTAGGACTTTTCCTATGACCCACCCAGCTATGTTTACCTCAATGACCATTGCATCATTATGAATCGCAGATTTCAGCCTGAAATCTTCCTCTTTGAAGGTGATTGGCACCTTTGCCCACTCCAGACGTGCAGCTGGACCGTCATTGATGATGGTGTTTACAGACCTGAAGTAATTGCTTCTTTGCTTCTTGGTCTCGAATTCCATAGCTGACCCTCCTGTGATTGGCATGATAGTTCCGAAAGACGGCAATGCTTTGGAGTTCTGAGGTCCTGCACTTGACTCAGGCCTTGACGAACTTTCTGGAGGTGGTGGCAAGATTTCCCGAATCGGTTGTGGTTGCTGGATTGACTGGATTGCCTGTGACTAGGGGAAAAACTGCTGCGATGGTTGCCATGATGACTGTGGTTGTGAGAATTGTTGAACTGGGACTGAACTTGGTTGTGAGTTCGCGAATTGCGGCTGCCAGAAATTCGGGCGAAATTGGCTTGGCATTGAGGATGCGATGCTCATTAACGCTTTTTCTTGCTAAATTCTTGGCATGTTTTTCTTTGTTTCTGGGCACCCTTCGGTGCTGTGGCCCCTCCCATGATACTGGAAATAGAAGTAAGGGTCTTTCGGGTTATGGTTCGTGAGCCTCGGGGGTCCTCTTCCTCTTCCCCTTCCTCTGGGCGCGAACCCTCCTTTGGTGCCTGGCCTGCTGTTTTGGTCAGGTTGCGGATTTTCGACACTGTTGACATTTTGCGGATTCTGGGATTGTGCTCTCCATGTCATCTCTCTGTTCCCTGCCTTGCTTCGTTTCGTTCGGCTACTCTGTTGCGATGGTCATCATCAGACAAGATGTATTCCTCCAATTCACGAAAAGTTCCTCAACCGTCTTGGGTTTCTTTCTAGTGAGATGTGAAGCTGTTGGCCCTGGAGTGAGGCCCTTGATCAATGCATTGATCGTTGTTCTTTCATTAGCTTTTGGAATTTGGGATCTCTGCTGCATGAACCTTCTCACGAAGTTCCGCAGTGGCTCTCTGTCTTTCTGCTTGCAGTTGTGCAAATCTGATGCTTCGGCTGTTGTGTCATGGAACATCTGAAATGCTTGCATGAACTTTGTCTTGAGATCTGCCTAGCTGTAGACTGAATGCGGCGGTAGCAAGGAGTACCATTCAGTACTGGTCCTTCGCAAGCAATGATGAAGGATTTGGCCAGTGCAACATCATCTCCTCCTGCTGAATTCACAGCTGATTCATACCTCATGAGGAATTGCCTGGAGTTTCCGAAGCCGTTATATTTCGGAAGAGAGACCGGCTTGAACTTCGGCGGCCAAGGTGCTGCTTGCAGCCCAATGGACAGTGGTGACTTAGAATCCACGAAGTGTGAGATTCCGTTTCCCGCGAAGAAGTTTTCTTTCGGGGGTTCTCTTGTTGGCCCAGAGTTCTGATGTGGCGATTCCTACCATAGGGAACTGTTTTCTTGTTCTTTCATCTCATCTATTTCTCTCTGTATTTTTTCAATTTGTTCTTTTGCCTTGTTCAGTTGTTCTAACTTTTCAGAGATTTTTCTTTTTGCTTGCAACTGACTCGCGAATTTTTCCTTGTCTTTTTGCAGCTGCTGTGTTTTTTGCTGAACTCTTTCTAGTTCCCTGTCTATGGTGTCATCATCATCATCAACGTTCTCAAATGTTTGCTGTTCAGCAGGTTGTTCTTGGGTGTGAGCTGTCTTCTCAGCTCTTGCCTTCATTAGAGCTTCAAGTTTTGCTCTCCGCTCTTGATCTGTGATGTTTGAGGGTTCAGGGACGAAGGGGATTTCATTCCCTTGAGGAGGATGATGGTCATCTCGATTTGTCTCAGCTGGAACATTCTTCTTGGACTTCTTCTGTGGTGGCATCGTGAGCTGTTCTTCGGCTGAAACACGGTGGGCGCCGATGTTGGGGGGTTATCCGAAGAATTCGGAAGGGTTCCCCTAACACGAGAGAGAGAGAGAGAGAGTTCTTAACACGTTCAAACACCGTATCGAGACGAAAGGAGACAGTGAATCTCCCAAGCAGCGGCACAAGTTCCAAAAATCTGAATCCATTTACACGTGCCCTCGCGCCCCCTTTTATAGGGAGACGAAGGGACTTTTACATTCCTAAAACGCCCTCGAGCTCAAAGAATATTCCTAATGTGAACACATACAAGAATGTCTCTTTCATCTCACATATTTACAAGCCTGCCACTAGTTCACACTCTAAACCCGGACTTTTTGGGACGACAACTTTGACTTTGCTTCTTCTCTGGTTCGTGAATTTCTCCGCGCATGACTTCCGAACCAGACTCCCATCAGATTCCCGAATTAGCTGTCCTATGAAGTTCGTGACTTTGCCAGTTCGAGGTTCCAGGCTTCCGTGTGCTCATGACTCCGAGTCTTCACCGATTCAAGATCCCCGAAAATCGCATGTTTGCGAACCTGAGGCTTCGCAGGTCCAAGATTCTTGAAAATCGTGAATGCCCTGCTCCTGAAAAACATATCTCAAGAACTTTATTAAACTCGATGTTTCGAGGGTGACGGGTTTTCCTGAATTCCCCAACAGTTTCTAAAGGCACGGGATCATTTCCTCCGAAGCTTGGTGCACCACTGTCCAATCAGAGTTTGAACATTTTGTTCAACATCGTCGAATGTAGGAGGGTGCAAACGAGACAAGTCTTCATCAAGAACATCAGCATTGCCTAAATCCAAGTTGATGGGGAGTTTTGCTTCCGAGCCTTTCGACAAGTCGACTTTTTCAGCCAAATCAAATCGTTGTTTTCAGGCGCTGAAACTCGAGGATCAGTCCTATCAGTTTCCGTCGTAGCATCTTCGTCAATATAGGATAATTCCTCCTCTTCATTGATGATATCTACAAGCCCAACCGATGGGATCATATTTGGGAAAGTAAAGGCCAACAAAGTTCACCAGTTATTTCGTAGTGGTCCCATAACCTTTTACCCACAACTTCCTCCTCTGGGGTTTGTTTCATGCGTTTCTCCGGTGGACAAGTCACTGAGAAAGACGCTCATGCATGTTCAGGATGGGTTTCTTTTTCGGCTTTCTCAGCGTTGTCAAGCAGTGCTGTTTCAGGCCGGTCTTCAAGATTTTCAATTTCCTTAGATTTTGGAGGATACTTCCTTACCAGCTGAATCTGCGGCGTGGCCAAAGCTTCTTCACTCTCACCCTCGTGAATCGGCTCTTCAACTCATGGCTTTTTGCCCAAAGGTTTCGCAGCTTCAGCAAGTCTTTCTTCATCGGGATTCTCTTTACTTGTCTCAGAATCCTCAAGGGTTTTCCTCTTGGAAGACAATTTCTTCTAAAGAGCAACAACCGGAGTCGCGTCTTGACTTTTCTTTTTCTCCCTTTCTGCAGCTGCTACTTTCATAGCATCTGTCTTTCATCGAATCAAGTTTTCACTAATTTTCATCAATTTAGTAGACTTCTTCGCAATTGGACGGAGGGTGGTTTTAGCATCTTCGGCTTTCCGTTGTGCCAAGACATCGGTGGCTTTCACAGTCTTTGATGTGCCCTCCGTCGTAACAACAGTCTTGCCTGCTTTACCCTTTTTAGAAGTCTCTACCGGCTCGGATCTAATGTTTCTGGTCGGTAGCATTTTCTTGCCTGGGGCTGCAGGTTTTGGGCGCAGAGGGCATGCAACTTTCATTTCTTCCAGGACACGATTGACTCGGCCCTGGTTCTTCAAAATCTTTTGTGCACACTCCCACTCCTTGTGAGTGTAGTTTCCTATCATCTGAATGACTTTCCTTTCCACCTCAGCTAAAATTTCTTCGTCAGTTTTCCCATCGGGACGCTTGACATTGAATTTGGGGCTTCGTGTTTTGTAATCCATCCCGGGCAATTTCTTTGCCCTGAAAGCCCATGAACCCCACTGAGACCTGCAGGGCCAAATGTCAGCTGCCACGAATTCTTCAAGCGCATCTCATGTTGTAATTACATGGGTGGCTTGGAAAAAAGCGCTGGTACTAGCAGAGCTTTGGCTGGCTTTCGTAAGCTCTGGAGCCAAATGGACATCCAAATCAATCATACGACTGGCCAAGTAATAGGTTATCACCTCTTCGCACTTCACATCCAGACCAATCACAGAAATGGTAGCATAAAACCAGTAGGAATTCCACCGGTTGGCCCATTTATTCTTGTATGCAGGGCTAGCTCCACCAGTGCCTGGTTCTTGTTGACCCGTCGGGTTTGAAAGGTACAACAGTCATATTGTGCTTATTTATCCTCGTTATCAACGGTGACGATCCTTTTTGCCCAGTGAATTTCAAAGTGCCAAATGAAGGTGTCCACATCATTATCACCGGCAAAAGTCCGGCAGGCCCACAGAAATTTCATAATATGAGGAAACGAATTGGGTGTCAGCTGAAGAATCTAGACCTTATAAGCAGCCAGGATTTCAGCAAATCTTCTTGACACTGGCAGCCGCAAGCTTGCTGTGAAGAAATCCTGAAGGACTACGCTCTCATTCTTCTTGGGTTTCGGCGTAGTCTCCTTCCGGGCAGACATCAGATGCCAGACGCAAAGCAGCCTTCCGAAACCATGGCATTCAAATCAGCCTGGGTCATCAGGGACCGACCAAGGAAGCAAGTGCTCGGTTTGACCAAATCTTGAGGACTGTCTTTCACGCCCGCCAGGTTTTCTCCAGACTTCGCCTTCTTCAACATCAGCGGCGTGTTTCTTGGCATCTGTGTCACTCAGCATATTTCCACATCACCCCCGCTACCGGAATCACTACTTGCATCACTATTCGAGGTAGATGTGGAACTGCTGCTCTCGCGAGAGCTAGTAGACCTATCCAAGGTAGAAATCTTTCCAGATTCCGAGCTGGATGAAGAAGACGAGGAGGCATCAGCGGCATCCACATCTGGGGGTGAGGCAGGGCGCTCTTCTTGGTTTGATGGGGAACCTTCGCCTTCCATTGCCTTCGCCGTATGGCTAACGCGAGCCATGTATCTATAAAGCCTTAATCTCAAGATACACCATGGCACAAGGTAGGGGATCAAAAGTATCACTCATCGAAGATAGAAGCTAACCTTCAGAGATGATCAGCCTTCGTAGAGCACGACTTGTAGGAAGCGAAGCTCAAAGGCTCAATTTTGAAATCTAAACAAGAGAGGAGGTGGTGAGAGCGACAACAGTTTTACTACGGCATCGAGCCCCCCTATTTATTGGCACGGGGCGGTAACGGGCGAAATTTTTGAACTCAAGGGGCTAAAAGTGGGGGCATATTGGTAAGTTGAGCGGTTTTCTTGGGAGTCGACACCGCGGAAGACGTTTTATTTTGCCTCGATTCTCGAACCTTGAGTTTCGATGGCTCAAGTTTGTGGTCTCGCAAACGTTTCGCCATCGAGGGGCTTCTGTTGGGGGATTTGGAATCGAGTCCATTAGAGTCAAAACCATAAGATTGACGCACCTCGGTAGGAGCAATTCGAAAGGTTAACAGCGAAACCCCCAAAGCCAATCAACACCCTTTTATCTTCATAGCACAGCTTTCGCCTCGCACCTTTGGTCGCCCGAAAGTTCTTGTACAGGGCGAGCGGTTTAATGTGACAAGTTTCGGGTATGGTGATTTTGTTTTCAAGACGAAAAGCGTTAGCCTAAATATTGCTGGGATATTTCGTCGCTCTTAACAACCTATTCGTTTACGTTTTGGCTTGGTATGTGTTTCAGGTACAAGAATTCATGAGGCGAAAGGGGTATCTCCAAAAGTTGAAGGTCTTCACCCGACAGGCGCACGTGCCGATGCCGAGAAAAGCATCGTGATTTGCGGCGTGACATCCCAAATTTAGCCTAGTACATTCTTGTTTGATTCGTTTTACGCGAGGTCAATCTCGGTATGTAAAAAGTATGTTCGTCTCCCTATAAAAGGAGGCCGACCGACACTTATAAATTAGGATCGACTTTTGAGAATTCTACTGTTGAGAGATAGCTTTTTGTCTTCCTTTGGCATTCAATTGAGTTTGTGATCTCGAGCCCTTTTCGTTTCTCATTGTTAGAGCATAGCTTAGTTCTGCCTACACTACACTGCACTCCCTACTTTTTGGAAAGCTAAATAAAGGCAGCAAGCTAATCCTTAAAAGAAAGACACGATACAAAGCATGCGGGTAATCAATCAAACCCGGAAACATATAAAAACTACACACGGTATCTTTCCATTAAGTTAAGGGTTCGGCTATACTTAATTTTTGCGCGTCTTTGGTGATTTGTGTTGTTTGCAGACTTGCAGTTGCCACGAAGCAAGTATCTGGCAATGTCCTCCTCTTTGATCACGTCCTTCACATGCATACATGCTCCTATGATACGGAATCACAGCACCCGCCATGCCCGGCCAAAAACCTTCTGCCACTCAAGCATGTAGAGGCTAGGGGACGCGCAGATCGCTGAGTTGGACAGCCGATTTGTTTAGCCAAAGTGCCCTTCTCGTGACCAGCAGATCAACTAATCTCAAATTACTAACACAGCTGGCACTGCAAGGTAGAGGCAGCAGTACTGTCCGGGCCTGCGCGTGGTTGGTGAGATCTGTCATGGGAACACGAGTTCCCCCATGTCCGGGAATGTGCAGCTATCTAGCGAATTAATCCGTCCATATATCCATGTCCTTCCTGTGCTCGATCGCACACTTCACTAACTGTACGTAGCACAATGGGAGCTAGCAGCTAGCAAGCCGGAGAGTCGCAGCAGCCCAAGAACACACTCACACAAAGCAGACTGCCCCAAGTAGACACACAAGCAGACTAGCAGAGACCATGATGTCGCCAACCTCTGCAGCTGTGCTATTACCACCAGCAGCAGTAGCTACAGCGCTGTTGTTGGTGATGGCATTGCAGCTCCCTGCTGCTGCAGCTACCACCGCATGGCCTCCAGGGGCACCGGTAGGGCTGAACGGCTGCGACACCACCTGCGGCAACGTGCTCGTGCCGTACCCTTTTGGCTTCGGGCCCTCCCGCTGCTACAGGAAGGGGTTCAACCTCACCTGTGACACGCGCCACAACCCCCCGCAGCTGCTACTCGGCGACGGCACCCTCCGGGTCACCGACATCTCCCTGCGCAACGGTACCGTGCGAGTCATCCGCAAAGGCCTCATCATCAACAGAACCGACGACTTCCCCTCCGACGGCTTCAACGCCTCGTTCGGCCGCGGCTTCGAGGAGCACGGCTACCTGCTCTCGAAACGGAACGAGCTCATCGTCTCCGGGTGCAACGTCGTCGCGATGCTCCTCGCCAATGTCGCCAGGGCAGATACCCTGGAAAGCATCAGCGGCTGCGCTGCCATCTGCCCCAAGGTCGGCGTCAGCATGTTCACGGGGCGGTCTACGGGTGAGGCGAAGCGCTATCTGCGCTGCAGCCGTACCTCAGGCGACTTCAACTGCTGCAAGAAGCCCCTGTTGGTTAACAGCCGGCCCTTCGCAGTGCAGGCCAAGTGGCTCAATAGTGGTGTGAGCCACAGCATGGAGCTTTCGGACGCGGTGAGCGTACTCATCACCGAGGAGGGGTGGGTTGACGACAATGGGCTTCCCTATGTGGACAAGTTCGTGGAGGCTCCCCTTCTCCTCGAGTGGGAGATCACTGCAGGGGCCGTGCCGCACAACGACAGCTGCTCTGATGACGTGTGGCGCATGCTCTGCAAGAGCGAACGCAGCTCTTGCTCGGCCCAGATAGCAGGCTACGTGTGCCGCTGCAACCCTGGTTACGACGGTAACCCTTACCTCGACGGCGGGTGCCAAGGTTAGTTTCCACCCCTTAACTAGCTAGGTGGACAGATTTCGAAGTACAAAAGCACCAGGCGTGCCTGTTTTAGCTAGGGATATAAGTCAAGCTCTCAGTATTTTCGCCATCAGTTAGTTCAGTCATTTTATTTGGAATGAATAGTATGAGTACTACACTAATTTCCTAATGTGCTTATCATATTTACTTCCACCATGCATGCATACTTCAATTTATGGGGTGTATTGGCTCTAGACATAGACGAGTGCAAGATCCCAAGTGAAATGGACGCTGATTGCTTCGGGGAATGCATCAACGTGATCGGATCATACCAGTGCTCGTGCCCACCAGGAACTATTGGCAACCCTCGCGTCAAAGGTGGTTGTGTTCATTATAACTTCACTAGAGGTCAGTGTACTTCTCTAACTTTCTTAGATCCAAGTCACACATTTATGAATTTTCTAAAATTATTGCGCATTTATTTAGTATTTATCACAGATGTTTTTTATGTAAACTTGATCGTAATTTGACAAGTTTGATCATAATTTGAATGTGTGGAGTAAGCTTCCACGTGGAGATTCTAGAATCTTTTTAAATAAGTCAATCATTATTAACAATTAGAACCGGTGGATCTAATTTAGTTTCTTAATAATTACCCACCTCTACTATACAACAATGGTCCAAATGCACCTTGCAAAATTGTGTCTAAATTACCCATGTGTATGCTATTATAAAAATAACATAAAGAAAAAACATAAATCTATATCTAAATTACTTAACTCTACCACAAGTAACCTAACGTAATCATGAGATATTCATCCAAATTATTCATCTATGCCATTGTTAACAATATTCTAAAGTAATCAAAAATCTAAAACACCCCTTCACTAATATTGATAAAAATGGTAAATTGATAAATCTTTATTTGAAAAAAAACCTAACTCGAGGTATTCATACATGTTCATCACTACAGTGTGCATATCAAATTCCATATTACAGATGTACATAAAGCCAATCTTTTAGCTAAAATATATCAGAGATGAAAGTAAAAGGGCTACACTGCCAGAAAATATATACAGAAGTAGACATCACTGTCAGCCTCTGAACCCCCATCACTGCTGGTTTCAGACTCGTTATCTGACTTTTGCCAATGAAAGGGGGTATCCCATCACCACCGGTTATAGAAGAAAATAGGGCCCCACACCCCGTCGGGCGTCACCATGGTGGTGTAGCGTACCACACCCACGTCACACACTACCATAACCCCTCCAGAGCCCCATTATTGCCTTGCCGCATCTAGTTGTTGTGCCCCCTCGTGTGCCGTCGCTGCATCCTGAGTCGTCTCCACCGTGCCCGCTCCTCACCCTAGGGAGTGAGGGGTGCGGGGACGCAAGGGGAGGAGATATGATCTGGGAGGAAGGAGAGGGGGGGACGGTCGTGGTAGAGAGAGGGACACTAATGCGCGCGCGAGAGAGAGAGTATAGATGTCCAGATGGGCCAGGCCCGATGGGCCGGCACGGGCACGGCCCTAAAAAGCACGGACCTAACACGACACGACACGAAGGGGATAGTGCCTCGGGCTGGCCCGACACGATGGTCGGACCGGGCCTGGGCCGCACCTTAGGCACGGTAGCCCGGCACGGGCACGGCCCGAAAAACACCCAGCCCGACTCAGGCCCGATACTTAAATAAGCCTCTCATATAAATAGATGAAACCCTAACCTTTCCTCATTTCACCCCCTCCTCCACCCTGCGGCTGCCACCCCCTCCCCTGTCCGCCTCCACCCCTGCTCGGCTCCTCCCGACCTCCCCTCCCTCTCAGCTCTCACGGTTCATCTCCATCGTGTCCCTCCGGCCGTCCCTCCCCAGCTCCCCTACACGCCGGCCGTCGCGACCTACACGCCGGGCGCCTTGTGAGGGCGGCGAGATCTGCTCCGCAAGGGGGCGCCTCTCGGCTCTGGCAGGCGAGGAGATGCCGGCCGTCGCCACCGTTGGCCGCCGCGGCAAGGAGTCGGCGCCCGACGTTGCCGTGGGGGCGCGCGGCGCGGCCGGGGAGTGCATTCGCCCTGCTCCGCCGGGGGGCGCCTCTTGGCTCGGCGGCGAGGAGCGGCCGGCCGCCGCCACCGTTGGCCACCGCGGCAAGGAGCCGACGCCCGACGCTGCTGTGGGGGCGCGCCGACGCGATCAAGAGTGCGTTCGCCGTCTCCCCTACAGAGAGTCCGACCAAGAATTTGATGTGTGGTGAATTTTATGTGTGAATATTTCTGTGATGGGTTGATTCCATTGATTCATATGTTGAATTTCTTGATCTGTGCATTTTGCTTCCATTTTTCTTTTCCGTTTCTCTGATTTCGTGCTTGGCCCGACCCTGGCTCATCTGTGGCCCGCCGTGCCTCGGGCCAGTCCAGCACGGCCCGAAGGGCATTAGGGCCGGGCCTGGGCTGCCACTTCGGCACGATGGTCCGGCACGGCACGGCACGGAAGGCCACCGTGCCTGCATAGTGCCGGGCCTGGTCGAGCCGGGCCATATCGGGCTAGGGCCGGGCGGCCCGTTTGGCCATCTATAAGAGAGAGAGAGAGAGAGAGAGAGAGAGAGAGAGAGAGAGAGAGAGAGAGAGAGAGAGAGAGGGAGAGAGAGAGATGGTCCAGTGGATAAGGGGTTTGGTGGGCAGAGGGGGAGGGTCGGACATGAGTTGTGCATCTCAAAACACGGTTGAATGAATACTTACATTCAAGGAGGCAGGGGGAGGAGATCTGATCTGGGAGGAAGGAGAGGGAGGGGGGCTGTCGTGGTAAAGAGAGGGACATCAATGCGTGCGAGAGAGATGGTTCAGTGGATAAGGGGTTGGTGGCCAGAGGGAGAGGGTCGGACATGAGTTGTGCATCTCAAAACATGGTTGAATGAATATTTCACATTCAGATTCGTATTTGACCATTGAATAGTGGGAAGACTCGATGGTGATAGTTTTCACTAGTGGTCTGAACCACTAACTAGCGGTGATGCTGGTTTCACCGCTCCTTGTATAGTGTACCATGATTTTTTTCATGTTTGGCTGCCGGTTTAGTTTTTTATCGTCGAGTTTTCTTAAATCTAATCGTAGTCCTATGTAGAAACATATATATATACTAACCATGACTAGCTAGGGCCAATGACGTACTCAATCTGCCACTAAGGGTTTGAACTGTAGTTAGATCCGCCGATGCGGCGATGTTGGACGATCTTAAGATGAGGGTAATGCCCAACATTCTATTCTATCACTCCTTCCATTTTAAATTATAATTCGTTTTGGCTTTTCTAGGTTTATGTATTTTTACGCATCTATACATGGAATATAATTAGGTCTGCTAATGGGGCAAACCCACCCCTCCCCATACTTAATAATTAAATTATGTCAACCCAACCCGCCCACCCCATTTAACTTGCTACCCACCCCACCCCGCCCCATTATATGTGGGTGGAAATGAGTTGTAGTTATTCGTTTATATTGCTTGTAGCATATACATGACTACATTAAGAGTCAGACCCTAAAATTAAAATCTCGCGTTCACACCTTAAAATTTTAAAAAATTTGGCTAAAATTTATGCAGATGACTCAATATGATGGCCCACTACTCTGTGCAAAGTGGTGGACCTGGACTTATACGTGGACCCCGTGTTAAGAACCGGACCCTAAAACTAAAACCTTGTGTTCACACCTTAAAAGTTTAGAGAAATCAGCTGAAATTTATGCAGATGACTCAATTTGAGGGTCCTCTACTCTGTGCGAAGTGGTGGGGCTGGACTTATACGTGGGCCCCGCGTCGAGAATCGGACCATAAAACTAAAACCTCTCGTTCACACCTTAAAAATTTAGAGAAATTATGGAGATGACTCAATTTGAGGGCCCGCTACTCTAGGCAAAGTGGTGGGGTTGGACTTATACGTGGGCACCGCGTCGAGAACCGGACCCTAAAACTATAGGAGTGTTGTGTTAGAAAATGAAGAAATAAAAACAAACAAAGACAAACAATTTTGATTTTTGTAGTGATAAGTATATCCACTAATTCACATCTGTTAAAAATACTGGTTGGTACAAATGTACGGGTTGACAGAGTAGTTAGATATGAAGCATGCAGGCTGACCTCGTTCTCCTCATGCTGCACTTTCTTTTGTTTGTATTTGCAGCACCTGTGGTGGCTCCGGCGGAGCAGATAGGGCTGCCCAACTGCAGCACCACCTGCGGCGGTGTGCGCGTGCCGTTCCCCTTTGGCATCAGCCCTAAATGCTCCTTGCAAGGGTTTAACCTCACATGCAACACCAGCTACAACCCCCCGACGCTGTTTCTCGATAGCAACAACACCTTCCGGGTCATCGACATCTTCTTACAGGACTCCACAGTGCGCGTCACCCAACAAATCTTCTACACCTACGGCCTCGATAATGCATCATATCCGCTGGAGGATATCAGCGAGCCCTTTATGATTTCATCAAGGAATGAGTTCATCTTCTACGAGAGTGGCGCGAAGCAGGCAAGGGCCACCATGCACGGGGTGTACAGAAATGGCGCCGGCAGAAGCAGCAGCAACACTTCTGTCAATATCATCGCTGACTGCACCTCCAACTGCAGCTCTGTCCGAGTTGGAGAACGCGGTGCTGAAATCCGTGCCGGCTACCACTGCTACAGCCACGATGGCCTCTGCCGTGCGCCCATCTCCGCGGGCAGCACGCCCAAGAAATTGGAGTTCAAATGTCTTGACTGCCCAAGCTCCAGCAAGGAAAATCCCCCGCAGTCTGGGGATATTAGTCTTGATCCTCCCTATGCATTCGCGTTCATTGCAGAACAGGGTTTGTCGTCTGATCATTGGTACAGGATTTTAAACAGGACAAATCCGTGGGTAGACAATGTGGAACTTCCCCTTGTCCTACGGTGGGCGGTTAAGCAAGGCATCTCAGCGCCTTCCACTGACAGCTCGGGGCTGTGCCCCGTGGGTGTAGCCAGACTCCTTTGCAAGAGTGAGCACAGCAACTGTCAGCATGAGAATGCAGGTTTTACATGCTACTGCTCCACCGGCTACCACGGCAACCCTTACATCAACGGCGGATGCCAAGGTAACTACTGAATTTCATCAACTACTCCTCTCATGCATGCATGCTACGACAGGATTAATGGCACGTACATGGGGACACACACACACATTAATTGTTAGCTACTGTTCATTTTGGTTGGTTACAGACATAAACGAGTGCAACATCACAGCGATACGCAATTTATGCTTTGGCGATTGCAACAATTTGGATGGGGACTTCGAGTGCCGCTGCCCACGAGGAACCCAGGGCAACCCCTTCAAGCGTGGCGGTTGCTTCAAGTCCCCCACAGGTGACAACGGATTATCTTTGAATAATGCTCTTCCACTGTTATATATATTCTGAAGTTTTAGAAAATAACAATAGCATAATCCTACATGCATTTTCAGGTTTAATCATTGGTTTGGCAGTGGCTAGTGGACCAGCCCTCCTACTTTTGGGTCTGGGTATATTATTAGCACTCCGTAAAATTAAACAACGCAGGATTAGAGAATTGAAACAAAAACATTTCAAGCAAAATCGTGGACAACTATTGCAACAGTTGGTGTCCCAGAACGCGGACATTGCAGAAAGGATGATCATACCAGTGGATGAGCTTGCAAAGGCAACAAACAACTTTGACAAAGCCCGTGAACTTGGTGGAGGAGGACATGGTATAGTTTACAAAGGAATCTTGTCCGACCTACATGTGGTAGCCATCAAGAAATCAAAGATTACTGTCCAAAAAGAAATAGATGAGTTCATAAATGAAGTGGCAATCCTCTCTCAGATCAACCATAAGAATGTGGTGAAACTATATGGATGTTGCCTTGAAACAGAGGTCCCATTGTTGGTGTATGAGTTTATTTCAAATGGAACCCTTTCTCATCATCTTCATGTTGAAGGACCAAGGTCACTGTCTTGGGGAAACAGGTTGAGGATCGCAACTGAAATTTCATCTTCTCTTGCCTATCTTCACTCATCCGTTTCAATTCCAATAATTCATAGAGACATCAAGTCCAATAACATTCTTCTCGACGACACATTAACGTCAAAGGTGTCGGACTTTGGAGCTTCAAGGTACATTCCAGCTGAGCAAACAGGGTTGACAACAAGGGTTCAGGGAACAATAGGATACTTGGATCCGATGTACTTCTACACCGGTCGGCTCACCGACAAAAGTGATGTCTATAGCTTTGGTGTAATTCTCGTGGAGCTGCTCACTAGGAAGAGACCATCGTATTTATCCAGTGAAGGTGATGGCCTTGTTTCTCATTTTACCAACCTGTTCAATGAGGGAAGCATTGTCCAATTAATAGATCCACAAGTCATAGAAGAGGGAGGTGAGGAAGTTCTACAAGTTGCCGCACTTGCAGCATCATGTATAAACTTAAGAGGTGAGGAAAGGCCAACAATGCGGCAGGTGGAACATACGCTGGAGGGACTTCATCAGGCTTCCAAGATGTATAAGAACAGTGATATGGTAGTATCGGATTTCGTGGATGATAGAGTTATGATTAACAGTCCGTTATCAACTACAGAAGGACAAAGATTATTTGAGGAATCAAGTAGAAGATACAGCATGGAGCAGGAGATGATAATGTCTGAAAGGTACCCTAGGTAGCGATGTGTGCTCTGTGTCTTAAGTCTTACACATTAGCGTAAGAAATTAGTTCACTTCCTCCTAGCATTAACATGATGTGTTGTGGTGATAATATGAAGGGAATCCTCTGTATCTTATTACTGTTGATTTTGTTTATTTAGCATGATTCAGCTGTTAACAGAAGAAAAATGCATACCACCAGATCAGAGTAGGACAGTTGGTTGATTTTCTTTTGTCTAAGGGCTTGTTTGGGAATTAGTGGAATGAACAGGAATGAAGGGTATTGAGGTGTAGGAATATATAAAACTTATATAGGTGAGACCCACTACAAGACATGGTTGGATTTCTCTCAACATGCAAGCATTCCACGTCATCATCCACTATGCGCCATGTCACCATCCACCAAATCACATATTTATGTCTTAAATCGATTTTCTGTGGCTTATAGCATGTATATCACACCACAAAATTCCTGCTGACGATTTTAGAATGATTCACTCTCAACAAAATAGCATGCTTTCATATATAATGAGTTTACAAACGAATATTGCCATGTAATATCTTTGGTGTCACTACTTTCACATTTCACCTTAAAATTTTGTTTAAAAAATTCTCGCAGCAACGCGCGGGGTATCACCTAGTTTCCACTATAAGTCAAAATTTCCCAAAATCCCTTTCAATCCTCTTCCATCCACTTGAATACTTCATTTCCCAAACAAGCCCTAAGTGAGCCGAGGTTCTCAATAGGCCTCCGACTGCGCCGCGTGGTGCATGTGCGCTGTTCTTGTGCAGGGATCTACCTTGTGTTCTTGATCATACAAGCGATGCATTCTCTGCTTGATAAATGCTGCTAAATTACTTGGGTGACAAATGATCATACAAGAGATCATCCATGCCTCAGAATTATTTCCCCCCGCAACAATCCGCCTTTAGTTACCTGTCCATTCATCTGGCTTCCCATGAAACAAATGAAAACACAAGATGGCGTCGTTGCAGGCGCAACTCCCCGCACCATGGCGTGCACCGCGGGTTCCGGCGCCGGCCGGCGGCGGTCAGATCAGATGGCCCGAGCGCGTGCTACGGCATATATCTTAGGCACTTACAACACTGCGTCCGGGCGTGCCATCAGCAAGCAGCTCTACGTACAAGTCGCTGGCTATCTCGCTGACATTCGCACAGGGGAAATGAAGAACCAACGTCCCATGCATCCACCAGCCGTTGGCGCCGTCTTCCGATCCTCTTCCTGGATCGACAAGATGCCACGGCCGGCATCAAGTAGAAATCACTACAGGAAACCCAAGGTTTGCCGAACGCATGGCAAAGCCTTTGTCGCGCGTTTTTCTCGAAAACGCACGACAAAGGCTGCACGGTAGACTTTTGCACGGCAAAGGATCTTTGCCGTGCGCTTTTTGTCGCACGCACGGCAAAGGCCCTTTGTCATGCGTTAAAGACGGCACACGGCAAAATAAAGGTGCTAATGGCGGGACGACGAAAATGGCGCAGGCGTGCCTTTGCTGTGCGCCTCCAAATAAAACACACGACAAATATTTGGTCTTTGTCGTGCGCTTCTCCTAGACGCATGGCAAACATTTTCTAAAAAAATAAAAAAAAGAGCCAATGCCCCTGTCTGGCACTAATCACTGTATATACCGATAAAAAAAGAACGAACAATTATAGCACATATCACATAAGCACTGATGTATCCAAAGCACAGAGGACCAAGTGTAAGAAAAACATTGTGTTCAACAAAATTGAAGAATTAAATTAAAACTATTGAGTAAATGTAAGTTTTGTATATTGAAGATCCTTGCATTGAAACATCAATAATATGCACAGAATCTACATCAGAATTTTAATTTTTAACAAATACAGTAGCAATTGCAAAGAAACAAGGTGTTAAAATCACAAGATTGACTGAAGCTACTATCCCGGGAACATACTGAGGGTAACATGTGTTTTACCTGCAAAGGCAAAGATGTATGACACTCCAGGCTTGTTGCATCCATATATGGCAATTAGATTAAATAATGAGGAACGAAAGATAATTGAAATAAGGAAAGAATTGCGGCCACGATCCTTCAGGGTGAAGTAAGTGGTTTTATTACTAGTTCTATCATTTTTCTCATCAAGGTAGGTTACCTGAATAATATGGACTTCATATCTACAAGGTTCCACACCTGGAAATAACCGGAAATCACTTTTTTGCGCAACCTGTTATATGGACATGATCATCATGTTTGAAATAAGCCACATGCTCTTGTGCCTTTATTAGAGGCATATCACTATCATAATATGACCAATAAAAAAATTCTAAATTCTGACTATCTCATTCATTTCCTTGAATTAAACTGTGTAAGATGATGGCATTATTCATGTTAGTTTCCCAGTTACTAAATGAAATAGTATAACACTCAGATAATTCATCTATGTTGACCTTATATCCTGAATATAATGTGCAAGTCTTTACTTTTGGAGCTTTTATTTAAAAACCTGACAGACAATATCAGCCTTAAAGTGATTCTAATGGTGGATATTTAGAATTGTCTTTCTTTTTCTTCATGGCTGTAAATTGTTGCAGGTAGGACAATCTCACCGAAGACAACTTGCACATTACTTGGTATTGGTAATTCAAAAAATAGTACATGGCTTACTTTTATTTGAATAAGCAAAAATGCTATTATGTGTTGTAACTGAAGTTGTCCATCTATCACAGGATTGTGAAAAGAAAATGTACATACTTTGTATTATACTGATTCATATGTTGTCTTTGTGGACACCAATTAGCCCAAAGCGGGTCAATGAACTGGGTCACGGACAGAAAGACAAATTGAGGTATAACACTCAGATAATTCATCTATGCTAACAAAAAACTTGCCAATACACTGAAGTCATCATATTATACCATAACTGGATAACACGTATAGCAATAAACAGCAGATGCATTGTTGGGGGTAAAGAGTTCATACATCACCTAATTAAACATATCTATGTCATCTTAATGTTGAATGCATGGAAAAATGAGATG
Source organism: Cenchrus americanus (assembly GCA_947561735.1). NCBI lineage: Eukaryota > Viridiplantae > Streptophyta > Magnoliopsida > Poales > Poaceae > Cenchrus > Cenchrus americanus. The sequence continues at coordinate 196,472,740 of OX387242.1, forward strand.
GGTAAGAGGCTGCATACCACACGCAGGCGCCCTGAAGGAGGAGCTGGACGCCGTGGATCTGCCGCCTGAAGGAGGAGCTGGATGCCGTGGATCCGTCGCCGCCGTCGGGAGATCAGGCCCACCGCCTGAAGGAGGATGAGCTGGAAGCCGTGAATCCACCGCCACCGCCACCGGGAGGTCGGGTGCGCCACCTGATGGAGGAGGGGGTGAACGTCGTAAATCTGCCACCGGCCTTGGGGGCCCGCCGCGCATGTGGAGCCGACTGCGTAGCCCTTGGGGAGCCGATCGCGTATGGGGAAGGCCAGGCCAGCGCTGGTCGGTAGCGGCGGCCGCCGTGGAGAAAGGGAGGGACCCCGCACGCGCGCCTGCACTGCCCGCACCGCCAGATCTCGGTTGCCATGGAGAGAGGGAGGAGCACCGGGAGAGGAGGGCGCTGCAGGGAGACAAGGAGGGGCGGCGGAGATTGGGCGAGAGGAGAGGAGAGGCTGCGGGGATGGGGGCGCGGTAGGGTTTGGGGAGGGGAGGAGTGCACTTTTGTATAGATCGTGGGGTGGATTTGGGTCGTTGGATCTGAAGACCAAGGTCCCCTGTTCGTCAACGTGGGAGTCGCTGGCAGGTGGGGCGTGCCGTGGGTGCGGGGGATAACGTGTGTGCGAGTGTCCTGGATGCGTGGGAGATTGGCTGGGGCCGTGGGCGTTTGCCGTGAACCGCTTACCACGCACGACAAAGTTGTTTTGTTTATGTTTTTTTTCCGTGCATTAGCGCACGGCAAACAATTTTTCTATAAATTTGTAAAATTTATAAAAATTATCATATAAATTTATAAAATTTTAGAAAATTAATGAAAGTTAAGTTATGTTGTGTATTGCTTATAGAAATAAGTTTTCAAGTCAAAACTTAATTTGAATGTCGTGTCTCTTACAAATGTAACCATATCTTTCGCAACTCTATGAAACTTCATCGGTAATGTTTCGATTTCTAATCATCGTACATGAAAACGTGTTCAAAACTCATTCCAATTTTTCCTATAACCTTCACATATGATGTCATGAGATATTGACAAATCTCATAATTTTTAAAATTTATTTGAATGTTTTAGAATTTTTAAATCATTTGGACACACGATCATGGTTGTGTTTTCTAGTCAAGATGTTCAAATTTTATTTTGTTCTCATGAAAAAGGTCTTAAATTGAGATAAATAACATGAATATAATTTTTCCACTCATTTTATTCTATTATTTGAATCACTTGTAGTTAAAATTTGACTTCTTTCAAAAAATTGCTTGAAATGCAATTAATTAGTTAAATATAGCAAATGACCACAAAAATCTACCAAATTTTAACATGATGTGTCACATGTTGTATGTATAGAGTAGAAAAAGATTTCAAGGTTTGGATATTTTTTAGAAGCAATGGATTTGGAACTTAGGGAAAAATACTTAAAGGTTAAAAAATACTTTGTTGTGCGCATAAAAGAAAGCGCACGACAAACACATGAGTTTGTCGTGCGCCGAACAAAAGCGCACGATAAACACATGAGTTTGTCGTGTGCCGGAATTAAAGCACACGGCAAAGTATTTTTAAAGAATGACATTTGGTTTATTCGGAGTGCGAAAGGGGAAGAAAAATACTTTGTCGTGGGCCATAAAAAACGCACGGCAAACACATGAGTTTGTCGTGCGCCAGAATTAAAGCGCACGGCAAAGTATTTTTAAAAGAATGACATTTGGTTTATTCGGAATGCGAACAGGGAGAAAAATACTTTGTCGTGCGCTATAAAAAAACGCACGGCACACACATGAGTTTGTCGTGCGACGAGGAAAAGCGCACGGCAAACACATGAGTTTGACGTGCGCCGGATTTAAAGCGCACAACAAAGTATTTTTAAAAGAATGGCATTTGGTTTATTCAAAGTGCGTAAGGGGAGAAAAATACTTTGTCGTGCGCTATAAAAAATGCACGGCAAACAAGATCTTTGTCGCGCGTCGTGTGTTTTTATAGCGCACAACAAATAAGATCTTTGACGTGTGTTTTTTCTTTGTCGTGCGCTCTATAAAAAACACACGGCAAATCAAACCTTTGTCGTACGCCTGAAAAAAGCACACGACAAAGATTTCAACACATGGCAAAGGTGGGTTTTCCCGTAGTGAATGGAGAGTTTGATCGTGTTCCTATTTTTTAAGAAAAATAGTGTTGTTTTTAAGACGTGCATAACATGTTTTTTATTAATAAGGGAGAAGTTCGGACAAAGTTACAGCACACAACGCTTGGCCCAAGGCACGAGCAAAAGCAAAAAACAAAGCAAAGAAGCAAGACGACAAATAGAATTGATCAAAGACAAAGGCACCAGAACTCGGCGGCGGAAGCCCAACAGGGCAGCCACCGACACGAAGCCCGTTGGAGCCCATAGACGCGCCTCCTCCAAAATGGCCCTAGCGAGAGCAACCGGCTGCAAGGTTACCCGCTCGTGGAAGCGGTGGTTCCTCTCTTTCCTTAGCGACCAGGTGTTGACGGTGAATTTCCGTCAACTTAGACATGAGTTTACCTTTAATGTTGGCATTGATTTATTATTCTAACAACTGGAACTAACCCCCCGTATATAACAAGTTCACTCTTGCATGTCGATTTTGGTGTTTATTGTTTACGTAGGAAATCTATGCTAAAGAGGAGACTTTTGGGATAAGTTCATCAAGTACTTTGGAAGAAAATCATGAAGCCCAACAAGAGTCAAGACACGCGATGAACATGACTCCAAATGACTCGAGGACCGAAGCGTCAATATGCAAATCTTCAGGGACTCAACAAGAAAACAACGAAGCTTGGATAGCAAGGATTCAAGCCTTAACCGTAAAGGAAATGACGTCAAAGGCCCACATGCAAGTGCACACAGATACGGAATCGCGCGAGAAGTAACCGGGGAAGAAACCGGGGCCGAACTGGGCCGAAACGGGCCTGGGCCGACCGGCCCAGCCCATCCCGGTCCCGGTTCAGCACCCCCTTTGACCTAGCCGCCTCTTGGGCTATTTATAGCCCCCTGGCCGAGAGCCACGAAGAGAGACATTCGTCATCCGCCGCCGAGGAGCAGAGAAGAGAGGGACACCGTTCCGGAGAGGAGAGGGTCAAGATGGTTGACTAGGGTTCCCCTAGCCGACGTGCGAACCTTGCATGGAAGACCATGTCGGAGTTCACGGAGCTAGGATCAAGATCAAGGTAGGATCCCGGTGGTGATCTTGTCCGTGTATTATACTCTCATGTTGAATTTGCAAGATTGAATCCGATTTCTAGCGATCAAGTGCTTTCTCTACAACTTTGTCTTCGCTTGGGTTTGCTTCTTTCCCAATCTAGTCTATAGCTAGATTACTTAGTGTTAGAATAGACAGTCCAGTCAGCCCATATTGGGCGTCAGGCCTTGTACATTGTAACCCTAGCCTAATTGGCTATATAATGAAGGTCACCCCCCTAATCAAGGGTGTGTGGTGTTTCTACATGGTATCAGACAACTCTCGATCCTTTCCTCCTGCTTCCGCTCGCTGCGCCGCCGATCCGCAGCTCCCTCCTTCCTCCTTCCCCTGCGCGGCCTTCCCTTGAGGCCGTGCGCCGCCGCACCACCAAGGGTTGCGCCTCGCGCCGCCCCTCCTCTGGCCGCGGACGCGCCCGCCGAACCGCGTGCGTCGCCCCCGCCGCGTCGTCCCGGCCTTGCCCGCCGCCCGGTCGCGCCGCCCCCGCCGCCCGGGAGCCGCACCGCCCGCCCCCCGGCCGCGCCGCCGACCGGGAGCCGCGCCGCCTCGCTCGGACGCCGCCCGGGAGTCGCGCCGCCCGGGAGCCGCGCCGTCCCGCCCGGACCGCGAGTCGCGCCGCCCGAGAGCCGCGTCGTCCCGCCCGGACCGCGCCGCATCGTCCGGCCCTCGCCGCCATGACGACCTCCGCCAACGACTCGCCACCTGCGGTGTCCCGGGGGTCCCAATCCTCCGGGACCTCCCCTCGCCTCGCCTCCTTCTTCGCCGCCTACGCATCAGTCAACGTCAAGCAGCACGTGCCGATCTCCCTCAGTCTCGAGCACCCCAATTACTCCAAGTGGAAGGCATTCTTCACCGCCCTCTGCGCCAAATACGGGCTGCTCGGCCACGTTGATGGCACAGAGGATGCACGCCCGACTGACCCCCTGTGGTCTCAGCCTGATGCCTGCATCCGCGGATGGATGTACGGCTCCATCGATGACGCCGTCCTCGACCTCGCAATGGAGCCCAATCAGGATGCCCGTGCCCTGTACGTCTCCATCGAGGCTCTGTTCCAAGCAAACAAGAAGTCTCGCGCGGTCGTCCTTGAACAGGAGTTCCATAGCCTGTCCCAGGGCGACCTCTCTGTCGACGCCTACGCTCAGCAGATGAAGCACACCGCCGATGCCCTGCGGGAGGTTGGTCACACCGTCTCTCCAGCGCAGCTTGTGCTGAATCTTCGGCGCGGCCTCAACCCTCGCTTCGCCAACACCGCCGACATCATCGCCAACACGTCGCCGCTTCCCGACTTCAAGTCTGCCACCAACATGCTCTGAGTCAAGGAACACCGCCTCGGCGCTGCGGGCAAGGAGGCCTCGGCCTCAGCTCTCGCTGCTTCCACTACTCCGTCCTGTACGTCGTCCTCGTGCCAGCCCACCTCCTCCAACAACCGTGGGGGCCGTGGCAAAGGAAAGGGCGACAAGGGCAAGGGAGGGCGTAGCGGTGGCAGCGGTGGCGGCGGTGGCGGTCGCAACCAGCAGCACGGTGGTCATCAGCAGCAAAGCGGCGGCTTCGGCGGGCGCCAGACTCCTCAGCCGGCTGGTCCCTGGGTTTGCTACAACCCCTGGGTCGGCCCGTGGGCTTCCTTGGGCAACCAGTGGCCCCCTCAGCAGCAGCAGTGGACACCACTAGCACCGCCCCCACAGCAAGCCCACACCGCCTTTGAGCCGTCACAGCTCTCCGCCGCCAGCCCCGCTCCAGGTAGCTGGGACGCCGCTGGACTGATCGCTACCCTCAACCAGCTGGCAGTGCAAGGGTCTTCACCTTGGGTTATGGACAGCGGAGCGACATCCCACATGTCCTCCAACGACGGTATACTTTTCTCCCCTCTCCCGTCACCAGCATCTTCCATTATTGCTGGTAACGGGCAGTCCATCCCTATTTCTGGTCGTGGCACTTCTTCTTTACGCATAGCTGATCGTCTTTTTCATCTTAATAACGTCCTTGTCGCTCCTCAGCTTACTCGCAATTTGTTATCCGTTCGACAGCTTACTCGCGACAATAACTGTTCTATTGAGTTTGACGCTTCTGTTTTTTCTGTTAAGGATCTCCTGACCAGGATGGTCCTTCTTCGGTGCAATAGCGATGGGGACCTCTACACCATTCCCCACCACATGCCCACTCATTGTCATGTCGCTGTCGTCTCCTCGGAGCTTTGGCATTCTCGTCTCGGGCATCCAGCACCAGCAGCCGTCCAGACTCTACATAAACTTTCAGCTATCCAGTGTAATAAAGCAGCTCGCTGCATTTGTCATGCCTGTCAGCTAGGCAAACATGCTAGACTGCCATTTGCTAGTTCGGTCTCTAGTAACTTAGCACCATTTGAACTCCTCCATTGTGATATTTGGACTTCTCCAGTTTTGAGTATTTCTGGTTACAAATTTTATCTTGTGATAGTTGACGATTTTACTCATTACTGTTGGTTTTTCCCCCTGCGCCATAAATCTGATGTTCACGAACACATTGTTCAGTTCATAGCTTATGCTCACACACAATTCAGTTCTCCTGTGCGCTGTTTTCAGGCCAACAACGGCACAGAGTTCCTCAACAATGCCACCGCTACCTTCCTGGCTGGCCGCGACATTCTTCTCCGCACTTCGTGTCCTTACACGTCCCCCCAGAACGGCAAAGCTGAGCGCATGCTACGCACACTGAACAACACTGTTCGGACACTCCTGATACATGTCGCCATGCCTCCCTCCTACTGGGTTGAAGCACTTTCCACCGCTGTGTTTCTTATCAACCGGCGGCCCTCATCGTCCATCAACAACGGTATTCCCTATCACCGTCTTTATCACAAGATGCCAGACTACTCACTCCTCCGAGTTTTTGGTTGCCTGTGCTACCCGAACCTTAGTGCCACGACCCCCCACAAACTGTCTCCTCGCTCAGCAGCGTGTGTCTTCCTTGGTTACCCTCCTTCTCAGAAGGGTTACCGATGCCTTGATCTTTCCACTCGCAAGATCATCATCTTGCGCCACGTTGTTTTTGATGAGACACACTTTCCGTTTGCGGCTTCGAAGCCTCGACCGGACTCGTTTGACTTTCTATTACAGGACATACTTCCCGCGCCTGCCCCGTCTACCCTAGACGCTCGGCACACGCGGGCTTCGGTTCCACCGGTCTCGGACGACGCAGGCGACCCCGTCGGGCTCGACCCAGCCATCCTGTGGCACGGTGCGCCTACCGACCCCGCCACGAGCGACGCCTCCGACGGCACCCGCGCCCTCGGTTGTTGCCGGCCGGCGCACTGGTGCCGGCATCCTGGGCGCCGGGCCTCGGCGTTTCGGTCTTCACTACAGCAGGCGTCCGCCTCCAGCTCCAGTTTCCCAGCCGTCACCGGATGCACCACCGGTTCCCGAGCCACCGATCGATTCGCCCACAGCTCCGGCACCCATCGCGCCTCCGGTACGGGCAACTCGTTCCCAGACAGGCTCCCTGCCACCACCCATGCAGCGATACGGCTTCACCGCGGCCACCTCGGCGTCTCCGCTGCCTGCCAACACTCGCGTCGCGCTCGCAGATGCGAATTGGCGTGCCGCGATGGCTGATGAGTACAAGGCACTTGTCGACAATGGCACCTGGCGTCTTGTTCCTCGCCCGCCTCGCGCCAACATCATCACCGACAAGTGGGTCTTCAAGCACAAGTTCCATGCTGATGGCTCCCTGGCACGCCATAAGGCCAGGTGGGTCGTCTGAGACCGCAGCCTCGCTGGAGCTGTACAGTATCTCACGCTGACTCGTCCGGATCTCGCCTATGCCGTCCAGCAGGTGTGTCTTTTCATGCACGACCCGCGAGAGCCTCATCTAGCACTGCTCAAGCGCGTCCTGCGGTATGTCAAAGGCACTCTCTCCACCGGGCTTCACATCGGCACAGGCACCATCACTAGTTTGACAGCCTACTCCGATGCTGATTGGGCAGGCTGTCCAGATTCTCGGCGCTCCACTTCAGGCTACTGCGTCTTCCTTAGCGACAACTTGGTCTCTTGGTCCTCCAAACGACAGACTACGGTCTCTCATTCGAGTGCGGAGGCTGAGTATCGTGCAGTTGCGCACGCTGTGGCTGAGACCTGTTGCCTTCGTCAGTTGCTTCAGGAGCTCCATGCACCCATCTCTTCGGCGACAATTGTTTACTGTGACAACGTCAGTGCTGTCTACATGACCGCTAACCCGGTCCATCATCATCGCACGAAGCATATTGAAATCGACATCCACTTTGTCCGCGAGGAGGTTGCTTTGGGACAGGTTCGGGTGCTCCATGTTCCTTCGTCTCATCAATTCGCGGAAATCATGACCAAAGGGTTACTTGTACAGTTGTTTACTGACTTTAGGTCCAGTCTTTGTGTTCGTGACACTCCCGCTTAGACTGAGGGAGGGTGTTAGAATAGACAGTCCAGTCAGCCCATATTGGGCGTCAGGCCCATTGGCCTTGTACATTGTAACCCTAGCCTAATTGGCTATATAATGAAGGTCACCCCCTTAATCAAGGGTGTGCAGTGTTTCTACACTTAGGGTGCTCTTGTAGTCATTGTGGCTAGAGGTGCATACCCGGTCTACCAAGAGTTTTCAACTTGTTCTTCTTGGACTCGCCCTAGGCTAACCCGCATGAATTGGGGTGTGTTGTGACAGGACGGTGGCTCCAAAAGGCGGACGTCTTCGGAGTTGGAACGGAAGCCACGATTTAAAGAGGCTAGTTATGAGATTCATTTGCCTTATTCTTCTTTGCTTTGGAACTTCAACAAAAGACCCAATCCAATCTCTAGATTGGTTTTATCTCTCTTTCTCTTGCTACCTCCGGTGTTTAGTAGATTAGATGCCTTTTATGTTTCTTCCATAGATTAGATGCAAAACCCCTTTTCAAGATCAAAGTGTTTTCCGCTTATTAGATTGGATCTTGCGTTACACATTGTTCCACGGATTTGATACCTTGGGTTCACACTTAAGGGAAGAAGGGTCCCTTGACTACAACGGAGGACATGTCTGCTTACAAGTCCAAACGAACTTTGATACGATAATCAACCGTCAACAAGCCCCTTTTTCTGGCGCCGTTACCGGGGAACAAGTTATCAAGATTAATCTAGTTTGCATTTGTGAATATTTTCAGTTTTTCTTTTGATTTTTCTTTTGCATCTCTTAATTTTGATCATCCTCAAAACAAAAAAAATCAGTCTAGGGTTTTGCTAAACCCTAGTTTTCTTTTAGTTCCTTTTTTTGTTTATATTTGTTAACCCTAACCGGAGATGGACGGCTACATCTCCAACAAAAAACATATATTTTGTGGAAGGTCTAGAAAAATTTTGCAGGAAAAGGTGACGTGCAACACAAGATCTAAAAGCGGAGGCCGAAGAGCGTTGGAATCTCCAAGAGAAACTCCACCTCCAAGGTCGAGACGAGATCAACCTCATCGCCACTCATCCTAGGGAGATCGTTCCTCAAGCAAAGGGGAGGTCATGTTCAACATCGATGGCGTGAGGAGTGCATTCAAGTCAACCATGATTCGAGGTATGCAACATGATTCATGTTAAATACATTCTACATCATCATCACATCGGAAGGGAGGAGTCAAGGGAGAATAAAGCAAAGAAGACACAAAAGATATTGCATCCGTCAAGACCAAGAATCAATGCCCGCTTGCAAAGGCCAAAAAGATGACTAAGCCGAAGAATAAATCTGCACCGAAGCCAAGGATGGTGTAGAAGTGGGGCCCCCAAGATTACAACACCCGCAAGGAGTGTTGATCTGGAGGAAAGAGAAGAAATCTAGCTATAGACTATAAACGAAGCGCTTGGCGGGAGGCAACCCGTTCGTCAAGTCAAGAATAAGCTACCGGGAGGGCAACCCGAAGAAAATTTTCAAGTTTTTCAAGTAAGTTGGTCTTAGAATTTGCTACGCATTACATATTATAAATTTCTATGTGGTTGAATAATTTTTAGAGAAGTTATAATTGCTCGGCTCAAATTTTATATTGATCATAAACCGATGATTTGAGCCATCCCAAGTTTTGTTTGCACCTTTTAGAGAAACTAGAACAAAAAATTCAGCGCCTACCCCAACCTTTCATCCTCTCCATGGTGTTAAGGTTGGCTTGTTTTACATGATAAAAACACGTGAGTAGAGTCTTGCTATGTTTCTTTATGTTTTAATCTTTGATGCATGGTAGGACTCGCGTGAACCTAAGCAACTTTCTTTTTGGTTTTCATTCGACTTGACTGTCGTATGGACCTCCCTGGGCTCACTACCTCGGTGGGTACCAGGACCGACTACTCGGTGGGCCCCTGGGACTACCCGGCTTGCGCTACACGGCACCTGAAGGCGTGGAGCACAAGGACTACACAGGAGTAGTACTCGGTTAGGGAGCTGTACATGTTCCGCACTGTATAGAGGACTCCTAGACGTACTCGACTAGTACTCTCTCCCTACTCCGACTTGTAACCCCGCCTCCCGACTATATAAGGCGGCAGGGGACCGATCACCTCATCTCATCCAATCCCCTACAACCCACGGCGCACTATTGCACCATCTTGTAATCGTGCCCTATCAATCCGAGCTACGCGGCATACGGGACGTAGGGTATTACGCACCTCGCGGCCCGAACCTCGTCTAAATTGTGTGCCACGTGTCTCTTCCTTCGAGTTACCGATCTCGGCGAGTCACAATCATCTACTTCGGGTACTCCCCGTAGTAGGTTGCCGGTCTAAAACACCGACACTGGCGCGCCGGGTAGGGGGATCTCGCTCGAGATCACATGGCGAACTCGACGGCTTCCGTCCACTTCAAGCCAGCTGTCGCCTTCAACCGTGGCGACACCTTCGTCTTCGGCACACGGGTGCCGCACCGCCGATGGCGCGGGCTCCTTCCGGCGGCGCCGCCTAACCATGCGGCCCAACCCGAGGACAGCCTCGTGACGCTTCCCGAAGTCGTCACGGGGCGAACTCGCCGGCAAGTTCGGCGAAATTTCGCTCTTCAACCACCATGCCGACTTCGAGCTCGAGTCCGTCTCCAACTCGAACCCGACGTCGCCATGGGCCATCGCATGCGAGCCGGGCCGCTCGGCCATCGCAGCGGCCCCTTCACCACGCCGGCCTCCGCGCGTGGCCCCCGCATCCTCAGCCGGGCCCGCACGGGGGCTCCTACTCCACGCCGGGTCGGCAAGGAGCCCGTAACCGAGTACAACTCGGACTCCGACGCCGTCCCCGATCGCGTTTCGGACTCCAGCCCTCTCTCCGAGTTCTACTCGAACCCGGACTACGAGTTCGACTTCGGGTCGGACCCTGAAGAGCCCGAGTCCGAAGACGACTCCATTGAGCTTCCCTTGTCAGGGCCAGCCTCGGGGCTGGTTATAAGATAAACGCCGGCCGGCAGATACGTCTACTGGCCAGACCGCAAGCCCGCTGACCTGGTAAAGGGAGACTCACGCTACGTCACCTACATCGACTCACTACCGTTCCAGGAGGGAACACCACTGGCCCGGGCGGACTCAAATACACCAACTGAGGTGGCACCCTCTGAGTCCAGCTTGGGTACCCCCGATCGCCAAGTCTTCATGGCTGCCGGCGACACCCCAGGACCTTCAAGCACGGCTGAGGACAGGTACCTGGAGGACATCTCCGCAGACGAGCTGTCTGCCAACACACCCGCAGACGAGACCGCCACCAACAGGGACGCTCGACGCGAACGCAACAGGAAGCGCAGCGAACGACACCGGCGGCTCAGAGACAACCTCCCCATCCGCAACCTTGCGGAAGCTCTCGAGGCGGTCGAGAGCAGAGTACACACCACCCCTGAGCAGTGCCTCATGTCGATCACAACGATCGCACGCCGAGCTCGGGGCATACGCGCCGGGAGAGGTCATCGCCAAGCTCGCCGAAGAAGCCTACTTCATGCGGGTCGACAACGTAGTCAACCAACCTCTTTCAGCTAAACCCCGCGACAACGAAGCTACTAGTCGCAGCGCCAACGCTGGCCCCAACTGTACTCGAGCTGACCTTCCAGCTGATCCAAACCGCCGCCGCTCCAACGCCGGTGGACCTTCACTGCAAGACCAAGGCAACCGAGAAGTTGTTCCCCACCGCGCTCCGGCCGGTGGCGGTGGCAACGACCCCGACGGCGGCGGCAGCCGACGGCGGCGGCGGCCGACGGCGGCGGCTCCAACCACGGGGCCAACGGAGAGAGCTGGAGGCGGCGGCAGTCGCGGCGGCCAAGGCCACGCGAACAGCCACGCCTCCGGTGCCTCCCACGGCGGGTACGACGCTCGCCAGAAGATTGAGGAGTTGCGGCGGAAGAAGTCGACCACCGCTGCTGAAGGCGACGGCTTCCCCGCCTTCTCACCCCGGCTTCGCAACCTGCTCCTCCCCGACAAGTTCAAACCTTTGGGGATCACCAAGTACGACGCGAAGCAGGATCCCATCCAGTGGCTCCGATGCTACGCCCTCTCCATCGAGAACGCTGGCGGCAACAGCGACACCAAATGCCTCTACTTCCCCTTCTGTCTGGATCAAGCACCACTCACATGGCTCGAGTCGCTGAACAAGCACTCGATCGACAAGTGGGACCAGCTGAAGGAGCAGTTCACGAGCAACTTCACGGGCGCCATGGGCCGTTCGGGTACTCGCATGGACCTTGCCATGATCAAGCAGGAACAGGGCGAGACCCTCTGCAAGTACATGCGCCGCTTTTTCGACAAGCGCGCTACCGTCGTCGACGTCACCGACAAGGAGTTCATCGACCTCTTCCAGGACGGCCTCTACCATCGCCGCACCTTCGAGGACTTCGGCCGTTGCCACCCCAGGTCCATCCCCCACCTCAAGGACATGATCACGTCCTGGGCGGATGAAGAGGACAAGGCCAACGCCAAGTACGACGCCATCCGCGGCAAGTCCAAGCGAACCGGGCGGCGGCGGCGCGGAAAGAATACAAACCAAGGCGGCCGCAACAACAACAACAACAACAACAACTACTCGGGTCCCAACCGCAAGCGCAAGCCAGACAACACCGTCGCGGCTATCCAGCGCCCTGCGAAAGGGAACTCGAAGAAGAACTCTGGCGGGTTCAAAGACCTGCTAAAGGAGAAGGGCCCGTGGCATCCAAACGGCAACCACACTACCGAGCAGTGCTACCAGCTCAGGCATGCACTCAAGGATACGCCGGAGCCACCGCACCCTCACGACCAAAAGGGCAAGAAGAAGGACGGCGGCAACAACGATTTCCAAGAACCCGAGAAGACCGTCAACGTCCTCTTCGGCGGGATCGCCCGAAGGCGGGAGCGAAAAGCTACCCGTCGTGAAGTGATGTCCATTGAGCCAGCGGTCCCGACCCCTCTCAGGTGGTCGGAGGTACCCATCACCTTCTCCCGCGCGGACCAATGGACCAGCTTCTCCGAACCAGGACGGTTCCCCCTCGTCCTGAAGCCAATGGTGGCGGGCTCCAAGCTCAACAAGGTGCTCATCGACGGCGGAAGCGGGCTCAACGTCCTCTTCACCAAAACCTTGAAGAAGATGAACCTCGACGTCACCCCCATGCTCACCAAGAGCAGCACGCCTTTCTACGGCATTGTCCCAGGCAACGCGGCTATCCCACTGGGCTCAGTGGTACTGCCAGTTACCTTCGGGACGTCTCGGGACAACTACCGCACCGAGTACATCAAGTTCGAGGTCGCGGATTTCGAGACCTCTTACCACGCCATCCTCGGCAGACCGGCCATCGCCAAGTTCATGGCGGTGCCCCACTACACCTACTTGGTACTCAAGATGCCAAGTCCGGCCCGGTGTACTCTCCCTCCAAGGGGACTTGAAGATCTCCCACGATCGCGATACGAAGCCGTGGTGATCGCTTCCACAAAACAAGTACCCAACGCGATGATGGAGGTCTACGTCGCGTCGAAGAAGCTTGCTACAAGCGAACTCGACATCCCGCAGAAGTCCGACGCCGCCAACAAGCCTCGCCCACCCGAGGAGGTACTCGTCGGGACGGTCGACCTCGGAACAGGGCGACCCCGAAGAAGACCACCACCATCGGGGCCGGCCTCGACCCCAAATAGGAAGACGCGCTCATCGGCTTTCTTCGGGCTAACCGCGACATCTTCGCGTGGAAGCCGACGGACATGCCGGGAGTGCCCGGGAGCCGATTGAGCACCGCCTCAACGTCGATCCAAAGGCCACCCCCAAGCGACAACACCTCCGACGTTTTGCCGACGACGGACGGGACGCCATCAAGAAGGAGCTCGCCAAGCTACTCGCACTGGCTTCATCGAGAAGTTTTCCATCCCGAGTGGCTTGCCAACCCCGTCCTCGTCCGCAAGAAGAACTCGAACGAGTGGAGGATGTGCGTCGACTACACGGACCTCAACAAGCACCGCCCCAAGGACCCCTTCGGGTTGCCGCGGGTTGATCAAGTCATCGACTCCACGGCGGGGGCCGCGACCGCTCTGCTTCCTCGACTGCTACTCCGGGTACCACCAGATCGCAATCAAGGAGGAAGACCAGGAAAAGACCGCATTCATCACCCCGTTTGGCGCGTACTGATACACGACCATGTCATTCGGGTTGAAGAACGCCGGCGCTACCTACCAACGGGCCATCCAGGCCTGCTTCAAGCGGCAACTCAACAAGAACGTCGAGGCCTACGTGGATGACGTGGTTGTCAAAACCAGGGACTCTAGTACCCTCATCGACGACCTTGAAGAGACCTTCGCATCGCTATGCGTGTACCGCTGGAAGCTCAACCCGAACAAGTGCGTCTTCGGCGTCCCTTTGGGCAAACTACTCGGCTTCATCATCAGCCAGCTCGGCATTGAAGCCAACCCCGAGAAGATCTCCGCCATCACCAGCATGAAAGCTCCCACGAGCATCAAGGACGTCTAGAAGCTGACGGGGTGCATGGCGGCGTTGAACAGATTCATCTCGAGGCTAGGAGAACGGGGCCTCCCCTTCTTCAAACTACTCAAGCATCACGAGAAGTTCGTGTGGACTTGTTGACGGTGAAAATCCGTCAACCTAGCCATGAGTTTACCTTCGGTGTTGGCATGAATTTTATACCTTATCCTTTGGTACTAACCCCCGTGGTATAACAAGTTCACATGTGCATGTCGTTTTTGGAGTTTAATGTTTATGCAGGGATTTAGTGTTGAATGCAAGACTTTTGGGACAAGTTCATCAAGCACCTCATGACAAGACCTTGAAGTCCTGAACAAGTCATGCAATGAAGTGATATTAACTCCAAGAAGCCGGGGACTCGATCCGAGAAGACAACAAACTCCAGGGACCTGACCAGAAAAGTGCTGAAGCTTGCAAGACAAGGAGTTGAGTCCAATTCGGAGAGAAACCGACGACATGGACCTACATGCGAAGGGGGAAGCATCCGAGAAGCAAGGGAACCGACCTCGGGCAAAGGAGCCCGCGGGCTGGGCCTAAATGGGCCCAGGCCGGCCGGCCCAGTCCGGTCGGCCCAGGCCCATTTAGGGCCCAATTACGACGCCCTTTGCCCTAGCCGCCAATCGGGCTATTTATAGTCCCCTGACCGAGAGCCACGCGGGGAAGATATCGTCTTCGGCCGCCGAGAAGCAGAGAGGAGAGGGACATCATCTAGGAGAGGAGAGGGTCGAGCAAGTTGACTAGGGTTTCCCTAGCCGACGTGGGAACCTTGCACGGAAGACCACGTCGGAGTTCCCGGAGCTAGAAGCAAGGTCAAGGAAGGATCCCGGTGGTGATCTTGCGTATGTATCATTGTTATAGTTGAATTATCAAGTTGAATCTTTTCTCGCCGATCAAGTGTTTCCTCGAAGATTTCGTTTTTCGATCGGCTTTGCTTATTTCAATTCTATTCTCGAGATAGATTACATAGGGTGTTCTTGTAGCCGCGGTGGCTAGAGGTACACGCCGGATCCTCCGAAAGAATCTCGACTTGTCTTTTGACTCGCCCTAAGCTCCCCGCATGAATAGGGATACGTTGTGACAGAACGGGGGTCTCGAAAGGCGGATGTTTTCGGATTTGGACGGGAAACCACGATTTAAAGAGGCTTTTATTAAGATTCGATTTGCTACTTCTTCTCTTGCTTGGAACTTCAACAAAAGGCTTACCCCGATCCCTCTAGATCGGTTTATCTACCCAATCTTACTTTGTTTTCTCCGGTTTTTAGTAGATTAGATTCGTTTCATGTCTTTTACTTAGATGTATCTGGTTCTTTATTGAAGATTGCAGTTACTTGGCTTTAATAGATTAATTCTTGCGTCACACATTTGTTCCACGGATTCGATACCTTGGGTTCACCACTTGAGGGAAGAAGGGTCCCTTGACTACGACGGGAGACTTGTACGCTTGCGAGTCACGAACGAACTTTGATACAAACATTAACCGTCAACAAGCCCCTTTTTTCTCGGCGCCGTTGCCGGGGAACAAGTGATCAAGATTTGATTTTTTATTGCTTTTTTTGTAATTTTCAGTACTGATTTTGTTTTATTTTTGCATCTAATAAATTTCGATCATCCCCCGAAATACATCTAATCTAGTTTGTCTAACTCTAGTCTTTATAGATTTGTTTTGTTTTCTAGTTTTTTCGCATATTTTGTTTATTGCTAACCCTAACGAGGAGATGGACGGCTACCTCTCCAACAAACCCAATAATTTTGTGGATGATCCGTAAAAACTTTACGGAGCTAAGGAGACGCGAAGCACATCAAGCTAAAAAGCTGGATTTTGTAGATTCGGAGTCGGAAGACGAAGGATCACAGGAATCTCCGGAAAGTTCACCACCTCAAAGTCCGCGGGAGAACCGACGTCCACCAATGGGTGACCAACCACCGGAAGAACGCAAGATTGGGGAGCTATGCACCCCAGACATCATCGACCTACCAATCTTGAACCTCGAGGAGATCGGAAGACCGTTCGAGATCAAGACCTCAACAATCCGCATGGTGCAACATTCACCCTTCACCGGCAAAGAGGACCCGAACCTTCACCTCCAAGCATTCATTCGGTTATGTCGACTTTCAACATGGATGGGGTGACTCAAGATCAAATGAGGGCAAGGCTTTTTCCGTTTTCACTACTCGGGAAGGCATTGCAATGGTTCCACTCTCAACCGGCGGAGACGGTGCAAAATTGGAACACGTTGATGAAGGCTTTCATGAAGGAATACTACTCACCGGGTAAAACTCAAAGCTTGCGTAATAAGATTGCCACCTTTGTTCAATATCCTACGAAACTATCTCGAGGCATACGAGCGCTTCAACGAGTACACCCGGGCGGTTCCACATCACAAGTTCCCGAAAGAAGACCTCGTGCAAAAGTTCTATCAAGGACTCACCATGGCGTCAAGGACGATCATCGATGCATCGACGGGAGGATCTATCATCGAGCTTACACCGACGGAAGCTCTCACGTTATTCAAGAAGGTCGCGGATAATGATACGTGGGCGTCGTCCGGGCGCCTACACCCGGCTCAACCAATGGGAAACGTCAAAGGAGTCTTGCAAGTGGAGAAAGAAGACATACTTGAAGGCAAGATCGACTCGCTCATGAGGAGGTTGGAAAAGATGGAGATAGAAAAGAAAGAGGCTCAAGACTTGAAGGCCGCCGAAGCAAGGTCCACATGCGAAGAATGTGGAGAGTATGGCCATGTCCGTAAAGATTGTCCGGAGGAAGCCAAAGTGCTCGACTACATGAGGAAGGGAGAATTGCCGAACTTCCGCTACGGGCAAGGTAGGCCTCAATTTAATGCAAGCTCATCTATTCCTAACGCGGTTCCACTTCGGATACAATTGAAGGAGTTCATGGATGAGCAAGCTAAGATCAACAAGGACACCGTCACCAAGTTCAAGACCATAGACAAGGTGTTGGAGAACATCGATAGCAAAGTGACGGAGGTCGGAAGTTCCAATCATCAAGTGCTCAACATGATGAAGATGCTCGAGACGCAAGTTGGACAACTTGCGGGGCGCCTCACTAATGATGAAGGGAAGCTTCCGGGACAACCCAAATGTCCCGAATCGGCGAAGGCCATTCAAACACGTTCGGGGAAGGAGACCGAAGATCCGGAACGTACCGCGGGAGCAAGGAAGCTTAAACCATCCACCGAGGTGGAAGGAGTTGCTAAAGAGAAGGTTACGGGGATCGTCACCGAGGAACCCGAGTTCGAGATGCCGGAGGATGACACGAGGATACCGCAACTCAAGCCACGCTACTTCCGAGGTAAACTTGACAACCACTTTGAGAAGTTTGTGGAAGTTGTGCGTAGACTTAGCATCAACATGCCATTACTAGATGCCCTACAAGTACCTACATATTCTCGTTACTTTAAAGATATTCTTGCAAATAAATATGAGATAGCAACACTCGGGGTAGATCATGTCAAGATGTCCGAGGAGTGTAGTGCAGCTATTGCTTATGGGCTGGAGAAGCAAAAAGACCCCGGGTGCCCTACCATTCCATGTTCAGTTGGTTCTTTCAACTTCGAGAAGGCGTTATGCGACCTTGGAGCTAGTGTGAGTGTCATGCCGAGGGATGTGTTCGAGAAGTTACGCCTACCAATGGAGCCTACGGGAATATGTTTGGAGTTGGGTGACAACTCCATTCGCTATCCCTTGGGCATTGCTGAAGATGTACCCGTGAAAATTGGACACCACTTCATCCCCGTCGACTTCGTTGTGCTCGAGATGGGAGAGAGGGAGAAGCCGCCGCTCATCCTAGGGAGGCCGTTCCTCAAGACCGTGGGAGCTACTATTGATGTTGGCAAGGGGGAGATCATGTTCGATATCAACGGAGAAAGGAGTTCCTTCAAGTTCCGTCCAAGGATTGAGGCATGCAACATGATTGGAGTAAAGATAGAACCAAAACAAACGAAGGGGCTGAAAAAGAAGAAGGAGCCGGAAAAAATGAACGTAACGAAAATTCAAGAAGGTGTTGCATCCGTCAAGAAAGAGAAGCCGCCCGTGAAGACCAAAAAAATGACTAAGACAGCCAAGCCAAAAGACAAGCCCGCGCCCAAGATGGTGCGGAAGTGGGTACCCAAGATTGCAACGCCCGCAAAGAGCGTTGATCCGGAGTAATCAAGTGAAGAAGTCTAGCTATAGACTATAAACGAAGCGCTAGGCGGGGAGGCAACCCGTTTCGTCAAGTCAAGTCAAGAATAAGCTACGGGAGGACAACCCGATTCCGGGTTTTTCGAGTATTTTTAATAATTTAGTTTTTGAGTTTTATTACGCAAAGACATTAGACTTAGAAGTGGTTGAACAATATTAGAGACATAATTCTTGATTGAGTGTTTGCTTTATTATAAACCCTTTGCATGAACCCTCCTATGTGCTTGTTTGATTCTTTTCTTTTCGAGAAACCCCTCAACCAAATAATTTCAGAACCTTAGCTCAACCTTTCACCCTCATTATGGTGCTGAGGTTGGCTTATTTTTCATGCTAAAACCACACGAGTAGAGCCACGATTTATATTCAAGTGTTATAAAAATTCAGCACGTGGTAGGACTCGCGTGAACCTAGAAATCAAAGCTTTTGGTTGGTTTCAAAAATCTTTATCCTTGGTTTCTCTAGGATTAGAATTTTTCTAAGCCTATTCTAATTTTGTTTCATTCAAAATCTTTCTTATTTAGCCAAAATTAGAACCTAAACCTATGCCCCCATGATCAAACCGGGAAAACGTTCGCTCTCAACCGATGAAAGCAAACTATACCGGTGAGACGAAAATCGACGTAGTCGAAAAATATTTTCGACTTACATTTGTTTTTAATGGTTTAAAAACTTCTCTAAAATTATGTTCAAGCTCTTGCATGGCTCTGAAAAATATTTTAAAATTCGAATTAGAGGAGTGCTTAACCTTAAACACACCTAAATGGAGGCAATCAAGTTTGAATTAATCATGCATGCACCATTGGATTCTCTTTTATCAACTTTCACCCACTCCACATGCAAAGGACAAGCATGGTGGGCAGCAAGCATCAACTTTGCAGGATTTCAAAGGTGGCATGTGAAGCAAGTGGAGCTAGGGAGCATGGACATGACCCAAAGCATGGAGCATCAAGTGGGAGGACCAATAATTCAAGAAAAGGAGTGGACGAGAGCGTTTGGGCGGTGCAACCGGTGGAGCACGCGGGCAGGAAAGTTGCGAGAGGCGAAATGATCAAGCCGGGAGAAAGACGCGCCGAGGAGCACGCGGAGGACCCCCGGGCCGGCCGGCCTAGGCCGGCCGGCCTGCCCTATAAATTGCACCCCCCGGTGCCCGTCTCTCTCGCAGGCAAGCTTCCCTCTCCTTCCCTTGTTAGTGTGTTCAAGTTTGTGTGCTCAGAACCTCCGTAGACTTAGCCAACCACCCAAGCTTGAGAGCTCAAGAAAAAAATCCACCTCCCTAATCCACTCAAAGTCCACACCCGAAGCAAAGAGTTTAAGTGCCTAGTTTACCGGTTGCAACCCGGATTTATAGTTGAAGAAGGAGTGCAGCAACCATGTGGAAGAAGACCACAAGTCTCTTCTCCAAGAAGAAGAGTTCGTCGTCGTCCAAGCCGTCATCAACCACGTCTTCGAGGAGGCACTCGGTTTCCGAGTCTCCCGGAGCATGGAGACGGACACGGCACCACCGAGGAGGAGCGACGCTCTCCTCCTTGGTGGTATGAGGGCTACGAGAAGCACTTCCATGAGGTTCACCGAACCTCGTGGGCACACGGAGGAGCAGCCCGCGCCACCACGACGATCGACCCGCTCAACCGCACCACCTCCTTACACCCCGACACAATCTTCGTACGGCTTCATCATCATGTCGGCGGAGGAGGAGGATAGGCTCGCCAATCTTGAGAAGAGGCTTGTGCCCAACGTCGAGCTCGACGACCAAGCACTCCACACCTTGGGTTTTCGCACCGACATATACTACATGTTGGGGCACCTCGGGTGGGTTCAATTCTCCAACGGAATATCGGTGGACACCCACTTGGGTTACGCCTTGGAAATTTTAATGACTATTGCACCCATCGTTGATGATGATGGGGTGCAAAGCTTGTCATTCCGGTTGGAGGGAATCGAGCAAGTGGTTCCCTACGAGCATGTTAGGGAGCTGCTTGGATTCCACAAGGGAGCTCGGAGAAAGTTGACGTGCCTCCCGGCATGTTGGCGGAATTTTGGGGCATGATCTCCGGAGATGCCCATCAACGCCGCAAATGCATCCGCAACCCCATTATCCGAATATTCCACTCTTGGATGTGCAAGAGGGTATTGGGGAGGATGAGGGAAACAAAGGTGACCGACACGGAGTTGAATTGGCTATACTCGGCTTTGATTGCCAGGCAGCCAATTGACCCCTCGTACCTCATGATCAACCGGTGGTGTTGTGAAGCAACATCGGGGGCTAGTGATATAGGTTCGGGGTGTTACCTCTCTATGTTGGCCTTTTCCTTGCGACCGGGAATCGCAAGAAACCCGGCTCACCTTTTGCGAGGAACCTCTCTCGGTTTTGAGTACTTGCGGCAAGGCAAGTACATTAGTGGAGATGAGAGAAGAGGGTTCCGATTGGCCATTGTGAACCTCCCTCTTCCGGATGAGAGGCTTAGGCTTTTCACCGAAGGGAGGGAAGATTGGTTGGAAGAGGGACTACTTGTCCCCGCTAGAAAGAACAAACGAGGAAGAATTGTAGAGGAGGGAACATCCTCCGCACAAGCGAGTGGAGCACAACCCAATGTGCAACCATTCGGCGGAGTTCCTCCTCCGCCAAGTTATTACGGAGGGTCTCAACAACAAGCATGGGGGGTGGTGCACCGGTACCCCCTCAAAATTATGTTGTGCCCAACGCTAACTTCGCGGAGGCCTACGCTCATCATCCCCAACCACAACAAAGCATGGCTATTATTGGAGGATACGCTGCAAGAAATGCTCAAAATATCGCAGCCATCCAATCCAACGCAGCTCAACTCGGTGAAGGCAACGCAAATATTGCCTTTGAACTCGGACGCCTTCACCTTGTAGAGCCAAATCAATTCGACGGAGGAAGCGTTCATTCATATTATGAGCAAGGCTATTATTATCAAGACTATCAACATCAACCACCGGCGGAGGATTAGAAGGCTTAGGAGCTTTAGTTTTCTTTTCCTTTCTTTTTCTCTGTAATTTTCAGCTTTTGCTCTTATGTATTTGCGTAGTATTTTTCTGTTTTTTATTTAATTTTCAGCAAGTATGTTTCTTTATTTTCAGTGTGTATTTCAGCTTGATATCACCTCTAATAAAGTCACCACCTTGATTTTATCATTGGAAAAGTTACAAAATTTGTGCCATGATGATATATGATTAAAATTGCAGCTTTGTTCATCTTTGTAATTGATTTATGCATGTTTAAGCTAGTGCTCTCTTAAAAATACAGATCTGAATTTATTTAAATACTAGCTTAATTTTCAGCGGAGGTTATGATTAAAATAAAGACCCATAGTGTTTTATGTGCTCTCAAGTTATGAATGGATTGAAGATGTCTTTTATGCTCAAAAATATTGCTAACCTTGTCACAAATATCACTTGTGTGTTGCTCTACCTATCCAAAGCCTTATATATATTTGAGTGCATAAACCTTAGTGTACAAGATTTATTTTTGAGTGAGTTATTGCAGGCCATGATTTCTCTGGCCCGAGACTAAGAAGCTGGTCATTCCGTTTTTGCGTATCTATCTTTTTGCTAGCCTTTTATCCGTGCATTGTGTACCCCCACATCGGTGGTCTCACAAACTTCGCCGGATATCCACCCTTAAACCAAATATCATCTTTTTGTGATTACCTCCTTGACCACAACCTATCGTTGAGAATGGATCATCAATTCAAGGAAGATCGCAAGACGGTGCCAACGTTGAAGATTTCAAGTATCTCTCCAAGGAAAATATCTCCGGTACCTACCTTATTTTTCGCCTCTTTGCTCGAGGACGAGCAACGTCTAAGCATGGGGGAGGAGGTAGGTACGGTGCTGCCATAGAGTTCAAAAGGGAGTATTTTAAAAAAATATATACAATGATGAAAGAAAAAAAATTTCGGCGATGTACATGACTTCCAAGGCAAAGAAAGAAAAAATATATATATAAGGAAGAAAGAAAGAAAGAAAAGAATGAGAATATAAGAGAAAAAAAAAAATATATTTGTGCGTAAAATGAACTCCCCGGTTCTCTAAGTGTGCATTCAAGGCTTCAAGATAAAAAGATCCATTCTCATTTTCCAACCATGTGCAATCCGATAACGAGGACTTCCTTTGTGCCTCGGGATCACTCTTTGCCATTTGCACATGTCCACTCATCTAAAGTGTGTGTATTTTTCTCTTTCCCCTCCTTGAATTAACATTATTTTCCAATGACCTTTTTGACGAGTCTCGGTAAGACCATGAGAAGCTTGTCTTGTTTTGACAACACCTCATTTATAAATTCTTGTTAGGACTAAACTTTCCCAAAGCTCCATATAAAGCCTACCACATATATATGAGAGGGAAAGGAGTAGAATATATAGGCTTGAGAGACAAGTGAGATGAGAGTTTATGAGCAATACACGAGATGATTTAAATTTGTGAATTCGGTTTAGCTTTTCTTTATCTCGATCTTCATTTCAAAAATTCGAGATCTATTTAAAACTTTGTGAGCATGTTAATACTTGTGGGATAAGCTTAAATAAGAATCTACCCTCCGTAGAAATGAAGGCTAGTGCATTATGGAACTTTAATGAATTAAATTTTGAGAGCATTATGTTTACTCATGTATAATCAAGTGCAAGGTTTAAACATTGTTTAGCAATGATGATATCCATCGAAGGCTTACTCGAGGACGAGCAAGGTTTAAGCATGGGGGAGATGTTGACGGTGAAAATCCGTCAACCTAGCCATGAGTTTACCTTCGGTGTTGGCATGAATTTTATACCTTATCCTTTGGTACTAACCCCCGTGGTATAACAAGTTCACATGTGCATGTCGTTTTTGGAGTTTAATGTTTATGCAGGGATTTAGTGTTGAATGCAAGACTTTTGGGACAAGTTCATCAAGCACCTCATGACAAGACCTTGAAGTCCTGAACAAGTCATGCAATGAAGTGATATTAACTCCAAGAAGCCGGGGACTCGATCCGAGAAGACAACAAACTCCAGGGACCTGACCAGAAAAGTGCTGAAGCTTGCAAGACAAGGAGTTGAGTCCAATTCGGAGAGAAACCGACGACATGGACCTACATGCGAAGGGGGAAGCATCCGAGAAGCAAGGGAACCGACCTCGGGCAAAGGAGCCCGCGGGCCGGGCCTAAATGGGCCCGGCCGGCCGGCCCGGTCCGGTCGGCCCGGGCCCATTTAGGGCCCAATTACGACGCCCTTTGCCCTAGCCGCCAATCGGGCTATTTATAGTCCCCCGACCGAGAGCCACGCGGGGAAGATATCGTCTTCGGCCGCCGAGAAGCGAGAGAGGAGAGGGACATCATCTAGGAGAGGAGAGGGTCGAGCAAGTTGACTAGGGTTTCCCTAGCCGACGTGGGAACCTTGCACGGAAGACCACGTCGGAGTTCCGGAGCTAGAAGCAAGGTCAAGGAAGGATCCCGGTGGTGATCTTGCGTATGTATCATTGTTATAGTTGAATTATCAAGTTGAATCTTTTCTCGCCGATCAAGTGTTTCCTCGAAGATTTCGTTTTTCGATCGGCTTTGCTTATTTCAATTCTATTCTCGAGATAGATTACATAGGGTGTTCTTGTAGCCGCGGTGGCTAGAGGTACACGCCGGATCCTCCGAAAGAATCTCGACTTGTCTTTTGACTCGCCCTAAGCTCCCCGCATGAATAGGGATACGTTGTGACGAACGGGGGTCTCGAAAGGCGGATGTTTTCGGATTTGGACGGGAAACCACGATTTAAAGAGGCTTTTATTAAGATTCGATTTGCTACTTCTTCTCTTGCTTGGAACTTCAACAAAAGGCTTACCCCGATCCCTCTAGATCGGTTTATCTACCCAATCTTACTTTGTTTTCTCCGGTTTTTAGTAGATTAGATTCGTTTCATGTCTTTTACTTAGATGTATCTTGTTCTTTATTGAAGATTGCAGTTACTTGGCTTTAATAGATTAATTCTTGCGTCACACATTTGTTCCACGGATTCGATACCTTGGGTTCACCACTTGAGGGAAGAAGGGTCCCTTGACTACGACGGGAGACTTGTACGCTTGCGAGTCACGAACGAACTTTGATACAAACATTAACCGTCAACAGGACTCCAGAGGCGGATCAAGCCCTTGCCCAGCTCAAGGACTTCCTGTCAAAGCCACCAATCCTCACGGCTCCTCACAAGGGTGAGCAGCTACTGCTCTACCTAGCTGCGACTACTCACGTGGTCGATCGCCATCGTTGTCGAGCGGCGGGAAGACGGCCACGCCTACCCTGGGTCCGGCGCCCGGCCTACTTCGTCGGCGAGGTTCTATCGAGTCCAAGGCTCGCTACCGGCCCGTGCGAAGCTCCCGTACGCTCTACTCATCACCTCGCGGAAGCTACGACACTACTTCCGGGAGTACTCGGCTTCCGTCGTCACCGACTACCCGCTCGGCGACATCCCGAGGAACCAAGACGCCACCGAAGAATCTCCAAGTGGGGCCGTCGAGCTCGGTGCCCTCACCATCGACTTCAAGCCACGCACGGCCATCAAGTCGCAAGCACTAGTCGACTTCATGGCGGAGTGGCGGGAGAACCGACTACCTACTCCCACCGTGCGACCGAGCATTGGGTGATGTACTTTGATGGCTCACTCAACCTCGAGGGCGCGAGCGCGGGGGTACTCCCCTGTCTCTCCAACGGGCGAACAACTCAAGTACGTCCCGCGGATCTTCCGGAAGGTCTCAAACAACGAAGCCGAGTACGAAGCTCTCCTACAGGGCTCCGCCTCGCGGCTTCACTGGGCATCAAGCGGCTACTAGTCTACGGCGACTCCGCAGTGGTCATCAACCAAGTCAACAAGTCCTGGGACCGCAACAAGGAGAACATGGACGCCTACTGCCTAGAAGTCCGCAAGCTCGAGAACAAATTCTACGGTCTCGAGTTCCATCACATTGTCCGCGACAACAACGTTGCAGCGGACGTCCTCTTGAAGCTTGGATCCACCCGCGCTCAAGTACCAGCGGGCGTCTTCGTCCATGAGCTTCACGCGCCATCCATCCCGGAGCCGGCGCCACCGACCACCGCCCCGCCCCCATCCACCGGTGGGCGAGGAGGTCATGATGATCGACGTGGACCGGAGGCAACCCTTCATCGACTACCTCGGCGAGCGAAGGTACCCTCCGACAAGAACGCAGCCGAACAACTCGTCCGCCGCGCCAAGTCTTACGTCCTCGTCGGAGACAAGCTTTACAAGCGGGCGCATCTTCGGAGTACTCATGAAGTGCGTCCCTCGTGAAGAAGGCAAGGACATCTTGGAGGAGATCCACAAGGGCGTCCGCGGCAACCACGCGTCTTCTCGCACGGCCGGTCGGCAAGGCCTTCCGGCGAGCTTTCTGCGGCCCACGGCCACGGGCGATGCCGAGGAACTCGTCGAAGGTGCCAAGGATGCCGAGTTCTTTGCCAAGCGAAGCAACACGTCCCGGCCTACAAGCTAGTCACCATACCGCCAACCCGGCCCTTTGCCCGCCGGGGGCTCGACATGATTGGGCCACCGCCAACCGCGCCGGGGAGGATTCAACGGGTACTGGTGGCTATCGACAAGTTCACCAAGTGGATCGAGGTCAAGCCGGTCACATGCCCCAAGGCTGACAGAGTACTCGACTTCCTGGATGAACTCGTACACCGCTACGGGCTACCCCACCGCATCATCACAGACCTGGGGTCCAACTTCAACAACCACCAGTTCTGGGAGTACTGCGAGAACAGCGGGATTGACGTCCGATACATCTCAGTCGCCCATCCACGGGCCAACGGACAAGTCGAGCGCGCCAATGGGATGGTGCTCGACGCCCTCAAGAAGCGGCTGCACGACGCTGCTAACTCCAAAGGGGGCAAGTGGATCAAGGAACTACCCAACGCACTCTGGGGGCTGCGGACTCAACCATCCAAGCCAACGGGGCAATCCCCCTACTTCCGGTCTACGGCTGCGAAGCCATCCTCCCCGCCGACGTCATATGGAACTCGCCGGCGGTGGAGCACTACGACGAAGGCGTCTCGGAAGACGACGGACGAGTTGACATCGACAGCCTCGAAGAAGCTCGCTGCGCCGCCCTCGTCCAATCAGCAAGGTACCTGGAGGTTATCCGACGCTACCATGATCACAACGTCAAGGAACGCTCCTTCAATGTTGGAGATCTCGTCCTCCGCCGTATCCAGAACACGGAAGGACTCCACAAGCTCAGCTCCCCCTGGGAAGGCCCTTTCACCGTGGCTAAGGTGACCGGGCCGGGCTCTTACCGCCTCCAAACACTTGAAGGCGAAGACGTCAACAACTCATGGAACGTCGACCAACTCTGTCGATTCTACGCCTAGTCTACACGACTACTCCGGGGTTCAAGTCTAATCGACTACACCAACGCCCCTGGCCGTAAGCGACCCTCGGGGCCCAGGCTCCGCCTCTCGGACTTCTCCTCTCCGGGGTCCGGCCCCGCGCGGCTACCTACGGACCCCGGGCTCGCGACGAGCGTCAAGGACTCTAGCGAGTGGTCTACCAAGAGACCACACTCCAGATCCGGCTGCGCGGCTACCTACGGATCCGCGATCCGGCCTACACGGCTACCTACGGATCACCTGCTGCAAGCGGCCACCCGCTCCAGCGCCACTCAGCTGTAAGCGGCCTCCGGGTCCAGGCGACTACTTTGTAACTACGGCCCTGGCCATCCAGGTGTACTCCTCCAGTAATAAAGTTCGATTGTTCATCAACTTATTTACTGCCTACTCCCTACAACGGGACTACTAAAGCCGAGCACTACTACTCGCACTTATTCCACGATGGGCGCTCCGCACTCTGAGATCGCGGTTACGAGTACTCATTGCTGGACAAAATTTCTTTCATTGATACTTGATACAATTCATTACAATTGTTTTCCTGTACAACTATGGCTACTAGCTACTTATTACAGGGCTACTGGAGGTTCAGCTTCTCGGCTACCTGCTCCGCGATGGGAGCCATCGCTCCGGCCGGCTCGCATACTGCTCATCCGAGCAGTTGGCGGCTACCCCGCCGGCGACCACTTCCACTGGAGCCTTCGGGAAGTACGACTTCATGAAGGCCAAGACTTGTCTTGGGATCGACTTGGCCATATGCTTGACGTAGGCGGCCAGCCGGCTTGGTGCTTCACGAAGTCGATCCACCAGGGGAGCGATCTTGGGGCCGCCCGGGTGCGGCACCAGGAGCCTCGCGATCGGGAGAGCGGCTTCTTCCAACTCCCTCAACTGGGCCCGCAACGCCTCGCAGTCTTCGTTCAATTTCTGCAAAGATTTGTAGCAGTTGACGAGGTCCCTGTCAGAAGCAATCCGCAGCTCCATATGCTTCTCGCATTCGAAGGTGAGCTCCTTGTAGTCGAGCTCGAGTACCTGGCGGGCTTCTTGCTCCCGGTAGAAGAGGTTCTTCATGCTCACCTCCGAGGGCTTCAGCTGCTCCACCTGGCCCTCAAGCTCTGCAGCACAGCAATGCAACAGCGGGTCAGATGCTTCTCGACCTCTAACAAGTACTCGACAAGTCGAAGGATATACCTTTATTCTTGTTGCGGAGGCCCTTGTTCTTCCGCACCAAGTCGTCGCCCTTCGCCTGCAACTCCATGACGTCGTTGTGATACTTGGCGAAGGCGGCGTCGAGCTTTGACTGCATGGCAGCCGCGTGTTTCCGCGACTTCACGAGCTGCTCCTCCAGGGCCTCGGCTCGGAGCACGGTGTCGCCGTAACCCTGCAGCAGGTTCGACTTCTCGCGGGATCGCTCCGCGACGTCCTGCACAAGACAACTCAAGTCAAGAAGAGTACTCAACGTCAAAAGGATTGACTACTCCAAGGCTACGGCCACGTACCTTCATCCATTGCTCGGCTTGACGGATCGCCTCCAGGTGCTTGGCTACCGTCGCCGGCTCAACGAGATCGTCCGCCAGAAGTTCTATCCCGCCACGGCTACTCGAGGTAGCCTCCGTCATCTGCGCAGAGCGGATGGGCTCCGCGTCTTGGATCTCAGGGGATCGGATAGCCACCTCCAGAGCAATCTCTGGCGACGTGGTGACCGCCTCCCCCCCGGCGGACTTCTCGACGACCTCCCCCACGGGCTCGGGGGCTCCTTCTGCAGCCTCCGGGGCCTCTGGTGTCAACTCCTGCATTGGCACCCCCGCAGGGATGTCACCACCTTCAGCGCCTGACAACAAAGCAACACGCGCATCAGTGCCTACGACTACTCATCCTGGACCTCTGCAGCTTCAAGAAGGGTACCCACCTTCGACTACACTCGCCTCCGGCAGCGGCGCTTCGGTAGTCGGGGGCTCAGTCACGGCTTGGGCATCGGGAGCGGCCTCCTCGATGGGCGGCGCGACTTCTTCCGCCACCGCTGATGAGGGTCGTCCCCATCCCAGCTCAGATCTGTGGATTTTCTGTAGAAGTATTCACAGAGGGTCGTCAGACAAAATCGACTACCGCAGCAAGTACTACTCGTGAGGATATGGTACTTACAAGTTCGACCGGACGATGGTCACGGCCGGAGCACCGAGGATGCTGGCAATATCAACCAGTCCACCCTCGACGGGCGCCTCCTCCTCTGCCCCGGTGGCTACCGCCTCCTCCACGGCGACGGCGGCTGGCGCAGATGTCTCCTGCGCTCCTGAGGTCGCCACCTCTCCAACGACGGCGGCCACGGGTCCTCTCGCTCTCTCGCCGGGAGCGAGGGGGCGGCGCTCCCGACCGCGCCAGAGTTCTTCAACAGTGGGGGCTGGACTACGACCTCCAGCCGGTTCCCCCACCGGATCCCACACGCCCTCGTCGCCCTCTTCGACGGGCTCCGCTAGCGGCACCTCCTGCATACAAAGGAAGACTACTCGTCAGCAATGTACTCGAACAACGGATACTCGACTACTCTGCTCAAGATAACCTACCTCCGGAGGCGTGGTCTCTGAGACCTTCATCTTCTTCGCCACCCGCTTCTTGGCGGGGTTGCGCGGCTTCCGTGGCGGCGCAGCAAGGCTAGCCTCCAGGCTAGCCGGAGGGTCTTGAACCAGTGGAACATGAGGCAAGCCCGGGCGGCTAAACCTCGACCGTAGCTGGAAACGGTCCTGAAGTGTTTCTTCGTCTTCTTCGTCGTCATCGGAGGTATCCTCCAAGATGACGGGATCGTCGCCTTCATCGACTTCGCGGTGCTCCTTCGCCTTCCCCTGCGCCGGGATCTCGATCCCGCTCGGTGGTGGTTGCGGCTCGGAGACGAACTGCCTTACATCATCCTGCGCAAGACACAAGATGTCAGCAACTTTACTACAAGTAATCACTACTCGACAAGGGAGTACGACTACTCACCTCCTTGGGCGGGCGCGCGGCGGAGTACTCCTCGACCGGGCACGCCGTGTACGGCGGCATGTCCTTGAAGATCCGCGACAACCTCTCGACGATGTCGTTGTCGTCCAGCTCGCCTCCCGGCATCCGCGACGCGTCGTCATCGCCGGTGTACTCGAAGCCCAGTGTCTCCCGCGCCATCAGCGGCTGGATCCTGCGCTTCATGAAACTGAAGGCCACGTGCTCGGCCCTCAGTCCCGCTTCCTTGAGCACTCTGATGCGTGCTAGCAGCTCGGGGAGCTGGATCCCCTCTTGCATGGTGGGCTCCATGTTCCACCACTCACGGTGCCTGGGCTGCCGTCCGCTCGGCTTCGGCAGGCCAGGGTGGTGGTTCGTGATGTAGAACCACCTGGTTTTCCAGTCCATGTTGGAGTCGACGAGCTTGTACCCCAGGTACTGCTCCGCGGCGTCCTCCCTCAGCTGGATGCCGGCCCCTCCGACTACTCTGGGGTTGGAGGCACTGGGCTGCGGCTTCACGCGGAAGAACTTCCGGAAGAGTACCCAGTGCGGCTTGATTCCGAGGAAGGCTTCGCAGAAGTGGACGAAGACCGACGTGTGGAAGATGCCGTTGGGGTTCAAGTTCAGGTACTCGATGCCGTAGTACCCGAGCAGCCCCTTGAAGAAGTCGCTGGCTGGGAGCGCAAGCCCGCGCTCCACGAACCTCGAGAACATCGGGATCTCGTCTTCGGCCTTCTCCATCGGATATGGATCTCCCGCGGCGGATCTCCACATGTCCACTTCCTTCTCCCTGATGAACCCACTGTTTAGCAGGGTCAGCAGGTCCTCCGTCTTCACCTTGGATTTCTTCCACTCGCGGCTCGGATCAGCGCGCGGTGGAGACACGGGCGGCGCCGCTCGGGTGGCAGCCACGGCGGCCTCTGCGGCGCGGCCTCTCTTCTTCCCGGTGGCCTTGGATGCCTTGGATGGCGACGGCTGCATCCTCCAAGTACAAGGTGTTTTCACTCGCATCCGCTCGGGGGCTACTCTAAAGGCTTCGGGTGGCGGCGCGCTCGGATCTACTACGGCGGCAGCAGGCGCCGGGAGTGGATTCGCTTCAAGATTCAAATGGAATGTCTACGACTCGAATGGGTGCAAAACCCTAAGGGTTTTGGCTTCTATTTATAAGCCAAATCGCCTCCGTAACGGGCGGCAGGATAAGTCCACGCGCGGCTGACTCAGCGGTTGCGCGTGCCTTTTCGAATTCTACTAGTCGATGCGCCTCACCTCGGGGGCTCGGCTACTTCTACTCGACTACCTGGGAAGCGGCTAGTCTCAAGAGCATCTCAGGACACATTCTCCAAGAAGACCCTTCAATTCGAGAGGAAGTACTCGACTCAAGGCTCGGGGGCTCCGTGCCACGTGTCCTTCGGTTTTTTCTCTCCGGATTTTTCGGGATTTGCTTGCCAAGACTTCAGATGGACCCTCAGCCAGAGCCCGCGGCTCAAGGCTCGGGGGCTACTCCATGTGGAGTGCGGTTCTGCAAATCGTACCTCCATGACGGCTCCGGCTTCAAGACAAGAGAGGCATTTCTTGAAGACCTTCGAAGGCAGATTTCAAGGACGCTTGGGACTACTCGAGAAGACTTCAAGATTGCTCAAACATCAGCTGGAGTACATTCCAGCCTCGGGATGCTTCGACTACTCTTGAGGACTTTGGCTTGCAGCACTCAGGGACGCTTGGGGACTGCTTGTTAAGGCCGTCAAGACTACTTGAAGCTATCCTTCTCGACTACAAAGTACTCGGGGGCTTGTCGTATGGACCTCCCTGGGCTCACTACCTCGGTGGGTACCAGGACCGACTACTCGGTGGGCCCCTGGGACTACCCGGCTTGCGCTACACGGCACCCGAAGGCATGGAGCACAAGGACTACACAGGAGTAGTACTCGGTTAGGGAGCTGTACATGTTCCGCACTGTATAGAGGACTCCTAGACGTACTCACTAGTACTCTCTCCCTACTCCGACTTGTAACCCCGCCTCCCGGGACTATATAAGGCGAGGCAGGGACCGATCACCTCATCTCATCCAATCCCCTACAACCCACGGCGCACTATTGCACCATCTTGTAATCGTGCCCTATCAATCCAGAACTACGCAGCATACAGGACGTAGGGTATTACGCACCTCGCGGCCCGAACCTGTCTAAATTGTGTGCCACGTGTCTCTTCCTTCGAGTTACCGATCTCGGCGAGTCACAATCATCTACTTCGGGTACTCCCCGTAGTAGGTTGCCGGTCTAAAACACCGACATTGACATCCACCGGTTTCTCTAGTTTTAGAATTTTTCTAAGCCCCATTGATTTTTTATTCAAAATATATCTCTCATGTTTGGCCAAATTTAGAACCTAAACCTATGCCCCCACGGTCACGCCGGAGGAACTTGCTATCAATTAATGAAAGCAATCGATCCCGGTGCAACCAAAATAAATTTTGTAATTGTTTTTGATGCCTAAAGACTCCTCTAATGGTATATTTGGACTCATTGCTAGAGCTGAGTTAATTTTAGAAGTTTCAAAATTAGAGGAGTGATTAGAATCTAAACGTGATTAAGGGAGGTTTTTGAGCTTGATTAACATATTGTGCCTCACGATGCATCACGTGTCCACCATTTGCCATCTTGGGCACATAGGACAAGCATGGGGGAAAGCATGGCCCTTGTTTTGTAGGAAATTGGTGGAAGCACAAGAGGCAAGAGACAATGGAGGTGGAAGATTAATCACGCAAGAAAATGTGTAGTTGTGAACGGTTCGAGCAATGGAATCTCGTGGATCATGTGGACACAAGGAAAGAAGGGAGCAAGAAGCATCTCGGAGAAAGATCAAGCCCCCGGTGCTCCCCTTCGCCAGGTAAGTAATTTATGCATTTATTAATTTGTGTTCTTGAGTTCTTAGCCCATAAGTTTCAGAAACAACCTAGAAAGAATTGTTCCATGGTGTTGTAGGATCTTTTCATGTAATAGCTGAATCTTTTATTTCATTTCATGTTGATAATGCTTTGATGCCTAAGGCTAGCTACCATGCTTAACGGGAGTATGAGGTCCGCTGGTCCCCTAGATCCCATCAACATATCATTTGTAGGTTTAGCTAAAGTAGCCTTATGTACACACCTCAATAAATTAGTTTAACTTCACCTTAATAAGTGGTTGCATGTTCAAGAATCCATAAACCCTTTGGGGCTAATATCCATTCTAACTTGTGCACCTCACTCACTACCCTCCAACAATAATAATAAAGAAAAATCACCATAATAAACTCCACCCTCCATATACTTCCCTTGTGTGTTTTTCCCACCAGCAAGCAACCCCTGGTGCACTTGTTGTGAGTTAGTGCAACAACAATATGGAAGATGGCCACAAATTTCTTCACCAAGAAGACACGATCATTGAAGGCACCATCATCGAGCTCTTCGAGGAGGCACTCGATCTCTGAGTCTCCCCAAATCATGGAGGAAGATGTGGCACCATCGAGGAGCGACACGCTTCCCCTCGGTGGCATGAGGAGTACACGAAGTTCATCTATGCGGTACACCGAACCGCGAGGACACATGGAAGAGCCACCCATTCCACCATGATGCTCAACTCGTTCGTCCGCTCCATCATCATACACTCTGAGGTGTTCCAATGGATGTATCATGAAGACGGAGGAGGAGGAGAGGCATGTTCGTCTTGAGAAGAGGCTTGATCCAAATGTTGATTTCAATGACACCCTCCAAGTATTGGATTCTACTCAAATCTTGAGCAACATTGGATTGGTGCGATTCTTTATGGAGTTGGTGCCAATACTCACAAGGAGCTTGATTCGGAAGTTCTTATGACATTAGCACCGGTCATTAATGAAGGAGTGTCATGTCTCTCATTTCGCCTTGAAAAGGAAAAGCAACTAGTTCCTTATGGATATATTGGAGAACTATTCGGTTACAAGAAGGAAGCCCGAAGCAAGTTGATGTCCAATGGTAGGAGGATTTTTGGGGAATGTTTTCGAGATAAGATTAGAAGGAACCCAAAATTTCTACTTGTCGGGATTTCTTTGAGGGTCGAGTACATGAAGCAAGAAAAATAAATTAGTGGAGATGAGAGGAGAGGGTGCAAGTTGACGTTCCTCTTTACAACATGGGGCTGAATTTATTTGTTGAAGGGAGACAAAAATTGGTTAGAGGAAGGATTTCTTGTACCAACGAAAAAGATTAAAAAGGAAAATTGTGTAAGATGGATCATCCTCCGTAGCCCAAGACGAAGGAGGGGCTGCGCATGAAGCTAATAAACAACCATGGAAGGATTTCAATGCCACCACCATATGAAGGAAGTATGTCAAATGCAAGCATGGGGGAGTGGGGCAGCCACGCCACCACATCCTCCACCATACATGTTCCTCACGAAGTTTTCATGGCGCTCCATCCAACAAATGCAAGAAGGGACCGCAAACATCACCTATAAAATTGGTCGCCTTCACCATTGGAGCAATTTAGAGGAGAACCGGCACATCATAATTCAAGCAAGGATACAACACGCCGGACCACCAATATCAACCACCGGAAAATAAAGGAAGGAGGAAGGAAAGAAAATAATAATGCTTCCAAATTCGGTTTGATTTTCTCCTTTTCCTTTTCTTTATTTTCAGCTTTTGTGCAAGTTTATATATGTGTAGCATTTTCTATTTTTATTAATTTTCAGCATTTGTGATAATAGTAGAGTTAGTTTAAGATCACCATGAATAAAGTTTCCCACCTTGATCAACCTTTGGTAAAAATATTAAGTTGATGCCATGATAATATATGATGAAAAATTGCCACTTTGCTCAACTTTTGTACTTGTTTTATGCATGATTAAGCTAATGCTCTCTTTAATATGAATATAAAATTAATTAAATGTTAGCTTAATCTTTTGTAGAGGTTATGATAAAAATAAGACCCATAGTGTTATTTTCATGCTCTCAATTTTGGATGAGTTAAAGATGATTTGTTCCTAAAAATATATGTGCTAACCTTGTCACTAATGCTACTTGCATTTTGCTCTACGTATCCAAAGCCATATATGTATGTGTGTGTGTCTATATATATATATATATATATATATATATATATATATATATATATATATATATATATATATATATATATATATATATATATATATATAGTATACAAGAATTATTCTTGGGTGAGTTATTTCAGGCCTTGATTTCTCTGGCCCGAGACTAAGAAGTTGGTCATTCCGTTTTTGTGTATCTATCTTTTTTCTAGCCTTTTTATCCGTGCATTGTGTATCCCCACATCGGAGATTTCACAAACCTCGCTGGATATCCACCCTTAAAACCAAAAATATCATCTTTTGTGTTTACCTCCTTGACCACAACCTATCATTGAGTATGATCGTCAATTCAAGGAAGATTGCAAGATGGTGCCAAGGTTGAAGATTTCAAGTATCTCTCCAAAGGAAAAATATTTCTAGTACCTACCTTATCTCTATCACCTCTTTGCCCGAGGACGAGCAAATGTCTAAGCATGGGGGAGGAGTTAGGTACAATGCAATTTAGAGTTCAAGTGGAGCAAATAAAAAAATGATGAAAGAAAAAATGAGTATAAAGAAAAGAAAAAAGAGATAAAGAAAAAATATGTATGAGAAAAGGAAAAATATATGAGTTTATAAAAATGAAATAAAGTGAACTCCCCGGTTCTCTAAAGTGCATTAGTAATCTCAAAAGTTTCAAGATTTAAGATCCAAACTCATCTTTCCAACCATGTGCAATCCGATAACGAGGACTTCCTTTATGCCTCGGGATCACTCTTTGCCATTTGCACATGTCCACCTATCTCAAAGTGTGTGTATTTTTCTCTCCCCCTCCTTGATATAACATTATTTTCCAATGACCTTTTTGACGAGTCTCGGTAAGACCGTGAGAAGCTTGTCTTGTTTTGACAACATCTCATTTATAATATCTTGGTAGGACTAAACTTTTCCCATATAGCTCCACATAAAGCCTTCCACTATATATATTGAAAGGGGAAAGGAGTAGAATGAATAGGCTTTGAGAGACAAGATAAGATGAGAAGTACATGAGCAAGATGCAAGGAAGTTTATTTTTGAACTTGGTTTAGCTCTTTTTCTTCATCTCGCTCTTAATTTCAAAATTTCTAAGATTCATTTGAAATTTGGGAGCATGAGGTAATTACTTGTGGGAAGTGCTTAAGTTAATGTCAACCCTCCATAAGGATGAAGGCTAGTACATTATGGAACTTTAATTATTAAATCTTTGAGAGAATTATGCTTTCTCATGTATGATCAAGTGCAGGGTATAAGCAATGAAAGGCAACGCTGATATTCATTAAAGGCTTACTCGAGGACGAGCAAGGTTTAAGCATGGGGGTGATGTTGACGGTGAATTTCCTTCAACCTAGACATGAGTTTACCTTTAATGTTGGCATTGATTTATTATTCTAACCACTAGAACTAACCCCCCGTATATAACAAGTTCACTCTTGCATGTCGATTTTGGAGTTTATTGTTTACACAGAAAATCTATGCTAAAGAGGAGACATTCGAGATAAGTTCATCAAGCACATTGGAAGAAGATCATGAAGCCCAACAAGAGTCAAGACACATGATGAACATGACTCTAAATGACCCGAGGACCGAAGCGTCAACATGCAAATCTTCAGGGACTCAACCAGAAAACAGCGAAGCTTGGATAGCAAGGATTCAAGCCTTAACCGTGAAGGAAACGACGTCAAAGGCCCACATGCAAGTGCACACAAATAAGGAATCGCGCGAGAAGTAACCAGGGAAGAAACCGGGGCCGAAACGGGCCTGGGCCGACCGGCCCAGCCCATCCCGTGCCTGGTTCGGCACCCCCTTTGACCTAGCCACCTCTCGGGCTATTTATAGCCCCCTGGACGAGAGCCACGAAGAGAGACATTCGTCATCCGCCGCCGAGGAGCAGAGAAGAGAGGGACACCGTTCCGGAGAGGAGAGGGTCAAGATGGTTGACTAGGGTTCCCCTAGCCGACGTGGGAGCCTTGCATGGAAGACCACGTCGTAGTTCCTAGAGCTAGGATCAAGATCAAGGTAGGATCACGGTGGTGATCTTGTCCATGTATTATACTCTCATGTTGAATTTGCAAGATTGAATCCGATTTCTAGCGATCAAGTGCTTTCTCTATGACTTTGTCTTCGCTTGGGTTTGCTTCTTCCCCAATCTAGTCTATAGCTAGATTGCTTAGGGTGCTCTTGTAGTCATGGTGGCTAGAGGTGCATACCCGATCTACCGAGCGTTTTCGACTTGTTCTTCTTGGACTCTCCCTAGGCTAACCCGCACGAATAGGGGTGCGTTGTGACAGGACGGTGGCTCCAAAAGGTGGGTGTCTTTGGAGTTAGAACGAAAGCCACGATTTAAAGAGGCTAGTTATGAGATTCATTTGCCTTATTCTTCTTTGCTTTGGAACTTCAACTAAAGACCCAATCCAATCTCTAGATTGGTTTTATCTCTCTTTCTCTTGCTACCTCCGGTGTTTAGTAGATTAGATGCCTTTTATGGTTCTTCCATAGATTAGATGCAAAACCCCTTTTCAAGATCAAAGGGTTTTCCGCTTATTAGATTCGATCTTGCATTACACATTGTTCCACAGATTTGATACCTTGGGTTCACACTTAAGGGAAGAAGGGTCGCTTGACTATGACGGAGGACTTGTCCGCTTGCAAGTCCAAACGAACTTTGATACGATAATCAACTGTCAACACTAGGCGACCAACCAAACCAGACCGCGACCGGCTCCTCCTGAGGCTGCAAAACTCCCAGAAGAGGGAACCTACCGAAGAAAAGCGCTCGATAAGCAGAGGCCAATGAGAACTCTCCTAAGGTTGTCCACTTCCATATGAAGCGATCTAGGGTGTCAGTGAGAGTGAAGTCTACCAGGAGGTCCCAGACCCTGATTTACTAAATGATCACCTGAATCGTCGTGGCCCGTGATGTCACGCACCCAAGCCCAGTCCAAGATACCATCCTACGAGTACGTCGAACCCTCAGAGATACCGTCCCCCAAAGGTTGGGGGCGATCGACCGGATGGAGCTGCCCTGGATCCAAGTATCTGACTAGAACAGGGTCTTCCTTCCATCGCAAACCGCGACCGAGATGGAAGCATCAAAGAAGTTTTCTTTCTGTGTCTCATTCCGAAACTTGAAACTAAACCAGTTCTTTGTGGATCCGTTCTAGCGAACCAGAGCCACCGCATTCGGAGCGCCATGCCCATTAACTGTAGGTTGGGAATACCGATGCCTCCTGACTCCTTGGGACAACACGTGTTAACCCAAGCTACTGCGCCCTTTCCCCATGGAGCCACCTCACTCCCGCACCAGAGGAAGCCTCTGATTAGGGTAGTAATAGTCATCACCACCCAAGGCATGACCTTAAGGGCCATCGAGATGTGTACTGGGATGGCACAAAGGGTGGATTGCACAATGACTAGCCTGCCGCTCCTGTTGAGCAACTGCCCTTTCTAAGTTGGGATTCGGTTAGCGTCCTTATCGAGCAGTGGCTTCTCTCTTAAAAAAATATTGTAGGATGTACTATGTATCGAATAGTCCTACGCCACTTGTATAAGAGAGTGCAATTAGAGATGTCACATTGTATGGTGCAATATTGTTGGGGAATTGGGTAAAAACCTTTCACCCTCGAAACTTCGGAGGTTTCATAAGTACCGCGAATTCAGAGACGCATGCGGAAAAAAGCCAAGCAAAGTGTTCATTTTCATGATTTCTGGGAAGGTTTGCTAACTTATTGCTCTCGGGTGAAGAAACCGTCGAAAGAGTCCAAATTCGCAAGTCTCGTTTCAGGACAATGGAAACTTCAGGGCTCTAAGAGGCTCGAAAAACTCTACTTCGGCGAATGGAAACTTCGGAGATCTGAATGGCTCGGGAAACTCCATTTCGGTGATTCGAAGTGGGAATCTGTACACCCTATAATCATTGTGAGTGAAGAGTCAAAATCGTGAGAAAACCAAGTCAAAGACGAGGCATCAAAAGTCTGGGTTTAAGGTGTGAACAAGTGGCTGACTTGTAAATGTATGAAATTAGCTCTGCGAATCACGGGATGTAAAAGACATTCATGTACATGTTCACATTTGGAATATTCTTTAGATTCGAGGGCAATCTTGGAATGTAAAAGTCCCTTCGTCTCCCTATAAAAGGGGGTCCGAGGGCACGTGTAAAGGGGTTCACAACTTTTGAGACGAATACAGGCTTTCACATATTCATTGTCTCCTTAACTAAAAAAATAAATTCATGGTCTCCTCGTTCTTGAGCTCTTTCGTGTGTTTATTCGTGAATCTCTGTCACACCCTGAAATTTCCAATTTCAGGATGTGAATAGAAAAAAAAATTAAATAACGATTTTCTCATAATTTTAAAATTTTTTTTCCAACATTTTTTTTCTTTACAGGGAATATAGTATAGGAAAAATCCTTTGATTGATTTTCTAAATTAAATAAAGAGTTATGTGTGTTGCATTCATGCCGATGCATCTTGGTGCTTCTTGAGTGCAAAAGGTTTCAAAAATGCGTTTAGGAGCTGTCCAAACTCTCCCGAGAATTTTCCGGATTTTTCTGGAATTTATTCTCATTTTTCCCGAGCTGTTTCTATTTATTAGAAGGCTCTAAAAATCTTTTTCATGAGCACCAAATGCTTTATTTGGATTGTTCATGCCTTAATCTATCTCTAGGAATTTTCCTAGAATTTTTGGGATTTTCAGAATATTTTTCGTGGCTTTAATGAATTATCTAGCTCCTAGAATATTCTTTTTCACGAAAATGTTTTCTGAAAAAATGAAAAAAAATTTCCATTTTCCTTTCCTTTTCGGCCCACAGCCGCCACGGCCCATTCTCCGAAGTCGCCGCCGCACCCTCGCTTTTCGCTCGGTTAACCGCTTCGGTTCTTGCCCCAGCTCGGCCCGACCCAAACCCGCCGGCCCGGTGCGGGCCCGCCGGAGCCCATCGGGGCCGGCGAGCCCGCGCGGCCGCAGGCCGCGGCCCCTTCGGCCGGCGGCGCGCGCCCTCGCCCCTTGGCGTGCGCGCCGGGACGCCCGAGCCGCGCCCCTATAAAAACGCGTCGAACCGCGCAACCGCGAGCCCTAGGCCGCCTCCTGTGTCCGCGCCGCCGCCCCGCGCCGAGCCACGCGCCGCCGCTGCGCCTGCCGCCGCGGGACGTCGCCCGATTCGCCAGCTCCGCTAACCACCGGGGCGTCCAGACGTCCTTAGGAGCTTCGCCGTGACAATACGGTTCCAAACAGCTCCCGCCCGTCACCTGAGGAGCACCGGAGCCGTCGCGAAGACCGGACGCCTCCAAAGCACCACCGCCGGCGCCGTCTTCACCAAAATCCGATCCCGTCCCTTCCTCCCCAACATTGGTGAGCACCCCTATCAAGTCCCCCTCCCTCTCCTCTTCCCGTTTCGCGCCTCACCAGAACGCTAGGCCGCCCCTAGCGCCGGCGAGCAGCGCCACCAGGGCCGCCGTCGCCCCTGGTTGTCCTGACCGTTCCAAGGAAGAAGACAGGGTGATTTTGCACCTAACCCCATGTGTTCCCCTGAAACTGTTAGAGCATGGTGTGTGTCTTAGATCTTTGCAGATAACCCCCCTATATTAATTGGATCTTCACCACCCGATCCAATCCACACCCTTTTACAGATCTAACCCCGAGCTATATCACTTTTGCAAGCACTATTTGAGGTGTCTCAAGAATCTTTTCTGCTAGCCCTCCAGATCTACGGTTAATTCCGTTTAGGTCCCTGCTACCTTGTTTACCTCATAAAATCTTTGTTTTAGCTCCGATTTCGACCG
Organism: Cenchrus americanus; assembly: GCA_947561735.1. Lineage (NCBI taxonomy): Eukaryota > Viridiplantae > Streptophyta > Magnoliopsida > Poales > Poaceae > Cenchrus > Cenchrus americanus. Next base: position 196,513,296 of record OX387242.1, read on the forward strand.
TTCAAGTTGCGTTAGGTCCATAGCAATGTAAAGCACGCGTTAGTGGAGTGTTTTCACCATGTTTTGTTTCTGAAAATAAAATTAATATTAATTAGTGACTAGATATACACGTCTTTTCCAAAATAAAAGCTATATAGATCTACATATCGTCTTTTATAATCAAATTTAATTTGATTAATGATTACCTTACATGCTTTTATGAATAAAATATAATTAGATCTTTTACTCGGTTTTCCATAAGTCAAATATTAATTTGCTTAATGATTAATTAACTTTTATAATTAAAAGTTGATTAGGCTTTTACTCCGGCTTTATAAATAAATGTTAATCTTGATTAATACCAAATTAATACTGTTTTTGATAATAATATGATCTACTCGAATTACAAAGTTCGTTTAGATTGTTCATATAGTTCAGTTTTTCTAAATTAAAATGTTTAACCGGTTTAATCAATATATGAATCTTTATTAATAACACTTGACTAGTTCTTTACACCGGTTTCATAAATAAAGTTTAATATTGCATTAATGTCAACATAGGATATTTTATTTCTGAAATATCCCTTTATATTTGTTTTGTTAATTAAAATGAACCTAGCTCATAGTCTTGTTCTCTCATAAATGCAAACAATTCGTTAGACGTTCGGTATCAGCTTTATCTCTTTTGATCAAGTTTATCCGAAGCTCTAAATCTTTCTAGTGTTAGCCTGAGCTAAACCGTGTGCATCTAATCAAGCCTTAGAGTTTCTGTTATCTTAGTAGCTTTATCTGTGTGAGTAGTTTGCACTGCTCATTTGCCTATCAAGTAATCTATTCACTCTTGTTTCATCATAGAATCCTGTTTATCAGCATCTAGTTAGTTGGTGTCCATTCCATCTCTGTTAGGTTGTCTCTTCATGAGTCAGCTGTGTTATTGTACCTAATCTATCGTAGCTATCTTTCTTTAGTGTTTACCCTGTTATCTACTTCACCTGCTAGATCAGTTCACCCTCAGTTAATATATCAGTTGTTCATCCGAGTTCTCTTTGTAGACCAGTTCTCCTAAACCCTAGCCTAAGGTTTCTTATGCGCTTGATAGTTCGTTGCTATCCGTCTAGTTCGTTTCACAGTAACTTGTACGTTAGCATGTGTATCACCTGTTACTTGTTTTAACATCAAAGATGCTTGTTAATCTTGACTAATTCTTATTGCAATGCTTTTAATCAATAAAAAAATTGATTAGGTTCTAATCCGGTTTTCTTTAATCATGATGTAATTGGTTAATCCCTATTCATAACTAGTTTTTCTAAATAAAAGATGTTAGAGTTAAACATCGGTTTTTCATAATAAAGTTAATATGCCTAATGACTTCATACATGCCTTTTCAATATTAAATATGTTTAGTTGAACACGTGACATAAAGTTACTCGTCTAGATATCTTATACTTATCTTTTTAAACTAATTGTTAATTTGACATAACTTCTACTCGAATGTTGCAAATAAAATATGATTAGGCTTATCGTGTTTTCTTAATTAAATATAACCTGTTTTGGTAATATTCTTGCCACATTATTTTCTAATTAAAACATATGAAGCACGTAGTCTCTCGTTGTTTGATAATAACCTTTCGATAGCTTCGACCTTAGTTTTGTTTTTATCGTTCTTTCGTCGTTGCGTAACCATAGAATCGAGCTCTATCTCAATGTGATCTTTCCGGTTCTTGCTCAATCTTCCGCGACCATCTCCTCAAAGTTAACCAAGCCTTTCCCTTCCTAGCACCCTTTGTGTTCTTTAGTGATCCATCTAATCGAGCCTATCCTTTAGTGCGTTCTTTTAAAGTTTTCTTTTGATTGGTGTTTTGTTCTTAGTATGTCTGTTTGTTTGTCTGCTTTGTATGTTGTGCCCGATGATTGATGCGCTTAGAGTGAACGCCGTCCGAGAAGTTTGGAAGAGCTTGAAGTTGAAGATTCTGAGCAACGACATTACTTTGGTTAAAGGCAAGTGTGTCCTTGATCTTTTGTCCCAATAACTATGATTAATCACTTTGCATTGCTTGCATTAATTTTGATGGGTTCCTATTAAGGTTTATCCTAGTCTTGATTGTCATTCCTTGTTAACCTGGGTTTACATTTATGTTGGGTAGTTATGCTTAGTTGCTATACCTGGGTTTTGGTGGTTTTAATGAACATTAATGATGAACTTGTTATACCTTTATGCTATATCTTTGGATGTTAATACAAGACCATATGTTTAATCGGAACATGGAGAACCACCCAGGACAACAGTGCAACCACAAGGACTATATGGCTCTGGTCTTGGCCGATTAATTAGGGAAGTCTTTGTGTGGTTATTACTCGCATAGTAGGTTGGGGACGGAGGAATGCTTTTATGGCTACTTCTATTCCGGAGCGGTGATGGAACGGAAGACTCTATGGCTTACCGTCCGTAATAGAAGTGTGGTACGAAAGATAGCCTCTATGACATACTACTATGGACTAATACGCACGGGAGGACTCTTTGTAAAGGCCTCGTAGCGTCCCTATGCGGCCACACCTCGGTAGTGTGGTATTGTGCCTACTTTTGCACGGCGTGGTTGGGTGCAAAACTCTTCGGAGTTTTTACGCGACTTGTGGGTAAAGATGTACAACCTCTGCGAGTGTAAAACTAATCGATTAGCCGTGCTCACGGTCAAGAGCGGCCTGGACCCTCACATGATAATTGAACTTGAAGATGGACTTAAATCGCTCTCTCTGGTTATGCTTGCCATGTGCTTGTGGCGTATTTCTTACCTTATGCTTAATGTGGGTTGGTATAAACTTATACTTTATTAGTAATCAGGTGCTAATAAAATTTGACCAACTAAAATTGCTTAAATGCTTATGGCCCAGTCCACTATAAAGCCTTTGCATTCATATCTTTTTCCACACTTGCTGAGTACGACAAGTGCTCACCCTTGCTATAAACAATGTTGCTCAGAAGGAGGAAGCTACGTGAAGATGACGTGAAGATGTTGTGGAGTGCTAGGCGTACGCAACCCCCAGTCGATTGCCTGTGATGTTTGGAGCCTTCGTTTCCAGGATTAAGCGTAAATCTCTGATAATCTCCATTTTTCTTTCGTGATACTGTTTCTGTATTCACTTATATGTCACTATATGCATGAAACTTGATCCTGGCATGCATATAGGTATGCACTTGGTTTTCTTCGGAAAGTCGGGTGTGACAATCTCTCACCACTCGTGTTTGGGGGACCCATCAGTTTTTCTGAACCCCCCCCAACAAATATCTCTGTATATATATTTTTGTCTGTAAAAAATCTCTTTTAAAATAGAAAAGTTAGAAATGAATGGTTATTTGAGTATAAATAAAACATCAATGACAATTTTATTAATTTTCTAGCAATTATATAGCACTAAAATTATGGTAATAGAAATAAAAAATTGACAAATTTCAAAATATAATTAGAATTTACAATCATGGTCAATTTAAAAAAGAAGCCCTTCAACTTTTTCGTAATCAATCTACATTTATATGAGTTACACAAGCTGTAGTTTCTTCCGTCACTTCTATTTTGACGTGCATCGTTCCTTAGTCATGCAAGCAAAGGAAACTAACAAAAAACGGGCAATTGGTATAATGTCACGCACATCGTTCCTTTCCAAACTTTCCTCGAGCCTGGTTGTTATATAAGACATGAACAAAAACATAATATCCACTAGGATGGATTGAGCAGGGGGTGCACAACACCTACACCTCTCGGAACCGATGAAACAAAACAAGTTGTTGTAATCTTTATCGTTGTTGGCGCAATCGGCATGATGCACAGCACCGTCGAGGACCAGTAGTGCGGCATGCCAGACATGGGGACACAACTTCTTGAGCACCCACCATTGTCGTGAACCATGATTTCTTTCTGCAACATGAATGCGAGATTTTCAACAAACTAATATACTAGGAGAGTAGGTATTACATGGATTTTGTCATTAACCATCATCAGGAGCACCAATGAATTGTCACAGAGGTGATGAGGTGAAAACAAAATCTGGCTATCTCTTTTAATCTTATCTCTCATAGAAATGTCACACAATTAGATTATGAAGCGAAGCGAGCATATAGGAACAAGATAATAACTTGAGCATAGGTAAAGACCCGTAGCAACTGTTGACGGTGAATTTCCGTCAACCTAGAGTACTTGTTATACATTAGTTTCGATTATGATTTGCAACTAACCCGCCACTAGGCATACTAATGATGTAACAAATTCACACTTGCATATCGATTTTGGAGTTTGTTGTTTACGTAGGAAATTAACGTTAAAGAGGAGACTTTCGGGATAAGTTCATCAAGCACTTTAAGAGAAGATCATAAAGCCCGTCACAAGTCAAGACACGAAGTGAACAAGACTCCAAACAACCCAAGGACCGAAGCATCAACACGCAAAACTCCGGGGACTTGGATGTTTACCAACGAGATCAACTCAGCCCGAGAGATATTCTTGCAGCTCAGGACAGCATGATCTTTCGGTATAGATTCGGAGACTTAAACGGTCTTTAATGGCAAAAGTTTGACTACCAAAGTTGTGGGCCTCGACGATACCTTCGATTTGGACATGTCGAAGGCCCAATTCGGATAAGGGAGCTAGGAGATATAGCCCCCGAAATCCCTGCTGCGTAGTCAGTCTGAAATCAGAACAGATTATCTTCCAAGGCCGATTTGGAGATCTTATCTTCGTTTTTAAGGAAAGAAATGAATACCAAAGTTGAATATAATTTCGCGGCACACAACCTGGACACCGAATTTGCATTATTTGGAGTCCGGACGTGGGAGATATGGCGCTGGCAAGGAAGGATTGCGAATCAGGAAAATCTGGCTGATTTTATGGAAACCAAGTTTGCTTCTCTCCCAAGGAGGATCTCGTGCAAGGCAAGGTGGAGCACGCCCAAAGGCACCCCAAGAACATAAATACAACCCCCTAGGCGCCCCAAGATGGTTACCCATCGAACAAATCATTCTACCGACGTCATTCACCAGAAAACCGCCGCCGCAAGATGAGAGAGAGAGAGTTAGATGAGCTCGTCGCAAGGATCAACGCCGGCGGAAAGAAGGAAGCAAGAGGACTCCAAGCCGCTAGCCTAGGGGTGTTCCCAAGCTTTATCGCCACCATCTTCATCGACGACGTTCTCCGGAGTCTCCATCACCCCTATGTGCTTCAATCCGTGTAAGATGATGGGGTAATGTCTCCGTTCATCCCTAGGGTTAGATGGATGCATGCTATGTGATCGCTACTTGATTCGTGGTTGCAATATATTGCTTTCATGTTGATGATGCTTTGATGATTAAGGTTAGCTACCATGTTTTTCGGGCGTATGATATCCGCTACTCCCATAGATTCCATCAACATACCGTGTCCATCATAGGTCTAGTCACGATTACCTTCGCGTAGTGACAGTACGAGGGGAGGGAAAGGGCAAAACCGTGGTCACAACCCCCGGTAGATTGGTTTACCACTCTCGTGTAGTAGATGCATATCCATGTTATCCTGGATCCTAGGGAGGGAACGCTTATCTTTCTTAATCACTCTCTTGTGTCCACCCTTTACCATCTAGTTTAACCCTAGATTTGTTTGATCAACTTAGATTAACTTAGGTTAGATTGTCTTTACCTTTAGATTAATATACTCTTTCAAAGGTTTCCATTCAACTAGATTAGTACTTGGTTAAGCGCTAGCAATCCCCTTGCTCCGCGGATTGACAAGAACCTTGGGAATCCCGTGGTGAAAAAGGTGTAGGTCCGTACGCTTGCGGATCGTAGGTGGATACGAGTTTTATCCGTCAACAAGCCCCTTTCTCTGGCGCCATTGCTGGGGAGCAAGCCAGTTTGCTACGTTTAATCTTGTATTAGTTTTGTTGATTATTAACATCTAACCCTTATTTTCCAGAAAAAAATCTTTTTTGTTTTGTTTTTCTTTCTACTTTTCTTGTGCCTAGATGGATTTGTTCACCTCACCATTGGAAGACGAAGAGATGTCGCTAAGGGAGCTAGCAATGCCGTCAATGGAAGACATTGAGATGCAAAAATCAGATTTGACGCTTGCTACAACACACTATGAAGTGAAGCCTAGTATCATAAAGTTAGTGGCGACAAAACCATTTAGAGGATTGGAGGATGACAACCCATATAGACACATTAAGGAATTCACGATGATATGCAACACGGTGCAACAAGAAGGAGTTCCGGCCGCTTGGTTCAAGTGGAATCTTTTTCCATTCTCTCTCGAAGATGAAGCGCGAAGATGGTACACACTTGTGTCCGTTGAAGCAAAAGGAAATTGGGATGAGCTAGTGAAGAAGTTTCTATTGAAGTTCTTTCCCATAAGCATGGTCCAAGACTTAAGGAGGCAAGTGCTCACTTTCAAGCAAGGAGAGGATGAAGGAATTGATGAAGCATGAGACCTTTTTAATGAACTACTCGAGCAAGGCTCAAACTTGAGATTTTCCGGTGACTTGATGTTGCATACCTTTTATTTTTCACTTGCCCCTAACTCGTCTCGTTTTGTAAGCATGTGTGCAGGCGGTGATATAATGGATAAAACAATTAGTGAAGCCGCACAAATCTTACAAAGGATAAGCAATGGACAAAGAATGCAATGAGATTGGCAAAGACGTTGTCAAGAGGAGCAAAACGACAAAAGCAAATCCGAGGTGCTTGCTGAAATTTCTGAAAAAGATGAACCGGAGGTCAAGGAAGATGAACCGACCATACAAAAAATTGAAGATACACTTCCCAAGGTAAGAGAAGTCATTTCGGATGTTAAAAATGTTGAAACTAACATGAATGTAGGCCGAAGTATGTGGAATGCTAGACCATTGGCGGAGTTCAATCAATCCGGATGGATTCAAGTTGATTTTGCCCCACTAATCAACTACCGAAGGAAGGAGGAACGCCGACACGTTGCCAAACTAGTTGAAGATATATTTGATCAAGAGATGAGTGGAGAGTCGATCCAAAAGATATTTGAAGAAGAAAGAGCAGAAGGAGATGAAGGATGGATCGACCGGTTTGACAACTCAAGGATTTATGATGAAGAAAGAGAAGTGTACAACCGTGACGAGCCTAGTGACTCAAAGGATAAATGGGAGGAGATAGGACTCAAGCTAGAAGATGAATGGGAAGGAGTTGACATAGAGCAAGTACTCCAAGAAGGCCCCTCCCCACAAGGTGATAGCTTGTGTGCTATTGAGCCTACACACTAGCAAATCAAGACATGGAAGTACTCAAAGATGAAGAAAAGAGTGAATCAATGATGAGCGATATTGACGACATGTGGTACACGAGAGATAAAGAAAGCAACATAAAAGGCTTTGAAGATGAAGATTTGATTGATAATGAAGACTTCAAAGAAGAGATGAATGCAAACATAATTGATGGATTACACATTCCACATGATGAGATGGAGGAGGTGCAAAAAGGTAACAAAGAGACAACTTCACTCGTTGAGATTGATTCGCTTTCAACACCGCTAGATGAACCAAATATCACTCTTGTTGAAAAAGCTCTTAGGCCAAGGTACGTGTTGAAATCTCAGGATATTATTGGTATTGATGTTGATAAATTCAAATACTCATGCTCAACCAATAGTATGAATAATAGTTTAAATTCTATGCCTTGTTCCAATAATGATCATGTTGATAGGCTAGATTTTCTTGAGAATGAAAAAGAGGAAACATTTATGTTTGATCCAATTAATCTCACACCTAAAGAACCTTTGCCTAATGATGAGCTAAGTGCTATGCATGAAACATATCCTTCTTTTATTTACACCTTGACTTGTTGCTACAATTCACATGTGGTGTTAATTATGGACGCGTATGTTTACAATAAGTTTTGTAAATCTCGATCATGCTTTGCGCTTGGTCAAGCTAATGACCTTAAAGAAACACATGTTGGGAGAAGGCCCGATTTTCACTAACCATGTAGACAAGGCTTGAATAATGAAAAGTGAAGTCATGCTTAAAGAGTTGCAAGATAAATCATCAACCTCTCCAAATCCCGCAATGGATGATGCTGTCTTCATCAATTCGAGAGCTTGTTCAGAGGTGTACAAATAGAGAAAATGAGATATCCAGAAGCTCCATCAAGTTACCATTCCAACACATCATGAACCAACAAGTTTGAAGACCCGTGCAAGGAGTTTTGGAGAAAACATTGAGCGTTGCGCGTTCTGAAATTTCAGGACAGATTTCATCACCGAAGTAAAACGGACGTAACTCTCTTGTACGGAGTCCGATTTGGGCAAATAAAGACTTGTTGGAAAGGAAATTTTGTGCACTGTGCAGTGGAGTAGAGCTTGGGTATACTTTCTGTTTGGGACATTAAAGAAAAAATTCATGGAGTGAAGGCAGCACCGAAGGATGATAAAGAAGGAGATAGCGATGAAACAAAAGGATGCTTTGGGCAAGTCTTCTATAAGTGATCAAGCACAACATGGGAAGTAAATTAAAGCTGCATTGGTACCTTTTCTTCTTGCATGAAGGGCCATGGCTATGCGACGAAAAGAAGGTATGTGAGAAAGTCGAGCTCTATGACTTTAAATGAAGCGCTTTTCGGGAGGCAACTTTGTTTCTTTATATTTTTACTGCTTTCTTAGAGAAAATAAAGAATGGCACTATCTTATGATGATCAACTTGTGGTTATTAATCTAAGTTTAGTTTTCCTTTTTAGAACCACCATCATGTTCATGATCATATTTATTTATTTGCATGCATTGCATTTTGTTATCAATGTGATGTTTCTTTGTGTATACATGTTTTATACATAGTTGGCTTGGTTGTTTTATATACTTAATAATGTATGCTTCATTTTCCATGTTAATACTTCATAATGCCTTATGAGTATTTTCCTTTTGTGATCTTGTGTAAACGTGGTGTTTAAACATGATTGCGGACTATCATCATTAAGTTCGATGAACCTAGCTAGCTTTTCATATGTTTTCATGTTTCTTTGGTTAGTTTATAAGCTTTGCAATGCGCTTAATTTTTCTTGTGCTATGAGAGTTATTGATTTAGGGATAGACATGGTGTTTTAACCCTTGATAAATAAACCTTTATGGCTATGGAGAAATTTTGCAACCTAGTTGTAAACATGGTGTTTAGAACTAGGTGAAAACATTGTCTTTGTTTATATGCTTTCCTATCATGTGCATACACACCTTGCACCACGTACACTCATTAGGTTTTTATTCCTCATTAGACTAATTATGCCACAAGTTGAGAGTCCTAGGAGGTATTGTTGGATTGTTGGCAATTCTATCTACTCTCAACCGTCACCTTGGGGGTAGAATGTGTGTTTAAAATGTCTTGCAGGCAAGATAGAGACTGTCACTACAAGGAAATTGAAGGATGGCTAAGATAAAAATGCTTTGTCTTTTTCTTCATTACTAGCAAAATGCTAAGCATGGGGGAGACCCTGAATCTTTAACACGGAAGTGCAACATGACACTCTAGAAGATAGAATGATCAAGATCGTTAACACCTCCGGATCAATGCGCGAGAAGCCACCGATCTCATCAAAATTCTGCATGGTCTCGAAGGAAAAACACTGGATATTTTTGGATATTTAGAAACCCCATGAAGTTACGATTCCAACAAATCAAGAATCAAAGCAATCGGAGGGTCCTACAAGCGGTTATGCCCGAATCACCGAGTGCAACACGTCCTGAAATCAGTTTTGGACAGCACGCAGCGCTGAAGTAAAATGGACATAGCTCCCTTGTTTGAACTCCATTTTCGATGAACGACCACAAGTTGGAAAGGTAATTTGACAAACTTTTTAATAGAGCTATATTTCGATATATGTTCTTTTCTGGACAGAGGGGGAAATCCATGAAAAAGAGACAGCAAGGAGATGATGAGAACAAGAAAGAGGAGATGGTGATGACAACATTGAAGAGAAGGGCGACCAATGACTCCATTAAGCATACAAGATCAAATTCAGAAGTTTAGGAGCATTGATAAATCAAGACAAAAGCAAAAGCCACATCGATACATGGAGATGTCGGAAGAAGGCAACGAAGAACTACAAAGGATGGTAACACCTCCATAGACCTTCTCTTTTCCAAACACAAATGCTTGTAAGTATGCCTTCAACCTCAACTAGGGCAACCTTTTGTTTTCCCCTTCCAACAATAACATGGCTACTAGGAGGACAACATAGGTTTCTTTTTACTTTCAATAGATAGGCATGACCATGTGTTCACCTCGATGTTTTATATTGCCCATGCTTACGGAAAGATGATGAAAGTTGCCGCTTTGTTTTACCTACATGAAGTTATACATGTCTTGGATAATTGCTCTCTATAATATGATCTGAAATTAATTTAAATATTGGCTCTTTTATTTGTGGAGGTGAAATGACTATGCTCTAGACCCACATACATATCTTTGCTCTTTGGATTAAGTTTATGGATAGCCGAATAACTTGTTGTTTTTATGAAAACTTAACTTTATGCTATCTACATATTTGTGATGCTCTTGCAAAGTTCTACCTACCAAAGCCATATACATATATGTTTTATGATAACAAAACCTGTAGATTGCAAGCATATGTTTTGATGAGTTGGATTAGGATTGATTTCTATGGTTCGAGACTAAGAAGCTCGTCATTCCTTTGCGTAACTTTTTCATGCTAGCCTTTTTGTCCATGCATTGTGGGTTTTCACATCGAAAATTTCACAAACTTCGCTGGGCATCCACCCTAAACCAAAAACATCTTTTGTGATCACCTTTTTGTCCACAACCCAATTTGATTATGGAGTAAGAGATTAAAATATTCCGCAAGATTATGGAATTTATACTTACTTAGCAGTCATTTCCCCTCTCTTTTATGCTCGAGGACGAGCATCGTTCAAGCATGGGGGAGGAGTCATTCTCTGACACAAATGCTATGTAAGTATTATGTTGCAAAAAGTTTTGAGGAGCAAAAGAAAAAATGAAAAAAAAGTAAAAAATATTATGAGAAGAAAAAAAGTAAGAAAAATAGGAAGAATAAAAGTGAAAAAAAGAAAGAGAAAAAATGAGAAGGAAATAAAATAAAAGTAAAAAAATAATAAAGATTCTCCTCGGATCTTTTTGCTTCATAAGTTCTCAAGTGCCTTGATGACAAATCCATACTCAAATATTCCAACCATGTGCAACTCGATAACGAGGACTTCACTCGTGCCTCGGGATCATCCATTTGCCACTTGCACATGTCCACTTATCTAAATGTGTGTGTTTAATCCCTCTCTCTTTCCAACATTTATTTTCCATGGCCTTTTTGACGAGTCTCGGTAGTTCCAATAGACCTCTCTCTTAATTTGACAATATTTCTAATGTATGTTTTGCTAAGATTGTTTTTAACCTTCCAAGCTCCACATAAGCCTTCCACTATCACATATGAGTAGAGTAGGTTGAAAATAATCTAGTATAGGCTTGAGTGACTTGATGAGATGAGTGTTTCCATGAGCTCTTGCAAGAGATTTTCACTTATGTTGGATATGCATCTTTTTGAAAATTCTTCCATGTGACAAGGTAATGGTTTGAAGTTCACTTAAGTTTGAGAGCATCATGTTAAATGTGGCTTGTTCTTCATTGTTAGTCTATCTTCCATAATGGAAAAGAAGTCGGTCACAACTTGAACTTTAAAAATAAATTCTTAAGAGAGAGCAATTTGTCTCGTCATGAATGACTAAGTGCAGGGATAACATTGGAAGGAAACATTGATTTCCCTTTTAAGCAAGGATTACTTACTCGAGGACAAGCAAGGTTTAAGCATGGGGGAGATGTTGACGGTGAATTTCTGTCAACCTAGAGTACTTGTTATACATTGGTTTCGATTATGATTTGCAACTAACCCGCCACTAGGCATACTAATGATGTAACAAATTTACACTTGCATATCGATTTTGGAGTTTGTTTTTTACGCAGGAAATTAACGTTAAAGAGTAGACTTTCGGGATAAGTTCATCAAGCACCTCAAGAGAAGATCATGAAGCCTGTCACAAGTCAAGACACGAAGTGAACAAGACTCCAAACAACCCAAGGACCGAAGCATCAACACGCAAAACTTCGGGGACTTGGATGTTTACCAACGAGATCAACTCAGCCCGAGAGATATTCTCGCAGCTCAGGACAGCATGATCTTTCGGTACAGATTTGGAGACTTAAACGGTCTTTAATGGAAAAAGTTTGACTACCAAAGTTGTGGGCCTCGACGATACCTTCGATTTGGACATGTGGAAGACCCAATTCGGATAAGGGAGCTAGGAGATATAGCCCCCGAAATCCCTGCTGCGCAGTTAGTCTGAAATCAGAATAGATTATGTTCCAAGGCCGATTTGGAGATCTTATCTTCATTTTTAAGGAAAACAATGAATACCAAAGTTGAAGATAATTTCGTGACACACAACATGGACACCAAGTTCAATTATTTGGAGTCCAGACGTGGGAGATATGGCGCTGGCAAGGAATGACTGCGAATCAGGAAAATCTGGCTGATTTTATGGAAACCAAATTTGCTTCTCTCTCAAGGAGGATCTCGTGCAAGGCAAGGTGGAGCACGCCCAAAGGCACTCCAAGGACATAAATACAACCCCCTAGGCGCCCCAAGATGGTTACCCATCGAACAAATCATTCTACCGACGTCATTCACCAGAAAACCGCCGCCGCAAGATGAGGCAGAGAGTTAGATGAGCTCGTCGCAAGGATCAACACCGGCGGAGAGAAGGAAGCAAGAGGAGGACTCCAAGCCGCTAGCCTAGGGGTGTTCCCAAGCTTTATTGCCGCCATCTTCATCGACGACATTCTCCGGAGTCTCCATTACCCCTATGTGCTTCAATCCGTGTAAGATGATGTGGTAATGTCTCCGTTCATCCCTAGGGTTAGATGGATGCATGTTATGTGATCGCTACTTGATTCGTGGTTTCAATCTATTGCTTTTATGTTGATGATGCTTTGATGATTAAGGTTAGCTACCGTGTTTTTCGGGCGTATGATATCCGCTACTCCCATAGATTCCACCAACATACCATGTCCATCATAGGTCTAGTCACGATTACCTTCGCGTAGTGACAGTACGAGGGGAGGGAAAGGGCGAAACCGTGGTCACAACCCCCGGTAGATTGGTTTACCACTCTCGTGTAGTAGATGCATATCCATGTTATCCTAGATCCTAGGGAGGGAACGCTTATCTTTCTTAATCACTCTCTTGTGTCCACCCTTTACCATCTAGTTTAACCCCTAGATTTGTTTAATCAACTTAGATTAACTTAGGTTAGATTGTCTTTACCTTTAGATTAATATACTCTTTCAAAGGTTTCCATTCAACTAGATTAGTACTTGGTTAAGCGCTAGCAATCCCCTTGCTCCGCGGATTGACAAGAACCTTGGGAATCCCATGGTGAAAAAGGTGTAGGTCCGTACGCTTGCGGATCGTAGGTGGATACGAGTTTTATCCGTCTATAGCAACGCACGTGCATTTCTGCTTAGTAACTTAATAAAAGGGGTACTAAAAGTGGAAAGGGGGTATTGAATATTATCTGCGGTGAGCATGAAACAATTCAACATCTCTTTGTTGAATACCCGGTTGCTAGGTACTAGAGTACAGTTAGTATAACCTTTGGTATTAGAAAACCAAGGAGTATGAATGACATTTTTGGTGCATGCCTTGGGAGCTTTCGTTTTAAGCAAAAGAAACATGTTTTGCTTGTGTAGCGGATGTGTATTGGGCCATTTGACTTAGCACGTATAATATGGTTTTCCAAAGATCAAAACTTTATTTGTGCTTGGAGGTAATTTTGAAAAGCACTTTTTGGATCAAGAGTTGGGTGATCTTGACCAAGGAAGAGGAGCGGAGCAGCTTGTTGCTTGGAAGTCGAAGTTTGGAGACGACAACATTAGAAATTTTCAGCAAGTTGGCTGGAATTTGTTGATAAGGATCTCAAATTAGTAATTGCTTGTCGATTGATTAGGCTACTGTGACGCCCCAGGTTTTAAACTAGCGTCATTAGTGCTAATGACCGAATCACCCGAGTTAAACCGTCCGACACTGGTCAAACCTAGGTCAACCTGGGTCATCACCTCGAAAACCTCGCCAATGAACCGTATTGAACCCCTTGACCAAGTCTACACTCACCCATGGTAAACCCTTGGTCAAAGGCACGGTCAAACCCCGTTTAAACGCTGATGTCGGCGAATGTCGTCCGGAACTTTTGCCTCGTTCTCCAAATTTCACCTAACACTTCAAAATCTACCTTTATGAAAGTTGTCCAGTTTGTCGAGGGACACAACTTTCATGAAGATTGGCATTTCAAATTTTGAGTGGAAATTGGTGAAAAACTTGGTCGACTTATAGTACCTCCTGTTTCCCGCATCATGTCGGCATTCAAAGTTTGGCAGCAGTTTGTGCAAAATCCGTTGAGAAAAACATCATACGGCCTTTGTCAAAGTTGTAGGGGGTAGTGAGATCTACAACTTTCCTATTCATCACTTTGTACACTTCTATTCAACTTTTCGGAGTTTTGCACGTTCAAAGCAGGGTCCATCGACACGGTCACAGGCTGGCTGACGCCACGCCGTGCCACGACGTCGCGCGCGCCGCGCCCGAGTCGCGCCTGCCGCGCCGTACCCCCGGCCCGCGCCCCCATGTGCGCCTTCCCAAGGCCGGTGTTGCACCTTCCCAATGCCCCCTTGCCCGAGGGCGCACCCACCCCAAGGCATGCGGGAGCTCGTGCCGTGGCGTGGCGGGCGCGCGCGCCCGCGCGCCGGACGGCCGCGGGCGCGGCCGGTCGCTGGCGGTGCGCGCCCGGCCCTCGCCCGGCGGGTCCGCGACGTGGCGAACGTGGCCTATAAAGGGGCGGACCGACCGCGCGCATTTGCGCTCACGTCGCCGTCTCCCCGGTCCGCCACAGTGTGCCATGGGCGCCGCCACCGGTGAACAAATCCGCCGCTCCTTCCTACGATTCCGTGGCTAGCCCAACACCCCGCCGAGACCCCGTAGAAGCTCAACCCTCCTCTTATTGCGCAGTTGTTCCCCCTACCTCCCCGGAGCACGCACCACCGCGGCCGCCACCCGGGTGCGCCGCCAATGGCCGTCGCCGGCTGCCTCTCCGCCCGGTCCAACCTCCCAAATCGGGCTTAGGGCACCCCTGGACCACCCCATGACCATCCCCGGCCGGCCCCGCCGCCGGACCTCGCCGGAATTCCACCACCCGCGTCGGCCACCGCCCCGGGGGCCACATTGCGAGGTGAGGAAAAATTCAGAGGGCTTATCCACAAAAGAAGGGCACGGTTGTGAAACTGCAGAAAATTCAGGGGCCTGACTGCAAAGTTGTAACTTAAATAGTACATGTGATTTGCAGAAAATTGTAAAATGCGTAGAAAATCGTAGAAAAATCAGACAAATGTAAAATCAATTTTGTTGGATTCTTTGTAAAATATCCTACAACTTTTGTCATTCTTGCCTGAGCTAGTTCGTCATAGTTTTTGCATGAAAAATAGGAATGTAAAAACCCTAGATCTGCAATATCTCAAAATCCATAACTCCTCTGTAGCTAATTTTTTAATATGTTGTGTGTTAGGTCATGAATAGCTTCTGTACCAAAAATTGCACGAAGTTATGTTGTAAATCGTTTTATAAAAATTGTTTTCATTTTCTGCAGAATCTGCATAAATGATTTTTATAGCTAAAAATAATTAGATTTTTGCAACCAACTTTTGCATACTGTCTTGTTATTCCAAAACACACTCTGGCGAATTAATCACAATTTTATAATCAAATAAATGTTTATTCTTGAAAAATGCTTGATTTTCTTTGAAAATACATAAGTCAAGTTTCACAATAGTTCTATGTGTATATGCTGCATTCCTAGGTTAGTTTTGGACCATATAACATGTGTGAGAAAGTTTGGATCATTTTGATGAGTATTTATTTTTGTGTGCATTTACCCTGTCCTTCTAGCTAGCTTTTGTTATTTTCAGAAATAATTAATTTCTAGCAATCCAAAGCACGCATGTATGTCCAGTGGCTTGTTATAGGTGTTTAGTGTGTAACACACCCTTCCACTGAATTTCATTAATTAATTTCATGAATAAAAGCTATGAAGGCCATTAAGGGCTTATTAGTCATTTAAATGGGAAAAATCACCAACCCATCTTTAATAACCTTGTGTGTGGTTGTAAATCATTTTAAAAGGCTAAATATACCCACCCACTACTGTTTGTGAAGTTAAATTAAATTATTTACATATATATGTACACAATCACTATCAAAAATAATTTTTAATAAAGAGCTGCATATTGTTCCTTTTGGAAGAGTATGCTGAATGTATTTCTTATCTCGGTGAATGTGCCCAACCAATACACCCCATGGATGTCATTTATTGTTTATGGTTAATTAAATTAAAAATCAACAAATGAACTTTGCAATTGCATCTTCGTATAGATCTTTCCGCCGGTAGACGTACGCTCGTGCCGGAAGGAGGAAACGAAGGTACCGACGAAGAGCTGCAGTACGTGGACGTAGCTCAAGACCTGGACCCAAGTCCAGAAGGGCCCAAGGCCAACCTTGCCAGCGAAGGCAAGCCCCGGATCATTAACCCCGTCTTTAAAATTTTGCAATTATCTTTTTCTATGAATGTGCATTTACGTTTCAGGAGTTGAATTGAAACCCTAGATGCATGATCCCTAGGTACCTGTGCTCTATCACTAGTATGCTAGGTCGATAGCTGCTTTGCTATAGGACCAGTACAAGTCGAGTGATGTTCGTCACTCGCGAGAATAGGTTCTTATGTTGGAATCATAAGATCTTTATAAATGGATCGCTCATGTGGTAAGAGCATGGGATTTGGGCTCCGGTCCGGTGGCTTTCGTGGGCTAAGCTTTTGAACGTACTAAGCACTTGTCGGGAATGGGACCGGTAAGCCTAGTACCTTAATGAGATGGCGCGGGAACTTTTCCCTACTACTCTTGAGTATTCACCTAACCGGCTAGCTACCGGGAAGGGGGTGCATGTGTGAGACTGGGTGCCTCGCGGGGTATGCCAGCTAACCTTGTACCCATGACTGTAGGCTCTGCTCCCAACCCGAGGACTTTTGGGAACTGCCTGGGATGTTGTCCTTGCGGGAGCAGCCTACCGTGTGTTTAGGTTTACCTTGCAAGGTTTAAATCAATCGATTGTCGGCCTCTCACCGTTATCCGAGACTGCTTAATCAACTGGCCATGATATCCCGTAATGATGGAACTCGGTGAATATTGTTGTATGAATTAATTGCTTGTTCAATTCTTGATTGAATTAGATGGCACACTTAGAAATTGTAATCAACTAGAACTTGTGCTAAAATATTGAAAGTAAGGATCTACTCTTAGTAGTTGTTCAGCAAAAGAAACTACACCGGCCAAAAGCCTTTCATGTCTAGAGTTTGGTGATGTAGTTATCACCCGACGGTTAAATCTTGCTGAGTATTAGTATACTCAGCCTTGCTTTAAAACTGTTGTTGCAGGTGTTGTTGACCGGAAGGGTGACGACAAGTGATGACATCACGAATGGCCTCATGTGATGTTTACCGTTGCGCTAGCCTAATTTATTTCCGCTGTTTTCAAACTCTGAACCTTTACTCCATGTCATGAACAATGGTTTGTAATAAATTGGTTTTAATCGTGTTGTACTCTGGACTCGCCTTCGCGTGAGTTTTAATGCATATGTCGATCCTCTGTTTGAATTCCAAGTGATTTACCGGGCGTTAACCCGGCAACTAACGACAGGATGATACTTTATTATTGCTTAACGACCAAAGTGGATCGGTCTTAGGTGATAGTACGGTATTTTCCTGGGCGGGTTGTCACAGCTGGTATCAGAGCGATTGCATGCACCAGAACTTAATTAACAATCTTAATCACATGATTTTGAATAAAAGTTTCCAAGATTGCTTGGATTTGCAAAACATGTTGGTCCTTTAAGGATAAATTAGACCGAGAGGCCCTAGAGGGTATTATTGGGTTCTTTCAGGTGGCTTATTAACCTATGGTTTATTTTGCTAACTTCCAGCACATTTACTTTATGTCAGACTTATTTTCTTGCACAACCCAACTAGATGAGCCACGTGTTTTATACGTGTGTTGTACCGCATCACGGGAATTGTGAGGGTTGATGGAGTGATCCATTCCACGGATCCCATCTTCGCGTCTGATTATGAGTTGTGTTGTCGCCATGTGTTTTATACGTGAGCATTCTGCATGTCGAATATGCGAGGCAAGGATACACTCCATTCAAACAGAGGATGTCCGAGGTTGGACGCTGTCCATGCAGCGGCTTAACGCATGGATGCCGTTTCTATAGTGAACGGTAATGTCTGTGGACGCTTTCATAAGTGCTGGCATGAAAGGTTCGTTGTGTTCTGTGATCTTCTGCAGGTACCCTAACCTCGTTTCGTAAGTCACTAAGTGAGTGTCGACTAGATCTCGACTAGTTATTATAGGAAGATACGTGTATGTGCCATGCCACCGGCGCTAACTTCGAGTTTTGGCTTGATTGCCTTGTGAGGACGAATAGGACGTCTTGCATCATGCTAAAAGTCATGGGGAAACCTAAACTGAACCCATATTTGTTCATGTGCCCTCTAAGGTAAAATAGTGATAGTGTGTTTTGTCCTGCCTAGCCTCTCAATTGTAGATGTGTTGTTGTGCACAAATTTTATTAGAGTTGTTGTAGATCGTTGTCCTCGTCCAAGAATCTTTTTTCTAGGTGATCTCTATCGAGGTTGCTCCAATCGAATCTAGTTTCTGCTCGCCGAAGTTCGCGATCATAACTTAGGTATACCGCAAGTTATGTTCGGTTAGTCAACCCTTGTCTTGCTATCTTCCAGGAACCATTTGAAATCTTACTAAGATAACCACCTTCCTAACCTTCTAGCTCAACCTTGCGTACCCAACTTGAGTCCCCTAACCTTGCTAAGTTGCTACGCAGATTTGAGAAGAATTCTTGACTCTGGTTTGAGTTAGGAAGTTCGGTTTCCAATTACTAGAACTTTGTATCATTAGGTATGCTTGCTCGTATCAAGTTCAGCCTATGATGGTATTTTAGTATTGTTGACGCAAAATGTGCACCTAGCGTCAAGCACACAGCAAGCCGAACAAGCTAGCTTCACACGCGCAAAGAATCACAAGACGTGCCAGTCAATTTTCCCTGAAAATTAACAAAAGACAAAGTAGTTAGATACCAAAGCTTGGAACTTGCCGGGTGGTACCAGACAGTTCCATATTTGCGGCTAGGAAGCCAAACGGGATGACACATAGCTATAAAGAGCTATCTGCCAATAAACTGAAACCATTCGGGAGCTTGTAAAAGGAAAAGTAACATAGCCGAATGGATGACGTAAGCGTGATGGCGATCGGAATCTGTTTGAACAAAAATGTACGTACGCAGGACCACGACCGATCCCCATGGTGATTAACATTAAATAAATAAATAAAGTAAAGCGCGAGCATAAACATGTAATAAACGAGCATGCATAGATCCAAAGCACTAGTCTACCTCATGTCTAGGTACTTTAAAACCCGTCGAGTACGATGCCAAACAAATCTATCCACCGCATGATACAACTTGCATGGGGATCATACCACTTTCCACAAATAGATCTATCCACCGCATGATACAATCTAAATAAGGAAAGCTAAAAGCATACATTATTTAAAACATGATTTATGCACGTGTTCTACTCGTGAAGAAACATAACCGAATACGGCTGAACAGCCGATTCGGGGTCCATGAAGAACGAACGAACATTACCAAGCGAAATAAATCTATCAGATTGATTTGAAATCTAATCCACCGGATGACTAGCTCCAAAGCAACCCAAAAACCTGCATCTACCGCGTGATACTCAGTTCTTTCAAGATTTATACCAACGTTGGCAAGCTTGAACCCGCAACACGTAACAATCTAGATCGATTCGGTTTCGGCTATCGGAAAGCACGTGAATCACGTGTTAAAATATCCCAAGGCACGAATTCTACTCGCATAAGGACCACAAGAGGGTGTTACATGAATTTAAACATAAAGTAAAACTCAAAGCAACACGGGGTAACTTAATGAATCTATTGGATCTTGCCAAAATCCAATAGAGCCGATAACTAGCCTCAAGCTAGATCTTAGCCTACCGCATGGCTTATGACCTAACAAGAAACCCTCTTGAACCAAGCTTGAATCTACCACATGACACGAAGCATGGTAACAAGACTACTTGCATCAGATCTAAATCCACCGCATGATACTAGATATTATACAAGGTTGCCGGTACTCACGGAGGTCGACGGATCGATGAACCCTCTCGAAGAACTCGACGACACGACAAATGGACTCTAGGGTTTGGCATAAGGACGGTTTGTATTGAGAATGATTGTATATATTACATACATTCAGGGCTCATATTTATACCTTGCCGAGTACAACCTCGAATGGATTTGTTGCCTAACTTATCTCTAAGCTTGATCGCTTATCCATCCATTCATCCTTCCTGCTTGAGCCACGTCACCGTCCAATCCCGCAAAATCAGCTCAACTGTTCCCTTGCCGAACGGAAGCAGATAGCCGACCGCGGATCTTTCTGCCGAATACATCTGAGAAAAACCTTCCTTCCACCGGACGGACTCCTCATCGAGCCGGACCCACAAGTCAGACTCCTTACCAAATTTTGGTGTTAACACATGCCCCTTCAATTGCGGGATAAAAGTGATTTTGTTCCGGAATTGACTCCAGCCACAAACATTTTCAAATCGAATATGTCAACACCTGTTCTCTTTCTTCACAATCCGCCGGAATCCTCGTCTGGATCCAAACCCTAGATCCCCTTGTTCTGAGCTCAAATCCCCAATGGCGGCTCAAAACCAAGCTGCTCAGGTAAATTCTCCTCCCGTAAGCTTCAATCGGCATTTAAGTTTTCAATTTTACCTGAGATTTCTTTTCCGCTTTCCTTCAGGAGCCTTCCACTGAGCTTTTGATTCGCACCGAGGCCAATTCAAGATCCTACTACCTTGGTCCCGTGGGAAACTCTGATCCTCGAGATTTCATCGCGGCTGAATCTCAAACGATCCCATTCAAAGCGGCTCTGTCCCCACCTCCTTAGTGGCAGGATGCTTTCAAGAACTGGCCCTTGCCTCCAATCGCAGGCTGGAAAAATTGGTACCAGAGGATTCTTGCAGACAAGAGTGTCAGGACCCAGAACTGGGATACCCTTCGCATTGCTCAGTGCCTGGAGTTATCTTTGGCCGAGACCCCCAAGAATGAAGACCTCCGATAGCGGCTTGCCATTTTTGGTCAAACGGCGTCAACGCCTTCCTCTTTGGCCACAGCCCGATGTCTCCAACTCTGGCCGATGTGTATATGATCACCGGCCTTGACATTATAGGATCCGTTCAACCCTGGGATTTCAGAAGTTCCTCACGACAAACAGGGGTGAAACTAGGGAGCGGATACAAGAACTATATCCTGAACCACATGAAGGACGGCCCCCTCGGTGAAATTGAATACAGGGCGTTTCTGAACATGTGGCTATGCAGGTTCATCTTCTGTGGTAAAGCCAATGAGTCTACCCTGAATCACATTGCAATGGCTTCTCAACTGGTCAGTGGCAACCGCTTCCCCCTTGGGAAATTCCTCCTAGGCAGTGTGTACCATATGCTTCATCAAACTGTCACCCAGATGTACACCAGCCAGAGGATAGCATGTGTCAACGGTCCCTGGTGGTTTGTTCAAATGTGGCTGCAGCTACACATGCATCAGATTGTTGGTGTTGATTTGAACACCTGGCTCTTCCCTTCATCCAATCATCTTGAAGGGGAAGCCCAAACCACCAGAGTATGCCAGACTTATGGAGAAGCTGCTTCAACCGTTCTTATTCAGCAGGATATCATCCAGCTTTTCGAGCTATTCTTCAAAGGTTTCCAAAATCCTCTCTGGCTCCCTTATCTGGACAATGATAATTTGATTTTCCCTTGTGAATTCTCCTTTGAAACCGAACACCAAGATGGGAGATTCCTGGAGATCCTCAATATCATAATCCGCCCATGCATTCTGCCAGCTGAATTCAATGGAGGAAGGCTGACGTATAGCACTTATGAATATTATCAGCCCAACGTAATGGCTCGGCAACTTGGATGTGGCCAGATGCCCCCAAGACTGTTTCTGCATGAATTCCTCAAGCCCAGAGAGGACATCAAAGAACTCATGCACAGTAGCAGAGTCTTCCATTATGTGTGCAGTCCCACTGTCTACACCTGGCCTTTTGTACCCACAACAATAGCTCACTCCACCTTCAACTCCTGGTGGCAAGAATTCCATGATCATATCTTCAGTGAGTCTATACACTTGTTCTATGCAGAGTTGATGCCTGATTTTCAGCCAACTTCAGAGGTAACATGATTAACCATTGAATCAGACATTTCCTCTTTCAATCATGATTCTGACCTTACTTCTTTTACCCACAGAACACAGTGCCTGCCCCTCGAGCCAGGAATATTGCCTACAATGCCGTAGGCCCGATCTCAGCACTGGGATTCAGGTCCCAACCCTGGCTCAGCTAATGGCTAGGTTTGCCACAACAGACCCAAGTACGTCCCGGCCTTCTTCTGGCGATAGGAGGCAAGGCTTGTCTCTGATTGCTCCTCCAAATGCCAAGAGGAGAAGAACTATCAAGAAAGTCCTTGTTGAGGTAAAAATCTTTCCCTTTCTTGATTACAAGATTACTCTGTTCTGATAAATCACATCTTGTGCATTTTCAGACTAGAAATCAGCAATCTTCAGTTTCAGGACCTGCCAATGCCCCATCCACTGGTATTGACCTTCACTGTCCTCTTCCTTGAGGATGAACACTGGCATTTATCTTTTAATTTGGCACTTGCAGAAGAAACAATGGAAGAACAACTTGTGGACGTCCCAGTGTCTCAACAAACAAGTCAACCCAGGGTTGAGTTACCTGTCCAAGTGGAAATCTCATCTTCATCAGGGACTCAATCACCCCCTGTTCAAACAGAAGCAATAAACTCTCCAGAGATGAGTTTCCCAATCCAACCAGAATCATCAAATCCTCCAAGGGTCCAATCACCTGCTGGTCATGCAGAGACATCATCCCCAGTGGAGGTGAACCCATCTCCTCTTCAGCCAGAAGCCCCTGAGTTGCCAGCAACTGCATCAACACCTTCTCACTTAGAAGCTTCAGCTCTACCTGGAACACCTCCTTCACCTGTGGTTGCTCCTGAACAAAGTCCTGCCCCAGCTCAAGAAATCAGACATGAGGTACTCATTTGCACTTAACTCTGCTACCTTTTACTTTCAGCACTCCTAACTTCGGCAATACTGCTTCCTTAGGATCAGGCCCCATCATCATCAAGTCTATCAACAGGGAACAACCAGTTGCCGAAGCGAGGGAAGGAGTGCATCAAACCCCGTCAGAGGAAGTGTTAGAAAAGCTCAGGGAGATCTTTGCCTGGCTGGAAAGAGATGCACGAGATCAGTTCAAGGATCTCGATCACTTTGAAGAAATGCTCGAACCTATTAGCCAAGAACTCCCTGAGGACATCAGTGCCTCTCTTGCATCTATCTCTGGCCTGGAAATTCACTACGTGCCCATAAGGCAAGCTTTGAGGAAGGTGTCCTCCCGCCCAGCTGTTGAAAAGAAGAGGGCCAGTGCTGAACAAGCCATGAAAGGGGCACAATCTCAGACGGAGAGCCATAAAGATACATTGGCCAATCTGCAAGCTTCTTGTGATTTAAAAATTGCCAGAAAAGCTGCTCTGGAGGCAGAACTGAGAAGCCTGTCAACTGAGATAGAGGCCAATAACAAGAAAATAGCCGAGCTCCCTGGATTGATAGAGAAGACCCAAGAGGAAGCAAAATCGGCTATAGTCAAGGTGAAACAATGTGATGCAGAACTTACCACCTTGTCTAGTGCCCAGAAAGATTACCAGGAGCGGTTGGATAATTTTCGCCAAGCAACATCAAATGTCCGCAGTGTAATTGCGAAATACTTGAACATTTAGATGCTTCAATTGATGTATAACCGAATTGGTCGCTCTTGTATTATCTGTTCTTGCATTTTATTTCCTTTTTCTTCTGCGCACCTTCAAATGTAATGCTGAACGACCCATTCGGCAAAGAAATGCCAACACCCGAATGGCACTTTGACTCCTCTCAGCCAAGCCAGTCAACTGAATATGACTCAGCCTAGAACTCCAAGCGACCCATTGGCGGACTGGTCAAGGAAACCTTTCCACCTTCCGATTTTCTTGGGATATGCACCACGATCCAGAGCCACGACTTGAGGCCACGATCTGTCTTGCCAGGCCTATAAATGAAACCGTAGGTGCCCCTAGCTCTCCACCAAGCCTTTAGCTCTCAAATCTTTGTCAATCTCAACTCTTCTTCTCCTTTCCAAACAGTGCACATCCCAGAGTAGCATGGTGCGCCGCCTCAACTGACGCCGCGCCTCTGATGAGGCGGAGGGGAGTAGCGCCAATGCGCGCCGGAGGCAATGATCGTCAATTCCCCTTCCTTGATTCATCTTTGATCTTCTTTTGTTTTGACAATCATCCTTTTCTCATGTTGATTCAGTGGAATCCATCTCTGGCACGCCGGTCGGCCCCTTCGGACGACTCCTCGGAGTCGGCGGCCCACTCCCCGTGCCCTACGGGGAACTCGACGCTCTCCGCTTCAAGGCGGAGCTGGAGACGGCCCGGCGCGGGGGGCGGAGGATGTCTCCAAAAAGGCGGGCATAGCCGAGGTTGGAGTGGGAGGACCAGCGCAAGCAGCCTGCGGAAACCATCGACGGTACAGCTCTGAAATCAATTTTTGATCCAATCCGGCCTTTGATGCTAATCTCCTTTTTTCTTGCACCTTGCAGCCGCGATGCCGAGCTCAACCAGGTCGAAGATCTTTGGTGGAGCAAGCGGCCGACAAGGTGAGAGCACGATGCTAATCTCCTTTCTTCTTGCACCTTGCGGCCGCCGATGCGAGCTCAACCGGTGAAGATCGGCGGTGGAAGCCGGTGGCCAGGCTAGGTGAACGCCCACGGTGACACGCGGCGGAGGGCCTGGCTGCGGTGGAGCACGCGTTGATGAGGTGGCCACCATGGCGTTCGCTTGGGCACCACCACCGGGCACGGCCGCCATGGCGACGCACACGGACGTCGACCTATCCCACCGGGCGCGCGGCTTGGGGCGGCGCGCGAGAAGACATCAAGGGAGATTGAGCTCATCTTGGAGCGCCTCGACGGCCACGGCGACGCCATTGCAGAAATCACCCATCCCCGATACTGTCTTGAACGAGGGCTGTTTGACTAGATTGTATTAGGGATGTTTGAATATCGGCAATAAATAAAGAACTTTTGAATTACGTGCTTGTCTTTGCGATGATCTCCTTTACGTTTGCGTTCGGCACACGGAGCACGGCCTCGGGGGACATCGGCGCTCGTTGCCAGAGGCGAACGCGAGTGTCGCATGGCTGCGGAGGCACTAGTGGGGGGTAAATGTTTACGACCTCTTCTTGACTTCGTGCCCACATTTGGATTTCTTGCCCCCTAACATCACTCCTCTTGTTCCCGGATGTCTCGACGGGTACAACAATGCGAAAGCGGCTTGGGACGGCTTGGTGGAGGCCGCCGTCATGGTCACCCCGGTGCATTCCAAGTTGCGCGTCCACGGTGGTCTGGAGCAGGCGAAGAGGGAGCGATCGAAGAAGCAAAGAAAAGATTGAATCATACTTTCGCTTCTTTCTCCACGCCTGTCAGCTTCCCACCTTCTCAGGTCTGATCACCGGGATTGTTGGACGTAACTTTGCAAGAAGCGAGTTGTAATGTAGTTTTGTGCTAAGGGCAATGCCATCTGAGCAGCGGCCGTTTCTTGCACATTTGTGAATTTTTTGTTCTAGAGGCGGCATCGTTCTTGAGCGCAAGTTTGTTGTGTCGGTGCATGTAATCACTTTGTTGGTGATCATCGATCGATTTCAATGCTAGGATAATATTTCTTCAAATATCTTCCATTTATTGCGGCGGAAAACTCTTCTCCTAGTAAAGTTTTCAATATGTATGCATTACCGAGGCACGCATCGACCACCACGAAAAGGCCCTTCCCGGATTAGGAGACCATTTCTTGAGATTCGCTATGTTTAGTTCCAATCGGCAATAGCGCTTTCCAAACCAATCACCTTACCGCAAATTGCACGACTTTTACTTTCTTGTTATAGTACTTGGCAACCCGCGGCTTGTTCTTCTCGATGTTTGCCGGGGCCCTAAGATGGATCATGTGTAAATCCTCTAGCTCATCCATCATTAGGCCACTCTGTAATCCTTGGAGCTCAAATCTTTACGTAACACAACTCTCCTTAAATCTGTTGCATCTCCCAAGGTAGAAGCGCATGATGCCCATAAACCAATTCATAAGGAGAGGTTTTCGTAGCTCCATGAGGGGCCATTCGGTAAGCCCCACGGTGCCTCCTGAGGTACGAATGCCACCTTCTTGGCTTCGGTCGATCTTCTTTTGTATCGGCTTGATCATGATCTTATTAGAAGCCTCAAGCTTGACCATTAGCTTGGGCATAATAGGGAGAAGAGTTAAACAATTTGATCCCCATGCTTTCGGCAAACTTTTTGAACTCCGGGGATACGAATTGGGCCCCTTGACCGGTTGTGATTGTCGAGGGATCCCAAACGCGATAGATGATGTGCTCCTTGACAAATTCAACCATGTTTTCGACGTCACCTTATTCGGTGGGATCGCCTCAACCCATTTAGTAAAATAATTCGTAGCCAAAAGCACGACCTTATGCCCCTTCTTCTGGATGGTGGATTAATCGGCCAATCAAGTCTATACTGGCCCACGAATGGCCATGGCTTGATGATGGGATTCAATGCTTTGGCGCGGGGACTCTTTGAATATTTCCAAACCTGCTGGCAATCTTGACATCCCTTGTAATACTCAAAGCAATCCTCTAATATCGTCGGCCAAAAGCACACGGCTTGCACGATGACCCATTTCATGTGGTAGGCCGATTGGTGTGCTCCACATATCCCATCGTGCACTTCGCTCATCATGTTCTTGGCTTCTTGGACCCGGAGCATCGTAACAATACCCCATCTAATGATTTATAGAACAAATTGTCATCGAGAAGAACGAATTTTTATGGCCTTGTACACGAGCTTCCTAGAGACCTTTCGGGATGGGTCCTTCAAGTAATCAACGATCTCTTTTCTCCAATCATCTTCTGCAAGATCACGTCCCCGAGTTGCACATACATACTGCGGCAAACGCTTCTTGACTCTCTTTGTAGCCGAGAGGCGCTTTGAGCCGGCTTGTTTGCTTCTTCATTATGTTCCCTAGGAATATCTTTGTAGAGTTACCAACGGGAAGCTCTTCAAGATTTCCACTGCATTCTTCGTAGTAACTCCCTCGGCGACTTCACTTTTGCATTCGTATTGGCCGTTCAATTGCTTGATTACCCACTACGAGTCTCCATAAACTCCAATTGAAACGGCCCGGCTTCTCTCAAATATTGAAGCCCTCGAAAGCGGTTGCCTCGTACTCGGCTTTGATTGTTTGTAACGGTCAGGTTTGTATAGGGATAGCAAATTCAAACATCTCACCCCTAGGCGAAATTAGTAGGATCCCTACTCCCCCACCTTTACCACACGACGATCCATCAAAAAATAAAGCCCGAGGAGTAATTTCAAGCAAATCAATCGATGGATCGCGATGTTCGGTTATAAAATCGGCAATGATGCTGTCCCTTTATAGCCTTTGCCGATTCGAACTTTCAACTCAAACTACGATAGAGCCAAGATCCATTTGCCAATCCCGCCATTCAAAATTGGCATAGATAACATATGTTTTATTACATCAAACTTCGAATACACGGTTGCATTCGGCATTCAACAAGTAGTGCCAAAACTTTGTACACGAATAGTACACGCACGAGCACGGCTTCTCTGCGGCCAGAATACCAGTTTTCGGGGATCGAGTAGTTTTCGGCTAAGATATGCCACTACCGCTCCTTTACGGTCGAATTCTTGAATAAGGGCCGATCCAATGGTTTGGGTATCGGCCGCCACGTACAACTTGAAAGGCTTATCCCGGTGAGGAGGGACCGGCAACGGTGGCTCCTTCATGTGTGCTTGATCTCATCGAAAGCCTTTTGTTGTTCGTCGCCCCATGTGAACATTGGTCTCTCTTTAGCTTCAACGAGTGGAGAGAACGACAAAACTTTACGTGACAAATTTGAAATGAATCTCCTCACAGAAATTAATTTTGCCGAGCGGTGATTGTAACTCCTTGAGATTAGTTGGAGGAACAACTTCATCGATGGCCTTCATGCTCTTCTTGCCAACTTCAATTCCCCCTTCGTGGACCAAAAATCCCAAGAACTCTCCGGTGATACCCCAAAAGCGCACTTGTTTGGATTCATCTTTAAACCATGCTTTTGGGTACACTCCAAGGTCCTTTTCACATCTTCCAAATGTGTGTCATGACTTAGGGACTTGATCACCACGTCATCGATGTAAATTTCCACAATTTTCGGCGTCGACTCGTGAAAAATGTAATTCATGGCTCGGCCCGATAAGTTGCCTACGGCATTTTTAACCCAAATGTCCATGACTATCCATTCAAGCAGAGCCTATATGACCGGGACATCGGAAGGCCGTCTTCGATATATCCTCTTATTGCCATGAATATTTGGTTGTATCCCGCATTGCCATCCATGAGCCAGATCACTCTGCGTCCGGTGCGGCGTCAATCAACAAATCGGCGATAGGCATGGAGTAACCATCCATCGGAGTAGCTACTGATTCGAGGTCCACTGAAATCTGTGCGGAACCCTCATCTTTCCATTCTTCTTGTAAGCAGAGACAATGTTAGAAATCCACTGCGCATATCTGCATGGCGAACGAAGTTTGCATCAAGTAATCTTTCAACTTCTTTCTTCACATCGGCCAATACCTCATCCTTGTAGATTTTCGGGGTGGTTGCTTGTATGGTTTGAAACCGGATTTGATTGGCAACCGATGCTCAACGATGGAATGATCCGGTCCGAGGCATCTCCGAATAATCCCGGGCGAAGCAATCTTTATATTCCTTGAGCGACTTGATTAATTCCTCCCCGAAGTCCGGTTGCAAGTTTGCGGTGATGAACGTCATAGCTTCCAATATCAACTTCTTCTAACTTATCGAGTGACATGAATCCTCGCCCCAACTTGCCATCGGTGCCATCGACGGGGTTCTCCATTAAAAATTACTATAAGGACAGGCTAGCTGAATCAGGTACATGGTGATCGGTTCTTGCCGACGGGTTCAACGGGACCTTCTCCCCGATCTTTCACGAAACGAGTCAATGCCTTGATACTCCCCGAGAAAAGCTGGTTCCATGTTTGCAACACTCACGAGTCATACTGCTTGGACAACCTCAATATCATCGTCCACCCATTGGATGAGTACTAACGATGCATGGTGGATGGGACACGACGAGTGGCATGAATCCGGTCCGAGCCAAGCGGTTGGGCGTAGGCTCCTTTACCTTCGATAACAAAGAAGGTCGTGAGCGGTGTCTTGGACCCGGTCCATCGGATCCACGTGAGTGCATCCCTTGGTGTACGAAGGATTCCCGGCGAAATCGTTCGGTATTATGCTTGTAGGCGTCGGATCGGCGGGGCCCATGCCAAGTTTCTGAAGGTGGTGTACGGCATTACGTTGACTAGCAGCTCCACCGTCGACAAACATCTTGGTCAATGGCTTGCCATTGACATACCCCCTCAAGTACAACGGCCTAATGTGTCGATTTTTGGCCGGTTTGTCGAAGAATGGCTTGCTTGGCTAGCACCACGGTGCGCCATCATCCCTCGATCTGCTCATCATCTAGGGCGCCTCTTCCCTTGCCAACTTTGATTAGCGAGGCCATAAACTCATTCGGCAAAAAATATACCATGCATGTTGGAGCCGAACGCCTTGACCCTTCGAGTTGATCCTTCGGACGCCACACACCGCCTTGTTTGGATCCCGACTTTGCCTCGGTTCTGGTTCCTCAGCGTTGAATCCGTCTCTTCGACTTTTCCTTAGGCCGGGCGGGCACCGTTGCCCCTTCTACCGGATGTACTCGTCTTCGTCCTACTCTTGATCGGCCCACCTTAAATCGGCTTGCCTTTTCCTAGGATGATCAATGATTTCAATTTTTGGCGCCGATCCTCGTTGGGATGGATCCTTCCAATTCTCTCATGGACGGATCGGCGATTGGCGATCTCTGCTGTGCTCAAAATACCCATCCTTGCACTCGGGCGGTTCCTCGGCATGGGCGGCTTCAAACCCTCGTTCTATCGAGTGCACGAAGAATGCACATCCCCGGTGCGCGCGCCTCGCTCGCGCATGTATTCGCTCCCGAGGTCTCTTCGTGTGCCTCTTCTTCGGCTCCGCGTTTCTCCTCCTCGTATCTTCGCTTGGTAGCGCTCTTTTTCCAGCGGCGGCGCCACTTGTTTGAGGAGGATACGCGTGGTCACCCTGGGCTTGGTTACGGATGATTCCCGGCTTCGATGTGGCTTTTGAGAATGCGGGGGGCTTCACCATCTCTTTGCTCCAAAGTTACTTGTCGCTCGGGTCCTTTGTTCCATCTGCCTAGCCCTGGCTGAGTCGGGACGACCTTGCCCTTCTCCTCGGCCGTCACCATGTTGACGGAAAAGCCCACCATGTTCGAGGGAAGGGGTGTCCATCCAACTTCATCTTGTTGTCAGAATTTGAGGTGTCCCTCCTGGATGGCCTTTACGGATCCTCATCCACGAAGACCTGCGGTCGTTGATGGAGTGTGAGTTCTACCGTCGTGGAAGCGCGCGTAAGCTTCTCCTTTACCCCATCGGGCGAAGGCATGGAATGCCCGCCGGGCAATCGGTTCGGCCTTCCTTCACTAGGAGCTCCAAACGGCTTTGTTGACGGTTAATAGTTGTATCAAAGTTCGTTTGTGACTTGCAAGCGGACAAGTCTCCGTCGTAGTCAAGGGACCCTTCTTCCCTCGAGTGGTGAACCCAAGGTATCGAATCAGGTGGAACAATGTGCAACGCAAGGATTCGATCTAGTAAAGCAAGGTAAGCTATCTTATGAAAGGTAAGTTGCATCTAATCTACTAACTCATAAAGAAAACGAATCTAATCTAATCTACTAAAGAGGTAACAAGAGAAAGCAAGAGATAACCAATCTAGAGAATCTAGATCATGCTTATGTTGTAGCTCCAAACAAGATAGATGAAGATAGAAAAGCGAATCTCATTAAAAGCATCTTTAAATCGTGGCCTTCCCATCAGGCCTACGAAAACATCGCCTTTCGAGACCCTAGATTCTGTCACAACGTATCCTTTATTCATGCGGGGAGCTTAGGGCGAGTTCGATAGAACAAGTTGAAATCACTTGGCCGTGTCGGTATGCACCTCTAGCCACCGCGGCTACAAGAGCACCCTATGTAATCTAAGCTGCAAACTAGATCGTAGAAGAAGCAAAACCAAGAAGAAAACAAAATCATCGAGAAGGCACTTAATCGCTAGAAATCGGATTCACTTACAAACTTCACCATGAATGATTACATGAACAAGATCACCACGGGGCCCTCCCTCGATCTTGATCCTCGCTCGAGAGACTCAGAACGTGGTCTTCCATGCAAGGTTCCCACGTCGGCCGGAGAGCCCTAGACAACTAGCACGACCCTCATCTTCAAGTTGGTGTCCCTCAAGCTTCTCTCGCTCCTCGGCGGCGGATTACGACTTCGGTTCTGCGTGGCTCTCGGTCGAGGGGCTATTTATAGCACGAGAAGCAATTAGGTCAAAGGAGAGGCCGATTGGGCCCCGAGGTGGGCCCAGGCCGGCGGCACAGGCCCCAGTCGGCCCATCCCGCGGCTGCTTCGCCGGTGTTGCTTCCCACGTCTTCTAGATGTTCTCCCCTTTTGCATGTGGGCCCTTGACGTCGGTTTCTCTCTCGGGTGGACTCAACTCCTTGTCTTGCAAGATTAGCGCACTTTTTACGGTTCGAGTCCTCGGAGTTTATCATCTTCTCGGGCTTGGTCCTTGGGCTCTTGGAGTCATGTTCACTTCATTGCTTGACTTGTATCGGGCTTCAAGGTCTTGTCATGAGGTGCTTAATGAACTTATCCAGGAAGTCTTGCTTTCAACGTTAAAACCTAGTAAACACATAACTCCAAAACCGACATGCACAAGTGAACTTGTTATACCACGGGGGTTAGTACCAATGAATAAGATACAAAAGTCATGCCAACACGAAGGTAAACTCATGGCTAGGTTGACGGATTTTCACCGTCAACATCTCCCCCATGCTTAAACCTTGCTCGTCCTCGAGTAAGCCTTCGATGGATATCATCGTTGCCAAACAATGTTTAAACCTTGCACTTGATCATACATGAAAAAAAACATAATGCTCTCAAAGTTTAATTCGTTAAAGTTCCATAATGTACTAGCCTTCACCTCTACGGAGGGTAGATTCTTATTAAGCTTATCCCACAAGTATTAACATGCTCACAAAGTTTAAATAGACCTCGAGAATTTTTGAAATAAAGAAACGAGATAAAGAAAAGCGCTAAACCAAGTTCCTGAAATTTAAATCACCTGCATGTTGCTCATGAACTCTCATCTCACTTGTCTCTCAAGCCCTATATATTCTACTCCTTTCCTCTCATATATATATGTGTGGTAGGCTTTATATGGAGCTTTGGGAAAGTTTAGTCCTAACAAGATTTTATAAATGAGGTGTTGTCAAAACAAGACAAGCTTCTCATGGTCTTACGAGATAAATAAATATGCAAATAATCCAAGATTTATAGCAATAATTTATTAAGGCCGTTTTAGAATTTAAAAGTAAAACAACCTGTTTATGACAAAAATAAGTAGTGTAGTTGTACTTGAATGGTGAATCTCCGTGGGATTCCCCGCCGCCATCATGTGATATTCTCAAACTCGTCACCGATTTTGCCAAAAAATGCCAATTTGTCGCAACTTGCTTCGTAGTGTAGCAATGTAGTAAATTCTAACAAAGGAAACTTCACAAGTAGCAATGTAGTAAATTATAAATGCATGTAAATGGGAGCTATGGCAAGGAAGAGCATAAACATTTAGATAACATGCAAAGAGATGAAAAAATTTGTTGTTGGATTCAGAAGAAAGATAGTTACCGACCTCTTAAGTTTTTTATTTGTGAGACATATCATTCTCGTTTTTTTCGTGTAGTAGTAGTTGTAAGAATCTTAATTGCGCATTCAAGTATATTATTAGTAATTACAATCCCAACTACATCGTATCAAGTTAAGGTCCCATTTTTTTATGCACTCAATCATCCGAAATTAAAGAAAGCAATCAATTGTGCGCAAATCAAAGCTTGAACTTCCTCTCGATCCACTAAAAGTTTTTGTAATGTAAATGAGTACATGAGAGTTACAAGAACACAAAAGGGTATAAAGATCTCAAGGTTAAAGGCATGCGTTGACAATGCATTTTCAAAAGGAGACAACAAAGTTAAAAAGACTACTGGCACAAGGTAGCGTATTCATTGTCACCAACATAGGCATACATGTTAACTAAAAAACATCAAAGAAGGAAAATGTATGCACAAGGTAACTTGAATGAATGGGATAAGAGATCAATTTTTAGATAAATGCTTCACAACTATACCACCGATAATCATATATCTTTTATTGATATATAAATGGAATCTTCAATTGTGCAAACTCGCCGATAATCATATATCTTTTATTCATAAGACTCGAAAGGGCACAAACGTAATGAAATAACCGAGCTCTACAAGGGGAGAGATAAGTATTTATATATCATCTTATAAGTCATATGCCCTCTCTCTCTATTGGAAAGCTAGATAACATCCATTTATCCAAATGCACAAAGCTATCTACATACATACGAATCAAGATAATAAGTTAAGTGCTTGAAAACTATAGCTCACTGCTTGTGTCATTCCCGTAGATCTATCTAGCACCTCCTTTTAGTATGCGCGACAACCTCTCGATGATGTCGTTGTCGTCCAACTCGCCCCCGCATCCGCGACGAGTCGTCGTCGCCGTGTACTCGAAGCCCGCGCCGTATCCCGCGCCATCGGGCCGGGGCCGGATCCTCGCGCTTCATGAAACTCGAAGGCCACGTGCTCGGCCCTCGCTCCAGCCTTCTCCGAGCACTCGGATGCGTGCTAGCGCCGGGGAGCCGGATCCCCTCTTGCATGGTGGGCTCGTGTTCCACCACTCACGATGCTCCGGGCCGCCGTCCGCTTGGCTTCGACAGCGTGGTGGTGGTTCGTGATGTAGAACCACCTTGTCTTCCGGTCCGTGTTGGAGTCCACGAGCTTGTACGCCGTGCATTGATCCGCGGCGTCTTCCCTCACTGGATCCCGCTCCTCCGACTACTCCGGGGTTGGAGGCACCGGGGGTCCGCGCTTGACGCGGAAGAACTTCCGAAGAGCACCCGTTGCGGCTTGATTCCGAGGAAGGCCTCGGCAGGAAGTGGACGAAGACCGACGTGTGGAAGATGCCGTTGGGGTTCAAGGTTGAGGTACTCGATGCCGAGTACCCGAGCAGCCCCTTGAAGAAGTCGCTTGTCGGGAGCGCAAGACCGCGCTCCACGAAGCGCGAGAACATGGGGATCTCGTCTTCGGCCTTCTCCATCGGATAAGGATCTCTCCCCCGCGGCGGATCTCCACATGTCGTCTTTCCTTCTCCCCGATGAACCCATCGTTCGAACAGGTCGCGAGTCCTCCGTCTTGACCTTCGATTTTTTCCACTCGCGGCTTGGATCAGCGCGTGGTGGAGACAGGGGCGGCGCTGCACCGGTGGCGGCCGCGGCGGCCTCTGCACGGCTCCTCTTCTTCCCGCCAGCCTTGGACGTCTTCGATGGCGACGGCTTCATTCTCCAAGTGCAAGGAGTTTTCACTCGCATCCGCTCGGGGGCTACCCTAAAGGCTTCGGTGGCGATGCGCCGCATCTACTACGGCGGCGGCAAGGAGTGGCCGGGGAGTGGATTTGCTTCTAGATTCAAATGGAAATGACTGCGGCTCACTTGGGTGAAAACCCTAAGGGTTTTGGCTTCTATTTATAAGCCAAATCGCCTCCGCAACGGGCGGCTGGATAAGTCCACGGGCGGCTGACTCAGCGGCTGCGCGTGACTCTTCGTATTCTTCTAGTCGACGCGCCTCACCTCGGGGGCTCGGCTACTTCTACTCGACTACCTGGGACGCGGCTAGTCTCAAGAGCATCTCAGGACACATTCTCCAAGAAGACCCTTCAATTCGAGAGGAAGTACTCGACTCAAGGCTCGGGGGCTCCGTGACACGTGTCCTTCGGTTTTTTCTCTCCGGATTTTTCGGGATTTTCTTGCCAAGATTTCAGATGGACCCTAAGCCAGAGCCCGCGGCTCGAGGCTCGGGGACTACTCCATGTGGAGTGCGGTTCTTCAAATCGCATCTACATGACGGCTCCGGCCTCAAGACAAGACAGGCATTTCTTGAAGACCTTCGAAGGCAGATTTCAGGGACGCTTGGGACTACTCGAGAAGACTTCAAGATTGCTCAAACATCGACTGGAGCACATTCCGGCCCTCGGGATGCTTCGACTACTCTTGAGGACCTTGGCCTGCAGCACTCGGGGACGCTTGAGGACTGCTTGTTAGGGCCGTCAAGACTACTTGAAGCTATCCTTCTCGACTACAAAGTACTCGGGGGCTTGTCGCATGGACCTCCCTGGGCCCACTACCTCGGTGGGTACCAGGACCGACTACTCGGTGGACCCCTGGGGCTACCCGGCTTGCGCTACACGGCACCTGAAGGCGTGGAGCACAAGGACTACACAGGAGTAGTACTCGGTTAGGAAGCTGTACATGTTCCGCACTGTATAGAGGACTCCTAGACGTACTCGACTAGTACTCTCTCCCTACTCCGACTTGTAACCCTGCCTCCCGGACTATATAAGGCGAGGCAGGGACCGATCCCTTCATCCAATCTCTTCTCATACAACCCACGGCGCACTATTGCACCATCGTGTAATCGTGCCCTATCAATCCATAGCTACGCAGCATACAGGACGTAGGGTATTACGCACCTCACGGCCCAAACCTGTCTAAATTGTGTGCCACGTGTCTCTTCCTTCGAGTTACCGATCTCGGCGAGTCACAATCATCTACTTCGGGTACTCCCCGTAGTAGGTTGCCGGTCTAAAACACCGACAGGTACATCTTGGTACTACCGGGATGAATAGAGAACTTGGACTTGTGAGATTCATCTAGAATGATTTTCTTGATTTCTGGGTCAACGGGGACCACTAGACGTTTTCCAAACCAAACCACATCTTGGTGATCCTTCTGGAAACAAGTGTACTTTGGGTCTCCTTCCACTAGTTTCTGCCTGATGGTTTGAATATCAGCATCATTGCGGCCGGCGGTGACAATCCGTCATAAAGGCTTGACTCGCCGTCAAGGCATAAAGAATTCCCTGCGGTACCACTTCTAAGTTGAGCCTTCTCATTTCTTCACACAAGGGTTCACCGATCGGCTCTAACTCTAGGTGGTTGCAATGATCCTTGCGGCTAAGAGCATCCGCAACAACATTTGCTTTGCCGGGATGATAGTGCACTTCTAAATCATAATCCTTGATCAACTCAAGCCATCTTCTCTGCCTCATATTCAATTCTGACTGGGTGAAGATATATTTGAGGCTCTTGTGATCAGTGAAGATATTCCAATGATTACCCATTAGATAATGTCTCCATATCTTGAGGGCATGAACAACGGCAGCTAACTCAAGATCATGGGTAGGATAGTTGAGCTCATGGGGTCGAAGGGCCCGCGAAACATAGGCGATGACTCGGCCTTCTTGCATAAGGACACAGCCATGACCGGTGCCTGATGCGTCACAGAAGACTTCGAATGGTTTGGAATTATCGGGTTGAGCTAGCACTGGGGCTGAAGTTAGATGTTGTCTGAGGGTGTGAAAAGCTTTCTCACATGCTTCACTCCACACGAATTTCACTCCCTTTTTGAGCAATTCGGTCATGGGTTTTGCGATTCTAGAAAAGTCAGGAATGAATCGACGGTAATATCCCGCCAATCCTAGGAAACTGCGGATTTGATGTACGGATTTGGGTGGTTTCCAATCCATCACCTCTTGAACTTTGCTAGGATCTACGGAGATACCATCGTGGGAAATGGTGTGCCCTAAGCATTTGACGCTTTTCAACCAGAATTCGCATTTGGAGAACTTAGCATAAAGCTTGTGATCTCGCAAACGCTGAAGGACAACTCGGAGATGTTTGGCGTGCTCTTCTTCGCTCTTAGAATAGATGAGGATATCATCGATAAAGACCATGACAAATTTATCGAGCTCCGTCATGAATACGGAGTTCATGAGGTACATGAAATAGGCAGGTGCGTTAGTGAGTCCGAAGGACATGACCAAGAACTCGTAAAGACCATAACGAGTGGAAAAAGCGGTTTTAGGAATGTCGCATGGTCGAATCTTGATTTGGTGGTAGCCAGAACGAAGGTCGATCTTAGAGAAGACTTTGGCACCAGCCAATTGATCAAACAGAACATCAATTCGAGGAAGCGGGTATTTGTTTTTGATGGTGACTGCATTGAGTGGTCGGTAATCTACGCACATTCTCAAGCTACCATCTTTCTTTTTGACAAAAAGGGCAGGGAAACCCCAAGGAGAAGAGCTCGGGCGAATGTAACCCTTATCTAACAATTCTTGGAGTTGGGTTTTTAGTTCAACTAACTCTTTGGGTGGCATGCGATAAGGTCTTTTGGAAATGGGTGCGGTACCGGGCTGGAGTTTGATCACAAACTCGACATCTCTGTCTGGCGGCATACCAGGCAACTCGTCAGGAAATACATCCGGGTACTCACACACTACTGGAATTTCATCAAGGGAGGAAATAATGGTCACATAGGCACAAGAGTCAGTACCGTCCCGAAAAGGTAGGTACAAGGTGGTGTGCCCGACCGTAGGAGAGTTGATCTCTACGACCCTATCTGATATATCTAAAACCACCTTATGTTGATTCATCCATTCCATACCCAAAATAACATCCA
The DNA here is from genome assembly GCA_947561735.1 of Cenchrus americanus. NCBI lineage: Eukaryota > Viridiplantae > Streptophyta > Magnoliopsida > Poales > Poaceae > Cenchrus > Cenchrus americanus. Next base: position 196,551,407 of record OX387242.1, read on the forward strand.
TGTTCCCAATTTGATGGTTATAAGATTAGATCGAATAACCTTACTTCCTAGTCTCAGAGGAACTTCGAAGGTCACCAATTGAGACGTGATGTCTCCACCGGGTGTGGTAATTTTATAAGCAGATTTGGTTTGTACTCCTCTTAAACCCAATTTGTCTAGTAGACTCTCATTTATGAAAGTATGGGTGGCTCCCGAATCAAATAAGACCTTAACAGGAGTGTTATTGATAGAGAATGTACCCGTGAGTACTGGAGCTCATGCGGGAATGTCACTCATGGTGGTGAAGTTCAGCTTGCCCTAGCGCACTTGCACTATGGGTTTCTTGGCCGGAGTGGCAGGCTTGTTTCCCGTACTCTGATTCTGCGGGTTGGGCTTGATCTGCTTGGGCTTGGTACACTAATTAATGTAGTGCCCTGGCTGGCCACAGTTGTAGCAACGACGATCTCCAACATCACGAGGGGGTGCAATAGGCTTTGGAGCCTGCTGTTGGGCACGACGGAACTGAAAGTTCCCGGCAGGTTTGCCCTGGAATGGGTTCATCGTCCAACGTCCAGTTGAAGATTGCTAGGACGGGCCTGGGGCTTCCTTCTTCACAAAGCGAAACTTCTTGTTTGTTCCGCTGCCTGGGGTGAAACCGGGCATCCTTTTGTTGTCCCCATGGGCTTTCTTCATAGCATCCTCTTGCGAGATAGCTTTATTCACGAGCTCATGGAAGTTTGCGGGCTCGAGCAGATTTAGGCGCTCATACAGCTTGCCATCAAGCCCGTCGCGGAACCTCTCCATCTTCTTGGCATCAGTATCAACATGATGCCCACCGTACTGGCATAAGCTATTGAATTTCTGAGCATAGCGGTACACGGAGTCAGATCCCTGACGGAGGGCTAACAGCTCCCTCATCTTCCTGTCCATTAGACCCTTAGGGATGTGGTGGCTTTTGAAAGCCTGCTTGAACTCTTCCCAAGTCACAGCGTGGCCTCGCTGCATGGACTTGAAGTGGTCCCACCACATCAAAGCTTCCCCTCGCAGTTGCAGCACTGCGAAGTTCGCTTTGTTCTCTTCGGAGCAAGGCAGCACAAAGGCAGAGAATTTTGCTTCTATTGCCTTGACCCAAGCCTCAGCTTCCAGAGGGTCTTCTGCTTTCGCGAAGGTTGGCGGCTTCATGGCGATGAACTGGGCGTACGTGGTGACCTGGTTAGGCCCCTCGTGGTTGGCCCCATGTGGCGGCCCTCGGTTCATCTACTGGGCGATCTGCTGCTGCGTCTGCAGGATCTGGCGCAGCACTTCGGTTTGGTGGCCATGAATGCCTCCGTCGGTGTCATGGGCGGGGGTGGTGGCAAGTCACCACTACCACTCGCTCCAAAACCGTTGGGAGAGCTGCGCGTGGTTCCCACCATCTGAAAAGTGAGCGTTATGAGTGAGATAACCGAAAGCTTACTCCAAATGATGACAAGCACGATCATGTATTATCACATCTCATTAGTAATTAAATAATGAGGACAGTAACAAGCAACAACATTCTATAGCCACCAAGATTCATAGAATCGTTCTTCTCAACACGGTTAGGACGGTGATTACCCAATTGCGCGGCTCATAACCACTTTTGAACGATCATCATCATTCCGGATACCAAAGAAGGTGGTATCCGAACGAGCACTTATTTGCTGGCAACGAGTGATGCCTCTAGGAATGCTTTGTTTTACCAACATTTTTAGGAGAAAACAATGCAACCTTGACAAGCGTGGTCATTCGCAACGAATCATCCAATGATCTGGTGTTCAACACAAGAATTTTTTTTTTCAATTTGGAAAACAACAAGATTCACTTAAAGCATACAAGCTTAAGCATTCTTATTACAACATGACAGAACAAGGTTCAACGACATTACAACTCGATTTCGAAACACCTTGACAATACACGATACCATAGTTGCTTGGCACGAAGACGTGCTATCAAGCCAACTACTCTAACATCTCGAAGACAACTCAGTAAGATCGATATCCTGCTGCTCCCTGCTGTCGGCAACCTAGTTGCCCACTGAAGCACCACTGTACGAAGGCGAAGCTGGGGGAGTCGGTAGCGGTGGTTTTGCCTGGCTCGTCTGATCCAGACCGGACACAGCCTGCTGCTCCTCCAGGTGTGCCTGTACTGGGGGCAGTGGCTGTAAGGCCACTATAGCCTGTAAGGCGGCCACCTGTACGTCGGCCTCCTGCACGTGCTCCTGCATCTCAGCAATGTTCGCGGCCGGTGTCGGCCTCTCTATCTCGTGTGCGTCGGCATCCTCCTCCAATGCATGGTTCTCCGCCTCTAGGTCCACGATCCTCTGTAGGCGGTCACCTCTCTCAAGCTCCAAGCTCGGAACCTTCTAGCACGCGACTGTCGTTCTCCTCCGCACACGGGTAAGCGTGAAGTTCAGGCCGCCGGTGTGCTTTGGCGAAAGCTGTTCCCAATCGCGCCTAGATGCCTCCAAGCGCTCGTGCAATGATTCTTTGCGGTGTTAAAACGCGGCCCACAGGAGTGTGAGGACCACGTTCGGACAACGGGCAAGTGTCCGGGTAACATCCAACGGCTGCTACGGTCGGTAGCTCCCGTAGATGGTCCATACGGTCCAACCAAGCTAGGTCGTGAGGACTCACGGCGAGGGAAACGATCCAAACGGGGAAAGAGCTACCACGTACGGTTGTGGTCACAAAAGTCCGTCCCGGCACTGCGAGGGCGGCCGACTCCACGGACTCGTGCGTGATAAATCCCCGATAAATAAAACTCGGGTCAAACCGTCGGCGTGGTCCGGGTGCGGCGACACGAACGATCACCCCGGCGGGGGAACGCCAAAGCGCTCGAACTCCTTCACCTCGTACGTCGGTGGGGTCAGGTAGCCTGCGGCACTGAGTGATTCCCACGCCAAGCACGGAAAACCCTCCCAGTGCAACCCGTTGGTACGGATCGTACCGTCAGCGTCGAGCTGGTGGAACACGGGGAAATCCATCTGTACACAAATGTAACTCATGTCAGATCTCAAAGAGAACGACATGTCGAATGGTGAAGTTCTGGCAGCTGTGAAATAAATTCATAACTAAGAATCCAGAAACCTCAAAAATTTCCCCAAGTTTCTAAATGAAACCTTTAATACCTTTAATTAGCCCTTTTTAAGGTTGAACATCGATTAAGGAGACAAGATAAAAGATTTTTAACCTAAAGTGCCTAGGGAAAAAGTGAACCAACCCATCGGAACTAGGATGGAGATTTGCTTATTACAAGCCAGCTGGTTGAGGAGCCATTATATTCAACAATTTGGTTTAATTAACCTATCATATGGTAAACAATTTTTTTTGTAAAATTCCGGTAGCATGACGGCTAGGTATGGAAGGTACTCTAGTTTATAAAAAGCACACACTAGCATAAACTTCCTTAGAGAACATATGGAATTCCGATTTTTGGGTCCATTTTAGTTATTTCGATTTTTAATATGCATGCAAGACGTCCTATTCGACCTCACACGGCAATCAAGCCAAAATCGAAGTTAGTGCCGGTGGCAAGGCTTATATTCGTCTCTCCCTATAATATCTAGTCGAGAGCTATACGGTACTTGCTTAACGACTAACGAAGCGCTGTCATGTACCTGCAGAAAACGAACCTTTCGTGCCAGCACGTCACGAAAGCGTCCACATTCATTACCGTTCACTATAGAAACGGTATCCATGCGTTAAGCCGCTGCATGGACAGCGTCCTATTTAAGACTCTGACGCGACGTGAGTGCCCGTTGGAATAGGCCTCACTCATCCCTCACGGACTTTCCCGTGGTACCATCACGTATGGCAAAACGTGACGAGACTCAAACGTGACGTGGCACCCATTGGAATAGGTCCCACTAGTCCCTCACAGGACTTTCCTGTGGTACCACCACGTATGGCAAAACGTGATGAACTAGTATGGTTGTGCGAGAATGTAAGTCTGACATAAAGTAATGTGCTGGGAGTTAGCAAAATAAACCATAAGTTATTTAAGCCACCTAAAAGAACCCAAAATTTCCTCTAGGGCCTCTCGGTCTATTTTATCCTTAGAGGACCAACGTATTTTTGGAAAATCAGAAAATCTTGGCATATTTTATTCTAAAACCATTGATTAAGGTCTATTAATTAATCTCTGGTGCATATAAGCTCTGATGCCAACTGTGACAACCCGCCCAGGAAAATACCGTACTATCGCCTAAGACCGATCCACTTTGGTCATTAAGCAATAATAAAGTATCATCCTGTCGTTAATTGCCGGGTTAACGCCCGGTAAATCACTTGAAAAGCAACAAGGATCGAATATATGCATTAAAACTCACTCGAAGGCGAGTCCAGAGATACATCAACATTAATATCCAAATTCATACCCCGAGGGGTTTAATTATTACAAACCATAGTTTTTGTCATGACGGAATAGTTCAGAGTTTTGAAAAACAACGGAAATTAACTAGCGGCAGCGAAGTCACCACGGGAGGCCATCCATGATGCTTCAGTAGTCGTCCTCCACCCACTCCAGCTCCCGGGCTGTCCTTGCGGGATCTCACCGGGCCACACATCACTGAAGGCATTACCTGGATCATCACATTATAGCAAGGCTAAGTATACTAATACTCAGCAAGTCTTACCCGTCGGTGATATCTACTTCACCAAATCTAGACCATGAAAGGCTTTTTGGCTACTGGTTTGCTTTGCTAAAAAGTAACAAAGAGTAGGTCCTTAGTTTCAAGATTTTAGCACAAGTTCTAGTAGTTTTCATCTTTACTACATTAGCCAACTAGTACAAACAAAGTTGTACAATACAATTAATCAAGCATAAGTTCATCAACTTCCATCATTAGGGATCACATGACTAGTGGAGTAAGTAGTCTCGGATAACGGTGAGAGGCCGACAATCGATTGATTTAAACCTTGCAAGGTAGACCCAAACACACGGTAGGGCTGCCCCGCGAGGACAACTTCCCGAGGCCATCCCCATAAATCCTCGGGTCGGGATCGAATCTTACGGTCTTTGGTGCGAGCTATCAGAGCATACCCCGCGAGATACCCGGAGTCACCATACACCACCGGTGGCGAGCCGTGAGAGCGAATCCCAAGAGTGGTAACGGTAGGATCCCCTAGCCGCCTCATTATGGTACTAGGCTTACCGGCCCCATAACGGCATGTGCTTAGTACGTTCAAAGACTTAACCCACATAACCTTCGGACCGAGCCCCGGATCCCATGCTCTTACCACGTGAGCAATCCATTTAAGGATATAGTATGATTCCTATCTAGGAACCTATTCTCGCGAGTGAGGTCATCACCCGACTTGTAACGGTCCTATAGCTTAGCAGCTATAGACCCATCATACTAGTAGGGACCAAAGGTACCTAGGGATCATGCATCTAGGGTTTCATTCAACTCCTGAACGTAAATGCACAATCATTCATAGATAATTGAATAAAGAACTTTAAAACCGGGTTAGATGCCGGAGCTTGCCTTCGTCGGCTATGTTAGCTTGGGCACCCTCGGTGTCGAGTACGTCCACGTCGCGAGAGAACCTTCCGCTCCGCCTTCCTCGGTTTCCGGGACCAGGGAGTAATCTCCGTCCGGAAGATCTACAAGGAATGCAATGCAGTTTAGGTGATGTGATAGTTTGTTGTCTTATCCAACTCTAGTTGGTCATATTCACCTTAACAAGCATCTATCTAAGGTTTCTCTTTTAGGAAGGTTATTGGTTGTACATGGGTTACTCTTTTATTCCATATTTGAATAAAGCTTTTTATTAAGTTTATCATTTCATGTGAAAGCTTCATTTCATTAATTACACCATGTTGGTAAAGATAAAATGAAATGAAGCTTTCACATGAAATAATAAGCTTAATAAAAACCTTATTCAAATGTGGAATAAAAGAGTAACCCATGTACAACCAATGACTTCCTAAAATAGAAACCTTAGATGAATGCTTGTTAAGGTGAATATGGCCAACTAGAGTTGGATAAGCAACCAACTATCACATCACCTAAAGTGCATTGCATTCCGTGTAGATCTTCCGGACGGAGATTACTCCCTGGTCCCGGAAACCGAGGAAGGCGGAGCGGAAGGTTCTCTCGTAAAGACGTGGACGTACTCAACACCGAGGGTGCCCAAGCTAACCTCGGTCGACGAAGGCAAGCTCCGGCATCTAACCCGGGCCTTTAAAGTTCTTTATTCAATTATCTATGAATGATTGTGCATTTACGCACGGGAGTTGAATGAAACCCTAGATGCATGATCCATAGGTACCTTTGATCCCTACTAGTATGATAGGTCGATAGGGCTTGCTAAGCTTTATAGGACCGAGACAAGTCGAGTGATGACCTCACTCGCGAGAATAGGTTCCTAGATAGGAATCATACCATATCCTTAAATGGATTGCTCACGTGGTAAGAGAGCATGGGATCCGGGGCTCCGGTCCGTGGTTATTTGGGTTAAGTTTTTGAACGTACTAAGCACATGCCTAGCATATGGGGCCGGTAAGCCTAGTACCATAACAAGGCGGCTAGGGATCCTACCGTTACTACTCTTGGGATTCGCTCTCACGGCTCGCCACCGGTGGTGTATGGTGACTCCGGGTATCTCGCGGGGTAGCCGGATGCCCTCGCCCCAAATACTGTAAGATTCGATCCCGACCCGAGGATTTATGGGGACGGTCTGGGAAGTTGTCCTCGCGGGGGCAGCCTACCGTGTGTTTGGGTCTACCTTGCAAGGTTTAAATCAATCGATTGTCGGCCTCTCACCTTTATCCGAGACTACTTACTCCACTAGTCATGTGATCCCTAATGATGGAAGTTGATGAAGATGATGCTTGAATAATTGTGTTGTACAACCTTGTTTGTTTTAGTTGGCTAATGTAGTAAAGATTAAACCTACTAGAACTTCTGCTAAAATCTTGAAAGTAAGGACCTACTCTTTGTTACTTTTTAGCAAAGGCAACCCAGTAGCCAAAAAGCCTTTCATGGTCTAGAATTGGTGAAGTAGATATCACCGACGGGTAAGACTTGCCGAGTATTAGTATACTCGCCCTTGCTATAATGTGTTGATCCAGTGTAATGCCTTCGATGATGTGTGGCCCGAGAGATCCCCGCCGGCCGGGAGCCGGGAGTGGGTGGAGGACGACTACTGAAAGCATCATGGATGGCCTCCCGTGGTGTCTCCGCTTCCGTTAGTTTATTTCCGCTGCTTTCGAAAACTCTGAACTATTTCGTCATGACCAAAACTATGGTTTGTAATAATTAAACCCCTCGGGGTACGAATTTGGATATTAATGTTGTTGTATCTCTGGACTCACCTTCGAGTGAGTTTTAATGCATATATTCGATCCTTGTTGCTTTTCAAGTGATTTACCGGGCGTTAACCCGGCAACTAACGACAGGATGATACTTTATTATTGCTTAATGACCAAAGTGGATCGGTCTTAGTCGATAGTACGGTATTTTCCTGGGCGGGTTGTCACAGGCCACGTCGCCAATCCCGCTCGGGCGGCCAATCCTGGAGCGCCGAGGCATCTTTGCCCCTGCGCCGCTTTGACCGCGCGTCTACAACTCCCGGGACCGAGCCCCCCCTTGCCAGCCAAGCCGCCCTGGGTTTTTCCCCTCTTCCTGTGTGTGCCGTCGCAAGGGGGAAGGGGAGTGGAGGCAGGAAGGAGGCAGCCGTGCGTCGCGCTGCCGCCGACGTGCTGCTGCTGGGGGCCGTCCGAGAACGTGTGGAGCCGGACCTGTTGCCGCGCGGGGAGGGGAGCGTCCGTGTCGAGCGGAAGGCCGGGCAGTGCAAGAAGCAGGGCACCACCGTGAACGTCTACCCGGCGTCGCCACCTTCGTCAAGCTGGCGACGACTACATCGCCGACCCAACGTGAGCCGACCCGCAGCCTTGCCTTTCTTTGCGCCGTCTCCTTCCTTTGAATCCCTGCCTGTGAGCACGCCGTCGAGCCGCTGAGCACTGGTTCCGTCGTCGTTTCCCCATGAACGGCCACCGAACTGTGCCTTCTCTGTTGTAGCCTAGCACCATGGTGACCCAATGTCGTCGCTGTAGGACGCCTACTTGTGGGTGCCTTTGCGTTGCTCTCGTTGCAGGTCAGGCCGAGGAACACGCCACGCCGCGCCGCCGCGCCGGAAGCGGGGCGCCGTGCCTCGCGCCTCTGTGTTTCGGCCTTCGTGCAGTGCTAGTTCTGTGTAGGTGGGGGTTCTCACACCCGAGCCGCGGCCATGCGCACCCCAGCGCCAAAGGCTATGGCCTTGCCGCAGTGAGTACCAGCACGTCGCCGCTCGGTGTTGTGCCGTACGCTGTGACATGCTTTCCTGGGGGCCGGTCTTCGTACTAGGTGTGTGTTTCTCGTGCAGGAGTGGTGAGCGTGCGCGCCGTGGCAGCCCAGTCGGGTGCACCCCAGCACCGGTACTGAACGCCGCGCGCCTGCAAGCGCACGCCGTGTGGGTGCGAGCGACCCCGTGCTGCCGCCTGCGGCTTGCCCAATCGAGACGCTCGGGTGAGCATGCGCAAGGGTGGGGAAACTGGTCTAGCTGGGCTGAGCCCACTGGGCCACCCTCGGCCCAGAAACACTTTCGGCCCAATATCGGCCCGCTAACCGTGGGTCGCTGACGTCATGCTGACGTCAGCGACATATTTAATAAAAATTCTTTTCTTTTCTAAAATGATTTTCAGAAATGATTTATAAATGGTTTAATCTTTGAAAAATCATAACTAATTTTAGAAAGCTCAGAAAAATATAAAATTAATTGCTATAATTCTGTAATTTCGAAACATTGCTGTTTGTAGGTAGTTTGAGCTCTTTTGGGTTTTCTAAAAAGAGGTTTCTATTTGGAGTTATTGCTTAGTTGTGCACCATTTTCTTACGTTTGCGTCGAATCTCGTGCCACAGACCCGAGCTTCGACCAGGAGGACGCGGAGGACCCCGAGTACACTGCTCCGGACAACGACTACTTCAACGGCAACGAAGGTGTCATGTCACTCCCAACCATGTAGATCCAATGTTGATATTTAGGTGCTAGTGCTTTACTTTATATGCATTGCTTGGATGAATTGCATAGCCAATTGATTAGCCTTGCCTTGATGATTTGATTTACCCTGACTCCTTGATTTACCTACCTCGGGACTACCTACAGACCCCTAGCTAGTCCCATACATCAACTATCCGTACTTTTGTTGCTTGATTATGGATGGTGTTTTGGGCTTGGGCTGAGATGCGGGAGATCTCAGGGTGTTCTAGCGTGAGTTCTGGGTGCGTTCCTCATTGATGTGTTTTGGCGGGAGCGAGCCGCCTGGTTACTCTTGAACGCCTGCCCCGGGAAGATGCGATCTGGCCTCTAACCCGAGCGGCGTGTCGTACGGATGGAGTTGGGGAGGTCTCGCTCTCGGCCCTTAAGGACCGACCGTCAGTTGACCTTGCTTCAGATGACTTTTACCGTACAAACCGCCCACCTTGTATTGGGCGGGGGTGCGGGGTGAGACTTGTAGTGGATAGCACCCCGCCTGTAGGCGGATCGGTGTGATCGTGAAGGGAGACGGTTTTCCTCCTTAGTAGACTTCGCCCCGACGAGGCCGGGGAAGGGTTCCACAGCTTCGAGGGACCCCTCGGCGGCGATGAGCTCTACGGCGGGGGGGGGCGTGCCAGACTCGGAAACGCAGGAGGGTACTATCCACTTACTTGAGCTTCAGCCGTATGGTAGGGCTCGGAATCGGTGACGACCGGTTTCGGTCCTATTCGGGCGGGTACAGTTGTACAACCTCTGCAGAGTGTTTAAACCTATAGCTATAGTCCATGTCTACTGGTTATGGACAGTCTTCTGATCTCTCACCTGACTAGATACACTTTTCTTGTGCTTCTTCTCTCCCCCGAGTGTGTGAGCCCGGCTGAGGCCGTTGAGATGTGGGGATAGGAGCAGGTGGGTGTTGACGGTGAAAATCCGTCAACCTAGCCATGAGTTTACCTTCGGTGTTGGCATGAGTTTTATACCTTATCCATTGGTACTAACCCCCGTGGTATAACAAGTTCACGTGTGCATGTCGGTTTTGGAGTTTAATGTTTATGCAGGGATTTAGTGTTGAATGCAAGACTTTCGGGATAAGTTCATCTAGCACCTCATGACAAGACCTTGAAGCCCCGAACAAGTCATGCAATGAAGCAAACTTAACTCCAAGAAGCGGGGGACTTGATCCGAGAAGACGACGGACTCCGGGGACACGACCGGAAAAGTCTTTGAATCTTGCAAGACAAGGAGTTGAGTCCAATTCGGAGAGAAACCGACGACATGGACCTACATGCGAAGGGGGAAACATCCGGGAAGCAAGGGAACCGACGTGGGGCAAAGGAGCCCATGGGGCCGGGCCTAAATGGGCCCGGGCCGGCCGGCCCGGTCCGGCCCCGGCCCGAGCCCATTTTGGGCCCAATTTCGCTCTCCTTTGCCCTAGCCGCCAATCGGGCTATTTATAGCCCCCTGACCGAGAGCCACGCAGAGAAGATTTCGTCTTCGGCCGCCGAGAGGCAGAGAAGAGAGGGACACCATGTCGGAGAGGAGAGGGTCGAGCTAGTTGACTAGGGTTTCCATAGCCGACGTGGGAACCTTGCATGGAAGACCACGTCGGAGTTCCCGGAGCTAGAAGCAAGATCAAGGAAGGATCCCGGTGGTGATCTTGTGTATGTATCATTGTCATAGTTGAATTATCAAGTTGAATCTTTTCTTAGCGATCAAGTGTTTCCTCGAAGATTTCGTTTTTCGATCGGCTTTGCTTATTCCAATTCTATTCGCGCGATAGATTACATAGGGTGTTCTTGTAGCCGCGGTGGCTAGAGGTACACGCCGGATCCTCCGAAAGAATCTCGACTTGTCTTTTGACTCGCCCTAAGCTCCCCGCATGAATAGGGATACGTTGTGACGAACGGGGGTCTCGAAAGGCGGATGTTTTCGGATTTGGACGGGAAACCACGATTTAAAGAGGCTTCTATTAAGATTCGATTTGCTACTTCTTCTCTTGCTTGGAACTTCAACAAAAGGCTTACCCCGATCCCTCTGGATCGGTTTATCTACCCAATCTTACTTTGTTTTCTCCGGTTTTTAGTAGATTAGATCTGTTTTGTGTCTTTTACTTAGATGCATTAGGTTCTTTATTGAATATTGAAGTTATTTGGCTTTACTAGATCAACTCTTGCGTCACACATTTGTTCCACGGATTCGATACCTTGGGTTCACCACTCGAGGGAAGAAGGGTCCCTTGACTACGATGGGAGACTTGTGCGCTTGCGAGTCACAAACGAACTTTGATACAATTATTAACCGTCAACAAGCCCCTTTTTAAGGCGCGTTGCGGGGAACAAGTGATCAAGATTTGATTTTTTATTGCTTTTTTTTGTAATTTTCAGTACTGATTTTGTTTTATTTTTGCATCTACTAAATTTTGATCATCCTCAAAATACATCTAATCTAGTTTGTCTAACTCTAGTCTTTATAGATTTGTTTTGTTCTCTAGTTTTTTTTTGCATACTTTGTTTATTGCTAACCCTAACCGGAGATGGTTGGCTACCTCTCCAAGAAACCCAAACCTTTTTGTGGATGATCCAGGAAAACTTTACAGGCAAAGGTGACATGCAACACAAGCTAAAGGGGTGGAAACCCTAGATTCAAAAGTTGAAGTCGAAGGACCGTCAGAATCTCCATAGGAATCACCACCTCCAAGTCCAAAGGAAGATCAACCTCAACCACCGGAGCGCTGCGCACCCCGGACATCGTTGATCTACCTATCATAAACCTTCAAGACGCCGGGAGGCCGTTCAAGATCAAAGTCTCAACTATCCGCATGACGATTGCGAGAGCTGAATGCATACGAGTCGGATTCCTTGAGTGGCATATCGGTTTACTTAAGAGGAGGATGGAGAAGATGGAGATGGAGAAAGAAGCTCAACACCTAAAGGCCGCGAAGCAAGATCCTCATGCAAGGAGTGTGTGGAGTACGACCATGTCCAAGGACGTCGTCACTAAGTTCGAGGCTATGGAGAAAATATTGAAGAATTTAGATGGCAAGGTGACGGAGGTCGGAAGCTCTATACGTGAAGTGTTCATCGTAATGAAGATGCTAGACGCAAGTGGGACAACTTGCCGGGCGCCCGATGGGTAACGAAGAAGAATATCCGAGACAACTCCAAGGTCCCAAGACGGCGAAGGCTACTCAAGCTCATTCGGGAGAGATGAAGGATCACACTAGAGACCATGAAGATCACGACCGAAGGACCGGAGTTCGAGATGCCGAGCCACAAGGAAGTTGCGCATCCGTCAAGACCAAAGGACAAAGCCAGCCTGTGAAGACCAAAAAAAATTGACTGAGCCAAAGTGGGTACCCAAGATTGCAACGCCCGCAAAGAGCGTTGATCTGGAGTAATCAAGTGAAGAAGTCTAGCTATAGACTATAAACGAAGCGCTAGGCGGGAGGCAACCCGTTTCGTCGAGTCAAGAATAAGCTACCGGGAGGACAACCCGATTCTAGGTTTTTCGAGTCTTTTTAATAATTAAGTTTTTGAGTTTTATTACGCAAAGACATTAGACTTAGAAGTGGTTGAACAATATTAGAGACATAGTTCTTGATTGAATGATTGCTTTATCATAAACCCTTTGCATGAACCCTCCTATGTGCTTGTTTGTTCTTTTCTTTTCGAGAAACCCTCAACCAAATAATTTCAGAACCTTAACTCAACCTTTCACCCTCATTATGGTGCTGAGGTTGACTTATTTTTCATGTTAAAACCACACGAGTAGAGCCACGATTTATATTTAAGTGTTAATAAAATTCAGCACGTGGTAGGACTCGCGTGAACCTAGAAATCAAAGCTTTTGGTTGGTTTTAAAAATCTTTATCCTTGGTTTCTCTAGGATTAGAATTTTTCTAAGCCTATTCTAATTTTGTTTTATTCAAAATCTTTCTTATTTAGCCAAAATTAGGACCTAAACCTATGCCCCCATGATCAAGCCGGGAAAAAGTCTGCTCTCAACCGATGAAGGCAAACTATACCGGTGAGACCAAAATCGACGTGAAAAAAAATATTTTCGACTTGCATTTGTTTTTAATGGTTTAAAAACTTCTCTAAAATTATGTTCGAGCTCTTGCATGGCTCTGAAAAATATTTTAAATTTCGAATTAGAGGAGTGCTTAACCTTAAACACACCTTAATGGAGGCAATCTAGTAATCATGCATGCACCATTGGATTCCCTTTCATCAACTTTCACCAATTTCACATGCGAAGGACAAGCATGGTGGGCAGCAAACATCAACTTTGTAGGAATTTCATGGTGGCATGTGAAGCAAGTGGAGCTAGGGAGCATGGACATGACCCAAAACATGAAGCATCAAGTGGAAGGACCAGTGGACGAGAGCGTTTGGGCGGTGCAACTCGTGGAGCACGCGGGCAGGAAAGTTGCAGAGGTGAAATGATCGTGCTAGAAGAAAGACGAGATGGGGAGGAGCACCGAGGCCGGCCTCACCTACATAAGGAGCCCCCCGGCTCCCGTTTTCTGCAGGCAAGCTTCCCTCTCCTTCCTTTGTTTGTGTGTTCAAGTTTGTGTGCTCAGAACCTCCGTAGACATAGCCAACCTTCCCAAGCTTGAGAGCTCAAGAAAAAAAAATCCACATCCTTAATCCACTCAAAGTCCACATCCGAAGCAAAGAGTTTAAGTGCCTAGTTACCGGTTGCAACCCGGAATTTCAGTTGAAGAAAAGAGTGCAGGCAACCATGTGGAAGAAGACCACAAGTCTCTTCTACAAGAAGAAGAGTTCGTCGTCGTCCAAGCCGTCATCAACCACGTCTTCGAGGAGGCACTTGGTTTCCGAGTCTCCCCGGAGCATGGAGACGGATACGGCACCACCGAGAAGGAACGATGCTCTCCTCCTTGGTGGTATGAGGGCTGCAAGAAGCACTTCCATGAGGTTTACCGAACCTCGTGGGCACACGGAGGAGCAGCCCGCGCCACCACGACGATCGACTCGCTCAACCGCTCCACCTCCTTACACCCCGACGTACTCTTCGTACGGCTTCATCATCTTGTCGGCGGAGGAGGAGGAGAGGCTCTCTAATCTTGAGAAGAGGCTTGTGCCCAACGTCGAGTTCGACGACCAAGCACTCTACACCTTGGGTTTTGGCACCGACATATACTATATGTTGGGGCACCTTGGATGGGTGCAGTTCTCCAACAGAGTATCGGTGGACACCCATTTGGGGTTCGCCTTGGAAATTTTGATGACTATTGCACCCATCGTTGATGATGATGGGGTGCAAAGCTTGTCATTCCGTTTGGAGGGAATCGAACAAGTGGTTCCCTACGAGCATGTTAGTGAGCTGCTTGGATTCCACAAGGGAGCTTCGGAGAAAGTTGACGTGCCACCCGGCATGTTGGCGGGATTTTGGAACATGATCTCCGGAGAAGCCCATCAACAACGCAATTGCATCCGCAACCCCATTATCTGGATGTGCAAGAGGGTATTGGGGAGGATGAAGGAAACAAAGGTGACCGACACGGAGTTGAATTGGCTATACTCGGCTTTAATTGCCAGGCAGCCAATAGACCCCTCTTACCTCATGATCAACCGTTGGTGTTGTGAAGCAACATCGGCGGCGGGTAATATTGGTTCGGGGTGTTACCTCTCCATGTTGGCCTTTTCCTTGCGGCCGGGGATCGCAAGAAACCCCGACCACCTTTTGCGAGGTACCTCTCTCGGCATTGAATATTTGCGGCAAGGCAAATACATTAGTGGAGATGAGAGAGGAGGTTATCGGTTGGCCATAGTGAACCTACCCCTTCCCAACGAGAGGCTTAGGCTTTTCAATGAAGGGAGAGAAGATTGGTTGGAAGAGGGACTACTTGTCCCTGCAAGGAAGAACAAGAGAGGAAGAATCGTAGAGGAGGGAACATCCTCCGCACAGGCGAGTGGAGCACAACCCATGTGCAACCATTCGGCGGGGTTCCTCCTCCGCCAAGTTATTACGGATGGCCACAAGAGCAAGCATGGGGGGGTGGTGCACCGGTACCCCCACCAAATTATGTTGTGCCCAACGCTAACTTCGCGGAGTCCTACGCTCATCATCCCCAACCACAACAAAGCATGGCCATTATTGGAGGGTTTGCTGCAAGTAACGCTCAAAACATCGCAGCCATCCAAGCTAACGCAGCTCAACTTGGTGAAGGCAACGCAAATATTGCCTTTGAACTTGGACGCCTTCACCTTGTGGAGCCAAATCAATTCGTCGGAGGAAGTGTCCAACCATATTATGAGCAAGGGTATTATTATCAAGATCATCAACATCAACCACCGGCGGAGGATTGGAAGATTTAGGAACTTTAGTTTTCTTTTCTTTTCTTTTTCTCTCCGTAATTTTCAGCTTTTGCTTATGTGTGTTTGCGTAGTATTTTCTGTTTTTATTTAAATTTCAGCAAGCATGTTTGTTTATTTTCAGTTTGTATTTCAACTTGATGTCACCATTAATAAAGACACCACCTTGATTATATCATTGGAAAAGTTACAAAATTCGTGCCATGATGATATATGATTAAAATTGCAGCTTTGTTCATCTTTGTAAGTGATTTATGCATGTTTAAGCTAGTGCTCTCTTAAAAATACAAATCTGAATTTATTTAAATACTAGCTTAATTTTCAGCGGAAGTTATGATTAAAATAAAGACCCATAGTGTTTTATGTGCTCTCAAGTTATGAATAGATTAAAGATGTCTTTTATGCTTAAAAATATCGCTAACCTTGTCACAAATATCACTTGTGTGTTGCTCAACCTATCCAAAGCCTTATATATATTTGAGTGCATAAACCTTAGTGTACAAGATTTATTTTTGAGTGAGTTATTGCAGGTCGTGATTTCTCTGGCCCGAGACTAAGAAGCTGGTCATTCCATTTTTGCGTATCTATCTTTTTGCTAGCCTCTTATCCGTGCATTGTGTATCCCCGCATCGGTGATCTCACAAACTTCGCCGGATATCCACCCTTAAACCAAATATCATATTTTTGTGATTACCTCCTTGACCACAATCTATCGTTGAGAATGGATCATCAATTCAAGGAAGATCGCAAGACGGTGCCAACGTTGAAGATTTCAAGTATCTCTCCAAGGAAAAATATTCCGGTACCTACCTTATTTTTCGCCTCTTTGCTCGAGGACGAGCAACGTCTAAGCATGGGGGAGGAGGTAGGTACGGTGCAGTCTTAGGGTTCAAAGGGGAATATTTTAAAAAAATGATGATGAAAGAAAAAAAATCCAACGATACTCATGACTTTCAAGGTATAAAAAAATCAAAACTTCGTTGTGGAAGTCATGGGCTGAATATATGACGAGGAAAAAATGAATGAAAGAAAGAAAGAAAAGAATGAGAAATATGAGAAAGAAAAAAATGTGCGTAAAGTAAATTCCCTAGCTCTCTAAAAGTGCATTCAAGGCTTCAAGTTAAAAAGATCCATTCTCATCTTCCAACCATGTGCAATCCGATAACGAGGGCTTCCTTTGTGCCTCGGGATCACTCTTTGCCATTTGCACATGTCCACTTATCTAAAAGTGTGTGTATTTTTCTCTTTCCCCTCCTTGATTCAACATTATTTTCCAATGACCTTTTTGACGAGTCTCGGTAAGACCATGAGAAGCTTGTCTTGTTTTGACAACATCTCATTTATAAAATCTTGTTAGGACTAAACTTTCCCAAAGCTCCATATAAAGCCTACCACATATATATGAGAGGGAAAGGAGTAGAATATATAGGCTTGAGAGACAAGTGAGATGAGAGTTTATGAGCAATACACGAGATGATTTAAATTTGTGAATTTGGTTTAGCTTTTCTTATTCTCGTTCTTTATTTCAAAAATTCTGAGATCTATTTAAAACTTTGTGAGCATGTTAATACTTGTGGGATAAGCTTAATAAGAATCTACCCTCCGTAGAGATGAAGTCTAGTACATTATGGAACTTTAATGTATTAAAATTTTGAGAGCATTATGTTTTCTCATGTGTAATCAAGTGCAAAGTTTAAACATTGTTTAGCATTGATGATATCCATCGAAGGCTTACTCGAGGACGAGCAAGGTTTAAGCATGGGGGAGATGTTGACGGTGAAAATCCGTCAACCTAGCCATGAGTTTACCTTCGGTGTTGGCATGAGTTTTATACCTTATCCATTGGTACTAACCCCCGTGGTATAACAAGTTCACGTGTGCATGTCGGTTTTGGAGTTTAATGTTTATGCAGGGATTTAGTGTTGAATGCAAGACTTTCGGGATAAGTTCATCCAGCACCTCATGACAAGACCTTGAAGCCCTGAACAAGTCATGCAATGAAGCAAACTTAACTCCAAGAAGCCGGGGGACTTGATCCGAGAAGACGACGAGACTCCGGGGACACGACCGAGAAAAGTGCTTGAATCTTGCAAGACAAGGAGTTGAGTCCAATTCGGAGAGAAACCGACGACATGGACCTACATGCAGAAGGGGGAAACATCCAGGAAGCAAGGGAACCGACGTGGGGCAAAGGAGCCCACGGGCTGGGCCTAAATGGGCCCAGGCCGGCCGGCCCAGTCCGGTCGGCCCAGGCCCATTTTGGGCCCAATTTCGCTCTCCTTTGCCCTAGCCTCTAATCGGGCTATTTATAGCCCCCTGACCGAGAGCCACGCAGAGAAGATTTCGTCTTCGGCCGCCGAGAGGCAGAGAAGAGAGGGACACCATGTCGGAGAGGAGAGGGTCGAGCTAGTTGACTAGGGTTTCCCTAGCCGACGTGGGAACCTTGCATGGAAGACCACGTCGGAGTTCCCGGAGCTAGAAGCAAGATCAAGGAAGGATCCCGGTGGTGATCTTGTGTATGTATCATTGTCATAGTTGAATTATCAAGTTGAATCTTTTCTTAGCGATCAAGTGTTTCCTCGAAGATTTCGTTTTTCGATCGGCTTTGCTTATTCCAATTCTATTCGCGCGATAGATTACATAGGGTGTTCTTGTAGCCGCGGTGGCTAGAGGTACACGCCGGATCCTCCGAAAGAATCTCGACTTGTCTTTTGACTCGCCCTAAGCTCCCCGCATGAATAGGGATACGTTGTGACGAACGGGGGTCTCGAAAGGCGGGTGTTTTCGGATTTGGACGGGAAACCACGATTTAAAGAGGCTTCTATTAAGATTCGATTTGCTACTTCTTCTCTTGCTTGGAACTTCAACAAAAGGCTTACCCCCGATCCCTCTGGATCGGTTTATCTACCCAATCTTACTTTGTTTTCTCCGGTTTTTAGTAGATTAGATCTGTTTTGTGTCTTTTACTTAGATGCATTAGGTTCTTTATTGAATATTGAAGTTATTTGGCTTTACTAGATCAACTCTTGCGTCACACATTTGTTCCACGGATTCGATACCTTGGGTTCACCACTCGAGGGAAGAAGGGTCCCTTGACTACGACGGGAGACTTGTGCGCTTGCGAGTCACAAACGAACTTTGATACAATTATTAACCGTCAACAGTGGGCCCCACATCACAGATGAGAGTTGGGCGCTGGATCGCGGTTGTGATCTGGTGCTTTGGTGTGGTATCCTTTGAGCGGGGTGTGGACCCCATAGGTGTGGACCTCGAAAGCGTGAGCTTCCCCTGAGGTGTTGACCTCACTGCAAATCTCTGCTTACCTTGTATGTTGCTACGCTACTTTGCTTAAGCCTTCTACAGCCAGAGTAGGGATATATTCTGCATAATAGAACATACACCGCTTTTGCCTCTTTGTTGGGAAGCTGACATGACCTACCCGCTTATCGGGTAGATCCTGGTGTCTGTGACACAGAGCCGGACTACGACTTCAACAACGACGGATGGGAGGACTAGGTCTCTTTCTACGCTTGAGATGCCTGCGGATATGGAGTTTCCCCGCGCTTGCATGAAGCCGCTGCTAGACGATTTCTTTCTGTTTGATTCAGTCCTGATGGACTTCTACCCGGCATGTGCCGAAGAGATGTACTCTGATTAATGTAATAAATAAATGTTGTACTCTATCTGTTTTTCTTTTTCTGTATGGATTTTTGGTATGCTGTGACAGGGGATGCACGTGGTAGCCCTCCTGGGACTACCACTGAGGTGCAGAGAGTCGGGTTTCCGTCCGCGGAAATCCGGTTCGTTTCAGGCGCATCGGGGCTTCCTCCTCCCAACCCGGTACAAATACCTCTAATTTGTATCGGGTGGTGGCTTCGCTCGGTACAAATGTGTTGGCCTCACATTTATACCGCGTGGATCCACCACCTGGTATAAATGTGGCGACATTTGTACTGAGTAAAAAGAAGACCCGATACAAATGTTATTCCATCAACCCCGCAGGGACTTAGAGAAAATTCTGCGGGCGCTTCTCTGTCCGCGTCTGTCGGTGTTTTAGACCGGCAACCTACTAAGGGGAATACCCAAAGTAGAAGAAAGTGGCCTCGCCGAG
This sequence comes from Cenchrus americanus, assembly GCA_947561735.1. Classification (NCBI taxonomy): domain Eukaryota; kingdom Viridiplantae; phylum Streptophyta; class Magnoliopsida; order Poales; family Poaceae; genus Cenchrus; species Cenchrus americanus. The sequence goes on from OX387242.1 coordinate 196,570,873, forward strand.
ATCGGTAACTCGAAGGAAGAGACACGTGGCACACAATTTAGACAGGTTCGGGCCGCGAGGTGCATAATACCCTACGTCCTGTATGCTGCGTAGCTTTGGATTGATTGGGTACGATTACAAGATGATGCAATCTTACACCGTGAGACGAGATGATCAGAGAGGGGTCCCTGCCTCGCCTTATATAGTCCGGGAGGTAGGGTTACAAGTCGGAGTAGGGAGAGAGTACTAGTCGAGTACGTCTAGAAGTCTTCTATACAGTGCGGAACATGTACAGCTTCCTAACCGAGTACTTCTCCTTTGTAGTCCTTGTGCTTCACGCCATCAGGTACCGTGCAGCGCAAGTCAAGTAGTCCCAGGGGCCCACCGAGTAGTCGGTCCTAGTACCCACCGAGGTAGTGGGCCCAGGGAGGTCCATACGACAAGCCCCCGAGTACTTTGTAGTCGAGAAGGATAGCTTCAAGTAGTCTTGACGGCCTTAACGAGTAGTCCTCAAGTGTCCCCGAGTACTACAAGTCAAAAGTCTTCAAGAGTAGTTGAAGCATCCCGAGGCTGGAATGCACTCCAGCTGATGTTTGAGCAATCCTGAAGTCTTCTCGAGTAGTCCCAAGCGTCCTCGAGTGCTACCCTTGAAGGTCTTCAACAATGCCCGTGTTGTCTTGAAGCCGAAGCCGATATGGAAGTGCGATTGCAAAATCGCACTCCATATGGAGTAGCCCCCGAGCCTTAGGTTGAGTTTTAGACTCTGGCTGAGGGTCCATCTGAAGTTTTGGCAAGAATATCCCGAAAAATCCGGAGAAAAAACCGAAGGACACGTGGCACGGAGCCCCCGAGCCTTGAGTCGAGTACTTCCTCTCGAATTGAAGGGTCATCTTGTAGAATGTGTCCTGAGATGCTCTTGAATCTTGCCGCTTCCCAGGAAGTCGAGTAGAAGTAGCCGAGCCCCCGAGGTGAGGCGTGTCGACTAGTTGAAGTTGAAGGGTCACGCGCGGCCGCTGAGTCAGCCGAGCGCAGACTTATCCATCCGGCCGTTGGAGGGCCGTTTTGACTTATAAATAGAAGCCAAAACCCTTAGGGTTTTTCACCCTACGCAGCTGTAGCCATTCCCAGCAGATCTTGGCCAGAAATCGCCACCAGTGCACGCCGCCACCGCTGAGTGAAGCGTAGATCTGAGTGCGCCGCCATAGAGAGCCATCACAGTAGCCCCCGAGCGGATGCGCGTGAAGACACCGTGCACTTGGAGGATGAAACCGTCTCCGTCGAAGACTGCAAAGGCCCCCGGCGGAAAGAAGAGGGGCCGTGAGGAGGCCGCCGGATCTGCCGCAGGGACATCACCGCCGGTGTCCCCGCCGCGGCTAGACCGAATTGTGAGTGGAAGAAGTCCAAGGCGAAGACCGAAGACTTGCTCGTCCTTCTCAACAGTGGATTCCTGCGCGAGAAGGAGGTGGATATGTGGAGGGCCGCCTTCGGAGATCCGTACCCCATGGAGAAGAATCCAGATGAGATCCCGATGTTCGCGCGGTTCGCGGAGCGTGGACTATCTCTTCCGGCGAGAGACTTCTTTAAGGGGCTCATGGGGTACTATGGCATCGAGTACCTCAACCTCAACCCCAACGGTATCTTCCACACTGCTGTCTTCGTACACTTCTGCGGAGCTTTTCTGGGGATCAAGCCCCATTGGATTTTGTTCCGGAAGTTCTTCCGGGTGAAGCCGCAACCCAGCGCCAACAACCCGCGGGTAGTCGGCGGGGTGGGGATCCAGATGCGGGAGGACGCCGCCGAGCAGTACCTCTCGTACAAGCTCATAGACTCCAACCAGGACTGGAAGGCCAAGTGGTTCTACGTCACGAACCACCATCCGGGGCTGCCGAAGCCGAGCGGGAAGCAGCCCAAGCATCGCCCTTGGTGGAACACGGAGCCGATGATGCAAGAAGGGATCCAGCTGCTCGAGTTGTTGGCGCGGATCAAGGCGCTAAGGGAAGCCAGGCTGAGGGCCGAGCACGTGGCCTTCAGCTACATGAAGCGCAGGGTGCTGCCGCTGATGGCTCGCGACACCCTGGGGTACGAGTACACCGGGGACGACGACACGTCGCGGATGCCTGGAGACGAAGTCGACGACGATGATATTGTTGACAGGCTGGCCCGGATCTTCAAGGATATGCCGCCGTACACGGCGTGCCCCGTACCGGAGGACTCCACCGCGCGCCCACCAAAGGAGGTTAGTAGCCGCACCCATAGTCGAGTACCCATTCCATGTGAGTAGTCACACTGATGAGTTGTTTCTTGCAGGATGACTTGAAGAAGTTTGTCTCCGAGCCGCCGCTGCCCCTACAGGAAGTCGAGGTCCCAGAGGAGGGGAAGACCAAGGCCAAGGAGCGGCATGAAGTCGGCGAAGGAGACGACACCGTTGTCGTAGAAGACACCTCCGAGGAGGACGACGACGAGGAGACATTGCAGGACCGCTTCCAGCTGCGGTCGAGGTTCAGCCGTCCTGGCCTACCTCATGTCCCTCTCGTTCAGGATCAACCGGCTAGCCTGGAGGCTAGTCTGGCCGCGCCACCAAGGAGGCCGCGCAATCTAGCCCGCAAGCGCGTGGCGAAGAAATTGAAGGTCACTGAGACCACGTCCCAAGAGGTAAGCCGTCTTGAGTAGTGTAGTCGAGTACTGGTGTCTCGAGTTCACTTGTTGATGAAGAAGTTTCCTTGCGTGCAGGAGTTGCCACCTACGGAGCCCGTTGATCAGGGCGACGAAGGCGAGTGGGACACAGTGGGGGAGGCCGCTGGGAGTCGTAGCCCAGCCCCCACTATCGAAGAACTCTTGACGCAAATGGAGTGCCAGCCCCCTGCTGCTCAGGGGAGCATGGAACCCGCCGCTGCTGCTGCGGAAGAGGCAGTGGCCGCAGAGGCGCAGGAGGAGGCGCCCGCCGAGGCCGGACTGGTGGACATCGCCGGCATCCTCGGCGCCCCGACCGTGACGGTGGTCCGGTCAAGCTTGTAAGTGTTGATTTTTCCCAAGTAGTACTTGATGTGGTAGTCGCACTTGGTTGACAACCGGCTTGTGTACTCTGCAGGAAATCGACAGACCTATCCTGGGAGGGGGATGAACCCTCTGCAGCGGTGGCGGAAGAAGGAACCACGCCACCCGCCTTTGGAGTCCGCTCCCGCCCCCAGGCGGAGCCCGAAGTGCTGGCCGCTGAGGCTACGTTGCCCGAAGCCAGCGTAGTTGAAGGTTAGTACCCTACTGTGGTTGTGGTGCCTTCGTAGAGTAGTCGTAGTCGCATGTTGACTGATACACTTGTCTTCTTGTCGACAGGTGCTGAGGCCGAAAGGAGTGATATCCCGTCAGCGGTGCCCGTAGAAGACATGGCACCAGAGGCTCAGGAGGCAGCCGTAAAAGCTTCCGAGCCGATGGAGGTGGCCGCCGGAGAGGCCGCCGCGACGATAGGAGGAGGAGAGGACGACACACCGCCAGAACCCGCTCTAGAGGTGGTCGTCCGCTCACCGGAGATCCAAGACGCGGAGCCCATCTGCTCGGCGCCGATGACCGAAGCCGCTACGAGTAGTCGTGGCGGGATCGAGTTGTTGGCAGACGATCTGGTCGATCCGGCAACGGTGGCCCGACACCTGGAAGCGGTGTGACAAGACGAACATTGGATGAAGGTGAGTAGTCATCACCCTTGAGTAGTCAATCCTTTAGCGTTGAGTACCCATCTGATGTGTCTTGCCTGCACAGGACATCGCTGAGAGGTCCCGCCTGAAGTCGGAGATGCTTCAGGGGTACGGCGACGCGGTGCTTCGGGCCGAGACGCTTGAGGATCAACTTGTGAAGTCCCAGAAGCACGCCGCCGCCATGCAGTCGAAGCTGGATGCCGCCTTGGCCAAGTACCACAATGATGTCCAGGAGATGCAGGCGAAGGGCGACGACTTGGTGCGGAAGAACAAGTCGCTTCGCAACAAGAACAAAGGTACACCACTTGCCTTGATGAGTACTTGTTGGAGGTCGAGAGGTAGTCTAACCCGCTGTGCCTTGTTGTTTGCAGAGCTTGAGACTCGGGTAGAGCAGCTGAAGACTTCAGAGATTGATCTGAAGAATCTCTTCTACCGGGAGCAGGAGGCCCGCCAGGTACTGGAGTTAGATTATAAGGAGCTTGCTTACGAGTGTGACAAGCACATGGAGCTCCGTATTGCATCAGACCGTGACCTCATCAACTGCTACAAATCATTAAAGAAGCTGAACGAGGATTGCGAGAAGCTGCGGGCCCAACTCAAGGAGCTTGAAGAAGCCGCGCTCCCCATCGCGAGGCTGCTGGTGCCTCATCCTGGCGGTCCCAAGATAGCACCGCTGGTGGATCAGTTGAAGAAAGCCCCCAGCCGGCTGGCGGCCTACCTGAAGCATCTAGCGAAGTCGATCCCGAACCAGGTGCTAGCCTTCCTGAAGTCGTACTTCCCGAAGGCTTCCGTAGACGTAGTCGCTGGTGGACTAGCCGCCAACTGTAGCTACGAGCAGTATGCGGAGCTGCTGGAGCAGATGGCGCCCATTGCCGATCAAGTCGCCGACAAACTTAATCTCCAGTAGTCCTGTAATAGTTAGCTCGTAGCAGTAGATGTACAAAAACAATTGTAATTGTTTAAGTATTAATGAAGAAGAGTTTCCATCAATGAGTACTCGTTGTCGCGATCTCAGAGTGCGGAGTCCCATCGTGGAGTTGTTGAGAGTATTCGTACTCGGCAGTAGTCCCGTAGAGGGAAAAAGACAGTAAAGCAGTTGATGAACAATCAAACTTTATTACTGATGAAGTACACCTGGATGGCCAGGGCCGTAGTTACGGAGTAGTCGCCAGGACCCGAAGGCCGCCTACGGCTAAGTGGTGCTAGGGCGAGTAGCCGCTTACAGCAGTAGATCCGTAGGTAGCCATATAGGTTAGATCTAGAAGTACATGGTCTCTCAGTAGACCGCTGCTAGAGTCCTTTGTCGCTCGTCACAGCCCAGGATCCGTAGGTAGCTGCATGGGCTGGATTCTGGAGAGGAGTAGTCCAGAGACTAGTGCCTGGACCCGGAGGCCGCTTATAGCAAAGAAGTAGTCCGGAGACTAGTGTCCGGACCCGGAGGCCGCTTACGGCGGAGGGGTCTTGATGTAGTCGCGTAAACTTGAGCCCCAGGGTAGTCGTGTAGACTAGGCGTAGAACCGACAGAGCTGGTCGACGTTCCACGAGTTGTTGACGTCTTCGCCTTCAAGTGTCTGGAGGCGGTAAGAGCCCGGCCTGGTCACCTTTGCGACTGTGAAGGGACCTTCCCAGGGGGAGCTGAGCTTGTGTAGTCCTTCCGTGTTCTGGATGCGACGGAGGACGAGATCGCCAACGTTGAAGGAGCGTTCCTTGACATTGTGATCATGGTAGCGCCGGATACTCTCCAGGTACCTTGCTGATTGGACAAGGGCGGCGCAGCGAGCTTCTTCGAGCCCGTCGATGTCAACTCGTCTGCTGTCTTCAGAGACGCCTTCGTCATAGTGCTCCACTGCTGGTGAATCCCATATGACATCAGCAGGGAGGATTGCTTCGGAGCCGTAGACCAGGAAGTAAGGGGATTGCCCTGTTGGCTTGGAAGGCTGAGTACGTAGCCCCCCAGAGTGCATTGGGTAGTTCCTTGATCCACTTGCCTCCTTTAGAGTTAGCAGCTTCGTGTAGCCGCTTCTTGAGAGCGTCGAGCACCATCCCGTTGGCGCGCTCGACTTGTCCGTTGGCCCGAGGATGGGCAACCGAGACGTATCGGACGTCGATCCCACTGTTCTCGCAGTACTCCCAGAACTGGTGGTTGTTGAAGTTGGAGCCCAGGTCTGTGATGATGCGGTGGGGTAGTCCGTAGCGATGCACAAGTTCATCCAGGAAGTCGAGTACTCTGTCAGCCTTGGGGCATGTGACCGGCTTGGCCTCGATCCACTTGGTGAACTTGTCGATGACCACCAATACTCTGTTGAATCCACCTGGCGCAGTTGGCAGTAGCCCAATCATGTCGAGCCCCCAGCAGGCGAAAGGCCAGGTTGGCGGTATGGTGACTAGCTTGTAGGCCGGGACGTGTTGCTGCTTGGCGAAGTACTGGCACCCTTGGCATCTTCTGACGAGTTCTTCAGAGTCGCCCAAAGCTGTGGGCCAGTAGAAAGCTCGTCGGAAGGCCTTGCTGACCAGCGTGCGAGAGGACGCGTGGTTGCCGCAGACGCCCTTGTGGATCTCCTCCAAGATCTCCTTGCCTTCTTGCCTAGGGACGCACTTCATGAATACTCTGAAAAATGCGCCCCGTCTGTAAAGCTTGTCTCCGACGAGGACGTAGGACTTGGCGCGGCGGATGAGCTGCTCGTCCAAGTTCTTGTCCGAAGTAATCTTCTGCTCGCTGAGGTAGTCGATGAAGGGTTGCCTCCAGTCCACGTCGATCATCATGACCTCCTGGCCTGCCGGCGGATGCGCTGGGACAGTGGTCGGTGGCGCCGGCTCTGGGATGGATGGTGCGTGAAGCTCGTGGACGAAGACACCCGCTGGTACTTGAGCGCGAGTAGAGCCAAGCTTCGACAGGACGTCCGCTGCAACGTTGTTGTCGCGAACGATGTGGTGGAACTCGAGACCATAGAACTTGTTCTCGAGCTTGCGGACTTCTAGGCAGTAGGCGTCCATGTTCTCCTTGTTGCGGTCCCAGGACTTGTTGACTTGGTTGATGACCACTGTGGAGTCGCCGTAGACTAGTAGCCGCTTGATGCCCAGTGAAGCCGCGAGGCGGAGCCCATGTAGGAGAGCTTCGTACTCGACTTCGTTGTTTGAGACCTTCCAGAAGATCTGCAGGACATACTTGAGTTGTTCGCTCGTTGGAGAGATCAAGAGTACCCCTGCACCTGCGCCCTCGAGGTTGAGTGAGCCGTCGAAGTACATCACCCAATGCTCTGGTCGCTCGGTTGGAGTAGGTAGGTGATTCTCCCGCCACTCCGCCATGAAGTCGACTAGTGCTTGCGACTTGATGGCTGTGCGTGGCTTGAAGTCGATGGTGAGGGCGCCGAGTTCGACTGCCCACTTGGAGATTCTTCCAGTAGCATCTTGGTTCCGCAGGATGTCGCCGAGCGGGTAGTCGGTGACGACGGAGATCGAGTACTCCTGGAAGTAGTGTCGTAGCTTCCGCGAGGTGATGAGTACTGCGTACCGGAGCTTTTGCACAGGCTGATAGCGTGCCTTGGACTCTGAGAGGAACTCAATGACGAAGTAGACTGGGCGCTGGACTGGGTAGGCGTGGCCATCTTCCTGCCGCTCGACGATGATGGCAGTACTGACCACATGAGTAGTCGCAGCGAGATAGAGCAGTAGCTGCTCACCTTTGCGAGGAGCCGTGAGGACTGATGGCTTCGATAGTAAGTCCTTGAGCTGGGCTAGGGCTTGGTCCGCCTCTGGAGTCCACACGAACTTCTCTTGGTGCTTGAGTAGTTTGAAGAAGGGGAGCCCCCGTTCTCCAAGCTTCGAGTTGAATCTGTTCAAGGCCGCCATGCACCCGGTCAGCTTCTGGACGTCTTTGATGCACGTGGGAGCTTTCATGCTGGTGATGGCGGAGATCTTCTTGGGATTGGCTTCGATGCCGCGCTGGCTGATGATGAAGCCAAGTAGTTTGCCCGAAGGTACGTCGAAGACGCACTTGTTCAAGTTGAGCTTCCAGCGGTACTCACACAGGGATGCGAAAGTCTCTTCAAGACCGTCGATGAGGGTACTGGAGTTTCTGGTCTTGACGACCACGTCATCCACGTAGGCTTCGATGTTCTTGTTGAGTTGCCTTTTGAAGCAGGCCTGGATAGCTCGTTGATATGTGGCGCCAGCGTTCTTCAACCCGAAGGACATGGTCGTGTAGCAGTACGCGCCAAACGGGGTGATGAACGCGGTCTTCTCCTGGTCTTCTTCCTTGATCGCGATTTGGTGGTACCCGGAGTAGCGATCGAGGATGCGGAGCGAGTCGCGGCCGCCGTGGAGTCGATGACTTGGTTAATCCGCGGCAACCCGAAGGGGTCCTTGGGGCAGTGCTTGTTGAGATCAGTGTAGTCGACGCACATCCTCCACTCGTTCGAGTTCTCCTTGCAGACGAGGACGGGGTTGGCGAGCCACTCAGGATGGAAGCCTTCTCTGATGAAGCCAGCCACAAGTAGTTTGGTGAGTCCTTCTTGATGGCACCCCGTCCGTCGTCGGCGAAACGACGGAGGTGTTGTCGCTTGGGGGTAGCTTTAGGATCGACGTTGAGGCAGTGCTCAATCAACTCTCTGGGCACTCCTGGCATGTCCGCTGGCTTCCACGTGAAGATGTCGCGGTTAGCCCGGAGGAAGTTGATGAGCGCGTATTCCTATTTGGGGTCGAGGCCGGCCTCGATGGTGGTGGTCTTGCTGCTGTCGCCTGTCCCGAGGTCGATCGTCTTGACCAGAACCTCCTCAGCTGGCTGAGGCTTGTTGGCTTTGTCTGACTTCTCAGGGATGTCGAGTTCACTTGGGGCAAGCTTCTTCGACGCGGCGTAGACCTCCATCATTGCGTTGGGTACTTGGTTTGTAGAGGCGATCTCCACGACTTCAGTGTCGCAGTCGTGCGAGATCTTCAAGTCCCCTTGCAGCGAGAGTACACCTGCTGGGCTTGGCCTCTTGAGTACCAAGTAGGTGTAATGGGGTACCGCCATGAACTTGGCGATAGCCGGTCTGCCGAGGATGCCATGGTAGGACATCTCGAAGTCCGCGACTTCGAACTTGACGTACTCAGTACGGTAGTTGTCCCGAGATTCCCCAAAGGTAACTGGCAGGACCACTGAGCCCAGTGGGATAGCCGCATTTTCGAGGACGATGCCGTAGAAGGGTGAGGCGCTCTTGGTGAGCATGTGGGTGATGTCGAGCTTCATCTTCTTCAAGGTCTTGGTGAAAAGGACGTTGAGCCCGCTTCCACCATCGATGAGGACCTTGTTGAGCCTGGAGCCCTCGACCACCGGCTTCAGGACGAGAGGGAACCGCCCTGGTTCGGAGAAGCTGGTCCATTGATCCACGCGGGAGAAGGTAATGGGTACCTCCGACCACCTGAGAGGGGTCGGAACCGCTGGTTCAATGCTCATGACTTCTCGACGAGTAGCCTTTTTCTCCCGTCTGCTGGGTAGTCCACCGAAGAGGACGTTGATAGTCTTGTCGAGTTCCTGGAAGTCGTCGTTGCCTCCGTCGTTCTGGAGTACTCTTGAGTGCTCGCCTGAGTTGGTAGCACTGCTCGGTGGTGTGGTTGCCGTCCAGATGCCACGGGCACGTCTCCTTTAGCAAGTCTTTGAAGCCGCCGGAGGTCTTCTTCGAGTTCTCCTTCGCAGGGCACTGGATACCCGCGACAGTGTTGTCTGGCTTGCGCTTGCGGTTGGGACCCGTGTAGTTGTTGTTGTTGTTGCGACCGCCTTGGTTCCCGTTGTTGCCGCTACCGCCGCCCGCGTTCTGCTTGCTTTTGCCACGGATGGCATCGTACTTAGCGTTAGCTTTGTCTTCTTCATCCGTCCAGGATGTGATCATGTCCTTGAGGTGGGGGATGGACTTGGGGCGGCGGCGACCAAAGTCTTCAAAGGTGCGGCGGTGGTAGAGGCCGTCTTGGAAGAGGTCGATGACCTCCTTGTCGGTGACGTCGACTATTGTGGCGCGCTTGTCGAAGAAACGACGCATGTACTTGCGGAGGGTCTCGCCTTGTTCCTGCTTGACCATGGCCAGGTCCATGCGAGTACCCGACCGGCCCATGGCGCCCGCGAAGTTGCTGGTGAACTGCTCCTTCAGCTGGTCCCATTTGTCGATCGAGTGCTTGTCCAGCGACTCGAGCCATGTGAGTGGGGCTTGGTCCAGGCAGAAGGGGAAGTAGAGGCACTTGGTGTCGTTATTGCCGCCAGCGTTCTCGATGGAGAGGTCGTAGCGCCTGAGCCACTGGATGGGATCCTGCTTCGCGTCGTACTTGGTGATCCCCAAAGGTTTGAACTTGTCGGGGAGCAGCAAGTTGCGAAGCCGAGGTGAGAAGGCGGGGGAGCCGTCGTTGTCGCTTGTGGTGGCGGACTTCTTCCACTGCAGCTCTTCAATCTTCTGGTGGGCATCGTAGCCGCCCTGCGAGGCTCCAGAGGAGTGGCTATTCGCGTGGTCTCGACCGCCGCGACTGCCCCCGCCGCCGGCCCTCCTGTTGGCTCCGTGGTTGGAGCTTCGCCGTCGCCGCCGCCGCCGCCAGGGTCACGGCCGCCGCCGTCGGGGCCGCGGTGAGGGACGACCTCACGATTGCTGTTGCCACCCTGTGAGGGTCCGCCGGTGTTTGTGCGAGTACGGTTGGGCTGAGCTGGCAGCTTGGCTCGAGTACGATTGCGGCCGAGGTCAGCGCTGCGACTTGTAGCTTCGTTGTCGCGGTTCCTGGCGGGGAGAGGCTGGGTGACCCTGTTGTCGACTCGCATGAAGTAAGCATCTTCAGCGAGCTTGGCGATGACTTCTCCAGCGCGTATCCCCTGAGCTTGGCATGCGATCGCTGTGATCGACATGAGGCATTGCTCGGGGGTGGTGTGTACCCTGCTCTCGACAGCCTCGAGAGCTTCTGCGAGGTTGCGGATGGGAAGGTTGTCTCGGAGACGCCGGCGCCGTTCGTTGCACTTTCTGTTACGCTCACGTCGAGCGTCCCTGTTGGCGTCGGTCTCATCCGCGGGTGCTTCAGCAGACAGCTCGTCTGCGGAGATGTCTTCAAGGTACTTGTCTTGAGCTGGAGACTTGGCGATCGGGGTTGCCAAGACTGGAGTCGGAGCTCGCCACCTCAGTTGGAGTGTACGAGTCAGCTCGAGCAAGTAGTGTTCCCTCCTGGAACGGGAGCGAGTCGAGGTAGGCGATGTAGCGTGAGTCCCCGCTTATCAGGTCGGCGGGCTTGCGGTCTGGCCAGTAGACAAATGTCCCAGCCGGTGTGGACGTTATAACCAGGCCGGAAGCCGGCCCTGACAAGGGTTGCTCAGTAGTGTTGTCTTCGGACTCGGGATCCTCAGGGTCCGACCCGAAGTCGAACTCGTACGCGGAGTCCGAGTAGAAGCCGGAGAGGGGGTTGGAGTCTGAAGCGTGGCCGGGGGCGGTGTCGGAGTCCGAGTTGTACTCGGGTACGGGCTCCTTGCTGGCCCGACGAGCGGGGGGGAGCCTCTGTGCGGGCCCTGCAGAGGTTGTGAGGGCCACGAGTGGAGCGCTCGCGGGGTGGGGGGACCACATGCGATGGCTGAGCAGCCGGCTCGCATATGGTAGCCCACGGGGATGTCGAGTTCGAGTTGGAAGCGGATCCGAGCTCAAAGTCGGCGTGTTGGTCGAAAAGCGAAATTTTGCCGAACTTGCCGGCGAGTTCGCCCGTGACTACTTCGGGAAGCGTCACGAAACCGGTCTCCGGGTCGGGCGGCATGGTGAGGCGGCAGTGGAAGGACCTAGCGCCGTCAGCAGTGCAGACCTAGGCACCGAAGACGAAGGTGTCGCCGCGGTTGAAGGCGACGGTCAGCTTGATGTAGACAGGAGCCGTCGAGTTCGCCATGTGATCTCGGGCGAGAGCCCCTACCTGGCGCGCCAGCTGTCGGTGTTTTAGACCGGCAACCTACTAAGGGGAGTACCCAAAGTAGATGAACGTGGCCTCACCGAGATCGGTAACTCGAAGGAAGAGACACGTGGCACACAATTTAGACAGGTTCGGGCCGCGAGGTGCGTAATGCCCTACGTCCTGTATGCTGCGTAGCTCTGGATTGATTGGGTACGATTACAAGATGATGCAATCTTACGTCGTGAGACGAGATGATCAGAGAGGGGTCCCTGCCTCGCCTTATATAGTCCGGGAGGCAGGGTTACAAGTCGGAGTAGGGAGAGAGTACTAGTCGAGTACGTCTAGGAGTCTTCTATACAGTGCGGAACATGTACAGCTTCCTAACCGAGTACTTCTCCTCTGTAGTCCTTGTGCTTCACGCCATCAGGTACCGTGCCGCGCAAGTCAAGTAGTCCCAGGGGCCCACCGAGTAGTCGGTCCTGGTACCCACCGAGGTAGTGGGCCCAGGGAGGTCCATACGACAGCGTCCCCCTCTCCTTTAATTCTCCTCACCGGTCTTTCTCCGTACTCGATCCTTATCTATTTCTCATCTCATTTTTCATTCTCTTCCTTCTTCCTTTCTCATTTTTTTCTCTTCTCTAGTACATACTGATCCCATCTCTCCCACACAGGGTAGAGGATGGCGCGGCGCGTCACGGGCGGCCTGGCCAGCGTGGGGCGGGCGAGCGGCGTGGGAGGATGGAGCTCAACAAGTAAAATAGTTCGAGTTCTTGTGTTTTTGAGTTCTTGTGTTCCTGTGAATCTTAACTTGATGTGTTGTGAATCTTATTGTGTTGTTGTGCGAATCTTATGAGATGTATGAGATTAACGTAAGATGTGATCTGATGTGCAGAGATTGTGATTTGGAAACTTGTTTTGATTTTTGTGATTGAATCATGAATTGAGACTTGTAAAATTTGTGATTTTGAATCTGGATGAGATGAGATGAGGTAAGGAAAGGAAAAGAAAAAGGAAAGAAAAAAAGGGAAGGGAAAGAGGGTCCAGGGGGAAAACACTAACTGGTACAAATGTTCACATTTGTTGTACCGGGTACCTCGCCCGATACAAATGCTCTCCCTCATTTGTACTGGAGAGACTGTACAAATGAGGGTTATGGACCAGTAGTGTGTGAAGCACAACAGCCAAACTACCGGAGGCTGGGCGTGAGAGTTTAGGAATAAGGAGTTGGGTTGTTTGCTCTTGCCGCACCATGCGTTTAGCACGAACACGAGCGACGAGCCAACAGTTCGTGTTAGTGCGATCACCCGTGCTTTTTGAGTACAGGTTCCGAGTTTAATGCGCGGCTTCATGAGAGTTACGGGATGTTTGATGGTGGTGACAAAAACTGTCTGACTAAATTTAGTCACTTTGAGGGACTAAAGTTCCAAACAAGTGTCACTAAAAAGAGACTAAAACTGGTCACCTGACTAAAATTCTTATTAAGGGAAGAGCAATTAAAAGTGACTAGAACCCCACTCTCTCTCCACATTTACTGTGTCCCCTCTTCCCCTCTCTTAGGACCCATCCCCTCCCCCCTCTCTCTCGCTAGACCTGTCCCTCCGCTGATCCTCCCCTCGATTCCTGCTGCCAGCAGACCATCTTCCTCGATCCCTGCTGCCGACCGCCACCGTCGTGAGGCTGCGCTCAGCTCTGCTGCTGCCGGATCTGTGTAGCTCCTCCTGTCGCCACCACAGGTGCGAGGCATGGCTGGCCGCGGGGGAGGAGGGCTCCGCCATGGATGTGCGTGAGGAGGGACAACCGACAACATGGAGGAGGGGCCGCCGGATCTGAGCCCCACCGCGGGTACGAGGCATGGACAGATGCATGGGAGGAGGGCACCACCATGGATGTTCAACTTCAACAAGCCACGGTGTCGGTGGTGATGACCAGAGGTGCATCAGTGACATGCTGCTCGAGTTCCTCAAGCAGAATATGCTGAGGAGCTACGTCAATGAGCGTTGGGTCGGTAGGCGCTCCAACGTGGTTATATCGCTCATGAAGAGGCTCGCTTTCGACATCATCTCTTCGCTGCTCTTCAGCTTCGAGTGTGGCACCATCCGGAACGCACTCGCCTGCGACTTCCCACAACGGCCATTCTTGCCACACTCGGATTTGGGAGCAAGGGAGGGCGACGAGGAGGAGCGAGTCTAAGGACTGGAGCGTCCGAGGACTGGTGGATGGTCGTTCACTGGTATGATGAGTGATTGACAATGTGGTGTGGACTAACTCTTGGCCGAGTATTGCAGGTATAGGTTGCATCTTGATTTGCGTTGGTGCAGGTGAAGAGCGGGCGCGAAAGGTATTAGCCTTGCGGCGTCTCCGAGGAGTGGAGAGACAAGTAGACTCGGCTCGATGGACCCGGTGGCCGAACGGGATCAAGTGCAGGCCGCATGGTGGCAAGAAAAGCAAGATGAAGTCGTGGACAGGAGCTGGTCAAGAGTAGTGGTTCATGACCAGAGTCTGGGTGTGGAGTTTGCGGAGGTTCACCACAAAACTGTCGGGTTACTTGGTTGAGCCACAAAACCAAGACCGGAGGCTCGGCGGGCGGAGACGGGATCTTGGTGCGCCGAGAAGCTTCGATGCTGAGGGACACGTAGCAAGATCGCGGGGCTTGCGTCGGGAGGACGTGGACTGCGGCGAAGGCGTGCCAACCTGATGAAAAGGATCGCTACTTGACCATCTTGCCCCTGAGGGGTGTGTATCTTCCTTTGTGTTCTATGGGTAGCTTGGTCATTTGCCCAACCCAGAGAGACTTCATCCATGCAAACTACTTCTCATTTTCCCTGCTCTTTAGGCTAGATTTTCTTCATGATTTTGTATAGAACCTGACCTCTGGTTGTATGGAAGCATTCATAGTTGCATCGATTTCCTTCTCTTGGCTTGAGTGAATTTCATGTCTTTTTTTGGGCTATTTTGTGGGATTTTCGTGCACGTCTTGTTCCTTCATTTTGAGGCGTTTGTATCCAGATTTCTTTGTGGGGATCATGGATAGATGTCTTGTGCATCTTTTTGCTTGATCTTGACCCTCCAACTCCGGATTTGGCCTCCGATTCGAAGATTTCGGGTGGTTCCCTAGCTTTGTTCTTGGGCTCGGGTCCTAATCGATTCTTGGTGATTTAGTTGGTTTGAGGTTCCAAGTTTTTGGGTATAGCATACCCTAGGGACACTTCACATCTCCCCCAAATCTTATCTCAATCGGTGCAGCTATTTGGGCGATCCATCGAAGGCTAGGTGGAGTTGACTTCGTGGGTTGGGCTGTTTCTGCTTCTTTTCGCGTGGGACGGACCATCCGTGAGTCACCAGTTCATCGCATGTTCATCTAGTTCTTGCGAGCTCACACGTCGATCTAATGGGGTGCTAGGGTTTTGTCACGCGAAGTTTGACGGACCGTCCGCCGTCATGGGACCATCCGCGAGGCAGGTATGAATCGTCCGTATTTTCCTTGAACCTTCAGGTGGTTCTGTTTGCTTTTACAGACCGTTCGTCCGTGGCCCTCGGACCGTCCGCCGTGTCTGATGGACCGTCCGTGACCTCAGGTCGGACCGTTCGTCTCAGGCACCGCAGATTGCCTATGTCCTTTGGTCCTTGAGTTGTGCTTTCACTTTGCAACTTGTTTGGACTTGTTCCTACGGTTGGTAGGTCCGTTGTGACTACGTGACCTTGGCAAGTTCGTGTGGGAACCCTTGCTTGTGATTTTGGGAGTTAGTTGGTTTTCTCTTGGAGAATTTTTTATCGGCTCCTATTCACTTCCCCCCCCTCTCTGGTCACCTAATCGGTCCTTCAATTGGTATCAGAGCCGGTTTTAGACCTTCGTGATTCTAACCAGTCTAAGATCCAAAGATCGCGTAGAAAGAACGGGGTTCGGGTCCTCTACACTTTGATGGTAAGGATTACCAGATGTGGTAGAGGCATATGTCTACTTTTCTCTGCGGCAAAGGACAGTTCATTTGGGATGTGACGGAGAACACCTCCTATGTTCATCCCATCAACTTCCTTGCCCTAGGTTCTCGAGATATGCATGATGCCAACAACAAGGCGGTTGACTATCTATTTCGTGCCCTTTGCAAACCTAAATTCGATCGGGTTCAAGCAGAGGACTTGGCGTGCAAGATTTGGGAGAAGTTGAAGAATGCTCATGCTGGGAACAACCAGGTGAAGGCGCGCTTGCTTGCGACCTACCAGAGAGAGTACGAGAACTTCACTCATCTCCCAGTGAGTCCATAGACGCCATGTTCCAGTGGTTCACGGTGATTGTGAACAACATGAGGGCCAATGTGACTGTGCTCCCGTACGATGATCATGACAGGGCTGTGAAGCTCCTGCACTCGCTGGATCGTACCGTGTGGAGTGAGAAGGTCAAGACTATCTTGGAGTCAGGTAACTATTATGAGACCCTCATGGTGGACAAGCTATTTTCCAAGCTTAAGTAATCCGAGGTGGACCATGGGGTGCGAGCAAAGATAGAGAACCCGACTGACCCCCATAGTCTGGCTCTCATGTCTGGGTCGAGGGCTAACATTTACATGCCCTCTAGGCAGGTTTCCTTATCTGCTCTTATGTCTATGCCAGATGAGGAGTTTGATGTGTTGGGTGAGGATGATCTCATGTTGTTGAGCAGGCGGTTCGAGCAAATCGGAAGAACGCTCAGAGGAGCTCGAGCATGTGCTACCAGTGCGCGAAGCACATGCACTTTATCGCTAAGTGCCCAGAGGCCATGGAGATCAAGACCGAGCACAAGCACCGTCCGAGGACCAACCACAAGCTTCGCTCAAGGAACGACTACAAGGGATAGAACAAGTCCGAGCAGAGGCTTAGGAAGAGTGGCGCCCACAAGAAGAAGATGGAGTGTGTGATGTCACCACTGTGAGCGACATCGACTCGAGTTCCTGCTACTCTTCATCGAGCTTGAACGGTGAAGAAGAAGAGGTGGACCGGCACAAGGGCAAGCAGTCGAGCAAGAACATCAACGTCTTGTGCTTTGCCGCCCAAGGCTTTTGCGGCATGGCACACAACTCCGAGAGCAAGAAGAGCCAGAAGGATGACTCAGACTCTGACTCCAAGGATGAGGTGGGAGGCATAGAGGGCTTTCGGTTGATCAACTCTGGTTACTCTCAACACATGACCGGAGATCAAAGGTATTTCTCCAGCCTCACCCCGATGGTGTCCAAGGAGTGCATCACTTTTGGGGATAATGGGAAAAGTAGAGTGCTTTCAGTGGGCACAGTGAAAGTAAGTGAGAGTGTGACTCTTAGGCGTGTTGCTCTTGTCTAGTCTTTGGGGTTCAATCTTCTTTCGGAGTCCCATCTTCTTAATGAGGGTTTTGAGCGCTTCAATGAGTACACTCGGGCGGTTCCACATCACAAGTTCCGAAAGAGGATCTCGTTCAAACGTTCTATCAAGGACTCACCATGGCGTCAAGGACGATCATCGATGCATCAGCGGGAGGATCCATCATCGAGCTTACACCGACCCAAGCTTTCACTCTATTCAAGAAGGTTGCAGACAATGACACGTGGGCATCATCCGGATGCTTACTTCTGGTTCAACCCATGGGGAACGCCAAAGGAGTCTTGCAAGTGGAGAAGGAAGACATACTCGAAGGCAAGATCGATTCGCTTATGCGGAGGTTGGAGAAGATGGAGAGAGAGAATAAAGAAGCTCAAGACTTAATGGCTATTGAAGCAAGATCCACATGTGAAGAGTGTGGAGAATATGGCCATGTCCACAAGGATTGCCCGGAGGAAGCCAAATTGCTCGACTACATGAGGAAGGGGGATTTGCCGAACTTCCACTACGGGCAAGGTAGACCTCAATTTAATGCAAGCTCATCCATTATGAATTCGGTTCCGCTTCGTATACAATTGAAAGACTTCATGGACGAGCAAGCTAACATCAACAAGGACACCATCACCAAGTTCAAAGCCATAGACAAGGTGTTGGAGAACATCGATAGCAAGGTGATGGAGGTCGGAAGCTCCAATCATCAAGTGCTCAACATGATGAAGATGCTCGAGACGCAAGTGGGACAACTTATCGGGCACCTATCCTCTAATGAAGGGAAGCTTCCAGGACAACCTCAAGGTCCCGAGACGATGAAGGCCATTCAAACTCGTTCGGGGAAGGAGACCGAAGATTCGGAACGTTCTGCAGAAGCAGGAAACCTAAACCATCCGTCGAGGCAGATGAATTTGCTAAGGAGGAGGTTACCGAGATCATCACCGAAGAACCCGAGTTTGAGATTTTGGGAGAAGATATGAAGTTACCGCAATTGAAGCAACGCTACTTCCGAGGTAAACTTGATAATCATTTTGAGAAGTTTGTGGAGTTTATGCATAGGTTAAGCATCAACATGCCATTATTGGATGCCCTTCAAGTTCCTACATATTCTCGTTACTCCAAAGATATTCTTGCAAACAAATATGAGATAGCAACACTCGGGGTAGATCATGTCAAGATGTCTAAGTAATGTAGTGCTGCTATTGCAAATGGACTAGAGAAGCAAAAAGACCCCGAATGCCCGACGATTCCATGTTCCGTTGGTTCATTCAAGTTTGAGAAGGAATTATGCAACTTTGGAGCAAGTGTGAGCATCATGCCAAGAGATGTGTTCGAGAAGCTATGCCTACCATTGGAGCCTACGGGCATGTGCTTGGAGTTGGGTGATAACTCCATTCGCTACCCCTTGGGCATCGCCGAAGATGTGCCCGTGAAGGTCGGACACCACTTCATCCCCGTCGACTTTGTGGTACTCGAGATGGGAGAGAGGGAGAAGCCACCACTCATCCTTGGGAGGCCTTTCCTCAAGACCGTGGGAGCTACCATTGATGTTGGCAAGGGGGAGATCAAGTTCGACATTAACAGCGAGAGGAGTTCCTTCAAGTTTCGACCACGCCTCGAGGTATGCAACATGATCGAAGTTAAATATATTCTGCCTCATCGTCGTGTTGTTAAGGAAGAGCCAAGGAAGAAGGAAGAGCCAGAGAAGAAAGAAGTGAAGAAATTCAAAGAAGTTGTTGCATCCGTCAAGTTAATGGAACAAAAGCCGCCTGTGAAGACCAAGAAGATAACTAAGCCAGAGAATAAGCCCGCGCCCAAGATGGTGCGGAAGTGGGTACCCAAGATTTCAACGCTCGCAAAGAGCGTTGATCCAAAGTAATCAAGTGAAGAAGTCTAGCCATGGACTATAAACGAAGCGTTAGGCGGGAGGCAACCCATTTTGTCGAGTCAAGAATAAGCTACCAGGAGGACAACCCGATTCAAGATTTTTCGAGTCTTTTCAAGTAAGTTAGTTTTGAAATTTGCTACGCAAGACATTAGACTTAGAGTGGTTGAACAATATTAGAGACATAATTCTTGGTTGGATATTTTGTTTGGATCATAAACTTTTTTTACATGAGCCATCCTATGTGTTATTTGCTTCTTTTCGAGAAACCAAAACAAAAAAAATCCAGAACCTATCTCAACCTTTCATCCTCTTTATGATGTTATGGTTGACTTGTTTTACATGATAAAAACACATGAGTAGAGCCACGTCTTGTACCTAGATGTTATTTAAATTTCAGCACGTGGTAGGACTCGCGTGAACCTAGAAACTTGACTTTTGGTTGGTTTAAAAATCTATATCCTTAGTTTATTTAAGATTTAAATTTTTCTAAGCCTCATTTAATTTTATTGCATTCAAAATCTCTCTCATTTAGCCAAAATTAGAACCTAAACCTATTCCCCCATGATCACGACGTGAAAAATTTTCTCTCAACTAATGAAGGCAAACAATACTGGCGAGACTATCATAGAAGTAGTCAAAAAATATTTTAGACTTATATTTGTTTTTAATATTTTAAAAACTTCTCTAAATTTATGTTTGAGCTCATCTATAAGAGTTTATTTTTAATTTTCGAAATTAGAGGAGTGCTTAGCCTTAAGACATGATTAGAGGGAGGCAATCTAGTGAAACTAACCACGCATGCACCATGATGCATCACGGGATGCTCTTCCAACATATTTCATCAAAGCTACATGCAAAAGACAAGCATGAGAGGGCAGCAAGGCTTTGTTTTGCAGAAAAATCATGGAGGCATGTGAGACAAAAGAGCATGGACATGACTCAAAGCAAAGATATCAAGTGGAAGGACCAATAATGCAAGCAAAGGAGTGGTTGAGAGAGTTTGGGCGGTGCAACCCCTGGAGCACGCGGTCACAAAAGTCACAAAGCAAAGATGAGTATGCTGGAAAAAAACCAAGCCAGGAAGGGCACGAGGCCACCTAGGCCGGCCAGCCTCCCCCCTATTTAAGCACCCTATTGCTCCCCTTTGGTAGATAAGTCTTCCATCTAGCTCTCTGTTTGTGTGCTCAAGTTTGTAGTCCAGAACCACATTAGACTTAGCCATCCATCCCGAGTTTGTTTCGTCCAACAAAACACATCCTAATTCCACTCAAAGTCCATACTCTGAAATAAATTTTGTGTGCCTTGTTACGGTTGAAAACCCCAGGATTATATTAGAGAGGAGAGTGCAGCAAACATGTGGAAGAAAACAACAAGACTTTTTACCAAGAAGAAGGGATCATCGTCATCTAAGCCAGCATCGACAACGTCTTCGAGGAGGCACTCGGTTTCCGAGTCTCCTCGGAGTATGGAGGAGGACACGACACCGCCAAGGAAGAACGACACTCTTCTCCTTGGTGGCATGAGGGCCACAAGAAGCTCGTCTATGAGGTTCACCGAACCTCAAGGGCGTACGGAGGAGCCGCCCGTCCCACCTCGTCGTTCGACACGATCATCTGCTCCACCTCCATACGCTCCACGGTACTCCGAATATGGATTTATCATCATGACGGAGGAGGAGGAGAGGAAGCTCGCTTGCCTTGAGAACTTGTAGCGAATGTCGACTTCGACGACCAAGCTCTCAACCTATTGGGTTTTGGCACGGATATTTATTACATGTTGCGACACCTAGGATGGGTGCAATTCTCCAATGGAGTGTCAGCAAACACCCACAAGGAATTCACCTTGGAAATTCATGACCATGGCGCCTATCCTTGATGAGGGGGTGTCGAGTCTCTCATTCCGGTTGGAGAAAATTCAACAAGTGGTTCCCTATGAATATATTAGGGAGCTACTTGGTTTTCAAAAGGGAGCTCCGGAACTAGTGGACGTGCCAGAAGGCATGTTGGACGGTTTTTGGAATATGTTGTACGGCTCTAGCATCCCCTCAAGACTATATAAGCAGCCCTCTGACCCCCTGGCAGAGGGAATCTGGCTCTCATCTGTTCATACACCAGATGAAGTCATCAAGTCAGAGATACTACGCCCTAGAAACACCATATAGCGAGAGTAGCTAACTAGTCTAGATATAGGAGGACGCAAGGCGTCTACTTGGCTCCTGATCGCCTAGAAGCTGGTCGAGATACTGATCTAGCTTCGCTTTTGTAAGTTCTTCATAAGTTCTTCACATTTCCTGTAGAGACATATGTTCTTATCAATGATTATATTCGAGATTATGTGATTGGTGCTTATTATGATTACATGTTTAGCATAGTTGATTTACCTTTATATTCGTGTATGGAATCGTATTGCCCTAGATCATTTGTTAACATGGGTGAGTGGTAAAAATAGTGTAAGCTTGGTTCTTATACTGTATTTACCTGTGATTGCACCCTACATGCCGGGGCGTGGTGGTAGGACTAGTGGAGCCTTATACTATTTGGGTTGTTTCAAGTTTCGGTCTTGATCCTCCCGATTAGTCTCCCCATGCATTAGTATAATAGTTCTTCTTCCATGATTTCTAAATGTGTTGCACTAATCATAGTTTGCATTGGCATATAGTTTAGGGTTATCGAAGAGTATCCTCGCTAACTAGGCTGTGAATACACTTTTCTCTCTATATTATCACTTTCTGGTGGCTCGCTATGTTATGACTTGATCAATGCTATTATTATTATTATTATTATTATTATTATTATTATTATTATTATTATTTTTATGTGACTTACACCTGTTTATAGCAATTGATATATTTTAGTCACTCTACATTACACAACTGAGAGATATGCATGTATTTGTTGTTATAGATAAATGACTTCTTTCCCTGAGGTAGAATATAAATATGGTACCTGGTTTTACTCCGGGTTAAAATGCTACAATGGTATAATCATATATGTGCACTTGCGGATATATATATATATATATATATATATATATATATATATATATATATATATATATATATATATATATATATATATATATATATATATATATATATATGGGAAATAACTTCCTACTACCGGTGATAGCTAACCACCCATGGGTGGCTGCTACCCCATGCACATGCGGCCGTCGGATCACCAACCAAGCTCATCTGGGCGTGCATGCTGAGCAGACGGAAGTTAACGACACACTCCACGACGAGGTTGTGTCATGCAGCTTGGGTGGTTCCTCCACATGCAAAAACAAAATGGTCCCCAACTCCCCATTCTCATGCAGCGCTTTGTGTTGTGGATTTTTTTTTGAAAAACTGTGTTGTCGAATTGGTAAGTCGGACATTTTTGCAGTCAGCCTCGCACGACAACTACGTACTTGTGATGACACGCTTAACATTTTTTATCCTTGATTTATATGAAACTTAACCTTCCTAGCCATTCCCACACCACGATGATAGATTATAAAGTTTTTAGCATAATAGTCTTGCAGATGGGTGTTAATTAAAACTAGTTCTAAGATTTGGACTACTTATTTTAGCATAACACATCTTGGTTTGGGTTCGTTGCCAACTTTTTTTAGAGTAGTTGCAAAACGTGTTGCTAGCTGTTGCAGTACACACCGCTGGCTACGGCACTTTTGATGCAGCTCGGAGGAGAGAGAGGAAGGAATCATACCCAGGCTAGGACCACTACAATACTACAGAGCGAGCTCACAGACTCAGGGTCACGGACCGGACACGACAGCATGCTTTTCCCTACGCTTCTGGCAGGTCTCCGTAGGGGTGAGATGGCCCTACCAATCTGCAACATTGTTTGCTGGAGGCACACTGCAGTCTGCAGCCGCATGCTCCATCCCAAAAATAAGGACTTGTTGACTTTTGCTAGCCACATTTGACCGCTCGTCTTATTCAAAAAATTTACGAAAATGTGAAAACACACTACAAAAAATGTTGTAGTCTATGACGTACCATTTTCGTCATAGATCATCGAAAATTCGTCATAAAACAGCATCTATGACGAAATTTGAAAAGGTCATGTATTGAGCGTCACGGATCCCTTCTCGTGACGTCCTTAAGTTTTCGTCATAGATTAACATGATCCATGACGATTTGAAGCCGTCATAGAACTGTCTAAAGCCCACTGAACCCAGCCCAAAGCCCAAAATCTATGACGAAAATCAACGTCATGGATCAGATTGCCACATCACTCATGGATGACTTGGATGATGAGTTGGCTGCTAACGTGGATGATGACATGGCAACGTGTCAACCACGTGATAGCTGATGTAGCGAATGCTGACGTCAGCATTTTCTGAAAATGACGTCATCACATGACATTTGTTAACAGGCCAAATTCAAGATTGGGCACAAACTGGATAGCTATTTCGGCCCATTTACATTTCATACACAGCCCATTTACATTTCATACACAGTCCATTTACTTTTCATACACAGCTCCAATACATTTCATACACAGCACATATACATTCCAACCACAGCTCATATACATTTCAGCCCAACAAAGTTTTCCCAACAGATCAAAACAAAAATCTCAAAAAACACAAATCAATTCTGGCCAAAAAATACTTCCATGAATCATGTTTATGTTCAGCATGACATCAAAATATCAAATCACGACATCACCAACATATCTGGTACATCTACATCACCATAAACAACATCACTACCAGAATACTGAGGCAGTATACTCAGTATTTTAAAACTTCTGTAGGCAGTATACCTCATGCATGCAAGCCATGAGGTGAGTTAAATACTGAGCTTCAAATTTCTCACACTGGTTATATAGCTGAAACAAAAGATAGGAAAACTTAATTGCTAAGCACCAAAGAATTCATACATCTGAGTTAAATACTGAATTTATATTATAAGCAAAGCACCAATCTCAGTAAGGCATTTCGACAAATAGTTCATGCACATAACTGCTACGGGGAAGCGGAACGCCTACACAAATATCCAATTGAATCACACATATTCTTAGTGTACACAAGATCTCATGTAACAGGATTAACCATGGCATGGATTGGATTGACCATAAAAGAAACAATGGATTAAACCATACTTTATTTTGGCCTAATAAAATACAATGGAATTGAGTTATTAGAGCATGGAAGTAACATTTCACTCTTCAATCCACACAAGAAGCATGCCTAATTGAAAGATGTCCTACACAGTAGCATTCAGATTGAGCACAAGAAGCATGCCTAATTGAAATATGCCTAATTTATTCTGAGCATTTTACAGTACATGGAAGGAGTGTTAGGGGTAGCGCATAAATGAAACAGTGAAGTACAACAACCAAGTCAGTTAGCTTCTTTTTTTACATAGGTCGTGACTAAGTTTACTCCAACAAAATGTACACAAGGTCCAGCAGCTAGATATGTCCATTTTTATTTTTATTCTTATTTGACATGACTCAAGCAGCTGATAGCCAGCGCAGATGAGTAAAGCTCGTGCTAGGAAAATAATCAACAGGGGACTGATAACAAAGACTCTCTGGCCGGCTTTCTAAACACAAAAACACATTACATCTGCCTATATGCATTTTATCAAACACATGGTGTGCAAATAAACGCAAACCAAAAAGGGCAGCAGACATCTCACCTTTCTGTAATGACGCCCATTCCAAAACCTCAGTTCACCCAACCCACCTCAGCAAACACAACAAAAGAATCACATATTAGGGCAAGTCATAGATAACGAAAAGCACATCAACTTGATTGCCACCTAGTACCCAAATTGAATTGAACCAAACACTGAGAGATGACACCTTTTTAGAATTTTATCCAAAATGTATGATAATATTTGAGCAAGGAAATTGTATCCATGCTAAAATTAACATGTCAAGTATGGTGTGAATACCTTCATGTATGCCTCGT
Source organism: Cenchrus americanus (assembly GCA_947561735.1). Lineage (NCBI taxonomy): Eukaryota > Viridiplantae > Streptophyta > Magnoliopsida > Poales > Poaceae > Cenchrus > Cenchrus americanus. Next base: position 196,595,548 of record OX387242.1, read on the forward strand.
ATGTGTGAAAATCACTGCCAGGTCGAATTATTCTTGCCATAATGACTACTTTCAATTTAATCGCAAGTTCAGAACTTCCATTTAATTCTAGTTAACACCAGCCAACAATATGACATCGATTTTTGTTGGTTGTGCACTTTATCCATTTCATGTTTCTACAACTGGATCATTTGTACCATAAAAATGAATCATCTAAGACACATTTTCTGAAAATACTGCAGACATATGGGCACATGATAAAAAATTTGTAGTACAGATGCAAGACCTACAATCCCAGATATGATACGCCCTTCTCTTCTATTTGATCCTCTGGTAGAAACAAATAATAAATGTGTAAATTGTACAGGTACATGTAAAGATTAATTTTGAAGAGAGAGTGTTTTCAGAGGGAATAATATTCATCTTATTCTATAGGTAGACAGTGCAGGATGGATTCTTAAAAATGGTTTTAGATAAATGGGAAATATGCATGTTAGGTTATACTACGAACTGTCATACTACCCTGAAATGGTGGCACAAAAGAAGATGGTTTCCATTCAAAAAATTAAAGGATCACGGTGAGTTTAAGACTTAAAAAAAGTTGTTTTTCATTCAGAGAATTAAAATATCCACAGTAAGACATTAAAATTGCTCCCCCAATGTTTCCGTTGTTCGATCACCATGGCAAAACAAAGAGCACTAAAACTTAAAAAAAGATGCATACCAAAATAGAATTCAGACAATACCTGAAAGCAAAGTATATCAATACGGAGATGACCTCTTGAACTCCTTGGGATCTAACGGCGGTAGTCTTTAATTAAGTGCATTTTGATTGCCTACAATGACGCCAAATAGTTGAATTGATTACCTGAATATATGAGAAGGCAACAAATAGTTCATGAAAGGGTGTTATAGGATTGCATGAACTCCATTAGTATCCATTTAATAGTTTGGTCAGAAAGTTAACACCAAAATTTAGAAAACACAACAAGAAAAATAGATAGCCACACAATTATACAATTGCACATGAAAGCACCTACATAAAAGATGAGCATCCTAGGATCTCAAGTCAGATGAGCAACTTGGCAACTACGTCAAACCAGAGAGGACCTGCAGACAAGATAAAATTACTCAACAAGATTCAATTGCTGATGAGTTTTGTCTGTCAAGTTTTGCACTCATGAGTTTTGTTTTTGTAACTCACAAATACTGAAGAACAATCAATTGCTTCATTACTCAACAAGATTCAAAGGGAACAAGCGAAATTAATAGTTAGCCTATCACCATGATATTAATAATTAGCCTATCACCATGATACGAGCCCTTGATTTTAGATGGGGCCCCAAGTAGAAGAATTAGCCTATCAGGTTGCATTGTGAAGAGAGGGAAGTGAAGGCAGGCATCGGTGGGGAGAGAGTTTGAGTTGGGGAGCTTTTTTATGCATCTCGGGATCTTGATCGTCTGCCTACGAACGGCTGGGATGAGTTAGATCATTTGGGCCAAAATGGGCTTCGTTCCATTTCTTCTTCAGCTTAACATTTTTCTTTTTCATTTTCATTTTATTACATCATTTTTTGGGGGGTCATTTTATTAACACACAAAACTAATAATTTTGTATACAAAAATTATGGCTCCTATTCAATTTTTGTCTAAGTCTTGTTTTCATGCCTAAACTTAGTAACTACACAAACCACATCTTCAACCTTTGAAACCATCCATATTACATCACAAGCTTAGTTTTGCGTGGTTTAAAAAACGGTTTTGTCTTTTTCTTTTTTATTTAATTCAATTCAATATGCAAAAAGTTATAGTAAGTTATAAAAAGTCAGAAAACCGAAATTCAGTTTTGTTTGCATTTATATAGGTATATCAATATACTAACTATATAATATTATATGCTTTTAAAAAAATTTAATTTAGATTTTTAAATTGTTGACTGTGATTATCTCTACTTTTTTCACATATTATATGATCTTCTATTTTATTGATCACAGGGAAATGTTGAAATGCAATGTGGGTTGAATTATGACGAAATTGATGCAACGTCATAGTGTTTGGACTTCATATCGGGTTTCATATCCAACACTGCTAATCTATGACGAAATCTAATTGTTGTCGTGGATGCAGTATGATCTATGACGAAATCTGTGATGAAATTGGCATAACGTCATAGTGTTTGGACTTCATATCGGGCTTCATATCCAGTGCTGCGAATCTATGACGAAATCTGACTATTTGTCATGGATGCAGTGTGATCTGTGACGAAATAAAAAAACGTCATGGGATTTTCGTCATGGATCAAGGGATTTCTTGTAGTGACAATTATGATATACTTAAAATATATATGATGAAAAAACATGTCGTAACAAAATAAATAATATTTTCACAATTTTTTTAATAAGACCAGCAGTCAAACGTGACTACGTGAGCGACAGAAGTCAACAAGTCCTAATATTTTGGGACAGAGGGAGTAGTAGGCATAGGGTGTCTAATGCGATATACTTAAAAGTGAAAATGATATACATCAATTTTTTTTAACAAACAACATTTTAGTTCGCACCTTTATACAACATTTTAGTTCGCACCTTTATATGCACTACCAGGCCGTGACCCCGCATTGATAGGCTCTGCCTCATTCATTCACGTGCTGCTGATGCTCATCCAATCCAATACCGGCATCTATGTAAGCTGTCATGGACAGATTATTTTTTCGATTCACGAACTGTTGATCAACATAATTGAATCGTAGAAAAAAATTAGGAAAAATACAAACTTTTCCTTGTTTTAAAATTAACTAGCGGCGTACTAACCTGAGGTTCCATTTGAAGCACAGTAACAAAACTAGTACCTAGGTGCTGTAACAGTTTGCACCCTGGTACTTTTCAATTTCTTGTAAATACGCTAAAGCAATTTTTAAACTTAATCCCACAACATCAACTGCAACTGCTACACATTTGACGGCCTAGGTGTGGATCGAGTAGGCGCCAGTGGGTGCTGCATGCCTGCATGTGCTACTGCTGACTTTTGGACCGTACTAGCGTGTACGCTCGCGGCTGCAGCTCTTGCACCACAGGGTGTGCCCAACTTTTCCCGCTGCAGGGGCGACTGCACCCATTGCACCGCAGGGGCGACTGCACCCATTGCCGCCGTGAGGTGCAAACGTCCGTCAGGACACGTGTCCGATCCAGGGTAAATGGGTAGCTACCATCCTGCGGTGGATAGCTACAACCGGTGAGAGGAAATCCACCTATATATATTCTTATCTAGATATCAAGGCATATGTAAGAGTACCAATCCATGTGTTTTAGTGGCACTTCTGGCAGGGATGACAACCTAGATCGAGTTGTTCTATGACTCGTATTGGATTTATCTTTTAGCTTATCTAGAAAGCAACATCTAATATACACTTAGCATCATGTTAAGATATACCTTTGCATTTCTGGCGTTGTCAATAGAGATGGATCTTATATCTGTTTCTAGTCGTTGACGTTAGCAATGTTAACATTCGGCATCTTCTTCCCTTTCGCTTCTTTGTTTTTCAGATGCCGACTTTGCGAGGTGTGAGTCGATAGGAAGTCGACTTTGGGGACATGCCAATTTTTGGGTTCCACACTTGTTTCTTGGTCTTCTCGCAAACAGTCAAGTGTAGCTCAGTCTACCACAGAAGCCGAGTATGTAACTCCAGCCAGTTGTTGCTCCCAGCTGCATTAGATCACATACACGCTAAGTGACTTTGGTGAGGAGTGTACCCATGTTCCTCTCATGTGTGATAGCGCGAGTGCCATTAGTGTTGTCAAAAATCCCATGCTATAATCCAGAACCAAACATATAGAGGTGAGGTACCACTTTCTGAGAGACAATGTTGAGAAGGGAACATAAACTTAATCCATGTGCCAACCCAGAAACCGCTCGCCGATATCCTGACAAAGCCTTTGGACCAAGCTACATTTGCTCGTTTGCGAGGGGGGAGCTTGATGTGGTTTTTCCTTTTTTACTTTGGGCTGGGGAGTCTGATGTACATATGCATGTTGCAATTTCATTCTTGTATCATATCATGTTTAGCATCTTTGTATCATAGATGAGAGCCATGCGTGGTTCGAGGACCAGTGGATGGTCGCTTCTTGGTGTGATGAGTGATTGACAACGTTGTGTGGACTGACTCTTGGCTAAGAATTGCAGGTCCAGGTTGCGGCTTGACTGGTGTTGGTGCAGGTGAAGAACAACTGTGAAAGGTCGTTGCCGGTGAGGCCTCCAGGTGTGGAGAAGACAAGTAGGCTTGGTTCGAGGGACCCGGTGGCCAATAGGGTCAAGTGCAGGCTGCATGGTGGCAAGAACAGCGGGACGAAGTCATGGACGGTTTCTTGGTTGAGCCTCAAAACCAAGGTCGAACCGGGACAATGTGGGAGCCGAGTCACGAGTGGTGATTCGCGGAGGCTACACCGAGTTCGCGGGGTTTGCAGTGGTTCATCAGAAAACCACTAGGTTACTCGGTTGAGCCACAAAATTGAGGCCGAAGACTCGACGATGAGGTGCGGCCACCCAGGTTGGTTCAACCACCCAGGAGGGGCGGTCAGACCGCCTGGGCCGGTCTAACCACCTAGGGGGCGGTCTGACCGCCCGAGTCGCTGCCGTCGAGAAGCTTCGAAGCGGAGGGCACGCGTCGGGATCGCAAGGCTTGCGTCACGGCTAAGCATGGTTGCGGTCGCAGGGCATCCGTCTGATGGAGAAAATCCGAAGACTTCTAAAGGACCGATACGGCGAACCAGAGAGGGGGGAGTGGATGGGAGCCGATAAAATTTCTTCTCGAAGGAGATAGAGACTCCAACAAGACGAACACATCTTTCAACACACGTCTCCGACTCACTACCCAAGTTGGCCAAGTCCACGCAGCCACTGAAGTGCTACTGTACCTAGGAACCAACAAACAACCTTCCGAGCCAAAACACACCATGTTGACGGTGAATTTCCGTCCACCTAGAGTACTTGTTATACATTGGTTTCGATTATGATTTGCAACTAACCCGCCACTAGGCATACTAATGATATAACAAGTTCACACTTGCATGTCGATTTTGGAGTTTGTTGTTTACGCAGGAAATCTACGCTAAAGAGGAGACTTTCGGGATAAGTTCACCAAGCACTTTGGAAGAAGATCATGAAGCCCGATAAGAGTCAAGACACGCGATGAACATGACTCCAAATGACCCGAGGACCGAAGCGTCAACATGCAAGTCTTCGGGGACTCAACCGGAAAACGAGCGAAGCTTGCATAGCAAGGATTCAAGCCTAAACCGTGAAGGAAACGACGTCAAAGGCCCACATGCAAGTGAACACGAATAAGGGATCACGCGAGAAGCAACCGGGGAGAAAACCGGGGCCGAACCGGGCCGAAGTGGGCCTGGGCCGACCGGCCGGTCCGACCGGCCCAGCCCACTCCGAGGTCGGTTCGGTCCCTCCTTTGCCCTAGGTGTTTGTCTATTTATTGCCTCCGCCGCCGTCGACCGACACATCGAACAAATCATCCTACCGACGCCAATCACCGAAAACCGCCGCCGCAAGATGAGGGAGAGAGTTAGATGAGCTTGTCGCAAGGATCAACGCCGGCAGAGAGAAGGAAGCAAGAGGAGGACTCCAAGCCGTTGGCCTAGGGGTGTTCCCAAGCTCCATCACCGCCATCTTCATCGACGACGTTCTCCGGAGTCTCCATCACCCCTATGTGCTTCAATCCGTGTAAGATGATGGGGTAATGTCTCCGTTCATCCCTAGGATTAGATGGATACATGCTATGTGATCGCTACATGATTCGTGGTTTCAATCTATTGTTTTCATGTTGATGATGCTTTGATGATTAAGGTAGGCCACCGTGTTTTTCGGGCGTATGATATCCACTACTCCCATAGATTCCATCAACATACCGTGTCCATCATAGGTCTAGTCACGAATACCTTCGCGTAGTGACAAGACGAGAGCGAGGGGAAAGGGCGAAACCGTGGTCACAACCCCGGTAGATTGGTTTACCGCTTTCGTGTAGTAGATGCATACCATGTTATCCTAGATCCTAGGGAGGGAACGCTTATCTTTCTTAATCACTCTCTTGTGTTCACCCTTTACCATATAGTTTAACCCTATATTTGTTTGATCAACTTAACTTAGTTTAATTTAGGTAGATTGTCTTTACTTTTAGTTTAATACTCTCTTTCAAAGGTTTTCCATTCAACTAGATTAGTACTTAGTTAAGCGCTAGTAATCCCCTTGCTCCACGGATTGACAAGAACCTTGGGAATCCCGTGGTGAAAAAGGTGTGGGGTCCGTACGCTTGCGGATCGTAGAGGGATACGTCTTTTATCCGTCAACAAGCCCCTTTTTCTGGCGCCGTTGCCGGGGAGCAAGCCAGTTTGCTACGTTTAATCTAGTATTAATTTTGTTAATTACTAACACCTAACCCTTGTTTTCTAAAAAAAAGAAAAAAAAAATCTTTTTTGTTTTTCTTTCTACTCTTCTTGTGCCTAGATGGATTTGTTCACCTCACCATTGGAAGACGAAGAGATGTCGCTAAGGGAGCTAGCAATGCCGTCAATGGAAGACATTGAGATGCAAAAATCAGATTTGGCGCTTGCTACAACCCACTATGAATTGAAGCCCGGAATCATCAATTTAGTGGCGACAAAACCATTTAGAGGATTGGAGGATGACAACCCATATAGACACATTAAGGAATTCACGATGTTATGCAACACGGTCCAACAAAAAGGAGTTCCGGCCGCTTGGTTCAAGTGGAATCTTTTTCCATTCTCTCTCGAAGATGAAGCGCGAAGATGGTACACACTTGCGTCCGTTGAAGCAAAAGGAAATTGGGATGAGCTAGTGAAGAAGTTTCTTTTGAAGTTCTTTCCCATAAGCAAGGTCCAAGACTTAAGGAGGCAAGTGCTCAATTTCAAGCAAGGAGAGGATGAAGGAATTGATGAAGCATGGGACCGATTTAATGAACTACTTGAGCAAGGCCCGAACTTGGGATTTTCCGGTGACTTGATGTTGCATACCTTTTATTTTTCACTAACCCCTAACTCATCTCGTTTTGTAAGCATGTGTGCGGGCGGTGATATAATGGATAAAACAATTAGTGAAGCCGCACAAATCTTACAAAGGATAAGCAATGGACAAAGAACAATACGAGATTGGCAAAGATGTTGTCAAGAGGAGCAAAACGACAAAAGCAAGCCCAAGGTGCTTGCTGAAATTTCTGAAAAAGATGAACCGAAGGTCAAGGAAGATGAACCGACCATACAAGAAAGTGAAGATCCACTTCCCAAGGTAAGAGAAGTCATTTCGGATGTTAAAAATGTTGAAATTAACATGAATGTAGGCCGAAGTATGTGGAATGCTAGACCATTGGCGGAGTTCAAGCAATCCGGTTGGGTTCAAGTTGATTTCGCCCCACTAATTAGCTACCGAAGGAAGGAGGAACGCCGACACGTTGCCAAACTAGTTGAAGATATATTTGATCAAGAGATGAGTGGAGAGTCGATCCAAAAGATGTTTGAAGAAGAAAGAAAAGAAGGAGATGAAGGATGGATCGACCGGTTTGACAAATCAAAGATTTATGATGAAGGAAGAGAAGAGTACAACCGTGATGAGCCTAGTGACTCAAAGGATAAATGGGAGGAGATAGGACTCAAGCTAGATGATAGCTTGTGTGCTATTGAAGCCTACACACTAGCAAATCAAGACATGGAAGTACTCAAGGATGAAGGAAAGAGTGAATCAACAATGAGCGATCTTGATGACATGTGGTACATGGAAGATAAAGAAAGCAACATACAAGTCTTTGAAGATGAAGATCTGGTTGATAAAGAAGACTTCAAAGAAGAGATGAATGCATACATAGTTGAAGGATTACATGTCCCACATGATGAGATGGAGGGGATGCAAAAAGGTAACAAAGAGACACCTTCACTCGTTGAGATCGATTCGCCTTCAACACCGCTTGATGAACCAAATATCACTCTTGTTGAAAAATCTTTAAGGCCAAGGTACGCGCTGAAATCTCAAGATATTATTGGTATTGATGTTGATAAATTCAAATACTCATGCTCAACCAATAGTATGAATGATAGTTTAATGCCTATGCCTTGTTCCAATAGTGATCATGTTGATAGGCTAGATTTTCTTGAGAATGAAAAAGAGGAAACATTTAAGTTTGATCCAATTAATCTCACACCTATACAACCTTTGCCTAATGATGAGATAAGTGCTATGCATGAAACATATGCTTCTTTTATTTACACCTTGACTTGTTGCTACAATTCACATGTGGTGTTAATTATGGACGCGTATGTTTACAATAAGTTTTGTAAATCTCGATCATGCTTTGCGCTTGGTCAAGCTAGTGACCTTAAAGAATCATATGTCGGGAAAGGCCCGATTTTCACTAACCATGTAGACAAGGCTTGAATAATGAAAAAAAAAGAAGTCATGCCTGAAAGAGTTGCAAGATAAATCATCAACCTCTCCGAATCCCGCGATGGATGCTGCTGTCTTCATCAATTTGAGAGCTTGTTCAGAGGTGTACAAATGAAGAAAATGAGATATCCAGAAGCTCCATCAAGTTACCATTCCAACGCATCAAGAACCAACAAGTTTGAAGACCCGTGCAAGGAGTTATGGAGAAAACATTGAGCGTTGCGCGTTCTGAAATTTCAGGACAGATTTCATCGCCGAAGTAAAACGGACGTAACTCTCTTGTCCGGAGTCCGATTTGAGCAAATAAAGACTCGTTGGAAAGGAAATTTTGTGCACTGTGCAATGGAGTAGAGCTTGAGTATACTTTCTGTTATGGACATTAAAAAAAATAATAGAGTGAAGGCAGCACCGAAGGATGATAAAGAAGGAGATAACGATGAAACAAAAGGATGCTTTGGGCAAGTCTTCTATAAGTGATCAAGCACAACATGGGAAGTAAATTAAAGCTGCATTGGTACCTTTTCTTCTTGCATGAAGGGCCATGGCTATGCAACGAAAAGAAGGTATGCGAGAAAGTCGAGCTCTATGACTTTAAATGAAGCGCTTTTCGGGAGGCAACCCGTTCCTTTATATTTTTACTACTTTCTTAGAGAAAATAAAAGAATGGCACTATCTTATGATGATCAACTTGTGGTTATTAATCTAAGTTCAGTTTTCCTTTTTAGAACCTCCATCATGTTCATGATCTTATTTATTTGCATGCATTGCATTTTGTTGTCCTCGTGATGTTTCTTTGTGTATACATGTTTTGCACATAGTTGGCTTGGTTGTTTTATATACTTAATGATGTATGCTTCATTTTCCATGTTAATACTTCATAAGGCCTTATGAGTATTTTTCTTTTGTGATCTTGTGTAAACGTGGTGTTTAAACATGATTGCGGACCATCATCATTAAGTTCGATAAACCTTGCTAGCTTTTCATATGTTTTCATGTTGCATTGGTTAGTTTATAAGCTCTGCAATGCGCTTAATTTTTCTTGTGCTATAAGAGTTATTGATTTAGGGATAGACATGGTGTTTTAACCCTAGAGATATAAACCTTTATGGCTATGGAGAAATTCGGCAACCTAGTTGTAAACATGGTGTTTAGAACTAGGTGAAAACATTGACTTTGTTTATATGCTTTCCTATCATGTGCATACACACCTTGCACCACGTACACTCATTAGGTTTTTATTCCTCATTAAACTAATTATGCCGCAAGTTAAGAATCTTAGGAGAAATTGTTGGATTATTGGCAATTCTATCTACTCCCAACCGTCACCTTGGGGGTAGAATGTGCGTTTAAAATGTCTTACAGGCAAGATAAAGACTCTCACTACAAGGAAATTGAAGGATGGCTAAGAAGTGCTTTGTCTTATTCTTCCATGGCTAGCAAAATGCTAAGCATGGGGGAGACCCTGAATCTTCAACACGGAAGTGCAACATGACACTCTAGAAGATAGAATGATAAAGATCGTTAACATCTCCGGATCAATGCGCAAGAAGCCACCAATCTCATCAAAATTCTGCATGGTCTCAAAGGGAAAACACTAGGTATTTTTGGATATTTAGAAGCCCCATGAAGTTACGATTCCAACAAATCAAGAATCAAGACAATCGGAGGTTCCTACAAGCGGTTATGCCCGAATCACCGAGTGCAACACGTCCTGAAATCAGTTTTGGACAGCACGCAGCGCTGAAGTAAAACGGACATAGCTCCCTTGTTTGAACTCCGTTTTCGATGAATGACCACACGTTGGAAAGGTAATTTCATAAACTTTTCATATAGAGCTATATTTCGATATATTTTCTGTTCTGGACAGAGGGGGAAATCCATGAAAAAGAGACAGCAAGGAGATGATGAGAACAAGAAAGAGGAGATGGTGATGACAACATTGAAGAGAAGGGTGACCAATGACTCCATTAAGCATACAAGGTCAAATTCATAAGTTTAGGAGCATTAATAAATCAAGACAAAAGCAAAAGACACATCGATATATGGAGATGTCGGAAGAAGGCAACGAAGAATTACAAAGGATGGTAACATCTCCATGGACCTTCTCCTTTCCAAACACAATTGCTTGTAAGTATGCCTTCAACCTCAACTAGGTGCAACCTTTTGTTTTTCTCTTCAAACAATAACATGGCTACTAGGAGGACAACCTAGGTTTCTTTTTACTTTCAATATATAAGAATGACCATGTGTTCACCTCGATGTTCTATATTGCCTATGCTTACGGAAAGATGATGAAAGTTGCCGCTTTGTTTTACCTACATGAAGTTATACATGTCTTGGCTAATTGCTCTATATAATATGATCTGAAATTAATTTAAATACCGGCTCTTTTATTTGTGGAGGTGAAATGACCATGCTCTAGACCCACATACATATCTTTGCTCTTTGATTTAAGTTTATGGATAGCCGGATAACTTGTTGCTTTTATGAAAACTTAACTTTTATGCTATCTACATATTTGTGATGCTCTTGCAAAGTTCTACCTACCAAAGCCATATACATATATGTTTTATGAACAAAACTCGTAGATTGCAAACATATGTTTTGATGAGTTGAATTAGGATTGATTTCTATGGTTCGAGACTAAGAAGCTGGTCATTCCTTTGTGTAACGTTTTCATGCTAGCCTTTTTGTCCATGCATTGTGGGTTTTCACATCGAAAATTTCACAAACTTCGCTGGGCATCCACCCTAAACCAAAAACATCTTTTTGTGATCACCTCCTTGTCCACAACCCAATTTGAGTATGGAGTAAAATTCTCGATGGAGATTTAAATATTCCGCAAGATTATGGAATTTATACTTACTTTAGCAGTCATTTCCCCTCTCTTTTATGCTCGAGGACGAGCATCATTCAAGCATGGGGGAGGAGTCATTCTCTGACACAAATGCTATGTAAGTATTATGTTGCAAAAAGTTTTGAGGAGCAAAAGAAAAAAAGAATAAAAATGAAAAATGAAAAAAAAATATGATAAGAAGAAAAGAAAAGTAAGAAAAATAGGAAGAATAAAGTGAAAAAAAGAAAGAGAGAAAAAAGAGAAGGAAATAAAATAAAAGTAAAAAAATATAATAAAGATGCTCCTCGGATCTTTTTGCTTCATAAGTTCTCAAGTGCCTTAATGACAAATCCATACTCATATCTTCCAACCATGTGCAATCCGATAACGAGGACTTCACTCGTGCCTCGGGATCATCCATTTGCCACTTGCACATGTCCACTTATCTAAATGTGTGTGTCTCATCCTTCTCTCTTTCCAACATTTATTTTCCATGGCCTTTTTGACGAGTCTCGGTAATTCCAATAGACCTCTCTCTTAATTTGACAATATTTCGAATGTATGTTTTGCTAGGATTGTTTTTAACCTTCCAAGCTCCACATAAGCCTTCCACTATCACATATGAGTAGAGTAGGTTGAAAATAATCTAGTATAGGCTTGAGTGACTTGATGAGATGAGTGTTCCATGGGCTCTTGCAAGAGATTTTCACTTATGTTGGATATGCATCTTTTTGAAAATCTTCCATGTGACAAGGTAATGGTTTGAAGTTCACTTAAGTTCGAGAGCATCGTGTTAAATGTGGCTTGTTCTTTATTGTTAGTCTATCTTCCATAATGAAAAAGAAGCCGGTCACAACTTGAACTTTAAAAATAAATTCTTAAGAGAGAGCAATTTGCCTCGTCATGAATGACTAAGTGCGGGGACAACATTGGAAGGCAACACCGATTTCCCTTTTAAGCAAGGATTACTTACTCGAGGACGAGCAAGGTTTAAGCATGGGGGAGATGTTGACGGTGAATTTCCGTCCACCTAGAGTACTTGTTATACATTGGTTTCGATTATGATTTGCAACTAACCCGCCACTAGGCATACTAATGATATAACAAGTTCACACTTGCATGTCGATTTTGGAGTTTGTTGTTTACGCGGGAAATCTACGCTAAAGAGGAGACTTTCGGGATAAGTTCACCAAGCACTTTGGAAGAAGATCATGAAGCCCGATAAGAGTCAAGACACGCGATGAACATGACTCCAAATGACCCGAGGACCGAAGCGTCAACATGCAAGTCTTCGGGGGACTCAACCGGAAAACGGCGAAGCTTGCATAGCAAGGATTCAAGCCTAAACCGTGAAGGAAACGACGTCAAAGGCCCACATGCAAGTGCACACGAATAAGGGATCACGCGAGAAGCAACCGGGGGAGAAAACCGGGGCCGAACCGGGCCGAAGTGGGCACGGGCCGACCGGCCCGGTCCGACCGGCCCGGCCCCACTCCGAGGTCGGTTCGGTCCCTCCTTTGCCCTAGGTGTTTGTCTATTTATTGCCTCCGCCGCCGTCGACCGACACATCGAACAAATCATCCTACCGACGCCAATCACCAGAAAACCGCCGCCGCAAGATGAGGGAGAGAGTTAGATGAGCTTGTCGCAAGGATCAACGCCGGCAGAGAGAAGGAAGCAAGAGGAGGACTCCAAGCCGTTGGCCTAGGGGTGTTCCCAAGCTCCATCACCGCCATCTTCATCGACGACGTTCTCCGGAGTCTCCATCACCCCTATGTGCTTCAATCCGTGTAAGATGATGGGGTAATGTCTCCGTTCATCCCTAGGATTAGATGGATACATGCTATGTGATCGCTACATGATTCGTGGTTTCAATCTATTGTTTTCATGTTGATGATGCTTTGATGATTAAGGTAGGCCACCGTGTTTTTCGGGCGTATGATATCCACTACTCCCATAGATTCCATCAACATACCGTGTCCATCATAGGTCTAGTCACGAATACCTTCGCGTAGTGACAGTACGAGAGGAGGGAAAGGGCGAAACCGTGGTCACAACCCCCGGTAGATTGGTTTACCGCTTTCGTGTAGTAGATGCATACCATGTTATCCTAGATCCTAGGGAGGGAACGCTTATCTTTCTTAATCACTCTCTTGTGTTCACCCTTTACCATATAGTTTAACCCTATATTTGTTTGATCAACTTAACTTAGTTTAATTTAGGTAGATTGTCTTTACTTTTAGTTTAATACTCTCTTTCAAAGGTTTTCCATTCAACTAGATTAGTACTTAGTTAAGCGCTAGTAATCCCCTTGCTCCACGGATTGACAAGAACCTTGGGAATCCCGTGGTGAAAAAGGTGTGGGGTCCGTACGCTTGCGGATCGTAGAGGGATACGTCTTTTATCCGTCAACACACCAACACGCACAGCGGAAACTTGCACGGCTTGCTACCTGAGCTGTACCGGTCAGACCAATGGCCTGCGTCGGTCAGACCAGTGACACCGGTCAGATCTGTGGCTACAGCAGCCGCACAACAAACGTTCCAGAAAGCCTCAGTGACTTCTCTAGGCCCTGGAAAAAAACACCCCCAAAACACAACCTGCACGGATGGAAACCCTACTCAAAACCTAACAAAACAACTCCAAACAGACCAAGAACTGACCAGCAGCACCAAGACCCAAAGACACACGAGTCAAGAAGTTCACCCGAGGCAAATCCCACAAGTGACTCACACCGGTCAGAGCGGTCAAGAGCACCGGTCAGACCGGTGTAGCCTGGGCAGCTCGGGACGAACAGCACCCGCGGGTCAACTCCTCCAAATCCAAACCTCGATCTCCCGAATCGCTCCACGGACTTGAACAAGACTTTGGGGATGATAGGAACACCTCATGAGGAGTCCATAGCCATGATTTTGTCCACCAAAACTTGCCAAATCAAGAGGAATCGAAGAAATCCCACCAAGAACTCCTCTAACCCTAGAACACCGAAAACTCCAAAATCGAGCCACTTAACTCACGGATTTGGGAGGGGAATCACAGGCCAAAGAACCACGAAGGGTTCCCACAAATTTCCCCCATCAAATCCCCAAGGGCAAGGTCCCGATAACACCCCAAGAAAACCACCAAGAGAGGGCTCCAAAAATCACTACCAAAAACAACCGGGAACAACACAACAAATCCTTGAGGAACCACGCCGAATCATCTATACATACCAAGGAGCTTCATACAAGGTCTAGCTTGCCGCCCGATCATCCAACCCTCTCAAAAAATCTCACCATGAAGCTCTCAAGCTAGTCCAATGGAAATCCTAAGAAAATAGGAAGGGAAAATAGGAAAGAAAATGAACTAGGGTTCCAAGAGATGGCTGCCATCCTCTCACCTCTTGGGTTATATAGGAGGCAACCGAAAGTCTAAAATACCCTTACTTAACAACTAGGGATACAAGCCCCTCAAGGGCGGTTTTGGAAGTCTTCAGATTTTCTCCATCGGACGGATGCCCTGCGACCGCACCTTGCTTAGCCTCGACGCAAGCCATGCGATCCCGACGTGTGTCCTCCGCTTCGAAGATTCCGGACTGCGTCGTCGCACACCGGTCAGACCGGTGCTCCTCACCGGTCAGACCGGTCAGACCCACCGGTCAGACCGGTCTAGAGCTGCAGCAGCACCGTCTTCGGTTCTCCGGTCTTGGCTTTGTGGATCAACCAAGGAACCTAGTGGTTTTTTGGTGAACCACTGGAAACCCCGCGAACTCGGTGTAGCCTCCGCCAATCGCCACTCATGACTTGGCTCCCACGTAGTCCCGGCTCGACCTTGGTTTTGAGGCTCTACCAAGAAACCGTCCATGACTTCATCTTGCTGTTCATGCCACCATGTGGCCCGCACTTGACCCCACTGGCCACTGGGTCCCTCGAACGAAGTCTACTTATCTTCTCCACACCTGGAGGCCTCACCTGCACCAACACCAGTCAAGCCACAACCTGCACCTGCAATACTTAGCCAAAAATTAGTCCACACAATGTTGTCAATCACTCATCACACAAGGAAGCGACTATCCACCGATCCTCGAACCACACATGGTCCTCAATCTCGCCCTTGATGAGTGCATTAACAACACCCACATAAAGAAACACGAGAGAAAAGAAAAAGAAAAGAAACGAACAAAAAGAAACTTCAACAAGTGATCGAAAGCCAAAGAAAGGCGAAGAGCAAGATCACTTGAAAAAGACAAGTCTCGGACCCCTTAGGCAAGGGCAACGGCTCGACACATCCGAGACAAAACTATGCTCAAGCAAAGAGCGCAAACCACCAAACCAAAACTCAAAAAACCACAAAGAGCTCCCCCTGCACAGATGCACGCTCCCCCTGAACCAATGCAACTCCCCCTGGACGAATGCATGCAAACCACTTGAAGAAAATAGAGCAGCTGCATCAGCTCAGCTCTGACCGGTCAGACCGGTCACCACCACCGGTCAGACCGGTGCCCAACATATGAACAGGGCCAACACTCTGACCGGTCAGACCGGTGACCTTGACCGGTCGAGGCACACCAGAGCCCAGAAATGGCTCGAAACCACCTGAAAACCTTCTAAATGCATCCAACAAGCCATTTCAAGCTCAAAATTCTCCCCCTTGTTGGCAATGCATGAATCAAGCCAAAAATGCAAAACTTTCAACCTAGAGCTTTTCAAATAGACAAAATTCAACATAGGATGCTACACATGTCCAAATGAGCAAGTTAGATACTCTATAGCTTCGTATCGATCTCAACTACATGATCATTCGAAAGGTGTGGAGAAGACACATGTCCAAAAGAATAAGCGCGAAAGGTTGTTGCTAGTGAGGCCTCCAGGTGTGGAGAAGACAAGTAGGCTTCATTCGAGGGACCCGGTGGCCAGCGGGGTCAAGTGCGGGCTGCATGGTGGCATGAACAGCAAGATGAAGTCGTGGACGGTTTCTTGGTAGAGCCTCAAAACCAAGGTCGAGCCGGGACTACGTGGGAGCCAAGTCATGAGTGGAGATTGGCGGAGGCTACACCGAGTTCACGAGGTTTGCAGTGGTTCACCAGAAAACCACTGGGTTACTCGGTTGAGCCACAAAACCGAGGCCGAAGACTCAACGAGGAGGTGTGGCCACCCAGGCTGGTTCAACCGCCCAGGAGGGGCGGTCAGACCGCCTGGGCCGGTCAGATTGCCCGGGCCGGTCTAACCGCCCAGGGGGGCGGTCTGACTGCCCTGGTCGCTGGTGCCGAGATGCTTTGAAGCGGAGGACACGCTTTGGGATCGCAAGGCTTGCGTCGAGGCTAAGCAGGTTGCGGTCGCCGGGCATCCGTCCGATGAAGAAAATCTGAAGACTTCCAAATTCGCCCTTGAGGGGCATGTACCCCTAGTTATTAGGTAAGGGTAGTTTAGTCTTTTTGGTGCCTCCATATATACTCTTTGAGGGGATGGATGGCAGCCAACTCTTGGAACCCTAGCTCATTTGTTTTTCCATTTTCGTTCTCATTTTTCCACTAGTTTTTCCTAGGACTAGCTTGAGAGCTTCATGTGAGATCTAGAGAGAGGGATGGATGTTTGGGTGGCAAGCTAGACCTTGTATGAACCTTCATGGTATGTATAGATGGTTCGGCGTTGTTCCTCAAGGTGGTGAAGTGTTTTTCCCGTCCTTCTTTGTGTTGATTTTCGGAGCTCTTTGTTGGCGGAGTTTTGAGGACGATTTTTGGGGTTTTTGGTGGGTGTCACGTATGAGGATCTTGTGCCTCTTTGGCTGGTGACTTTGCCCCCAAATCTCTCTCGGATCGGACTCGATTTGGTGGTTTTTCGAGTTGGGCGGGTTCTTGACCTAGAGAAGCGATTTCTTCGATTCCTCTTGATTGTGAGCGTTTCGGGTCGATTCCTTTGAGGTAGAGGTTGCCCAGGAGGTAACCCAGCTATTCCCGAAGTTTCGGTGCAATCCGTGGAGTGATTCGGGAGATCGGGCGTGAGGAAGTTGAGGTTTGACCCGCGGGTTGGTTTTCTGGAAGGGGCGGTCTAACCGCGTGGAGAGGGCGGTCCAACCGCCCTGAGTCTTCCAGGTCGAAGTTCTGGTTCGCCGGATTTACCTCTGTGAGTTTGTTCACCTTGATCAGAGGAGCGTCTGGGTGAAATTTCGGGTCGTTCTCGTGCTGTTTGCTAGGAGTTCTTGTTTGGAGTTCGTTGCTGGGTACAGAAGGTTAGACCGCCCCTGGTAGCCGGTCTAACCGCCCCTAGGCCCTTGGGTGGAGTTTTGGTTTTTGCCAAGATTTTCTGGTAGCTAGCATGGCCCTGACTAGAGATCTCTGTTGGTGAAACCGTGGTGTGTTTTGGTGCTCGGAAGAGGTGTTTCAGAGGATTTCTTGGTTGCCTGGTGGAGGCGGTCTAACCGACCCCCCATACCTGGTCTAACCGCCCCCCTCTGGACAGCCGGCTTTCGAGTTGTTTCCGCTGTCGTGGGTGCGTGTGTGTTGAGGTTGCTGGTAGTGTTTGTTTCTAGGACCAGTAGCACTCTAGTGGCTACGTGGTTTTGGCAAACGGAAGGTAGAAGTGCGGAGTGTGTGATTTTGGGGGTCCGACCGAGCGAGTTCGTTTTGCCGGAGTTTCAATCTCCCTCGAGAAGAATTTTTGTTGGCCTCCATTCACTCCCCCCCTCTATGGTCGCCTAATCGGTCCTTCAGAAACAACACCTCAAAACCCTCATCCAAAAGCTGGGACACAGAAAGCAAATTGTACCCAAGCGATTGAACAAGAGCAACACGCCTGAGAGTGATCTTGTCACTCAACTTAATCTCACCTTCTGAAAGAACACGCCCACGCCCATTGTCCCCAAAAGTGATGTACCTCCTTGTCACCACCGGGACGAGACTTGAGAACCACCCCTTGTCTCCGGTCATATGCCTTGAGCAACCGGAGTCAATCAACCAAATGTTCTTCAAGTCTCCCACCTGAAATTAAAAAACAAGCACGTGAGCGAACAAACGACTCAGCACTGGGGTTAGTACCAAAAGAGTAAAACCAGTGCCGAGCCATTTGCTCGAAAGTGGGGTTAGCACAAACCAAACCATCTTTCCTAACAAAGCTACCTCCACGAACACCACCATGGTAACCACTACGAGGGAACCAACCCTCTCCTCTTGGAGGAGGACCAAAACCACGAAAAGAGTACCGTGGACCGTCCCTCCTCTCTATCTCAAAGCTACGAATCCTCCCATGCCCATATTGAGCATGAGGGGGAGAACGCCTAGCAAACTGACCTCCTGCAAACTCTCCAGCCCAACCACTAGAACCACGACCTCCAGAACCAAACTTCGCACCTGTACGAGCATGAAACCCGAACTGCTGCCTGTCCAAGCCTGCACCGGTCTGACCGGTGCCCCTCACCGGTCTGACCGGTGTAGCCCGGCCAGCAGCACCTCCAACAGCCTTTCGCTCTCCCCAAGCCGGAACTGTCCTCACACTCACCTTGGCCCTGGGCATCTGCACACGAGGCTCAAGTACACCATTGGAAGGGTCATACTTGTCCTTGTTAGCCCACTCCTTCGCCATTCTCTCTTCTCGCTTCCTCTTGAAGCAAAACTCATCCTTATGACCATCTCTCCCACAATAGCCACAATGGAACCTCACAAGCTTAGGTTTAGGCTTGGGTTTGGGCTGCTCACTTGGTTTCTCTCCACTCGGCTTCTCCACCGGTTTCTCCTCACTAGCCTTCTCACTTTCCTTCCCAAAGAACACTTTCCCGGAAGTGCTCACAAACTTGATAGGCTTTTGGAAATCATTTGTTTGTGGGGAAAACATGGGTGGAGCCGGGGTTGTGTCTAGTTGGTTCCTAAGATGGTTAGGTTGTTGACGGATAAAACTCGTATCCACCTACGAACTGCAAGCGTACAGACCTACACCTTTTTCACCACGGGATTCCCAATGTTCTTGTCAATCCGCGGAGCAAGGGGATTACTAGCGCTTAACCAAGTACTAATCTAGTTGAATGGAAAACCTTTGAAAGAGTATTAATCTAAAGGTAAAACAATCTAACCTAAGTTAATCTAAGTTAAGTTGATCAAACAAGTCTAGGGTTAAGCTAGATGGTAAAAGGTGAACACAAGAGAGTGATTAAGAAAGATAAGCGTTCCCTCCCTAGAATCTAGGATAACATGGTATGCATCTACTACACGAGTGTGGTAAACCAATCTACCGGGGGTTGTGACCACGGTTTTGCCCTTTCCCTCCTCTCGTACTGTCACTACGCGAAGGTAATCGTGACTAGACCTATGATGGACACGGTATGTTGATGGAATTTATGAGAGTAGCGGATATCATACGCCCGAAAAACACGGTAGCTAACCTTAATCATCAAAGCATCATCAACATGAAAACAATAGATTGAAACCACGAATCAAGTAGCGATCACATAGCATGCATCCATCTAACCCTAGGGAGGAACGGAGACATTACCCCATCATCTTACACGGATTGAAGCACATAGGGGTGATGGAGACTCCGGAGAACGTCGTCGATGAAGATGGCGGAGATGGAGCTTGGGAACACCCATAGGCCAGCGGCTTGGAGTCCTCCTCTTGCTTCCTTCTCTCCGCCGGCGTTGATCCTTGTGACGAGCTCATCTAACTCTCTCCCTCATCTTGCGGCGGTAGTGTTCTGGTCAATGCCGTCGGTAGGATGATTTGTTCGATGTGGCGGTCGACGTCAGCGGAGTCAATAAATAGACAAACACCTAAGGCAAAGGGGGCACCGAACCGACCCCGAAGTGGGCTGGGCGGGCCGGCCCGGCCGGCCCAGGCCCATTTCGGCCCGGTTCGGCCCCGGTTTCCTCCCCGGTTGCTTCTCGCGTGATCCCTTATTTGTGTGCACTTGCATGTGGGCCTTTGACGTCGTTTCCTTTACGGTTAAGGCTTGAATCCTTGCTATGCAAGCTTCGCTATTTCGGTTGAGTCCCTGAAGACTTGCACGTTTACGCTTCGGTCCTCGGGTCATTTGGAGTCATGTTCATCGCGTGTCTTGACTCTTGTCGGGCTTCATGATCTTCTTCCAAAGTGCTTGGTGAACTTATCCCGAAAGTCTCCTCTTTAGCGTAGATTTCCTGCGTAAACAACAAACTCCAAAATCGACATGCAAGTGTGAACTGGTTACATCATTAGTATGCCTAGTGGCAGGTTAGTTGCAAATCATAATCGAAACCAATGTATGACAAGTACGCTAGGTTGACGGAAATTCACCGTCAACATCTCCCCCATGCTTAAACCTTGCTCGTCCTCAAGTAAGTAATCCTTGCTTAAAAGGGAAATCAGCGCTGCCTTCCAATGCTATCCTTGCACTTAGTCATTCATGACGAGACACATTGCTCTCTCTTAAGAATTTATTTTTAAAGTTCAAGTTGTGACCGGCTTCTTTTTCATTATGGAAGATAGACTAACAATAAAGAACAAGCCACATGTAACACGATGCTCTCAAACTTGAGTGAACTTCAAACCATTACCTTGTCACATGGAAGATTTTCAAAAAGATGCATATCCAACATAAGTGAAAATCTCTTGCAAAAGATCATGGAAACACTCATCTCATCAAGTCAGTCAAGCCTATACTAGATTATTTTCAACCTACTCTACTCATATGTGATAGTGGAAGGCTTATGTGGAGCTTGGAAGGTTAAAAACAATCCTAGCAAAACATACATCCGAAATATTGTCAAATTAAGAGAGAGAGATCTATTGGAATTACCGAGACTCGTCAAAAAGGCCATGGAAAATAAATGTTGGAAAGAGAGAGATGAAACACACACATTTAGATAGGTGGACATGTGCAAGTGGCCAATGTATGATCCCGAGGCAGGAGTGAAGTCCTCGTTATCGGATTGCACAAGGTTGGAAGATTTGAGTATGTATTTGTCATCAAGGCACTTGATAACTTATGAAGCAAAAAGATCATAGGAGCATCTTTATTATTTTTTACTTTTATTTTATTTCCTTCTCATCTTTTTTCTTTTTTTTTCTTTCTTCTTCCCTTTTTTTTCTTACTTTTCTTTTCTTCTCATGATAATTTTTTTCTTTTTTCATTTTTTTTCTTTTTCTCCTCAAAATTTTTGCAACATAATACTTACATAGCATTTGTGTTAGAGAATGACTCCTCCCCCATGCTTGAACGATGCTCGTCCTCGAGCATAAAAGAGAGGGGAAATGACTGCTAAAGTAAGTATAAATTCCATAATCTTGCGGAATATTTGAGGTGAACACATGGTCATGCCTATCTATTGAAAGTAAAAACAAACCTAGGTTGTCCTCCTAGTAGCCATGTTATTGTTGGAAGAGAAAAACAAAAGGTTGCACCTAGTTGAGGTTGAAGGCATACTTACAAGCATTTGTGTTTGGAAAAGAGAAGGTCCATGGAGATGTTACCATCCTTTGTAATTCTTCATTGCCTTCTTCCGACATCTCCATGTATCGATGTGGCTTTTGCTTTTGTCTTGATTTATCAATGCTCCTAAACTTCTGAATTTAATCTTGTA
The DNA here is from genome assembly GCA_947561735.1 of Cenchrus americanus. Lineage (NCBI taxonomy): Eukaryota > Viridiplantae > Streptophyta > Magnoliopsida > Poales > Poaceae > Cenchrus > Cenchrus americanus. Next base: position 196,617,347 of record OX387242.1, read on the forward strand.
TGCTTAATGGAGTCATTGGAGTCATTGGTCGCCCTTCTCTTCAATGTTGTCATCACTATCTCCTCTTTCTTGTTCTCATCATCTCCTTGCTGTCTCTTTTTCATGGATTCCCCCCTCTGTACAGAACGGAACATATATCGAAATATAGCTCTATTGAAAAGTTTATGAAATTACCTTTCCAACATGTGGTCATTCATCGAAAACAGAGTTCAAACAAGGGAGCTATGTTCATTTTACTTCAGCGCTGTGTGTTGTCCAAAACTGATTTCAGGACGTGTTGCACTCGGTGATTCGGGCATAACCGCTTGTAGGAACCTCCGATTGCCTTCGTTCTTGATTTGTTGGAATCGTAACTTCATGGGGCTTCTATATCCAAAAATATCCAGTGTTTTCCCTTCGAGACCATGCAGAATTTTGATGAGATCGGTGGCTTCTTGCACATTGATCCGGAGACGTTAATGATCTTGATCTAGATCGTCATGTTGCACTTCCGTGTTGAAGATTCAGGTTCTCCCCCATGCTTAGTATTTTGCTAATCATGGAAAAAGAAGACAAAGCATTTTTATTTTAGCCATCCTTCAATTTCCTTGTAGTGAGAGTCTTTATCTTGCTTGCAAGACGTTTTAAACGCACATTCTACCCCCAAGGTGATGGTTGGGGGTAGATAGAATTGCCAACAATCCAACAATGTCTCCTAAGATTCTTAACTTGTGGCATAATTAGCCTAATGAGGAATAAAAACCTAATGAGTGTACGTGGTGCAAGGTGTGTATGCACATGATAGGAAAGCATATAAACAAAGACAATGTTTTCACCTAGTTCTAAACACCATGTTTACAACTAGGTTGCCGAATTTCTCCATAGCCATAAAGGTTTATTTATCGAGGGTTAAAACACCATGTCTATCCCTAAATCAATAACTCTTATAGCATAAGAAAAATTAAGCGCATTGCAAAGCTTGTAAACTAACCAAAGCAACATGAAAACATATGAGAATTTAGCTAGGTTTATCGAACTTAACGATGATTGTCTGCAATCTTGTTTAAACACCACGTTTACACAAGATCACAAAAGGAAAATACTCATAAGGCCTTATGAAGTATTAACATGGAAAAAAAGTATACATCATTAAGTATATAAAACAACCAAGCCAACTATGTGCAAAACATGTATACACAAAGAAACATCACATTGATAACAAAATGCAATGCATGCAAATAAATATGATCATGAACATGATGGTGGTTCTAAAAAGGAAAACTGAACTTAGATTAATAAGCACAAGTTGATCATCATAAGATAGTGCCATTCTTTATTTTCTCTAAGAAAGTATTAAAAATATAAAGAAACGGGTTGCCTCCCAAAAAGCGCTTCGTTTAAAGTCATAAAGCTCGACTTTCTCACATACCTTCTTTTTGTCGCATCGCCATGGCCCTTCATGCAAGAAGAAAAGGTACCAATGCAGCTTTAATTTACTTCCCATGTTGTGCTTGATCACTTATAGAAGACTTGCCCAAAGCATCCTTTTGTTTCATCGTTATCTCCTTCTTTATCATCCTTCGGTGCTGCCTTCACTCCATGAATTTTTTTTAATGTCCAGAACATAAAGTATACTCAAGCTCTACTCCATTGCACAGTGCACAAAATTTCCTTTCGAACGAGTCTTCATTTTCCCAAATCGGACTCCGGACAAGAGAGTTACGTCCGTTTTACTTCGGCGATGAAATCTGTCCTGAAATTTCAGAACGCGCAACGCTCAATGTTTTCTCCATAACTCCTCGCACGGGTCTTCAAACTTGTTGGTTCTTGATGCGTTGGAATGGTAACTTGATGGAGCTTCTGGATATCTCATTTTCTCCATTTGTACACCTCTGAACAAGCTCTCAAATTTATGAAGACAGCAACATCCATTGCGGGATTCAGAGAGGTTGATGATTTATCTTGCAACTCTTTTAGGCATGACTTCTCTTATCATTATTCAAGCCTTGTCTACATGGTTAGTGAAAATTGGGCCTTCTCCCGACATGTTCTTCTTTAAGGTCATTAGCTCGACCAAGCGCAAAGCATGATCGAGATTTACAAAACTTATTGTAAACATACGCGTCCATAATTAACACCACATGTGAATTGTAGCAACAAGTCAAGGTGTAACTAAAAGAAGCATATGTTTCATGCATAGCACTTAGCTCATCATTAGGCAAAGGTTCTCTAGGTGTGAGATTAATTGGATCAAACATAAATGTTTCCTCTTTTTCATTCTCAAGAAAATCTAGCCTATCAACATGATCACTATTGGAACAAGGCATAGACATTAAACTATCATTCATACTATTGGTTGAACATGAGTATTTGAATTTATCAACATCAATACCAATAATATCTTGAGAATTCAGCGCGTACCTTGGCCTTAGAGCCTTTTCAACAAGAGTGATATTTGGTTCATCTAGCGGTGTTGAAGGCGAATCAATCTCAACGAGTGAAGGTGTCTCTTTGTTACCTTTTTGCATCCCCTCCATCTCATCATGTGGAACGTGTAATCCATCAACTACATTTGCATTTGTCTCCTTTGAAGTCTTCATTGTCATCCCAATCTTCGTCTTCAAAGTCTTGTATGTTGCTTTCTTTATCTTCCATGTACCACATGTCGTCAAGATCGCTCATTGTTGATTTACTCTTTTCTTCATCCTTGAGTACTTCCATGTCTTGATTTGCTAGTGTGTAGGCTTCAATAGCACACAAGCTGTCAACTTGTGGGGAGGGGCCTTCTTGGAGTACTTGATCTATGTCAACCCCTTCCCATTCATCTTCTAGCCTGAGTCCTATCTCCTCCCATTTATCCTTTGAGTCACTAGGATCATCACGGTTGTACTCTTCTCTTCCTTTGTTGCAAATCTTTGAGTTGTCAAATTGATTGATCCATCCTTCATCATCTTCTTCTCTTTCTTCTTCAAATATCTTTCGGATCGACTCTCCACTCATCTCTTGATCAAATATATCTTCAACTAGTTTGTCAACGTGTCGGCGTTCCTCCTTCCTTCGGTAGTTGATTAGTGGGGCCAAATCACCTTTAACCCAACCGGATTGCTTGAACTCCGCCAATGGTCTAGCATTCCACATACTCCGGCCTACATTCATGTTAGTTTCAACATTTTTAACATCTGAAATGACTTCTCTTACCTTGGGAAGTGGATCTTCAATTTCTTGTATGGTCAGTTCATCTTCCTTGATCTCTGGTTCATCTTTTTCAGAAATTTCAGCAAGCACCTTGGGCTTGCTTTTGTCGTTTTGCTCCTCTCGACAATCGCCTTTGCCAATCTCATTGCGTTCTTTGTCCATTGCTTATCCTTTGTAAGATTTGTGTGGCTTCACTAATTGTTTTATCCATTATATCACCGCCTGCACACATGATTACAAAACGAGACGAGTTAGGGGTTAGTGAAAAATAATAGGTATGCAACATCAAGTCACCGGAAAATCCCAAGTTCGGGCGTCACTCAAGTAGTTCATTAAAATGGTCCCATGCTTCATCAATTCCTTCATCCTCTCCTTGCTTGAAAGTGAGCACTTGCCTCCTTAAGTCTTGGACCTTGCTCATGGGAAAGAACTTCAAAAGAAACTTCTTCACTAGCTCATCCCAATTTCCTTTTGCTTCAATGGACGGAAGTGTGTACCATCTTCGCGCTTCATCTTCGAGAGAGAACGGAAAAAGATTCCACTTGAACCAAGCGGCCGGAACTCCTTTTTGTTCCACCGCGTTGCATATCATCGTGAATTCCTTAATGTGTTTATATGGGTTGTCATCCTCCAATCCTCTAAATGGTTTTGTCGCCACTAACGTGATGATCCCAGGCTTCACTTCGTAGTGGGTTGTAGCAAGCATCAAATCTGATTTTTGTATCTCAATGTCTTCCATTGATGGCATTGCTAGCTCCCTTAGCGACATCTCTTTGTCTTCCAATGGTGAGGTGAACAAATCCATATAGGCACAAGAAAAGTAGAAAGAAAAACAAAAAAGATTTTTTTCTAGAAAATAAGGGTTAGATGTTAGTAATCAACAAAATTAATACTAGATTAAACGTAGCAAACTGGCTTGCTCCCCGGCAATGGCGCCAGAAAAAGAGGCTTGTTGACGGATAAAACTCGTATCCACCTACGATCCGCAAGCATACGGACCTACACCTTTTTCACCACGGGATTCCCAAGGTTCTTGTCAATCCGCAGAGCAAGGGGATTACTAGCGCTTAACCAAGTACTAATCTAGTTGAATGGAAAACCTTTGAAAGAGTATTAATCTAAAGGTAAAACAATATAACCTAAGTTAATCTAAGTTAAGTTGATCAAACAAGTCTAGGGTTAAGCTAGATGGTAAAGGGTGAACAAAAGAGAGTGATTAAGAAAGATAAGCGTTCCCTCCCTAGGATCTAAGATAACATGGTATGCATCTACTACACGAGTGTGGTAAACCAATCTACCGGGGGTTGTGACCACGGTTTTGCCCTTTCCCTCCTCTCGTACTGTCACTACGCGAAGGTAATCATGACTGGACCTGTGATGGACATGGTATGTTGAAGGAATCTATGGGAGTAGCAGATATCATACGCCCGAAAAACACGGTAGCTAACCTTAATCATCAAAGCATCATCAACATGAAAACAATAGATTGAAACCATGAATCAAGTAGCGATCACATAGCATGCATCCATCTAACCCTAGGGATGAACGGAGACATTACCCCATCATCTTACACGGATTGAAGCACATAGGGGTGATGGAGACTCCGGAGAACGTCGTCGATGAAGATGGCGGCGATGGAGCTTGGGAACACCCCTAGGCTAGCGGCTTGGAGTCCCCCTCTTGCTTCCTTCTCTCCGCCAGTGTTGATCCTTGCGACGAGCTCATCTAACTCTCTCCCTCATCTTGCGGCAGCGGTGTTCTGGTCAATGGCGTCGGTAGGATGATTTGTTCGATGTGGCGGCCGACGGCGACGGAGGCAATAAATAGACAAACACCTAGGGAAATGGGGGCACCAAACCGACCCCAAAATGGGCTAGGCCGGTCGGCTCAGGCCGGTCGGACCAGGCCCATTTCGGCCCGGTTCGGCCCCGGTTTCCTCCCCGGTTGCTTCTCGCATGATCCCTTATTTGTGTGCACTTGCATGTGGGCCTTTGACGTCGTTTCCTTCACGGTTAAGGCTTGAATCCTTGCTATGCAAGCTTCGCTGTTTTTTGGTTGAGTCCCTGAAGACTTGCACGTTGACGCTTCGGTCCTCGGGTCATTTGGAGTCATGTTCATCGCGTGTCTTGACTCTTGTCGGGCTTCATGATCTTCTTTCAAAGTGCTTGGTGAACTTATCCCGAAAGTCTCCTCTTTAGCGTAGATTTCCTACGTAAACAACAAACTCCAAAATCGACCTGCAAGTGTGAACTTGTTACATCATTAGTATGCCTAGTGGCGGGTTAGTTGCAAATCATAATCGAAACCAATGTATAACAAGTACTCTATGGTTGACGGAAATTCACCGTCAACATAGGTTTAGGAAGGAAATCATTTTTGTGGTGGGTTTTTCGTGGCTCTGGAATGTTTTCTCCACTTCCCTCACCAACCTTATTTGCCCCAAGTCCCTCACCATCCTGCCTCTTGAATGTCTCAATCATTATCCTCAACTGAGGCTCATGGCCAGACAACCAACCCATCAACTTTCTCAGCTCATCATTCTCATCCTGCTAGCGATCAACATAATGTGCAAGTTCCAAATTCTTCAAGGCATGCATTTCACAGGTGGAGCAAGATGTAGGAATTGGTTCTTTCAGCTTAGACTCAAGAGAAGCAGTGTAAACATGCATCTCATCAATTTTAGCATGCAAGACAGGGCAAGAAGTGCAAGCACCTATCAAAGCAGATCTAGATTTAAGCTCAGCCACTTCAACCCTAAGCACATCTAGTTCCTCACACTTGGAGGCATGCTTTTTCTTAAACAAGGCAAGATCAGCAAGGAAAATAGAGCAATAAACACATTCAACATCATCAGAAACAACAGGTGAAGCTTTCAGAGAATCAATTTCCATCTTAGCATCCAAGTTTTGTGTTTCTAGCTCAGCCACTCTAGTCCTAGCATCCTCGAGTGAAGCCCTAAGCTCTTTCCTCATTTTCTTGGCCTCTCTAAGCATGTCATCACGATTATCAAGCAACAAGCCAAGTCGTTCATTCTCCTGACGCAAGAAGGGGAGCTCATCACGCACCTCATCGTCGGAATCAGAGTCCGAGTCGCTTTGTGTGCTCTTCTTGCTGCCGGAGTTCAGTGCCATGATACAGAAGACGTCTCTAGCGAAGCAGCTCAGCCCGCTCAGGTTCTTGGACGACTTCCTGCTCTTGCGACGATCACTTTCATCTTCACTGCTGCTTGAGCTCGAGGTGGAGTACACGAAACTGGAGTCGACATCGCTCACTCCAACCATCGCTCGGTCCTTGCCTTGGCTCTCCTTCTTTCTCAATCGTCGCTCGTCCTTCTGCTTGTTCTTGTGCTTGCTCTTGTGGTCGCGCCTCGACCGATACTTGCCATCCGTTCTTGACTTGTGCTTGTAGCCATCCTTGTTCTCGACCTTCTCCGGGCAGTCGGCGACGAAGTGTCCCGGCTTGCCGCACTGGAAGCATGTCCTCGTGTTTCTCCTCATGTTCACCCGGTTCTCGTGCAGCCTCTTGAACCTCCTCGTCAGCAACGCCATCTCGTCCTCTCCAAGCACGTCGAACTCCTCTTCTGGCATAGACATCAAAGAGGACAAAGAGAACATCCTGGTGGATGGATTAGTGTTAGCCTTTCCTTTCAAACCACCAACAAGGGCAAGACTATGAGAGTCAGTCGGGCCCTCGAGCTTGGGTGTCACGCCCCTATCCACCTCAGCCGACTTGAGCTCCGAGAACAGCTCGTTCACCGTCAGAGTGTCATACTTCTCCGACTCCACAATGGCCTCGAACTTTCCACCCCAAATCGAACGATCCAAAGAGTGTAAGAGCTTGACAGCTCTATCATGATCATCATATGGGAGCATGTCCACATTGGCCCTCATGTTGTTCAAAACCACCATGAACCTCTGAAACAAGGCATCAATGGACTCGCCGGGGAGATGAGTGAAGTTCTCGTACTCTCTCCGGTAGGTCGAGAACAAGGATGGCTACAAGCACAAGTCAAGAACGGATGGCAAGTACCAGTCGAGGCACGAGCACAAGAACAAGCACAAGGACGAGCGACAGTCGAGGAAGAAGGACGACCGAGGCAGGAAGGCCCAAGCGATGGTCGGAGCGAGCGACGTCGACTCCAACTTCGCCTACTCCTCCTCAAGCTCGAGTAGCAATGAAGATCAAGGTGATTGGCGCAAGAACAAGAAGGCCTCCAAGAACTCAAGCGTGTTGAGCTGCTTCGCGGGATATGGTTTCTGCGGCATAGATCGTAGCTCCGGCAGCAAGATAAGTCACTATAGTGACTCGGACTCCGACTCTGAGGATGAGGTACGTGACGAGCTTCCATTCTTGCGTGAGGAGAATGAGCGTCTTGGCCAGTTGCTTGATAACCATGATGATATGCTTAGAGAGGATAAGAAGATGAGGAAAGAACTTAGGGCCTCACCCGAAGATGCTAGGAACTGTGTGGTTGAGCTAGAAACCCAGAACCTAGATGCTAAGCTTGAAATTGATTCTCTTAAGGCTTCACCTGTGGTTTGTAATGATGTTGATTGTGTTGACTGCTCTGTGTACCTAGCTGATCTTACTATTCTCAAGGATAAGCATGCTTCCACTTGTGACGAACTAGATGTGCTTAGGGTTGAAGTGGCTGAGCTTAAGTCTAGACCTGCTTTGCTAGGTGCTTGCACTTCTTGCCCTGTTTTGCATTGAAAGATTGATGAGATACATGCTTACACTGTTTCGCTTGAGGCTAAGTTGAAAGAACCTGTTCCCACTTCTTGTTCTACATGTGAAGTGTGCGCTTTGGAAAATCTGGAACTTGCATACTATGTGTCGGTGCGGAATGTAGTCCCGACACTAACTAGTACGAGCGCTGAGATCTATCTCTCGATGGCCGGTGCTAAGCAACACAAAGACACGGGGTTTACCCTGGTTCGGGCCGTGGGCTGTACGTCCAGTAGGGGTGCGCTTTAGGCGCTGTATTGCATTGCACCGTGGTGCTTGGCAGAGGGGGGCTACACGCGTGGCGGGAAAGGAGAGGCCTCCAGGTCACTGAGGTTTGATTGAGGCATAGTGCCAATATCGTGATGAAGGCGGAAACTGCGCAAGTTTGCCGCTATCCGTCGCCCCCCGCGGCCAGGGGACTGCCCCCTACTTTTATAGGCCAAGGGGAGGCGGCTTACAGTTGTGCCGCACAGTTCTAATTAGATGCGACGGTATGGTGTACAACGCCACGGAGTGGATGGCCGTCCTGGTGAATCTTGCTTCTAGCAGGGCGTCGCGGCGAGTCTTGTGCCCGTCCAGGAGCGGCTTCGAGGGTAGTGGCATGGGAGCTTCTTGTTTGGTCGTTGTTCATACATCAACTCGAGGGTTGGGCAGACGAAGGGCCGGAGGATGCACAGCAGTGGGTGTGGTGACGTCTCGTCGTCCTGGGCTCCCACAGTGTCAGGGATGGCGCTGCAGTGCCCGGGATGGTAGTACAGCAGCGGGGATGGCCGCACAGAGGAGGAGTTGGCGGAGGATACGTGCTCCACTAGTCCGACGTCACGGCATCATCCCGTGTGGGCACGGGGTAGGCATTCATACCCTTTTCGAGGGTTCCGTCGTCCTCCTTCGAGGGGTGCGGTGTGTAGGTCATACGGGAGTGGGAGGTATAGTGTCACGGAGTTGACACTTGCCTTACTGCGCAGTCCCGTACAGTGCCAGGGATGGCCTCACAAGGAGGGTTGGCGAAACAGTGCCGGGATATGATTCCCAAGTGGTGTCAGAGGGCCGGTGTGGCGGGGATTCGCTTTTGACCCGGGTGCCCGCGTCGTGTCAGAGCATTTAATGCTCTGGTCAGGGGAGCGGGCGTGGGGGACCACGATCTCGGGATGGCCCCGAGCGAGGCGGACATTCAACTGAGGGGCGCCTCGCCCTCGAGTGAGGCGGAGATTCACCCGAGGGTGTGCTTCACCCTCGAGCGAGGCGGAAATGTGCCTGAGGGGGCGCCTAGCCCTCGAGCGAGGCGGAAATGCGCCCGAGGGGGCGCCTAGCCCTCGCGCGAGGCGGACATTCGCCTGAGGGGCGGCTCTCCCTCGAGCGAGGCGGAGGTTCATGGTGCGTCGTCTAGCCCTCGAGCGAGAGGGAAGTCCGCTCGAGGGGTGTTTGAGGTTGTTCGCTTGATGGGCCGCTGAAATTGCTTAGGTCGTGGGCTTCTTTCCTGCACGGGACCATGACTATGTGGGGTGTGTTTTACGATTTGTATGTTCGTTTGTGTTTTGTTATTTTGCGAAAAGAGGGTTTTCACCCGACCATTAGGGGACCCTTATGGCCGTACCTGACAGTAGCCCCCAAGCCTCTGTGGTGGTATCCGTTAGGAATCCACAGAGGCTAACGCTTGCAGATGGGACGTTCTTCCCTCCTACTTCCTGCGCTGTTCCGTGGGGGCGCGCTTGTTGACGTCAAATCAGCACCTCACGCCAAGCACATGTCACACCCGGTTTTAAAGGCAAAACCGACTGCATTGATCACGTGTGCGCCAGGATCAAGTTACACACACGCTTAGACATTATGAATACCAAAATCAGTGCCACACGAATAAAGAGTTATTACAAACCATAGTCTTAAACGAAACTTAAACAAACGAGTTCTCGCAGTGGACAAAATGCCTCCACAGGCAGCTGACTGAAGACTACGCACACCTAAAACTCCTGGAAATCTCCTGGAACGTCTTCAAAGTTCTCCTAGTCTGAGCAGCAAATCCGGGTATTGTAGATGCAAGAGAATAAACAAGCGTGAGCACATATCGTACTCAGCAAGGGAAAACAACATAACATGCGAGGCCATATGGTGGATGGCTAAGGTTCAAGCACTTTAGCATTTTAGTTGGTCAAGTTTTATTAGCAACCTGATTACTAAAGGTGTAAGTTCATACCAACCCAATTAAATAAGATATAAGCATCATAAATAAAGAATAGAACAGCAATTAAACATTTAAGTTCCATAATTTAATCATGTGAGTGTCCAGGCCGCTCTTGACCGTGAGCACGGCTAATCGATTAGTTTAACACTCTGCAGAGGTTGTACATCTTTACCCACAAGCAGCGTAAAAGCTCCGAAGAACTTTGGACCCAACCATGCGGTGTTTGCAAGACACCATACCACACTTCCGAGGTGTGATTGCATAGGGACGCTACATGGCCTTTACAAAGGTTTCCTAGCAAGTTATGACCCACAAGGTCTGGATCAGTTAGCAAGGTATAAAGTCCCCTAGCAGGTCGATACCCCACCATAAAAAGAATAACTCACCCAACCCCCTGATAGAGCGAGTCCATACCCCACAGTACCGCCGATCCCTTGTCCTTATCAGGTAAGACCATCCCAAGCTAAAGTTCCTAATTATTCAGCCAAGACCATTGCCCATTAGTTCTTGTGGTTGTACTGTTTTCCTGGGTGGTTCTCCATGTTCCGATTAACATATTAAAGTGGTCTTGTAAAGTAAAAGATCACAAACGGAACATGAAATAACAAAAGGTAACCAAGTAGATTAATACCAATTCCCAGTTGAGCATGCTAAGCAATAACTACCACACGATTAGTTTAATTCCCGGTATCAAGGTAAAGGTAGTAAAAAACTAGGCATGATCCTTAATAGGTTCCCATCAAGTTAATGCAAGCGAAAAGTAAAAACAGTGAATTTAAATGCATGTTATGTAGGACAAGCGGGCATGCATCAAGGAATACATGCCTTCAACAAAGCCTTGCTGCTCAAACTCTTGCACGACTGGATCTTCAAATCCCTCGAACGAATCGCTCTCTACTGTCCACAATCATCACATACAAGCATACAATAGAAATAAATAAGAAACAGTCACCAAACAGATCAAACAGATCTAAACAGTAGCATAAAACTAATCTACGCTTCGAGACGAATGCGTGGTCATAAAGAACGCTAAAATCGGAGCTAAAACGACCAAGTTATGGCTTCGGGAAGGTTTAGGGACTAATCTGCGAAGATTTAAAAAGGTTTCGGGCTAAAATAAAGAAAAAGGACTAAACTGTAAGAAAACTTATAAGGTGGGAGGGTATTTTTGTAAATAAAGAAAACTCAGGGGCTTTTCTGCAAAAGTGCCAGGGCTGGCGGCGGGTTTGACCTAGTTGACCGGGTCGGGTGGATCTAGATCCGTTGGATCTAGATCCGACGGGCCGGCGGTTTGCGGCGGCGCGGCTTGATCTAGGGCGTTGGATCTTCATCCGACGGCCACGGTGATGCGCAAGCGGCGGGCGGCGGTGCCGAGCCGGCGGCGAGCGGCCGTGGCGGCGCCGGGCGGCGGGCTCGCCGGTGAGGCCCCAATCCGGGGCTTCCGGCCACGATTCGAGGCACGGGAGGCATCTACGCGACGCGCGCAAGACCGCGGAGCGATCTAGGCGGGGCCGGCTCGGGCGGAGATGCGGCGGAGCGGCGGGTCGACGCGGCGGCGCGGGGTGCGAGCTCCGGCGACGGCGTTAGAGCGACGAGGGGCTCGGGGATGACGACGTGTAGCACGGGGGAAGCTCCTCACCTTCTTGCGCAGCTCCTGGGCGGTTCCTTGGCGGCGGAGCGGCGGCGGAACCGAGGAAACAACGGCGGCGGCGGCGAGCTCGGCTAGGGTTCGGCGAGGCGGTGCGGCTAGGGGCAAGGGGCACACGGGTTGCTCGGGTAGGGGTCCGGGGAGGCGGCGGCGGCTTTGAATAGCCGGGGCGGGGTCATTGGCGTGCGGGCCACGCGGAGGCGGGGGCGTGACCGAGCCGGACTCGGCGGCGCGGCGGCGTCCGGGTCGGGGACGACGAGGGAGGGATGACATGCGGGGCCCGCCCGTTAGTGGCCGCAACGCGGTGAGGGCGGGGATGGCAAGGGGGCCCCGCCGGTCGGCGGGCGGGCGCGGAGGCGGGCCGCGGCGGCTTGTCGGGCCAAGCGGCCGGCCGGGCGGCGCGCGCGCGCGAGCCGGGGCTAAGCTAGGCGGGGCCGGGCGTGCGCGGCGGGCGGGCCGAGCGGGCCGGCGGGTTGGGCCTCGCGGCCGGCGGCCCGCTCGCCGTGCCGCTGGGCCGGGCCGAAGGGATTAAGGGGAAAGGGGTTAAGGAGATAAGGTTTTGGGATTTTGGCTAAAGGGTTTTCAAACATTTAGAATTCAAATTTGAATTTGAATTCCAGCAACCAAAATAATGCTCCAGCATGTATGCAACAAAATAAATCCTATATTTCATTAACTTTATTTTAGAAAAGATTTAAATGCCTAAAAATAAATAAAACAACCTTATACTCCTTAAGCAAATAGATGGTTGCTAGCAAATTTTAATAAAGCCAAGTTTTTAATAGAATTAGGGTGTTACAAATCCTACCCCCCTTAAGAAGAATCTCGTCCTCGAGATTCGGACAGATTGGGAAAAAGATCTGGAAACTCTGCTTTCAGCTCATCCTCTCTTTCCCATGTGGCCTCATCCTCTGCGTGATTACTCCACTGTACTTTGCACATCTTAATCACACTATTCCTGGTGATCCTGGTCATGGTTTCCAATATTCGAATGGGGTGTTCAACAATAGTGAGATCCTCTTTCACGTTTAGATCGTCCAAGGGTAACGTGACTCCTTGTCATGAGGACCAAAACCCTTCTTCAACTGAGAGATATGGAATACATCATGCACATCAGCTAGCTGGACTGGCAACTCCAATCTGTAAGCCACTTCTCCCACTCTCTCAATGATCTTGAAAGGTCCAATAAAGCGAGGTGACAACTTTCCTTTAACTCTGAATCGACGCAAACCTCTGATAGGTGATACCGTTAGGTACGCATAATCGCCTTCCTGAAAGACCACATCCCTTCGTTTGCCATCTGCATAACTTTTCTGTCTAGACTGAGCAATCCTCAAATTTTCTCTGATGATCTGAACTTGCTTCTCCGCTTCTCTGATGATATCTGCTCCAAAATAACTGCCTTTCGCCTGTCTCACTCCAATATAACGGAGTTCTACACTTCCTTCCATATAGGGCCTCAAAGGGTGACATTTTGAGACTGGCTTGGTAGCTGTTGTTATAGGAGAATTCAGCATACGGCAAGCTCTTATCCCAACTACAACCATGCTTAAGCGCACAGGCTCTCAGCATGTCTTCTAGGATCTGATTGGTTCTCTCTGTCTGTCCATCTGTCTGTGCGTGATAAGCTGAGCTGAAATTTAGCTTAGTATCCAGAGATTCATGCAACTTCCCCCAGAAACGAGAAGTAAACTGAGTACCTCTATCTGACACGATCGTCTTTGGTACACCATGTAAACACACAATCCTGGACATGTATAGCTCTGCCAACTTATCTCCTGTATAGGTAGTCTTTACCGGAATGAAGTGAGCTACCTTAGTCAAACGATCCACGATAACCCAAATCGAATCATAACCATCTCGGGTTCGGGGTAAACCCACTATGAAATCCATTCCGATCTCTTCCCACTTCCACTCGGTGCACCTTCAATGGTTGAAGCAAACCGACGGGTCTCTCGATGTTCGGCCCTTAACCCGGTGGCAAGTGTCACACAAAGCCACGGGAGCGGCCACGTCTCTCTTCATACCGTACCACCAATACCTCTCGCTTGAGATCCCGGTACATCTTAGTACCGCCCGGATGGATAGAGTAAGCCGAGTCGTGAGCGTCTCTCAAGATCTTCTCTCCGAGATCTCCCCGTCTCTCCGGTACACACAACCGGTTCTTAAACCACACGGTTCCTTGCTCATCTTCTGTGAAATCTGGGGCTTCTCCTTGTTGCATACTCTCCTTAATCTTCTGTATTCCAGCATCCTCTAACTGCCACTTGCGTATCTCTTGCTCCAGAGTGGACTGTACTTCCAAAGTCACTCCTTCCGCATGTGCAACCACTTTCAAATTGAGCCTTTCAAACTCTTTTACCAACTCGTCAGGAAACTGAAGGGTCATAGCCATGTTAGTGTGGCCCTTCCGACTCAAAGCATCAGCAACCAGATTCGCTTTATCCAGATGATAGTGAATCTCTAGATCATAGTCCTTGATCAACTCTAACCAACGACGCTGTCTTAGATTACGATCCTTCTGAGTGAAGATATACTTCAGACTCTTGTGATCAGTATAGATCTGACACTTAGTTCCCGTAATGTAGTGTCTCCAAATCTTCAATGCATGAACAACTGCTGCTAACTCAAGATCATGCGTAGGATAGTTCAACTCATGCTTCCTCAACTGACGAGATGCATAGGCTATAACGTGACCTTCTTGCATCAACACACATCCTAGACCTTGTCGAGATGCATCACAATATATGTCAAAGCTCTTTCGTAGATCAGGCATTACTAGAACAGGTGCTGTGGTTAACCGCTTCTTTAACTCCTCAAAACTGGACTGACATGCACTGGTCCATTTGAATTCCCCGTCCTTCTCTAGCAATGTAGTGAGAGGCTTCACAATCCCGGAGAATCCTTCAATAAACCGACGATAGTAACCAGCAAGTCCAAGGAAACTCCGAATCTCAGACACTGTACGAGGGGCTTCCCACTTCAACACATCACTAACCTTGCTAGGATCCACTGCAATACCTCCATTGGTGATGATATGACCTAGAAAAGACACTTCCTTGAGCCAGAATTCACACTTGCTGAGCTTCGCATATAACTCATGCTCTCTCGGCTTTCGCAACACAAGTCTCAAATGCTCCTCATGGTCCTCCTCATTCTTGGAGTAGATCGAATGTCATCAATGAATACCACAACGAACTTGTCCAGATACTCCATAAAAATCTTGTTCATCAAGTACATAAAGTACGCGGGTGCATTGGTTAACCCAAAGGACATAACTGTGTACTCATAAAGTCCGTACCTGGTAGTAAAAGCTGTCTTAGGAATATCTGAAGGCCTAATCTTCACCTGATGATAACCAGATCGCAGATCGATCTTAGAAAACACTTTAGCTCCTCTCATCTGATCAAACAAATCTTCAATACGTGGCAGAGGATACTTGTTCTTGATAGTAACGTCATTAAGAGACCTGTAATCAACACACATCCTCTGTGTGCCATCTTTCTTACCCACAAAGATAACGGGTGCTCCCCAGGGTGAGGAACTAGCACGGATAAATCCTTTACCCAATAATTCTTTAATCTGAGCTTTAAGTTCTTGAAACTGATCACTAGACATTCTATATGGGCGCTTAGAGATAGGAGCAGTACCAGGTAAAAGATCAATAACGAACTCAACATCTCGGTCAGGGGGCATACCTGGCAATTCCTCGGGAAACACATCAGGGTAATCGCACACTACTCTTATGTCTTCCAAGGCTGCTCCGTCAAGCTTATTCACGGCACTGGCATTTGATGGTGCGGGATCTGCTGCAAACTCAAATCTTTCACCAGCTGGACTTGTAAGAAGGATTGACCTCTTAGCACACTGAATCACCGCATCACACGTGGTCAACCATCCCATTCCCAATATCACATCGATCCCCTTTGAATCCAAGATTATAAGATTGGCACGGAAATCTCTGCCCACAATCTTGAGATGGACGTTATCACATTTATAGATAGCTTTCAATTCCCCCCAGGTGAGGTTACTAACATGTGGCGAGACATGGGACTGATAGGTAGATTATGTTGAGCTACGAACTGTGATGTAATGAAAGAATGGGATGCTCCAGAATCAAACAAAACTGAGGCAGGAGTAGAGTTTACTAGAAACATACCGAGCACTACTCTGGGGTTCTCCTGGGCGACTTCAGCATCAACGTGCATCGCCTTGCCTCGTGCATAGCTCTGTTGTCCTTTGTTAGACTGCGGAGTTTGGCTTCCACTCCTTGTCTGCTGCTGGTTCTGTACAGGGGTGTGTGGAGGTTTCCTCTTTGGACAAGCATTGGCATAGTGACCAAGCTCTCCGCACTTGAAGCAAGTAGTGGTGGCAGGATTGGGCGGTGCCACGGTCCTTACAGGTGTGCCAACCGGGGCCTCTCTCGCCGACTCGCCGGGAAGCCGGGCGGGGGAGTCCGAGGAACAGGACGCCGAAACCGCCGAGCGTACCGCCGGAACCGCCGAGCGAGACGCTGGGACTGCTGATGCCCGAAGTTTCCACCCGGTCCCCCATAGCGGAATGGGGTGTTCGGCGGTGGGTTGAAGCGCGGGCGAGATGCACTCCCAAACTGCCTAGAGCTGGCAGCCTTCCTCTTCTGCTCTCCGAGCTCCTTGCGCTTGTGCTCCAAGCGGATAGCGGCATCAACTAGCTGCTGAAAGTTAGGAAAAGGATATGACATCAGCTGGTACTGCAGCGAACCAACCAACCCATCCAGGAACAGCTCCTGCTTCTTCCTATCTTCGGCAACCTCCTCAGCTGCATAGCGAGATAGCTCAGTGAACTTGTCTCTATACTCAGCCACTGACATTCCTCCCTACTTCAGAGAAAGGAATTCCTTCTTCTTGATCTTCATGACTCCAGATGGTATGTGATGGCTCCTGAAGTTGGTGGTAAACTCCTCCCAAGTGATAGTGTCGGGGGCGGCATGAGCGGCAGAGTACGCATCCCACCAAGCGGCTGCAGATCCTTGAAGTCGTCCTGCAGCGTACAGGACCTTCTCTCTGTCGTCACACTGACAGGTAGTGAGCATCTTCAGTATCGTCTTAAGCTAATCTTCAGCTTCCAGTGGATCAGCGGCGTGAGTAAACACAGGAGGGTGATGACTCATGAACTCCCGGTGCTTGTTGCGAGGCGCGGGTGGCGGCACCGGCAGATTGTTGACCTGAGCTTGCAAGTTTGTCACAGTGGTAGTCAAGTTCTGGAGGAGCTGGGTCTGTGCCTCCAGGAACTGCTGCATAGCGGGATCCATTTGTACTGGCTGGGGTGCTCTTCCTGCTGGTTGATCAACACCTGATCCTGACCTGGTGTTCACCATCTGAGTGTTAGGGACATTATTTTAGATGATTGTACCAAGGGTTAAACTTAGGAAGGCAAGATAGCAATGATATTCAGATAAGACAGATTCTGTTGACTTCAAACAATCAGGCATTGCTCTCTGTACGAGTAACCAAAAATTATGGATTTTGGCCTGATAAAAGGTAATGAAATTACGAAACTACTCCAACTGGAATCACCTCAATCGGAGTTGTGTAGCTCTGGTTATAAAATAAACAAGTCAGGTAGGTCGGCAGTGTTTAACAGATTCGTGAGGCTGTAATGTTTTAGTCATAACTCTCTGGTTTTCCATCCAAATATTCTGAATTTTTCACAGAAAATCAGTCATGAAATTCTTGAACTTCTCCAATTGGTTTTACTGCAATCAGAGTTCTGTAGCCCGAGATAAAATTAAAACAGTGCTGCTGACTCAGAAAACTGTGCGAACAGATTTTTGGGATCTCGAATTTTCATTTAGGGAAAACTTAAGAGGACAAAAAGATTAAGATAGATAACTGATTGAGACTGAAAGATAACCCCCACAAACTTACTACTAAACCAATGTCGTTGTGGTCATCACTCCACAACACATTGCACTCAACCAAAAATCCAACTCATACATTAAGCACAAAATCAAGCATTCAACCACACCTCTAAACTAAACACACTTTACCGATCGTCTACTAGCGATTACAAAGAGATCCTATCCTTAATCTTAAACCTAAGGACTATCTTCAGCCATGGCATCCGTGCGAGCGTCGGGGGAGTCGTAGTGTGGCCTCTTGGGTGATGGGGAGGTACATCCTTCGTGGCTTCATGGGCTTCGGTCGCTCCCTGTTCAAAAGTGCGGCTTCCAAGGCACGCCTCGCGTCTCCGTAGTGAAAATCTGCTGCCGTGCTGCATATAGTGTGTTATTGGCATCATCCAATGCAAGTGTTCACACCTGCAAGTAGACTCCGGACATTGTTGAGCGTCCCTTCATAGGCCGGTGGCCGGGGCGATGTAAGTCTTGGCTTCCCCACTTGCTCTGAAAGGTGTGTAGCGGCAGTGGGTATCCTCCAACCTGTCACGCTCTTTGTGAGAGAGCACGTAGAGCGCCCTCCGAGCTGACTCTGCTATCCCAGCATCAATCGTAGTCCTGTGAGCCACGTCATGATGCTTGGACACCTCCTTCACTCCACGGCATGGAATGTACTCCTCCAAGATGGCAGCAACCTCCCAATGGGGCTCGAACCACGGATGAGTCCACAGCTCACAATGGTAGACAGGGGCCTTATCATAGCCCGGGCGAAGTACCATTGCTCTCGGGTGGTCCGCCATGGGAATGCCTACTCCATCGGCTCCGTAGTGCTATACTTCCCGCATCGCTTCCCTCTCTTCCTCCTCTTGCTCTTGTTCTTCCATCTCTTGATCCGAGGGATCCTCATCTTCTTCCGGCGCTTGCTCCTCTAGGTTGGGTTGTTCGGCCTAGCTCATCCTCCTCTCGGGGATCATCTCCTCCGGATCTTCCTCATCATCGGGCACCATGATAAGGTTAGGGAAAACCACAAGTGCGGGCTCCATCTCAATCTCCTCATCCGTATCTCCATCATGCAAATCATGGTATCGTTCTCGTGGAGCGTACTGGTGGACTGCTCTAGCCCGAGAAGTCTCCAAGCTACGAACCATCTGTAGTGTAGTGCAGAATGAGAAAGATGGTAAGACAAAAAGGACGAGAGCTAAAGCAAGCACAAGGTAAAGAATGCAGACAGCTCAAGAGTGCAGCAAAAAGGCAAGAGTAAGGTTAGTAAGAATAAAGCAAGCATGTGTAAGAAAGCTTCTCTGAGTATAAAATCCTTAATTCGACCATTTTCTATCTAGGCTAGCGTTCCTACAAGTCAACACAGCTCTGGTACCACTCTGTCACACCCGGTTTTAAAGGCAAAACCGAATGCATTGATCACGTGTGCGCCAGGATCAAGTTACACACACGCTTAGACATTATGAATACCAAAATCAGTGCCACACGAATAAAGAGTTATTACAAACCATAGTCTTAAACGAAACTTAAACAAACGAGTTCTCGCAGCGGACAAAATGCCTCCACAGGCAGCTGACTGAAGACTACGCACACCTAGAACTCCTGGAAATCTCCTGGAACGTCTTCAAAGTTCTCCCGGTCCGAGCAAAAATCCGGTATTGTAGATGCAAGAGAATAAACAAGCGTGAGCACATATCGTACTCAGCAAGGGAAAACAACATAACATGCGAGGCCATATGGTGGATGGCTAAGGTTCAAGCACTTTAGCATTTTAGTTTGTCAAGTTTTATTAGCAACCTGATTACTAAAGGTGTAAGTTCATACCAACCCAATTAAATAAGATATAAGCATCATAAATAAAGAATAAAACAGCAATTAAACATTTAAGTTCCATAATTTAATCATGTGAGTGTCCAGGCCGCTCTTGACCGTGAGCACGGCTAATCAATTAGTTTAACACTCTGCAGAGGTTGTACATCTTTACCCACAAGCAGCGTAAAAGCTCCGAAGAACTTTGGACCCAACCATGCGGTGTTTGCAAGACACCATACCACACTCCTGAGGTGTGATTGCATAGGGACGCTACATGGCCTTTACAAAGGTTCCCTAGCAAGTTATGACCCACAAGGTCCGGATCAGTTAGCAAGGTATAAAGTCCCCTAGCAGGTCGATACCCCACCATAAAAAGAATAACTCACCCAACCCCCTGCTAGAGCGAGTCCATACCCCACAATACCGCCGATCCCTTGTCCTTATCAGGTAAGACCATCCCAAGCTAAAGTTCCTAATTATTCAGCCAAGACCATTGCAAATTAGTTCTTGTGGTTGTACTGTTTTCCTGGGTGGTTCTCCATGTTCCGATTAACATATTAAAGTGGTCTTGTAAAGTAAAAGATCATAAACGGAAAATGAAATAACAAAAGGTAACCAAGTAGATTAATACCAATTCCCAGTTGAGCATGCTAAGCAATAACTACCACACGATTAGTTTAATTCCCGGTATCAAGGTAAAGGTAGTAAAAAACTAGGCATGATCCTTAATAGGTTCCCATCAAGTTAATGCAAGCGAAAAGTAAAGACAGTGAATTTAAATGCATGTTATGTAGGACAAGCGGGCATGCATCAAGGAATACTTGCCTTCAACAAAGCCTTGCTGCTCAAACTCTTGCACGACTGGATCTTCAAATCCCTCGAACGAATCGCTCTCTACGGTCCACAATCATCACATACAAGCATACAATAGAAATAAATAAGAAACAGTCACCAAACAGATCAAACAGATCTAAACAGTAGCATAAAACTAATCTACGCTTCGAGACGAACGCGTGGACATAAAGAACGCTAAAATCGGAGCTAAAACGACCAAGTTATGGCTTCGGGAAGGTTTAGGGACTAATGCGAAGATTTAAAAAGGTTTCGGGCTAAAATAAAGAAAAAGGACTAAACTGTAAGAAAACTTATAAGGTGGGAGGGTATTTTTGTAAATAAAGAAAACTCAGGGGCTTTTCTGCAAAAGTGCCAGGGCTGGCGGCGGGTTTGACCTAGTTGACCGGGTCGGGTGGATCTAGATCCGTTGGATCTAGATCTGACGGTTTCAGCGGTTTGCGGCGGCGCGGCTTGATCTAGGGCGTTGGATCTTCATCCGACGGCCACGGTGATGCGCAAGCGGCGGGCGGCGGTGCCGAGCCGGCGGCGAGCGGCCGCGGCGGCGGCGGGGGCGGCGGGCTCGCCGGTGAGGCCCCAATCCGGGGCTTCCGGCCACGATTCGAGGCACGGGAGGCATCTACGCGACGCGCGCAAGACCGCGGAGCGATCTAGGGCGGCGGCTCGGGCGGAGATGCGGCGGAGCGGCGGGTCGACGCGGCGGCGCGGGGTGCGAGCTCCGGCGACGGCGTTAGAGCGACGAAGGGCTCGGGGATGACGACGTGTAGCACGGGGAAGCTCCTCACCTTCTTGCGCGGCTCCGGGCGGTTCCTTGGCGGCGGAGCGGCGGCGGAACCGAGGAAACGGCGGGGCGGCGGCGGCGAGCTCGGCTAGGGTTCGGCGAGGCGGCGCGGCTAGGGCAAGGGGCACACGGGTTGCTCGGGTAGGGGTCCAGGGAGGCGGCGGCGGCTTTAAATAGCCCGGGCGGGGTCCTTGGCGTGCGGGCCACACGGAGGCGGGGGTGTGACCGAGCTTTAAATAGCTCCGGGTCGGGGACGACGTGGGAGGGATGACAGGCGGGGCCCACCTGTCAGTGGCTGCAACGCAGTGAGGGCGGGGATGGCAAGGGGGCCCCAGCGGTCAGTGGCAGGGCGCGAAGGCGGCCGCGGCGGCTTGCCGGGGCCAAGCGGCCGCCGGGCCGGGGGCGCGCGCGAGCCGGGCTAAGCTAGGCGGGCCGGCGTGCGCGGCGGCGGGCCGAGCGGGCCGGCGGGTTGGGCCTCGCGGCCGGCGGCCCTCGCTCGTGCCGCTGCTGGGCTGGGCTGAAGGGATTAAGGGGAAAGGGGTTAAGGAGATAAGGTTTTGGGATTTTGGCTAAAGGGTTTTCAAACATTTAGAATTCAAATATGAATTTGAATTCCAGCAACCAAAATAATGCTCCAGCATGTATGCAACAAATAAATCCTATATTTCATTAACTTTATTTTAGAAAAGATTTAAATGCCTAAAAATAAATAAAACAACCTTATACTCCTTAAGCAAATAGATGGTTGCTAGCAAATTTTAATAAAGCCAAGTTTTTAATAGAATTAGGGTGTTACAGCACACAGCAAGCCGGATTAGCTGGCTTCACACACGTGACCCGGGCGTCGAAATCCGGAAGCGTGCCAGCCAATTTTTCCTAAAACTGACAAAGGATGAAAACGGTTAGATAAAACCTTGAACTTGCCGGGTGATACCAGACAGTTCCGTATTTACGGCTATAAAGCCAGTTAGAACGACATATAGCTACAAACAAGCTATCTGTCAGCAATTTAAACATCATTCAGGAATTGATAAAGCGTGTAAACAGAGCACTGCCGAATGTATGACGTAAGCATGATGAAAAATCGGTCTTTATTTAAACAATCGTTACAACATGTAACCATGACTGATTATCAAGGATAAAGCATGATAAATTAAATAAAAGGCGAAGCATGATCATGAATTTGCAGTAAACAAGCATACATAGACAAAAAGCACTAGTCTACCGTGTGTCTAGGTACTTTCAAACCCTTCAAGCATGACATCAAACAAGTTAATCCACCGCATGATACAACTTTTTTGAAATGACACCACCAACCAAGAATAGATCAATCCACTGCATGATACAATCTAAACATGGAAGACTAAAAGCATACGTTATTTAAAGCAAACTCATGAACATGTTTCACTCGTGAGGGGATTACCGAATACGGCTGTACAACCGAATCGGGTTCCGTGGAGAAGGAACAAACATTGCCAAGGATGATAAATCTATCAGATTGAATCGAATTCTAGTCCACCGGATGACTAGCTCTAAGACAATCCAAAAACCTGCATCTACCGCATGATACCCGGTTCTGTCAAGATCTATGCAAGATCAACAAGCTTGAACCCGCAACACGTGACAATCTAGATTGATCCGAATTCGGCTATAGAGAACGCATGACCCGCTTGCCATGTCAAGCCAAATACTTGAGCATGCAACACGTGAATCACAAACAAGATAGAACCAAATCTAATCAATCTAAATTGGGCAATAAGGGTGTTACATGAATTAAACACAAAAAGTAAAATTCAAAGCAACACATGGTAACTTAATGAATCTATTAGATTTTGCCAAATCTAATAGAGTCGATAACTAGCTCCAAGCTAGATCTTAGCCTACCGCATGACTCATGATCCAACAAGGAAACCTTCTTGAACCAAGCTTTAATCCACCGCATGATACTAAGCATGGTAACAAGACTACTTGCATCACGATCTAAATCCACCGTATGACACTAGACATGATACAAGGTTGCCGGTACTTACGGAGGTCGACGGATCGATGGCTCCTCTCGAAGAACTCGATGACACGACTAGAAGGACTCGAAAGTTGGCACGGGGCCGGTTTGTTGTGAAATTGTTCGATCCCTATTACAAACACTAAGGGTTTATATTTATACCATGGTTCTAGCATGACTCCTAGTCGACCACGATTACAATATTTATTACCTAAAATTAACACCATGGCGTCATGTTCGTCTCGTATCCATCATCAACTTGTCTCCTTCTTTGTATCCAATCCACGTCATCACGCACTCCCGAACGCTTCCGCTTTCATCCGTGGAACAACTCTCTTGCCGAATGACGATGTACTCCCGACCGCAGACGCCTCTACCAAATGCTTTGAGGACAACCTTCTGCCGAATGGTGTTTTTCTGCCAAATTCGGCTAACATGTCAGTCTCTTCCTTGTACAAATTTTTGGTGTTAACATATGCCCCTTCAATTACAGGATAAAAGGTGATTTTTATTCCGGAATTGACCATAAATACTCAACGTCCCCAGGACAAATCTGTTCAACACCCGTTCTTTCCTCCTTTAAACCGTTGGAGCCTTCGTCTAGATCCAAACCCTAGCTCATCAAGTTTTTAAGCTTCAATCTTCAAATGGTGAACCAAGACCAAGCTCTCTAGGTAAATCTTATTCTCCTCAAGCACATTAGGTATCAACTCTCTTGAATCCCATCTCAAATTTCTCCTTCAGAAAAAACCCCCAAAGCCATGGCGGACAAGAGGAAAACATCTTGCGAGGAGAACAGCCTCCCACCAAAGAAGCGAACCATCCGAGAGTAATCTTCTCTTCCCATTCGTATCTCTTGATCTTGATTGCAACCTCGTGATTCATCTTTCTTTGATTTCAGCCTCAACCTGCTGCCGGAGGACATTTTCGGCACTGAAGAAATTCCTGAGCACATCCGCTCCAACTCCTTGGCTGAAGAAGAAGACGCTACGCATGAGCAGAAGGCCAACCATCAACTGCGCCGTCGCATTCGGCACTTAGAGCATGATTTGTGGGACATCACCGCCCGTTGTTGTGCAGAACACGAACGCCGCATGAGCTTGGAGGTGGTGATAGGCGGTGAGATCTTTATCCCCCATTGAATCTCATGTTCAAGTTCAGATCTCGTGTTTGATGAGAATCTGTTCTTCTTCTTCAGATATGTCCGACAGGTACAACAACTTGAAGGCCGCCTGGGACAGTTTGATGGAAGCTGCAGAACATGCCAGCCCCCAAGGTTTCCGCATCGCCGTCACGGTGGTCTTGGAGCAGCTGAAGAGGGACGAGCTCAAGAGGAAAGGAGCAGAGCCAAAGAAATGAAGATACTTTCGCTTCTTCCTCCAGGCCTTCTGCTTTCGGCAGGCCTTCTTTTGTAATCTTAAGTAGTTGTATTGTTAATAGAATAACCTGCAAGAACGTTTGTGATGCAAAAAATATTTTTGTGCTAAGGGCAATACACTTCAGTATTGGCCATTTTCCCTTTGTCGGAATTTTTGTTCTGAAGGCGGCTTCCTCCCGAATGCCGACTATTTCCGTTTCTCTGATGCTTGGAACAGCAATCAACGATCAACTTCAATACTAGGATATATTTCTTCAACTATCTCCCATTTATAGCAGCAGTGAATTCTTCTCCCAGCAAAGTTTTCAAGATATATGCATTTCCAGGCATGCACCTAACCACCTGAAAGGGACCTTCCCAATTTGGAGACCACTTACCGAATGCACTGTACTTAGTCCCAATCGGCAATAATGCTTTCCAAACCAAATCTCCTTCTGCAAATTGCTTGACCTTTACCTTCTTGTTATAGTACTTAGCAACTCGCATTTTGTTTTTCTCAATATTTTCCAAGGCCCTAAGACGAATCATATGCAAACCTTCTAATTCGTCCATCATTAAGTCATTGTAATCCTTGGAACTTAAATCCTTTTGCAATATTATTTTCCTTGAGTCTCACTGCATCTCCCATGGCAAGATAGCATGATGTCCATAAACCAACTCAGAAGGAGATGTCTGTCTAGCTCCATGAGGAGCCATTCGGTAAGCCCATATGGCTTCATTGAGTACCGAATGCCACCTTTTTGGCTTCTGATCAATCTTCTTTTGTATAATCTTGATCATGATCTTGTTAGAAGCTTTTGCCTGACCATTGGCTTGGTCATAATAAGGAGAAGAATTTAATAATTTGATCCCCATACTTTCAGCAAAATTTCTGAACTCTGAAGATGTAAACTGAGTTCCTTGATCTGTTGTAATTGTCTGAGGAATTCCAAATCTGTAAATGATATGCTCTTTGACAAAATCAACCATATTTTTTGATGTCACCTTCTTCAATGGAATTGCCTCAACCCACTTAGTGAAATAATCTGTTGCTAAAAGCACAAACTTATGCCCCTTACTAGACGGAGGATTTATTTGGCCAATCAAATCTATTCCCCATCCTCTGAATGGCCATGGCTTGATAATAGGATTTAGAGCTGATGCTAGAACTCTCCGAATGTTTCCAAACTTTTGACAATCTTGACATCCCTTGTAATATTCAAAACAATCTTCTAGCATTGTCGGCCAATAATATCCAATTTTCCTAATGACCCACTTCATTCGGTAAGCCGACTGATGTGCTCCACACAGCTCATCATGCACTTCACTCATCATCCTCTTCGCTTCTTCTTTACCCAGGCATTGTAGCAACACCCCATCCATGGATTTGTAATACAAACATTCACCAAGAAGAACAAACTTTATACCTGAGCTTCCTAGAGACCTTTCGGGATGGATTCTCCAAATAATTAGCAATTTCTTTTCTCCAATCATCTTCTGCTAGACCACTCCCAAAAGCATATACATCGAGCGCAAACACTTCTTGATTCTCTCTATAACCCGAAGCACTTTGAGCTAGCCTATTTGCCTCTCCATTGTTTTCTCTAGGAATATGTTGTAGAATTACTAACTGAAAGCTTTTCAGGATTTCTTTGCACTCCTCGTAGTAATTCCTCAGGATATCATCTCTGCATTCATATTGGCCATTCAATTGTTTTATAACTAGCTCTGAATCTCCAAAAATCTCAACTATAATGGACTTTGCCTCTCTCAAGTATTGAAGCCCTCTGAGCAATGCTTCGTACTCAGCTTGGTTATTTGTGGCAGTAGGTTGAATAGGAATAGCAAATTCAAACATTTCTCCCTTGGGTGAAATTAATAAAATACCTACTCCACCACCTTTGCCACATGAAGATCCACCAAAACATAAAGCCCAAGGAGTAATCTCAAGCAAATTAAGTAATGGACCATGATGTTCGGTAATGAAGTCAGCAATAATCTGTCCTTTAACAGCTTTTGCCGGCTCAAACCTTAATTCAAACTCAGACAAGGCTAAAATCCATTTGCCAATCCTTCCATTCAAAATTGGCATAGACAACATGTGTTTAATTACATCAAATTTTGAATATACAATGCATTCGGCATTCAACAAATAGTGCCGAAACTTTGTACATGAGTAATAAACACACAAGCAAAGCTTCTCTGCAGCCGAATATCTTGTTTCGGGATCAAGCAATTTTCGGCTAAGGTATGCAACTACTCTTTCTTTTCCCTCAAATTGTTTTATGAGGGCCGATCCAATGGTTTGGGTATCGGCCGCCACGTACAACTTAAAAGGCTTGTTCAATTGTGGAGGTACCAATACTGGTGGTTCCTTCGTGTACTCTTTGATTTCATTGAAAGCCTTCTGTTGTTCGTCACTCCATACAAACTTCTGATCCTTTTTGATTCTTAACAGTGGAGAAAAAGGCAACACCTTTTGTGACAAATTTGATATGAATCTTCTCACAAAATTGATCTTGCCAAGCAGTGACTGCAATTCCTTAAGATTGGTTGGAGGAACAACTTCATCAATAGCTTTCATGTTCTTCTTGCCAACTTCTATTCCTCCCTCATGCACCAGAAATCCCAGGAACTCTCTGGCTGAAACTCCAAAAGCACATTTGTTCGGGTTCATCTTAAGCCTATGTTTCCTAGTGCATTGTAGAGTTTTCTTCACATCAGCCAAATGTGATTCATGATCCAATGACTTGATCACGACATCATCAATATATATTTTCACAATTTTGCCGATCAACTCGTGAAAAATATAATTCATGGCTCTTTGATAAGTTGAACCAGCATTCTTCAACCCAAATGTCATGACAAACCACTCAAATAACCCTATATGTCCAGGACATCTGAAGGCTGTCTCTGCTACATCCTCCACGGCCATAAAAATCTGATTGTACTCTGCATTGCCATCCATGAAGCTAATAACTTTATGCCCAGCAGCAACATCAACCAACAAGTCAGCAACAGGCATTGGATATCCATCCATGGGTGTAGCCCTGTTTAGATCTCTATATTAGAGATCCACTCTGCATATCTGCATGGCCGAATGAAATTTGCTTCTATTAATCTCTCAACCTCTTTTTTCACATCGGCCAATACTTCATCCTTGTAAATTTTTCGGGGAGTTTGCTTGTAAGGTCTATAACCAAGCTTGATTGGCAACCGATGCTCAACAATGGAACGATCCAAACCAGGCATCTCCAAATAATCCCAAGCGAAGCAATCTTTATATTCTTTTAATAGCTTAATCAACTCTTCTCTGAAACCTGAATCCAAGTTAGTACTGACCAATGTCAGCCTTGGCTTGTCACCATCTCCAATGTCTATTTCTTCAAATTTATCGGCCGACATAAATCCACGTTCTAACTTTCCATCAGTTCCATCAATTGGATTCTCCATTAAAAATTACTATAAGAGCCGACTGCTTGAATCGACTGTTGATCACTGCTGACTGGTTCAACAGGACCTTCACCCCCGTCCTTGCCTGAGAAGCAATCTATGCCTTGATACTCCCAGAGGGCTAGTTCCACATTAGCCATGCTTACCGAATCATCTGCTTGGACAACTTCCACGTCGTCATCTACCCACTGAACAAGCTGTTGATGCATAGTAGATGGAATGCAACAGTTCACATGGATCCAATCCCTTCCAAGCAGCAAGCTATATGCCCCTTTGCCATCAATGAAGAAGGTTGTAAGTAGAGTCTTAGATCCGATCATCAAATCTACATGTACACAGCCTTTGGTGTCTGAAGGATTTCCAGCAAAATCATTCAGAACTATGCTCGTTGGCATCAAATCTCCAAGGCCCATGCCAAGCTTTCTGAATGTAGTATATGGCATCACATTGACAGCAGCTCCACCATCAATAAACATCTTAGTCAATGGCTTCCTGTTGACGTACCCTCTTAAGTACAGTGGTCTCATGTGCCGATTCTTGGCTGGCTTATCAAAAGTAGCTTGCTTAGCCAGCATCAATTGTGCCACTAACCCAAATTTCTCGACCTCATCCATATCTGGCAGTATTTCCCCCTGCACAATTTGATTGGCTGGAGCCATGAATTCATTCGGCAGGAAACATACCATGCATGTATGAGACGAACGACCAGATTCATCAGGTTTGTCTTTTGGGTGCCACACTTGTCTCTTCTTAATTCCTGCCTGCTTCAGTTCTTGATTCCTCAAGCACTGTACCCTTCTCTTCTGGCTTCTTCTTAAACCAGGTGGGCACCACTGTCCCTTTTGCCAGACATACCCATGATATTCTTCTTCTTCATGATCAACCCACCTGTGATCAGCATACCTTTTACTCAATTGATCATCAATCTTATTTATTTTTAGGCGCCGATCATCACTAGGATGCACCCTTCCAATTCTTTCATGGATGGATCGACGATTGGCAGTGTCTTGCCTGTATTTGATATACCTGTCGCTGCATTCGGAACAGTTATTCCGTGTGGGAAGCTTTAAACCCTCGTTCCAACAGTGTCTGAAGAAGGCACATCCCCAATGTGCACGCTCTTGTTCTCGCATATATTCCTCTTGTTCCTTCCTATACATCTCTTTTTCATATCTCCGCTTCTCCTCTTCGTACTTTTGCCTCTGGTAGCGCTCCTTTTCTTGCGGACGCTGCCATTTATTGATGAGAATACGTGAAGTCACTCTGGGTTTAGAGGATTCACCCACTTCAATTTGACTATTCAGGAAGCGAGGCTCTTTCTTGTGAATCTGTTCAAATGTGACTTGTCGAGTGGGATCAACTGAGCCATCCTGCTTTGCCTTTTCCGAAGTCAAAACTTTCACCTTTTCTTTCCCTTTAGGCTCAACAGCGTTCACCATGTTAATTGAGAACCCGATCATGTTCTGAGGGAATGGTTTACCATCCAATTTCATCTTATTATCAAACTTCAGATGTCCTTCTTGGATAGCTTTCTGAATCCTTACTCTAAAGACTCTGCATTTATTGATGGAATGAGAATTCTTGTCATGAAATCACAATACTTCTTATCTTTCACTGCATCAGGCCGAAGCATAGAATGTCCCTTTGGCAACTTGATCCAACCTTCTTTCACGAGGAAATCGAAGAGCTTATCTGCCTTGGTTACATCAAAATCATAGGTGCCTTAAGTTTTCTTGATCCACCTCTGATTTACTGTCAATGGCTCCTTGCCCCACACTATCTCTGCTGCAGCTATTTCTTCTTCATCATCATATTCATCTCCTTGATCTGCCCTTTCGAGGAATTGATTGTAAATTTCAGCTATATTGTTGTGCTTGACAAATCTGGAGTCTTTCTTGAAGCCATATGCTTGATTGCTCATTAATGACAATCGGTGTGACAGCTAACCAAGGTCGTCGAATTCCATCCCGAATAGCTTCTCCCGAATGGCTGGCAACATTCCTACTATAGCCATACCAGCCAATTGATCATCTGGTATGTTCAGAGAGAAGCACATGCTTTTTGTCTCTCTGAATCTCCTGAGGAATTCCATTGGTGTTTCACTGTTCCTCTACCTCAAGGTAGTCCGATCAATTAGCTTTTTCTCATTACTACAAGTGTAATAATGGGCATGGAACTTTTGCTCCAAATCTTTCCAAGAGCAGATAGATTGAGCAGGTAGCAAAGTGAACCATGTGAATGTTGGGCCTGTCAAGGACAGAGGGAAGTATCTAATTCTGAAGGCTTCACCAGCAGAAGCTTCCCCAAGCTGCATTAGGTACCGGGTTATGTGTTCCACAATACTGGTATCATCTTGTCCTGAAAACTTAGTGAATTCTATGGGAACTTTCACCCTGTTTGGTAGTGCTACCCTTTGGTACCATTCTAGGAAGGGCGATGTATACACATGTCCTTGATTCTTAGGCTTCAGACAGAATTGATTTTGCAGCACATCGGTCATTCTTTGCACCAGGAGATCAACATTGGTGTCTTGATTCCCTGGTCTTCCAGCAGGCATCCCTGTAGCACCACCATACCCAGGATTCAGGAAAGCATCAATAGCACTATAGTCCATGAACTCTGAATACCCATTCCCGTACATATTCCTTTGCAGTCTGTTACTTGTTGGGGCTATCCTGTAAGTAGAGACAGGTTGAACTCCAGTAGTACCGAATGCCATCTCACCATATGTGCGTGGATTAGGTATTGCTTGATGAGGGTTCTGCTGGATCGGTTGACTACCCACATGTTGAGTTGGCTGAACACTCATACTAGACTGAGGCGACTGAGCACTTGCATCTTGACGAAGTGGTTGGCATTGGCAGTAACACTTGATTCTCCTATTTCATTATCCGTCTCATTACCATTAGGCCCCTAGGGTGGTGTTCGACTAAGCACCTGACCAGTTGGCCCTTGTGCTCCCTCAAAATGTTTGTCCACGCTTGGGCCAATGAGGACCATGTGTGGTTCGAGGACCGGTGGATGGCCGCTTCCTTGTGTGATGAGTGATTGACAACGTTGTGTGGACTGATTCTTGGCTAAGTATTGCAGGTGCAGGTTGCGGCTTGACTGGTGTTGGTGCAGGTGAAGAACAAGCGCAGAAGGTCGTTGCCGGTGAGGCCTCCAGGTGTGGAGAAGACAAGTAGGCTTCGTTTGAGGGACCCAGTGGCCAGCGGGGTCAAGTGCGGGCCACATGGTGGCATGAACAGCAAGATGAAGTCATGGATGGTTTCTTGGTTGAGCCTCAAAACCAAGGTCGAGCCGGGACTACGTGGGAGCCGAGTCATGAGTGGTGATTGGCGGAGGCTACACCGAGTTCGTGGGGTTTCCAGTGGTTCACCAGAAAACCATTGGGTTCCTTGGTTGATCCACAAAGCCAATACCGGAGAACCGAAGATGGTGCTGCAGCAGCTCTAGACCGGTCTGACTGGTGAGGAGCACCGGTCTGACCGGTGTGTGACGACATAGTCCGGAATCTTCGAATCAAAGGACACGCGTCGAGATTGCATGGCTTGCGTCGAGGCTAAGCAGGGTGCGGTCGCCGGGCATCCGTCCGATGGAGAAAATCTGAACACTTCCAAAACCGCCCTTGAGGGGCTTGTATCCCTAGTTATTAAGTAAGGGTATTTTAGACTTTCGGTTGCCTCCATATAACCCATGAGGTGAGAGTATGGCAGCCATCTCTTGGAACCCTAGTTCATTTGCTTTCCTATTTTCCCTTCCTATTTTCTTAGGATTTCCATAGTACTAGCATGAGAGCTTCACGGTGAGATTTTGTGAGAGGGTTGGATGATCGGGCGGCAAGCTAGACCTTGTATGAACCTCTTTGGTATGTATAGATGATTCGACGTGGTTCCTCAAGGCTTGGATGTGTCTTTCCCGTTTTTCCTTTTTGGTGATTTTCGGAGCCTTTTCTTGGGTTTTTCATTCTTTGCTCGATTCGTCAATTTGAGGGTGTTTCTCTCCAGATTTCTTTGAGGGGATCATGGATGAGTGACTTGTGCCTCTTTGTGGATGATCTTGACCCTTCAAACGCCGGATTTGGCCTTCGATTCGTTGACTTTTGGATGAACCCTAGGTCATAGTGTTCTTGGCAAGGATTTGTGATTCCAGGAGTTGTAGGGAGTTTGAGACCGTAATTTTTGGGGCATAACCCCTCCTTGGGGTGTTCATCATCTCCCCAAAATTTAGTCTCTAGACTCCAAGTGGTTTGGGAGATCCTTTGATCGAAAGTTTGGGGCGAATTCGCCGGCAGTTTTCTGGGTTGTCCCGGGTGATCCGGTCACCTGTGCCGGGTGACCCGAAGGGGGTAGGTTGATCCGGTCACTTGTGCCCGGGTGACCTGGTGTGGCTCTGTAAGGCTCAGGGTGACCCGGTCACTTGTGCTGGTTGACCCGGTAGGTCTCAGCCTTCTTCGTTGATTGCTCAAGTTCTTTCGTGTTTGCTTCCGCTTTGCTTCTTAGCTTTGTTCCTAAGGTATCAAGAGAGGTTTGTGTGTGCTTCCGCTTGTTTTTGTGTGACTCAGAGGTGCGATTGGGATATAGTTTGAGTTCTTTTGAGAAAGAATTTTTATCAGCTCCCATTCACTCCCCCCTCTCTGGTTCGTCGTTTCGGTCCTTCAAGTGGTATCAGAGCCTGTTCGGGTCTTTATTGACCCTAACCAGTCTAAGATCCAAGGATGGCGTACCAGGAACTGGGTTTGGGTCCTCCACACTTCGATGGAAAGAACTACCAGATGTGGAGTAAGCGGATGGCAGTGTTTCTCCGCGGAAAGGGTCAGATCCTTTGGGATGTCACGGTGGACACATGCTATGTCCAGCCGATGAACTTCCTTGCTCCAGGATCGACTACTTGTTCATGCTTTGTGTCAGCCTGAGTTCGATCGGGTGCACACCGAGCACTTGGCTTGTAGAATCTGGTAGGTGTTGAAGGAAGCTCATGCTGGGAATGCCCAGGTTCAGGCTCGGATATATGCGACCTAGCGGAGAGAGTACGAGAACTTCACTGATCTCCCCGGTGAGTCCATCGAAGCCTTGTTTCAGAGGTTCATGGTGGTTGTGAACAACGGCCAATGTGGACATGCTCTCGTACGATGATCAAGATAGAGCTGTCAAGCTCTTACACTCTTCGGATCGTACGATTTGGGGTGGATAGTTCGAGGCCATTGTGGAGTCAGAGAAGTATGACACTCTGACGGTGAACGAGCTGTTCTCGAAGCTCAAGTCAGCTGAGGTGGATAGGGGCATGACACCCAAGCTCGAGGGCCCGACTGACTCTCATAGTCTTGCCCTCGTCGTTGGTTCGAAAGGAAAGGCTAACACTAACCCATCCACTAGGATGTTCCCTTTATCCTCTTTGATGTCTATGCCAGATGAAGAGTTCGACGTGCTTGGAGAGGACGAGCTGGTGTTGCTGACGAGGAGGTTTGAGAGATTGCACGAGAACCGGGTGAACATGAGGAGGAACACGAGGACATGCTTCCAGTATGGCAAGCCGGGACACTTCGTCGCCGACTACCCAGAGAAGGTTGAGAAGAAGGATGGCTACAAGCACAAGTCAAGAACGGATGGCAAGTACCGGTCGAGGTGCGACCACAAGAGCAAGCACAAGAACAAGCACAAGGACGAGCGACGATCGAGGAAGAAGGAGGGCCGAGGCAAGGCCCGAGCAATGGTTGGAGCGAGCGACGTCGACTCCAGTTCCGCGTACTCCACCTCGAGCTCAAGCAGCAGTGAAGATGAAGGTGATCGTCACAAGAGCAGGAAGTCGTCCAAGAACTTGAGCGGGCTGAGCTGCTTCGCTAGAGACGGCTTCTGCACCATGGCGCTGAGCTCCGGCAGCAAGAAGAGCACACAGAGCGACTCGGACTCTGATTCTGACGACGAGGTGTGTGATGAACTTCCCTTTGAAGGACCGATACGGCGAACCAGAGAGGGGGGGGGAGTGAATGGGAGCCGATAAAAATTCTTCTAGAAGGAGATGAAAACTCCAACAAGATGAACGCGGCTTCCAACACACGTCTCCGACTCACTACCAAGGTTGGTCAAGCCCACGTAGCCACTGGAGTGCCACTGGACCTAGGAACCAACACGCAACCTTTCGACCCGAGAAACGCAGCGGAAAAACCAAACCTCGAGTCTACAGACCCACACCGGTCAGACCGGTGAGCACCACCGGCCGACCGGTCCCTGCTGGTGAAACTGAGCAACTTCCACTAAGTGGCTCTACACCGGTCAGACCGGTGAGACACCGGTCGACCGATGGCGACCGAAAGCCCCCAAGGCACCAAACAAAGCCAACCGACCACCAAACGGACCCAAACTCGAAACAACAGCACCACGGGACAACAGCGAACACACCAAGACGTTCACCCGAGCAAAATCCCACAAGGGCTCGCACCGGTCAGACCGGTCAGGAGCACCGGTCAGACCGGTGTAGCCTGGGCAGCTCGGGATGAACAGCATTCGCGGGTCAACTCCCCCAAATCCAAATCTCGATCTCCCGAATCGCTCCACGGACTTGAACAAGACTTTGGGTATATCATGAACACCTCATGAGGAGTTCATAGCCAAGTTTAATCCCACCAAAACTCGTCCAAAAAGGAGGAATCGAAGAAATCCCACCGAAAGCACTTCCAACCCAAGAACTCAAGAAACCCCAAAATCGAGCACCTTTCCTCACGGATTTGGGAGGGGAATCACAGCCCAAAGAACCACGAAGGGTTCCCACAAATTCCCCCCATCAAATCACCAAGAGAAAAGCCCCGAAAACACCCCAAAGAAATCACCGAGAGAGGGCTCCGAAAATCACCACCAAGAACAACCGGGGAAAACACATCCAAACCTTGAGGAACCACGCCGAATCATCTATACATGAAACAAAGGTTCGTACAAGGTCTAGCAAGCCGCCCGATCATCCATCCCTCTCTACAAGATCTCTCCGTGAAGCTCTCTTGCTAGTCCTAAGGAAAACCTAGAGAAAATAGGTGGAAAATAGGAAAACTAATGAGCTAGGGTTCCAAGAGTTGGCTGCCATCCTCTCACCTCTTGGGTTATATGGAGGCAACCGAATGTCCAAAATACCCTTCTCTACTAACTAGGGATACAAGCCCCTCAAGGGCGGATTTGGAATTCTTGATATCTTCACCATCGGACGGATGCCCGGCGACCGCACCCTACGTAGCCTCGACGCAAGCCATGCGATCCCGACGCGTGTCCTCCGCTTCGAAGATTCCGGACTGCGTCGTCGCACACCGGCCGACCGGTGCTCATCACCGGCCGGGGACCGGCCCCCGCCGGCCGACCGGTCCGGTGCCGCCGCACCTCCGTCTTCGGTTCTCCGGCCTTGGCTTTGTGGATCAACCAAGGAACCCAAAGTGGTTTTCTCGGTGAACCACCGGAAACCCCGCGAACTCGGTGTAGCCTCCGCCAATCTCCACTCATGACTTGGCTCCCACGTAGTCCCGGCTCGACCTTGGTTTTGAGGCTCAACCAAGAAACCGTCCACGACTTCACCTTGCCGTTCATGCCACCATGCGGCCCGCACTTGACCCCCGCCGGCCACCGGTCCCTCGAACGAAGCCTACTTGTCTTCTCCACACCCGGAGGCCTCACCGGCGACGACCTTTCGCGCTTGTTCTTCACCCGCACCAACACGAGTCAAGCCGCAACCCGCACCCGCAATACTTAGCCAAGAATCGGCCCACACAACGTTGTCAATCACTCATCACACAAGGAAGCGACCATCCACCGGTCCTCGAACCACACATGGTCCTCAATCTCCCCCTTGATGAGTGCATTGACAACACCCACACGAAAGTAACAAGAGAGAAAAGAAAAAGAAAAGAAACAAACAAAAAGAAACTCCAACAAGCGATCGAAAGCCAAACAAAGGCAAAGAGCAAGATCACTTGAAGGAAACAAGTCTCGGACCCCTTAGGCAAGGGCAACGGCTCGACACATCCGACACAAAGCAAAGCTCAAGCAAAGAGCGCAAACCACCAAAACAAAGCTCGAACACCACAAAGAGCTCCCCATGCACACATGCAAGCTCCCCCTGGACGGATGCATGCAAGACACCACTTGAAAACAGGACAACTGCAGCGCTTTCAGCTCACACCGGTCAGACCGGTCATCACCACCGGTCAGACCGGTGCCTAACATATGTACAGACCAAAGACTCACACCGGTCGACCGGTGCTCCTCACCGGTCGACCGGTGTACAACAGAGCCCGTAAAATGGCTCGAAACCACCTCGAAAACCTTCCAAAAGCATCCATTAAGCCATTTCAAGCTCAAACTTCTCCCCCTTGTTGGCAATGCATGAATCAAGCCAAAAATGCAAAACTTTCAACCTAGAGCTTCTCAAATAGACAAAATTCAACAAAGAATGCTACACATGTCCAAATGAGCAAGTTAGGTATCGTACGGCTTCGTATCGATCTCAACTACATGATCACCAAGTTTCACAACCATTGGACGAAGCTAAGATGGATTTTGGCAATTTTGCGAAAAACTTGCCTCTCATGAGCAAAGTCCTAAACATGATCAAAGCATATCAAAATGGCAAAGCCACACAAACTTCATGCTAGGACAGCCATTCTAACCATAAGACCATCACAAACACCCACAAGTACCTCATGTCATGTCAAAGCCACCGAGCCATGTGCCTACTTCTATGTATGAGACTTCTCATTGGTAGGCATCATGCAACGGTTTAGCACCCAAAGCAAATTAAATTCAGCACATATGACATGGGAGCACATTTTCCAAGCATTTTTCATTTCATTTTCAGATTTGTAAATGGTACATGAAATGTCTTTGCGACAAAAAGGAACTTATGCTCCTCCACAAGATAAATCAAGAGGGCTAAACATTCATGATGGCAAATGAGCCTTTGGCCCCATATGATCAATAAACTAGCTATCCAACCACAAATTAAGCATAGCAAGGCCACACAAACATGTCAAGAGCATGTAAAGGCATTTACACATGAGAGAGCATACATGTGACATTTTTCAAAAGCATAGCTATCAACCATGGATTATTCATCAAGATCATCAAGAGCTAAGCCAAACTAACCGTAGCATACCAAACAAGCTCACAAAGACATATATCTCATTCCATGGTGAACAATGTATATGAGAGAAGCTTTTCCTAACCAATGAATATGATACAAAATGCATGCAATCTAAGATACAAGGATGCCTATACATCATGTTACATATGCCATGCCAAATGCAAGGAATGCACAAAGGAAAGCTATACATATGCTACAAACCGGCTCCTCGAGGGGAGGCAAAACGGGCTCGACACCACCGGCAAAAGAGCAAAGGAGCACCAAACTCACAAGCTCCCCCTAAACACATGCACTAGGGCCAAAGAGCATACAAAGCTCACCCTACGCACATGAGATAGAGAAGGAGCAAAACAAACCAAGTGGCTTGACCAAGGCCACACACTTGAAGGTCACAAAAACACTTACCTTTATCATTTCTTCACAATTCACTCATCCTTGTCCACCATCCCCGAAAGTGATGCACCTACATGTCACCACCGGGATATGAAGCCGAAGAACCACCCCCAATATCAACCAAATGTTCTCCGGGACGTCCACCTGCAACTCAAAACCAAGAGCGAGGGCGAGCAAACGACTCAACACTGGGGTTAGTTCCAAACGTGTGAAACCAGTGCCTAGCCATTTGCTCGAAAGTGGGGTTAGCACAAACCAAACCATCTTTCCTACCAAATACCTCCACGAACACCACTACGGTAACCATCATGAGGGAACCAACCCTCTCTTCCTGGAGGAGGACCAAAACCACGAAAGAAAGCCCGTGGACCATCCCTCCTCTCCTTCTCAAAGCCATGACTCCTCCCATCCCCGTAGTGAGCTCGAGGGGGAGAATGCCTAGCAAACTGACCTCCTGCAAACTTTCCGTACCAATCACCGAACCACGACCTCCAGAAGCAACCCTCGCACCTGTACGAGCACGAAACCCAAACTGCTACCTGTCCAGGCCTGCACCGGTCTGACCGGTGCTCCACATCGGTCTGACCGGTGTAGCTCGGGCAAAGAAGACTCTCCAACGGCCCTTCCGCTCTCCCCAAGCCCGAACTGACATCACACTCGCCTTGGCCCTCGGCAACTGCACACGTGGCTCAAGTACACCATCGGAAGGGTGGTACTTGTCCTTGATAGCCCACTCCTTCGCCATTCTCTCCTCACGCTTCCACTTGAAGCAAAACGCTCTCTTGTGACCATCCTTTCCACAAAACTCACAATGGAAACGGATCGATCTAGACTTAGGCTTGGAATGAGGCTCTTCACAAGGCTTCTCACTTGGTTTCTCACTAGGCGTTTCACTCGCCTTCTCACTTGGTTTTTCTCTTGGTTGGTTTGGCTTGGATGCAAACTTGTCTTTGGGTGTGGGTTGTGGTGGAACTGAAACATTCCCAAATTTCCTTACTCTCTCACCACTGCCCTCACCAACCTTATCCAATCCCAAAGCCCAACCGTCAAAGCGCTTACAGCTAGCAATCATCATACCAAGCTGAGGTTCTTGACTCGACAACCAACTCAGCCGCTTCACGCAACTTATCATTCTCATCTTGCAAGCGACCAACACATTTTGCAAGATCCAAATTCTTCATAGCATGCAACTCACATGTAGAGCAAGAAGTAGGAATAGGCACTTTCAAATCAGCCTCAAGCGAAACAATGCGAGAACGGAGCTCAACAATTTTCTCATGCAAACTAGGGCAAGAAGTGCAAGCACCAAGCAAAGTGGGTCTAGATTGTAGCTCAGCCTAACTCAACCCTAAGCACATCTAGTTCCTCACACTTGGAGGCATACTTCTCCCTAAGATCACCAAGTCGGCCTAGGAAAGCAGAGCAATCAAGACAATCATTTTCATCGAAACAACGGGGCTAGCCTTGAGCGAATCAATTTCAAGCTTGCTATCAAGAACCTGTGTTTCTAGCTCAGCCACTCTAGTCCTAGCATCCTCGAGCAAAGATCTAAGCTCCTTCCTAAGCTTCTTAGCCTCTCTAAGCATGTGATCGCGATTATCAAGCAAGTCAACCAACTCCTCATTCTCCTTGCGCAAAGAGGAGAGCTCATCACATACCTCATCCTCGGAATCCAAATCCGAGGCGTCCCTCTGGCTTCTCTTGCTGCTCGAACTACGAGCCATGCCGCAGAAGTCGTCCTTGAGGCTTAGGCCCGTCACACAAAGGCCGTTGAGATACTTGCCAAAGTTCTTCTTCTTCCTCCTCTTCTTCTCATCCTATTCGTCTTCATCACTCGAGCTTGAAGACGTGTCCTCGGAATCGGACTCGATGTCGCTCGATCTCTTCATCTTCTCTCGAGACCGAGCCTTCTTCCCATGTTCATGATCCTTGTTCTTGGACTTCTTCCTCTTGTCCATGAACTTGTGCTTGTCGTGGTTGTTCACCTTCGGACACTCGGCGAAATAGTGTCTAGCCTTGCCACACTTGAAGCATGTCCTCGTGTTCCTCCTCTTGTTCACCCGGTTCTCGTGCAGCCTCTCGAACCGCCTCGTCAGGAGCGCCAGTTCATCCTCTCCAAGCACGTCGAACTCCTCATCTGGCATAGACATCAAAGAGGACAAAGAAAACAACCCTGTGGATGGGTTAGTATTAGCCTTTCCTTTCAAACCACCGACGAGGGCGAGACTATGAGAGTCAGTCAGGCCCTCGATCTTGGCTGTCATGCCCCTATCCACCTCAGCCGACTTGAGCTTCGAGAACAGCTCGTTCACCGTCAGAGTGTCATACTTCTCCGACTCCACAATAGCCTCGAACTTTCCGCCCAAATCGTACGATCCAAAGAGTGTAAGAGCTTGATCGCTCTATCATGATCATCGTACGGGAGCACGTCCACATTGGCCCTCATGTTGTTCACAACCACCGTGAACCTCTGAAACAAGGCATCGATGGACTCACCGGGGAGATGAGTGAAGTTCTCGTACTCTCTCCGTAGGTCGCATACATCCGTGCCTCGAACTCCGGGCGTTCCCAACATGAGCCTCCTTCAGCACCGCCCAAATCCTACAAGCCAAGTGCTCGGTGTGCACCCGATCGAGCTCAGGCTGACACAAAGCACGAAACAAGTAGTCGACCGCCTTATTGTTGGCGTCGAAGCTGTCCCTCGATCCTGGAACGAGGAAATCAACTGGCCGGACATAGCCTGTGTCCACCGTGACATCCCAAAGGATCTGACCCTTTCCGCGAAGAAACGCACCCATCCGCTTGCTCCACATCTGGTAGTTCTTGCCATCGAAGTGTGGAGGACCCGAACCCGTTCCTGGTACGCCATCCTTGGATCTTAGACTGGTTAGAGTCAATAAAGACCCGAACCGGCTCTGATACCACTTGAAGGACCGATACGGCGAACCAGAGAGGGGGGGGAGTGAATGGGAGCTGATAAAAATTCTTCTAGAAGGAGATGAAAACTCCAACAAGATGAACGCGGCTTACAACACACGTCTCCGACTCACTACCAAGGTTGGTCAAGCCCACGTAGACACTGGAGTGCCACTGGACCTAGGAACCAACACGCAACCTTCCGACCCGAGAAACGCAGCGGAAAAACCAAACCTCGAGTCTACAGACCCACACCGGTCAGACCGGTGAGCACCACCGGCCGACCGGTCCCCGCCGGTGAAACCGAGCAACTTCCACTAAGTGGCTCTACACCGGTCGACCGGTGAGACACACCGGTCGGACCGATGGCACCGAAAGCCCCCAAGGCACCAAACAAAGCCAACCGACCACCAAACGGACCCAAACTCGAAACAACAAGACCACGGGACAACAGCGAACACACCAAGACGTTCACCCGAGCAAAATCCCACAAGGACTCGCACCGGTCGACCGGTCAGAGCACCGGCCGACCGGTGTAGCTCGGGCGACTCGGGATGAACAAGACCCGCGGGTCAACTCCCCCAAATCCAAATCTCGATCTCCCGAATCGCTCCACGGACTTGAACAAGACTTTGGGGATATCATGAACACCTCATGAGGAGTTCATAGCCAAGTTTAATCCCACCAAAACTCGTCCAAAAAGGAGGAATCGAAGAAATCCCACCGAAAGCACTTCCAACCCAAGAACTCAAGAAACCCCAAAATCGAGCACCTTTCCTCACGGATTTGGGAGGGGAATCACAGCCCAAAGAACCACGAAGGGTTCCCACAAATTTCCCCCATCAAATCACCAAGAGAAAAGCCCCGAAAACACCCCAAAGAAATCACCGAGAGAGGGCTCCGAAAATCACCACCAAGAACAACCGGGGAAACACATCCAAACCTTGAGGAACCACGCCGAATCATCTATACATGAAACAAAGGTTCGTACAAGGTCTAGCAAGCCGCCCGATCATCCATCCCTCTCTACAAGATCTCTCCGTGAAGCTCTCTTGCTAGTCCTAAGGAAAACCTAGAGAAAATAGGTGGAAAATAGGAAAACTAATGAGCTAGGGTTCCAAGAGTTGGCTGCCATCCTCTCACCTCTTGGGTTATATGGAGGCAACCGAATGTCCAAAATACCCTTCTCTACTAACTAGGGATACAAGCCCCTCAAGGGCGGATTTGGAATTCTTGATATCTTCACCATCGGACGGATGCCCGGCGACCGCACCTCGCGTAGCCTCGACGCAAGCCATGCGATCCCGACGCGTGTCCTCCGCTTCGAAGATTCCGGACTGCGTCATCGCACACCGGTCAGACCGGTGCTCATCACCGGTCGACCGGTCCCCGCCGGCCGACCGGTCCGTGCCGCCGCACCTCCGTCTTCGGTTCTCCGGTCTTGGCTTTGTGGATCAACCAAGGAACCCGGTGGTTTTCTCGGTGAACCACCGAAACCCCGCGAACTCGGTGTAGCCTCCGCCAATCTCCACTCATGACTTGGCTCCCACGTAGTCCCGGCTCGACCTTGGTTTTGAGGCTCAACCAAGAAACCGTCCACGACTTCACCTTGCCGTTCATGCCACCATGCGGCCCGCACTTGACCCCCGCCGGCCACCGGTCCCTCGAACGAAGCCTACTTGTCTTCTCCACACCTGGAGGCCTCACCGGCGACGACCTTTCGCACTTGTTCTTCACCTGCACCAACACGAGTCAAGCCGCAACCTGCACCTGCAATACTTAGCCAAGAATCAGTCCACACAACGTTGTCAATCACTCATTGTCGGGGACCGCCCTAGGGGTCCCCTTAAACAATGGGGGAACCCTCACTCAAATCCCGCATCGAAATGAGCTGAGCCTAACCATGCAGGAAAACTAACCATGCAGGACTTGGCCTATGCGGCAGGACTCCGGAGGCCCACCAAGACGGCCCGTCTGGGAAGACCCCTCGAGCGGAGCTCCGCCCGCCCGAGGGCACGCTCCTCCTCGAACGGGCTCCGCCCCCGTTCGAGGGGCAACCCCCTCCTCGAACGAGCTCCGCTCCGTTCGAGGGGCGACCCTTCCCTCGAGCGATTCCGCCCCCGCTCGAGGGCGCGCTCCCCCTCGAGCGAGTCCCGCCCTCGCTCGAGGGTCCGCTCCGCCCTCGGCCGGGGCCCGCCACGCTCACGGGCGCCCGCACGCGTGCGCCGGCCCCGTACTTGGGCATTTAACGCCCCGACGCCGCGAGACGGCGCCATCATGCGCCCGGGGCTCACGCCCCGGTGCCGCCGCACCAACTCCCCGGGGAGGAGCCCATCCCCGTCACCGTGGGGTGGACCGTGCGTACGGCCGGTGTCAGTCCCGTGACACCGCGCGCACGCTACTGTACGGCTAACGCGCCCGACCCTCGAAAGGGGGCCGGGCGCACCCTCGACTCCACTTTCCCGTGACCCTGCAGGTTAGGTGAGGGGCGCTAGGCCAGTGGGTGGCCATCCCGGCCACTGTAACGGCGCGGCCGCCGTACCCACGCGTGCGGGCACACGACTGACTCCGCAGGCGCACGCCCGAGCACTGCAGCAACCACTCCGCCACCGCAGAGCTCGTTGGGAAGGAACGCCGTTCTGCCCGCTCCTGTACCCCGTACCGATCATCATCAGCACCTCCCTCGAAGCCTATCAGAGAACGCCATCGCCATCTGCCGCCTCCTACCCTCGAACCGCCACTATTCGGGTACGAGGTAGGCCATCATGGCCGGATCACGCCGAAGATCGACCGGACGGCCGCCCGCTCTACACCGTAGCACGACGTGCTCCCACACGTAGCTAGGTAGCGCGGCGTGCATGTAACTCGCCGCCCCCTTGGCCTATAAAAGGGGAGGCGAGCCCCCGGCCCGCGGGGGACGAATTCGAGGAACACGGCTCACCGTGCACTCACTCTCTTATTCTCCCACAACATCTCCAACCACTCACCCGGGGACTTGGAAGCCACGATTCCTCTCCCGCCTTGCTTGTATTTGCCCCACTACAAGCACCCCGGTGCCGAGCAATATAGTGCCACGAGCACGCCCCCTCGGGACGTACGGCCCCCTCGGCGGGAACCGGGATAAAGTCTTGTGTCATTTGTTGCTTAGCATCGACCATTGAGGGATAGACCTAGGCGTTATCTACC
Organism: Cenchrus americanus; assembly: GCA_947561735.1. NCBI lineage: Eukaryota > Viridiplantae > Streptophyta > Magnoliopsida > Poales > Poaceae > Cenchrus > Cenchrus americanus. Next base: position 196,660,820 of record OX387242.1, read on the forward strand.
GGTTAGTGTCGGGACCATATTCCGCACCGAGCGCTGGCGCCCACCGTGGGGCAAAACGAGCGCCTAAGGTCATTTCGCTAACTCCCTCCATGGTGATTCGCACTGAGTACCGTAGCACCCGCTACAACATGGGTAGCTCGGACCCTCTTCCGGCCGGTTCGAGATCCGCTTCGGGGACTTGAACTTCCGGGCCACGGGGAACGACTATCTCATGCGCCTCACCAACCGTGAGGAGCTCCGCGCGCGCCGCGAGGCCGTGTCCGCTCCGGTCACCGCCGCACGCACGACACCGGCGCGCGGTGCACGCGGCAGCACGGATGCCGCGGGCCCGTCGACGCCGCGACGCCGTCGTCGCTCCGGGCTACGCCGCGTCGGCGCGCGGTCCGAGCGGCGACAGGCCGAGCGCACCGCCGCCCAACGCGGTGCGCCCACCGTCACGACGGCCGCCACCGCCCCGCCGGGACCGCGTGCGGGCTCGCGACCACGCATCCCCATCGGCCGCGTGGCGCCACTACGGCCCACAACGCCAACGTCAACACGACGATGCGCGGGGTTCCGCCCGGTCGGCACGTCTTCGTCGCCGGGGATCCCGCACTTCGGCCGGCGGACGAGTCGTCCCCGGGCTCCGTCGACACGATGCCACCCGCCAACCGACACGGGTACGCGGAGTGGGACTTCTCCGCGTGCCGGACCCGGGGCCGCGTTCGTGCGCTTCCTCGACGCCACGGACTACCGGTTTGGTCGCTCCGACGACTCCAAAGCACCGGGAGCTACGACCCCACGCGGGAGTGCCGCGCCGTCATCACCAACGACCCGGCCAACGCCACCGGTGCGGCGGGCGCCGGGAGACGGGGAAGTCACGCCCGCCCTGGGGATCGCCACGCGCCCGGCCGCGGGGCCGAGCGCTCCCCGCCGGGGCCGACGTCGACGCACGCCGGCCCAAGCTCGCGAGCTCGAGGCCAAGCCGGCAGAGGAGCACAGACGGTGCGGCTACTCCGCGCCTCGATGGCAGGAGAGGCCTCTGCGCGCGGCGAACGCGCGCGGGAGCTGGGCCGACAAGTCCGTGACCGCCTCAACCCCGTCCCCAACGTCGACAACGCGGATACGCCACCAAGGGCGAGCCAAAAGCTCATCGCCGCCGCGACGTTGCTACGCGCCATGCCGGCACCCTCGACCCCCGAGGCTCGAGACATGCACCGCGAGGTGCAAACTCTCCTTGAGCAAGCAGCCGTCCAGCAGGCCGAGAGCTCAGCCTCACGCATCCGCCAGCAGGGGGACGCGCGAGGAGATGATCCTGCACCGGGAGGCGAACCCTCGGTGCACGTAGGTCAACCTGCTGACCAAGGACGCACGCCAGCCAAGGAACGGCTCCTCGACACGCGCAGGGCGTTGGATGGCGACGCCCGCAACGTCATCAACGCCAGGCGCACCAGCAAGGCGGACGCGCGAGCAGCTAGGGGCTACCACCCTCGAAGGGGTGGACGCTACTACAGCAGTGAGGATCGCTCCCCGACACCGGAGCCCCCGGGCACCCGTGTGTTTAGCCGGGAGATCCGCACAGCGGTGTTCCCCCAGCGCTTCCGTCAGCCCTCGACGATCGTCAAGTACAACGGGGAGACGGACCCTCGTGTCTGGCTCAACGATTACCGCCTGGCCTGTCAGCTGGGCGGGGCCACCAACGACGAAGTAATCATCCGCAACTTGCCCCCCGCATCCGGGCGACGCGGCCCGACATGGCTCGAGCACCCGCCCGCCGGCCCGCATCCATAGCCGGGATGATCCGGTCCACACCTTCGTGGGGAACTTCCGAGGCACGTACGTGCGCCCCGGGAACTCCTCGGGATCCGCGCTCCCCGCACGCGAAGCCGGTGCGAGTCGCTCGCGGGACTTCATACGGCGCTTCTCCAAGCGCTGCACAGAGCTCCCCAGCGTGGCACAATCCGAGATCGTGCACGCGTTCCTCGAGGGCACCACGTGCCGGGACCTTGTGCGCGAGCTGGGACGCAGCCCGCCCACGGACTCGAACGAGCTGTTCGACATTGCCACCAGCTTCGCCTCCGGGGAGGAGGCCGTGGGGGCAATCTTCGACGGCAAGAAGGGCAAGCGCTCCGAGGACACGCCCGCGGAGGGCAGCGGGTCCAAGGAGCCGCGCCGCAACGACAAGCGGGGCAAGAAGGGGGAAGAAGCCGCGCCGCGAGGCGCGCGAGAGGGGCGCAACGGCGGCAACGCTGAGGCCCTCGCTGTTGACCCGGCCCGACGGGGCCCTCGACCGGCTCCTCGAGGCCCGGGGGGTTCGACGACATGATGAAGAAGCCATGCCCCTACCACAAGACCCCCGTAAACCACACTCTTGAGCAGTGCGACATGCTCAAGAAGTTCTATGGCCGTGCCGCCGCGAAGGAGGCAGAGGCCAAGAAGGATGGGGGCGATGGCGACGCGGGTGGTTTTCCCGCCGTCGAAAATGTGTTCCTCATCTTTGGGGGACCTACTGTCGACATGTCGACCCGGCAGCGCAAGAAGGAGCGGCACGAAGTCCTCGCCGCAGAGAGGGCACCTCCGGCCTTTCTCAACTGGTCGAAGGATGCCATCACCTTTAGCCGGGATGATCACCCAAATCGCATCCCGAACCCGGCCGCACCCACCGGTGGTCGATCCCATCATTGGCAACGCCCGGTTTTCGAAGGTCCTTATGGACGGAGGCGTAGCCTCAATATCCTCTTCGCGCATACATTGCTACCGATGGGGATTGGGTGGACCGGGGTGCGGCCCAAGACGAAGCCGTTTCACGCATCGCGCCCGGCAAGCGGGTTCAACCCCTCGGGCGCATCGATCCGCCCGTCCGGTTCGGGACCCCCAAGAATTTCCGCAAGGAAACCCTCACCTTCGAGGTGGTGGGATTCAAGGGGGCTTACCACGCCATCCTTGGGCGACCATGCTATGCCAAGTTCATGGCGGTCCCCAACTACACGTACCCGAAGATGAAGATGCCGGTCCAAACGGCGTCATCACCGTCGGGTCGTCAATCGAGCATGCATTCGACTGCGATGTCGAGTGCGTGGAACATGCAGAGGCGCTAGCGCTGGATGAAGCGCTGGTAAACACACTGGAGAAGATGGTCAACGACGACCTCAGCTCCGCCGCCAAACACATCGGCACCTTTGAGGCCGCCGAGCAAACCAAAGGGGTCCCCCTCGACCCGACAGCCCCCGAGGGCAAGGTGTTGAGGGTCAGCTCGACCCTCGATCCTAAATAGGAAGCAGTGCTCGTCGACTTCCTCCGCGCCAACGCCGACGTCTTCGCGTGGAGCCCCTCGGACATGCCAGGCATCCCGAGGGAGGTCGCCGAGCACTCCCTTGATATCCTCGCCTAACGCTCGCGGCGGTTCGGCCAGCCGGCCGCGCCGCTTCGACGAGGAACGGCGACGGCGATCGGAGCGGAGCCGCGGAAGCTCCTCGAGGCCGGATTCATCAAGGAAGTGTTCCACCCGACATGGTTAGCTAATCCCGTGCTTGTAAAAAAGAAAAATGGGAAGTGGAGGATGTGTATTGACTACACCGGCCTCAATAAAGCATGTCCAAAGGTTCCTTTTCCTTTGCCACGTATAGACCAAATCGTTGATTCAACAAACGGGTGCGAACTACTCGTTTCCTTGATGCCTATTCGGGATATCATCAAATAAAAATGAAGGAGTCCGACCAGCTCGCGACTTCGTTCATCACACCGTTCGGGACGTTCGTTACGTCACGATGCCTTTTGGCCTCGAAACGCGGGCGCAACATATCGCGCCGCATGCAAGCACGTTTTTGGGGACCACATCGGGCGGACGGTCGAGGCTTACGTGGACGACATCGTCGTCAAGACCCGAGAAGGCGGACGACCCGGTTGGCGATCTCGGCATCGCGTTCGACCGCCCCTCGCGGGCCAACGGGGTCAAGCTCAACCCCGAAAAATGTGTCTTCGGAGTGCCGCGGGGCATGATCCTAGGATACATCGTCTCCCGGCCGGGGAATCGAGGCCAACCCCCGAAAAGGTCGCGGCCCTCGAGCGAATGGGTCCAATTCGGGACCTCAAAGGGGTGCGAAGGTGTTGGGGTGCCTTGCCGCCTTGAGCCGCTTCGTCTCGAGGCTCGGTGAGAAGGGTTTGCCCCTCTACCACCGCTCAAGAAGCACGAACGCTTCTCTTGGACCGCCGAGGCCCGGGGAAGCGCTCGACAAGCCGAAGGCGTCTCCGACACACGCCCCAATCCTTACGCCGCCGCGAGACGACGAACCCCTCCAACTCTACGTGGCCGCAACCACCCGGGTGGTCGGCCGCCGTGATCGTTGTGGAGCGCACGGAGGAAGGGCATGCCTTGCCCGTGCAGAGGCCGGTCTACTACATCAGCGAAGTCCTGTCGGACACGAAGACGCGCTACCCCCAGGTCCAGAAGCTGTTGTATGCGGTAGTCCTCGCGCGGCGCAAGCTCCGCCACTACTTCGAGGCCCACCTAGTTACGGTGGTCTCTTCCTTCCCGTTAGGGGAGATCATTCGCAACCCCGACGCGGCAGGCAGAATTGCCAAGTGGTCCGTGGAGTTGATGGGCGAGACGCTCGCCTACGCTCCGCGCAAGGCCATCAAATCGCAAATCCTAGCCGATTTCGTCGCTGAGTGGACGGACACGCACCGCCGCCCCCTCGGATTCAAGCGCAGTGCCGGACCTCGTTCTTCGACGGCTCGGTGATGAAGACGAGAGCGGGCGCGGGCCTCGCTCTTCGTGTCACCCCTCGGGGAGCACATGCGCTACGCAAGGCGTCTCCACTTCCCCGCGTCTAACAATATGGCGGAATACGAGGCCCTCGCTCGCGGCCTCAAAATCGCCATTGAGTTGGGCGTCAAACGCCTCGACGTGCGAGGGGATTCGCGACTCGTGATTGATCAAGTCATGAAGAACGCGAGCTGCCACGACGACAAGATGGAGGCCTACTGTAAAGCCGTGCGGGCCCTCGAAGACAAGTTCTACGGCATCGAGCTTAATCATGTACCCCGCCGGTACAACGAGGAAGCAGATGAACTTGCCAAGATCGCGTCCGGGCGGATCACCGTTCCCCCGAACGTTTTCGCGCGCGACATCGCGCAGCCCTCGGTCACCTTCGAGCCTTACCCCTCGAGCGACGGCGGACCCTCGGGGGCTCCTTCGAACCCATCGGGTGCGGAACCCATGGAAGAGGATCCCTCGAACGAGGCGTACGTGCTCTCCCTTCTCGAGGGGTACGGCTCCCACGAGGCTGTCGCGATGGACATCGAGCCGGCTCCCGTCCAGGCGGACTGGCGGGAGAAATACATCGCCGGATTGCTCGAGGGGAACTCCCCACGCACCGGGCCACGCCCGGGCGCATCGCCAGGGTGGCCAAGTCATTCGCCCTCGTCGACGGCGAGCTGTACAAGCGCGCCGCGTCGGGCATCCTCCAGCGGTGCATACCCATTCCCGAGGGGCGCGAGCTCCTACGGGACATCCACGCGGGGATCTGTGGCCACCACGCCGCGCCGCGCACCCTCGTCGGCAACGCGTTCCGCCAAGGCTTCTACTGGCCTACCGCGGTCGCGGATGCCAGCGAAATAGTGCGCACCTACGAAGGGTGCCAGTTCTACGCTCGCAAGACCAACTTGCCAGCTCATGCTCTGCAAACGATCCCCGTAACATGGCCGTTCGCTGTGTGGGGGTTGGACATCGTCGGGCCCCTGCGGAAGGCGCCCGGGGGCTTCACCCACCTGCTCGTCGCGATCGACAAGTTCTCCAAGTGGGTGGAGGTGCGCCCCATTACGAATTTGAGGGCCGAGCAAAGGCGGTCACGTTCTTCACGGACATCGTCTACCGCTTTGGAGTACCAAACTCCATCATCACGTACAACGGGTCCCGGCTCACGGGCCGGAAGTTCTTGGAGTCCTCGCGACAAGTTCCACATCCGAGTGGATTGGGCACCGTGGCGCACCCACGACCAACGGCCAAGTGGAACGTGCCAACCGCATGATCCTACGGGGCCTCAAACCGAGAATTTTCGACCAACTCAACAAATGCGGCCGAAAATGGCTCCAAGAACTCGCCGGCAGCCGTGTGGAGCCTAAGGACTACCCCAAGCGAGCCACCGGTTCACCCCGTTTTTCCTAGTCCATGGCGCGGAGGCCGTCCTCCCCACGGATCCGGAATACGGGTCACCCAAGGTTCGAGGCTACAACGAGGATGCTAACCGGCCGAGCCCGCGAGGACTCACCGGACCGCCTAGACGAAGTACGCCTCGTGGCGTTGATGCACTCCGCGAGGTATCAACGGTCCCTACGACGTTACCAAGCACGCAAGATACGTCGGAGGGATTTCGGCGAGGGGGACTTGGTCCTAAGGCTACGCCAAGACAATCGAGGGCGCCACAAGCTATCGCCCCCATGGGAGGGACCCTACGTCGTGGTGAAGGTGCTCAAACCGGCACGTACAAGCCGGCCAACGAGGACGGCGAGGAACTCACCAACGCTTGGAACATCCAACGCCTACGTCGCTTCTACCCTTAGCTAGGATTTCCAAGTATTTTTTGTTGTAAAAACACACGGCCAACGCCCCAGTTGGTGTCACCTATGTAAATACTCCAAGTATAATAAAAGGGCAACTCGGCTTTCCCCTGAAACCCAAGTTACCCTCGGGGGCTACTGCGGGGGGGCACCCCCCCCAAATGGTCCCATTTTTTCGCGCAAAAAAACGTAACAACACGCGCTAAGTTTGTTTCCCACTTCAACCTCGAGCCATGATTCGAACAGGGCGCAGGCGGCACAGCGGAAGGAGTGCGCGAGCCGAGAGACGACCTACGCCGCGTGGCTATGGCCCGTCTCTCTCGTCTCCAACCCGGGCGGGCCCTCGCGAAAAGCGAACTCCCCTAACTAGAATCTACTCGGAGAAGAAGAAGAAACAAAAAAGCGTAATAAACAAACGATTTCACTTACAAGCAACTCGTTCATGTTCATGAGATGACTTGTTTATTTACAAGAGGCCACGAGGCCGAATTCCGATACACATAAAACAAAAAACGGGCCTAGTGCCCGTGTGCTTTCGGTGCGGGTGAAGCGAAGAAAGATCGGCGGCGTCCGGGAAGAGGAATTCTTCGAAGGCCTCGGCGAGCGACCCGGCGGCGTCAAGAACAAGCGCGTCCGCACGCCCTCCATGGCCACCTCATCCTCAACGCCCTCGGGCACGATGTAGCCCTCCGCCACCGCCTCGAGGTTGACCTCGTAGTGGGATCGCACCACTCCGAGGGCCTCTCGCACGCCTAGGTGCAACGCCCCGGCGCATCCGCTCCGTGACGTGGCCGCCGAGGGCGCGCAGCGACCGGCCGCCGAGCCGCCGGCCCGGGCTTCGCCTTCCTCGACGACGCGGCAGTCTCGAGGGCCGCGTCACGCAGCCTCCCCGCAGCCTCCCCGCTCGAGGAGTTGTAGGAAGCTCCGCAGGCCTCGGCCCGCCCGGCAGCCGTGCCCCAAGGCAGTGCGCAAGCCTGGAACCAACAAGACGACAAGAAATCAGAAAGGGGGGAACTAACCCTCTAAAGCAAGAATTAACAAGCAGGGTCAAATAACAACTCACCCTCGACTTGTCTCCTCCCCAGATCGAGGTCGCGGCGCGCGGACTCCAGCGCCGCCTCGAGGCGCTGGATGGTCTCGCCTTGCTCGACGAGGGCCATCTCCTGACTGGCATTGCTGATGCTGAGCGTGAGCGCCTCATCCTCAACCTTGGAGAATGCGGCGTTCCGCTCCTCCAGCGACTTCTCCGCCGTCTCGCGAGCAACGCGCTCCCGCTCCGGGCGCCGTTCGGCGTCACCGAGGGGCGCCTCGCTCTTGCCGGAGCCGCCCCTCGGCCCTCCCTCGGCGGGCAACGCGCTCCCGCCGAAGCCGCTCCTCGCCAACGACGAGGGCCGCAGCCTTGGCGTCGAGGGCGGCCTTCGTGTCGTCGGCCTCCTTGGCGCGCTGCTCCAACCCGCGCGCCCGCTCCTCGCCCGGCGCCGCCGCGCCCGCGCCCTCCGGCCGACGTGCGGAGTTCCCGGTCTCCGCGCGAGCGGTGGCCACCTCCGCCTCCTAGGTGGCGGCCGGCCGACCGCGTCTTGTCCGTGTCCTCACGCGCGCTCCACGCCGCCTCGTCGCGATCGACAAGGGCCGCGCGGATCCGCCGAGGCTCGCGTGACGCGCCGTGCCCCCGCCCCGAGCTCTCGGGGAGCACGTCGCACCACGCCATCGCCCGCACACCGGCCCACCGTCCGGCGTCCCGAGAGCTTCCGCAAGCGCGTCGAAAGCGCCGCATCACTCCCCGAGCCGGCGGGCCTCGGCGTTCACCCTCGGTCGAACGCGCCGTACTTCTCATGGGCGCGGCGCTCGAGCTCCTGGCATCCACACATCGAACCTCGTGAGCGCCAAGTCCTGAATGCAGCACGCGAAAACGAAAAAAGGAAGGGAGAAGAGCAACCATGGCTCACCTGGAAGACGATCCAGGCCGGGCCGCCGTGGACCCGCAGCGCCTCGTTCAACGCGCGGTTGAGCGTGGCGCCGTGGCTCCGGAGCTCACCCCAAAGCTCCTGCTCCCTCTGGGCGTCAGCAAACGCCGGGGGATCCTCCACGGCCCCCCCCCACCGGGCGGGGCGGCCGGCGTGGGAGGACGAGGCCCCCGCACCGTGCCCTTGACCCCCCACCGTCGGGTGACCCTCGCGCCGCCTCACGAGGGCCCCCTCCTGGGGCTCGGGGGAGGTCGTGGGCCGCCCGGCCCACCGGTTCCACCCGGGCGGCGGGGAGTCATCCGAGAGCTCCACCACCTCCGCCCGGAGACCGCCGGCGGGAGGAGCCACCCGCTCCGCCCTCCGCCGGCGCCTCCACCGCGCCTCCGCGGCCACGGGCGCCCGTCGTGGCGCCGTCGCCGCCACCTCCGCCCGTGCCGCCGCATCCGCGGCGCCCCCGCGAGGTTGCGCCCGCTCCGCCTCCTCCGCAGGTGGCCGCCGCCGCGGGCGGCACCTCCACCGTAGCCACCGCCGCGGCTCGCGCCTCCGTGGCGACCGGCGCCGGCCGCCCCCCGCGACCTCTCGGCCGCGCGCCGCGGCGGCCTGATCCGCCGGCCGGGCCTCGAGGCCCCGGCCGGGCCTTGCGAGCTCGTGCCCGCCGCCGCGCTCGTCCTCGGCGCGACCCCCTCGACGAACGCCGCCGGGGTGGGGATCGACGCGTCCGTCCTCGCACCTTGGCCGGTGCAAGAGGAGGAACGGTTGGCACCGCCCGCGCGAGCACGAATGGAGGGTCGAGCATCTAATAACCAAGCAAACTAAAGCCAAGCAAAGGAAGAACAAGGTTCCTTACCTCGCGGAGGAAAAGGCCCGCTTCCTTTTCCTCGAGGCCTCCGACGAGGCCGGAGCGAGGGGCCGCGCCGCCGCAGGCGCCTCCCCGACGGCGCCACCGCGCGCGCGGGCATGCCCGCCTCACGCGTGGGCGCGCCCGCCGACGCGCCCCCCGACGACGCCACCGCGCGCGGGGGGGCACACTAGCCCCGCGCGCGCGCGCGCCCGCCGACGCGCCCCTTGACGAGGACGCCGCGCGCGCGGACGCGCGCGCTCCCACCGCGCGCGGGCACGCTTGACGCGCGCGCGGACACGTCCGCGCGCGCGCGCCTCCGTGGCGCGCGCCGGCACCCCCGCGGCGCGTGCCGCCCCCGACGATGACCGCCCGGCGACGGGCGCCGGTCCGCCCACCCCAGGCAAAGCTGCCCCTGACGCCGGCGCGGGTTCCGGCGACGGGGGCGCAGGCTGCCACTTGTCTGAGGGGCCTTCCCCCTCAGACTCTTCCTCCTCGTCCTGCTCCGAGGACGAGGGCTCGTCGATGTCCGGGGAGGAGAGCCCCAGCCTCCTCCCCGCCGCCGGTACTCCGCGGACCGTGCGGCCGCGGCGCGCTTGGCGACGCCCGGCGTGCTCCCTCTTGCGCGCCGCTCGCTCCTCGCGCTCCCGCCGCGCCGCCCGCCAAGCGCACGGGAGTCGGGGGGTGGGCGGAACGGACTTGGCGATGTTGAACTCCACCGACCGCGCACAAGAGTGACAATGGCGGATCGGGAGACGAAAGCAAGACCAAGAACTAAAACGAGATCGGGGAACCCAACTCACCCGCGGGCCGAAGGGGAGCATCTCGACGTCCCACGGAGTCCGGCCCTCGGGCGGCGGCGACGTCCGGTGTCGACGGCACTCCGCTCCCGGTGAGCGCATACGGCCGCTCAAGGAGCGTCGGGAGCATCCGCGACCTCGCCGGAGTCGATGGGGTTGGCCGCCTCCGTCATCTCGAAGATGCGGAGCGGCCTCTCCATCGTGGGCATGACCCGCCGATGGTGAAGGAAGGCGAGGACGCCCATCGCGGTCACCCCGTGCTTCCTCGCCCGCTCCAGGTGCGCCCAAAGCACCGACTCGCCGCGCCCGGTGCCGGGGCGTGGACACCCCATAGCCCCGTGAGCTAGGCCTCTCCTTGAGCACCCGGCCGGTGTAGGGGGGAAGGCCGGGCTCGGCGTTGCGCGGGATAAAACCATCCCCGCTCCCCACCGGCGTTGTTCGTCGTCATGGTGCGGAGGGATGTAGACGTTCTTGAATTGTCCCCGCGAGGCAAGCGACATCCCGCCGGCGCGCACCGCGCGGCGGGTCCTTGGCTCCGTCGTAGGCTCGCGTGAAGAGCTCCCCGCGGAAGAGGTGTACCCGCAGTTCCCGCTGATCGGGATCCCCCGGGTACCCTTCGCGACGCCCACGAACGTGGCCGCTCGCGAGATCGCATTGGGGGCGAAGTTGTGCAACTCCACCCCGTAGTAGTGGCACATTGCCCGCATGAATGTGCTCGCCGGCGCGTTGAAGCCACGCTCGTGGTAGCGGAGGAAGCTCACCACGTAGCCCTCCGGCGGGTTGGGCTCGCGGTCCGCGCCGGCGGCACGATCCATTCCGCCGGCGCCCATCTTCGTTGGCCGCCAACAAAGCCGGCGGGCCGACCCGCCGCCCAAGGCGAGCCGGGTCACGGCCGACCTCTCCCATGCGTACGGCTCCGGGACCCTAATCGGAAGCCGAGGCGGCGCCATGGGGGGGGGGGGGGGACGAACGAGTGCAAAGGCGGAGGACAAGGAGGCGAGGAAAAAGCTCTAGCAGCCGAGCCCGCGCGACGGCAAGAGTGAGGCGAAGGCGAAGGGACGGAGGACCGAAAACGGTGAGGAGCCAAGGTAAAAAACCACCGTCCCTTCCTCACCGCAGCTTTATAGGCAACGGGCGAGTTCTCCGAGCGGACGCCCCCGCCGCATTAACCGCAGAATCTTTCCGTCGCGTCGACGAGTGGGCCCCACCGCAGCCGCAGCGGCTCTAACACTGCAGGCGGGTCAATATTGCGGCAAGACCGGCGGCGACCGAGGCAAAACCGTCACGTCCGCCGGCCACGTCGCCCACTACGCGCGCGCGGCCGCGAGGCCTAAAAAGGCGCGCCCGCGCCGCAAAACCGCGGCCACGACCGCAAGGCAATTAAATGTCCGGCCCCTTGCCAAGCAAGGAGAGCCCTCGAGCGAGGCGAATCCTCGGCTCGAGACAAAGGCGACCCTCGATGGGATGACGCCGTGAGAAGGTCGCCGGGACCTCGCGCGGCGTAGAGCGGACCACCGCGGCACCCATGCCACGTAGGACCCTCGAGCGGCATGACCCTCAACTCGAAACAAGGCGACCCTCGATGGGATATCGCCGTGAGAAGGCCGCCCCGGGACCTCGCTCGATGTAGAGCGGACCACCGCGGGCACCCATGCCACGTAGGACCCTCGAGCGGCATGACCCCCAACTCGAGACGATGTCAACCCCCCCAAAGAAGGCACGCGCGTAAGAGGATCGCCCGGGTCACGCTTGAAATAGAGCGACACCGAAAGCACTCATACCGCGCCATGCCACCAACCGGCACCTCGAGGGTCGGCACGCCCGGACCCCCTCGACGGCCGCAAACGCGAAAAGACCGGGGCCGTCCATGCCGGCCCCGCACGGCCTTACCGATCGAGGTTCGAAGCCCGACCCTCGACGGGTTCGAACAGCGCCCCCGCATCACGCAGTTAGGGACGACGAGGGCACGCGCATTTGAGCCGTTCCTCGAGCCCGTCGGCTCGAGGGTGCCCCACATGTCGTGTTCGAGAGCCGCCGAGGGCGCCAGTCGGGGGGGATCCCACCGAGGGAGAGCTTCCGCGCCCTCGGTCCCTAGCGAACGGGGACCGAGCCCCACCTAGCAAACCCACGCAAGCGCTTCCATGGACGTGTCTCCGGACCGCGCGGCCTACCCTTATCGAACGGGGCATGGACGTCCACTTGAACCACCCGCTAGCGCTCGAAGAGGAATCCGCGATTCGCGACCCGCTCGATGGGAGTCGTGGAAACCTCACCCTCCGACCCGCGGAGGGACGGCGAGGGCGCGATAAAAACAAGTCGTCGGCTCGACCCGATCGCCTCGAACGAAGCCAAGGCTCGGGGGCTTGACGCACGGCTACACCTCCTTGAAATTGCACCCGCCGGGAGACAAGGGACAGGGGGAGCGTGCACCCCCGATGCCGGCCGAAACACCGCCGATGCCGGTTGGCATATGTGCCACGCCTTTCGACCGAATTGCTCGCGGTTAACCCCCTGCAGAGAACCCACACTCCTACAGGCTTCGGGGGCTGGGGACCCGCGGGTCCGCCGACGCGGCCCCACGGAAAGCGTTCGCAAACAAGGAGGGAAGAACGTCCTATCAGGAGGTTCCACGCACCGCGGGAGCCTCAATGGCAAACCCGCGGATGCTCGGGGGCTACCGTCGGGGACCGCCCTAGGGGTCCCCTTAAACAATGGGGGAACCCTCACTCAAATCCCGCATCGAAATGAGCCGAGCCTAACCATGCAGAAAACTAACCATGCGAGACTTGGCCTATGCGGCAGGACTCCGGAGGCCCACCAAGACGGCCCGTCTGGAAGACCCCTCGAGCAGGCTCCGCCTCGCCCGAGGGCACGCTCCTCCTCGAACGGGCTCCGCCCCGTTCGAGGGGCAACCCCTCCTCGAACGAGCTCCGCTCCGTTCGAGGGGCGACCCTTCCCTCGAGCGATTCCGCCCCGCTCGAGGGCGCGCTCCCCCTCGAGCGAGTCCCGCCTCGCTCGAGGGTCCGCTCCGCCCTCGGCCGGGGCCCGCCACGCTCACGGGCGCCCCGCACGCGTGCGCCGGCCCCGTACTTGGGCATTTAACGCCCCGACGCCGCAGACGGCGCCATCATGCGCCGGGGCTCACGCCCCGTGCCGCCGCACCAACTCCCCGGGGGAGGAGCCCATCCCCGTCACCGTGGGGTGGACCGTGCGGTACGGCCGGTGTCGGTCCCGTGACACCGCGCGCACGCTACCGTACGGCTAACGCGCCCGACCCTCGAAAGGGGGGCCGGCGCACCCTCGACTCCACTTTCCCCGTGACGCCGCAGTTAGGTGAGGGGCGCTAGGCCGGTGGGTGGCCATCCCGGCCACCGTAACGCGCGACCGCCGTACCCACGCGTGCGGGCACACGACCGACTCCGCGGCGCACGCCCGAGCACCGCAAAGAACCACTCCGCCACCGCGAGCTCGTTGGGAAGGAACGCCGTTCTGCCCGCTCCTGTACCCCGTACCGATCATCATCAGCACCTCCCTCGAAGCCTATCAGAGAACGCCATCGCCATCTGCCGCCTCCTACCCTCGAACCGCCACTATTCGGGTACGAGGTAGGCCATCATGGCCGGATCACAGCGAAGATCGACCGGACGGCCGCCCGCTCTACACCGTAGCACGACTTGCTCCCACACGTAGCTAGGTAGCGCGGCGTGCATGTAACTCGCCGCCCCCTTGGCCTATAAAAGGGGAGGCGAGCCCCCAGCCCGCGGGGGACGAATTCAGAGGAACACAGCTCACCGTGCACTCACTCTCTTATTCTCCCACAACATCTCCAACCACTCACCCAGGGACTTGGAAGCCACGATTCCTCTCCCGCCTTGCTTGTATTTGCCCCACTACAAGCACCCCCGGTGCCGAGCAATATAGTGCCACGAGCACGCCCCTGCTGGACGTACGGCCCCCTCGGCCGGAACCAGGATAAAGTCTTGTGTCATTTGTTGCTTAGCATCGACCATTGAGGGATAGACCTAGGCGTTATCTACTGGTTAGTGTCGGGACCATATTCCGCACCGACACTCATCACACAAGGAAGCGACCATCCACCGGTCCTCGAACCACACATGGTCCTCACCCTTCTTGCGTCAGGAGAATGAACGACTTGGCTTGTTGCTTGATAATCGTGATGACATGCTTAGAGAGGCTAAGAAAATGAGGAAAGAGCTTAGGGCTTCACTCGAGGATGCTAGGACTAGAGTGGCTGAGCTAGAAACACAGAATTTGGATGCTAAACTTGAAATTGATTCTCTGAAAGCTTCACCTGTTGTTTCTGATGAAGTTGAATGTGCTGATTGTCCTATTTTCCTTACTGATCTTGCCTTGTTTAAGGAAAAGCATGCCTCTAAGTGTAAGGAACTAGATGTGCTTAGGGTTGAAGTGGTTGAGCTTAAGTCTAGACCTGCTTTGCTAGTTGCTTGCACTTGTTGCCCTGTCTTGCACGCTAAAATTGATGAGATGCATGCTTACAGTGTTTCTCTTGAGGCTAAGCTGAAAGAACCAATTCCTACATCTTGCTCTACCTATGAAATGCATACTTTGAAGAATTTGGAACTTGCACATTATGTTGATCGTTTGCAGGATGAGAATGATGAGCTGAAAAAGTTGATGGGTTGGTTGTCTGGTCATGTGCCTCAGTTGAGGATAATGATCGAGACATTCAAGAGGCAGGATGGTGAGGGACTTGGGGCAAACAAGGTTGGTGAGGGAAGTGGAGAAAACATTCTAGAGCCACCAAAAACCCACCACAAAAGTGTTCTTTGGGAAGGAAAGTGAGAAGGCTAGTGAGGAGAAACCGGTGGAGAAGCCGAGTGGGGAGAAACCAAGTGAGCAGCCCAAACCCTAGCCTAAACCTATGCTTGTGAAGTTCCATTGTGGCTATTGTGGGAGAGATGGTCATAAGGATGACTTTTGCTTCAAGAGGAAGCGAGAGGAGAGAATGGCGAAGGAGTGGGCTAACAAGGACAAGTACCACCCTTCCAATGGTGTACTTGAGCCTCGTGTGCAGATGCCCAGGGCCAAGGCGAGTGTGAGGACAGTTCCGGCTTGGGGAGAGCGAAAGGCTGTTGGAGGTGCTGCTGGCCGGGCTACACCGGTCAGACTGGTGAGGGGCACTGGTCAGACCGGTGCAGGCCTGGATAGGCAGCAGTTCGGGTTTCGTGCTCGTACATGTGCGATGTTTGATTCTGGAGGTCGTGGTTCTAGTGGTTGGGCTGGAGAGTTTGCAGGAGGTCAGTTTGCTAGGCATTCTCCCCTTCGTGCTCAATATGGGGATGGGAGGAGTTGTAGCTTTGAGATGGAGAGGAGGGACGGTCCACGGTACTCTTTTCGTGGTTTTGGTCCTCCTCCAAGAGGAGAGGGTTGGTTCCCTCATAGTGGTTACCGTGGTGGTGTCCGTGGAGGTAGCTTTGGTGGGAAAGATGGTTTGGTTTGTGCTAACCCCACTTTCAAGCAAATGGCTCAGCACTGGTTTTTATCTTTTTGTACTAACCCCAGTGCTGAGTCTTTTGTTCGCTCACGTGCTCGTTTTTTTAATTTCAGGTGGGAGACTTGAAGAACATTTGGTTGATTGACTCCGGTTGCTCGAGGCATATGATCGGAGACAAGGGGTGGTTCTCAAGTCTCGTCCCGGTGGTGACAAAGAGGTACATCACTTTTGGGGACAATGGGCATGGGCGTGTGCTTTCAGAAGGTGAGATTAAGTGAGTGACAAGATCACTCTCATGCGTGTTGCCCTTGTTCAATCGCTTGGATACAATTTGCTTTCTGTGTCCCAGCTGTTGGATGAGGGTTTTGAGGTGTTGTTTCGGTCTGGTGGTTCTCGGATTTTGGACTCTCGAGGGGACCTTGTCTGTATGGTCGTTCCCGAGGGTCAGGTGTTTCGAGCTGATTTTTCTCAGTCTTCTGGTGTTGAGCGTTGTTTCTTGGCTGGTTCTTCGAGTGAGTTGTGGAAGTGGCATAGGAAGTTGGGTCACTTGAGCTTTGACCTTTTGTCTCACTTGAGTAAACTCAATTTTGTCCGAGGACTGCCACGGTTGAGGCTTGAGAAAGAGTTGGTTTGTGCGCCATGTAGGCATGCCAAGATGGTAGCCTCTTCTCACCCGCCTCTCACCGATGTGATGACTGAGCGTCCATGCGAGCTGCTCCATATGGACCTTGTTGGCCCAGCTGGTGTGCGATCAGTGGGTGGGAACTGGTATGTGTCGGGGACAACCATGAGAGTCCCCTAAATAACCAGGGGAAACCCGCTTAAAACTCATTAAAAACGCGAAATGCAAACTAACTCACCAACCTAAAACACGCGCACGACACGGTCACGACCCTGGTGGCCCCCGCGGCCCGCCAGGGTGGCACAGCTGGATGCCCCCTCGGGCGGGGTCTGCCTCGCTTGAGGGTTAAACGCTCCCTCGGGCGGGGTCCGCCTTGCTCGAGAGCCCAACGTCCCCTCGGGCGAGGTCCGCCTTGCTCGAGGGCTAAACGTCCCCTCGGGTGAGGTCCGCCTCGCTCGAGGGCTAAACACCCCCTCGGGCGAGGTACGCCTCGCTCGAGGGCTAAACACCCCCTCGGGCGAAGTCTGCCACGCCCGAGGGCTCCTGCACACCCACATCGCCACCGTTCCTGCCCACGTGTATGGGCACTTAATGCTCTGACACCACTAGACGCGCACCACGTCTCTGACACACCTGGGAATCACGCTCGGCGCTGTTCCACCGACTCCCCGGGGAAGGCCATCCCTGCCATTGTGTAACACTGTGTGACGAGGCCGGTGTGAGCCCCGTGACACTGTGCCACCTACTCCTGTACGGCTAACACGCCAAGCCCTCAAAGGGGGGCCGGTGGAACCCTCGAATGCTTTTCCTGTGACTACGCAGGGCTACGCCATGACGTCGGGCCGGCGGGAGCGGTCTTTCCCGTCGCTGTCAGCTCTGTGCGGCCATCCCCCGCCACTGCAGCGCCACGCCGGGCACTGCAACGACATACCCGACGCTGTTAGAGTGCACGGGGACGAGACGTCGCCACGCCCGCCACTGTGCCACGTACAGACCCCCAATTGACAGCACCCTCGAATCGGCCCGCGGCGGTGACCGGACAACCAACCACTACGCCACCACCCTCGAAGCTGCTCCTGTACAAGCACAGGACGCGCCACGACGCCCCGACTGGAGCAGGATTCGCCAGGACAGCCGTCAGCTCCGTGGCACTGCTCGCCATGCCTCCACACGTAGGAAAATAGTGCGGCACACATGTAAACTGCTCCCTCCTTGGCCTATAAAAGTAGGGGCAGTCCCCCAGCCGCAAAGGGACGAGGATGGACAGCGATCACGTACACGCTCTCCGCCTTCACCACGATATTGGCACTCACCTCAATCAATACCTCTGGGACTTGGAGTCCAGGCCTCCTCTCCCGCCACGCTTGTAGCCCCCCTCTACGAGCACCACGGTGCAAAGCAATATAGTGCCCCGAGCACAAAACTGCTGGACGTACGGCCCCGGCTGGAACCAGGATAAACCTAGTGTCGTTAGTTGCTAGCATTGGCCCATCGAGAGGCAGATCTAAGCACTCATTACTAGTTAGTGTCGGGACTACATTCTGCACCGACAGTATGTCCTTGTTGTGGTGGACGACTATTCTCGGTATGCGTGGGTGTTCTTTCTCGAGGATAAGGGGGAGACGTTTGCTTTTGTTCGAGATCTTGTCTTGAGGTTGAGGAACGAGAGGCACGGAGATGCCATACTAGCAATCCGCAATGATAATGGCTCAGAATTCAGAAACTCTCGTTTTGAAACCTTTTGCCATGACTTGGGTCTTGAACACCAGTTTTCGAGTCCGTATACGCCTCCCCAGAATGGTGTTGTGGAAAGGAAAAACAGGACCGTGTGTGAGATGGCTCGGACGATGCTTGATGAGCATAGGATCCTGAAAAGGTTCTGGGCTGAGGCGGTGAACACCGCGTGCTATGTGTCGAACAGGATCTACCTTAGAGTGCATAAGAAGAAGACCTGCTACGAGTTGATGCATGGTCTCACACCCAAGGTGAGTCACTTCCATGTCTTTGGTTGCAAGTGCTTTATTCTGAAGATAGGGAAGAAGTTGGATAAGTTTGAGGCTAGGTCGGTCGATGCTATTTTCTTTGGTTATGCATCCCACTCTAGAGCATATCGTGTGCTCAATCTTGAAACTAACCAAATCGTGGAGACCTGCGAGGTAACCTTCGACGAGACACAGCCACGTAGTCAGCTTGTCTTTGAGTGTGCAGGTGACTGTGAGCTTGGCGAGGAGATATTTCAGGAGGAGGAGCATGAACTTGGAGATGATGATGATGGAGGTGTGGTGCCCCCGGCTTAACATGTGCCTACTACTTCGACTACAGTGGTTGACGGCCCCTCTCCTACACCTACAACGACGAATCAAGATCGAGGAGAAGCTACAACTGAGGGGAAGGTAGCATCAAGGCGAGAACCTCCCCGGTGAGTACTAGTGGATCACCCAGCTTAAAGGATCATCGGCGACATGAATGAACATACTACACGATCGAGGGTTCAGAACAATTCTCATTTCATTCATGCTACATTTGTTGCTACTTTTGAGCCCAAAGACATTGGACACCACACTATCTGATCATAATTGGGTTAATTTGATGCATGAAGAGTTGGAGAACTTTGAGAGGAATCAGGTTTAGGAATTGGTTGACCCTCCCCCAGGGTGTAAACCGATTGGTACAAAGTGGGTGTGGAAGAACAAAGAGGGAGAGAAAGGTGAAGTGGTGAGAAACAAGTCGAGGCTTGTTGCTCAGGGGTTCATTCAGAAGGAGGGGATCGACTACAAGGAGACTTTTGCTCCCGTAGCCCGTTTGGAGGCAATAAGGATCCTTATAGCCTTTTCCGTGGCTAAAGGGTTCAAGTTGCACCAAATGGATGTGAAGAGTGCTTTCCTGAATGGTGTGTTGGAGGAAGAAGTGTATGTGAGGCAACCACCGAGGTTTGAGACTGAGAAGTACCCCGACCGGGTGTACAAATTGAGGAAGGCGCTTTATGGGTTGAAGCAGGCACCAAGAGCTTGGTATGGTAGGTTGAGGGGGTTCTTGTTTGAGAGAGGTTTTGAGATGGGGAAGGTTGATCAGACCTTGTTTCTACTCAGGCAGGGCAGAGATATTGAAGGATCGGATGGCGACTAGAGAGGGGGGTGGGAGTGAATAGGAGCCGGTAAAAATTCTTTTCAAAGAACCCGGCCTATACCCTACACAAATCCCGGTCACACACGAGCGATGGATTGAATCACACACCAACCGCCAAGACAAATGCAAGCTCCCCCTGAACATGTGGATGCAAACTTCTAGATATTAGATGCATTTTTCTGAATTTTTCATTAAGCTCACCTCTTCACCTCTTCTCCCCTTGTTGACAATGTATGAATCAAGGTGAAAATGCAGGAATTTAAGACAAAACATATAAACATCTACATGAGCTTCTCAAATAGGCTAAATCTAGTGTGAAAGTCTAGAAATGAGACAAAGAGCACACATATGGATCATAACATAGTCAAAGCATTGCCACTAGTAATATATGGAAATATAGGCATGTGACAAAGCAAATTTTCAGATTTGAGCAGTTTTATCAAAAGATGGCTCACTTCAAATTTAAAGGCCTATCCATGTCATATTCTAGCCAAAAACACGCAAATCATCCAGAGATCATACAAGGATATCAAATTCTCAACAAAAGATCATTGCAAACACCCATAAAGCAAAGCATGTCATGTTAAATCTCATGAGCCATGTGTCCACTTCGGGGAGACTTCTCCACTGGTGAACATCATGCAACATGTTTTGCACCCATGTGTGAAAGATAAGACAATTTAAGCATAAACATGATGGATGGAGCATTTTTCAAGCATACACACTTCTTTTCAAGATTAATTCATTTCATGGTACATGAAGTGACTTTGCGGCAAAAAGAAGCTTATGCTCCTCCATGAATGCAACATAGGCTAAACATTCACAATGATATCGGCCTTTGGCCCAAATGCAAGAAAGGAACATCCAAGCACAATCTAAGCATGAAAGGCACATTTAGACCAAAATGTGACATGGATACACTACTACACATGAGTGGAGCACATTTCATCAAATTTAGTCAAGATTAGCATTTGATTCAAAAAGGGCTATCTCACAACACATATATCTCAAATATTCCAAGAGCATAGCCTCACATAGCCATTTCTCCACACACATGACCAATATCTCACAAATAGCCAAAGAAACTCAAATAAGGCATATGAAAGAAGCTCATCATCCTAAAATGCAATATGATACAAATGCAACATGATATATAACAAGATGGCTATCCTACCATGGTTTATACATCAAGCAAAGCATGTATATACATCAAAGTAAACATGGTATGATACATATATAACAAAAGAAAAACCCCCAAGAATCAACTAGAAAGGGCAACAAACCCCAAGTTCCCCCCGCAAGCGCACAAATGTAGCTTGGTCGAGAGGCTTTGTAAAGATGTCTGCAAGCTGATCTTCGGTAGGGACATGACTCAACACAATGGTCCCTTTCTCCACATTGTCTCTCAAGAAATGATACCTCACTTCTATGTGTTTGGTTCTGGAATGAAGCACTGGGTTTTTCGCTACGCTTATGGCACTGGTGCTATCACAAAGAAGTGGGATCTAGGTGCACTCCTCACCAAAGTCTCTCAAGGTGTATGAAATCCACAACAGCTGGGAACAACAACTCGCGGCTGCAACATACTCCGCCTCGGTGGTAGGCTGAGCTACACTGGACTGCTTGCGGGAAGACCACGAAACCAATGAAGACCCAAGAAACTGACATGAACCAGAAGTAGACTTCCTCTCGACTCAGCAACCAGCGAAATCCGCATCAGAAAAACCATGAAGTGAAAGAGTCGAGGAGGAAGAATACCAAAGGCCAAGACCAGGGCGGATCGTAGGTACTTGAAGATCCTCTTGACGGCCTGTCGATGTGATGTCCTCGGCGAAGCCTGAAAACGAGCGCACAGACACACACTGAACTGTATGTCTGGCCTCGTCGCCGTCAAGTAGAGGAGGGAGCCGATCATGCTCCGGTACTCCCGCTGGTCCACTGGTTCTCCGTCCTCGTCCGCATCCAAAGTAGCCGTACTCCCCATGGGTGTCGACATAGGCTTCACATCTTGCATCTGGAACTTCCTCAGCATGTCTTTCGTGTACTTGGTCTGATGTACAAATGTTCCGTCCTTCACTTGCTTGATCTGCAACCCGAGAAAGTACTGCAACTCGCCCATCATGCTCATCTTGAATTCCCTGCTCATCTCATCTGCAAACTTGGCAACAAGGTTATGTGACGAGCCACCAAAGACAATATCATCCACGTATATCTGCACAACCAACAAGTCATTTCCATTCTTGAGGAGAAACAAGGTCCTATCCACGGTACCCATCACGAACCCTCTGCTCAACAGAAAACCTCTCAATCTCCCATACCAAGCCCGGGGCACCTGTTTCGACCCATACAGAGCCCTTTTCAACCTGTACACCTTGTGTGGATACTTTTTAGTCTCAAACCCCGGTGGCTGCTTCACATACACCTCCTCCTCTATGACCCCATTCAGAAAAGCACTCTTCACATCCATTTGAAACAACTTGAACCCTTTAGCCACGGCAATGGCTAGAAGTATTCGAATTTCCTCAAGACGGGCCATAGGAGCAAAGGTCTCCTCATAGTCGATCCCCTCCTTCTGACTATATCCTTGAGCAACAAGTCTGGACTTGTTCCTCACAACCATCCCATTCTCACTCTCTTTGTTCTTCCAAACCCATTTGGTTCCTATAGGATGGCAATTTGGAGGTGGTTCAACTAACTCCCACACTTGGTTCCTCTCAAAGTTTTCCAACTTCTCATGCATAGAATTGACCCAGTTTGCATCAGATAAAGCGTCTCCAATGTCCTTGGGCTCAAAGGAGGCAACAAATGCAGCATGAGCGAAATGAGAGGAGTTTCTAGACCTTGACCGCGTAGTGCGTTCGTCGATGTCCCCAATGATCTTCAATGGGGGATGCACTTCTTGAATTCGCAGGGGAGCCTCACGCCTCGAGACTACCTCCCCCTCAACTTCAGCTTCTCTCTCCTAATCCTCTTGTCGCACCGTCGTTGTCCATGAAGTAGACGGTCCACCCTCCGTAGTGGTCGTAGGGGAAGTAGTGGGTACACACTCAGCTTCAGGCGCATGGTTCTCTCCATCATCATCTCCAGCTTCATCCTTCTCCTCTTCAAAGAGGTCCTCAGCCATCTCTTCATCACCTGCACATTCAAAGACAAGAGAGGTACATGGCATTGTCTCGTCGAGGTTACCTCGCAAGTCTCCATGATTTTGTTAGTCTCAAGGTTAAGCACCCTATAGGCTCTAGAATGATTAGCATATCCAAAGAAAACCCCATCACTAGACCTAGCCTCAAACTTGTCGAGTTTTCCCTTCTTAAGAATAAAGCACTTGCATCCAAAGACTCGAAAATGACTCACCTTAGGTGCCCAACCATGCATAAGCTCATAACAGGTCTTCTTCTTGAAAGCTCGCAATAAAATCCTGTTGGAGACATGACAGGCCGTATTGACCGCCTCAGCCCAATAGCTCCTAGGAGTCCCGTGCTCATCGAGCATCGTCCTAGCCATCTCACAAAGAGTCAGATTTTTCCTTTCCACAACTCCATTTTGCGGGGGCACAAAAGGGGTCGAATACTGATGTTCAAGACCTAGATCACGACAGAAGGCATCAAAACGAGAGTTCTTGAACTCTGAGCCATTATCACTGCGGATAGCTCGTATAGCATTCCCATGCCTCTCGTTTTTCAACCTCACGATCAGATCTCGAACAAAACCAAATGTCTCACTTTTGTCCTCCAAGAAAAACACCTAGTCATAGCGAGAGTAATCGTCGACCACAACAAGGACATACCACTTCCCACCCACCGAGTGAACTCGAGCTAGCTCAACAAGGTCCATATGCAACAGCTCTGTCGGACGCTCGGTCATGACATCGGTTAGGGGTGGATGGGGAGTGGCTACCATCTTGCCATGCCTACACGGAGCACAAACCAAATCCTTCTCAAACTTCAACCTAGGCAATCCTCGGACAAGTTCAAGACCACTCAAGCGGGAAACCAAATCGAAGCTCAAGTGACCCAACCGCCTATGCCATTTCCACAAATCAGAAGAAGGACCGGCCATAAAACAGCGAGCAGGACCCAAAGAACGACAGAAATCAGCCCTGAAAATCTGACCCTCGGGGATGATCATACAAACAAGATCACCTCAAGAATCCAGCAAACGAGACTCACCAGACTTGAAACGCACCTCAAAGCCCTCATGAAGCAACTGAGAACCGAAAGCAAATTGAAACCCAAAGACTTCACAAGAGCAACCCTCTTCAACGTTACCTTGTCACTCACATGCACTACACCCTCCGAAATCACCCTTCCTCGTCCATTGTCCCCAAATGTGATGTACATCTTTTCCTTCACTGGGGTGAGGCTGGATAACCACTTCTTATCTCCGGTCATCTGTCGGGAACATCCAGAGTCGATCAACCAAATGTTCTCCAAGCCTCCTGCCTGTAGTCAGAAACAAGAACGAGAATGAGCCAACGACTTGACACTGGGGTTATCACAAATAAAGTTGAACCAGTGTTGAGCCATCTGCTCACAAGAGGGGTTAGCAAACATCATTCCCTTGCCACCAAACTTCCCATGTCCCATGGAGGGAGTACGAGCACCACGAGGGGGAATCGTGGTCCGTAGTTCCTATGCAACCCAAAGCTGCTATCATCTCCCCTAAACCCGTATTGGGGACGAGTAGGGGGACGTCCAGCAAAACCACCACGAGCCCGACCAAACCCCTCACCAGCACGCACACCATCATCTCTCCTATCAAACCTCTCACCACCACCTCTCTGTGGGAACCTACCACCCTAAGCTCCAACTCTACCAACACTCCTCACACTTCCCACACCCTGTGGAAGTGGCACTCTAGGCTCAAGAATACCATGAGACTGGTGATAACTGTCCTGATTTGCTTGCTCCCTAGCAAGCCTCTCATCCCCCTTCCTCTTGTAGCAAAACTCTGCTAGATGTCTCTCCTTGCCACAATACTCACACCTAAAGGGGATGGGTTTTGGTTTTGGCTCTGGCTTCTCTTTAGGTTTCTCACCCTTCTCACTCACAAACTTCACCGGTTTCTGGAAGTCATTTGTTTTAGGTGGGAATTTGGGTGGATCTTGGGTTGTGTCAAGCTTGTTGCGAAGGTGGTTGGGCTTTGGAGTGAAAGAGTTCTTGGGTGCTTTTGGAAGTGGGACTTGGATGTCTCCGATCACCTCAAACTCGGGGTTAGACTCAACACACTTCTCATACACACTCTCCGCACTGTTCTCTCCCACTTTTCTCACCCAACTTCTCAAAACCCAAACCACGACCATCAGCTCTCTTGAACTCCTCAATCATGATTTTCAATTGAGGTTCCTGCCCAGACAACCAACCCAACACCTTCCTCAAATAATCATTCTCCTCATAGATGACATCCAAACGGGAAGTAAGTTCAAGATTGCGCAAAGTAACTTCATCACAGCTAGTGCATGCATTGACAACAGGAGATTTCAAAGAAGCTTCCAAAGTGCTAATGGTAGAACGAGCATCAACAAGCTTAGCATGCATAGTAGGACATGATTTACAAGTACGAAGCAAAGTGGGTCTAGCCTTAAGCTCAGCATACTCAGTCCTAAGAGCATCTAGTTTAGACAAAGTGGAAGCATTCTTCTCATTAAGCAACTTGATCTCATTCAACCATGCATCACATTCAGGACAATCAACACCATCAGAAATGGTAGGAGTAAGTTTCAAAGAGTCATTCTCAAGTTTCAATTCAAGCAATTTAGACTCTAACTCTCTTACTTTCTCACTAGCATTCTCAAGTTGAGCCCTAAGATCTTTCCTCATCTTCTTAGCATCCCTCAACACACTATCACGGTTGTCAGTCAAACCATTCAACCTAGTGATCTCAGCAAGCAAAGCGTCGGGGTCACGGTTTACCTCATCCTCTGAGTCGGAGTCGGTGTCTTCCTTCTCGTCCTTCTTGCTGCTTGAGCTATGGGCCATGCCACAAAAGCCTCCAAGCTCCACACAGCTCAAACCACTGAGGTTCCGGCTTCCATTCTTCTTGCCCTTGCGCCTCCCGGTGTCTTCATCCTCACTGCTTGAGCTTGAATGTGCATTGCTTGAGCTTGAGTCGACGTCGCTTGCACCGGCCACCATGGCTCTTGCCTTGTCCTTCTTGTAGCCGCCCTTGCTCGATCGCCGCTTGTCCTTGTCCTTGCTCTTGGACTTGCCGTAGTGCTTGCCCTTGGAGGAGTACTTGTCTTCACGCCTCGGGTGCACCTTGTACTCGCTCATCTTGTACTTGTTCTCCTCCGCTTCCGGGCACTCGACGATGAAGTGTCCACGCTTGCCACACTTGTAGCATGTCCCCGAGCTCCGCCTTACATTCCTCCGGTTCACATGTAGTCGATCAAACCTCCTTGAGAGCAAGGCCAGTTCCTCCTCGCTCAGCACATCGAACTCATCATCTGGAATGGACATGAGAGAAGACAAGGAAAACTGTCGACAGGAAGGGTTAGTGTTGGCTTTGCCCTTTGATCTGCCCACAAGAGCAAGACTATGATCAGTCGAGCCCTCATGCTTGGATTGCAACTTCCTGTCAACCTTAGCCGACTTGAGCTTAGAAAACAGGTCATCCAACTCAATAGTCAAGTATTGCCCGGATCCTTGATGGCCTCAACCTTGGCACCCCAAACATTTGGGTCCAAGATATGCAAGAGCTTTAAAGCTTGATCATGCTCAGTGTAAGGGAAATCCTCAACATTGGCCTTCATGTTGTTCACGATGGCAGTGAACCTCTGAAACATCGCATCAATGTCCTCACAGGGAAGTTGAGTAAAGTTCTCATATTGCATCCGGTAAGAAACAAAGAGGCGAGCCTTCACATGGTTATCACCACCGTGAGCAACCAACAACTTCTCCCAAATTTGCCAAGCAAGATTCAAATGGCGAACACGCTCAAACTCAGGATCACACAAGCTCCGAACCAAGTGATCAACGATTTTGCATTTGCCTCATACTTGGCCTTAGCACCGGCATCGGTCACCATAAGAGTGTGGATCTAAGCTGGAATAGCATAGGTCTTGTCAAGCACAATGAAATCCAACAACTTGCCACGAAGAAAGATCATCATACGAGCGGCCCACTTGTGGTAACCCTTCCCATCAAAGTGCGGCGGACCGCCCCGCTCAACGTATGCCATCTTAGGATTCAAGACTTGTCAAAGTCACCACGAATCCGGCACCGGGCTCTGATACCAATTGAAGGATCGGATGGCGACTAGAGAGGGGGAGTAAATAGGAGTCGGTAAAAATTCTTCTCAAAGAACCCGGCCTATACCCTAGACAAATCCCGGTCACACACGAGCGATGGATCGAATCACACACCATCCGCCAAGACAACAAGGTTATGGATCAACCTCAAGTCTTAGGAACGATTCCTTGAAGCACACGTGGAAACACGAAAGAAGGAGGGAGGAACCGAACCAAGAAACAAAACAGCCAGGCTCTGGCGGACCGTCCGGCCAGGAGGGGCGGACTGTCCGCACGAGCCAAGCGGACCATCCGCCAAGGTACCGCGGACTGTAAGCACAGGTGCGGCGGACCGTCCGGCCTGGGCCGCGGACTGTCCGTTAAAGCCAACAGAACCTCCTGAAGTGAACCCCGAAAAATGGACCATCCGCGGGGAGCACGCAGGCTGTCCGCCAGGCACCCGCGGACTGTCCGCCCGGCACACGGGGACCGTCCAAAACCTCACCCAACCAAAACTCAAAATCACAACGGATCGAAAATGAAGGCGAGCAAAAACATGAAGAACACACGACGAACAGACAGGCCGCGGACCGCCCGCCACACGCTCGCGGACCGTCCGCGCCTTGGGGACAGAGCAGAAAACTGCTCCACCTCGAAGGTCAACACCTTCAATCCATCACCGAATCTCCCAAACGGTAGAACCTGTTGAGACAAGAGTTTGGGGACATGAAAAGCGTCAACCAAGGATGCTATACCCCAAAATTTTCGCCTCCTAACTTCCTAAATCACCGAGAATCGCGGATCCTTTGAACACCACCAAAAGCTACAGCTCCGAACGAAACTCCTTGAATCGAAGTGGTTTCCCGGCATTTGAGGGCACAAGATCAATCCCAAAGATGCACAAGACATCCATCCATGTTTCCCTCAAAGAAATCCGGGGAGAAGCCCACTCAAATCCGCGGAACCACACCAAGAACAAAGGCACCAAAAACAAGCACGAAAAAGACCATGAAATGGGAGGGGGGAAATGAAACCCTAAGTCGCGGAGAGAGAGCCCCATCCACACACACTCATGGCTTATATATCGGGTCCCGCCGGTGTAGGAAATGACTCAACTACCCCTAACTCAACTACTGGCGATACAACCCACGGAGGGGCATTTATGTAATGTTTGTGGGTCTTGCCATCGGACGGCCACGCCTTCACCGCACCCCGCGTCCTCCCGACGCAAGCCATGCTATCCCGCCACGTTGAAGGATCGGATGGCGACTAGAGAGGGGGGGAGTGAATAGGAGCCGGTAAAAATTCTTCCCAAAGAACCCGGCCTATGCCCTACTCAAATCCCGATCACACACAAGCGATGGATCGAATCACGCACCAATCGCCAAGACCACGAGGTTATGGATCAACCTCTATTCCTAGGAACGATTCCTTGAAGCACACGCGGAAGCACGAAAGAAAGGGGAAGGAATCGAACCAAGAAGCAAAGCGCTCAGCCTCAGGCGGACCGTCCGGCCAGACAGGGCGGACGGACCGTCCGCAAAGGGCCGCGCGGACCGTCCCGGCCGGCACCGCGGACCGTCCGCACCCGAGCCGCGGACCGTCCGGCCTAAACCGCGGACCGTCCGTTAAAGCCAACAGAACCACCAGTGGCACACCACGAACCACGGACCGTCCGCGGGGAGCACGCGGACCGTCCGCCAAGCACCCGCGGACCGTCCGCCCAACACCGCGGACCGTCCGAAACTCCGTCCAACCGAAAACCAAAATCGCGACTGTTAACACCAAAATTTGCTAAGGAGTATGACATGTGGGTCCGATTCGGAAAAGAGTCCGTCTGGTGGAAGGAAAGGTATCTTCAAGAGATTTTCGGCAGAAGGATCCGCGGTCGGCTATCTGCTCCAGTTCGGCAAAGGAACAGTAGAGCTGATTTTGCGGGATTGGACGGTGACGTGGCTCGATCAGAGGAAGCGAATGGATGGACAGGCGATCAAGCTTAGTTAGGCAATGAATCCATTCGCGGTTGTAATCGGCGGGGTATAAATACGATCCCCGGATGTATGTAACAGACACGTTCATTCCTCAATACACACCGGCCTTACGCCAAACCCTAGAGTCCCTTGTCGTGTCGTCGAGTTCTTCGAGAGGGCCAATCGATCCGTCGACCTCCGTGAGTACCGCAACCTTGTATCATGTCTAGTATCATGCGGTGGATTTAGATCTCGATGCAAGTAGTCTTGTTACCATGCTTCGTGTCATGCGGTAGATTCAAGCTTGGTTCAAGAGGGTTTCTTGTTAGATCATGAGCCATGCGGTAGGCTAAGGTCTAGCTCGAAGCTAGTTATCGGCTCTATTGGATTTTGGCAAGATCCAATAGATTCATTAAGTTACCCCGTGTTATCATGAGTTTTGCTTTATGTTTTAATTCATGTAATACACTTTTGCCCAATCTAGATGGGTTTGGATCGGCTCTTTTCCTTTTAAGATCCGTGCAAGAGTAGGTTTCGTGTTTTGACGCGTGGATCTCGTGCTCTCCGATAGCCGAAACCGAATCGATCTAGGTTGTTACGTGTTGTGGGTTCAAGCTTGCTTCGTTAGTATAAATCTTGAAAGAGCCGGGTATCATGCGGTAGATGCGAGGTTTTTGGGTTGCTTTGGAGCTAGTCATCCGGTGGATTAGATTTCCAATTCGGCTCGATAGATTTATTCACGTGGTAATGTTTGTTCCTTCTTCATGGATCCCGAATCGGTTGTTCGGCCGCATTCGGTTATATCTTCACGAGTAGATCACGTGCGTTATTTATGTTTTAAAAGACGTATGCTTCTAGCTTTCCATATTTAGGTTGTATCATGCGGTGGATAGATCTATTTGTGGAAAGTGGTGCGTTCTTTCATGCAAGTTGTATCATGCGGTGGATAGATTTGCTGATATCGTGCCCGACGGATCTTAAAGTGATTAGACATGCGGTAGACTAATGCTTTGGATCTATGTATGCTTATTTTAATACATGATCATGTTCGTGCTTTACTTCATTTAATGTTAATCTTCGTGAGGATCGGTTATGGCTTGGCACATGCATCCATGTTTATTCAAAAATCGATCGTTGTCATGCTTACGTCATCCATTCGGCAATGTTCTTTTTTCCTTCGCGGTTACCCGAATGGTTGTGGTTCTTTGACAGGTAGCTTCGCATAGCTACATGTCGTTTTGCTTGGCTTCTTAGCCGTAAATACGGAACTGCCTGGTACCACCCGGTAGGTTCCAAGTTTTGGTATTTAACTGTTTTATCTTTTGTTAATTTTCAGGAAAAATTGACTGGCACGTCACTTTCTCTCTGCGCGTGCGAAGCTAAGCTTTTCGGCTTGCTGTGTGATTGGCGCTGAGTGCACATTTTGCGTCAACACACTTTTTGGCACGCCCAGTGGGACCAACAGCCGAATTGGTTCAGGATGCCTGAGATCACGGACCTCCGGATGTCAGCATTGAGGAGCTTTCTCCGCAGCGAGCATCGGCGGCTCGTAGACGCCGTGAATCAGTTTCAACAAAAGTGTCTCATGTCATTCAAGAAGAATCGAAGTGGTGTACCATATCTGAAGAGTGGCCTGCCCAGAGTACTGTTGCCGGGGGAGACCGACGCCACGACCCAACAAGAGAAAGAAGAATGCGCGCGGATCTTCCAGGAATCGGTAGACAGCATGCTCACTAAGCACAACCAAGCTTTCCTCGGGTCGCTCCAACAGATGATGGTAGCCCTCTTTGGCCGGGCGCGGGGCAGGCGTTCGGAAAGACGTACACCGGAAAGAGCACCGTGGAGCTGGGTGAATCAAGCTCCCAGCCGCCGCTGCGAAGCCAGGTGCAGCAGCCTCCTCCTCAGAGCTCCGGGAGCGAGACATTCCAACCTCCTCCGCAGGGCGCTGGGGGGCAGCCAGTTCAGCCTCCGCTGCAAGCTTCAGGAAGTCAACCAATCCTGCCGCCACCACAGAGCAGCACGGGTCAGCCCGTGCAACAGCCGAATCCGTACCAGCCTACGTACGGAGACCTAGCGTTCGGCTCACCTGGGGCCCCACTTGACCCCAGTCGAAGAATAGCTCCGTCAACCAACTGGCTCCAGAAGAATCTATACGGCGGTGGCTATCATGAAGTGGGAAATTACGGGGCGTTCGACGCCTTCCCGCACCCAGGGTACGCGCCGGCTGCGGGCGCTCAGGAGGAAGATGCCCTAGCACGCAAGATGGCCGAATTGATGCGAATCAGTTCGGCCTCAAGCCAAGGATGCAGGGCCCCACCTACAGCCGCCGTTCCCGCAGTGGTACTATAACGTGCTCCCGCCGCCAAGGGTAAAACCGCCGACGGAATTCACAAAGTTCTGCGGGCGGGGACGAGACAAGCACGGTCGAGCATATCGCTCGTTATCTCATGCGACGTGGGGGGAATGTTCGGCCGAAGAGACGTTCGGGGTTCGCTACTTCCCCGCCTCACCGACGGGTCCGGCTTTTCGGTGGTTCTCGTCCTTGCCGCCCGAGTCGGTGGCCGGTGGAAAGATTTGGAGCGTAAATTCCACGCTCATTACTTCGGCGGCGAGCTTCCGAGAAGAAGTTGATTGACCTCGCCACCCCGAAACAAAGGCACGGTGAAACACCGCCGGAGTTTCTCGAAGATTCGGGAGAAGTCAAGGGCATGTGCTTCTCATTGAACTTGCCGGACGATCGGCTAGCCGATATGGCCGTCGCCGGGATGTTACCGGCCGTGCGCGAAAAGCTCTTTGGGATGGAGTTTGAAAACTTGGGCCAACCGTCGCGGAAATTATCCTTGATGAGCAATCGAGCATATGGCCTCAAGAAGGACCCCAAGTTTGGCAAGCAACACGACATCGCCGACATCTACAACCAATTCTTGGACAAAGCCGATTTGTGCGGGGATTCGATGACGAATTAGAGGTAGGCAGCAGAAATCTTGTGGGGTAAAGAGCCCCTGACAATGAATCAGCGGTGGGTCAGGCAGACCAAAGGAACCTACGACTTCGACATCACAAAGGCTGATAAGTTGTTTGAGCTCTTGGTAAAGGAAGGCCGAATCAAGCTGCCTGAAGGGCACTCTATGCTTCGGCCTGATGGAATCAAAGCGAAACGTTACTGCGGCTTCCATGACAGGGACTCGCACTCCATCAACGATTGCAGGGTCTTCAGGATGAGGATCCAGAAGGCTATCCAGGAAGGGCACCTCAAATTCGATAACAAGATGAAGCTGGATGGCCACCCCTTCCCGCAGAACATGCTCGGCTTCTCCATCAACGCGATAACAGCCGAAGAGAAAGGGAAAGTCAAGGTCCTGACCTCAGCCAGGTCCAAACAAGATGGATCAGTTGACCCGGAGCGCCAGGTGACCCTAGAGCAAGTGCAGGGCGACGCCCCCCGCGTTCTCAAGAGCCACATCGAGATTGGGGAATCGTCCAAGCCTAAACCCAAGGTGACGTCACGCATTCTCCTCAACAAATGGCAGCGTCGGATGGAAAAGGAGCGCTACCAAAAGCGTCGTCATGAGGAGGAGCGGCGCGAGGCCGAGGAGGATGCGCGCGAGTGGAATCGGGGAACGGCACGCGCGCGCGCGCAGGAGCGCGCCCACCGGGGATGCGCCTTCTTCGAGCACCGCCGGAATGAGGGCCTAAAGCCGCCCACATTAAGGAAGCCGTCCCGAATGCGGCGACGGATATGTCGAGTACGAGCGAGAAAGCGCCAATCGCCGATCCGTCCATGAAAGACTTGGAAGGATTCACCCAAATGGGGATCGGCGGCAAAAAATTGAGGTTATAGATCACCCCGGGAAGCGCCATGCCGATCTCGGGTGGGGCCGACCGGGGAGGAGGACGAAGATGTCTACGTCTGGCAGAAGGGGCAGTGGTGCCCACCCGGTCTACGCAAGAGCCAGAAAAGGCGGGTCCAACGCTTGAGGAACCGCGAGATGAAGCAAGCCGGGGTCCAGACGAGACAGAAGTGGCGCCCCAAGGACCAGCCGGAAGGATCGAAGCGTCCAGCCCCTGCATGCATGGTATACTTCCTGCCAAACGAGTTCATGGCTCCCGCTAACCAGGTGATGCAGGAAGAAGCTTCCTTTGACGACGAGCAACCCGAGGAGATGATGGCGCAGCTGGTGCTTGCCAAGCAGGCCGTCTTCGACAAGCCGGCCAAAAATCGCCACATGAGGCCGCTGTACTTGAGGGGGTACGTCAATGGCAAGCCATTGACCAAGATGTTCGTCGACGGTGGCGCGGCAGTCAACGTAATGCCGTACACCACCTTCAGGAAGCTTGGCATGACCCCGAGCGATCTGACACCAACAAGCATCATCCTAAACGACTTCGCCGGGAACCCTTCGGACACCAAAGGATGCGCTCACGTGGACTTGATGATCGGGTCCAAGACGCCGCTCACCACCTTCTTCGTCATCGAAGGGAAGGGAGCCTACGACCGCTGCTTGGGCGGGACCGGATCCACGCCAACTCGCTGCGTCCCATCCACTATGCATCAACAGTGATCCGGTGGGTGGACGATGAAATCGAGGTCGTCCGAGCGGATGACTCCGTGAGCGTGGCTAACATGGAACCAGCCTTGCGGGGGAGTACCAAGGCATCGATTGCTTCTCGGGAAGGACCGGGGAGAAGGTCCTGTTGAACTGTCGGCGGTGACCAACGGACCGATTCAAGCAGTCGGCTCTTACAGTAATTTTTAATGGAGAACCCCGTGGATGGCACTGATGGCAAGCTGGGACGAGGATTCATGTCGGTCGATAAGCTGGAGGAAGTTGACATTGGAAGCGGTGATAAGCCAAGGCCGACGTTCATCAGTGCAAATTTGCAGCCAGACTTCAGGGGGAACTTAATTGAGCTTCTCAAAGAATATAAAGATTGCTTCGCCTGGGATTACTCGGAGATGCCTGGATTGGATCGATCCATCGTCGAGCACCGGTTGCCAATCAAGCCTCGGTTTCAAGCCATATAAGCAACCGCCCCGGAAAATCTACAAGGATGAAGTATTGGCCGATGTGAAGAAGGAAATCGAAAGATTACTTGACGCAAACTTCGTTCGGCCCTGCGGATATGCGGAGTGGATTTCTAACATCGTCCCCGTGTATAAGAAAAATGGAAAAATGAGAGTTTGCATAGACTTCGGGGACCTAAACGAAGCTACTCCCATGGATGGATACCCGATGCCTATTGCCGATTTGCCGATTGACGCCGCCGCTGGGCACAAGGTGATTAGCTTCATGGATGGCAACGCAGGGTACAATCAGATCTTTATGGCAATAGAAGACATCTCGAAGACGGCCTTTAGATGTCCTGGTCATATAGGCCTGTTTGAGTGGATCGTCATGACATTTGGGTTGAAAAATGCCGGTGCAACCTATCAGCGGGCCATGAATTACATTTTTCATGAGTTGATCGGCAATGAAATCTCGAGGGTCAGGATTCCCTTTAGGACCAAGATAATAAGACTGCGAATTGGCCTCAATAGGAATCAGAAGGGCAGTAGACGGTTCCTGGAAGAGAGCGGAAGAAGAAAATCTCAGGTAAAATTGAAAACCTAATGCCGAACAAAGGTTTGGAGGGGTGAATTTACCTGAGCAGCTTGGTTCTGAGTTGCCATTGGAGATTCGAGTTCGGAACGAAGGGGATCTAGGGTTGGATTCGAACGAAGAATCCGGCGGATTGCGAAGAACAAGGTGTTGACGAGTTTGGCTCAAGGATTCGTGGGCGGAGTCAATTGTGGAACAAAATTACTTTTATCCCACAATTGAAGGGGCATGTGTTAACACCAAAATTTGGTAAGGAGTATGACATGTGGGTCCGATTCGGAAAAGAGTCCGTCTGGTGGAAGGAAAGGTATCTTCAAGAGATTTTCGGCAGAAGGATCCGCGGTCGGCTATCTGCTCCCGGTTCGGCAAAGGAACAAGAGAGCCGATTTTGCGGGATTGGACGGTGACGTGGCTCGATCGGAGGAAGCGAATGGATGGACGAGCGATCAAGCTTAGTTAGGCAATGAATCCATTCGCGGTTGTAATCGCGGGGTATAAATACGATCCCCGGATGTATGTAACGAGACACGTTCATTCCTCAATACACACCGGCCTTATGCCAAACCCTAGAGTCCCTTGTCGTGTCGTCGAGTTCTTCGAGAGGGCCAATCGATCCGTCGACCTCCGTGAGTACCGCAACCTTGTATCATGTCTAGTATCATGCGGTGGATTTAGATCGATGCAAGTAGTCTTGTTACCATGCTTCGTGTCATGCGGTAGATTCAAGCTTGGTTCAAGAGGGTTTCTTGTTAGATCATGAGCCATGCGGTAGGCTAAGGTCTAGCTTGAAGCTAGTTATCGGCTCTATTGGATTTTGGCAAGATCCAATAGATTCATTAAGTTACCCTGTGTTATCATGAGTTTTGCTTTATGTTTTAATTCATGTAATACACTTTTGCCCAATCTAGATGGGTTTGGATCGGCTCTTTTCCTTTTAAGATCCGTGCAAGAGTAGGTTTCGTGTTTTGACGCGTGGATCTCGTGCTCTCCGATAGCCGAAACCGAATCGATCTAGGTTGTTACGTGTTGTGGGTTCAAGCTTGCTTCGTTAGTATAAATCTTGAAAGAGCCGGGTATCATGCGGTAGATGCAGGTTTTTGGGTTGCTTTGGAGCTAGTCATCCGGTGGATTAGATTTCCAATTCAGCCTGATAGATTTATTCACGTGGTAATGTTTGTTCCTTCTTCATGGATCCCGAATCGGTTGTTCAGCCGCATTCGGTTATATCTTCACGAGTAGATCACGTGCGTTATTTATGTTTTAAAAGACGTATGCTTCTAGCTTTCCATATTTAGGTTGTATCATGCGGTGGATAGATCTATTTGTGGAAAGTGGTGCGTTCTTTCATGCAAGTTGTATCATGCGGTGGATAGATTTGCCGATATCGTGCCCGACGGATCTTAAAGTGATTAGACATGCGGTAGACTAATGCTTTGGATCTATGTATGCTTATTTTAATACATGATCATGTTCGTGCTTTACTTCATTTAATGTTAATCTTCGTGAGGATCGGTTATGGCTTGGCACATGCATCCATGTTTATTCAAAAATCGATCGTTGTCATGCTTACGTCATCCATTCGGCAATGTTCTTTTTTCCTTCGCGGTTACCCGAATGGTTGTGGTTCTTTGACAGGTAGCTTCGCATAGCTACATGTCGTTTTGCTTGGCTTCTTAGCCGTAAATATGGAACTGCGCTCGGTACCACCGTAGGTTCCAAGTTTTGGTATTTAACTGTTTTATCTTTTGTTAATTTTCAGGAAAAATTGACTGGCACGTCACTTTCTCTCTGCGCGTGCGAAGCTAAGCTTTTCGGCTTGCTGTGTGATTGGCGCTGAGTGCACATTTTGCGTCAACAGCGACGGATCGAAACGAAAGACGAGCAAGAACACGAAGAACACGGGACGAACCCTAGCCGTGCGGACCGTCCGCCTGGTCCTCGCGGACCGTCCGCCAGGAGCGGACAGAGCTGAAAACGCCCGACCCCGGAAGTCAACTCCCCCAAATCATCATCGGATTTCCGAAACGGTTGAAGCTGTAGAGACAAGGCTTTGGGTACTTGAAAAGCGTCACACAAGGATGCTATAGCCCAAAAATTTTGCCTCCTAACTCCCTAAATCACCGGGAATCGCGAATCCTTTGAGCACCACCAAAAGATAGAGCACCGAACGAAAACTCACGAATCGAAGTGGTTTCCCGGCGTTTGAGGGCACAAGATCAAGCACAAAGATGCACAAGACATCTATCCATGTTTCCCTCAAAGAAATCCGGGGAGAAACCCACTCAAATCCGCGGAATCACACCGGGAACAAAGGCACGAAAACAAGCATGAAAAGCCACGAAAAACAACCCCGAATCTTCTATACAAACCAGGAAAGATTCACAAGGTCTAGCATGCCGCCCTAGCATCCATCCCTCTCAACAAATCTCTCATGAAGCTCTCATGCTACCCTAGAGAAAAATGGAAGAAAAATAGCTACGAAAATGAGAAAGAGGAGGGAGGAAATGAAACCCTAAGTCGCCGAGAGAGAGAGCCATCCACACACACTCATGGCTTATATATCAGGTCCCGCCGGAGTGGTAAATGACTCGACTACCCCTAACTACACTACTGACGATACAACCCACGTAGGGGCATTTTGGTAACGTTTGTGGGTCTTGCCATCGGACGGCCACGCCTTTGCCGCACGCCGCGTCCTCTCGACGCAAGCCATGCGATCCCGCCACGTGTCCTCCGCCTCGAAGCTTCCCGACACGCCCGGATCCCGTCTCCGTCGTGTTGGGCCCTCGGACTTGGTTTTGAGGCCCAAACCAAGAAACCGTCCGCCGATGGTTTTGTGGGCAAACCACCAAACCCCGCGTGCTCGGTCCGGCCTCCCGCCAAACCACTTGACTCGACCGCCACCGTGCACCGGCTCGATTGTCCATGACTTCGTCTTGCTCGTATCGCCACCATGTGGCCCGCACCTAGTCCCGCTCGTCCACCGGGTCCCTCGAACCGAGCCTACTTGTCTCTCCATCTCCCGAGGCCCCTCAAGGCCGAAGACCTTTCGCGCCCGTTCTTCACCTGCAACAACACGAATTAGGCCGCAGCCTACACCTGCGCACTAAGCCAAGAGTCAGTCCAACACCCGTTGTCAATCACTCATCACTGAGGAGCGGTCATCCATCGACCACTGGGACGCTCCTGGTCCTCAATCTCTCCCTTGATGAGTGCATTGACAACACACAACGCGAAATGAGATTCAGAGAAAAAGAGAAAAGAAGAAGAAAGAAAAACAAAGAAGCTCAACTCATGACCAAAACCGAAGAAAGGCGAAGAAAGGTCACAAGCCAAGCAAAGCACAAACTCCACACCGAAAACAGCAAGAAGGCTCCCCCTGAACAAATGCAAGCTCCCCCTGAACATGTGGATGCAAACTTCCAAATTTCAGCTCACCTCTTCTGAATTTTCATTAAGCTCACCTCTTCTCCCCCTTGTTGAAAATGTATGAATCAAGGTGAAAATGCAGAAATGCAAAACAAAGTATATAAACAACTATATGAGCTTCTCAAATAGGCCAAATCTAGTGTCAAAGGCTAAAAATGAGACAAAGATCACACATATGAATCATAGCATAGTCAAAGCATTGCCACAAGTAATAGATGAAAATACAAGCATGTGACAAAGCAAAATTTTCAGATTTAAGCAGTTTTACCAAAAGAAGGCTCGCTTCACATGTAAAAGCCTATCCATGTCACACTTGAGCCACAAACATGCATACCATTCAAAGATCATACTAGGATATCAAATTCTCAGCAAAAGATCATGGCAAACACCCATAAAGCAAAGCATGTCATGTCAAAGCTCATGAGCCATGTGTCCACTTCGGGGAGACTTCTCCACTGGTGAACATCATGCAACATGTTTAGCACCCATATGTGAAAGATAATATATTTTAAGCATAGACATGATGGATGGAGCATTTTTCAAGCATTCACACTTCTTTTCAAGATTAATTCATTTCATGATACATGAAGTGCCTTTGCGGCAAAAAGAAGCTTATGCTCCCCCATGAATGCAACATAGGCTAAACATTCACAATGATATTCGGCCTTTGGCCCAAATGCAAGAACAAGGCATCCAAGCACAATATAAGCATGAAAAGCACATTTAGACCAAACTGTGACATGGATACCCAACTACACACGAGTGAAGCATATTTCATCAAAAATTAGTCAAGTTAAGCATTTATTTCAAAAGGGGCTATCTCACCACACATATATCTCAAATATTCCAAGAGCATAGCCTCACATCACCATTTCTCCACACATATAACCAATATCTCACAAATAGCCAAAGAGACTCAAATATGGCATATGAAAGAAGCTCATCATCCTAAAATGCAATATGACACTAATGCAACATGATACATGACAAGATGGCTATCCTACCATGGTTTGTACATCAAGCAAAGCATGTATATACATCAAAGTAAAACATGGTATGATACATATGATACAAAAAGAAAGTCCCCCAAGAATCAACTAGAAAGGGCAACAAACCCCAAGTTCCCCCCGCAAGCGCACAAATGTAGCTTGGTCGAGAGGCTTTGTAAAGATGTCGGCTAGCTGATCTTGGGTAGGGACATGGCTTAAAACAATGGTTCCTTTCTCCACATTGTCCCTCAAGAAATGATACCTCACTTCTATATGTTTGGTTCCGGAGTGAAGCACCGGGTTTTTGGCTACGCTTATGGCACCGGTGCTATCACAAAGAAGTGGGATCCGGGTGCACTCCTCACCAAAGTCTCTCAAAGTGTATGAAATCCACAACGGTGGGAGCAAGCAACTCGCGGCAAAGCAACATACTCTGCCTCCGTGGTAGACCGAGCTACACTAGACCGCTTGCGGGAAGACCATGAGACCAACGAAGACCCAAGAAACCGGCAAGTACCGAAGTAGACTTCCTCTCGACTCGACAACCAAGCAAAATCCGCATCGGAAAAACCATGAAGAGAAAGAGTCGAGGAGGAAGAATACCAAAGGCCAAGACCGAGGGGCGATTGTAGGTACCTGAAAATCCTCTTGACGGCCTATCGATGTGATGTCCTCGGCGAAGCCTGAAAACGAGCGCACAGACACACGCTGAACTGTATGTCTGGCCTCGTCGCCGTCAAGTAGAGGAGGGAGCCGATCATGCTCCTGTACTCCCGCTGGTCCACTAGTTCTCCGTCCTCATCCGCATCCAAAGTGGTCGTACTCCCCATGGGAGTCGACATCGGCTTCACATCTTGCATCTGGAACTTCCTCAGCATGTCTTTCGTGTACTTGGTTTGGTGCACAAATGTACCGTCCTTCACTTGCTTGATCCGGCCCCCCGAGAAAATACCGCAACTCGCCCATCATGCTCATCTCGAACTCCCCTCGCTCATCTCATCCGCAAACTTGGCAACAAGGTTATGTGACGAGCCACCAAAGACAATATCATCCACGTATATCCGAACAATCGGCAAGTCATTTCCATGCTTGAGGAGAAACAAGGTTCTATCCACGGTACCCATCACAAACCCTCTCGCTCAAAAGAAAACCTCTCAATCTCCCATACCAAGCACGGGGCGCCGTTTCAACCCATACGAGCCCTTTTCAACCCGTATACCCCGTGTGGGTACAACTCACTCTCAAACCCGGTGTGGTCGCTTCACATACACCTCCTCCTCTATGACCCCATTTAGAAAAGCACTCTTCACGTCCATCCGAAACAACTTGAACCCTTTAGCCACGGCAAAGGCTAGAAGGATCCGAATTGCCTCAAGACGGGCCACAGGAGCAAAGGTCTCCTCATAGTCGATCCCCTCCCTGTCGACTAAACCCCTGAGCAACAAGTTTGGACTTGTTCCTCACAACCATCCCATTCTCTCCCTCTTTGTTCTTCCAAACCCACTTGGTTCCTATGGGATGGCAATTTGGAGGTGGTTCAACTAACTCCCACACCTGGTTCCTCTCAAAATTTTCCAACTCCTCATGCATAGAATTAACCCAGTTTGCATCAGATAAAGCATGTCCAATGTCCTTGGGCTCAAAAGTAGCAACAAAAGCAGCATGAGCAAAATGAGAGGAATTTCTGGACCTCGACCGTGTAGTGCGTTCATCGATGTTCACAATGATCTTCAACAGGGGATGCACTTCTTGAATCCGCCGGGGAGCCTCACGCCTCGAGATTACCTCCCCCTCAACTTCAGCTTCTCTCGCCTGGTCCTCTTGTTGCACCGTCGTTGTCCATGATGTAGACGGTCCTTGCTCCAAAGTGGTCGTAGGGGAAGTAGTGGGTACACACTTAGCTTCAGGCGCATGGTTCTCCCCATCATCATCTCCAGCTTCATCCCTCTCCTCTTCAAAGAGGTCCTCGGCCATCTTCATCAGTTGCACATTCAAAGCCAAGAGAGGTACATGGCATTGTCTCGTCGAAGGTCACCTCGCAAGTCTCCATGATTTTGTTAGTCTCAAGGTTAAGCACCCTATAGGCTCTAGAGTGGTTAGCATATCCAAAGAAAATACCATCACTAGACCTAGCCTCGAACTTGTCGAGTTTTCCCTTCTTCAGAATAAAGCAGTTGCAGCCAAAGACTCGGAAATGACTCACCTTGGGTGCCCGACCATGCATAAGCTCATAACAGGTCTTCTTCTTCAAAGCTCGCAATAAAATCCTGTTGGAAACATGACAAGCCATATTGACCGCCTCATCCCAATACCTCCTAGGAGTCCTGTGCTCATCGAGCATCGTCCTAGCAATCGCACAATGAGTCTGATTTTTCCTTTCCACGACTCCATTTTGAGGGGGCACATAAGGGGTCGAATACTGATGTTCAAGACCTAGATCACGACAAAAGGCATCAAAACGAGAGTTCTTGAACTCAGAGCCATTATCACTGCGGATAGCTCGAATAGCATTCCCATGCCTCTCGTTTTTCAACCTCACGATCAGATCTCGAGCAAAGC
The DNA here is from genome assembly GCA_947561735.1 of Cenchrus americanus. NCBI lineage: Eukaryota > Viridiplantae > Streptophyta > Magnoliopsida > Poales > Poaceae > Cenchrus > Cenchrus americanus. The sequence goes on from OX387242.1 coordinate 196,701,958, forward strand.
CAAATGTCTCACTCTTGTCTTCCAAGAAAAACACCCAAGCATAGCGAGAGTAGTCGTCCACCACAACAAGGACATACCACTTCCCACCCACCGAGCGAACTCGAGCTGGCCCAACAAGGTCCATATGCAACAGCTCTGTCGGACGCTCGGTCATGACATCGGTTAGGGTTGGATGGGGAGTGGCTACCATCTTACCATGCCTACAAGAAGCACAAACCAAATCCTTCTCAAGCTTCAACCTCGGCAATCCTCGAACAAGGTCAAGACCACTCAAGCGGGAAACCAAATCAAAGCTCAAGTGTCCCAACCGCCTATGCCATTTCCACAAATCAGAAGAAGGACCAGCCATCAAACAGCGAGCAGGACCCAAAGAACGAGAGAAATCAGCCCTGAAAATCTGACCCTCGGGGATGATCATATAAACAAGATCACCTCGAGAATCAAGCAAACGAGACTCGCCAGACTTGAAATGCACCTCAAAACCCTCATCAAGCAACTGAGAAACCGAAAGCAAATTAAAACCCAAAGACTTCACAAGAGCCACTCTCTTCAACGTTACCTTGTCACTCACATGCACAACACCCTCCGAAAGCACCCTACCTCGTCCATTGTCCCCAAATGTGATGTACATCTTTTCCTTCACTGGGGTGAGGCTGGAGAACCACTTCTTATCTCCGGTCATGTGTCGAGAACACCCGGAGTCGATCAACCAAATTCTCTCCAAGCCTCCTGCCTGCAGTCAGAAACAAGAACGAGAGTGAGCTAGCGACTCGACACTGGGTTTAGCACAAAGAAAGTTAAACCAGTGTCGAGCCATCTGCTCAAAAGAGGGGTTAGCAAACATCACTCCCTTGCCACCAAACTTCCCATGTCCCATGGGAGGAGTACGAGCACCACGAGGAGGAAAACGTGGTCCGTAGTTCATCTCGATCCCAAAGCTGCGATCATCTCCCCTGAACCCGTATTGAGGACGAGTAGGAGGACGTCCAGCAAAACCACCACGAGCCCGACCAAACCTCTCACCAGCACGCACACCATCATCTCTCCTGACAAACCTCTCACCACCACCTCTCCGTGGGAACACCGCCAACACTCCTCACACTTCCCACACCCCCGTGGAAGTGGCACTCTAGGCTCGGGAATACCATGAGGGTGGCGATACTGTCCGGTTTGCTTGCTCCCTAGCAAGCCTCTCATCCCTCTTCCTCTTGTAGCAAAACTCTGCAAGATGCCTCTCCTTGCCACAATACTCACACCTGAAGGGAATGGGTTTTGGTTTTGGCTCTGGCTTCTCTCTAGGCTTCTCACCCTTCTCACCCACAAACTTCACTGGTTTCTGGAAATCATTTGTCTTAGGTGGCAATTTGGGTGGATCTTGGGTTGTGTCAATCTTGTTGAAAAGGTGGTTGGGCTTTGGTGTGAAAGAGTTCTTGGGTGCTTTTGGGAGTGGGACTTGGATCTCTCCGATCACCTCAAACTCGGGGTTAGACTCAACACACTTTTCGTACACACTCTCCCCACTGTTCTCTCCCACTTTCTCACCCAACTTCTCAAACCCCAAACCACGACCATCGGCCTCTCTTGAACTCCTCAATCATGATTTTCAATTGAGGTTCCTGCCCAGACAACCAACCCAACACCTTCCTCAAATAGTCATTCTCCTCATAGATGACATCCAAATGAGAAGTAAGTTCAAGATTGCGCAAAGTAACTTCATCACAGCTAGTGCATGCATTGACAACAGGAGATTTCAAAGATGCTTCCAAAGAACTAATGGTAGAACGAGCATCAACAAGCTTAGCATGCATAGTAGGACATGATTTGCAAGCACCAAGCAAAGTAGGTCTAGCCTTAAGCTCATCATGTTCGATCCTAAGAGCATCTAGTTGAGCCAAAATAGAAGCGTTCTTCTCATTAAGCAGTTTGATCTCATTCAACCAAGCATCACATTCAACACATTCAACATCATCAGGAGGAGTAGGAGCAAGTTTCAAAGAGTCATTCTCAAGTTTCAATTCAAGCAATTTTGACTCTAACTCTCCTACTTTCTCGCTAGCATTCTCAAGTTGTGCCCTAAGATCTTTCCTCATCTTTTTGGCATCTCTAAGCACACTATCACGGTTGTCAAGCAAACCATTCAACCTAGCAATCTCAGCAAGCAAAGAGTCGGGGTCACGGTTTACCTCATCCTCAGAGTCGGAGTCGCTGTCTTCCTTCTCACTCTTCTTGCCGCTTGAGCTATGGGCCATGCCACAAAAGCCCTCAAGCGCCACACGGCTCGGCCCCGCTGAGGTTCCGGCTTGCACTCTTCTTGCCATTGCGCCTCCCTGCGTCTTCTTCTTCGCTGCTTGAGCTTGACTGCTCCTCGCTTGAGCTTGAGTCAACGTCGCTCGCACCGGCCACCATCACTCTCGCCTTGTTCTTCTTGTAGCCGCTCTTGCTCGGTCGCCGCTTGTCCTTGTCCTTGCTCTTGGACTTGTTGAAGTGCTTGCCCTTGGAGGAGTACTTGTCTTCACGTCTCGGGTGCGTCTTGTACTCGTTCACCTTGTCCTTGTTCTCCTCCGCTTCCGGGCACTCGGCGATGAAGTGGCCACGCTTGCCACACTTGTAGCACGTCCCTGAGCTCCGCCTTGCATTCCTCCGACTCTCGTGTAGTCGTTCAAACCTTCTTGAGAGCAAGGCCAGCTCCTCCTCGCCCAGCACATCAAACTCCTCATCTGGAATGGACATGAGAGAGGACAAGGAAAAGCGTCGACGGGAAGGGTTAGATTTGCCCTTTGATCCGCCCACAAGAGCAAAACTATGGTCAGTCGAGCCCTCATGCTTGGATTGCAACTTCTGTCAAACTCGGCCGACTTGAGCTTAGAAAAGAGGTCATCCAACTCAATAGTCAAGTAATGCCCGGACTCCTTGATGGCCTCAACCTTAGCACCCCAAACATTTGGGTCCAAGACATGCAAGAGCTTCAAAGCTCGATCATGCTCGGTGTACGGAAAATCCTCAACATTAGCCTTCATGTTGTTCACGATGGCGGTGAACCTCGAAACATCGCATCAATGTCCTCACCGGGAAGTGGAGTGAAATTCTCATATTGCATCCGGTAAGAGACAAAGAGGCGAGCCTTCACATGGTTATCACCACCGTGAGCAACCAACAACTTTTCCCAAATTTGCCAAGCAAGATTCAAATGGCGAACACGCTCAAACTCGGATCACACAAGCTCCGGACCAAGTGATCAACGGCTTTTGCATTAGCCTCATACTTGGCCTTAGCACCGGCATCGGTCACCATAAGAGTATGGATGTTGACCGGAATAGCATAGGTCTTGTCAAGCACAATGAAATCCAACAGCTTCCCACGAAGAAAGATCATCATACGAGCCGCCCACTTGTGGTAACCCTTGCCATCGAAGTGCGGCGGACCGCCCCGCTCAATGTACGCCATCTTAGGATTCGGGACTTGTCAAAGTCGCAAAGAATCCGGCACCAAGCTCTGATACCAATTGAAGGATCGGATGGCGACTAGAGAGGGGGGGGGGAGTGAATAGGAGCCGGTAAAAATTCTTCCCAAAGAACCCGGCCTATGCCCTACTCAAATCCCGGTCACACACAAGCGATGGATCGAATCACGCACCAATCGCCAAGACCACGAGGTTATGGATCAACCTCTAGTCCTAGGAACGATTCCTTGAAGCACACGCGGAAGCACGAAAGAAAGGGGGAAGGAATCGAACCAAGAAGCAAAGCGCTCAGCCTCAGGCGGACCGTCCGCAAAGGGCCGCGCGGACCGTCCGGCCGGGTACCGCGGGACCGTCCGCACCCGAGCCGCGGACCGTCCGCCCGAGCCGCGGACCGTCCGTTAAAGCCAACGGAACCACCGGTGGCACACCACGAACCACGGACCGTCCGCGGGGAGCACGCGGACCGTCCGCCAAGCACCCGCGGACCGTCCGCCCAACACCGCGGACCGTCCGAAGCTCCGTCCAACCGGAAACCAAAATCGCAACGGATCGAAACGAAAGACGAGCAAGAACACGAAGAACACGGGACGAACCCTAGCCACGCGGACCGTCCGCCTGGTCCTCGCAGACCGTCCGCCAGGAGCGGACAGAGCTGAAAACGCCCGACCCCGAAAGTCAACTCCCCCAAATCATCATTGGATTTCCCAAACGGTTGAAGCTGTAGAGACAAGGGTTTGGGTACTTGAAAAGCGTCACACAAGGATGCTATAGCCCAAAAATCTTGCCTCCTAACTCCCTAAATCACCGGGAATCGCGAATCCTTTGAGCACCACCAAAAGATAGAGCACCGAACGAAAACTCACGAATCGAAGTGGTTTCCCGGCGTTTGAGGGCACAAGATCAAGCACAAAGATGCACAAGACATCTATCCATGTTTCCCTCAAAGAAATCCGGGGAGAAACCCACTCAAATCCGCGGAATCACACCGGGAACAAAGGCACGAAAACAAGCACGAAAAGCCACGAAAAACAACCCCGAATCTTCTATACAAACTAGGAAAGATTCACAAGGTCTAGCATGCCGCCCTAGCATCCATCCCTCTCAACAAATCTCTCATGAAGCTCTCATGCTACCCTAGAGAAAAATGGAAGAAAAATAGCTACGAAAATGAGAAAGAGGAGGGAGGAAATGAAACCCTAAGTCGCCGAGAGAGAGAGCCATCCACACACACTCATGGCTTATATATCAGGTCCCGCCGGAGTGGTAAATGACTCGACTACCCCTAACCACACTACTGGCGATACAACCCACGTAGGGGCATTTTGGTAACGTTTGTGGGTCTTGCCATCGGACGGCCACGCCTTTGCCGCACCCCGCGTCCTCCCGACGCAAGCCATGCGATCCCGCCGCGTGTCCTCCGCCTCGAAGCTTCCCGACACGCCCGGATCCCGTCTCCGTCGTGTTGGGCCCTCGGACTTGGTTTTGAGGCCCAAACCAAGAAACCGTTCGCCGATGGTTTTGTGGGCAAACCACCAAACCCCACGTGCTCGATCCGGCCTCCCGCCAAACCACTTGACTCGACCGCCACCATGCACCGGCTCGATTGTCCATGACTTCGTCTTGCTCGTATCGCCACCATGTGGCCCGCACCTAGTCCCGCTGTCCACCGGGTCCCTCGAACCGAGCCTACTTGTCTCTCCATCTCCCGGAGGCCCCTCAAGGCTGAAGACCTTTCGCGCCCGTTCTTCACCTGCAACAACACGAACTAGGCCGCAGCCTACACCTGCGCACTAAGACAAGAGTCAGTCCAACACCCGTTGTCAATCACTCATCACTGAGGAGCGGTCATCCATCGACCACTGGGACGCTCCTGGTCCTCACACGTGTCCTCCGCTTCGAAGCTTCCCGACACGCCGAATCCCGTCTCCGTCGTGTTGGGCCTTCGGACTTGGTTTTGAGGCCTAAACCAAGAAACCGTCCTCCGATGGTTTTGTGGGCAAACCACCAAACCCCGCGTGCTCGGCCCGGCCTCCAGCCAAGCCTCTTGACTCCACCGCCACTGTGCACCAGCTCGATCGTCCATGACTTCATCTTGCTCATCTCGCCACCATGTGGCCCGCACCTAGTCCCGTCGTCCACCGGGTCCCTCGAACCGAGCCTACTTGTCTCTCCATCTACCAGAGGCCCCTCAAGGCTGAAGACCTTTCGCACCCGTTCTTCACCTGCAACAACACAAACTAGGCCGCAGCCTACACCTGCGCACTGAGCCAAGAGTCAGTCCAACACCCGTTGTCAATCACTCATCACTGAGGAGCGGTCATCCATCGACCACCGGGACGCTCCTAGTCCTCAGATATCCTGATTGTGCAGGTGTACGTGGATGATATTGTCTTTGGTGGCTCGTCTAACTCTCTTGTTGCATGGTTTGCAGAGGATATGAGCAGGGAATTTGAGATGAGCATGATGGGTGAGTTGTAGTTCTTCTGTGGGCTACAAATCAAGCAATCAAAGGAAGGAACATTTGTGCACCAAGCTAAGTACACCAAGGACATTGTGCGGAAGTTCAAGATGGAGGACTCTAAGGCTATGACGACACCGATGAGTACGACTACAACTCTTGATGCGGACGAGGAAGGTGAACACGTGGATCAGAAGGAGTACCGAAGCATGATCGGGTCACTCCTCTACTTGACGGCGACGAGGCCAGACATCTAGTTCTCGGTATGTCTGTGCGCTCGTTTGCAAGCGTCTCCGAGGACTTCGCATCGGCAAGCGGTGAAGCAAGTTACTTGCGTCACACCCCCAACTTCGGCCTTTGGTACTCCGCGTCCACTTCTTTGGCTCTTCATGGTTTTTAGGATGCGGATTTTGCCGGGTGTCGGTTGGATAGGAGGTCCACTTCTGGGACTTGCCAGTTTTTGTAATCTTCTTTGGTGTCTTGGTCTTCCCTCAAGCAGTCGAGTGTTGCTCAATCCACTATTGAAGGACCGATACGGCGAACCAGAGAGGGGGGGAGTGAATGGAAGCCGATAAAAGTTCTTCTCGAATGAGACAAAAACTCCAACAAGATGAACACGGCTTCCAACACATGTCTCCGACTCACTACCCAAGTTGGCCAAGCCCACGTAGCCACTGGAGTGCCACTGGACCTAGGAACCAACACACAACCTTCCGACCCGAGAACGCATCAGAACACCAAACCTCGAGTCCACCGACCAACACCGGTCAGACCGGTGAGCACCACCGGTCAGACCGGTCCCTGCTGGTGAGAGTTGATGACTTCCACAGAAAGGCTTCACACCGGTCAGGCCGGTGAGACACACCGGTCAGACCGGTCTAAGCCTGAAAGCCCCCAAATCACCAACCAGGCCTACCAACCTCCAAACTGACCCAAACTCGAAACAGCCCCAGCACAGGACAACAGCAAACTCACCCAGACGTTCACCCGATCAAAAACCCACCAAGGGTTGCACCGGTCAGACTGGTCAAGAGCACCGGTCAGACCGGTGTAGCCTGGGCAGCTCGGGATGAACAACACACGCAGGTCAACTCCCCAAAATCCAAACTTCGATCTCCCGAATTGCTCCACGAACTTGAACAAGACTTTGGGGATAGAAGGAACACCTCACGAGGAGTCCACAGCCAAGTTTAATTCCACCAAAACTTGTCCAAAAAGGAGGAATCGAAGAAATCCCGCCAAGAAAACCTCTAACCCTAGAACTCGGAAAACCCCAAAATCGAGCCCCTTTACTCGCGGATTTGGGAGGGGAATCACAGCCCAAAGAACCACGAAGGGTTCCCACAAATTCCCCCCATCAAATCCCCAAGAGCAAGGTCCCAAAAACAACCCAAAGAAATCACCAAGAGAGTGCTCCGAAAATCACCACCAAGAACAACCGGGAACAACACATCCAAACCTTGAGGAACCACGCCGAATCATCTATACATGCCACTAAGGTTCACACAAGGTCTAGCTTGCCGCACGATCATCCAACCCTCTCAACAAGATCTCACCATGAAACTCTCAAGCTAGTCCTATGGAAATCCTAAGAAAATAGGAAGGGAAAATAGGAAAGCAAATGAACTATGGTTCCAAGAGCTTGGCTGCCATCCTCTCACCTCATGGGTTATATGGAGGCAACCGAATGTCTAAAATACCCTTTCCTAACAACTAGGGATACAAGTCCCTCAAGTGCGGTTTTGGAAGTCTTCAAGCTTTCTCCATCAGACGGATGCCCGACGACCGCAACCTGCTTAGCCTCGATGCAAGCCTTGCGATCCCGATGCGTGTCCTCCGCTTCAAAGATTCCGGACTGCGTCGTCGCACACTGGTCAGACTGGTGCTCCTCACCGGTCAGACCGGTACCCACCGGTCTGGCACTGCTGCTACACCGTCTTCGGTTCTTCGGTCTTGGCTTTGTGGATCAACCAAGGAACCCAGTGGTTTTCTGGTGAACCACCGGAAACCCCGCGAACTCGGTGTAGCCTCCGCCAATCGCCACTCATGACTCGGCTCCCACGTAGTCCCGTCTCGACCATGGTTTTGAGGCTCTACCAAGAAACCGTCCATGACTTCATCTTGCGGTTCATGCCACCATGCAGCCCCACAGTTGACCCCGCTGTCCACCGGGTCCCTCGAACGAAGCCTACTTGTCTTCTCCACACCTGGAGGCCTCACCGGCGACAACATTTCGCGCTTGTTCTTCACCTGCACCAACACCAGTCAAGCCGCAACCTGCACCTGCAATACTTAACCAGGAATCAGTCCACACAACGTTATCAATCACTCATCACACAAGGAAGCGACCAACCACCGGTCCTCGAACCACACATGGTTCTCAATCTCCCCATTGATGACTGCATTGACAACACCCACATAAAGTAACACGAGAGAAAAGAAAAGGAAAAGAAACTAACAAAAAGAAACTCCAACAGGCAATCAAAAGCCAAAAATGGAAAATAGCAAGATCACTTGAAGAAGACAAGTCTTGGACCCCTTAGGCAAGGGCAATGGCTCGACACATCCGAGACAAAACAAAGCTCAAGAAAAGAGCGCAAACCACCTAAACAAAGATTGAAAAACCACAAAGAGCTCCCCCTGCACACATGCAAGCTCCCCCTAAACCAATGCACCTCCCCCTGGACGAAAGCATGCAAACCACTTGAAAACAGGGCAGCTGCAACAACTTCAGCTCACACCGGTCAGACCGGTCACCACCACCGGTCAGACCGGTGCCCAACATGTGCACAGGACTAGCACTCTGACCGGTCAGACCGGTTACCTCGACCAGTCAGACCGGTGCACACCAGAGCCCAGAAATGACTCGAAACCACTTGAAAACCTTCTAAATGCATCCAGCAAGCCATTTCAAGCTCAAACTTCTCCCCCTTGTTGGCAATGCATGAATCAAGCCAAAAATGCAAAACTTTTAAACTAGAGCTTCTCAAATAGACAAAATTCAACATAGGATGCTACACATGTCCAAATGAGCAAGTTAGATACTCAATAGCTTCGTATCGATCTCAACTACATGAACACCAAGTTTCACAACCATTGGATGAAGCTAAGATGGATTTGGGCAATTCTGCGAAAAACTTGCCTCTCATGAGCAAAGACCTAAACATGATCAAAGCACATCAAAATGGCAAAGCCACACAAACATCATGCTAGGAAAGCCATTCTAATCATAAGACCATCACAAACACCCACAAGCACCTCATGTCATGTCAAAGCCACTAAGCCATGTGCCTACTTCTATGTATGAGGTAGGCATCATGCAACAGTTTAGCACCCAAAGCAAACTAAACTCAGCACATATGACATGGGAGCACATTTTCCAAGCATTTTACATTTCATTTTCAGATTCATATTTGGTACATGAAATGTCTTTGCGACAAAAAAGGAACTTAGGCCCCTCCACAAGATAAAGCAAGAGGGCTAAACATTCATGACGGCAAATGAGCCTTTGGCCCCATATGATCAGTAAACTAGCTATCCAACCACAAATTAAGCATAACCAAGCCACTAAAAAATGTCAAGATCATATAAAGGCATTTGCACAAGAGAGAGCATACATGTGACATTTTTCAAAAAACATAGCCATCAACCATGGATATAAATCAAGATTATCAAGAGCTAAGCCAAACTAACCATAGCTTACCAAACAAGCTCACAAAGACATATATCTCATTCCATGGTGAACAATGTATATGAGAGAAGCTTTTCCTAGCCAATGCATATGATACAAAATGCATGCAATCTAAGATACAAGGATGCCTATACATCATGTTACATATGCCATGCCAAATGCAAGAAATGCACAAAGGAAACTATACATATGCTACAAAGGAGCTCCCACACACCCAACTCAAGAAATCAAACACACACCAAGCTCCCCCCACAAACGAGTGAAAGTTGCTTGATCTAGGGGTTTGGTGAAAATATCGGCTAGTTGGTCATGTGTGGGTACATGAATCAAAGCTATCTTTCCTTTCTCTACGTTGTCTCTCAGAAAATGATACCTCACTTCTATGTGCTTGGTTTTGTAATGGAGCACTGGGTTCTTTGCAACGCTTATGGCACTGGTGCTATCACATTGAAGTGGGACATGGGTATACTCCTCACCAAAGTCACTCATGGTGTATGAAATCCAAAGGAGTTGAGAGCAACAACTGGCAGCGGCAACGTACTCGTCCTCGGTAGTGGATTGAGCAACACTCGACTGTTTGCGGGAAGACCAAGACACCAAAGAAGAACCCAAAAACTAGCAAGTCCTAGAAGTGGACTTCCTATCCAACCGACATCCGGCAAAATCCGCATCTGAAAAGCCATGAAGCGCCAAAGAAGAGGACGCGGAGTACCAAAGGCCAAAGTCGGGAGTGTGACGCAAGTACCTAAAAATTCGCTTCACCGCTTGCCGATGCGAAGTCCTCGGAGACGGTTGAAAACGAGCGCACAGACATACCGAGAACTGGATGTCCGGCCTCGTCGCCGTCAAGTAGAGGAGTGACCCGATCATGCTCCGGTACTCCTTCTGGTCCACGTGTTCACCTTCCTCGTCCGCATCAAGAGCTGTAGTCGTGCTCATGGGCGTCGCCATAGCCTTATAGTCCTCCATCTTGAACTTCGCACAATGTCCTTGGTGTACTTAGCTTGGTGCACAAATTTTCCTTCATTTGATTGCTTGATTTGTAGCCTGAGGAAGAACTGCAACTCGCCCATCATGCTCATCTCAAATTCCCTGCTCATATCCTCTGCAAACCTTGCAACAAGAGAGTTAGACGAGCCACCAAAGACAATATCAGCCACGTACACCTGCACAATCAGAATATCTCTGCCCTGCCTAAGTAGAAACTAGGTCTGATCAACCTTCCCCATCTCAAAACCTCTCTCAAACAAGAACCCCCTCAACCTGCCATACCAAGCTCTAGGCGCCTGTTTCAACCCATAAAGCGCCTTCCTCAACTTGTACACCCGGTGGGGGTACTTCTCACTCTCAAACCCCGGTGGATGCCTCACATACACTTCTTCCTCCAACACACCATTCAGGAAAGTACTCTTCACATCCATTTGGTGCAACTTGAACCCTTTAGCCACGGAAAAGGCTAGAAGGATCCTTATTGCCTCGAAACGGGCTACGAGAGCAAAGGTCTCCTCGTAGTCGATCCCCTCCTTCTGACTGAACCCTTGAGCAACAAGTCTCGACTTTTTTCTCACCACTTCACCTTTCTCTCCCTCTTTGTTCCTCCACACCCACTTTGTACCAATCGGCTTACACCCTGGAGGAGGGTCAACTAACTCCCAAACCTGAATCCTCTCAAAGTTCTGCAACTCCTCATGCATCGAATTAACCCAATTGTGATCAGATAGTGCGTGTCCAATGTCTTTGGGCTCAAAAGTGGCAACAAATGCAGCATGAGCGAAATGAGAATTGTTTCGAAACCTTGACCATGTAGTACATTCATTCATGTCGCCGATGATCCTCGAAGCTGGGTGATCCACTTGTACTCGCCGGGGAGGTTCTCGCCATGATGCTACCTCCCCCTCAACTATAGCTTCTCCTCGATCTTGGTTTGTCATCGTAGGTGTAGGAGAGGGTCCGTCCACCACCGTAGTCGAAGTAGTGGGTACATGTTCAGTCGAGGGCACCACACCGCCATCTTCATCGTCTCCATGTTCATGCTCCTCCTCCTGAAAGATCTCCTCGCCAAGCTCATCATCACCTGCACACTCAAAGACAAGCTGACTACGTGGCTGTGTCTCGTCGAAGGTTACCTCCCAAGTCTCCACGATTTGGTTAGTTTCAAGATTGAGCACACAATATGCTCTAGAATGAGATGCATAACCAAACTTATCCAGCTTCTTCCCTTTCTTCAGAATAAGACACTTGCAACCAAAGACATGGAAGTGACTCACCTTGGGTGTGCGACCGTGCATCAACTCGTAGCATGTTTTATTCTTATGCACTCTGAGGTAGATCTTGTTCGACACATAGCACGCGGTATTCACCGCCTCAGCCCAGTACCTTCTCGTAGTCCTATGCTCATCAAGCATCGTCCGAGCCATCTCGCACAAGGTCCTGTTCTTCCTTTCCACAAAACCATTCTGGGGAGGCGTATACGGACTCGAAAACTGGTGTTCAAGACCCAAGTCATGGCAAAAGGTTTCAAAACGACAGTTTCTGAATTTCGAGCCATTGTCACTGCAGATTGCTCGTATGGCATCCCCGTGCCTCTCGTTCCTCAACCTCAAGACTAGATCTCGAACAAAACCAAACGTCTCCCCCTTATCCTCGAGAAAGAACACCCACGCATACCGAGAATAGTCGTCCACCACAACAAGGACATACCACTTCCCACCCGCAGATCGCACACGAGCTGGGCCAACAAGGTCCATATGTAGCAGCTCGCATGGATGCTCAGTCATCACATCGGTGAGAGGCGAGTGAGAAGAGGCTACCATCTTGGCATGCCTACACGGCGCACAAACGAACTCTTTCTCGAGCCTCAACCGTGGCAATCCTCGAACCAAATTGAGTTTACTCAAGCGAGACAAAAGGTCAAAGCTCTAGTGACCCAACTTCCTATGCCACTTCCACAACTCACTCGAAGAACCAGCCCAGAAACAATGCTCCACACCAGAAGACTGATAAAAATCAGCATGAAACACCTAACCGTCGGGGACGACCATATAGTCAAGGTCCCCTCGAGAGTCCAAAATCTGAGAACCACCAGGCCGAAACAACACCTCAAAGCCCTCATCCAACAGCTGGGACGCAGAAAGCAAATTGTACCCCAGCGATTGAACAAGAGCAACACACCTGAGAATGATCTTGTCACTCACCTTAATCTCACCTTCTGAAAGCACACGCCCACGCCCATTGTCCCCAATAGTGATGTACCTCCTTGTCACCACCGGGACGAGACTTGAGAATCACCCCTTGTCTCCGGTCATATGCCTCGAGCAACCGGAGTCAATCAACCAAATGTTCTTCAAGTCTCCCACCTGAAATTCAAAAACGAGCCCATGAGCGAAAAAACGACTCAGCACTGTGGTTAGTACCAAAAGAGTAAAGCCAGTGCCGTGCCATTTGCTCGAAAGTGGGGTTAGAACCAACCAAACTATATTTCCTACCGAAGCTACCTCCACGAACACCACCACGGTAACCACTATGAGGGAACCATCCCTCTCTAACTGGAGGAGGACCAAAACCACGAAAGAAAGCCCGTGGAACGTCCCTCCTCTCCAACTCAAAGCTATGGCCCCTCCGATCCCCGTATTGAGCACGAGAGGGAGAATGCCTAGCAAACTGACCTCCTGCAAACTCTCCAGCCCAACCACCAGAACCACGACCTCCGGAAACAACCCTCGCACCTATACGAGCACGAAACCCAAACTGCTGCCTATTCGGGCCAGCACCGGTCTGACCGGTGCCCCTCACCGGTCTGACCGGTGTAGCCTGGGCAGTAGCACCTCCAACAGCCTTCCGCTCTCCCCAAGCCGGAACTGTCCTCACATTAGCCTTAGCCCTGGGCATCTGCACATTTGGCTCAAGTACACCATTGGAAGGGTGGTACTTGTCCTTGTTGGCCCACTCCTTCGCCATTCTCTCCTTGTTGACGGTGTATTTTGGTACACCTAGCGTGTTCATTACACTTTGGTTTGGATTTGATTATGGAACTAACCAGCCACTAGGCACACTAATCATATAACAAGTTCATCTTTGTGCATGCATTTGGAAGTGTTGTGTTTATGTAGGAAAACATGGACATAAAGGACGGATTCGCAACAAGTTCAAAGGAGCATTTACGGAGTCTTGTTCGTGTTCATGAGCTTGATGAAATCACTTCCAAAGGTGGCAAGGACCATAGTGCTACGAGGAACACCCCCGGGGATTGAAGCGTAAAAGGTCGAACTTCATGCGAAGAGAACATTCATCTTGAACGCGAGGATAACATCATCAAAATCATGCAAGTGGAGGGGGCAAAGTACATAAGTGCATAAGGACCCACGGAGCAAAAGGGGCGACCGAACCGGGCCGAAAAGGGCCCAGGCCGGTCGGCCCAGGCCGGCCGGCCCAGCCCTGTTCTGGCACCGGTTCGGTCCCGTTTTCCTTGCCCTCGAAGGATCTTCAACCCTAAAAGCCCCGAGGCGCCGCCAACATCGAGAGAGAGACATTCGCACCAGAAGGCCATCCACAAGCTAGAGAGAGAGGTGGAGGATCTCCGGCGGGAGATCAACCACCTCGAAGGAAGCACCCTCTCGTGGAGAAGAAGGAAGACACCGTCGGAAGGGAAACCATGATCAACGGTGCCATGATCAGCACCTTGATGGGGTAATCTTCTCTTTCGTCCATGGGTTGTAATCGATCTTGAGATGTAATCGCACTTTGTCGGATTATCTATCTATCATCTTGTGTTGAATATAGTTTAATGCTTAAGGTTAGCTACCATGCCGTAAAGGGAGTAGAGCTCCAATGCTTCCTTGGATCCATTCAATACGCCGTGTCCATCAAAGGTCTAGTCATGAATACCTTCGCGTAGTGACAGTACGAGAGGAGGGAAAGGGCGAAACCGTGGTCACAACCCCGATAGATTAGGTTGGTTTTCATGTCTTTAAGCGATTGCATGCTCTAGTATCGTAGACCCGTGGGCGAGTGTCTTTTATCTTGATATCTTAATCATTCTCTCTAGTGTAGTTTAGTTGTTTTCTAGTTTAATAGTAAGTTAGGGTTTTAGTAGCTAGTGTGTCGTTTTAGATCGAACGCTTGTAATCCCCTTGCTCCGCGGATTGACAAGAACCTTGGGAATCCCGTGGTGAAAAAGGTGTGGGGTCCGTACGCTTGCGGATCGTAGAGGGATACATCTTTTATCCATCAACGAGCCCCTTTTTCTGGCGCCGTTGCCGGGGAGCAAGTTAGTTTACATCGTTTGGTTTGCATCTAACTTAGTTTTATATTTTAGTTCATCTTTTATTTGCTTTATCTAACATATATTATCTAGAAAAACACTTGTTTTGTTTTTGTTTTTGTTTTTATCTTATTGTCTAGATGGCGTTCGTTAATCAACCCGTGGAAGAACCGGAGAAATCATTAAGGGATTACGCTAGCCCTCGATGTGAAGACATAAAAGTACAAGAGTCGGATTCGAAGCTCGAAGCGACCAAGTATGAGATTAAATCCAAGATCATCGAGATGGTGGCGGCAAACCCATTTGAAGGGATGGTTACGGAGAACCCATATAGACACATAAGGGATTTCCCGATGAATCAAGAAGGAGTTCCCGATGAATGGTTCAAATGGAATCTCTTTCCCTACTCACTTGCCGGCAATGCAAAGACATGGTATTCGGTTGTGTCCTTTGAAGTTGAAGGCAATTGGAACAAGTTGATAAAGAAGTTTTGCGAGAAGTTCTTTCCAATTAGCAAGGTTCAACATCTACGGAGGCAAGTGATCACTTTCATGCAAGGATAAGAGGAAGGGATAAACCAAGCCTGGGATAGGTTTAATGGATTGATTGAACAAGGACCAAAACTCGGCTTCACAGGTGACGTACTCTTGCATACATTTTTCTTTTCCCTAACCCCTAGTTGCATGCAACACGTCGAAATGTGTGCAGGTGGGGATCTCATGGAGAAAACACTCACGGAAGCCGCCCAACTTCTACAAAAAGTTAGTAAAGCAGCTGCCATGCGAAGAGATTGGGAAACAAGACTTGCGGAAGAGCCGGAATACAATTCGAGGAAGAAGAAGTGTGCTGATTTTTCTAAAGAGGCAACCCCGGAAGTCACAAAAGAGGAACCAATCATGGAAAAGCTTGAACAAGAATACATCAAGTCAAGAACTACACCAAACGTCGACTTCACCGCACCAAAGGAGATGAACAAGAGAAGCATGTCAAGCGCGAAGCCACTAAGGGAGTTCGAACCAATGGATTGGGTTCCTATTGATTACGGAGAAGTATTCGACAAGAGAAGACCGTTCCCTAATCAAAAGGGAATGACAAGAGCATTGGAAGTGGATTTCCCACCGGAGAAGGAAGCGGAAAATTCATACGACCTTGAAACCACCGGTGAAATTTTTCAAAAGCTCTTTGGAGATGATATAGTGGATCCGGAACATATTGCCGAGGTGAAGAGAATCATGGGGATTAAGCCCGAAGCATCACCATACGCTCGCCTCGCTGAAATCTACTCGATAGGATCCGAAGAAGAAGAGAAGATGACGCCACACTTGAGTTGCGAGATCAACAGAGTTCAATGCAAAGCCTTATGCGACATCAGAGCCCAAGTAAGTGTTCTATCTTCTAAAATTTACGATAAAGTTCAAGACCACAACCTAGACTTAGCTCCAACATCAACGAAATTAATTATGGGAGATGGTAGAACTATCAAACCTCTAGGTATTGCTTGCAATATGAAGGTAAAAATCTCTAGAAACTACATACCAACCGATTTCTTTGTTATTGATGCTTACCATAGTAATCATGATCATATAATCTTAGATAGGCCTTTTCTTAAATTGGTTGATGTCGTGTTAGATGCCGGAGAAGGCAAGGTAACAATGAACCTTAATGGAACAAAGTACACATATAACTTTCTTCGTGCTTCTAAACATCTTACACCTTTTCCTCCCGAAGATGAAGAAGTAGAAGAGATAGATAGTCTTTGTTTTGTTGAAACCCTTAGAGACCCGCTGCAAACAGCAATAGAAAATCAAATTAGTGATCAACAAGATGAAGAACTAGAAGAAGCAACAAAAGGCTTGGAACCGCATTATGGTAGTGTGGAGGAAGAGAAATTTGAAGACATATGAGAAATCAAACCCGAGGAGCCACAAGTGCCCGAGGTAGACCTTAAACCTTTGCCCAAGGGATTAAAATATCAATTTTTGGGCCCAGACAAAACTTATCCAGTCATCGTGAGCGACGAGTTGAGCCCCGAAGAAAATGAAGCGTTGCTGATTTTATTAAAAAAACATAGGAAGGTGATTGGATATTCAATTAATGATCTCAAAGGTATTAGCCCAGCTTTTTGCACTCATCGTATACCAATGGAAGACCAATTTAAGCCTATAGTGGACCACCAAAGGAGGCTAACCCATGCCATGCGAGAGGTAGTAAAGAAAGAGGTTATCAAGTTACTTGATGCCCGAATCATCTACCCGGTTCCGCATAGCGAATGGGTGAGCCCGGTACATTGTGTACCAAAGAAAGGAGGTTTGACCGTGGTGAAGAATGAGAAGAACGAATTGATACCACAAAGAACCGTGACCGGGTGGCGGATGTGTATCGATTATCGTAAGCGTAACAAAGCGACGAAGAAAGATCACTTCCCCCTACCGTTCATCGACGAGATGCTCGAGAGGTTAGCAAACCACGCTTATTTTTGCTTTCTCGATGGATACTCGGGGTTCATGCAAATTCCCATTCACCCGGAAGATCAACATAAGACAACATTTACGTGCCCTTACGGAATGTTTGCATATAGGAGGATGCCCTTCGGCCTATGCAACGCTCCAGCCTCTTTTCAATGTTGCATGATGGCCGTGTTTTCGGAATTCATCGAAGAAATTGTTGAAGTGTTTATGGATGATTTTTCCGTTTACGGGAAGACGTTCATATATTGCTTAGCAAACTTAGAAAAGGTCCTTACGAGGTGTGCGGAGGTAGATTTGGTGTTAAATTGGGAAAAGTGCCACTTCATGGTTAAGCAAGGCATAGTGCTCGGACATGTTATATCCGAGAAAGGAATTGAAGTGGACAAGGCTAAGGTAGAGATGGTTGAGCAACTCCCACCTCCTACGGATGTTAAGTCCTTAAGGAGCTTTCTAGGCCATGCCGGATTCTATAGAAGATTTATTAAGGACTTCTCAAAGATGACGAAGCCTTTAACACATCTCCTTCAAAAGGATGTGGCTTTCGACTTTGATGAGAAGTGCCTAGCGGCATTCCGGACCTTGAAAAACGTGTTGGTGAGTGCTCCCATCATCCAACCTCCGGATTGGAGCCAACCTTTCGAGATCATGTGTGACGCAAGTGACTACGCCGTAGGCGCGGTCTTGGGTCAAAGAAAGGAAGGCCGAGTTCACGCCGTTTACTATGCTAGCAAAACTCTTAGTGGGGCACAATTAAATTATGCCACTACAGAAAAAGAGTTGCTAGCAGTGGTATTCGCTTTCGAAAAATTCGGATCTTACATTGTGAACTCGAAGGTCATTGTTTACACCGATCACGCAGCCATCAAGTATCTCTTGGCTAAGAAGGAAGCTAAACCACGTTTGATTCGTTGGATCCTTCTTCTCCAAGGGTTTGATGTTGAAATTCGTGATAAAAAGGGGGTGGAAAATGTTGTGGCCGATCATTTGTCTAGGATGATAAAGAGCCCATAGAAGATAAGATGAGAGATGACCACCTCTATAGAGTGCTTGATAAAGATACATGGATGATTGATATCATTCGAGCAATTGGAAAGATGCCTCTCGATCATCTAGAAAAAAACTCTCAAAGGAAGATAATCTCTGAAAGTAGGAAATATTTTTGGGATGCACCATACCTCTTCAAACTTGGCAATGATGGAGTAATGAGAAGATGTGTGCCAAGAGAAGAAAGGTAGAGATTTTGAGAAAGTGTCACTCGGCGGAGTACGGTGGACACTATAGCCATTTTCGGACCCAAGCAAAGTATGGTCGAGCGGATTCTATTGGCCGGAGATGCATGAAGATACTAAAAGATATGTTGCATCATGCCCCGAATGCCAAAGAACCGGAAACATCTCTCAAAGAAATTCTATGCCTTTGAAATACAACTTACAAATCGACATATTCGATGTATGGGGCATAGACTTCATGGGGACTTCATTGGATTCTATTTGGATTCGAGTACATCCTTGTTATGGTTGATTATGTATCCAAGTGGGTAGAGGCTATACCATGTCGTAAAGCTTCCACGGAAGAGTCCATCACTATGATCAAGAACGTGATTTTTCCCCGTTTCGGTACACCGAGAGTCTTGATAAGTGATGGAGGAACTCACTTCACCAGGAAGAATTTCAAAAAGTGCTTGTCCAAGTTGGGAATTGAGCATAGGGTCTCTACGGCCTATCACCCACTAACCAACGGACAAGCGGAGACGTCAAATAGGCAATTAAAAAGCATACTCAACAAGACCATAGAGAAGGGAGGCAAAGATTGGTCAAAGAAATTAGACGGAGCTTTATGGGCTTATCGAACGGCGTTTAAAACACCGATAGGTATGACCCCTTATCAATTCGTCTATGGAAAAGCTTGCCACCTTCCGGTTGAGTTGGAACATAAAGCCTATTGGGCGATTAAAGAGATGAACCTTGATCTCGATGCCGCGGTGGTGAAACGAAGAATCCAAATAAGCGAGCTAGAGGAGTTGAGGTTGAAAGCATATGAAAACGCAAGCATATACAAGGAGAGAATCAAAAGGTGGTACGATAAAAGATTGAAGAAAAAAGAATTTAAAGAAGGGGATAAGGTCCTCCTCTACAATTCAAGGTTTAAAACCTTCGGAAAGGGGAAATTGCAAAGCAAATGGGACGAACCTTATGTTGTGCATTCGGTGTTCTCCAACGGAGCGGTAACCATTATGGGTATAAACGGCGATCAATTTGTGGTGAATGGCCTGCGGCTTAAGGTTTACTACGAACCCGACGTTGTGCCCCTTCACCATGTTGATGTCTTCACCATGGAGGAAGAGCCCGAACGTCCTGCCTAGGACGAAAAACAAGGCATGAATTTCTGTAAATAGTTTTTCTTTTAGTTTTCTCGGAGTTTTTCGCAAAGATTTACCGGCCAACTTTTTCCCATGGGCTAAGGAAGAAAAAATAGGGCGGTGTGCAAAAACCCGGACCGGCCCGGCCCCCGAGGCGGGGTGGGCCGGCCGGCCCAGGCCGACTGGCCCAGAGGGTTCCGGCGGCCGATGACGCCGAATTTCGCCCGAATTGCTCCTTTTCGACTTCCTTGTTTGGTCAGAAAATTGTAAGGGAAGTGTAAAAAGGGAAAATAAGGTTCCCAGGGCTTTTCTCTCAGGACTATTTATTTGGTCGAATTGGGAGCTCGAGGATCAAACCTTTCAAGCAATATTTTGCACCCTTGTAGCAGCCATTGTGCCCCCAAGGAGCTTAGAGTTGAAGCTAGAAGCCAAGAAACCATCGATGGAGGAGGCGATGCGATGCGAGCTCAAGCTACCCATCAAGAGGACCGCACACATCCGTTGCGGAGGGCGTGTCCCGACCGAAGCTCTTGCATCTCGCAACCCCGTCGAAGGAGAGAAGGTCCCTACGCCCATTCGAAGGTCGGCACACATCCAAGGCATCAAGCACAAAGACTACAAGGAGGCGTCGCCAGAGCCTAAGGGTTATGGGGGTAGCGACTACTCTGACGATCGCAGCCCGAGCTTGTGGGCGGCCACTGGAAGAGATGATGACGATTGGGATGAGCAGCCCAAAGAGAGGACTCCCGAAGGCCCCAACGGCGACGGTAATGATGGCAACGAGAGCGGCAACGACAATGGAGGTGGCGACGACGGAGGCGACGACGGTGGAGACTATGGCGATGAAGACCCCTTCGGATTGCATCCGATGTGTTGTCGAACTTGCCGTCAATCCATCGGGGATCTCTACACGTTGGCCGATGAATGTCTCCAAGCCATGGAAGCGATGAAGCAGCGTATGGAGGATTTGGAGCACGTAGTTGGAGACAATTTCAAGTTCCTTAACCGTAACGTGCGCAAACTTTTTGGCATGGTTGGAAACATGAGAACCAAGTGGTGCAATACTTGCTTGAAGTACCACTAGATCTAGTTTTCCCCTTAGGAATTTGTAAGATACGACGAGGACGTCGTATGTTTTAAGCGTGGGGGAGAGCTAGCTCGCTAGCCTTTGCTTTTGAACTTCAAGTTTAGGTTCGGTTTAATCTTCGTGTGAGAGTCTTAGAGTTTTAATGAGTCTTAGCGTTTTAATGAGTCTTTAGTTTTTGAGTGTGTTTTAAAATTTTTGCAAGTGTCTTAAATAAGTGTTGAGTCAAGAAAATCAAATAAAAAGAGTCTATATATATATCTTTGTGTTTTATGTATTGCTTATCTTTATTCACTTGCCTGTTTAATCTTCGATTCTTGATAGATGAACATAAGTATGTGGTTTGAAAAACGTTTACTGTGGTGCTTAGTGGAATTGCTACTACTTAAAGTATCCATACCACACTTCGATCTTGAGCTTCACATGTTAGTTGTGCTATGTTCGATGCTAAAAGTTGGAGGATTTCAGTTTTGAAAATTATCTTAAAACCCTTGTAATAAAGTTTAGCAAAACCTCTTTTTCCAAGTTGAGAGTAAGAAAAAAATTCCTATCCAAAGCCAAGTTTATTTTTTTCGCTCCACCATAAGTGTGATTAGCACAATGAGTAAGGCTAGGACCCTTCTCTTTTGGTGAGTTTTAATTTCAAGCAATGATCATGTTCTTGTGCTTATCTTTTATTGCTAGCCTCTGCATTCGGTAACGAGACTTTCATATCGGAAGTCACGTACATCGCCGAATTCCATACCCAACCCTATACATCTCTTTTGTACATCATATTCCTTGAACACAACCTATTTCAAAGTTTCGTCTTGTCTATAGCATGATTTATTTAAAATTTCAGATTGTATGCATGCAAGGAAAGAGAGAATTGAAAGCTTCGAAAAGTTGTCAAGAGAGAGAAAAATAAAGAGAAAAAGTATGTGTATGGAAAAGGAAGAAAGAAAGAAAGAAAGAAAATTATATGTGAATGAAAGAAGAAAAAGAAAAAGATGAGGTAGCAATAAAGATATGAGAGGGATGGATCAAGTGAAAGAAAAGAAAAAATAAAGTGTAAGGAAGGGTGTCAAGTTGATTGTGAGACGAAACTTTTACTCTATTTCCAACCATGTGCAATCCGACAACGAGGACATCATTGGTTCCTTGTAGTCACAATTTTCTTTTGCCCTTGCACATGTCCACCATTCTAAATCTTCTCATCCTTGATATCCCTACATATGGTTAATTCTCATGATCATTGGCTTTGAAAGGTAGACAACCATTAGAGGAAGTTCTTAGTTTGACAATACTTGTGTTGATTGCGCTACCCCTACCTATAGCTCCACTTTACGTGATATATGAGAGATTAATGGGAGGTGAGAGTTTTATAAAATTTGGTTAGGATAGCCACTTCATATGAGCGACTTGAGAGAGCTTGGAGAAAGGTTTTTTTCTAATACTTGTTGCAGGAATTTTGTTTTTAAAATCATAAAAACCCTCCCATGGAAGCAAAGAAGTAAGCATGGCTGAAATTGAAGACTTTGAGTGAAGAGTTTGAGTTGTGGGGTAAATCTTGACGTGGTAAAGATTCTAAACGCCCATGTTTATGTTTGATGATCATTACATTATGTTTATGTATTAAAGATGAAGGGATTGACTAACTTGTGAAGAAGGATAAGTGGTATATGATTACAACACCTTGGACGAAGTTCTTTTACGAGTACTTGCTCGAGGACGAGCAAGAGCTAAGCGTGGGGGAGATGTTGACGGTGTATTTTGGTACACCTAGCATGTTCATTACACTTTGGTTTGGATTTGATTATGGAACTAACCCGCCACTAGGCACACTAATCATATAACAAGTTCATCTTTGTGCATGCATTTGGAAGTGTGTGTTTATGTAGGAAAACATGGACATAAAGGATGGATTCGCAACAAGTTCAAAGGAGCATTTACGGAGTCTTGTTCGTGTTCATGAGCTTGATGAAATCACTTCTAAAGGTGGCAAGGACTGAAGTGCTACGAGGAACACCCCCGGGGATTGAAGCGTAAAAGGTCAAACTTCATGTGAAGAGAACCTCCATCTTGAACGCGAGGATAACATCATCAAAATCATGCAAGTGGAGGGGGCAAAGTACATAAGTGCATAAGGACCAACGGAGCAAAAGGGGTGACCGAACTGGGCCGAAAAGGGCCCAGGCTGGTCGGCCCAGGCCGGCCGGCCCAGCCCTGTTCTGGCACCGGTTCGGTCCCGTTTTCCTTGCCCTCGAAGGATCTTCAACCCTAAAAGCCCCGAGGCGCCGCCAACACCGAGAGAGAGTCATTAGCACCAGAAGGCCATCCACAAGCTAGAGAGAGAGGAGGAGGATCTCCGGCGGGAGATCAACCACCTCGAAGGAAGCACCCTCTTGTGGAGAAGAAGGAAGACACCGTCGGAAGGGAAACCATGATCAACGGTGCCATGATCAGCACCTTGATGGGGTAATCTTCTCGTTCGTCCATGGGTTGTAATCGATCTTGAGATGTAATCGCACTTTGTCAGATTATCTATCTATCATCTTGTGTTGAATGTACTTTAATGCTTATGTTAACACCAAAATTTGGTAAGGAGTATGACATGTGGGTCCAATTCGGAAAAGAGTCCGTCTGGTGGAAGGAAAGGCATCTTCGGAGATTTTCGGCAGAAGGATCCGCGGTCGGCTATCTGCTCCCGGCTCGGCAAAGGAACAAGAGAGCTGATTTTGCGGGATTGGACGGTGACGTGGCTCGATCGGGGGAAAGCGAATGGATGGACGAGCGATCAAGTTTAGTTAGGCAATGAATCCATTCGCAATTGTAATCGCGCAGGGTATAAATATGATCCCCGGATGTATGTAAAAGGACACGTTCATTCCTCAATACACACCGGCCTTACGCCAAACCCTAGAGTCCCTTGTCGTGTCGTCGAGTTTCTTCGAGAGGACCAATCGATCCGTCGACCTCCGTGAGTACCGCAACCTTGCATCATGTCTAGTATCATGCGGTGGATTTAGATCTCGATGCAAGTAGTCTTGTTACCATGCTTCGTGTCATGCGGTAGATTCAAGCTTGGTTCAAGAGGGTTTCTTGTTAGATCATGAGCCATGCGGTAGGCTAAGGTTTAGCTCGAAGCTAGTTATCGGCTCTATTGGATTTTGGCAAGATCCGGTAGATTCATTAAGTTACCCTGTGTTATCATGAGTTTTGCTTTATGTTTTAATTCATGTAATACACTTTTGCCCAATCTAGATGGGTTTGGATCGGCTCTTTTCCTTTTAAGATCCGTGCACGAGCGGGTTTCGTATTTTGACGCGTGGATCTCGTGCTCTCCGATAGCCGAAACCGAATCGATCTAGGTTGTTACATGTTGCGGGTTCAAGCTTGCTTTGTTAGTATAAATCTTGAAAGAGCCGGGTATCATGCGGTAGATGCAGGTTTTTGGGTTGCTTTGGAGCTAGTCATCCGGTGGATTAGATTTCCAATTCAGCCTGATAGATTTATTCACGTGGTAATGTTTGTTCCTTCTTCATGGACCCGAATCGGTACTGTTCGACCGCATTCGGTTATATCTTCACGAGTAGATCACGTGCGTTATTTATGTTTTAAAAGACGTATGCTTCTAGCTTTCCATATTTAGGTTGTATCATGCGGTGGATAGATCTATTTGTGGAAAGTGGTGCGTTCTTTCATGCAAGTTGTATCATGCGGTGGATAGATTTGTTGATATCGTGCCCGACAGATCTTAAAGTAATTAGACATGCGGTAGACTAATGCTTTGGATCCATGCATGTTTATTTTAATACATGATCATGTTCGTGCTCTACTTCATTTAATGTTAATCTTCATGAGGATCGGTTGTGGCTTGGCACATGCATCCATGTTTATTCAAAGATCGATCGTTGTCATGACTTACGTCATCCGTTCGGCAATGTTCTTTTTTCTTTCACGGTTACCCGAATGGTCGTGGTTCTTTGACGGTAGCTTCGCATAGCTACATGTCGTCTTGCTTGGCTTCTTAGCCGTAAATATGGAACTGCCTGGTACTACCCGGTAGGTTCCAAGTTTTTGGTATTTAACTCGTTTCATCTTTTGTTAATTTTCGGGAAAAATTGACCGGCACGTCACTTCTCTCTCGCGCGTGCGAAGCTAAGCTTTTCGCTTGCTGTGTGATTGGCGCCGAGTGCACATTTTGCGTCAACACACTTTTTGGCACGCCCGGGTGGGACCTACGACCGAATTGGTTCGAGATGCCCGAGATCACGTACCTCTTGGATGTCGGCATTGAGGAGCTTTCTCCGCAGCAAGCATCGGCGGCTCGTAGACGCCGTGAATCAGTTTCAACAAAAGTGTCTCATGTCATTCAAGAAGAATCGAAGTGGTGTACCATATCTGAAGAATGGCCTGCCCAGAGTGTTACTGCCGGGAGAAACCGACGCTACGACCCAACAAGAAAAGGAAGAATGCGCGCGGATCTTCCAAGAGTCGATGGACGACGTGCTCACCAAGCACAACCAAGCTTTCCTTGGGTCGCTCCAACAGATGATGGTAGCCCTCTTTGGCCCGGGCGCGGGACAGGCGTTTGGAAAGACGTACACCGGAAAGAGCACCGTGGAGCTGGGTGAATCAAGCTCCCAGCCGCCGCTGCGAAGCCAGGTGCAGCAGCCTCCTCCTCAGAGCTCCGGGGGCGGGACATTCCAACCTCCTCCGCAGGGCGCTGGGGGGCAGCCAGTTCAGCCTCCGCTGCAAGCTTCAGGAAGTCAACCAATCCTGCCGCCACCACGGAGCAAAGCACGAGTCGCCCCGTGCAACGGCCCGAATCCGTACCAGCCCACGTACGGAGACCTAGCGTTCGGCTCACCTGGGGCCCCACTTGACCCCAGTCGAAGAATAGCTCCGTCAACCAACTGGCTCCAGAGGAATCTATACGGCGGTGGCTATCATGAAGTGGGAAATTACGGGGCGTTCGACGCCTTCCCGCACCCGGGGTACGCGCGGCCGCAGGGCGCTCGGGAGGAAGATGCCCTAGCACGCAAGATGGCCGAATTGATGCGGAATCGGTTCGGCCTCAAGCCAAGGATGCGGGGCCCCACCTACGAGCCGCCGTTCCCGCAGTGGTACTATAACGTGCTCCCCGCCGCCAAGGGTAAAACCGCCGACGGAATTCACAAAGTTTTCTCGGGCGGGACGAGACAAGCACGGTCGAGCATATCGCTCGTTATCTCATGCAGCTGGGGGAATGTTCGGCCGAGGAGACGTTCAGGGTTCGCTACTTCCCCGCCTCACTGACGGGTCCAGCTTTTCAGTGGTTCTCGTCCTTGCCGCCTGAGTCAGTGGCCAGGTGGAAAGATTTGGAGCGTAAATTCCACGCTCATTACTTCAGCGGCAGTTCTGAGAAGAAGTTGATTGACCTTGCCACCCTGAAGCAAAGGCACAGTGAAACACCGCTGGAATTCCTCAGAAGATTCAGAGAAGTCAAGGGCATGTGCTTCTCATTGAACTTGCCAGACGATCAGCTAGCCGATATGGCCGTCGCCGGGATGTTACCAGCCGTGCGCGAAAAGCTCTTTGGGATGGAGTTTGAAAACTTGGGCCAACTGTCGCAGAAATTATCCTTGATGAGCAATCAAGCATATGGCCTCAAGAAGGACCCCAAGTTTGGCAAGCAGCACGACATCGCTGACATCTACAATCAATTCTTGGACAAAGCTGATTTGTGCGGGGATTCTGATGACGAATTGGAGGTAGCTGCAGCAGAAATCTTGTGGGGTAAAGAGCCCCTGACAATGAATCAGCGGTGGGTCAGGCAGACCAAAGGAACCTACGACTTCGACATCACAAAGGCTGATAAGTTGTTTGAGCTCTTGGTAAAGGAAGGCCGAATCAAGTCGCTCCGAAGGGCACTCTATGCTTCGGCCTGATGGAGTCAAAGCGAAACGTTACTGCGGCTTTCATGACAGGGACTCGCACTCCATCAACGATTGCAGGGTCTTCAGGATGAGGATCCAGAAGGCTATCCAGGAGGGGCACCTCAAATTCGATAACAAGATGAAGCTGGATGGCCACCCCTTCCCGCAGAACATGCTCGGCTTCTCCATCAACGCGATAACAGCCGAAGAGAAAGGGAAAGTCAAGGTCCTGACCTCAGCCAGGTCCAAACAAGATGGATCAGTTGACCGGAGCGCCGGAGTGACCCTAGAGCAAGTGCGGGCGACGCCCCCGCGTTCTCAAAAGCCACATCGAGATTGGGGAATCGTCCAAGCCTAAACCCAAGGTGATGTCACGCATTCTCCTCAACAAATGGCGGCGTCGGATGGAAAAGGAGCGCTACCAAAAGCGTCGTCATGAGGAGGAGCAACAGCGCGGGGCCGAGGAAGATGCGCGCGAGTGGAATCGGGGAACAGCACGCGCGCGGCAGGAGCGCGCCCACCGGGGATGCGCCTTCTTCGAGCACTTCGCCGGAATGAGGGCCTAAAGCGCCCACATTAAAGAACTGTCCCGAATGCGGCGACGGGTATGCCGAGTACGGGCGAGAAAGCGCAATCGCCGATCCGTCCATGAAAGACTTGGAAGGGTTCACCCGAATGGGGATCGGCGGCAAAAAATTGAGGTTATAGATCACCCCGGGGAAGCGCCACGCCGATCTCGGGTGGGGCCGACCGGGAGGAGGACGAAGATGTCTACGTCCGGCGAAGGGGCGATGGTGCCCACCCGGTCTACGCAAAAGCCGAAGAGGCGGGTCCAACGCTTGAGGAACCGCGAGATGAAGCAAGCCGGGGTCCGGACGAGACGAAGTGGCGCCCCAAGGACCGGCCGGAAGGATCGAAGCGTCCAGTCCCTGCATGCATGGTATACTTCCCCGCCAAACGAGTTCATGGCTCCCGCTAACCGGGTGATGCGAGGAAGAAGCTTCCTTTGACGACGAGCAACCCGAGGAGATGATGGCGCAGCTGGTGCTTGCCAAGCAGGCCATCTTCGACAAGCCGGCCAAAAACCGCCACATGAGGCCGCTCTACTTGAGGGGGTACGTCAATGGCAAGCGATTGACCAAGATGTTCGTCGACGGTGGCGCGGCAGTCAATGTAATGCCGTACACCACCTTCAGGAAGCTTGGCATGACCCCGAGCGATCTGACACCAACAAGCATCATCCTAAACGACTTCGCCGGGAACCCTTCGGACACCAAGGGATGCGCTCACGTGGACTTGATGATCGGGTCCAAGACGCTGCTCACCACCTTCTTCGTCATCGAAGGGAAGGGAGCCTACGCCCGCTCGCTTGGGCGGGGACCGGATCCACGCCAACCGCCGCGTCCCATCCACTATGCATCAACGGCTCGATCCGGTGGGTGGACGATGAAATCGAGGTCGTCCGGGCGGATGACTGCGTGAGCGTGGCTAACATGGAACCGGCCCTTTCGGGGAGTACCAAGGCATCGATTGCTTCTCGGGGAAGGAGCGGGGGAGAAGGTCCCGTTGAACCCTGTCGGCGGTGACCAACAGCCGATTCAAGCAGTCGGCTCTTACAGTAATTTTTAATGGAGAACCCCGTGGATGGCACTGATGGCAAGCTTGGACGAGGATTCATGTCGGCCGATAAGCTGGAGGAAGTTGACATTGGAAGCGGTGATAAGCCAAGGCCGACGTTCATCAGTGCAAATTTGCAGCCAGACTTCAGGGGGAAACTAATTGAGCTTCTCAAAGAATATAAAGATTGCTTCGCCTGGGATTACTCGGAGATGCCTGGATTGGATCGGTCCATCGTCGAGCACCGGTTGCCAATCAAGCCCGGTTTCAAGCCATATAAGCAACCGCCCCGAAAATCTACAAGGATGAAGTATTGGCCGATGTGAAGAAGGAAATCGAAAGATTACTTGACGCAAACTTCGTTCGGCCCTGCAGATATGCGGAGTGGATTTCTAACATCGTCCCTGTGTATAAGAAAAATGGAAAAATGAGAGTTTGCATAGACTTCAGGGACCTAAACAGAGCTACTCCCATGGATGGATACCCAATGCCTATTGCCGATTTGCTGATTGACGCCGCTGCTGGGCACAAGGTGATTAGCTTTATGGATGGCAACGCAGGGTATAATCAGATCTTTATGGCAATAGAAGACATCTCGAAGACGGCCTTTAGGTGCCCTGGTCATATAGGCCTGTTTGAGTGGATCGTCATGACATTTGGGTTGAAAAATGCCGGTGCAACCTATCAGCGGGCCATGAATTACATTTTTCATGAGTTGATCGGCAAGACCGTGGAAATCTACATTGACGACGTGATGATCAAGTCCTTAAGCCATGGCACCCATCTGGAAGATGTGAAAAAGACCCTGGAATGCACCCGGAAGCATGGCCTGAAGATGAATCCAAACAAGTGTGCATTTGGGGTGTCAGCTGGAGAGTTCTTGGGGTTTTTGGTCCACGAAGGAGGGATCGAAGTTGGCAAAAAGAGCATGAAGGCTATTGATGAAGTCGTTCCTCCAACCAACCTCAAGGAGTTGCAATCACTGCTCGGCAAGATCAACTTCATGAGAAGGTTCATATCAAATTTATCACAGAAGGTGTTACCGTTCTCTCCGTTGCTAAAACTAAAGAAGGATCAGAAGTTCACATGGGGCGACGAACAACAAAAGGCTTTCGAAGAAATCAAGCAATACATGAAGGAGCCGCCGGTGCTGGTTCCTCCTCAGCTGAACAAGCCTTTCAAGTTGTACGTGGCGGCCGATACCCAAACTATTGGATCGGCCCTTATTCAAGAATTCGAAGGGAAGGAGCGGGTAGTAGCCTATCTTAGCCGAAAACTACTTGATCCTGAAACCAGGTATTCGGCTATAGAAAGATTATGTCTTTGCGTATACTACTCGTGTACAAAGTTTCGGCACTACTTGTTGATTGCCGAATGCACTGTGTACTCGAAGTTTGATGTGATAAAACATATGTTATCTATGCCAATTTTGAATGGTCGGGTTGGCAAATGGATTTTAGCTCTATCAGAATTCGAGTTGAAGTTCGAATCGGCAAAAGCCATCAAAGGTCAGGTCATTGCCGATTTTATAACTGAACACCGTGACCCTTCGATTGATCTGCTTGAAATTACCCCATGGGCTCTATTCTTCGACGGGTCATCATGTGGCAAAGGTGGGGGAGTAGGGATCCTACTAATTTCTCCCAGAGGCGAGATGTTCGAATTCGCCATTCCTATACAACCCACCGTCACAAATAACCAGGCTGAGTACGAGGCACTGCTTCGAGGGCTTCAATATTTGAGAGAAGCCGGGGCCGTTTCAGTTGAAATTTATGGAGATTCGTAGTTGGTCATCAAGCAATTGAACGGCCAAGACGAGTGCGAAGCGAGGCGCCGAGGAGTTACTACGAGGAATGCGAGAGAAATCTTGAAGGGCTTTCCACCGGTAACCCTCCAAAGACATTCCTAGAGAGCATAACGAGGAAGCAAACAAGGCCGGCTCGAGCGCCTCCGGTTATAAAGAGAGTCAAGAAGCATTTGCTGCAGAGGTGAGCGCACTGGGGACGGATCTTACAGAAGATGATTGGAGGAAAGAGATCGTTGATTATTTGAGAAATCCATCCCGAAAAGTCTCTAGGAAGCTCAGGTACAAGGCAATCAAGTTCGTTCTTCTGGACGACAATTTATTCTATAAGTCATTAGATGGAGTACTGCTACGATGCCTGGGTCCAGAAGAAGCCAAGAACATGATGAGCGAGGTGCACGATGGGATATGTGGAGCGCACCAATCGGCCTATCGCATGAAATGGGTCATTAGGCAGGCTGGATGCTTTTGGCCGACGATATTAGAGGACTGCTTTGAATATTACAGGGGGGTGTCAAGACCGCCGAGGTTCGGGAATATTCAAAGAGTCCCCGCATCAGCATTAAATCCCATCATCAAGCCATGGCCATTCGGGGGCCGGGGTATAGACTTGATTGGCCAAATTAATCCACCATCCGGCAAGGGGCATAAGTTCGTGCTTTTGGCTACGGATTACTTCACCAAATGGGTCGAGGCAATCCCACTCAAAAAGGTGACGTCGGAAAACATGATCGAATTCGTCAAGGAACACATCATCTATCGATTTGGGATTCCTCGACGATTACCACCGACCAAGGGGCACAATTCGTGTCATTGGAATTCGAGATTTTGCCGAAAGCATGGGAATTAAACTCGTTTAATTCTTCCCCATACTATGCCCAAGCTAATGGTCAAGCGAGAGGCTTCTAACAAGATCATGATCAAGCTTATACGGAAGAAGATCGACCGAAGCCGAAGAAATGGCATTCGGTACTCGGTGAAGCACCGTGGGCTTACCGAATGGCCCCCCATGGAGCTACAAAGACTTCTCCTTACGAGTTGGTTTACGGGCATCACGCGATCTTGCCCCGGGAAATGCAATCGAGTCAAGGAGAGTAGTGCCGCAAAAGGATTTGAGCTCCAAGGATTACGGTGGCCTAATGATGGATGAGTTAGAAGATTTGCATATGATCCGTCTCGGGGCCCCGGAGAACGTCGAAAAAAACAAGCCGCGGGTCGCCAAATACTATAACAAGAAAGTAAAAGTAAAGCAATTTACAGAAGGCGATCTAGTTTGGAAAGCGCTACTGCCGATTGGAACTAAATACAGTGAATTCGGCAAATGGTCCCCTAACTGGGAGGGGCCTTTTCGTGTGGTCAGATGCATTCCTGGTAATGCATACATATTGAAAACTTTGCTAGGAGAGGAGTTTTCCGCCGCAATAAATGGAAGATATCTGAAGAAGTATTATCCTAGCATTGAAATCGATCGATGATTATACACATCTGACACAGAAACAGCCGGCGCTCAGGGATGAGGCCGCCTTTAGAACAAAAATCCATGAACAAAAGAAAATGGCCAGTGCCTGATGCATTGCCCTTAGCTCAATACTACACTACAACTGGTTTCTTGCAGGATTATACATAGCAGCCCTGAAGGCCAAGTCCCCTAAGGGAGGGAAGCAGAAGGCGTGGAGTAAGAAGCGAAAGTATGGTTCAATCTTTTCTTTGCTTCTTCGGCCGTCGCTCCCTCTTCGCTTGTTCCGAGACCACCGTGACGGCGACTTGGAACGCACGAGGATGACCACGATTGGCGGCCTCTACCAAGCTATCCCAGGCCGCCTTCAGGTTGCCGTACCTGTCAGAGACATCTGGAGCAAAAGAGTCAAGGTTAGGGGCAAGAAATCCAGATGCAAACATGAAGGGGGACAGAAGCGTTTACCCCCTACTAGCGCTTCCAGCGCCATGCGACGCTCGCGTTCGGCTTGACAGCGGACGGACATGTCCCTGAGGTCACGCTCCAGGTGCCGAGCACGGCGGCGCGTTGTACCGATGGATGACCCCTTGCTCGAGCGTGGCATCCTCCGCCTCGAGAGAAGAATCGGAGGAGATGTACTCAGGAACATCTTCGGTTCCGATGATTTCTTCAGGAAGCAAATCAAGGCTGAAAGAGGCAGAGGAAAACATGAAGCGCAAGATCAAGCAGAAGGACAAGGAGCGGATCAAGAAATAACTCACTTCCGAATCGTACGCTTCCTTGACGAGCCGCTCCCCTGAGGTTGTTTACCCTTGTCCATGGCGTTGGGGTTTTTTCTTCTAGCAGCAGAAGAAGAGACGAGAAGTGATGGAGGAGTGTGCGAGTGGATTTGCAGAGCACCCCACGGGCTATTTTATTGACCAAGGGGGCGCATTGGGAGTGATGATCCGGCCGTACACACCGTGGGGAATACCAAGCGGCGGGGGTTTCCACCGAGTGCGAAGGGTTTCTTTTGAACAAGTATTTGCGGATTGCCGAATTGGGATCCTTTGTGGATCTTGCGCCAAGGGGCGCTTGTTTGCGAGCGTTCGGCTACAGACAGTTCCCAGATGCATTCGAAGAGGACAAGTTCACAGATGCAAATGCGAGGGGAAATATCACGGAACAAATGCAGATTCCAAAAGTTCATCATATATTGCCGACATTTACACATCCCTAGTACAATCTAATCAAAGAGTCTGTTCAGCACAGACTGGGGATGGGTAATTTCGGCAATGGCGTCGCCGTGGCCGTCGAGGCGCTCCAGGATGAGCTCGATCTCGTCGATATCCTCCGGCGCGCCGCCCTGGAAGCCACGCGGCCTGGTGGAATAGTCGACGTCCGTATGCGTCGCCATCGCAGCCGAGTGCCCAAGGTGGTGCCCGCACGAACACCATGGACGGCCACCTCGTCAATGCGGCGCTCCACCGCGGCCAGGCGCTCCGCCGGCGTGTCGCCGTGAGCGTTCACCATCTCCGCCAGCTGCTCTACCAGCGCTTTTAGCTGGTTGAGCTCAGCATCACGGGCTGCAAAAGACAAACAAGAAGGGGTTAGCACCAAAGGCTGGACTAAATCAAGAATCAGAACCATACCATCAATGGCTTCCAGCAGCTGTTTCCGCTGGTCCTCCCACTCTAGTTCGGCCACGCCCGCATTTTTGGAGACGGCCTCCAGCTCAAGACGAGACGCCTCTAGCTCCTCCTTGAAGCGAATAGCGTCTGCTTCCCCGTACGGCACCGGGGAGTGGCCATCGGACTCCGAAGAGTCATCAGGGAGGGGCTGATTGGCCGGCGCGCGGGGCGAATTCCACTGAATCAAACTGAAGGGGGGAGATGATTGTCAAGGCAAAGGAAGATCAAAAGGAAGATCGACAAGGAGAAATTGACGATCATTACCGCCTGCGCGCATTAGCGCTGCTTCCCTCAGCCTCGTCGGAGGCGCGGCGGCGGTTGAGGCGGCGCACCATTACGGTTTGGGGATGTGCACTGTTTGCAAGAAGGCCAGAGATTGGCAAAGATTCGAGAGCTAGAAGGCCTGGTGGATAGCTAGGGGCACCTATGGCAACATTTATAGGCCTGGCAGGGTAATTGTGGCCCCGAATCGTGGCTGTGGACCGTGGCGCACGTCCCAATAAAATCGGAAGGCGGAGAGTATCCAGATTGGTCAATCCGCTCTTATCCGCGAGAATCCTACGGTACCAAGTCTTCCAGCCCGCGATTGGGGGCAAAGGCCAGTTCTTGAACGCATCTTGCCACTGAGAAGGTGGAGGTAAAGCTACCTTGAAAGGGATTCTCTGAGATTCAGCGGCAATGAAATCTCGAGGGTCAGGATTCCCTTCAGGACCAAGATAATAAGATTGCGAATTGGCCTCAATAGGAATCAGAAGGGCAGTAGACGATTCCTGGAAGAGAGCGGAAGAGGAAAAATCTCAGGTAAAATTGAAAACCTAATGCCGAACAAAGGTTTGGAGGGGTGAAGTTACCTGAGCAGCTTGGTTCTGAGTTGCCATTGGAGATTCGAGTTCGGAACGAAGGGGATCTAGGGTTGGATCTGAACGAAGAATCCGGCGGATTGCGAAGAACAGGTGTTGACAGGTTTGGCTCAAGGATTCGTGGCTGAAGTCAATTGTGGAACAAAATTACTTTTATCCCACAATTGAAGGGGCATGTGTTAACACCAAAATTTGGTAAGGAGTATGACATGTGGGTCCAATTCGGAAAAGAGTCCGTCTGGTGGAAGGAAAGGCATCTTCGGAGATTTTCGGCAGAAGGATCCGCGGTCGGCTATCTGCTCCAGTTCGGCAAAGGAACAGTAGAGCTGATTTTGCGGGATTGGACGGTGACGTGGCTCGATCAGGGGAAAGCGAATGGATGGACAGGCGATCAAGTTTAGTTAGGCAATGAATCCATTCGCAATTGTAATCAGCAGGGTATAAATATGATCCCTGGATGTATGTAAAAGGACACGTTCATTCCTCAATACACACCGGCCTTACGCCAAACCCTAGAGTCCCTTGTCGTGTCGTCGAGTTTCTTCGAGAGGACCAATCGATCCGTCGACCTCCGTGAGTACCGGCAACCTTGCATCATGTCTAGTATCATGCGGTGGATTTAGATCTGATGCAAGTAGTCTTGTTACCATGCTTCGTGTCATGCGGTAGATTCAAGCTTGGTTCAAGAGGGTTTCTTGTTAGATCATGAGCCATGCGGTAGGCTAAGGTTTAGCTCGAAGCTAGTTATCGGCTCTATTGGATTTTGGCAAGATCCAGTAGATTCATTAAGTTACCCTGTGTTATCATGAGTTTTGCTTTATGTTTTAATTCATGTAATACACTTTTGCCCAATCTAGATGGGTTTGGATCGGCTCTTTTCCTTTTAAGATCCGTGCACGAGCGGGTTTCGTATTTTGACGCGTGGATCTCGTGCTCTCCGATAGCCGAAACCGAATCGATCTAGGTTGTTACATGTTGCGGGTTCAAGCTTGCTTTGTTAGTATAAATCTTGAAAGAGCCGGGTATCATGCGGTAGATGCGGGTTTTTGGGTTGCTTTGGAGCTAGTCATCCGGTGGATTAGATTTCCAATTCAAGCTCGATAGATTTATTCACGTGGTAATGTTTGTTCCTTCTTCATGGACCCCGAATCGGTACTGTTCGGCCCGCATTCGGTTATATCTTCACGAGTAGATCACGTGCGTTATTTATGTTTTAAAAGACGTATGCTTCTAGCTTTCCATATTTAGGTTGTATCATGCGGTGGATAGATCTATTTGTGGAAAGTGGTGCGTTCTTTCATGCAAGTTGTATCATGCGGTGGATAGATTTGCTGATATCGTGCCCGACAGATCTTAAAGTAATTAGACATGCGGTAGACTAATGCTTTGGATCCATGCATGTTTATTTTAATACATGATCATGTTCGTGCTCTACTTCATTTAATGTTAATCTTCATGAGGATCGGTTGTGGCTTGGCACATGCATCCATGTTTATTCAAAGATCGATCGTTGTCATGACTTACGTCATCCGTTCGGCAATGTTCTTTTTTCTTTCACGGTTACCCGAATGGTCGTGGTTCTTTGACAGGTAGCTTCGCATAGCTACATGTCGTCTTGCTTGGCTTCTTAGCCGTAAATATGGAACTGCCTGGTACTACCCGGTAGGTTCCAAGTTTTTGGTATTTAACTGTTTCATCTTTTGTTAATTTTCAGGAAAAATTGACTGGCACGTCACTTTCTCTCTGCGCGTGCGAAGCTAAGCTTTTCGGCTTGCTGTGTGATTGGCGCTGAGTGCACATTTTGCGTCAACAGCTTAAGGTTAGCTACCATGCCGTAAAGGGAGTAGAGCTCCAATGCTTCCTTGGATCCATTCAATACGCCGTGTCCATCAAAGGTCTAGTCATGAATACCTTCGCGTAGTGACAGTACGAGAGGAGGGAAAGGGCGAAACCGTGGTCACAACCCTGATAGATTAGATTGGTTTTCATGT
Source organism: Cenchrus americanus (assembly GCA_947561735.1). Taxonomy (NCBI): domain Eukaryota; kingdom Viridiplantae; phylum Streptophyta; class Magnoliopsida; order Poales; family Poaceae; genus Cenchrus; species Cenchrus americanus. The sequence continues at coordinate 196,738,036 of OX387242.1, forward strand.
CTTTAAGCGATTGCATGCTCTAGTATCATAGACCCGTGGGCGAGTGTCTTTTATCTTGATATCTTAATCATTCTCTCTAGTGTAGTTTAGTTGTTTTCTAGTTTAATAGTAAGTTAGGGTTTTAGTAGCTAGTGTGTCATTGTAGATCGAATGCTTGTAATCCCCTTGCTCCGCGGATTGACAAGAACCTTGGGAATCCCGTGGTGAAAAAGGTGTGGGGTCCGTACGCTTGCGGATCGTAGAGGGATACGTCTTTTATCCGTCAACACTCCTCTCGCTTCTTTTTGAAGCAAAACTCATCTTTATGGCCATCTCTCCCACAATAGCCACAATGGAACCTCACAAGCTTAGGCTTAGGCTCGGGTTGTGGCTGCTCACTTGGTTTCTCTCCACTCAACCTCTCCACCGGTTTCTCCTCACTAGCCTTCTCACTCTCTTTCCCAAAGAACACTTTCTCGGAAGTGCTCACAAACTTGATAGGCTTTTGGAGATCATTTGTATGTGTAGGAAACACGGGTGGAGCTGGGGTTGTGTCTAGTCGGTTCCTAAGATGGTTAGGCTTAGGTGGAAAATCATTTTTGTGGTGGGTTTTTGGTGGCTCTGGGATATTCTCTCCACTTCCCTCACCAACCTTGTTTGCCCCAAGTCCCTCACCATCCTGCCTCTTAAATGCCTCGATCATCATCCTCAACTGAGGCTCATGACCAGACAACCAACCCATCAACTTTCTCAGCTCATCATTCTCATCCTGCAAATGATCAACATAATGTGCAAGTTCCAAATTCTTCAAAGCATGCATTTCACAGGTAGAGCAAGATGTAGGAATTGGTTCTTTCAACTTAGCCTCAAGAGAAACAGTGTAAGCATGCATCTCATCAATTTTAGCATGCAAAACAGGGCAAGAAGTGCAAGCACCTAGCAAAGCAGATCTAGATTTAAGCTCAGCCACTTCAACCCTAAGCACATGTAGTTCCTCACACTTGGAGGCATACTTTTCCTTGAACAAAGTAAGATCAGCAAGGAAAATAGAGCAATCAGCACAATCAACCTCATCAGAAACAACAGGGCTAGCCTTAAGGGAATCAATCTCAAGCTTGCTATCAAGAACCTGTGTTTCTAGCTTAGCCACCCTAGTCCTAGCATCCTAGAGTGAAGCCCTAAGCTCTTTTCTCATTTTCTTTGCCTCTCTAAGCATGTCATCACGATTATCAAGCAAAGTACCAAGCTGTTCATTTTCCTGGCGCAAGAAGGGAAGTTCATCACGCACCTCATCGTCGGAGTCGGAGTCCGAGTCGCTCTGTGTGCTCTTCTTACTGCCGGAGCTCAGCGCCATGGTGCAGAAGCCGTCTCTAGCGAAGTAGCTCAGCCTGCTCAGGTTCTTGGACGACATCCTACTCTTGCGACGATCGCCTTCTTCTTCACTGCTGCTTGAGCTCAAGTTGGAGTACGCGGAACCGGAGTCGACGTCGCTCGCTCCCACCATTGCTCGTGCCTTGCATCGGCTCTCCTTCTTCCTCGATCGTTGCTCGTCCTTGTGCTTGTTTTTGAGCTTGCTCTTGTGGTCACGCCTCGATCGGTACTTGCCATCCATCCTTGACTTGTGCTTGTAGCCATCCTTGTTCTCGACCTTCTCTAGGCAGTCAGCGACAAAGTGTCCCGGCTTGCCGCACTAGAAGCATGTCCTCGTGTTCCTCCTCATGTTCACCCAGTTCTCGTGTAGCCTCTCGAACCTCCTCGTCAGCAACGCCAGCTCGTCCTCTCCAAGCACGTTGAACTCCTCATCTGGCATAGACATCAAAGAGAACAAAGAGAATATCCTGGTGGATGGGTTAGTGTTAGCCTTTCCTTTCGAACCACCAATGAGGGCAAGACTATGGGAATCAGTCGGACCCTCGAACTTGGCTGTCATGCCCCTATCCACCTCAGTCGACTTGAGCTTCGAGAACAGCTCGTTCACCGTTAGAGTATCATACTTTTCCGACTCCACAATAGCCTTGAACTTTCCGCCCCAAATCGTACGATCCAAAGAGTGTAAGAGCTTGACAGCTCTATCATGATCATCGTACGGGAGCACATCCACATTGGCCCTCATGTTGTTCACAACCACCGTGAACCTCTGAAACAAGGCATCGATAGACTCACCGGGGAGATGAGTGAAGTTCTCGTACTCTCTTCGGTAGGTCGCATACATCTGTGCCTGAACCTGGGCATTCCCAACATGATCCTCCTTCAACACCAACCAGATGCTACAAGCCAAGTGCTCGGTGTGCACCCGATCGAACATAGGCTGACACAAAGCACGAAACAAGTAGTCGACCACCTTATTGTTGGCGTCGAACATGCCCCTCGATCCTTGAGCGAGGAAGTTCATCGGTTGGACATAGCATGTGTCCACCGTGACATCCCAAAGGATCTGACCCTTTCCTCGGAGAAACGCAGCTATCCGCTTACTCCACATCTGGTAGTTCTTGCCATCGAAGTGTGGAGGACCCAACCCCATTCCTGGTACGCCATCCTTGAATCTTAGACTGATTAGAGTCAATAAAGACCCGAACCGGCTCTGATACCACTTGAAGGACCGATACGGCGAACCAGAGAGGGGGGGGGGAGTGAATGGGAGCCGATAAAAATTCTTCTAGATGGAGATGAAACTCCAACAAGATGAACACAGCTTCCAACACACGTCTCCGACTCACTACCCAAGTTGGCCAAGCCCACGTAGTCACTGGAGTGCCACTGGACCTAGGAACCAACACACAACCTTCCGACCCGAGAACGCAGCGGAACACCAAACCTCGAGTCCACTGACCAACACCGGTCAGACTGGTGAGCACCACCGGTCAGACCGGTCCCTGCTGGTGAGAGTCGATGACTTCCACAGAAAGGCTTCACACCGGTCAGGCCGGTGAGACACACCAATCAGACCGGTCTAAGCCTAAAAGCCCCCAAATCACCAACCAGGCCTACCGACATCCAAACTGACCCAAACTCGAAACAGCCCCAACACAGGACAACAACAAACTCACCCAGATGTTCACCTGATCAAAAATACACCAAGGGTTGCACCGGTCAGACCGGTCAAGAGCACCGGTCAGAACGGTGTAGCCTGGGCAGCTCGGGATGAACAGCACCCGCGGGTCAACTCCCCCAAAACCAAACTTCAATCTCCCGAATCGCTCCACGAACTTGAACAAGACATTGGGGATAGAAGGAACACCTCATGAGGAGTCCATAGCCAATTTTAATCCCACCAAAACTTGTCCAAAAAGGAGGAATCGAAGAAATCTTGCCAAGAACACCTCTAACCCTAGAACTCGGAAAACCCCAAAATAGAGCCCCTTTACTCGCGGATTTGGGAGGGGAATCACAGCCCAAGAACCATGAAGGATTCCCACAAATTCCCCCCATCAAATCCCCAAGAGCAATGTCCCGAAAACAATCCAAAGAAATCACCAAGAGAGGGCTTCGAAAATCACCACCAAGAACAACCGGGAACAACACATCCAAACCTTGAGGAACCATGCCGAATCATCTATACATTCCACTAAGGTTCATACAAGGTCTAGCTTGCCGCCCGATCATCCAACCTCTCAACAAGATCTCACCATGAAGCTCTCAAGCTTGTCCTATGGAAATCCTAAGAAAATAGGAAGGGAAAATAGGAAAGCAAATGAACTAGGGTTCCAAGAGTTTGGCTACCATCCTCTCACCTCATGGGTTATATGGAGGCAACCGAAAGTCTAAAATACCCTTTCCTAACAACTAGGGATACAAGCCCCTCAAGGGCGGTTTTGGAAGTCTTCAAGCTTTCTCCATCGGACGAATGCCCGGCGACCGCAACCTGCTTAGCCTCGACGCAAGCCATGCGATCCCGACGCGTGTCCTCCGCTTCGAAGATTCCGGACTGCGTCGTCACACACCGGTCAGACCGGTGCTCCTCACCGGTCAGACCGGTACCCACCGACCGGCCGGGACCGGCTGCACCGGCCGGCACCGCCGCAAAGACCGTCTTCGGTTCTTCGGTCTTGGCTTTGCGGATGAACCAAGGAACCCAGTGGTTTTCTGGTGAACCACCGGAAACCCCACGAACTCGGTGTAGTTTCCGCCAATCACCACTTATGACTCGGCTCCCACGTAGTTCCGACTCGACCTTGGTTTTGAGGCTCTACCAAGAAACCGTCCATGACTTCATCTTGCTGTTCATGCCACCATGCGGCCTGCACTTGACCCTGCAGGCCACCGGGTCCCTCGAACGAAGCCTACTTGTCTTCTGCACACCTGGAGGCCTCACCGGCGACAACCTTTCGCGCTTGTTCTTCACCTGCACCAACACCAGTCAAGTCGCAATCTGCACCTGCAATACTTAGCCAAGAATCAGTCCACGCAACGTTGTCAATCACTGTTGACGGTCAAAAGTTGTATCAAAGTTCATTTAGACTTGCAAGCGGACAAGTCTCCCGTCGTAGTCAAGGGACCCTTCTTCCCTCGAGTGGTGAACCCAAGGTATCGAATCCGTGGAACAAATGTGTGACGCAAAAGTTGATCTAGTAAAGCCAAGTAACTTCAATCTTCGATAAAAGAGAAACCCTAATGCATCTAGGTAAAAGACACGAAACTAATCTAATATACCAAAGACCGGAGAAAACAAAGTAAGATTGGGTAGATAAACCGATCTAGAGGGATCGGGGTAAGCCTTTTGTTGACGTTCCAAGCAAGAGAAGAAGTAGCAAATCGAATCTTAATAGCAGCATCTATAAATCGTGGTTTCCCGTCCAAATCCAAAAACATCCGCCTTTCGGAACCCCCGTTCTGTCACAACGTATCCCTACTCATGCGGGGAGCTTAGGGCAAGTCAAAAGACAAGTCGAGATTCTTTCGGAAGATCCGGCGTGTACCTCTAGCCACCGCGGCTACAAGAACACCCTATGTAATCTATCTCGAGAATAGAATTGGAATATGCAAAGCCGATCAAAAAACGAAATCTTCGAGGAAACACTTGATCGCTAGGAAAAGATTCAACTTGATAATTCAACTATAACAATGATACATACACAAGATCACCACCGGGATCCTTACTTGATCTTGCTTCTAGCTCCGGCAACTCCGACGTGGTCTTCCGTGCAAGGTTCCCACGTCGGCTAGGGAAACCCTAGTCAACTAGCTCGACCCTCTCCTCTCCGAGATGGTGTCCCTCTCTTCTCTGCTCCTCGGCGGACAATGACGAATTCTCTCTTGCGTGGCTCTCAGTCAGGGGGCTATAAATAGCCTGATTGGCGGCTAGGGCAAAGGGGAGCCTCACTGGGCCCCCGGACAGGCCGGGCCGACCGGCCTGGGCCGGCCGGCCTGGGCCTATCCAGGCCCAGTCCGAGGCCTCCTTTGCTCTACGTCGGTTCCCTTGCTTCCTGGATGTTTCCCCCTTCTGCATGTAGGTCCATGTCGTCAGTTTCTATCCGAATTGGACACAACTCCTTGTCTTGCAAGATTCAACACTTTTCTGGTCAGGTCCTCGGAGTTTGTCGTCTTCTCGGATCAAGTCCCTGGCTTCTTGGAGTTAAGTTTGCTTCATTACATGACCTTGCACTTGATCATACATGAGAAAACATAATGCTCTCAAAATTTTAATTCGTTAAAGTTCCATAATGTACTAGCCTTCATCTCTACGGAGGGTACGTTCTTATTAAGCTTATCCCACGAGTATTATCATGCTCACAAAGTTTAAATAGATCTCAGAATTTTTGAAATAAAGAACGAGATAAAGAAAAGCTAAACCAAGTTCACAAATTTAAATCATCTTGCATATTGCTCATGAACTCTCATCTCGCTTGTCTCTCAAGCCTATATATTCTACTCCTTTCCCTCTCATAACATATATGTGTGGTAGGCTTTATATGGAGCTTTGGGAAAGTTTAGTCCTAACAAGATTTTATAAATGAGGTGTTGTCAAAACAAGACAAGCTTCTCATGGTCTTACCGAGACTCGTCAAAAAGGTCATTGGAAAATAATGTTAAATCAAGGAGGGGAAAGAGAAAAAACACACACACTTTAGATGAGTGGACATGTGCAAATGGCAAAGTGTGATCCCGAGGCACAAAGGAAGTCCTCGTTATCGGATTGCACATGGTTGGAAAATGAGAATGGATCTTTTAAACTTGAAGCCTTGAATGCACTTTTAGAGAACCGGGGAGTTCACTTTACGCATATATTTTTTTCTCTTTCTCATATTTCTCATTCTTTTCTTTCTTTCTTTCTTTCTTTCTTTCATTCATTCATTATATATATATTTTTTCTTGTGAGACTTTCACCTTGGAAGTCACGTACATCGCCTTTGAATTTTTTTCATTCATTATTTTTTTTAAAATACTCCCCTTTGAACCCTAGTTCATTGACAACGTTGTGTGGACTGATTCTTGGCTAAGTATTGCAGGTGCAGGTTGCGACTTGACTGGTGTTGGTGCATGTGAAGAACAAGCGCGAAAGGTCGTCACCGGTGAGGCCTCCAGGTGTGGAGAAGACAAGTAGGCTTCGTTCGAGGGACCCGATGGCCAGCGGGGTCAAGTGCGGGCCACATGGTGGCATGAACAGCAAGATGAAGTCATGGATGGTTTCTTGGTTGAGCGTCAAAACCAAGGTCGAGCCGGGACTACGTGGGAGCCGAGTCATGGGTGGCGATTGGCGAAGGCTACACCGAGTTCGCGGGGTTTCCAGTGGTTCACCAGAAAACCACTGGGTTCCTTGGTTGATCCACAAAGCCAAAACCGGAGAACCGAAGATGGTGTTGCAGCAGCTCCAGACCGGTCTGACCGGTGGGTCTGACCGGTCTGACCAGTGAGGAGCACCGGCCTGACCGGTGTGCGACGATGCAGTCCGAAATCTTCGAAGCGGAGGACACGCGTGGGGATCGCATGGCTTGCGTCGAGGCAAAGCAGGGTGCGGTCGCCGGGCATCCATCCGATGGAGAAAATCTGAATACTTCCAAAACCGCCCTTGAGGGGCTTGTATCCCTAGTTATTGAGTAAGGGTATTTTAGACTTTCGGTTGCCTCCATATAACCCATGAGGTGAGAGGATGGCAGCCATCTCTTGGAACCCTAGTTCATTTGCTTTCCTATTTTCACTTCCTATTTTCTTAGGATTTCCATAGGACTAGCTTGAGAGCTTCATGGTAAGATTTTTTGAGAGGGCTAGATGATCGGGCGGCAAGCTACACCTTGTATGAACCTCTTTGGTATGTATAGATGATTTGACGTGGTTCCTTAAGGCTTGGATGTGTCTTTCTCGTTTTTCCTTTTTGGTGATTTTCGGAGCCTTTTCTTGGGTTTTTTGTTCTTCGCTCGATTCGTCGATTTGAGGGCGTTTCTCTCCGGATTTCTTTGAGGGGATCATGGGTGAGTGCCTTGTGCCTCTTTGTGGATGATCTTGACCCTTCAAACGCCGGATTTGGCCTTTGATTCACTGACTTTTTGATGAACCCTAGGTCATAGTGTTCTTGGCAAGGATTTGTGATTCCGGGAGTTGAAGGGAGTTTGAGACCGTAATTTTTGGGGAATAACCTCTCCTTGGGGTGTTCATCGTCTCCCCAAAAATTTCGTCTCAAGACTCCAAGTAGTTTGGGAGATCCTTTGATCAAAAGTTTGGGGCGAATTCGTGGGTAGTTTTCTGGGTTGTCCCGGGTGATCCGGTTACCTGTGTCGGGTGACCCGAAGGGGATCGGTTGATTTGATCACTTGTGCCCGTGTGACCCGGTGTGGCTCTGTAAGGCTCAGGGTGACCCGGACACTTGTGCTGGTTGACCCGGTAGGTCTCAGCCTTCTTCGTTGTTTGCTAAAGTTCTTTCGTGTTTGCTTCCGCTTTGCTTCCTAGGCTTTCAAGCTTTGTTCCTAAGGTATCAAGAGAGGTTTGTGTGTGGTTCTGCTTGTTTGTGTGTGACTCGGAGTTGCGATTAGGATATAGGCCGAGTTCTTTTGAGAAAGAATTTTTATCGGCTCCCATTCACTCCCCCCTCTCTGGTTCGCTATTTCGGTCCTTCAGCCAAAGACACCAACCATCATCTGTCGGAAGCTATTAAAAAATGCAGTGTTGTGTCTGGCCATTATTTCTTCCATAGCTTGCCGCACCATAGAAAAAGCTTCTTGTTTCTCTGCAGCAGCAGTGGCATCAGTCTCTCCTGGCATCAGAACTCTTGGCATCTCTGTCCTGAGGAATGGCACACCACTCCTATTATTGGAAAAAGACAACAAACACTTCTGCTGGAACTGCTCCACAGCCTCTTTCAATATCAGTTGATGTTCTGAAGACAGTTCATTCAAGGTGACATCCAGGACAACTTGGATTTCAGGCATCTTGATCAACTTGAGTGTCCCACCGGGTGTGCCAAAAAGTGTGTTGACGTAAAACCAGCACCTCACGCCAAGCACATAGCAATCCGGATTAGCTGGCTTCACACACATGACCCGGGCATCGAAATCCAGAAGCGTGCCAGTCAATTTTCCCTAAAACTGACAAAGGATGAAAACAGTTAGATAAAACATGGAACTTGTCGGGTGATACCAGACAGTTCCGTATTGACGGCTATAAAGCCAGTTAGAACGACATGTAGCTACAAACAAGCTATCTGTCAACAATTTAAACATCATTCGGGAATTGATAAAGCGTGCAAACAGAGCACTGTCGAATGTATGACGTTGTTGACGGTGAAAATCCGTCAACCTAGCCATGAGTTTACCTTCGGTGTTGGCATAACTTTTGTATCTTATTCATTGGTACTAACCCCCGTGGTATAACAAGTTCACTTGTGCATGTCGGTTTTGGAGTTATGTGTTTACACAGGGTTTTAACGTTGAAAGCAAGACTTCCGGGATAAGTTCATTAAGCACCTCATGACAAGACCTTGAAGCCCAATACAAGTCAAGCAATGAAGTGAACATAACTCCAAGAGCCCAAGGACCAAGCCCGAGGAGATGATAAACTCCGAGGACTGAACCAGAAAAGTGCTAAATCTTGCAAGACAAGGAGTTGAGTCCAATTCGGAGAGAAACCGACGTCAAGGGCCCACATGCAAAAGGGGAGAACATCTAGAAGACGTGGGAAGCAACACCGGCGAAGCAGCCGCGAGATGGGCCGAATTGGGCCCAGCCGGCCGGCCGGCCGGCCGGCCGGCCCAGCCCCACCCGGGGCCCAATCGGCCTCTCCTTTGACCTAATTGCTTCTCGGGCTATAAATAGCCCCCCGACCGAGAGCCACGCGGAACCGAAGTCGTATTCCGCCGCCGAGGAGCGAGAGAAGCTTGAGGGACACCAACTTGAAGATGAGGGTCGTGCTAGTTGTCTAGGGTTTCCCTGGCCGACGTGGGAACCTTGCATGGAAGACCACGTCGGAGCTCCGGAGCGAGGATCAAGATCGAGGGAGGGCCCCGGTGGTGATCTTGTTCATGTAATCATTCATGGTGAAGTTTGTAAGTGAATTCGATTTCTAGCGATCAAGTTCCTTCTCGATGATTTTGTTTTCTTCTTGGTTTTGCTTCTTCTACGATCTATACTTAAGATAGATTACATAGGGTGCTCTTGTAGCCGCGGTGGCTAGAGGTGCATACCGGACCGGCCAAGTGATTTCAACTTGTTCTATCGAACTCGCCCTAAGCTCCCCGCACGAATAGGGATATGTTGTGACAGAACGGGGGTCTCGAAAGGCGGATGTTTTCGGAGTCGAATGGGAAGGCCACGATTTAAAGATGCTTTTAATGAGATTCGCTTTGCTATCTTCATCTATCTTGTTTGGAGCTACAACATAAGCATGATCTAGATTCTCTAGATTGGTTATCTTTTGCTTTCTCTTGCTACCTCTTTAGTAGATTAGATTAGATTCGTTTTCTTTATGAGTTAGTAGATTAGATGCAACTTACCTTCATAAGATAGCTTACCTTGCTTTACTAGATTGAATCCTTGCGTTGCACATTGTTCCACTGATTCGATACCTTGGGTTCACCACTCGAGGGAAGAAGGGTCCCTTGACTACGACGGGAGACTTGTCCGCTTGCAAGTCATAAACGAACTTTGATACAACTATTAACCGTCAACAAGCCCCTTTTTCTGGCGCCGTTGCCGGGGAACAAGCAATCAAGATCCGATCTAGTATCGCTTATCTTTCAGCTTTTCTTTTGATTTTCTTTTGCATCTCTTATGTTTGATCATCCCCAAAAAGAAAAAAAAAGAGTCAATCTAATCTAGTTTTGATTAACCCTAGTTTTTATGTTAAGATTTTTGTTTTATTACTAACCCTAATCGGAGATGGTTGGCTACCTCTCCAAGAAACCCAAACTTTTTTGTGGATGATCCGGGAAAACTTTACGAGCAAAGGTGACGTGCAACACAAGCTCGAAGGACCATCAAAATCTCCAAGGGAATCACCCCCTCCAAGTCAAGACGCCGGAAGGCCGTTCAAGATCAACGAGGATGGAGAAGATGGAGACGGAGAAAGAAGCTCAACACCTAAAGGCTGCCAAGGCAAGATCCACATGCAAGGAGTGTGAAGTGTTCATCGTGATGAAGATGCTAGAGACGCAAGTGGGACAACTTGCCGGGCGCCCGATGGTGACAAAGAAGAATATCCGAGACAACTCCAAGGTCCCAAGATGGCGAAGGCTACTCAAACTCATTCGGGAGAGATGAAGGATCACACTAGAGACCATGAAGATCACGACCGAAGGACCGGAGTTCGAGATGCTGAGCCACAAGGAAGATGTTGCATCCGTCAAGACCAAAGGACAAAGCCAGCCTGTGAAGACCAAAAAAATTGACTAAGCCAAAGTGAGTACCCAAGATTGCAACGCCCACAAAGAGCGTTGATCCGGAGTAATCAAGTGAAGAAGTCTAGCCATGGACTATAAACGAAGCGCTAGACGGGAGGCAACCCGTTTCGTCGAGTCAAGAATAAGCTACCGGGAGGACAACCCGATTCCAGGTTTTTCAAGTCTTTTTAAATTTAATTCAGTTCTGAATTTTACTACGCAAAACCTTAGACTTAGAATGGTTGAACAATATTAGAGACATAATTCTTGGTTGAATATTTTGCTTGATCATAAACCCTTTACATGAACCATCCTATGTGATTGTTTGCTTCTTTTTCGAGAAACCACAACCAAAAAGAAAAAAAAATTTCAGAACCTAACTCAACCCTTCACCCTCATTATGGTGCTATGGTTGACTTGTTTTTCATGCTAAAAACACACGAGTAGAGCCACGACTTGTATCTAGATGTTATTTAAATTTCAGCACGTGGTAGGACTCGCGTGAGCCTAGAAACTTGATTTTTGGTTGGTTAAAAAATCCATATCCTTGGTTTCTCTAAGATTAGAATTTTTCTAAGCCTTACTTAATTTTATTTCATTCAAAATCTCTCTCATCTAATCGAAATTAGGACCTAAACCTATGCCCCCATGATCAAGCTGGGAAAAGCTTGCTGTCAACCAATGAAGGCAAACTATACCGGTGAGACCGAAATCGACGTAATAAAAAAATATTTTCGACTTGCATTTGTTTTTAATGGTTTAAAAACTTCTCTAAAATTATGTTCGAGCTCTTGCATGGCTCTGAAAAATATTTTTAAATTTCGAAATAAGAGGAGTTCTTAGCCTTAAACACACTTAAAGGGAGGCAATCTAGTTAACCTAACCATGCATGCACCATGATACATCACGGGATGCCCCTCCAACATATTTAAACCACATGCAAAGTAAAAGCATGGGGGGGCAGCCAAGGCTTTGTTTTGTAGGAATATCATGGATGCATGTGAGGCAAGGGAGTATGGAAGTGAGTCAAAGCGAAAACATCAAGTGGAAGGAGCAATAGTGCAAGCGAAGGAGTGGACGGGAACGTTTGGAAGGTGTACGCGATCACGAAGCAACATGAATGCACTAGAGAAGAACCGAGCCAAGAGGAGGAGAGAGGTAAGTCTTTCATCCAACTCTTTGTTCATGTGCTCTAGTTTGTAGGCCGGAATCACCTTAGACTTAGCCATCCACCGCGTTTGTTTCGTGCAACAAATCACATCCTTAATCCACTCATAGTCCAGACTCCAAAATAATATTTGTGTACCTTGTTACCGGGTAGAAACCCCGGATATTTATTTGTGAGGGAGAGTGCTGCAATCATGGAAGAAAACTACAAGCCTTTTCACCGAAGAAGAAGGGATCATCGTCGTCTAAGCCATCATCGACAACCTCTTCGAGGAGGCGCTCGGTTTCCGAGTCTCCTTGGAGTATGGGGGAGGACACGGCACCACTAAGGAGGAACCACTCTTCTCCTTGGTGGCATGAGGGCCACACGAAACTCGTTTATTAGGTGTACCAAACTTCAATAACGTATGGAGGAGCCGCTCGTCCAACCTCGCCCCATGACACGATCATCCGCTCCACCTCCATACGCTCCGCGGTATTCCGAGGGGTATGTCATCATGACGGAGGAGGAGAAGAAGCTCGCTCGCCTTAAGTAGAGGCTTGTAGCGAACGTCGACATGGACGACCAAGCTCTCCACATATTGGGTTTCACACGGGACACCGGTGCAATTCTCTAGCGGAATGTCGGCAAACACCCACAAGAAATTCGCCTAGGAAATTTTTATGACCATGGCGCATACCCTTGATGAAGGAGTGCTGAGTCTCTCATTCCGTTGGAGGGAGCCCACAAGAAGAGAAGAAGGAAGACACCGTCGGAAGGGTAACCTTGATCAACGATGCTATTTCTAGCACTTTGATGGGGTAATCTCCTTTCATCCATGGGTTGCAATCGATCTTGAGATGTAATCATACTTTGTTGGATTATCTATCTATCGTCTTTTGTTGGAAGTACTTTAATGCTTAAGGCTAGCAACCATGCCGTAAAGGGAGTAAGGCCTCAATGCTTCCTTGGATCCATTCAACACAATCCCCGATAGACTAGATTGGTTTTCATGTTCGAAACGATTGCATGTTCTAGTATCGTAGACCCATGGGCGAGTGTCCCCTATTTTCAAAAGGGAGCTCCGGAACAAGTATGTGCATGAGGCACATGGGAAGGCTTTTGGAGTATGATCACGGGAAGAGACCATCAACGAAGAAATACTATCCGGAACCCATCATCCAAGTGTGTCACTTTTGTGCAAATGGATTTTTGGGAGAACAAGAGAGACATAGATAACCAACACGGAGTTGAATTTGATTTACTCGCAGCCAATCAACCCTACTCACCTATGATCAACCGGTGGTGTTGTGGCAACATCGGATTCGGGAGATCGGGTTGTTACCTCTCCATGTTGACTATCTCTTTAAAACCAGGTATTACAAGGAACCCGAATCATCTCCTACCCGGGACTTCCCTAGGAATATATGAAGAAAGGAAAATATAAGAGTGAAGATGAGAGAGGAGGCTTCCGAGTGGCCTAGGTGAATTTGCCCCTTCCGGATTGAAGATTAAGACTTTTCTGGAGGGGAAGAAGATCGGTTAGAGGAAGGACTTCTTGTGCCGGCGAAGAAAAAATAATAAAAGAAAAGAATTATAGGAGAAGGAGCTTCTATGGCCCAAGAAGGAGGTGCACAACAAAATTATGTCCCACCATTCGGAGAAATTCCGGCATCGCCAAATTACTACGGTGGTGTACCAATGCAAGCATGGGGCAGTGGTGCAGCCATACCCCCGCCATTTTTGCGGTGCCCAACGTAGCCTTTGCGGAGCCATATGCACACCTTCCTCAACCACAACAAAATGTGGCCACCATTGGAGGATACGCTGCAAGGAACGTGCAAATTATTGCAGCCATCCAAACCAATGCAAACCAAATAGGTGAAGGTAATGCAACATTCGCTTATGAGCTCTGACACCTTCACCTAGCACCGTCGGACAATTCATAGGAGGAGTGGTGCATTCCTATTACAAGTAAGGGTACAACAACCAAGACTATCAATATCAACCACCGGCGGAAGATTAGAGAGAGGAGGAGCTTTAGTTATCTTTCCTTTACCCCTTTTTCTTTAATTTTCAGCTTGTTTGCGCCTATGTATGCGTAGTGTTTTCAGTTTTTATTTAAATTTCAGAAAGTGTGTTAGTTTAATTTTTTTCAGCATGTATCTTAGTTTTTATTTTCATCATGAATAATGTCACCACCAAGTTTTTACCTTTGGTAAAGTTACAAAGTTTGTGCCATGATGATATATGATTATAATTGCCGCTTTGTTTATCTTTGTAATTGACTTATGCATGTTCGAACTAGTGCTCTCTTAAAAATACAAATCTGAAATTATCTAAATGCTAGCTTAATCTTCAGCGGAGGTTATGATTAAAATAAAGACCCATAGTGTTTTATGTGCTCTCAAGTTATGAATAGATTAAAGATGTCTTTTATGCTAAAAAATATTGCTAACCTTGTCATAAATATCACTTGTGTGTTGCTCAACCTATCCAAAGCCTTATATATATTTGAGTGCATAAACCTTAGTGTACAAGATTTATTTTTGAGTGAGTTATTGCAGGCCATGATTTCTCTGGCCCGAGACTAAGAAGCTGGTCATTCCGTTTTTGCGTATCTATCTTTTTGCTAGCCTTTTATCCGTGCATTGTGTATCCCCGCATCGGAGATCTCACAAACTTCGCCGGATATCCACCCTTAAACCAATTATCATCTTTTTGTGATTACCTCCTTGACCACAACCTATCGTTGAGAATGGATCATCAATTCAAGGAAGATCGCAAGACGGTGCCAACGTTGAAGATTTCAAGTATCTCTCCAAGGAAAAATACTCCGGTACCTACCTTATTTTTCGCCTCTTTGCTCGAGGACGAGCAACGTCTAAGCATGGGGGAGGAGGTAGGTACGGTGCAGTTTTAGAGTTCAAAAGGGAGTATTTTAAAAAAATATATATAATGATGAAAGAAAAAAATTCGGCGATGTACGTGACTTCCAAGGTGAAGAAAAAAAAAATATATATATATATAAGAAAGAAAGAAAGAAAGAAAGAAAAGAATGAGAAATATGAGAAACAGAAAAAATATATATGTGCGTAAAGTGAACTCCTCGGTTCTCTAAGAGTGCATTCAAGGCTTCAAGTTAAAAAGATCCATTCTCATTTTCCAACCATGTGCAATCCGATAACGAGGACTTCCTTTGTGCCTCGGGATCACTCTTTGCCATTTGCACATGTCCACTCATCTAAAAGTGTGTGTATTTTTCTCTTTCCCCTCCTTGATTTAACATTATTTTCCAATGACCTTTTTGACGAGTCTCGGTAAGACCATGAGAAGCTTGTCTTGTTTTGACAACACCTCATTTATAAAATCTTGTTAGGACTAAACTTTCCCAAAGCTCCATATAAAGCCTACCACACATATATATGAGAGGGAAAGGAGTACAATATATAGGCTTGAGAGACAAGTGAGATGAGAGTTCATGAGCAATATACGAGATGATTTAAATTTGTGAACTTGGTTTAGCTCTTTTCTTTATCTTGTTCTTTATTTCAAAAATTCTGAGATCTATTTAAACTTTGTGAGCATGTTAATACTTGTGGGATAAGCTTAATAAGAATCTACCCTCCGTAGAGGTGAAGGCTAGTACATTATGGAACTTTAACGAATTAAACTTTTGAGAGCATTATGTTTTTTTTCATGTATGATCAAGTGCAAGGTTTAAACATTGTTTGGCAATGATGATATCCATCGAAGGCTTACTCGAGGACGAGCAAGGTTTAAGCATGGGGGAGATGTTGACGGTGAAAATCCGTCAACCTAGCCATGAGTTTACCTTCGGTGTTGGCATAACTTTTGTATCTTATTCATTGGTACTAACCCCCGTGGTATAACAAGTTCACTTGTGCATGTCGGTTTTGGAGTTATGTGTTTACGTAGGGTTTTAACGTTGAAAGCAAGACTTCCGGGATAAGTTCATTAAGCACCTCATGACAAGACCTTGAAGCCCGATACAAGTCAAGCAATGAAGTGAACATGACTCCAAGAGCCCAAGGACCAAGCCCGAGAAGATGATAAACTCCGAGGACTGAACCAGAAAAGTGCTAAATCTTGCAAGACAATGAGTTGAGTCCAATTCGGAGAGAAACCGACGTCAAGGGCCCACATGCAAAAGGGGAGAACATCTAGAAGACGTGGGAAGCAACACCGGGCGAAGCAGGCCGCGAGATGGGCCGAATTGGGCCCAGGCCGGCCGGCCCGGGCCGGCCGGCCCGCCCCAATTCGGGGCCCAATCGGCCTCTCCTTTGACCTAATTGCTTCTCGGGCTATAAATAGCCCCCCGACCGAGAGCCACGCGAGAACCGAAGTCGTATTCCGCCGCCGAGGAGCGAGAGAAGCTTGAGGGACACCAACTTGAAGATGAGGGTCGTGCTAGTTGTCTAGGGTTTCCCTGGCCGACGTGGGAACCTTGCATGGAAGACCACGTCGGAGCTCCGGAGCGAGGATCAAAATCGAGGGAGGGCCCCGGTGGTGATCTTGTTCATGTAATCATTCATGGTGAAGTTTGTAAGTGAATTCGATTTCTAGCGATCAAGTTCCTTCTCGATGATTTTGTTTTCTTCTTGGTTTTGCTTCTTCTACGACTTATACTTAAGATAGATTACATAGGGTGCTCTTGTAGCCGCGGTGGCTAGAGGTGCATACCGGACCGGCCAAGTGATTTCAACTTGTTCTATCGAACTCGCCCTAAGCTCCCCGCACGAATAGGGATACGTTGTGACAGAACGGGGTCTCGAAAGGCGGATGTTTTCGGAGTCGGATGGGAAGGCCACGATTTAAAGATGCTTTTAATGAGATTCGCTTTGCTATCTTCATCTATCTTGTTTGGAGCTACAACATAAGCATGATCTAGATTCTCTAGATTGGTTATCTTTTGCTTTCTCTTGCTACCTCTTTAGTAGATTAGATTAGATTCGTTTTCTTTATGAGTTAGTAGATTAGATGCAACTTACCTTCATAAGATAGCTTACCTTGCTTTACTAGATTGAATCCTTGCGTTGCACATTGTTCCACGGATTCGATACCTTGGGTTCACCACTCGAGGGAAGAAGGGTCCCTTGACTACGACGGGAGACTTGTCCGCTTGCAAGTCATAAACGAACTTTGATACAACTATTAACCGTCAACAGACGTAAGCATGATGAAAAATCGGTCTTTATTTAAACAATCGTTATAGCACGTAACCATGACCTATTATCAAGGATAAAGCATGATAAATTAAATAAAAAGTGAAGCATGATCATGAATTTGCAGTAAACAAGCATACATAGACCAAAAGCACTAGTCTACCGCGTGTCTAGGTACTTTCAAACCCTTCAAGCATGACATCAAACAAGTTAATCCACCGCATGATACAACTTGTTTGAAATCACACCACCAACCAAGAATAGATCAATCCACCACATGATACAATCTAAACATGGAAGGCTAAAAGCATACGTTATTTAAAGCAAACTCATGAACATGTTTCACTCGTGAGGGGATTACCGAATACGGCTGTACAACCGAATCGGGTTCTGTGGAGAAGGAACAGACATTGCCAAGGATGATAAATCAATCAGATTGAATCGAATTCTAGTCCATCGGATGACTAGCTCTAAGGCAATCCAAAAACCTGCATCAACCGCATGGTACCCGGTTCTGTCAAGATCTATGCAAGATCAACAAGCTTGAACCCGCAACACGTGACAATCTAGATTGATCCGAATTCGGCTATAGAGAACGCATGACCCGCTTACCATGTCAAGCCAAATACTTGAGTGTGCAACATGTGAATCACAAACAAGATAGAACCGAATCTAATCAATCTAAATTGGGAAATAAGGGTGTTACATGAATTAAACACAAAAAGTAAAATTCAAAGCAACACATGGTAACTTAATGAATCTATTAGATCTTGCCAAATCTAATAGAGCCGATAACTAGCTCCAAGCTAGATCTTAACGAACAAGGAAACCTTCTTGAACCAAGCTTAAATCCACCGCATGATACTAAGCATGGTAACAAGAGTACTTGCATCACGATCTAAATCCACCGTATGACACTAGACATGATACAAGGTTGCCGGTACTTACGGAGGTCGACGGATCGATGGCTCCTCTCGAAGAACTCGACGACACGACTAGAAGGACTCGAAAGTTGGCACGGGGCCGGTTTGTAGTGAAATTGTTCGATCCCTATTACAAACACTAAGGGTTTATATTTATACCATGGTTCTAGCATGACTCCTAGTCGACCATGATTACAATATTTATTACCTAAAATTAACACCATGGCGTCATGTCCGTCTCGTATCCATCATCAACTCGTCTCCTTCTTTGTATCCAATTCACATCATCACGCACTCCCGAATGCTTCCTCTTTCATCCGTGGAACAGCTCTCCTGCCGAATGACGATGTACTCCCGACCGCAGACGCCTCTACCGAGTGCTTTGAGGACAACCTTCTGCCGAATGGTGTTTTTCTGCCAAATTCGACTCACATGTCAGTCACTTCCCTGTACCAATTTTTGGTCTTAACAGCGCTAGCGCACCCGCGGGTGTTGCCCCCAAAGCTTTGCAGGAGCGTGGGCGCTCCTGCAAAGTTTTTTCATAGCGTGGGTCGGTGTGCGAGGTGTTAGTTTCAGCCGGTATCAGTGGTGTTTCAGTCGGCATCGGTGGTGCCATGCGCACGTATCGACACTCATCTGCGTTCAGTACATATCTAGGAGGTGTAGCCGCGCGTCGAGCCCCCAAGCCAAAGCCCACTCAAGGCGATCGTGGTGAGCTCTCCGTCTTGTCCATACGCCCCTTCGCCGTCCTTCCGCAGGACAGAGGGGTGAGGCGTCCATGACTCCCATCGTATGGGTCGCGAATCACGCATTCCTCGTTGATCTGTTATCAGGTGATTCCAGTGGACGTCTGTGCCCCGTTCGATAAGGGTCGGGTCGTGGTCCGGAGACACGTCCATGAAAGCGCTTACGTGAGTATGCTAGACAGGGCTCAGTTCCGTTCGATGGGGACCGAGGGCGCGGAAGCACTTCCTCAACGGGATCCCTCGACTAGCTGCCTGCGTTAGCTCTTGAACACGACATGTGAGGCGCCCTCGAGTTGGTGGACTCGAGGATAGGCTCGAATGCGAGCGCCTTGGTCACCCCTGACTCCGTCAATCTGGGGCACCTGTTCGAACCCTTCGAGGGTCAGGCTTCGAACCCCTGATCAGTAGAACCATTGCGGGGTGATAGCTAGGTGTCCCCGTCTTGGTCACATCTGCAGGACTCACAGGGTCGTGGCTGAGCCGACCCTCGAGTTGTTGATCAGTAATCCTCTGAATTTGAGGGCATCTGTGGTGCCCACCCATGACGAGTGAGACTTAATGCCACTGATCAGTAGCCGCGCCCTTCGAGGGTCTGGCCTTCGATCCCCTTAAGTGAGGGTTAGCCTTATTCGTTTTTAAGTTGGGGCCTTGATCGCACCCTGGGAGGGTTAGTTTTTTCTGAGCCAAAGGCTTAGATCGCGCGGGGGGGGGGGGGGGGTGGGGGCGGAGGGGGAGGTTGTCCTTGCACGGTAAGGAACCGGGCCATAAAATGGTCGCGGTCGTGGCAGCGGTCGTGCGCAGCGGTCGTGCGTCGCCGCCACGCACCTAGTGGGGGGCGGACATGACAGGGCGTCGCGGCCCTTCGGTTGCCGCGCCGTAATGATCACGCACGCGCGTGTATCCGGCCATTTTAACATGGTGGGGTCCGTCGGTCAGTGGCAGGCGGTGTTGCCTGCAGTTAATGCGTGCGACGCGCGTGGTTCTTAGGAGCGTGTCTCCCCCAAATCTATAAATTGTAGAGGGGGGAGGAGGGTGAATCCTTACCTTGCCACTTAGCCTCCGCAACCTTTGCCTCTTGTTTTCCCTGCAGCTGCGCGTTCCTTCGACTTCGCCTTTGTTTGCTTCATTCTCGCGCCGCTGCCTCCCCAGCTCTTAGCTTCCACTCGTAATGGCTCCGCCCCAGCCAATCGTAGTGCTTGAGCGTCAGCCTTGGACCCGGTCGATGGTGACGCCGTTCGCTCCCAACGAGCTAGCGAACGGTGGGCAGTTGGCCCTGGCCGGTGAAGGGACTCACCCGCGTGGATGGTCCCTCCTGCGTCGCACAGGGAGCCCAATCCTCTGTACGGCTACGTCGTCAGCTTCATCAGGCTCGACGAGCGCGGCTTCACCGTGCCGGCGAGCCGCTTCATGCAGGGACTATGCTACCACTACGGGGTGGAGCTCCACAACTTCACCCCCAACGTGATATCACAGGCGGCAACCTTTGTCGGTGTCTGCGAGGGGTTCCTGGGGATCCCAGTGAACTGGGACCTCCGGGTCCACCTGTTCCGCGCGGAGCTGCACACCCTCGCCACGGGCGAGGCACGGGTGCGTCGGGCGATGCGTGCCGGCGGCCTAACGTTCGCATTGCGGGAGACGTGCCAGGAGCTGTACCGCCCTGCACGATGACGTCAAACAACACGGACTGGGAGAAGAGGTGGTTCTGCCTCCACAACGACGGCGCTGGCCTTCTCCCCTACACCGGCAAGGTGCTGATGGTGAAGACCGACGCCTGGCACCACAGTGTGTCACCCTCCTCGTGCCAAGAGCGGCTGGAGTCGCTCACCAACGCGCTGCGGAGTCTGGCGGACGTCGAAGTGGGAGCAGCCTCGATCCTCGCCAACCTCCACCACCGGTGGATCGTCCCCCTCATGAAGAGGGAGCTCCGCATCTTCGAAATGAGCGACGTGGCCAACCCCACGTCGTTGGCGCGCTCGTGGCTGCTGTAGGAATGCCTACTTCAAGAGTACGCAGCCACGAGGGTGAGGCGCACGGTCAGCCTCAAATTAGTGCCGCACAGTCACGATGACCTCTGGTCGTTTGTGATGCTCCCCAATGCCCCGGCGGTAAGTGGGTCTCTTCCCCCGTTTCAAGTTTTCGTGTTGCGCCAGTGTGGGCACTGACATCTTTCATCAGCAGAGGGTGACTGTGCAAGCCACGCGGTCGGACCCGCCAACGCCCCGAGCCCGGTCGGCTGCCCGCGCCACGCAGCGGCAGGAACAGGAGCGGGCGGCGTGCGCGAAGGAGAGAACGCTCAGGCGGCGGGAGCACCGGAAGCAATACAGTGAGGAGTATCGGCTATGCGAGCAGCAAGGGCTCTCCCCTCCGGGGACGCTGGCGGGGTCATCGTCGGAGGAGAGCGACGGGGGGCGGGCCCCCTCCGAGAGGTGGAATCGCCACGGGCCGCGAAGGCGGTTGTGGAGTTGGCACCTGCCACCACCGGGTTATTAGTGAAGGAGCCCGCGAGCACCGCAAAGGCGCCGCCGAGCGCCACGGCTGTGTCGGCAGGTGCAACAGCGGCGCCCCCGAACCCTCGAGGAAGAGAAGTGGGGCTTCTCCAACTTGAGGTGAGCACCACTTCCCCTGTGCACCCTTGATTTCGAGGGGCCAGTGCTCGTCCTTGTGTTTTTTCGTTCGTAGGGTGACGCCGATCGTCCTCTCCCTCGCTCCCGCCAAGGCGGTCAGGTCGGGAGCGCCCGTGATGACGAGGCGACGTTCGTCAAGGGCGCCACGGGCGGCGGCAAGCGCGGCGGCGACGGGTGAGCCGTCGTGCGACACAGCCCGTGGCCACGAGGCCGCAACAAGAGGAGATAGCGGCGGTGGCGGCGGCGACCGCGGTGGCGGGGGCGTCGCCAGCACTTGCCCTGCCGCGGGTGGCCGTGCGGCGGTGGTGGACGTCGCCGACAATGATGCCCCACTCCTCGGTGGGGCCCATGGGGAAACCGACCTGCGTCAGCTCCCAAGCCTGCATCGGAAGTATTGGTGGTGCGGGAGGATGGCTGTGTGATGTCGCAGCGCCTGGCGCACGACGCCGAGGCTTCGATGTCATGGGCTGCCCTGCCTGCCCCTGATGTCGCCGTCGCGCGCCCAGAGCAGGGGCGGGGTCACGCCAGTGCGCTGCTGGCCTATTTTGACGAGGCCCAGGCCGAGCAGGCGCTGTGGCAGGAGTTTCGGGACCACAACGCCTCAATAAACAATGCGCTTACTGAAGCGTTGCGGGTCCACGAGGGTCCTTCGTGGCGGATCTTCTAGGTAGGTGTTCTTCGCTAGCTTCGAGGCTCGCTCTCCCATCCCCTTTGCGTTCACGCGTTTTATGATTCCGCTTTCTCCCGCGTTCTTAACTGCTGATGACAGGAGCTAGAGGGTCGAGCTCGGGAGAGGTATGACCGCCTCGCTCGGTTGAGCACCGAGCACGTTTGGTACCGGGACTAGTACGACTCCCTTGAGGCCCTCATGGAGGCCTTGCGGACCGACAACGGGTGGCTGGAGTAGTAGCTGCAAGTTGTGCGGGACAAGCTTCTGGACCAGGGCGCCCAGATTGCGGAAGACGCCTCCGCAATCGACATGGTGAGGTCGGCGCTTCTAGAGCAGGATGAGGTGCTGTAAAAGGTGCGTGAGGCCCTGGCCGCAGCCTAGACTGCGGCGGCTGAGAAGGAAACGACGCTCGCCTCGGCGCAAGCCCAGCTTCAGCAGGACCGCGCCACCCTCGAGGGGGTGCGGTCTGGGCAGAGCCAAGCCGAGGAAAAGGCCAAGGAGGCCGAGCAGCAGAGAGTCGAGGTAGCGGGTAAGGTCGCCTCGCTTGCTGCGGCGGGGGAGCAGCTCCGGCGGGAGCAGGGCGCGCGCCAGGCGGCAGTCCTGGCTCTAGTAGGAGCAGTCCACCCGTAAGGAGGCCCAAGCCGCCCTCGAGTGCGAACGCGTGGCGCGGGAAGAAGTATAGGGCCAATTCCAGCAGGAGCGCGGCGTGCTTGAGAAGGTGCATGCGACCATCAAGATCCGGGATGAGGAAGTCACGTGGCTCAACGGAGAGTTGGCCCAGTTGAGCGTGTCCTATGAAGATCAGCGTCAGGCTGGCGAGGAGAAGGATGATGTGATCCTCAACCTGCAATGGGCAGTTGAGACCACGCGCGCGGCCCCTGAGACTGAGAAGAAGCAGGTCGAGGGTGAGTTGTTCTTCCCGCTTTTCATTTGTTGGCCAAATTCGTTACGGGATCTGCTCCCAGCTAAGTTCGTGTTGTTGTTTTCAGGTTTGCGGATGGCTCTCGGGACGTCGACGACCCAGGTGCAGGCGATTCAGGCAGCCTACAACTCTTCCCATCAAGAGTTGGAGGAGCTGCATGCCGCCGCCCTCGAGGCATGCCAGGGTGTTGAGGAAGGCGAAGCACAAGCCGGGAGCTCCATGGCGAGTCGCCTCCGTACCTTGGGCAGGCACATTACCCAGCGTATGCGGTGCGCACTTCACCTGGGGGTCCAGAAGGCCCTTGGCATGGTGGTGTCACACTACCGGGTAAACCTCGGGGCGATCTCCACGGGCTACGTTGTCACTACTGGTGTCGATGACGAGGTGGAGATGAACTGCGTGGACACACTCGCTGCCCCTGCTGCCAACGTCCTCACAGAAGACTTCATGGATTTCCTGTTCCCGGATGCTCCTCCAGCTGGCGGCCCTGAGGCCTGAAAGTAGTTGGGCGTTCGAGCCCTTTAAGCTTTTGTTAGAACTTGAGCCACGTGGCTTTATGTAACAAACATAATTTACTTGAAACATTTGAATGTTTGTAAGTTTGAAATGCTTGCTTTTTATTTCAATGGCTTGTGTTGTTCTGTCTCTTCCACCTTCTTAGGTGAATTCTAGCTGGAAAGATTTCATTCGCACGAGTAGCTTATAGACAAAGCGGCGAGGGGGAAGGGCCGTATCTTGCCGGAGGCGTGGGCTATCCCCGACTTGCGCGTCTTCGCCCTTTGGCCGCTTGCATCCCGCGTAAATTCACCCGAAGGTTGGGTCGAGACATACTTGGCGCATTTGCAATGACATCTTTTGCGAAAAAAAACGAGAGCATTTTTAGGGGGAGTAACCCCGTAGTAGCCCCCGAGGGTGTTTTCAGGGGAAAGCCGAGTTGCCCTTTGACTTTATTTAACGACAAAATTTACATTTGTACAACCAACTAGGGCGTTGGGTATGTAAAAGACAAAGAAACTTGGAAATCCTTTTTAAGGGTAGAAGCGATGTAGTTGTTGGATGTTCCAAGCGTTGGTGAGTTCCTCGCCGTCCTCGTTCGCCAGTTTGTAGGTGTCGGGCTTGAGTACTTTCACCACAACGTAGGGCCCCTCCCACGGAGGTGACAGCTTGTGGTGGCCTTGATTGTCTTAACGCAGCCTTAGGACTAGGTCACCCTCGTTGAAGTCTCGGAGCCGAACCTTCTGGGCTTGCTACCGCCTCAGTGCCTGCTGGCACCTTGCCGAATGCATCTGGGCCATGGTGTGGGCCTTGTCGAGCCGATCTAGTGAGTCCTCGTGGGCTCGCTGGTTGACTTTTTCGTCGTAGCCTTTAACTTGGGCGACCCATAATCCAGATCCATGGGGAGAACAGCCTCCGCGCCATGGACTAGGAAGAACGGGGTGAATCCCGTGGCTCTGCTCGGGGTGGTCCTAAGGCTCGAAACGACCGACGACAGCTCCTGGAGCCATTTTCGGCCAGACTCATTCAACCTGTCGAAAATCCTAGGCTTCAGGCCTTGTAGGATCATGCCGTTGGCATGCTCCACCTGACTGTTGGTCTGAGTATGTGCGACAGCCACCCAGTCCATGCGGATGTGGTGTTTGTCACAAAACTCTAGGAATTTCCTGCCGATAAATTGAGAGTCGTTGTCGGTGATGACTGAATTCGGCATCCCAAACAGGTGGATGATGTTAGTGAAGAAGGACGCGGCTTTCTTTGCCCGGAGGTATGTGATGGGGCGTGCCTTGATCCATTTGGAAAATTTATCCAAGGCAACCAGCAGGTGAGTGTAGCCCCCGGGCGCATTTCGCAAGGGCCCGACGATGTCCAGCCCCTACACGGCGAAGGCCCATGTGACGGGAATCGTTTGCAGGGCGTGAGTCGGGGGATTAGTCATGCGAGCGTAGAACTGGCACCCCTCGCAGGTGCACACGACCTCGTTGCCATCAGTGACCGCGATGGGCTAGTAGAAGCCTTGGCGGAACACGTTGCCCATGAGGGTGCGCGGTGCAGCGTGGTGGCCGCACATGCCCGCGTGGATGTCTCGAATGAGCAGGCGACCATGGAGAATAAGGATGCACCGCTGCAAGACGCCAGACGCGGCGCGCTTATACAGCTCGTCGTTGACTATATTGAACGACTTGGCCATCCTGGCGATGCGCCTGGCCTCGGACCGGTCTAGGGGGAGTTCCCCTCCATCTATCCAAGCGAGGTATTTGGCCCGCCAATCCTCCGTGCGGGGGGCTAGCTCTGCCTCCATGGCCTCGGTGTCGGTGTTTTAGATCGGCAACCTACCAAGGGGAGTACCCGAGGTAGATGAATGTGGCCTCGCCGAGATCGGTAACTCGAAGGAAGAGACACGTGGCACACATTTTAGACAGGTTCGGGCTGTGAGGTGCGTAATACCCTTCGTCTCGTATGCTGCGTAGCTCTGGATTGATTGGATGTGATTACAAGATGATGCGTAATCTGAGAGAGAAGGGTCCCTGCCTCACCTTATATAGTCCGGGAGTAGGGGTACAGGTCGGTTTAGGGAGAGAGTACTAGTCGTGTATGTCTAGGAGTCCTCTACACAGTACAAGGTATGTATGGCTTCCTATCCGAGTACTTCTCCAGCGTAGTCCTTGCGCCTCGCACCATCAGGTACCGTGCGGCACAAGTCGGGTAGTCCCAGGGGCCCACCGAGTAGTCGGTCCTGGTACCGAGGTAGTGGGCCCAGGGAGGTCCATGCGACAAGCCCCCGAGTACTTTGTAGTCGAGCAGGATAGCTTCGAGTAGTTTTGACGGCCTTGACGAGTAGTCCCCAAGCGTCCCCGAGTACTACAAGTCGAAAGTCCTCAAGAATACTTGAAGCATCCCGAGGCTGGAAGGTACTCTAGCTGATATTTGAGTAATCCTGAAGTCATCTCGAGTAGTCCCAAGCGTCCTCGAGTGCTGCTCTCGAAAGTCTTCAACAATACCCGTGTTGTCTTGAAGCCGAAGCTGATATGGAAGTGCGATTGCAAAATCGCACTTCATATGGAGTAGCCCCCGAGCCTTAGGTAGAGTTGTAGACTCTGGCTGAGGGTCCATCTGAAGTTCTTGCAAGATTATCCCGAAAAATCCAGAGAAAAAACTGAAGGACACGTGGCACGAAGCCCCCGAGCCTTGAGTCGAGTACTTCATCTCGAATTGAAGGGTCATCTTGTATGTAAAAGGTGTCCTGAGTTGTTCGTGAGTCTTGTCGCCACACAGGAAGTTGAGTAGTCGTAGCCGAGCCCCCGAGATGGGGCACATCGACTACTGAAAGTTGAAGGGTCAGGCACTGCCGCTGAGTCAGTCGTGTTGAGACTTATCCATCTGGCTGTTGAGGAGCTGTCTGTTGACTTATAAATAGAAGTCGAAACCCTTAGGGTTTTTCACACCCCGCACTTGCAGCCATTCGGAGCAAATCTCGCCTAGAATCCGCCGCCAGTGCACACTGCCACCTTAGTGGAAAACGTAGATCCAAATGCGCCGCCGCCAGTAGCCACCGCCATAGCCCCCGAGCAAATGCAAGTGAAAACCCGCTGCACTTGGAGAATGAAGCCCTCACCATCCAAGAGCGTGAAGACCGCTGGCGGGAAGAAGAGATCCCGTGAGGAAGCCATCGGATCCGCCGGAGGATCAACGCCGCCGGTGTCTCCGCCGCGCCCGAATCCCAACTAGGAGTGGAAAAACTCGAAGGCGAAGACTGAGGATCTTTTGGCGCTGCTGAAAAGCGGATTCATCCGGGGGAAGGAGGTCGGCATGTGGCGCGCCACCGCGGGAGATCCATACCCGATGGAGAAGAACCCCGACGAGACCCCGATGTTCACGCGATTCGCGGAGCGCGGGTTGGCCCTCCCAGCAAGCGACTTCTTCAAAGGGATCCTGGAGTGTTATGGTATTGAGTACTTGAATATCAATCCCAATGGCATCTTCCACACCTCTGTCTTCATGCATTTTTGCGAAGCATTCTTGGGCATCAAGCCCCACTGGGTACTCTTCCGAAAGTTCTTTCGCGTGAAGCCCCAGCCGAGCGCCAACAACACGCGAGTAGTCGGAGGAGCCGGCATCTAGATGAGAGAAGACGCCGCCGAGCAGTACTTAGCGTACAAGTTGATCGACTCCAACCAGGATTCGAAGTCGAAATGGTTCTACATCACGAACCATCACCCAGAGCTGCCGAAGCCCAGCGGGAAGCAGCCGAAGCACCGGCCCTTGTGGAACACGGAGCCGACGATGCAAGAGGGTATCTAGTTACCCGAGCTGCTGACGAAGATCGAGGCTTTGAGAGAAACCGGGCTGAGGGCCGAGCATGTGGACTTCAGCTTCATGAAGAGGAGGGTGCAGCCACTGATGGCCCGCAACACCCTTGGCTACCAGTACACCGGCGACGGCGACTCGTCACGGATGCCTGGTGGTGAGATCGACGACGACGACATCATCGAGAGATTGGGCAGGATCTTCAAGGACATGCCCGCGTACACGCCCTGCCCGGTCACCGAGTACTCCGCCGCCCATCCGCCGAACGAGGTCAGTAGCCGTACTTAGTATACGAGTACTGATTATGTAGTAGTAGTCGTACTCATCCAATGCGCTTGTTTGCATGATGACATAGTGAAGTTTGTATCCGCACCAGCCTCACCTTCCCGACTTGTCGAAGTCCCAGAGGAGGAGAAGGGCAAGGCTAAGGAGCGTCGCGAGTTCGGCAAAGGTGACGACACGGTCGTTGTCGAAGATACGTCCGACGAGGAGGACGGAGAGACGCTGCAGGACAGATTCCAACTGCAGTCCAGGTTCAGCCGCCCTGGACTACCCAATGTGCCCCTTGTCGACGATCCACCAGCTAGCTTGGAGGCTAGTATACCTGCGCCGCCGAGGAGGCCGTGCAACACAGCACGCAAGCGTGTTGCGAAGAAGATGAAGATCACTAAGATGACGTCTCAAGAGGTATGCTCCTCAAGTAGAGTTGGTGAGTTCTTGACTTGTAATTGTTGCATATGCTGACAACTGATTCCCGAATGCTTGCAGGAGATTCCTCCTTCTGACCCCGTTGACCAAGGGGACGAAGGCGACTGGAATACGGTGGGGGAGCTGGCTAAGAGAAACCGCAGCCCGGCCCCCACCATGACAGAAGTCGTACCGCAGGTGCCGGTTGCCGAGAGCGCAGCCCCTGCTGTAGAGGAGCCAGCGGCAACCGAAGCCGAAGAAGAGGCGTCTGCCGAGGCTGGACTTGTCGATATCGCTAGCATTCTTGGCGCCCCAACCGTGACTGTTGTCCGGTCGAGTTTGTAAGTGAATATCCTTCCCGAGTAGTACATGTAACGTGGTAGCCATACTAGGTTGACAACCAATTGCATACTCTGCAGGAAATCCACCGACATGTCCTAGGAGGGAGATGAACCCAGCACGACGGTGGCTGAAGAAGTGTCCGCACCAGCCGCCGAGGAGTCCGCTCTCCTCCCCCAGGCCAAGACCGTGGTGCCGGCCATCGAGGCTTCACTACCGGAGGCTAGCATGGTAGAAGGTGAGTACACTGCACATGCGCAGTCCTCCTTGAAGAGTAGTCGTAGCCCCCGGAAACTAATCCTGTGTGGCTTCTGTTGACAGGGGCCGAAGCCGAGGGAAGCGCTATCCCCGAGGCTGTGCCCGTTGAAGGCGTGATGCCGGAGACCTGTGAAGCTGCCGGAGTAGCGACCGAGCCGGCGGAGGTAGCCAACGGAGGAGCCCCCGCGATGGCCGAAGAGAAGAACAACGAGTTACTGTCAGATGCAAGCCTGGATGTAGTCATCCGTTCACCAGAGATTCAGGACGCGGAGCCGATCCGTTCGGCGCCGATGTCCGGGGCCGCCACGAGTAGTCGTGGTGGGATCGAACTCTTGGCGGACGACCTCGTCGACCCGGCGGATGTAGCGCGCCACTTGGAGGCGATGCACCAGGCCGAGCAGTGGATGAAGGTAAGTTAGCCGCACCCTTGAGTAGTCAATCTGTCAGTGCTGAGTACCCAAGTGACGGTTGATGTCTGTCGGTGTTTAAACCACTCGACCTCCATGGGAGGTACCCGCAGCAAGGTAGAAGGTGGGGATCGCCATGATCTGGAACCCGAAGGTACGCGCAAGGACACAAGACACAAAATTTATACAGGTTCGGGTAGCCGGAGTAGCTACCCTACGTCCTGTTTGGGGTAGTATTGCGCCCTGCGCTTGGTGTTGTTCCCCGGAGGGATTGGATGCTCGGCTAGGTACCCGGTCCTCCTTTATATAGTCCAGGGGGCGGGAACCTAGTTGGTTACAAGGTAGGAGTCCTAGTAGGATTACACAGAGCGAGTCCTAGTAGGAGTACAGGGGAATTCTACTAGGAGTCCGTCTTCTACTCTTCTTCCTTCATTGCATGAGTACCCGGGGTGTATGCCCAACAATGTCTGTTGCAGGATGTCGTGGAGATATCCCGACAAAAATCTGACATGTTCCAGGGCTATGGCGACACAGTGCTCCGGGCGGAAGCACTGGAGGAACAACTCGCGAAAGCCAGGAAGCACTCCGCCATGCTCCAGTCGAAGCTGGACGGCGCCTTCGCCCAGTACCATAACGAAGTCCAAGACATGCCGGCGAAGAGCGACGAACTGGTGCGGAAGAACAAGTCGCTCCGCAACAAGAACAAAGGTACGCTGCTGTCTTGACGGTACCCATTGGAAATACCTTGCAGTAGTCTGAACCTGTCTTGCTTGTTGTTTGCAGAGCTTGAGACCCGTGTCCAGCAGCTGAAGGCCTCAGAAGTCGACATGAAGAACCTCTTCTACCGGGAGAAGGAGGCCCGTGAGGTACTTGAATATGATTATAAGCAGTTGGCTTACGAGTGCGACAAGCACATGGAGCTTCGTATTGCATCGGATCGTGACCTCGTCAACTGCTACAAATCTCTGCAGAAGCTGAAGGAGGACTGCGAGAAGTTGCGAGCACAACTCAAAGAGCTTGAAGAAGCCGCACTTCCGATTGTGAGGCTGCTGGTGCCTCATCCGGGCAGACCGAAGATCGCTCCATTAGTTGACCGGTTGAGGGAAGCTCCCGGACGCTTGGCAACATATGTGAAGCACTTGGTGAAGTATATCCCCAATCAGGTCTTGGTGTACATGAAGTCGTACTTCCCCAAGGCTCCGGTTGACGTAGTCGCGGGTGGACTAGCCGCCAACGGTACTGACGAGCAGTATGCGGAGCTCCTGGAGCAGATGGCGCCAATTGCTGAACAAGTCGCCGGGAAGCTGAACCTCCAGTAGTCCTGTAGGGTTAGCTTGTAGCAGTAGTTGTAGATAAACAAAGTTGTAATGAACTTGTTTAAATATGAATGAGAAAAACTTCCGTAAATGAGTACTCGTTGTTGCGATGTGTGTATGCGGAGTTCCCATCATGGAGTTGTCGCGAGTAGTGATGTTCGCTAGTAGGCCTGCCGAGGGAAGCACAGTAAATTAGTTGATAGAAAATCCAACTTTATTACTGAAAGAGTACACCTGGATGGCCAGGGCCGTTGTTACAAGAGTAGTCGCCTGGACCCGGAGGCTGCCAATGGCTAAGTGGTGCTAGGGCGCATAGCCGCTTACAGCAGTAGATCCGTTAGTAGCCGTATGGGCTGGATCTAGGAGTACATGGTCTCTTAGCAGACCGTTGTTGGAGTCCTTTGTCGCTCGGAGCAGCCCAAGATCCGTTAGTAGCCGTTAACGTTGGATCTTGGAGTAGAGTAGTCCGGAGACTAGTGCCTAGACCCGGAGGCTGCTTACAGCGAAGGGGGTCTTTGGGTCGTCGTGTAGACTTGAGCCCCCGGGGTAGTCGTGTAGACTAGGCGTAGAATCAACAGAGTTGGTCGATATTTCCAAGAGTTGTTAACGTCTTCACCTTCAAGCGTCTGGAGGTGGTAGGATCCTGGTCCGGTGACCTTTGCAACTGTGAAGGGACCTTCCCAGGGCGAGCTGAGCTTGTGTAGTCCTTCCGTGTTCTGGATACGGCGGAGGACGAGATCGCCAACGTTGAAGGAGCATTCATTAATGTTGCGATCGTGATAGCATCGGATACCCTCAAGGTAGCTTGCTGATTGGACGAGGGTGGCACAGCGAGCTTCTTCGAGTTCGTCGATGTCAACTCGTCTGCTATCTTCGGATATGCCTTCGTCGTATTGTTCCACTGCTGGCGAATCCCACATGACATCGGCAGGGAGGATTGCTTCAGAGCCGTAAACCAGGAAGTATGGCGATTGTCCCGTTGGCTTGGAGGGTTGAGTACGCAGCCCCCAGAGCACATTGGGTAGTTCCTTGACCCACTTGCCTCCTTTGGTGTTGGCAGCGTCGTGTAGCCACTTCTTGAGAGCGTTGAGTACCATCCCATTAGCATGCTCGACTTGTCTGTTAGCTCGAGGATGGGCAATTGAGATATATCGGATGTCGATCCCGCTGTTCTCGCAGCACTCCCATAACTGGTGGTTGTTGAAGTTGGAGCCCAGATCTGTGATGATGCGATGGGGTAGTCCGTAGCGATGCACGAGTTCATCCAGGAAGTCGAGTACTCTGTCGGCCTTGGGGAATGTGACCGGCCTGACCTCGATCCACTTGGTGAACTTGTCAATGGCCACCAGTACTTTGTTGAATCCACCTGGCGCAGTTGGGAGTGGCCCAATCATGTTGAGCCCCCAGTCGAAAGGCCAGGTTGGCGGTATGGTGACTAGCTTGTAGGCCAGGACGTGTTGTTGCTTGGCAAAGTATTGGCACCCTTGGCACCTTCTGACGAGTTCTTCCGCATCGCCCAGAGTTGTGGGCCAGTAGAAAGCTCGTCGGAAGGCCTCGCTGACCAGCGTGCGTGAGGACGCGTGGTTGCCGCAGACACCCTTGTGGATCTCCTTCAAGATGCCCTTGCCTTTTTCTCGAGGGACGCACTTCATGAGTACTACAGAAGATGCGCCCCGCCTGTAGAGCTTGTCTCCGACTAGGACGTAAGACTTGGCGCGGCGGACGAGTTGCTCGGCCGAGTTCTTGTCCGTTGGAACCTTCTCCTCGCGGATGTAGTCGATGAAGGGTTGCCTCCAGTCCACGTCTATCATCATGACCTCCTGGCCAGCCGGGGGATGTGCTGGATCAGTGGTTGGTGGCGCCGGCTCCAGGATGGATGGCACATGAAGCTCGTGGATGAAGACACCCGCTGGTACTTGAGCGCGAGTAGAACGAAGCTTCAACAAGACGTCCGCTGCAACATTGTTGTCGCAGACGATGTGGTGGAACTCGAGACTGTAGAACTTGTTCTCGAGCTTGCGGACTTCTAGGTAGTAGGCGTCCATGTTCTCCTTGTTGCGGTCCCAGGACTTGTTGACTTGGTTGATGACCACTGCGGAGTCGCCATAGAGTAGTAGTCGCTTGATGCCTAGTGAAGCTGCGAGGCGCAGCCCATGTAGCAGAGCTTCGTACTCGGCTTCGTTTTTTGAGACCTTCCAGAAGATCTGCAGGACGTACTTGAGTTGTTCGCCCGTTGGAGAAATCAGGAATACCCATGCACCTGCGCCTTCGAACTTGAGCGAGCCGTCGAAGTACATCACCCAGTGCTCTGGTGGCTTGTATAGGAAGTCCTTGAGCTGAGCAAGGGCTTGGTCTGCCTCTGGAGTCCACACGAACTTCTCTTGATGCTTGAGTAGTTTGAAGAAGGGGAGCCCCCATTCTCCAAGCTTCGAGATGAATCTATTCAGGGCCGCCATGCACCCGGTTAGCTTCTGGACGTCTTTGATGCACGTGGGAGCTTTCATGTTGGTGATGGCGGAGATCTTCTAGGGATTGGATTCGATGCCGCGATGGCTGACGATGAAGCTGAGTAGTTTGCCCGACAGTACGCCGAAGATGCACTTGTTCGGGTTGAGCTTCCAGCGGTACTCTTGCAGGGATGCGAAAGTCTCTTCAAGATCGGCGATGAGCATGTCGGAGTTTCTGTACTTGACGACCATGTCATCCACATAGGCTTCGACGTTCTTATTGAGTTGCCTCTTGAAACAGGCTTGGATAGCTCGTTGGTAGGTAGCGTCGGCGTTCTTCAACCCGAAGGACATGGTCATGTAGCAGTACGAGCCAAACGGGGTGACGAACATGGTCTTCTCCTGGTCTTCTTCCTTGATTGTGATCTGGTGGTACCCGGAGTAGCAGTCGAGGAAGAAGAGTAGGTCGCAGCCCGCCGTGGAGTCAATGACTTGGTCAATCCGCGGCAACCCGAAGGGGTCCTTAGGGCAGTGCTTGTTGAGGTCGGTGTAGTCGACGCACATCCTCCACTCGTTCGAGTTCTTCTTGCGGACTAGGACGGGGTTGGCGAGCCACTCAGGATGGTAGACTTCTCTGATGAAGTCAGCCACGAGTAGTTTGGAGAGTTCCTTCTTGATGGCATCCCGTCTGTCGTCGGCGAAGCGGCGGAGGTGTTGTCGTTTCGGGGTGGCTTTAGGGTCGACGTTGAGCGAATGCTCAATCAGCTCCCTGGGCACCCCTGGCATGTCCGCTGGTTTCCACGCGAAGATGTCTCAGTTAGCCCAGAGGAAGCTGATGAGTGCGTCTTCCTATTTCGGGTTCAGGCCCTCCCCGATGGTGGTGGTCTTGCTGCTGTCGCCTGTCCCGAGGTCAATCGTCTTGACTTGAACTTCCTCAGCTGGCTGAGGCTTGTTGGCGTTGTCTGACTTTTCTGGGATGTCGAGTTCACTTGGGGCAAGCTTCTTGGACGCAGTGTAGATCTCCATCATTGCGTTGGGTACTTGATTCATAGCTGCGAGTTCCACAACCTCTGTGTCGCAGTCGAAGGATATCTTCAAGTCCCCCCTGCAGTGATAGTACACCGGCCGGACTTGGCATCTTGAGTACCAAGTAGGTGTAGTGGGGTCTGCCGAGGATGGCATGGTAGGATGTTTCGAAGTCCGCGACTTCGAACTTGACGTACTCGGTACGGTAGTTGTGCCTTGTTTCCCCGAAGGTAACTGGCAGGACCACTGAGCCCAGTGGTATAGCCGCGTTCCCGGGGACGATGCCGTAGAAAGGCGAGGTGCTCTTAGTGAGCATGTGGGTGATGTCAAGCTTCATCTTCTTCAAGGTCTTGGTGAAA
Source organism: Cenchrus americanus (assembly GCA_947561735.1). Lineage (NCBI taxonomy): Eukaryota > Viridiplantae > Streptophyta > Magnoliopsida > Poales > Poaceae > Cenchrus > Cenchrus americanus. The sequence continues at coordinate 196,772,178 of OX387242.1, forward strand.
AGGACGTTGAGCCCGCTTCCACCATCGATGAGGACCTTGTTGAGTCTAGAGCCCGCGACCACCGGCTTCAGGACGAGTGGGAACTACCTGGTTCGGAGAAGCTTGTCCATTGATCCGCGCGGGAGAAGGTGATGGGGACCTCCGACCACCTGAGAGGTGTTGGGACCGCTGGTTCAATGCTCAAGACCTCTCGTCGAGTAGCTTTCTGAACCCGTCTGCTGGGTAGTCCGCCGAAGAGGACGTTCACTGTCTTGTCGGGTTCCAGGAAGTCATCGTTGCCTTCGTCGGCCTTTTTCTTGCCTTTCTTGTCATGAGGGTGTCGTGGCTCCGGAGTGTCCTTGAGTGCTCGCCGGAGTTGGTAGCACTGCTCGGTGGTGTGGTTGTCATCCAGATGCCACGGTGTTGATGGATAAAAGACGTATCCCTCTACGATCCGCAAGCGTACGGACCCCACACCTTTTTCACCACGGGATTCCCAAGGTTCTTGTCAATCCGCGGAGCAAGGGGATTACTAGCGCTTAACCAAGTACTAATCTAGTTGAATGGAAAACCTTTGAAAGAGAGTATTAATCTAAAAGTAACGACAATCTAACCTAAGTTAATCTATGTTAAGTTGATCAAACAAATCTAGGGTTAAACTAGATGATAAAGGGGTGAACACAAGAGAGTGATTAAGAAAGATAAGTGTTCCCTCCCTAGGATCTAGGATAACATGGTATGCATCTACTACACGAAAGCGGTAAACCAATCTACCGGGGGTTGTGACCACGGTTTCGCCCTTTCCCTCCTCTCGTACCGTCACTACGCGAAGGTATTCGTGACTAGACCTATGATGGACACGGTATGTTGATGGAATCTATGGGAGTAGCGGATATCATACGCCCAAAAAACACGGTAGCTAACCTTAATCATCAAAGCATCATCAACATGAAAACAATAGATTGAAACCACAAATCGAGTAGTGATCACATAGCATGTATCCATCTAATCCTAGGGATGAACGGAGACATTACCCCATCATCTTACACGGATTGAAGCACATAGGGGTGATGGAGACTCCGGAGAACGTCGTCGATGAAGATGGCGGTGATGGAGCTTGGGAACACCCCTAGGCCAATGGCTTGGAGTCCTCCTCTTGCTTCCTTCTCTCCGCCGGCGTTGATCCTTGCGACGAGCTCATCTAACTCTCTCCCTCATCTTGCGGCGGCGGTTTTCTGGTGATTGTCGTCGGTAGGATGATTTGTTCGATGTGTCACCATATTGGGGCGCCTAGGGGGGTTGTATTTATGTCCTTGAGGTGCCTTTGGGCGTGCTCCACCTTGCCTTGCACGAAATCCTCCTTGGGAGAGAAGCAAACTTGGTTTCTATAAAATCAGCCAGATTTTCCTGATTCGCAGTCCTTCCTTGCCAGGGCCATATCTCCCACGTACGAATTCCAAATAATGCAAATTCGGTGTCCAGGTTGTGTGGCACGAAATTATCTTCAACTTTGGTATTCATTTCTTTCCTTAAAAACGAACATAAGATCTCCAAAGCGGCATTGGAAGATAATCTGTTCTGATTTCGGACTGACTGCGCAGCAGGGATTTCGGGGGCTATATCTCCTAGCTCCCTTATGCGAATTGGGCCTTCCACATGTCCAAATCGAAGGTATCGTCGAGGCCCACAACTTTGGTAGTCAAACTTTTGCCATTAAAGACCATTTAAGTCTCCGAATCTGTACCGAAAGATCATGCTGTCCTGAGCTGCGAGAATATCTCTTGGGCTGAGTTGATCTCGTTGGTAAACATCCAAGTCCCCGGAGTTTTGCATGTTGATGCTTCGGTCCTTGGGTTGTTTGGAGTCTTGTTCACTTCGTGTCTTGACTTGTGACGGGCTTCGTGATCTTCTTTTGAAGTTCTTGATGAACTTATCCCGAAAGTCTCCTCTTTAGCGTAGATTTCCTGCGTAAACAACAAACTCCATGTTGGGGGGATACCCGAAAAATTCGGATAACTACCCAAACACGAGTGGAGTTCTCAACACGTTCAAGTACACAGTTAGGGCGCAAAGAGACTGTGATGCTCTCTGCAAGTAGCACAAGTCCCAAAAAAGTCTGAATCCGTTTACACGTGCCCTTGCGCCCCCTTTTATAGGGAGACGAAGGGACTTTTACATGCCGATAACACCCTCGGGCTCAGAGAATATTCCTAATGTGAACGCACACAAGAATGTCTTTTCTCCCCTTTCACATTTACAAGTCTGCCACTAGTTCACACTCTAAACCCGGACTTTCTGGGACTACAACTTTGACTTTGCTTCTCCCGTGATTCGCGAATGTCTTCGCCCGAAATTCCCGAACCGAGTCCTTCACAGATTCTCGAAGTGGCTCCCCTGCTTCCCGCGGGTTCGTGCATGTCCTTGCTCCCCGAGTCCCGAACGAGTCTTCACCGGATTCCCGAATCGGCAAATCTCCGAAGTTCGGGCTTTCCGCGGTGGAGGTTCCGGCTTCCGCGTGTTCATGACTTCACCTCTTCACCGAATCAAAATCCCCGAACTCGCACATTCGCGAATTCGAGACTTCGTAGGTCTCGGACTTCCGGATTCGCGAATTCCCCGCTCCCGAAAAACATACTTTGAGAGTGCCATTAGGCTCGCGACGTTTCGAGGGTGATGTGTTTTCCTGAATTCCCCAACACTAGCCCCTCGGGGAAGCGGGTTGACTCCGACGATCCGATTCCACGAATTTTTCGGAAATTTAGTAAAAAACGTCACCCTCGGAACGTCGGAGGGGACACGCGTCACTCAAGGAGTCAACGGCGGTTGAATCGAGGCGCACTTCGCGAAACTGCCCCTCCCAGGCCCTATAAATAGCTGGCCGGCGCTGTTAAAAAATTTTTTACTGCTCTCGCGCCTTTCACGACTTTCACACTTTCCTTCCTTCGCGGAACTGGCTTTCTCTGCTAGAAAACTTGCGAACTCCAGGCCTTGTTCGCGCTTTTCTAAGGTATTCCCTTATGTTTTGCTTTGTTGTTTCGTTAGTTCGTTAAACTTTGGTGTAGTAATGTTACGATTTTCGTAGCTTCTTTTTCGACTATTAGTCTAAGCTGTCTGAATGCTCATATTCGCTAGGTGGCTCGCATCAGAAATACAGCTAGACCCATGACTACTGAGGAGTTGATCGCTGCCGGTCTCCCACTCGATCAAGCTGCCGAAAGTGCAGACCGTGCTGCACCCGCCGAAGATGCCGGATCACCTAGCGGTTCCCGAAGTCACGAAGACGGGGAGGTTGGGTCCGATGGCGGCGAAGACGTCGGGGATGTGGATGCTGGGGTGGAGGATCTCGTTATGCTGAAGACTTCTGGCCCCCTGCCGCCCTCGCTTGCCTTCGGAGAGTCGAAGGTGACGAGCGATATCATTCGTGAGTACGAGAAGGCTGGATTCTTCTCACCTGGGGCCGGGCGCGCCCCACTCGATGAAACAATTCCTACTCCCAAGCCTGGGGAAATTGTGGTTTTTCGGGACTTCTTCATCTGTGGGCTGCGATTCCCTTGTGATCCAGTGCTACCGGCGATTCTTGATGCATTCTCAGTGAAGATCCACCAGCTTACCCCGACGTCTTTTCTCGAAGTATCAAAGTTTATTTGGATTCTGAAGACTTTCGGGTGCAGTCCTACCATCGATGCCTTCACCAGGTTCTACGAACTGGTGATTATTCCGGAAGTTGTGAAAGGCGAAGACGGGCAATTCTATCATAGCCAGCACGCGTGCTGTACCTTCAATACCCGACGCCAGAACACCCGACAAGGGATTACCCGAATTCAGATTTCTCCCTGCTGCAAGACCAACCTCTCCGATGATTGGAAGTCCTACTGGTTTTACCTGAAGGTCAATGTGCCGAAGCTGCCGTGTCCGATCGCGCCCCTCACCGCAATGAACGTGGGGAAGTACAACCAGCGAGCCCTAGGAATTCGGAATTGTGAGAGTGCATTCCATCTGGCCAGCACGATACTCGGCGGCCGCGACATCATCGAAGAATTCGTCGCCGCGCGAATCTGGCCTATCTCGAAGGGCTGGTCCCCTGCCGAAATCATGGACTACAACGTCAACTGGGCAGATCGGCAGGTTCCTTTCCCGAAGTTCGGGATTAAACTTCGCGAGGGCCAAAGCGCCAAGGATTTTATGGACGAAGTTGAGAAGAAGGTCAATGTCATGGTAGGCGAGTATACCATGAACGAATACAAAGCATACAAGGCCCTGGTGAAGCACAAGAAGAAGATCAACCGCGTCTTTTCGGAGATCTGCGGTGACAAATTTTTCAGCTCTCGAAGCCCTGGTCCGAAACTGAAACTTCCTGCCGTCGCCGTGGCCAGCTGCTCAGCCGCTCCAATCAACGCTCCTCGAATTAGATCGTCGAAGCGAAACTTGTCACCTGCCACCGAGGGAACATCTTCGGGAGTGAAGCCTTCGAGGACCAGATCACTCGAGTCGTCGAAGCGTAAACGAAGGACCTCCGAACCTCAAACTTCAGAAGCTGAACTCCAGGCTGCTTCGGGGCTTGCCCAGATGAGCCGCAAGAAGTTGAAGAAGGCTGTGAAGAAGGTTTCTTCCTCCGGAGTCCGGCGAGTTCCGTCCGCCTTCGACGACGACATTCCCACGAAGCCAGATAGTCCCAAAGGTGTTTTCCTCTGGCCATTATTTAACTTTCGAGACATTTGTCCTGCTGGTTCCGAAAATGAGTTCGTCGACATCGATTCCTTTTCAGATGTTGCTCCCGAAGTCCGAAGGGAGCCGTCTCCCCTGGCCGCCGCCGATAAGCCCACTGTTCTTTCGCCGAAACTATTGCTCACCCCGAATCCCCCGCCGCCGCCGAAATTCCCCGCCGCCGATGTCACCGCCTCGATCAAGTCTCCTCCGACTTTGCCCGTGATCTTGAGCGGACCATTCAAAGGGACGGCCCTTCTTCCGAAAATATCCCATTGATCGAAGTTCGGGAGGTTGTCCCCGAAGACCAAGCGCCTTCTCCTTCCTTGGCTGCCTTTAACAAAAGCTTTGGTGCGTCTCATCGCGGCAACCGTTGCGTGTTGGTTTCGAGACAATTGGCGTCGGGGGCAAGACGTCCAAGTTTTTAACTCTATGGAAATCGTCCACAATTGTTGATGAAACAGGAGAAGGTGCGTCGGAACAACCTGAAGAAGCCGCTCAAGGCTCCGAAAAAAGGCCTCTATCTATCTCCGAAACTACCCCTTCACCTCAGGGGAAGGCCTCTTCGGGTTCGACCAAACAAGTCACTATGCAGCACTTCAGCAAGCAAGGTTCGTTGACAGCACTTGATTCATGACTGTAGAATTTTCACCTGAGATTTATTCTTGAATTTTTCAGAATTCAAGAATCTGTTGCATTCCTATTCTCCTTCGAAACTTGCGCGCTTCCATGAAGACTATACTCTCAAGTACTCTATGCTCGGGAAAGTTGCCATAGAGCGACTTTCTGAGCAGGAGAAGATTAATGAGGAACTTTCTCGGAAGTCCAAGGAGTTGGAGCGCAAGTTTGGTCTCGCGGAATCCACGAACCTAGAGCTGGAAAAGAAGGTATCTGAGCTGGCTGAGGCTTTGAAAAGGAGTCAGGACGAGAAGAAGGTCGCCGAAGCCGCGCTCGAGGATTCCAAGAAAGAAGCTGGAGAAGGTTCGAAATCTCACGAAGATGACCCGAGTATGATCGAGAAACTTCGGCAACAACAAGAGCGTGCTACCAAGATTGTCGAAGATCTCCGTATCAACAACGCCGGCCCTTGCCAAGTCACCGAGCTCGAAGGATCGGAAAATCGTAGATCTTGAGAAAGCGCCGATGGCGAAGGTGAATCTTCGAAGAAACAAATTTCGGAAATTCTGGGAAGATTAAAGTTGCTTTATGCTGAGTACCAGAAGTCCTTGAATGAGTATGGTGTTCGTCCAGCTCCTCTTCCAGATGATATTGATATCTCTGATTTTATGGACTAGCTCGAGGAAGAATTCAAGGCTCTCCCCGAAGTCATCTCTGGTGCCGGCAATTTTGCCGTATCCTTTTCTGTGGAAAGCATTCTGAAGGTCCTTCACGACTACGGCTGTGTTGACTTGGCCAAGTTTCGCGCGAACTTTTCTCAGTTCCCAGGCGTTACCAGCGAAACTATACTTCAAGACAACCCTGACGTTATTGCTATAAAGCTAAAGTTCGCGAAGGAATTCTGGATGGTTGGCGGGGCGGATATGGCTAAGACTGTTGCGCGGGCAAAGCTTGACGAGGTAATTCTTTGGTCTATTTCGTGACTTATGTTCGTCGTATGTATTCCAGTTTCTTAAGATTTCTTTACTCTTCTCTTTGTTTCGCAGCTAAGAGAAAAGGAGGAGCGAGAACGTGCCGCCGTGTCTCCCGAAAAATCGTCCTCCGGGGAGAGTTCGGGAGAATCCGGTGAGGACGGCTCGGGCAGCAGCAGCAGCAGCAGCAGCAGCGACGGTGGCAACGATCGTGGACAAGTTCCCGAACCAGAAGAAGACTCGCCGAAGGTGGACGTTATGAATTAAACGACATGTTTGAACTTTTGTGTGGATTGGGGGTCGGCTGTACGTTTGTGTAGATTCGTCAAACATTTCTGAACAGATGTTTTGTATATTTTAACCTGCGCAGGTCCTGCAAGCTGGGCCTGCGCAGGATGTGCTACCACTACGAATTCATCGAGATAGAATGTTTGTTAGTGGTGAAGCATGGCGTCTATTCAAACAAGCACATCCTGAGCAAGATTTTTCCGACTTTTGGCTTGAGGCCTCGCTTAAATTTTCTATAGGTTGTTTTGATCTCACTTCGTTTTTCTTGCTTCGTAAAAAGAGCCGTTCTGCATCCTCTACTTCGCGATCCACGAGAGCTCCGAAGACGGAGCCCCTTAGCCCCTTAGCCGGTTCATCTGAGTTCGCCTATGCTAGCGATGTAGCTGACAACAACGTTTGTAAACCCGGACATGTAGTAGAACTGTCATTCTAAGTTTCGTGTTGATTATTGTAATTCTTGAGGAACTATTCGGGAGTTTTAATGCGAATAAGGCAATGAATATGTTTTTTCTTTGAAAAAACGTCACCCTCCCCCAGCCTGCCGTTTCGCATGAAAACTAAATTGCAGATTCGCGAACCTTACTATTCTCGAATTTCTAGCGTGTTTTTCTGAGAGTAGTCTTCCTTAGTTTTGCGAATCTCAATTGCTAATGCGCAAGTCGACAAAATTTGTTCCGAATTTTGTGGACTTGACCAGACTGGCAGATTTGCCTCGGTTGATACAGCAACCCTCGGTTGCTTCAACCAAGGTTTTTCTGCGATCGCTTGACGGAGCCCCTTGCTCTTTTCTTGCGACGATGATACCTGGAAAAAAAATTTTAACAATCTATACCGAGTGAGAAAACACAAACAAATCCTTAGGCATTCACTTTTTCGAAATCATCATGCGAATTTTCTGATGGGAATCCCCTCGTGGATGGGATTTTTCTAGGCCACAACTTGTTGTTGTCTCAGGCCTTTTCGATGGGAATCCCTCGATGGATGGGATTTTTCTCGGCCACAACTTGTTGTTGTCTCAGGCCTTTTTAGTGGGAATCCCTCGATGGATGGGATTTCGGCTATCCGGAAGCCTTTCTCACGAACTTTTTTCTTTTTCCCCGACAGAATTTCGGCTATCACGAAGCCTTTTTCACGAAGTTTTTTTTCTTTTTTCACGATGGAATTCTGGCTATCACGAAGCTTTTTTCACGAACTTTTTTTCTTTTTTCACGATGGAATTCTGGCTATCACGAAGCCTTTCTCACGAACTTTTTCTTTTTTCACGATGGAATTCTCGAGACACAAAATACGAAACATGCAATTTGGGGGAAGACTCTTTTCATATATATATCGGAAAGAGTATTTACACGGGATCCGCCTCGTTAAAAACCTTGCCTCTTGATTTAGAGCCCCCTTTGCAAGGAAAAGAGTACGGTCCTTCTTATTCTAGAACTACAATTAAGACATAAAACTAATTTTTTCCGAAGTCACTTATAGACACGTGACTCGGGTTTTTATTTTCTTACGACGTAAACTTACGAAAATTGAAAAACCGCTATCTACTATACTTATGTACAACTAAGATCTTCATGGATAATACCTCTTTAAGTTGTCGGCATTCCACGAATACGGCAACTCTTCGCCAGTTTGCTCCATCAGGCGAAAAGCCCCTGGCATATCTGTTTCCTTAGCTATGTAAGGCCCTTCCCATGACTCATGAAGCTTTCCTGGGTTTTCCCAATTTTTCTTTCTTTTCAAGACAAGATCACCGGTTTTGATGTCCTTCGGACCACCTTTTTGTCTCTCCACGCTCTTGTCTCTCTCGGTATTTCTCAATGTTTTCTCGCCGCTTCGAGGATTGTCGGCTCTATCATGTCTTTCTCCACCTTCTTGTCAATTTCCTCTATCTCTTTTCCTTTCAAGACTCTCATGCTTTCATTCTTGATCTCCTCCGGCGTCATAGCCTCGGTCCCGAAGAGTAGGCGAAAAGGTGTGAAACCCGTTGCTCTTGAAAGCGTGGTGTTGTGAGACCGATCACCTTTGGAAGTTCATCCACCCATTTTCCCTTTTTTCGATCAAATAAGCATTTCTTGATTCCCGAAAAAATCGGGCCATTGGCTCTTTCAACTGCTCCATTAGGCTCGTGGATGATAAGGCGACGAAAATTTCACTTGTGTGCCCGGGGGTTCCGCAATATTCTTTGAAGGTATAGCGATCAAACCGTTTGCCATTATCGACCGTCGGTTCTCTAGGAACTCCGAACCCGCGAGACTATGTTACGCCAAAAGAATTTCGAACCGTTGCCGCCGTGATGTTCGCGAGTGGTTTTGCTTCTACCCACTTCGTGAAATAGTCGACCGCTACGGCCGCAAATCGGCAATTACCCCGAGCCGTTGGCAACGGTCCTACTAGGTCCATGCCCCATCTTTGCAAAGGCCGAGTTGGAGGAATTAAATGAAGCGGCATTGAAGGCGGTCCGCCGATTTGCCGTCTTCCGGCATGCTTCACATTGCCGAACTAACATCTTGGCGTCGATGTTGATGGTTGGCCAATAGAATCCTTGTTTTATTGCCTTGCCGGCCAAAGCCCCGGTGCCTATGTGTGCCCCACAAAATCCACTTGTGAATTTCTTTCAAGAGTTCACGACCTTTTCGGAGGTGATGCGGCGTAGCCAAGGTTCAGTGACTCCTGATTTGTACAATTCTCCATTTACCACAGTGTAGCCCGAGCCCTTTGCCTCAACCTTTTCTCTTCCAGTTCATCTTGTGGTTCGTAATGTCCCCTCAAGTAGGCCATTATTTCTGCTCTCCAGTCTGGAATTTCCACCATGTTCACGATTTGAGTTCGTGAATCTTTGATGGATGGCTCTCTGATGATTTCAAAGAACACATGCGGTGGTAGCTCTTGATTTACGGTTTCGTTGCCTTCGCGAGCTTATCCGCCTCATTGTTATCATCCCTTGGGATATCTTTGAACCGAATATCCTCTGAAGTGTCTTTCCATTTCTCTGACTTTTTCAAGATACTTCATGAGAACTGGATTCCTGGCCTCGCTTTCCTTCTCGATGTGTTCTTGGATTACTTTCGAATCCGTTCTAATTATGAAGGTCTGTTGCCCCAAGGCTTTCATTTTTCTCAGTGCCAGCAGTAGAGCTTCGTACTCCGTTGTATTGTTCGTGGAGTATTCATTGTTCGCGAATACGAGCCGTGCTGCATATCTTATAACCACGCCCGTCGGTGATGTTACAACAGCCGAAATTCCAACCCCCTTGTAACACCATGCTCCATCACACTGCACTACCCAAGGTTCGGGCATGTTTTCCTCCATATTCTGAGTAGGTGAGGTCCAGTCCACGACGAAGTCTGCCAGTACTTGTGATTTTATTGCACTCCTTCTTTCAAAATCCACTACATACTCGGAGAGTTCGGCACCCCACTTGATGATTCGAGTAGATGCCTCCCTGTTTGCGAACAGGCCACTTAACGGTTGGTTGGTGATAACTCTTATTCTGTGGCCTTCGAAGTAGTGCCTTAGCTTTCTTGCTGCCATGATGACCGCATACGCGATTTTTTCCAGTTCGGAATAGAAAACCTTGGAACCAGACAATGCCTCGGAGGCGAAATATACGGGGATTTGCCTCGGCTTTCCTTCTTCTTCCTTCTCCTGTACCAAAGATCGCGCTTATCGCCGAATTTGATGCGGACACATACGGCGAAGCGGCGATTTTGGCTCGGGAGGACAGAGCTTGGTCATGCTTGGACGGGTAGTCTTTCAATTCGCGAAAAGCTTGTTTCGAGGTTCGGCCCACTTTGGAATTTCTTGGCGCTTCGAGAACTTGGAAGAATGGCGGACTTCTTTACGCGGCTGCGGGAATGAATGCGGTAAGGGCAGCCACTCTCCCTGTCAACTTCTGAACATCTTTCACTGAGGCCGGCTCTTGCATTTCCATCAAAGCCTTGATCTTGTCAGGGTTTGCCTCAATGCCCTTCGTTGAAACTAGGCATCCGAGAACTTTCCCCTTGTGAATCCCGAATACACATTTTTCTGGGTTCAGTTTCAAGTTCGCTGTCCTCAAGTTCGCGAACGTTTCTGCCAAATCACTGATATGGTCTTTTCTCTGAACACTTTTGACGACTATGTCATCCACATATGCCAAGATATTTTTCCGAATCTGCTGGTGCAGCACTATTGCTATCATTCTTGAAAACGTGCACCCCGCATTCTTCAGCCCCTCTGGCATTCTTACGAAACAAAATGTTCCGAAAGGAGTGATGAAGCTTGTCTTCTCTTCGTGCTCTTTGCGAACTCGGATTTGATGATATCCAGAGAACATGTCCAGGAGCGAAAGCATCTCACTGTTGGTCGCATCATCCACGATTTTGTCTACCCTTTCCAAGGGAAAATCGTCCTTCTTGCACGCCTTGTTCAAATCGGTGAAGTCAATACACATCCTCCATTTGCCATTTTTCTTCTTGATCGGCACGGTGTTGGCTAACCAAACCGGGTACTTGACTTCTCCGATTACTTGGGCATCCCGCAATCTCGAACTTCGCTTCCACCGCCTTGACCTTTTCGTCGGACATTTTCCGGAGTTTTTGCTTCTTTGGCGGTATCTTGTCATTCGTTTCGAGGACATGCTCGATTATGTCTCTGTCCACGCCTTGCAAATCTTTGGCCGACCATGCAAAAACATCCTTGTTTCGTTCGAAATCGCATGAGTTCATCATCCTCTTCGGCGCTAAGGTTCGCCCCTATTATGGCTTGCTCTGTCGGGCATGTCGTCCGGATACACTCTCTTTGTTTCATCTTCTCGCGGCTATGTTTGTTTTCTCTTTGTCCCGCTTTGGCTCTTCATAGGTTCCCTTTCTCTCTTCAGCTGCTTTCAGCTGATACACGTTCGTTTGACCAGGCGTGTGGCCCTTTTCTATGTTTCGGGCCTCTTGTTGATTGCCGAATACTGTGATAACCCCTTTAGGCGCAGGCATCTTCATGCAGAGGAACTGTTGCCTTATGACAGCATCGAACTTGTTCATGAAACCCCTGCCGAAGATCACAAGATACGGGTGATATATGTCAACCACATCAAAGGTGAGGTTCTCAGTTCTGGCGTTCTCAAGATCCCCGAAAGAAACTGGGAGCGATATTTTTCCAACCGGCTTGATGGGCTTGCCGCCAAACCCCTGCAATGGGTACTCTGGTGGGTCCAACATATGCTGGCTCAGATTCATTTTCTCGAACGTTTTCAGGAATAAGATGTCCGCCGAACTTCCGTTGTCCACCAAGATTTTTCCTATGACCCATCCAGCAATGTTGACTTCAATCACCATAGCATCATTGTGGATTGCGGATTTGAGCACGAAATCTTCTTCCGTAAAGGTGATTGGCACCTTCGCCCACTCGGGCGGGCAGTTGGACCATCATTGATGATGGTATTCACGGATCCGAAGTAGTTGCTTCATGCTTCTTTGTTTCAAACTCCATGGCGGATCCGCCCGTGATTGGCATGATGGTCCCGAATGATGGCAATGCTTTGGAATTCCGAGGTCCCGAACTTGACCGAGGCCTTGAAGAGCTTTCGGTGGCGGTGGCAAGATTTCCCGAATGGGTTGTGGCTGCTGGATTGACTGTATTGCTTGTGACTGAGGGAAGAATTGATGTGAAGGCTGCCATGTTGATTGTGATTGTGGAAATTGCTGAACTGGTACAGTGCTTGGCTGCGGACTCGCGAACTGCGGCGGCCAGAAGTTCGGCCGAAACTGGGTTGGCATCGAGGATGCGATGCTCATCAACGCCTTCTCTTGTTGGATTTGTGCCATGTTCTTTTTTGTCTCAGGGCACCCTTCGGTGCTGTGGCCTCTTCCATGATACTAGCAATAGAAGTGAGGATCTCATGGGTTGTGGTTCGGAAGGTTTGGGGTTCCTCTTCCTCTCCCCCTTCCTCTTTGACTGAATCCTCCCCTGGCACTTGGCTCCGCTTTCTTCTTTGTTCTCGAGGATTTCCAACATTGTTCACATTTCGCGGATCTTTGCGGGGTGGTGCCCTCCGGGTCATATCTCTGCCGCCTGTCTTGCCTCGTTTCGTTCGGCTACTCTTTTGCGGTGGTCATCATCGGACGGGGATGTAATCCTCCAATTCCCGAAATAATTCTTCAACTGTCTCGGGCTTCTTTCTTGTGAGGTGGGAAGCCGTTGGCCCCGGGGGTGAGACCCTTGATCGGTGCCTTGATCGTTGTCTTGTCATCAGCATCGGGGATCTGAGACCTCTGCTGCATGAATCTTCTCACGAAATTTTTTAGTGGTTCCCTGTCCTTCTGCTTGCAGTTATACAAATACGAAGCTTCTACGGTACATGTTGTGTCATGGAACATCTGAAACGCTTGCATGAACTTTGTTTTGAGATCTACCCAGCTGTAGATCGAGTGTGGAGAAAGCAGTGAGTACCAATTCGATCGGTCCTTCGCAAGCTATGATGAAGGATTTGGCAAGTGCAACATCATCTCCTCCCTGCCGAATTCACGACCGACTCGTATCTCATGAGAAATTGCACCGGAGTTTCCGTAACCGTTGTACTTTGGAAGAGAGGCGGCTTGAACTTCGGCGGCCAAGGTGCTGTTTGCAGCCCTATTGACAGTGGTGACTCAGAATCCACGAAGTGTGAGACTCCATTTCCCGCGAAGAAGTTTTCCTTCGGGGATTCTCTTGCAGGCGCGGTGTTCTGCTGCGGTGTTTCTTGCCACAGGGAGCTATTCTCTTGCTCTTTCATTTCGTCAATTTCTCTTTGAATTGCCTGTATTTGCTCTTTTGCTTTGTTCAGCTGTTCCAGCTTTTCAGAGATTTTTCTTTTCGCCTGCAACTGAGCCGCGAACTTTTCTTTATCCCTCTGTAGTTGTTGAATCTTTTGGTGGACCATGGCTAGCTGTCTGTCTATGGCATCATCATCAGCATCAACATTTTCGTGCTCTTGGTGTTCAGTGGGTTGTTCTTGGATGTGAGATGTTTTTTCTGCTCTCGCCTTCATGAGGGCTTCGAGCTTCTCTTTTCGCTGCTGGTCTGTTACGTTCGAGGATTCAGGAACAAACGAAGTTTCATTTCCTTGGGTGGGAAGGTGATCATCCGGTTCGCCGTCTTCGGGGCATTCTTCTTGGATTTCTTTTGAGGTGGCATCGTGAGTTTCTTTTTCGGCTGAGACACGGTGGGCGCCAATGTTGGGGGGATACCGAAAAATTCGGATAACTACCCAAACACGAGTGGAGTTCTCAACACGTTCAAGTACACGGTTAGGGGCGCAAAGAGACTGTGATGCTCTCTGCAAGTAGCACAAGTCCCCAAAAAGTCTGAATCCGTTTACACGTGCCCTTGCGCCCCCTTTTATAGGGAGACGAAGGGACTTTTACATGCCGATAACACCCTCGGGCTCAGAGAATATTCCTAATGTGAACGCACACAAGAATGTCTTTTCTCCCCTTTCACATTTACAAGTCTGCCACTAGTTCACACTCTAAACCCGGACTTTCTGGGACTACAACTTTGACTTTCCTTCTCCCGTGATTCGCGAATGTCTTCGCCCGAAATTCCCGAACTGAGTCCTTCACAGATTCTCGAAGTGGCTCCTGCTTCCCGCGGGTTCGTGCATGTCCTTGCTCCTGAGTCCCGAACAGAGTCTTTCACCAGATTCCCGAATCAGCAAATCTCCGAAGTTCAGGCTTTCCGCAGTGGAGGTTCCGGGCTTCCGTGTGTTCATGACTTCACCTCTTCACCGAATCAAAATCCCCGAACTCTGCACATTCGTGAATTCGAGACTTCGTAGGTCTCGGACTTCCTGGATTCGCGAATTCCCTGCTCCTGAAAAACATACTTTGAGAGTGCCATTAGACTGCGACGTTTCGAGGGTGATGTGTTTTCCTGAATTCCCCAACACTCCAAAATCGACATGCAAGTGTGAACTTGTTACATTGTTAGTATGCCTAGTGGCGGGTTAGTTGCAAATCATAATCGAAACCAATGTATAACAAGTACTCTAGGTTGACGGAAATTCACCGTCAACACACGGGCACTTCTCCTTCAGCAAGTCCTTGAAGCCACCGGAGGTCTTCTTCGAGTTGTCTTTCACATGGCGCTGGATAGCCGCGACAGTGTTGTCTGGCTTGCGCTTGCGATTAGGACCCGAGTAGTTGCTGTTGCGACCGCCTTGGTTCCCGTTGTTGTTGTTGTTGTCGCCCGTGTTCTGCTTGCTCTTGCCACGAATGGCGTCGTACTTGGCGTTAGTCTTGTCTTCTTCATCAGCCAAGGAGGTGATCATGTCCTTGAGGTGGGTGATGGAGCTCGGGCGGCGACGACCGAAGTCATCAAAGGTGCGATGGTGGTAGAGACCGTCTTGGCACACAATTTAGACATGTTTGGGCCGCGAGGTGCGTAATACCCTACGTCCTGTATGCTGCGTAGCTCTGGATTGATTGGATGTGATCACAATATGATGCGTAATCTGAGAGAGAAGGGTCCCTGCCTCACCTTATATAGTCCGGGAGGCAGGGTTACAGGTCAGTTTAGAGAGAGAGAGAGTACTAGTCGTGCACGTCTAGGAGTCCTCTACACAGTACAAGGTATGTATGGCTTCCTATCCGAGTACTTCTCCACCATAGTCCTTGCGGCTCACGCCATCAGGTACCGTGCGGCACAAGTCGGGTAGTCCCAGGGGCCCACCGAGTAGTCGGTCCTGGTACCCACCAAGGTAGTTGAGGACCAGGAGCGTCCCAGTGGTCGATGGATGACCGCTCCTCAGTGATGAGTGATTGACAACAGGTGTTGGACTGACTCTTGGCTTAGTGCGCAGGTGTAGGCTGCGGCCTAGTTCATGTTGTTGCAGGTGAAGAACGGGCGCGAAAGGTCTTCAGCCTTGAGGGGCCTCCGAGAGATGGAGAGACAAGTAGGCTCGGTTCGAGGGACCGGTGGACGGCGGGGCCGGGTGCGAGTCACATGGTGGCGACACAAGCAAGACGAAGTCATGGACAAGTGAGCCGGTGCACGGTGGCGGTCAAGTCAAGTGGTTTGGCGGGAGGCCGGACCGAGCACGCGGGGTTTGGTGGTTTGTCCACAAAACCATCGGCGGACGGTTTCTTGGTTTGGGCCTCAAAACCAAGTCCGAGGGCCCAACACGACGGAGACGGGATCCGGGCGTGTCGGGAAGCTTCGAAGCAGAGGACACGAGGCGGGATCGCATGGCTTGCGTCGGGAGGACGCGGGGTGAGGCAAAGGCGTGGCCGTCCGATGGCAAGACCCACAAACATTACCAAAATGCCCCTACGTGGGTTGTATCGCCAGTAGTGTAGTTAGGGATAGTCGAGTCATTTACCACTCCGGCGGGACCTGATATATAAGCCATGAGTGTGTGTTGATGGCTCTCTCTCTCCGCGACTTAGGGTTTCATTTCCTCCCTCCTCTTTCTCATTTTCGTAGCTATTTTTCTTCCTATTTTCTCTAGGCTAGCATGAGAGCTTCATGAGAGATTTGTTGAGAGGGACGGATGCTAGGGCGGCATGCTAGACCTTGTGAATCTTTCCTGGTTTGTATAGAAGAATCGGGGTTGTTTTTCGTAGCTTTCCGCGCTTGTTTTCGTGCCTTTGTTCCCGGTGTGATTTCGCCGATTTGAGTGGGTTTCTCCCCGGATTTCTTTGAGGGAAACATGGATAGATGTCTTGTGCATCTTTATGCTTGATCTTGTGCCCTCAAACGCCGGGAAACCACTTCGATTCGTGAGTTTTCGTTCGGTGCTCTAGCTTTTGGTGGTGATCAAAGGATTCGCGATTCCCGGTGATTTAGGGAGTTAGGAGGCAAGATTTTTGGGCTATAGCATCCTTGTGTGACGCTTTTCAGGTACCCAAACCCTTGTCTCTACAGCTTCAACCGTTTGGGAAATCCGATGATGATTTGGGGGAGTTGACTTTCGGGGTCGGGCGTTTTCAGCTCTGTCCGCACCTGGCGGACGGTCCGCGAGGACCAGGCGGACGGTCCGCGCGGGTAGGGTTCGTCCCGTGTTCTTCGTGTTCTTGCTCGTCTTTCGTTTCGATCCGTCGCGATTTTGGTTTTTGGTTGGACGGAGTTTCGGACGGTCCGCGGTGTTGGGCGGACGGTCCGCGGGTGCTTGGCGGACGGTCCCCGTGCTCCCCGCGGACGGTCCGTGGTTCGTGGGTGGCTTTGGTTCGTTCGTGTGATTTAACGGACGGTCGCGGGAAAGGCCGGACGGTCCGCGGCGTCGGCGCGGACGGTCCGCGGGAGCGGGTCGGACGGTCGCGCGGTTCATCGCGGACGGTCCGCACTGCTAGGCCGGACAGTCCGCCAAGAGCCGTGTGCTGTGCTGTTTGTTTCGATTCCTTTCTTCCCTTTCTAGTGCTTCCGCGTGTGCTTCTAGGAATCGTTCCTAAGGCTAGAGGTTGATCCATAACCTCATGGTCTTGGCGATTGGTGCGTGATTCGATCCATCGCTTGTGTGTGACCGGGGTTTGTCTAGGGTATAGGCCGGATTCTTTTGGAAGAATTTTTACCGGCTCCTATTCACTCCCCCCCCCCTCTCAAGTCGCCATCTGATCCTTCAATTGGTATCAGAGCTTGGTGCCGGATTCTTTGCGACTTTGACAAGTCTCGAATCCTAAGATGGCGTACGTTGAGCGGGGCGGTCCGCCGCACTTCGATGGCAAGGGTTACCACAAGTGGGTGGCTCGTATGATGATCTTTCTTCGTGGGAAGGGTTGTTGGATTTCATTGTGCTTGACAAGACCTATGCTATTCCGGTCAACATCCATACTCTTATGGTGACCGATGCCGATGCCAAGGCCAAGTATGAGGCTAATGCAAAAGCCGTTGATCACTTGTGCCGGAGCTTGTGTGATCCAGAGTTTGAGCGTGTTCGCCATTTGAATCTTGCTTGGCAAATTTGGGAAAAGTTGTTGGTTGCTCACGGTGGTGATAACCATGTGAAGGCTCGCCTCTTTGTCTCTTACCGGATGCAATATGAGAATTTCACTCCACTTCCTGGTGAGGACATTGATGCGATGTTTCAGAGGTTCACCGCCATCGTGAACAACATGAAGGCTAATGTTGAGAATTTTCCGTACTCCGAGCATGATCAGGCTTTGAAGCTCTTGCATGTCTTGGACCCAAATGTTAGGGGTGCTAAGGTTGAGGCCATCAAGGAGTCTGGGCATTACTTGACTATTCAGTTGGATGACCTCTTTTCTAAGCTCAAGTCGGCTGAGGTTGACAGGAAGTTGCTATCCAAGCATGAGGGCTCGACTGACCATAGTCTTGCTCTTGTGGGAGGATCAAAGGGCAAATCTAACCCTTCCTGTCGACGGGTTTTCTTTGTCCTCTCTTATGTCCATTCCGGATGAGGAGTTTGATGTCTTGGGCGAGGAGGAGGCGGCCTTGCTCTCAAGAAGGTTTGAACGACTACACGAGAGTCGGAGGAATGCAAGGCGGAGCTCAGGGACGTGCTACAAGTGTGGCAAGCGTGGCCACTTCATCGCCGAGTGCCGGAAGCGGAGGAGAACAAGTACAAGGTGAACGAGTACAAGGCGCACCCGAGGCGTGAAGACAAGTACTCCTCCAAGGGCAAGCACTTCAACAAGTCCAAGAGCAAGGAAAAGGACAAGCGGCGACCGAGCAAGAGCGCCTACAAGAAGAACAAGGCAAGAGCGATGGTGGCCGGTGCGAGCGACGTCGACTCAAGCTCAAGCGAGGAGCAGTCAAGCTCAAGCAGCGAAGATGAAGACGCCGGAAGGCGCAATGGCATGAAGAGTGCAAGCCGGAACCTCAGCGGGCTGAGCTATGTGGCGCTCGAGGGCTTTTGTGGCATGGCCCATAGCTCAAGCAGCAAGAAGAGTGTAAAGGAAGACAGCGACTCCGACTCGGAGGATGAGGTAAACCGTGACCCCGACTCTTTGCTTGCTGAGATTGCTAGGTTGAATGGTTTGCTTGATAATCGTGATAGTGTCTTTGAGAGATGCCAAAAAGATGAGGAAAGATCTTAGGGCTCAGCTTGAGAATGCTAGTGAGAAAGTAGGAGAGTTAGAGTCAAAATTTCTTGAATTGAAACTTGAGAATGACTCTTTGAAACTTGCTCCTACTCCTCCTGATGATGTTGAATGTGTTGAATGTGATGCTTGGTTGAATGAGATCAAAATGCTTAATGAGAAGAATGCTTCTATTTTGGCTCAACTAGATGCTCTTAGGACTGAACATGATGAGCTTAAGGCTAGACCTACTTTGCTTGGTGCTTGCAAATCATGTCCTACTATGCATGCTAAGCTTGTCGATGCTCGTTCTACCATTAGTTCTTTGGAAGCATCTTTGAAATCTCCTGTTGCAAATGCATGTTCTAGGTTTGTGATGAAGTCACTTTGCGTAATCTTGAACTTACTTCCCGTTTGGATGTCATTTATGAGGAGAATGACTATTTGAGGAAGGTGTTGGGTTGGTTGTGCGGGCGGGAACCTCAATTGAAAATCATGATTGAGGAGTTCAAGAGAGGCGACGGTCGTGGTTTGGGGTTTGAGAAGTTGGGTGAGAAAGTGGGAGAGAACGAGGTGGGGAGAGTGTGTACGAGAAGTGTGTTGAGTCTAACCCCGAGTTTGAGGTGATCGGAGAGATCCAAGTCCCACTCCCAAAAGCACCCAAGAACTCTTTCACACCAAAGCCCAACCACCTTTGCAACAAGCTTGACACAACCCAAGATCCACCCAAATTCCCACCTAAGACAAATGATTTCCCGAAACCGGTGAAGTTTGTGGGTGAGAAGGGTGAGAAGCCTAGAGAGAAGCCAGAGCCAAAACCAAAACCCATCCCCTTCAGGTGTGAGTAATGTGGCAAGGAGAGGCATCTTGCGGAGTTTTGCTACAAGAGGAAGAGGGATGAGAGGCTTGCTAGGGAGCAAGCAAACCAGGACAGGTATCGCCAGCCTCGCGGTATTCCTGAGCCTAGAGTGCCACTTCCACAGGGTGTGGGAAGTGTGAGGAGTGTTGGCAGGTTCCCACAGAGAGGTGGTGGTGAGAGGTTTGTCGGGGAGAGATGATGGTGTGCGTCTTTGGTGAGAGGTTTGGTCGGGCTCGTGGTGGTTTTGCTGGACGTCCTCCTACTCGTCCTCAGTACGGGTTTAGGGGAGATGATCGCAGCATTGGGTTCCAGAGGAACTACGGACCACGCTTTCCCCCTCGTGGTGCTCGTACTCCTCCCATGGGACATGGGAAGTTTGGTGGCAAGGGAGTGATGTTTGCTAACCCCTCTTTTGAGCAGATGGCTGGACACTGGTTTAACTTTCTTTGTGCTAACCCTAGTGTCGAGTCGCTAGCTCACTCTCGTTCTTGTTTTTGACTGCAGGCAGGAGGCTTGGAGAACATTTGGTTGATCGACTCCGGGTGTTCTCGACACATGACCGGAGATAAGAAGTGGTTCTCCAGCCTCACCCCAGTGAAGGAAAAGATGTACATTACATTTGGGGACAATGGACGAGGTAGGGTGCTTTCGGAGGGTGTTGTGCATGTGAGTGACAAGGTAACGTTGAAGAGAGTGGCTCTTGTGAAGTCTTTGGGTTTTAATTTGCTTTCGGTTTCTCAGTTGCTTGATGAGGGTTTTGAGGTGCGTTTCAAGTCCGGCGAGTCTCGTTTGCTTGATTCTCGAGGTGATCTTGTACGTATGATCATCCCCGAGGGTCGGATTTTCGGGGGCTGATTTCTCTCGTTCTTTGGGTCCTGCTCTTTGTTTGATGGCTGGTCCTTCTTCGATTTGTGGAAATGGCATAGGCGGTTGGGACACTTGAGCTTTGATTTGGTTTCCCGCTTGAGTGGTCTTGACCTTGTCCGAGGATTGCCGAAGTTGAAGTTTGAGAAGGATTTGGTTTGTGCTCCTTGTAGGCATGGTAAGATGGTAGCCACTCCCCATCCACCCCACGACCGATGTCATGGCCGAGCGTCCGACGGAGGCATGTTGCATATGGACCTTGTTGGGCCAGCTCGAGTTCGCTCGGTGGGTGGGAAGTGGTATGTCCTTGTTGTGGTGGACGATTACTCTCACTATGCCTGGGTGTTCTTCTTGGAGGATAAGAGTGAGACTTTTGGCTTTGTTCGAGATCTGATCGTGAGGTTGAAAAACGAGAGGCATGGGAATGCTATTCGAGCTATCCGCAGTGATAATGGCTCTGAGTTCAAGAACTCTTGTTTGGATGCCTTTTGTCGTGATCTAGGTCTTGAACATCAGTATTCGACCCCTTATGTGCCCCCTCAAAATGGAGTCGTGGAAAGGAAAAATCGGACTCTATGTGAGATGGCTAGGACGATGCTCGATGAGCACAGGACTCCTAGGAGGTTTTGGGCTGAGGCGGTCAATACAGCTTGTCATGTTTCCAACCGCATTTTATTGAGAGCTTTCAAGAAGAAGACCTGTTATGAGCTTATGCATGGTCGGGCACCCAAGGTGAGTCATTTCCGAGTTTTTGGCTGCAAGTGCTTTATTTTGAAGAAGGGAAAACTCGACAAGTTTGAGGCTAGGTCTAGTGATGGTATTTTCTTTGGATATGCTAACCACTCTAGAGCTTATAGGGTGCTTAACCTTGAGACTAACAGAATCATGGAGACTTGCGAGGTGACCTTCGACGAGACAATGCCATGTACCTCTCTTGGTTTTGAATGTGCAGGTGATGAAGAGATGGCCGAGGACCTCTTTGAAGAGGAGAAAGATGAAGCTGGAGATGATGATGGGGAGAACCATGCGCCTGAAGCTGAGCATGTACCTACTACTTCCCCTACGACTACTTTGGAGCATGGACCGTCTACTTCATGGACAACGACGGTGCAACAAGAGGACCAGGCGAGAGAAGCTGAAGTTGAGAGGGAGGTAGTCTCGAGGCGTGAGGCTCCCCGGCGGATTCAAGAAGTGCATCCCCTGTCGAAGATCATTGGAGACATCAATGAACGCACTACACTGTCGAGGTCCAGGAATTCCTCTCATTTTGCTCATGCTGCTTTTGTTGCTACTTTTGAGCCCAAGGACATTGGACATGCCTTATCTGATGCAAACTGGGTCAATTCTATGCATGAGGAGTTGGAAAATTTTGAGAGGAACCAGGTGTGGGAGTTAGTTGAACCACCTCCAAATTGACATCCCATAGGAACCAAGTGGGTTTGGAAGAACAAAGAGGGAGAGAATGGGATGGTTGTGAGGAACAAGTCCAGACTTGTTGCTCAGGGGTTTAGTCAGAAGGAGGGGATCGACTATGAGGAGACCATTGCTCCTGTGGCCCGTCTTGAGGCAATTCGGATCCTTCTAGCCTTTGCGTGGCTAAAGGGTTCAAGTTGTTTCGAATGGGGTCGTGAGGGGGGAGGGCCGCCCTGGGTTTGAGAGCGGGTGTCCCCTCAAACAATGGGGGAACCCCTACTTGAAATTCTTTTGCAGTCAATATAAGCTAAGCCTAACCATGCTTTGGTGGCTCGACACTAACCATTTGCCGGCGGGGGGGGCGGATGAGATACGGCCCATGCGATGCGGGACTTCGGAGGCCCACCAAGTGAAGGTGGTCTTTGTGCACCCGCCGTAGGAAGACTGCGGGGGAGTTCCGGGATGAAGATGTGGGGCCGAGGTTAACCCCCATGGGGGGGCCCTCGATGCGGAGGGGACGGGGCTCCGGGCCTCGCCGAGGGGCATGCTCCCTCCTCGAGACGCGGCGTTCCGCCCCGTTGGGCGAGGGGCACACATCGACGGGCCTCCTCGAACCCTTGGTCTCCGCCTTCGGTATTCTTCCGCCTCGACTCTTTCCCTCTGGTTTTTCGATGTGGATTTTTTGGTTGTCGAGTCGGGAAGTCACCTTGGCACTGTCGGTTTCGGCTCGTGGCTCACGGCTCCCGCAAGCGAAGTGTGTCGCGCGGTCCACCCGGGCGGGTATGTGCGCGCGAGTTGTCGCTCCCGGGGGACCTCTTTGAGAGGCGGTGGAGTGCCCCGCCCTCGCTGCGATAGCCCGGTCCAAAGCTCCGCCCTCGGCAACTTGGGAGGATCTTTCTGGGGGGGGGGAACCATTGTTTTGAGCCGGGGCCCACCCACGATCACGGGCGACATCTTTACAAAGCCTCCGCCGCACATTTGTGCGTGCGGGGGGACTTGGGGTTTGTTGCCCTTTCTAGTTGATTCTTGGGGCATTTTCTTTTTGTACCATTGTATCATACCATGTTTCTTTGATGTATTACATGCTGTCGGGGCCGCCGGGGGTTCCCCTCAACGACGACGCCGGGGAACCCCGGCTTAAATTCTGCCATCATGCGCCGGGGCTCACGCGGGCCGGCCCATGCGGCGGGACCGGAGGCCCACCAACTCCCCGGGGAAGCCGAGCCCATCCCCGCCCCGTTCGTGGGCATCCCTCCTCGAACGGTACCGCCCCGCTCGGGGGGGCTCCCCCTCGGCGGTCCCGGTGTCGAGGGTCCGCTCCGCTCGACGGGGAGCCACGATGCGCCCGCACGCGTGCGCCCGGCCCGTGCGGCTAACGCGCCCGACCCTCGAAGGGGGCCAATGGGGGCGCACCCCTCGGTTCCCGCCGCACCAACTCTCCGGCCCGTGACCTTGCGGGTTAGGTAAGGGGCGCTAGGCCGGTGGGTCCCCGCCGGCCATCCCGAAGGGGCGGGGCGCACCCTCGTCCACTTTCCGCGACCTGCGGTGGGGGGCGTGGCCGGGTGGCCATACCCACGCGTGCGGGCGCACGCACGCGACTCCACGCGGGCGCACGCCCAAGCCTTGCGAGCAGCCACTCCGCCACCGCAGAGCTCATTGGGAAGGAACGCCGTTCTGCCCGCTCCTGTGCCCCGTCTCAGGTCATCATCGACCACCTCCCTCGAAGCCTATCGAGAGAACGCCATCACCGTCCGCCGCCTCCTACCCTCGAACCGCCCTTTGTTCGGGTGCGAAGCAGGCCATCATGGCCGGATCGCGGCGTGGATCGTCGGACGATCGCCCGCTCTACACCGTAGCACGACGTGCTCCTACACGTAGCTAGGTAGCGCGGCGTGCATGTAACTCGCCGCCCCCTTGGCCTATAAAAGGGGAAGCGAGCCCCCAGCCGCGGGGGGGACGAATCCAGAGGAACACAGCGCATTGTGCACTCACTCTCTTATTCTCCCATAACATCTCCAGCTACTCATCAGGGACTTGGAAGCCACGCTTCTTCTCCCACCTCGCTTGTATTTGCCCCACTACAAGCACCCCCGGTGCCGAGCAATACAGTGCCACGAGCACGCCCGCGCGCTTTGGACGTACGGCCCCCTCGGCGGGAACCGGGATAAACCTTGTGTCATTTGTTGCTTAGCATCGACCATAGAGGGATAGACTTAGGCGTTATCTTTTGGTTAGTGTCGGGACCATATTCCGCACCGCCGGTTGGCGCCCACGGGTGGGGCGAACGAGCGCCTAAGGTCATTTCGCTAACTCCCTCTATGGTGATTCGCTGCGAGTACGCGTAGCACCCGCTACAACATGGGTAGCTCGGACCCCCTTCGTCGGGCTCGAGATCCGCTTCGGGGACTTGAACTTCCGGGCCACGGGGAATGGCTATCTCATGCGCCTCACCAACCGTGAGGAGCTACGCGCGCGGCGCGAGGCCGAGTCCGCTGCGGTCTCCGCCGCACGCACGACACCGGCGCGGGGCACTGCGGGCACGGATGCGCGGGACCGTCGACGCCGCGACGTCGTCGCCGCTGCGGGCTGCGCTCGCGTCGGGCGCGGTCCGGCGGCGGCGGCGGGCGCGCGCGCCGCCCGGCGCGGTGCGCCCACCGTCACGGCGGCCGCCACGCGCCCCGGCGGGACCGCGTGCGGTCTCGGGACCGCGCATCCCCATCGGCCGCGTGGCGCCACTACGGCCTACAACGCCAACGTCAACACGACAATGCGCGGGGTTCCGCACTGGTCGGCACGTCCTCGTCGCCGGGGATCCCGGCACCTCGGCCGACGGACGAGTCGTCCCCGGGCTCCGTCGACACGATGCCGCCCGCCAACCGTCATGGGTACGCGGAGTGGGACTTCTCCGGTGTGCGGGACCCCGGTCGCGTTCGGGCGCTTCCTCGACGCCACGGACTGCGGTTCGGCTGCTCCCGACGACTCCCGACGCGGGAGCTACGACCCCACGCGGGAATGCTGCGCCGTCATCACCAACGACCGGCCAACGCCGGCCGGTGCGGCGCGGCGCCGGGAGGAGGGGGAAGTCACGCCGGCCCCGGGGGGAGGCGCTACACGCGCCGGCCGCGGGGCCAAGCGCTCCCTGCCGGGGGCCGGCGTCGACGCGCGGTGGCCCAAGCTCGCGAGCTCGAGGCCAGGGCCCGCGAGGGAGGAGTACGGACGTGCGGCTACTCCGCGCCTCGATGGCGGGGGGAGGCCTCGCGCGCGGCGAACGCGCACGGGGAGCTGGGCCGACAAGTCCGAGACCGCCTCAACCCCGTCCCCAACGTCGACAACGCGGATACTCCGCCGCGGGCGAGCCAAAAGCTCATAGCCGCCGCAGCAGCTGCTGCGCGCCATGCGGCACCCTCGACCCCCGAGGCTCGAGACATGCACCGCGAGGTGCAGGCCCTCCTTGAGCAAGCGGCCGTCCGGCGGGCCGAGAGCTCGGCCTCACGCATCCGCCAACGGGGGGGACGCGCGGGGGTGATGATCCGGCACCGGGGGGGCGAACCCTCGGTGCATGCGGGTCGACCCTGGCCGACCGAGGGGACGCACGCCGGCCCGGGGAACGCCTCCTTGACACACGCGGGGGCGGCGGATGGCGGCGCCCGCAACGTCATCAGCGCCGGGCGCACTAGCAAGGCGGACGCGCGAGCGGCCGGGGGCTACCACCCTCGAAGGGGTGGGCGCTACGACGGCGGTGAGGATCGCTCCCCCGCCGGAGCCCCCGGGCACCCGTGTGTTTGGCGGGAGATCCGCACGGCGGCTTTCCCCCGGCGCTTCGCGTCAACCCTCGACGATCGTCAAATACAACGGGGAGACGGACCCTCGTGTTTGGCTCAGCGACTACGCGCCGGCATTGTCGGTGGGCGGGGGCCACCAACGACGAAGTGATCATCCGCAACTTGCCCCCTGCATCCGGGCGATGCGGCCGGGACATGGCTCGAGCACTTGCCCGCCGGCCGGATCCACAATCGGGACGATCTAGTCCACACTTTCGTGGGCAACTTCCGGGGCACATACGTGCGCCCCGGGAACTCACGGGATGCGCGCTCCGCACGCGAGAAGCCGGGCGAGTCGGCGCCGGGACTTCATACGGCGCTTCTCCAAGCGGCGCACGGAGCTCCCCGGCGTGGCACGGTCGCGAGATCGTGCACGCGTTCCTCGAGGGCACCACGTGCGGGACCTTGTGCGCGGGCTGGGAGGCGCGGCCCGCCCACGGACTCGAACGAGGCTGTTCGACATTGCCACCGGCTTCGCCTCGGAGAGGAGGCCGTGGGGGCAATCTTCGGCGGCAAGAAGGGCAAGCGCTCCGAGGACACGCCGCGGAGGGCGGCGGGTCCAAGGAGCCGCGCCGCGGCGACAAGCGGGGCAAGAAGGGGGGGGGGGAAGAAGCCGCGCCGCGCGCGCGCGGGCAAGGGCGCAACGGCGGCAACGCCGAGGCCCTCGGCCCCGGTGACCCGGCCGGCGGGGGCCCTCGGCCAGGCTCCTCGAGGCCGGGGGGTGTTTGACGACATGATGAAGAAGCCATGCCCCTACCACAAGACCCCCGTGAATCACACTCTTGAGCGGTGCGACATGCTCAAGAAATTCTATGGCCGTGCCGCCGCGAAGGAGGCGAGAGGCCAAGAAGGATGGGGGCGACGGCGCCGCGGGTGGCTTCCCCGGCGTCGAAAATGTGTTCCTCATCTTTGGGGGACCTACGCGTTGACATGTCAACCCGGCGGCGCAAGAAGGAGCGGCACGAAGTCCTCGCCGCGAGAGAGGGCGCCTCGGCCTTTCTCAGCGGTCGAAGGATGCCATCACCTTTGGCGGGACGATCATCCAAACCGCATCCCGAACCCGGGCCGGTACCCCACGGTGGTCGATCCCATCATTGGGAACGCCGGTTTTCGAAGGTCCTTATGGACGGAGGCGATAGCCTCAATATCCTCTTCGCGCATACATTGCGCCTAATGGGGATTGGGCTGGACCAGCTGCGGCCCAGCACGAAGCCGTTTCACGGCATCGCGCCGAGAAGCCGGGGTTCAACCCCTCGGGCGGTCGATGCCGCCGTGCCGGTTTGGGACCCCCAAGAATTTCCGCAAGGAAACCCTCACATTCGAAGTGGTGGGATTCAAAGGGGCCTACCACGCCATCCTCGGGCGACCATGCTATGCCAAGTTCATGGCAGTCCCCAACTACACGTACACGAAGATGAAGATGCCGGGTCCAAACGGCGTCATCACCGTCGGGTCGTCGATCGAGCATGCATTCGGCTGCGATGTCGAGTGCGTGGAACATGCGGGAGGCGCTAGCACGGATGAAGCGGCGGTAAACACGCCGGAGAAGATGGTCAGCGACGACCTCGGCTCCACCACCAAGCACGTCGGCACGTTCGAGGCCGCCGAGCAAACCAAAGGGGTCCCTCTCGACCCATCGGCCCCCGAGGGCAAAGCATTGAGGGTCAGCTCGACCCTCGATCCTAAATAGGAAGCGGTGCTCGTCGACTTCCTCGCGCCAACGCCGACGTTTTCGCGTGGAGCCCCTCGGACATGCCGGGCATCCCGGGGGAGGTCGCCGAGCACTCCCTTGATATCTGCCTAACGCTCGCGGCTGTTCGGCGGCGGCCGCGCCGTTTCGACGAGGAACGGCGACGAGCGATCGGAGTGGAGGCTGCGGAAGCTCCTCGAGGGCGGATTCATCAAGGAAGTGTTCCACCCGACATGGTTAGCTAATCTGTGCTTGTAAAAAAAGAAAAATGGGAAGTGGAGGATGTGTATCGACTACACCGGTCTCAATAAAGCGTGTCCAAAAGTTCCCTTTCCTTTACCACGCATAGATCGGATCGTTGATTCCCTTCTTGGGTGTGAACTACTCTGTTTCCTTGATGCCTATTCGGGATATCATCAAATAAAAATGAAGGAGTCCGACCAGCTCGCGACTTCGTTCATCACACCGTTCGGGACGTTCTGTTACGTCACGATGCCTTTGGCCTCAGAAACGCGGGCGCAACATATCAGCGCTGCATGCAGCACGTTTTTGGGGACCATATCGGGCGGACGGTCGAGGCTTACGTAGACGACATCGTCGTCAAAACCGAGAAGGCGGACGACACGGTCGGCGATCTTGGCATCGCATTCGGTTGCTGCGGGCCAACGGGGTCAAGCTCAACCCCGAAAAATGTGTCTTTGGAGTGCCGCGGGGCATGCTCCTAGGATACATCGTCTCCCGACGGGGAATCGAGGCCAACCACGAAAAGGTCGCGGCCCTCGAGCGAATGGGTCCAATTCGAGACCTCAAAGGGGGTGCGGAAGGTGTTGGGGTGCCTTGCGCCCGAGCCGCTTCGTCTCGAGGCTCGGTGAGAAGGGCACCGCCCCTCTGCGGTGCTCAAGAAGCACGAGCGCTTCTCTTGGACCGCCGAGGCCCGGGGAAGCGCTCGACAAGCTGAAGGCGTCTCTGACGCACGCCCCAATCCTTACGCCGCCGCGAGACGGCGAACCCCTCCAACTCTACGTGGCCGCAACCACCCGGGTGGTCGGCGCGTGATCGTTGTGGAGCGCACGGAGGAAGGGCATGCCTGCTGTGCGAGAGGCCGATCTATTACATCGGCGAAGTCTGTCGGACACGAAGACGCGCTACCCCCGGGTCCGAGGAAGGCTGTTGTTGTACGCGGTGGTCCTCGCGCGGCGCAAGCTCCGCCACTACTTCGAGGCCCACCCGATTACGGTGGTCTCTTCCTTCCCGCTAGGAGAGATCATTCGCAACCCCGACGCGGCGGAGCGGGAATTGCCAAGTGGTCGCGTGGAGTTGATGGGCGAGACGCTCGCCTATGCTCCGCGCAAAGCCATCAAATCGCAAATCTTAGCCGACTTCGTCGCCGAGGTGGACGGACACACGGTGCCGCCGCCCCAAATTCAAGCGAGTCTTTGGACTGCGTTCTTCGACGGCTCGGTGATGAAGACGGGGAGCGGGCGCGGGCACGCTCTTCATGTCACCCCTCGGGGAGCACATGCGCTACGCAGTGCGTCTCCACTTCCCCGCGTCCAACAATATGGCGGAATACGAGGCCCTTCTCTGTGGCCTCAAAATCGCCATTGAGTTGGGCATCAAGCGCCTCGACATGCGAGGGGATTCGCAGCTCGTGATCGACCAAGTCATGAAGAACGCGGCGCCACGGCCGACAAGATGGAGGCCTCTTGCGAGGCCGTGCGGGCCCTCGAAGACAAATTCTACGGCATCGAGCTCAATCATGTACCCCGCCGGTACAA
The DNA here is from genome assembly GCA_947561735.1 of Cenchrus americanus. Classification (NCBI taxonomy): domain Eukaryota; kingdom Viridiplantae; phylum Streptophyta; class Magnoliopsida; order Poales; family Poaceae; genus Cenchrus; species Cenchrus americanus. The sequence continues at coordinate 196,801,147 of OX387242.1, forward strand.
CGAGGGGAGCGGATGAACTTGCCAAGATCGCGTCGGGCGGATCACCGTTCCCCCGAACGTTTTCGCGCGCGACATCGCGCGGCCATCGGTAACCTTCGAGCCCTACCCCTCGGCGACGGCGGACCCTCGGGGGGCTCCCTCGAATCCGGCGGGTGCGGAACCCATGGAAGAGGACCCCTCGAACGAGGGCGTACGTGCTCTCCCTTCTCGAGGGGTACGGCTCCCACGAGGCTGTCGCGATGGACATCGAGCCGGCTCCCCGTCCGGGCGGGTGGCGGGAGAAGTACATCGCCTGGATTGCTCGAGGGGGAGCTCCCCGCGAGCCGGGCCGCAGCCAGGCGCATCGCCAGGATGGCCAAGTCATTCACCTTGGTCGACGGCGGGCGGCCTAGCGCGCCGCGTCAGGCATCCTCCAGCGGTGTATACCCATTCCCGAGGGGCGCGAGCTCCTACGGGACATTCACGCGGGGATGCGTGGCCACCACGCCGCGCCGCGCACCCTCGTCGGCAACGCGTTCCGCCAAGGCTTCTATTGGCCTACCGCGGTCGCGGCACGCCAACGAAATCGTGCGCACTTGCGAAGGGTGCCGGTTCTACGCCCGCAAGACCAACTTGCCGGCTCACGCTGCGCAAACAATCCCCGTAACATGGCCGTTCGGCGTGTGGGGGTTGGACATCGTCGGGCCCCTGCGGAAGGCGCCGGGGGGGCTTCACCCACCTGTGGTTGCAATCGACAAGTTCTCCAAGTGGGTGGAGGTGCGCCCCATTACGAGTTTGAGGGCGAGCGGGCGGTCGCGTTCTTCACCGACATCGTCCACCGCTTTGGAGTGCCAAACTCCATCATCACGGACAACGGGTCCCGGTTCACGGGCCGGAAGTTCTTGGAGTTCTGCGACAAGTTCCACATCCGCGTGGATTGGGCGGTGTGGCACACCCACGGACCAACGGCCAAGTGGAACGTGCCAACGGCATGATTCTACGGGGCCTCAAACCCGGGGAGTTTTCGACCGGCTCAACAAATGCGGCGGAAATGGCTCCAAGAAGCGCCGGCGGTCGTGTGGAGCCTAAGGACTACCCCAAGCGAGCCACGGGGTTCACCCCGTTTTCCTAGTCCATGGCGCGGAGGCCGTCCTCCCCACGGATGCGGAATACGGGTCGCCCAAGGTTCGAAGCTACAACGAGGATGCTAACCGGCGAGCCGCGAGGACTCGGCCGGATCGGTGGACGAAGTACGCCTCGTGGCGTTGATGCACTCCGCAAGATATCAACGGTCCCTACGGCGCTACCAAGCACGCAAGATACGTCGCAGAGATTTCAGCGAGGGGGATTTAGTCCTAAGGCTGCGCCAAGACAATCGAGGGCGCCACAAGCTATCGCCCCCATGGGAGGGACCCTACGTCGTGGTGAAGGTGCTCAAGCCGGGCACGTACAAGCTGGCCAACAAAGACGGCGAAGAACTCACCAACGCTTGGAACATCCAACAGCTACGTCGCTTCTACCCTTAACTAGGATTTCCAAGTATTTTCATTTGTACAAACACACGGCCAACGCCCCGAGTTGGTGTCACCTATGTAAATACTCCAAGTATAATAAAAGGGCAACTCGGCTTTCCCTGAAACCCAAGTTACCCTCGGGGGCTCTTGCGGGGGGGCACCCCCCCCCCCAAAATGGTCCCATTTTTTCGCGCAAAAAACGTAACAACACGCGCTAAGTTTGTTCCCCACTTCAACCTCGAGCCATGATTCGAACGGGCGCGGGGGGCACGGCGGAAGGGGCGTGCGAGCCGAGAGACAGCCTACGCCGCGTGGCTATGGCCCGTCTCTCTCGCCTCCAACCCAGCGGGCCCCTGCGAAAAGGCGGACTCCCCTAACTAGAATCTACTCAGGAAGAAGAAGAAGAAGCAAAAAGCGCAATAAGCAAGCGATTTCATTTACAAATAAGCGACCATGTTCACGAAACTACTTGTTTATTTACAAGAGGCCACGAGCCGAGTTCGATATACATAAACAAAAAACGGGCCTAGCGCCCGGGTGCTTTCGAGGGCGGGTGGAGCGGCGGCATCGGCGGCGTCGGGGAAGAGGAATTCTTCGAAGGCCTCGGCGAGCGACTCGGCGGCGTCGGCCGGCAAGCGCGTCCGCACGCTCCATGGCCACCTCGTCCTCGACGCCCTCGGGCACGATGTGGCCTTCGCTACGCGCCTCGAGGTTGACCTCGTAGTGGGATCGCACCACTCCGAGGGCGCCTTACGCACGCCCGGGTGCAGCGCCGGCCGCACCCGCCCGTGGCGTGGCCGCCGAGGGCGCGTAGGCGGCTGGCCGGCCGAGGCTGCCGGCACGGGCATCGCCTTCCTCGACGACGCGACGGGTCTCGAGGGCCGCGTCCCGCCGGCTCTGCGGCTCTGCTCGGGAGGAGTTGTAGGAGGCTTGCGGGGCCTCGGCCGCCCGGCGGCGTGTCCCGGGCGGTGCGCAAGCCTGGAAGCGACAAGACGACAAGAAATCAGAAAGGGGGAAACGAACCCTCTAAAGCAAGAACTAACAAGCGAGGGTCGGACGGTAGCTTACCTTCGATTTGTCTCCTCCCCGGATCAAGGTCGCGGCGCGCGGACTCAGCGCCGCCTCGAGGCTGCGGGACGGTCTCGCCTTGCTCGACGAGGGCCATCTCTTGGGCGGCATTGCGATGCGGCGCCAACGCCTCATCCTCAACCTCGGAGAATGCGGCGTTCGGCTCCTCCGGCGACTTCTCCGCCGCCTCGCGGGCGGCGCGCTCCCGCTCCGGCGCCGTCCGGGCGTCGCCAAGGGCGGCCTGCTCTGCCGGAGCCGCCCCTCGGCCCCTTGGCGGGCGACGCGCTCTCGCTTGCGGAGCCGCCCCTCGGCGGCGACGAGAGCCGCGGCCTTGACGTCGAGGGCGGCCTTCGGGTCATCGACCTCCTTGGCGTCTTTGCTCCGGCCCGCGCGCCGGCTCCTCGCCCCCGGCGGCTGCGCGCTGTGCTCCCTCGAGCGACGTGCGGAGCTCCCGAGCCTCGGCGCGGCGGTGGCCACCTCCGCCTCCCGGGGTGGCGGCCGACGTCCGCGTCTTGTCCGAGGTCCTCGCGCGCATTCCACGGCGCCTCGTCATGATCGACGAGGGGCTGCGCGGATCCGCCGAGACTCGAGTCACGCGCCGCGTCTGCGCACGAGCTCTCGGGGAGCACGTCGCACCACGCCATCGCCGGTAGACCAGCCGGTGTCCCGGCGTCCTAAGAAGCTTCGCAAGCGCGTCGAAAGCGGCGCATCGCTCCGCGGGCGGCGGGCCTCGGCGTTCACACTGGTCGAACGCTTGTTGTACTTCTCGCGGGCGCGGCGCTCAAGCTCACGGCATCCACGCATCGAGCCTCGTAAGCGCCAAGGCTTGAATGCGACGGCGCGAAAGCGAAATAAAGGGAGAAGAAGAAGAGCAACGTAAGGGGCTCACGGAAGACGATCCGGGCCGGGCCGTGTGGACCCGCGGCGCTTCGTTCAACGCGTGGTTGAGCGTGGCGCCATGGCTCGGAGCTCGCCCTAGAGCTCCTGCTCCCCTACGGGCGTCGGCGAACGCCGGAGGATCCTCCACGGCCCCCCCACAGGCGGGGGCCCGGCGTGGGAGGACGAGGCCTCGGCGTCGTGCCCTCGGCCCCCACTATCATGCGACCCTCGTGTCGCCTCACGAGGGCCCTCTCCGGGGGCTCGGGGAGAGTTCGTGGGCCGGCGGCCCCGTTGGTTCCACCCGGGCGGCGGGGAGTCATCCGAGAGCTCCACCACCTCCCGCACGGGGACGCGCCCGGCGGGCGGAGCCCCCGCGCTCCGCCTCCGGCCCGGCGCCCCCCCCCCCTGCGCCTCCGCGGCCGCGGCGCGCCGGTTGTGGCGCCATTGCCGCCACCTCCGTCCGTGCCGCCACGTCGCGGGGCGCTCCGCGAGGTTGCGCCGCTCCGCCTCCTCCGCCGGTGGCGCCCACCGCGGGCGGCCACCTCCGCCCCCCGTGGCGGCCGGCTGCGGCCCGTGCCTCCGTGGCGGCCGGCGCCGGCCGCCCCCGGCGACCTGCGGCCTGCGCCGCGGCGGGCTGATCCGCCGGCGGGGCCTCGGAGCCCCGGCCAGGGCCTAGCGCGCTCGTGCCCGCCGCCGCGCGTCGCGCAGGCGCGACCCCCCCCTCGACGAACGCCGCCGGGTGGGGATCGACGCGTCCGTCCTCGGCACCTTGGCGCGGTGCAAGAGGAGGGACGGTTGGCACCGCCCACTGCGCAAGCGCGAACGGAGGATTAGAGCGTCTAATAACCGGCAAACTAAGGCCAAGCAAAGGAAGAACGGATTCCTTACCTCGCGGAGGAAAAGGCCGCTTCCTTTTCCTCGAGGGCCTCCGACGAGGGCCGGCGCGGGGGGCCGCGCCCGCCACGGCGCCCCACGGCCGGGCGCCGCCGCACGCGCGGGCACGCCCGCCTCATGCGTGGGCGCGCCCGGCCGCCACCACGCGCGGGGGCACGCTGCGCGCCCCGCGCGGGCGCGCCCCCGCCGCGCGCCCCTCGACGAGGGACGCGCGCGCGCGCGCGCGCCCGCCGCGCGCGGCGCGCGCGCGCGCGGCGCGCGCGCGCGGGGGCGCCTCCGCGCGCGCGTGCCGCGCCGGCCGCCCCCGATGACCGCGGCGGCGGGCGGCGCGCGCCCCCCCGAGCAAAGCCACCCACGGCGCCGGCGCGAGGTCCGGCGACGGGGGGCGCGGGCTGCCACATGCGGGGGCCCTCCCCCTCGGACTCTTCCTCCTCGTCGGGGGTCCGGGGACGAGGGGCTCCTCGATGTCGGGGGAGGAGAGCCCCGGCTCCTCCCGCCGCGGGTACCCCGCGGGACCGCGCGTCCCGGGCGCGCTTGGCGCCGCCTTGCGTGTTCCGCTTGCGCGCCGCCCGCTCTGCTTGCTCCCGGCGCGCCGCCGGCCCGGCGCACGGGGGTCGGGGGGTGGGCGGAACGGACTTGGCGGCGTTGGGTGCACCGAGTTGCGCACAAGAGTAACGATGGCACGTCGGGAAATCAAAAACAAGACCAAGGATGAAGCGAAATCGGGAACTCCACTCACCGGCGGGCCGGTGGGGAGCATCTCGATATCCCACGGGGTCCGACCCGCGGTGGCGGCGTCCTGGTGTCGACGGCACTCGCGCCGGGTGAGCGCATACGGCGGCTCCGGCGGCGTCGGGAGCATCCGCGACCTCGCCGAGGTCGACGGGGTTGGCCGCCTCGGGTCATCTCGAAGATGCGAGAGGGGCCTCTCCATCGACGGCACGATTCGCGGTGATGAAGAAAGGCGAGGACGCCCATCGCGTTGAGCCCTTCCCTCGCCGGCCCGGCGCAAGGCGGCCGAGGGACGGACCCACAGCGCGCCGTGGTCGGCCGTGGGCAACCGTAGCCCCGGCCGGTCGGCCTCTTCTTGAACACCGGCCGTGTAGGGAGGGAGGCCGGGCTCGGCGTTGCGCGGATAAAACCATCCCCGCTCCCCGGCCGGCGTTGTTCGTCGTCATGGTGCGGGGGATGTAGGGCTCCTTGAGGGCGCCCCCGCGGGGCGAGCGACATCCCCGGGCGCGCACGCGCGCGGGTCCTCGGCTTCCGACGTGGGGCTGCGTGGTGAGCTCCGCGCGGAAGAGGTGTACCCGAGCTCCCGGTTGGCGGGGATCCCCGGGTACCCTTCGCGGACGCCCACGAATGTGGCCGCCGCTGCGAGATCGCGTTGGGGGCAAAGTTGTGCGGCTCCACCCCATAGTGGTAGCACGATGCCCGCACAAATGTGCTCGCGGGCGCGTTGAAGCGCGCTCGTGGTAGCGGAGGAAGCTCACCACGTAGCCCTCACGGCGGATTGGGCTCAAGGTGCGACGATGGCGGCACGATCCCTCCGCCGGGCGCCCTTCTTCGTTGGCGGGGCGGCCGGCGGCGACCGGCTCGCCCGGGGCGAGCGGGTCACGGTCGACTTCTCCCATGCGTATGGCTCCGGGACCTAATCGGAAGGGCGGGCGGCGCCGTGAGGGAGGACGAACGAGGTGCGAGGGTGGAGGACAAGGAAGCGAGAAAGAAGCTCTAGCGACGAAAGCGTGCGGTGGCGGGAGCGAACGAAGGCGAAGGGACGGAGGGACGAAAACGGTGAGGAGCCAGGTAAAAAACCACGCGTCCCTTCCTCACGCGGTTTTATGAGCAACGGCGAGGTTCTCCCGGACGCACGCCTCGCCAACGATGCTGCGAGGAATCTTTCCATCGCGTCGACGGGCGGGCCCCACCACGGCTGCGGCGACTCTAACGCTTTGCGGGCGGGTCATCAGTACGGCGAGGCCGGCGGCGGCCAAGGCGAAACCGAGTCACATCCGCTAGGCCACGTCGCCCACTACGCGCGCGCGCGCGCGCGCGGCGCGCCCGCGCGAAAAAGGCGCGCCGTGCCGGGCCCTGCCAGCAAAACCCCCGCCCGCGGCCACGCCGCAAGGGGCCCCATGATGGTAAAGGTGCCGGGGGGGGGGGGGGCCCCTTGCCAAGCAAGGAGAGCCCTCGGAGCGACCCTCGATGCGAATGGGGGGGGGGGAGGAGGGGGGGGGCGGGCCTCGGCTCGAGACAAGGTGACCCTCGATGGATGACGGCGTGAGAAGGTCGCCGGGACTGCTCGGTGTAGAGCGGGGCGGCCGCGAGCACCCATGCCACGCGAGGACCCTCGAGCGGCATGACCCCCAACTCGAGACAAGGCGACCCTCGATGGGATATCGGCGTGAGAAGGTCGCCGGGACTGCTCGATGTAGAGCGAGCCACGCGAGCACCCATGCCACGCGGGACCCTCGAGCGGCGTGACCCCCAACTCGAGGCGATGTCAACCCCCTAAAGAAGGCACGCGCGTAAGAGGATCGCCCGAGGTCACGCTTGAAATAGAGGGCGAACGACAAGCACTCATGCGCGCCATGCCACCAACCGGCACCTCGAGGGTCGGCACGCCCGGACCCCTCGACGAGCGCAAACGCGAAAAAGACGGGGGGCTGCCCAGGCACGGCCCCGCACGGCCTTGCGATCGAGGGGTTCGAGCGACCCTCGACGGGTTCGAACGGGCGCCCCGGATCCGCGAGTTAGGGACGACGAGGGCACACGCATTCGAGCGGTTCCTCGAGCCGTCGGCTCGAGGGTGCCCCACATATCGTGTTCGAGAGCCGGCGGGGCGGCTAGCGGGGGGGATCCCAGGGGAGAGCTTCGCGCCCTCGGTCCCTAGCGAACGGGACCGAGGCCCCACCCTAGCAAACCCACGCGAGCGCTTCCATGGATGTGTCTCGGACCGCGCGGCCTACCCTTATCCGAACGGGGCATGGACGTCCACCTGAACCACCCGGCTAGCGGCTCGAAGAGGAATCCGCGATTCGCGACCCGCTCGATGGGAGTCGTGGAAACCTCACCTCCCGGACCCGCGGAGGGACGGCGAGCGCGATAAAAAACAAGTCGTCGAGGCTCGGCCGTCGCCTCGAACGGGCCAAGGCTCGGGGGCTTGACGCACGGCTACACCTCCTTGGAATTGCACCGCCGAGAACGGTGACGGGGAGCGTGCACCCCGTGCGGTGAAACACCGCCGATGCGGTTGGCATATGTGCCACGCCTTTCGACCGAGGTGCTCGCGGTTAACCCCTGCCGGGGAGAGCCCACACTCTGCGCGGAGGGGCTTCGGGCTAGACCGGCGGGTCCGCTAGCGCGGCCCCACGGAAGCGTTCGCAAACAAGGAGGGAAGAACGTCCTATCGGTAGGTTCCGGCATGCGGGAGCCTCGGTGGCAAACGCGAGATGCTCGGGGGCTACTGTCGGGGACCGCCCTAGGGGTCCCCTCAAACAATGGGGGAACCCCTACTTAAATTCTTGCATCAATATAAGCTAAGCCTAACCATGCGGAAACTAACCATGCAGGATACGGCCCATGCAGCGGGACTTCGGAGGCCCACCAAGGCGGCCCGCCTAGGAAGACCCCTCGAGCGGGCTCCGCCTCGCCGAAGGGCATGCTCCTCCTCGAACGGGCTCCACCCCGGTTCGAGGGCAACTCCCCTCCTCGAACGGGTTCGCCCCCGGCTCGGGCGCGACCCTTCCCTCGGCGGTCGGCTGGCTCGAGGGCGCGCTCCCCCCTCGAGCGAGTCCCCGCCTCGCTCGAGGGTCGCTCCGCCCTCGGCCGGGGGGCCCGCCACGATCACGGGCGCCCCGCACGCGTGCGCCGGCCCCGTGCCCGGGCATTTAGCGCCACGGCGCCGCGGGGGCGGCGCCATCATGCGCCGGGGCTCACGCCCGGTGCGCGCACCGACTCCCCGGGGAAGGAGCCCATCCCCGCCCGCTGTGGGATGGACGTGCGGTACGGCGGGTGTCCGGTCCGTGACACCGTGCGCACGCCGGCTATGCGGCTAACGCGCCCCGGACCCTCGAAGGGGGCGGGCGCACCCTCGGTTCCACTTTCCCGTGACCTTGCGAGGTTAGGTAAGGGCGCTAGGCGGGTGGGTGGCCATCCCGGCCCGCGCGGCGCGGCCGCCGTGCCCCACGCGTGCGGGCGCACGCGACTCGCGAGGGCGCACGCCCAAGCGCGCGGCAACCACTCCGCCACGCGCGAGCTCGTTGGGAAGGAACGCCCGGTTGCAGCTCTGTGCCCGTCGCGTGGGTCATCATCGGCCACCTCCCTCGAAGCCTATCGAGGAGAACGCCATCACCGTACGCCGCCTCCTACCCTCGAACCGCCCTTGTTCGGGTGACGAAGGCGAGCCATCATGGCCGGATCGCGGCGTGGATCGTCCGGGACGATCGCCGCTCTCTACGTGGCACGGCGTGCTCCTACACGTAGCTAGGTAGCGCGGCGTGCATGTAACTCGCCGCCCCCCTTGGCCTATAAAAGGGGAAGCGAGCCCCCGGGCGCGGGGGGACGAATCCGGAGGAACACGGCGCATTGTGCACTCACTCTCTTATTCTCCCATAACATCTCCGGCCACTCACCGGGGACTTGGAAGCCACGCTTCTTCTCCCACCTTGCTTGTACTTGCCCCACTACAAGCACCCCCGGTCTTAGAGCAATATAGTGCCACGAGCACGCCGCTCTGGACGTACGGCCCCCCTCGGCGGGAACCGGGATAAACCTTGTGTCATTTGTTGCTTAGCATCGACCATAGAGGGATAGACTTAGGCGTTATCTCTTGGTTAGTGTCCCCATTCGCTCGAGGCGCGACCTTTTCGGGGGTTGGCCTCGATTCCCGTTGGGAAACGATGTATCTAGGAGCATGCCCCCGCGGCACTCCAAAGACACATTTTTCGGGGTTGAGCTTGACCCAGATTGGCCGCCGAGCGGTGAGCCGCGATGCGAGGTCGCTAACGAATTCGTCGCCTTCCTGGTTTGACGACGATGTCGTCTACGTAAGCTCCGGCCGTCCCCGCCCAATATGGTCCCCAAAAACGTGCGCATGCGGCCAGCTGATATGTTGCGCCGCGTTTACGAGGCCAAAAGGCATCGTGACGTAACGGAAATGTCACGACGGTGTGATGAACGAAGTCGCGAGCTGGTCGGACTCCCCTTCATTTTTATTTGGTGATATCACGAATAGGCATCAAGGAAACGAGTAGTTCACACCGTGTTTGTGGAATCAACGATCGATCTATGCGTGGCAAAGGAAAAGGAACTTTTGGATATGCTTTATTTCGAGCGCGTTGTGAGTCGATACACATCCTCCACTTCCAGTTTTTCTTTTTACAAGCACGGGGTTAGCTAGCCACGTAGGGTGGAACACTTCCTTGATGAATCCCGGAAGCCTCGAGGGCTTCGCCGGCCTCGCTCGATCGCCGTCGCCGCTCCTCGTCGAAGCGGCGCGGCCGGCTGGCTGCACGGCGCGGCGTTAGGCGGGGATATCAAGGGGGTGCTCGGCGACCTCCTCGGGATGCACGGCATCGAGGGGCTCCACGCGAAGACGTCGGCGTTGGCGCGGAGAAGAGTCGGCAACCTTGCTTCCTATTTAGGATCGAGGTCGAGGCGACCCTCAACGCTTTGCCCTCGGGGGCGAACGGGTGAGGGGACCCCTTTGGTTTGCTCGGCGGCCTCGAACGTGCGGCGTGCGCGGCGGGCCCAAGGGTCGTCGTTGCGGCCATCTTCTCCGGTGTGTTTACCGGCGCTTCATCCAGCGCTAGCGCCTCTGCATGTTCCACGCACTCGACATCGCGGTCGAATGCATGCTCGATCGTGACCGGCGGTGATGACGCCGTTTGGACCGGCATCTTCATCTTGAGTACGTGTAGTTAGGGACGCCATGAACTTGGCATAGCACGGTCGCCCGAGGATGGCATGGTAGGCCCCTTTGAATCCCACCACCTCGAATGTGAGGGTTTCTTTGCGGAAATTCTTGGGGGTCCCAAACCGGACGGGCGGTCCCGTCTGCCCAGGGGTTGAACACACTTTCGGGCGCGATGCGGTGAAACGGCCACGTCTTGGGCCGCGGGCGGTCCGGCCGTCCCCATTAGGCGCAATGTATGCGCGAAGAGGATATTGAGGCTACGCCTCGGGTCCTGGGACCTTCGACGGGCGTTCCCGATGATGGGATCGACCACCGGTAGTGTTGGCCAATTGAAAATCCGTCAGCCTGGCCATGAGTTTACCTTAGGTGTTGGCATAACTTTTTGTATCTTATTCATTGGTACTAACCCTAGTGGTATAACAAGTTCACTTGTGCATGTCGGTTTTGGAGTTATGTGTTTACGCGGGGTTTTAACGTTGAAAGCAAGACTTCGGGATAAGTTCATTGAGCACCTCATGACAAGACCTTGAAGCCGTTACAAGTCCAATGATAGTGAACATGACTCCAAAGAGCCCAAGGACCAAGCAGAGAAGATGATGAACTCAGAAATTTGAACCGGAGAAAAGTCTTGAATCTTGGGAACGGAGTTGAGTCCAATTCGGAGAAAGCAGAACGTCAGGGCCCCCGTGCAAGGGAGAACATACGAAGACGTGGGAAGCAACCGGGCGAAACGGCCCATGAGATGAGCGCGCCGGAGTGGACGGAGGCGGTCGGCCCCGGCCGGCGGCCCGACAATTCGGGGCCCAATCGGCCTCTCCTTTGACCTAATTGCTTCTCAAAGGCCCCATAAATAGCCCACGGCCCAGAGAGCCACGCGGAGACGGAGGTCGTAGTCCGAGGAGCGGAAAAGCAGGGGACACCAACTTCGAAGATGAGGGTCGTGCTAGTTGTCTAGGGTTTCCCTAGGCGAGCTGGGAACCCATGGAAGACCACGTCGGAGCTCGGGCGAGGATCAAGATCGGGCCCCGTTATTGATCTTGTTCATGTAATCATTCATGGTGAAGTTTGTAGTGAATCGATTTCTAGCGATTAAGTGCCTTCTCGATGATTTTGTTTTCTTCTTGGTTTGCTTCTTCTACGATCTAGTTTGCAGCTAGATTACATAGGGTGCTCTTGTAGCGCGGTGGCTAGAGGTGCATACGGAATGGCGAAGTGATTTCAACTTGTTCTATCGGAACTCGCCCTAAGCTCCCCGCATGAATAGGGATACGTTGTGGCGAACGGGGTCTCGAAAAGGCGGATGTTTCGGAGTCGGATGGGAAGGCCACGATTTAAAGATGCTTTTAATGAATTCGCTTTGCTATCTTCATCTATCTTGTTTGGAGCTACAACATAAGCATGATGCAGATTCTCTGAATTGGTTATCTCTTGCTTTCTCTTGTTACCTCTTTAGTAGATTAGATTCGTTTTCTTTATGAGTTAGTAGATTAGATGCAACTTGTCTTCATTAGATAGCTTTACCTTGCTTTACTAGATTGAATCCTTGCGTTGCACATTGTTCCACGGATTAATTACCTTGGAGTTCACCACTCGAGGGAAGAAGGGTCCCTTGGCTCACGACGGGAGACTTGTCGGCTTGCAGAGCTTGAACTTTGATGTATTAGCAGGTGGCTCAGCCCCTTTTCGGCGCGTTGCGCGTGACAAACGGTAAGATCCGATCTAGTATCGCTTATCTTTCGGTTTTCTTTTGATTTTCTTTTGCATCTCTTATGTTTGTCCACAGAAAAAGAAAAAAAAAAGTCAATCTAATCTAGTTTTGATTAACCCTAGTCTTTATGTTTAGATTTTTGTTTTATCACTAACCCTAGCAGGATGGTTGGCTACCTCTCCGAAACCCCCAAAACTTTTTTGTGGATGATCCGGGAAAACTTTACGGGCAAAAGGTGACGTGCAACACAAGCTCGAAGGACGGAAGTCAAAATCTCCAAGGGAATCACCACCTCCACGTCGAAGGAAGATCAACCTCAACCATGGGAGTTCTACGCACCCGGACATCGTTGATCTACATATCATAAACCTTCAAGCCTTGGGAGAACCCATGCCAAGATCAAGGTCTCAACTATCAGCATGACGATTGCGAGAGGCGAATGCATACGAGCGGATTCCTTGAGTGGCATATCGGTTCACTTAAGAGGAGGATGGAGAAGATGGAGATGGAGAAAGAAGCTCAACACCTAAAGGCGCCAACGCAAGATCCACATGCAAGGGGTGTGAAGTGTTCATCGTGATAAAGATGCTAGACGCAAGTGGGACAACTTGCGCCGGGCGCCGATGGGTAACAAAGAAGAATGTCCGAGACAACTCCAAGGTCCCAAGACGGCGAAGGCTACTCAAGCTCATTCGGGAGAAGATGAAGGATCACAGGAACCATGAAGATCACGGCCAAAGGGAAGGGCCCAGGGAGTTCGAGATGCGAAACCACAAGGAAGATGTTGCATCCGTCGAGACCAAAGGACAAAGCCGGCTTTGTGAACCAAAAAAATTGACTAAGCCAAAGTGGGCACCCAAGATTGCAACGCCCGCAAAGAGCGTTGATCCAGAAATAATCAAGTGAAGAAGTCTAGCCATGGACTATAAACGAAGCGCTAGGCGGGAGGCAACCGTTTCGTCGAGTCGAATAAGCTAGGGAGGACAACTAGATTCCGGGTTTTCGAGTCCTTTTAAATATAATTCAGTTTTGAATTTTACTACACAAAACATTAGACTTAGAATGGTTGAATAATATTAGAGACAAAATTCTTGGTTGAATATTTTGCTTGATCATAAACCCTTTGCATGAACCCTCCTATGTGCTTGTTTGATTCTTTTCTTTTCGAGAAACCCTCAACCAAATAATTTCAGAACCTTAACTCAACCTTTCACCCTCATTATGGTGCTAAGGTTGACATTTCATGCTAAAACCACACGAGTAGAGCCACGATTTATATTCAAGTGTTATAAAAATTCAGCACGTGGTAGGACTCGCGTGAACCTAGAAATCAAAGCTTTTGGTTGGTTTTAAAAATCTTTATCCTTGGTTTCTCTAGGATTAGAATTTTTCTAAGCCTATTCTAATTTTATTTCATTCAAAATCTCTCTCATCTAATCAAAATTAGAACCTAAACCTATGCCCCCATGATCAAGCGGAAATGTTTGCTCTCAACCAATGAAGGCAAACTATACGGTGGACAAAATCGACGTAAAAATAATATATTTTCGACTTGCATTTATTTTTTAATGGTTTAAACTTCTCTAAAATTATGTTCGAGCTCTTGCATGGCTCTAGAAAAATATTTTTTAAATTTCGAAATTAAGAGGAGTGCTTAGCCCTAAGGGAGGCAACCTAGTCAACCTAACCATGCATGCACCATGACACATCACGGGATGCCCCTCCAACATACTTAAACCACATGCAAAGTACAAGCATGGGGGCAGCCAAGGCTTTGTTTTGTAGGAATATCATGGATGCATGTGAAACGAGGAGTATGGAAGTGAGTCAAAAACGAAAACATCAAGTGGAAGGGTAATAGTGCAAGCGAGAAGAGGTGGACGGGAACGTTTGGAAGGTGTACGCGATCACGAAGCAACATGCACTAGAGAAGAACGAGCCAAGGAGGAGAGAGGGTAAGTCTTTCATCCAACTCTTTGTTCGTGTGCTCTAGTTTGTAGGCGGAATCACCTTAGACTTAGCCATCCACGCGTTTGTTTCGTGCAACAAATCACATCCTTAATCCCTCAATTAAGACCCCAAAATAATATTTGTGTACCTTGTTACGGGTGAAAACCCGGATATTTATTTGTGAGGGAGAGTGCTGCAATCATGGAAAAAACTACAAGCCTTTTCCGTAGAAAGAAGAAGGGATCATCGTCGTCTAAGCCATCATCGACAACCTCTTCGAGGAGGCACTACGGTTAGAGTTTCCTTGGAGTATGGAGGAGGACACGGCACCGCCGAGGAGGAACCACACTCTTCTCCTTGGTGGCATGAGGGCCACACGAAACTCGTTTATGAGGTTCACCAAACTTCAATAACATATGGAGGAGCGCCGTCCAACCTCACCACTTGACACGATCATCAGCTCCACCCCCATATGCTCCGCGGTATTAAGGGGTATGTCATCATGACGGAGGAGGAGAAGAGCTCGCTCGCCTTAAGTAGAGGCTTGTAGCGAACGCGAGAGCATCGACCAAGAAGCTCGCATATTGGGTTTTCATACGGGACAGGATTGCAATTCTCTAACGGAGTGTCGGCAAACGCCCACGAGTGCTTTAGGAAATTTTTCATGACCATGGCGCATGCCCTGATGAAGGAGTGCTGAGTCTCATTCCGTTGGAGGAGCCCTGAAGTGGAGAAGAAGGAAGACACGCGTCGAAAGGGAAGGGTAACCTTGATCAACGATGCTATTTCTAGCACCTTGATGGGGTAATCTCCCTTTCATCCATGGGTTGCAATCGATCTTGAGATGTAATCAAACTTTGATGGATTATCTATCTATCATCTTGTCTTGAAAATACTTTAATGCTTAAGGCTAGCAACCATGCCAAGTAAAAGGGAGTAAGAGGCTCCAATGCTTCCTTTGATCCACTCGGCACAATCCCAGATAGATCTGATTAGTTTTCATGTTCAAAAACGATTGCATGTTCTAGTATCGTAGACCCATGGGCGAGTGTCTCCTACTTTCAAAAGGGAGCTCACAGGAACAAGTATGTGCATGAAGGCACATGGGAAGGCTTTAGCAGGTATGATCACGGAAGAGACCATCAACGAAGAAATACTGTCAAGACCCATCATCCAAGTGTGTCACTTTTGTGCAAGTGGATTTTTGGGAGAACAAGAGAGACAAAGATAATCAACACGGAGTTGAATTGGATTTACTCGCAGCCAATCAGCCCTACTCACCTATGATCCAATAGGTGGTGTTGTGAGCAACATCGGATTCGGGAAGATCGGGTTGTTACCTCTCCATGTTGACTATCTCTTTAAGCGGGCATTACAAGGAACCCGAATCATCTCAACCCAAGACTTCCCTAAGAATATATGAAGAAAGGAAAATTTATAAGTGAAGATAAGAGAGGAGGCTTCCAAGTGGCCTAGGTGAATTTGCCCCTTCGGATCGAAGATTAAGACTTTCTTGAGGGGAAGAAGATCGGTTAAGAGGAAGGACTTCTTGTGCCGTGAGAAAAAAATGATAATAGAGAAGAATTATAGGAGAAGGATCTTCTATGGCCCAAGAAGGAGGTGCACAACAAAATTATGTTCCACCATTCGGAGGAAATTCGGCATCGCCAAATTACTACGGTGGTGTACCAATGCAAGCATGGGGGAGTGGTGCAGCCATACCCCCACCATTTTTGCGGTACCCAACGTAGCCTTTGCGAAGCCATTTGCACACCTTCCTCAACCACAACAAAATGGAGCCACCATTGGAGGATACGCTGCAAAGGAACATGTAATTTATTGCAGCCATCCAAACCAATGCAAACCAAATGGGTGAAGGAAATGCAAACGTCGCTTATGTGCTTGGACACCTTCACACAGCACCGTCGGACAATTCATAGGAGGAGTGGTGCATTCCTATTACAAGTAAGGGTACAACAACGGACTATCAATATCAACCACCGGCGGAAGATTAGAGAGAGGAGGAGCTTTAGTTATCTTTCCTTTACCCCCTTTTCTTTAATTTTCAGCTTGGATGTGCCTATGTTTGCGTAGAATTTTGACTTTGCTTTAATTTTCAGTTTTAGTTTAATTTTCAGTGTGTATCTTAGTGTTTATTTTCATCATGAATAATGTCGCCACCAAGTTTTTACCTTTGGTAAAGTTACAAAGATTGTGCCATGATGATATATGATTATAATTACCGCTTTGTTTATCTTTGTAATTGATTCATGCATGTTCGAGCAGTGCTCTCTTAAAAATACAAATCTGAATTTATTTAAATGCTAGCTTAATCTTCAGCGGAGGTTATGATTAAAATAAAGACCCATAGTGTTTATGTGCTCTCCAAGTTATGAATAGATTAAAGATGTCTTTTATGCTCAAAAAAAAATATTGCTAACCTTGTCATAAATATCACTTGTGTGTTGCTCAACCTATCCGGAGCCTTATATATATTTGAGTGCATAAACCTTAGTGTACAAGATTTATTTTTGAGTGAGTTATTGCAGGCCATGATTTCTCTGGCCCCGAGACTAAGTGGTCATTCCGTTTTGCGTATCTATCTTTTTGCTAGCCTTTTGTCAGGTGCATTGTGTATCCCGCATCGGTGATCTCACAAACCCATGGGATATCCACCCTTAAACCAAATATCATCTTTTTGTGATTACCTCCTTGACCACAACCTATCATTGAGAATGGATCATCAATTCAAGGAAGATCGCAAGACGGTGCACGACGTTGAAGATTTCAAGTATCTCTCCAAGGAAAATATCTCGGTACCTACCTTATTTTTCGGCCCATCTTTGCTGAGGACGAGCAACGTCTAAGCATGGGGGAGGAGGTAGGTACGGTGCTGCCTTAGAGTTCAAAGGAGTATTTTAAAAAAATATATACAATGATGAAAGAAAAAATTCGACGTGTACGTGACTTCCAAGGCAAAGAAAGAAAAAATATATATATATAAGAAAGAAAGAAAGAAAGAAAGAAAAGAATAAGAATATGAGAGAAAAAAAATATATTTGTGCGTAAAATGAACTCCCTAGGTTCTCTAAGAGTGCATTCAAGGCTTCAAAGATAAAAAGATCCATTCTCATTTTCCAACCATGTGCGCAATCCAGATAACGAGGACTTCTTTTGTGCCTCGGGATCACTCTTTGCCATTTGCACATGTCCACCTATCTAAAAGTGTGTGTATTTTTCTCTTTCCCCTCCTTGATTTAACATTATTTTCCGTGACCTTTTGTGAGTCTCGGTAAGACCATGAGAAGCTTGTCTTGTTTTGACAACACCTCATTTATAAAATCTTGTTAGGACTAAACTTTCCCAAAGCTCCATATAAAGCCTACCACACATATATGTTATGAGAGGGAAAGGAGTAGAATATATAGGCTTGAGAGACAAGTGAGATGAGAGTTCATGAGCAACATGCAAGGTGATTTAAATTTGTGAACTTGGTTTAGCTCTTTTCTTTATCTCGTTCTTTATTTCAAAAATTACGAGATCTATTTAAACTTTTGTGAGCATGTTAATACTTGTGGGACAAGCTTAATAAGAATCTACCCTGCGTAGAGGTGAAGGCTAGTACATTATGGAACTTTAACGAATTAAACTTTTGAGAGCATTATGTTTTTTTTCATGTATGATCAAGTGCAAGGTTTAAACATTGTTTGGCAATGATGATATCCATCGAAGGCTTACTCGAGGACGAGCAAGGTTTAAGCATGGGAGATGTTGACGGTGAAAATCCGTACGGCCTAGCCCATGAGTTTACCTTCGGTGTTGGCATAACTTTGTATCTTATTCATTGGTACTAACCCCGGTGAACAACAAGTTCACTTGTGCATGTCGGTTTGGAGTTATGTGTTTACGCGAGGGTTTTAACGTTGAAAGCAAGACTTCGGGATAAGTTCATTGAGCACCTCATGACAAGACCTTGAAGCCAGGTGATACAAGTCAAGCAATAAAGTGAACATGACTCCAGGCCCAAGGACCAAGCCCGAGAAGATGATGAACTCCGAGGCCAGACCGGAAAAGTCAGATCTTGCAAGACGAGTTGAGTCCAATTCGGAGAGAAACGCGACGTCAAGGGCCACATGCGAAAAGGAGAACATCTAGAAGACGTGGGAAGCAACAGGGCGGGCGAGGCCGCGGGATGGGCCGAATTGGGCCCGGAGCCGGTCGGCCGAGCCGGCGGCCCGGCCAATTCGGGGCCCAATCGGCCTCTCCTTTGACCTAATTGCTTCTCGGGCTATAAATAGCCCACTGACGGAAACCACGCGAACGGAGGTCGTATCCCGTGTCGAGACGGCGAGAAGAAACGAGGGGACACCAACAAGAAGATGAGGTCGTGCTAGTTGTCTAGGGTTTCCCTAGCGGGACGTGGGAACCTTGCATGGAAGACCACGTCGGAGCTCGGAGCGAGGATGGAATCGAGGAGGGCCGGTGGTGATCTTGTTCATGTAATCATTCATGGTGAAGTTTGTAAGTGAATGCGATTTCTAGCGATTAGTGCCTTCTCGATGATTTTGTTTTCTTCTTGGTTTTGCTTCTTCTACGATCTAGTTTGCGGCTAGATACATAAGTGCTCTTGTAAGCGCGGTGGCTAAGTGCATACGGACGCGACCAATGGTCCAACTTGTTCTCCGAACTCGCCACAAGCTCCCCACTTGAATAGGGATACGTTGTGACGAACGGGGTCTCGAAAGGCGGATGTTTTCGGAGTCGGATGGGAAGGCCACGATTTAGTGCTTTTAATGAGATTCGCTTTGCTATCTTCATCTATCTTGTTTGGAGCTACAACATAAGCATGATCTAGATTCTCTAGATTGGTTATCTCTTGCTTTCTCTTGTTACCTCTTTAGTAGATTAGATTCGTTTTCTTTATGAGTTAGTAGATTAGATGCAACTTGTCTTCATTAGATAGCTTTACCTTGCTTTCTTTAGATTGAATCCTTGCGTTGCACATTGTTCCACGGATTCGATACCTTGAGTTCCACCACTCGAGGAAAGAAGGGTCCCTTGACTACGACGGGAGACTTGTCAGCTTGCAAGTCACAAACCCGAACTTTGATACAACTATTAACGGGATCGGCAGTGCGGCCGGGTTCGAATGCGGTTTGGGTGATCACATCCGTAAAGGTGATGGCATCCTTCGACCGATTGAGAAGGCGGAGGTGCCCTGCGCGGCGAGACCGTGCGCTCCTTCTTGTGCGGGTCGACATGTCGACGGTAGGTCCCCCAAAGATGAGGAACACGTTTTCGACGGTGGGGAAACCACCGTGTGCATCGCCCCCATCCTTCTTGGCCTCGGCCTCCTTCGCGGCGGCACGGCCATAGAACTTCTTGAGCATGTTGCCCAGCAAGGCGGGGGTGCTTTGAGGGGGTCTTGTGGTAGGGGCACTGGCTTCTTCCTCATGTCGTCGAACACCCCCGGGCCTCGAGGCGGTCGAGGGCCCGTCGGGCGGGTCCGCGGCCGAGGGCCTCGGCGTTGCGCGGGTGCGCCCGCTCGCGCGCCTCGCGAGCGCGCGGCTTCTTCCCCTTCTTGCCCGCTTGTCGTTGCGGCACGGCTCGGACCGTGCCTCGCGGGCGTGTCCTCGGAGCGCTTGCCCTTCTTGCCGTCGAAGATTGCCCCCACGGCCTCCTCTCCGGAGCGAAGGCCCAGTGTGATGTCGAGCCGGCTCGTTCGAGTACGTGGGCGGTGCGTCCCGGCTGCGCACAAGGTCCCGGCATGTGGTGCCCTCGAACGCGTGCACGATCTCGGATTGTGCCCGGCTGAGGGAGCCTACGTGCGGCGCTTGGAGAAGCGGCCGTATGAAGTCCGCCGGCGACTCGCCGGCTTACGCGTGCGAGAGCGCGAGATCCCAGGAGTTCCCCGGGCGCACGTATGTGCCACAGAGGGTGCCACGAAGGTGTGGACTAGATCGTCCCGGTTATGGATCGGGGCGTGACGAGTGCTCGAGCCATGTCGGGCCGCATCGCCCGGATGCGAGGGCAAGTTGCGGATGATCACTTCGTCGTTGGTGGCCGCCCGAGTCGACGAGCCGGCGGTAATCGTTGAACGGTGCCACAGTCCGTCTCCCAGATTGTACTTGGCGATTGTCGGTGGCCGAACGGCCCCGGGAACGACGCACGCGCGGATCTCCCCGGCCCCGAACACACGGGTGCCGAGAGACTCCGGCGTTAAGGGAACGTCCTCCGCCGGCCCCCGTAGCATCCACCCCCTTCGAGGGTGGTAGCCACGGCCGCTCGCGCGTCCGCCTTCTTCCGGGTGCGCCTGGCGTTGATGACGTTGCGGGCGTCTCCATCCGGCGCCACGTGCGTGTGTCCAAGGAGCGGCTCCTTGGCGGCGTGCGTCCACGGTCGACGGGTTGACCCACGTGCCTGGGGTTCGCCCCACAGCGCGGATCATCACCGCGCGTCCCCGTTGTTGGCGGATGCGTGAGCGCGGCTCTCGGCTCGCCCCGGACGGCCACTTGCTCCCGGGGAGGTGCATCTCGCGGTGCATGTCTCGAGCCTCGGGGGTCGGGGGTGCGCGGCATGAGCGCGCGGCGGTGTCGCGGCGGCGATGGGCTGGCTCGCCGCGGCGGGGTATCGCGTTGTCGGCGGGTCGGGACGGGGTTGAGGCGGTCACGGACTTGTCGGCCCGGCTCCGCGTTCGCGCGCGCGGACCTCCCCGCCGCCCGAGAAGCGCGGGTGGCCGCCGCCGGTCGTGACTTGGCCTCGAGCTGCGAGCTTGGGCATTTGCGCGTCGACGTCGGCCCCGGCGAGGACAACAGCCATGACGGTAGCGTGGCACGACCCAAGTGGCGGTGACTTCCCCATCTCCGGCGCTTATGTCGCTGTGGTCGCCGGGTCGTTGGTGATGACGGCTAACATTCCGCGTAAATTCGTAGCTCAGTCTTTAAGGTGGTCGGGCGACCAAACCAATGGTCGGTAAGCGTCGGCGCTAACCTTATTGCGTCCGACATCTGAAGAAGTCACTCGCGTACCCATGGATGCTGCTCCGTGTCAGCGAACCAGGGCGACTTCGTCGACTGGCAGTTCACATCACTGGCGGCAAGCGATGCGACCGGGGGCGGAACCCTGCGCATCGTCGAGTTGACGTTGGCGTTGTGGGCGTAGTGGCGCCACGCGGCCGATGGGGATGCGCGGTCACGAGGCCGCACGCGGTCCCGTGGGGGCGGTGGCGGTCGTCGTGACGGTGGGCGCCTTTGCGTTGGGCGGCGGCGGCGCTCGGCCTCGCCGCCGCTCGGACCGCCCCGGCGGCGCTGGCCCGGAGCGACGACGGCGTCGCGGCGTCGACGGGCCGCCGGCATCCGTTCTGCGGGCGCTGCCCCGGTGTCGTGCGTGCGGCGAGCCGAGGAGCGGACACGGCCTCGCGGCTGGCGGCAGCGAGAGCTCCTCACGGTTGGTGAGGCGCATGAGATGGCCCGTTCCCCGCGTCGGCACCGAGTTCAAGTCCACGGCGGATCTCGAACGGCGGAAGAGGGTCGAGCTACCCCATGTTGTAGCGGGTGCTACGGTACTCGGTACGGATCACCATGGGGGAGTTAGCGGGAAATGACCTTAGGCGCCGTTTTCCCCACGGTCGGCGCAGCGTCGGTGTGGAATATGTGGTCTGAGCACTAACCGATGGAGTAACGCTGGGTACATCTCGATGGTCGATGCTAGCCGGCAAATCAAGATTTTATCCCTGGTTCCGGCCGAGGGGGCCGTACGTCCGGCGGGGGCGTGCTCGTGGCCCTATATTGCTCGGCACGGGGTGCTTGTAGTGGGGCAAGTACAAGCAAGGCGGGAGAGGAATGGTGGCTTCCAAGTCCCCGGGTGAGTGGCTGGAGATGTTGTGGGAGAATAAGAGAGTGAGTGCACGGTGCGTCGTGTTCCTCGAGATTCGTCCCCCGCGGGCGGGGGCTCGCCTCCCTTTTATAGGCCAAGGGGGGCGGCGAGTTACATGCACGCGCGCTACCTAGCTACGTGTGGGGAGCATGTCGTGCTACGGTGTAGAGCGGGGCGGCCGTCCGTCGATCTTCGGCTGCGATCCGGCCATGATGGCCTACCTCGTGCCGAACGGTGGCGGTTCGAGGGGGTAGGAGGCGGCGATGGCGATGGCGTCCCCGATAGGCTTCGAGGGGAGGTGCGATGATGGGTGGTACGGGGTACGGGGAGCGGGCGAACGGCGTTCCTTCCCAATGAGCTGCGGTGGTGGAGTGGTTCTTTGCGGTGTTCGGGCGTGCGCTGCGGAGTCGGGCGTGCGCCGCACGCGTGGGTACGGTGGCCGCCGCGTTTCGGTGGCCGGGATGGCCGCCCATCGGCCTAGCGCCCCTCACCTAACTGCGGGGGTCACGGGGAAAGTGGGTCGAGGGTGCGCCGGCCCCCCCTTTCGAGGGTCGGGGCGCGTTAGCCGTACGGTGGCGGGCGCATGGTGTCACGGGACGACCCGGCCGTACCGCACGGTCCATCCCACGGTGGCGGGGATGGGCTCCTCCTGGGGAGTTGGTGCGGCGGCCGCGGGGCGTGAGCCCGGGGCGCATGATGACGCCGTCCCGCGGCGTCGGGCGTTAAATGCCCAAGTACGGGGGCGGCGCACGCGCGCGGGCGCCGTGAGCGTGGCGGGCCCCGAGCGAGGGTGGAGCGGACCCTCGAGCGAAGCGAGGCCCGCTCGAGGGGGGATCGAGCTCTCGGCGGGGGCGGGGCCCGCTCGAGGGGGAAGGGGTCGCCCCTCGAACGGGGCGGAGTTCGTTCGAGGAGGGGGGGTTGCCCCTCGAACGGGGGCGGAGCCCGTTCGAGGAGGAGCGTACCCTCGGGCGAGGCGGAGCACGCTCGAGGGGTCTTACGGGGGGGGGGGGGGAACGAGCCGTCTTGGTGGGCCTCACGAAGTCCGTTCGCATGGGCCATGTCTGCGTGGTTAGTTTCTGCATGGTTAGGCTTAGCTTATTTTGATGCGAGGAATTTAAGTAAGGGGTTCCCCCATTGTTTGAGGGGGCCCCTAGGGGGCGGTCCCGACGGTAGCCCCAGAGCATCCGCGGGTTTGCCATTGCGGCTCCCGCGGATGCGGAACCTACCGATAGGACGTTCTTCCCTCCTTGTTTGCGAACGCTTTCGAGTGGGGCGCGTCGGCGGACCCCGCGAGTCTAGCCCCGAAGCCTGCGGGAGTGTGGGCTCTCCTGGGCAGGGGTTAGCCGCGAGCAATTCGGTCGGAAAGGCGTGGCACATATGCCAACCGGCATCGGCGGTATTTCGGCGGCATCGGGGGTGCACGCTCCCCCGTCACTTGCTCTCCGGCGGGTGCAATTCCAAGGAGGTGTAGCCGTGCGTCAAGCCCCCGAGCCTTGGCCCGTTCGAGGCGATCGGGTCGAGCACGACGACTTGTTTTTTATCGCGCCCTCGCCGTCCCTCCGCGGGACGGAGGGTGAGGTTTCCACGACTCCCATCGAGCGGGTCGCGAATCGCGGATTCCTCATCGAGGCCGCTAGCGGGTGGTTCAAGTGGACGTCCATGCCCCGTTCGATAAGGGTAGGGCCGCGCGGTCGGAGACACGTCCATGGAAGCGCTTGCGTGGGTTTGCTAGGTGGGGCTCGGTCCCGGTTCGCTAGGGACCGAGGGGCGCGGAAGCTCTCCCCTCGGTGGGGATCCCCCCGACTGGGGCCGCCCTCGCCGGCTCTCGAACACGACATGTGGGGCACCCTCGGCCGACGGGCTCGAGGAACGGCTCGAATGCGCGTGCCCTCGTCGTCCCTAACTGCGTGATGCGGGGCGCCCTGTTCGAACCCGTCGAGGGTCGGGCTTCGAACCTACGATCGGAAGGGCCGTGCGGGGCCGTGCATGGACAGCCCCGTCTTTTCGCGTTTGCGGCCGTCGAGGGGTCCGGGCGTGCCGACCCTCGAGGTGTGGTTGGTGGCATGGCGCGGTATGAGTGCTTTCGGTGTCGCTCTATTTCAAGCGTGACACAGGCGATCCTCTTACGCGCGTGCCTTCTTTTAGAAGGGTTGACATCGTCTCGAGTTGGGGGTCATGCCGCTCGAGGGTCCTACGTGGCATGGGTGCCGTGGTGGTCTGCTCTACGTCGAGCGGGTCCGGACGACCTTCTCACGCCGATATCCCGTCGAGGGTCGCCTCGTTTCGAGCCGAGGGTCACGCCACTCGAGGGCTTCACGTGGCATGGGTGCCGCGGCCGCCCGCTCTACACCGAGCGGGTCCGGGGGCGACCTTCTCACGCCGTCATCCCATCGAGGGTCGCCTTTTGTCTCGAGCCGAGGATTCGCCTCGCTCGAGGGCTCTCCTTGCTTGGCAAGGGGCCGGGGCATTTAATTGCCTTGCGGTCGTGGCCGCGGTCTTGCGCCGCGGGCGCGCCTTTTAGGCGCTGCGGCGCGCGCGCGCGCGTAGTGGGCGACGTGACCGGCGGACGTGACGGTTTTGCCTCGGTCGGCCGGTCTTGCCGTAATGATGGCCCGCCTGCAATGTTAGAGCCGCTGCAGTCGTGGTGGGGCCCGCCCGTCGACGCGATGGAAAGATTCCTGCAGTTAATGTTGGCGGGGGCGTCCGCTCCGGAGAACTCGCCCGTTGCCTATAAGACTGCGGTGAGGAAGGGACGGCGGTTTTTTACCTTGGCTTCTCACCGTTTTCAGTCCTCCGTCCCTTCGCCTTCGCCTCACTCTTGCCGTCGCGCGGGCTCGCTGCTTAGAGCTTTTTCCTCGTTTCCTTGTCTTCCGCCTTCGCACTCGTTCGTCCCCCCCTTATGGCGCCGCCTCAACTTCCGATCAGGGTCCTGGAGCCGTACGCCTGGGAGAGGTCGACCGTGACTCGGCTCGCCCTGGGCGAGCTGGTCGCCGCCGGCCACCGTCGGCCAACGAAGAAGGGCGCCGGCGGAGTGGATCGTGCCGCCGTCGACGCACCTCGAGCCCAATCCGCGGAGGGTTACGTGGTGAGCTTCCTCCGCTATCACGAGCGCGGCTTCAACGCGCCGGCGAGCACATTCATGCGGGCATTGTGCTACCACTATGGGGTGGAGCCGCACAACTTTGCCCCCAGTGCGATCTCGCGGGCGGCCACCTTCGTGGGCGTCCGCGAAGGGTACCGGGGATCCCGGTCAATTGGGAGCTGCGGGTACACCTCTTCCGCGGGGAGCTCATCACGCGGCCCACGTCGGAGCCGAGGACCCGCCGCGCGGTCCGCGGCGGCGGATGTCGCTCGCTGCGCGGGGCCGACTCAAGGGTTTCTACATCCCCCGCACCATGACGACGAACAACGCCGGCTGGGAGCGGGGATGGTTTTATCCGCGCAACGCCGAGCCCGGCCTCCCTCCCTACACGGCGGGTGTTCAAGAAGAGGCCGAACTCCGGGGCTACGGGTTGCCTACGGCCAATCACCGGGCGCGCGGGGGGTCCGTCCTTGCCGCCTGCGGCCGAACCGGGCGAAGGAGGGGCTCGACGGCGATGGGCGTCCTCGCCTTCCTCCACCACCGGCGGGTCGTGCCGTTGATGGAGAGGCCCCTCTGCATCTTCGAGATGACGGAGGCGGCCAACCCCGTCGACACGGCGAGGTCGCGGATGCTTCCGACGCCGCCGGGAGCGGCCGTACGCGCTCACCGGGCGCGGAGCGCCGTCGACACCGGACGCCGGCACCTGCGGGTCGGACCCCGTGGGATATCGAGATGCTCCCCGTCGGCCCGTTGGTGAGTGTGGTTTTTGATTCTGTTTTAGTCCTTGTTCTTGCTTCCGTTTCCTGATGCGCCATCGTTCCTCTCGCGCGCAGCTGGTGCAGTTCAACGCCGCCAAGTCCGTTCCACCCACCCCCGACTCCTCCCGTGCGCTCGGCGGGCGGCGCGGCCGGGAGCAACGGGAGCGAGCGGCGCGCGAGGAGGGAGCACGCAAGGCGGCGCCAAGCGCGCCGCGACGCACGGTCCGCGGAGTACCGGCCGGCGGGAGGAGCTGGGGCTCTCCTCCCGGACATCGAGGGAGCCCTCGTCCTCGGAGCGAGGACGAGGAGGAAGAGTCCGAGGGGGAGGGCCCCTCGTACGAGGGTGGCGGCCCGCGCCCCGTCGCCGAACCCGCGCGGCGTCGGGGGGCGCCTTTGCTCGGGGGTGGGCGCACCGGCGCCGTCGCGCGGCAATCATCGTCGGGGGCGGCACGCGCGCGGAGGTGCCGGCGCGCGCCGCGGAGGCGCGCGCGCCGCGGACGTGCCCGCGCGCGCGTCCGGCGTGCCGCGCGCGGCGGGAGCGCGTCCGCGCGCGCGGCGTCATCGTCAAGGGCGCGTCGGCGAGCGTGCCCGCGCGGGGCGAGCGTGCCCGCGCGCGGTGGCGTCATCGGGGGTACGGCATCGGGCGCGCCCACGCGTGAGGGCGGGCGTGCCCGCGCGCGGTGGCGCCGTCGGGGGGGTCGCGGCGCCGGCGGCGCGACCCCTGCGCCGGCCTCGTCGAGGCCTCGAGGAAAAGGAAGCGGGCCTTTTTCTCCCGCGAGGTAAGGAAGCGTTCTTCCTTTGCTTGGCTTTAGTTTCCCGGTTATTAGATGCTCCTAACCCTCCGTTCGTGTTTGCGCGGGGGCGGTGCCAACCGTCCCTCCTCTTGCCGGCCAAGGTGCCGGGGACGGACGCGTCGATCCCCCCCCACCCGGCGGCGTTCGTCGAGGGGTCGCGCGCGGGGGCAGGCGCGGCGGCGGGCACGAGCTCGCAAGGCCCCGGCGGGGCCTCGAGGGCCGGCCGGGCGGATCGGCGCGCCGCGGCGCGGCCCGGGGGGGTCACGGGGGGCGGCGGCGCCGGTCGCCACGGAGGCGCGGCCGCGGCGGTGGCTACGATGGAGGTGCGGCGCGGCGGCGGCCCCCTGCGGAGGAGGCGGGGAGCGGGCGCAAGCTGCGGGAGCGCCCGCGCATGCGGCGGCACGGACGGAGGTGGCGGCGACGGCGCCCACGACGGCGCCCGTGGCCGCGGTGGCGCGGGGTGGAGGCGCCGGGCGGAGGCGGAGCGGGCGGCTCCTCCCCCGGCGGTCTCCGGGCGGAGGTGGTGGAGCTCTCGGATGACTCCCCGCCGCCGGGTGGAACCGGTGGGCGGGCGGCCCCGACCTCCCCCGAGCCCCGGGGAGGGGGCCCTCGTGAGGCGCGCGAGGGTCACCCGGCGGTGGGGGGTCAAGGGCACGGTGCTGGGGCCTCGTCCTCCCACGGCGGCCGCCCCGCGTGGGGGGGGGCCGTGGAGGATCCCCCTGCGTTTGCCGACGCCAGGGGGGAGCAGGAGCTTTGGGGCGAGCTCCGGAGCCACGGCGCCACGCTCAGCCGCCCGCGTTGAACGAGGGCGCCGGCGGGTCCACGGCGGCCGGCTTCCGGATCGTCTTCCCGGGTGAGCCACGGTTGCTCTTCTCCCTTCCTTTTTTCGTTTTCGCGTGCCGCATTCAAGACTTGGCGCTTTACGAGGCTCGATGTGTGGATGCCGGGAGCTCGAGCGCCGCGCCCATGAGAAGTACGGCGCGTTCGACCGAGGTGAACGCGGGCCCGCCGGCCTCGGGAGCGATGCGGCACTTTCGACGCGCTTGCGGGAAGCTCTCGGGACGCCGGACGGTGGGCCGGTGTGCGGGCGATGGCGTGGTGCGACGTGCTCCCCCCGAGAGCTCGGGCGGGGCACGGCGCGTCACGCGAGCCTCGAGCGGATCCGCGCGGCCCTCGTCGATCGCGACGAGGCGCCGTGGAGACGCGCGTGAGGACTCGGACAAGACGCGGACGGCGGCCGCCACGGGAGGCGGAGGTGGCTACCGCTCGCGCCGAGACCCGGGAGCTCCGCACGTCGCTCGAGGGCGCGAGCGCAGCGGCGGCCGAGGGCGAGCGGGCGGCGCGCGCGGGAGCCGGCCGCGCCAAGGAGGCCGATGACCCGAAGGCCGCCCTTGACGCCAAGGGGTCGCGGCCCTTGTCGTCGGCGAGGAGCGGCTTCGGCGAGAGCGCGTCGCCCGCCGGGGGGGCGAGGGGCGGCTCCGGCAAGAGCGAGGCTGCCCTCGGCGACGCCGCCGAGGCGGCGGAGCGGGAGGCGCGTTGCTCGCGAAGCGGCGGAGAAGTCGCCGGGGGGAGCGAACGCCGCATTCTCCAAGGTTGAGGATGAAGCGCTCTCGCTCGGCATCGACGATGCCGGCCGGGGAGATGGCCCTCGGTGAGCAAGGCGAGGCCGTCCGGCGTCTCGAGTCGGAGCTCGAGTCCGCACGCCGCGACCTCGGTTTGGAGAAGAAGCAAGTCGAGGGTGAGACTTTTCGACTCGTTTGTTGGTTTTTTGCTTTAGAGGGTTCGCTTCCCCTTTCGATTTCTTGTCGTCTTGTTGATTCCGGGCTTGCGCACCGCCCGGGACACGCCGGCGCGGGCGGCCGAGGCCTGCGGGCCTCCTACAACTCCTCGCGAGCGGGAGGCTGCGGGGAGCCGCGGGACGCGGCCCTCGAGACTGTCGCGTCGTCGAGGAAGGCGAGGCCCGTGCCGGCGGCTCGGCGGCCGGCCGCCTACGCGCCCTCGGCGGCCATGTCACGGAGCGGATGCGCGGCGTTGCACCTAGGCGGCGTGCGAAGGCCCTCGGAGTGGTGCGATCCCACTACGAGGTCAACCTCGAGGCGGTGGCGGAGGGCTACATCGTGCCCGAGGGCGTCGAGGACGAGGTGGCCATGGAGCGCGCGGACGCGCTTGTTTGCGGCGCCGCCGGGTCGCTTGCCGAGGCCTTCGAAGAATTTCTCTTCCCGACGCCGCCGATGCCGCCGCTCCCATCCGCCCGAAAGCACACGGGCGGCGGGCCCGTTTTTTGTTTATGTGTATCGGAATTCGGCCTCGTGGCCTCTTGTAAATAAACAAGTCATCTCATGAATCATGGATAGTTGCTTGTAAGTGAAATCGTTTGCTTATTACGCTTTTTTGTTTCTCCTTCTTCACGAGTAGATTCTAGTTAGGGGAGTTCGTTTTTTCGGCGGGGGCCGGGGTTGGAGGCGAGAGAGACGGGCCATAGCCACGCGGCGTAGGGCAGCTCTCGGCTCGCGCGCTCCTTCCGTTGTGCCACTCGCGCCCCGTTCGAATCATGGCTCGAGGTTGAAGTAGGAAACAAACTTAGCGCGTGTGAGTCGTTTTTTATTTTTGCGCGAAAAATGGGACCATTTTGGGGGGGGGGGTGCCCCCCCGCAGTAGCCCCCGAGGGTAACTTGGGTTTCAGGGGAAAGCCGAGTTGCCCTTTTATTCTACTTAGAGTATTCACATAGGTGACACCAACTGGGGCGTTGGCCGTGCATTTTTACAACAGAAAATACTTGGAAATCCTAGCTAAGGGTAGAAGCGACGTAGCTGTTGGATGTTCCAAGCGTTGGTGAGTTCTTCGCCGTCCTCGTTGGCCAGCTTGTACGTGCCCGGTTTGAGCACCTTCACCACGACGTAGGGTCCCTCCCATGGCGGCGATAGCTTGTGGCGCCCTCGATTGTCTTGGCGTAGCCTTAGGACCAAATCCCCCTCGCTGAAATCCCTCCGACGTATCTTGCGTGCTTGGTAGCGTCGTAGGGAATCGTTGATACCTCGCGGAGTGCATCAACGCCACGAGGCGTACTTCGTCTAGGCGGTCCGGTGAGTCTTCGCGGGCTCGCCGGTTAGCATCTTCGTTGAGCCTCGAACCTTGGGCGACCGTATTCCGGATACGTGGGGGAGGATGGCCTCCGCGCCATGAACTAGGAAGAACGGTGTGAACCCGGTGGCTCCGCTTGGGGTGGTCCTTAGGCTCCACACAACGGCTGGGGTAGTTCTTGGAGCCATTTCGCCGGATTTGTTGGTGGTCAAAAATTCGGGGCTTGAGGCCCTGTAGAATCATGCGTTGGCGCGCTCCACTTGGCCGTTGGTCCGTGGGTGTGCCACGACCGCCAATCCACGCGGATGTGGAACTTGTCGCGAGAACTCCAAGAACTTCCGGCCCGTGACCGGGACCCGTTGTCCGTGATGATGGAGTTTGGCATTCCAAAGCGGTAGACGATGTCGGTGAAGAACGTGACCGCTTGCTCGGCCCTTCAAATTCGTGATGGGGGCGCACCTCCACCCACTTGGAGAATTTGTCAATCGCGACAAGCGGTGGGTGAAGCCCCGGCGCCTTCCGCGGGGGGGCCGGCCGATATCCAACCCCCACACGGCGAACGGCCATGTTACGGGGATCGTTTGCAGGGCGTGAGCGGGCAAATTGGTCTTACGGGCGTAGAATTGGCACCCTTCGCAGGTGCGCACTATTTCGCTGGCATCCACGACCGCGGTAGGCCAGTAGAAGCCTTGGCGGAACGCGTTGCCAACGAGGGTGCGCGGCGCGGCGTGGTGGCCACAGATCCCCGCGTGGATGTCCCGTAGGAGCTCGCGCCCCTCGGGAATGGGTATACACCGCTGGAGGATGCCCGACGCGGCGCGCTTGTACAGCTCGCCGTCGACGAGGGTGAATGACTTGGCCATCCTGGCGATGCGCACGGGGCGTGGCCGATGCAGCGGGGAGTTCCCCTCGAGCAATCCAGGCGATGTACTTCTCCCGCCAGTCCGCCTGGACGGGAGACGGCTCGATGTCCATCGCGACAGCCTCGTGGGAGCCGTACCCCTCGAGAAGGGAGAGCACGTACGCCTCGTTCGAGGGATCCACTTCCATGGGTTCCGCACCCGATGGGCTCGAGGGAGCCCCCGAGGGTCCGCCGTCGCTCGAGGGGTAAGGCTCGAAGGTGACCGAGGGCTGCGCGATGTCGCGCGCGAAAACGTTCGGAGGAACGGTGATCCGCCCGGATGCGATCTTGGCAAGTTCATCTGCTTCCTCGTTGTACCGGCGGGGTACATGATTAAGCTCGATGCTCGTAGAACTTGTCTTCGAGGGCCCGCACGGCTTTACGGTAGGCCTCCATCTTGTCGTCGTGGCGACTCGCGTTCTTCATGACTTGATCGATCACGAGGCGCGAATCCCCTCGCACGTCGAGGCGCTTGATGCCCAACTCAATGGCGATTTTGAGGCCGCGAGAGAAGGGCCTCGTATTCCGCCATATTGTTAGACGCGGGGAAGTGGAGACGCACCGCGTAGCGCATGTGCTCCCCGAGGGGTGACACGAAGAGCGAGGCCCGCGCCCGCTCTGTCTTCATCACCGAGCCGTCGAAGAACGAGTCCGGCACTCGCTGGAGATGCGAGGGGCGGCGGTGCGTGTCCGTCCACTCGGCGACGAAATCGGCTAGGATTTGCGATTTGATGGCCTTGCGCGGAGGGCGTAGGCGAGCGTCTCGCCCATCAACTCCACGGACCACTTGGCAGTGCGCTCGCCGCGTCGGGGGTTGCGAATGATCTCTCCTAACGGGAAGGAAGAGACCACCGTGGCCGGGTGGGCCTCGAAGTAGTGGTGGAGCTTGCGCCGCGCGAGGACTACCGCATACAACGGCTTCGGACACGGGGGTAGCGCGTCTTTGTGTCCGACGGGACTTCGGCCCCGATGTAGTAGCCCGGCCTCCCGCACGGGCAAGGCATGCCCTTTCTCCGTGCGCTCCACAACGATCACGGCCGACCACACGGGTGGTTGCGGCCACGTAGAGTTGGAGGGGTTCGCCGTCTCGCGGCGGCGTAAGGATTGGGGCGTGTGTCGGAGACGCCTTCGGCTTGTCGAGCGCTTCACAGGCCTCGGCGGTCCAAGAGAAGCGTTCGTGCTTCTTGAGCGGCGGTAGAGGGGCGGACCCTTCTCACCGAGCCTCGAGACGAAGCGGCTCAAGGCGGCAAGGCACCCCAACACCTTCGCACCCCTTTGAGGTCCCGGGTGGACCCATTCGCTCGAGGGCCGCGACCTTTTCGGGGGTTGGCCTCGATTCCCCGCCGGGAGACGATGTATCCTAGGAGCATGCCCCGCGGCACTCCGAAGACACATTTTTCGGGGGTTGAGCTTGACCCGGGTTGGCCCGCGGCGGTCGACCGCGATGCCGAGATCGCCAACCGGGTCGTCGCCTTCTGGTCTTGACGACGATGTCGTCCACGTAAGCCTCGGCCGTCCGCCCGATATGGTCCCCAAAAACGTGCCGCATGCGGCGGTGATATGTTGCGCCGCGTTTCGAGGCCAAAAGGCATCGTGACGTAGCGAACGTCCCGAACGGTGTGATGAACGAAGTCGCGAGCTGGGTCGGACTCCTTCATTTTTATTTGATGATATCCCGAATAGGCATCAAGGAAACAGAGTAGTTCACACCGGTACGTTGAATCAACGATTTGATCTATACGTGGCAAAGGAAAAGGAACCTTTGGACATGCTTTATTGAGACCGGTGTAGTCAATACACATCCTCCACTTCCCATTTTTTTTTTTTACAAGCACGGGATTGGCTAGCCACGTAGGGTGGAACACTTCCTTGATGAATCCCGGCCTCGAGGAGCTTCCCGCGGCTCCGCTCCGGTCGCCGTCGCCGTTCCTCGTCGAAGCGGCGCGGCCGCCGCCGAACGGCGGCGGCGTTAGGCGGAGATATCAAGGGAGTGCTCGGCGACCTCCCTCGGGATGCCCGGCATGTCCGAGGGGCTCCACGCGAAGACGTCGGCGTTGGCGCGGAGGAAGTCGACGAGCACGCGCTTCCTATTTAGGATCGAGGGTCGGGCGACCCTCAATGCTTTGCCCTCGGGGGCCGATGGGTCGAGGGGGGACCCCTTTGGTTTGCTCGGCGGCCTCGAACGTGCCGACGTGCTTGGCGGCGGAGGCGAGGTCGTCGTTGACCATCTTCTCCCGGTGTGTTCACCCGGCGCTTCATCCAGCGCTAGTGCCTCTGCATGTTCCACGCACTCGACATCGCAGTCGAATGCATGCTCGATCGATGACCCGACGGTGATGACGCCGTTTGGACCTGGCATCTTCATCTTAAGGTACGTGTAGTTGGGGACCGCCATGAACTTGGCATAGCATGGTCGCCCAAGGATGGCATGGTAGGCCCCCTTGAATCCCACCACCTCGAAGGTGAGGGTTTCCTTGCATAAATTCTTGGGGGTCCCGAACCAGACGGGCGGATCGATGCGCCGAGGGGTTGAACCCGCTTGCGGGCGCGATGCGGGTGAAACGGCTTCGTCTTGGGCCGCGGCCTGGTCCGGCCCAATCCCCATCGGGCGCAATGTATGCGCGAAGAGGATATTGAGGCTGCGCACTCCGTCCATAAGGACCTTCGAAAACCGGGCGTTGCCAATGATGGGATCGACCACCGGTGGAGTGCGGCCGGGTTCGGGATGCGATTTGGGTGATCATCCCGGCTAAAGGTGATGGCATCCTTCGACCGGTTGAGAAAGGCCGGAGGTGCCCTCTCCGCGGCGAGGACTTCGTGCCGCTCCTTCTTGCTTGTGCCGGTCGACATGTCGACGGAGTAGGTCCCCCCAAAGATGAGGAAGACATTTTCGACGGCGGGGAAACCACCCGCGTCGCCATCGCCCCCATCCTTCTTGGCCCTCGCCTCCTTCGCGGCGGCACGGCCATAGAACTTCTTGAGCATGTCGCCTTGCTCAAGAGTGTGGTTTACGGGGGTCTTGTGGTAGGGGCATGGCTTCTTCATCATGTCATCGAACACCCCCGGGCCTCGAGGAGCCGGTCGAGGGCCCCGTCGGGCCGGGTCAACAGCGAGGGCCTCGGCGTTGCCGCCGTTGCGCCCCTACTCACGCGCCTCGCGGCGCGGCTTCTTCCCCTTCTTGCCCCGCTTGTCGTTGCGGCGTGGCTCCTTGGACCCGCCGCCCTCGCGCGGGCGTGTCCTCGGAGCGCTTGCCCTTCTTGCCGTCGAAGATTGCCCCCACGGCCTCCTCTCCGGAGGCGAAGCTGGTGGCAATGTCGAACAGCTCATTCGAGTCCGTGGGCGGGCTGCGTCCCAGCTCGCGCACAAGGTCCCGGCACGTGGTGCCCTCGAGGAACGCGTGCACGATCTCGGATTGTGCCACGCTGGGGAGCTCGTGCAGCGCTTGGAGAAGCGCCGTATGAAGTCCGCGGCGACTCGCCGGCTTCGCGTGCGGGGAGCGCGGATCCCCGGGGAGTTCCCGGGGCGCACGTACGTGCCCCGGAAGTTGCCCACGAAGGTGTGGACCGGGTCGTCCCGGCTATGGATGCGGGTGGCGGGCAGAGGTGCTCGAGCCATGTCGGGCCGCGTCGCCCGGATGCGGGGGCAAGTTGCGGATGATTACTTCGTCGTTGGTGGCCCCGCCCGGCGACGAGCCGGGCGATAATCGTTGAGCCGGACACGAGGGTCCGTCTCCCGTTGTATTTGACGATCGTCGAGGGTTGACGGAAGCGGCGGTGGAACGACGCCGTGCGGATCTCCCGGCCCGAACACGCGGGTGCCGGGGGCTCGGCGTCGGGGAGCGATCCTCACCGGCCCTGTCGTAGCGCCCCACCCCTTCGAGGGTGGTAGCCCCTAGCCGCCGCGCGTCCGCCTTGCCGGGTGCGCACGGCGTTGATGACGTTGCGGGCATCGCCATCCGGCGCCCTCGCGCGTGTCAAGGAGCCGTTCCTTGGCCGGCGTGCGTCCCTGGGTCGACGGGGTTGACCTACGTGCACCGAGGGTTCGCCTCCGGTGCGGGATCATCTCCTCGTGCGTCCCCCTGTTGGTGGATGCGTGAGGGCCGAGCTCTCGGCCCGCCGGACGGCCGCTTGCTCAAGGAGAGTCTGCACCTCGCGGTGCATGTCTCGAGCCTCGAGGGTTGAGGGTGCCGGCATGGCGCGTAGCAACGTCGCGGCGGCGATGAGCTTTTGGCTCGCCCTTGGTGGCGTATCCGCGTTGTCGATGTTGGGGACGGGGGTTGAGGCGGTCATGGACTGTCGGCCCGGCTCCCGCGCGCGTTCGCCGCGCGCGGGGCCTCCCCTGCCATCGAGGCGCGGAGTAGCCGCACGGTCCGTACTCCTCGCCGGCTTGGCCTCGAGCTCGCGAGCTTGGGCCGGGCGTGCGTCGACGTCGGCCCCGGCGGGAGTGCTCGACCCCGCGGCCGGGCGCGTGGCGACCCCGGGCGGCGTGACTTCCCCGTCTCCCGGCACCCGCCGCACCGGCGGCGTTTGCCGGGTCGTTGGTGATGACGGCGCGGCACTCCCGCGTGGGGGTCGTAGCTCCCGGTCTTCCGGAGTCGTCGGAGCGACCAAACCCGGTAGTCCGCGGCGTCGAGGAAGCGCTGAATGCGGCCCCGGGTCCGGCACGCCGGGAGAAGTCCCACTCCGCGTACCCGTGTCGGTTGGCGGGTGGCATCGCGTCGACGGAGCCCGGGGGACGACTCGTCCGGCGCCGGGGTGCCGGGATCCCCGGCGACGAAGACGTGCGCGACCGGGGCGGAACCTGCGCATTGTCGTGTTGACGTTGGCGTTGTGGGCCGTAGTGGCGCCCACGCGGTCCGATGGGGATGCGTGGTCCGGAGCCGCACGCGGTCTGGCCGGGACGGTGGCGGCATTTGTGATGGTGGGCGCACCGCGTTGGGTGGCGGCGCGCTCGGCTTGCCGCCGCTCGGACCGCGCACGGCGGGAGCGTAGCCGGAGCGGCGACGGCGTCGCGGCGTCGGCGGGCCCGCGGCGTCCGTGCTGCGGAGTGCACGCGCGGTGTCGTGCGTGCGGCGGAGACCGAGCGGACCCCGGCCTCGCGGCGCGCGCGGGGCTCCTCGCGGTTGGTGAGGCGCATGAGATAGCCGTTCCCCGTGGCACGGAAGTTCAAGTCCCCGAAGCGGATCTCGAACCGTGGGAAGAGGGTCCGAGCTACCCATGTTGTAGCGGGTGCTACGGTACTCGGTGCGAATCACCATGGAGGGAGTTAGCGAAAAGACCTTAGGCGCTCGTTTGCCCCACGGTGGGCGCCAGCGTCGGTGCGGAATATGGTCCCGACACTAACCGGTAGATAACGCCTAGGTCCGTCCCTCAATGGTCGATGCTAAGCAACAAATGACACAAGATTTTATCCCTGGTTCGGCCGAGGGGGCCGTACGTCCAGCAGGGGCGTGCTCGTGGCACTATATTGCTCAGCACCGGGGGTGCTTGTAGTGGGGCAAGTACAAGCAAGGCGGGAGAGGAATGGTGGCTTCCAAGTCCCTAGGTGAGTGGCTGGAGATGTTGTGGGAGAATAAGAGAGTGAGTGCACGGTGCGCTGTGTTCCTCTGAATTCGTCCCCCCGCGGCTGGGGGCTCGCCTCCCCTTTTATAGGCCAAGGGGGCGGCGGAGTTACATGCACGCCGCGCTACCTAGCTACGTGTGGGAGCACGTCGTGCTACGGTGTAGAGCGGGCGGCCGTCGGGCGATCTTCGCTGCGATCCGGCCATGATGGCCTACCTCGTACCCGAACGGTGGCGGTTCGAGGGGTAGGAGGCGGCGGATGGCGATGGCGTCCCCGATAGGCTTCGAGGGAGGTGCGATGATGGGCGGTACGGGGTACGGGGAGCGGGCGAACGGCGTTCCTTCCCAATGAGCTGCGGTGGTGGAGTGGTTGCTTTGCGGTGTTCGGGCGTGCGCTGCGGAGTCGGGCGTGCGCCCGCACGCGTGGGTACGGTGGCCGCGCGTTTCGGTGGCCGGGATGGCCGCCCATCGGCCCTAGCGCCCCTCACCTAACCTGCGGGGTCACGGGGAAAGTGGAGTCGAGGGTGCGCCGGCCCCTTTCGAGGGTCGGGCGCGTTAGCCGTACGTAGCGGGCGCATGGTGTCACGGGACGACACGGCCGTGCCGCGCACGGTCCATCCCACGGTAGCGGGGATGGGCTCCTCCCCGGGGAGTTGGTGCGGCGGCACGGGGCGTGAGCCCGGGCGCATGATGACGCCGTCTGCGGCGTCGGGCGTTAAATGCCCAAGTACGGGGGGCGGCGCACGCGCGCGGGCGCCGTGAGCGTGGCGGGCCCCGGCCCGAGGGTGGAGCGGACCCTCGAGCGAGCGAGGCCCGCTCGAGGGGGATCGAGCTCTCGAGCGGGGGGCGGGACCGCTCGAGGGGAAGGGTCGCCCCTCGAACGGGGGCGGAGTTCGTTCGAGGAGGGGGGTTGCCCCTCGAACGGGGGCGGAGCCCGTTCGAGGAGGAGCGTGCCCTCGGGCGAGGCGGAGCACTCCGCTCGAGGGGTCTTACAGACGAGCCGTCTTGGTGGGCCTCCGAAGTCCTGCTGCATGGGCCATGTCCTGCGTGGTTAGTTTCCTGCATGGTTAGGCTTAGCTTATTTTGATGCAGGAATTTAAGTAAGGGTTCCCCCATTGTTTGAGGGGGCCCCTAGGGCGGTCCCCGACACTTTCTTTCTTTCTTTCTTTCTTTCTTTCTTTCTTTCTTTCTTTCTTTTCCATACTCATACTTTTTCTCTTTATTTTTCTCTCTTTTGACAACTTTTCAAAGTTTTCAATTCTCTCTTTCCTTGCATGCATACAATCTGAAATTTTAAATAAATCATGCTAGAGACAAGACGAAACTTTGAAAATAGGTTGTGTTCAAGGAATACGATGTACAAAAGAGATGTATAGGGT
This sequence comes from Cenchrus americanus, assembly GCA_947561735.1. Classification (NCBI taxonomy): domain Eukaryota; kingdom Viridiplantae; phylum Streptophyta; class Magnoliopsida; order Poales; family Poaceae; genus Cenchrus; species Cenchrus americanus. The sequence continues at coordinate 196,838,485 of OX387242.1, forward strand.
TGGGTATGGAACCCGGCGACGATCGTGACTTTCATTGTGAAGGTCACGTACCGAATATATGACGAGGCTAGCAACAAAAGATAAGCACAAGGACATGATCATTGCTCGAAATTAAAACTCACCAAGAGAGAAGGGTCCTAGCCTAACTCATCGTGCTAATCACACTTATGGTGGAGCGAAAAAAATAAACTTGGCTTTGGATAGGAATTTTTTTCTTACTCTCATCTTGGAAAAAGAGGTTTTGCTAACCTTTATTACAAGGGTTTTAAGATAATTTTCAGAACTGAAATCCTCCAACTTTTAGCATTGAACATAGCACAACTAACATGTGAAGCTCAAGATCGAAGTGCGGTATGGATACTTTAAGTAGTAGCAATTCCACTAAGCACCACGGTAAACGTTTTTCAAACCACATACTTGTGTTCATATGTCAAGAATCGAAGATTAAACAAAAAAGTAAATAAAGATAAGCAATACATAAAACACAAAGATATATATAAAGACTCTTTTTATTTGATTTTCTTGACTCAACACTAATTTAAGACACTTGCAAAAATTTTAAAACACACTCAAAAACTAAAGACTCATTAAAACACTAAGACTCACACACGAAGATTAAACCGAACCTAAACTTGAAGTTCAAGAGCTAAGGCTAGCGAGCTAGCTCTCCCCCATGCTTAAAACATACGACGTCCTCGTCGTATCTTACAAAAATCCTAAGGGGAAAACTAAATCTAGTGGTACTTCAAGCAAGTATTGCACCACTTGCCTCTCATGTTTCCAACCATGCCAAAAAGTTTGCGCACGTTACGGTTAAGGAACTTGTAGTCGTCTTCAACTACGCGCTCCAAGTCCTCCATACACTGCTTCATTGCTTCCATTGCTTGGAGACATTCGTCGGCCGACGTGTACAGATCCGCGATGGATTGACGGCAAGCTCGACAACACATTGGATGCAATCCAAAGGGGTCGTCGTCTCCATTATCTCCACCATCGTCACCACCGTCGTTGCCACCTCCATTGTCGTCGCCTTCGTTGCCATCGTTGTCGTCGCCATTGGGGCCTTCGGGAGTCCTTTCCTTGGGCTGCTCATCCCAATCATCATCATCTCTACCGGCAGCCGCCCATGAGCTCGGGCTACGATCGTCGGAGTAGTCGCTACCCCCATAATCCTTAGGCTCTGGCGACACCTCCTTGTAGTCTTTGCGCTTGATGCCTTGGATGCGTGCCGACCTTCGAACGAGTGTAGGGACCTTCTCTCCTTCGACGGGGTTGCGAGATGCAAGAGCTCCGATCGGGACATGTCCTCCGCAACGGATGCGTGCGGTCCTCTTGACGGGTAGCTTGAGCTCGCATCGCATCGCCTCCTCCATCGATGGCTTCTTGGCTTCTAGCTTCAACTCTAAGCTCCTTGGGGGCATAATGACTGCTACAAGGGTGCAAAATATTGCTTGAAAGGTTTGATCCTCGAGCTCCCAATTCGGCCAAATAAATAGTCCTGAGAGAAAAGCCCTGGAAACCTTATTTTCCTTTTTTACACTTCCCTTAAAATTTTTTGACCAAACAAGGAAGTCAAAAAGGAGCAATTCGGGCGAAATTCGGCGTCATCGGCCGTCGGGCCCCTCTGGACCGGTCCGCCCGGGCCCGCCGGCCCACCCCCCCTCGGGGGCGGGCCGGTCCCGGTTTTTGCACACCGCCCTATTTTTTTCTTCCTTATCCCATGGGAAAAAGTTGGCCCAGTAAATCTTCGCGAAAAACTCCGGGAAAACTAAAGGAAAACCTATTTACGAAATTCATGCCTTGTTTTTCGTCCTAGGCGGGACGTTCGGGCTCTTCCTCCATGGTGAAGACGTCAACATGGTGAAGGGGCACGACGTCGGGTTCGTAGTAAACCTTAAGCCGCTGTCCATTCACCACAAATTGATCGTCGTTTATATCCATAATGGTTACCGCTCTGTTGGAGAACACCGAATGCACTACGTAAGGTCCGTCCCACTTGCTTTGCAATTTCCCCTTTCCGAAGGTTTTAAACCTCGAATTGTAGAGGAGGACCTTATCTCCTTCTTTAAATTCTTTTTTCTTCAATCTTTTATCATACCACCTTTTGATTCTCTCCTTGTATATGCTTGCGTTTTCATATGCTTTCAACCTCAACTCCTCTAGCTCGCTTATTTGGATTCTTCGTTTCACCACCGCGGCATCGAGATCAAGGTTCATCTCTTTAATAGCCCAGTAGGCTTTATGTTCCAACTCAACCGGAAGGTGGCAAGCTTTTCCATAGACGAATTGATAAGGGGTCATACCTATCTGTGTTTTAAACGCCGTTCGATAAGCCCATAAAGCTCCATCTAATTTCTTTGACCAATCCTTGCCTCCCTTCTCTACGTCTCAGCTTGTCCGTTGGTTTGTGGGTGATAGGCCGTAGAGACCCTATGCTCAATTCCCAACTTGGACAAGCACTTTTTGAAATTCTTCCCGGTGAAGTGAGTTCCTCCATCACTTATCAAGATTCTCGGTGTACCGAAACGGGGAAAAATCACGTTCTTGATCATAGTGATGGACTCTTCCGTGGAAGCTTTACGACATGGTATTGCCTCTACCCACTTGGATACATAATCAACCATAACAAGGATATACTCGAATCCAAATGAGTTTTTAAAAGGCCCCATGAAGTCTATGCCCCATACATCGAATATGTCAATTTGTAAGTTGTATTTCAAAGGCATAGAATTTCTTTGAGATATGTTTCCGGTTCTTTGGCATTCGGGGCATGATGCAACATATCTTTTAGTATCTTCATGCATCTCCGGCCAATAGAATCCGCTCGACCATACTTTTGCTTGGGTTCGAAAATGGCTATAGTGTCCACCGTACTCCGCCGAGTGGCACTTCCTTAAAATCTCAACCCTCTCTTCTCTTGGCACACATCTTCTCATCACTCCATCATTGCCAAGCTTGAAGAGGTATGGTGCATCCCAAAAATATTTCTTACTTTAGGAGATTATCTTCCTTTGAGTGTTTTTATCTAGATGATCGAGGGGCATCTTTCGAATTGCTCGAATGATGTCGATCATCCAAGTATCTTTATCAAGTACTCTATAGAGGTGGTCATCTCTCATCTTATCTTCTATGGGCTCTTTAACATCTTGTCCACGATTCATCCTAGACAAATGATCGGCCACAACATTTTCCACCACCTTTTTATCACGAATTTCAACATCAAACTCTTGGAGAAGAAGGATCCAACGAATCAAACGTGGTTTAGCTTCCTTCTTAGCCAGGAGATACTTGATGGCTGCGTGATCGGTGTAAACAATGACCTTTGAGTTCACGATGTAAGATCTGAATTTTTCGAAAGCGAATACCACTGCTGGCAACTCCTTTTCCGTAGTGGCATAATTTAATTGTGCCCCACTAAGAGTTTTGCTAGCATAGTAAACGGTGTGAACTCGGCCTTCCTTTCTTTGACCCAAGACCGCGCCTACGGCGTAGTCACTTGCGTCACACATGATCTCGAAAGGTTGGCTCCAATCCGGAAGATGGATGATGGGAGCACTCACCAACGCATTTTTCAAGGTCCAGAATGCCGCTAGACACTTCTCATCAAAGTCGAAAGCCACATCCTTTTGAAGAAGATGCGTTAAAGGCTTAGTGATCTTCGAGAAGTCCTTTATAAATCTTCTATAGAATCCGGCATGGCCTAGAAATCTCCTTAAGGACTTAACATCCGTAGGAGGTGGGAGTTGCTCAACCGTCTCTACCTTAGCCTTGTCCACTTCAATTCCTCTCTCGGATATAACATGTCCGAGCACTATGCCTTGCTTAACCATGAAGTGGCACTTTTCCCAATTTAATACCAAGTCTACCTCCGCACACCTCGTGAGGACCTTTTCTAGGTTTGCTAAGCAATCCATGAACGTCTTCCCGTAAACGGAAAAATCATCCATAAACACTTCAACAATTTCTTCGATGAATTCCGAAAATACGGCCATCATGCATCGTTGAAAAAAGGCCGGAGCGTTGCATAGTGTCGGTGCGGAATATGGTCCCGACACTAACCAGTAGATAACGCCTAAATCTATCCCTCAATGGTCGATGCCAAGCAACAAATGACACAAGGTTTTATCCTGGTTCCGGCCGAGGGGGCCGTACGTCCAGCAGGGGCGTGCTCGTGGCACTAGATTACTCGGCACCGGGGGTGCTTGTAGTGGGGCAAGTACAAGCAAGGCGGGAGAGGAAGCGTGGCTTCCAAGTCCCTGGTGGAGTGGCTGAAGATGTTGTGGGAGAATAAGAGAGTGAGTGCACGGTGTGTTGTGTTGTGCTCTGTTCGTCCCCCCCCCCCCCCCGGCTGGGGGCTCGCCTCCCCTTTTATAGGCCAAGGGGGCGGCGAGTTACATGCACGCCGCGCTATCCAGCTACGTGGGGGTGCACGTCGTGCTACGCTGTAGAGTGGGCGGCCGTCCGGGCGATCTTCGCTGCGATTCGGCCATGATGGCCTACCCCGTACCCGAACAGTGGCGATTCGAGGGTAGGAGGGCGGCAGATGGTGGTGGCGTCCTTGGATAGGCTTCGAGGGAGGTGCTGATGATGGCTGGTACGGGGCACAGGGAGCGGGCGAACGGCGTTCCTTCCCAATGCGCTCCGTGGTAGCGGAGTGGTTGCTACAGCGCCCGAGCGTGCGCCTGCAGCGCTGGGCGTGCGCCTGCACGAGTGGGTACGGCGGCCGCGCCGTTACAGTGACCGGGATGGCCATCCACCGGCCTATCGCCCCCCACCTAACCTGTAGAGTCACGGGAAAGTGAAATCGAGGGTGCGCCCGGCCCCTTTCGAGGGTCGGGCGCGTTAGCCGTACCATCTTGTAGTGGGCGCTCGGTGTCACGGGACTGACACCGGCCGTACCGCACAGTCCATCTCCACAGTGGCGGGGATGGGCTCCTCCCTGGGGAGTTGGTGCGGCGGCACGGGGTGCGAGCCCGGGCGCATGATGGCTCCGTCCCCCGCGGCGTCGGGGCGTTAATGCCCGTGTACGGGGACCGGCGCACGCGTGCGGGGCGCCGTGAGCGTGGCGGGCCCCGCCGGGGGCGGAGGCGGACCCTCGAGCGAGACGAGACCCGCTCGAGGGGGAGCGAGCCCTCGAGCGGGGCGGGACTACTCGAGGGAAGAGTTGCCCCTCGAACGGGGCGGAGCCCGCTCGAGGAGGTGCGCGCCCTCGAGCGAGGCGGAGCCCGCTCGAGGGTCTTCTAAGCGGGCCGTCTTGGTGGGCCGCGGAGTCCCGCCGCGTAGGCCATGTCTGCACGGTTAGTTACTGCATGGTTAGGCTTAGCGTGTTTCGATGCCGGGATTTAAGTGAGGATTTCCCCGTTGCTTAAGGGGACCCCTAGGGGCTGTCCCCGACGGTAGCCCCCGAGCATGCGCGGGTTTGCCGTTGAGGCTCCCGCGGTGCCGGAACCTGCGATAGGACGTTCTTCCCTCCTTGTTTGCGAACGCTTTCGGTGGGGCCGCATCGGCGGACCCGCGGGTCTAGCCCCGAAGCCCTGCGGGGGTGTGGGCTCTCCTGCGAGGGGTTAACCGCGAGAACTTTGGTCGGAAAGGCGTGGCACATATGCCAACCGGCATCGGCGGTGTTTCGGCCGGCTTCGGGGGGTGCACGCTCCCCTGTCCTTTGTCTCCCGGCGGGTGCAATTTCAAGGAGGTGTAGCCGTGCGTCAAGCCCCCGAGCCTTGGCCCGTTCGAGGCGATCGGGTCGAGCACGGCGACTTGTTTTTTAACGCGCCCTCGCCGTCCCTCCGCGGGACGGAGGGTGAGGTCTCCACGACTCCCATCGAGCGGGTCGCGAATCGCGGATTCCTCGTCGAGGCGCTAGCGGGTGGTTCAAGTGGACGTCCATGCCCCGTTCGATAAGGGTAGGCCGCGCGGTCCGGAGACACGTCCATGGAAGCGCTTGCGTGGGTTTGCTAGGTGGGGCTCGGTCCCGTTCGCTAGGGACCGAGGGCGCGGAAGCTCTCCCTCGGTGGGATCCCCCGCTAGCTGCCCTCGGCGGCTCTCGAACACGACATGTGGGGCACCCTCGAGCCAACGGGCTCGAGGAACGGCTCGAATGCGCGTGCCCTCGTCGTCCCTAACTGCGCGATCCGAGGGCGCTGTTCGAACCCGTCGAGGGTCGGGCTTCGAACCCTCGATCGGTAAGGCCGTGCGGGGCCGTGCCCGAGCCGGCCCCGTCTTTTCACGTTTGCGGCCGTCGAGGGGTACGGACGTGCCGAGCCCTCGAGGTGCTGGTTGGTAGCACGGCGTATGTGCTTTGTTTTAGAGGCTTGACATTGTCTCGAGCCAAGAGCTCGTGCCGCTCGAGGGTTTGCCGTGGCATGGGTGCCCGCGGTTGCCTGCTCTACATCGAGCAGGTCCCGGACGACCTTCTCACGTCGATATCCCATCGAGGGTTGACGTCATTTTGAGCCAACGGTCATGCCGCTCGAGGGATTTATGTGGCATGGGTGCCCGCGGTTGCCTGCTCTACACCGAGCAGGTCCCGGACGGCCTTCTCACGCTGATATCCCATCGAGGGTCGCCTTTGCTTTGAGCCGAGGGTCATGCCGCTCGAGGGTTTTGCGTGGCATGGGTGCCCGCAGTTGCCTGCTCTACATCGAGCAGGTCCCGGTCGGCCTTCTCACGCTGATATCCCATCGAGGGTCGCCTTTGTTTCGAGCCGGGGGTCCGCCCCGCTCGAGGGTGCTCCTTGCTTGGCAAGGGACCCGGGCATTTAAATGCCTCGCGGTCGTGGCCGCGGGTTTGCGGCGCTGGCGCGCCTTTTTAGGCGGCGCGGCCGCGCGCGCGCGCGTAGTGGGCGGCGCGGCGGGGGCGGACGTGACGGTTTTGCCTCGGTTGCTGCCGGTCTTTGCCGTAATGATGACCCGCCTGCAGTGTTATAGCCGCTGCGGTCGTGGTGGGGCCCATCCGTCGACGTGATGGGAAGATTCCCTGCAGTTAATGCTAGTCGGGGCGTCCGCTCCGGAGAGCTCGCCCGTCGGCCTATAAAACTGCGGGGAAGAAGGGACGGCGGTTTTTTACCTTAGCTTCTCACCGTTTTCAGCCCTCCGCCCCTTCGCCTTCGTCTTGCTCTTGCCACCGCGCGGGCTCGCTGTTGAAGCTTTTTCCTCCGTTTCCTCGCCCTCCGCCTTCGCATTCCTCCGTTCCTCCTTATGGCGCCGCCTCAGCTCCCCGTTAGGATCTCGGAGCCGTACGCACGGGAGAGGTCGACGGTGACCGGCTCGCCCTTGGCGGGCCGGTCGCCGCCGGCCGCCGTCGGCCAACGAAGACGGGCGCCGGCGGAGTGGATCGTGCCGCCGGCGACGCACCACGAGCCCAACCCGCCGGAGGGCTACGTGGTGAGCTTCCTCCGCTACCACGAGCGTGGCTTCAACGCGGCGGGCGAGCACCTTCATGCGGGCGATGTGCCACTACTACGGGGGTGGAGGCCGCACAACTTCGCCCCCAACGCGATCTCGCGGGCGGCCACGTTCGTGGGCGTCCGCGAAGGGTACCCCGGGGATCCCGATCAGCGGGATCTGCGGGTTCACCTTTCCGCGGGGAGCTCATCACGCGGCCCACGTCGGAGCGAGGGACCCGCCGCGCGGTGCGCGCCGGCGGGATGTCGCTTGCCTGCGGGGGCGGCTCAAGGATTTCTACATCCCCCGCACCATGACGACGAACAACGCCGGCCGGGAGCGGGGATGGTTCTACCCGTGCAACGCCGAGCCGGCCTTCCTCCCTACACGGGCGGGTGTTCAAGAAGAGGCCGGGACTCCTGGGGCTACGGGGTGTCTACGGCCCAACATCGGGCGCGGCAAGAGTCGCGTCCTCGCCGCCTGCCGGCGGGCGGCGAGCACGGGCTCAACGCGATGGGCGTCCTCGCCTTCCTCCACCACCGGCGGGTCGTGCCTCGATGCGAGAGGCCACTGCGCATCTTCGAGATGACGGAGGCGGCCAACCCCGTCGACCGGCGAGGTCGCGGATGCTCCAGACGCTGCTGGAGCGGCCGTATGCGCTCACCCGGGCGCGGAACGCCGTCGACACCCGAACGCCGCCACCTGCGGGTCGGACCCCGTGGGACCTTGAGATGCTCCCCACGGGCCCGCGGGTGAGTTGGGTTCCTGATTTCGTTTTAGTTCTTGGTCTTGCTTTCGTTTCCTGATGCGCCATTGTCGCTCTTGTGCGCAGCTGGTGGAGTTCGACATCGCCAAGTCCGTTCCGCCCACCCCCGACTCTCGTGCGCTCGGCCGGGCGGCACGGCGGGAGCGACGGGGAGCGGGCGGCGCGCAAGAGGGAGCACGCCGAGGGCGTCGTCAAGCGCGCCGTGGCCGGCGGGCCGCGGAGTACCGGCGGCGCGAGGAGGCGGGGCTCTCCTCCCCGGATATTGAGGAGCCCTCGTCTTCGGACGAGGACGAGGAGGAAGAGGGCCGAGGGGGGAGGGGCCCTCCGACGGTGGCGCCTGCGCCCCCATCACGGAACTCGTGCGGCGTCGGGGGCGGCTTCGTGCGGGGCGGCGCGCCGGCGCCCGCCACCGAGCAATCGTCATCGGGGGCGGCACGCGCCGCGGAGGTGTCGGCGCGTGCCACGGAGGCGCGCGCGCGCGGACACGCCGCGGGCGTGCGTCAAGCGTGCCGCGCGCGCGGGGAGCGTGCCGCGCGCGCGGCGTCATCGTCAAGGGGCGCGGCGGCGGGCGTGCGCGCGCGCGGGGCGAGCGTGCCCCCGCGCGCGGTGGCGCCTTTGGGAGGTGCGGCATCGGGCGCGCCCGCGCATGGGGGCGGGCGTGCTCGCGCGCGTGGTGGCGCCGTCGGGAGGCGCTACGGCAGGCGCGACAGCTGCGCCGGCCTCGTCCGCAGAGGCCTCGAGGAAAAGGAAGCGGGCCTTTTCCTCTGCGAGGTAAGGAGCCTGTCTTTCTTCGTTTGGTTCGGCTCATCGATGACTAAGTGCTCTGACCCTCCGTTCGTGCCTGCGCAGGGCGGTGCCAACCGTCCCTCCTCTTGCACCAGCCAAGGTGCTGAGGACGGACGCATCGATCCCCACCCGGCGGCGCTCGTCGAGGGGGTCGCGCCCGGGGACAAGTACGGCGGCGGGCGCGAGCTCGCAAGACCCGGGCGGGGCCTCGAGGCCCCGGCCGGCGGACCCGGCCCGCCATGGCACGGCCGAGAGGTTGCGGGGGCGGTCGGCGCCGGTCGCCGCGGTGACACGGGCCGCGGCGGCGGCCACGGTGGGGGTGCGGCCGCGGTGGCGGCCGGCTGCCGGAGGGAGGTGGAGCGGGCGCAACTGCGGGAGCGCCCGCGGATGTGGCGGTACGGCGGAGGTGGCGGCCACGGCGGCACGACGGGCGCCGTGGCCGCGGAGGCGCGGGGTGGAGGTGCGGCGGAGGCGGCGCAAGCGGCTGCGCCCGCCGGCGATTTGCGGCGGAGGTGGAGGAGCTCTCGGATGACTCCCCGCCGCACGGGTGGAATCGGTGGGCCGGGCGGCCCACGAACTCCCCCGAGCCCCGGGGAGGGGGGCCCTCGTGAGGCGGCACGAGGGTCACATGGTGGTGGGGGGCCGAGGACATGGTGCCGAGGCCTCGTCCTCCCACGCGGCCGCCCGCCCGGGTGGAGGGGGCCGTCGAGGATCCCCTGCGTTCGCCGACGCCGGGGGGAGCGGAGAGCTGCGGGGCGAGCTCGGAGCCACGGCGCCACGCTCAACCGCGCGCCGAACGAGGCGGCGCGGGTCCATGGCGGCCGGCCGGCTCGTCTTCCGGGTGAGCCATGGTTGCTCGTCCCTCTTTCTTTTTCGTTTTAGTATGTTGCATTCAAGCCTTGGCGCTTACGGGATTTGACGTGTGGATGCCAGGAGCTCGAGCGCCGCGCCCACGACAAATACAACGCGTTCGACCGGGGTGAACGCCGGGGCCCGGCGGCTCCGGGAGCAATGCGGCGCTTTCGACGCGCTTGCGGACGCTCTTGGGACGCCCGGACGGGTGGTTGGCGTGCGGGCCACGGCACGGCCCGATGAGCTTCCCGAGAGCTCGAGGCAGGACGGGGCGCGTCGCTCGAGCCTCGAGCGGATCCGCGCAGCCCTCGTCGATCGTGACGAGGCGCGCGTGGAATGCGCGCGCGGACCTAGAGAAGACGCGGACGGCGGCCGCCAGGCGGGAGGGCGGAGGTGGCCACCGCTCGCGCCGAGAACTCGGGAGCTCCGCACGTCGCTCGAGGGGGCGCGGGCGCAACGGCGCCGTGCCGAGGAGGCGGGCGCGCGGGTTGGAGTAGCGCGCCAAGGAGGCGGACGACCCGAAGGCCGCCCTCGACGCCAAGGCCGCGGCCCTCGTCGTCGGCCGAGGAGCGGCTCCGCGAGAGAGCGCCGCCGCCAAGGGGCGAGGAGCGGCTGCGGCGGGGGCGGGCCGCCCTCGTCGATGCCGTGCGGCCGGGGAGCGGGGAGCGCGCCGCCCACGAGGGGGACGCGGAAGTCGTTGGAGGAGCGGAGCACCGCGCTCTCCAAAGTTGAGGACGAGGCGCTCGTGCTCGGCATCGACAACGCCAACCGGGAGGGCGGCCCTCCGCGAGCGAGGGCGAAACGCGTCCGGCGCCTCGGCGTCGCTCGAGGCCGTGCGCGGGACTTCGAGATGGAGAGGAAACAAGTCGAAGGTGAGCCCTTGTTTGACTCTTGCTTGTTGGTTTTTTGTTTGGGAACTCGCATTCCCTTTTTCTCGATTTCTTCTTGTCTTGTCGATTCCGGGCTTGCGCACCGCCTTGGGGCACGCGGGCGAGCGGGCCGGCGGCGCGGGCTTCCTACGACTCTTCTGAGCAGGAGTTGCAGGAATTGCGCGATGCGGCCCTCGAGACCTGCCTCGTTGTCGAGGAGGGCGATGGCCAGGCCGGCGGCTCACGGCCCCGGCCGTCGCGTGCCCTCGGTGGCCATGTCACCGAGCGGATGCGTCGGGCGTTGCAGCTGGGTGTCCAGAAGGCCCTCGGAGTGGTGCGATCCCACTACGAGGTGAACTTCGAGGCGGCGGCGGAAGGCTACGTCGTGCCGAAGGCGTCGAGGACGAGGTGGCCATGGAGCGCGCGGATGCGCTCGGCTGCCGACGCCCGCGGGTCGCTTGCCGAGGCCTTCGAAGAATTCCTCTTCCCGGACGCCGCCGATGCTGCTGCTCCTCCCGCCTGAAAGCAGTTGGGCGCTAGGCCCATTTTTTGTTTATGTGTATCAGTACTCTGGTCTCGTGGCCTTTTGTAAATAAACAGGTTGTCTTGCGAACATGAGCAGTTGCTGTAAATGAAATCGTTTGTTTATCACGCTTTTTGTTTCTCCTTCTTCCTGAGTAGATTCTAGTTAGGGGAGTTCGATTTTCGCGGGGGCCCGCCGGGTTGGAGGCGAGAGAGAAGGGCCATAGCCACGCGGCGTAGGCTATCTCTGGCTCGCACGCTCCTTCCGCTGTGCCGCCTGCGCCCTGTTCGAATCGTGGCTTGAGGTTGAAGTAAGAAACAAACTTAGCGCGTGTGAGTTGTTTTTTACTTTTGCGCGAAAAATGGGACCATTTTGGGGGGGGGCCGCAGTAGCCCCCGAGGGTAACTTGGGTTTCAGGGGAAAGCCGAGTTGCCCTTTTATTAGACTTGGAGCGTTTACATAGTTGACACCAACTGGGGTGTTGGCCATGTGTTTTTACAACAGAAAGTACTTGGAAATCCTAGCTAAGGGTAGAAGCGACGTAGCTGTTGGATGTTCCAAGCGTTGGTGAGTTCTTCGCCGTCCTCGTTGGCCGGCTTGTACGTGCCGGCTTGAGCACCTTCACCACGACGTAGGGTCCCTCCCATGGGGGCGATAGCTTGTGGCGCCCTCGGTTGTCTTGGCGTAGCCTTAGGACCGAGATCCCCTTCGGCGAAATCCCTCCGACGTATCTTGCGTGCTTGGTAACGTCGTAGGGACTGTTGATACCTTGCGAGTGCATCAACGCCACGAGGCGTACTTCGTCTAGGCGGGTCCGGCGAGTCCTCGCGGGCTCGGCGGGTTAGCATCTTCGTCGTAGCCTCGAATCTCGGGCGACCCATATTCCGGGGTCCGTGGGGAGGACGGCCTCCGCGCCATGGACTAGGAAAAAAGGGGTGAACCCGGTGGCTCTGCTTGGGGTGGTCCTTAGGCTCCACACGACCGCTGGAAGTTCTTGGAGCCATTTCCGCCCAGATTTGTTGAGCTGGTCAAAAATTCGGGGCTTGAGGCCCTGTAGGATCATGCCGTTGGCACGCTCTACTTGGTCGTTGGTCTGTGGGTGTGCCACAGCCGCCCAATCCACGCGGATGTGGAACTTATCACAGAACTCCAAGAACTTCCGGCCGTGAGCCCGGGACCCATTGTCCGTGATGATGGAGTTTGGCACTCCAAAGCGGTATACGATGTCGGTGAAGAACGCGGCCCGCTGCTCCGCCCTTAAATTCGTGATGGGACGCACCTCCACCCACTTGGAGAATTTGTCGATCGCGACAAGCAGATGGGTGAAGCCCCCGGGCGCCTTCCGCAGGGGCCCGACGATGTCCAACCCCCACACGGCGAACGGCCATGTCACGGGGATCGTTTGGAGGGCATGAGCGGGCAAGTTGGACTTGCGGGCGTAGAACTGGCACCCTTCGCAGGTGCGTACGATTTCGTTGGCGTCCGCGGCCGCGGTAGGCCAATAGAAGCCCTGGCGGAACGCGTTGCCGACAAGGACGCGAGGCGCAGCGTGGTGGCCACAGATCCCTGCGTGGATATCCCGTAGGAGCTCGCGCCCTTCGGGAATGGGTATGCACCGCTGGAGGATGCCTGACGTGGCGCGTTTATACAGCTCGCCGTCGACGAGGGTGAAAGATTTGGCCATCCTGGCGATGCGCCTGGCTGCGTCCCGGTCTGCGGGGAGTTCCCCTCGATCGATCCAGGCGATGTATTTTTCCCGCCAATCCGCTTGTACGGGAGCCGGCTCTATGTCCATCGCATCGACCTCGATGGAGCCGTACCCCTCGAGAAGGGAGAGCACGTACGCCTCGTTCGAGGGGTCCTCATCCATGGGTTCCGCACCCGCTGGATTCGAGGGAGCCCCCGAGGGTCCACCGTCGCTCGAGGGGTAGGGCTCGAAGACGACCGAGGGTTGAGCGATGTCACGCGCGAAAACGTTCGGGGGGACGGTGATCCGCCCGGACGCGATCTTGGCAAGTTCGTCTGCTTCCTCGTTGTACCGGCGGGGTACATGATTAAGCTCGATGCCGTAGAACTTGTCTTCGAGGGCCCGCACGGCTTTGCAGTAGGCCTCCATCTTGTCGTCGTGGCAGCTCGCGTTCTTCATGACTTGATCGATCACGAGCTGCGAGTCCCCTCGCACGTCGAGGCGCTTGACGCCCAACTCGATGGCGATTTTGAGGCCGCAGAGGAGGGCCTCGTATTCTGCCATATTGTTGGACGCGGGGAAGTGGAGGGCGCCTTTGCGTAGCGCATGTGCTCTCCGAGGGGTGACACGAAGAGCGAGGCCCGCGCCCGCTCTGTCTTCATCACCGAGCCGTCGAAGAACGGGGGTCCGGCCTCTGCTTGAATGCGAGGGGGCGGCGGTGCGTGTCTGTCCACTCGGCGACGAAATCGGCTAAGATTTGCGATTTGATGGCCTTACGCGGGGCGTAGGCGAGCGTCTCGCCCATCGGCTCCACGGACCATTTGGCAATCTCCCCCGCCGCGTCGGGGGTTGCGAATGATCTCTCCTAGCGGGAAGGAGGAGACCACTTTGCGGGCCGGGTGGGCCTCGAAGTAGTGGCGGAGCTTGCGCGCGCGCGAGGACTACCGCGTACAACGGCCACGGACACGGGGGTAGCGCGTCTTCGTGTCGACGGGACTTCGGCGATGTAGTAGGCGGCCTCTGCACGGGCAAGGCGTGCCCTTCTTCTGTGCGCTCTACGACGATCACGGCGCTGACCACCTGGGTGGTTGCGGCTACGTAGAGTTGCAGGGGTTCGCCGTCTCGCGGCGGCGTGAGGATTGGAGCGTGCGTCAGAGTCGCCTTCAGCTTGTCAAGCGCGTCCTGGGCCTCGGTGGTCCAGGAGAAGCGCTCGTGCTTCTTGAGCGGCGGTAGAGGGCGAGGCCCTTCTCACCGAGCCTCGAGATGAAGCGGCTTAAGGCGGCGAGGCACCCCAACACCTTACGCACCCCTTTGAGGTCCCGAAGTGGACCCATTCGCTCGAGGGCCGCGACCTTTTCGGGTTGGCCTCGATTCCCCGGCGGGAGACGATGTATCCTAGGAGCATGCCCCGCGGCACTCCAAAGACACATTTTTCGGGGTTTAGCTTGACCCCATTGGCTCGTAGGCGGGCGAACGCGACGCCAAGGTCGTTAACCGGGTCATCGCCTTCGGGGTCTTGACGACGATGTCGTCCACGTAGGCTTCGACCGTCCGCCCGATGTGATCCCCAAAAACGTGCGCATGCGGCGCGATATGTTGCGCCCGCGTTTACGAGGCCAAAAGGCATCGTGACGTAACGAACGTCCCGAACGGTGTGATGAACGAAGTCGCGAGCTGGTCGGACTCCTTCATTTTTATTTGGTGATATCCCGAGTAGGCATCAAGGAAACAGAGTAGTTCACACCCGGCTGTCGAATCAACGATTTGATCTATGCGTGGCAAAGGAAAAGGGACTTTTGGACATGCCTTATTGAGACTATTGTAGTCTATACACATCCTCCACTTCCCATTTTTCTTTTTTACAAGCACAGGATTAGCTAGCCACGTAGGGTGGAACACTTCCTTGATGAACCCGGCCTCGAGGAGCTTCCGCAGCTCCGCTCCGATCGCCCGTCGCCGCTCCTCGTCGAAGCGGCGCGGCCGGCTGCGCACGGCGCGGGCGTTTGGCGAGGATATCAAGGGAGTGCTCGGCGACCTCCCTCGGGATGCACGGCATGTCCGAGGGGCTCCACGCGAAGACGTCGGCGTTGGCGCGGAGGAAGTCGACGAGCACGCGCTTCCTATTTAGGGTCGAGGGTCGGCCGACCCTCAACGCCTTGCCCTCGGGGGCCGACGGGTCGAGGGAGACCCCCTTGGTTTGCTCGGCGGCCTCGAAGGTGCCGACGTGCTTGGCGGCGGAGGGCGAGGTCGTCGTTGACCATCTTCTCCAGCGTGTTCACCAGCGCTTCATCCAGCGCTAGTGCCTCTGCATGTTCCACGCACTCGACGTCGCAGTCGAATGCGTGCTCGATCGACGACCCGACGGTGATGACGCCGTTTGGACCCGGCATCTTCATCTTCAGGTACGTGTAGTTGGGGACCGCCATGAATTTGGCATAGCAAGGTCGCCCAAGTATGGCATGGTAGGCCCCTTTGAACCCCACCACCTCGAAGGTGAGGGTTTCCTTGCGGAAATTCTTGGGGGTCCCAAACCGGACCGGCGGATCGATGCGCCCGAGTGGTTGGACACCTTGCGGGCGCGATGCCGTGAAACGGCTTCGTGCTTTGGGCCGCAGCTGGTCCCGGCCCCGATCCCCATCGGGCGCAAAGTATGCGCGAAGAGGATATTGAGGCTACGCCTCCGCCCATAAGGACCTTCGAAAACCGGGGCGTTCCCAATGATGGGATCGACCACCGGCGGGTGCTTGGCCGGGTTCGGAATGCGGTTTGGGTGGTCGTCCCGACTAAAAGTGATGGCATCCTTCGACCGGTTGAGGAAGGCCGGAGGGCGCCCTCTCGCGGCGAGAACTTCATGCCGCTCCTTCTTGCGCTGCCGGGTCGACATGTCGACGGTAGGTCCCCCAAAGATGAGGAACACATTCTCGACAGCGGGGAAGGCACCCGCGTCGCCATCGCCCCCATCTTTCTTGGCCTCTGCCTCCTTCGCGGCGGCACGGCCATAGAACTTCTTGAGCATGTCGCATTGCTCAAGAGTGTGGTTCACAGGAGTCTTGTGGTAGGGGCATGGCTTTTTCATCATGTCGTCAAACACCCCCGGGCCTCGAGGGGCCGGTCGAGGGCCCCGTCGAGCCGGGTTGACAGCGAGGGCCTCGGCGTTGCCGCCGTTGCGCCCCTGCTCGCGCGCCTCGCGGCGCGGCTTCTTCCCCTTCTTGCCCCGCTTGTCGTTGCGGCGCGGCTCCTTGGACCCGCTGCCCTCCGCGGGCGTGTCCTCGGAGCGCTTGCCCTTCTTGCCGTCGAAAATCGCCCCAACGGCCTCCTCTCCGGAGGCGAAGCTGGTGGCGATGTCGAACAGCTCGTTTGAGTCCGTGGGCGGGCTGCGTCCCAGCTCGCGCACAAGGTCCCGGCACGTGGTGCCCTCGAGGAACGCGTGCACGATCTCGGACTGTGCCACGCTGGGGAGCTCCGTGCAGCGCTTGGAGAAGCGCCGTATGAAGTCTTGCAACGACTCGCCGGGCTTCTGCGTGCAGGAGCGCAGGTCCCAGGAGTTCCCAGGGCGCACGTACGTGCCCTGGAAGTTGCCCACGAACGTGTGGACTAGATCATCCCAGTTATGGATCTGGCTGGCGGGCAAGTGCTCGAGCCATGTCCGGGCCGCGTCGCCCAGATGCAGGGGCAAGTTGCGGATGATCACTTCGTCGTTAGTGGCCCCGCCCAGCTGACAGGCTAGGCGGTAGTCGTTGAGCCAGACGCGGGGGTCCGTCTCCCCGTTGTATTTGACGATTGTCGAGGGGCGACGGAAGCGGCGGGGGAACGCGCCGTGCGGATCTCCCGGCTGAACACACGGGTGCCCGGGGGCTCCGGCGTTGGGGAGCGATCCTCACCGCTGTCGTAGCGTCCACCCCTTCGAGGGTGGTAGCCCCTGGCCGCTCGTGCGTCCGCCTTGCTGGTGCGCCTGGCGTTGATGACGTTGCGGGCATCGCCATCCAGCGCCCTGCGCGTGTCAAGGAGTCGTTCCTTGGCTGGCGTGCGTCCCTGGTCAGCAGGTTGGCCTGCGTGCACCGAGGGTTCGCCTCCTGGTGCGGCTTCATCGCCCCGCGCATCCCCCTGTTGACGAATGCGTGAGTCCGAGCTCTCGGCCTGTTGGACGGCCGCTTGCTCGATGAGAGTTTGCACCTCGCGGTGCATATCTCGAGCCTCGGGGGTCGACGGTGCTGGCATAGACCGTAGCAGCGTCGCGGCGGCGACGAGCTTCTGGCTTGCTCGCGGCGGGACGTCCGCGTTGTCCACGTTGGGGGCGGTGTTGAGGCGGTCGCGAACTTGTCGGCCCAGCTCCCGCGCGCGTTCGCCGCGCGCGGAGGCCTCCCCCCGCCATCGAGGCACGGAGTAGCCGTCTTGTCCGTATTCCTCTGCCGGCTTGGCCTCGAGCTCGCGGGCTTGGGCCGGTGTGCGTCGACGTCGGCCCCGGCGGGGGCGCTCGGCCCCGCGGCCGGGCGCGTGGCGATCCACGGGGCGGGCGTGACTTCCCGTCCCCGGCGCCGCCGCCGGCGGCGTTGGCGGGTCGTTGGTGATGACGGCGCAACACTCTCGCGTGGGGTCGTAGCTCCCGTCTTGGAGTCGTCGGAGCGGCCAAACCGGTAGTCCGTGGCGTCGAGGAAGCGCCCACGAACGCGGCCCGGGTCCGGCACGCGGGAGAAGTCCCCACTCCGCGTACCCGTGGCGGTTTGCGGGTGGCATCGTGTCGACGGAGCCCGGGGACGACTCGTCCGCTGGCCGAGGTGCCGGGGTCCCCGGCGACGAAGACGTGGCGGCCGGGCGGAACCGGCGCATCGTCGTGTTCACGTTGGCGTTATGGGCCGTCGTGGCGCCCCGCGGCCCGATGGGGATGCGTGGTCGGAGGCCCCGCACGCGGTCCCGCCGGGGGCGGTGGCGGCCGTCGTGACGGAGGGCGCACCGCGTTGGGTAGCGGCGCGCTCGGCCTGCCACCGCTCGGACCGCGCCCGGCGTGAGCGTAGCCCCGAGCGACGACGGCGTCGCGGCATCGACGGGCCCGCGGCATCCGTGCCTACGGGCGTACGCGCGGTGTCGTGCGTGCGGAGGAGACCGGGGCGGACCCGGCACCGGCGGCGCGCGCGAAGCTCCTCACGATTGGTGAGGCGCATGAGATAGCCATTCCCCGTGGCACGGAAGTTCGGGTCCCCAGAAGCGGATCTCGAACCCGGCGGGGGAGAGGGGTCCGAGCTACCCATGTTGTAGCGCGTAGCACGGTACTCAGTGCGGATCACCATGGAGGGAGTTGGTGAAATGACCTCAGGCGCTCGTTTTCCCCACGGTGGGCGCCAACTGTCGGTGCGGAATATGGTCCCGACACTAACCAGTAGATAACGCCTAGGTCTATCCCTCAATGGTCGATGCCAAGCAACAAATGACACAAGGTTTTATCCTGGTTCCGGCCGAGGGGGGCGTACGTCCAGCAGGGGCGTGCTCGTGGCACTAGATTGCTCGGCACCGGGGGTGCTTGTAGTGGGGCAAGTACAAGCAAGGCGGGAGAGGAAGCGTGGCTTCCAAGTCCCTGGTGGAGTGGCTGAAGATGTTGTGGGAGAATAAGAGAGTGAGTGCACGGTGTGTTGTGTTGTGCTCTGTTCGTCCCCCTCCCCCCCCCCCCCCGCGGCTGGGGGCTCGCCTCCCATTTTATAGGCCAAGGGGGCGGCGAGTTACATGCACGTCGCGCTATCCAGCTACGTGGGGGTGCACGTCGTGCTACGCTGTAGAGTGGGCGGCCGTCCGGGCGATCTTCGCTGCGATCCGGCCATGATGGCCTACCCCGTACCCGAACAGTTGCGGTTCGAGGGTAGGAGGGCGGCAGATGGTGGCGGCGTCCTTGGATAGGCTTCGAGGGGAGGTGCGATGATGGGCGGTACGGGGCACGGGGAGCGGGCGAACGGCGTTCCTTCCCAATGCGCTCCGCGGTAGCGGAGTGGTTGCTACGACGCCCGGCGTCCGCTGCCGGCGGCGGGCGTGCGCGCGCACGCGTGGGTACGGCGGCCGCGCCGTTACGGTGGACCGGGATGGCCATCCACCGGCCTATCGCCCCCCACCCTAACACCGTAGAGTCACGGGAAAGTGAAATCGAGGGTGCGCCGGCCCCCTTTCGAGGGTCGGGCGCGTTAGCCGTCTTGTAGTGGGCGCTCGGTGTCACGGGAGCGACACCGGCCGTACCGCACGGTCCATCTCCACGGTGGCGGGGATGGGCTCCTCCCTGGGGAGTTGGTGCGGCGGCACGGGGTGCGAGCCCGGGCGCATGATGGCTCCGTCTGCGGCGTCGGGGCGTTAATGCCCGTGTACGGGACCGGCGCACGCGTGCGGGGGCGCCCGTGAGCGTGGCGGGCCCCGGCGAGGGCGGAGCGGACCCTCGAGCAAGACGAGACCCGCTCGAGGGGGAGCGAGCCCTCGAGCGGGGGCGGGACCGCTCGAGGGAAGAGTTGCCCCTCGAACGGGGCGGAGCCCGCTCGAGGAGGAGCGCGCCCTCGAGCGAGGCGGAGCCTGCTCGAGGGGTCTTCTAAGCGGGCCGTCTTGGTGGGCCGCCGGAGTCCCGCCGCGTAGGCCATGTCCTGCACGGTTAGTTACCTGCATGGTTAGGCTTAGCGTGTTTCGATGCCAGGATTTAAGTGAGGATTTCCCCGTTGCTTAAGGGGACCCCTAGGGCTGTCCCCGACACATAGGCCGAAGGGCATCCTCCTATATGCAAACGTTCCGTAAGGGCACGTAAACGTTGTCTTATGTTGATCTTCCGGGTGAATGGGAATTTGCATGAACCCCGAGTATCCATCGAGAAAGCAAAAATAAGCGTGGTTTGCTAACCTCTCGAGCATCTCGTCTATGAACGGTAGGGGGAAGTGATCTTTCTTCGTCGCTTTGTTAATCATACGATAATCGATACACATCCGCCACCCGGTCACGGTTCTTTGCGGTATCAACTCGTTCTTCTCATTCTTCACCACGGTCAAACCTCCTTTCTTCGGTACACAATGTCCGGGCTCACCCACTCGCTATGCGGAACCAGGGTAGATGATTCGGCATCAAGTAACTTGATAACCTCTTTCTTTACTACCTCTCGCATGGCATGGGTTAGCCTCCTTTGGTGGTCCACTACAGGCTTACATTGGTCTTCCATTGGTATACGATGAGTGCAAAAGGCTGGGCTAATTCCTTTGAGGTCATTAATCGAATATCCAATCACCTTCCTATGTTTTTTTAATAAAATCAGCAACGCTTCATTTTCTTCGGGACTCAACTCGTTGCTCACAATGACTGGATAAGTTTTGTCTGGGCCCAAAAATTCATATTTTAATCCCTTGGGCAAAGGTTTAAGGTCTACCTCGGGCACTTGTGGCTCCTCGGGTTTGATTTCTCCTATGTCTTCGAATTTCTCTTCCTCCACACTACCATCATGCGGCTCTAAGCCTTTTGTAGCTTCCTCTAGTTCTTCATCTTGTTGATTACTAACTTGATTTTCCATCGCTCTTTGCAATGGGTCTCTAAGGGTTTCAACAAAACAAAGACTATCTATCTCTTCTACTTCTTCATCATCGGGAGGAAAGGGTGTAAGGTGTTTAGAAGCACGAAGAAAGTTATATGTGTACTTTGTTCCATTAAGGTTCATTGTTACTTTGCCTTCTCCGGCATCTAACACGGCATCAACCAACTTAAGAAAAGGCCTGCCTAAGATTATGTGATCATGATTACTATGGTAAGCATCAATAACAAAGAAATCGGTTGGTATGTAGTTTCTAAAGATTTTTACTTTCATGTTGCAAGCAATACCTAGAGGTTTGATAGTTCTACCATCTCCCATAATTAATTTTGTTGATGTTGGAGCTAAGTCTAGGTTGTGGTATTGAACTTTATCGTAAATTTTAGAAGATAGAACACTTACTTGGGCTCCGATGTCGCATAAAGCCTTGCATTGAACTCCGTTGATCTCGCAACTCAAGTATGGCGTCATCTTCTCTTCTTCTTCGGATCCTATCGAGTAGATTTCAGCGAGGCGAGTGTATGGTGATGCTTTGGGCTTGATCCCCATGATTCTCTTCACCTCGGCAATATGTTCCTGATCCACCACGTCATCTCCAAAGAGCTTTTCAAAAATCTCACCGGTGGTTTCGAGGTCGTATGAATTTTCAGCTTTCTTCTCCGGTGGGAAATCCACTTCCAATGCTCTTGCCATTCCCTTTTGATTAGGGAACGGTCTTCTCTTGTCGAATACTTCTCCATAATCAATAGGAACCCAATCCATTGGTTCGAACTCCCTTAGTGGCTTCGCGCTTGACATGCTTCTCTTGTTCGTCTCATTTGGTGTGGCGAAGTCGACGCTTGGTGTAGTTCTTGACTTGATGTGTTCTTGTTCAACCTTTTCCATGATTGGCTCCTCTTTTGTGACTTGCGGGGTTGCCTCTTTAGAAAAATCAGCAAGCTTCTTCTTCCTTGAATTGTATTCCGGCTCTTCCGCAAGTCTTGTTTCCCAATCTCTTCGCATGGCAGCCGCTTTACTAACTTTTTGTAGAAGTTGGGCGGCTTCTGTGAGTGTTTTCTCCATGAGATCCCCACCGCACACATTTCGACATGTCGCATGCAACTAGGGGTTAGGGAAAAGAAAAATGTATGCAAGAGTACGTCACCGGTGAAGCCGAGTTTTGGTCCTTGTTCGATCAATCCATTAAACCTATCCCGGGCTTGGTCTATCCCTTCCTCTTCTCCTTGCATGAAAGTGATCACTTGCCTCCTTAGATGTTGAACCTTGCTAATTGGAAAGAACTTCTCGCAAAACTTCTTTGTCAACTTGTTCCAATTGCCTTCAACTTCAAAGGACGCAACCGAATACCATGTCTTTGCTTTGCCGGCAAGTGAGTAGGGAAAGAGATTCCATTTGAACCATTCATCGGGAACTCCTTCTTGACGCACGGTGTTGCATAGCGTCGTGAAATGCCTTATGTCTATATGGGTTCTCAGTAACCATCCCTTCAAATGGGTTTTCCGCCACCATCTTGATGATCTTGGATTTAATTTCATACTTGGTTGCTTCGAGCTTCGAATCCGACTCTTGTACTTTTATGTCTTCACATCGAGGGCTAGCATAATCCCTTAGGGTGCGTTTGGTTGCCTGCATATGGCGAACCAGGCTCCAGGGATGCAGCCTGGCTCTGTTTGGTTGCCTGGACTTGCCCCTGGGCCTGGCTGCGCTCGTGCAAGATTCCCCTCCGGGCCTGGCTCTAGAAAAACGCCAGAATCGGCCGTTTTTTCTGGGCCTGGCTCGCTCGGTGCGACGTTTAGTCCGCTAATGATGGTATTAGTCTATAATTAGTGAATATTAAGTGATATTAATATGTTTTGAAGATGTTTAAGACATAATTACATAAAACAAGAACATTAAGAGTGTATTTGCACAAAATAAAAAATTTAATCATAAGATTATAATATTTTTATTTCATGCAACATATCTTTCTACCCACAACCAAACAACATCTCGTCTTAGTCAGGCTAAGCAGTTACAGGCAACCAAACATAACAGGGTGCTTGTGCTCAGCCTGTCCCATACGAGCGAGGCTCCCGGATACGAGCCAGGCTCAACTGGTATGCGAACCAAACATGCCCTTAATGATTTCTCCGATTCTTCCACGGGTTGATAAACGAACTCCACCTAGACAATAAGATAAAAACAAAAACAAAAACGAAACAAGTGTTTTTCTAGATAATATATGTTAGATATAGCAAATAAAAGACAAACTAAATATAAAACTAAGTTAGATGCAAATCAAACGATGTAAACTAACTTGCTCCCCGGCAACGGCGCCATAAAAAGGGGCTTGTTGACGGATAAAATACGTATCCCTCTACGATCCGCAAGCGTACAGACCCCACACCTTTTTCACCACGGGATTCCCAAGGTTCTTGTCAATCCGCGGAGCAAGGGGATTACAAGCGTTTGATCAACAACGACACACTAGCTACTAAAACCCTAACTAACAATTAAACTAGAAAACAACTAAACACACTAGAGAGAATGATTAAGATATCAAGATAAAAGACACTCGCCCACGGGTCTACGATACTAGAGCATGCAATCGCTTAAAGACATGAAAACCAATCTAATCTATCGGAGTTGTGACCACGGTTTCGCCCTTTCCCTCCTCTCGTACTGTCACTACGCGAAGGTATTCATGACTAGACCTTTGATGGACACGGCGTATTGAATAGATCCAAGGAAGCATCGGAGCTCTACTCCCTTTACGGCATCATAGCTAACCTTAAGCATTAAAGCATATTCAACACAAGATGATAGAAAGATAATCCGACAAAGTGCGATTACATCTCAAGATCGATTACAACCCATGGACGAATGAGAAGATTACCCCATCAAGGTGCTGATCATGGCACCGTTGATCATGGTTTCCCTTCCGCCGGTGTCTTCCTTCTTCTCCACGAGAGGGTGCTTCCTTCGAGGTGGTTGATCTCCCGCGGAGATCCTCCTCCTCTCTCTCTCTAGCTTGTGGATGGCCTTCGGTGCGAAAGACTCCTCTCCGGTGTTGGCGGCGCCTCGGGGGTTTTAGGGTTGAAGATCCTTCGAGGGCAAGGAAAACGGGACCGAACCGGTGCCGGAAGCGGGGCCGGGCCGGCCGGCCCTGGGCCGGACGGCCCGAGCCCATCCGGTCGGCCGGTTCGGTCGCCCCTTTTGCTCCGTGGGTCCTCGTGCACTTATGTACTTTGCCCCCTCCACTTGCATGATTTTGATGCTGTTATCCTCACGTCCAAGATGGAGGCTCTCTTCGCATGAAGTTTGATCTTTTACGCTTCAATCCCCGGGGGTGTTCCTCATATCACTTCGGTACTCGCCACCATTGGAAGTGATTTCATCAAGCTCATGAACACGAACAAGACTCCGTAAATGCTCCTTTGAACTTGTTGCGAATCCGTCCTTTATGTCCATGTTTTCCTACATAAACACAACACTTCCAAATGCATGCACAAAGATGAACTTGTTATATGATTAATGTGCCTAGTGGCGGGTTAGTTCCATAATCAAATCCAAACCAAAGTGTAATGAACATGCTAGGTGCACCAAAATACACCATCAACAAGGAGGTGTATGTGAAGCAGCCACCTGGGTTTGAGAGCGAGTTGTACCCACACAGGGTGTACAGGTTGAAAAGGGCTCTGGATGGGTTGAAACAGGCACCCCGTGCTTAGTATGGGAGATTGAGAGGTTTTCTGTTGAGCAGAGGGTTTGTGATGGGTACCGTGGATAGGACCCTATTTCTCCTCAAGCATGGAAATGACTTGTTATTGTGCAGATATACGTGGATGATATTGTGTTTGGTGGCTCGTCACATAACCTTGTTGCCAAGTTTGCAGATGAGATGAGCAGGGAGTTCGTGATGAGCATGATGGGTGAGTTGCAGTATTTTCTTGGGCTGCAGATCAAGCAAGTGAAGTATGGCACATTCGTGCACCAGACCAAGTACACGAAAGACATGCTGAAGAAGTTCCAGATGCAAGATGTGAAGCCGATGTCGACTCCCATGGGGAGTACGGCCACTTTAGATGCGGACGAGGACGGAGAACCAGTGGACCAATGGGAGTACAGGAGCATAATTGGCTCCCTCCTCTACTTGACGGTGACGAGGCCAGACATACAGTTCAGCATGTGTCTGTGCGCTCGTTTTCAGGCTTCGCCGAGGACATCACATCGACAGGCCGTCAAGAGGATTTTTAGGTACCTACAGTCTGCCCCTGGTCTTGGCCTTTGGTATTCGTCCTCCTCGACTCTTTATCTTCATGGTTTTTTCGATGCGGATTTTGCTGGTTGTCGAGTCGAGAGGAAGTCTACTTCTGGTACTTGCCAGTTTCTTGGGTCTTCGTTGGTTTCATGGTCTTCCCGCAAGCAGTTTAGTGTAGCTCAGTCTACCACCGAGGCGGAGTATGTTGCAGCCGCGAGTTGTTGTTCTCAGCTGTTGTGGATTTCATACACTTTGAGAGACTTTGGTGAGGAGTGCACCCAGATCCCACTTCTTTGTGATAGCACCAGTGCCATAAGTGTAGCCAAAAACCCGGTGCTTCACTCCCGGAACCAAACACATAGAAGTGAGGTATCATTTCTTGAGGGACAATGTGGAGAAAGGAACCATTGTGTTGAGCCATGTCCCTACCCAAGATCAGCTTGCAGACATTTTCACAAAGCCTCTTGACCAAGCTACATTTGTGCGCTTGCGGGGGGAACTTGGGGTTTGTTGCCCTTTCTAGTTGATTCTTGGGGGTTGCTTTTTGTACCATGTTTTACTTTGATGTATATACATGCTTTGCTTGATGTATAAACCATGGTAGGATAGCCATCTTGTCATATATCATGTTGCATTTGTATCATATTGCATTTTAGGATGATGAGCTTCTTTCATATGCCTTATTTGAGTCTCTTTGGCTATTTGTGAGATATTGGTCATATGTGTGGAGAAGTGGTGATGTGAAGCTATGCTCTTGGAATATTTGAGATATATGTGTTGTGACATAGCCCTTTTTGAAATAAATGCTAATCTTGACTAATTTTTTTGGTGAAATGTGCTCCACTCATGTGTAGTAGTGTATCCATGTTACGTTTTGGTCTAAATGTGCTTTCTATGCTTAGATTGTGCTTGGATGCCTTTTCTTGCATTTGGGCCAAAGGCCGAATATCATTGTGAATGTTTAGCCTATGTTGCATTCATGGAGGAGCATAAGCTTCTTTTTGCCGCAAAGGCACTTCATGTACCATGTGTCGGTGCGGAATATGGTCCCGACACTAACCAGTAGATAACGCCTAGGTCTATCCCTCAATGGTCGATGCCAAGCAACAAATGACACAAGGTTTTATCCTGGTTCCGGCCGAGGGGGCCGTACGTCCAGCAGGGGCGTGCTCGTGGCACTATATTGCTCGGCACCGGGGGTGCTTGTAGTGGGGCAAGTACAAGCAAGACGGGAGAGGAAGCGTGGCTTCCAAGTCCCTGGGAGAATGGATGTGGATGTAGTGGGAGAGTAAGTGAGTGTGTGCGCCGTGTGTTCGTTCTTCGACCTTCTCCCCCCCCGGCGGGGGCTCGCCTCCCCTTTTATAGGCCAAGGGGGCGGCGAGTTACATGCACGCCGCGGCGCCTAGCTACGTGAGGGAGCACGTCGCGCTGCGGTGTAGAGTGGGCGGCCGTCCGGACGATCTTCGCCGCGATCCGGCCATGATGGCCTACCTCATACCCGAACAGTGGCGATTCGAGGGTAGGAAGGCGGCAGATGGTGATGGCGTCCTCGATAGGCTTCGAGGGAGGTGCGATGATGGGCCGGTACGGGGTACGGGGAGCGGGCGAACGGCGTTCCTTCCCAATGAGCTCGCGGTAGTGGAGTGGTTCGCTGCGGTGCGGGGCGTGCGCCGCGGAGTCGGGCGTGCGCCCGCACGCGTGGGTACGGCGGCCGCGCGCGTTACGGTGGCCGGGATGGCCACCCACCGGCCTAGCGCCCCTCACCTAACTGCGGGGTCACGGGAAAGTGAATCGAGGGTGCGCCGGCCCTCTTTCGAGGGTCGGGCGCGTTAGCCGTGCGGTAGTGGGTGCGCGGCGTCACGGGACCGACACCGGCCGTACCGCACGGTCCATCCCACGGTGGCGGGGATGGGCTCCTCCCGGGGAGTTGATGCGGCGGCACCGGGCGTGAGCCCGGGGCGCATGATGGTGCCGCCGCGGCGTCGGGGCGTTAAATGCCCAAGTACGGGGCCGGCGCACGCGTGCGGGCGCGCCGTGAGCGTGGCGGGCCCCGGCCGAGGGCGGAGCGAACCCTCGAGCGAGACGGGACTCGCTCGAGGGGGAGCGTGCCCTCGAGCGGGGCGGGACCGCTCGAGGGAAGGGTCGCCCCTCGAACGGGGCGGAGTCCGTTCAAGGAGGGGGTTGCCCCTCGAACGGGGCGGAGCCCGCTCGAGGTGGAGCGTGTCCTCGAGCGAGGCGGAGCCTGCTCGAGGGGTCTTCTAGACGGGCCGTCTTGGTGGGCCTCCGGAGTCCTGCCGCATAGGCCATGTCCTGCACGATTAGTTTCCTGCATGGTTAGGCTTAGCATGTTTCGATGCAGGGATTTAAGTGAGGGTTCCCCCATTGTTTATGGGGACCCCTAGGGCGGTCCCCGACAGTAGCCCCCGAGCATCTGCGGGTTTGCCATTGAGGCTCCCGCAGATGCTGGAACCTACTGATAGGACGTTCTTCCCTCCTTGTTTGCGAACGCTTCCGGTGGGGCCGCGTCGGCGGACCCGCGGGTCTAGCCCCGAAGCCTGCGGGGAGTGTGGGTTCTCCTGCAGGGGTTAACCGTGAGAACTCTGGTCAGAAAGGCGTGGCACATATGCCAACCGGCATCGGCGGTGTTTCAGCCCGGCTTCGGGGGTGCACGCTCCCCCTGTCCTTTGTCTCCGGCGGGTGCAATTTCAAGGAGGTGTAGCCGTGCGTCAAGCCCCCGAGCCTTGGCCCGTTCGAGGCGATCGGGTCGAGCCTGACGACTTGTTGTTTATCGCGCCCTCGCCGTCCCTCCGCGGGACGGAGGGTGAGGTTTCCACGACTCCCATCGAGCGGGTCGCGAATCGCGGATTCCTCGTCGGAGCGCTAGCGGGTGGTTCAAGTGGACGTCCATGCCCCGTTCGATAAGGGTAGGGCGCGCGGTCGGAGACACGTCCATGGAAGCGCTTGCGTGGGTTTGCTAGGTGGGGCTCGGTCCCGTTCGCTAGGGACCGAGGGCGCGGAAGCTCTCCCTCGGTGGGATCCCCCGCTAGGCGCCCTCGCCGGCTCTCGAACACGACATGTGGGGCACCCTCGAGCCGACGGGCTCGAGGAACGGCTCGAATGCGCGTGCCCTCGTCGTCCCTAACTCGTGATGCGGGGCGCCTATTCGAACCCGTCGAGGGTCAGGCTTCGAACCTCTGATCGGTAAGGCCGTGCGGGGCCGTGCATGGACGGCCCCCGTCTTTTCGCGTTTGCGGCCGTCGAGGGGTGCGGGCGTGCCGACCCTCGAGGTGCGGGTTGGTGGCATGGCGCGGCATGAGTGCTTTCGGTGCCGCTCTATTTCAAGCGTGACCTGGGCGATCCTCTTACGCGCGTGCCTTCTTTTAGAGGGTTGACATTGTCTCGAGCCGGAGGGTCATGCCGCTCGAGGGTTTCACGTGGCATGGGTGCCCGCGGTTGCCTGTTCTACACCGAGCAGGTCCCGGGCGACCTTCTCACGCTGATATCCCATCGAGGGTCGCCTTTGTTTCGAGCGGAGGGTCATGCCGCTCGAGGGTTTCACGTGGCATGGGTGCCCGCGGTTGCCTGCTCTACACCGAGCAGGTCCCGGGCGACCTTCTCACGCTGTCATCCCATCGAGGGTGGCCTTCGTTTCGAGCCGAGGATTCGCCTCGCTCGAGGGCTCTCCTTGCTTGGCAAGGGGCCTGGGCATTTAATTGCTTTGCGGTTGTGGCCGCGGTTTTGCAGCGCGGGCGCGCCTTTTTAGGCGTTGCGGCCGCGCGCGCGCGTAGTGGGGCGGCGCGGCGAGGGCGGACGTGACGGTTTTGCCTCGGTCGCAGCCGGTCCTCGCCGTAATGATGACCCGCTGCGGTGTTAGAGCCGGCTGCGCGGTCGTGGTGGGGCCCACCCGTCGACGTGATGGAAAGATTCCTGCCGGTTAATGCCGGCGGGGCGTCCGCTCCGAGAACTCGCCGTCGCCTATAAAACTGCGGGGAGGAGTGGACGGCGGTTTTTTACCTTGGCACCTTACCACTTTCAGCCCCCCGTCCCTTCGCCTTCGCCTCGCTCTCGCCACCGCGCGGTCTCGCTGCTTAGAGCTTTTTCCTCGTTTCCTTGTCCTCCGCCTTCGCATTCGTTCGTCCCCCCTCATGGCGCCGCCTCAGCTTCCCATTAGGATCCTGGAGCCGTACGCCTGGGAGAGGTCGACGGTGACTCGGCTCGCGCTTGGCGAGTTGGTCGCCGCCGGCCAGCTGTCGGCCAACGAAGAAGGGCGCCCGGCGGAGTGGATCGTGCCGCCGGCGGCGCACCACGAGCCCAACCCGCCGGAGGGCTACGTGGTGAGCTTCCTCCGCTACCACGAGCGCGGCTTCAACGCGCCGGCGAGCACCTTCATGCGGGCAATGTGCCACTACTACGGGGTGGAGCTGCACAACTTCGCCCCCAACGCGATCTCGCAGGCGGCCACGTTCGTGGGCGTCCGCGAAGGGTACCACGGGGATCCCGGTCAGCGGGATCTCTCGGGTTCACCTTTTCCGCGGGGAGCTCGTCACGCGCCCCACATCGGAGCCGAGGGACCCGCCGCGCGGTGCGCGCCGGCGGGATGTCGCGGCCGCGGGGGGCGGCTCAAGGATTTCTACATCCCCCCCGCACCATGACGACGAACAACGCCGCCGGGAGCGGGGATGGTTTTATCCGCGCAACGCCGAGCCGGCCTCCCCCCTACACCCGCCGGGTGTTCAAGGAGAGGCCGCCTCCACGGGGCTACGGGGTATCTACGGCCCGGCATCGGGCGCGGCGGAGAGTCCGTCCTCGCCGCCTGCGGCGGGCGGCGAAGCACGGGCTCAACACGATGGGCGTCCTCGCCTTCCTCCACCACCGGCGGGTCGTGCCTCGATGCGAGCAGGCCACTCGCATCTTCGAGATGACGGAGGCGGCCAACCCCGTCGACCCGGCGAGGTCGCGGATGCCGCCGACGCCGGCCGGAGCGGCCGTACGCGCTCACCCGGGCGCGGAGCGCCGTCGACACCCGGACGCCGCCGCCTGCGGGTCGGACCCCGTGGGACATCGAGATGCTCCCTATGGGCCCGCGGGTGAGTTGGGTTCCTGATTTCGTTTTAGTTCTTGGTTTTGCTTTCGTCTCTTGATTCGCCATTGTCACTCTTGTGCGCAGCTGGTGGAGTTCAACATCGCCAAGTCCGTTCCACCCACCCCCGACTCCCGTGCGCTCGGCCGGGCGGCGCGGCGGGAGCGACGGGGAGCGGGCGGCGCGCAAGAGGGAGCACGCCGGGCGCCGCCAAGCGCGCGCGCGACCAACGGTCCGCGGAGTACGGCGGCGCGAGGAGCCGGGGCTCTCCTCCCGGATATCGAGGGAGCCCTCGTCCTCGGAGCTAGACGAGGAGGAAGAGTCCGAGGGGGAGGGCCCCTCGGACGGTGGCAGCTGCGCCCCCGTCGCCGGAACCGGCGCCGGTGTCGGGGGTGGCCTCGCACGGGGCGGGCGCCGCCGGCGCCCGCCGCCGGGCAATCATCATCGGGGGCGGCACGCGCCGCGGAGGTGCCGGCGCGTGCCGCGGAGGCACGCGCGGCGGACGCGCGCGCGCGCGCGTCGAGCGTGCCGCGCGCGCGGAGGGAGCGCGCGCGTGCGCGCGGCGTCATCATCAGGGGCGCGTCGGCGGGGCGTGCCGCGCGCGGGGCGAGCGTGCCCCCGCGCGCGGTGGCGTCATCGGGGGGTGCGGCATCGGGCGCGCCCGCGCGCGGGGCGGGCGTGCCCGTGCGTGCGGCGGCGCGCGTCGGGGAGGCGGCGGCGGCGGCGCGGCCGCGCGCCGGTCTCGTCCACGAGGCCTCGAGGAAAAGGAAGCGGGCCTTTTCCTCCGCGAGGTAAGGAGCTTTGTCTTCCTTCGTTTGGTTTTAGTTTTGTTGGTGATTAGACGCTCTAACCCTCCGTTCGTGTACGCGCGGGCGGTGCCAACCGTTCCTCCTCTTGCACCGAGCCAAGGTGCCGAGGACGGACGCGTCGATCCCCACCCGGCGACGTTCGTCGAGGGGGTCGCGCCGGGGACAAGCGCGGCGGCGGGCACGAGTTCGCAAGGCCCGGGCCGGGGCCTCGAGGCCCGGCCGGCGGATCAGCCCGCCGCGGCGCGGCCGCAGGTCGCGGGGGGCGGCGGCGCCGGTCGCCACGGAGGCACGGGCCGCGGTGGCGGCCACGGAGGAGGTGCGGTCCGCGGTGGCGACCCCTGCGGAGGAGGTGGAGCGGGCGCAACTTGCGGGAGCGCCCGCGGATGTGGCGGCACGGCGGAGGCGGCGGCCATGGCACCACAACGGGCGCGCCGTGGGCGCGGAGGCCCGGGTGGAGGTGCCGGCGGAGGCGGCGCGAGCGGCTCCGCCCGCCGGCGGTCTCCGGGCGGAGGTGGTGGAGCTCTCGGATGACTCCCCGCCGCCCGGGTGGAACCGGTGGGCCGGGCGGCCCACGAACTCCCCCGAGCCCCGGGAGGGGGGCCCTCGTGAGGCGGCGCGAGGGTCACCCCGATGGTGGGGGGCCGAGGGCACGGTGCGGAGGCCTCGTCCTCCCACGCCGACCGCCCCCGCCCGGGTGGGGGGGGGCCGTGGAGGATCCCCCTGCGTTCGCGGATGCCGGGGGGAGCGGGGAGCTGCGGGGCGAGCTCCGAGCCACGGCGCCACGCTCAACCGCGCGTTGAACGAGGCGGCGCGGGTCCACGGCGGCCCGGCCTGGCTCGTCTTCCAGGTGAGCCACGGTTGCTCATCTCTCTTCCTTTTTCGTTTTCGTGCGCTGCATTCAAGCCTTAGCACTTACGAGATTCGATGTGTGGATGCCAGGAGCTCGAGCGCCGCGCTCATGAAAAGTACGACGTGTTCGACCAGGTGAATGCCGAGGCCCGCCAGCTCCGGGAGCAGTGCAGCGCTTTCGACGCGCTTGCGGACGCTCTCAGGACGCCGCGGACGCCGGGCGGTGTGCGGGCGATGGCGTGGTGCGACGTGCTCCCCGAGGGCTCGAGGCGGGACCGGCGCGTCGCTCGAGCCTCGAGCGGATCCGCGCGGCCCTTGTCGATCGCGACGAGGGCGCGCGTGGAACGCGTGCGAGGACCTAGACAAGACGCGGACGGCGGCCGCCAGGCGGGAGGCGGGAGGTGGCCACCGCTCGCGCCGAAACCCGGGAGCTCCGCTCGTCGCTCGAGGGGGCGCGGGCGCGGCGGCGCCGGGCGAGGAGCGGGCGCGCGGGTTGGAGCGGCGCGCCAAGGAGGCCGACGACCCGAGGGCCGCCCTCGACGCCAAGGCCGCGGCCCTCGTCGCCGCCGAGGAGCAGTTCCCGGAAGAGCGCATCGCCCGCCGGGGGGGCGAGGGGCGGCTCCGGCGGAGAGCGAGGCGCCCTTGGCGACGCCCGAGCGGCGCTGGAGCGGGAGCGCGTTACTCGCGAAGCGGCGGAGAAGTTGCTGGAGGAGCGGAACGCCGCATTCTCCAAGGTTGAGGACGAGGCGCTCGCGCTCAGCATCAGCAACGCCAGCCAGGAGCTGGCTCTCCGCGAGCAAGGTGAGACCATCCAGCGCCTCGAGTTGGCGCTCGAGTCCGCGCGTCGCGACCTCGATTTGGAGAGGAAGCAAGTCGAGGCTGAGTCACTTTCTGACTTGTTTATTGGTTTTCTGCTTTAGAGGGTTCGCTTCTCCCTTTCTGATCTCTTGTCATCTTGTTGATTCCAGGCTTGCGCACAGCCTTGGGGCACGCTGCTGGGCGGGCCGAGGCCCTGCGGGCTTCCTACGACTCCTGCGAGCGGGGAGGCCGCGGGGAGGCCGCGTGACGCGGCCCTCGAGACTGCCGCGTCGTCGAGGAAGGCGAGGCCCGGGCGGCGGCTCGGCGGCCGGCCCGCTGCGCACCCTCGGCGGCCACGTCACGGAGCGGATGCGGCGGGCGTTGCACTTGGGCGTCCGGAAGGCCCTCGGAGTGGTGCGATCCCACTACGAGGTCAATCTCGAGGCGGCCGGCGGAGGGCTATATCGTGCCCGAGGGCGTCGAGGACGAGGTGGCCATGGAGCGCGCGGACGCGCTCTTCGCGCGACGCCGCCGGGTCGCTCGCCGAGGCCTTCGAAGAATTCCTCTTCCGGACGCCGCGCGTGCGTCGCTCCACCCGCCCGAAAGCATGCGGGCGCTAGGCCCGTTTTTTGTTCATGTGTATCGGAATTCGGCCTCGTGGCCTTTTTGTAGATAAACAAGTCGTCTTGTGAACATAGCGATTCTTGTAAATGAAGTTGTTTGCTTATTACGCCTTTTGTTTCTCCTTCTTCACGAGTAGATTCTAGTTAGGGGAGTTCGTTTTTCGCAGGGGGCCCGCCGGGTTGGAGGCGGAGAGAGAGAGACGGGCCATAGCCACGCGGCGTAGGCTGTCTCTGGCTCGCACGCTCCTTCCGCTGTGCCACCTGCGCCCTGTTCGAATCATGGCTCGAGGTTGAAGTAGGAAACAAACTTAGCGCGTGTTGTTACGTTTTTTGCGCGAAAAAATGGGACCATTTGGGGGGGTGCCCCCCCGCAGTAGCCCCCGAGGGTAACTTGGGTTTCAGGGGAAAGCCGAGTTGCCCTTTCATTAGACTTGGAGTATTTACATAGGTGACACCAACTGGGGTGTTGGCCGTGCGTTTTTACAACAGAAAATACTTGGAAGTCCTAGCTAAGGGTAGAAGCGACGTAGCTGTTGGATGTTCCAAGCGTTGGTGAGTTCTTCGCCGTCCTCGTTGGCCAGCTTGTACGTGCCCGGTTTGAGCACCTTCACCACGACGTAGGGTCCCTCCCATGGGGGCGATAGCTTGTGGCGCCCTCGGTTGTCTTGGCGTAGCCTTAGGACCAAGTCCCCCTCGGCCGAAATCCCTCCGACGTATCTGCGTGCTTGGTAGCGTCGTAGGAGACGTTGATACCTTGCGGAGTGCATCAACGCCACGAGGCGTACTTCGTCTAGCTGATCCAGCGAGTCCTCGCGGGCTCGCTGATTAGCATCCTCGTTGTAGCCTCGAACCTTGGGCGACCCGTATTCCAGATCCGTGGGGAGGACGGCTTCCGTGCCATGAACTAGGAAGAACGGTGTGAACCCGGTGGCTCTGCTTGGGGTGGTCCTTAGGCTCCACACGACTGCTGGTAGTTCTTGGAGCCATTTCCGCCGATTTGTTGAGGGCGATCGAAAATTACGGGTTTGAGGCCCTGTAGAATCATGCCGTTGGCACGTTCCACTTGGTCGTTGGTCGTGGGTGTGCCACGCCTGCCCAATCCACGCGGATGTGGAACTTGTCGCAGAACTCCAAGAACTTCGGCCGTGAAGCGGGACCCGTTGTCCGTGATGATGGAGTTTGGCACTCCAAAGCGGTAGACGATGTCGGTGAAGAACGTGACCGCTCGCTCGGCCTTCAAATTCGTGATGGGGCGTACCTCCACCCACTTGGAGAACTTGTCGATCGCGACAAGCGAGGTGGGTGAAGCCCCCGGCGCCTTCCGCGGGGGGCCCGACGATGTCCAACCCCCACACAGCGAACGGCCATGTGACGGGGATCGTTTGCGGGGCGTGAGCGAGGAGCAAGTTGGATTTGCGGGCGTAGAGCGGCACCCTTCGCGGTGCGTACAATTTCGCTGGCATCCGCGACCGCGGTAGGCCAATAGAAGCCCTGGCGGAATGCGTTGCCAACGAGGGTGCGTGGCGCGGCGTGGTGGCCACAGATTCCCGCGTGGATGTCCCGTAGGAGCTCGCGTCCCTCGGGGATGGGTATACACCGCTGGAGGATGCCTGATGCGGCGCGCTTGTACAGCTCGCCGTCGACGAGGGTGAAGGATTTGGCCATCCGGCGACGCGCCCGGGCGCGGCCCGATCCGCGGGGAGTTCCCCTCGAGCGATCCGGGCGGTGTACTTTTCCCGCCAATCCGCTTGGACGGGGAGCCGGCTCTATATCCATCGCCTCGACCTCGTGGGGAGCCGTACCCCTCGAGAAGGGAGAGCACGTACGCCTCGTTCGAGGGGTCCTCTTCCATGGGTTCCGCACCCGCTGGATTCGAGGGAGCCCCCGAGGGTCCGCCGTCGCTCGAGGGGTAGGGCTCGAAGGTGACCGAGGGCCGCGCGATGTCGCGCGCAAAAACGTTCGGGGGAACGGTGATCCGCCGGACGCTATTTTTGCCGGCTCGTGCGCTTCCTCGTTGTACGGCGGGGTACATGATTAAGCTCGATGCCGTAGAATTTGTCTTCGAGGGCCCGCACGGCTTTACGGTAGGCCTCCATCTTGTCGTCGTGGCGGCTCGCGTTCTTCATGACTTGATCGATCACGAGCCGCGAATCCCCTCGCACGTCGAGGCGCTTGATGCTCAACTCAATGGCGATTTTGAGGCCGCGAGAGAAGGGCCTCGTATTCCGCCATATTGTTGGACGCGGGGAAGTGGAGGCGTCTTGCGTAGCGCATGTGCTCCCCGAGGGGTGACACGAAGAGCGAGCCCGCGCCCGCTCCCTGTCTTCATCACCGAGCCGTCGAAGAACGAGAGTCCGGCACTGCGCTGAATGCGAGGGGCGGCGGCACTGCGTGTCCGTCCACTCGGCCGACGAAATCGGCTAAGATTTGCAATTTGATGGCCTTGCGCGGGAGCGTAGGCGAGCGTCTCGCCCATCAACTCCACGGACCACTTGGCAATTCGCACCGCCGCGTCGGGGTTGCGAATGATCTCTCCTAGCGGGAAGGAAGAGACCACCGTACTCGGGTGGGCCTCGAAGTAGTGGCGGAGCTTGCGCCGCGCGAGGACTACCGCGTACAACAGCCCTTACGGACACGGGGGTAGCGTGTCTTCGTGTCCGACGGGACTTCGCCGATGTAGTAGACCGGCCTGCACGGGCAAGGCATGCCCTTCCTCTGTGCGCTCCACGACGATCACGGCGGCGACCACACGGGTGGTCGCGGCCACGTAGAGCCGGGAGGGGTTCGCCGTCTCGCGGTGGCGTAAGGATTGGGGCGTGCGTCGGAGACGCCTTCGGCTTGTCGAGTGCTTCCGGGCCTCGGCGGTCCAAGAGAAGCGCTCGTGCTTCTTGGAGCGGCGGTAGAGGGCGGGCCCTTCTCACCGAGCCTCGAGACGAAGCGGCTTAAGGCGGCGAGGCACCCCAACACCTTCGCACCCCTTTTGAGGTCCCGAAGTGGACCCATTCGCTCGAGGGCCGCGACCTTTTCAGGGTTGGCCTCGATTCCCCGCTGGGAGACGATGTACCCTAGGAGCATGCCCCGCGGCACTCCAAAGACACATTTTTCGGGGTTGAGCTTGACCCCGTTGGCCGCGAGCGGTACCGAACGCGATGCCAAGATCGCTAACCAGGTCGTCCGCCTTCCTGGTCTTGACGACGATGTTGTCCACGTAAGCCTCGACCGTCCGCCCGATATGGTCCCCAAAAACGTGCTTGCATGCGAGCGGCGATATGTTGCGCCCGCGTTTCTGAGGCCAAAAGGCATCGTGACGTAACAGAACGTCCCGAACGGTGTAATGAACGAAGTCGCGAGCTGGTCGGACTCCGTCATTTTTATTTGGTGATATCCCGAATAGGCATCAAGGAAACAGAGTAGTTCACACCCGGCTGTTGAATCAACGATTTGATCAATACGTGGCAAAGGAAAAGGAACTTTTGGACATGCTTTATTGAGACTGGTGTAGTCTATACACATCCTCCACTTCCCATTTTTCTTTTTTACAAGCACAGGATTAGCTAGCCACGTAGGGTGGAACACTTCCTTGATGAATCCGGCCTCGAGGAGCTTCCGCAGCTCCGCTCCGATTGCCCGTCGCCGCTCCTCGTCGAAGCGGCGCGGCCGCTGCTGCACAGCGCGAGCATTAGGCAGGATATCAAGGGAGTGCTCGGCGACCTCCCTCGGAATGCCTGGCATGTCCGAGGGGCTCCACGCGAAGACGTCGTCGTTGGCGCGGAGGAAGTCGACGAGCACTGCTTCCTATTTAGGATCGAGGGTCGAGCTGACCCTCAACACCTTGCCCTCGGGGGCCGACGGGTCGAGGGGGACCCCCTTGGTTTGCTCGGCGGCCTCGAAGGTGCCGACGTGCTTGGCGGCGGAGCTGAGGTCGTCGTTGACCATCTTCTCCAGCGTGTTCACCAGCGCTTCATCCAGCGCTAGTGCCTCTGCATGTTCTACGCACTCGACGTCGCAGTCGAATGCGTGCTCGATCGACGACCCGGCGGTGATGACGCCGTTTGGGCCCGGCATCTTCATCTTCAGGTACGTGTAGTTGGGGACCGCCATGAACTTGGCATAGCATGGTCGCCCAAGGATGGCATGGTAGGCCCCTTTGAATCCCACCACTTCGAAGGTGAGGGTTTCCTTGCGGAAATTCTTGGGGGTCCCAAACCGGACGGGCGGATCGATGCCGAGGGGTTGAACCCCGCTTGCCGGGCGCGATGCGGTGAAACGGCTTCGTCTTCGGGCCGCGGCACTGGTCCAGCCCAATCCCCATCGAGCGCAATGTATGCGCGAAGAGGATATTGAGGCTACGCCTCCGTCCATAAGGACCTTCGAAAACCGGGCGTTCCCAATGATGGGATCAACCACCGGTGGAGTGCGGCCGGGTTCGGGATGCGATTTGGGTGATCATCCCGGCTAAAGGTGATGGCATCCTTCGACCGATTGAGAAAGGCCGGAGGTGCCCTCTCTGCGGCGAGGACTTTGTGCCGCTCCTTCTTGCGGCGCCGGGTCGACATGTCGACGGTAGGTCCCCCAAAGATGAGGAACACATTTTCGACGGCGGGGAAACCACTGCGTCGCCATCGCCCCCATCTTTCTTGGCTTCGCCTCCTTCGCGGCGGCACGGCCATAGAACTTCTTGAGCATGTCGCCTTGCTCAAGAGTGTGGTTCACGGGGGTCTTGTGGTAGGGGCATGGCTTCTTCATCATGTCGTCGAACACCCCCGGGCCTCGAGGAGCCGGTCGAGGGCCCCGTCGGGCCGGGTCAACGGCGAGGGCCTCGGCGTTGCCGCCGTTGCGCCCCTGCTCGCGTGCCTCGCGGCCCGGCTTCTTCCCCCTTCTTGCCCCGCTTGTCGTTGCGGCGCGGCTCCTTGGACCCGCTACCCTCCGCGGGCGTGTCCTCGGAGCGCTTGCCCTTCTTGCCGTCGAAGATTGCCCCCACGGCCTCCTCTCCCGGAGGCGAAGGGCGGTGGCAATGTCGAACGGCTCGTTCGAGTCCGTGGGCGGGCTGCGTCCCGGCTCGCGCACAAGGTCCCGGCACGTGGTGCCCTCGAGGAACGCGTGCACGATCTCGGACCGTGCCACGGCGGGGGAGTTCGTGCGGCGCTTGGAGAAGCGCCGTATGAAGTCCCGTAGCGATTCGCCGGCTCGCGTGCGGGGAGCGCGGATCCCGAGGAGTTCCCGGGCGCACGTACGTGCCCGGAAGTTGCCCACGAAGGTGTGGACTAGATCGTCCCGGTTATGGATGCGGGCGGCGGGCGGGTGCTCGAGCCATGTCGGGCCGCGTCGCCCGGATGCGGGGGCAAGTTGCGGATGATTACTTCGTCGTTGGTGGCCCCACCCGGGCGACGGGCACGGCGGTAATCGTTGAGCCAGACACGAGGGTCCGTCTCCCCGTTGTATTTGACGATCGTCGAGGGCGACGGAAGCGGCTGGGGGAACGCTGCCATGCGGATCTCCCGGCTGAACACACGGGTGCCCGGGGGCTCCGGCGTTGGGGAGCGGTCCTCACCGCTGTCGTAGCGCCCACCCCTTCGAGGGTGGTAGCCCCTGGCTGCTCGTGCGTCCGCCTTGCTGGTGCGCCTGGCGTTGATGACGTTGCGGGCGTCGCCATCCAGCGCCTGCGTGTGTCAAGGAGCCGCTCCTTGGGCGGCGTGCGTCCACGGTCGGCGGATTGACTGCGTGCACCGAGGGTTCGCCTCTTGGTGCAGGATCATCACCCCGTGCGTCCCCCTGTTGGCGGATGCGTGAGGCTGAGCTCTCGGCCTGCTGGACGGCCGCTTGCTCAAGGAGAGTCTGCACTTCGCGGTGCATGTCTCGAGCCTCGGGGGTCGAGGGTGCCGGCATGGCGCGTAGCAACGTCGCGGCGGCGATGAGCTTTTGGCTCGCTGTTGACGGATAAAAGACGTATCCCTCTACGATCCGCAAGCGTACGGACCCCACACCTTTTTCACCACGGGATTCCCAAGGTTCTTGTCAATCCGCGGAGCAAGGGGATTACTAGCGCTTAACCAAGTACTAATCTAGTTGAATGGAAAACCTTTGAAAGAGAGTATTAAACTAAAAGTAAAACAATCTAACCTAAGTTAATCTAAGTTAAGTTGATCAAACAAATATAGGGTTAAACTATATGGTAAAGGGTGAACACAAGAGAGTGAGCAAGAAAGATAAGCGTTCCCTCCCTAGGATCTAGGATAACATGGTATGCATCTACTACACGAAAGCGGTAAACCAATCTGCGGGGGGTTGTGACCACGGTTTCGCCCTTTCCCTCCTCTCGTCTTGTCACTACGCGAAGGTATTCGTGACTAGACCTATGATGGACACGGTATGTTGATGGAATCTATGGGAGTAGCGGATATCATACGCCGAAAAACACGGTGGCCTACCTTAATCATCAAAGCATCATCAACATGAAAACAATAGATTGGAACCACGAATCAAGTAGCAATTACATAGCATGTATCCATCTAATCCTAGGGATGAACGGAGACATTACCCCATCATCTTACACGGATTGAAGCACATAGGGGTGATGGAGACTCCGGAGAACGTCGTCGATGAAGATGGCGGCGATGGAGCTTGGGACCACCCCTAGGCCAGCGGCTTGGAGTCCTCCTCTTGCTTCCTTCTCTCCGCCGGCGTTGATCCTTGCGACGAGCTCATCTAACTCTCTCCCTCATCTTGCGGCGGCGGTTTTCTGGTGATAGGCGTCGGTAGGTTGATTTGTTCGATGTGTCGGTCGACGGCGGCGGAGGGAATAAATAGACGAACACCTAGGGCAAAGGAGGGACCGAACCGACCTCGGAGTGGGGCTGGGCCGGTCGGGCCGGGCCGGCCGGCCCGAGCCCACTCCGGCCCGGTTCGGGCCCGGTTTTCTCCCCGGTTGCTTCTCGCGTGATCCCTTATTCGTGTGCACTTGCATGTGGGCCTTTGACGTCGTTTCCTTCACGGTTTAGGCTTGAATCCTTGCTATGCAAGCTTCGCGTTTTCTAGTTGAGTCCCACGAAGACTTGCATGTTGACGCTTCGGTCCTCGGGTCATTTGGAGTCATGTTCATCGCGTGTCTTGACTCTTATCGGGCTTCATGATCTTCTTCCAAAGTGCTTGGTGAACTTATCCCGAAAGTCTCCTCTTTAGCGTAGATTTCTGCGTAAACAACAAACTCCAAAATCGACATGCAAGTGTGAACTTGTTATATCATTAGTATGCCTAGTGGCGGGTTAGTTGCAAATCATAATTGAAACCAATGTATAACAAGTACTCTAGGTTGACGGAAATTCACCGTCAACATCTCCCCCATGCTTAAACCTTGCTCGTCCTCGAGTAAGTGGTCCTCGCTTAAAAGGGAAATCAGCGTTGCCTTCCAATGTTATCCCTGCACTTAGTCATTCATGACGAGACAAATTGCTCTCTCTTAAGAATTTATTTTTAAAGTTCAAGTTGTGACCGGCTTCTTTTTCATTATGGAAGATAGACTAACAATAAAGAACAAGCCACATTTAACACGATGCTCTCAAACTTAAGTGAACTTCAAACCATTACCTTGTCACATGGAAGATTTTCAAAAAGATGCATATCAAACATAAGTGAAAATCTCTTGCAAGAGCTCATGGAACACTCATCTCATCAAGTCACTCAAGCCTATACTAGATTATTTTCAACCTACTCTACTCATATGTGATAGTGGAAGGCTTATGTGGAGCTTGGAAGGTTAAAAACAATCCTAGCAAAACATACATCCGAAATATTGTCAAATTAAGAGAGAGGTCTATTGGAATTACCGAGACTCGTCAAAAAGGCCATGGAAAATAAATGTTGGAAAGAGAGAAGGATGAAACACACACATTTAGATAAGTGGACATGTGCAAGTGGCAAATGGATGATCCCGAGGCACGAGTGAAGTCCTCGTTATCGGATTGCACATGGTTGGAAGATTTGAGTATGGATTTGTCATTAAGGCACTTGAGAACTTATGAAGCAAAAAGAACCGAGGAGCATCTTTATTTTTTTTCTTTATTCTATTTCCTTCTCATTTTTCTCTCTTTCTTTTTTTTTTCTTTATTCTTCCTATTTTTCTTACTTTTCTTTTCATCTTATCATATTTTTTTCATTTTCATTTTTATTCTTTTTTTCTTTTGCTCCTCAAAACTTTTTGCAACATAATACTTACATAGCATTTGTGTCAGAGAATGACTCCTCCCCCATGCTTGAACGATGCTTGTCCTCGAGCATAAAAGAGAGGGGAAATGACTGCTAAAGTAAGTATAAATTCCATATATTGCGGAATATTTGAATCTCCATCGAGAATTTTACTCCATACTCAAATTG
This sequence comes from Cenchrus americanus, assembly GCA_947561735.1. Lineage (NCBI taxonomy): Eukaryota > Viridiplantae > Streptophyta > Magnoliopsida > Poales > Poaceae > Cenchrus > Cenchrus americanus. The sequence continues at coordinate 196,879,650 of OX387242.1, forward strand.
GGTTGTGGACAAGGAGGTGATCACAAAAAGATGTTTTTGGTTTAGGGTGGATGCCCGGCGAAGTTTGCGAAATTTTCGATGTGAAAACCCACAATGCATGGACAAAAAGGCTAGCATGAAAAAGTTACACAAAGGAATGACCAGCTTCTTAGTCTCGAACCATAGAAATCAATCCTAATTCAACTCATCAAAACATATGTTTGCAATCTACGAGTTTTGTTATCATAAAACATATATGTATATGGCTTTGGTAGGTAGAACTTTGCAAGAGCATCACAAATATGTAGATAGCATAAAAGTTAAGTTTTCATAAAAACAACAAGTTATCCGGCTATCCATAAACTTAAATCAAAGAGCAAAGATATGTATGTGGGTCTAGAGCATGGTCATTTCACCTCCACAAATAAAAGAGCCGGTATTTAAATTAATTTCAGATCATATTATAGAGAGCAATCAGCCAAGACATGTATAACTTCATGTAGGTAAAACAAAGCGGCAACTTTCATCATCTTTCCGTAAGCAAAGGCAATATAGAACATCGAGGTGAACACATGGTCATGCTTATCTATTGAAAGTAAAAAGAAACCTAGGTTGTCCTCCTAGTAGCCATGTTATTGTTTGAAGAGAAAAACAAAAGGTTGATGTTGAAGGCATACTTACAAGCATTTGTGTTTGGAAAAGAGAAGGTCCATGGAGATGTTACCATCCTTTGTAATTCTTCGTTGCCTTCTTCCGACATCTCCATGTATCGATGTGGCTTTTGCTTTTGTCTTGATTTATTAATGCTCCTAAACTTCTGAATTTGATCTTGTATGCTTAATGGAGTCATTGGTCACCCTTCTCTTCAATGTTGTCATCACCATCTCCTCTTTCTTGTTCTCATCATCTCCTTGCTGTCTCTTTTTCATGGATTTCCCCCTCTGTCCAGAACAGAAAATATATCGAAATATGGCTCTATTGAAAAGTTTATGAAATTACCTTTCCAACGTGTGGTCATTCATCAAAAACGGAGTTCAAACAAGGGAGCTATGTCCGTTTTACTTCAGCACTGCGTGCTGTCCAAAACTGATTTCAGGACGTGTTGCACTCGGTGATTCGGGCATAACCGCTTGTAGGAACCTCCGATTGTCTTGATTCTTGATTTGTTGGAATCGTAACTTCATGGGGCTTCTAAATATCCAAAAATACCTAGTGTTTTCCCTTTGAGACCATGCAGAATTTTGATGAGATTGGTGGCTTCTTGCGCATTGATTCGGAGATGTTAACGATCTTTATCATTCTATCTTCTAGAACGTCATGTTGCACTTCCGTGTTGAAGATTCAGGGTCTCCCCCATGCTTAGCATTTTGCTAGTCATGGAAGAAGAAGACAAAGCACTTCTTAGCCATCCTTCAATTTCCTTGTAGTGAGAGTCTTTATCTTGCACGTAAGACGTTTTAAACGCACATTCTACCCCCAAGGTGACGGTTGGGAGTAGATAGAATTGCCAACAATCCAACAATGTCTCTAAGATTCTTAACTTGTGGCATAATTAGTTTAATGAGGAATAAAAACCTAATGAGTGTACGTGGTGCAAGGTGTGTATGCACATGATAGGAAAGCAAATAAACAAAGACAATGTTTTCACCTAGTTCTAAACACCATGTTTACAACTAGGTTGCCGAATTTCTCCATAGCCATAAAGGTTTATTTATCAAGGGTTAAAACACCATGTCTATCCCTAAATCAATAACCCTTATAGCACAATAAAAATTAAGCGCATTGCAGAGCTTATAAACTAACCAATGCAACATGAAAACATATGAAAAGCTAGCTAGGTTTATCGAACTTAACGATGATGGTCCGCAATCATGTTTAAACACCATGTTTACACAAGATCACAAAAGGAAAATACCCATATGGCCATATGAAGCATTAACAGGGAAACTGAAGCATACATCATTAAGTATATAAAACAACCAAGCCAACTATGTGCAAAACATGCATACACAAAGAAACATCACGAGGATAACAAAATGCAATGCATGCAAATAAATAAGATCATGAACATGATGGTGGTTCTAAAAAAAGGAAAACTGAACTTAGATTAATAACCACAAGTTGATCATCATAAGATAGTGCCATTCTTTTATTTTCTCTAAGAAAGTAGCAAAAATATAAAGAAACGGGTTGCCTCCCGAAAAGCGCTTCATTTAAAGTCATAGAGCTCGACTTTCTCACATACCTTCTTTTCGTTGCATAGCCATGGCCCTTCATGCAAGAAGAAAAGGTACCAATGCAGCTTTAATTTACTTCCCATGTTGTGCTTGATCACTTATAGAAGACTTGCCCAAAGCATCCTTTTGTTTCATCGTTATCTCCTTCTTTATCATCCTTCGGTGCTGCCTTCACTCTATTATTTTTTTAATGTCCAGAACAGAAAGTATACTCAAGATCTACTCCATTGCACAGTGCACAAAATTTCCTTTCCAACGAGTCTTCATTTGCTCAAATCGGACTCCGGACAAGAGAGTTACGTCGGTTTTACTTCGGCGATGAAATCTGTCCTGAAATTTCAGAACGCGCAACGCTCAATGTTTTCTCCATAACTCCTTGCACGGGTCTTCAAACTTGTTGGTTCTTGATGCGTTGGAATGGTAACTTGATGGAGCTTCTGGATATCTCATTTTCTTCATTTGTACACCTCTGAACAAGCTCTCAAATTGATGAAGACAGCAGCATCCATCGCGGGATTCGGAGAGGTTGATGATTTATCTTGCAACTCTTTCAGGCATGACTTCTTTTTTTTTTTTCATTATTCAAGCCTTGTCTACATGGTTAGTGAAAATCGGGCCTTTCCCGACATATGATTCTTTAAGGTCACTAGCTTGACCAAGCGCAAAGCATGATCGAGATTTACAAAACTTATTGTAAACATACGCGTCCATAATTAACACCACATGTGAATTGTAGCAACAAGTCAAGGTGTAAATAAAAGAAGCATATGTTTCATGCATAGCACTTAGCTCATCATTAGGCAAAGGTTGTATAGGTGTGAGATTAATTGGATCAAACTTAAATGTTTCCTTTTTTTCATTCTCAAGAAAATCTAGCCTATCAACATGATCACTATTGGAACAAGGCATAGGCATTAAACTATCATTCATACTATTGGTTAAGCATGAGTATTTGAATTTATCATCATCAATACCAATAATATCTTGAGATTTCAGCGCGTACCTTGGCCTTAGAGATTTTTCAACAAGAGTGATATTTGGTTCATCAAGCGGTGTTGAAGGCGAATCGATCTCAACAAGTGTAGTTGCCTCTTCATCACCATCTTGCAATTTCTTCAACTCATCATGTGGAACATGTAATCCTTCAACTATGTATGCATTCATATCTTCTTTGAAGTCTTCTTTATCAACCAGATCTTCATCTTCAAAGACTTGTATGTTGCTTTCTTTATCTTCCATGTACCACATGTCATCAAGATCGCTCATTATTGATTCACTCTTTCCTTCATCCTTGAGTACTTCCATGTCTTGATTTGCTAGTGTGTAGGCTTCAATAGCACACAAGCTATCATCTAGCTTGAGTCCTATCTCCTCCCATTTATCCTTTGAGTCACTAGGCTCATCACGGTTGTACTCTTCTCTTCCTTCATCATAAATCTTTGATTTGTCAAACCGATCGATCCATCCTTCATCTCCTTCTTTTCTTTCTTCTTCAAACATCTTTTGGATCGACTCTCCACTCATCTCTTGATCAAATATATCTTCAACTAGTTTGGCAACGTGTCGGCGTTCCTCCTTCCTTCGGTAGCTAATTAGTGGGGCGAAATCAACTTGAACCCAACCGGATTGCTTGAACTCCGCCAATGGTCTAGCATTCCACATACTTCGGCCTACATTCATGTTAGTTTCAACATTTTTAACATCCGAAATGACTTCTCTTACCTTGGGAAGTGGATCTTCACTTTCTTGTATCGTCGGTTCATCTTCCTTGACCTTCAGTTCATCTTTTTCAGAAATTTCAGCAAGCACCTTGGGCTTGATTTTGTCATTTTGCTCCTCTCGACAACATCTTTGCCAATCTCGTATTGTTCTTTGTCCATTGCTTATCCTTTGTAAGATTTGTGCAGCTTCACTAATTGTTTTATCCATTATATCACCGCCTGCACACATGCTTACAAAACGAGATGAGTTAGGGGTTAGTGAAAAATAAAAGGTATGCAACATCAAGTCACCGGAAAATCCCAAGTTCGGGCCTTGCTCAAGTAGTTCATTAAATCGGTCCCATGCTTCATCAATTCCTTCATCCTCTCCTTGCTTGAAATTGAGCACTTGCCTCCTTAAGTCTTGGACCTTGCTTATGGGAAAGAACTTCAAAAGAAACTTCTTCACTAGCTCATCCCAATTTCCTTTTGCTTCAACGGACGCAAGTGTGTACCATCTTCGCGCTTCATCTTCGAGAGAGAATGGAAAAAGATTCCACTTGAACCAAGCGGCCGGAACTCCTTTTTGTTGGACCGTGTTGCATAACATCGTGAATTCCTTAATGTGTCTATATGGGTTGTCATCCTCCAATCCTCTAAATGGTTTTGTCGCCACTAAATTGATGATTCCAGGCTTCAATTCATAGTGGGTTGTAGCAAGCGCCAAATCTGATTTTTGCATCTCAATGTCTTCCATTGACGGCATTGCTAGCTCCCTTAGCGACATCTCTTCGTCTTCCAATGGTGAGGTGAACAAATCCATCTAGGCACAAGAAGAGTAGAAAGAAAAACAAAAAAGATTTTTTTTCTTTTTTTTTAGAAAATAAGGGTTAGGTGTTAGTAATCAACAAAATTAATACTAGATTAAACGTAGCAAACTGGCTTGCTCCCCGGCAACGGCGCCAGAAAAAGGGGCTTGTTGACGGATAAAAGACGTATCCCTCTACGATCCGCAAGCGTACGGACCCCACACCTTTTTCACCACGGGATTCCCAAGGTTCTTGTCAATCCGCGGAGCAAGGGGATTACTAGCGCTTAACCAAGTACTAATCTAGTTGAATGGAAAACCTTTGAAAGAGAGTATTAAACTAAAAGTAAAACAATCTAACCTAAGTTAATCTAAGTTAAGTTGATCAAACAAATATAGGGTTAAACTATATGGTAAAGGGTGAACACAAGAGAGTGAGCAAGAAAGATAAGCGTTCCCTCCCTAGGATCTAGGATAACATGGTATGCATCTACTACACGAAAGCGGTAAACCAATCTACCGGGGGTTGTGACCACGGTTTCGCCCTTTCCCTCCTCTCGTACTGTCACTACGCGAAGGTATTCGTGACTAGACCTATGATGGACACGGTATGTTGATGGAATCTATGGGAGTAGCGGATATCATACGCCCGAAAAACACGGTGGCCTACCTTAATCATCAAAGCATCATCAACATGAAAACAATAGATTGGAACCACGAATCAAGTAGCAATTACATAGCATGTATCCATCTAATCCTAGGGATGAACGGAGACATTACCCCATCATCTTACACGGATTGAAGCACATAGGGGTGATGGAGACTCGGAGAACGTCGTCGATGAAGATGGCGGCGATGGAGCTTGGGACCACCCCTAGGCCAGCGGCTTGGAGTCCTCCTCTTGCTTCCTTCTCTCCGCCGGCGTTGATCCTTGCGACGAGCTCATCTAACTCTCTCCCTCATCTTGCGGCGGCGGTTTTCTGGTGATAGGCGTCGGTAGGTTGATTTGTTCGATGTGTCGGTCGACGGCGGCGGAGGGAATAAATAGACGAACACCTAGGGCAAAGGAGGGACCGAACCGACCTCGGAGTGGGCTGGGCCGGTCGGACCGGGCCGGCCGGCCCGAGCCCACTCCGGCCGGTTCGGGCCCGGTTTTCTCCCCGGTTGCTTCTCGCGTGATCCCTTATTCGTGTGCACTTGCATGTGGGCCTTTGACGTCGTTTCCTTCACGGTTTAGGCTTGAATCCTTGCTATGCAAGCTTCACTGTTTTCTGGTTGAGTCCCTGAAGACTTGCATGTTGACGCTTCGGTCCTCGGGTCATTTGGAGTCATGTTCATCGCGTGTCTTGACTCTTATCGGGCTTCATGATCTTCTTCCAAAGTGCTTGGTGAACTTATCCCGAAAGTCTCCTCTTTAGCGTAGATTTCCTGCGTAAACAACAAACTCCAAAATCGACATGCAAGTGTGAACTTGTTATATCATTAGTATGCCTAGTGGCGGGTTAGTTGCAAATCATAATTGAAACCAATGTATAACAAGTACTCTAGGTTGACGGAAATTCACCGTCAACACTCGCCCGTGGCGGAGTATCCGCATTGTCGACGTTGGGGACAGGGTTGAGGCGGTCACGGACCTGTCGGCCCAGCTCCCGCGCGCGTTCGCCGCGCGCAGAGGCCTCCCCTGCCATCGAGGCGCGGAGCGGCCGCACGCGTCCGTACTCCTCCGCCGGCTTGGCCTCAAGTTCGCGGGCTTGGGCCGGCTGTGCGTCGACGTCGGCCCCGGCGAGAGCGCTCGGCCCCGCGGCCGGGCGCGTGGCGATCCCCGGGGCGGGCGTGACTTCCCCGTCTCCGGCGCCCGCCGCACCGGCGGCGTTGGCCGGGTCGTTGGTGATGACGGCGCAACACTCCCGCGTGGGGTCGTAGCTCCCGTGCGTCGGGAGTCGTCGGAGCGACCAAACCGGTAGTCCGTGGCGTCGAGGAAGCGCCGAACGCGGCCCGGGTCCGGCACGCCGGAGAAGTCCCACTCCGCGTACCCGTGGCGGTTGGCGGGTGGCATCGTGTCGACGGAGCCCAGGGACGACTCGTCCGCTGCCGAAGTGCCGGGATCCCCTGGCGACGAAGACATGGCGGCCGGGGTGGAACCGGCGCATCGTCGTGTTCACGTTGGCATTATGGGCCGTCGCGGCGCCACGCGGCCGATGGGGATGCGTGGTCCCGAGACCGCACGCGGTCCCGCCGGGCGGTGGCGGGCGTTGTGACGGTGGGCGCACCGCGTTGGGCGGCGGCGCGCTCGGCTTGCCGCCGCTCGGACCGCGCCCGGCGTGAGCGCGGCCCGGAGCGGCGACGGCGTCGCGGCGTCGACGGACCCGCGGCATCCGTGCCTGCGGGGCGCTGCGCCGGTGTCGTGCGCGCGGCGGAGACCGGGGCGGACCCCGGCCTCGCGCTCGCGCGCGAAGCTCCTCACGATTGGTGAGGCGCATGAGATAGCCGTTCCCCGTGGCACGGAAGTTCAAGTCTCCGAAGCGGATCTCGAACCCGGCGGGAGAGGGTCCGAGCTACCCATGTTGTAGCGCGTAGCACGGTACTCAGTGCGAATCACCATGGAGGGAGTTGGCGAAATGACCTTAGGCGCTCGTTTGCCCCACGGTGGGCGCCAACTGTCGGTGCGGAATATGGTCCCGACACTAACCAGTAGATAACGCCTAGGTCTATCCCTCAATGGTCGATGCCAAGCTACAAATGACACAAGGTTTTATCCTGGTTCCGGCCGAGGGGGCCGTACGTCCAGCAGGGGCGTGCTCGTGGCACTATATTGCTCGGCACCGGGGGTGCTTGTAGTGGGGCAAGTACAAGCAAGACGGGAGAGGAAGCGTGGCTTCCAAGTCCCTGGGAGAATGGATGTGGATGTAGTGGGAGAGTAAGTGAGTGTGTGCGCCGTGTGTTCGTTCTTCTGACCTTCTCCCCCCGCGGCTGGGGGCTCGCCTCCCCTTTTATAGGCCAAGGGGGCGGCGAGTTACATGCACGCCGCGCTGCCTAGCTACGTGAGGGAGCACGTCGCGCTGCGGTGTAGAGTGGGCGGCCGTCCGGACGATCTTCGCTGCGATCCGGCCATGATGGCCTACCTCGTACCCGAACAGTGGCGATTCGAGGGTAGGAAGGCGGCAGATGGTGATGGCGTCCTCGATAGGCTTCGAGGGAGGTGCGATGATGGCCGGTACGGGGTACGGGGAGCGGGCGAACGGCGTTCCTTCCCAATGAGCTCGCGGTAGTGGAGTGGTTCCTGCGGTGCCCGGCGTGCGCCGCGGAGTCGGGCGTGCGCCTGCACGCGTGGGTACGGCGGCCGCGCCGTTACAGTGGCCGGGATGGCCACCCACCGGCCTAGCGCCCCTCACCTAACCTGCAGGGTCACGGGAAAGTGAATCGAGGGTGCGCCCGGCCCTCTTTCGAGGGTCGGGTGCGTTAGCCGTACAGTAGTGGGTGCGCGGCGTCACGGGACTGACACCGGCCGTACCGCACAGTCCATCCCACAGTGGCGGGGATGGGCTCCTCCCTGGGGAGTTGATGCGGCGGCACCGGGGCGTGAGCCCAGGGCGCATGATGGTGCCGCCCTGCGGCGTCAGGGCGTTAAATGCCCAAGTACGGGGCCAGCGCACGCGTGCGGGCGCGCCCGTGAGCGTGGCGGGCCCCAGCCGAGGGCGGAGCGAACCCTCGAGCGAGACGGGACTCGCTCGAGGGGGAGCGTGCCCTCGAGCGGGGCGGGACCGCTCGAGGGAAGGGTCGCCCCTCGAACGGGGCGGAGTCCGTTCGAGGAGGGGGTTGCCCCTCGAACGGGGCGGAGCCCGCTCGAGGAGGAGCGTGTCCTCGAGCGAGGCGGAGCCTGCTCGAGGGGTCTTCTAGACGGGCCGTCTTGGTGGGCCTCCGGAGTCCTGCCGCATAGGCCATGTCCTGCACGATTAGTTTCCTGCATGGTTAGGCTTAGCATGTTTCGATGCAGGGATTTAAGTGAGGGTTCCCCCATTGTTTATGGGGACCCCTAGGGCGGTCCCCGACACCATGAAATGATTTAATCTTGGAAAGAAGTGTATAATGCTTGAAAAATGCTCCATCCATCATGTATGTGCTTAAAATGTCTTATTTTTCACATATGGGTGCAAAACATGTTGCATGATGTTCACCAGTGGAGAAGTCTCCCCGAAGTGGACACATGGCTCATGAGCTTTGACATGACATGCTTTGCTTTATGGGTGTTTGCCATGATCCTTTGCTGAGAATTTGATATCCTTGTATGATCTTTGAATGGTATGCATGTTTGTGGCTCAAGTGTGACATGGATAGGCTTTTACATGTAAAGCGAGCATTCTTTTGATAAAATTGCTTAAATCTGAAATTTCTGCTTTGTCACATGCTTGTATTTTCATATATTACTTGTGGCAATGCTTTGACTATGCTATGATTCATATGTGTGATCTTTGTCTCATTTTTAGCCTTTGACACTAGACTTGGCCTATTTGAGAAGCTCATGTAGATGTTTATATGCTTTGCTTTGCATTCTGCATTTTCACCGTGATTCATACATTGTCAACAAGGGGGAGAAGAGGTGAGCTTAATGAAAATTCAGAAGAGGTGAGCTAAATCTTGGAAGTTTGCATCCACATGTTCAGGGGGAGCTTGCATTTGCTCAGGGGGAGTTTTCTTGCTGATTTCAGTGTGGAGTTTGTGCTTTGCTTGGCTTGTGACCTTTCTTTGCCTTTCTTTGGTTTTGGTCATGAGTTGAGCTTCTTTGTTTTTTTCTTCTTCCTTTTTTCTTTCTCTGAATTTCATTTCGCGTTGTGTGTTGTCAATGCACTCGTCAAGGGGGAGATTGAGGACTAGGAGCATCCCGGTGGTCGATGGATGACCGCTCCTCAGTGATGAGTGATTGACAATGGGTGTTGGACTGACTCTTGGCTTAGTGCGCAGGTGTAGGCTGCGGCCTAGTTCGTGTTGTTGCAGGTGAAGAATGGGCGCGAAAGGTCTTCGACCTTGAGGGGCCTCCGGGAGATGGAGAGACAAGTAGGCTCGGTTCGAGGGACCCGGTGGACCGCGGGACTGGGTGCGGGCCACATGGTGGCGACACGAGCAAGACGAAGTCCTGGACAATCGAGCTGGTGCACGGTGGCGGTCGAGTCAAGTGGTTTGGCGAGAGGCCGAACCGAGCACGAGGGGTTTGGTGGTTTGCCCACAAAACCATCGCAGGACGGTTTCTTGGTTTGGGCCTCAAAACCAAGTCCGAGGGCGCAACACGACGGAGACGGGATCTGGGCGTGTCGGGAAGCTTCGAAGCAGAGGACACGCGGCGGGATCGCATGGCTTGCGTCGGGAGGACGCGGGGTGCGGCAAAGGCGTGGCCGTCCGATGGCAAGACCCACAAACATTACCTAAATGCCCCTGCGTGGGTTGTATTGCCAGTAGTTAAGTTAGGGGTAGTCGAGTCATTTACTACTCCGGCGGGACCCGATATATAAGCCATGAGGGTGTGTGGATGGCTCTCTCTCTCCGCGACTTAGGGTTTCATTCCCCCCCTTCCATTTCTCATTTTTCGTAGCTATTTTTCTTCCATTTTTTTTCTAGGCTAGCATGAGAGCTTCATGAGAGATTTGTTCAGAGGGATGGATGCTAGGGCGTCATGCTAGACCTTGTGAATCTTTCCTAGTTTGTATAGAAGATTCGGAGTTGTGTTTTTCCTGGTCTTTTTGTGCTTGTTTTCGTGCCTTTGTTCTCGGTGTGATTCCGCGAATTTGAGTGGGTTTCTCCCCGGATTTCTTTGAGGGAAACATGGATAGATGTCTCGTGCATCTTTGTGATTGATCTTGTGCCCTCAAACGCCGGGAAACCACTTCGATTCGAGGATTTTCGTTCGGTGCTCTAGCTTTTGGTGGTGCTCAAAGGATTCGCAATTCCCGGTGATTCAGGGAGTTAGGAGGCAAGATTTTTGGGCTATAGCATCCTTGTGTGATGCTTTTCAAGTCCCCAAACCCTTGTCTCCACAGCTTCTACCGTTTGCGAAATCCGATGATGATTTAGGGGAGTTGACCTTCGAGGTCGGGCGCTTTTCTGCTCTGTCCGTGCCTCGCGGACGGTCCGCGCCCTCCTTGCGGACGGTCCGCGCCGCACGTGTTTGTCCCGTGTTCTTCGAGTTCTTGCTCGCCTTTCGTTTCGATCCATCGTGATTTTGAGTTTTGGTTGGACGAAGTTTTGGACGGTCCTCGTGTGTTGGGCGGACGGTCCGCGGGTGCCTGGCGGACAGTCCGCGTGCTCCCCGCGGACGGTCCGTGGTTCGCGGTGTGCCACTGGAGGTTCTGTTTGTTTTAACGGACGTTCCACGGCTCAGGCCGGACAGCCCCGCGGCGGAGAGTGCGGACGGTCCGCGGTACCTCGCCGGACGGTCCGCGCGGCCCATCGCGGACGGTCCGCCCTGTCTGGCCGGACGGTCCGCCAGAGGCTGTGTGCTTTGCTTCTTGGTTCGATTCCTCCCTTCCTTCTTTCGTGCTTCCGCGTGTGCTTCAAGGAATCGTTCCTAAGGCTAGAGGTTGATCCATAACCTCGTTGTCTTGGCAATTGGTGTGTGATTTGATCCATCTCTTGTGTGTGACCGGGATTTGACTAGGGTATAGGCCGGGTTCTTTGGGAAGAATTTTTACCGGCTCCTATTCACTCCCCCCCCTCTCTAGTCGCCATCTAGTCCTTCACCCTTTGACTTTATTAATTCAAAAGAGTTTACATTTGTACAGCCAACTGGGGTGTTGGATATTGTAAATTACAAAAGGAACTTAGAAATCCTTTCTAAGGGTAGAAGCGACGTAGTTGTTGGATGTTCCAAGTGTTGGTGAGTTCTTCACCGTCTTCGTTGGCCAGCTTGTACGTGCCAGGCTTGAGCACCTTCACCACGACGTAGGGTCCCTCCCATGGGGGCGATAGCTTGTGGCGGCCTCGATTGTCCTGGCGCAGCCTTAGGGTTAGGTCCTCTTTGTTGAAGTCTCGGCGCCGTATCTTCCGAGCCTGGTAGCACCTCAGCGCCTGCTGGTACCTTGCGGAGTGCATCGGGGCCACGGTGCGGGCCTCATCCAGTTGGTCCAGCGAGTCCTCGCGGGCTCGCTGGTTGGTGCCTTCACCGAAGCTCCCTACTCTAGGCGACCCGTATTCCAAGTCCGTGGGGAGAACAGCCTCCGCGCCATAGATAAGGAAAAATGGTGTGAATTCAGTGGCTCTGCTCGGGTGGTTCTGAGGCTCCACACAACCGCCGGTAGCTCCTGGAGCCATTTGCGGCCAGACTTGTTCAGTCTGTCGAAAATCCTGGGCTTGAGACCCTGTAGGATCATGCCGTTGGCGCGCTCCACTTGATCGTTGGTCTGTGGGTGTGCCACGGCCGCCCAATCGACGCCGATGTGGAACTTGTCACATAACTCCAGGAACTTTCTGCCCGTGAATTGGGACCCGTTATCGGTGATGATGGAGTTGGGCACTCCAAACCTGTAGATGATTTCGGTGAAGAACGTCATGGCCTGCTCCGCCCTAAGATTCGTGATCGGGCGCACCTCGACCCACTTGGAGAACTTGTCTATGGCAACCAGTAGGTGGGTGTAGCCCCCGGGCGCTTTCCGCATGGGCCCGATGATGTCCAACCCCCACACGGCGAAGGGCCATGTGACAGGGATTGTCTGGAGGGCGTGCGCAGGGAGATTGGTCTTGCGGGCGTAGAACTGGCACCCTTCATAGGTGCACACGATCTCACTGGCATCTGCGACCGCATTAGGCCAGTAAAAGCCCTGACGTAACGCGTTGCCCACGAGGGTGCGTGGCGTCGCGTGGTGGCCACACACGCCCGCGTGAATATCTCGAAGGAGCTCGCGCCCCTGAGGGATAGGTACACATCGCTGCAGGACGCCTGACGCAGCGCGCTTGTACAGCTCGCCATCAATGAGGGTAAATGACTTGGCCATCTTGACGATGCGTCTGGCCTCGGATCGGTCCGAGGGGAGCACCCCTCGATCCATCCAGGCGATGTATTTGTTACGCCAGTCCTCCGTGCAGAGGACCGGCTCCGTATCCATGGCCTCGGCCTCGTCGGCGCCGTACCCCTCGAGCAGGGAGAGCACATACGCCTCGTTCGAGGGGTCCTCGTCCATAGGCTTTGTGCCTGTTGGATTCGAGGGAGCCCCCGAGGGTTCCTCCCGGCTCGAGGGCGCCGGCTCGAGGTTGACAGATGGCCTGGCGACATCCCGCGCAAAAACGTTCGGGGGAACGGTGATTCATCCCGACGCTATTTTGGCGAGCTCGTCCGCCTCCTCGTTGTACCGCGGGGCACGTGATTGAGCTCTATGCCATAGAACTTGTCTTCGAGGGCCCGCACGGCGTTGCAGTATGCCTCCATCTTGTCATCGTGACAACTCGCATTCTTCATGACTTGATCGATCATGAGCTGCGAGTCTCCCCTAATGTCGAGGCGCTTGATGCCCGTCTCGATGGCGATTCGGAGGCCGCAGAGAAGGGCCTCGTACTCTGCCATGTTGTTTGACGCGGGGAAGTGCAGGCGCACCGCGTACCTCATGTGCTCGCCGAGGGATGAGATGAAGAGCAGGCCCGCGCCTGCTCCTGTCTTCATCACCAACCCATTGAAGTAGAGGGTCTAGCAGTCAGCCTGGATTTGCGGCAACGGCAGCTGGGTGTCCATCCATTCGGCGACTGTCGGTGTTTTAGACCGGCAACCTACTAAGGGGAGTACCCGAAGTAGATGAATATGACTCGCCGAGATCGGTAACTCGAAGGAAGAGACACGTCGCACACAATTTAGACAGGTTCGGGCCACGAGGTGCGTAATACCCTACGTCCTGTATGCTGCGTAGCTCTGGATTGATTGGGCACGATTACAAGATGGTGCAATAGTGCGCCGTGGGTTGTATGAGATCAGATTGGGATGCTAGAGATCGGTCCCTGCCTCGCCTTATATAGTCCGGGAGGCAGGGTTACAAGTCGGAGTAGGGAGAGAGTACTAGTCGAGTACGTCTAGGAGTCCTCCATACAGTGTGGAACATGTACAGCTCCCTAACCGAATACAACTCCTGTGTAGTCCTTGTGCTCCACGCCTTCAGGTGCCGTGGAGCGCAAACCAGGTAGTCCCAGGGGCCCACCGAGTAGTCGGTCCTGGTACCCATCGAGGTAGTGGGCCCAGGGAGGTCCATACGACAAGCCCCCGAGTACTTTGTAGTCGAGAAGGATAGCTTCAAGTAGTCTTGACGGCCTTAACGAGTAGCCCTCAAGCGTCCCCGAGTGCTACAAGTCAAAAGTCCTCAAGAGTAGTCGAAGCATCCAGAGGCTGGAATGTACTCCAGCTGATGTTTGAGCAATCTTGAAGTCTTCTCGAGTAGTCCCAAGCGTCTTCGAGCACTGCCTTCGAAGGTCTTCAAAAACTGCCTTCCTTGTCTTGAAGCCGGAGCTGATACGGAGGTGCAATTCGCAAAATCGCACTCCATATGGAGTAGCCCCCGAGCCTTAGCTTGAGTTGTAGACTCTGGCTGAGGGTCCATCTGAAGTCTTGGCAAGAAAATCCCGAAAAATCTGGAGAAAAAAATCGAAGGACACATGGTACGGAGCCCCTGAGCCTTGAGTCGAGTAATTCCTCTCGAATTGAAGGGTCATCTTGAAGAATGTGTCCTGAGATGCTCTTGAGACTAGTCGCTTCCCAGGTAGTCGAGTAGAAGTAGCCGAGCCCCCGAGGTGAGGCGCGTCGACTAGTTGAATACGAAGGGTCACGCTGAGCCGCTGATTCAGCTGCGCGTGGACTTAGCCATCCAGCCGTTGCGGAGCCGGTTTGACTTATAAATAGAGGCGAAAACCCTTACGGTTTTTCACCCATTTGAGCTGTAGCCATTTAGTTTCCATCTGAGGTAGATCTGCTCCCAGCGCTAGTTGCCGCCGTAGCAGATCCAAGTGCGCCGCCACCCAAAGCTTTTAGGGTAGCCCCCGAGCGGATGCACGTGAAGACACTTTGCTCTTGGAGAATGAATCCATCACCGTCCAAGTCATTGAAAACCGCCGGGAAGAAGAGGGGCCGCGAAGAGGCCGCCGCGGCTGCCACCGGAGTAGCGCCGCCCATGTCTCCCCCGCGGGCTGATCCAAGCCGCGAGTGGAAGAAATCGAAGGTGAAGACGGAAGATCTGTTGACTCTCCTGAACAGTGGGTTCATCAGGGAGAAGGAGGTCGACATGTGGAGGGCCGCCGCTAGAGATCCATATCCTATGGAGAAGGCCGAAGACGAGATTCCAATGTTCGCGCGGTTCGTGGAGCGCGGGCTTGCGCTCCCGGCCAGCGATTTCTTCAAAGGGCTGCTCGGGTACTACGAGATCGAGTACCCGAATCCCGAACCCCAACGGCATCTTCCACACCGCGATCTTCGTGCACTTCGCGAGGCCTTCCTCGGAATCAAGCCTCATTGGGTTCTTTTCCGGAAGTTCTTCCGCGTCAAGCCGCAGCCAAGTGCCACCAACCCAAGGGTAGTCGGAGGAGCCGGCATCCAGTTGAGAGAAGACGCCACAGAGCAATATCTGGCGTACAAGCTTGTTGATTCCAACACTGATTGGAAGACAAGGTGGTTCTACATCACGAACCACCACCCTGGCCTGCCGAAGCCGAGCGGACGGCAGCCCAGGCACCGCGAGTGGTGGAACTCGGAGCCCACCATGCAAGAGGGGATCCAGCTTCCCGAGCTGCTGGCATGCATCAAGGTGCTCAGGGAAGCGGGACTGAGGGCCGAGCACGTGGCCTTCAGTTTCGTGAAGCAGAGGGTGCAGCCGTTGATGGCTCGAGACACCTTGGGCTTCGAGTACACCGGCGACGACGACACGTCGCGGATGCCCGGAGGCGAGCTGGACGACAGCGACATCGTCGAGAGGCTGTCACGGATCTTCAAAGATATGCCGCCGTACACGGCGTGCCCTGTCCAGGAGTACTCCGCCGCGCGCCCGCCAAAGGAGGTGAGTAGTCGTACTCCCTTAGTCGAGTAGTCGTTGCTTGGTGTAGACTTGCTGACGTCTTCGTGTCTTGCAGGATGACTTGAAGAAATTCATCTCCGAGCCGCAGCCGCCCCCAAGTGGGATCGAGATCCCGAAGCAGGGGAAGTCCAAGGAGAAAGAGCGGCGAGAAGTTGGTGCAGGTGATGACACCGTCATCGTGGAGGACACCTCCGACGACGATGACGACGACGACGACGAGACGTTGCAGGACCGTTTTCAATTGCGGTCGAGGTTTAGCCGCCCAGGCTTACCTCATGTACCTCTGGTGCAAGACCCCCCAACTAGCCTGGAGGCTAGCCTGGCTGTGCCGCCACGGAGGTCGCGCAACCCCGCCAGGAAGCGGGTGGCGAAGAAGCTTAAGGTCTCAGAGACCATGCCTCAGGAGGTAAGATGTCTTGACTAGAGTAGCCGAGTACCCCATCGTGCGAGTACCATTGCTGATGAGTAGTCTTTCATGTTTGCAGGAGGTGCCGCCAACGGAGCCCGTCGAAGAGGGCGACGAAGGCATATGGGACACAGTGGGGGAGCCAGCTGAAAGTCATAGTCCGGCCCCCACTGTGGAGGAGCTCTTGGCGCAGCTGGAGCGCCAGCCCCCTGCTCTACAAGGGAGCACGGAGCCCGTAGCCGCCACCGTTGAAGAGGTGGTGGCTTCAGGAGCGCAAGAGGGCACTGCGCCGGCCGCTGCTGCTGTGGAGGAGGCGGTAGCCGCAGGGGCGCAGGAGGAGACGCCCGCCGAGGGTGGACTGGTCGATATTGCCAGCATCCTTGGCGCCCCGGCCGTGACAATAGTCCGGTCGAACTTGTAAGTACTGCATCTTTGCGAGTAGCACTGTTGTAGTAGTCGAGGTTGACTGACGACCAATTTTGTGTACATCTGCAGGAAATCCACGGATCTGTCCTGGGAGGGGGATGAGCCCTATTCATTGGTGGCAGAAGAAGTCGCGCCGCCCGCCGAGGAGGTCGCTCCCGTTTCCCAGGCGGTGCCCGAGCCGCCGGCTACTGAGGCGCCGCTGCCGGAAGCCAGCGTAGTCGAAGGTGAGTACTCTTCTGAAGCTATGGAGCTTCTCGAGGAGTAGTCGTAATTGCTGATGCACTTATCTTCTCATTGACAGGCGCTGAGGCTGAAGGCAGTGACATCCCTGCGGGGGTGCCGATGCAGAAGTCGACACCACAGGCCCCGGAGGCTGCGGGAGGAGCCCCCGTGCCTATAGAAGAAGTCGTCGAGGAGGCCGCCGTGACGGCCGGGGGAGAAGGCGTCACCACGTCGCCAGAGGTTGCTCTGGAGGTGGCTATCCACTCCCCGGAGATCCAGGACGCAGAGCCCATCCGCTCTGCGCCGATGACGGAGGCCACCGTGGGTAGTCGCGGCGGGATAGAGTTGCTCGCAAATGATCTCGTCGAGCCTGCGACGGTGGCGAAGCACCTGGAGGCGATCCGCCAGGCTGAGCAGTGGATGAAGGTATGTGGCCGTAGCTTCTGAGTAGTCAATCCTTTGTTGTTGAGTACTCGTTTGACTTGAGTTGTCTGTGCAGGACGTTGCGGAAAGGTCCCGCGACAAGTCCAATATGCTGCAGGGCTATGGTGACGCGGTGCTCCGGGCTGAAGCGCTAGAAGAGCAACTTATGAAGTCGCGGAAGCACGCGGCTGTCATGCAGTCGAAGCTTGATGCCGCCTTCACCAAATACCACAACGATGTTCAAGAGCTGCAGGCGAAGGGCGATGACTTGGTGCGGAAGAATAAGGGCCTCCGCAACAAGAATAAAGGTACGCCGCTGAACTTGTCGGGTACTTGTTGGAGGTCGAGAAGTCTCTGACCCGCTGTTGTGTTGCTGTGTTGCAGAGCTTGAGGGCCAGGTGGAGCAGCTGAAGTCCTCGAAGACGAGCATGAAAAACCTCTTCTACCGGGAGCAAGAAGCCCGCCAGGTACTCGAGCTCGACTACAAAGAGCTTGCCTTCGAGTGCGAGAAGCACATGGAGCTCCGGATTGCCTCTGACCGCGATCTCATCAACTGCTACAAATCCTTGCAGAAGTTGAATGAAGACTGCGAGGCACTGCGGGCCCAACTGAAGGAGCTCGAGGAAGCCGCATTGCCGATCGCAAGGCTCCTAGTGCCGCACCCGGGCGGCCCCAAGATAGCTCCACTGGTGGATCGCCTCAAGGAAGCTCCAAGCTGGCTGGCGGCCTACGTGAAGCACATGGCGAGGTCGATCCCAAGGCAGGTCTTGGCCTTCATGAAGTCGTACTTCCCGAAGGCCCCAGTGGAAGTAGTCGCCGGCGGGGTAGCCGCCAACTGCACTGATGAGCAGTATGCAGAGCTGCTGGAGCAGATGGCTCCCATTGCGGAGCAAGTAGCCGAGAAGCTCAATCTCCAGTAGCCCTGTAATAGATAGCTAGCAGCCAGGGTTGTACAAAGAACAATTGTAATGAATTGCTTGAGTATCAATGAAAGAAAATTTCCAGCAATGAGGACTCGTGGCCACGATCTCAGAGTGCGGAGCCCCATCGTGGAGTGGATGCGAGTAGTCGTACTCGGTGGTAGTGGTCCCATTGTAGGGAGTAGGCAGTAAAGAAGTTGATGAATGATCGAACTTTATTACTGAAGAAGTACACCTGGATGGCCAGGGCTGTAGTTACAGAGTAGTCGCTTGGACCCGGAGGCCGCTTACCGAGCGAGAGCAGCTGGAGCGGGTAGCCGCTTGCAGCAGTGGATCCGTAGGTAGCCGTGTAGGCTGGATCGTAGATCCGTAGGTAGCCGCGGAGGCTGGATCTTGGAGGGTGGTCTCTCAGTAGACCGCTGCTAGAGTCCTTGACGCTCGTCGCAGCCCAGGGTCCGTAGGTAGCCGTGTAGGCTGGAGCCTGGAGAGGAGAAGTCCGGAGGCGGAGCCGGGACCGAAGGCCGCTTACGGCGGTGGGGTGTTGGTGTAGTCGTGTAGACTTGAACCCCGGAGTAGTCGTGTAGACTAGGCGTAGAATCGACAGAGCTGGTCGACGTTCCACGAGTTGTTGATGTCTTCGCCTTCAAGTGTTTGGAGGCGGTAGGAGCCCGGCCCGGTCACCTTTGCAATGGTGAAGGGACCTTCCCAGGGGGAACTGAGCTTGTGTAGTCCTTCCGTGTTCTGGATACGGTGGAGGACGAGATCACCAACATTGAAGGAGCATTCCTTGACGTTGCGATCATGGTAGCGTCGGATACCCTCTAGGTACCTTCGCCGATCGGACGAGGGCGGCGCGGCGAGCTTCTTCGAGGTCGTCGATGTCAACTCGTCCGTCGTCTTCTGAGACGCTTTCGTCGTAGTGCTCCACTGCTGGCGAGTTCCATATGACGTCGGTAGGGAGGATTGCTTCGGAGCCGTAGACCAGGAAGTAGGGGGATTGCCCCGTTGGCTTGGATGGCTGGGTCCGTAGCCCCCAGAGTGCGTTGGGTAGTTCCTTGATCCACTTGCCCCCTTTGGAGTTAGCAGCGTCATGTAGCCGCTTTTTGAGAGCGTCGAGCACCATCCCATTGGCGCGCTCAACTTGTCCGTTGGCCCGTGGATGGGCAACTGAGATGTATCGGACGTCGATCCCGCTGTTCTCGCAGTACTCCCAGAACTGGTGGTTGTTGAAATTGGAGCCCAGGTCTGTGATGATGCGGTGGGGTAGTCCGTAGCGGTGTACGAGTTCATCCAGGAAGTCGAGTACCCTGTCAGCCTTGGGGCATGTGACCAGCTTGACCTCGATCCACTTGGTGAACTTGTCGATGGCCACCAATACCCTGTTGAATCCTCCTGGCGCAGTTGGCAGTGGCCCAATCATGTCGAGCCCCCAGCAAGCGAAGGGCCAGGTTGGCGGTACGGTGACTAGCTTGTAGGCTGGGACGTGTTGCTTCTTGGCGAAGTACTGGCATCCTTGGCATCTTCTGACGAGTTCTTCGGCATCGCCCAGAGCTGTGGGCTAGTAGAAGGCTCGCCGGAAGGCTTTGCTGACCAGCGTGCGTGAGGACGCGTGGTTGCCGCAGACGCCCTTATGGATCTCCTCCAAGATGTCCTTGCCTTCTTTACGAGGGACACACTTCATGAGTACTCCGGAAGATGCGCCCCGCTTGTAAAGCTTGTCTCCGACGAGGACGTAGGACTTGGCGCGGCGAACAAGCTGCTCAGTCTAGTTCTTGTCGGAGGGGACCTTCTGCTCGCTGAGGTAGTCGATGAAGGGTTGCCTCCAGTCCACATCGATCATCATGACCTCCTGCCCAGCTGTTGGGTGAGCTGGGACAGTGGTTGGTGGCGCCGGCTCCGGGATGGATGGCGCGTGAAGCTCGTGAACGAAGACGCCCGCTGGTACCAGAGCGCGGGTGGATCCAAGCTTCGAGAAGACGTCCGCTGCAACGTTGTTGTCGCGGACGATGTGATGGAACTCGAGACCATAGAACTTGTTCTCGAGCTTGCGGACTTCTAGGCAGTAGGCGTCCATGTTCTGCTTGTTGCGGTCCCAGGACTTGTTGACTTGGTTGATGACCACTGCGGAGTCGCCGTAGACTAGTAGCCGCTTGATGCCCAATGAAGCCGCGAGGCGAAGCCCATGCAGGAGAACTTCGTACTCGGCTTCGTTGTTTGAGACCTTCCAGAAGATCTGCAGGACGTACTTGAGTTGTTCGCCCATTGGAGAAATCAGGAGTACCCCTGCCCCTGCGCCCTCAAGGTTGAGTGAGCCGTCAAAGTACATCACCCAATGCTCTGGTCGCACGGTGGGAGTGGGTAGCTGGTTCTCCCGCCACTCTGCCATGAAGTCGACTAGTGACTGCGACTTGATGGCTGTGCGTGGCTTGAAGTCGATAGTGAGGGCGCCGAGTTCGACCGCCCACTTGGAGATTCTTCCAGTAGCGTCTTGGTTCCGCAGGATGTCACCGAGCGGGTAGTCGGTGATGACGGAGATCGAGTACTGCTGGAAGTAGTGTCGTAGCTTTCGTGAGGTGATGAGTACTGCGTACAGTAGCTTTTGCACAAGCTGATAGCGGGCCTTGGACTCTGATAGAACCTCGCTGACGAAGTAGACTGGGCGCTGGACTGGGTAGGCGTGGCCGTCTTCATGCCGCTCGACAACGATGGGAGTACTGACCACGTGAGTAGTCGCAGCGAGGTAGAGCAGTAGCTGCTCACCCTTGTGAGGAGCCGTGAGGATCGGTGGCTTCGATAGGAAGTCCTTAAGCTGGGCAAGGGCTTGATCCGCCTCTGGAGTCCACACGAACTTCTCTTGATGCTTGAGTAGTTTGAAGAAGGGGAGTCCCCGTTCTCCTAGCCTCGAGATGAATTTGTTCAGCGCCGCCATGCACCCTGTCAGCTTCTGGACATCTTTGATGCTCGTGGGAGCTCGCATGCTGGTGATGGCGGAGATCTTCTCGGGGTTGGCTTCGATGCCGCGGCCGGCGATGATGAAGCCGAGTAGTTTGCCTGAAGGTACGCCGAAGACGCACTTGTTCGGGTTGAGCTTCCAGCGGTACTCGTGTAGTGATGCGAAGGTCTCTTCAAGGTCGTCGATGAGGGTGCGGAGGTTTACGGGTCTTGACGACCACGTCATCCACGTAGGCCTTGACGTTCTTGTTGAGGCCGCCTCTTGAAGCGAGCTCCGGATAGCTCGTTGGTAGGTAGCGCGGCGTTCTTCAACCCTAAGGACATGGCCGTGTAGCGAGACGCGCCAAACGGGGTGATGAACGCGGTCTTCTCCTGGTCTTCTTCCTTGATCGCGATCCGGTGGTACCGGAGTAGCGATCGAGGAAGCGAGCGGTCGCGGCCCCGCCGTGGAGTCGATGACTTGATCAATCTGCGGCAACCCGAAGGGGTCCTTGGGCGGTGCTTGTTGAGGTCGGTGTAGTCGACGCACATCCTCCACTCGCTCGAGTTCTTCTTGCGGACGAGGACGGGGTTGGCGAGCCACTCGGGATGGAAGACTTCTCCGATGAAGCCGGCCGCGAGTAGTTTGGCGAGTTCCTTCTTGATGGCGTCCCGTCCGTCGTCGGCAAAGCGTCGGAGGTGTTGTCGCTTGGGGGGTGGCCTTAGGATCGACGTTGAGGCAGTGCTCAATCAGCTCCCTGGACACTCCTGGCATGTCCGCTGGCTTCCACGCGAAGATGTCACGGTTAGCCCGAAGGAAGCTGATGAGCGCGTCTTCCTATTTGGGGTCGAGGCCTGCCTCGATGGTGGTGGTCTTGCTGGGATCGCCTGTTCCAAGGTCGATCGTCTTGACGAGTACCTCCTCAGGTGGCTGAGGCTTGTTGGCGCTGTCAGACTTCTCTAAGATGTCGAGTTCACTTGTAGCAAGCTTCTTCGACGCAGCGTGGACCTCCATCATCGCGTTGGGCACTTGATTTGTGGAGGCGATCTCCACGGCTTCTGTGTCGCAGTCGTGGGAGATCTTCAGGTCCCCTTGGACGGAGAGTACACCGGCTGGGCTTGGCATCTTGAGTACCAAGTAGGTGTAGTGGGGCACCGCCATGAACTTGGCGATGGCCGGTCTGCCGAGGATGGCGTGGTAGGAGGTCTCGAAATCCGCGACCTCGAACTTGATGTACTCGGTACGATAGTTGTCCCGAGATGCCCCGAGGGTAACTGGCAGGACCACTGAGCCTAGTGGAATAGCCACGTTGCCGGGAACGATGCTGTAGAAGGGCACGTTGCTCTTGGTGAGCATGTGAGTGATGTCGAGCTTCATTTTCTTCAAGGTCTTGGTGAAGAGGACGTTGAGCCCACTTCCACCGTCGATGAGCACCTTGTTGAGTTTGGAGCCCGCCACCGTTGGTTTTAGGACGAAGGGGAACCATCCTGGTTCAGAGAAGCTGGTCCATTGATCCGCGCAGGAGAAGGTGATGGGTACCTCCGACCACCTGAGGGGGGTCGGGACCGCCGGCTCAATGGACATTACTTCACGACGGGTAGCCTTCTGCTCCCGCCTGCTGGGCAATCCGCCGAAGAGAACGTTAACGGTCTTCTCAGGCTCCTGGAAGTCGTTGTTGTCGCCGTCCTTCTTCTTGCCCTTTTGGTCATGAGGGTGCGGTGGCTCCGGCATCTCCTTGAGTGCGTGCCTGAGCTGGTAGCACTGCTCGGTGGTGTGGTTGCCGTTTGGATGCCACGGGCACTTCTCCTTCAGCAGGTCCTTGAAACCGCCGGAGTTCTTCTTCGAGTTCCCTTTCGCAGGGTGCTGGATAGCCGCGACAGTGTTGTCTGGCTTGCACTTGCGGTTGGGACCCGAGTAGTAGTTGTTGTTGTTGTTGTTGTTGTTGTTGTTGTTGTTGTTGTTGTTGTTGTTGTTGCGACCGCCCTGGTTCGCGTTTGGCCGCTTGCCGCCGCCGCCCTGGTTCTGCTTGGTCTTGCCACGGATGGCGTCGTACTTGGCATTGGCTTTATCTTCTTCATCCGCCCAGGACGTGATCATGTCCTTGAGGTGGGGGATGGACCTGGGACGGCGACGACCGAAGTCTTCGAAGGTGCGACGGTGGTAGAGGCCGTCTTGGAAGAGGTCGATGACCTCCTTGTCAGTGACATCGACGACGGTAGCGCGCTTGTCGAAAAAGCGGCGCATGTACTTGCGGAGGGTCTCGCCTTGCTCCTGCTTGATCATGGCTAGGTCCATGCGAGTACCCAATCGGCCCATGGCGCCCACGAAGTAGCTTGTGAACTGCTCCTTCAGCTGGTCCCACTTGTCGATCGAGTGCTTATCCAGCGACTCGAGCCAAGTGAGTGGTGCTTGGTCCAGGCAGAAGGGGAAGTAAAGGCACTTGGTGTCGCTGTTGCCGCCAGCGTTCTCGATGGAGAGGGTGTAGCATCTGAGCCACTGGATGGGATCCTGCTTCGCGTCGTACTTGGTGATCCCCAAAGGCTTGAATTTGTCGGGGAGGAGCAAGTTGCGAAGTTGAGGTGAGAAGGCGGGGAAGCCGTCGCCCTCAGCTGCGGTGGTCAACTTCTTCCGAGGTAGTGGGCCCAGGGAGGTCCATATGACAGCGACGAAATCCGCCAAGATCTGGGATTTGATCGCTTTGCGCTGCGCATAGGCGAGTGTTTCGCCCATTAATTCCACCGACCACTTGGCAATCCTGCCCGCTGCATCCGGGTTTCGGATAATCTCTCCCAATGGAAAGGAGGGGACCACTGTGACTGGATGAGCCTCGAAGTAGTGGCGAAGCTTGCGCCGTGCGAGCACCACTGCATAGAGCAGCTTTTGGATCTACGGGTAACGCGCCTTGGTCTCGGACAACACCTCGCTGATGTAGTAAATGGGTCGTTTGACTGGTAGGGCGTGCCCTTCCTCCGTACGTTACACCACGATGACGGCGCTGACCACCTGATTGGTCGCGGTGACGTAGAGGTACAGAGGCTCGCCGTCCTGGGGCGGCGTTAAATCGGCGCGCGGGCGAGCGTTGCCTTGAGCTTGTCAAGCGCCTTTTAGGCCTCGATGGTCCAGGAGAAGTGCTCGTGCTTCTTCAAGAGTCGGTAGAGGGGCAGCCCCTTCTCGCCGAGCCGCGAAATAAAGCGGCTCAAGGCGGCGAGGCACCCCAGCACCTTCTGAACCCCTTTGAGGTCTCGAATCGGGCCCATCCGCTCGAGGGCTGTAACCTTCTCGGGGTTGGGCTCGATCCCATGCTGGGAGACGATGTATCCCAACAGCATGCCTCGCGGCACTCCGAAGACACACTTTTCGGGGTTCAGCTTCACCCCGTTGGCTCGCAGGCAATCGAATGCCACGCGCAGGTTGTTAACCAGGTCGTCCGCCTTCCTGGTCTTTAGGACTATGTCGTCTACATAAGCCTCAACGGTTTGCCCGATGTGATCCCCGAAGACGTACTGCATACATCGCTGGTATGTAGCGCCCGCATTTCAGAGACCGAATGGCATCATTACGTAGCAGTACATCCCGAAGGGAGTGTCACGAGCTGGTTGGACTCCTTCATTTTTATTTGATGGTACCCAGAATAGGCATCAAGAAAGCATAAGAGTTCACACCCAGCAGTCGAGTCAACAATTTGATCGATTCGTGGCAAAGGAAAAGGAACTTTGGGACATGCTTTATTCAAACTAGTATAGTCTACACACATCCGCCACTTCCCATTCTTTTTCTTAACTAATACAAGGTTAGCTAGCCACGTCGGGTGGAACACCTCCTTGATGAATCCGGCCTCGAGGAGCTTCCGCGGCTCTACTCCGATCGCCCGGTGCCGCTCTTCATCAAAGCGACGCAGCCGTTGCTGCATGGCGCGGGAGTGAGGTAGGATATCAAGGGAGTGCTCGGTGACCTCCCTCGGGATGCCTGACGTATCCGAGGGGCTCCACACAAAGATGTCGGCGTTGGCGCGGAGGAAGTCGACGAGCACCACTTCCTATTTTGGGTCGAGGGAGGAACTGACCCTCAACGCCTTGCCCTCGGGGGCAGCAGGGTCGAGGGGCACCTCTTTGGTTTGCTTAGCAGCCTCGAAACTGCCGGCATGCTTGGCGGTGGAGTCGAGGTCCTCGTTGACCAGCTTCTCCAGGTTCGCCATGAGCGCTTCATCCAGCGCTAGCGCCCCAGCGTGTTCCACGCACTCGACGTCGCAGTCGAAGGCGCGCTCGATCGAGGAGCCCACGGTGATGACGCCTTTGGGTCCCGGCATCTTCATCTTGAGGTAGGTGTAGTTCGGGACCGCCATGAACTTGGCGTAGCACGGCCGCCCGAGAATGGTGTGGTACGGCCCCTGAACCCCACCACCTCGAAGGTGAGCGTCTCCTTGTGGAAGTTGTTTGGCGTGCCAAACCAGACGGGCAGGTCGATCTGCCGGAGGGTCTGGACGTGCTTGCCTGGCGTGACGTCGTGGAATGGCGTCGTGCTGGGCCGCAGCTGGTCCAACCCGATCCCCAGTAGGCGCAGAGTGTGCGCGTAGAGGATGTTGAGGCTGCTGCCTCCGTCCATCAGCACCTTAGAGAACCGGGTGTTCCCGATGACTGGGTCGACCACCAGCGGGTACTGGCCCAGATTGGGGATGCGGTTCGGGTGAACCTCGCGGCTGAAGGTGATGGCGTCCTCCGACCAGTCGAGAAAGCAGGAAAGAGCCTTCTCTGTGGCGAGGACCTCATGCCGCTCCCGCTTGCGCTATCTGTTGGACATGTCCACGGTGGCCCCCAGAAGATGAGGAAGACGTTTTCCACCGCGGGGAAGCCGCCGGTGTCGCCGTCACCCCCATCCTTCTTGGCCTCGCCATCCTTCGTGGCGGCACAGCTGTAGTATCTTTTGAGCAGGTCACACTGCTCGAGGGTGTGGTTGACCGGCGTCTTGTGGTACGGATAGGGCTTCTTCAGCATGTCGTCGAACACGCCGGGGCCTCGAGGGGCCGCTCGAGGGCCCCTTCGAGCTGGGTTGACAGCGAGGGCCTCATCCCCATCGTCGTCGCGCCCCAGCGCGCGCGCCTCGCGGCGCGGCTTCTTGCCTTTCTTGCCCCGCTTGTGTTTTTGCTGGGGCTCTTTGGACTTGTTGCCTTCCGCGGGCGCGTCGTCCACTCGCTTGCCCTTCTTCCTGTCGAAGATGGCCCCCACCGCCTCCTCGCCAGAGGAGAAGCTGGTGGCAATGTCCAACAGCTCGTTGGAGTCAACCGGCGGGCTGCGCCCGAGCTCGCGCACGAGGTCCCGGCAGGTCATGCCCTCGAGGAAGGCATGCATGATCTCGAACTGGGCCACGCTCGGGAGCTCCGTGCAGCGCTTGGAGAAGCACTGTATGAAGTCCCGGAGCGACTCGCCGGGTTTCTGGGTGCACGCGCGCAGGTCCCAGGAGTTTTCGGGGCGTACGTACGTCCCCTGGAAGTTCCCCATGAAGGTGCGAACCAGATCGTCCCAGTTGTGTATCTTGTCGGTGCGGAATGTGGTCCCGACACTAACCAGTAATGAGCGCCAAGGTCTATCCCTCAATGGTCGATGCTAAGCAATCAAAGACACAAGGTTTATCCTGGTTCCGGCCAGGGGCTGTACGTCCAGCAGTGGTGTGCTCGGGGGACTATATTGCTCAGCACCTGGGGTGCCTGTAGTGGGGCAGCTACAAGCAAGGCGGGAGAGGAGGCGTGGCCTCCAAGTCCCTGGTGAAGTGGCTGAAGATGTTGTGGGAGAATTGGGGAATGTATGTGGGGTGCGTTGTATGTTGTCTGTTGTCTCTTGTCCTGTGTCCCGTGTCCCCTGCGGCGGGGGAGTTCGCCTTCCTTTTATAGGCCAAGGAGACGGCGAATTACATGCATGCCGCACTATTTAGCTACATGGGGAAGTATGGTGCGCCGCACGGTAGAGTAGGCGGCCGCCTTGACGGTCCTTGCTGCGATCTCGCCATCATGGCGTATCTTGTACCCGAACAGTGGTGGCTTCGAGGGTAGGGCGCAGTGGTTGGCCGTGATGCCCTCAGGCGGGCTCGAGGGGGTTGCTGACGATGATCCGTATGGGACACAGTGGCAGGCGTGGTGGCGTCCCGTTCTCGCACGCCTCACAGCGTTGGAGCTGTTACCACAGTGCTCGGCGTGGGGTTGTACGCGCGGGGGCGGCTGCCTGCAGTTAAAAGTGGCAGGGATGGCGCCCCGCCGGCCTAGCATCTTGACCTGGCCCTGCAAGGTCACGGGAAAGCATTTCGAGGGTGTGGCCGGCCCCCCTTCGAGGGCTCGACACGTTAGCCGTACGGGAGTAGGTGGCGCGGCGTCACGGGGCTGACACCGGCCATGTCGCACAGTCTCCCACAGTGGCGGGGATGGGTTCCCCCTAGGGAGTTGGTGCAGCAGGACCGGGGCGTGAGTCCCAGGCGCATGATGGCGCCGCCCCACCGTTGTCAGAGCATTAAATGCCCGTACCCGCGTGCGGGAACGGGCGTGCGCGTGCAGAGCGCCCTCGAGCGAGGCGGAGCCCGCTCGAGGGATGCGTGTACCCTCGAGCGGGCGCGAGCCCGCTCGAGGGAGGTGTGTGCCCTCGAGCAAGGCGGAGCACCGCTCGAGGGGACTTTTGAGTGGGCCGCCTTGGTGGGCCGCGGGGGCCACCGCGGCGTGGGCCGTGCCCGTGTGCGCTTAAGCAAGATGCGCTTAGCTTTGGTTTTTTGCGGGGTTTTAAGCGGGATTTCCCCATTTGTTTAAGGGGACCCCGGGGCGTCCCCGGCGGAGCCCCCGAGCATCCGCGGGTCCGCCGGCCGGGCTCCCGCGCATGCCGGAGCCTGCGATAGGACGTCCTTCCCCCTGGTTCGCAAACGCTTTCCGCAGGGCCGCGTCAGCGGACCCGCGGGTCTAGCCCCCGAAGCCCTGTAGGAGCGTGAGTGCTCCAGCAGGGGTTTTACCGCGGGATTTGGTAAGAGGGCGTGGTGCATATTCCAACTGGCGTCGGCGATGTTTCAGCCGGCTTCGGTGACACACGCGCAGCTGGCACTATCCATGGCCGGCGCAATCCAGGGGGTGTAGCCGTGCGCCGAGCCCCCGAGCCTGGGCCCGTTCGAGGCGATCGGGTAGAGCTCTACGACTTGTTTTTAATGCGCCCTCGCCGTCCCTCCGCGGGACGGAGGGTGAGGTTTCCGCAACCCCCATCGATCGGGTCGTGGATTGCGGATTCCTCGTTGAGCTGCTAGTGGGTGGTTCGAGTGGACGCCCATGCCCCGTTCGATAAGGGTAGGCTGCGCGGTCTGGGGACACGTCCATTAAAGCGCTTGCGTGGGTTTGCTCGGTGGGGCTCGGTCCCGTTCGCTAGGGACCGAGGGCGCGGAAGCTCTCCCTCGGTGGGATCCCCTCGGCTAGCAGCCCTCGCTGACTCTCGAACACGACATGTGGGGCACCCTCAAGCCGGCGGGCTCGAGGAACGGCTCGAATGCGCGTGCCCTCGTCGTCTCTGACTCTGGCGATCTGGGGCGCCTGTTCGAACCCGTCGAGGGTCAGGCTTCTAACCTCTGATCAGTAGGGCCGTGCGGGGCGGCGGCTAGGCGCTCCCATCTTTGCATCTGCGGGTATCGAGGGTCCCTGACCGTGTCAGCACTCAAAACGCTGATCAGTAAAATAGTGTGGGGTGGCAGCTAGGCGCTCCCATTTTTGCATCTGTGAGTTTTCGAGGGTCCCTGACCGTGTCAGCCCTCGAAACGCTGATCAGTAAAATAGTGCGGGGTGGCGGCTAGGCGCTCCCGTCTTTGCATCTACAAGTTTTTGAGGGTCCCTGACCGTGTCAGCCCTCGAAACGCTGATCAGTAAAATAGTGCGGGGTGGTAGCTAGGCGCCCCCGTCTTTGCATCTGCGAGTTTCGAGGGTCCCTGAACGTGTCAGCCCTCGAAACGCTGATCAGTAAAATAGTGCGGGGTGGCAGCTAGGCGCTCCCGTCTTTGCATCTGCGAGTTTTCGAGGGTCCCTGACCGTGTCAGCCCTCGAAACGCTGATCAGTAAAATAGTGCGGGGTGGCGGCTAGGCGCTCCCGTCTTTGCATCTGCGAGTTTTCGAGGGTCCCTGATCGTGTCAGCCCTCGAAACGCTGATCAGTAAAATAGTGCGGGGTGGTAGCTAGGCGCCCCCGTCTTTGCATCTGCGAGTTTCGAGGGTCCCTGACCGTGTCAGCCCTCAAAACGCTGATCAGTAAAATAGTGAGGCGAAGGTACCTGTGGTGCCTGTTTTACTTCAAACAGGCCCCGAGGTTACCAGCCGATGCTTGCACCCTTTGAGGGTCGAATTTTTTCTGAGCCAGGGGCTCGCGCCGCTCGAGGGTCTTCCTTACTTAGTAATGGACCAGGCCATTTAATGCTCGCAGTCGCGGCTGTAGTTTCGCGCCGCGGGCGCGCTCTTTTAGGCGCTGCAACCGCGCATGTAGTGGGCGGCGTGGGCAGGCGGATGTGACCGCCTGCTACGGCCCTCCCGTTTCTACGCCGTGATGATGGCCCAGGAGCGATTGCGTGGCCGCCGCGGTCGTGGTGGGGCCTGTCCGTCAGCGAGGGAATATTCCTCCTGCAGTTAATGCGCGTGGGGCGCACGCTCCGGAGAGCACGCCCGCGTCCTATAAATCCGACGAGTGGGGAAAACGGCGGTTTTTTACCTTAGTGTTCGCCATTCTTGCTCCTTGCGCCCCAGCCCCCGAGCCGTTCTTGTCCAAGCAGCTTTCCGCCTTCGGAGCTCTTCTTGTTCCTTGTGCTTCGCTTCCCCGCCCGTTCGCATGGCGCCTCAGCAGCCTGTCACTATCGTCGACCCATTGCCGTGGGAGCGCTCGTCGGCGACGCGGGCCGGCGCCGGGGCCGGCCCGGTAACCGCCGGTCAACTGGTGGCGAACGAGGATGGTCGGCTGGCCGAGTGGATCGTGCCACCGGGAAGGGACCACGCGCCCAACCCTCCCAACGGCTACGTGGTCAGCTTCATCCGCTTCCACGAGCGGGGCTTCATGGCACCGGCGAGCCGTTTCATGCGGGCTCTCTGCCTCCACTACGGCGTGGAGCTCCACAACTTCGCGCCCAACACGATCTCGCAGGCGGCCACGTTCGTCGGCGTCTGCGAGGGCTTTCTGGGGATCCCAGTGAACTGGGATCTCTGGGTCCACCTCTTCCGCGGGGAGGCGGTTCACGCAGGTCGACGTCGGAGCCGAGGACCCGCCGCGCGGTGCGCGCCGGCGGCCTGTCGCTCGCCTTGTGGGTCCAGCGCAAGGACGACTACATCCCCTGCACGATGACGACCAATAATGCAGGCTGGGAGAGGGGGTGGTTCTACCTCCGCAACGACGAACCCGGCCTCCCCCCTTACACTGGCCTGGTGCTCCGGGAAAGGCTCGTCTCCTGGTACCACGGGGTGTCTCCACCCCAGCACCAGAAGCGGTTGGACTCGCTCCTGGCCGCGCTGAGGGATCTGGCAGGCCGCGGGCTGACCGCTGAAGTCGTCCTCGCCCACCTCCATCATCAACGGATCGCTCCTTTGATGGAGAGGCCGCTCCGCATCTTCGAGATGACCGAGACGGCGGACCCCGTCGCATTGGCGAGGTCGCGGACGCTGCAGAGTCCCCTCCTGCGGGATTACGCGGCTACCCGGGCGCGGAGCGCCATCGACCCCAAGTCCGTGCGCACCGACAGGTCCTTGTGGGATCTTGAGATGTTGCCCACCGGCCAGCTGGTGAGTGGAGTTCTTTATTTCGTTTCGATTTTGTCAGTTCCCCGGGTTGTTGACACTTTTCAATGTTTCGTCTGCAGCTGGTGAGCATGAGCGTCGTGAAGTCTGTGCCGCCCACTCCCCGCTCTCGCGCACTCGCGCACGCGGCGCAGCGGAGCGAGCGGGAGCGAGTGGCTCGCAAGAGGGAGCGCGCGACGCGGCACGGGGGATCGCCGCGAGCGGACGAGCGAGGAGTACCGGGCCGCGCGAGCGGCGGGGGCTCTCCTCGCGGGGGACCGAGGAGTACTCGTCATCGAACGAGGAGGGGAGGAAGAGGAGAGGGGCGGGGGCCTCCCCGATAGGTGGGAGCACCGCACCCCGTCCCCCGGAGCCGGCTCCGGTGGCGGACAGAGCAAGATCGCACGGGGGCGGGCGCGGAGGCGCCCGCCGCCGGCACCGATGCGAGGAGCGGCGCGGGCCGCGGGGGGGCGCCGGCGCGCGCGCCCGGAGGTGCGCACGGGCGCGCGCCCACGCGCGGGGCGAGGCCCGCGTGCGCGGTGGAGGCGGCGGGAGGTGCGGTGGCGACCGTGCCGGTCGCGCCCGCATCGTCAGCCGGGGCCTCGAGGAAGAGGAAGCGTGCCTTCTCCTCTTCGAGGTAAGGGATTTGTCCTCTCGAGAAGTTGCGTGCCCGTCACGCGAGAGTTCTAACAATTTGTTTGCATCTC
The DNA here is from genome assembly GCA_947561735.1 of Cenchrus americanus. Lineage (NCBI taxonomy): Eukaryota > Viridiplantae > Streptophyta > Magnoliopsida > Poales > Poaceae > Cenchrus > Cenchrus americanus. Next base: position 196,911,193 of record OX387242.1, read on the forward strand.
CGCAGGGTGGTGCCAACTGTGCCTCCCCTCGCACCAGCCAAGGTGTTGAGGGCGGATGCGTCCATCCCCACCCGGCGGCGCTCGTCGAGGGCGCCACGGGCGGGCGAGCGAGGCGGCGACGGAGAGCGCGAGTTCGCGGGCGCAGCCGAAGCCTTGAGGCCACGGCGGCGGCCTCGCCGCCGAGCCGCAGCCGGCGCGATTCTTTCGAGGAGCGGCGGGGCGCCGGTCGCGGAGGAGGCGCGGCGGACGGCGGCCGCGGCGGGAGGCGAGGGCGGAGGCGACGCGCGCGGCCGGTGGCACCGGTTGCGGCGGCATTGCCGGCCACGTTTGCCATGGAGGGCCACCCGGCGCCCGCGGTTGTAGAGACGCGGCCGGAGGCGGTGGCCGCGGCGCCGCCGCACGGGAGCTCGCGGCCACCGAGGCACGGGCGGAGGCGTCGGTGGAAGTGCAGCAGGGACCTGGACCCACCGGCAGCTCCCGGGCGGCGGTGGTGGAGATTCCGAACGACGACTCCCCGCCGCCCGGGTGGGACCAGTGGGTGAGCTTCCCCACACCGTCCCCCGAGTCCCAGGAGGGGGCACTTGTGAGGCGGTGGGACGGCCATATGGTGGCGGGAGGCCGCGGGCACGGCGCTGAGGCCTCTTCTTCACGTGTCGGCCGCTCCGCTCCGGGAGAGGGGCGCGTCGACAGCCCGCCCGCCTTCGCTGACGCTCAAGAGGAGCAGCAGCTGTGGGAGGAACTCCGTGACCATGGCGCCGCGCTCAACCGGGCGTTGAACGAGGCGCTGCGGATCCATGGCGGCCCGGCATGGCGCGTCTTTCAGGTGAGGCATCGTTATCTATTTCTTTTGATTTCGTCGTCTTCATGTTTGTTCCCAGCGGCGCGACGCTCACCGGGTTTGGTTTGTTGGCGGCAGGAGCTCGAGCATCGTGCCCGCAACAACTATGGCGCCTTTGACGAGATGAGCACCGAGCTCCGCCGTCTCCAGGAGCAGGGTGATGCCTTCGTCGCGCTCGCGGAGGCCCTGAGGACGCCAGACGGCTGGCTGTTGTACCGGGCGGAGGCCCTGCGCGACCAGCTCCAGGAGTGCGAAAGGGAGGCCCCGGCGCGCCCCTTCACCCTCAAGCGGATTTGCACGGCTCTCATCGAGCGGGATGAGGCGCTGCAACAAGCGCGGGGGGACCTAGAGAGGATGCGCACCCTGGCGACCAACTGGGAGGCGGAGGTAGCCGCCGTCCGCAGCGACAACCTGGAGCTCCATTCGTTGCTCCGGGGGCGCGGCCCGGCGAGTCGGGGGCGAGGAGCGGGCGCGCGCGGCCGAGCAGAGGGCCAAGGAGGCCGACGAGCTGAAGGCCACCCTCGACGCCAAGGTTGCGGCGCTCGCCATCGCGGAGGACCGGCTCCTGCAAGAGCGTACCGCCCGCCAGGGGGCTGAGGGGCAGCTCCAGCAGGAGCGGGCTGCTCTTGCCGACGCCCGGTCGGCGCTCGAGCGGGAGCGCATCGCTCGCGAGGCGGCGCAGAAATCGCTGGAGGAGCGGAACGCTGAGTTCTCGAAGCTCGAGGGCGAACTGGTGGTCCTCAGCATCACGAGCGCGAGCCAGGAGCACGCCCTCAAGGAGCAGAGCGACACTGTCAACGGCCTTCAGCAGGCGGTCGAGGCCGAGCGCCGCGCCCTCGAGGTGGAAAGGAAGCAGGTCGAAGGTAGGTCACTGTTTGTCTCTTGTTTTGCTGATTTTCCCTTAGAGGGTTCGTCCCCTTTTCTGATTTCTCTCTTGCTGGCAACGTTCAGGCCTGCGCATCGCGCTGGGGCACGCGACCGACCGAGCCGAGGCGGCGGCAGCCTCTACGACTCCTCCGGCAGAGGCCGCCGGGAGCTGCGCTCCGTGGCCCTCGAGACCTGCCCGGGCCGTGGAGGAGGGCGAGGCGCGAGGGCCGGGAGCTCGGCGGCCGGCCGCCTGCGCGCCCTTGGCGGGCACGTCTCTGGGCGCATGCGCCGGGCTCTGCACCTCGGCGTCCAGCCCTCCGGGTGGTGCGATCTCATTACGAGATCAACTTCGAGGCCGTGGCGGAGGGCTACATCGTCCCCGAGGGCGTTGAGGACGAGGTGGCGATGGAGCGCGTGGACGCGTTAGCTGCTGACGCCGCCGAGGCGCTCGCCGAAGCCTTCGAGGAGTTTCTGTTCCCGGATGCCGCCGACGCCGATGCTCCGCCAGCCTGAAGGTTGCCGGGCGCCAAGACCTTTTTGTTTGTGTGTTAGTGTATGGGCCGCATGGCCATGTAAATGAACGAATCATTTTGTTTCAAACGTTTGTGAAAGCGAAATGGTGTCCTTTATTTTATTGCGCTGTTTTATTTCTCTTTCTTCCTGAGTAAATTCGAGTTAGGGAAGTTCGATTTTCGCGAGCCGCCTGCTGGCTCGGAGGCAAGAGAGAACGGCCGTATCCTCGCGGAGGCGTGTCCGGGTTGTCGACGTTGAAGTCGGCGTTGATGCGGTCGCAGGCCTGTATGCCCAGCTCCTGCACGCGTTCGCCGCGCATAGAGGCTTCCCCTGCCATAGAGGCGCGGAGCAGCCGCATCGTCCGATACTCCTCCGCCAGCTTGGCTTTGAGTTCGTGGGCTTGGGCTAACTGCGCATCGATGTCGGCCCCTGCAGGGGCGCTCGGTCCTGCTGCCAGGCGCGGAGCGATCCCTGGGGCGGGCGTAACTACCCCGTCGCCGGCGCCCGCTGCGCAGGTGGCGTTTGCTGGGTCGTTGGCGATGACGACGCAGCATTCTCGCGCGGGGTCGTAGCTCCCGGTGCTGGAGTCGTCGGACCAACCGAACCAGTAGTCCGTGGCGTCGAGAAAACGCCTAAACATTACTGGGTCCGGCACGCCGGAAAAGTCCCACTCCGCGTATCCGTGCAGGTTGGCGGGTGGCAACGCGTCAAGGGAGCCTAAGGACGACTCGTCGCCGGCGGAGGCGTTAGGATCCCTGGCGATGTAGACGTGACGACCAGGGGGAACCCTGCGCATCGTGGTGTTGACGTTGGCATTGTAGGCCATCGTAGCGCCGCGCAGACCGATAAGGAAACGCGGCCCGGAGACCTCGCGTTCCCCCGCTGGGGCGGCGGCCTTCGTGCTGACGGGCGCGCCGCGTTGGGAGGCGGCGCGTTCGGCTTGCGGCCGCCTCCGACCGCGCCCGGCATGAGCGGCCGACCGAGCGGCGGCGGCGTCGTGACGCCGACGGACCCGCGGCGTCCCCGTGCCAGCGGGCGTTTGCGTCGTGGCGATGCGCGCAGCGGCGAACGGGGCGGACCCAGCTTGGCGCCGCGCATGGAGCTCCTCACGATTGGTGAGGCGCATCAGGTAGTCGTTCCCGTGGCCTGAAAGTTCAGGCCCCCGAACCGGATTTCGAACCCGGTGGGGAGGGGGTCCGAGCTGCCCATGGAGTAGCGCGTACCGCGGTACTCGGTGCGAATCACCATGGAGGGAGTTGACGGTGGATTGACCTTTGGCGCTCGTCTGCCCCACGGTGGGCGCCAACTGTCGGTGCGGAATGTGGTCCTGACACTAACCAGTAATGAGCGCCAAGGTCTATCCCTCAATTGTCGATGCTAAGTAATCAAAAACACAAGGTTTATCCTGGTTCTGGCCGGGGGTCGTACATCCAGCAGTGGTGTGCTCGGGGCACTATATTGCTCAGCACCGGGGGTGCCTGTAGTGGGGCAGCTACAAGCAAGGCGGGAGAGGAGGCGTGGCCTCCAAGTCCCTGGTGAAGTGGCTGAAGATGTTGTGGGAGAATTGGGGAATGTATGTGGGGTGCGTTGTATGCTGTCTGTTGTCTCTTGTCCTGTGTCCCCTGTCCCCTGCGGCGGGGGAGTTCGCCTTCCTTTTATAGGCCAAGGAGAGGGCGAATTACATGCATGCCGCACCATTCAGCTACATGGGGAAGTATGGTGCGCCGCGCGGTAGAGTAGGCGGCCGCCTTGACGGTCCTTGCTGCGATCTGGCCATGATGGCGTATCTTGTACCCGAACAGTGGTGGCTTCGAGGGTAGGGGCGCAGTGGTTGGCCGTGATGCCCTCAGGCAGGCTCGAGGGGGTTGCAGATGACGATCCGTACGGGACACAGTGGCAGGCGTGGTGGTGTCCCGTTCTTGCACGCCTCACAGCGCCGGAGCTGTTACCACAGTGCCCGGCGTGGGGTTGTACGTGCGGGGGCGGCCGCCTGCAGTTAACAGTGGCAGGGATGGCGCCCTGCCGGCCTAGCATCTTGACCTGGCCCTGCAAGGTCACGGGAAAGCATTTCGAGGGTGTGGCCGGCCCCCCTTCGAGGGCTCGACACGTTAGCCGTACGGGAGTAGGCGGCGCGGCGTCACGGGGCTGACACCGGCCATGTCGCACAGTCTCCCACAGTGGCGGGGACGGGTTCCCCCTAGGGAGATGGTGCAGCAGGACCGGGGCGTGAGTCCCAGGCGCATGATGGCGCCGCCCTGCCGTTGTCAGAGCATTAAATGCTCGTACCCGCGTGCGGGAACGGGCGTGCGCGTGCGCGTCTAGAGCGCCCTCGAGCGAGGCGGAGCCCGCTCGAGGGAGGCGTGTACCCTCGAGCAGGGCAGAGCCCGCTCGAGGGAAGTGTGTACCCTCGAGGGAGGCGGAGCCTGCTCGAGGGGACTTTTGAGTGGGCCGCCTTGGTGGGACGCGGGGGCCACCGCGGCGTGGGCCATGCCCCGTGTGCGCTTAAGCAAGATGCGCTTAGCTTTGGTTTTTTGCAGGTTTTAAGCGGGATTTCCCCATTTGTTTATGGGGACCCCAGGGCTGTCCCCGACATATCTGGCTGGCCGGCAGATGCTCCAGCTATGTCCTCGCTGAGTCGGCGAGGTGTAGCGGCAGGTTTCGGATGATGACCTCATCGGTGGTGGCTCCGCCTAGCTAGCACGCCAGGCGATAGTCGTTGAGCCACACACGGGGGTCCGTCTCCCCCATGTACTTGTCGATCAACGTGGGCTGGCGGAAGCGTTGAGGAAAGCTCGCCGTGCGGATCTCCCGGCTGAACATGCGGGTCCCCGGGGGTTCCGGCGTCGGCGAGAGGTCCTCTCAGCTGTCATAGCGCCCACCTCGTCGTGGGTGGTAGCCTGCCACCGCCCGCGTCTCCGTGTTGCCCGTCCGCCGGGTGTTGATGATGTTGCGAGCGTCACCGTCTTGGGCCTGCCCGCGAGTGTCAAGAATTCGTTCCTTGACTGGCGTGCGCCCTTGGTTGACGGGCTGCCCCGCCAGGCCACCCGCGTGCACTGACGCCTCAGGGCCTTGCGTGCCCCCGTCGTCCCACGTGCTACCATGCTGGCGGATGCGGGACGCCGAGCTCTCAGCCTGCTGCACGGCCGCTTGCTCGATGAGCGTACCCGTGCGAAGTGGCGGGTGGCAGCTCACTGGTGGAGCCATGGTATGACTCGTCATCGGTGGTGGCAGCGAGGTTCCTAGCTGCCAGCACGTGGCGGCCGGGACGGCCCTCGCGCGCCGCCACGTCAGTGCTGGCGGACGAGGCGTGCGCCATCATGGTGCCGCGCGAGCCGAGGAGAAACCACGGCCCGAAACCGCACACTTCCCCGTCGAAGCGGTTGCCGCCATGCCGGTGATCGCGTCGCGTTGCGAGGCGACGCGCGTGGCCCGTCGTCGGTCCGTCCGCGCCCGTCTAGAGAGTGCCGACCGAGCGTCGGCGGCGTCGAGGTGCCGAAGGGCGGCAGCGTCCGCTGGGCGGGCGCTAGGGCGTCGGCCGGCGGGTGCGGCGGGGCTCGGCCCTGGCCCAGTCGGCCGCCGCGAGCGAAGCTCGTCGCAGTTGGTGATGCGCATGAGGTAGTCATTCCCCGTGGCCTGAAAGTTCAGGCTCCCGAACCGGATTTCGAACCCGGCTGGGAGGGTGTCTGAACTGCCGATGGAATACCTCTGGCCCCGGTACTCGGTGTGAATCATCATCGAGATGGCTGGTGAGAGTTGATCCTCAGCGCGCGTCCCCCTACCTGGCGCGCCAACTGTCGGTGCGGAAAGTAGTCCCGACACTAACTAGTAAGAAGCGTTGAGATCTATCTCCTGATGGCCAGTGCTAAGCAACTAGTGACACTGATTTTTATCCTGGTTCCGGCCGGGGGCCGTACGTCCAGTAGTGGTGTGCTCGGGGCACTATATTGCGTCGCACCGTAGTGTTTGTAGAGGGGGTTTACAAGCGAGGCGGGAGAGGAGGTCAGGCCTCCAGGTCCAAGAGGTACTGATTGAGGCAAGTGCCAATATCGTGGTGAAGGCGGAAAGCGTGTGAGTGATCGTTGTCTGTCGTCCCCCCGTGGCTGGGGGACTGCCCCCTCTTTTATAGGCCAAGGAGGAAGTAGTTTACAAGCGTGCCACACTATTTTGCCTGCGTGTAGAGGCATGGAGTGCAGTGTCATGGAGTAGACAGTTGTCCTGGCGAATCCCGCTTCTGGCGGGGTGCCGTGGCGCATCCTGTGCCCGTACAGGAACGGCTTTGAGGGTGGTGGCGTAGAGGGCGCTCGTCGGGCCGCCGCCCGCGGGCCGGCTCGAGGGTGCTGTTGACGGGAGGCCATACGGGGCATAGTGGCTGGCGTGGCGGTGTCCTGTCGCCGCATGTTCCACAACGTCGGGTATGGTGATGCAGTGGCCGGGACAGCGCCGTGGTGACGGGGATGGTCGCACAGGGCCGATGGCGACGGAGGTGACCGCTCCCACTGGCCTGACGTCACGGCGCCATCCCGTGCGGGCGTAGAGTAGTTGCACGTCATCCCTTCAAGGGTTCTACCGTCCTTTTTCGAGGGTGCAGTGCGCTGGCCGTACGGGAGTGGGTGGTACAGTGCCGCGGGGCGGTTGCTGACCATGCCGCACAGCGTTGCACAGTGGCAGGGAGTCGGCGGAGCAGTGGCGGGGCATGATTCCCAGGCGTGTAGTGGCGTGGATTCGCCTTTGACTTGGACGCCTACAGGTGTCAGTGCATTAAATGCCCCTGCTGGGGGAGCAGGTATGGGGGCGGCGGCCCGTGATACCCTCGAGCGAGACGGAAACTCGCTCGAGGGAGCGTTTGGCTCTTGATCGAGACGGGGCCTCACGCGAGGGGGTGACGTCCAGCCCTTGAGCGAGGCGGAGTCCCACTCGAGGGTCGTATGACCCTCGAGCGAGGCGGATTTGTCTCGAGGTGGTGTCGTACCCCTCGAGCGGAGCGGAGTTCTGCCCAAGGGTGGTCAGGCCGATTGTCTAACGTGTCGTGGACCCGCGGGTTCGTTTTGTGCGTGTGTTTAGGTTTGTTTGCGTTTGTTTTTTACGAGTTTAAGCGGGTTTCCCCTGGTTGTTTAGGGGACCCTTATGGCTGTCCTTGACAGTATGTGAATGTGTGGAGCGTAGAGTACGAGCAATTCGAGGACTTCGCTGCCGTTGAAGACTTTCAAGACTCTGAGCTGTTTCCGGAGCTGGTAAAAGGCAAGTCCTTGCTGCATTCCCGTTGATCCTATTACAACATGCATTTTAAGTACACCGCATTTACTTATTGCTTTGCATTAATATGATGGGACCGATTATTTAAGGATTTCCTATGTTGTTTATCCTGTGCCTTGATCAACCTAGGTTTACTTTATGTTGGGTAGAACTTGCTAGAGCTTTACTTTGGTTTCGGGTGGTTGAATGAACATTTATCAATTTGGATTTATTTATGCTATTATTCATGTAATGAAAGAACACCTTATGCTTGTAATCGGAACATGGAGAACCACCCAGGAAAACAGTACAACCACAAGACATATGGCTCTGTTTTGGCTGAATAACTAGAGAACTTGGTGTTAGGTATGCTTTTACCTGAAAGGGATTGGGGGATGACGATAGATGGCGTATAGACCTGCTCTGGCGGGGAGTTGGGCTTGGCTAAGACACGGTACTCGCCAGGGAGCTTTATACGGTGCGCTAATCAGGTAACCTAGCGGGCAGCCTACACTAGGGGATCTTCGTAAAGGCCTCGTAGCGTCCCTATGCAGCCACACCTCGGTAGTGTGGTATTGTGCCTACTTTTTCACATCATGGTTGGGTCTAAAACTCTTTCGGGTTTTTACGCGACTTGTGGGTAAAGATGTACAACCTCTGCAGAGTGTATAATTGACTAGTTAGCCGTGCCCACGGTCAAGGGCAGCCTGGACCCTCACATGAGTAATTTATGAAAGATGGAACTTTTAAAATTGTGCATTGCATTCAATGGTTCCGTTGCACTTGTTAATTGGGTTTGGTATATACTTTCACTTGTTAGTAACAACTGCTTAATAAAATTTGACCAACTAAAATGCTGACTTGCTTTACAACCATCAGCTTCCACCATAAAGCCTTGCATGTTGCTATAGAACTTTTCCCTTGTTGAGTACGACATGTGCTCATGCTTTTGTTTCTATATTGCATCTACACTACCCGGTTGCTGCTTAGATGGACGCTTTGAGGATTTCCCTTGAGAGATTGATGAGTTCTAGGCGCTCGTTCTCCAGTCAGTTGCCTGTGGAGGACTTCTGCGTGTGTTTCATTTCCGCTGTTAGCTACTCGAACGGTTGTTAGATTGAGACATTTGGTCATGTAATAAATGTTTAATACTCTCTTTACGATTTACACTGTGTTTTGGTATTCACTGAGTCGATGCATGTGTGTATCTTGATCCTGGTGCACATGTATTCTTGCATTCGGATTTGCCATTAAATCCGGGTGTGACATTATGCCTAGGCCCGAAGCGTGAAAAGGCATTTCAAATTGCTGAACTTGGCAACCAAATATGCAGATGTACATGACAGAAACCATTGTACACATCCCCTGCACACATGTGGTCGTCGTATGCTATGAACTGCAACAATTTAGCTTCCATAGGTATGTGCCATGGTACTACAACAAGAAAATTGTTCGGAACATTTGGAACCAAACAATTCAGGGTTACCTCGTGCAGGGTTCTTTTACTGAGAACCCCAAACAAAATGTTGTGCACATACCAAATCCAGATCCTCAGTTGTGCCAAGGCGTTGGAAGACAGAAGAAGAAGAGGATTAGGAACAACATGGATGAAGCAGAAGATGGAGCTGCAATTGTGATGTGCTACAAGTGCCTTAGCACGGGTTACACATACAAGAGGTGCACAACCACAAGTTATGCTTATAATGCACCACCTACAGGCAGTGTGGGCTCATCAGCAACTTCAGGACCATCGCAACCCCCATCTGGACGTGGACGCGGACACAAACATGGCCGTAGGAGCAACACAGGATTCAGATGATCACAATTGCTTGTAATGTTAGGGTATTTAATTTTGGAATTTGTAATATTTGAACTAATTTGTTGTATGAACTTATGCATGGTACTGTATTGTAATAATTGAACTTCTATTTGTACTATTTTGCTGGCGATTGCTCTATTCTTTTTTAATAATTTATGCTGATGTCAGTCGTATTATTTTTGGCCTCTGATTGTTCTAATCTTGTTTTGCAGGTTGCAATGGCCTCCTCAGGTCCTGAGTTGGACTTGGACTTCCTCACGAAGAGGAAGGACAATGTCGAGGTGCCACAGGGGATCGACACTCCTATGTGCTTCTGCGGTGATAATTGCAAGCTTGTTAGGTTCAAGGTTCTGGGGTACACCTACGGGATGAGGTTCTTAATGTGTGCTAACTATGCGCACGACTCGATCTAGCCATTCGACCGTAACCTTAGAGCCAAAGTAAAGACTTACTACATTTCTCAATTATTCATTTGTCATTTGTGATTTAATATTTGCTAACATGTCTTTGGGAAAAGACTCCTCTTTGTGACTTCATGTAGTGGCTAGATACCGAGTAGTCCGACTTCGACAAGAGCTACGTCGAGGGAGAAGCTCGTGATGCAAGGGAGAGGTGGTTGTGCATGGTTGAGTGCCAAAAGAGAGGAAAAAAAGGAGGAGCAGAAGGAAATGTGCCATCATTAGGAGATGAGAGAACGTGAAGCGGCCCAGGCCCGTGAAGCCGACAGAGAGAGGAAGAGGGAGAGGGCTCACCGGGCCAAGGCAGTTGGGCCGGATGCCATCAGGAAGGGGAAATACCCCTGTTGTACTCAGTAGACCTAGACTATTAGCCGGACTATATCAAATAATGTCAGATTTCATGACATCTTCAACTAGGGTCATCGGTTTGTATCGTTAAGAACTTTAATCGAACATCATTAGTGTGTGTTTTATCCGTTACGTGTGTTTCGTTATAGTGACTGTAATATACAGAGTCGTTGTGTTTCCTCTGAGTCAATGACGCGTTCCCCTCCCACAGATCGTCTGGCCCACAAAGCGACAGTGCCCTAGTACTAGGGTGTGTGTTCTCCGAGTCACTACTTCGTTTCCCTTCCCACGGATCGAAGGGCCCACGATGGAGCCACCCTCCTGTCTATATGTAGCACCATTCACTCCATTGCCTTCTTCTCACAGCATTAGGTAATGGCTTCGTGGAGTGGGGATGAACACGGTTTCGGTCCTGAGTTGTGGCATCAGCAATCAGAAGATTTTGTAGCCAATTTCCCATTGAAAGGCAAGAGTGACTTCAGATCGATGCGTGATGTTAGAAGCTACGCGCCGAAGAAAACGGTGTTGTGGCCTAGGTGTTCACATCGTGAGTTCTGCGTGATGCAAGTGTTGGCGTTTCTTACGTCGTCAGCAAAATTAGAACAGTGCTAGAAAGCCTGTGGGTATACTACACGATCACAGAATAATCTACAAGTGCACGGATACCGCTGTAGCTTTCACCCGGGATTATTCCAAGGTATCAATTTCCTTGGTGTCAGTGTTTTAGACCGGCAACCTACTAAGGGGAGTACCCGAAGTAGATGAACGTGTCCTCGCCGAGATCGGTAACTCAAAGGAAAAGACACGTGGCACACAATTTAGACAGGTTCGGGCCGCGAGGTGCGTAATACCCTACGTCCTGTATGATGCGTGGCTCTGGATTGATCAGGTGCGATTACAAGATGATGCAATCTGATGCGTATGAGCGAGATGATCTAGAGAGGGGTCCCTGCCTCGCCTTATATAGTCCGGGAGGCAGGGTTACAAGTCGGTTCAGGGAGAGAGTACTAGTCGAGTACGTCTAGGAGTCCTCTATACAGTGCGGGACTTGTACAGCTTCCTATCCGAGTACTTCTCCTCCGTAGTCCTTGTGCTTCACGCCAGCAGGTGCCGTGCAGCGCAAGTCGAGTAGTCCCAGGGGCCCACCGAGTAGTCGGTCCTGGTACCCACCGAGGTAGTGGGCCCAGGGAGGTCCATACGACACTTGGGGAATGAGAACTGTAGAGAGCCTGAACTAATTCGTCTGGGGGATAAGGTGACGAAGGATAGAAAGGCAAGGGTAACTTTCCGGTAGAGAGGGGATAACTGAAGAAGTTTGGGACTCATGAGGATCACAGATAGAATCAAAGCACTACTTGTCGCTCGTCGGGGCCACAGAGAAAAGAGCCACAGAAAGGGATGAGAAGGGAGCTCTAATGTCATAACTCCTACTAACCAGAACTAACGTGGTCCCAGGGGGCCACTGAGTAGTCAGTCCCGGTACCCACCGAGGCAGTGGGCCCAGGGAGGTCCATACGACAAGCCCCCGAGTACTTTGTAGTCGAGAAGGATAGCTTCGAGTAGTCTTGATGACCTTAACGAGTAGTCCTCAAGCGTCCCTGAGTACTACAAGTCAAAAGTCCTCAAGAATAGTTGAAGCATCCCGAGGCTGGAATGTACTCCAGCTGATGTTTGAGCAATCTTGAAGTCTTCTCAAGTAGTCCCAAGCGTCCTCGAGTGCTGCCCTTGAAGGTCTTCAACAATGCCCGTGTTGTCTTGAAGCCGAAACTAATATGGAAGTGTGATTGCAAAATCGCACTCCATATGGAGTAGCCCCCGAGCCTTAGGTTGAGATGTAGACTCTGGCTGAGGGTCCATCTGAAGTTTTGGTAAGAATATCCCGCAAAATCCGGAGAAAAAACCGAAGGACACGTGGCACGGAGCCCCCGAGCCTTGAGTCGAGTACTTCCTCTCGAATTGAAGGGTCATCTTGTAGAATGTGTCCTGAGTTGCTCTTGAGTCTTGTCGCTACCCAGGAAGTTGAGTAGAAGTAGCCGAGCCCCCGAGATGAGGCGCGTCGACTAGTAGAAGTTGAAGAGTCAGGCGCCGCCGCTGAGTCAGCCGTCTGGAGACTAATCCATCCTGTCGTTGGAGGAGCTGCTATTGACTTATAAATAGAAGCAAAAACCCTTAGGGTTTTCCACCCCACGCATTTGCAAACATTCCTATCAGATCGTGCTAGAAATCACCGCCAGTGCGCAATGCCGCGGTTGAGGGGATAGTAGATCCAAGCGCACCGCCACCAGGAACCACCACCAGAGCCCCCAAGCGAATGCGAGTGAAGACACCGTGCACTTACAGAATGAAGCCCTCGCCATCGAAGGCCCTGAAGACCGCCGGTGGAAGAAGAGGTCTCGCGAGGAGGCCGCTGGATCTGCCGCGGGGACATCGCCTCCGGTGTCTCCGCCACGACCAGATTCGAATCGGGAGTAGAAGAAATCCAAAGCCAAGACCGAGGATCTGCTGGCACTTCTCAATAGTGGATTCCTGTGGGGAAAAGAGGTTGACACGTGGAGAGCCGCTGCAGGGGATCCGTACCCCATGGAGAAGAACCCGGACGAGATCCCCATGTTCACCCGGTTCGCGGAGCGAGGACTGTCTCTTCCAGCCAGCGACTACTTCAAGGGCTTGCTGGGGTACTACGGCATCGAGTACCTCAACCTCAACCCCAACGGTATCTTCCACACCTCCGTCTTCGTGCACTTCTGCGAAGCTTTCTTGGGGATCAAGCCCCATTGGGTTCTGTTTCGAAAATTCTTCCGACTGAAGCCCCAGCCCAGCGCCAACAATCCCCGAGTAGTGGGGGGAGCCGGGATCCAGATGCGTGAAGACGCCGCAGAGCAATACCTCTCGTACAAGCAAATCGACTCCAACCAAGATTGGAAGTCGGAGTGGTTCTATATCACCAACCACCACCCGGAGCTGCCGAAGCCGAGCGGGAAGCAGCCTCAGCACCGGCCGTGGTGGAACTCGGAGCCAACGATGCAGGAGGGTATCCAGCTACCCGAACTGCTGGCGAAGATTAAGGCTTTGAGAGAAGCCGGGCTGAGGGCCGAACATGTGGCCTTCAGCTTCATGAAGCGAAGGGTGCAGCCGTTGATGGCCCGCGATACCCTAGGGTACCAGTACACCGGCGACGACGACACGTCGCAGATGCCCGGAGATGAAGTTGACGACGACGACATCGTTGATAGGCTGGGCAGAATCTTCAAAGATATGCCGGCGTACATGCCGTGCCCTGTGCCCGAGTACTCCGCCGAGCGTCCACCTAATGAGGTCAGTAGCCGTACTGAAGTCGGGTACTGATTATGTAGTAGTAGTCGTACTCATCCAATATGCTTCTTGCAGGACGACGTAGTGAAGTTCGTTTCCGAGCCAGCGTCGCCTCCTCGAGTTGTCGAGGTCCCAGAGGAGGGGAAGGCCAAGGCCAGGGAGCGGCGCGAAGTTGGTGAAGGAGACGACACAGTAGTCGTCGAAGACACGTCCGAGGAGGATGACGATGAAGAGACGCTGCAGGAACGCTTCCAGCTGCGGTCGAGATTCAGCCGCCCTGGATTGCCGCATGTTCCTCTCGTTCAGGATCCGCCGACTAGCCTGGAGGCTAGTTTACCTGCACCGCCAAGGAAGCCGCGCAACGTGGCCCGCAAGCGCGTGGCCAAGAAGCTTAAGGTCACGGAGACCACGTCCCAGGAGGTAAGCTTCCTTTAGTAGGGTAGTCGAATACTTATGTCTCAGTGTAGTGTATTGACGACGAAATTCCCTTGCTTGCACGAGATGCCGCCTTCCGACCCCGTTGAGCAGGGTGACGAAAGAGATTAGGACACAGTGGGAGAGCCAGCTAGGGGTAGTCATAGCCCAGCCCCCACCATGGAGGAGCTCTTGGCGCAGTTGTCGTGCCAGCCCTCTGTTGCTGAGGGGAGCACAGAACCAACCGCTGCTGTCGCTGAGGAGGCAGCGGCTACTGAGGCGCAAGAGGAAATTCCTGCCGAGGCTGGACTGGTCGACATTGCCAGCATCCTCGGCGCCCCAACCGTGACGGTAGTCCGGTCGAGCCTGTAAGTGGTGATCCTTCCCGAGTAGTACATTAGATTTGGTAGTGTACTCTGCAGGAAATCGACGAACTTATCCTGGGAGGAAGATGAACCCGCCACAGTGGTGGCTGGAGAAGAAACTGCGCCGCCCCCTGAGGAGTCCGCTCCCGCCCTGTCGGTGTTTAAACCTCTCGACCTCCATGGGAGGTACCCGTAGAAAGGTACAAGGTGAGGATCGCCATGATCTGGAACCCGAAAGTACGCGCGAGGACACAAGACACGAGATTTATACAGGTTCGGGTAGCCGGAGTAGCTACCCTACGTCCTGTTTAGAGTAGTATTGCGCCCTGCGCTTGGATGTCGTTCCCCGGAGGGATTGTAGATGTCCTCCTAGGTACCCGGCCCTCCTTTATATAGTCTAGGGGGCGGGTTCCTAGTCGGTTACAAGGCAAGAGTCCTAGTAGGATTACACAGAGCGAGTCCTAGTAGGAGTACAGGGGAATTCTAGTAGGAGTCCGTCTTCTACTCTTCCTCCTTCCTTGCTTGAGTACCCGGGGAGTATGCCCGACAAGCCCCCGAGCATATTGTAGTCGAGTGTAGTAGTTCGAGTATTCTTGAAGCCTCTTCGAGTAGTTCTTGAGCGTCCTCGAGTACTGCTTGGAGAAGTCTTCAATAGAACTTGAACTGCCGCGAGGCTGGAAGGTGGTCCAGCTCATCTGTCTTGAAGTCGAGATTATATGGAAGTGCGGTTGCAAAATCGCACTCCATATGGAGTAGCCCCCGAGCCTTAGGTTGAGTCATGAACTCTAGCTGAGGGTCAATCTTGATTCTGAATCTTCCGTCTTGAAAAAATTGAACGATGGGTGTAGCATAGTAGCCCCCGAGCCTTGAAATGATTAGGTAATCAATCCAAGGGTCTTCAGTGATCGCGAAAGCCATCATCCGAGTACTCTTGCAGCATGTAGATCTCGAGATAAGAGAGCTATATGAGCCACGTCGAGTAGTGATTGGTGAGGAGCCCCCGAGCTTGAGAGCGAGCGAAGCATGCTGAAGTTATCCTCGAGTAGTACGTTGAGTGTAGCCCCCGAGCTGGAGAGATTCCGAGTAGTAATTTGGCATCGAGCCATGGAGCTTGAGAAGTAGCCGTGCCGTCCGAGCAGACTTTAGGTGCGACCAAAGTCGACTTTAGATGCCGGCAGTGCGGACTTTAGAATGCGACTTGAAAACCGAAGTCAACTTTGTGCCGCGCGAAGCGGACTTTAGATGCGATCGAAGTCGACTTTAGTTGCTGCGTGGAGCGGACTTTGAGATGCGACTTGAGAACCGAAGTCGACTTTGTGCCGCGCAGAGCGGACTTTGAGATGCGACTTGAAAACCGAAGTCGACTTTAGTTGCCGCACAGAGCGGACTTTGATATGCGACTTTAGAAGTCGACTTTAGGATGCCGCGCGAAGCGGACTTTGAGATGCGACTACAATAGTCGACTTTGTGCCACGCGGGGTGGACTTAAGATGCAAAAAACGAAAAAGCACTTTCCGGAAAGCCAAAGCGAATAAAAAATCAGAGAAAACGAGTAGTTTTACCGCCGGAGCAGGCTTAAGATTGCGACTGAAGTCGACTTGTGCCACCGGAGTGGGCTTGGATGCGACCGTTAGCGTCGACTTGTGCCACCGGAGTGGGCTTGAGTACCTGAGCCATGGATTTCAGAGCCAAGGTACGATTGCCGCCGGAGCGGGCTTGTGCCACTGGAGTGGGCTTGAAGGTGCGACCGGAGTCGGCTTGTGCCACTGGAGTGGGCTTGAGTACCTGAGCCATGGATTTCAGACCCAAGATACAGTTGCCGCTAGAGCGGGCTTGTGCCACCGGAGTGGGCTTGAGGGTGCGACCGGAGTCGGCTTGTGTACCTAGGCCATGGATTTCAAACCCAAGGTATGGTTGCCACCGTAGTGGACTTGAAGGTGCGACCGGAGTCGACTTGCGTACCTGGGCCATGGATTTCAGACCCAAGGTACAGAGCGCGAGTACTTAGGGTACTTGGACCCATGGTACAGAGCGTGAAGACCACGTGCAGCTAGGTTCCATCGTCGCCTGGACCCGAGGGCCGCTTACAGCTAGGTTCCATCGAAGCTTACACACGTAGTATGCCATCGAAGCAAGCGAAGATGCGACCAGAGTCGACTTTAAGATGCCGCACGGAGCGGACTTTAAAATGCGACTTTAGAAGTCGACTTTAGATTGCCGCGCGTAGCGGACTTTAGAAACTGCCTCCTAGGGATAGCCCCCGAGTTGATGAAGTAGACTCGTGGCGACTTGATTGATATACCCCAAGAGTAGTCAGCAGAGTGTAGCTCCCGTGAAAACCCGCCGAGAAGCACACACAAATGAGTAGCCGGCATGTTATCCTACATGATGAGGAAAAACAAGCCAAGAAAAGAGAACAGTAATCATTTAAATAAATGACTTAGCTGTTGCTGCCTGGGCAGACTTGTAGATAAAGCAATGACTAGTCAGAGTTGATTCCGACTAGTTGTTGGGGGCGCGACTACCGTTCTCGACTAGTTTGGAAAACTAGTCGAGATGAAGGGTCAACACGATGCGACCGGAAGACGACGTCGTGGCGGCGTACGGAGTAGTCGACGACGAACCCCGCGACGGGTCGCGCGACGTGCCGAGGCACCCGGACGCGCGGCAGAGGCGAAGTAGTCGACGACGAGCTCGCGCGAGGCGGAGTAGTCGACGACGAGTGGCGCAACGAGCCGCATGACGAGCCGCGCGACGTGCCGAGGCACCGGACGCGCGGCGGAGGTGAAGTAGTCAACGACGAGCCCGGAGTAGTCGACGGTGAGCGGCGCGACGAGCCGCGTGACGTGCCGCGCGACGTGCCGAGGCACCCGGACGCACGGCGGAGGTGAAGTAGATCGCTGCAGCCGGGAGAGTGGAGACGAGTACTCGCGGTTCACGACGAGGTCGACGTAGAGCGCGTGCAGTCGGAGACGAGTAGTCGCGGCGCACGGCGATGTCGACGTAGAGCGCGTGCGGCCGGAGACGAGTAGTCGCGGCGCACGGTGGGGTTGACGTAGAACCGATGTGACCGAGTAGTTGATGCCGTTGTACTCAAGTAGTTGAGGTAGGTGCAGTAGCATACATCCTGGCGCGTGCACGAAGCAAAAAAATATTGAAGTGCTTAGGACTTGTTGTTTGCCTCCGTGTGATCTTGTGTACAACAAGTGTTGAGCTTGAAGACTTTGTGGTGCAACTCTTGTGTGCACATAGCACAATGCTCCAAAGTTTTGTTTTGAACATTGATTTGATATACAGGAGGCGTGGGTTGCACATGACCAGAGCTGGCTGCTGCTTTGAAAAGGCCTTTGATGTGCGTGCATAACTACAACAATTTGAAATTGCTGCCCCACGGTCCTGGCAGGAACGCGATGTTCTACCCGAGCTCTGTTTCGAAACCGCTGCAGTCTTGTTCCGAATCGACACGGCTTCCATCTCCTTTTGCCTTGCACAGAGGACTCGTCGAGTTGGATTTGGAGCAGGTTTTCACCGATACGCGACAAGCAACGCAGCAGTGGCGAGCGAAGCCTGATGGAATTGGATCCGTCTTGTGAGGAACACGACGAGTTGTCGATTTGGTCGACGAACACGCAGCGTCTAGTAGATTGAAGTTGATCACGATGTCCTTCGAATTCGCCTGATGATCGTGACGACTGCCCCATGGTGGGCACCAGCTGTCGGTGTTTAAACCTCTCGACCTCCATGGGAGGTACCCGCAGCAAGGTAGAAGGTGAGGATCGCCATGATCTGGAACCCGAAAGTACGCGCGAGGACACAAGACACGAGATTTATACAGGTTCGGGTAGCCGGAGTAGCTACCCTACGTCCTGTTTAGAGTAGTATTACGCCCTGCGCTTGGATGTTGTTCCCCGGAGGGATTGTAGATGTCCTCCTAGGTACCCGGCCCTCCTTTATGTAGTCCAGGGGGCGGGTTCCTAGTCGGTTACAAGGCAGGAGTCCTAGTAGGATTACACAGAGCGAGTCCTAGTAGGAGTACAGGGGAATTCTAGTAGGAGTTCGTCTTCTACTCTTCCTCCTTCCTTGCATGAGTACCCGGGGAGTATGCCCGACACGCCCCTCAGGCAGAATCCGAGGCGCCGGCCGTGGAGGCTACCTTTCCCGAGGCCAGCATCGTAGAGGGTGAGTACTTTGCTCAGGTGCAAGTAGCCCCGAAGAGTAGTCGTATCCGCCAGGTATGACTGATCCAGTTGTCATTTTATTGACAGGTGCCGAAGCCGAGGGAAGTGCCATCCCCGAAGCGGTGCCCATTGGAAGCCTGGCATCGGAGACCCAGGAGGCTGCCAGAGGAGCCCCCGAGCCGATGGAGGTGGCCGTTGAAGAAGCCGCCGTGACAGCTGGAGGGGAACGCGACGATGTGCCGCCAGAACCGGCTCTGGAAGTAGTCGCTCACTCGCCAGAGATCTAGGACGCGGAGCCAATCCGCTTGGCGCCAATGTCCGGAGCCGCAACGAGTAGTCGAGGCGGGATTGAGCTGCTGGCGGATGACCTAGTCGACCCAGCGACAGTAGCTCGTCACCTGGAGGTGGTGCGCCAGGCCGAGCAATGGATGAAGGTGAGTAGTCGAAACCTTTGAGTAGTCAATCCTTTAGTGTTGAGTACCCATTTGACATGTGTTGTCTGTTGCAGGACGTCGCACAGCTGTCCCGGCAGAAGTCTAACATGCTTCAAGGGTATGACGACACGGGGCTCCGGGCCGAGGCCTTAGAAGAACAGCTTGTGAAGGCCCGGAAGCACGCCGCCGCGATGCAGTCAAAGCTGGACAGCGCCTTCGCCCAATATCACAATGAAATCCAAGATATGCAGGCGAAGAGCGACGAGCTGGTGCGGAAGAACAAGTCTCTACGCAACAAGAATAAAGGTACGCCGTTGCCGTGTTGAGTACCCATTGATAGTACCTTGGAAGAGTCTGACCCGCTTTGCCTTGTTGATTGCAGAGGTTGAGACCCGCGTCGACCAGCTGAAGGCTTCAGAGACCGACATGAAGAACCTATTCTACCGAGAGAAGGAGGCCCGCGAGGTACTGGAGTATGATTATAAGCAGCTTGCTTACGAGTGCGACAAGCACATGGAGCTTTGCATTGCGTCGGATCGTGACCTCGTCAACTGCTACAAATCTTTGCAGAAGCTGAACGAGGACTGCGAGAAGCTGCGGGCTCAACTCAAGGAACTCGAGGAAGCCGCGCTCCCCATCGCGAGGCTACTGGTGCCTCACCCTGGCGGTCCGAAGATAGCTCCTTTGGTGGACCGGCTGAGGGAAGCCCCCAGCCGCCTGGCGACCTACGTCAAGCACTTGGCGAAGTCGATCCCCAACCAGGTTCTGGCCTTCATGAAGTCATACTTCCCAAAGGCTCCGATTGACGTGGTCGCGGGCGGACTAGCCACCAACTGCACGGACGAGCAGTACGCGGAGCTGCTGGAGCAGATGGTGCCCATTGCTGGACAAGTTGCCGAGAAGTTGAATCTCCAGTAGTCTTGTCAAGTTAGCTCGTAGCAATAGTTGTGTATAAACAAAGTTGTAATGAACTTGTTTAAGTATGAATGAAGGAAACTTCCATAAATGAGTACTCGTTGTCGGGATCTGTGAGTGCGGAGTCCCATCTTGCAGTCATCGCGAGTAGCCGTACTCGCCAGTATTCCCGTTGAGGGAAGGAGACAGTAAAGTAGTTGATAAAGAATCAAATTTTATTACTGAAAGAAATACACCTGGATGTCCAGGGCCGTTGTACAAGAGTAGTCGCCAGGACCCGGAGGCCGCCTACGGCTGAGTAGTGCTAGGGCGTACAACCTCTTACAGCAGTAGATCTGTTAATAGCCGCGTGGGCTAGATCTATGAGTACTTGGTCTCTTAGTAGACCGCTGCTGGAGTCCTTTGTCACTCGTCGCAGCCCAAGACCCGTTAGTAGCCGTTAGCACTGGATCTTGGAGTAGAGTAGTCCAGAGACTGGTGCCTGGGCCCGGAGGCTGCCTACGGCGGAGGGGTCTTTGAGTAGTCGTATAGACTGGAGCCCCCGGTGTAGTCGTTGGACTAGGCGTAGAATCGATAGAATTGGTCGATGTTCCACGAGTTGTTGACGTCTTCGCCTTCAAGCGTCTAGAGGCGGTAGGAGCCCGGTCTGGTGACCTTTGCAACTGTGAAGGGACCTTCCCAGGGCGAGCTGAGCTTGTGTAGTCCTTCCGTGCTCTGGATGCGGCGGAGGACAAGATCGCCAACGTTGAAGGAGCGTTCCTTGACGTTGTGATCGTGGTAGCGTCGAATACCCTCTAGGTACCTTGCTGATTGGACGAGGGCGGCACAGCGAGCTTCTTCGAGTCCGTCGATGTCAACTCGTCTGCTGTCTTCGGAGACGCCTTCGTCGTATTGCTCCACTGCTGGTGAATCCCACATGACATCAGCAGGGAGGATTGCTTCGCAGCCGTAGACCAAAAAGTATGGAGATTGTCCCGTTGGCTTGGAGGGTTGAGTATGTAGCCCCCAGAGTGCATTGGGTAATTCCATGATCCACTTGCCTCCTTTGGTGTTGGCAGCGTCGTGTAGCCGCTTCTTGAGGGCGTCGAGCACCATCCCATTGGCGTGCTCGATTTGTCCGTTGGCCCGAGGATGGGCAACTGAGACATACTGGACGTCGACCCCGCTATTCTCGCAGTACTCCCAGAACTGGTGATTGTTGAAGTTGGAACCCAGGTCTGTGATGATGTGGTGGGGTAGTCCGTAGCGATGCACGAGTTCATCCAGGAAGTCGAGTAGTCTGTCAGCCTTGGGGCATGTAACTGGCTTGACCTCGATCCACTTGGTGAACTTGTCGATGGCCACCAATACTCTGTTGAATCCTCCTTGCGCAGTTGGGAGTAGCCCAATCATGTTGAGCCCCCAGCAAGAGAAAGGACAGGTTGGCGGTATGGTGACTAGCTTGTAGGTCAGGACGTGTTGTTGCTTGGCGAAGTATTGGCACCCTTGGCACCTTCTGACGAGTTCTTCGATGTCGCCCAGAGCTGTGGGCCAGTAGAAAGCCCGTCGGAAGGCCTTGCTGACCAGCGTGCGAGAGGACGCGTGGTTGCCACAGACGCCTTTGTGGATCTCCTCCAAGATGCCCTTGCCTTCTTCTCGGGGAACACACTTCATGAGTACTCCAAAAGATGCACCCTGCCTGTAGAGCTTGTCTCCGACGAGGACGTAGGACTTGGAACGGCGGATGAGTTGCTCGGCCAAGTTCTTGTCCGAGGGAACCTTCTGCTCGCTGAGGTAGTCGATGAAGGGCTGTCTCCAGTCCACGTCGATCATCATGACCTCCTGGCCAGCCGGGGAATGCGGTGGGTCACTGGTCGGTGGCGCTGGCTTTGGGATGGATGGCGCGTGAAGCTCGTGGACGAAAACACCCGCTGGTACTTGAGCGTGAGTAGAACCAAGCTTCGACAGGACGTCCGCTGCAACATTGTTGTCACGGACGACGAGGTGGAACTCGAGACCGTAGAACTTGTTCTCGAGCTTGCAGACTTCTAGGCAGTAGGCGTCCATGTTCTCCTTGTTGCGGTCCCAAGACTTGTTGACTTGGTTGATGACCACTGCGGAGTCGCCGTAGACTAGTAACCGCTTGATGCCCAGTGAAGACGCGAGGCGGAGCCCGTGTAGCAGAGCTTCGTACTCGGCTTCGTTGTTTGAGACCTTCAAGAAGATCTGCAGGACTTACTTGAGTTGTTCGCCCGTTGGAGAGATCAAGAGTACCCCTGCTCCTGCGCCCTCGAGGTTGAGTGAGCCATCAAAGTACATCACCCAATGCTCTAGGCGCTCGGTTGGAGTAGGTAGCTGATTCTTCCGCCACTCCGCCATGAAGTCGACTAGTGCCTGCGACTTGATGGCTGTGCGTGGCTTGAAGTCGATGTTGAGGGCGCTGAGTTCGACTGCCCACTTGAAGATTCTTCTAGTAGCATCTTGGTTCCGCAGGATGTTGCCGAGCGGGTAGTCGGTGACAACGGATATCAAGTACTCCTGGAAGTAGTGTCGTAGCTTCCGCGAGGTGATGAGCACTGTGTACAGAATCTTCTGTATTGGCTGATAGCATGCCTTGGATTCTGACAGGACCTCGCTGACGAAGTAGACTAGTCGCTGGACTGGGTAGGCGTGGCCGTCTTCCTGCCGCTCGACGACGATGGCAGTACTGACCACGTGAGCAAGGTAGAGCAGTAGTTGCTCGCCTTTGCGAGGAGCCATGAGGACTGGTGGCTTCGATAGAAAGTCCTTGAGCTGGGCAAGGGCTTTGTCAGCCTCTGGAGTCCACGCGAACTTCTCTTGGTGTTTGAGTAATTTGAAGAAGGGGAGCCCCCGTTCTCCAAGCTTTGAGATAAATCTGTTGAGAGCCGCCATGCATCCGGTTAGTTTTTGCACGTCTTTGATGCACGTGGGTGCCTTCATGCTGGTGATGGTGGAGATCTTCTCGGGATTGGCTTCGATGCCATGATGGCTGATGATGAAGCCGAGTAGTTTGCCCGACAGTACGCCGAAGACGCACTTGTTCGGGTTGAGCTTCCAGAGGTACTTGCGCAGGGACGCGAAAGTCTCTTCAAGATCTGCGATGAGTGTACTGGAGTTTCTGGTCTTCACGACCACGTCATCCACGTAGGCTTCGACGTTCTTGTTGAGTTGCCTCTTGAAGCAGGCTTGGATAGCCCGTTGGTATGTAGCACCGGCGTTCTTCAATCCGAAGGACATGGTCATGTAGCAGTACGTGCCAAACGGGATGATGAACGCGGTCTTCTCCTGGTCTTCTTCCTTGATCGCGATCTGGTGGTACCCGGAGTAGCAGTCGAGGAAGCAGAGCAGGTCGCAGCCCGCCGTGGAGTCGATGACTTGGTCGATCCGCGGCAACCCGAAGGGGTCCTTGGGGCAGTGCTTGTTGAGGTCGGTGTAGTCGACGCACATCCTCCACTCGTTCGAGTTCTTCTTGCGGACGAGGACGGGATTGGCGAGCCGCTCAGGATGGAAGACTTCTCTGATGAAACCAGCCACGAGTAGTTTGGCGAGTTCCTTCTTGATGGCGTCCCGTCTGTCGTCGGCGAAGCGGCGGAGGTGTTGTCGCTTCGGGGTAGCTTTAGGATCGACGTTGAGTGAGTGCTCAATCAACTCCCTGGGCACCCCTGGCATGTCCGCTGGTTTCCACGCGAAGATGTCGCGGTTAGCCCGGAGGAAGTTGACGAGCGCGTCTTCCTATTTGGGGCCAAGGCCTTCCCCAATAGAGGTGGTCTTGCTGCTGTCGCCTGTCCCAAGGTCAATTGTCTTGACCAGAACCTCCTCGGCTGGCTGAGGCTTGTTAGCTTTATCCGACTTCTTTGGGATGTCGAGTTCACTTGGGGCAAGCTTCTTCGACGCAACGTAGATGTCCATCATTGCATTGGGTACTTGATTTGTGGAGGCGAACTCCACAGCTTCCGTGTCGCAGTCGTGCGATATCTTCAAGTCCCCTTGCAGCGAGAGTACACCTGCTGGACTCGGCATCTTGAGTACCAAGTAGGTGTAGTGGGGTACCGCCATGAACTTGGCGATAGCCGGTCTGCCGAGGATGGCATGGTAGGACGTCTCGAAGTCCGCGACTTCGAACTTGATGTACTCGGTACGATAGTTGTCCCGAGCTTCCCCGAAGGTAACTGGCAGGACCACTGAGCCCAGTGGGATAGCCGCGTTCCCGGGGACGATGCCGTAGAAGGGGGAGGTGCTCTTGGTGAGCATGTGGGTGATGTCGAGCTTCATCTTCTTCAAGGTCTTGGTGAAAAGGACGTTAAGCCCACT
This sequence comes from Cenchrus americanus, assembly GCA_947561735.1. NCBI lineage: Eukaryota > Viridiplantae > Streptophyta > Magnoliopsida > Poales > Poaceae > Cenchrus > Cenchrus americanus. The sequence continues at coordinate 196,935,197 of OX387242.1, forward strand.
TCCACCATCGATGAGAACCTTGTTGAGCTTGGAGCCCGCGACCACCGGTTTCAGGACGAGTGGGAACCGCCTTGGTTCGGAGAAGCTAGTCCATTGATCCGCGTGGGAGAAGGTAATGGGTACCTCCGACCACCTGAGAGGGGTCGGAACCGCTGGTTCAATGCTCATAACTTCTCGACGGGTAGCCTTTTGGACCCGTCTGTTGGGTAGTTCGCCGAAGAGGACGTTGACCGTCTTGTCGGGTTCCTGGAAGTCACCGTTTCCTTCGTCGTTCTTCTTCTTGCCTTTCTTGTCGTGAGGGTGTCATGGCTCTGGAGTATCCTTGAGTGCTCGCCTGAGTTGGTTGTAAAACCCCGGATTTTCATAGAAAATCCGAATCCCTGTACCATCGCGTTAGTCCCTGGATCAGTGGTTATCGTGTGCAGAACGTCTCACAGATAGATATACAAAGTCATACATCGCATCACATAATGTTAATAGTACATCATTACAAGCCTCTTGGCTGAATCAGAGTGAAAATTCTACGCAACGGTAGCTATCTTCTCAGAAGGGTCTCCATCTTTATTCTTCCCACCACAGGCAAACTCGAGCGAAGTGACGTATCCCTCAGTCGTACCATCCGTCGGCGTTGCAGTCGAACTCGGACTCGTACCCTGCACACCCAAAGTCTATCCCCAAGGAGTGGGATAGGTTCACGTCACCAACCGTATGCAGCTTTAAGTGGCCTAACATCTAAAGGGAAAAGAGAGTAGGCAAGGAAGCGGCTGAGGTTTCCTAAGCAGCAGCAGCAGAGTAAAACAAGGTATCTTCATCAACATCCCGAAACCCAAGTCTCTCAACACAGCTCGGATCCACCTGGTCACCCAGAAGGCCCGTCACCACCTCCTACTCATGTCTAGGGTCGGTGCGAGAACTTCCTCTCCTCGCACCTCAATGATTACAACCGGATCGACGAGGTAGATGGAGCCTCTCTCCTCTAGCCGGCGGTAACCACGGCTCACCACACTCTCACCTATAGGGGGAAGGTAGAAAACCCAAAACATGAGGATCAATTAAGTATTCTAGGCAGTGTACATGACCGAGGACGCGGCTATAGCTATAGATCGAACAACTCTGCAGAGTGTGTACACCTGTACCCATCCCGGAACGGTACCCAGTCGGTGTACGGCCGACCGAGCCCATCCTACCGGTGAACTCTCAGTAGTTACGAACTCATCCTGCATTCGGCCCTCAAAGCTGCCCCCCCCCCCTCGGAAGGGACTACACCGGAACTGTGAAATGCTCCCGTGTGGCCACACGGGAGTCGCTCTAAGAGGGTGGTCTCACCTCCACCGCTCCCCCACTGATACCCCGCTATCCATCCTAAGCAGGTATGGTTCCGTACTTGCCGAGCTCAACACAGCCCTATCCCCACTCTCGGCGGGGTGGTGTGTACAATGTCCTATAAACAAGTTGATCCACTCGGTTTCAGACCGGGGCGAGCTCATGTCCTCCAAGCGCACGTAAAACCCCAACACCTAGGCTCTGAAAACCATAACAGGAGGGATGCACTGAGGAGTGCACCCCTATCCCCAATCCCTGATCGGTTGTCTCGAGCTCACCCCCGCCAAAGTACCCAAAACGCCTTCTCCTGCCGGTTTTTACCCCACACACGCCAAGAACCACTACTCCCATCCCAACACATGCATCGCGAAGCTCGTCATATATACACGCTCACATAAACATATATAGTAGTGGTAGGGCAATCAAGGACAGGGTAAATAAAGAGGCAGTGCAAGGTTCATCAACATGCATATATATAAAGTAAAGCACTAGCAATACTACTCAGCAATGACTAATGGGTATTTCAGAATCAGTCGGGCGTGAACCTGGGTACGAGTGGTCGTCGTAGCTGAGGTCGTCGTAGTAGTTCTGGTTCAGCTCTCCGGCTCCGGTAGCTCCTAGAAACGTATTTAAAATAAATACTCGGCTACTAGATAGCAATAAATCCAAGATAAAGAGCAAATAAGATCCAAAAAGAGGCAAACTCTAGTCTATCACGGAGTTTGGGTTTTTAGAAGATTTTCAGAAGAAGTTTCATATTTTTCGGAGCTAAAACGGATTTATTATGAATTTCCAAAGATAAAATACATTTCTGAAATTAAAATACGCATATACAATATTGCAGACTCTTAGCTAGCTATAGGGTAGCTCAAGCGGCTCAACCCCCGGCTTTAAGCCGGCGGCGGGCCGGCTACGAGCCGAGGTGGCGGCCATGCCGGCGGCTTTAAGCCGGCGGCGGCCCGCGTGGCCGGCCACGCGGCGCTCGCGTGGCGCGGCGCGCGGCGGATCCCGGGATGGATCCCCGTGGCGCGCGGCCGTGCGGCGCCCGTGTGGCCTAGCCGTGGTTGGCCGGGCGCACGGGATCCCCTCGGATTCCCCGCGGTCACGCGCGTGTGTGCGCTCCCCGTGTGCGTGCTAAAACCCCGGGGGGTTTTCCCCCTCCACGTGAAGGTGCTCGGTGAAATGCCCGCGACGGGCGGCGGCGCGGCGGCGGCTCACCGGCGGCGAGGCGCGCTCGGCCGGGCCAACGGGTGGCCGGGAAAAGGACGAGGAGCAGCAAGGCTCGTCCCCGGCCCCAATCGGGGGACGGCCTCGGCCAAGAAGGGGCGGCCGGCGGCGAAACGGGGAGCGGCGGCGGCGGACGCGTGCGGCGGTGTGGTCGGGGTCGCCGGCGACGGCGCTAATCGATGCCCGGCGGCCTCGGGCCGGTTGCGGATGGGTCCTAGGGACGCAAAAACACCCAAAACCGGGGCTTTTCCCCTAGGTCGCCGAGAATGGCTCCCGCCCGCCGTGGCGGAGCTGCGGCGGTGGCGACGCGTGGTGCGAGCGCGGCTCCGCCACGGGGTGGCTCGCGTGCGTGCGCACGGTGACCGGGGTGTCGTGGCGGTCGTGTCGTCGTGCTTGTGTGGGTGGCAGGCGCTCGTGCGTGTTGGAAACGGAGTCGAGCAGGCTGGCGGCGCGGTGCACCGGAGCACGACGGCGGCGTGACACACGTCGGCGAGGTGAGGATGGTGCGGGGTCAGAAAGGAAAACGGCGGCGCGTGTGCGTGCTCGCGGGGACAGCGGCGGTGGCACCTGCACAAGAAAGCATCCCAGCCTGGCACGAAGGCCGGCATCACCAGCGGCGGCGCGGCACGGGGTGATCGCGATGCGCCTCGGCTCGAAGGCCGGGTCGACCACAGATGGGCGAGGGAGCTTCGCCTCACCTTGGTGGCCACGGGCCGACGTGCAGGCGGCGGTGAAGCGGGGCGGAGCAAGGTCGTCGGCGTGGAAGGAGACGGCGGCGCGGAGCAGAGGAAGCAGGGGCGTCGCGGTACTTGGCTTCGCGGCGTCCTCGAGCTCCCACGTGCGGTCCTTCGGCTTCGCGAGGTAGGCGGCGAGCTGGCGGTGGGCCTCCGGGTCTTCTTCTTCCCTCCTCCTCCTTCTTCTTCTCCGGCGGGCAGAGGCGAAGAGGAACGGGGAGGACTCCCCGTGGCGGCTAGGGTTGGGAGCTTCCCTGAGGCGCGGCGGCGGCCTTCTTATAGGGCAAGGCAGGGTGTTGGGCGCGTGGACGGCGCGGATGGCCCCGGCGGAGCTCGGACGGCTGCCAGGCGAGGGGCGGTGCGGAAGGCTGCGGCGCCAACGGTAAAGGGGAAAAAGAAGCGGGTGACGGGAGGAAGAAGAGGTGACGTCGGGGGCGACGTCATGCGGGTCCCACCTGGCGGCGACTCGGCGCGGGTGCGGTAGGTGATAAGCGGGCTGGCGCTTGACGGGCCGCGGTGGGCTGGAAAGGGGAAAAGGAGAGGGTGGCGCGGCGCGCAGAGAAAAAGAAAAGAGGGTGGTTCAGCGGACTTCGGGACTTTGGGCTCGCGGCCCAGAAGCTATCCTCCCTTTACCTTTTCTATTTCTTTCCAACCCCTTTCTATTTTAGATTCAAATTTGAATGTAAATTCAAATTTGAAATCCCACTCAAATAAACTCCAAATAAAACCAAAAGAACTCCAAGTTTCTCACACTAACATTTTTATATTTCCTAGAAATTTTATTTAGCTCAAAATAAATCTAGGAATTAAAGGAGAGAAAAGGAAGACATCCTTAAATAAGTTGATAATCACTCAAATAATTCATCGAAAATTTTAAATCCACATTTTTATTAATTAACATTCCTCAATAAATTTGAGGGATGTTACATTGGTAGCACTGCTTGGTGGTGTGGTTGCCGTCGAGATGCCACGGGCACTTCTCCTTCAGCAAGTCTTTGAAGCCGCCGGAGGTCTTTTTCGAGTTCTCCTTCACAAGGCGCTGGATAGCCGCGACAGTGTTGTCTGGCTTACGCTTGCGGTTGGGACCCGAGTAGTTGTTGTTGCGACCGCCTTGGTTCCCGTTGTTGTTGCTGCCGCCGTCCGTGTTCTGTTTGCTCTTGCCGCGGATGGCGTCGTACTTGGCGTTGGCCTTGTCTTCTTCATCAGCCCAGGACGTGATCATGTCCTTGAGGTGGGTGATGGAGCTTGGGCGGCGACGGCCGAAGTCTTCGAAAGTGCGACGGTGGTAGAGACCGTCTTGGAAAAGGTCGATGACTTCTTTTTCAGAGACATCGACTACTGTGGTGCGCTTGTCGAAGAAACGGCGCATGTACTTGCGAAGGGTCTCGCCTTGTTCCTGCTTCACCATGGCTAGGTCCATGCGAGTACCCGAGCGGCCCATTGCGCCCGCGAAGTTGCTGGTGAACTGCTCCTTCAGCTGGTCCCACTTGTCGATCGAGTACTTCTCAAGTGACTCGAGCCATGTAAGCGGTGCTTGGTCCAGGCGGAAAGGGAAGTAGAGGCACTTGGTGTCGTTGTTGCCACCAGCGTTCTCGATGGAGAGGGTGTAGCATTTGAGCCACTGCACAGTATCTTGCTTCGCGTCGTACTTGGTGATGCCCAGAGGCTTGAATTTCTCTGGGAGGAGGAGGTTGCGAAGTCGCGTAGAGAAGGCAGGGAAGCCGTCGTTGTCGCTTGACGTGGAAGCCTTCTTGCGTCGTAGTTCTTCAATCTTCTGGTGGGCATTGAAGCCGCTGTGAGGCTCCGGAGGCGTGGTTGTTCGCGTGGGGCCGCCGCGATCGCCTCCGCCACCGGCCCACCTGTTAGCCCCATGGTTGGAGCTCCCGCCGTCGCTGCCTCCGCCACCAGGGTCGCGATGAGGGACGACCTCGCGATCGCCACCAGCGGTTGCGGCGCTGTTGCCACCTTGAGAGGGTCTGCCGGCCGTTGCACGAGTACGGTTTGGGTTGGCCGGCAGCTCAGCTCGAGTACGGTTACGACTGAGGTCTGCACTACGACTTGTTGCTTCGTTGTCGCGGTTCCTGGCGGGAGGTGGTTGAGCGACCCTGGTGTTGACTCACATGAAGTAGGTGTCTTCCGCGAGCTTGGCGATGACTTGTCCCGTGCGCATCCCCTGGGCCTAACGTGCTATCGTAGTGATAGACATGAGGCATTGCTCTGGGGTAGTGTGTACCCGGCTCTCGACTTGGTCAAGCGCTTCAGCAAGGTTGCGGATGGGGAGGGAGTCGCGGAGACGTCGACGCCATTCGTTCCACTTTCTGTTGCGTTCCCGTCGGGCGTCTATGTTGGCGGGGGTCTTGTCGGCGGGCGCGTTGGTGGACAACTTGTCCGCTGAGATGTCCTCAATGTATTGGTCAGGGACCGTCCCCGAGGGCCCTGGCATCTCGTTGGTAGTCATGAAGACTTGCCGGTCGGGAGAGCCAAGGCTGGAGTCGCTGGTTGCCACCTCTGTAGGAGTGTGCTCCCCAGCTAGAGCAAGCGGTGTTCCCTCCTGGAACGGGAGTGAGTCGAGGTAGGTGACTGTTGACGGTGAATTTCCGTCAACCTAGAGTACTTGTTATACATTGGTTTCGATTATGATTTGCAACTAACCCGCCACTAGGCATACTAATGATATAACAAGTTCACACTTGCATGTCGATTTTGGAGTTTGTTGTTTACGCAGGAAATCTACGCTAAAGAGGAGACTTTCGGGATAAGTTCACCAAGCACTTTGGAAGAAGATCATGAAGCCCGATAAGAGTCAAGACACGCGATGAACATGACTCCAAATGACCCGAGGACCGAAGCGTCAACATGCAAGTCTTCAGGGACTCAACCAGAAAACAGCGAAGCTTGCATAGCAAGGATTCAAGCCTAAACCGTGAAGGAAACGACGTCAAAGGCCCACATGCAAGTGCACACGAATAAGGGATCACGCGAGAAGCAACCGGGGAGAAAACCGGGCCCGAACCGGGCCGAAGTGGGCCTGGGCCGGCCGGCCCAGTCCGACCGGCCCAGCCCACTCCGAGGTCGGTTCGGTCCCCCCTTTTGCCCTAGGTGTTCGTCTATTTATTCCCTCCGCCGCCGTCGACCGACCCATCGAACAAATCATCCTACCGACGCCAATCACCAGAAAACCGCCGCCGCAAGATGAAGGAGAGAGTTAGATGAGCTCGTCGCAAGGATCAACGCCGGCGGAGAGAAGGAAGCAAGAGGAGGACTCCAAGCCGTTGGCCTAGGGGTGTTCCCAAGCTCCATCGCCGCCATCTTCATCGACGACGTTCTCCGGAGTTTCCATCACCCCTATGTGCTTCAATCCGTGTAAGATGATGGGGTAATGTCTCCGTTCATCCCTAGGATTAGATGGATGCATGCTATGTAATTGCTACTTGATTCGTGGTTCCAATCTATTGTTTTCATGTTGATGATGCTTTGATGATTAAGGTAGGCCACCGTGTTTTTCGGGCGTATGATATCCGCTACTCCCATAGATTCCATCAACATACCGTGTCCATCATAGGTCTAGTCACGAATACCTTCGCGTAGTGACAGTACGAGAGGAGGGAAAGGGCGAAACCGTGGTCACAACCCCCGGTAGATTGGTTACCGCTTTCGTGTAGTAGATGCATACCATGTTATCCTAGATCCTAGGGAGGGAACGCTTATCTTTCTTAATCACTCTCTTGTGCTCACCCTTTACCATCTAGTTTAACCCTATATTTGTTTGATCAACTTAACATAGATTAACTTAGGTAGATTGTCTTTACTTTTAGATTAATACTCTCTCTCAAAGGTTTTCCATTCAACTAGATTAGTACTTAGTTAAGCGCTAGTAATCCCCTTGCTCCGCGGATTGACAAGAACCTTGGGAATCCCGTGGTGAAAAAGGTGTGGGGTCCGTACGCTTGCGGATCGTAGAGGGATACGTCTTTTATCCGTCAACAAGCCCCTTTTTCTGGCGCCGTTGCCGGGGAGCAAGCCAGTTTGCTACGTTTAATCTAGTATTAATTTTGTTGATTACTAACACCTAACCCTTATTTTCTAAAAAAAAAAAGAAAAAAATCTTTTTTGTTTTTCTTTCTACTCTTCTTGTGCCTAGATGGATTTGTTCACCTCACCATTGGAAGACGAAGAGATGTCGCTAAGGGAGCTAGCAATGCCGTCAATGGAAGACATTGAGATGCAAAAATCAGATTTGGCGCTTGCTACAACCCACTATGAATTGAAGCCCGGAATCATCAATTTAGTGGCGACAAAACCATTTAGAGGATTGGAGGATGACAACCCATATAGACACATTAAGGAATTCACGATGTTATGCAACACGGTCCAACAAAAAGGAGTTCCGGCCGCTTGGTTCAAGTGGAATCTTTTTCCATTCTCTCTCGAAGATGAAGCGCGAAGATGGTACACACTTGCGTCCGTTGAAGCAAAAGGAAATTGGGATGAGCTAGTGAAGAAGTTTCTTTTGAAGTTCTTTCCCATAAGCAAGGTCCAAGACTTAAGGAGGCAAGTGCTCAATTTCAAGCAAGGAGAGGATGAAGGAATTGATGAAGCATGGGACCGATTTAATGAACTACTTGAGCAAGGCCCGAACTTGGGATTTTCCGTTGACTTGATGTTGCATACCTTTTATTTTTCACTAACCCCTAACTCATCTCGTTTTGTAAGCATGTGTGCAGGCGGTGATATAATGGATAAAACAATTAGTGAAGCTGCACAAATCTTACAAAGGATAAGCAATGGACAAAGAACAATACGAGATTGGCAAAGATGTTGTCGAGAGGAGCAAAATGACAAAATCAAGCCCAAGGTGCTTGCTGAAATTTCTGAAAAAGATGAACCGAAGGTCAAGGAAGATGAACCGACCATACAAGAAAGTGAAGATCCACTTCCCAAGGTAAGAGAAGTCATTTCGGATGTTAAAAATGTTGAAACTAACATGAATGTAGGCCGAAGTATGTGGAATGCTAGACCATTGGCGGAGTTCAAGCAATCCGGTTGGGTTCAAGTTGATTTCGCCCCACTAATTAGCTACCGAAGGAAGGAGGAACGCCGACACGTTGCCAAACTAGTTGAAGATATATTTGATCAAGAGATGAGTGGAGAGTCGATCCAAAAGATGTTTGAAGAAGAAAGAAAAGAAGGAGATGAAGTATGGATCGACCGGTTTGACAAATCAAAGATTTATGATGAAGGAAGAGAAGAGTACAACCGTGATGAGCCTAGTGACTCAAAGGATAAATGGGAGGAGATAGGACTCAAGCTAGATGATAGCTTGTGTGCTATTGAAGCCTACACACTAGCAAATCAAGACATGGAAGGACTCAAGGATGAAGGAAAGAGTGAATCAACAATGAGCGATCTTGACGACATGTGGTACATGGAAGATAAAGAAAGCAACATACAAGTCTTTGAAGATGAAGATCTGGTTGATAAAGAAGACTTCAAAGAAGAGATGAATGTGTACATAGTTGAAGGATTACATGTTCCACATGATGAGTTGAAGAAATTGCAAGATGGTGATGAAGAGGCAACTACACTTGTTGAGATCGATTCGCCTTCAACACCGCTTGATGAACCAAATATCACTCTTGTTGAAAAATCTCTAAGGCCAAGGTACGCGCTGAAATCTCAAGATATTATTGGTATTGATGTTGATAAATTCAAATACTCTTGCTCAACCAATAGTATGAATGATAGTTTAATGCCTATGCCTTGTTCCAATAGTGATCATGTTGATAGGCTAGATTTTCTTGAGAATGAAAAAGAGGAAACATTTAAGTTTGATCCAATTAATCTCACACCTATACAACCTTTGCCTAATGATGAGCTAAGTACTATACATGAAACATATGCTTCTTTTATTTACACCTTGACTTGTTGCTACAATTCACATGTGGTGTTAATTATGGACGCGTATGTTTACAATAAGTTTTGTAAATCTCGATCATGCTTTGCGCTTGGTCAAGCTAGTGACCTTAAAGAATCATATGTCGGGAAAGGCCCGATTTTCACTAACCATGTAGACAAGGCTTGAATAATGAAAAAAAAAAAGTCATGCCCGAAAGAGTTGCAAGATAAATCATCAACCTCTCCGAATCCCGCGATGGATGCTGCTGTCTTCATCAATTTGAGAGCTTGTTCAGAGGTGTACAAATGAAGAAAATGAGATATCCAGAAGCTCCATCAAGTTACCATTCCAACGCATCAAGAACCAACAAGTTTGAAGACCCGTGCAAGGAGTTATGGAGAAAACATTGAGCGTTGCGCGTTCTGAAATTTCAGGACAGATTTCATCACCGAAGTAAAACCGACGTAACTCTCTTGTCCGGAGTCCGATTTGAGCAAATGAAGACTCGTTGGAAAGGAAATTTTGTGCACTGTGCAATGGAGTAGAGCTTGAGTATACTTTCTGTTCTGGACATTAAAAAATAATAGAGTGAAGGCAGCACCGAAGGATGATAAAGAAGGAGATAACGATGAAACAAAAGGATGCTTTGGGCAAGTCTTCTATAAGTGATCAAGCACAACATGGGAAGTAAATTAAAGCTGCATTGGTACCTTTTCTTCTTGCATGAAGGGCCATGGCTATGCAACGAAAAGAAGGTATGTGAGAAAGTCGAGCTCTATGACTTTAAATGAAGCGCTTTTCGGGAGGCAACCCGTTTCTTTATGTTTTTATTCCTTTCTTAGAGAGAATAAAGAATGGCACTATCTTATGATGATCAACTTGTGGTTATTAATCTAAGTTCAGTTTTCCTTTTTTTAGAACCACCATCATGTTCATGATCTTATTTATTTGCATGCATTGCATTTTGTTATCCTCGTGATGTTTCTTTGTGTATACATGTTTTGCACATAGTTGGCTTGGTTGTTTTATATACTTAATGATGTATGCTTCAGTTTCCATGTTAATGCTTCATATGGCCATATGGGTATTTTCCTTCTGTGATCTTGTGTAAACATGGTGTTTAAACATGATTGCGGACCATCATCGTTAAGTTCGATAAACCTAGCTAGCTTTTCATATGTTTTCATGTTGCATTGGTTAGTTTATAAGCTCTGCAATGCGCTTAATTTTTATTGTGCTATAAGGGTTATTGATTTAGGGATAGACATGGTGTTTTAACCCTTGATAAATAAACCTTTATGGCTATGGAGAAATTCGGCAACCTAGTTGTAAACATGGTGTTTAGAACTAGGTGAAAACATTGTCTTTGTTTATATGCTTTCCTATCATGTGCATACACACCTTGCACCACGTACACTCATTAGGTTTTTATTCCTCATTAAACTAATTATGCCGCAAGTTAAGAATCTTAGGAGACATTGTTGGATTATTGGCAATTCTATCTACTCCCAACCGTCACCTTGGGGGTAGAATGTGCGTTTAAAATGTCTTACAGGCAAGATAAAGACTCTCACTACAAGGAAATTGAAGGATGGCTAAGAAGTGCTTTGTCTTATTCTTCCATGGCTAGAAAAATGCTAAGCATGGGGGAGACCCTGAATCTTCAACACGGAAGTGCAACATGACACTCTAGAAGATAGAATGATAAAGATCGTTAACATCTCCGGATCAATGCGCAAGAAGTCACCAATCTCATCAAAATTCTGCATGGTCTCAAAGGGAAAACACTAGGTATTTTTGGATATTTAGAAGCCCCATGAAGTTACGATTCCAACAAATCAAGAATCAAGACAATCGGAGGTTCCTACAAGCGGTTATGCCTGAATCACCGAGTGCAACACGTCCTGAAATCAGTTTTGGACAGCACACAGCGCTGAAGTAAAACGGACATAGCTCCCTTGTTTGAACTCCGTTTTTGATGAATGACCACACGTTGGAAAGGTAATTTCATAAACTTTTCAATAGAGCTATATTTCGATATATTTTCTGTTCTGGGCAGAGGGGGAAATCCATGAAAAAGAGACAGCAAGGAGATGATGAGAACAAGAAAGAGGAGATGGTGATGACAACATTGAAGAGAAGGGTGACCAATGACTCCATTAAGCATACAAGATCAAATTCAGAAGTTTAGGAGCATTAATAAATCAAGACAAAAGCAAAAGCCACATCGATACATGGAGATGTCGGAAAAAGGCAACGAAGAATTACAAAGGATGGTAACATCTCCATGGACCTTCTCTTTTCCAAACACAAATGCTTGTAAGTATGCCTTCAACTTCAACTAGGTGCAACATTTTGTTTTTCTCTTCAAGCAATAACATGGCTACTAGGAGGACAACCTAGGTTTCTTTTTACTTTCAATAGATAAGCATGACCATGTGTCCACCTCGATGTTCTACATTGCCTATGCTTACGGAAAGATGATGAAAGTTGCCGCTTTGTTTTACCTACATGAAGTTATACATGTCTTGGCTAATTGCTCTATATAATATGATCTGAAATTAATTTAAATACCGGCTCTTTTATTTGTGGAGGTGAAATGACTATGCTCTAGACCCATATACACATCTTTGCTCTTTGATTTAAGTTTATGGATAGCCGGATAACTTGTTGTTTTTATGAAAACTTAACTTTTATGCTATCTACATATTTGTGATGCTCTTGCAAAGTTCTACCTACCAAAGCCATATACATATATGTTTTATGATAACAAAACCCGTAGATTGCAAACATATGTTTTGATGAGTTGGATTAGGATTGATTTCTATGGTTCGAGACTAAGAAGCTGGTCATTCCTTTGTGTAACGTTTTCATGCTAGCCTTTTTGTCCATGCATTGTGGGTTTTCACATCGAAAATTTCACAAACTTCGCCGGGCATCCTCCCTAAACCAAAAACATCTTTTTGTGATCACCTCCTTGTCCACAACCCAATTTGAGTATGGAGTAAAATGCTCGATGGAGATTCAAATATTCTGCAATATTATGGAATTTATACTTACTTTAGCAGTCATTTCCCCTCGCTTTTATGCTCGAGGACGAGCATCGTTCAAGCATGGGGGAGGAGTCATCTCTGACACAAATGCTATGTAAGTATTATGTTGCAAAAAGTTTTTGAGGAGCAAAAGAAAAAAAAGAAAAAAAAGAGAAAAAAAAGAAAAAAGAAAAATTTATGATGAGAAGAAAAGAAAAGTAAGAAAAATAGGAAGAATAAAGTGAAAAAAAAGAAAGAGAGAAAAAGAGAAGGAAATAAAATAAAAGTAAAAAGAATATAATAAAGATGCTCCTCGGATCTTTTTGCTTCATAAGTTCTCAAGTGCCTTGATGACACATCCATACTCAAATCTTCCAACCATGTGCAATCCGATAACGAGGACTTCACTCGTGCCTCGGGATCATCCATTTGCCACTTGCACATGTCCACTTATCTAAATGTGTGTGTTTCGTCCCTCTCTCTTTCCAACATTTATTTTCCATGGCCTTTTTGACGAGTCTCGGTAATTCCAATAGACCTCTCTCTTAATTTGACAATATTTCGGATGTATGTTTTGCTAGGATTGTTTTTAACCTTCCAAGCTCCACATAAGCCTTCCACCATCACATATGAGTAGAGTAGGTTGAAAATAATCTAGTATAGGCTTGAGTGACTTGATGAGATGAGTGTTCCATGAGCTCTTGCAAGAGATTTTCACTTATGTTTGATATGCATCTTTTTGAAAATCTTCCATGTGACAAGGTAATGGTTTGAAGTTCACTTAAGTTTGAGAGCATCGTGTTAAATGTGGCTTGTTCTTTATTGTTAGTCTATCTTCCATAATGAAAAAGAAGCGGTCACAACTTGAACTTTAAAAATAAATTCTTAAGAGAGAGCAATTTGTCTCGTCATGAATGACTAAGTGCGGGGATAACATTGGAAGGCAACGCCGATTTCCCTTTTAAGCGAGGACCACTTACTCGAGGACGAGCAAGGTTTAAGCATGGGGGAGATGTTGACGGTGAATTTCCGTCAACCTAGAGTACTTGTTATACATTGGTTTCGATTATGATTTGCAACTAACCCGCCACTAGGCATACTAATGATATAACAAGTTCACACTTGCATGTCGATTTTGGAGTTTGTTGTTTACGCGAGAAATCTACGCTAAAGAGGAGACTTTCGGGATAAGTTCACCAAGCACTTTGGAAGAAGATCATGAAGCCCGATAAGAGTCAAGACACGCGATGAACATGACTCCAAATGACCCGAGGACCGAAGCGTCAACATGCAAGTCTTCGGGGACTCAACCGGAAAACGGCGAAGCTTGCATAGCAAGGATTCAAGCCTAAACCGTGAAGGAAACGACGTCAAAGGCCCACATGCAAGTGCACACGAATAAGGGATCACGCGAGAAGCAACCGGGGAGAAAACCGGGCCCGAACCGGGCCGAAGTGGGCTCTGGGCCGGCCGGCCCCGGTCCGACCGGCCCGGCCCACTCCGAGGTCGGTTCGGTCCCCCCCTTTTGCCCTAGGTGTTCGTCTATTTATTCCCTCCGCCGCCGTCGACCGACCCATCGAACAAATCATCCTACCGACGCCAATCACCGAGAAAACCGCCGCCGCAAGATGAAGGAGAGAGTTAGATGAGCTCGTCGCAAGGATCAACGCCGGCGGAGAGAAGGAAGCAAGAGGAGGACTCCAAGCCGTTGGCCTAGGGGGTGTTCCCAAGCTCCATCGCCGCCATCTTCATCGACGACGTTCTCCAGGAGTTTCCATCACCCCTATGTGCTTCAATCCGTGTAAGATGATGGGGTAATGTCTCCGTTCATCCCTAGGATTAGATGGATGCATGCTATGTAATTGCTACTTGATTCGTGGTTCCAATCTATTGTTTTCATGTTGATGATGCTTTGATGATTAAGGTAGGCCACCGTGTTTTTCGGGCGTATGATATCCGCTACTCCCATAGATTCCATCAACATACCGTGTCCATCATAGGTCTAGTCACGAATACCTTCGCGTAGTGACAGTACGAGAGGAGGGAAAGGGCGAAACCGTGGTCACAACCCCCGTAGATTGGTTACCGCTTTCGTGTAGTAGATGCATACCATGTTATCCTAGATCCTAGGGAGGGAACGCTTATCTTTCTTAATCACTCTCTTGTGCTCACCCTTTACCATCTAGTTTAACCCTATATTTGTTTGATCAACTTAACATAGATTAACTTAGGTAGATTGTCTTTACTTTTAGATTAATACTCTCTCTCAAAGGTTTTCCATTCAACTAGATTAGTACTTAGTTAAGCGCTAGTAATCCCCTTGCTCCGCGGATTGACAAGAACCTTGGGAATCCCGTGGTGAAAAAGGTGTGGGGTCCGTACGCTTGCGGATCGTAGAGGGATACGTCTTTTATCCGTCAACAGTGACGCAGCGTGAGTTCCCTCCTGTCAAGTTTGCAGGCTTGCGGTCTGGCCAGTAGACAAATCTTTCCGGTTGGTGTGGATGTTATAACCAGGCCGGCAGCTGGTCCTGACAGGGGTTCCTCTGTGGAGTTGTCCTCGAACTCGGGCTCCTCGGGGTCCGACCCGAAGTCGAACTCGTATGCGGAGTCCGAGTAGAAACCGGAGAGAGGGTTGGAGTCCGAGTTGTAGCCGGGGGCAGTGTCGGAGTCCGAGTCGTACTCGGGTACAGGCTCCTTGCCGGCCCGGCGTGTAGTAGGAGCCTTCGTGTGGGCCCTGCTGACGTTGCGGGGGGCACGTGTGAAGCGCTCGCGGGGTGGGGAGTCCACATGCGATGGCTCAGTAGCCGACTCGCATACGATAGCCCACGGGGACGTCGAGTTTGAGTTGGAGGTGGATCCGAGCTCGAAGTCGGCGTGCTGGTTGAAGAGCGAAATTTCACCAAATTTGCCGGCGAGTTCGCCCGTGACTACTTCGGGAAGTGCCACGAGGCCAGTCTCCGGGTTGGGCGGCATGGTGAGGCGGCGTTGGAAAGATCCGGCGCCGTCAGCAGTGCAGACCCAGGCACCGAAGACGAAGGTGTCACCGCGGTTGAAGGCGACGGTTGGCTTGATGTAGACGGAAGCCGTCGAGTTCGCCATGTGATCTCGGGCGAGAGCCCCTACCTGGCGCGCCAGCTGTCGGTGTTTTAGACCGGCAACCTACTAAGGGGAGTACCCGAAGTAGATGAACGTGGCCTCGCCGAGATCGGTAACTCGAAGGAAAAGACACATGGCACACAATTTAGACAGGTTCGGGCCGCGAGGTGCGTAATACCCTACGTCCTGTATGCTGCGTGGCTCCGGATTGATCGGGTGCGATTACAAGATGATGCAATCTGATGCGTATGAGCGAGATGATCTAGAGAGGGGTCCCTGCCTCGCCTTATATAGTCCGGGAGGCAGGGTTACAAGTCGGTTCAGGGAGAGAGTACTAGTCGAGTACGTCTAGGAGTCCTCTACACAGTGCGGGACTTGTACAGCTTCCTATCCGAGTACTTCTCCTCCGTAATCCTTGTGCTTCACGCCAGCAGGTGCCGTGCAGCGCAAGTCGAGTAGTCCCAGGGGCCCACCGAGTAGGCGGTCCTGGTACCCACTGAGGCAGTGGGCCCAGGGAGGTCCATACGACACTTGGGGAATGAGAACTGTAGAGATCCTGAACTAATTCGTCTGGGGGATAAGTTGACGAAGGATAGAAAGGCATGGGTAACTTTCCGGTAGAGAGGGGATAACTAAAGAAGTTTGGGACTCATGAGGATCACGGATAGAATCAAGGCACTACTTGTCGCTCGTCGGGGCCAGAGAGAAAAGAGCCACAGAAAGGGATGAGAAGGGAGCTCTAATGTCATAACTCCTACTAACCAGAACTAACGTGGTGAACTACAAAGCCCGTTTGGAGCTGTCACCTCCCTAGGGTACCACAACTATTCTGTTGAACCGGGAAGCATCCCAAGGTACCGGAAAGTCTAGTCACCGCGTCTACACTAACCAAGCACTACTTTACCCCGCGCTAGAGCAAAGCAAACACGTTAATTAGAAACTACTAAATCACAATCGAGGATCCTAAGAGTGAACAATGAAATGACTTGAGACTTAGTTACTCACGAATTTGAACTTACAAAGTATCCCGGGTGTGGACGACTGAAGGTATACCGCACCCGTCGAGGTACAAGAGGAAGACGGACTCCGGCTTCTACTCCAACACTCGACTCTCTCTCCCTACTAACTGAATGCTAACTTTTGGAGGGCTCTGCCACTTGCTTCTAATCACTTGTGTCCTTCTACGAGGCGCCTGGCTCAATTTATAGCCCTAGTAGGTCAGTGGCTGCAGGAGGGGGTACTTGTAGGCGAGAGGGAGCTGCAGTGCCCAGCGAGGAGGTGCGGCAGTATCTCCAGGTGCGGTCGGCCCTATGATCTTCACCGCCTTTGATTGAGCGTCTGTAATTTGGTCCCTGAGGCGGTTAGAAGGTGGTTGTGGGTCGGTTTGCTGCGGAGAGGAGGTGCGGCCGGATCCCTTGGTGCGACCGGCCCTGGGCCCTCGTGTCATACACTCCGGAGCATGCTCTTTTGTGTAGATGAAGTGTTGGCTGTTGCCCAAAGTTGGTTGATCACTGGTTTGTGGGTCCATGGATCCAAGTGAGGCTAATCTTGTCCTCTGGATTGAACCGACTTCACTCCTTCGATCAGGACTGCTCGAGGTAGTGTTCCCTTGGATGATCGAGGCCCTGTGGCTCGTCTGGCTAAGTTGGGCAGGTGCGGCCGGCCTAGGTGGTGTGGCCGCACCTGGAGGTTCGGCTGGCCCTGAGTGGTACGGCCGGCCCTGCCTCCTGGCCTCGGTGCATGGTTTTTGTGGTTTGTTTGATTGATCCCACACGATCGTGTCGAGTTTAATCGTTCAGATGCCGGTGCATGGAACCTTGCTTGGTAGGAACCTGCATAGGGGGGTAAGGTAGGTGCGGTCGTATCACTAGGTGCGGCCGTGCCTACCATATGTGGCCCGGTGCTCCGGAATTGCCCGCTAATCTTGATCCTGCAGATGAAAACTCAACACAACTCGTGGAACTTCGTTAGCACCTAAAACATGCATGAAATTGGTGCCTTGCCTAAGGACTTGGTCCCCTTGGATATTATGCTAGATGTAGAGGTATTTGGCATAGTTTGGTGTTGATCGGAGGAGGTTGATAGGTCCGGCCGAACCTAGTAGGTTCGGACGCACCTACTCCCTGACACGTCTCGTGTCACAATTTTCCGTGAGGCATAACTTCTGCATCCGGACTCCGAATTGGGTGAACCAAAACTCCATTTCGATCATCTCGACGAGAACTTCACAATGGTGCTATCAAACTAAGCATTTGAGGTTGTTTGTAAAGATGCTTTATTTGTGCTACAATGTCTCATTATGACCTGCATCCAAATATTCACCAAAGCTCGTGGAATCTACTAGTTTATAACCCTACAACTATGATACAAGCTTTTGATGGAGTGAAATTTGTTCAAAGTTGAGGGTCGAAAATAGGGACTTAACGACCGTCAACAGCAAGTGTACCAGGGATGGAACAACTCCGGTCGTCACTTCTGGCACTGCCCATATGCATGGGTAAGCAATGTCCACAAATTTCCTCATCATCTTTATTTGGTTTGGTAACATTTTCTTGCCTTTTGCAGTACTCCACCCAAGCTGAGAACTGTGGTTTCTCGCAATGGGTGGATCCACCAGCTATTGATCCCTATCAACAGTACATCGACTACCTCGAGGATGTCGTCATCTACAACCTGAAGTGGGAGCTGTCGAAGGCATTGGCTTCTCCAGATCCATCGTCTAGTGCAGGAGAAGACCGGTGCTGTAAATGTTTGACCTGCACTTGTGAATGCCACAAGAAAGATTGGTCCCCTCTACCTTCACCACCTCCACCCCCACCAGGGTACTACATGTCGTCGCAACACTCCGGGGGCCCTATGCTCTCTGGGCAGTTCTCGTACAACTAGATTCATTAGGAATGTTGCAATGAAATTTCTAAATTCCCTAAGGTATGTTATCTGTATGTAAGGTGCATCGTTAGGGTACTAGCCATTCCAAATGTGTATTTTCTCTCGTTAATTAAAAAAACTAACCGCTGTGGCCCATGGCGGGAGGCCACATGCAACCGCCGTGGCCCACGGCGGTTACTGGGCAGCTTCATGCTGCCATCGGGGGCACTGCAACCGCCATCTGCCACTGCCGTCTACCACCGCCGTAGCCCACGACGACTTCCGAACCACCGTGGCCCACGGCGGCTAGGCCTGAAACCGCGGTGGCCCACGGCGAATGGTTGTCAAAAGTGTAAAATTTTCAAACCGTCGTATATTTTTGCAAAATGATTTTAAAAAAATATTAAAAAATTCTTTCTGCTAACTACTTGGATGATGAGCTCTTGTCATGGAGAAATCTTGTGTCGATTTTTGTGTGTGTACATCTGATATTTTGTAGAAGAGCGCAAAATGATGGTGATGTGGATCTGCTCTGATTTTCCTTCTTGCGAATGGAATCTCCAGTGGTTGCTGTCTTGCTGATTAGAGAGGGAGAGAGCAGATACTTAACAGAGGAAAAATATGAGCTCGAACTGATGTTTGCAGCTGTGAAGTGAGCTAATGGCAATACAAGTATACAACATATTGCCACAGCTGATCGTTGTAGATGCAGCAAGTTAATTAATATTTTATCTTTTGACATCATCTTTAAACATCATGGGTTGGAGAGCCAGTGTCTACATGTCAATATTCTCTCTCCACCAGACATCACTTAAGACGCCATGGGTTGGGACTGCCCAAACTAATCATTCTATTCGTTTGGCTGGTGGCTGATGACTGATGCTGGTTTGTTCTGAGGGAAAAATACTGTTGGCTGATCGCTGGTGGCTGGTTTGTTCTGAGAGAAAAGTACTGTTAGCTGGTGGCTTATAAGCCAAGCGAACAGGGTGATACAAGAAACTATTTAATCTGTGACATAACCATTCTGTTGCGGATTAAATAAAATTCGTCGCAAATCAGCATCCATGACGATTTACGTTTTCGTGGTGGAATGAGCGTCATTGATTAAATCTCTCGACGTTCCCTTAATAAACGTCGCGATCCGTGACGTATCTGAATCGTCACGGAGCAGCCCGAGGCCCATGCAGCCCAACCCATGGCTCACTATCCGTGACAAAATAAAATCGTCACGGATTGCTACTGACATGGCAGCTGACATGGACGATGATGTGGCATCCTAGGTGGACAATGACGTGGCATCCTACATGGACGATGACATGGCATCCTCCATGGATGATGACGTGGCATCCTGCGTGGACGATGACATGGCATCCTACGTGGACGATGATGTGGCATCCTACGTGGACGATGACGTGGCATTCTACATGGATGATGACGTGGCATTCTACGTGGACGATGACGTGGCAATTAACACACCAAATTTCAATCATTTTTCCATCCCAATTCATTCAACAGTAAGCAATCGGGGAGATAAATTTATTGCAACAGTAACATCCCAATTTTAACATTTAACAGTAAGTAATTCCACCTCACAAGTAACGGCATCACATGTTTTACAATTCAGAATAATAAAAGATCACATGCATTTGTTAATCACTAGTAGTGCAAAAGCATAGAAAATCAAGTCTCCTCTTTCCTTCTAACTCGCTTGTTACTTGGATGCAAGCGATCCTCGTCCAATCACTTCTAGTGGCTTGCTCCTTGCGATCGATCCTCGCCTCGAAAGAGCACATTACCAAATACTAATAGTTAGAGGGTAATGTTAAAGTTCTCAAATATTAAGTGTCAAAGCTTTTAGTACTCAACTAGATTCTTGCTTTAGACGAATCAAATCGGACAGGGACCAAACTGATCTACTATGACAGGTAACAAACACCAATATTCCAATCATTAAGTAATTGATTATCACCATGAGACATTTGAGTGTAATTTACCAAAGAAAGTACAGGTGGCAAGCATATACTGAAAGTTGAAAATAAAAGAGTAGTGAACAATATAATGTGTTGACATCTGACAACAGAGGAATAGAGCTAGACAGTACCAACATGAGTACATAATCACTATTGTTGGTACTGAATGGCATAAATAAAGTGAAATCACTATTGCATTTCTCACTATCAAAGTACATAATCACCCTTTTAGCAGTTAATTGGACATGTGTAGCTAGATGAACCAATCAAGTCATAACAGGTTCAGTTCCATATAATTACATCTACTTAACAAGGTAAAACCCCACAGGTTCAGACATTCAGTTGGCATTTGGTCACATTCAGTTGACATCATTTGCCTTTGGCTGAGCCATCGTTACCATCAACAGAAATCAAAAAATTAATTAGAATTCAAAAGTGTGGAATTAAGTATATACCATAGTGTGCCATAGCATTGCTCTCGAAAATAGCACCATTCGGGGTCTCCAGAACAGGAACCTGAAAGAAATTGGTAGTTCCTGAATATCAATACATAAGTGCTCCGAGTTGTGTGCACATGAAAAAGCAATCAAAAAGCCTCCTACATAAGTGATAGAGGTGACATAGTAGTGTCATTTAACCCTAATAGTGCAGATGGTGAAATCTAGCATAAGGTAGATCAGTTTCTATTCATAAGCATTAACCATGCTACCACTTGTGGAACCATTTAAGATAGGATTGCTTCACATGCATACTTCTTAAACCCGTTAACAAAGGAACAAAACAGGACAAAATGACACTTATGTTCGTCAGCATCAACAGTCAGTCTTAGTCATGCAACCTAGCAGAAATTGTTTGGGAATTTGAGAGGTTGGCACTTATCTGTAGCTAGAGCGGCTCCTCCTCCCGCTCCTGCCCGTCTGCTGCTCCGCTTCGATTATTTTTTAAAAAAGGTAAAGACCATCATTTTCACTTTTTATCATGGCCTCCTAAGCGACTTTATAGTTACTTCGCTTTGGAACAATTTTTCCCTCCTTTATCATGGTCTCAATCATGGTTCGTTAAACATTATGGTGCACCATGAACATAGAACATATATGTATTATTACCTTAAACAAATACGTCAACATGACTAATTTAATTTTTCTTGAGGAGTAAATAAAGGAGAAAGAAGATACCCATTCTTAGAGCCGGATTTTATCTCTGCACGCAAAAGATCTCCAGCACTAAGATGGGTGAATCCAAAGTGTTCCACAATATTGGTACACTGTGTGCCTTTTCCACTTCTAGGACCACCTATGTGCCAACTCTTGGTCAGATACGAAGTGAATTCATATCCTTTGAGTGAATATATGCTATATGTCGATTGTAGAATTATATATTTATATATGCTATATGTCCCATATGTTTAATTAATTATAATTTATATTTTCAAAGATGTCATAAGCTTGTTTTCTTCCATAAGATAGCATATGCAATAAGAAAATGCAACAAGTGAATATAAAGGCATAGAGCACATACCTAGCACAAATACAACAGTAACATTCTTGCCACCCAACATGTTATCAGTGACCTGCAGGTAGAGCACCTATGTAAGATGAACCAAAGCTTGCAAATAGCATAATAATGTCTATAAGGCAAGAACATTTCCTTAAAAACCATGTAGGAAATATAATCTATAAGTCAAGAGTTCGAAGTTTGAACTATGATGATGACATGGAAGAGGGTTTTAACTTTTAATTTATCATGTCATGAAGCAGACAGGAGAACAAGTGAACCATCTAAGAAACTGATTAATTCTGAAATTTAGGCATAGATATGCAAGAGCAAAGAGCAAAAATGTAATAGTAGGAATGGAGGTGGGTCTGCAGCGGACCCACATCCACATGTATGCCATTTTAGGCTGGTTTCCGCTAAACTTAACCGAACCGTATGTAGGTTGGCGAACAAAGAAAAAAAAACTTGGAACAAACCGGCTATTGAGCGAAGGGTCGACAAATTTGAATTGTATTTTGATTGAAAAGTTAAGATCTTAACATTCTCGGTGAATCTACATCTTTCTTTGCGGTAAGTGAATTATCAAATATCCAGGTGATCAATAGCTCCAAGTAATGTAAGGTACCACCTCAGCCACAACCGCCGGAGCATCCACAGGTGTGCCCATTGCTCAGTTACTCTGCAATTAAGTTATAGTATACTTAAATATTTGCAACATTGTAAAATAGAAGTCCAAACTTGCATATTACATGGCATTCCTAATCCTATGTATGAAATAAAGACTTATAAGGGGGCCGAGATTTTTAAGAATTCAGGAAATTATCCATTTTCTCTACTTATTCAGGGAATATAACGACAGATTAACAAAAAGGGCATACGGGCAGTTGCACTAATTTACAATTCATTGAGAATCACTCGAACTCACCCGACAATTTTTTTCTTCAAACGAAGGTCGAAATTAGTAGCGGTCTATTGTAACTAGGTCAGATCCGAACACAAACATCTTTACATTAGGGTTTGGGGTGATCTGTTTCGCACAATCAGCAAGGGAAGAGATGGGGCGGCATACCTGATACTCTGATAGATGCTCGTCGCCGGCGAAAGAGCCTAGAGAAGACCTCTGATAGGTGCTCGTCGCTGGGAAAGGGCCTAGAGAAGACGTGGCGAATGGCGCGGCTCCTCGCCCTCTGGTTGTCGCCGCCACGAATGGAGCACCAATAGAAGAGAAGAGAGGAGAGACCAGGGGAAAGGAAAAGTTGAGATGAGGGGGAGCCGGGGAAAACGTGAACGCGCCAGTTCGACACATCCCACCACAGTACCTTCTTCGAGCCCGCTCATCGTTCACATCTTGGGCAGTGGGGAAGACAAGCACCAGATCCCCTTCCAAATTGAGCTCGATGTGTGAACCTTTCGATGAATACCGGAGACACCACACCCACCAGTCATGAACCGGGATCTACGCGCACAGCAACACGGGAATCGAAGAAGGTAGCGAGGCGGCACGGGGAGGAGGAGATGAGGAGCGAGCTCGCTTACCTTCCTGAGCAGCAGCGCGCAGCCAAGCGGAGGCTGGAGGTCGCCGGGTGGAAGCGGCACCATCTTCTCCGCCGCCGATAGGCTTCTCCTACCGGCTGGTTGTGTGGTGCGGCGCAAGGGGCTAGAGAGGGAGGGAGATGGGGAGGTTGACGCCTCCAACGAGCAGATCTGGAGAGGCGGCTCGAGTGCCTCGCCGGGAGAGGAGGAGGGAGCGGCGGAGGGCACGTGGTTGGCGGAGGATCTAAGGAGGCGGGGGTACTGGGTGGGTGAGGTGCTCTGAGCGAAGGCCGAAGGGTGGGTGAGGCGGCGGAGGAGGAAGGAGAGGAAGGATGCGCCTGGTGGAGAAGTGGAGGAGGAGGGGGATTGGGGTTAGTGGAGTCAATATATATAAACATCACGGTGAATGTCGACTGTCCGATCGCGAGATCGACGGCTCCCAACGACTGAGGTGTTGGTGGGCTGACGTGAAAGTGGGCCGCTTTAAGGTGGGCATGTGTGGCTTAACGTTTTCCTTTTTCTTTTTCTTTTATTGCACCATTGTGAAGTAACACATACAAATATTGATCTTATATAAACTAATATATTTTGTATATCTAATAGATTATATAAAAGTTGACTAGTAAAAATTTCAATATAATTCTAACTATTTTACCATTTTTACTAATTCAAATGAATTTCTGTGAATTTATCGAAAATAATGGTCAAAAATGGTCCACCAATGAATTTGAAGTATATTTATCTCAAAAATGGTCAAACTTTTTTAAAAATTGGCATGGAAACATATTTTAGTCTCACAAGTATATGATAAAAATCCAAATGATTTTTACAAAGTGGCACAATACATTGTACACAAATAGGACACAAGTCTCACATAGTTTCCTAAAATTGAAAACAAACTTTGAGATTTGAACAACTAATAACGTGACCAAACTTGTATGCACCTCAATTTTTGACACCATCTCGACCATAACATTAGAGAATATTAAGTTATATTAGTAATTATTATGAAAAAACATGTTTTTTATATTCTCTTTTTAGTTGGAAAAGATGTGTTGTATGAAAAGCAATCAAGAAATAGTAATTAAGAAACAATCAAACGGCACTGAGTAAAACATCTCGATTTTAGAAAAAATTAGGAAAAAGAATCACCCGATTTGGAGTTCGTATGAGGAAGAAAAACAGTTTACAAGTTTTATCTGAAGATTAAAAACAGAAATTGCACGTTGTATGAACTAACATGAACAAGTGTGTTTTCTCTTTTTAATCTTTGACTAAAACCTATAACTAGTTTTTCTGTCTCATACTAACTCCAAATTGGATGATTCTTTTTTCTAAAATTTTATAAAATCATGCTCTACCAAGATCTACAACTTTAACAAATTAAAGATGATTTCGACAACAGTTTATTAGGGAAAACTGAAACTTACATCTCGAATTTACACCATCATAATTCAAATAATATCATAAAATTCTCTAATGGTTCTATGAATTGACGTGGTAACATAATTTGGGTCCATAAACTTGTGATCAAACTTTCAAATGATTCCGGTAACAGTGGAACCTACGCTGTTTAGAAATGGATACATGTCTCACATAGTTTCGTGGAACATTACTTGAACATTGAAGTGTATCATACTTTCCGAAATTTTCGAATTCATATGCACTTCAAACTTTACCATAACCTTGTGTTTAGCTTATTATTGCAAAATACGAAGTTACATTAGCAATATTTGTGCAAAATAAATGATTTTTCTAATCGGTATTTAGGTGGAACTAGATAGAAGCATATAAATAGGATCGCGAAATAGAATCTGTAAGAAACAACATCATTAAAGAAAAGATCATGATTTTAGAAAAATTCAGGAAGAAAAAACGTCGAATTTGGATTATATATGACGAAGAAATACTAGTTACAAAATTTAATTCCAGATTAAAAGGAGAAATACCAACTATCATTGTGTTCTTCATCTTAAATCAGTGATGTGGCACAACCTGATTGGTTCAAACAGCCGCACCGGATCCAAGTGCGAGTATTAATATTCAAGAGATGGAAAAAAGCACCAACAATGTCTTAGCGCAGTGGTGAGAGATGATGCTTCACGTCCTCGGTGGCCAATGTTTGAATCCTCACTGCCGCATCATTTTTATGTTATTTTGACGTGGTACAACATAGAGTGTAAATGACATATATCAGAAACATCAATCATAAAACAAAATGTAGCTCAGTGGTAGCTCACCCGTCTTTGAACAACAAGGTTGTGGGTTTGAATCCCCGCAGCTCCATTTTTTTGCGCGGCCAGGCAGGGGCTCCGCAGCTCCATTTTTTTCGTGGCCAAGTCGGTGCGGCCGGGCGGGGCAGTGCGGCCGGCCGTGGCCTTGGCGCGGCCTGGTTGGGGCAGTGCGGCGGGCGGGGCCGGGTGTGGCCGGCGGGGGCGGCTGGGTGCGGCCGCGGCCAACCACTACCGGCCGGGACTGGCTGATCGTGGCCAGGGTGTGACCGGGCGCGGGTGCAGTCAACCGCTAGCACCATTTGTTATTTTTTTAAAATTTTTTCAATATTTCATTGCATTTATAACATGGCTATGTGTTATTTTTTTGATCTGTTTAGGATTTATTCATTTTTAGATTTTTTCCATTCATAACATGACTCTTTGTTATTTGTTGATTTTTTGTTTTTTTTAATTTATCAATTTTTTCCATTCATAACATGACTATTTATTATTTGTTGATCGCGACGAATCTGCTAAAATGTCGTAGCGTTGTGGGCCGAATCGCGACGAATTTAATAAATGGTCGCAATGTTCTGGGCTTCAATATCCATCAGTGCACATCCGTGACGAAAAACCAGAATACGTCGTAG
This sequence comes from Cenchrus americanus, assembly GCA_947561735.1. Lineage (NCBI taxonomy): Eukaryota > Viridiplantae > Streptophyta > Magnoliopsida > Poales > Poaceae > Cenchrus > Cenchrus americanus. The sequence continues at coordinate 196,961,235 of OX387242.1, forward strand.
AATCGCGACGAATTCAACAAATCGTCACAGTGTTCTGGGCTTGAATATCCATGAGTGCACATCCGTGACGAAAAACAGGAATACGTCGCAGACGTAGTGCTCTTCATGATGTTTTCTGAAAACGTCGCGAAGATTGCGTCACAGATTAAATAGTTTCTTGTAGTGGAATGTCATGTTTGAATGGATGATAGGTAGGATCATTTATCCTTGGTCATTGTGACACGAAGAAATAAGACTATCAAAAGATAATGGAGGGAGTATAATATATGATTCTGGCATGTGTTATAACCACTTTGACTTTGTAGGGTTACCTCGACCTGGAGTACTACATGACGCAGCACCTGACGGAGAAGAGCGACCGTGTACAGCTTCGGCGTGCTCATGCTGGAGGTGACCACGGCGCGGAAGCAGCTGGAGCGCGGCCGGTACGTGGTCCGGAAGGTGAAGGCGGCGGCGGACCGGGGCAAGGACCTTTACGGGCTGCACGAGCTCCTGGACCCGGTGCTGCCCGCGTTGCCGTCAGCGCCGGCTGGGCTGGAGCAGTACGTGGACCTGGCGCTCCGGTGCGTCGAGGAAGGCCGGCGCGGACCGGGCGTCGATGGGCGAGGTGGTCGGTGAGATCGAGCGCCTCATCAAGGCTCCCGGGGTCGGAACCAGGAATGACTCAGCGTCTGGTTCCATGGTGAGCTGCCGTCGGCGAGGGTGGAGCCCCCTTGAAGCGCGCTGCCGGTATACGTAAGCGGTATGCGAAGCTGCATTTTATGAAAGTGATCAAGTGACCGTGCGTATGTAAGAACTACTCTTAACAACCATAGAATCGTGTCAGCTTAAAGATAATGAGTTTGTGAGAAAAATCATTAATTAAGACTCGTAAAGATGATGAGTTTTGTTTGTGTGGATCGTCTATGAATATACAAGCCAATTGGCAGCATCCATGTTTTAAAATACAGCAATCAAAATACGGGACCAAACAGAAGTGGAAAGCTTGTCTACAGATTAAAAAGAAGGGAGATTACACTAAGCATCTAAAGCTCAGATGCTACTACATTTGTACGGCTTTCTCATATGTTCATTAGATACATCAAACAGCTGGGATAGCCACAATAGTGACCAACGGGAGCCTTTTTCGTCCGTCCTTTACATACAGCACGGCAAAGATTTGATTTTCAGAGTTCCTGTCCCACGTGTTATCCATTCCACAAAAAAAAGGATAACAGAAACAATGTACTTGGCAGAATGTCATGCCATGAGAATCTTCCTCCACCAGCTACGTGTAGATCCTCGGGTCGGGAATAGGTGCCTCCGCATTCACAACTCCATTCATGCTGCTCATGCTGATGCCAACAACACCGAACAATATCTTCCCCTCACAAATTGAGGGCCAGATCTGGCTGCAATGCAAGTGTAGCTCGCCTACAGAATAACTCAAGGATTCTCAGTTGATGGAGTTACATTAATGCTCTGAGACCGAACTCTGTCGATGATCTTTTGCCTGCCGGTCAGATCTTCCTCATACCCAACAATCTGCACAAAAAACAGAGTGAGTTGACAATCCCTGCTAGATGTCACTAGTTACAGGACATCTTTACACTGACCTGAGATTCTGTCTGCGTCTCACTGAAAGGGTAGTAGGTAGTGGGAGCTGGGGAGGGTGCATGGGAGGAGTTTAAGCTTTGGACCTTGGTGCTGCCAGGTGTGCTGTCTTGCTTCTGTTGCCTAGAATAAGCAAACAGCAGTACCAGTAAGGGAAATCCACTGTGCAAGCCAAGTAACTAAATGGAAGTTCCTACATAGATGTGCTGGTCTGTGTAAATATTCATTTATTTGTATATGTGGAAGTTTTAGTGAGCAGGCATGATGATTGAGTGCATGTATAGCTCCTTGAAATACATAATGTACCAACTTACATATTCAACCAGCTCCTCGAAATGCCAAAGGAGTGTGCATCTTTCTGATCTTGAACAACAACAGAATTGTCAGGTTCAAATATCTGTATGAGTAAGTCAAGGATACAATACTAATACGTATCTAAAGTACGGAGTAAGCAAATCAATAGAGGCATTGATAACCAGAAGAATAGGATACACTCCTAGGAGATTGCACATCTTGAATCTGCAATTTTGAAGAGAAACAGGGGAGTTGACATATTTAGTTAATGTCCCATAAAGATGTTCCTGTAACAATGAAGTGTATGGATTGCAGTAACATTACCTTGGATGATAGGACCTCAATGGCATCCGCAACATCTGGAACAGAACTACTTTCGAGGTGTGTTTCAGTTCTTCCGATGTTTCCACATGTAACATTAGACTGGCCAGAAACAGATAGCAGTTTTCTTTTACTTACAGCAGGAGCAGTTGTTTCTTCATTAGCTGAGGCAACACCTGCTAAGCAAACATGATGAGTTTGTTGTAAAAAAAAGTTTCTTCTCACGACTTGTATAACAAACGATTACCGGAGTTGCGTGTTGGATTGCTAGTTGTTGCTTGACATTCACTAAGAAGCTCAGAGCAGCTAAATCTGGTTGCCTGTGTGGAATACTGACTGACTGTGCACAAATCGGCCTCTTTGTCCTGGGAAGTAAGTGGTTTTGGCTGAAAGTGATCAAAAGGGACAGTAGTATCCTGCAATGACAATTCACCATCTTGTTAAGCAATAATGCTCATGAGCTATCTTCCACAGAACTGAATGGAAAAGATGCGAATATGCTCAAAACCATGTATCAAATATGTACCTGTTTTACACATTCAAATAGCCACTCTGCAGTTATGGTCGGAGTTCCTCTTTTGGTGTAAGCCTCATACTTTGGACCGCTTGCAAATTTGCAGATAAGATGAGTCACTCCCTTGAACGCTTTTTCTGTAAACTTAGCACCTAAGGCGAAGCACAAGTTCTTCAGCAGAAATCTTTCTCTCTCTTCATATTGTGAAATACAGAATCGGAAGTTTTCAAATCCTGGGAATGGAATGCAACAGCGCAAAGGAGCGAAGATAGGATGGCTTCCAACATCTTGCAAGCAACCCTCCTTTACAAAATTTAAAATGTAAGAACTGGGAGATAGCCTGGCACTTTAAAAGCATAAACAGAGATGAGAGTAAGATCACAGAAGCATACCTCCAAACACATGCGTATCCATTGAGTTGAAACAAATGTTGAATGAGAGAAGTCACAAAGTGTGCCATTCCGTCCATGACACTCAATTGTGTAATCCACAACTGTAGATTGTACATCATTCACCACAACACCCCCACCTTCTCTGATCCAATCAACAACCTCAGGTCTCTGATTCAGATGAATATAACCAGTTCATCAACAGAAATGAAAGCAAGTAGAAACTAAATGTTTATGCATAATTAAAAGAAAAATAGGAACTATCTAGATTATTATAATTGCACCATTTTTTTAGCTTTGGTGTGCTACATCCAGTAACTTTGGGTGTTAAGTAATTTTTGAACAAGTTGAACGATGAACAAAAAAAATATTTTGAAAGTTTTAACAACATAATTTACTGTTTGACTTGAGCATCCCAGTCATCAAATGAAGGTTGGATCAAGAGTCATCTTTAAAGGACAAGGGAGGTGGCACAAATTAGGAAATGATGCGAATACAGGAAGTGGTGGAATATTAGCAAAACAGCATACCTTATCATGTGAAAATGAATTTGAAAAGCCAAATGTTTTCCCTTTGAAAACATTTGATCTGCTACTTCCTGAATTCACAACAGATGTTCCTTGAGATTTGGGATGGTACTTGCTCATGTTGACCGCCCCATTATGTTGGCTTGATTTTGCAGACCTGGTTGCTGATCGGGTTTTGTTCATGCTGCTTTCACGTTTGCCTCTTGCTGGTTTTCTTTCAGATGACATATCTTTTTCAAGTTGCTTGTCATGTGAGTCATTAACAATTGGGACATGAAAAATCCCATGTGAGCTCTTGGCTACCTTCGTTTCACGTGTATCAGAAAACTTTTCCATAGTCACTTGTGAAAACTCTACATTCAAAAGGTAGAAGACAATGAAAGTGATGCCAAGCAAGGACGATATTTGTTGCAAAAATTTTCACACAGTCGTGAAATACAACTAAATCTGGTACCTTTCAAGAGTAGATCAGTAGCCACATGAGTTGGAGATACTTTTATTTCCTTTTTTGCTTTATTGCAGTCTTCTAACCATGTTACTTTCACTACATTTATTACACCCCATGAAGCCAGACGTCTTACTTCCTTTTTTTCGCTGCCAAGTCAAGAGAAAGCATGATCAGCTGCAACTGCAACCAGTTCAACAAAATACTAGGGTATACAGAAGAAATAGTTGCAAGAACTTACTCCTCTGAAGGCGCACCAAGAATGATATGAGTAAGCTTCTCATTTAACAAAATATGCCGGGATCCACCACCGTTGCGTATCATCATGAGTAGCCTTAAACACTCTTTCTCTTCAAAGCCCACCAGAGAAATTCTGCAATTTGATAAATATAGATCATCATTTTCTGCCTCTGAGTCCTCAGCAACATGACTATCAACCTGCATCTCATTTGCCTCTTGGACACCAGGTGCACCAACAATATCAGTGTTGCTGATCTTTGAAGCATCACAAAATGAAGCAGGCACATATTGTGACACTGATGCTGAATCATCGACTGACATTGCTGCAACATGTTGGAAACTTGCACTTGCACTACTGATCTCCGGATTGTGTTGCTCTTTGGGTGAAATTTTTAAACCACTAGAAGCAGATGAACTCTGACAAACATGGTAGCTATTTTCATCTAGGCAAGCTTCATGCCAATAACAAAATAAGATCAATATGTTAGACTAGCCACGGCCCAATTAGTAACAATTACAGTAGAAACAAGCAAATCACAGCAGAAAAAATAGACCCTGTGGGTATGATATTACCTCTTCGAGCAACCGATTGTTCAACCCATCTCGGATTTACAATGTAGATATTACCCCACCTTTTGGCCACGACATATTTGTCACCTCCAGGTTCGTAATAACATGTTAAGAAAAGTTTCTTTAAGAATATTGTGGCAAATAACAAGTGCCCATAGCAATAAAAGTATACCGAGCTGTACTGGAAATCAGAATTATTTAACTAAATGCTTAACTCCTAATGGTATTTCTTTCAGTGTTGTTTCACCATCTTGACAATGCACAGATGGCTTTCAGGAATTCACAGTGGTGATGTGCATCCATCGCTCGTCAATTTAAAATAAATTTGGATATCTCAACTTTTCATTGCCTACCACAACTTGCTTGGGACAAAAATATTGTACAGTTGTAGAACTCAACTTTACATCAACATTTCATTTCATGTTCTTTGGATGCGAGGAAAATGAAATAGACAGTGCACATGCAACTAATATTATTGAGTTGCATGCACCAACCAATTCAACCCAAAAGCTTAAGCTGATAGGGAAAGGTGGGCAATTCACTTATACTCCAACAAATATATACAGAAAACATCAAATACAGAAAGCATCAAAGGATATATTTGCAACTAAATGGGTGCACTTCCGCGTAAGACAGGCTGAAAATTGGCCACCATTCTGTACAATTAGTTTCTCCAATTCTTTTCGTTCAACTGATCAAACAAAGAAAACTAAAGCATCAATAATAGAGGGTGACCGTTGAATTAAATAAAGGTGTATTGACAGATATGGTTTTTGTAAGAAGGCAGCTGACAGTAGCTCTGAATGAGCTTGGAAGCTCTTTCTGTCTATAGGCTGCAGTTCACTACCTTGCACTTGAACTAATTAATATTATCACTTGTCAGATTTACTTAATTTTCAGGACATTTATACATTCTTCGATGCACATGTTTGACAAGAAAATGTAGCACAATATATGGCACATGGGATCTTTTCTTTTAGAAAAAATATTTGGCGATTTTTACGTCACTGAACTCCAAAGTACTTCTACAACAGAATGCCCTCCACCTCTGGTACCTTTTTTTCCTTTTGACTGCACACTGCATGGTCTAGTCCAATCTCAAAGTGGAAATCGAGAAATATTATTCTCAACTGACACCAGCAAATTGCTGATGGCTATGACAAAATTTAAAAGATGGAAAAAAGTCATTTATCATCATCAACTTTAATGTAGAAGCAAAAAATGGCTCTCAACTTTTGAATATTCAATAATGTCAGCCCTTTAGTCAAAAACAATAAGGACATGTCCGAAATCAGCAGATTAGGATCCAAATCACAAAAATGTAGTCTAAGTGTGAACTAATTGTAAAAGTTACCAGAGTAACTCCCCCCTTCCTGCTCCTCCAAACAGTGATTTTCAGTAAACATGCAAGAAAAAGGCATGAATCTTGAAAGAAGGAAAAAGTGGAACTTACTTCCAAAACCAAACTGAATTTAATTCAGCTGCACATACCTGGATTCAGTTTGGTGACACAGATATTCAATCCAGCAAAGGGAAGAATCCTGTAGGGCTCATGAGGCACAACACGATGTTCAATCCAGCATTGTTCCAACCAGTTCATGGTGACAACGGGCTTCTTCAAATTATTCACAGCATACTACAAACACAAATGGAAGCATCCACATCCCTATTAGTCAGAGCCTCAGAGGCCAACAGGGCAAGGGCGCAACAATACAAATGCTGAGAGAACATGACATCGCAAAGCAGTAATTCTTACTGGCTATACAGCAGTCATAAACCTTCAGTAACAGATCATTCCAAGTTATTTAAAGTCTAAACCAGAAGTTATTTGTCCACATCCAAAGTACTTGTTCCAGGCTTATCCGGTATTTTAGTGATAGGTTCTATTCTACAGGAACTGGGCGATCCTAACACCAACATGAACAGTAAATCAAGCTATTGTAAAACACATTTTTAAGGTTGTGGACTGTGGTCAGCAAGAAATAAATTGAAAATAATCCATAGCAAAACACCATAAGTGATTGTAGTTGGCTGGTGGCTTATAATTAATATATATTTTTTTTGACAATAGATGACTGATAATCTCCTTTTGAGTCAAAAAAGAAATATTTACCAGAAATAATAAACATTATCTTGACCAACTAAGACGAATTAGCAAATCTAAACTTGATAAACTCTAGTAATTTTAAAATTACAAGGCAATTGGCACAACTCTGAAGAAACTAACAAAGATAAACAGGGAATATAAACAAGGCCTAAATGACACTTACCGCTTATAGCACCTAAGGCTGAGTCCAACAACAATATGCAAAAGCATATATGCCTTCCCTGCAGCACTGTGCATCACCGGAGGGTGCTCCAACAGATGAGGCAAAGCACTAAGCATTTTGCATTGCGAGGAGAGAGGTGAGTTAAAAATGAATCGCCTCTCTCCTTGTATGCATTTGCGAGCGACACATTCGAGAGAGGAAGGAGGGAGGGGATGGGAGAGCAGGGGAGCGTTGGAGAGGAGGAAGAACGACGCGTATCCGACGGAGTCGCGGAGAGGACGGGAGGGCGGACTATGAGCGCCGTCGAGGCAGCGAGCTCCACCCGCTTGCGAGGAGAGGCGGACAAGAGGAGGGAGAGGCGGTCGAATCCGGTCCACCGCGTCGGAGGCCGCTACCCCGCGCCATGGATCCTGCTCACCGGAGGCAGCCCCGAGCCCGACCGCCGTGCGCGCGAACAGGGGAGGAAGCGGAGCAAGAGGAGGAAGGACGGTGGGAGCGAGAGCTCGCCGCGGGGCCGCGATCGGGATCTTCGCCCGCCGCCGCGAGGAGCTTCAATTAGCGGTGGAGCTAGGGAGGTCGGGCGAATCAGCAACGGCCGCGACCCCTGCTCGAATCGGCGAAGGAGCAGAGGCAAGGTGGCCGGCGCCCCTCGCGCTCCGCCTCCCATCTCCCCCGCGCGGTGCTCGGCGTTGCGCCTGTTCCTCCCGCGGTTTTTGCCTCGTGGGTATGGTTCGCTGTTGAATATCTCCAAGGACTTAGCTTTGGATAGGGGCGCTTGGAGACTAGCCATCAACTTCCTGAGCCATGACTTCTTCTACGTGTCTTTATGTTGTTGGTACCTTTGGGTTTCATATCTAGCCTACCCCGACTTGCTTGGGACAAAAGGCTAAGTTGTTGTTGTTGTTGGTATGGTTCGCTGTTGGAGAGACAATGTTTTTCCCTCTCCAAACTCTACTGTACACACGAGGCAATTCTATGTTTGCCTCTCCGATTTGCAATTCATTGTTGGACTCAGTCTAACTAAAAATGCCACTGTAGACAACACTGCACAGCTGTATATAGTAGTAAAGGGATTGTTCATGTATTACAATGCCTTCGAGTGTTTGTCTGCAGTAATCTAACAAAGACTGCTTTGCATGCTAAATAAGACTCATGGAAACTAGTATTACTAAGCATGTGTAACTTCTCGTACACAGTCATACTACATTAGGTGCAGTAGAAATCAGCAGAGGTTTCCACACCATGATAAACACTTTTAGCATAACTTATTAACTTACTTTGTATTTAGCAGCCATGACATCCTTCACAATTACAAAGTTCACGTCCACGGAGGATTTACTTTGTAAAAGGCCTCCCATGGCTGTCACTAGTTCTTCAATCTTAGCCTGTAAGAACCAAATCAAACTTGAGATGAATTAGTAAATTTACTAATGAAACTGTAAAATTAACGAAGGTTTGATAAATGCACCTTCTCATCCTTTTCAAAGCCTGAACAAAGTATCGTAACCCCATCCATTGCGAGGCAACAAGTGTAACTCTGTTTAGGTAGAAAACGACGTTCCTTGGCACAGGAAAGAACACACTGTGGTCCTGTCCAAAAACAAACATGGTCTTATGCCAAATTTTAAACAAAAAGGCAGAAAAAATGCACTAACACTGTAAAACACAAAATATTTTGAGCTCCATACTAACATGTAAACCTGACATTTATTCAAGAAAAAAAGAAGCCTGAAAAAAAAAGACAAACAAGTGTTTTATCATAGCTTCACTTGGAATGTTAGGGGAAGAAAATTTTACATAGATTGCATCCACATTTTTCAAGATCATGATTCTTGTTGATTCATGAGACAGTACATATTCACCACTACATGGACTAATCTAATATATAATTGTTTCAACATGATTCAGACCTAAAGCATGGAAAACTAATCACCAAGTAAATTGGGGTCTTCTTGCTGCACTTCTGAACTACTAACTTATCGAGGGAGCCAAACAGGAACACAAACAAAATTTATCCTTGGGAGTTGAGTCAAAACAGAATATTGCACAGCATACAAATTTCTGAAACCACCGCGTTCTTAACAAATCAAACATGGAATTACAGCCAACTTTGCATAACCACACATGCTGCATCCAATCCTTACCAGGGACAGACCATATATACAAATCCCACATAAGCTTTCATCCTCATTTTGTTTTAAACAAAAAGATTGATTGGAGGTAGTCACCCTGGTTTTTTATGGCCTTATCTGTTGGTCATTACCAACTCTGTTGGTCATTACCAACCTTAGCGCTAGCAAGGTGGGACTACTACAGGCATTCTTGCACCTGTTATCCTAGTGACTTAAATAGGATCAAGCTGGAACATCACCTATCCAAAATCAAGAATCTGGCTCTATATGGCAAAATTCAGCACAACAATTATCAACAAAATTGATCTGGTAGTTTTCGTGAGTTCTTTTCAAATTGTAGCCACTCTAGTTCGAAACAATTGGACACATTAATCACTAGAGTAATTGTGAGTTGTGACTTAACAAATCCAACCCTAACAGCAATGGTCATAGATCACAGATACACACACTTCTCAAAAGTGAAATCGAATACTGGAGCTTCGAATTATCAAGGCATTTTAAACAGTTCAGACTGATTTAACTGGTACCAGCACTATTCACTAGTAGATGTTAAACAAAACAAAACTGCACTAACCACCCTATAAAATATAGGTTTCAGCACACCTTACCTAGCAATTTGCAGCCTTTGGCCCTCAGATCGGCGAACTTCTCCTGCAGAAATCCACACCAAAATGGAACCAAGCATTGTTAGGGATTGGGGAAACCGAAGCGGCGGATTCGGAGTAACCAAGGGCGCGGCGTCGTACGTGGGAGGAGGATGAGATGACGTGGAAGTCGAGCGGCCCCGTGCGGCTCGGGTCAGCGCAGAGGAGGACGTTGGCGCCGTTGAGGCGCAGCGCGTCGTGCACGGCGTCGAACACCTCGGGGGCAACCAGGTTCCGCGACAGGAACACGCTCGCGCCAGCGAATGTCGCCGCCCTCCGCCCGCTGGGAGGCCCTGCGGACCCAGAGCTGTAGGACGGCGTCATCAGGTAGGAGCGGACGCGACGCGCCGCCGGCGGCGAGTTGAGGGAAGGAGGCGGGAAGCGGCGGGGGAATTGATTCTTTTTTTTGTCAGAGTTTTACCGAGGGGACCGGCGTGGTATGTGGATTGTAGAACCGGACCGGGGGGGTTTTGCTTCAAGAGCCCGTCGGTGTACCCCGTGTGTGTGTTTGGAGAGAGGCAGGAGCGCAGCGGAGTCAACTGTTCCCATGGCTGTTTGGATTGGTAGGGGTGGGAGAGGGGCGGCTCCAATGAGAATATACTTGTATGAGTGTTTGATGGGGTGGTTTTGGAGCTCGGCTGCACTCCCGGGGGTTCAATTTGTTGTTTGGTGTCTTTTTTCTGTTCCTCGGCCCGGCCTGCGGGAGCTAAAAAGGTCCTCTCGGCCAGGCTCTACTCGTACGCCATTTTTTATCGTATCGCTGGAGCACGGCTCCGCTGTTCTCGAGGCAAGTGGTTGGGGGCGATTTTGTACTACTAGTCAAGCTCGCAGGTGCAAACCAAACACAAACATGAGAACGGGCAGAGCCCACTGTGGACCAGGAGCGTCCCAGTGGTCGGTGGATGACCGCTCCTTAGTGATGAGTGATTGACAACGGGTGTTGGACTGACTCTTGGCTTTGTGCGCAGGTGTAGGCTGCGGCCTAGTTCGTGTTGTTGCAGGTGAAGAACGGGCGCGAAAGGTCTTCAGCCTTGAGGGGCCTCCGGGAGATGGAGAGACAAGTAGGCTCGGTTCGAGGGACCGGTGGACGACACGTGGTGGTACCACATGGAAGTCCTGTGAGGGATGGATGGGACCTAATCCAAAGGGAACCCACGTCACATCTGTGTCTCCTCACGTTTCGTAATATGTGGACGTTCCGCATTGTGATTATGTGAGGCAAGGATCCGCTTCATTCCAAAATGAGCGTATCTGAGGTTGGATGCTGTCCATGCAGCGGCTTGACGCAGTACCGTTTCTATAGAGAACGGTAATGTATGTGGATGCTTTCATGAGTGCTGGCATGAAAGGTTCATTGTGTTCTGTGATCTTCTGCAGGTACACTAACCACGTTTCGTAAGTCGCTAAGTGTGTGTCGACTAACTTCCGACTAGTTATTATAGGGAGAAACGTGTATATGCCCTGCCACCGGCGCTAACTTTGAGTTTGGGCTTGATTGCCTTGTGAGGACGAATAGGACGCCTTTGCATCATGCTAAAGGTTGTGAAAAACTTAAAACTGAACCCATATTTGTGTCATGTGCTCTCTAAGGTGAAATTTTGCTAGTGTGCTTTGTCTTGTCTAGCCTCTCGTGTGCATAGATGTGTTGCTGTCCAGAATTTGTGATAGGACAGTTTGCTTGACGTTTGCACATTGTTTGAGAACCAATTTGTCCAGATGATCTGTACCAAAGTTGCTCCAAATCTAATTTAATTTCTACTCGCAAAAGTTCACGGTCATAGCCTTTGTCTGTCTCAAGTTATGCTTAGATTAGTGAACCTCTGCCGTGCTGTTTTTCCGGAAACCAGATCTGGAACCTGAATTAGTTGAGCACCTTCCTAACCTTTCTAGATTAACCCTTGCATACCAAATCGGTGTTGAATAATCTTGTTGAGTTGCTGCACAAATTTGGGAATTTTGGGGGCTTTGGTTCTTGAGTTTTGAATTTTGTTCACAACTGCCAGAATTTCATGTCATTGCGTATGTATGCTCGTTTCGAGTTCTGACATACAATCATACCTTGGTACACATGCTTACCCCATTTCTTAACCATGTGCTCTTTTTATCGTTGACCGAATCTATCCCCGTACACTCGTATCCATCTGATTCTCACTTTTGTCCTTATGTCCAGATGGACAACATTGGATCTGTGTCAGCTGATGTGGAAGCATGGACTCTCGTGAACTACCTCGAGGAGGGTGGATTTCCTGCCCTTTTGTGGGACACCACGAAGGACTTTGGGTACAGAGTGTATCCGAGTACTCGACATGTGAGGTCATGACCACGGGCTTGTCCTTCGTTGTGAAGTGAAGGTGAAGATCCTAGCGTGCCGGAAACCGACCCCTACTTGGGAAGAGTGGGAGTGTAAGGCCTGAGGTTGAACTGTGACCCCGACAACGTACGAAGGCTGCTTTCGAAGCGCTCTGGCCCCATTTTGTGGGAAGCACCACGACGGGGAGTGGCCGTGCGCAGCAAAGTGATTCCTGTACCTGAGCGACATGCTGGATCTCGAGTTGAGCGCGAAGCTTTTCTTTATTTCCGGGGAAACTCTTTGTAGTCTACGATCTCGTCACCTCAATTCGCTTTTCCGAAGCCATGTATGACACCTACCAACGGATGGTGGGAGAAAGTGTATTCTATAGACACCAAATCAATAGGTACCGAGTTAAAGAAATGGAGAATACAACTCAAGCGTTGAAGGAAGCTCGAACGATGATAGCTACTCTCAAGAAGGGAAGACGCAAGGGCAAGGCAAAGATACGAGAACTAAGTGAAGTTATCCATGAGCAGAATTTCCTGTTGCAGCATAATGACAAATATATGTTTGAACTAGAGAATCAATTGGAAGCTATAGCAGCTCCACCTCCAGAACCTGTCATTCCCGGACCAGAAGAAGAAGATGTTGAGGGGATTCAAGGAGAATCTGGAGTAGAGTCTGGACCCGCTTCACTGTAGTCTCTCTTCAGCATGGAAGATTCAACTAGTAGGAAGTAAAGTAAGATTAGCTTGTGATCTAGTTGGAAGTTGGAGTGGTTGTAATAAAGATCTGAGCCGTACGAGTGTAGTAGTCGTAAGAAACCCCTAGTGTGTGCAGCCACGTTTGGTCAGTTTGTGTGGTAGGCTGGACTCAAAGTTTTCTTTTGTGCAGCTCATCTACATTGTAATCCCAAGTGTTGTTAAGGTGATCCCGAAAACCTTTCATCGATGTAATGCCTTGGTTGAACATCTTCCTCAAGTGATCCTTGTGAAGGGATTAATTAATCTAGTTGTGATCAGATCTGAGCTCCTTGATGAGTATCAAACTTGTCCAAAACCTTTATGCCATGGTCAATTCGATCTCTCAATCTTGAACTTGATCTTTTTGGTCTTGCTCACAACCTTTTGAATTAAACAAATGTCACTTTTGAGTATGCATTGCATAGCGCATGCATGTGGGAGAATTGGGTGAACTAATGTGCATACTCATGAAAGATTTCGATATTTCCTACTTTATCCTTCGTATGTTTTCGTGACGCGTTATCCCATAACCAAAGGTGCCGTGACGGAACCTTAGGGCATCATGTGTGCTGCAGCCATGTGATTGCCACTAGGAGCGCGCTAGGTATCCTGGTTGTGAGAATGCGACTCGCCACACATACTCCTTTTGAACATATATTTTCCCTCTCAAACATTAACTCATTTTGTGGGTAATCGAGTCATGCTAACATGCATCACGAGCACCATACCGCATGAATAGGTGCATCATGTCTTCATAAGCATGTGCATCACACCGACTTTTAAAAACATTGCATCGTGATGTAATGAGTCAATAACACCCCGAATTCACAAGTTAAATAAAGTGTGAGCAAGATTGTTACGAAGTTCCCATACAAAAATGACTTTCCGTACAAAGAAATTACGAAAATCTTTTACTAGCCTTCCGTTTCTTCATAAAAATCTGTTGATGATCACTTTTCAACTTTGTCTCCTTCCTTGATCCTGATATTTCCTTAGCAGACAATTAAATCGGCTAAGTCGAAGAAGTACAAGTAGAGTTTCTTGAGCAATCAAGGTTCTCGAAAAAGTCAATGTTTGAAGTCATCCTGGCGGCGTGCGCCCTTGGCCGGCGGGGTTGCCCCGCCCGGCCCCCCTGCGTGCACGGAGGGTCCGCCTCCCTGGTGCGGCTTCGTCGCCCGTGCGTCTCCCCGTTGGCGGATGCGCGAGGCCGAGCTCTCGGCCGCGCCGGACGGCCGCTTGCTCGATGAGAGTTTGCACCTCGCGGTGCGGTCTCGAGCTCCTCGGGGTCGAGGGTGCCGCATGGCGTGCAGCAACGTCGCGGCGGCGATGAGCTTTTGGCTCGCCCGTGGGGGTGCGTCCTCGTTGTCAACGTTGGGAACGGTGTTGATGCGGTCACGGACCTGTCGGCCCAGCTCCCGCCATTGAGGCGCGGAGCAGCCGCACAGTCCGGTATTCTTCCGCCAGCTTTGCCTCGAGCTCGCGGGCTTGGGCCGCCGGCGCGCGTCGGCGTCGGCCCCGGCGGGGAGCGCTTGGCCCCCGCGGCCATGCGCGCGGCGATCCCCCGGGGCGGGGTGATCTCCCCATCTCCGCGCCGGCCGCGCCGCCGGCATTGGCCGGTCGTTGGTGATGACGGCGTAACACTCCCGCGCGGGGTCGTAGCTCCCGTGCCGGGAGTCGTCGGAGCAGCCGAACCGCAGTGGTCCGTGGCGTCGAGGAAACGCCCGAACGCGACCGGATCCGCACGCCGGAGAAGTCCCACTCCGCGTACCCGTGGCGGTTGGCGGTGGCAACGCGTCGATGGAGCCTAGGGACGATTCGTCGCCCATTGAGGCGCCGAATCCCCGGCGACGAAGACATGGCGGCCGGCGGGACCCGCGCATCGTGGTGTTGACGTTGTTGTTGTAGGCCGTCGTGGCGCCACGCAGCCCCGATGGGGATGCGCGGCCCGAGATCGCGCGCGGTCCCACCGGGGTGGTGGTGGTCGTTGTGACGCGTGGGCGCGCCACGCCGAGTGGCGGCGCGTTCGCCCGCCGCCGCCGGACCGCGCCCGGCGCGAACGTAACCCAGAGCGGTGGCGGCGTCGCGGCGTTGATGGACCCACGGCATCCGTGCCCGCGGGCACCCGCGCCGTAGCGTGCGTGCGGCGGGGAGACCCGGGGAGCGGACCCGGCCCCGGCGCCCGCGCGCGGAGCTCCTCCCCGTTGGTGAGGCGCATGAGATAGCCGTTCCCCCGTGGCTCCGAAAGTTCGTGTCCCCGAAGCGGATTTCGAACCCTCGGGCCGGGAGGGGGTCCGAGCTACCCATGCAAGAACGGTACCACGGCACTCATTGCGGATCACCATGGAGGGAGTTGGCGGAATGACCTCAGGCGCTCGCTTGCCCCACGGTGGGCGCCAACTGTCGGTGCGGAATATGGTCCCGACACTAACCAATAGATAGCGCCGTGGTCTATCCCTCAATGGTCGATGCTAAGAAACAAGTGACACAGAGATTTTATCCTGGTTCCGGCCGAGGGGGCCGTACGTCCAGCAGGGCGTGCTCGGGGCACTATATTACTTAGCACCGGGGGTGCTTGTAGTGGGGCTAATACAAGCAAGGCGGGAGAGGAAGCGTGGCCTCCAAGTCCCTTGAGGAGTGGCTGAAGATATTGTGGGAGAATGAGTATGAGTACGTGGTGTGTGGAGCGCTCTTGTGTGCCGTCTCTGTTTGTTCGTCGCCCCCCTGCGGCTGGGGGTTCGCCCCCCCTTTTATAGTTCAAGGGGGCGGCGGGTTACATGCGCGCCGCGCTACCTAGCTATGTGGAGAAGTGCGACGTGCTACGGTGTAGAGTGGGCGGCCGTCCGGGCGATCCTCGCAGCGATCTGGTCATCATGGCCTGACTTGTACCCGAACAGAGGCGTTCGAGGGTAGGAGAGCAACCGATGGCGGTGATGTCCTCGGTAGGCTCGAGGGGAGGTGCCGACGCAAGCTTGTACGGAGTACGGGGGTAGGCGACCCGCGTTCCTTCCCAACGTGCTTCACGGGGCCGGAGTTGTTGCTACGGGGTCCGCGTGCGCCCGCACGCGCGGGTACGGCGGCCACGCCGTTACGATGGCGGGATGGCGATCCACCGGCCTAGCGCCTCCACCTAACCCTGTAGGGTCACAAGAAAGTGAAATCGAGGGTGCGCCCCGGCCCCCTTCGAGGGTCTGGCGCGTTAGCCGTACTGTAGTAGGCGCGCGGTGTCACGGGACTGACATCGGCCGTACCGCACAGTCCCTCCCCACAGTGGTGGGGATGGGCTCCTCCCTGGGGAGTTGGTGCGGCGCACGGGGGCGCGAGCCCCGGCGCATGATGGCGCCGCCCCGCCCGTGTCGTAGGCGTTAAATGCCCGCGTACGGGGCGGCGCACACGTGAGGGGCGCCCTCGAGCGTGGCGGACCCCCGACCGAGGGCGGGGGTACCCTCGAGCGAGGCGGGACCTGCTCGAGGGGGAGTGAGCCCTCGAGCGAGGCGCGACCCGCTCGAGGGAAGTGTTACCCCTCGGACGGGGCGGAGCCCGCCCGAAGGGAGCACGCATCCTCGAACGAGGCGGAGCCTGTTCGAGGGAATCACTAAGTGGGCCACCTTGATGGGCCGTCGGAGTCCCTGTGGCGTGGGCCGTTCCCTGCATGGTTAGACGATTTGTGTTTTGGCCTTTTTGTGGGTTTTAAGTGAGGATTTCTCCATTGTTTAAGGGGACCCCTAGGGCTGTCCCCGACAGGCGCCGTCGAGCGTGGCGGACCCTGGCCGAGGGCGGGACGTACCCTCGAGCGGGGCGGAACCCGCTCCAGGGGGAGCGAGGCCTCGAGCGGGGCGGAGCCCGCTCGAGGGAAGTGCTGCCCCTCGAACGGGGCGGAGTCCAGCCCGAGGTGGTGCGCACCCTCGAGCGAGGCGGAGCCTACTCGAGGGGATCTCTAAGGGGGCCGTCTTGATGGGCCGTCGGGGTCCCTGCGGCGTGGGCCGTCTCCTGCATGGTTAGGCACCTGCATGGTTAGGTTAAGCGTGTTCTGCTTCGTTGCAGGTTTTAAGTGGGGATCCCCCCATTGTTTGAGGGGACCCCTAGGGTCGTCCCCGACAGTAGCCCCCGAGCATCTGTGGGTTTGCCATTGAGGCTCCCGCGGATGTTGGAACCTACTGATAGGACGTTCTTCCCTCCTTGTTTTGCGAACGCTTTCCGGTGGGGCCGCGTCGGCGGACCCGCGGTCTAGCCCCCGAAGCCCTGCAGGAGTGTTGGTGCTCCTACAGGGGTTAACCGCAAGAACTGGTCAGAGGGCGTGGCGCATGTTCCAACCGGCCTCGGCGGTGTTTCAGCCGGCTTCGGTGGCGCACGCGCTGCTGGCGCTGTCTCCGGCGGGTACAATTTCAAGGAGGTGTAGCCGTGCGTCAAGCCCCCGAGCCTTGGCCCGTTCGAGGCGATCGGGTCGAGCTTCACGACTTGTTTTCTTACGCGCCCTCGCCGTCCCTCCGCGGGACGGAGGGTGAGGTTTCCGCAACCCCCATCGAGCGGGTCGCGACCCGCGGATTCCTCGTCGAGGCGCTAGCGGGTGGTTCAAGTGGACGTCCATGCCCCGTTCGATAAGGGTAGGCTGCGTGGTCCGGAGACACGTCCATGGAAGCGCTTGCGTGGGTTTGCTTGGGTGGGGCTCGGTCCCGTTCGATAGGGACCGAGGGCGCGAAGCTCTCCCCTCGGTGGGATCCCCCGCTAGCCGCCCGCCGGCTCTCGAACACGACATGTGGGGCACCCTCGAGCCGACGGGCTCGAGGAACGGCTCGAATGCGCGTGCCCTCGTCGTCCCTGACTCTGCGATCTGAGGCGCCTGTTCGAACCCGTCGAGGGTCAGGCTTCGTACCTCTGATCAGTAGGGCCGTGCGGGGCCGTGCGCGGCGGCGGCCCCGTCTTTCGCGTTTGCGGCCGTCGAGGGGTCTGGGCGAGCCAGCCCTCGAGGCGCTGGTTGGTAGCATAGCGCGGTATGGGTGCCCGCGGTGCCTGCTTTACTTCAAGCAGGTCCCGGGCGACCTTCTCATACATGTGCCCTTTTTAGAGGGTTGACATCGTTCTGAGCCAAGGGCTCGTGCCGCTCGAGGGTTTTGCGTGGCATGGGTGCCCGCGGTGCCTGCTTTATATCAAGCAGGTCCCGGGCGGCCTTCTCACGGCGATATCCCATCGAGGGTTACTTTCGTCTTGAGCCAAGGGCTCGTGCCGCTCGAGGGTTTTACGTGGCATGGGTGCCCGCGGTGCCTGCTTTATATCAAGCAGGTCCCGGGCGGCCTTCTCACGCCGATATCCCATCAAGGGTTACTTTCGTCTTGAGCCAAGGGCTCGTGCCGCTCGAGGGTTTTATGTGGCATGGGTGCCCGCGGTGCCTGCTTTATATCAAGCAGGTCCCGGGCGGCCTTCTCACGCCGATATCCCATCGAGGGTTGTCTTTGTTTCGAGCCAGGGGTTCGTCCCGCTCGAGGGTTCTCCTTGCTTGGCAAGGGACCCGGTCATTAAATGCCTCACAGTCGAGGCTGCGGTTTTGCAGCGCGGGCGCGCCTTTTAGGCGCTGCGCCGCGCGCGCGTGTAGTGGGCGGCGTGGCGGCGGACGTGACCGGCTCGCCTCGGTCCCCGTGGGTCTCCGCCGTGATGATGGCCCGCCCGCGGTGATGTGGCCGCCGCAAGCCGTGGTGGGGCCCGTCCGTCGGCGTGATGGGAAGATTCCCCTCGCAAGCACGCGCGCGGGGCATCCGCTCCCGAGAGCTCGCCCACTCGCTTATAAATGCGAGGGGGAGGAGGAGACGACGGTTTTTTACCTTAGCGCCTCGCCATTTCGGCCCCTCGCCCCTTCGTCTTCACCTCGCCCTTGCCACCGCGCGGTGTCGCCATTAGAGCTTTACGTCCTCCGCTCTCGCTTTCCTTTGCCTTCTTCTCATGGCGCCGCCTCAGCCGCCCCTGACGATCTTGGACCCATACGCCTGGGAGAGGTCGTCGGTGACCCGCTAGCCCTTGGCGAGCTGGTCGCCGCTGGCCAGCTGGCGGCGAATGAAGATGGACGCCCGACGGAGTGGATAGTGCCGCCGGCGGGGGACCACGCGCCCAACCCGCCGGAGGGCTACGTGGTGAGCTTCATCCGCTACCACGAGCGGGGCTTCAACGCGCCGGCGAGCCGCTTCATGCGGGCGATGTGCCACCACTACGGAGTGGAGCTGCACAACTTCGCCCCCAACGCGATTTCGCAGGCGGCCACGTTCGTGGGCGTCTGCGAAGGGTACCTGGGGATCCCAATCAACTGGGAGCTCTGGGTTCACCTTTTCCGCGCGGAGCTCTTCACGCAGCCCACGACAGAGCCGAGGGACCCGCGCGCGGTGCGCGCCGGCCGGATGTCGCTCGCCCCGCGGGGGCAATTCAAGAACGTCTACATCCCCCGCACCATGACGACGAACAACGCCGCCGGGAGCGGGGATGGTTCTACTTGCGCAACGCCGAGCCCGGCCTCCCCCCCTACACCGGTCGGGTGTTCAAGGAGAGGCCCGACTCCCGGGGCTACGGGGTGTCCACGCCCCAAAGATCGGAGGCGGCGGAGAGTCGGTCCCGGCCGCCCGGCGCCGCCCGGCGGGGCCGGGGCCGAACGCGATGGGCGTCCTCGCCTTCCTCCATCACCGGCGGGTCGTGCCCCCGATGGAGAGGCCGCTCCGCATCTTCGAGATGACGAGAGGCGGCCAACCCCGTCGATCCGGCGAGGTCGCGGATGCTCCCGCGCCCCTTGAGCGGCCATATGCGCTCACCGGGCGCGGAGCGCCGTCGACACCCGGCGCCGATGCTCCGCGGCCGGACCCCATGGGACCTCGAGATGCTCCCCACCGGCCCGCCGGGTGAGTTTGGTTCTCGATTTCGTTTTGGTTCTTGGTGTTGCTTCCGCCTCCCGACGCGTCCTTGATGCTCCCGTGCGCGGTACCGGTGAGCTTCACCATCTCGAAGTCCGTTCCGCCCCCCCCCCGACCTCCCGCGCACTTGGCGGGCGGTGCGGCCGGCGGGGAGCGAGGAGCGGGCGGCGCGCGCGGGAGGGAGCACGCGAGGCGACATCAAGCGCGCCGCGACCGGCGGAGCGCGGAGTACCGCGGCGCGAAGAGTTGGGGCTCTCCCTCCCCGGGGGACCGAGGAGTACTCATCCTCGGAGGATGACGAAGAGGAAGAGGCCGAGGGGGGAGGGCCCCTCGATAGGTGGCGCGCCGCGCCCCGTCGCCGAACCGGCGCCGGCGGCAAGGGCGACATCGCTCGGGGGCGGCGCAGGGGCGCCCGCCGCCGGGGCAATCGACATCGGGGCGCGCGCGCGCCGCGGGGGGTGCCGCGCGCGCGCCACGGAGGCGCACGCGGCGAGCGCGCCCGTGCGCGCATCAAGCGTGCCCGCGCGCGGGGCGAGCGCGCCCGTGCGCGCATCGGGCGCGCCCGCGCGCGGGGCGAGCGACCCCGCGCGCGCGGCGTCGTCGGGGAGGCACCACGGCAAGCGTGCCCACACGCGGGGCGAGCGTGCCCGCGCGCGCGGCGGCGCCTTCGAGAGGCGCGGCGTCGGGCGTGCCCGCGCGCGGGGGCGGGCGCCGCCCGCGCGCGCGGCGGCACCGTCGGGGAGGCGCGGCGGCGGGCGTGCCAGCCGCGCCGGCCTCGTCCGCTGAGGCCTCGAGGAAAAGGAAGCGCGCCTTTTCCTCTTCGAGGTAAGGGGCTCGATCCTTTGCTTGGTTCGATTTGCCGATGATCGGGCGTTCTAATCCTCTGTTTGTGCCTGCGCAGGTGGTGCCAACCGTGCCTCCTCTCGCACCGGCCAAGGTGCCGAGGACCGGACGCGTCCATCCCCACCCGGCGGCGCTCGTCGAGGGCGTCGCGGTCGGGGACAAGCACGGCGGCGGCGAGAGCTCGCAAAGCCCGGCCGGGGCCTCGAGGCCCCGGGCCGGCGGATCGGCCCCGCCGCGGCGCGGCACCGGAGGCCGCCGAGGGGCGGCCGCGCGCCGCCGGTCGTGGGGACCGGAGGCGCGGCGGCGGCCGTGGTGGAGGTGCAGCCCGCGGAGGCCGCCGCCGGCGGAGGCGCGGCCCGCGGCGCCGGCGGCAGAGGAGGTGGAGCGAGGGCGCAACTCCGTGGCGGCGCCCGTGGATGCGGCGGCACGGCCGTAGGTGGTGGCCGCGGCGCGGGCGCGCGCGCGCCGCGCCGCGAGGCGCAAGTGGAGGCGCCGGTGGAGGCGGCACAAGCGGCGCGCGCCCGCCGGCGATCCGCAGCGGAGGTGGTGGAGGTCTCGGACGACTCCCCGCCGCCCGGTGGGACCGGGGGGCCGGCCTTCCCCACACGTTCCCCCCGAGCCCCGGGGAGGGGGGCCCTCGTGAGGCGCACGAGGGGTCACATTGTGGCGGGGGGCCGAGGACGCGACGCCGAGGCCTCGTCCGCCCGCGCCGGCCGCTCCGCCCGGGTGGAGGAGGTTGCGGACGATCCCCCCGCGTTTGCCGACGCCGGGGGGGAGCGAGAGCTCGGGGCGAGCTCCGAGCCACCCGCGCCACGCTCAACCGCGCGCTGAACGAAGCGCTGCATGTCCACGGCGGCCCAGCATGGCGCGTTTTCCAGGTAAACCGTGGTTGCTCGTTCTCTTCTTTCTTTCGTTTTTGTATGCTGCCCTGTGTCGCAGCGCTTATGGGTTCTGATTTTGTGGGTGCCAGGAGCTCGAGCGCCGCGCCCACGAGAAGTACGACGCCTTCGACCGGGTGAACGCCGAGGTCCACCAGCTCCGGGAGCGGTGCAGCGCTTTCGATGCGCTTGCCGACGCCCTCGGGACGCCGACGACCGGCCGGCGTGCCGGCCATGGCGTGGTGCGACGAGCTCCCGCAGAGCTCGAGGCAGACCCGCCGCGCCGCTCGAGCCTCGAGCGGGTCCGCGCAGCCCTCATTGATCGTTATGAGGTGCGTGGCGTGCGCGCTCGGACTTGGAGAAGACGCGGATGCTAGCCGCCAGGCGGGAAGCGGAGGTGGCCAACGTCCGTGGCGAAAGCCGGGAGCTCCGCTCGTCGCTCGAGCGGCGCAAGCGCGGCCAGCCGCCGGGGGCGAGGAGCGGGCGCGCGGGCCGGAGTAGCGGCCAAGGAGGCGGATGACTTGAAGGCCGCCCACGACGCCAAGGCCGTAGCGCTCGTCGCCGGCCGAGGAGAAGCTCCCGCAAGAGCGCACCGCCCGCCAAGGGGCCGAGGGGCGGCTCCGGCGAGAGGCGCGGCCGCCCTCGTCGACGCTCGGACGGGCCGGGAGCAGAGAGCGCGCGTCACTCGGGGAGGCGCGCGCAGGTCATTGGCGGAGCGGGACGACAAGCTCTCCAAGGCCGAGGACGAGGCGCTTATGCTCAGCATCACCAACGCCAACCAGGAGCTGGCCCTCCGGGAGCAAGGCGAGACTGTCAAGCGCCTCGAGCTGACGGTCGAGGCCGTGCGCCGCGACTTCGAGGCGGAGAGGAAGCAAGTCGAAGGTGAGCTGCTGCTTGACTTCTTATTTGGTTGGTTTTTCGTTAGAGGGCTCGCTTCCCCCTTTCTGATTTCTTCTCTTGTCTTGTCGGTTCCAGGCTTGCGCACCGCTCTGGGGCACGCAGCTGAACGGGCCGAGGCGCTGCAGGCTTCCTACAACTCCTCTGAGCGGGAGCTGCAGGAGCTGCGTGATGCGGCCCTCGAGACCTGCCGTGCCGTGGAGGAGGGCGAGGCTCGGGCGGCGGCTCGGCCCCGGCCGGTCGCCGCCTGCGCGCCCTTGGCGGCCATGTCACGGAGCGGATGCGCCGGGCGCTGCATCTGGGCGTCCAGAAGGCCCTCGGAGTGGTGCGGTCCCACTACGAAGTCAACTTCGAGGCGCTGGCGGAGGGCTACATCGTTCCCGAGGGCGTCGAGGACGAGGTGGCGATGGAGCGTGTGGATGCGCTCGCCGCCGACGCCGCCGGGTCGCTCGCCGAGGCCTTCGAGGAGTTCCTCTTCCCGGACGTCGTTGATGCTGCTGCTCCTCCCGCCTGAAACAGCTGGGCGCTAGGCCCGTTTTTTGTTCGTGCATTAGTGTTCTGGCCATGGGGCCTTTGTAAATAAGCACATTGTCTTAATCGTAAACATTTGATGATGCGAAATGAAGTTTTTGCTTATTGCGCCTTTTTGTTTCTCCTTCTTCCCGAGTGGATTTTACTTAGGGGAGTTCGATTTTCGCTGGGGGTCCGCTGGGTTGGAGGCGAGAGAGAAGGGCCATATCCACGCGGCGTAGGCTATCTCTGGCTCGCACGCTCCTCCCGCTGGGCCGCCCGCGCCCTGTTCAAATCGTCGCTCGAGGTTGAAGTAGGAAACTAACTTAGCGCGTGTGAGTTGTTTTTTATTTTTGCACCAAAAATGGGACCATTTTTGGGGGGGGTGCCCCCCGTAGTAGCCCCCGAGGGTAACTTGGGTTTCGGGGGAAAGCCGAGTTGCCCTTTTACTAGACTTGAAGCATTTACATAGTTGTCACCAACTGGGGCGTTGGCCATGTGATTTTACAACAAAAAGCACTTGGAAATCCTAGCTAAGGGTAGAAGCGACGTAGCTTTTGGCTCGCCCGCGGGGGCGCGTCCGCGTTGTCGACGTTGGGGACGGTGTTGATGCGGTCGCGGACCTGTCGGCCCCGCCTCCCGCGCGCGTTCGGCGCGCGCGCGAGGCTTCCCCCGCCATTGAGGCGCGGAGCGGCCCGCACCGTCCGTATTCCTCCGCTAGCTTTGCCTCGAGCTCGCGGGCTTGGGCCGGCCGCGCGTCGGCGTCGGCCCCGGCGGGAGCGCTTGGCCCCGCGGCCATGCGCGCGGCGATCCCCGGGGCGGGGGTGATCTCCCCATCTCCGGGCGCCCGCCGCGCGGCCGGCGTTGGCCGGTCGTTGGTGATGACGGCGCGGCACTCCCGCGCGAGGTCGTAGCTCCCGTCTTGGCCGGGAGTCGTCGGAGCGCCCAAACCCGATAGTCCGTAGCGTCGAGGAACGCCTGAACATGACTGGGTCCGGCACGCCGGAGAAGTCCCACTCCGCGTACCCGTGGCGGTTGGCGGGTGGCAACGCGTCGATGGAGCCTAGGGACGACTCGTCAGCCATTGAGGCACCGGGATCCCTGGCGACGAAGACGTGGCGGCCAGGCGGAACCCTGCGCATCGTGGTGTTGACGTTGTTGTTGTAGGCCGACGTAGCGCCACGCATCCCGATGGGGATGCATGGTCCGGAGACCGCGCGCTGTCCCACTGGGGCGGTGGCGGTCGTCGTGACGGTGGGCGCGCCGCGCCGAGTGGCGGCGCGCTCGGCCGCCGCCGCTCGGACCGCACCGGCGCGAACGTAGCCCGGAGCGGCGGCGACGTCGCGGCGTCGATGGACCCGCGCATCCGTGCCCGCGGGCGCCCGCGCCGTGGTGGTGCGTGCGGCGGAGACCGCAGCGGACTCGGCCACGGCGCCGCGCGCGGAGCTCCTCACGGTTGGTGAGGCGCATGAGATAGCCGTTCCCCGTGGCCTGAAAGTTCAGGTCCCCGAAGCGAATTTCGAACCCGGCTGGGAGGGGGTCCGAGCTACCCATGCAGTAGCGAGTACCACGGTACTCAGTGCGGATCACCATGGAGGGAGTTGACGGAATGACCTTCGGCGCTTGCTTGCCCCACGGTGGTCGCCAACTGTTGGTGCGGAATATGGTCCCGACACTAACCAGTAGATAGCGCCGTGGTCTATCCCTCAATGGTCGATGCTAAGTAACAAGCGACACAGAGTTTTTATCCTGGTTCCGGCCGAGGGGGCCGTACGTCCAGCAGAGGCGTGCTCAAGGCACTATATTACTTAGCACCGGGGGTGCCTGTAGTGGGGCGGCTACAAGCAAGGCGGGAGAGGAAGCGAGGCTTCCAAATCCCTGGAAGAGTGGCTGAAGATATTGTGGGAGAATGAGTACGTGGTGTGTGAAGCGCTCGTGTGCTGCTGAGTCTCTCCCCGCGGCTGGGGGTTCGCCCCCCCTTTTATAGATCAAGGGGGCGGCGGGTTACATGCGCGCCGCGCTATCTAGCTACGTGGGGGAGCACGTCGTGCTACGCTGTAGAGTGGGCGGCCGTCCGGACGATCTTCGCAGCGATCTGGCCATGATGGCCTACCTCGTACCCGAACAGTGGCGGTTCGAGGGTAGAAGGGCGGCAGATGGTGGCGATGTCTTCTGATAGGCTTCGAGGGAGGTGCTGACGTTGGCCTGTACGGGGCACAGGAGTAGGTAGAACGGCGTCCCTTCCCAACGCGCTTCACAGTGTTGGAGTGGTTGCTACAGCGCCTGGCGTGCGCCGCCACGCGCGGGGACCCGCGGCCATCTTGTTACGGTGGCCGGGATGGCGATCCACCGGCCTAGCGCCTCCACCTAACCCCGCAGGTCACGAGAAAGAGAATCGAGGGTGCGCCGGCCCCCCTTCGAGGGTCCGGCGCGTTAGCCGTCCGGGTGAGCGCGCGGTGTCACGGGACCGACACCGCCGCACCGCACGATCCCTCCCCACAAGGGTGGGGATGGGCTCCTCCCCGGGGAGTTGGTGCGGCGGCACCGGGCGCGAGCCCCGGCGCATGATGGCGCCGTCCCGCCGGTGTCGTGGCATTAAATGCCCGTGTACGGGGGCCGCCGCACGCGAGAGGGGCGCCCTCGAGCATGGCGGACCCCGCCGAGGGCGGGACGTACCCTCGAGCGGGCGGAACCCGCTCGAGGGGGAGCGAGGCCTCGAGCGGGGCGGAGCCCGCTCGAGGGAAGTGTCGCCCTCGAACGGGGCGGAGTCCAGCCCGAGGTGGTGCGCGCCCTCGAGCGAGGCGGAGCCTGCTCGAGGGGATCTCTAAGGGGGCCGCCTTGATGGGCCGTCGGGGTCCCTGCGGCGTGGGCCGTCTCCTGCATGGTTAGGCACCTGCATGGTTAGGCTAAGCGTGTTATGCTTCGTTGCAGGTTTTAAGTGGGGATCCCCCCATTGTTTAAGGGGACCCCTAGGGCTGTCCCCGACAGGAATGGCTGCGGCTCGAATGGGTGAAAAACCCTAAGGGCTTTGGCTTCTATTTATAAGCTAAATCGGCTCCGCAACGGGCGGCCGGATAAGTCCACGCGCGGCTGACTCAGCGGCTGCGCATGACTCTTCGTATTCTACTAGTCGACGCGCCTCACCTCGGGGGCTCGGCTACTTCTACTCGACTACCTGGGAAGCGGCTAGTCTCAAGAGCATCTCAGGACACATTCTCCAAGAAGACCCTTCAATTCGAGAAGAAGTACTCGACTCAAGGCTCGGGGGCTCCGTGCCACGTGTCCTTCGGTTTTTCTCTCCGGATTTTTCGGGATTTTCTTGCCAAGATTTCAGATGGACCCTCATCTAGAGCCCGCGGCTCAAGGCTCGGGGGCTACTCCATGTGGAGTGCGGTTTTGCAAGTCGCACCTCCATGTCAGCTCCGGCTTCAAGACAAGACGGGCGCTTTTGAAGACCTTCGAAGGCGCTTTTCGAGGACGCTTGGGACTACTCGAGAAGACTTCAAGATTGCTCAAACATCAGCTGGAGTACATTCCAGCCTCGGGATGCTTCGACTACTCTTGAGGACTTTTGACTTGTAGCACTCAGGGACGCTTGAGGACTACTCGTTAAGGCCATCAAGACTACTGGAAGCTATCCTTCTCGACTACAAAGTACTCGGGGGCTTGTCGTATGGACCTCCCTGGGCCCACTACCTCGGTGGGTACCGGTGACCGACTACTCGGTGGGCCCCCGGGACTACCCGGCTTGCGCTACACGCACCTGAAGGCGTGGAGCACAAGGACTACGCGGGAGTAGTACTCGGTTAGGGAGCCGTACATGTTCCGCACCGTATAGAGGACTCCTAGACGTACTCGACTAGTACTCTCTCCCTACTCCGACTTGTAACCCCGCTCCCGACTATATAAGGTGAGGCAGGGACCGATCTCAGGATCACCTCATCCAATCTCCTCTCATACAACTCACGGCGCACCATTGCACCATCTTGTAATCGTGCCCTATCAATCCAGAGCTACACAGCATACAGGACGTAGGGTATTACGCACCTCGCGGCCCGAACTTGTCTAAATTGTGTGCCACGTGTCTCTTCCTTCGAGTTACCGATCTCGGCGAGTCACAATCATCTACTTCGGGTACTCCCCGTAGTAGGTTGCCGGTCTAAAACACCGACAAAATCCGAGAGCATTAGATCAGAGTGGAGGCGAAGATGAATGACGAGGGCCCGGATTAGGACCCCCTTTGACGGCAAGATTATCTCCCTTAAGACAGCAAGACCATTACCCTCGAGGTGGAGTCTCCTGTTCACTAGCAAGCAGCTTGAGGATGGTCGTACCCTTGCCGACTACAACATCCAGAGGGAGTCCACCATTCACCTGGTGCTCCGCCTGCATGGTGGTATGCAGATCTTCATCAAGACCCTCACTAGCAAGACGCCCAGTCTTTAGCCGGTTGGCTACATCTCCGACTAGTTTCCCACTAGAGGAACAAGTCTCCACCTCGCACGACAAGTCTCTGCCTCGCACGACAAGTCTCCGCCTTGCACGACAAGTCCGGCTCCGACTAGTGTGTGGGCCCAGACGCACGGTGCGGACATCACCACCGACGCGTGTGGAGGAACGAATCTCCACGTCACGCGGGAAGAACAGCTGGCGGCCATGCAGGCAGTCCGCCTCGGCAAGAGCCTTAATGCAGGTCTGACCGGCTGCACGGCCATCACATCGCCATCATCTCCCACTCTGCCACACGCAAGACTCAACCCGAGGCACTCAAGCACCCTCTACGATGCGCACAAGCCTAGACTTAGGCTCGGGCGTGGAAAGCTAGGCAAGTACTCGGGCAAACTAAGACAAGCCCAAACTACTTGGGGAGAAGGCCAGGCGTTCCATAGTAAACAGTCCAACCTAGTCACGCGGCGGCTTCCCCGACAAGGCGTCGCAACTAGGCTTCAATGCACCCCAATGGACAGCGACGTACGACGGGACATGCTAGCTGCCAAGCACTGTAACTCTTTTTTACTTCCCCTTGTGCCCCTCCCCTTGTGACTATAAAAGGGAGAGGAGGGAAACAGTCACAAGGGTTAGACCTCCATAGGATCGAACACCATCTCCCGGGACCTGGGAACGAACTCCCTCTCCCGACCAGCTTGTAACCCCTACTACGAGCACACCTGGCTCAGGAACACGACAGCAGATCACTAGACGTCGGGTATTACTCCTCAGAGACCCGAACCAGTATAAATCCTGTTGTCTCCTGCGCTAACCATCTGAGCCCAACGCATGATCGATAGAAATTTACTGCTGGTGGTAGAGAACCACGACAGTTGGTGCGCCAGGTAGGGGACACATCGTGTGTCTCGACGAACTCATCGGATCCGATGGACGGTCGCGGGGTCACGTTGACTCCTGGGACCACCCTATGCTTCGGCTCCCTCGGCTTCCTCTACACCGGACTGGTGGAGCCCGTCGTCGGGCACACCTTCGCCCGGCCGCCTCGCACCAATGTCCTCACGGGGGCTCCGGGACGCGAGGCCTTCGTCCGAGGCTTCTCGGACGACGTCATCGTCGGCATGTTGGGGACAAACCAAACACAGGAGCGTTTTAGGCTCGCCGCCTACTACCTCACCGACCTCGCCTTCCACACCAGCGGAGATGGACCGCTGGGCTGGGGGGAGTTCATGGAGCGGTACTCCGCAATGTACCCCTATGGACAGCTCGGCCTCCCGGACGACCCGGTGACGGCCTACGTCAACGGCCTCCGCACGACCGGCGCTGCCCCTGGGTTTATGACGACTCGGTGGGCATGGACCACGTGACATCACGACCCCATGCGGGAGTGTAACATTTGCGTGGCCACCGCATCGAGCAACTCCGAATCGCAGCCGGCTCCGCGCCACCGCGGCGTTGATGACCAGCGGCGCGTGTGGCTCGACGAACTCGCGGAGGCAAGGCGCCAGCTTGACGAGGAGCGGGCCCTTCTACACCAAGAGCTCGACATGGACGCCGAGCCACGCGAGCGACAACTTGCATAGGGCATGCCTGTGCAGGCCCAAGCCCGTGAGGGGAACGACGATCGATGCCCGACACAGGACGTTCCTGAGCAGGGCGAGCCCCATGAGGGGAATGGCAACCGGCGCGAGCGCCCGGCCGCGTAGATCCCCCGCGCGGTCGCGCACCTATGCCGCCTGCGCGCGCGCTGAAGCCCGACAACAATCGATGCACTGATGGAGGTGCAAACGCTGACGCCACGCCGACGCACCGCCTCTCTTCCGGCGGGCGTCCCAGAACCTAGCCGCCGCGGCCATGCTTCTGCGCAGCTGCCCGGAGCCTGCAACATCTGAGGAGCGGTGAGTGCATCAGCAGTTGAAGGCGCTGCTCAAAGCAGCAGCGGCACAGCAAGCGGAGAGCTCCGCCTCGCGCCAGCGCTCGGAGTGCAGGCGAGCTGGAGCGCCATCTGCCCACGGCCAGAATCCACCTCCTTCCCAGCAATAGGGACGCGGAGGAGTCAGAGCCGCGACATCGGCGGTCAAGAGCCCTCTCGGGCCCAACCGCGACGCCCGAAACACCATCGAAGCCCATCGACAAGTTGAGAGCGTCGACAACAACCGCGACAACCGCTCACGCCACTACGTCGACCACGGGCGTAGGCGTCACCGCGACAGCGATCACGACCGCGAGCACAGTTGGTCACCGAACCAGCGGGGTCCACAGGCTTTTGGTTGGAGCGTCCACGACGCGAAGTTCCCGTCGCGCTTCCCGGCTCCGACCAATGTGCCAAGATACGATGGGGACACCAACCCCAGTGTATGGCTCGTGGACTACCAGCTAGCGTGCCATGCCGGGGGAGCAACCGACGACCTCTTCGTCATCAAGAACTTGCCTCTCTACCTCGGTGACTCTGTGCACACGCGGCTCGAGCACTTGCCGCGGACAAGATTAACGACTGGACCGACCTGCGTCGGGTTTTCGTCGGCAACTTCCAGGGCACATACATGCGCCCCGGCAAGCAATGGGAGCTACGTAATTGCAAGCAGCAGCCGGGGGAGAGTCTTTGCGAGTACATACGACGCATCTCCAAGCGATGCACTGAGCTCTCTGGCACGACCGACAATGACGCCATCTCGGTGTTTCAGAACGGGACGATGTATACCTCCCTCATCCACCGACTCAGGCATCGCATGTCGCGTACGACCCGTGAACTCCTCGACATCGCGAGCAACCACGCTGATGGCGAGGAGGCGATGGTCGCAATGCTGAACACCCCCCAGGGAAAGGGGAAGCAAGTCGCGGACCATGGCGAGGGGACGTCCTCGCACTTCAAGAAGAAGAAGAAGAATGACAAGCGCTGTCGCGACGACAACTTTGTCACGGCGGTAGAGCGCAAGGCGTCGCGTGCAAAGGGCAACCCGGGCAACCCCGCACCGACCAGGGACAACTTCAAGAAGCTCCTGGATGCACCATGCCAACACCACGAGGTCCCCGTCAAGCACACGCTCAAGGAGTGTTGGCTAATGAAGAACTACGTCAAGAGCACCCTCAAGCCGAAGACGGCGGACCAGCCCGACAAGCAAGGCCCCTCCCACGACAACGATGATGGCGCGGGGGCTGTGTTTCCCGGTGAAGACGGAGCGGTGCACATGATCTTTGGGGGATCCCCGGCAAGACCCTCGAGGCGGCGGAAGATGCTCATCCAGCGTGAAGTCATGAACACCAACGTCGCGAAGCCGTCCTACCTAAAGTGAGACCACAAGGACCATCCCGGCAACGTACCCATCCTGGATCCTACCCACTAGTGGTAGCTCCCCTGTTTAAATCCAGAAGGATTCACAAGGTCCTGATGGATGGGGGAAGCGGGGTCAACGTGCTCTACGCGTCCACACTTGACGAGATGGGCATCCCGCGGTCCGCGCTGAGGGCGTCGACGGTGTCATTGCATGGGGTCGTACCTGGAATCGAGGCACACCCCCTTGGGCAGATCGATCTGCCCGTCACGTTCGGGGACGTGCGGAACTTTCGCACAGAAACCCTCACCTTTGAAGTGGTGGGGTTCTCGAGGACGTACCATGCGATCCTCGGGAGGCCGTCATACGCGAAGTTTATGGCCGTGCCCAACTATACATACCTGAAACTGAGGATTCTCGGACCAAAGAGGATCATCACAGTAGGGCCAACATACCAGCGCACATACGAGTGCGACGTTGAGTGCTTTCAGTTCGCTGCAGCAACCATTCGGTCCGAGAGGCTCCACGTAGAGCCTCGTTCCGAGGACCAGGATGTCCCAGAGTCGTCCAAGCGTGCGGCCTGCTCTTTCGAGCCCGCCAAGGATGTCAAGGATGTGGTCGTCTTCGACGACGGCCGCACGCTCCGTATCGGGACGGCGCTCGATCCTAAATAGGAAAGCGTACTCATCAACTTCCTCAAAGCAAACCTCGACGTGTTTGCATGGAAACCCTCCGACATGAAGGGGATCCCGAGAGAGGTTGCCGAGCACAAACTGAACATCAAGCCGGGATCGAAGCCGCTGAAAAACAGCGCCTTCGCCGCTTCAACGACGACAAGTGCAAGGTGATTGGCGAGGAGATCCTGAAGCTCCTTAGTGGAGGGTTCATCTGTGAAGTATTCCACCCCTAGTGGTTAGCAAACCCTGTACTTGTAAAGAAGAAGAATAGGAATGGAGAATGTGCATTGACTACACGAGCCTTAACAAGGTGTGTCCCAAGGATCCGTTTCCTTTGCCTCGCATAGATCAGGTAGTCGATTCAACAGCCGGGTGCGAGCCCCTCTGTTTTCTCGATGCATACTCCGGGTACCACCAGATTGCGATGTGCGTAGCGACCAACTCGCAACCTCGTTCATTACTCCATTCAGCGTGTACTGCTATCAAATGATGCCCTTTAGGCTCAAAAATGCTGGTGCTACTTTCCAACGATGCATGTGATGCGTCTTCGGGGAGTTGATAGGCCGCATCATAGAAGCGTATGTCGACGACATCATAGTCAAGTCAAGGAAAACGGGGGGATCTGGTCCCTGACCTCACTGAGGTCTTCGCAAAGCTACGACAACACGAGGTGAAGATGAACCCTGAGAAATACATTTTCGGGGTCCCGAGGGTTATGCTCCTCAGCTTTGTCGTGTCAGAACGAGGCATTGAGGCTAATCTCGAGAAGATCTCATCTATTATGGACATGGGGCCAATCAAGAACCCGAAGGGTGTACAGCGTGTCACGGGCTGTCTCGCAGCTCTGAGTCGTTTCATAGCACGACTCAGAGAGCGCAACCTGCCACTATACAAGCTAATGAAGAAGTCCGACCACTTCATGTGGACCCCCGAGGCGCAAGAGGCACTCGACTCGCTCAAGAACATCCTCAAGAGTCCTCCGATATTGACTGCTCCGACCAGTGAAGAGCCCATGCTCCTGTACATCTCAGCGACAACCCAAGTGGTCATCACGGCTTTGGTGGTCGAGCGGGAAGAACCTGGGAGGTCCCAAAAGGTACAACAGCCATTGTACTTCGTCAGCGAGGTACTCTCTGACTCCAAGACGCGCTACTCACAAATGCAAAATCTTGTGTACACAATCTTTTGACCAAGCGCAAGCTCCGACATTACTTCGACGCACATCCCATCACCGTGGTGTCCAAGTATCCACTCGGGGAAGTCATCCAGAACCCTGAGGCCGAAGGAAGGATCGCCAAGTGGGCGCTCGAGTTGATGGGACATAATATCACGTATGCTCCGGGTAGCGCGATCAAGTCCCAAGTACTCGCGGATTTCGTGGCCGAGTGGACGGAGATGCAAACTCCGCCAGCGCCGATCGAGCACGAGACATGGACCATTTATTTCGATGGCTCGGTCATGAAGGAAGGAGCCGGTGTAGGCCTTGTCTTCATCTCACCTCTAGGCGTCCGCATGGAGTACATGGTACGACTACATTTTTCGGCATCAAACAACACCGCAGAGTACGAAGCCCTGATCAACGGTCTTCGAATCGCTGTCGAACTCGGGATCAAGCGTCTCGAGATCAGGGGCGACTCGGAGCTAGTCGTGGGACAAGTCATGAAGGAAAAGAATTGTGTCAACCCCAAGATGGCGGCATATTGCCAAGCCGTGCGAGATCTGGAGGGCAAGTTCCATGGCCTCGCGCTGCACCACATGTTGCGCGACTACAACAAGGCGGCTGATGTACTCGGGAAAGCTGCATCCAGTCGAAGCTCGGTTCCCCACGACATTTTTGCAAGTGATCAACATCAGTCGTCTGTGCGAGAAGAAGGCGAAAAGCCACCTGAAGAGCCAGGGCCCGAGGTCATGGCGATCGACGAACCACCAGAGGTGAACCTTGAAGATCCCAACTGGCGGTTTCCCATCCTCGAGTGGCTAGTCGAGGGGAAGCTCCCTCCCGATCAGACGGAAGCACGGCGCATCGCCCGACGAGCAAAAGTTTTCGTCCTCATTGACGGCGAGCTCTACAAGCACAGGGCTGCCGGCATACTCATGCGGTGCATCCTCGGGGATCAAGGTCGCGAGCTATTGCAAGAGATACATGATGGTACCTGCGGTCACCATGTCGGGCCGAGAACACTTGTCGGGAAGGCTTTCCGACAAGGTTTCTACTGGCCCACAGCGGTCGCCGACTCGAAGGACATCGTGCGGCGCTTTGAAGGGTGCCAGTTCTATGCCAGGAAAACTCATCTCCCGGCGCAAGCGTTGCAGACGATCCCCATCACGTGGCCCTTCGCAGTCTGGAACCTCGACATAGTGGGCCCACTTCGACAAGCGCCCGGGGGCCTCACCCACCTTCTCATAGCGGTGGACAAGTTCTCAAAGTGGATTGAGGCTCGACCCATCGTCAACGTCTACTCCGAGGAGGCCGTCTCGTTCTTCACCGACATCATCTACCGTTTCGGCATCCCCAACACGATCGTCACCGACAACGGCACCCAGTTCACGGGGAAGAAATTCCTCAACTTCTGCAACAACAACCACATCTGTGTGGACTGTTCGGCTGTCGCTCACCTGAAGATGAATGGGCAAGTTGATAGGGTGAACAACATGATCTTGTAGGGCTTGAAGCCGAGAATTTTCAACCGGCTCGACAAGTTTCGAGCGAGATGGGTAGCCGAGCTGCCGTCCGTACTGTGGAGTCTGCGCACCACGCCAGGTCGAGCCACGGGGTTCACACCTTTATTCATGGTGCATGGCTCCAAGTCGGTCCTGCCAACCGACATCGACTACGGCAGCCCGCGGGTGCGAGCATACACCAAAGAAGGAAGTCAAGTCGCGCTTGAAGACGCGATTGACCAACTCGACGAGACGCGACGTGGCGCTGCCGCGAAGCGCCAAGTACCAGCAGGCATTGCGACGCTACCACGAGCGTAACATGCACCCGCGTGAGTTCCACGTTGGGGACCTCGTTCTCCGATGTGTTCAAGGCAGCAAGGATCGGCACAAGCTGTCGCCACCTTGGGAGGGGCCGTTCATCATCCATGAAGTGCTCCGACTAGGCACGTACAAGATCCAGTACGAGAATGGGATGGTCGTCACCAACGCGTGGAACATCAAACACCTGCGCCCGTTTTATCCCTGAGTAAATGTTCAAAACTCATGTGTCAATAAATACATGCTGCTTGCCTTTGTTCACATGTCTTCGAGTTCGAAACTTATATTCGGATGTGTTCATTTTCTTTACCGCAATGTTTAAGCTTCAGCAGACAGCGTCTTTGCACCAAGGCAAAGACGCTTCCTGCCAAGGGCACAATGCCCTTATGCCTTCTCGTTTTTTCGATTTTTTTCAAAAAAAATCCGACAACTTTGTCAAGACCAATCGCATGAGCGAAAGGTTTTTTGACGGAAACTCAAACTTGCGAAAAGTAAAGATGACGGCCTGCGTGAGATGGCGAGTTGCTATTCGTTCAAAGCTCCCAGTGCTAACGCCACCGCGGCTATGGCATGAAGATTTGCGAATACTTCTCTAGTCTCCGTCTTTCATCTGATCTCTTTTCAAGAACGTTTGAGTGACCAAAACCGGGACCCCAGTCCGAAAAGACGTTTTCACGAGCAAAATCTCGGCTAAGTTATGTCCCGAACCTCTCGAGTTCTCGGGGAGCTGCGAATGGACGGTTGCGCTTAGTGGATTGAAGGGGGCCAGGCCTACGATTCCTACACCCCCGCGGCTCCGGAGTACGGCCTGACTATTTCGGTTCTCTAAGTTTGACTGCGCGTTGCTGCAGTCGTCCTCGCGCGCTCGGATGAAATCGAGGGATAACACAAGATAAAAAGCATAGTTACACGATAGCCTGGCGACTTGTTCAAATTATTACAGCAAAATAGTTTGTGGCATATTTAATTTGGGGGCCCGAAAACTCTTGGGGCCTCTGACTCATCTTGTGGCAGCAACTCCAGATCCTTCAAGGCGGCAGCAGCCATCTCGCGGGCAAAAGCAGTGTAGTCCTCCTCCAACTCATCACACTACTCATCAGAGGCGCCTAGGGCCCAGCCGCCGCTCAGCGTCGTGCGGTCAGCCCTTGGTAGTGCGATTCGAACATGGCGAGGACTCGGTGCACCGCACGACGAGCCGTCGACAACTCGAGTTCCCGCACGACGCCGTGAAGGCGCTAGACCTCTTCGATCAACGTCTTCGGCGTTCGTGGACCAAGCGGCACACCAAGCGCGGCCATGGCCGAACTCATCTCCCTCCCGAGCTTGGCAATGTCCCCGATGGCCTTCTCGCTGATGGCTTCCGACTTGCGCCAGGTGTCGAGGGCCTGGCTCAGGGCAGCTGCGTCCTGCTCCCGGGAAGCTCGAGACTGCTCCAGCTTGGTTTGGACCTCTGGAAGATATGCAAGAACAAGTGTCATGGAGGGCTCGAGAAAAAGAGGAAGACAGGACCAACATTCAAGACTCACTCTGGAGCTGCTCCGACAAGCGCTTGATGGCGCCCTCCTTCTCGATGACCTTGAGGATTGTGACATTTCACTCTTGCTTGACCGTCGCCAGCTGCACCACTATTCCGGCGCAGATCATGCGCGCCCCTGCAACCATAACCAATGAGTCAGGTCCCGACAAGGAGCGAGCACCGAACCAGACAAGAAGCAGAGAGGATCACCCGACTTACTGTCAAGATCCTGCGACAACTTGGCGTTGGAATCTTGAAGCTGCGCTGCCTCCTCGGTTACCACCTGGAGCTGGTTCGTAACTTGGGAAAATTGGTGGCTTGTCATCACCAAGTCCGTCGTGGCCGTGCCCAGGTCGCGCTCCAGCTCCGACACTCTAGCTTCAAGCATCGCCTTCTCACGGGCGGCGGCCTGGGCGGCGTCTTGGGCGGCGGTCTCGGTTACGGCCGCAGCAGTCTTGGCTCTCTCAGCAGCCTCCTTAGCGAACATTGTGGCTGCTCGGAGTTTCTCGACCTCGGCCTCAGCGAGTGCCAACCTCGATGCCAGCGAGTCCCGCTCGGTGGCAGCCGCGGCGGCGACAGTCTCGGCGGTGGCGGCTCGTTCCTTCGCTGACTGGCGAGAGGCCTCAAGGGACGTCCGCGCGGACACCTTGCTCGCCACAGCGCCAGCTGCCGCCACTCGTGCCACGACGAGCTGCATCTCCAGCTGAGTCTACTTCGCGCGGAGCTCTCGCACTTCGCAGCCACGTATCTGACCTGAAGACTCGAGGGTCTGCCGCCAACAAAGTAAAGATAAGTGGCGTGCATCGAGAAGACCACATAATCGAGAACTTAACCTTTGAACCAGAAAACTTACTGAGGTCGTGTCTAGTTCAGCCCGCGCTCCAAGGTGTTGCGCGCCGCGACCTCCTCCTCGTCCTCGGAGTCATCGCCGGACCCGAAAACGGTCACCCATGGGGTACAAGCAAGCTCGAGAGCCCGCGCTTCACTGCTTTTTGCGGCCTGAGACAGGGACGCCCCCGTCTCCTCGACCACTTGGATCTCCGGGGAGGCGGCCCTTGCCGAACCCTCAGGTACGTCTCGCTCTTCAACGGCGGCGGTAGGCTCATCAAGAGCGCGAACTTCATCGGCGCCAACAGCGGCTGGGCGAGGCGGCGATGATCCCGCCTCTCCGACAACAACCTCTGCCGCGCGCGGTCTCTGTGATGGAGGCTGGAGCTTCAGCAGCTTCCGCCGACTGGGGGAGCGACGCTTCCCAACTCTCACTGACCGGCAGGGGCGCGGGTGCATCTGCGGTTGGTTCCATATTGGCCGCAGGCGCCTCGAGAGCCGCATTTGTCGCCTCAACTGCAACGATGGGGGTGAAGCCACTGGCGCACTCGTACTCTTGCAGCGCCTTTGAGATCGAAGCGATCGTGTCTATGATCAACAGCTCGGCAAACATTCGCTCCGTCGCCACCTCCAGCACCTTCTTCGGGAGTTGGGGTGCTTCAAGGTCAATGACCCCGACACCGGGGAAGTCAATGTACCGGCACGTCGCCAGCTCCATCACTTCCTCGATGGTAATGGCATCCCGGGCCGAGGAAGACTCCGCCACCTCCGCAGTCGTGAGAGGTCCAGGGACCTTAGCCTCTGGGGAAGGCTCTGGCACCTTCGTGGCTGGAAGAGAATCCGTCGCCGCCACTGCTGGTGTAGGCTCCGGCGCTGGAGTCATCACAACATCGCGGCTTCCCGACGGTGGGGGAGGTGTCAAGTCTTCGTCCAAGACCATCACCACATCTCCACCGCTCGGGACGGCCTCGGCCGACGGCTCCGGAACTGCTTGAGGAGCAGTCGCCTCCGTGGCCGCCTCACCTTCCTCAACGGCGGCGACAGGGACTAGTGGCGGTGGCGCGATCGATGCCCCCACCTCAGCGACAACCGCCGGCTCCTCCTCAGCCCGCGGCGGTGCCGGCTTGGTGCTCGGGGGCTTTGGTCGGGGCTCAGAAGAAACCACCCGCGCGCTCAACTCCAGGCACTTCAGAGGCCCCAGGCTCAGCACGCCAGTGTCGGCATGTCTACGAGAAGACAGAAGGCAACGTCAGCAAACAAGTCGGAAGAATCACGACAAAGAAGAGCTGAAGTCGGAGACTTACATCTTGGATCGCACCCGGGCTTTCTTCACCTAGCGATCCGACGAGCCCTGCTCGGGGCTGCGCACTTCGAGCCCGTCGTCTCGGGGGCTGCGCGCTTCGGGCCCGTCGTCTCGGGGGCTGCTCCGCTTCGACCCGCCGCCTCAACGGCGGCAGCACTCTCCCCCATTCGCTCGAGAGCTGACCCCCCGGCCTCCACGACGGCCGGGGTCGGACCATGGCCCCCTCTGGCGACAAGGGACACATGAACATCCGAGGCTCCGCTGCCCCGGATAAGCAAAGACTGCAAGCACCGCGGGGTAGTGCTTGGCTCTACCACTGATGGCACGCTCGGAGTCGACGCCGAGTCCAATGACCTCCCCAGCGACCGGCGCCTCTGCAGGGAGTCGGAGTCGGGGCGGTCGGAGCCGTCATAGAGCTGGCGGGCGGATGCCGACCGCTCCTTCGACCTTCTCGGGGGGATCGACTTGTCGGGGTGCAGATCTCTGCGGCTCGGAAGCACCCGTCTTGCTGGGCACCGCACGGGGGCGGACCATCCACTGATCCTCTCAGGCGGGGCGAACCACCTGGCGAGAGCTTGAGCCTATGGTCTTGTCGCATCCGGACGCCTGCGACTGGTGCGACGACGACACTTTAGTGCTGCGAGGAGGCCATGATGAGGACGACCCTGACATGTTGCTCCAGTCGACCGCTGCACTGGCAACATCTCCGTTCCACGAAGGCTCGGGCGACGGGTCTTCATCGGAGGAGACGCTAAGCTCCCCTCCTTCCGCCTGTTGTTGTGGTTATCGTTACGATCGCACTTGGTGATTTGGTGTTTCTTGTGCTACACCTTGCGCGCAGCGCGCCTCTTCTCCACTGCGGCCTGCTTCTGGTTGAAAATCGCCTTCTCCGAAAGAGGCGCCTTGGCCGGGACAAGGTGGGCGCACTTCAACCGTGACGAGGAGAAAGCACGAAGGTCTGCCGGGGAGAACAAACTCCGAGAAGTTCAGCACCACGACAAAAGGTGAATGAAACATGTCGAGAAGATGAACAACTTACAAATTTTTCTGTCCCCATGTTGGGGAGCATCGGGAGTAGCCGCGACAGCGGCCACGAGTAGGACGAGCTCCCAATCGCCTGCGCCATGTGGCACTCAAGCTCGAGCAGTGACGGAGGCGACGGTGCGGTCACGGTCCCCACCCAAGGGGGCCTATCAGCCATCATGTCGCAGAGGTGAAGCGGCCGCCTCCGGAGCGGCACGACACTTCGGGCGTGGTATTGCCCGATCACTTCTGCCAGGGTGACTCCGGTGTTTCGGAGGCGCCCCAGCACGGCCCAGTGAAGCTTGAGCATCTTCTCCTACTCCTTGGCGGGGCCATCCGCCCAGTTCCTCTGCGACTTCGCGATGGAGCATCCGGTGTACGACGGGAGCGCGAACTCGGGGTCGTTCCGCAAGTAGAACTATCCCTTGTGCCAGCCACTGTTCGAGCTGGTCAGCGTCACCGGGATGTAGCGTCGCCGCGGCCTTGCTTCGTCCGGAGATTAGCGCAGCCGATCGTCGCCGCACGGGAGCTATCCCTCAGGCAGGTGAACCTGAAAAAATACTGGAATAGGGGCCAGTGGGCGCCGATGCCAAGGTACCCCTCGCACATCGCTTCGAATGCGTCCATCTGCTGGATGCTGTTTGGGTTGGGGTGCTGGAGTTGCAACCCGTACGCGAACAACACCCCGTGAATGAACCGGCCGGTAGGGACGGAGAAGCCGCGCTCGTGGAAGGCCACGAACGACACCAATACCCCGTGGGAGGGCGAGACACGGACTCGTCGGCGGGGACGATCCACTTGACGGCGTCGGTGAGGGGAAGAAGCTGGCCCACCTCGACCAGATGGAGGAGCTGCTCGTGGGAGACATTGGAGCTCGTCCAGTTCGACATCACGATTGCGTGGTCTTGGGCGAGCTAGAAGTGCAGGCAGCGGCGGTGCTATGGATGCGGAAGAACTCAGAGCGCAAAGGGCAAGTGCGAGAGGAAGAAGAAGCAGATGGGGAGGCAAAGTCCCGAACCAGCGCTCGACGCGTGGTTTTAAAGGGGACAGGCCTGAGTCCCCACCTTCGAAGTCGGGCCTGCCGCGTCAGCGAGCCTTTCGCCCACGCGCGCGCCCCGGTGAAACAACCGCCCACTCGCGCGACGCCTATGTTCCCGCGGAATACGGACTTGCAGAGTCTGCGCGCAGTCATGATGGAGCGGTCACGTCGGTCACACTAGCCGAGATGCCCGCACCCATAACTGCGCCCACATCACCATGACGGCCATGACTACCCCGACGAAATGGACTGCAGCTACAACGGCTACAAATAAAAGCTCGCGAGCGAGTCTCCAACTCACTCACGAGCTCAGGGCTACATCTGGCGGATGCGCTCGCACGCACCCACTGAGAACTTGAAGAACACCACCAACATCAAAATCGACCGGCTGAGCCTGAGCGCGACTCCTCAACTCCCACTCAGGCTCGGGGCTACTGACGAGGGCCCGGATTAGGGCCCCCTTTGACGGCGAGATTATCTCCCTTAAGACAGCAAGACCATTACCCTCGAGGTGAAGTCCTCTGTTCGCTGGCAAGCAGCTTGAGGATGGTCGTACCCTTGCCGACTACAACATCCAGAAGGAGTCCACCGTTCACCTGGTGCTCCACCTGCATGGTGGTATGCATACCTTTGTCAAGACCCTCACTAGCAAGACGTCCAGTCTTTGGCCAGTTGGATGCGTCTCCGACCAGTTTCCCACTAGAGGAACCCCGCACGACAAGTCCCCGCCTTGCACAACAAGTCCCCGCCTCGCACAACAAGTCTCCGCCCCGCACGAGAAGTCTCCGCCTCGCATGAAAAGTTCGGCTCCGACTAGTGCGTGGGCCCGGACATGCGGCGCAAGCATCGCCACCGACGCGTACAGAAGAGCAAATCTCCATGTCACGCGGGAACAACAGATGGCAGTCATGCAGGCGGCCCGCCCCACCACGAGCCTTAATGTTGGTCTGACCAGTTGCGTGACCATCGCATCACCATCATATCCCACTCTGCCACACGCAAGCTCAGCCCGAGGCACTCAAGCACCCTCTACGACGCGCACAAGCCTAGACTTAGGCTCGGGAATGGCAAGCTAGGCAAGTACTCAGGCAGACTAAGACGAGCCCAAACCACTCGGGGAGAAGGCCAAGCGTCCCGGAGTAAACAGTACAACCCGACCACGCGGTGGCTCCCCCGACAAGGCATCACAACTTGGCTTCAATGCACCCTGACAGACAGCAACGTACGACGGGACGTGCCAGCTGCCAAGCACTGTAACTCTTTTTACTTCCCCTTGTGCCCCTCCCCTTGTGACTATAAAAGGGAGAGAAGGGCAACGGTTACAAGGGTTAGACCTCCATAGGATCGAACACCATCACCCGGGACCTGGGAACGAACTCCCTCTCCCAACTAGCTTGTAACCCCTACTACGAGCACACCTGGCTTAGGAACATAGCTGCAGCACACTGGACGTAGGGTATTACTCCTCGGAGGCCCGAACAAGTATAAACCTCATTGTCTCCTGCGCTAACCATCTGAGCTCGACGCACGATCGATAGAAATTTTCTGCCGGTGGTAGAGAACCCCGACACTTTATACCTACTAGTATAGATGCACATGCGACACGCACGTGTTTTCAAAATCATAGAGTAAAAATATATTAGAAGTTATTAGCTAAAATGTTAAAATGCATTTTTAGAATATAATAAACAATCATTTTAGATCATCATGCACATTAAAATTATTCCATAATAAACCTAACTCATTCCATAATTACATTCCTTGGTTCAGTTCTTCTATTGATTTTTTATAATAACTTTTTTTACGCAAATTAACTAACTTTTGTAATCATGAAGATTTTTTTGAGGTGGATGTTATCATGGAGATGAATGACCAATTTTTCAACATGTCTTTTCATTAGTTAACATACTTATGAAACAATGCCCTGTACTGTTAGCTGCATCGTTTGTTGACCCAGTTTTTTTAGCACCATTTTGAAGAGTGGATTCGGTATAGTCGGGTGACAAACAAAGATACAGAGTCTAAGGCTTCGTTCGACTTCTTTCACAATATTTTTCTCCCGCAACAAATCTGTCGTACGAATCAGCAGCTGAGCACTCTAAGTACAGACTCAAGTGAAAACAATAATAGGAGGTGACGAGTTTCGACAAGACGACGTTCAGACAGTGTTGCCACAATCACCATGCTAAATGAGGCTCTCCACAAAGAAAAGCGCATGGGGGCGGGTGAAATTGGTCCACCTCGGTCTTCTCCTTGTAGTCCCTCGGACACCGCGGGTAAGGATGGATGTGAGAGGATGCGGGGTATTTGACATCACTCCATGTCAAAAAACCAGCTCCTCTCCACCAACTACACTTTCTCGGTTTCACTCCTCCAAATTTAGAAAAACATGGAGTTGTTGTATGTGTTTGGCCAACTATAGTGCTCTAACTCAGGAAACATAAATATCTTGTTGTGAAAAGTCCATTTTACCCATTATAAATGACTCCACATGTCATCTACTTGTTTTTTCTCCCTCTTCCTCCTTCTCTTTTCTATTCTACCTAATCTCTTCTCCTCCACTATTCGCTTGCTGAACCGCACCGACGGCATCGAGTAAGGAGTATGCGCACTGAGGACAGTGTAGCCCCAACGCGGCCTGACACGAGGCACAACAGCGGAATGGCATATGGCACTCGACGACACCTTCTCGGTCACCTTTCCACCCACAAGCAGATGTGCGTCGGCAGCGGGAGCAGGGCACAAGCCGGCATCGTCTGCACGCGACCTCGGCGGTACAAATGGCGTAGTCTGCAAGCATGTCACCCGCTGCCACCCCCCTTTGTGGCAGTGTGGCGAGTGCCGGAGACCGTCGGTCCACAACCGATGGAGACACACTCGTGATGGCGGAGGAGCGACCTCGCGGAGCGCCTTGGGGAGCTTCGACGATGGTTTCCTGTGGGAATAGGAGCACACATGACGGACGGGGGAGGATGCGACGGCGATGTGGCCCATCCAACGACAGCGAGGGTAGGGGTGGTAAGCATGGAGATGCCGAACAACAGATTGTGAGAGCAAAGCAAACAGCGGCTCATCACCATTGTCGACACGTTCGGAAAGTGTACCAGCGGGCAGCGGTGTCGCCAGAAAAAAAATGAGACGGAACCACTAGTTCATGCGGCACTCATATTACAATTGAAAAAGTGTAAAGATAATGTGAAACAATAAATTTGCTTGGCGAGGCCATGCTGATCGAGAAATAGTTGAATTGCCATATGTAATGCTTTCGATGAAAAAATTAAACGGTACCCATTTGTTAACAAAATAGGTAGACCCGACGTGTGTTGTAGCTTGCTTGTATAGGAAGATAGGAAAGTTGTTTTGATGTACATCCATCTGTAACTTGTACACCAAGATGTAAGGCTACGTTGGGGGCTTTTCCCAACTATATTAACACGCAACCATGAGCCTGAGAAGGTATCACGTTCCTGCCATTTTCACATGGTATCACAGCTAGATTCATCTTCAATCTTTCCCATGGCGTTTCCATCTTCCTCTGTGCTTTCTGCTGCCGCGCCGCTGAGTTTCCCTGTGACCGAGAAGCTATCCCGGTCCAACCACCCAATGTGGAAGGCACGTCCTTTCTACTCTTCGCGGTGCCCAGAAAGCCCACTTCCTCGACGCCGACGCTGCACCTCCATCGAAGATTGTCACCAACAAGGAAGGGAAGGAGATGGCCAACCCGGAGTACAATCTCTGGATTGCCCATGACCAGCAGGTGCTCAATCTGCTGCTCTCGATGGTTTCACGCGAGATCCTCTCGCAGATCTCGTCGCTCCCCACGGCAGCTCAGGTGTGGGTCGCCATCGAGGCAATGTTTGCCTCACAGTCCAGGGCCCGCATCATCAACACCCGGAAGGCTCTGGTGACTGCATCGAAGGGGAGCTCCACCGTTTCAGTCTACTTCACCAAGATGAAGTCCCTGGCAGATGAGATGGCATCTGCCGACAAGAAATTGGAGGATGAGGAGATCGCCTCCTACAGCCTTGCAGGGCTCAACGTCGACTTCAACCCCGTCGTATCTGCAATGGCGGCACGCGTCGAACCCATCACACTCAGTGAGCTTTTTACTCAACTTGTCTCTTTTGAGCAAAGAATGGATCTACTGTCAGGAGGCAACTCCAACTCCTCCGCCAATTCGGCAAACCGTGGACGTGGTGGAGGTAATGGGCGCGACTGTGGACGTGGTGGCGGCCGTGGGCGCTCTGGAGGACGCCAAGGAGGCGGAAGAGGTGGCCACAACGCTGATCGCCCTACCTGTCAGCTGTGCGGGAAGGAAGGCCATACAGTCATTCGCTGCTACAAGAGGTTCGATGCCTCTTTCACCGGCGCCTCTGACCCCAAGTCTGCCTCCTCTGCGACGACAAACTACGGCGTCGATAACAATTGGTACATGGACACCGACGCCAGTGATCACATCACTGGAGAACTCGACAAGATAACCATCAGGGACAAGTACTCTGG
The DNA here is from genome assembly GCA_947561735.1 of Cenchrus americanus. Lineage (NCBI taxonomy): Eukaryota > Viridiplantae > Streptophyta > Magnoliopsida > Poales > Poaceae > Cenchrus > Cenchrus americanus. The sequence continues at coordinate 197,005,808 of OX387242.1, forward strand.
TGGTGATCAAGTTCACACTACCAGCGGAGCAGGTATGATGATTAACCACATTGGTCATAGTGTTTTACACACCCCTAGCGGAGATATAGTCCTCAGAAAAATCTTTCATGTTCCTCAAGCCTCGAAAAATCTTGCATCTGTTCATCATATAGCAAAAGATAATAATGCCTTTCTTGAATTTCATCCGAACCATTTTTTATAAAGGAACAAGCGACGAAGAGAGCAATCCTTCGAGGCAGGTGTGAAGGAGGCCTCTATCCACTGAAGTCGTCATCAAATAAACCAGCTTGCTCTGCCACAAATAAACCGACGACCTCCCTGTGGCACAACCGTCTCAGTCATGCTGCACTTGACGTCGTTCATCAAGTTCTTAGACGGAATAATCTATCTTTTTCCTTAGATCCAAATAAAGGTGCAGTCTATGATGCATGTCAGCAAGGCAAAAGCCATCAGTTGCCGTACCCGCGATCGTCTAGTGTATATAGGCATCCTTTAGATCTTATTTTTCTTATGTATGGGGTCCGGCCCCAAGTTCCTTTAGCAGATACAATTACTATGTTAGTTTTATTGATGACTTCAGTAAATTTACTTGGATATATTTGCTTCGCCACAAATCTGAAGTGTTTCAGCGATTTACTGATTTCAGAACCTTGTTGAAAGGCTCTTTAACAGGAAAATAGTTGTTGTTCAAACTAATTGGGGGGGGGGGGGGGTGAGTACCAACACCTAAACTCCTTCTTCCAGCGTGTTGGTATATCCCACCATATCTCATGCCCGCACGCCCATCAACTGAATGGGTCAGCCGAGAGGAAGCACAGGCACATCGTTGAGATGGGTCTATCCCTACTCGCTCATGCGTCCATGCCGCTAAAATATTGGGACCAAGTCTTTCTCGCTGCCACATTCCTGATAAATCGCCTACTGTCGGGGACAGCCCTGAGGGTCCCCTAAAAAACTGGGGGAATCCTGCTTAAAACCTGCAAAAACAAAACACACCTCTTACTTAAATACACGCACAGGGCACGACCCATGCTGCGGTGGCCCCCGCGGCCCACCGGAGTGGCCCAGTCAAAAGCCCCCTCGAGCAGGTTTCGCCTCGCTCGAGGGCTCACGCCTCCCTCGAGCGGGTTCCGCCTCGCTCGAGGGCTCACGCCTCCCTCGAGTGGGTTCCGCCTCGCTCGAGGGCCAACGCCTCCCTCGAGCGGGTTCCGCCTCGCTCGAGGGCTCACGCCTCCCTCGAGCGGGTACCGCCTCGCCCGAGGGCTCACCTCCGCCTCGCTCGAGGCTCCCTCACAAGCACACCTGCTCCCACACGCGGGTACGGGCATTTAATGCTCTGACACAGCAGAGCCGCGCCATCACGCGCCTGAGAATCACGCCCCGGCGCTGTTCCGCCAATTCCCTAGGGGAAACCCATCCTCGCCACTGCAGGGAACTGTGCGGTATGGCCAGTGTCAGCCCCGTGGCACTGTGCCGCCCGCTCCCCTACGGCTAACGCGCCGCGCCCTCGAAGGGGGGCCGACTGCACCCTCGAACCCTTCCCTCGTGAATCTGCAGGGTCAAACCATGACGTCAGGCCGGCGGGAGCACCATCCCCGCCACTGTTAGTCCTGTGCGGCCGTCCCCGCCCCTGCAGCACCACGCCGGGCACTGCTATAACAACTCCGGCGCTGTTGGGCACGCGGGGACGGGACGCCGCCACGCTTGCCACTGTACCCCATACGGATCACCGTCAACGGCTTCCTCGAGCCCGTCTGAGGATGCCCCAGCCAACCACTACGCCTTCACCCTCGAAGCTGCCCCTGTTCAAGTACGGGACGCGCCACGACGACAAGACCAGGGCAAGGACCGCCAGGACGACCGCCAACTCCGCGGTGCTGCACGCCATACTTCCACATGTAGCTAAACAGTGCGACATGCTTGTAATTCACCCTCTCCTTGGCCTATAAAAGGAAGGTGATCCCCCTCGCCGCGGGACAGAGAACACATCATACACGCACACTTCCCGCCTCTCTCACGATATTGACACTCGCCTCAATCACTCCACTCGGGACTTGGAGGCCGCGCTTCCTCTCCCACCTTGCTTGTAGCCGCCCCACTACAGGCACCTCGGTGCAAAGCAATACAGTGCCTCGAGCACACCCCTGTTGGACGTACGGCTCCGACCAGAACCAGGATAAACCAAGTGTCTTTAGTTTCTTAGCACCGACCATCGAGGGACAGACTTCAGCGCTTACTACTAGTTAGTGTCGGGACTACTTTCCGCACCGACAGTTGGCGCCCACCGTGGGGCCCGGCGCGCTGAGAGTCAACCCGTCGTCAGCTCTCTCGATGGTGATTCGCACTGAGTATCGCGGTCAGCGCTACTCCATGGGCAGCTCGGACCCCCTCCCCGCAGGATTCAAAATCTGGTTCGGGGGCCTGAACTTTCAGGCCACGGGGAACGGCTACCTGATGCGCCTCACCAACCGTGAGGAACTCCTCGCGTGACGCCAAGCTGGGTCTGCCCCGGTTGCCGCCGCACGCGTCGCCACGACACTAACACCCGCCAGCACAGACGCTGCGGGCCCATCGCGCCGCGCCACGGCGCCGCCGCCGCTCCGTCCGGCGCTCGCGTCGGGGGGCGCGGTCGGAGCGGCCGGCACGCCGCGCGTGTCGCCTCACAACGCGACGCGCCCACCGGCATGACGGTCCGCGCCGGTGGGGGAGCGCTCCGTCTCCGGACCACGCTTCCCCATCGGTCTGCGCGGTGCCACGGCGGCCTACGTCGCCAACACCAACGCCAACGCCAACGCCACGATGCGCAGGGTTCCCCCTAGCCGCCACGTCTTGGTTGCCAGGGACCCTAGCGCCTCTGCCGACTACGAGTCATCCCTAGGCTCCGTCGACGCGCTACCACCCACCACCTCGCATGGGTACGCGGAGTGGGACTTCTCCGGCGTGCCGGACCCAGTGATGTTCAAGCGGTTCCTCGACGCCACGGACTACTGGTTCGGCTACTCCGACGACTCCAGCGCAGGGAGCTACGACCCCGCGCGGGAGTGCTGCATCGTCATCGCCAACGACCCAGCAAACGCCGCTGGTGCAACGGGCACCGGCGACGGAGAGGTTCCTCCCACTCTGGGGACTGGATCGCGCCTGGCTGCGGGGCCGAGCGCTCCTCCCCCCTCACCACCGAGGGGGGACGACATCAACGCACAGCTGGCTCAGGCACGCGAGCTCGAGGCCAAGCTGGCGGAAGAGTACCGCATGGTGCGGTTGCTTCGCGCCTCCATCGCGGGGGAAGCCTCCGCGCAAGGCGAACGCGCACGTGAGCTGGGTAGACAAGCCCGCGATCGCATCAACACCGACTTCAACGTCGACAACCCGTATACGCCCCCACGAGTGAGCCAAAAGCTCATCGCCGCCGCGAAACTGCTACGGGCCATGCCCGCCCCTTCGACACCCGAAGCGCGGAACCTGCACCGCGAGGCGCAGGCGCTCATCGAGCAAGCGGCCGTCCAACAGGCCGAAAGCTCAGCGTCCCGCATCCGCCAACAGGGGAGCACGCAGGACCATGGGGGTGCGCAAGGCCCCGAACCCTCAGTACACGCGGGTGGAGCGGCGGAGCTCCCTGCCAACCCGGGGCGCACGCCGGCCAAAGAGCGGCTCCTCGACACGCGCGGGCAAGCGCGAGACGGCGACGCCCTCAATGTCATCGACGCTCGAGGGATGAGCAAAGCGGAGGCGTGGGCGGCAGCAGGCTATCACCCTCGGCGGGGTGGACGCTACGCTAGCGATGAGGATCGCTCGCCGACGCCAGAGCCCCCAGGAACCCGCGTGTTCAGCCGGGAGATCCGCATGGCGACCTTCCCCCAGTGCTTCCGCCAGCCTACGACGATCGTCAAGTACAACGGGGAGACGCATCCCCGTGTGTGGCTTAACGACTACCGCCTAGCGTGCCAGCTGGGCGGAGCCACCAGCGACGAGGTCATCATCCGCAACCTCCCCCTGCACCTCGCCGACTCGGCACGGACGTGGCTCGAGCACCTGCTGTTAACACCAAAATTTGGTAAGGAGTCTGACTTGTGGGTCCGGTTCGATAAAGAGTCCGTCTGGTGGAAGGAAGGATATGTTCAGAGATATTCGGCAAAGAGATCTGCGGTCGGCTATCTGCTCCGGTTCGGTAAAGGAACAGTAGAGCTGATTTTGCGGGATTGGACGGTGACGTGGCTCAATCAGGGGAGACGAATGGATGGATATGCGATCAAGCTTAGAGATAAGTTAGGCAATGAATCCATTCGAAGTTGTACTCAACAGGGTATAAATATGACCCCTGAATGTATGTAACAAACACAATCATTCCTCAATACACACCGGCCTTATGCCAAACCCTAGAGTCCTTGTCGTGTCGTCGAGTTCTTCGAGAGGGCCAATCGATCCGTCGACCTCCGTGAGTACCGGCAACCTTGTATCATATCTAGTATCATGCGGTGGATTTAGATCTGTGCAAGTAGTCTTGTTACCATGCTTCGTGTCATGCGGTAGATTCAAGCTTGGTTCAAGAAGGTTTCTTGTTAGATCGCGAGCCATGCAGTGGGCTAGGATCTAGCTTGAAGCTAGTTATCGGCTCTATTGGGTTTTGGCAAAGATCCAATAGATTCATTAAGTTACCCCGTGTTATCTTGAGTTTTACTTTATGTTTTAATTCATGTAACACACCTTTGCCCAATCTAGATGGGTTTGGATCGGCTCTATCTTTTATGATCCTTGTTCGAGTAGATTTCATATTTTAACGCGTGGATCTTGTGCTTTCCGATAGCCGAAACCGAATCAATCTAGGTTGTTATGTGTTGCGGGTTCAAGCTTGCTCATGCTGGTATAAATCTTGAAAGAGCCGGGTATCATGCGGTAGATGCAGGTTTTTGGGTTGCTTTGGAGCTAGTCATCCGGTGGATTAGAATCCCAAATCAATCTGATAGATTTATTCACTTGGTAATGTTTGTTCCTTCTTCATGGACCCCGAATCGGCTGTTCAGCCATATTCGGTTATGTTTCTCCACGAGTAGAACACGTGCGTTATCCATGCTTTAAATGATGTATGCTTTTAGCTTTCCATATTTAGATTGTATCATGCGGTGGATAGATCTATTTGTGGAAAGTGGTACGGTTTTTTCATGCAAGTTGTATCATGCGGTGGATAGATTTGCTTGACATCGTGCTCGACGGGTTTTAAAGTAACTAGACATGCGGTAGACTAGTGCTTTTGACCTATGCGTGCTTGTTTAATACATGATCATGTCCGTGTTTTACTTTATTCGTTTATTTAATGTCAATCTTTATGGGGATCGGTCGTGACCTCGTGTACGTGCATTCTTGTTCAAACAAAGACCGATCGCCGTCATGTTCACGTCATCCATTTGGCAATGTTATGTTTTCCCTTCACGTTTTCCCGAATGGTTGTAGTCCGTTGGCAGATAGCTTCCTATAGCTATGTGTCATATCATTTGGCTTCTTAGCCGTAAATATGGAACTGTCTGGTACCACCCGGCAAGTTCCAAGCTTTGGTATCTAATTACTTTATCTTTTGTTAATTTTCAGGAAAAATTGACTGGCACGTCTTTCGCTCTCTGCGCGTGTGAAGCCAGCTTTGTTCGGCTTGCTGTGTGATTGGCGTTGAGTGCACTTTTCGCGTCAACACACTTTTTGGCACGCCCAGTGGGACAACAGCCGAATAGATTCAAGATGCACGAAATCGCGGACCTCATGGATGTCAACCTTGAAGATCTTTCTCCGGAGCAATGGCGGAAGAACTCCAAGACGTCGTAGATCGGTTCCGGCGAAGTGTCCGCCGTCGTTTAAGAAGAATAGAAGCGGCGTCCCGTATCCGAAGAACGAGATGCCCGAGGTGCCGCCGTCGGGGAAAGCGATGCTACATCTCGGCGAGGAAAAGGAGGAATGCGCACGAGTATTCCAAGAATCGGCCAGATTACATGCTTAGCAAGCACAACAAGGCTTTCCTCGGATCGCTTCGGCGAGATGATGGTGGCCATCTTTGGCCCGGGCATGGAGCAAGCGTTCGGCAAGGCACCCGGCCAGGGGAAGACCGTGGAGCTGGGTGAATCAAGCTCGCGGCCGCCGTTGTGGAGCCGGCCCGCGGCAGCCTCCTCCTCGAGCTGCGGAAGCCAAGCGTTCCGGCCTCCTCCTCCGCGAGGCACGCGGGGGCAGCCAGCTCAGCCCCCGTTACAGGCTTCAGGGAGTCAACCGGTCCGCCGCCACCACGAGCAAGACACGGGTCGGCCCGTGCAATAGCCGAATCCGTACCAGCCTACGTACGGAGACGTAGCGTTCGGCTCGTCTGAGGCCCCACTTGATCCTGGCCGGAGGATTGCTCCATCGACCAACTGGCTGCAGAAGAATTTGTACGGTGGTGGTTATCATGAAGTGGGAAACTACGGAGCGTTCGACGCTTTCCCGCACCCAGGATATGCGCCGGCTGCAGGCGCGCAAGAGGACGACGCCCTGGCGCGCAAGATGGCCGAATTGATGCAGAATCAGTTCGGCCTCAAGCCAAAGATGCAAGGACCCGCCTATAGGCCGCCGTTCCCTGAATGGTACTACAACGTGCTCTTGCCGCCAAGGGTGAAGCCGCCAACGGAGTTCACGAAGTTCTCAGGGCAAGACGACACGAGCACGGTCGAGCACATCGCTCGTTACCTCATGCAGCTCGGGGAGTGCTCAGCCGAGGAGACGTTCAGGGTCCGCTACTTCGCCGCATCACTGACAGGTCCAGCGTTTCAGTGGTTCTCGTCCCTGCCTCCTGAATCAGTTGCCAGATGGAAGGATTTAGAGCGGAAGTTCCACGCTCATTATTTCAGCGGCAGCTCAGAGAAGAAGCTGATTGACCTTGCGACCATGAAGCAGAGGCATAGCGAGACGCTGCTGGAGTTTCTCCGGAGGTTCAGGGAGGTCAAGGGCATGTGCTTCTCACTTAACTTGCCAGATGACCAGTTGGCTGACATGGCTGTCGCCGGGATGCTGCCGGCCGTGCGCGAGAAGTTGTTCGGTATGGAGTTTGAGAACCTGGGCCAGCTATCGCAGAAGCTGTCGCTGATGAGCAATCAGGCGTATGGCTTCAAGAAGGACGCCAAATTTGGCAAGCAGCACGACGTCGCTGACATCTACAACCAGTTCTTGGACAAGGCTGATCTGTTCGAGGACTCTGACGATGAATTAGATGTAGCCGCAGCAGAGATCTTGTGGGGGAAGGAGCCGTTGACAATGAATCAGCGCTGGGTCAAGCAGACCAAGGGAACTTATGATTTTGATATTACAAAAGCTGATAAATTGTTCGAGCTCTTAGTGAAAGAAGGCCGAATCAAGCTGCCCGAAGGGCATTCCATGCTTCGGCCCAATGGAGTTAAAGCAAAACGTTACTGTGGCTTCCACGACAGGGATTCACACTCCATCAATGATTGTAGGGTCTTCAGGATGAGGATCCAGAAGGCCATCCAGGAGGGTCACCTCAAGTTCGACAACAAGATGAAGCTGGATGGCCACCCCTTTCCTCAGAACATGATGGGCTTTTCTGTTAATATGATAACAGCCGAGGAGAAGGGGAAAGTCAAGGTCTTGACCTCAGCCAGGTCTAGACAAGGTGGAGCAGTGGACCCAGAGCGCCAAGTGACTCTGGAACAGGTGCAAGGTGACGCCCCCCGCATTCTTAAGAGTCACATCGAAGTTGGGGAATCCTCCAGAGCTAAGCCCAGGGTGACATCGCGCATCCTCCTCAACAAATGGCAGCGCCAGATAGAGAAAGAGCGCTACCAGAAACAGTGCTACGAGGAGGAGCAGCGCAGAGCCGAAGAAGAGGCGCGCAGAAGGGACCAGGAGCAGTACACGCGCGAGCAGGAGCGCGCACACTGGGGATGCGCCTTCTTCAGGCATTGCTGGAACGAGGGTTTAAAGCTGCCCACGTTGAAGAACTGTCCTGAATGCAGTGACAGGTATGTTGAGTATAGGCGCAGAAGCGCAATCGCCGATCCGTCCACGAAAGACTTGGGAGGATCCACCCTAATGGGGATCGGCGCCAAAAAATTGAAGTCATCAATCATCCCAGGAAGCGCCAAGCCGATCTCAGGTGGGCTGATCAAGAAGAGGACGAAGATGACTACATCTGGCAGAAGGGGCAATGGTGCCCGCCCGGCCTGAGGAGAAGCCATAAGAGACGGGTCCAGCGCTTGAGGAACCGCGAGCTGCGACAGGCCGGAACCCAGACGCGCCAAGTGTGGCGCCCCAAAGACCAACCGAAGGGATCGAAGCGTTCGGCTCCAGCATGCATGGTATACTTCCTGCCGAACGAGTTCATGGCTCCTGCTAACCAGGTTATGCAGGAAGAAGCTTCCTTCGATGATGAGCGGACGGGGGGATGATGGCACAAGCGGTGCTTGCCAAGCGAGTGCCATCTTCGACAAGCCGGCCAAGAATCGTCATATGAGGCCGCCGTACTTAGAGGGGATACGTCAATGGCAAGCCATTGACCAAGATGTTCGTCGACGGTGGGGCGGCGGTCAACGTAATGCCGTACACCACCTTCGGGAAGCTTGGTATGGGCCCGAGCGATTTGACACCTACGAGCATCATCTTGAATGATTTCGCGGGAACCCCTCGGACACCAAGGGATGCGCTCACGTGGACTTGATGATCGGGTCCAAGACGCCGCTCACCACCTTCTTTGTCATCGAGGGCAAAGGAGCCTACGGCTTCTTTGCTTGGGCGGGGCCCCGGATTCATGCTAACCGCCGCGTCCCATCCACCATGCATCAACGGCTTATCCGGTGGGTGGACGATGAGATCGAGTTCGTCCAAGCAGATGATTCCGTGAGCGTGGCCAACATGGAACCGGCTTTTCGGGAGTACCGGGGGATTGATTGCTTCTCGAGGCATAGAGCGGGGGGAAGGTCCCGTTGAACGCCGGCGGTGACCAACGACCGATTCAAGCGATCGGCTCTTATAGCAATTTTTAATGGAGAACCCCGTGGATGGCCGATGGCAAATTAGGGCGAGGATTCATGTTGGCTGATAAACTAGAAGAGGTTGACATTGGAAGCGGTGATAAGCCAAGGCCGACGTTCATCAGTGCAAATTTGCAGCCGGACTTCAGGGGGAATTTGATTGAGCTTCTCAAAGAATACAAGGATTGCTTCGCCTGGGATTATTCGGAGATGCCTGGATTAGATCGTTCCATCGTCGAGCATCGGTTGCCAATCAAGCCTGGTTTCAAACCATACAAGCAACCACCCCGGAAAATCTACAAGGATGAGGTATTGGCCGATGTGAAGAAGGAAATTGAAAGATTACTTGATGCAAACTTCGTTCGGCCATGCAGATACGCGGAGTGGATATCTAACATCGTCCCTGTGTACAAGAAGAATGGAAAAATGAGGGTTTGCATAGATTTCAGGGACCTGAACAGAGCTACTCCGATGGATGGATACCCGATGCCTATTGCCGATTTGTTGATTGACGCCGCCGCCGGGCACAAGGTGATCAGCTTCATGGATGGCAATGCGGGATACAATTAGATCTTCATGGCAATAGAAGACATATCAAAGACGGCCTTCAGATGTCCTGGTCATATAGGCCTGTTCGAGTGGATAGTCATGACATTTGGGTTAAAGAATGCCGGTGCAACCTATCAACGGGCCATGAATTACATTTTTCATGAGTTGATCGGCAAAGTTGTGGAGATCTACATTGATGACGTGGTGATCAAATCCCTAAGTCATGACACCCATTTGGAAGACGTGAGGAAGACCTTAGAGTGCACCCGGAAGCATGGTTTGAAGATGAATCCAAACAAGTGCGCTTTTGGGGTATCAGCTGGAGAATTCTTGGGGTTTTTGGTCCACGAGGGAGGGATTGAAGTTGGCAAGAAGAGCATGAAGGCCATCGATGAAGTTGTTCCTCCAACTAACCTCAAGGAATTACAATCACTGCTCGGCAAGATCAACTTCGTGAGGAGATTCATTTCAAATTTATCACAGAAGGTGTTGCCATTCTCTCCGTTGCTGAAGCTGAAAAAAGATCAGAAGTTCACGTGGGGTGACGAACAACAAAAGGCTTTTGATGAGATCAAGCAGTACATGAAGGAGCCGCCGGTGTTGGTTCCTCCTCAGTTAAACAAGCCTTTCAAGTTGTACGTGGCGGCCGATGCCCAAACCATTGGATCGGCCCTTATTCAAGAATTTGAAGGAAAGGAGCGGGTAATTGCTTATCTTAGCCGAAAACTACTTGATCCTGAGACCAGGTATTCGGCTGTAGAGAAACTGTGCCTTTGCGTGTACTACTCGTGTACAAAGTTTCGGCACTACCTGTTGAATGCCGAATGCACTGTGTATTCCAAGTTTGATGTGATAAAACATATGTTATCTATGCCAATTTTGAACGGCGAGGATTGGCAAGTGGATTTTGGCTCTATCGAGTTTGAGTTGAAGTTCGAATCGGCAAAAGCCATAAAAGGTCGATCATTGCCGATTTTATAACTGAACATCGTGATCCGTCAATTGATCTGCTTGAAATTACCCCTTGGGCTCTATTTTTTGATGGATCATCGTGTGGTAAAGGTGGGGGAGTAGGGATCCTACTGATTTCGCCCAGAGGTGAGATGTTTGAATTTGCTATTCCTATACAACCCACTGTCACAAATAACCAGGCTGAGTACGAGGCATTACTTCGAGGGCTTAAATATTTAAGAGAAGCTGGGGCCGTTTCAGTTGAAGTCTATGGAGATTCTGAGCTGGTAATCAAGCAATTGAACGGCCAATACGAGTGCAGAAGTGAAGCGCTGAGGAGTTACTATGAAGAATGCAGGGAGATCTTGAAGAGCTTCCCATTGGTAACTCTGCAGCATATTCCTAGAGAACATAACGAGGAAGCAAACAGGCTGGCTCAAAGCACCTCTGGTTACAAAGAGAGTCAAGAAGCGTTTGCTGCAGAGGTGTTTGCACTAGGGGCGGATCTCGCAGAAGATGATTGGAGGAAAGAGATCGTTGATTACTTGAAAGATCCATCCCGAAAGGTCTCTAGGAAGCTAAGGTACAAGGCCATTAAGTTCGTTCTTCTGGATGATAATTTGTTCTATAAATCAATAGATGGGGTATTACTACGATGCCTGAGTCCAGAAGAGGCCAAGAACATGATAAGCGAAGTACACGATGGGATATGTGGAGCGCACCAATCGGCCTACCGTATGAAGTGGGTTATTAGGCAAGCTGGATGCTTCTGGCCGACGATATTAGAGGACTGCTTTGAGTATTACAAGGGATGTCAGGATTGCCAAAGGTTCGGGAATATTCAAAGGGTCCCTGCATCAGCATTGAATCCCATCATCAAGCCATGGCCATTCAGGGGCTGGGGTATAGACTTGATTGGCCAAATTAACCCACCGTCTAGCAAGGGGCATAAGTTCGTGCTTTTGGCCACAGATTATTTCACTAAATGGGTTGAGGCGATCCCACTAAAGAAGGTGACGTCAGAAAACATGATTGAGTTCGTCAAGGAGCACATCATCTATCGATTTGGGATCCCTCAGACAATCACTACTGATCAAGAGGCGCAATTCGTGTCACTGGAGTTCAGAGAATTTGCCGAAAGCATGGGGATCAAATTGTTTAACTCCTCTCCCTATTATGCCCAAGCTAATGGTCAAGCAGAAGCTTCTAATAAGATCATGATCAAGTTGATACAAAAGAAGATCGATCAGAAGCCAAGAAGGTGGCATTCGGTTCTCAGCGAAGCACTGTGGGCTTACCGAATGGCCCCCCATGGAGCCACAAAGACTTCTCCTTACGAGTTGGTTTACGGGCATCACGCAATCCTGCCTTGGGAGATGCAATCGGATTCAAGGAGAGTGGTGCTGCAAAATGAGTTAAGCTCCAAGGATTACAGTGGCCTAATGATGGATGAGCTAGAGGATTTACATATGATCCGTCTTAGGGCCGTGGAAAACATCGAGAGAAACAAGCTGCGAGTTGCCAAGTACTATAACAAGAAGGTAAAAGTAAGGCAACTTGCAGAAGGCGATCTAGTATGGAAAGCATTACTGCCGATTGGAACCAAATACAGTGAATTCGGCAAATGGTCCCCTAACTGGGAAGGACCTTTTCGTGTGGTCAGATGCGTTCCTGGTAATGCATATATATTGAAAACTTTGCTAGGAGAAGAATTTTCCGCGGCAATAAATGGAAGATATCTGAAGAAATATTATCCTAGCATTGAGATCGATCGATGATTACACACATCTGACACAGAGATAGCCGGCGCTCAAGAATGAGGCCGCCTTCAGAACAAAAAATCTTCGAACAAGAAAAATGGCCAGTGCCTAGATGCATTGCCCTTAGCACAAAACTACAGTACAACTGCTTCTTGCAGGATTACATCAAACAACCCTGGTGGTCAGATCCCCGAGGAGGTGGGAAGCAGAAGGCGTGGAGAAAGAAGCGAAAGTATGATTCAATCTTTTCTTTACTTCTTCGGCTGCTCCCTCTTCAGTTGCTCCAGGACCACCGTGACGGCAACTTGGAACGCATGGGGGTGACCACGATTGGCGGCCTCCACCAAGCTATCCCAGGCCGCCTTCAGGTTGTTGTACCTGTCAGAGACATCTGAAGCGGAAGAATCAAGGTTAGGGGGAAGAAGTCCAAGCGCAAGCACGAGGTCAAGAAGGAGTCAGAAGCGTTTACCCCCTACTAGCGCTTCCAGGGCCATGCGACGCTCGCGCTCGGCTTGGCAACGGGCGGTGATGTCCCTGAGGCCGTGCTCCAGATGCCGAACACGGCGGCGCAGCTGGTGGTTGGTCCTCTGTTCAGGCGTGGCATCTTCTGCCTCAAGGGAGGAATCAGAGGAGATCTACTCAGGCACATCTTCGGTCCCGATGATTTCTTCAGGGAGCAAATCAAGGCTGGAAAAGGACAAGAAGAAAACATGAAGCACGAGATCATGCGGAAGAACAAGGAGTAGATCAAGGGAGAACTCACTTCCGAATCGTACGCTTCGTTGATGAGCTGCTCTCCTGGGGTTGCTTGCCCTTGTCCATGGCTTTGGGGTTTTCTTCTCTAAGGACAGGGGAGGAGATGAGAAATGATGGATGAGTGCGCAAGTGGATTTGCAGGGCATCCCGGCAGGCTATTTTATTGACCAAGGAGTGCATTGGGAGTGATGACCGGCCAGTACACACTGTTGGAATACCAAACGGCAGGGTTTTCTCCCAAGTGCGAAGGGTTTTCTCTTGAACAGTATTTATGGATTGCCGAATCGGGATCCTCTGTGGATTTTGTGCCAAGGGGCAGTTGTTCTCGCGCGTTCGGCTCAAGATAGCTCTCGAATGCATTCAAAGAAAACGAAATTCACAGACGCAAATGCAAAGGGAGTCATCACAAAACAAGCACAGGATGCAAAGGTTCTTCATCTATTGCCGATATTTACACATCCCTAGTACAATCTAGTCGAAAAGCCTATTCAACACAGATTGGGGATGAGTAATTTCGGCAATGGCGTCGCCGTGGCCATCGAGGCGCTCCAGGATGAGCTCGATCTCGTCGATGTCCTCCGGTGCGCCGCCCCGGAAGCCGAGCGGCCTGGTAGAGTAGTCGACGTCCGTATGCGTCGCCATGGCAGCCAGGCCCAAGGTGGTGCCCGGACGAACGCCATGGACGGCCACCTCGTCGACGCGGTGCTCCACCGCGGCAAGGCGCTCCGCCGGCGTGTCACCGCGGGCGTTCACCTTCTCATCCAGCTGCTCTACCAGCTCCTTCAGCTGGTTGAGCTCAGCATTGCGGGCTGCAGAAAGCAAGAGGGAAAAGATTAGCATCAAAAGCCGGGTTGGATCAAGAATCAATCAGAGCCGTACCGTCAATGGCTTCCAGCAGCTGCTTGCGCTGGTCTTCCCATTCCAACTCAGCTAAGCCCGCCTTCTTGGAGACGTCCTCTAGCTCACGCCGGGACGCCTCTAGCTCCTCCTTGAAGCGGAGGGCATCAACCTCCCCGTACGGCACGGGGGAGTGGCCATCGGACTCCGAGGAGTCGTCAGGAAGGGGTTGATTGGCCGGCGCAGGAGATGGATTCCACTGGATCAATCTGAAAAAAGGGAGATGATCGTCAGAGCAAGAAGAAAACCAAAAGTCGAATCAAAGGAGAGGAATTGGCGATCATTGCCTCCGGCGCGCGTTGGCGCTGCTCCCCTCTGCCTCGTCGGAGGCGCGGCGGCGGTTGAGGCGGCGCACCATGACGGCTTGGGATGTGCACTGTTTGCAGAAGGGCTGAGATTGGCAAAGATTCGAAAGCTGGAAGGCCTGGTGGAGAGCTAGGGGCACCTATGGTTGCATATATAGGCCTGGCAGGATGAATCGTGGCTTCGAGTCGTGGCTTTGGATCGTGGCGCATATCCCAAGAAAATCGGAAGGTGGAAAGGTTTCCTTGGCCAGCCCGCCGGCGGTCGCTTGGAGTTCTAAGCTGGGCCGTGTTCAGTTGATTGGTTCGGCTAAAGAAAATCAAGGTGCCATTAGGGAGTTGGCGTTTCTTTGCCGAATGGGTCGTTCAGCGTTACATTTAAAGGCGTGCAGAAGAAAGGAAACAAATTGCAAGAAGGTATTACAAGAACGACCAATTCGGTTATGCATCACTTCGGGCGTTCAAATGTTCAGATGTTTTGCAATTACACCACGAGCATTGGATGTTATTAGATGGGAGTTATCCAGCAGCTCCTGGCAATCCTTTTGAGTGCCAGACAGGTCGGTGAGTTCTGCATCGCATTGCTCTACCTTGGTGATAGCCGATTTTGCTTCCGCTTGGATCTTTTCTATCAATCCGGGGAGTTCGGCTATTTTAACTTTGTCATCCTCTATCTCCGCTGTCAGGCTTCTCAGCTCTGCCTCTAGAGCGGCTTTTCTGGCAATTTTCAGATCATAAGAAGCCTGCAGGTTGGCCAGTGTATCCTTGTGGATCTCTACTTGGGATTGCGCCCCGGTCATGGCATGTTCAGCATCGGCTTTCTTCTTTTCAATAGCCGGGCGGGAGCGCAATTTCCTCAAGGCGTGCTTTATGGGCGCATAAAGGGTGTCCAAGCCATAAACAGATGATAGAGAAGTCCTGATGTCTTCAGGGAGTTCCTGGCTGATGGATTCAAACATCTCCTCGAAGTGATCAAGATCTCTGAACTGATCTTGCGCATCCCTTTCTAGCCAGGCAACAATCTCCTTAAGCCTTGATAGCACTTCATCTGACAGAGGCTAATATGCTCTTTCCATCACCTCGGCAGCTGGGTTGATCTCTGACGGCGGGCTTGATAATGGTGGAGCATGATCCTGAGAAGCAGCATTGCCGAGTTAAGAATGCTAAGCGTGGAAGCAGCAGAGTTAAGCGCAGATGGATACCTCATGGCTGGTTTCTTGAGCAGGGACAATCACAGGTGAAGGAGGTGTTCCAGGTAGAGCTGAAGCTTCCGAGCTGGGAGGTGTTGATGCAGCTATTGGTAGCTCGTGGGCTTCTGGCTGGTGGAGAGTAGGATCTACCTCTGTTTGGGCTGTTGTCTCTGCATGACCCACAGGTGATTGCACCCTTGGAGGACTTGGTGGCTCCGGCTGGAATGGGAGATTCATCTCTGGAGAATTTATTGCTTCTGCAGAAGGTGATGAAGATGAGATCTCCACTGGGATAGGTAATTCAGCCTCGGATGGACTTGCTTGCTGGACCACTGGGACATTTACAAGCTGCTCTTCCATTGTTTCTTCTGCAAATGTCAAATTGGAAGGGTAAATGCCAGTGCTCATCCTTAAGAAAAGACAGTAAAGGTCATACCAGTGGATGGGGCATTGGCAGGTACTGGTCCTGAAGACTGCTGGGCTCTGGTCTGAAAATGCACAATGATATAATTCATCGAGAACAGAGTAATCTTGTGATCAAGGGGGTAAGCGATTCTACCTCAATGAGCACTTTCTTGATTGTTCTCCTCCTTTTGGCAGCTGGAGGGGCAACCAGAGATAGACCTTGCCTCTTGTCAGCAGCAAGGCTAGAGAGGCTGGGATCTGATGTGGCATACCTGGCCATTAGTTGAGCCAGAGTTGTGGATTTGAATCCCAGTGCTGAAATTGGGCCTTCGGCATTGTAAGTGATATCTCTAGCTCGAGGGGCAGGCACTGTGTTCTGATGACAAGAGGATGAAGGTCAGAATCATGAATAAAGAGGACATGTCTGATCCGAGGGTTCATTGTATTACCTCTGAAGTTGGCAGGAAATCGGGCATCAACTCTGCACAGAACACATGGACAGGCTCACTGAAGATGTGATCATGAAATTCTTGCCACCAGGAGTTGAAGGTGGGGTGAGCTATGGTTGTGGGCACGAAAGAACATGTGTAGACAGTTGACCGCACACATAATTAAAAACCCCGCCGCCCGCATCAGCTCTTTGATTTCCTCTCTGGGCTTGAGGAATTCATGCAGGAACAATCTTGGGGGCATCTGTCCACATCCAATTTGCCTGGCCATTACATTGGGCTGATAATACTCATAAGTGCTAACATTCAGCCGTCCTCCATTGAACTTAGCAGGCAGTATGCATGGGCGGATTATGATGTTGAAGATCTCTAAGAATCTCCCATCTTGACAGCCGGGTTCAAAGGAAAATTCAACAGGGAAGGTCAAGGTGTCATTATCCAGATAAGGAAGCCAGAGAGGATTGGGGAAACCTTTGAAGAATAGTTCGAAAAGCTGGCTGATGTCCTGCTGAACAAGAACAGTTGAAGCCGCTTCTCCGTAACTCTGGCATCCTCTGGTAGCTTGAGTCTCTCCTTCAGGGTAATTGGACAAGGGGAAGAACCTGGAGTTCAAATCGACACCAACGATCTGATGCATGTGAAGCTGCAGCCACATTTGAACGAACCACCAAGGGCCGTTGACACATGTTATCCTCTGGCTGGTATACATTTGGGTAACAGTCTAATGAAGCATATGGTATACGCTGCCCAAGAAGAATTTTCCCAGAGGGAGGCGGTTGCCACTAGCCCGATGAGTCGCCATTGCGATGTGGTTCAAGGTGGGCTCGTTGGCTTTGCCACAGAAAACGAATCTGCACAGCCACATATTCAGAAAGGCTCTGTATTCAACATCGCCAAGGGGATTGTCTTTCATATGCTTCAAGATGTAATTCTTGTAGCCGTTCCCTGGCTTCACCCCTGTCTGGCGTGAAGAGCCTTTGAAGTTCCAGGGCTGGACAGATCCTGTGATGTCAAGGCCGGTGATCATATATACATCGGCCAAAGTTGGAGACATTGGGCCATGCCCAAAAAGGAAGGCGTTGACGCCATTTGACCAGAAGTGGCAGGCGGCTATCAGGAGGTCTTCGTTCTTAGGGGTCTCAACCACTGACAACTCCAAGCACTGGGCAATACGGAGGGTGTCTAGGTTGGTCAATCCACTCTTGTCTGCAAGAATCCTCCGGTACCAAGTTCTCCAGTCTGCAATTGGAGGTAAAGGCCAGTTCTTGAAAGCGTCTTGCCATTGAGCCGGTGGAGACAGAGCTGCTTTAAAGGGGATTCTCTGAGATTCAGCTGCTATGAAATCTCGAGGGTCAGAGTTCCCCACGGGACCAAGATAATAAGACCTCGAATTGGCCTCGGTACGAATCAAAAGCGCAGTAGAAGGCTCCTGAAAGAAAAGCAGAAAAGGAAATCTCAGGTAAAATTGAAAACCTAAATGCCGAACGAGGCTTGCGGGGGATGAATTTACCTGAGCATCTTGGTTCTGAGCTGCCATTGGAGATTTGAGCTCGGAACAAGGGGGGATCTAGGGTTGGATCTGGATGAAGACTTCGGCGGATTGCGACGAACAGGTGTTGACAGATTCGATTTGAGGTATTCGTGGCTGGAGTCAATTGTGGAACAAAATTACTTTTATCCCACAATTGAAGGGGCATGTGTTAACACCAAAATTTGGTAAGGAGTCTGACTTGTGGGTCCGGTTCGATAAAGAGTCCGTCTGGTGGAAGGAAGGATATGTTCAGAGATATTCGGCAAAGAGATCGCGGTCGGCTATCCGCTCCGGTTCGATGAAAGGAACAAGAGAGGCGATTTTGCGGGATTGGACGGTGACGTGGCTCAATCAGGGGAGACGAATGGATGGATAGGCGATCAAGCATAGAGATAAGTTAGGCAATGAATCCATTCGAAGTTGTACTCAACAGGGTATAAATATGACCCCTGAATGTATGTAACAAACACAATCATTCCTCAATACACACCGGCCTTACGCCAAACCCTAGAGTCCTTGTCGTGTCGTCGAGTTCTTCGAGAGGGCCAATCGATCCGTCGACCTCCGTGAGTACCGGCAACATTGTATCGTATCTAGTATCATGCGGTGGATTTAGATCTGATGCAAGTAGTCTTGTTACCATGCTTCGTGTCATGCGATAGATTCAAGCTTGGTTCAAGAAGGTTTCTTGTTAGATCGCGAGCCATGCGGTGGGCTAGGATCTAGCTTGAAGCTAGTTATCGGCTCTATTGGGTTTTGGCAAAGATCCAATAGATTCATTAAGTTACCCCTTGTTATCTTGAGTTTTACTTTATGTTTTAATTCATGTAACACACCTTTTGCCCAATCTAGATGGGTTTGGATCGGCTCTATCTTTTATGATCCTTGTTCGAGTAGATTTCATATTTTAACGCGTGGATCTTGTGCTTTCCGATACCCGAAACCGAATCAATCTAGGTTGTTACGTGTTGCGGGTTCAAGCTTGCTAATGCTGGTATAAATCTTGAAAGAGCCGGGTATCATGCGGTAGATGCAGGTTTTTGGGTTGCTTTGGAGCTAGTCATCCGGTGGATTAGAATACCAAATCAATCTGATAGATTTATTCACTTGGTAATGTTTGTTCCTTCTTCATGGACCCCGAATCGGCTGTTCAGCCATATTCGGTTATGTTTCTCCACGAGTAGAACACGTGCGTTATCCATGCTTTAAATGATGTATGCTTTTAGCTTTCCATATTTAGATTGTATCATGCGGTGGATAGATCTATTTGTGGAAAGTGGTACGGTTTTTTCATGCAAGTTGTATCATGCGGTGGATAGATTTGCTTGACATCGTGCTCGACGGGTTTTAAAGTAACTAGACATGCGGTAGACTAGTGCTTTTGACCTATGCGTGCTTGTTTAATACATGATCATGTCCGTGTTTTACTTTATTCGTTTATTTAATGTCAATCTTTATGGGGATCGGTCGTGACCTCGTGTACGTGCATTCTTGTTCAAACAAAGACCCATCGCCGTCATGTTCACGTCATCCATTCGGCAATGTTATGTTTTCTCTTCACGTTTTCCCGAATGGTTGTAGTCCGTTGGCAGATAGCTTCCTATAGCTATGTGTCATATCATTTGTCTTCTTAGCCGTAAATATGGAACTGTCTGGTACCACCCAGCAAGTTCCAAGCTTTGGTATCTAATTACTTTATCTTTTGTTAATTTTCAGGAAAAATTGACTGGCACGTCTTTCGCTCTCTGCGCGTGTGAAGCCAGCTTTGTTCGGCTTGCTGTGTGATTGGCGTTGAGTGCACTTTTCGCGTCAACACCTGCCGGCCAGTCAGATCCACAACTGGGACGACCTGGTCCGCACGTTCGTGGGAAACTTCCAGGGCACGTACGTGCGCCCTGGGAACTCCTGGGACCTGCGTTCTTGCACCCAGAAGCCCGGCGAATCACTTCGTGATTTCATACGGCGCTTCTCCAAGTGCTTTACGGAGCTCCCAAGCGTGACGCAGTCTGAGATTGTGCACGCCTTCCTCGAAGGCACCACATGCTGGGACCACGTGCGCGAGCTCGGGCGCAGCCCGACGGTCGACTCGAACGAGCTGTTCGACATCGCTACCAGCTTTGCCTCGGGCGAAGAGGCAGTGGGGGCGATCTTCGATGGCAAGAAGGGCAAGCGCGCGGACGACACACCCGCGGAGGGCAGCAAGTCCAAGGAGCTCCGCCAAAAGAACAAGCAGGGCAAGAAGGGGAAGAAGCCGCGCTGCGAGGTGCGCGAGCAGGGGCGCGACGATGACGACGGCGAAGCTCTTGCTGTTGACCCGGCCTGACGGGGCCCTCGACCGGTCCCTCGAGGCCCGGGGGTTTTCGACGACATGCTGAAGAAGCCATGCCCCTACCACAAGACACCGGTCAACGACACCCTCGAGCAGTGCGACATGCTCAAGCGGTTCTACGGCCGCACCGCCGCGAAGGACGATGAGGCTAAAAAGGACGGGGGCGATGGCGATGCCGGCGGCTTCCCCGCAGTGGAGAATGTCTTCCTCATCTTCGGGGGGCCGACCATCGACATGTCCAGCCGCCAGTGCAAGAGAGAGCGACATGAGGTTCTCGCAGCGGAGAAGGCGCCTCCCTCCTTCCTCGACTGGTCGGAAGACGCGATCACCTTCAGCCGCGAGGATCACCCGAACCGCATCCCCAACCCGGGCCAGTACCCGCTGGTGGTCGACCCAGTCATCGGGAACACGCGGTTCTCGAAGGTCCTGATGGATGGAGGCAGCAGCCTCAACATCCTCTACGCGCACACACTGCGCCTGCTGGGGATCTGTGACAACCCGCCCAGTAAAGTACCGTACTATTGCCTAAGACCGATCCACTTTGGTCATTAAGCAATAATAAAGTACCATCCTGTCGTAAGTCGCCGGGTTAACGCCCGGTAAATCACTTGAGAGCACAAGGATCGATATATGCATTAAAACTCACTTGAAGGCGAGTCCAGAGATACAACAACATTCAAATTCAAATACGTACCCCGAAGGGTCTAATTATTACAAACCATAGTTTTTGTCATGACAGAAATAGTTCAGAGTTTTGAAAAGACACAGCGGAAATTAACTAGCGGACGGCCGAAGTCACCACGGGAGGCCATCCATGATGCTTTCAGTAGTCGTCCTCCACCCACTCCGGCTCCCGGCCGGGCGGGATCTCACCGGCCACACATCACTGAAGGCATGACCTGGATCAACACATTATAGCAAGGCTGAGTATGCTAATACTCAGCAAGACTTACCCGTCGGTGATATCTACTTCACCACATCTAGACCATGAAAGGCTTTTTGGCTACTGGGTTGCTTTTGCTAAAAAGTAACAAAGAGTAGGTCCTTATTTTCAAGATTTTAGCACAAGTTCTAGTAGTTTAATCTTTACTACAT
The DNA here is from genome assembly GCA_947561735.1 of Cenchrus americanus. Classification (NCBI taxonomy): domain Eukaryota; kingdom Viridiplantae; phylum Streptophyta; class Magnoliopsida; order Poales; family Poaceae; genus Cenchrus; species Cenchrus americanus. The sequence continues at coordinate 197,027,015 of OX387242.1, forward strand.
TAGCCAACTAGTACAAACAAAGTTGTACAATACAATTATTCAAACATCATCTTCATCAACTTCCATCATTAGGGATCACATGACTAGTGGAGTAAGTAGTCTCGGATAACGGTGAGAGGCCGACAATCGATTGATTAAAAACCTTGCAAGGCAGACCCAAACACACGGTCGGGCCGCCCCCGCGAGGACAACTCCCCGAGCCGTCCCCGCGAAATCCTCGGGTCGGGATCAAATCTTACGGTCTTTGGTGCGGGCTATCCGGCATGTCCCACCCAAAGACACCCGAGTCACCATACACCACCGGTGGCGAGCCGTGAGAGCGAATCCCAAGAGTAGTAATAGTAGGATCCCTCGCCGCCTCATTAAGGTACTAGGCTTACCGGTCCCATACCCGCATGTGCTTAGTACGTTCAAAGACTTAACCCACATAACCACCGGACCAGGAGCCCGCATCCCATGCTCTTACCACGTGAGCAATCCATTTAAGGATATAGTATGATTCCTATCTAGGAACCTATTCTCGCGAGTGAGGTCATCACTCGACTTGTAACGGTCCTATAGCTTAGCGGCTATCGACCTATCATACTAGTAGGGACAGAGGTACCTAGGGATCATGCATCTAGGGTTTCATTCAACTCCGAACGTAAATGCACAATCATTCATAGATAATTGAATAAAGAACTTTAAAAGCCGGGTTAGATGCACCGGAGCTTGCCTTCGTCGACTAGGTTAACTTGGGCACCCTCGGTGTCGAGTCCGTCCACGTACTTTGAGAGAACCTTCTGCTCCGCCTTCCTCGGTTTCCGGAACAAGGGAGTAATCTCCGTCCGGAAGATCTACACGGAATGCAATGCAAGATTTAGGTGATGTGATAGTTTGTGTGTCTTATCCAACTCTAGTTGGTCATATTCACCTTAACAAGCATCTATCTAAGGTTTCTCTTTTAGGAAGGTTATTGGTTGTACATGGATTACTCTTTTATTCCTTATTTGAATAAAGGTTTTTATTTAAGATTATCATTTCATGTGAAAGCTTCATTTCCTTTTTATCTTTATCAACAAAGGTGTACTTAATATCTTTTATTTATGAATTAAATTTCTTATCAGTAATGTTAATTAAATTTCTTTTATTTGTATTAAGTACTATTACCAAAAAAAAGGATTTAATTAAGAGTTTCTTTTTATTTTAATTTCCCTTTAATATTAAAAGGGCATTTAAGCCATTATTTAAACAATTAAATTACCAAAAATCAAATGAGTGCTTCTTAGGCCTACTAGCACCTATCCTGGTCCATTGGACCCACATGTAAGTGTTGGATGCTAGGAAAATAAATATTATGGAAAATAACAAAGGCTAGCTAGTGATTCATCTTAAAAGCAAATAAAAATAATTAAGCATCAAAATGGTCCAAACTTTCTTGTGCATGCTCTCTGATCCTAAACAAGCCTAAAAAGCTAGCATGTTCACATGGAACCTCTACTGAACTTGGTTTATTAATTTACAAAGGAAAACATGCATTAAACAAGAATAATTATTTCTGTTACTCCTAAATTCATGATTAATTCACAAGATGTGCATTTTGACATCTCAAGACAGTGTGCACAAGTTGGGGTCAAGAACATAAATATAATTAACATGAAAAATCATCTATGCAGTTCTGCCAGAGATAGAAAAACATTTTTATAAAAAGCTGTACATTATAACTTTGTGCAATTTTTGGCATAGGAGCTAGTCATGACCTAGCACACAACATATCCAAAAATTAGCTACAGAAGATTTATATATTTTGAGATATTTCAGATCTAGGGTTTTCACATTTGTATTTTTCATGCAAAAACAAAAAGGAATCGGCTCAAAGCTAGAATAACAAAAGTTGTAGTATAAATCACCATGGATCCAACAAAATTGGTTTCACAATTTTCTGAATTTCTGTGATTTTCTACACAATTTACAAGGTTCAGCAAAAACTCAAGTACTATTTAAGAACTACTTTGCAATCCGACCCCTGTGACTTCTAGATCCTCACACTGGGGCCCTTACTTTGCGGTTAACCCCCTGGAAATAACTCTCACCTCGCAATGTCACCCCTAGGGGGGCGGTGGCCGGCGCGGTGGGCAAAATCCGGCGAGGTCCGCCGGTGTCTCGGCCGGGGAAGGGCGTGAGGAGGGGCTAAGGTCACTGGCGTGCGGGTTTTGGCCGGAGTCCGGGTCGGGGCGGCTCCGGGGGTAGGGGCGCGACGGCGGCTGCGCGCCGGCGGACACGGCGCAGCCGGCGCCGGTGAGCCCACGGCGGGATAGGGAAATGGGGGGCACGCGCAGCTTGCGGGGTCTAGGGAACGCGCGGTGGCGTCAATTGGCCGCGGAGGCGGGTGGGGCGGCCGCTCTCTCGCGGCGGCGCCATGGCGGGTGGAGGTCCGCGGCCTGCGCGGGGGAAGGCCGTCGGCCGTTAAATAGCGGGGGGGGTTCACTTCTCGCGGTGAGGTGTTCCTAGGCCGGTTAATGCCGCCCGTACGGCAGCCGAGCCTCGGCCGGCGCGCCGGCGAGCGCAGCCGTCGGACCGCGGGGTCTGCGGTGCACGGCCGGTCGACGAATCCGAAGGCTCCACGCAGGGGGGCGGACTCCGAGGGCCTCGGTGCGCGCAACGCCCGGGGAAGGAGCGGCCCACCTCGGGAATGGGCGCCGGCGAGCCCGGAAGCCGAGGTAGGGGCGGCGCGGCGCGGGCGCACGCTCGCGGCGCGGCGTCGCCGGCCCGAAAACAGTTCACGGTGCCGCTGTTTAGACACAAAAATCTCCCAAATCTTGAATAGAAGTGCACAAAGCAATGAATAGGAAAGTTGTAGATCTAACTACCCTCTACAACTTTCAAAAAGTCCATATAGTGTTTTTCTCAACGGATTTTGCAGGAACGTCATGCCAACATTGAATGTTAGCCTGTTCTGTAAAACAGGAAAATCTGTCTTGCAAGGGGTTTTTCACAATTTTCCTCTCCAAATTTGAAATGCCAATCTACATGAAAGTTGTGTCCCTCAACAAGATCTACAACTTTCATAAAGGTAGATTTTGAAGTGTTTAGGTGAAATTTGGGGAACGCGGCAAAAGTTCCGGATGACATTCCCTGACGTCAACGGTTAAGCCGGTTTTGACCGTGTCTTTGACCAAGGGCCCACTACGGGTGTGTGTAGGCTTGGTCAAGGGGTTCATTAGGGTTCATTGGCGAGGTTTTCAGGGTGATGACCCAGGTTGACCTAGGTTTGACCGATGTTTGACCGGTTTGACTCGGCTGATCCGGTCATTAGTGTTAATGACGGTAATTAAAAACCTGGGGCGTCACAGTCTACCCCCCTTAAACAGAATCTCGTCCCGAGATTCCAAAGTAAAAGACAAAGTAGGGAGGGTTCCCGAGTAGAGAGGTTACTTATGAAATTCGGTTGGCTTTGCTTCACTTGAAAGCTTGGCTTCTTGTTGCGGTTGCCCTTAGTGGATCCGGGGTTCTGCTTCTGCTGTTGGGGCTTCGCATCGTCCGGGGGTTCGGGCACTCATTGGCAAAATGCCCGGGCTGTCTACAATTGTAGCATATGCGGGGCGGAAGTTCCTTAAGCTTGGGCACATGCTGTGGATTCTTTTGGTACTGGAGATTTCCCGAAGGCTTGTCCTGGAGTGGGGTCATTCTCCGCTGCCCAGATGGCGAAGATTGCGAAGACTCATGAGTACGCTTCTTGACAAAACGGAACTGCTTGCTCGATTCACTGCCGGAAGTGGAATCAGCTTGTCGCTTCCTATCTTCCTGTGCCTTCTTCATAGCATCCTCCTGAGAGATAGCTTTGTTTACTAACTCATGATAACTATTGGGTTCCAGCAGTATTAGCCTTTCGTACAAGTCACCATTGAGACCATCACGGAAACGTTCCATTTTCTTGGCATCAGTGTCCACGTGATGTCCTCCGTACTGGCAAAGACTATTGAACTTTTGTGCATATTGGTACACGGTGTCAGCTCCTTGCTTCAGAGCCAACAACTCTCTCATTTTTCTGTCCATAAGTCCTTTAGGAATATGGTGGTCCTTGAAAGCTTGCTTGAATTCAACCCAAGTGACTTCATGTCCAGCAGGTTGCATAGACTTGAAATGTTCCCACCACATCAGTGCTTCGCCCCAAAGTTGTAAGGTTGCAAAGGTTGCCTTGCGCTCCTCGGAGCAAGGAAGGGTGAAAGCAGAAAACTTGGCCTCTATGGCCCTGACCCATGCGTCAGCTTCAAGCGGTTCTTCTGCCTTAGCGAACGTTGGAGGCTTCATTCCAATAAACTGGGTGTAGGTAGTGACCGCATGTGGTCCCTCATGATTGGCCCCGTGCGGAGGCCTCTCGTTCCAACAGCCGCACACGCCGGGTCCGTCCGTTGTTGCATCCGCAGAGCTGGCGCAATAAGTCGGTTTGTGTGGTCAGAAGTGCCTCTATCGGTGTCAGGGATGGTGGCGGGGGTGGGTCATTACTACTTGAGACACCAAAACCATTGGGAGTGTTGCGTGTCGGTTCGACCATCTGAAAAATTGAGTTTTCATTAAACACACATTCATAAGCTTGTTCATAATATTGACAAGTAGAATATGTACGACGAAAGCTCATTTATGGTAAGTTTTACGGAACCGAACAACACAGTGGCCATAAGCATCAATTTCGGGAATCGATGCTCATGCACCGAAAATCCTCATTCAAGGTCCGTAGACGTACTTCAAGTTGGTATTCCACCCGGGATCAAGAATGAACACACGATGGATGACTTCCCCACATTGACTATTCGAGAACCTTGACTGCTCAAGAGAGTTTCTATGTCTAAGGCTTCAACTTGTTTAAGGATAAAAGGGGTTGGAGGGAAAATACAAGCCGACGGAAATGACATGATGATAGGAGAATCACCATTGAAGCTTGAATTCTAAGATCAAGGCATTCTCTCTGACATAGTAGAATAGCATAAGTTCCTTTTTCCGGTTGAGCGTTGCTGGGTATTCATGTGCACAAAGGCACAGCTGTATGTTAGAGCTCAAAGCGAGCACACATACATAATGACATGAGGTTCTGGCAGTTGTGAACAAAAATTCATAACCAAAAATCCAGAAATCTCAAATCTTTCCCAAGTTTTCCCGGTTCAAAATAAATTCTTTAACACCTAATTAAATTTTAAGGTTGAGCATGAACAAGAAAACAAGGTGGATGGTCTGAACCTAGATGTGCCTAGGAAAGTGTGAACCAACCCAAACGGAACTAGGATTGAGACTTGCTAGTACAAGATAACTGGTTAAGGGGCAATTGTTTTTAACAATTTGGTTTAATTACACCTAGCACAAGGTAAACAATTTTTTTCAAAAATTTCGGTAGCATGACGGCTAGGTATGGAAGGTACTCTAGTTTATAAAAAGAACACACTAACATAAACTTCCTTAGAGAACAAATGGAATTCCGATTTTTGAGTCCATTTTAGTTATTTCGATTTTTGATATGCATGCAAGACGTCCTATTCGACCTCACATGGCAATCAAGCCAAAATTCGAAGTTAGTGCCGGTGGCAAGGCTTTTAGTCGTCTCTCCCTATAATATCTAGTCGAAAGCTATACGGTACTTGCTTATCGTCTAACGAAGCGCTGTTATGTACCTGCAGAAAACGAACCTTTCGTGCCAGCACGTCACGAAAGCGTCCACATACATTACCGTTCACTATAGAAACGGTATCCATGCGTTAAGCTGCTGCATGGACAGCGTCCAACCTCGGACACCCTCCATTTGAATGGAGTGTATCCTTGCCTCGCATGAGCGACATGCGGAATGCACACGTATGAAACACGTGGCGACACACAACTCATAAACAGACGCGAAGATGGGATCCGTGGAATGGATCACTCCATCAGCCCTCGCAATTCTCGTGATGCGGAACAGCACACGTATAAAACACGTGGCTCCTAGTTTGGTTGTGCATGAAAGTAAGTCTGACATAAAGTAATGTGCTGGAAGTTAGCAAAATAAACCATAAGTTATTAAGCCACCTGAAAGAACCCAAAATTCCCTCTAGGGCCTCTCGGTCTAGTTTATCCTTAGCGGACCAACGTATTTTGAAAATCAGACGATCTTGGCATATTTTATTCAAAAACCATTTGATTAAGTTTATTAATTAATCTCTGGTGCATATAAGCTCGATGCCAATCGTGACAACCCGCCCAGAAAGTACCGTACTATTGCCTAAGACCGATCCACTTTGGTCATTAAGCAATAATAAAGTACCATCTGTCGTAAGTCGCCGGTTAACGCCCGGTAAATCACTTGAGAGCACAAGGATCGATATATGCATTAAAACTCACTCGAAGGCGAGTCCAGAGATACAACAACATTCAAATTCAAATACGCACCCCGAAGGGTCTAATTATTACAAACCATAGTTTTTGTCATGACAGAAATAGTTCAGAGTTTTGAAAAGACACAGCGGAAATTAACTAGCAGCAGCGAAGTCACCACGGGAGGCCATCCATGATGCTTTCAGTAGTCGTCCTCCACCCACTCCAGCTCCCAGCCGGGCGGGATCTCACCAGGCCACACATCACTGAAGGCATGACCTCGGATCAACACATTATAGCAAGGCCGAGTATGCTAATACTCGGCAAGACTTACCCGTCGGTGATATCTCGCTTCACCACATCTAGACCATGAAAGGCTTTTTGGCTACTGGGTTGCTTTTGCTAAAAAGTAACAAAGAGTAGGTCCTTATTTTCAAGATTTTAGCACAAGTTCTAGTAGTTTAATCTTTACTACATTAGCCAACTAGTACAAACAAAGTTGTACAATACAATTATTCAAACATCATCTTCATCAACTTCCATCATTAGGGATCACATGACTAGTGGAGTAAGTAGTCTCGGATAACGGTGAGAGGCCGACAATCGATTGATTAAAAACCTTGCAAGGCAGACCCAAACACACGGTCGGCTGCCCCCGCGAGGACAACTCCCCAGGCCGTCCCCAGAAATCCTCGGGTCGGGATCGAATCTTACAGTCTTTGGTGCAGGCTATCTGGCATGTCCCACCCAAAGACACCCGTAGTCACCATACACCACCGGTGGCGAGCCGTGAGAGCGAATCCCAAGAGTAGTAATAGTAGGATCCCTCGCCGCCTCATTAAGGTACTAGGCTTACCGGTCCCATACCCGGCATGTGCTTAGTACGTTCAAAGACTTAACCCACATAACCACTGGACCGGAGCCCAGATCCCATGCTCTTACCACGTGAGCAATCCATTTAAGGATATAGTATGATTCCTATCTAGGAACCTATTCTCGCGAGTGAGGTCATCACTCGACTTGTAACGGTCCTATAGCTTAGCAGCTATCGACCTATCATACTAGTAGGGACAGAGGTACCTAGGGATCATGCATCTAGGGTTTCATTCAACTCCTGAACGTAAATGCACAATCATTCATAGATAATTGAATAAAGAACTTTAAAAACTGGGTTAGATGCACCGGAGCTTGCCTTCGTCGACTAGGTTAACTTGGGCACCCTCGGTGTCGAGTCCGTCCACGTACTGCAGAGAACCTTCTGCTCCGCCTTCCTCGGTTTCCGGGACAAGGGAGTAATCTCCGTCCGGAAGATCTACACGGAATGCAATGCAAGATTTAGGTGATGTGATAGTTTGTGTGTCTTATCCAACTCTAGTTGGTCATATTCACCTTAACAAGCATCTATCTAAGGTTTCATTTGAGGAAGGTTAAGGATTGTACATGGGTTACTCTTTTTATTCCTTATTTGAATAAAGGTTTTTATTTAAGATTATCATTTCATGTGAAAGCTTCATTTCCTTTTTATCTTTATCAACAAAGGTGTACTTAATATCTTTTATTTATGAATTAAATTTCTTATCAGTAATGTTAATTAAATTTCTTTTATTTGTATTAAGTACTATTACCAAAAAAAAGGATTTAATTAAGGGTTTCTTTTTATTTTAATTTCCCTTTAATATTAAAAGGGCATTTAAGCCATTATTTAAACAATTAAATTACCAAAAATCAAATGAGTGCTTCTTAGGCCTACTAGCACCTATCCTGGTCCATTGGACCCACATGTAAGTGTTGGATGCTAGGAAAATAAATATTATGGAAAATAACAAAGGCTAGCTAGTGATTCATCTTAAATGCAAATAAAAATAATTAAGCATCAAAATGGACCAAACTTTCTTGTGCATGCTCTCTGATCCTAAACAAGCCTAAAAAGCTAGCATGTTCACATGGAACCTCTTCTGAACTTGGTTTATTAATTTACAAAGGAAAACATGCATTAAACAAGAATAATTATTTCTGTTACTCCTAAATTCATGATTAATTCACAAGATGTGCCTTTTGACATCTCAAGACAGTGTGCACAAGTTGGGGTCAAGAACATAAATATAATTAACATGAAAAATCATCTATGCAGTTCTGCCAGAGATAGAAAAACATTTTTATAAAAAGCTGTACATTATAACTTTGTGCAATTTTTGGCATAGGAGCTAGTCATGACCTAGCACACAACATATCCAAAAATTAGCTACAGAAGATTTATATATTTTGAGATATTTCAGATCTAGGGTTTTCACATTTGTATTTTTCATGCAAAAACAAAAAGGAATCAGCTCAGGCTAGAATAACAAAAGTTGTAGTATAAATCACCATGGATCCAACAAAATTGGTTTCACAATTTTTTGAATTTCTGTGATTTTCTACACAATTTACAAGGTTCAGCAAAAACTCAAGTACTATTTAAGAACTACTTTGCAATCCGACCCCTGTGACTTCTAGATCCTCACACTGGGGCCCTTACTTTGCGGTTAACCCCCTGGAAATAACTCTCACCTCGCAATGTCACCCCTAGGGGGGCGGTGGCCGCGCGGTGGGCAAAATCCGGCGAGGTCCGCCGGTGTCTCCGGCCGGGGAAGGGCGTGAGGAGGGGCTAAGGTCACCGGCGTCCGGGTTTTGGCCGGAGTCCGTGTCGGGGCGGCTCCGGGGGTAGGGCGCGCGGCGGCGCGCGCGCCGCGGACACGGCAAGCAGCCGGCGCCGGTGAGCCCACGGCCGGGATAGGGAAATGGGGGGCATGCACAGCTTTACAGGGTCCTAGGGAACGTGTCGGGGGCGTCAATTGGCCGCGGAGGCGGGTGGGGCGGCGGCTCTACTGCGGCGGCGCCATGGCGGGTGGAGGTCCGCGCCTGCGAGGGGGAAGGACGTCGGCCGTTAAATAGCAGGGGGGTTCACTTCTCGCGGTGAGGTGTTCCTAGGCCGGTTAATGCCGCCCGTACGGCAGCCGAGCCTCGGCCGGCGCGCCCGGCGGGCGCGGCCGTCGGACCGCGGGGTCCGCGGTGCACGGCCGGGCCGACGAATCCGAAGGCTCCACGCAGGGGGGGGCGGACTCCGAGGGCCTCGGTGCGCGCAACGCCCGGGGAAGGAGCGGCCCACCTCGGGAACGGGCGCGGCGGCGAGCCCGAAGCCGAGGTAGGGGCGGCGCGGCGTCGCCGGCCCGAAAACAGTTCACGGTGCCGCTGTTTAGACACAAAAATCTCCCAAATCTTGAATAGAAGTGCACAAAGCAATGAATAGGAAAGTTGTAGATCTAACTACCCTCTACAACTTTCAAAAAGTCCATATAGTGTTTTTCTCAACGGATTTTGCAGGAACGTCATGCCAACATTGAATGTTAGCCTGTTCTGTAAAACAGGAAAATCTGTCTTGCAAGGGGTTTTTCACAATTTTCCTCTCCAAATTTGAAATGCCAATCTACATGAAAGTTGTGTCCCTCAACAAGATCTACAACTTTCATAAAGGTAGATTTTGAAGTGTTTAGGTGAAATTTGGGGAACGCGGCAAAAGTTCCGGATGACATTCCCTGACGTCAACGGTTAAGCCGGTTTTGACCGTGTCTTTGACCAAGGGCCCACTACGGGTGTGTGTAGGCTTGGTCAAGGGGTTCATTAGGGTTCATTGGCGAGGTTTTCAGGGTGATGACCCAGGTTGACCTAGGTTTGACCGATGTTTGACCGGTTTGACTCGGCTGATCCGGTCATTAGTGTTAATGACGGTAATTAAAAACCTGGGGCGTCACAGGATCGGGTTGGACCAGCTATGGTCCAACACGACGCCGTTCCATGGCGTCGCGCCGGGCAAGCGCGTCCAGCCCCTCGGGCAGATCCACTTGACGGTCTGGTTCGGCACGCCGGTGAGGACCATATGTGGTTCGAGGACCGATGGATGGTCGCTTCCTTGTGTGATGAGTGATTGACAACGTGGTGTGGACTGATTCTTGGCTAAGTATTGGAGGTGCAGGTTGCGGCTTGACTCGTGTTGGTGCAGGTGAAGAACAAGTGCGAAAGGTCGTTGCCGGTGAGGCCTCCAGGTGTGGAGAAGACAAGTAGGCTTCGTTCGAGGGACCCGGTGGCCAGCGGGGTCAAGTGCGGGCCGCATGGTGGCATGAACAGCAGGATGAAGTCGTGGACGGTTTCTTGGTAGAGCCTCAAAACCAAGGTCGAGCCGGGACTACATGGGAGCCGAGTCATGAGTGGAGATGGGCGGAGGCTACACCGAGTTCGCGGGGTTTGCAGTGGTTCACCAGAAAACCACTGGGTTACTCGGTTGAGCCACAAAACCGAGGCCGAAGACTCGACGAGGAGGTGCGGCCACCGAGGCCGGTTCAACCGCCCGGGGAGGGCGGTCGGACCGCCCGGGGCCGGTCGGATCCCCCGGCCGGTCTAACCGCCCTGTGGGGGCGGTCTGACCGCCCTGGCCGCCGGCGCTGAGAAGCTTCGAAGCGGAGGACACGCGTCGGGATCGCAAGGCTTGCGCCGAGGCTACGCAGGGTGCGGTCGCCGGGCATCCGTCCGATGGTGAAGACATCAAGAATTCCAAATCCGCCCTCGAGGGGCATGTATCCCTAGTTATTAGTGAAGGGTAGTTTAGTCTTTTGGGTGCCTCCATATATACTCATTAGATGGGTGGATGGCAGCCAACTCTTGCAACCCTAGCTCATTTGTTTTTCCATTTTCGTTCTCCATTTTCCTTAGGATTTTAGAAGGCTAGCTTGAGAGCTTCATGAGAGATCTAGAGAGAGGGATGGATGTTTGGGTGGCAAGCTAGACCTTGTACGAACCTTTCATGGCATGTATAGAAGGTTTGGCGTTGTTCTTCATGGTGGTTTTCCCGTCTCCTTTGTGTTGATTTTCGGAGCTCTTTTTGGCGGTGTTTTGAGAACGATTTCTTGGGGTTTTTGGTGGGTGTCACGTATGAGGTTCTTTTGCCTCTTTGGCTGGTGACTTTGCCCTCAAATCTCCTTTGAATCGGACTCGATTTGGTGGTTTCTCAAGTTGGGCGAGTTCTTGACCTAGAGAAGCGATTTCTTCGATTCCTCTTGATTGTGAGCGTTTCGGGTCGATTCCTTTAAGGTAGAGGTTGCCCAGGAGGTAACCCGGCCTATTCCCGAAGTTTGGCCGCAATCCGTGGAGTGATTCGGGAGATCGGGCGCGAGAAAGTTGAGGTTTGACCCGCGGGTTCGTTTTCGGGAAGGGGCGGTCTAACCGCCTACGGGGGGCGGTCTAACCGCCCTAGGTGTTTCCGGGTCAAAGTTTTGTTTCGCCGGATTTTCCTCTCGTGAGTTTGTTCGCCTTGATCGGAGGAGTGTCCGGGTGAAATTTGGGGTCTTTCTCGTGCGGTTGCTAGGTGTTCTTGGTTGGAGTTCGTTCTTCGGGTACGGGAGGTTAGACCGCCCCTGTAGCCGGTCTAACCGCCCCTAGGCCCTTGGGTGAAGTTTCGGTTTTCGCCAAGATTTTCCGGTAGCTAGCATGGCCTTGACCAGAGATCTCTGTTGGTGAAACCGTGGTGAGTTTTGGTGCTCGGAAGAGGCGTTTCGGAGGATTTCTTGGTTGCCAGGTGGAGGCGGTCTAACCGCCCCCTATACCCGGTCTAACCGCCCCCCCTCTGGTTAGCCGGCTTTCGAGTTGTTTCCGCTGTCGGTGCTGCGTGTGTGTTGTGGTTGGTGGTAGAGTTTGTTCCTAGGACCAGTAGCACTCCAGTGGCTACGTGGTTTTGGCAAACGGAAGGTTGGAGTGTGGAGCGTGTGATTTCGGGGGTTTGACCGAGCTAGTTCATCTTGTCGGAGTTTCAATCTCCCTCGAGAAGAATTTTTATCGGCTCCCATTCACTCCCCTTTCTCTGGTCGCCTTTTCGGTCCTTCAAGTGGTATCAGAGCAGGTTCGGGTCTTTGTTGACTCTAACCAGTCTAAGATCCAAGGATGGCGTACCAGGAACGGGGTTCGGGTCCTCCACACTTTGATGGCAAGAACTACCAGATGTGGAGCAAGCGGATGGGTGCGTTCCTCCGCGAAAAGGGTCAGCTTCTTTGGGATGTCACGGTGGACACAAGCTATGTCCACCGATGGATTTCCTTGCTCCGGGGTCGAGGGACGGATTCGACGCCAACAATAAGGCGGTCGACTACTTGTTTCGTGCTTTGTGTCGGACCGAGTTCGATCGGGTGCACACCGAGCACTTGGCTTGTAGGATTTGGGCGGTGTTGAAGGAGGCTCATGTTGGGAACGCCCGGTGTTCGAGGCACGGATGTATGCGACCTACCGGAGAGAGTATGAGAACTTCACTCATCTCCCCGGTGAGTCCATCGATGCCTTGTTTCAGAGGTTCACGGTGGTGGTGAACAACATGAGGGCCAATGTGAACGTGCTCCCGTACGATGATCATGATAGAGCGGTCAAGCTCTTACACTCTTTGGATCGTACGATATGGGGCAGAAAGTTCGAGGCCATTGTCGAGTCGGAGAAGTATGACACTCTGACGGTGAACGAGCTGTTCTCGAAGCTCAAGTCGGCTGAGGTGGATAGGGGCATGACTGCTAAGCTCGAGGGACCGACTGATTCTCATAGTCTTGCCCTCGTTGGTGGTTCCAAAGGAAAGTCTAACTCTAACCCATCCACCAGGATGTTCTCCTTTTCCTCTTTGATGTCTATGCCAGATGAGGAGTTTGATGACCTTGGAGAGGACGAGCTGGCGCTGTTGACGAGGCGGTTCGAGAGGCTACACGAGAACCGCGTGAACATGAGGAGGAACACGAGGACGTGCTTCCAGTGCAGCAAGCCGGGACACTTCGTCGCCGACTGCCCGGAGAAGGCCGAGAACAAGGACAGCTACAAGCACAAGCCGAGGAAGGACGGCAAGTACAGTTCGAGGCGCGACCACAAGAGCAGGCACAAAAACAAGTACAAGGACGAGCGACGATCGAGGAAGAAGGAGAGCCGAGGCAAGGCCCGAGCGATGGTCGGAGCGAGCGACGTCGACTCCAGTTCCGCGTACTCCACTTCGAGCTCGAGCAGCAGTGAAGACGACGGCGATCGCCGCAAGAACAAGAAGTCGTCCAAGAACCTGAGCGGGCTGAGCTGCTTCGCGAGAGATGGCTTCTGCACCATGGCGCTGAGCTCCGGCAGCAAGAAGAGCACACAGAGCGACTCGGACTCTGAGTCCGACGACGAGGTGCGTGATGAACTTCCCTTCTTGCGCCAGGAGAATGAGAGGCTTGGCTCTTTGCTTGATAACCATGATGACATGCTTAGAGAGGCCAAGAAAATGAGGAAAGAGCTTAGGGCTTCACTCGAGGATGCTAGGACTAGAGTGGCTGAGCTAGAGACACAAGTGCTTGATAGCAAGCTTGAGATTGATTCGCTTAAGGCTAGCCCTGTTGTTTCTGATGAGAATGATTGTGCTGATTGCTCCATATTCCTTGCTGATCTTGCTTTGTTTAAGGAGAAGCATGCCTCCAAGTGTGAGGAACTAGATGTGCTTAGGGTTGAAGTGGCTGAGCTTAAGTATAGACCTGCTTTGCTAGGTGCTTGCACTTCTTGCTCTGTTTTGCATGCTAAGATTGATGAGATGCATGCTTACACTAGTTCGCTTGAGGCTAAATTGAAGGAACCCATGCCTACATCATGCTCTACCTGTGAAATGCATGCATTGAAAAATTTGGAACTTGCACATTATGTTGATCGTTTGCAGGATGAGAATGACGACCTGAGGAAGTTGATGGGTTGGTTGTCTGGCCATGAGCCTCAGTTGAGGATGATGATTGAGGACTTTAAGAGGCAAGATGGTGAGGGACTTGGGGCAAACAAGGTTGGTGAAGGAAGTGGAGAGAATATCCCGGAGCCACCAAAAACCCACCACAAAAATGATTTCCCTCCAAAACCCAACCATCTTAGGAACCAACGAGACACAACCCCAGCTCCACCTATATTTCCTACACCTACAAATGATCTCCGGAAGCCTATCCAGTTTGTGAGCACTTCCGGGAAAGTGTTCTTTGGGAAAGTGAGTGAGAAGGCAAGTGAGGAGAAATCGGTGGAGGAGTTGAGTGGAGAGAAACCAAGCGAGCAGCCCCAATCCAAGCCAAAACCTAAGCTTGTGAGGTTCCGTTGTGGCCATTGTGGGAAAGAGGGTCATAAGGATGAGTTTTGCTTCAAGAGGAAGCGGGAAGAGAGGATGGCAAAGGAGTGGGCGAACAAGGATAGTTACAACCCTTCCCATGGTGTACCTAAGCCTCGTATGCCACTGCCCATGGGTAAGGCTGTGGTGAGAAGTGTTCCGGCATGGGGAGATGCGAATTCCCGCTCGAGGAGCGAGTCCGGAGGGGGCGGTCGAGCCCGGCCCGGCTAGGCGGTCGACCGGCCCGGCCCGCAGGGGGGCGGTTAGACCGGCCCGGCTAGGCGGTTTAACCGCCCCCGCACTCGCGGAGTGGTTTTCGAGGTGGTGAGTCGAGAGGTCTCGGTGTCCGGAGGTGCGATTCTTGCCGGTGGTTGGTCCGGAGAGACGAGCGGGTGGTCGGGTTGCTAGGCATTCTCCCCCTCGAGTTCACTACGGGGATGGGAGGAGTCGTAGCTTTGAGAAGGAGAGGAGGGACGGTCCACGGGTTGTCTTCCGTGGTTTTAGTCCTCCTCTGGGCAGTGAGGGGTGGTTTCCTCGGAGTGGTTACCGAGGTGGTGTTCATGGTGGCAGTTATGGTAGGAAAGATGGCTTGATGTGTGCTAACCCCACTTTCGAGCAAATGGCTAGGAACTGGTTTTCCTCTTTTGGTACTAACCCCAGTGCTGAGTCGTTTGTTCACTCACGTGCTTGTTTTTGAATTTCAGGTGGGAGACTTGAAGAACATTTGGTTGATTGACTCCGGTTGCTCGAGGCATATGACCGGAGACAGGGGGTGGTTCTCAAGTCTTGTCCCGGTGGTGACGAAGAGGTACATCACCTTTGGGGACAATGGGCGTGGGCGTGTGCTTTCAGAAGGTGAGATAAAAGTGAGTGACAAGATCACTCTGAGGCGTGTTGCTCTTGTTCAATCGCTGGGGTACAATTTGCTTTCTGTGTCCCAGTTGTTGGATAGGGGTTTTGAGGTGTTGTTTCGTCCTGGTGGTTCTCGGATTGTGGACTCTCGAGGGGATCTTGTTTGTATGGTCGTTCCCGAGGGTCAGGTGTTTCGTGCTGATTTTTCTCAGTCTTCAAGTGTGGAGCGTTGTTTCTTGGCTGGTTCTTCGAGTGAGTTGTGGAAGTGGCATAGGAAGTTGGGCCACTTGAGCTTTGACCTTTTGTCACGCTTGAGTAAACTCAATTTGGTCCGAGGATTGCCACGGTTGAGGCTTGAGAAAGAGTTGGTTTGTGCTCCGTGTAGGCATGCCAAGATGGTGGCCTCTTCTCACCCGCCTCTCACCGATGTGATCACTGAGCGTCCATGCGAGCCGCTCCATATGGACCTTGTTGGCCCGGCTCGTGTGCGATCGCGGGTGGGAAGTGGTATGTCCTTGTTGTGGTGGACGACTATTCTCGGTATGCGTGGGTGTTCTTTCTTGAGGAGAAGGGGGAGACGTTTGGTTTTGTTCGAGATCTAGTCTTGAGGTTGAGGAACGAGAGGCATGGAGATGCCATACGAGCTATCCGCAGTGATAATGGCTCGGAATTCAGGAACTCTCATTTTGAAACTTTTTGCCATGACTTGGGTCTTGAGCACCAGTTTTTGAGTCCGTATACGCCTCCCCAGAATGGTGTTGTGGAAAGGAAGAACAGGACCTTGTGCGAGATGGCTCGGACGATGCTTGATGAGCATAGGACTCCGAGGAGGTATTGGGCTGAGGCGGTGAATACCGCGTGCTATATGTCGAACAAGATATACCTCAGAGTGCACAAGAAGAAGACATGCTATGAGTTGATGCATGGTCGCACACCCAAGGTGAGTCACTTCCATGTCTTTGGTTGCAAGTGTTTCATTCTAAAGAAAGGCAGGAAGTTGGATAAGTTTGAGGCTAGGTCTGTCGATGGCATTTTCTTTGGTTATGCATCTCATTCTAGAGCATATCGTGTGCTCAATCTTGAAACTAACCAAATCGTGGAGACTTGCGAGGTAACCTTCGACGAGACAGAGCCACGTAGTCAGCTTGTCTTTGAGTGTGCAGGTGATGATGAGCTTGGCGAGGAGATCTTTCAGGAGGAGGAGCATGAACATGGTGATGATGAAGACGGCGGTGCGGTGCCCCCGGCTGAACATGTACCCACTACTTCGACTACGATGATGGATGGACCCTCTGCTACACCTACGACGACAAATCAAGAACGAGGAGAAGCTGATGTTGAGGGGGAGGTAGCTTCGAGGCGAGAATCTCCCCGGCGAGTTCAAGTGGATCACCCAGCTTCGAGGATCATCGGCGACATGAATGAACGAACTACACGGTCGAGGGTTCGGAACAATTCTCATTTTGCTCATGCTGCATTTGTTGCTTCTTTCGAGCCCAAAGACATTGGACACGCACTATCTAATCACAATTGGGTTAATTCGATGCATGAGGAGTTGGAGAATTTGAGAGGAATCAGGTGTGGGAGTTGGTTGACCCTCCCCCAGGGTGTAAGCCGATTGGTACCAAGTGGGTGTGGAAAAACAAAGAGGGAGAGAAGGGTGAGGTTGTGAGGAACAAGTCGAGACTTCTTGCTCAAGGGTTCAGTCAAAAGGAGGGGATCGACTACGAGGAGACCTTTCCTCCCGTAGCCCGTTTGGAGGTGATTAGGATCCTTCTAGCCTTTTCTGTGGCTAAAGGGTTCAAGTTGCACCAAATGGATGTGAAGAGTGCTTTTCTGAATGGTGTGTTGGAGGAAGAAGTGTATGTGAGACAGCCTCCGGGGTTTGAGAGTGAGAAGTACCCCCACCGGGTGTACAAGTTGAGGAAGGCGCTGTATGGGTTGAAGCGGGCGCCTAGAGCTTGGTATGGCGAGGTTGAGGGGGTTCTTGTTTGAGAGAGGTTTTGAGATGGGGAAGGTCGATCGACCTTGTTTTTGCCGAGGCGGGGGCGGAGATATCCTGATTGTGCAGGTGTACGTGGATGATATTGTCTTTGGTGGCTCGTCTAACTCTCTTGTTGCAAGGTTTGCAGATGATATGAGCAGGGAGTTTGAGATGAGCATGATGGGTGAGTTGCAGTTATTCCTCGGGCTACAAATCAAGCAATCAAAGGAAGGAACATTTGTGCACTAGGATAAGTACACCAAGGACATTGTGAGGAAGTTCAAGATGGAGGACTCCAAGGCTATGACGACGCCGATGAGTACGACTACAGCTCTTGATGCGGACGAGGAAGGTGAACACGTGGACCAGAAGGAGTACCGGAGCATGATCGGGTCACTCCTCTACTTGATGGCGACGAGGCCGGACATACAGTTCTCGGTGTGTTTGTGCGCTCGTTTTCAAGCGTCTCCGAGGACTTCGCATCGGCAAGCAGTGAAGAGAATTTTCAGGTACTTGCGTCACACTCCCGACTTCGGCCTTTGGTACTCCGCGTCCTCTTCTTTGGCGCTTCATGGCTTTTCAGACGCGGATTTTGCCGGGTGTCGGTTGGATAGGAAGTCCACTTCGGGACTTGCCGAGTTTTTGGGTTCTTCGTTGGTGTCTTGGTCTTCCCGCAAGCGGTCGAGTGTTGCTCAATCCACGACCGAAGCCGAGTATGTTGCCGTCGCTAGTTGTTGCTCTCAGCTCCTTTGGATCACCTACACCATGAGTGACTTTGGTGAGGAGTATACCCATGTCCCACTTCAATGTGATAGCACCAGTGCCATAAGCGTTGCAAAGAACCTAGTGCTCCATTCCAAAACCAAACACATAGAAGTGAGGTATCATTTCCTGAGGGACAACGTAGAGAAAGGGAAGATAGCTTTGATCCATGTACCCACACATGACCAACTAGCCGATATTTTCACCAAACCCCTAGATCAAGCAACTTTCACTCGTTTGCAGGGGGAACTTGGTGTGTGCTTGATTTCTTGAGTTGGGTGTGTGGGAGCTCCTTTGTAGCATATGTATAGCTTTCTCTTGTGCATTTCTTGCATTCGGCGTTGCATATGTATCATGATGTATAGGCATCCTTGTATCTTAGATTGCATGCATTTTGTATCATATGCATTGGATAGGAAAAGCTTCTCCTATATACATTGTTTACCATGGGTTGCTATATATGTTCTTGTGAGCTTGTTTGGTATGCTACGGTTAGTTTGGCTTAGCTCTTGATGATCTTGATGAATGATCCATGGTTGATGGCTATTTTTTTTGAAAAATGTCACATATATGCTCTCTCATGTGTAAATGCCTTTACATGATCTTGACATGTTTTAGTGGCCTTGCTATGTTTACTTTGTGGTTGGATAGCTAGTTTATTGATCATATGGGGCCAAAGGCTCATTTGCCATCATGAATGTTTAGCCCTCTTGCTTAATCTTGTGGAGGGGCATAAGTTCCTTTTTGTCACAAAGACATTTCATGTACCAATCATAAATCTGAAAATGAAATGAAAAATGCTTGGAAAATATGTTCCCATGTCATATGTGCTGAAATTAATTTGCTTTGGGTGCTAAACCGTTGCATGTTTCCTACCAATGAGAAGTCTTATACATAGAAGTAGGCACATGGCTCGGTGGCTTTGACATGACATGAGGTGCTTTTGGGTGTTTATGATGGTCTTATGATTAGAATGGCTGTCCTAGCATGAAGTTTGAGTGGCTTTGCCATTTTGATATGTTTTGCTCATGCGTAGGTATTTGCTTATGAGAGAGTAACTTTTCGCAAAATTACTCAAATCCTTTTTAGCCTTGTCCAATGGTTGTGAAACTTGGTGATCACGTAGTTAAGGTCATTACGAATAACTTGCTCATTTGGACTTGTGTAGCTCCTTGTGATGAATTTTGTATATTTGAGAAGCTATATGTTGTAAAGTTTCGCATTTTGCCTTGATTCATGCATTGTCAACAAGGGGGAGAAGTTGGTGCATGCTTTGGGCACCTGGGAGTGTTTGGAAGGTGTTCCAATTGGTTCGGGCAAATTTTGAGCAGTTTGGTGCAGGGCCGGTCTCTTGAGGCGGTCTAACCGCCCCCCAGGCGGTCAGATCAGGAACAGGCGGTCTAACCGCCCTGTACAGGCGGTCTAACCGCCCGGGCGCAGTGAGCGGTGTTTTTGCTCTTTGTTGCATTCCCGCGTTGCATTACTGCATTTGTCCAGGGGGAGTGTGCTTTGGCTCAGGGGGAGCTTGCATATGTGCAGGGGGAGCTCTTTGTGGTGTTTGAGCTTTGATTTGGTGGTTTGCACTCTTTGCTTGAGCTGTGTTTTGTCTCGGATGTGTCGAGCCGTTGCCCTTGCCTAAGGGGTCCGAGACTTGTCTTCTTCAAGTGATCTTGCTCTTTGCCTTTCTTTGGCTTTCGATCACTTGTTGAGGTTTCTTTTTATTTGTTTCTTTTCTTTTTCCTTTCTCTTGTGTTACTTCATGTGAGTGTGTTGTCAATGCACTCATCAAGGGGGAGATTGAGGACCATGTGTGGTTCGAGGACCGATGGATGGTCGCTTCCTTGTGTGATGAGTGATTGACAACGTGGTGTGGACTGATTCTTGGCTAAGTATTGGAGGTGCAGGTTGCGGCTTGACTCGTGTTGGTGCAGGTGAAGAACAAGTGCGAAAGGTCGTTGCCGGTGAGGCCTCCAGGTGTGGAGAAGACAAGTAGGCTTCGTTCGAGGGACCGGTGGCCGGCCGGGGTCAAGTGCGGGCCGCATGGTGGCATGAACAGCAGGATGAAGTCGTGGACGGTTTCTTGGTAGAGCCTCAAAACCAAGGTCGAGCCGGGACTACGTGGGAGCCGAGTCATGAGTGGAGATTGGCGGAGGCTACACCGAGTTCGCGGGGTTTGCAGTGGTTCACCAGAAAACCACTGGGTTACTCGGTTGAGCCACAAAACCGAGGCCGAAGACTCGACGAGGAGGTGCGGCCACCGAGGCCGGTTCAACCGCCCAGGAGGGGCGGTCAGACCGCCCGGGGCCGGTCGGATCCCCCCGGCCGGTCTAACCGCCCGGGGGGCGGTCCGACCGCCCGGCCGCCGGCGCCGAGAAGCTTCGAAGCGGAGGACACGCGTCGGGATCGCAAGGCTTGCGCCGAGGCTACGCGAGGTGCGGTCGCCGGGCATCCGTCCGATGGTGAAGACATCAAGAATTCCAAATCGCCCTCGAGGGGCATGTATCCCTAGTTATTAGTGAAGGGTAGTTTAGTCTTTTGGGTGCCTCCATATATACTCATTAGATGGGTGGATGGCAGCCAACTCTTGCAACCCTAGCTCATTTGTTTTTCCATTTTCGTTCTCCATTTTCCTTAGGATTTTAGAAGGCTAGCTTGAGAGCTTCATGAGAGATCTAGAGAGAGGGATGGATGTTTTGGTGGCAAGCTAGACCTTGTACGAACCTTTCATGGCATGTATAGAAGGTTTGGCGTTGTTCTTCATGGTGGTTTTCCCGTCTCCTTTGTGTTGATTTTCGGAGCTCTTTTTGGTGGTGATTTGAGAACGATTTCTTGGGGTTTTTGGTGGGTGTCACGTATGAGGTTCTTGTGCCTCTTTGGCTGGTGACTTTGCCCTCAAATCCCCTTTGAATCAGACTCGATTTGGTGGTTTCTCGAGTTGGGCGAGTTCTTGACCTAGAGAAGCGATTTCTTCGATTCCTCTTGATTGTGAGCGTTTCGGGTCGATTCCTTTGAGGTAGAGGTTGCCCAGAGGTAACCCGACTATTCCCGAAGTTTGGCGCAATCCGTGGAGTGATTCGGGAGATCGGGCGCGAGGAAGTTGAGGTTTGACCCGCGGGTTCGTTCTCGGAAGGGGCGGTCTAACCGCCTACGGGGGGGGCGGTCTAACCACCCTGGGTGTTTCCGGGTCAAAGTTTTGTTTCGCCGGATTTTCCTCTGTGAGTTTGTTCGCCTTGATCAGAGGAGTGTCTGGATGAAATTTGGGGTCTTTCTCGTGCAGTTTGCTAGGTGTTCTTGGTTGGAGTTCATTGCTGGGTACAGGAGGTTAGACCGCCCAGGTAGCCGGTCTAACCGCCCCTAGGCCCTTGGGTGAAGTTTCGGTTTTCGCCAAGATTTTCTGGTAGCTAGCATGGCCTTGACTAGAGATCTCTGTTGGTGAAACCGTGGTGAGTTTTGGTGCTCGGAAGAGGCGTTTCAGAGGATTTCTTGGTTGCCAGGTGGAGGCGGTCTAACCGCCCCCTATACCCGGTCTAACCGCCCCCCTCTGGTTAGCCGGCTTTCGAGTTGTTTCCGCTGTCGGTGCTGCGTGTGTGTTGTGGTTGGTGGTAGTATTTGTTCCTAGGACCAGTAGCACTCCAGTGGCTACGTGGTTTTGGCAAATGGAAGGTTGAAGTGCGGAGCGTGTGATTTCGGGGGTTCGACCGAGCTAGTTCATCTTGTCGGAGTTTCAATCTCCCTCGAGAAGAATTTTTATCGGCTCCCATTCACTCCCCCCCTCTCTGGTCGCCTTTTCGGTCCTTCAGCCGGACAACTACCGCAAGGAGACGCTCACCTTCGAGGTGGTGGGATTCAGGGGCGCGTACCACGCCATACTCGGGCGGCCCTGCTACGCCAAGTTCATGGCAGTCCCCAACTACACCTACCTCAAGATGAAGATGCTAGGGCCCAAAGACGTCATCACCGTGGGCTCATCCATCGAGCACGCCTTCGACTACGACGTCGAGTGCGTGGAGCACGCAGAGGCCCTGGCGCTGGACGAAGCGCTGGTGGCCAACATGGAGAAGATGGTCAACGAGGACTTCAGCTCCACCGCCAAGCATGCCGGCAGCTTCGAGGCTGCTGAGCAACCAAGGAGGTGCCCCTCGACCCTGCTGCCCCCAAGGGCAAGGCGTTGAGGGTCAGTTCTACCCTCGACCCGAAATAGGAAGTGGTGCTCGTCGACTTTCTCTACGCCAACGCCGACATCTTCGTGTGGAGCCCCTTGGACATGCCAGGCATCCCGAGGGAGGTCGCCGAGCACTCCCTTGACATCCTACCTCACTCCCGCGCCGTGCAGCAACGGCTCCGCCGCTTCGACGAGGAGCGGCGGCGGGCGATCGGAATGGAGCTGCGGAAGCTCCTCGAGGCTGGGTTCATCAAGGAAGTGTTCCACCCTACGTGGCTAGCTAATCCTGTACTAGTAAAGAAAAAGAATGGGAAGTGGCGGATGTGTGTAGACTACACTAGTCTTAATAAAGCATGTCCTAAAGTTTCTTTTCCTTTGCCACACATCAATCAGATCATTGATTCGACCGCAGGGTGTGAACTGCTCTATTTCCTTTATGCCTATTCCGGGTACCACCAAATAAAAATGAAGGAGTCCGACCAACTCGCGACTTCATTCATCACGCCGTTCGGGATGTATAGCTATGTCACGATGCCGTTCGGCCTCCGAAACGCGGGCGCGACGTACCAACGGTGTATGCAGCACGTCTTCGGAGACCACATCGGGCGAACCGTTGAGGCATACGTGGATGACATAGTCGTGAAGACCAGAAAGGCGGATGACCTAGTTAGCGATCTCAGCATCGCGTTCGGCTGCCTACGGGCCAACAGGGTGAAATTGAACCCCGAAAAATGTGTCTTTGGCGTGCCGCGGGGCATGCTCCTAGGATACATAGTCTCCCAGCGAGGCATCGAGGCCAACCCCTAAAAGGTTGCCACCCTCGAGCGGATGGGTCCGATTCGGGACCTCAAAGGGGTCCAAAGGGTGCTAGGATGCCTTGCCGCCTTGAGCCGCTTTGTCTCGCGGCTCGGTGAGAAGGGCTTGCCTCTTTACCGGCTCCTCAAAAAGCACGAGCGTTTCTCCTGGACCGCCAAGGCCCAGGAGGCGCTTGATAAGCTAAAGGCGTCCCTCACCCATGCCCCGATCCTTACACCTCCGCAAGACAGAGAGCCTCTGTACCTCTACGTGGCTGTGACCACCCAGGTGGTCAGCGCCGTGATCATGGTGGAGCGCACGGAGGAAGGACACGCCTTACCGGTTCAGCGGCCGGTGTACTACATCAGCGAAGTCTTGTCCGACACCAAGATGCGCTACTCACAAGTCCAGAAGCTGCTCTATGCAGTGGTTCTCCCGCGGCGCAAGCTTCGCTACTACTTCGAGGCCCATCCTGTCACGGTGGTTTCCTCCTTTCCATTAGGGGAAATCATCCGCAACCCGGATGCAGCGGGCAGGATCGCTGTTGACGGATAAAAGACGTATCCCTCTACGATCCGCAAGCGTACGGACCCCACACCTTTTCACCACGGTATTCCCAAGGTTCTTGTCAATCCGCGGAGCAAGGGGATTACAAGCGTTCGATCTACAACCATTCACTAGCTACTAAACCCTAACTATCATTATGCTAGAAAACAACTAAACTACACTAGAGAGAATGATTAAGATATCAAGATAAAAGACACTCGCCCATGGGTCTACGATACTAGAGTATGCAATCGCTTAAAGACATGAAAACCAATCTAATCTATCGGGGTTGTGACCACGGTTTCGCCCTTTCCCTCCTCTCATACTGTCACTACGCGAAGGTATTCATGACTAGACCTTTGATGGACACGGCGTATTGAATGGATCCAAGGAAGCATCGAGGCCTATACTCCCTTTACGGCATGGTAGCTAACCTTAAGCATGAAAGTATATTCAACACAAGATGATAGATAGATAATCCGACAAAGTGCGATTACATCTCAAGATCGATTACAACCCATGGACAAATGAGAAGATTACCCCATCAAGGTGCTGGTCATAGCACCGTTGATCATGGTTTCCCTTCCGACGGTGTCTTCCTTCTTCTCCATGAGAGGGTGCTTCCTTCGAGGTGGTTGATCTCCCTCCGGCGATCCTCCTCCTCTCTCTCTGGCTTGTGGATGGCCTTCCGGTGCGAATGACTCCCCCTTCTGTCAAATGGCAGTGCCCAGGCTTTTAGGGTTCAAGGTCCTTCGGGTGCAAGGAAAACGGGACCGAACCGGCCACCGGAGTGGGCTGGGCCGGCCGACCTGGGCCAACCGGCCTGGGCCCACCTCGGCCCGGTTCGGTCGCCCCTTTCACTTCGTGGGTCCTTATGCATTTATGTAATTTGCCCCCTCCACTTGCATGATTTTGATGATGTTATCCTCGCGTCCAAGATGGAGGTTCTCTTCGCATGAAGTTCGATCTTTTACTCTTCAATCCCCGGGGGTGTTCCTCGTAGCACTTCGGTCCTTGCCACCATTGGAAGTGATTTCATCAAGCTCATGAACACGAACAAGACTCCGTAAATGCTCTTTTGAACTTGTTGCGAATCCGTCCTTTATGTCCATGTTTTCCTACATAAACACAACACTTCCAAATGCATGCACAAAGATGAACTTGTTATATGATTAGTTTGCCTAGTGGCGGGTTAGTTCCATAATCAAATCCAAACCAAAGTGTAATGAACATGCTAGGTGCACCAAAATACACCGTCAACATCTCCCCCACGCTTAGCTCTTGCTCGTCCTCGAGCAAGTACTCGTAAAAGAACTTCGTCCAAGATGTTGTAATCATGTACCACTTATCCTTCTTCACAAGTTAGTCAATCCTTTCATCTTTAATACATAAACACAAAGTAATGATCATCAAACATAAACATGGGCGTTTAGAATTTTTACAACGTCAAGATTTACCCCACAACTCAAACTCTTCACTCGAAGTCTTCAATTTCAGCCATACTTACTTCTTTGCTTCCATCAGAGGGTTTTTATGATTTTAAAAACAAAATTCCTGCAACAAGTATTAGACAAAAACCTTTCTCCAAGCTCTCGCAAGTCACTCATATGAGGTGGCTATCCTAAACCAATTTTATAAAACTCTCACCTCCCATAAGTTTCTCATATAACATGTTAAGTGGAGCTATAGGTAGGGCTAGCGCAATCAACACAAATATTGTCAAACTAAGAACTTCCTCTAATGGTTGTCTACCTTTCAAAGCCAATGATCATGAGAATTAACCATATGTAGAGATATCAAGGATGAGAAGATTTAGAATGCTGGACATGTGCAAGGGCAAAAGAAAATTACGACTACAAGGCACTGATGACGTCCTCATTGTCGGATTGCACATGGTTGGAAAAAGAGTAAAAGTTTCGTCTCTCAACAACGTGACATCCTTCCTTACACTTTATTTTTATTTTCTTTCACTTGATCCATCCCTCTCATATCTTTATTGCTACCTCATCTTTCTCTTTTTCTTTTTCATATATTTTTTCTTTCATTCTCATATATATATTTTTCTTTCTTTCTTTCTTTCTTTCTTTCTTTTCCATACTCATACTTTTCTCTTTATTTTTCTCTCTCTTGACAACTTTTCAAAGCTTTCAATTCTCTCTTTCCTCGCATGCATACAATCTGAAATTTTAAGTAAATCATGCTAGAGACGAGACGAAACTTTGAAAATAGGTTGTGTTCAAGGAATACGATGTACAAAAGAGATGTATAGGGTTGGGTATGGAATTCGGCGATGTACGTGACTTCCATTGTGAAAGTCACGTTACCGAACATATGACGAGGCTAGCAACAAAAGATAAGCACAAGAACATGATCATTGCTCGAAATTAAAACTTACCCAGAGAGAAGGGTCCTAGCCTAACTCATCGTGCTAATCACAGTTATGGTGGACCGAAAAAAAATAAACTTGGCTTTGGATAGGAATTTTTTATTACTCTCAACTTGGAAAACGAGGTTTTGCTAACCTTTATTACAAGGGTTTTAAGATAATTTTCAGAACTGAAATGCTCCAACTTTTAGCATTGAACATAGCACAACTAACATGTGAAGCTCAAGATCGAAGTGCGGTATGGGTACTTTAAGTAGTAGCAATTCCACTAAGCACCAAGGTAAACGTTTTTCAAACCATATACTTATGTTCATATATCAAGAATCGAAGATTAAACAAACAAGTGAATA
Source organism: Cenchrus americanus (assembly GCA_947561735.1). NCBI lineage: Eukaryota > Viridiplantae > Streptophyta > Magnoliopsida > Poales > Poaceae > Cenchrus > Cenchrus americanus. Next base: position 197,053,328 of record OX387242.1, read on the forward strand.
AAGATAAGCAATACATAAAACACAAAGATATATATATATATATATAGACTCTTTTTATTTGATTTTCTTTGACTCAACGCTAATTTAAGACACTTTCAAAAAATTTTAAAACACACTCAAAAACTAAAGACTCATTAAAACACTAAGACTCTCACACGAAGATTAAACCGAACCTAAACTTGAAGTTCAAAAGCTAAGGCTAGTGAGCTAGCTCTCCCCCACGCTTAAAACATACGACGTCCTCGTCGTATCTTACAAATTTCTAAGGGGAAAACTAGATCTAGTGGTACTTCAAGCAAGTATTGCACCACTTGCCTCTCAAGTTTCCAACCACGCCGAAAAGTTTGCGCACGTTATGGTTAAGGAACTTGAAATTGTCTCCAACTACGTGCTCCAATCCTCCATACACTGCTTCGTCGCTTCCATGGCTTGGAGACATTCATCGGCCGACGTGTAGAGATCCCCGATGGATTGACGGCAAGTTCGACAACACATCGGATGCAATCCGAAGGGGTCTTCATCGCCATTGTCTCCACCGTCGTCACCTCCGTCGTCGCCACCTCCATTGTCTTTGCCGCTCTCGTTGCCATCGTTACCGTCGCCGTTGGGGCCTTCGGGAGTTCTCTCTTTGGGTTGCTCATCCCAATCGTCATCATCTCTTCCGGCGGCCGCCCACGAGCTCGGGCTGCGATCGTCAGAGTAGTCGCTACCCCCATAATCTTAGGCTCCGGCGACTCCTCCTTGTAGTCTTTGCGCTTCATGCCTTGGACGCGTGTCGACCTTCGAACGGGCGTAGGGACCTTCTCTCCTTCGACGGGGTTGCGAGATGCAAGAGCTCCGGTCGGGACACGCCCTCCGCAACGGATGCGTGCGGTCCTCTTGATGGGTAGCTTGAGCTCGCATCACATCGCCTCCTCCATCGATGACTTCTTGGCTTCTAGCTTCAACTCTAAGCTCCTTGGGGGCACAATGGCTGCTACAAGGGTGCAAAATATTGCTTGAAAGGTTTGATCCTCGAGCTCCCAATTCAGCCAAATAAATAGTTCTGAGAGAAAAGCCCTGGGAACCTTATTTTCCTTTTTTACACTTCCCTTAAAATTTTCTGACCAAACAAGGAAGTCAAAAAGGAGCAATTTGGGCGAAATTCGGCGTCATCGGCTGCCGGAACCCTCTGGGCCGGTCGGCACGGGCCGGCCGGCCCACCCTGTCTCGGGGGCCGGGCCGGTCCAGTTTTTTGCACACTGCCCTATTTTTTCTTCCTTAGCTCATGGGAAAAAGTTGGCCCAGTAAATCTTCGCGAAAAACTCCAAAAAACTAAAAGAAAAACTATTTACAGAAATTCATGCCTTGTTTTTCGTCCTAGGCGGGACGTTCGGGCTCTTCCTCCATGGTGAAGACGTCAACATGGTGAAGGGGCACGACGTCGGGTTCGTAGTAAACCTCAAGCCGCTGACCATTCACCACAAACTGATCGCCGTTTATATCCATAATGGTTACCGCTCCGTTGGAGAACACCGAATGCACAACATAAGGTCCGTCCCATTTGCTTTGCAATTTCCCCTTTCCGATGGTTTTAAACCTCGAATTGTAGAGGAGGACCTTATCTCCTTCTTTAAATTCTTTTTCTTCAATCTTTTGTCGTACCACCTTTTGATTCTCTCCTTGTATATTCTTGCGTTTTCATATGCTTTCAACCTCAACTCCTCTAGCTCGCTTATTTGGATTCTTCGTTTCACCACCGCGGCATCGAGATCAAGGTTCATCTCTTTAATCGCCTAATAGGCTTTATGTTCCAACTCAACCGGAAGGTGGCAAGCTTTTCCATAGACGAATTGATAAGGGGTCATACCTATCGGTGTTTTAAACGTCGTTCGATAAGCCCATAAAGCTCCGTCTAATTTCTTTGACCAATCTTTGCCTCCCTTCTCTAAGGTCTTGTTGAGTATGCTTTTTAATTGCCTATTTGACGTCTCCGCTTGTCCGTTGGTTTGTGGGTGATAGGCCGTAGAGACCCTATGCTCAATTCCCAACTTGGACAAGCACTTTTTGAAATGCTTCCCAGTGAAGTGAGTTTCTCCATCACTTATCAAGATTCTGGGTGTACCGAAATGGGGAAAAATCACGTTCTTGATCATAGTGATGGACTCTTCCGTGGAAGCTTTACGACATGGTATAGCCTCTACCCACTTGGATACATAATCAACCATAACAAGGATGTACTCGAATCCAAATGAGTTTTTAAAAGGCCCCATGAAGTCTATGCCCCATACATCGAATACATCGATTTGTAGGTTGTATTTCAAAGGCATAGAATTTCTCTGAGAGATGTTTCCGGTTCTTTGGCATTCGGGGCATGATGCAACATATCTTTTAATATCTTCATGCATCTCCGGCCAAAAGAATCTGCTCGACCATACTTTGCTTGGGTTCGAAAATGGCCATAGTGTCAACCATACTCCGCCGAGTGACACTTTCTCAAAATCTCTACCCTTTCTTCTCTTGGCACACATCTTCTCATTACTCCATCATTGCAAAGTTTGAAGAGGTATGGTGCATCCCAAAAATATTTCCTACTTTCGGAGATTATATTCTTTTGAGTGTTTTTATCTAGATGGTCGAGAGGCATCTTTCGAATTGCTCGAATGATATCGATCATCCATGTGTCTTTATCAAGCACTCTATAGAGGTGGTCATCTCTCATCTTATCTTCTATGGGCTCTTTATCATCTTGTCCATGATTCATCCTAGACAAATAATCGGCCACAACATTTTCCACCCCCTTTTTATCACGAATTTCAACATCAAATTCTTGGAGAAGAAGGATCCAACGAATCAAACGTGGTTTAGCTTCCTTCTTAGCCAAGAGATACTTGATGGTTGCGTGATCGGTGTAAACAATGGCCTTCGAGTTCATGATGTAAGATCTGAATTTTTCGAAAGCGAATACCACCGCTAGCAACTCTTTTTCCATAGTGGCATAATTTAATTGTGCCCCACTAAGAGTTTTGCTAGCATAGTAAACGGCGTGAACTCGGCCTTCCTTTCTTTGACCCAAGACCGCGCCTACGGCGTAGTCACTTGCGTCACACATGATCTCGAAAGGTTGGCTCCAATCCAGAGGTTGGATGATGGGAGCACTCAACAATGCATTTTTCAAGGTCCGGAATGCCGCTAGGCACTTCTCATCAAAGTCGAAAGCCACATCCTTTTGAAGAAGATGTGTTAAAGGCTTAGTGATCTTTGAGAAGTCCTTAATAAATCTTCTATAGAATCCGGCATGGCTTAGAAAGCTCCTTAAGGACTTAACATCCGTAGGAGGTGGGAGTTGCTCAACTGTCTCTACCTTAGCCTTGTCCACTTCAATTCCTCTCTCGGATATAACATGTCCGAGCACTATGCCTTGCCTAACCATGAAGTGGCACTTTTCCTAATTTAACACCAAGTCTACCTCCGCACACCTCGTGAGGACCTTTTCCAAGTTTGCCAAGCACTCCATGAACGTCTCCCCATAAACGAAAAAATCATCCATGAACACCTCGACAATTTCTTCGATGAATTCCGAAAATACGGCCATCATGCAACGTTGAAAAGAGGCCGGAGCGTTGCATAAACCGAAGGGCATCCTTCTATATGCAAACGTTCCGTACGGGCATGTAAACGTTGTTTGTGTTGATCGTCCGGGTGAATGGGAATTTGCATGAACCCGAAGTACCCATCGAGAAAGCAAAAATAAGCATGGTTTGCTAACCTCTCGAGCATCTTGTCAATGAACGGTAGGGGGAAGTGATCTTTCTTCGTCGCTTTGTTAAGCTTACGATAATCGATACACATCTGCCACCCGGTCACGGTCCTTTGCGGTATCAATTCGTTCTTCTCATTTTTCACCACGGTCAAACCTCCTTTCTTTGGTACACAATGTACCGGGCTCACCCATTCGCTATGCGGAACCGGGTAGATGATTCCGGCATCAAGTAACTTGATGACCTCTTTCTTTACTACCTCTCGCATGGCATGAGTTAGCCTCCTTTGATGGTCCACTACGGGCTTACATTGGTCTTCCATTGGTATACGATGGGTGCAAAAGGCTGGGCTAATACCTTTGAGATCATTAATTGAATATCCAATCACCTTCCTATGTTTTTTCAATAAAATCAGCAACGCCTCATTTTTTTCGGGACTCAACTCGTCGCTCACAATGACTGGATAAGTCTTGTCTGGGCCCAAAAATTCATACTTTAATCCTTTGGGCAAAGGTTTAAGGTCTACCTCGGGCGCTTGTGGCTCCTCGGGTTTTATTTCTCCTATGTCTTCGACTTTTCCTTCCTCCACGCTTCCATCATGTGGCTCTAAGCCTTTTGTTGCTTCTTCTAGTTCTTCATCTTGTTGATCACTAATTTGGTTTTCCATCGCTCTTTGCAGCGGGTCTCTAAGGGTTTCAACAAAACAAAGGCTATCTATCTCTTCTACTTCTTCATCTTCGGGAGGAAAGGGTGTAAGGTGTTTAGAAGCACGAAGAAAGTTATATGTGTACTTTGTTCCATTAAGGTTCATTGTTACTTTGCCTTCTCCGGCATCTAACACGGCATCAACCAACTTAAGAAAAGGCCTACCTAAGATTATGTGATCATGATTACTATGGTAAGAATCAATAACAAAGAAATCGGTTGGTATGTAGTTTCTAAAGATTTTTACTTTCATGTTGCAAGCAATACCTAGAGGTTTGATAGTTCTACCATCTCCCATAATTAATTTCGTTGATGTTGGAGCTAAGTCTAGGTTGTGGTCTTGAACTTTATCGTAAATTTTAGAAGATAGAACACTTACTTGGGCTCCGATGTCGCATAAAGCTTTGCATTGAACTCCGTTGATCTCGCAACTCAAGTGTGGTGTCATCTTCTCTTCTTCTTCGGATCCTATCGAGTAGATTTCGGCAAGCCGAGCGTATGGTGATGCTTCGGGCTTGATCCCCATGATTCTCTTCACCTCGGCTATGTGTTCCGGATCCACTATGAAAATTCATACGACCTTGAAAATTCACCTCGGCTATGAATTTTCCGCTTTCTTCTCCGGTGGGAAATCCACTTCCAATGCTCTTGCCATTCCCTTTTGATTAGGGAACAGTCTTCTCTTGTCGAATACTTCTCCGTAATCGATAGGAACCCAATCCATTGGTTCGAACTCCCTTAGTGGCTTCGCGCTTGACATGCTTCTCTTGTTCGTCTCATTTGGTGTGGCGAAGTCGACGCTTGGTGTAGTTCTTGACTTGATGTGTTCTTGTTCAAGCTTTTCCGCGATTGGTTCCTCTTTTGTGACTTCCGGGGTTGCCTCTTTAGAAAATTCAGCACACTTCTTCTTCCTCCAATTATACTCCGGCTCTTCCGCAAGTCTTGTTTCCCAATATCTTCACATGGCAGCCGCTTTACTAATTTTTTGTAGAAGTTGGGCGGCTTCCGTGAGTGTTTTCTCCATGAGATCCCCACATGCACACATTTCGATGTGTTGCATGCAACTAGGGGTTAGGGAAAAGAAAAATGTATGCAAGAGTACGTCACCGGTGAAGCCGAGTTTTGGTCCTTGTTCGATCAATCCATTAAACCTATCCCAGGCTTGGTCTATCCCTTCCTCTTCTCCTTGCATGAAAGTGATCACTTGCCTCCTTAGATGTTGAACCTTGCTAATTGGAAAGAACTTCTTGCAAAACTTCTTTGTCAACTTGTTCCAATTGCCTTCAACTTCAAAGGACGCAAACGAATACCATGTCTTTGCATTGCCGGCAAGTGAGTAGGGAAAGAGATTCCATTTGAACCATTCATCGGGAACTCCTTCTTGACGCACCGTGTTGCATATTGTCGTGAAATGCCTTATGTGTCTATATGGGTTCTCCGTAACCATCCCTTCAAATGGGTTTTCCGCCACCATCTCGATGATCTTGGATTTAATCTCATACTTGGTCGCTTCGAGCTTCGAATCCGACTCTTGTACTTTTATGTCTTCACATTGAGGGCTAGCGTAATCCCTTAGTGATTTCTCCGGTTCTTCCACGGGTTGATTAACGAACGCCATCTAGACAATAAGATAAAAACAAAAACAAAAACGAAACAACCATTTTTCTAGATAATATATGTTAGATAAAGCAAATAAAAGATAAACTAAAATATAAAACTAAGTTAGATGCAAATCAAACGATGTAAACTAACTTGCTCCCCGGCAACGGCGCCAGAAAAAGGGGCTTGTTGATGGATAAAAGACGTATCCCTCTATGATCAGCAAGCGTACGGACCCCACACCTTTTTCACCACGGGATTCCCAAGGTTCTTGTCAATCCATGGAGCAAGGGGATTACAAGCGTTCAATCTATAAACACACACTAGCTACTAAACCCTAACTATTATTATGCTAGAAAACAACTAAACTGCACTAAAGAGAATGATTAAGATATCAAGATAAAAGACACTCGCCCACGGGTCTACGATACTAGAGCATGCAATCGCTTAAAGACATGAAAACCAATCTAATCTATCGGGGTTGTGACCACGGTTTTGCCCTTTCCCTCCTCTCGTACTGTCACTACGCGAAGGTATTCGTGACTAGACCTATGATGGACACAGCGTATTGAATGGATCCAAGGAAGCATCGAGGCCTATACTCCCTTTACGGCATGGTAGCTAACCTTAAGCATGAAAGTATATTCAACACAAGATGATAGATAGATAATCCGACAAAGTGCGATTACATCTCAAGATCGATTACAACCCATGGACGAATGAGAAGAATAGCCCATCAAGGTGCTGGTCATAGCACCGTTGATCATGGTTTCCCTTCCGACGGTGTCTTCCTTCTTCTCCACGAGAGGGTGCTTCCTTCGAGGTGGTTGATCTGTCTAGCTTGTGGATGGCCTTCCGGTGCGAATGACTCCCCCTTCTGTCAAATGGCGGCGCCCAGGCTTTTAGGGTTCAAGATCCTTCGGGTGCAAGGAAAACGGGACCGAACCGGCCACCGGAGTGGGGCCGGGCCGGCCGGCCTGGGCCGACCGGCCTGGGCCCACCTCGACCCGGTTCGGTCGCCCCTTTCGCTCCGTGGGTCCTTATGCATTTATGTACTTTGCCCCCTCCACTTGCATGATTTTGATGATGTTATCCTCGCGTCCAAGATGGAGGTTCTCTTCGCATGAAGTTCGATCTTTTACGCTTCAATCCCCGGGGTGTTCCTCGTAGCACTTCGGTCCTTGCCACCATTGGAAGTGATTTCATCAAGCTCATGAACACGAACAAGACTCCGTAAATGCTCCTTTGAACTTGTTGCGAATCCGTCCTTTATGTCCATGTTTTCCTACATAAACACAACACTTCCAAATGCATGCACAAAGATGAACTTGTTATATGATTAGTGTGCCTAGTGGCGGGTTAGTTCCATAATCAAATCCAAACCAAAGTGTAATGAACATGCTAGGTGCACCAAAATACACCGTCAACAATCGCCAAATGGTCGGTGGAGCTGATGGGTGAAACGCTCGCCTACGCCCCGCGCAAGGCCATCAAGTCCCAAATCTTGGCGGATTTCGTCGCCGAGTGGATGGATACGCAATTGCCGCCGCCACAGATCCAGGCGGAATGCATGATTCTGTACTTCGACGGCTCGGTGATGAAGACAGGGGCGGGCGCGGGCCTGCTCTTCGTGTCACCTCGGGGAGCACATGCGGTACGCCGTGCACCTTCATTTCCCCGCATCGAACAACATGGCTGAGTACGAAGCCCTGCTTTGCGGCCTCAAGATCGCCATCGAGATAGGCGTCAAACGCCTCGACGTGCGGGGGGATTTGCAGCTCGTGATCGACCAGGTCATGAAAAACGCGAGCTGCCACAACGACAAGATGGAGGCGTATTGCAAGGCCGTGCGGGCCCTCGAGGACAAGTTCTACGGCATTGAGCTCAATCACGTGCCCCGCCGGTACAACGAGGAGGCGGATGAGCTTGCCAAGATTGCATCGGGACGGATCACCGTCCCCCCGAACGCCTTTGCTCGGGACGTCGCCCAATCGTCCATCACCCTCGAGCCGCACCCCTCGAACCACACAGAGCTCTCGGGGGCTCCCTCGAATCCAGTGGGCGCAGAGCCCATGGACGAGGACCCCTCTAACGAGGCGTTCGTGCTCTCCCTCCTCGAGTGGTACGACGCTGACGAGGCCATGGACGTCGAGCTAGCCCCCAGTGAGGTAGACTGGCGCGACAAGTATATCGCTTGGATCGACCGAGGGGAACTCCCCTCGGTCCGGTCCGAGGCCAGGCGCATCGCCAGTATGGCCAAATCCTTCACCCTCGTCGACTGCGAACTGTACAAGTGCGCCGCCTCCGGCATCCTGCAGCGATGCGTGCCCATCCCCAGGGGCGTGAGCTCCTCCGGGACATACACGCGGGCGTATGCGGCCACCATGCCGCACCCCGCACCCTCGTGGGCAACGCGTTCGGCCAGGGCTTCTACTGGCCCACCGCGGTCGCTGACGCCAGCGAGATCGTGCGCACCTGCGAAGGGTGCCAGTTCTACGCTCGCAAGTCCAATCTCCCCGTGCACGTCCTGCAGACCATCCCCATCACGTGGCCCTTCGCCGTGTGGGGACTGGACATTTGTCGGGCCCCTTTGGAAGGCACCCGGGGGCTACACCCACCTATTGGTCGCGATCGACAAAATCTCCAAGTGGGTGGAGGTGCGCCCCATTACAAATCTCAGGGCGGAGCAAGCGGTGACGTTCTTCACCGACATCGTTTATCGGTTTGGAGTGCCAAACTCCATCATCACCGACAGTGGGTCCCAATTCACGGGCAGGAAATTACTGGAGTTTTGCGATAAGTTCCACATCTGCGTGGACTGGGCAGCCGTGGCACACCCACAAACCAATGGCCAAGTAGAACGTGCCAACGGCATGATTCTACAAGGCCTCAAGCCCAGAATCTTCGACCAGCTGAACAAGTCTGGTCGGAAATGGCTCCAGGAGCTGCCGGCAGTCGTATGGAGCCTCAGAACCACCCCAAGCAGGGCCACTGGGTTCACCCCGTTTTTTCTGGTCCATGGCGCGGAGGCCGTCCTCCCCACGGACCTAGAATATGGGTCGCCCAGAGTGCGGAGCTACGACGAAGACACCAACCAGCGAGCCCGCGAGGACTCACTGGACCAGTTGGATGAAGCATGCCTCGTGGCCCTGATGCACTCTGCAAGGTACCAGCAGTCTCTAAGGCGCTACCAAGCTCGAAAGGTGCGCCGGTGGGACTTCAGCGAAGGGGACTTAGTCCTAAGGCTACGCCAAGACAACCGGGGACGCCACAAGTTATCACCCCCATGGGAAGGACCCTACGTCGTCGTGAAGGTGCTCAAGCCGGGCACATACAAGCTAGCCAACGAGGACGGCGAGGAACTCACCAACGCTTGGAACATCCAGCAGCTACGTCGCTTCTACCCTTAGCTAGGATTTCCAAGTCTTTTGTTGTAAATTACATGCCCGACACCCCAGTTGGCAACACAATGTAAATAGCAGCAAATCAATAAAGTCAAAGGGCAACTCGGCTTTCCCCTGAAAACCAAGTCACCCTCGATGCTACTGCCGGGGGGGGCACCCCCCAAAAAATGGTCCCATTTTTTCGCAAAAATCAAACTCGCAAGCGCGCTAAGTATGTTTCGACTGAAGCCTCGAGCGAATCAAGGTAGGGAGTGGATGGTCATGCGGGAAGGACGCGCGAGTCAGAGATAGCCTACGCCTCCGCGAGGATACGACCCTTCTCTCTTGCCTCCGACCCAGCGGATTGCCCAAGAAATCGAACTCCCCCAACCCGAATTCGCTCGAGAAAAGGGAAAAAACAGAAAGGCGCGACAAATAGAAGGCACCACTTAAATTTACAAGTGCTTAAACATTTCACAAGTCTCACTGGTTTATTTACATGGCCATATGGCCCAGGTACTAACATCTAGACAAAAATGGGCCTAGTGCCCAGGTCTTCAGGCCTGAGGCTCGTCGGCGTCGGCGGCATCCGGGAACAGGAAGTCTGTGAAAGCCTCGGTGAGCGCCTCAGCAGCATCTGCGGCAAGCGCGTCCTCCTGCTCCATCGCCGCCTCGTCCTCGACGCCTTCCGGGACGACATAGCCTGACGCCACGGCCTCGAGGTTCACCTCGTAGTGGGATCGCACCACGCCGAGGGCCTTCTGGACACCTAGGCGGAGCGCGCGACGCATGCGCCTGGAGACATGCCCTCCAAGAGCGTGCAGACGACTGGCCAGCGAGCTTCTCGCCTGCGCCTCACCCTCCTCAACCGCCTGGCAAGCCTCGAGGGTAGCAGTGCGCAGCTACACCAACTCCTGCTCGGAAGAGTTGTAGGCGGCCTGCAGCGTCTCAGCTCGATTGGTCGCATGCCCCAGCACGGTGAGCAGGCCTGGACGACGTGAACAAAAGAAATCAAAAGGGTAACGGACCCCCAAGGGAAGAACAACGAAACAAGGAACAAAGTGGCGACTCACCTTCAACCTGCTTCTTCTCCACCTCGAGAGCCCGGCGCTCGGCCTCGATCGCCTGCTGCAAGCTGACGATTGTGGCGCCCTGCTCCTCGAGGGACCGTTGCTGATCCGCGTTCGAGATGCTGAGGGCTATCAGCTCCCCGTCGAGCCTCGAAACCTCGGCATCCCGCTCCTCCAGCGACTTCTGCGCCCTCTCGAGAGCGGTACACTCCCGCTCTAGCGCCGACCGGGCGTCAGCGAGGGCGGCCCGCTCCTGCTGGAGCTAACCCTCGGCCTCTCGGCGGGCGGCACGCTCTCGCCGGAGTCGCTCCTCCGCTGTGGCGAGCGCGGCGACCTTGGCGGCGAGGGCGGCCTTCAGTTCTTCGGCATCCTTGGCCCTCTGCTCGGCCTCCCGCGCCCTCTCCTCGGCCCGGCTTTGCTGGGACTACGCCTCCAGGAGCCACGCACGGACCTCCCGGTTCTGGGTCCGGAGGGAAGTCACCTCCGCCTCCCAGTCGGTCGCCATGGTGTGCGCCCTCTCCGCGTCCCTCCTTGCCTGTTGCAGCGCCTCATCCCGGTCGATGAGGGCTGTGCGAATCCACTCGATGGCGGAGGGACGCGCCGTGGCCTGCCCCTCCAGCTCCAAGAGCTGGTCGCGCAGGGCCTCCGCCTGGTATGCCAACCAGCTGTCCGGGGTCCTTAGCGCCTCGGCGAGCGCATCAAGAGCATCGCGCTGCTCTCGGAGCTGGCGGAGCTCGGCGCTCACCTGGTCGAGGGCGCCGTACTTGTCGCGGGCACGGTGCTCGAGCTCCTGCCACCAACAGATGGGAACCAATGAGCGTCGCGCCGCGAGAAACAAGCACGGAAACGATGAGATCAAAGGAAAAAGCAGCAGCATCTTACCTGGAAAACACGCCACGCCGGGTCACCGTGGATCCGCAGCGCCTCGTTCAGCGCTCGGTTGAGCGAGTTGCCGTGATCGCGGAGCTCTTCCCACAGTTGCTGCTCCTCCTGGGCGTCGGCGAAGTAGGGGGGGTGGGCGGCTCGTCGACACGCTCCTCGCCCTAGGCTAGGGGGCTGGCGCGGGAAGAAGAAGCCTCAGCGCCATGCCTCTGGCCCCCGGTCACCATGTGGCTGTCCCACCATCCGACGAGCGCCCCCGCCCGGGGCGCGGGGGCGGCGTGGGCGTGCTTGCCCACCGGTGCCACCGGGCGGCGGGACGTCGTCGTCGGGGATCTCCACCGCCGTCGCCCGGAGGCTGCCGGGCGAGGGCGGGCCCTCGCCGCGCCTCCACGACCACCTCCGACCGCACCTCGCGGCCGCGGCTCCTGGCCGCGGCGCGCGTGGCCGCCGCCTCCGCCCGTGTCCCGGCGGCCGCGGGCGTCAAATGCACCTCCGCGACCGACGTCGCTCGCGGCGCCACGACGACCGGTGCCGTCACCGTATCCCCCTCCACCGACCGCGCCTCGTTGCGGCCGTCGCTTGTCGCACCTCCATTATGGCCGGCGCCCGCCGTGCCTCGGCGACCACCGGCCGCGGCCCGGTGGGCAACGCCACCGGTCGCGGCCTCGAGGCCGCGACCGTGCCTTGCGAGCTCCCGCTCGCCGTTGTGCTCGCCCCCCGCCCGCGGTGCCCTTGACGAGCACCGCCGGGTTGGGACAGACACGTCCGCCCTCAGCACCTTGGCCGGTGCGAGGGGGGCACGGTTGGCGCCACCCTGCGGACACGGTAACGAACCATCAGACCCCCGCCCGTCGAGCGCACGACACCTCGAAAGATTACTCCTTACCTCAAGGAAGAGAAGGCCCGCTTCCTCTTCCTCGAGGTCCCCGCAGACGTTGTGGGCGCGGCCGGCGCGGCCGTTGCTGCGCCTCCAACCATCTTCGCGCGCGCGCGGCTCCGCCTCGCGCACGGGCGCCTCCGCCACGCTCACGGATGCCTCTGTGGCGCGCACCTCCGCGGCTCGTGCCGTCTCCGTCATAGACTGCCTGGTGGCGGGCGCCTCTACGCCCGCCCCAGGCGATGGTACTCCTGCCACTAGAGCCGGCTCCGGTAATGGGGGCGCAGGCTCCCACCTATCGGGGAGAACCTGCTCCCTAACTTCTTCCTCCTCTTCCTCCTCCTTCTCGTCTGATGACGAGTACTCCTCTGTCCCTAGCGAGGAGAGTCCCTGCTGCTCGCGCAGCCGGAACTCTTCGCTCCTCCGCTCGCGGCGCTCCCGGTGCCGCGCGTCACGCTCCCTCCTGCGGACCACCCGCTCCCGCTCTCGCTGTTGCGCCGCACGCGCGAGCGCGCGGGACCGGGGCGTGGGCAGATCAGACTTCGCGGCGCTCACGCTCACCATCTGCGGGGGTCAGGCGAAGCCTTAAAATGCGCCGGCAACCCACAAAACCAGTAAGGTAAGAAAGGAAGCCAGGAAATCCGCTCACCAACTGGCCGACGGGGAGCATCTCGAGCACCCACAGGGCCGCGTCGTCGCAACGTCCCGATCTGAGGTAGATGGCGCGCCGCGCCTGCGTGGCCGCGTACGACCGTGGGAAGGGATCTCGCAGCAGCCGCGATTTCGCCAACGCGACGGCGTCCGCAACCTTGCTCATCTCGAAGACGCGGAGCGGCCTCTCCATCAATGGGACGACCCGCCGGTGGTGGAGGTTGGCGAGGACGCACCCCGCAGTCAGCCCGCGGTCTGCCAGCTTCTTCAGCGCGGCCACGAGCGAGTCCAGCCGCGCCTGGTGCGAGGGCGGAGACACCCCGTGGTACCAGGAGGCGGCCCTCTCCCGGAGCACCTTGCCGGTGTAGGGGGGAGGCCGGGTTCGGCGTTGCGGAGGTAGAACCACCCCCGCTCCCAGTCCGAGTTGTTGGAGGTCATCGTGAAGGGGATGTACTCCTCCTTGCGCGAGCTCCGCACTGCGAGCGCCAAGCCGTCGGCGCGCGCTGCGGGCGAGTCCTTAGCTTCGACGTCGGCAGCGTGTGTAGCTCCGCGCGGAAGAGGTGGACCCAGAGATCCTAGTTCACAGGGATCCCCAGGAAGCCCTCGCAGACACCGACGAACGTGGCCACCTGCGAGATCACGTTTGGCGTGAAGTTTTGAAGCTCCACGCTGTAGTGGTAGCAGAGGCCCCGCAAGAAGCAGCTCGCCGGCGCCGTGAAGCCGCGCTCATGGAAGCGCATGAAGCTGACGATGTAGCCGTACGATGGGTTGGGAACCCGTTCTGTCTCTGATAGCATAATCCACTCCGGAGGTTGCCCGTCCACGTTCGCCGCCAGCTGGCCGCCGGCCACCAGCTGACCCAGGGCCAGCTCGTTGCCGTTGAGCGCTCCCACGACGGCGGGTCGATGATGGTAAGGGGCTGTTGGGGAGCCATGCGAGTGGGTAGGGGAACGAGGAACTGGAGGATGGAGCAGCTCCAAGAACGGAGGCGCAAAGGCAAGAATGGCTCGGGAGCTGAGGAGCAAGGAGCAGGGACGGCAAACGCTGAAAGCAAAGGTAAAAAACCGCCCCTTCTCCGCCTATCAGATTTATAGGCCGCAAGGCGTGTTCTCCGGAGCGCACGCCCTGCGCGCATTAACTGCAGGTGAAATGCTCGCTCACTGGCAAGCGGGGCCCACCACGACCGCGGCGGCCACATAACCGCACGCGCGCCATCATCACGGCGTGATAACCAGAGGGCCGCGGCAGGCGGTCACGTCTGCCTGCCCACTCCGCACACTACGCGCGCGGCCGCGGCGCCTGAAAAGGCGCGCCCACGGCGCGTGACTATAGCCGCGACTGCGGGCATTAAATGGCCCTGTCCCTTACCAAGTAAGAGAGACCCTCGAGCGCCCCGAGCCCCTGGCTCAAATAAGTGCGACCCTCGAAGGGTGTGAACACCGACCAGTGGCCTCGAAGCCCGTTTGAAATGAACGGGGGCCATAGGTGCCCCCGACTTACGGGAACTACTGATCAGCAGATCGAGGGCTGGCACGCCCAAGGACCCTCGAAACCTGCAGATGCGAAAGACGGGAGCACCCAGCTGCTACCCTGCACGACCTTACTGATCAGGGGTTCGAAACCTGACCCTCGACGGGTTCGAACAGGTGCCCCAGATCAACAGAGTTAGGGACGACGAGGGCGCGCGCATTCAAGCCTCTCCTCGAGCCCATCGGCTAGAGGGTGCCCCACATGTCGTGTTCGAGAGCCAGCGAGGGCAGCTAGCCGGGGGGGATCCCACTGAGGGAGAGCTTCCGCACCCTCGGTCCCTAGCGAATGGGACCGAGCCCCACCTAGCAAACCCATGCGAGCGCTTTAATGGACGAGTCTCCGGACCACGAGCCTACCCTTATCGAATGGGGCATGGGCGTCCACTTGAACCACCCGCTAACAGCTTAATGAGGAATCCGCAATCCGCGACCCGATCGATGGGGGTTGCGGAAACCTCACCCTCTGTCACGCGGAGGGACGGCGAGGGCGCGTTTAAAGTAAGACGAAGAGCTCGCCCCGATCGCCTTGAATGGGCCCGGGCTCGGGGGCTCGACGCATGGCTACACCTCCTGGGATGCACCGGTCGCGAATGGTGCCAGTCGCGTGTGCGTCACCGAAGCCGGCTGAAACATTGCCGACGCCAGTTGGAACACGTACCACGCCCACTGACCAGATTCCGCGGTAAAACCCCTGCAGGAGCACCCACGCTCCTGCAGAGCTTCGGGGGCAAGACCGGCGGGTCCGCTGACGCGGCCCCACGGAAGGCATTTGCAACCAGGGGGAAGGATGTCCTATCAGTAGGCTTCAGCATCCGCTGGAGCCTGGCCGACATACCCGCAGATGCTCGGGGGCTACTGTCGGGGACAACCCTGAGGGTCCCCTAAAAAACCGGGGGAATCCTTCTTAAAACCTGCAAAAAACAAAACACACCTCTTACTTAACCACACGCACAGGGCACGGCCCACGCTGCGGTGGCCCCCGCGGCCCACCGGAGTGGCCCAGTCAAAGGCCCCCTCGAGCAGGTTTCGCCTCGCTCGAGGGCTCACGCCTCCCTCGAGCGGGTTCCGCCTCGCTCGAGGGCTCACGCCTCCCTCGAGCGGGTTCCGCCTCGCTCGAGGGCCAACGCCTCCCTCGAGCGGGTTCCGCCTCGCTCGAGGGCCAACGCCTCCCTCGAGCGGGTTCCGCCTCGCTGGAGGGCTCACGCCTCCCTCGAGCGGGTTCCACCTCGCTCGAGGGCTCACGCCTCCCTCGAGCGGGTTCTGCCTCACTCGAGGGCTAACGCCTCCCTCGAGCGGGTTCCGCCTCGCTCGAGGGCTCACGCCTCCCTCGAGCGGGTACCGCCTCGCTCGAGGGCTCACCTCCGCCTCGCTCGAGGCTCCCTCACAAGCGCACCTGCTCCCGCACGCGGGTACGGGCATTTAATGCTCTGACGCAGCAGAGCCGCGCCATCACGCGCCTGGGAATCATGCCTCGGCACTGTTCCGCCAGCTCCCTAGGGGAAACCTATCCCCGCCACTGCAGGGAACTGTGCGGTATGACCAGTGTCAGCCCCGTGGCACTGTGCCGCCCACTCCCGTACGGCTAACACGCCGCGCCCTCGAAGGGGGGCCGGCTGCACCCTCGAACCCTTCCCTCGTGAATCTACAGGGTCAAACCATGACGTTAGGCCGGCGGGAGCGCAATCCCCGCCACTGTTAGTCCTGTGCGGCCGTCCCCGCCCCTGCAGGACCACGCCGAGCACTGCTACAACAACTCCGGCACTGTTGGGCACGCAGGGACGGGACACCGCCACGCCTGCCACTGTACCCCGTACGGATCACCGTCAACGGCTTCCTCGAGCCCGTCTGAGGACGCCCCAGCTAACCACTATGCCTTCACCCTCGAAGCTGCCCCTGTTCAAGTACGGGACGCGCCACGACGAAAAGACCAGGGCAAGGACCGCCATGACGACCACCAACTCCGCGGCGCTGCACGCCATACTTCCACATGTAGCTAAACAGTGCGGCATGCTTGTAATTCACCCTCTCCTTGGCCTATAAAAGGAAGGTGATCCCCCTCGCCGCGGGACAGAGAACACATCATACACGCACACTTCCCGCCTCTCTCACGATATTGGCACTCGCCTCAATCACTCCACTCGGGACTTGGAGGCCTCGCTTCCTCTCCCGCCTTGCTTGTAGCCGCCCCACTACAGGCACCCCGGTGCAAAGCAATACAGTGCCTCGAGCACACCCCTGCTGGACGTACGGCTCCGGCCGGAACCAGGATAAACCAAGTGTCTTTAGTTGCTTAGCAACGACCATCGAGGGACAGACTTCAGCGCTTACTACTAGTTAGTGTCGGGACTACTTTCCACACTGACACTTACCTTCCAAAGTAATTAATGATTCCACACCCCTAGAGCTCCTCTTTGAGCAAACAACAGATTATTCCTCTCTACGCACCTTTGGTTGTGCGTGCTGGCCTAATCTCAGGCCATACAATACTAGAAAACTTCAGTTTCGCTCTAAGAGGTGTGCGTTTCTTGGGTATAGCAATCAACACAAAGGGTTTAAGTGCCTTGATATAGAAAGTGGTCACATCTACATCTCTCGCGATGTTGTGTTCGATGAACATGTGTTTCCCTTTGCTCAGTTGCATTCCAATGCCGGCGCTCAGCTCCGCGCTGAAATTTCTCTTCTACCCGACTCTTTATCAGGGGGTGTTAATGCTACTGATCAATTTTTGGTTAATTCATCTAGGCCTGGTGACTCTTCTGCGGATACTAGAGGACCACCCCTGCCAATTCCACGCGCAGTGGTGAAAATTTGGATGGAAATAACCTTGATTTTATGTAGTTCCTAAGCTCTACAGCAGCTGGCTCGGCGACCGGAGCGGATTCATCTGCAGCCCCAGGCGAATTGACCTCAGATCAGGTGCCTTACTCCCAAGGTGCGGGAGCCGCTCCCAGTGCGCTGTGTGTCTCGCCAACGCCACGAGCAGATGCTGGCCACGCGCCTCCCTCCAACAGCGGCGTGCCACCCTCCCCACTTGGCCGACAGCCCGCTGAGGGAGCACCATCTGTACCTCCTGCTACGGTCGACGGGGGACTGGCACCTGCATGCGGCCATGTTGGGATTTCTTCGGCCGGATCTTCTACGCCGGCAGCTGGATCTCATGCGCCACCGCCTCCTTCAACAGCAGCTGCACCAGAAGCTGTACCACCCCCGTCAACACATCCTACGACTCGACTCCAGCATGGAATCCATAAGCCCAAGTAGTACACTGATGGCACGGTATGGTATGGACATCTAGCCACTATTTCTGAACCAACAAATCTTTCTGATGCACTCAATAGTTCACAATAGCGAAATGCAATGGAAATTAAGTTTCAAGCCTTGCTCAAGAACAAAACTTGGCATCTAGTTGCTCCTCCTTGCAATAAGAATATAATTGGGGCAAAGTGGGTGTTTAAAATCAAGCGGAAAGCTGACGGCACGATTGATCGATACAAGGCCAGGCTTGTTGCAAAAGGGTATAGACAACAATATGGAATAGACTATGAGGACACGTTTAGTCCCGTAGTCAAGGCTGCAACCATTCGACTCATATTATCCATTGCAGTATCTCAAGGATGGCATCTTCGTCAACTAGATGTGCAAAATGCATTCCTGCACGGGATCTTGGAAGAAGAGGTATACATGGAGCAGCCACCAGGCTTCGAAGACAGGAGCAAACCAGGGTATGTGTGTAAACTTGACAAAGCTCTATATGGTCTTAAACAAGCTCCGCAAGCTTGGTACTCTCGGTTGTGCCAGAAGCTTATAACACTCGGTTTTATTCCTTCCGAAGGAGATACATCCTTGTTTTACTTTAGCAAAGGAGGATATACTATGTTTGTCCTTGTTTATGTTGATGATATAATAGTTGCAAGTTCTTAACAACAAGCCACGACAACTCTTCTACGAGACCTCGAAAAGGACTTTGCTTTAAAAGATCTTGGTGAGCTGCACTATTTCTTAGGGATTGAGTTAAAAGGCGTAAGGATGGCCTTCTACTCTCACAAGAAAGATATGCAACTGATATACTTGAGCGTGTCAATATGAGCAATTGCAAGCTGATCAGCACTCCCATGGCAACTTCAGAAAAACTATCCGTACATGATGGTGAAAAGCTTGGACCAGGGGACTCCACTAGGTACAGGACCATTGTTGGAGGCTTACAGTACCTAATCTTGACAAGGCCTGACATCTCATTTGCAGTTAATAAGGTCTGTCAGTTCTTACACTCACCATCATTGCTCCATTGGCTGGCGGTAAAAAGAATCATCCGATATATTAAGGGAACTATAAAAAATGGGCTGCACATCAAGAAATCTGGTTCGAGACTTGTTAGTGCATTCTCAGACGCCGATTGGGCTGGCTGTCCAGATGATAGGAGATCCACCGGGGGATTTGCGGTGTTTCTTGGAAGCAATCTTATATCATGGAGTGCACGCAAACAACCTACGGTATCCAGATCAAGCACAGAAGCATAATATAAAGCACTGGCAAATGCAACAGCTGAAGTGATGTGGGTTCAGAAGTTGCTCACGGAATTAAAAGTGCCTCATCTTACAGCGGCTCGTATTTGGTGTGACAATCTAGGAGCAAAATATTTGACAGGGAATCCTGTCTTTCACGCACGAACAAAACATGTGGAAATTGATTTTCACTTCGTGCGAGAACAAGTTGCCAAGAAGTTATTGGAAGTAAGATTCATCGGTACAGGAGATCAGTTGGCTGACAATTTTACAAAGCCTGTTTCAGTAGAACGACTGCAAACGTTCAAGTACAACCTCAACACTGTGGAAGGTTGAGTTTGACGGGGGATGTCAACAAAATAGGTAGACCCGGTGTGTGTTGTAGCTTGCTTGTATAGGAAGATAGGAAGGTTGTTTCGATGTATATCCATCTGTAACTTGTACACCAAGATGTAAGGCCACGTTGGGGGCTTTTCCCAACTATATTAACACGCAACTGTGAGCCTGAGAAGGTATCACGTTCCTGCCATTTTCACACCATTAACTGAACAACAATGGTACCCCATTTTTTACCCTCTTACTTTTCCCGTCATCACTGTTACGGTCACGCGTGGGGCTTGTCCATGCAGCCGGACTCCTACTACTACTTCGTGGGCCCTCATCTATGCGTTCATGTTGGGCCAGCCAGGAAAAAAGAGACCACAAGTCTAGGAAGGATGCACGTCTTCTTCTTCCTCGTGGCTCGTAGGTCGCTGGTCCTCGTCCTCGCCATGCCGGTTGACGGCCACTACGAAACTACAGAGGGGCAGGGCATCCATGGACTAACAGAGGTAGGGGAGGTAGTAGGCCGACCTCGCTGGTAGCTGGGGCGACAGCACCAGGCCAGCTCCCCTAAAAGAAGCTCCGCCAGTGCCAGCCGGATGTCACCGGCAGACATCGCGGGAAGCCCAGGGACAACGTTGACGACGAGCGCGCCTGGCCCAGGCTCACCGGAGGGGAACATAGTGAGCAAGTAGTGATAGTACAGTGATAGGACCATGCATGACTGCATCCATAGCATGGTGGCTAGGACGCCCATGGCCGCGGCGGCGGCGAACGCCCACGTAGCGAAGAGGTTGGCCAAGACGAACGTCACAGGTCGCCCGGCGCCGGCCTGGCGCCGAATGAGCTCCACGAGCACGGCGGTGGCCACGTCGTCTAGGTGAGCGCCACCTCGTCAGGGTCGCAGTGGCGTGGGTCGTACATGTCCCATACCGCACCACCAGGCCGCCGCGCCTGACATCTCCGTCCTCCATGGTTCTTCCCACATGCTTGTGCCTGAGCTTCAGGACCTCGTGGGGAACGGTGGTGGTTACGGTAACGAGAAGGCCCTTAAAGGCGAAGGCAGACACTGGTGGGACCGATGCGTGGTCGAGTGCGGGTGCAGCATGGGCGCACTGGACAGACGCGGGTGGGCCCACGCGGGTACAAGAGGTGGATAAAGCGAGGTTGGGTTAGAAAAACAATTCGTTTTTGGCAGAAACGCTCTCCGAATTGCAATTTTTTAGTACTTCATAGTCCTTACACCCTATCTTCTTTCAAAAACATGTGACTGATGGGTCGGACGTGAGGGGTAAGGCGGGTCCGATTTGGGTGAGAAAAGTTTTCAATTGTCTTCGCTCCTTATAGTATAGATTCCTAAAAAGTTTCTAATGGCAGAATAAATGGTACGTCAATTGCCGCTCCGCACACGCACCTGACCCTTGCATGCGTCTCCCACCCGCCCCACCCAGTTTTTTACCGTCTCCAATTTTTGCCCCTAGGTCTTCCGCCCCCAAAGGCCATCGCCTCTCCCTTCGCACCCCCTTCGCATGCCACCGTCTCCGCACAATCCGCGGCGCCCTCGTCCACCACACCGACGACGTGCTCCCTCCGCCTCCCCCCGCACGTCGCCTCCGCCTACTCCTACTCCTCCTCGCAAATCCTCCCGACTTGTCTCGCATTGCTACTGCCATCCAACCGCGGTAGCTCCGACCCTGCCATTGCATCTCTGCATCCCTACTCTAGCCCAAACTCCCACGTAGTGCCACTCCAGACACCTCTTCTCCACTCAAACCTTAACGCTGCCATCCATCTGCCTCGCCGTCAATGGCAACCCACCCCGTCGACCTCCTCCACGACTCCCCTCCTCACACGTGGCTACCCCGCGAAGTTAGTGTCCTACGCGCGCTGTTGTTGGGATGAGGGGGCCTCCCATTGATGCAGCTCGTCGTGATCTCCTGCACCTATGGTCAGGAATCTTTCTAGCCCACTAGTAGAGACAGAGGCTTTGGTACGCCCCTTTAACATCGATTCAACTTTGGAGCCAGGGCTAAAGACGTTTTGTCGACGTGGCTCGAAATAGGTGACAGAGCCGACCCACCGTTAGTCCCTATTGGTATCACCAACCCTGACAAAAAGGGAGGCTCCCAACAGCTATGTGCAGCAATCATTAGCGCCTAACTTTAGTCCCGAGTGGTGTTACCACCCGAGACTAAATGGTGCACCTTTAGTCTCAGGTCGTAAGACCACCCGAGACTAAAGCATTTGCCCCTTTAGTATTGGGTGGTAACACTACCCAGGAGTGGCCAGCGTCCATATAAACATCGTACCTACTTCTTCCTCCACTACCACCCGAGCCACTGTTCACCATGCCGACCCGAGCTCAAGCTCCCTCTCTCCATGGCGCCTAAAGCCTAGGGTGTTGTTGCGAAGTTTTTCTTCATTAATGTGTGAAGATTTCTCTCCTCCAAAGTGTTGGCAAGGTTTGCATCTTCATTCTCCCTTCATTTGTTGTGATTAAATTTTGATTTTATGGTTTGGAGGTGGAGAAAAGAGATAATTTAATTTCTAGCTAGGTTGGAGGAGCTAATTGATGAGATTTTGTATATGTACTTTAGATTTAGAAAAATGCAGTTAGGATGATACTAGAATTGTTCCTTCTTTCATTAAAGTTTTATTAAGCATTCTCTTATTTTCTTGTCTTTTATGTAGCTACATATAGTTTATAAAGAATATGCTCATAAAGAAAATAATAGACATAAAGAAAATGTACAATCTATTTCCATTATTTTATTTCTAGGTAGCTATAGGTGGAACTAAAAGATTAAATTCTTTTATTAAGTATTCTCTATTGTTCTATAAAATAAATTTGACCATTCTCTTTACCGACAATCGTGTACAGTGTCAAAGTTCTTCAGTGCTGCTCAGTTCATTGCGGAGGTCTGCGAACAACTGAAAAAATGGGTCTAAAATGGAGTTTAGAGACATGTCAGGTTGGCCACAGCGAGACAGAGCATCTGCTACTACATTGAGATGTCTCGGCCGGCATTCGATTGTGAAGTCGTAGCCAAATAATTTCTGATCCACTGGTGTTGGGGGGTTGTTGTCACACCCTGAAATTTCCAATTTCAGGATGTGAATAGAGAGAATATTTAAATAACGATTTTATCATAATTTTAAATTTTTCCTACATTTATTTTCTTTACAGAGAATATATTATATAGGAAAAATCCTTTGTTTGATTTTCTAAATTAAATAAAAAGTTATGTGTGTTGCATGCATGCCGATGCATCTAGTGGTTCTTGAGTGCAAAAGGTTTCAGAAATGCGTTTAGGAGCTGTCCAAACTCTCCCGAGAATTTTCCGGATTTTTCTGGAATTTATTCTCCTTTTCCCCGAGCTATTTCTATTTATTAGAAGGCTCTAAAATGTTTTTCATGAGCTCCAAATGCTTTATTTGGATTGTTCATGTCTTAATCTAGTTCTGGGAATTTTCCTGAAATTTTTGAAATTTTTCGTGGCTTTATTGATTTATCTAGATATTTCTGGATTTATCTTTGCACAGGAAAATATTTTGAAAAAAAAATCAATCCTATCTAACTGGGCCAAGCCTGAAGGCCCGACCCAGCCTCCCTCCGCTGGCCCGGCCGCAGGCCCGCGCAGGGGCCCATCTGGGCCCGCACCGCGCCGCCGCCGGGCGGGCCGCCGCCCGGGCATGCGTGCCCCGCGCGCCCCCATAAAAGGGAGGCCCGGGCGTGCGCGCGCGCGCCCGCCGTAGCCGCCCGCGTGCCGCCGCCCGCAGCTCGCCCCCGCACGGCCCGCGCCGGCCGCCGGACACCCGCACCGCCGCGCTGCCCGAACCGGCGAGCTCGCGAAACCCGCCGGCGATTGACCTGCGATTCCGGCCGCCCCTCCGCGTCTTCTCCGCCGGTGAGCAAGTCCTCGACCTCCCCTTCCAATTCCTCTCCTTGGATGAACCCTAGGCCGACCGGAGCGCCGACGCCCATGGCCACCAGCACCGCCGGCGGAAGGTCCCTCCCTGCCCTCTATTCGATCTGAGGAGGAAGAAGGAGTTTTTGCAAGAAGCCCCTTGCAAGATCCTGAAATAATTAGATCCAATAGTGTGTCTTGCAGATCTTGCACGTGACCCCCTAGATCTATTAGATCCCTGCAACCATATCCATCCCAAGCACTTTTTCAGATCTAACCTTGAGTTTTGTCAGTTTCACGAACACTGTTTCTTGTGTCTCGGGTTTCTTTTCAGCTACTCCTTGAAATCTATAGTTAATCGCGAACAGGTCCTTTTCATCATGTTTTGCTCCTAGTTTCTTCGTTTTAGCTCCGATTTCATCCGTTCAAGTTGAGTTAGATTCATAATAATGTAAAGCACGCATTAGTGGAGTGTTTTCACCATGTTTTGTTTCTGAAAATAAAATTAATATTAAATTTGATTAATGTCTAGTTATACATGCCTTTTATAAATAGAAGCAATATAGATCTATATATCGTTTTTCATAAGCAAATTTAATTTGATTAATGTTTCTATCACATGTTTTTGTACATAAAAGTTAATTAGATCTTTATCTCGGTTTTCGTAAACCAAATGCTAATTTGTTTAATAGTTAATTAACCTTTTCTAATTAAAATTTGACTAGGCTTTTACATCGGCTTTTATAATAAATATTAATTTGATTAATGCCGATACCATAATGTTTTTAATAATAATGTGATCTACTCGAATTACAAAGTTACGTTTAGATTGTTCATATAGTTTAGTTTTTCTAAATTAAATGTTTAATCGGTTTAATCAATATATGAATCTTTATTAATAAAACTTGGCTAGTTTTTTACACCGGTTTCATAAATAAAGTTTAATATTGCATTAATGTCAACACAGGGTATTTTATTTCTGAAATATCCTTTATATTTGTTTTGTTAATTAAAATGAACCTAGCTCATAGCCTTGTTCTCTCATATATGCAAAATGTTCGTTAGACGTTCTTTTCTCAGCTCAATCTAAGTGTGATCTTTCCGGTCCTTGCTCAATCTTCCGCTGTCGTATGGACCTCCCTGGGCCCACTACCTCGGTGGGTACCAGGACCGACTACTCGGTGGGCCCCTGGGACTACCCGGCTTGCGCTGCACGGCACCTGATGGCGTGAAGCACAAGGACTACAGAGGAGAAGTACTCGGTTAGGAAGCTGTACATGTCCCGCACTGTATGGAAGACTCCTAGACGTACTCAACTAGTACTCTCTCCCTACTCCGACTTGTAACCCTGCCTCCTGGACCATATAAGGCGAGGCAGGGACCCCTCTCTCATCATCTCATCTCACGGTGTACAATTGCACCACCTTGTAATCGTACCCAATCAATCCAGAGCTACGCAGCATACAGGACGTAGGGTATTACGCACCTCGCGGCCTGAACCTGTCTAAATTGTGTGCCACGTGTCTCTTCCTTCGAGTTACCGATCTCGGTGAGGCCACATTCATCTACTTCGGGTACTTCCCTTAGTAGGTTGCCGGTCTAAAACACCGACAGCTAGCGCGCCAGGTAGGGGATCTCGCCCAAGATCACATGGCGAACTCGACGGCTCCTGTCTACTTCAAGCCAACCGTCGCCTTCAACCGCGGCGACACCTTCGTTTTCGGCGCTTGGGTCTGCACTGCTGACGGCGCGGGATCTTTCCAGCGCCGCCTCACCATGCCGCCCAACCCGGAGACCGGCTTCGTGACGCTTCCTGAAGTTGTCACAGGCGAACTCGCCGGCAAGTTCGGCGAAATTTCGCTCTTCAACCATCACGCTGACTTCGAGCTCGAGTCCGCTTCCAACTCGAACTCGACGGCTCCATGGGCTATCTCAGGCGAGCCGGCTACTCAGCCATCGCATGTGGTCCCCCCATCCCGCGAGCGCTCCACGCGTGGCCCCCGCAACCCCTGCAGGGCCCGCACGGGGGCTCCCTCTTCGCGCCGGGCCGGCAAGGAGCCCGTACCCGAGTACAACTCGGACTCCGACACCGCCCCCGGCCACGCTTCGGACTCCAACCCCCTCTCCGAGTTTTACTCGGATTCCGCAAACGAGTTCGACTTCGAGTCGGACCCAGAGGATACCGAGTCCGAGGACAACTCTACTGAGCATCCCTTATCAGGGCCGGCCTCTAGGCTGGTTATAACCTCCACGCCTGCCGGAAGATTCGTCTTCTGGCCAGACCGCAAGCCCGCAGACCTGATAAGTGGAGACTCACGCTACGTCGCCTACCTGGACTTGCTCCTGTTCCAGGATAGAACACCACTTGCCCGGGCTGACTCGTACACTCCAACCGAGGTGGCGAGCTCTGAGTCCAGCCTTGGCAACCCCGATCGCCAAGTCTTCATGGCTGCCGGCGACACCCCCGGACCATCTGGGACGGATACAGACAAGTACCTAGAAGACATCTCCGTAGACGAGCTGTCTGCCGATGCACCTGCAGACGAGACCGCCGCCAACAGGGACGCTCGACGTGAGCGTAACAGGAAGCACAACGAACGGTGCCGGCGGCTCAGAGACAACCTCCCCATCCGCAACCTTGCGGAAGCTCTCGAAGCAGTCGAGAGCAGAGTACACACTACCCCTGAGCAATGCCTTATGTCGATCACAGCGATCGCACGCCAGGCTCAGGGTATACACGCTGGAGAAGTCATCGCCAAGCTCGCTGAAGACGCCTACTTCATGCGGGTCGACAACAGGGTCAACCAGCCTCCTCCCGCCAGGAACCGCGACAACGAAGCTACAAGTCACAGTGCTGACCTCGGTCGCAACCGTACTCGAGCTAAGCGCCCGGCTCAACCCAACCGTACTCGCGCGAACGCCGGCGGACCCTCACAGGGTGGCAACAGCAACCGCGAGGTCGTCCCTCATCGTGCTCCTGCCGGCGGCGGCCGTGACCCTGACGGCGGCGGTAGCGACAACGGAAGCTCCAACCACGGAGCCAACAGGAGGGCCGACGGCGGCGGCAAACGCGGCGGTCGAGACCACGCGAACAGCCACGCCTCTGGTGCCTCACAGGGAGGCTATAACGCCCGCCATAAGATTGAGGAGCTGCGGCGGAAGAAGTCAGCCAGTGCAGGCGACAACGACGGCTTCCCCTCCTTCTCACCTCGGCTTCGCAACTTGCTCCTCCCTGACAAGTTCAAGCCTTTGGGGATCACCAAGTACGACGCGAAGCAGGACCCCATCCAGTGGCTCAGGTGCTATGCCCTCTCCATCGAGAACGCTGGCGGCAACAACGACACCAAGTGCCTCTACTTCCCCTTCTGCCTGGACCAAGCTCCACTCACATGGCTCGAGTCGCTGGACAAGCACTCGATCGACAAGTGGGACCAGCTGAAGGAGCAGTTCACCACCAACTTCGCGGGCGCCATGGGCCGATCGGGTACTCGCATGGACCTGGCCATGGTCAAGCAGGAACAAGGCGAGACCCTCCGTAAGTACATGCGCCGCTTCTTCGACAAGCGTGCTACCGTAGTCGACGTCACCAACAAGGAGGTCATCGACCTCTTCCAAGACGGCCTCTACCATCGCCGCACCTTTGAAGACTTCGGTCGTCGCCGCCCCAAGTCCATCCCCCACCTCAAGGACATGATTACGTCCTGGGCGGATGAAGAAGACAAGGCCAACGCCAAGTACGATGCCATCCTTGGCAAGAACAAGCAGAACACGGGCGGTGGCA
The DNA here is from genome assembly GCA_947561735.1 of Cenchrus americanus. Classification (NCBI taxonomy): domain Eukaryota; kingdom Viridiplantae; phylum Streptophyta; class Magnoliopsida; order Poales; family Poaceae; genus Cenchrus; species Cenchrus americanus. The sequence goes on from OX387242.1 coordinate 197,080,276, forward strand.
GCGGCAACAACGGGAACCAAGGCCATCGCAACAACAACAACTTCTCAAGTCCCAACCGCAAGCTCAAGCCAGACAACACTGTCGCGGCTATCCAGCACCCTGCGAAGGAGAACTCGAAGAAGAACTCCGGCGGCTTCAAAGACTTGCTAAAGGAGAAGTGCCCGTAGCATCTGGACGGCAATCACACCACCGAGCAGTGCTACCAACTCAGGCGAGCACTCAAGAGTACTCCAGAGCCACCGCACCCTCACGACAAGAAAGGCAAGAAGAAGAATGACGGAGACAACAACGACTTCCAGGAACCCGACAAGACTGTCAATGTCCTCTTCGGCGGACTACCCAGCAGGCGGGAGCAAAAGGCTACCCGTCGAGAAGTCATGAGTATTGAACCAGCGGTCCCGACCCCTCTCAGGTGGTTGGAGGTACCCATTACCATCTCCCGCGCGGATCAATGGACCAGCTTCTCCGAACTAGGACGGTTCCCTCTCGTCCTGAAGCCAGTGGTCGCGGGCTCCAAGCTCAACAAGGTCCTCATCAGCGGTGGAAGCGGGCTCAACGTCCTTTTCACCAAGACCTTGAAGAAGATGAAGCTCGACATCACCCACATGCTCACCAAGAGCAACACGCCCTTCTACGGCATCGTCCCCAGCAACGCAGCTATCCCACTGGGCTCAGTGGTCCTGCCAGTTACCTTCGGGGAATCTCGGGACAACTACCGTACCGAGTACATCAAGTTCGAGGTCGCGGACTTCAAAACATCCTACCATGCCATCCTCGGCAGACCGGCTATCGCCAAGTTCATGGCAGTGCCTCACTACACCTACTTGGTGCTCAAGATGCCAAGTCCGGCAGGTGTACTCTCTCTCCAAGGGGACTTGAAGATCTCGCACGACTGCGACACCGAAGCCGTGGAGATCGCCTCTACAAATCAAGTACCCAACGCGATGATGGAGGTCTACGCTGCGTCGAAGAAGCTTGCTACAAGTGAACTCGACATTCCTGAGAAGTCTGACAAAGGCAACAAGCTTCAACCAGCTGAGGAGGTTCTAGTCAAGACAATCGACCTCGGGACAGGCGACAGCAGCAAGACCTCCACCATCGGGGCCGGCCTCGACCCCAAATAGGAAGACACGCTCATCAACTTCCTCCGGGCTAACCGCGACATCTTTGCGTGGAAGCCAGCGGACATGCCAGGAGTGCCTAGGGAGTTGATTGAGCACTGCCTCAACGTCGATCCTAAGGCCACCCCCAAGCGACAACACCTCCGACGCTTCGCCAACGACAGACGGGATGCCATCAAGAAGGAACTCGCCAAACTACTCACGACCAGCTTCATCAGAGAAGTCTTCCATCTTGAGTGGCTTGCCAACCCCGTCCTCGTCCGCAAGAAGAACTCGAACGAATGGAGGATGTGCGTCGACTACACCTACCTCAACAAGCATTGCCCCAAGGACCCCTTTGGGTTGCCGTGGATTGATCAAGTCATCGACTCCACGGCGGGCTGCGACCTGCTATGCTTCCTCGACTGCTACTCCGGGTACCACCAGATCGCGATCAAGGAAGAAGACCAGGAGAAGACCGCGTTCATCACCCCGTTTGGCGCGTACTGCTACACGACCATGTCCTTTGGGTTGAAGAACGCTGGCGCTACCTACCAACGAGCTATCCAAGCCTGCTTCAAGAAGCAGCTACAAGAACATCGAAGCCTACGTGGATGACGTGGTCGTCAAGACCAGAAACTCCAGTACCCTCATCGACAACCTTGAAGAGACTTTCGCATCCCTGCGCGAGTACCGTTGGAAGCTCAACCCGAACAAGTGCGTCTTCGGCGTACCTTCGGGCAAACTACTCGGCTTCATCATCAGCTAGTGCGGCATCGAAGCCAACCCCGAGAAGATCTCCGCCATCACCAGCATGAAAGCTCCCACGTGCATCAAAGACGTCCAGAAGCTGACCGGGTGCATGGCGGCCTTCAACAGATTCATCTCGAAGCTTGAAGAACGGGGGCTCCCCTTCTTCAAACTACTCAAGCACCAAGAGAAGTTCGTGTGGACTCCAGAGGTGGACCAAGTCCTTGTTCAGCTCAAGGACTTCCTATCGAAGCCACCAGTCCTCACGGCTCCTCGCAAAGGCGAGCAACTACTGCTCTACCTCGCTGCGACTACTCATGTGGTCAGTACTGCCATCGTTGTCGAGTGGCAAGAAGACGGCCACGCCTATCCAGTCCAGCGCCCAGTCTACTTCGTCAGCGAGGTCCTGTCAGAGTCCAAGGCATGCTATCAGCCTGTGCAGAAGCTGTTGTACGCAGTACTCATCACCTAGCAGAAGCTACGACACTACTTCCAGGAGTACTCGATCTCCGTCGTCACCGACTACCCGCTCGGCGACATCCTGTGGAACCAAGATGCTACTGGAAGAATCTCCAAATGGGCAGTCGGGCTCGGTGCCCTCACCATCGACTTCAAGCCACGCACAACCATCAAGTCGCAGGCGCTAGTCGACTTCATGGTGGAGTGGCGGGAGAATCAGCTACCTACTCCAACCGTGCGACCAGAGCATTGGGTGATGTATTTTGACGGCTCACTCAACCTCGAGGGCGCAAAGTGGTGGGTACTCCCCGATCTCTCCAACGGGCGAACAACTCAAGTACGTTGCGGATCTTCCGGAAGGTCTCAAACAACGAAGCCGAGTACGAAGCTCTCCTACACGGGCTCCGCCTCGCGGCTTCACTGGGCATCAAGCGGCTACTAGTCTAGGGCGACTCCGCAGTGGTCATCAACCAAGTCAACAAGTCCTGGGACCGCAACAAGGAGAACATGGACGCCTACTGCCTAGGAGTCCGCAAGCTCGAGAACAAGTTCTACGGTCTCGAGTTCCACCACATCGTCCGCGACAACAACGTTGCAGCGGACGTCCTGTCGAAGCTCGGTTCCACTCGCGCTCAAGTACCAGCAGGTGTCTTCGTCCACGAGCTTCACGCGCCATCCATCCCGGAGCCGGCGCCACCGACCACTGTCCCAGCGCATCCGCCCGCTGTCCAGGAGGTCATGATGATCGACGTGGACTGGAGGCAACCCTTCATCGACTACCTCAGCGAGCAGAAGGTTCCCTCGGACCAGAACTTGGCTGAGCAGCTCATCCGTCGCGCCAAGTCCTATGTCCTCATCGGAGACAAGCTCTACAAGCGGGGCGCATCTTCCGGAGTACTCATGAAGCGCGTTCCCAGACAAGAAGGCAAGGACATCTTGGAGGAGATCCACAAGGGCGTCTGCGGCAACCACGCGTCTTCTCGTACGCTGGTCAGCAAGGCCTTCCGGCGAGCCTTCTACTGGCCCACAACTCTGGGCGACGCCGAAGAACTCGTCAGAAGGTGCCAAGGATGTCAATACTTCACCAAGCAGCAACACGTCCCAGCCTACAAGCTAGTCACCATACCGCCAACCTGGCCCTTCGCTTGCTGGGGGCTCGACATGATTGGGCCACTACCCACTGCGCCAGGTGGTTTCAATAGAGTATTGGTGGCCATCAACAAGTTCACAAAGTGGATCGAGGTCAAGCCGGCAACATGCCCCAAGGCTGACAGAGTACTCGACTTCCTGGATGAACTCGTGCATCGCTACGGACTACCCCACCGCATCATCATAGACCTGGGCTCCAACTTCAACAATCGCCAGTTCTGGGAGTACTGCGAGAACAGCGGGATCGACGTCCGATATGTCTCAGTTGCCCATCCTCGGGCCAACGGACAAGTCGAGCGCGCCAATGGGATGGTGCTCGATGCTCTCAAGAAGCGGCTACACGACGCTGCTAACTCTAAAGGAGGCAAGTGGATCAAGGAACTACCCAACGCACTCTGGGGGCTACGTACTCAGCCTTCCAAGCCAACGGGGCAATCCCCTTACTTCCTGGTCTACAGCTCCGAAGCAATCCTCCCTGCTGATGTCATATGGAATTCACCAGCAGTGGAGCACTACGACGAAGGCATCTCCGAAGACAGCAGACGAGTCGACATCGATGGACTCGAAGAAGCTCGCTGTGCTACCCTCGTCCAATCAGCAACATACCTGGAGGTATCCGATGCTACCACGACTGCAACGTCAAGGAACTCTCCTTCAACGTTGGCGATCTCGTCCTCCGTCGTATCCAGAACACGGAAGGACTACACAAGCTCAGCTCCCCTTGGGAAGGTCCCTTCACAGTTGCAAAGGTGACCGGGCCGGGCTCCTACTGCCTCCAGACACTTGAAGGCGAAGAGGTCAACAACTCGTGGAACGTCGACCAGCTCTGTCGGTTCTACGCCTAAGTCTACACGACTACCCTGGGGGCTCAAGTCTACACGACTACATCAAGACCCCTCCGCCGTAAGCGGCCTCCGGGTCCTGGCTCTAGTCTCCGGACTACTCCTTCGCTGTAAGCGGCCTCCGGGTCCAGGCACTAGTCTCCGGACTACTCCTTCGCTGTAAGCGGCCTCTGGGTCCAGGCACTAGTCACCGGACTACTCTCCTCCAGAATCCAGCCCATGCGGCTACCTACGGATCCTGGGCTGCGACGAGCGACAAGGACTCTAGCAGTGGTCTACTGACAGACCATGTACTCCTAGATCCAGCCTACACGGCTACTTACGGGTCTACTGTTGTAAGGGGCTACTCGCCCTAGCACCACTTAGCCGTAGGCGGCCTCCGGGTCCTGGCGACTACTCTGTAACTACGGCCTTGGCCATCCAGGTGTACTTCTTCAGTAATAAAGTTTGATCGTTCATCAATTTCTTTACTGTCTACTTCCCTCAACGGGACTACTGCCGAGTACGACTACTCACGACAACTCCACGATGGGACTCCGCACTCTGAGATCGCGACTACGAGTACTCATTGATGGAACTTTTCTTCATTAATACTTAAACAATTACTTTACAATTGTTTTTGTACATCAATTGCTACGAGCTAACTATTACAGGACTACTGCAGATTAAGCTTGTCGGCGACTTGCTCCGCAATGGGCGCCATCTGCTCCAGCAGCTCCGCATACTGCTCGTCGGTACAGTTGGCAGCTAGCCCGCCAGCGACTACATCCACGGGCACCTTCGGGAAGTAGGACTTCATGAAGGCCAACACCCGGTTCGGGATCGACTTCGCCAGATGCTTCACGTAGGCCGCCAGCCGGCTGGGGGCTTCCTTCAGTCGATCCACGAGTGATGCTATCTTGGGGCCGCCAGGATGAGGCACCAGGAGTCTTGCGATGGGGAGCGCGGCTTCTTCAAGCTCCTTCAGCTGGGCCCGCAGCCCCTCGCAGTCCTCGTTCAGCTTCTGCAACGATTTGTAGCAGTTGACGAGGTCATGATTGGAGGCAATACGAAGCTCCATGTGCTTGTCGCACTCGAAGGCAAGCTCCTTATAATCTAGCTTGAGTACCCGGTGGGCCTCCTGCTCCCGGTAGAAGAAATTCTTCAGATCCGTCTCTGAAGTCTTCAACTGCTCAACCCGGGTCTCAAGCTCTACAAACGACAAGTCATAGCGGGTTAGATACCTCTCGACCTCCAACAAGTACTCAACAAGACAAGTGGTGTACCTTTGTTCTTGTTGCGGAGCGACTTGTTCTTCCGCACCAAGTCGTCGCTCTTCGCCTGCATCTCCTGGATGTCGTTGTGGTACTTGGTGAAGGCGGTATCAACCTTGGACTGCATGGCGGCCGCGTGATTCCGGGACTTCACGAGCTGATCCTCCAGCGCTTCAGCCCGAAGCACCGCGTCGCCGAAGCCTTGAAACATGTTGGACTTCTCGCGGGACCTCTCCACGACGTCCTGCACAGACAATATACATCAAATGGGTACTCAACGCTTACGGATCGACTACTCAGGAGTTACGACTACTCACCTTCATCCACGGCTCGGCTTGGCGGGCCGCCTCCAGATGCCGAGCCACCGTTGCTGGATCGACCAAGTCATCCGCCAGCAGCTCTACCCCGCCGTGACTACTCGTGGCGGCTTCGGTCATCGGCGCAGAGCGGATGGGCTCCGCGTCTTGGATCTCCCGGTAGCGGACGACCACCTCCAGAGCGGGTTCTGGCGGCGCGGTGGCCTCCTCTCCTCCGGTCGCTGTGGCGGCCTCTCCGACGGCCACCTCCATCAGCTCGGGGGCTCCTCCAGTAGCCTCCTGCACTTCTGGTGTCAAATTCTCCATGGGCACCGCCGCTGGGATGTCGCTCCCTTCGGCCTCAGTGCCTGTCAACGAGAAGACAAGTGCATCAGCGTCATCTATGACAACCTAAAATTCCATCACTAAAAATTACCTAGCAACTATTAATTAGCCCTAAGGATTTAGAGTTTAAATTGCCATTTAAAATTGAGCTCTAAAATATTAAACATAATTTAATAAACATAGAGACAACAAGTCATTGTGCATCATCATTTGGCTTGCATGGTTTTTGTTTGCTTGTGTGGTTTCTAAAAGTTTATAAAATTTTTGAGAAAAAGTTTGAAAGAGTTTGGTTTGAATTTGAAAAGAAAAGTTGTTTTAAAAAGGAGTTTGAAAAAAAGGAAACCTTACCTTCTCACCTTTTGGCCCAAACAGCCCAGCAGCCCGCCATCCTTCTCCCCGCGCCGGCCCACGTCCTCTCTCTCTTTTTCTTTTTCTTTGCTCTCGCTGACGCCTGGACCCCACTCGTCGGTCTCTCCCTCTCCCCCTTCCTTTCTTCTTCTCCTCTGCCTCGCCGGCCTGCCGCCGCGGCCGCGAATCCCGCCGCGCCCCGCCTCTTCCCTTCCTTTCCCTCATCATCAAGCTTGCCAATTAAGGCAATTAACCACCCTCGATCAAGTGGGGCCGTTTCCCTTTCCTTTGCACCGAGCCGTGATGGACGCGGCCATCAATGGCAGGCACCGCCGCTCGGAGCCCCCTCGCCTTCCCTCGCCCTGCTCTCTGTGCTGCCATTTAAGCCCGTGCTCGAACGCCTGCGCCTCCCTTTGCCTTCCCAGCGCACCCACTCGCTTGCTCGAGCACCAATTCACCAGCGCCGCCACCTCGGGTTCCCGCCGTCGCCGCCGTGCAATCGACGCCGCCGGTGAAGGACAACCTCCGCCGCCCCTCTTTTCTTCTCTTTGGGTTCACCAGAGGCTCATCAAGCCTGGTTTGCTGCAGGTCCTCGTCCCCAGAGCCCGTGGGAGCCGCGCCTCGACCACACCGGAGCCCCGCCCGACCCGCCGCCGTTGCCAAGCTCCGCCGCCGTCGCATCTTCTTCATCTTCGAGCTCACCCGCTACTCCTTTGAACTGTGAGCAATTTTTCTCGCCTGTTTTCCCTTCCTTTCGTGCACAGTAGCGCACCCACAAGCTCGTCGAAGCGGCCGCTCCGCCCCCTTCCGGTGCCGGCCGTCGGCGAGGTAGAATTGCCCCCATAGACCCCCTGTCACATGCGCAAGCTCCCCCGCTTCGTTTTGCAGCAGCTCGTGGTCGGAATGGTGGCCGGGAACGCCGTCCAGGGCCAACGCCGGCGAGCCCCTGTCGCGCGCCGCCGCTCTCCGGCGACATCGCCGCCGCCCTTCGCTTGCGGCATCCTGGGCCTTTGGATCTCGCGTGGACGGCTCTGATCACATACCCCTTCGTTTTGAAAGGGCGGTCCACCGTGGACACGTGCACCGGGTGCATGGCGCGGTCCACTGCGCACGCGCGCGCCGGCAGCCATTGGATCTAAGATCCACGGTGCGGCTGCGGCCCTTTCCTTTAAGAGTCCCTGGGTTTTCATGGTTTTGCATGCCGGTCCATCCACCTTTAAAAATCTTCACAAATAGGTCCTGGTTTTTTATGTTTTAGCCCCTGTCTAACCTAGATTCTTTCATCAGAGGTCCTTTTCATCTCTTTTAGCATATAAACCCCTCTGTTTTTATATATAATTATGTTTTAGCCCTGTTTTTATTTATAAAAGGCCCTGTAAACTAAGTTTTCTTGCAGATAGGTCCCTGTAACTTGTTTTAATCATATCTTTCTCGTTTTAACTCCGTTTCAGCGTTCTATATACCGAAATGATCGTCTCGACGAGTAGAATCATTTAAACAGCACATTTACCAGTTTTGTTACTGTTTGGTGTACTGTTTATTTATTGTTTGTTGTTCATGTTTGACTCGTAGATATCGTGCCTGTTTCGTACGAGATCCCCATCGGAGGCGATCGGGAAGAGCTTTGTGTTCGAGGAAGATTTTACCCGTTTGTAGAGGAAGGCAAGTGGCTCCCCCCCCCCCCCCCCTGCATTATCTTTTTGAACCTATGTCACTGCATGTTAAACAAAGTTTATTATTCCTGTTGCTATGCATAAACTTGATGGGCAAACACCTAGTTAAGGACTTGACTAGATATTTTACCACATTACCTTGATCAACCCTGTTTAACAAATGCTTGGGTAGATAAATGCTTAGTTTGCTTTACATGGGTTTGGTTATGCTTTGTTTATGTTATATATCTCAGTTTTGTTTATATAATGTGTTTGTGCTTAAGACAAGATAACTTGAAATATAAACGGAACATGGAGAACCACCCAAGACAACAGTACAACCACAGTCCACATGGCTCTGGCTTAGCCAAGTAATTAGGAGAGTGGGTTAGCTGATAGCCTTTTTCCGAGAGGGGCACTAGGGGCTCGGGGTTGCAGGGGTATAGCCCGGTTCTTTTGGGGTAGCAGCCTTGGCTAAGGTGCTGACCACTAGGGAGGGTTATGGTCCGCCCTGAGCTATAACTGTTGCGGGCTGTTGGTTTCTCTTCTTTCCTTTGTAAAGGCTTCGTAGTGGACCCCTAGCCACTCACCTTGAAAGTGTTGAAGGGTCTAGCTAACCCGGGCAAAATGGGGAACACGAACTATGGGTAAAGTGTACAACCTCTGCAGAGTGTAAAACTGATCGATCAGCCGTGCTCACGGTCAAGAGCGGCTTGGACCCTCACATGATTAAAAAACTTGAAGATAAATGTAAATCGTGGGTTTGTGGGTTTGGTTTGAGGTTTCTTTTAAGGATAAGTGGATTGGTATACACTTACACCTAGTAATTAGGTGCTCGCTAATAAAACATGATCAACTTATAAAATGCTTACCGCTATGAACCATAGCCTATCCTTGATAGCCTTGCATTGTTTCCCCCACTTGCTGAGCACCAACCATAAGTGTGCTCACCCTTGCTTACCGCTGTTCAGAGGAGAACGTTGGAGGCGAGGACGAGTACTGGAGTGACTACGAGGAGTTCTAGGGCATGCGGATCCCCCAGTCATCATGCTTGTGGAAGTCAGAGATGGAGCTGCTCGTCGTTTAGTTATCGTTGTGTTTGGACCTTCGAGTCCACCTCTTTGGATGTAATAATGAATATCGTACTGGTTTAACTCTTGAACGATTTGTTACTGCAATGGTATTACACTCGTTTTGTCTATCATGTGTGTGTAAAATGATCCTGGCGCACACGTGAGATGCATTCGGTTTTCCCTGTAAAATCGGGTGTGACATCATCTGACGACTACGACTACTCTTTGAGAGGTACTATAGCCTCAGCAGAGTACTCACCTTCGACCACGCTGGCTTCGGGCAATGTAGCCTCAGCAGCCGGCGCTTCGGGCTCCGCCTGAGGGGCGGGAGCGGACTCCTCGGCGGGCGGCGCAACTTCTTCTCCCGCCACCGCTGTAGAGGGTTCATCCCCCTCCCAGGACAGATCGGTTGATTTCCTGCAGAGCACACAAGTTGGTTGTCAATCAAGTTCGACTACTACATCAAGTACTACTCGGGAAGATCCAACACTTACAAGCTTGACCGGACCACCGTCACGGTCGGGGCGCCGAGGATGCTGGCGATGTCCACCAGTCCAGCCTCGGCAGGCGCCTCCTCTTGCGCCTCTACGGCCGCTGCCCCTTCTGCAGTACCAGCAACCGGTGCAGCGCTCTCCTGCGCTTCTGCGGCCACCACTTCCTCCGCAGCAACAGCTGCGGGCTCCGTGCTCTCTTGACGAGCAGGGGGCTGGCGCTCCATCTGCGCCAGGAGCTCTTCGATAGTGGGGGCTGGGTTACGACTCCCAGCGGCCTCCCCCACCGTGTCCCACTTGCCTTCGTCGCCCTGATCAACGGGCTCCGTAGGCGGCAACTCCTGCAAGCAAGGAAGCTCAGTCATCAACAAGTGAATTCGAGACAAGAGTACTCGACTACACTACTCAAGACGGCTCACCTCTGGGGACATGGCCTCGGTGACCTTCAACTTCTTCGACACGCGCTTGCGAGACGCATTGCGCGGCTTCCGCGGCGGCGCAGCCAAACTAGGCTCTAGGCTAGCCGGTGGATCTTGCACGAGGGGGACGTGAGGTAGGCCAGGACGGCTGAACCTCGACCGCAGTTGGAAGCGGTCCTGTAGCGTCTCCTCGTCGTCGTCCTCGTCGGACGTGTCCTCCACGACAACGGTGTCGTCTCCTTCGCCGACCTCCCGCCGCTCCTTGGCTTTGGTCTTTGTCGGTGTTTTAGACTGGCAACCTACTAAGGGGAGTACCCGAAGTAGATGAATGTGGCCTCGCCGAGATCGGTAACTCGAAGGAAGAGACACGTGGCACACAATTTAGACAGGTTCGGGCCGCGAGGTGCGTAATACCCTACGTCTGTATCTTTGCGTAGCTCTGGATTGATAAGGTACGATTACAGGTTGGTGTAATTGTACGCTGTGAGAGGGGTTGATGCTAGAGAAAGGTCCCTGCCTCACCTTATATAGCCCGGGAGGCAGGGTTACAAGTCGGAGTAGGGAGAGAGTACTAGTTGAGTACGTCTAGGAGTCTTCCATACAGCGCGGGACATGTACAGCTTCCTAAACGAGTACTTCTCCTCCGTAGTCCTTGTGCTCCACGCCATCAGGTGCCGTGTAGTCCCAGGGGCCCACCGAGTAGTCGGTCCTGGTACCCACCGAGGTAGTGGGCCCAGGGAGGTCCATACGACAAGCCCCCGAGTACTTGGTAGTCGAGAAGGATAGCTTTGAGTAGTCTTGACGGCCTTAATGAGTAGCCCCCAAGCGTCCCCGAGTACTACAAGTCAAAAGTCCTCAAGAGTAGTCGAAGCATCCCGAGGCTGGAATGTACTCCAGCTGATATCTAAGCAATCTTGAAGTCTTCTCAAGTAGTCCCAAGCGTCCTCGAGTGCTGCCCTCGAAGGTCTTCAAAAATGCCCGCGTTGTCTTGAAGCCGGAGCTGATATGGAAGTGCGATTGCAAAATCGCACTCCATATGGAGTAGCCCCCGAGCCTTAGGTTGAGTTGTAGACTCTGGCTGAGGGTCCATCTGATGTCTTGGCAAGAATATCCCGAAAAATCCGGAGAGAAAAAACCGAAGGACACGTGGCACGGAGCCCCCGAGCCTTGAGTCGAGTACTTCCTCTCGAATTGAAGGGTCATCTTGTAGAATGTGTCCCGAGATGCTCCTGAGTCTTGTCGCTTCCCAGGTAGTCGAGTAGCCGTAGCCGAGCCCCCGAGGTGAGGCACGTCGACTAGTAGAATACGAAGAGTCACGCGCAGCCGCTGAGTCAGCCGAGCGTGGACTTATCCTGCCGGCCGTTGCGGAGCCGGTTTGACTTATAAATAGAAGCCAAAACCTTTAGGGTTTTCCACCCATCACTGCTAGAGCCATTTCGACTAGATCTGGGCCAGATCCACTTCCAGCACAAGCCGCCGCCGCAGTAGATCCAAGCGCGCCGCCACCTAGAGCTTCAAGAGTAGCCCCCGAGCGAATGCGCGTGAAGACGTCGTGTACTTGGAGAATGAAGCCTTCACCATCCAAGTCCGTGAAGACCGCTGGGAAGAAGAGGGGCCGTGACGAGGCCGCCGCGGCTGCCACGGGGGCAGCGCCGCCGATGTCTCGACCCCGGCCAGATCCAAGCCGCGAGTGGAAAAAGTCGAAGACGAAGACGGAGGATCTGCTGGCCCTCCTCAACAGCGGGTTCATCCATAAGAAGGAGATGGACAGTTGGAGGGCCGCTGCCGGGGACCCGTACCCCATGGAGAAGAGCGAGGATGAAATTCCGATGTTCGTGCGCTTCACAGAGCGCGGGCTCGCACTGCCTGCTAGCAACTTCTTCAAGGGTCTTCTCAGGTACTATGGAGTCGAGTACGTCAATCTCAACCCCAACGGTATATTCCATACCACCGTCTTTATTCACTTTTGCGAAGCGTTCCTGGGGATCAAGCCCCATTGGATCCTGTTACGGAAGTTTTTCCGCGTGAAGCCACAGCCGAGCGCCAGCAACCCTCGAGTAGTAGGTGGAGCCGGCATCCAGATGCGGGAGGACGCCGCCGAGCAGTACCTCCCGTACAAGCTCATCGATTCCAACCAGGATTGGAAGGCGAGGTGGTTCTACGTCACGAACCACCACCCCGGCTTGCCGAAGCCGAGCGGAAGGCAGCCCAGACACCGGGACTGGTGGAACACGGAGCCCACGATGCAGGAGGGGATCCAGCTCCCCGAGCTGCTGGCACGCATCAAGGAGCTCAGAGAAGCCGGGTTGAGGGCCGAACATGTGGCCTTCAGCTTCATGAAGCGGAGGGTGCAGCCGCTGATGGCCCGCGACACCCTAGGCTTCGAGTACACCGGCGACACGTCGCGGATGCCTGGAGGTGAAGTCGACGACGACGACATCGTTGATAGGCTGATGCACATCTTCAAGGACATGCTACCGTACACGGTGTTGACGGTTAATAGTTGTATCAAATTTCATTTATGACTTGCAAGTGGACAAGTCTCCCGTCGTAGTCAAGGGACCCTTCTTCCCTCGAGTGGTGAACCCAAGGTATCGAATCCGTGGAACAAATGTGTGACGCAAAACTTAATCTAATAAAGCCAAGTAACTTCAATCTTTGGTAAAAGAAATCCTAATGCATTTAGGTAAAAGACACGAAACTAATCTAATCTACTAAAGACCGGAGAAAACAAAGTAAGATTGGGTAGATAAACCGACTAGAGGGATCGGGGTAAGCCTTTTGTTGAAGTTCCAAGCAAGAGAAGAAGTAGCAAATCGAATCTTATAAGAAGCTTCTTTAAATCGTGGTTTCCCGTCCAAATCCGAAAACATCCGCCTTTCGGAACCCCCGTTCTGTCACAACGTATCCCTACTCATGCGGGGAGCTTAGGGCGAGTCAAAAGACAAGTCGAGATTCTTTCGGAAGATCCGACGTGTACCTCTAGCCCCCGCGGCTACAAGAACACCCTATGTAACCTATCTCGAGAATAGAATTGGAATAAGCATAGCGATCGAAAAACGAAATCTTCGAGGAAACACTTGATCGCTAGGAAAAGATTCAACTTGATAATTTAACTATAACAATGATACACACACAAGATCACCACCGGGATCCTTCCTTGATCTTGCTTCTAGCTCCGGGAACTCCGACGTGGTCTTTCGTGCAAGGTTCCCATGTCAGCTAGGGAGACCCTAGTCAACTACCTCGACCCTCTCCTCTCCGAGATGGTGTCCCTCTCTTCTCTACTCCTCGGCGGCCGATGACGAATTGTATGATGCGTGACTCTCGGTCAGGGGGCTATAAATAGCCTAATTGGCGGCTAGGGCAAAGGGGAGCCTCCCTTGGGCCACGGACGGGGGCCGGGCCGACCGGCACGGGCCGGCCGGCCCGGGCCCATCCAGGCCCAGCCCGAGGCCTCCTTTGCTCTACGTCGGTTCCCTTGCTTCTTGGATGTTTCCCCCTTCTGCATGTAGGTCCATGTCGTCAGTTTCTCTCCGAATTGGACACAACTCCTTGTCTTGCAAGATTCAGCACTTTTCTAGTCAGGTCCTCAGAGTCTGTCATCTTCTCGGATCAAGTCCCTGGCTTCTTGGAGTTAAGTTTGCTTCATTGTATGACTTGTACAGGGCTTCAAGGTCTTGTCATGAGGTGCTTGATGAACTTATCCCAAAAGTCTTGCATTCAACGCTAAAATCCTGCATAAACACTAAACTCCAAAACCGACATGCACACATGAACTTGTTATACCATAGGGGTTAGTACCAATGGATAAGGTATAAAACTCATGCCAACACCGAAGGTAAACTCATGGCTAGGTTGACGGATTTTCACCGTCAACACACGGCGTGCCCGGTCCAAGAGTACTCCGCCGCGCGCCCGCCAAAGGAGGTAAGTAGTCGTACCCCCTAGTCGAGTAGTCGTTGCTTGTGAGTAGTCGCGCTGATGTCTTGTGCCTTGCAGGACGACTTGAAGAGGTTCGTCTCCGAGCCGCAGCCGCCCTCTCAGGGAATTGAGATTCCGGAGGGAGGAAAGACCAAGGCCAAAGAGCGGCGGGAAGTCGGCGAAGGAGATGACACCATCATCGTAGAAGACACGTCCGAGGAGGATGACGACGAGGAGACGCTGCAAGACCGCTTCCAGCTGCGGTCGAGGTTTAGCCGTCCCGGCTTGCCTCATGTACCCCTCGTGCAAGATCCACCGGCTAGCCTAGAGGCTAGTCTGGCTGCGCCGCCACGGAAGCCGCCCAACCCCGCCCACAAGCGGGTGACGAAGAAGCTGAAGGTCTCAGAGACCACGCCTCAAGAGGTAAGATGTCTTGACTTGTGTAGTCGAGTACCCGTCGTACGAGTTCACTTGCTGATGACTGATCTTCCTTGTATGCAAAAGGTGCCGCCAATGGAGCCCGTCGAGGAGGGCGACGAAGGCGAGTGGGACACAGTGGGGGAGCCTGCTGGGAGTCGTAGCCCGGCCCCCACTATTGAAGAACTCATAGCGCAGTTGGAGCGTCAGCCCCCTGCTCCTCAGGGGAGCACGAAGCCTGCGACCACTGCCGCTGAAGAAGTAGTAGCCGCGGGAGCGCAGGAGAGCGCTACATCGGATACTGCTACTAGAGGAGAAGCAACAGCCACAGAGGCGCAAGAGGAGGCGCCCACCGAAGCTGGACTGGTAGATATTGCCAGCATCCTTGGAGCCCTGACCGTGACGATAGTCCGGTCCAGGTTGTAAGTACTGATCCTTCCTGAGTAGTACTTGGTGTAGTAGTCGAACTTCCTTGGCGACCAATTTCGTGTACTTCTGCAGGAGATCAACAGATCTATCCTGGGAGGGGGATGAACCCTCTGTGGCGGTGGCGGAGGAAGAAACCGCGCCGCCCGCCGAGGAGTCCGCTCCCGCCTCTCAGTCTGTGACCAAAGCGCCGGCTACTGAGGCTGCGTTGCCTGAGGCTAGCGTGGTCGAGGGTAAGTAATCTGCTGAAGCTGTAGTGCTCCTCGAAGAGTAGTCGTAGTCACTGATGAACTTGTCTTCTTCTTGACAGGCGCCGAGGCCGAAAGGAGAGATATTCCCGCGGCGGTGTCCATGCAGGAGTGGACACCAGAAGTGCAGGAGGCTGCAGAGGGAGCCCCCGAGCCAATGGAGGAAGCCGCCGAGGAGGTCGCCGTGGCCACCAGAGGAGTGGAGGCCGCCGTGCCGCCAGAGGCTACTCTGGAGGTAGTGGTCCGTTCTCCAGAAATCCAGGACGTGGAGCCCATCCGCTCTGCGCCAATGACGGAAGCTGCCACGAGTAGTCGTGGCGGAGTGGAGCTGCTGGCCGACGACTTGGTGGACCCGGCGACGGTAGCCAGGCATCTGGAGGCGGTCCGCCAGGCAGAGCAATGGATGAAGGTGAGTAGTCTTTAACTCCTGAGTAGTCAATCCTCTATTGTTGAGTACTCATTTTGACATGTGTTGTCTGTGCAGGACGTCGTGGAGAGGTCCCGCGAGATGTCCAACATGCTGCAAGGCTTCGGTGACGCGGTGCTCCGGGCTGAAGCGCTTGAAGATCGAGTCTTGAAGTCGCGGAAGCACGCGGCTGCCATGCGGTCCAAGCTCGACGCTGCCTTTGCCAAATATCACAATGATGTCCAGGATATGCAGGCAAAGAGCGACGACTTGGTGCAGAGGAACAAGACGCTCCGCAACAAGCACAAAGGTATACCGCTTGACTTGTTGGGTAGTTTTTGGAGGTCGAGAGGTAGTCTAACCCGCTGCGCCTTGTTTTGTTGCAGAGCTTGAGGCCCAGGTGGAGCAGTTGAAGTCCTCCAAGACAAGTATGAAGAACCTCTTCTACCGGGAGCAGGAGGCCCGCCAGGTACTCGAGCTTGACTATAAGGAACTTGCCTTCGAGTGCGACAAGCACATGGAGCTTCGGATTGCTTCTGATCGTGATCTCGTCAACTGCTACAAATCGTTGCAGAAGCTAAACGAAGATTGCGAGGCGCTGCGGGCCCAGTTGAAGGAGCTTGAAGAAGCCGCACTTCTGATAGCAAGAGTCTTGGTGCCTCATCCTGGCGGCCCCAAGATTGCGCCGCTCGTGGATCGCCTCAGGGAAGCCCCCAGCCGACTGGCGACTTATGTGAAGCACCTGGCGAGGTCGATCCCGAAGCAAGTCTTGGCCTTCATGAAGTCTTACTTCCCGAAGGCGCCCGCGGAGGTAGTCGCTGGCGGGGTAGCCGCCAACTGTACAGATGAGCAGTACGCGGAGCTGCTGGAGCAGATGGCTCCCATTGCGGAGCAAGTAGCCGATAAGCTTAATCTCCAGTAGCCTTGTAATAGTTAGCTCGTAGCCAAATTTGTACAAAAACAATTGTAATGGAATTTCTTAAGTATTAATGAAAGAAAAATTCCATCAATGAGTACTCGTAGTCGCGATCTCTGAGTGCGGAGCCCCATCGTGGAGTGTATGCGAGTAGTCGTACTCGGCAGTAGTCCCGTTGAGGGAAGTAGACAGTAAAGAAGTTGATGAACGATCAAACTTTATTACTGAAGAAGTACACCTGGATGGCCAGGGCCGTAGTTACAAAGTAGTCGCCTGGACCCGGAGGCCGCTTACAGCTAAGTGGTGCTAGGGCGAGTAGCCGCTTACAGCCGTAGATCCGTAGGTAGCCGTGTAGGCTGGATCTTAGAGTATGGTCTTTTCGTGTAGCCGCTTCTTGAGAGCGTCGAGCACCATCCCGTTGGCGCGCTCAACTTGTCCGTTAGCCCGAGGGTGGGCTACAGAGACGTATCGGACATCGATCCCGCTGTTCTCGTAGTACTCCCAGAACTGGTGGTTGTTGAAGTTGGAGCCTAGATCTTTGATGATGCGGTGGGGTAATCCGTAGCAGTGTACGAGTTCATCCAGGAGGTCGAGTACTCTGTCAGCCTTTGGGCATGTGACCAGCTTGACCTCGATCAACTTGGTGAACATGTCGATGGCCACCAATACTCTGTTGAAACCACCTGGCGCAGTTGGAAGTGGCCCAATCATGTCGAGCCCCCAACAGGCAAAGGGCCAGGTTGGCGGTATGGTGACTAGCTTGTAGGCTGGGACGTGTTGCTGCTTGGCGAAGTACTGGCATCCTTGGCACCTTCTGACGAGTTCTTCGGCATCGCTTAGAGCTGTGGGCCAGTAGAAAGCTCGCCGGAAGGCCTTGCTGACCAGCGTGCGTGAGGACGCGTGGTTGCGCGCACGCCCTTGTGGATCTCCTCCAAGATGTCCTTGCCTTCTTGCTTGGGGACGCACTTCATGAGTACTCCAGAAGATGCGCCCCGCTTGTAAAGCTTGTCTCCGACGAGGACGTAGGACTTGGCGCGGCGGATGAGCTGCTCGGCCGAGTTCTTGTCAGAGGGAACCTTCTGCTCGCTGAGGTAGTTGATGAAGGGTTGCCTCCAGTCCAGGTCGATCATCATGACCTCCTGTCCGGCCAGAGGATTGGCTGGGACAGTAGTCGGTGGCGCCGGCTCCGGGATGGATGGAGCGTGAAGCTCGTGAATGAAGACACCCGCTGGCACATGAGCGCGGGTACATCCAAGCTTCGATAGAACGTCCGCTGCGACGTTGTTGTCGCGAACGATGTGGTGGAACTCGAGACCATAGAACTTGTTCTCGAGCTTGTGGACTTCTAGGCAGTAGGCGTCCATGTTCTCCTTGTTGCGGTCCCAGGACTTGTTGAGTTGGTTGATGACCACTGCGGAGTCGCCGTAGACTAGTAGCCGCCTGATGCCCAGTGAAGCTGCGAGGCGGAGCCCGTGTAGGAGAGCTTCGTACCCGGCTTCGTTGTTTGAGACCTTCCAGAAGATCTGCAGGACGTACTTGAGTTGTTCGCCCATTGGAGAGATCAGGAGTACCCCTGCACCTGCGCCCTCGAGGTTGAGTGAGCCGTCGAAGTACATCACCCAATGCTCTGGTCGCACGGTTGGAGTAGGTAGCTGATTGTCCCGCCACTCCGCCATGAAGTCGACTAGCGCTTGTGACTTGATGGCTGTGCGTGGTTTGAAGTCAATGGTGAGGGCGCCGAGCTCGACTGCCCACTTGGAGACTCTTCTAGTAGCATCTTGGTTCCACAGGATGTCGCCGAGCGGGTAGTCGGTGACGACGGAGATCGAGTACTCCTGGAAGTAGTGTCGTAGCTTCCGCGAGGTGATGAGTACTGCGTACAGGAGCTTCTGCACGGGCTGGTAGCGTGCCTTGGACTCTGATAGGACCTCGCTGACGAAGTAGACTGGGCGCTGGACTGGGTAGGCGTGGCCGTCTTCCTGCCACTCGACGATGATGGCAGTACATGAGTAGTCGCAGCGAGGTAGAGCAGTAGCTGCTCGCCCTTGCGGGGAGCCGTGAGGACCGGCGACTTCGATAGGAAGTCCTTGAGCTGGGCAAGGGCTTGATCCGCCTCTGGAGTCCACACGACCTTCTCCTGGTGCTTGAGTAGTTTGAAGAAGGGGAGGCCCCGTTCTCCGAGCTTCGAGATAAATCTGTTCAGTGCCGCCATGCACCCGGTCAGCTTCTGGACGTCTTTGATGCTTGTGGGAGCTTTCATGCTGGTGATGGCGGAGATCTTCTCGGGTTGGCTTCGATGCCGCGTTGGCTGATGATGAAGTCGAGTAGTTTGCCCGAAGGTACGCCAAAGACGCACTTGTTCGGGTTGAGCTTTCAGCGGTACTCGCGCAGGGATGCGAAGGTCTCTTCAAGGTCGTCGATGAGGGTACTGGAGTTTCTGGTCTTGACGACCACATCATCCACGTAGGCCTCGATGTTCTTGTTGAGATGCTTCTTGAAGCAGGCCTGGATAGCTCGTTGGTAGGTAGCGCCGGCGTTCTTCAACCCGAAGGACATGGTCATGTAGCAGTACGCGCCAAACGGGGTGATGAACGCGGTCTTCTCCCGGTCTTTTTCCTTGATCGCGATCTGGTGGTAGCCGGAGTAGCAGTCAAGGAATCAGAGCAGGTCGCAGCCCGCCGTGGAGTCAATGACTTGATCAATCCGCGGCAACCCGAAGGGGTCCTTGGGGTTGTGCTTGTTGAGGTCCGTGTAGTCGACGCACATCCTCCACTCGTTCGAATTCTTCTTGCGGATGAGGACAGGGTTGGTGAGCCATTCAGGATGGAAGACTTCTCTGATGAAGCCATCCGCGAGTAGTTTGGCGAGTTCCTTCTTGATGGCGTCCCGTCTGTCGTCGGCAAAGCGTCGGAGGTGCTGTCGCTTGGGGGTGGCCTTAGGATCGACGTTGAGGCAGTGCTCGATCAACTCCCTGGGCACTCCTGGCATGTCCGCTGGCTTCCACGCGAAGATGTCGCGGTTAGCCCAGAGGAAGTTGATGAGCGCGTCTTCCTATTTGGGGTCGAGGCCGGCCCCGATGGTGGTGGTCTTGCTGGAGTCGCCTGTTCCGAGGTCGATCGTCTTGACGAGAACCTCCTCAGCTGGCTGAGGCTTGTTGGCGCTCGTCGGACTTCTCGGGATGTCGAGTTCACTTGTAGCAAGCTTCTTCGACGCAGCGTAGACCTCCATCATCGCGTTGGGTACTTGATTCGTAGAGGCGATCTCCACGGCTTCTGTGTCGCAGTCGTGGGAGATCTTCAAGTCCCCTTGGAGAGAGAGCACTCCCGCTGGGCTTGGCATCTTGAGTACCAAGTAGGTGTAGTGTGGGACCGCCATGAACTTGGCGATTGCCGGTCTACCGAGGATGGCATGGTAGGATGTCTCGAAGTCCGCGACCTCGAACTTGATGTACTCGGTACGGTAGTTGTCCCGAGATTCCCCGAAGGTAACTAGCAGGACCACTGAGCCCAGTGGGATAGCTGCGTTACCGGGGACGATGTCGTAGAAGGGCGTGTTGCTCTTGGTGAGCATGTGGGTGATGTCGAGCTTCATCTTCTTCAAGGTCTTGGTGAAAAAGACGTTGAGCCCGCTTCCACCGTCGTTGAGCACCTTGTTGAGTTTGGAGCCCGCGACCACCGGCTTCAGGACGAGGGGGAACCGTCCTGGTTTAGAGAAGCTGGTCCATTGATCCGCGCGGGAGAAGGTGATGGGTACCTCCGACCACCTGAGAGGGGTCGGGACTGCTGGCTCAATGGACATGACTTCTCGACGGGTAGCCTTCTGCTCCCGCTTGCTGGGTAGTCCGCCGAAGAGGACGTTGACAGTCTTATCGGGTTCCTGGAAGTCGTTGTTGTCTCCGTCGTTCTTCTTCTTACCCTTCTTGTCATGAGGGTGCGGTGGCTCTGGCGTGTCCTTGAGTGCATGCCTGAGTTGGTAGCACTGCTCGGTGGTGTGGTTGCCGTTTGGATGCCACGGGCACTTCTCCTTCAGCAAGTCTTTGAAGCCGCCGGAGTTCTTCTTCGAGTTCTCCTTCGCAGAGCGCTGGATAGCCGCGACAGTGTTGTCGGGCTTGCGCTTGCGGTTGGGACCCGAGTAGTTGTAGTTGTTGTTGCGACCGCCTTGGTTCACGTTGTTGCCGCTGCCGCCGCCCGCGTTCTGCTTGGTCTTGCCACGAATGGCGTCGTACTTGGCGTTGGCCTTGTCCTCTTCATCCGCCCAAGACGTGATCATGTCCCTGAGGTGGGGGATGGACTTGGGGCGACGACGACCGAAGTCTTCGAAGGTGCGGCGGTGGTAGAGGCCGTCTTGGAAGAGGTCGATGACCTCCTTGTCGGTGACGTCGACGACGGTAGCGCGCTTGTCGAATAAGCGGCGCATATACTTGCGGAGGGTCTCGCCTTGTTCCTGCTTGACCATGGCCAGGTCCATGCGAGTACCCGATCGGCCCATGGCGCCCATGAAGTTTGAAGGATCAGATGGCGACTACAGAGGGGGGGGGGAGTGAATAGGAGCTGGTAAAAATTCTTCCTAAAGAACCCGACCTATGCCCTAGTCAAATCCCGGTCACACACAAGCGATGGATGGAATCACACACCAATCGCCAAGAAAACGAGGTTATGGATCAAACTCTAGCCTTAGGAACGATTCCTTGAAGCACACGCGGAAGCACGAGAAAGGAAGGAAGGAATCGAACCAAGAAGCAAAGCACACAGGCTCTGGCGGACCGTCCGGCCAGGAGGGGCGGACCGTCCGCACTGGCCTCGCGGACCGTTCGGCTTGATGCAGCGGACCGTCCGCGCCAACCCTGCGGACTGTCCGGACCTATGCCGCGGACCGTTCGATAAAGCACACAGAACCAACAGAGACGCACCTGAATAACGGACCGTCCGCGGGGAGCACGTGGACTGTCCGCCAGGCACCCGCGGACCGTCCGCCCTCTGCTGCGGACCGTCTGAAACTCCGTCCAACCAAAACTGAAAAACACGACGGATCGAAACGAAAAACGAGCAAGAACACGAAGAACACGGGACGAACACGTGCGGCGCGGACCGTCCGCCAGGAGGGCGCGGACCGTCCGCGAGGCACGGACAGAGCAGAAAAACGCCCGACCTCGAAAGTCAACTCCCCCAAATCTTCATCGGATTTCCCAAACGGTTGAAGCTGTGGAGACAAGGGTTTGGGGACTTGAAAAGCGTCACACAAGGATGCTATAGCCCAAAAATCTTGCCTCCTAACTCCCTAAATCACCGGGAATCGCGAACCCTTTGAGCACCACCAAAAGCTAGTGCACCGAACGAAAATCCTCGAATCGAAGTGGTTTCCCGGCGTTTGAGGGCACAAGATCAATCACAAAGATGCACGAGACATCTATCCATGTTTCCCTCAAAGAAATCCGGGGAGAAACCCACTCAAATCCGCGGAATCACTCCGAGAACAAAGGCACGAAAACAAGCACAAAAAGACCACGAAAAACACAACTCCGAATCTTCTATACAAACCAGGAAAGATTCACAAGGTCTAGCATGCCGCCCTAGCATCCATCCCTCTCAACAAATCTCTCATGAAGCTCTCGTGCTAGCCTAGATAAAATGGAAGGAAAATAGCTACGAAAATGAGAAAATGGAGGGAGGAAAATGAAACCCTAAGTCACGGAGAGCGAGAGCCATCCACACACACTCATGGCTTATATATCAGGTCCCGCCGAAGTGGTAAATGACTCGACTACCCCTAACTCAACTACTGGCGATACAACCCATGTAGGGGCATTTAGGTAATGTTTGTGGGTCTTGCCATCAGACGACCACGCCTTTGCCGCACCCCACGTCCTCCCGACGCAAGCCATGCGATCCCGCCGCGTGTCCTCCGCTTCGAAGCTTCCCGACACGCCCGGATCCCGTCCCCGTCGTGTTGGGCCCTCGGACTTGGTTTTGAGGCCCAAACCAAGAAACCGTCCTCCGATGGTTTTGTGGGCAAACCACCAAACCCCGCGTGCTCGGTCCGGCCTCCCGCCAAACCACTTGACTCGACCGCCACCGTGCACCGGCTCGATTGTCCATGACTTCGTCTTGCTTGTGTCGCCACCATGTGGCCCGCACCCAGTCCCGCTGTCCACCGGTCCCTCGAACCGAGCCTACTTGTCTCTCCATCTCCCGGAGGCCCCTCAAGGCTGAAGACCTTTCGCGCCCGTTCTTCACCTGCAACAACACGAACTAGGCCGCAGCCTACACCTACGCACTAAGCCAAGAGTCAGTCCAACACCCGTTGTCAATCACTCATCACTGAGGAGCGGTCATCCATCGACCACTGGGACGCTCCTGGTCCTCAATCTCGCCCTTGATGAGTGCATTGACAACACACAACGCGAAATGAAATTCAGAGAAAGAAAGAAAGGAAGAAGAAAGAAAAACAAAGAAGCTCAACTCATGACGAAAACCAAGGAAAGGCAAAGAAAGGTCACAAGCCAAGCAAAGCACAAACTCCACACTGAAATCAGCAAGAAAGCTCCTCCTGAACAAATGCAAGCTCCCTCTGAACATGTGGATGCAAACTTCCAAAATTTAGCTCACCTCTTCTGAATTTTCATTAAGCTCACCTCTTCTCCCCCTTGTTGACAGTGTATGAATCAAGGTGAAAATGCAGAATTGCAAAACAAAAGATATAAACATCTACATGAGCTTCTCAAATAGGCCAAATCTAGTGTCAAAGGCTAAAAATGAGACAAAAATCACACATATGAATCATAGCATAGTCAAAGCATTGCCACAAGTAATATATGAAAATACAAGCATGTGACAAAGCAAAATTTTCAGATTTAAGCAGTTTTACCAAAAGAAGGCTCGCTTCACATGTAAAAGCCTATCCATGTCACACTTGAGACACAAACATGCATACCAGGCAGAGATCATACAAGGACATCAAATTCTCAGCAAAAGATCATGGCAAACACCCATAAAGCAAAGCATGTCATGTCAAAGCTCATGAGCCATGTGTCCACTTCGGGGAGACTTCTCCACTGGTGAACATCATGCAACATGTTTTGCACCCATATGTGAAAGATAAGACATTTTAAGCATGGATATGATGGATGGAGCATTTTTTCAAGCATTATACACTTCTTTTCAAGATTAAATCATTTCATGGTACATGAAGTGCCTTTGCGGCAAAAAGAAGCTTATGCTCCCCCATGAATGCAACATAGGCTAACCATTCACAATGATATTCGACCTTTGGCCCAAATGCAAGAAAAAAGATATCCAAGCACAGTCTAAGCATGAAAAGCACATTCAGACAAAACTGTGACATGGATACGCTACTACACACAAGTGGAGCACATTTCACCAAAAATTAGTCAAGATTAGCATTTATTTCAAAAAGGGCTATCTCACCACACATATATCTCAAATATTCCAAGAGCATAGCCTCACATCACCATTTCTCCACACATATGACCAATATCTCACAAATAGCCAAAGAGACTCAAATAAGGCATATTAAAGAAGCTCATCATCCTAAAATGCAATATGATACACATGCAACATGATATATGACAAGATGGCTATCCTACCATGGTTTGTACATCAAGCAAAACATGTATATACATCAAAGTAAAGCAAGGTATGATACATATGGTACAAGAAAAACCCCCAAGAATCAACTAGAAAGGGCAACAAACCCCAAGTTCCCCCCGCAAGCACACAAAAGTAGCTTGGTCGAGAGGCTTTGTGAAAATGTCTGCAAGCTGATCTTGGGTAGGGACATGGCTCAACACAATGGTTCCTTTCTCCACATTGTCCCTCAAGAAATGATACCTCACTTCTATGTGTTTGGTTCCGGGAGTGAAGCACGGGGTTTTTGGCTACGCTTATGGCACTGGTGCTATCACAAAGAAGTGGGATCTGGGTGCACTCCTCACCAAAGTCTCTCAAAGTGTATGAAATCCACAACAGCTGGGAACAACAACTCGCGGCTGCAACATACTCCACCTCGGTGGTAGACTGAGCTACACTAGACTGTTTGCAGGAAGACCATGAAACCAACGAAGAACCAAGAAACTGGCAAGTACCAGAAGTAGACTTCCTCTTGTCGGGGACAGCCCTAGGGGTCCCCTTAAACAACGGGGAAATCCTCACTTAAATCCCGGTACCGAAACACGTTAAGCCTAACCATGCAGGTGACTAACCATGCAGGACACGGCCCACACCGCGGGACCCCGACGGCCCACCAAGACGGCCCTCTTCGCTCGAGAGCGCGCGCCCCCTCGGGCAGGATCCGCCCCGTTCGAGGAGCAACGCTTCCCTCGAGCGGTCCCGCCCGCTCGAGGGCTCACTCCCCCTCGAGCGGGTCTCGTCTCGCTCAAGGGTTCGTCCCGCCCTCGGCCGGGGCCCGCCACGCTCACGGGCGCCCCGCACGAGTGCGCCGGTCCCCGTACACGGGCATTTAACGCCACGACACGGGCGGGGCGGCACCATCATGCGCCGGGGCTCGCGCCCGTGCCGCCGCGCAACTCCCCGGGGGAGGAGCCCATCCCCACCACCGTGGGGAGGGACCGTGCGGTACGGCCGGTGTCGGTCCCGTGACACCGCGCGCCTACTACAAGATGCGCTAACGCGCCCGAGCCCTCGAAGGGGGGCCGGGCGCACCCTCGATTTCACTTTCCCGTGACCCTACAGGGTTAGGTGGAGGCGCTAGGCCGGTGGATTGCCATCCCGACCACTGTAACGGCGTGGCCGCCGTACCCACGCGTGCAGGCGCACGCCGGATCCTGTAGCAACGACTCCAGCCCCGTGAGGCGCGTTGGGAAGGAACGCCGTTCTGCCTGCCCCCCTGTACTCCGTACAAGATTGCGTCAGCACCACCCCCGAGCCTATCAGAGGACATCACCGCCATTTGTTGCTCTCCTACCCTCGAACCGCCACTGTTCGGGTACAAGTCAGGCCATGATGACCAGGTCGTGGCGGGGATCACCCGGACGGCCGCCCACTCTACACCGCAGCATGTCGCACCTCTCCACATAGCTAGGTAGAGCGGCGTGCATGTAACCCGCTGCCCCCTTGATCTATAAAAGGGGGGGCGAACCCCCAGCCGCAGGGGGAGACAGACGAACAGAGACACGGGAACACTTCACGCACCACGTACTCACTCTCCTTCTCCCACAACATCTTCAGTCACTCCTCCAGGGACTTGGAAGCCACGCTTCCTCTCCCACCTTGCTTGTATTTGCCCCACTACAAGCACCCCCGGTGCTAAGTAATATAGTGCCCCGAGCACACCCCTGCTGGACGTACGGCCCCCTCGGCCGGAACCAGGATAAACCTCTGTGTCACTTGTTATTTAGCATCGACCATTGAGGGATAGACCTCGGCGCTATCTACTGGTTAGTGTCGGGACCATATTCCGCACCGACAGTTGGCGCCCACCGTGGGGCAAGCGAGCGCCTAAGGTCATTTCGCCAACTCCCTCCATGTGATCCGCACTGAGTACCGTGCTACACGCTACTGCATGGGTAGCTCGGACCCCCTCCCGGCCGGGTTCGAGATCCGCTTCGGGGACCTGAACTTTCAGGCCACGGGGAACGGCTACCTCATGTGCCTCACTAACCGTGAGGAACTCCGCGCGCGGCGTCGGCCGGTCCGCTCGGACCCCCGTCGCACGCACGACTCCGACGCAAGCGCCCGCGGGCACGGAGGCCGCGGGTCCATCGACGCCACGACGCCGTCATCGCTCGGGACAACGCTCGCGCCGGGCGCGGTCCGAGCGGCGGCAGGGGCGGAGTGCGCCGCCGCCCAACGAGGTGCGCCGACCACAACGACCGCCGCCACCCCGGCTGGACAGCGCGCAGTCTTTGGACCGCGCATCCCCATCGGGCTGCGTGGCGCTACGACGGCCTACAACGCCAACGTCAACACGACGATGCGCAGGGTTCCGCCTGGCCGCCATGTCTTCGTCGCCAGGGACCCCGACACCTCAGCAGCAGATGAGTCATCCCTGGGCTCCGTCGACACGATGCCGCCCGCCAACCACCACGGATACGCGGAGTGGGACTTCTCCGGCGTACCGGACCCAGTCGCGTTCCGGCGTTTCCTCGACGCCGCGGACTACTGGTTCGGCTGCTCCGACGACTCCAGCACCAGGAGCTACGACCCCACGCGGGAGTGTTGCGTCGTCATCACCAACGACCCGGCCAACGCCGCCGGCGCGGCAGGCGCCGGAGACGGGGGGAAGTCACGCCGCCCCGGGGGATCGCCGCGCGCCCGGCCGCGGGGGCCAAGCGTTCCCGCCGGGGCCGACGTCGACGCACGGGCGGCCCAAGCCCGCGAGCTCGAGGCCAAGCCGGCGGAAGAGTACCGAACGGTGCGGTTGCTCCGCGCCTCAATGGCGGGGAGAGGCCCTCGCGCGCGGCGAACGCGCGCGGGAGCCGGGGCCGACAGGTCCGCGACCGCATCAACACCGCCACTAATGTCGGGAACGCGGACGTGCCCCCACGGGCGAGCCAGAAGCTCGTCGCCGTCGCGCGCGCCGCCGCGGGCTATGCCAGCACCCTCGACCCCCGAGGCTCGAGACATGCACCGCGAGGTGCAAACCCTCATCGAGCAAGCGACCGTCCAGCAGGCCGAGAGCTCGGACTCACGCATCCGCCAATAGGGGGATGCGCGGGGCGGTGAAGCTGCACCAGGAGGCGAACCCTCGGTGCACGCGGGGGGACCAGCGGGGCATCCTACCGAGCAAGGGCGCACGCCGGCCAAGGACCGACTCCTCGACGCGCGCAGGGCACTAGATGGCGACGCTCGCAACGTCATCAACGCCCGGCGCACCAGCAAGGTGGACGCGCGAGCGGCAAGGGGTTACCACCCTCGACGGGGTGGGCGCTACGACAGCGGCGAGGACCGCTCCCCGACGCCGGAGCCCCCGGGCACTCGCGTGTTCAGCCGGGAGATCCGAGCGGCAGCGTTCCCCCAACGCTTCCGCCAACCCTCGACGATCGTCAAGTACAACGGGGAGACAGACCCCCGCGTGTGGCTCAACGACTACCGCTTGGCTTGCCAGCTGGGCGGGGCCACTAGCGATGAGGTCATCATCCGCAACTTGCCCCTGCACCTTGGCGATGCGGCCCGGACATGGCTCGAGCACCTGCCCGCCAGCCAGATCCATAACTGGGACGACCTAGTCCACACGTTCGTGGGCAACTTCCAGGGCACATACGTGCGCCCTGGGAACTCTTGGGACCTGCGCTCCTGCACGCAGAAGCCCGGCGAGTCGCTGCGGGACTTCATACGGCGCTTCTCCAAGCGGCCGCACGGAGCTCCCCGGCGTGGCGCGATCCGAAATCGTGCATGCCTTCCTCGAGGGCACCACGTGCGGGATCTCGTGCGGGAGGCCGGGACGCAGCCCCCGCCCGCGGACTCCAACGAGCGTTCGACATCGCCACCGGCTTCGCCTCGGGGAGGAGGCCGTGGGGGCGATCTTCGACGGCAAAAAAAGGCAAGCGCTCCGAGGACGTGCCCGCGGAGGGCGGCAAGTCCAAGGGGCCGCACCGCAATGACAAGCGGGGCAACAAGGGGAAGAAGCCGCGCCGCGAGGCGCGCGAGCGAGGGCGCGACGGCGGCAACGCCGAGGCCCTCGCCCGTCGACCCGGCTCGACGGGGCCCTCGACCGGCCCCTCGAGGCCCGGGAGTGTTCGACGACATGCTGAAGAAGCCATGTCCCTACCACAAAACCCCAGTACAGCACACCCTTGAGCAGTGCGACATGCTCAAGAAGTTCTATGGCCGCGCCGCCGCGAAGGAGGCAGAGGCCAAGAAAGATGGGGGCGATGGCGACGCCGGCGGCTTCCCCGCCGTCGAAAATGTGTTCCTCATCTTTGGGGGACCTACCGTCGACATGTCGACCCGGCAGCGCAAGAAGGAGCGGCACGAAGTCCTCGCCGCGGAGAGGGCGCCTCCGGCCTTTCTCAATTGGTCGGAGGACGTCATCACCTTTGGCCGGGAAGACCACCCGAATCGCATCCCCAACCGGGCCGATGCCGCTAGTGGTCGATCCCATCATTGGGAACGCCCGGTTCTCAAAGGTCCTTATGGACGGAGGCAGTAGCCTCAACATCCTCTTCGTGCATACATTGCGCCTGATGGGGATCGGGTTGGACCAGCTGCGGCCCAGCACGAAGCCATTCCACGGCATCGCGCCCGGCAAGCAGGTTCAGCCCCTCGGGCAGATCGACCTGCCGGTCTGGTTTGGTACCCCTAAGAACTTCCGCAAGGAGACCCTCACCTTCGAGGTGGTGGGGTTCAAAGGGGCCTACCATGCCATCCTTGGGCGACCTTGTTATGCCAAATTTATGGCGGTCCCCAACTACACCTACCTGAAGATGAAGATGCCCGGCCCAAACGGCATCATCACCGTCGGGTCGTCTATCGAACACGCATTCGACTGCGACGTCGAGTGCGTGGAACACGCAGAGGCACTGGCGCTGGATGAAGCGCTGGTGAACACGCTGGAGAAGATGGTCAACGAGGACCTCAACTTCGCCGCCAAGCACGTCGGCGCCTTCGAGGCAGCGGAGCAGACCAAAGGGGTCCCCCTCGACCCTTCAGCCCCCGAGGGCAAGGCGTTGAGGGTCAGCTCCACCCTCGACCCCAAATAGGAAGCAGTGCTCGTCGACTTCCTCCGCGCCAACGTCGAAGCCGTGCAGCAGCGGCTGCGCCGCTTCGACGAGGAGCGGCGACGGGCAATCGGAGCGGAGCTGCGGAAGCTCCTCGAGGCCGGATTCATCAAGGAAGTATTCCACCCTACGTGGCTAGCTAATCCCGTGCTTGTAAAGAAGAAAAATGGGAAGTGGCGGATGTGTGTAGACTATACTAGTCTTAATAAAGCATGTCCCAAAGTTCCTTTTCCTCTGCCGCGCATAGATCAAATCGTTGATTCAACGGCTGGGTGCGAATTACTCTGTTTCCTTGATGCCTATTCCGGGTACCACCAAATAAAAATGAAGGAGTCCGACCAGCTCGCGACTTCATTCATCACACCGTTCGGGACGTTCTGCTACGTCACGATGCCGTTTGGCCTCAGAAACGCGGGTGCAACATACCAGCGCTGCATGCAGCACGTTTTTGGGGATCACATCGGACGGACGGTCGAAGCATACGTGGACGACATCGTCGTGAAGACCAGGAAGGCGGACGACCTGGTTGGCGACCTTGGCGTCGCGTTCAGCTGCCAACGGGCCAACGGGGTCAAGTTAAACCCCGAAAAATGTGTCTTTGGAGTGCCGCGAGGCATGCTCCTGGGGTACATTGTCTCCCAGCGGGGAATCGAGGCCAACCCTGAAAAGGTCGCGGCCCTCGAACGAATGGGTCCGATCCGGGACCTTAAAGGGGTGCAGAAGGTGTTGGGGTGCCTTGCCGCCTTGAGCCGCTTCATTTCGCGGCTCGGTGAGAAGGGCCTGCCCCTCTATTGACGGTGAAAATCCGTCAACCTAGCCATGAGTTTACCTTCGGTGTTGGCATATGTTGACGGTGAAAATCCGTCAACCTAGCCATGAGTTTACCTTCGGTGTTGGCATTAGTTTTATACCTTATCCATTGGTACTAACCCCCGTGATATAACAAGTTCACATGTACATGTCATTTTTGGAGTTTAATGTTTATGCAGGGATTTAGTGTTGAATGCAAGACTTTCGGGATAAGTTCATCAAGCACCTCATGACAAGACCTTGAAGCCCTGAACAAGTCATGCAATGAAGCAAAATTAACTCCAAGAAGCCGGGGACTTGATCCGAGAAGACGACAAACTCCGGGGACCGACCGGAAAAGTGGTTGAATCTTCCAAGACAAGGAGTTGAGTCCAATTCGGAGAGAAACCGACGACATGGACCCGTATGCGAAGGGGGAAACATCCGGGAAGCAAGGGAACCGACCTCGGGCAAAGGAGCCCGTGGGCCGGGCCTAAATGGGCCCGGGCCGGCCGGCCCGATCCGGTCGGCCCGGGGCCCATTTAGGGCCCAAATCCGACGCCCTTTGCCCTAGCCGCCAATCGGGCTATTTATAGTCCCCCGACCGAGAGCCACGCGAGGGAAGATTTCGTCTTCGGCCGCCGAGAAGCGAGAGAAGAGAGGGACACCATCTAGGAGAGGAGAGGGTCGAGCTAGTTGACTAGGGTTTCCCTAGCCGACGTGGGAACCTTGCAAGGAAGACCACGTCGGAGTTCCGGAGCTAGAAGCAAGATCAAGGAAGGATCCCGGTGGTGATCTTGTGTATGTATCATTGTTATAGTTGAATTATCAAGTTGAATCTTTTCTCAGCGATCAAGTGTTTCCTCGAAGATTTCGTTTTTCGATCGGCTTTGCTTATTTCAATTCTATTCTCGGGATAGATTACATAGGGTGTTCTTGTAGCCGCGGTGGCTAGAGGTACACACCGGATCTTCCGAAAGAATCTCGACTTGTCTTTTGACTCGCCCTAAACTCCCCGCATGAATAGGGATACGTTGTGACAGAACGGGGGTCTCGAAAGGCAGATGTTTTCGGATTTGGACGGGAAACCACGATTTAAAGAGGCTTTTATTAAGATTCGATTTGCTACTTCTTCTTTTGCTTGGAACTTCAACAAAAGGCTTACCCCGATCTCTCTAGATCGGTTTATCTACCCAATCTTACTTTGTTTTCTCCGGTTTTTAGTAGATTAGATTCGTTTTGTGTCTTTTACTTAGATGCATTAGGTCTTTTATTGATTGTTGAAGATTACTTGGCTTTAATAGATTAAGTCTTGCGTCACACATTTGTTCCACGGATTCGATACCTTGGGTTCACCACTCGAGGGAAGAAGGGTCCCTTGACTACGACGGGAGACTTGTACGCTTGCGAGTCACGAACGAACTTTGATACAATTATTAACCGTCAACAAGCCCCTTTTTCTGTCGCCGTTGCCGGGGAACAAGTGATCAAGATTTGATTTTTTATTGCTTTTTTTTGTAATTTTCAGTACTGATTTTATTTTATTTTTGCATCTAATAAATTTTGATCATCCTCAAAATACATCTAATCTAGTTTGTCTAACTCTAGTCTTTATAGATTTGTTTTGTTTTCTAGTTTTTTCTGCATATTTTGTTTATTGCTAACCCTAACAGGAGATGGACGGCTACCTCTCCAACAAACCCAATAATTTTGTGGATGATCCGAGAAAAACTTTACGAGCTAAGGAGACGCGAAGCACATCAAGCTAAAAAGCTGGATTTTGTA
The DNA here is from genome assembly GCA_947561735.1 of Cenchrus americanus. NCBI lineage: Eukaryota > Viridiplantae > Streptophyta > Magnoliopsida > Poales > Poaceae > Cenchrus > Cenchrus americanus. The sequence goes on from OX387242.1 coordinate 197,112,058, forward strand.
GATTCGGAGTCGGAAGACAAAGGATCGCAGGAATCTCCGAAGAATTCACCACCTCAAAGTCCGCGGGAGAACCGACGTCCACCAATGGGTGACCAACCACCGGAAGAATGCAAGATTGGGGAGCTATGCACCCCAGACATCATCGACCTACCAATCTTGAACCTCGACGAGATCGGAAGACCGTTCGAGATAAAGACCTCAACAATCCGCATGGTGCAACATTCACCCTTCACCGGCAAATAGGATCCGAACCTTCACCTCCAAGCATTCATTCAACTGTGTCAGACTTTCAACATGGATGGGGTGACTCAAGATCAAATGAGGGCAAGGCTTTTCCCGTTCTCACTACTCGGGAAGGCTTTGCAATGGTTCCACTCTCAACCGGCGGAGACGGTGCAAAATTGGAACACGTTGATGAAGGCTTTCATGAAGGAATACTACTCACGGGTAAAACTCAAAGCTTGCGTAATAAGATTGCCACCTTTGTTCAATATCCTACGAAACTATCTCGGAGGCATTCGAGCGCTTCAACGAGTACACCGGGCGGTTCCACATCACAAGTTCCCGAAAGAAGACCTCGTGCAGAAGTTCTATCAAGGACTCACCATGGCGTCAAGGACGATCATCGATGCATCAGCGGGAGGATCTATCATCGAGCTTACACCGACGGAAGCTTTCACGCTATTCAAGAAGGTCGCGGATAATGACACGTGGGCGTCGTCCGGGCGCCTACACCCTGCTCAACCCACGGGGAACGTCAAGGGAGTCTTGCAAGTGGAGAAGGAAGACATACTTGAAGGCAAGATCGACTCGCTCATGAGGAGGTTGGAGAAGATGGAGATAGAAAAGAAAGAGGCTCAAGACTTGAAGGCCGCCGAAGCAAGGTCCACATGCGAAGAATGTGGAGAGTATGGCCATGTCCGCAAAGATTGTCCGGAGGAAGCCAAAGTGCTCGACTACATGAGGAAGGGAGAATTGCCGAACTTCCGCTACGGGCAAGGTAGGCCTCAATTTAATGCAAGCTCATCTATTCCTAATGCGGTTCCACTTCGGATACAATTGAAGGAGTTCATGGATGAGCAAGCTAAGATCAACAAGGACACCTTCACCAAGTTCAAGACCATAGACAAGGTGTTGGAGAACATCGATAGCAAAGTGACGGAGGTCGGAAGTTCCAATCATCAAGTGCTCAACATGATGAAGATGCTCGAGACGCAAGTTGGACAACTTGCGGGGGCGCCTCACTAATGATGAAGGGAAGCTTCCGGGACAACCCAAAAGTCCCGAATCGGCGAAGGCCATTCAAACACGTTCGGGGAAGGAGACCGAAGATCCGGAACGTTCCGCGGGAGCAAGGAAGCTTAAACCGTCCACCGAGGTGGAAGGAGCTGCTAAAGAGAAGGTTACGGGGATCGTCACCGAGGAACCCGAATTCGAGATGCCGGAGGATGACACGAGGATACCGCAACTCAAGCCACGCTACTTCCGAGGTAAACTTGACAACCACTTTGAGAAGTTTGTGGAAGTTGTGCGTAGACTTAGCATCAACATGCCGTTACTAGATGCCCTACAAGTACCTACATATTCTCGTTACTTTAAATATATACTTGCAAATAAATATGAGATAGCAACACTCGGGGTAGATCATGTCAAAATGTCCGAGGAGTGTAGTGCAGCTATTGCTTATGGGCTAGAGAAGCAAAAAGACCCCGGGTGCCCTACAATTCCATGTTCAGTTGGTTCTTTCAACTTCGAGAAGGCGTTATGCGACCTTGGAGCTAGTGTGAGTGTCATGCCGAGGGATGTGTTCGAGAAGCTACGCCTACCGATGGAGCCTACGGGAATATGTTTGGAGTTGGGAGACAACTCCATTCGCTATCCCTTGGGCATTGCTCGAAGATGTACCCGTGAAGATTGGACACCACTTCATCCCCGTCGACTTCGTTGTGCTCGAGATGGGAGAGAGGGAGAAGCCGCCGCTCATCCTAGGGAGGCCGTTCCTCAAGACCGTGGGAGCTACTATTGATGTTGGCAAGGGGGAGATCATGTTCGATATCAACGGAGAAAGGAGTTCCTTCAAGTTCCGTCCAAGGATTGAGGCATGCAACATGATTGGAGTGAAGGGAGAACCAAAACAAATGGAGGCGCTGAAAAAGAAGAAGGAGCCGAAAAAAATGAACGTAACGAAAATTAAAGAAGGTGTTGCATCCGTCAAGAAAAAGGAAGAGAAGCAGCCTGTGAAGACCAAAAAAATGACTAAGCCAACTAAGCCGGAAGTCAAGCCCGCGCCCAAGATGGTGCGGAAGTGGGTACCCAAGATTGCAACGCCCGCAAAGAGCGTTGATCCGGAGTAATCAAGTGAAGAAGTCTAGCTATAGACTATAAACGAAGCGCTAGGCGGGAGGCAACCCGTTTCGTCAAGTCAAGTCAAGAATAAGCTACCGGGAGGACAACCCGATTCCAGGTTTTTTCGAGTATTTTTAATAATTTAGTTTTTGAGTTTTATTACGCAAAGACATTAGACTTAGAAGTGGTTGAACAATATTAGAGACATAATTCTTGATTGAATGATTGCTTTATCATAAACCCTTTGCATGAACCCTCCTATGTGCTTGTTTGATTCTTTTCTTTTCGAGAGACCCCTCAACCAAATAATTTCAGAACCTTAGCTCAACCTTTCACCCTCATTATGGTGCTGAGGTTGGCTTATTTTTCATGCTAAAACCACACGAGTAGAGCCACGATTTATATTCAAGTGTTATAAAAATTCAGCACGTGGTAGGACTCGCGTGAACCTAGAAATCAAAGCTTTTGGTTGGGTTTAAAAATTTTTTTATCCTTGGTTTCTCTAGGATTAGAATTTTTCTAAGCCCATTCTAATTTTGTTTCATTCAAAATCTTTCTTATTTAGCCAAAATTAGAACCTAAACCTATGCCCCCATGATCAAGCCGGGAAAACGTTCGCTCTCAACCGATGAAAGCAAACTTTACCGGTGTGACCAAAATCGACGTAGTCGAAAAATATTTTCGACTTACATTTGTTTTAATGGTTTAAAAACTTCTCTAAAATTATGCTCAAGCTCTTGCATGGCTCTGAAAAATATTTTAAAATTCGAATTAGAGGAGTGCTTAACCTTAAACACACCTAAATGGAGGCAATCAAGTTTGAATTAATCATGCATGCACCATTGGATTCCCTTTTATCAACTTTTACCAATTCCACATGCAAAGGACAAGCATGGTGGGCAGCAAGCATCAACTTTGCAGGATTTACATGGTGGCATGTGAAGCAAGTGGAGCTAGGGAGCATGGACATGACCCAAAGCATGGAGCATCAAGTGGGAGGACCAATAATTCAAGAAAAGGAGTGGACGAGAGCGTTTGGGCGGTGCAACTCGTGGAGCACGCGGGCGGGGAAAGTTGCGGGAGGCGAAATGATCGTGCTGGGGAGAAAGACGCGCCGAGGAGGAGGTGGAAGACCCCCGGGCCGGCCGGCCCGAGCCGGCCGGCCTCGCCCTATAAATGGCGTCCCCCGGCGCCCGTCTTGCGCAGCAAGCTTCCCTCTCCTTCCCTTGTTTGTGTGTTCAAGTTTGTGTGCTCAGAACCTCCGTAGACTTAGCCAACCATCCCAAGCTTGAAAGCTCAAGAAAAATCCACATCCTTAATCCACTCAAAGTCCACATCCGAAGCAAAGAGTTTAAGTGCCTAGTTTACCGGTTGCAACCCGGATTTTTAGTTGAAGAAAGAGTGCAGCAACCATGTGGAAGAAGACCACAAGTCTCTTCTCTAAGAAGAAGAGTTCGTCGTCGTCCAACCCGTCATCAACCACATCTTCGAGGAGGCACTCGGTTTCCGAGTCTCCCCGGAGCATGGAGACGGACACGGCACCACCGAGGAGGAACGACGCTCTCCTCCTTGGTGGTATGAGGGCTGCGAGAAGCACTTCCATGAGGTTCACCGAACCTCGTGGGCACATGGAGGAGCAGCCCGCGCCACCACGACGATCGACTCGCTCAACCGCACCACCTCCTTACACCCCGACACAATCTTCGTACGGCTTCATCATCTTGTCGGCGGAGGAGGAGGATAGGCTCGCAAATCTTGAGAAGAGGCTTGTGCCAAACGTCGAGCTCGACGACCAAGCACTCCACACCTTGGGTTTTCGCACCGACATATACTACATGTTGGGGCACCTCGGGTGGGTTCGGTTCTCCAACGGAATATCGGTGGATACCCACTTGGGTTACGCCTTGGAAATTTTAATGACTATTGCACCCATCGTTGATGATGATGGGGTGCAAAGCTTGTCATTCCGGTTGGAGGGAATCGAGCAAGTGGTTCCCTACGAGCACGTTAGGGAGCTGCTTGGATTCCACAAGGGAGCTCCGGAGAAAGTTGACGTGCCTCCCGGCATGTTGGCGGAATTTTGGGGCATGATCTCCGGAGATGCCCATCAACAACGCAAAAGCATCCGCAACCCCATTATCCGGATATTTCACTCTTGGATGTGCAAGAGGGTATTGGGGAGGATGAGGGAAACAAAGGTGACCGACACGGAATTGAATTGGCTATACTCGGCTGTAATTGCCAGGCAGCCAATTGACCCCTCTTACCTCATGATCAACCGTTGGTGTTGTGAAGCAACATCGGGGGCTGGTGATATTGGTTCGGGGTGTTACCTCTCCATGTTGGCCTTTTCCTTGCGACCGGGGATCGCAAGAAACCCCGCTCACCTTTTGCGCGGTACCTCTCTCGGTTTTGAGTACTTGCGGCAAGGCAAGTACATTAGTGGAGATGAGAGAAGAGGTTATCGATTGGCCATTGTAAACCTCCCCCTTCCGGAGGAGAGGCTTAGGCTTTTCACCGAAGGAAGGGAAGATTGGTTGGAAGAGGGACTACTTGTCCCTGCAAGGAAGAACAAAAGAGGAAGAATCGTAGAGGAGGGAACATCCTCCGCACAAGCGAGTGGAGCACAACCCAATGTGCAACCATCCGGCGGGGTTCCTCCTCCGCCAAGTTATTACGGAGGGTCTCAACAACAAGCATGGGGGGGGTGGTGCACCGGTACCCCCACAAAATTATGTTGTGCCCAACGCTAACTTCGCGGAGTCCTACGCTCATCATCCCCAACCACAACAAAGCATGGCTATTATTGGAGGGTATGCTGCAAGAAATGCTCAAAATATCGCAGCCATCCAATCCAACGCAGCTCAACTCGGTGAAGGCAACGCAAATATTGCCTTTGAACTTGGACGCCTTCACCTTGTGGAGCCAAATCAATTTGACGGAGGAAGCGTTCATTCATATTATCAGCAAGGGTATTATTATCAAGACTATCAACATCAACCACCGGCGGAGGACTAGAAGATTTAGGAACTTTAGTTTTCTTTTCTTCTCTTTTCCTCTGTAATTTTCAGCTTTTGCTTATGTGTGTTTGCGTAGTATTTTTCTGTTTTTATTTAAATTTCAGCAAGCATGTTAGTTTATTTTCAGTGTGTATTTCAACTTGATATCACTATTAATAAAGTCACCACCTTGATTATATCATTGGAGAAGTTACAAAATTCGTGCCATGATGATATATGATTAAAATTGCAGCTTTGTTCATCTTTGTAGTTGATTTATGCATGTTTAAGCTAGTGCTCTCTTAAAAATGCAGATCTGAATTTATTTAAATGCTAGCTTAATTTTCAGCGGAGGTTATGATTAAAATAAAGACCCATAGTGTTTTATGTGCTCTCAAGTTATGAATAGATTGAAGATGTCTTTTATGCTCAAAAATATTGCTAACCTTGTCACAAATATAACTTGTGTGTTGCTCAACCTATCCAAAGCCTTATATATATTTGAGTGCATGAACCTTAATGTACAAGATTTATTTTTGAGTGAGTTATTGCAGGCCATGATTTCTCTGGCCCGAGACTAAGAAGTTGGTCATTTCGTTTTTGCGTATCTATCTTTTTGCTAGCCTTTTATCCGTGCATTGTGTATCCCCGCATCGGTGATCTCACAAACTTCGCCGGATATCCACCCTCAAACCAAATATCATCTCTTTGTGATTACCTCCTTGACCACAACCTATCGTTGAGAATGGATCATCAATTCAAGGAAGATCGCAAGACGGTGCCAACGTTGAAGATTTCAAGTATCTCTTCAAGGAAAAATATCTCCAGCACCTACCTTATTTTTCGCCTCTTTGCTCGAGGACGAGCAACGTCTAAGCATGGGGGAGGAGGTAGGTACGGTGCAGTCTTAGAGTTCAAAAGGGAGTATTTTAAAAAAAAATATATAATGATGAAAGAAAAAAAAATCCAGTGATATTCATGACTTTCAAGGTATAAAAAATCAAAACTTCGTTGTGAAGGTCATGGACTGAATAAATGACGAGGAAAGAAAAAAATGAAAAAAAAGAAAAGAATGAGAAATATAAGAAAGAAAAAAAATATATTCGTGCGTAAAGTGAACTCCCCGGTTCTCTAAGAGTGCATTCAAGGCTTCAAGATAAAAAGATCCATTCTCATTTTCCAACCATGTGCAATCCGATAACAAGGACTTCTTTTGTGCCTTGGGATCACTCTTTGCCATTTGCACATGTCCACTCATCTAAAGTGTGTGTATTTTTCTCTTTCCCCTCCTTGATTTAACATTATTTTCCAATGACCTTTTTGACGAGTCTCGGTAAGACCATGAGAAGCTTGTCTTGTTTTGACAACACCTCATTTATAAATTCTTGTTAGGACTAAACTTTCCCAAAGCTCCATATAAAGCCTACCACATATATATGAGAGGGAAAGGAGTAGAATATATAGGCTTGAGAGACAAGTGAGATGAGAGTTTATGAGCAATACACGAGATGATTTAAATTTGTGAATTTGGTTTAGCTTTTCTTATCTCGTTCTTCATTTCAAAAATTTCGAGATCCATTCAAAACTTTGTGAGCATGTTAATACTTGTGGGATAAGCTTAATAAGAATCTACCCTCCGTGGAGATGAAGGCTAGTACATTATGGAACTTTAATGAATTAATATTTCGAGAGCATTATGTTTTCTCATGTATGATCAAATGCAAAGTTTAAACATTGTTTAGCAATGATGATATCCATCGAAGGCTTACTCGAGGACGAGCAAGGTTTAAGCATGGGGGAGATGTTGACGGTGAAAATCCGTCAACCTAGCCATGAGTTTACCTTCGGTGTTGGCATTAGTTTTATACCTTATCCATTGGTACTAACCCCCGTGATATAACAAGTTCACATGTACATGTCGTTTTTGGAGTTTAATGTTTATGCAGGGATTTAGTGTTGAATGCAAGACTTTCGGGATAAGTTCATCAAGCACCTCATGACAAGACCTTGAAGCCCCGAACAAGTCATGCAATGAAGCAAAATTAACTCCAAGAAGCGGGGGACTTGATCCGAGAAGACGACAAACTCCGGGGACCCGACGGAAAAGTGCTTGAATCTTCCAAGACAAGGAGTTGAGTCCAATTCGAGAGAGAAACCGACGACATGGACCCGTATGCGAAGGGGGAAACATCCGGGAAGCAAGGGAACCGACCTCGGGCAAAGGAGCCCGTGGGCCGGGCCTAAATGGGCCCCGGCCGGCCGGCCCCGGTGCGGTCGGCCCCGGGCCCATTTAGGGCCCAAATCCGACGCCCTTTGCCCTAGCCGCCAATCGGGCTATTTATAGTCCCCCGACCGAGAGCCACGCGGGAAGATTTCGTCTTCGGCCGCCGAGAAGCGAGAGAAGATAGGGACACCATCTAGGAGAGGAGAGGGTCGAGCTAGTTGACTAGGGTTTCCCCTAGCCGACGTGGGAACCTTGCAAGGAAGACCACGTCGGAGTTCCCGGAGCTAGAAGCAAGATCAAGGAAGGATCCCGGTGGTGATCTTGTGTATGTATCATTGTTATAGTTGAATTATCAAGTTGAATCTTTTCTCAGCGATCAAGTGTTTCCTCGAAGATTTCGTTTTTCGATCGGCTTTGCTTATTTCAATTCTATTCTCGGGATAGATTACATAGGGTGTTCTTGTAGCCGCGGTGGCTAGAGGTACACACGGATCTTCCGAAAGAATCTCGACTTGTCTTTTGACTCGCCCCTAAACTCCCCGCATGAATAGGGATACGTTGTGACGAACGGGGGTCTCGAAAGGCGGATGTTTTCGGATTTGGACGGGAAACCACGATTTAAAGAGGCTTTTATTAAGATTCGATTTGCTACTTCTTCTTTTGCTTGGAACTTCAACAAAAGGCTTACCCCGATCTCTCTAGATCGGTTTATCTACCCAATCTTACTTTGTTTTCTCCGGTTTTTAGTAGATTAGATTCGTTTTGTGTCTTTTACTTAGATGCATTAGGTCTTTTATTGATTATTGAAGATTACTTGGCTTTAATAGATTAAGTCTTGCGTCACACATTTGTTCCACGGATTCGATACCTTGGGTTCACCACTCGAGGGAAGAAGGGTCCCTTGACTACGACGGGAGACTTGTACGCTTGCGAGTCACGAACGAACTTTGATACAATTATTAACCGTCAACAGCATAACTTTTGTATCTTATTCATTGGTACTAACCCCCGTGGTATAACAAGTTCACTTGTGCATGTCGATTTTGGAGTTATGTGTTTACGCAGGGTTTTAACGTTGAATGCAAGACTTTCGGGATAAGTTCATCAAGCACCTCATGACAAGACCTTGAAGCCCTGAACAAGTCATGCAATGAAGCAAACTTAACTCCAAGAAGCTGGGGACTTGATCCGAGAAGACGACAGACTCCAGGGACCTGACCAGAAAAGTGCTGAATCTTGCAAGACAAGGAGTTGAGTCCAATTCGGAGAGAAACCGACAACATGGACCTACATGCGAAGGGGGAAGCATCCGGGAAGCAAGGGAACCGACCTCGGGCAAAGGAGCCCGCGGGCTGGGCCTAAATGGGCCCGAGCCGGCCGGCCCGGGCCCGGTCGGCCCAGGCCCATTTAGGGCCCAAACCCGTCGCCCTTTGCCCTAGCCGCCAATCGGGCTATTTATAGTCCCCTGACCGAGAGCCACGCAGAGAAAAAGTCGTATTCCGCCGCCGAGGAGAAGAGAAGCTTGAGGGACACCAAGTTGAAGATGAGGGTCGTGCTAGTTGTCTAGGGTTCCCCTAGCCGACGTGGGAACCTTGCATGGAAGACCACGTCGGAGCTCCGGAGCGAGGATCAAGATCGAGGGAGGGCCCCGGTGGTGATCTTGTTCATGTAATCATTCATGGTGAAGTTTGTAAGTGAATCCGATTTCTAGCGATTAAGTGCCTTCTCGATGATTTTGTTTTCTTCTTGGTTTTGCTTCTTCTACGATCTAGTTTGCGGCTAGATTACATAGGGTGCTCTTGTAGCCGCGGTGGCTAGAGGTGCATACCGGACCGGCCAAGTGATTTCAACTTGTTCTATCGAACTCGCCCTAAGCTCCCCGCATGAATAGGGATACGTTGTGACGAACGGGGGTCTCGAAAGGCGGATGTTTTCGGAGTCGGATGGGAAGGCCACAATTTAAAGATGCTTTTAATGAGATTCGCTTTGCTATCTTCATCTATCTTGTTTGGAGCTACAACATAAGCATGATCTAGATTCTCTAGATTGGTTATCTCTTGCTTTCTCTTGTTACCTCTTTAGTAGATTAGATTAGATTCGTTTTCTTTATGAGTTAGTAGATTAGATGCAACTTGTCTTCATAAGATAGCTTACCTTGCTTTACTAGATTGAATCCTTGCGTTGCACATTGTTCCACGGATTCGATACCTTGGGTTCACCACTCGAGGGAAGAAGGGTCCCTTGACTACGACGGGAGACTTGTCCGCTTGCAAGTCACGAACGAACTTTGATACAACTATTAACCGTCAACAAGCCCCTTTTTCTGGCGCCGTTGCTGGGGAACAAGCAATCAAGATCCGATCTAGTATCGCTTATCTTTCAGTTTTTCTTTTGATTTTCTTTTGCATCTCTTATGTTTTATCATTCTCAAAAAGAAAAAATTTTTTCAATCTAATCTAGTTTTGATTAACCCTAGTTCTTATGTTTAGATTTTTGTTTTATCACTAACCCTAACCGGAGATGGTTGGCTACCTCTCCAAGAAACCCAAACTTTTTTGTGGATGATCCAGGAAAACTTTACAGGCAAAGGTGACGTGCAACACAAGCTAAAGGATTGGAAACCCTAGATCCAAAGTCGAAGGACCGTCAAAATCTCCAAGGGAATCACCACCTCCAAGTCAAGACGCCGGAAGGCCGTTCAAGATCAAGAAGAGGATGGAGAAGATGGAGATGCAGAAAGAAGCTCAACACCTAAAGGCTGCCAAGGCAAGATCCACATGCGAAGTGTTCATCGTGATGAAGATGCTAGACGCAAGTGGGACAACTTGCCGGGCGCCCTATGGGTAACAAAGAAGAATATCCGAGACAACTCCAAGGTCCCAAGACGGCGAAGGCTACTCAAACTCATTCGGGAGAGATGAAGGATCACACTAGAGACCATTAAGATCACGACCGAAGGACCGGAGTTCGAGATGCCGAGCCACAAGGAAGATATTGCATCCGTCAAGACCAAAGGACAAAGCCAGCCTGTGAAGACCAAAAAAAAATTGACTAAGCCAAAGTGGGTACCCAAGATTGCAACGCCCGCAAAGAGCGTTGATCCGGAGTAATCAAGTGAAGAAGTCTAGCCATGGACTATAAACGAAGCGCTAGGCGGGGAGGCAACCCGTTTCGTCGAGTCAAGAATAAGCTACGGGAGGACAACCCGATTCCAGGTTTTTCAAGTCTTTTTAATAATTCAGTTCTGAATTTTACTACGCAAAACATTAGACTTAGAATGGTTGAACAATATTAGAGACATAATTCTTGGTTGAATATTTTGCTTGATCATAAACCCTTTACATGAACCATCCTATGTGATTGTTTGCTTCTTTTCGAGAAACCACAACCAAAACCAAAAAATTTCAGAACCTTAATCAACCTTTCAACCTCATTATGGTGCTGAGGTTGACTTGTTTTTCATGCTAAAAACACACGAGTAGAGCCACGACTTGTATCTAGATGTTATTTAAATTCCAGCACGTGGTAGTTCTCGCGTGAACCTAGAAACTTGATTTTTGGTTGGTTTAAAAATCCATATCCTTGGTTTCTCTAAGATTAGAATTTTTCTAAGCCTCACTTAATTTTATTTCATTCAAAATCTCTCTCATCTAATCAAAATTAGGACTTAAACCTATGTCCCCATGATCAAGCCGGGAAAAGCTTGCTCTCAACTAATGAAGGCAAACTACACCGGTGAGACCGAAATCGACGTAGTCGAAAAATATTTTTGACTTACATTTGTTTTTAATGGTTTAAAAACTTCTCTAAATTTATGCTTGAGCTCTTGCATGGCTCTGAAAAATATTTTTAAATTTCGAAATTAGAGGAGTGCTTAGCCTTAAACACACTTAAAGGGAGGCAATCTAGTTAACCTAACCATTCATGCACCATGATACATCACGGGATGCCCCTCCAACATATTTAAACCACATGCAAAGTACAAGCATGGGGGGCAGCCAAGGCTTTGTTTTGTAGGAATATCATGGATGCATGTGAGGCAAGGGAGTATGGAAGTGAGTCAAAGCGAAAACATCAAGTGGAAGGAGCAATATTGCAAGCGAAGGAGTGGACGGGAACGTTGGGAAGGTGTACGCGATCACGAAGCAACATGAATGCACTAGAGAAGAACCAAGCCAAGAGGAGGAGAGAGGTAAGTCTTTCATCCAACTCTTTGTTCGTGTGCTCTAGTTCGTAGGCCGGAATCACCCTAGACTTAGCCATCCACCGCGTTTGTTTCGTGCAATAAATCACATCCTTAATCCACTCAAAGTCCAGACTCCAAAATAATATTTGTGTACTTTGTTACCGGGTGAAAACCCCGGATATTTATTTGTGAGGGAGAGTGCTGCAATCATGGAAGAAAACTACAAGCCTTTTCACCGAAGAAGAAGGGATCATCGTCGTCTAAGCCATCATCGACAACCTCTTCGAGGAGGCACTCGTTTCCGGGTTTCCTCGGAGTATGGAGGAGGACACGGCACCGCCGAGGAGGAACCACTCTTCTCCTTGGTGGCATGAGGGCCACAAAAACTCGTTTATTAGGTTCACCAAACTTCAATAACATATGGAGGAGCCGCCCGTCCGACCTCACCACTTGACACGATCATCCGCTCCACCTCCATATGCTCCGCGGTATTCCGAGGGGTATGTCATCATGACGGAGGAGGAGAAGAAGCTCGCTCGCCTTAAGTAGAGGCTTGTAGCGAACGTCGACATTGACGACCAAGCTCTCCACATATTGGGTTTCACACGGGACACCGGTGCAATTCTCTAACGGAGTGTCGGCAAACACCCACAAGGAATTCGCCTAGGAAATTTTCATGACCATGGCGCATACCCTTGATGAAGGAGTGCTGAGTCTCTCATTCCGTTTGGAGGGAGCCCACAAGTGGAGAAGAAGGAAGACATCGTCGGAAGGGTAACCTTGATCAATGATGCTATTTCTAGCACCTTGATGAGGTAATCTCCTTTCATCCATGGGTTGCAATCGATCTTGAGATGTAATCGCACTTTGTTGGATTATCTATCTATCATCTTGTGTTGAAAATACTTTAATGCTTAAGGCTAGCAACCATGCCGTAAAGGGAGTATAGGCCTCAATGCTTCCTTGGATCCATTCAACACAATCCCCGATAGATTAGATTGGCTTTCATGTTCGAAACGATTACATGTTCTAGTATCATAGACCCATGGGCGAGTGTCCCCTATTTTCAAAAGGGAGCTCCGGAACAAGTATGTGCATGAAGGCACATGGGAAGTCTTTTGGAGTATGATTACGGGAAGAGACCATCAACGAAGAAATACTATCCGGAACCCCATCATCCAAGTATGTCGCTTTTGTGAAAGTGGATTTTTGGGAGAACAAGAGAGACATAGATAACCAACACGGAGTTGAATTGGATTTACTCGCAGCCAATCAACCCTACTCACCTAACCGGTGGTGTTGTTTGCAACATCGAGTTCGGAAGATATTGGTTCGGGGTGTTGCCTCTCCATATTGGCTATCTCTTTAAAACCGGGTATTACAAGGAACCCGAATCATCTCCTACCCGGGACTTCCCTAGGAATAAATGAAGAAAGGAAATATATAAGTGAAGATGAGAGAGGAGGCTTCCGAGTGGCCTAGGTGAATTTGCCCCTTCCGGATTGAAGATTAAGACTTTTCTTGAGGGGAAGAAGATCGGTTAGAGGAATGACTTCTTGTGCCGGCGAAGAAAAAAAAATAATAAAAGAAAAGAATTATAGGAGAAGGATCTTCTATGGCCCAAGAAGGAGGTGCACAACAAAATTATGTTCCACAATTCGGAGAAATTCCGGCATCGCCAAATTACTACGGTGGTGTACCAATGCAAGCATGGGGGAGTGGTGCAGTCATACCCCCACCATTTTTGCGGTGTCCAACGTAGCCTTTGCGGAGCCATATGTACACCTTCCTCAATCACAACAAAATGTGGCCACCATTGGAGGATACGCTGCAAGAAACATGCAAAATATTGCAGCCATCCAAACCAATGCAAACCAAATGGGTGAAGGTAATGCAACATTCGCTTATGAGCTTTGACACCTTCACCTAGCACCGTCAGACAATTCATAGGAGTAGTGGTGCATTCCTATTACAAGTAAGGGTACAACAACCAAGATTATCAATATCAACCATCGGCGGAAGATTAGAGAGAGGAGGAGCTTTAGTTATCTTTCCTTTACCCCTTTTCTTTAATTTTCAGCTTGTTTGCGCCTATGTTTGCGTAGTATTTTCAGCTTTGCTTTAATTTTCAGTTTTTAGTTTAATTTTCAGCGTGTGTCTTAGTTTTTATTTTCATCATGAATAATGTCACCACCAAGTTTTTACCTTTGGTAAAGTTACAAAGTTTGTGCCATGATGATATATGATTATAATTGCCGCTTTGTTTATCTTTGTAATTGATTTATGCATGTTTAACCTAGTGCTCTCTTAAAAATACAAATCTGAAATTATCTAAATGCTAGCTCAATCTTCAGCGGAGATTATGATTAAAATAAAGACCCATAGTGTTTTATGTGCTCTCAAGTTATGAATAGATTAAAGATGTCTTTTATGCTCAAAAATATTGCTAACCTTGTCATAAATATCACTTGTGTGTTGCTCAACCTATCCGAGCCTTATATATATTTGAGTGCATAAACCTTAGTGTACAAGATTTATTTTTGAGTGCGTTATTGCAGGCCATGATTTCTCTGGCCCGAGACTAAGAAGCTGGTCATTCCGTTTTTGCGTATCTATCTTTTTGCTAGCCTTTTATCCGTGCATTGTGTATCCCCGCATCGGTGATCTCACAAACTTCGCCGGATATCCACCCTTAAACCAAATATCATCTTTTTGTGATTACCTCCTTGACCACAACCTATCCTTGAGAATGGATCATCAATTCAAGGAAGATCGCAAGACGGTGCCAACGTTGAAGATTTCAAGTATCTCTCCAAGGAAAAATATTCCGGTACCTACCTTATTTTTTTCGCCTCTTTGCTCGAGGACGAGCAACGTCTAAGCATGGGGGAGGAGGTAGGTACGGTGCAGTTTTAGAGTTCAAAAGGGAGTATTTTAAAAAAAATATATATATAATGATGAAAGAAAAAATTCGGCGATGTACGTGACTTCCAAGGTGAAGAAAGAAAAAATATATATATATATATAAGAAAGAAAGAAAGAAAGAAAGAAAGAAAGAAAGAAAAGAATGAGAAATATGAGAAACAGAAAAAATATATATGTGCGTAAAGTGAACTCCCCGGTTCTCTAAGAGTGCATTCAAGGCTTCAAGTTAAAAAGATCCATTCTCATTTTCCAACCATGTGCAATACGATAACGAGGACTTCCTTTGTGCCTCGGGATCACTCTTTGCCATTTGCACATGTCCACTCATCTAAAGTGTGTGTATTTTTCTCTTTCCCCTCCTTGATTTAACATTATTTTCCAATGACCTTTTTGACGAGTCTCGGTAAGACCATGAGAAGCTTGTCTTGTTTTGACAACACCTCATTTATAAAATCTTGTTAGGACTAAACTTTCCCAAAGCTCCATATAAAGTCTACCACATATATATGAGAGGGAAAGGAATAGAATATATAGGCTTGAGAGACAAGTGAGATGAGAGTTCATGAGCAATACACGAGATGATTTAAATTTGTGAACTTGGTTTAGCTCTTTTCTTTATCTTGTTCTTTATTTCAAAAATTCTGAGATCTATTTAAACTTGGTGAGCATGTTAATACTTGTGGGATAAGCTTAATAAGAATCTACCCTCCGTAGAGGTGAAGGCTAGTACATTATGGAACTTTAACGAATTAAACTTTTGAGAGCATTATGTTTTTTTTTCATGTATGATCAAGTGCAAGGTTTAAACATTGTTTGGCAATGATGATATCCATCGAAGGCTTACTCGAGGACGAGCAAGGTTTAAGCATGGGGGAGATGTTGACGGTGAAAATCCGTCAACCTAGCCATGAGTTTACCTTCGGTGTTGGCATAACTTTTGTATCTTATTCATTGGTACTAACCCCCGTGGTATAACAAGTTCACTTGTGCATGTCGGTTTTGGAGTTATGTGTTTACGCAGGATTTTAACGTTGAATGCAAGACTTTCGAGATAAGTTCATCAAGCACCTCATGACAAGACCTTGAAGCCCTGAACAAGTCATGCAATGAAGCAAACTTAACTCCAAGAAGCCGGGGACTTGATCCGAGAAGACGACAGACTCCGGGGACACGACCGAGAAAAGTGCTTCGAATCTTGCAAGACAAGGAGTTGAGTCCAATTCGGAGAGAAACCGACAACATGGACCTACATGCGGAAGGGGGAAGCATCCGAGAAGCAAGGGAACCGACCTCGGGCAAAGGAGCCCGCGGGCCGGGCCTAAATGGGCCCGGGCCGGCCGGCCCGATCCGGTCGGCCCCGGCCGAGCCCATTTAGGGCCCAAACCCGTCGCCCTTTGCCCTAGCCGCCAATCGGGCTATTTATAGTCCCCTGACCGAGAGCCACGCAGAGAAAAATTCGTATTCCGCCGCCGAGGAGAAGAGAAGCTTGAGGGACACCAACTTGAAGATGAGGGTCGTGCTAGTTGTCTAGGGTTTCCCTAGCCGACGTGGGAACCTTGCATGGAAGACCACGTCGGAGCTCCGGAGCGAGGATCAAGATCGAGGGAGGGCCCCGGTGGTGATCTTGTTCATGTAATCATTCATGGTGAAGTTTGTAAGTGAATCCGATTTCTAGCGATTAAGTGCCTTCTCGATGATTTTGTTTTCTTCTTGGTTTTGCTTCTTCTACGATCTAGTTTGCAGCTAGATTACATAGGGTGCTCTTGTAGCCGCGGTGGCTAGAGGTGCATACGGACCGGCCAAGTGATTTCAACTTGTTCTATCGAACTCGCCCTAAGCTCCCCGCATGAATAGGGATACGTTGTGACGAACGGGGGTCTCGAAAGGCGGATGTTTTCGGAGTCGGATGGGAAGGCCACAATTTAAAGATGCTTTTAATGAGATTCGCTTTGCTATCTTCATCTATCTTGTTTGGAGCTACAACATAAGCATGATCTAGATTCTCTAGATTGGTTATCTCTTGCTTTCTCTTGTTACCTCTTTAGTAGATTAGATTAGATTCGTTTTCTTTATGAGTTAGTAGGTTAGATGCAACTTGTCTTCATAAGATAGCTTACCTTGCTTTACTAGATTGAATCCTTGCGTTGCACATCGTTCCACGGATTCGATACCTTGGGTTCACCACTCGAGGGAAGAAGGGTCCCTTGACTACGACGGGAGACTTGTCCGCTTGCAAGTCACGAACGAACTTTGATACAACTATTAACCGTCAACACCCTCTACCGCCTACTCAAGAAGCACGAGCGCTTCTCCTGGACCACCGAGGCCCAGGATGCGCTCGACAAGCTAAAGGCGTCTCTGACACACGCCCCGATCCTCACGCCGCCCCAGGACGGCGAGCCCCTGCAGCTCTACGTGGCCGCAACCACCCAGGTAGTAAGCGCCGTGATCGTTGTGGAGCGCACGGAGGAGGGGCATGCCTTGCCTGTGCAGCGGCCAGTCTACTACATCAGCGAGGTCCTCTCGGACACAAAGACGCGCTACCCACAGGTCCAGAAGTTGCTATACGCGGTAGTCCTTGCGCGGCGCAAGCTCCGCCACTACTTCGAGGCCCACCCCGTCACGGTGGTCTCTTCCTTTCCGCTAGGGGAAATCATCCGCAACCCCGACGCCGCGGGAAGGATCGCCAAGTGGTCCGTGGAGCTGATGGGCGAAACGCTCGCCTACGCCCCACGCAAGGCTATCAAGTCGCAAATTCTGGCGGATTTCGTCGGCCGAGTGGACGGACACACACGGCCGCCCCCACAAATCCGGGCAGAGGCCGGACTGCGTTCTTCGACGGCTCGGTGATGAAAACGGGAGCGGCGCGGGCCTACTCTTCGTGTCACCCCTCGGGGAGCACATGCGCTACGCAAGGTGCGCCTCCACTTCCCCGCGTCCAACAATATGGCCGAGTACGAGGCCCCCTCTCCGCGGCCTCAAAATCGCCATTGAGTTGGGCGTCAAGCGCCTCGACGTGCGGGGGGACTCGCAGCTCGTGATCGATCAAGTCATGAAGAACGCGAGCTGCCATGATGACAAGATGGAGGCCTACTGCAAGGCCGTGCGAGCCCTCGAGGACAGGTTCTACGGCATCGAGCTCAACCATGTGCCTCGAAGGTACAACGAAGTGTCGGACGAGCTCGCCAAGATCGCGTCCGGGCGGATCACCGTCCCCCCGAACGTTTTCGCGCGTGACATCGCTCAACCCTCGGTCGTCTTCGAGCCCTACCCCTCGAATCACGACGGACCCTCGGGGGCTCCCTCGAACCCAGTGGGTGCGGAGCCCATGGACGAGGACCCCTCGAACGAAGCGTACGTACTCTCCCTTCTCGAGGGGTACGGCTCTCACGAAGCCGACGTGATGGACATCGAGCCGGCCCCCGTCCAGGCGGACTGGCGGGAGAAATACATCGCCTGGATCGCTCGAGGGGAACTCCCCGCAGACCGGGCCGCGGCTAGGCGCATCGCTAGGATGGCCAAGTCTTTTGCCCTCATCGACGGCGAGCTGTACAAGCGCGCCGCTTCCGGCATCCTATAGCGGTGCGTGCCAATTCCCGAGGGGCGCGAGCTCCTACGGGACATCCATGCGGGGATCTGTGGCCACCATGCCGCACCCCGCACCCTCGTCGGCAACGAGTTCCGCCAAGGCTTTTACTGGCCTACCGCGGTCGCGGACGCCAGCGAAATCGTACGCACCTGCGAAGGGTGCCAGTTCTACGCCCGCAAGTCCAACTTGCCCGCCCACGCCCTACGGACCATCCCCCGTCACATGGCCGTTCGCCGTGTGGGGGCTGGACATCGTCGGGCCCCTGCGGAAGGCGCCCGGGGGCTTCACCCACTTGCTAGTCGCGATTGACAAGTTCTCCAAGTGGGTGGAGGTGCGCCCCATCACGAACCTAAGGGCCGAGCGGGCGGTGACATTCTTCACCGATATCGTCTACCGCTTTGGAGTGCCAAACTCCATCATCACGTACAATGGGTCCCGGTTTACGGGCGGAAGTTCTTGGAGTTCGCGACAAGTTCCACATCCGTGTGGATCGGGCACCGTGGCGCACCCACGGACCAACGGCCAAGTGGAACGTGCCAACGGCATGATCCTACAAGGCCTAAAACCCAGAATTTTCGACCAGCTCAACAAATCTGGGCGAAAATGGCTCCAAGAACTACCAGCGGTCGTGTGGAGCCTAAGGACCACCCCAAGCAGAGCCACCGGGTTCACCCCATTTTTTCTAGTCCACGGCGCGGAGGCCGTCCTCCCCACGGATTTAGAATACGGGTCGCCCAAGGTTCGAGGCTACGACGAGGATGCTAACCAGCGAGCCCGCGAGGACTCGCTGGACCAGCTGAACGAGGCACGCCTCGTAGCCTTAATGCATTCCGCGAGGTATCAACAGTCCCTAAGACGCTACCAAGCACGCAAGATACGTCGACGGGACTTCAGCGAGGGGGATCTGGTCCTAAGGCTGCGCCAAGATAACCGAGGGCGCCACAAGCTATCGCCCCCATGGGAGGGACCCTACGTCGTGGTGAAGGTACTCAAACCGGGCACATACAAGCTGGCCAACGAGGACGGCGAAGAGCTCACCAACGCTTGGAACATCCAACAGCTACGTCACTTCTACCCTTAGCTAGGATTTTCGAAGTATTTTTGTTGTAAAAATCACATCGCCAACGCCCCAGTTGGCAACGACTATGTAAATACTCCAAGTCCAATGAAAAGGATAACTCGGCTTTCCCCTGAAACCCAAGTTACCCTCGGGGGCTACTGCGGGGGGCATCCCCCCCCCCCAAAATGGTCCCATTTTTTCGCGCAAAAAGCAAAACAACACGCGCTAAGTTTGTTTCCTACTTCAACCTCGAGCCACGATTCGAACAGGGCGCAGGCGGCACGGCGGAAGGAGCGCGCGAGCTAGAGATAGCCTACACCGCGTGGACATGGCCCTTCTCTCTCGCCTCCAACCCAGCAGGCCCCCTGCGAAAATCGAACTCCCCTAACTAGAATCTACTCAGGAAGAAGGAGAAACAAAAAGCGTGATAAACAAAGAACTTCATTTACAGCAAATGTTTAAGTTCATGAAACAGCTTGTTTATTTACAAAGGCCACGAGGCCAGAATACTGATACACATAAACAAAAAACGGGCCTAGCGCCCAACTGCTTTCAGGCGGGAGGAGCAGCAGCATCAGCGGCGTCCGGGAAGAGGAACTCCTCGAAGGCCTCGGCGAGCGACCCGGCGGCATCGGCAGCGAGCGCATCCACACGCTCCATGGCCACCTCGTCCTCGACGCCCTCGGGAACGATGTACCCTTCCGCCGGCGCCTCGAAGTTAACCTCGTAGTGGGATCGCACCACTCCGAGGGCCTTCGGACGCCCGGGCCGCAACGCCGGCGCATCCGCTCCGTGACGTGGCCGCCAAGGGCGCGCGGGCGGGCGGCCGGCCGAGCTGCCGGCCTGGGCCTCGCCCTCCTCGACAACGCGGCAGGTCTCGAGGGCCGCATCGCGCAGCTCCCGCAGCTCCTGCTCGGAGGAGTTGTAGGAAGCCTGCAGCGCCTCGGCCCGCTCAGCCGCGTGCCCCAGGGCGGTGCGCAAGCCTGGAATCGACAAGACCAAAAGAAATCAGAAAGGGAGAAGCGAACCCTCTAAAGCGAAAAACCAACAAGCAAGAGTCAAATAGTGGCTCACCCTCGACTTGCTTCCTCTCCGACTCAAAGTCGCGGCGGCGGACTCGATCGCCAACTCGAGGCGCTGGACGGTTTCGCCTTGCTCGCGGAGGGCCAGCTCCTGGTTGGCGTTGCTGATGCTGAGCGCGAGCGCCTCGTCCTCGACCTTGGAGAACGCGGCGTTCCGCTCCTCCAGTGACTTCTCCGCCGCCTTGCGAGCGACGCGCTCCCGCTCCCGGCGCCGTCCGGGGCGTCGCCGAGGGCGCCTCGCTCCCCGCCGGAGTCGCCCCTCGGCCCCCGGCGAGCGATGCGCTCTTGCTGGAGCTGCTCCTCAGCGGCGATGAGGGCCGCGGCCTTGGCGTCGAGGGCGGCCCTCAGGTTGTCGGCCTCCTTGGCGCGCTGCTCCAACCCGCGCGCCCGCTTCTCGGCCGGCGGCGCTGTTGCGCCTGCGCCCCCTCGAGCGACGTGCGGAACTCCCGGGTTTCGGCGCGAGCGGTGGCCACCTCTGCCTCCCAGTTGGCGGCCAGCGTCCGCGTCTTCTCTAGGTCCGCGCACGCATTCCACATCGCCTCGTCACGATCGACGAGGGCTGCGCGGACCTGCTCGAGGCTCGAGCGCCGCGGTGCGTCCTGTCCCGAGCTCTCCGGGAGCTCGTCGCACCACGCCATCGCCCGATACGCCAGCCAGTCGTCCGGCGTCCTGAGAGCGTCGGCAAGCGCGTCGAAGGCGCTGCACCGCTCCCGGAGCTGGTGAACCTCGGCGTTCACCCGGTCGAAGGCGTCGTACTTGTCATGGGCACGACGCTCGAGCTCCTGGCAATCACAGAATCGAAGCCCGTAAGCGCCAAGACTTGAATGCAGCGTACGAAAACGAAAGGGAAAAAGGACGAGCAACCATGGCTCACCTGGAAGACGAGCCAGGCCGGGCCGCCATGGACCCGCAGCGCCTCGTTCAGCGCGCGGTTGAGCGTGGCGCCGTGGCTCCGGAGCTCGCCCCAGAGCTCTTGCTCCCCCCTGGCGTCGGCGAACGCGGGGGGGATCCTCGACGACCCCCTCCCCCCGGGCGGGGCGGCCGGCGTGGGAGGACGAGGCCTCGGCACCATGTCCTCGGCCCCCCACCACCATGTGACCCTCGTGCCGCCTCACGAGGGCCCCCGTCCCGGGGCTCGGGGGAGTTCGTGGTGGGCCCGGCCCACCGATTCCACCCGGGCGGCGGAGAGTCGTCCGAGACCTCCACCACCTCCGCCCGAAGATCGCCGGCGGGCGCGGTCGCTTGCGCCGCCTCCGCCGGCACCTCCACCGCGCCTCCGTGGCCACGGGCGCCGTCGTGGCGCCGTGGCCGCCACCTCCGGCCGTACCACCGCATCCACGGGCGCCCCCGCGGCCGCGCCCCGCTCCACCTCCTCCACGGCGGCGGCCTCCGCGGGCGCACCTCCACCACGGCCGCCGCCGCGCCCGTGTCTCCATGACGACCGGTGCCGGCCGCCCCCGGCGACCTCCGGCCGCGCGCCGCGGCGGGCTGATCCGATGGCCGGGGCCTCAAGGCCCCGGGGGCCGGGGCTTGCGAGCTCGCGCCCGCCGCCGTGCTTGTCCCCGGGCGCGACGCCCTTGACGAGCGCCGCCGGGTGGGGATCGATGCGTCCGTCCTCAGCACCTTGGCTGGTGCAAGGGGAGGAACGGTTGGCACCACCCTGCGCAGGCACGGACAAAAGGTTAGGGCACCTAATCATCGACAAATCAAACCAAATGAAAAAGAACGGGCTCCTTACCTCGAAGAGGAAAAGGCCCGTTTCCTTTTCCTCGAGGCCTCAGCAGATGAGGCCGGCACAGCTGTACGCGCAGGCACGCCCGCCCCGTGCGCGGGCGCGACCGACCACCTCCCGAAGGCGCCGCGCGCGCGGGGCACGCTCGCCCCGCATGCGGACACGCCGGCCGTCGCGCCCCCCGATGATGGTGCCGCGCGTGCGGGCACGCTCGCCCGCGCGCGCGAGCACGCTTGCGCGCGCGCATAGGCGCGCTCGCCGCGTGCGCCTCCGTGGCGCGCGCGCGCACCTCCGTGGCGCGCGCGGCACCTCCGCGGCGCGCGCGCGCCCCGATGTCGATTGCCGGCGGCGGACGCCGTGCGCCCGCCCCGGGCGAAGCCGCCCTTGTCGCCGGCGCGGTTCCGGCGACGGGGGCGCGAGGCCGCCACCGTCGGAGGGGCCCTCCCCCTCGGCCTCTTCCTCCTCGTCCTCCTCCGAGGATGAGGGCTCCTCGATCTCCGGGAGGAGAGCCCCCGGCTCCTCGCGCCGCCGCTACTCCGCGGCCCGCCGGTCGCGGCGTGCTTGACGTCGCCTCGCGTGCTCCCTCTTGCGCGCCGCCCGCTCCTCGTCGCTCCCGGCCGCGCCGCCCCGCCGAGCGCACGGGAGTCGGGGGGTGGGTGGAACGGACTTGGCGATGGTGAAGTTCACCACTGCACACATGAGCACCGAAGACACGTCAGGAAGCAGAAGCGAGACCAAGAACTAAAACAAAATCAAGAACCAAACTCACCAGCGGGCCCGTGGGGAGCATCTCAAGGTCCCATGGAGTCCGGCCCGCAGGTGGCGGCACCCGGGTGTCGACAGCGCTCCGCGACCAGGTGAGCGCGTACGGCCGCTTGAGGGGCGTCGGGAGCATCCGCGACCTCGCCAGGTCGACGGGGTTGGCCGCCTCTGTCATCTCGAAGATGCAGAGCGGCCTCTCTATCAACGGCACGATCCGCCGGTGATGAAGGAAGGCGAGGACGCCCATCGCGTTCAGCCCGTGCGCCGCCAGGCGCTGCAGGGCGGCGAGAACGGACTCCTGCCGCCTCCGATGCGGGGCCGTGGACACCCCGTAGCCCCGGGGAGTCGAGCCTCTCCTTGAACACCCGGCGGTGTAGGGGGGGGAGGCCGGGCTCGGCGTTACGCAAGTAGAACCATCCCCGCTCCCGGCCCGGCGTTATTCGTCGTCATGGTGCAGGGGATGTAGACGTCCTTGAATTGCCCCCGCAGGGCAAGCGACATCCCGCCGGCGCGCATCGCGCGGCGGGTCCTTGGCTCCGTCGTGGGCTGCGTGATGAGGTCCGCACGGAAAAGGTGTACCCAGAGCTCCCAATTGACTGGGATCCCCAGGTACCCTTCGCAGACGCCCACGAATGCGCCGCCTGCGAGATCGTGTTGGGGACGAAGTTGTGCAGTTCCACCCCGTAGTAGTAGCACATCGCCCGCATGAAGGTGCTCGCCGGCGCGGTGAAGCCCCGCTCGTGGTAACGGATGAAACTCACCACGTAGCCCTCCGGTGGGTTGGGCTCGCGGTCCGCAGCCGGCGGCACGATCCACTCCGCCGGACGTCCGTCTTCGTTGGCCGCCAGCTGGCCGGCGGCGACCAGCTCGCCAAGGGCCAACTGCGTCACCGTCGACCTCTCCCAGGCATACGGCTCCAGGATCCTAAGGGGAGGCTGAGGCAGCGCCATGGAGAAGGAAAGCTCTAGTGGCGACACCGCGCGGTGGCAGGAGCTAGGCGAAGACGAAGGGGCGGGGGGCTGAAAATGGTGAGATGCCAAGGTAAAAAACCGCCGTCTCCTCCTCCCCGCAGCTTTATAGGCCGACGGGCGAGCTCTCCGGAGCGGACGCCCCGCTAGCATTAACTGCAGTGAATCTTTCCATCGCGTCGACGAGCGGGCCCCACCACGACCACCGCGGCCATGTCATTGCAGGCGGACCATCATTACAGCAAAGACCGGCAGCAACCGAGGCGAAGCGGTCACGTCCGCCCGCCACGCCGCCCACTACGCGCGCGCGCGCGGCGCAGCGCCTAAAAAGGCGCGCCCGCGCTGCAAAACCGCGGCCACGACCGCGAGGCACTTAAATGCCCGGGTCCCTTGCCAAGAAAGGAGAACCCTCGAGCGGGGCGAACCCCCGGCTCGAAACAAAAGCGACCCTTGATGGGATATCAGCGTGAGAAGGTCGCCCGGGACCTGCTCGATGTAGAGCAGGCAACCGCGGGCACCCATGCCACGTAAAACCCTCGAGCGGCACGGGCCCTCGGCTCCAGACAAAAGCGACCCTCGATGGGATATCAGCGTGAGAAGGTCGCCCGGGACCTGCTCGATGTAGAGCAGGCAACCGCGGGCACCCATGCCACGTAAAACCCTCGAGCGGCACGAGCCCTTGGCTCAAGATGACGTCAACCCTCGATGGGATATCGACGTGAGAAGGTCGCCCGGGACCTGCTCGATGTAGAGCAGGCACCGCGGGCACCCATGCCACGCAAAACCCTCGAGCGGAGCGAGCCCCCGGCTCGAGACAATGTCAACCCTCTAAAAGAAGGCACACGCGTGAGAAGGGTCGCCCAGGGCCTGCTTGAAGTAAAGCGGGCATCGCAAGCACCCATGCCGCGCTGTGCTGCCAACCAGCGCCTCGAGGGCTGGCTCGCCCAGACCCCTCGACGGACGCAAACGCGAAAAGACGGGGCTGTCCAGGCACGGCCCCGCACGGCCCTACTGATCAGAGGTTCGAAGCCTGACCCTCGACGGGTTCGAACGGGCGCCTCGGATCGCGAGTTAGGGACGACGAGGGCACGCGCGTTCGAGCCGTTCCTCGAGCCCGTCGGCTCGAGGGTGCCCCACATGTCGTGTTCGAGAGCCAGCGAGGGCAGCTAGCAGGGGGATCCCACCGAGGGAGAGCTTCCGCGCCCTCGGTCCCTAGCGAACGGGACCGAGCCCCACCTAGCAAACCCATGCAAGCGCTTCCATGGACGTGTCTCCGGACCGCGCAGCCTACCCTTATCGAACGGGGCATGGGCGTCCACTTGAACCACCCGCTACCAGCTCGAAGAGGAATCCGCAATTCGCGACCCGCTCGATGGGAGTTGCGGAAACCTCACCCTCCGTCCCGCGGAGGGACGGCGAGGGCGCGTTAAAAAACAAGTCGTCAGGCTCTACTCGATCGCCTCGAACAGGGCCAAGGCTCGGGGGCTTGACGCACGGCTACACCTCCTTGAAACTGCACCTGCCCGAGACAGTGACAGCGGTGCGTGCACCCCCGAAGCCGGCTGAAACACCGCCGATGCCGGTTGGCATATGTGCCACGCCTCTCGACCAAAATTCTCGCGGTTAACCCCTCGGGGAGAACTCACACTCTGCGCAGGCTTCGGGGGCTAGACCCGCGGGTCCGCCGACGCGGCCCCACGGAAAGCGTTCGCAAACAAGGAGGGAAGAACGTCCTATCAGTAGGTTCCAGCATCTGTGGGAGCCTCAATGGCAAACCCGCAGATGCTCGGGGGCTACTGTCGGGGACAGCCCTACGGGTCCCCTTAAACAACGGGGAAATCCTCACTTAAATCCCTGTACCGAAACACATTAAGCCTAACCATGCAGGTGACTAACCATGCAGGACACGGCCCACACCGCGGGACCCCGACGGCCCACCAAGACGGCCCTCTTCGCTCGAGAGCGCGCGCCCCCTCGGGCAGGCTCCGCCCCGTTCGAGGAGCAACGCATCCCTCGAGCGGTCCCGCCCCGCTCGAGGGCTCACTCCCCCTCGAGCGGGTCTCGTCTCGCTCGAGGGTTCGTCCCGCCCTCGGGCGGGGCCCGCCACGCTCACGGGCGCCCCGCACGCGTGCGCCGGTCCCCCGTACACCGGCATTTAACGCCCGACACGGGCGGGGCGGCACCATCATGCGCCGGGGCCGGCGCCCCGTGCCGCCGCACCAACTCCCGGGGAGGAGCCCATCCCCACCACGCGTGGGGAGGGAGCCGTGCGGTACGGCCGGTGTCAGTCCCGTGACACCGCGCGCCTACTACAGTACTGCTAACGCGCCCGACCCTCGAAGGGGGGCCGGGCGCACCCTCGATTTCACTTTCCCGTGACCCTACAGGGTTAGGTGGAGGCGCTAGGCCGGTGGATTGCCATCCCGACCACTGTAACGGCGCGGCCGCCGTACCCACGCGTGCAGGCGCACGCCGGATCCTGTAGCAATGACTCCAGCCCCGTGAGGCGCGTTGGGAAGGAACGCCGTTCTGCCTGCCCCTGTACTTCGTACAAGATTGCGTCAGCACCACCTCCGATCCTACCAGAGGACATCACCGCCATCTGTTGCTCTCCTACCCTCGAACCGCCACTGTTCGGGTACAAGTCAGGCCATGATGACCAGATCGTGGCGGGGATCGCCCGGACGGCCGCCCACTCTACACCGCAGCACGTCACACCTCTCCACATAGCTAGGTAGCGCGGCGTGCATGTAACCCGCTGCCCCCTTGATCTATAAAAGGGGGGGCGAACCCCCAGCCGCAGGGGGAGACAGACGAACAGAGACACGGGAACACTTCACGCACCACGTACTCACTCTCCTTCTCCCACAACATCTTCAGTCACTCCTCCAGGGACTTGGAAGCCACGCTTCCTCTCCCACCTTGCTTGTATTTGCCCCACTACAAGCACCCCCGGTGCTAAGTAATATAGTGCCCCGAGCACACCCCTGCTGGACGTACGGCCCCCTCGGCCGGAACCAGGATAAACCTCTGTGTCACTTGTTATTTAGCATCGACCATTGAGAGATAGACCTCGGCGCTATCTACTGGTTAGTGTCGGGACCATATTCCGCACCGACACCTCTCGACTCGACAACCAGCAAAATCCGCATCGGAAAAACCAGAAGAGAAAGAGTCGAGGAGGAAGAATACCAAAGGCCAAGACCAGGGGCAGACTGTAGGTACCTGAAAATCCTCTTGACGGCCTATCGATGTGATGTCCTCGGTGAAGCCTGAAAACAAGCGCACAGACACACGCTGAATTGTATGTCTGGCCTCATCACTGTCAATTAGAGGAGAGAGACGATCATGCTCCTGTACTCCCGCTGGTCCACTAGTTCTTCGTCCTCGTTCGCATCCAAAGTGGCCGTACTCCCCATGGGAGTCGACATCGGCTTCACATCTTGCATCTGGAACTTCCTCAGCATGTCTTTCGTGTACTTGGTCTGGTGCATGAATGTTCCATCCTTCACTTGCTTGGTCTGCATCCCGAGAAAATACTGCAACTCGCCCATCATGCTCATCTCGAACTCCCTGCTCATCTCATCTGCAAACTTGGCAACAAGGTTATGTGACGAGCCACCAAAGACAATATCATCCACGTATATCTGAACAATCAACAAGTCATTTCCATGCTTGAGGAGAAACAAGGTCCTATCCACGGTACCCATCACAAACCCTCTGCTCAACAAAAAACCTCTCAATCTCCCATACCAAGCACGGGGCGCCTGTTTCAACCCATACAGAGCCCTTTTCAACCTGTACACCCTGTGTGGGTACAGCTCGCTCTCAAACCCAGGTGGTTGCTATTGACGCAAAATGTGCACCTAGCGCCAAGCACACAGCAAGCCGAACAAGCTGGCTTCACACTCGCAAAGAGTCATGAGACGTGCCAGTCAATTTTTCTTGAAAATTAACAAAAGATAAAGTAGTTAGATGCCAAAGCTTGGAGCTTGCCGGGTGGTACCAGACAGTTCCATATTTACGGCTAGGAAGCCAGATGGGATGACACATAGCTATAAAGAGCTATCTGCCAATAAACTGAAACCATTCGGGAACTTATAAAAGGAAAAGTAACATTGCCGAATGGATGACGTAAGCATGACGGCAATCGGTATTTGTTTGAACAAAGATGCATATGCACGAGGCCATGACCGATCCCCATGATAATTAACATTAAATAAATGGATAAAGTAAAGCACGAGCATAAACATGTAATAAACAAGCATGCATAGATCCAAAGCACTAGTCTACCGCATGTCTAGGTACTTTAAAACCCGGCGGGTATGATGTCAAAC
Source organism: Cenchrus americanus (assembly GCA_947561735.1). Classification (NCBI taxonomy): domain Eukaryota; kingdom Viridiplantae; phylum Streptophyta; class Magnoliopsida; order Poales; family Poaceae; genus Cenchrus; species Cenchrus americanus. The sequence goes on from OX387242.1 coordinate 197,140,268, forward strand.
AAATCTATCCACCGCATGATACAACTTGCATGAAAATCGTACCACTTTCCACAAATAGATCTATCCACCACATGATACAATCTAAATATGGAAAGCTAAAAGCATACGTTATTTAAAGCATGAATTACGCACGTATTTTACTCGTGAAGAAACATAACCGAATACGGCTGAACAGCCGATTCGGGGTCCATGAAGAAGGAACGAACATTACCAAGCGAATAAATCTATCAGATTGGTTTGAAATCTAATCCACCGGATGACTAGCTCCAAAGCAACCCAAAAACCTGCATCTACCGCATGATACTCAGTTCTTTCAAGATTTATACCAACGTTGGCAAGCTTGAACCCGCAACACGTAACAACCTAGATCGATCTGGTTTCGGCTATCGGAAAACACAAGATCCACGTGTTAAAACACGAATTCTACTCGCACAAGGATCACGAGAGGGATAAAGCCGATCCAAACCTATCTAGATTGGGCAAAAGGTGTTACATGAATCTAAACATAAAGTAAAAACTCAAAGCAACACGGGATAACTTAATGAATCTATTGAATCTTGCCAGAATCCAATAGAGCTGATAACTAGCTTCAAGCTAGATCTTAGCCTACCGCATGTCTCATGACCTAACAAGAAACCCTCTTGAACCAAGCTTGAATCTACCACATGACACGAAGCATGGTAACAAGACTACTTGCATCAGATCTAAATCCACCGCATGATACTAGACATGATACAAGGTTGCCGGTACTCACGGAGGTTGACGGATCGATGAACCCTCTCGAAGAACTCGACGACACGACAACAGGACTCTAGGGTTTGGCGTAAGGCCGGTTTGTATTAAAGAATGATTGTGTCCATTACATACATTCAGGGCTCATATTTATACCTTGCCAAGTACAACCTCGAATGGATTCGTTGCCTAACTTATCTCTAAGCTTGATCGCCTATCCATCCATTCGTCCTTCCTGCTTGAGCCACGTCACCGTCCAATCCCGCAAAATCAGCTCAACTGTTCCTTTGCCGAACGGAAGCAGATAGCCGACCGCGGATCCTTCTGCCGAATACACCTGAGAAAATCTTTCCTTCCACCAGACGGACTCCTCACCGAGCTGGACCCACAAGTCAGACTCCTTACCAGAACACAGTGCCTGCCCCTCGAGCCAGGAATATTACCTACAATGCCGTAGGCCCGGTCTCAGCACTGGGATTCAGGTCTCCAACCCTGGCTCAGCTAATGGCTAGGTTTGCCACAACAGACCCAAGCCTTTCCAGCCTTGCTGCTGATAGGAGGCAAGGCTTGTCTCTAATAGCTCCCCCAAATGCCAAGAGGAGAAGAACTGTTAAGAAAGTCCTTGTTGAGGTAAAAACCTTTTCTTTTCTTGATCACAAGATTACTCTGGTTCCGATAAATCATATCTTGTGCATTTTCAGACCAGAGCCCAGCAATCTTCAGTGCCAGAACCTGCCAATGCTCCATCCACTGGTATGACCTTTACTGTCCTCTTTTGAGGATGAACACTGGCATTTATCTTTTAATTTGACATTTGCAGAAGAAATAATGGAAGAACAACTTGTGGATGTCCTAGTGTCTCAACAAGCAAGTCCACCCAGGGTTGAATTACCTATCCCAGTGGAGATCTCATCTTCATCAGGGACTCAATCACCCTCTGCAGAAGCAATGAATTCTCCAGAGATGAATCTCCCAATCTAGCCAGAACCGTCAAGTCCTCCAAGGGCACAATCACCTGCTGGTCATGCAGATACACCAACCCCAGCAGAGGTGAACCCATCTCCTCTCCAGCCAGAAGCCCATGAGTTGCCAGCAACTGCATCAGCACCTTCTCACTTAGAAGCTTCAGCTCTACCTGGAACACCTTCTTCACCTGTGATTGCCCCTGAACAAAGTCTTGCCCCAGCTCAAGAAATCAGACATGATGTACTCATTTGCACTTAGCTCTGCTATCTTTGCTTTTAGCACTCCTAACTCGGCAATACTGCTTCCTTAGGATCAGGCCCCATCATCATCAAGTCTGTCAACGGGGAACAATCCAGTTGCCGAGGCGATGGAAGAAATGCATCAAACTCTATCAGAGGAAGTGCTAGAAAAGCTCAGGGAGATCTTTGCCTGGCTGGAAAAAGATGCACTAGATCAGTTCAAGGATCTCGATCACTTTGAGGAGATGCTCGAGTCTATTAGCCAAGAACTTCCTGAGGACATCAGTGCTTCTCTTGCATCTATCTGTGGCCTGGAAATCCACTATGTGCCCATAAGGAAGGCTTTGAGGAAGGTGCACTCCCGTCCGGCTATTGAGAAGAAGAGAGCCAGTGCTGAACAAGCCATGAACGGGGCACAATCTCAGACCGAGAACCATAAAGATACATTGGCCAATCTACAAGCTTCTTGTGATTTAAAAATTGCCAAGAAAGCTGCTCTAGAGGCGGAACTGAGAAGCCTGTCAGCTGAGATAGAGGCCGATAACAAGAAAATAGCCGAGCTCACTGGATTGATAGAAAAGACCCAAGAGGAAGCAAAATCGGCTATAGCCAAGATGGAACAATGTGACGCAGAACTCACCACCTTGTCTAGTGCCCAGAAAGATTGCCAAGAGCGGTTGGACAATTTCTGCCAAGCAACATCAAATGTCCGTAGTGTGATCGCGAAATACTTGAACATTTAGACGCTTCAATTGATGTATAACCGAATTGGTCGCTCTTGTAATATTCGTTCTCGCAATTTTATTTCCTTTTTCTTCTGCGCGCCTTCAAGTGTAATGCTGAACGACCCACTCGGCAAAGAAATGCCAACACCCGAATGGTACTTTGACTCCTCTCAGCCGAGCCAGTCAACTGAATGTGACTCAGCTTAGAACTCCAAACGACCCGCTGGCGGGCTGGCCAAGGAAACCTTTCCACCTTCCGATTTTCTTGGGATATGTGCCACGATCCAGAGTCACGACTTGAGGCCACGATCTGTCTTGCCAGGCCTATAAATGAAACCGTAGGTGCCCCTAGCTCCACACCAAGCCTTTAGCCCTCGAATCTTTGCCAATCTCAACTCTTCTCCTTTCCAAACAGTGCACATCCCAGAGCAGCATGGTGCGCCGACTCAACCGACGCCGCGCCTCCGATGAGGCGGAGGGGAGTAGCGCTAATGCGCGCCGGAGGCAATGATCGTCAGTTCCTCCTCCTTGATTCATCTTTGATCTTCTCTTGTTTTGACGATCATCTCCTTTTCAGGTTGATTCAGTGGAATCCGTCTCCTGCGCCGGCCAATCAGCCCCTTCCGGATGACTCCTCGGAGTCCGACGGCCACTCCCCCATGCCTTACGGGGAACTCGACGCTCTCCGCTTCAATGCGGAACTGGAGACGGCCCAGCGCGAGCTGGAGGACGTCTCCAAAAAGGCAGGCATAGCCGAGTTGGAGTGGGAGGACCAGCGCAAACAGCTGCTGGAAACCATCGACGGTACAGCTCTGAAGTCGATTTTTTGATCCAACCCGGCCTTTGATGCTAATCTCCTTTCTTCTTGCACCTTGCAGCCCGCGATGCCGAGCTTAACCGGCTGAAGACTGTTGACGGTGAAAATCCGTCAACCTAGCCATGAGTTTACCTTCGGTGTTGGCATGAATTTTATACCTTATCCATTGGTACTAACCCCCGTGGTATAACAAGTTCACGTGTGCATGTCGTTTTTGGAGTTTAATGTTTATGCAGGGATTTAGTGTTGAATGCAAGACTTTCGGGGTAAGTTCATCAAGCACCTCATGACAAGACTTTGAAGCCCCGAACAAGTCATGCAATGAAGTAAAATTAACTCCAAGAAGCCGGGGACTTGATCCGAGAAGACGACATACTCCGGGGACACGACCGGAAAAGTCTTGAATCTTCCAAGACAAGGAGTTGAGTCCAATTCGGAGAGAAACCGACGACATGGACCCGTATGCGAAGGGGGAAGCATCCGGGAAGCAAGGGAACCGACCTCGGGCAAAGGAGCCCGCGGGGGCCGGGCCTAAATGGGCCCGGGCCGGCCGGCCCGGTCCGGTCGGCCCCGAGCCCATTTAGGGCCCAAATCCGACGCCCTTTGCCCTAGCCGCCAATCGGGCTATTTATAGTCCCCCGACCGAGAGCCACGGAGAGAAGATTTCGTCTTCGGCCGCCGAGAAGCGAGAGAAGAGAGGGACACCATCTAGGAGAGGAGAGGGTCGAGCTAGTTGACTAGGGTTTCCCTAGCCGACGTGGGAACCTTGCAAGGAAGACCACGTCGGAGTTCCCGAGCTAGAAGCAAGATCAAGGAAGGATCCCGGTGGTGATCTTGTGTATGTATCATTGTTATAGTTGAATTATCAAGTTGAATCTTTTCTCAGCGATCAAGTGTTTCCTCGAAGATTTCGTTTTTCGATCGGCTTTGCTTATTCCAATTCTATTCTCGAGATAGATTACATAGGGTGTTCTTGTAGCCGCGGTGGCTAGAGGTACACGCCGGATCCTCCGAAAGAATCTCGACTTGTCTTTTGACTCGCCCTAAGCTCCCCGCATGAATAGGGATACGTTGTGACAGAACGGGGGTCTCGAAAGGCGGATGTTTTCGGATTTGGACGGGAAACCACGATTTAAAGAGGCTTCTATTAAGATTCGATTTGCTACTTCTTCTTTTGCTTGGAACTTCAACGAAAGGCTTACCCCGATCCCTCTAGATCGGTTTATCTACCCAATCTTACTTTGTTTTCTCCGGTTTTTAGTAGATTAGATTCGTTTTGTGTCTTTTACTTAGATGCATTAGGTCTTTTATCGATTATTGAAGATTACTTGGCTTTAATAGATTAATTCTTGCGTCACACATTTGTTCCACGGATTCGATACCTTGGGTTCACCACTCGAGGGAAGAAGGGTCCCTTGACTACGACGGGAGACTTGTACGCTTGCGAGTCACGAACGAACTTTGATACAATTATTAACCGTCAACAAGCCCCTTTTTCGGCGCCGTTGCCGGGGAACAAGTGATCAAGATTTGATTTTTTATTGCTTTTTTTTGTAATTTTCAGTACTGATTTTGTTTTATTTTTGCATCTAATAAGCTTCAATCATCCTCAAAATACATCTAATCTAGTTTGTCTAACTCTAGTCTTTATAGATTTGTTTCGTTTTCTAGTTTCTTTTGCATATTTTGTTTATTGCTAACCCTAACGGGAGATGGACGGCTACCTCTCCAACAAACCCAATAATTTTGTGGATGATCCAGAAAAACTTTACAGGCTAAGGAGACGCGAAGCACATCAAGCTAAAAAGATGGATTTTGTAGATTCGGAGTCGGAAGACGAAGGATCGCAGGAATCTCCGGAGAATTCACCACCTCAAAGTCCGCGGGAGAACCGACGTCCACCGATGGGTGACCAACCACCGGAAGAACACAAGATTGGGGAGCTATGCACCCCAGACATCATCGACCTACCAATCTTGAACCTCGACGAGATCGGAAGACCGTTCGAGATCAAGACCTCAACAATCCGCATGGTGCAACATTCACCCTTCACCGGCAAAGAGGATCCGAACCTTCACCTCCAAGCATTCATTCAACTATGTCAGACTTTCAATATGGAGGGGGTGACTCAAGATCAAATGAGGGCAAGGCTTTTTCCGTTTTCACTACTCGGGAAGGCGTTGCAATGGTTCCACTCTCAACCGGCGGAGACGGTGCAAAATTGGAACACGTTGATGAAGGCTTTCATGAAGGAATACTACTCACGGGTAAAACTCAAAGCTTGCGTAATAAGATTGCCACCTTTGTTCAATATCCTACAGAAACTATCTCGGAGGCATTCGAGCGCTTCAACGAGTACACCCGGGCGGTTCCACATCACAAGTTCCCGAAAGAAGACCTCGTGCAAAAGTTCTATCAAGGACTCACCATAGCGTCAAGGACGATCATCGATGCATCAGCGGGAGGATCTATCATCGAGCTTACACCGACGGAAGCTTTCACGCTATTCAAGAAGGTCGCGGATAATGACACGTGGGCGTCATCCGGGCGCCTACACCCGGCTCAACCTATGGGGAACGTCAAAGGAGTCTTGCAAGTGGAGAAGGAAGACATACTTGAAGGCAAGATCGACTCGCTCATGAGGAGGTTGGAGAAGATGGAGATAGAAAAGAAAGAGGCTCAAGACTTGAAGGCCGCCGAAGCAAGGTCCACATGCGAAGAATGTGGAGAGTATGGCCATGTCCGCAAAGATTGTCCGGAGGAAGCCAAAGTGCTCGACTACATGAGGAAGGGAGAATTGCCGAACTTCCGCTACGGGCAAGGTAGGCCTCAATTTAATGCAAGCTCATCTATTCCTAACGCGGTTCCACTTCGGATACAATTGAAGGAGTTCATGGATGAGCAAGCTAAGATCAACAAGGACACCGTCACCAAGTTCAAGACCATAGACAAGGTGTTGGAGAACATCGATAGCAAAGTGACGGAGGTCGGAAGTTCCAATCATCAAGTGCTCAACATGATGAAGATGCTCGAGACGCAAGTTGGACAACTTGCGGGGCGCCTCACTAATGATGAAGGGAAGCTTCCGGGACAACCCAAATGTCCCGAATCGGCGAAGGCCATTCAAACACGTTCGGGGAAGGAGACCGAAGATCCGGAACGTACCGCGGGAGCAAGGAAGCTGAAACCGTCCACCGAGGTGGAAGGAGCCCGCTAAAGAGAAGGTTACGGGGATCGTCACCGAGGAACCCGAATTTGAGATGCCGGAAGATGACACGAGGATACCGCAACTCAAGCCACGCTACTTCCGAGGTAAACTTGACAACCACTTTGAGAAGTTTGTGGAAGTTGTGCGTAGACTTAGCATCAACATGCCATTACTAGATGCCCTACAAGTACCTACATATTCTCGTTACTTTAAAGATATACTTGCAAATAAATATGAGATAGCAACACTCGGGGTAGATCATGTCAAGATGTCGAGGAGTGTAGTGCGGCTATTGCTTATGGGTGGAGAAGCAAAAAGACCCGGGTGCCCTACAATTCCATGTTCGGTTGGTTCTTTCAACTTCGAGAAGGCGTTATGTGACCTTGGAGCTAGTGTGAGTGTCATGCCGAGGGATGTGTTCGAGAAGTTACGCCTACGATGGAGCCTACGGGAATATGTTTGGAGGTGGGTGACAACTCCATTCGCTATCCCTTGGGCATTGCGAAGATGTACCCGTGAAGATTGGACACCACTTCATCCCCGTCGACTTCGTTGTGCTCGAGATGGGAGAGAGGGAGAAGCCGCCACTCATCCTAGGGAGGCCGTTCCTCAAGACCGTGGGAGCAACTATTGATGTTGGCAAGGGGGAGATCATGTTCGATATCAACGGAGAAAGGAGTTCCTTCAAGTTCCGTCCAAGGATTGAGGCATGCAACATGATTGGAGTGAAGGGAGAACCAAAACAAACGGAGGCGCTGAAAAAGAAGAAGGAGCCGAAAAAAATGAACGTAACGAAAATTAAAGAAGGTGTTGCATCCGTCAAGACAAAGGAAGAGAAGCCGCTGTGAAGACCAAAAAAATGACTAAGACGACCAAGCCAAAAGACAAGCCCGCGCCCAAGATGGTGCGGAAGTGGGTACCCAAGATTGCAACGCCCGCAAAGAGCGTTGATCCGGAGTAATCAAGTGAAGAAGTCTAGCTATAGACTATAAACGAAGCGCTAGGCGGGAGGCAACCCGTTTCGTCAAGTCAAGTCAAGAATAAGCTACGGGAGGACAACCCGATTCCGGGTTTTTCGAGTATTTTTAATAATTTAGTTTTTGAGTTTTACTACGCAAAGACATTAGACTTAGAAGTGGTTGAACAATATTAGAGACATAATTCTTGATTGAATGTTTGCTTTATCATAAACCCTTTGCATGAACCCTCCTATGTGCTTGTTTGATTCTTTTCTTTTCGAGAAACCCCTCAACCAAATAATTTCAGAACCTTAGCTCAACCTTTCACCCTCATTATGGTGCTGAGGTTGGCTTATTTTTCATGCTAAAACCACACGAGTAGAGCCACGATTTATATTCAAGTGTTATAAAAATTCAGCACGTGGTAGGACTCGCGTGAACCTAGAAATCAAAGCTTTTGGTTGGTCTTAAAAATCTTTATCCTTGGTTTCTCTAGGATTAGAATTTTTCTAAGCCCATTCTAATTTTGTTTTATTCAAAATCTTTCTTATTTAGCCAAAATTAGAACCTAAACCTATGCCCCCATGATCAAGCCGGGAAAACGTTCGCTCTCAACCGATGAAAGCGGACTTTACCGGTAAGACCAAAATCGACGTAGTCGAAAAATATTTTCGACTTACATCTGTTTTTAATGGTTTAAAAACTTCTCTAAAATTATGCTCAAGCTCTTGCATGGCTCTGAAAAATATTTTAAAATTCGAATTAGAGGAGTGCTTAACCTTAAACACACCTAAATGGAGGCAATGAAGTTTGAATTAATCATGCATGCACCATTGGATTCCCTTTTATCAACTTTCACCAATTCCACATGCAAAGGACAAGCATGGTGGGCAGCAAGCATCAACTTTGCAGGATTTCAATGGTGGCATGTGAAGCAAGTGGAGCTAGGGAGCATGGACATGACCCAAAGCATGGAGCATCAAGTGGGAGGACCAATAATTCAAGAAAAGGAGTGGACGAGAGCGTTTGGGCGGTGCAACTCGTGGAGCACGCGGGCGGGGAAAGTTGCGGAGGCGAAATGATCGTCTTTCGGGAGAAAGACGCGCCGAGGAGGAGCCGGAGCACCCCGGGCCGGCCGGCCTAGGCCGGCCGGCCTGCCCTATAAATGGCGTCCCCCGGCGCCCGTCTTCTGCGAGGCAAGCTTCCCTCTCCTTCCCTTGTTTGTGTGTTCAAGTTTGTGTGCTCGGAACCTCCGTAGACTTAGCCAACCACCCAAGCTTGAGAGCTCAAGAAAAAAATCCACCTCCCTAATCCACTCAAAGTCCACATCCGAAGCAAAGAGTTTAAGTGCCTAGTTTACCGGTTGCAACCCGGATTTTTAGTTGAAGAGAGAGTGCGGCAAGCATGTGGAAGAAGACCACAAGTCTCTTCTCTAAGAAGAAGAGTTCGTCGTCGTCCAAGCCGTCATCAACCACGTCTTCGAGGAGGCACTCGGTTTCCGAGTCTCCCGGAGCATGGAGACGGACACGGCACCACCGAGGAGGAACGACGCTCTCCTCCTTGGTGGGATGAGGGCTGCGAGAAGCACTTCCATGAGGTTCACCGAACCTCGTGGGCACACGGAGGAGCAACCCGCGCCACCACGACGATCGACTCGCTCAACCGCACCACCTCCTTACACCCCGACACAATCTTCGTACGGCTTCATCATCATGTCGGCGGAGGAGGAGGATAGGCTCGCCAATCTTGAGAAGAGGCTTGTGCCAAACGTCGAGATCGACGACCAAGCACTCCACACCTTGGGTTTTCGCACCGACATAAACTACATGTTGGGGCACCTCGGGTGGATTCGGTTCTCCAACGGAATCTCGGTGGACACCCACTTGGGTTACACCTTGGAAATTTTAATGACTATGGCACCCATCGTTGATGATGATGGGGTGCAATGCTTGTCATTCCGTTTGGAGGGAATCCAACAAGTGGTTCCCTACGAGCACGTAAGGGAGCTGCTTGGATTCCACAAGGGCGCTCCGGAGAAAGTCGACGTGCCTCCCGGCATGTTGGCGGAATTTTGGGGCATGATCTCCGGAGATGCCCATCAACAACGCAAAAGCATCCGCAACCCCATTATCCGGATATTTCACTCTTGGATGTGCAAGAGGGTATTGGGGAGGATGAGGGAAACAAAGGTGACCGACACGGAGTTAAATTGGCTATACTCGGCTTTGATTGCCAGGCAGCCAATTGACCCCTCTTACCTCATGATCGACCGTTGGTGTTGTGAAGCAACATCGGGGGCTAGTGATATTGGTTCGGGGTGTTACCTCTCCATGTTGGCCTTTTCCTTGCGACCGGGGATCGCAAGAAACCCCGCTCACCTTTTGCGCGGTACCTCTCTCGGTTTTGAGTACTTGCGGCAAGGCAAGTACATTAGTGGAGATGAGAGAAGAGGTTACCGATTGGCCATTGTGAACCTCCCTCTTCGGATGAGAGGCTTAGGCTTTTCACCGAAGGAAGGGAAGATTGGTTGGAAGAGGGAATACTTGTCCCTGCAAGGAAGAACAAAAGAGGAAGGATCGTAGAAGAGGGAACATCCTCCGCACAAGAGGGTGGAGCACAACCCAATGTGCAACCATCCGGCGGGGTTCCTCCTCCGCCAAGTTATTACGGAGGGTCTCAACAACAAGCATGGGGGGGTGGTGCACCGGTACCCCCACAAAATTATGTTGTGCCCAACGCTAACTTCGCGGAGTCCTACGCTCATCATCCCCAACCACAACAAAGCATGGCTATTATTGGAGGATATGCTGCAAGAAATGCTCAAAATATAGCAGCCATCCAATCCAACGCAGCTCAACTCGGTGAAGGCAACGCAAATATTGCCTTTGAACTTGGACGCCTTCACCTTGTGGAGCCAAATCAATTCGACGGAGGAAGTGTTCATTCATATTATGAGCAAGGGTATTATTATCAAGACTACCAACATCAACCACCGGCGGAGGACTAGAAGATTTAGGAACTTTAGTTTTCTTTTCTTTTCTATTTCTCTGTAATTTTCAGCTTTTTCTTATGTGTGTTTGCGTAGTATTTTTCTGTTTTTATTTAATTTTCAGCAAGTATGTTTCTTTATTTTCAGTGTGTATTTCAACTTGATATCACCATTAATAAAGTCACCACCTTGATTATATCATTGGAAAAGTTACAAAATTCGTGCTATGATGATATATGATTAAAATTGCAGCTTTGTTCATCTTTGTAGTTGATTTATGCATGTTTAAGCTAGTGCTCTCTTAAAAATACAGATCTGAATTTATTTAAATGCTAGCTTAATTTTCAGCGGAGGTTATGATTAAAATAAAGACCCATAGTGTTTTATGTGCTCTCAAGTTATGAATGGATTGAAGATGTCTTTTATGCTCAAAAATATTGCTAACCTTGTCACAAATATCACTTGTGTGTTGCTCAACCTATCCAAAGCCTTATATATATTTGAGTGCATAAACCTTAGTGTACAAGATTTATTTTTGAGTGAGTTATTGCAGGCCATGATTTCTGCGGCCCGAGACTAAGAAGTTGGTCATTCCGTTTTTGCGTATCTATCTTTTTGCTAGCCTTTTATCCGTGCATTGTGTATCCCCGCATCGGTGATCTCACAAACTTCGCCGGATATCCACCCTTAAACCAAATATCATCTTTTTTGTGACTACCTCCTTGACCACAACCTATCATTGAGGATGGATCATCAATTCAAGGAAGATCGCAAGACGGTGCCAACGTTGAAGATTTCAAGTATCTCTCCAAGGAAAAATATCCGGTACCTACCTTATTTTTCGCCTCTTTGCTCGAGGACGAGCAACGTCTAAGCATGGGGGAGGAGGTAGGTACGGTGCAGTTTTAGAGTTCAAAAGGGAGTATTTAAAAAAAATATATATATAATGATGAAAAAAAAAACCAGTGATATGCATGACTTTCAAGGTATCAAAAAATCAAAACTTCATTGTGAAAGTCATGGTGAATATATGACGAGGCAAGAAAAAAATGAATGAATGAAAGAAAGAAAAGAATGAGAAAGAAAAAAAATATATATATTTGTGCGTAAAATGAACTCCCCGGTTCTCTAAGAGTGCATTCAAGGCTTCAAGATAAAAAGATCCATTCTCAATTTTCCAACCATGTGCAATCCGATAACGAGGACTTCCTTTGTGCCTCGGGATCACTCTTTGACATTTGCACATGTCCACTCATCTAAAGTGTGTGTATTTTTCTCTTTCCCCTCCTTGATTTAACATCATTTTCCAATGACCTTTTTGACGAGTCTCGGTAAGACCATGAGAAGCTTGTCTTGTTTTGACAACACCTCATTTATAAATTCTTGTTAGGACTAAACTTTCCCAAAAGCTCCATATAAAGCCTACCACATATATATGAGAGGGAAAGGAGTAGAATATATAGGCTTGAGAGACAAGTGAGATGAGAGTTTATGAGCAATACATGAGATGATTTAAATTTGTGAATTTGGTTTAGCTTTTCTTATCTCGTTCTTTATTTCAAAAATTCTGAGATCTATTTAAAACTTTGTGAGCATGTTAATACTTGTGGGATAAGCTTAATAAGAATCCACCCTCCGTGGAGATGAAGGCTAGTACATTATGGAACTTTAATGAATTAATATTTTGAGAGCATTATGTTTTCTCATGTATGATCAAATGCAAAGTTTAAACATTGTTTAGCAATGATGATATCCATCGAAGGCTTACTCGAGGACGAGCAAGGTTTAAGCATGGGGGAGATGTTGACGGTGAAAATCCGTCAACCTAGCCATGAGTTTACCTTCGGTGTTGGCATGAATTTTATACCTTATCCATTGGTACTAACCCCCGTGGTATAACAAGTTCACGTGTGCATGTCGTTTTTGGAGTTTAATGTTTATGCAGGGATTTAGTGTTGAATGCAAGACTTTCGGGGTAAGTTCATCAAGCACCTCATGACAAGACTTTGAAGCCCCGAACAAGTCATGCAATGAAGTAAAATTAACTCCAAGAAGCGGGGGACTTGATCGAGAAGACGACATACTCCGGGGACACGACCGGAAAAGTCTTGAATCTTCCAAGACAAGGAGTTGAGTCCAATTCGGAGAGAAACCGACGACATGGACCCGTATGCGAGAAGGGGGAAGCATCCGGGAAGCAAGGGAACCGACCTCGGGCAAAGGAGCCCGCGGGGCGGGCCTAAATGGGCCCGGAGCCGGCCGGCCCGGTCCGGTCGGCCCGAGGCCCATTTAGGGCCCAAATCCGACGCCCTTTGCCCTAGCCGCCAATCGGGCTATTTATAGTCCCCCGACCGAGAGCCACGGAGAGAAGATTTCGTCTTCGGCCGCCGAGAAGCGAGAGAAGAGAGGGACACCATCTAGGAGAGGAGAGGGTCGAGCTAGTTGACTAGGGTTTCCCTAGCCAACGTGGGAACCTTGCAAGGAAGACCACGTCGGAGTTCCCGGAGCTAGAAGCAAGATCAAGGAAGGATCCCGGTGGTGATCTTGTGTATGTATCATTGTTATAGTTGAATTATCAAGTTGAATCTTTTCTCAGCGATCAAGTGTTTCCTCGAAGATTTCGTTTTTCAATCGGCTTTGCTTATTCCAATTCTATTCTCGAGATAGATTACATAGGGTGTTCTTGTAGCCGCGGTGGCTAGAGGTACACGCCGGATCCTCCGAAAGAATCTCGACTTGTCTTTTGACTCGCCCTAAGCTCCCCGCATGAATAGGGATACGTTGTGACAGAACGGGGGTCTCGAAAGGCGGATGTTTTCGGATTTGGACGGGAAACCACGATTTAAAGAGGCTTCTATTAAGATTCGATTTGCTACTTCTTCTTCTTTTGCTTGGAACTTCAACGAAAGGCTTACCCCGATCCCTCTAGATCGGTTTATCTACCCAATCTTACTTTGTTTTCTCCGGTTTTTAGTAGATTAGATTCGTTTTGTGTCTTTTACTTAGATGCATTAGGTCTTTTATCGATTATTGAAGATTACTTGGCTTTAATAGATTAATTCTTGCGTCACACATTTGTTCCACGGATTCGATACCTTGGGTTCACCACTCGAGGGAAGAAGGGTCCCTTGACTACGACGGGAGACTTGTACGCTTGCGAGTCACGAACGAACTTTGATACAATTATTAACCGTCAACAAAGACGCTGGTGGAGCAGCTGGCCGACAAGGTGAACGCCCGCTGTGACACGCCGGCGGAGCGCCTTGCTGCGGTGGAGCACCGTGTTGATGAGGTGGCCACCCATGGCGTTCGCTTGGGCACCACCCTGGGCCTAGCTGCCATGGCGACGCACACGGACGTCGACTACTCCACCAGGCCGCACGGCTTCCGGGGCGGCGCGCCAGAAGATATCGAGGAGATTGAGCTCATCTTGGAGCGCCTCGATGGCCACGGCGACGCCATTGCCGAAATCACTCATCCCCAATCTATGCTGAACAGGCTTTTCGACTAGATTGTATTAGGGATGTTTGAACATCGGCAATAAATAAAGAACTTTTGAATTCTGTGCTTGCACTGCGATGATTCCTTTACATTTGCATGCGTGGATCTTGTTTTTTCCTTAAACGTATCCGGGAACTGTCTTGAGCCGAACACGCGAGAACAAATGCCCCTTGGCGCAAAATCCATAGAAGCTCCCCGAATCGGCAATCCATAAGCACTGTTCAAGCAAAAACCCTTCGCATTCCGGAAGAAAACCCTGCCGTTTGGTATTCCAACAGTGTGTACTGGCCAGTCATCACAACAATGCACCCCTTCGGTCAATAAAATAGCCTGCTGAGATGCCCTGCAAATCCACTCGCACACTCATCCATCACTTCTCATCTCCTCCCTTGTCTCCAGAGGAAAAAACCCCAAGGCCATGGACAAGGGCAAGCAACCCCAGGAGAGCAGCCCTCCAAAGAAACGCATGATTCGAAGGTGAGTTTTCCCTTGATTTACTTCCTGTTTCCCACATGATCTTGCGCTTTACCTTCTCTTCTTTTCCCCTTTCAGCCTTGATTTGCTTCCTGAAGAAATCATCAGGACCGAAGACGTGCCCGAGTACATCTCCTCCGATTCCTCCCTCGAAGCAGAGGACACCACGCCTGAACAGAGGACCAGCCATCAACTGCGCCGCCGCGTTCGGCACCTGTGAAGGACCGATTAGGCGACCAGAGAGGGGGGGAGTGAATGGGAGCCGATAAAAATTCTTCTCGAGGGAGATTTAAACTCCGACAAGACGAACTAGCTCGGTCGAACCCCCGAAATCACACGCTCCGCACTTCAACCTCCCGTTTGCCAAAACCACGTAGCCGCGGAGTGCTGCGGTCCTAGGAGCAAACTCTACCAGCAACCACAACACACACGCAGCACCGACAGCGGAAACAACTCGAAAGCCGGCTAACCAGAGGGGGCGGTTAGACCGGGTATAGGGGGCGGTTAGACCACCTCCACTGGCAACTAAGAAATCCTCCAAAACGCCTCTTCCGAGCACCAAAACTCACCACGGTTTCACCAACAGAGATCTCTGGTCAAGGCCATGCTAGCTACCAGAAAATCTTGGTGAAAACCAAAACTTCACCCAGGGGCCTAGGGGCGGTTAGACCGGCTACAAGGGGCGGTCTAACCTCCTGTACCCAGCAACAAACTCCAACCAAGAACACCTAGCAAACTGCGCGAGAACGACCCCAAATTTCACCCGGACGCTCCTCGATCAAGGCAAACAAACTCACGAGAGGAAAATCCGGCGAAACAAAACTTTGACCCGGAAACACCCAGGGCGGTTAGACCGCCCCCTGTAGGCGGTTAGACCGCCCCTTCCAGAAAACGAACCTGCGGGTCAAGCCTCAACTTCCTCGCACCCGATCTCCCGAATCACTCCACGGATTGCAGCAAAACTTCGAGAATAGCTGGGTTACCTCTTGGGCAACCTCTACCTCAAAGGAATCGACCCGAAACGCTCACAATCAAGAGGAATCGAAGAAATCGCTTCTCTAGGTCAAGAACTCGCCCAACTCAAGAAACCACCAAATCGAGTCCGATTCAAAAGGGATTTGGGGGTAAAGTCACCAGCCAAAGAGGCACAAGAACCTCATACGTGACACCCACCAAAAGCCCCAAGAAATCGTTCTCAAAACACCGCCAAAAAGAGCTCCGAAAATCAACACAAAGGAGACGGGAAAACCACCATGATGAACAACGCCAAACCTTCTATACATGCCATGAAAGGTTCGTACAAGGTCTAGCTTGCCACCCAAACATCCATCCCTCTCTCTAGATCTCACATGAAGCTCTCAAGCTAGCCTTCTAAAATCCTAAGGAAAATGGAGAACGAAAATGGAAAAACTAAATGAGCTAGGGTTCCAAGAGTTGGCTGCCATCCACCCATCTAATGAGTATATATGGAGGCACCCAAAAGACTAAACTACCCTTCACTAATAACTAGGGATACATGCCCCTCAAGGGCGGATTTGGAATTCTTGATGTCTTCACCATCGGACGGATGCCCGGCGACCGCACCCTGCGTAGCCTCAACGCAAGCCTTGCGATCCCGATGCGTGTCCTCCGCTTCGAAGCTTCTCGGCGCCGGCGGCCAGGGCGGTCAGACCGCCCCCCTTGGGCGGTTAGACCGGCCCAGGGAATCTGACCGGCCCCAGGCGGTCTGACCGCCCCTCCTAGGCGGTTGAACCGGCACGGGTGGCCGCACCTCCTCGTCGAGTCTTCGGCCTCGGTTTTGTGGCTCAACCGAGTAACCCAGTGGTTTTCCGGTGAACCACTGCAAACCCCGCGAACTCGGTGTAGCCTCCGCCAATCTCCACTCATGACTCGGCTCCCACGTAGTCCCGGCTCGACCTTGGTTTTGAGGCTCTACCAAGAAACCGTCCACGACTTCATCTTGCTGTTCATGCCACCATGCGGCCCGCACTTGACCCCGCTGGCTACGGGGTCCCTCGAACGACGCCTACTTGTCTTCTCCACACCTGGAGGCCTCACCGGCAATGACCTTTCGCGCTTGTTCTTCACCTGCACCAACACGAGTCAAGCCGCAACCTGCACCTGCAATACTTAGCCAAGAATCAGTCCATACAACGTTGTCAATCACTCATCACACAAGGAAGCGACCATCCACCGGTCCTCGAACCACACATGGTCCTCAATCTCCCCCTTGATGAGTGCATTGACAACACACTCACATGAAGTAACACAAGAGAAAAGGAAAAGAAAAGAAACAAATAAAAAGAAACCTCAACAAGCGATCGAAAGCCAAACAAAGGCAAAGAGCAAGAGCACTTGAAGAAGACAAGTCTCGGATCCCTTAGGCAAGGGCAATGGCTCGACACATCCGAGACAAAACACAGCTCAAGCAA
Organism: Cenchrus americanus; assembly: GCA_947561735.1. Classification (NCBI taxonomy): domain Eukaryota; kingdom Viridiplantae; phylum Streptophyta; class Magnoliopsida; order Poales; family Poaceae; genus Cenchrus; species Cenchrus americanus. The sequence goes on from OX387242.1 coordinate 197,157,310, forward strand.
AGAGCGCAAACCACCAAAGCAAAGCTCAAACACCACAAAGAGCTCCTCCTGCACATATGCAAGCTCCCCCTGAGCCAAAGCACACTCCCCCTGAACAAATGCAGCAATGCAACGCGGGAAGCAACAACGAGCAAAAACCTGCTGACACTGCCCAGGGCCCCAAGAGTCCGGCCCTGCACCAAACTGCTCCAAATTTGCCCGAACCAATTGGAACACCTTCCAAACACTCCCAGGTGCCCAAAGCATGCACAAACTTCTCCCCCTTGTTGACAATGCATGAATCAAGGCAAAATGCGAAACTTTACAACATATAGCTTCTCAAATATACAAAATTCATCACAAGGAGCTACACAAGTCCAAATGAGCAAGTTAGATACTCGACAGGTTCGTAATGACCATAACTACGTGATCACCAAGTTTCACAACCATTGGACAAGGCTAAAAAGGATTTGAGTAATTTTGCGAAAAGTTACTCTTTCACAAGCAAATACCTAAGCATGAGCAAAACATATCAAAATGGCAAAGCCACTCTAACTTCATGCTAGGACAGCCATTCTAATCATAAGACCATCATAAACACCCAAAAGCACCTCATGTCATGTCAAAACCACCGAGCCATGTGCCTACTTCTCTGTATGAGACTTCTCATTGGTAGGCAACATGCAACGGTTTAGCACCCAAAGCAAATTAATTTCAGCACACATGACATGGGAACATATTTTCCAAGCATTTTTCACTTCATTTTCAGATTTATGATTGGTACATGAAATGTCTTTGCGACAAAAAGGAACTTATGCCCCTCCACAAGATTAAGCAAGAGGGCTAAACATTCATGATGGCAAATGAGCCTTTGGCCCCATATGATCAATAAACTAGCTATCCAACCACAAAGTAAGCATAGCAAAGCCACTAAAACATGTCAAGATCATGTAAAGGCATTTACACATGAGAGAGCATATATGTGACATTTTTCAAAAAAAATTAGCCATCAACCATGGATCATTCATCAAGATCATCAAGAGCTAAGCCAAACTAACCGTAGCATACCAAACAAGCTCACAAGAACATATATAGCAACCCATGGTAAACAATGTATATAGGAGAAGCTTTTCCTATCCAATGCATATGATACAAAATGCATGCAATCTACGATACAAGGATGCCTATACATCATGATACATATGCAATGCCGAATGCAAGAAATGCACAAAAGAAAGCTATACATATGCTACAAAGGAGCTCCCACACACCCAACTCAAGAAATCAAGAACACACCAAGTTCCCCCCGCAAACGAGTGAAAGTTGCTTGATCTAGGGGCTTGGTGAAAATATCGGCTAGTTGGTCATGTGTGGGTACATGGATCAAAGCTATCTTCCCTTTCTCTACGTTGTCTCTCAGGAAATGATACCTCACTTCTATGTGTTTGGTTTTGGAATGGAGCACTGGGTTCTTTGCAACGCTTATGGCACTGGTGCTATCACATTGAAGTGGGACATGGGTATACTCCTCACCAAAGTCACTCATGGTGTAGGTGATCCAAAGGAGCTGAGAACAACAACTAGCAGCGGCAACATACTCGGCTTCGGTCATGGATTGAGCAACACTCGACTGCTTGCGGGAAGACCAAGACACCAAAGAATAACCCAAAAACTGGCAAGTCCCAGAAGTGGACTTCCTATCCAACCGACACCCGGCAAAATCCACGTCTGAAAAGCCATGAAGCACCAAAGAAGAGGAAGCAGAGTACCAAAGGCCGAAATCGGGAGTGTGACGCAAGTACCTGAAAATTCTCTTCACTGCTTGCCGATGCGAAGTCCTCGGAGACGCTTGAAAACGAGCGCACAGACACACCGAGAACTGTATGTCCGGCCTCGTCGCCGTCAAGTAGAGGAGTGACCCGATCATGCTCGGTACTCCTTCGGTCCACGTGTTCACCTTCCTCGTCCGCATCAAGAGCCGTAGTCGTACTCATCGGCGTCGTCATAGCTTTGGAGTCCTCCATCTTGAACTTCCTCACAATGTCCTTGGTGTACTTAGCCTGGTGCACAAATGTTCCTTCCTTTGATTGCTTGATTTGTAGCCCGAGGAAGAACTGCAACTCACCCATCATGCTCATCTCAAACTCCCTGCTCATATCATCTGCAAACCTTGCAACAAGAGAGTTAGACGAGCCACCAAAGACAATATCATCCACGTACACCTCACAATCAGGATATCTCTGCCCTGCCTCAGCAAAAACAAGGTCTGATCGACCTTCCCCATCTCAAAACCTCTCTCAAACAAGAACCCCCTCAACCTGCCATACCAAGCTCTAGGCGCCTGCTTCAACCCATACAGCGCCTTCCTCAACTTGTACACCCGGTGGGGGTAATTCTCACTCTCAAACCCCGGAGGCTGTCTCACATACAATTCTTCCTCCAACACACCATTCAGAAAAGCACTCTTCACATCCATTTGGTGCAACTTGAACCCTTTAGCCACGGAAAAGGCTAGAAGGATCCTAATCGCCTCCAAACGGGCTACGGGAGCAAAGGTCTCCTCGTAGTCGATCCCCTCCTTCTGACTGAACCCTTGAGCAACAAGTCTTGACTTGTTCCTCACAACCTCACCGTTCTCTCCCTCTTTGTTTTTCCACACCCACTTGGTACCAATCGGCTTACACCCTGGGGGAGGGTCAACCAACTCCCACACCTGATTCCTCTCAAAGTTCTCCAACTCCTCATGCATCGAGTTAACCCAATTGTGATCAGATAGTGCGTGTCCAATGTCTTTGGGCTCGAAAGAAGCAACAAATGCAGCATGAGCAAAATGGGAATTGTTTCGAACCCTCGACCGTGTAGTGCGTTCATCCATGTTGCCGATGATCCTCGAAGCTGGGTGATCCACTTGAACTCGCCGGGGAGGTTCTCGCCTCGAAGCTACCTCCCCCTCAACATCAGCTTCTCCTCGTTCTTGATTTGTCGTCGTAGGTGTAGCAGAGGGTCCATCCATCATCGTAGTCGAAGTAGTGGGTACATGTTCAGCTGGGGGCACCGCACCGCCATCTTCATCACCATGTTCATGCTCCTCCTCCTGAAAGATCTCCTCGCCAAGCTCATCATCACCTGCACACTCAAAGACAAGCTGACTACGTGGCTCTGTCTCGTCGAAGGTTACCTCGCAAGTCTCCACGATTTGGTTAGTTTCAAGATTGAGCACACGATATGCTCTAGAATGAGATGCATAACCAAAGAAAATGCCATCGACAGACCTAGCCTCAAACTTATCCAACTTCCTGCCTTTCTTCAGAATGAAACACTTGCAACCAAAAACATGGAAGTGACTCACCTTGGGTGTGCGCCCATGCATCAACTCATAGCATGTCTTCTTCTTGTGCACTCTGAGGTATATCCTGTTCGACACATAGCACGCGGTATTCACCGCCTCAGCCCAATACTTCCTCGGAGTCCTATGCTCATCAAGCATCGTCCGAGCCATCTCGCACAAGATCCTGTTCTTCCTTTCCACAACACCATTCTGGGGAGGCGTATACGGACTCGAAAACTGGTGCTCAAGACCCAAGTCATGGCAAAAGGTTTCAAAACGAGAGTTCCTAAATTCCGAGCCATTATCACTGCGGATAGCTCGTATGGCATCTCCGTGTCTCTCGTTCCTCAACCTCAAGACTAGATCTCGAACAAAACCAAACGTCTCCCCCTTCTCCTCGAGAAAGAACACCCACGCATACCGAGAATAGTCGTCCACCACAACAAGGACATACCACTTCCCACCCGCGAGATCGCACACGGCCGGGCCAACAAGGTCCATATGGAGCAGCTCGCATGGACGCTCAGTCATCACATCGGTGAGAGGCGGGTGAGAAGAGGCCACCATCTTGGCATGCCTACACGGAGCACAAACCAACTCTTTCTCAAGCCTCAACCGTGGCAATCCTCGGACCAAATTGAGTTTACTCAAGCGTGACAAAAGGTCAAAGCTCAAGTGACCCAACTTCCTATGCCACTTCCACAACTCACTCGAAGAACCGGCCAAGAAACAACGCTCCACACCCGAAGGCGAGAAAAATCAGCATGAAACACGACCCTCGGGAACGACCAGACAAACAAGGTCCCCTCGAGAGTCCACAATCCGAGAACCACCTGGCCGAAACAACACCTCAAAGCCCTCATCCAACAACTGGGACACAGAAAGCAAATTGTACCCCAGCGATTGAACAAGAGCAACACGCCTCAGAGTGATCTTGTCACTCACTTTTATTTCACCTTCTGAAAGCACACGCCCACGCCCATTGTCCCCAAAAGTGATGACCTCTTTGTCACCACCAGAACGAGACTTGAGAACCACCCCCTGTCTCCGGTCATATGCCTCGAGCAACCGGAGTCAATCAACCAAATGTTCTTCAAGTCTCCCACCTGAAATTCAAACACAAGCACGTGAGCGAACAAACGACTCAGCACTGGGGTTAGTACCAAAAGAGGAAAACCAGTGCCGAGCCATTTGCTCGAAAGTGGGATTAGCACACATCAAGCCATCTTTCCTACCATAACCACCACCACGAACACCACCTCGGTAACCACTCAGAGGAAACCACCCCTCACTGCCTGGAGGAGGACCAAAACCATGGAAGACAACCCGTGGAACGTCCCTCCTCTCCTTCTCAAAGCTACGACTCCTCCCATCCCCTTAGTGAACTCGAGGGGGAGAATGCCTAGCAAACTGACCACCTGCTGTCTCTCTAGACCAACCACCAGCAACTCCACCTCCAGACCTGAAACCTCTCGACTCACCACCTCGAAAACCACTCCGCCCCGAGTGCGGGGGGGGGGCGGTTAAACCGCCTAGCCGGGCCGGTCTAACCCCGCCCCCCTTTGGGCTGGGCCGGTCGACCGCCTAGCCGGGCCGGTCGACCGCCCCCTCCGAAGCTTGCTCCTCGGCGCGGGAACTCACATCTCCCCATGCCGGAACACTTCTCACCACGGCCTTACCCACGGGCGGTGGCATACGAGGCTTAGGTACACCATGGGAAGGGTTGTACCTATCCTTGTTCGCCCACTCCTTTGCCATCCTCTCTTCCCGCTTCCTTTTGAAGCAAAACTCATCCTTGTGACCCTCTTTCCCGCAATGGCCACAACGGAACCTCACAAGCTTAGGTTTTGGCTTGGATTGGGGCTGCTCGCTTGGTTTCTCTCCACTCAACTCCTCCACCGATTTCTCCTCACTTGCCTTCTCACTCTCTTTCCCAAAGAACACTTTCCCGGAAGTGCTCACAAACTTGATAGGCTTTCGGAGATCATTTGTGGGTGTAGGAAATATAGGTGGAGCTGGGGTTGTGTCTAGTCGGTTCCTAAGATGGTTGGGTTTTGGAGGGAAATCATTTTTGTGGTGGGTTTTTGGTGGCTCCGGGATATTCTCTCCACTTCCCTCACCAACCTTGTTTGCCCCAAGTCCCTCACCATCTTCCCTCTTAAACGCCTCTATCATCATCCTCAATTGAGGCTCATGTCCAGACAACCAACCCATCAACTTCCTCAAATCATCATTCTCATCCTGCAAACGATCAACATAATGTGCAAGTTCCAAATTTTTCAATGCATGCATTTCACAGGTAGAGCATGATGTAGGCATGGGTTCCTTCAGTTTAGCCTCAAGTGAACTAGTGTAAGCATGCATCTCATCAATCTTAGCATGCAAAACAGGGCAAGAAGTGCAAGCACCTAGCAAAGCAGATCTAGACTTAAGCTCAGCCACTTCAACCCTAAGCACATCTAGTTCCTCACACTTGGAGGCATGCTTCTCCTTAAACAAAGCAAGATTAGCAAGGAATATGGAGCAATCAGCACAATCATTTTCATCCTAAACAACAGGGCTAGCCTTAAGCGAATCAATCTCAAGCTTGCTATCAAGCACCTGTGTCTCTAGCTCAGCCACTCTAGTCCTAGCATCCTCGAGCGAAGCCCTAAGCTCTTTCCTCATTTTCTTGGCCTCTCTAAGCATGTCATCACGGTTATCAAGCAAAGAGCCAAGCCTCTCATTTTCCTGGCGCAAGAAGGGAAGTTCATCACGCACCTCGTTGTCGGACTCAGAGTCCGAGTCGCTCTGTGTGCTCTTCTTGCTGCCGGAACTCAGCGCCATGGTGCAGAAGCCATCTCTCGCGAAGCAGCTCAGCCCGCTCAGGTTCTTGGACGACCTCTTGTTCTCGCGGCGATCGCCTTCGTCTTCACTACTGCTCGAGCTCGAGGTGGAGTACGCGGAACTGGAGTCGACGTCGCTCGCTCCGACCATCGCTCGGGCCTTGCCTCGGCTCTCCTTCTTCCTCGATCGTCGCTCGTCCTTGTACTTGTTCTTGTGCTTGCTCTTGTGGTCGCGCCTCGAACGGTACTTGTCGTCCTTCCTCGGCTTGTGCTTGTAGCTGTCCTTGTTCTCGGCCTTCTCCGGGCAGTCGGCGACGAAGTGTCCCGGCTTGCCGCACTGGAAGCACGTCCTCATGTTCCTCCTCATGTTCACGCGGTTCTCGTGCAGCCTCTCGAACCACCTCGTCAACAGCGCCAGCTCGTCCTCTCCAAGGTCATCAAACTCCTCATCTGGCATAGACATCAAAGAGGAAAAGGAGAACATCCTGGTGGATGGGTTAGGGTTAGTCTTTCCTTTGGAACCACCAACGAGGGCAAGACTATGGGAATCAGTCGGTCCCTCGAGCTTGGTAGTCATGCCCCTATCCACCTCAGCCGACTTGAGCTTCGAGAACAGCTCATTCACCGTCAGAGTATCATACCTCTCCGACTCGACTATGGCCTCGAACTTTCCGCCCCATATCGTACGATCCAAAGAGTGTAAGAGCTTGACCGCTCTATCATGATCATCGTACGGGAGCACGTCCACATTGGCCCTCATGTTGTTCACCACCACCGTGAACCTCTGAAACAAGGCATCAATGGACTCACCGGGGAGATGAGTGAAGTTCTCGTACTCTCTCCGGTAGGTCACATACATCCGTTCCTGAACCTGGGCGTTCCCAACATAAGCCTCCTTCAACACCGCCCAAATCCTACAAGCCAAGTGCTCGGTGTGCACCCGATCGAACTCAGGCTGACACAAAGCACGAAACAAGTAGTCGACCGCCTTATTGTTGGCGTCGCATCTGTCCCTCGACCCTGGAGCAAGGAAATCCATCGGCTGGACATAGCCTGTGTCCACTGTGACATCCCAAAGAAGCTGACCCTTTCCGCGGAGGAACACACCTATCCGCTTGCTCCACATCTGGTAGTTCTTGCCATCGAAGTGTGGAGGACCCGAACCCCGTTCCTGGTACGCCATCCTTGGATCTTAGACTGGTTAGAATCAACAAAGACCCGAACCGGCTCTGATACCACTTGAAGGACCGATTAGGCGACCAGAGAGGGGGGGGGGGGAGTGAATGGGAGCCGATAAAAATTCTTCTCGAGGGAGATTGAAACTCCGACAAGACGAACTAGCTCGGTCGAACCCCCGAAATCACACGCTCCGCACTTCAACCTCCCGTTTGCCAAAACCACGTAGCCACTGGAGTGCTACTGGTCCTAGGAGCAAACTCTACCAGGCAACCACAACACACACGCAGCACCGACGGCGGAAACAACTCAAAAGCCGGCTAACCGGAGGGGGCGGTTAGCCGGGGTATAGGGGCGGTTAGACCGCCTCCACACGGCAACCAAGAAATCCTCCAAAACACCTCTTCCGAGCACCAAAACTCACCACGGTTTCACCAACAGAGATCTACTGGTCAAGGCCATGCTACCTACCGGAAAATCTTGGTGAAAACCAAAACTTCACCCGGGGGGCCTAGGGGCGGTTAGACCGGCTACCGGGGGCGGTCTAACCTCCGTACCCGGCAACAAACTCCAACCAAGAACACCTAGCAAACTGCGCGAGAACGACCCCAAATTTCACCCGGACGCTCTTCGATCAAGGCGAACAAACTCACGAGAGGAAAATCCGGCGAAACAAAACTTTGACCCGGAAACACCCAGGGCGGTTAGACCGCCCCCTGTAGGCGGTTAGACCGCCCCTTCCAGAAAACAAACTCGCGGGTCAAACCTCAACTTCCTCGCGCCCAATCTCCCGAATCACTCCACGGATTGCAGCCAAACTTCGGGGATAGCTGGGTTACCTCCTGGGCAACCTCTACCTCAAAGGAATCGACCCGAAACGCTCACAATCAAGAGGAATCGAAGAAATCGCTTCTCTAGGTTAAGAACTCGCCCAACTCGAAAAACCACCAAATCGAGTCCGATTCAAAGGGGATTTGGGGGCAAAGTCACCAGCCAAAGAGGCACAAGAACCTCATACGTGACACCCACCAAAAACCACAAGGAATCGTTCTCAAAACACCGCCAAAAAGAGCTCTGAAAATCAACACAAAGGAGACGGGAAAACCACCATGATGAACAACGCCAAACCTTCTATACATGCCATGAAAGGTTCGTACAAGGTCTAGCTTGCCACCCAAACATCCATCCCTGTCTCTAGATCTCACATTAAGATCTCAAGCTAGCCTTCTAAAATCCTAAGGAAAATGGAGAACGAAAATGGAAAAACTAAATGAGCTAGGGTTCCAAGAGTTGGCTGCCATCCACCCATCTAATGAGTATATATGGAGGCACCCAAAAGACTAAACTACCCTTCACTAATAACTAGGGATACATGCCCCTCAAGGGCGGATTTGGAATTCTTGATGTCTTCACCATCGGACGGATGCCGGCGACGGCACCCTACGTAGCCTCGACGCAAGCCTTGCGATCCCGACGCGTGTCCTCCGCTTCGAAGCTTCTCGGTGCGGCGGCCGGGCGGTCGGACCGCCCCCTTGGGCGGTTAGGCCGGCCGGGGGGAATCCGACCGGCCCCGGGCGGTCGACCGCCCCTCCTTGGCGGTTGAGCCGGCACGGGTGGCCGCACCTCCTCGTCGAGTCTTCGGCCTCGGTTTTGTGGCTCACCGAGTAACCTAGTGGTTTTACGGTGAACCACCGCAAACCCCGCGAACTCGGTGTAGCCTCCGCCAATCTCCACTCATGACTCGGCTCCCACGTAGTCCCGGCTCGACCTTGGTTTTGAGGCTCTACCAAGAAACCGTCCACGACTTCATCTTCTTGTTCATGCCACCATGCGGCCCGCACTTGACCCCGGCGGCCACCGGGTCCCTCGAACGACGCCTTCTTGTCTTCTCCACACGGAGGCCTCACCGGCAACGACCTTTCGCGCTTGTTCTTCACCCGCACCAACACGAGTCAAGCCGCAACCCGCACCTGCAATACTTAGCCAAGAATCGGTCCACACAACGTTGTCAATCACTCGTCACACAAGGAGGCGACCATCCACCGGGCTATCAACCTAGCATACTAGTGATAGAGCATAGGTACGTAAGGATCATGCATCTAGGGTTTCCAATCAACTCTGAAACGTAAATGCACAACCATAGCAAACACAATCGCATAATTTTAAAAGACGGGTTAATGATCCGGGGCTTGCCTTCGCTGCAAGGTTGGCCTTGGGCCCTTTCCGGACTTGGGATTGCGGTCTTGAGCTACGTTCACGCACGGCAAACTCTTTGTCGGCACCTTTGTCTCCTCCTTCCGGCACGAGCTTACGTTCATCACGGGAAGATCTACACGAAGATGCAAATGCAAGATTTATTCTACGGTTTTTACTTTAATCACTTACAAACCATATTGACAATCAATGGGTGTATTTGTTGGGCACATTCACCTATACAAGAATACATTTAGCATACTCTTCCAAAAAAGGAACAATTTGCAAATCTTTATTAGATATTCTTTTGATGGTGACTCTAGGTACACATATATGTAAATAATTTAATTTAAATTCACAAACAAAAGAGTGCGTAGGTGCATTTATCTTTTTAAATCGATTTACAACCACACACAAGTTAGCAAGGGTGTTTTGGTGATTTCTCTCATTTAATGACTATTAAGCCTTTAACGTGCCCAAAGCTTTTATTCATGAAATTAATTAAGAAAATACAAGGGATGGTTGTGTTACACTCTAAACACCTATAACAAGCCACCGGACTCCATGCGAGCTTTGGATAGCGAGAATTTAACTATTTTGAAAAAGCAAAAGCTAGCTAGATGGACAAGGTAAATGCACACAAAAAAATAATTACCCATCAAAATGATCCAACTTTCTCACATATGTTATATGGTTCAAAACTATCCTAGTGGTGTTAAAGACATACACCTAGATCTATTGTGAACTTATTGTGCAATTTAAAGAAAAACAAGCATAATTTAATAATAATTATTTCTGTATCTATAAAATTGCGAATAATTCACAAGAGGTGTGTGTTGGCATTAAAACACAAGCAGGTTTCAAGTTGGTTGCAAAACCTAATTATTTTTAACTAGAAAAAATATTTATGCAGATCTGGCAGAAAAGGAAAAACATTTTTATAAAACGATTTACATCATAACTTTGTGAAATTTTTGGCATAGGCGCTAGTCATGACCTAAGACACAACATATCCAAAAATTAGCTACAGAGGATATATGGTTTTTGAGATATTGCAGATCTATGGTTTTCACATTTGTATTTTTCATGCAAAAACTAACAGGAATAAGCTCAGGCAAGAATAACAAAAGTTGTGGGATATTTCACCTCGAATCCAACAAAATTAGTTTTGCATTTTTCGATTTTTTTGTGATTTTCTACGCAATTTACAAGAATAAGGAAATCACTTTTACTATTGGAGTTCACCTTTTGTAGTGAGGACCTTAGAAAGAATCTGGGTGTTGCAATGTAGCCCCTGGGGCGGCTGGCCGGCGCGAGTGAGCCAATTCCGCCGAGGTCGCCGCCGGACTTGTCGGGGAAGAGCCGGGGAGGGGGCCTAGGGATGCTAGGGGCCTCATTGGGGCGTTGGACGGTGGCGGAGGTGGCTCCGACAGCAGCGCCGCCTACGCCGTGGGAGGGCGGCCGTGCGTGGCTGTTCCGGCGAGGTGCGGGCGCGGTAGGGGCGAAAGGTGGCCGCAGGGGGATCTTTGGTAGGCGCTCGTGGTCACTCGTGGGTGCTCAAGTAGTGGCGGACGCGGGCGGAACAATGGACGCGACGGCGCGGCGGTGTCCGGCGCGGCGGCACGGCACGAGCAAGGCGCGCTGCCCGCGCAGCGAGGGGGGGGGTCCGGCGCTGGCCAAGGGAGGTGTGGGGAGCAGCCGGCCCTTATATGCGATGTGCGGCGCGGAGAACGGCGAGGGCAGCGCGGCGTGGCAAGGACACGGCCGATACCGCGGCGGCGGTGCGGCGGTGGAGCAAGGACCCTGCAGTGCGTTCCGGGCACGGCGGCGGGCAGGGCGGACTCCCGGCCCTCGCGTGCGTGCCGTTCGCAGAAGGCGCCACGCCCGGGGAAGGCGCGCCTCGGGCGACGCACGCTCGGGGTGCGAGCCGGCGGCGCCGCGCGTTGTACCTCCCGCGCGCCGGCGCGGCGATGTCGCGTGGTCGAATCAGCTTTTCCTACGTCCGTTTGAACACGCGTAGCTCCAAAAACTTGAATAAAAGTGCACAAAGCAATGAATAGGAAAGTTGTAGATCTAACTACCCTCTACAACTTTTGTAAAGGTCGTCTAGTGTTTTTCTTGACGGATTTTGCAGGAACGTCGTGCCAACATTGAATGCCGGCCTGTTATGCAAAACAGGATGTACTATCAGTCGATCAAGTTTTTCACCAATTTCCAGCAAAAATTTGAAATGCCAATCTACATGAAAGTTGTGTCCCTCAACAAGATGGACAACTTTCATAAAGGTAGATTTTGAAGTGTTTAGGTGAATTTTGGGGAACGCAGAGAAAGTTCCGACGACATTCACCGACGCCGTCGCTAAGCGAAGTGACCGTGTCTTTGGCCAAGGGTCCACTACGGGTGTATGTAGGCTTGGTCAAGGGGTTCATTAGGTTCATTGGCGAGGTTTTCGGGGTGACGATCCAGGTTGACCTAAGTTTGACCGGTGTTTGACTGGTTTGACTCTACTGACCCGTCATTAGCGTTTAATGACTCGTAATTAAAAACCTGGGGCGTCACAATCTACCCCCCTTAAGAAGAATCTCGTCCTGAGATTCGAAACTACAAGAGGACGTGAGGAAGTGGTTCTGGGATAAAGGTGTTACCTAAGAAATTCAGCTGGCCCTGCTCCACTTGAGGGCTTGGCTTGTTGTCGTAGTTGTTGATAGCGGATCCCCGGGTTCTCGCTGAACAGCCGGGGGTTCTCGTCTTGGGTTCGGACACTCCTTTGCATAATGCCCGGGTTGTCTACAATTTTAGCACAAACGGGGTGGAAGGTCTCTGGGCTTGGAGATTTGTTGCTGGACTTTCTTGATAAGGCGGAGCCTCTTCCTTTCCTTTTTCCTTTTTAACCTCGCAGCGCGCGAACGTGTTGCACTAGCAGGGAGTTGAGTGGCCTTGCTAGGGTTACATCTTCGTTTGCCCTTGTGCGGATGGGTCTCCGTACAGGCAATTTCCCACTCACTTACATCTATCTCAGATAATACTTGTTTGTTGCCTCGATTTGCCCTCTCTTCGCTCTAAGATCCACTTCTGTAGTCGAGAAGGTGGTAATATGGAGTCGAGGCTCGGGGCCGGTCTCGGTTAACATATTCTTCCAAATCGTACTGAACAAATGGGCTTGTTCGGCCATATAGAGGCAGATAAGGACCGAGAGAGATTGGGTTCCGCTAAAATTGTTCGATATGGGTTCCCATAACGTCCCCCGATGATATCGGGACACTATCCGGTTCAAGACCGAATTCTCGCCCTTCTAACAATGGAGTTGCGCCGACAATGGCGTTTATGTTCCTTCGGGTAGGTACTTCGGTGAACATGGCTTGGAAGATTGGATCTTCGTTGCATCGGTGACATTAGCCGTAGTTGTTGGGAGCCATTTGCTGTTGTGCTCAGGAGTTGGCACAACACTTGCAGTAATCGCTACGAAAGCTTCGGTCAACATCGTGGGCGGCGGTAGAGTAAGATCACCGCTACCCGATGCATCAAAACCATTGGGGTTATTCCATGCCAGTCTGAACATCTGAAAATTTAAGTCCCTAATTAGCACATGTTCAGAATCTCACTCAGAAACTCATAATTCGGACATACTCTACGAGACTTGTTCACGGTAAGCAACGCAAACCGGACATCCAAACAGTCACAAATATCATCTTGGTGTGCCTGCTTACACACCCCATGACCGGAATGCAAACATGGAACAAAAAGGTACAAGGTGCTTTTACTTACTACCTCATCATCGTTCGTGAGGAAGCCAGCGATGAATGTGCAAATGCACGGCTAGTAGCGTACATAGTCCTCCTACGATACAGGTACATCCCTATCACGTCTCGGGCCGAAACGACTCGAGCTCTTCCGAAGACGGAGTCATGGGTGGTACTGATTGATTTTTGCTTTCGGGGCCTCGCTCTCGAGTTTCTTCTCGACATCGGGGACGAACACGGGAGAACAGCTTGCTCGAGGGGATTGAAGTAGGTGGAAGAGATGCTTTAGTGGCCTTGTGGCCAAGGCTAGCTGGAAGAAGAACAAGAACAGTGATACTGCCGAGCTCGGATGGAAATGGGGCTTCCTGAAGGACCGATACGGGCAATCCCGAGAGGGGGGGAGGCGGGAATGGGAGCCGATAAAAATTCTTTTCGTGAGGAGATGGAAACTCCAACAAGATGAACACTATTTCCAACACACGTCTCCGACTCACTACCAAAGTTGGTCAAGCCCACGAGCCACCGGAGTGCCACCGGACCTAGGAACCAACACACAACCTTCCGACCCGAGAACGCAAGCCGGAAACCCAAACCTCGAGTCAGCTGCACAACACCGGTCGACCGGTGAGCACCACCTGCTAGACCTACTGCTAGTAAACCGGGCAACATTCACCATGGCTCCACACCGCCGGGACGGAGACACACAGGTTAGACCGGCCACAAACTCGAGTTTCAAAGCACCAAACAAAGCAACCGACCACCAAACCGACCCAAACTTGAAAACAGCAAGAACACAGACAACAGCCAATGCACCCGTACATTCACCCGAGCAAAACCCACCGAGGGTTGCACCCCGTCGACCGGCCAAGAGCACCGGTCGACCGGCAGCTCCGGCGCCCGGGGATGAACAGCACCCGCGGTCAACTCCCCCAAATCCAAACCCGGATCTCCCGAATCGATCCATGGACTTGAACAAGACTTTGGGGATATTAGGAACACCTCATGAGGAGTCCATAGCCAAGTTTAATACCACAAAAACTCATCCAAAAAGGAGGAATCGAAGAAATCCTGCCAAGAGCACTTCCAACCCAATAACTCAAGAAACCCCAAAATCGAGCACCTTTACTCACGGATTTGGGAGGGGAATCACAGCCCAAAGAACCGTTTTAAGGGTCCCACAAATTTCCACCATCAAATCCCCAAGAGAAAGGTCCCGAAAACAACCCAAAGAAATCACCAAGAGAGGGATCCGAAAATCACCACCAAGAACAACTGGGGAAAACACATCCAAACCTTGAGGAACCACGCCGAATCATCTATACATGAAACAAAGGTTCATACAAGGTCCAGCAAGCCGCCCGATCATCCATCCCTCTCAAAAAGATCTCTCCATGAAGCTCTCTTTCTAGTCCTATGGAAAACCTAAGGGAAAATAGGAAGGAAAATGGGAAAACAAATGTGCTAGGGTTCAAGAGTTGGCTGCCATCCTCTCACCTCTTGGGTTATATGGAGTGCAAATCGAAAGTCTAAAATGCCCTTTCTTAATAACTAGGGATACAAGCCCCTCAAGGGCGGATTTGGAAGTCTTCATGTCTTCACCATCGGACGGATGCCCTGCGACCGCACCCTGCGTAGCCTCGACGCAAGCCATGCGATCTCGACGCGTGTCCTCCGCTTCGAAGTCTCCGGACTGCGTCGTTGCACACCGGTCAGACCGGTGCTCCCCACCGGTCGCACTGTCCGAGGGGCCGTCGGCAGCCTCCGTTCTCGGTTCTTCGGTCTTGGCTTTATGGATCAACCAAGGAACCCGTGGTTTTCTAGTGAACCACCGGAAAACCCGCGAACTCCTGTAGCCTCCGACAATCTCCACCATGACTCGGCTCCCACGTAACCCGGCTCGACCTTGGTTTTGATGCTCAACCAGAAACCCGTCCATGACTTCATCTTGCTGCTCATGCCACCATGCGGCTCCGCACTTGACCCCGCCGGCCACCGGTCCCTCGAACGAAGCCTACTTGTCTTCTCCACACCGGAGGCCTCACCGGCGACGACCTTCTCGCTGTTCTTCACCTGCACCAACACCGCCGAGCCGCAACCTCGGCACTGCAATACTTAGCCAAGAATCGGGCCTATTGAATGTTGTCAATCACTCATCACACAAGGAAGCGACCATCCACTGGTCCTCGAACCACACATGATCCGCAATCTCCCCCTTGACGAGTGCATTGTCAACACCCACACAGAAGTAACAAGAGAGAAAAGAAAATGAAAAGAAACAAACGAAAAGAAACTCCAACAAGCGATCGAAAGCCAAACAAAGGCAAAGAACAAGATCACTTGAAGAAGACAAGTCTCGGACCCCTTAGGCAAGGGCAATGGCTCGAGAGATCCGAGACAAAGCAAAGCTCAAACAAAGAGCGCAAACCAGCTGAAAACAGGGCAGCTGCGGAAGAATATCGGCTCACACCGGTCGTATCAAGCTACCGCCTGACCTACGTACCGGTGCCTAAGATGTGCACAGACTGAAGACTCACACCGTCAGACTTGCTCCTCACCGGTCGTACCGGTACAATGAGCTCCGTAAATTGCTCGAAACCACCTAAAAACCTTCTAAATGCGTCCAGTAAGCCATTTCAAGCTCAAACTTCTCCCTTGTTGGCAATGCATGAATCAAGCCAAAATGCAAATCTCAACCAGAGCTTCAAATAGACAAAATTCAACAAAGAATGCTACACATGTCCAAATGAGCAAGTTAGATACTCTACGGCTTCGTATCGATCTCAACTACATGATCACCAAGTTTCACAACCATTGACGAAGCTAAGGTGGATTTTGGCAATTTTGCGAAAACTTTGCCTCTCATGAGCAAAGTCCTAAACATGATCAAAGAATATCAAAATGGCAAAGCCACACAAACTTCATGCTAGGAGTCACCATTCTAATCATAAGACCATCACAAACACCCATAAGCACCCTCATGTCATGTCAAAGCCACTGAGCCATGTGCCTACTTTGTATGAGACTTCTCATTGGTAGGCATCATGCAACCGCTTAGCACCCAAAGCAAACTTGGGAATTCAAGACATATGACATGGGAGCATATTTTCCAAGCATTTTCCATTTCATTTTCAGATTCGTAATTGGTACATGAAATGTCTTTGCGGACAAAAAGGAACTTATGCCCCTCCACAAGATAAAGCAAGAGGGCTAAAACATTCATGATGGCAATGAGCCTTGGCCTACATATGATCAATAAACTAGCTATCCAACCAAAAAAAATTAAGCATAACCAAGCCACTAAAACATGTTAAGATCATATAAAGGCATTTACACATGAGAGAGCATACATGTGGCATATTCAAAAACATAGCCATCAACCACGGATTATTCATCAAGGTCATCAAGAGCTACCAAACTAACCATAGCATACCAAACAAGCTCACAAAGACATATATCTCATTCTACGGTGAACAATGTCTTTGAGAGAAGCTTTTCCTAACTGATGCATATGATATAAAATGCATGCAATCTAAGATACAAGGATGCCTATACATCATGTTACATATGCCATGCCAAATGCAAGAAATGCACAAAGGAAAGCTATACATATGCTACAAAGGAGCTCCTGTACACAAAACCTACAAACCACCGGCTCCTCGAGGGGAGGCAAAAAGGGCTCGACACCACCGGCAAAAGAGCAAAAGGGCACAAAACTCACAAGCTCCCCCTAAACACATGCATTAAGGCCAAAGAGCATACAAAGCTCACCTTACACACATGAGATAGGGCAAAGAGCAAAACCAACCAAGTGGCTTGACCAAGGCCACACACTCGAAGGTCACAAATACGCTTACCTTTATCATTTCTTCACAATTCACTCATCCTTGTCCACCATCTCCGAAAGTGATGCACCTACATGTCACCACCGAGATATGAAGCCGAAGAACTACCCCCCAATATCAACCAAATGTTTCTCCGGCCATCCATCCGCAACTCGAAATCGTGAGCGAGAGCGAGCAAACGACTCAACATCGGGGTTAGTTCCAAAAGTGCAAAACCGTTGCCTAGCCATTTGCTCGAAAGTGGGGTTAGCACAAACCAAACCATATTTCCCTACCAAAGCTACCTTCACGAACACCACCACGTATCCACCATGAGGTAACCAAACCTCTCTACATGAGAGGACCAAAACCACGAAAGAAACCCGTGGACTCGTCCCTCCTCTCCTTCTCAAAACGATGGATCCTCCCATCCCCGTATTGAGCACGAGGAGAGAATGCCTAGAAACCCGACCTCCCGCAAACTTTCCACCAACCACCTCGAAACACGACCTCCAGAAACAAACCTCGCACCCGTACGAGCACGAAACCCAACCGCCGCCCCTCGTCTGCCCTCGCACCGTCCGACCGGTGCCCCACACCGGTCTGACCGGTGTGACCCCGGCGCGCACCTCCAACAGCCTTCCGCTCTCCCCAAGCCCGAACTCGACCTCACACTCGCCTTGGCCCCGGCAACCGCACACGAGGCTCAAGTACACCCAAGGGTGGTATTTGTCCTTGTTAGCCCACTCCTTCGCCATTCTCTCCTCACGCTTCCTCTTGAAGCAAAACGTTCTTGTGACCATCCTTTCCACAAACTCACAATGGAAACGGATCGATCCGGGCTTAGGCTTGGGATGAGGCTTCCACAAGGCTTCTCACTCTGTTTCTCACTAGGCGTTTCACTTGCCTTATCACTCGGTTTTTCTCTTGGTTGGTTTGGCTTGATGCAAACTTGTCTTTGGGTGTGGGTTGTGGTGGAACTGAAACATTCCCAAATTTTCTCTCTCACCACCGCCCTCACCAACCTTATCCAATCCCAAAGCCCAACCGTCAAAGTGCTTATAGCTAGCAATCATCATACCAAGCTGAGGTTCTTGACTCGAATAACCAACTCAACAGCTTCACGCAACTTATCATTCTCATCTTGCAAGCGACCAACACATTTTGCAAGATCCAAATTCTTCATAGAATGCAACTCACATGTAGAGCAAGAAGTAGGAATAGGCACTTTCAAATCACCTCAAGCGAAACAATGCGAAGGAACTGAGCTCAAGAATTTTCTCATGCGAACTAGGGAAAGAAGTGCAAGCACCAAGCAAAGTGGGTCTAGATTGTAGCTCAGCCAACTCAACCCTAAGCACATCTAGTTCCTCAGACTTGGAGGCATACTTCTCCCTTTAAGATCGGCTCAAGTCGCCCCGAGAAAGCAGAGCAATCAAGACAATCGCTCTCATCGAAAACAATAGGGCTAGCCTTAAGAGAATAAATTTCAAGCTTGCTATCAAGAACCTGTTTCTTGCTCAGCCACTCTAGTCCTAGCATCCTCGAGCAAAGATCTAAGCCCTTCCTAAGCTTCTTAGCCTCTCTAAGCATGTGATCGCGATTATCGTGCAAGTCAACCAACTCCTTACCTCTCCCCTTTGCGCAAAGAAGAGATCTCATCACATACCTCATCCTCGGAATCCAAGTCTGAGGCGTCCTTCTTGCTTCTCTTGCTGCTCGAACTGTGAGCCATGCCGCAGAAGTCATCCTTGAGGCTTAGGCCCGTCACACAAAGGCCGTTGAGATACGAACAGGTTCTTCTTCTTCTTCTTCTTCTTCTTCTTCTTCTTCTTCTTCTTCTTCTTCTTCTTCTTCTTCTTTGTCATCCTCTTCGTCTTCATCACTTGAGCTTAAAGACGTGTCCTCGACATCGGACTCGATGTCGCTTGATCTCTTCATCTTCTCTCGAGACCGAGCCTTCTTCCCATGTTCATGATCCTTCTTCTTGGACTTCTTCCTCTTGTCCATGAACTTGTACTTGTCGCGGTTGTTCACCTTCGGACACTCGGCAAAATAGTGTCCAGTCTTGCCGCACTTGAAGCATGTCCTCGTGTTCCTCCTCATGTTCGTCACACCCGTTCTCGTGCGTACCTCTCGAACCGCCCCCGTCAGAGCACCAAACGCCTCGTCCTCTCCAAGCCTCGTCGAACTCCTCATCCGGCATAGACATCAAAGAGGAGAAAGAGAACATCCTAGTGGATGGGTTAGTGTTAGCCTTTCCTTTCGGAGCCACCAACGAGGGCAAGACTTCATGGGAACGCCTGGGCCCCTCGAGCTTGCGGTTGCCCCTATCCACCTCACCGACTCAGAGCTTCGAGAATGTTTCGTTCACCGTCGCAGTGTCATACTTCTCCGACTCCACAATGGCCTCGAACTTTCCCCTGAAATCGTGCGATCCAAAGAGTGTAAGAGCTTGACCGCTCTATCATGATCATCGCACGGAGCACGTCCACATTGCCCTCATGTTGTTCACAACCACCGTGAACCTCTGAAACAAGGCATCGATGGACTCACCTGGGAGATGAGTGAAGTTCTCGTACTCTCTCCGGTAGGTCGCATACATCCGTGCCTGAACCTGGGGCGTTCCCAACATGAGCCTCCTTCAAGACCGTCCAAATTCTACAAGCCAAGTGCTCGTGCACCCGATCGAACTCGGCCGACACAAAGCATGAAACAAGTAGTCGACCGCCTTATTGTTGGCGTCGAATCTGCCCCTCGGATCCCGGAGCGAGGAAGTCCATCGGCTGGACATAGCCCGTGTCCACCGTGACATCCCAAAGGATCTCGGTCTTTCCGCGAGGAACGCACCCATCCGCTTGCTCCACATCCGGTAGTTTTTGCCATCGAAGTGTGGAGGACCCGGAACCCCATTCCCGGTACGCCATCCTTGGATCTTAGACTGTTAGAGTCAATAAAGACTCGAACCGGCTCGATACCACTTAAAGGACCGATACGGCGGAATCCGCAGAGGGGGAGTGAATGGGAGCCGATAAAATTCTTCTCGAGGAGATGGAAACTCCAACAAGATGAACACGGCTTCCAACACACGTCTCCGACTCACTACCCAAGTTGGTCAAGAGCCCACGAGCCACCGGGAGTGCCACTGGACCTAGGAACCAACACACAACCTTCCGACCCGAGAACGCAGCGGAAACCCAAACCTCGAGTCACAGACCAACACCCGTCGTGTTCCCAAGGAGCACCATCGGTCGACGGCCGTCGTTGGTGAAACCGGGCAACATTCACCAAGTGGCTCCACACCGGTCAGATCGGTGAGACACACCGCTAGACCGGTCACAACCTGGAAAGCCCCCAAAGCACCAAACAGGCCAACCGACCACCAAACCGACCCAAACTTGAAACACAGCAACACAGACAACAAAAGGGAACACACCCAAACATTCACCCGAGCAAAAACCACCGAGGGTTGCACGGCCAGACCGGTCAAGAGCACCGGTCGACCGGTGTAGCTCGGGCAGCTCGGGATGAACAAAGACTCGCGGGTCAACTCCCCCAAATCCAAACCTCGATCTCCCGAATCGCTCCACGGACTTGAACAAGACTTTCGGGGATATTAGAACACCTCATGAGGAGTCAAGCAGCCAAGTTTAATCCCACAAAACTCGTCCAAAAGGAGGAATCGAAGAAATCACGCCAAGAGCACTTCCAACCCAAGAACTCAAGAAACCCCAAAATCGAGCACCTTTACTCACGAATTTGGGGAGGGGAATCACAGCCCAAAGAACCACGAAGGGTTCCCACAAATTTCCCCATCAAATCCCCAAGAGAAAGGTCCCGAAAACAACCCAAAGAAATCACCAAGAGAGGGCTCCGAAAATCACCACCAAGAACAACCGGGGAAAACACATCCAAACCTTGAGGAACCACGACTAATCATCTATACATAAAACAAAGGTTCATACAAGGTCTAGCAAGCCGCTCGATCATCCATCCCTCTCAACAAGATCTCTCCATGAAGCTCTCTTGCTAGTCCTATGGAAAACCTAAGGAAAATAGGAAGGAAAATGAGAAAACAAATGAGCTAGGGTTCCAAGAGTTGGCTGTCATCCTCTCACCTCTTGGGTTATATGGAGGCAACCGAAATTCTAAAATGCCCTTTCCTAATAACTAGGGATACAAGCCCCTCAAGGGCGGATTTGGAAGTCTTCATGTCTTCACCACCTGACGGATGCCCGGCGACCGCACCCCGCGTAGCCTCGACGCAAGCCATGCGATCCCGACGCGTGTCCTCCGCTTCGAAGTCTCCGACCGCGTCGTCGCACACCGGTCGACCGTGCTCCCCACCTACGTACCGGTACCCAACGGGCCGCATCGCCACCAACTGCGCTCGTTGCAGCCCGTCTTCGGCTTCTTCTGGCCTTGGCTTTGTGGATCAACCAAGGAACCCAATGGTTTTCTGGTGAACCACCGGAAACCCCGCGAACTCGGTGTAGCCTCCGCCAATCTCCACTCATGACTCGACTCCCACGTAGTCCCGACTCGACCTTGGTTTTGAGGCTCAACCAAGAAACCGTCCATGACTTCATCTTGCTGTTCATGCCACCATGCGGCCCACACTTGACCCCGCTGGCCACCGGGTCCCTCGAACGAAGCCTACTTGTCTTCTCCACACCTGGAGGCCTCACCGGCGATGACCTTTCGCGCTTGTTCTTCACCGCACCAACACCGCCGAGCCGCAACCCGCACCTCGCAATACTTAGCCAGGAATCACTCCACACAACGTTGTCAATCACTCATCACACAAGGAAGCGACCATCCACCGGTCCTCGAACCACACATGGTCCTCACTTCCATGTTGGCGGTTCCGGATAAAAGGTTCCATTCTATAACTGCTGCGGGGCTGTAACGGTCAGTTGACCCAGTCGGGTATCTTGTGTAGGCAATACGGGGCTCGACCATGGTCAGCCCGTGTGGTTTCGTCGTGAATACACAGCAGAAATCGATGGTAGAGCGACGTCATGGCTTCGTACGGTCGCGACACCGATGGCGATGGGGCTCAACGGTCTAAATAGTCAACCGTGATGGGGAGCAAAACGAGAAAAGTTCAGTGTACAACACTTTACGATTGCGATAGCAACCAAGAGAAGCGTAGTAAAAAGCTTCGATCGATCCTGGGTGTACTTCCTTGCTCGATTCTGAGGATTTGAAGGTTATGAGCACGGACCAAGAACAAATACACGATGGATGAATTCTCCATGTTGACTATTCGAGAACCCTGCAATTCAAACTATTCGAGAACCATGACTGCTCGAGAAAAGTTTCTACTTATACTATTTCCACTTGGCTAGCAGGAAAAGGAATCGATGCTACAAGGTCGTCGAGATTCACGGCAAGGGACCAATTCATGTGAGATTTCCAATAGACCATTACAAGGAAAGGAAGGCTAATGACAGAGTTCCATAATCTCTTGTACGAAAGATGACTTCAAGTGGGAACTTCAAAGAATAATCTTGCTCACACCTTGAAGGATCAGATGGCGACTAGAGAGGGGGGAGTGAATAGGAGTCGGTAAAAATTCTTCCCAAAGAACCCGACCTATACCCTAGTCAAACCCCGGTCACACACGAGCGATGGATCGAATCACACACCAATCGCCAAGACCACGAGGTTATGGAACAACCTCTAGCCCTAGGAACGATTCCTTGAAGCACACGCCAAGCACGAGAAAGGGAGGAATCGAAACAAGAGGCAATGCGCCCCGCGCCCGGCGGACTGTCCGACTGTGGAAGGCGGACCGTCCGCGATGGGCCGCGCGGACCGTCCGGCTCGCTACCGCGGACCGTCCGCGCCAAGACCGCGGACCCGCCTACTCCGCGACCGTCCATTAAAACACACCGAACCAACACGCAGACGCACCGCGCAGGGACCCGGGACAGTCCGCGGGGAGCACGCGGACTGTCCGCCAGGCACCCGCGGACCGTCCGCCCCGCACACGCGGACCGTCCGAAACTTCGTCCAACCAAAACTCAAAGCCACGACGGGATCGAAACGAAAGGCGAGCGCAAGAACACGAAGAACACGATCTAACTCCTAGCCGGCGGACCGTCCGCCAAAGACTCCGACGGGGACTGTCCGCCGTAGAGCGGACAGAGCAGAAAACGCCCGACCCCGAAAGTCAACTCCCCCAAATCATCATCGGATTTCCCAAACTAGTTGAAGCTATGGAGACAAGGGTTTGGGACTTGAAAAGCGTTACACAAGGATGCTATAGCCCAAAATCTTGCCTCCTAACTCCCTAAAATACCGGGAATCGGCGAATCCTTTGAGCACCACCAAAAACTAGAGCACCGAATCTTAAAAACTACGAATCCAAGTGGTTTCCTAAGTGTTTGAGGGCACAAGATCAATCACAAAGATGCAAGCAGACATCTATCCATGTTTCCCTCAAAGAAACTGGGAGAAAATCCACTCAAATCCGTTGAAATGTACTGAGAACAAAAGCACGAAAACAAGCACAAGAAGACCACGAAAAACACAACTCCAAATCTTCTATACAAACCAGGAAAGATTCACAAGGTCTAGCATGCCGCCCTAGCATCCATCCCTCTCAACAAATCTCTCATGAAGCTCTCATGCTAGCCTAGAGAAAATGGAAGAAAAATAGCTACGAAAATGAGAAATGGGAGGGAGGAAATGAAACCCTTAGTCCTGGAGAGAGAGAGCCATCCACACACACTCATGGCTTATATATCAGGTCCCGCCGGAGTGGTAAATGACTCGACTACCCCTAACTTAACTACTGGCGATACAACCCAAGCAGGGCATTTAAGTAGCTGTTGTGGGTCTCGCCATCGGACGGCCACGCCTTTGTCGCACCCCGCGTCCTCCCGACGCAAGCCATGCGATCCCGCCGCGTGTCCTCCGCCTCGAAGCTTCCCGACACGCCCCGATCCCGTTCCGTCGTGCTGCTCCTGGAGCCCTGGTTTTGAGGCCCAAACCAAGAAACTTCTCTAAGCATATCATCACGATTATCAAGCAAAGAGCCAAGCCTCTCTCATTCTCCCGGCGCAAGAAGGGAAGCTCATCACGCACCTCGTCGTCGGACTCGCAGTCCGAGTCGCTCCGTGTGCTCTTCTTGCCGCCGGAGCTCAACGCCATGGTGCGGAAGCCGTCTCTCGCGGCGCCTCGGCCCCGCTCGTGTTCTTGGACGACCTCTTGTTCTTGCGGCGATCTCCCTCGTCGTCGCCGCCGCTCGAGCTCGAGGTGGAGTACGCGGACCCGGAGTCGACGTCGCTCGCTCCAACCATCGCTCGGGCCTTGCCTCGGCCCTCCTTCTTCCTCGATCGTCGCTCGTCCTTGTACTTGTTCTTGTGCTTGCTCTTGTGGTCGCGCCTCGAACGGTACTTGTCGTCGTTCTTCCTCGGCTTGTGCTTGTAGCCGTCCTTGCTCTCGGCCTTCTCCCGGCGGCCGGCGACGAAGTGTCCCGGCTTGCCGCACCGGAAGCGGTCCTCGTGTTCCTCCTCATGTTCACGCGGTTCTCGTGCGGCCTCTCGAACCGCCTCGTCAACAGCGCCAGCTCGTCCTCTCCAAGGTCATCAAACTCCTCATCTGGCATAGACATCAAAGAGGAAAACGAGAACATCCTGGTGGATGGGTTAGAGTTAGTCTTTCCTTTGGAACCACCAACGAGGGCAAGACTATGGGAGTCAGTCGGTCCCTCGAGCTTGGCAGTCATGCCCCTATCCACCTCAGCCGACTTGAGCTTTGAGAACAGCTCGTTCACCGTCAGAGTATCGTACCTCTCCGACTCGACTATGGCCTCGAACTTTCCGCCCCATATCGTACGATCCAAAGAGTGTAAGAGCTTGACCGCTCTATCATGATCATCGTACGGGAGCACGTCCACATTGGCCCTCATGTTGTTCACCACCACCGTGAACCTCTGAAACAAGGCATCAATGGACTCACCGGGGAGATGAGTGAAGTTCTCGTACTCTCTCCGTAGGTCGCATACAACCGTGCTCGAACTCGGGCGTTCCCAACATGAGCCTCCTTCAACACCGCCCAAATCCTACAAGCCAAGTGCTCGGTGTGCACCCGATCGAACTCGGCCGACACAAAGCACGAAACAAGTAGTCGACCGCCTTATTGTTGGCGTCGAATCCGTCCCTCGACCCTGGAGCAAGGAAATCCATCGGCTGGACATATCCTGTGTCCACCGTGACATCCCACAGAGTCTGACCCTTTCCGCGGAGGAACGCACCCATCCGCTTGCTCCACATCTGGTAGTTCTTGCCATCGAAGTGTGGAGGACCCGAACCCCGTTCCTGGTACGCCATCCTTGGATCTTAGACTGGTTAGAGTCAATAAAGACCCGAACCGGCTCTGATACCACTTGAAGGACCGATAAGGCGACCAGAGAGGGGGGGGGAGTGAATGGGAGCCGATAAAAATTCTTCTCGAGGGAGATTGAAACTCCGACAAGACGAACTAGCTCGGTCGGACCCCCCGAAATCACACGCTCCGCACTTCTACCTACCGTTTGCCAAAACCACGTAGCCACCGGAGTGCTACCGGTCCTAGGAACAAACTCTACCAAAGAACCACAACACACACACAAGACCGACCCGGAAACAACTCGAAAGCCGGGCTAACCGCAGGGGGCGGTTAGACCGGGTATAGGGGGCGGTTAGACCGCCCTCCACCCGGTAACCAAGAAATCCTCCGAAACGCCTCTTCCGAGCGCCAAAACACACCACGGTTTCACCAACAGAGATCTCTCGGTCAAGGCCATGCTAGCTACCGAAAATCTTGGCGAAAACCAAAACTTCACCCAAGGGCCTAGGGGCGGTTAGACCGGCTACCCGGGGCGGTCCAACCTCCTCGTACCCAAGCAACGAACTCCAACCAAGAACACCTAGCAAACCGCGCAAGAACGGCTCCAAATTTCACCCGTACACTCCTCTCGATCAAGGCGAACAAACTCACAGAGGAAAATCCGGCGAAACAAAACTTTGACCCGGAGACACCCCGGCGGTTAGACCGCCCCCGTAGGCGGTTAGACCGCCCCTTCCAGAACACGAACCCGCGGGTCAAACCTCAACTTCCTCGCGCCCAATCTCCCGAATCACTCCACGGATTGCAGCCAAACTTCGGGGATAGTCAAGTTACCTCCGGGCAACCTCTACCTCAAAGGAATCGACCCGAAACGCTCACAATCAAGAGGAATCGAAGAAATCGCTTCTCTAGGTTAAGAACTCGCCCAACTCGAAAAACCACCAAATCGAGTCCGATTCAAAGGGGATTTGGGGGCAAAGTCACCAGCCAAAGAGGCACAAGAACCTCATACGTGACACCCACCAAAAACCACAAGGAATCGTTCTCAAAACACCGCCAAAAAGAGCTCCGAAAATCAACACAAAAGAGACGGGAAAACAACCATGAAGAACCACGCCGAACCTTCTATACATGCCATGAACGGTTCGTACAAGGTCTAGTTTGCCACCCAAACATCCATCCCTCTCTCTAGATCTCACATGAAGCTCTCAAACTAGCCTTCTAAAAACCTAGGGAAAATAGAGAACGAAAATAGAAAAACGAAATAAGCTAGGGTTCCAAGAGTTGGCTGCCAACCTCTCACCTCTTGGGTTATATAGGCGGCAACCGAATGTCTAAAATGCCCCTCTCTACTAACTAGGGATACATGCCCCTCAAGGGCGGATTTGGAATTCTTGATGTCTTCACCATCGGACGGATGCCCACCGACCGCACCCTCGCGTAGCCTCGACGCACGCCTTGCGATCCCGACGCGTGTCCTCCGCTTCGAAGCTTCTCGGCCGCCGGCGGCCGTGGCGGTCGACCGCCCCCCTTGGGCGGTTAGGACCGGCCCGGGGATCCGACCGGCCCCGGGCGGTCCGACCGCCCCTCCCGGGCGCGTTGAACCGGCCCCGGGTGGCCGCACCTCCTCGTCGAGTCTTCGGCCTCGGTTTTGTGGCTCAACCGAGTAACCCGGTGGTTTTCTCGGTGAACCACCGCAAACCCCGCGAACTCGGTGTAGCCTCCGCCAATCTCCACTCATGACTCGGCTCCCACGTAGTCCCGGCTCGACCTTGGTTTTGAGGCTCTACCAAGAAACCGTCCACGACTTCATCTTGTCTGTTCATGCCACCATGCGGCCCGCACTTGACCCCCGCCGGCCACCGGTCCCCTCGAACAAAGCCTACTTGTCTTCTCCACACCTGGAGGCCTCACCGGCAACGACCTTTCGCGCTTGTTCTTCACCTGCACCAACACGAGTCAAGCCGCACCCTGCACCTGCAATACTTAGCCAAGAATCAGTCCACACAACGTTGTCAATCACTCATCACACAAGGAAGCGACCATCCACCGGTCCTCGAACCACACATGGTCCTCAATGATGTAGACGGTCCTTGCTCCAAAGTGGTCGTAGGGGAAGTAGTGGGTACACACTCAGCTTCAGGCGCATGGTTCTCTCCATCATCATCTCCAGCTTCATCCCTCTCCTCTTCAAAGAGGTCCTCGGCCATCTCTTCATCACCTGCACATTCAAAGCCAAGAGAGGTACATGGCATTGTCTCGTCGAAGGTTACCTCGCAAGTCTCCATGATTTTGTTAGTCTCAAGGTTAAGCACCCTATAGGCTCTAGAGTGGTTAGCATATCCAAAGAAAATACCATCACTAGACCTAGCCTCAAACTTGTCGAGTTTTCCCTTCTTAAGAATAAAGCACTTGCAGCCAAAGACTCGGAAATGACTCAACTTGGGTGCCCGACCATGCATAAGCTCATAATAGGTCTTCTTCTTGAAAGCTCGCAATAAAATCCTGTTGGAAACATGACAAGCCGTATTGACCGCCTCAGCCCAATACCTCCTAGGAGTCCTGTGCTCATCGAGCATCGTCCTAGCCATCTCACAAAGAGTCCGATTTTTCCTTTCCACAGCTCCATTTTGAGGGGGCACATAAGGGGTCGAATACTGATGTTCAAGACCTAGATCACGACAAAAGGCATCAAAACGAGAGTTCTTGAACTCTGAGCCATTATCACTGCGGATAGCTCGAATAGCATTCCCATGCCTCTCGTTTTTCAACCTCACGATCAGATCTCGAGCAAAGCCAAATGTCTCACTCTTGTCTTCCAAGAAAAACACCCAAGCATAGCGAGAGTAGTCGTCCACCACAACAAGGACATACCACTTCCCACCAACCGAGCGAACTCGAGCTGGCCCAACAAGGTCCATATGCAACAGCTCTGTCGGACGCTCGGTCATGACATCGGTTAGGGTTGGATGGGGAGTGGCTACCATCTTGCCATGCCTACACGGAGCACAAACCAAATCCTTCTCAAGCTTCAACCTCGGCAATCCTCGGACAAGGTCAAGGCCACTCAAGCGGGAAACCAAATCAAAGCTCAAGTGTCCCAACCGTCTATGCCATTTCCACAAATCAGAAGAAGGACCAGCCATCAAACAGCGAGCAGGACCCAAAGAACGAGAAAAATCAGCCTTGAAAATCTGACCCTCGGGGATGATCATACAGACAAGATCACCTCGAGAATCCAGCAAACGAGACTCACCAGACTTGAAACGCACCTCAAAACCCTCATCAAGCAACTGAGAAATCGAAAGCAAATTGAAACCCAAAGACTTCACAAGAGCCACTCTCTTCAACGTTACCTTGTCACTCACATGCACAACACCCTCAGAAATCACCCTTCCTCGTCCATTGTCCCCAAATGTGATGTACATCTTTTCCTTCACTAGGGTGAGGCTGGAGAACCACTTCTTATCTCCGGTCATGTGTCGAGAACATCCGGAGTCGATCAACCAAATTCTCTCCAAGCCTCCTACCTGTAGTCAGAAACAAGAACGAGAGTGAGCTAGCGACTCGACACTGGGGTTAGCACAAAGAAAGTTAAACCAGTGTCGAGCCATCTGCTCAAAAGAGGGGTTAGCAAGCATCATTCCCTTGCCACCAAACTTCCCATGTCCCATGGGAGGAGTACGAGCACCACGAGGGGGAAAACGTGGTCCGTAGTTCCTCTGGAACCCAAAGCTGCGATCATCTCCCCTAAACCCGTATTGAGGACCAGTAGGAGGACGTCCAGCAAAGCCACCACGAGCCCGACCAAACCTCTCACTAGCACGCACACCATCATCTCTCCTCTCAAACCTCGCACCACCACCTGTCTGTGGGAACCTGCCAACACTCCTCACACTTCCCACACCCCGTGGAAGTGGCACTCTAGACTCAGGAATACCACGAGACTGGCGATACCTGTCCTGGTTTGCTTGCTCCCAGCAAGCCTCTCATCCCTCTTCCTCTTGTAGCAAAACTCTGCAAGATGCCTCTCCTTGCCACAATACTCACACCTGAAGGGGATGGGTTTTGGTTTTGGCTCTGGCTTCTCTCTAGGCTTCTCACCCTTCTCACTCACAAACCTCACCGCGTTTCGGAAGTCATTTGTCTTAGGTGGGAATTTGGGTGGATCTTGGGTTGTGTCAAGCTTGTTGCAAAGGTGGTTGGGCTTTGGTGTGAAAGAGTTCTTGGGTGCTTTTGGAAGTGGGACTTGGATGTCTCCAATCACCTCAAACTCGGGGTTAGACTCAACGCACTTCTCATACACACTCTCCCCACTGTTCTCTCCCACTTTCTCACCTAACTTCTCAAAACCCAAACCACGACTATCCGCTCTCTTGAACTCCTCAATCATGATTTTCAATTGAGGTTCCTGCCCAAACAACCAACCCAACACCTTCCTTAAATAGTCATTCTCCTCACAGATGACATCCAAACGGGAAGTAAGTTCAAGATTGTGCAAAGTAACTTCATCACAGCTAGAGCATGCATTTGCAACAGGAGATTTCAAAGATGCTTCCAAAGAACTAATGGTAGAACGAGCATCAACAAGCTTAGCATGCATAGTAGGACATGATTTACAAGCACCAAGCAAAGTAGGTCTAGCCTTAAGCTCATCATACTCAGTCCTAAGAGCATCTAGTTTAGCCAAAGTGGAGGCATTCTTCTCATTAAGCAACTTAATCTCATTCAACCAAGCATCACATTCAAGACACTCAACATCATCAGGAGTAGTAGGAGCAAGTTTCAAAGAGTCATTCTCAAGTTTCAATTCAAGCAATTTGGACTCTAACTCTCCTACTTTCTCACTAGCATTCTCAAGTTGAGCCCTAAGATCTTTCCTCATCGTCTTAGCATCTCTTAACACACTATCACGGTTGTCAATCAAGCCATTCAACCTAGTGATCTCAGCAAGCAAAGAGTCGGGGTCACGATTTACCTCATCCTCTGAGTCGGAGTCGCTGTCTTCCTTCTCGCTCTTCTTGCTGCTTGAGCTATGGGCCATGCCACAAAAGCCCTCAAGCGCCACATAGCTCAGCCCACTGAGGTTCCGGCTTGCACTCTTCTTGCCTTTGCGCCTCCCGGCGTCTTCATCTTCGCTGCTTGAGCTTGAGTCGACATCGCTCGCACCAGCTACCATGGCTCTTGCCTTGCTCTTCTTGTAGCGGCTCTTGCTCGGTCGCCGCTTGTCCTTGTCCTTGCTCTTGGACTTGCTGAAGTGCTTGCCCTTGGAGGAGTACTTGTCTTCACGCCTCGGATGCGCCTTGTACTCGTTCATCTTGTACTTGTTCTCCTCCGCTTCCTGGCACTCGGCGATGAAGTGGCCACGCTTGCCACACTTATAGCACGTCCCTGAGCTCCGCCTTGCATTC
The DNA here is from genome assembly GCA_947561735.1 of Cenchrus americanus. NCBI lineage: Eukaryota > Viridiplantae > Streptophyta > Magnoliopsida > Poales > Poaceae > Cenchrus > Cenchrus americanus. Next base: position 197,188,123 of record OX387242.1, read on the forward strand.
CTCCGACTCTCGTGTAGTCGATCAAACCTTCTTGAGAGCAAGGCCAGCTCCTCCTCGCCCAGCACATCAAACTCCTCATCTGGAATGGACATAAGAGAAGACAAGGAAAGCTGTCGACAGGAAGAGTTAGATTTGCCCTTTGATCCGCCCACAAGAGCAAGACTATGGTCAGTCGAGCCCTCATGCTTGGATTGCAACTTCCTGTCAACCTCAGCCGACTTGAGCTTAGAAAAGAGGTCATCCAACTCAATAGTCAAATATTGCCCAGACTCCTTGATGGCCTCAACCTTAGCACCCCAAACATTTGGGTCCAAGACATGCAAGTGCTTCAAAGCCTGATCATGCTCGGTGTAAGGAAAATCCTCAACATTAGCTTTCATGTTGTTCACGATGGCGGTGAACCTCTGAAACATCGCATCAATGTCCTCACCGGGAAGTGGAGTGAAATTCTCACATTGCATCCGGTAAGAAACAAAGAGGCGAGCCTTCACATGGTTATCACCACCGTGAGCAACCAACAACTTTTCCCAAATTTGCCAAGCAAGATTCAAATGGCGAACACGCTCAAACTCAGGATCACACAAGCTCCGGACCAAGTGATCAACGGCTTTTGCATTAGCCTCATACTTGGCCTTAGCACCGGCATCGGTCACCATAAGAGTATGGATGTTGACCGGAATAGCATAGGTCATGTCAAGCACAATGAAATCCAACAACTTGCCACGAAGAAAGATCATCATACGAGCCACCCACTTGTGGTAAACCTTGCCATCGAAGGGCGGCGGACCGCCCCGCTCAACGTACGCCATCTTAGGATTCGAGACTTGTCAAAGTCGCAAAGAATCCGGCACCAAGCTCTGATACCAATTGAAGGATCAGATGGCGACTAGAGAGGGGGGGAGTGAATAGGAGTCGGTAAAAATTTTTCCCAAAGAACCCGACCTATGCCCTAGTCAAATCCCGGTCACACACAAGCGATGGATCGAATCACACACCAATCTCCAAGACAACGAGGTTATGGATCAACCTCTAGCCTTAGGAATGATTCCTTGAAGCATACGCGGAAGCACGAGAAAGGAAGGAAGGAATCGAACCAAGAAGCAAAGCACACAGGCTCTGGCGGACCGTCCGGCCAGGAGGGGCGGACCGTCCGCACTGGCCTCGCGGACCGTCCGGCCTGATGCCGCGGACCGTCCGCGCCAACCCTGCGGACTGTCTAGACCTACGCCCCGGACTGTCTGATAAAGCACACAGAACCAACAAAGACGCACCCGAATAACGGACCGTCCGCAGGGAGCACACGGACTGTCCGCCAGGCACCCGCGGACCGTCCGCCCTCTACTGCGGACCGTCCGAAATGAAAAACGAGCAAGAACACGAAGAACACGAGACGAACACGTGCGGCGCGGACCGTCCGCCAGGAGGGCGCGGACCGTCCGCGAGGCACGGACAGAGCAGAAAAACGCCCGACCTCGAAAGTAAACTCCCCCAAATCATCATCGGATTTCCCAAATGGTTGAAGTTGTGGAGACAAGGGTTTGGGGACTTGAAAAGCGTCACACAAGGATGCTATAGCCCAAAAATCTTGCCTCCTAACTCCCTAAATCACCAGGAATCGCGAATCCTTTGAGCACCACCAAAAGCTAGAGCACCGAACGAAAATCCTCGAATCGAAGTGGTTTCCCGGCGTTTGAGGGCACAAGATCAATCACTGTTGATGGTGAATTTCCGTCCACCTAGAGTACTTGTTATACATTGGTTTCGATTATGATTTGCAACTAACCCGCCACTAGGCATACTAATGATGTAACAAGTTCACACTTGCATGTCGGTTCTGGAGTTTGTTGTTTACGTAGGAAATCTACGCTAAAGAGGAGACTTTTGGGATAAGTTCACCAATCACTTTGGAAGAAGATCATGAAGCCCGACGAGAGTCAAGACACGCGATGAACATGACTCCAAATGACCCGAGGACCGAAGCGTCAACGTGCAAATCTTCAGGGACTCAACCAGAAAACAGCGAAGCTTGCATAGCAAGGATTCAAGCCTTAACCGTGAAGGAAACGACGTCAAAGGCCCACATGCAAGTTTACACGAATAAGGGATCACGCGAGAAGCAACCGGGGAGGAAACCGAGGCCGAACCGGGCCGAAGTGGGCCTGGGCCGGCCGGCCTGGGCCGACCGGCCCAGCCCACTCCGTGGTCGGTTCGGTGCCCCCTTTGCCCTAGGTGTTCGTCTATTTATTGCCTCCGCCGCCGTCAGCCGCCACATCGAACAAATCATCCTACCGACGCCAGTCACTAGAAAACCGCCGCCGCAAGATGACAGAGAGAGTTAGATGAGCTCATCGCAAGGATCAACGCCGGCGGAGAGAAGGAAGCAAGAGGAGGACTCCAAGTCGTTGGCCTAGGGGTGTTCCCAAGCTCCATCGCCGTCATCTTCATCGACGACGTTCTCCGGAGTCTCCATCACCCCTATGTGCTTCAATCCGTGTAAGATGATGGGGTAATGTCTCCGTTCATCCCTAGGATTAGATGGATACATGCTATGTGATCACTACTCGATTTGTGGTTTCAATCTATTGTTTTCATGTTGATGATGCTTTGATGATTAAGGTTAGCTACCATGTTTTTCGGGCGTATGATATCCGCTACTCCCATAGATTCCATCAACATACCGTGTCCATCATAGGTTTAGTCATGAATACCTTCGCATAGTGACAGTACGAGAGGAGGGAAAGGGCGAAACCGTGGTCACAATCCCCGGTAGATTGGTTTACCGCTTTCGTGTAGTAGATGCATACCATGTTATCCTAGATCCTAGGGAGGGAACGCTTATCTTTCTTAATCACTCTCTTGTGTTCACCCCTTTACCATCTAGTTTAACCCTAGATTTGTTTGATCAACTTAACTTAGATTAACTTAGGTTAGATTGTCTTTACTTTTAGATTAATACTCTCTGTTGACGGTTAATAATTGTATCAAAGTTCGTTCGTGACTCGCAAGCGTACAAGTCTCCCGTCGTAGTCAAGGGACCCTTCTTCCCTCGAGTGGTGAACCCAAGGTATCGAATCCGTGGAACAAATGTGTGACGCAAAACTTAATCTAATAAAGCCAAGTAACTCCAATCTTCGATAAAAGAAACCCTAATGCATCTATGTAAAAGACACGAAACAAATCTAATCTACTAAAGACCGGAGAAAACAAAGGAAGATTGGGTAGATAAACCGATCTAGAGGGATCGGGGTAAGCCTTTTGTTGAAGTTCCAAGCAAGAGAAGAAGTAGCAAATCGAATCTTAATAGAAGCCTCTTTAAATCGTGGTTTCCCATCCAAATCCGAAAACATCCGCCTTTCGGAACCCCCCGTTCGTCACAACGTATCCCTATTCATGCGGGGAGCTTAGGGCGAGTCAAAAGACAAGTCGAGATTGTTTCGGAAGATCCGGCGTGTACCTCTAGCCACCGCGGCTACAAGAATACCCTATGTAATCTATCTCGAGAATAGAATTGGAATAAGCAAAGCCGATCGAAAAACGAAATCTTCGAGGAAACACTTGATCGCTAGGAAAAGATTCAACTTGATAATTCAACTATAACAATGTTACATACACAAGATCACCACCGGGATCCTTCCTTGATCTTGCTTCTAGCTCTGGGAACTCCGACGTGGTCTTCCGTGCAAGGTTCCCACGTCGGCTAGGAACCCTAGTCAACTAGCTCGACCCTCTCCTCTCCGAGATGGTGTCCCTCTCTTCTCTGCTCCTCGGCGGCCGATGACGAATTCCTCCCTCTGCATGTAGGTCCATGTCGTCAGTTTCTCTCCGAATTGGACTCAACTCCTTGTCTTGCAAGATTCAGCACTTTTCTGGTCAGGTCCTCGGAGTCTGTCGTCTTCTCGGATCAAGTCCCTGACTTCTTGGAGTTAAGTTTGCTTTATTGCATGACTTGTACGGGGCTTCAAGGTCTTGTCATGAGGTGCTTGATGAACTTATCCCGAAAGTCTTGCATTCAACACTAAAACCCTGCATAAACATTAAACTCCAAAACCGACATGCACACGTGAACTTGTTATACCACTGGGGTTAGTACCAATGGATAAGGTATAAAACTCATGCCAACACCGAAGGTAAACTCATGGCTAGGTTGACGGATTTTCACCGTCAACATCTCCCCCATGCTTAAACCTTGCTCGTCCTCGAGTAAGCCTTCGATGGATATCATCATTGCCAAACAATGTTAAACCTTGCACTTGATCACACGTGAGAAAACATAATGCTCTCAAAATTTTAATTCATTAAAGTTCCATAATGTACTAGCCTTCATCTCTACGGAGGGTAGATCCTTATTAAGCTTATCCCACAAGTATTAACATGCTCACAAAGTTTAAATAGATCTCAGAATTTTTGAAATAAAGAACGAGATAAAGAAAAGCTAAACCAAGTTCACAAATTTAAATCATCTTCTATATTGCTCATGAACTCTCATCTCACTTGTCTCTCAAGCCTATATATTCTACTCCTTTCCCTCTCATAACATATATGTGTGGTAGGCTTTATATGGAGCTTTGGGAAAGTTTAGTCCTAACAAGATTTTATAAATGAGGTTTTGTCAAAACAAGACAAGCTTCTCATGGTCTTACCGAGACTCGTCAAAAAGGTCATTGGAAAATAATGTTAAATCAAGGAGGGGAAAGAGAAAAATACACACACTTTTAGATGAGTGGACATGTGCAAATGGCAAAGAGTGATCCCGAGGCACAAAGGAAGTCCTCGTTATCGGATTGCACATGGTTGGAAAATGAGAATGGATCTTTTTAAACTTGAAGCCTTGAATGCACTCTTAGAGAACTTGGGGAGTTCACTTTACGCATATATTTTTTTCTCTTTCTCATATTTCTCATTCTTTTCTTTCTTTCTTTCTTTCTTTCTTTCATTCATTATATATATTTTTTTTTCTTTCTTCTTGTGAGACCTTCACCTTGAAAGTCACGATCGTCACCGGATTTTTTTCTTTCATCATTATATATATATATATATATATATTTTTAAAATACTCACCTTTGAACTCTAAAACTGCACCGTACCTACCTCCTCCCCCATGCTTAGACGTTGCTCGTTCTCGAGCAAAGAGGCGAAAAATAAGGTAGGTACCGGGGTATTTTTCCTTGGAGAGATACTTGAAATCTTCAATGTCGGCACCGTCTTGCGATCTTCCTGGAATTGATGATCCATTCTCAACGATAGGTTGTGGTCAAGGAGGTAATCACAAAAGATGATATTTGGTTTAAGGGTGGATATCCGGCGAAGTTTGTGAGATCTCCGATGCGGGGATACACAATGCACGGATAAAAGGCTAGCAAAGAGATAGATACGCAAAAATTAAATGACCAGCTTCTTAGTCTCGGGCCAGAGAAATCATGGCCTGCAATAACTCACTCAAAAATAAATCTTGTACACTAAGGTTTATGCACTCAAATATATATAAGGCTTTGGATAGGTTGAGCAACACACATGTGATATTTGTGACAAGGTTAGCGATATTTTTGAGCATAAAAGACATCTTTAATCTATTCATAAATTGAGAGCACATAAAACACTATGGGTCTTTAATTTAACCATAACCTCCGCTGAAAATTAAGCTAGCATTTAAATAAATTCAGATTTGTATTTTTAAGAGAGCACTAGCTTAAACATGCATAAATCAATTACAAAGATGAACAAAGCTGCAATTTTAATCATATATCATCATGGCACAAATTTTTATAACTTTTCCAATGATATAATCAAGGTGGTGTCTTTATTAATGATGACATCAAGTTGAAATACAAACTGAAAATAAACAAACATGCTTGCTGAAATTTAAATAAAAACAGAAAATACTACGCAAACACACATAAGCAAAAGCTGAAAATTACAGAGAAAAAGAAAAGAAAACTAAAGTTCCTAAATCTTCTAGTCCTCCGCTGGTGGTTGATGCTGATGATCTTGATAGTAATACCCTTGCTCATAATATGATTGGACATTCCCTCCGACGAATTGATTTGGCTCCGCAAGGTGAAGGCGTCCAAGCTCAAAGGCAATATTTGTGTTTCCTTCACCAAGTTGAGCTGCATTAGCTTGGATGGCTGCGATGTTTTGGGCGTTTCTTGCAGCATACCCTCCAATTATGGCCATGCTTTGTTGTGGTTGGGGATGATGAACGTAGGACTCCGCGAAGTTAGCGTTGGGCACAACATAATTTGGTGGGGGTACCGGTGCACCACCCCCCCATGCTTGCTCTTGTGGCCCTCCATAATATCTTGGCGGAGGAGGGATCCCGCCGAATGGTTGCACATTGGGTTGTGCTCCACTTGCTTGTGCGGAGGATGTTCCCTCCTCTACGATTCTTCCTCTTTTGTTCTTCCTTGCAGGGACAAGTAGTCCCTCTTCCAACCAATCTTCTCTTCCTTCGTTGAAAAGCCTAAGCCTCTCATTGGGAAGGGGTAGGTTCACTATGGCCAACCGATAACCTCCTCTCTCATCTCCACTAATGTATTTGCCTTGCCGCAAATACTCAATACCGAGAGAGGTACCACGCAAAAGATGGGCGGGGTTTCTTGCAATCCCCGGCCGTAAGGAGAAGGCCAACATGGAGAGGTAGCACCCCGAACCAATATTACCCGCCCCCGATGTTGCTTCACAACACCAACGGTTGATCATAAGGTAAGAGGGGTCTATTGGCTGCCTGGCAATTAAAGCCGAGTATAGCCAATTCAACTCCGTGTCGGCACCTTTGTCTCCTTCATCCTCCCCAATACCCTCTTGCTCATCCAAGAGTGAAATATCCGGATAATGGGGTTGCGGATGCAGTTGCGTTGTTGATGGGCTTCTCCGGAGATCATATTCCAAAATCTCGCTCACATGCCGGGTGGCACGTCAACTTTCTCCGGAGCTCCCTTGTGGAATCCAAGCAGCTCCCTAACGTGCTCGTAGGGAACCACTTGTTGGACTCCCTCCAAACGGAATGACAAGCTTTGCACCCCACCATCATCAAGGATGGGTGCAATAGTCATCAAAATTTCCAAGGCGAACCCCAAGTGGGTGTCCACCGATACTCCGTTGGAGAACTGCACCCATCCAAGGTGCCCCAACATATAGTATATGTCGGTGCCAAAATCCAAGGTGTAGAGTGCTTGGTCGTCGAACTCGACGTTGGGCACAAGTCTCTTCTCAAGATTAGAGAGCCTCTCCTCCTCCTCCGCCGACAAGATGATGAAGCCATACGAAGAGTATGTCGGAGTGTAAGGAGGTGGCGCGGTTGAACGGGTCGATCGTCGTGGTGGCGCGGGCTGCTCCTCCGTGTGCCCATGAGGTTCGGTAAACCTCATGGAAGTGCTTCTTGCAGCCCTCATACCACCAAGGAGGAGAGCATTGTTCCTCCTCGGTGGTGCCGTATCCGTCTCCATGCTCCGGGGAGACTCGGAAACCGAGTGCCTCCTCGAAGACGTGGTTGATGACGGCTTGGACGACGACGAACTCTTCTTCTTGGAGAAGAGACTTGTGGTTTTCTTCCACATGGTTGCTGCACTCTTTTCTTCAACTAAAACTCCGGGTTGCAACCGGTAACTAGGCACTTAAACTCTTTGCTTCGGATGTGGACTCTGAGTGGATTAAGGATGTGGATTTTTTCTTGAGCTATCAAGCTAAGAAGGTTGGCTATGTCTACAGAGGTTTTGAGCACACAAACTTGAACACACAAGCAAAGGAAGGAGAGGGAAGCTTGCCTGCAGAAAACGGGAGCCGGGGGGGCTCCTTATGTAGGTGAGGCCGGCCTGGGGTCCTTCTGGCTCCTCCCCGCCTCGTCTTTCTTCCAGCACGATCATTTCGCCTCTGCAACTTTCCTGCCCGCGTGCTCCACGAGTTGCACCGCCCAAACGCTCTCGTCCACTCCTCTTCTTGCATTATTGGTCCTTCCACTTAATGCTCATGCTTTGGGTCATGTACATGCTCCCTAGCTCCACTTGCTTCACATGCCACCATGAAATTCCTGCAAAGTTGATGCTTGCTGCCCACCATGCTTGTCCTTTGCATGTGGAATTGGTGAAAGTTGATAAAAGGGAATCCAATGGTGCATGCATGATTAATTCAAACTAGATTGTCTCCATTAAGGTGTGTTTAAGGTTAAGCACTCCCCTAATTCGAAATTTAAAATATTTTTCAGAGCCATGCAAGAGCTCAAACACAATTTTAGAGAAGTTTTTAAACCATTAAAAACAAATGTAAGTCGAAAATATTTTTCGACTACGTCGATTTCGGTCTCACTGGTATAGTTTGCCTTCATCGGTTGAGAGCAGACATTTTCCCGGCTTGATCATGGGGGCATAGGTTTAGGTTCTAATTTTGACTAAATAAGAAAGATTTTGAATAAAAGAAAATAAGAATAGGCTTAGAAAAAATCTAATCCTAGAGAAACCAAGGATAAAGATTTTTAAAACCAACCAAAAGTTTTGATTTCTAGGTTCACGCGAGTTCTACCACGTGCTGAATTTTATTAACACTTAAATATAAATCGTGGCTCTACCCGTGTGGTTTTAGCATGAAAAATAAGTCAACCTCAGCACCATAATGAGGGTGAAAGGTTGAGTTAGGTTCTGAAATTATTTGGTTGAGGTTTCTCGAAAAGAAAAGAACAAACAAGCACATAGGAGGGTTCATGCAAAGGGTTTATGATAAAGCAAACATTCAATCAAGAATTATGTCTCTAATATTGTTCAACCACTTCTAAGTCTAATGTCTTTGCGTAATAAAACTCAAAAACTAAATTATTAAAAATACTCGAAAAACCTGGAATCGGGTTGTCCTCCCGGTAGCTTATTCTTGACTCAACGAAACGGGATGCCTCCCGCCTAGCGCTTCGTTTATAGTCTATAGCTAGACTTCTTCACTTGATTACTCCGGATCAACGCTCTTTGCAGGCGTTGCAATCTTGGGTACCCACTTCTGCACCATCTTGGGCGCGGGCTTGCCTTCCGTCTTAGTCGGCTTAGTCATTTTTTTGGTCTTCACAGGCGGCTTCTCTTCCTTTGTCTTGACGGATGCAACACCTTCTTTGATTTTCTTTACGTTCAATTTTTTCGGCTCCTTCTTCTTTTCCAGCCCCTCCGTTTGTTTTGGTTCTCCCTTCACTCCAATCATGTTGCATGCCTCGATTCTTGGACGGAACTTGAAGAAACTCCTTTCTCCGTTGATGTCGAATGTGATCTCCCCCTTGCCAACATCAATAGTAGCTCCCACGGTCTTGAGGAAAGGCCTCCCTAGGATGAGCGGCGGCTTCTCCATCTCTCCCATCTCGAGCACAACGAAGTCGACGGGGATGAAGTGGTGTCCGATCTTCACGGGTACATCTTCAGCAATGCCCAAGGGATAGCGAATGGAGTTGTCTCCCAACTCCAAACATATTCCCGTAGGCTCCATTGGTAGGCGTAGCTTCTCGAACACATCCCTCGGCATGACGCTCACACTAGCTCCAAGGTCGCATAACGCCTTCTCGAAGTTGAAAGAACCAACTGAACATGGAATTGTAGGGCACCCGGGGTCTTTTTGCTTCTCTAGCCCATTAGCAATAGCGGCACTACACTCCTCAGACATCTTGACATGATCTACCCCGAGTGTTGCTACCTCATATTTATTTGCAAGTATATCTTTAAAGTAACGAGAATATGTAGGTACTTGTAGGGCATCTAGTAATGGCATGTTGATGCTAAGTCTACGCACAACTTCCACAAACTTCTCAAAGTGGTTGTCAAGTTTACCTCGGAAGAAGCGTGACTTGAGTTGCGGTATCCTCGTGTCTTCCTCCGGCATCTCGAATTCGGGTTCCTCGGTGATGATCCCCGTAACCTTCTCTTTAGCAACTCCTTCCACCTCGGTGGATGGTTTAAGCTTCCTTGCTCCCGCGGAACGTTCCGGATCTTCGGTCTCCTTCCCCGAACGCGTTTGAATGGCCTTCGCCGATTCGGGACATTTGGGTTGTCCCGGAAGCTTCCCTTCATCATTAGTGAGGCGCCCCGCAAGTTGTCCAACTTGCGTCTCGAGCATCTTCATCATGTTGAGCACTTGATGATTGGAACTTCCGACCTCCGTCACTTTTCTATCGATGTTCTCCAACACCTTGTCTATGGTCTTGAACTTGGTGACGGTGTCCTTGTTGATCTTAGCATGCTCATCCATGAACTCCTTCAATTGTATACGAAGCGGAACCGCGTTAGAAATAGATGAGCTTGCATTAAATTGAGGCCTACCTTGCCCGTAGCGGAAGTTCGGCAATTCTCCCTTCCTCATGTAGTCGAGCACTTTGGCTTCCTCCGGACAATCTTTGCGGACATGGCCATACTCTCCACATTCTTCACATGTGGACCTTGCTTCGGCGGCCTTCAAGTCTTGAGCCTCTTTCTTTTCCATCTCCATCTTCTCCAACCTCCTCATGAGCGAGTCGATCTCGCCTTCAAGTATGTTCTCCTTCTCTACTTGCAAGACTCCTTTGACGTTTCCCGTGGGTTGAACCGGATGTAGGCGCCCGGACGACGCCCACATGTCGTTATCCGCGACCTTCTTCAATAGAGTGAAAGCTTCTGTCGGTGTAAGTTCGATGATAGATCCTCCCGCCGATGCATCGATGATCGTCCTTGACGCCATGGTGAGTCTTTGATAGAACTTTTGCACGAGGTCTTCCTTCGGGAACTTGTGATGTGGAACCGCCCGAGTGTACTCGTTGAAGCGCTCGAATGCCTCCGAGATAGTTTCCGTAGGATATTGAACAAAGGTGGCAATCTTATTACTCAAGCTTTGAGTTTTACCCGACAAGTAGTATTCCTTCATGAAAGCCTTCATCAACGTGTTCCAATTTTGCACCGTCTCCGCCGGTTGAGAGTGGAACCATTGCAAAGCCTTCCCGAGTAGTGAAAACGGAAAAAGCCTTGCCCTCATTTGATCTTGAGTCACCCCATCCATGTTGAAAGTCTAACATAGTTGAATGAATGCTTGGAGGTGAAGGTTCGGATCCTCTTTACCGGTGAAGGGTGAATGTTGCACCATGCGGAATGTTGAGGTCTTGATCTCGAACGGTCTTCCGATCTCCTCAAGGTTCAAGATTGGTAGGTCGATGATGTCTGGGGTGCATAGCTCCCCAATCTTGCGTTCTTGCGGTGGTTGGTCACCCATCGGTGGAAGTCGATTCTCCCGAGGACTTTGAGGTGGTGAATTCTTCGGAGATTCCTGCGATCCTTTGTCTTCCGACTTCGAAACTACAAAATCCAGCTTTATAGCTTGATGTGCTTCGCGTCTCCTTAGCCTGTAAAGTTTTTTCTGGATCATCCACAAAATTATTGGGTTTGTTGGAGAGGTAGCCGTCCATCTCCTGTTAGGGTTAGCAATAAACGAAGTATGCAACAACTAGAAAGTAAAAACAAATCTATAAAAACTAGGGTTAGACAAACTAGATTAGATGTATTTTGAGGATGATCAAAGTTTAGTAGATGAAAAAATAAAAACAAAAAGAAAACTGAAAATTACAAAAAGGCAATAAAAAATCAAATCTTCATCACTTGTTCCCCGGCAACGGCGCCCGAAAAAGGGGCTTGTTGGCGGTTAATAATTGTATCAAAGTTCGTTCGTGACTCGCAAGCGTACAAGTCTCTCGTCGTAGTCAAGGGACCCTTCTTCCCTCGAGTGGTGAACCCAAGGTATCGAATCCGTGGAACAATTGTGTGACGCAAAACTTAATCTAATAAAGCCAAGTAACTCCAATCTTCGATAAAAGAAACACTAATGCATCTATGTAAAAGACACGAAACAAATCTAATCTACTAAAGACCGGAGAAAACAAAGTAAGATTGGGTAGATAAACCGATCTAGAGGGATCGGGATAAGCCTTTTGTTGAAGTTCCAAGCAAGAGAAGAAGTAGCAAATCGAATCTTAATAGAAGCCTCTTTAAATCGTGGTTTCCCGTCCAAATCCGAAAACATCCGCCTTTCGGAACCCATGTTCTGTCACAACGTATCCCGGATTCTTTTGGCCGGAGATGCATGAAGATACTAAAAGATATGTTGCATCATGCCCCGAATGCCAAAGAACCGGAAACATCTCTCAGAGAAATTCTATGCCTTTGAAATACAACCTACAAATCGATATATTCAATGTATGGGGTATAGACTTCATGGGACCTTTCAAAAACTCATGCGGATATGAACATATTCTAGTCATGGTTGATTATGTATCCAAATGGGTAGAGGCTATGCCATGTCGTAAAGCTTCCACAGAGGAGTCCATTACTATGATCAAGAACGTGATTTTTCCTCGTTTCGGTACACCGAGAATCTTGATAAGTGATGGAGGAACTCACTTCACCGGGAAGAATTTCAAAAAGTGCTTGTCCAAGTTGGGGATTGAACATAGGGTTTGTACGGCCTATCACCCACAAACCAACGGACAAGCGGAAACGTCAAATAGACAATTAAAAAGCATCCTCAACAAAACCATAGAGAAGGGAGGCAAAGATTGGTCAAAGAAATTAGACAGAGCTCTGTGGGCTTATCGAATGGCGTTCAAGACACCGATAGGTATGACCCCTTATCAATTCGTCTATGGAAAAGCTTGCCACCTTCCGGTTGAGTTGGAACATAAAGCCTATTGGGCGATTAAAGAGATGAACCTCGATCTCGATGCCGCGGTGGTGAAACGAACGATCCAAATAAGTGAGCTAGAGGAGATGAGGTTGAAAGCATATGAAAATGCAAGCATATACAAAGAGAGAATCAAAAGGTGGTATGATAAAAGATTGAAAAAGAAAGAATTTAAACAAGGAGATAAGGTCCTCCTCTATAATTCGAGGTTTAAAACCTTCGGAAAGGGGAAATTGCAAAGCAAGTGGGACGGACCTTATGTTGAGCATTCGGTGCTCTCCAACAGAGCGGTAACCATTATGGATATAAAAGGCGATCAATTTATGGTGAATGGTCAACAGCTTAAGGTTTACTACGAACCCGATGTTGTGCCCCTTCACCATGTTGATGTCTTCACCATGGAAGAAGAGCCTGAACGTCCCGCCTAGGACGAAAAACAAGGAATTAATGTCTGTAAATAGTTTTTCTTTTAATTTTCTGGAGTTTCTCACGAAGATTTACTGGGTCAACTTTTTCCCATTGGCGGAGGAGGTGAAATAAGGGCGGTGCGCGAAAAACCGGATCGGCTCGGCCCCCGAGGCAGGATGGGCCGACCGGCCCGGTCCGACCGGCCCTGTAGGGTTTCGGCGGCCGACGCCCCCGATTTTTGCCCAAATTGCTCCTTTTCAACTTCCTTATTTGGTTAGAAAATTTAAAGGGAAGTTTAAGAAAGAAAAATGAGGTTCTCAGGGCTTCCCTCTCCGGACTATTTATTTGTCCGAATTGGGAGCTCGGGAATCAACCCCTTTAAGCAATATTTTGCACCTTGCAGCAGCCATTGTGTCCCCAAGGAGCTTAGAGTTGAAGCTAGAAGCCAAGGAGCCATCGATGGAGGAGGCGAAGCGATGCGGGCTCAAGCTACCCGTCGAGATCAAGAGGACCGCATGCACTCGTTGCGGAGGGCGTGTCCCGACCGGAGCTATTGCATCTCGCAACCCCGTCGAAGGAGAGAAGGTCCTTACGCCCGTTCGAAGGTCGGCGCGCATCCAAGGCATGAAGCGGAAAGACTACAAGGAGGTGTCGCCCGAGCCTAAGGATTATGGGGGTAGCGACTACTCCGACGATCGTAGCCCGAGCTTGTGGGCGGCCACCGGAAGAGATGATAACGACCTCTACATTTGGGATGAGAAGCCCAAGGAGAGGACTCTCGAAGGCCCCAACGGCGGTGGCAACGGCGGCAATGACGACAAAGACAACAATGATGGCAGCGACAATGGAGGTGGAGACGACGGCGGTGATGATGGTGGAGACAATGGCGATGACGACCCCTAAGGATTGCATTCGATGTGTTGTCAAGCTTATCGTCACTCCATCACGGATCTCTACGCTACGGTCGACGAATGTTTCCAAGCCATGGAAGCGAGGAGGCAGCGTATGGAGGACTTCGAGCACGTAGTCGAAGACGACTACAAGTTCCTAAACTGTAAAGTGCACAAACTTTTTGGCATGGTTGGAAACATGAGAGGCAAGTGGTGCAATTCTTGCGGGAAGTACCACTAGGTCTAGTTTTCCCCTTAGGAATTTTGTAAGATACGACGAGGACATCGTATGTTTTTAGCGTGGGGGAGAGCTAGCTAGCTAGCCTTAGCTTTTGAGTTTCAAAGTTTAGGTTCGGTTAAGTCTTCGAGATAGGAGAGTCTTAGAGTTTAAGGAGTCTTAGTTTTCGAGTGTGTTTTTCAATTTTTGCAAGTTTGAGGACCAGGAGCGTCCCGGTGGTCGATGGATGACCGCTCCTCAGTGATGAGTGATTGACAACGGGTGTTGGACTGACTCTTGGCTCAGTGCGTAGGTGTAGGCTGCGGCCTAGTTCGTGTTGTTGCAGGTGAAGAACGGGCGCGAAAGGTCTTCAGCCTTGAGGGGCCTCCGGGAGATGGAGAGACAAGTAGGCTCGGTTCGAGGGACCCGGTGGATGGCGGGACTAGGTGCGGGCCACATGGTGGCGAGACGAGCAAGACGAAGTCATGGACGATCGAGCCGGTGCACGGTGGTGGTCGAGTCAAGAGGCTTGGCGGGAGGCCGGGCCGAGCACGCGGGGTTTGGTGGTTTGCCCACAAAACCATCGGAGGACGGTTTCTTGGTTTGGGCCTCAAAACCAAGTCCGAAGACCCAACACGACGGAGACGGGATCCGGGCGTGTCGGGAAGCTTCGAAGCGGAGGACACGCAGCGGGATCGCATGGCTTGCGTCGGGAGGACGCGGGGTGCGGCGAAGGCGTGGCCGTCCGATGGCAAGACTCACATACATTACATAAATGCCCCTGCGTGGGTTGTATCGCCAGTAGTTGAGTTAGGGGTAGTCGAGTCATTTCCCACACCGGCGGGACCCGATATATAAGCCATGAGTGTGTGTGGATGGCGCTCGCTCTCCGCGACTTAGGGTTTCATCCCCCCCTCCTCTTTCTCTTTTCCTGGACTATTTTCTTCTCCATTTTCTCTAGGCTAGCATGAGAGCTTCATGAGAGATTTGTTGAGAGGGATGGATGCTAGGGTGGCATGCTAGACCTTGTGAATCTTTCCTGGTTTGTATAGAAGATTCGGCATTGTGAATTTCGTGGTCTTTTTCGTGCTTGTTTTTGGTACCTTTATTCTTGGTGTGGTTCCGCGGATTTGAGTGGATTTCTCCCCGGATTTCTTTGAGGGAAACATGGATGGATGTCTTGTGAATCTTTGGGATTGATCTTGTCCCCTCAAACGCCGGGAAACCACTTCGATTCAAGGATTTTTGTTCGGAGCTCTAGCTTTTGGTGGTGTTCAAAGGATCTGCGATTCCCGATGATTTAGGAAGTTAGGAGGCGAAATATTTGCGGTAAAGAATCCTCGGTTGACGCTTTTCATGTCCCCAAACTCTTGTCTCAACAGCTTCTACCGTTTGGGTGATCCGGTGATGGATTGGGAGTGTTGACTTTCGGGGTCGAGCAATTTTCAGTTCTGTTCGTGCCTGGCGGACAGTCCGCGAGGGCCTGGCGGACGGTCCACGAGCACAGTGTTCTTCGCGTGTTCTTCGTGTTCTTACTCGGGTTCGCTTTCGATCGGTTTTGGTTTTGAGCTTTGGTTGGAAGTGGTTTCGGACAGTCCGCAGCAGCGGGCGGACGGTCCACGGGTGCCTGGCGGACAGTCCGCGTGCTCCCCGCGGACGGTCCGTTATTCGGGGTCGTCTCTCGAGGTTCTGTTTGCTTTTTCGGACAGTCCGCGGCTCAGGGCCAGACGGTCCGTGGTGTGGGTGCGGACAGTCCACGACAGTAGGCCGGACGGTCCGCGCGGCCCATGCGGACAGTCCGCCCCTCCTAGCCGGACGGTCCGCCAGAGCCTGAGTGCTTTGTTCTTTGGTTCGATTCCTTCCTCCTTCTTTCGTGCTTCCGCGTGTGCTTCAACGAATCGTTCCTAAGACGTGAGGTTGATCCATAACCTTGTTGTCTTGGCGGTTGGTGTGTGATTCGATCCATCGCTTGTGTGTGACTGGGAATTGTCTAGGGTATAGGCCGGGTTCTTTGAGAAGAATTTTTACCGGCTCCTATTCACTCCCCCCCTCTCTAGTCGCCATCCGATCCTTCAATTGGTATCAGAGCTTGGTGCCAGATTCTTTGTGACTTTGACAAGTCTTGCATCCTAAGATGACGTACGTTGAGCGGGGCGGTCCACCGCACTTCGATGGGAAGGGTTACCACAAGTGGGCGGCTCGTATGATGATCTTTCTTCGTGGCAAGTTGTTGGATTTCATTGTGCTTGACAAGACCTATGCTATTCCGGCCAACATCCATACTCTTATGGTGATCGATGCCGGTGCTAATGCCAAGTATGGGGCAAATACAAAAGCCGTTGATCACTTGGTCAGAAGCTTGTGTGATCCTGAGTTTGAGCGTGTTCGCCATTTGAATCTTGCTTGGCAAATTCGGGAGAAGTTGTTGGTTGCTCACGGTGGTGATAACCATGTGAAGGCTCGCCTCTTTGTTTCTTACCGGATGCAATATGAGAACTTTACTCAACTTCCCAGTGAGGACATGGATGCGATGTTTCAGAGGTTCACCGCCATTGTGAACAACATGAAGGCCAATGTTGAGGATTTTCCTTACACCGAGCTTGATCAAGCTTTAAAGCTCTTGCATATCTTGGACCCAAATGTTTGGGGTGCTAAGGTTGAGGCCATCAAGGAGTCTGGGCAATATTTGACCATTGAGTTGGATGACCTCTTTTCTAAGCTTAAGTCGGCTGAGGTTGACAGGAAGTTGCAATCCAAGCATGAGGGCTCGACTGACCATAGTCTTGCTCTTGTGGGCGGATCAAAGGGCAAAGCTAACCCTTCCTGTCGACAGTTTCCCTTGTATTCTCTTATGTCTATTCCAGATGATGAGTTTGATGTGCTGGGGGAGGAGGAGCTGGCCTTGCTCTCAAGGAGGTTTGATCGACTACATGAGAGTCGGAGGAATGCAAGGCGGAGCTCGGGGACATGCTACAAGTGTGGCAAGCGTGGACACTTCATCTCCGAGTGCCCGGAAGCGGAGGAGAACAAGTACAAGATGAGCGAGTACAAGGCGCACTCGAGGCGTGAAGACAAGTACTCCTCCAAGGGCAAGCACTTCAGCAAGTCCAAGAGCAAGGACAAGGACAAGCGGCGACCGAGCAAGGGCGGCTACAAGAAGGACAAGGCAAGAGCCATGGTGGCCGGTGCAAGCGACGTCGATTCAAGCTCAAGCGACGCGCAGTCAAGCTCAAGCAGTGAAGATGAAGACGCCGGGAGGCGCAAGGGCAAGAAGAATGCAAGCCGGAACCTTAGTGGGTTGAGCTGTGTTGCACTTGGAGGCTTTTGTGGCATGGCCCATAGCTCAAGCAGCAAGATGAGCGAGAAGGAAGACACCGACTCCGACTCAGAAGATGAGGTAAACCGTAACCCCGATCCTTGTTTGCTGAGATTACTATGTTGAATGGCTTGATTGACAACCGTGATTGTGTGTTGAGAGATGCTAAGAAGATGAGGAAATATCTTAGGGCTCAACTTGAGAATGCTAGTGAGAAAGTAGGAGAGTTAGAGTCTAAGTTGCTTGAATTGAAACTTGAGAATGACTCTTTGAAACTTGCTCCTACTATTTCTGATGATGTTGAATGCTCTGAGTGTGATGCATGGTTGAATGAGATCAAGTTGCATAATGAGAAGAATGCTTCTACTTTGGCTAAACTAGATGCTCTTAGGACTGAGTATGATGAGCTTAAGGCTAGACCCAGTTTGCTTGGTGCTTGTAAATCATGTCCTACTATGCATGCTAAGCTTGTTGATGCTCGTTCTACCATTAGTACTTTGGAAGCTTCTTTGAAATCTCCTATTGTCAATGCATGCACTAGCTGTGATGAAGTTACTTTGCGCAATCTTGAACTTACTTCCCGTTTGGATGTCATCTATGAGGAGAATGATTATTTGAGGAAGGCGTTGAGTTGGTTGTCTGGGCAGGAACCTCAATTGAAAATCATGATTGAGGAGTTCAAGAGAGCTGATGGTCGTGGTTTGGGTTTTCAGAAGTTGGGTGAGAAAGTGGGAGAGAATAGTGGGGAGAGTGTGTATGAGAAGTGTGTTGAGTCTAACCCTAAGTTTGAGGTGATCGGAGACATCCAAGTCCCACTTCCAAAAGCACCCAATAACTCTTTCACTCCAAAGCCCAACCACCTTTGCAACAAGATTGACGCAACCCAAGATCCACCCAAATTCCCACCCAAAACAATTGACTTCCAGAAACCTGTGAAGTTTGTGAGTGAGAAGGGTGAGAAACCTAAAGAGAAGCCAGAGCCAACACCAAAACCCATCCCCTTCAGGTGTGAGTATTGTGACAAGGAGAGACACCTAGCAGAGTTTTGCTATAAGAGGAAGAGGGATGAGAGGCTTGCTAGGGAGCAAGCAAACCAGAACAGGTATCGCCAGTCTCATGGTATTCCTGAGCCTAGAGTGCCACTTCCACGGGGTGTGGGAAGTGTGAGGAGTGTTGGTAGAGTTGGAGCTCAGGGTGGTAGGTTCCCACAGAGAGGTGGTGGTCAGAGGTTTGATAGGAGAGATGATGGTGTGCGTGCTGGTGAGAGGTTTGGTCGGGCTCGTGGTGGTTTTCCTGGACGTCCTCCTACTCGTCCTCAATACGGGTTTAGGGGAGATGATCGCAGCTTTGGGTTCCAGAGGAACTACAGACCACGTTTCCCCCTCGTGGTGCTCGTACTCCTTCCATGGGACATGGGAAGTTTGGTGGCAAGGGAATGATGTTTGCTAACCCCTCTTTTGTGCAGATGGCTCGACAATGGTTTAACTTTGTTTGTGCTAACCCCAGTGTTGAGTCACTAGCTCATTCTCGTTTTTGTCTCTGACTACAGGCAGGAGGCTTGGAGAACATTTGGTTGATCGACTCCGGATGTTCCCGACACATGACCGGAGACAAGAAGTGGTTCTCCAGCCTCACCCCAGTGAAGGAAAAGATGTACATCACATTTGGAGATAATGGACGAGGAAGGGTGATTTCTGAGGTGTAGTGCATGTGAGTGACAAGGTAACGTTGAAGAGAGTTTCTCTTGTGAAGTCTTTGGGTTTCAATTTGGTTTCGGTTTCTCAGTTGCTTGATGAGGGTTTTGAGGTGCGGTTCAAGTCTGGTGAGTCTCGTTTGCTAGATTCTCGAGGTGATCTTGTTTGTATGATCATCCCCGAGGGTCAGATTTTCAGGGCTGATTTCTCTCGTTCTTTGGGTCCTGCTCGCTGTTTGATGGCCGGTCCTTCTTCTGATTTGTGGAAATGGCATAGGCGGTTGGGTCACTTGAGCTTTGATTTGGTTTCCCACTTGAGTAGTCTTGACCTTGTCTGAGGATTGCCGACGTTGAAGTTTGAGAAGGATTAGGTTTGTGCTCCGTGTAGGCATGGCAAGATGGTAGCCACTCCCCATCCACCCTTGACCGATGTCATGACCGAGCGTCCGACAGAGCTGTTGCATATGGATCTTGTTGGGTTAGCTCGAGTTCGCTCGGTGGGTGGGAAGTGGTATGTCCTTGTTGTGGTGGACGATTACTCTCGCTATGCCTGGGTGTTTTTCTTGGAAGACAAGAGTGAGACATTTGGTTTTGTTTGAGATCTGATCGTGAGGTTGAAAAACGAGAGGCATGGGAATGCTATTTGAGCTATCCACAGTGATAATGGCTCAGAGTTCAAGAACTCTCGTTTTGATGCCTTTTGTCGTGATCTAGGTCTTGAACATCAGTATTCGACCCCTTATGTGCCCCCTCAAAATGGAGTTGTGGAAAGGAAAAATCGGACTCTTTGTGAGATGGCTAGGACGATGCTCGATGAGCACAGGACTCCTAGGAGGTATTGGGCTGAGGCGGTCAATACGGCTTGTCATGTTTCCAACAAGATTTTATTGCGAGCTTTCAAGAGGAAGACCTGTTATGAGCTTATGCATGGTCGGGCACCCAAGGTAAGTCATTTCCGAGTTTTTGGTTGCAAATGCTTCATTCTTAAGAAAGGAAAACTCGACAAGTTTGAGGCTAGGTCTAGTGATGGGATTTTCTTCGGATATGCTAATCATTCTAGAGCCTATAGGGTGCTTAACCTTGAGACTAACAAAATCATGGAGACTTGCGAGGTAACCTTCGACGAGACAATGCCATGTACCTCTCTTGGCTTTGAATGTGCAGGTGATGAAGAGATGGTTGAGGACATCTTTGAAGAGGAGAAGGATGAAGCTGGAGATGACGATGGAGAGAACCATGTGCCTGAAGCTGAAGGTGTACCCACTACTTCCCCTACGACCACTACAGAGGGTGGACCGTCTACTTCATGGACAACGACGGTGCGACAAGAGGACCAATCAAGAGAAGCTGAAGTTGAGGGGGAGGTAGTCTCGAGGCGTGAGGCTCCCCGGCGGATTCAAGAAGTGCATCCCCTATCGAGGATCATTGGGGACATCGACGAACGTACTACATGGTCAAGGTCTAGGAATTCCTCTCATTTCGCTCATGCTGCATTTGTTGCCTCCTTTGAGCCCAAAGACATTGGACACGCTCTATCTGATGCAAACTGGGTCAATTCTATGCATGAGGAATTGGAAAATTTTGAGAGGAACCAAGTGTGGGAGTTAGTTGAACCACCTCCAAATTGCCATACTATAGGAAGCAAATGGGTTTGGAAGAATAAAGAGGGTGAGAATGGATGGTTGTGAGGAATAAGTCTAGACTTGTTGCTCAGGGATATAGTCAGAAGGAGGGGATCGACTATGAGGAGACCTTTGCTCTTGTGGCCCGTCTTGAGGCAATTCGAATCCTTCTAGCCTTTGCCGTGGCTAAAGGGTTCAAGTTGTTTCAAATGGATGTGAAAAGTGTTTTTCTGAATGGGGTCATAGAGGAGGAGGTGTATGTGAAGCAGCCACCGGGGTTTGAGAGTGAGAAGTATCCACACAGGGTGTACAGGTTGAAAAGGGTTCTGTATGGGTTGAAACAGGCGCCCCGGGCTTGGTACGGGAGATTGAGAGGTTTTCTGTTGAGCAGAGGGTTCGTGATGGGTACCGTGGATAGGACCTTGTTTCTCCTCAAGCATGGGAATGACTTGTTGGTTGTGCAGATATACGTGGATGATATTGTGTTTGGTGGCTCGTCACATAACCTTGTTGCCAAGTTTGCAGATGAGATGAGCAGGGAATTCGAGATGAGCATGATGGGCGAGTTGCAGTACTTTCTCGGGTTGCAGATCAAGCAAGTGAAGGACGAAACATTTGTACATCAGACCAAGTACACGAAAGACATGCTGAGGAAGTTCCAGATGCAAGATGTGAAGCCTATGTCGACACCAATGGGGAGTATGGCTACTTTGGATGCGGACGAGGACGGAAAACCAGTGGACCAGCGGGAGTACCGGAGCATGATCGGCTCCCTCCTCTACCTGACGGCGACCAGGCCAGACATACAGTTTAGTGTGTGTCTGTGCGCTCGTTTTCAGGCTTCGCCGAGGACATCACATCGACAGGCCGTCAAGAGGATTTTCAGGTACCTACAGTCTGCCCCTGGTCTTGGCCTTTGGTATTCTTCCTCCTCGACTCTTTCTCTTCATGGTTTTTCTGATGCGGATTTTGCTGGTTGCCGAGTCGAGAGGAAGTCTACTTCTGGTTCTTGTCAGTTTCTTGGGTCCTCGTTGGTTTCGTGGTCTTCCCGCAAGCGCTCTAGTGTAGCTCGGTCTACCACCGGGCGGGTATGTTGCGGCCGCGAGTTGTTGTTCCCAGCTGTTGTGGATTTCATACACTTTGAGAGACTTTGGTCAGGAGTGCACCCAGATCCCACTTCTTTGTGATAGCACCAGTGCCATAAGCGTAGCGAAAAACCCAGTGCTTCATTCAAGAACCAAACACATAAAAGTGAGGTATCATTTCTTGAGAGACAATGTGGAGAAAGGGACCATTGTGTTGAGTCATGTCCCTACCCAAGATCAGCTTGCAAACATCTTTACAAAGCCTCTCGACCAAGCTACATTTGTGCGCTTGCGGGGGGAACTTGGGGTTTGTTGCCCTTTCTAGTTGATTCTTGGGGGATTTCTTTTTGTACCATATGTATCATACCATGTTTACTTTGATGTATATACATGCTTTGCTTGATGTATAAACCCTGGTAGGATAGCCATCTTGTTATATATCATGTTGCATTTGTATCATATTGCATTTTAGGATGTTGAGCTTGTTTCATATGCCTTATTTGAGTTTCTTTGGCTACTTGTGAGATATTGGTCATGTGTGTGGAGAAATGGCTATGTGAGGCTATGCTCTTGGAATATTTGAGATGTATGTGTTGTGAGATAGCCCTTTTGAATCAAATGCTAATCTTGACTAAATTCGATGAAATGTGCTCCACTCATGTGTAGTAGTGTATCCATGTCACGTTTTGGTCTAAATGTGCTTTCTATGCTTAGATTGTGCTTGGATATCTTTTTCTTGGATTTGGGCCAAAGGCCGAATATCATTGTGAATGTTTAGCCTATGTTGCATTCATGGGGGAGCATAAGCTTCTTTTTGCCGCAAAGGCACTTCATGTACCATGAAATGAATTAATCTTGAAAAGAAGTGTGTTTGCTTGAAAAATGCTCCATCCGTCATGTTTATGCTTAAAATGTCTTATCTTTCACACATGGATGTCAAACATGTTGCATGATGTTCACCAGTGGAGAAGTCTCCCCGAAGTGGACACATCGCTCATGAGCTTTAACATGACATGCTTTGCTTTATGGGTGTTTGCAATGATCCTTTGTTGAGAATTGGATATCCTTGTATGATCTCTGGATGATGTGCATGTTTTTGGCTCGAATAGGACATGGATAGGCTTTTACATTTGAAGTGAGCCATCTTTTGATAAAACTGCTCAAATCTGAAAATTTGCTTTGTCACATGCCTATATTTTCATATATTACTTGTGGCAATGCTTTGACTATGTTATGATCCATATATGTGCTCTTTGTTTCATTTCTAGCCTTTGACACTAGATTTGGCCTATTTGAGAAGCTCATGTAGATGTTTATATGCTTTATTTTACATTCCTGCATTTTCACCTTGATTCATACATTGTCAACAAGGGGGAGAAGAGGTGAGCTTAATGCAAATTCAGAAGAGGTGAGCTAAAATTTGGAAGTTTGCATCCACATGTTTAGGGGGAGCGTGCATTTGTTCAGGGGGGCTTTCTTGCTGTTTTCCGTGTGGAGTTTGTGCTTTCGGCTTGTGACCTTTCTTTGCATTTCGTTGGTTTTGGTCATGAGTTGCGCTTCTTTGTTTTTCTTTCTTCTTTCTTTCTTTCTCTGAATTTCATTTCGCGTTGTGTGTTGTCAATGCACTCATCAAGGGGGAGATTGAGGACCAGGAGCGTCCCGGTGGTCGATGCATGACCGCTCCTCAGTGATGAGTGATTGACAACGGATGTTGGACTGACTCTTGGCTCGGTGCGCAGGTGTAGGCTGCGGCCTAGTTCGTGTTGTTGCAGGTGAAGAACGGGCGCGAAAGGTCTTCAGCCTTGAGGGGCCACCGGGAGATGGAGAGACAAGTAGGCTCGGTTCGAGGGACCCGGTGGACGGCGGGACAAGGTGCGGGCCACATGGTGGCGAGACGAGCAAGACGAAGTCATGGACCATCGAGCCGGTGCGTGGTGGCGGTCGAGTCAAGAGGCTTGGCGGGAGGCTGGGCCGAGCACGCGGGGTTTGGTGGTTTGCCCACAAAACCATCGGAGGACGGTTTCTTGGTTTGGGCCTCAAAACCAAGTCCGAAGACCCAACACGACAAAGACGGGATCCGGGCGTGTCGGGAAGCTTCGAAGCGGAGGACACGCGGCGGGATCACATGGCTTGCGTCGGGAGGACGCGGGGCGCGGCGAAGGCGTGGCCGTCCGATGGCAAGACTCACAAACATTACATAAATGCCCCTGCGTGGGTTGTATCGCCAGTAGTTGAGTTAGGGGAAGTCGAGTCATTTCCCACACCGGCGGGACCCGATATATAAGCCATGAGTGTGTGTGGATGGCGCTCGCTCTCCGCAACTTAGGGTTTCATTCCCCCCTCCTCTTCCTTTTTTTCCTGGACTATTTTCTTCTCCATTTTCTCTAGGCTAGCATGAGAGCTTCATGAGAGATTTGTTGAGAGGGATGGATGCTAGGGCGGTATGCTAGACCTTGTGAATCTTTCCTGGTATGTATAGAAGATTCGGCGTTGTGAATTTCGTGGTCTTTTTCGTGCTTGTTTTTGGTGCCTTTGTTCTTGGTGTGGTTCCACGGATTTGAGTGGGTTTCTCCCCAGATTTCTTTGAGGGAAACATGGATGGATGTCTTGTGCATCTTTGGGATTGATCTTGTCCCCTCAAACGCCGGGAAACCACTTCAATTCAAGGATTTTTGTTTGGAGCTCTAGCTTTTGGTGGTGTTCAAAGGATCCGCGATTCCCGATGATTTAGGAAGTTAGGAGGCGAAATATTTGGGGTATAACATCCTTGGTTGACGCTTTTCATGTCCCCAAACTCTTGTCTCAACAGCTTCTACTGTTTGGGAGATCCGGTGATGGATTGGGAGTGTGACTTTCGGGGTCGAGCAGTTTTCAGTTCTGTTCGTGCCTGGCGGACGGTCCGCGAGGGCCTGGCGGACGGTCCGCGAGAACAGTGTTCTTCGCGTGTTCTTCGTGTTCTTGCTCGGCTTTGCTTTCGATCCGTTTTGGTTTCAAGCATTGGTTGGAAGTGGTTTCGGACAGTCCGCAGCAGCAGGCGGACGGTCTGCTGGTGCCTGGCGGACCGTCCGCGTGCTCCCCGCGGACGGTCCGTTATTCGGGGTCGTCTCTGGAGGTTCTGTTTGCTTTTTCGGACAGTCCGCGGCTCAGGGCCGGACGGTCCGCGGTGTGGGTGCGGACAGTCCGCGGTAGCAGGCCGGACGGTCCGCGTGGCCAGTGCAGATAGTCCGCCCCTCCTGGCCGGACGGTCTACCAGAGCCTGAGTGCTTTGTTCTTTGGTTCGATTCCTTGCTCCTTCTTTCGTGCTTCCGCGTGTGCTTCAAGGAATTGTTCCTAAGACTTGAGGTTGATCCATAACCTTGTTGTCTTGGCGGTTGGTGTGTGATTCGATCCATCGCTTGTGTGTGACCGGGAATTGTCTAGGGTATAGGCCGGGTTCTTTGAGAAGAATTTTTACCGGCTCCTATTAACTCCCCCCCCTCTAGTCGTCATCTGATCCTTCAAAGTTTGAAGTCTCTTAAATTAGTGTTGAGTCAAAGAAAATCAAATAAAAAGAGTCTTTATATATTTTTGTGTCTTGTGTGATGCTTATCTTTATTCACTTGTTTGTTTAATCTTCGATTCTTGATATATGAACATAAGAGTGTGGTTCGAAAAACGTTTACGGTGGTGCTTAGTGGAATTGCTACTACTTAAAGTACCATACCAAACTTCGATCTTGAGCTTCACATGTTAGTTGTGCTATGTTCAATGCTAAAAATTGGAGGATTTCAGTTCTGAAAATTATCTTAAAACCCTTGTAATAAAGGTTTGAGGACCATGTGTGGTTCGAGGACCGGTGGATGGTCGCTTCCTTGTGTGATGAGTGATTGGCAACGTTGTGTGGACTAATTCTTGGCTAAGTATTGCAGGTGCAGGTTGCGGCTTGACTGGTGTTGGTGCAGGTGAAGAACAAGCGCGAAAGGTCGTCGCCGGTGAGGCCTCCAGGCGTGGAGAAGACAAGTAGGCTTCGTTCGAGGGACCGGTGGCCGGCGGGGGTCAAGTGCGGGCCGCATGGTGGCATGAACGGCAAGATGAAGTCGTGGACGGTTTCTTGGTTGAGCCTCAAAACCAAGGTCGAGCCGGGACTACGTGGGAGCCAAGTCATGAGTGGAGATTGGCGGAGGCTACACCGAGTTCGCGGGGTTTCGGTGGTTCACCGTAAAACCACTTCGGGTTCCTTGGTTGATCCACAAAGCCAAGACCGGAGAACCGAAGACGGAGGCTGCGGCGGCACTAGGCCCGGCCGACCGGGGGTCGACCGGTCGGCCGGTGGGGACCGGTCGGCCGGTGAGGAGCACCGGTCGACCGGTGTGCGGCGACGCGGTCCGGAGACTTCGAAGCGGAGGACACGCGTCGGGATCGCATGGCTTGCGTCGAGGCTACGCAGGGTGCGGTCGCCGGGCATCCGTCCGATGGTGAAGACATGAAGACTTCCAAATCCGCCCTTGAGGGGCTTGTATACCTAGTTAGTAGAGAAGGGTATTTTGGACATTCGGTTGCCTCCATATAACCCAAGAGGTGAGAGGATGGCAGACAACTCTTGGAACCCTAGCTCATTAGTTTTCCTATTTTCCACCTATTTTCTCTAGGTTTCCCTTAGGACTAGCAAGAGAGCTTCATGGAGAGATCTTGTAGAGAGGGATGGATGATCGTGCGGCTTGCTAGACCTTGTACGAATCCTTGTTTCATGTATAGATGATTCGGCGTGATTCCTCAAGGTTTGGATGTGTTTTCCCCGGTTGTTCTTGGTGGTGATTTTCGTAGCCCTTTCTTCGTGATTTCTTTGGGGTGTTTTCGGGGCTTTTCTCTTGGTGATTTGATGGGGGAAATTTGTGGGAACCCTTCGTGGTTCTTTGGGCTGTGATTCCCCTCCCAAATCCGTGAGAAAAAGTGCTCGATTTCGGGGTTTCTTGAGTTCTTGGGTTGGAAGTGCTTTCGGCGGGATTTCTTCGATTCCTCCTTTTTGGACGAGATTTGGTGGGATTAAACTTGGCTATGGACTCCTCATGAGGTGTTCTTGATATCCCCAAAGTCTTGTTCAAGTCCGTGGAGCGATTCGGGAGATCGAGATTTGGATTTGGGGGAGTTGACCGCGGGTGCTTGTTCATCCCGAGCCGCCCGAGCTACACTTTGGTCGACCGGTGCTCTTGACCGGTCGACCGGTGCAAGCCCTTGTGGGTTTTCGCTTGGGTGAGCGTCTTGGTGTGTTCTTTGTCGTCCCGTGGTGCTTTCTTGTTTCGAGTTTAGGTCCGTTTGGTGGTCGTTTGGCATTGTTTGGTGCCTTGGGGGCTTTACGGCTGCCATCGGTACGGCCGGTGCGTCTCACCGGTCTGACCGGTGTAGAGCCACTTAGTGGAAGTTGCTCAGGTTTACCAGCAGGGACCGGTCTGACCGGTGGTGCTCACCGGTCTGACCGGTGTGGGTCTGTAGACTTGGGGTTTGTTGTTCCGCTGCGTTCTCGAGTCGGAAGGCTGTGTGTGTTGGTTCCTAGGTCCAGTGGCACTTCAGTGGCTACGTGGGCTTGGCCAACTTGGTTAGTGAGTAGGAGACGTGTGTTGGAAGCCGTGTTCGTCTTGTTGGAGTTCTCATCTCCATCGAGAAGAATTTTTATCGGCTCCCATTCACTCCCCCCCTCTCTGGTTCGCCGTATCGGTCCTTGAAGTGGTATCAGAGCCGGTTCGGGTCTTTGTTGACTCTAACCAGTCTAAGATCCAAGGATGGCGTACCAGGAACGGGGTTCGGGTCCTCCACACTTCGATGGCAAGAACTACCAGATGTGGAGCAAGCGGATGGGTGCGTTCCTCCGCGGAAAGGGTCGGCCTGCTTTGGGATGTCACGATGGACACGGGTTATGTCCGGCCGATGGATTTCCTTGCTCCGGGGTCGAGGGACGGATTCGACGCCAACAATAAGGCGGTCGACTACTTGTTTTGTGCTTTGTGTCGGCTCCGAGTTCGATCGGGTGCACACCGAGCACTTGGCTTGTAGGATTTGGCTTTGTGTTGAAGGAGGCTCATGTTGGGAACACCCAAGTTCGAGGGCACGGTTGTATGCGACCTACGGAGAGAGTACGAGAACTTCACTCATCTCCCCGGTGAGTCCATCGATGCCTTGTTTCGAGAGGTTCACGGTGGTGGTGAACAACATGAGGGCCAATGTGGACGTGCTCCCGTACGATGATCATGATAGAGCGGTCAAGCTCTTACACTCTTTGGATCGTACGATATGGGGCGAAAGTTCGAGGCCATAGTCGAGTCGGAGAGGTATGATACTCGACGGTGAACGAGGCTGTTCTCGAAGCTCAAGTCGGGCGAGGTGGATAGGGGCATGAGCGCCAAGCTCGAGGGACCGGCGGATTCCCACGGACTTGCCCTCGTTGGTGGTTCCAAAGGAAAGACTAACTCTAACCCATCCACCGGGATGTTCTCGTTTTCCTCTTTGATGTCTATGCCGGATGAGGAGTTTGATGACCTTGGAGAGGACGAGCGGCGGCGGTGACGAGGCGGTTCGAGAGGCCGCACGAGAACCGCGTGAACATGAGGAGGAACACGAGGACTTGCTTCCGATGCGGCAAGCGGGACACTTCGTCGCCGACCGCCGGAGAAGGCCGAGAACAAGGACGGCTACAAGCACAAGCCGAGGATGAACGATGGCAAGTACCGTTCGAGGCGCGACCACAAGAGCAAGCACAAGAACAAGTACAAGGACGAGCGACGATCGAGGAAGAAGGAGGGCCGAGGCAAGGCCCGAGCGATGGTTGGAGCGAGCGACGTCGACTCCGGTTCCGCGTACTCCACCTCGAGCTCGAGCGGCCCGGCGAAGACGAGGGAGATCGCCGCAAGAACAAGAAGTCGTCCAAGAACACGAGCGGGGTGAGGGCGCCGCGAGAGATGGCTTCGCACCATGGCGTTGAGCCCGGCGGCAAGAAGAGCACACGGAGCGACTCGGACTGCGAGTCCGACGACGAGGTGCGTGATGAACTTCCCTTTTGCGCCGGGAGAATGAGAGGCTTGGCTCTTTGCTTGATAACCGTGATGACATGCTTAGAGAGGCCAAGAAAATGAGGAAAGAGCTTAGGGCTTCACTCGAGGATGCTAGGACTAGAGTGGGTGAGCTAGAGACACGGGTGCTTGATAGCAAGCTTGAGATTGATTCGCTTAAGGCTAGCCTGTTGTTTCGATGAGAATGATTGTCTTTGATTGCTCCATATTCCTTGCTGATCTTGCTTTGTTTAAGGAAAAGCATGCCTCCAAGTGTGAGGAACTAGATGTGCTTAGGGTTGAAGTGGTGAACTTAAGTCTAGACTGCTTTGCTAGGTGCTTGCACTTCTTGCCTGTTTTGCATGCTAAGATTGATGAGATGCATGCTTACACTAGTTCGCTTGAGGCTAAATTGAAGGAACCCATGCCTACATCTTGCTCTACCCGTGAAATGCATGCATTGAAAAATTTGGAGCTTGCACATTATGTTGATCGTTTGCGGGATGAGAATGATGATTTGAGGAAGTTGATGGGTTGGTTGTCCGGTCATGAGCCTCAGTTGAGGATGATGATCGAGGCCTTTAAGAGGCAAGATGGTGAGGGGCTTGGGGCAAACAAGGTTGGTGAGGGAAGTGGAGAGAATTTCCCGGAGCCACCAAAAACCCACCACAAAAATGATTTCCCACCAAAACCTAACCATCTAAGGAATCGACTAGACACAACCCCAGCTCCACCAGTGTTTCCTACACCCACAAATGACCTACAAAAGCCTATCAAGTTTGTGAGCACTTCGGGGAAAGTGTTCTTTGGGAAGGAGAGTGAGAAGGCAAGTGGTGCAGAAACCGGTGGAGGGTTTGAGTGGAGAGAAACCGAGTGAGCGACCACATCCCAAGCCAAAGCCTAAGCTTGTGAGGTTCCATTGTGGCTATTGTGGGAGAGATGGCCATAAGGAGGAGTTTTGCTTCAAGAGGAAGCGAGAGGAGAGAATGGAGAAGGAGTGGGCTAACAAGGACAAGTACCACCCTTCCGATGGTGTACTTGAGCCTCGTATGCGGATGCCCGGGGGCAAGGCGATTGTGAGGACGGTTCGGGCTTGGGGAGAGAAGAAGGCTGCGGGTGGTGTTGCTGCCCGGTCACACCGGTCGGCCGGTGTGGGGCACCGGTCGGACCGGTGCGGGCCCAGACGGACGGATGTTCGGGTTTCGAGCTCGTACAGGTGCGAGGGTTGTTTCTGGTGGTCGTGGTTCTGGTGGTTGGGCTGGAAAGGGTGCAGGTGGTCAGTTTGCTAGGCGTTCTCCTCCTCGTGCTCAATACGGGGATTGGAGGAGTCGTGGCATTGAGTTGGAGAGGAAGGACGTTCCACGGGCTTTCTTGCGTGGATTTGGTCCTCCTCCAGGCAGAGAGGGGTGGTTCCCTCAGGGTGGTTACCGTGGTGGTGTTCGTGGAGGTAGCTTTGGTTGGAGAGATGCTTTGGTTGGTGCTAACCCCACTTTCGAGCAAATGGCTCGGCACTGGTTTTCCTCCTTTGGTACTAACCCCAGTGATGAGTCGTTTGTTCGCTCACGTGCCTATTTTTGATTTTCAGGTGGGAGACTTGAAGAACATTTGGTTGATTGACTCCGGTTGTTCGAGGCATATGACCGGAGACAGGGGGTGGTTCTCAAGTCTCGTCCCGGTGGTGACGAAGAGGTACATCACCTTTGGGGACAATGGGCGTGGGCGTGTGCTCTCGAAGGTGAGATAAAAGTGAGTGACAAGATCACTGCGAGGCGTGTTGCTCTTGTTCAATCGGCTGGGGTACAATTTGCTTTCTGTGTCCCAGTTGTTGGATGAGGGTTTTGAGGTGTTGTTTCGGCCTGGTGGTTCTCGGATTGTGGACTCTCGAGGGGACCTTGTCTGTATGGTCGTTCCCGAGGGTCAAGTGTTTCGTGCTGATTTTTCTTAGTCTTCGGGTGTGGAGCGTTGTTTCTTGGCTGGTTCTTCGAGTGAGTTGTGGAAGTGGCATAGGAAGTTGGGTCACTTGAGCTTTGACCTTTTGTCTCGCTTGAGTAAACTCAATTTGGTTCGAGGATTGCCACGGTTGAGGCTTGAGAAAGAGTTGGTTTGTGCTCCGTGTAGGCATGCCAAGATGGTGGCGTCTTTTCACCCGCCTCTCACCGATGTGATGACTGAGCGTCCATGCGAGCTGCTCCATCTGGACCTTGTTGGCCCAGCTCGTGTGCGATCTGCGGGTGGGAAGTGGTATGTCCTTGTTGTGGTGGACGACTATTCTCGGTATGCGTGGGTGTTCTTTCTCGAGGATAAGGGGGAGACGTTTGGTTTTGTTCGAGATCTAGTCTTGAGGTTGAGGAACAAGAGGCACGGAGATGCCATACGAGCTATCCGCAGTGATAATGGCACAAAATTCAGGAACTCTCGTTTTGAAACCTTTTGCCATGACTTGGGTCTTGAGCACCAGTTTTCGAGTCCATATACGCCTCCCCAGAATGGTGTTGTGGAAAGGAAGAACAGGACCTTGTGCGAGATGGCTCGGACGATGCTTGATGAGCATAGGACTTCGAGGAGGTATTGAGCTGAGGTGGTGAATACCGCATGCTATGTGTCGAACAGGATATACCTCAGAGTGCACAAGAAGAAGACATGCTATGAGTTGATGCATGGCCGCACACCCAAGGTGAGTCACTTCCATGTCTTTGGTTGCAAGTGTTTCATTCTGAAGAAAGGCAGGAAGTTGGATAAGTTTGAGGCTAGGTCTGTCGATGGCATTTTCTTTGGTTATGCATCTCATTCTAGAGCATATCGTGTGCTCAATCTTGAAACTAACCAAATCGTGGAGACTTGCGAGGTAACCTTCGACGAGACGAGCCACGTAGTCGGCTTGTCTTTGAGTGTGCGGTGATGATGAGCTTGGCGAGGAGATCTTTCGGGAGGAGGAGCATGAACATGGTGATGATGAAGATGGCGGTGTGGTGCCCCCGGCCGAACATGTACCCACTACTTCGACTACGATGATGGATGGACCCTCTCGCTACACCTACGACGACAAATCAAGAACGAGGAGAAGGCGATGTTGAGGGGGAGGTAGCTTCGAGGCGAGAACCTCCCCGGCGAGTTCAAGTGGATCACCCGGCTTCGAGGATCATCGGCGACATGAATGAACGCACTACACGGTCGAGGGTTCGAAACAATTCCCATTTTGCTCATGCTGCATTTGTTGCTTCTTTCGAGCCCAAAGACATTGGACACGCACTATCTGATCACAATTGGGTTAACTCGATGCATGAGGAGTTGGAGAACTTTGAGAGGAATCCGGTGTGGGAGTTGGTTGACCCTCCCCCAGGGTGTAAGCCGATTGGTACCAAGTGGGTGTGGAAAAACAAAGAGGGAGAGAAGGGTGAGGTTGTGAGGAACAAGTCGAGACTTGTTGCCCAGGGGTTCAGTCAGAAGGAGGGGATCGATTACGAGGAGACCTTTGCTCCCGTAGCCCGTTTGGAGGCGATTAGGATCCTTCTAGCCTTTTCTGTGGCTAAAGGGTTCAAGTTGCACCAAATGGATGTGAAGAGTGCTTTTCTGAATGGAGTGTTGGAGGAAGAAGTGTATGTGAGGCGACCTCGGGGGTTTGAGAGTGAGAAGTACCCCCACCGGGTGTACAAGTTGAGGAAGGCGGCGTATGGGTTGAAGCGAGGCACCTAGAGCTTGGTATGGCGAGGTTGAGGGGGTTCTTGTTTGAGAGAGGTTTTGAGATGGGGAAGGTCGACCGGACCTTGTTTTTGCCGAGGGCGGGGGGGGAGATATCCCGATTGTGCGGGTGTACGTGGATGATATTGTCTTTGGTGGCTCGTCTAACTCTCTTGTTGCGAGGTTTGCGGATGATATGAGCGAGGGAGTTTGAGATGAGCATGATGGGTGAGTTGCGGTTCTTCCTCGGGCTACAAATCAAGCAATCAAAGGAAGGAACATTTGTGCACCGGGCTAAGTACACCAAGGACATTGTGAGGAAATTCAAGATGGAGGACTCCAAGGCTATGACGACGCCGATGAGTACGACTACGGCTCTTGATGCGGACGAGGAAGGTGAACACGTGGATCGAAGGAGTACCGGAGCATGATCGGGTCACTCCTCTACTTGACGGCGACGAGGCCGGACATACGGTTCTCGGTGTGTACGTGCGCTCGTTTTCAACCGTCTCCGAGGACTTCGCATCGGCAAGCGGTGAAGCGAATTTTCGGTACTTGCGTCACACTCCCGACTTCGGCCTTTGGTACTCCGCGTCCTCTTCTTTGGCGCTTCATGGTTTTTCAGACGCGGATTTTGCCGGGTGTCGGTTGGATAGGAAGTCCACTTCTGGGACTTGCCAGTTTTTGGGTTCTTCGTTGGTGTCTTGGTCTTCCCGTAAGCAGTCGAGTGTTGCTCAATCCACGACCGAGGCCGAGTATGTTGCCGCTGCTAGTTGTTGCTCTCAGCTCCTTTGGATCACCTACACCATGAGTGACTTTGGTGAGGAGTATACCCATGTCCCACTTCGATGTGATAGCACAAGTGCCATAAGCGTTGCAAAGAACGCAGTGCTCCATTCCAAAACCAAGCACATAGAAGTGAGGTACCATTTTTTGAGGGACAACGTCGAGAAAGGAAAGATAGCTTTGATCCATGTTCCCACACATGACCAACTAGCCGATATTTTCACCAAACCCCTAGATCAACAACTTTCACTCGTTTGCGGGGGGAACTTGGTGTGTGTTTGATTTCTTGAGTTGGGTGTGTGGGAGCTCTCTTTTACCGGTGGTGTCGAGCCCGTTTTGCCTCCCCTCGAGGAGCCGGGTTGTAGCATATGTATAGCTTTCCTTTGTGCATTTCTTGCATTTGGCATGGCATATGTAACATGATGTATAGGCATCCTTGTATCTTAGATTGCATGCATTTTGTATCATATGCATTGGTTAGGAAAAGCTTCTCTCATATACATTGTTTACCATGGAATGAGATATATGTCTTTGTGAGCTTGTTTGGTATGCTACGGTTAGTTTGGCTTAGCTCTTGATGATCTCGATGAATAATCCATGGTTGATAGCTATGCTTTTGAAAAATGTCACATGTATGCTCTCTCATGTGTAAATACCTTTACATGCTCTTGACATGTTTTTGTGGCCTTGCTATGCTTAATTTGTGGTTGGATAGCTAGTTTATTGATCATATGGGGCCAAAGGCTCATTTGCCATCATGAATGTTTAGCCCTCTTGACTTATCTTGTGGAGGAGCATAAGTTCCTTTTTGTCGCAAAGACATTTCATGTACCATTTACAAATCTGAAAATGAAATGAAAAATGCTTGGAAAATATGCTCCCATGTCATATGTGCTGAATTTAATTTGCTTTGGGTGCTAAACCGTTGCATGATGCCTACCAATGAGAAGTCTCATAAATAGAAGTAGGCACATGGCTCGGTGGCTTTGACATGACATGAGGTGCTTGTGGGTGTTTGTGATGGTCTTATGGTTAGAATAGCTGTCCTAGCATGAAGTTTGTGTGGCTTTGCCATTTTGATATGCTTTGATCATGTTTAGGACTTTGCTCATGAGAGGCAAGTTTTTCGCAAAATTGCCAAAATCCATCTTAGCTTCGTCCAATGGTTGTGAAACTTGGTGATCATGTAGTTGAGATCGATACGAAGCCGTAGAGTATCTAACTTGCTCATTTGGACGTGTGTGGCATCCTATGTTGAATTTTGTATATTTGAGAAGCTCTAGGTTGAAAGTTTTGCATTTTTGGCATGATTCATGCATTGCCAACAAGGGGGAGAAGTTTGAGCTTGAAATGGCTTGCTGGACGTGTTTGGAAGGTTTTCAGGTGGTTTCGAGCCATTTCTGGGCTCTGTTGTGCACCGGTCTGACCGGTCAGGGTCACCGGTCTGACCGGTGTGAGTGCTGGTCCTGTACATATGTTGGGCACCGGTCTGACCGGTGGTGGTGACCGGTCTGACCGGTGTGAGCTGAGATTCTTGCGGCCTGCCCGTTTCATGTGGTTTCTTGCATGCATTGGTTCAGGGGGAGCTTGCATGTGTGCAGGGGGGGCTCTTTGTGAGTTTTCGAGTTTTGTTTCGGTGGTTTGTGCTCTTTGCTTGAGTTTTGTTTTGTCTCGGATGTGTCGAGCCGTTGCCCTTGCCTAAGGGGTCCGAGACTTGTCTTCTTCAAGTGATCTTGCTCTTTGCCTTTGTTTGGTTTTCAATCGCTTGTTGGAGTTTCTTTTTGTTTGTTTCTTTTCTTTTCTTTTCTCTCTTGTTACTTTCGTGTGGGTGTTGTCAATGCACTCATCAAGGGGGAGATTGAGGACCATGTGTGGTTCGAGGACCGGTGGATGGTCGCTTCCTTGTGTGATGAGTGATTGACAACGTTGTGTGGAGCTCGATTCTTGGCTAAGTATTGCGGGTGAAGGTTGCGGCTTGACCGGTGTTGGTGCGGGTGAAGAACAAGCGCGAAAGGTCGTCGCCGGTGAGGCCTCCGGGCGTGGAGAAGACAAGTAGGCTTCGTTCGAGGGACCGGTGGCCGGCGGGGGTCAAGTGCGGGCCGCTTGGTGGCATGAACAGCAAGATGAAGTCGTGGACGGTTTCTTGGTTGAGCCTCAAAACCAAGGTCGAGCCGGGACTACGTGGGAGCCAAGTCATGAGTGGAGATTGGCGGAGGCTACACCGAGTTCGCGGGGTTTCCGGTGGTTCACCGAAAAACCACCGGGTTCCTTGGTTGATCCACAAAGCCAAGACCGGAGAACCGAAGACGGAGGCTGCGCCGAAGCACTAGACCGGTCCGACCGGTGGGTCCGGCCGGTCGGACCGGTGGGGACCGGTCGACCGGTGAGGAGCACCGGTCGGCCGGTGTGCGACGACGCGGTCCGAGACTTCGAAGCGGAGGACACGCGTCGGGATCGCATGGCTTGCGTCGAGGCTACGCGGGGTGCGGTCGCCGGGCATCCGTCCGATGGTGAAGACATGAAGACTTCCAAATCCGCCCTTGAGGGGCTTGTATCCCTAGTTAGTAGAGAAGGGTATTTTGGACATTCGGTTGCCTCCATATAACCCAAGAGGTGAGAGGATGGCAGCCAACTCTTGGAACCCTAGCTCATTAGTTTTCCTATTTTCCACCTATTTTCTCTAGGTTTCCCTTAGGACTAGCAAGAGAGCATCACGGAGAGATCTTGTAGAGAGGGATGGATGATCGGGCGGCTTGCTAGACCTTGTACGAATCCTTGTTTCATGTATAGATGATTCGGCGTGATTCCTCAAGGTTTGGATGTGTTTTCCCCGGTTGTTCTTGGTGGTGATTTTCGTAGCCGTTTCTTCGTGATTTCTTTGGGGTGTTTTCGGGGCTTTTCTCTTGGTGATTTGATGGGGGAAATTTGTGGGAACCCTTCGTGGTTCTTTGGGCTGTGATTCCCCTCCCAAATCCGTGAGAAAAAGTGCTCGATTTTGGGGTTTCTTGAGTTCTTGGGTTGGAAGTGCTTTCGGCGGGATTTCTTCGATTCCTCCTTTTTGGACGAGATTTGGTGGGATTAAACTTGGCTATGGACTCCTCATGAGGTGTTCCCGATATCCCCAAAGTCTTGTTCAAGTCCGTGGAGCGATTCGGGAGACCGAGATTTGGATTTGGGGGGAGTTGACCCGCGGGTGCTTGTTCATCCCGAGCTGCCCAGGCTACACCGGTCGACCGGTGCTCTTGACCGGTCTGACCGGTGCAAGCCCTTGTGGGTTTTCGCTTGGGTGAGCATCTTGGTGTGTTCTTTGTCGTCCCGTGGTCTGCTTTGTTTTGAGTTTGGGTCCGTTTGGTGGTCGTTTGGCTTTGTTTGGTGCCTTGGGGGCTTTCCAGGCTGCCATCGGTCTGACCGGTGCGTCTCACCGGTCTGACCGGTGTAGAGCCACTTAGTGGAAGTTGCTCAGGTTTACCAGCAGGGACCGGTCTGACCGGTGGTGCTCACCGGTCTGACCGGTGTGGGTCTGTAGACTTGGGGTTTGTTGTTCCGCTGCGTTCTCGAGTCGGAAGGCTGTGTGTGTTGGTTCCTAGGTCCAGTGGCACTTCAGTGGCTACGTGGGCTTGGCCAACTTGGGTAGTGAGTAGGAGACGTGTGTTGGAAGCCGTGTTCGTCTTGTTGGAGTTCTCATCTCCATCGAGAAGAATTTTTATCGGCTCCCATTCACTCCCCCCCTCTCTGGTTCGCCGTATCGGTCCTTCAAGGTTAGCAGAACCTCTTTTTCCAAGTTGAGAGTAAGAAAAAAAATCCTATACAAAGCCAATTTATTTTTTTTGCTTCACCATAAGTGTGATTAGCACGATGGGTTGGGCTAGGATCCTTCTCTCTTGGGAGTTTTAATTTCGAGCAATGATCATGTTCTTGTGCTTACCTTTTGTTGCTAGCCTCGTCATACATTCGGTAACGAGACTTTCACATCGGAAGTCCCGTACATCGCCGAATTCCATACCCAACCCTATACATCTCTTTTGTACATCGCATTCCTTGATCACAACCTACTCTCAAAGTTTCGTCTCGTCTCTAGCATGATTTATTTAAAATTTCAGATTGTATGCATGCGAGAAAGAGAGGAGTTGAGAGCTTTGAAAAGTTGTCAAGAGAGGGAAAAATAAAGAGAAAAGTATGAGTATGGAAAAGAAAGAAATAAAGAAAGAAAGGAAAAAATATAGAAAAGTAAAGAAAGAGAAAAAATATGAGAATGAAAGAAAAAGAAGAGAAAGAGAAAAGAGGAGGTAGCAATAAAGATATGAGAGGGATGAATTAAGTGAAAGAAAAGAAAAATAAAAGTGTAAGGAAGGATGTCACGTTGTTGAGAGACGAAACTTTCATTCTTTTCCAACCATGTGCAATCTGACAACGAGGACGTCATCGGTGCCTTGTACTCTTAATTTTCTTTTGCCCTCGCACATGTCCACCATTTTAAATCTTCTCGTCCTTGATATCCCTACATATGGTTAATTCTCATGATCATTGGCTTTGAAAGGTAAATAACCATTAGGGTAAGTTCTTAATTTGACAATACTTGTGTTGATTGTGCTAGCCCTACCTATAGCTCCACTTTATATGTTGTATGAGAGATTTATGGGAGGTGAGAGTTTTATAAAATCGGTTTAGGATAGTCACCTCATATGAGTGACTTGAGAGAGCTTGGAGAAAGGTTTTTGTCTAATACTTGTTGCAGGAATTTTGTTTTTAAAAAATCATAAAAACCCTCTGATGGAAGCAAAGAAGTAAGCATGGCTGAAATTGAAGGCTTCGAGTGAAGAGTTTGGGTTGTGGGGTAAATCTTGACGTGGTAAAGATTCTAAATGCCATGTTTATGTTTGATGATCATTACTTTATGTTTATGTATTAAAGATGAATGGATTGACTAACTTGTGAAAAAGGATTAGCGGTACACGATTACAACACATTGGACGAAGTTCTTTTACGAGTACTTGCTCGAGGACGAGCAAGAGCTAAGCGTGGGGGAGATGTTGACGGTGTATTTTGGTACACCTAGCATGTTCATTATACTTTGGTTTTGATTTTATTATGGAACTAACCTACCACTAGGCACACTAATCATATAACAAGTTCATCTATGTGCATGCATTTGGAAGTGTTGTGTTTATGTAGGAAAACATGGACATAAAGGACGGATTCGCAACAAGTCCAAAGGAGCATCTACGGAGTCTTGTTCGCGTTCATGAGCTTGATGAAATCACTTCCAATGGTGGCAAGGACCGAAGTGCTACAAGGAACACCCCCGGGGGTTGAAGCGTAAAAGACCGAACTTCATGCACGGAGAACCTCCATCTTGGACGCGAGGATGACATCGTCAAAATCATGCAAGTGGAGGGGCAAAGTGCATAATCACCTGAGGACCTACGGGAGCGAAGGGGTGACCGAACCAGGCCGGGATGGGCCGGTCGGCCCAGCCCACTACGGGGGTCGGTTCGGCCCCCCTTTCCTTGCACTCGAAGGATCTTCAACCCTAAAATCCTGGAGGCGCCACCATTCGATAGGAGAGAGCCATTCGCATCAGGAGGCCATCCACAAGCTAGAGAGAGAGGAGGGAGATCTCCGGAGGGAGATCGTCCACCTCGAAGGAAGCACCGACAGGTGGAGAAGAAGGAAGACACCGTCGGAAGGGAAACCATGATCAACGGTGCTATGTCCAGCACCTTGATGGGGTAATCTCCTTATTCGTCCATGGGTTGTAATCGATCTTGAGATGTAATCATACTTTGTCGGATTATCTATCTATCATCTTGTGTTCAATATACTTTAATGCTTAATGTTCACTACCATGCCGTAAAGGGAGTAAAGGCCTCAATGCTTCCTTGGATTCATTCAATACGCCGTGTCCATCATAGGTCTAGTCATGAATACCTTCGCGTAGTGACAGTACGAGAGGAGGGAAAGGGCGAAACCGTGGTCACAACCCCGATAGATTAGATTGGTTTTCATGTCTTTAAGCGATTGCATGCTCTAGTATCGTAGACCCGTGGGCGAGTGTCTTTTATCTTGATATCTTAATCATTATCTCTAGTGTAGTTTAGTT
This sequence comes from Cenchrus americanus, assembly GCA_947561735.1. Lineage (NCBI taxonomy): Eukaryota > Viridiplantae > Streptophyta > Magnoliopsida > Poales > Poaceae > Cenchrus > Cenchrus americanus. The sequence continues at coordinate 197,227,597 of OX387242.1, forward strand.
GTTTTCTAGTTTAATCATAGTTAGAGTTTGAGTAGTTAGAGTGTGAAGGTAGATCGAACGCTTGTAATCCCCTTGCGCCGCGGATTGACAAGAACCTTGGGAATCCCGTGGTGAAAAAGGTGTGGGGTCCGTACGCTTGCAGATTGTAGAGGGATACGTCTTTTATCCGTCAACAATGCCCCCTGAGGACCATGTGTGGTTCGAGGACCGGTGGATGGTCGCTTCCTTGTGTGATGAGTGGTTGACAACGTTGTGTGGACTGATTCTTGGCTAAGTATTGCAGGTGCAGGCTGCGGCTTGACTGGTGTTGGTGCAGGTGAAGAACAAGCGCGAAAGGTCGTCGCCGGTGAGGCCTCCAGGTGTGGAGAAGACAAGTAGGCTTCGTTCGAGGGACCCGGTGGCCAGCGGGGTCAAGTGCGGGCCGCATGGTGGCATGAACAGCAAGATAAAGTCATGGACGGTTTCTTGGTTGAACCTCAAAACCTAGGTCGAGCCGGGACAACGTGGGAGCCAAGTCATGAGTGGAGATTGGCGGAAGCTACACCGAGTTCTCGCGGTTTCCGGTGGTTCACCAGAAAACCACTGGGTTCCTTGGTTGATCCACAAAGCCAAGAACGAAGAACCGAAGACGGAGCTGCAGTAGCGCCAGACCGGTCTGACTGGTGGGTCTGACCGGTCTGACCGGTGGAGACCGATTTGACAGGTGAGAAGCAACGGTCTGACCGGTGTGCAACGACGTAGTCCGGAATCTTCGAAGCGGAGGACACGCGTCGGGATCGCATGGCTTGCGTCGAGGCTACGCAGGGTGCGGTCGCCGGGCATCCGTTCGATGGTGAAGACATCAAGAATTCCAAATCCGCCCTTGAGGGGCTTGTATCCCTAGTTAGTAGAGAAGGGCGTTTTAGACATTCGGTTGCCTCCATATAACCCAAGAGGTGAGAGGATGGCAGCCAACTCTTGGAACCCTAGCTCATTAGTTTTCCTATTTTCCACCTATTTTCCTTAGGTTTTCTTTAGGACTAGCAAGAGAGCTTCACGGAGAGATCTTGTTGAGAGGGATGGATGATCAGGCGGCTTGCTAGACCTTGTACGAACCCTTGTTTCATGTATAGATGATTCGGCGTGGTTCCTCAAGGTTTGGATGTGTTTTCCCCAGTTGTTCTTGGTGGTGATTTTCGGAGCCCTCTCTCGGTGATTTCTTTGGGTTGTTTTCGGGACCTTTCTCTTGGGGATTTGATGGGGGAAATTTGTGGGAACCCTTCGTGGTTCTTTGGGCTGTGATTCCCCTCCCAAATCCGTGAGTAAAGGTGCTCGATTTTGGGGTTTCTTGAGTTCTTGGGTTGGAAGTGCTCTTGGCGGGATTTGCTTGATTCCTCCTTTTTGGACGAGTTTTGGTGGGATTAAACTTGGCCATGGACTCCTCATAAGGTGTTCCTAATATCCCCAAAGTCTTGTTCAAGTCCGTGGAGCGATTCGGGAGATCGAGTTTTGGATTTGGGGGAGTTTAGCCGCGGGTGCTGTTCATCCCGAGCTGCCCAGGCTACACCGGTCTGACCGGTGCTCTTGACCGGTCTGACCGGTGCGAGCCCTGGTGGGTTTTTGCTCTGGTGAACGTCTTGGTGTGTTCGTTGTTGTCCCGTGTTGCTGCTGTTTCGAGTTTGGGTCAGTTTGGTGGTCGGTTGGCTCTGTTTGGTGCCTTGGGGGCTTTCGGCCGTGACCGGTCGACCGTGTGTCTCACCGGTCGACCGGTGTAGAGCCACTTAGTGAAAGTTGCTCAGTTTCACCAGCAGGGACCGGTCTGACCGGTGGTGCTCACCGGTCTGACCGGTGTGGGTCTGTAGGCTCGAGGCTTGGTTTTCCGCTGCGTTCTCGGGTCGGAAGGTTGTGTGTTGGTTCCTAGGTCCAGTGGCACTCCAGTGGCTACGTGGGCTTGACCAACTTGGGTAGTGAGTTGGAGAATTGTGTTGCAAGCCGTGTTCATCTTGTTGGAGTCTCCATCTCCTTCGAGAAGAATTTTTATCGGCTCCCATTCACTCCCCCCTCTCTGGTTCGCCGTATCGGTCCTTCAAGTGGTATCAGAGCTAGTTCGGGTCTTTATTGACTCTAACCAGTCTAAGATCCAAGGATGGCGTACCAGGAATGGGGTTCGGGTCCTCCACACTTCGATGGCAAGAACTACCAGATGTGGAGCAAGCGGATGGGTGTGTTTCTCTGCGGAAAGGGTCAGACTCTTTGGGATGTCACAGTGGACACAGGCTATGTCTAGACGATGGACTTCCTCGCTCCAGGGTCGAGGGACAGATTCGACGCCAACAATAAGGCGGTCGACTACTTGTTTCGTGCTTTGTGTCGGCCTGAGTTCGATCGGGTGCACATCGAGCACTTGGCTTGTAGGATTTGGGCTGTGTTGAAGGAGGCTCATGTTGGGAACGCCCAGGTTCAGGCACGGATGTATGCGACCTACCGGAGAGAGTACAAGAACTTCACTCATCTCCCCGGTGAGTCCATTGATGCCTTGTTTTAGAGGTTCACGGTGGTTGTGAACAACATGAGGGCCAATGTGGACGTGCTCCCATACGATGATCATGATAGAGCAGTCAAGCTCTTACACTCTTTGGATCGTACGATTTGGGGTGGAAAATTCGAGGCCATTGTGGAGTCGGAGAAGTATGACACTCTGACGGTGAACGAGCTCTTCTCGAAGCTCAAGTCGGCTGAGGTGGATAGGGGCATGACTGCCAAGCTCGAGGGACCGACTGATTCCCATAGTCTTGCCCTCGTTGGTGGTTCCAAAGGAAAGGCTAACTCTAACCCATCCACCAGGATGTTCTCTTTTTCCTCTTTGATGTCTATGCCAGATGAGGAGTTTGAAGACCTTGGAGAGGACGAGCCGGCGCCGTGACGAGGCGGTTCGAGAGGCCGCACGAGAACCGCGTGAACATGAGGAGGAACACGAGGACTTGCTTCCGGTGTGGCAAGCGGGACACTTCGTCGCCGACCGCCGGAGAAGGCCGAGAACAAGGACAGCTACAAGCACAAGTCGAGGACGGATGGCAAGTACCGGTCGAGGCGCGACCACAAGAGCAAGCACAAGAACAAGTACAAGGACGAGCGACGATCGAGGAAGAAGGAGAGCCGAGGCAAGGCCCGAGCCATGGTTGGAGCGAGCGACGTCGACTCCAGTTCCGCGTACTCCACCTCGAGCTCGAGCAGCAGTGAATATGAAGGTGATCGTCGCAAGAACAAGAAGTCGTCCAAGAACCTGAGCGGGCTGAGCTGCTTCGCGAGAGATGGCTTCTGCACCATGGCGCTGAGCTCCGGCAGCAAGAAGAGCACACAGAGCGACTCGGACTCTGAGTCCGACGCCGAGGTGCGTGATGAACTTCCCTTCTTGCGCCAGAAGAATGAGAGGCTTGGCTCTTTGCTTGATAACCGTGATGACATGCTTAGAGAGGCCAAAAAATGAGGAAAGAGCTTAGGGCTTCACTCGAGGATGCTAGGACTAGAGTGGCTGAGCTAGAGACACAGGTGCTTGATAGCAAGCTTGAGATTGATTCCCTTAAGGCTAGCCCTGTTGTTTCAGATGAGAATGATTGTGCTGATTGCTCCATATTCCTTGCTGATCTTGCTTTGTTTAAGGAGAAGCATGCCTCCAAGTGTGAGGAACTAGATGTGCTTAGGGTTGAAGTGGCTGAGCTTAAATCTAGACCTACTTTGCTAGGTGCTTGCACTTCTTGCCCTGTTTTGCATGCTAAGATTGACGAGATGCATGCTTACGCTAGTTCTCTTGAGGCTAAATTGAAGGAACCCATGCCTACATCTTGCTCTACCTGTGAAATGCATGCATTGAAAAATTTGGAACTTGCACATTATGTTGATCGTTTGCAGGATGAGAATGATGATTTGAGGAAGTTGATGGGTTGGTTGTCCGGTCATGAGCCTCAGTTGAGGATGATGATCGAGGCCTTTAAGAGGCAAGATGGTGAGGGACTTGGGGCAAACAAGGTTGGTGAAGGAAGTGTAGAGAATATCCCGAAGCCACCAAAAACCCACCACAAAAATGATTTCCCCCCAAAACCTAACCATCTTAGGAACCGACTAGACACAACCCCAGCTCCACCCGTGTTTCCTACACCCACAAACGATCTCCGAAAGCCTATCAAGTTTGTGAGCACTTCGGGGAAAAGTGTTCTTTGGGAAGGAGAATGAGAAGGCTAGTGGTGAGAAACTGGTGGAGGATTTGAGTGGAGAGAAACCAAGTGAGCAGCCACATCCCAAGCCTAAGCCTAAGCTTGTGAGGTTCCATTGTGGCTATTGTGGGAGAGATGGCCATAAGGAGGAGTTTTTCTTCAAGAGGAAGCGTGAGGAGAGAATGGCAAAGGAGTGGGCTAACAAGGACAAGTACCACCCTTCCGATGGTGTACTTGAGCCTCGTGTGCAGATGCCCAGGTCCAAGGCGAATGTGAGGACAGTTCGGGCTTGGGGAGAGAGGAAGGCTGTTGGAGGCGCTGCTGCCCAGGTCACATCGGTCAGACCGGTGTGGGGCACCGATCAGACCGGTGCAAGCCTGGACAGACAGCTATTTGGGTTTCGAGCTCGTGCAGGTGCGAGGGTTGTTTCTGGTGGTCGTGGTTCTGGTGGTTGGGCTGGAAAGGGTGCAGGTGGTCAGTTTGCTAGGCGTTCTCCTCCTCGTGCTCAATATGGGGATCGGAGGAGTCGTAGCTTTGAGTTGGAGAGGAAGGACGTTCCACGGGCTTTCTTGCGTGGATTTGGTCCTCCTCCAGGTAGAGAGGGGTGGTTCCCTCAGGGTGGTTACCGTGGTGGTGTTCGTGGAGGTAGCTTTGATAGGAGAGATGCTTTGGTTGGTGCTAACCCCACTTTCGAGCAAATGGCTCGGCATTGGTTTTACTCTTTTGGTACTAACCCCAGTGCTGAGTCGTTTGTTCGCTCACATGCTCGTTTTTGAATTTCAAGTGGGAGACTTGAAGAACATTTGGTTGATGGACTCCGGTTGCTCAAGGCATATGACCGGAGACAGGGGGTGGTTCTCAAGTCTCGTCCCGGTGGTGACGAAGAGGTACATCACCTTTGGGGACAATGGGCGTGGGCGTGTGCTTTGAGAAGGTGAGATCAAAGTAAGTGACAAGATCACTCTGAGGCGTGTTGCTCTTGTTCAATCGCTGGGGTACAATTTGCTCTCTGTGTCCCAATTGTTGGATGGGGGCTTTGAGGTGTTGTTTCGGCCAGGTGGTTCTCAGATTGTGGACTCTCGAGGGGACCTTGTTTGTATGGTCGTTCCCGAGGGTCAGGTGTTTCGTGCTGATTTTTCTCAGTCTTCGGGTGTGGAGCGTTGTTTCTTGGCTGGTCCTTCGAGTGAGTTGTGGAAGTGGCATAGGAAGTTGGGTCACTTGAGCTTTGACCTTTTGTCTCGCTTGAGTAAACTCAATCTGGTCCGAGGATTGCCACGGTTGAGGCTTGAGAAAGAGTTGGTTTGTGTGTCGTGTAGGCATGCCAAGATGGTAGCCTCTTCTCACCCGCCTCTCACCGATGTGATGACTGAGTGTCCATGCGAGCTGCTCCATATGGACCTTGTTGGCCCAGCTCGTGTGCGATTTGGCGGGTGGCAAGTGGTTTGTCCTTGTTGTGGTGGACGACTATTCTCGGTATGATTGGGTGTTCTTTCTCGATGATAAGGGGGAGACGTTTGGTTTTGTTCGAGATCTAGTCTTGAGGTTGAGGAACGAGAGGCACAGAGATGCCATACGAGCTATCCGCAGTGATAATGGCTCAGAATTCAGGAACTCTCATTTTGAAACCTTTTGCCATGACTTGGGTCTTGAGCACTAGTTTTCGAGTCCGTATACGCCTCCCCAGAATGGTGTTGTGGAGAGGAAGAACAGGACCTTGTGCGAGATGGCTCGGACGATGCTTGATGAGCATAGGACTCCGAGGAGGTATTGGGCTGAGGCGGTGAATACCGCGTGCTATGTGTCGAACCGAATATACCTCAGAGTGCACAAGAAGAAGACATGCTATGAGTTGATGCATGGTCGCACACCCAAGGTGAGTCACTTCCATGTCTTTGGTTGCAAGTGTTTCATTCTGAAGAAGGGAAGGAAGTTGGATAAGTTTGAGGCTAGGTCTGTCGATGGCATTTTCTTTGGTTATGCATCTCATTCTAGAGCATATCGTGTGCTCAATCTTGAAACTAACCAAATCGTGGAGACTTGCGAGGTAACCTTTGACGAGACAGAGCCACGTAGTCAGCTTGTCTTTGAGTGTGAAGGTGATGATGAGCTTGGCGAGGAGATCTTTCAGGAGGAGGAGCATGAACATGGAGACGATGAGGATGGCGTTGCGGTGCCCCCGGCTGAACATGTACCCACTACTTCAACTACGATGATGGATGGACCCTCTGCTACACCTACGACGACGAATCAAGAACGAGGAGAAGCTGATGTTGAGGGGGAGGTAGCTTCGAGGCGAGAACCTCCTCGGCGAGTTCAAGTGGATCACCCAGCTTCTAGGATCATCGGTGACATGAATGAACGCACTACACGGTCGAGGGTTCGAAACAATTCCCATTTCGCTCATGCTGCTTTTGTTGCTTCTTTTGAGCCCAAAGACATTGGACACGCACTATCTGATCACAATTGGGTTAACTCGATGCATGAAGAGTTGGAGAACTTTGAGAGGAATCAGGTGTGGGAGTTGGTTGACCCTCCCCCAGGGTGTAAGCCGATTGGTACAAAGTGGGTGTGGAAGAACAAAGAGGGAGAGAAGGGTGAGGTTGTGAGAAACAAGTCGAGTCTTGTTGCTCAAGGGTTCAGTCAGAAGGAGGGGATTGACTACGAGGAGACCTTTGCTCCCGTAGCCCGTTTGGAGGCGATTAGGATCCTTCTAGCCTTTTCTCGTGGTTAAGGGGTTAAAGTTGCCCCAAATGAATTGGAAGAGTGCTTTTTGAATGGTGTGTTGGAGGAAGAAGTGTATGTGAGGCGACCTCCGGGGTTTGAGAGTGAGAGGTACCCCCACCGGGTGTACAAGTTGAGGAAGGCGCTATATGGGTTGAAGCGGCGCCTAGAGCTTGGTATGGCAGGTTGAGTGGGTTCTTGTTTGAGAGAGGTTTTGAGATGGGGAAGGTCGATCGGACCTTGTTTTTGCCTTGAGGCGAGGGCGAGATATCCCGATTGTGCGAGTGTACGTGGATGATATTGTCTTTGGTGGCTCGTCTAACTCTCTTGTTGCAAGGTTTGCGGATGATATGAGCGAGGAATTTGAGATGAGCATGATGGGCGAGTTGCGGTTCTTCCTCGGGCTACAAATCAAGCAATCAAAGGAAGGAACATTTGTGCACCGAGGCTAAGTACACCAAGGACATTGTGCGGAAGTTCAAGATGGAGGACTCCAAGGCTATGACGACGCCGATGAGTACGACTACAACTCTCGATGCAGCCGAGGAAGGTGAACACGTGGACCAGAAGGAGTACCGGAGCATGATCGGGTCACTCCTCTACTTGACGGCAACGAGGCCAGACATACAGTTCTCAGTGTGTCTGTGCGCTCGTTTTCAAGCATTTCCGAGGACTTCGCATCGGCAAGCAATGAAGAGAATTTTCAGGTACTTGCATCACACTCCCGACTTCGGTCTTTGGTACTCCGCGTCCTCTTCTTTGGCGCTTCATGGTTTTTCAGACGAGGATTTTGCCGGGTGTCGGTTGGATAGGAAGTCCACTTCTGGGACTTGTCAGTTTTTGGGTTCCTCTTTGGTGTCTTGGTCTTCCCGCAAGCAGTCGAGTGTTGCTCAATCCACGACCGAGGCCGAGTATGTTGCCGCTGCTAGTTGTTGCTCTCAGCTCCTTCGGATCACCTACACCATGAGTGACTTTGGTGAGGAGTATACCCATGTCCCACTTCAATGTGATAGCACCAGTGCCATAAGCGTTGCAAAGAACCCAGTGCTCCATTCCAAAACCAAGCACATAGAAGTGAGGTATCATTTTCGGAGAGACAACGTAGAGAAAGGAAAGATAGCTTTGATCCATGTACCCACACATGACCAACTAGCTGATATTTTCACCAAACCCCTAGATTAAGCAACTTTCACTCGTTTGCGGGGGGGAACTTGGTGTGTGTTTGATTTCTTGAGTTGGGTGTGTGGGAGCTCTCTTTTGCCGGTGGTGTCGAGCCCGTTTGTGAGCTTTGTGTGTGGGAGCTCCGTTGTAGCATATGTATAGCTTTCCTTTGTGCATTTCTTGCATTTGGCATGGCTTATGTAACATGATGTATAGGCATCCTTGTATCTTAGATTGCATGCATTTTGTATCATATGCATTGATTAGGAAAAGCTTCTCTCATATACATTGTTCACCATGGAATGAGATATATGTCTTTGTGAGCTTGTTTGGTATGCTCTGGTTAGTTTGGCTTAGCTCTTGATGATCTTGATGAATAATCCATGGTTGATAGCTATGCTTTTGAAAAAAATGTCACATGTATGCTCTCTCATGTGTAAATGCCTTTACATGCTCTTGACATGTTTTTGTGGCTTTGCTATGCTTAATTTGTGATTGGATAGCTAGTTTATTGATCATATGGGGCCAAAGGCTCATTTGCCATCATGAATGTTTAGCCCTCTTGTTTTATCTTGTGGAGGGGCATAAGTTCCTTTTTCTCGCAAAGACATTTCATGTACCATTTACAAATCTGAAAATGAAATGGAAAATGCTTGGAAATGTGCTCCCATGTCATATGTGCTGAATTTAATTTGCTTTGGGTGCTAAACCATTGCATGATGCCTACCAATGAGAAGTCTCATACATAGAAGTAGGCACATGGCTCGGTGGCTTTGACATGACATGAGGTGCTTGTGGGTGTTTGTGATGGTCTTATGATTAGAATGGCTGTCCTAGCATGAAGTTTGTGTGGCTTTGCCATTTTGATATGCTTTAATCATGTTTCGGACTTTGCTCATGAGAGGCAAGTTTTTTCGCAAAATTGCCAAAATTCATCTTAGCTTCGTCCAATGGTTGTGAAACTTGGTGATCATGTAGTTGAGATCGATACGAAGCCGTAGAGTATCTAACTTGCTCATTTGGACATGTGTAGCATTCTTTGTTGATTTTTGTCTATTTGAGAAGCTCTAGGTTGAAAGTTGTGCATTTTTGGCTTGATTCATGCATTGCCAACAAGGGGGAGAAGTTTGAGCTCGAAATGGCTTGCTCGACGTGTTTAGAATGTTTTCAGGTGGTTTCGAGCCATTTGTGGGCTCTGTTGTGCACCGGTCTGACTGGTCAGGGTCATCGGTCTGACCGGTCTGAGTGCTGATTCTGTTCATATGTTGCACACCGGTCTGACCGGTGGTGTTGACCGGTCTGACCGGTCAGGGCTGAATTGTTGCAGCTGCCCTGTTTCAAGTGGTGTCTTGCATGCATTCGTCCAGGGGGAGGTGCATTGGTTCAGGGGGAGCTTGCATGTGTGCAGGGGGACCTCTTTGTGGTTGTTCGAGCTTTGTTTTGGTGGTTTGCGCTCTTTGCTTGAGCTTTGCTTTGTCTCGGATGTGTCGAGCCGTTGCCCTTGCCTAAGGGGTCCGAGACTTGTCTTCTTCAAGTGATCTTGCTCTTTGCCTTTGTTTGGCTTTCGATCGCTTGTTGGAGTTTCTTTTTGTTCGTTTCTTTTCTTTTTCCTTTTCTCTCTTGTTATTTTCGTGTGGGTGTTGTCAATGCACTCATCAAGGGGGAGATTGAGGACCATATGTGGTTCGAGGACCGGTGGATGGTCGCTTCCTTGTGTGATGAGTGATTGACAATGTTGTGTGGACTGATTCTTGGCTAAGTATTGCAGGTGCAGGTTGCGGCTTGACTGGTGTTGCTGCAGGTGAAGAACAAGCGCGAAAGGTCATCGCCGGTGAGGCCTCCAGGTGTGGAGAAGACAAGTAGGCTTCGTTCGAGGGTCCCGGTGGCCAGCGGGGTCAAGTGCGGGCCGCATAGTGGCATGAACAGCAAGATGAAGTCATGGACGGTTTCTTGGTTGAACCTCAAAACCAAGGTCGAGCCGGGACAACGTGGGAGCCAAGTCATGAGTGGAGATTGGCGGAGGCTACACCGAGTTCGTGGGGTTTCCGGTGGTTCACCAGAAAACCACTAGGTTCCTTGGTTGATCCACAAAGCCAAGACCAAAGAACCGAAGACGGAGCTGCAGCAGCGCCAGACCGATCTGACCGGTGGGGACCGATCTGACCGGTGAGAAGCACCGGTCTGACCGGTGTGCGACGACGCAGTCCAGAATCTTCGAAGCGGAGGACACGCGTCGGGATCGCATGGCTTGCGTCGAGGCTACGCAGGGTGCGTCGCCGAGCATCCGTCCGATGGTGAAGACATCAAGAATTCCAAATCCGCCCTTGAGGGGCTTGTATCCCTAGTTAGTAGAGAAGGGCGTTTTAGACATTCGGTTGCCTCCATATAACCCAAGAGGTGAGAGGATGGCAGCCAACTCTTGGAACCCTAGCTCATTAGTTTTCCTATTTTCCACCTATTTTCCTTAGGTTTTCTTTAGGACTAGCAAGAAAGCTCACAGAGAGATCTTGTTGAGAGGGATGGATGATCGGGCGGCTTGCTAGACCTTGTACGAACCCTTGTTTCATGTATAGATGATTCGGCGTGGTTCCTCAAGGTTTGGATGTGTTTTCTCCGGTTGTTCTTGGTGGTGATTTTCGGAGCCCTCTCTCGGTGATTTCTTTTGGTTATTTTCGGGACCTTTCTCTTGGGGATTTGATGGGGGAAATTTGTGGGAACCCTTCGTGGTTCTTTGGGCTGTGATTCCCCTCCCAAATCCGTGAGCAAAGGTGCTCGATTTTGGGGTTTCTTGAGTTCTTGGGTTGGAAGTGCTCTTGGTGGGATTTCCTTGATTCCTCCTTTTTGGACGAGTTTTGGTGGGATTAAACTTGGCTATGGACACCTCATAAGGTGTTCCTAATATCCCCAAAGTCTTGTTCAAGTCCGTGGAGCGATTCGGGAGATCGAGTTTTGGATTTGGGGGAGTTGACCCGCGGGTGTTGTTCATCCCGAGCTGCCCAGGCTACACCGGTCTGACCGGTGCTCTTGACCGGTCTGACCGGTGCGAGCCCTGGTGGGTTTTTGCTCGGGTGAACGTCTTGGTGTGTTCGTTGTTGTCCCGTGTCGCTGCTATTTCGAGTTTGGGTCAGTTTGGTGGTCGGTTGGCCTGTTTGGTGCCTTGGGGGCTTTCGGTAGCCGTGGACCGGTCCGACCGGTGTGTCTCACCGGTCTGACCGGTGTAGAGCCACTTAGTGAAAGTTGCTCAGTTTCACCAGCAGGGACCGGTCTGACCGGTGGTGCTCACCGGTCTGACCGGTGTGGGTCTGTAGGCTCGGGGCTTGGTTTTCCGCTGGGTTCTCGGGTCGGAAGGTTGTGTGTTGGTTCCTAGGTCCAGTGGCACTCCAGTGGCTACGTGGGCTTGACCAACTTCGGTAGTGAGTTGGAGAAGTGTGTTGGAAGCCGCGTTCATCTTGTTGGAGTCTCCATCTCCTTCGAGAAGAATTTTTATCGGCTCCCATTCACTCCCCCCTCTCTGGTTCGCCATATCGGTTCTTCACCCCCGCGCCCACTCCTCTGACCGGAGCATTAAACGCTCTGACACGATGCGAGTGCCCGGGTCAAAAGCGAATCCCCACCACGCCGACCCTATGACACCGCCTGGGAATCATATCCCGGCGCTGTTTTGCCAACCCTCCTTGTGAGGCCATCCCTGGCACTGTACGGGACTATGCGATAAGGCCAGTGTCAACTCCGTGACACTGTGCCGCCTACTCCCGTACGACCTGCGCGCCGCACCCCTCGAAGGAGAATGACAGAACCCTCGAAAAGGGTACGGACGCCTACCCCGCGCCCACACGGGACGACACCGTGATGACGGACTAGTGGAGCACGTCTCCTTCGCTAACTCCGCCTCTGTGCGACCATCCCCGCTGCTGTACTGCCATCCCGGGCACTGCAGTGCCATCCCGGCACTGTGGGAGCCTAGGACGACGAGACGTCGCCACACCCACTGCCGTGCATCCTCCATCCCTTCTTCAGCCCAACCCTCGAGCCGACGTACGAACAACGACCAAACAAGAAGCTCCCATGCCACTACCCTCGAAGCCGTTCCTGGACGGGCACAGGACTCGCCGCGACGCCCTGCCAAAAGCAAGATTTGCCAAGACGGCCATCCACTCCGTGGCACTGTACACCATACCGTCGCATGTAATTAGAACTGTGCGGCACTACTGTAAGCTGCCTCCCCTTGGCCTATAAAAGGAGGGGGAATTCCCCTGGCCGTGGGGGACGATGGATAGTGGCACACTTGCGCCCTTTCCGCCTTCACCATGATATTGGCACTATGCCTCAATCAAACCTCAGGGACTTGGAGGCCTCTACTCCTCTCCCTCCACGCTTGTATCCCCCCTCTGCAACCACCACGGTGCAATGCAATACAGCACCTAGAGCGCACCCCTGCTGGACGTATGGCCCACAGCCGGAACCAGGATAAACCCCGAGTCTTTGTGTTGCTTAGCACCGGTCAGCGAGAGATAGATCTCAGCGCTCATACTAGTTAGTGTCGGAACTACATTCTGCACCGACAGTTGGCGCGCCAAGTAGGGGTGTTGTGCTGAAGATCAGCTTTCCACCAGCCATCTCGATGGTGATCTACACAGAATACAGGTACTAGAGGTACTCCATGGGTAGCTCGGACCCCCTCCCAGCCGGATTCAAAATCCGGTTCGGGAGCCTGAACTTCCAAGCCATGGGGAATGTCTACCTCATGCGCATCACCAACCGCGCTGAGCTTCACCCGTGGCGGTCAACCGGGCCAAGCCCGGTCCCCGTCACGCCTGCCACCGATGCCCCCGCACTCGCTCAGGGGGATGCCTCGGACACTTCCGCACCGCGACACCGACGCCGCTGCGGCCGCCGCTCGCGCTAGGCGTGAATGGAGCGACGCCGGCCGCACGCGCAGTGACGTGAGGCGACGCGCCCATCAGCAAGACAGCGACGACACCCATGGGGGAGCGCGCGGCCGCCGGGCTGCATTTCCCCCACAGGATGCGTAACGCCGCGATTGCCTACGCTTCGTCCGCCAGCACCGACGTGGCGGCGTATGAGGACCTTCCCGACCACCACCTTCTGGCGGTCCGGAACCTCATCGCCACCACCAACGACGAGTCGTACCATGGCTCAGCCAGCGAGCTGCCCCCCGCAACCTCGCATGGGTATACGGAGTGGGACTTCTCCGGCGTACCGGACCCGATGATGTTCCAGCGGTTCCTTGACGCCGCGGACTACTGGTTTGTCTGCTCCGATGACTCCAGCGCCGGGAGCTACGACCCGACACGTGAGTGCTTCGTGGTGGTTGTCGACAACCAGGCCGACAACACGAATGTGGCGGGGGCTGGCGACGGAGAAGCCCCCAAAATTCGGGTACCGGCGTACCCCAGAACCCGGGGCCAAACGCACCTCCCACCTAGCCAACGAGGGCCGCGGACATCAACACGCAACTAGCTCAAGCGCGAGAGCTCGAAGCTAAGCTCGCGAAGGAGTACCGCGCTGTGCGGCTGCTACGAGCCTCCATTGCCGGAGAAGCCTCTGCGCGCGACAAACGCGTGGGCGAGCTGGGCAAGCAGGCCCGCGAGCGCATCAACACCGACTTCAACGTCGATGACCCGAACACACCATCGCGTGCGAGTCAGAAGCTCATCGCAGCCGCGACGCTGCTGAGGGCCATGCCTGCATCCTCGACACCCAAGGCGCCCATCGAGCAGGCGGCTATGCAGCAGGCCGAGAGCTCGGCGTCCCGCATACGCCAACAGGGCAGCGCGCGGGACGACGGCGGTGCCTAGGGCCAAGAGGCGTCCGTCCACATTGGTGGCGAAGCGGGGCAGCCAGCCAACCAGGGCCGAACGCTGGTCAGGGAGCGGATCCTTGACACGCGCGGACAGGCCCATGATGGCGACGCTGGAAACATCATCAACACTCGCCGAAGGGGCGACACAGAGGCGTGGGCGGCAGCAGGCTACCACCCACGGTGTGGCGGTCGCTACGACAGCCGCGAGGACTGTTCACCGACGTCGGAACCCTCGGGGACCCGTGTGTTCAGCCGGGAGATCCGAATGGCGAGCTTTACCCAATGCTTTTGCCAGCCCACCTCGATCAACAAGTACACGGGGGAGACGGACCCTCGAGTGTGGCTCGACAACTGCCGCCTGGCCTGCCAGCTGGGCGGAGCCACCACTAATGAAGTAATTATCCGCAACCTACCGCTGCACCTCGCGGACTCGGCTCGGACATGTCTCGAGCACCTACCTCCCAGCTAGATCCACAACTGGGACGACCTGGTCCGCACGTTCGTGGGGAACTTCCAGGGCACATACGTGCGCCCCGAGAACTCCTAGAACCTGCGGGCGTGCACCCAGAAGCCCGGCGAGTCGCTCCAGGACTTCATATGATGCTTTTCCAAGCGCTGTACTGAACTCCCGAGCGTGGCCCAGTCCGAGATCGTGCACGCCTTTCTCGAGGGCACGACCTTCCGGGACCTCATGCGCGAGCTTGGGCGCAGCCCGCCAGTCGACTCCAACGAGTTGTTCGACATCGCCACCAGCTTTGCCTCCGGTGAGGAGGCGGTGGGGGAAATCTTCGATGGCAAGAAAGGCAAGAGAGTGGATGATGCACCCACAGAGGGCAGCAAATCCAAAGAGCCCTAGTAGAAACACAAGCGGGGCAAGAAGGGCAAGAAGCCTCGTCGCGAAGCGCGCGCGCAGGAGCACGCCAACGACGGGGATGAGGCCCTTGCAGTCGACCCAGCTCGAAAGGTCCCTCAAGCTGCCCCTTGAGGCCCCGGCGTGTTCGATGACATGCTGAAAAAGCCATGCCCGTACCACAAGACCCTGGTCAATCACACCCTCGAGCAGTGCGACATGCTCAAGAAGTACTACAGTCGTGCCGCCACAAAGGACGGTGAGGCCAAGAAGGACGGTGGAGACGGAGACGCCGGAGGCTTCCCTGTGGTGGAGAATGTTTTCCTCATCTTCAGGGGGCCAACTGTGGACATGTCCAATAGCCAGCGCAAGCGGGAGCGGCACGAGATCCTCGCAGCAGAGAAGGCTCCCTCCTCCTTTCTCGACTGGTCGGGGGATGCCATCACCTTCAGCCGCAAGGATCACCTGAACCGCATCCCCAACCCAGACCAGTACCTGCTGGTTGTCGATCCAGTCATCGGCAACTCGTGGTTCTCCAAGGTGTTGATGGACGGAGGTAGCAGCCTCACATCCTCTACGCACACCCCCTGCGGTTGATGGGGATCGGGTTGGACCAGCTGCGGCCTAGCACGACGCCATTTCATGGCGTCGCGCCACGCAAGCGCGTCCAGCCCCTCAAGGAGATCGATCTGCCGGTCTGGTTAGGCACGCTGGACAATTTCTGCAAGGAAACTCTCACCTTCAAGGTGGTGGGGTTCAGGGGCGCGTACCACGCCATTCTTGGGCGTCCATGTTATGCCAAGTTCCTAGCGGTCCCGAATTACACCTACCTTAAAATGAAGATGCCAGGGTCGAAAGGCGTCATCACCGTGGGCTCATTGATCGAGCACACATTCGACTGTGACGTCGAGTGCGTGGAACATGCCGATGAGCTTGCGCTGGACGAAGTGCTCGTCGCGAACCTAGAGAAACTGGTCAACGAGGATCTCGACTCCTCTGCGAAGCATGCGGTCAGCTTCAAGGCTGTCAAGCAGACAAAGGAGGTGCCCCTCGACCCTGCTGCCCCCGAAGGCAAGGCGTTGAGGGTCAGTTCCACCCTCGACCAGAAATAGGAAGTGGTGCTTGTCGACTCTCTCCGCACCAACGCCGACATCTTTGCGTGGAGCCCCTCCGACATGCCAGGCATCCCGAGGGAGGTCGCCGAGCACTCCCTTGACATCCTACCTCACTCCCGAGGCGTGCAACAACGGCTGCGGCGCTTCGAAGAAGAACGACGCCGGGCGATCAGAGTGGAGCTGCGGAAGCTCCTCAAGGCCAGATTCATCAAGAAATCTTTCACCCTACGTGGCTAGCCAATCCTGTAATAGTTAATAAAAAGAATGGGAAGTGGAGGATGTGTGTAGATTACACTAGTTTAAATAAAGCATTTCCCAAAGTTCCTTTTCCTTTGCCACAAATCGATCAAATCGTAGATTCTACCGTAGGGTGCGAGCTCTTATGTTTCCTTGATGCATATTCCGGGTACCACTAAATAAAGATGAAGGAGTCCGACCAGATTGCGACCTCCTTCATCACGCCGTTCGGGATGTTCTGTTATGTAATGATGTCATTTGGCCTCCGAAATGCGGGTGCTATGTACCAACAGTGTATGCAGCATGTTTTCGGAGACCACATCAGGTGGACTGTTGAGGCATACGTAGACGACATAATCGTAAAGACCAGGAAGGTGGATGACCTGGTTAACGACCTGCGCATCGCATTCGACTGCCTGCGGGTCAACGGGGTGAAACTGAACCCCGAAAAGTGCGTCTTCGAGGTGTCGCGTGGCATGTTGCTGAGATACATCGTTTCCCAGCGGGGCATCAAGCCCAACCCCGAAAAGGTCACAGCCCTCGACCAAATGGGCCCGATTCGACACCTCAAAGGGGTTCAAAAGGTGTTGGGGTGCCTTGCCACCTTGAGCCGCTTCATCTCGCGGCTCGGCGAAAAAGGCTTACCCCTCTACCGGCTCCTGAAGAAGCACGAGCGCTCCTCCTGGACTATCGAGGCCCAGGAGGCGCTGGACAAGCTCAAGGCGAGGCTCGCCCGCGCACCAATCCTAACGCCACCCCAGGGCGGCGAGCCTCTGTACCTCTACGTCGCCACGACCACCCAGGTGGTCAGCATGGTCATCGTGGTGGAGCGCATGGAAGAAGGGCACACCCTACCAATCCAAAGACCGGAGTACTACATCAGCGAGGTGCTATCCGAGACTAAGGCACGATACCCCCAGATCCAAAAGCTACTACACGCGGTGGTGCTTGCACGGTGCAAGCTGTGGCACTACTTCGAGGCCCACCCAGTCACAGTGGTCTCCTCATTCCCATTGGGGGAGATCATCCGTAACCCGGATGCCGCGGGCGGGATCGCCAAGTGGTCGGTAGAGCTCATGGGAGAGATGCTCGCCTACGCGCCCCGCAAGGCAATCAAGTCCGAGATCCTCGCAGATTTTGTGGCCGAGTGGACAGACACGCAGCTGCCCCCACTCCAGATTCAAGCCAAGTGCTGGACCCTCTACTTCGACGGGTCGGTGATGAAAACCGGGGCAGGCACGGGCCTGCTCTTCATCTCACCCCCCAGGGAGCATATAAGGTACACAGTACGCCTACATTTCCCCACGTCCAACAACATGGCGGAGTACGAGGCCCTCCTTGGCGGCCTCCGAATCGCCATCGAAACGGGCATCAAACGCCACGACGTCAGAGGCGACTCGCAGCTTGTGATTGACCAAGTCATGAAAAATGTGAGCTGCCATGATGAAAAGATGGAGGCATACTTGAAGGACCGATTAGGCGACCAGAGAGGGGGGAGTGAATGGGAGCCGATAAAAATTCTTCTCGAAAGAGATTGAAACTTCGACAAGATGAACTAGCTCAGTCGAACCCCCGAAATCACACGCTCCGCACTTCAACCTCCCGTTTGCCAAAACCACGTAGCCACTGGAGTGCTACTGGTCCTAGGAACAAACTCTACCAGCAACCACAACACACACGCAACGAACGACAAGCGAAACAACTTGATAGCCGGCTAACCGCAGGGGGGTGGTTAGACCGGTATAGGGGGCGGTTAGACCGCCTCCACCCGGTAACCAAGAAATCCTCCGAAACGCCTCTTTCGAGCACCAAAACTCACCCCGGATTCACCAACAAAGATCTCTCGGTCAAGGCCATGCTTGCTACCGTAAAAATCTTGGCGAAAACCAAAACTCCACCCGTGGGCCTAGGGGCGGTTAGACCGGCTACCGTGGGCGGTCCTAACCTCCCGTACCCAAAGAACGAACTCCAACCAAGAACACCTAGCAAACAAAGACGAGAATGACCCCAAATTTCACCCGGACGCTCCTCTGATCAAGGCGAACAAACTCACAGAGGAAAATCCGGCGAAACAAAACTTCGACCTGGAAACACCCAGGACGGTTAGACCGCCCCCTGCAGGCGGTTAGACCGCCCCTTCCAGAAAACGAACCTGCGGGTCAAACCTCAACTTCCTCACGCCCGATCTCCTGAATCACTCCACGGATTGCAGCAAAACTTTGGGAATAGATGGGTTACCTCCTGGGCAACCTCTACCTCAAACGAATCGACCCGAAACGCTCACAATCAAGAGGAATCGAAGAAATCGCCTCTCCAGGTCAAGAACTCGCCCAACTCGAGAAACCACCAAATCGAGTCCGATTCAAAGGGGATTTGGGGGCAAAGTCACCAGCCAAAGAGGCACAAGAACCTCATACGTGACACCCACCAAAAACCCCAAGAAATCGTCCTCAAAACACCGCCAATAAAGAGCTCCGAAAATCAACACAAAAGAGAGGAGAAAACCACCATGATGAACAACGCCGAACCATCTATACATGCCATGTAAGGTTCGTACATGGTCTAGCTTGCCACCCAAACATCCATCCCTCTCTCTAGATCTCACATGAAGCTCTCAAGCTAGTCCTCTAAAAACCTAAGGAAAATGGAGAACGAAAATGGAAAAACAAATGAGCTAGGGTTCCAAGAGTTGGCTGCCATCCACCCATCCAATGTGTATATATGGAGGCACCCAAAAGACTAAACTACCCTTCACTAATAACTAGGGATACATGCCCCTCGGGGGCGGATTTGGTAGTCTTCATGTCTTCACCATCGGACGGATGCCCGGCGACCGCAACCTGCTTAGCCTCGACGCAAGCCTTGCGATCCCGACGCGTGTCCTCCGCTTCGAAGCTTCTTGGCGCCGGCGGCCGTGGCGGTCGACCGCCCCCCCCCCGGGCGGTTAGACCGGCCCGGGAGATCCGACCGGCTCCAGGCGGTCTGACCGCCCCTCCTGGGCGGATGAACCGGCCTGGGTGGCCTCACCCCCTCGTCGAGTCTTCGGCCTCGGTTTTGTGGCTCAACCGAGTAACCCAGTGGTTTTCTGGTGAACCACAGCAAACCCCGCGAACTCGGTGTAGCCTCCGCCAATTTCCACTCATGACTTGGCTCCCACGTAGTCCCGGCTCGTCCTTGGTTTTGAGGCTCTACCAAGAAACCGTCCACGACTTCATCTTACTGTTCATGCCACCATGCGACCCGCACTTGACCCCACTGGCCACCGGGTCCCTCGAACGAAGCCTACTTGTCTTCTCCACACCTGGAGACCTCACCGGCAACGACCTTTCGCGCTTGTTCTTCACCTGCACCAACACGAGTCAAGCCGCGACCTGCACCTGCAATACTTAGCCAAGAATCAGTCCACACAACGTTGTCAATCACTCATCACACAAGTAAGCGACCATCCACCGGTCCTCGAACCACACATGGTCCTCAATCTCCCCCTTGAGGAGTGCATTGACAACACATTCACATGAAGTAACACAAGAGAAAAGAAAAAGAAAAAGAAACAAATAAAAAGAAACCTCAACAAGCGATCGAAAGCCAAAGAAAGACAAAGAGCAAGATCACTTGAAGAAGACAAGTCTCGGACCCCTTAGGCAAGGGCAACGGCTCGACACATCCGAGACAAAACACAGCTCAAGCAAAGAGCACAAACCACCGAAACAGAGCTCGAACACCACAAAGAGCTCCCCCTGCACAAATGCAAGCTCCCCTTGAGCCAAAGCACACTCCCCCTGAGAAAATGCAGCAATGCAACACGGGAATGCAACAAAAAGCAAAGAAGTGCTCACTCTGCCCAGGGCGGTTAGACCGCCTGTACAGGGCGGTTAGACCGCCTGTGCCTCATCTGACCGCCAGGGGGGCGGTTAGACCGCCCCAAGAGACCGGCCCTGCACCAAACTGCTCAAAAATTGCCCGAACAAATTGGAACACCTTCCAATCACTCTCAGGTGCCCAAAGCATGCACAAACTTCTCCCCCTTGTTGACAATGCATGAATCAAGGAAAAATGCGAAACTTTACAACATATAGCTTCTCAAATATACAAAATTCATCACAAGGAGCTACACAAGTCCAAATGAGCAAGTTAGATACTCGACAATTTCGTAATGACCTTAACTACGTGATCACCAAGTTTCACAATCATTGGACAAGGCTAAAATGGATTTGAGTAATTTTGCGAAAAGTTACTCTCTCATAAGCAAAAACCTAAACATGAGCAAAACATATCAAAATGGCAAAGCCACTCAAACTTCATGCTAGGACAGCCATTCTAATCATAAGACCATCAAAAACACCCAAAAGCACCTCATGTCATGTCAAAGCCACCGAGTCATGTGCCTACTTCTATGTATGAGACTTCTCATTGGTAGGCATCATGCAACGGTTTAGCACCCAAAGCAAATTAATTTCAGCACATATGACATGGGAGCATATTTTCCAAGCATTTTTCATTTCATTTTCAGATTCATAATTGGTACATGAAATGTCTTTGCGACAAAAAGGAACTTATGCCCCTCCACAAGATGAAGCAAGAGGGCTAAACATTCATGATGGCAAATGAGCCTTTGGCCCCATATGATCAATAAACTAGCTATCCTAACACAAATTAAGCATAGCAAAGCCACTAAAACATGTCAAGATCATATAAAGGTATTTACACATGAGAGAGCATATATGTGACATTTTTCAAAAGAATTAGCCATCAACCATGGATCATTCACCAAGATCATCAAGAGCTAAGCCAAACTTGTCGGTGCGGAATATGGTCCCGACACTAACCAGTAGAAAGCGCCGAGGTCTATCCCTCAATGGTCGATGCTAAGCAACAAGTGACACAGGGTTTTTATCCTGGTTCCGGCCGAGGGGGCCGTACGTTTAGCAGGGGTGTGCTCACGGCACTATATTACTTAGCACCGGGGGTGCCTGTAGTGGGGCGGCTACAAGCAAGGTGGGAGAGGAAGCGTGGCTTCCAAGTCCCTGGCTGAAGATATTGTGGGAGAATTGGAGAATGAGTACGTGTTGTGTGAAGGGTTCCTGTTCGTGGTCTTATGCGTCCCCTCGGCTGGGGGGTTCGCTCCCCCTTTTATAGATCAAGGGGGAGGCTGATTACATGCGCGCCGCGCTATCTAGCTACGTGGGGAAGTGCGACGTGCTATGCTGTAGAGTGGGCGGCCGTCCGGGCGATCCTTGCAGCGATCTGGTCATCATGACCTAACTTGTACCCGAACAGTGGCGGTTCGAGGGTAGGAGAGCAGCGGATGGCGGTGATGTCCCCTGATAGGCTCGAGGGAGGTGCTGACGCAGGCTTGTACGGAGTACAGGGAGTAGGCGAACGGCATTCCTTCCCGACGCGCTTCACAGGGCTGGAGTTGTTGCTACAGCGCCAGGCGTGCTCCTGCACGCGCGGGTACGGCGGCCATGCCGTTGCGCGGGCGGGGGGATGGCGATCCTCCGGCCTAGCGCCTCCACCTAACCCCCGTAGGGTCACAAGAAAGTGAATCGAGGGTGAAGCCGGCCCCCTTTCGAGGGCTCGGCGTGTCGCCCGCATCGGAGCGAGCGCACGGTGTCACGGGACCGACACCGCCGCGCCGCACGGTCCCCTTCCCACGCGTGGTGGGGATGGGCTCCTCCCCCCGGGGAGTTGGTGCGGCGGCACGGGCGCGAGCCCCGGCGCATGATGGCGCCGTCCCCGCCGGTGTCGGGCGTTAAATGCCCGTGTACGGGGCCGGCGCACGAGTGAGGGGCGCCCTCGAGCGTGGCCGACCCCGCCGAGGGCGGGACGCGCCCTCGAGCGAGGCGGAACCCGCCGCAGGGGGAACGAGCCCTCGAGCGAGGTGGAACCCGCTCGAGGGAAGTGCTGCCCCTCGAACGGGGCGGAGCCCGCCTGAGGGGGCGCGCGTCCTCGAGCGAGGCGGAGCCTGCTCGAGGGGATTTCTAAGAGGGCCACCTTGATGGGCCGTCGGGGTCCCTGCGGCGTGGGCCGTGTCCTACATGGTTAGGCGCCTGCATGGTTAGGCTTAGCGTGTTTTGGTTTCGTTGCGGGTTTTAAGTGAGGTTTTCCCCATTGTTTAAGGGGACCCCTAGGGCTGTCCCCGACAGTAGCCCCCGAGCGTCTGCGGGTTTGCCATTGAGGCTCCCGCAGATGCTGGAACCTACTGATAGGACGTTCTTCCCTCCTTGTTTTGCGAACGCTTTCCGTGGGGCCGCGTCAGCGGACCCGCGGGTCTAGCCCCCGAAGCCCTGGAGGAGTGTGGGCGCTCCTGCAGGGGTTAACCGCGAGAACTGGTCAGAGAGCGTGGCACATGTTTCAACCAGCATCGGCAGTGTCTCAGCCGGCTTCGGTGGCACACGCGCTGCTGACGCTGTCTCCGGCGGGTGCAGGCCAAGGAGGTGTAGCCGCGCGTTAAGACCCCGAGCCTAGGCCCGTTCGAGGCGATCGGGTAGAGCTTTACGACTTGTTTTTTAACGCGCCCTTGCCGTCCCTCCGCGGGACGGAGGGTGAGGTTTCCGCAACTCCCATCGAGCGGGTCGCGAATTGCGGATTCCTCGTCGAGCTGCTAGCGGGTGGTTCAAGTGGACGTCCATGCCCCGTTCGATAAGGGTAGGCTGCGTGGTCCGGAGACACGTCCATGGAAGCGCTTGAGTGGGTGTGCTAGGTGGGGCTCGGTCCCGTTCGATAGGGACCGAGGGCGCGGAAGCTCTCCCTCGGTGGGATCCCCCGACTAGCTGCCCTCGCTGGCTCTCGAACACGACATGTGGGGCACCCTCGAGCCGACGGGCTCGAGGAACGGCTCGAATGCGCGTGCCCTCGTCGTCCCTAACTTTGCGATCTGAGGCGCCTGTTCGAACCCGTCGAGGGTCAGGCTTCGAACCTCTGATCAGTAGGGCCGTGCGGGGTGGTGCCTGGGCGGCCTCGTCTTTTGCGTCTGCGGCCGTCGAGGGTTCTGGGCGAGCCAACCCTCGAGGCGCTGGTTGGTAGCACAGCGCGGCATGGGTGCCTGCTTTGCTTCAAGCAAGGCGACTTTCTCACACATGTGCTCGTTTTAGAGAATTGATATTGTCTCGAGCCAGGGGCTCGCACCGCTCGAGGGTTTTGCGTGGCATGGGTGCCCGTGGTGCCTGCTTTACTTCAAGCAGGCCCCGGGTGGCCTTCTCACGCCGATGTCCCTTCGAGGGCTGAAATCGTCTTGAGCCAAGGGCTCGTGCCGCTCGAGGGTTTTGCGTGGCATGGGTGCCCGCGGTGCCTGCTTTACTTCAAGCAGGCCCCGGGCGGCCTTCTCACGCCGATATCCCATCGAGGGTTGTTATCGTCTGGAGCCAAGGGCTTGTGCCGCTCGAGGGTTTTGCGTGGCATGGGTGCCCGCGGTGCCTGATTTACTTCAAGCAGGCCCCGAGCGGCCTTCTCACGCCGATATCCCATCGAGGGTTGTTATCGTCTGGAGCCAAGGGCTCGTGCCGCTCGAGGATTTTGCGTGGCATGGGTGCCCGCGGTGCCTGCTTTACTTCAAGCAGGCCCCGGGCGGCCTTCTCACGCCGATATCCCATCGAGGGCTGTTATCGTCTGGAGCCAAGGGCTCGTGCCGCTCGAGGGTTTTGCGTGGCATGGGTGCCCGCTGTGCCTGCTCTACTTCAAGCAGGTCCCGGGCGGCCTTCTCACGCCGATATCCCATCGAGGGCTGTTATCATCTGGAGCCAAGGGCTCGTGCCGCTCGAGGGTTTTGCGTGGCATGGGTGCCGCCGGTGCCCGCTCCACTTCCAGCGAGCCCCGGCGGCCTTTCTCACGCCGATATCCCATCGAGGGCTGTCTTTGTCTCGAGCCGGGGGTTCGCCCCGCTCGAGGGTTCTCCTTGCTTGGCAAGGGACCGGGTCATTAAATGCCTCGCAGTCGAGGCTGCGGTTTTTGTGCAGCGCGGGTGTGCCTTTTGAGGCGCTGCGGCCGCGCGCGCGTAGTGGGCGGCGTGGCAGGCGGACGTGACCGCTCGCCTCGGCCCCTCGCGGGTCTCCGCCGTGATGATGGCCCGTCCGCGGTGATGTGGCCGCTGCGGTCGTGGTGGGGCCCATTCGTCGGCGTGAGGAGAAGATTCCCTGCCGATTAATGCGCGCGGGACATCCGCCCCGGAGAGCTCGCCCGCGGCTTATAAATCTGAGGGAGTGGGGAGACGGCGGTTTTTTACCTTAGCGCCTCACCATTTCAGCCCCCTGCGCCTTCGTGTTCGCCTCGCTCTTGTCACCGCGCGGCGTCGCCATTAGAGCTCATCTTCCGTTTTTCGTCCTCCGCTCTCGCATTCCTTCGTCCTTCCTCATGGCGCCGCCTCAGCCTCTCACGATCCTGGAGCCGTACACCTGGGAAAGGTCGACGGTGACCCAGCTGGCCCTTGGCGAGCTGGTCACCGCCGGCCAGCTGGCGGCCAATGAAGATGGACGCCCGGCGGAGTGGATAGTGCCGCCGGCGGCGGACCACGCGCCCAACCCGCCGGAGGGCTATGTGGTTAGCTTTATCCGCTACCACGAGCGGGGCTTCAACGCGACGGTGAGCCGCTTCATGCGGGCGATGTGCCACTACTACGAAGTGGAGTTGCACAACTTCGCCCCCAACGCGATTTCGCAGGCGGCCACGTTCGTGGGCGTCTGTGAAGGGTACCTGGGGATCCCAGTCAATTGGGAGCTCTGGGTACACCTTTTCGTGCGGAGCTCTTCACGCAGCCCACGACGCAGCGAGGGACCGCCGCGCGGTGCGCGCCGGCGGGATGTCGCTTGCCCTGCGGGGGCAATTCAAGAACGTCTACGTCCCCTGCACCATGACGACGAACAACGCCGGCTGGGAGCGGGGATAGTTCTACTTGCGCAACGCCGAGCCCGGCCTCCCCCCTACACCGGTCGGGTGTTCAAGGAGAGGCCCGACTCTTGGGGCTACAGGGTGTCCACGCCCCAGCATCGGAGGCGGCAGGACTCGGTCCCCGGCCGCCTGCGGCGCCGCGCGGCGGCGGGGCTTAACGCGATGGGCGTCCTCGCCTTCCTCCATCACCCAGGCGGGTCGTGCCCTTGATGGAGAGGCCGCTCCGCATCTTCGAGATGACGAGAGGCGGCCAACCCCGTCGATACGGCGAGGTCGCGGATGCTCCCGACGCCCCTCGAGCGGGCGTATGCGCTCACCGGGCGCGGAGCGCCGTCGACACCCGGTGCCGATGCTGCGCGACCGGACCCCCATGGGACCTCGAGATGCTCCCCACCGGCCCGCTGGTGAGTTTGATTCTTGATTTTGTTTCATTCTTGGTGTTGCTTCTGCCTCCTGACGTGTCCTTGGTGTGCCTGTATGCAGCTGGTGAGCTTTATCGCTTCAAAGTCCGTTCCGCCCACCCCCGACTCCCGCGCGCTTGGTCGGGTGGCGCAGCAGCGGGAGCAGGAGCGGGCGGCGCGCAGGAGGGAGCGCGCGAGGCGACATCAAGCGCGCCGCGGCCGGCGGAGCGCGGAGGCCGGCGGCGCGAAGAGCCGGGGCTCTCTTCCCCGGGGACCGAGGAGTACTCGTCCTCGGAGGATGACGAAGAGGAAGAGGTTGAGGGGGGAGGGCCCCTCCGATAGGTGGCGGCCCGCGCCCCCGGTCCGGAACCGAACCGGCCGGAGGCAAGGGCGGGATCGCCCGGGGCGGACGGCGCCCGCCGTCGGGCAACCGACATCGGGGGCGGCGCACGCCGCGGAGGTGCGCGCGCGCGCCACGGAGGCGCGCGCGCGCGCGCGCGCGCGCGCGCGGGACGAGCGCGCGCGCACGCGGGCGAGCGTGCTGCGCGCGCGGCGGCGTCGTCGGGCGGCGGCGCCGCGTCGGGCGTGACCGCGCGCGGGGCGGGCGCGCCCACGCTCGTGGCGGCGCCGTCGGAGGCGCAACGGCAGGCGCACCAGCTGCATCGGCCTCATCCGCTGAGGCTTCGTGGAAAAGGAAGCGTGCTTTCTCCTCTTCGAGGTAAGGGGTTCGACCTTATATTTTGGTCTGGTTTTCCGATGATCAGGCGTCCTAACCCTCCGTTCGTGCCTGCGCAGGGTGGTGCCAACTGTGCGTCCCCTCGCACCGGCCAAGGTGCTGAGGACGGACGCGTCCATCCCCACCCGGCGGCGCTCGTCGAGGGCGTCACGGGCGGGGGCAAGCACGGCGGTGGCGGGCGAGAGCTCGCAAAGTACGGGCCGAGGCCTCGAGGCCCCGGCCGGCGGATCGACCGCCACGGCGCGGCCGCGCGGTCGGCGAGGAGCGGCCGGCGCCGGCCATCGTGGGGGCGCGAGCCGCGGCGGCCGGCGGTGGCGGGGCGCGGCCGCGCAGGCCGCCGCTACGGAGGCGCCGTCCGTGGCGCCGGCCGCGGAGGAGGCGGAGCGGGTGCAACCCCTGCGGTGGCGCCCGTGGTCGCGAGGCGCGGCCGGAGGTGGTGGCCGTGGCACCGCGTCGGGCGCCCGCGGTCCACCGAGGCGCGGTGGAGGCGCCGGTGGAGGCGCCGCAAGGGCCGGTGTCCGCCGGCGGTTCCCGGGCAGAGGTGGTGGAGGTCCTAGATGACGACTCCCCGCCGCCCGGGTGGAATCAGTGGGGTAGCGTCCCCACACGCTCCCCCGAGCCCCAGGAGGGGGCCCTCGTGAGGCGGCATGAGGGGCACATGGTGGCGGGGGACCGAGGACACGGTGCCGAGGCCTCGTCCTCCCACGCCGGCCACCCCGCCCAGGTGGAGGGGGCCGTCGACGATCCCCCTGCGTTTGCTGACGCCAGGGGGGAGCAGGAGCTCTGGGGAGAGCTCCGGAGCCACGGCGCCACGCTCAACCGCGCGCTGAACGAAGCGCTGCATGTCCATGGCGGCCCTGCATGGCGCGTCTTCCAGGTAGGTCGTGGTTGCTTGCTTTTCTTCCATCTCTTGTTTTTGTGTGTTGCCTCCGCGTCGCAGCGCTCACGGGTCTTGATTTGTGGGTGCCAGGAGCTCGAGCGCCGCGCCCACGACAAGTACGACGCCTTCGACCGGGTGAACGTCGAGGTCCACCAGCTCCGGGAGCGGTGCAGCGCTTTCGACGCGCTTGCTGACGCCCTCAGGACGCCAGACGGTGGGCGGCGTGCGGCCGTGGCGTGGCGCGACGAGCTCCCCCGAGAGCTCGAGGCGAGGACCCGCCGCGCCGCTCGAGCCTCGAGCGGGTCTGCACGGCCCTCATCGATCGTGACGAGGCTCTGTGGCGGGCGTGCTCGGACTTGGAGAAGACGCGGACGCCGGCCGCCAACTGGGAGGCGGAGGTGGCCAACGTTCGTGGCGAGGCCGGGAGCTCCGTTCGTCGCTCGAGGGGGCACGGGCGCGGCGGCCGCCAGCCGAGGAGCGGCGCGCGGGCGGGAGCAGCGGGCCAAGGAGGCCGACGATTTGAAGGCCGCCCTCGACGCCAAGGCCGCGGCTCTCGTCGCCGGCGAGGAGCGGCTCCGGCAAGAGCGCACCACCCGCCAAGGGGCCGAGGGGCGGCTCCGGCGGAAGAGAGGCAAGCCGCCCTCGTCGACGCCCGGACGGCGCTGGAGCACGAGCGCGTCGCTCGCGAGGCGGCGCAGAAGTCTTTGGCGGGAGGTGATTATGCTCAACATCACCAACGCTAGTCAGGAGTTGTCCCTCCAGGAGCAAGGTGAAACCGTCAAGCGCCTCGAGCTGACGGTCGAGGCCGTGCGCCGCGACTTCGAGACGGAGAGGAAGCAAGTTGAAGGTGAGCCACTGTTTGACTCTTGCCTTGTTGGTTTTTCGTTTGGGAACTCGCATTCCCTTTTTCTGATTTCTTCCTCGCCTTGGCATCTCCAGGCTTGCGTATCGCTCTGGGGCACGCAGCTGAGCGAGCCGAGGCGCTGCAGGCTTCCTACAACTCCTCCCGGCCGGGGCTGCGGGGAGAGCCGCGTGGCGCGGCCCTCGAGACTCGCCGCGCGCGTGGAGGAGGGCGAAGCACGGGCGGCGGCTCGGCCGGCCGGCCCGTCCGTGTGCCCTTGGCGGCCACGTCACCGAGCGGATGCGGCGGGCGGCCGCATCCGGGCGTCTAGAAGGCCCTCGGAGTGGTGCGGTCCCACTACGAGGTCAACTTCGAGGCGCTGGCGGAGGGCTACGTCGTCCCCGAGGGTGTCGAGGACGAGGTGGCAATGGAGCGTGTGGATGCGCTCGCCGCTGACGCCGCCGGGTCGCTCGCCGAAGCCTTCGAGGAGTTCCTGTTGACGGTGTATTTTGGTGCACCTAGCATGTTCATTACACTTTGGTTTGGATTTGATTATGGAACTAACCCGCCACTAGGCACACTAATCATATGACAAGTTCATCGTTGTGCATGCATTTGGAAGTGTTGTGTTTATGTAGGAAAACATGGACATAAAGGACGGATTTGCAACAAGTTCAAAGGACCATTCATGGAGTCTTGTTCGTGTTCATGAGCTTGCTGAAATCACTTCCAATGGTGGCGAGGACCGAAGTGCTACGAGGAACACCCCCGGGGATTGAAGCGTAAAAGATCAAACTTCATGCAAAGAGAGTCTCCATCTTGATCGCGAGGATAACAGCGTCAAAATCATCCAAGTGGAGGGGGCAAAGTAGATAAGTGCACGAGGACCCACGGAGCAAAAAGGGCGACCGAACCGGGCCGAAGTTGGGCTCGGGCCGGCCGGCCCCGGCGGGCGGCCCGGCCCACTTCGGGCACCGGTTCGGTCCCGTCTTCCTTGCCCTCGAAGGATCTTCGACCCTAAAACCCCCGACGCGCCGCCAACACGAGAGAGGAGGAGTTATTCGCACCGAAGGCCATCTACAAGCTAGAGAGAGAGGAGGAGGATCTCCGGTGGAGATCAACCACCTCGAAGGAAGCACCCTCTCGTGGAGAAGGAGGAAGACACGGCGGAAGGGAAACCATGATCAACGGTGCCATGATCGGCACCTTGATGGGGTAATCTTCTCATTCGTCCATGGGTTGTAATCGATCTTGAGATGTAATCGCACTTTGTCGGATTATCTACCTATCATCTTGTGTTGAATACACTTTAATGCTTAAGGTTTGCAACCATGCCGTAAAGGGAGTAAGGCCTCAATGCTTCCTTGGATCCATTCAATACGCCGTGGCCATCAAAGGTCTAGTCATGAATACCTTCGCGTAGTGACGATGTACGAGAGGAGGGAAAGGGCGAAACCGTGGTCACAACCCCGATAGATTAGATTGGTTTTTCATGTCTTTAAGCGATTGCATGCTCTAGTATCGTAGACCCGTGGGCGAGTGTCTTCTACCTTGATCGTTTATCATTCTCTCTAGTGTAGTTTAGTTGTTTTCTAGTATAATAGTAGTTAGGGTTTTAGTAGCTAGTGTGTCGTTGTTGATCGAACGCTTGTAATCCCCTTGCTCCGCGGATTGACAAGAACCTTGGGAATCCCGTGGTGAAAAAGGTGTGGGGTCCGTACGCTTGCGGATCGTAGAGGGATACGTCCTTTATCCGTCAACAAGCCCCTTTTTCTGGCGCCGTTGCCGGGGAGCAAATTAGTTTACATCGTTTGATTTGCATCTAACTTAGTTTTATATTTTAGTTTATCTTTTATTTGCTATATCTAACATATATTATCAGAAAAACACTTGTTTCTTTTTTGTTTTTGTTTTTATCTTATTGTCTAGATGGAGTTCGTTAATCAACCCGTGGAAGAACCGGAGAAATCGTTAAGGGATTACGCTAGCCCTCGATGTGAAGACATAAAAGAACAAGAGTCGGATTCGAAGCTCGAAGCGACCAATTATGAAATTAAATCCAAGATCATCAAGATGGTGGCAGAAAACCCATTTGAAGGGATGGTTACGGAGAACCCATATAGACACATAAGGGATTTCACGACAATATGCAACACGGTGCGTCAAGAAGGAGTTCCCGATGAATGGTTCAAATGGAATCTCTTTCCCTACTCACTTGCCGGCAAAGCAAAGACATGGTATTCGATTGCGTCCTTTGAAGTTGAAGGCAATTGGAACAAGTTGACAAAGAAGTTTTGCGAGAAGTTCTTTCCAATTAGCAAGGTTCAACATCTAAGGAGGCAAGTGATCACTTTCATGCAAGGAGAAGAGGAAGGGATAGACCAAGCCTGGGATAGGTTTAATGAATTAATCGAACAAGGACCAAAACTCGGCTTCACCGGTGACGTACTCTTGCATACATTTTTCTTTTCCCTAACCCCTAGTTGCATGCGATACGTCGAGATGTGTGCAGGTGGGGATCTCATGGAGAAAACACTCACGGAAGCCGCCCAACTTCTACAAAAAGTTAGTAAAGCGGCTGCCATGCGAAGAGATTGGGAAACAAGACTTGCGGAAGAGCCGGAATTCAATTCAAGGAAGAAGAAGCTTGCTAATTTTTCTAAAGAGGCAACCCCGGAAGTCACAAAAGAGGAACCAATCATGGTAAAGCTTGAACAAGAACACATCAAGTCAAGAACTACACCAAACGTCGACTTCGCCGCGCCAAATGAGACGAACAAGAGAAGCATGTCAAGCGCGAAGCCACTAAGGGAGTTCGAGCCAATGGATTGGGTTCCTATTGATTACGGAGAAGTATTCGACAAGAGAAGACCGTTCCCTAATCAAAAGGGAATGGCAAGAGCATTAGAAGTGGATTTCCCACCGGAGAAGAAAGCTGAAAATTCATACGACCTCGAAACCACCGGTGAGATTTTTGAAAAGCTCTTTGGAGATGACATGGTGGATCCGGAACATATTGCCGAGGTGAAGAGAATCATGGGGATCAAGCCCGAAGCATCACCATACGCTCGCCTTGCTGAAATTTATTCGATCGGATCCGAAGAAGAAGAGAAGATGACGCCGCACTTGAGTTGCGAGATCAACGGAGTTCAATGCAAAGCTTTATGCGACATCGGAGCCCAAGTAAGTGTTCTATCTTCTAAAATTTACGATAAAGTTCAATACCACAACCTAGACTTAGCTCCAACATCAACAAAATTAATTATGGGAGATGGTAGAACTATCAAACCTCTAGGTATTGCTTGCAACATGAAAGTAAAAATTTCTAGAAACTATATACCAACCGATTTCTTTGTTATTGATGCTTACCATGGTAATTCTGATCATATAATCTTAAGTATGCCTTTTCTTAAGTTGGTTGATGTCGTGTTAGATGCCGGAGAAGGCAAAGTAACAATGAACCTTAATGGAACAAAGTACACATATAACTTTCTTCGTGCTTCTAAACACCTTACACCTTTTCCTCCCGAAGATGAAGAAATAGAAGAGATAGAAAGTCTTTGTTTTGTTGAGACCCTTAGAGACCCGCTGCAAAGAGCGATGGAAAATCAAATTAGTAATCAACAAGATGAAGAACTAGAGGAAGCAACAAAAGGCTTAGAGCCGCATGATGGTAGCATGGAGGAAGAGAAGTTCGAAGACATAGGAGAAATCAAATATGAGGAGCCGCAAGTGCCCGAAGTAGACCTTAAACCTTTGCCCAAGGGATTAAAATATGAATTTTTGGGCCCAGACAAAACTTATGCAGTCATTGTGAGCGACTAGTTGAGCCCCGAAGAAAATGAAGCGTTGCTGATTTTATTAAAAAAACATAGGAAGGTGATTGGATATTCAATTAATGATCTCAAAGGTGCCCAGCCTTTTGCACTCATCGTATACCAATGGAAGACCAATGTAAACCTGTAGTGGACCACCAAAGGAGGCTAACCCATGCCATGCGAGAGGTAGTAAAGAAAGAGGTTATCAAGTTACTTGACGCCGGAATCATCTACCCGATTCCGCATAGCGAATGGGTGAGCCCGGTACATTGTGTACCGAAGAAAGGAGGTTTGACCGTGGTGAAGAATGAGAAGAACGAGTTGATCCCGCAAAGAACCGTGACCGGGTGGCGGATGTGTATCGATTACCGTAAGCTTAACAAAGCGACGAAGAAAGATCACTTCCCCCTACCGTTCATAGACGAGATGCTCGAGAGGTTAGCAAACCACGCTTATTTTTGCTTTCTCGATGGATACTCGGGGTTCATGCAAATTCCCATTCACCCGAAGATCAACATAAGACAACGTTTACGTGTCCTTACGGAACGTTTGCATATAGGAGGATGCCCTTTGGCCTATGCAACGCTCCGCCTCTTTTCAACGTTGCATGATGGCCGTGTTCTCGGAATTCATCGAAGAAATTGTTGAAGTGTTTATGGATGATTTTTCCGTTTACGGGAAGACGTTCATGGATTGCTTAGCAAACTTAGAAAAGGTCCTTACAAGGTGTGCGGAGGTAGATTTGGTTTTAAATTGGGAAAAGTGCCACTTCATGGTTAAGCAAGGCATAGTGCTCGGACATGTTATATCCGAGAGAGGAATTGAAGTGGACAAGGCTAAGTTAGAGACGGTTGAGCAACTCCCACCTCCTACGGATGTTAAGTCCTTAAGGAGCTTTCTAGGCCATGCCGGATTCTATAGAAGATTTATAAAGGACTTCTCGAAGATCACTAAGCCTTTAACGCACCTTCTTCAAAAGAATGTGGCTTTCGACTTTGATGAGAAGTGCCTAGCGGCATTCCGGACTTTGAAAAATGTGTTGGTGAGTGCTCCCATCATCCAACCTCCGGATTGGAGCCAACCTTTCGAGATCATGTGTGACGCAAGTGACTACGCCGTAGGCGCGGTCTTGGGACAAAGAAAGGAAGGCCGAGTTCACGCCGTTTACTACGCTAGCAAAACTCTTAGTGGGGCACAATTAAATTACGCCACTACGGAAAAAGAGTTGCTAGCGGTAGTATTCACTTTCGAAAAATTCAGATCTTACATCATGAACTCGAAAGTCATTGTTTACACCGATCACGCAGCGATAAAGTATCTCTTGGCTAAGAAGGAAGCTAAACCACGTTTGATTCGCTGGATCCTTCTTCTCCAAGAGTTTAATGTTGAAATTCGTGATAAAAAGGGGGTGGAAAATGTTGTGGCCGATCATTTGTCTAGGATGAATCGCGGACAAGACGATAAAGAGCCCATAGAAGATAAGATGAGAGATGACCACCTCTATAGAGTGCTTGATAAAGACACTTGGATGATCGACATCATTCGAGCAATTCGAAAGATGCCCCTCGATCATCTAGATAAAAACACTCAAAGGAAGATAATTTCCGAAAGTAAGAAATATTTTTGGGATGCACCATACCTCTTCAAACTTGGCAATGATGGAGTGATGAGAAGATGTGTGCCAAGAGAAGAGAGGCTCGAGATTCTAAGGAAGTGCCACTCGGCAGAGTACGGTGGACACTATAGCCATTTTCGAACCGAAGCCAAAGTATGGTCGAGTGGATTCTATTGGCCGGAGATGCATGAAGATACTAAAAGATATGTTGCTTCATGCCCCGAATGCCAAAGAACCGGAAACATCTCTCAAAGGAATTTTATGCCTTTGAAATACAACTTGCAAATCGACATATTCGATGTATGGGGCATAGACTTCATGGGGCCTTTTAAAAACTCATTTGGATTCAAGTATATACTTGTTATGGTTGATTATGTATCCAAGTGGGTAGAGGCTATACCATGTCGTAAAGCTTCCACGGAGGAGTCCATCACTATGATCAAGAACGTGATTTTTCCCCGTTTCGGTACACCGAGAATCTTGATAAGTGATGGAGGAACTCATTTCACCGGGAAGAACTTCAAAAGGTGCTTGTCCAAGTTGGGAATTGAGCATAGGGTCTCCACGGCCTATCACCCACAAACCAACGGACAAGCGGAGACGTCAAATAGGCAATTAAAAAGCATACTTAACAAAACCATAGAGAAGGGAGGCAAGGATTGGTCAAAGAAATTAGACGGAGCTTTATGGGCTTATCGAACGGCGTTTAAAACACCGATAGGTATGACCCCTTATCAATTCGTCTATGGAAAAGCTTGCCACCTTCCGGTTGAGTTGGAACATAAAGCCTATTGGGCGATTAAAGAGATGAACCTTGATCTCGATGCCGCGGTGGTGAAACGAAGGATTCAAATAAGCGAGCTAGAGGAGTTGAGGTTGAAAGCTTATGAAAACGCAAGCATATACAAAGAGAGAATCAAAAGGTGGTATGATAAAAGATTGAAGAAAAAAGAAATCAAAGAAGGAGCTAAGGTCCTCCTCTACAATTCGAGGTTTAAAACCTTCGGAAAGGGGAAATTGCAAAGCAAGTGGGATGGACCTTATGTTGTGCATTCGGTGTTCTCCAACGGAGCGGTAACCATTATGGATATAAACGGCGATCAATTTGTGGTGAATGGACAGCGGCTTAAGGTTTACTACGAACCCGATGTCGTGCCCATTCATCATGTTGACGTCATTACCATGGAGGAAGAGCCCGAACGTCCCGCCTAGGACGAAAAACAAGGCACCAACTTCGTAAATAATTTTTCTTTTAGTTTTCCGGAGTTTTTCACGAAGATTAACGGGCCAACTTTTTCCCATGGGCCGAGGAAGAAAAAATAGGGCGGTGTGCAAAAAACCGGACCGGCCCGCCCCCGAGGCGGGGTGGGCCGGCCGGCCCGCCGGATCGGCCCGGGGGTGGCCCGACGCCCGATGTCCCCGAATTTCGCTCGAATTGCTCCTTTTTGACTTCCTTGTTTGGTCGGAAAATTTTAAGGGAAGTGTAAAAAAGGAAAATAAGGTTCCCGGGCTTTTCTCTCGGGACTATATATTTGGCCGAATTGGGAGCTCGAGAATCAAACCTTTCAAGCAATGTGTTGCACCCTTGTAGCAGCCATTGAGCCTCCAAAAAGCTTAGAGTTGAAGCTAGAAGCCAAGAAGCCATCGATGGAGGAGGCAATGCGATGCGAGGTCAAGCTACCCGTCAAGAGGACCGCACGTATCCGTTGCGGAGGACGTGTCCCGACCGGAGCTCTTGCATCTCGCAACCCCGTCAAAGGAGAGAAGGTCCCTACGCCCGTTCGAAGGTCGGCACGCCTCCAAGGCATCAAGCGCAAGGATTACAAGGAGGTGTCGCCGGAGCCTAAGGATTATGGGGATAGCGACTAGTCCGACGATCGTAGCTCGAGCTCGTGGGCGGCCGCCGGTAGAGATGATGATGATTGGGGTGAGCAACCCTATGAAAGGACTCCCGAAGGCCCCAATGGCAGCGGCAACGGCGGTGGTGAAGGCAACAACAATGGAGGTGGCGACGACGGTGGTGACAACGGTGGAGATTATGGCGACGACGACCCCTTCGGATTGCATCCAGTGTGCTGTCGAGTTTGCTGTCAATCCATCGCAGCTCTCTCCGAGTCGGCCGACGAATGTCTTCAAACCATGGAAGTGATGAAGCAGCGTATGGAGGACTTGGAGCGCGTAGTTGAAGATGACTACAAGTTCCTTAACCGCAACGTGCGCAAGCTTTTCGGCATGGTTGGAAACATGAGAGGCAAGTGGTGCAAAGCTTGCTTGAAGTACCACTAGATCTAGTCTTCCCCTTAGGATTTTTGTAAGATACGACGAGGACGTCGTATGTTTTAAGTGTGGGGGAGAGCTAGCTCGCTAGCCTTAGCTTTTGAACTTCAAGTTTAGGTTCGGTTTAATCTTCGTGTGAGAGTCTTAGTGTTTTAATGAGTCTTTAGTTTTCGAGTCTATTTTTAAATTTTGCAAGTGTCTTCAATTAGTGTTGAGTCAAGAAAACCAAATAAAAAGAGTCTTTATATATATCTTTGTGTTTTATGTATTGTTTATCCCTATTTACTTGTTTGTTTAATCTTCGATTCTTGATATATGAACACAAGTATATGGTTTGAAAGCGTTTACCGTGGTGCTTAGTGGAATCGCTACTACTTAAAGTACCCATACCGCACTTCGATCTTGAGCTTCACATGTTAGTTGTGCTATGTTCGATGCTAAAAATTGGAGGATTTCAGTTCTGAAAATTATTTTAAAACCCTTGTAATAAAGGTTAGCAAAACCTCTTTTTCCAAGTTGAGAGTAAGAAAAAATTCCTATCCAAAGCCAAGTTTGTTTTTTTTCGCTCTACCATAAGTGTGATTAGCACGATGAGTTAGGCTAGGACCCTTCTCTCTTGGTGAGTTTTAATTTCAAGCAATGATCATGTCCTTGTGCTTATCTTTTATTGCTAGCCTCGTCATATATTCAGTCCATGACTTTCACAACGAAAGTCATGTGTATCACTGGATTCCATACCCAACCCTATACATCTCTTTTGTACATCGTATTCCTTGAACACAACCTATTTTCAAAGTTTCGTCTCGTCTCTAGCATGATTTATTTAAAAATTCAGATTGTATGCTTGTGAGGAAAGAGAGAATTGAAAGCTTTGAAAAGTTGTCAAGAGAGAGGAAAATAAAGAGAAAAAGTATGTGTATGGAAAAGAAAGAAAGAAAAAGCATATGTGAATGAAAGAAGAAAAAGAAAAAGAGAGAAAGATGAGTTAGCAATGAAGATATGAGAGGGATGGATCAAGTGAAAGAAAAGAAAAAAAATAAGTGTAAGGAAGGATGTCACGTTGATTGTGAGACGAAACTTTTACTCTATTTCCAACCATGTGCAATCCGACAACGAGGACATCATCGGTGCCTTGTAGTCACAATTTTCTTTTGCCCTTGCACATGTCCACCATTCTAAATCTTCTCATCCTTGTTATCCCTACATATGGTTAATTCTCATGATCATTGTCTTTGAAAGGTAGACAACCATTAGAGGAAGTTCTTAGTTTGACAATACTTGTGTTGATTGCGCTAGCCCTACCTATAGCTCCACTTTACATGATAAATGAGAGATTAATGGGAGGTGAGAGTTTTATAAAATTTGGTTAGGATAGCCACTTCATACGAGTGACTTGAGAGAGCTTGGAGAAAGGTTTTTGTCTAATACTTGTTGCAGGAATTTTTGTTTTGAAAACCATAAAAACCCTCCGATGGAAGCAAAGAAGTAAGTATGGCTGAAATTGAAGACTTCGAGTGAAGAGTTTGAGTTGTGGGGTAAATCTTGACGTGGTAAAAATTCTAAACGCCCATGTTTATGTTTGATTATCATTACTTTGTGTTTATGTATTAAAGATGAAGGGATTGACTAACTTGTGAAGAAGGATAAGTGGTACACGATTACACTCCTTGGACGAAATTCTTTTACGAGTACTTGCTCGAGGACGAGCAAGAGCTAAGTGTGGGGGAGATGTTGACGGTGTATTTTGGTGCACCTAGCATGTTCATTACACTTTGGTTTGGATTTGATTATGGAACTAACCCGCCACTAGGCACACTAATCATATGACAAGTTCATCGTTGTGCATGCATTTGGAAGTGTTGTGTTTATGTAGGAAAACATGGACATAAAGGACGGATTTGCAACAAGTTCAAAGGAGCATTCGTGGAGTATTGTTCGTGTTCATGAGCTTGCTGAAATCACTTCCAATGGTGGCGAGGACCGAAGTGCTACGAGGAACACCCCCGGGGATTGAAGCGTAAAAGATCAAACTTCATGCAAAGAGAGTCTCCATCTTGATCGTGAGGATAACAGCGTCAAAATCATCCAAGTGGAGGGGGCAAAGTAGATAAGTGCACGAGGACCCACGGAGCAAAAAGGGCGACCGAACCGGCCGAAATTGGGCTGGGCCGGCCGGCCCGGGCGGGCCGGCCCAGCCCACTTCGGGCACCGGTTCGGTCCCGTCTTCCTTGCCCTCGAAGGATCTTCGACCCTAAAACCCCCGACGAGCCGCCAACACGAGAGGAGGAGTTATTCGCACCGAGAAGGCCATCTACAAGCTAGAGAGAGAGGAGGAGGATCTCCGGTGGAGATCAACCACCTCGAAGGAAGCACCCTCTCGTGGAGAAGGAGGAAGACACGGCGGAAGGGAAACCATGATCAACGGTGCCATGATCAGCACCTTGATGGGGTAATCTTCTCATTCGTCCATGGGTTGTAATCGATCTTGAGATGTAATCGCACTTTGTCGGATTATCTACCTATCATCTTGTGTTGAATACACTTTAATGCTTAAGGTTTGCAACCATGCCGTAAAGGGAGTAAGGCCTCAATGCTTCCTTGGATCCATTCAATACGCCGTGGCCATCAAAGGTCTAGTCATGAATACCTTCGCGTAGTGACAGTACGAGAGGAGGGAAAGGGCGAAACCGTGGTCACAACCCCGATAGATTAGATTGGTTTTTCATGTCTTTAAGCGATTGCATTCTCTAGTATCGTAGACCCGTGGGCGAGTGTCTTCTACCTTGATCGTTTATCATTCTCTCTAGTGTAGTTTAGTTGTTTTCTAGTATAATAGTAGTTAGGGTTTTAGTAGCTAGTGTGTCGTTGTTGATCGAACGCTTGTAATCCCCTTGCTCCGCGGATTGACAAGAACCTTGGGAATCCCGTGGTGAAAAAGGTGTTGGGTCCGTACGCTTGCGGATCGTAGAGGGATACGTCTTTTATCCGTCAACAGTTCCTGTTGACGGTTAATAATTGTATCAAAGTTCGTTTGTGACTCGCAAGTGTACAAGTCTCTCGTCGTAGTCAAGGGACCCTTCTTCCCTTGAGTGGTGAACCCAAGGTATCGAGTCCGTGGAACAAATGTGTGATGCAAGAGTTGATCTAGTAAAGCCAAGTAACTTCAATCTTTGGTAAAAGAGAAACCCTAATGCATCTAGATAAGAACACAAAACAAAGATAAATCTAATCTACTAAAGACCAAAGAAAACAAAGTAAGATTAGGTAGATAAACCGATCTAGAGGGATCGGGGTAAGCCTTTTGTCGAAGTTCCAAGCAAGAGAAAAAGTAGCAAATCGAATCTTAATAGAAGCCTCTTTAAAACGTGGTTTCCCGTCCAAATCCGAAAACATCCGCCTTTCGAGACCCCCGTTCTGTCACAACGTATCCCTATTCATGCGGGGAGCTTAGGGCGAGTCAAAAGACAAGTCGAGATTCTTTCGGAAGATCCGGCGTGTACCTCTAGCCACCGCGGCTACAAGAACACCCTATGTAATCTATCTCGAGAATAGAATTGGAATAAGCAAAGCCGATCGAAAAACGAAATCTTCGAGGAAACACTTGATCGCTAAGAAAAGATTCAACTTGATAATTCAACTATGACAATGATACATACACAAGATCACCACCGGGATCCTTCCTTGGTCTTGCTTCTAGCTCCGGGAACTCCGACGTGGTCTTCCATGCAAGGTTCCCACGTCGGCTAGGGAAACCCTAGTCAACTAGCTCGACCCTCTCCTCTCCGACATGGTGTCCCTCTCTTCTCTTGCTTCCTCGGCGGCCGAAGACGAAATCTTCTCCCCGTGGCTCTCGGTCAGGGGACTATAAATAGCCCGATTGGCGTCTAGGGCAAAGGAGAGCGTGTTTGGGCCCAAAATGGGCCCGAGCCGACCGGACCGGGCCGGCCGGCCCCGGGCCCATTTAGGCCCGGCCCGTGGGCTCCTTTGCCCCACGTCGGTTCCCTTGCTTCTCGGATGTTTCCCCCTTCGCATGTAGGTCCATGTCGTCGGTTTCTCTCCGAATTGGACTCAACTCCTTGTCTTGCAAGATTCGGCACTTTTCCGATCGGGTCCCCGGAGTCCGTCGTCTTCTCGGATCAAGTCCCCGCTTCTTGGAGTTAAGTTTGCTTCATTGCATGACTTGTACGGGGCTTCAAGGTCTTGTCATGAGGTGCTTGATGAACTTATCCCGAAAGTCTTGCATTTAACACTAAAACCCTGCATAAACATTAAACTCCAAAACCGACATGCACACGTGAACTTGTTATACCACGGGGGTTAGTACCAATGGATAAGGTATAAAACTCATGCCAACACCGAAGGTAAACTCATGGCTAGGTTGATGGATTTTCACCGTCAACATCTCCCCCATGCTTAAACCTTGCTCGTCCTCGAGTAAGCCTTCGATGGATATCATCATTGCCAAACAATGTTTAAACTTTGCATTTGATCACACATGAGAAAACATAATGCTCTCAAAATTTTAATTCATTAAAGTTCCATAATGTACTAGCCTTCATCTCTACGGAGGGTAGATTCTTATTAAGCTTATCCCACAAGTATTAACATGCTCACAAAGTTTTAAATGGATCTCAGAATTTTTGAAATAAAGAACGAGATAAAGAAAAGCTAAACCAAATTCACAAATTTAAATCATCTCGTATATTGCTCATGAACTCTCAACTCACTTGTCTCAAGCCTATATATTCTACTCCTTTCCCTCTCATATATATGTGGTAGGCTTTATATGGAGCTTTGGGAAAGTTTAGTCCTCACAAGATTTTATAAATGAGGTGTTGTCAAAACAAGACAAGCTTCTCATGGTCTTACCGAGACTCGTCAAAAAGGTCATTGGAAAATAATGTTAAATCAAGGAGGGGAAAGAGAAAAATACACACACTTTTAGATGAGTGGACATGTGCAAATGGTAAAGAGTGATCCCGAGGCACAAAGGAAGTCCTCGTTATCGGATTGCACATGGTTGGAAAATGAGAATGGATCTTTTTAACTTGAAGTCTTGAATGCACTCTTAGAGAACCGGGGAGTTCGTTTTACGCACACATATATATATAATTTTTTTTTCTTTCTCATATTTCTCATTCTTTTCTTTCTTTCTTTCTTTCTTTCTTTCTTATATATATTTCTCATTCTTTTTCTTTCTTTCTTCACCTTGGAAGTCACGTACATCGCCGAATTTTTTTTTCTTCATCATTTGATATATATATATATATTTTTAAAATACTCCCTTTTGAACTCTAAAACTGCACCGTACCTACCTCCTCCCCCATGCTTAGACGTTGCTCGTCCTCGAGCAAAGAGGCGAAAAATAAGGTAGGTACCCTAGATATTTTTCCTTGGAGAGATACTTGAAATCTTCAATGTTGGCACCGTCTTGCGATCTTCCTTGAATTGATGATCCATTCTCAACGATAGGTTGTGGTCAAGGAGGTAATCACAAAAGATGATATTTGGTTTAAGGGTGGATATCCGGCGAAGTTTGTGAGATCACCGATGCGGGGATACACAATGCACGGATAAAAGGCTAGCAAAAAGATAGATACGCAAAAACGGAATGACCAACTTTCTTAGTCTCGGGCCGCAGAAATCATGGCCTGCAATAACTCACTCAAAAATAAATCTTGTACACTAAGGTTTATGCACTCAAATATATATAAGGCTTTGGATAGGTTGAGCAACACACAAGTGATATTTGTGACAAGGTTAGCAATATTTTTGAGCATAAAAGACATCTTTAATCTATTCATAACTTGAGAGCACATA
Source organism: Cenchrus americanus (assembly GCA_947561735.1). Classification (NCBI taxonomy): domain Eukaryota; kingdom Viridiplantae; phylum Streptophyta; class Magnoliopsida; order Poales; family Poaceae; genus Cenchrus; species Cenchrus americanus. The sequence goes on from OX387242.1 coordinate 197,268,966, forward strand.
AAACACTATGGGTCTTTATTTTAATCATAACCTCCGCTGAAAATTAAGCTATTATTTAAATAAATTCAGAACTATATTTTTAAGAGAGCACTAGCTTAAACATGCATAAATCAATTACAAAGATGAACAAAGCTGCAATTATAATCATATATCATCATGGCACGAATTTTGTAACTTTTACAATGATATAATCAAGGTGGTGTCTTTATTAATGGTGACATCGAGTTGAAATACAAACTGAAAATAAACAAACATGCTTGCTGAAATTTAAATAAAAACAGAAAATACTACACAAACACACATAAGCAAAAGCTGAAATTTACAGAGAAAAAGAAAAGAAAAGAAAACTAAAGTTCCTAAATCTTCTAGTCCTCCGCCGGTGGTTGATGTTGATGATCTTGATAATAATACCCTTGCTCATAATATGGTTGGACACTTCCTCCGACGAATTGATTTGGCTCCACAAGGTGAAGGTGTCCAAGTTCAAAGGCAATATTTGCGTTGCCTTCACCAAGTTGAGCTGCGTTAGCTTGGATGGCTGCGATGTTTTGAGAGTTACTTGCAGCAAACCCTCCAATAATGGCCATGCTTTGTTGTGGTTGGGGATGATGAGCGTAGGACTCCGCGAAGTTAGCGTTGGGCACAACATAATTTTGTGGGGGTACCGGTGCACCACCCCCCCATGCTTACTCTTGTGGCCCTCCGTAATAACTTGGCGGAGGAGGGACCCCGCCAAATGGTTGCACATTGGGTTGTGCTCCACTCGCTTGTGCGGAGGATGTTCCCTACTCTACGATTCTTCCTCTCTTGTTCTTCCTTGCAGGGACAAGTAGTCCCTCTTCCAACCAATCTTCTCTCCCTTCATTGAAAAGCCTAAGCCTCTCGTTGGGAAGAGGTAGGTTCACAATGGCCAACAGATAACCTCCTCTCTCATCTCCACTAATGTACTTGCCTTGCAAATACTCAATGCCGAGAGAGGTACCACGCAAAAGGTGAGCGGGGTTTCTTGCGATCCCCGGCCGCAAGGAAAAGGCCAACATGGCGAGGTAACACCCCGAACCAATATTACCCGCCCCCGATGTTGCTTCACAACACCAACGGTTGATCATGAGGTAGGAGGGGTCTATTGGCTGCCTGACAATTAAAGCCGAGTATAGCCAATTCAACTCCGTGTTGGTCACCTTTGTCTCCTTCACCCTCCCCAATACCCTCTTTCACATCCAAGAGTGAAATATCCGGATAATGGGGTTGCGGATGCAATTGCGTTGTTGATGGGCTTCTCCGGAGATCATATTCCAAAATCCCGCTAACATGCCGGGTGGCACGTCAACTTTCTCCGGAGCTCCCTTGTGGAATCCAAGTAGCTCCCTAACGTGCTCGTAGGGAACCACTTGTTGGACTCCCTCCAAACGGAATGACAAGCTTTGCACCCCATCATCATCAACGATTGGTGCAATAGTCATCAAAATTTCCAAGGTGAACCCCAAATGGGTGTCCACCGATACTCCGTTGGAGAACTGCACCCATCCAAGGTGCCCCAAACATATAGTATATATGTCGGTGCCAAAACCCAAGGTGTAGAGTGTCGAACTCGACATTGGGCACAAGCCTCTTCTCAAGATTAGAGAGCCTCTCCTCCTCCTCCGCCGACAAGATGATGAAGCCGTACGAAGAGTATGTCGGGGTGTAAGGAGGTGGCGCGGTTGAGCGAGTCGATCGTCGTGGTGGCGCGGGCTGCTCCTCCGTGTGCCCACGAGGTTTGGTGAACCTCATGGAAGTGCTTCTCGCAGCCCTCATACCACCAAGGAGGAGAGCATCGTTCCTTCTCGGTGGTGCCGTATCCGTCTCCATGCTCCGGGGAGACTCGGAAACCGAGTGCCTTCTCGAAGATGTGGTTGATGACGGCTTGGATGACGACGAACTCTTCTTCTTGGAGAAGAGACTTGTGGTTTTCTTCCACATGGTTGCTGCACTCTTTTCTTCAACTAAAACTCCGGGTTGCAACCGGTAACTAGGCACTTAAACTCTTTGATTCGGATGTGGACTTTGAGTGGATTAAGGATGTGGATTTTTTTCTTGAGTCATCAAGCTTGGGAAGGTTGGCTATGTCTACGGAGGTTTTGAGCACACAAACTTGAACACACAAACAAAGGAAGGAGAGGGAAGCTTGCTGCGAGAAAACGGGAGCCGGGGGCTCCTTATGTAGGTGAGGCCGGCCTCGGTGCTCCTCCCCGTCTCGTCTTTCTTCCGGCACGATCATTTCACCCTCTCCGCAACTTTCCCCGCCCGCGTGCTCCACGAGTTGCACCGCCCAAACGCTCTCGTCCACTATTGGTCCTTCCACTTGATGCTTCATGTTTTGGGTCATGTCCATGCTCCCTAGCTCCACTTGCTTCACATGCCACCATGAGATTCCCGCAAAGTTGATGCTTGCTGCCCACCATGCTTGTCCTTTGCATGTGGAATTGGTGAAAGTTGATGAAAGGGAATCCAATGGTGCATGCATGATTACTAGATTGCCTCCATTAAGGTGTGTTTAAGGTTAAGCACTCCTCTAATTCGAAATTTAAAATATTTTTCAGAGCCATGCAAGAGCTTGAACATAATTTTAGAGAAGTTTTTAAACCATTAAAAACAAATGCAAGTCGAAAATATTTTTTTTACGTCGATTTCGGTCTCACCGGTATAGTTTGCCTTCATCGGTTGAGAGCAGACTTTTTCCCGGCTTGATCATGGGGGCATAGGTTTAGGTTCTAATATTGGCTAAATAAGAAAGATTTTGAATAAAACAAAATTAGAATAGGCTTATAAAAATTCTAATCCTAGAGAAACCAAGGATATAGATTTTTAAAACCAACCAAAAGCTTTGATTTCTAGGTTCACGCGAGTCCTACCACGTGCTGAATTTTATTAACACTTAAACATAAATCGTGGCTCTACTCGTGTGGTTTTAGCACGAAAAATAAGTCAACCTCAGCACCATAATGAGGGTGAAAGGTTGAGTTAGGTTCTGAAATTATTTGGTTGAGGTTTCTCGAAAAGAAAAGAACAAACAAGCACATAGGAGGGTTCATGCAAAGGGTTTTTGATAAAGCAAACATTCAATCAAGAATTATGTCTCTAATATTGTTCAACCACATCTAAGTCTAATGTCTTTGCGTAATAAAACTCAAAAACTAAATTATCAAAAAGACTCGAAAAACCTGGAATCGGGTTGTCCTCCCGGTAGCTTATTCTTGACTTGACGAAACGGGTTGCCTCCCGCCTAGCGCTTCGTTTATAGTCCATGGCTAGACTTCTTCACTTGATTTCTCCGGATCAACGCTCTTTGCGGGCGTTGCAATCTTGGGTACCCACTTTGGCTTAGTCAATTTTTTTTTTTGGTCTTCACAGGCTGGCTTTGTCCTTGGTCTTGACGGATGAAACAACTTCCTTGTGGCTCGGCATCTCGAACTCCGGTCCTTCGGTCGTGATCTTCATGGTCTCTAATGTGATCCTTCATCTCTCCCGAATGAGCTTGAGTAGCCTTCGCCGTCTTGGGACCTTGGAGTTGTCTCGGATATTCTTCTTTGTTACCCATCGGGCGCCCGGCAAGTTGTCCCACTTGCGTCTAGCATCTTCATCACGATGAACACTTCACGTATAGAGCTTCCGACCTCCGTCACCTTGCCATCTAAATTCTTCAATATTTTCTCCATAGCTTCGAGCTTAGTGACGGCGTCCTTGGACATGGTCGTACTCCACACACTCCTTGCATGAGGATCTTGCTTCGGCGGCCTTTAGGTGTTGAGCTTCTTTCTCCATCTCCATCTTCTCCATCCTCCTCTTAAGTAAACTGATATGCCACTCAAGGAATCCGACTCGTATGCATTCAGCTCTCGCAATCGTCATGCGGATAGTTGAGACTTTGATCTTGAACGAACTCCCGGCGTCTTGAAGGTTTATGATAGGTAGATCAATGATGTCCGGGGTGCGCAGCGCTCCGGTGGTTGAGGTTGATCTTCCTTTGGACTTGGAGGTGGTGATTCCCTTGGAGATTTCGACGGTCCTTTGACTTCAACTTTTGAATCTAGAGTTTCCACCCCTTTAGCTCGTGTTGCATGTCACCTTTGCCTGTAAAGTTTTCCTGGATCATCCACAAAAAAGCTTGGGTTTCTTGGAGAGGTAGCCAGCCATCTCCGGTTAGGGTTAGCAATAAGCAAAGTATGCAAAAACTAGAAAGGAAAAATAAATATATGAAAACTAGGGGTAGACAAACTAGATTAGATGTATTTTGAGGATGATCAAAGTTTAGTAGATGCAAAAAGAAAAACAAAAATAAAACTGAAAATTACAAAAAGGCAATAAAAAATCAAATCTTGATCACTTGTTCCCCGGCAACGGCGCCAGAAAAAGGGGCTTGTTGACGGTTAATAATTGTATCAAAGTTCGTTTGTGACTCGCAAGCGTACAAGTCTCCCGTCGTAGTCAAGGGACCCTTCTTCCCTCGAGTGGTGAACCCAAGGTATCGAATCCGTGGAACAAATGTGTGATGCAAGAGTTGATCTAGTAAAGCCAAGTAACTTCAATCTTTGGTAAAAGAGAAACCCTAATGCATCTAGATAAGAACACGAAACAAAGATAAATCTAATCTACTAAAGACCGGAGAAAACAAAGTAAGATTAGGTAGATAAACCGATCTAGAGGGATCGGGGTAAGCCTTTTGTCGAAGTTCCAAGCAAGAGAAGAAGTAGCAAATCGAATCTTAATAGAAGCCTCTTTAAAACGTGGTTTCCCGTCCAAATCCGAAAACATCCGCCTTTCGAGACCCCCGTTCTGTCACAACATATCCCTATTCCCACGTCGGCTAGGGAAACCCTAGTCAACTAGCTCGACCCTCTCCTCTCCGACATGGTGTCCCTCTCTTCTCTGCTCCTCGGCGGCCGAAGACGAAATCTTCTCCCCGTGGCTCTCGGTCAGGGGACTATAAATAGCCCGATTGGCGTCTAGGGCAAAGGAGAGCGTGTTTGGGCCCAAAATGGGCCTGGGCCGACCGAATTGGGCCGGCCGGCCTGGGCCCATTTAGGCCCAACCCGTGGGCTCCTTTGCCCCACGTCGGTTCCCTTGCTTCCTGGATGTTTCCCCCTTCTGCATGTAGGTCCATGTCGTCGGTTTCTCTCCGAATTGGACTCAACTCCTTGTCTTGCAAGATTCAGCACTTTTCTGATTAGGTCCCTGGAGTCTATCGTCTTCTCGGATCAAGTCCCCGGCTTCTTGGAGTTAAGTTTGCTTCATTGCATGACTTGTACGGGGCTTCAAGGTCTTGTCATGAGGTGCTTGATGAACTTATCCCGAAAGTCTTGCATTTAACACTAAAACCCTGCATAAACATTAAACTCCAAAACCGACATGCACACGTGAACTTGTTATACCACGGGGGTTAGTACCAATGGATAAGGTATAAAACTCATGCCAACACCGAAGGTAAACTCATGGCTAGGTTGACGGATTTTCACCGTCAACAGTTCCTCTTCCCGGACGCCGCTGACGCTGCCGCTCCTCCCGCCTGAAAGCAGTTGGGTACTTGGCCCATTTTTTGTTCGAGCATCAGTATTCTGGCCTCGTGGCCTTTTGTAAATAAACAAGTTGTTCTTGGACATAAACGTTTGCTGTAATGAAGTCATTTGTTTATCACGCTTTTTTGTTTCTCCTTCTTCCTGAGTAGATTCTAGTTAGGGGAGTTCGATTTTCGCTGGGGGCCTGCTGGGTTGGAGGCGAGAGAGAAGGGCCATATCCACACGGCGTAGGCTATCTCTGGCTCGCACGCTCCTTCTGCTAGGCCGCCTGCGCCCTGTTCAAATCGTTGCTCGAGGTTGAAGTAGGAAACAAACTTAGCGCGTGTGAATTATTTCGTTTTTGCGCGAAAAAATGGGACCATTTTGGGGGGGGAGGCGCCCCCCCCCCCCCCGCAGTATCCCCCGAGGGTAACTTGGGTTTCAGGGGAAAGCCGAGTTGCCCTTTTTATTAAACTTAAAGCTTTTACATAGTTGCAACCAACTGGGGCGTTGGTCGTGCGGTTTTTACAACAAAAATGCTTGGAAATCCTAGCTAAGGGTAGAAGCGACGTAGCTGTTGGATGTTCCAAGCATTGGTGAGCTCTTCACCGTCCTCGTTGGCCAGCTTGTACGTGCCGGGCTTGAGTACCTTCACCACGACGTAGGGTCCCTCCCATGGGGGTGACAGCTTGTGGCGCCCTCGGTTGTCCTGACGTAGCCTTAGGACCAAGTCCGCTTCACTGAAATCCCGCCGGCGTATCTTGCATGCTTGATAGCGCCTGAGGGACTGTTGGTACCTTGCGGAATGCATTAGGGCCACGAGGCGTGCCTCGTCCAGCTGATCTAGCGAGTCCTCACGGGCTCGCTGGTTGGCCTCTTCGTCGTAGCCTCGAACCCTGGGTGATCCGTATTCTAAGTCCGTGGGGAGGACGGCCTCCGCGCCGTGGACTAAGAAAAACGGGGTGAACCCGGTGGCTCTGCTTGGGGTGGTTCTTAGGCTCCACACAACCGCTGGTAGTTCTTGGAGCCATTTTCGTCCAGATTTGTTGAGTTGGTCGAAAATTCTGGGCTTAATGCCCTGTAGGATCATGCCGTTGGCACGCTCTACTTGGCCGTTGGTCTGTGGGTGCGCCACAGCTGCCCAATCCACACGGATGTGGAATTTGTCGCAGAACTCCAAGAACTTCCCCGCCCGTGAACCGGGACCTGTTGTCGGTGATGATGGAGTTTGGCACTCCAAAGCGGTAGACGATGTCGGTGAAGAATGTTACCGCCTGCTCTGCCCTTAGGTTCGTAATGGGGCGCACCTCGACCCACTTGGAGAACTTGTCGATCGTGACCAACAAGTGGGTGAAGCCCCCGGGCGCCTTCCGCAGGGGCCCGACGATGTCCAGCCCCCACACGGCGAATGGCCATGTCGCGGGGATGGTTTGTAGGGCATGGGCGGGCAAGTTGGACTTGCGGGCGTAGAACTGGCACCCTTCGTAGGTGCGCACGATCTCGCTGGCGTCCGTGACCGCGGTGGGACAGTAAAAGCCCTGGCGGAACGCGTTGCCGACGAGGGTGCGGGGTGCGGCGTGGTGGCCACAGATCCCCGCATGGATGTCTCGTAGGAGCTCGCGCCCCTCGGGAATCGGTATGCACCGCTGTAGGATGCCGGAGGCGGCGCGCTTGTACAGCTCGCCGTCGACGAGGGCAAAAGATTTGGCCATCCTGGCGATGCGCCTGGCCGCGGCCCGGTCCGCGGGGAGTTCCCCTCGAGCGATCCAGGTGATGTATTTTTCACGCCAGTCCTCCTGGACAGGAGCTGGCTCGATGTCCATTACGTTGGCCTCGTGAGAGCCGTACCCCTCGAGGAGGGAGAGCACGTACGCCTCGTTTGAGGGGTCCTCATCCATGGGTTCCGCACCCGCTGGATTCGAGGGAGCCCCCGAGGGTTCGTTGTGACTCGAGGGGTAGGGCTCGAAGACGACCGAGGGCTGAGCGATGTCGCGCGCGAAAACGTTCGGGGGGACGGTGATCCGCCCGACGCAATCTTGGCCGGTTCATCCGCCTCCCTCGTTGTACCGGCGGGGCACGTGGTTGAGCTCGATGCCGTAGAACTTGTCTTCGAGGGCCCGTACGGCTTTGCAGTAGGCCTCCATCTTGTCGTCGTGGCAGCTCGCGTTCTTCATGACCTGATCGATTACGAGCTGCGAGTCCCCCCGCACGTCGAGGCGCTTGATGCCTAACTCAATGGCGATTTTGAGGCCGCAGAGGAGGGCCTCGTATTCAGCCATATTGTTAGACGCGGGGGAAGTGGAGGCGCACCGCGTACCGCATGTGTTCCCCGAGGGGTGACACGAAGAGCAGGCCCGCGCCCGCTCCTGTTTTCATCACTGAGCCGTCGAAGAACAGAGTCTAGCACTCCGCTTGGATCTGCGGCGGCGGTAGCTGCGTATCCGTCCACTCGGCGACGAAATCCGCCAAGATTTGGGATTTGACAGCCTTGCGCGGGGCGTAGGCGAGCGTCTCGCCCATCAGCTCTACGGACCACTTGGCGATCCTTCCCGCGGCGTCGAGGTTGCGGATGATCTCCCCTAGTGGGAAGGAGGAAACCACCGTGACGGGATGGGCCTCGAAGTAGTGGCGGAGTTTGCGCCGTGCAAGAACTACCGCGTACAGCAACTTCTGGACCTGGGGGTAGCGCGTCTTCGTGTCTGACAGGACCTCACTGATGTAGTAGACCGGCCACTGTACAGGCAAGGCGTGCCCTTCTTCCATGCGCTCCACGACGATCACGGCGCTGACCACCTGGGTGGTTGCGGCTACGTAGAGCTGCAGGGGTTCGCCGTCTTGCGGCGGCGTGAGGATCGGGGCGTGCGTTAGGGACGCCTTCAACTTGTCGAGCGCATCCTGGGCCTCGGTGGTCCAGGAGAAGCGCTCGTGCTTCTTGATGAGGCGATAGAGGGGCAGGCCCTTCTCACTGAGCCGCGAGATGAAGCGGCTCAAGGCGGCGAGGCACCCCAGCACCTTCTGCACCCCTTTGAGGTCCCGGATCGGACCCATTCGTTCGAGGGCCGCAACCTTTTCAGGGTTGGCCTCGATTCCCCGCTGGGAGACAATGTACCCCAGGAGCATGCCTCGCGGCACTCCAAAGACACATTTTTCGGGGTTTAACTTGACCCCATTGGCCCGTAGGCAACCGAACGCGACGGCGAGGTCGCCAACCGGGTTGTCCGCCTTCTCGGTCTTCACGACGATGTCGTCCACGTATGCTTCGACCGTTCGCCCGATGTGATCCCCAAAAACGTGCTGCATGCAGCGCTGGTATGTTGCACCCGCGTTTCTGAGGCCAAATGGCATCGTGACGTAGCAGAACGTCCCGAACGGTGTGATGAACGAAGTCGCGAGCTGGTCGGACTCCTTCATCTTTATTTGGTGGTATCCGGAGTAAGCATCAAGGAAGCAAAGCAATTCACACCCAGCCGTTGAATCAACAATTTGATCAATGCGTGGCAAAGGAAAAGGAACTTTAGGACATTCTTTATTAAGACTAGTGTAGTCTACACACACTCGCCACTCCCCATTCTTTTTCTTTACAAGCACGGGGTTTGCTAGCCACGTTGGGTGGAACACCTCCTTGATGAATCTGGCCTCGAGAAGCTTCCGAAGCTCCGCTCCGATTGCCCGTCGCCGCTCCTCGTCGAAGCGGCGCAGCCGCTGCTGCACGGCGCGGGCGTTTGGCAGGATGTCAAGGGAGTGCTCGGCGAGTTCCCTCGGGATGCCTGGCATATCCGAGGTGCTCCACGCGAAGATGTCGGCGTTGGCGTGGAGGAAGTCGACGAGCACCACTTCCTATTTGGGGTCGAGGGTGGAGCTGACCCTCAACGCCTTGCCCTCGGGGGCTGAGGGGTCGAGGGGGACCCCCTTGGTCTGCTCCGCGGCCTCGAAGGTGCCAGCGTGCGTGGCGGCGGGGTCGAGGTCGTTGTTGACCATCTTCTCCAATGTATTCACCAGCGCTTCATCCAGCGCTAGTGCTTCTGCGTGTTCTACGCACTCGACGTCGCAGTCGAATGCGTGCTCGATGGACGAGCCGACGGTGATGACGCCGTTTGGTCCCGGCATCTTCATCTTCAGGTAGGTGTAATTGGGGACCGCCATGAATTTGGCGTAACAGGGTCGCCCAAGTATTGCGTGGTAGGCCCCTTTGAACCCCACCACTTCGAAGGTGAGGGTCTCCTTGCGGAAGTTCTTCGGGGTGCCAAACCAAACCGGCGGATCGATCGCCCGAGGGGCCGGACTCCTTGCCCGCGCGATGCCATGGAACGGCTTCGTGCCGGGCCGCACCGGTCCAACCCGATCCCCATCGAGCGCAACGTATGCGCGTAGAGGATGTTGAGGCTGCTACCTCCGTCCATGAGGACCTTCGAGAACCGTGCGTTCCCGATGATGGGGTCGACCACCAGCGGGTACTGGCCTGGATTGGGGACGCGGTTCGGGTGGTCCTCCCGGCTGAAGGTGATGGCGTCCTCCGACCAATTGAGGAAGGACGGAGGCGCCCTCTCCGCAACGAGGACCTCGTGCCGCTCCTTCTTGCGCTGGCGGGTCGACATGTCGACGGTTGGCCCCCCAAAGATGAGGAACACATTTTCAACGGCGGGGAAGCCGCCTGCGTCGCCATCGCCTCCGTCTTTCTTGGCCTCTGCCTCCTTTGCGGCGGCACGGCCGTAGAACTTCTTGAGCATATCGCACTGCTCAAGGGTATGGTGCACTGGGGTCTTGTGGTAGGGACATGGCTTTTTCAGCATGTCGTCGAACACCCCCGGGCCTCGAGGGGCCGGTCGAGGGTCCCGTCGGGCCGGGTCAACAGCGAGGGCCTCGGCATTGCCGCCGTCGCGCCCCTGCTTGCGCGCCTCGCTGCGCGGCTTCTTCCCCTTCTTGCCCCGCTTGTCGTTGCGGTGCGGCTCCTTGGACTTGCTGCCCTCCGCGGGCGCGTCCTCTGAGCGCTTGCCCTTCTTGCCGTCGAAGATCGCCCCCACGGCCTCCTCTCCGGAGGCGAAGCTGGTGGCGATGTCGAACAGCTCGTTGTAGTCCGCAGGCGGGCTGCATCCCAGCTCCCGTACGAGGTCCCGGCACGTGGTGCCCTCGAGGAAGGCATGCACGATCTCGGACTGCGCCATGCTGGGGAGCTCAGTTCAGCGCTTAGAGAAGCGCCGTATGAAGTCCCGCAGCGACTCGCCGGGCTTCTGCGTGCGGAGCGCGAGTCCCGGGAATTCCCGGGGGCACACGTACGTGCCCTGGAAGTTGCCCACGAATGTGCGGACCAGATCATCCCAGTTGTGGATCTGGCTAGCGGGCAAGTGCTCGAGCCATGTCCGGGCCGCGTCGCCCAGATGCAGGGGCAAGTTGCGGATGATGACCTCGTCACTGGTGGCCCCGCCCAGCTGGCAAGCTAAGCGGTAGTCGTTGAGCCATACGCGGGGGTCCGTCTCCCCGTTGTATTTGATGATGGTCGAGGGTTGGCGGAAGCGTTGGGGGAACGCTGCCGCGTGGATCTCCCGGCTGAACACACGGGTGCCCGGGGGCTCCGGCGTCGGGGAGCGGTCCTCGCCGCTGTCGTAGCGTCCACCCCGTCGAGGGTGGTAGCCCCTTGCGGCTCGTGCGTCCGCCCTACTCGTGCGTCTGGCGTTGATGACGTTGCGAGCGTCACCGTCCAGCGCCCTACGTGTGTCAAGGAGCCGCTCCTTGGCCGGCGTGCGCCCTTGGTCGGCGGGTCGCCCCGCCGGTCCTCCCCGCGTGCACCGAGGGGTTCGCCTCCCGGCGCGGCCTCGTCGTCCCACGCATCCCCCTGCCCGGCGGATGCGTGAGGGCGAGCTCTCGGCCTCGCCGGACGGCCGCTTGCTCGATGAGAGTTTGCACCTCGCGGTGCGGGTCTCGAGCCTCGGGGGTCGAGGGTGCCGGCATGGTCCGCGCGGCGGCGTCGCGGCGGCGATGAGCTTTTGGCTCGCCGCGCGGGGCGCGTCCGCGTTGTCGACGTTGGGGACGTTGTTGATGCGGTCGCGGACCCCGTCGGCCCGGCTCCCGTGCGCGCTCGCCGCGCGCGGAGGCCTCCCCCCGCCATTGAGGCGCGGAGCGGTCGCACCGTCCGGTATTCTTCCGCCGGCTTGGCCTCGAGCTCGCGGGCTTGGGCCGGCGTGCGTCGGCGTCGGCCCCGGCGGGAGCACTTGGCCCCGCGGCCGGGCGCGTGGCGATCCCCTGGGGCAGGGGTGACCTCCCCGCCTCTGGCTCCCGCCGCACCGGCGGCATTGGCCGGGTCGTTGGTGATGACGGCGTAGCACTCCCGCGCGGGGTCGTAGCTCCCGGTGCTGGAGTCGTCGGAGTAGCCGAACCAGTAGTCCGCAGCGTCTAGGAAACGCCGGAACACAACTGGGTCTGGCACGCCGGAGAAGTCCCACTCCGCGTACCCGTGGCGGTTGGCGGGTGGCAACGTGTCGACGGAGCCCAGGGACGATTCGTCCCCTGCTGAGGCACCGGGATTCCTGGCGACGAAGACGTGGCGGCCAGGTGGAACCCTGCGCATCGTGGTGTTGACGTTGGCGTTGTAGGCCGACGTAGCTCCACGTAGCCCGATGGGGATGTGCGGTCCGGAGACCGTGCGCTGTCCTGCCGGGGTGGTGGCGGTCGTGACGGTGGGCGCGCCACATTGAGTGGCGGCGCGCTCGGCTGCCGCCGCTCGGACCGCGCCCGGCGCGAGCGTTGTCCGGAGCGACGAAGGCGTCGTGGCGTCGATGGACCCGCGGCACCCGTGCCCGAGAGCGCTGCGCCGGAGTCGCGCGTGCGGCAGGGGCCTGAGCGGACCTGGCCTGACGCCGCGCGCGGAGCTCCCCACGGTTGGTGAGGCGCATGAGATAGCCGTTCCCCGTGGCCTGAAAGTTCAGGTCCCCGAAGCGAATTTCGAACCCGGCTGGGAGGGGGTCCGAGCTACCCATGCAGTAGCGTGTACCATGGTACTCAGTGCGGATCACCATGGAGGGAGTTGACGGAATGACCTTAGGCGCTCGCTCGCCCCACGGTGGGTGCCAACTGTCGGTGCGGAATATGGTCCCGACACTAACCAGTAGAAAGCGCCGAGGTCTATCCCTCAATGGTCGATGCTAAGCAACAATTGACACAGGGTTTTTATCCTGGTTCCGGCCGAGGGGGCCGTACGTCCAGCAGGGGTGTGCTCACGGCACTATATTACTTAGCACCGGGGGTGCCTGTAGTGGGGCGGCTACAAGCAAGGCGGGAGAGGAAGCGTGGCTTCCAAGTCCCTGGCTGAAGATATTGTGGGAGAATTGGAGAATGAGTACGTGTTGTGTGAAGGGTTCCTGTTCGTGGCCTTATGTGTCCCCTCGGCTGGGGGGTTCGCTCCCCCTTTTATAGATCAAGGGGGAGGCGGATTACATGCGCGCTGCACTATCTAGCTACGTGGGGAAGTGCGATGTGCTATGCTGTAGAGTGGGCGGCCGTCCGGGCGATCCTTGCAGCGATCTGGTCATCATGACCTAACTTGTACCCGAACAGTGGCGGTTCGAGGGTAGGAGAGCAGCGGATGGCGGTGATGTCCCCTGATAGGCTCGAGGGAGGTGCGCGCGCGGCTCGTACGGAGTACAGGAGTAGGCAGAACGGCGTTCCTTCCCGACGCGCTTCACAGGGCTGGAGTTGTTGCTACAGCGCCAGGCGTGCTCCTGCACGCGCGGGTACGGCGGCCATGCCGTTACAGTGGCAGGGATGGCGATTCTCCGGCCTAGCGCCTCCACCTAACCCTGTAGGGTCACAAGAAAGTGAATCGAGGGTGAAGCCGGCCCCCTTTCGAGGGCTCGTCGCGTCAGCCGTACTGGAGCAGGCGCACGGTGTCACGGGACTGACACCGGCCGCGCTGCACAGTCCCTTCCCACAGTGGTGGGGATGGGCTCCTCCCTGGGGAGTTGGTGCGGCGGCACCGGGGCGCGAGCCCCGGGCGCATGATGGCGCCGTCTCGCCGGTGTCAGGGCGTTAAATGCCCATGTACGGGGGCCGGCGCACGCGTGAGGGGAGCCCTCGAGCGTGGCCGACCCCGGCCGAGGGCGGGACGCGCCCTCGAGCGAGGCGGAACCCGCCCGAGGGGGAACGAGCCCTCGAGCGAGGTGGAACCCGCTCGAGGGAAGTGCTGCCCCTCGAACGGGGCGGAGCCCGCCTGAGGGGGCGCGCGTCCTCGAGCGAGGCGGAGCCTGCTCGAGGGGATTTCTAAGAGGGCCGCCTTGATGGGCCGTCGGGGTCCCTGCGGCGTGGGCCGTGTCCTGCATGGTTAGGCGCCTGCATGGTTAGGCTTAGCGTGTTTTGGTTTCATTGCGCGTTTCAAGTGAGGTTTTCCCCATTGTTTAAGGGGACCCCTAGGACTGTCCCCGACAAAACTAACCATAGCATACCAAACAAGCTCACAAGAACATATATAGCAACCCATGGTGAACAATGTATATAGGAGAAGCTTTTCCTATCCAATGCATATGATACAAAATGCATGCAATCTAAGATACAAGGATGCCTATACATCATGTTACATATGCAATGCCAAATGCAAGAAATGTACAAAAGAAAGCTACACATATGCTACAAAGGAGCTCCCACACACAAAGCTCACAAACCACCGGCTCCTCGAGGGGAGGCAAAAAGGGCTCGACACCACCGGCAAAAGAGCAAATGAGCACAAAACTCACAAGCTCCCCCTAAACACATGCACTAGGGCCAAAGAGCATACAAAGCTCACCCTACACACATGAGATAGAGAAGGAGCAAAACAAACCAAGTGGCTTGACCAAGGCCACACACTCGAAGGTCACAAAAACTCTTACTTCTATCACTTCTTCACAATTCACTCATCCTTGTCCACCATCCCCGAAAGTGATGCACCTACATGTCACCACCGGGGTATGAGGCCGAAGAACCACCCCCGATATCAAACAAATGTTCTCCGGGCCTCCTACCTGCAACTCAAAACCAAGAGCGAGAACGAGCAAATGACTCAACACTGGGGTTAGTCCCAAAGGTGTGAAACAGGTGTCGGGCCATTTCCTCAAAAGTAGGGTTAGCAACATTCATCCTACCCTGCCTATCAATACAGAGATCCATCCTGTCAAACCTATCAAACCTGGAACCACCATGGGAAAACGACTCCCGTCTCACTGGAGGAGTACGAGTACCACGAAAAAGAAAGCGTGGTCCGTAGCCCCTCTGAGACTCAAAGCTGCGACCTCTCCCAAACTCGTATTGATCACGAGGTGGAGAAAGTCCAGCAAACTCAACACCACCAGACTCAAAGTGTCTACCATCTGCATCGTAACCAAGGGAACTAAAACCACCAGCATCACGACCTCGAAAACGGAACTGCCCAGAAATCTGGGGAGGGCCGGTTTGACCGCCTAGCCAGGCCGGTCTGACCGCCCTTCCCTGGGCAGGGCCGGTCTAACCGCCTAGCCAGGCCGGTCTGACCGCCCTCTCCAGACCATCACCACGGCTACGGGATTTCTCATATCCCCATGCCGGATCCTTACGCACAAAGCCCTTTCCCTTAGGCAGTGGCATACGGGGCTCAGGCACACCATGAGAAGGGTGGTACCTGTCCTTGTTCGCCCACTCCTTAGCCATTCTCGCCTCTCTCTTTCTCTTATAGCAAAACTTTCTCTTGTGACCATCCTTCCCACAAAACTCACAATGGAAAAGGATTGGTTTGGGCTTAGGCTTGGGGTGAGACTCTTCACTTGGTTTCTCACTAGGATTTTCACTAGGTTGGTTTGGCTTGGATGCAAACTTGTCTTTGGGTGTGGGTTGTGGTCGAGCTGAAACATTCCCAAATTTCCTTTCTCTCTCACCACCGCCCTCACCAACCTTATCCAATCCCAAGGCCCAACCATCAAAGCGCTTACAGCTAGCAATCATCATACCAAGCTGAGGTTCTTGACTCGACAACCAACTCAGCGCTTCACGCAACTTATCATTCTCATCTTGCAAGCGACCAACACATTTTGCAAGATCCAAATTCTTCATAGCATGCATCTCACATGTAGAACAAGAAGTAGGAATAGGCACTTTCAAATCAGCCTCTAGCGAACCAATGCGAGAACGAAGCTCAACAATTTTCTCATGCAAACCCGGGCAAGAAGTGCAAGCACCAAGCAAAGTGGGTCTAGATTGTAGCTCAGCCAACTCAACCCTAAGCACATCTAGTTCCTCACACTTGGAGGCATACTTCTCCCTAAGATCAATCAAGTCAGCTAGGAAAGCAGAGCAATCAGCACAATCATTTTCATCAGAAACAACAGGGCTAGCCTTAAGCGAATCAATTTCAAGCTTGCTATCAAGAACCTGTGTTTCTAGCTCAGCCACTCTAGTCCTAGCATCCTCGAGCAAAGATCTAAGCTCCTTCCTAAGCTTCTTAGCCTCTCTAAGCATGTGATCGCGATTATCAAGTAAGTCAACCAACTCCTCATTCTCCTTGCGCAAAGAAGAGAGCTCATCACATACCTCATCCTCGGAATCCAAGTCCGAGGCATCCTTCTGGCTTCTCTTGCTACTCGAACTGCGAGCCATGCCGCAGAAGTCGTCCTTGAGGCTTACGCCAGTCACACAAAGGCCGTTGAGGTACTTGCCGAGGTTCTTCTTCTTCTTCTTCTTCTTCTTCTTCTTCTTCTTCTTGTCATCCTCTTCGTCTTCACCACTCGAGCTTGAAGACGTGTCCTCGGAATCGGACTCGATGTCACTTGATCTCTTCATCTTCTCTCGAGACCGTGTCTTGTTCCCATGTCCATGATCCTTCTTCTTGGACTTGTGCTTGTCGTGGTTGTTCACCTTTGGACACTCGGCGAAATAGTGTCCAGCCTTGCTGCACTTGAAGCATGTCCTCGTGTTCCTCCTCATGTTCACTCGGTTCTCGTGTAGCCTCTTGAACCGCCTCGTCAGGAGCGCCAGCTCGTCCTCTCCAAGCACGTCGAACTCCTCATCTGGCATAGACATCAAAGAGGACAAAGAGAACATCCTGGTGGATGGGTTAGTGTTAGCCTTTCACTTCGAACCACCAACGAGGGCAAGACTATGGGAATCAGTCGGACCCTCGAGCTTGGCAGTCATGCCCCTATCCACCTAAGCCGACTTGAGCTTCGAGAACAGCTCGTTCACCGTCAGAGTGTCATACTTCTCTGACTCCATAATGGCCTCGAACTTTCCGCCCCATATTGTACGATCCAAAGAGTGTAAGAGCTTGACAGCTCTATCATGATCATCGTACGGGAGCACGTCCACATTGGCCCTCACGTTGTTCACAACCACCGTGAACCTCTGAAACAAGGCATCGATGGACTCACCGGGGAGATGAGTGAAGTTCTCCTACTCTCTCCGGTAGGTCGCATACATCCGTGCCTGAACCTGGGCGTTCCCAACATGAGCCTCCTTCAACAGCACCCAAATCCTACAAGCCAAGTGCTCGGTGTGCACCCGATCGAACTCAGGCTGACACAAAGCACGAAACAAGTAGTCGACCGCCTTATTGTTGGCGTCGAATCTGTCCCTCGACCCTGGAGCGAGGAAATCCATCGGCTGGACATAGCCTGTGTCCACCGTGACGTCCCAAAGAGTCTGACCCTTTCCGCGGAGAAACGCACCCCCGCTTGCTCCACATCTGGTAGTTCTTGCCATCGAAGTGTGGAGGACCCGAACCCCATTCCTGGTACGCCATCCTTGGATCTTAGACTGGTTAGAGTCAACAAAGACCCAAACCGGCTCTGATACCACTTGAAGAACCGATTAGGCGACCAGAGAGGGGGGAGTGAATGGGAGCCGATAAAAATTCTTCTCGAGGGAGATTGAAACTCCGACAAGATGAACTAGCTCGGTCGAACCCCCGAAATCACACGCTCCACACTTCAACCTCCCGTTTTCCAAAACAACGTAGCCACTGGAGTGCTACTGGTCCTAGGAACAAACTCTACCAGCAACCACAACACACACGCAGCAACGACAGTGGAAACAACTTGAAAGCCGGCTAACCAGAGGGGGGCGGTTAGACCGGGTATAGGGGGCGGTTAGACCGCCTCCACCTGGTAACCAAGAAATCCTCCGAAACGCCTCTTTCGAACACCAAACCTCACCCCGGTTTCACCAACAAAGATATCTGGTCAAGGCCATGCTAGCTACCAGAAAATCTTGGCGAAAACCAAAACTCCACCCAGGGGCCTAGGGGCGGTTAGACCGGCTACCAGGGGCGGTCTAACCTCCTGTACCCGAGAACGAACTCCAACCAAGAACACCTAGCAAACCGCACGAGAACGACCCCAAATTTCACCCGGACGCTCCTCCGATCAAGGCGAACAAACTCACGGAGGAAAATCCGGTGAAACAAAACTTCGACCCGGAAACACCCGGGCGGTTAGACCGCACCCCGCAGGCGGTTAGACCGCCCCTTCCGTAAAACGAACCCGCGGGTCAAACCTCAACTTCCTCGCGCCCGATCTCCCGAATCACTCCACGGATTGCAGCAAAACTTCGGGAATAGCCGGGTTACCTCCCCGGGCAACCTCTACCTCAAAGGAATCGACCCGAAACGCTCACAATCAAGAGGAATCGAAGAAATCGCCTCTCTAGGTCAAGAACTCGCCCAACTCGAGAAACCACCAAATCGAGTCCGATTCAAAGGGGATTTGGGGGCAAAGTCACCAGCCAAAGAGGCACAAGAACCTCATACGTGACACCCACCAAAAACCCCAAGAAATCGTCCTCAAAACACCACCAACAAAGAGCTCCAAAAATCAACACAAAAGAGAGGAGAAAACCACCATGATGAACAACGTCGAACCATCTATACATGCCATGAAAGGTTCGTACATGGTCTAGCTTGCCACCCAAACATCCATCCCTCTCTCTAGATCTCACATGAAGCTCTCAAGCTAGTCCTCTAAAAACCTAAGGAAAATGGAGAACGAAAATGGAAAAACAAATGAGCTAGGGTTCCAAGAGTTGGCTGCCATCCACCCATCCAATGAGTATATATGGAGGCACCCAAAAGACTAAACTACCCTTCACTAATAACTAGGGATACATGCCCCTCGGGGGCGGATTTGGTAGTCTTCATGTCTTCACCATCGGACGGATGCCCGGCGACCGCAACCTGCTTAGCCTCGACGCAAGCCTTGCGATCCCGACGAGTGTCCTCCGCTTCGAAGCTTCTCGGCGCCGGCGGCCAGGGCGGTCAGACCGCCCCCCTTGGCGGTTAGATCGGCCCGGGAGATCTGACCGGCCCCAGGCGGTCTGACCGCCCCTCCTGGGCGGTTGAACCGGCCTGGGTGGCCTCAACCCCTCGTCGAGTCTTCGGCCTCGGTTTTCTGGCTCAACCGAGTAACCCAGTGGTTTTCTGGTGAACCACTGCAAACCCCGCGAACTCGGTGTAGCCTCCGCCAATCTCCACTAATGACTTGGCTCCCACGTAGTCCCGGCTCGTAGTTGGTTTTGAGGCTCTACCAAGAAACCATCCACGACTTCATCTTGCTGTTCATGCCACCATGCGGCCCGCACTTGACCCCACTGGCCACCGGGTCCCTCGAACGAAGCCTACTTGTCTTCTCCACACCTGGAGGCCTCACCGGCAACGACCTTTCGTGCTTGTTCTTCACCTGCACCAACACGAGTCAAGCCGCGACCTGCACCTGCAATACTTAGCCAAGAATCAGTCCACACAATGTTGTCAATCACTCATCACACAAGGAAGCGACCATCCACCGGTCCTCGAACCACACATGGTCCTCAATACTGCAACGCCGTGTGGGCCCTTGAAGACAAGTTCTATGGCAGCGAGCTCAATCACGTTCCCCACAAGTATAATGAGGAGGCAGATGAACTCTCAAAGATTGCATCGGGAAGAATCACCGTTCCCCCGAACATTTTTGCGCATGACGTCGCGAAGCCGTCCGTCGACCTCGGGATGCCACCCTCGAGTCAGGAGGAACCCTCGAGGGCTTCCTCGAACCCAGCGGGCGCGAAGCCCATGGACGAGGACCCCTCAAACGAGGCGTTCATGCTCTCCTTGCTCGAGGGCTACGACGCGGATGAACCCGAGTGTCGTATGGACCTCCCTGGGCCCACTACTGAAGGATCAGATGGCGACTAGAGAGGGGGGGGGAGTGAATAGGAGCCGGTAAAAATTCTTCCAAAAGAATCCGGCCTATACCCTAGACAAACCCCGGTCACACACAAGCGATGGATCGAATCACGCACCAATCGCCAAGACCATGAGGTTATGGATCAACCTCTAGCCTTAGGAACGAATCCTAGAAGCACACGCGGAAGCACTAGAAAGGGAAGAAAGGAATCGAAACAAACAGCACAGCACACGGCTCCTGGCGGACTATCCGGCCTGGCAGTGCGGACCGTCCGCGATGAACCGCGCGGACTGTCCGACCTGCTCCCGCGGACCGTCCGCGCCGACGTCGCGGACCGTCCGGCCCTTCCCGTGGACCGTCCGTTAAATCATACAGAACGAACCAAAGCCACCCACGAACCACGGACCGTCCGCGGGGAGCACGCGGACCGTCCGCCAGCACCCGCGGACCGTCCGCCCAACACCGCGGACCGTCCGAAACTCCGTCCAACCAAAAACCAAAATCGCGACGGATCGAAACGAAAGACGAGCAAGAACACGAAGAACACGGGACGAACCCTACCCGCGCGGACCGTCCGCCTGGTCCTCGCGGACCGTCCGCCAGGTGCGGACAGAGCTGAAAACGCCCGACCCCGAAAGTCAACTCCCCCAAATCATCATCGGATTTCCCAAACGGTTGAAGCTGTAGAGACAAGGGTTTGGGTACTTGAAAAGCGTCACACAAGGTGCTATAGCCCAAAAATCTTGCCTCCTAACTCCCTAAATCACCGGGAATCGCGAATCCTTTGATCACCACCAAAAGCTAGAGCACCGAACGAAAACTCACGAATCGAAGTGGTTTCCTGGCGTTTGAGGGCACAAGATCAAGCACAAAGATGCACAAGACATCTATCCATGTTTCCCTCAAAGAAATCCGGGGAGAAACCCATTCAAATCGGCGAAATCACACAGGGAACAAAGGCACGAAAACAAGCGCGAAAAGCCACGAAAAACAACCCCGAATCTTCTATACAAACCAGGAAAGATTCACAAGGTCTAGCATGCCGCCCTAGCATCCATCCCTCTCAACAAATCTCTCATGAAGCTCTCATGCTAGCCTAGAGAAAATAGGAAAGAAAATAGCTACGAAAATGAGAAAGAGGAGGGAGGAAATGAAACCCTAAGTCGCGGAGAGAGAGAGCCATCAACACACACTCATGGCTTATATATCAGGTCCCGCCGGAGTGGTAAATGACTCGACTATCCCTAACTACACTACTGGCGATACAACCCACGTAGGGGCATTTTGGTAATGTTTGTGGGTCTTGCCATCGGACGGCCACGCCTTTGCCGCACCCCGCGTCCTCCCGACGCAAGCCATGCGATCCCGCCGCGTGTCCTCCGCCTCGAAGCTTCCCGACACGCCCGGATCCCGTCTCCGTCGTGTTGGGCCCTCGGACTTGGTTTTGAGGCCCAAACCAAGAAACCGTCCGCCGATGGTTTTGTGGACAAACCACCAAACCCCGCGTGCTCGGTCCGGCCTCCCGCCAAACCACTTGACTTGACCGCCACCGTGCACCGGCTCACTTGTCCATGACTTCGTCTTGCTTGTGTCGCCACCATGTGACCCGCACCCAGTCCCCGCCGTCCACCGGGTCCCTCGAACCGAGCCAACTTGTCTCTCCATCTCCCGGAGGCCCCTCAAGGTCCGAAGACCTTTCGCGCCCGTTCTTCAACCGCAACAACATGAACTAGGCCGCGCAGCCTACACTCGCGCACTAAGCCAAGAGTCAGTCCAACACCCGTTGTCAATCACTCATCACTGAGGAGCGGTCATCCATCGACCACTGGGACGCTCCTGGTCCTCAATCTCCCCCTTGATGAGTGCATTGACAACACACAACGTGAAATGAAATTCAGAGTAAAAGAGAAAAGAAAAAAGAAAGAAAACAAATAAGCTCAACTCATGACCAAAACCGAAGAAAGGCGAAGAAAGGTCACAAGCCAAGCAAAGCACAAAATCCACACCGAAAACAGCAAGAAAGCTCCCCCTGAACAAATGCAAGCTCCCCCTGAACATGTGGATGCACACTTCCAAATTTCAGCTCACCTCTTCTGAATTTTCGTTAAGCTCACCTTTTCTCCCCCTTGTTGACAATGTATGAATCAAGGTGAAAATGCAGAAATGCAAAGCAAAGCATATAAACAACTACATGAGCTTCTCAAATAGGCCAAATTTAGTGTCAAAGGCTAAAAATGAGACAAAGATCACACACATGAATCATAGCATAGTCAAAGCATTGCCACAAGTAATATATGAAAATACAAGCACGTGACAAAGCAAAATTTTCAGATTTAAACAATTTTACCAAAAGAAGGCTCGCTTCACATGTAAAAGCCTATCCATGTCACACTTGAGCCACAAACATGCATACCATTCAAAGATCATACAGGGATATCAAATTCTCAGCAAAAGATCATTGCAAACACCCATAAAGCAAAGCATGTCATGTCAAAGCTCATGAGCCATGTGTCCACTTCGGGGAGACTTCTCCACTGGTGAACATCATGCAACATGTTTTGCACCCATATGTGAAAGATAAGACATTTTAAGCATAGACATGATGGATGGAGCATTTTTCAGGCATTTTACACTTCTTTTCAAGATTAAGTCATTTCATGGTACATGAAGTGCCTTTGCGGCAAAAAGAAGCTTATGCTCCCCCATGAATGCAACATAGGCTAAACATTCACAATGATATTCGGCCTTTGGCCCAAATGCAAGAACGGGCATCCAAGCACAATCTAAGCATGAAAAGCACATTTAGACCAAACTGTGACATGGATACACAACTACACACGAGTGGAGCAAATTTCATCAAAAAATAGTCAAGTTTAACATTTATTTCAAAAGGGGCTATCTCACCACACATATATCTCAAATATTCCAAGAGCATAGCCTCACATCACCATTTCTCCACACATATAACCAATATCTCACAAATAGCCAAAGAGACTCAAATATGGCATATGAAAGAAGCTCATCATCCTAAAATGCAATATGACACAAATGCAACATGATATATGACAAGATGGCTATCCTACCATGGTTTATACATCAAGCAAAGCATGTATATACATCAAAGTAAAACATGGTATGATACATATGATACAAAAAGGAAATCCCCCAAGAGTCAACTAGAAAGGGCAATAAACCCCAAGTTCCCCCCGCAAGCGCACAAATGTAGCTTGGTCGAGAGGCTTTGTAAAGATGTCGGCTAGCTGATCTTGGGTAGGGACATGGCTCAAAACAATGGTTCCTTTCTCCACATTGTCCCTCAAGAAATGATACCTCACCTCTATATGTTTGGTTCTGGAGTGAAGCACTGGGTTTTTGGCTACGCTTATGGCACTAGTGCTATCACAAAGAAGTGGGATCCGGGTGCACTCCTCACCAAAGTCTCTCAAAGTGTATGAAATCCACAACAAATGGGAACAACAACTCGCGGCAGCCGACATACTCCGCCTCCGTGGTAGACCGAGCTACACTAGACTCGCTTGCGGGAAGACCATGAGACCAACGAAGAACCAAGAAACCGACAAGTGCCGGAGGTAGACTTCCTCTCGACTCGACAACCACAAAATCCGCATCGGAAAAACCATGAAGAGACAGAGTCGAGGAGGAAGAATACCAAAGGCCAAGACCAAAAGGGGACCGTAGGTACCGAAGATCCTCTTGACGGCCTGTCGATGTGATGTCCTCGTCGAAGCCTGAAAACGAGCGCACAGACACACGCTGAACTGTATGTCTGGCCTCGTCGCCGTCAAGTAGAGGACGGAGCCGATCATGCTCCTGTACTCCCGCTGGTCCACTGGTTCTCCGTCCTCATCCGCATCCAAAGTGGCCGTACTCCCCATGGGAGTCGACATTGGCTTCACATCTTGCATCTGGAACTTCCTCAGCATGTCTTTCGTGTACTTGGTTTGGTGCACAAATGTACCATCCTTCATTTGCTTGATCTGCAGCCCAAGAAAATACTGCAACTCGCCCATCATGCTCATCTCGAACTCCCTGCTCATCTCATCTGCAAACTTGGCAACAAGGTTATGTGACGAGCCACCAAAGACAATATCATCCACGTATATTTGAACAATCAGCAAGTCATTTCCATGCTTGAGGACAAACAAGGTTCTATCCACGGTACCCATCACAAACCCTCTGCTCAAAAGAAAACCTCTCAATCTCCCATACCAAGCACGGGCGCCCGTTTCAACCCATACGAGCCCTTTTCAACCCGTATACCCCGTGTGGGTACAACTCGCTCTCAAACCCCGTGTGGTCGCTTCACATACACCTCCTCCTCTATGACCCCATTCAGAAAAGCACTCTTCACGTCCATCTGAAACAACTTGAACCCTTTAGCCATGGCAAAGGCTAGAAGGATCCGAATCGCCTCAAGACGGGCCACAGGAGCAAAGGTCTCCTCATAGTCGATCCCCTCCTTCTGACTAAACCCCTGAGCAACAAGTCTGGACTTGTTCCTCACAACCATCCCATTCTCTCCCTCTTTGTTCTTCCAAACCCACTTGGTTCCTATGGGATGGCAATTTGGAGGTGGTTCAACTAACTCCCACACCCGGTTCCTCTCAAAATTTTCCAACTCCTCATGCATAGAATTGACCCAGTTTGCATCAGATAAAGCATGTCCAATGTCCTTGGGCTCAAAAGTAGCAACAAAAGCAGCATGAGCAAAATGAGAGGAATTCCTGGACCTCGACCGTGTAGTGCGTTCATCAATGTTCCCAATCATCTTCGACAGGGGATGCACTTCTTGAATCCACCGGGGAGCCTCACGCCTCGAGACTACCTCCCCCTCAACATCAGCTTCTCTCGCTTGGTCCTCTTGTTGCACCGTCGTTGTCCATAAAGTAGACGGTCCATGCTCCAAAGTGGTCGTAGGGGAAGTAGTGGGTACATGCTCAGCTTCAGGCGCATGGTTCTCCCCATCATCATCTCCAGCTTCATCTTTCTCCTCTTCAAAGAGGTCCTCGGCCATCTCTTCATCACCTGCACATTCAAAGCCAAGAGAGGTACATGGCATTGTCTCGTCGAAGGTCACCTCGCAAGTCTCCATGATTTTGTTAGTCTCAAGGTTAAGCACCCTATAGGCTCTAGAGTGGTTAGCATATCCAAAGAAAATACCATCACTAGACCTAGCCTCAAACTTGTCGAGTTTTCCCTTCTTCAAAATAAAACACTTGCAGCCAAAAACTCGGAAGTGACTCACCTTGGGTGCCCGACCATGCATAAGCTCATAACAGGTCTTCTTCTTGAAAGCTCGCAATAAAATCCTGTTGGAAACATGACAAGCTGTATTGACCGCCTCAGCCCAATACCTCCTAGGAGTCCTGTGCTCATCGAGCATCGTCCTAGCCATCTCACAAAGAGTCCGATTTTTCCTATCCACGACTCCATTTTGAGGGGGCACATAAGGGGTCGAATACTGATGTTCAAGACCTAGATCACGAAAAAAGGCATCAAAACGAGAGTTCTTGAACTCAGAGCCATTATCACTGCGGATAGCTCGAATAGCATTCCCATGCCTC
Source organism: Cenchrus americanus (assembly GCA_947561735.1). Taxonomy (NCBI): domain Eukaryota; kingdom Viridiplantae; phylum Streptophyta; class Magnoliopsida; order Poales; family Poaceae; genus Cenchrus; species Cenchrus americanus. Next base: position 197,294,232 of record OX387242.1, read on the forward strand.
TCGTTTTTCAACCTCACGATCAGATCTCGAACAAAGCCAAAATTCTCACTCTTATCCTCCAAGAAGAACACCCAGGCATAGCGAGAGTAATCGTCCACCACAACAAGGACATACCACTTCCCACCCACCGAGCGAACTCGAGCTGGCCCAACAAGGTCCATATGCAACAACTCTGTCGGACGCTCGGTCATGACATCGGTCAGGGGTGGATGGGGAGTGGCTACCATCTTACCATGCCTACAAGGAGCACAAACCAAATCCTTCTCAAGCTTCAACCTTGGCAATCCTCGGACAAGGTCAAGACTACTCAAGCGGGAAACCAAATCAAAGCTCAAGTGTCCCAACCGCCTATGCCATTTCCACAAATCAGAAGAAGGACCAGCCATCAAACAAACTGAGCAGGGACCCAAAGAACGAGAGAAATCAGCCCTGAAAATCTGACCCTCGGGGATGATCATACGGACAAGATCACCTCGAGAATCAAGCAAACGAGACTCGCCGGACTTGAAACGCACCTCAAAACCCTCATCAAGCAACCGAGAAACCGAAAGCAGATTAAAACCCAAAGACTTCACAAGAGCCACTCTCTTCAACGTTACCTTGTCACTCACATGCACAACACCCTCCGAAAGCACCCTACCTCGTCCATTGTCCCCAAATGTGATGTACATCTTTTCCTTCACTGGGGTGAGGCTGGAGAACCACTTCTTATCTCCGGTCATGTGTCGAGAACACCCGGAGTCAATCAACCAAATGTCCTCCAAGCCCCCTGCCTGCAGTCAGAAACAAGAACGAGAGTGAGCTAGCGACTCGACACTGGGGTTAGCACATAGAAAGTTAAACCAGTGTCGAGCCATCTGCTCAAAAGAGGGGTTAGCAAACATCACTCCCTTGCCACCAAACTTCCCATGTCCCATGGGAGGAGTACGAGCACCACGAGGGGGAAAACGTGGTTCGTAGTTCCTCCGGAACCCAAAGCTGCAATCATCTCCCCTAAACTCGTACTGAGGACGAGTAGGAGGACGTCCAGCAAAACCACCACGAGCCCGACCAAACCTCTAACCAGCACGCACACCATCATCTCTCCTGACAAACCTCTCACCACCACCTCTCTGTGGGAACCCCCTAACACTCCTCACACTTCCCACACCCCGTGGAAGTGGCACTCAAGGCTCGGGAATACCATGAGGCCGGCGATACTGTCTCGGTTCGCTTGCTCCCTAGCAAGCCTCTCATCCCTCTTCCTCTTGTAGCAAAACTCGCAAGATGCCTCTCCTTGCCACAATACTCACACCCGAAGGGGATGGGTTTTGGTTTTGGCTCGGCTTCTCTCTAGGCTTCTCACCCTTCTCACCCACAAACTTCACCGGTTTCGGAAATCATTTGTCTTAGGTGGGAATTTGGGTGGATCTTGGGTTGTGTCAAGCTTGTTGCAAAGGTGGTTGGGCTTTGGTGTGAAAGAGTTCTTGGGTGCTTTTGGGAGTGGGACTTGGATCTCTCCGATCACCTCAAACCCGGGGTTAGACTCAACACACTTCTCGTACACACTCTCCCCACTTGTTCTCTCCCACTTTCTCACCCAACTTCTCAAACCCCAAACCACGAACATCAGCTCTCTTGAACTCCTCAATCATGATTTTCAATTGAGGTTCCCGCCCGTACAACCAACCCAACACCTTCCTCAAATAATCATTTTCCTCATAAATGACATCCAAACGGGAAGTAAGTTCAAGATTACGCAAAGTGACTTCATCACAGCTAGAACATGCATTTGCAACAGGAGATTTCAAAGATGCTTCCAAAGAACTAATGGTAGAACGAGCATCGACAAGCTTAGCATGCATAGTAGGACATGATTTGCAAGCACCAAGCAAAGTAGCTCTAGCCTTAAGCTCATCATGTTCAGTCCTAAGAGCATCTAGTTGAGCCAAAATAGAAGCATTCTTCTCATTAAGCAGTTTGATCTCATTCAACCAAGCATCACATTCAACACATTCAACATCATCAGGGAGGAGTAGGAGCAAGTTTCAAAGAGTCATTCTCAAGTTTCAATTCAAGCAATTTTGACTCTAACTCTCCTACTTTCTCACTAGCATTCTCAAGCTGAGCCCTAAGATCTTTCCTCATCTTTTTGGCATCTCTCAGCACACTATCACGATTATCAAGCAAACCATTCAACCTAGCAATCTCAGCAAGCAAAGAGTCGGGGTCACGGTTTACCTCATCCTCCGAGTCGGAGTCGCTGTCTTCCTTTACACTCTTCTTGCTGCTTGAGCTATGGGCCATGCCACAAAAGCCCTCGAGCGCCACACAGCTCAGCCCGCTGAGGTTCCGGCTTGCACTCTTCATGCCATTGCGCCTCCCGGCGTCTTCATCTTCGCTGCTTGAGCTTGACTGCTCCTCGCTTGAGCTTGAGTCGACGTCGCTCGCGCCGGCCACCATCGCTCTTGCCTTGTTCTTCTTGTAGCTGCTCTTGCTCGGTCGCCGCTTGTCCTTGTCCTTGCTCTTGGACTTGTTGAAGTGCTTGCCCTTGGAGGAGTACTTGTCTTCACGCCTCGGGTGCGCCTTTTACTCGTTCACCTTGTACTTGTTCTCCTCCGCTTCCGGGCACTCGGCGATGAAGTGGCCACGCTTGCCACACTTGTAGCACGTCCCTGAGCTCCGCCTTGCATTCCTCCGACTCTCGTGTAGTCGTTCAAACCTTCTTGAGAGCAAGGCCGGCTCCTCCTCGCCCAAAGACATCAAACTCCTCATCCGGAATGGACATAAGAGAGGACAAAGAAAACTGTCGACAGGAAGCGTTAGATTTGCCCTTTGATCCTCCCACAAGAGCAAGACTATGGTCAGTCGAGCCCTCATGCTTGGATAGCAACTTCCTGTCAACCTCAGCCGACTTGAGCTTAGAAAAGAGGTCATCCAACTCAATAGTCAAGTAATGCCCAGACTCCTTGATGGCCTCAACCTTAGCATCCCAAACATTCGGGTCCAAGACATGCAAGAGCTTCAAAGCTTGATCATGCTCGGAGTACGGAAAATCCTCAACATTAGCCTTCATGTTGTTCACGATGGCGGTGAACCTCTGAAACATCGCATCAATGTCCTCACCGGGAAGTGGAGTGAAATTCTCATATTGCATCCGGTAAGAGACAAAGAGGCGAGCCTTCACATGGTTATCACCACCGTGAGCAACCAACAACTTTTCCCAAATTTGCCAAGCAAGATTCAAATGGTGAACACGCTCAAACTCTGGATCACACAAGCTCCGGCACAAGTGATCAACGGCTTTTGCATTAGCCTCATACTTGGCCTTGGCATCGGCATCGGTCACCATAAGAGTATGGATGTTGACCGGAATAGCATAGGTCTTGTCAAGCACAATAAAATCCAACAGCTTTCCTCGAAGAAAAATCATCATACGAGCCGCCCACTTGTGGTAACCCTTGCCATCGAAGTGCGGCGGACCGCCCCGCTCAACGTACGCCATCTTCGGATTCGAGACTTGTCAAAGTCGCAAAGAATCCGGCACCAAGCTCTGATACCAATTGAAGGATCAGATGGCGACTAGAGAGGGGGGGGGAGTGAATAGGAGCCGGTAAAAATTCTTCCCAAATAACCCGGCCTATGTCCTACTCAAATCCCGGTCACACACAAGCGATGGATCAAATCACGCACCAATCGCCAAGACCACGAGGTTATGGATCAACCTCTATTCCTAGGAACGATTCCTTGAAGCACACGCGGAAGCACGAAAGAAGGGGGGAAGGAATCGAACCAAGAAGCAAATCGCGCAGGCTCTGGCGGACCGTCCGCGCAGGAGGGGCGGACCGTCCGCAAAGGGCCGCACGGACCGTCCGGCCGGTACCGCGGACCGTCCGCACCCGAGCCGCGGACCGTCCGACCTGAGCCGCGGACCGTCCGTTAAATCACACCGAACGGACCAAAGCCACCCACGAGCCACGGACCGTCCGCGGGGAGCACGCGGACCGTCCGCCAAGCACCCGCGGACCGTCCGCCCAACACCGCAGACCGTCCGAAACTCCGTCCAACCAAAAACCAAAATCGCGACGGATCGAAACGAAAGACGAGCAAAAACACGGAGAACACGGGACGAACCCTAGCCGCGCGGACCGTCCGCCTGGTCCTCGCGGACCGTCCGCCAGTGCGGACGTAGCCGAAAACGCCCGACCCCGAAAGTCAACTCCCCCAAATCATCATCGGATTTCCCAAACGGTTGAAGCTGTATAGACAAGGGTTTGGGTACTTGAAAAGCGTCACACAAGGATGCTATAGCCCAAAAATCTTGCCTCCTAACTCCCTAAATCACCGGGAATCGCGAATCCTTTGAGCACCACCAAAAGCTAGAGCACCGAACGAAAACTCACGAATCGAAGTGGTTTCCCGGCGTTTGAGGGTACAAGATCAAGCACAAAGATGCACAAGACATCTATCCATGTTTCCCTCAAAGAAATCCGGGAGAAACCCACTCAAATCCGCGAATCACACCGGGAACAAAGGCACGAAAACAAGCACAAAAAGCCACGAAAAACAACCCCGAATCTTCTATACAAACCAGGAAAGATTCACAAGGTCTAGCATGCCGCCCTAGCATCCATCCCTCTCAACAAATCTCTCATGAAGCTCTCATGCTAGCCTAGAGAAAATAGGAAGGAAAATAGCTACGAAAATGAGAAAGAGGAGGGAGCAAATGAAACCCTAAGTCCCTGAGAGAGAGAGCCATCAACACACACTCATGGCTTATATATCAGGTCCCGCCGGAGTGGTAAATGACTCGACTACCCCTAACTAAACTACTGGTGATACAACCCACGTAGGGGCATTTTGGTAATGTTTGTGGGTCTTGTCATCGGTCGGCCACGCCTTTGCCGCACCCCGCGTCCTCCCGACGCAAGCCATGCGATCCCTCCGCGTGTCCTCCGCCTCGAAGCTTCCCGACACGCCCGGATCCCGTCTCCGTCGTGTTGGGCCCTCGGACTTGGTTTTGAGGCCCAAACCAAGAAACCGTCCGCCGATGGTTTTGTGGGCAAACCACCAAACCCCGCGTGCCCGGTCCGGCCTCCCGCCAAACCACTTGACTTGACCGCCACCGTGCACCGGCTCACTTGTCCATGACTTCGTCTTGCTTGTGTCGCCACCATGTGGCCCGCACCCAGTCCCGCTGTCCACCGGGTCCCTCGAACCGAGCCTACTTGTCCCTCCATATCCCGGAGGCCCCTCAAGGCTGAAGACCTTTCGCGCCCGTTCTTCACCTGCAACAACACGAACTAGGCCGCAGCCTACACCTGCGCACTAAGCCAAGAGTCAGTCAAACACCCGTTGTCAATCACTCATCACTGAGGAGCGGTCATCCATCGACCACTGGGACGCTCCTGGTCCTCACGCAGACCCGAGCTTCGACTAGGAGGACGTGGAGGACCCCGAGTACACTGCTCCAGACAGCGACTGCTTCAACGGCAACGAAGGTGTCATGTCACTCCCAACCATATAGATCCCATGTTGTTAAATAGTTGCTAGTGCTTTACTTTAATGCATTGATCTGTTGAATTGCATAACCCGTTTACTAGCCATGCCTTGATGTTTTGATATATCCTGTTTCCTTGCTCTACTACCTGCGGGACTAGCTACAGACCCCTAGCTAGTCCCTTACCTCAACTATCCATACTTTTGTTGCTTGATTATGGATGGTACTCTGGGCTGGCCTGAGATGTGGGTATCTCGGTGTGTTTCTAGCGTGTGTTCTGGGTGCATATCTCCTTGCTGTGTTTTGGCGGGAGCGAGCCGCTTGGTTACTTGGGAACGGCTGCTGAGGGAAGATGCAATCTGGCCTCTTACCCGAGGGTCGTGTCGTGTGGGATGGAGATGTTGAGTGCTCGCTCTCGGCCCCCTTAAGGACCGATCGTCAGTTGACCTTGTTTCGGATGACTATTTTCGTACAGACCGCCCGCCTTGTATTGGGCGGGGGTGCAGGGTGAGACTTGTAGTGGATAGCACCCTCATGCAGGATGATCGGTGTGATCGTGTCGGGAGTGGTCTTTCCCTCCTTAGTAGACTTTGCCCTGGCTAGGCCGGGGAAGGGTTCCACAGCTTCGAGGGACCTCTCGCGGGTAGTATGAGCTCTGCCGCGGAGGCTGGGCCAGGCTCGGAGATGCGAAGGGTACTATCCACTTACTTGAGCTTCGGCCGTATGGTAGGGTCGGACACCGGTGACGGCCGGTTCCGGTCCTATTCGGGCGGGTACGCCATGTGTACGAACCGCAACCTCTCGCAGTGTTAAACCTATAGCTATAGTCCGTGTCCACCGGTTATGGACGCTCTTTCGATCTCTCACCCGACTAGTTACATTTCTCTTGTGCTTCTTCTCTCCCCCCGAGTGTGTGAGCCTGGCTTCGGCCGTTGAGATGTGGGGATAGGAGCCGGTGGGCCCCACATCGCGGATGAGAGTTGGGTTCTGGATCGTGGTTGAGATCCGGTGTTTTGGTGTGGTATTCCTTGAGCGGGGTGTGGACCCCTGAGGTGTGTACCTCGGAAGCAGAAGCTTCCCCGAGGTGTGGACCTCCTAGCTGTATTCTGCTTACCTTGCACGTTGCACTACTGCTTTGCTTAAGCTTTCTACAGCCAGATTAGGGATATCTCATGCATAGTAGAATATACACCGCTTTTGCCTCTTTGTTGGGAAGGTCGACATGACCTACCCGCTTATCGGGTAGACCCCGGTGACTCGACGCGGCCGGGACTACGACTTCGACAACGACGGTTGGGTGGACTAGAGCTCTTCCTACACTTGAGCCGCCCGCGGTTATGGAGTTTCCCGCGCTTTCATGGAGCCGCTGCTAGACGTTTTATTTATGTTTGATTCAGTCCCGATGGACTTGTACCCGGCATGTGCCGAAGAGATGTACTCTGGTTAATGTAATAAAATAAATGTTGTACTCTACTTTATTGTTTTTATCTTTCTGTATGGATTTTTGGCATCGCTGAGACAAGGATTGCACGTGGTAGCCCTCCTGGGACCACCACCGAGGTGCTAAGATTCGGGATTCCGTTCGCAGAAATCCGGGTCGTTTCAGTTGGTATCAGAGCCATGCTTGACTGTAGGATGAGCCCCAGGAATGGTCGATAGCATAGGAAGCCGTTTTTGAACCTTGAAACTTTATATAAACCCCTTGGCTTCCGTATGTATATAACTATACTTATATATATGCATTACCTTGATTAACTTTCACTGACTACCTTACTAACTACGCTCTAACAACGTTGTGCAGATGGCGGAGGAAGCGTGGGTCCCTTTGGAGTCGGACGGCGGGGAAGATCGGAGGCTTCGCCACTTGCCGAGGGAGTGCCCCGGAGGCGGCTGGAGTAGGGACCGACCGAGTCGCCTACAAGGGGAGGACCATGGGGCACGGGGAGCGGACACCCACTTTCCCCGACCGTTACGGTGTCGGCGGACCCACGGGTACCGCAGTTCAAGGAGGTTAAGGTGCCTTTGTTTCGAGAGTTCGACCACGGAGGCACACCGGATCGGCGCACGCGAGGCTCTCAAGATGGTTTGTGTTCAGCTCAAGGAGAAGCTCAAGGACACCCCGTTCAGCGTGCTTCCGACAGGGATCTACGACCTGGGTCGCTGGGACACGAGCGACTGAGCGCAGTACCTTGAGGTGACTGCTGTGGAGGAGGACAAGAAGATGCACGCAGCCAGACGGTGCATCCTGGCTCAGGACCAGGCGCTTTTCTGGGCAGACAGTGAGATCGTGTACCTTCGGTGGAAGTGGGATGATACCCTGCGGCGGGTTCAGGACCTGAAGATGGAGAGAGAGGATTTGCTTGACCGGTTGGAGGAGTCGCACGAGAGGAACGGAGAGCTGGTACAGCTTGGACCGGGCGGCGGCCACGGCCCGGCACCGAGAGGGACGCCAGGAGGATCGCTACACTGGAGGCACGGCTGAGGGCAGAGCAGGAGTTGCACCGGGCTACAGTGGAGGCCACGCGTGAGGACAGAGTGAGGCTTGCAGAGGCGAGGGACCAGTTGGAGTCGGTTGGAGCTGCAGCAGCTGACTATCAAGTCAAGGTGTGGGACCTTCAGGAGTCGAGTCGACACAACTACCACCACCTGTGTTACCTCGGTGGACTGGTCTACGAGGAGAGGGACCGAGCAGCCAGGACCCGCACGGCCTGGGAGCGTTCCGACCAGCAGAGGCTGAGAGAGTTGGAGGAGCTCTCCGCGCAGCTACCGCCCAAGAAGAGGCCCCGACTGAGGACAGAGACCTTCGAGCTACCCTCGACGCTCCTACCACGTGTGCGCCCGTACCCGAGTGGTTCTCAGGACACAGCAGAGATGGACCGTGCTCTTCAGGATACTCGAGACTACTACGGAGGACCGGCGATCAGGGTGCCGGGTTACCCAGGGACTCACTCACCGCTGTTCTACTCGGTTCCACCAGAGTCCAGCCCAGAGGCACCGCAGTGTACCCCGTGATGGGAGTAGAGATCTAGCAGTAGATTCTGAGTCGTTGTAATGAGTTAGATGTGATGCTGCCGCTCGTGTTGTCATGCCTGTAGTAGCTACCCCATGATGTACCATGCGTTAGCGTGATGTGTTGCCGTGCACCCTCGAAGGTCGTTGGAGTAAACCTCGAGGTGCACCCCTTTTGTATGGTGGCATTGATTGAGTGACATGGATCTTCATGGTTTCTTTCGGATTTCATGCTTCTTTATGTCTGTATGAATTCTTTGACTGTTAGCAGGATTACTCCTTTTATAGTTAATAACCTTAATAGATTTATTCTCCCTACCACTACTGACTCTTGCAACTGTAACAAATGTCGGGAGCAAGGAGGTCCGGGCGACACCTGGCCCGTTTCGAGGAGGTCGCTGGGGACGACGGAGGGGAGGATGCCCCTAACCCAGCGGGAGCGAGAGGCCGCGGACGCCGTGGAGGTCACGCGCCACGAGGCGGGCTCCGCGGAGGCCTGGTAGGCCGCGTAGGCCGAGTAGGCCGAGTTGGCGGTCGGGGAGCCGCGCACGACGACGAGGGAGCTCAGGAGCAGGAGCTCGAGCACGAGTAGATACCCCAGCCCGAGGGAGGAGCAGGCCAGGCTCAGGGACACGAGGTGCCACCACCGCCACCTCCCTCGAACTTGGCTGACGTGATGGCAGTACAGACTCAGCTGATGCAGACGATCACCCAGATGCTAGCTCAGAACAACAACAACAACAACAACAACCACAGGGGTCAGAACCGCAACGCGCCAGAGGGTTTCCAGAAGAAGGTTGAGAACTTCAACAAGCTGCGACCGCCTACCTTCGACCACTCAGCAGACCCGATGGACGCAGACAACTGGCTACGTGAGATTGAGAAGAAGCTGGAGCTGACTGAGCTCACTGAGGAGGAGTGTGTGACCGTGGCCGCGCACCAGTTGGTCGGCACGGCCAGTGCGTGGTGGGACAGCTACTGTGACTCGCACCGGGACCCGTTGCACATCGGGTGGGACGAGTTTGTGGAGGCCTTCAGGAGCCACCACATCCCTGATGCAGTTATGGACAGGAAGGCTGACGAGTTCAGGCACCTCAAGATGGGAAACATGTCAGTGCGGGTGAGTACGCCAACCGCTACCGGAGCCGATGAGGTACGTGCCGGACGACACCGACACGAGAGAAGAAGAAAGTCTACCGGTTCGGGAAGGGGCTGCACAAGGGGATGGCACACCACTTGTCCGCACACGACTGCCCGACACTTCGCTCCATTATCGACAAGGCACTGATCGTGGAGAGGTCAAGGCTTGAGTACATGGAGGTTCGTGGAAGCAAGTCCAAGCGCACAGACCAGGCAGGACGCTCAGGACCACCTCAGAGGCAGAGGACAGGTTACGCTCAGGGCCACCAGTCACAGCAGAGGCACCACGTCACTCAGTCTCAGCCCGCGAGCGAGGCCAACCCGAGGGGAGTGGAGGACAGAATAGCTGGAAACCGAGACCACCACCGCAGTCAGCAGACAGATCCAAGTTGACTTGCTTCAATTGCCGTCAGGTTGGGCACAAGTCGTTCGAGTGTGCACAGCAGGCGCCACCGGGGAGACAGAACCGCAGCTCTCAGTTCCAGACCCCAGCCAAGCCACCAGCACCAGGAGGACAGCCACCCCGTACACAGCAGAGGACTGGTCAGCCGCCAGCTACACGAGGCCGTCTGAACCACCTCACCGCCGAGGATGCAGCAGCCGCCCCGACGTCACACTTGGTGAGTTCCTTGTTGACTCAGTTCTGGCAACTGTTTTGTTCGATACTGGAGCTCAGTTTTCGTATATTTCTACCAAGTTTGTTAAAGAAAGGTCTTTACCAACTAAGCCTCGACCAAGGCCTATCTTGACTAGCTCTCCGCTAGGGGAGAAGAGGAGTACGTTAGAGTGCAGGGGAGTGAGGATGGTGTTTGAAGGGCAACAGTTCACGGCAGACTTGACAGTTTTGGAGTCTACCGGGATAGACGTGATCCTAGGGATGGATTGGTTGGCAAAACACAATGGGATAGTCTCTTGCAACCCCAGAGTTATACTGCTAGAACACCCCAGTGGGACTATAGTGCGGATCGAACCACAGAGTCCGAAGGCTGCTACGATGATGTGCAACATGAGTGGGAAAGAGATTGAAGAAATCCCAGTGGTCCGTGAGTTTCCGGACGTGTTCCCGCAGGAGCTTACGAGTTACCCCCAGACCGGGACGTGGAGTTCGTGATTGAGCTGATGCCGGGGGCGGGGCCCGTTGCAAAGAGCCCGTACCGGATGTCGTCTGACGAGCTGGACGAGTTGAAGAAACAGCTCAAGAAGCTGCTCGAGCAAGGGTTTGTTCGCCCGAGTGCCTCACCGTGGGGTTCACCAGTGCTCTTCGTGGAGAAGAAAGACGGCACAAAGAGGATGTGCATTGACTACCACACGCTCAACTCGATGACAATCAAGAACAAGTACCCGTTACCCAGAATCGAGGATTTGCTGGATAGACTCAAAAGGGCAAAGTTCTTCTCCAAGATCGACCTGAGGTCAGGCTACCACCAGATGAAGATCCGAGAGCAGGATATACCCAAGACAGCCTTCACCACACGTTACGGCTTGTACGAGTTCGTGGTGGTTTCTTTTGGGCTGACCAACGCCCCTGCTTACTTCATGAACTTGATGAACAAGGTCTTCATGGAAGAGTTGGACAGGTTTGTAGTGGTGTTTATCGACGATATCTTGATCTACTCTGAGACCATGGAGGAGCACGAGGAGCACCTGAGGGTCGTGCTAGAGAGGCTGAGGCAGCAGAAACTGTACGCCAAGTTCAGCAAGTGCGAATTCTGGATGGAGAAGGTCGCGTTCTTGGGACACGTGCTGTCAGCAGAGGGGATAGCCGTGGATCCGTCCAAAGTAGAGTCAGTGACCAAGTGGGAGCAGCCGTTAAACGTGACAGATGTCAGAAGCTTCCTTGGGTTGGCAGTGTTACTACGGAGGTTCATTGAGAACTTTTCCAAGATCGCCAAGCCGATGACAGAGTTGCTCAAGAACAACACAAAGTTCGAGTGGTCAGGAGCGTGTGAGAAGAGCTTTCAAGAGCTGAAAAAGAGATTCACCACAGCCCCAGTGCTTACCTTGCCAGATATCAAGAAAGACTTTGTGGTCTACTGTGACGCTTCAAGGCAAGGACTCGGATGTGTGCTGATGCAGGAAGGGAAAGTTGTGGCTTATGCTTCCGTGCAGACCGAAGAAACACGAGGAAAACTATCCGACACACGACTTGGAGTTGGCAGCTGTTGTGCATGCACTCAAGATCTGGAGGCACTACCTGATAGGTAACAAGTGTGAACTGTTCTCCGACCACAAGAGCCTGAAGTACTTCTTTACCCAGACAGAGTTGAACATGAGGCAGAGGCGATGGTTAGAGTTGATCAAGGACTACGATGTCGAGATCAACTACCACCCAGGCAAAGCTAACATCGTGGCAGATGCACTGAGCCGGAAAACATATTGCAACAACGTCATGGTAAAAGAAGAGCAACCTGCTCTGCATGAAGAGCTAGAGAAGCTGAGAATTGAAATTGTAGACCAAGGCCAAGTCAATGTGATGCAAGTGACCTATGACCTGGAGGAACGAATCCGTACAGCCCAGAAGTCGTGTGCAGAAATCAAAGCCCTGCGGGATCTGATGAAACAGAGCAAAGCAGAGGACTACCGGGTTGATGAACAAGGTACTGTGTGGTTGAAAGAACGGATCTGTGTACCACAAGACAAGGCACTCCGGGAACAGATCATGAGAGAAGCTCACGACTCGAGGTACTCGATCCACCCGGGCAGCACCATGATGTACAAGGATCTAAAGGTCCGATATTGGTGGAAGGACATGAAGAAGGATATAGCACACTACGTGGCCTGTTGCGACACCTGTAGCAGAGTAAAAATCGAACATCAGAAACCTGCTGGTTTGTTGAAGCCGTTGGCTATTCCAGTATGGAAGTGGGAGGACATTTCCATGGACTTTGTGGTGGGACTTCCTCGAACACCAAAAGGGAACGACTCAGTTTGGGTCATAGTGGACAGGCTGACCAAAGTGGCTCACTTTGTGTCGGTGAAGACCCGGTACGCAACCGAGAAGTTGGCAGAACTGTACGTAGAGCACATACTCAGGCTGCACGGGGCACCCAGAAGTATTGTATCTGATCGAGGGCCACGCTTGTCTCCAAGTTTTGGCGCAGCTTCCACAAGCTTATGGGCACCACTCTCAACTACGGCCACGACTTTTCACCCACAGACCGACGGTCAGACAGAGAGGGTCAACCAGGTCTTGGAGGACATGCTACGAGAGTGTGCACTCACCTATGGCACCGATTGGGAGAGCAGTTTGCCGTTTGCAGAGTTCTCGTACAACAACAGCTTTCAAGCAAGTCTCCGGATGGCACCTTTTGAGGCCCTCTACGGGCGGAAGTGCAGAACCCCGCTAGCTTGGTCAGAGGTGGGAGAGCGGACACTGTTTGGGCCAGCAATCATCGAGGAAGCAGAGGAGAAGGTTGAGAAAGTTCGTGAGAACCTGAAGATCGCTCAAAGCCGTCAGAAGAGCTATGCCGACAAAAGAAGAAGAGAGTTGACTTTTGCAGTTGGCGACCGAGTGTACTTGAAAGTCTCACCGCTTCGAGGAACTAAGAGGTTTTTGGTGAAGGGAAAACTTGCACCGAGGTACGTAGGGCCGTACCCAATTACCCGAAGGATTGGAAGTTTGGCCTACCAGCTTGCGCTACCCGAGACAATGGCAGGAGTTCACCCAGTGTTCCACGTGTCACAGTTGAGAAAGAGCGAGAAGGCAGTGGAGGCTAAGCAAGTGCCCATGGAGTTGCTTGATCTGCAAGACAACCTTGAGTATGCAGAGTATCCTGAGAAAATCTTGGACCGAGCTGTCAAGGAGACAAGAAGAACAACTATTCCTTTCTGTAGAGTGTTGTGGAGCAACCATACAGAGCGAGAAGCGACGTGGGAGAAGGAAGCTGATCTCAGGACAGAGTACCCGCACTTGTTCACGGAGGAGGTCGAGGACTAAATCTCGAGGACGAGATTCTCGGTGGTGGGGGAGAATGTAACAACCCAGGAATTTAGGTGTGTAAAATTTGCAAAAAATTAAAACTTTTTGCTTGAATTTGAGTGCTATAAATTTTTGAACCAAATTGCTAGCCCTTCTCTAAATTCTCCACCAATTTATCCAATTTATAAAACATATATTTAAAATATGGTAAAATATGTGTGTTGGTTTTTCTCTGGTTCTTTGGAGTTCAAATGTGTGAAGTTTGAATTTGAGTGGGAATCAAATTCAAACTCTTTTTCAAACCCTAGCTCAAAGTTTAATCCTTTAATTTGCAAATTACCCAACCAGTGAGCTGGGCCGCTTCTTCTTTCCTTTGCTTGGCAGCCGGCCCAGCCCACATCCCCATTCGGCCCTTTAACCCGCGCAGCCTCTACTCTCTCTTCTCTTTCTCTGTCGCGTGGACCCCAGGCGTCAGCGCTCACCTATCCTCATCCACCACGCCAGCTCACCCGAACCACCCCCCTTGCGCCGCCGGTCTCGCCGCACCCGCACGCGCGGGGCGGGGTGCGGCCGGCCGCCCGGCCGGCACGCACGCCGAGGACCGGTGCGCGTGGGCACGACCGGGTGCGACCGAGGGGAAAGGCTAAGGACGGATATGCCCCGCTCCGCGGGCACCCGAGGCGCTCCAAGCCGCGGCCTCAGGCGCCACCTGCCCCGTCCGGCGGGCGACCAGGGGCTTGGAGGGATTTTCCCCTCGAGCTGCCGCGGCGTTGATTCAAAAAGAGAGGGCCGGTGTGGCACGGGGGCAAAGCCACCCACCCCCTCTTGGGGTTTCCTCTTCCACCGCTCGGCCGTGTGCACCGGATTGAGGGAGAAGGCGGGCGCGCCACCGCCGCGCCACGCCGTTGGGGAAAGGAGCGGGGCGCGCGCGGCCGCGTCGCGCCGGTCGAGGAAGGAGCCGAGGACCGGACCGGGGGCAAGGACCACTTCACCGCCAAGGAACGCCGTGCCGCGCCAGAAGGGGGAAGACGTGCACCAGCCGGGGACAAGGAGCAGGAGCCGAGGCGGCGACCACCGGCGTGAACCTCTACTTCGCCGTCGTACATCTCTCCACCGAGCCGGCCACGACTCCACCGCCGCCCCGAAGTGAGCAACACCGCGGCCACCTTATCTCCTTCCCTCCTCCTTGAGCTCTCCTCTGTTTTGCGCCGACGGCGTTAGGGAGCACCGTCGAGCCGCCATGCCTGGTTGCCGGCTGTCGTGCCGCAGGACTGCCGTGTCGCGCTCGTGCGAGCTCTCGGGCCTCTCATGCCCCCGGCCCGCCGGCGCCACACGAGGACCGTGTATGTGTGCCGGCCTTCGCGCCGGGCTTTTTGTGCGGGGGCGAGAGCGCCGCCGTGTCGCCGCGCGGCGCGCGCGCATTGGTTACCGGGCGGCCGCGCGCGTGCGAGCGGGCGGGGACGCGCATGGCACGTGTGGATGTACCGGGCTTCGACCCGTGTTTGCGTGCCGATGAGGATTGGGGCCGTCGCGCCGTGACGCGCGCCGGCGGCGGGGGCATCGTGCCCGGCTACGGGACGACGCGCCGCTCGCCGCGCGCGAGACCACGGGTGCGAGCGCCCGTCGGCCGGCACACCCCGGTGCCGTGCCGTGCGATTCGACCCGAGGGTGATGGAGTCCGGGCGTTAGCCACCCGACCGAACGCCGGCGGCGCACCGCGCGGCCGCGGCGCCGCCAGGGCATTACGCCGAGCACCTGGGGTGCGCGTTGTCCCTGAACGTGATCCACCTGAGAAACGGGCTGCCGGCCGGATCTGGGCTATGAGCCCAACAATCTTTTCCTCAGCAGGTCGTCGGCCCGGTACGGTTGGTAGTAGGGGGATATTTTGTAGACTTGTGAAGGAAGTTGGTGGGCTGTGGAGCCTGGGCCATTTTGGGCCGAAACCCGTTCCGGGCGGAAACGAGTCCGCTGGGCCACCCACGGCCCAGCATCTTATCTGGCCTGATGCAGCCTGTTAAACCCGGGAGGCTGACGTCATGCTGACGTCAGCAGCGTATTTTTTCTGAAAACCCCTTTTCTTTTCTGTATAAAAATTCCAGAAAATGTTTTTAACCTTTAAAAATTCATAACTAATTCTAGGGAGCTCAGAAAAATACAAAATTAATTTCTATAAATTCGTAATTGCGAAACCTTGCTGATTGTAAGTAGTTTGGGTTCTTTTGGATCTTCTAAATTGATTCTTATTTGGAGTTCTTGCTTAGTTGTGCACCGTATTCTTATTTTCGCGTCGAATCTCGTGCCGCAGACCCGAGCTTCGACCAGGAGGACGTGGAGGACCCCGAGTACACTGCTCCAGACAGCGACTGCTTCAACGGCAACGAAGGTGTCATGTCACTCCCGACCATATAGATCCCATGTTGTTAAATAGCTGCTAGTGCTTTACTTTAATGCATTGATCTGTTGAATTGCATAACCCGTTTACTAGCCATGCCTTGATGTTTTGATATATCCTGTTTCCTTGCTCTACTACCTGCGGGACTAGTTACAGACCCCTAGCTAGTCCCTTACCTCAACTATCCATACTTTTGTTGCTTGATTATGGATGGTACTCTGGGCTGGCCTGAGATGTGGGTATCTAGGTGTGTTTCTAGCGTGTGTTCTGGGTGCGTATCTCCTTGCTGTGTTTTGGCGGGAGCGAGCCGCTTGGTTACTTGGGAACGGCTGTTGAGGCAAGATGCGATCTGGCCTCTTACCCGAGGGTCGTGTCGTGTGGGATGGAGATGTTGAGTGCTCGCTCTCGGCCCCCTTAAGGACCGATCGTCAGTTGACCTTGTTTCGGATGACTATTTTCGTACAGACCGCCCGCCTTGTATTGGGCGGGGGTGCGGGGTGAGACTTGTAGTGGATAGCACCCTCCTGCAGGAGGATCGGTTTGATCGTGTCAGGAGTGGTCTTTCCCTCCTTAGTAGACTTTGCCCTGGGCGAGGCCGGGGAAGGGTTCCACGGCTTCGAGGGACCTCTCGCGGGTAGTATGAGCTCGCCGCGGAGGCCGGGCCGGAGCTCGGAGATGCGAAGGGTACTATCCACTTACTTGGGCTTCGGCCCGTATGGTAGGGTCGGACACCGGTGACGGCCGGTTCCGGTCCTATTCGGGCGGGTACAGTTGTACAACCTCTGCAGAGTGTTAAACCTATAGCTATAGTCCGTGTCCACTGGTTATGGACAGTCTTTCGATCTCTCACCTGACTAGTTACATTTCTCTTGTGCTTCTTCTCTCCCCCGAGTGTGTGAGCCCGGCTTCGGCCGTTGAGATGTGG
The DNA here is from genome assembly GCA_947561735.1 of Cenchrus americanus. Taxonomy (NCBI): domain Eukaryota; kingdom Viridiplantae; phylum Streptophyta; class Magnoliopsida; order Poales; family Poaceae; genus Cenchrus; species Cenchrus americanus. The sequence continues at coordinate 197,311,096 of OX387242.1, forward strand.
GGATAGGAGCCGGTGGGCCCCACATCGCAGATGAGAGTTGGGTTCTGGATCGTGGTTGAGATCCGGTGTTTTGGTGTGGTATTCCTTGAGCGGGGTGTGGACCCCTGAGGTGTGGACCTCGGAAGCGGAAGCTTCCCCGAGGTGTGGACCTCCTAGGCCGTATTCTCGCTTACCTTGTACGTTGCACCGTCGCTTTGCTTAAGCTTTCTACGGCGGATTAGGGATATCTCATGCATAGTAGAATATACACCGCTTTTGCCTCTTTGTTGGGAAGCTGACATGACCTACCCGCTTATCGGGTAGACCCTGGTGACTCTGACGCAGAGCCGGACTACGACTTCGACAACGACGGTTGGGTGGACTAGAGCTCTTCCTACACTTGAGCTGCCTGTGGTTATGTAGTTTCCCGCGCTTTCATGGAGCCGCTGCTAGACGTTTTATTTATGTTTGATTCAGTCCCGATGGACTTGTACCCGGCATGTGCCGAAGAGATGTACTCTGGTTAATGTAATAAAATAAATGTTGTACTCTACTTTATTGTTTTTATCTTTCTGTATGGATTTTTGGCATCGCTGAGACAGGGATTGCACGTGGTAGCCCTCCTGGGACTACCACCGAGGTGCTAAGATTCGGGATTCCGTTCGCGGAAATCCGGGTTGTTTCAGTTGATGACATGAATTAACACTTATCCTCGATCAAGGGTATGGTCGTTGGTCTTGTGCTTCGTGTGGGAAAAGTTGTACACCCCTGCAGGGTAAACTCTATTGCAATAGCCTCGCTCCCGGGTTAAGGAGCACGCTCTTGAAATTTGCATTCAATGTAGAGTTTCGGATGGAGTTCTCGAAAGATTGAGCTTAAGATCATGATATCACTTTACTTATTGCAATTTACTTGATGCTTGATGTAGAGATCATAGAATGCTATGTCTTTTGCTTATTACAACTTGATAAAAATGTAGATGCTTTTATGCAAAATAATTACCCATGTCATTCCTTGCTACTTAACCAAATGCATACTCCTTGAGAGTCGGGCAAGTATAAACCCATATGTGGATAAATCCTGTGGAGTACCTTTGTACTCACGGTGCTGCCGATAAGTTGATTGTAGGTGAGGTGCAGTCGGAGCCCATCTTTGGGTACTTCCTTGCCGAGGACGTAGGTCTGGGGAGGAAGTAGGTGGCCATGGTTTAGGAAGGGCACTATCGGCATATAGTGCTACCTTCTTATTTTGTTATGTATCGTATGAGAGCGATGATGGAACTTTCCGCTGCAAAACTCTAAGACTTATTGTAATGTAAACTTGAACCTATCCTTGTACTGTGATGGACTATGTTTGGATTTCTATGTGTTTATGATGTTCAATTTGTTGTGCTTAGTGGGGTGTGTATAAATCCTGGGCATTGCTCATGACACATCTCAAGGACGACCAGAGTTATTCCTCTTTAATTGAGTCGGTCAATAGTGATGACTAGATTAAATGGGATTAACTTGGAGGTTCCTCACAGTGTGGCATCAGAGCTCGGTTAGCATTCTAAGCATGGTTTATCACTTAATAAATGATGTGTGGCACGTAATTAAAATGTGATCACCGAATTAATTTAATGTTATTAAATTTTGCATTTTTCTAAGGTTATATCTCTCTAAAGGGTGTAAATCTTATCCTTCACAGAGCTTGTCTTATCTTATGTGATAAGTTTAAAATGTTCTCTAACTCATCTTGTCTTGATAATGATAGATGGCTGAGAACTATGGCAACCTCATCATGGTCACTCGTGCTGAGGGTGTGCAAGGCTTCCCTTCCATCCTCAATGAGATGCTATGGCGGGGCAACTCTCGTATCGACCAGAGTATTCAGTCTTTGCGAGAGGGCTTGGGCCGGGCATGGTGGACTACTTTGCCACCATGTTCATCCCCATGCGCCTAGTGGAAGGGGTGAATCATTCCCACAACTTCGTCGCCCATGGTACCTCTGTGGGTATGGCAATTCAAGAAGTGGCGTACAACGCTATGACACACCTTCGCAATGAAATTCCTGAGTTATGATATCACCTTTCCAACATTTCCCAATACGAGGACCACAACCGGGTGTGAATGTGGTTGACATAGCCCCGGTGGGTGCTCCTTTGGATGAGAGACGGATGTCAGAATTGGTGAGAGTGCTAGATAAAAACATGGGATGTCTTCGTTGGGAACTAAGGGAAACTAGACGCCGTCTCAATGAGCTGCAACGTGCTATACACCCTTATGTCCACTCAAGGCGTGTTCAGGAGCATGTGCTCTATGACAATGAAGATGTTACCGTTCAAGAGGAAGCTCCCGGTGGTTTTAAATATCCTTTTGTCCATGGTATTGCACCACCCCATCAAGGGATACAAGCTCCAATGTCGAATGGGCTACGTGTTCGCCGCTTTCCCCGCGCTCTTGGGAATAGAGAGACTATCTATGGTGGGCAAACGGAGAATCTCACCCATCTGGAAGCCAATACCGACGACACCGGATCACCCAACGCCCAACTTCTTATGTGTTCCCACCTTTCTTCGCGAGAGCTCCCTATGGACCTAACTAAATTATTTGTGTAATCTCATGGCGGTTATGAGACTTTGCAAGATATGTGACTTGCTGTAATGAACCGCTTATTTTATGTAATCGGAATAGTTAATTGGTGAGACGTTGTGAGACACTAATTAGCTATCATGCCTATGCCTTGTACTATTATTATATATGTGGACCTCTGTATTTATATGTGTGTCATTGTGAGATATTCGTATGTCGCGGCATGTCATCATGTATCATTTTCATGCATGCATCAATTTAATTTTATGTGGGAATTATTATAGGTTTATATTCTTCACTTTGCAACAAATGTATAATTCTATGCTTGCTGTCCAAAATTCTTAGTATCATCCTTTCATGATCTACATTATCTATTCCTTTGTATCAAAAAAAATTCTCACACATTTGTGGTTGATGTATACTTGTGCAATTTTATTGTGCAAGTGGTATTATATCAATTTTCTTTCCTGGTCACTAACGTAAGGTGTGGTTGGTGACAGGATGGTTAATAATCAGCCGGTGGGTCAGGGTGATGGTGAGGACAACTTAACACCTCCTAATTTGGGCCCAGTCATTGAGGAATTTCTTAGGAGTGCGAATGAGGGCCGATTGGTTCAAAATAAAATTATCCAAGCTCTCAATGCAGCCGCCCAAGGTCAAGGTGGTGGTGGCGGTGGTGGCAATAATACTGGTGGACCTCAAAATAAGGGCCATTCCGCTTTCATGAAAACACAACCCCCAATCTTTCGAGGGTCAGATGAGCCCCTAGATGCAGATTATTGGATCTCTGCTATAGAGGATAAACTTGGGCTCTTTGAAAATACCGATGAAGAAAAAGTAACTTTCGCGGCACATCAACTTCAAGATGCCGCGGGAGTATGGTGGAGAGGCTATAAGGCCCAAGTGCCTGTAGGACATCGTATAACTTGGAATGAATTTTTCAAGGCTTTCTGTGACCATCATATTCCCAAGAGTGTCCTCAAATTAAAAAGAGATGAATTCTGTAAGCTTAAGCAAGGCAACAAATCGGTACAAGAATACACTAATGCTTTCAACTACCTTTCTCAATATGCTTCTCATGATGTTGATGATGATGAGAAGAAACAAGATTGTTATATGGAGGGCTTGTCCTTGAAACTAAAAGCCCAACACTCCAACATTGGTTTCAAGGATTTCAATGATCTTGTGAGCAAATCAATCAAGGCGGAGTATAATTTGAATGCACTTGAGGTGGATAACCGCAAGAGGGTTGCCCCTTCTTCCATGGGTGGTAGTTCAAGCTCTCAACGTCCGCGCACGGGACCTTCTCCTCCACCCCGGATTCTGGGATTTGGTGCTCCTCAACCAATGTGGATGGCACGCCATCCTCCAGCACTGCAAGGGCAACCTCCCCGCCCTAGTGGACAGCCGGGAGGCGGTGGTGGGAGTTCTTCTTCTTCCAAGGGGTCGTGCTATAATTGTGGCGGGCATGGACATGTTCCCAAGCCTCCTATGCCTCCTCTGCCTAATTTTCAAAAGGTGAAGAATGCCCAACCACCCAAGCGTGGCAAGTTAAATCATATCACCGCCGAAGAAGCTAATGATGATGAACTTGTGCTTGTCGGTATGGTTTCACTCAACTCAATTAATACTCGGACATTATTTGATTCTGGTTCATCTCATTCTTTCATGAGTAGAAAATTTGCCTTTGAGCATCATTTTCCATTTAGAAAAGTACCTATTCCATTTCATATCGATGCCCCGGGTGCAACCTTAGTAACTCATGAAGTTGTCAATCTAGCTGAACTAGATGTTGTTGGTCTCACTTTCATAGTAAATTTTGTGGTCATTGATCTAGAGGATTTTGATATCATTATTAGCATGAATTGGATGACTAAGCATGACGGGGTCATTTGATGCAATCCTCGTTCTATCGAACTTAAACATCCATCCGGTTCACGGGTTGTTCTTTCTCTTTGTGGAAAGAGTGGCCCTCAACTTTATACACTAAATGCTCAAGTCAAGACGGAATTAGAGGTTATTCCAGTTGTTTGTGAATTTTCGGATGTCTTTCCTGAAGAATTACCGGGGATGCCTCCCAACCGGGAAGTGGAGTTTGTTATTGAATCGCTCCTCGGAACGGCCCCAATTTCCAAAAGACCCTATAGAATGCCACCTGATGAACTTGCGGAGTTAAAGAAACAATTGCAAGATCTTCTTGACAAGAAATATATCCGTCCGAGCTCCTCACCTTGGGGATGCCCGGCTATGTTTGTGGCAAAGAAGGATGGAAGTCTAAGAATGGTGGTGGATTATCGACCACTAAATGAAGTAACTGTGAAGAACAAATATCCTCATATCCTCTCCCTAGGATAGATATCTTATTTGATCAATTATCTGGTGCTAAGGTCTTTTCTAAAATTGATCTTCGCTTGGGTTATCATCAAATAAAAATCCGTGAAGGAGACATTCCGAAGATGACTTTCTCTATGAGATATGGGCTTTATGAGTACACAGTGATGTCTTTTGGGTTAACCAATGCCCAGGCATATTTCATGTACTTGATGAACTCTATCTTCTTTGAAGAGCTTGATGTCTTTGTTGTGATCTTCATTGATGACATTCTTATCTTCTCCAAGACCGAAGAAGAGCATGCTGAGCATATCCGCATTGTTCTTCAAAAGCTCCGTGATCATCGACTCTATGCAAAGTTTAGCAAATGTGAATTTTGGCTAAAGGAAGTTTTTTTCTTGGCCATGTTCTCTCTGAAAATGGTGTGGCTGTTGACCCAAGCAAGGTGAAGGATGTGCTTGAATGGGAACAGCCTAAAAATGTTAAAGATATTCGGAGTTTTCTTTGACTTGCGGGGTATTACCGTAGGTTCATTGAGAACTTTTCAAAAATCTCCAAGCCTATGACTGAATTGTTGAAGAAGGGTATTCCTTTTAAGTGGTCGGATGCTTGTGAAGAAGCTTTCCAAATTCTCAAAACCAAGCTTACATCCGCTCCTATCCTAGCTCAACCCGATATTACAAAAGGCTTTGATGTCTATTGTGATGCTTCAAAAATTGGTTTAGGGTGTGTTCTCATGCAAGAAGGCCGTGTCATTGCTTATGCTTCTCGCCAATTGTAGCGACATGAAGAAAATTATCCTACTCATGATCTTGAACTTGCTGCCGTTGTCCATGCTCTAAAAATTTGGCGGCATTATCTTCTTGGTAATCCTTGCCATATCTACACCGATCACAAAAGCCTCAAATATATTTTCACCCAACCTGAACTTAACATGAGGCAAAGAAGATGGATTGAATTGATCAAAGATTATAAATTGGAAGTTCATTATCACCCCGGCAAGGCCAATGTGGTGGCCGGTGCATTGAGTCGAAAGGCACATTGCAATTGCTTGCGTGCCCAATCCGGAGTCGACACACTTTGTGAAGATTTTCGGAAGCTCAACCTCTCTATGGTCGAGCATGGGTCACTTGCCTCTCTTGTGATACCTTCTAATCTTATTAATGAAATTAAGGAAGCTCGAAAGGGAAATGAAGGAATGGGAAAGATCCGAGCTAGAAAAATTAAGGGCGAATCCAAGGAATTCACCATTGATGATGATGGCATTATATGGTTTGGGAAGCGCTTAGTTGTTCCCAAAAATTTTGAGCTTAGATAGAAAATTCTTGCCGAATCTCATGAATCTCAATTCTCAATCCATCTTGAAAGCAACAAGATGTATCAAGATGTGAGGAAGAAATTTTGGTGGCCTCACATGAAAAGAGAGGTGGCTCAATATGTAGCCGAATGTGATACTTGCCAAAGGGTGAAGGCCGAACATCTCAAGCCAGTCGGAACTCTCCCACCCCTTCCTATTCCATCTTGGAAATGGGAGGACATTTCTATGAACTTCATCACCGGTTTACCTCGCACTCTCCATGGTTAAAATTTTATTTGGGTCATTGTGGACCGGCTCACAAAATCAGCTCATTTCTTTCCCGTGAAAAACAACTATACCGTGGAGAGATATGCAGAAATTTATCTCACTAAGGTGGTGTGTCTTCATGGGGTACAAATACTATTGTTTCCGACAGAGGCCCTCGATTCACCGCTCATTTTTGGGAGAGTCTTCATGATGCTATGGGTGCCACTCTCACTTTTAGCACCGCATATCATCCTCAAACCGATGGCCAATCTGAAAGAGTAAATCAAATTCTCGAAGACATGCTTAGAGCCTGTACAATTATTTATGGAAAGGATTGGGAAACTTATTTGCCATTTGCTGATTTTTCCTATAACAATAGCTATCAAGCAAGTATTGGGATGTCACCTTTTGAAGCATTATATGGCCGTAGTTGTAGAACCCCTCTAAATTGGTAAGAATCCAGAGAACGCCGATATTTTGCCCCGGACATTGTCATAGAAGCCGAAGAAAAAGTGAGAATGATCAAAGAAAGACTCCAAGCCGCTCAACTCCGCCAAAAGCATTATGCAGACAGAAAAAGGTGACAAATAGAGTATAAAGTGGGGAATCATGTTTATCCCAAAGTTTCACCCTTTAAGGGAACAAAAATATTTGAAGAAAAGGGTAAGCTCGCTCCTCGCTATGTTGGTCCATTTCGGATTTTGGCAAGGCGTGGAGCTGTGTATCAATTGGAACTTCCACAATCACTATCTTCCCTTCATGATGTTTTCATGTATCTCAATTGAAAATATGCCATAAAGTTGAACTCGAGAAAAAGGTTAATATGGAGGAAATTAGTCTTAAACCCAATCTATCTTACAAAGAGTATCCTATAAGAATTCTTGATCGAGCTGAGAGAAAGACAAGAAACAAGGTCACAAAATTTGTGAAAGTACAATGGAGTCGCCACTCAGTGCGGGAAGCGACTTGGGAACAAGAAGATCAAATTAGGAAGGATTATCCCAATCTCTTTGAAGATGAGTAAGTTTCATCATGAATCTTTATTGCATCTTATTCTTTTTTCATCTGTCTAATATCTTGTTCTTAGACGAGCTAAATCTCGGGACGAGATTTTTCCAAGGGGAGGAGATTTGTAACAGCCCAATTTCACCACACGGACAGTCCGCATGTGCGGCGCGGACAGCCCGCCCGTTGCATGTTGTGGGTGTCACGCGCGCAGAATTTCCTCGCCAGGTTGCCCCCGCAGCCCCACTCGTCAGGTCGTGCGTCCCCACCCTGGCCAGCACCCCTGGCAGCCTCTCTCTCCCTCCCATTCACTCTCTCACACTCTCTCTCTTCTATCCAAGAAACCATGGAGGAGCTCCCAAGGTGATCCAACCTAGGAAGGCCCTCACCTCACCGGAGCTTCGCCGGAGGACCGCCGGAGCTCGACGCCGGCGAGCTGCACCACCTCTCCTTCATCTTCTTCCTCAAGCTTGGAGCTAGTAGCCTCCCCAAGCTTTTCTTCCTCCACCCCAAGTTTCCACCTCAAGGTCAAGTGAAGGATGAGCTCAAGCTTCACAATGCCACTCTACTCCAACTTGTGGCACCTCACCAGAGTTTTACTCATTGACGGTGAGCTATCTCTATTCCCGATCCATCTCCATTGATTTGGGATTTAGGATCTTGAATCCTCCCATGAGCCAATCACCATTGATGGGCCAAAGCTTTCAAACCCCAATGCATGTCGAATATATCACTTGGAATCACATCTAGGCACTCCCAGGAACCCATAGAAACAAACCCCACCCAGAAGCGAGGTCTGAGCCGCCGCCGACCAGCTCGACGGCGATACTCGGCCGAACCGCGGACAATCCGTCAAACCAGGTCGGACGGTCCGTTACCCACGGTCAAAAACCTTCAAAAACATGTGTTCTGCTCCCTAGCCTCGCGGACGGTCCACCCCCCTCAGCAGGACAGTCCGTTATTGACTCAAATCCATACAGAATCGTTGTTGTTTCTTTGAGGTCTCGCGGACAGTCCGTACCTTCAGTTCGGACAGTCCGGCACCTCCGGGCGGACAGTCCGCCATTTCATCGCGGGCGGTCCGCAGTTACTATTCATCCCATCATGTATCATCTTGTATAATTCATATAAAATTACATATAGATCAGAAAATTATGAAATAAATTTTGTTGGTTTCCAAATTATGTCAGAATCCTATTAAAAATAAGTTTGCCCTCAAATTATATAATTAATTATCTGAAATAATTATATGCTTGTAAATCATATTAATTGCATAGTTAATTAATTGTTAATCCAAAAATTATTAAACCAATTTTTCTAGTTCACTTACAATACAAGTGACCCAATGAATATTTTGTTTAGCATTTTATTCATGGTAAATCATATAATTTATCATATACCATCATGGCACTCATTCATAGAAAATTTATTTACAAAGCATCATTGCATTTCGTGTAGAGATCGAACCGTCGGAGCAAGAGGTTGAGACCGAGCAAGAGCCCGTGAGCGACGACCCTTCTTTTGAGAACCAAGGCAGGCACCTAAGCATACTTTAAACCTATTTTGGACCCATTGGAGTATATGTGTTTTGTTTGTGCATAAGTAATATTATGTATATGATTGTTTAGCTAGCTCCTATTTGATGCATATCCATCCTTGATCTAGAATAACCCTCCTTAGATGAGTATGCTTGTTTAGGTGTCATGAATTTAATTGCTTATACATGCTTAGCTTCGGTAGAAGTCAAGAGGTGGCAAGGTCACTACCACTTGCAAGTTTTAGAATGTTTGCATAATTATACTTGTGGCTAGCTATGAATGACTAAAATTGAACTCCATGAAACATGATTCGAGACTTGAGCAAGAGTGGTAGGGCCATTGAGATTGGAGCTCATTGACTTAGTCTTGCTTGAGTTGATTAAGGCCCGAGTCTTGAAGGTTGAGTTCTTGAGCACATTTTCGTACAAACCACATGCTTACAATGGGCATGGCAAGCTAAGTAGCATAAGTCGCACCGTACCTTGACCGGATTCGGTGCGGGGTGGGATGAGGTGTGATCGGCCGTGTCCGGTGCACCTATACACTCCCGGCCGTTCATGCATAGTAGGGTGCGGGTATGTGAAAGGTTGATGACATGAATTAACACTTATCCTCGATCAAGGGTGTGGTCATTGGTCTTGTGCTTCGTGTGGGAAAAGTTGTACACCCCTGCAGGGTAAAATCTATTGCAATAGCCTCGCTCCCGGATTAAGGAGCACGCTCTTAAAATTTGCGTTCAATGTAGAGTTTCGGATGGAGTTCTCGAAAGATTTAGCTTAAGATCATGATATCAATTTACTCATTGCAATTTACTTGATGCTTGATGTAGAGATCATAGAATGCTATGTATTTTGCTTATTACAACTTGATAAAAATTTAGATGCTTTTATGCAAAATAATTACCCATGTCATTCCTTGCTACTTAACCAAATGCATACTCCTTGAGAGTCGGGCAAGTATAAACCCATATGTGGATAAGTCCTGTGGAGTACCTTTGTACTCACTTTGCTGCCGATATGTTGATTGCAGGTAAGGTGCAGTCGGAGCCCATGTTTGGGTACTTCCTTGATGAGGACGGAGGTCCGGGGAGGAAGTAGGTGGCCATGGTTTAGGAAGGGCACTATCGGCATATAGTGCTACCTTCTTATTTTGTTATGTATCGTATGAGAGCGATGATGGAACTTTCCACTGCAAAACTCTAAGACTTATTGTAATGTAAACTTGAACCTACCCTTGTAATGTGATGGACTATGTTTGAATTGCTGTGTGTTGATGATGTTCATTTTGTTGTGCTTAGTGGGGTGTGTATAAATCCTGGGCATTGCTCATGACACATCTCAAGGACGACCGGGGTTATTCCTCTTTAATTGAGTCGGTCTATAGTGATGACTTGATTAAATGGGATTAACTTGGAGGTTCCTCACACCGCAGGTCATGGACCGTGGCCTCTTGCTCCTCGAGGGACTGGTGCAAGTTCTCGTGCGAGATGCTGAGATGCACCAGCTCCCCGTTAAGCCGCGAGACATCGTCGTCCCGCTGCTTAAGGGTTGCTTGCGCCCCCTCGAGCGCGGTGCGCTCTTGCTGGAGCCGACCTTTCGCCTCTTCCCGCGCTAGGTGTTCCCGCTCAAGGGCAGCCCGAGCTTCGACGAGGGCAGCCCACTCCTGCTAGAGTTGGTCCTCTACCTGCTGGCACGCAGCCCGCTCCTGCCAGAGCTCCTCCTCCGCTGACGCGAGAGATGCGGCCTTCTCGGCCACGCTCGTCCTCAGCTCCTCCACCTCCTTGGCCTTCTCCTTGGCCTGGCGTTGCCAAGCGCGCGCTTCCTCGAGGGTCGCGCGATCTTGTCGAAGCTGGGCACGAACCGAGGCTACCTCAGTCTCCCACTCCGCCGCCAGAGTGTGCGCCTTCGCCAGATCTTCCCTTGCCCTCCGCAGCGCCTCGTCCCGGTCCACGAGCGTGGTCCGCACCTCCTCAAAGGCGGAAGTCCCCTCTACGGTCTGAGCCTCCAGCTCAAGGAGCTGGTCCCGCAGGGCTTCCGCCCGGTACGCCAGCCACCCGTCGCCCATCCTCAGGGCCTCGACGAGGGCGTTGAGAGCGTCGCGCTGCTCCCGGAGCCGGCGGAGCTCAAAGCTCATCTGGTCGAGGGCACCATACCTCTCCCTGGCCTGATCCTCCAATTCTTGCTGCCGGCGGACAAAAACCAAGCGGCACAGATCAGGGAAGGCGCGGACGTGAAAGAAACGAGAGGGGAAAGATCACAACACTCAACAAACAGCCGCGTACCTGGAAGACGCACCATGTAGGACCGCTGTGGATCGCAGCGCCTCGTTCAGTGCCTGGTTGAGCAAGGCGCCGTGGTCGCGGAATTCCTGCCACAACATCTGCTCGGCCTGGGCATCGACAAAGTGGGGTGGCGGCGTGACGGCGCGTTCCCGCTCTTGCTCCGGGCGCGCCGTGGCGCCATCCGAAGCAGGGAGGACCGCGTGTGACGACGAGGCCACGACGTCGTCCACCGGGCGTTCTGACATCACACCGCTGTCATCCCTCACCACGAGCGCCCCCCACCGGGGCTCGGGGGGACCGGTGCGGCGGGGGTTCCCCCACCGGTCCCATCCGGCGGCGGGGTGTCGTTGTCCGGGATCTCCACCACCGCCGCCCCCGACCGCCGCCGACCGGGGTCGGCGCGCCGGCGGAATCTACGCGCGCGGTGACCGCCGTGGTCATGGCCTCCATCAAGGCCGCCACTACCTCGGCCGCGGCTCCACCGCCGCGCCCACGCCGCGCGGGCCCTCGCTCGTCGCCGTCGCCGCGCTCCCGGCCACCCGCGGTGCCCTCGATGAGCACCGCCTCGTGGGGACGGATGCGTCTTCCCTAAGCGCCTTTGCAGGTGCAAGGGGGGGGGGGGGGCGGTCGGCGCCACCCTACGAACGCAAAATCGAAAAGATCAAACTCACCCCTCGAAACAGAGTGTCTGGAAGAGTGATGGCCTACCTTACGGTGGAGAAGCCCCGCTTCCTCTTCCTCCAGGGCCACGACCGATGCCGCCACCATCGCGCCTCCAGATGCCTCCGCGGCGCGTGCCGGTACCTCCGCGGCTCGCACCGCCTCTTCCGTAGACCGCTCGGCGGCGGGCGCTCCCACGCCCTCCCCAGGTGCCTGTTCCTCCGCGGCTCTCGGAGAAGGGGGCGTAGGCTCCCACCTTTCATAAGGGGCCTGCCCCCCACCACTTTCCTCCTCCTCTTCTTCCTCCGACGACGAGTACTCCAACATCACCGAGGGAGAAAGTCCTTGCTGCTCGCGCAACCGGAACTCTTCATCTCTCTACTCCCGGCGCTCCCGGCGCCGGATCCCCCGCTCCTTCTTCAGCGCCGCCCGCTCTTGTTCCTGCCGCTGCGCCACGCGCACACGCGCTCGGGCTCGGGGCGTGGGCGGGTCGGACCGTGCAGCGTTCACGGCCACCCTCTTCTAGGGAGGGCGAAACGTCGGAGTCGCGGCGGCACATGGCGAAAGAACAAAGGAAAAGGGGAAGAGTTCACTCACCGGCGGGCCATCGGGAAGCATGACGAACGACCAGAGGTCGTCATTGCTGTTCTTGACAGCCTTGAGGTTAATGGCGCACCTCGCCCTCATGGCCGCGTACTCCTAGGGGAAACGGTCGTGTAGCAACTGTGAGTGCGCCAGCGCCACCGGGTCGGCCGTCTCATCCATCTCGAAGATGCGGAGCCTCCTCTACATGAGGGGGATGATCCGTCGGTGGTGAAGGTTCGCGAGAACTGAGGCCGCGCCCAGCCCGGCGTCTGCCAGGCTCTTCAGCGCGCACAGGGCCGACTCCAGCCGGTCTTGGCGCGAAGATGGGGACAGGTCGTGGCACCAAAAATCGGCCTTCTCCCTTAGGACCTTGCCGGTGTAGGGGGGAGGCCGGGCTCGTCGTTGCGGAGGTAGAACCACTCCTGCTCCCACTCCGCGTTGTTGGAAGTCATCATGCAGGGAATGTAGAGTTCCCTTCGTGACTCCCGCAGCGAAATGGACATCACGCCAGCGCGCACCATGCGGCGCACCCGCGGCTCCGGCGTGGAGAGCGTGTGCAGCTCCACGCGGAAAAGGTGAACCCAGAGATCCTATTTCGCTGGGATCCCCAGGAATCCCTCGCACACGCAAACGAAGGTGGCTGCCTGCGAAATCGTGTTCGGAGCGAAGTTGTGCAGCTCCACGCCATAGTGGTAGCACAGCACGCGCATGAAGCGGCTCGCCGGCGCTGTGAAGCCACGCTCGTGGTGGCGGACGAAGCTGACGACGTAGCCGAAAGACGGGTTGGGCTCCCAGTCCGCCGTCGGCGGGACAATCCACACCGGGGGTTGCCTATCCACGTTCGGCGCGAGCTGGCCGCCATTCACCAGCTCGCTCAAGGCGAACTGCGTCACCGTCGAGTGGCTCCACGGCAGTGGGTCCACTACGATGATCGCCTGCAGGGGAGCCATGTCGATCGGTGGGAGGCGCGGTGACGAAGCGAACGCTAAGGAAAGACGAACGGGCGCGCGGTGCTCTGGAGCGAAAGCGAGAGAGACGGGAGCGATGAGCGCTAAGTGCTGAGGTAAAGAGCTTACCCTTCCCTCCTCTCGGATTTATAGATCCATGGGAGCGCTCCCCGAATCGTGGGCTCCGCGCACATTAACTGCAGGTGACGGCGCCCGTCACTGACAAGCAGGGCCCACCACGACCGGAACGGCCAGGGGCACGCACGCGCATGATTGTTGACTGATAAAAGACGTATCCCTCTACGATCTGCAAGCGTACGGACCCCACACCTTTTTCACCACGGGATTCCCAAGGTTCTTGTCAATCCGTGGAGCAAGGGGATTACAAGCGTTCGATCTACCTTCACACTCTAGCTACTCAAACCTCTAACTACAATTAAACTAGAAAACAACTAAACTACACTAGAGAGAATGATTAAGATATCAAGATAAAATACACTCGCCCACGGGTCTATGATACTAGAACATGCAATCGCTTAAAGACATGAAAACCAATCTAATCTATCGGGGTTGTGACCACAGTTTCGCCCTTTCCCTCCTCTCGTACTGTCACTACGCGAAGGTATTCATGACTAGACCTATGATGGACACGGTGTATTGAATGGATCCAAGGAAGCATTGGAGCTCTACTCCCTTTATGGCACGGTAGCTAACCTTAAGCATTAAAGTATATTCAACACAAGATGATAGATAGATAATCCAACAAAGTATAATTACATATCAAGATCGATTACAACCCATGGACAAATAAGGAGATTACCCCATCAAGGTGCTGGACATAGCACCGTTGATCATGGTTTCCCTTCCGACGGTGTCTTCCCTCTTCTCCACGTGAGGGTGCTTCCTTCGAGGTGGACGATCTCCGTCCAGAGATCTCCCTCCTCTCTCTCTAGCTTGTGGATGGCCTTCTGGTGCGAATGGCTCTCCCCCTGTCGAATGGCGGCGCCTCCAGGGTTTTAGGGTTGAAGATCCTTCGGGTGCAAGGAAAGGCGGGCCGAACCGACCACCAGAGTGGGCTGGGCCGGCTGGCCTGGGCCGACCGGCCCAGGCCCATCTCGGCCCGGTCCGGTCGCCCCTTCGCTCCCGTGGGTCCTCAGGTGATTATGCACTTTGCCCCCTCCACTTGCATGATTTTGACGATGTCATCCTCGCATCCAAGATGGAAGTTCTCCGCGCATGAAGTTCGATCTTTTACGCTTGAATCCCCGGGGGTGTTCCTCGTAGCACTTCGGTCCTTGCCACCATTGGAAGTGATTTCATCAAGCTCATGAACACGAACAAGACTCAGTAAATGCTTCTTTGAAATTGTTGCGAATCCGTCCTTTATGTCCATGTTTTCCTACATAAACACAACACTTCCAAATGCATGCACATAGATGAACTTGTTATATGATTAGTGTGCCTAGTGGTGGGTTTGTTCCATAATCAAATCCAAACCAAAGTGTAATGAACATGCTTGGTGTACCAAAAATACACCATCAACAACGATCATTGTGGCGAGGCAACCGAAGAGCAGCGGCGGGCCGTCACGTCCGCCCGCCCACGTTGCCCACTACGCACGCGGTCGTGGCGCCTGAAAAGGCGCGCCCGCAACGCATAACTGTGGCCATGACTGTGAGCATTAAATGGCCTGGTCCCTTACCAAGTAAGCGTGACCCTCTAGCGGCTCGAGCCCGAGGCTCGAAAAACCCGACCCTCGAGGGGTGCGACTACCGACCAGTGGTCTCAAAGCCCACTTAGCGAGAGCGGGTGCCACAGGTGCCCTCGATTCATGAGGATTATTGATCAACGACTCATGGGCCGGTTCCACCACGAGCCCTGAGTCTTGCAGATGCAAAAAGTTGGAGGCACCCAGCTGCCACCCCGCAACGGCCCTACTGGTCAGGGGTTCGAAGCCTGACCCTCGAAGGGTTCGAACAGGCGCCCCAAATCAACAGAGTCACGAATGATGAGGGTACGCGCATTCGAGCCTATCCTCGAGCCCACCGGCTCGAGGGCGCCCCACATGTCGTATTCAAGAGCCAACGGGGGCATCTAGTCGGAGGGATCCCGTCGAGGGAGAGCTTCCGCGCTTTCCGTCCCTAGCGAACGGGACCGAGCCCCACCTAGCAAACCCACGTAAGCGCTTTTATGGACGAGTCTCCGGACCACGAGCCAACCCTTATCGAACAGGGCATGGGTGTCCACTTGAATCACCCGATAACAGCTCAGCGAGGAATCCACAATTCGCGACCCGATCGATGGGAGTTGTGGAAACCTCACCCTCCGTCCCGCGGAGGGACGGCGAGGGAGCGTTCAAAACAAGTCGAAGAGCTCACCCCGATCGCTTCGAACGGGCCCAGGCTTCGGGGCTCGACGCACGGCTACACCCCCTAGGGCGCACCGAACGCAGATGATTCCGGGTATGTGCGCGTGGCACCGCCGAGGCCGGCTGGGATATTGCAGATGCCGGAATAAACTAACACCCCGCACGCCAGTAAATCCTATGTAAAAACCCTTGCAGGAGCACCCACGCTTCTGCAGGGCTTCGGGGGCTAGACCCGTGGGTCCACTAGCGCGGCCCCACAGAATAGCATAAGGACCTAACGGATACATCCTTATGCTCCTGCGGGATCCTAACGGATAGACCCACAGATGCTCGGGGGCTACTGTCGGGGATAGCCATAAGGGTCCCCTAAACAACCAGGGGAAACCCGCTTAAACTCGTAAAAAAATAACGCAAATTAACCTAAACACACGCACAAAACAAACGCACAGGCCCACGGCCCGTCAGACAATCGGCCCAGCCACCCTCGGGCAGAACTCCGCTCCGCTCGAGGGGTACGGCACCGCCTCGAGACAAATCCGCCTCGCTCGAGGGTCAGACGACCCTCGAGTGGGACTCCGCATCGCTCGAGGGCTGGACGCCCACCCCCCCTCGCGCGAGGCCCCATCTCGATCGGGAGCCAAACGCCCCTTCGAGCGAGTTTCCTTCTCGCTCGAGAGCATCACGGGCCGCCGCCCCCATACCTGCTCCCCCGGCAGGGGCATTTAATGCACTGACACCTGCAGGCGTCCGAGTCAAAGGTGAATATAACACCCGAAAATTCCATCACAATAAAATATTGTTAGCAACATGGTTTAGTTTTATTTTCTAAGGATTTAATAAATTTGAATAAATAAATTTGCTTTTAATTAAATTAAACAACATTTAATAAGTAGAAACAATCAAGTGTTTGTGCATCATATTGAAATGCATGAGTTTTGGTTGTGGTGTGGTTTTAAAAGTCCTAAAAAAAATTTGTGAAAAGTCCTTAAAAATAATTGTGAAAATTGGTGTAAAGTTTGAATTAAAAAAAATGATGAAAGTTTGAATTTAATGTTTGAAAAGTTGTTTAAAAGGTTTTCTAAAAGTCTTAAAATAGTTGAGTAAATTTGTGTTAAAATTTGAGTTTGAAAACATGAAAAAGATTTGAATTTAAAAGGTTTGAAATTAGTTTGAAAAGGATTTGAAAAAAAGAAAAAAAAACAAAACTAATCTAACCTATCAACCCAGCCCACACCCACTTACGGCCCACGCGGCCCGCTCCGCCAGCGCCCGCCTCCCTCCCTCCCTCTCTCTCACACGCCCACCGACGTGGGGCCCACCCCGTCGGGGCCGTCTCCTTCCTCCGGCCCCGCCCCTTCCCCGCACCGCCGCCCGCCTTCCCGCGCCGCCGTCCCGCCGCCCGTTCCCCGGCCGCCCGCGCGCCGTCCGCCTCCTCCACTCCGCCATCAAGGCGCCGCCGCACTCACCCACCGCCATCCCCGCCCCTTCCTCTCCCTGTAACGACCGCACCGAGTCGCCCGCCGCCGCCATTAATGGCCGGCCGGCGAGCTCCCTCTCCCACCGCCTTCCCGGCCTTCCCCCTCCCCGCTTACACCTATAAAGGGTGCCCCAAGGCCCTCTCTCCACCCCGCGCCCCTCCCTTCCTCTCCTCCACTCCTCCACCGCGCCACCGCCGGAGCACCGACCGCCGCTGGAGCTCCGCCGCCCGATCTACTCCTCCGGCGCCGCTCCCACCTCTTCAAGCCCCTTGGTGAGTTTGCAGCGCCCTCCTCTTTGTTCTGGTGCTTTCCCCGCCGCGATTGGCGCAAGGGAGGCCTGTTTGGCCGTCGCCGGTGAACATTCGGCGAGCCGCCGCCCGCCGCCGCGCGCGCGTCCGCCCGCCGCCGCCCGTCGCCCGCATGCCGCCGCGGCCGTCCGATGGAAGATCTGCGGCCCAGATTAAAAGGGTCTCATAACCCTTGGATCGGTCCACGGTGAACCGGTGGACCGGGTCCACCGCGCCGGTCCACACGCTTGCGTCAGCAGCCACGTCATGCTTACGTCACCGCTTGCGTCAGCCCAGCCAATAGCGACCCGCCACGTGGCACCACCACAGAACACCCACAGGCCGCCCAGACATGTTTGCAAAAAGAACCCTGCATTTTCCATAATTACACATATACCCTTCCACCTATATAAAAGCCTTACAACTAGGTCCTTTCTTTTATGTTTAGGCCCCTGCAGTCCTTAGTTTCTATGTTCTTTAGTCCATCCTTAATCTTTTACATATTAGATCTCCTAGTTTCACACATATTTATGTTTAGGTCCCTGGAATCTTGCAGAAAACCCCCTAAAACTTTCAGATAATCACAATTTAGTCCCTGAATCTTGTTTTAGCCATAACTTTTCCATCCTAGCTCCGTTTTACGCGTTCTTGGTGTCCACGCGATCGTCTCTCCGAGCCCGTCATTTCTAAAAGCTTGTTTTAGTCTTTTGGTAATGTTTTATGTATTGTTTTATTTATTGTATGTTTTCTTGCATGATCGTAGCCAACGCGCCGTTCGAGGAAGAACAAGTGCAGAGCTTTGCAGATAAGGAAAGTAGCTTATCGTTGGAGAAAGGCAAGTGACCCTAACCACCCTTCTACCTATGCTTTAATCAAGAATACTATAAGTTAATCGGAACATGGAGAACCACCCAGGAAAACAGTGCAACCACAGTCCATATGGCTCTGGCTTAGCCAATTAATTAGGTGTGTGATTGTGTTGACGACCCTATCCGAAAGGAACACAGGGGGCTCGGGTTGCGGGGGTATAGCCCGGTTCTTTTGGGGTAGCGGCCTTTGCTAAGGTTCGACCACTAGGGACGGTTATGGTCCGCCCGAGTCAGAATCGTCGTGGGTTGTTGATGCTTTTGCATATCTTTGTAAAGGCTTCGTAGCGTCCCTATGCAATCACACCTCGGAAGTGTGGTATTGTGCCTGATCAGCACATGCGTGGTTGGGTTCAAAGTTCTTTGGAACTTTTACGCGAACTGTGGGAAAAGTGTGCAACCTCTGCAAAGTGTAAAACTGATTGATCAGCCGTGCTCACGGTCAAGAGCGGCCTGGACCCTCACATGATTAATTGAACTTCAAGATGGATTAATATTGCTTTCCGGTTATTCCTGTGGCCTTGCTGAGTACCAACCATAAGTGTACTCATCCTTGCTTACGCTATCCAGAGAAGAATCCCGGAGTGGAGTACCTCACCGACTACGAGGAGTTCTGAGGATGCGATCAACCAGTCAGAAGCCTGTGGAAGATGAAGATGGAGTCGCGTCTTCATAGTTATTGTTGTTCGTGTAAAGACCTTTGTGTCTACTATCGTGAGTGTAATAAAAGTTAATAAATCTTTTCTGTACGTTTTGAGCAATGTCTTGTGATATTACACTCATGAGTCTATCATATGTGTGAAATTGTGATCCTGGCACACATATGAGATGCATCTGGTTTCTACGGAAATCGGGTGTGACAGAGTGGTATCAGAGCATTGCTGACTGTAGGACGCAGCCTCAGATAGAAATGGTCGATATTAAGGACTCTCTTTCTAGGAAGCCCTTCTAACATTCAAAATATCTTATTTACGCTTAAAAAAAATATTTTATTCTTTATTCTTTATCAAAATCATATCTTTTGTTTTCTTCTACACTGAATCTGATTCTGGTTCTTCTACCTTGAACTACCACACGTGTTTTATAGGATAGTTTCTTAGGTTGCCTGCCCTTCTACCAGATTCGTTTCGATAGAGCCGTTTTTGTGAGGACGTGCGATGTAAATGCTTGTTGATTGTAAACATGCATGATTTGGATCTTTGACATGATTGAAATGTTTTTGTGGAGTGATGGCCACAAATACATCAATAAAATAATTAAAGTTAAAATTTGAATCTTAGCCCCTTTTCTCTGATTCACCTTTATCAATTCAACTTCTTATCGGAAATTTCTTTCCCTAACAATCAAATGGTAAACACCAGGTCAGCAGCTGGACAGGATATTCCGTTCGTGCTCACATCGTCAATCAGCTGAATCAAGTTCCCTCCTTCACCACAAGAATTAGCGATGGATCCCACAATGCAGCAGTTCTTTACGGAACAGATGCAATTAATTCAGAACCTCACCGCCACCGTCCCGGAATCTACGAGGCACGGCGAGAACCGCCCACCACCACAAGGACCCCCACCACCTCCACCACCAGTGAACAAGCATAGAGAATTCATGAGCCACAACCCGCCCACTTACTCTCATTCAGTGGATCCCCTCGATGCCGATGATTGGCTCAAGACCATCAATAAGATGCTGAATATCACCCAATGTAATGATCGTGAGAAGGTTTTGTATGCCTCAGGACGTCTGGAAGGTGCAGCGTCTGATTGGTGGGATGCTTACACCGTCGCGCATACTGCTGCCGACACCATTACTTGGCAGGAGTTCCAGGAAAGTTTTCATACACATCACATCCCAGCTGGTGTGAAGAAGCTGAAGAAGAAAGAATTTCTCACTTTAAAGCAAGGCAACATGATAGTTAGTGAGTATCTGGATCAGTTTACTCATTTGTCCCGCTATGCACCAGATGAAGTCAACACGGATGCCAAGAGACAAGAACGCTTTCTCGATGGTTTGATAGGGCCACTTAACTATCAGTTGCAGAGCCACACATTTCTTAACTTTCAGATGTTACTCAATAAGGCTATAGGCTTGGAGAATAAACGCAAGGAACTCCGTGAACAGAAGCGCAAGTTTCAATCTCAGGGTCAATCTAGCAGTAACACCCGCCCTCGTTACAACTCATCGCAAGACTCTCAGTTTCATTCTAGCACACCAGGCAGAGGCCATGGACAGAGTCAACAGTACCGTTCGTTTGATGAACCCGAAGAATCCCACCCAATGACACCTCAGGCTCCAAATCCTCATCAGAATCGCTCAGGTGCACCATTAAGGAACACTACTCCAGTTCACCCCAGTGGATGCTTCAACTGCCGAGAATTGGGACACTATGCCAGTATTTGCCCACAGCGCAATATGCCAACACCCCAGAGAGAAAACAGAGGTCAACAGAACAATATGCATGGTAGGGTGAACCATGTGACAGCTGAAGAAGCTCAAGGAGACAAAGATGTTATGCTTGGTACGTTTCTTATCAACTCTGTACCGCAGTCAGCTTTATTTGATTCGGGGCATCACATTCATTTATTACTTGAACGATTCGTGACAAAGCATGATGTACCCAAGAGTTCCATGAAGACACATTTGCTAATTAGTTCTCCAAACGGTGAAATGAAATCCACCTATGTATGCCCACAGGTCAATCTTAAGATCGGAGAGATAGATTTTGAAGCAGACTTAGTGATCCTAACATCCAGTGGAATAGATGTGATCCTTGGTATGGATTGGTTAAGCAAGCATGATGGAATCATTTTGTGTGCCAAGAAGTCGGTGCTCTTAACTACCCCGCAAGGAGATAGGATTGAGTTTGCCGCTGCAAGTCCGAAGAAGAAGGAGAAGTGAATAAGCTTTGTGGTAGTAACCCATCATCTATCAAGAACATCTTGTATCTCCTCTTGTTTCTCGATCCCTCCGAATCTCGGGACGAGATTCTTTTTAAGGGGGTAGGATTTGTAACACCCGAAAATTCCATCACAATAAAATATTGTTAGCAACATGGTTTAGTTTTATTTTCTAAGGATTTAATAAATTTGAATAAATAAATTTGCTTTTAATTAAATTAAACAACATTTAATAAGTAGAAACAATCAAGTGTTTGTGCATCATGTTGAAATGCATGAGTTTTGGTTGTGGTGTGGTTTTAAAAGTCTTAAAAAAAATTTGTGAAAAGTCCTTAAAAATAATTGTGAAAATTGGTGTAAAGTTTGAATTAAAAAAATGATGAAAGTTTGAATTTAATGTTTGAAAAGTTGTTTAAAAGGTTTTCTAAAAGTCTTAAAATAGTTGAGTAAATTTGTGTTAAAATTTGAGTTTGAAAACATGAAAAAGATTTGAATTTAAAAGGTTTGAAATTAGTTTGAAAAGGATTTGAAAAAAAAAAAAAAAAAACAAAACTAATCTAACCTATCAACCCAGCCCACACCCACTTACGGCCCACGCGGCCCGCTCCGCCAGCGCCCGCCTCCCTCCCTCCCTCTCTCTCACACAGCCACCGACAGGTGGGGCCCACCTGTCGGGGCCGTCTCCTTCCTCCAGGCCCCGCGCGCCCCTTCCCCGCACCGGCCGCCGCTCCCCGCGCCGCCGTCCCGCTGCCGTTCCGGCCGCCCCGCGCCCGTCCGCCTCCTCCACTTTGCCATCAAGGCGCTGCCGCACTCACCCACCGCCATCCCCGCCCCTTCCTCTCCCTGTAACGGCCGCACCGAGCCGCCCGCCGCCGCCATTAATGGCCGGCCGGCGAGCTCCCTCTCCCACCGCCTTCCCGGCCTTCCCCCTCCCCGCTTACACCTATAAAGGGTGCCCCAAGGCCCTCTCTCCACCCCGCGCCCCTTCCTTCCTCTCCTCCACTCCTCCACCGCGCCACCGCCGGAGCACCGACCGCCGCCGGAGCTCCGCCGCCCGATCTACTCCTCCGGCGCCGTTCTCACCTCTTCAAGCCCCTTGGTGAGTTTGCAGCGCCCTCCTCTTCGTTCTGGTGCTTTCCCCGCCGCGATTGGTGCACGGGAGGCCTGTTTGGCCGTCGCCTGTGAACATTCCGGCGAGCCGCCGCCCGGCCGCCGCCGCGCGCCGTCCGCCCGCCGCCGCCCGTCGCCTGCATGCCGCCGCGGCCGTCCGATGGAAGATCTGCGGCCCAGATTAAAAGGGTCTCATAACCCTTGGATCGGTCCACGGTGGACCGGTGGACCGGGTCCACCGCGCCGGTCCACACGCTTGCGTCAGCAGCCACGTCATGCTTACGTCACCGCTTGCGTCAGCCCAGCCAATAGCGTCCCGCCACGTGGCACCACCACAGAACACCCACAGGCCGCCCAGACATGTTTGCAAAAAGAACCCTGCATTTTCCATAATTACACATATATCCTTCCACCTATATAAAAGCCTTACAACTAGGTCTTTTCTTTTATGTTTAGGCCCCTGCAGTCCTTAGTTTCTATGTTCTTTAGTCCATCCTTAATCTTTTACATATTAGATCTCCTAGTTTCACACATATTTATGTTTAGGTCCCTGAAATCTTGCAGAAAACCCCCTAAAACTTCCAGATAATCACAATTTAGTCCCTGAATCTTGTTTTAGCCATAACTTTTCCATCCTAGCTCCGTTTTACGCGTTCTTGGTGTCCACGCGATCGTCTCTCCGAGCCCGTCATTTCTAAAAGCTTGTTTTAGTCTTTTGGTAATGTTTGATGTATTGTTTTATTTATTGTATGTTTTCTTGCATGATCGTAGCCAATTAATTAGGTGTGTGATTGTGTTGACGACCCTATCCGAAAGGAACACAGGGGGCTCCGGGTTGCAGGGGTATAGCCCGGTTCTTTTGGGGTAGCAGCCTTTGCTAAGGTGCTGACCACTAGGGAGGGTTATGGTCCGCCCTGAGCTGTAACTGTCGTGGGTTGTTGATGCTTTTGCATATCTTTGTAAAGGCTTCGTAGCGTCCCTATGCAATCACACCTCGGAAGTGTGGTATTGTGCACGATCGGCACATGCGTGGTTGGGTTCAAAGTTCTTTGGAACTTTTACGCGAACTCGTGGGAAAAGTGTGCAACCTCTGCGAGTGTAAAGGCGATCGATCGGCCGTGCTCACGGTCAAGAGCGGCCCGGACCCTCACATGATTAATTGAACTTCAAGATGGATTAATATTGCTTTCCGTTATTCCGTGGCCTTGCCGAGTACCAACCATAAGTGTACTCATCCTTGCTTACGCTTGTTCGCAGAAGAATCCCGGAGTGGAGTACCTCACCGACTACGAGGAGTTCTGAGGATGCGATCAACCAGTCAGAAGCCTGTGGAAGATGAAGATGGAGTCGCGTCTTCATAGTTATTGTTGTTCGTGTAAAGACCTTTGTGTCTACTATCGTGAGTGTAATAAAAGTTAATAAATCTTTTCTGTACGTTTTGAGCAATGTCTTGTGATATTACACTCATGAGTCTATCATATGTGTGAAATTGTGATCCTGGCACACATATGAGATGCATCTGGTTTCTACGGAAATCGGGTGTGACAGTGAATCCACGCCACTACACGCCTGGGAATCATGCCCCGCCACTGCTCCGCCGACTCCCCGCCACTGTGCGACGCTGTGCGGCATGGACAGCAACCGCCCCGCAACACTGTACCACCCACTCCCATACGGCCAGCGCACCGCACCCTCGAAAAAGGACGACAGAACCCTCGAAGGGATGACGCGCAACTACTCTACGCCCGCACGGGACGGCGCCGTGACGTTAGGCCAGTGGGAGTGGTCACCTCCGTCGCCATCGGTCCTGTGCGACCATCCCCGTCACCGCGGCGCCGTCCCGGCCACTGCATCACCATACCCGACATTGTGGAACATGCGGCGACAGGACACCGCCACGCCAGCCACTGTGCCTCGTACGGCCTCCCGCAAATGGCACCCTCGAGTCAGCCCGCAGGCGGCGGCCTGACGAGCGCCCTCTACACCACCACCCTCGAAGCCGTTCCTGTACGGGCACAGGACGCGCCACGGTGCCCCGCCAGAAGCGGGATTCGCCAGGACAACCGTCTACTCCATGACACTGCAATCCATGCCTCTACACGCAGGCAAAATAGTGTGGCATGCTTGTAAACTGCTTCCTCCTTGGCCTATAAAGGGGGGGCAGTCACCCAGCCACGGGGGGACGACGGACAGCGATCACTCACACGCTTTCCGCCTTCACCACGATATTGGCACTTGCCTCAATCAGTACCTCTGGGACCTGGAGGCCCGACCTCCTCACCCGCCTCGCTTGTAACCCCCCTCTACGAACACTACGGTGCGACGCAATATAGTGCCCCAAGCACACCACTGCTGGACGTACGGCCCCCGACCGGAACCAGGATAAAAATCATTGTCACTAGTTGCTTAGCACCGGCCGTCGAGAGATAGATCTCAGCGCTTCTTACTAGTTAGTGACGGGACTACTTTTCGCACCGCCACATACAAGCACACAATAGAATAAATTTAGAAACAATCACCAAACAGCACTGACAGAACCAAACAGAGGCATAAAACTGTTCTACTCATCGAGACGATCGCATGGACATAAAGAACACTAAAAATGGAGTTACAATGGCTAATATACGACTTAAACAAGATTAGGGACTAAACTGTAAAGAAAACTAAACTTCCTGGGCTAAAGCGAAGAAAAGGGACCTAACCACAAGAAAACCCTAAGGTGGGAGGACCGGCTTGCAAATCTAAAGAAATGAGAGGTTTTCTTTGCAAAACCGCCAAGTCAAGGCGGGTTTGACCCGGTGGTGGCGGGTTTGACCCGGCCGGACGGATCTGATTCGTCAGATCAAGATCCGGCGGCCCAGGATGCACACATGCGCCCGGGAGGCAGCGACCAGCTGGCGGAGGCGCGGCTGCAGCGGCACAAGGCGGCAGGGTCGCCAGAGCAAGGGAAAGTTGGGGCTGGGTGCCCCAATCACCGCGGGGAAAGCATCCGGACGGCTGAGCTCACGGCGAACGCACCTGTGACACCATGGCATGCACACGGGCGACGGCGATGCCGTGCGGTGCGGTGAGGCGGACGGCAGCGCTGCGCTATGCCGGCGAGCACGCGCGAAGCACACCCGAGAGCAAGGACGTGAACAGACGGCGCCCAGAGACTTCTCACCTCACGGCGAACCCCCCAGACGGCTCCTTGACGGCGAAAAGACGGCGAGCGGGCGGCTCACGGCAGCGGCGGCGCTAGGGTTTGGCGGCGGCGCGACGAGAGCTTAGGGCTAGGGTTTTGGGCGAAGGAGACAACGCAGCAAGGGGCGACGGCCTTTATAGGCAGCGGGGAGCGCCTTGGCATGCGGGCCCGTGGCCACACGCGCGCGCAAGGCCGGCTCGGGGTCGGGGTTCCCGCCCCGGTCGGACTCCGACCCAAGGTCGGGGATGACGGGCGGGACCCGCCCGTCGGCCGGCCGGCGGGACGCAATGCCGGGCTGCTAGAGGGTCAGCGCGAGGTGGCGGCGGGGGGGGGGGGGGGGGTTGCGGCGGCCGGACAGGGGAATAGAGGGGCCTACACCGAACTTTGATTGATGGGCTGCGCAGAAACAAGGAAGAAAAGTAAAGAAGGTTTTTCCTATTTTTTAAAAAACAACCAAACAAATGAATTCAAACATAAATTTGTATTCAAACACTCAAAAACAATGCATCAGCATGTATGCAACAATAAACTCCTATATTTCATTATTTTAATTAACAAAAATGATTAAATGCCTAGAAAAACACAAACACCTTATATTCCTTAAACAAAAACGAGGGTTGCTAAGCAAAATTTTTTATTTGAACTTCAAAAGTGTAAATTTGGATGTTACAAATCCTACCCCCCTTAAGATGAATCTCGTCCTCGAGATTCAGATGGATCAAAAGAGATGGGGATATTCTTCTTTCAACTCCTCCTCTCTTTCCCAAGTTGCCTCATCCTCTGCATGATTACTCCATTGCACCTAGCACATCTTAATAACCTGGTTCCTTGTAACCCGTGTCAAACTATCCAAGATCCTGATAGGTCGTTCAGTAATGGTGAGATCTTCCTTAACATCCAACCCATCCATAGGCAATGGCTCTTTATCATGAGGTTTGAGACCCCTTTTTAACTGAGAGATATGAAACACATCATGCACATCTGAGAGTTGTTCCGGCATGTCAAGTCTGTATGCTATCTCTCCTACCTGTTGCAAGATCTTAAAGGGTCCAATAAAGCGAGGGGACAGCTTTCCCTTCACTTTAAATCTACGCAAACCTCTGATGGGTGACACTTTCAAGTACACATAATCACCTTCCTGGAAAGATACATCTCTCCTCTTCCCATCCGCATAACTCTTCAGCCTGGACTGAGCAATCCTCAAGTTCTCCCTTATGATCTGAACTTGCCTTTCTGCCTCCTTGATGATATCAGTCCCAAACAACTGACTCTCGCTTGTCTGACTCCAGTACAATGGTGTTCTGCACTTCCTCCCATACAGTGCCTCAAAGGGTGCCATCTTTAGACTAGCTTGGTAACTGTAGTTGTAAGAGAACTCAGCATACGGCAAACTATTATCCCAACTACCACCATGATTAAGGGCACAAGCTCTCAACATATCCTCCAGAATCTGATTTGTCCTCTCATTCTGTCCATCGGTCTGCGGGTGATAGGCGGAGCTAAAGTTCAACTTTGTATACATGGACTCATGAAGCTTCTCCCAGAAATGGGATGTGAATTGAGTACCTCTGTCAGACACTATCTTCTTAGGCACACCATGCAAGCATACGATCCTGGACATGTACAACTCAGCTAGCTTTGCCCCCGTATAAGTAGTATGCACCGGTATGAAGTGAGCAACCTTTGTCAAACGGTCCACTATAACCCACATCGAATCGTAACCATCACGAGTACGGGGCAATCCAACAATGAAATCCATGCCTATCTCTTCCCACTTCCACTCTGGCACCTTCAATGGCTGAAGCAATCCCGCTGGCCTCTGATGTTCAGCTTTTACCTTGTGGCACGTGTCACACAATGCTACATGAGCGGCCACATCCCTCTTCATCCCATACCACCAATACTTCTGGTTATGATCCTGATACATCTTAGTACTGCCTGGGTGAATGGAATAAGCTGAATCATGGGCTTCTTTCAGGATAGGCTTCCGAAGGTCTCCCACATCAGGCACACAGATCCTATTCTTAAACCATATCGTCCCCTGATCATCCTCAGTGAAATCTGGGGCCTTGCCCCTCTCCATGGTCTCTCTGATCTCCCTAATCTCCACATCCTCCAACTGCCCTTCACGTATCTTCTGCTCCAGAGTAGACTCTAGCTTCAATGTGACTCCCTCAAAGTGAGCAACCAACCCCAGATTGAGTTTCTCAAACTCCTTCATCAACTCTTCAGGCAGCTGGAATGTCAAGGCCATGTTGGCTTGTCCCTTCCGACTCAAAGCATCTGCAACCAGATTAGCGTTCCCAAGATGATACTGTATGTCCAGATCATAGTCCTTGATCAGCTCCAACCATCAACGTTGCCTCAGATTAAGGTCCTTCTGGGTGAAGATGTACTTTAGGCTCTTGTGATCGGTGTAAATCTGGCACTTGGTTCCCATGATGTAATGCCTCCAGATTTTGAAAGCACGAACCACAACTGCCAACTCGAGATCATGTGTAGGATAGTTCTGCTCATGCTTCCTCAATTTCCTCGATGCATAAGCTATAACATGTCCCTCCTGCATAATAACACTACCCAAGCCTTATCGAGATGCATCACAATAAATGTCAATGCCCTTCAGCAAGTCTAGCATCACAAGCACTGGAGCGGTAGTCAACCTCCTTTTTAGCTCAAAACTATCCTGACGTGCCTCTGTCCACTTGAATTCCCTATCTTTCTCCAACAAGGTGGTGAGAGGCTTCATGATCTTAGAGAACCCCTCGATGAACCGTCGATAGTACCCTGCAAGTCCAAGGAAACTCCTGATCTCCTTAACTGTCCTCGGCGGTTCCCACTTCAACACATCATCAACCTTGGCTGGATCGACTGGAATACCTCCATCTGTGATAATATGCCCAAGAAAAGGGACTTCCTTTAGCCAGAAATCACACTTACTGAACTTGGCGTACAACTGATGCTCTCTCAGCTTCTGCAAGACAAAACTCAGATACTCCTCATGTTCCTCCTCAGTCTTGGAGTAAATCAAAATATCATCAATAAATACCACAACGAACTTATCCAAGTACTCCATAAACACCTTGTTCATCAGATACATAAAGTAGGCAGGTGCATTGGTCAACCCAAAAGACATAACAGTATACTCATAAAGCCCATACCTAGTGGTGAATGCAGTTTTAGGAATATCCGACCATCTGATCTTCATCTGATGATAACTAGAACGCAAATCAATCTTGGAGAACACTTTAGCACCTCTCATCTGATCAAACAGGTCCTCAATGCGGGGTAATGGATACTTGCTCTTGATAGTAACCTCATTAAGCAACCGATAATCCACACACATTCTTTGAGTACCATCCTTCTTCTCTACAAAGATAACTGGTGCGCCCAAGGTGATGAACTAGGACAAATAAACCCCTTTTCCAACAATTCTTTCATCTGTTTCTTAAGTTCTAACAGTTGAGTACTAGACATTCTATATGGACGTTTAGAAATAGGAGCAGTACCAGGCAATAGATCAATAACAAACTCAACATCACGGTCAGGTGGCATACCTGGTAACTCCTCTGGGAACACATCTGGATATTCACAAACCACCCTGATATCCTCCAAAGACTTGCCATCCAACTGCTGCACAGAACCTCCTGCATCTGACGGTGGATCAGCCACGAGCTCAACCTTTTCCCCTTTGGGACCAGTAAGAAGAACTGTCCTCTTAGCACACTGAATTGCTGCCCCATGCATACCTAACCAATCCATACCCAGAATAACATCAAGATCCTTTGATTCCAGAACTATCATCCTTGCCCAAAAGTCTGCTCCCATGATCTTTAGACTAACATTGGGACACATATATAAAGCTTTCATCCCCCCTGGTGATTTAACTAGAATGGTTTGTTTCATGGGACACATGGGTATACTATGTTTGGCCACAAATTGAGCAGATATAAAAGAATGAGATGCTCCAGAATCAAATAAGACGGATGCGGGGACGGAGTTGACAAGGATCTTACCAAGCACCACTTGTGGATTCTCCTGAGCGGTCTCAGCACTCACATGATTTGCCCTACCACGTGCCTGACTCTGCTGTCCCTTGTTGCTCTGCGGGGTCTGGTTCCCATTGCTCATCTGCTACATCTGCTGGTTCTGTAGAGGAGTGCCCGGAAGGTGCCTCTTAGGACAGGCATTAGCATAATGCCCAACCTCTCCACATTTAAAGCAACTGTTACCCGTGGGGGTGTGAGGTGCACTGGGCCTCACGGGCGTGCCAACTGGAGTCATCAGAAGGTTCTGCGCGTACGTAGGGCGTAGAGTCTGCGGCCCTGGGCGCTGGAACTGCTGAGTGGAGCACTGAAACTGCTGGGGCTACTGTGGCTGGTACTGGTACTGCTATTGGCCATAACCCCCTGTCGGACCTCCTGGACGGAACTGAGCTCCCAGCGGTGAGGTAAAGCGGGGACGAATGTTGCTCCCGGACTTCCCTAGAGTGGTGGACTTCCTCTTCAGCTCCCCCAGCTCTTTGCGCATGGACTCCAAGAAGATGGCCTTGTCTAGCAGGTGCTGGAAGGACGAAAAAGTGTGAGACATCAGCTGGTACCGAAGCGGTCCAGCCAATCCCTCCATGAAGCGCTCCTGCTTCTTTGGATCATCTGCCACCTCCTCTGGTGCATAGCGAGACAACTCAATGAACCTATTCTAGAACTCTGCCACTGACATTCCCCCCTGCTTGGGAGAGAGGAACTCCTTCTTCTTCAGTTTCATCAACCCAGTTGGAATGTGGTGGTTCCTGAAGCTGTTGGTGAACTCCTGTCAGGTGATCGCGTCTGGCGTAGCATGAGCAGCAACATAAGCATGCCACCATGCTCCTGCTGTCCCCTGGAGTTGTCCTGCAGCAAATAGAACCTTCTCCCTATCATCGCACTGAATTGTGGTGAGCATCTTGCCCACAGTCTTCAGCCAATCGTCAGCATCCAGCGGATCTGCAGCATGGGTGAACACTAGCGGACGATGGCTCATGAACTCCCTGTGCTTGTTCATGGGCGCCTGCTGCTGTGGTGGCGGAGGGGGGTTGTTGACTTGTGCCTGTAGGTTGGCCACAGTGTTGGTCAGGTTCTGCAGGAGCTGCATCTGATTCTGGAAAAACTGTTGCATGGTCGGATCCATTTGTGCGGGTTGTGGTGCACTACCTGAGTTGCTGCCTCATCCTTGGCGTATCACTGGAGGCTGATCAACTCCTGATCGGGACCTGGTATTTACCATCTGAGTGTTAGAAACATTGATTTAGATTATGAGAATGAGAAAAAAGGTTAAAAGGTAAACAATGCAGACTTCCAGATTAAGATAGATTTTGATAGCTATAAAGAAACAGAGATATCTCTCTGTACAGGTAACCACAAATCACAATTTTTTCTGGAGTTAAGGTGCATCAAATTACTGAACTAACCCAATTGGATTTGACTCAATCGGAGGTCTACAACACGAGATATAAAATAATGAAGTCAGCTGTGTCAGCAGGATTTGACAGATTCTGATGGCTTAATGTTTCGTCCATACCTCCCAGAATATAAATTGTATAATGCTGAATTTTTGACAGAAAATCATATAGAAAATTTGTGAACTAACCCTACTGATTTTAATGGATTTGGATTTCTGTATCTCAAGATAAAAATAAAACACTACTGCTGTGTCAGGAAGTGGCGTGAACAGATTTTGCTCTAAGATAATCCTCATGACACATAAAATATGATGGATAAGGAATTGCGAATTTGCAAGATAAAAGATGATTAAAACAGAACTTAAACCCACTAACCAAGCTTTATTACTAAACCAATGTCATTGTGGCATTAATCCACAACACATTGCAATCACACAAAGATCCAACTCATGAATGTTCACAAATTGAGCATCAAAACACACCACTAGCTAACACACCGATCCAACGTGTCGTTCTAACGATTACAGACTCTATAACTGAAGATAAAAGACACCTAGTACCTAAGGCCAAATGATCCGAGTGTGGGATCTAAGTGACTGTTGACGGTTAATGTTTGTATCAAAGTTCGTTCGTGACTCGCAAGCGTACAAGTCTCCCGTCGTAGTCAAGGGACCCTTCTTCCCTCGAGTGGTGAACCCAAGGTATCGAATCCGTGGAACAAATGTGTGACGCAAGACTTAATCTATTAAAGCCAAGTAACTTCAATATTCGATAAAAGACCTAATGCATCTAAGTAAAAGACACAAAACGAATCTAATCTACTAAAGACCGGAGAAAACAAAGTAAGATTGGGTAGATAAACCGATCTAGAGGGATCGGGGTAAGCTTTTTGTTGAAGTTCCAAGCAAGAGAAGAAATAGCAAATCGAATCTTAATAAAAGCCTCTTTAAATCGTGGTTTCCCGTCCAAATCCGAAAACATCCGCCTTTCGAGACCCCCGTTCTGTCACAACGTATCCCTATTCATGCGGGGAGCTTAGGGCGAGTCAAAAGACAAGTCGAGATTCTTTCGGAAGATCCGGCGTGTACCTCTAGCCACCGCGGCTACAAGAACACCCTATGTAATCTATCGCGCGAATAGAATTGAAATAAGCAAAGCCGATCGAAAAACGAAATCTTCGAGGAAACACTTGATCGCTAGGAAAAGATTCAACTTGATAATTCAACTATGACAATGATACATACACAAGATCACCACCGGGATCCTTCCTTGATCTTGCTTCTAGCTCCGGGAACTCCGACGTGGTCTTCCATGCAAGGTTCCCACGTCGGCTAGGGAAACCCTAGTCAACTAGCTCGACCCTCTCCTCTCCGACATGGTGTCCCTCTCTTCTCTGCTCCTCGGCGGCCGAAGACGAAATCTTCTCTGCGTGGCTCTCGGTCAGGGGACTATAAATAGCCCGATTGGCGGCTAGGGCAAAGGGCGTCGTAATTGGGCCCTAAATGGGCACAGGCCGACCGGACCCAGGCCGGCCGGCTCCGGGCCCATTTAGGCCCGGCCCGCCGGGCTCCTTTGCCGAGGTCGGTTCCCTTGCTTCTGGATGCTTCCCCCTTCGCATGTAGGTCCATGTCGTCGGTTTCTCTCCGAATTGGACTCAACTCCTTGTCTTGCAAGCTTCGGCACTTTTACGGTCGAGGTCCCCGGAGTTTGTTGTCTTCTCGGATCGAGTCCCCGGCTTCTTGGAGTTAATATCACTTCATTGCATGACTTGTTCGGGACTTCAAGGTCTTGTCATGAGGTGCTTGATGAACTTGTCCCAAAAGTCTTGCATTCAACAATAAATCCCCGCATAAACATTAAACTCCAAAAACGACATGCACATGTGAACTTGTTATACCACGGGGGTTAGTACCAAAGGATAAGGTATAAAATTCATGCCAACACCGAAGGTAAACTCATGGCTAGGTTGACGGATTTTCACCGTCAACATCTCCCCCATGCTTAAACCTTGCTCGTCCTCGAGTAAGCCTTCGATGGATATCATCATTGCTAAACAATGTTTAAACCTTGCACTTGATTACACATGAGTAAACATAATGCTCTCAAAATTTAATTCATTAAAGTTCCATAATGCACTAGCCTTCATTTCTACGGAGGGTAGATTCTTATTTAAGCTTATCCCACAAGTATTAACATGCTCACAAAGTTTTAAATAGATCTCAGAATTTTTGAAATGAAGATCGAGATAAAGAAAAGCTAAACCAAATTCACAAATTTAAATCATCTCGTGAATTGCTCATAAACTCTCATCTCACTTGTCTCTCAAGCCTATATATTCTACTCCTTCCCCTCTCATATATATGTGGTAGGCTTTATATGGAGCTTTGGGAAAGTTTAGTCCTAACAAGAATTTATAAATGAGGTGTTGTCAAAACAAGACAAGCTTCTCATGGTCTTACCGAGACTCGTCAAAAAGGTCATTGGAAAATAATGTTAATTCAAGGAGGGGAAAGAGAAAAATACACACACTTTAGATGAGTGGACATGTGCAAATGGCAAAGAGTGATCCCGAGGCACAAAGGAAGTCCTCGTTATCGGATTGCACATGGTTGGAAAATGAGAATGGATCTTTTTATCTTGAAGCCTTGAATGCACACTTAGAGAACCGGGAGTTCATTTTACGCACAAATATATTTTTTTTTCTCTTATATTCTCATTCTTTTCTTTCTTTCTTTCTTCCTTATATATATATTTTTTCTTTCTTTGCCTTGGAAGTCATGTACATCGCCGAATTTTTTCTTTCATCATTATATATATTTTTTTTTTAAAATACTCCCTTTTGAACTCTATGGCAGCACCGTACCTACCTCCTCCCCCATGCTTAGACGTTGCTCGTCCTCGAGCAAAGAGGCGAAAAATAAGGTAGGTACCGGAGATATTTTCCTTGGAGAGATACTTGAAATCTTCAACGTTGGCACCGTCTTGCGATCTTCCTTGAATTGATGATCCATTCTCAATGATAGGTTGTGGTCAAGGAGGTAATCACAAAAAGATGATATTTGGTTTAAGGGTGGATATCCGGCGAAGTTTGTGAGACCACCGATGTGGGGGTACACAATGCACGGATAAAAGGCTAGCAAAAAGATAGATACGCAAAAACGGAATGACCAGCTTCTTAGTCTCGGGCCGAGAAATCATGGCCTGCAATAACTCACTCAAAAATAAATCTTGTACACTAAGGTTTATGCACTCAAATATATATAAGGCTTTGGATAGGTAGAGCAACACACAAGTGATATTTGTGACAAGGTTAGCAATATTTTTGAGCATAAAAGACATCTTTAATCTATTCATAACTTGAGAGCACATAAAACACTATGGGTCTTTATTTTAATCATAACCTCCGCTGAAAATTAAGCTAGTATTTAAATAAATTCAGATCTGCATTTTTAAGAGAGCACTAGCTTAAACATGCATAAATCAACTACAAAGATGAACAAAGCTGCAATTTTAATCATATATCATCATGGCACAAATTTTGTAACTTTTCCAATGATAAAATCAAGGTGGTGACTTTATTAATGATGATATCAAGTCGAAATACACACTGAAAATAAAGAAACATACTTGCTGAAATTTAAATAAAAACAGAAAAATACTACGCAAACACATAAGAGCAAAAGCTGAAAATTACGAGAGAAATAGAAAAGAAAAGAAAACTAAAGCTCCTAAGCCTTCTAATCCTCCGCCGGTGGTTGATGTTGATAGTCTTGATAATAATAGCCTTGCTCATAATATGAATGAACGCTTCCTCCGTCGAATTGATTTGGCTCTACAAGGTGAAGGCGTCCGAGTTCAAAGGCAATATTTGCGTTGCCTTCACCGAGTTGAGCTGCGTTGGATTGGATGGCTGCGATATTTTGAGCATTTCTTGCAGCGTATCCTCCAATAATAGCCATGCTTTGTTGTGGTTGGGGATGATGAGCGTAGGCCTCCGCGAAGTTAACGTTGGGCACAACATAATTTTGAGGGGGTACCGGTGCACCACCCCCCATGCTTGTTGTTGAGACCCTCCGTAATAACTTGGCGGAGGAGGAACTCCGCCGAATGGTTGCACATTGGGTTGTGCTCCACTCGCTTGTGCGGAGGATGTTCCCTCCTCTACAATTCTTCCTCGTTTGTTCTTTCTAGCGGGGACAAGTAGTCCCTCTTCCAACCAATCTTCCCTCCCTTCGGTGAAAAGCCTAAGCCTCTCATCCGGAAGAGGGAGGTTCACAATGGCCAATCGGAACCCTCTTCTCTCATCTCCACTAATGTACTTGCCTTGCCGCAAGTACTCAAAACCGAGAGAGGTTCCTCGCAAAAGGTGAGCCGGGTTTCTTGCGATTCCCGGTCGCAAGGAAAAGGCCAACATAGAGAGGTAACACCCCGAACCTATATCACTAGCCCCCGATGTTGCTTCACAACACCACCGGTTGATCATGAGGTACGAGGGGTCAATTGGCTGCCTGGCAATCAAAGCCGAGTATAGCCAATTCAACTCCGTGTCGGTCACCTTTGTTTCCCTCATCCTCCCCAATACCCTCTTGCACATCCAAGAGTGGAATATTCGGATAATGGGGTTGCGGATGCATTTGCGCTGTTGATGGGCATCTCCGGAGATCATGCCCCAAAATTCCGCCAACATGCCGGGAGGCACGTCAACTTTCTCCGGAGCTCCCTTGTGGAATCCAAGCAGCTCCCTAACATGCTCGTAGGGAACCACTTGCTCGATTCCCTCCAACCGGAATGACAAGCTTTGCACCCCATCATCATCAACGATGGGTGCAATAGTCATTAAAATTTCCAAGGCGTAACCCAAGTGGGTGTCCACCGATATTCCGTTGGAGAATTGAACCCACCCGAGGTGCCCCAACATGTAGTATATGTCGGTGCGAAAACCCAAGGTGTGGAGTGCTTGGTCGTCGAGCTCGACGTTGGGCACAAGCCTCTTCTCAAGATTGGCGAGCCTATCCTCCTCCTCCGCCGACATGATGATGAAGCCGTACGAAGATTGTGTCGGGGTGTAAGGAGGTGGTGCGGTTGAACGAGTCGATCGTCGTGGTGGCGTGGGCTGCTCCTCCGTGTGCCCTCATGGAAGTGCTTCTTGCAGCCCTCATACCACCAAGGAGGAGAGCATCGTTCCTTCTCGGTGGTGCCGTATCCGTCTCCATGCTCCGGGAGACTCGGAAACCAGTGCCTCCTCGAAGACGTGGTTGATGACGGCTTGGACGACGACGAACTCTTCTTCTTGGAGAAGAGACTTGTGGTCTTCTTCCACATGGTTGCTTGCACTCTTTTCTTCAACTAAAACTCCGGGTTGCAACCGGTAACTAGGCACTTAAACTCTTTGCTTCGGATGTGGACTTTGAGTGGATTAAGGGTGTGGATTTTTTTTTTTTCTTGAGCTATCAAGCTTGGGAAGGTTGGCTAAGTCTACGGAGGTTTTGAGCACACAAACTTGAACACACAAACAAAGGAAGGAGAGGGAAGCTTGCTGCGAAAACGGGAGTCGGGGGGGCTCCTTATGTAGGTGAGGCCGGCCTCGGTGCTCCTCCCCGCCTCGTCTTTCTTCCCGGCACGATCATTTCACCTCTCGCAACTTTCCCCGCCCGCGTGCTCCACGAGTTGCACCGCCCAAACGCTCTCGTCCACTCCTTATTGGTCCTTCCACTTGATGCTTCATGTTTTGGGTCATGTCCATGCTCCCTAGCTCCACTTGCTTCACATGCCACCATGAAATTCCTACAAAGTTGATGCTTGCTGCCCACCATGCTTGTCCTTCGCATGTGAAATTGGTGAAAGTTGATGAAAGGGAATCCAATGGTGCATGCATGATTACTAGATTGCCTCCATTGCGGTGTGTTTAAGGTTAAGCACTCCTCTAATTCGAAATTTAAAATATTTTTCAGAGCCATGCAAGAGCTCGAACATAATTTTAGAGAAGTTTTTAAACCATTAAAAACAAATGCAAGTCGAAAATATTTTATTTTTACGTCGATTTCGGTCTCACCGGTATAGTTTGCCTTCATTGGTTGAGAGCGAGACATTTTCCCGGCTTGATCATGGGGGCATAGGTTTAGGTTCTAATTTTGGCTAAATAAGAAAGATTTTGAATAAAACAAAATTAGAATAGGCTTAGAAAAATTCTAATCCTAGAGAAACCAAGGATATAGATTTTTAAAACCAACCAAAAGTTTTGATTTCTAGGTTCACGCGAGTCCTACCACGTGCTGAATTTTATTAACACTTAAACATAAATCGTGGCTCTACTCGTGTGGTTTTAGCATGAAAAATAAGTCAACCTCAGCACCATAATGAGGGTGAAAGGTTGAGTTAAGGTTCTGAAATTATTTGGTTGAGGGTTTCTCGAAAAGAAAAGAATCAAACAAGCACATAGGAGTGTTCATGCAAAGGGTTTATGATAAAGCAAACATTCAATCAAGAATTATGTCTCTAATATTGCTCAACCACTTCTAAGTCTAATGTATTTGCGTAATAAAACTCAAAAACTAAATTATTAAAAAGACTCGAAAAACCTGGAATCGGGTTGTCCTCCCGGTAGCTTATTCTTGACTTGACGAAACGGGTTGCCTCCCGCCTAGCGCCTCGTTTATAGTCCATGGCTAGACTTCTTCACTTGATTACTTCGGATCAACGCTCTTTGTGGGCGTTGCAATCTTGGGTACCCGCTTTGGCTTAGTCAATTTTTTTTTGTCTTCACAGGCTGGCTTTGTCCTTTGGTCTTGACGGATGCAACAACTTCCTTGTGGCTCGGCATCTCGAACTCCGGTCCTTCGGTCGTGATCTTCATGGTCTCTAGTGTGATTCTTCATCTCTCCCGAATGAGCTTGAGTAGCCTTCGCCGTCTTGGGACCTTGGAGTTGTCTCGGATATTCTTCTTCGTTACCCATCGGGCGCCCGACAAGTTGTCCCACTTGCGTCTAGCATCTTCATCACGATGAACACTTCACGTATAGAGCTTCCGACCTCCGTCACCTTGCCATCTAAATTCTTCAATATTTTCTCCATAGCCTCGAACTTAGTGACGGCGTCCTTGTTGATCTTAGCTTGCTCGTGCATCAAGTCCTTGAATTGTGCACAAAGAGAAACCAAAACTTGAATCGACGAACTTGCATTAAATCGGGGTTACCTTGGACATGGTCGTACTCCACACACTCCTTGCATGAGGATCTTGCTTCGGCGGCCTTTAGGTGTTGAGCTTCTTTCTCCATCTCCATCTTCTCCATCCTCCTCTTAAGTAAACCGATATGCCACTCAAGGAATCGACTCGTATGCATTCGGCTCTCGCAATCGTCATGCGGATAGTTGAGACTTTGATCTTGAACGGCCTCCCGGCGTCTTGAAGGTTTATGATAGGTAGATCAACGATGTCGGGGTGCGCGGCGCTCCGGTGGTTGAGGTTGATCTTCCTTTGGACTTGGAGGTGGTGATTCCCTTGGAGATTTCGACGGTCCTTCGACTTCAACTTTTGAATCTAGGGTTTCCACCCCTTTAGCTTGTGTTGCATGTCACCTTTGCCTGTAAAGTTTTCCGGATCATCCACAAAAAAGCTTGGGTTTCTTGGAGAGGTAGCCAACCATCTCCGGTTAGGGTTAGCAATAAACAAAGTATGCAAAAAAAAACTAGAGAACAAAACAAATCTATAAAGACTAGAGTTAGACAAACTAGATTAGATGTATTTTGAGGATGATCAAAATTTAGTAGATGCAAAAATAAAACAAAATCAGTACTGAAAATTACAAAAAAAAGCAATAAAAAATCAAATCTTGATCACTTGTTCCCCGGCAACGGCGCCAGAAAAAGGGGCTTGTTGACGGTTAATGTTTGTATCAAAGTTCGTTCGTGACTCGCAAGCGTACAAGTCTCCCGTCGTAGTCAAGGGACCCTTCTTCCCTCGAGTGGTGAACCCAAGGTATCGAATCCGTGGAACAAATGTGTGACGCAAGACTTAATCTATTAAAGCCAAGTAACTTCAATATTCGATAAAAGACCTAATGCATCTAAGTAAAAGACACAAAACGAATCTAATCTACTAAAGACCGGAGAAAACAAAGTAAGATTGGGTAGATAAACCGATCTAGAGGGATCGGGGTAAGCTTTTTGTTGAAGTTCCAAGCAAGAGAAGAAATAGCAAATCGAATCTTAATAAAAGCCTCTTTAAATCGTGGTTTCCCGTCCAAATCCGAAAACATCCGCCTTTCGAGACCCCCGTTCTGTCACAACGTATCCCTATTCATGCGGGGAGCTTAGGGCGAGTCAAAAGACAAGTCGAGATTCTTTCGGAAGATCCGGCGTGTACCTCTAGCCACCGCGGCTACAAGAACACCCTATGTAATCTATCGCGCGAATAGAATTGAAATAAGCAAAGCCGATCGAAAAACGAAATCTTCGAGGAAACACTTGATCGCTAGGAAAAGATTCAACTTGATAATTCAACTATGACAATGATACATACACAAGATCACCACCGGGATCCTTCCTTGATCTTGCTTCTAGCTCCGGGAACTCCGACGTGGTCTTCCATGCAAGGTTCCCACGTCGGCTAGGGAAACCCTAGTCAACTAGCTCGACCCTCTCCTCTCCGACATGGTGTCCCTCTCTTCTCTGCTCCTCGGCGGCCGAAGACGAAATCTTCTCTGCGTGGCTCTCGGTCAGGGGACTATAAATAGCCCGATTGGCGGCTAGGGCAAAGGGCGTCGTAATTGGGCCCTAAATGGGCACCGGGCCGACCGGGGGCCCGGCCGGCCGCCCGGGCCCATTTAGGCCCGGCCCCGCGGGCTCCTTTGCCCGAGGTCGGTTCCCTTGCTTCTCGGATGCTTCCCCCTTCGCATGTAGGTCCATGTCGTCGGTTTCTCTCCGAATTGGACTCAACTCCTTGTCTTGCAAGCTTCGACACTTTTCCGGTCGGGTCCCCGGAGTTTGTTGTCTTCTCGGATCGAGTCCCCGCTTCTTGGAGTTAATATCACTTCATTGCATGACTTGTTCGGGACTTCAAGGTCTTGTCATGAGGTGCTTGATGAACTTGTCCCAAAAGTCTTGCATTCAACAATAAATCCCTGCATAAACATTAAACTCCAAAAACGACATGCACATGTGAACTTGTTATACCACGGGGGTTAGTACCAAAGGATAAGGTATAAAATTCATGCCAACACCGAAGGTAAACTCATGGCTAGGTTGACGGATTTTCACCGTCAACAGTGACCCATAGCTTGTCCTCCTGGATCTTGGTGACATTGCAGGCCACCTTTCTTCATCTTCTTCCACCTCTTCCTCATCCTTCCCCACGATCACTGCCTTAAGCCTTTTGATTTCCCTCTGATCCTCATCTTGCTGATCACAAAGGTCTTGCAGCTCCATGTCGGTGTCATCAAGGTTGGTGTTGAGAGCTGCGACAAGCCCACTTGAACTGCATAGTGCGGTCCCAAGTTTGCGTTAGCCACTGGAATCATGCTGCCCACAGCTCTAGCAGGTCGGCGGGGAAAGTCACCCCACACAGTGTTAGTGAGATGGTGAGCCTCCTCATAACACCATACAGAAAGAGCCCTCCTAGCAGCATCATCTCTCCCCGCAGTGAAGGTAGCCCTGGTGGCTAAAGCATGGTGAACAGTGACCTCGTATTGTTCGCCCTCCTGTGGATTATCCTCCATAATGCGCACTGACACCTCCCACTGCGTTGGATAACGAGGGTGTGTCCTCCTTATCCCAACGTAGTTGATAGTCACGTGCAGATGGATACGTTGGAAAAGCCTTCTCAGCTTGGACGGAAAGGGTGCTTGCCCTCCATCATGGTGACAAACGACCACCTCCCACTTCTAAGGTACCGGTTGATCATCAGCATCTCCATCCTCCGGATCTGAGTGGCCATCTGGGTCACCTCCTTGTTCCTGGTCTTCAGCTGGCTCCTCTTCTGGCTCATCATCTGACAGCTCAATGACTGAAGCGGGTGGTGAAGCTTGCACTAAAGCAGAGTTCGCTCCACTTCCCTCCTCAATAACTCCATTGTGCTCATCACTCTCCGTGGAGTAGCAGTAGAAGTCCTGGTCCTCCAGGTACCTTGGAAAGTGGTAAGCACCAGCACGAGTGGTCTTCAGTCGGCGAAACATCTAAGATAGATGAGACAGGTTCTGATTACTAGATATGACAAGATCAAGTTTAGATAACAAAAGACAATCAAGGGTGAGATTAAACCAAGAATAAATATAATAAACATAATAAAGCAAAACTAAGCAATGTGTGGCTTCTAATATTATATAATCCTTAGTTTTCGACCAGTTCGAACAAGGCTAACGTCCTACAGTCAACATGGCTCTGGTACCACTTTGTCACACCCGGATTTAAGGGCAAAACTGAATGCAAGAATACATGTGCGCCAGGATCAAGTTACACACATGCATCGACTCAGTGAATACCAAAACACAATGTAAATCATAAAGAGAGTATTAAAAATTTGTTACATTACCAAATGTCTCAATCTAACAACCGTTCGAGTAGCTAACAGCGGAAATGAAACACACGCAGAAGTCCTCCATAGGCAGCTGACTGGAGAACGAGCGCCTAGAACTCATCAAACTCTCCAGGGAAATCCTCAAAGCGTCCATCTGAGCAGCAGACGGGTAGTGTAGATGCAATATAGAAATAACAAGCATGAGCACATGTCATACTCAACAAGGGAAAAGTTCTATAACAACATGCAAGGCTTTATGGTGGAAGCTGATGGTTGTAAAGCAAGTCAGCATTTTAGTTGGTCAAATTTTATTAAGCAGTTGTTACTAACAAGTGAAAGTATATACCAAATCCAATTAACAAGTGCAACGGAACCATTGAATGCAATGCACAAGTTTAAAAGTTCCATCTTTCATAAATTACTCATGTGAGGGTTCAGGCCGCCCTTGACCGTGGGCACAAATAACTAGTCAGTTTTACACTCTGCAGAGGTTGTACATCTTTACCCACAAGTCGCGTAAAAACCCGAAAGAGTTTTAGACCCCACCATGCTGTGAAAAAGTAGGCACAATACCACACTACCGAGGTGTGGCTGCATAGGGACGCTACGAGACCTTTACGAAGATCCCCTAGTGTAGGCTGCCCGCTAGGTTACCTGATCAGCGCAGCGTATAAAGCTCCCTAGCGAGTACCGTGTCTTAGCCAAGCCCAACTCCCCGCCAGAGCAGGTCTATACGCCATCTACCGTCAGCCCCAACCCCTTTCAGGTAAAAGCATACCTAACACCAAGTTCTCTAGTTATTCAGCCAAGACAGAGCCATATGTCTTATGGTTGTACTGTTTTCCTGGGTGGTTCTCCATGTTCCGATTACAAGCATAAGGTGTTCTTGCATTACATCAATAATAGCATAAATAAATCCAAATTGATAAAGGTTCATTAAGACACCCGAAACCAAAGTAAAGCTCTAGCAAGTTCTACCTAACATAAAGTAAACCCAGGTTGATCAAGGCACAAGATAAACAACATTGGAAATCCTTAAATAATCGGTCCCATCATATTAATGCAAAGCAATAAGTAAACGCGGTGTACTTAAAATGCATGTTGTAATAGGATCAACGGGAATGCAGCAGGGACATGCCTTCTACCAGCTCCGGAAACTGCTCAGGGTCTTGAAAGTCTTCAACCGCAGCGAAATCCTCGAACTGCTGGTACTCTACGCTCCACACATTCACATACAAGCACACAATAGAATAAATTCAGAAACAATCACCAAACAGCACTGACAGAACAAAACAGAGGCATAAAACTGTTCTACTCATCGAGACGATCGCATGGACATAAAGAACGCTAAAAACGGAGTTAAAACGACTAAGATACGGCTTAAACAAGATTAGGGACTAAACTATAAAGAAAACTAAACTTCCTAGGCTAAAACGAAGAAAACAAGACCTAACCGTAAGAAAACCCTAAGGTGGGAGGACCGGCTTGCAAATCTAAAGAAACGCGGGGTTTTCTTTGCAAAACCGCCAAGTCAATGCGGGTTTGACCCGGCAGTGGCGGGTTTGACTCGGCCGGACGGATCTGATCCGTCGGATCGAGATCCATAGGCCATCCGGGGGGGTTGCGGCGACCGGACGGAGGAATAGTGGGGCCTCCGCCGGACTTTGATTGATGGGCTGTGCAGAAACAAGGAAGAAAAGTAAAGAAGGTTTTTCCTATTTTTTAAAAAACAACCAAACAAATGAATTCAAACATAAATTTGAATTCAAACACTCAAAAACAATGCAGCAGCATGTATGCAACAATAAACTCCTATATTTCATTATTTTAAATAACAAAAATGATTAAATGCCTAGAAAAACACAAACACCTTATATTCCTTAAACGAGAACGAGGGTTGCTAAGCAAATTTTTTTATTTGAACTTCAAAAGTGCAAATTAGGGTGTTACACGCAATTTCCCTTTGCACTCAACCTCATAGCTCCACATAATCTCATTTTCATCAGACCGGTGCAAAGGCTGCGCTGTGACCTTGTGTTTAAGTGCTTTCTCCTGAGCCTTGGTCAGATACTCAGTCATTTTTGTGCAGTATCTCATTTGAGTGTTCCTCATAACCTCATTCGCTATCTAGCTCCTAGTGTGAAAGTACAACATTGTACGATACATAAAGAACTCAATGATGCCAACTGAGGAACAGGTCTTGCACTGCGGAGCACACAGTTGTAAGGCTCGGCAAAATTAGTAGTCTTTATTCCATGTCTTGCTCCGCCCTCATTAAACAAGGGACACCACTTCTCCTTAGGTTCATTCTGAATCCACTGGCTAAAGGTCTTCACAGCACACCCTCTTTTGCGCCTGACTTAAGGGCCATCTAATCCCACATCTTCGAGTGAAATTGGCTCCTCTCCAGGTTCGGGATTCACTGACCTCTTTGCTATCTCCTCTGATGCCTTCTTTGTCAGCTCATCTAATTTCTTCCAGATGGCATCAAACTTCTTCTGTTGATTCTACTCATACAACCTCTCACAAAATATAGCTAGGGTCTTGTTCTTGAATTGGATGTGGAAGTTTGCTTTCATGTGCCTAACGCACCACCTGCTCTTAACATCTGGCCACAATGGAGCTCTATATCGCTCTGTGTTGCCCTCTTTCATGTCATTGATTGCTTGCAAAATACCTTTGTGCCTATCGTGTATGACACACACATTCTGCACATCCTGGACCACCATGTTCTTCAACCTATCAAGGAACTAGTACCAATTGTCACCGTTCTCCCCCTCACAACAAATGCAATGACCAAAGGAAGCAACTGATTGTTACTATCAGCTGCCACAACTATTAGGATTGTTCCTTTGTATTTGCCTGTGAGAAAAGTGCCATCTATGCAAATGACCGGTCAACAGAATTTGAAAGCCTGAATGCAGGCACCCAATGCCAAGAATGACCGCTGAAGCACAAGCTTGCCTGGTTTCTCCACACAAGTTAGTCCTTGATATCATAGTAGCTGCCAGGATTCATCTGAACTATTGTGTGTAGCAAGTTTGGAAAATTGTGGTAGGATGCTTCATAAGTACCCCACCTATGCTCCAACACCTTCTTCTTTGCTTGGT
Source organism: Cenchrus americanus (assembly GCA_947561735.1). Lineage (NCBI taxonomy): Eukaryota > Viridiplantae > Streptophyta > Magnoliopsida > Poales > Poaceae > Cenchrus > Cenchrus americanus. Next base: position 197,355,797 of record OX387242.1, read on the forward strand.
ATGCCTTGCCGTAACCGATGGTGTACCCAAACTTTTCCTCAATTGCACCGATAATTGCCTTCGGTGCATATTCAGGGGTTTTCACTATGTGAGGGTACATGTAGCTTGCAACAAAATCGGCTGAAATGTTTCAGTGCCTTGCATCAATACAATCAAGGGTACAAGTATGACCTTTCACTTCTTTCACATGTATGGAATTGTCCCACTTCCCCATATATGCATACACCCGAAAAAAACAACCATCCTTGATGCAACACACATCATATATCCTAGGGGAGCTCTTGACTACCCTGAACTCCCTATGTTGAGTCAAGGTGGACCACTGCTTCACTGCATCCTTCAGATGTGCAGTACTGGGGAACATAGCACCTACACAAACCTCATTCTCCGTGTACTCCCATGGCACATTCTCACCAGTATTAATAGTACACCGGGTGTCGGTGCGGAATATGGTCCCGACACTAACCAGTAGATAACGCCTAGGTCTATCCCTCAATGGTCGATGCTAAGCAACAAATGACACAAGATTTTATCCTGGTTCCGGCCGAGGGGGCCGTACGTCCAGCAGGGGCGTGCTCGTGGCACTATATTGCTCGGCACGGGGGTGCTTGTAGTGGGGCAAATACAAGCAAGGCGGGGAGAGGAATCGTGGCTTCCAAGTCCCCGGGTGAGTGGCTGGAGATGTTGTGGGAGAATAAGAGAGTGAGTGCACGGTGCGCTGTGTTACTCTGAATTCGTCCCCCCCCGCGGTCGGGGGTTCACCTCCCCCTTTTATAGGCCAAGGGGGGGGGGCGAGTTACATGCACGCCGCGCTACCTAGCTACGTGTGGGAGCACGTCGTGCTACGGTGTAGAGCGGGCGGCCGTCCGGTCGATCTTCGCCGCGATCCGGCCATGATGGCCTACCTCGTACCCGAACAGTGGCGGTTCGAGGGTAGGAGGCAGCAGATGGCGATGGTGTCCCCTGATAGGCTTCGAGGGAGGTGCGATGATGGGCGGTACGGGGGTACGGGGAGCGGGCGAACGGCGTTCCTTCCCAATGAGCTGCGGTGGTGGAGTGGTTGCTTTGCGGTGTTCGGGCGTGCGCTGCGGAGTCACGCGTGCGCCCGCACGCGTGGGTACGGTGGCCGCGCCGTTACAGTGGCCGGGATGGCCGCCCATCGGCCTAGCGCCCCTCACCCAACTGCGGGGTCACGGGAAAGTGGAGTCGAGGGTGCGCCGGCCCCTTTTCGAGGTCGGGCGCGTTAGCCGTACGGTAGTGGGCGCACGGTGTCACGGGACGACACCGGCCGTACCGCACGGTCCATCCCACGGTAGCGGGGATGGGCTCCTCCCCCGGGGAGTTGGTGCGGCGGCACGGGGCGTGAGCCCCGGCGCATGATGACGCCGTCTGCGGCGTCGGGGCGTTAAATGCCCAAGTACGGGGGCGGCGCACGCGCGCGGGCGCCCGTGAGCGTGGCGGGCCCCGGCCGAGGGTGGAGCGGACCCTCGAGCGAAGCGCGGCCTGCTCGAGGGGGATCGAGCCCTCGAGCGGGGCGGGACTGCTCGAGGGAAGGGTCGCCCCTCGAACGGGGCGGAGTTCGTTCGAGGAGGGGGGTTGCCCCTCGAACGGGGCGGAGCCCGTTCGAGGAGGAGCGTACCCTCGGGCGAGGCGGAGCCTGCTCGAGGGGTCTTGCAGACGAGCCGTCTTGGTGGCCCTCCGAAGTCTGCCCGCATGGGCCATGTCTCGCGTGGTTAGTTTCCTGCATGGTTAGGCTTAGCTTATTTTGATGCAGGAATTTAAGTAAGGGTTCCCCCATTGTTTGAGGGGACCCCTAGGGCGGTCCCCGACGGTGCCCCCGAGCATGCGGGTTTGCCATTGAGGCTCCCGCGGATGCGGAACCTACTGCGATAGGACGTTCTTCCCTCCTTGTTTGCGAACGCTTTCCGTGGGGCCGCGTCGGCGGACCCGCGGGTCTAGCCCCCGAAGCCTGCGGGGAGTGTGGGCTCTCTGCGGGGGGTTAACCGCGAGCAATTCGGTCGAAAGGCGTGGCACATATGCCAACCGGCATCGGCGGTATTTCGGCCGGCATCGGGGGTGCACGCTCCCCGTCCCTTGTCTCCCGGCGGGTGCAATTCCAAGGAGGTGTAGCCGTGCATCAAGCCCCCGAGCCTTGGCCTGTTCGAGGCGATCGGGTCGAGCCTGACGACTTGTTTTTTTATCGCGCCCTCGCCGTCCCTCCGCGGGACGGAGGGTGAGGTTTCCACGACTCCCATCGAGCGGGTCGCGAATCGCGGATTCCTCATCGAGCTGCTAGCGGGTGGTTCAAGTGGACGTCCATGCCCCGTTCGATAAGGGTAGGGCTGCGCGGTCGGAGACACATCCATGGAAGCGCTTGCGTGGGTTTGCTAGGTGGGGCTCGGTCCCGTTCGCTAGGGACCGAGGGCGCGGAAGCTCTCCCTCGGTGGGATCCCCCGACTAGCCGCCCTCGGCGGCTCTCGAACACGACATGTGGGGCACCCTCGAGCCGACGGGCTCGGGGAACGGCTCGAATGCGCGTGCCCTCGTCGTCCCTAACTGCGTGATGCGGGGCGCTCGTTCGAACCCGTCGAGGGTCGGGCTTCGAACCTCGATCGGTAAGGCCGTGCGGGGCCGTGCATGGACGGCCCCGTCTTTTCGCGTTTGCGGCCGTCGAGGGGTGCGGGGCGTGCCGAGCCCTCGAGGTGCTGGTTGGTGGCATGGCGCGGTATGAGTGCTTTCGGTGTCGCTCTATTTCAAGCGTGACCTGGGCGATCCTCTTACGCGCGTGCCTTCTTTTAGAGGGTTGACATCGTCTCGAGTTGGGGGTCATGCCGCTCGAGGGTCCTACGTGGCATGGGTGCCCGTGGTGGTCTGCTCTACGTCGGGCGAGGTCCGGACGACCTTCTCACGGCGATATCCCGTCGAGGGTCGCCTCTCGTTTCGAGCCGAGGGTCACGCCACTCGAGGGCTTTACGTGGCATGGGTGCCCGCGGTCGCTGCTCTACACCGAGCGGGTCCCGGGCGACCTTCTCACGCCGTCATCCCATCGAGGGTCGCCTTTGTCTCGAGCGAGGATTCGCCTCGCTCGAGGGCTCTCCTTGCTTGGCAAGGGGCCGGGCATTTAATTGCCTTGCGGTCGTGGCCGCGGTTTTGCGGCGCGGGCGCGCCTTTTTGGGGCGCGCGCGCGCGCGCGCGCGCGTAGTGGGCGGCGCGGCAGGCGGATGTGACGGTTTTGCCTCGGTCGCAGCCGTTCCTCGCCGTAATGATGACCCGCCTGCAGTGTTAGAGCCGCCGCGGTCGTGGTGGGGCCCGCCCGTCGACGCGATGGAAAGATTCTGCCGGTTAATGCGGCGGGGGTGTCTGCGCTCCGAGAACTCGCCTGCCGCCTATAAAACTGCGGGGGGGAGTGGACGGCGGTTTCTTACCTTGGCTCCTCACCGTTTTTAGTCCTCCGTCCCTTCGCCTTCGCCTCACCCTTGCCGTCGCGCGGGCTCGCTGCTTAGAGCTTTTTCCTCGTTTCCTTGTCCTCCGCCTTTGCACTCGTTCGTCCCCCCCCCCCCCATGGCGCCGCCTCGGCTTCCGATTAGGGTCCCGGAGCCGTACGCACGGGGAGAGGTCGGCCGTGACCCGGCTCGCCACGGGTGAGCCGGTCGCCGCCGGCCAGCTGTCGGCCAACGAAGAAGGGCGCCCGGCGGAGTGGATCGTGCCGCCGTCGTCGCACCTCGAGCCCAATCCGCCGGAGGGTTACGTGGTGAGCTTCCTCCGCTATCACGAGCGCGGCTTCAACGCGCCGGCGAGCACATTCATGCGGGCATTGTGCTACCACTATGGGGTGGAGCTGCACAACTTTGCCCCCAATGCGATCTCGCAGGCGGCCACATTCGTGGGCGTCTGCGAAGGGTACTGGGGATCCCGGTCAGGCGGGAGCTGCGGGTACACCTCTTCCGCGGGGAGCTCATCACGCGGCCCACGTCGGAGCCGAGGGACCCGCCGCGCGGTGCGCGCGCCGGCGGGATGTCGCTCGCTCTGCGGGGGCAGCTCAAGGATTTCTACATCCCCTGCACCATGACGACGAACAACGCCGGCTGGGAGCGGGGATGGTTTTATCTGCGCAACGCCGAGCCCGGCCTCCCTCCCTACACCGGCCGGGTGTTCAAGAAGAGGCCGGACTCCTGGGGCTACGGGTTGCCTACGGCCAATCATCGGGCGCGGCAAGAGTCCGTCCTCGCCGCCCTGCGACGGCTGGCGAGGGAAGGGCTCAACGCGATGGGCGTCCTCGCCTTCCTTCATCACCGGCGAATCGTGCCGTTGATGGAGAGGCCGCTCTGCATCTTCGAGATGACAGAGGCGGCCAACCCCGTCGACGTGGCGAGGTCGCGGATGCTCCCGACGCCGCCCGGAGCGGCCGTACGCGCTCACCCGGGCGCGGAGCGCCGTCGACACCAGGACGCCGCCACCTGCGGGTCGGACCCCGTGGGACATCGAGATGCTCCCCGTCGGCCCGTTGGTGAGTGTGGTTTTTTGATTCTGTTTTAGTCCTTGTTCTTGCTTCCGTTTCCTGATGCGCCATCGTTGCTCTCGCGCGCAGCTGGTGCAGTTCAACGCCGCCAAGTCCGTTCCACCCACCCCCGACTCCCGTGCGCTCGGCGGGCGGCGCGGCGGGAGCGGCGGGGAGCGAGCGGCGCGCGAGGAGGGAGCACGCAAGGCGGCGCCAAGCGCGCCGCGACGCACAATCCGCGGAGTACGGCGGCGGGGAGGAGCCGGGGCTCTCCTCCCCGGACATCGAGGAGCCCTCGTCCTCGGAACGGGACGAGGAGGAAGAGTCCGAGGGGGAGGGCCCCTCGGACGGTGGCGGCCGCGCCCCCGTCGCCGGAACCCGCGCCGGCGTCGGGGGCGGCTTTGCACAGGGTGGGCGCACCGGCGCCCGTCGCCGAGCAATCATCGTCGGGGGCGGCACGCGCGCGCGGAGGTGCCGCGCGCGCGCCGCGGAGGCGCGCGCGGCGGACGTGCCGCGCGCGCGTCGACGCGTGCCCGCGCGCGGCGGGGAGCGCGTCCGCGCGCGCGGCGTCATCGTCAAGGGGCGCGTCGGCGGGCGTGCCCGCGCGCGGGGCGAGCGTGCCCCCGCGCGCGGTGGCGTCATCGGGGGGGTACGGCATTGGGCGCGCCCACGCGTGAGGCGGGCGTGCCCGCGCGCGCGGTGGCGCCGTCGGGGAGGCGGCGCGGCGGCGCGACCCCTGCGCCGGCCTCGTCAGAGGCCTCGAGGAAAAGGAAGCGGGCCTTTTCCTCCGCGAGGTAAGGAACCTGTTCTTCCTTTGCTTGGCTTTAGTTTGCTGGATATTAGATGCTCTAACCCTCCATTCGTGTTTGCGCAGGGCGGTGCCAACCGTCCCTCCTCTTGCACCGGCCAAGGTGCTGAGGACGGACGCGTCGATCCCCACCCGGCGGCGTTCGTCGAGGGGGTCGCGCCCAGGGACGGGCGCGGCGGCGGGCACGAGCTCGCAAGGCCGGCCGGGGCCTCGAGGCCCCGGCCGGCGGATCGGCCCGCCGCGGCGCGGCCGAGAGGTCGCCGGGGGCGGCCGGCGCCGGTCGCCACGGAGGCGCGAGGCCGCGGCGGTGGCTACGGTGGAGGTGCCGCCGCGGCGGCGGCCCCTCTGCGGAAGAGGCGGGGCGGGCGCAACCTGCGGGAGCGTCCGCGGATGCGGCGGCGCGGGCGGAGGTGGCGGCAACGGCGCCACGACGGGCGCCCGTGGCCGCGAGGCGCGGGTGGAGGCGCCGGCGGGCGGAGCGGGCGGCTCCTCCTGCCGGCGGTCTCCAGGCGGAGGTGGTGGAGCTCTCGGATGACTCCCCGCCGCCTGGGTGGAACCAGTGGGCCAGCTGGCCCACGACCTCCCCCGAGCCCCAGGAGGGGGCCCTCGTGAGGCGGCGCGAGGGTCACCTGACGGTGGGGGGTCAAGGGCACGGTGCTGAGGCCTCGTCCTCCCACGCCGGCCGCCCCGCCCAGGTGGGGGGGGGCCGTGGAGGATCCCCCTGCGTTTGCTGACGCCAGGGGGGAGCAGGAGCTTTGGGGCGAGCTCCGGAGCCACGGCGCCACGCTCAACCGCGCGTTGAACGAGGCGCTGCGGGTCCACGGCGGCCCGGCCTGGATCGTCTTCCAGGTGAGCCACGGTTGCTCTTCTCCCTTCCTTTTTTCGTTTTCGCGTGCTGCATTCAAGACTTGGCGCTTACGAGGCTCGATGTGTGGATGCCAGGAGCTCGAGCGCCGCGCCCATGAGAAGTACAGCGCGTTCGACCAGGTGAACGCCGAGGCCCGCCAGCTCCGGGAGCGATGCAGCGCTTTCGACGCGCTTGCGGAAGCTCTCAGGACGCCGGACAGTGGGCGGTGTACGGGCGATGGCGTGGTGCGACGTGCTCCCCGAGAGCTCGGGCGGGGCACGGCGCGTCACGCGAGCCTCGAGCGGATCCGCGCAACCCTCGTCGATCGCGACGAGGCGCGCGTGGAACGCGCGTGAGGACACGGACAAGACGCGGACGGCGGCCGCCACCCGGGAGGCGGAGGTGGCCACCGCTCGCGCCGAGACCCGGGAGCTCCGCACGTCGGCCGGAGGGCGCGGGCGCGGCGGCGCCGGGCCGAGCGAGCGGGCGCGCGGGCCGGAGCGACGCGCCAAGGAGGCCGATGACACCGAAGGCCGCCCTCGATGCCAAGGCCGCGGCCCTCGTCGTCGGCCGAGGAGCGGCTTCGGCAGGGAGCGCGTTGCCCGCCAGGGGGCTGAGGGGCGGCTCCAGCAAGAGCGGGCTGCCCTCGGCGACGCCCGAACGGCGCTGGAGAGGGAGCGCGTTGCTCGCGAAACGGCGGAGAAGTCGCTGGAGGAGCGGAACGCCGCATTCTCCAAGGTTGAGGATGAAGCGCTCACGCTCAGCATCAGCAATGCTAGCCAGGAGCTGGCCCTCCGTGAGCAAGGCGAGGCCGTCCAGCGTCTCGAGTCGGAGCTCGAGTCCGCACGCCGCGACCTCGGTTTGGAGAAGAAGCAAGTCGAGGGTGAGACTTTTCGACTCTGTTTGTTGGTTTTTTGCTTTAGAGGGTTCGCTTCCCCTTTCTGATTTCTTGTCGTCTTGTTGATTCCAAGGGCTTGCGCACCGCCCGGGACACGCGCTGCCGGGCGGGCCGAGGCCTGCGGGCCTCCTACAACTCCTCGGAGCGGGGGCTGCCGGGAGGGCCGCGAGACGCGGCCCTCGAGACTTGTCACGTCGTCGAGGAAGGGGATGCCCAGGCCGGCAGCTCGCTGGCCAGCCGCCTGCGCGCCCTCGGCGGCCATGTCACGGAGCGGATGCGCCGGGCGTTGCACCTAGGCGTGCAGAAGGCCCTCGGAGTGGTGCGATCCCACTACGAGGTCAACCTCGAGGCGGTGGCGGAAGGCTACATCGTGCCCGAGGGCGTCGAGGATGAGGTGGCCATGGAGCGTGCGGACGCGCTTGTTGCTGACGCCGCCGGGTCGCTCGCCGAGGCCTTCGAAGAATTCCTCTTCCCGGACGCCGCCGATGCTGCTGCTCCACCCGCCTGAAAGTGTCTGGGCGCTAGGCCCGTTTTTTGTTTATGTGTATCAGAATTCTGGCCTCGTGGCCTCTTGTAAATAAACGAGTCATCTCATGAATCATGGACAGTTGCTTGTAAGTGAAATCGTTTGCTTATTACGCTTTTTTGTTTCTCCTTCTTCCTGAGTAGATTCTAGTTAGGGGAGTTCGTTTTTCGCAGGGGGCCCGCTGGGTTGGAGGCGAGAGAGACGGGCCATAGCCACGCGGCGTAGGGCGTCTCGGCTCGCGCGCTCCTTCCGCCGTGCCGCCTACGCCCTGTTCGAATCGTGGCTCGTGGTTGAAGTAGGAAACAAACTTAGCGCGTGTGAGTCGTTTTTTATTTTTGCGCAAAAAGTGGGACCATTTTGGGGGGGGGGGGTGCCCCCCGCAGTAGCCCCCGAGGGTAACTTGGGTTTCAGAGGAAAGCCGAGTTGCCCTTTTATTATACTTGGAGTATTTACATAGGTGACACCAACTGGGGCGTTGGCCGTGCGTTTTTACAACAGAAAATACTTGGAAATCCTAGCTAAGGGTAGAAGCGACGTAGCTGTTGGATGTTCCAAGCGTTGGTGAGTTCTTCGCCGTCCTCGTTGGCCAGCTTGTACGTGCCGGTTTGAGCACCTTCACCACGACGTAGGGTCCCTCCCATGGGGGCGATAGCTTGTGGCGCCCTCGATTGTCTTGGCGTAGCCTTAGGACCAAGTCCCCCTCGCTGAAATCCCTCCGACGTATCTTGCGTGATTGGTAGCGTCGTAGGGACTGTTGATACCTTGCGGAGTGCATCAACGCCACGAGGCGTACTTCATCCAGCTGATCCAGCGAGTCCTCGCGGGCTTGCTGGTTAGCATCCTCGTTGTAGCCTCGAACCTTGGGTGACCCGTATTCCAGATCCGTGGGGAGGACGGCCTCCGCGCCATGGACTAGGAAAAACGGGGTGAACCCGGTGGCTCTGCTTGGGGTGGTCCTTAGGCTCCACACGGCTGGCGGCGAGTTCTTGGAGCCATTTTCGGCCGTTTGTTGAGCTGGTCGAAAATTCGGGTTTGAGGCCTGTAGAATCATGCCGTTGGCACGTTCCACTTGGCCGTTGGTACGCGGGTGCGCCACGGTGCCCAATCCACTCGGATGTGGAACTTGTCGCGAGAACTCCAAGAACTTCCGGCCGTGAGCGGGACCCGTTGTCCGTGATGATGGAGTTTGGCACTCCAAAGCGGTAGACGATGTCGGTGAAGAACGTGACCGCCCGCTCGGCCTTCAAATTCGTGATGGGGCGCACCTCCACCCACTTGGAGAATTTGTCAATCGCGACAAGCGGGTGGGTGAAGCCCCCGGCGCCCTCCGCGAGGGGCCGACGATATCCAACCCCCACACGGCGAACGGCCATGTCACGGGGATCGTTTGCGGGGGCGTGAGCGGGCAAATTGGTCTTACGGGCGTAGAACGGCACCCTTCGCGGTGCGCACTATTTCGGCGGCATCCGCGACCGCGGTAGGCCGATAGAAGCCTTGGCGGAACGCGTTGCCAACGACGGTGCGCGGCGCGGCGTGGTGGCCACGGATCCCCGCGTGGATGTCCCGTAGGAGCTCGCGCCCCTCGGGAATGGGTATACACCGGCCCCGGAGGATGCACGACGCGGCGCGCTTGTACGGCTCGCCGTCGACGAGGGTGAATGACTTGGCCATCCCGGCGATGCGCCCGGGCGTGGCCGGTACGTGGGGAGTTCCCCTCGAGCAATCCAGGCGATGTACTTCTCCCGCCAGTCCGCCTGGACGGGAGCCGGCTCGATGTCCATTGCGACAGCCTCGTGGGAGCCGTACCCCTCGAGAAGGGAGAGCACGTACGCCTCGTTCGAGGGATCCTCTTCCATGGGTTCCGCACCCGATGGGTTCGAGGGAGCCCCCGAGGGTCCGCCGTCGCTCGAGGGGTAGGGCTCGAAGGTGACCGATGGCTGCGCGATGTCGCGCGCAAAAACGTTCGGGGGAACGGTGATCCGCCCGGACGCTATTTTTGCCAGCTCGTCTGCTTCCTCGTTGTACCGGCGGGGTACATGATTAAGCTCGATGCCGTAGAATTTGTCTTCGAGGGCCCGCACGGCTTTGCAGTAGGCCTCCATCTTGTCGTCGTGGCAGCTCGCGTTCTTCATGACTTGATCGATCACGAGCTGCGAATCCCCTCGCACGTCGAGGCGCTTGATGCCCAACTCAATGGCGATTTTGAGGCCGCGAGAGAAGGGCCTCGTATTCCGCCATATTGTTAGACGCGGGGAAGTGGAGACGCCTTTGCGTAGCGCATGTGCTCCCCGAGGGGTGACACGAAGAGCGAGGCCCGCGCCCGCTCTCGTCTTCATCACCGAGCCGTCGAAGAACGAGTCCGGCACTGCGCTGAATGCGAGGGGGCGGCGGTGCGTGTCCGTCCACTCGGCGACGAAATCGGCTAGGATTTGCGATTTGATGGCCTTGCGCGGAGCGTAGGCGAGCGTCTCGCCCATCAACTCCACGGACCACTTGGCAGTTACTGCACGCCGCGTCGGGGTTGCGAATGATCTCTCCTAACGGGAAGGAAGAGACCACCGTAGCCCGGGTGGGCCTCGAAGTAGTGGCGGAGCTTGCGCCGCGCGAGGACTACCGCATACAACGACACGGACACGGGGGTAGCGCGTCTTTGTGTCCGACGGGACTTCGGCGATGTAGTAGACCGGCCTCTGCACGGGCAAGGCATGCCCTTCCTCCGTGCGCTCCACAACGATCACGGCGCCGATCACACGGGTGGTTGCGGCCACGTAGAGTTGGAGGGGTTCGCCGTCTCGCGGCGGCGTAAGGATTGGGGCGTGTGTCAGAGACGCCTTCAGCTTGTCGAGCGCTTCTCGGGCCTCGGCGGTCCAAGAGAAGCGTTCGTGCTTCTTGAGCGGCGGTAGAGGGGCAGACCCTTCTCACCGAGCCTCGAGACGAAGCGGCTCAAGGCGGCAAGGCACCCCAACACCTTCTGCACCCCTTTGAGGTCCCGAATTGGACCCATTCGCTCGAGGGCCGCGACCTTTTCGGGGGTTGGCCTCGATTCCCCGCTGGGAGACGATGTATCCTAGGAGCATGCCCCGCGGCACTCCGAAGACACATTTTTCGGGGTTGAGCTTGACCCCGTTGGCCGCGGGCGGTCCGAACGCGATGCCGAGATCGCCAACCGGGTCGTCCGCCTTCTGGTCTTGACGACGATGTCGTCCACGTAAGCCTCGACCGTCCGCCCGATATGGTCCCCAAAAAACGTGCTTGCATGCGGCGATATGTTGCGCCCGCGTTTCGAGGCCAAAAGGCATCGTGACGTAACGAACGTCCCGAACGGTGTGATGAACGAAGTCGCGAGCTGGTCGGACTCCTTCATTTTTATTTGATGATATCCCGAATAGGCATCAAGGAAACGAGTAGTTCGCACCCGGCCGTTGAATCAACGATTTGATCTATACGTGGCAAAGGAAAAGGAACCTTTGGACATGCTTTATTGAGGCTGGTTGTAGTCAATACACATCCTCCACTTCCCATTTTTCTTTTTTACAAGCACGGGATTAGCTAGCCACGTAGGGTGGAACACTTCCTTGATGAATCCGGCCTCGAGGAGCTTCCGCAGCTCCGCTCCGATCGCCCGTCGCCGTTCCTCGTCGAAGCGGCGCAGCCGCTGCTGAACAGCGCGAGCGTTAGGCAGGATATCAAGGAAGTGCTCGGCGACCTCCCTCGGGATGCCTGGCATGTCCGAGGGGCTCCACGCGAAGACGTCGGCGTTGGCGTGGAGGAAGTCGACGAGCACTGCTTCCTATTTAGGATCGAGGGTCGAGCTGACCCTCAACACCTTGCCCTCGGGGGCTGTCGGGTCGAGGGGGACCCCTTTGGTTTGCTCGGCGGCCTCGAAGGTGCCGATGTGTTTGGCGGCGGAGGCGAGGTCGTCGTTGACCATCTTCTCCGGTGTGTTCACCGGCGCTTCATCCGGCGCTAGCGCCTCTGCATGTTCCACGCATTCGACATCGCGGTCGAATGCATGCTCGATCGATGACCCGACGGTGATGACGCCGTTTGGACACGGCATCTTCATCTTCGGGTACGTGTAGTTGGGGACCGCCATGAACTTGGCATAGCATGGTCGCCCAAGGATGGCATGGTAGGCCCCTTTGAATCCCACCACCTCGAAGGTGAGGGTTTCCTTGCGGAAATTCTTGGGGGTCCCGAACCGGACGGGCGGATCGATGCCCGAGGGGTTGAGCTTGCTTGCCGGGCGCGATGCCGGTGAAACGGCTTCGTCTTCGGGCCGCGGCGGTCCAGCCCAATCCCCATCGGGCGCAATGTATGCGCGAAGAGGATATTGAGGCTACGCCTCCGTCCATAAGGACCTTCGAAAACCGGGCGTTGCCAATGATGGGATCGACCACCGGTGGAGTGCGGCCGGGTTCGGGATGCGATTTGGGTGATCATCCCGGCTAAAGGTGATGGCATCCTTCGACCAGTTGAGAAAGGCCGGAGGTGCCCTCTCTGCGGCGAGGACTTCGTGCCGCTCCTTCTTGCGCCGCTAGGGTCGACATGTCGACAGTAGGTCCCCCAAAGATGAGGAACACATTTTCGACGGCGGGAAAACCACCCGCGTCGCCATCGCCCCCATCCTTCTTGGCCTCTGCCTCCTTCGCGGCGGCACGGCCATAGAACTTCTTGAGCATGTCGCCTTTGCTCAAGAGTGTGGTTTACGGGGGTCTTGTGGTAGGGGCATGGCTTCTTCATCATGTCGTCGAACACCCCCGGGCCTCGAGGAGCCGGTCGAGGGCCCCGTCGGGCGGGTCAACGGCGAGGGCCTCGGCGTTGCCGCCGTTGCGCCCCTGCTCGCGCGCCTCGCGGCGCGGCTTCTTCCCCTTCTTGCCCCGCTTGTCGTTGCGGCGCGGCTCCTTGGACCCGCTGCCCTCCGCGGGCGTGTCCTCGGAGCGCTTGCCCTTCTTGCCGTCGAAGATTGCCCCCACGGCCTCCTCTCCGGAGGCGAAGCTGGTGGCAATGTCGAACAGCTCGTTCGAGTCCGTGGGCGGGCTGCGTCCCAGCTCGCGCACAAGGTCCCGGCACGTGGTGCCCTCGAGGAACGCGTGCACGATCTCGGATTGTGCCACGCTGGGGAGCTCTGTGCAGCGCTTGGAGAAGCGTCGTATGAAGTCCCGCAGCGACTCGCCCGGCTTCCCGCGTGCGGGGAGCGCGGATCCCGGGAGTTCCCGGGGCGCACGTACGTGCCCCGGAAGTTGCCCACGAAGGTGTGGACCGGATCGTCCCAACTATGGATGCGGGCCGGCGGGCAAGTGCTCGAGCCATGTCGGGCCGCGTCGCCCGGATGCGGGGGAAAGTTGCGGATGATTACTTCGTCGTTGGTGGCCCCGCCCGGTGACGGGCCGGGCGATAATCGTTGAGCCGGACACGAGGGTCCGTCTCCCCGTTGTATTTGACGATCGTCGAGGGTTGACGGAAGCGGCGGGGGAACGGCTCGCCGCGCGGATCTCCCGGCCGAACACGCGGGTGCCGGGGGGCTCCGGCGTCGGGGAGCGATCCTCACCGGCCGTCGTAGCGCCCACCCCTTCGAGGGTGGTAGCCCCTAGCCGCCCGCGCGTCCGCCTTGCCGGGTGCGCCCGGCGTTGATGACGTTGCGGGCATCGCCATCCGGCGCCTGCGCGTGTCAAGGAGCCGTTCCTTGGCCGGCGTGCGTCCCCGGTCGCAGGGTTGACCTACGTGCACCGAGGGTTCGCCTCCCGGTGCGGGGTCATCGCCTCGTGCGTCCCCCTTGTTGGCGGATGCGTGAGGGCGAGCTCTCGGCCTGGCCGGACGGCCGCTTGCTCAAGGAGAGTCTGCACCTCGCGGTGCATGTCTCGAGCCTCGGGGGTTGATGGTGCCGGCATGGCGCGTAGCAACGTCGCGGCGGCGATGAGCTTTTGGCTCGCCCTTGGTGGCGTATCCGCGTTGTCGACGTTGGGGACGGGGTTGAGGCGGTCACGGACCTGTCGGCCCAGCTCCCGCGCGCGTTCGCCGCGCGCGGAGGCCTCTCCCCGCCATCGAGGCGCGGAGTAGCCGCACCGTCTCGTACTCCTCTCGCCGGCTTGGCCTCGAGCTCGCGAGCTTGGGCCGGTTGCGCGTCGACGTCGGCCCCGGCGGGGAGCGCTCGGCCCCGCGGCCGGGCGCGTGGCGATCCCCGGGGCGGGCGTGACTTCCCCCGTCTCCGGCGCCGCCGCACCGGCGGCGTTGGTCGGGTCGTTGGTGATGACGGCGCGGCACTCCCGCGTGGGGTCGTAGCTCCCGGTGCTTGGAGGTCGTCGGAGCGGCCAAACCGGTGGTCCGTGGCGTCGAGGAAGCGCCCGAACGCGGCCCGGGTCCCGGCACGCGGAGAAGTCCCACTCCGCGTACCCGTGTCGGTTGGCGGGTGGCATCGTGTCGACGGAGCCCGGGGACGACTCGTCCGTCGGCGAAGTGCGGGATCCCGGCGACGAAGACGTGCCGACCGGGCGGAACCTGCGCATTGTCGTGTTGACGTTGGCGTTGTGGGCCGTAGTGGCGCCACGCGGCCCGATGGGGATGCGTGGTCGGAGACCGCACGCGGTCCCGCCGGGGCGGTGGCGGCCGTCGTGACGGTGGGTGCACCGCGTTGGGCGGCGGCGCGCTCGGCCGCCGCCGCTCGGACCGCGCCCCCGACGCGAGCGTAGCCCGGAGCGATGACGGCGTCGCGGCGTCGACGGGCCCGCGGCATCCGTGCACCGGGTGTCCGCGCCGGTGTCGTGCGTGCGGCGGAGACCGGAGCGGACCCCGGCCTCGCGGCGCGCGCGGGAGCTCCTCACGGTTGGTGAGGCGCATGAGATAGCCGTTCCCCGTGGCCTGGAAGTTCAAGTCCCCCGAAGCGGATCTCGAACCCGGCCGGAAGAGGGTCCGAGCTACCCATGTTGTAGCGGGTGCTACGGTACTCAGTGCGAATCACCATGGAGGGAGTTAGCGAAATGACCTTAGGCGCTCGTTTGCCCCACGGTGGGCGCCAACTGTCGGTGCGGAATATGGTCCCGACACTAACCAGTAGATAACGCCTAGGTCTATCCCTCAATGGTCGATGTTAAGCAACAAATGACACAAGATTTTATCCTGGTTCCGGCCGAGGGGGCCGTACGTCCAGCAGGGGCGTGCTCGTGGCACTATATTGCTCAGCATTAGGGGTGCTTGTAGTGGGGCAAATACAAGCAAGGCGGGAGAGGAATCGTGGCTTCCAAGTCCCCAGGTGAGTGGCTGGAGATGTTGTGGGAGAATAAGAGAGTGAGTGCACGGTGCGCTGTGTTACTCTGAATTCGTCCCCCCGCGGCTGGGGGTTCACCTCCCCTTTTATAGGCCAAGGGGGGGGGCGAGTTACATGCACGCCGCGCTACCTAGCTACGTGTGGGAGCACGTCGTGCTACGGTGTAGAGCGGGCGGCCGTCCGGTCGATCTTCGCCGCGATCCGGCCATGATGGCCTACCTCGTACCCGAACAGTGGCGGTTCGAGGGTAGGAGGCGGCAGATGGCGATGGCGTCCCCGATAGGCTTCGAGGGAGGTGCGATGATGGGCGGTACGGGGTACGGGTGCGGGCGAACGGCGTTCCTTCCCAATGAGCTGCGGTGGTGGAGTGGTTGCTTTGCGGTGTTCGGGCGTGCGCTGCGGAGTCACGCGTGCGCCCGCACGCGTGGGTACGGTGGCCGCGCGCGTTACGGTGGCCGGGATGGCCGCCCATCGGCCTAGCGCCCCTCACCTAACTGCGGGGTCACGGGAAAGTGGAGTCGAGGGTGCGCCGGCCCCTTTTCGAGGGTCGGGCGCGTTAGCCGTACGGTAGTGGGCGCACGGTGTCACGGGGCGACACGGCCGTGCCGCACGGTCCATCCCACGGTAGCGGGGATGGGCTCCTCCCCGGGGAGTTGGTGCGGCGGCACGGGCGTGAGCCCCGGGCGCATGATGACGCCGTCTGCGGCGTCGGGGCGTTAAATGCCCAAGTACGGGGCGGCGCACGCGCGCGGGCGCCCGTGAGCGTGGCGGGCCCCGGCCCGAGGGTGGAGCGGACCCTCGAGCGAGCGCGGCCCGCTCGAGGGGGATCGAGCCCTCGAGCGGGGCGGGACCGCTCGAGGGAAGGGGTCGCCCCTCGAACGGGGCGGAGTTCGTTCGAGGAGGGGGTTGCCCCTCGAACGGGGCGGAGCCCGTTCGAGGAGGAGCGTGCCCTCGGGCGAGGCGGAGCCTGCTCGAGGGGTCTTGCAGACGAGCCGTCTTGGTGGCCCTCCGAAGTCCTGCCGCATGGGCCATGTCCTGCGTGGTTAGTTTCCTGCATGGTTAGGCTTAGCTTATTTTGATGCAGGAATTTAAGTAAGGGTTCCCCCATTGTTTGAGGGGACCCCTAGGGCGGTCCCCGACACCGGGAGAAATCGTATTTTCGCCAATGCAAGGGCACATGATCCTCAAACTCATCATCATCATCATCTGAAGAGTCCTCTTCCAATGCACGTTCATCAGCTTCCAACTCTCTCTGATATTGTCTCATCACCTGTGGGTTTACTTCTCCCTCATCAATAACACTAGTGACAACATAACCTCTAGATGCCTGCTCACCCTCAGAATCCCCTTCTTCCTCCTCTTCTTGTTCACCTTCTTCAGCATCTTCATCACCTTCCCCTTCTTCAGCACCTTCCCCTTCTTCACCACCTCCCCCCTCGTCCACATCCTCAACTTCCTCATGCAGTTGACCGCTAGACCCACCCTTCTGGTAAACTTGGACAAACAAAATCACAGGCAAACCAACTTGGCATGCATTTCTGATAAAACCCCTCCATCGTGGAGTGCCTTCAAGTGCCATGAGCTCCTAATACACTAGTGTACTTCTGTTGATTAGTGCCATCACCGACATGCATTGGCGCTCTAAATCTACTGAAAATACCTTAACCAGCCAGTTGGTTATAACCTCCTAAGTTCTTTCTCCTGATCTTGGAACATTTTTCTCAACTAAGCTAAAATTTGACAAGTCAACACCTTGTGGACCATATATAATCTCTCCAATTCCATAATATATTTTGGTTGTGATTGACTCCGACATGTCTAATTCATAATAAAAGGCAGTAACTACTATCAAATGCTACATCTAGGGACTAAGAAACAAATAAATTTATCTAAACTACATTAACAAACTAATCAACTGCAATCTACACACTTAATAGTAAATATATTACGTAATATAAACTACAACTACAGATCTATAAGCTACAACTACGGATCTATAAACTACAACTACAAATCTACAAACTACAACTACAGATCTACAAACTACAACTACAGTACACAGAAATAGAAATTACTAGAATTAGTGAAATCAGTGAACTACCTGCAAAGCGAAAAAGTAGTAGAGCTTCACTATTCCGCACCCTCCACCTCCCCCCTCTTCTCCTCCTCTACCCTAACCTTACAAACACGACATTTTTAATACCAGAGATCTAAAGAAACACAGTAAATCACTAAATACAGCTTCTAAATAGCTGCTAAAAGATTTAAAATCGACAAAATACTTACAATGAAGCGAAGAACCGGCAGAGCTTCGCTACTCCGCCCCCTCGCTCTCCTCCCTCTCCTTCCCAGCCCTCTCTTTCTTTTTCCTAGATTTTTATGACATTTCCGGGCTAATTTTCGGCTTACATAGAGTGTTGGGAACTTGCCGCCGTACGCCATGGCGGTTGGACAGGCCATACCTGTAACACCCTGTGTTTTAATCTAGTGTTAATGATGTGACTAATCTTTTCTTGACCACAATTAAGTGTGTCAAACCCTAATTACCCTCCTAGACCCATTGGGTACACACATGGATGCAAACCCTAACCCATAAACCCTAGAACACCCCTTGAACCTTGGAGCCAGTGAGAACTTTGCCACATTCCACAAAATTTTCCTGAAACACTTCCTAATCTCCAAATACCAAAGTTGTGCATTTTCTCAAGGCAAACAACTTTGCTGTTGATTGGCATTTGAAATTCGAAGTAAATCTTGGTGAAAATATGTTTGAACGAGCATTGTCCCTGTTCATCAGCGCCGAGAAAAGTGCCAAGTTGGCATGCAGATTTTGCCCAATCCTTTGAATAAAACACCTGTCGGCCTTTGTGAATCTTGAAGAGGGATACTTGATCTGCATCTTTGCTATTTGGTGAAAGGTGTAGTTTAGTTTCAAAATTTTAAATAAATTGCATTTGAAAACCGTTCAGCAAATTGAATTTGCCCCGGGAACGCCGGAGCGCGCTCTGCCGCGACGTCGCGCGCGGCCACGTCGGCGCACCACCGTACGCGCCGTACCCGCGTCGGGCGGCGCGCGCACGCCGAGGTGCCGGGGTGACGCGGCGGCCCGCCGCGCCGCCGGCGTGAACTCCCCCGTGACGTCCGTCGCAAGTGGACGGCGCCGGGTGGCGCCAATCCGCCGGATCGGCGCACCACCCACGGCGCGCCATTGGCCGCCGAGGCGACGCACGTCGCCAACCATGTCGCGGCCTCCCCACGCGTGCTTATGTCACCGGCGTGACCTCACCGACCGCACACCGACCTTCCCCGACTATAAGTAGACCTCCCCGGTCGTTGCATCGCGCGCGCACACCCGCCACCGAGCTCCGCCGTCGCCATTGCCACCACCGTAGTGCTTTTGCCCCACGCCTCCTCCTCCTTCACCCCCGAGCACTCACGGCTATTGGTTAGGTACTAGTGGAGCTGCCCAGCCTGCACGCAGGCTTGCTTTCGCACTCAATTCACCGGAGCAAGTGCGACCGCGGGCCACCGAGCCTCGCGTCGCCGCCAGCCATCGCTAGAGTCCCGTCCACGCCCACACGTTCCACGGCTCAACTCCAGGTGAGTCACTGGTCACGATCGAGCCCTGTCCCGTCCCTCTCCGGCCACCGTTCGCCGGAATTGCGGCGACGAACCTCGCGGTGGAGCCCAAGGGCTCAATTGCTTGCCCTCATTTAGTTCCAGGGTCTTTTCTGCTAACTAGGGGCTGAGCCGTAATAGTTTTGAAAGTTCCAGGGGGTTTCATGCATATTGATTCTTCAACCCCTAGTTGAATTTTCCTGCAACTTGTAAAACCCGTAGGAATTCATAGAAAAATCAGAAAATTATGAAACCAATTTTGCTGGATGCATTGTGATGAACACTACCTTTCCTAGAAAGACTTGGTATACTTTTGAGTTATACATTTTGAATAATAAATAGAAAACAATGGAACCTATTTGTGCAATAGCTCCTAATCTACTTGGATCCATGAGTTGAGCTTTGGATATGTTATACTCTATGCCATGATTGTTAACCACACCAAAAGTTGCACAAAGTTACTCTAGGAATCTTTTTATATAAATTATCTTGTGATATTGGCAAATCTGCCTAGATGATTTTTGTAGCTTAAAATATAATTATTCTTGAGCCCAACTTCTGGCTATTGTCATGTTATACAAAAAATACACCTCTGGTGAATTTATCCTAATTTTATCTTTGCTAGAAATATTAGTTCTTAATTTATGCTTGTTTTCAATCATAAATGAATATGTCAAAATCTATAATAGCTATAGGTGTATTTGTTGGTTCCTTGGGCTTGTTTTAGGCCAAAGCATGTAGGAGAAAGTTTGGTCTCGTTGCTGTTGTATTTATTTTTGTATGTATTAATCCTTTAAATGCTAGCTAGCAATGCCTTTATTTATATGCATTTAAATTCAGTGGTGCAAAACTAGTTGCTTGCTGTCCAAAGGAGTGTTCCTGGTCATTAGGATCAGTGGGCACTGTTGGGCAAGTTTGAAGTGTGATTGATTGATTAAAAGGGTGGAAACTAGATTAATCTAGTGAGGGAAAAATAGGAAAAACAAATCCCTTCATGCATGAGTTAAGTAAATGAGTTAGGAAAGTAATTTGTGGCATAAAAGCAACTTTTCCTTGCTGTTTGTATTTAAAGTAAATATTCTTTTATAGATGTGCACACAATCACCTTAAAGAGAAGACTAAATAAGCTTTTGATTATCTTTTAAAAGGTAAAATGTTTTAATACGTTTGTTAAGGTGAATATGGCCAACCATGTCCTCCTAGTGGTTGTTTAGTACTATTTTTGAATTAAATTAAATTAATCACCCTCCTAATCACTGCATTGCATTCCCCATGTAGAAGTCCCCGACGGTAGCTACACTCTCGTGCAGGCTGACGAGGACGAGGGAGCAGGAGGAGACGTGCACTACGTGACCGTAGAGCAAGACCCGGACCAAAGTCCGGAAGGTTGTCTGTCTGCTTGTGCTGACGAAGGCAAGCCCCGGTTTAACATCCACCTATGTTTTACTTCTAAAGTTTTCTCATGTTCTCTCTTGAATTACTATGTGCATTTACGTTTAGGAGTTGAATGGAAACTTAGATGCATTATCCTTAAGTACCCTTTGATTGTTTTTACTAGCCTATGGTTACGCTAGTTGCTATGCTATAAGGATGCGGTACAAGTCAAGTGATGTTCGTCCCTCGCGAGAATAGGATCTTCTTTATGGAATCACCCTATGAATTAATGGATTGCTCATGTGGTAAGAGCATGGGATTTGGGCTCCGGTCCAATGGCTTCGTTAGTTAAGTGTTTGAAAGTACTAAACACTTGTCGGAAATTGGCACGGTAAGCCTAGTACCTAAGCGAGGCGGTACAGGGTTTTACTATCACTACTCTTAGGGTTGCGGCCCCGGGCTCGCCACCCGAGTGCATGCGTGAGGCTGGGTGACCTTAGTGGCGTAGCCCAGATAAACCTTGTACTTAAGACCGTGAGATATTATCCCCAAACCGAAGAATGACGGGAACCGCCTGGTTGGTGAACTCTTAGTGAGGGCACCTCCCGTGTGTTTAGGTCCACCTTGCAAGGGTATGAGTCAATCGATTGTCGGCCTCTCACCGTCATCTGAGACTACTTACCCGATTGGCCATGATATCCCTTTATGACGGAACTTTGTGAAGATTGTTACTTTGAGTAATTGTTTGTACAACTTGATTGCAATAATTGCTTATCTAGTAATGATTACTTCTACTAGAACTTGAGCTAAAAAGTGAAAGTAAGGATTCACTACTTAGTAGCTTTTTGGCAAACAAACCCACAAACCAAAAGCCATGCATGATTAGAGGTAAAGTCTTTCTTTTAGATAGGTAAGTCTTGCTGAGTATTAGTATACTCAGCCTTGCTTTATAAATGTTGTTCCAGGTAATGCATGTGATGTGTGGTCCGGAGAACTTCCACCCGGCTGGGAGCTGGAATGGGTGGATGACGAGGAGTGATTACATCATGGACAGGCCTCCTATGATGTGATCGTATCGTTTAGTTATCTTCTGTTGTTTTTATAAACTTTGAACTATTTACTTTCATGTCAAAAAACTATGTTTGTAATAAGGGACCCTACTGGGATTTGATATTAATTTGTAAGGCACTCTGGACTCTCCTTCATGGGAGTTTTAATGCATACGTTCGATCCTCTCTGTGTTGTCAAATGATTTACCGGGTGTAAACCCGGCAACACTCAACGGGATGATTCTTTATTATCGCTTAATGACCACATGGAGTGGTTTAGGTGATAGTACGGAATTATCTCGGGTGGGGTTGTCTCAGTTGGTACCAGAGCATCTGTATGCACCGGAGTGATTAGATTAATGCTAATCACATGATTTACAATAACACTTGTCAACATTGATTGGATTTTGAAAATCCGTTGGATCGTTAAGGAATGATCTAGATCGAGAGGCCCTAGAGTGAATTCTGGGTTCTTTAAGTGGCATAAGAATCTATGGTTTATCTTGCTAACTTCCAGCACCTTACTTTATGTCAGACTTACTTTCTTGCACAACCAAACTAGATGAGCCACGTGTTTCATACGTGTGCTGTTCCGCATCACGGGAATTGCGAGGGTTGATGGAGTGATCCATTCCACGGATCCCATCTTCGCGTCTAGTTATGAGTTGTGGTGTCGCCACGTTTATCATACGTGTGCATTCCGCATGTCGATCATGCGAGGCAAGGATACACTCCATTCAAACGGAGGGTGTCCGAGGTTGGACGCTGTCCATGCAGCGGCTTGACGCATGGATACCGTTTCTATAGTGAACGGTACTGTATGTGGACGCTTTCGTGACGTGCTGGCATGAAAGGTTCGTTTTCTGCAGGTACACTAACAACGTTCGTAAGTCGTTAAGTGCGAACCGAGTAGCTCCGACTAGTTATTATAAGGAGAGCCGATTATAAGCTTGCCACCGGTACTAACTACGTCTTTTTGGATCCATTGGTGTAAGGATGTTTAAGGCGTGTGCATTCATGATTAAAATCTTGTTGAACCTAAAATTGATTATTGCATGTTTGAGTAATCTTTCCTAGGGTGATTGCTTGATCTTAGCTAAGGTTTTCCTCTCTTGTGATCTTAGGAAATTCTAGCAGATTCTGTTAATGTCATTTCTCAATTTTTGTAGCCCAATATGTAAGGAGTCTGACTAGGCAACTTTTAGGGCAGTTGTTCTTTATCAAATTGAGCATCTACTGTAAATTTCTTAGGATTTTAGGAAATTTCTGCAGAGAGTTATGCTCAGTTTAGCGAGACTCTGTTCTGCTGTTTTCAGAGCAGCATCCCTCTACAAATGAAATTTTTCGAGCATGTTCCAATCCAATCTAGATCCACCTTTGAATACCAAAAGTGTACATAATTATGTCATTGAGTTTCTGCGAAAATTTGGGAATTTTTGGGGCTCTGGTTTTTACGTTATGAATTTTTGTTCATACCTACCAGATTTTACCTTTTGCTCGTGTTGATGTCGATTGATGTCTAACATGTAGTCCCTAATTTTTGTACAGATGGCGCAGCCACCGATCGACGAGATCGACGCGGACGGTACCATTCGTACCGATGCCCTTCACTGGGAGGGTTTTCCCCGCATCTTGTGGGAGACCCTCAGTGAGGTGGGCTACACTACGCCGCCGCTGTACGAGGTGGTCTCTTTTTGGGACCAGGGTGTTCCCTACGCTCGCACGACCGCTACCGTGCTCCCCCACACCGAGCACCCGGAGTGGGCGGACTTGAGCATGATGTTCTTTGCTCACTGCGGTGTCGAGTCGATTGAGTCCGCGGCCATGCGGATCCTTCACACCTTCTGCGAGCAGCACCCGGACGAGGTGATGCTTACCACGCTGCGGTTATTCCCGGCCATGGACCCACTCGACCCGGCTTGGTGTGAGTGTATCTCACTCACTGACGTGTTGCTCACGACGGGCCCTCTAGAGGTCGTTGTGCGCCAGCTTCTGAGGTTGTTGGAGGCGGTATACAACATGCAGGTGTTTCCTCTTTTCACTCAGGGTATGCTCTCAGTTGTGTTGATGGACTCCACAGCAATGAGGGATATCCTCACCCTCGACCTTCAGTACGAGCGACAGATCGTTGCTCACCTCCAGCAGGAGCTTGTTGCGCTGCAGGACGAGCGTATCCAGTGGCACCACGAGCGTGCCGAGTTCACCGAGCAGCTACATGCCCGAGACCACGCTCTCGAGATGACCCAGGTGCAGCTAGCTCACACCGAGGCCCAACATTTTTCCTTGGTGCAGAACGTGGTGGAGATGTAGAACCAGGTAGCTGAGATGGAGATAGAGGTGGAGGTGTGGCAGGCGATGGCCCACCAGGGGCAGCAGCCGCCGATTGCACCACCAGTTGCGCCTGCCGCTCCGGACGAGCATGTACTCTTAGTTTAGCCTCCTCAGCTAGCTTTTGTGTAAGGGTAGAGGCTGCTCGGAGAGTATGGATGATGACCTTTTGTTGTACATAAATGTGTAGTCGATCCAAAGACTCCGCATCATGTAATGCTTGGATGAACACCTTGATGTCAGGGTTCAATGAATGAATTAGGGTTGTTGTGATCAAAGTTTCGCCTTGTGTTGAATACCAACCTTGTGTGTTATGTTGTGGAGATTATGCTCGCCAAAATTCACCACCATTGCATAAGCGTACCAAGAATTATAGCGGAAATTGTGCACTTCGGTCTCCAGTAAAAACAGCTGGGCAGAACCTCAGTGTTGGAATTTTTCGGGCATGATAACATTTGAATTGGACCACGGGTTGAATACCAATGTTTGAGCTTACTAAATTTTGCACTTGCTGACCAAAAATGGGAATTTTTAATCCTAGGGGCAGAGAGTTATGAAAATTCTAATAACTCAGCTGTGCTGTCCGGTTTTCACCAAATTGATGCTATGAGTTTTCGTTTGCATATTCGTCTTGTGAATGTTGTAAACAAGCTTGTGAATATGTGACTAACGAAAACCTCATGAATTTCAGATGGTGGGACAAACCCGTGCTTCTCCCAATGGCTTTGGTGCAAGTGGGAGTGACGCTCCGCCACCACCTCCCAACATGACCATTCAAGAGCAATTCATGGTCACCCAAAGTAAGGTGATGCGGCAGCTCTTGCAAACGCAACAACAGCTTGCTCAGCAGCTGCAGAACAATCCCCGTGGGGAGAATATGGATGGCCAGCCTCGAGTCACCAAGTATGAGCATTTTTATGCCATGAATCCCCTGACTTTTGAGGAGGCCAAGGAGCCACTGGCTGCTGATGCGTGGATCAGGGCCATTGAGGCCAAGTTCTCTGTGTTCACCTTGCCCTGCTCAGAAGAGCGCAAGGCCAGCTTCGCTGCCCTCCAACTCCATGGTGCAGCGTTGATTTGGTGGGAGAATTTCAAGACCATGATTCCCGCGGGACATCAAATCACATGGGCTGAATTCAAGAAGGCCTTCAAGGAACATCACATTCCTAAAGGTCTCATGGATAGAAAGATGAAGGAGTTGCTTGCTCTAAAGCAATGTTCTGACACGGTGTATGAGTATGCTAAGAAGTTCAATGTCTTGTGTCAGTATGGTGGGCATCACGTTGACAATGATGCCAAGAAGATAGAGCGTTTCTGTGTGGGCTACATGGGGATATCTATGAGAGGCTTAATCTTTATGAGCCTAACAGTTATCAGGACCTTGTGAACAAGGCCATTTCTCAAGAGGATGCCATGTCAAAAGCCCAAAAGGATTCACCGCTACTGGTGGGTCGGGCAAGAAATTCCGCTTTGTCAAGAAGGGTACTCAGGGTTCTCCCCAGTCAACTTCAACTGGACACTGGAGGGTGACCCCGTCTCAGAACAAGCCGTCTGGGAATTTCCAGTTCCATAAGGAACAGCAGCAGCCATACAAGCCTAGTGCATCCCCAGCCAACAACAATAGCAATAGTGCTACCAAGGACCGTCGCTTCTATAATTGTGGGCAGCCGGGGCATTATATCAATGAGTGCCCCAAACCCAGGCCAAACAAACAAGGTGAAGGCTCAAGTTTCCGTCAGGGGAACCAAGGCAAGAAACCCATGGTGTAAGCCAAGCAGGGAAAACTCTACTTCACCACCATGGTTGACGTCCCAGAGGGAGCAGCAGTGCTAACGGGTACATTCTCTATCCGTGATCACCCCGTTAAAATTTTGCTTGATTTTGGAGCAACCCATAGTTTCATAAGTGAAAGTCTAGTGAGCAAGCTGGGGTTACATTCTTGTCATACCAAAGAATCTTTCGTAGTAGCCACGGCAGGAGGAAGAATCCCCTCCAACACTATAACTAAAGCTGTACCTTTGCAGCTTGGTAGTAAAACCTTCTTAACCAACCTGATTCATTTGGGATTGGGAGGTCTAGATGTAATTCTAGGGATGAATTGGTTGACCCAACATCAAGTTGTCATGGACATTGCCACAAGGATGGTAGAAATCCATTCCCCTACCAGTGGTCACACTACCTTGTACTTGCCCAAAATAGAAGGCATAAATCCTTGTTCCTATGCCGCCGCAGCCGTCCAGCTAGAAAACATCCCAGTAGTGTGCGAGTACCCAGATGTCTTTCCCGATGACTTGCCTGGTATGCCACCAGACAGAGACGTCGAAATTGTCATAGAGCTTCAGCCAAGTACCGCACCTATATCTAAAAGGCCCTACCGAATGCCACCCAAAGAGCTTGTGACGCCCCAGGTTTTTAATTAACCTTAACAGCCGGTCGAAGCCGCTAACAGTAGTCAAATCCCGATCAACCTAGGCCCTCACCTCGAAAAACTCACTAACCTACCCTAGTGAACCATTTTGACTAGTAGACACACTTGTGGGGCCAACCCATGGTCAAAGACTTGGTCAAACCCCTTTGTTCCCCTAGTGTACATAGATGTCTGCCGGAACTTTTGCCGTGTTCTCCAAAATTCAGCTAAACACTTAAAATTCAACCTTTATGAAAGTTGTCCATCTTGTTGAGGGACACAACTTTCATGTAGATTGGCATTTCAAATTTTGAGTGGAAAAGCTTGAAAATTTGGTTGCAAGGGCAGGGTTCACTGTTCAAAAGAACAGGCTGACATTCAAAGTTGGCATTTGTGTATTTCAAAATCCGTGGAGAAACCCCCATATAGCCTTTTTAGAAGTTGTAGAGGGTGACTAGATCTACAACTTTCATGTTCAAAGTTTAGTCGGGTTCTAGTCAAAATTTTGGAGAAACTCTAATTTGAAAACAGTGCCAGTAAAACAATTTAGGGCCGGGCGCCTGTTGACGGTTAATAGATGTATCAAAGTTCATTTAGACTTGCAATCGGACAAGTCTCCCGTTGAAGTCAAGGGACCCTTCTTCCCTCGAGTGGTGAACCCAAGGTATCGAATCCGTGGAACAAATGTGTGACGCAAAAGATGATCTAATAAAGCCAAGCAACTTCAATCTTCGGTAAAGAGAACCCTAATGCATCTAGATAAAAGACACGAAACTAATCTAATCTACTAAAGACCGGATATAACAAAGTAAGATTGGGTAGATAAACCGATCTAGAGAGATCAGGTTAAGCCTTTTGTTGAAGTTCCAAGCAAGAGAAGAAGTAGCAAATCGAATCTTATTAGAAGCCTCTTTAAATCGTGGTTTCTCGTCCAACTCCGAAAACATCCGCCTTTCGGAACCCCTGTTCTGTCACAACGTATCCCTACTCATGCGGGTAGTCTAGGGCGAGTCAAAAGATAGGTCGAGTTCTTTTGGAAGATTCGGCGTGTACCTCTAGCCACCGCGGTTACAAGAACACCCTATGTAATCTATCTCGAGAATAGATTTAGAATAAGCAAAGCCGATCGAAAAACGAAATCTTGGAGGAAACACTTGATCGCTAGAAATAGATTCAACTCGATAATTCAACCATTACAATGATACATAAACAAGATCACAACCGGGATCCTACCTTGATCTTGCTTCTAGCTTCGGGAACTCCGACGTGGTCTTCCGTGCAAGGTTCCCACGTCGGCTAGGGAGACCCTAGTCAACTAGCTCGACCCTCTCCTCTCCGAGATGGTGTCCCTCTCTTCTCTGCTCCTCGGCGGCCGATGACGAATTGGATGATGCGTGGCTCCCGACCCCGGGGCTATAAATAGCCCGAATGGCGACTATGGCAAAGGAGGGGGCAAACGGGCCCTGGACTGGGCTGGGCTGGCCGGCCTGGGCTGGCCGGCCTAGGCCCATCCAGGCCCAGCTCATGGCCTCCTTTGCGTAGTGTCGGTTCCCGAGTCTTCTAGATGCTTCCCCCTTATGCATGTAGGTCCATGTCGTCAGTTTCTCTCCGAGTTGGGCGTAGCTCCTTGTCTCACAAGATTCGGCACTTTTCTGGTTAGGTCCTCGGAGTTTGTCATCTTCTCGGGTTGAGTCCCCGGCTTCTTGGAGTCAAGTTTGCTTCATTGCATGACTTGTACGGGCTTCAAGGTCTTGTCACAAGGTGCTTGATGAACTTATCCCTAAAGTCTTGCATTCAACGCTAAAACCCTGCATAAACACTAAACTCCAAAACCGACATGCACAAGTGAACTTGTTATACCACAGGGGTTAGTACCAATGGATAAGGTATAAAACTTATGCCAACACCGAAGGTAAACTCCTGGCTAGGTTGACGGATTTTCACCGTCAACAGCGCCAGCACGCCGCGACGTCGCGCGCCCGCGCGCCGCGCGCGTCGCCGGCCGACGCCGGCCGCACCTCGGCGTCCGCGCCCCCGCGTGCCGCCCGAGGCACTCCTTCCCCATGTACGCGCGCGTCCCCGCATCCGGGAGCCCCCCTAGATGCCGTGCGCCATCGCGTCCCCGCCGTACGCGTGAGCGCGCCATGGACCGGCCGGTCCGACGGCGGTGTCGCCGCCGTATGCGCAGCCACCGAGGGAGAGGACCACGGCGGCATCTTCGCCGTCACGCCGCCGTCACCCACGAACCCCAAGCCGGCCTATTTAAGTGTTGTCCTCCTTCCCTCCGCGCGCCATCCCCGCGGCACCGCCCGCCATTGCTGCTGCCTTGAGCTCGTGCACCCGCTCGCGCTCACCGTCGGCCGACCACTCCGTTAGCTTCACTAGACCCCAGTACACCTCCCGGGGTCACGTGTTGACCAAGCCGGTGCCTTCCTCGCCGTTGTCCCCGAGCCTCCGCGGCAACCACCGCCGGCCGCCGTCGATCCCCCTCGCCAGCCGTCTCTCCGCCCTAACCCCGACCACCCGTCAACCCTAGGTGAGCACGCCGTCGAGCCCCACCGCTTGCTCGACCGGGAGCGCCGCCGGCTCGCCGGAATTGGCCGGAGCCGCGCCGCCTCCCCCGGCCAGGGACCCAATTGCGAGGTTCGAAATCTTTCCAGGGTGTCGTGTGTAAAGTTCAGGACCTGTTTGTGATGAATCCAATCTAGGTTTTCTTGCTAGTTGGTCCAGAGCAGTAGAAAAACCCTAGAAAAATTGTAGACAATTCAGAAAAATGCCAAACCAATTTTTTTGGATTCATAGGGAGAAATCCCACAACTTTTGTTATTCTCACATGGCTAGATTCTAAATAGTTTTAACATGAAAAATAGGATTGTGAAATACCTAGATCTGCCATAACTCAAAAACTACAGCTCCGCTGTATCTAAATTTTGGATATGTTGTATGCCATGCCATGACTAGCTCCTATGCCAAAAATTGCACAAAGTTATGAAGTAAGTCTTGTTAGATAAATTGTTTTCCATTTCTGCAGAAACTGCCTAGATGATTTTTGTAGCTAAATATATTTATGTTTTTGCGCCCAACTTGTGCATGCTGTCTTGTTATGTCAAAACACACCTCTGGTGAATTAATCATGATTTTTGGCCTAACAGAAATATTTGTTCATAATTTATGCATGTTTTCCTTTGTAAATTATTGAAGCAAGATCAGTAGAGTTTTTAGGTGTACATTCTGGTTCTTTAGGCTTGCTTAGGACCAGAGAGCATGCATGAGAAAGTTTGGATCATTTTGGTGCTTAATTATTTTTGTATGCATTTATTTTGAATCACTAGCTAGCCTTTGTTATTTTCTATAGTATTTAATTTCCTAACTTCCAAGCATTACATGTGGGTCCAGTGGACCAGTATAGGTGCTGATATGCTTAAGGAACACTTCTTAAAATTTTTGGTAATTTATTGCTTAAAAAAAGCTTAAAAGCCCTTTTAAATATTAAAGAGCAATTTAATAAGGAAAATCCCTATTTAATTATTTTCCCTTTCGGGAAAGTATTACCTAACTTAATTAAGATTAATAAAACACACTTGCTGATAAGGAATTGATTCATGAATAAAAATATTGTTCATACCCTTGCTAGTGAAGGGAAAAAGGAATAAACCTTTACATAAAATATCAAGTACAAAGGAACATTTATTCAAATATGCAATAAAAGAATGAATCATATATAACTAATAACCTTCCTAAAAGAGATGTGATATCTAGATACTTGTTAAGGTGAATATGACCAACAAGAGTTGGATAAGATAACAAACTGTCACATCACCTGAACCTTGCATTGCATTCCGTGTAGATCTTCCGGACGGTGACTACTCCCTTGTCCCGGAAACCGAGGAAGGAGGAGCAGAAGCTTCGCTGCAGTACGTGGAAGTGCTCGACGACACCGAGGGTGCCCAGGCTAACCTAGCTGACGAAGGCAAGCTCCGGTGCATCTAACCTAGTTTTAAAATTCCTTATTCAATTATCTATGGATGATTATGCATTTAAGTTCAGGAGTTGAATGGAACCCTAGATGCATGATCGTCCTTACTAGTATGGTAGGTCGATAGCTGCTAAGCTATAGGACCGTTACAAGTTGGGTGATGACCTCACTCGCGAGAATAGGTTCCTAGATAGGAATCACAATATATCCTTAATTTGATCGCTCATGTGGTAAGAGCATGGGATTTGGGCTCCGGTCCAATGGCTATTGTGGGTTAAGTGTTTGAACGTACTAAGCACTTGTCGGGAACGAGACTGGTAAGCCTAGTACCTTAATGAGGCGGCGAGGGATCCTACTATTATTACTCTTGGGAGTCGTCTCACGGCTAGCTACAGGTGGTGTACGGTGACTCCGGGTGCCTCGCGGGGTATGCCGGATAGCCTGCACCAAAGACTGTAAGATTCGATCCCGACCCGAGGATTTTTGGGAACTGCTTGGGATGTTGTCCTTGCGGGGGCATCCTACCGTGTATTTAGGTCTACCTTGCAAGGTTTGAATCAATTGATTGTCGGCCTCTCACCGTTATCTGAGACTACTTACTCCACTAGCCATGAGATCCCTAATGATGGAAGTTGATGAATATTATGCTTGATTAATTGTATTGTACAACTTTGTTTGTACTAGTTGGCTAATTTAGTAAGGATTAAACCCACTAGAACTTGTGCTAAAATATTGAAAGTAAGGACATACTCTTTGTTACTTTTCAGCAAAAAGAAACTCAGTGGCCAAAAAGCCTTTCATGTCTAGATTTGGTGAAGTAGTGATCACCGACGGGTAAGTCTTGCTGAGTATTAGTATACTCAGCCTTGATATAATATGTTGATCCAGGTAATGCTTTCGGTGATGTGTGGCCCGGAGAGATCCCGCCCGGCTGGGAGCTGGAGTGGGTGGAGGACGACGACTGAAGGCATCATGGATGGCCTCCCGTGGTGTTTCCGCTTCCCGTTAGTTTAATTCCGCTGTATCAAAACTCTGAACCATTTCGTTATGGCAAAAACTTCGGTTTGTAATAATTAAACCGTTCGGGGTACGAATTTGGATGTTAATGATGTTGTATCTCTGAACTCGCCTTCGAGTGAGTTTTAATGCATATATGTCGATCCTTGTTGCTATTCAAGTGATTTACCGGGCGTTAACCCGGCAACTAACGACAGGATTATACTTTATTATCGCTTAATGACCAAAGTGGATTGGTGTAGGCGATAGTACGGTATTTTCTTGGGCGGGTTGTCACAATTGGCATCAGAGCAACTATATGCACCAGGGATTAATTAATAACCTTAATCACTAGTTTTTGAATAAAATTTGCCAAGATTGTCTGATTTTCCAAAACACGTTGGTCTGCTAAGGATAAACTAGACCGAGAGGCCCTAGAGGGGATTTTGGGTTCTTTCAGGTGGCTTATTTAACTTATGGTTTATTTTGCTAACTTCCAGCACATTACTTTATGTCAGACTTACTTCTTGCACAACCAAACTAGATGAGCCACGTGTTTTATACGTGTGCTGTTCCACATCACGGTAATTGCTAGGGTTGATGGAGTGATCCATTCCACGGATCCCATCTTCGCGTCTATTTTTGAGTTGTGTTGTCGCCACGTGTTTCATACGTGTGCATTCCGCATGTCGATCATGCGAGGCAAGGATGCACTCCATTCAAACGGAGGGTGTCCGAGGTTGGACGCTGTCCATGCAGCGGCTTAACGCATGGATACCGTTTCTATAGTGAACGGTAATGTATGTGGACGCTTTCGTGACGTGCTGGCACAAAAGGTTCGTTTTCTGCAGGTACATAACAGCGCTTCGTTAGTCGTTAAGCGAGTACCGTATAGCTCTCGACTAGATATTATAGGGAGAGACGAATAACAGCCTTGCCACCGGCACTAACTTCAATTTTTGGCTTGATTGCCATGTGAGGTCGGATAGGACATCTTGCATGCACATTAAAAATCGAAACAACTAAAATGGACTCAAAAAACTGAGTTTCTGTATGCTCTCTAAAGAAGATTTTGTTAGTGTGTGCTTTTTTATAAACTAGAGTACCTCTCATACCTAGTTGTCATGCTGCCGAAATTTTGAAAAAGCTTGTTCACCTTGTTGAACCTTGTGCTAGATTTAATTAAACAAATTGTTCAAAACAGTTGCTCCTTAACCAGTTTAGCTTGTAGTCGCAAGTTTCGATCCTAGCTTCTTTTGGTTTGGTTTACACTTTCCTAGGCACATCTAGGTCTTGTATCCGCCCACCTTGTTTTTCCTTGTTAAGCTCAACCTTGAAAACCTAAAGTGTGTAATAGAACTTTTGTATTAGCCGGGAAACTTGGGGGAGGATTTTGAGGTTTCTGGATTTTTGGTTATGAATTTTTATTCACAGCTGCCAGAACTTAACCATTTGACATCCTGTTCTCTTTGAGACCTGACATGTGCTACATTTTTGTATAGATGGCTTTCCCCGTGTTTCACGAGTTCGACGCTGACGGTACGATCCGTACCAACGGGTTGCACTGGGAGGGTTTTCCATGCCTTGCGTGGGAAGCACTCAGCGCCGCAGGCTACCTCACACCACTGACTTATGAGGTGTCCAAGTTCGAGCGCTATGGCGTTCCCCGTTGCAGAGTGATTGTCACTGTTCTACCACACCCGGACCACGCCGACTTGTTGACTTGTGTTTTATCTACTGGGGATTTATCACCCACGAGGCCGTTGAGTCAGCAGCTCTCAGAGTGTTGACGGACTTCTGTGACCACAACCTCATGTGGTAGCTCTCTCTCCGTTCGGGCTGTTTCCTGCTGTGAGTCCTCACGACCCGGCATGGTTGGACCGTATGGATCACCTACGGGAGCTGTTGTAACTAGCAGAGCCACTGGATGTCACTCAGACGTTGACTCGCTATCTTAACGTGGTTTTCACACTTCAGGGGCTGCGCTATAATACCGCAGCGGTTATTGGGCAGTGTTTGGAGGCATCTAGGCGTGATTGGCAGCAACTATCAGCAGCACATTAGCAGCTGAACTTTACACTTACTCAGATGCAGCAGGAGAATGACAGGCTGCGTGCTAGGAGATTCCAGTTAGAGCTAGAGAGAGGTGACCGCCTGCAGAGGATTATAGACCTGGAGGCAGAGAATCACACCTTGGAGCAGAATGCCGATGCGTATGAGATTGAGAGGTTGATGCTGCTTCAGAACATTGCTGATATGCAGCAGCAGGTGGAGGAGGCCGAGGTACAGGTGGCAGCCTTGCAGGCTATAGTGGCCTTACAGCCACTGCCTTCCGTACAGGAACACCCGGAGGAGCAGTAGGATCTGTCTGGTCTGGATTAGACGAGCCAGGCAGGACCACCGTTGTCGACTCCCCCAGCTTCGCCTACAGACAGTGGTGCTTCAGTGGGCAACTAGGTTGCCGGTAGCAAGAATAAGAAGGATGTCGATCCTATGGTGTTATTCCGAGATGTTTAGAGTAGTTAACTTTTAGCACGTCTTCGTGCAGAGTAACTGCTTGTAATCGTGTCACGATTGTGGTGTTTTAAAATTCGAGTCTTGTAATTTTCTTGAACCTTGTTTCATCTTGTTGTAATAATGAATGCTTAAGCATGTGGGTTTTAATTGAAATCCGCTTGTTCACCCAAAAGTTGAAGTTTATTGCGTATGATTGCCAAATTCTTGAATAAATCATTACAACGACCCCGCTTGTCAAATCTTGCATTTCACAAGCATTAGTAAACCAAAGCATTTCTAGGGGCATCACACGTCTGCCCAACGATTAAGTGCTCGTTCGTATACCACCTTCGTTGGTACTCGAAGTGACAGAAATTGTCCGAGAGCGAATGTTGGCTCATGTATTTGAGTGATCGCATTTCTAACTGTGTTAAAGAACGATCTATGAATCCTTGCTGGCTATGTGATGCTTTTCGACTGTCGCTGTTACCATCACATAAATGTTGATGAGTTGTGGTTATGTATAATCATGTTTGTCATCATTTTGGAGTAAGCTTTTGATTATGTAACTAATAAGGCTCGCATTTCAGATGGTGGGAACCACGCGCAGCTCACCCAACGGGTTCGGAGTGAACGGTAGCGGTGACTTGCCGCCACCACCGCCCATGATGCCGTCGGAGGCCTTCATGGCCACACAAACCGAGGTGCTACGCCAAATCCTGTAGACGCAGTAGCAAATCGCCCAGCAGATGAACCGAGGGCTGCCACACAGGGCCAACCACGAGGGGCCTAATCAGGTCACCACGTACGCTCAGTTCATCGCAATGAAGCCACCGACCTTCGCTAAAGCGGAAGACCCCCTGGAAGCTGAGGCTTGGATCAAGGCCATAGAGGCAAAATTCTCTGCCTTTGTGCTGCCTTGCTCCGAGGAGAACAAAGCTAACTTCGCAGCTCTGCAACTGCGGGGAGAAGCATTGATGTGGTGGGACCATTTCAAGTCAATGCAGTGAGGGCACGCTGTAACTTGGGATGAGTTTAAGCAAGCCTTCAAGAGTCACCACATCCCCAAGGGACTGATGGACAGGAAGATGAGGGAGCTGTTGGCCCTCAGGCAGGGATCCGACACAGTATACCGCTACGCCCAGAAGTTTAACAGCTTGTGCCAGTATGGTGGGCACCACGTTGACTCTGATGCAAAGAAGATGGAGAAATTCCGCGACGGGCTAGATGGCAAGTTGTACGAGCGATTGAACCTGCTCGAGCCCGCAAACTTCCATGAGCTAGTGAACAAGGCTATCTCCCAAGAGGATGCTATGAAAAAGGCCCACGGAGACAAAAAAAGGATGTGTGGTTTTGCTCCGGGCAGCGGAACGGGCAAAAAGTTTCGCTTTGTGAAGAAGAACGTCCCAAGCCCATCCCAGCCATCTTCAACTAGACGCTGGACGATGAAGCCATCCCAGAGCAAACCCACAGGGAACTTCCAGTTCCGCAATGCTCAGCAGCAGGCTCCAAAGCCTAATGCACCTCCTCGCAATGTTGGTGATCGTCGTTGCTACAACTGTGGTCAGCCGGGGCATTACATCAGCGAGTGTCCCAAGTCCAGGAAGATCAAGCCCAACCCGTAGAATCAAGGTGCAGGAATCAAGCCTGCCACTCCAGCTAAGAAGCCTATGGTGCAAGTATGCCAAGGCAAGCTAAACTTCACCGCCATGAGCAATATCCCAGAGGGAGCTTCAGTGCTCACGGGTACACTCTCTATCAACAACACTCCTATTAAGATTTTATTTGATTCCGGAGCCACCCACAGTTTCATAAGTGAGAATTTACTAGACAAACTGGGTCTAAAAGGTATGCAAACCAAATCGTCTTATAAAATTACCACACCAGGTGGAAACATCACTTCTCACCTAGTAACTTTTGGAGTTCCTTTAAGGCTAGGAAGTAAGGTTATTCGATCTAATCTCATGTTGGGGAATTCAGGAAAACCCGTCACCCTCGAAACGTTGAGCTTAACAAAGTTCTCAAAGCATGTTTTTCAGGAGCAGGGAATTCGCGATTCTCGGAAGCCTGGAACCTGTGAAGTCTCGAATTCGCGAATGTGCAGAGTTCGGGAATCTTGATTCAACAAGGAGGTGGAGTCATGAACATGCGGAAGCCCGGAATCTCAACTGTCGATAGCCCGAACTTCGGAGAACTGCCGATTCGGGAATCTGATGAAGACCCTGTTTGGGACTCAGGCGCGTGGACATGCACGAACCAGCTGGGAAGCAAGGACCAATTCGGGAATCTGTTGAAGACCTAGTTCGGGAGTTTCATGCGAAGACATTCACGAACCAGGGGAGAAGCAAAGTCAAAGTTGAAGTCCCAAAAAGTCCGGGTTTAGAGTGTGAACTAGTGGCATATTTGTAAATATGTTAGATAAGAAAGACAATCATGTATGCGTTCACACTAGGAATATTCTCTGAGGCTAGGGGTGTTATCGGTATGTAAAAGTCCCTTCATCTCCCTATAAAAGGGGGCGCAAGGGCACGTGTAAACGGACTCGGACTTTTTTGGAACTTGTGCTACTTGCAGAGGGAATCACAGTCTCTTTGCGCTCTAACCTTGAACTTGAATGTGTTGAGAACTCTCACTCGTGTTAGGGTAGTCATCCGAATTTTTCGGGTAACCCCCCAACATTGGCGCCCACCGTGTTCCAGCCGAAAAGAAACTCACGATGCCACCTCAGAAGAAGTCCAAGAAGACTGTTCCAGCACAGGCTAACCGAGACGATCGCCATCTCACCCAAGGGAATGAAACCTCGTTTGTTCCCGAATCCTCGAACACAACAGACCAAGAACGGAGAGAAAAGCTCGAGGCCCTCATGAAGGCAACAGCGAAAGACAGGCTCACATCCAAGAACGGCCGTGCCGAGCAGCGGGGAGTTCGAGAATGTCAATGATGATGATGATGACATAGACAGAGAGCTAGCCATGGTTCAAGAAAAGATACGAGCGGTACTGCGAAAGACAAGGAAAAGTTCGCAGCTTAGTTACAAGCAAAGAGGAAAATCTCCGAAAAGCTAGAGCAGCTGAACAAAGCAAAAGCGCAGATAGAAGCAATGCAAAAAGAAATTGATGAAATGAAAGAACAAGAGAACAGTTCCTTGTGGCAGGAGTCACTATGTCAAAACCCTGCACCTGCCAGAGAATCCCCGAAAGAAAACTTCTTCGCGGGAAACGGAGTCTCACACTTCGTGGATTCTGAATCGCCACTGTCAATAGGGCTGCAAACAGCACCTTGGCCGCCAAAGTTCAAGCCTGTCTCTCTTCCCAAGTACAACGGTTTCGGAAACTCCAGGCAGTTTCTCATGAGATACGAGTCAGCTGTAAACTCGGCAGGAGGAGATGATGTCGCGCTGGCCAAATCCTTCATCATAGCTTGCGAAGGACCAGTACTGAATTGGTACTCACTGCTGCCTCCACACTCGATCTACAGCTGGGTAGATCTCAAGACAAAGTTCATGCAAGCGTTTCAGATGTTCCATGACACAACAGCCAAAGCTTCAGACTTGTATAATTGTAAGCAGAAGGACAGAGAACCGCTGCGGAACTTCGTGAGAAGGTTCATGCAACAGAGGTCTCAGATCCCCGACGCCGATGACAAGACAACGATTAAGGCATTGATCAAAGGTCTCACCCCAGGGCCAACGGCTTCCCACCTCACAAGAAAGAAGCCCGAGACAGTTGAAGAACTATTTCGAGAATTGGAAGACTACATTCTGTCTGATGACGACCACCGCAAGAGGGTAGCTGAACGGAACGAGGCAAGACAGGGCAACAGAGATATGACCTGGCGGGCACCACCCCAGCATCCACGAAACGTAAACAATGTTGGAAACTCTCAGCCACAGCAAGACAGCAGGCAAAGCACTAGGGGAGGATTCAGCCCCAGAGGAAGGGGAGAGGAAGAGGAACCCCAGAACTCCCGAACCACAACCCAAGAGATCCCCACTTCTACTGTCAGTATCATGGAAGAGGACACAGCACCGAAGGGTGCCCAGAGACAAAGAAGAACATGGCAAGAATCCAACAAGAGAAATCACTGATGAGGATTGCATCTTCGATGCCAAGCCAGTTTCGGCCGAACTTCTGGCAACCGCAGTTCGCGAACCCACAGTCAAGCTCTGTACCAGTTCAGCAATTTCCACATTCACAACCAGCATGGCAGCCATCGCAGCAATTTTTCCCTCACTCGCAAGCGATTCAGTCAATCCAGCAACCGCAACCCATTCGAGAAATCTTGCCACCGCCCCCAGAAAATTCATCAAGGCCTCAGTCAAGTTCGGGACCCAGAACTCCAAGGCATTGCCATCGTTCGGGACTATCATGCCAATCACAGGCGGATCTGCTATGGAATTCGAAACAAAAAAGCAGCGAAACAATTACTTCAGATCTGTGAACACCATCATTGATGATGGCCCAGCTGCTCTCCCGGAGTGGGCGAAGGTGCCGATCACATTTACAGAAGAAGATTTCAGGTTGAAATCCACGATTCACAATGACGGCATGGTGATCGAAGTCAATATTGCTGGGTGGGTCATAGGAAAAATCCTGGTTGACAACGGGAGTTCGGTGGACATCCTGTTCTTGAAAACATTCGAGAAAATGAATCTGAGCCAGCAGATGTTGGATCCACTAGAGTACCCATTGCAGGGGTTCGGAGGAAAGCCCATCAAGCCGGTGGGAAAAATATCACTCCCAGTTTCTTTCGGAGATCTTGAGAATGCCAGAACGGAGAGCCTCACTTTTGATGTAGTTGACATATACCATCCGTACCTCGCGATCTTCGGCAGAGGTTTCATGAATAAGTTTGATGCTGTCATAAGACAACAGTTCCTATGCATGAAGATGCCTGCGCCCAAAGGGGTTATCACGGTGTTCGGCAATCAGCAGGAGGCCAGGAACATAGAAAAGGGCCACACGCCTGGCCAAACAAATGTGTACCAGCTGAAAGCAGCTGATGAGAGGAAGGAAACCTATGAAGAGCCTAAGCGGGATAAAGAGAAAAATGAGATAACATCGGAAGATGAAACAAAGAAAGTGTATTTGGATGACAGGCCCGACAGAGCAGTCATAATAGGGGCGAACCTCAGCACCGAAGAGGACGGTGAACTTATACGATTCCTGAACAGAAACAAGGATGTTTTCGCATGGTCAGCTAAGGACCTGCAAGGTGTTGATAGAGACATAATCGAACATGCCCTCGAAACGGATGACAAGATACCGCCCAAGAAGCAAAAACTTCGGAAAATGTCTGACGAAAAAGTCAAAGCAGTAGAAGCGGAAGTTCAGAGGTTGCAGGATGCCCAGGTAATCAGAGAGGTCAAGTACCCAGTCTGGTTAGGCAACACTGTGCCAGTTAAGAAGAAAAATGGCAAATGGAGAATGTGTGTGGATTTCACAGATCTGAACAAGGCGTGCAAGAAAGACGATTTTCCCTTGGAAAGGGTGGACAAAATCGTGGATGATGCAGCCAACAGCGAGATGCTTTCGCTCCTGGACATGTTCTCTAGGTATCATCAGATCAGAGTTCGCAAAGAGGACGAAGAGAAGACAAGTTTCATCACTCCTTTCGGAACATTTTGTTTCGTAAGAATGCCAGAGGGGCTGAAGAATGCAGGATGCACGTTTTCGAGAATGATAGCAATAGTACTGCACCAAAGAGATTCGGAGAAACATTCGGCATATGTGGATGACATAGTTGTCAAAAGTGTTCGGAGGAGAGACCATATCGGTGATGCCGGCGAAACATTCGCGAACATGAGGGCAACAAACTTAAAGCTAAATCCAGAAAAATGTGTGTTCGGCATTCACAAGGGGAAAGTTCTTGGATGCCTGGTTTCAACGAAAGGCATTGAGGCAAACCCTGACAAAATAAAGGCTCTGGTAGAAATGCAAGAGCCAATCTCAGTGAAAGATGTTCAGAAGTTGACAGGGAGAGTGGCCGCCCTCAACAGGTTTATTCCCAGAGCCGCAGAAAGAAGTTTACCGTTCTTCCAAGTTCTTAGAAGTGCCAAGAAATTCCAGTGGTCCGAACCTCAGAAGTAGGCCTTTCACGAACTGAAGGACTACTTGTCCACCATGACCAAACTCTGTCCTCCCGAACCAAAATCACCGCTTTTGCTGTATGTGTCTGCATCAAATTCGGCAGTAAGTGCAGTGTTGGTACAGAAAAAGGAAGAAGATGGAAAGCTCAGGCAAATTCCTGTATACTTCGCCTCTGAAGCATTGTCTGGCTCCAAGGTTTTCTATTCTGAATTGGAGAAGATCGCGTATGCGGTCATTATGGCAGCAAGAAAGCTAAGACATTACTTCGAGGGCCACAGAATAAGAGTTATCACCAACCAGCCGTTGAGTGACTTGTTCGCAAATAGGGAGGCATCCACCCGAATCATCAAGTGGGGTGCCGAACTTTCCGAGTATGTGGTAGACTTCGAGAGAAGAAGTGCAATAAAATCGCAAGTTCTGGCAGATTTTGTCGTGGACTGGACTTCACCCACTCAAAATCTCGAGGAAAATATACCCGAACCTTGGATAGTACAGTGTGATGGAGCATGGTGTTACAAGGGGGTGGGAATTTCTACCGTTGTAACGTCCCCGACGGCGTAGTCATAAGATACGCGGCGCGTCTCGTATTCGCGAACAATGAACATTCCACGAACAACACAACGGAGTACGAAGCTCTACTGCTGGCATTAAGGAAAATGAAAGCCTTGGGGCAGCAGACCTTCATAATCAGAATGGATTCGAAGGTGATCCAGGAACATATTGAGAAGGAAAGCGAGGCCAGGAATCCAGTTCTCATGAAATATCTCGAAAAAGTCAGAGAAATGGAGAAACACTTCAAGGGGTATTCGCTCAAAGATATCCCAAGGGATGATAACAATGAGGCAGACAACCGGCGAAGGCAAAGAAGCCAAAACCAAGAGCTACCACCGGACGTGTTCTTCGAAATCATCAGAGAGCCCTCCATCAAAGATTCGAGGGCCCAAATCGTGAATACGGTGGAAATTCCAGACTGGAGAGCAGAAATCATGGCCTATCTAAGGGGACATTACGAACCACAAGATGAATTGGAGGAAAAAAGATTGAAGCAAAGGGCTCGGGGCTATACAGTAGTAAATGGAGAATTATACAAATCAGGAGTCACTGAGCCCTGGCTGCGCTGCATCACTTTCGAAAAAGGTCGCGAACTTCTGAAAGAAATTCACAGCGGATTTTGTGGGGCACATATAGGCACCAGGGCGTTGGCTGGTAAGGCGATAAAGCAGGGATTCTATTGGCCTACCATAAACATTGACGCCAAGATGTTAGTTCGGCAATGTGAAGCATGCCAGAAGACGGGAAATCACCGCATCCGCCTTCAATGCCGCTCACCTAATTCCTCCAACTTGGCCTCTGCAGAGGTTGGGAATGGACCTAGTAGGCCCGTTGCCAGCAGCTCAAGGCAACTGCCGATTTGCGGCTGTAGCAGTCGATTATTTCACGAAGTGGGTCGAGGCAAAACCACTCGCGAATGTCACAGCAGCAACAGTTCAAAAATTCTTTTGCGTAACATAGTCGCGGTGTTCGGAGTTCCCAGAGAACTGACGGTTGACAATGGCAACAGTTTGACTGTTACACCTTCAAAGAATACCGCGAACCTTAGGCACACAAGCGAAATTTTCATCGAGATATCATCCACAGTCCAATGGTGCAGTCGAAAGAGCCAACAGTCTGATTTTTTCGGGAATCAAGAAATGTTTGTTCGATCAGAAAAAGGGAAAGTGGGTGGATGAACTTCCGAAGGTGATCTGGTCTCACAACACCACTGTCTCAAGGGCAACAGGTTTCACGCCTTTTCGCCGGCTTTTCGGGACTGAGGCTATGACACCGGAGGAGATCAGGAATGAAAGCATGAGAGTCCTGAAGGGAAAAGAGATAGAGGAAATTGATAAGAAGGTGGAAAAAGACATGATAGAGCTAACAATCCTTGAAGCAGCAGAAAACATTGAGAAGTACCAGAGAGAGACAAGGGCATGGAGGGACAAAAAGGTGGTCCGGAAAGACATCAAAACTGGTGATCTTGTCTTGAAAAGAAAGAAAAATTGGGAGAACCCTGGAAAACTTTATGAGTCATGGGAAGGGCCTTACATCGCCAGGGAAACAGATATGCCAGGGGCTTTTCGCCTGATGGAGCAGACTGGCGAAGAGTTGCCGTATTCGTGGAATGCCGACAGCCTAAAAAGGTATTATCCATGAAAACTCTAGTTGTATATAGATGTAGCGTGTAGTAGTTTTTCGATTTTCGTAAGTGTGCACTTTAGAAAGACAAAAACCCGAATCACGTGTCTATAAGTGATTTCGGAGCAAAAATTAGTTTTATTTCTTACAGTCGTATTAGAATAAGAAGGACCGTACTCTTTTCCTTGCAAAGGGGGCTCTAAATCAAGAGGCAAGGTTTTTAACGAGGCGGATCCTCTGTAAACACTCTTTCTGATATATATATATATATATATATATATATATATATATATATATATATATATATATATATGAAAAGAGTCTTCCCCCAAATTGCGTGTCTCGAGAATTCCATCGTGAGAAAAGAAAAAGTTCGTGAGAAAGGCTCCCTGATAGCCGAAATTCCATCGTGAAAAAAGAAAAAGTTCGTGAGAAAGGCTCCCTGATAACCGAAATTCCATCGTGAAAAAAGAAAAAGTTCGTGAGAAAGGCTTCCTGATAGCCGAAATTCCATCGTGAAAAAAGAAAAAGTTCGTGAGAAAGGCTCCGTGATAGCCGAAATTCCATCGTGAAAAAGGAAAAAAGTTCGTGAGAAAGGCTCCCTGATAGCCGAAATTCCATCGTGAAAAAAGAAAAAAAAAGTTCGTGAGAAAGACTCCGTGATAGCCGAAATTCCATCGTGAAAAAAGAAAAAGTTCGTAAAAATGGCTTCGTGATAGCCGAAGTTCCATCGTCAAAGAAGAAAAAGTTCGTGAAAAAGGCTTCCTGATAGCCAAAATCCCATCCATCAAGGGATTCCCACCAAAGAGGCCTGAGACAACAACAAGTTGTGGCCCAGGAAATCCCATCCATCGAGGGATTCCCACCAAAGAGGCCTGAGACAACAACAAGTTGTGGCCCAGTAAATCCCATCCACGAAGGGATTCCCACCGAACATTTGTACGAAGATTTCGAGAAAATGAATGCCTAAAGGGTTATCTGTAGGTTTATACTTAGGGAGGATTGTTGAAAGTTATTTAAACATCATCATTGTAAGAAAAGGGCAAGGGGCTCGTTCGGGAGTCGCAGAAAGCCGTGGTTGAAGCAACTGAGGGTTGCTATATCAACCGAGGCAAGTCTGCCAGTCGGGTCAAGTCCACAAAATTCGAAACAAATTTTGTCGACTTGCGCAATAGCAATCGAGGTTCACCAAAAACTAAGGAAGACTTCTCCTAAAGATATGCTAGAAATTCGTGAATAGTAAGATTCGTGAACCTGCCGTCTAGTTTTCATGCGAAACGGCAAGGTGGGGGAGGGTGACGTTTTTTCAAGAAAAAACGTATTTACTGCCTTATTCGCATAAAAACTTCCGAACAATTCTACGATAATTACAACACTCGGTGTCAAATTCAGAATGAAAGTTCTACAACATGTCCTGGTTTACAAACGTTGTTTTCAACCATATCACTGGCATAGGCGAAGTCAGATGCGTCGGCTAAGGGGCTATGGGGCTCCATTTTGGGAACCTTCGAAGGCGGCAGAGTAGACGACGCGGAATGAATCTTCTTACGAAGTAAGAAAAACGAGGAGAGATCAAAACAACCTATAGCAAACTTAAGCGAGGCCTCAAGCCAAAAATCGGAAAAATCTTGTTCGGGATGTGCTCACTTGAACAGGCGCCACGCTTCACCACTAACGAACATACTATCCCGATGAATTCGTAGTGGTAGCACGTCCTGCGCAGGCCCAGCTTGCAGGACCTTCGCAAGTTAAAATATACAAAACATCTGTTCAGAAAAGTTTGATGAATCTACATGAATGTACAGCCAATCTCGAATTCACCCAAAAAGTCCGGACATATCATTCAGTTCGTAACATCCACCTTCGGCGAATCCTCCTCTCGTTCGGGGACCTGCCCGCCGTCGTTGCCATCATCGCCGCCGGCCGCCACCGCGCCGCCGCCGCCCGAGCCGTCTTCGCCGGACTCGCTCGAACCCTCGCCGGAGGATGATCCTTCGGGAGACGCGGCGGTGCCCTCTCGGTTCTCCTCTTCCCTCAGCTCAGAAAGGAAGGAAAAAGTGAGGAAGGTTTAAAAAACTGGAACATCTGCGACAAACATAAGTCACGAAATCGAGCAAAAGAAATTACCTTAGCAAGCTTTGCGTGCGCAATGGTCTTAACGATATCCTCCCCGCCAGCCAGCCAGAACTCCTCCGCGAACTTCATCTTGATAGCTTGAACGTCGGAGTTCGCTCGAAGTATCGCGTCACTAGTAACGCTGGGGAATCGAGAGAGATTCGCACGAAACTTCGCCAAGTCCACACAGTCATAATCCTGAAGGACCTTCAGGATACTCTCCACAGAGAAAGCAACAAATGGGTTGCCGGCGCCGCAGATCACCTCGGTAAGGGCCTTGAACTCATCCTCCAGCCAATCCATGAAATCGGGAATATCGATGTCATCCGGGAGAGGGGCTGGACGAACACCGTACTCATTCAAGGACTTCTGGTACTCCGCATATAGCAGTTTCAGCTTTTCCAGAGTTTCCGAAGTGTTTTTCCTTGAGGCTTCACCTTATTCTACCAGCGCCTTCTCAAGATCCACGATTTTGCGATCCTTTGTGCTCAGTGACTTGGCGAGGCTGGCGTTATTGATGCGAAGATCTTCGGCGATTTTCATAGCTCGCTCTTGTTTTTGCCGAAGCTTTTCAATCACGCTCAGATCATCTTCATGAGATTTTTGAACTTTCTCAAGCTCTTTCTTGGATTCCTCGAGCGCGGCCTCTGCGACTTTCTTTTCATCGTGACTCGTTTTCAAAGCCTCAACAAGCTCAGCCACCTTTTTCTCGAGTTCCGCATTCATGGATTGCGCGAGGGTGAAGTTACGCTCTAGTTCCTTGGACTTCTGAGAAAGTTCTTCATTAATCTTCTCCTGTTTAGAAAGCTGCTCTAGGGCAACCTTCCCAAGCATAGAGTACTTGAGGGTATAATCCTCATGAAAGCGTGCAAGCTTTGAAGGAGAGTAAGAATGCAACAGATCCTTGAATTCTGAAAAATCCAGGAATAAATCTCAGACCAAGATTCAACAATCGTGAATGACATGAAGAGGTAGCGAGGATGAACGAACCTTGCTTACTAAAATGCTGCATGGTGACTTGTTTAGTCGAACCTGAAGAGGTTTTCCCTCGAGGCGAAGGAGTGGTTTCGGAGACGGAGAGAGGCTTTTTCTCGGAGCCTTGAGCGGCTTCTTCGGGTCGTTCTAACGCCTCCTCTCCTGTTTCATCAACAATTGCGGACGATTTCCACAGAGTTAAAAACTTGGACGTCTTGCTCCCGACGCCACTTGTCTCGAAACCAACACGCAATAGCTTGCCGCGATGAGATGTACCAAAGCTTTTGTTAAAAGCAGCTAAGGAAGGAGAGGGCGCCTGGTCTTCGG
This sequence comes from Cenchrus americanus, assembly GCA_947561735.1. Taxonomy (NCBI): domain Eukaryota; kingdom Viridiplantae; phylum Streptophyta; class Magnoliopsida; order Poales; family Poaceae; genus Cenchrus; species Cenchrus americanus. The sequence continues at coordinate 197,400,563 of OX387242.1, forward strand.
GGACGACCTCCCGAACTTCGACCAAAGGAACATGTTCGGTAGGATGATCTCCCCTTTGAATAGTGCGCTCAAGGTCCTGGGCCAATTCGAAGGAAGCTTGGTCAGCAGCAGGGACCTCGCAGAATGAGGGCTTCGGCACAGCTAGGGACTCGGTGCGAACAACGCAACTTCAAAGAACAACGGACTTCTCAAAGAACAAAGAGGGATGTCTCCTTTCGGACTTCGGGGCAAGATCCGAAAAGGAATCAATATCCACGAATTCATTCTCGGAACCAGATGGGCAGCTGTCTCGAAAGTTAAACAGTGGCCAGAGGAAAACACCTTTAAAGCTATCTGCGTCCGCGAGGGTGTCGTCGTCGAAGGCGGATGGGACTCGCCGAACGCCAGTGGAGGAAATTTTCTTCACAGCCCTTTTTGGTTTCTTGCGGCTCATCTGGGCAAGCCCCGAAGCAGCCTGGAGTTCAGCATCCGAAGTTCAAGGTTCGGAGGTCTTGCGCTTCCACTTCGACGATTCCAGTGATCTTGTCCTCGAAGGCTTGACTCCCGAAGAGGCCCCCTCACTGGCACGCGACGAGCCTCGTTTCGACGACCTTATTCGCGGAGCGTTGATCGGGGCGGCTGAGCAACTGGCCACAGCGACGGCGGGAAGTTTCAACTTCGGACCAGGGCCTCGAGAGCTGAAAAATTTGTCACCGCAAACTTCCGAAAAGATGCGGTTGATTTTCTTCTTGTGCTTCATCAGGGCCTTATACGCCTTGTACTCGTTCATGGTATATTCGCCTACCATGATGTTCACCCTTCTTTCCACTTCATCCATGAAGTCCTTGGCGCTCTGGCCCTCGCGAAGTTTGATCCCGAACTTCGGGAAAGGCACCTTCTGATCTGCCCAGTTGACATTGTAGTACACGAGTTCAGCAGGGGACCAACCGTTCGAGATAGGCCAGACCCGCGCAGCGACGAATTCTTCGATAATATCACGGCCGCCAAGTATTGTGCTGGCCAGGTGAAATGCACTCTCGCAGCTTCTGATTCCCAAGGCCCGCTGGTTGTACTTCCCTACGTTCACCGCGGCGAGAGGCGCGATCGGGCATGACAGCTTCGCACATCGACCTTCAAGTAAAACCGCCGATTTCCAATCGTCGGTAAGGTTGGACTTGCAGCAAGGAGCGATCTGGATTCGGGTGATTCCTTGTCGGGTGTTCTGGCGTCGCGTATTGAAGGTGCAACACGCGCGCTGGCTGTGGTAGAACTGCCCGTCTTCACCTCTGACAAATTCGGGGATGATCACCAGTTCGTAGAATCTGGTGAAGGCGTCGATGGTAGGACTACAGCCGAAGGTCTTCAGAATCCAGATAAACTTTGACACCTCAAGGAAGGATGTAGGAGTAAGCTGGTGGATCTTCACCGAAAATGCATCGAGTATAGCCGGCAAGATGGGGTCACAAGGGAACCTCAGCCCACAGATGAAGAAATCCCGAAACACCACAATCTCTCCTTCCTTAGGAGTTGGAATCAGCTCATCAAGCGGGGCACGCCCAGCGCCAGGGGAGAAAAATCCGGCCCTCTCGTACTCACGAACCGTGTTGCTTGTGACCTTCGACTCTCCGAAGGCGAGTGAGGGCGGCAGCGGGCCGAGGTCCTCAACCTGATTAGATCGTCGACACCGGCATCCACATCCCCGATGTCTTCGCCGCCGTCAGATCGAACCTCCCCATCTTCGCGACTTCGGGAGCCACTGGGCGAACCAGAATCTTCGGCCGGTGTAGCACGCTCAGCGCTTTTGGCAACTGGGTCAAGCGGGAGACTGGCAGCGACGAGCTCTTCGGTAGTCATGAGCCTAGCTGTGTTTTTAACGCGAGCCACCTAACCAACAGTTACGAACATACAGACAGTTAAGAGTAATGTTCGAGAGTAAAACTCGCGAAATCGCGACATAGCTACACCGAAGTTTAACAAGTAACAAATCGACAAGAGAAAGATGAAGGAATACCTTAGAGAAGCGCGAACAACACCTAGAAACTCGCGGGCTTTTCGGCAGAAGACCAGATTCCGCGAAAAAGAGAGATGCACGAACTGTGAAAAAAGCTGGAAAGCTGTAAAATTTTTTCAACAGCGGCAGCTCGCTATTTATAGGGCCGGGGAGGGGTAGTTCCGCGAAACACGCCTCGATTTAACCGTCCTTGGTTCCCTGGACGACGCGTGTCCCCTCCGACGTTCCGAGGGTGACATTTTTTACTAAATTTCCGAAGGATTCGCGGAATCGGATCGTCGGAGTCAACCCGCTTCCCCGAAGGGCTAGTGTTGGGAAATTCAAGAAAACCCGTCACCCTCGAAACGTTGAGCTTAACAAAGTTCTCAAAGCATGTTTTTCAGGAGCAGGGAATTCGCAATTCTCGGAAGCCTGGAACCTGTGAAGTCTCGAATTCGCGAATGTGTAGAGTTCGGGAATCTTGATTCGGCAAGGAGGTGGAGTCACGAACATGCGGAAGCCCGGAATCTCAACTGTCGATAGCCCGAACTTCGGAGAACTGCCGATTCGGGGAATCCGATGAAGACCCCGTTCGGGACTCGTGCGCGTGGACATGCACGAACCACCGGGAAGCAAGGGCCAATTCGGGAATTCGTTGAAGACCTAGTTCGGGAGTTTCATGCGAAGACATTCACGAACCGGGGAGAAGCAAAGTCAAAGTTGAAGTCCCAAAAAGTCCGGTTTAGAGTGTGAACTAGTGGCGGATTTGTAAATATGTTAGATAAGAAAGACAATCATGTATGCGTTCACACTAGAAATATTCTCTCGAGGCTAGGGGTGTTATCGTATGTAAAAGTCCCTTCATCTCCCTATAAAAGGGGGCGCAAGGGCACGTGTAAACGGACTCGGACTTTTTTGGAACTTGTGCTACTTGCAGAGGGAATCACAGTCTCTTTGCGCTCTAACCTTGAACTTGAATGTGTTGAGAACTCTCACTCGTGTTAGGGTAGTCATCCGAATTTTTCGGGTAACCCCCCAACATCTCATAACCATAAAATTGGGAAGCATGGATGTTATTTTGGGTATGGAGTGGATGACCCAGCATAAGGTGGTTCTAGATATATCGGATAGGGTCGTAGAGATCAACTCACCTACGGTCTTGTACCTACCTTTCAAGGACGGTATCGAATCTTGTGCCTGTGTGACCATTATCTCCCCTCTCGATGAAATTCCAGTAGTTTGTGAGTATACGGATGTTTTTCCTGATGAGTTGCTTGGTATGCCACCAGACCGAGATGTCGAGTTTGTAATCGAACTCCAACCGGGTACCGCACCCATTTCCAAAAGACCTTATCGTATGCCACCCAAAGAATTAGCCAAGCTGAAAACTCAACTCCAGGAACTACTAGATAAGGGTTACATTCGCCCAAGCTCTTCTCCTTGGGGTTGCCCCGCTCTTTTCGTCAAAAAGAAAGATGGTAGCTTGAGAATGTGTGTAGATTACGACCGCTTAATGCAGTTACCATCAAGAACAAATACCCTCTTCCCCGAATCGATGTTCTTTTTGATCAATTGGCTGGAGCCAAAGTCTTCTCTAAGATTGACCTTCGTTCTGGTTATCACCAAATCAAAATTCGACCTTGTGACATTCCTAAAACCGCTTTCTCCACTCGTTATGGTCTTTACGAGTTCTTGGTAATGTCCTTTGGTGTCACGAATGCCCCAGCCTACGTCATGTACCTCATGAACTCCGTGTTTATGACGGAGCTCGATAAATTTGTCGTAGTCTTTATCGATGATATTCTCATCTATTCCAAAAGCGAGAAAGAACACGCCAAACACCTCCGAGTTGTCCTTCAGCGTTTACGAGATCATAAGCTTTATGCTAAGTTCTCCAAATGTGAATTCTGGTTGAAAAGTGTGAAATTCTTAGGGCACACCATTTCCCATGATGGTATCTCCGTAGATCCTAGCAAAGTTCAAGAGGTGATGGATTGGAAACCACCCAAGTCCGTACACCAAATCCGCAGTTTCCTAGGATTGGCGGGATACTACCGTCGATTCATTCCTGACTTCTCTAGAATTGCAAAACCTATGACTGAACTACTCAAGAAAGGAGTAAAGTTCGTGTGGAGCGAAGCGTGTGAGAAAGCCTTCCACACCTTGAGGCAACATTTAACCTCAGCCCTAGTGCTAGTGCAACCGGATAATTCCAAACCGTTTGAAGTCTTCTGCGACACATCAAGCACGGGTCTCGGCCGTGTTCTCATGCAAGAAGGCCGAGTCATCGCCTATGCTTCACGGGCACTTCGACCTCATGAGCTCAATTATCCTACCCACGATCTTGAGTTAGCTGTTGTTGTCCACGCTCTCAAGATATGGAGGCATTACCTAATGGGTAATCGTTGCAATGATCACAAGAGTCTCAAATACATCTTTACTCAGTCAGAGTTGAATATGAGGCAAAGAAGATGGCTTGAGTTGATTAAGGATTATGATCTAGAAGTGCACTACCACCCCGGCAAGGCAAACGTTGTTGCGGATGCGCTTAGCCGCAAAGATCACTGCAACCACCTAGAGTTGGAGCCAATTAGTGAACCATTATGTGAAGAAATGAGAAGGCTCAACTTAGAAGTGGTACCGCAAGGAAGTCTTTATGCCTTAACGGCAGAGTCCAATCTGTATGATAGGATTGTCACTGCTCAACGCAATGATGAAGATATACAAACCATCAAACAGAAACTAGCAGAGGGTGATCCTAAGTATGCTTGTTTCCAGAAAGATCACCAGGACGTGGTCTGGTTTGGGAAGCGTCTTGTGGTCCCCGTTGATCCGGAAATTAAAAAGATCATTCTAGATGAGGCTCACAAGTCCAAATTCTCCATTCATCCCGGCAGTACCAAGATGTACCAAGATCTGAAACAGAACCTCTAGTGGTCCAATATGAAGGTGGATATAGCCAAGTATGTAGCCGAGTGCGATACTTGCCACCGGATGAAAGCAAGCCATTTGAAATCGGCAGGTGTACTCCAACCCCTGTTGATACCCTTGTGGAAGTGGGACGATATTAGCATGGATTTCATTGTGGGTTTACCCCTAACGGCTAGAAAAAAGATTCTGTTTGGATAATCGTAGACCGACTCACAAAGACCGCTCACTTCATTGCCGTGCATACCACTTATTCAGTACAGCAATATGCAGAGTTGTACATGGACCACATAGTTCGTTTGCATGGAATTCCGAAGACTATAGTCTCTGACAGAGCAACTCAGTTTGTAGCTCGTTTCTGGGAGCAATTGCATGAGTGTTTAGGAACCAAGCTAATTTGCAGTTCCAGTTATCATCCGGCAGCCGATGGTCGACGGAAAGAATAAATCAGATTTTGGAAGATATGCTACGAGCCAGCATCTTGCATTTTGACAAGAGTTGGGACAAGTGTTTGTTTTTGTCAGAATTCTCTTACAACAATAGTTATCAAGCCAGTTTGAAGATGGCACCGTTCGATGCTCTTTACGGACGAAGATGCCGCACTCCGTTGAATTGGTCGGAAGCCAGAGAGAGAACACTCATTGGTCCGGATTTAGTTAAAGATGCCGAAGAAAGAGCGCAAGTGATAAGAGAGAATTTGAAGATGGCACAGATGAGCCAAAAGAGTTACCATGACAAGGGAACCGAGCCTCGACACTTTGAAGTGGGAGATTACGTATATTTGAAGGTGTCCCCCACCAAAGGTGTGCAAAGGTTCGGTGTCAAGGGAAAGTTAGCTCCGCGCTACATTGGACCCTATGAAGTTATAGAAGTATGTGGGCTAGTGGCTTATCGTATCCAGTTGCCGGAACGGTTTTTCGCAGTCCACAATGTGTTTCATGTAACTCAATTGAAGAAGGGAATGCCTCTGCTGGAGAATGAAGTTATCACAGAAGCTAATGCTTGGATTGAGCCGGATTTCTCGCTCATCGAGCACCCACTGAAAGTACTAGACCAAAAAGAGCGAAAGACCCGAAGACAGACCGTACGGATGTACAAGATCCAATGCAGTCATCACATGGAAGTGAGGACCAGGAGCGTCCCGGTGGTCGATGGATGACCGCTCCTCGGTGATGAGTGATTGACAACGGGTGTTGGACTGACTCTTGGCTCAGTGCGCAGGTGCAGGCTGCGGCCTAGTTCGTGTTGTTGCAGGTGAAGAACGAGCGCAAAAGGTCTTCAGCCTTGAGGGGCCTCCGAGAGATGGAGAGACAAGTAGGCTCGGTTCGAAGGACCTAGTGGACGGCGGGACTAGGTGCGGGCCACATGGTGGCGAGACGAGCAAGACGAAGTCGTGGACGATCGAGCCAGTGCACGGTGGCGGTCCAGTCAAGAGGCTTGGTGGGAGGCCGGGCCAAGCACGCGGGCTTTGGTGGTTTGCCCACAAAACCATCGGAGGACGGTTTCTTGGTTTGGGCCTCAAAACCAAGTCCGAAGGCCCAACACGACGGAGACGGGATCCGGGCGTGTCGGGAAGCTTCGAAGCGGAGGACACGCGGTGCGATCACATGGCTTGCATCGAGAGGACACAGGGTGCGGCAAAGGCGTGGCCGTCCGATGGCAAGACCCACAAACATTACATAAATGCCCCTGCGTGAGTTGTATCGCCAGTAGTTGAGTTAGGGGTAGTCGAGTCATTTATTACACCGGCGGGACCCGATATATAAGCCATGAGTGTGGGTGGATGGCTCTCTCTCTCCGCGACTTAGGGTTTCATTTCCCCCCTTCCATTTCTCATTTTCCCGAGACATTTTCTTCTCTATTTCTTGTCTAGGCTAGCATGAGAGCTTCATGAGAGATTTGTTGAGAGGGATGGATGTTAGGGCGGCATGCTAGACCTTGTGAATCATTCCGGGTATGTAAAGAAGATTCGGCGTTGTGATTCCCGTGGTCTTTTTTGTGCATGTTTTTGGTGCCTTTGTTCTTGGTGTGGTTCCACAGATTTGAGTGGTTTTCTCCCCGGATTTCTTTGAGGGAAACATGGATGGATGTCTTGTGCATCTATGTGATTGATCTTGTGCCCTCAAACGCTGGGAAACCACTTCGATTCAAGGATTTTCGGTCAGAGCTCTAGTTTTTGGTGGTGCACAAAAGATCCGCGATTCCCGGTGATTTAGGGAGTTAGGGGCAAAATTTTTGGGGTATAGCATCCTTGTTTGACGCATATCTTGTCCCCAAACCCTTGTCTCTTCAACTTCTACCGTTTGGGAGATCCGGTGATGTGTTGGAGGAGTTGACCCGCGGGGTCGAGTTGTTTCTGCTTCTGTCCGTGAGGTGCGGACAGTCCACGTGTGCCTGGTGGACAGTCCGCGGGTATAGTGTTCTTCGCGTGTTCGTCGTGTTCTGGCTCGCCTTCGTTTTTGATCCGGTTTTGCTTTAGGTTTTTGTTGCAGTCGGTTTGCGGACGGTCCGAGCTTCTGTAGCGGACGGTCGGATCCGGTGCGGACGGTCCGCCTGGTCCTTGCGGATAGTCCGTTTTGCGGCCAAGTATGAGGCAAATGCAAAAGTCATTGATCACTTGGTCTGAAGCTTGTGTGATCCTGAGTTTGAGCGTGTTCTCCATTTGAATCTTTCCTGGCAAATTTGGGAGAAGTTGTTGGTTGCTCATGGTGGTGATAACCATGTGAAGGCTCGCCTCTTTGTTTCTTACCGGATGCAATATGAGAACTTTACTCAACTTCCCGGTGAGGACATTGATGCGATGTTTCAGAGGTTCACCACCTTCGTGAACAACATGAAGGCCAATGTTGAGGATTTCCCTTACACCGAGCATGATCAAGCTTTGAAGCTTTTACATATCTTGGACCAAAATGTTTGGGGTGCTAAGGTTGAGGCCATCAAGGAGTCCGGGCAATACTTGACCATTGAGTTGGATGATCTCTTTTCTAAGCTCAAGTCGTCTGAGGTTGACATGAAGTTGCAATCCAGGCATGAGGGCTCGACTGATCATTGTCTTGCTCTTGTGGGTGGATCAAACGGCAAAGCCAACACTAACCCTTCCTGTCGACAGTTTTCCTTATCTTCTCTCATGTCTATTCCAGATGATGAGTTCGATGTGCTGTGCGAGGAGGAACTGGCCTTGCACTCAAGGAGGTTTGATCGACTACATGAGAACCGAAGGAATGCAAGGCGGAGCTCGGGGACATGCTATAAGTGTGACAAGCATGGACACTTCATCGCCGAGTGCCCGGAAGCGGAGGAGAACAAGTACAAGATGAGCGAGTACAAGGCGCACCCGAGGCGTGAAGACAAGTACTCCTCCAAGGGCAAGCACTACAGCAAGTCCAAGAGCAAGGACAAGGACAAGCGGCGATCGAGCAAGGGCGACCAAAAGAAGGACAAGGCAAGAGCCATGGTGGCCGGTGCAAGCGACGTCGACACAAGCTCAAGCGACGCGCATTCAAGCTCAAGCAGTGAGGATTAAGACGCCGGGAGGCGCAAGGGCAAGAAGAATGCAAGCCGGAACCTCAGTGGTTTGAGCTGTGTGGCACTTGGAGGTTTTTGTGGCATGGCCCATAGCTCAAGTAGCAAGAAGGACGAGAAGGAAGACACCGACTCCAACTCAGTGGATGAGGTAAACCGTGACCCCGACGCTTTGCTTGCTGAGATCACTAGGTTGAATGGCTTGATTGACAACCGTGATAGTGTGTTGAGGGATGCCAAGAAGATGAGGAAAGATCTTAAGGCTCAACTTGAGAATGCTAATGAGAAAGTAGGAGAGTTAGAGTCTAAATTGCTTGAATTGAAACTTGAGAATGACTCTTTGAAACTTACTCCTACCACTTCTGATTGTTGGGGAATTCAGGAAAACCCGTCACCCTCGAAACGCTAACATTGCGAAATTCTTGAGACATGTTTTTCAGGAACAGGAAACTCACGATTTTCGGGAGCCTAGAACATGCGAAGCCTCGGATTCGCGAACACGTGAAGTTCGGGGATTGTTATTCGGTGAAGAAGTAGGGTCGCGAACATGCAGAAGCCCGGAACCTCGAGCTGGCGATGGCGCGAACTTCAGAGGACGACCGATTCGGGAATCTGTCGGGGACTCAGTTCGGGAATCACGCGCGAAGACTTGCACGAACCTTCGAAGAAGCGAAAGCCGATTCGGGAATCTGTCAAGGGCCTGGTTCGGGAGTCACACGTGAAGACATTCACGAACCAACGGAGAAGCAAAGTCAAAGTTGCTGTCCCAAAAAGTCTGGGTTTTGAGTGTGAACTAGTGGCATATTTGTAAATGTGTTAGACGAGAAAGACATTCTTGTATGCGTTCACACTAGGAATATTCTCTGAGCTTGAGGGTGTTTTCGGTATGTAAAAGTCCCTTCATCTCCCTATAAAAGGGGGCGCGAGGGCACGTTTAAACGGATTCAGACTTTTGGGAATTTGTGCAATCAGCAGAGGAAATTACAGTCTCTCTGCGCTCTTACTTTGTGTTTGAACGTGCTAAGAACTCTCTCTCTCGTGTTAGGGGAATCATCCGAATTTTTCGGGTAACCCCCCAACATTGGCGCCCACCGTGTTCCAGCCGAAGAGAAACTCACGATGCCACCTCAGAAGAAATCCAAGAAGAATGTTCCAGCAGAGGCAAATCGAGACGACCACCATCCTACCCAAAGGAATGAAACCTCTTTCGTTCCTGAACCTTCCAACACAACAGACCAAGAACGGAGAGCAAAGCTCGAAGCTCTCATGAAGGCAAGAGCAGAAAAAACAGCTCATACCCAAGAACAACCTGCTGAACAGCAAGAGATTGAGAATGTGGATGATGATGACGACACCATAGACAGGGAGCTAGAAATGGTTCAGCAAAAGATACAACAGCTGCAGAAAGACAAAGAAAAGTTCGCAGCTCAATTGCAAGCGAAAAGAAAAATCTCCGAAAATCTAGAGCAGCTAAACAAAGCAAAAGAGCAAATCGAAGCGATACAGAGAGAAATTGATGAAATGAAAGAACAAGAGAATAGTTCCCTATGGCAGGAATCACCACACCAGAACTCTGGGCCAGCAAGAGAACCCCCGAAAGAAAACTTCTTCGCGAGAAACGGAGTCTCACACTTCGTGGATTCTGAATCACCGCTGTCTATTGGGCTGCAAACAGCACCTTGGCCGCCGAAGTTTAAGCCTGTCTCTCTCCCCAAATACAACGGCTTCGGAAACTCCAGGCAATTCCTCATGAGATATGAATCAGCTGTGAATTCGGCAGGAGGGGATGATGTTGCACTGGCCAAATCATTCATCATCGCTTGCGAAGGACCAATACTGAATTGGTACTCACTACTGCCTCCACACTCAGTCTACAGCTGGGTAGACCTCAAGACAAAGTTCATGCAAGCATTTCAGATGTTCCACGACACAACAGTGGAAGCATCAGATTTGTATAACTGCAAGCAGAAAGACAAAGAGCCACTGCGGAACTTCGTGAGAAGGTTCATGCAACAAAGGTCTCATCCCCAAAGCTGATGACAAAACAACGATCAAGGCACTGATCAAAGGTCTCACTCCAGGGCCAACAGCTTCGCATCTCATGAGAAAGAAACCCAAGATGGTTGAGGAACTTTTTCGCGAATTGGAGGAGTACATTTTGTCTGATGATGACCACCGCAAGAGGGTAGCTGAGCGGAACGAGGCAAGACAGGGCAACAGAGAGATGACATGCAGGGCACCACCTCAACATCCGCGAAACGTCAACAACGTCGAAAATTCACAACCTGAACAAAGCATCAGGCCAAGCACCAGGGGAGGGTTCAATCCCAGAGGAAGGGGAGAGGTAGAGTACCCCCAGGACTCACGAACCACAACCCAAAAGATTCTTACTTCTATTGCCAGTATCATGGGAGGGGCCATAGCACCGAAGGGTGCCTAGAAACGAAGAAGAACATGGCAAGAATTCAGCAAGAGAAAGCACTAATGAGCATCGCATCCTCAATGCCAAGCCAGTTTCGCCCGAATTTCTGGCAGCTGCAATTCGCGAACCCACAGTCAAGTTCTGTCCCAGTTCAGCAATTCCCGCAACCACAGTCAGCGTGCCAACCGTCGCAGCAATTTTTCCCTCAGTCGCAAGCAATCCAGTCAATCCAGCAACCACAACCCATTCGGGAAATCTTGCCACCACCTCCAGAAAGTTCGTCAAGACCTCAGTCAAGTTCGGGACCTCAGAACTCCAAGGCATTGCCATCGTTCGGGACTATCATGCCAATCACGGGCGGATCAGCTATGGAATTCGAGACCAAGAAGCAGAGAAGCAATTACTTCAGGTCTATAAACACCATTATCAATGACGGCCCAGCTGCTCGCCCGGAGTGGGCAATGGTGCCAATCACCTTCACAGAAGAAGATTTCAGGCTGAAATCCGCGATTCACAATGATGCCATGGTCATTGAGGTGAATATAGCTGGGTGGGTCATAGGAAAAGTCCTAGTTGACAATGGGAGCTCGGCGGATATCCATTTCGAAAAGTTGAATCTGAGCCAGCACATGTTGGACCCCCCAGAGTACCCGCTGCAAGGGTTCGGAGGAAAGCCCATCAAGCCAATTAGAAAAATATCACTCCCGGTTTCCTTCGGAGATCTCGAGAATGCCAGAACGGAGAGTCTCACTTTCGACGTAGTTGACATCTACCACCCATATCTCGCGATTTTCGGTAGAGGTTTCATGAACAAGTTTGATGCTGTCATAAGGCAGCAGTTCTTATGCATGAAGATGCCTGCGCCCAAAGGGGTCATCATGGTGTTCGGCAATCAGCAAGAGGCCAGAAACATAGAAAAAGGCCACACGCCCGGCCAAACGAACGTGTACCCGCGAAAACAGTCGACGAGAAGAAGGAAACCTACGAAGAGGCTAAGCGGGATAAGGAAAAAATTGAAATAGCTGCAGATGACGAAACCAAGAAAGTGTATCTGGATGACATGCCTGATAGAGCGGTCACAATAGGAGCGCACCTCAGCGCCGAAGAGGACAAAGGTCTCGTACAATTCCTGAACAAGAACAAAGATGTTTTCGCATGGTCAGCTAAGGACCTGCAAGGTGTTTACAGAGACATCATCGAACATGCCCTGGAGACAGATGAAAAAATACCTCCCAAGAAGCAGAAACTTTGGAAGATGTCCGAAGAAAAAGTGAAAGCAGTGGAAGCCGAAGTTCAGAGATTGCAAGACGCGCAAGTAATCAGAGAGGTAAAGTACCCGGTCTGGCTAGCCAACACAGTACCAGTCAAGAAGAAGAATGGAAAGTGGAGAATGTGCATGGACTTCACAGATTTGAACAAGGCATGCAAGAAAGACAATTTTCCCTTGGAAAGGGTAGACAAAATCGTAGATGATGCAGCCAACAGTGAGATGCTCTCGCTCCTGGACATGTTCTCTGGGTATCATCAGATCAGGGTTCGCAAGGAGGACGAAGAAAAAACAAGTTTCATCACTCCCTTCGGGACGTTTTGCTTCGTAAGAATGCCAGAGGGGCTAAAGAACGCAGGATGTACATTCTCAAGAATGATAGCGATAGTACTACACCCACAGATTCGGAGAAACATCTTGGCATATGTGGACGACATAGTCGTCAAAAGTGTTCAGAGGAAAGATCACATCAGTGACCTGGCGGAAACATTTGCGAACATGAGGGCAGCGAATTTGAAGCTGAATCCGGAGAAATGTGTATTCGGCATTCACAAGGGGAAATTTCTTGGATGCCTAGTTTCAACGAAAGGCATAGAGGCAACTCCCGACAAAATCAAGGCTCTGGTGGAAATGCAAGATCCAGTCTCAGTAAAAGTTGTGCAGAAGATGACAGGGAGAGTAGCTGCCCTTAACAGATTCATTCCCAGAGCCGCAGAAAGAAGCTTACCATTCTTCCAAGTACTCAGAAGTGCTAAGAACTTCCAGTGGTCTGAACCTCAGAAGCGAGCCTTCCAAGAATTGAAGGATTACTTGTCCACCATGACCAAACTTTGTCCTCCCGAACCGAAATCGCCACTTCTGCTATATGTGTCCGCATCAAATTCGGCAGTAAGCGCAGTGCTAGCGCAGGAAAAAGAGGAAGAAGGAAAGCTCAGACAAATTCTTGTATACTTTGCTTCTAAAGCATTGTCTGGTTCCAAGATCTTCTATTCCGAGCTGGAAAAAATCGCATATGCGGTCATCATGGCAGCAAGGAAGCTAAGGCATTACTTCGAGGGTCACAAAATAAGAGTCATCACCAACCAGCCGCTGAATGATTTGTTCGCAAATAGAGAGGCATCCACCCGAATCATCAAGTGGGGCGCTGAGCTTTCTGAGTACGTGGTAGACTTCGAGAGAAGAAGTGCAATAAAATCACAAGTTCTGGCAGATTTCGTCGCGGATTGGACTTCACCCATCCAGAATTTCGAGGAAAATGTACCTGAACCTTGGATAGTACAGTGTGATGGGGCTTGGTGTCACAAGGGGGTTGGAATTTCGGCTGTTGTGACGTCCCCAACAGGCGTAGTCATAAGATACGCAGTCCGGCTCATATTCGCAAACAATGAACACTCCACGAACAACACAACAGAATACGAAGCTCTTTTGTTGGCTTTAAGGAAGATGAAAGCCTTGGGGCAGTAGACCTTCATAATCAGAACGGATTCGAAACTAATTCAAGAACATATCGAGAAAGAAAGTGACGCAAAGAATCCTGTTCTTATGAGGTATCTAGAAAAGTCAGAGAAATGGAAAAGCACTTCAAAGGGTACTTAGTCCAGCATATCCCAGAGATGAGAACAATGAGGCAGATAAACTGGCGAAAGCGACAGCTAGAAATCAAGAGCTACCCCCAGATGTGTTCTTCGAAATCATCAGAGAACCGTCCATCAAGGATTCGAGAGCCAAAATCGTGAATGTAGTGGAGACTCCCGATTGGAGAGCAGAAATCATGGCTTATGTGAGAGGACATTACGAACCACAAGATAAGTTAGAGGAGAAAAGATTGAAGCAAAGAGTTCGGGGCTATACAGTAGTGAATGGAGAACTATACAAATCAGGAGTCACTGAACCTTGGCTGCGGTGCATCACCTCCGAAAAAGGTCAGGAACTTCTAAAGGAAATTCACAGCGGATTCTGTGGGGCGCACATAGGCACCAGGGCTTTGGCCGGAAAGGCGATAAAGCAGGGATTCTATTGGCCCACCATAAACATTGATGCCAAGACGTTAGTTCGGCAGTGTGAAGCATGCCAGAAAACGGCAAATCAACAGAATCTGCCTTCAATGCCAGTTCACCTAATTCCACCGACTTGGCCTCTGCAAAGGTGGGGAATGGATCTAGTGGGCCCGTTGCCAACAGCTCAGGGCAACTGCCGATTCGCAGCTGTTGCAGTCGATTATTTCACAAAGTGGGTGGAGGCAAAACCACTTGCGAATATCAAAGCAGCAACAATTCAGAAATTCTTTTGGCAGAACATAGTCTGCAGGTTCGGGGTTCCTAGAGAACTAACTGTTGACAATGGCAAACAGTTCGACTGCTACACCTTCAAAGAATATTGCAAAACCTTGGGCACTCAAGCGAAATTTTTGTCAGTGTATCACCCGCAGTCCAAATGGGGCAGTTGAAAGAGCCAATGGCCTGATTTTTTCCGAAATCAAGAAATGCTTGTTCGACCAGAAGAAGGGAAAATGGTTAGATGAATTACCGAAGGTGATCTGGTCTCATAATACCACAGTGTCAAGAGCAACAGGTTTCACACCTTTTCGCCTACTTTTCGGCACTAAGGCTATGACACCGGAGGAAATCAAGAATGAAAGAATGAGAGTATTGAAAGGAAAAGAGATAGAGGAAATCGATAAGAAGGTGGAAAAGGACATGATCGAGCTGACGATCCTTGAAGCCGCAGAAAACATTGAGAAATACCAAAAAGAAACAAAGGCATGGAGAGACAAGAAGGTGGTCCGAAAGGACATCAAGACAGGTGACCTTGTGTTGAAAAGGAAGAAAAATGGGAGAACCCAGGAAAACTTCATGAATCTTGGGAAGGGCCTTATATCGCCAGAGAAACAGAAATTCCAGGCGCTTTTCGCTTAATGGAGCAAACTGGCGAAGAGTTGCCGTATTCATGGAATGCTGATAGCCTAAAAGGGTACTATCCATGAAAACCCCACTTGCAGCTAGATGTAATGTATAGTAGTTTTTCCATTTTCGCAAGTTTGTATTCTAAAAAACTAAAAAATTCGAATCACGTATCTATAAGTGATTTCGGGAAAACAAATTAGCTTTACTTTTTCTAGTTGTATTAGAATAAGAAGGACCGTACTCTTTTCCTTGTAAATGGGGCTCTAAATCAAGAGGCAAGGTTTTAAACGAGGCGGACCTTATGTAAATACTCTTTGTGATATATATAAAAAGAGTCTTCCCCCAAATTGCGTATTTCCAGAATTTCATCGTGAAAAAAGAAAAAGTTCGTGAGAAAGGCTTCGTGATAGCCAGGATTCCATCGTGAAAAAGAAAAAGTTCGTGAGAAAGGCTTCGTGATAGCCAGAATTCCATCGTGAAAAAAGAAAAAGTTCGTGAGAAAGGCTTCATGATAGCCAGAATTTCATCGTGAAAAAAGAAAAGTTTCGTGAGAAAGGCTTCGTGATAGCCAGAATTCCATCGTGAAAAAAGAAAAAGTTCGTGAGAAAGGCTTCATGATAGCCAGAATTCCATCGTGAAAAAAGAAAAAGTTCGTGAGAAAGGCTTCGTGATAGCCAGAATTCCATCGTGAAAAAAGAAAAAGTTCGTGAGAAAGGCTTCGTGATAGCCAGAATTCCATCGTGAAAAAAGAAAAAGTTCGTGAGAAAGGCTTCGTGATAGCTAGAATTCCATCGTGAAAAAAAAGAAAAAAAAGTTAGTGAGAAAGGCTTCGTGACAGCCTGAATTCCATCGTGAAGAAAGAGGCCTGAGATAACAACAAGTTGTGACCTAGAAAATGCCATCCACTAAGGGATTCCCACCGAAAAAGGCCAGAGACAACAACAAGTTGTGGCCTCAAATCCCACCCACGAAGGGATTCCCACCAAAAAGGCCCGAGACGAGCGATGGGCGTGGCCTAGAATCCCATCCACGAAGGGATTTCCACCGAAAAAGTCTGCATAATGATTTCGAGGAAGTGAATGCGTAAGGGGTTGCCTACAGATTTTTATTTGGCATAAACTGCTGAAAAGTCTTTTGTGATAACATCGTTATAAGAAAGAGCAAGGGGCTCGTGCGGAAAAAATTGTAGAAAATCTTGGTTGAAGCAACTGAGGGTTGCAGTATCAACCGAGGCAAGTCTGCCAGTCGGATCAAGTCCACAAAATTCGAAAGCAAATTTTGTCGACTTGCGCGACGACGGTTGAAACTTTCAAAAACTAACGAAGATTTCTCCTAAAAAGTATGCTCGATCGAAATACACGAACAGTAAGCCTCGTCAACCTACCTTCAAGTTTTTATGCAAAACGGCAAGGTGGGGGAGGGTGACATTTTTTCAAGAAAAAACGTATTCATTGCCTTATTCGCATAAAAACTTCGGAATAGTTCATCAAGATTACAGCAGTTAGTGCAAAATTTAGAAGGAAAGCTCCACAACATGTCCTGGTTTACAAACATTGTCTTCGGCAATATCGCTAGAATAAGCGAAGCCAGACGCGCCTGCTAAGGGGCTCCGTCTTCGGAATAGTCGCGGAGCGCGAAGTAGTGGATGCAGAACGTTCCTTCTTACGAAACAAGAAAAAGGAAGAGAGATCAAAACGGACCATAGAAAATTTAAGTCAGGCTTCAAGCCAAAAATCAGAGAAGTCTTGTTCGGGATGAGCTCACTTAAACAAGCGCCACGCTTCTCCGCTAACAAACATCCTATCTCGATGAATTCGTAGTGGCATCACGTCCTGCGCAGGCCCAGCTTGCAGGACCTGCGCAGGTTAAAATTTACAAAACATCTTTTCAGAAAAGCTAAGTGAATCTACAAAATGTACAGACAGCCTTGAGGGTGTGCAAGGTTCGGACAAAACATCTAATTCGTGACATCCACCTTCGGAGAACTATCATCGCGCCCGGAAGCTTGCCCGTCGTTGCTGCCCTCATCACTGCTACTGCTGCTACTGCTGCTGCTGCCGCCCGAACCCCTTTCGCCTGAGTCGCTGGAATCTTCGCCGGAAGTTGACCCTTCGGGGGACGCAGCGATATTCTCGCGATCCTCTTCCTCGTTCAGCTGAGAAGGAAAGAAAAGCAAATGTAAAGAAAACTCGAGAGACTAAAACATCGATAGCCGGTACAAATGACGAAACCGTGCAAAAATTTACCTCAGCAATTTTAGCGCGCGCGATGACCTTGACGGTCTCCTTCCCGCTGGTCAACCAAAATTCCCTTGCAAACTTGTCTTGATGGTTGAAACATCTGCATTGGCTCGAAGTATCGAAGTGCTTGTGGCGCTAGGGAATCGGGAGATCCTGTCACGAAACTTCTCCAATTCAGCGCAGTCGAAGTCATGAAGAATCTTCATTATGCTCTCCACGGAGAAGGCAGCCGCGAAGTCGCTGGCATCGGAAATTACCTTAGAGAGGGCCTTGAATTCAGTCTCCATCCAATCCATGAATTCGGGAATCTCAATATTATCTGGAAGAGGAGCTGGACGAACGCCGAACTCGTTCAGTGACTTCTTGTATTCCTCGTAAAGCAGCTTCAACTTCTCCAGAATTTCGGAGGTGTTCTTCTTCGAAGCTGCATCCTGCTCTGCCAGCGCTTTTTCAAGATCCAAGATTTTTCGATCTTTCGCACTCAAAGACTTGGCGAGACTGGCGTTGTTAATGCGAAGATCTTCGGCAATTTTCGAAGCCCTCTCGTGTTTCTCCCGAAGATTTTCGATTAAGCTGAGATCATCTTTGTGGGCCTTCTGAACCTTTTCCAGCTCCGTTTTAGACTGTTCAAGTGCTGCCTCCGTGATCTTCTTTTCATCTTGACTGGTCTTCAAGGCATCCGCCAGCTCAGCCACCTTCTTCTCGAGTTCGATGTTCGCGGATTGTGCGAGGGCGAAGCTGCGCTTGAGTTCCTTGGATTTTTGGGAAAGTTGCTTATTTGCCTTCTCTTGTTCAGCAAGCCGCTCGACGGCAACTTTCCCGAGCATAGAATGCTTGAGTGCGTAGTCTTCTTGAAAACGCGCCAGCTTCGACGGAGAGTAAGAGTGGAGAAGATCCTTGAATTCTGAAAAGTCCAGGATCAAAGTCTCAGATCGAGATTCGAGAATCGGAAAGAGCACAAAAAGTAATGGAAAGGAATGAACCTTGCTTGCTGAAGTGTTGCATGGTGACTTGTTTCGCCGAACCGGAAGAAGCCTTCCCTCGAGACAAAGGGGTGGTTTCGGAAGTAGGGTGAGGCCCTTTCTCAGAGTCCTAAGCAGCTCCTTCGGGTTATTCCGAGCTCTCCCCTCCTGTTTCATCAACAATCACAGGCGATTTCCACAGAGTTAAAATCTTGGACGTCTTGCTCCTAACGCCAGTTGTCTCGAAACCAACACTTAATAACTTGCCGCGATGAGACTGTCGTATGGACCTCCCTGGGCCCACTACCTCGGTGGGTACCAGGACCGACTACTCGGTGGGCCCCTGGGACTACCCGGCTTGCACTACACGGCACCTGATGGCGTGGAGCACAAGGACTACGGAGGAGAAGTACTCGGTTAGGAAGCTGTACATGTTCCGCACTGTATGGAAGACTCCTAGACGTACTCGACTAGTACTCTCTCCCTACTCTGACTTGTAACCCTGCCCCCCGGACTATATAAGACGAGGCAGGGACCCTTCTCTAGCATCCAATCTCATCTCACGGTGTACTATTACACCATCTTGTAATCGTACCCAATCAATCCAGAGCTACGCAGCATACAGGACGTAGGGTATTACGCACCTCGCGGCCCGAACCTGTCTAAATTGTGTGCCATGTGTCTCTTCCTTCGAGTTACCGATCTCGGCGAGGCCACATTCATCTACTTCGGGTACTCCCCTTAGTAGGTTGCCGGTCTAAAACACCGACAACTGGCGCGCCAGGTAGGGGCTCTCGCCCGAGATCACATGGCGAACTCGACGGCTCCTGTCTACATCAAGCCAACCGTCGCCTTCAACCGCGGCGACACCTTCGTCTTCGGTGCCTGGGTCTGCACTGCTGACGGCGCGAGATCCTTCCAACGCCGCCTCACCATGCTGCCCAACCCGGAGATCGGCTTCGTGACGCTCCCAGAAGTGGTCACAGGCGAACTCGCCAGCAAGTTCGGCGAAATTTCGCTCTTCAACCATCACGCTGACTTCGAGCTCGAGCCAGCTTCCAACTCGAACTCGACGTATCCATGGGTCATCGCATGCGAGCCGGCTGCTCAGCCATCGCAGGCGGTCCCCTCACCCCGTGAGCGCTCCGCGCGTGGTCCCTGCGTCCTCAGCCAGGCCTGCACAGGGGCTCCTTCTTCGCACCGGGCCGGCAAGGAACCCGTACCCGAGTACAACTCGGACTCTGACACCGCCCCCGGCCACGCTTCGGACTCCAACCCCCTCTCCGAGTTCTACTCGGATTCTGCATACGAGTTCGACTTCGGGTCGGACCCAGAGGATCCCGAATCTGATGGCAACTCTACTGAGCACCCCTTGTCAGGGCCGGCCTCTGGGCTGGTTATAACATCCACACCGGCCGGCAGATTCGTCTATTGGCCAGACCGCAAGACTGCTGACCTGATAAGTGGGGACTCACGCTACGTCGACTACATCGATTCTCTCCCGTTCCAGGAGGGAACACCACTTGCCCGGGCTGACTCGAACACTCCAACTGAGGTGGCGGCCTCCGAGTCCAGCCTTGGCACCCCTGATCGCCAAGTCTTCATGGCTGCCGGTGACACACCAGGACCTTCAGGGACGGCTCAGGACAAGTACCTTGAAGACATCTCCTCCGACGAGCTGTCTGCCGAGGCACCAGCAGACGAGACCCCCGCCAACAGAGATGCTCAACGCGAGCGCAACAGGAAGCGCATCGAACGGTGCCAGCGTCTCCGGGATAACCTCCCCATCCGCAATCTCGCGGAAGCTCTCGAGGCGGTCGAGAGCAGAGTACACACTACCCTGAGCAATGCCTCATGTCGATCACAGCGATCGCACGTCAGGCTCAGGGCATACGCGCTGGAGAGGTCATCGCCAAGCTCGTCGAAGATGCCTACTTCATGCGGGTCGACAACAGGGTCAACCATCCTCCTCCCGCCAGGCACCGCGACAATGAAGCTACAAGTCGCAGCGCCAACCACGGTCCCAACCGTACTCGAGCTGAGCTCCCAGCTCAGCCCAACCGTACTCGCTCAAATGTCGGCGGACCTCCACAGGGTGGCAACAGCAACCGCGAGGTCGTCCCTCACCAGGCTCCTGCCGGCGGCGGTGGACGCGACCCTGACGGCGGCAGCGACGGCGGAAGCTCCAACCATGGAGCCAACGGAGGGCCGGTGGCGGCGGCAGTCGCGGCGGCCGCGGCCACGCGAACAGCCACGCCTCTGGTGCCTCACAGGGCGGCTATGACGCCCGCCAGAAGATTGAGGAGCTGCGGTGGAAGAAGTCAGCCACCGCAGGCGACAACGACGGCTTCCCCGCCTTCTCACCTCGACTTCGCAACTTGCTACTCCCCAACAAGTTCAAGCCTTTGGGGATCACCAAGTACGACGCGAAGCAGGACCCCATTTAGTGGCTCAGGTGCTACGCCCTCTCCATCGAGAACGCTGGCGGCAACAACGACACCAAGTGCCTCTACTTCCCCTTCTGCCTGGACCAGGCTCCACTCACATGGCTCGAGTCGCTGGACAAGCACTCGATCGACAAGTGGGACCAGCTGAAGGAGCAGTTCACCAGCAACTTCGCGGGCGCTATGGGCCGATCGGGTACTCACATGGACCTGGCCATGGTCAAGCAGGAACAAGGCGAGACCCTCCGCAAGTACATGCGCCGCTTCTTCAACAAGCGCGCTACCGTAGTCGACGTTACCGACAAGGAGGTCATCGACCTCTTCCAAGACGGCCTCTACCACCGCCGCACCTTCGAAGACTTCGGTCCTCGTCGCCCCAGGTCCATCCCCCACCTCAAGGACATGATTACGTCTTGGGCAGATGAAGAAGACAAGGCCAACGCCAAGTATGACGCCATCCGTGGTAAGATCAAGCAGAACACGGGCGGCGGCAGCGGCAACAACGGGAACCAAGGCTGTCGCAAGAACAACAACTACTCGGGTCCCAACCGCAAGCACAAGCCAGACAACACTGTCGCGGCTATCCAGCGCCCTACGAAGGAGAACTCGAAGAAGAACTCCGGCGGCTTCAAAGACTTGCTGAAGGAGAAGTGCCTGTGGCATCCAAACGGCAACCACACCACCGAGCAGTGCTACCAACTCAGGCATGCACTCAAGGATACGCCAGAGCCACCGCACCCTCACGACAAGAAGAGCAAGAAGAAGAACGACGGAGACAACAACGACTTCCAAGAACCCGATAAGACTGTCAACGTCCTCTTCGGCGGACTACCCAGCAGGCGGGAGCAAAAGGCTACCCGTCGAGAAGTCATGAGCATTGAACCAGCGGTTCCGACCCCTCTCAGGTGGTCGGAGGTACCATTACCTTCTCCTGCGCGGATCAATGGACCAGCTTCTCCGAACCAGGACGGTTCCCTCTCGTCTTGAAGCCAGTGGTTGCGGGCTCCAAGCTCAACAAGGTCCTCATCGACGGTGGAAGCGGACTCAATGTCCTTTTCACCAAGACCTTGAAGAAGATGAAGCTCTACATCACCCACATGCTCACCAAGAGCAACACGCCCTTCTACGGCATCGTCACCGGTAACGCGGCTATCCCACTGGGCTCAGTGGTCCTGCCAGTTAACTTCGGGGAATCTCAAGACAACTACCGTACCGAGTACATCAAGTTCGAGGTCGCGGACTTCGAGACTTCCTACCATGCCATCCTCGGCAGACCGGCCATCGCCAAGTTCATGGCGGTGCCCCACTACACTTACTTGGTACTCAAGATGCCAAGCCCTGCAGGTGTACTCTCTCTCCAAGGGGACTTGAGGATCTCCCACGACTGCAATACAGAAGCCGTGGAGATCGCCTCTACAAATCAAGTACCCAACGCGATGATGGAGGTCTACATCGCATCGAAGAAACTTGCTACAAGTGAACTCGACATCCCTAAGAAGTCTGACAACTCCAACAAGCCTCAGCCAGCTGAGGAGATCCTGGTCAAGACGATCGACCTCGGGATAGGCGACGCTAGCAAGACCACCACCATCGGGGCCGGCCTCGACCCCAAATAGGGAGACGCGCTCATCAGCTTCCTCCGGGCTAACCGTGACATCTTCGCGTGGAAGCCAGCGGACATGCCAGGAGTGCCCAGGGAGCTGATTGAGCACTGCCTCAATGTCGATCCTAAGGCCACGCCCAAGCGACAACACCTCCGACGCTTTGCCGACGACAGACGGGATGCCATCAAGAAGGAACTCGCCAAACTACTCGTGGCTGGCTTCATCAGAGAAGTCTTCCATCCTGAGTGGCTCGCCAACCCTGTCCTCGTCCGCAAGAAGAACTCGAACGAGTGGAGGATGTGCGTCGACTACACCGACCTCAACAAGCACTGCCCCAAGGACGCCTTCGGGTTGCCGCGGATCGATCAAGTCATCAACTCCACGGCGAGCTGCGACCTGCTCTGCTTCCTCGACTGCTACTCCGGGTACCACCAGATTGCGATCAAGGAAGAAGACCAGGAGAAGACCGCGTTCATCACCCCGTTTAGCACGTACTGCTACACGACCATGTCCTTCGGGCTGAAGAACGCCGGAGCCACCTATCAACGAGCTATCCAGGCCTGCTTCAAGAATCAGCTCAACAAGAACGTCGAAGCCTACGTGGATGACGTGGTCGTCAAGACCAGAAACTCCAGTACCCTCATCGACGACCTTGAAGAGACTTTCGCATCCCTGCGCGAGTACCACTGGAAGCTCAACCCAAACAAGATCTCCTCCATCACCAGCATGAAAGCTCCCACGTGCATCAAAGACGTCCAGAAGCTGACCGGGTGCATGGCGGCCCTGAACAGATTCATCTCGATGCTTGGAGAACGGGGGCTCCCTTTCTTCAAACTACTCAAGCACCAAGAGAAGTTTGTGTGGACTCCAGAGGCGGATCAAGCCCTTGCCCAGCTCAAGGACTTCCTATCGAAGCCACCGGTCCTCACGGCTCCTCGCAAAGGCAAGCAGCTACTGCTCTACCTCGCTGCGACTGCTCATGTGGTCAGTACTGCCATCATTGTCGAGAGGCAGGAAGACGACCACGCCTACACATTCCAGCGCCCAGTCTACTTCGTCAGCGAGGTCCTGTCAGAGTCTAAGGCACGCTATCAGCCTGTGCAGAAGCTCCTGTACGCAGTACTCATCACCTCGCGGAAGCTACGACACTACTTCCAGGAGTACTCGATCTCCGTCGTCACCGACTATCCGCTCGGCGACATCCTGTGGAACCAAGATGCTACTGGAAGAATCTCCAAGTGGGCAGTCGAGCTCGGCGCCCTCACCATCGACTTCAAGCCACGCACAGCCATCAAGTCGCAGGCGTTAGTCGACTTCATGGCGGAGTAGCGGGAGAACCAGCTACCTGCTCCAACCGTGCGACCAGAGCATTGGGTGATGTACTTCGACGGCTCACTCAACCTCGAGGGCGCAGGTGCAGGGGTACTCCTGATCTCTCCAACGGGCGAACAACTCAAGTACGTCCTGCAGATCTTCTGGAAGGTCTCAAACAACGAAGCCGAGTACAAAGCTCTCCTACATGGGCTCCGCCTCGCGGCTTCTCTGGGCATCAAGCGGCTACTAGTCTACGGCGACTCTGCAGTGGTCATCAACCAAGTCAACAAGTTCTAGGACCGCAACAAGGAGAACATGGACGCCTACTGCCTAGAAGTCCGCAAACTCGAGAACAAGTTCTACGGTCTCGAGTTCCACCACATCGTCCTCGACAACAACGTTGTAGCGGACGTCCTATCGAAGCTTGGATCTACCCGCACTCAAGTACCGGCGGGTGTCTTCGTTCACGAGCTTCACGCGCCATCCATCCCGGAGTCGGCGCCACTGACCACTGTCCCAGCGCATCCATCGGCTAGACAGGAGGTCATGATGATCGACGTGGACTGCAGGCAAGCCTTCATCGACTACCTCAGCGAGCAGAAGGTTCCCTCGGACAAGAACTTGGCCGAGCAGCTTGTCCGTCGCGCCAAGTCCTACGTCCTCGTCGGAGACAAGCTTTACAAGCGGGGCGCATCTTCTGGAGTACTCATGAAGTGCGTCCCTTGGCAAGAAGGCAAGGACATCTTGGAGGAGATCCACAAGGGCGTCTGCGGCAACCACGCGTCTTCTCGCACGCTGGTCAGCAAGGCCTTCCGGCGAGCTTTCTACTGGCCCACAGCTCTGGGCGATGCCGAAGAACTCGTCAGAAGGTGCCAAGGATGTCAATACTTCGCCAAGCAGCAACATGTCCCAGCCTACAAACTACTCACCATACCGCCAACCTGGCCCTTCGCTTGTTAGGGGCTCGACATGATTGGGCCACTGCCAACTGCGCCAGGTGGTTTCAACAGAGTACTGGTGGCCATCAACAAGTTCACCAAGTGGATCGAGGTCAAGCCGGTCACATGCCCCAAGGCTGACAGAGTACTCGACTTCCTGGATGAACTCGTACATCGCTACAGACTACCCCACTGCATCATCACAGACCTAGACTCCAACTTCAACAACCACCAGTTCTGGGAGTACTGCGAGAACAGCGGGATCGACGTCCGATACGTCTCAGTTGCCCACCCTCGGGCCAACGGACAAGTTGAGCGCGCCAATGGGATGGTGCTCGACGCTCTCAAGAAGCGGCTACACGACGTTGCTAACGCTAAAGGAGGCAAGTGGATCAAGGAACTACCCAACGCACTCTGGGGGCTACGTACTCAGCCCTCCAAGCCAACGGGACAATCCCCTTACTTCCTGGTCTACGGCTCCGAAGCAATCCTCCCTGCTGATGTCATACGGAACTCACAGCAGTGGAGCACTACGATGAAGGCGTCTCTGAAGACAGCAGACGAGTTGACATCGATAGCCTTGATGAAGCTCGCTGCGCTGCCCTCGTCCAATCAGCAAGGTACCTGGAGGGTATCCGACGCTACCATGGTCGCAACGTCAAGGAATGCTCCTTCAAAGTCGGTGATCTCGTCCTCCGTCGTATTCAGAACACAGAAGGACTACACAAGCTCAGCTCCCCCTGGGAAGGTCCCTCAATCGCAAAGGTGACCGGGCCGGGCTCCTACCGCCTCTAGACACTTGAAGGCGAAGACGTCAACAACTCGTGGAACGTCGACCAGCTCTGTCGATTCTATGCCTAGTCTACACGACTACTCCGGGGCTCAAGTCTACACGACTACATCAAGACCCCTTTGCCGTAAGCGGCCTCCGGGTCCTGGCTCCAGTCTCCGGACTACTCTATCGCCGTAAGTAGCCTCCGGGTCTAGGCACCAGTCTCCGGACTACTCCTCTCCAGGATCCAGCCCGCGCAGCTACCTACGGATCCTGGGCTGCGACGAGCGACAAAGGACTCTAGCAGCGGTCTACTGAGAGACCATGTACTCCAAGATCCAGCCTATACGGCTACTTACGGATCTACTGCTGTAAGAGGCTACCCGCCCTAGCACCACTTAGCCGTAAGCGGCCTCCGGGTCCAGGCGACTACTCTGTAACTACGGCCCTGGCCATCCAGGTTAAGCTTTTCGACGACTTGCTCCCCAATGGGCGCCATCTGCTCCAGCAGCTCCGCATACTGCTCATCTGTACAGTTGGCGGCTACCCCGCCAGCGACTACATCTACGGGCGCCTTCAGGAACTAGGACTTCTTGAAGGCCAGCACCTGCGTCGGGATCGACTTCGCCAGATGCTTCACGTTCGCGGCCAGCCGGCCGGGGGCTTCCTTGAGGCGATCCACGAGCAGTGCTATCTTGGGGCCGCCAAGATGAGGCACCAACAGTCTTGCAATCGGGAGCGTGGCTTCTTCAAGCTCCTTTAGCTGGGCCCGCAGCGCCTCGCAGTCCTCGTTCAGCTTCTGCAACGATTTGTAGCAGTTGATGAGGTCACGATCAGAAGCAATTTGAAGCTCCATGTGCTTGTCGCACTCGAAGGCAAGCTCCTTATAGTCAAGCTCGAGTACTTGGCGGGCCTCCTGCTCCCGATAGAAGAGGTTCTTCATGTCTGTCTCTGAAGTCCTCAACTGCTCCACCCGGGTCTCAAGCTCTACAAAACAACAAGACGCAGCGGGTTAGACTACCTGTCGACCTCCAACAACTACCCAACAAGTCAAGCGGTGTACCTTTGTTCTTGTTGCGGAGTGTCTTGTTCTTCCGCACCAAGTCGTCGCTCTTTGCCTTCATCTTTAGGACATCATTGTGATATTTGGCAAAGGCGACATCGAGCTTGGACTGCATGGCAGCCGCGTGCTTCCGCGACTTCAAGAGTTGATCTTCCAGCGCCTTAGCCTAGAGCACCGCGTCGCCGAAGCCTTGCAGCATGCTAGACTTCTCGTGGGACCTCTCCACGACGTCCTGCACAATCAACACATATCAAAATGAGTACTCAACAACAGAGGATTGACTACTCAGGAGTTAAAACTACTCACCTTCGTCCATTGTTCAGCCTGGCGGACCGCTTCCAGGTGCCTGGCAATCGTCGCCGGGTCCACCAAGTCGTCGGCCAGCAGCTCCACCCCGCCATGACTACTTGTGGCGGCTTCAGTCATCGGAGCAGAGCGGATGGGCTCTGCATCTTGTATCTCCGGGGAGCGGACAACCACGTCCAGAGCAGGCTCTGGCGACGTGATGACCTCCTCTCCTCCGGTCGCCGTGGCGGCCTCCTCGGCGGCTACCTCCATCTGCTCGGAGGCTCCACCGGCAGCCTCCGGCACCTCTGGTGTCGACCTCTGCATGGACACCCCCGCTGGGATGTCGCTCCCTTCGGCCTCGGCACCTATCAAGGAGAAGACAAGTGCATCAGCAACTACGACTACTCTTCGAGGAGCACTACAGCTTCAGCAGAGTACTTACCTTCGACCACGCTGGCCTCAAGCAACGTAGCCTCAGTAGCTGGCGCTTCAGGCTCCGCCTGAGAGGCGGGAGCGGACTCCTCGGCGGGCGGCGCGGCTTCTTCCTCCGCCACCGCTGTAAAGGGTTCATCCCCCTCCCAGGACAGATCTGTTGATTTCCTGCAGAAGTACACAGAATTGGTTGTCAATCAAGCTCGACTACTACACCAAGTACTACTCGGGAAGATGCAGCACTTACAAGCTTGACCGGACTATCGTCACGGTCGGGGCGCCGAGGATGCTGGCAATGTCTACCAGCCCAGCCTCGGCGGGCGCCTCTTCTTGTGCCTTTGCGACCGCTGCCTCCTCCGCGGCGACGGCAGCCGGTGCGCCCTCCTGCGCTCCTGCGGCCACCACTTCTTCAATGGCGGCGGCTGCGAGCTCCATGCTCCCTTGAGGAGCAGGGGGCTGGCGCTCCTACTGCGCCAAGAGCTCTTCAACAGTGGGGGCTGGGCTACGACCCCCAGCGGGTTCCCCACCGTGTCCCACTCGCCTTCGTCGCCCTCATCAACGGGCTCCGTAGGCGGCACCTCCTGCAAGCAAGGAATCTCAGTCATCAACAAGTGAACTCGAGATGCTAGTACTCGACTACACTACTCAAGACGTCTTACCTCTTGGGGCGTGGTCTCAGAGACCTTCATCTTCTTCGTCACCCGCTTGCGGGCGGGGTTGCGCAGCTTCCGTGGCGGCGCAGCCAGCTTAGCCTCCAGGCTAGCCGGCAGATCTTGCACGAGGGGTACATGAGGTAGGCCAGGACGGCTGAACCTCGACCGCAGCTGGAAACGGTCCTGCAGCGTCTCCTCGTCGTCGTCGTCGTTGTCGGACGTGTCCGCCATGATGACGGTGTCATCTCCTTCGCCGACTTCCCGCTGCTCCTTGGCCTTGGTCTTTCCCTCCTCCGGGATCTCGACTTCCTAAGGGGGCGGCTGCGGCTCGGAGATGAACTTCTTCAAGTCGTCCTACAAGACACAAGACATCAGCGCGACTACTCATAAGGGATGGGTACACTACTAAGGCTACGGCTACTTACCTCCTTTGGCGGGCACGCGACGGAGTACTCTGGGACAGGGCACGCCGTGTACGGTGGCATGTCCTTGAAGATGCGCGTCAGCCTATCGACGATGTCATCATCGTCGACTTCATCTCCTGGCATCCACGACGTGTCGTCGTCGCCAGTGTACTCAAAGCCCAGGGTGTCGCGAGGCATCAGTGGCTGCACCCTGCGCTTCATGAAGCTGAAGGCCACGTGCTCGGCCCTCGGCCCGGCTTCTCTCAGAACCTTGATGCGCGCCAACAGCTCGGGGAGCTAGATCCCCTCCTGCATCGTGGGCTCCGTGTTCCACCAGGCGCGGTGTTTGGGTTGCTTCCCGCTCGGCTTCGGCAACCCGGGGTGGTGGTTCGTGACGTATAACCATTTCGCCTTCCAGTCCTGATTGGAGTCGATGAGCTTGTACGAGAGGTACTGCTCGGCAGCGTCCTCCCGCATCTGGATTCCTGCTCCACCGACTACTCGCGGGTTGCTGGCGCTCGGCTGCGGCTTCACTCGAAAAAACTTCCGAAACAGAATCCAGTGGGGCTTGATCCCCAGGAACGCTTCGCAGAAGTGGACGAAGACAGCAATATGGAAAATACTGTTGGGGTTGAGGTTGAGGTACTCGACGCCGTAGTACCCCAGAAGGCCTTTGAAGAAGTCGCTCGCCGGGAGCGCGAAACCGCGCTCCGCGAAGCGCGCGAACATCGGGATCTCGTCTTCGGCTTTCTCCATCGGGTACGGATCCCCGGCGGAGGCTCTCCACAAATCCACCTCCTTCTCCCAGATGAATCCGCTGTTGAGGAGGGCCAGCAGATCTTCAGTCTTCGTCTTCGATATTTTCCACTCTCGGCTTGGATCTGGCCGCGGTGGAGACATCGGCGGTGCTGCTCCTGCGGCAGCCCCAGTGGCCTCGTCACGGCCCCTCTTCTTCCCGGCGGTCTTCGCGGACATGGACGGCGAGGGCTTCATTCTCCAAGTGCACGGCGTCTTCACGCGCATTCGCACAGGGGCTACTCTGGCAGCTCTGGGTGGCGGAGCGCTCAGATCTACAGTGGCGGCGGTGTGCGCTGGAAGAAACTCTGGCCAAGATCTATTCGAAATGGCTATGGCAGCGATGGGTGAAAAACCCTAAGGGTTTTGGCTTCTATTTATAAGTCAAAACGGCCCTCCAACGGCCGGATGGATAAGTCTGCGCTCGGCTGACTCAGCGGCCGCGCGTGACTCTTCGCATTCTACTAGTCGACGCGCCTCACCTCGGGGGCTCAGCCACTTCTACTTGACTACCTGGGAAGCGATAAGACTCAGGAGCATCTCAGGACACATTCTACAAGATGACCCTTCAATTCGAGAGGGAGTACTCGACTCAAGGCTCGGGGGCTCCGTGCCACGTGTCCTTCGGTTTTCTCTCTCCGGATTTTTCGGGATATTCTTGCCAAGACTTCAGATGGACCCTCAGCCAGAGCCTACGACTCAACCTAAGGCTCGGGGGCTACTACATATGGAGTGCGATTTTGCAATCGCACCTCCATATCAGCTTCGGCTTCAAGACAACGCGGGCATTTTTGAAGACCTTCGAGGGCAGCGCTCGAGGAAGCTTGGGACTACTCGAGAAGACTTCAAGATTGCTCAGATATCAGCTGGAGTACATTCCAGCCTCGGGATGCTTCGACTACTCTTGAGGACTTTTGACTTGTAGTACTCGGGGACGCTTGAGGACTACTCGTTAAGGCCGTCAAGACTACTTGAAGCTATCCTTCTCGACTACAAAGTACTCGGGGGGCTTGTCGTATGGACCTCCCTGGGCCCACTACCTCGGTGGGTACCAGGACCGACTACTCGATGGGCCCTTGGGACTACCCGGCTTGCGCTACACGGCACCTGATGGCGTGGAGCACAAGGACTACGGAGGAGAAGTACTCGGTTAGGAAGCTGTACATGTTTCGCACTGTATGGAAGACTCCTAGACGTACTGGACTAGTACTCTCTCCCTACTCCGACTTGTAACCCTGCCTCCCGGACTATATAAGACGAGGCAGAGACCCTTTCTCTAGCATCCAATCTCATTTCACGGCGTACTATTACACCATCTTGTAATTGTACCCAATCAATCCAGAGCTACACAGCATACAGGACGTAGGGTATTACGCACCTCGCGGCCCGAACCTGTCTAAATTGTGTGCCACGTGTCTCTTCCTTCGAGTTACCGATCTCGGTGAGGCCACATTCATCTACTTCGGGTACTCCCCTTAGTAGGTTGCCGGTCTAAAACACCGACAGAGACGTACCAAAACTCTTGTTGAAAGTGGCCAAAGAAGGAGAGGGAGCCTGATCTTCGGGAACAACCTCCCGAACTTCGACCAAGGGAGCACGTTCGGTAGGATCCTCCCCCTTTGAATGGTGAGTTCAAGCTCCTTGGTGAATTCGGTGGAAGCTTCGTCCCGGGAGCAAGTGGGCAGAGAAACATTGGCAACAGGGGCTTCGGCAGCAGCGGGGGCTTCGACAGGGGCAGTAACTTCAGCAGCAACAGTGGTCTCAGCAGCAACAGCAAGTGCAGCCTCTTTGCGAACTTCGGGAGCAGCATCTGAAAAGGAATCAATATCCACGAACTCATTCTCAGAACCTGACGGACAATTGTCTCGAAAGTTAAACAGAGGCCAGAAGCAAAAACCTTTCTGGCTATCCGCTCCCACGAAGACGTCATCGTCGAAGGCAGATGGAACTCGCCGAATCCCTGAGGAAGAAATCTTCTTCACAGCCTTCTTTAATTTTTTGCGACTCAGCTGGGCTAGGCCCGAAGCCGCCTGAAGCTCGGCATCCGAAGTCCGTTCAGAAGTCTTGCGCTTACGCTTCGACGATTCCAGAGATCTTGTCCTGGAAGGCTTGACGCCAGAGGAAGTGCTCTCACTGACAGACGACGAGCCTCGCTTCGAGGACCTCATTCGTGGGGCATTGATAGGGGCAGCCGAACAACTGGCCACTGCAACCGCGGGAACCTTCAGCTTGGGACCCGGACCTCGAGAACTGAAAGATTTGTCACCACAAACCTCGGTGAACACACGATTGATCCTTTTCTTGTGTTTCACAAGAGCCTTGTACGCCTTGTACTCATTCATGGTGTATTCGCCTATCATGACGTTCACCCTTTTCTCTATCTCAATCATGAAGGTGTCAGCGCTCTGGTTCTCACGAAGCTTAATCCCGAACTTCGGGAAAGGCACCTCTTGAGCTGCCCAGTTGACGTTAAAGTACACGATCTCATTGGGAGACCAACCACTGGAAATAGGCCAGATCCGGGCAGCCACGAACTCTTCAATAATGTCGCGGCCACCAAGTATAGTACTAGCGAGATGAAATGCACTTTCGCAGTTCCTAATCCCCACTGCCCGTGATTGAATTCGGCAGTATTCACCGCGGTAAGGGGCGCAATTGGGCAGGACAAGGGGTGAGCCGGGCCTGTGTAGCCGGAAACTTCCGACATGTTGACCTTCACGTAGAACCAATGAGAGTTCCAGTCCTCGGTGAGGTTAGTCTTGCAGCAGGGAGCAATCTGAATTCGGGTGATCCCCTTTCGGGTGTTCTGCCGCCGGGTGTTGAAGGTGCAACACGCATGTTGAGTGTGATAAAACTGCCCGTCGCCTGCCTTGACAACCTCGAGGATAATCACCAGTTCGTAGAATCTGGCAAAGGCATGGACACTGAGATTGCAGCCGAAGGTCTTCATGATCCAAATGAATTTCGTCACCTCAAGAAAAGACGTCGGCGAAAGTTGGTGGATCTTCACCGAAAAGGCATCCAGAATAGCCGGCAAGATCGGATCGCAGGGGAATCTGAGTCCACAGATAAAGAAGTCACGAAAGACGACGACCTCTCCGTCCTCAGGGGTAGGAATTTGCTCGTCAAGAGGGGCTCGCCCAGCCCCCGGAGGGAAGAACCCAGCTTTTTCATACTCCCGAATCATATTGGTTGTGACCTTGGACTCCCCGAAGGCAAGAGAGGGTGGCAACGGTCCGGCAGTCCTTGCTTTAACCAGATCACTGACACCGGCGTCCACATCCCCGATATCTTCGTCGTCATCTGATTGAACTTCCCCGTCTTCGCGACTCCTGGAGCCGCTAGGAGAGCCGGCGTCTTCAGCTGGTGTAGGATCAACTGGGAGACCAGCTGCGATGAGTTCTTCGGTAGTCATGGGTCTGGCAGTGCTTTTAACTCGAGCCACCTAACCAACAGAGATACACATACAAAGCAATAAGAACAATGTTCGAGAATGAAGTTCATATAACAAAGATACCATCGCAAAAATATGATAAGTAAGAATCAAAAGAGAGAAATAAGATAGTACCTTAGAGAGATGCGAAGAAAACTAGAAGATCGCTAACTATTCAGTAGAGGACGAGATTCTGCGAGCAAGAAAGATTCACGAATCGTAAAAAAGTAGGAAAGCCGTAAAAAATTTTAACAGCGGGAGCCTCCTATTTATAGGGGCGGGGAGGGGTAGTTCCGCGAAACCTGCCTCGATCTAACCGTTCTAGGGCTTCCGGGCGACACATGTCCCCTCCGACGTTCCAAGGGTGACGTTTTTTACTAAATTTCCGGAATGTTCGTGGAATCGGATCGTCGGAGTCAACCAGCTTCCCCGAGGGGCTAGTGTTGGGGAATTCAGGAAAACCCGTCACCCTCGAAATGCTAACATTGCGAAATTCTTGAGACATGTTTTTCAGGAACAGGAAACTCACGATTTTTGGGAGCCTGGAACATGCGAAGCCTCGGATTCGCGAACACGTGAAGTTCGGGGATTGTTATTCGGTGAAGAAGTAGGGTCGCGAACATGCAGAAGCCTGGAACCTCGAGCTGGCGATGGCGCGAACTTCGGAGGACGACCGATTCGGGAATCTGTCGGGGACTCAGTTCGGGAATCACGCGCGAAGACTTGCATGAACCTTCGAAGAAGCGAAAGCCGATTCGGGAATCTGTCGAGGGCCTGGTTCGGGAGTCACACGTGAAGACATTCACGAACCAACGGAGAAGCAAAGTCAAAGTTGCTGTCCCAAAAAGTCTGGGTTTTGAGTGTGAACTAGTGGCAGATTTGTAAATGTGTTAGACGAGAAAGACATTCTTGTATGCGTTCACATTAGGAATATTCTCTGAGCTTGAGGGTGTTTTCAGAATGTAAAATTCCCTTCATCTCCCTATAAAAGGGGGCGCGAGGGCACGTGTAAACGGATTCAGACTTTTGGGAATTTGTGCAATCAGCAGAGGAAATTACAGTCTCTCTGCGCTCTTACTTTGTGTTTGAACGTGCTAAGAACTCTCTCTCTCTCGTGTTAGGGGAATCATCTGAATTTTTCGGTAACCCCCCAACACTGATGATGCTGAATGTCCTGAATGTGATGCATGGTTGAATGAAATCAAATTGCTTAATGAGAAGAATGCTTCCACTTTGGCTAAACTAGATGCTCTTTGGACTGAGTATGATGAGCTTAAGGCTATACCCACTTTGCTTGGTGCTTGTAAATCATGTCCTACTATGCATGTTAAGCTTGTTGATGCTCGTTCAACCATTAGCACTTTGGAAGCTTCTTTGAAATCTCCTGTTGTCAATGCATGCACTAGTTGTGATGAAGTTACTTTGCGCAATCTTGAACTTACCTCCCGTTAGGATGTCATCTATGAGGAAAATGATTATTTGAGGAAGGTGTTGGGCTGGTTGTCTGGGCAGGAACCTCAACTGAAAATCATGATTGAGGAGTTCAAGAGAGCGGATGGTCGTGGTTTGGGTTTTGAGAAGTTGGGTGAGAAAGTGGGAGAAAACAGTGGGGAGAGTGTGTATGAGAAGTGTGTTGAGTCCACCCCCGAGTTTGAGGTGATCGGAGACATCCAAGTCCCACTTCCAAAAGCACCCAAGAACTCTTTCACACCAAAGCCCAACCACCTTTGCAACAAGCTTGACACAACCCAAGATACACCCAAGTTCCCACCTAAAGCAAATGACTTCTAGAAACCAATGAAGTTTGTGAGTGAGAAGGGTGTGAAGCCTAGAAAGAAGCCAGAGTCAAAACCAAAACCCATCCCCTTCAGGTGTGAGTATTGTGGCAAGGAGAGGCATCTAGCAGAGTTTTGCTACAAGAGGAAGAGGGATGAAAGGCTTGCTATGGAGCAAGCAAACCAGGACAGGTATCGCCAGTCTCATGGTATTCCTGAGCCTAGAGTGCCTTTCCACGGGGTGTGGGAAGTGTGAGGAATGTTGGTAGAGTTGGAGCTCAGGGTGGTAGGTTCCCACAGAGTGGTGGTGGTGAGAGCTTTGATAGGAGAGATGATGGTGTGCATGCTGGTGAGAGATTTGGTCGGGCTCATGGTGGTTTTGCTGGACGTCCCCCTACTCGTCCTCAATATGGGTCTAGGGGAGATGATCACAGCTTTGGGTTCCAAAGGAACTACGGACCACGTTTTCCCCCTCGTGGTGCTCGTACTCCTTCCATGGGACATGGGAAATTTGGTGGCAAGGGAATGATGTTTGCTAACTCCTCTTTTGAGCAGATGGCTCGACACTGGTTCAACATTCTTTGTGCTAACCCCAGTGTCGAGTCGTTGGCTCATTCTCGTTCTTGTTTCTGACTGCAGGCAGGAGGCTTGGAGAACATTTGGTTGATCGACTCCGGATGTTCCCGACACATGACCGGAGATAAGAAGTGGTTCTCCAGCCTCACCCCAGTGAAGGAAAAGATGTACATCACGTTTGGAGACAACGAACGAGGAAGGGTGATTTCTGAGGGTGTAGTGCATGTGAGTGACAAGGTAACGTTGAAGAGGGTTGCTAGGACGATGCTCGATGAGCACAGGACTCCTAGGAGGTATTGGGCTGAGGCGGTCAATACGGCCTGTCATGTCTCCAACAAGATTTTATTGCGAGCTTTCAAGAGGAAGACCTGTTATGAGCTTATGCATGGTCGGGCACCCAAGGTGAGTCATTTCCGAGTCTTTGGCTGCAAGTGCTTTATTCTTAAGAAGGGAAAACTCGACAAGTTTGAGGCTAGGTCTAGTGATCGGATTTTCTTTGGATATGCTAACCATTCTAGAGCCTATAGAGTGCTTAATCTTGAGACTAACAAAATCATGGAGACTTGCGAGGTAACCTTCGACGAGACAATGCCATGTACCTCTCTTGGCTTTGAATGTGCAGGTGATGAGGAGATGGCTGAGGACCTCTTTGAAGAGGAGAAGGATGAAGTTGGAGATGATGATGGAGAGAACCATGCGCCTGAAGCTGAGTGTGTTCCCACTACTTCCCCTACGACCACTACGGATGGTGGACCGTCTACTTCATGGACAACGACAGTGCGACAAGAGGACCAGGCGAGAGAAGCTGAAGTTGAGGGGGGGTAGTCTCGAGGCGTGAGGCTCCCCGGCGGATTCAAGAAGTGCATCCCCTATCGAAGATCATTGGGGACATCGACGAACGTACCACGCGGTCAAGGTCCAGAAATTCCTCTCATTTTGCTCATGCTGCATTTGTTGCCACCTTTGAGCCCAAGGACATTGGACACGCTTTATCTGATGCAAACTGGGTCAATTCTATGCATGAGGAGTTGGAAAATTTTGAGAGGAACCAGGTGTGGGAGTTAGTTGAACCACCTCCAAATTGCTATTCTATAGGAACCAAATGGGTTTGGAAGAACAAAGAGGGTGAGAATGGGATGGTTGTGAGGAACAAGTCCAGACTTGTTGCTCAGGGATATAGTCAGAAGGAGGGGATCGACTATGAGGAGACCTTTGCTCCTGTGGCTCATCTTGAGGCAATTCAGATCCTTCTAGCCTTTGTCATGGCTAAAGGGTTCAAGTTGTATCAGATGGATGTGAAGAGTGCTTTCCTGAATGGGGTCATAGAGGAGGAGGTGTATGTGAAGCAGCCAACTGGGTTCGAGAGTGAGAAGTACCCACACAGGGTGTACAGGTTGAAAAGGGCTATGTATGGGTTGAAACAGGCGTCCCGGGCTTGGTATGGGAGATTGAGAGGTTTTCTGTTGAGTAGAGGGTTCATGATGGGTACCATGGATAAAACCTTGTTTCTCCTCAAGCATGGGAATGACTTGTTGGTTATGCAGATATACGTGGATGATATTGTCTTTGGTGGCTCGTCACATAACCTTGTTGCCAAGTTTTCAGATGAGATGAGCAAGGAATTCGAGATGAGCATGATGGGCGAGCTGCAGTACTTTCTCGGGGTGCAGATCAAGCAAGTGAAGGACGGAACATTCGTGCATCAGATCAAGT
This sequence comes from Cenchrus americanus, assembly GCA_947561735.1. Lineage (NCBI taxonomy): Eukaryota > Viridiplantae > Streptophyta > Magnoliopsida > Poales > Poaceae > Cenchrus > Cenchrus americanus. The sequence goes on from OX387242.1 coordinate 197,436,980, forward strand.
ACACGAAAGACATGCTGAGGAAGTTCCAGATGCAAGATGTGAAGCCTATGTCGACACCCATGGGGAGTACGACTACTTTGGACGCGGACGAGGACGGAGAACCAGTGGACCAGCGAGAGTACCGGAGCATGATCGGCTCCCTCCTCTATCTGACGGCGACGAGGCCAGACATACAGTTCAGTGTGTGTCTGTGCGCTCGTTTTCAGGCCTCGCCGAGGACATCACATCGACAGGCCGTCAAGAGGATCTTCAGGTACCTACAGTCTGCCCCTGGTCTTGACCTTTGGTATTCATCCTCCTCGACTCTTTCACTTCATGGTTTTTTTGATGCGGATTTTGCTGATTGCCGAGTCGAGAGGAAGTCTACTTCTGGTACTTGCCAGTTTCTTGGGTCCTCGTTGGTTTCGTGGTCTTCCCGCAAGCAGTCTAGTGTAGCTCAGTCTACCACCGAGGCGGAGTATGTTGCGGCCCGCGAGTCGTTGTTCCTAGCTGTTGTGGATCTCATACACCTTGAGAGACTTTGGTGAGGAGTGCACCCAGATCCCACTTCTTTGTGATAGCACCAGTGCCATAAGCGTAGCAAAAAACCCAGTGCTTCATTCCAGAACCAAACACATAGAAGTGAGGTATCATTTCTTGAGAGACGATGTGGATAAAGGGACCATTGTGTTGAGTCATGTCCCTACCCAAGATCAGCTTGCAGACATCTTTACAAAGCCTCTCGACCAAGCTACATTTGTGCGCTTGCGGGGGAACTTGGGGTTTCTTGCCCTTTCTAGTTGATTCTTGGGGATTTATTTTTTGTACCATATGTATCATACCATGTTTCCTTTGATGTATATACATGTTTTGCTTGGTGTATAAACCATGGTAGGATAGCCATCTTGTTATATATCATGTTGCATTTGTATCATATTGCATTTTAGGATGATGAGCTTCTTCCATATGCCTTATCTGAGTTTCTTTGGCTACTTGTGAGATATTGGTCATGTGTGTGGAGAAATGGCTATGTGAGGCCATGCTCTTAAAATATTTGAGATATATGTGTTGTGAGATAGCCTTTTTGAATCAAATGCTAATCTTGACTAAATTTGATGAAATGTGCTCCAAGTAGTGTATCCATGTCACTTTTTGGTCTAAATGTGCCTTTCATGCTTAGATTGTGCTTGGATGTCTCTTTCTTGCATTTGGGCCAAAGGCCGATATCATTGTGAATGTTTAGCCCATGTTGCATTCATGGAGGAGCATAAGCTTCTTTTTGTCGCAAAGGCACTTCATGTACCATCCAATGAATTAATCTTGAAAAGAAGTGTGTATGCTTGAAAAATGCTCCATCCATCATGTTTATGCTTAAAATGTCTTATCTTTCACACATGGGTGCAAAACATGTTGCATGGTGTTCACCAGTGGAGAAGTCTCCCCGAAGTGGACACATGGCTCAAGAGCTTTAACATGACATGCTTTGCTTTATGGGTGTTTGCAATGATCTTTTGTTAAGAATTTGATATCCTTGTATGATCTCTGGATGATATGCATGTTTTTGGCTAGAATATGACATGGATAGGCCTTTAAATTTGAAGTGAGACATCTTTTGATAAAATTGCTCAAATCTGAAAATTTGCTTTGTCACATGCCTATATTTCCATATATTACTTGTGGCAATGCTTTGACTATGCTATGATCCATATGTGTGCTCTTTGTCTCACTTCTAGCCTTTGACACTAGATTTGGCCTATTTGAGAAGCTCATGTAGATGTTTATATGCTTTGTCTTACATTCCTGCATTTTCACCTTGATTCATACATTGTCAACAAGAGGGAGAAGAGGTGAGCTTAAAGAAAAATTCAGAAAAATGCATCTAAAATTTTGAACTTTGCATCCACATGTTTAGGGGGAGCTTGCATGTGTTCAGGGGGAGTTTTCTTGCAGGTTTCAGTGTGGAGTTTGTGCTTTGCTCGGCTTGTGACCTTTCTTTGCCTTTCTTTGGTTTTGGTCATGAGTTGAGCTTCCTTTTTTTCTTTCTTTTTACTTTCTTTCTCTGAATTTCATTTCGCATTGTGTGTTGTCAATGCACTCATCAAGGGGGAGATTGAGGACCAGGAGCGTCCCGGTGGTCGATGGATGACCGCTCATCAGTGATGAGTGATTGACAACGGGTGTTGGACTGACTCTTGGCTCGGTGCGCAGTGTAGGCCGCGGCCTAGTTCGTGTTGTTGCAGGTGAAGAACGGGCACGAAAGGTCTTCAGCCTTGAGGGGCCTCCGGGAGATGGAGAGACAAGTAGGCTCGGTTCGAGGGACCCGGTGGACGGCGGGACTAGGTGCGGGCCACATGGTGGCAAGACGAGCAAGACGAAGTCATGGAAGATCGAGCCGGTGCACTGTGGCGGTCGAGTCAAGAGGCTTGGCGGGAGGCCGGGCCGAGCACGGGGGGTTTGGTGGTTTGCCCACAAAACTATCGGAGGACGGTTTCTTGGTTTGGGCCTCAAAACCAAGTCCGAAGGCCCAACACGACGGAGACGGGATCCGGGCGTGTTGGGAAGCTTCGAAGCGGAGGACACGCGGTGGGATCGCATGGCTTGCGTCGGGAGGACGCAGGGTGCGGCAAAGGCGTGGCCGTCCGATAGCAAGACCCACAAACATTACATAAATGCCCCTGTGTGGGTTGTATCGCCAGTAGTTGAGTTAGGGGTAGTCGAATCGTTTACCACACCGACGGGACCCGATATACAAGCTATGAGTGTGGGTGGATGGCTCTCTCTCTCCGCGACTTAGGGTTTCATTTCCCCCCTTCCATTTCTCATTTTCCCGAGACATTTTCTTCTCCATTTCTTATCTAGGCTAGCATGAGAGCTTCATGAGAGATTTGTTGAGAGGGATGGATGTTAGGGCGGCATGCTAGACCTTGTGAATCATTCCGGGTATGTATAGAAGATTCGGCATTGTGATTCCCGTGGTCTTTTTCGTGCATGTTTTTGGTGCCTTTGTTCTTGGTGTGATTCCGCGGATTTGAGTGGTTTTCTCCCCGGATTTCTTTGAGGGAAACATGGATCGATGTCTTGTGCATCTTTGTGATTGATCTTGTGCCCCCAAACGCCGTGAAACCACTTCGATTCAAGGATTTTCGGTCGGAGCTCTAGTTTTTGGTGGTGCACAAAGGATCCGCGATTCCCGGTGATTTAGGGAGTTAGGAGGCGAAATTTTTGGGGTATAGCATCCTTGTTTGACGCATATCTTGTCCCCAAACCCTTGTCTCTTCAGCTTCTACCGTTTGGGAGATCCGGTGATGTGTTGGAGGAGTTGACCCGCGGGGTCGAGTTGTTTCTGCTTCTGTCCGTGAGGCGCGAACAGTTCGCGTGTGCCTGGCGGACAGTCCACGGGTACAGTGTTCTTCACGTGTTCGTCATGTTCTTACCCGCTTTCGTTTTCGATCCGGTTTTGCTTTAGGTTTTTGTTGCAGTCGGTTTGCGGACGGTCCGAGCTTCTGTAGCGGACGGTCCGGATCCGGTGCGGACGGTCCGCCTGGTCCTTGCGGACAGTCCTAGTGGTTCTGGTGGCATTTACGGACTGTCCGCAGCACCTTGTCGGACTGTCCGCGTGGCCCTTGCGGACTGTCCACGGCACCTGGCCGAACTGTCCGCGTGGTCAATGCGGACCGTCCGCCCCTCCTGGCCGGACAGCCCGCCAGTGTCTGGCAGCTTTGCTCCTTGGTTCGATTCCTCTCTCCTTTCTTTCGTGCTTCCGCGTGTGTTTCAAGGAATCGTTCCTAAGACTTGAGGTTGATACATAACCTCGTTGTCTTGGCAATTAGTGTGTGACTCGATCCATCACTCGGGTGTGACCAGGATTTGTCTAGGGTATAGGCCGGGTTTTTTGAGAAGAATTTTACCGGCTCCTATTCACTTCCCCCCTCTCTAGTCGCCATCTGATCCTTCAATTGGTATCAGAGCTTGGTGCCGGATTTGTGGTGACTTTGACAAGTCTTGAATCCTAAGATGGCATACGTTGAGCGGGGCGGTCTGCCGCACTTCGATGGGAAGGGTTACCACAAGTGGGCGGCCCGAATGATGATCTCTCTTCGTGGCAAGTTGTTGGATTTCATTGCGCTTGACAAGACCTATGCTATTCCGGTGGATATCCACACTCTTATGGTGACCGATGCCGGTGCTAAGGCCTAGTATGAGGCAAATGCAAAAGCCGTTGATCACTTGGTCCGAAGCTTGTGTGATCCTGAGTTTGAGCGTGTTCGCCATTTGAATCTTTCCTGGCAAATTTGGGAGAAGTTGTTGGTTGCTCACGGTGGTGATAACCATGTGAAGGCTCGCCTCTTTGTTTCTTACTAGATGCAATATGAGAACTTTACTCAACTTCCCGGTGAGGACATTGATGCGATGTTTCAGAGGTTCACCGCCATCGTGAACAACATGAAGGCCAATGTTGAGGATTTCCCTTACACCGAGCATGATCAAGCTTTGAAGCTTTTACATATCTTGGACCAAAATGTTTGGGGTGCTAAGGTTGAGGCCATCAAGGAGTTCGGGAAATACTTGACCATTGAGTTGGATGATCTCTTTTCTAAGCTCAAGTCGTCTGAGGTTGACACGAAGTTGCAATCCAGGCATGAGGGCTCGAATGATCATAGTCTTGCTCTTGTGGGTGGATCAATGGGCAAATCCAACACTAACCCTTCCTGTCGACAGTTTTCCTTGTCTTCTCTCATGTCTATTCCAGATGATGAGTTCGATGTGCTGAGCGAGGAGGAACTGGCCTTGCTCTCAAGGAGGTTTGATCGACTACATGAGAACCGGAGGAATGCAAGGCGGAGCTCGGGGACATGCTACAAGTGTGGCAAGCATGGACACTTCATCGCCGAGTGCCCGGAAGCGGAGGAGAACAAGTACAAGATGAGCGAGTACAAGGCGCACCCGAGGCATCAAGAAAAGTACTCCTCCAAGGGCAAGCACTACAGCAACCAAGAGCAAGGACAAGGACAAGCGGCGATCAAGCATGGGCGGCCACAAGAAGGACAAGGCAAGAGCCATGGTGGCCGGTGCAAAGCGACGTCGACACAAGCTCAAGCGACGCGCATTCAAGCTCAAGCAGTGAGGATGAAGACGCCGGGAGGCGCAAGGGCAAGAAGAATGCAAGCCGGAACCTCAGTGGTTTGAGCTGTGTGGCACTTGGAGGCTTTTGTGGCATGGCCCATAGCTCAAGCAGCAAGAAGGATGAGAAGGAAGACACCGACTCCAACTCAGAGGATGAGGTAAACCGTGACCCCGACGCTTTGCTTGCTGAGATCACTAGGTTGAATGGCTTTATTGACAACTGTGATAGTGTGTTGAGGGATGCCAAGAAGATGAGGAAAGATCTTAGGGCTCAACTTGAGAATTCTAGTGAGAAAGTAGGAGAGTTAGAGTCTAAATTGCTTGAACTGAAACTTGAGAATGACTCTTTGAAACTTACTCCTACCATTTCTGATGATGCTGAATGTCCTGAATGTGATGCATGGTTGAATGAAATCAAATTGCTTAATGAGAAGAATGCTTCCACTTTGGCGAAACTAGATGCTCTTTGGACTGAGTATGATGAGCTTAAGGCTAGACCCACTTTGCTTGGTGCTTGTAAATCATGTCCTACTATGCATGCTAAGCTTGTTGATGCTCGTTCTACCATTAGCACTTTGGAAGCTTCTTTGAAATCTCCTGTTGTCAATGCATGCACTAGTTGTGATGAAGTTACTTTGCGCAATCTTGAACTTACCTCCCGTTTGGATGTCATCTATGAGGAGAATGATTATTTGAGGAAGGTGTTGGCTGGTTGTCTGGGCAGGAACCTCAACTGAAAATCATGATTGAGGAGTTCAAGAGAGCGGATGGTCGTGGTTTGGGTTTTGAGAAGTTGGGTGAGAAAGTGGGAGAAAAACGTGGGGAGAGTGTGTATGATAAGTGTGTTCTTCTCCCCATCTTTCGTTATCAAATCGAATCTCGCGACGATATTCCGTTTAAGAGGGGTAGGCTGTGACGCCCCAGGTTTTTAATTAACCTTAACAGCCGGTCAAAGCAGCTAACAGTAATCAAATCCCGGTCAACCTGGGACCTCACCTCGAAAATTCACTAACCTACCCTAGTGAACCATTTTGACTAGTAGACACACTTGTGGGGCCAACCCATGGTCAAAGACTTGGTCAAACCCCTTTGTTCCCCTAGTGGCCATAGATGTCTGCCGAAACTTTAGTCGCGTTCTCCAAAATTCACCTAAACACTTAAAATTCTACCTTTATGAAAGTTGTCCATCTTGTTGAGGGACACAACTTTCATGTAGATTGGCATTTCAAATTTTGAGTGGAAAAGCTTGAAAAATTGGTTGCAAGGGCAGGGTTCAATGTTCAAAAGAACAAGCTGACATTCAAAGTTGGCATTTGTGTATTTCAAAATCCGTGGAGAAAAACCCCATATAGCCTTTTTAGAAGTTGTAGATGGTGACTAGATCTACAACTTTCATGTTCAAATTTGGTCGGGTTCTAGTCAAAATTTTGGAGAAACTCTAATTTGAAAACAGTGCCAGTAAAACAATTCATGGCCGGGCGCCAGCACGCCGCGACATCGCGCGCTCGTGCGCCGTGCGTCGCCGGCCGCACCTCGCCGTCCGCTCCCCGCGTGCCGCCCAAGGCCCTCCACCCGAGGCGCTCCTTCCCCATGTACGCGCGCGTCCCCGCACCCGGGAGCCCCCCCTAGACATCGTGCGTCGTCGCGTCCCCGCCGTACGCGCGAGCGCGCCACGGACCGTCGGTCCGACGGCGGCGTCGCCGCCGTACGCGCGGCCACCGAGGGGGGAGGACCACGACGGCATCTTCGCCGTCACGCCGCCGTCACCCACGAATCCCAAGCCGGCCTATTTAAGCGGTGTCCTCCTTCCCTCCGCGCGCCATCCCCGCCGCGCCGCCCGCCATTACCGCCGCCGCCTTGAGCTCGTGCACCCGCTCGCGCTCGCCGCCGGCCGACCACTCCGCTAGCTTCACTAGACCCCAGTACACCTCTCGGGGTCACGTGTTGACCAAGCCGGCACCTTCCTCGCCGTTTTCCCCGAGCCGCCGCGGCAACCGCCGTCGGCCACCGTCGATCCCCCTCGCCAGCCGTCTCTCCGCCCTAACCCCGACCACCCTTCAACCCTAGGTGAGCACCCCATCGAGCCCCACCGCTTGCCCGGCTGGGAGCGCTGCCGGCTCGCCGGAATTGGCCGGAGCCGCACCGCCTCCCCCGGCCACGGACCCAATTGCGGGGTTCGAAATCTTTCCAGGGTGTCGTGTGTAAAGTTTAGGACCTGTTTGTAATGAATCCTATCTAGGTTTTCTTGCTAGTTGGTCCAGAGCAGTAGAAAATCCGTAGAAAATTGTAGAAAATTCAGAAAAATGCCAAACCAATATTGTTGGATTCATAGGTGGAAATAGAAAGACTTATTCTCACATGGCTTGATTCTAAAGAGTTTTAACATGAAAAATAGGATTGTGAAAACACACCTCTGGTGAATTAATCATGATTTTTGGCCTAACAGAAATATTTGTTCTTAATTTATGCATGTTTTCCTTTGTAAATTATTGAAGCAAGATCGGTAGAGTTTTTAGGTGTGCATGCTGGTTCTTTAGGCTTGTTTAGGACCAGAGAGAATGCATGAGAAAGTTTGGATCATTTTGGTGCTTAATTATTTTTGTATGCATTTATTTTGAATCACTAGCTAGCCTTTGTTATTTTCTATAGTATTTAATTTCCTAACTTCCTAGCATTACGTGTGGGTACAGTGGACCAGTATAGGTGCTGATATGCTTAAGGAACACTTCTTAAAATTTTTGGTAATTTATTTCTTAATAAAAAGCTTAAAAGCCCTTTTAAATATTAAAGAGAAATTTGATAAGGAAAATCCCTATTTAATTATTTTCCCTTTTGGGAAAGTATTACCTAACTTAATTAAGATTAATAAAACACCCTTGCTGATAAGGAATTGATTCATGAATAAAAATATTGTTCATACCCTTGCTAGTGAAGGCAAAAAGGAATAAACCTTTACATAAAATATCAAGTACAAAGGAACATTTATTCAAATATGCAATAAAAGAATGAATCATATATAACTAATAACCTTCCTAAAAGAGATGTGATATCTAGATACTTGTTAAGGTGAATATGACCAACAAGAGTTGGATAAGATAACAAACTGTCACATCACCTGAACGAACCTTGCATTGCATTCCGTGTAGATCTTCCGGACGGTGACTACTCCCTTGTCCCGGAAACCGAGGAAGGAGGAGAAGAAGCTTCGCTGCAGTACGTGAAAGTGCTCGACGACACCGAGGGTGCCCAGGCTAACCTAGCTGACGAAGGCATGCTCCGGTGCATCTAACCTAGTTTTCAAATTCCTTATTCAATTATCTATGGATGATTGTGCATTTAAGTTCAGGAGTTGAATGGAACCCTAGATGCATGATCCCTTGGCACCTTTGTCCTTACTAGTATGATAGGTCGATAGCTACTAAGCTATAGGACCGTTACAAGTCGGGTGATGACCTCACTCGCGAGAATAGGTTCCTAGATAGGAATCACAATATATCCTTAATTGGATCGCTCATGTGGTAAGAGCATGGGATTTGGGCTCCGGTCCAATGGCTATTGTGGGTTAAGTGTTTGAACATACTAAGCACTTGTCGGGAATGGGACCGGTAAGCCTGGTACCTTAATGAGGCGGCGAGGGATCCTACTATTACTACTCTTGGGATTCGTCTCACGGCTAGCTACCGGTGGTGTACGGTGACTCCGGGTGCCTCGCGGGGTATGCGGATAGCTCGCACCAAAGATCGTAAGATTCGATCCCGACCCGAGGATTTTTGGGAACTGCTTGGGAAGCTGTCCTCGCGGGGGCAACCTACCGTGTGTTTAGGTCTACTTTGCAAGGTTTGAATCAATCGATTGTCGGCCTCTCACCGTTATCTGAGACTACTTACTCCACTAGCCATGAGATCCCTAATGATGGAAGTTGATGAATATTTTGTACTAGTTGGCTAATTTAGTAAGGATTAAACCTATTAGAACTTGTGCTAAAATCTTGAAAGTAAGGACATACTCTTTGTTACTTTTCAGCAAAAAGAAACTCAGTGGCCAAAAAGCCTTTCATGTCTAGATTTGGTGAAGTAGTGATCACCGACAGGTAAGTCTTGCTGAGTATTAGTATACTCAGCCTTGCTATAATATGTTGATACAGGTAATGCTTTCGGTGATGTGTGGCCTGGAGAGATCCCACCCGGCTGGGAGCTGGAGTGGGTGGAGGATGACGACTGAAGGCATCATGGATGGCCTCCCATGGTGTTTCCGCTTCCCGTTAGTTTAATTCCGCTGTTTCAAAACTCTGAACCATTTCGTTATGGCAAAAACTTCGATTTGTAATAATTAAACCCTTCGGGGTACGAATTTGGATGTCAATGATGTTGTATCTCTGGACTCGCCTTCGAGTGAGTTTTAATGCATATATGTCGATCCTTGTTGCTATTCAAGTGATTTACCGGGCGTTAACCCGGCAACTAACGACAGGATGATACTTTATTATCGCTTAATGACCAAAGTGGATTGGTTTAGGCGATAGTACGGTATTTTCCTGGGCGGGTTGTCACAGAGCTAGCCGAGTTGAAGAATCAATTGCAAGAATTGCTTGATAAAGGGTATATCCGCCCAAGTTCTTCTCCTTGGGGGAGTCCCGCCCTTTTTGTGAAAAAGAAAGATGGTAGTTTGCGGATGTGTGTTGACTATCGGCCACTCAATGCGGTGACAATCAAGAATAAATATCCGTTGCCCCGCATTGATCTGCTCTTTGATCAATTGGCTAGTGCCAAAGTCTTTTCCAAGATCGATCTTCGATCGGGCTATCATCAAATTAAGATTCGAGCGAGTGACGTTCCAAAAACAGCTTTCTCCACCAGATACGGTCTTTATGAATTTCCGATGATGTCTTTTGGTCTCACCAATGCACCTGCCTACTTCATGTACCTTGTGAACTCAGTCTTCATGAATGAATTGGACAAGTTCGTAGTGGTATTCATTGATGATATCCTCATTTATTCCAAGAATGAAGTCGAGCATGCGAAGCATCTCCGCATTGTCTTGCAGCGATTGAGAGATCACAAACTCTATGCCAAATTCTCTAAATGCGAATTCTGGCTGGATAGTGTGAAATTCTTGGGTCACACTATTTCCAGGGATGGTATCCCCGTGGATTCTAGCAAGGTGCAGGAGGTCATGGATTGGAAGCCACCCAAATCGGTACATCAAATCCGTAGTTTTCTGGGCCTAGCAGGCTATTACCGTCGGTTTATTCCGGATTTCTCCAGAACAGCTAAACCCATGACTGAACTATTGAAGAAGGGTGTCAAGTTTGTGTGGAGTGAGGAGTGTGACCAAGCCTTCCATACCTTGAGGAAACACTTAACCTCAGCTCTCGTATTGACACAGCCAGATATGTCCAAACCGTTTGAGGTGTTTTGTGATGCTTCGGGCAATGGTCTTGGTTGCGTGCTTATGCAAGAAAACCGAGTCATTGCCTGTGCCTCACGGGCACTTCGACCCCATGAGAAGAATTATCCTACTCATGATCTTGAGCTAGCAGCAGTCGTGCACACCTTAAAGCTTTGGCAACATTACTTGATGGGTAATCACTACAATATCTACACCGACCACAAGAGTCTCAAGTATATTTTCACGCAAACCGATCTGAATATTAGGCAAAGAAGATGGTTGGAATTGATCAAGGATTATGATTTGGAAGTCCATTATCATCCCGGCAAAGCTAACGTGGTTGCAGATGCGCTTAGCCGCAAGCATTGCAACTATGCGACGCTAGAGCCGAATAATGAAACTTTATGTGAAGAAATGAGGAAGCTTAACTTGAATTGGTCGAGCATGGCAACCTTTATGCTGTCTCGATTGCATCTCCTCTCCATGAAAGAATTGCTACGGCTCAACTCATCGATGAAGAGGTTCAGAAAATCAAACAAAGGTTAGAAGAAAGAGATCCCAAGTTTGATTGTTTCCATAGGGATGACAAAGGAATTGTTTGGTTCGGTCAAAGATTAGTTATTCCCCAGGATCAGAACCTAAGGAAGAAGATTTTGGATGAGGCCCATCTCTCTAAATTCACCATTCATCCGGGAAGTATCAAAATGTACCGAGACCTTAGGGAAAATTTTTGGTGGTCAAATATGAAGGGTGAAATAGCCGAGTATGTGTCCGGTTGTGATACATGTCAAAGGATCAAGGCTAGTCACCTAAAGACCGCAGGCCAAATGCGACCATTGTCCATTCCTACATGGAAGTGGGATGATATAAGCATGGATTTCATTGTCGGGTTACCTCTCACGCCTCGGAAGCATGATTCCATTTGGGTAATAGTGGACCGACTTACCAAGACCGCTCACTTCATTCCTGTTCACACTACCTATTCAGCCAAGCGCTATGCGGAAATCTATGTTGATCTCATAGTGCGATTGCACGGTGTTCCAAAGACTATCTTATCAGATCGAGGTACTCAGTTTGTTCCTCGCTTTTGGGCACAAGTGCATGAGTCTTTGGGAACTAAGATAATCTATAGCTCCAGCTATCACCCTCAAACGAATGGTCAGACGGAAAGAGTAAATCAAATAGTAGAAGATATGTTGAGAGCCTGCGTCATTCATTTTGACAAGTCATGGGACAAATGTTTAGCCTTAGCTGAGTTCGCTTATAACAATAGTTATCAAGCTAGCTTGAAGATGGCCCCGTTTGAATCCTTGTATGGAAGAAGGTGTCGCACCCCGTTAAACTGGTCACAAGCGGGAGAGCGAACCTTATTTGGCCCCAAGGTAGTACAAGAAGCAGAAGAAAAAGTGGGGTGATTAGAGAAAATTTGAGAGAAGCTCAGCTGAGACAAAAGAGTTATCATGACAAAGCTAAAGCTCCCCGAGAGTTTGAAGTTGGTAATTATGTATACCTAAAGGTATCTCCAACCAAAGGCGTGCAACGCTTTGGAGTAAAAGGGAAATTAGCTCCAAGCTATATTGGCCCTTATGAAGTCACCGAAAAGTTTGGTACAGTTTCCTACCGTATTCGACTTCCGGACCGACTATTCGCGGTGCACGACGTGTTTCACGTCTTACAACTAAAGAAGTGTGAGCAGATTCCGGAAGCACAAATAATTGAGGAGACCAATGCAGAAATAGAACCGGATCTTTCCCTAGCAGAGTATCCAATGAGAGTATTGGATCAGAAAGAGAGACAAACTAGGAGACAAAAGGTGAAGATGTACAAGATACAATAGAGTCACCACACTGAAGAGGAAGCTACATGGGAGACCGAGCAATTTTTAAACACCAAGTACCCCGACTTTCTTCCAAATCAAACTCGTAAGTGAACTCTCCTCATGTACTCCTGATTTCGAATCTCGGGACGAGATTCCCGTTATGGGGGGTAGGCTGTAACACCCTGTGTTTTAATCTAGTGTTAATGATGTGACTAATTTTTTCTTGACCACAATTAAGTGTGTCAAACCCTAATTACCCTCCTAGACCCATTGGGTACAAACATGGATGCAAACCCTAACCCATAAACCTTAGAACACCCCTTGAACCTTGGAGCTAGTGAGAACTTTGCCACGTTCCACAAAATTTTCCTTAAACACTTCCAAATCTCCAAATACCAAAGTTGTGCATTTTCTCAAGGCAAACAACTTTGTTGTTGATTGGCATTTGAAATTCGAAGTAAATATTGGTGAAAATGTGTTTGAACGAGCACTGTCCCTGTTCATCGGCGCCGAGAAAAGTGCCAAGTTGGCATGCAGATTTTGCCCAATCCTTTGAATAAAAAACCTATCGGCCTTTGTGAATCTTGAAGAGGGATACTTGACCTGCATCTTTGCTCTTTGGTGAAAGGTGTAGTTTAGTTTCAAAATTTAAAATAAATCGCATTTGAAAACCGTTCAGCAAATTGAATTTGCCCCGGGAACGCCGGAGCGCGCTCTGCCGCGACGTCGCGCGCGGCCACGTTGGCGCACCGCCGTACGCGCCGTACCCGCGTCGGGCGCGCACGCCGAGGCGCCGGGGTGACCGTCGGTTGTTGTGCTGCACCGGCGTGAACTCCCCTGTGACGTCCATGGCAAGTGGACAGCGCCAGGTGGCGCCAATCCGCCGGACCGGCGCACCGCCCACGTCACGCCATTGGTCGCCGAGGCTACGCACGTCGCCAACCATGTCGCGGCCTCCCCACAAGTGCTTATGTCACCGGCATGACCTCACCGACCGCACACCGACCTTCCCCGACTATAAGTAGACCTCCCCGGTCACTGCATCACGTGCGCACATCCACCACTGAGCTCCGTCGTCGCCATTGCCGTCGCCACAGTGCTTTTGCCCCGCGCCTCCTCCTCCTTCACCCCTGAGCACTCACGGCTGTTGGTTAGGTACTAGTGGAGCTGCCCAGCTGTTGACGGTTAATAGTTGTATCAAAGTTCATTTGGACTTGCAAGCGGACAAGTCTCCTATCGTAGTCAAGGGACCCTTCTTCCCTCGAGTGGTGAACCTAAGGTATCGAATCCATGGTGTGTGACGCAAATGATGATCTAGTAAAGCCAAGTAACTTCAATCTTTGGTAAACAGAAACCCTAATGCATCTAGATAAAGAGAACAAAACTAATCTAATCTACTAAAGTCCGGAGGTAACAAAGATAGATAGGGTAGATAAACCGATCTAGAGAGATCGGGTTAAGCCTTTTGTTGAAGTTCCAAGCAAAGAAGAAGTAGCAAATCGAATCTCATTAAAAGCTTCTTTAAATTGTGGTTTCCCGTCTGACTCTGAAAACGCCCGCCTTTCGGAACCCCCGTTCTGTCACAACGTATTCCTATTCATGTGGGTAGTCTAGGGTGAGTACAAGAACAAGTCGAGTTCTTTCGGAAGATCCGGCGTGTACCTCTAGCCACTGCGGCTACAAGAACACCCTATGTGATCTATCTCGAAAATAGATCTATAATAAGCAAAGCCGATCGAAAAACGAAGACATCGAAGAAACACTTGATCGCTAGAAATCGGATTCAACTTGATAATTCAACTAGTATAATCATACATAAACAAGATCACCACCGGGATCCTACCTTGATCTTGCTTCTAGCTCCGGGAACTCCGACGTGGTCTTCCTTGCAAGGTTCCCACGTCGGCTAGGGTAACCCTAGTCAACTAGCTCGACCCTCTCCTCTCTGGGATGGTGTCCCTCTCTTCTCTGCTCCTTGGCGGCCGATGACGAATTGATCGATGCGTGGCTCTCGACCCCGGGGCTATAAATAGCCCGAATGGCGGCTAGGTCAAAGGAGGGGGCAAATGGGCCCTGGACTTGGCTGGGCCGGCTGGCCTGGGCTGACCGGCCTGGGCCCATCCAGGCCCAATTCCCGGCCTCCTTCGTGTGGCGTCGGTTCCCGAGTCTTCTAGATCCTTCCCCCTTCTACATGTAGGCCCTTGTCGTCGGTTTCTCTCCAAGTTGGATGTAGCTCCTTGTCCCGCAAGATTCGACACTTTTCTGGTTAGGTCCTCGGAGTTTGTCATCTTCTCGGGTTAGGTCCCTGGCTTCTTGGAGTCAAGTTTGCTTCATTGCATGACTTGTACGGGGCTTCAAGGTCTTGTCACAAGGTGCTTGATGAACTTATCCCGGAAGTCTTGCTTTCAACGCTAAAACCCTGCATAAACACTAAACTCCAAAACCGACATGCACAAGTGAACTTGTTATACCACGGGGGATAGTACCAATGGATAAGGTATAAAACTTATGCCAACACCAAAGGTAAACTCATGGCTAGGTTGACAGATTTTCACTGTCAACATCTCCCCCATGCTTAAACCTTGCTCGTCCTCGAGTAAGCCTTCCATGGATATCATTGTTTCCTATCAATGTTTAAACCCTGCACTTGATCATACATGAGAAAACATAATGCTCTCGAAATTTTAATTCGTTAAAGTTCCATAACGTACTAGCCTTCATCTCTACGGAGGGTAGATTCTTAATTAAGCTTATCCCACAAGTATTAACATGCTCCCAAAATTTAAATAGATCTCAGAAACTTTGAAAATAAAGAACTAGATGAAAGAGAGCTAAACCAAGTTCACAAATTTAAATCATCTTGCATATTGCTCATGAACTCTCATCTCATCTTGTCTCTCAAGCCTATATATTCTACTCCTTTCCCTCTCATAACATATATGTGTGGTAGGCTTCATATGGAGCTTTTTAGGAAAGTTTTGTCCTACCAAGATATTATAAATGAGATGTTGTCAAAACAAGACAAGCTTCTCATGGTCTTACCGAGACTCGTCAAAAAGGTCATTGAAAAATAATGTTATATATTGGAGGGGAAAGAGAAAAATACACACACTTGAAATAGGTGGACATGTGCAAATGGCAAAGAGTGATCCCGAGGCACAAAGGAAGTCCTCGTTATCGGATTGCACATGGTTGGAAAGTGAGTATGGATCTTTTAATCTTGAAGCCTTAAAATTCCTAATGCACTTTAGAGAACTGAGGAGTTCACTTTATTTTTATTTTTACACATAATCATATATTTTTTTTTCTCTTTTTCTCATATATATATTTTTTTCTTTCTTTCTTTTGAATTTTTTTTATTTGCTCCCCTTTGAACTCTAAAATTGCATCGTACCTACCTCCTCCCCCATGCTTAGACGTTGCTCGTCCTCAGGCAAAGAGGTGATAAATAAGGTAGGTACCGGAAATATTTTTCCTTGGAGAGATACCTGAATTCTTCAATGTTGGCACCGTCTTGCGATCTTCCTTGAATTGATGATCCATTCTCAACGATAGGTTGTGGTCAAGGAGGTAATCACGAAAGATGATATTTGGTTTTAAGGGTGGATATCCGGCGAGGTTTGTGAGATCTCCGATGCGGGGATACACAATGCACGGATAAAAGGCTAGCAAAAAGATAGATACGGCTCGGGCCAGAGAAATCATGGCCAGCAATAACTCACTCAAAAATAAATCTTGTACACTAAGGTTTATGCACTCAAATATATATAAGGCTCTGGATAGGTTGAGCAACACAAAAGTGATATTCATGACAAGGTTAGCAATATTTTTGGGCATAAAAACCATCTTTAATCTATCTATAACTTGAGAGCACATAAAACACTATGGGTCTTTATTCTAATCATGACCTCCGCTAAAGATTAACCTAACATTTAGATAAATTCAGATTCGTATTCTAAGAGAGCACTAGCTTTAACATGCATAATCAATTACAAAGATAAACAAACGGCAATTATAATCATATATCATCGTTGCACAAATTTTGTAACTTTTCCAATGGTGCAAACAAGGTGGTGTCTTTATTAATGATGAAACAAACTGAAATACATGCTGAACATAAACTAACACACTTGCTGAAATTTAAATGGAAAACTGAAAATATTACGCAAACACAAGAAAACACAAGCTGAAAATTACAGAAAAAGGGAAAAGAAAAGAAAACTAAAGTTCCTCCTTCTTCCTAATCCTCCGCCGGTGGTTGGTATTGGTGGTCTTGGTAGTTGTACCCTTGTTTGTAGTTGGTTTGGACATCCCCTCCAACGAATTGATCCGGTGTCACTAGGTGAAGGTGCCCAAGCTCATAAGCAATATTCGCATTGCCATCACCAAGTTGAGCCACGTTGGATTGGATGGTTGCAACGTTTTGCATGTTTCTCGCAACATAGCCTCCAATTATGGCCATGCTTTGTTGTGGTTGGGGATATTTTGCGTAGGGCTCCGCGAAGGTTACGTTGGGTACCACATAATTTTGTGGGGGCACCGGTGCAGCACCCCCCCCCCCCCCCCCCATGCTTGCATTTGTGACCCTCCGTAATAACTTGGCGGAGTAGGAATCCCGCCAAATGGTGGCACATAGTTAGGTTGTGCACCACCCGCTTGCGCGGAGGAGAATCCCTCCTCTACGATTCTTCCTCTTTTATTTTTCTTCGCCGGGACAAGGAGTCCCTCTTCCAACCAATCTTCCCTCCCTTCAATGAAAATCCTAAGCCTTGGGTCCGGAAGGGGTAGGTTCACCTTGGCCACATGAAAGCCTCCTCTTTCATCTCCACTAATATATTTCCCTTGTTTCAAATACTCTAAACCGAGAGAGGTTTCGGGTAGAAGATGTTCGGGATTTCTTGTGATCCCCGGCCTTAAGGAGATGGCCAACATAGAGAAGTAGCACCAGAACCAATATCTCCCGATCCCGATGTTGCCTCGCAACACCATCGGTTGATCATAAGGTATGAGGGGTCTGTTGGCTGCTTGGCAATTAAAGCCGAGTAGAGCCAATTCAACTCTGTGTCGGTCACCTTCATCTCCCTCATCCTCCCCATAATCCTCTTGCACATCCAAGAGTGGAATACTTGGATAATGGGGTTGCGGATGCAATTGCATTGTTGGTGGGCTTCTCCGGAGATTAAATTCCAAAATCCATCCAACATGCCATCCGGCACGTCAACTTTCTCCGGAGCTCCCTTTTGGAACCCAAGTAGCTCCATAACATTGTAACATACCAGAAATTTCATTGTTTTCCCATGTGTGAATTTTCGCAAAAATTTAAAACTTTTTGTTTGAACTTGTGTGCTACCAAGTTTGAACCCAAATTGCTAGCCACTCATCTTAAATTCTATATAATTAAAAACCATATAAAAACTATTTCTAAGATTACGGTATAAATTGTGAGTTGGAGTTCCTTGGATTTTATTTTGGAGTTTCAAATTGAGTGAAGTTTGAATTTGAATTCTTTCCAAATTCAAACTATATGATCTGTATAAATGCAAAACCTATTTTACTAACCCTACTCGGACCAAAAGCCTACTAACAGTCTAACCCAGCCCGCCGTTCTAACCAGGTCGGCCCACCTTTACCTCCCTGCGTGCAACCCACCACCGGCCCAGCTACCGTGATCCAACAGCTCCACCGCGGCCCAACCTAGCCCACCTAACCTTCCCTCTGTCTTCTCTCACCGCCAGGCGGGACCCACACACGGGCCACCCCTGTTCTTCTTCCTCCCCCTCTGACCTGAGCAGGTGCCACCGTACCGCGAGCCGCGCCGCTCCACGCGCGCCCGCACGCCGGGCCACGCTGCCGGCCGAGCAAGCACACACGCCGAGCAGCTGGCACGCATGCCTAGGATGGCCCACGCACCCCCTTTCCCTCTATTCACTCCTTTGCCCCTGGCAATCTCAGCACGCAAGCCGGCCCGCGCGCTGCGCCTTCGCCGCCAAGGAAAGGGAGGGGGAACAACCTTGCCCCACGCTGTCCCCTGGCTCCCTTGACCCACGCGCACCCAAAGACCCAGCAGCCGAGTCCCAATAGGCCTCTCCGCCAGTTGGGGATCTTTTCCCCTTTGGCCGCTCTGTGCCGCGACCGAGAGATGAGCAGGGGGAGAGGGAGGAGAAGGGAGGGAGACGGGAAGCCGTCACGCGCTTCACCACCGCGTCGTCTTGCCGGTGCAGAAGACCTTGGAGCCGGAGCTGGACGTGTAGCAGAGAAGCCGTCCGCGGGCGGATGGAAGCCGGAGCAGAGGACCTAGACGCGTCGCCGTCGAACTTCGTCGCCGTCGTCCACATCTACACCAGCGCGGCCATCACTGCTTACGCCTACACCATCGCCCCTCGGTGAGCCTGTCGCTCGCCCTACTTCTCCACCCGTGGGAGCGCACCCCAGCGCCGCGCTGCCGGTCTTCGCGCCGTGCGCTCCGCGAGGGCGCCGACGCGTTGCACCCAAGCGCGAGTCGTCTTTCGCCGCTTAAACCTGGCCTATCAGCTCCGCCTCGATGTTTTTCCCCGTGCCGTTGCTCCCCGGCCCGGATTTCGTGCCGCGCAGGATGCCTAGCGCCGCCGCCGCGGATCACCCCAGACCCGCACCGGGCGACATCGCTCTGCATCTGCCGCGCCTCGCCAACACGTTCCACGCTGAGCCTTGAAACTCTTGCCTATGATATGGTCATCGTGCCTTTTGGTTTCGATGCGTACTGATGTTGCCGTTCGCCATCGCACCACTCACCGCGACCCTGGCTCCCCAGCCTCGCGCGCGCTGGTTACCAGCGCTGTGGCCGAGAGCGTTCTGGCGAACACACGCGTGACCGGGACCGAGCACACCAGTGCGCGTAGCAACGAGGAAGCCCCATGCCCGTGGGCATCATTTTCCCCGGACGCGCGCCCGTCGGGATCGCCGCGCGCCGCGCCTTCTACCGCATGCCGCGCCGCGCGCGCTCCTCGCCGCCCGCCACGCGCGCACCCCCGGTCTACAACGTGTCACGATGGCACACCCCGCGTCGAGCCGCTTGAGCCGCCCCGACGCCGCCCTCATGCTGTGGTCCGGCCTTCGCGCCGAGCTGCTCTCTCTTCAGGTGAACGCGTCGCCACCACCGCCGTAGCCAAGCCTCGCCGCCGGCGGGCCATTCCAGCGCCGCTCCTTTGAGGAGTTTCGCCGAACACCTTGTGTGCGCCCCTCACCCAACCTGGTTGGAGCCACACACACTGACCCACACACACGCCTGGCCACTCGAGCCACAGAAGATCCCGCGGCCGCCGGTGCGAGCGAACCCCGCAGGAGATCAAGGGTCGATTATGGACTTCGCCAGCGAAAACCCTTAGGTGGGACTATGGTGGCTTGCCGCCTATTAAGGCCCATGCAAGCCCAAATCGACCCGTATGTTTACCCAAATTCGAACCGTGGAGAGGAGTTCGGGGTGGCTCGGTAGACTTCATTCTCTGGGCCAGTTGTGCCAAACCTATTGGGCCACTTTCGGCCCACTAACTCTTTGGGCCCAACTTCGGCCCACTAAACTTGCTGACTGCTGACGTCATGCTGACGTCAGCAATATTTTAATAAAATTATTTTCTGATTTGTAAAAGGTTTTAATAAATGTTTTATAAATCCCCTTCAAAAATTCATAACTAATTTTCCGGAGATCCGAAAATTATGAAACCACTTGCGTTGGTTTCACAATTTCGAGGCGCTCGCCGCTATCTTGTCCTTCTCTGCTCTTGTCCTTGAACCGAGCCCCTTTTAGCCCCCGCGTTCTTGGTGTAGGAATTGTGGCCGCAACCCGCCACTGAGCTAATGTGGGTCTGGGACGCCGGAGCCCCGCAACTAGCCATTGTCGTGCCGCGGGCAAGAATCCTACCCCATGTTCGCATCGCTTACCTTTTCTACACCTTTATCTTCCCTCTTTGCTACTTCACGCATAACCTCTCTCGCTCCACTTGGCTTCGTGTTGTGAAGCGTGTACCGTGCCATGTGCTTGAAACTAGGATGTCGCACGTGATGGACGGCCGAGTCGTGAGTAGAGGCCTCTGCTTCACGCTCGGCAACCCCGAACCGCAACCTAGCTGCCCTGCCATGGACATTGCCGCATCATCAGTACAAGCCTCGTAGCGCTCTTAAACTCACTTTACCTCATCGCCACCCGATGTCAGCCACAAGATGATCCTTTCATCCCGTCTGAGCTGTCGCCGCATATCTTGGCATGATAATGCCTTTTCTAGTTATCTTTGCTTCACTCTGCTTTCATCACTCTTCGCGCTACCGCTTTGATCATCCAAGAGCTAAAACCTAGCAAGTACTTGATCTCAGCCTCTCCGCTTTCCTGCTTGCAGGCTTGATTACCTAAGATCTTAGCCGTAAGACCCGTAAGCTAACTTTGAACTAACTCTTGATCCTACCCTGTTTACTAGTATATAAAACTAGTTGCTTAAACTACTTTTGTTTTAAAACCAATTGCTCTATTTCTTATTAATTAAACCTGTGCTGCTTGTATTTACTCTGGAGTTTATTCGAATCTTCTAAATTTGTTCTTACTGATGTTTTTGCATTAGATGAATGCTCGTTATTTATTTCCACGTCGCATCTCGTGTAGGCTTGTGCTCTTGTTGAAGACCCAAGCTGCGACGTCTGAGGAGACGCGACTACCCCGACTTTGCCCGAGAGGGCGCTCAACCTCTACTACTCTACGACGACTACCGCGCAGGTGTCATGTCACTCCCAACCATGTAGAACCCATGCATGCTAGTAGTTGCTAGTGCTATATTTATGTTACTTGATTTGATGGATTGCATAGCCATTTGATTAGCCTTGCCTTGTTATTTGATATATCCTGATTCCTTGCTTTACCTACCTCGGGGCTAGCTACAGACCCCTAGCTAGTCCCATATACCAACTATCCATATTTTTGTTGCTTGATTATGGATGGTATTCGGGCTTGACCGAGATGTGGGAGATCTCGGTGTGTTCTAGCGTGAGTTCTGGGTGTGTTTCCCCTTGACGTGTTTCTGGCGGGAGCGAGCCGTTTGGTTACTTGAGAACGCCTACCTCGGGGAGATGCGATCTGGCCTCTCGCCCGAGCGGTGTGTCGGACGGGATGGAGATGGTGAGTGCTCGCTCTCGGCCCTTAAGGACCGATCGTCAGTTGACCTTGCTTCAGTGGACTTTTACCGTACAAACCGCCCGCCTTGTATTGGGCGGGGGTGCGGGGTGAGACTCGTAGTGGATAGCACCCCTCCTGTAGGCGGATCGGTGTGATCGTGTCGGGAGACGCGCTCTTTCCTCCTTAGAAGACTTCGCCCGGCGAGGCCGGGGAAGGGTTCCACAGCTTCGAGGGACCCCTCGCTGGCAGTATGAGCTCTACAGCAGGGGCTGCGCCAGACTCGGAGACGCAGGAGGGTACTATCCACTTACTTGGACTCCAGTCGTATGGTAGGGTTTGGGACGGCGGCCACCGTTTCCGGCTCTACTCGGGCGGGTACAGTTGTACAACCTCTCGCAGTGTTAAACCTATAGCTATAGTCCGTGTCCACTGGTTATGGACAGTCCTCTGATCTCTCACCTGGCTAGACTCTTTTCTTGTGCTTCTTCTCTCCCCTGAGTGTGTGAGCCCGGCCTGTGGCCGTTGAGATGTGGGGATAGGAGAAGGTGGGTCCCACATCGCAGATGAGAGTTGGGAGCTGGATCGTGGTTGTGATTCAGTGCTTAGGTGTGGACATCCTTGTTGAGGGGTGCGGACCCCGGAGGTGTGGACCTCAGAGGTGTGGACCTCGAGGGTGTGGACCTCCCGGAGGTGTGGACCTCGCTGCTTATTCTGCATACCTTGATTGTTGCTACCGCGTTGCTGCATGCATAACTTTCTATAGCCCAATATAGGTTTTATCCATGCATATTAGATTCAACCACCGCTTTTGCTCTTTGTTGGGAAGCTGACATGACCTACCCGCTTATCGGGTAGATGCTGGCATTTCAGACTCGGTGACCGTCTACGACTACAACTTCTGTGACGAAGGTGGGAAGACTAGAGCTGGTCCTATGCTCAAGTTTGCCTGTGGAGCTGGAGACGCTTCACTTATGTAGATCCGCTGCGTAGGTGTTTTACCTTTCTTCATTCAGTCCTGTTGGACTTGTACCCGGCTTGTGCCGAAGAGTTGTACTCTGATGTTGTAATAATAATATTATGTATTTCTTCTTTTATTCCCGTGTTGTATGGATTTGTACCACTTAAGACAGGGATTGCACGTGATAGCCTCTCCCTGGGACTATCACGGAGGTGCAAAGAGTCGGGTTTCCGTTCGCGGAAAGTCAGGTCGTTACAGGTGGTATCAGAGCCGTACTTGACCTTAGGACGAGCCCTAGCAATGGTCGATAGTTTAGGACAACCTAAATATCCTTGATTGAGTATATACCCCTTGACTTCTATATAAACCCCTTGAAATCTACTATATCTCCTTGAGTTCTCACTAACCGACTTACTAACAACCGCTCCACGTAGTTGGTGACCTAAGGAGAACAACAGATGACACATGTTTCAAGACCCTACAGCTCTACAGACGAATGTCTGATGCAAGAGAGGGACAACTACTGCAGTGACACCTGTGAAGATAGAGTACGAAGATGAGATGAAGTTGAACCTACTGGACTCACTTGGAATATCCCATGTGACTATTTTACGCCAACACAATTGTCCCTACCTTGGATCTCAATCTATCGAAGGTTGATCAGACTTCTCCCGTAACACATGAAGTCTGCATACAGGTGAAGCTACAACAACAAGATGCACCCTTCCACCCCTTGCTTGAAATGCAGCTTGGATGACACCAGGTGCCTACTCCGAGGATACTGAGGAGTAAAGACTTTAACTTCAAGCGTGCCAATGCAAGAAACTCGTGGTCTACTATATGGAACCGGCACACATAAACTTGGATGTAGGAGTCGAAGACTCCTGAGATGCTGGTAGCTCAGCAGTTGGAGGAAGACCCAAAGACTCGAAGCGATATGGATAGCCAAATCGCAGAGGATTAAGATATTAAAACGAGTTGTAGCTACAGGAGGAGAACAATTGATTGAACGGTCAAGTTAGTACCAACCTACAAGCGAGCATCACATACTCGGAATAACAGCTGGATAATTGACCTTATGGAATTTCCCCTTGGTAAGAAGTGTGAATCAGGGATGCTTGCTATGGGAACAAATGAGAAACATGGGGGCATAGATTAAATTAGACAGAAAGCACCCCCTTCTGCAAGGATAATCCCATGAGAGTCAGCACGAAGAAGAGTTTCACCAACTTACTTCGGAAAGATCAGTGCCGAAGCAGCAGATGACACGCGTTCTTTCAAGTGCTCTATGGCTAACATTAGGAAAAATCCCTCGAGTGCCCACGATATACTAGTATGTTTACGCCGGTGTAACCTCGAAGGTCTTAGGAGTCTGCCTCGAGAAACACATTTGTTTTGGTGCATTGCTTGAGTGGTTGGATCTTTTTTGGTCTTATTGTTGTTATGCCTCTTCATGATTGTGTGTAATTGTATTGAGTGCTTATGCTTGCTAGATCTTTAGATGACTCCTTTAGAGGCCTTATCTACCCATCCTACAAGATCAAGCTAGCAGAACAAAGATCGATGTGCTCAAGCCAACTTAACAAGCTCAAACTTCAGAAGACGTGAAGAAATTCTTGCAACCTCGACAATTCAGACCAAGACTTCGGATGAAATACTTTATGAACATTGGACTCAAGTTCGTAAGCCAGAAAATTAGTACCTCAAGGTTTGTAACTTTTGAAGCTCGAAAGTGCATGTACCTCTAAGGGAGCATATGATGATTAAGAAAAATTGAGTATCCTAAGATGTTAGAGGCACGTTTTGGATAATTTTTGTCGGAACTCGATTATCGGATAGAGGTGAAGTACTCCATATGGAACAACAATCAATAGGAGAAGTTTTAATCGAGTGCTTTAGCTTCCGTGAGGTACCTTATGAACGAATTGACCCGTATGGAGACTTGAAAGAACATGGTAACCTCATATCTTGGTAATGGATCCATCAATGAGAGCAACTAACACATCAGAAGAAAACCCAAGATAATGAGAAAGTGGATACAAGCGCATCAATCTCTCCACAGACGGACAATCACACATGTTTATGGAATTGCGCCCCTGACCACGTAATCGGAAGTAACAAATCCTTGCATAAGGGATCATCCCTAAGTAGATGGTACCTCGACCTGGAAGGTATTGTTGAGGTTCTGTATTTGATTCGGGTGACTAAACTCAAAGGATATAAGATTTGCACTACACGAGCAGTCATCCTAGAGTCATTCTTACTGGATTAGCCTCTCTTACGCCCCTAGGTAGTTGACTTGTGATTACTAAGGAAGCAGTAAACAGGTACGCACCACAAGGTGTGCTTTTGGAATAGGATACCTGAAGGGTAACTAAAGGGATCACGAGGTCGATGATTGGAGTAAGATGTGAAGATCAGTCGATCCAACTTTTAGAATAAACAAGTAACGAAGAAACTCTACGCGACACTACCTTTTGGATCGGTGGAAAGGAGAATTTCTCCAACAACCACTAGACTCAAGTGATCAGTTCGACCTCGCGGTGGAACCTACCACCCTATTGGAAAAGAAGTAATAAAAGGTTGAGAGCAAAAGTGAGGAAAAATGCTCACCTAAACGGGTGTCATTATTGGGAATTGTGGAATAAGCATGGCAAAGCCATAAAGACATGAATATTTCCAGGATACCTAAAGGTGAGAATACCATCATGAGGAGTAACTAAAAGGAATGGTAAAGGATCAAGGTCTACTCTAAGGCTGCACAAGTGAATCGATCCCTCCGCGAGGTTATGATAACTACAGACGTTCTGAGGAATTAAATATGCTTCGATGGTATTCCTAAGGGAGGACATCAACCATGCATCCTGAGTTTGTCAAACATGCATCAGAAAAATAGATGTGACTTTGTCGAGATGGTCCATCTGAAGAAGTTGGAATCAAAAGGACTAGTGTGAGATTTCGGATGGATAGAGCCACCCACATAGTCGAGGGTGTCGCAGACGACCCCTCTTAACATGGACTATCATGAATGGAAAGTAACCATTCATAGAGTTCATGACCTTGGACATGTCTAACATCGCTAGCATCCTAACGAGAACAGTAGCGGACGTGCTGAGCCAACAAATGGATTACAACGTAAAGGACATACGAAGTTGGTAAGGATTACTGGACCCTCAAAGAGGAAGGAAGTTATGTTCACCCAGGTTCTGATAGGTGCTGAGAGTGCGCGCCATAGGGGTGTGATTGAACTAATTCTTTGGAAGACCAAGCTATCTACTTATGGATTAAGAGATGGACTAAGAAAAGGGGGAACCTAGCCTGTAGTTAGAATTTCTCACGTATTCGAACCAGAGAATAATCTTGGGATATATATGGATGATATTATGAGAGTCTTATGGATGCTACCGACAGAGGACATATAATACCACTCAACATTGAAGGCCCCCGTCGGGAAACCAGATATGTTGAGACTAAGCACTCAGGGAATCTTGGAATAAACACGTCGTCAAGTCATCAACATTGGGAAGCTCAACTTAAAGAAGAAACAGAAGGCATACCGAAGTGAAGACCCTCACCACACCTTGTATGAGCTTAATCTCGAGGACGAGATTCTCGTG
The DNA here is from genome assembly GCA_947561735.1 of Cenchrus americanus. Classification (NCBI taxonomy): domain Eukaryota; kingdom Viridiplantae; phylum Streptophyta; class Magnoliopsida; order Poales; family Poaceae; genus Cenchrus; species Cenchrus americanus. Next base: position 197,463,001 of record OX387242.1, read on the forward strand.
AGGGGGGTGGAATGTAACATACCAGAAATTTCATTGTTTTCCCATGTGTGAATTTTCGCAAAAATTTAAAACTTTTTGTTTGAACTTGTGTGCTACCAAGTTTGAACCCAAATTGCTAGCCACTCATCTTAAATTTTATATAATTAAAAACCATATAAAAACTATTTCTAAGATTACGGTATAAATTGTGAGTTGGAGTTCCTTGGATTTTATTTTGGAGTTTCAAATTGAGTGAAGTTTGAATTTGAATTCTTTCCAAATTCAAACTATATGATCTGTATAAATGCAAAACCTATTTTACTAACCCTACTCGGACCAAAAGCCTACTAACAGTCTAACCCAGCCCGCCGTTCTAACCAGGTCGGCCCACCTTTACCTCCCTGTGTGCAACCCACCACCGGCCCAGCTACCGTGATCCAACAGCTCCACCGCGGCCCAACCTAGCCCACCTAACCTTCCCTCTATCTTCTCTCACCGCCAGGCGGGACCCACACACGGGCCGCACCTGTTCTTCTTCCTCCCCCCTCCGACCCCGAGCGGTGCCACCGCACCGCGAGCCGCGCCGCTCCACGCGCGCCCGCACGCCGGCCACGCCGCCGCCGAGCAAGCGCACACGCCGAGCAGCTGGCACGCATGCCTAGGATGGCCCACGCACCCCCTTTCCCTCTATTCACTCCTTTGCCCCTGGCAATCTCAGCACGCAAGCCGGCCCGCGCGCTGCGCCTTCGCCGCCAAGGAAAGGGAGGGGGAACAACCTTGCCCCACGCTGTCCCCTGGCTCCCTTGACCCACGCGCACCCAAAGACCCAGCAGCCGAGTCCCAATAGGCCTCTCCGCCAGTTGGGGACCTTTTCCCCTTTGGCCGCTCTGTGCCGCGACCGAGAGATGAGCAGGGGGAGAGGGAGGAGAAGGGAGGGAGACGGGAAGCCGTCACGCGCTTCACCACCGCGTCGTCTTGCCGGTGCAGAAGACCTTGGAGCCGGAGCTGGACGTGTAGCAGAGAAGCCGTCCGCGGGCGGATGGAAGCCGGAGCGAGAGGGACCTAGACGCGTCGCCGTCGAACTTCGTCGCCGTCGTCCACATCTACACCAGCGCGGCCATCACTGCTTACGCCTACACCATCGCCCCTCGGTGAGCCTCGCCGCTCGCCCTACTTCTCCACCCGTGGGGAGCGCACCCCGCCGCCGCGGCCGCCGGTCTTCGCACCGTGCAGCTCCGCGAGGGCGCCGACGCGTTGCACCCAAGCGCGAGTCGTCTTTCGCCGCTTAAACCTGGTCTATCAGCTCCGCCTCGATGTTTTTCCCTGTGCTGTTGCTCCTGGCCCAGATTTCGTGCCGCGCAGGATGCCTAGCGCCGCCGCCGCGGATCACCCCAGACCCGCACCGGGCGACATCGCTCTGCATCTGCCGCGCCTCGCCAACACGTTCCACGCTGAGCCTTGAAACTCTTGCCTATGATATGGTCGTCGTGCCTTTTGGTTTCGATGCGTACTGATGTTGCCGTTCGCCATCGTGCCACTCACCGCGACCCTGGCTCCCCAGCCTCGCGCACGCTGGTTACCAGCGCTGTGGCCGAGAGCGTTCTGGCGAACGCACGCGTGACCGGGACCGAGCACACCAGTGCGCGTAGCAACGAGGAAGCCCCATGCCCGTGGGCATCATTTTCCTGGACGCGCGCCTGTCGGGATCGCCGCGCGCCGCGCCTTCTACCGCATGCCGCGTCGCGCCGCTCCTCGCCGCCCCGCCACGCGCGCACCCCCGGTCTACAACGTGTCATGATGGCACACCCCGCGTCGAGCCGCTTGAGCCGCCCCGACGCCGCCCTCGTGCTGTGGTCCGGCCTTCGCGCCGAGTTGCTCTCTCTTCAGGTGAACGCGTCGCCACCACCGCCGTAGCCAAGCCTCGCCGCCGGCGGGCCATTCCAGCCTGCCGCTCCTTTGAGGAGTTTCGCCGAACACCTTGTGTGCGCCCCTCACCCAACCTGGTTGGAGCCACACACACTGACCCACACACACGCCTGGCCACTCGAGCCACAGAAGATCCCGCGGCCGCCAGGCGAGCGAACCCCAGAGGAGATCAAGGGTCGATTACGGACTTCGCCAGCGAAAACCCTTAGGTGGGACTATGGTGGCTTGCCGCCTATTAAGGCCCATGCAACCCCAGCTGACCCAGATGTTTACCCAGCTGAACCGTGTAGAGGAGTTCGGGGTGGCTCGGTAGACTTCATTCTCTGGGCCAGTTGTGCCAAACCTATTGGGCCACTTTCGGCCCACTAACTCTTTGGGCCCAACTTCGGCCCACTAAACTTGCTGACTGCTGACGTCATGCTGACATCAGCAATATTTTAATAAAATTATTTTCTGATTTGTAAAAGGTTTTAATAAATGTTTTATAAATCCCTTTCCTTCAAAAATTCATAACTAATTTTCCGGAGATCCGAAAATTATGAAACCACTTGCGTTGGTTTCACAATTTCGAGGCGCTCGCCGCTATCTTGTCCTTCTCTGCTCTTGTCCTTGAACCGAGCCCCTTTTAGCCCTGCGTTCTTGGTGTAGGAATTGTGGCCGCAACCCGCCACTGAGCTAATGTGGGTCTGGGACGCCGGAGCCCCGCAACTAGCCATTGTCGTGCCGCGGGCAAGAATCCTACCCCATGTTCGCATCGCTTACCTTTTCTACACCTTTATCTTCCCTCTTTGCTACTTCACGCATAACCTCTCTCGCTCCACTTGGCTTCGTGTTGTGAAGCGTGTACCGTGCCATGTGCTTGAAACCAGGATGTCGCACGTGATGGACGGCCGAGTCGTGAGTAGAGGCCTCTGCTTCACGCTCGGCAACCCCGAGCCGCAACCTAGCTGCCCTGCCATGGACATTGCCGCATCATCAGTACAAGCCTCGTAGCGCTCTTAAACGCACTTTACCTCATCGCCACCCGATGTCAGCCACAAGATGATCCTTTCATCCCGTCTGAGCTGTCGCCGCATATCTTGGCATGATAATGCCTTTTCTAGTTATCTTTGCTTCACTCTGCTTTCATCACTCTTCGCGCTACCGCTTTGATCATCCAAGAGCTAAAACCTAGCAAGTACTTGATCTCAGCCTCTCCGCTTTCCTGCTTGCAGGCTTGATTACCTAAGATCTTAGCCGTAAGACCCGTAAGCTAACTTTGAACTAACTCTTGATCCTACCCTGTTTACTAGTATATAAAACTAGTTGCTTAAACTACTTTTGTTTTAAAACCAATTGCTCTATTTCTTATTAATTAAACCTGTGCTGCTTGTATTTACTCTGGAGTTTATTCGGATCTTCTAAATTGGTTCTTGCTGATGTTTTTGCATTAGATGAATGCTCGTTATTTATTTCCACGTCGCATCTCGTGTAGGCTTGTGCTCTTGTTGAAGACCCGAGCTGCGACGTCTGAGGAGACGTGACTACCCCGACTTTGCCCGAGAGGGCGCTCAACCTCTACTACTCTACGACGACTACCGCGCAGGTGTCATGTCACTCCCAACCATGTAGAACCCATGCATGCTAGTAGTTGCTAGTGCTATATTTATGTTACTTGATTTGATGGATTGCATAGCCATTTGATTAGCCTTGCCTTGTTATTTGATATATCCTGATTCCTTGCTTTACCTACCTCGGGGCTAGCTACAGACCCCTAGCTAGTCCCATATACCAACTATCCATATTTTTGTTGCTTGATTATGGATGGTATTCTGGGCTTGGACTGAGATGTGGGAGATCTCGGTGTGTTCTAGCGTGAGTTCTGGGTGTGTTTCCCCTTGACGTGTTTCTGGCGGGAGCGAGCTGTTCGGTTACTTGAGAACGCCTACCTCGGGGAGATGCGATCTGGCCTCTCGCCCGAGCGGTGTGTCGGACGGGATGGAGATGGTGAGTGCTCGCTCTCGGCCCTTAAGGACCGATCGTCAGTTGACCTTGCTTCAGTGGACTTTTACCGTACAAACCGCCCGCCTTGTATTGGGCGGGGGTGCGGGGTGAGACTCGTAGTGGATAGCACCCCTCCTGTAGGCGGATCGGTGTGATCGTGTCGGGAGACGCGCTCTTTCCTCCTTAGAAGACTTCGCCCGGCGAGGCCGGGGAAGGGTTCCACAGCTTCGAGGGACCCCTCGGCCGGCGCATGAGCTCTACGGCGGGGGCGCGCCGGACTCGGAGACGCAGGAGGGTACTATCCACTTACTTGGACTCCAGTCGTATGGTAGGGTTTGGGACGGCGGCCACCGTTTCCGGCTCTACTCGGGCGGGTACAGTTGTACAACCTCTGCAGAGTGTTAAACCTATAGCTATAGTCCGTGTCCACTGGTTATGGACAGTCCTCTGATCTCTCACCTGGCTAGACTCTTTTCTTGTGCTTCTTCTCTCCCCTGAGTGTGTGAGCCCGGCCTGTGGCCGTTGAGATGTGGGGATAGGAGAAGGTGGGTCCCACATCGCAGATGAGAGTTGGGAGCTGGATCGTGGTTGTGATTCAGTGCTTAGGTGTGGACATCCTTGTTGAGGGGTGCGGACCCCGGAGGTGTGGACCTCGGAAGTTTTGACCTCGAGGGTGTTGGCCCTCCCGAGGGTTTGACCCTCGCTGCTTATTCTGCATACCTTGATTGTTGCTACCGCGTTGCCGCATGCATAACTTTCTACGACCCAATATAGGTTTTATCCATGCATATTAGATTCAACCACCGCTTTTGCTCTTTGTTGGGAAGGCGACATGACCTACCCGCTTATCGGGTAGATGCCGGCATTTCGTACTCGGTGACCGTCTACGACTACAACTTCTGTGACGAAGGTGGGAAGACTAGAGCTGGTCCTATGCTCGAGTTTGCCTCGTGGAGCCGGAGACGCTTCGCTTATGTAGATCCGCTGCGTAGGTGTTTTACCTTTCTTCATTCAGTCCTGTTGGACTTGTACCCGGCTTGTGCCGAAGAGTTGTACTCTGATGTTGTAATAATAATATTATGTATTTCTTCTTTTATTCCCGTGTTGTATGGATTTGTACCACTTGAGACAGGGATTGCACGTGATAGCCTCTCCCTGGGACTATCACGGAGGTGCAAAGAGTCGGGTTTCCGTTCGCGGAAAGTCGGGTCGTTACAAACATACTCGTAGGGAACCACTTGTTGGATTCCCTCCAAACGGAATGATAAACTTTGCACCCCCTCATCAAGGATAGGCGCCATAGTCATCAAGATTTCCAAGGCAAACTCCTTGTGGGTGTTTGCTGACACCCCGTTGGAGAATTGCATCCATCCAAGGTGCCCCAACATATAATGTATGTCCGTGCAGAAACCCAAATAATTGAGTGCTTGATCGTCGAAATCGACATTTGCCACAAGACTCTTCTCGAGACGATAGAGTTTCTCCTCCTCCTCCTCCGACAATATGATGAAGCCATATGCGGAATACCGCGGAGTGTATGGAGGTGGCGCGGATGAACGGGTTGATCGACGAGGTGGGACGGGCGGCTCCTCCGTATGCCCTTGAGGTTCAGTAAACCTCATGGACGTGCTCCTTGTTGCCCTCATGCCACCGAGGAGGAGAGTGTCGTTCCTCCTTGGCGGTGTCATGTCCTCCTCCGTGCTCCGAGGAGACTCGGAAACCGAGTGCCTCCTCGAAGACTTCGTCGAAGACGGCTTGGATGACGATGACCCCTTCTTCTTTGTGAAGAGACTTGTGGTTTTCTTCCACATGATTGCAGCACTCTTCTCTCTACTAAAATTCTGGGTTGCAACCGGTAACTAGGCACTTAAAAACTTACTTCGGAATGTGGACTTTGAGTGGATTAAAGGTCTGTATTGCTTGAGCTATCAAGCTTGGGAAGGTTGGCTACATCTACGGTGGTTCTGGGCACGAAAACTTGAGCACACAAACTGAGTAAGGAGAGGGATGCTTGCCTTCCGAAGACGGGAGCCAGGGGGCTCCTTTTGTAGGGGAGGCCGGCTGGCCTGGGCCGGCCAGCCTAGGGTGCCGCGTGCTCCTCCCTACCTCGGCTTTCTCCCAACACAATCATTTCTCCTCCATGACCTCCTTGCCTGCGTGCTCCACGAGTTGCACTACCCAAACGCTCTCGTCCACTCCTTTTCTTGCATTACTGATCCTTCCACTTGATGCTTCATGCTTTGAGTCATGTCCATGCTCCCTTGCTCCACTTGCATCACATGCCACCATGAATTTCCTGCAAAGTTATGCTTGCTGCCCACCCATGCTTGTCCTTTGCATGTGGTCTTGACGAAAGTTGATGAAAGGGCATCCAATGGTGCATGCATGATTAACTAAAACTAGATTGCCTCCCTCTAAGTGTGTTTAAGGTTAAGCACTCCTCTAATTTCAAAAATTAAAAATATTTTCAGAGCTATGGAAAAGCTCAAGCATAAATTTAGAGAAGTTATTAAACCATTAAAAACAAATGTAAGTCGAAAATATTTTCCGACTACGTTGATATCGGTCTCACCGGTATAGCTTGCCTCCATTGGTTGAGAGAAAACTTTTCCCGACTTGATCATGGGGGCATAGGTTTAGGTTCTAATTTTGGCTAAATGAGAGAGATTTTGAATAAAATAAAATTAAATGAGGCTTAGAAAAATTCTAATCTTAGAGAAACCATGGATATAGATTTTAAACCAACCAAAAGTTTAGTTTCTAGGTTCACGCGAGTTCTACCACGTGCTGAAATTTAATTAACACCTAGATAAAAGTCGTGGCTCTACTCGTGTGTTTTTAGTATGAAAATCAAGTCAACCATGACATCATAATGAGGATGAATGGTTGAGTTAGGTTCTGAATTTATTTGGTTGTGGTTTATCGAAAAGAAACAAACAAACACATAGGAGGGTTCATGTAAAGGGTTTATGATCAAGCAAAATATTCAACCAAGAATTATGTCTCTAATATTGTTCAACCACTTCTAAGTCTAATGTATTTGCGTAATAAAATTCAAAACTAAATTATTTAAAAAGACTCGAAAAACCTAGAATTGGGTTGTCCTCTTGGTAGCTTATTCTTGACTTGACGAAACGGGTTGCCTCCCGCCTAGCGCTTCGTTTATATTCCATAGCTAGACTTCTTCACTTGATTACTTCGGATCAACGCTCTTTGAGGGTGTAGCAATCTTGGTTATCCACTTCCGCACCATCTTGGGCACGGGCTTATCTTCCGACTTAGTCATTTTTTTGGTCTTCACAGGCGGCTTTTCTTCTTTTGTCTTGACGGATGCGACACCTTCCTTGATTTTCTTTACGTCCTTCTTCTTTGGCTCTTTCTTCTTTTTCAGCCCTTCCTTCTTCCTTGGTTCTTCCTTAACAATGTGACGATGAGGTGGGACATCTTTAACTTCAATCATATTGCATGCCTCGAGTCGTGGTCGGAACTTGAAAGAACTCCTTTCTCCGTTGATATCGAACATGATCTCCCCCTTGCCAACATCAATAGTAGCTCCCATGGTCTTGAGGAATGGCCTCCCAAGGATGAGCGGCACCTTCTCCCTCTCTCCCATCTCGAGCACCACGAAGTCGACGGGGATGAAGTGGTGTCCGACCTTCACGGGTACATCTTCGGTGATGCCCAAGGGATAGCGAATGGAGTTATCTCCCAACTCCAAACACATACTCATAAGCTCCAACGGTAGGCGTAGCTTCTCGAACACATCCCTTGGCATGACGCTCACACTTGCTCCAAGGTCGCATAACGCCTTCTCGAAATTGAATGAACCAACGGAACATGGAATCGTAGGGCATCCGGGATCCTTTTGCTTCTCTAGCCCATTAGCAATATCGGCACTACACTCCTCAGACATCTTGACAAGATCTACCCCGAGTGTTGCTATCTCATATTTATTTGCAAGTATGTCTTTAAAGTAATGAGAATATGTAGGTACTTTTTGGGCATCTAATAATGGCATGTTGATGCTAAGTCTACGCACAACCTCCACAAACTTCTCAAAGTGGTTGTCAAGTTTACCTCGGAAGTAGCGTGGCTTGAGTTGTGGTATCCTCATGTCTTCTCCCGGCATCTCAAACTCGGGCCTTTGGTGATGACCCCCGTAACTTTCTCCTTAGCAATCTCCTCCGCCTCGGCGGATGTTTTAGGCTTCCTTGCTCCCGCGGGGTGTTCCGGATCGTCGGTCTCCTTTCCCGAACGTGTTTGAATGGCCTTCGCCGATTCGGGACCTTTAGGTTGTCCCGGAAGCTTCCCTTCATCATTAGTGAGGTGGCCCGCGAGTTGTCCAACTTGCGTCTCGAGCATCTTCATCATGTTGAGCACTTGATGGTTGGAGCTTCCGACCTCCGTCACTTTGCTATCGATGTTCTCCAACACCTTGTCTATGGCTTTGAACTTGGTGACGGTGTCCTTGTTGATCTTAGCTTGCTCGTCCATGAATTCCTTCAATTGTATACGAAGCGGAACCAAATTCGGAATGGATGAGCTTGCATTAAATTGAGGTCTACCTTGCCCGTAGCGGAAGTTCGGCAATTCTCCCTTCCTCATGTAGTCGAGCACTTTGGCTTCCTCCGGACAATCTTTGTGGACATGGCCATACTCTCTGCACTCTTCGCATGTGGATCTTGCTTCGACAGCCTTCAAGTCTTGAGCCTCTTTCTTCTCTATCTCCATCTTCTCCAACCTCCTCATGAGTGAATCAATCTTGCCTTCAAGTATGTTCTCCTTCTCCACTTGCAAGACTCCCTTGACATTCCCCGTGGGTTGAACCGGATGTAGGCGTCCAGATGACGCCCATGTGTCATTATCCGCGACCTTCTTGAATAGAGTGAAAGCTTCTGTCGGTGTAAGCTCGATGATAGATCCTCCCGCCGATGCATTGATGATCGTCCTTGACGCCATGGTGAGTCCTTGATAGAACTTTTGCACGAGGTCTTCTTTCGGGAACTTGTGATGTGGAACCGCTCGAGTGTACTCATTGAAGCACTCGAATGCCTCCGAGATAGTTTCCGTAGGATATTGAACAAAGGCGGCAATCTTATTACGCAAACTTTGAGTTTTACCCGGCGAGTAGTATTCCTTCATGAAAGCCTTCATCAACGTGTTTCAATTTTGCACCGTCTCTGCCGGTTGAGAGTGGAACCATTGCAAAGCCTTTCCGAGTAGTGAGAACGGAAAAAGCCTTGCCCTCATTTGATCTTGAGTCACCCCATCCATGTTGAAAGTTTGACATAGTTGAATGAATGCTTGGAGGTGAAGGTTCGGATCCTCTTTACCGGTGAAGGGTGAATGTTGCACCATGCGGATAGTTGAGGTCTTGATCTCGAACGGTCTACAGATCTCCTCAAGATTCAAGATTGGTAGGTCGATGATGTCTGGGGTGCATAGCTCCCCAATTTTGCGCTCTTGCGGTTGATCACCCACCGGTGGAAGTCGATTCTCCCGAGGACTTTGAGGTGGTGAATTCTTCGGAGATTCCTTCGATCCTTTGTCTTCTGACTTCGAATCTACAAAATCCAGCTTTTTAGCTTGATGTGCTTCGCGTCTCCTTAGCCTGTAAAGTTTTTCTGGATCATCCACAAAATTATCGGGTTTGTTGGAGAGGTAGCCGTCCATCTCCTATTAGGGTTAGCAATAAACAAAATATGCAAAAAACTAGAAAGTAAAAATAAATCTATGAAAACTAGGGTAAGACAAACCAGATTAGATTTATTTTAAGGATGATCAAAGTTTAATTGATGCAAAAAGAAAAAAAACTAAAAGAAAACTGAAAATCACAAAAAAGCAATAAAAGATCAAATCTTGATCACTTGTTCCCCGGCAACGGCGCTTGAAAAATGGCTTGTTAACAGTTAATAGTTGTATCAAAGTTCGTTTAGACTTGCAAGCGGACAAGTCTCCCATCGTAGTCAAGGGACCCTTCTTCGCTCGAGTGGTGAACCCAAGGTATCGAATCCGTGGAACAAATGTGTGACAAAAAAGATGATCTAGTAAAGCCAAGTAACTTCAATCTTTGGTAAAGAGAAACCCTAATGCATCTAGATAAATAACACAAAACTAATCTAATCTACTAAAGACCGGAGGTAACAAAGATAGATAGGGTAGATAAACCGATCTAGAGAGATCGGGTTAAGCCTTTTGTTGAAGTTCCAAGCAAAGAAGAAGTAGCAAATCGAATCTCATTAAAAGCTTCTTTAAATCGTGGTTTCCCGTCCGACTCCGAAAACGCCCGCCTTTCGGAACCCCCGTTCTGTCACAACGTATTCCTATTCATGCGGGTAGTCTAGGGCGAGTCCAAGGACAAGTCGAGTTCTTTCGGAAGATCCGGCGTGTACCTCTAGCCACCACGGCTACAAGAACACCCTATGTGATCTATCTCGAGAATAGATCTAGAATAAGCAAAGCCGATCGAAAAACGAAGACATCGAAGAAACACTTGATCGCTAGAAATCAGATTCAACTTGATAATTCAACTAGTACAATGATACATAAACAAGATCACCACCAGGATCCTACCTTGATCTTGCTTCTAGCTTCGGGAACTCCGACATGGTCTTCCTTGCAAGGTTCCCACGTCGGCTAGGGTAACCCTAGTCAACTAGCTTAACCCTCTCCTCTCCGGGATGGTGTCCCTCTCTTCTCTGCTCCTCGGCGGCCGATGATGAATTGATCGATGCGTGGCTCTCGTCCCCGGGGCTATAAATAGCCCGAATGGCGGCTAGGTCAAAGGAGGGGGCAAATGGGCCCTAGACTGGCCTGGGCCGGCCGGCCTGGGCCGACTGGCCTGGGCCCATCCAGGCCCAGTTCCCGGCCTCCTTCGCGTGGTGTCGGTTCCCAAGTCTTCTAGATCCTTCCCCCTTCTGCATGTAGGCCCTTGTCGTCAGTTTCTCTCCGAGTTGGACGTAGCTCCTTGTCCCGCAAGATTCAGCACTTTTCTGGTTAGGTCCTCGGAGTTTGTCATCTTCTCGGGTTAGGTCCCTGGCTACTTGGAGTCAAGTTTGCTTCATTGCATAACTTGTACGGGGCTTCAAGGTCTTGTCACAAGGTGCTTGATGAACTTATCCGGGAAGTCTTGCTTTCAACGCTAAAACCCTGCATAAACACTAAACTCCAAAACCGACATGCACAAGTGAACTTGTTATACCACGTGGGTTAGTATCAATGGATAAGGTATAAAACTTATGCAACACCGAAGGTAAACTCATGGCTAGATTGACGGATTTTCACCGTCAACACCAGCCCGCACGCACTCGTGCTTTCGCACTCAATTCACCGGAGCAAGCGCGGTCGCGGGCCACTGAGCCTCGCGTTGCCGCCTGCCATCGCTGGAGTCCCGCCCACGCCCACACGTTCCACGGCTCGACTCCAGGTGAGTCACTGGTCACGATCGAGCCCTATCCCGTCCCCCTCCGGCCGTCGTTCGCCGGAATTGCGCCGGCGAACCTCGCGGTGGAGCCCAAGGGCTCAATTGCTTGCCCTCATTTAGTTCCAGGGTCTTTTCTGCTAACTAGGGGCTGATCCGTAATAGTTTTGAAAGTTCCAAGGGGTTTCGTGCATATTGATTCTTCAACCCCCAGTTGAATTTGCCTACAACTTGTAAAATCCGTAGGAATTCATAGAAAAATTAGAAAATTATGAAACCAATTTTGCTGGATGCGTTGTGATGAACACTACCTTTCCTAGAAAGGCCGTAGGAATTCATAGAAAAATTAGAAAATTATGAAACCAATTTTGCTGGATGCGTTGTGATGAACACTACCTTTCCTAGAAAGACTTGGTATACTTTTGAGTTATAGATTTTCAATAATAAATAGAAAACAGTGGAACATATTTGTGCCATAGCTCATAATCTACTAGGATACATGAGTTGAGCTTTGGATATGTTATACTCTATGTCATGTTTGTTCACCACACTAAAAGTTGCACAAAGTTACTGTAGGAATCTTTTTATATAAATTATCTTGTGATATTGGCAAATCTGCCTAGATGATTTTTGTAGCTTAAAATATAATTATTCTTGAGCCCAACTTCTGCTATTGTCATGTTATACCAAAATGCACCTCTGGTGAATTTATCCTGATTTTATCTCTGTTAGAAATATTATTTCTTAATTTATGCTTGTTTTTAATCAGAAATGTATATGTCAAAATCTATAATAGCTATAGGTGTATTTGTTGGTTCCCTGGGCTTGTTTTGGGCCAAAGCATGTGTAGGAGAAAGTTTGGTCTTATTGCTGCTGTATTTATTTTTATATGTATTAATCCTTTAAATGCTAGCTAGAAATGCCTTTATTTATGTGCATTTAAATTCAGTGGTGCAAAACTAGTTGCTTGCTGTCCAAAGGAGTGTTCCTGGTCATTAGGACCAGTGGGCACTGTTGGGCAAGTTTGAAGTGTGATTGATTGATTAAAAGGGTGCAAACTAGATTAATCTAGTGAAGGGAAATTAGGAAAAACAAATCCCTTCATGCATGAGTTAAGTAAATGAATTAGGAAAGTACTTTGTGGCATAAAAGCAACTTTTCCTTGCTGTTTGTATTTAAAGTAAATATTCTTTTATAGATCTTTTATAGATATGCACACAATCACCTTAAAGAGAAGACTAAATAAGCTTTTGATTATCTTTTAAAAGGTAAAATGTTTTAATACGTTTGTTAAGGTGAATATGGCCAACCATGTACTCCCAGTGGCTGTTTAGTACTGTTTTTGAATTAAATTAAATTAATCACCCTCCTAATCACTACATTGCATTCCCCGTGTAGAAGTCCCCGACGGTAGCTACACGCTCGTACCGGCTGACGAGGACGAGGGAGCAGGAGGAGACGTGCACTACGTGACCGTAGAGCAAGACCCGGACCAAAGTACGGAAGGTTGTCTGTCTACTTGTGCTGACGAAGGCAAGCCCCGGTTTAACATCCACATATGTTTTACTTTTAAAGTTTTCTCATGTTCTCTCTTGAATTACTATGTGCATTTACGTTTAGGAGTTGAATGGAAACTTGGATGCATTATCCTTAAGTATCCTTTGATTGTTTTTACTAGCCTATGGTTACGCTAGTTGCTATGCTATAAGGATACGGTACAAGTCGAGTGATGTTCATCACTCGTGAGAATAGGATCTCCTTTATGGAATCACCCTATGAATTAATGGATTGCTTATGTGGTAAGAGCATGGGATTTGGGCTCCGGTCCAATGGCTTCGTTAGTTAAGTGTTTGAAAGTACTAAACACTTGTCGGAAATTGGCACGGTAAGCCTAGTACCTAAACGAGGCGGTACAGGGTTTTACTATCACTACTCTTAGGGTTGCGGCCCCAGGCTCGCCACCCGAGTGCATGCGTGAGGCTGGGTGACCTTAGTGGCGTAGCCCAGATAAACCTTGTACTTAAGACCGTGAGATATTATCCCCAAACCGAAGAATGACGGGAACCGCCTGGTTGGTGAACTCTTAGTGAGGGCACCTCCCGTGTGTTTAGGTCCACCTTGCAAGGGTATGAATCAATCGATTGTCGGCCTCTCACCGTCATCTGAGACTACTTACCCGACTGGCCATGATATCCCTTTATGACGGAACTTTGTGAAGATTATTACTTTGAGTAATTGTTTGTACAACTTGATTGCAATAATTGCTTATCTAGTAATGATTACTTCTAATAGAACTTGAGCTAAAAAGTGAAAGTAAGGATTTACTACTTAGTAGCTTTTTGGCAAACAAACCCACAAGCCAAAAGCCATGCATGATTAGAGGTAAAGTCTTTCTTTTAGACGGGTAAGTCTTACTGAGTATTAGTATACTCAGCCTTGCTTTATAAATGTTGTTCCAGGTAATGCATGTGATGTGTGGCCCGGAGAACTTCCACCCGGCTGGGAGCTGGAATGGGTGGATGACGAGGAGTGATTACATCATGGACAGGCCTCCTATGATGTGATCGTATCGTTTACTTATCTTCCGCTGTTTTCAATAAACTCTGAACTATTTATTTTCATGTCAAAGAACTATGTTTGTAATGAGGGACCCTACGGGGATTTGATATTAATTTGTAAGGCACTCTGGACTCTCCTTCGTGGGAGTTTTAATGCATACGTTCGATCCTATTTGTGTTGTCAAGTAATTTACCGGGTGTAAACCCGGCAACACTCAACAGGATGATTCTTTATTATCGCTTAATGACCAAATGGAGTGGTTTAGGTGATAGCACGGAATTATCTCGGGTGGGGTTGTCATAATACCACAGTGGGCTACGGCGGTTTGACTTGCCGCCATAACCCACGACGGTTTGTCGCTAGCCGCCATGGCCCACGACGGTTGACCGACATGGGTCACGGCGAATGGTCGTCAAAAGTGTAAAATTTTCAAACTATTGTATATTTTTGCAAAATGATTTTAAAAAATAAAAAAATTCTAGCAGGAACCAGGGGCGGAGAAGGCCCAGTCCACACCTCCACATAGGTAATTTACTAGCTGGGTTGGGGCTCTCGTTGCAACAGTATAAATATCGCGTGGAGATTTCAGCTCAACTATTAGGGCCATGGCCCTACTGGCCGTGTATCCGCCACTGGCAGGAACAATGATTCCGCTACTTCCATGGATCTATGTGGGAAGGTGAGCAGGCCTCTCATGGACTGCACATCAGCGATGCTCGCGTAGCGATGACGGGGAGCTCCTAGCGGTCATCAGCAAGCTTGCAAGGTCCAAGCAGGTGAGTGACTTGGGTGACGCCGGCCATGCGTGGGCGGCGGCGGGCATCGTCCTGGGCGGTGTCGGCATGGCTATTGCCTCTCGGGGGCGCCGACGGTGTGGATTTGCACAGGAGAAGCTCGTACGCAGCAGGATGGAGAAGGGCATGGCGGCGCACCAGATCTAGAGAAGAGGAAAATTACGCCAGTGAGAAACGAGCCGTCCGCCCCCAACGCAGAATCAGTTGGTTTCGTGTCTCGAGCCGACGTCGACACCACGTCGTGCATGCGACCCGGTGTCCAAGATTTTCTTCTCTCTTCTCTAATTGCTATGCCACATCAGATTTTTATCTAGTTGACAGTCTAATTAATTGCTAAGACATCAGCTGACATGGAGGGTTAGCAGTGCCCTTAGTCTTGTAAACAAGACATTCATTAAGGCACTCCCAACCCAAACTCTACCCATAGAGTCCATGGATCCATGACTCTATCACAAGAACTATTACCCCTAATGTAGAATTTGTCCTAATAGTAGATTCTACAGATTAAGACATTTATTATCCAACACAAAAACAGGTGATCCGCTGTGGCATAAACCATGTGATCCGGTGTACATCTCCTCCTCCCCCGTATGTTCCACCATATACAACGCCTCCCTTGCATCCTCTTCCACCCGCGCATCCTTCTGCCGCAACAAACCTCTGATCCAGTCAGTTTGGTAATTCATACACAACTCCTACTTTCTTGAGCTGATTCAAGGAAAAGCAATGCACAGCCAATTCAAGGAAAAGCAATGCACCGGCAAATCGATTAACATGGAGGACGGCGTCATATCGATCTACACTGACACAAGTAAACATCAACGACGGAGTGCCACCCGTTTGTGAACAAAATTAGAGGAATTCGATTGGGGAACCCAGAGTCCAATCCAACCCCCTTCCGCATCCTCACCAACGGCCAGGCGGCAGCGAGGCCGTGGGCGTCGTGGAGTGTATGGCGCCATGTTCTCTTCTCGCTGCAGCACCTCGGAGACGATGCCGGATTTGACGAGGAGGCGTGGCAGTAGCGACTCGGAGAAGAAGATGGAATCGAAGGAGATCGAAGGGGAGGGGGCAGTATAGGGAAGCAGATTGCAAGAGAGAATAAGAATCGGAGGAGGATGAGGCGCGGTGGCTGCATTTACCTGATGCCAACGGGGGAGGGGGCGGCGGCGCCGCCTTCCCTTAGCGGCGGCGGACGGAGGAGCACCGGATCCATGGAAACGATGAGCTCCACCCAACGCGAGTCGCTCGTGGAGTCTATGGCCTGGATGTTGCCGAGGACTCGACATCCATATTGGAAACCAAGTCTTAATTTTCTCCCTCTTTCTTCAATAAATGCCGTACCACTTCAGCAAATTCTGTACATGGCAATGCAAATAATGACCATGAACTCTATCATAAAGTCAGGGTTAGGAGTGCCCTTAATATTCACATTTCTTATGCCTATGTATCCAATCTCGTGTTGAAGATTGAAAGATCACTCATCAAACCTAAGACAGTCATTAAGAGAATGAGTAGTTGGGTTGAAATAAGACTATCAAAAGAGATTTTTTAGATTTTCAAATAATCCTATCAAAAGAGAATGGAAGGAGTACTATTGATCACCATGAGATGTGATAATAAAAAATAAATCCTAAAAAATTTCTCAAAGTCACAAACATTGGATTGGATCCAAGAACAAACTCTAATTAACATAGTTGTTGGATTTATTATAATTTTAAAAAAGAAGATTTTGCCATTATAAAAAAAGTCTAAACTAACTCTCTAATATAAATTAACGCCTCACTATTGTCAATATAAACTAACCCATTTTTATCTAGTTTACTCATATGTCAATATCGAAAATAACTTAAATTAACAATGAATTCCCATCACAACTAACCGCACGTGCCATTATTAATAATAACTAAAGTAACCCAGTCTTAGCATTACACGGCGGAGTATGTCCTGCAAGTTGCACGGGTCATATAATCCCTCCGATTTGTTAAAAGAAGTCGTTTAGGACAGTGATACGGTCTACAAAACACAACTTTGACTTCTTTTCTCTATAAGAATATTTATTGAAAAATTATATATATATATATATACTTTTATGAAAATGGTTTTCAAAACAAATCTATTGATACGATTTTCACATTTGCAAACTCAATGACTTAAAAGTTATTCATCATTTATATTCCTAATATTTGACTCAAATCTTATCCAAAATGACTTGTTTTATCAAACCATAGGTAGTAATTTTTTTCTATGGTCCTTCCAAAAATATTATCACGACTTTTAAGGCAGTAAGCTGATTTTATTGCCCCACGGTCCCACCCGGGTCAGCGCGTTTGCAGGGGCGGAGACAGGGCGGACAGGGGCCTGCCCCCAATCAAGGTAGATTACAACTAGAAAATTCAAATTTTGGTCAAATTTCAAATTTAGTTACACTACTCCCAACCCCATGAGAAATTTTGAATTACTGGCTCCACCCCTACGCGTTTGGTTCCGTCGTCGGCGTCGTCTCCCTTGACTGCATCTTTTTCCTACAGATTCGTTCCAGGCTTGTCTCCTTATCGACGGAACGCCTCCGGGGAGAAGCGGCGTGGCCGCGTGAGAGCAGAGCCTGCGGCGGCAACTGATTAGACCCGCTGCTGCACAGATCTGTTAGCTCCGGGCTCCGGCTACCGTGCCTTTTGCGTCGTCGGCATTCGTGTCGCGGCAACCTGTAAAGCCGCCGGCGGTGAGGTGAGGTGATGTCAACACCCGGCGAGGACTCCTCCCTACTCTTCCAGTTACCGTCGCGCCTAGCATCATTGCGCGTTGTGATTGTTTGTTTGTGTTCGGTTGTTCCGCAGTGTGGATGCCCGCTTCCTGTTCGACGGAATGACAATGGGGAAAAGGTTCAAGGGGGCGGTGTCTACGGCGGCTGGCTGCAGCGAAGGCATCAATGCCTTGCCGGACAGCATCCTCCATCACATCCTTGGCTTTCTGGAGGCGCAGCAGGCCGTGCAGACCACTATGCTGTCAAGGCGCTGGTGCCACCTGTGGAAGTCATCCTCGAACCTGTGCATAGATATGTGGAAAGTGCGAGATGTTTGGCAGTTCACGGAACATATCTGCTCCTCCGTGGAGCCTCGCCAATTGACACATTTGAGCTGACATTCCTTTCATTTGAGGACAGTAATGGGTGGCGCGTGAACCTCTGGGTGCAGCATGTGCAGAGTTCGGGTGATCAAGCTTGTTACCAGTGTGCACACTGGCTTTAAGATAGACAACTTGCCTCTTGTCTCCTTACACTTGAAAATCATAGTGCTCTATGGCGTAGTGTTGCAGAATAGCTTCTGTGACTTCTCCAGTTGCCCATCACTGGAGCATCTAGAGATTCTCAAATCTGTATTGCTGTCTGTCAAGAAGATCATGTCGGAGTCCCTGAAACGCTTGTACACCCTAGAATGTGGTTTCAACCAAGAACAAAGAGGGTTCTGCACCTATATTTATACACCGAGTCTTGCTTCACTTAGGCTGGATGACAAGGGTTGGCTAAATGACCAACGGTACAGGACTCCTGTTCTTGACAGCAAGCCTTCATTACAGAAGGCAATTGTGAGACTCGTCCACGATAATGAAGACTGTTGTAGTCATGCTGACTCCGGGAACTGTGGTGATGAGAATTGTAACTCTTGTTATGGTATTGAACATGACAAAAGTAGAAAGTGTGTTCTTTTGGAGGGCTTATCTGATGCCAAGTCTTTGACATTGATAGCAGAATCCAGGACGGTATGCTTACATTTGTCCCCAAGTTGTGCTAATTATTTCTCTGGAAGTATGTATATCCACTTCTGCACATTCATACAGGCTCTTTAGATTGACTTCTTGAATGTATTGACACCATCAGTGTTTTTCATAATAATTATATTCACAATGGTTATTAGTTGATCTTTTCGTCTTTCATGTCCAGTTTATTTTCAAAAGGGATTTGAGGCACTGCCCAACATTGGGAAATTAAAGACTGTTGCTCAATGATTACTGGTGTGTGGCACCTGACTTTAATGAACTAACTTGCATTCTCAAGCACTCACCAGTTCTTGAAAAGCTCACCCTTCACCTTTTTTCCAAGGTATTTTCTGAATGAAAAACTGCGGCTTGTTAAAGTACATTATTGATTGACTTTGGTAAAATGCTTTTGTAAACTACAGGGGCCTAAACATAATCTCAGAGTTAAAGGAACCAGGCATCCAATGGAGATTTCAGCTTCAATATCAGACTACTGGAAGATAGTTGAAGTCAAGTGTGAGGTCGTTGATGAGAAAGTCATCAGAGTTCTAAAGTTCATGAACACTTTTAACATGCGTAAGCTAATTAGTAGCACTCCTTATGATTTTCATATTTCACCAGTTTTTTTTTCCGTCATGTGAAAGTGGAATAGAGAGAAACTAATGAACAGAATTCTAAGATTATTAGAAAAGTGGTGATTAGTGTTCGACAATTAGTTTTATGAGTAGTTACATATATGCATAAAATTATGAGGTCGCTGTGTTAATGTAATAGACAGTTAGTAATTCACTACAAAAATATCAACTGTTGCATGCCAGTTGGATGCTCATAAACTATGTACTCCCTCAATTCTAAAATGTAGGTTGTTTTGGCTTTTCTATACACCTAGATATAAGGTATGTTTAGGTGCATAATAATATTTATGAACCTAGAAATGCCAAAATGACCTACATTTGGGGACGGAAGGAGTAGTTACAAATAAGTACTCTATTATCCTTACTTTTTTATTTATTTCTATCCCCTCTCGGTTCCTTGGGATTTATTTTAACTAGTGTTTGTCTTTGCATGAATTCTCTCGTTTTAGTTTGTCCCTTGCTGCAGCAACCACGTGTAAAATTAGGTCATTACTGGATTTGAAGGAGATAGCATTAGTACTGCATAATCAGTCAAATGTTTAATTTTTCATTTCTACGTGTCAAGCTCTTCTGAGATATAAATTGCTCATACGATCATATCCACTTTACTTTTTATTTGGTTCTATTTGTTAATAGTGGCTTCCATGTCTACATTATCTGCTAGGATTCTAAATTAACAGTCTGCTTTACTCTCATAATGAGCTGGATAGACTGTTTATTAATTATACTAGTGTTTGTAGTGGAAACAATCAGGTGGCGCGCTAGAAAGTAATCTAATAATTACAAAAGCTAAATAGACTTGGAATAACTGCATTGTTCCTTAGGTTAGTCAAATGAAAATCTTATGCACTGAAGTGAAGTCTATTGTCCTATGATGTTCTCAACAGTGCCAATGGCTAGATTCTAATTTATCAGAAGATGCCCTTTGGATCTTATTCTTATTTTGATATTGAACAGGTTTCAGTCTAGATGAGGTGGAGATTCTTGAGTAAAGTTTGGAGGCACAAGAATGGTATTTTCACTTTTCTGTCTAATGTGGTTCACAAAGGTGAAATTGAGAAGCATCGCTTGCTTAGATCATCTACATGGAAGTTATCACCATGCTACACTATCTATCTATCTATATGTATCTTTTGATCATGGATGCTCTTTTACAGCTTTCTAGACATAAGCTGGTAAATGAATGTGGTTCGATTCATGTTAGGCATTTGTCGTCTATGTCTAATTTGATTAAGTATGTGGATATTCGTATTATAACCCTCGTGATTCCTTGCCTGATTGCGTGGTTATCCTCGAAGAATCTTGCTGCCGATGAACTTGCTTATTCTGAATTTTTGAATGCATCTTGTCGTATATTACTGAATTGCTGAGTAGTATCCTGCTAGCTGCTTGCTGAATTATGTTGACTGTGTCCATTTCTTATTGTCTTGCTGAATTTACCTGTCCTGAAATGCCACTAGTGTGTGAGACTTTGTACTATTTGACACTCCCTGTAATGTAATCTGGAGTTGACGATTCCTTATATATCATGTATTATTGTGGCATTGCTTATTCCGTTAACAAACAAGGGGCGTATGGCATGCTAAAATAATCACAGGACAATTCGTGACAAATACCCGGAGCAACTTCAATGCAACCTCTGCAACGCAACATTCTTCTCACCAATCTCTCTCATAAAACTCGTTTTCTGGCTGCAGATCTAAAGAAGTGGCAAGCAAAGAAACCAAAAACAAGTGATCAACTCCACTCCATTGAGGCTCAAATCCTAGCCGAACAAAATCTCCACCCTTCCAATCAAAATCACACCCTTCAACATCACCTTCATCAACAACATCAAAACCTTATGGTGCGAGAGGAAGCTTATCACATTAAGATAGTGAAAAAGCAATGGGCTCTAAAAGGAGATAGAAACACAGAGTATTTCTATCTTGCCATTATCAAAAGAAACATGAAAAACAAGATAACCCATCTTCTTAACCCGGATGGATCTCAGTCAACAACTCCCTCCCAACTCTCCTCCACCCTTACAAGCTATTTTCAATCAATCTTTACTTCTTCCTCATCCCCCTCTCAATCTATCCATTCCACCCCCCTTCCACGCCAATCATCTTCTCCCTCTACTCCAACCCCCCAGCAACCATCACCATAATCCCATCTCTGACCACTCTACAAACCCTTTGCCTCTTCTCAACCCTCCTCCCCCTCTTCTTTACCTAATCTTGATCTTGCGTCCTTCACCTATTCTATCCCTAACCTCAATGAGCTCAACTCCATCATCAAGAAAATGAGAAATAATGCTGCCCCTGGGTCGGATGGACTAAATGCGGCCTTCTACAAAGCCTCTTGGAATTGGGTGAAGAATGATATTTTTCATTTGGTCTCAGATTTCTACTCCCAAGGTTCTTTACCTGCAGATCTGAATCAAACTTTCCTCACTCTCATTCCTAAAAAGGCAAATCCTTCTTCTCCCCAGGACTACAGACCGATTGGCCTCTGCAATGTTATTTACAAAATCATAGTCAAATCCCTAGCTGATAGAGTCCAACCCCACCTACCTAATTACATTTCCTAGGCTCAATCAGCTTTCATTTCTGGCAGACACATATCCTCAAATGTCATTCTCACTTAGGAAATCATTCACTCTTTCACTCTTAAAAGTTGGACCTCCTAGGCCTTCCTGCTCAAAATAGATCTAGCCAAAGCCTTTGATAGATTAGAATGACACTTTATCAAGGCTACCCTCCATAGACTTGGTTTCAATGATCACTTTATCCATCTCATTTATACTTGTATCTCCACCTCTTCCCTATCTATTTTAGTAAATGATGAACCAACTGCTTATTTCCATCC
This sequence comes from Cenchrus americanus, assembly GCA_947561735.1. Lineage (NCBI taxonomy): Eukaryota > Viridiplantae > Streptophyta > Magnoliopsida > Poales > Poaceae > Cenchrus > Cenchrus americanus. The sequence continues at coordinate 197,484,903 of OX387242.1, forward strand.
TCAACAAGGGCTTAGACAAGGTTGTCCCCTACCCCCCTATCTCTTTGTCATAGCTATTAATGAACTTTCTTTGAGATTGCAGGAGGCATTACACAATTATAACCTGCAGGGTGTCATCCTTGGAGACGGTGTTCCTCCAATACACTCCCTCCTTTTTGTAGATGATCTTATACTATGTGGGACGACTACTATAGATGAGGCTCAAGCTATTAAGACCATCCTCTATGACTTCTATCATTAGTCAGGTCAAACTCCTAACTTGCAAAAATCTTCTATCTTCTTTAGTCACAATGTTCCTACTCATGTTAAAACTCAAATTCGTGCTATTTTTCCTGTTCCAAACCTTCTTCCTAATACTTTGCACCTGGGTCACCCCATGATTTTCTCTCACAGAGATAGGAATAAGGCCTATAATTTTATTTACTCCAAGTTTCATGATAAGTTTGGCACTGTTAAAGCTAATAAACTTAATCATGCAGGAAGGTTACAATATATTAATTTAGTTCTTTCTTCCATTCCTGTTTACTACATGTCTACCGTTCTTTTTTCTAAATCTTTTATTGCAAAGATTAATGCCATCATCAGGAAATTCTGGTGGGCTTGTATCCAAGCAGAAAACCCCTCCAATCCCATTACTTATCGCTCCTGGGATGATATATGTAAGCCCAAAGACCAGGGAGGTCTTGGAATCAGGGATATGGATCTTATCAACAAAAGTTTAATCATTCAGACTACCTGGAATGTTATTACTGACAAAAACCTTTCCTATCTAATATTCTTAAGGCTAAGTACTATCTCAACTCATCTTTTTTGGACTACCTCCACTCCTGGACCTAGATTAGTGTTTAGGTCTTCTAGCAACATTTACATGACAGCTCAATTTTACAGATTCATGCAGGGAACTCCTCAATTTGGTCTTCACCATGGATACCTTCCTAGGCCACCATTCATGATAACATACTTTTGCCTGTCACTAACATCCCCATGCCTTCCTCTGTTTCTGATTTGTGGATGCAGGGAACACAACAATGGGATCAAGACATTCTTACTACCACCTTCTCTCCCCAAATTGTGCAAACCATCAACAATACCCCTGTTGTGCCTTCCTCATCCCAAGACATTCTCAGATGGAGACCAACTACTAATGGAAAATGCACATCCAAAGCCACATACACTTATTTGCAACAGCAACAGCATCACACCCTACCCCCAACCAGCTCCAGAGCCATCTCTCCTCAAACCCATACCATTCTCCAAAAAATCTGGAAGGGGAAAACAATTCCTCCCCTTCTCAAAACCTTTGCCTATCGCCTTTTCAGGCATGCCTTAGCTACAGCTGAGCGAGCAGGAAGATACGCTGCCAATACTGATAAACATTGAACTGCATGTGGTTTGATTGAAAATGACTTTCATCTCTTTTTTCTCTGTGATTTTCCTCAACAGGTTTGGGCGGCTGCAGATGTACCTCCTTTTGCTCATCACATTGACCCTGCAGCTGATGGCATCCAACCCATTTTACCCTACTTGTTTCCCTCCAACTCAAATGAACAAACTATCACAAAAATTTTGCTTCTTTGGTACATTTGGAAAGTGAGAAATGATCAGAGCTTTCAAAGGAAAATTTGGACTTCTTTTTAGGTACAACACGCAGCAACAACTCACTTTCAATCCAATCTCTCAGCTTGGGGGGATAACTCTGAATCAACAAAACATGAACCCTCTATGTTGTCTCCTCCCACACCTCTCCAAGGCTTCAGATGCTACTCTGATGTGGCTATAACTCCAGATAATCCTGGTGGAGCTCCCAGACCGGCTAGACTGAATTTTATTGTCAACACTGATATTACTCCTCCTTTTTCTCTTTTTGTTGAAGCTTCTATGCAGGATTCTTCTTCGGTCATTATGGCTGAGGCTGCAGCTCTTGCTTTGGCCACCTCTTTGTGAGGCAAATAGGTCTCCAACATATCAGTTTCTATACTGATAATCAGTTGCTTGTCAATTGCGTCAATGGTGATCGCCCCTCTGATGATCCACCAGACTGGCGAATTAAACCTTATACCCAAGCAATTGTTGCTTCTTTGCAGGACTTCTATAATAAAGTAATCAAGATTTCAAGAAACCACAATCACATGGCGCATTCTTTATCAACAAGAGCTCTACATCAAGATTCTATCCACAATGCTCCTCAACAAATCATCTGTACTAATAGTAGTCATCTGAATCAGTGCCCTCTCTTGTGTGCACTCCACTTTGTAACCATCAACTCTGTAATGGTTCACACAACATCTTGCTGTTAATATCAATGGAATGCTTCTTGTCAAAAAAATGTCACACACAGACGTAGCAACTGTGAATGTCTAATCCAAGGGCAAGCCGGCCATCAGTCAGTCAGACAGTCATTACAAACTTGCAAACCAATGTGGCTTCATCAATGCCGCTGCTGCTGACGTATTTGGGAATTTTTAATATATTTTTTCTTCAAATTTCCAAAAATAAATGCTCCCGGATAAATTTACCAAATCTATAAATCTGTCACCGTATCACATGGCGTTAGTGTCCGAACGTCATCATACCACATGGTGTTAGGACCAGTCAAACGCCGTGTGGTACGACGGGTAGGTCCTAGAGCCAACAGTCGAGGACTGGGGCTGCCGTGGTAGTGGGTCCGGGACCCTACCGCCGTATGACACGACGTTAGGGTCCCAAACACCATATGGCACGACGTTTGGACCCTGCCGCCATGCCATATGGCGGCAGCCTCGAGCCTATATAAGGAGGCCGAGGCTGCCGCCACCCCGCGCCCTCTCTTCCATTTCCCCTCTCTCTTGTCTCCTGTGGCTTTCGAAGTACTTTGGTTCTAGGTTCTACTACTTGCTCTTTTAGTTTAGAAGTAGTTTAGAATTAGTTTACAAAATTTAGAATTAGTTTAGAAAATTTAGAAATGCGTAGAAATTGCTAGAAATAACTGGTAATTCATAGAAATTTGTAGAAAATTTAGAAATAGTTTAAAAAATTTAGAAATATGTAGAAATTGCTAGAAATTACTGTTAATTCGTAGCAATTCGTACAAATTGCTGCAAATTATTATTAATTCATAGAAATTGTTAGAAATTATTTTAAATTCTTGAAATTCGTAAAATATGCTGGAAATTACTATAAATTCTTAGAAATTGCTAGAAATTACTATAAATTCGTAGAAACTGCTAGAAAATCCTTAGAAATTGCTACAAAGTTGTAGAAATTACTGTAAATTCATATAAATGTTTCTAGATATTACTGTAAATTGATATAAATGTTTCTAAAAATTGTTCTTACAAATTACTTTAATTTTTTAAGGTATGGCTCAGCTGTCGGTTGACTACGTGCGACCGGAGTTATTCGACAAGGCGGTGGACCAGAAGCACTGCTCGTACCAGTCAGCCGTTCTGGTAGAGACGCTCTGCACGCTACGTTGCAGGACTTCCCGGTACCTGATGCCCATACACCAGCTCTGGATCCCTAAGTACGTGAATCATTTTTTAAAATTACTTATCTTTGTTTTCAATCGTATTTGTAATTAAATAAATTCCATTTTCTTGGTTTTTGTGTTTCAGGCTACGCGCAACAGGATTACTGCCTCTCACGCGGTTAGTCGAGGAGGACAAACTAGCTACGGGATCAAGTTCCTGCTGGGCAGCACATGATGCGCTTCTGGTACGACTCATTGATCATGGTGTTTCTGGACTGGTGGCGGCTAGATATGCACTCATTCCACTTGCCCGTCGGTGAGATGATGGTGAGCCTGGAGGATGTGGCGATGTTGTTCAACCTTCCATTGGGGGTGTCGCGATGGGCCTACTGACATCCCCAACACTTGGCGACTGGACTTCCTCTCTCGGTTCGCAAATGTTCCTCGAAACAATCACGCGCCTCGGCCTTACTAGTTGTTCGAGGATGCGCATGGACCCACCATGACTTGGTTGCACCAGTTCAGTGTACGTGCTTCTACCTAATATTTTTCATCCTTTGTATGTATTTAAAACAAATGTGATGATTGAGCTTTCTGTGTAGGCTGATTACTTGGTGGACGATGCTCAGCCAGGAACAGTCGCAGGTTTCTGGAGGCGTACCTGCTCTGGTTGGTCGGCTTCATGATGTTCTGCGAGTTTGCTGGAGACGCAATGTCCAAGTACTTGATCCCCTACTCTCGGATGATTGCCGACGCACTCCTGTACGCAGTGCCCCAGATGAGTTGGGGCAACACTGTTTTTCGGCGACGTACATGGAGTTGTGTACGATCGTGTCGAAGGGGAAGTTGGAGGTCCTCATTGGTTGTCCTCTCCTTCTATAGCTTTGGATCCACGAGCGCTTCGACATCGATTGGCCGAAGGCCGACCTCTCCCAGTACGACCCGCTGCAAGATGACGTTGACCCCGCAGACCGTCACACGATGGGTGGTGCCTCTGGAGGGTAAGTCACATTGACTCTCTTTTTCTTCATGTAATTACCATTTTCAGCATAATTAACTTTGTTGTTTGTATGCAACACACTTGGACTGGTGAGCAGACGAAGAAATCCTACAAGGACTTTGTGGGCCAGATCAACATGATGACCGATGAGCAGGTCAGGTGTACGCCGTACTCACAGGCTAGTATCGACAGTCGCGCACCACAGGACCTCTCGTCTCTATGCTTCTGAGACCAACAGTACTAAAGGACGACGATGCACTTGGTGTTCGACATCTACGTCGAGGGGTACGTGGTCCACAGGGTGATGAGGCAGTTCGGCCTCTACTTGGCATTGCCGGTGCCTGTTACGCAGACACTTCCGGTGGCAGTGCATAGGTAAGCCATCTGAATTTGTTAACATTTCAATGCGTTACAATGTTTGACTTCACAATACAACAACAACAACAACAACAACAACAACAACTTAGCCTTTTGTCCCAAGCAAGTTGGGGTAGGCTAGAGATGAAAACCACAAGAAACAAGGAAAGGAGAAGCACAAAGCACAAGAACACAAAAGCACAAAAGAAAAAGGGAAGATCATGTCTCAGGCACATTGATTGCAAGGGCATCAGGGTGTCGACACAGTGGGTCGACAAGTTGCAATCGTATGTGGGTCAGTGGACTGATGCGTCAGATCACGTTGTCGCCGAGAAGCACCCCCACGACGACGCAACTTGGACAGCGTACCTGACGTGGTAAATCATCCCCAGGACCCGGACGCGGGTGATGCATGTTCCTTTTGCCCCGCACCACCACTGATCCCAGATAACTAGTGGCTTCTTTCGTCCAACACGTACCTGGTGCGACGAGATCAGAAGGTCGACACTGCTGTGAGTTTGGGGAGTTCAATAATATTTTGTTCCGATTATTATTATTCATTATAATGTGTGCTAATAATTTCGTCTGCAACACGATGCGCTAGCGGAGGTGCTGAGGATCGTGGTGGATGCTCGGGGCACGATTGCAGACCATGGGACCTTTGGAGCACGACCAGACGTACCAGAGCATACAACCGATCGCCTCAAGGTACAGTGATGTGGCTCACTACGGTGGTACAAGGATCGTACCGCTGTATCCACATCACCCCACGTCATCCTCGAGCTCCGCCTCGACTGCTCGCTCGTACCAGTCGCTGGCGACTTTTTCATGTCCACAGGCTGCTTTCTCAGTGTCCACAGCCTGCTTTCTCAGCGCCGACGACACCAACTCAGCGGCCTTTTGTGTCCCACAGTTCAGGTATATTTACTCCTATGCTTCTAAACTAATACACCGAGTTGTCATTTGTTATGTGATATTGTAATATTAACATAATCGTACAGGGCGGCCTCCGATCTATCCGATGGGGCCCGGTCCTTCCACGTGGGCACCCGGTCCTTTCGCGTGGGCTTGACAAGCATATATGGTGCCACCTGCAGCCCTACCTCGATCACTGGACCTATTTCTCATTAGCTATGTGACATCCTTAACTAACTTAGTAATACTATTAATTAAATACGATAAATATGATAAGCACTTAACTAATACTATTCGTTGTAGGTTACGACGTGACCGTCACTCCTGACTCCACCCTAGATGATGACACTCTGGGGTTCGATGAGTTCAGGCTTGATGTGTACTTCACGGGCCCTAACGTGATTGGCGGATCCTAGTTATGTGATGCGCCACTCCATGGGAGCCAGCAGACACAGGTGCTTGCAGGAGAGGCACATGCGGTTGTTGGGTCATTGCAGGCGGCCGGACAGGCACAGACGGAGGCCCGTCAGGGTCGTCGTAGGTGCCGATGGTGACACCTCCTATGTAAGATGATCAACGCCGGATCATCGGACCATGTGAGTCCCTGACATACGACCAGGACCACACGAGGGCTGGTGCTCGAGCACTTAGGGGAAAGCAGGGCACGAGGGTTTAGATTTAGTTGTGAATTTTTTGTGACAGCAGTAGTTGATTATCTTGCAGGAGAGGCACAGGCTGGGTCATTGACGTCGTGTGATGCGGGCGGTAGGTGTATAGATTTAATAAATTTGTTGGAGAGCATTTATTTTTGGAAATTCGAAGAAAAAAAATATAATTCTGCATCTGGCTGGAGTGGGCGGCTTCAGGTTCAGCCCATTACGGGCCACCTGGTTATCATCTATGTGTGGCCCGCTGCTGGCCCATCTAATAAATTGTCTCCGCCCGTGGCATTAAAAAAGTGGCGGGAACTGCGCGCCAAAACTATGCTCTGCTTCGCCAAGAAAGCAGAGTAGCAGGACGCAAACCGCTTGCTCTGTTTCGAGAAAACACAGCAGCAGTCTGCCAACCTCGCCGTTTCAACTTGACCACGCCAAAAGATTTTATCGATACGCTTCAGGTCTTTCTTTCAACTTGCCATCTGTAATAGGTGCACCGAGCCACATTTGCAAAAGGTTTCGCTTGCGGCGTTGGCGAAGGCCACTGGATAACAAACTCACATGGTGGCCGGGAACACAACTGACCACCTCGACATCGAACGCCGCCTCAGCAAACTGTTGGCGCTCCCGCCTCACGAAGCGCTGGCCTTCCATGATGACCCCCCCCCCCCCCCCCCCCCGTCCCCAGTCGCCCTTGACAACTACGATGCTCGACGCCAGCAGCGCTACCACGTTGAATCGTAAGGAAATGATGTGCTTTATTCCTTGCCCCGGTTGCGTGGCTTGCTGGCAGAACGGGGATAGCGCAGAGAGGGGCGCGCGCGACGCGGTCAGGTGTTCCAGCCTTCCAGGGAGCACGAGGGCAGTGCGTCCAGGAGCATGACGGTATCCCGCCGCTCTCCCCGGGCTCCGCGGACACACGACGCGGGTGCATTGTGACGAGAGCAAGGAGGTGGAGCTTCCACAGCTGCTCTGTCGACTGTCAGTGTCATACCGAGTGAGATGTGCTAGTCCTGTGCGAAGAGTACTTGCAAGTCCACGAATTTTGCAAATATGACCGGGAGATGTGTGTGGGAAGAGAAGACCCAGTGTGGACTTGGATAGCGGAGGTGTGTTTTAGGCTTTTTGGGCCAGGTTCTTTTTTTTTTAACGAAAAGGCACAAGTGTGCCAAATTTCATTGATAAAGAGGAGTTTGGGCCAGGTTCTAGTTGGGCTATGATTGATACTTTGCGTTTGTTTGATCTGCTACTAATTGCAGTCTACCGCTTTGGGGGTTCAGTTAGTACCACACGTACAAGCTAAGCCAATGCAATCCACCTGAAAGGTACCCAGCGCTGCGCACCGAACGTGGCGACTGCACGGGCGGCATGCTCGTTCAGCAATACAAATTATGAAACAAGCGGATTGAATCATACAGTTGCCCGAACTTGCCTCTTCGGATTCTTAGAGGCAAGGCCACATATGACATATATGTCTGGCTATTTTTTTTTTCCTTTTTCCAAAAAATATGTTAAACGAACTGACACGCGAGTAACAACCAACCCCCCCCCCCCACCCTCCAAACCCAAGCAACATGTTTAGGGGCTAAACATGCATTTATTTTGGGGACAGGAAAAACATGTTGATGATGTGAAGTTCACAAAAATTTATAGAATTCACATGTCTTGTTGGGGCTAAACATTAGCCCCTCCAAAATTAGCCTCCATGTATGGTGGCACAAGAGCCAATCTGGGGTAAAAGGAGACTAAGGGCATGTTTGCTTCCCATAAGAGCAACTTCAGCAGCTCCCCTATCCCATCCCAATAGCAAAAAAGTGGTCATATAGGGGATGAAACCATCTCCAGCAGCTTCCCTATCCCCTCCCCTTTTTTCTCCATGGACTAAAAACTTCCCTCCATCCCCTCTATAGAGGGAACCTCTCCTCCACACCCTAAACCGTGGGACCCACCCGAGAGAGGATCGGGTCGAGCCCGCAGCGCCCGCACATTGAGCCACCACCGCCGGTCACGCACGCCCCCCTCCCCCTCTCCCCACCTCGACCGCCGTACTCGCCGGCGGCGGTCGCAGCGAACCGCAGACGGTGCCCCTCTCCCCGCCTTGCCCAACGAACCGGCTCGGGCCGGGTCCCGGCGACCCGGCTCCGGGCCGCACCTCACCGCCGCCACCGCCGCGCTTCGCGTCCGCCTCTACGGCCCCGACGACCGCGCCCCGTCCGGATTCTCTCTTCCTCCGCATCCCGCTGGGGCCACTGCACGGCGACCTGGCCATGTCGGTGGTGAAGCCGGTGGTGACCGCGCCCCGTCCAGATTCTCTCTTCCGGGGCAGGCTCCCGTCGTCGGCGGAGAACACCGCGGCGGTGGCCGCCGCACGGGACTTCCGCAGCTCCTTCTCCTGGAACTCGTCGCTCACGACAGCGCTCCGACAGGATCTCCGCCACGCGGAACGCGGACCCCGGCGAGCCACCAACGTCTGGAGACGAGGAGTTGCCGCACATGCACAGTCTAGATGAAGAAATCCAACAGCTCCGGCAACCGGCCCCGTCTCATCCCAGCCTCCCTCCCCGCCGACGAGGCCCTCCATCTGCAGACAAAAGGATTATACTCCAAATCAAGAACCGGATCTCCCAACAAGCCAGAACCAAAGGAATTCCTCCAAAGAAATCGCAAGAACACCGCAGCCAAGAAAAATCCTTTCTTAGCGCAGGCAGCTCTGTCCCATCTTCCCGGGGGAGGAAGGCGAGGTGTATTCGCGTACGCGCGAGCCCAACCCTGGTTGCAAAAGGTTTCTTACTCCCTTTTGTATTTCAGCTGAATCTTGTAAAATCCATATAAAATCACAGAAAAATCCAAAAATAGCAAACCCAATTTTGTTGTGCTCAGTGTAACAAGAACTACAACTTTCTCCAAAGATGTATATACTTTTGAGCTACAGTATGTGCTTGAAAAATAGAAAAGTAAAATCCTTAGATCTATGTTTCTGCAAAATCTACACAAGTTCTTGAGCTATATTTTGTATATGTTGTACATCATGCCAGGACTGGTCGCCACACCAAAAATTGCACAAAGTTACTGCATAAAGCTTTTTATAAAAATCATTTTGTGAAATTGATAAATCTTCCTAGGTGATTTTTGTAGCATCAAATATAGTTATTTTTGAGCCCAACTTCTGGATATCATCTTATGATGTTGAAATGCATCTCTGGTGAATTTATCATGATTTATCCTATTAGAAACTATTATTCCTGATTTATGCTTGTTTTTAATCATAAATATATGTAGCATGTTTCATAAAGGCTATAGGTGTGTTTCTTGGTTCTTTGGGCTTGTTTTGGACCAAAGCATGTGTAGGAGAAAGTTGGGTTTCAATTATGTTGTATTTATTTTAGTATGTATTATTCCCTTATATGCTAACTAGTAATGCATTTAAATTTTGTACATTAAATTCAGTTGTGCAAAATCAATTCCTTGCTGTCCAAGGGAGAGTTCCTGGTCCTTGGGGCCAATGGGTACTATTGGATGAATTTGTTATGTGTTTAGTTGTTAAAAGGTTGCAAACTAGATTAATCTAGTAAAGGAAAAATAGGAAAAATACAATCTTTTGTGAATAAGTCACATAAATGAGTTAGGAAAGTAAATTGTGGCATAAAGGTGACCTTTCCTTGCTGTTTGTATTTAAATTAAATATTTCTTTTATAGATGTGCACACAATCACATTAAAGAAAAGGCTAAAAAGGCTTTTAAATTATCTTTAGAAGGGAGAAATGTTTAAATGCATTTCTGAAGGTGAATAGGACCAACCCTATCCAACTTGTAGCTGTTGCTACTGTTTTGTTGTGTGAATTACATTAACCCATTAAATATATATATGTACACAGTCACTATTAAAAGTCTATATAATCAAGCATTGCATATTGTTCCTTATAGGAAGAGTATGCTGAATGTATTATTATCTAGGTGAATGTGTTCAATCATGCACCCCATGTTGTCATAAGATGTTTGGAAAGTAATAATCAAATGGTCACTTAAGTCTTGCATTGCATCCTCCGTGTAGAAGTTCCCGACGGTAGCTACACGCTCGTGCCGACGGACGTGAACGAGGGAGCTGGAGGAGACGTGCACTACGTCACGGTAGAGCAAGACCCGGGCCAAAGTCTTGAAGTTTGGGTGTCTGCTTGTACTGACGAAGGCAAGCCCCGGTTTATTCATTAACTCCAGTGTTTATTTAAAGCTCCTGAATTTACTTCTTGTTATTGTATGTGCACTTACGTTCAGGAGTTGAATTGAAACCCTAGTTGCATGATCCATAAGTACCTATGATCTGTACTAGCATATTAGGTCGCTAGCTGCTATGCTTTAGGGATCCGGTACAAGTCGAGTGATGTTCGTCACTCGCGAGAATAGGATATCCTTCATGGAATCACCATATTGTTTAAATAGATTGCTCACGTGGTAAGAGCATGGGATTTGGGCTCCGGTCCAATGGCTTCGTTGGCTAAGTGTTTGAAAGTACTAAACAGTTGTCGGAAATGGGTACGGTAAGCCTAGTACCTAAATGAGGCGGTACGGGGTTTTACTATCACTACTCTTAGGGTTGCGGCCCCAGGCTTGCTACCCAAGTGCATGCGTGAGGCTGGGTGACCTTAGTGGCGTAGCCCAGATAAACCTTGTACTTAAGACTGTGAGCTATTATCCCAAACCGAGGAATGACGGGAACCGCCTGGTTGGTGAACTCTTAGTGAGGGCACCTCCCGTGTGTTTAGGTCCACCTTGTAAGGTTATGAATCAATCGATTGTCGGCCTCTCACCGTTATCTGAGACTACTTACCCGACTGGCCATGATATCCCTTATGATGGAACTTTGTGAAGATTATTACTTCTACTAGAACATGAGCTAAAATGTGGGAAGTAAGGATTCACTATTTAGTAGCTTTTTGGCAAATAAACCCACAAGCCAAAAGCCTTGCATAACTAGAGGTAAAGTCTTTCTTTAGACGGGTAAGTCTTGCTGAGTATTAGTATACTCAGCCTTGCTTTATAAATGTTGTTCCAGGTAATGCATCTGATGTGTGGGCCGGAGAACTTCCACCCGGCTGGGAGTTGGAATGGGTGGATGACGAAGAGTGATTGCATCATGGACAGGCCTCTTATGGTGTGGTCGTATCGTTTAGTTATCTTCCGCTGTTTTCGATAAACTCTGAACAATTTACTTTCATGTCAAGGAACTATGTTTGTAATAACGACCCCTGCGGGGATGTGATGGATAATTTGTAAGGCACTCTGGACTCTCCTTCGTAGGAGTTTTAATGCATTCGTTCGATTCTCTCTGTGCTTCCAAGTGATTTACCGGGTGTAAACCCGGCAACACTCAACGGGATGCTTCTTTATTATCGCTTAATGACCAAGTGGAGTGGTTGAGGCGATAGTACGGAATTATCTCGGGTGGGGTTGTCACACGCCTCCTATATCTCGATGAACGGCCAGGTCCTGGGGCCCACCGGTCAGGACTGGTAACGGGCTTTTACACTGCCCGTTACATTATGGGCATTTTTGTAACGGGCTTTCCGAATGAAGCCCGTTACTTACTGATCAGTGTTTGTAACAAGCTTTAATTAATGCCCGTTACAGATACGACGACCACCCCTACAGTAACCTGCCCGGTTGCCGGCGGCATCCTGGAACTAGCCAGGATTTGGCAACCACCAGGGACTGCATCCTGGAACCTGCCAGGATATGACAGCCACCACAGCAAGGATACATCACAAACACATTCTCACATCACAGATATTGGCAAAGCAAGATCACATTTATAGACAAGCTAGCTAGGATCACATCAAGTTTCAAGTTACTCTCATCATGGCTTGTTTGGATGGAGTCATGAGAAAACAGACTGAACCAGGCAGTATATGACCCCAACCAAGCAAGCCAAGCAGGTTTCTCAGGCAACAACACCTGACTAAAGAAGACTGAATGAGTTTCAAGTTTCTGGTCACAATAAACTCACAGTGCACCACTGTACAAGTTGCCCTTTCGGTCGAAGGCCTCCTTAGGAATGTACTCGCACAACATCTCCTAGACGCTTTACATCTTCTATGGAAACATCTACAGGAGGTCTGAAATCCTGCAAAATACAATCATTTATGAGAATACAAGTAGAAATCATTTTCTAAAATCAGATGGATAATATGAGCAGAGATAAGGTTGAGCATTATTATCTACTTACAGCATAGAGTAGTCTTAACATATGGAATGCCACATGGAATCCACACAAAGAGGACCCCGTGGCTGCTGAGCACACTGCATCAAGGTACCAAAATGACAAGTTAATGCAGTACCAAATAGGTAAGAAGGGACCATAAAAAAACCTCGGTCTTACAGCGAGATTTGTTTTGTGCTTGAGTGTGGCTTTTGGCTTTTTTTCTTTCCTTTCGTCACTCTGTCCTGTGCATCACCAAAGGCCCTGCATGATCAGCAATACCAATTAGAAACACTAAGAGATTGAATTTTTGTGAACAAAAAATATTGTACCAAAGGCCCTGCATGGTCAGCAATACCAATTAGAAACACTAAGAGATTGAATTTTTGTGAACAAAACCTACAAGAAACTGACCAGTTCAAAATAGGTTGGAGGTCTGAGAATTTTAGAGGGGATGTTGTTTAGCAGAATCTAGATACCAAACCTCTATGAACTTCATACAGATATACACAGTTCATATTTTACTTAATTAGCATACAGTGATAGGTGCTAACCATTTTGACAAGGACACAACAATATGCTTATATATCAAAGCAGAGAATAAATTTCTCCAACTGGTTCCTTGTCCAACTTGAGCAACGTTGGATTGTGTGTTCCATATGTACATGCAACAGGAGGATAAAGCAATGGTCATGACATTATATATGACAATAGTGAAACAAGATTCACAACACATCATGACACCAACAATAACAATATATATGACAGTAGTGAAACAATTAACACTCACAACAAAGCATAAGACAGTCTAGTTATCACTACATTCCATAGCAGAATTAAAGTATGCTAACATCCTTTATGCTTTTCATGAATTTACAGTGCAAAAATTATAGCAGCAGGAACATGAAAATGAAATTCAACATTTCATATAACTTCATCTGTTAGCAACAATTTATTCAAAACAGACATGGAGCAACAAAATCCATCCATCAAATCCACATTCAATCAATTGAAGATGAACTATTAAGGCATGTCTCGCTAATCCACCTTGACTTGAATATATAGCAGATTGGGTGGACTACATTATAAACCACTGCGACGCAATTCCCAATGACATTTTGTGGCCATCCGAATTAAAGTATGCTAACAGGTCCAAAGCATAACTGTCGATCTGAGCATATCAGAATTAAAGTATATGCTAACAGGTCCAAAGCATAACTGTCGATCTGTACATTCAGAGCATAGCAGAATTAAAGTATGCTAACAGGTCAAAGCATAAATGTCGATCTGGTACATTCAGAGCATAGTAGAATTAAAGTATGCTAATGCAAAAATTATAGCAGCAGGAACATGAAAATGAATTTCAACATTTCATATAACTTCATCTGTTAGCAACAATTTATTCAAAACAGACTTGGAGCAACAAAATCCATCCATTAAATCCACAGTCAATCAATTGAAGATGAACTATTAAGGCATGTCCCCCTAATCCACCTTGACATGAATATATAGCAGATTGGGTGTAACACCCTAAATTCCAATTCCTGAATTTGAATAAAATTTGCTTAGCAACATTGCGATCTCGCTTAAGGAATATAAGGATGTTGTGCACTTATAGGCATTTAATCACTTTTCTTAATTAATTAATGAAATATAGGAGTTTGCTGTTGCATACATGCTGGTGCATTGTTTTTGGGTGTTTGGATTCAAATTTTGGTTTGAATTCGAAATGTGTTGGCTGTTTAAATAGGTTTGGAAATAGAAATCAGAAATAGAAAAAAAGAAGAAACAAACCGCCGCGCCGCCAGCCGACTTCAGCCCACCGGCCGCGTCGCCGTCCCGGCCCGGCCCCGCCGCGAGTGGCCCGGCCCGCCCGGCCCGCGCGCGCCGCGCGCGCGCGCGCGCGCCGCCGTCCCCCGACGCGGGGACCCCACGCGTCGGCGCCTTCCTCCCGCCACCGCCCCCGCTCGCAACCGAGCCGGACGCCGAATCCGACTCGACGTCCGCGCCGCGCCGCCGCGGGCCCGCATGCCGGGCCGAGCGCGCGCACCTATTTAAGGAGCCGCCCCCGCACCGCCCTATCCCAAGCCCGTGCCGCCGCCGCCAAAACCCTAACCGCACGAGCGCCGCCGCCGCCCGAACCCTAGCCGGCCGCCGCGCTGAGCTCCGCCGTCGCCGCCCATCCGTCGCTCGACCGCCGTTGGGAAGCCGCCAATCGAACCGTGTGAAGGTGAGGAGCACGCCGGTGGATTTAGCGCGCGGTTTCTTGCGTCCCGCGCCCCCTCGTCATCGCCGGAGCTCCGCCGCCGCGCCCCTTGTCGACCACCGCGTCGCGTCGCCCTCGCCGCCTCGGGAGGCCCCCCGTCGAGTTCGCACGCGCACGCTCTACGTCCCGGTGAAGACCCCGTGATTTTTGGTGCACCCCGGCCCGCCTTTTCCGCCGTGCGCCGCCGCCGCCGTCGCGCCGCCGCCGCGTCCCGCCCGCCGCCGGCCGTGCGACGCCCCGCCGCTCGCGCAAGATCTGAGCGGCCAGATCTCCATCCGACGGCCCCGCTCGCCCTAGCCCGCCAGTCAAACCAGCCCCTGCCGGTCAACCCTAACCCCGTGCCCACTTTAGATCTGCACCGCCCGATCGCGATCCAACGGATCAGATCCGCCCCTTAGCCTTAACCGCGCTGTTTTGCTTAAAACCCCCCGGGTTTTCCCTGCCTCACAAAAATACCCTTCCACCTTGAGAAACCTTTATGATTAAGCCCAGTTTTCTTCTGTTTTAGCCCGAGAACTTAAAATTCTTTACAAATTAGTCCTAAAACTTGTTTTATCCATAACTTTGTCGTTTTAGCTCCGTTTTTAGCGTTCTTTATGTCCACGCGATCGTCTCGACGAGTAGAATAGTTTTCTGTTGCTTTTGCTACTGTTTGAGATGATTGGTGTAATGTTTCTTATTTATTTCCATTGTTTGCTTGTATGTGATGTGTGGAGCGTAGCGTACGAGCAATTCGGGGACTTCGCTGTCGTTGAAGAGTATCAAGACCCCGAGCGCTTTCCGGTGCTGGTAGAAGGCAAGTCCTTGCTGCATTCCCGTTAAATTCCTATTACAACATGCATTTTAATTACACCGTTGTTTATTATTGCTATGCATTAAATTGATGGGTCCTATTGCTAAGGTTCGACTAGCTTTGTTATCCTATGCCTTGATCAACCTGGGTTTGCTTTATGTTGGGTAGCACATGCTAGCGCTTAACGTGGTTTTGGGATGGATTAATGAACACTTGTTAATATGGCTTTATTTATGCTATCATTCATGTAATGCAAGAACACTTTACGTTGTTAATCGGAACATGGAGAACCACCCAGGAAAACAGTACTACCACAAGACATATGGCTCTGTCTTGGCTTATTAATTAGTGAACTAGATGTTAGGTATGCTTTACCTGATAAGGGTTGGGGGCTGGCGGGTAGTGGCGTATGGACTGCTCGGGCACGGTGTGGGCTTAGCTAAGACACGGTACTCGTCCGGGAGCTTTATACGTTGCACCGACCGGTAACCTAGCGGGCAGCCTTCATCCGGGGATCTTTGTAACGGCCTCGTAGCGTCCCTATGCAATCACACCTCGGAAGTGTGGTATGGTGCCTTGCAAACACCGCATGGTTGGGTCTAAAACTCTTTTGGGTTTTTACGCGACTTGTGGGTAAAGATGTACAACCTCTCAGAGTGTAAAACTAACTAGTTAGCCGTGCTCACGGTCAAGAGCGGCTTGGACCCTCACATGATTAATTCTATGGAAGATGGAACTTTTAAACTTGTGCATTGCATTTTATGGATCTCGTTGCATTTTATTATCCGGGTTTGGTATATACTTACACTTGCTAGTAACGCTTGCTTAATAAAACTTGACCAACTAAAATGCCGACTTGCTTATGAGCCAACAACTTCCACCATAAAGCCCCGCATGTTGTTATAGAACTTTTCCCTTGCTGAGTACGACATGTGCTCACGCTTGTTGTTTATTTATTGCATCTACACTACCCGGCCGTCGCTCGGATGGGCGTTTTGAAGACTACTATGATGAGTTCGATGGGTTCTAGGCGTCCGTTCTCCGGTCGGTACCGCCCGTGGAGGACTTCTACGTGTGTTTCTTTTCCGCTCGTTAGCTACTCGAACGATTGTTTAGTTGAGACATTCGGTCATGTAATAACCGTTTAATACTCTCTTTACGCTTTACACTGTGTTTTGGTATTCACTGCGTCGATGCATGTGTGTAACTTGATCCTGGCGCACATGTATTCCTGCATTCGGGTTTGTCCTTAAATCCGGGTGTGACAAAGTGGTACCAGAGCCGTGTTGACTGTAGGACGTTAGCCTAGTTAGAACTGGTCAAAAATTAAGGATTTTATAACATTAGAAGCCACACATAGTTTAGCTTGCTTTATTCTATTTTATTATATCTAATCTTGGTTTAATCTTATCCTTGTTTGCTTTTGTTATCTAAGCTTGGTCTTGTCTCTTTTAGTAATCTGCACTTGTCTCATCTATCTTAGATGGTTCGCCGACTGAAGACCACACGTTCAGGTGCCTACCGCTTTCCCAGGTACCTGGAGGACCAGGACTTCTACTGCTACTCCACTGACAGTGAGGAGCGCCAGGAAGCTTCTGGAGAGGGAGGTGAAGTGCACTCTGCTTCAGAGCAAGCTTCACCGCCCGCTGTCACTGAGCTGTCGGATGATGAGCCCGAAGAGCCAGATGAAGAGCAAGAGCCAGAGGAGGATCCAGCTGAAGAGCCAGAGCAAGGAGGTGATCCGGATGACCCCTCAGACCCTGAGGACTCTGACCCAGAGGATGGAGATGATGAGGATCACCCAGCGCCAGAGAAGTGGAAGGTGGTCATTTGTCACCATGATGGAGGGCATGCACGCTTTCCGTCTAAGTTGAGGAGGCTCTTCCAGCGTCTTCAGCTGCCTGTGACGATCGACTACGTTGGACTGAAGAGGACTCACCCTCGCTATCCAACCCAGTGGGATGTGTCTGTACGCATCTTGGAGGATAACCCGCTGGATGGAGGACTGTATGAGGTTGTTGTCCATCAGGCACTAGCTACCAGAGCTACCTTCGCCGCCGGGAGAGATGATGCAGCTAGGAGGGCTCTATCCGCGTGGTGCTATGAGGAAGCCCATCACCTCACCAACTCTGTGTGGGGTGATCTACCCCGTCGTCGCTCTGGAGCTGTGGGTAGTGAAATTCCAATGGCCAATGAAACTTTGGGAGCCCGCTATGCCATGCAAGTGGGGCACGTAGCAGCTCTCAATACCAACTTGGATGACACTCTCATGGAGCTTCAAGACCTCCGCGACCAGCAAGATGAAGATCGCAGGGAGATCAAGAGGCTCAAGGCAGTGATCGCGGGCCAAGATGAAGATGAGGTGCAGGAAGATGGAGAGGACTGGCCTGCCATGTCACCAAGACCCGCAAGGACAAGCTATGGGTCACTTGGATCCCGCACTAGGATCATTTGGCCATAAGTGTTAGGTGTTAGGAGTCTTTATCTTTCTGTTATCGAGTCTGTAAACGTTAGAACGACACGTTGGATCGATGAGTTAGATAGTGGTGTGCTTGAATGCTTCGTTTGTGAACATCTGTGAGTTGGATTTTTGTTTGATTGCAATGTGTTGTGGATTAATGCCACAATGACATTGGTTTAGTAATAGAGTTTGATTAGTGGGTTTAAGTTCTGTTCCACCTATCTTTTATCTTACAAATTCGTAATTCTTTATCTATCATATTTTATCTATCTTAAGGAGTATTGTAGTGCTGAATCTGTTCGCGTTACTTCCTGACACAGCAGTACGGTTTTAATTTTATCTCGAGCTACAGAACTCCGAATTAAGTAAAACCAGTGGGGTTAGTTCACAAATTTCATACCTGATTTTCTATCAAAAATTCAGCTATATCCAATTTATATTCTGGGAGTTATGGATGAAACATTAAGCCAACAGAAATCTGTCAATTCCTGCTGACATACCTGACTTCATTATTTTATATCTCGAGTTGTAGACCTTCGATTGAGGCAAAACCAGTTGGGTTAGTTCAGTAATTTCATACACCATATCTCCAGAAAAATTTGTGGCTTTTGGTTACTGGTACGGAGAGATATCTTGGTTTCTTTACAGCTATCAGAATCTGTCTTATTCTGGAATTCAGCATTGTTATCTTTTCAGCTTTTTCAATTGTTGTCATCATCTAAATCAGTGTTTCTAACGCTCAGATGGTAAACACCAGGTCCGGATCAGGGGTTGATCAGCCTCCAGTGGTTCGTCAAGGTCGAGGCAACAGTTCGGGCAGTGCACCTCCACCACCACCGCCACCAATGGATCCTATGCAACAGTTCTTTCAGAACCAGATGCAGCTACTGCAGAACCTGACGGACACTGTGGCCAACCTGCAGGCCCAAGCTAATAACCCGCCTCAGCCACCGCCACAGCAGCCAGCGCCCATGAACAGGCACCGGGAGTTCATGAGCCACCGTCCGCCGGTTTTCACCCATGCTGCAGATCCACTTGATGTTGATGATTGGCTGAAGACTGTGAGCAAGATGCTCACCACGGCGCAGTGTGATGATAGGGAGAAGGTCCTGTTTGCTGCAGGTCGACTCCAGGGATCTGCAGGAGCATGGTGGGATGCTTACACTACCGCCCATGCTGCACCCGACACCATCACTTGGCAGGAGTTCACAGAGAGCTTCAGGAACCATCATATTCCTGCTGGGGTGATGAGGCTGAAGAAGAAGGAGTTCCTCTCTCTCAAGCAGGGGGGAATGTCAGTGGCAGAGTATCGGGACAGGTTCATTGAGTTGTCTCGCTATGCACCGGAGGAGGTAGCGGATGATCCTAAGAAGCAGGAGCGCTTCTTGGAGGGTTTGGCTGGACCGCTTCGTTACCAGCTGACGTCACATACCTTCCAGTCTTTCCAGCAGCTGCTAGACAAGGCTATTGTTTTGGAATCCATGCGCAGAGAGCTGGGGGAGTTGAAGAGGAAGGCTGCTACTCCACGGCAGTCCGGGAGCCACGCTCATCCCCGTTTTACTTCACCGCTGGGAGCCCCGTTCCGTCCAGGAGGCCCGTCAGGAGGTTATGGCCGCGCGGCGGCGGTGACGCATCGCCCGCGGCAGCTCCGGCCGGTTCCGGCCGCACTCCTCGGCGGCTTCCGCGCCCAGGACCGCAGACTCCACGCCCTGCTTACCCGCAGCACCGTCCGATGACTCCTCTTGGTACGCCCGTGAGGCTAGGCGCACCACACACCCCCGCGGGCAACACTTGCTTCAAGTGTGGAGAGGTTGGGCATTATGCTAATGCCTGTCCTAAGAGGCACCCCCAGGCACCCCCGTGCAGAACCAGCAGATGCAGCAGATGAGGAGCGGGAACCAGACCCCGCAGAGCAGCAAGGGGCAGCAGAGTCAGGGCCGTGGCAGGGTGAACCACGTGAGTACCGAGACTGCTCAGGAGAATCCACATGTGGTGCTTGGTATGTTCTTTGTCAACTCTATCCCCGCATCAGTATTATTTGATTCTGGAGCTTCCCATTCGTTTATATCTGCTCAATTTGTGGCCAAGCATAGCATACCCATGTGTCCCATGAAACAAACCATGATAGTTAGATCACCAGGGGGGATATGAATTCTTTATATATGTGTCCTAATGTTAGACTAAAGATCATGGGAGCAGACTTCTGGGCAAACTTGATAGTGCTGGAATCAAAGGATCTTGATGTTATACTGGGTATGGATTGGTTGGGCACTCATGATGCGACGATACAGTGTGCTAAGAGGACTGTTCTTCTCACTGGTCCTAGCGGGGAAAAGATTGAACTTGTGACTGATCCACCGTCAGATGCAGGAGGTTCTGTGCAACAGTTGGATGGCAAGGCTTTGGAGGATATCAGGGTGGTCAATGAGTACCCGGACGTGTTTCCAGAGGAGTTGCCAGGTATGCCACCTGACCGAGATGTTGAATTTGTTATTGATCTATTACCTGGTACTGCTCCTATTTCTAAACGTCCATATAGAATGTCTAGTACACAATTGATAGAACTTAAGAAACAGATTAATGAATTATTGGAAAAGGGGTTTATCCGTCCTAGTTCATCACCTTGGGGAGCACCGGTTATCTTTGTTGAGAAGAAGGATGGTACTCAGAGGATGTGTGTGGATTATCGATTGCTTAATGAGGTCACTATCAAGAATAAGTATCCATTGCCTCGCATTGAAGACTTGTTTGATCAGATGAGAGGTGCTAAGGTGTTCTCTAAGATTGATTTGCGTTCTGGTTATCATCAGATGAAGATCAGATGGTCGGATATTCCTAAAACTGCATTCACCACCAGGTATGGACTGTACGAGTATACTGTTATGTCCTTTGGGTTGACAAATGCACCTGCCTACTTGATGTATCTGTTGAACAAGGTGTTTATGGAGTATTTGGATAAGTTCATTGTGGTGTTTATGGATGATATTCTGGTTTACTCTAAGACTGAGGAGGATCATGAGGAGCATTTGAGACTTGCTTTGCAGAAGTTGAGAGAGCAGCAGTTGTATGCCAAGTTTAGCAAGTGTGATTTTTGGTTGAAGGAAGTCTCTTTTCTGGGGCACATTATCACAGATGGAGGTATCGCAGTCGATCCAGCTAAGATAGAAGATGTGTTGAAGTGGGAACCGCCGAGGACAGTTAAGGAGATCAGGAGTTTCCTTGGACTTGTAGGGTACTATCGACGGTTCATCGAGGGGTTCTCTAAGATTGTAAAGCCTCTCACCACCTTACTGGAGAAGGATAGAGAGTTTAAGTGGACGGATGCCTGTCAGCAGAGTTTTGAGGAGTTGAAGCAGAGGTTGACGACCGCTCCAGTGCTTGTGATGCCAGACTTGCAGAAGGGCTTTGATATCTACTGTGATGCATCGAGACAAGGTTTGGGTTGTGTTCTTATGCAGGAGGGACACGTCATAGCTTATGCATCCAGGCAGTTGAGGAAGCATGAGCAGAACTATCCTACACATGATCTGGAACTGACAGCTGTGGTTCATGCGTTGAAGATTTGGAGACATTACATCATGGGGACCAAGTGTCAGATCTACACAGACCACAAGAGCTTAAAGTACATCTTTACTCAGAAGGTTCTTAATCTGAGACAACGCCGATGGTTGGAGCTGATCAAGGATTACGATCTGGACATACAGTATCATCCTGGGAAGGCTAATCTGGTTGCAGATGCTTTGGGTCGGAAGAGACAAGCCAATACAGCTTTGGCGTTCCAGCTGCCTGACGAGCTGATGAAGGAGTTCAAGGGACTCAATCTGGGGATAGCTGCTCACACTGAGGGAGTCACTTTGGAGGTAGAATCGAATCTGGAGCAGTAGATTCGCGAAGGACAGCTGGAGGATGAGGAGATCAAGGAGATCAGGGACACCATGGAGAGGGGCAAGGCCCCGGATTTCACTGAGGATGATCAGGGTACGATATGGTTCAAGAATCGGATTTGTGTGCCTGATGTGGGAGATCTTCGGAAGACGATCTTGAGAGAGGCCCATGACTCAGCTTATTCCATCCACCCAGGCAGCACTAAGATGTATCAGGATCTGAAGCAGAGGTATTGGTGGTATGGGATGAAGAGGGATGTGGCCGCTCACGTTGCGTTGTGTGACACATGCCACAAGGTCAAGGCTGAACATCAGAGACCAGCAGGATTGCTTCAGCCATTGAAGGTGCCAGAGTGGAAGTGGGAAGAGATAGGCATGGATTTCATCGTTGGGTTGCCCCGTACTCGGGATGGATATGATTCAATATGGGTTATCGTGGATCGTTTGACAAAGGTTGCTCACTTCATACCAGTGCGTACTACCTATACGGGGGCAAAGCTAGCTGAGTTGTACATGACCAGGATCGTATGCTTGCACGGTGTTCCTAAGAAGATAGTTTCTGACAGAGGAACTCAGTTCACGTCACGTTTCTGGGAGAAACTGCATGAGTCTATGGATACGAAGTTGAACTTCAGCTCAGCCTATCATCCGCAGACAGACGGACAGACTGAAAGGACAAATCAGATTCTGGAGGACATGTTAAGAGCTTGCGCCCTTAAGCATGGTGAGAGCTGGGACAAGAGCTTGCCGTATGCTGAGTTTTCTTACAACAACAGCTATCAAGCCAGTCTGAAGATGGCACCCTTCGAGGCACTGTACGGGAGGAAGTGCAGAACACCGTTGTACTGGAGTAAGACAGGTGAGAGTCAGTTGTTTGGGACAGACATCATCAAGGAGGCCGAGAGGCAGGTTCAGATCATCAGAGAGAACTTGAGGGTTGCTCAGTCCAGATAGAAAAGTTATGCAGACGGGAAGAGGAGAGATGTATCTTTCCAAGAGGGCGACTATGCGTATCTGAAGGTGTCACCTATCAGGGGTTTACGCTGGTTTAAGGTGAAGGGAAAGTTGTCCCCTCGCTACATTGGACCTTTCCAGATCTTGCAACGAGTGGGAGAGGTAGCTTACAGACTCGATTTTCCAGCGCAGCTTGCAGATGTGCACGATGTGTTCCATATCTCTCAGTTAAAGAGAGGTCTCAAGCCTCACGATAAGGAACCGTTGCCTATGGATGGGTTGGATGTGAAGGAGGATCTCACCATTACTGAACGGCCCGTCAAGATTCTAGACAGATTGACACGGGTTACAAGAAACCGGACTTTCACAATGTGCAAGGTGCAGTGGAGTAATCATGCAGAGGATGAGGCAACTTGGGAAACAGAAGAGGAGCTGAAAGCAGAATATCCACATCTCTTTGATCCATCCGAATCTCGAGGACGAGATTCATCTTAAGGGGGGTAGGATTTGTAACACCCTAAATTCCAATTCCTGAATTTGAATAAAATTTGCTTAGCAACATTGCGATCTCGCTTAAGGAATATAAGGATGTTGTGCACTTATAGGCATTTAATCACTTTTCTTAATTAATTAATGAAATATAGGAGTTTGCTGTTGCATACATGCTGGTGCATTGTTTTTGGGTGTTTGGATTCAAATTTTGGTTTGAATTCGAAATGTGTTGGCTGTTTAAATAGGTTTGGAAATAGAAATCAGAAATAGAAAAAAAGAAGAAACAAACCGCCGCAGCCCAGCCGACTTCAGCCCACCGCAGCCGCGTCGCGCCCGCAGCCCGGCCCCCCGGCCGCTAGTGGCCCGGCCCGCCCGGCCTCGCGCGCGCGCCGCGCGCGCGGCGCCGCCGTCCCCGACGCGGGGACCCCACGCGTCGGCCGCCTTCCTCCCGCCGCCGCCCCCGCTCGCAACCGAGCCGGACGCCGAATCCGACTCGACGTCCGCGCCGCGCCGCCACGGGCCCGCATGCCGGGCCGAGCGCGCGCACCTATTTAAGGAGCCGCCCCCCGCACCGCCCTATCCCAAGCCCGTGCCGCCGCCGCCAAAACCCTAACCGCACGAGCGCCGCCGCCGCCCGAACCCTAGCCGGCCGCCGCGCTTGAGCTCCGCCGTCGCCGCCCGTCCGTCGCTCGACCGCCGTTGGGAAGCCGCCAATCGAACCGTGTGAAGGTGAGGAGCACGCCGGTGGATTTAGCGCGCGGTTTCTTGCGTCCGGGCGCCCCCTCGTCATCGCCGGAGCTCCGCCGCCGCGCCCCCTCGTCGACCACCGCGTCGCGTCGCCCTCGCCGCCTCGGGGAGGCCCCCCGTCGAGTTCGCATGCGCACGCTCTACGTCCCGGTGAAGACCCCGTGATTTTTGGTGCACCCCGGGCCGCCTTTTCCGCCGTGCGCCGCCGCCGCCGCGCGCGCCGCCGCCGCCCCGGCCCCCCCGCCGCCGGCCGTGCGCCGCCCCTCCGCTCGCGCAAGATCTGAGCCGCCAGATCTCCATCCGACGGCCCCGCTCGCCCTAGCCCGCCAGTCAAACCAGCCCCTGCCGGTCAACCCTAACCCCGCGCCCGCATTAGATCTGCACCGCCCGATCGCGATCCAACGGATCAGATCCGCCCCTTAGCCTTAACCACGCTGTTTTTCTTAAAAACCCCCGAGTTTTCCCTGTTTCACAAAAATACCCTTCCACCTTGAGAAACCTTTACGTTTAAGTCCTGTTTTCTTCTGTTTTAGCCCGAGAACTTAAAATTCTTTACAAATTAGTCCTAAAACTTGTTTTATCCATAACTTTGTCGTTTTAGCTCCGTTTTTAGCGTTCTTTATGTCCACGCGATCGTCTCGACGAGTAGAATAGTTTTCTGTTGCTTTTGCTACTGTTTGAGATGATTGGTGTAATGTTTCTTATTTATTTCCATTGTTTGCTTGTATGTGATGTGTGGAGCGTAGCGTACGAGCAATTCGGGGACTTCGCTGCTGTTGAAGAGTATCAAGACCCTGAGCAGTTTCCGGTGCTGGTAGAAGGCAAGTCCTTGCTGCATTCCCGTTAAATTCCTATTACAACATGCATTTTAATTACACTGTTGTTTATTATTGCTATGCATTAAATTGATGGGTCCTATTGCTAAGGTTCGACTAGCTTTGTTATCCTATGCCTTGATCAACCTGGGTTTGCTTTATGTTGGGTAGCACATGCTAGCGCTTAACGTGGTTTTGGGATGGATTAATGAACACTTGTTAATATGGCTTTATTTATGCTATCATTCATGTAATGCAAGAACACTTTACGTTGTTAATCGGAACATGGAGAACCACCCGGAAAACAAGTACTACCACAAGACATATGGCTCTGTCTTGGCTTATTAATTAGTGAACTAGATGTTAGGTATGCTTTACCCGATAAGGGTTGGGGGCCGGCGGGTAGTGGCGTATGGACTGCTCGGGCGCGGTGTGTGGGCTTAGCTAAGACACGGTACTCGTCCGGAGCTTTATATGTTGCACCGACCGTGTAACCTAGCGGGCGGCCTTCATCCGGGGATCTTTGTAACGGCCTCGTAGCGTCCCTATGCAATCACACCTCGGAAGTGTGGTATGGTGCCTTGCAAACACCGCATGGTTGGGTCTAAAACTCTTTTGGGTTTTTACGCGACTTGTGGGTAAAGATGTACAACCTCTCGCAGTGTAAAACTAACTAGTTAGCCGTGCTCACGGTCAAGAGCGGCCTGGACCCTCACATGATTAATTCTATGGAAGATGGAACTTTTAAACTTGTGCATTGCATTTTATGGATCTCGTTGCATTTTATTATCCGGGTTTGGTATATACTTACACTTGCTAGTAACGAGTTGCTTAATAAAACTTGACCAACTAAAATGCCGACTTGCTTATGAGCCAACAGCTTCCACCATAAAGCCTTGCATGTTGTTATAGAACTTTTCCCTTGCCGAGTACGACATGTGCTCATGCTTGTTGTTTATTTATTGCATCTACACTACCCGCCGCTGCTCGGATGGGCGTTTTGAAGACTACTATGATGAGTTCGATGGGTTCTAGGCGTCCGTTCTCCGGTCGACTGCCCGTGGAGGACTTCTACATGTGTTTCTTTTCCGCCGTTAGCTACTCGAACGATTGTTTAGTTGAGACATTCGGTCATGTAATAACCGTTTAATACTCTCTTTACGCTTTACACCGTGTTTTGGTATTCACCGCGTCGATGCATGTGTGTAACTTGATCCCGGCGCACATGTATTCCCCGCATTCGGGTTTGTCCTTAAATCCGGGTGTGACAAAGTGGTACCGGAGCCGTGTTGATCGTAGGACGTTAGCCTAGTTAGAACTGGGTCAAAAATTAAGGATTTTATAACATTAGAAGCCACACATAGTTTAGCTTGCTTTATTCTATTTTATTATATCTAATCTTGGTTTAATCTTATCCTTGTTTGCTTTTGTTATCTAAGCTTGGTCTTGTCTCTTTTAGTAATCTGCACTTATCTCATCTATCTTAGATGGTTCGCCGACTGAAGACCACACGTTCAGGTGCCTACCGCTTTCCCAAGTACCTGGAGGACCAGGACTTCTACTGCTACTCCACTGACAGTGAGGAGCGCCAGGAAGCTTCTGGAGAGGGAGGTGAAGTGCACTCGCCCGCGAGCAAGCTTCACCGCCCGCCGTCATTGGTCCGTGTCCGATGGTGAGCCCGAAGAGCCAGATGAAGAGCAAGAGCCAGAGGAGGAGCCAGCTGAAGAGCCAGAGCAAGGAGGTGATCCGGATGACCCCTCAGACCCTGAGGACTCCGACCCAGAGGATGGAGATGCTGAGGATCATCCAGCGCCAGAGAAGTGGAAGGTGGTCATTTGTCACCATGATGGAGGGCATGCACGCTTTCCGTCTAAGTTGAGGAGGCTCTTCCAGCGTCTTCAGCTGCCTGTGACGATCGACTACGTTGGACTGAAGAGGACTCACCCTCGCTATCCAACCCAGTGGGATGTGTCTGTACGCATCTTGGAGGATAACCCGCTGGATGGAGGACTGTATGAGGTTGTTGTCCATCGGGCACTAGCTCCCGCCGCGCTACCTTCGCCGCCGGGAGAGATGATGCAGCTAGGAGGGCTCTATCCGCGTGGTGCTATGAGGAAGCCCATCACCTCACCAACTCTGTGTGGGGTGATCTACCCCGTCGTCGCTCTGGAGCTGTGGTAGTGAAATTCCAATGGCCAATGAAACTTTGGGAGCCCGCTATGCCATGCAAGTGGGGCATGTAGCAGCTCTCAATACCAACTTGGATGACACTCTCATGGAGCTTCAAGACCTCCGCGACCAGCAAGATGAAGATCGCAGGGAGATCAAGAGGCTCAAGGCAGTGATCGCGGGCCAAGATGAAGATGAGGTGCAGGAAGATGGAGAGGACTGGCCTGCCATGTCACCAAGACCCGCAAGGACAAGCTATGGGTCACTTGGATCCCGCACTAGGATCATTTGGCCATAAGTGTTAGGTGTTAGGAGTCTTTATCTTTCTGTTATCGAGTCTGTAAACGTTAGAACGACACGTTGGATCGATGAGTTAGATAGTGGTGTGCTTGAATGCTTGGTTTGTGAACATCTGTGAGTTGGATTTTTGTTTGATTGCAATGTGTTGTGGATTAATGCCACAATGACATTGGTTTAGTAATAGAGTTTGATTAGTGGGTTTAAGTTCTGTTCCACCTATCTTTTATCTTACAAATTCTTAATTCTTTATCTATCATATTTTATCTATCTTAAGGAGTATTGTAGTGCTGAATCTGTTCGCGTTACTTCCTGACACAGCAGTACGGTTTTAATTTTATCTCGAGCTACAGAACTCCGAATTAAGTAAAACCAGTGGGGTTAGTTCACAAATTTCATACCTTATTTTCTGTAAAAATTCAGCTATATCCAGTTTATATTCTGGGAGTTATGTACGAAACATTAAGCCAACAGAAATCTGTCAATTCCTGCTGACATACCTGACTTTATTATTTTATATCTCGAGTTGTAGACCTCCGATTGAGGCAAAACCAGTTGGGTTAGTTCAGTAATTTCATACACCATATCTCCAGAAACATTCGTGGCTTTTGGTTTCTGGTACGGAGAGATATCTTGGTTTATTTACAGCTATCAGAATCTGTCTTATTCTGGAATTCAGCATTGTTATCTTTTCAGCTTTTTCAATTGTTGTCATCATCTAAATCAGTGTTTCTAACGCTCAGATGGTAAACACCAGGTCCGGATCAGGGGTTGATCAGCCTCCAGTGGTTCGTCAAGGTCGAGGCAACGCCTTCGGGCAGTGCACCTCCACCACCACCGCCACCAATGGATCCTATGCAACGGTTCTTTCGGAACCGGATGCGAGCCTACGCAGAACCCGACGGACACCGTGGCCAACCCGCAGGCCCAAGCTAATAACCCGCCTCGCCCACCGCCACGGCGGCCGCCGCCCATGAACAGCACCGGGAGTTCATGAGCCACCGTCCGCCGGTTTTCACCCATGCTGCAGATCCACTTGATGCTGATGATTGGCTGAAGACTGTGAGCAAGATGCTCACCACGGCGCAGTGTGATGATAGGGAGAAGGTCCTGTTTGCCGCAGTCGACTCCGTGGACGCAGGAGCATGGTGGGATGCTTACACTACCGCCCATGCTGCACCCGACGCCATCACTTGGCGGGAGTTCACGAGAGCTTCAGAACCATCATATTCTGCCGGGGTGATGAGGTCAAGAACAAGGAGTTCCTCTCTCTTAACGGGGGGGGAATGTCGGTGGCGCAGTATCGGGACAGGTTCATTGAGTTGTCTCGCTATGCACCAGAGGAGGTAGCGGATGATCCTAAGAAGCAGGAGCGCTTCTTGGAGGGTTTGGCCGGACCGCTTCGTCCTACCGGTGGACGTCACATACCTTCCGGTCTTTTTCCCAAAGCGCACTGCTAGACAAGGCTATTGTATTGGAATCCATGCGCGAGAGCCGGGGGAGTTGAAGAGGAAGGCTTGCTACTCCGGGCGGTCCGGGAGCCACGCTCGTCCCCGTTTTACTTCACCGGCGGGAGCCCCGTACCGTCCGGAGGCCCGTCGGGGAGGTTGTGGCCGGCGGCGGCAATGTCGGTATCGCCCGCAAGCGGTTCCAGCGGGTTCCGGCGCACTCCTCGGCGGTTTCCGCGCCCGGGACCGCGGACTCCACGCCCGCTTACCCCCGCGACCACCGTCCGATGACTCCTCTTGGTACGCCCGTGAGGCCGGGCGCACCACACACCCCCCGCGGGCAACACTTGCTTCAAGTGTGGAGAGGTTGGGCATTATGCTAATGTCCGTCCTAAGAGGCACCCCCGTGCACCCCCGTGCGAAACCGAGAAGCAGACGGATGAGGAGCGGGAACCGGACCCCCGCGAGCAAAGCAAGGGGCAAAGCGAGTCGGGGCCGTGGCAGGGTGAACCACGTGAGTACCGAGACTGCTCAGGAGAATCCACATGTGGTGCTTGGTATGTTCTTTGTCAACTCTATCCCCGCATCAGTATTATTTGATTCTGGAGCTTCCCATTCGTTTATATCTGCTCAATTTGTGGCCAAGCCTAGCATACCCATGTGTCCCATGAAACAAACCATGATAGTTAGATCACCAGGGGGGATATGAAATCTTTATATATGTGTCCTAATGTTAGACTAAAGATCATGGGAGCAGACTTCTGGGCAAACTTGATAGTGCTGGAATCAAAGGATCTTGATGTTATACTGGGTATGGATTGGTTGGGCACTCATGATGCGACGATACAGTGTGCTAAGAGGATCTGTTCCTTCTCACCGGTCCTAGCGGGGAAAAGATTGAACTTGTGGCCGATCCACCGTCGGATGCAGAGAGGGGGTTCTCACGGCCAGTTGGATGGCAAGGCTTTGGAGGATATCGGGGTGGTCAATGAGTACCCCGGACGTGTTTCCGGAGGAGTTGCCGGTATGCCACCCCGACCGAGATGTTGAATTTGTTATTGATCTATTACCTGGTACTGCTCCTATTTCTAAACGTCCATATAGAATGTCTAGTGCACAATTGATAGAACTTAAGAAACAGATTAATGAATTATTGGAAAAGAGGTTTATCCGTTCTAGTTCATCACCTTGGGGAGCACCGGTTATCTTTGTTGAGAAGAAGGATGGTACTCAGAGGATGTGTGTGGATTATCGATTGCTTAATGAGGTCACTATCAAGAATAAGTATCCATTGCCTCGCATTGAAGACTTGTTTGATCAGATGAGAGGTGCTAAGGTGTTCTCTAAGATTGATTTGCGTTCTGGTTATCATCGATGAAGATCGGATGGTCGGATATTCCTAAAACTGCATTCACCACCAGGTATGGACTGTACGAGTATACTGTTATGTCCTTTGGGTTGACAAATGCACCTGCCTACTTTATGTATCTGATGAACAAGGTGTTTATGGAGTATTTGGATAAGTTCGTTGTGGTGTTTATTGATGATATTCTGGTTTACTCTAAGACTGAGGAGGATCATGAGGAGCATTTGAGACTTGCTTTGCAGAAGTTGAGAGAGCAGCAGTTGTATGCCAAGTTTAGCAAGTGTGATTTTTGGTTGAAGGAAGTCTCTTTTCTGGGGCACATTATCACAGATGGAGGTATCGCAGTAGATCCAGCTAAGGTAGAAGATGTGTTGAAGTGGGAACCGCCGAGGACAGTTAAGGAGATCAGGAGTTTCCTTGGACTTGCAGGGTACTATCGACGGTTCATCGAGGGGTTCTCTAAGATTGTAAAGCCTCTCACCACCTTACTAGAGAAGGATAGAGAGTTTAAGTGGACGGATGCCTGTCAGCAGAGTTTTGAGGAGTTGAAGCAGAGGTTGACGACCGCTCCAGTGCTTGTGATGCCAGACTTGCAGAAGGGCTTTGATATCTACTGTGATGACTCGAGACAAGGTTTGGGTTGTGTTCTTATGCAGGAGGGACACGTCATAGCTTATGCATCCAGGCAGTTGAGGAAGCATGAGCAGAACTATCCTACACATGATCTGGAACTGGCAGCTGTAGTTCATGCGTTAAAGATTTGGAGACATTACATCATGGGGACCAAGTGTCAGATCTACACAGACCACAAGAGCTTAAAGTACATCTTTACTCAGAAGGATCTTAATCTGAGACAACGCCGATGGTTGGAGCTGATCAAGGATTACGATCTGGACATACAGTATCATCCTGGGAAGGCTAATCTAGTTGCAGATGCTTTGAGTCGGAAGGGACAAGCCAATACAACTTTGGCGTTCCAGCTGCCTGACGAACTGATGAAGGAGTTCGAGGGACTCAATCTGGGGATAGCTGCTCACACTGAGGGAGTCACTTTGGAGGTAGAATCGACTCTGGAGCAGCAGATTCACGAAGGACAGCTGGAGGATGAGGAGATCAAGGAGATCAGGGACACCATGGAGCGGGGCAAGGCCCCGGATTTCACTGAGGATGATCGGGGTACGATATGGTTCAAGAATCGGATTTGTGTGCCTGATGTGGGAGATCTTCGGAAGACGATCTTGAGAGAGGCCCATGACTCAGCTTATTCCATTCACCCAGGCAGTACAAAGATGTATCAGGACCTAAAGCAGAGGTATTGGTGGTATGGGATGAAGAGGGATGTGGCCGCTCACGTTGCGTTGTGTGACACATGCCACAAGGTCAAGGCCGAACATCAGAGACCAGCAGGATTGCTTCAGCCATTGAAGGTGCCAGAGTGGAAGTGGGAAGAGATAGGCATGGATTTCATCGTTGGGTTGCCCCGTACTCGGGATGGATATGATTCAATATGGGTTATCGTGGATCGTTTGACAAAGGTTGCTCACTTCATACCAGTGCGTACTACCTATACGGGGGCAAAGCTAGCTGAGTTGTACATGACCAGGATCGTATGCTTGCACGGTGTTCCTAAGAAGATAGTTTCTGACAGAGGAACTAAGTTCACGTCACGTTTCTGGGAGAAACTGCATGAGTCTATGGATACGAAGTTGAACTTCAGCTCAGCCTATCATCCGCAGACAGACGGACAGACGGAAAGAACAAATCAGATTCTGGAGGACATGTTAAGAGCTGGCGCCCTTAAGCATGGTGAGAGCTGGGACAAGAGCTTGCCGTATGCTGAGTTTTCTTACAACAACAGCTATCAAGCCAGTCTGAAGATGGCACCCTTCGAGGCACTGTACGGGAGGAAGTGCAGAACACCGTTGTACTGGAGTCAGACAGGTGAGAGTCAGTTGTTTGGGACAGACATCATCAAGGAGGCCGAGAGGCAGGTTCAGATCATCAGAGAGAACTTGAGGGTTGCTCAGTCCAGACAGAAAAGTTATGCAGACGGGAAGAGGAGAGATGTATCTTTCCAAGAGGGCGACTATGTGTATCTGAAGGTGTCACCTATCAGGGGTTTACGCAGGTTTAAGGTGAAGGGAAAGTTGTCCCCTCGCTACATTGGACCTTTCCAGATCTTGCAACGAGTGGGAGAGGTAGCTTACAGACTCGATTTGCCAGCGCAGCTTGCAGATGTGCACGATGTGTTCCATATCTCTCAGTTAAAGAAAGGTCTCAAGCCTCACGATAAGGAACCGTTGCCTATGGATGGGTTGGATGTGAAGGAGGATCTCACCATTACTGAACGGCCCGTCAAGATTCTGGACAGATTGACACGGGTTACAAGAAACCGGACTTTCACAATGTGCAAGGTGCAGTGGAGTAATCATGCAGAGGATGAGGCAACTTGGGAAAGAGAAGAGGAGCTGAAAGCAGAATATCCACATCTCTTTGTGAAGGATCAGATGGCGACTAGAGAGGGGGGGAGTGAATAGGAGCCGGTAAAAATTCTTCCAAAAGAATACGGCCTATACCCTAGACAAACCCCGGTCACACACAAGCGATGGATCGAATCACGCACCAATCGCCAAGACCACGAGGTTATGGATCAACCCCTAGCCTTAGGAACGATTCCTAGAAGCACACGCGGAAGCACTAGAAAGGGAAGGAAGGAATCGAAACAAACAAAGACCGCACACGGCTCTCGGGGGGCGGACCGTCCGGCCTGGCAGTGCGGACCGTCCGTTAAATCACACAGAACGAACCAAAGCCACCCACGAACCACGGACCGTCCGCGGGGAGCACGCGGACCGTCCGCCAAGCACCCGCGGACCGTCCGCCCAACACCGCGGACCGTCCGAAACTCAGTCCAACCAAAAACCAAATTCACGACGGATCGAAACGAAAGACGAGCAAGAACACGAAGAACACGGGACGAACCCTAGCCGCGCGGACCGTCCGCCTGGTCCTCGCGGACCGTCCGCCGGTGCGGACGAGCCGAAAACGCCCGACCCCGAAAGTCAACTCCCCCAAATCATCATCGGATTTCCCAAACGGTTGAAGCTGTAGAGACAAGGGTTTGGGTACTTGAAAAGCGTCACACAAGGATGCTATAGCCCAAAAATCTTGCCTCCTAACTCCCTAAATCACCGGAATCGCGAATCCTTTGAGCACCACCAAAAACTAGAGCACCGAACGAAAAATCACGAATCGAAGTGGTTTCCCGGCGTTTGAGGGAACAAGATCAAGCACAAAGATGCACAAGACATCTATCCATGTTTCCCTCAAAGAAACCCGGGGAGAAACCCACTCAAATCCGCGGAATCACACCGGGAACAAAGGCACGAAAACAAGCACAAAAAGCCACGAAAAACAACCCCGAATCTTCTATACAAACCAGGAAAGATTCACAAGGTCTAGCATGCCGCCCTAGCATCCATCCCTCTCAACAAATCTCTCATGAAGCTCTCATGCTAGCCTAGAGAAAAATGGAAGAAAAATAGCTACGAAAATGAGAAAGAGGAGGGAGCAAAATGAAACCCTAAGTCGCGGAGAGAGAGAGCCATCAACACACACTCATGGCTTATATATCAGGTCCCGCCGAAGTGGTAAATGACTCGACTACCCCTAACTACACTACTGGCGATACAACCCACGTAGGGGCATTTTGGTAATGTTTGTGGGTCTTGCCATCGGACGGCCACGCCTTTGCCGCACCCCCCGCGTCCTCCCGACGCAAGCCATGCGATCCCGCCGCGTGTCCTCCGCCTCGAAGCTTCCCGACACGCCCGGATCCCGTCTCCGTCGTGTTGGGCCCTCGGACTCGGTTTTGAGGCCCAAACCAAGAAACCGTCCGCCGATGGTTTTGTGGGCAAACCACCAAACCCCGCGTGCCCCGGTCCCGGCCTCCCGCCAAACCACTTGACTCGACCGCTACCGTGCACCGGCTCGTCTGTCCATGACTTCGTCTTGCTCGTGTCGCCACCATGTGACCCGCACCCGGTCCCCGCCGTCCACCGGGTCCCTCGAACCGAGCCTACTTGTCTCTCCATCTCCCGAGGCCCCTCAAGGCCGAAGACCTTTCGCGCCCGTTCTTCACCTCGCAACAACACGAACTAGGCCGTAGCCTACACCCGCGCACTAAGCCAAGAGTCGGTCCAACACCCGTTGTCAATCACTCATCACTGAGGAGCGGTCATCCATCGACCACTGGGACGCTCCTGGTCCTCAATCTCCCCCTTGATGAGTGCATTGACAACACACAACGCGAAATGAAATTCAGAGAAAAATAGAAAGAAAGAAGAAAGAAAAACAAAGAAGCTCAACTCATGACCAAAACCGAAGAAAGGCGAAGAAAGGTCACAAGCCAAGCAAAGCACAAAATCCACACCGAAAATAGCAAGAAAGCTCCCCCTGAACAAATGCAAGCTCCCCCTGAACATGTGGATGCAATCTCATGCAAACTCCCAAATTTCAGCTCACCTCTTCTGAATTTTCATTAAGCTCACCTTTTCTCCCCCTTGTTGACAATGTATGAATCAAGGTGAAAATGCAGAAATGCAAAGCAAAGCATATAAACATCTACATGAGCTTCTCAAATAGGCCAAATCTAATGTCAAAGGCTAAAAATGAGACAAAGATCACATATATGAATCATAGCATAGTCAAAGCATTGCCACAAGTAATATATGAAAATACAAGCATGTGACAAAGCAAAATTTTCAGATTTAAACAGTTTTACCAAAAGAAGGCTCGCTTCACATGTAAAAGCCTATCCATGTCACACTTGAGCCACAAACATGCATACCATTTAAAGATCATACAAGGATATCAAATTCTCAGCAAAAGATCATGGCAAACACCCACAAAGCAAAGCATGTCATGTCAAAGCTCATGAGCCATGTGTCCACTTCGGGGAGACTTCTCCACTGGTGAACATCATGCAACATGTTTTGCACCCATATGTGAAAGATAAGACATTTTAAGCATAGACATGATGGATGGAGCATTTTTCAGGCATTTTACACTTCTTTTCAAGATTAAGTCATTTCATGGTACATGAAGTGCCTTTGCGGCAAAAAGAAGCTTATGCTCCCCCATGAATGCAACATAGGCTAAACATTCACAATGATATTCGGCCTTTGGCCCAAATGCAAGAACAAGGCATCCAAGCACAATCTAAGCATGAAAAGCACATTTAGACCAAACTGTGACATGGATACACAACTACACACGAGTGGAGCAAATTTTATCAAAAATTAGTCAAGTTTAGCATTTATTTCAAAAGGGGCTATCTCACCACACATATATCTCAAATATTCCAAGAGCATAGCCTCACATCACCATTTCTCCACACATATAACCAATATCTCACAAATAGCCAAAGAGACTCAAATATGGCATATGAAAGAAGCTCATCATCCTAAAATGCAATATGATACAAATGCAACAAGATATATGACAAGATGGCTATCCTACGATGGTTTATACATCAAGCAAAGCATGTATATACATCAAAGTAAGCATGGTATGATACATATGGTACAAAAA
This sequence comes from Cenchrus americanus, assembly GCA_947561735.1. NCBI lineage: Eukaryota > Viridiplantae > Streptophyta > Magnoliopsida > Poales > Poaceae > Cenchrus > Cenchrus americanus. The sequence continues at coordinate 197,520,756 of OX387242.1, forward strand.
GGAAATCCCCCAAGAATCAACTAGAACGGGCAACAAACCCCAAGTTCCCCCCGCAAGCGCACAAATGTAGCTTGGTCGAGAGGCTTTGTAAAGATGTCGGCTAGCTGATCTTGGGTAGGGACATGGCTCAAAACAATGGTTCCTTTCTCCACATTGTCTCTCAAGAAATGATACCTCACTTCTATATGTTTGGTTCCGGGAGTGAAGCTTTGGGTATTTGGCTACGCTTATGGCACTGGTGCTATCACAAAGAAGTGGGATCTGGGTGCACTCCTCACCAAAGTCTCTCAAAGTGTATGAAATCCACAACAACTGGGAGCAACAACTAGCGGCAGCAACATACTCCGCCTCTGTGGTAGACTGAGCTACACTAGACTGCTTGCGGGAAGACTATGAGACCAACGAAGAACCAAGAAACTGACAAGTACCAGAAGTAGACTTCCTCTCGACTCGACAACCAGCAAAATCCGCATCGGAAAAACCATGAAGAGAGACGAGTCGAGGAGGAAGAATACCAAAGGCCAAGACCGGGGGCGGACCGTAGGTACCGAAAATCCTCTTGACGGCTCCGTCGATGTGATGTCCTCGGCGAAGCCTCGAAAACGAGCGCACGGACACACGCCGAACCGTATGTCCGGCCTCGTCGGCTGTCAAGTAGAGGAGGGAGCCGATCATGCTCCCGTACTCCCGCCGGTCCACCGGTTCTCCGTCCTCATCCGCATCCAAAGTGGCCGTACTCCCCATGGGAGTCGACATCGGCTTCACATCTTGCATCCGGAACTTCCTCGGCATGTCTTTCGTGTACTTGGTTTGGTGCACAAATGTACCGTCCTTCACTTGCTTGATCCGCAGCCCGAGAAAATACCGCAACTCGCCCATCATGCTCATCTCGAACTCCCCGCTCATCTCATCCGCAAACTTGGCAACAAGGTTATGTGACGAGCCACCAAAGACAATATCATCCACGTAAATCCGAACAATCGGCAAGTCATTTCCATGCTTGAGGAGAAACAAGGTTCTATCCACGGTACCCATCACAAACCCTCTCGCTCAAAAGAAAACCTCTCAATCTCCCATACCAAGCACGGGGCGCCCGTTTCAACCCATACGAGCCCTTTTCAACCCGTATACCCCGTGTGGGTACAACTCGCTCTCAAACCCGGTGGTCGCTTCACATACACCTCCTCCTCTATGACCCCATTCAGAAAAGCACTCTTCACGTCCATCTGAAACAACTTGAACCCTTTAGCCACGGCAAAGGCTAGAAGGATCCGAATTGCCTCAAGACGGGCCACGGGAGAGCAAAGGTCTCCTCATAGTCGATCCCCTCCTTCGACTAAACCCCTGAGCAACAAGTCTGGACTTGTTCCTCACAACCATCCCATTCTCTCCCTCTTTGTTCTTCCGGACCCACTTGGTTCCTATGGGATGGCAATTTGGAGGTGGTTCAACTAACTCCCACACACCGGTTCCTCTCAAAGTTTTCCAACTCCTCATGCATAGAATTGACCCGGTTGCATCGGATAAAGCATGTCCAATGTCCTTGGGCTCAAAAGTAGCAACAAAAGCGAAGCATGAGCAAAATGAGAGGAATTCTGGACCTCGACCGTGTAGTGCGTTCATCGATGTTCCCAATGATCTTCGACGGGGGATGCACTTCTTGAATCCACCGGGAGCCTCACGCCTCGAGACTACCTCCCCCTCAACTTCACTTCTCTCGCCCGGTCCTCTTGTTGCACCGTCGTTGTCCATGAAGTAGACGGTCCATGCTCCATAGTAGTCGTAGGGGAAGTAGTGGGTACACACTCGGCTTCGGCGCATGGTTCTCCCCATCATCATCTCCGGCTTCGTCCTTCTCCTCTTCAAAGAGGTCCTCGGCCATCTCTTCATCACCCGCACATTCAAAGCCAAGAGAGGTACATGGCATTGTCTCGTCGAAGGTCACCTCGCAAGTCTCCATGATTTTGTTAGTCTCAAGGTTAAGCACCCTATAGGCTCTAGAATGATTAGCATATCCAAAGAAAATACCATCACTAGACCTAGCCTCAAACTTGTCGAGTTTTCCCTTCTTCAAAATAAAGCACTTGCAGCCAAAAACTCGGAAGTGACTCACCTTGGGTGCCCGACCATGCATAAGCTCATAACAGGTTTTCTTCTTAAAAGCTCTCAATAAAATCCGGTTGGAAACATGACAAGCTGTATTGACCGCCTCAGCCCAATACCTCCTAGGAGTCCTGTGCTCATCAAGCATCGTCCTAGCCATCTCACAAAGAGTCCGATTTTTCCTTTCCACGACTCCATTTTGAGGGGGCACATAAGGGGTCGAATACTGATGTTCAAGACCTAGATCACGACAAAAGGCATCAAAACGAGAGTTCTTGAACTCGCAGCCATTATCCTTGCGGATAGCTCGAATAGCATTCCCATGCCTCTCGTTTTTCAACCTCACGATCGGATCTCGAACAAAACCAAATGTCTCACTCTTATCCTCCAAGAAGAACACCCGAGGCATAGCGAGAGTAATCGTCCACCACAACAAGGACATACCACTTCCCACCCACCGAGCGAACTCGAGCTGGCCCAACAAGGTCCATATGCAACAGCTCTGTCGGACGCTCGGTCATGACATCGGTCAGGGGTGGATGAGGAGTGGCTACCATCTTACCATGCCTACAAGGAGCACAAACCAAATCCTTCTCAAGCTTCAACCTCGGCAATCCTCGGACAAGATCAAGACCACTCAAGCGGGAAACCAAATCAAAGCTCAAGTGTCCCAACCGCCTATGCCATTTCCACAAATCGAGAAGAAGGACCGGCCATCAAACGAAGAGCGAGGACCCAAAGAACGAGAGAAATCAGCCACGAAAATCGACCCTCGGGGATGATCATACGGACAAGATCACCTCGAGAATCAAGCAAACGAGACTCGCCGCATTTGAAACGCACCTCAAAACCCTCATCAAGCAACGAGAAACCGAAAGCAAATTGAAACCCAAAGACTTCACAAGAGCCACTCTCTTCAACGTTACCTTGTCACTCACATGCACAACACCCTCGAAAGCACCCTACCTCGTCCATTGTCCCCAAATGTGATGTACATCTTTTCCTTCACCGGGGTGAGGCCGGAGAACCACTTCTTATCTCCGGTCATGTGTCGAGAACACCGGAGTCGATCAACCAAATGTCCTCCAAGCCTCCCCGCTGCGCAGTCGGAAACAAGAACGAGAGTGAGCTAGCGACTCGACACCGGGGTTAGCACGAGAGAAAGTTAAACCGGTGTCGAGCCATCCGCTCAAAAGAGGGGTTAGCAAACATCACTCCCTTGCCACCAAACTTCCCATGTCCCATGGGAGGAGTACGAGCACCACGAGTGGGAAAACGTGGTCCGTAGTTCCTCTGGAACCCAAAGCTGCGATCATCTCCCCTAAACCCGTACTGAGGACGAGTAGGAGGATGTCCAGCAAAACCACCACGAGCCCGACCAAGCCTCTCACCAGCACGCACACCATGATCTCTCCTGACAAACCTCTCACCACCACCTCTCTGTGGGAAACCGCCTAACACTCCTCACACTTCCCACACCCCGTGGAAGTGGCACTCTAGGCTCGGGAAAACCATGAGGCCGGCGATACCGTCCCGGTTTGCTTGCTCCCTAGCAAGCCTCTCATCCCTCTTCCTCTTGTAGCAAAACTCGCAAGATGCCTCTCCTTGCCACAATACTCACACCTGAAGGGGATGGGTTTTGGTTTTGGCTCGGCTTCTCTCTAGGCTTCTCACCCTTCTCACCCACAAACTTCACTCGGTTTCGGAAATCATTTGTCTTAGGTGGGAATTTGGGTGGATCTTGGGTTGTGTCAAGCTTGTTGCAAAGGTGGTTGGGCTTTGGTGTGAAAGAGTTCTTGGGTGCTTTTGGGAGTGGGACTTGGATCTCTCCGATCACCTCAAACCGGGGTTAGACTCAACACACTTCTCGTACACACTCTCCTCACTGTTCTCTCCCACTTTCTCACCCAACTTCTCAAACCCCAAACCACGACCATCAGCTCTCTTGAACTCCTCAATCATGATTTTCAATTGAGGTTCCTGCCCAGACAACCAACCCAACACCTTCCTCAAATAGTCATTCTCCTCATAGATGACATCCAAACGGGAAGTAAGTTCAAGATTGCGCAAAGTGACATCATCACAGCTAGAACATGCATTCGCAACAGGAGATTTCAAAGATGCTTCCAAAGAACTAATGGTAGAACGAACATCGACAAGCTTAGCATGCATAGTAGGACATGATTTGCAAGCACCAAGCAAAGTAGGTCTAGCCTTAAGCTCATCATGTTCAGTCCTAAGAGCATCTAGTTGAGCCAACATAGAAGCATTCTTCTCATTAAGCAGTTTGATCTCATTCAACCAAGCATCACATTCAACACATTCAACATCATCAGGAGGAGTAGGAGCAAGTTTCAAAGAGTCATTCTCAAGTTTCAATTCAAGCAATTTTGACTTGTAACTCTCCTACTTTCTCGCTAGCATTCTCAAGCTGAGCCCTAAGATCTTTCCTCATCTTTTTGGCATCTCTCAGCACACTATCACGGTTATCAAGCAAACCATTCAACCTAGCAATCTCAGCAAGCAAAGAGTCGGGGTCACGGTTTACCTCATCCTCAGAGTCGGAGTCGCTGTCTTCCTTCTCGCTCTTCTTGCTGCTTGAGCTATGGGCCATGCCACAAAAGCCCTCGAGCGCCACACAGCTCAGCCCGCTGAGGTTCCGGCTTGCACTCTTCTTGCCGTTGCGCCTTCCGGCGTCTTCATCTTCGCTGCTTGAGCTTGACTGCTCCTCGCTTGAGCTTGAGTCGACGTCGCTCGCACCGGCCACCATCGCTCTCGCCTTGTTCTTCTTGTAGGCGCTCTTGCTCGGTCGCCGCTTGTCCTTGTCCTTGCTCTTGGACTTGTTGAAGTGCTTGCCCTTGGAGGAGTACTTGTCTTCATGCCTCGGGTGCGCCTTGTACTCGTTCACCTTGTACTTGTTCTCCTCCGCTTCCGGTCACTCGGCGATGAAGTGGCCACGCTTGCCACACTTGTAGCACGTCCCTGAGCTCCGCCTTGCATTCCTCCGACTCTCGTGTAGTCGTTCAAACCTTCTTGAGAGCAAGGCCAGCTCCTCCTCGCCCAGCACATCAAACTCCTCATCCGGAATGGACATAAGAGAGGACAAAGAAAACGTCGACGGGAAGGGTTAGATTTGCCTTTTGATCCTCCCACAAGAGCAAGACTATGGTCGGTCGAGCCCTCATGCTTGGATAGCAACTTCCTGTCAACCTCGGCCGACTTGAGCTTAGAAAAGAGGTCATCCAACTCAATAGTCAAATAATGTCCGGACTCCTTGATGGCCTCAACCTTAGCACCCCAAACATTTGGGTCCAAGACATGCAAGAGCTTCAAAGCCTTTGATCATGCTCGGAGTACGGAAAATCCTCAACATTAGCCTTCATGTTGTTCACGATGGCGGTGAACCTCGAAACATCGCATCAATGTCCTCACCGGGAAGTGGAGTGAAATTCTCATATTGCATCCGGTAAGAGACAAAGAGGCGAGCCTTCACATGGTTATCACCACCGTGAGCAACCAACAACTTTTCCCAAATTTGCCAAGCAAGATTCAAATGGCGAACACGCTCAAACTCGGATCACACAAGCTGCGGCACAAGTGATCAACGGCTTTTGCATTAGCCTCATACTTGGCCTTGGCATCGGCATCGGTCACCATAAGAGTATGGATGTTGACCGGAATAGCATAGGTCTTGTCAAGCACAATGAAATCCAACGGCTTCCCTCGAAGAAAGATCATCATACGAGCCGCCCACTTGTGGTAACCCTTGCCATCGAAGTGCGGCGGACCGCCCCGCTCAACGTACGCCATCTTAGGATTCGAGACTTGTCAAAGTCGCAAAGAATCCGGCACCAAGCTCTGATACCAATTGAAGGATCAGATGACGACTAGAGAGGGGGGAGTGAATAGGAGCCGGTAAAAATTCTTCCAAAAGAATCCGGCCTATACCCTAGACAAACCCCGGTCACACACAAGCGATGGATCGAATCACGCACCAATCGCCAAGACCACGAGGTTATGGATCAACCCCTAGCCTTAGGAACGATTCCTAGAAGCACACGCGGAAGCACTAGAAAGAGAAGGAAGGAATCGAAACAAACAGCACTGCACACGGCTCCTGGCGGACTGTCCGGCCTGGCAGTGCGGACCGTCCGTTAAATCACACAGAACGAACCAAAGCCACCCACGAACCACGGACCGTCCGCGGGGAGCACGCGGACCGTCCGCCAAGCACCCGCGGACCGTCCGCCCAACACCGCGGACCGTCCGAAACTCCGTCCAACCAAAAACCAAATTCACGACGGATCGAAACGAAAGACGAGCAAGAACACGAAGAACACGGGACGAACCCTAGCCGCGCGGACCGTCCGCCTGGTCCTCGCGGACCGTCCGCCAGGTGCGGACAGAGCTGAAAACGCCCGACCCCGAAAGTCAACTCCCCCAAATCATCATCGGATTTCCCAAACGGTTGAAGCTGTAGAGACAAGGGTTTGGGTACTTGAAAAGCGTCACACAAGGATGCTATAGCCCAAAAATCTTGCCTCCTAACTCCCTAAATCACCGGGAATCGCGAATCCTTTGAGCACCACCAAAAACTAGAGCACCGAACGAAAAATCACGAATCGAAGTGGTTTCCCGGCGTTTGAGGGAACAAGATCAAGCACAAAGATGCACAAGACATCTATCCATGTTTCCCTCAAAGAAACCCGGGGAGAAACCCACTCAAATCCGCGGAATCACACCGGGAACAAAGGCACGAAAACAAGCACAAAAAGCCACGAAAAACAACCCCGAATCTTCTATACAAACCAGAAAGATTCACAAGGTCTAGCATGCCGCCCTAGCATCCATCCCTCTCAACAAATCTCTCATGAAGCTCTCATGCTAGCCTAGAGAAAAATGGAAGAAAAATAGCTACGAAAATGAGAAAGAGGAGGGAGCAAAATGAAACCCTAAGTCGCGGAGAGAGAGCCATCAACACACACTCATGGCTTATATATCAGGTCCCGCCGGAGTGGTAAATGACTCGACTACCCCTAACTACACTACTGGCGATACAACCCACGTAGGGGCATTTTGGTAATGTTTGTGGGTCTTGCCATCGGACGGCCACGCCTTTGCCGCACCCAGCGTCCTCCCGACGCAAGCCATGCGATCCCGCCGCGTGTCCTCCGCCTCGAAGCTTCCCGACACGCCCGGATCCCGTCTCCGTCGTGTTGGGCCCTCGGACTCGGTTTTGGGCCCAAACCAAGAAACCGTCCGCCGATGGTTTTGTGGGCAAACCACCAAACCCCGCGTGCCCGGTCCGGCCTCCCGCCAAACCACTTGACTCGACCGCCACCGTGCACCGGCTCGTCTGTCCATGACTTCGTCTTGCTCGTGTCGCCACCATGTGACCCGCACCCAGTCCCGCTGTCCACCGGGTCCCTCGAATCGAGCCTACTTGTCTCTCCATCTCCCGGAGGCCCCTCAAGGCTGAAGACCTTTCGCGCCCGTTCTTCACCTGCAACAACACGAACTAGGCCGCAGCCTACACCTGCGCACTAAGCCAAGAGTCAGTCCAACACCCGTTGTCAATCACTCATCACTGAGGAGCGGTCATCCATCGACCACTGGGACGCTCCTGGTCCTCACTTTGATCCATCCGAATCTCGAGGACGAGATTCATCTTAAGGGGGGTAGGATTTGTAACACCCTAAATTCCAATTCCTGAATTTGAATAAAATTTGCTTAGCAACATTGCGATCTCGCTTAAGGAATATAAGGATGTTGTGCACTTATAGGCATTTAATCACTTTTCTTAATTAATTAATGAAATATAGGAGTTTACTGTTGCATACATGTTGGTGCATTGTTTTTGGGTGTTTGGATTCAAATTTTGGTTTGAATTCGAATGTGTTGGCTGTTTAAATAGGTTTGGAAATAGAAATCAGAAATAGAAAAAAAAAGAAGAAACAAACCGCCGCAGCCCAGCCGACTTTAGCCCACCGCAGCCGCGTCGCGGCCCGGCCCGGCGCCGCTAGTGGCCCCGGCCCGGCCCGGCCTCGCGCGCCGCCGCTCGCACCGCGGCGCCCGCCCGTCCCCGACGCGGGGACCCCACGCGTCGGCGCCTTCCTCCCGCCGCCGCCCCCGCTTCGCAACCGAGCCGGACGCCGAGTCCGACTCGACGTCCGCGCCGCGCCGCCGCGGGCCCGTACGCCAGGGGCGAGCGCGCGCACCTATTTGAGGAGCCGCCCCGCACCGCCCTATCCCAAGCCCGTGCCGCCGCCGCCAAAACCCTAACCGCACGAGCGCCGCCGCCGCCCGAACCCTGGCCGGCCGCCGCGCGGAGCTCCGCCGTCGCCGCCCGTCCGTCGCTCGACCGCCGTTGGGAAGCCGCCAATCGAACCGTGTGAAGGTGAGGAGCACGCGGTGGATTTAGCGCGCGGTTTCTTGCGTCCCGGCGCCCCCTCGTCATCGCCGGAGCTCCACCGCCGCGCCCCCTCGTCGACCACCGAGTCGCATCGCCCTCGCCGCCTCGGGAGGCCCCCGTCGAGTTCGCACGCGCACGCTCTACGTCCCGGTGAAGACCCCGTGATTTTTGGTGCACCCCCGGCGCCTTTTCCACCGTGCGCCGCCGCTCGCCGTCGCGCCGCCGCCGCGTCCCGGCCCGCCGCCGGCCGTGCGCCGCCCCCGCCGCTCGCGCAAGATCTGAGCCGCCAGAACTCCATCCGACGGCCCCGCTCGCCCTAGCCCGCCAGTCAAACCAGCCCCTGCCGGTCAACCCTAACCCCGCGCCCGCATTAGATCTGCACCGCCCGATCGCGATCCAACGGATCAGATCCGCCCCTTAGCCTTAACCGCGCTGTTTTGCTTAAAAACCCCAGAGTTTTCCCTGTTTCACAAAAATACCCTTCCACCTTGAGAAACCTTTACGTTTAAGTCCTGTTTTCTTCTGTTTTAGCCCGAGAACTTAAAATTATTTACAAATTAGTCCTAAAACTTGTTTTATCCATAACTTTGTCGTTTTAGCTCCGTTTTTAGCGTTCTTTATGTCCACGCAATCGTCTCGACGAGTAGAATAGTTTTCTGTTGCTTTTGCTACTGTTTGAGATGATTGGTGTACTATTTCTTATTTATTTCCATTGTTTGCTTGTATGTGATGTGTGGAGCGTAGTGTACGAGCAATTCGGGGACTTCGCTGCTGTTGAAGAGTATCAAGACCCTGAGCAGTTTCCGGTGCTGGTAGAAGGCAAGTCCTTGCTGCATTCCCGTTAAATTCCTATTACAACATGCATTTTAATTACACTGTTGTTTATTATTGCTATGCATTAAATTGATGGGTCCTATTGCTAAGGTTCGACTAGCTTTGTTATCCTATGCCTTGATCAACCTGGGTTTGCTTTATGTTGGGTAGCACATGCTAGCGCTTAACGTGGTTTTGGGATGGATTAATGAACACTTGTTAATATGGCTTTATTTATGCTATCATTCATGTAATGCAAGAACACTTTACGTTGTTAATCGGAACATGGAGAACCACCCATGAAAACAGTACTACCACAAGACATATGGCTCTGTCTTGGCTTATTAATTAGTGAACTAGATGTTAGGTATGCTTTACCTGATAAGGGTTGGGGGCTGGCGGGTAGTGGCGTATGGACCTGCTCGGGCGCAGGTGTGGGCTTAGCTAAGACATGGTACTCGTCCGGGAGCTTTATACGTTGCACTGACCAGGTAACCTAGCGGGCAGCCTTCATCTGGGGATCTTTGTAACGGCCTCGTAGCGTCCCTATGCAATCACACCTCGGAAGTGTGGTATGGTGCCTTGCAAACACCGCATGGTTGGGTCTAAAACTCTTTTGGGTTTTTACGCGACTTGTGGGTAAAGATGTACAACCTCTGCAGAGTGTAAAACTAACTAGTTAGCCGTGCTCACGGTCAAGAGCGGCCTGGACCCTCACATGATTAATTCTATGGAAGATGGAACTTTTAAACTTGTGCATTGCATTTTATGGATCTGTTGCTTTTGTTATTTGGGTTTGGCATATACTTTCACTTGCTAGTAACAGTTGCTTAATAAAACTTGACCAACTAAAATGCTGACTTGCTTATGAGCCAATAGCTTCCACCATAAAGCCTTGCATGTTGTTATAGAACTTTTCCCTTGCTGAGTACGACATGTGCTCACGCTTGTTGTTTATTTATTGCATCTACACTACCCGGCTGCTGCTTAGATGGGCGTTTTGAAGACTACTATGATGAGTTCGATGGGTTCTAGGCGTCCGTTCTCCAGTCAGCTGCCTGTGGAGGACTTCTACGTGTGTTTCTTTTCCGCAGTTAGCTACTCGAACGATTGTTTAGTTGAGACATTCGGTCATGTAATAACTGTTTAATACTCTCTTTACGCTTTACACTGTGTTTTGGTATTCACTGCGTCGATGCATGTGTGTAACTTGATCCTGGCGCACATGTATTCCTGCATTCGGGTTTGTCCTTAAATCCGGGTGTGACATTGGGTGGACTACATTATAAACCACTGCGATGCAATTCCCAAAATGACATTTTTGTGGCCATCGGAATTAAAGTATGCTAACAGGTTCAAAGCATAACTGTCGATCTGAGCATAGAAGAATTAAAGTATATGCTAACAGGTCCAAAGCATAACTATCAATCTGGTACATTCAGAGCATAGCAGAATTAAAGTATGCTAACAGGTCCAAAGCATAAGTGTCGATCTGGTACATTCAGAGCATAGCAAAATTAAAGTATGCTAATGCAAAAATTATAGCAGCAGGAACATGAAAATGAATTTCAACATTTCATATAACTTCATCTGTTAGCAACAATTTATTCAAAACAGACTTGGAGCAACAAAATCCATCCATCAAATCCACAGTCAATCAATTAAAGATGAACTATTAAGGCATGTCTCCCTAATCCACCTTGACATGAGTATATAGCAGATTGGGTGGACTACATTATAAACCACTATGATGCAATTCCCAAAATGACATTTTGTGGCCATCAGAATTAAAGTATGCTAACAGGTCCAAAGCATAACTGTCGATCTGAGCATAGCAAAATTGAAGTATATGCTAACAGGTCCAAAGCATAACTGTCGATCTGGTACATTCAGAGCATAGCATAATTAAAGTATGCTAAGATCCTCGATGCTTTTCATGAATTTACAGTGCAAAAATTGTAGCACTAGGAACATGAAAATGAATTTCCATATAACTATATCTGTTAGCAACAATTTATTCACACAGACTTGGGGCAACATAATCCATCAATCAAAACCACAGTCAATCAATTAAAGATGAACTATCTAGGAATGTCTCCCTAATTAATCCACACTGACATGAATATATAGCAGATTGATTTTGGTGGCCGATGAGAGAGAGGGCATTGGGGGTTCAAGTAGGACTAACCTCTGTCACGAATGAAGTAGTTGTTCTCGTGATGGTTGGAGGGGCCGGATCCACGGCGGCTCGTGGCCTGAGGCGGTTGGCCGGCTCGTCGTCATGGCCGGGGACGACGTCGACGGATCCACGTCAACCGTCTTTAGGTTGGTCGGACGTACGTCCGCACGCCAGTAACCGCGTCCTCGTAACTGTCGTCACGCAGGGAGCGGTGGGGCTGGAGAAAAGTAGGGCTGCGGCGGGGAGAGAGCGGCGAAGGCGAGCGGGGCGACTGGCGGCGGCGGTTGGGAGAATGCGAGCGTTGTGGATCTGTCTAGCGAGGAGCCGAATATAAACAACTCACGTAACTGTGTTTAATGAAACTACTAGCGTTCCCTTGACAGCTCTGTGCAACAATTGGAATTTCATGGGCACTGTAGTAAATATAGGTGGGAAATTTTGAGCAGCCCGCGCACGGTTCGCCTGCTAACGCTGACGAGTGGCCCAGATCGCCTTTGTTGGGAGTTGGGTCAGCAGTTATGTTTTTTATATTTGCTGCTGACGCTGACACGTGGGCCTGTCACAATTTTTTTGGAATGAAACTTGCTTCCCTGATTTATTAGAGCCCATAAAACAACACCTAAAAATCATAAAAATACGAAAAATTCATATTTGGACATTTAATATTTGAATAAAATATCAACAGTCACACTTGTGTGCCCAAGATTCTTAGAATCCGTTTATACATCCCCTGTTAATGATGTAATAATTCTACTAACATCTAGTATGCTCTAAAAAATCTACAAATTGACTTGGAAACATAATTTGGGTACCTAAACCTGTCTTCGAAATTTCAAGTGCTATCGATGAAGGAATAATATACTTGTGTACAAATGTCTTCATCTCTCACATAGTTTCCTAGAATGTTTGCTTGAACATTAAAGTTTTCCACACTTTGCAACATGTTCGAACTCATATGCATTTGAAAACTTAACAAAACCTTGTGTTCACCTTAAGCTTACGAAATGTAAAGTTCCATCACTAATGGTTGTGTAAAACAAATATTATTTGTATGTTGTACTTACAAAGGAAAAAAGGCATATAAACATCACTGTACAAACGGAATGTACACTAAACAATGAAAATAATGAATAGATGGTGATTTTAGAAAAATTTAGAAAAAAGTATCAAATTTGGACTAATAACGACGAAGAAATACTTGTTACAACATTTGATTGCAGATTAAAAGGAGAAATGGGAACTATTCTTCATTTGAATAGAACCGGGCCCCACAGTCATTAGCGACGTGGGGCTGATAACCCTCGTTGGATTTGCTGCTCTCCCAAAATTTCACACTGATAATTCGAGCATCATACAAAAGCTAATCTACTACTACTGATTTCCTATTCTTTGTGTGAACTTCACCATTTCGCAGCGCAACCTACAGTCTTCGTTGTAAAACAGAGAAATTCGAAGCCATCCTTTTTCCACGCCGCAGCCGCCGCCGGTGCCTGCGCACGGCTGATCGCCGCGCACCTGTGCCGGTGGCGGCAGTGGTTCACCCCAAATGCGCCAAGTCGAGTAGTGGAGCGCACGTGTGGCCTTCTCGCGCAAAGGCAGACACCCCTCATTGCTCAGCCATCTCGACGACGTCGTACTGCTGCCGCCCGCGACCCGCCTCATGTACCCCTTCGCGGTGTCGTCGGCGGCGGCACGGCCATTGTCTCTATAGAGCAAGATGACATATAGATAGGCCGTTGCATCATGCCCACCCTTGGCGGCACGCCAGAGATCATTGTATCCCCTGTGTTCGATGAAGAAGGCTTTGATTCCGGAGAGGAAACAAGCCTTCGGATTCCCGAGACCGGTCAACATAGCAAGGACTGCTTTGTAAGAGGTGGGGTTCCACACCCAAAAAATCTCATCTCATATCCCCTCTATCGACAAACGCCGAACGACGTCGCCGTGGCCGCACATGAGGCGCATGGTCGAGAAAGTACCGCATAGGCTGCGGAGGTCAGCCAAGAGCCGCTTCGAGGTTGCACCGACGCGAGCCGCAATCTCCATGCGGATGTCTTGAGGGAGGCCCAGCAGTAGCGATGACGGCTGGTGCCGCGTGCTTCTTTCCGGCATGCTATCCATCTCCGACCGGGAATGGTGACGATGAGGAGTAGGCAGTTGCTGTTTTTCACGGGTAGAGATGAAGGGGCAGGGGATCTAATTGTTTTGGAAGGAGAAGATACATGAGATTTGTTTCCAAACACGGTTTAAGTATGCAATGGAGATGACGTTTGGCTAATCCACGTTATCATTTAATTCTCCATTAGAAACGATGTTTGGCTAATCCGCGTAGAGACGATGTTTCGTTACCCCGCGTATCATTTAATTCTACATTGGAATCACTACCTCTGTAGCTCTGCTCTCAGCCATTGACTAGCAACAGTTTCGCCATTGACCGTCTTGGGAACCTCTTCCCGTTTCCTGTGCTCTTGATCTTATCCCTTCCTCTCTTTTTTGGAGATGATGACTACATTGGATGTTTGGATGGAGGTGTTAGTGTTAGTTTGTAGCAAACTAACACCAAAACTAACACTTTGGAACCAAACACATGTGTTAATTTGGAGGTGTTAAAAACTACCACTAACAGTACACTAACATCTACCATCCAAACACGACCATTGGAGACGATGTTTGCTTACTCCGCGTATCATTTAATTCTACATTGGAATCACTGCACCTCTGCAGCTCTGCTCTCACCATTGACTAGCAACAGTTTCCTGTCCGTCTTGACCATCTTGGGAACCTTCCTGGCCGTTCCTGTGTTCTTGATCTTATCCCTTCCTTGTTTTTCTATAAAAAGGCACCAACGCCTTTCGGTCCTCCTCACTTCAAGTTGCTTCCTTCTTCTCTAGATCTAGATCTAGCTATATGGTTCCTTCTTCTGATAGGAGTACAATAAAGTGAGTCACTTGCTTCCTTCTTCTCTAGATCTAGATCTACCTATGGCGCAAAGAATAGATCTTGTAGGGCGCAAGCTTTTGCTTTTCTCTCTTCTTCCTTCTCCTCGATCTCTCAGTTGCTAGAAGAATTCTTGTGATAAGGGGTGATTGGGTTGCTCATCCCTCGAACACGGCTGCCAGAAGAATCCTTGTGACGTACCCCTTCCACGTAGCCGTGTCCAGAGAAGGTAGCCCAGAACCTCCTGGCATCAGGATGTACAAGCCGACGGAAATCTTGCTGCAACATCTCTGTCACACTTGGGCATCCTTTTGTTTTCCCCTTCTCCTCCAAGAGGAGGGATTTTTTAAGGGATATATTTCCACCCTCTCTGTATCTTTCTCTTATGTTCACTTGGAAGATGAGAAAGCAGCCAGAATCTGGATGGAGCATATCTCATTATTTTTCCTTGTAAGATGAGCATAATTAAACAGAGCTTCTGTCTAGCAAACAAAAATTAGGGTTGCTAGACAGAAGCTATCCTTAATTAGGCATGCAAGGAATCATGTCTCTAAGCCGTCAACAGAAATGGAGCTTGTTCGATGACCACGTGCAGCAAGATCGACGACCTGCGAGCAAGATCGATGTGTGTGTGTGATTTTGCATATCTCGTCATGAAGATATGGCCGCATTGTAACCTTGTTCTGATGTATCAATGATGACTGTAATCTGTGTGTGTGTGTGTGATTTTGCATCTCAAAGGACATGCTTTTGTGATTATCTCTGTGCAGTACAATTTTTTGTACGATTTACCTACTCACTTACTCACTTGCAAAGCTTGTGATTATCTCAAAAGTTTGGCAAATCAACTTGTTTCTCTCAGGATTCCTGATCTAGATTTGGCAAGTGAAATTATGCCAGATTGTTGGAGATGAACTCTTTTTTTACTTGGCATATCTTTTTAGAAGTTGGCAAGGCACAAGATTTGCCAAGTAAAATTTGGCAAAATCTTGGAGATGCTCTAATCCGTGTCTCTTTTGATTTAATCTTTTTGTGATTTCGCATATCTTCTTGCCCATAACAAAAGTGACGCTGGTTCATTAGTCCTCGTCTCTTGCCCGTAACAAAGGCGACGCTGGTTCGTTAGTCCTCGTCTCTTGCCCGTAACAAAGGCGACGCTGGTTCGTTAGTCCTCGTCTCTTGCCCATTACTGAACTGAAGCAGAATATAAACAGAGTATATATAGTATCTTTTGCAGAATATATTACAAACAGGATTCAAATTCCACCACATCACATATATTACAAAAAGGATTGAAATTCCACCAATACATCGCATCCTTTATATTACAAAACGGATTCCATTTCCACCAATAGACACATCCTCCGGCATTACAAAAAGGATTCAGCAGAAATCAGGCTTGCTTTTTCTTCCTTGATTTCTGTATATGGATTTTTTTCACTATGGTTGCTTCGCAAGTACGGTGTTTTGTTAGTTCCGAAGAGTTGGGGCTTGTATGAAGTGTCAAAGGATGGAATTTCGTCGAACTTGTTGTATTCCTCCTCCTCAACAACATTTTTAATCCCCACAATCCTTTTTTTCTGAGCATAACCACACACCAGTTCTTCTTTGCAAGGTCAGGTACATAGAACACTTGCTCAACATCGTTGGCGAAGACAAACGGTTCGTTTTTGTAACCAAAGACCCGGAGATCAACACTAATATAACCATATTTGTCCTTGCTCACAGCTCTTTTCCCATTGGTGACCCATCTACACCGAAACAAGGCTACCTTCAATCCTACATAATTAAGCTCCCATATCTCTTCTATTTAACCATAGTATGTGTCTGTCTCCGTGTCATCATCACCGTCATGACTGTCGTCAACAATGGCCCATACACGCACACCACTATTTTGATAGACGCTCTTTTTATCCCGGGTCATGGTGTAGAACATGTATCCATTGATATCCATTCCTTCGTATCTTGTAACAGTGAACAATGGCCCCGCTACTAGATTCCTTATCTCGTTGGTAATTACAGCATTATTGCTGCATGTCTCGTAATAATCTCGGAGCCACCGGCTGAAACCTTGCATGTGCATCTTTGCAAGCCAAGCCCTACCACGGTTAGGGTTGTCTTCACGTAGTTGTCGTTTGTGCTCATTGGAAAATGGTGTAATTAGGTGCAGCTGTTGTATCACGGTGAAATGAGCCTTTTCGAAGGCATCTGCATCCAGAGTGACTGACCTTTTCCCCATGGTCCCAACACCTGAAAGCCTACCTTCATGCCGTGAGCGAGGCACACCAATGGGGTTTTGTGGGTCCATATAACCCATGGCCCACACCATTGATTTGATGGTCTCGTAGCCACGAACAATGGCTCCCTCCGGAAATAACCTGTTATGTACCAATGATTTCAGGAATCCATAGAACCTCTCATATGGAAACATCTGATGAAGGTAAGATGGGTCAAGGAACTAGATTTCCCTCGCGAGGTGTGATGTTAGATGCAGCATGAGATCAAAGATTGATGGTGGGAAGGTAGCTTCAAGCAGGCATAGGGTCTCGAAATGCCTCCTCTCCAAGTCCAATAGTTTTTCCTCATCAATCACCTTCTGTTCTATTACATTGAAGAATAAACACAAGCTCGTGACCGCGTCGCGAACCAGTTCTGTCTTGATACCTCTAAGTGCAACAGGAAGAAGAGTTGTCATCAACACATGGCAATCATGAGATTTCATCAAGTTGAAATTCATTTTCATGTCCTTCACTGACACTAGCCTCTTGAAGTTTGATGAGTAGCCTGAAGGTACTTTCAATCATGCAAAAAATGACAGAATTCTTTTCTCTCTGCCTTTGACAAGGTGGTTGCAGCAACGGGAAGGTTCGTCCCTGTCTCTGTTTCGTCTGCATAGAGCTCCGGCCTAATGCCCAGCTCTTTAAGATCCTCCCTTGAATTTTTATGATCTTTTCCTTTGGACTTCTGCTGTAGCAATGTTCCACAAGTAGCTTCACACACATTCTTCTTGACGTGCATGTTGTCAATCGAACGACGCACATCTAACATCGGCCAATACTCTAGCTCCCATAAAATTGATTTCTTGTTCCACATTCCTTCTTCTTCTTCACCATCTTGTTTCTTTCTTTTGCCAAGGTTTTTCAGTCAGTTTGGGTAACTCCTTGATAGTTTTGATGTCCTTGACTTTCAAGTGGACCAGATCTCCAGTCACATGCAACGGCGCCTCTCGATTCTCCTTTGCCCATTAAACTGACAATCTATGGCCCGGTATGGATGTTTTTTGCCAAGGAAACGACGGTGCCCCATAAATACGTATTTCTTTGAATGTCTTAGCCATATTGCGCAAGTATCTTCCAAGCAGTGTGGGCAAGCTGCACCATTCCTTTTACTCTGGCCAGAGAGGTTGCGCTGAGCCGGGTTGTCGTTGATGGTGGTAAACAACATGCCATGCATTGTGAACTCACACTTGTACAAATCCCAAACGTCCGACACACCAGGCTTCCACAATATCTTCAAGTCATCAACTAGTGTCCTTAAGTAGACATCAATACGGTCGTCAGGTTGCTTTGGCCCGGAGACCAATATTGTCATCATCATATATTTCTGTTTCTTGCAGAGACAGGGTGGAAGGTTGTACAATGACAGCACGACAGGCCAGGTGCTGTGTGTTGAGCTCTGGTTACCTAATGGGTTCTGCCATCTGTGCTCATAGCAAACCGTATGGTCCTTGCGTCGTCAAACCATTGGAAGTGGGTATTAATGTTACCCCATTGCGCTGCATCTGCGGGGTGCCTAAACTTGCCATCTTTCTTATAATTAAGCTCCTTTCGGCCTTCGTCATGCCAATGCAAGAGTTTGGCTCCTTTCGTGTTGCGAACCATCTTCTCAGCTGAGGAATGATGCAAAAATACCATGCCACCGTCACAAGAGCCCATCTGTTAGCCTTCTTCTTCTTGCCTCTGATCTCGCCGGGCTCATTCTCGTCATCAGCATTATTATCATCTCCACCATCCTTTTTCCTCTTGTACCGATCATAGCCACACTTGGGGCACTTGTCAAGGTCTACATAATCTCCACGGAACAATCCACAACTATTCTTGAATGCATGGATTTTTTCAACCTCTATTCCCAGAGGACAGATTATCTTCTTCGCCTCATAGACAGACTCTGCTATTTGGTTTCCTTCAGGTAGCATGTCTCTAAGCACATCCAATATATGTTTGAAACTTTTGTTGCTCCAACCATGATCTGCCTTAAGCTGCAGAAGTTTTAGATCACCAGAAAGGCGAGAGCACTTCTGGCAATCAGAATAGAGGGGTTTCTTTGAATCTTTAATGAACTGCTTCAGCCTCGCTAATTCAGAAGGTGTGTACACTCGTTGAAACTCAATATCCTGCAACATTTGATCAACATTGTGCACACATTGCAACACCTCACCATCATCAAAGCCCCTAACTTCTTGATTAGTGATATCCTCAGGTCTCAACACATTTGGTGGGAATAATGGTTCATTTCCCTCAAAAAGTCCACTGTCATCAAGATCTTCATAATGGTTAGCATGGTGTCGCACTTAACCTTCATTTAGGCAGCCTGCTTCGAGTTCATTAAGGCCTTCCTTACCATGTTTATTCCAACACGTGTAATGTTTTATGAAACCACATGTGATCAAATGATGAAAAATGATTTCCCGTTGTGCGAATTTCTTTTGGTTGAGACAATCAATACAGGGGCAAAGCATTGCCTGGACACCACGGTTTCTCATATCTGCCTCTGCTTGATTTAGAAAACCATTGACCCCGCTTAAGAAATTCTCCCAATCTTCTTGGGGCTGTCTGTACATCCAAGCCTTAGCAGCAGACGCCATCTGCATTCCATACACCAAATGAGCATAATTCATCACACAAAAAGACAGCTGAAGAATTTCAATAAAATGGGCCAATTAATTTCCACCTTGACGAGGACTTTTTACACGAGCCGAGCGCGGCCAAGGAGGAGGATCGGAGGTGCGGACGACGGCGCGGTCGACGTCCACTCTGGCCCATTTCGCCGACGCGCAATCCTTAGAGCGCGCGCAGCTGGCGGCGGCGAACGGGACAGGCTGGCGGGGACATCTGAGCACATAGATCGAGCGAGTGACCTTCTGAGGAGAGAGAGAGAGAGAGAGTGAGTGTTGTTGTCAGAACAGGAGTGGCCTAGATTTCGCGGAGAGAGAGCGAGTGGTGTCGAAAGGATAAGACACAGACACACAGACGAGATAACAACATGCGTCTCCGATGTGAAAAAAAAGGCGACCCTGGGTGCCAATCAAAGGAGACGCATCCTACAAGCATGCGTCTCCAGACTCAAGTACGAGCTTATCGGTAACGGACTTTATAGGACGTTACCAATACAGAGTGATCAGTAACGGACTTAAGCAGCCCGTTATCGATAGACCATTGATCGGTAACGGACTTTACAAGCCCGTTACCGATAGATTTAACATTTGTAACGGGCTCTTTTAACATGTGTTACAAAGAATTTATGTAACAGGCGTTTAAGAAGCCCGTTACCAGAAGTCCACATTGGTAACGGGCGTTGTGGAGGCCAACCCCGGGGTCGTCATGGCGCGCTTATAGGTAACGGGCGCCAAACAACAACCGTTACAAATGTGGGGGGATGTAATGGGCGTTAAGGGCCCGTTACAAATGCTGCGTGACCTATTTGAGGTTTTCACGTAGTGTGCCCTTCCCCGCGCCCGCACCGGCCTGGCTTCACGCCGTCAGCCGTGGCCTGGCCTTCCCGCCCCACGCCGGCAACCTCGTCGGCGATGGAGGTCTGCCGCGGTGGCTCCGACGGTCTCCGCCAGCTGCCGGACCTCGAGGCAGCAGAAGGAGCGAGGAGAAAGAGGAAGATGCGACCCACGCTCACGTGGTGGGTCCCACGCACGGGGACGCGTGCTATCACATCTCGCCAGCCGTAGCGGCCACTTCTTCTCTCTCCTGCTTTCTCTCTCCTACGTGGATCTCTTATAGAGAGCTTATAGACACCATTGCGGGTGCCCTTAGAAGTTTTATTTTCTCCTCGTACTTTTAATACAATAACTCATGAATTAGCTCGTTCTAGTGTGGGGTGGGATTCAGATTAGCCATCTGTCTGGACTGATCCCCTGCCTCTTTTTTAACTAATTGGTGGATCGTGATATAGCTGATCCTTTGTTTCATCAATAAATAAAAAGAGCTTGAAGTTCAACAAAAAAGTTTTGTGCTCTACTCACTCAGGTTTACACAAGAGGTTCATCACTAGGTTACATGGAAGACACATAGGGTTACATGAAGAATAACAAGGTTGTTTTTCATGCTAAGGAAGGTTAGATACAAAGACCTTGAGTTACACTGTAGATGTTTAAACTTCCTATGCAAGTCTGTACCAATCTGCCGGGACTCATGGCACATGATACACATGCTTGGAAGCTCCTTCAAATTTAGTTTCCAACGCAGCAAACCGTTCGTCATTTTGACATCCCATTAAAGAGTAATAGTCATTTTGGTATTAGCTGAAAAGATACGCGAGAGCTGAGGCGAGTTGCTACTCGGGAAGACTTTCAGCCTCTACAAATTTCAAGTTCAAATTCAAGTCATTTTGCTATTAGCTGAAAAGATACGCGAGAGCTGAGGCGAGTTGCTACTCGGGAAGACCTTTCAGCCTCTACAAATTTCAAGTTCAAATTCACACCCAACTAGGAGAGATGTTCCTAGTATACATACCCCTATGTACCTCTGAAATGAACAAGACTTTGATAATGAAATAGGACCCTCTTTGTTCAGCTGTGTGCTAACAAATTCAGAGAGTGATTTTAATCCCTTTGCTCTTGTGATTTTCTTGAGGGATTTCAATAGCGGTACGCCATCAACTCCCATTGGTGCTTCTCGTTTGTTTGATTCCAGATTGTGTTGATTGTTTCTTTGAGAGTATGGTCGGGCGAATCCTCGATTCAGGTTGCCAGTGAAAGACGATGGTTGGTTTCGAGTTTTATGTGTCAGATTGCATTAATTATCGTTGTTTGCGGTAAGTTATTTTAACTGGCCTACGGTATCTTGATTGAGACCCCACGTGTGATTGGGACCGATTAGATTGTGATTAGTACTTCTCCGTATTGAAATGTATTTTAGCTATTTCCATCATTCCGTGGTATGATAAAAGCGATTTTCTAGGTTCTGCATGGAGTGTATCGGATATTTTTATATGAGTAAAGGGTTTTCATAGGTACTTCTAAATGAACGTGTACCGTGGATTTAACAACATATTACCTAATGGTAAGTAATATGATTAATATTATTATATGTTTTTTAATCTGAAAATTGGACAACTGCCCCGTCACTACCGGATTCGCGCGCTTTGCCGTGCGCCGTCGGCCGACGGCTAGAATACGCACGGCACCGCCTTTGCCGTGCGCATTTTGCCCAAGCGCACGACAAAGGGCGCACGGTGCATTTTTACTCGGCAAAGACCTTTGTCGTGCGCCTTGGGGAAAGGCAACGCACGACACCGTTCTTTGCCGTGCGTAATATATGACGCACGACAAAGAAAATGTGTTGACGGCCGTCCGCGGGGAGACGGCGTCACACCCTCTCTATCGTGCGCCGCTGAGCACGCACGGGAACGGTGGTACTCTTTGCCGTGCGCCACCTGGCTCGCGCACGGCAAAGAGTGGTCAAGGCGCATGGTTGACCATGCCCTCTGCTTGGTTGACCTTCCCCGCGCCCGCACCGGCCTGGCTTCACGCCGTCAGCCGTGGCCCGGCCTTCCCGCCCCACGCCGGCAACCTCGTCGGCGATGGAGGTCTGCCGCGGTGGCTCCGACGGTCTCCGCCAGCTGCCGGACCGCGAGGCAGCAGAAGGAGCGAGGAGAAAGAGGAAGATGCGACCCACGCTACCGTGGTGGGTGCCACGCACGGGGACGCGTGCTATCACATCTCGCCAGCCGTAGCGGCCACTTCTTCTCTCTCCTTCTTTCTCTCTCCTAAGTGGATCTCTTATAGAGAGCTTATAGACACCATTGCGGGTGCCCTTAGAAGTTTTATTTTCTCCTCGTACTTTTAATACAATAACTCATGAATTAGCTCGTTCTAGTGTGGGGTGGGATTCAGATTAGCCATCTGTCTGGACTGATCCCCTGCCTCTTTTTTAACTAATTGGTGGATCGTGATATAGCTGATCCTTTGTTTCATCAATAAATAAAAAGAGCTTGAAGTTCAACAAAAAAGTTTTGTGCTCTATTCACTCAGGTTTACACAAGAGGTTCATCACTAGGTTACATGGAAGACACATAGGGTTACATGAAGAATAACAAGGTTGTTTTTCATGCTAAGGAAGGTTAGATACAAAGACCTTGAGTTACACTGTAGATGTTTAAACTTCCCATGCAAGTCTGTACCAATCTGCCGGGACTCATGGCACATGATACACATGCTTGGAAGCTCCTTCAAATTTAGTTTCCAACGCAGCAAACCGTTCGTCATTTTGACATCCCATTAAAGAGTAATAGTCATTTTGGTATTAGCTGAAAAGATACGCGAGAGCTGAGGCGAGTTGCTACTCGGGAAGACTTTCAGCCTCTACAAATTTCAAGTTCAAATTGAAGTCATTTTGCTATTAGCTGAAAAGATACGCGAGAGCTGAGGCGAGTTGCTACTCGGGAAGACCTTTCAGCCTCTACAAATTTCAAGTTCAAATTCACACCCAACTAGAAGAGATGTTCCTAGTATACATACCCCTATGTACCTCTGAAATGAACAAGACTTTGATAATGAAATAGGACCCTCTTTGTTCAGCTGTGTGCTAACAAATTCAGATAGTGATTTTAATCCCTTTGCTCTTGTGATTTTCTTGAGGGATTTCAAAAGCGGTACGCCATCAACTCCCATTGGTGCTTCTGGTTTGTTTGATTCCAGATTGTGTTGATTGTTTCTTTGAGAGTATGGTCGGGCGAATCCTCGATTCAGGTTGCCAGTAAAAGACGATGGTTGGTTTCGAGTTTTATGTGTCAGATTGCATTAATTATCGTTGTTTGCGGTAAGTTATTTTAACTGGCCTACGGTATCTTGATTGAGACCCCACGTGTGATTGGGACCGATTAGATTGTGATTAGTACTTCTCCGTATTGAAATGTATTTTAGCTATTTCCATCATTCCGTGGTATGATAAAAGCGATTTTCTAGGTTCTGCATGGAGTGTATCGGATATTTTTATATGAGTAAAGGGTTTTCATAGGTACTTCTAAATGAACGTGTACCGTGGATTTAACAACATATTACCTAAAGGTAAGTAATATGATTAATATTATTATATGTTTTTTAATCTGAAAATTGGACAACTGCCCCGTCACTACTAGATTCGCGCGCTTTGCCGTGCGCCGTCGGCCGACGGCTAGAATACGCACGGCATCGCCTTTGCCGTGCGCATTTTGCCCAAGCGCACGACAAAGGGCGCACGGTGCATTTTTACCCGGCAAAGACCTTTGTCATGCGCCTTGGGGAAAGGCAACGCACGGCACCGTTCTTTGCCGTGCGTAATATATGACGCACGACAAAGAAAATGTGTTGACGGCCGTCCGCGGGGAGACAGCATCACACCCTCTCTATCGTGCGCCGCTGAGCACGCACGGGAACGGTGGTACTCTTTGCCGTGCGCCACCTGGCCGGCGCACGGCAAAGAGTGGTCAAGGCGCATGGTTGACCATGCCCTCTGCTGTGCGTCACGTGGCGGGGCGCACGGCAAAGGTTGGTCCATGGCGCACGGTGGATTATGCCCTTTGCCGTGCGCCGTGCCACTAGGCGCACGACAAAGGCTGGTTCAGGTGCCCGGTGCACCAGTCACTTTGCCGTGTGTCTTCTGGCGTGGCGCACGGCAACGAATGGTCATTTTACCGTGCGTCGGCAATGGCGCACGGCAAAAGGGACTATTCTGGCAGCCATTTTAGGTCAATTTGCCGTGCGCCTGCCCCACAGCGCACGGCAAATTGACCTAATTTTTTTGTTTTTTCTTGTTTTTCACGTCCAAAAATTCCCAAAAAAGACAGACATGACATATATATCACAATATCCATCACATGCATCATATATATCACAACATGCATCATATATGTCACAATATCCATCACAGACATCATATATAATAGTATCCATCACAAATCGACACCGAAGTCCGAAGTTCATCGACAAGTGCACACAAAAGTCCACAATTCATCGACAGTGCACATAGTTCATCACAGTTCATAGACAAGTCCACAATGGAAATAAAAAGGCGCGACTCACTGAGGTGGCGGCTGGCGGAACTCCGGTGGGAACAACTGCTGCTGGATCACCGGTGACATGGATGGGGACCCATGTAGAGTATTCGATGTCGCCGATATGTTCTTTGAAAAAAATAGTAAAAGGCATGTGAGACAAGAATCAAGTTGTCCAAGTTATAATCTAAATTGTCTAAGTCTCTACTTTGTCTAGGTTTCTATGTGAGTCTAAATGTCTACATTCTCTAAGTCTCTAATGTTTGAAATGAAAGAAGAAAGATGTCAAGTAACTCACAGCAGGAGAACGTCCCACAGGGGGAGGGAGCATCATCGGCGCGGGCATCGGGGGCATCATAGGCGGCGGGGGCATCGGTAGACCACTCTGCATAGCTTACATGCATGCTTGCATGTGCTCGGTCATCTGCGCCTGCTGCATCACCACCCAATGCTACATCTATGCCTGGTGTGTGGCCATCACCTGGGCCACCTGCTGGGCCACCTGATCGGCCACCTGCTGCTGCTGCCCCTACTGCTCTTCCACACGCTGCTCGACCGCGGTTAATGTCGGTGTTTTAGACCGGCAACCTACTAAGGGGAGTACCCGAAGTAGATGAATGTGGCCTCGCCGAGATCAGTAACTCGAAGGAAGAGACACGTGGCACACAATTTAGACAGGTTCGGGCCGCGAGGTGCGTAATACCCTACGTCCTGTATGCTGCGTAGCTCTGGATTGATTGGGTACGATTACAAGATGATGCAATCTTACGCCGTGAGATGAGATGATCAAGAGAGGGGTCCCTGCCTTGCCTTATATATTCCAGGAGGCAGGGTTACAAGTCGGTTTAGGGAGAGAGTACTAGTCGAGTACGTCTAGGAGTCTTCCATACAATGCGGGACATGTACAACTTCCTAACTGAGTACTTCTCCTCTGTAGTCCTTGTGCTTCACGCCATCAGGTACCGTGCAGCGCAAGTCGGGTAGTCCAAGGGGCCCACCGAGTAGTCGGTCCTGGTACCCACCGAGGTAGTGGGCCCAGGGAGGTCCATACGACAGTTAAGGCCGCCTGCAATTGTTCATCCCAATGTTACAACACAAAGTGAACATATGGAGAAATTCGGTAACGATTAGTAAATCAGAAATAACCTTGAGTCGCTCCATCTCGGCCAGTGCCGCCGACGGCCGTGGGCGTATGGGAGGGGCATTCCCTGTGTCCTTTGCCTTTACCGCCGCGAGAGTGGGAGTAGTGGCCGTGTCCAAAAGGCTGTTGCCCATGTAGTAATGGCCGTGCTTCTTCCCCCCACCGATCCTCATGACCGTCTCTCCGTCAAACAGCGCACGGATGGGATCCCACTCTGGCCCATGGATCTGCCTTCCCGTCTCCGCATATGTAGTGAAGCGGGAGTGGATGGAGGGATTGCTGTACGCCGACGGCGGGTAGTCGGGGTTGTAGGTGGTCTCGGACGCAGTCGCTGTGCCCTTGTGGGCCAACATGTATGCCATCACGTCAATGCACTCAGCGTCTCCATGTGCCCGGGACTAAAAAAATCAAGTTGATTAGAAATTAGATAGAATTGAGCTTTACAACAAAGAAATGGATCTTTTCATACCCATCTTTTCTTGTACTGTGCAACCGTCAGGTTGCCTTGATGGTGTGTTGGCTACGTCATCAACAAAGGCTTCTGTCGGCCAGCGTCGTGCTTCTCAATCCACGACGGGCTGAACCACCTCACCACTATGAGTTTCCAGCAGTCAGCATTGTTAACGCACCACCACGCAGGCGTCTACAAGTGATCAAGTGAACGAGATGTAAGAATATCATATTAAGTGATGTCTGAAAAGCTGAAATGCAATTTTACCTCCTTGTATTGCTCCTGGGTCAGCCTATAGGTTCTTGCTTCTGCTTTGGTCGTCTTCTTTCCCCACTTTGCAGCGGAGTAGTTTATGACACACTAAACTTGCGCCTCATAGTGCATGTCCAGCACAAGGTTCTTGCACACCGTCTCCTGCACCTGCTCTGCCTTCTCCTAAAATCCACCAACCAACCTATAGAAGTCCTGCATATAAACCAGCAATGGATCCACAATCAATATTGCAAAAATGTCCAATGAATATGATGAATTGAGTAGTGCATGAAAGGAAGACTTACCCACAACTCGGCCTTCACTCGCTTTGCCTTGTTGGCGAACCATCTGTCGTCCCTCTCGAAAGTGTCGGTGGATTTCTTGTAGTGTGCCCACATCCAGGCCGGCTCCCACCCGGTATAATCACCCTCACCCATCCGAACGAGGCCTGGGAAGTGGTACCTCACCAAAAGACCTAGGATGCCGTTGACCAGGCGGTTGTGAGAATCTGGTTCGATGACTTCCCAACCCCTGCCACAAGTGAAAAAGATGAAATATTAGTCTCTATTGTGATTTCAAGTTCTCAAAGGAGAAAATATTGACAAACATCTGAAATTACTTACCGTGTGCCTTCGGGTTTAATCAGCGACCGTTGAGCAACCAGTATCGGCCTCTCCGGGAGTCGCGCACGACCACGCTGGTAGACGCTACCAATAGTGTCACCACTAGTGTCATCAGCCTCGTGCTCCCCCCACTAGCCTCCTCAGCCTCCGGCTCATAATTCGTGTCTTGGGCTAGCTCCTCCTCCTGGGCCATCTCCGCCTGGGCTGGCTCCTCCTCCTCGTGCTCCTCCTCCTCCCGTCATGCTCTTATCTTCTTTGACGTACCCTTTCTGGAGCCACCCTTCCCTGTCACCCTCCTGTACTCAGACGAGCACGAACGGTGAAGGGAGCCGCCCACCATCTTTTGTCACCTGAAATTAAAAACAGTAGACAAGTCAATATGGGGACATAAGACATAATTAAAAATGAACAAGGAATTGCAAAAGAGGAATAAGACATAATTGAAAATAACATGATATTGAAAATAATAATACAATAATTACGGAGCCTACATGTATAAGTAATAAACATCTTCATGGAGATTATCAGGATCAGAAGTCTCATCATCACTATCACACATGTCCTCCAGATATTCATCCGCCGGAGGAGCGTCAACATCTTGCCCGGCTGCGACTTTCTCAAGTAATACTACGTCATCATCATCGTCAATCTCTTCTCCATCATCATCTTCTACTTCCATTATTTCTAATGCTTCAGTTATGTTTATCACAAAATCCCCCGGTAGCCCATCTTCTTGGAAGAACTCTCCCTCATATGTATTTGGGTCTATGTTGTAGTCTTCATTGTTTGGGACAGGTAGTCTACCATGTGGTGATACCATGTACACGTCCCACCCCTGTAGACATTCATCGGTTTTGCACGGGTATGAGAGATAATACACTTGCGTGGCCTGTTGAGCCACAATGTAGACATCTTCTCCGTCATAGATGGATGACTGTCGAATTTCGACCAATCCAACATCCTTGGTCTCTTGGGTTTGATCATGATCAAACCAATGGCATTTGAATAAGACAGGTTTGAGGGGCTTGCAACCAGGAAATGTGAGTTGACATATTTCTTCAACTATTCCATAGTAGTCTTTTCCATCAGTGCTTGCGAACAAACTCTGGAGTTGTGGTTCTTCAGTTCGCCCGACTCCGCTCGTGACTTTTTGTGTGAAAGCGGTACCCATTCACATCATAGCCGCCGTATGATGTGATCCTTAACTCACAACCAATGGAAACATGTCTCAACTCGGGATTCATCGACTTTTCGCTTTGGCCCTGCAAGTAGAAGCAAGACGTATCATTGTAACATTCGCACCTACGAGGATTGTGTTATGTGAAACAAAAATTACGAGGCTTTATCATCGTACCTTCCGCTTGAACCAATAAATGAAATCGTGGTCATCAAGAAGTTTATCAACTTCATCCGGCTTGGGTGGATTTCTTCCCCGCCAGAATTGACGGATAAATTGTCTATGTGTACGAGGAGGTTAGGTACTGTTATCAGAAATGGAAATGATGGATAACTAGTTTGTTGGGAACTTACTCAATGTAGGGAAGCACTTCAGTAAGGTTTTTCAGCACATATATCATGATAGTGCGCCACTCATTATATTGCAAGTTCAGATAAGTTGCAACACTTGCTCTTCCGAGTTGCCGTTTGAAGAGGCTGAGGTTCGATTCATTTTCGTCGGCATTGTAGAGAGGGGTTGGATTATGCACGCTTGGAAGGGTGTTAGCATAGTATTTAGTTGTGAAGTTTGTCACCTCCTCAGTACAGTATGCCTCAGCAATGGATGCTTCAATTTTGTTTTTGTTTCTAGTCATCGTTCGAAGAACCTTTAGTACTTTTTCAATTGAATAACACCAATGGGCATGTACAGGGCCCCCCATTCGTGCCTCGTACGGGAGGTGGAAAATCATGTGCTGCATCGGATTGAAAAAGCCAGGTGGATAGTTCTTCTCCAGCTTACAAAGCAACACCAAAACCGCTTCTTCCAATTTTTTTCACCTGTTTCTTGGACAACTCCTTAGCACAAAGGATGTGGAAGAAATAGCTCAACTCTGCAAGCACTTTCCATATGTGGTCAGGTAGATAGCCTCGAACCATCACCGGAAGAAGCCGCTCGATCCATATGTGATAGTCATGACTCTTCAACCCATTGATTCGCAAAGTGGTTAAGTTCACCCCCTCCTTAGATTCGCTTCATACATATCAGGGAACATTAAAGTTTGGAACCATTCTACTACTTCCTTCCTTTGGGGCTTGGTCAGGACGTATGTGGCTGTAGGCTTTTTCCATATCTTCCCAGGTTTGGGTTTCAGAATGTTGTACTTTGGTCTATCGCACAGATTAGCTTGATCAAGTCTATACTTAACGTTGTCTTTTGACTTCTCAGTCTCCATGGTTGTGTGGAACAGTGCCTCGGCGACATTCTTTTCCGTGTGCATCATATCAATGTTGTGCAGAAGAAGAATGTCACACATGTAGGGTAGCCTCCATAAGCCTGAAATCTGAGTCCAGTTATGCTCCACGCCGTATACCTCATAACCACCTCCTTCTTTTTCCTTGAGCGCGTTTAACTGCGCAAGAATACCAGCACCTGTCAACATCAGTGGTGGGGGGTCTTCAACCACAACATCTTTTGTAAAGTTTGTGGTGTCTTGTCTAAATGGATGGTTCATAGGGAGGAATTGTCGATGCAAGTCAAAACAAGACCTCTTGGAACCCTTCGGCAACCAGATGAACATTAAAGCTTGCTTGCATATTGGGCATGGCCACTTCCCGTGAACACACCATCCGTAGAATAACCCATACGCCAGATGGTCATGCTGGGAGTACATGTACCACACATGCATTTTGAAGTTTGTCCTTGTAGCTTGATCATAAGTATGTACCCCGTTGTTCCAAGCACATTCCAACTCATCAATCAAGGGCTGCATGTACACACTCATTTTATCCCCTAGGTATCCAGGAATTATCAAGGACACAAATACGAACTGCCGCTTAAACATGATGCCGGGGGGAAGATTGAGGGGGATAATGAACACGAGCCAACAAGTGTATGGCGCGACCATCAGTCCATAAGGATTGAACCCATCTGTAGCCAGCGCCACACATACATTTCGAGCTCCCGCAGCCTTGTCAGGATGACAACTGTCCAAATATTGCCAAGACTCAACATCAGCTGGATGTACCATGATATCGTCACCACGGTATCGTTTGCTAGTTTTGTGCCATGTCATCTGCTTTATAGTTTCCTCGGTCATGTACATCCGTGTGATCCTCGGTATGAATGGAAGGTAATGTAGGATTTTCACTGGTATGTCGAGTTGCCTCTTATGACCACCACCAGAGTCTAACTCGAGGTACCTAGAGGATTTGCACTTAGGGCAGTACTTTGCATCTGCATGTTCTTTCCGAAACAAGACGCATCCATTTGTAGAAGCATCTATCGCCTCATATGGCATCTTAAGTACACAAAGGAGTTTCTGTGCCTCGTAACTGCTTTGTGGGAGACTGTGCTCTTTCGCAAGCAGAGTGCCAATAACTACCAACATTTCATTGAACCCGTATCAACTGATGCCAAATTTGCACTTTAGGGTCATGAAGCGCCCGATGGCATCAAGTTGAGACACGTCAGTGTGCTCGTGAAGTGGTTTCTGTGTGAAAGACAACATGTCATAATAAGCCTTCGCGGTTGGCTCTGGAGCTTCATCCATAACTTGGTCAGGCCCTTTATCAAAGTTCCCTTGATGAAAGTCTTCTATCATGTCTCCGCACCCGGTTTCAGCATCAAAAGTCTCGATGCGTTGCCTCAAGACCTCTTCTCTCGCACGATGTGCTTCACCATGGCAAATCCACCGGGTATAGTTTTTCACAAACCCATGCACCATAATGTGTTTACCCTTATTGAGCCTAGATTGGTATTTCATATTTTCATACTTACTACAGGGACACAGAGCTTTATGTTGTCCTTTCTCAAATGCATTTTTACAGAATGCATCCATGTTGCGTGCAAATTCAGCGGAGTAGTCTCGCCTATTCCTCCAACCCGTGTACATCCACTCTCGGTTATCCATCCTTTAACTAGTGATATAACAAGTTGGTGCAAAAAACAGAAATCTTAGGAGATTTTATAAAGTAGATTGCTTCTACACGTTGTCTATCATGCTAGTAGTAGGTAAAGATAGGTCCTAATCCCACCCGAGGATGTGTAGACGGGTTTAGTTTCCATGCTCTACTCTGATCTGAGACAGAATTTTGGCAGCACCTCCCCCCGTTCTCCAGGTACACGCCCTAGAAAGGAGATTGTGTAACCAGAGAACAACGGGAAGGTGGTGCCGAAACTCTATCCCAGATCGGAGCAGAACATGGAAACTAAACCCATCTACACATCCTTGAGCTGTCCAAAAAATGTGGACAATTCGAAACGGATACAGTCATAGATATGCAAGCATATGCATATCTACAACAGTATCCCTTTCGAACGGGAGATGCTAACTAGGTTACGTGACCTAGGTAAATAAATCACGGAGGAGGGGGTCATCTGCACATGCTCACCTAGTAGCTCGAGCAGGCCGAAGATGGGGGGCGGACGGCAAGACGGAGCCCGAAGAGGCAACAGCAACACAGTCTCTTCCTGCTACTCCTTCACCAGACATCTGAGGAAACGGCCGGGGCTACTCCTTCGACGATGGATGCGGCGACGGGCGCTCTCCTGCAAAATTAGACCAAGGTAACGTAGTTAGATAAAAAATTCGGCAGCACCTCCCCTGTACGGGAAGGTTTCAAAACCTGCAAAGAAAAGACCACGACATGAAGGTCGGGCCACAAAACAAATGCTCTTCCCACAGCTCGGTGGCCGGACACATGAGACTTGCCATTCTTTCCACTTGAGCATAAGCAACATATATATGTAGTACTCAAATTTTATTTTTTTTGAGTTCAAGCTACTCATCACAAATTTAATCTAACCTAGGTCATCACATAGCTATGCATCACTACTCATTTATGCAATGAACGATAGGTCATCATAGTAGTTTCATCTAAATGCGATAGATGTTGAGGGAGTGCTCACCGAGAGGATGGCGTACGTGTCGAGACGACGTGGTGTGAGATCAAGGTCGGAGAGCACCACCCATCCTCCCTCTTCACCCTCGGCCTCCTCCTTCCCCCTTCTTCCATTCCTTTCCTTCTTCTTCCCTTCCTTTCCTCCTCCTTCCTTTCCACCTTCTCCGCCTTCCTCTCCTCTCCCGGCTGCCCACTCACCTTTCCCCTACATCCTCCTCCCCCTTGGCACGGGAGGACAGTGGTGGCCGGCCGGGGAGGCGGGCGTCACCGCCGGAGGCCGGGGGGGGGGGGGGGCGGGTCCGGTGGAGCCCGGCCGGACCGGGGGTGGCGAGGGGGTGGGCGATGGTGCGGCGGGGGCGGGGGCGGGGGGTGGGTGGGTGGCGCGGAAGAGGCCGCGCGGGCGCGGCGGCGATGGCGCGGAAGCGGGTCGGGGGCACGGGTGGTTTGCGATGGCGTGTGGGGAAGAAAGGTGGGGGAGTTAGGTTAACCTTTGTCTTAGTCTTTGCTGTGTGCCTCGGGGTCTGGCGCACGACAAAGAAGGGACCCCACCTGCCTCTCGGTCTTTGCCGTGCACCGAGGGAGGCTAGCGCACGACAAAGATGGGCCCCACTTGTCAGCCACCGGCCGGGTGCCGATGCGCACAACGGCTGACTGGCATGTGGGCCCCCTGCAACCTTTGTCGTGCGCCTCGGGGTCTGGCGCACGGCAAAGAAGGGACCCCACCTGCATCTTGGTCTTTGCCGTGCGCCTAGGGGGGCTAACCCACGGCAAAGACAGGCCCCATGTTGGTGGAAATCGGGCCCGAAGGGTGGACGCCGACACAATAGCCCCCTGAGTTCTCTCCCTCCCTTTGCCTACTACCACGAGGTTTCTACTTCTACTTGCGCAAGGAGAGGAAAAGCCAAAATCTTAATGAAACAGTAAGGGAAACAAAGGAATACTCAGCAGACCGAAGACCGAAAGACCAGCTATTGCCTTCGGTGCTCAATTCTCATTACAGTGTGTCCGTTTCATTACAAGGGGTTCACTATTTATAGGAGACCCCTGGGTATAGTCATTTGCCTCAATTACACCTTTTCCGTTCCTGACAAACTGCTTTAAACACTTTACAAGGGTATAACAGTAAGTCCCCGCGTCGTACAGGCCTCCAACGTGTCTTCGTACGGCCGAAAAGCCTTTACACGCGGCCACTCTTGTCTCTGCCTCGTCCGGAGCCCACTTTACACGTCGGCGGCAGCCACGTGTCCAGGATCGCCGCACCTTTGGAGACGAAGCAGCGATCCCGGACTGGGGGCGTTGCGCCTCTTCGGACACCCTGCCCGCGCCGCCACAGGCCCCGGACGCGGTGTCCCCTGGCCGGCGCGCCTCGTTCCTGGTCCTATCGGACCTTCGTCGCCGGAGCACGGCCATCCGTACCTTCGGCACCGAAGGTAGGCGCCGCCACGTGGGATCATTTCTGCACAACAAAGCTCTCATGGCATAAGCGACATTAGTGTTTCGTTAGCGCCCGTACAGCGAAGGCTTCCCCACGAGACCGAAACCGTACACAGACCGAAGGTGGCCGGCGTGGCCGAACGAGGGTGATGCTTCCGAAGACCAACTTCCCCAACATCCCACTTGCCAGCCACCGGTCGGGTGCCGATGCGCACAACGGCTGGTTGGCATGTGCCCCCCCCCCGCAACCTTTGCCGTGCGCCTCGGGGTCTGGCGCACAGCAAAGAAGGGACCCCACCTGCCTCTCGGTCTTTGCCGTGCGCCTAGGTGGGCTAGCGCACGGCAAAGACGGTCCCCACTTGTCAGCCACCGGCCGGGTGCCGATGCGCACAACGGCTGGCTGACATGTGGGCCCCGCAACCTTTGCCGTGCACCTCAGTGTTTCCTTTGCCATGCGCATTTGAAACGGCTCACGACAAAGAGGCTACATTGAATTTTATGTTTTTATAAATATTATGCATAAATGTTAAAAATAGATGTAAAAATTACCATAAACTAACATGATGAGACAATTGCATGTTGTATGTTCACTAGAGAAAATGTTTTGAAGTCAAAAACAAAATTCAAATTTTACTAAAATTACAAACCAAATGAGATGACTTTAAACACTATAGAACTTCTAGTGAGATGCTTCGGTTTGTAAACACTATGCGTGACGAAATATTCACAACCTTCGCTACTCTTTATCACAACTTTCCCATAGCATATCATGACCTGTCGATGAATCTCATGATTTTCTAACTTCGTTTGCATTTTTTACAATTACAAAACTTTAATGATGAACGTCGATTCTCATCCTTCATGAATCAAATGTACATAATTTCAACCAATTTGGCCGGTAAGGTCTTAAAAAGGACTCAATTACACGAATGTCATTTTTCCACGAACTTTACCTTATCATTTCATGTACTTGCAGTTCAATTTTGATTTATGTGAAGAAAATTCTTTTAAGGAAAGAAATTCATAAAAAATACCAAATAAATCGAGATGAGTACCAACTTGAGATACAGAGTACAAAGTAATGCATTTGTAGTGGACAAATCAAAAGAAGTCAAAAAACCAAAGGTTTACAAAACTCTTTGCCGTGCGCCGAACTGATACGCACGTCAAAGATAAATCTTTGCCGTGGGTTCCATGTGGGGCGCACGGAAAAGACTAACGACCGTTAGCGTGTGCCGCAGCCGTTCATCGTGGCACGGGTGGCGCACGTGCCCGGGACCTTTGCCGTGCGCTCTGGTACGACGCACGACAAAGATTTATCTTTGTCGTGCGCCTGGTTTAGACGCACAACAAAGACATCTTCACCGTGCCATTATCTAAGCCGTGCGGTTGGTCCTAGGCGCACGACAAAGAGTGGCCTTTGCCGTGCACCCGATAGAAAGCGCCTGACAAAGGCTATGGCACACGGCAAAGGCCGTCTTTCCGGTAGTGTGTCGAGGTCAACATCGACCTTCCCCTCCAGCCCTTCCAATAATCCACTCGCTCTCGCTGTCTCACACATCCACCGCCACCGCTGCTGCCACCGTCGTAGCACAATTTCATCTTCAGGCGCACGGGGTTGTGAGCGACGCCATTAGTCCTCTCTATGTCGATGTGTCTCAGCGCCACACCAGCACCAAGAACGACCTCCACCTCCGGCCCCTGTCTGCCGCGAAGGAATTAGAGTTGCATCTGCTAACGTCAATCATCCGATGTTTATACCGACGCCGCCATCGATTGATCCGGTGTCCTTCCTCATCACTTAGGCCTCATTCGTTTCCATCGGATTGATTCCGACCGGAATTGATAAAGGTACTACGAAAATCATGATAGATTCTATAAGAGATCCGGATTTATTCCGGGTTGAAAATTAATTTACTCATGATAGACACACCATGAGACTCAGAATCAATCCACTAGTCAAGGGGTGTGAAATCAATCCGGCTCTTCGGTCTCTTGTTCTACCTATCATGATGATGAGTAAATTAAATCTCAATCCGGAATGAATCCGAGTCTCTATCACAAATTTCTTGATATATCTATTGTTCCGGCCGGATTGAATCCCATAGAAGTGAACAAGCCCTTAGACGTTGCGATTCCAACTGACTTCATTGCTCCGCCACATAGATCAATGCTGCCAAAAACTTTTTGGAGGTTTGAGTTAGAATTATACTTAGACCGATGCTATACTTCGATGGTCCATCGGTTGGTATGATGGTTCCCTTCTTCGCAGCCTGCCTTCTGCAATTGGTCCATCTTCTAGAAAATAGGAAATCAGTTCATTTAATGGCCCATGTTTATTTAGGTCCTTCCGCAGTAGACCAAATCAACCGGTGCTTGCGCCGCTGCCACTTCTATATACTGTCAGTTGATCCAGTGGTACCAAATCTTCATTTCTCTTTCTTTTGAACTTACCACCATTTAGTGCCAACTTACCTTTCTGGAATTTTATTATGGTTTCTTAGCTTTGATTGTGTGATTGCATCTATGGACCTATAGTCCCTACAAGGACATGCTCAAACAATATAGTTAGTCATATTGATGATGTTGTCATGAATCACCAAAATTATACTCGAACAAATGGTCTTATGACCATGTTCGGTACAATCTGACTACTTTTCTTGCTCAGTGGATTTCCCTTACTGGTGCTGCTGTTTGTTTCTTGTAGGCAAAAAATGTAAGACAACACGCCTGGCACTGGCAGCACGTAGGTCCAAACAGTAGCGGAGCCAGAAAATTTTCAGAGGTGGGGCGGTTTCTAGTGAGAAGCTAAACTAAATGACATATCCATACACACAGAACTTACACAAAATTTATGGGTAGTTGTTGGGCTAGCATAGCTACAAGTGCAGTAAGATTATTGTCTTTCTTCCCACGCTAAGAACTCATCTTCCTCATCTACACAAGCTGTGATCATCGATGTTAAATCGTCAGAAACAGATAGGTAGTGATCAAATGAAGAAGGAGAGTTGTAAGATGTGCACGAGGTAGCTGGGGCGGCTGCCCCACCCCGCCGATAGGTTGGCTCCGCCCTTGGGTCCAAAGCTTTAGACTCCTCCCGCACCTGGCAATTTCTGAAGGGAAGATTTTGTTCAGCATTGTTGGCATCAGCATGAGCAGAATGGATGATGGAGTTGTGAATGTGGAGGCACCTATTCCCAACCTGAGGAGGATCTACACATAGCCTAGGTGGAGAAAGATTCTCATGGCATGACATTCGGTCGTGATCCTTATTTTGTGGAATGGATAACACAAGGAACAGGGACTCTGAAATCAAAACTTTGGTACGCTGTGTGATCCTGGTTGCATATTGGCAAGCGAGGAATGAATGTAAAAGAATGAATGAATATCCAAGCGGTTTGATGTATCTGGTGAGCATATGACAAAGCCGTGCAAATGTAGTAGCATTTGAGCTCTATATAGATGCTTCGTGTATGCAATCTCCCTTTTCTTTTATCTGTAGATAATGCTCCCTCGACATAACACAAATCATACAAACTTGCTTCACTGCGTCTACGAGATATGAACATAACCAAAGTCAGGGCCAGAAAATTCAGATGAAACTAGGTTGGTTAACTGTAATCAGTTTCCCATATCACTTCATCATGGACTCTAACACTCTTTTACACACAGAGTATTCGGATTGGACGTCGGAACGCTAGCAGCTCCATTTTATTATACAGATAGATATAGTGTATGTATAGATGTATAGAACAAATTATGAATATAGAAAATATACTAGGATAGTGCCCGTGCGTTGCCACGGGTAACAAATAATTTTTGCAATACACATTGGATTAAACAAGACATGTGTTGCTACGGACATCCATTTATGTATAATGTAATAAAAGTAATTAATAAAATTATATAGTACGGAAGAAATGACAATAAATCATAATACCGAATTACAGTATATCATGTAATAAAAGATTGTAGTTCAAAATTTAAGAAATCATATCCGAATAATGATTTGAAATTGTGCACACATCTTGGTGTTTGACAAGCATTTTGCCATAGTGACTATGACAAGTCACCCAAAATTGCCACACTCCATCTATACTATCTTTTCGTTGCCTGTGATGCATTAGAGGTTTATATTTTCATGAGACGTTAAGGTAGGCCCTGCAGCTATATGGGCTTCAGGGAGTTGGTCCATTCTTTGGGTCGCCATCGATTACTGTTGTTTGGCAAATTGGGATATTTCTTATCTCTTACGAAATAAATATTAGATATTAACGTTGCATATGATTCTTAAAAAAATAACGTGCATATTTGAATGTCATCAATGCAAAGTATTAATGCATATATGCCAGGGTTCTCTACCACCGTCAGTAAATTTATATCGATCGTGCGTCAGGCTCGGATTGCTAGCATAGGAGACAACCCTATGTCCAGTGTGGTGCAGCCATGTTCCCGAGCTAGGAGTGCTTGTAGTAGGGGTTACAAGCTGGTTGGGAGAGGGTGTCGAGCCCAAGTCCCTTGAGGTGGTGTTCGGTCTTTCGAAGGTCTAACCCTTGTAACCATTGCCCTCCTCTCCCTTTTATAGTCACAAGGGGAGGGGCACAAGGGGGAAGAAAAAAGAGGTACAATACTCGGTTGTTGGTATGTCCCGTTGTACGTCGTTGTCTGTCTGGGTGCATTGAAGCCGAGGCGAGATGCTTTGTCGTGGGAGCTGCCGCGTGGCCGGGCGTGACTGTTCATTCTGGGACGCTTGGTTCCTTCTCCGAGTAGTTTGCGCTCCTCTTAGCCTGCCCGAGTACTTGCCAAGCCTGCCACGCCCGAGCCTAAGTCTAGACTTGTGCGCGTCGTAGAGGGTGCTTGAGTGCCTTGGGCTGAGTTTGCGTGTGGCAGAGTGGGAGATGATGGCGATGGGATGGCCACTCAGCCGGTCAGGCTAGCATTAAGGCTCTTGTCGGGGTGAGCTGCCTACATGGCCGCCAGCTGTTGTACTTGCAGGGCATGGGGAATCGTCCCCCCACACGCGTCGGTGGTGGTGGTGCTCGCGCCGTGGGCTTTTGCTGCGCGTCTGGGCCCACGTGCCTGTCGGAGCTGGACTTGTCGTGCGAGGCGGAGACTTGTCGCGGGGATCCCTCTGTGGGGTATTGGTCGGAGATGCAACCAACTGGCCGAAGACTAGACGTCTTGCCAGTGTGGGTCTTGACCAGGGTTCTTACTCCTGCTTGTCTGAATCTTTGCCTTAACGTTGTCAATCTTGGCCTTCACATTGTCAATGGTGTTGGATTGTCTTGTGTTTAGGGAAGATAATCTTGCCATTTAAGGGGGTCCTAATCCGGGCCCTCATCAGTAGCCCCCGAGCCTAAGAGGGAGTCAAGGAGTCGCGCTCAGGCTCAGCTGGACAATCTTGGTGTTGATGGTGTTCTTCATGTTCTTGGTGGGTGCACGCGAGCACATCCGCCGGATGTAGCCACCGAGCTCGTGAGTGAGTTGGAGACTCGTTCGCGAGCTTTTATTCGTGATTGTAGTCGTTGTAGTTTGTAGACACTTCATTGGGGTAGTCATGACCATCGCGGTAAATATGGGCGCAGTAACGGGCGCGGGCATCTCGGCCGACATGACGGACATGACCGTTCCATCATGACCGCACGCAGATGTTGCAGGACCGTATTCTACGGGAACCGAGGCGTCACGAGAGTGGGTGGTTGTTTCGCCGGGGCGTGCGCGCATGTGGGCGAAAGTCCCGCTGACATGGCGGGCCCGGCGTCGAAGGCGAGGGGCAGCGCTTGCCCCTTTAAAACCGCACGTCGGGCGCAGGTTCGGGACTTTTTGCTTTCCCATCGTCTTCTTCCTCTTGCCCTCGCACCCTGCTCTCCGAGTTCTTCCGCATCCGCAGCGCCACCACTTCTTGCGCTTCCAGCCCACCCGAGACTCCGCCGTCGTGATGTCGAACTGGACACGCTCCAACATTTCCCGCGAGTAGCTTCTCTGTCTCGTCGAGGTGGGCCAGCTTCCCTCGCTCACCGCCGCCGTCGAGTGGAAGGTCCCCGGCGATGAGTCCGTGCCGTGCCCCCAAGGGGTTCGTGGTGTCGTTCGTGGTCTTCCATGAGCGCAGCTTCTCCGTCCCTGCTGGACGGTTCATCCGCGGGGTGCTGTTCAAGTATGGGCTCCAACTCCAGCACCTCAACCCGAACAACATCCAGCAAATTGCTGCGTTCGAGGCGATGTGCGAGGGGTACCTCGGAATTAGTGCCCACTGAAACCTTTTCCGGTACTTCTTCAGATTCACCTGCTTGAAGGAGGGTTCTCGGGTGGCGACGATTGGCTGCGCCAACCTCCAGATGAAGCAGGGCTTGGGCGACGACTGCATCCCGGTGACCTTGACCAGCTCGAACAGTGGCTGGCACAAGGGGTGGTTCTATCTGCGGAACGACCCCGAGTTCGCGCTCCCGGCGTTCACCGGGAACTCCATCGCGGAGTCGGGGAGGAACTGGTCGGATGGCCCCATGAAGACGGAGCAGGAGAAAATCCCCAAGAATCATTGGGTAGTGTTGGGGCGTCTCCGAGGAGCCGGAGTAACCCTGGCGGATGTGATCGGGTAGTATCATGCCTGAGGAGTCGTGCCGCTCCGGAGGCGGCCACTTCGCCTCTGTGAGATGACGGCCGATCGGGCCCCCAGGACGGGGACCGTGACCGCGTCGTCGCTCCCGTCACCACTCGAAGTCCAACGCCGCGTGGCACAAGCGATCGGAAGGTCGACCTACTCATGGCCGCCGTCGCGGCTGCTCTCGATGCTGCCCAACGCGGGGACAAAAAAAATTGTGAGTTGCTATCTTCTCAATGCATCTCGCTTGCTTTTGTCATGACGTTGATCTTCTCGGAGTTCTTCTTCTCTGGCTGACTTTTACACTTTCTTGTCATTGCAGTTGAAGTGTGCCTACCTTGTCCCGGCCAAGGCGCCTTTCCCGGAGAAGGTGATATTCAACCGGAACAAGGCCGCGGCAGAGAGGCGGTGCGCCGCGTGCAAGGCACAGCATAAGAAACACCATATCGCCAAGCGCGATCGAAATGACAAACGCATCAAGATCTGGAAGGCGGGGGAGCATGGCGTCTCCTCTGATGAAGACCAGTCGCAGGAGCCGTAGTGGAGCGGTGACGTCACCAGCGCGGCGGTCGACTGGAGCGACATGTCGGGGTCGTCCTCGCCGTCGCCTCCCCGCGGCACCGAAGTGTCGTCATCGCGACGGCCGCGTGCGC
Source organism: Cenchrus americanus (assembly GCA_947561735.1). NCBI lineage: Eukaryota > Viridiplantae > Streptophyta > Magnoliopsida > Poales > Poaceae > Cenchrus > Cenchrus americanus. Next base: position 197,561,673 of record OX387242.1, read on the forward strand.
AAGAATGTGGGCTCGAGCTCGCGACAAGCAGCTCGCCCTGCCCAGGAGGACCAGTGGAAGGTCCGCCCTCGCGTGGCGCCTAGCGGGACGGGTGCCTTCGAGTCGCAGAGAACCGCGACCCGCCAAGCTGACCCCCCGAGGAGGTCGGAGGAGCGGCTGGCTCCTGCCCGCCAACTCTACGATGGCTCCGACCACCCCAACTCAGACTCCTTGCAGAGGCACCGGTCGAGGGGGAAGTCGACGGATTCAGCGTCGACACCGAGCGCGCCACAGGCGATGGAGTCCGCCGCCGCCCCGCGGCGCCTGCAATTGTTACTTATCTGGGGCGGCGGGGCCCCGGACGTCCATGTTTCCCTCGTCACCGGCGAGGGCCAAGGACCAATCCTGGCTGTCACAGAGGCCAGAGGGTCAGCCCCGAGCAGATGGCGGAGCATGTGGCCGCCGTTGAAGCGGCAGACCGAAGCGGAGCATCCTCCCCCTGAGCAGTGCTCGCAGCGCGCAGCCCCCAAGCAGGGCTTGTCGGGCCGCCCGGCGAAGAAGCCCCGGGTGTGCTCCAAGATGCAAGTTCTCGACTTCGGGCCCTCTATTGTAGATTCTCCGACTTTCTTTGCTTACTAACATGTCTTCTGTCTTCTCGCAGGTTCGTCGACACCAGCGTGCTCAGCCTTGCGCCCCTAAAGCGCCGGACCCAGAGCGTGCGGGTTGTGCCTTCGGAGCCCCGTTCATAGCCCTCGTGCGCCGAGTCACTGCCGGCGCAGGCTGAAGAGGGGCCGGCCGTGGTCGCCGCGGTGGAGGAGTCAAGCGCACTGCCCCCGACAGTGACCGCCACTGCCGTTGAGGAGGGACAGACGACCGTGGAGATGGCCGCCTCCCAAGCGGCTTTGGAGCCACCGGCCGAGAGCGGCCCGGGTGGTGCAGATGTGGTGGTCGTGCCCTCGGATGTAGATTCGGCGCCTCCCCTGCCGTCGGGGGATCATGATGTCGCGATGACTTCAGCACCAGAGTCTTCTCCGGCTGCGGAGGTGCCAGAGCCTTCTCCGGCCGCGTGAGCGGCATAGACTTCTTCAGTTGCGGGCATCGTGACCGTTGAAGAGGTGATGGAACTAGCGACGAGCCCGTATATAGACTTCCCCGGTGTCGGGATCGTTGACCTTGACGCCCCTAGCTCTCCAGCAACGACCGAGAGATGCTGGAGGTGGAAAAGGAGCGGATGTTCATCGAGCCGTCAATCCTGGAGACGATTGCGTCATTATGCTGATGCTGCGTCAGTACGAGAGTGCTGGCGGCTCGGCTCCCCCTGCCACGTTGGAGGCAGCAGAGGCAGTTCCGGAGGAGTTAGCAGCCGGCGCGGAGTTGGTCGTGGTCGTGCCCGCGCCACCGCCAACCAGGGAGGGCCAGGAGGCGTCTCTTCTCCAACCAGCAGAGGCAGCCGAATCCACAGCCACAGCCGCAGCGGCCGATTCGGTGGAGGACATTGTCGGAGTGGTGGGGTCATCGTCACCCCATTCGGTCGCCGTCGGTGCTGATTAGGTCCTCATGCTGGATGAGCCCACCACGACCCTTCAGGAGTGTGTTTCTCCCGAGGACACAACAAGAGCCGCCTCCCTGGAGATCCAAGAGGCTGAGGAGGACGCGGGCACAGCTTTGCTGCAGGGTGCGGTGAGCAGTGAAGCCCAGACCCTCGAGCTCACCTGCACCTCATGGGTGGCCACTTCCGAGTCCGGCGACGACGCCGAGGATGATGAGGAAGTTGTGGAGCAGAACACCCTGGAGTGAGGATTGAACTGGGAGCACCGCGCCTTTGATGAGATGATCCTTCCCGCGACCTCGGTAAGCTTTTTTGTTTGAAACTTATCTCTTCAGTTCTCTGGTCTTTCGAGAAGTGCCACTTATCTTTGTCTTGCTTGGGGCAGACCCTCGCGTCATCAGGTCGGAGACGAGCCGCGCAGCACGTGAGCTTCGTGCGGAATGGGCTCAGCTGGAGATGTAGCTTGTCATAGCCCGGGTGTCGGCGGCCGCTGCCGTGGCGAGTAAGGCGTCTGCACGCACGTCCCTTGAAGCCGCCCGCCAGTCGACGGAGGATCGCGCCACCACCACCCAGACCGCCGCTGCAGCTGCTGCCATGGAGCGGGACTCACTGGCATCGAGGCAAGCTCTCGCCGAGGCCGAGGTCAAGAAGCTTCATGCGGCCATGACACCTCCTGAGGAGGCCGCAGAGAGGGCCAAGACTGCTGTAGCTGCCACCAAAACTGCCGCCTGGGACGCCGCCCAGGCCGCCGCTCGCGAGAAGGTAACACTTGAGTCGAGTGTGTCGGAGCTGGAGCATGACCTGGACACGGCTACGACAGACTTGGCGGAGGTGAGCCGCCGGTTCTCCCAGGTAACGAACCAACTCTAGGTGGTCACCGAGGAGGCGATGCAGCTGCGCGACAACAAGGCCAAGTTGTCACAGGATCTTGAGGGTGAGTCGCATGGTCAATTTCCTTCTTCGTTTGGCTCGTTGCTTTCTCCTCGTCGCATTCTAATTTGTTGGTCGTGGTCGCAGGGGCGCGTGTGATCCACGCCAGGATGGTTGTGAAGCTGGCGGAGGTGAAGCAGGAGCGGAACGCCGCCCTCCTCAAGGTCATTGAGAAGGATGGTGCCATCGGGCGCTTGTCGGAGCAGCTTCAGAGTAAGTGCCAAATCTTGGCTCCGTCTTCTCCCTTTCCGTGTACCCGCCATAACTCACCGTTCTTGCTCGCTTTTCAGAGGCCAGGACTGAGCTGGAGCAGTCGCAGATGTCCCGGGAGTAGGATGCATCCGCCCTGAGCCAGGCTCGGGACGCATAGCGCAGGTCGAAGGCCATCAGCTAGAAAGCCATTGGGGACATAGCCAAGCTCAGAAGGGCGATGAGCTCGGCCATGGCCGGGCTTGGCGTGTTGCTTGGACCGATGACGCCCGAGATGTTGATTGAAGAGGTCGGGCGCCTCCCTGGCGTGGTGCGGGAGCTTGAGCTGTCGACGGCCCAGCGTGCAGTGCACCGGGCCCTCACCATGTTTGAGTTGCATTACCAAGTCCTGGACCGCATGGCGCTGAGCAGCGGCTGGGCCCCTGGCATCTCCGACAATCAGTGCGACGAGTTGGGGGAGGACTTTGCCGCCTTCACCCGCGACATGGCCGACGCCGCCCTAAAGGACTTGGAGCTACTGCCATGAGATGAATTAATGGACCCAGAAGTCCCCAGGCCCTCAAATTAATTGTATCATAAAATGTCTTATGTAATAACTCGAACAAGTTGTAGGGCTACCAGACGTGTAGCTAAGTACTTTATTCGAATTGCGTTACTCCCCGATTACTTCCGAGCGCTCGAGGACAACTGCAGCAACGTGCAGTCGGGCTTAGAAAACCAAAGTGACCAAGCTTTACTCCAGAGTCGCGGAGGCGTAGGAGTCAGAAGGCCTGGCCTCCTCAATCCGCTAAGTGCAACCTCCCGTTCGCAGCCCTGAGAACTCGGAAGGTTCAGGAGGTGATTTGCCGAGATTTTGCTCGTGAAATCGTTTTTCAGACTAGAGTCCCAGCGGTCACTCGAGTAGTTTTAAAAAGAGATCGGATGAAGACCGGGGAACTCGAGGAGTACTCGCAAGTCTTCGTGCTGTAGCCGCAGGGGCTAAGCACTAGGAGCTTTGAACGAGTAGCAACCCGTCATTCCACGCAAGCCTTCATGTTTATTTTTCGCGAGTTTGAGCTTCCGTCAAACAACCTCTCGCTCGTGCGATCGGTCTTGACACAGTTGTCGGATTTTTTTGAAAAATTTCATAAAAATGAGGAGGGCATCGTGCCCTGGGTAGCCCCCGAGCAGGGAGCGTCTTTGCACTGGTGCATAGACGCTCGCTGCACAGCCCCAAGCGTTGTCGCAAACATGTGAACATAGCCAACGATAAGTTTGGAACTCAGAGACATGTGAACAAGGCATGCAACATCTATTTATTGATGTACGAGGTTTGAACATTTACTCAAGGATAAAACGGGTGCAGGTGTTCGATGTTCCATGCGTTGGAGACAACCCTCCCGTCCTCGTACCGGATCTTGTATGTCCCTGGTTGGAGCACTTCGTGGATGATGAACGACCCCTCCCAAGGTGGCGATAGCTTGTTGTTGACGGATAAAAGACGTATCCCTCTACGATCCGCAAGCGTACGGATCCCACACCTTTTTCACCACGGGATTCCCAAGGTTCTTGCCAATCCGCGGAGCAAGGGGATTACAAGCGTTCGATCTACTACGACACACTTAGCTACTAAAACCCTAACTACTATTATACTAGAAAAAACAACTAAACTACACTAGAGAGAATGATAAACGATCAAGAGAGAAGACACTCGCCCACGGGTCTACGATACTAGAGCATGCAATCGCTTAAAGACATGAAAAACCAATCTAATCTATCGGGGTTGTGACCACGGTTTCGCCCTTTCCCTCCTCTCGTACTGTCACTACGTGAAGGTAATCATGACTAGACCTTTGATGGCCACGGCGTATTGAATGGATCCAAGGAAGCATTGAGGCCTATACTCCCTTTACGGCACGGTAGCTAACCTTTAAGCATTAAAGTACATTCAACACAAGATGATAGATAGATAATCCGACAAAGTGCGATTACATCTCACGATCGATTACAACCCATGGACGAATGAGAAGATTACCCCATCAAGGTGCTGATCATGGCACCGTTGATCATGGTTTCCCTTCCGCCGGTGTCTTCCTTCTTCTCCACGAGAGGGTGCTTCCTTCGAGGTGGTTGATCTCCGGCCGGAGATCCTCCTCCTCTCTCTCTAGCTTGTAGATGGCTTTCCGTGCGAATAATCTCCCCTCGTCCGTTGGCGGCGCGTCGGGGGTTTTAGGGTCGAAGATCCTTCGAGGGCAAGGAAGACGGGACCGAATCGGTGCCCGAAGTGGGCCGGGCCGATCCGACCGGGCCGGCCGGCCCGAGCCCGGTTTCGGCCGGTTCGGTCGCCCTTTTTGCTCCGTGGGTGCTCGTGCACTTATCTACTTTGCCCCTTCCACTTGGATGATTTTGACGCTGTTATCCTCGCGATCAAGATGGAGGCTCTCTTTGCATGAAGTTTGATCTTTTACGCTTCAATCCTCGGGGGTGTTCCTCGTAGCACTTCGGTCCTCACCACCATTGGAAGTAATTTCAGTGAGCTCATGAACACGAACAAGACTCCATGAATGCTCCTTTGAACTTATTGCGAATCCGTCCTTTATGTCCATGTTTTCCTACATAAACATAACACTTCCAAATGCATGCACAAAGATGAACTTGTTATATGATTAGTGTGCCTAGTGGCGGGTTAGTTCAATAATCAAATCCAAACCAAAGTGTAATGAACATGCTAGGTGCACCAAAATACACCGTCAACATCTCCCCCACACTTAGCTCTTGCTCGTCCTCGAGCAAGTACTCGTAAAAGAACTTCGTCCAAGGAGTGTAATCGTGTACCACTTATCCTTCTTCACAAGTTAGTCAATCCCTTCATCTTTAATACATAAACACAAAGTAATGATAATCAAACATAAACATGGGCGTTTAGAATTTTTACCACGTCAAGATTTACCCCACAACTCAAACTCTTCACTCGAAGCTTTCAATTTCAGCCATACTTACTTCTTTGCTTCCATCGGAGGGTTTTTATGATTTTCAAAACAAAAATTCCTGCAACAAGTATTAGACAAAAACCTTTCTCCAAGCTCTCTCAAGTCACTCATATGAAGTGGCTATCCTAACCAAATTTTATAAAACTCTCACCTCCCATTAATCTCTCATATATTACGTAAAGTGGAGCTATAGGTAGGGCTAGCGCAATCAACACAAGTATTATCAAACTAAGAACTTCCTCTAATGGTTGTCTACCTTTCAAAGCCAATGATCATGAGAATTAACCATATGTAGGGATATCAAGGATGAGAAGATTTAGAATGGTGGACATGTGCAAGGGCAAAAGAAAATTGTGACTTCAAGGCACCAATGATGTCCTCGTTGTCGGATTGCACATGGTTGGAAATAAAGTAAAAGTTTCGTCTCACAATCAACGTGACATCCTTCCTTACAATTTATTATTTTTTTCTTTTCTTTCACTTGATCCATCCCTCTCATATCTTCATTGCTAACTCATCTTTCTCTTTTCTTTTTCTTCTTTCATTCACATATGATTTTTCTTTCTCTTTTTCCTTTCTTTCTTTTCCATACACAACTTTTTCTCTTTATTTTTCTCTCTCTTGACATCTTTTCAAAGCTTTCAATTCTCTCTTTTCTCGCATGCATACAATCCGAAATTTTTAAATAAATAATGCTAGAGACGAGACGAAACTTTGAAAATAGGTTGTGTTCAAGGAATACGATGTACAAAAGAGATGTATAGGGTTGGGTATGGAATCCAGTGATATACATGACTTTCGTTGTGAAAGTCATGAACTGAATACATGACGAGGCTAGCAACAAAAGATAAGCACAAGGACATGATCATTGCTCGAAATTAAAACTCACCAAGAGAGAAGGGTCCTAGCCTAACTCATCGTGCTAATCACACTTATGGTGGAGCGAAAAAAATAAACTTGGCTTTGGATAGGAATTTTTTCTTACTCTCAACTTGGAAAAAGAGGTTTTGCTAACCTTTATTACAAGGGTTTTAATATAATTTTCAGAACTGAAAACCTCCAATTTTTAGCATCGAACATAGCACAACTAGCATGTGAAGCTCAAGATCGAAGTGCGGTATGAGTACTTTAAGTAGTAGCGATCCCACTAAGCACCACGGTAAACGATTTTCAAACCATATACTTGTGTTCATATATCAAGAATCGAAGATTAGACAAACAAGTAAATAAAGGTAAACAATACAAAAAACACAAAGATATATATATAAGACTCTTTTTATTTGGTTTTCTTGACTCAACACTAATTTAAGACACTTGCAAAAATTTAAAAACCGACTCGAAAAAAAAAACTAAAGACTCATTAAAACACTAAGACTCTCACACGAGGATTAAACCGAACCTAAACTTGAAGTTCAAAAGCTAAGGCTAGCGAGCTAGCTCTCCCCCACACTTAAAACATACGACGTCCTCGTCGTATCTTACAAAAACCAAAGGGGAAGACTAGATCTAATGGTATTTCGAGCAAGCTTTGCACCACTTGCCTCTCATGTTTCCAACCATGCCGAAAAGTTTGCGCACGTTACGGTTAAGGAACTTGTAGTCATCTTCAACTACGCGCTCCAAGTCCTCCATACGCTGCTTCATCGCTTCCATGGTTTGAAGACATTCGTCGGCCGACGCGTAGAGAGCTGCGATGGATTGACGGCAAACTCGACAGCACACCGGATGCAATCCGAAGGGGTCGTCGTCGCCATAATCTCCACCGTTGTCACCACCGTCGTCGCCACCTCCATTGTTGTCGCCTTCACCACCGCCGTTGCCGTCGCCATTGGGGCCCTCGGGAGTCCTTTCATAGGGTTTCTCACCCAAATCATCATCGTCTCTACCGGCAGCCGCCCACGAGCTCGGGCTACGATCGTCGGAGTAGTCGCTATCCCCATATTCCTTAGGCTCCGGCAACACCTCCTTGTAATCCTTACGCTTGATGCCTTGGAGACGTGCCGACCTTCGAACGGGTGTAGGGACCTTCTCTCCTTTGACGGGGTGGCGAGATGCAAGAGCTCCGGTCGGGACACGTCCTCCGCAACGGATACGTGCGGTCCTCTTGACTGGTAGCTTGACCTCGCATCGCATCGCCTCCTCCATCGATGGCTTCTTGGCTTCTACCTTCAACTCTAAGCTTTTTGGAGGCTTAATGGCTGCTACAAGGGTGCAACACATTGCTTGAAAGATTTGATTCTCGAGCTCCCAATTCGGCCAAATATATAGTCCTGAGAGAAAAGCCCTGGGAACCTTATTTTCCTTTTTTACACTTCCCTTAAAATTTTCCGACCAAACAAGGAAGTCAAAAAGGAGCAATTCGGGCGAAATTCGGGGACATCGGGCGTCGGGCCACTAATGGGCCGATCCGGCGGCCGGCCGGCCCACCCCGCCTCGGGGGCCGGGCCGGTCCGGTTTTTTGCACACCGCCCTATTTTTTTCGTCCTCGGCCCATGGGAAAAAGTTGGCCCAGTTAATCTTCGCGAAAAACTCCAGAAAGCTAAAAGAAAAATTATTTACAGAAGTTGGTGCCTTGTTTTTCGTCCTAGGCGGGACGTTCGGGCTCTTCCTCCATGGTAAAGACATCAACATGATGAATGGGCACGACGTCGGGTTCGTAGTAAACCTTTAGCCGCTGTCCATTCACCACAAATTGATCGCCGTTTATATCCATAATGGTTACCGCTCCGTTGGAGAACACCGAATGCACAACATAAGGTCCGTCCCACTTGCTTTGCAATTTCCCCTTTCCGAAGGTTTTAAACCTCGAATTGTAGAGGAGGACCTTATCTCCTTCTTTAAATTCTTTTTTCTTCAATCTTTTATCATACCACCTTTTGATTCTCTCCTTGTATATGCTTGCGTTTTCATAAGCTTTCAACCTCAACTCCTCTAGCTCGCTTATTTGAATTCTCCGTTTCACCACCGCGGCATCGAGATCAAGGTTCATCTCTTTAATCGCCCAATAGGCTTTATGTTCTAACTCAACCGGAAGGTGGCAAGCTTTTCCATAGACGAATTGATAAGGGGTCATACCTATCGGTGTTTTAAACGCCGTTCGATAAGCCCATAAAGCTCCGTCTAATTTCTTTGACCAGTCCTTGCCTCCCTTCTCTATGGTTTTGTTAAGTATGCTTTTTAATTGCCTATTTGACGTCTCCGCTTGTCCGTTGGTTTGTGGATGATAGGCCGTGGAGACCCTATGCTCAATTCCCAACTTGGACAAGCACTTTTTGAAGTTCTTCCCGGTGAAATGAGTTCCTCCATCACTTATCAAGATTCTCGGTGTACCGAAACGGGGAAAAATCACATTCTTGATCATAGTGATGGACTCCTCCGTGGAAGCTTTACGACATGGTATAGCCTCTACCCACATGGATACATAATCGACCATAATAAGTATATACTCGAATCCAAATGAGTTTTTAAAAGGCCCCATGAAGTCTATGCCCCATACATCGAATATGTCGATCTGCAAGTTGTATTTCAAAGGCATAGAATTTCTTTGAGAGATGTTTCCAGTTCTTTGGCATTCGGGGCATGACGCAACATATCTTTTAGTATCTTCATGCATCTCCGGCCAATAGAATCCGCTCGACCATACTTTGGCTTCGGTTCGAAAATGGCTATAGTGCCCACCGTACTCCGCCGAGTGGCACTTCCTTAGAATCTCAAGCCTCTCTTCTCTTGGCACACATCTTCTCATCACTCCATCATTGCCAAGCTTGAAGAGGTATGGTGCATCCCAAAAATATTTCTTACTTTCGAAATTATCTTCCTTTGAGTGTTTTTGTCTAGATGATCGAGGGGCATCTTTCGAATTGCTCGAATGATGTCGATCATCCAAGTATCTTTATCAAGCACTCTATAGAGGTGGTCATCTCTCATCTTATCTTCTATGGGCTCTTTATCATCTTGCCCACGATTCATCCTAGACAAATGATCGGCCACAACATTTTCCACCCCCCTTTTTATCACGAATTTCAACATCGAACTCTTGGAGAAGAAGGATCCAACGAATCAAACGTGGTTTAGCTTCCTTCTTAGCCAAGAGATACTTTATGGCTGCGTGATCGGTGTAAACAATGACTTTCGAGTTCACGATGTAAGATCTGAATTTTTCGAAAGCGAATACCACCGCTAGCAATTCTTTTTCCGTAGTAGCGTAATTTAATTGTGCCCCACTAAGAGTTTTGCTAGCGTAGTAAACGGCGTGAACTCGGCCTTCCTTTCTTTGTCCCAAGACCGCGCCTACGGCGTAGTCACTTGCGTCACACATGATCTCGAAAGGTTGGCTCCAATCCGGAGGTTGGATGATGGGAGCACTCACCAACGCATTTTTCAAGGTCCGGAATGCCGCTAGACACTTCTCATCAAAGTCGAAAGCCACATCCTTTTGAAGAAGGTGCGTTAAAGGCTTAGTGATCTTCGAGAAGTCCTTTATAAATCTTCTATAGAATCCGGCATGGCCTAGAAAGCTCCTTAAGGACTTAACATCCGTAGGAGGTGGGAGTTGCTCAACCGTCTCTACCTTAGCCTTGTCCACTTCAATTCCTCTCTCGGATATAACATGTCCGAGCACTATGCCTTGCTTAACCATGAAGTGGCACTTTTCCCAATTTAAAACCAAATCTACCTCCGCACACCTTGTAAGGACCCTTTCTAAGTTTGCTAAGCAATCCATGAACGTCTTCCCGTAAACGGAAAAATCATCCATAAACACTTCAACAATTTCTTCGATGAATTCCGAGAAAACGGCCATCATGCAACGTTGAAAAGAGGCCGGAGCGTTGCATAGGCCGAAGGGCATCCTCCTATATGCAAACGTTCCGTAAGGACACGTAAATGTTGTCTTATGTTGATCTTCGGGTGAATGGGAATTTGCATGAACCCCGAGTATCCATCGAGAAAGCAAAAATAAGCGTGGTTTGCTAACCTCTCGAGCATCTCGTCTATGAACGGTAGGGGGAAGTGATCTTTCTTCGTCGCTTTGTTAAGCTTACGGTAATCAATACACATCCGCCACCCGGTCACGGTTCTTTGCGGTATCAATTCGTTCTTCTCATTCTTCACCACGGTCAAACCTCCTTTCTTCGGTACACAATGTACCGGCTCACCCATTCGCTATGTGGAACCGGGTAGATGATTCCGGCATCAAGTAACTTGATAACCTCTTTCTTTACTACCTCTCGCATGGCATGGGTTAGCCTCCTTTGGTGGTCCACTACAGGCTTACATTGGTCTTCCATTGGTATACGATGAGTGCAAAAGGCTGGGCTAATACCTTTGAGATCATTAATTGAATATCCAATCACCTTCCTATATTTTTTTAATAAAATCAGCAACGCTTCATTTTCTTCGGGGCTCAACTCGTCGCTCACAATGACTGGATAGGTTTTGTCTGGGCCCAAAAATTCATATTTTAATCCCTTGGGCAAAGGTTTAAGGTCTACTTCGGGCACTTGTGGCTCCTCGGGTTTGATTTCTCCTATGTCTTCGAACTTCTCTTCCTCCATGCTACCATCATGCGGCTCTAAGCCTTTTGTTGCTTCCTCTAGTTCTTCATCTTGTTGATTACTAATTTGATTTTCCATCGCTCTTTGCAGCGGGTCTCTAAGGGTTTCAACAAAACAAAGACTATCTATCTCTTCTATTTCTTCATCTTCGGGAGGAAAAGGAGTAAGGTGTTTAGAAGCACGAAGAAAGTTATATGTGTACTTTGTTCCATTAAGGTTCATTGTTACTTTGCCTTCTCCGGCATCTAACACGGCATCAACCAACTTAAGAAAAGGCCTACCTAAGATTATATGATCAGAATTACTATGGTAAGCATCAATAACAAAGAAATCGGTTGGTATGTAGTTTCTAGAGATCTTTACTTTCATGTTGCAAGCAATACCTAGAGGTTTGATAGTTCTACCATCTCCCATAATTAATTTCGTTGATGTTGGAGCTAAGTCTAGGTTGTGGTATTGAACTTTATCGTAAATTTTAGAAGATAGAACACTTACTTGGGCTCCGATGTCGCATAAAGCTTTGCATTGAACTCCGTTGATCTCGCAACTCAAGTGCGGCGTCATCTTCTCTTCTTCTTCGGATCCGATCGAATAAATTTCAGCAAGGCGAGCGTATGGTGATGCTTCGGGCTTGATCCCCATGATCCTCTTCACCTCGGCAATATGTTCCGGATCGACCACGTCATCTCCAAAGAGCTTTTCAAAAATCTCACCGGTGGTTTCGAGGTCGTATGAATTTTCAGCTTTCCTCTCCGGTGGGAAATCGACTTCCAATGCTCTTGCCATTCCCTTTTGATTAGGGAACGGTCTTCTCTTGTCGAATACTTCTCCGTAATCAATAGGAACCCAATCCATTGGCTCGAACTCCCTTAGTGGCTTCGCGCTTGACATGCTTCTCTTGTTCGTCTCATTTGGTGCGGCGAAGTCGATGTTTGGTGTAGTTCTTGACTTGGTGTGTTCTTGTTCAAGCTTCTCCATGATTGGCTCCTCTTTTGTGACTTCCGGAGTTGCCTCTTTAGAAAAATCAGCAAGCTTTTTCTTCCTTGAATTGAATTCCGGCTCTTCCGCAAGTCTTGTTTCCCAATCTCTTCGCATGGCAGCCGCTTTACTAACTTTTTGTAGGAGTTGGGCGGCTTCCGTGAGTGTTTTCTCCATGAGATCCCCACCTGCACACATTTCGACGTGTCGCATGCAACTAGGGGTTAGGGAAAAGAAAAATGTATGCAAGAGTACGTCACCGGTGAAGCCGAGTTTTGGTCCTTGTTCGATTAATTCATTAAACCTATCCCAGGCTTGGTCTATCCCTTCCTCTTCTCCTTGCATAAAATTGATCACTTGCCTCCTTAGATGTTGAACCTTGCTCATTGGAAAGAACTTCTCGCAAAACTTCTTTGTCAACTTGTTCCAATTGCCTTCAACTTCAAAGGACGCAACCGAATACCATGTCTTTGCTTTGCCGGCAAGTGAGTAGGGAAAGAGATTCCATTTGAACCATTCATCGGGAACTCCTTCTTGACGCACCGTGTTGCATATTGTCGTGAAATCCCTTATGTGTCTATATGGGTTTTCCGTAACCATCCCTTCAAATGGGTTTTCCGCCACCATCTTCATGATCTTGGATTTAATTTCATACTTGGTCGCTTCGAGCTTCGAATCCGACTCTTGTACCTTTATGTCTTCACATCGAGGGCTAGCGTAATCCCTTAATGATTTCTCCGGTTCTTCCACGGGTTGATTAACGAACTCCATCTAGACAATAAGATAAAAACAAAAACAACAAAAAAAAAGAAACAAGTGTTTTTCTGATAATAAATGTTAGATATAGCGAATAAAAGATAAGCTAAAATATAAAACTAAGTTAGATGCAAATCAAACGATGTAAACTAACTTGCTCCCCGGCAACGGCGCCAGAAAAAGGGGCTTGTTGACGGATAAAAGACGTATCCCTCTACGATCCGCAAGCGTACGGATCCCACACCTTTTTCACCACGGGATTCCCAAGGTTCTTGCCAATCCGCGGAGCAAGGGGATTACAAGCGTTCGATCTACTACGACACACTTAGCTACTAAAACCCTAACTACTATTATACTAGAAAAAACAACTAAACTACACTAGAGAGAATGATAAACGATCAAGAGAGAAGACACTCGCCCACGGGTCTACGATACTAGAGCATGCAATCGCTTAAAGACATGAAAAACCAATCTAATCTATCGGGGTTGTGACCACGGTTTCGCCCTTTCCCTCCTCTCGTACTGTCACTACGCGAAGGTAATCATGACTAGACCTTTGATGGCCACGGCGTATTGAATGGATCCAAGGAAGCATTGAGGCCTATACTCCCTTTACGGCACGGTAGCTAACCTTTAAGCATTAAAGTATATTCAACACAAGATGATAGATAGATAATCCGACAAAGTGCGATTACATCTCACGATCGATTACAACCCATGGACGAATGAGAAGATTACCCCATCAAGGTGCTGATCATGGCACCGTTGATCATGGTTTCCCTTCCGCCGGTGTCTTCCTTCTTCTCCACGAGAGGGTGCTTCCTTCGAGGTGGTTGATCTCCAGCCCGGAGATCCTCCTCCTCTCTCTCTAGCTTGTAGATGGCTTTCTGTGCGAATAATCTCCCCTCTGTCTGTTGGCGGCGCGTCGGGGGTTTTAGGGTCGAAGATCCTTCGAGGGCAAGGAAGACGGGACCGAATCGGTGCCCGAAGTGGGCTGGGCCGATCCGACTGGGCCGGCCGGCCCAGGCCCAGTTTCGGCCCGGTTCGGTCGCCCTTTTTGCTCCGTGGGTCCTCGTGCACTTATCTACTTTGCCCCTTCCACTTGGATGATTTTGACGCTGTTATCCTCGCGATCAAGATGGAGGCTCTCTTTGCATGAAGTTTGATCTTTTACGCTTCAATCCCCGGGGGTGTTCCTCGTAGCACTTCGGTCCTCACCACCATTGGAAGTAATTTCAGTGAGCTCATGAACACGAACAAGACTCCATGAATGCTCCTTTGAACTTATTGCGAATCCGTCCTTTATGTCCATGTTTTCCTACATAAACATAACACTTCCAAATGCATGCACAAAGATGAACTTGTTATATGATTAGTGTGCCTAGTGGCGGGTTAGTTCAATAATCAAATCCAAACCAAAGTGTAATGAACATGCTAGGTGCACCAAAATACACCGTCAACACTTGTGCCTATCCTTGCTGCCTTGAACTCATCAGAGCACGAGATCCCCGACGTGGAACTCGTGGGGGCGCACGTTGCGCTCGTGGTAGCACCGTAGTGCTTGCTGGTACTTGGCGCTTCACAGTAGCGCTACATCACACGCCTCGTCGAGTTGATCGATCGCGTCCTCAAGCACGACATGATTCCCTTCCTCGGTGTAGGCCCGGACTTGTAGGCTGCCGTAGTCGATGTCCGTGGGCAAAACCGCCTCGGAGCCATGCACCATGAAGAAAGGTGTGAACCCCGTGGCTCAGCACGGTGTGGTGCGCAGACTCCACAACACGGATGACAGCTCAGCTACCCATCTTGCTCGGAATTTGTCGAGTCGCTTGAAGATTCTTGGCTTTAAACCTTGCAGGATCGTGTCGTTCGTCCTCTCGACTTCTCCATTAGTCTTTGGGTGAGCAACAACGGACCAGTCCACACGAATGTGGTTGTCGTCACAGAAGTTGAGGAATTTCTTCCTTGTGAACTGGGTGCCGTTGTCGTTGATGATCGTGTTGGGTATGCCGAAGAAATAGATGATGTCAGTGAAGAACGACACTGCCTCCTCAGAGTGGATGTTGACGATGGGTAGAGCCTCGATCCACTTTGAGAACTTGTCGACCGCTACGAGAAGGTGGGTGAAGCCCCCAGGCACTTGTCGGAGTGGCCCCACCATGTCGAGGTGCCAGACGACAAAAGGCCATGTGCTGGGGATGGTCTGTAGCGCTTGTGTCGGGAGTTGAGTTTGTCGAGCGTAGAACTGTCACCCTTCACAGTGTCGCAAGATGTCCTTTGAGTCAGCGTCTGCCATGGGCCAGTTGAAACCTTGTCGGAAAGCTTTTCCGACAAGTGTTCACAGATCGGCGTGGTGACCGCAGGTGCCGGCATGTATCTCTTGCAACAGTTCACGGCCTTGATCCCCGAGGATGCACCGCATGAGTACACCGGCAGCCCCGCATTTGTAGAGTTTGCTGTCGATGAGGACGAATGCTTTTGCTCAGCGGGTGATGCGTCGGGCCTCCGTCCGTTTGGAGGGAAGCTTCCCCTCGACTAACCACTCAAGGATTGGGAACCGCCAGTCAGGATCCTCGAGGTTCATCTCTGGTGGCTGATCAATTTCCATGACCTCGGGCTCCGACTCCTCGGGTGGCTTCTCGCCTTCTGCTCATACGGACGTCGCATGTTGATCACTCACGAAGACCTCGTGAGGAACCGGGCTGCGACTGGATGCGGTCTTTGCGAGTACGTCAGCTGCTTTGTTGTAGTCACGCAGCACGTGATGCAGCTCGAGGCCATGGAACTTGCCCTCTAGATCTCGTACGGCTTGATAGTACGCCGCCAACTTCGGGTCGACACAGTTCTTGTCCTTCATACTTGATCCACGACCAGCTCCAAGTCGCCCCTGATCTTGAGGCGTTTGATCCCGAGTTCTACAGCGATCCGGAGACCGTTGATCAGGGCTTCGTACTCGGCGACGTTGTTTGATGCCGGGAAATGTAGTCATACCATGTACTCCATGCGCACGCCAAGAGGTGAGATGAAGACAAGGCCTACACTGGCTCCCTCCTTCATGACCGAGCCGTCAAAATACATGGTCCAAGTCTCGTGCTCGATCGACGCTGTGGGAGTCTAAATCTCCGTCCACTCGGCCACGTAGTCCGCGAGTACTTGGAATTTGATGGCTCTGCGCAGTGCGTACGTGATGTTCTATCCCATGAACTTGAGTGCCCACTTGGCAATCCTTCCTTTGGCCTCGGGGTTCTGGATGACCTCCCCGAGCGAATACTTGGACACCACGGTGATGGGATGCGCGTCGAAATAATACCGGAGTTTGCGCTTGGTCATCAATATTGCATACACAAGCTTTGCATTTGGGAGTAGTGCGACTTGGAGTCGGAGAGTAACTCGCTAACGAAGTACACTGGTCGTTGCACCTTTTGTGACCTCCCGGGCTCTTCTCGCTCGACCACCAACACTGCATTGACCACTTGGGTTGTCGCTGAGATGTACAGGAGCATTGGCTCTTCAGGGGTCGGAGCAGTTAGTATCAGAGGACTTTTGAGCATATTCTTGAGAGAATCGAGTGGCTCTTGCGCCTTGGGAGTCCACGTGAAGTGGTCGGATTTCTTCATCAGCTTGAACAGCGGCAGTCTGCGCTCTCCGAGTCGTGCTATGAAGCGACTTAGAGCCGCGAGACAGCCCGTGACACGCTGCACACTCTTCAGGTTCTTAATCGGCCAGATGTCCATGATGGCCGAGATCTTTTCGGGATTAGCTTCAATGCCGCGTTCCGACACGACAAAGCCGAGGAGCATGCCCCTCGGAACCCTGAAAACGCATTTCTCAGGGTTTAGCTTTTCCCCGTGTTGTCGTAGCTTCGCGAAGACCTCAACGAGGTCGGGGACCAGGTCCCCCATCTTTTTCGACTTGACTATGATGTAGTCGATGTACGCTTCTATGATGCGGCCTATCAACTCCTCGAAGACGCATTGCATGCATCGTTGGAAGGTGGCACCCACATCCTTGAGCCCAAAGGGCATCGTCTGGTAGCAGTACGCGCCGAACGGAGTGATGAATGAGGTTTCGAGTTGGTCCGCTATGCACATCGCTATCTGGTGGTACCCGGGGTACGGATCGAGAAAACAGAGGGTTTTGCACCCTGCTGTTGAATCAACTACCTGATCTATGTGAGGCAAAGGAAACAGATCCTTGGGACATGCCTTGTTAAGGCTCGTATAGTCAACACACATCCTCCATTTCTTATTCTTCTTCTTTACAACTACAGGGTTAGCTAGCCACTCGGGGTGGAAGACTTCACGGACGAACCCTGTACTAAGGAGCTTCATTACCTCCTCGCCAATCGCCTTGCTCTTCTCGTCGTTGAAGCGGCAAAGGCATTGTTTCACCGGTTTCGATCCTGGCTTGATGTTTAACTTGTGCTCGGCAACCTCTCTCGGGATCCCCTTCATGTCGGAGGGTTTCCATGCAAACACATCGAGGTTCGCTTTGAGGAAGTCGACGAGCGCAATTTTCTATTTAGGATCGAGCGCCATCCCGATACGGAGCGTACGGCCATCGTCGGAGACGACCACATCCTTGACGTCCTTGGCAAGCTCGAAAGAGTAGGTCGCATGCTTGGACGACTCGGAGACATCCTAGTCCTCGGATTGAGGCTCGGCGTGGAGCCTCTCGGACTGGATGATTGCCTCAGCGAACTGAAAGCATTCAGCGTCACACTCAAATGTGCGCTGATATGTTGGCCCTACTGTGATGATACCCTTCGATCCGGGAATCTTCAGTTTCAAGTACGTATAATTGGGCACGACCATAAACTTTGCGTATGTCGGCCTCCCGAGGATCGCATGGTACGTCCCTGAGAACCCCACCACTTCAAAGGTGAGGGTTTCCGTGTGGAAGTTCTGCACGTCCCTGAACTTGACGGGCAGATCGATATGCCTGAGGGGGAGTGCCTCCATCCCGGGTACAACCCATGGAATGGCGCAGTCGACGGCCTCAGTGCAGTCCGCGGGATGCCCATTTCGTCAAGTGTTGACGTGTAGAGCACATTGATCCCGCTTCCTCCATCCATCAGGACCTTGTGGATCCTTCTGGATTTGAATAGGGGAGATACCACTAGTTGGTAGGATCCAGGCTGAGGCACATGGTCAGGATAGTCCTTGCAGTCGAAGGTTATCAGAACCTCCGACCACTTTAGATAGGATGGCTTTGCGACATCGGCGTTGATGACTTCTCACCGGATGAGCTTCTCGCGCCATCTTGAGGGTCTTGCCGGAGATTGCCCAAAGATCATGTGCACCGCGCCGTCTTCTCCAGGAAACGCAGCGCCCGCGCCGTCGTCGTTGTCGGGGGAGGGGCCTCCCTTCTCGGGTTGGTCCGCCGTTCTTGCCTTGAGGGTGCCTTTGACGTAGTTCTTCATGAGCCGACACTTCCTGAGTGTGTGCTTGACTCGGACCTCATGGTGTGGGCACAACGCGTCCAAGAGCCTCTCGAACTGGTCCTTGGACGGTGCGGGCTTGGTCGGGTTGCCCTTGGGGCACGACGTCTTGCGCTCCACCGCCGCGACAAAGTTGTCATCACGGCAGCGCTTGTCGTTCTTCTTCTTCTTCTTGAAGCGCAAGGACGTCCCCTCGCCGTGGTCCACAGCCTGCTTTCCTTTGCCCTGAGGGGTTTTGAGTGTTGAGGCAACCGCTTCCTCACCGTCGGTGTGGTTGCTCGCGATGTCGAGGAGTTCGCGAGTCGTGCGAGGCATGCGACGCCTGAGTCGATGGATGAGGGACGTGCGCGTCGTGCCGTTCTGAAACGCCGAGATGGTGTCGTTGTCAGTTGCACCGGGAGCACAGTGCAGCGCTTGGAGAAGCGCCGTATGTGCTCACAGAGACTTTCCCCTGGCTGCTGCTTGCAGTTGCGCAGCTCCCACTGCTTGCCGGGGTGCATGTAGGTGCCCTGGAAGTTGCCGACAAAGACCCGACGCATCTCGGTCTAGTCGTGATATTGTCCCGCGGCAAGTGCTCGAGCCAAGTGTGCGTGGAGTCAACGAGGTAGAGCGGCAGGTTCCTGATGATGAAGAGGTCGTCTGTCGCTCCCCCGGCGTGGCATGTGAGCCGGTAGTCCTCGAGCCATACGCTGGGGTTGGTGTCCCCATCGTACCTCAGTACATTGGTCGGAGCGTGGATGCTTGAAAGAAACTTCGCGTCACGGATGCTCTAGCCAAAGGCCCATGGACCTCACTGATTTGGTGACTAGCTACGGTTGCAATCGTCGTCGTTGTCATGGCACCATCCGCGTCCACGGTCGTCGTGGTGGCGCGAGCGGTTGTCGCGGTTGTTATCGACACTCTCGGCCCGCTGTCGGGCCTCGTTGGTGTTCCGTGCGTCGAGGTTGGGCCCAAGACGGCTCTTGACCGCTGATGCCGTGGCTCCAGCTCCCTCCCCACACTCCCGATGCTGAGAAGGAGGCGGATTCGGGTCGTGAGCGGATGGTGCTCCGGCCCTCTCGCACTCAGAGTGCTGGCGCGAGGCGGCGCTTTTCACTTGTTGTGCTGCCGCATCCTCGAGTAGCGCCTTCAGCTGTTGGCACACTCCTCGCTCCTCGGAGGTCGCAGCCCCCGGGCATCCGCACAGTAGCATGGCCGCAGCGGCAAGGTTCTGGGACGCCCGCCGGAAGAGTGGCGAAGCATTAGCGTCTGCGTTGGTGTCGATGTTCGCGCCCTCGTTGGTGCGTCAGTTGTTGTCCCGCGCTGGCTCGCGTGCCGGCGGCATATATTGGTGCGCGGTCAGGCGGCTGGTCGACAGCCGGACGGCGCTCGCGTCGGTCGTCGTTCCCCTCGCGGGGCTCCTCCTGCACAGGAACATCGTGCACAGGTCGTCGGTCGTGGTGCTCGGCATCCATGTCCAGCTTGTGGTGGAGAAGGGCCAGTTCCTTGTTGAGCTGGCGTCTCGCCTCCGCGAGTTCGTCGAGTCGAGCCCGCCGTTGGGCGTCGGCGGCGCGGTGGCACGGAGCTGGCTTCGGTTCGGAGCTGCTCAATGCAGAGGCCACGCAAACGTTGCACTCCCGCGTGGGGTCGTGTCATCGCGTGGTCCGTGCCCTCCGAGTCGCCGTAGACCCAGGGGCGGCGCCGGTCGCGCGGAGGTTGTTGACGTAGGCCATCACCGGGTCGTCTGGGAGGCCGGGTTGTCCACGGGGGTACATCGCGGTGTACCGCTCTGTGAACTCCCCACAGCCCAGCGGTTTGTCTCCGCTGTCCTGGAAGGCAAGGTCGGTGAGGTAGTAGGCGGCGAGCCTAAAATGCTCTTGTGTTGGGTTTGGCCCCAACATGCTGATTATGACATCGCTCGAGAACCCTCGGATGAAAGCCTCGCTTTCCGCAGCCCCCGTGAGGATATTGGGACGAGGCGGCCGGGCAAAGGTGCGCTCGGCGACGGACTCCACCGGCCCGGGGTGGACGAAGCCGAGGGAGCCAAAGTGCAGCGTGGCCCCAGGAGTTAGCATGATCCTGCGGCCGTCCATCCAATCCACTTGAGTTCGTCAAGACACACGATGTGCCCCTACCTAGCACGACAACTATTGGGGTTCTCTACCGTTGGCAGTAAATTTATATCGATCGTGCATCAGGCTTGGATGGTTAGCACAGGAGACAACGAGATTTAGACTGGTTCGGGCCTCCGAGGAGTAATACCCTACATCCAGTGTGGTGCGGCCGTGTTCACGAGCTAGGAGTGCTCGTAGTAGGGGTTACAAGCTTGTCGGGAGAGGGTGTCGAGCCCAAGTCCCCTGAGGTGGTGTTCGGTCTTTCGAAGGTCTAACCCTTGTAACCGTTTCCCTCCTCTCCCTTTTATAGTCACAATGGGAGGGGCGCAAAGGGGAATCATTTGCTGGTACAATACTCGGTTGCTAGTACGTCCCGTCGTACGTCGTTGTCCGTCTGGGTGCATTGAAGCCGAGTCGAGATGCTTTGTCGTGGGAGCCGCCACGTGGCCAGGCGTGACTGTTGATGCTGGGGCGCTTGTCTCCTTCTCCGAGTAGTTTGCGCTCCTCTTATCCTGCTCGAGTACTTGCCTAGCCTGCCACGCCCGACCCTAAGTTTAGGCGTGTGCGCGTCGTAGAGGGTGCTTGAGTGCCTCGGGCTGAGTTTGCGTGTGGCAAAGTGGGAGATGATGGCGATGGGATGGCCGCTCAGCCAGTCAGGCTAGCATTAATGCACTTGTCGGGGTGAGCTGACTGCATGGCCGCCAGCTGTTGTACTTGCATGGCGTGGGGAATCGTTCCCCCACGCGCGTTGGTGGTTTTGCTCGCGCCGTGGGCATTTACTACGCGTCTGGGCCCACGCGCCAGTCGGAGCCAGACTTCTCATGCAAGGCGGAGACTTGTCGCGGGGATCCCTCTAGTGGGGTACCGGTCGGAGATGCAACCAACTGACCGAAGACTGGACGTCTTGCCAGTGTGGGTCTTGAATAGGGTCCTTACTCGTTGTCCTGAATCTTTGCCTTGACGTTGTCGATCTTGGCCTTCACATTGTCAGTGGTGTTAGATTGTCTTGTGTTTAGAGGAGATAATCTCGCCCTCGTAAATATACCTTTTTCTAAAGGGCACATCACAATATTCAACCGTTCGACTGCATTTTGAGTGCATAGTTTAACAAAAAAGCAATCTTTACAGATTATAGATGAATGGTACAATAATCATATATGATGTAGGGAACATCGCAATATACATTATAAATTGATGGTCAAAACTGAAGATGCAATCAATCAGAGGAACATCACACTCGATCATGCGATATGTTGTACAGTAGTCAGTGTAATATATCTCTACTAAAACAAACTCTCAAGGTATGGGTGCTTGCTTGTTTCTCTTTTCCTTTTTTTCTTCACACATAAACTCCATGAATAGAGCATTGATGCATGATTCATGGAACACATAAGTCCGTGCCAAGATGAAATCACTTGACGGGTCAATAATCTTGTTGTACCATAAGTCATCTCCTGACACAAAAATATTGTTTTTCTCTAAACTTCCAAACCAAGCCTTCTAGCATATAGGCCTTGCTCCTTCTGGTGAATGGGTATAGTTGGCTTTGCCCTCTCATCACGGAATCTGGGAATGAAGATAACATCAGAATTGCCCTTTTTAGTAACAGATGGAAAAAGCATACTGGATGGTTCAGTAACCATTTAAAAGTTTAGGGTGTCAGACATGAGTTCCTAACCCATAAGCACAGCCAGAAATAAAAAGGCATGATTCATTTTAGAACCAAACAAATTGTGCTTACTTCTAATTCGAGAGACTATCTACTTAACTGTACTAAAACAAAATGCTCAATTCCAAGCTTTACCTGAAGGATTGAACTGAGGAAGAGCAGTCCAGGTGAAACAACGCTCCCATGCTCAATATTGTGGAGCATTTTTTTTTACCTAAGCAAGAAACATTAAATTGTATCCTAATATTCCGAATAAAATATTGTAAATGAAAACTGCAAATTAGACATGAATTATATTATATTACCTATATAAAAATATATCAGAGAACTTGCCTCCTGCAAGTAGAAAAAACAAGGTTGTAGCATCATGGTACTACTTAACATCACACTTAATTTAGCAAGAATAAAAGCATCACAAGGGTGAATCACATCTTAAAACATTGTGATTTCATGGGAGACAGTAAATTAATATTTAACATTAGTATTAAGAAGACATGTTGAAAGGCAACAACTTGCTAGTTTATCTTCTAGTCACTGCAAAGGTAATTCCATATATGCAACTGTCTGATCTTTTGTGCAAATGTTTTGCTTCTGAATGAAGAGTATACAAGGGGACAAGCAATATGCAAATTGGAAAATTACCCAAAAGTACTTTTCCCCCACAGTCGGTAATTTAAAGGCATACCAATGTTATTTAGACCCCAACATACAACCTCAATTTTTATCCACACAAATTAAATAGATTATTCTTCCATCCTAAAGCCTAAAAATAGTATGTCAGCAGGTGATAAAGTAGGTTTAAGATTTAATCTTCATATAACACACACTACTGGTCTTCGGTGAATAATTTAAAGGCTTACCGATGCTATTTAGACCCCAGCATAAAACATCAATTTTTATCCACACAATACTTCAATTAAATAGATTAGAGATTACTCTTCCAACCTAAAGCCTAAAATTAGTATGTCAGCAGGCGCTCACATCATTTGAACTCATCCACACTAAACTCTGACCAGTAACAATGAATTATCTGGATAATATACTCATAAGTATGAATCTAAAGCTTTACCTGCACCATGTGACTACCTTACCACCCCACCTAGATCAGTAAGACATATGCTTGGAAATTGGTTAACAGACATTGCAAAAAAGATAAAAAATGATCTTTGTGGGGGTGGCAGCTCTTTTATGGGCTATTTGGTGTATGTTGACGCAAAAAGTGCACTCAGCGCCAATCACACAGCAAGCCGAAAAGCTGGCTTCGCACGCGCAGAGAGAGAGTGACGTGCCAGTCAATTTTTCCTGAAAATTAACAAAAGATAAGACAGTTAAATACCAAAGCTTGGAACTTACCGGGTGGTACCAGGCAGTTCCATATTTACGGCTAAGAAGCCAAGCAAGACGACATGTAGCTATGCGAAGCTACCTGTCAAAGAACCACGACCATTCGGGTAACCGCAAAGGGAAAAAGAACATTGCCGAACGGGTGACGTAAGCATGACAACGATCGATCTTTGAATAAACATGGATGCATGTGCAAAGCTATGACCGATCTTCATGAAGATTAACATTAAATGAAGTAAAGCACGGACATGATCATGTATTAAAATAAGCATGCATAGATCCAAAGCATTAGTCTACCGCATGTCTAATTACTTTAAGATCCGTCGGGCACGATATCAAGCAAATCTATCCACCGCATGATACAACTTGCATGAAAAAAACGCACCACTTTCCACAAATAGATCTATCCACCGCATGATATAACCTAAATATGGAAAGCTAGAAGCACACGTCTTTTAAAACATAAATAACGCACGTGATCTACTCGTGAAGATATAACCGAATACGGCTGAACAACCGATCCGGGGTCCATGAAGAAGGAACAAACATTACCACGTGAATAAATCTATCAAGCTGAATTGGAAATCTAATCCACCGGATGACTAGCTCCAAAGCAACCCAAAAACCTGCATCTACCGCATGATACCCGGCTCTTTCAAGATTTATACTAACAAAGCAAGCTTGAACCCGCAACACGTAACAACCTAGATCGATTCGGTTTCGGCTATCGGAGAGCACAAGATCCACGCGTCAAAACACGAAACCTGCTCGTACAAGGATCTTAGAAAAAATATAGCCGATCCAAACCCATCTAGATTGGGCAAGGGTGTGTTACATGAATTAAAACATAAAGTAAAACTCATGATAACACGGGGTAACTTAATGAATCTATTGGATCTTGCCAAAATCCAATAGAGCCGATAACTAGCTTCGAGCTAGATCTTAGCCTAC
This sequence comes from Cenchrus americanus, assembly GCA_947561735.1. NCBI lineage: Eukaryota > Viridiplantae > Streptophyta > Magnoliopsida > Poales > Poaceae > Cenchrus > Cenchrus americanus. The sequence goes on from OX387242.1 coordinate 197,586,096, forward strand.
CGCATGGCTCATGATCTAACCAGAAACCCTCTTGAACCAAGCTTGAATCTACCGCGTGACACGAAGCATGGTAACAAGACTACTTGCATCAGATCTAAATCCACCGCATGATACTAGACATGATACAAGGTTGCCGGTACTCACGGAGGTCGACGGATCGATTGGCCCTCTCGAAGAACTCGACGACACGACAAGGACTCTAGGGTTTGGCGTAAGGCCGGTGTGTATTGAGGAATGAAGGTGTCTGTTACATACATCCAGGGATCGTATTTATACCCTGGCGATTACAACCGCGAATGGATTCATTGCCTAACTAAACTCGATCGCCTATCCATCCATTCGCTTCCTCCGATTGAGCCACGTCACCGTCCAATCCCGCAAAATCGGCTTTCTTGTTCTTTTGCCGAACCGGAGCGGATAGCCGACCGCGGATCCTTCGCCGAAAATCTCTGAAAATATCTTTCCTTCCACCAGACGGACTCTTTTTCGAATCGGACCCACATGTCATACTCCTTACCAAATTTTGGTGTTAACACATGCCCCTTCAATTGTGGGATAAAAGTAATTTTGTTCCACAATTGACCCTAGCCACGAATCCTTGAGCCAAACCTCGTCAACACCTGTTCTTCGCAATCCGCCGGATTCTTCGTTCGCATCCAACCCTAGATCCCCTTCGTTCCGAGCTCGAATCTCCAATGGCAACTCGGAACCAAGTCGCTCGGAGTAAATTCACCCCTCCAAACCTTTGTTCGGCATTAGGTTTTCAATTTTACCTGAGATTTTCCTCTTCCGCTCTCCTCCAGGAACCTTCTACTGCTCTTCTGATTCCTATTGAGGCCAATTCGCAGTCTTATTATCTTGGTCCCGAAGGGAATCCTGACCCCCGAGATTTTATTGCCGCTGAATCTCAGAGAATCCCTTTCAAGGTAGCTTTATCTCCACCTCCCCAGTGGCAAGATGCGTTCAAGAACTGGCCTTTGCCCCCAATTGCAGGCTGGAAGACTTGGTATCGGAGGATTCTTGCGGATAAGAGTGGATTGACCAATCTGGATGCTCTCCGCATTGCTCAATGTCTGGAGTTATCCGTAGCTGAGACACCCAAGAATGAAGATTTTCTGATAGCCGCATGCCACTTCTGGTCAAATGGCGTCAACGCCTTCCTTTTTGGGCATGGCCCAATGTCTCCAACCTTGGCCGATGTGTACATGATCACCGGCCTTGACATCACCGGTCCGTCCAGCCTTGGAACTTCAAGAATTCCTCACGCCAAACGGGGGTAAAGCCGGGGAATGGCTACAAGAATTATATTTCGAAGCACATGAGAGACAATCCCCTTGGCGAAGTTGAATACGAGCCTTTTTGAACATGTGGTTATGCGAGATTTGTCTTCCGTGGCAAGGCCAACGAACCCACTTTGAATCACATCGCAATGGCGATCCATCCGGCTAGTGGCAATCGCCTTCCTCTCGGGAAAATTCCTCTTGGGCAGTGTATACCATATGCTTCATCAGACCGTTACCCAAATGTACACCAGCCAGAGGATAGCATGCGTCAATGGCCCTTGGTGGTTTGTTCAAATTTGGCTGCAACTTCACATGCATCAGATTATAGGCATCGACTTGAACTCCAGGTTCTTCCCCTGGTCCAATCCCCCCGAAGGAGAGCTTCAAGTTACCAGAGGATGCCAAAACTATGGAGAAGCAGCTTCAACTGTTATCGTTCAGCAGGACATCATCCAGCTCTTCGAGTTGTTCTTCAGAGGCTTCTCCAATCCTCTTTGGCTCCCTTATCTAGGCAATGACACTCTGACCTTCCCTGTCGAATTCTCCTTTGAGCCCGGCCATCAAGATAGGGGATTCTTGGAAATCTTTAACATCATAATCCGCCCATGCATATTACCGGCCGAGTTCAATGGAGGGAGGCAGAATACCAGTACTTATGAGTACTACCAGCCTAATGTAATGGCCGGGCAACTTGGATGTGGCCAGGATGCCCCCAAGATCTGTTTCGCATGAATTCCTCAAACCCGGGGAGGAAATCAAAGAACCGATGCGAAAGCGAGCGAAGTTTTCAACTATGTGTGCGGTCCCACTTTGTCTACACATGTCCTTTTGTGCCCGCAACCATAGCTCACCCCACCTTCAACTCATGGTGGCAAGAATTCCATGACCATATCTTCGGTGAACCCGTTCATGTGTTCGTACGTGCACTGGTGCCGATTTCCCCGCCGACTTCGGAGGTAACACAATGAGCCCTTGGATCAAACACTTCTTCTCCATTCATGGTTTTGACCTTCATCTTTTGCCCACAGAACACAGTACCTGCCCCTCGAGCCAGGGTAATCACTTATAATGCCGAAGGCCCGATTTCAGCACTGGGGTTTAAATCCACAACCCTGCATCAATTAATGGCCAAGTATGCTACTACAGATCCCAGCCTTTCTAGCCTTGCTGCAGACAGGAGGCAAGGTCTGCACCTGATTGCCCCTCCAAGTGCCAAAAGGAGAAGAACTGTCAAAAAGGTGCTTGTTGAGGTAAAACCCTTTACCTTCTTGATTACCAAGTCACTCTTGTTCTTGATGGATCATATTCATTGTGCATTTTCGGACCGAGCCCAACATTCTTCAGAACCAAGCACTCCGCCAATGCTCCACCCATCGGTATGTCCTTTCTTGTCCTTTCTCAAGGATGAGCACCGGCACTCACTCTTTCAATTGGACACTTGCGAAGAAGGTTCGTGGAAGAACAACTCGGTAAATGTTCCGGTGGCTCAACAAGCGAGTCCATCCGGGGTTGAGTTACCCATCCCGGTGGAGATCTCGTCCTCATCACCTTCTCGCGAAGCAATCAATTCTCCGGAGATGAATCTCCCAACCCAACCGGAGCCGCAAATTCTCCCGGGGTGCGATCGCCTACCGGTCAAACGAAATAGCCAATCCACCGGAGGCGGCGGACCCAACTCCTTTCCGGCCCGAAGCCCACGAGCGCGCAATGCCCGCATCGGCACCCCTTAGCTCAGAAGTTTCGGCTCTACCCGGGGCACCTTCCCCGTCTGCGATTGCCCCCGCTCAAGAAACCATTCATGAGGTACCCAATTCCGCGCTTGGCTTCGGTACTTCGATGTCAGCATTCTCACCTCGGTAATGTGACTTTTCAGGGTCACGCTCCGCCGTCATCGAGCTTGCCATCAGAGGTCCCATCAACTGCCGATGTGATGAAAGAAATAAACCAGCCGCTGCCAGATGAAGTGTTGCCCAAACTCAAAGAAATTGCAGCCTGGCTAGAAAAAGATGTTCAGGATCAGCTCAATGATCTTCGCCATTTTGAAGAGATGTTTGAACCCATTAGTCGAAAACTTCCCGATGACATCAGAGCTTTCCTATCGTCCGTCTACGACTTAGAGCCCTTTTATGTTCCCTTGAGGCGCACTTGGAGGAAATTGCGCTCCCGTCCGGCCATTGAAAAGGAGAAAACTGATGCTGAACATGCCATGAACGGGGTACAATCCCAAGCAGAAAGCCATAAAGATGCCTTGGCTGACCTGCAAGCTTCTTACGATTTGAAAGTCGCCAGAAAGGTCGCTCTAGAGGCGGAATTGAGAAGCCCGTCGGCGGAGATGGAGATTGACCAGAAGAAAATAGCCGATCTCCCTGGATTGATAGCAAAGACCCAAGCGGAGGTAGAATCGGCTGTTACCAGAGTAAAGCAATGCGATGCAGAGCTCATTGACTTATCTGGTGCCCAAAAGGACTACCAGGAGATCTTGGATAATTCCCACTTGATAGTATCCAATGTTCGTCACGCACTCGCAAAACTCCTTAATGCTTGAATGTCCTTATTGATGTATACCTGGACTGGTCGTTCTTGTAATATTTCCTTTGCGATTTGTTTCCTTTCCTTTGCGTACTTTGAGATGTAATGCTGAACGACCCATTCGGTAGTGAAATGCTAACTCCGAACAACACCTTGATTTCCTTTAGCCGAAACAATCGATCCGCACGCGTTTCAGCTTAGAACTCCAAACGACCCACCGGCGGGTTGGTCAAGGAAATCTTTCCACCTTCCGATTTTATTGGGACGTGCGCCACGATCCACAGCCACGACTCGAAGCCACGATTCATCTGCCGCGGGCCTATAAATGTTAACATAGGTGCCCCTAGCTCTCCACCAGGCCTTCTAGCTCTCGAATCTTTGCCAATCTTTGGTCTTCTTGTAAACAGTGCACATCCCCAAACCGCAATGGTGCGCCGCCTCAACCGCCGCCGCGCCTCCGACGAGGCTGAGGGAAGCAGCGCTAATGCGCGCAGGCGGTGATGATCATCAATTTCTCCTCTTCGATCCTCCTCTTGATCTTTTGTCTTGACAATCATCTCCCTTTTTCAGGTTGATTCAGTGGAATCCGCCTCGCGCGCCGGCCAATCAGCCCCTCCCTGACGACTCTTCGGAGTCCGATGGCCACTCCCGTGCACCGTACGGGGGAAGCGGATGCTATTCGCTTCAAGGAGGAGCTAGAGGCTTCCCGTCTCGAGCTGGAGGACGTCTCCAAAAAAGCGGGCGTGGCCGAACTAGAATGGGAGGACCAGCGGAAACGGTGTTCCGGAGGCCATCGATGGTATGGCTGCGGGATTGATTCTTGATTCAGCCCAGCCTTTGATGCTAATCCTTTCTTGTTTGTCTTTTGCAGCCCGTGATGCTGAGCTCAACCAGCTAAAGGCGCTGGTAGAGCAACTGGCCGAGAAGGTGAACGCCCACGGCGACACGGCGGCGGAGCGCCTGGCCGCGGTGGAGCGCCGCATCGACGAGGTGGCCGTCCATGGCGTTCGTTTGGGCACCACCTTGGGCACTCGGCCGCGATGGCGACGCATACGGACGTCGACTATTCCACCAGGCCGCGTGGCTCCCAGGGCGGCGCGCCGGAGGACATCGACGAGATCGAGCTCATCCTGGAGCGCCTTGACGGTCACGGCGACGCCATTGCCGAAATTACCCATCCCCAATCTGTGTTGAATAGGCTCTTCGACTAGATTGTACTAGGGATGTGTAAATATCGGCAATTAGATGAAGAACTTTTGAATTCTGCACCTGTTCTGCGATGACTTCTCCCTGCATTTTGCATCTGCGACTTCTTCTTTGAATGCATCTGGGAACTGTCTTTAGCCGAACGCTCGCAAACAACTGCCCCTCGGCGCAAGATCCGCAAAGGATCCCAATTCGGCAATCCGTAAACACTGTTCAAAAGAAAACCCTTCGCACTCGGTGGAAACCCCTGCCGCTTGGTATTCCAACAGTGTGTACTGGCCAGATCATCACTCCCAATGCGCCTCCTTGGTCAATAAAATAGCCCGTGGGGTGCTCTGCAAATCCACTCGCACACTCCTCCATCGCTTCTCGTCTCTTCCTTTGCTGCCAGAAGAAAAACCCCAACGCCATGGACAAGGGTAAACAACCTCAGGGGAGCGGCTCATCGAGGAAGCGTACGATTCGGAAGTGAGTTCTTTCTTGATCTGCTCCTCGTTCTTCTGCTTGATCTTACGCTTCATGTCTTCTTCTCGTCTTTTCAGCCTTGATTTGCTTCCTGAAGAGGTCATCGGGACCGAAGATGTCCCCGAGTACATCTCCTCCGATTCCTCCCCTGAAGCAGAGGATGCCACGCCTGAGCAAAGGGCCATTCATCGGTACGCGCCGCCGTGCCCGCACCGGAGCGCGGCCTCGGGGACATGTCCGTCCGTTGCCAAGCCGAGCGCGAGCGTGCGCATGGCGCCGGAAGCACTAGTAGGGGGTAAACGCTTCGACCCCTTCATGTTTGCATCCGGATTTCTTGCCCCTAACCTTGATTCTTTTGCTCCGGATGTCTCCGACGAGTACAAACAACCTTGAAGGCGGCCCCGGGATAGCTTGGTAGAGGCCGCCAATCATGGTCATCCTCGTGCGTTCCAAGTCGCCGTCACGGTGGTCCTGGAACAACTGAAGAGGGAGCAACAGCCGAAGAAGCAAAGAAAAGATTGAATCATACTTTCGCTTCTTTCTCCACGCCTTCTGCTTCCCTCCCTTTAGGGGACCTGACCATCGGGGTCTGCTAGATGTAATCTTGTAAGAAACGAGTTGTAATGTAGTATTGAGCTAAGGGCAATGCATCGAACCGGCCATTTTCTCTTGTTCATGGATTTTTGTTCTAAAGGCGGCCTCATCCTTGAGCGCCGGTCGTTTCGTGTCGATGTGTATAATCATCGATCGATTTCGATGCTAGGATAATACTTCTTCGAGATATCTTCCATTTATTGCGGCGGAAAACTCCTCTCCTAGCAAAGTTTTCAATATGTATGCATTACCGGAACGCATCCGACCACACGAAAAGGCCCCTCCCGGTAGGGGACCATTTGCCGAATTCACCGTATTTAGTTCCAATCGGCAATAGCGCTTTCCACACCGGGTCGCCTTCGCAAATTGCCTTACTTTTACTTTCTTGTTATAATATTTAGCGACCCGCGGCTTGTTTTTTCTCGATGTTCTCCGGGGCCCCGAGACGGATCATATGCAAATCTTCTAACTCATCCATCATCGGGCCAGCCACCGTAATCCTTGGAGCTTAACTCGTTTTGCAGCACTACTCTCCTCGAGTCTGATTGCATTTCCCAAGGCAGGACTGCATGATGCCCGTAAACTAACTCGTAAGGAGAGGTCTTTGTAGCTCCATGGGGGGCCATTCGGTAAGCCCACAGCGCTTCACTGAGTACCGAATGCCACCTTCTTGGCTTCTGATCGATCTTCTTCTGTATCAGCTTGATCATGATCTTGTTAGAAGCCTCTGCTTGACCATTAGCTTGGGCGTAATATGGTGAGGAATTAAATAATTTGATTCCCATGCTTTCGGCAAAATCTCTGAATTCCAATGACACGAATTGTGCCCCTTGGTCAGTGGTAATCGTCTGAGGAATCCCAAATCGATAGATGATGTGTTCCTTGACGAATTCGATCATGTTTTCTGACGTCACCTTCTTGAGTGGGATTGCCTCGACCCATTTGGTGAAGTAATGTCTGTAGCCAAAAGCACGAACTTATGCCCCTTGCTAGATGGTGGATTAATTTGGCCAATCAAGTCTATACCCCAGCCCCTGAATGGCCATGGCTTGATGATGGGATTCAATGCTGATGCAGGGACTCTTTGAATATTCCCGAACCTCTGGCAATCTTGGCATCCCTTGTAATACTCAAAGCAATCCTCTAGTATCGTCGGCCAAAAGCACCCAGCTTGTCTAATAACCCATTTCATCCGATAGGCCGATTGGTGTGCTCCACATATCCCATCGTGCACCTCGCTCATCATGTTCTTAGCTTCTTCTGGACCCAGGCATCGTAGCAACACTCCATCTAATGATTTATAAAATAAATTGTCATCCAGAAGAACGAACTTGATTGCCTTGTACCTGAGTTTCCTGGAGACCTTTCGGGATGGATCTCTCAAATAATCAACGATCTCTTTCCTCCAATCATCTTCTGTAAGATCCGTCCCTAGTGCACTCACCTCCGCAGCAAATGCTTCTTGACTCTCTTTATAACCAGAGGCGCTCTGAGCCAGCCTGTTTGCTTCCTCGTTATGCTCTCTAGGAATGTGCTGTAGGGTTACCAGTGGAAAGCCCTTCAAGATTTCTCTGCATTCCTCGTAGTAACTCCTCGGCGCCTCGCTCCGCACTCGTACTTGGCCGTTCAATTGCTTGATGACCAACTCGAATCTCCATAAATTTCAACTGAAATGGCCCGGCTTCTCTCAAATATTGAAGCCCTCGAAGCAATGCCTCGTACTCGGCTGGTTATTTGTGACGGTGGGTTGTATAGGAATGGCGAATTCAAACATCTCACCTACGGGAGAAATTAGTAGGATCCCTACTCCCCCACCTTTGCCACATGATGACCCATCAAAAAATAAAGCCCAAGGGGTAATTTCAAGTAGATCAGGCGAAGGGTCACGATGCTCGGTAATAAAATCGGCAATGACACGACCTTTGATGGCTTTTTGCCGATTCGAACTTCAACTCGAATTCGATAAAGCTAAAATCCATTTGCCAATCCGTCCATTCAAAATTGGCATAGATAACATATGTTTTATCACATCAAACTTCGAGTATACGGTGCATTCGGCATTCAACAAGTAGTGCCGAAACTTTGTACATGAGTAGTATACGCAAAGACACGGTTTTCCATAGCCGAATACCTGGTTTCGGGATCAAGTAATTTTCGGCTAAGGTAAGCTACTACCCGCTCCTTTCCTTCGAATTCTTGGATAAGGGCCGATCCAATAGTTTGGGTATCGGCGCCACGTAAAACTTGAAAGGCTTGTTCGGTGAGGAGGAACCGGCACGGCGGCTCCTTCATGTATTGCTTGATTTCCTCGAAAGCCTTTTGTTGTTCGTCGCCCCATGTGAATTTCTGATCCTTCTTTAGCTTCAGCAACGGAGAGAACGGCAACACCTTCTGTGATAAATTTGAGATGAACCTTCTCACGAAGTTGATCTTGCCGAGCAGTGATTGCAACTCCTTGAGGTTGGTTGGAGGAACGACTTCATCAATGGCTTTCATGCTCTTTTTGCCAACTTCGATTCCCCCTTCGTGGACCAAAAACCCCAAGAACTCTCCAGCTGACACCCCGAATGCACACTTGTTTGGATTCATCTTTAGGCCATGCTTCCGGGTGCATTCCAAGGTCTTTTTCACATCTTCCAGATGGGTGTCATGACTTAAGGACTTGATCACTACGTCGTCAATGTAGATTTCCACGGTCTTGCCGATCAACTCATGAAAAATGTAATTCATGGCCCGCTGATAGGTTGCACCGGCATTTTTCAACCCAAACGTCATGACTATCCATTCAAATAGGCCTATATGACGGGACACACGAAGGCCGTCTTTGATATGTCTTCTATTGCCATGAAGATCTGATTGTATCCCGCATTGCCATCCATGAAGCTAATCACCTTGTGCCCAGCAGCGGCGTCAATCAACAAATCGGCAATAGGCATCGGGTATCCATCCATGGGAATAGCTCTGTTTAGGTCCCTGAAGTCTATGCAAACTCTCATTTTTCCATTTTTCTTATACACAGGGACGATGTTAGAAATCCACTCCGCATATCTGCAGGGCCGAACGAAGTTTGCGTCAAGTAATCTTTCGATCTCCTTCTTCACATCGGCCAATACCTCATCCTTGTAGATTTTCCGGGCGGTTGCTTATATGGTTTGAAACCAGGCTTGATTGGCAACCGGTGCTCGACGATGGAACGATCCAATCCAGGCATCTCCGAGTAATCCCAGGCGAAGCAATCTTTATATTCTTTGAGAAGCTCAACTAAGTTCCCCCTGAAGTCTGGTTGCAAATTTGCACTGATGAACGTCGGCCTTGGTTTATCACCGTTCCCAATATCAACTTCTTCCAGCTTATCGGCCGACATAAATCCTCGTCCTAACTTGCCATCAGTGCCATCCACGGGGTTCTCCATTAAAAATTACTATAAGAGCCGATTTGCTTGAATCGAGGTTGGTCACTGGCGACGGGTTCAACGGGACCTTCTCCCCGGTCCTTCCCCCGAGAAGCAATCGATGCCTTGGTACTCCCGGAGAAGGCTGGTTCCATGTTAGCCACGCTTACGGAGTCATCCGCCTTGGACGACCTCGATTTCATCGTCCACCCACTGGATCGGTTGATGCATAGTGGATGGGACGCGAGCGGTTGGCGTGGATCCGGTCCCGCCCAAGCGACGGGCGTAGGCTCCCTTCCCTTCGATGACGAAGAAGGTGGTGAGCAGCGTCTTGGACCCGATCATCAAGTCCACGTGAGCGCATCCTTTGGTGTCTGAGGGGTTCCCGGCGAAGTCGTTCAGGATGATGCTTGTTGGTGTCAGATCGCTCGGGGTCATGCCAAGCTTCCTGAAGGTGGTGTATGGCATCACGTTGACTGCCGCGCCACCGTCGACGAACATCTTGGTCAATGGCTTGCCATCGACGTACCCCTTCAAGTACAGTGGCCTCATATGGCGATTCTTGGCCGGCTTGTCGAAGACGGCACCGCAGCAAGCACCGGCTGCGCCATCATCTCCTCGGGCTGCTCGTTGTCAAAGGAAGCTTCCTCCTGCATCACCTGGTTAGCGGGAGCCATGAATTCGTTCGGCAGGAAGTATACCATGCATGTGGGGGCCGAACGCTTCGGTCCTTCTGGCTGGTCCTTGGGGCGCCACTTCTGCCTCGTCTGGATCCCGGCTTGCTTCATCTCGCGGTTCCTCAAGCGCTGGACCCGCCTCTTCGGCTCTGCGTAGGCGGGCGGGCACCACGCCCCTTACGCCGGACGTGGACATCCTCGTCCTCTTCCTGATCAGCCCACCTGAGATCGGCTTGGCGCTTCCTGGGATGATCAATGATTTCAATTTTTTGCCGCCGATCCCCATTCGGGTGGATCCTTCCAAGTCTTTCATGGACGGATCGGCGATTGGCAGTTTCCCACTTTTGTGCTCAACATATCCGTCGGCGCATTCGGGACAGTTCCTTAATGTGGGCAGCTTTAGGCCCTCATTCCAGCAGTGCCTGAAGAAGGCGCACCCCCAGTGGGCGCGCTCCTGCTCGCGCGTGTGCTGTTCTTGATTCCATCTGCGCGCCTCCTCTTCAGCCCTGCGCTGCTCCTCCTCGTGACGACGCTTTTGGTAGCGCTCCTTTTCCATCTGGCGCTGCCATTTGTTGAGGAGAATGCGTGACGTCACCTTGGGTTTAGGCTTGGACGATTCCCCAATCTCGATGTGGCTCTTGAGAACGCGGGGGGCGTCGCCCTGCACTTGCTCTAGGGTCACCTGGCGCTCCGGGTCAACTGATCCATCTTGCTTGGACTGGTCGAGGTCGGGACCTTGACTTTCCCCTTCTCTTCGGTTGTTATCGCATTGATAGAAAAGCCGAGCATGTTCTAACGGGAAGGGGTGGCCATCCGACTTCATCTTGTTATCGAACTTGAGGTGCCCTTCTGGATAGCCTTCCGGATCCTCATCCCGAAGACCACCGCAATCGTTGATGGAGTGCGAGTCCCTTTGTCATGGAAGCCGCGATAACGTTTCGCTTTGACTCCATCGGGCCGAAGCATAGAGTGCCCTTCAGGCAGCTTGATTCGGCCTTCCTTTACCAAGAGCTCAAACAACTTATCAGCCTTTGTGATGTCGAAGTCGTAGGTTCCTTTGGTCTGCCTGACCCACCGCTGATTCATTGTCAAGGGCTCTTTACCCCACAAGATCTCTGCTGCAGCTATCTCCAATTCGTCGTCAGAATCTTCGCACAAATCGGCCTTGTCCAAGAATTGGTTGTAGATGTCGGCGATGTCATCTTGCTTACCAAACTTGGGGTCCTTCTTGAGGCCATATGCACGATTGCTCATCAAGGATAACTTCGCGATAGTTGGCCCAAGTTTTCAAACTCCATCCCAAATAGCTTCTCGCGCACGGTGGGCAACATCCCGGCGACGGCCATATCGACCGGTGATCGTCGGCAAGTTCAATGAGAAGCACATGCCCTTGACTTCTCCGAATCTTCTAAGAAACTCCGGCGGTGTTTCATCGTGCCTTTGCTTCGGGGTGGCGAGATCAATCAACTTCTTCTCGGAAGCGCCGGCGAAGTAATGAGCGTGGAATTTACGCTCCAAATCTTTCCACACGGCCCCCGATTCGGGCGGCAAGGACGAGAACCACTGAAAAGCTGGACCCGTCAGCGAGGCGGGGAAGTAGCGAACCCTGAACGTCTCTTCGGCCGAACATTCCCCAAGCTGCATGAGGTAACGAGCGATATGCTCGACCGTGCTTGTCTCGTCTGCCCGAGAGAACTTTGTGAATTCCGTCGGCGGTTTCACCCTTGGTGGCGGGAGCACGTTATAGTACCACTCTGGGAACGGCGGCTTTGTAGGTGGGGCCACATCCTTGGCTTGAGGCCGGCCGATTCTGCATCAATTCGGCCATCTTGCGTGCTAGGGCATCTTCCTCCTGAGCGCCTGCAGCCGGCGCGTACCCTGGGTGCGGGAAGGCATCGAACGCTCCGTAATTTCCCACTTCATGATAACCACCGCCGTACAAATTCCTCTGGAGCCAGTTGGTCGACGGAGCTATTCTTCGACTGGGGTCGAGTGGGGCCCCAGATGAGCCGAACGCTAGGTCTCCGTACGTAGGTTGAGTACGGACCGAGCCGTTGCATAGGGCGACCCGTCTTTGCTCTGTGGTGGCGGCAGGATTGGTTGACTTCCTGAAGCTTGCAGCGGAGGCTGAACTGGCTGCCCCCCGGCGCCCTGCGGAGGAGGTTGGAATGTCTCGCTCCGGAGCTTTGAGGGGGGAGGGCTGCTGCACCGCTTCGTAGCGGCGGGCGAGAGCTTGATTCACCCGGCTCACGGTGCTCTTTCCGGCGTACGCCTTTCCGAACGCCTGCCCCGCGCCGGGCCAAAGAGGGCCACCATCATCTCCGCCGGAGCGACCCGAGGAAAGCTTGGTTGTGCTTGGTGAGCATGTTGTCCTCGACTCTTGGAAGATCCGCGCGCATTCTTCCTTTTCTTGTTGGGTTGTGGCGTCGGTCTCTCCCGGCAACGCGCACTCCGGGCGGAGCCACTCTTCGGATACGGTACACCACTTCGATTCTTCTTAAATGACATGAGACACTTTTGCCGAAACCGATTCACGGCGTCTAGGAGCCGCGATGCGTTCGGAGAAAGCTCTTCGATGTTGACATCCGGGAGGTCGGTGATCTCGGGCATCTCGAACCAATTCGGTTTGTTGGTCCCCCCGGGCGTGCCAAAAAGTGTGTTGACGCAAAAAGTGCACTCGGCGCCAATCACACGGCAAGACGAGAAAGGCGAGCTTCGCACGCGCGAGAGAGAGAGTGACGTGCCGGTCAATTTTTTCCCGAAAATTAACAAAAGATAAGGCGAGTTAAATACCAAAGCTTGGAACTTACGGGTGGTACCGAGCAGTTCCATATTTACGGCTAAGAAGCCAAGCAAGACGACATGTAGCTATGCGAAGCTACCCGTCAAAGAACCACGACCATTCGGGTAACGCAAAGGGAAAAAGAACATTGCCGAACGGGTGACGTAAGCATGACAACGATCGATCTTTGAATAAACATGGATGCATGTGCAAAGCTATGACCGATCTTCATGAAGATTAACATTAAATGAAGTAAAGCACGGACATGATCATGTATTAAAATAAGCATGCATAGATCCAAAGCATTAGTCTACCGCATGTCTAATTACTTTAAGATCCGTCGGGCACGATATCAAGCAAATCTATCCACCGCATGATACAACTTGCATGAAAAAAACGCACCACTTTCCACAAATAGATCTATCCACCGCATGATAAAACCTAAATATGGAAAGCTAGAAGCACACGTCTTTTAAAACATAAATAACGCACGTGATCTACTCGTGAAGATATAACCGAATACGGGTCGAACAACCGATCAAGGGGTCCATGAAGAAGGAACAAACATTACCACGTGAATAAATCTATCAAGGTGAATTGGAAATCTAATCCACCGGATGACTAGCTCCAAAGCAACCCAAAAACACTGCATCTACCGCATGATACCGGCTCTTTCAAGATTTATACTAACAAAGCAAGCTTGAACCCGCAACACGTAACAACCTAGATCGATTCGGTTTCGGCTATCGGAGAGCACAAGATCCACGCGTCAAAACACGAAACTGCTCGTACAAGGATCTTAGAAAAAATATAGCCGATCCAAACCCATCTAGATTGGGCAAGGGTGTGTTACATGAATTAAAACATAAAGTAAAACTCATGATAACACGGGGTAACTTAATGAATCTATTGGATCTTGCCAAAATCCAATAGAGCCGATAACTAGCTTCGAGCTAGATCTTAGCCTACCGCATGGCTCATGATCTAACCGAGAAACCCTCTTGAACCAAGCTTGAATCTACCGCGTGACACGAAGCATGGTAACAAGACTACTTGCATCGGATCTAAATCCACCGCATGATACTAGACATGATACAAGGTTGCGGTACTCACGGAGGTCGACGGATCGATTGGCCCTCTCGAAGAACTCGACGACACGACAAGGACTCTAGGGTTTGGCGTAAGGCCGGTGTGTATTGAGGAATGAAGGTGTACGTTACATACATCCGGGGATCGTATTTATACCTGGCGATTACAAGCTAGCGAATGGATTCATTGCCTAACTAAACTCGATCGCCTATCCATCCATTCGCTTCCTCCGATTGAGCCACGTCACCGTCCAATCCCGCAAAATCGGCTTTCTTGTTCTTTTGCCGAGCCGGAGCGGATAGCCGACCGCGGATCCTTCTGCCGAAAATCTCTGAAAATATCTTTCCTTCCACCAGACGGACTCTTTTTCGAATCGGACCCACATGTCATACTCCTTACCAAATTTTGGTGTTAACAGTGTACACATAATGATTTGGTGTTTTAGAAAAAAACATTTCAAGTCGTTTATGCATGTCATTTTTAGGGGAGCATATTGGCTGCGATTTTGGTCTTTGTTGCAGCACGAGGACACAAGGGAGATCATCTGTTTGGCAAGCAAAGCATTAGAGATTGTCGCTTTGGATATATTCGCCAAGAATGGAAGGAGAAGTAATAATAGAATATGCTTTTGAATTATATATGCCCATGTGTACTCGTTTCCCTATGATTTGTGTTCAGCTTCTACGAATGATGTAAAAACTTGGCTGTGTGCGGTTGCAGAGGTCGGAACTCTTTCCTTTATCTAAAAAAATGTGACTACCTTACTACCCTTACCATCTCTAGTTTGTTCCCCGTAAGAAATTGTAGAAAATGCAGAACAAGTACATGTGAAATGGTTTATCATAACTCAATCACTTAAACCAATCTTGGTTTGGTAGATATCTTTTGATCAATGGCTGACTGTTTACATGGTCCAAGAATGTCTGAAAACTAAAATATTGGGTTCACGCCATTTTCTTTCACTGAGTGGCAGAACAAAAACTAATTTTTGTCCTCTTTTATCTAATCTAGCACCTTTATCTTTTTCAACTGATATACCAGCTAGATGATTTTTGACGTAAGACTGCCCCCATGCCCCACCCAGCCACTGAACAATCAACTAATACTAGGTAATACCCCGCGCGTTGCTGCGAGAATTTTTTTAAACAAAATTTTAAGGTGAAATGTGAAAGTAGTGACACCAAAGATATTACATGGCAATATTCGTTTGTAAACTCATTATATATGAAAGCATGTTATTTTGTTGAGACTGAATCATTCTAAAATCGTCAGCAGGAATTTTATGGTGTGATATACATGCTATAAGCCATAGAAAATCGATTTAAGACATAAAATATGTGATTTGGTGGATGATGATATGGCGTATAGTGGATGGTGACATGGCACATAGTGGATGATGACGTGGAATGCTTGCATGTTGAGAGAAATCCAACCATGACTTGTAGTGGGTCTCACCTATATAAGTTTTATAGATACCAGCTAGATGATTTTTGACGTAAGACTGCCCCCATGCTCCACCCAGGCACTGAACAATATGAAGAGGTAAGTAAACCATTTAGCAAAAAAATGACTCCGACAGCAGTGATGGGCAAGATGAAACAATCACGTGCTCATGGGAACGGCCGGAAGTGCACTGGAAAATGCCAGATCGGCCTACGGTGCATGGAATTTGACGGGAAGCGGTGAAATGGAAAGCACATGAGATGTGGATCTCACCTAGGGCGTTTTTAGGGTGGCATCGGTGCTGCTCTGTCTCAAGACGGAGGGGGCGGCGAGAGGTACAACAACGGCTAGTGCAACCTTGTGGGCTCGTTCCTTCTGTAGAATGCCGACGGGATGCGGCGATGTGGTGTCTCTGTTCAGGTGGAGGGCTGCGGGGCCGCGGTGGCAGGGGATGGGTGTGACAACCCCACCCGAGATAATTTCGTACTATCGCCTAAACCACTCCTTTTGGTCATTAAGCGATAATAAAGAAGTATCCCGTTGAGTGTTGCCGGGTTAACGCCCGGTAAATCACTTGACAACACAGAGAGGATCGAACATATGCATTAAAAATCCCACGAAGGAGAGTCCAGAGTACCGTACAAATTAACATCAAATCCCCGTAGGGTCCATTATTACAAACATAGTTCTTTGACTTGGAAGTAATTAGTTCAGAGTTTATTGAAAACAGCGGAAGATAACTAAACGGTACGATCACATCATAGGAGGCCTGTTGTTGATGGTTAATAGTTGTATCAAAGTTCGTTTAGACTTGCAAGCGGACAAGTCTCCCGTCGTAGTCAAGGGACCCTTCTTCCCTCGAGTGGTGAACCCAAGGTATCGAATCCGTGGAACAATGTGCAACGCAAGGATTCAATCTAGTAAAGCAAGGAAAGCTATCTAATGAAGAACTAAGTTGCATCTAATCTAAGATATCACCAAGAAAACACATCTAATCTAATCTACTAAAGAGGTAGCAAGAGAAAGCAAGAGATAACCGATCTAGAGAGTCTAGATCATGCATATGTTGTAGCTCCAAACAAGATAGATGAAGATAGAAAAGCGAATCTCATTAAAAGCATCTTTAAATCGTGGCCTCCGGTCCAACTCCGAAAACGTCCATCTTTCGGAACCCCCGTTCTGTCACAATGTATTCCTATTCATGCGGGTAGTCTAGGGCGAGTTCGATAAGAACAAGTTGAAATCACTTGGTCGGTCCGGTATGCACCTCTAGCCACCGCGGCTACAAGAGCACCCTATGCAATCTAGCTATAGACTAGATTGGGGAATAAGCAAAACCTAGGAAAAAAACAAAATCATTGAGAAGGCACTTGATCGCTAGAAATCGGATTCACTATATAAACTTCACCATGAATGATTACATGAACAAGATCACCACCGGGATCCTACCTCGATCTTGATCCTTGCTCCGGAGCTCCGACGTGGTCTTCCATGCAAGGTTCCCACGTCGGCTAGGGAGACCCTGGACAACTAGCACGACCCTAATCCCCGAGATGGTGTCCCTCAAGCTTCTCTGCTCCTCGGCGGCGGATGATGAATTGATTGATGTGTGGCTTTCGGTCCGGGGGCTATAAATAGCCTGAGATCCATCTAGGTCAAAGGGGAGGCCGACTGGGCCTCGAAATGGGCTGGGCCGGCCGGCCTGGGCCCACTTCGGCACAGTCCGCGACCTCCTTCGCCCGACGTTGCTTCCCGAGTCTTCTATATCCTCCCCCTTGTGCATGTGGGTCCTTGTTGTCAGTTTCTCTCCGAATTGGACGAAGCTCCTTGTCTCGCAAGATTCGGCACTTCTCTGGCTAGGTCCTCGGAGTTTGTCATCTTCTCGGGCTTGGTCCTTGGGCTTCTTGGTGTCGTGTTCACTTCATTGCTTGACTTGTATCGGGCTTCAAGGTCTTGTCATGAGGTGCTTAATGAACTTATCCCCGAAGTGTTGCTTTCAACGCTAAAACCCTGCATAAACACTAAACTCCAAAACCGACATGCACAAGTGAACTTGTTATACCACGGGGGTTAGTACCAATGGATAAGGTATAAAACTCATGCCAACACCGAAGGTAAACTCATGGCTAGGTTGATGGATTTTCACCGTCAACATCTCCCCCATGCTTAAACCTTGCTCGTCCGCGAGTAAGCCTTCGATGGATATCATCGTTGCCCTTCATTGTTTAAACCTTGCACTTGATCATACATGAGAAAACATAATGCTCTCAAAAGTTTAATTTGTTAAAGTTTCATAATGTACTAGCCTTCATCCCTACGGAGGGTAGATTAATAATTAAGCTTATCCCACAAGTATTAACATGCTCCCAAAATTCAAATGGATCTCAGAAATTTTGAAATAAAGAACAAGATGAAAAAGAGCTAAACCAAGTTCACAAATTTAAACCACCTTGCATCTTGCTCATGAACTCTCATCTCATCTTATCTCTCAGGCCTATTTTTTCTACTCCTTTCCCTCTCATAACATTCATATATGTGGTAGGCTTTATATGGAGCTCTTTGGGAAAGTTTAGTCCTACCAAGATATTATAAATGAGATGTTGTTAAAACAATACAAGCTTCTCATGGTCTTACTGAGACTCATCAAAAAGGTCATTGGAAAATGATGTTATATCAAGGAGGGGAAAGAGAAAAATACACACACTTGAGATGGGTGGACATGTGTGTGACACCCTAAAATTCCATCACTAAAAATCACCTAGCAACTTAAATTAGTCTTATGGATTAAAAGAATTTAAATTGCCATTTAAAGTTGAGCTCTAAAATATTAAACATAATTTAATAAACTTAGAAACAACAAGTGATTGTGCATCATCAGTTGGCTTGCATGGTTTTTGGTTGCTTGTGTGGTTTCTAAAAAGGTTTATATATTTTTGAGAAAAGTTTGAAAGAGTTTGATTTGAATTTGAAAAGAAAGGTTGTTTTAAAAAAGAGTTTGAAAAAGAAAAAAGAGAAAATCTTACCCTCTCACCTTTCGGCCCAGCCAAGCCTGCAGGCCCACCTAGCTCTCCCCGCGCCGGCCCATCTCTCTCTCTCTCTCTCTCTCTCTCTCTCTCTCTCTCTCTCTCTCTCTCTTTATTTTATTTGCTCTCGCTGACACCGCGACCCCACCTGTCAGCCTCTCCCCTTCCCCCTTCCTTTTCTTCTTCCTCACCCCGCCGCCCGGCCGACCCGGTGCCGCCGCAGATTTCGCCACGCCCGGCCGCCTTCCCCCTCTTTTCCCTTCTAGCCGAGGACGCCAATTAAGGCAATTAATCACCCACTCCAATCCCCGGCCGTTTCCCCTTTTACCCTTGCTCTCTTTACACCCGGACGGTCCGCTGGCCATCAATGGCAAGTCCGCCAGCTGCCCCGTCCCCTTCCGCTTCACCTTCCTCCCTCTGGCCCTATTTAAGCACGCACTCGAGCTCTTGCGTCTCCCTTTGCACCCGCAGTACACCAACGCACGCAATTGAGCCCGATTCCACCGGCGCCGCCGTCTCTGCTTCATCCCGCCGCCGGACGCCGACAGTGGAGTGCATCGCCGCCTTATTCTTTTCTTTCCCGGACGCGATTGTTTGCCTCACGTGGCGTTTGTTGTCCAGGGAAAGCCGTCACCAGGATCGTGCGACGCTTGGAGCTTGGGTCCCCGCCTGCCGGTGTGCCGCCCGAGCCGCCGTCGCCGTCGAACTCCATCACTGCTGCCTCCCCTTCACCCGTGAGATCACCCAATGTTTCCTTGAGTGGTGAGCACCGTTTTCCTGGTTGTTTCCCCCTTGAGCACGCGCCGCAGCTCTGGCAACCGCACGCCGGCGAACCCCGCGCCGCCCCCTTCCGGTGCCGGCCACCGTGGAAGCTCAATCCACCTCTCCGAACCCCCCGGAGGGGGTGCGCGTGTCGCTCGGCTACGCGTAGAGCCCGCTCGCGCGCAAAACGGTGCCCCACGGCATGATCTAGGGCCGCGCGGCGCGGGCCGCCGCCGCGCGCCACACTCCGGCGAGTCCGCCGCCACCCCCGCTTGCACGCGTTCTTGGCCGTCCGATCTGCGATGAACAGATGAGATCGTGTACCCCTTCATTTGATGAGGCCGGTCCACCATGGACCTATGGACCGCGACCATGGCTCGGTCCACGGCTCCCTCAGCCGTTGGATCAGCGATCCATGGCTCAGCCGAGCCGTTTAGCTTAAAGAGCCCCTGAGTTTTTACAGATTCACATGTCGGTCCTTCCACCTATGAGAACTCTTACGGATAGGTCCTGATTTTTATGTTTTAGCCCCTGTCTAACCTAGATTCTGTTATCAGAGGTCCTTTTCATACATTTTAGCATATAAACCCTTCTGTTTTTAAATATAATTATGTTTTAGCCCCTGATTTTATTTATAAAAGGCCCTATAAACTTAGTTTTCTTGCAGATAGGTCCCTATAATTTGTTTTAATCATATCTTTCTCGTTTTAACTCCGTTTTTAGCGTTCTATATACCGAAGTGATCGTCTCGACGAGTAGAATCATTTAAACAACAAATTTACCAGTTTTGTTATTGTTTGGTGTACTGTTTAGTTATTGTTTGTTGTTCATGTTTGACTCGTAGATATCGTGCCTGTTTCGTCTGAGCTCCCCATCGGAGGCGATCAGGAAGAGCCTGTGTTCGAGGAAGATTTTACCCAGTTTGTAGAGGAAGGCAAGTGGTTTCCCCCCTGCATTATCTTTTTGAACCTATGTCACTGCATGCTAAACAAAGTTTACTATTCCAATTGTTATGCATGAATTTGATGGGCAAACACCTAGTTAAGGACCTTACTAGATATTTTACCTCATTACCTTGATCAACCCTGTTTAAACAGATGCTTGGGTAGATAAATGCTTAGTTTGCTTTACATGGGTTTGGTTATGCTTTGTTTATGTTATTCATCTCAGTTTTGTTTATATAATGTGTTTGTGCTTAAAACAAGATAACTTGATTTATAATCGGAACATGGAGAACCACCCAAGACAACAGTACAACCACAGTCCACATGGCTCTGGCTTAGACAAGTAATTAGGAGAGTGGGTTAGCTGATAGCTCATTTTCGAGAGGGGCACAGGGGGCTCGGGGTTGCAGGGGTATGCCCGCTTCTTTTGGGGTAGCAGCCTTGGCTAAGGTGCTGACCACTAGGGAGGGTTATGGTCCGCCCTGGGCTGTAACTGTTGCGAGCTATTGGTTTCTCTTCTTTCCTTTGTAAAGGCTTCGTAGTGGACCCCTAGCCACTCACCTTGGAAGTGTTTATGGGTCTAGCTAACCCGGGCAAGATGGGGAACACGAACTGTGGGTAAAGTTTACAACCTCTGCAGAGTGTAAAACTGATCGATCAGCCGTGCTCACGGTCAAGAGCGGCTTGGACCCTCACATGATTAATAAACTTGAAGATAACTTTAAATCATGGGTTTGTGGGTTTGGTTTGAGGTTTCTTTAATAATGAGTAGGTTGGTATACACTTACACCTAGTAATTATGTGCTTGCTAATAAAACTTGACCAGCTTATAAAATGCTTACCGCTGTGTAACATAGCCTATCCTTGATAGCCTTGCATTGTTTCCCCCACTTGCTGAGAACCAACCATAAGTGTGCTCACCCTTGCTTACCGCTGTTCAGAGGAGAACGTCGGAGGCGAGGACGAGTACTGGAGTGACTACGAGGAGTTCTAGGGCATGCGGATCCCCCAGTCATCATGCCTGTGGAAGTCAATGATGGAGCTGCTCGTCGTTTAATTATCGTTGTGTTTGGACCTTCGAGTCCACCTCTCTGGATGTAATAATGGATATCGTAATTGTTTAACTCTTGAACGATTTATTACTGCAATGGTATTACACTCGTTTTGTCTATCATGTGTGTGTAAATGATCCTGGCACACACGTGAGATGCATTCGGTTTTCCTTGTAAAATCGGGTGTGACAAAGTGGTACCAGAGCCGTGATGACTGTAGGTCGCAGCCTTAGTTAGAAACAGACGAAATTAAGGATTCATGTTTTAGAAAACCCTATCATGCTTCAAATCATCTTATTTACACATTAAAAATCTAATTTAATCTTGTTTATCATTTAAAACTCTGTCATTTTGATTTATTCTGTACTTTGAGATCAGCTTTGCTTTGACAGTTGGCTAGAACCTACATGACTGCCCACAAGAGCACTGGTGGGCGCTTCCCCACTAGAGAGCTGGCTCCTCACCATCATCCAGAGGATCTTGAGGAGGAACCAGAGGAGTTCCAGCCAGAAGCTGAGATGGAGGAAAACCCAAAGGAAGTCCAGCAGGAACCAGAAGAGGAGGATCTTGAAGAGGTTGAGATGGAGGAGGAAGAGGAGCCATTGGAACAACCACAACTGTACGATGGCACCGTGCTGGAGGCAGACGCTGATGGGGACATTGTGATTCCACCAGCGCCTGTGGCAAATGAGGAAGCACCCCCTACACATGTTGATCCAGCGCCTGATGGTGAAGGTGGTGACCCGGATGATTCTAGTGATGACAGTGGAGATGAGGAAGGAGGTAACAATGCTAATGGAAACCCGGAGGAAGTTGAGGATGAAGACCCTCGCTATCACGGGGCAGAGTATCACAAACATTCCACTAAAGATGAGAACAGACAGTTTTGCATTCTTCTGTGGGAAGTTCTGCAGTACCTGGGTTATACCATGAAGCCCCTCTACGTGACAAAGCACTTCAGCGAGCTAGGAATGAGAGACTACTACACCAGCACAGTCTACATAAGGAGGCCCCTGAATGATACAGATGGCTGGAGGTACCACTCATCTCACCACAGCACGGCCCATTTCTCCACAGATGATGCTGCGGTGAATGATGCAGCGAGGAGGGCACTCTGGTCAATTTGCAATGCGAAGCGGACACAACTGTTCAACTCGGAGTATCGCCATGTGCCTCGTCGTGCAAGTGGCACAGAGGAGACTGTGGTGCCAGCAGGAGGTGATGATCGCATCGACATCTTGGCACGTGTGACTGCTGCCTTGAACACAGATCTGGAGGGGGCAAGTACTGAAATGAACAGGTATCACGAGGAGTTGCAGGCTGCTCAGGTGAAGATTGAACGTCTGGAAGCACAACTGGCGGGACAACGACTCCCTCAAAAAGTTATGCCATATCATACCACAGCCTCCCCTCCGCGCAAGAGACTCCGTTACGGCTCTGCTGAAGCTACTACTCATCTTGGCTAGGATCCTAGGATACTCGCCCTTACCATTTACTATTTCGCCAGATCGTTCCTACGTGAACGTATTGCTTGTAATAATGAATGCTGGTTGCAAACATGATTGAGTTGGATCTTTGCTTGATTGTAAATTGTATGGTGAAGTGATGGCCACTATGCAATCAGAATTTGTTAAGTTAATTAAAAGATAGTTTGGGTTTTATCAGTTGTCATTGCTTAATCTACTATGCAAGTTTGAATGGATCAAATCTGTTTTCGCAGTCATTTGACATACCAGTAATGTTTTGTTTATAACTTGAGCTACAGAACTCCAAATGACATGAAACCAGTTGGGTTAGTTCAGAAATTTACAGGATGATTTTCTTTCAGAAATTCAATGATATACACTATATATTCTGGGAATTATGCACAAAGTAATGAACATGTCAGAGTCTGTAAATTTCTGCTGATACAGCTGCACTGTTTGAATTTTATCTCGAGTTATAGATGTCCAAATGAGGTGATTCCAGTTGGGATAGTTCCATAATTTTATTCATCATAATCTGGTAAACATTCGTGGTCATTGGATAATTACACAGAAAGTTATACATAATTCTTTGAGATCAATAGAATCTGTCCTAGCTGAAGAACATGCTGCTATTTCATTTTGAGTTATCTTCTTATGCATTGATTCAAGTACAACTATCTGAAACATGATTTTTCTAACGGTCAAATGGTAAACACCAGGTCCGGAGGAGGTCAAGACATGCCACATGTGATCCGTGCACATATCGCGAATCAGCAGAATCCAGCACCACCCCCACCGATCTACCAAGCAATGGATCCAAACATGCAACAGTTTCTTGCAGCGCAGATGCAACTGATTCAGAATCTCACCAACACTGTGCAGCAAATGCAAGATCAACGTAACTAGCCACTACAGCCGATTCCTCCGCCACCCCCGCCACCCAGGGACAGGCACAAGGAGTTCATGAGTCACCATCCTCCTACGTTTTCTCACTCGTCGATCCCCTCGGATGCGGCGACGACCGGCGAAAACCATCACCAAGAAGCTGGAAATCGTGCAATGCACTGACAGGGAGATGGTCCTGTATGCTGCCGGAAGACTTGTGGGGCAGGCTGCAGACTGGTGGGATGCGTACTCAACTGCTCATCCCAACAGGCAGAACATTACTTGGCAGGAATTCCGCGACAACTTCCGTACTTACCACATCCCCTCAGGGGTAATTAAGCTTAAGCAGAGGGAGTTCTTGTCACTGAGGCAGGGCAATATGTCAGTGACTGAATATCTGGACAAGTTCACTCACCTGTCACGTTATGCACCAGATGAAGTCAACACTGACCTAAAGAGGCAGGAAAGGTTTCTGGATGGCTTGATTGGGCCTTTAAACTATCAACTGCAGAGTCATATCTTCCCAGACTTTCAGACATTGGTGAACAAGGCTATTGGGATGGAAAGCAAGAGAAAGGAGATGGGTGAACAAAAACGCAAGTTTCAGTCACATGGACAGTCTAGCAGCAACACCCGTCCACGTTTCAGTTCTCAGCAGAGCCTGACTCCATATCGTCCTGGTGGTCATGGTGGGAGGTACCCACAGAACATGCAGCTGCAGCACTCGTTTCAGCCACAGCGCTTCAATCCTCAGACACCCAGAGCTCCTACCCCTCAGCTGAGTCGTCCTAACAATAGCTCTGGGGAACCTGTCAGAAACACCAACCCTGTTCAACCCGGTGGATGCTTCAAGTGTGGAGAGCTGGGGCATTATGCTAACAATTGTCCCAAGAGGGTGATGCAAACTCCGCAGAGAGACAGTGGAAACAGGACTGGGCAGTCATCTTCGCAGGCTCGTACTCCACACACCTAGCAAGAGAGGCCAGCAGAGTCATGTGCGTGGCCGGGTTAATCATGTATCGGTGGAGCAACCCCAGAATGATGCTGACGTGGTATTGGGTACGTTTTTCATCAACTCTGTACCTGCTACCGTACTATTTGATTCAGGAGCATCACTGAAAGACATCTAGGCCCTAAGTAGGGTTTTAGTGGATTGATTGACAACTAGATTAAAGATCTAATGTCCTTGTTAAGCATGTGAGCAGGTTGTAACATATAAATGACAAGGCATAATATATGACATTTGTTATCTACATGGTGAAAACAAGCTATGTGTATACAAGATAAGTTGAGGCATGGTTTTAGCCTCATATTGTGAATTGGCTTGACTCAATGGTGAATGTCATAATATTTGATATGTATGATCCCATGAAGCATATAGATGGTATATGACAAGCTAATGAAGAATAAGAAAGAGGCATATTGATTTTGGAACATTGGATGGTCTCTTATTGAAGGAAGAAGCTTGTTATAACAAAAAGGGATATTTAAATTAAAAGAAGGCATGATCTCAATAGAATTCCACTCTTGATGTTGAATCAAAGCTTAACTCAAATTGGCAACGAATGGATGAAGAAATCAAGCAAGGGATTAGCAACGAGGTACTAAGCTAAGATTGGCCGAGTAGTGACTTGGACCATGTGCTTAGCTAGGGTGAAGTGGCTATAGCTTGGAAAGTTTCGAGGTATCAAGTCGAGCCTAACCGAGTGAAGCAATGAAGAGGCATTACATATTCATTGAGTCATGTGAAGGGTGACTTAATCAAAAATTGGGTTTCATTCTTATACAAAGATTAAAGTCACTAGCTCAAGGTAGAAGTGCTCAAACCAATGAGACATTGATGGTTGGATCTCTCACGAGGATATATTGATCAAGTATGACTATTCTTGAAGAAGAAGCTCAAGAGTTCTTTTATTGCATTTATATTTGATCTTGAGTATAGGTACGTTGTACTATCAAGAGGGATGCATCACAAGAAGTTTTGATAATGTCTCAGTGTTCAAGTAACCCATGTGAGTTGAGGGAGACACAAAAACCACACGTACACGTCTTCGGGTTTGACCCTGTGTCAAACCCAGTGGCACCGGTTTTGGGAAACCGGTGGCACTGGTTTTGTGTCACTCGTCCCAACGGCTAGTTTTGAAAACTCGGTGGCACCGGTTTTGGGAAACCGGTGGCACCTGTTTTCACTGGAGTTTGCAACGGCTAGTTTTGGGAAGTCCGGAGTATCCGAGGTTTTTCCCGGAGACTTCGGGTTTTAACTCCAACGGCTAGTTTTTGGAGAGTCGGGTATTTATACCCTTCAACCTCTATTGTTGCAAGCTGCGGTTCCTGAGGTTGCTAGAGTGCTTCCTTGCTATTCCTTGCTAAGCCAAAGCCATTCTAGCTCTCCCCAACCCCTCTTTGTGAGGTTGTTTGATCTTTGCTAGATCTAGTGAGTTGGGTGGTAGAGAGAAACCTTTGTGAGCAATTCAAGAGCACTTGTATCCCTTGAGCATTGTTGGACGTCGTCAAGCTCGTGTGAAGCGTTTGTT
This sequence comes from Cenchrus americanus, assembly GCA_947561735.1. Lineage (NCBI taxonomy): Eukaryota > Viridiplantae > Streptophyta > Magnoliopsida > Poales > Poaceae > Cenchrus > Cenchrus americanus. Next base: position 197,612,221 of record OX387242.1, read on the forward strand.
ACTCTTGGAGGATTGCCTCCTAGACGGCTAGGCGTCGCCCACAAGCTCCCAAGGTGTGGTGAGCTGTGGGACAGTTTGTGAAGGTCGTGCTTCACCTCCAAAAGGGAAGAAGCTATCTAGTGGATCGGGAAAAGGGTTGAATGCAACCCGGCTTCGGTAGGAGAAGCACCCAACGGAGACTAGGATTCACACGGTGGTGAATCCGAACTTCAGTAAAACAAATCCTTGTGTCTCTTGTTGGTTACCTCGCATTTACCTTGTTATATCTATCCTTGCTTGTCTTTGTCATATTAGTGGAGCTACTTGGTTGTTAGTGTTTGTGAAGTGCAGGCACTCCATATTCTGCAAATAACTGATCCTTAAGCTATTCATCAAGTTTAAGTTCAAGCCAAACAAGCAAACAAGAAGGAGAAGAAGAGGGGAGTCACTGCCTGGCAAACCCGGTGGCACCAGATTTGCAAAATCGGTGGCACCGGTTTTGGGCAGTGTGTTCATTCCGCTGCGAAGGCGCCAGTCCAGAGACTCCGGAGATTTCTCCAAAGATTCCGGACTTTCCAGAAACTCCGGATAAAAGTCCGTAGTATCCGGGATTCACTGATAAATTTGTTTTAAGTGGTGATTTTCAGGACTCGCCTATTCACCCCCCCTCTAGGCGACATCAAGATCCTTTCAATTGGTATCAGAGCCTGGTGCTTCGATTCGAGCTTAACCGCTTGGAGTTAAAAGGATGTCGACTTCTTGTGAGGTATCGTTTGAGCCTCTTCGGTTTGATGGCTCAAACTACGATTCTTGGTCTGCTCATGTTCTTCATGTGTTAAATACTTGGGGTCCTCTTTTTGAGCGAGTTGTGGTTGCTAGCATCCTTCCCGGGGATTTTGATAGTGAGGATACGTCCAACCTATCAAAGGAGGAAAAGGAAAGTGTGCTCCATAACTACTCTATTACTAACCTCATGTATAATAATGTGAGCAAGGTCATTCGAGAATTCATCTTCAACAATGAAGACATTTGCGATGATGCGCATCATATTTGGGTGGCACTCAAAGACATGTACACTAGTGCCGATGATGAAGATGAAGAGGAGGAGTCACTAGAGGAGTGCTCAACATCAACATCTTGCTCTCATCCTCTAAAGACCTCATCCACGAAGCAAAGGAGCGAGAACATCGCAACCACTGCCTCTGACCAGGCAAACTCGGTGGCACCGAGTTCAGAACTCGGTGGCACCAGATTTGGCAGTGAACAACACCAAAGAGCTTCGTCAGACTTCAGAGAAACATCGCACAATGCCTTTGAGGTATCTACAGCCCCTAGTACTTCCCCACTATGTACTAATGATTCCAAGTCTCAAGTGACTAAAGGTAGAAGGGAGAAGGGAAGTGAAGTTGAGCAATTTAACTTTGAGCTCGACAAGATGACCAAGAAATATAAGAAAAATATGCTAGAGCTCATAAAGAGAGTAAGAAGACAAGAAGATGAGCTCACAAGACAACAAGCATATAGTGACTCATTTGAAGAAGATTTGAAGAAGCTTAAGGAGTCAAATGATGTCTTGTCTAGAAAGTGCAAGGAGGACATAACCAAGGCATATGCTTGTGCTACTAACTCTCTATCTTTTGCAGCAGCCTTGAAAAAGGAAAATCAAGCTCTCAAGGACCAACTTGAGGAAATCACTTGCAAGTTTGTGAAACTACAAGGAACTCACATAGAACTTGAATATTCTCATGAGAGGCTTGTAGAATCACACACTTTGCTAGAAGTGGCAAATGAGGTTTTGGTAAACTCAGTTAAATCTTACACACCTCATTGCACCACTAGAATTTGTACTCAAGTTGAAAAAGACATATCTTGTGCTAACCCATGTAGCCCAAAAGGCAAACCTTCTTGGTATGATTGTGTGATTGCAGAATCTTGTGATGACTTCGTTGCTCAAGAAAATGATGAACTTATGCAAGAAGTCGAAAAGCTCAGGAAAGAGGTGGCTATGTTGAAGAGAAAAGAAAAGGTGCAATCTTATCAAGATAACTGTGAGCCCATGGTGAAGAAGCTTGAGAAGAGGACAATCATCACTAGATCAATCTCCCAACAAAGCCACAAAATCAATGATCACAAGATTGAGGACAAGATAAAGCTAGATCATATCAAGTGCTACAAGTGCTCACACATGGGACATTATGCATCCATGTGCTCATTCAAGGAAGAAGACAATCCAAACCTATCAAAGAGGCAAAGAAGTCTTGCTCAAAGAAGATGCTTTGGTTGTCATGAGAAAGGGCACAAGATTGAAGCTTGTACCAACCGGGCAAAGGCTCTCACAGGGAAACCCGGTGGCACCGGGTTTGCAAAACCGGTGGCACCGGTTTCCACTGAGGAACCACAAGTAAAGCTCAACAAAGGATTTCTGAAGGCTCAAGAAAAATTCAGAGAGAAGAATGGCTCAGCAACAAGTGTAAAAGGAAATGGCAACATCAAGCACAAAATTTGCTACACTTGTCGTCAAAAGGGACATCTTGGTAAAGATTGTCCCAATAGTAAGAACCCTTAGCGCAACCATGTTCATTATAGTAATGAGAAGCTTAGGGGTAACTCAAATGACTCCAGTGCCCCCAACGTGGTTATTTCACAAAGGAATGGCACAAAGGTCATTTGGGTACCAAGTCCTTGATCACTAACCTTGTCGGACCCAATGCACGTTGGGTACCAAAACTTGCCTAAAAGGACTTTGCAGGTACTTGGAGTAGCATTGGGAGCTTGGCTCACTTGAGAAGATATCTATATTCATTCATCTATATCTCAAGAGAAATTTTATAACTCATCAATAGAAAAGGGCCAAGTGACATAAATCAAAGAAATCTTATTCAAATGCTTCTCCCATGATAAGTACCTCTCACTGTTTTTGCTCACTCTCATATGCAAAACTTGCTCTTGTGCTAGTTGATCATATGAGGTGGACAACCCACATATGTTACCTTTAGCAAAATTTTGTCTAATACCATTCGATGCTATTAACCGCTTCATCTAGAGGCTTTGAGTGGTTGTTGCATGCAGGAACATACATATGAGCAAAAGCAAAGGGAAGAATCAAGAGAAGGATCAGCTAGATCTGCAAAATGCATAAGTGCCAAATTCTTGAAGAATTCGGTGGCACCGGGTTCATAAACTCGGTGGCACCAAGTTTCCCAAGATCAACAAGGGTTGGAAAGGAAATGTTTGGAAATACCTCAAGGCACATTATTCTTGATTCAAAATAAAAGGGGACTAAGCAAAAATAGTTTGTAAGCTACTCTTGATCTCATTCCACATATTCTTATTTGCTTATGAACTTTGACCAAAATGTGGAGCTTGCTACCCTAGTGCTTTAATTGAGTCAAAAGTGCACTTCTCAAGATTCAAATACTTGGCGCACCTATTTAGGGGGAGCTCACTTCACATTTTGTGTCTCTTGGTACTAACATCACTTGCAAGGATTCATGTGTGTAGTTCAAGTGTGAGGTGTCTCAATATTTTATCTATACTCTTCACTTGAATGATTCTTATGGCAAAGGTGTTGGTTGTGAGCAAGCCACATGACAAGGAGGTTACCAATCCATATCTGTAATCGTATCTCTTTCTCTCAGTTTGTGGATTGGATTACATTAACTTTGGCAACTCACCATAACATGGTTTAAATTCCTTAACTTGGACAAACTTGACCAAGGTAGTGCACATGTCCCTTCCATCCACATATCCATGTGTGCACTATATCCTTGAGGAGTTTAGCCCATGCTATGAGGTTTCATGTTGGGTGACTTACTTCCATTCCACTCTCAAAGAGTCATCCAATATGAGACTAGAGCTTGTGCTTTTAATATTTATGTTCTCTTGTCATCTTAGCACACTTTGGGTATTTCTCATCAAAAGTGACAAGAGGAAGTTATTGAAAGACTAAAAAGTGCAAGCTAATTTATGTGAGTTTCTCTAAGTGAGAAAATCTAGAATGAAGGCAAAGGTATGAATTCTAAACTCAAGATATTAATTTGGGCATCTAGGCCCTATTCTTGCTAGTATGAGTTTTGGTGTGCAAAAGGAGCTAGCATCACCTTGATTTGTTGCTTGGTGGTAGTGATGAGCTTTTAGATATTTAGTTGATGCCTCACAAATTTTTGTTGGAAATTGTGTTTTTCTAACCGTGGCTGAAATTTTAGTAGAGGCATGAGCTAAATATGCTAAGACCTATCTTGGCTAGTAATCTTTACATACCCTTTGTGACCTAGGATAGACTTTAAAAAATTCACTAGCATGTGTAGGTGGTGTGCTTTTTGCAAAATTTTTGAGTCTTGATCTTTTAGATCATGTCTTGTTGTTTATGGTTATTGTTGCTCATGTTTGATTGTTGGCTAACCATAAATGACAAGATTGTCTCAAGTTCAAAAGAAGCTACTCATTTCTATCTCAAGGGATTGCAAACTTAGGATTTCTCCCATTTCATCAAAATCACTCAAAATCCATATCTGAGACAGAGGGCTGTGCAAAAATGAATATAAAAGGCAGAGAAAGAAAAGGGAAAGAAAAAGGAAGTGCAGTTTTGAAACTATGAACAAAAGTCCACGGGTCAAGTAGAACCCGGTGGCACCGGTTTTCCAAAACCGGTGGCACCGGTTTCTGTCGGCAGCACAGGATATACCCGTGACTTACCCGGTTACAGTCACCTCTTCACTCCATTTACCCCCCTCTCTCACCCACGACTCAGAACAGTAAAAGGAGAGGGAGAGGAGGCGATTTCTTGGCGATTTGAGGATTCCACCAAGGATTTCAAGGCTTGAGATAAGATTTCGGTTCCCCAACCCGGTGGGATCGGTTTTCCCTCCATTCAAGGGCTGCAGCAACTCTCTCACCATGTCGGGAGGTACCCCATGACTTGGTTTGCCCGATCTACTTTTATAGGGACTATTTCTTGGATTCCTTTGGTAGAATGGCTTCTATATGGTCCTAGAATAGATTACAATCAATGGATTCAGGATTTACTAGCTGATTATTAGGGGGACATTTTAGGGTTCATGCTGAACCCAGTGGCACCGAGTTCCCCAACTTGGTGGCACCGGTTTCGGTGTTGGCGTTCTGATTCAGCTGCAAAAAGGGGCTCCTAAAATTGATTTGCATATACTTGTGGCAGAGAAATGTTCCTAAGACCCATATGTATCTCCCTTGTTCATAGATCCAAGGTTTGACGTGGTTTATGGGAGAAGGCAACCTAGAACAAAGAATGCAAGTTTCGAGTTCAGAAGAAGAGAAGGAACTAGCAGCGCTCATGAGATCACAGAAGATATTCCAGAGCCACCGAGAAGGTCCAAGAGGGCAGCAGGAAGAATTAATCTCCCTAGAGGTGCTATGCGCATTGAGGACTCCGAGCCTGAGTCAACCTCTAGTGATGATGATGAGGAGAGCCCGTACAGGCAGGAGCCATCCCCTCCGGAGTTACCTACAGCAGCAGCTCAGCGTAAAAGAAAGGGCAAGAACATCCGCACAGCTAGCCACGAGCATAGTCAGGGCACCGGTGATGATGATAGTGATGGTGAGTATGAGGGCATCTCAGTTCTTGGACCACATCCCGTTGAGAGTGGTGCTGTGACTCACTTCAATGTGAGAATGAGGCCACCCGTTGACCCTGAGCACCGCAACATAGTCAACTACAAGGGAAGGGGCATGACAGAGAGGGCCAGAAAGGAAAGGGAAAAGAATCCTTTGACTGTTGGTGGAAGGAATTTGGATTATCGGTTTGGCACCAAATTTCATCAAGATTATTATGCTAGTGCCATCATCAAGAAGGACTTCCCCATCGCTCGCTCAGAATACATTGATTGGGGATTCTTATCAGTCATGCAGGATGCAAAGATAGCTGAAATTATTCGGGAGTGCAAGAAGAAAAATGTCTATGATATCATGGGTTTTGCCAAGTCATGGAACAGTGAAGTGACTGCACAATTCTATGCCACATGCTACTTCACCACATGGAAGAACGACAAAATTGTGCATTAGATGACCGAGGGAAAATGGTTTGGCATCACTATCACTGAGTTTGCATATTTACTTGGCTTTGATGAAGAAGACCTTGGAAGGATGAAGATCCATAGAGATCATGACATGGACAAGGTAGACATGAAGTTCATGTATATCCCGGGACAAGAATGGAACTTTGGACGAGTCAATGGCACGCTACCATTCTATGCATACTTGCACCGCATGTTTAGAAAGACACTTGCACCGAGGGAAGGGGACCAATCAAATGTGTCAAGCTATGGAAGAGATTTGTTAAGGCACATGTGTCCAAGTCAGCCGGAGTTTAGTGTTGTGGACTACATTTGGGAGGAAATTCATTCCATCTCCGGCTCACCACAAAAGAGTTGTGGATATGCTCCTTATCTCATGCATGTTATTGAGACCATCACGAACTACACATTTGTCTATGATCATGAGCATAAGCCATTCCACTTGAAGAATGATGTTGTGGGACCTTCACTAGCAGATTTGGAAAGGGCACAAGGGAATATTGGAGGCCAAGAAGCCCCCGAACAGCCCACTGCAGCTACTGCACCGTCTAGGGCGGCAAGAACCTCACAAGGTAGAGGGCGTGGACGTGGGCAGCAACAAGTGCAAAAGCCCCCTTCCACACATAGAAAATTGTTCAACTTTTGGTGTGGGTCTTGCATGAAAGCAAGTGATGCAGTTCATAAGGAGAGACAACTTAGAAAGAGGGATTCAAGGATGATAAGGCACATGTATGAAAACCCCTCTCCCACAAACAGGCCTCCCATACCACATGCACCATCTGATGAGGAAGAAAGTGAGCCGGAGACCTTTGGGAGCATTTGGGAAAGATCACAACAAGTTGATCCGGCAACCAACAAGGATTATTGGGATAGAGCCTATGGAAACTCATACTACAATCCCACCTTTGGAGGAGTGTATAGTGCTCGATCTTCATATTCAGAGGCTCCCTTCATAGGCACACAAGGCCAAGGAACATCCTCTAGCATGCGTCCTGTGGATCCTAATGCACAAGGAAGTTCAGGTGCTGCAGGTGGATACTACTATGGCACACTTTTTGGCTCAGTCAATCCATATGAGGGAATGCCATCTCACTATCCTCCATTCCCGCCACCACCACCCTTTATGCCTCCGAGTCAGTTTGTGCAACCGTCTCAAGATGATGAAGAAGAAGAACCATGAGCAGCTGTACAAGACCCCCAAGACCTTTATTGGTGATTAATGACAAAGGGGGAGAGAGGTGTCGATTGAAAGCTTGCTGTTCTGCTCTCGTCCGCACAAACCGTGGAACCGGTTTCCCGATCTCGGTGGCACCGGTTTTGGTGTGTTTCGATATCCCTTCGTCGTGCAAACTCGGTGGCACCGAGTTTCCAGAACCGGTGGCACCGGTTTTGACTGTTGGATGCAACAGGCCCATGTAATAAATTCTCTTTAGCTTCAATTGGACTTGAGAACCTTTGTTATGTGTGTTAAAATGTGTGGTGAACCTTTTCATGCTTATTAAGGCTCAATTGCATGTTAGTGTGATTTTATATGGGTGATGTATTGCTTTTGACAGCGCTGCCTGGGCAAAACCGGTTGCACTGAATTTGGCAACTCGGTGGCACCGAGCCTGGCCAGACAGCACTGCCATATTCTTGCTCTATGTGTTGGAGTGCTTATTTATTGCATGCATCACGGTTAAAATGTTCACACACTTGTTTAGCACCCCACTGTTGCTGAGATTTAGGGGGAGCTCCATGTTTTCTTGAAAATGTGCAAAATGGCATTTAAAGCCAATTCTTATGAATTCCACTCATAGCACTTATTAAGGGGGAGCTCAACCTAAATCTATTCTTTTAAGCTTTATTGAATATCTTTTGTAAGCTTTAATCGAGGTTGTCATCAATCACCAAAAAGGGGGAGATTGAAAGACATCTAGGCCCTAAGTAGGGTTTTGGTGGATTGATTGACAACTAGATTAAAGATCTAATGTCCTTGTTAAGCATGTGAGCAGGTTGTAACATTTAAATGACAAGGCATAATATATGACAGTGGTTATCTACATGGTGAAAACAAGCTATGTGCATACAAGATAAGTTGAGGCATGATTTTAGCCTCATATTGTGAGTTGGCTTGACTCAATGGTGAATGTCTTAATATTTGATATGTATGATCCCATGAAGCATATAGATGGTATATGACAAGCTAATGAAGAATAAGAAAGAGGCATATTGATTTTGGAACATTGGATGGTCTCTTATTGAAGGAAGAAGCTTGTTATAACAAAAAGGGATATTTAAATTAAAAGAAGGCATGATCTTAATAGAATTCCACTCTTGATGTTGAATCAAAGCTTAACTCAAATTGGCAACGAATGGATGAAGAAATCAAGCAAGGGATTAGCAACGAGGTACTAAGCTAAGATTGGCCGAGTAGTGACTTGGACCATGTGCTTAGCTAGGGTGAAGTGGCTATAGCTTGGAAAGTTTCGAGGTATCAAGTCGAGCCTAACCGAGTGAAGCAATAAAGAGGCATTACATATTCATTGAGTCATGTGAAGGGTGACTTAATCGAAAATTGGGTTTCATTCTTATACAAAGATTAAAGTCACTAGCTCAATGTAGAAGTGCTCAAACCAACGAGACATTGATGGATGGATCTCTCACGAGGATATATTGATCAAGTATGGCTATTCTTGAAGAAGAAGCTCAAGAGTTCTTTTATTGCATTTATATTTGATCTTGAGTATAGGTATGCCGTACTATCAAGAGTGATGCATCACAAGAAGTTTTTATAATGTCTCAGTGCTCAAGTAACCCATGAGAGCTGAGGGAGACACAAAAACCACACGTACACGTCTTCGGATTTGACCCTGTGTCAAACCCGGTGGCACCGGTTTTGGGAAACCGGTGGCACTGGTTTTGTGTCAGCCGTCCCAACGGCTAGTTTTGAAAACTCAGTGGCACCGGTTTTGGGAAACCGGTGGCACCGGTTTTCACTGGAGTTTGCAACGGCTAGTTTTGGGAAGTCCGAAGTATCCGAGGTTTTTCCCGGAGACTCCGGGTTTTAACTCCAACGGCTAGTTTTTGGAGAGTCGGGTATTTATCCCCTTCAACCTCTACTTTTGCAAGCTGCTGTTCCTGAGGTTGCTAGAGTGCTTCCTTGCTATTCCTTGCTAAGCCAAAGCCATTCTAGCTCTCCCCAACCCCTCTTTGTGAGGTTGTTTGACCTTTGCTAGATCTAGTGAGTTGGGTGGTAGAGAGAAACCTTTGTGAGCAATTCAAGAGCACTTGTATCCCTTGAGCACTGTTGGACGTCGTCAAGCTTGTGTGAAGCGTTTGTTACTCTTGAAGGATTGCCTCCTAGACGGCTAGGCGTCGCCCACAAGCTCCCAAGGTGCGGTGAGCTGTGGGACAGTTTGTGAAGGTCGTGCTTCACCTCCGAAAGGGAAGAAGCTATCTAGTGGATCGGGAAAAGGGTTGAATGCAACCCGGCTTCGGTAGGAGAAGCACCCAACGGAGACTAGGATTCACACGGTGGTGAATCCGAACTTCGGTAAAACAAATCCTTGTGTCTCTTGTTGGTTACCTCGCATTTACCTTGTTATATCTATCCTTGCTTGTCTTTGTCATATTGGTGGAGCTACTTGGTTGTTAGTGTTTGTGAAGTGCAGGCACTCCATATGCTTCAAATAACTGATCCTTAAGCTATTCATCAAGTTTAAGTTCAAGCCAAGCAAGCAAACAAGAAGGAGAAGAAGAGGGGAGTCACCGCCAGGCAAACCCGGTGGCACCGGATTTGCAAAACCGGTGGTACCGGTTTTGGGCAGTGTGTTCATTCCGCTGCGAAGGCGCCAGTCCAGAGACTCCGGAGATTTCTCCAGAGATTCTGGACTTTCCAGAAACTCCGGAGAAAAGTCCGGAGTATCCGGGATTCACTGATAAATTTGTTTTAAGTGGTGATCTTCAGGACTCGCCTATTCATCCCCCCTCTAGGCGACATCAAGATCCTTTCAATCACATTCATTCATAACTGATCAATTTGTGGCAAAATATAACTTATCTATGAGCTCAATGAAGAACCCACTGATAGTTAGCACTCCGGGTGGATAAATGAAAACTGGTCATATATGCCCACAAGTAAAGATTAATATCATGGGGGTAGACTTTCTTGCTAATCTGGTAGTTCTAAAATCATGGGGAATAGATGTCATTCTTGGGATGGATTGGTTACAAAAGCATGATGGAGTTATTCAATGTTGAAAGAAGTCAGTGATGTTAACCAGACCTCAAGGGGAGAGAGTAGAATATGTGAGAACACCCTCATCCAGCAAAGGAGTTGTGAACTCTGTAGAAGGCAAGGCCTTGGAGGATATAAGGGTAGTGAATGAATTCCCTGATGTGTTCCCAGAGGATTTGCCAGGTATGCCACCTGACCGTGACATTGAATTTAGTATTGAACTTATACCTGGTACTGCTCCCATATCTAAAAGACCTTATAGAATAGATGTAAAAGATTTAGCTGAATTAAAGAAACAAATTAAAGAACTACTTAGTAAGGGTTTATCCGTCCTAGTTTGTCACCATGGGGAGCCCCCCACACTCTTCGTTGATAAAAAGGATGGATCTAGGAGGTTGTGTATAGACTATCGATCACTTAATGAGGTTACTATCAAGAACAAATACCCTTTACCTCGGATTGAGGATTTATTTGATCAGATGAGAGGAGCTAAGGCATTCTCTAAGATAGATCTTAGATCAGGTTATCACAAGTTAAAAATCCGAGTGGAGGATATACCAAAGACAGCATTCACATCTAGATACGGGTTGTATGAGTTCACTGTGATGTCCTTTGGCCTGACCAATGCACCAGCCTACTTCATGTATTTGATGAACAAGGTATTCATGGAGTATCTTGATATGTTTGTTGTGGTATTCATTGATGACATATTGGTATTCTCTCGGAGTGAGGAAGAACATGAAGAACATCTGAGGCTTGTGTTGCAGAAGCTTCGGGAACATTAGCTGTATGCCAAGTTCAGCAAGTGTGCTTTCTGGTTGAAGGAGGTCTCTTTTCTCGGACACATTATCACAGATGGAGGAATTGCAGTGGATCCAAGCAAGGTTCGAGATGTATTGAACTGGAGTCCGCCTAAGAATGTACCGGAGATCAGAAGCTTCCTTGGACTTGCAGGATACTATCAAAGGTTCATTGGAGGATTTTCTAAGATCGTGAAGCCACTTACCACTCTGCTCGAGAAAGGAAAAGAATTTAAGTGGGATGAGAAGTGTGAGGCTAGTTTTGAAGAGTTGAAGAAGAGGTTGACCACAACACTTGTGTTGATCATGCCAGACATACACAAAGGATTCGATGTGTATTGTGATGCCTCTCAGCAAGGATTGGGTTGTGTGTTGATGCAAGAAGGAAAGGTAGTAGCTTATGCTTCAAGACATTTGAGGAAACATGAGCAGAACTACCCTACTCATGATCTTGAGCTAGCCGCGGTTGTTCACGCATTGAAGATTTGGAGACACTACATGATTGGAAACAAATGTCGGATCTTCACTGACCACAAGAGTCTGAAGTATATCTTTACCCAGAAGGATTTGAATTTGAGGCAAAGAAGGTGGTTGGAGTTAATCAAAGATTATGATTTGGATATTCAGTATCATCCAGGAAAGGCAAATGTTGTAGCAGATGCTTTGAGTCGAAAGGGACAAACTAACATGTTGATAGGACACCTTCTACCACAGGAGCAATGTTGGGAGATGGCACATCTCAACTTGGGAATAGTGGCTTCAACTGAGACTTTGACATTAGAAATTGAGTCGACACTTGAGCAGGATATCAGGAAAGGGCAATTGACTGATGACAAGATTGCAGAGTACAGGAAATTGATTAAGTTGGGAAAAGTTCTGGAATTCAGAGAAGATGAGCAAGGAACAGTATGGTTTAAGAACAGAATCTGTGTACCTGAGATTAAGGAGTTACGAGAAGCTATCTTGAAGGAAGCACACGATTCAGCTTACTCTATACACCCTGGGAGTACCAAGATGTATCAGAACTTGAAACAGAGATACTGGTGGTATGGAATGAAGAAAGATGTAGCGGCTCATGTAGCTTTGTGTGATGTGTGTCAAAGAGTGAAGGCTGAGTATCAAAGGCCAGTAGGATTGCTTCAACCTCTAAAGGTACCTGAGTGGAAATGGGAAGAAATTTGTATGGATTTTATAGTGGGCTTACCTCGTACTCGTGATGGGTATGACTCTATATGGGTTATTGTGGATAGATTAACCAAAGTAGCACACTTTATTCCAGTAAAGACGACTTATATAGGAGTGAAGCTAGCTGAGTTGTATAACTCAAGGATAGTGTGTTTGCACGGGATACCGAAGAAGATAGTGTCAGATCGAGGCACACAGTTCCCTTCGCAGTTTTGGCAGAAGCTGCATAAATTCGATGGATACAAAGTTAAACTTCAGTTCAGCATACCATCCTCAGACAGATGGGCAGACAGAGAGAACAAATCAGATTCTTGAGGATATGTTGAGAGCTTGTGCATTGAAGAACAGTGGCAGTTGGGATAAGAGTTTGCCTTATGCAGAGTTTGCTTATAACAACAGCTATCAGTCCAGCATTAAAATGGCACCTTTTGAGGCTCTGTATGGAAGGAAGTGTAGAATCCCATTGTTTTGGAACCAGACTGGTGAGAGACAACTCTTTGGACCAGACAGCATACGAGAAGCGGAAAAGCAAGTTGAAATCATAAGAGAGAATCTTAAAGCGGCACAGTCACGTCAGAAGAGTTATGCTGATCCTCGGAGAAGAGAGGTGATTTTGGAAGTTGGTGATTATGCATACCTCAGAGTGTCACCTATTCGGGGTTTACGAAGGTTTAATGTCAGAGGAAAGTTATCACCTCGATTCATCGGACCTTTCAAGATTTTGGAACGGAAAGGAGAAGTAGCATACCAGTTGGAGTTGCCAGCACAGTTGTCGGGAGTCCATGATGTGTTCCATGTATCACAGCTGAAGAAATGTACAAGTGAGGTTAAGATAGAACCGGTACAGTTAGAGGATATTCAAATGGAGAATGACTTGACATACAAAGAATACCCTGTCAAGATCTTGGATATATCAGAAAGAGTTACCAGCAGTAAGATCATTAGAATGTGTAAAGTACAGTGGAGTCATCATACTGAGGAAGAGGCAACTTGGGAAAGAGAGGATGAACTTAAGGAAGACTTTCCTCAGCTGTTCTCTAAGTCTTCTGAATCTCGGGACGAGATTCTCTTTAAGGGGGTAGGATTTGTGACACCCTAAAATTCCATCACTAAAAATCACCTAGCAACTTAAATTAGTCTTAAGGATTAAAAGAATTTAAATTGCCATTTAAAGTTGAGCTCTAAAATATTAAACATAATTTAATAAACTTAGAAACAACAAGTGATTATGCATCATCAGTTGGCTTGCATGGTTTTTGGTTGCTTGTGTGGTTTCTAAAAAGGTTTATAAATTTTTGAGAAAAGTTTGAAAGAGTTTGATTTGAATTTGAAAAGAAAGGTTGTTTTAAAAAGGAGTTTGAAAAAGGGAAAAAAAGAAAACCTTACCCTCTCACCTTTCGGCCCAGCCAAGCCTGCCGGCCCACCTAGCTCTCCCCGTGCCGGCCCGTCTCTCTCTCTCTCTCTCTCTCTCTCTCTCTCTCTCTCTCTCTCTTTTATTTGCTCTCGCTGACACCGTGACCCCACCTGTCAGCCTCTCCCCTTCCCCCTTCCTTTTCTTCTTCCTCACCCCGCCGCCCGGCCGACCCGGCGCCGCCGCAGATTTCGCCACGCCCGGCTGCCTTCCCCCTCTTTTCCCTTTGTTGACGGTTAATAATTGTATCAAAGTTCGTTCGTGACTCGCAAGCGTACAAGTCTCCCGTCGTAGTCAAGGGACCCTTCTTCCCTCGAGTGGTGAACCCAAGGTATCGAATCCGTGGAACAAATGTGTGACGCAAGACTTAATCTATTAAAGCCAAGTAACTTCAATATTCGATAAAAGACCTAATGCATCTAAGTAAAAGACACAAAACGAATCTAATCTACTAAAAACCGAAGAAAACAAAGTAAGATTGGGTAGATAAACCGATCTAGAGGGATCGGGGTAAGCCTTTTGTTGAAGTTCCAAGTAAGAGAAGAAGTAGCAAATCGAATCTTAATAAAAGCCTCTTTAAATCGTGGTTTCCCGTCCAAATCCGAAAACATCCGCCTTTCGAGACCCCCGTTCTGTCACAACGTATCCCTATTCATGCGGGGAGCTTAGGGCGAGTCAAAAGACAAGTCGAGATTCTTTCGGAGGATCCGGCGTGTACCTCTAGCCATCGCGGCTACAAGAACACCCTATGTAATCTATCGTACGAATAGAATTGGAATAAGCAAAGCCGATCAAAAAACGAAATCTTCGAGGAAACACTTGATCGCTAGGAAAAGATTCAACTTGATAATTCAACTATAACAATGATACATACACAAGATCACCACCGGGATCCTTCCTTGATCTTGCTTCTAGCTCCGGGAACTCCGACGTGGTCTTCCGTGCAAGGTTCCCACGTCGGCTAGGGAAACCCTAGTCAACTAGCTCGACCCTCTCCTCTCCGAGATGGTGTCCCTCTCTTCTCTCGCTTCTCGGCGGCCGAAGACGAAATCTTCTCTCGCGTGGCTCTCGGTCGGGGGACTATAAATAGCCCGATTGGCGGCTAGGGCAAAGGAGAGCGAGTTTGGGCCCAAAATGGGCCCGGGCCGACCGGATCGGGCCGGCCGGCCGGGCCCATTTAGGCCCGGCCCCGTGGGCTCCTTTGCCTCACGTCGGTTCCCTTGCTTCCCGGATGTTTCCCCCTTACGCATGTAGGTCCATGTCGTCGGTTTCTCTCCGAATTGGACTCAACTCCTTGTCTTGCAAGATTCGAAGCACTTTTCCGGTCGGTCCCCGGAGTTTGTCGTCTTCTCGGATCAAGTCCCCGGCTTCTTGGAGTTAAGTTTGCTTCATTGCATGACTTGTTCATGGCTTCAAGGTCTTGTCATGAGGTGCTTGATGAACTTATCCCGAAAGTCTTGCATTCAACACTAAAACCCTGCATAAACATTAAACTCCAAAACCGACATGCACACGTGAACTTGTTATACCACGGGGGTTAGTACCAATGGATAAGGTATAAAACTCATGCCAACACCGAAGGTAAACTCATGGCTAGGTTGACGGATTTTCACCGTCAACACCCTTCTAGCCGAGGACGCCAATGAAGGCAATTAATCACCCACTCCAATCCCCGGCCGTTTCCCCTTTTCCCCTTGCTCTCTTTACACCCGGACGGTCCGCCGGCCATCAATGGCAAGTCCGCCGGCCGCCCCGTCCCCTTCCACTTCACCTTCCTCCCTCTGGCCCTATTTAAGCACGCACTCGAGCTCCAGCGTCTCCCTTTGCACCCGCAGTACACCAACACACGCAATTGAGCCCAATTCCACCGGCGCCGCCGTCTCTGCTTCATCCCGCCGCCGGACGCCGACGGTGGAGTGCATCGCCGCCTTATTCTTTTCTTTCCCGGCCGCGATTGTTTGCCTCATGTGGCGTTTGTTGTCCAGGGAAAACCGTCACTAGGATCTTGCGACGCTTGGAGCTTGGGTCCCCTCCTGCCGGAGCACCGCCCGAGCCGCCGTCGCCGCCGAACTCCATCACTGCTGCCTCCCCTTCGCCCGTGAGCTCGCCCAACGTTTCCTCGAGCGGTGAGCATCGTTTTCCTGGTTGTTTCCCCCTTGAGCACGCGCTGCAGCTCTGGCAACCGCACGCCGATGAACCCCGCGCTGCCCCCTTCCGGTGCCGGCCGCCGTGGAAGCTCAATCCACCTCTCTGAACCCCTGGAGGGGTGCGCGTGTCGCTCAGCTACGCGTAGAGCCCGCTCACGCGCGAAACGGTGCCCCACAACATGATCTAGGGCCGCGCCGGCCGGTCGCCGCCGCGCGCCGCCGCACTCCGGCGAGTCCGCCGCCACCCCCGCTTGCACTCGTTCTTGGCCGTCCGATCTGCGATGAATAGACGAGATCGCGTACCCCTTCATTTGATGAGGCCGGTCCACCATGGACCTATGGACCGCGACCATGGCTCGGTCCACGGCTCCCTCAGCCGTTGGATCAGCAATCCATGGCTCAGCCGAGCTGTTTAGCTTAAAGAGCCCCTGAGTTTTTACAGATTCACATGCCGGTCCTTCCACCTATGAGAACTCTTACGGATAGGTCCTGATTTTTATGTTTTAGCCCCTGTCTAACCTAGATTCTTTTATCAGAGATCCTTTTCATACCTTTTAGCATATAAACCCTTCTGTTTTTAAATATAATTATGTTTTAGCCCCTGATTTTCTTTATAAAAGGCCCTGTAAACTTTGTTTTCTTGCAGATAGGTCCCTGTAATTTGTTTTAATCATATCTTTCTCGTTTTAACTCTGTTTTTAGCATTCTATATTCCGAAATGATCGTCTCGACGAGTAGAATCATTTAAACAACAAATTTACCAGTTTTGTTACTGTTTGGTGTACTGTTTATTTATTGTTTGTTGTTCATGTTTGACTCGTAGATATCGTGCATGTTTCGTCTGAGCTCCCCATCGGAGGCGATCAGGAAGAGCCTGTGTTCGAGGAAGGTTTTACCCAGTTTGTAGAGGAAGGCAAGTGGTTTTCCCCCCTGCATTATCTTTTTGAACCTATGTCACTGCATGCTAAACAAAGTTTACTATTCCAATTGTTATGCATGAATTTGATGGGCAAACACCTAGTTAAGGACTTGACTAGATATTTTACCTCATTACCTTGATCAACCCTGTTTAAACAAATGCTTGGGTAGATAAATGCTTAGTTTGCTTTTTGGTTATGCTTTGTTTATGTTATACATCTCAGTTTTGTTTATATAATGTGTTTGTGCTTAAAACAAGATAACTTGATTTATAATCGGAACATGGAGAACCACCCAAGACAACAGTACAACCACAGTCCACATGGCTCTGGCTTAGCCAAGTAATTAGGATAGTGGGTTAGCTGATAGCTCATTTCCGAGAGGGGCACAGGGGCTCGGGGTTGCAGGGGTATAGCCCGATTTTTTTGGGGTAGCAGCCTTGGCTAAGGTGCTGACCACTAGGGAGGGTTATGGTCCGCCCTGGGCTGTAGTTGTTGCGAGCTGTTGGTTTCTCTTCTTTCCTTTGTAAAGGCTTCATAGTGGACCCCTAGCCACTCACCTTGGAAGTGTTTAAGGGTCTAGCTAACCTGGGCAAGATGGGGAACACGAACTGTGGGTAAAGTGTACAACCTCTGCAGAGTGTAAAACTGATCGATCACCCGTGCTCACGGTCAAGAGCGGCTTGGACCCTCACATGATTAATAAACTTGAAGATAACTGTAAATCATGGGTTTGTGGGTTTGGTTTGAGGTTTCTTTAATAATGAGTGGGTTGGTATACACTTACACCTAGTAATTAGGTGCTTGCTAATAAAACTTGACCAACTTATAAAATGCTTACCGCTGTGTACCATAGCCTATCCTTGATAGCCTTGCATTGTTTCCCCCACTTGCTGAGCACCAACCATAAGTGTGCTCACCCTTGCTTACCGCTGTTCAGAGGAGAACGTCGGAGGTGAGGACGAGTACTGGAGTGACTACGAGGAGTTCTAGGGCACGCGGATCCCCCAGTCATCATGCCTGTGGAAGTCAATGATGGAGCTGCTCGTCGTTTAGTTATCGTTGTGTTGGGACCTTCGAGTCCACCTCTCTGGATGTAATAATGGATATCGTACTGGTTTAACTCTTGAACGATTTATTATTGCAATGGTATTGCACTCGTTTTGTCTATCATGTGTGTGTAAATGATCCTAGCGCACACGTGAGATGCATTCGGTTTTCCTTGTAAAATCGGGTGTGACAATGTGCAAATGGCAAAGAGTGATCCCGAGGCACAAAGGAAGTCCTCGTTATCGGATTACACATGGTTGGAAAATGAGTTTGGATCCTTTAATCTTGAGTCCTTGAAATCCCTAATGCACTTTAGAGAACTGGGGAGTTCACTTTATTTTTATTTTTACGCATACTCATATTTTTTTATTTTCTTTTTTTCTCATACATATGTTTTTTTTATTTTTTTTCTCATTTTATTCTTTTTCTTTCTCATCAAAATTTTTTATTTGCTCCCCATTGAACTCTAAAATTGCATTGTACCTACCTCCTCCCCCATGCTTAGACGTTTGCTCGTCCTCGGGCAAAGAGGTGATAGAGATAAGGTAGGTACCGGAAATACTTTTCCTTCGGAAAGATACTTGAAATCTTCAATCTTGGCACCATTGATCTTCCTTGAATTGATGATCCATTCTCAACGATATGTTGTGGTCAAGGAGATAATCACAAAAGATGATATTTGGTTTTAAGTATGGATATCCGGCGAGGTTTGTAAGATCTCCGATGTGGGGATACACAATGCACTGATAAGAGGCTAGCAATAAGATAGATACGCAAAAACGGAATGACCAGCTTCTTAGTCTCGGGCCAGAGAAATCAAGGCCTGAAATAACTCACCCAAAAATAAACCTTGTATACTAAGTTTTTGCACTCAAATATATATGGCTCTGGATAGGTAGAGCAACATGCAAGTGGTATTTATGACCAGGTTAGCATTACTTTTAAGAACAAAAATAAATCATCTTTAATCCATCTAAAACTTGAGAGCACATAAAACACTATGGGTTTTTATTTTTATCATAACCTCCACTAAAGATTAAGCTAGCATTTAGATAAATTCATATTTGTATTTTAAGAGGGCACTAGCTTAAACATGCATAAAACAATTACAAAGATAAACAAAGCGGCAATTATAATCATATATCATCATGGCACAGACTTTGTAACTTTACCAAAGGTAAAAACTAGGTGGTGACATTATTCGTGATGAAAATTAAACACTAAGACAGATGCTGAAAATAAACTAACACACATGCTGAAATTTAAATAAGAACTGAAAACACTACGCACACATAGGCGCAAACAAGATGAAAATTAAAGAAAAGGGGTAAAGGAAAGATAACTAAAGCTCCTCCTCTCTCTAATCTTTCGCCCGTGGTTGATATTGATAGTCTTGGTTGTTGTACCCTTACTCATAATAGGATTGCACCGCTTCTCCTATGAATTGTATGACGGTGTCCAAGCGCATAAGCGATGTTTGTATTTCCTTCACCCATTTGGTTTGTATTTCCTTCACCCATTTGGTTTGCATTATTTGTCATGTTTCTTGCAGCGTATCCACCAATGGTGGCCACATTTTGTTGTGGTTAAGGAAGGTGTGCATATGGCTCCGCAAAGGCTATGTTGGGCACCGCAAAGTTTGGTGGGGGCATGGCTGCACCACTCCCCCATGCTTGCATTGGTACATCCCCGTAGTAACTCGGTGGCGCCGGGGTTCCTCCAAATGGTGGGACATAATTTTGTTGTGCACCTCCTTCTTGGGCCGTGGAAGAACCTTCTCCTATAATCCTTCTATTTTATTTTATTCTTCGCCGGCACAAGAAGTCCTTCCTCTAACCTATCTTCTTCCTCTCAAGAAAAAGTCTTAATCTTTCATCCGGAAGGGGTAAGTTTACTTTGGCACTTTAAAGCCTCCTCCAAACGGAATGAGAAACTCGACACTCCTTCATCAAGGATATGCGCCATGGTCATGAGAATTTCCTAGGCGAATTCCTTGTGGGTGTTTGCTGACACTCCGTTAGAGAATTGCACCCAACCTCGGTGTCCCGTATGAAAACCCAATACGTGGAGAGCTTGGTCGTCGAAGTCGACGTTCGCTACAAGCCTCTACTCAAGGCGAGCGAGATTCTTCTCCTCCTCCTCTGTCATGATGATAAACCCATTGGAATACCATGGAGCGTGTGGAGGTGGAGCGGATGATCGTGTCGAGCGGTGAGGTCGGACGGGCGGCTCCTCCATATGTCCTTGAGGTGAACCTCATAAACGAGTTTCGTGTGGCCCTCATGCCACTGAGGAGAAGGGTGTGGTTCCTCATCGGTAGTGCCCTATCCTCCTCCATACTCCGAGGAGACTCGGAAACCAAGTGCCTCCTCGAAGAGGTTGTCGATAATGGCTTAGACGACGATGATCCCTTCTTTGGTGAAAAGGCTTGTAGTTTTCTTCCATGATTGCAGCACTCTCCCTCACAAATATATATCCGGGTTTTCAACGGGTAACAAGGTACACAAATATTATTTTGGAGTCTGGACTTTGAGTGGATTAAGGACGTGATTTATTGCACGAAACAAGCGGGGTGCATGGCTAAGTCTAAGGTGGTTATGAACTAGAAACTTGAGCACACAAACAAGGAGCTGGATGGGAGACTTACCTCTCTCCTCCTCTTGGCTCGGTTCTTTCTAGCGTACTCTTGCTTGCTTTGTTGCTTCGTGACCGCATGCACCTTCCAAACGTTCTCGTCCACTCCTTCGCTTGCATTATTGCTCCTTCCACTTGATGTTTTCGCTTTGACTCACTTCCATACTCCCCTGCCTCACATGCCTCCCTGATATTCCTACAAAACAAATCCTTGGCTGCCCCCCCCATGCTTGTACTTTGCATGTGGTTTGATAAAAGATGTTGGGGGGCATCCCGTGATGCATCATAGTGCACGCATGGTCAAGTTAACTAGATTGCCTCCCTTTAAGCATTTTTTAATGCTAAGCACTCCTCAAATTTCGAAAATTAAAAATAAATTCAGAGCTATGGGAGAGCTCAGGCATAAATTTAGAGAAGGTTTTAAAGCATTAAAAACTAATGTAAGTCGAAAAATATTCCCGACTACTTTTATGTTGGTCTAACCGGTATTGTTTGCCTTCATTAGTTGAGAGCAAGCTTTTCCCGGCTTGATCATGGGGGCATAGGTTTAGGTCCTAATTTTGATTAGATAAGAGAGATTTTGAATAAAATAAAATTAAATGAGGCTTAGAAAAATTCTAACTCTAGAGAAACCAAGGATATGAATTTTTGAACCAACCAAAAATCAAGTTTCTAGGTCCACGCGAGTCCTACCACGTGCTGAAATTTAAATAACATCTAGATACAAGTCGTGGCTCTACTTGTGTGTTTTTAGCATGTAAAACAAGTCAACCACAACATCATAAAGGGGATGAATGGTTGAGTTAGGTTCTGAAATTTTTTTTGGTTGTGATTTCTCGAAAAGAAGCAAACAATCACATAGGATGGTTCATGTAAAGGGTTTATGATCAAGCAAAATATTCAACAAAGAATTATCTCTCTAATATTGTTCAACCATTCTATGTCTAATGTTTTGCGTAGCAAAATTCAAAACTGAATTATTAAAAATACTTGAAAAACCTGGAATCGGGTTGTCCTACTGGTAGCTTATTCTTGACTTGATGAAACAGGTTGCCTCCCGCCTAGCGCTTCGTTTATAGTCCATGGCTAGACTTCTTCACTTGATTACTTCGGATCAACACTCTTTGCGGGCGTTGCAATCTTGGGTACCCACTTCTGCACCATCTTGGGCACGAGCTTATTCTTCGGCTTAGTCGTATTTTTGGTCTTCATAGGCTGGCTTTGTCCTTTGGTCTTGACGGATGCAACAACTTCCTTCATGTAGTGGCTCGACATGTCAAAATCCGGTCATTCGGTCGTGATCTTCATGGTCTCCTTAGTGTGATCCTTCATCTCTCCCGAATGAGTTTGAGTAGCCTTCGCCGTCTTGGGACCTTGGAGTTGTCTCAGGAATTCTTCTTTGTCACCCATCGGTTGTCCGGCAAGTTGTCCCACTTGCATCTCTAGCATCTTCATCATGATGAACACTTCACGTATAGAGCTTCTGACCTCCGTCACCTTGCCATCTAAATTCTCCAATATTTTCTCCATAGCCTCGAACTTAGTGATGACGTCCTTGTTGATCTTAGCTTGCTCGTCCATGATTTCCTTCAATTGTGTACAAAGGGAAACCAAATCTTGAATGGACGAACTTGCATTAAATCGAGTTTTACCTTGGACATGGGCGTACTCCTCACACTCCTTACATGTGGGTCTTGCTTCGGCAGCCTTTAGGTGTTGAGCTTCTTTCTCTATCTCCATCTTCTCCATCCTTCTCTTAAGTAAACCGATATGCCACTCAAGGAATCCGACTTGTATGTATTCATTGAAACGCTCCAAAGCTCTTGCAATCGTCATGCAGATAGTTGAGACCTTGATCTTGAACGGCCTTCTGGTGTCTTGAAGGTTTATGATAGGTAGATCAACGATGCCGGTTTAGGTTGATCTTCCTTTGGACTTGGAGGTGGTGATTCCCTTAGAGATTCCGACGGTCCTTTAACTTTGGCTTTTGGATCTAGGGTTTCCAACCCTTTAGCTTGTGTTGCACGTCTCCTTTGCCTGTAAAGTTTTCCTGGATCATCCACAAAAGAAAGTTTGGGTTTCTTGGAGAGGTAGCCAACCATCTCCGGTTAGGTTAGCAAAAAACAAAAATCTAAAAAAAAATTAAAGTTAATCAAAACTAGATTAGATTGATTTTTTGAGGATGATCTATGTTAAGAGATGCAAAAGAAAATAAAAAAACTTAAAAAGATAAGCGATACTAGATTGGATCTTGATTGCTTATTCCCTGGCAACGGCGCTAGAAAAAGGGGCTTGTTGACGGTTAATAGTTGTATCAATGTTTGTTTAGACTTGCAAGCGGACAAGTCTCCCGTCGTAGTCAAGGGACCCTTCTTCCCTCGAGTGGTGAACCCAAGGTATCGAATCCGTGGAACAATGTGCAACGCAAGGATTCAATCTAGTAAAGCAAGGAAAGCTATCTAATGAAGAACTAAGTTGCATCTAATCTAAGATATCATCAATAAAACACATCTAATCTAATCTACTAAAGAGGTAGCAAGAGAAAGCAAGAGATAACCGATCTAGAGAGTCTAGATCATGAATATGTAGTAGCTCCAAACAAGATAGATGAAGATAGAAAAGCGGATCTCATTAAAAGCATCTTTAAGTCGTGGCCTCCGGTCCGACTCCGAAAACACCCGCCTTTCGGAACCCCCGTTCTGTCACAACGTATTCCTATTGATGCGGGTAGTCTAGGGCGAGTTCGATAAGAACAAGTTGAAGTCACTTGGTCTGTCCGGTATGCACCTCTAGCCACCGTGGTTACAAGAGCGCCATATGCAATCTAGCTATAGACTAGATTGGGGAATAAGCAAAACCAAGAAGAAAACAAAATCATCGAGAATGCACTTGATCGCTAGAAATCGGATTCACTATAAAAACTTCACCATAAATGATTACATGAACAAGGTCACCACCAGGATCCCACCTCGATCTTGATCCTTGCTTCGGAGCTCTGGCGTGGTCTTCCATGCAAGGTTCCCACGTCGGCTAGGGAGACCCTAGACAACTAGCATGACCCTCATCTTCGAGATGGTGTCCCTCAAGCTTCTCTGCTCCTCGGCGGCGGATGACGAATTGATTGATGCGTGGCTTTCGGTGAGGGGGCTATAAATAGCCTGAGATGCATCTAGGTCAAAGGGGAGGCCGACTGGGCCTCAAAATGGGCTAGGACGGCCGGCCTGGGCCCACTTCGGCCCAGTTCGCGGCCTCCTTCGCCCGACGTTGCTTCCCGAGTCTTCTATATCCTCCCCCTTCTACATGTGGGCCCTTGTCGTCAGTTTCTCTCCGAATTGGACGAAGCTCCTTCTCTCGCAAGATTCGGCACTTTTCTGGCTAGGTCCTCAGAGTTTGTCATCTTCTCGGGCTTGGTCCTTGGGCTTCTTGGAGTCGTGTTCACTTCATTGCTTGACTTGTATCGGGCTTCAAGGTCTTGTCATGAGGTGCTTAATGAACTTATCCCGAAAGTCTTGCTTTCAACGCTAAAACCCTACATAAACACTAAACTCCAAAACCGACATGCACAAGTGAACTTGTTATACCACGGGGGTTAGTACCAATGGATAAGGTATAAAACTCATGCCAACACTGAAGGTAAACTCATGGCTTGGTTGACGTATTTTCGCCGTCAACACCTGTCCATGATGCAATCACTCCTCGTCATCCACCCATTCCAGCTCCTAGCCGGGCGGAAGTTCTCCGGGACACACATCACATGCATTACCTAGAACAACATTTATAAAGCAAGGCTGAGTATCCTAATACTCAGCAAGGCTTACCCATCTAAAAGAAAGACTTTACCTCTAATCATGCAAGGCTTTTGGCTAGTGGGTTTGTTTGCCGAAAAGCTACTAACTAGTGAATCCTTACCTTCACATTTTAGCTCATGTTCTAGTAGAAGTAATAATTACTAGATAAGCAACTATTGCAATCAAAGTTGTACAAACAATTAATCAAAGTAATAATCTTCACAAAGTTCCATCATAAAGGGATATCATGGCTAGTCGGGTAAGCACTCTTAGATAATGGTGAGAGGCCGACAATCGATTGATTCAACAACCTTGCAAGGTGGACCTAAACACACGGGAGGTGCCCTCACCAAGAGTTCACCAACCAGGCGGTTCCCGTCATTCTTTGGTTTGGGGATAATAGCTCACAGTCTTAAGTACATGGTTTATCTGGGCTACGCCACTAAGGTCACCCAGCCTCATGCATGCACTCGGGTGGCGAGCCCGGGGCCGCAACCCTAAGAGTAGTGATAGTAAAACCCCGTACCGCCTCATTTAGGTACTAGGCTTATCGTACCCATTTCCGACAAGTGCTTGGTACTTTCAAACACTTAACCAACAAAGCCATTGGACCGGAGCCCAAATCCCATGCTCTTACCACATGAGCAATCCATTAATTCATATGGTGATTCCATAAAGGAGATCTATTCTCGGGAGTGACGAACATCACTCAACTTGTACCAGATCCTTAGAGCATAGCCACTAGCGACCTAACATGCTAGTAAAAGATTATGGTACTTAAGGATCATGCAACTAGGGTTTCAAATCAATTCCTGAACGTAAATGCACATAAGATAGCAATGATAAGTTCAGAAACTTGAAAGTAAAGACATGGGTTAATGATTAGACCGGGGCTTTCCTTCCTCAGCACAAGCAGACAGACAACCTTCCGGACTTTGGTCCGGGTCTTGCTTAATGGTCACGTAGTGCACGTCTCCTCCTGCTCCCTCGTCCTCGTCAGCCGGTACGAGCGTATAGCTACCGTCGGGGACTTCTACACGGGGAATGCAATGCAGTGATTAGGAGGGTGATTAATTTAATTTAGTTCACAATCAGTACTAAACAGCCACCTATGGCATGTGGTTGGCCATATTCACCTTAACAAAAGCAATTAAACATTTTTCCCTTTAAAAGATACTAACAAGCTTAATAAGCCTTTTCTTTAAGGTGATTGTGTGCACATCTATAAAAGAATATTTACTATAAATACAAACAGCAAGGTAGAGTTACTTTTATGCCACAAATTCCTTTCCTAACTCATTTACTTAACTTATGCAAGAAGGGGTTTGTTTTTCCTATTTTTCCTTCACTAGGTTAATCTAGTTTCACCCTTTTACTCAACCAAGCACACTTCAAGCCTGCCCAACAGTGCCCACTGGTCCTACTAAGCAAGAAACACTCCCTTGGACAGCAAGCAACTAGTTTGCACCACTGAAATTAAATGCACAAAAATAAAGGTATTTCTAGCTAGAATTTAAAGGATTAATACATACAAAAATAAATACAACAGATCTGAGACCAAACTTTCTCCTACACATGCTTTGGCCTAAAACAAGCCTAATAACCCAACAAATATACCTAGATCTATTCTAGATCTTGATCTATGCATTTATGAATAAAAACAAGCATAAATTAGGAAATAATATTTCTAACAGAGATAAAATCATGGTACATTCACCAGGGGTGCATTTTAGCATAACATGACAATAGCCCGAAGTTGAGCTCAACAATAAATATATTTTAAGGTACAAAAATCTTCTAGGCAGATTTATCAGTATCACAAGATAATTTATACAAAACGATTCCTTCAGTAACTTTGTGCAAATTTTGGCACAGAACCTAAACATGTTAGTTCCCATCACATATCCAAAATCCAGCTCAAGCTCATGAAAGGATTTTGCAGAAACATAGATCAAGGCATTTCACATTTCAATTTTTCAAGCAAAAATTAAAGCTCAAAAGTATATACATATTTGGAGAAAGTTGTAGTTCTAGTTACACAGAGCACAACAAATTTGGGTTGCAATTTTTGGATTTTTCTACGATTTTATAAGCATTTTACAAGTTGCAGCCAAGACACATCAAAGGGGGGAGAATCTATTAGCACTCAGGTTCCTGGAACTTTTAAACATTCATAGCTACACCTTTGCCTTTAACAGCCATCCCCCCCGAGTCTCAAAATCCCTCACACATAGGACCCTGACGGCGGAGGGGAGGTCGCCGCCGGCTATGTGGGCCCGGCGCATGCAAACAAATGGCGCGGGGTTGAGATTGGCATTACCCTCGCTTGATTGGTGGCAGAGGATCAGCCGGGGAGGTCGCCGGCGAGCGGCGGCGGCAGAGCAATGGCGGCGCGGCCGCGGAAGCTCTGATTCCGGGGAGAAGAGGGGCGGAGCTCAACAATGTGCGACACGGGTACCTTCCACGTGCCCTAGGGAAGGTGCTACGTGGGTCTCTGGGCTTGGGGCGCCAGCGAAGGGGCGAGCTTGGCAAGGCCTGCCCGGCGGCGGCCGCGGGAGCTCAGGCTCCGGCGAGCAGGCTGCTCGGTTAGGCCAGCACACAAGCGTGTAAGCTCGGTGTGATCAAGGGGAAGGTTTGGGCGTGCTCAGACAACCATGGAAGCGGGCGGAGCAATGAGCTCACCGAGGCGGCGCAAATGGCGGGCGGCGGAGCTCGGCGGTGGTTGGGCGTGCGTGCGAGGCAGGGCCCAGGACTGGTTTTTATACCCGCGGAAGGTCGGTTGGGAGCTAGTGGGGTCACGCCGGTGACACACGCACGCGTGGAGAGGCCACAGCATGGCCGGCGACATGCGTCGCTCCGACGGCCAATGGCGTGCCACGGGCGGTGTGCCGGCCGGTGGATTGGCGCCACCTGGCATGGTCCACTTGCCACAGGCGTCACCGGGGAGTTCCCCACCGTCGCGGCGCGCCGACCGGTGGTCGCTTCGGCGCCTCGGCGTGCGCGCCCGACGTGGGTACGACACGTACGGTGGCGTGCCGACGTGGCCGCGCGCGACGTCGCGGCAGAGCGCGCTCCGGCGTTCCAAGGCATTTTCAATTCGCTGAACCAGTTTTCAAACGCGTTTTCCTCTAAGTTTTGAAACTAAACCGTGCTTCCACTGAATAGCAAAGATGTAGATCAAGTATCCCTCTTCCATAATTGCAAAGGCCGATATGTGTTTTACCCAAAGGATTAAGCAGAAACTGCATGCCAACTTAGCAGTTTTCTCGGCGCCGGTGAACAGGACCAGAGCACATTCAAACGCGTTTTCACCAAGAGTTACTTCGAATCTCAAATGCCACTCAACAGCAAAGTTGTTGGTTTTAAGGAAATGCACAAGTTTGGTGTTTTGGAGATTTGGAAGTGTTTGAGGAAAAATTTGTGGAACGTGGCAAAGTTCTCACTGGCTCAAATGTTCAAGGGTGCTCTTAGGGTTTAAGGGTTGGGGTTGGCATCCATGTGTGTACCCAAGGGGTCTAGGATGGTAATTGGGGATTGTCACACTCAAATGTGATTAAGAAAAGATTAATCCCCTCATTAACACTAGTCTAAAAACACAAGGTGTTACAATGGGTCTCATGGTTGTAGGAATCGGATGCTCGTAGCCTAAGAGCGGGGGTTGAGTTAGGCAAACTTAAAACCTTAACATATGGCTTCACTACTTTTACACAAAGATAAACTAGAACATACTATGTTGATGTGCAACTAAGGTTGTTCTAGTGTCAAACTCCCATCCCAAAACAAGGTTTGCAACCTATAGCCAATCCTAGCATGATACTACTCTAGGAAAGTAAAGGCAAGCAAAGATTGCAAGAGAGTAAATGCGGAAACGTAAAAAGGGATGAGAGGAAGCAAACTCTTGACACGCGATTTATCCCGTGGTATCGGTAGGTAAAAGACCAGTTAGGTGACCAGAGAGGGGGGATTCAATGGGAGCCGATAAAATTTCTTCTCGAAAGGGATGACTTCCCAAACAAGATGAACTTGGTCGGATACCCAAAATCACACGCTCCACAAGCAACCTTCCATTTGCGAAAACCACGTAGCCACTGAAGTGCTACTGATCCTTGGAACAAAAACTACCAGCAGCCACAACTCCAACACACACAAGGCAACGGAAAAGACTTGGAAGCTGGCTGCCTAGAGGGGGTGGTTAGACCAGGTACGGGGTCGGTTAGACCGCCTCCACCTCGTAACCAAGAAATCCTCCGAAACACCTCTTCCGAGTCCCAAAACACACCACGGTTTCACCAACAGAAATCTCTGGTCAAGGCTAAGCTAGCTACAAGTAAATCTTGGCGAAAACCAAAACTTCACCCAAGGGCCTAGGGGTGGTTAGACCGGCTACCACTGGCGCTCTAACCTCCTGTACCCAGCAATAAACTCAAGGCAAGAACTCCTAGCAAACAGCACCGAAACGAACCAAGATTTTACCTGAACGTTCTTCTGATCAAGGCAAACAAACTCACAGAGGAAAATCTGGCAAAAACAAAACTTCGACCTGGGAGACCCAGGGCGGTTAGACCGCCCCCTATGGCGGTTAGACCTCCCTCCCCATAAAACTAGCCGCGGGTCAACCCTTAACTTCGCATCGTCTGATCTCCTGATGTCACCCCACGGATTGCAGCGAAACTTCGGGGATAGCTGGGTTACCTCCTGGGCAACCTCTCCCTCAAAGGAATCGAACCAAAATGACCACGGTCAAAGGAAATCGCGGATTTAGGCCCTCTAAGTCAAGAACTCAAGGAACTCGAAAAACCACCAAATCAAGGTCGATTCAAGGGGGTTCTTGGGGCAAAGTCACCAGCCAAAGAGGCACAAGGTCCTCATACGTGACACCCAACAAGAATCCCGCAAGAAAACACCCTCAAAACTCCTCCAAGAGAATCACAAGAAAGAGCTTCAAAACTCACCAAAACGGAAATCGGGAAAGACAACACAAGGCCTTGAGGAACCACGCTGAATCATGTATACATACCATGAAGGTTCATACAAGGTCTAGCTTGCCACCCGATCATCCATCCCTCTCTCTAGATCTCACATGAAGCTCTCAAGCTAGTCCTAGAAAAACTAGAGGAAAAATAGGAAGAGAAAATTGGAAAACAAATGATCTAGGGTTCCAAGAGTTGGCTGCCATCCATCCCCTCAAGTGTTTGTATGGAGGCACCCAAAAGACTAAACTACCCTTACTAGATAACTAGGGATACATGCCCCTCAAGGGTGAATTTGGAAGTCTTCAGATTTTACCCGTTGGACGGATGCTCAGCGACCGCAATCTTGCTTAGCCTCGACGCAAGCCTTGTGATCCCGACTCGAGTCCTCTGTTGGCGGTGAATTTCTGTCAACCTAGCTATGAGCTTACCTTTAATGTTGGTATTGATTTATTATTCTAACCACTAGAACTAACCCCCTGTTGACGGTTAATAATTGTATCAAAGTTCGTTTATGACTTGCAAGCGGACAAGTCTCCCGTCGTAGTCAAGGGACCCTTCTTCCCTCGAGTGGTGAACCCAAGGTATCGAATCCGTGGAACAATGTGCAACGCAAGGATTCAATCTAGTAAAGCAAGGTAAAGCTATCTATTGAAGAACAAAGATGCATCTAATCTAAGATATGATCAAGTAAACGAATCTAATCTAATCTACTAAAGAGGTAACAAGAGAAAGCAAGAGATAACCAATCAAGAGAATCTAGATCATGCTTATGTTGTAGCTCCAAACAAGATAGATGAAGATAGAAAAGTGAATCTCATTAAAAGCATCTTTAAATCGTGGCCTTCCATCCGACTCCGAAAACGCCCGCCTTTCGGAACCCCCGTTCTGTCACAACGTATCCCTATTCATGCGGGTAGTCTAGGGCGAGTTCGATAGAACAAGTTGAAATCACTTGGCTGGTCCGGTATGCACCTCTAGCCACCGTGGCTACAAGAGCACCCTATGTAATCTAGCTGCAAACTAGATCGTAGAAGAAGCAAAACCAAGAAGAAAACAAAATCATCGAGAAGGCACTTAATCGCTAGAAATCGGATTCACTTACAAACTTCACCATGAATGATTACATGAACAAGATCACCACCGGGCCCTCCCTCGATCTTGATCCTCGCTCGAGCGCCGACGTGGTCTTCCATGCAAGATTCCCACGTCGGCTAGGGAAACCCTAGACAACTAGCACGACCCTCATCTCCGAGATGGTGTCCCTCAAGCTTCTCTCGCTCCTCGGCGGCGGATTACGACTTCCGTTCGCGTGGCTCTCGGTCGGGGGGCTATTTATAGCCCGAGAAGCAATTAGGTCAAAGGGGAGGCCGATTGGGCCCCGAATTGGGCCGGGCCGGCCGGCCGGGCCCACCCGGCCCATCTCGTGGCCTCGCTTCGCCGTGTTGCTTCCCGCGTCTTCTAGATGTTCTCCCCTTTTGCATGTGGGCCCTTGACGTCGGTTTCTCTCCGAATTGGACTCAATTTCTTGTCTTGCAAGATTCAGCACTTTTCTGGTTCAGTCCTCGGAGTTTATCATCTTCTCGGGCTTGGTCCTTGGGCTCTTGGGGTCATGTTCACTTCATTGATTGACTTGTATCGGGCTTCAAGGTCTTGTCATGAGGTGCTTAATGAACTTATCCCGGAAGTCTTGCTTTCAACGTTAAAACCCTGCGTAAACACTTAACTCCAAAACCGACATGCACAAGTGAACTTGTTATACCACGGGGGTTAGAACCAATGAATAAGATACAAAAGTCATGCCAACACCGAAGGTAAACTCATGGCTAGGTTGACGGATTTTCACCGTCAACATCTCCCCCATGCTTAAACCTTGCTCATCCTCGAGTAAGCCTTCGATGGATATCATCGTTGCCCATCAATGTTTAAACCTTGCACTTGATCATACATGAAAAAAAACATAATGCACTCAAAAGTTTAATTTGTTAAAGTTCCATAATGTACTAGCCTTCATCCCTACGGAGGGTAGATATTTAATTAAGCTTATCCCACAAGTATTAACATGCTCACAAAGTTTAAATAGATCTCAGAATTTTTGAAATAAAGAACGAGATAAAGAAAAGAGCTAAACCAAGTTCACAAATTTAAATCACCTTGCATGTTGCTCATGAACTCTCATCTCACTTGTCTCTCAAGCCTATATATTCTACTCCTTTCCCTCTCATCACATATATGTGTGGTAGGCTTTATATAGAGCTTTGGGAAAGTTTAGTCCTAACAAGATTTTATAAATGAGGTGTTGTCAAAACAAGACAAGCTTCTCATGGTCTTACCGAGACTCGTCAAAAAGGTCATTGGAAAATAATGTTAAATCAAGGAGGGGAAAGAGAAAAATACACACGCTTTTAGATGAGTGGACATGTGCAAATGGCAAAGAGTGATCCCGAGGCACAAAGGAAGTCCTCGTTATCGGATTGCACATGGTTGGAAAATGAGAATGGATCTTTTTAACTTGAAGCCTTGAATGCACTCTTAGAGAACCGGGGAGTTCACTTTACGCATATATTTTTTTTCTCTTTCTCATATTTCTCATTCTTTTCTTTCTTTCTTTCTTTCTTTCATTCATTCATTATATATTTTTTCTTTGAAATCACGATCATCGCCGGATTTTTTTTCTTTCATCATTTTTTTAAAATATTCCCCTTTTAACTCTAAAACTGCACCGTACCTAGCTCCTCCCCCATGCTTAGACGTTGCTCGTCCTCGAGCAAAGAGGCGAAAAATAAGGTAGGTACCGGGGTATTTTTCCTTGCAGAGATACTTGAAATCTTCAATGTTAGCACCGTCTTGCGATCTTCCTTGAATTGATGATCCATTCTCAACAATAGGTTGTGGTCAAGGAGGTAATCACAAAATATGATATTTGGTTTAAGGGTGGATATCCGGCAAAGTTTGTGAGATCTCCGATGCGGGGATACACAATGCACGGATAAAAGGCTAACAAAAAGATAGGTACGCAAAAATGGAATGACCAGCTTCTTAGTCTCGGGCCAGAGAAATCATGGCCTGCAATAACTCACTCAAAAATAAATCTTGTACACTAAGGTTTATGCACTCAAATATATATTAGGCTTTGGATAGGTTGAGCAACACACAAGCGATATTTGTGACAAGGTTAGCGATATTTTTTTAGCATAAAAGACATCTTTAATCTATTCATAACTTGAGAGCACATAAACCACTATGGGTCTTTTATTTTAATCATAACCTCCGCTAAAGATCAAGCTAGCATTTAGATAATTTCAGATTTGTATTTTTAAGAGAGCACTAGTTCAAACATACATAAACCAATTACAAGGATAAACAAAGCGGCAATTATAATCATATATCATCATGGCACAAACTTTGTAACTTTACCAAAGGTAAAAACTTGGTGGTGACATTATTCATGATGAAAATAAAAACTAAGACACATGCTGAAAAATTAAACTAACACACTTGCTGAAATTTAAATAAAAACTGAAAACACTAGCATACATAGGTGCATACAAGCTGAAAATTAAAGAAAAGGTGGTAAAGGAAAGATGACTAAAGCTCCTCCTCTCTCTAATCTTCCGCCGGTGGTTGATATTGATAGTCTTGGTTGTTGTACCCTTACTTGAAATAGGAATGCCTCTCCTCCTATGAATTGTCCGACGGTGCTAGGTGAAGGTGTCCAAGCACATAAGCGACGTTTGCATTTCCTTCACCCATTTGGTTTGCATTGGTTTGGATGGCTGCAATAAATTGCATGTTCCTTGCAGCGTATCCTCCAATGGTGGCTACATTTTGTTGTGGATGAGGAAGGTGTGCATATGGCTCCGCAAAGGCTACGTTGGGCACCGCAAAAAATGGTGGGGGTATGGCTGCACCACTCCCCCATGCTTGCATTGGTACATCACCGTAGTAACTCGGTGGCGCCGGGGTTCCTCCCAATGGTGGGACATAATTTTGTTGTGCACCTCCTTCTTGGGTCGTGGAAACCTTCTCTTTTATTTTTCTTCGCCGGCACAAGAAGTCCTTCCTCTAACCAATCTTCTTCCCCTCAAGAAAAAGTTTTAATCTTCAATCCGGAAGGGGCAAATTTACTTTGGCCACTTTGAAGCCTCCTCTCTCATCTTCACTCTTATATTTTCCTTTCTTCATATATTCCTAGGGAAGTCCCGGGTAGGAGATGATTTGGGTTCCTTGTAATACCCGGTTTTAAAGAGATAGTCAACATGGAGAGGTAACACCCCGAACCAATATCTTCCGAACTCGATGTTGCTTAACAACACCACCGGTTGATCATAGGTGAGTGGGGTCTATTGGCCACTTGGCAATCAAAGCCGAGTAAAGCCAATTGAACTCCGTGTTGGTTATCTTTTTCTCTCTTGTTCTCCCAAAAATTCACTTGCACAAAAGTGACACACTTGGATAATGGGTTCCGGATAGTATTTCTTTGTTGATGGTCTCTTCTCGTGATCATACTCCAAAAACCTTGCCATGTGCCTTCATGCACATCCACTTGTTCCGGAGCTCCCTTTTGAAAATAGGGACACTCGCCCATGGGTCTATGATACTATAACATGCAATCGTTTCGAACATGAAAGCCAATCTAATCTATCGGGGATTGTGTTGAATGGATCCAAGGAAGGATAGAGCCCTTACTCCCTTTACGGCATGGTAGCTAACCTTAAGCATTAAAGTATTTCCAACACAAGATGATAGATAGATAATCCAACAAAGTGTGATTGCATCTCAAGATCGATTGCAACCCATGGATGAAAGGAGATTACCCCATCAAGGTGCTAGAAGTAGCATCATTGATCAAGGTTACCCTTCCGACGGTGTCTTCCTTCTTCTCCTCTTGTGGGCTCCCTCCAACAGAATGAGAGACTCAGCACTCCTTCATCAAGGGTATGCGCCATGGTCATGAAAATTTCCTAGGCGAATTCCTTGTGGGTGTTTGCCGACACTCCGCTAGAGAATTGCACCGGTGTCCCGTGTGAAACCCAATATGTGGAGAGCTTGGTCGTCGATGTCGACGTTCGCTACAAGCCTCTACTTAAGGCAAGCGAGCTTCTTCTCCTCCTCCTCCGTCATGATGACATACCCCTCGGAATACCGCGGAGCGTATGGAGGTGGAGCGGATGATCGTGTCAAGTGGCGAGGTTGGACGAGCGGCTCCTCCATATGTTATTGAAGTTTGGTAAACCTAATAAACGAGTTTCGTGTGGCCCTCATGCCACCAAGGAGAAGAGTGTGGTTCCTCCTCGGCGGTGCCGTGTCCTCCTCCATACTCCAAGGAAACTCGGAAACCGAGTGCCTCCTCGAAGAGGTTGTCGATGATGGCTTAGACGACGATGATCCCTTCTTCTCCGGTGAAAAGACTTGTAGTTTTCTTCCTTGATTGTAGCACTCTCCCTCACAAATATATATCCGGGGTTTTCACCTGGTAACAAGGTACACAAATATTATTTTGGAGTCTGGACTTTGAGTGGATTAAGGATGTGGTTTGTTGCACGAAACAAACGTGGTGGATGGCTAAGTCTAAGGTGATTCCGGCCTACAAACTAGAGCACACGAACAAAGAGTTGGATGAAAGACTTACCTCTCTCCTCCTCTTGGCTCGGTTCTTCTCTAGTGCATGTTGCTTCGTGACCGTGTACACCTTCCAAACGTTCCCGTCCACTCCTTCGCTTGCATTATTGCTCCTTCCACTTGATGTTTTCGCTTGATTCACTTCCATACTCCATTGCCTCACATGCATCCGTGATATTCCTACAAAACAAGGCCTTGGCTGCCCCCCCCATGCTTGTACTTTGCATGTGGTTTAAATATGTTGGAGGGGCATCCCGTGATGTATCATGGTGCATGCATGGTTAGGTTAACTAGATTGCCTCCCTTTAAGTGTGTTTAAGGCTAAGCACTCCTCTAATTTCGAAATTTAAAAATATTTTTCAGAGCCATGCAAGAGCTCAAGCATAAATTTAGAGAAGTTTTTAAACCATTAAAAACAAATGTAAGTCGAAAATATTTTTCGACTACGTCGATTTCGGTCTCACCGGTATAGTTTGCCTTCATTAGTTGAGAGCAAGCTTTTCCCGGCTTGATCATGGGGGCATAGGTTTAGGTCCTAATTTTGATTAGATGAGAGAGATTTTGAATGAAATAAAATTAAATGATGCTTAGAAAAATTCTAATCTTAGAGAAACCAAGGATATGGATTTTTAAACCAACCAGAAATCAAGTTTCTAGGTTCACGCGAGTCCTACCACATGCTGAAATTTAGATAACATCTAGACACAAGTTGTGGCTCTACTCGAGTGTTTTTAGCATGAAAAACAAGTCAACCACAGCACCATAATGAGGGTGAAGGGTTGAGTTAGGTTCTGAATTTTTTTTGGTTGTGGTTTCTCGAAAAGAAGCAAACAAACACATAGGATGGTTCATGTAAAGGGTTTATGATCAAGCAAAATATTCAACCAAGAATTATGTCTCTAATATTGTTCAACCATTCTAAGTCTAATGTTTTGCGTAGTAAAATTCAAAACTGAATTAAAAGGACTCGAAAAACCTGGAATCGGGTTGTCCTCCCGGTAGCTTATTCTTGACTCGACGAAACGGGTTGCCTCCCGCCTAGCGCTCACTAGTAGGAATGTGCTAATTCATGACCTTCATCCTACGTCATTGAAGATGATAAATTGGTCATGCACACAAATCAGTGAAGAACTTGTGACGAAATTGATATCGTCACTGAAGTCGCGTCACATTATGTAATTAGTGACGAATTCTCAATTTTGGTCACAGAAGCGATCGTAATCCATGACCAAATGTGTACTGTCATAGAAGTTCTCCTTCTATGACCATTGCCTTTGGTCATGGCTATGGCTCCATATTCGTCACAACTCTCCGTCTTCCAGGCGCCGTTAACGCTGACGTGGCGTGTGACGTGGCGTGTAACGTGGCGTGTGACGTGGCGTTTGACGTGGCGCTTAGGTGCTTTGTTTTGGTAGGGCCACGTGGACCAATTATAATCGGACACGTGGCTTCGGAACTTTGGTCACGATTTGATTCACAATCGTCAACAAATGTAGCATAATTTGGTCACACAAAATCTGGATAAACCATGTAAACCATATAATTGCAATTGATATTAGGAAGACCACATAATTCCATGTTTTAAATATAAAGCAGAATTCAACTGATCAAATAAAGCAGTGCACAGCACGACCACTAGTTCACATCACACATAAAACTTAGTTCACAGCACTCATAAGAAACAAATACTAAAAAGATGTTTGCCACAAGCAACTTCAGTTTCTGAGATGCCAAAAGAAACCATATCACAGCAGCCCACTTCATGTCGAAGAAGGAGCATAGATCTTCAGTAGGCCCCTGAGGAGCACCTTGTTCTCCTCCATCTCCTTGGTGTTCTTCTCTACCAGCTTCTTGTACTCTTCCAGCTCTTTTTCTTGCCTCTCCATCCTTTCCTCACCCTTCGCACTTTTCTTCTTGAGCTCGTCAACTTCACCTTGAACGAAATGCCCCGTGCTTCAGCCAGAAGTTGTTCCCGAAGCTCGGTTTCATTTGTTGATGTTGACTTGGAAGATGTTGGTGTGTTGAGGCCAATACTCTTTAGGAATAGTTGAGAGCTGGTTTTGGATAGCACAAGTGGCCACCGCATCACACTTGTCTTCCGTTGAATAACCCGCACCTTTAAGGTCCCGGTTCACGCCTCCATTTCGACCGAAAAAACATGGGAAGAATCCAGTTAGATGGTTTCCTAAGACTGTTATAGAATAAACACAAGACATGGCACAAGATGTTTGTAATTTAAAACTGCATATGATATGAAAAAAATGCATTGAATAATTCAAACTAATGATCTTACAAGTGCTTCTCTTGCAGTGTCACTGAGGCCATGTTTGGAGCTGGTGTGGCAGGTCTTGAAGGCCTCCACTGCATCTAATTCATCACCATATCTAAGCTGGGTTCTTCTCTTTTTCTCTTCTGCTTCTGTTGCATGCATAAACATTGACAGAAAAGTTGTCTCCAACGAAGTTGAAAGGCAGCTGATTGTAGGAAACATACAGGTAATCGAACAAGGAAAGTTACACTTACATAATCATGTAGGTGTGCCTCGTAGCAGCGATTGCCGGTAGTCTGATGATATTTGACCTTACTGCGGTTGTGCTTGTTCATTTCACATGTCTCCTACAAGAGAAAGTAAATGTGAGATGAGATCATAGAGTCAAAATGAGAAGTTTATGTGCAAACTGAATGTGAAAAATAATATATGACAAGATACCCATACCATGTGTTTTGGATCAGTCCACTTAGCAAGTAGTGCTTTCCACCGTAAATCGACCATGTAAGGAACAGGTGAAGTTGTCGGAACCTCATTTGCGGTACACCATTGAAGTATTTTGCCTTCGACCTATATCGCCGGTTTTTGACCGTAGTGCGCATCGGATCGCACAGGCTTCTTTTGTTGGCTTGTCATCGGGCTTAATGGCCAAGCGCCCCTAGGTATTTTCAACTCCATAGTTAGTTACAGAATTTAGGTGACGCAGTATAAAAGCTTAGATTAGGAATAGCACTTACAGAAAGCTCTCCCTCAAATTTGCTGTAGTAACTTTCATCTTTCTTGTAATCCTTCCAATGTGGTAGGACAGGCATGCTTTCCCGTATGATGATGCCACCCTCTGATGCAAACTTGGCAGCTTGAACAGGTTCATGCGGCCTTCTTTTGCCTTCTGCAATAACAATAGGCAATCTCCTTCTCATAGCTTTTGTCATCTTGTCTAGTCGTTTTCCCACGCGTTGGTCCCCTCCGGCTCCTTGGTGCTTGGTGTCCGGAGGCACAAAAAATTTATATCATTTAATGAAATGGTTTACTTTCATTCAAATGAGGTAAATAGATGTAATGTTTACTCGAAAAAATGTTACTTGCCTTCGCATTCGTTATCCGCAACAGCATCGTCTTGGGCAACGAGGTGCCTTGCCTTCATCTCCACCCGTGCTCCAATGATCATGAAGTCCAAGTGTTGTAAAGTCATGCTCGCTATGCCATCATGACCATCCGTTGGTTGTACAATATTGTCGTCATCTCGTCCGTGTAGCTTGAAGGCTCTTTGAAGATCCCGTTTTGGTTTGAGCAGTCCGTTCCTCCGCTCGTGGAGCCGCCCTCACTCTCTTGCTGGACCGAGTACCTGGAGGCATGGTGGGTTTTGTTGTCTTCTTCGAAGAAATGATTTTCTTAGAATACTGAAAAAAAGAAAGGGCAAGTGCATTAATAATGAAGCCATATGATATTTAAATATAGGTTAGAAATGTAGAACATGAATATGAAAGCAGGACCATATATTAGACAACAAACTGAAAACACTTATATGCAATGCAACTATTCCACATGAACTACTAGGGTGATAGAATAATGACCTTAATTTTTTTTGGTTCTGGCAGCTCATCAGATTCGGTGTCATCATCATCCTCACTATCTCCTTGATCATCATTGTCAAGGAGAAACTCTGATGAATCCGAATCCGAATCTTCACTATGTGTTTTTTTACCCCCCTTCTTTGCAGCAGAAGTTTCAGGTACAAAATTAGTAAATTCAGCGACAGAGTTGGTAGTCCTAGTTCTTGCATCTTCTTGTTATTGTTAGCCACGCGTATATCCCGGCTTCTCTCATATTCAGTTGTTGTAGGTTGAACTACTTGCAAGATAGATAAGAACAAGCACAATATGTGTATTAGATAAATAAAATGGAGTTTAATAAGAGGTAAGGGGTAGTATTAGTTGCAGGAAATTAAGATAAGAGGTAGGAGGTAGGGAAGAGTATTGACTGATCTAGTTTTTATTGTGATTTTGAAGGTGGAAATTGAACTGAACTACCCAAATTTCAAAAAGTACATGACACATGCACATAGACACCAACTCAGTTTCACAAGCACAATCACAACCCAATAGTAAACAAGTCTACAATGCAGGGAAAAAAGGTTCATTTATAGAGACATTGTTGCTTTCTCAACCATCCAAACCTGCAATATGTTAATTTTCATATATTTGTTTTATCAATGATCTCAAATGTCTGCCATTCTTGGACAGCATCATGAAAAAGATTAATTGATCATTTAGTTCAAAATTACAGACTTCACTCATCTGCAGACTTCACTAGCACGACAGTGGCAGTCCTAGCGCGGCATCATGGTTACATGCTAGAAATTAATCAAAGCAATAGAATAAAGGAAATTAATCAAAGGCACAAAAAATGGATGTGGCTTTAACCTTCTTTTTCTTCTGAACTCTGCTTGTTTTTTTTGCCTCCGTGTAGCCACCATCTAGGTCACCAAATCCTGCAATGAGAGAGAGGGAGGTAATTAGAGCAGGGGGCGGAAGGGATGCAGGAGATCGAGCAGAGGACGGAGAAGATCTCCCGCTCAGATGCGGCGAGAGTCGTCGGCAACGACGTTCGCGGGAGTGCCGGTTGCGTTTGGGAGCAGGAGGATCTCGTTGTAGCCGCCGTCGTAGGTACCTGGGCGGCGTCGAGGACGGAGGAGCTCCTGTGCGGTAGCGGTTGTGCCCTGGCGGCGGCTAGGGTTGGAGGAATGGAGCTAGGAGGAGACGGGCGGGGAGGGGACTGGGGAAGTGGGGACGGGGAGGTCTTTGACCGGACCGGGGGGAGGGAAACGAAAAATGGTAAAGGCGCGTTGGTTTTCAGTTTTCGGGATTTGGTTTTTTTGGCACTTTTTTTTCGAGATGGCGTCATTTTTCGCGCTTTTTTCACAAGCCCACGACTGAAATGCAGTAGGAAAAAATGCTTGGAATCACTTCACATATTTTCTACAACATGAAGAAGCTAACAGAAGTGTTGTTGCCAGTTTTCAGATTTTTCTAGGCACCTTAGGGAATTTTTCCATTTTTTCGTGAGTTAATCAAGAAATAATCACAATAAATGAAAAACTTGGTCCAAAAATTACGCGGATGCACACGGCATTTTTGCACACTTCAACGATCACACCAAAAAAGTTTCACACGATTTGGAGATGGTCGTACTGCACGTGTACTAGACGAATCAGTTTCTCTCACGAAGTGTTATGGACAAGTCAAAGAGAGCAATGTCTGTTGAGCATATGCATGACAAACTTTTTTGGAATCACTTCACATATTTTCTACAACATGAAGAAGCTAAAAGAAGTGTTGTTGCCAGTTTTCAGATTTTTCTAGGCACCTTAGGGAATTTTTCCATTTTTCGTGAGTTAATCAAGAAATAATCACAATAAATGAAAAACTTGGTCCAAAAATTACGCGGATGCACACGGCATTTTTGCACACTTCAACGATCACACCAAAAAAGTTTCACACGATTTGGAGATGGTCGTACTGCACGTGTACTAGACGAATCAGTTTCTCTCACGAAGTGTTATGGACAAGTCAAAGAGAGCAATGTCTGTTGAGCATATGCATGACAAACTTTTTTGGAACCACTTCACATATTTTCTACAACATGAAGAAGCTAAAAGAAGTGTTGTTGCCGGTTTTCAGATTTTTCTAGGCACCTTAGGGAATTTTTCCATTTTTTCGTGAGTTAATCAAGAAATAATCACAATAAATGAAAAACTTGGTCCAAAAATTACGCGGATGCACACGGCATTTTTGCACACTTCAACGATCACACCAAAAAAGTTTCACACGATTTGGAGATGGTCGTACTGCACGTGTACTAGACGAATCAGTTTGTCTCACGGAGTGTTATGGACAAGTCAAAGAGAGCAATGTCTGTTGAGCATATGCATGACAAACTTTTTTGGAATCACTTCACATATTTTCTACAACATGAAGAAGCTAAAAGAAGTGTCAAATAACCGAGGAGACATACATGTATACATGTATTTGTGAATACATTAAAAATAAGGGAACAAAAAAAATAAACAACCCAAGAAAAAAAGGTACCGGCAGCCGGTTCGAACCTAGGCTGCAGGTATCACAACCTGTGGGTACTACTATTGCGCTATAGGAGGATAGTCGACGGTAGTCCATTTTATTACTACTTATCATCTTTAACTCCATCTTGTGAATACAAAACGACACACCGCAGTCAGACGCATCCTCTTTTCCCCATCTCATTCCGCCGCATCCTCTCAAGCCATTTTCCCCATCTCATTCCGCCGCATCCTCTCAAGGTTGACCTCGCCCCCCACTTTCCGCCGCCACCACATCCGCCGCCGGCGACGCCGCATCCCCTTCGGACGCCACCACTCCCCCCGCCAAAGACGCCGGAGCTGCCGCGACATGGCTAAGGGCCAGCCCCGCGATCCTGCAACAGGCAGGTTTGTCCGCAAGGTGGCCAAGGTGAAGGGTGCCAAGTACACGAAGTCCAAGCTCCCCGCCGCCGTCCCCATCTACCTGGAGGTGAGTTAGGGTTTCCTTACTATGGATTGGAATAGGTGTTTGGAACTGGAGAATGGTTATTGGTTGTGGTGAGTTTAGGGATTTGGTAATTGGTACTGCAAAAGAGAATTTTAGCTTGCTTGTGAAATTGTTAATAAGAAATTAAGATGGCAGTGATTTCGTCTCTGTCGTAGCTGTGAAATTTTAGGCCGGTTTCCCATTCTTGGAATCTGTTAGCTTCTTGTGGTTAGCATCAACTAAGTGAAGCCACCTATCTTGCCTAAACCTGATCCCAAAGGGGATAATTATATTAGATTATGCAGATGACACTATTACTTTCCTTAAAATGACATGGCAGGAGCTAGAAACAAGAAGCTGCTATATGTATAAATGGTTGTGATGAATTGGAATCACTTCACATATTTCCTACAATATGTAGAAATATTGAACTGCCAAACAGCCCTAATAGATTACATGTGATAGACTGGGAACCATTGAAATAAAAAATTAGGAAAACTAGAAAGCTGGGAGGGCAATTGATCGTGGTTGAATCTCTACACAGATAGCATGCATTACTAATCCTGTTACTGAATGCGTTGCCCTCATATTACAGATTGCCATGCAGAACATGAGGAAGATGGAGAACAGGTTGATGAAGCATGTGAACGACATCGCTGACCACCCGACAAAGCAAGTTGGACTCCAAAGTCTATGAAGTGGGTTATGAGATGCGTAAAGAAATGGCCGTTTCGCAAGAACGTTTGGAGCCGCAAGTCCAAGAGAACAAAGACCCGAAGGAGCGCCTAGGCAGCACTGGAATACACAAGGTTCAAAATCGCTATCGCAATTGAAGAAGATCCGAAAAAGAAGGAAACCGAGATTGCACAGCCGAATGATGACCCGGAGAAACTTAAGGCCAAGAAATAGGACTCGCTAGAGCATTACGAGCTCCCGCTATGTCTTTTGTTTGGTTTTGTGAATGTAACCGCATATGAGGTGCTTTGTAATGTACTCTTTTAGGTTATGGTTATGCATGTATAAACTTAGGTCTGGAATGTCGGATGTCGGTACTTTAGTCGAACTATTACTAGGATGTAAGAACCAAATATCAGTATCTAATGGAACGGACCTGTGTTCCAAATTGCTGCCTTGTGTTGGTTTCATGTGTTGGTTGTGGTGGAGCTGTTCATACCTAACAGTGTACTGCACTATCAGTCTAGTCAGTGTAGTGCCATGCTGAATTTCTGTTTATTCATTAACAGAAATAAATACCAAATACACCAGGGCAAACTCTTGAATTGTTGCCTGATTCTTTTCTAAAATAAACACTAAACTGCCTTAAATAGTTGTCATCGCCACAAAATAAACTCAACGATCATCATCTTCGTCATCTGTGGACATGACATCATTGTTGTCATCGCCACAATCACAACAATATTGCAGCAATGTATCATCCTCGTCCTCGTCCTCGTCCTCATCCTCTTCAAGATTACTAGAAGCTTCCTTCTTGTTTCTTATAAGTTCCTGTGAATTGCCTTGAATTATTGTTGCTTCTCCACCGGCCGACATTGGGCATAACCTCATTGTCGTCACCGTCTTCCACTACATGCTCGGTTTCGAACGTACTCATCCCGATGCACTTCATGACCGCCCGTTCGTTTCGGCCACATCATAGATATTCCTATGTTCAAATTTCTGTACCACTCTGAAATCTGACCATTGTGGAGTTGTGTCTTGCAGGTAAAATATTTTTTTTGCTTGCTGAGCCAAGATGAAAGGATCAATCTTGTACCAAAATGACTTCACATTGATGGATTTGAAATGGTTGTCATCTCAAAGGCCCACAGTCTTGCCTTCTTGGTTGTACCAATCGCATCGAAATATAA
Source organism: Cenchrus americanus (assembly GCA_947561735.1). Lineage (NCBI taxonomy): Eukaryota > Viridiplantae > Streptophyta > Magnoliopsida > Poales > Poaceae > Cenchrus > Cenchrus americanus. The sequence continues at coordinate 197,655,671 of OX387242.1, forward strand.
CCACCGTCCGTCGAACATCATAATTTGAGGGGTATAGCAACTCAATAACCTCTTTAAGGACACCATAGAAATCTATGGGTTTCATATCATGTGTACCTTCAGTCATTACACCACTATTTTGTGTCTGCATGAACTTTTCACGATCGACTGTGCTATACCGCACTCCATTAATCTTGCAACCTGCACCAATCTTAACTCGCCGAACTGGACCACAGGAGAGTGCCCACAGTCCTTCACTAACCGATCCTGGATTCTCGCTGCGCTTCTTCTCAATCTGTAGCAACAAAATTACTCACGTCACCATTTACATATGGATAATAATGCAATTACTATTCCTACGGCCAAAATGCTAAGTGACTTACATTTGACTTAAACCATTTTGCAAATCCCTTTTCAACCATTGCATTTACTTCATTTAGACGTGCACCTTGTTGCAGTAGCTCATCCTCGTACAACCTATAGTAAAAAATGAAATCGTTAGAATAAATTCCGATTTTTCAAAAAACAACAGAAATTAAAACACAAAAATACTTACTTCCTATATTCATCTGCTTCTTCAGCATTGTGTAGCACATACCAAATTAACTTATTCATGACAACATCTTCAATGTACTCGGTCCTATTCGCTCCAACAAGAGTACCACCATGCTTAAAAACAGATATGTCATCGAGCAGTGGCAGCTCTGTACCACTATCGTCGTCCTGGTTAAATTTAGCGTCCACATCCTCCATGTACCTAGAACAAAAGGTTAAGGTGTCACTTGCCATATATGCCTCAGCAATTTCTCCTTCAGGCCTAGCCCTGTTCCTCACAAAATTCTTCAAAGTGCCTAGCCGCCTTTCTATTGGGTACATCCATCCATACTGAACAGGTCCTCTAAGCAGTGCCTCATCAGGAAGGTGGACACACAAGTGCACCATGACATCAAAGAAGGCAGGAGGAAATATTTTCTCAAGCTTACATAGTATCAATGGAATTTCGTCTTTCAGCCGTTTCACAACATCAGTCCTTATATTTCTACTGCATAATTCCCTGAAGAAGGTCCCCAACTCTGCAATTGCCTCATATACATCCTTCCTCACTAGTCCTCTAAGGCCAGCGGGTATGATTCTTTGCAGGAGTATGTGGCAAGAATGTGTCTTCAGCTTTCCAACGATCCTTGAACCATCATCACTTATGTATCTTCCTAGATTAGCCGCATATCCATCAGGAAACTTGATACCTTTGAGAAACTTGCAGAACTCGATTTTCTGATCCTTTCCCAACACGTATGGAGCTGCTGGTGCCCTGCAGACTGAGTTACCATCCTCCCCGCAAGTGCGGTTCTTGTCTAATGCCCATATCATACAAATCCAACCTAGCTTTTAGTGTGTCCTTCGACTTGCCTTGTATATTGAGTAAAGTGCCAAGAATATTTTCACAAACATTCTTCTCTATGTGCATGACATCTAGATTATGTGGAAGCTTCAAATTTTTCCAATATGGCAACCTCCACAACACACTTTTGCGAGTATAAATCTTTGGACCGTCACTCCGCTTCCTTTTATTTCCAAATCATGTCGGTCGCTTACCCGGCCTCACATCTTTCACCTTGTCTAGCTCCCGTTCGACCTCCTCCACGAAAACTTGCCAGCCGAACGTTTCTTTCACGCTGACCATCAAAAGCCAAGCAATTCCGCCATTTATGTGACAAAGGAAGGTAACGACGATGTCCAATGTAGCATAACTTGCCCCTTATACGCCGAGACAATGGATCCTTGTCGCAATGAATACATGCATAATACCCTTTTGTTGTTCGCCCAGATAACGTGCTAAGTGCTGGATAATCATGTATACACCAAAGCACAGCAGCACGAAGCTTGAACTTCGTACCAGTACATGCGTCTAACGTCCATACACCCTGCCAAAGATCGAGCAGTTCTTCGATTAGGGGTTCAAGGAACACATCAAAATCCTTTCCTGGAGCATTTGGACCTGGGATGAGTAAAGACATAAAGCAGTTTTCTGGATTCACAAATTCCCATGGTGGGAGATTCAGCGGTGTCAGAAGCAATGGCCACATACTGTACTGTGAACTCATGTTGCCAAAAGGATTGAATCCGTCGGTAGCTAAGGCAAGCCTCAGGTTCCTCGGATCACCTGCAAAAGATGGTTCCCTCCTATCAAAGTCCTTCCATGCTTCCCCATCAGCTGGATGGCTCATTACACCCTCGACTGGCTTCCTCACTTTCTTGTGCCATTGAGTTTCCTCAGAAGTTCGCTTTGATGCATAAATTCTCTTCAACCTTGGCAAGAGTGGAAAATGCCTCAATACCTTGTGTGGAATCTGCTTTGTCCAAGTTTCATCTTTCCATCGTGACTCCTTGCAGACTGGGCACACATTCAACTTTGCATACTTGGTTGTTTTCGAATCCCGAAACAACACACAATTGTTCTTGCACACATGGATGTTCTCAAATGCAAGCCCCAATTCTTTAAGATAATTCTTGGCCTCGTCATATGATCTTGGCAACTCACTCTCCGGGTGTCCATCTGATATCAGCTTTATCATTGCGGTGAACCCTTTATTGGAGATTCGATAACGGGACTTCATATACAACATCCTCACCATAAAAGAAAATTTTGAATGTTTCGAACCCGGGCTGAGCTTCTTCTTCGCATCTTTCAGAACTGTTGCAAATGTTGGTATTTCTCCATCAGCCTCTGCCGTTGCAAACAGATCTCCTATCATCTCTGGTACTCCATGATCCTCATCGTAACCATCTTCGTTCGCATCCACATGTATCCCAAACTCATTATCATGCCCTTCTACCTCCTCATCTAAACCCTCATCAATTTCAACATCTGCAGCCTCCCCATGATGAGTCCACCTGGTATATGTAGGTGAAATTCCATAAATGTGCAGATGAGTTTCTACTTGATTCTGATGCATCAACCTTCGATTATGACAATTAATGCACGGACAGCGAATGTGTTCATCTTCACGATACCTTTCACTAACAAATTTCATAAAATCTTCAACTCCCTTGACATAAACAGTTGTGAATTGTTTCCCAAAAACCCAACTTCTATCCATCTGTTTAGACAAAAAAAATTATGAACTAACTAACTGTGATTAAACTAAACAAATTACTAATGCATATAATAAACAAACTTCAAACACATAAAAAACCATCAAACCTTCACGTGTCACTGTTCTGTCCACGCGCAGCCGCTGTTCTGTCTGCGGCCAAACCTTCTCTGCCCTCGCTAGCGTGCGTTGCACTGCTGCCCGTGCGTAGGCGACAATTGCTGGCGATCCTCTCAAGCCTCGATCAGGTCGCGCACGCCAACAAGGCCACTAAATAAAAATTATGAACTAACTGTGATTAAATAAATCAAAATACTAATGCATATTTTAACCGAAATTCATACCTTCTCTTCCTACACGATGAACGCCGGCGAACCTCCTCGATACATCAATCAGGTTGCGACGCACAAGTCGTCCACGCTCTCGATCAAGTGGACAAGCACGTCCATGCCCGCCCTTGATCAGGTTCACGCACGTCCACTTCCAGTACAATGTCGAGACCAGGTTCACGCACGCCCGCCCTGGATCACGTCGATGCCATGGATTCTGTTGCGCCGCCAAAGGATCGTGCGCCGCGAGAAAAGGATCCTAAGCCACGGCGTATTGCGTCGACTCCCTGTGTGAGCCAGCCTTGGTCGATGGACACCGACCTCTGATCCATTAAGTTTAGGGCGGGCCCAACGTTATAATTATCAAGTTTAATGTATATATATATTAACCTGCACCGTTCCTTCTAAAACGGTGTACTAGTCTAGCGGTAACTCTAGTTTATGAGTTGTGTTATGTCACAGGATCGAATCCATGCGGTTGCATATTTTTTTTACAAATATTATACGCCAAACGATACAACACATGGGAATCACAATCTACGACGATTATCTTGTGATGTTCGGTGACGTTCATATCATTTTCGTCACAAAATATAAAGCCAAATTTTGGTCACTTGTAACTTATGACGAAGATAAACATTTGGTCATAGAATGTTATCATTCCATGACCAAATTGTCCAGCGTCACTAGAAAAAGGTCATAGAAGATCATTTTTCTACTAGTGGCTTCGTTTATAGTCCATGGCTAGACTTCTTCACTTGATTACTCTGGATCAACGCTCTTTGCGAGCGTTGCAATCTTGGGTACCCACTTCCGCATCATCTTGGGCACGGGCTTCTTCTTCGGCTTAGTCAATTTTTTTTTGGTCTTCACAGGCTGGCATTGTTCTTTGGTCTTGACGGATGCAACAACTTCCTTCATGTAGTGGCTCGGCATCTCGAACCCCGGTCTTCGGTTGTGATCTTCATGGTGATCCTTCATCTCTCCCGAGTGAGCTTGAGTAGCCTTCGCCGTCTTGGGACCTTGGAGTTGTCTCGGATATTCTTCTTTGTTACCCATCGGGCGCCCGGCAAGTTGTCCCACTTGCGTCTAGCATCTTCATCACGATTAACACTTCACGTATAGAGCTTCCGACCTCCGTCACCTTGCCATCTAAATTCTTCAATATTTTCTCCATAGCCTCGAACTTAGTGACGGTGTCCTTGTTGATCTTAGCTTGCTCGTCCATCAAGTCCTTGAATTGTGCAGAGGAACCAAATCTTGAATGGACGAACTTGCACTAAATCGGGGTTACCTTGGACATGGTCGTACTCCACACACTCCTTGCATGTGGAACTTGCTTCGGCGGCCTTTAGGTGTTGAGCTTCTTTCTCCATCTCCATCTTCTCCATCCTCCTCTTAAGTAAACCGATATGCCACTCAAGGAATCCGGCTCGTATGCATTCAGCTCTCGCAATCGCCATGCGCATAGTTGAGACTTTGATCTTGAACGACCTCCCGGTGTCTTGAAGGTTTATGTTAGGTAGATCAACGATGTCCGGGGTGCGTAGCGCTCCGGTGGTTGAGGTTGATCTCCCTTTGGACTTGGAGGTGGTGATTCCCTTGGAGATTTCGACGGTCCTTCGACTTCATCTTTTGAATCTAGGGTTTCCAACCCTTTAGCATGTGTTGCACGTCACCTTTGCCTGTAAAGTTTTCCTGGATCATCCACAAAAAAGTTTTGGGTTTCTTGGAGAGGTAGCCAACCATCTCCGGTTAGGGTTAGCAATAAAACAAAAATCTAAAAAGAAAAGAAAAATTAGGGTTAATCAAAACTAGATTAGATTGATTTTTTTTCTTTTTGAGGATGATCAAACATAAGAGATGCAAAAGAAAATTAAAAGAAAAACTGAAAAAAAATAAGCGATACTAGATTGGATCTTGATTGCTTGTTTCCCGGCAACGGCGCTAGAAAAAGGGGCTTGTTGACGGTTAATAATTGTATCAAGGGACCCTTCTTCCCTCGAGTGGTGAACCCAAGGTATCGAATCCGTGGAACATTGTGCAACGCAAGGATTCAATCTAGTAAAGCAAGGTAAAGCTATCTATTGAAGAACAAAGATGCATCTAATCTAAGATATGATCAAGTAAACGAATCTAATCTAATCTACTAAAGAGGTAACAAGAGAAAGCAAGAGATAACCAATCTAGAGAATCTAGATCATGCTTATGTTGTAGCTCCAAACAAGATAGATGAAGATAGAAAAGCGAATCTCATTAAAAGCATCTTTAAATCGTGGCCTTCCATCCGACTCGAAAACGCCCGCCTTTCGGAACCCCCGTTCTGTCACAACGTATCCCTATTCATGCGGGTAGTCTAGGGCGAGTTCGATAGAACAAGTTGAAATCACTTGGCCGGTCCGGTATGCACCTCTAGCCACCGCGGCTACAAGAGCACCCTATGTAATCTAGCCGCAAACTAGATCGTAGAAGAAGCAAAACCAAGAAGAAAACAAAATCATCGAGAAGGCACTTAATCGCTAGAAATCGGATTCACTTACAAACTTCACCATGAATGATTACATGAACAAGATCACCACCGGGGCCCTCCCTCGATCTTGATCCTCGCTCCGGAGCTTCGACGTGGTCTTCCATGCAAGATTCCCACGTCGGCTAGGGAAACCCTAGACAACTAGCACGACCCTCATCTCCGAGATGGTGTCCCTCAAGCTTCTCTGCTCCTCGGCGGCGGATTACGACTTCGGTTCGCGTGGCTCTCGGTCGGGGGGCTATTTATAGCCCGAGAAGCAATTAGGTCAAAGGGGAGGCCGATTGGGCCCCGAATTGGCTTGGGCCGGCCGGCTCCGGGCCCACTTCGGCCCATCTCGTGGCTCGCTTCGCCCGTGTTGCTTCCCGCGTCTTCTAGATGTTCTCCCCTTTTGCATGTGGGCCCTTGACGTCGGTTTCTCTCCGAATTGGACTCAATTCCTTGTCTTGCAAGATTCAGCACTTTTCTGGTTCAGTCCTCGGAGTTTATCATCTTCTCGGGCTTGGTCCTTGGGCTCTTGGAGTCATGTTCGCTTCATTGCTTGACTTGTATCGGGCTTCAAGGTCTTGTCATGAGGTGCTTAATGAACTTATCCTGGAAGTCTTGCTTTCAACGTTAAAACCCCGCGTAAACACTTAACTCCAAAACCAACATGCACAAGTGAACTTGTTATACCACGGGGGTTAGTACCAATGAATAAGATACAAAAGTCATGCCAACACCGAAGGTAAACTCATGGCTAGGTTGACGGATTTTCACCGTCAACACCCCCCATATATAACAAGTTCACTCTTGCATGTCGATTTTGGTGTCCATTGTTTACGCAGGAAATCTATGCTAAAGAGGAGACTTTCGGGATAAGTTCACCAAGCACTTTGGAAGAAGATCATGAAGCCCGACAAGAGTCAAGACACGCGATGAACATGACTCCAAATGACCCGAGGACCGAAGCGTCAACGTGGAAGTCTTCAGGGACTCAACTAGAAAACAGCGAAGCTTGCATAGCAAGGATTCAAGCCTTAATCATGAAGGAAATGACGTCAAACGCCCACATGCAAATGGACACAAATAAGGAATCATGCAAGAAGCAACCGGGGAGAAAACCGGGGCCGAACCAGGTCGAAATGGGCCTGGGCCGACCGACCCAGCCCACTCCAGGCCCGGTTCGGTGCCCCGTTTTGCCCTAGGTGCTTGTCTATTTATTGCCTCTACCTCCGTCGGCCGCCACATCCATCCATTCATTAGAGAGCCGCCAAGACGAAGGAGAAGCACCGAGAGGAAGTCGACGGCCGCCTCAAATCCTCGAGTTGCCTAGGAGATGGCTTAGGCCATGCCCTAGCCGCCATGGTTGCCCTGCGTGGTAAAGCCATGGTGGAGTTCCGGAGCCACAACTTGAATTCATCAAGTCGTTTGTACCCTTGAAAGTAAGTGAAAAGCTAGACACAAGACGTTCGAGAAATTCACAATCCACTCAGACAAGATGATGACTACATCAAGATTCACTCTTTAGTGGTAGGTGCTAACTTTTGTTAGTGTCCCATCATCCGCTATTGAGTCCACACCCTACACGAGTGATGTTAAACAAGGTATGTCAATGTGTCATTTGAAGTTTTAAGACCAATGTTTTGTGGAGGTTTGTTTGTCCAATCAATAGGTGTTGGAAGCAATCACATTGCGGAAGAAGTACCCGTCACTTTGGCTAAAGCAAAATCATGAAGAAGACACACCATTGACATCATGCTAATCGCTGGTCCAGCAATTGTGACGACTTAAAGCCAAAGGAGACGCGATGTAACGCCCCGAAGACCACAAGATCAAGGTCATCAACATATTCGGATCAATTCACAAGAAGTTTTTGTTCCCATCAATTTCTGCACAACCTCAAGGGAGAACAACAGGATATCTTTGGATATTTAGAAGCCCCATGAAGTTACGCTTCCAACGAATCAAGAATCAAGTCAATCGGAGGTTCCTACAAGCGGGTATGGCCGAATTACCGAAGGTAACGCGTTCTGAAATTTCTGGACAGCTTGCAAGAGCGGAAACAAAATGGCCATAGCTCCCTCATTTGGGCTCCGATTAATATGAATGAGTACCTGTTGGAAAGGTAATTTTATAAAGTTTTCAATGGAACACAGGAGAAAATCCACGAAAAAGAGGCAGCAGCACACGGCGAGAACAAGATAGTGGAGATGAGGACGACGACAATGAAGATGAGCTTGGGCAATGATTCCATTAGACCACACAGGATGAAATTCAGAAGTTTAGAACAAAAAAAAGACCCCAAGAGCATTGGAAAAACAAGGAACAAGTTGGCAACATCCGACGCTAGGAGATGTTAGAAGAAAATCATGATGGATTACACACAAATGATGGCATCCAATGGCGCGGATACTCTGGGCTCTCGCACAAAGGATCAAGAAGTTACATGAAGATATTTGAGACATGTGTGAAGTCCCTCAAATGAAGAGTGAGTCCACACAAGACAACCTTGATGATGTGTGGTGCGAACGAAGGAATTGCGAAAAGACGATACAAGCCACCAATCATTGATGATTGTTTGCTTTCAACTCTGAGAGACCACTCACGATGAAAAGCTTGAAGGCCAAGGTACAAATTAACCTTTCAAGATACTTTTGGAGCTGATAATATTCCTTTGATATATCTATGATTCATATCCAATAGTGAGGTTGATTCAATTCTATGCCTTGTTCTTATGATAATCATGATAGGCTAGAATTTCTTGAGAGTGATAAAGAGGCTTTGTTGTGCTTAAAATTTGTTACATGCCTAATGAACCTTTTCCTAATGAGAGCTTAGTGCTGAGCAATAAAACTTATGCTATAATTAATCACAACTTACTTTGTCATAAATTGTGGTTATGGAAGCGTTTGTTTGTAATATGATTTGTAAATCTTGGACTTGCTTTGTGCTCGGTCAAGCTAGTGACCTTAAAAGAGCAAATTGTGGGAGAAATCCTAAGTTTCACTAACCATGCAGGGCATTAAATATAAATTAAGAGGATAGAATCATACCCAAAGGAATTGCAAACCCATGCATCACCGTCACCGAACCTCAAAAAAAGGACGTCGCTGTTTTCATCAATTTTGAGGACCTGGTCAGACATGTTCAAGGAAGAAAAAGTTGAAAATCAGAAGATCCATCAAGTGCCAGTTCCAACGCATCCAAGATCGATGAACTTGAAGACCCGTACAAGGAGATATGACAAAAACATTGAGCGATGTGCAGTCTGAAATCAGCTTTGGACAGATTGCAGCACCGGAGTAGAATGGGCATAACTCACTCGATCGGAGTCCGTTGGGGGTGAATAAATACTTGATGGAAATACAATTTCATGCGCCATGCATGGAAGCTATTGTTTTCTACATGATCTGATCTGGACAGAGAGGAAAATTGGTGAAAGAAGAGACAGCGATAAAGTGCGATGGAGAAGGTAATGATGATGCAATGAGACGATTGGGCAAGCCTCTCATCGAGCATAAGTGATCGTGTCAAGCATGGAGAGTGGATCAATGCTGCATGAACACCTTCAAATCTTGCATGAAGGATCATGGCTCCGCAATAATAAGAAGGTATGTGAGAAAGTCGAGCACTATGACTTTAAATGAAGCGCTTTGCGGGAGGCAACCCGGTTTTTATTTATATATGTACATGACTGTCTAAATTGTGCTCTTTAATTGAACCATCAAGTAACATTGTACCATTGCTCTAATAAAAACCACAACACCATGTTGTATGATCTAATTGCTATTGAGGGAGCGCTTTGTTATTTGATCTCAAAAACCTTGTAGACCTTTTTGTGTGCCTATTAGAATTTAGAGTCTTTTTCTTTTGTGTCTTTTTACAGAGATATAAGAAGTTGGCACCATCCTTTGATTCTAAACTTGTGGCTAGTTAATGTAGGCTAACTTTTTTTTTGCTTTAGACAATCTCCGTATCATGTTGTTTTGTTCATCCATGTTATGTTGCATTGCATGTTGTGTTGATCTAACTCTTTGTCAATCAACCTAGGCCTTCCCATAGCCCCCACCAAAAACCATAGCCAATAGAGGTAGGATTGCTTGAGTTGACTGGGGGCTATCACCCTTCGGGTTGAACAAGTCTGTTCCTTCCCTCTTTTCTAATTAAAAACTTTGAATAGCCTCCCCATAAAATCTTTAGGAAAACTTCCCCTACCTATATACATCCTAAAACCATAGGTTTGTAGAAATACTCGTAGCGCCACCTTAGTTAGAATCTCTATACTTGACTTCCTCTCTTCAAAGTCCTCGTTTGAGCCAAAAATATAGGATACCCATAGCCTGCCCTTAAACCTTGTTAGTTTGGTTGATTGATTCTTTTCGATGGGTTACTTCCTAGTTGACAATGCTTACCTCGTATGAAGTGTGAGATCAAGCTTTGTCTATTTCTTATTATAGACCACATCAAAAGTGTTTTTAAAACCTTGCTAATGTTTGCTTGTGCTAACATCTTGCATTTTCATTTTGCATCCATCTCTTTGTCATCATCCACTTTATGCTAGCTTGGGATCTTTTGAGAAGCTTTATGATGCATGCTTTTGTACCTATGTTAATGCTTCATATGACGATATGGAAATTTTTCTTTTTGTAATCTTGTGTAAACATGGTGTTTAGGCATGATTAGAGACCCACATCATTCAATTTTATATATACCTTGCTATCATATTACATTGGATTGTTTATAAACTTTGCAATGTGCCCTACTTATCTTACACCATGAAGAGTTGTTAATCTTGGGATAAGCATGGTGTTTTGACCTTGGTTGATAAATCTTTATAGCGAGGGAGAAGTTTGGCATCCACTTTGTAAGCATGGAGCTTAGAATTTGGCATAAACATTATTTTGTTTTTATACCATCCTATTATTTGCATGCACACTTGCACTCACGTACACCCATTAGTATTTTCGCTAGATTAACTATGCCACAAGTGAAGATCGTAGGGATGTCATGGTTTGTTGGCATAGGGTGAGTATTCCCGACCGTCACCTCGGGGGTACTTTGTGCATTATAGTTATTTTGCAGGCATGGTGAATCACTCCCATGAGTTCGTGATAAAAGCTGAAATCAAGATCATCAACACCTCCAAAATCCTGAAAGGAGCACTGCTGTTTTCATCAAGATTAAGCACATGTTCAGAGATGTACAAAAGGGAAAAATTGTATATTCAAGTGCTCCATTAAGTCTACTTTCCAACGCATCAAGAATCAACATTTTAGGAGACCTGTGCAAGTTGCAACCAAATCTTTGGGCGTTACACATTTTGAAATCAGCCTGGGACAGCTTGCACCAACAAAGTAAAAAGGGCGTAACTCTCTTGTTCGGAGTCCAATCGGAATGAATGACCACTCGTTGGAAAGATAATTTCAAGCACTATGCAATGGAGCTATTATTCAGTACAAAATCATTTCTGGAAGTAAAAGAAAAACTCGTGGAATATGAACCAGCAATAAAGGACAACATGGAAGGAGGAGAAGATGGGATGAGAAACATTTGGGGTCAAGGCTCGTGGCAAAGGGCGGACATTGAAGGATGAACAAGGCAACAATGTGATGATGATCTCCTTGCATGACGGTAGGACTTCAAGAATTTTAAGGAGGTTCATCATCTTCCATGCCTAGCAAGATGCTAAGCATGGGGGAAGACTTGGTGGACGAAAGAAGACCGCATGGAGTTCAAGGATCACGGTTGCTATGGATGCCGATCTTCCTTCTTCCATGCTAGGCACAATGCTTAAGCATGCTTGTATATATGTATATGCCTTCAAGAACCTTAGATGCAACTTTTGTATGTCTCTCTCGTTAAATAACATGGATTCTAAGAGTACAACCTAGTTTTATGTCACACCCGATTTCCAGAGAGAAACCAGATGCATCTCATATGTGTGCCAGGATCTGGTTCCACACATATGATAGACGAAATGAGTGTAATATCATAGACAGTAAAAACGTAACAAGGGGTTTAACAACTTACTACACTCATTCGGAAGACACGAAGGTCTTTAACATCGGAAAACGATAACTACACGACGAGTCTTCATCTTCCGCTTCCACGAGCACTTGATCGGGGGAGACGCAAGCCTCGAACTCCTCAAAGTCGCTCGTAGAACTCTTCACCATTGTTCTCTTACGAACAGCGTAAGCAAGGCTGAGTACACTTATGGTTGGTACTCAACAAGTGGGGGAAGATGCAAGGCTATCAAGGATAGGCTATGGTTTTGCAGCGGTTAGCATTTTAATGTTGGTCAAACTTTTAATTAAAGAACGCCTAATTACTAGATGTAAGTATATACCAACCCACTTAAGAAAAACTTTACAACAAAACTTTCCAAAGCTCATCGAGCTTCACCAAACCACGATTTATTCTCATCTTCAAGTTTATTAATCATGTGAGGGTCCAAGCCGCTCATGACCATGAGCACGGCTGATCGATCAGTTTTACACTCTGCAGAGGTTTGCACACTTTACCCACAGCTCGCGTAAAAGTTCCGAAGAACTTTGGACCCAACCATGCGATGCTGATCAGGCATCATACCACACTTCCGAGGTGTGATTGCATAGGGACGCTACGAAGCCTTTACAAAGGTATACAAAAGACTAACGACGCACATAGTTACAGATCAGGGCGGACCATAACCCTCCCTAGTGGTCAGCACCTTAGCAAAGGCTGCAACCCCAAAAGGACCGGGCTATACCCCTGCAACCCGGATCCCCCTCTGCTCCTTTCAGAAAAGGGTCATCAGATCAATCGCACACCTAATTAATTGGCTAAGGTCAGAGCCATATGACACTGTGGTTGCGCATGTTTTCTTGGGTGGTTCTCCATGTTCCGATTAAATCATATGATCTTGTATTACCAAAAGCATCATCAACATTAAACATATAAGTCTTTGTCTTGGAAAACCATTTTATCCAACCCAAGTTGAGCAACTAGCAGTTTCTACCCAAAAACATTTATTAAATAGGGTTGATCCAAGGATTGTGGGTAAAAGTCTAGGTAAGTCCTTAAAAAGGGTGTTCCCATCAATTTAATGCAATAACATAATAAATATAAACTTAGTTGTCATGCAATTACATAGGATAAAATAGAATCATGCAGGGGGAGAAGACCACTTGCCTTCCTTGCTTAAACACTAAGGTTCTTCTTCTTTAAACACTTGCTCTTGATCTACTTCAACTGGCTGCTCGCTTGAAACTGGCACGATGTCTACGAGCACACAAGAATACATTCAATAAACAAAACAATACACCAAGTATGAAAAGCTTAAAGGGAAACCAGGGTTTGGGTCTAGGAAAGCGAACACAAGGAACACTCGGAACTATCGGGAGATTTGGATGATCACAAACAAGAGCTAGCTACGTGTTTGATATCTTTTAATTAAGTAAAATCATGTGTATAGGTTATTTCAGAGAAATACCCTATTTATAATTAAGCAAGTTATATTTTTATTTAAAAGACGATGTAAGCTTAGTCCAATTTTACTTATAAATATTCAAGTATGATTTATGCAAATTAAACATTTAATTTTAAAAGAAGCATGTAAAAGCATCTAGGCGCTTATCTTTGTATTTCGAGTTATTCTAATCAAATTATAATTTTAAAACACATTTATATTCATTTTAATCAAATTAACATTTGATTAAGAAAACTCGGGATATAGCCTATGTTATATTTTAGTAGATAGCAAATTACATAATCATTAATCAAATTAAGTTTGATTATAAAACCGAGGTATACATCTAATTAACTTTTAATTAAAAGAAATGTTCATTTAATATTAATCATATTAACTTTCTTATGAAAACACGTGTTAAACTTCTAATTAGATTTTAATTAGAAAAGCATGTGTAATAGGATTTAATCATATTTAATATTTAAATAAAATATAAAACAAAGAACATGTACAACATTGGTCCTATCACGTAGTTTTAGTTGATATGAGCCTAACGCAACTTGAAACGGTGGAATCGGAGCTACAACGCAAAAGATGCGGCCAAAACAAGGTTCTAAAGCTGACGGGGTTGAAAAGACGGTCGCATGGACACCAAGAACGCTTAAAACGGAGCTGGGACGGAAAAGATATGGCTAAAACAAGATTCAGGGACTAATTTGTGAATATCTGGAAGTTTAGGGGGTTTTCTGCAAGATTTCAGGGGCTAAAACATAATTATGTGTGAAACTAGGAGGTCTAACATGTAAAAGGTCAAAGGTGGGCTTTAGAATAGAGAAATCAAGGACTGCAGGGGCCTAAGCATAAAAGAAAGGACATAGTTGAAAGGCTTTTATATAGGTGGAAGGGTATATTTGCGAATTCTGGAATCTCGGGGTCCTTTTTGCAAAACTGCCTAGGCGGCCGGCTGAGGGGCGGCGGTGGCGCCACGTAGCGGGCGACGACTGGTCGGCTGACGCCAGCGCTGACGCAAGCGGTGACGCGGGCTCGTGGACCGGCGCCTGTGGACCCGGTCCACCGGTCCACGGTGGACCGGATCAAAGGGGTAACAACCCTTTTAATTTGGGCCGTCCGCGCCGATCGGACGGCCCCGGTCGCACGCGGGCAAGGGCGGCGGGGAGCGGACGGCGCACGGCGGCGCGCGGCGGCCGCGCGCGGCGGCGGCTCGCCGGCGATGGCCGGAAGGGAGCTCCGGTGCGCCAATTTCAAAGGCGAATGCATGGAGAGGAAGAGGAGGAGGCGGGGAAGTTTACCGGCGGCTAGAAGAGGAGGGAGGGGCGTCGTAGGAGGAGATCGGGGCGGCGATTCTTGCGGCGGCGCTCCGGCGACGGTGGAGCTCCGGCTCGGGCTGCTGCGCGTTCGAGTAGGAGGCGGGGAGGTGGTGCGGGAAGAGGCGGACTCGAGGACCTTTTACAGGGTAGAGGAGGAAGGGGAGGCGGCGCGGTGAGGCGGTGGATGCGAGCTCCGGCGATGGGGCGCCATTAATGGCGGCGGTCCGCGGTGGCGGCGCGTGAGGGGGCGAGGAGGAGGTGCGGGAGGCGCGAGGGGAGTGCGAAGGAGCAGCCGCAAGGCTCTGGGCTCGGTTTTTATAGAGCGAGGAGGGGAGGAGAGCCACTGCCGGGCAGCAATGGCCATCAATGGCCATGGGGGGGCGTCGGCTTTGATTTCCATCAAAGAGGAGGGCTCTTTAAGGAGGAAAACGGTCAGGATTGATGGAGGGGAGTGAAGGAGGGTTTTACCGCGTCTTGATGGTCGGATTGAAGGCGGGAGAGGCGCGGGAGGGGCGTGGGGAGGCGGCGCGGCCGTGGGGGTCGGGGCGGCCGGGGAGAAGGGAGGCGGCGGGAGGTTGGGGATGCTCCCGACAGTTGGGTCCCACCTGTCGGCGAGAGGGAGAGTGAGAGAGTAGAGGAGGCGGGGCGCTGGTGGGCCGTTGTGGGCCGAAAGCGGGGATGGGCCGCGGGGTGAGATGGTGGGTTGGGTTTGTTTTTTTTTTGTTTTTTTCTTTTCTTTTTCAAATCCATTTCAAACCAATTTCAAACCCTTTTAAATTCAAATGTTTTACATCTTTTCAAATTCAAGTTTTAACACAAATTTCTTCAACTATTTTAAAGGCTTTTCACAAACCATTTTTAACAACTTTTCAAACATATTTTAAATTCAACCTTTACACAAATTTTCACAAACTATTTCACAATTATTCTTAAGAATTTTCACAAGTATTTTAAGACTTTCACCACAGCCAAAACTCATGCATTCAAATTATGATGCACAAGCACTTATTGCTTCTAAATTATTAAAATGATATTTAAATATTTTTAAGGCCAAATTTATTTGATAATTTAATTAATCCTTAGAAAATAAAATCTAAAACACCGTGTTGCTTATATTAATTTAGTGATGGAACTTTAGGGTGTTACAAATCTACCCACCTTAAAAAGAATCTCGTCCCGAGATTCGGAGGGATGGAAAAACTAAGGGTATTATTCTGAGTCCATCTTGTACACTGAGTTCTTCCAACAGGCATAGCTCTTTCACCTACTTTCCTTAATCTTGATTCACTTTTCCTTCTTCTTTGTGCAGTAGTGGCAACCTCAATCCTATCTCCTTGTGGGCTGGTTAAGAGTACTGACTTCTTGGCACACAGAATTATTCCGTCACATTCGCCCAACCAATCCATTCCAAGTATTACATCTAGTCCACTAGATGTAAGAACTACTAGATCAGCTTGAAAATCTATTCCCCCGATCTTAAGATTGACTTGTGGGTATACATGGGTAGATTTTATTTCACCATTCGGGGAACTAACCAACAAATGTGTCTTCATAGAACTCATAGGTATATCATGCTTTTCCACAAATTGTTCAGTACTGAATGAATGTGATGCTCCGGAATCAAATAGAATCGTTATAGGCATAGAGTTGATAGGAAACGTATCTAACACAATACCAGGAGTGTCTTGAACTTATTCAGCTGTCACGTGGTTCACTCTGCCACGCACGTAATTCCATTAACCCTTATTGATCTGAGAATTTGCACTTCCATGGTGTATCTGAGATGTTGGTTGTCCGAACCTTTGACCATTGTCTTTTTGGGGAGTCTAGATGTTACGATTTGGGCAGATGCTGGCATAATGTCCCAATTCACAACAAGTGAAACAACCATTAGGGTGAACTAGAGAGTTGTTTCGTCCTGGTGCACCTGAGTGATCCTGATGATGACTTGCAACATGTGGTGTCTGTTGGCTAGAATGTTAGGACTGTTGGGTTGAATGCTGCAACTGAGAGTTTTGCAAATAATTTCCACTTGATTAACCAGAACTAAACTGAGAACCTTGTGATGAGTTGAAGTGAGGCATGTGTTGCTGATTGTCCACGAGATTGGAACTTGCGCTTCTGTTCACCAAGTTCCACAAGTTTGTTCTCCAGACCTATAGCTTTCTTCAGTAATGTAGCGAAGTCCGGGAAGCTGTGACTCTGTAGTTGATAGTTGAGTGGCTCTATCAGACTATCTAGGAAGCATTCTTGCCTCTTTGGGCCAGTGTTAACTTCTTCTGATGCATAGCGAGGCAACTGAGTAAACTTGTCCAGATACTCGTTAACTGACATATTGCCTTGCTTTAGAGCGAGGAACTCTCTTTGCTTAAGCTTGATTGCACCAGAGGGAATGTGGTGCACGTGAAAACTATACCTGAACTCCTGCCAGGTGATGGTGCTAGGTACAACATGTGCGACAGTGTACTCATTCCACCATTCAGCTATTAATCCTTACAAACAGCCTGTTGTATACAAGACCATCTCTCGATCAGTGCACTGTGTCATCTCCAACTTCTTGGTGACAGTCTTTAACCAATCATCAACATCCAATGTATCGGTTGAGTAGGAGTATGTGGGAGGACGGTGACTCATGAATTCCTTATGCTTGTCCACCGGTGCTGGTGGTGCTGCTGGTGGTGACTGATTTTGCTGAGCTTGAATGTTTTGAATAGTGGTAGTCAGGTTTTGGATTAGCTGCATCTGAGCGGCAAGGAACATTGTGTACTGGATCCATTGCTGGGTTGAGGGGTGGGGGTTGTGCTTGATTCTGCTGATTAGCAATATGAGTACAGTCAACAGGTAGAATGTCTTGACCTTCTCCTGACCTAGTGCTTACCATTTGATTGTTAGAGAAAGGTATCTCATATAGGAATAGTGAACTAATGCATGAAGAGATGAACTCACAAAGATGAAGCAACATGAACTTCCACTTTAAGACAGATTCTCATCCCGAGATTCACAAAGGCTAGCATGAAACAAGAGTTCGGGTGTTTGGCATCCAACATTGCTTATGTTGCTTCCATATAATTCGTCTTACACAAGCTCCATAAGCATAATTTTTTATTATTCACAACTCACTTTATAAACATCATTGGAATACTCAACCTAACTCCACTTGTAATTGTCCATTCCTTTCCTAAGCTTCATTGACTTGCCTTGGTAGAGTTTTCTTATCGTCTTGATAAAGTGATTTGAATAGAGCTGGATTAACTCCATTTTTTGACTATTTGGAATCACTCTTCAAATCTTTTTTTTCTTTTGATCCAAAAGCTTCTTGGGCACTAACTTATGAAATGTCCCTCTTTGTTACAATAGAAACATGCTTTTCTCGCTTTAGTATCCTAGCGATTGCATGTTTGACTAGAAGTAAGGGTATTGAGACTTCGATCCTGGGGTTGATTACCATCCTCTTTTTGCACACCAACTAGCAAGATGTCCATTTTCTCCATGCTTGAGGCAATATAATCCATCGTGACTAGGCAAAATCCTCTTACGCTTTGTTGGACAATTATTAACATAGTGGCCTTCTTTACCCATCTGAAACACAGTTTTTTAATACTTTAGTCTTGGCCTTCTTCACTTGCATGCTCCTTGAGTTGTTTGACTCTATCAGGTTGAAACGCTTTGAAAGTTATACTCCAATCCTCAAGGTTTATAGTCTGAGTACTATCCACAGCTTGAGCAACGTCTTCTAGGACTAGATTTTGGGTACATAACTTCATCTTCTTATTGATATCCAAATGGTAACATTGTCTAGCCTCATCTGTCATTAGGCTGGCTTCTTTTTGGAGACATGAACGACCATAATGCTCACAACATTGACATATTCCTATAGTCTTGATATGTTCATGTTGTTCATTCGTCCGCGACTCTGGTGCTCCATGACTACTCTTATTATTTTGATGATTCCATACTTCTACAACTTGCTTCTTTACTGGTCCGGCAGGAACTCCAGTTTTTTGGTTATCTCTGTGTTATGAGGGGATGATGTATTGTTCTGCTTCTGTCCTTGTAAGACTTGAGCTTGCATGACTGATAGCTTTTCTTTGTCCAATGACGATGAAACAGTTGGAATATGACAGTTTCACCCAAAACAAGGTTGGAATTCTTAGGATTTGATGCTTGCTCTATAATATATTGATGGATATTAACCATGGTTTGAGTCATTGCTTGCAGAGTCTGAGTTTGTGTTGCCATATACTCTACCATCTTGCGTTCAATTGCTGAGGTTGTAGATGGAATATCGATGTTTCATTTGTTGTCTTTATATTCGTGATTTCAATTGGGACTCGCCATCCGGTTGTGTGATAAAGATAAGCTCAGAAGAGGTTGAAAATAAACAAATTGAGGAGCAAGGTAAAATCATTGATATCATATCCATCTTTTCTTGTTGTGATTGTAATCACACTGTGGTAGAGAGGAGAACAACAGGAGTGAAAGAAACTTCTTTCATATGTTGATGTCTGTATATGCTTGTATATTTCTGGTTGTTGATGTTGTTGCTTCTAGACTTTGATCTTCAAACATCCTTCAACCAACTTGTATGGTAGATAAGGATAACCCAGATTTGAACCCAAACTATCTTTATTAACCTAACAATTTATTTCTTGTTGCATTTGTGGCCATCACTCCACAATACAACTCACACAAGCAAAGATCCAAATCAATCATGTGTTCAAACAACAAACATTTACATCGCACGTCCTCACAGGAACAATTCTATCGAAGTTGATAAGAGGGTAGGCCATCTAAGAACTTATACTAGGAAACACTGGTGGTAGATCCAGCTGACAGAACAAGAACTAAACTCAGTATAGATCAAAAACAATTGATGGGTTTTGTCAAAGAACAATGGATAAATTAGATTTTTATGCGTAAATAAGATAATTTTGAAGGATGACATGGCTTTCTAGAACATGAATCCTTAATTTCGACAATTTCTAGCTAAGGCTGCGTTCCTACGATCAACAACACCGCTTCGATACCACTCTGTCACACCCGATTTCCGCAGAGAAACCGGATGCATCTCATATGTGTGCCGGATCTGGTTCCACACATATGATAGACGAAATGAGTGTAATATCATAGACAGTAAAAACGTAACAAGGGGTTTAACAACTTACTACACTCATTCGGAAGACACGAAGGTCTTTAACATCGGAAAATGATAACTACACGACGAGTCTTCGTCTTCCGCTTCCACAGGCAATTGACTTGGGGAGACGCAAGCCTTAGAACTCCTCAAAGTCGCTGTAGAACTCTTCACCATTGTTCTCTTCTGAACAGCGGTAAGCAAGGCTGAGTACAATTATGGTTGGTACTCAACAAGTGGGGGAAGATGCAAGGCTATCAAGGATAGGCTATGGTTTTGCAGCGGTTAGCATTTTAATGTTGGTCAAACTTTTAATTAAAGAACGCCTAATTACTAGATGTAAGTATATACCAACCCACTTAAGAACAACTTTACAACAAAACTTTCCAAAGCTCATCGAGCTTCACCAAACCACGATTTATTCTCATCTTCAAGTTTATTAATCATGTGAGGGTCCAAGCCGCTCATGACCGTGAGCACGGCTGATCGATCAGTTTTACACTCTGCAGAGGTTTGCACACTTTACCCACAGCTCGCGTAAAAGTTCCGAAGAACTTTGGACCCAACCATGCGATGCTGATCAGGCATCATACCACACTTCCGAGGTGTGATTGCATAGGGACGCTACGAAGCCTTTACAAAGGTATACAAAAAGACTAACGACCCGCATAGTTACAGATCAGGGTGGACCATAACCCTCCCTAGTGGTCAGCACCTTAGCAAAGGCTGCAACCCCAAAAGGACCGGGCTATACCCCTGCAACCCGGATCCCCCTCTGCTCCTTTCAGAAAAGGGTCATCAGATCAATCGCACACCTAATTAATTGGCTAAGGTCAGAGCCATATGACACTGTGGTTGCCATTGTTTTCTTGGGTGGTTCTCCATGTTCCGATTAAATCATATGATCTTGTATTACCAAAAGCATCATCAACATTAAACATATAAGTCTTTGTCTTGGAAAACCATTTTATCCAACCCAAGTTGAGCAACTAGCAGTTTCTACCCAAAAACATTTATTAAATAGGGTTGATCCAAGGATTGTGGGTAAAAGTCTAGGTAAGTCCTTAAAAAGGGTGTTCCCATCAATTTAATGCAATAACATAATAAATATAAACTTAGTCGTCATGCAATTACATAGGATAAAATAGAATCATGCGGGGGAGAAGACCACTTGCCTTCCTTGCTTAAACACTAAGGTTCTTCTTCTTCAAACACTTGCTCTTGATCTACTTCAACTGGCTGCTCGCTTGAAACTGGCACGATGTCTACGAGCACACAAGAATACATTCAATAAACAAAACAATACACCAAGTATGAAAAGCTTAAAGGGAAAACAGGGTTTGGGTCTAGGAAATCGAACACAAGGAACACTCGGAACTATCGGGAGATTTGGATGATCACAAACAAGAGCTAGCTACGTGTTTGATATCTTTTAATTAAGTAAAATCATGTGTATAGGTTATTTCAGAGAAATACCCTATTTATAATTAAGCAAGTTATATTTGTATTTAAAAGACGATGTAAGCTTAGTCCAATTTTACTTATAAATATTCAAGTATGATTTATGCAAATTAAACATTTAATTTTAAAAGAAGCATGTAAAAGCATCTAGGCGCTTATCTTTGTATTTCGAGTTATTCTAATCAAATTATAATTTTAAAACACATTTATA
This sequence comes from Cenchrus americanus, assembly GCA_947561735.1. Lineage (NCBI taxonomy): Eukaryota > Viridiplantae > Streptophyta > Magnoliopsida > Poales > Poaceae > Cenchrus > Cenchrus americanus. The sequence continues at coordinate 197,677,164 of OX387242.1, forward strand.
TTCATTTTACTCAAATTAACATTTGATTAAGAAAACTCGGGATATAGCCTATGTTATATTTTAGTAGAAAGCAAATTACATAATCATTAATCAAATTAAGATTGATTATAAAACCGAGGTATACATCTAATTAACTTTTAATTAAAAGAAATGTTCATTTAATATTAATCATATTAACTTTCTTATGAAAACACGTGTTAAACTTCTAATTAGATTTTAATTAGAAAAGCATGTGTAATAGGATTTAATCATATTTAATATTTAAATAAAATATAAAACAAAGAACATGTACAACATTGGTCCTATCACGTAGTTTTAGTTGATATGAGCCTAACGCAACTTGAAACGGTGGAATTGGAGCTACAACGCAAAAGATGCGGCCAAAACAAGGTTCTAAAGCTGACGGGGTTGAAAAGACGGTCGCATGGACACCAAGAACGCTTAAAACGGAGCTGGGACGGAAAAGATATGGCTAAAACAAGATTCAGGGACTAATTTGTGAATATCTGGAAGTTTAGGGGGTTTTCTGCAAGATTTCAGGGGCTAAAACATAATTATGTGTGAAACTAGGAGGTCTAACATGTAAAAGGTCAAGGGTGGGCTTTAGAATAGAGAAATCAAGGACTGCAGGGGCCTAAGCATAAAAGAAAGGACATAGTTGAAAGGCTTTTATATAGGTGGAAGGGTATATTTGCGAATTCTGGAATCTCGGGGTCCTTTTTAAAAAACTGCCTAGGCGGCCGGCTGAGGGGCGGCGGTGGCGCCACGTAGCGGGCGACGACCGGGTCGGCCGACGCCGCCGACGCAAGCGGTGACGCGGGCTCGTGGACCGGCGCTGTGGACCCGGTCCACCGGTCCACGCGTGGAACGGATCAAAGGGGTAACAACCCATTTAATTTGGGCCGTCCGCGCCGATCGGACGGCCCCCGGTCACACGCGGGCAAGGGCGGCGGGGAGCGGACGACGCGCGGCGGCGCGCGGCGGACGCGCGGCGGCGGCTCGCCGGCGATGGCCGGAAGGGAGCTCCGGTGCGCCAATTTCGAAGGCGAATGCATGGAGAGGAAGAGGAGGAGGCGGGGAAGTTTACCGGCGGCTTGAAGAGGAGGGAGGGGCGCCGTAAAAGGAGATCGGGGCGGCGATTCTTGCGGCGGCGCTCCGGCGGCGGTGGAGCTCCGGCTCGGGCTGCTGCGCGTTCGAGTAGGAGGCGGGGAGGTGGTGCGGGAAGAGGCGGACTCGAGGACCTTTTATAGGGTAGAGGAGGAAGGGGAGGCAGCGCGGTGAGGCGGTGGATGCGAGCTCCGGCGATGGGGCGCCATTAATGGCGGCGGTCCGCGGTGGCGGCGCATGAGGGGGCGAGGAGGAGGTGCGGGAGGCGCGAGGGGAGTGCGAAGGAGCAGCCGCAAGGCTCTGGGCTCGGTTTTTATAGAGCGAGGAGGGGAGGAGAGCCACTGCCGGGCAGCAATGGCCATCAATGGCCATGGGGGGGCGTCGGCTTTGATTGCCATCAAAGAGGAGGGCTCTTTAAGGAGGAAAACGCTCAGGATTGATGGAGGGGAGTGAAGGAGGGTTTTACCGCGTCTTGATGGTCGGATTGAAGGCGGGAGAGGCGCGGGAGGGGCGTGGGGAGGCGGCGCGGCCGTGGGGGTCGGGGCGGCCGGGGAGAAGGGAGGCGGCGGGAGGTTGGGGATGCTCCCGATAGTTGGGTCCCACCTGTCGGCGAGAGGGAGAGTGAGAGAGTAGAGGAGGCGGGGCGCTGGTGGGCCGTTGTGGGCCGAAAGCGGGGATGGGCCGCGGGGTGAGATGGTGGGTTGGGTTTGTTTTTTTTGTTTTTTTTCTTTTCTTTTTCAAATCCATTTCAAACCAATTTCAAACCCTTTTAAATTCAAATCTTTTACATCTTTTCAAATTCAAATTTTAACACAAATTTCTCCAACTATTTTAAAGGCTTTTCACAAACCATTTTTTGCAACTTTTCAAACATATTTTAAATTCAACCTTTACACAAATTTTCACAAACTATTTCACAATTATTCTTAAGAATTTTCACAAGTATTTTAAGACTTTTAAAACCACACCACAGCCAAAACTCATGCATTCAAATTATGATGCACAAGGACTTATTGCTTCTAAATTATTAAAATGATATTTAAATATTTTTAAGGCCAAATTTATTTGATAATTTAATTAATCCTTAGAAAATAAAATCTAAAACACCGTGTTGCTTATATTAATTTAGTGATGGAACTTTAGGGTGTTACATTTTAGTTTTTGTTTATTGTCATCACCTTGTGCTCACCATGATGAAATAATTTCGGCTTGATCTTGCTCGTTGATATATGATGACCGTTGCCGCTTTATTTAAACTTTGTGCTTGTTTATGTATGATTAAGCTATTGCTTTCTCTAATACAAATCTAAAATTAATTAAATGCTATCTTAATCTTTTGTGGAGCGCATGATAAAAATGAAGACCCATGGTTTCTTTTATGCTCTCAACTTTGGATGGGTCGAAGAACATATTACTTTTTGCTTTTAAAAGTCATGCTAACCTTGTCATTAATACCTCTTACATTTTGCTCTACCTATCCAAAACCTTATATATTGAGTGCAACCATAGATTACAAGAGTTATTGTTGGGTGAATTGATTCAAGGCTCGATTCTTTGGCTCGTGACTAAGAGTTATTGTTGACTAAGAAGATTCTTTGTTGGGTGAATTGATTCTTTGGCTCGATTCTTTGGCTCGATCCTCTTTGCTCGGGGACGCGCAAACGTCTAAGCATGGGGGAGGAGGTAGGTACTATGCAAATTAGAGTTCTAGGGGAGATAAAAAATGAATAATATAAGAGGACAAAAAAATCCAAAGTACCTCACACGCAAAAAGAAAAAAAAAGAAAGAAAACAAGAAAAAGAAAAAGAAAAAATATAGAGTAATAATAATCTCCCCCGGTTCTCTAGTTGCTTAAGGATTTTCCCAAGGACTTCAAGATCAAGACCCATAATCATTTTTCCAACCATGTGCAATCCGATAACGAGGACTTCGTTGGGGCCTCGGGATCATTCTTTGCCATTTGCACATGTCCACCTATCTAAAAGTGTGAGTTCTTTCTCTTCCCCCTTCTTGTGAACATTATTTTTCTAATGACCTTTTTGACGAGTCATGATAAGTCCATGAGAAGCTTTCCTTGTTTTGATAATAATCTCAACTTTAGCATTTTGGTAGGATAAAAACTTTCCTACGAGCTCCAAATAGAACCCTTCCACCTACAAAAATTAGAGGGAAAGGATATAGATCAAGTAGGCTTGAGAGTGTTGTGAGATGAGAGAGTTCATGAGCAAGATGCAAGAAGGTTTAAATTTTTGTACTTGGTTTAGCTCTTTTATTCACCTCGTTCTTCACTTCAAAAGTTTCTAAGACCTATTCGAATTTTGTGGAGCATGATTGATTACTTGTGGAAAGAGCTTAAATTATATCTACCCTCCATAGAGATGAAAGCTAGTTACATTATGGAATTTTAACAAATATAAACTTGGAGAGCATTATGCTTTCTCATGTGTGATCAAGTGCAGGGTATGAAACAATGAAAGGCAATGCTGATATCCATTGAAAACTTACTTGAGGACGAGCAAGGTTTAAGCATGGGGCAGATGTTGACGGTGAATTTTCATCAACCTAGCTATGAGCTTACCTTTAATGTTGGTATTGATTTATTATTCTAATCACTCTTGCATGTCGATTTTGGAGTCAATTGTTTACGTGGGAAATCTATGCTAAAGAGGAGACTTTCGGGATAAGTTCACCAAGCACTTTGGAAGAAGATCATGAAGCCCGACAAGAGTCAAGACACGCGATGAACATGACTCCAAATGACCCGAGGACCGAAGCGTCAACGTGCAAGTCTTCAGGGACTCAACCAGAAAACAGCGAAGCCTGCATAGCAAGGATTCAAGCCTTAACTGTGAAGGAAATGACGTCAAAGGCCCACATGCAAGTGCACACAAAAAAGGAATCATGCAAGAAGCAACCGGGGAGGAAACCGGGGCCGAACCAGGCCGAAATGGGCCTGGGCCGACCGGTCCAGCTCACTCCGGGCTCGGTTCGGCGCCCCCTTTTGCCCTAGGTGCTTGTCTATTTATTGCCTCTGCCTCTGCCTTCGCCGGTAGCCACATCCATCCATTCATCAGACAGCCGCCAAGACGAAGGAGAAGCACCGGGAGGAAGCCGACGGCCGCCTCGAATCCTCGAGTTGCCTAGGAGATGACTTAGGCCATGCCCTAGCCTCCATGGTTGGCCCTGCATGGAAAAGCCATGGTGGAGTTCCGGAGCCGCGACTTGAATTCGTCAAGTCGTTTGTACATTCAACATTCGGTGATGTAACCATATCTTGTCATACTTTGATCTACTACGAGTTATGCTTATTCATATGTGTAGCTACCATATGCCTTTAGTAGGACTAGATCGAATCATGGTGATTAGTCTTGTCTTGCGGATACACTGTAGTAGTGCACAGACCGAGGTTTATCGCTCGGTGTTGAATATCCTTGCGTAGTGACAGTACGGTGGAGGAGAAAGCGGTGAGTGAATGTGCATCGGACCATTCCATATCGGGTTACTCCATATCGAGTGTAATCCTTATCATAGTATAGGTTTAGATTGGTTTGTCACCTTGGTCGGAACGGCAACAAGAACATGATAGGCTAGGGTTACCTTTTGATGCTTACCTTTATGGCTAGGTGGATGTGATCCATACATCCCTTCGTGTTTGTATGTTACCTTTATGCAATCAATTCTTCACATAGGGTTAGACCAGTAGGTTAGATAAAGAACCTTAGTGGTTTGCTTCCGATCCTTGGATTGACAAATCTAAGGAGGACCCTCCTTGGTGAAAAAGGCACCAAGTCACCCGTAGGCTTGCGGTGAACTTGAGCACGGTTTTACACCGTCAACATCCTCTGTAAAGACATATGTCGTATGGACATCCCTGGGCCCACTACTTCGGTGGGTACCAGGAACGACTACTCGGTGGGCCCCTGGGACTACCCGACTTGCGCCACACGGCACCTGATGGCGTGGAGTGCAAAGATTACAGTGGAGGAGTACTCGGATAGGGAACTGTACATGACCAGGTCCTTGTAGAGAACACCTAGACGTACACGACTAGTACTCTTTCCCTGAACTGGCTTGTAACCCTACCTCCCGGGCTATATAAGGTGAGACTGGGACCCCTCTCTCTCATACGCATCATCTTGTAATCACACCCAATCAATCCAGAGTTACACAACATACAGGACGTAGGGTATTACGCACATTGCCACCCGAACCAGTCTAAATTGTGTGTCACGTGTCTCTTCCTTCGAGTTACCGATCTTGGCGAGCCTGCATTCATCTACCTCGAGTACTCCCCTTGGTAGGTTGCTGGTCTAAAACACCGACAGCTGGTGTGCCAGGTAGGGGATCTCACTGAATATCTCATGGCGAACTCGATGGCTTCAATCTTCATCAAGCCAACTGTCACCTTCAACCGCAGTGGCGCCTTCGTCTTCGGGTCTTGGGTCTGCACAGCTGACGGTGCTGGCTCCTTCCAACGCCGCCTCACCATGACGCCCAACCCGAAGACCGGCCTCGTGACACTTCTCGAAGGGATCACGGGTACCCTCACCAGAAAATTCGGTGAAATTTCGCTCTACAACCAACACGCTGACTTCGAGCTCGGATCCACCTCCAACTCGAACTCGACGTCCCCCTAGGCCGTCACATGCGAGCCGGCTACTGAGCCATCGTGTGAAGATGCCCCGCTCCACGTGCACTTCCCATATGACCTCTGCAATGCTAGCAGGGCCCACGCGGAAGCACTCGCTGCACGCCGGGCTGGCAAGGAGATCGTCTCCGACTACTCTTCAGACTCCAACCTCCCCTTCGGCTACTACTCGGACTCCTCTTACGAGTTCGACTTCGGGTCAGACTCTGTCGAGCCTGAATCCGAGGTCATCACGACTGAGCAACCGCTGTCAGGCCCAACCACTGGTCTGGTTATAACATCCACGGCCACTGGAAGATTCATCTATTGGCCAGACCGCAAGCCTGCAGACTTGACAGACGGCAACCCACGCTGCGTCACCTACCTCGACTCACTCCCTTTCTAGGAGGGAACACCCCTAGCTCCAACCGAGGAGCATACATCGACCGAGGTGGAGACTACTGACTCCGGTCTTGGTACCCCTGACTGCCAAGTCTTCATGTCTACCGGTGAGACGCCAGGACCTTCAGGGACCCGACCCGACTGGTACCTCGACGACATCACAGAAGACGAGCTGTCTGCAAACATGCCTGCTGATGAAACCAATGACGACAAGAACGCCCGACGTGAACGCAACAAGAAGAAAAACGAACGGCGCAGATGTCTTTGTGAGACCCTTCCAATCCGTAATATCTCTGAGACTCTTGACCAAGTCGCCAACCGGGTTCACACTACCCCCGAACAGTGCCTTATGTCTATCACTACGATAGCATGTCAGACTCAGGGGATACCCGCGGGTGAGGTCATCGCCAAGCTAGCTGAAGACACCTACTTCATGAGGGTTGACAACAGGGTCGCTCAAGTACCTCCTCTCAGAACTCTGTTGACGCAAAAAGTGCACCGAGCGCCAAACACACAGCAAGCCGAACAAGCAGGCTTCACACGCGCAAAGAGTCACGAGACGTGCCAGTCAATTTTTCCTGAAAATTAACAAAAGATAAAATAGTTAGATACCAAAGTTTGGAACTTGCCGAGTGGTACCAGACAGTGCCATATTTACGGCTAAGAAGCCAGATGGGATGACACATAGCTATAGGGAGCTATCTGCCAATAGATTGAAACCAATCGGGAACTTATGAAAGGAAAAAGTAACATTGCCGAATGGATGACGTAAGCATGACAGCGATCGGTCTTTGTTTGAATGAAGATGCACATGCACGAGGCCATGACCGATCCCCACGATGATTAACATTAAATAAATGAATAAAGTAAAGCACGAACATAATCATGTAATAAACAAGCATGCATAGATCCAAAGCACTAGTCTACCGCATGTCTAGGTACTTTAAAACCCGTCGGGTACGATGTCAAGCAAATCTATCCACCGCATGATACAACTTGCATGAAGCCCGTACCACTTTCCACAAATAGATCTATCCACCGCATGATACAATCTAAATATGGAAAGCTAAAAGCATACATTATTTAAAGCATGAATTACGCACGTGTTCTACTCGTGAAGAAACATAACCGAATACGGCCGAACGTACCGATTCGGGGTCCATGAAGAAGGAACAAACATTACCAAGTGAATAAATCTATCAGATTGATTTGAAATCTAATCCACCGGATGACTAGCTCCAAAGCAACCCAAAAACCTGCATCTACCGCATCATACCCGGCTCTTTCAAGATTTATACCAACGTTGGCAAGCTTGAACCCGCAACACGTAACAACCTAGATCGATTCGGTTTCGGCTATCGGAAAGCACAAGATCCACATGTTAAAACACGAACTCGACTCGTACAAGGATCAGAAAAGGATAAAGCCGATCCAAATCTATCTAGATTGGGCAAAAGTGTGTTACATGAATCTAAACATAAAGTAAAAACTCAAAGCAACACGGGGTAACTTAATGAATCTATTTAATCTTGCCAAAATCCAATAGAGCCGATAACTAGCTTCAAGCTAGATCTTAGCCTACCGCATGGCTCATGACCTAACAAGAAACCTTCTTGAACCAAGCTTGAATCTACCGCATGACACGAAGCATGGTAACAAGACTACTTGCATCAGATCTAAATCCACCGCATGATACTAGACATGATACAAGGTTGCCGGTACTCACGGAGGTCGACGGATTGATGAACCCTCTCGAAGAACTCGACGACACGACAAAAGGACTCTAGGGTTTGGCGTAAGGCCGGTGTGTATTGAAGAATGATTGTTTTTTTACATACATTCAGGGGTCATATTTATACCCTGTCAAGTACAACTTCGAATGGATTCGTTGCCTAACTTATCTCTAAACTTGATTGCCTATCCATCCATTCGTTCTGCCTAATTGAGCCACGTCACTGTCCAATCCCGCAAAATCAGCTCTACTGTTCCTTTGCCGAACTGGAGCAGATAGCCGACCGCAGATCTCTTTGTCGAATATCTCTGAAAAGATCCTTCCTTCCACCAGACGGACTCTTCATCGAGCCGGACCCACAAGTCAGGCTCCTTACCAAATTTTGGTGTTAACACATGCCCCTTCAATTGCGGGATAAAAGTAATTTTGTTCCGCAATTGACTCTAGTCACGAATACTTCCAAATCAAATCTGTCAACACCTGTTCTTCTTTCTTCGCAATCCGCCGAAATCTTCATCTAGATCCAAACCCTAGATTCCCTCGTTTCGAGCTCGAATCCCCAATGGCAGCTCAAAACCAAGATGCTCAGGTAAATTCCTCTCCCGTAGGCTTCGTTCGGCATTTAGGTTTTCAATTTTACCTGAGATTTCTTTTTCCGCTTTTTCTTCAGGAGACTTCCACTGAGCTTCTGATCCGCACCGGGGCCAATTCAAGATCCTATTATCTTGGTCCCGTGGGGAACTCTGATCCTCAAGATTTCATTACGGCTGAATCTCAGAGGATCCCCTTCAAAGCAGCTCTGACCGCACCTCCTCGGTGGCAAGGCGCTTTCAAGAACTGGCCTTTACCTCCAATCGCAGGCTGGAAAACTTGGTACCGGAGGATTCTCGCAGACAAGAGTGGATTGACCAAAAACTGGGATACCCTCCGCATTGCTCAATGCTTGGAGTTATCCTTGGCCGAGACCCCCAAGAATGAAGACCTCCTGATAGCAGCTTGCCACTTTTGGTCAAACGGCGTCAACGCCTTCCTCTTTGGCCACGGCCCAATGTCTCCAACCCTGGCCGATGTGTATATGATCACCGGCCTTGACATTACGGCATCTGTTCAACCTTGGGAATTCAAAAATTCTTCTCGGCAAACAGGGGTGAAGCCAGGGAACAGATACAAGAATTACATCTTGAAGCACATGAAAGACAATCCCCTTGGTGATGTCGAATACAGGGCGTTTCTGAACATGTGGCTGTGCAGATTTGTCTTCTGTGGCAAAGCCAATGAGCCTACCCTGAATCACATCACAATGGCGTCTCATTTGGCCAGTGGCAACCGCCTCCCCCTTGGAAAATTCCTCCTAGGCAGTGTGTACCATATGCTTCACCAAACTGTCACCCAAATGTATACTAGCCAGAGGATAACATGTGTCAACGGTCCTTGGTGGTTTGTTCAAATGTGGCTGCAGCTCTACATGCATCAGATCGTTGGCGTTGATTTGAACACCAGGCTCTTCCCTTTATCCAATCACCCTGAAGGGGAGCCCCAAGCCACCAGAGGATGCCAGAATTATGGAGAAGCAGCTTCAACAGTTCTTGTTCAGCAGGACATCAGCCAGCTTTTCGAGCTATTCTTCAAAGGTTTTCAGAATCCTCTCTGGCTTCCTTATCTGGACAATGACACTTTGATTTTCCCCTGTGACTTCTCTTTTGAATCTTCAAATATAATGTTGAACGACCCATTCGGCAAAGAAACGCCAACTCCTGAATGGCACTTTGACTCTTCTTAGCCGAGGCAGTCAGCTGAATGTGACTCAGCCTAGAACTCCAAGCGACCCGCCGGCGGGCTGGCCAAAGAAACCTTTCCACCTTCCGATTTTCTTGGGATATGCACCACGATCCAAAGCCACGACTCGAGGTCACGATTCACCTTGCCAGGCCTATAAATGCGACCGTAGGTGCCCCTAGCTCTCCACCAAGCCTTTTAGCTCTCGAATCTTTGCCAATCTCAGTTCTTCCCCTTTCCAAACAGTGCACATCCCAAACCAACATGGTGCGCCGCCTCAACCGCCGCCGTGCCTCCGACGAGGCAGAGGGGAGCAGCGCCAATGCGCGCCGGAGGCAATGATCGCCGATTCCTCTTCTTTGCTTCATCTTTGATCTTTTCTTGTTTGACGATCATCTCCCTTTCAGGTTGATTCAATGGAATCCGTCTCCTGTGCCGGCCAATCAACCCCTCCCGGACGACTCCTCGGAGTCCGATGGCCACTCCCCCGTGCCCTACGGGGAGCTCGACGCCCTCCGCTTCAAGGAGGATCTGGAGACGGCCCGGTGCGAGCTGGAGGACGTCTCCAAGAAGGCGGGCATAACCGAGCTGGAATGGGAGGACCAGCGCAAACAGCTGCTGGAAACCATCGACGGTACAGCCTTGAAATCAGCTCTTTGATCCAACCGGGCTTTTGATGCTAATCTCCTTTCTTCTTGCTCCTTGCAGCCCGCGACGCCGAGCTCGACCAGCTGAAGGTGCTGGTGGAGCAGCTGGCCGAGAAGGTGAACGCCCGTGGTGACACGCCGGCGGAGCGCCTTGCCGCGATGGAGCACCGTGTCGACGAGGTGGCCACCCATGGCGTTCGCTTGGGCACTACCTTGGGCCTGGCTGCCATGGCGATGCACACGGACGTCGACTACTCCACCAGGCCGCACGGCTTCCGGGGCGGCGCGCCAGAGGACATTGAGGAGATCGAGCTCATCCTGGAGCGCCTCGATGGCCACGGCGACGCCATTGCCGAAATCACTCATCCCCAATCTGTGTTGAACAGGCTTTTCGACTAGATTTTATTAGGGATGTCTGAATATCGGCAATAAATGAAGAACCTTTGAATTCTGTGCTTGCTCTGTGATGATTTTCTTTTACATTTGCATCCGTGAATCTTGTTTTTTCTTTGAACGCATCCGGGAACTGTCTTGAGCCGAATATGCGCGAACAGATGCCCCTTGGCGCAAAATCCACAGAAGATCCCTGATTCGGCAGTCCGTAAGCACTGTTCAAGCAAAAAACCCTTCGCACCCGGGAGAAAACCCTACCGTTTGGTATTCCAACAGTGTGTACTGGCCGGTCATCACTCCCAATGCGTCCCTTCGGTCAATAAAATAGCCTGCTGAGATGCCCTGCAAATCCACTCGCACACTCATCCACCACTTCTCATCTCTTCCCCCGTCTCCAGAGGAAAAAACCCCAAGGCCATGGACAAGGGCAAGCAGCCCCAGGAGAGCAGCCCTCCAAAGAAACGCACGATTCGAAGGTGAGTTTTCCCTTGATTTACTTCCCGTTTCCTCGTGATCTTGCGCTTTACCTCCTCCTCTTTTCCTCTTTCAGCCTTGATTTGCTCCCTGAAGAAATCATCGGTACTGAAGATGTGCCTGAGTACATCTCCTCCGATTCCTCCCTCGAAGCAGAGGACACCACGCCCGAACAGAGGACCAGCCATCAGCTGCGCCGCCGCGTTCGGCACTTGGAGCACGGTCTCAGGGACATCACTGCTCGTTGCCAAGCCGAACGCGAACACCGCATGGCTCTGGAGGCACTAGTAGGGGGTAAATGTTTCTGACTTTTTCTTGATTTTATGCCCGCATCTGGATTTCTTGCCCCTAACATCTACTCCTCTGCTTCAGATGTCTCTGACAGGTACAACAGCCTGAAGGCGGCCTGGGACAGCTTGGTAGAGGCAGCGAACCATGGCCACCCTCGTGCCTTCCAAGTTGCCGTCACGGTGGTCTTGGAACGACTGAAGAGGGAGCAGCCGGAGAAGAAGCAAAGAAAAGATTGAATCATACTTTCGCTTCTTCCTCCACGCCTTCTACTTCCCACCTCCTTGAGGTTATGATCACCAGGGTTGTTAGATGTAAACCTGCAAGAAGCAGTTGTAATGTAGTTTTTGTGCTAAGGGCAATGCATCTAGGCACTGGCCATTTCTTCTGTTTATGGATTTTTTGTTCTGAAGGCGGCCTCGTTCTCGAGCGCCGGCTGTCTTTGTGTCAGATGTGTGTAATCATCGATCGATCTCAATGCTAGGATAATATTTCCTCAGATATCTTCCATTTTTTGCAGCGGAAAATTCTTCTCCTAGCAAAGTTTTCAATATATATGCATTACCAGGGACGCATCTGACCACACGGAAAGGCCCTCCCAGTTAGGGGACCATTTGCCGAATTCACTGTATTTAGTTCCAATCGGCAGTAGCGCTTTCCAAACCAAATCGCCTTCTGCAAATTGCCTTACTTTTACCTTCTTGTTGTAGTACTTGGCAACCCGCAGTTTGTTCTTCTCAATGTTTTCTAGGGCTCTAAGACGGATCATGTGTAAATCCTCTAGCTTGTCCATCATTAGACCACTGTAATCTTTGGAGCTCAAGTCTTTCTGTAACACAACCCTCCTTGAATTTGATTGCACCTCCCAAGGTAGAACCGCGTGGTGTCCATAAACCAATTCATAAGGAGAGATCTTTGTAGCTCCATGGGGGGCCATTCGGTAAGCCCACAGTGCCTCACTGAGTACTGAATGCCACCTTCTTGGCTTCTGGTCGATCTTCTTTTGTATCAGCTTGATCATGATCTTGTTAGAAGCCTATGCTTGACCATTAGCTTGGGCATAATAGGGAGAAGAGTTAAACGATTTGATTCCCATGTTTTCGGCAAACTCTCTGAATTCCAGTGACACGAATTGTGCCCCTTGATCCGTGGTGATTGTCTGAGGGATTCCAAACCGATAGATGATGTGCTCCTTGATGAATTCAACAATATTTTCTGATGTCACCTTCTTCAGTGGGATCGCCTCAACCCATTTAGTAAAATAATCTGTGGCCAAAAGCACGAACTTATGCCCCTTGCTAGATGGTGGATTAATTTGGCCAATCAAGTCTATACCCCAGCCCCTGAATGGCCATGGCTTGATGATGGGATTCAATGATGATGCGGAGACCCTCTGAATATTCCCAAACCTTTGGCAATCCTGACGTCCCTTGTAATACTCAAAGCAGTCTTCTAATATCGTCGGCCAAAAGCACCCAGCTTGTCTAATAACCCATTTCATACGGTAGGCCGATTGATGTGCTCCACATATCCCGTCGTGCACTTCTCTCATCATTTTCTTGGCTTCTTCTGGACCCAGGCATCGTAATAATACCCCATCTAAAGATTTATAAAATAAATTATCATCCAGAAGAACGAACTTTATAGCTTTGTACCTGAGCTTCCTAGAGATCTTTCGGGATGGATCTTTCAAGTAATCAACGATCTCTTTTCTCTAATCATCTTCTGCAAGATCCGTCCCCAGTGCACATACCTCTGCAGCAAACGCTTCTTGACTCTCTTTGTAACCAGAGGCACTTTGAGCCAGCCTGTTTGCTTCTTCGTTATGCTCCCTAGGAATATGCTGTAGAGTTACCAACGGGAAGCTCTTCAAGATTTCCCTGCATTCTTCGTAGTAACTCCTCAGCGCTTCACTTTTGCACCCGTTCAATTGCTTGATCACCAGCTCTGAATCTCCATAAACTTCAACTGAAACGGCCCCTGCTTCTCTCAAGTATTGAAGCCCTCGAAGTAATGCCTCGTATTCAGCCTGGTTATTTGTGACAGTGGGCTGTATAGGGATGGCAAATTCAAACATCTCACCTCTAGGCGAAATCAGTAGGATCCCTACTCCCCCACCTTTACCACATGATGATCCATCAAAAAATAAAGCCCAAGGGGTAATCTCAAGCAAATCAATTGACGAATCGCGATGTTCAGTTATAAAATCGGCAATGATCTGTCCCTTGATAGCCTTTGCCGATTCGAACTTTAACTCGAACTCTGATAAGGCCAAGATCCATTTGCCAATCCTGCCGTTCAAAATTGGCAAAGATAACATATGTTTTATTACATCGAACTTGGAATACACAGTGCATTCGGCATTCAACAGGTAGTGCCGAAACTTTGCACACGAGTAGTACACGCAAAGACACAGCTTCTCTACAGCCGAATACCTGGTTTCAGGATCAAGTAATTTCGGCTAAGATATGCTACTACCCGCTCCTTCCCTTCGAATTCTTGAATAAGGGCCGATCCAATGGTTTGGGTATCGGCCGCCACGTACAACTTGAAAGGCTTATCCAGTTGAGGAGGAACCGATCGGTGGCTCCTTCATGTACTTGCTTGATCTCATCGAAAGCCTTTTGTTGTTCGTCGCCCCATGTGAACTTCTGATCTTTCTTTAGCTTCAACAGTGGAGAGAACGGCAAAACCTTCTGTGACAAATTTGAAATGAATCTTCTCACGAAATTGATTTTGCCGAGCAGTGATTGTAACTCCTTGAGATTAGTTGGAGGAACGACTTCATCAATGGCCTTCATGCTCTTCTTGCCAACTTCGATTCCCCCCTCGTGGACTAGAAATCCCAAGAACTCTCCAGCTAACACCCCAAAAGCGCACTTGTTTGGGTTCATCTTCAGGCCATGCTTCCGGGTGCACTCTAGGGTCTTCTTTACATCTTCCAAATGCGTGTCATGACTTAGGGACTTGATTACCACATCATCAATGTAGATTTCCACAATTTTGCCGATCAACTCGTGAAAAATGTAATTCATGGCCCGCTGATAAGTTGCACCGGCATTTTTTAACCCGAATGTCATGACTATCCACTCAAACAGGCCTATATGGCCAGGACATCTGAAGGCCGTCTTTGATATGTCTTCTATTGCCATGAAGATTTGGTTGTATCCCGCATTGCCATCCATGAAACTGATCACCTTGTGTCCAGCTGCGGCGTCAATCAACAAATCGGCAATAGGCATTGGGTAACCATCCATCGGAGTAGCTCTGTTCAGGTCCCTGAAATCTATGCAGACCCTCATTTTTCCATTCTTCTTGTACACAGGGACAATGCTAGAAATCCACTCCGCATATCTGCATGGCCGAACGAAGTTTGCATCAAGTAACCTTTCAACTTCCTTCTTCACATCGGCCAATACCTCATCCTTGTAGATTTTCCGGGGTGGTTGCTTGTATGGTTTGAAACCAGATTTGATTGGCAACCGATGCTCGACGATAGAACGATCCAATCCAGGCATCTCCAAATAATCCCAGGCGAAGCAATCCTTGTATTCCTTGAGAAGCTTAATTAATTCCCCCCTGAAATTTGGCTGCAAGTTTGCGCTGATGAACGTCGGCCTCGGCTTATCACCGCTTCCAATGTCAACCTCTTCTAATTTATCAGCCGACATGAATCCTCGCCCCAACTTGCCATCAGTGCCATCTACGGGGTTCTCCATTAAAAATTACTATAAGAGCCGACTGCTTGAATCGGTCCGTTGATCACCGCTGACAGGTTCAACAGGACCTTCTCCCCAGTCTTTCCCTGAGAAACAATCAATACCTTGGTATTCCCAGAAGGCTGGTTCCATGTTCGCCACGCTTACGGAGTCATCTGCGTGGACGACCTCAATCTCATCATCCACCCACTGGATAAGCTATTGGTGCATGGTGGATGGGACGCAACAGTTGGCATGAATCCAGTCCCGCCCAAGCAGTAGGCTGTAGGCTCCTTTGCCCTCGATGACAAAGAAGGTAGTGAGCAGCGTCTTGGACCCGATCATCAAATCCACGTGAGCGCATCCCTTGGTATCTGAAGGATTCCCAGCGAAATCATTCAATATTATGCTGGTAGGCGTCAGATCGCTCGGGCCCATGCCAAGTTTCCTGAAGGTGTTGTACGGCATTACGTTGACTGCCGCTCCACCGTCGACAAACATCTTGGTCAATGGCTTATCATTAACATATCCTCTCAAGTACAGCGGCCTCATATGTCGATTCTTGGCCGGTTTGTCGAAGATTGCCTGCTTGGCCAGCACCAGTTGCGCCATCATCCCCTCGACCTGCTCATCATCTAGGGACGCCTCATCCTACACAACCTGGTTAGCAGGAGCCATGAACTCGTTCGGCAAAAAGTATACCATGCAAGTTGGAGCCGAACGCCTCGATCCTTCCGGTTGGTCTTTCGGGTGCCACACCTGCTTGGTCTGGATCCCAGCCTGCCTTAGTTCACGGTTCCTCAAGCGTTGAACCCGTCTCTTCTTACTTTTGCGTAGGCCGGGCGGGCACCATTGCCCCTTCTGCCAGATGTAGTCGTCCTCATCCTCTTCTTGATCAGCCCACCTTAGATCGGCTTGGCGCTTCCTGGGGTGATCAATGACTTCAATTTTTTGGCGCCGATCCCCGTTAGGGTGGATCCTTCCAATTCTCTCGTGGACGGATCGGCGATTGGCAGTCTCCTCGCCCGTACTCAAAATATCCGTCACTTGCATTCGGGACGGTTCCTCGCCGTGGGCGCTTCAAACCCTCGTTCCGGCCAATGCCTAAAGAAGGCACATCCCCGGTGCGCGCGCCGCCGCTCGCGCGTGTATTGCTCCCGGTCCCTTCGTGTGCTTCTTCTTTGGCTCGCGCTTCTCCTCCTCGTACCGTCGCTTCTGGTAGCGCTCTTTCTCCATCTGGCGCCGCCGCTTGTTGAGGAGGATGCGCGTGGTCACCCCCGGGCTTGGCTCTGCATGACTCCCCGACTTCGATGTGACTCTTGAGAATGCGGGGGGCTTCACCATGCACCTGTTCCAGAGTTACTTGGCGCTCTGGGTCCACTGTTCCGTCTTGTCTAGCCCTGGCTGAGGTCAAGACTTTGACCTTTCCCTTCTCCTCAGCCGTCACCATGTTGACAGAGAAGCCCACCATGTTCTGAGGGAAGGGGTGGCCATCCAGCTTCATCTTGTTGTCGAACTTAAGGTGCCCCTCCTGGATGGCCTTCTGGATCCTCATCCTGAAGACCCTGCAGTCATTGATGGAGTGCGAATCCCTGTCGTGGAAGCCACAGTAACGTTTCCCCTTAACTCCATCGGGCCGAAGCATGGAATGCCCCTCAGACAGTTTGATTCGGCCTTCCTTCACTAAGAGTTCAAACAGTTTGTCAGCCTTCGTGATATCAAAATCGTAGGTACCCTTGGTCTGTTTGACCCAGCGCTGATTCATCGTCAAAGGCTCTTTCCCCCACATGATCTCGGCTGCGGCGACATCCAGTTCATCATCAGAATCCTCGATCAGATCAGCCTTGTCTAAGAACTGGTTGTAGATGTCAGCGACATCATGCTGCTTGCCAAACTTAGCATCCTTTTTAAAGCCATACGCCTGGTTGCTCATCAATGATAGCTTCTGTGATAGCTGGCCCAGGTTTTCAAACTCCATCCCGAACAATTTCTCACGTACGGCCGGTAGCATCCCGGCGACGGCCATATCAGCCAACTAGTCATCTGGCAAGTTAAGCGAGAAGCACATGCCTTTAACCTCCCTAAATCTCCTGAGAAACTCTAACGGCGTCTCGCTGTGCCTCTGCTTCAGGGTGGCAAGGTCGATCAGCTTCTTCTCCGAGCTGCCACTGAAATAATGAGCGTGGAATTTCCGCTCTAGGTCCTTCCATCTGCAATCTGACTCAGGGGGTAGGGACGAGAACCACTGGAATGCTGGACCTGTCAGTGATGCGGGGAAGTAGCGGACCCTGAATGTTTCCTCAGCTGAGCATTCCCCGAGCTGCATGAGGTAACGAGCGATGTGCTCCACCGTGCTCGTGTCGTCCTGCCCTGAAAATTTCGTGAACTCCGTCGGCGGCTTCACCCTTGGCGGGAGGAGCACGTTGTAGTACCACTCTGGGAACGACGGCTTGTAGGCAGGTCCTTGCGTTTTTGGCTTGAGGCCGAACTGATTTTGCATCAACTCGGCCATCTTCCGTGCCAGGGCGTCGTCCTCTTGCGCGCCTGCAGCTGGCGCGTATCCTGGATGCGGGAAGGCGTCAAATGCCCCGTAGTTTCCCACCTCATGGTAGCCTCCGCCGTATAAGTTCCTCTGCAGCCAGTTGTTTGCCGGAGCAATCCTGTGGCCGGAGGCAAGTGGGGCTCCAGGCGAGCCGAACGCTAGTTCCCCGTACGTAGGCTGGTACGGATTCGGCTGTTGCACAGGTTGCCCCGTGCTGCCCTGCGGTGGTGGCTGGATTGGCTGCCCTCCTGAGGCCTGTAGTGGGGGCTGAACTGGCTGACCCCCAGCACTCTGCGGAGGGGGCTGGAAAACTTGACTTCCCGAGCTCTGAGGAGGAGGTTGGAGTGGCTGGCTCCGTAATGGTGGTTGAGAGCTTGACTCGCCCAGCTCCACGGTGCCCCCTTGGACGGGTGCCTTGCTGAACGCTTGTTCCATGCCTGGGCCAAAGACGGACACCATCATTTGCTGGAGCGCACCGAGGAAAGCTTTGTGGTGCTTGCTCAACATGTAGTCTGCAGATTCCTGGAATACTCGCATGCACTCCTCTTTCTCCTGCTGAGCTGTGGCATCGCTCTCCCCTGGTAGCAACACCCTGGGCATCTCGTTCTTCAAGTACGGGATGCCACTCCTATTTTTCTTGAAGGATAGCAGACATTTTTGCTGGAACTGGTCCATGGCGTCCTGGAGTTGCTGCCGCTGCTCGGGAGAGAGGTCTTCAATATTGATGTCCATGATGTCCGCGATTTCGGGCATCTTGATCTATTCGGCTGTGGTCCCACTGGGCGTGCCAAAAAGTGTGTTGACGCAAAAAGTGCACCTAGCGCCAAACACACAGCAAGCCGAACAAGCTGGCTTCACACGCGCAAAGAGTCACGAGACGTGCCAGTCAATTTTTCCTGAAAATTAACAAAAGATAAAATAGTTAGATACCAAAGTTTGGAACTTGCCGGGTGGTACCAGACAGTTCCATATTTACGGCTAAGAAGCCAGATGGGATGACACATAGCTATAGGGAGCTATCTGCCAATAGATTGAAACCAATCGGGAACTTATGAAAGGAAAAAGTAACATTGCCGAATGGATGACGTAAGCATGACAGCGATCGGTCTTTGTTTGAATGTAGATGCACATGCACGAGGCCATGACCGATCCCCACGATGATTAACATTAAATAAATGAATAAAGTAAAGCACGAACATAATCATGTAATAAACAAGCATGCATAGATCCAAAGCACTAGTCTACCGCATGTCTAGGTACTTTAAAACCCGTCGGGTACGATGTCAAGCAAATCTATCCACCGCATGATACAACTTGCATGAAGACCGTACCACTTTCCACAAATAGATCTATCCACCGCATGATACAATCTAAATATGGAAAGCTAAAAGCATACATTATTTAAAGCATGAATTACGCACGTGTTCTACTCGTGAAGAAACATAACCAAATACGGCTGAACAGCCGATTCGGGGTCCATGAAGAAGGAACAAACATTACGAAGTGAATAAATCTATCAGATTGATTTGAAATCTAATCCACCGGATGACTAGCTCCAAAGCAACCCAAAAACCTGCATCTACCGCATGATACCCGGCTCTTTCAAGATTTATACCAACGTTGGCAAGCTTGAACCCGTAACACGTAACAACCTAGATCGATTCGGTTTCGGCTATCGGAAAGCACAAGATCCACGTGTTAAAACACGAACTCGACTCGTACAAGGATCACAAAAGGATAAAGCCGATTCAAATCTATCTAGATTGGGCAAAAGTGTGTTACATGAATCTAAACATAAAGTAAAAACTCAAAGCAACACGGGGTAACTTAATGAATCTATTAAATCTTGCCAAAATCCAATAGAGCCGATAACTAGCTTCAAGCTAGATCTTAGCCTACCGCATGGCTCATGACCAAACAAGAAACCTTCTTGAACCAAGCTTGAATCTACCGCATGACACGAAGCATGGTAACAAGACTACTTGCATCAGATCTAAATCCACCGCATGATACTAGACATGATACAAGGTTGCCGGTACTCACGGAGGTCGACGGATCGATGAACCCTCTCGAAGAACTTGATGACACGACAAAAGGACTCTAGGGTTTGGCGTAAGGCCGGTGTGTATTGAAGAATGATTGTTTTTTTACATACATTCAGGGGTCATATTTATACCCTGTCAAGTACAACTTCGAATGGATTCGTTGCCTAACTTATCTCTAAACTTGATTGCCTATCCATCCATTCGTTCTCCCTGATTGAGCCACGTCACCGTCCAATCCCGCAAAATCAGCTCTCTCTTGTTCCTTTGCCGAACTGGAGCAGATAGCCGACCGCAGATCTCTTTGCCGAATATCTCTGAAAAGATCCTTCCTTCCACCAGACGGACTCTTCATCGAGCCGGACCCACAAGTCAGGCTCCTTACCAAATTTTGGTGTTAACAAACTCGTCATTCCAGACACCACGAAGCTACTAGTCGTAGTCCAATGGATGGCAGACGCAACCGCTCCTGAGGAGAACAACCACAGAACCCCAACCGCTCCAGGGCAATAGCTGGAGGACCCTCTCAGGGTGGCAATAGTGCGGGCGACGCCGGCGGGAGCCACGGCGGTGCTAGTCACGGCGACGACGGCGGGCGGGAGGCAGCGCGCGACGGAGGCAAGGCGGCGGGAGCTCATCACATGGTGCTGGTAGGAGAGCTGGTGGTGGCAGCGATCGCGGAGGCTGAGGCCACGCGAACAGCCATGTCACCAGCATCTCACACAGCGGCTATGATGCCCGCTGCCGAATTGAAGAAATACATTGTAAGAAGGCCTCTGAGGCAAGCGACAACGACGTCTTCCCCGCCTTCTCCGCGCAACTTCGCGACCTGCTTCTCCTAGAGAAATTCAAACCCCTGGGGATCACCAAGTATGACACGAAGAAAGACCCAGTTCAATGCCTTAGGTGTTATGCCCTATCCATTGAAAATGCTGGAGGCAACAATGACACGACGTGCCTCTACTTCCCCTTCTGCCTGGATCAAGCACCACTCAGCTGGCTCGAGTCGTTCGACAAGAACTCGATGGACGAGTGGGACCAGCTCAAGGCTCAGTTCACCAGCAACTTCGCGGGCGCCATGGGACGCTCGGGTACTCGCATTGTTCTGGAAATGGTCAAACAACAGCAAGGCGAAATGCTACGCTAGTACATGCGACGCTTCTTCGACAAGTGTGCTATGGTAGTCGACGTCATCGACAAGGAGGTCACCGACCTCTTCCAAGACGGGCTCTACCATCACTGCACTTTTGAAGACTTTGGCCGCGACCACCTGAGTTCCATTACTAAGCTCAAGGACATGATTACCTCATGGGCCGACAAAGAAGACAAGGCAAACGCCAAGTAAGACTCCATTTGCGGCAAGAGCAAGCACAACACGGGCAACAACAACAACAATGGCAACAATAACAACCGGGATCAAGGGGGTCACAACAACAACTACTCGGGTCCTAATCACAAGCGCAAGCCAGACAACACAGTCGCAGCTATCCGGCGCCCTGTGAAACACAACTCGAAAAAGACCTCTAGTGGCTTCAAAGACTTGCTGAAAGAGAAGTGTGTTGACGGTGAAAATCTGTCAACCTAGCCATGAGTTTACCTTCGGTGTTGGCATGACTTTTGTATCTTATTCATTGGTACTAACCCCCGTGGTATAACAAGTTCACTTGTGCATGTCGGTTTTGGAGTTTAATGTTTATGCAGGGTTTTAGTGTTGAATGCAAGACTTTCGGGATAAGTTCATTAAGCACCTCATGACAAGACCTTGAAGCCCGATACAAGTCAAGCAATGAAGTGAACATGACTCCAAGAGCCCAAGGACCAAGCCCGAGAAGATGATAAACTCCGAGGACCGAACCAGAAAAGTGCCTGAATCTTGCAAGACAAGGAGTTGAGTCCAATTCGGAGAGAAACCGACGTCAAGGGCCCACATGCAAAAGGGGAGAACATCTAGAAGACGTGGGAAGCAACACCGGCGAAGCAGCCGCGGGATGGGCCGACTGGGCCCGGAGCCGGCCGGCCCGGCCGGCCGGCCCGCCCCAATTCGGGGCCCAATCGGCCTCTCATTTGACCTAATTGCTTCTCGTGCTATAAATAGCCCCCCGACCGAGAGCCACGCAGACCGAAGTCGTAATCCGCCGCCGAGGAGCAGAGAAGCTTGAGGGACACCATCTCGGAGATGAGGGTCGTGCTAGTTGTCTAGGGTTTCCCTGGCCGACGTGGGAACCTTGCATGGAAGACCACGTCGGAGCTCCGGAGCGAGGATCAAGATCGAGGTAGGATCCCGGTGGTGATCTTGTTCATGTAATCATTCATGGTGAAGTTTGTAAGTGAATCCAATTTCTAGCGATCAAGTGCCTTCTCGATGATTTTGTTTTCTTCTTGGTTTTGCTTCTTCTACGATCTAGTCTATAGCTAGATTACATAGGGTGCTCTTGTAGCCGAGGTGGCTAGAGGTGCATACCGGACCGGCCAAGTGATTTCAACTTGTTCTATCGAACTCGCCCTAGACTACCCGCATGAATAGGGATACGTTGTGACAGAACGGGGGTTCCGAAAGGCGGGCGTTTTCGGAGTCGGATGGAAGGCCACGATTTAAAGATGCTTTTAATGAGATTCGCTTTTCTATCTTCATCTATCTTGTTTGGAGCTACAACATAAGCATGATCTAGATTCTCTAGATTGGTTATCTCTTGCTTTCTCTTGTTACCTCTTTAGTAGATTAGATTAGATTCGTTTACTTGATCATATCTTAGATTAGATGCATCTTTGTTCTTCAATAGATAGCTTTACCTTGCTTTACTAGATTGAATCCTTGCGTTGCACATTGTTCCACGGATTCGATACCTTGGGTTCACCACTCGAGGGAAGAAGGGTCCCTTGACTACGACGGGAGACTTGTCCGCTTGCAAGTCATAAACGAACTTTGATACAATTATTAACCGTCAACAAGCCCCTTTTTCTGGCGCCGTTGCCGGGGAACAAGCAATCAAGATCCGATCTAGTATCGCTTATCTTTCAGTTTTTCTTTTGATTTTTCTTTTGCATCTTTTATGTTTGATCATCCTCAAAAAGAAAAAAAAATCAATCTAATCTAGTTTTGATTAACCCTAGTTTTTATGTTTAGATTTTTGTTTTATTACTAACCCTAACCAGAGATGGTTGGCTACCTCTCCATGAAACCCAAACTTTTTTGTGGATGATCCAGGAAAACTTTACAGGCAACGGAGACGTGCAACACAAGCTAAAGGGTTGGAAACCCTAGATTCAAAAGTTGAAGTCGAAGGACCGTCGAAATCTCCAAGGGAATCACCACCTCCAAGTCCAAAGGAAGATCAACCTCAACCACCGGAGCGCAAGATCAAGCTATGCACCCCGGACATCGTTGATCTACCTATCATAAACCTTCAAGACGCCGGGAGGCCGTTCAAGATCAAGGTCTCAACTATCCGCATGACGATTGTGAGAGCTGAATGCATACGAGCCAGATTCCTTGAGTGGCATATCGGTTTACTCAAGAGGAGGATGGAGAA
Organism: Cenchrus americanus; assembly: GCA_947561735.1. Taxonomy (NCBI): domain Eukaryota; kingdom Viridiplantae; phylum Streptophyta; class Magnoliopsida; order Poales; family Poaceae; genus Cenchrus; species Cenchrus americanus. The sequence goes on from OX387242.1 coordinate 197,700,423, forward strand.
GATGGAGATGGAGAAAGAAGCTCAACACCTAAAGGCCGCTGAAGCAAGATCCACATGCAAGGAGTGTGTGGAGTACGACCATGTCCAAGGTAACCCCGATTTAATGCAAGTTCGTCGATTCAAGTTTTGGTTCCTCTGCACAATTCAAGGACTTGATGGACGAGCAAGCTAAGATCAACAAGGATGTCGTCACTAAGTTCGAGGCTATGGAGAAAATATTGAAGAATTTAGATGGCAAGGTGACGGAGGTCGGAAGCTCCACATGTGAAGTGTTCATCGTGAAGATGCTAGAGACGCAAGTGAGACAACTTGCCGGGCGCCCGATGGGCAACAAAGAAGAATATCCGAGACAACTCCAAGGTCCCAAGACGGCGAAGGCTACTCAAGCTCACTCGGGAGAGATGAAAGATCACCATGAAGATCACAACCGAAGACCGGAGTTCGAGATGCCGAGCCACAAGGAAGTTGTTGCATCCGTCAAGACCAAGGGACAAAGCCAGCCTGTGAAGACCAAAAAAAATTGACTAAGCCAAAGTGGGTACCCAAGATTGCAACGCCCGCAAAGAGCGTTGATCCGGAGTAATCAAGTGAAGAAGTCTAGCCATGGACTATAAACGAAGCGCTAGGCGGGAGGCAACCCGTTTCGTCGAGTCAAGAATAAGCTACCGGGAGGACAACCCGATTCCAGGTTTTTCGAGTCTTTTTAATAATTCAGTTTTGAATTTTACTACGCAAAACCTTAGACTTAGAATGGTTGAACAATATTAGAGACATAACTCTCGGTTGAATATTTTGCTTGATCATAAACCCTTTACATGAACCATCCTATGTGATTGTTTGCTTCTTTTTCGAGAAACCACAACCAAAAAAAAATTTCAGAACCTAACTCAACCCTTCACCCTCATTATGGTGTTGTGGTTGACTTGTTTTTCATGCTAAAAACACACGAGTAGAGCCACGACTTGTATCTAGATGTTATTTAAATTTCAGCACGTGGTAGGACTCGCGTGAACCTAGAAACTTGATTTTTGGTTGGTTTAAAAATCCATATCCTTGGTTTCTCTAAGATTAGAATTTTTCTAAGCCTCACTTAATTCAAAATCTCTCTCATCTAATCAAAATTAGGACCTAAACCTATGCCCCCATGATCAAGCCGGGAAAAGTTTGCTCTCAACTAATGAAGGCAAACAATACCGGTGAGACCGAAATCGACGTATTCGAAAAATATTTTTGACTTACATTTGTTTTTAATGGTTTAAAAACTTCTCTAAATTTATGCTTGAGCTCTTGCATGGCTCTGAAAATTATTTTTAAATTTCGAAATTAGAGGAGTGCTTAGCCTTAAACACACTTAAAGGGAGGCAATCTAGTTAACCTAACCATGCATGCACCATGATACATCACGGGATGCCCCTCCAACATATTTAAACCACATGCAAAGTACAAGCATGGGGGGGCAGCCAAGGCTTTGTTTTGTAGGAATATCGTGGATGCATGAGAGGCAATGGAGTATGGAAGTGAGTCAAAGCGAAAACATCAAGTGGAAGGAGCAATAATGCAAGCGAAGGAGTGGACGGGAACGTTTGGAAGGTGTACGCGATCACGAAGCAACATGAATGCACTAGAGAAGAACCGAGCCAAGAGGAGGAGAGAGGTAAGTCTTTCATCCAACTCTTTGTTCGAGTGCTCTAGTTTGTAGGCCGAAACCACCTTAGACTTAGCCATCCACCGCGTTTGTTTCATGCAACAAATCACATCCTTAATCCACTCAAAGTCCAGACTCCAAAATAATATTTGTGTACCTTGTTACCGGGTGAAAACCCCGGATATATATTTGTGAGGGAGAGTGCTGCAATCATGGAGGAAAACTACAAGCCTTTTCACTGAAGAAGAAGGGATCATCGTCGTCTAATCCATCAACCCCTTCGAGGAGGCACTCGGTTTCCGAGTATCCCCGGAGTGTGGAGGAGGACACGGTACCGCCGAGGAGGAATCGCACTCTTCTCCTTGGTGGCATGAGGGCCACACAAAACTCGTTTATTAGGTTTACCAAACTTCAATAACATATGGAGGAGCCGCCTGTCCAACCTCGCCACTTGACACGATCATCCGCTCCACCTCCATACGCTCCGCGGTATTCCGAGGGGTATGTCATCATGACGGAGGAGGAGGAGAAGAAGCTCGCTCACCTTAAGTAGAGGCTTGTAGCGAACGTCGACATCGACGACCAAGCTCTCCACATATTGGGTTTCACACGGGACACCGGTGCAATTCTCTAACGGAGTGTCGGCAAACACCCACAACGAATTCGCCTAGGAAATTTTCATGACCATGGCGCATACCCTTGATGAAGGAGTGCTGAGTCTCTCATTCCGTTGGAGGGAGCCCACAAGTGGAGAAGAAGGAAGACATCGTCGGAAGGGAAACCTTGATCAATGATGCTATTTCTAGCACCTTGATGGGGTAATCTCCTTTCATCCATGGGTTGCAATCGATCTTGAGATGTAATCATACTTTGTTGGATTATCTATCTATCATCTTGTGTTGGAAATACTTTAATGCTTAAGGTTAGCTACCATGCCGTAAAGGGAGTAAGGGCTCTATCCTTCCTTGGATCCATTCAACACAATCCCTGATAGATTAGATTGGCTTTCATGTTCGAAACGATTACATGTTCTAGTATCATAGACCCATGGGCGAGTGTCCCCTATTTTCAAAAGGGAGCTCCGGAACAAGTATGTGCATGAAGGCACATGGGAAGGCTTTTGGAGTATAATCACGGGAAGAGACCATCAACGAAAAAAATACTATCCGGAACCCATTATCCAAGTGTGTCACTTTTGTGCAAGTGGATTTTTGGGAGAACAAGAGAGACAAAGATAACCAACACGGAGTTGAATTGGCTTTACTCGGCTTTGATTGCCAAGTGGCCAATAGACCCCACTCACCTATGATCAACCGGTGGTGTTGTTAGCAACATCGAGTTTGGAAGATATTGGTTCGGGGTGTTACTTCTCCATGTTGGCTATCTCTTTAAAACCGGGTATTACAAGGAACCCGAATCATCTCCTACCCGGGACTTCCCTAGGAATATATGAAGAAAGGAAAATATAAAAGTGAAGATGAGAGAGGAGGCTTCCAAGTGGCCTAGGTGAATTTGCCCCTTCCGCATGGAAGATTAAAACTTTTTCTTGAGGGGAAGAAGATTGGTTAGAGGAAGGACTTCTTGTGCCGGCGAAGAAAAAAATAATAAAAGAGAAGGATTGTAGGAGAAGGATCTTCTATGGCCCAAGAAGGAGGTGCATAACAAAATTATGTCCCACCATTGGGAGGAACCCCGGCGCCTCCGAGTTACTACAGTGGTGTACCAATGCAAGCATGGGGGAGTGGTGCAGCCATACCCCCACCATTTTTGCGGTGCCCAACGTAGCCTTTGCGGAGCCCTATGCACACCTTCCTCAACCACAACAAAATGTAGCCACCATTGGAGGATACGCTGCAAGGAACATGCAATTTATTGCAGCCATCCAAACCAATGCAAACCAAATGGGTGAAGGAAATGCAAACGTCGCTTATGTGCTTGGACACCTTCACCTAGCACCGTCGGACAATTCATAGGAGGAGAGGCGCATTCCTATTACAAGTAAGGGTACAACAACCAAGACTTCCAATATCAACCACCGGCGGAAGATTAGAGAGAGGAGGAGCTTTAGTTATCTTTCCTTTACCCCCTTTTCTTTAATTTTCAGCTTGTATGCGCCTATGTTTGTGCAGTGTTTTCAGTTTTATTTTAATTTTCAGCATGTGTGTTAGTTTATTTTCAGCGTGTGTCTTAGTTTTTATTTTCATCATGAATAATGTCACCACCAAATTTTTACCTTTGGTAAAGTTACAAAGTTTGTACCATGATGATATATGATTATAATTGCCGCTTTGTTTATCTTTGTAATTGATTTATGCATGTTTAACCTAGTGCTCTCTTAAAAATACAAATCTGAAATTATTTAAATGCTAGCTTAATCTTCAGCGGAGGTTATGATTAAAATAAAGACCTATAGTGTTTTATGTGCTCTCAAGTTATGAATAGATTAAAGATGTCTTTTATACTAAAAAATATTGCTAACCTTGTCACAAATATCACTTGTGTGTTGCTCAACCTATCCAGAGCCTTATATATATTTGAGTGCATAAACTTTAGTGTACAAGATTTATTTTTGAGTGAGTTATTGCAGGCCATGATTTCTCTGGCCCGAGACTAAGAAGCTGGTCATTCCGTTTTTGCGTATCTATCTTTTTGCTAGCCTTTTATCCGTGCATTGTGTATCCCCGCATCGGAGATTTCACAAACCTCGCCGGATATCCACCCTTAAACCAAATATCATCTTTTGTGATTACCTCCTTGACCACAACCTGTCGTTGAGAATGGATCATCAATTCAAGGAAGATCGCAAGACGGTGACGACATTGAAGATTTCAAGTATCTCTCCAAAGGAATATTATTACCGGTACCTACCTTATTTTTCGCCTCTTTGCTCAAGGACGAGCAACGTCTAAGCATGGGGGAGGAGGTAGGTACGGTGCAGTTTTAGAGTTCAAAAAGGGAGTATTTAAAAAAAATAATAATATAATGATGAAAGAAAAAAATCGGCGATATGCGTGACTTCCAAGGTGAAGGTCTCACAAGAAGAAAGAAATATATATATATATATATAATGAAAGAAAGAAAGAAAGAAAAGAATGAAAAATATGAGAAAGAGAAAAAAAATATGTGTGCGTAAAGTGAACTCCCCGGTTCTCTAAGAGTGCATTCAAGGCTTCAAGTTAAAAAGATCCATTCTCATTTTCCAACCATGTGCAATCCGATAACGAGGACTTCCTTTGTGCCTCGGGATCACTCTTTGCCATTTGCACATGTCCACTCATCTAAAAGTGTGTGTATTTTTCTCTTTCCCCTCCTTTATTTAACATTATTTTCCAATGACCTTTTTGACGAGTCTCGGTAAGACCATGAGAAGCTTGTCTTGTTTTGACAACACCTTATTTATAAAATCTTGTTAGGACTAAACTTTCCCAAAGCTCCATATAAAGCTTACCACACATATATATATGAGAGGGAAAGGAGTAGAATATATAGGCTTGAGAGACAAGTGAGATGAGAGTTCATGAGCAACATGCAAGGTGATTTAAATTTGTGAACTTGGTTTAGCTCTTTTCTTTATCTCGTTCTTTATTTCAAAAATTCTGAGATCTATTTAAACTTTGTGAGCATGTTAATACTTGTGGGATAAGCTTAATTAAATATCAGCCCTCCGTAGGGATGAAGGCTAGTACATTATGGAACTTTAACGAATTAAACTTTTGAGAGCATTATGTTTTTTTTCATGTATGATCAAGTGCAAGGTTTAAACATTGATGGGCAACGATGATATCCATCGAAGGCTTACTCGAGGACGAGCAAGGTTTAAGCATGGGGGAGATGTTGACGGTGAAAATCCGTCAACCTAGCCATGAGTTTACCTTCGGTGTTGGCATGACTTTTGTATCTTATTCATTAGTACTAACCCCCGTGGTATAACAAGTTCACTTGTGCATGTCGGTTTTGGAGTTTAATGTTTATGCAGGGTTTTAGTGTTGAATGCAAGACTTTCGGGATAAGTTCATTAAGCACCTCATGACAAGACCTTGAAGCTCGATACAAGTCAAGCAATGAAGTGAACATGACTCCAAGAGCCCAAGGACCAAGCCCGAGAAGATGATAAACTCCGAGGACCGAACCAGAAAAGTGCTGAATCTTGCAAGACAAGGAGTTGAGTCCAATTCGGAGAGAAACCGACGTCAAGGGCCCACATGCAAAAGGGAAGAACATCTAGAAGACGTCGGAAGCAACACCGGGCGAAGCAGGCCGCGGGATAGGCCGAATTGGGCCCAGGCCGGCCGGCCCAGCCCAATTCGGGGCCCAATCGGCCTCTCCTTTGACCTAATTGCTTCTCAGGCTATAAATAGCCCCCTGACCGAGAGCCACGCAGAACCGAAGTCGTAATCCGCCGCCGAGGAGCAGAGAAGCTTGAGGGACACCATCTCGGAGATGAGGGTCGTGCTAGTTGTCTAGGGTTTCCCTGGCCGACGTGGGAACCTTGCATGGAAGACCACGTCGGAGCTCCGGAGTGAGGATCAAGATCGAGGTAGGATCCCGGTGGTGATCTTGTTCATGTAATCATTCATGGTGAAGTTTGTAAGTGAATCCGATTTCTAGCGATCAAGTGCCTTCTCGATGATTTTGTTTTCTTCTTGGTTTTGCTTCTTCTACGATCTAGTCTATAGCTAGATTACATAGGGTGCTCTTGTAGCCGCGGTGGCTAGAGGTGCATACCGGACCGGCCAAGTGATTTCAACTTGTTCTATCGAACTCGCCCTAGACTACCCGCATGAATAGGGATACGTTGTGACAGAACGGGGGTTCCGAAAGGCGGGCGTTTTCGGAGTCGGATGGAAGGCCACGATTTAAAGATGCTTTTAATGAGATTCGCTTTTCTATCTTCATTTATCTTGTTTGGAGCTACAACATAAGCATGATCTAGATTCTCTATATTGGTTATCTCTTGCTTTCTCTTGTTACCTCTTTAGTAGATTAGATTAGATTCGTTTACTTGATCATATCTTAGATTAGATGCATCTTTGTTCTTCAATAGATAGCTTTACCTTGCTTTACTAGATTGAATCCTTGCGTTGCACATTGTTCCACGGATTCGATACCTTGGGTTCACCACTCGAGGGAAGAAGGGTCCCTTGACTACGACGGGAGACTTGTCCGCTTGCAAGTCATAAACGAACTTTGATACAATTATTAACCGTCAACAAGCCCCTTTTTCTGGCGCCGTTGCCGGGGAACAAGCAATCAAGATCCGATCTAGTATCGCTTATCTTTCAGTTTTTCTTTTGATTTTTCTTTTGCATCTTTTATGTTTGATCATCCTCAAAAAGAAAAAAAAATTCAATCTAATCTAGTTTTGATTAACCCTAGTTTTTATGTTTAGATTTTTGTTTTATTACTAACCCTAACCGGAGATGGTTGGCTACCTCTCCATGAAACCCAAACTTTTTTGTGGATGATCTAGGAAAACTTTACAGGCAACGGAGACGTGCAACACAAGCTAAAGGGTTGGAAACCGTAGATTCAAAAGTTGAAGTCGAAGGACCGTCGAAATCTCCAAGGGAATCACCACCTCCAAGTCCAAAGGAAGATCAACCTCAACCACCGGAGCGCAAGATCAAGCTATGCACCCCGGACATCGTTGATCTACCTATCATAAACCTTCAAGACGCCGGGAGGCCGTTCAAGATCAAGGTCTCAACTATCCGCATGACGATTGCGAGAGCTGAATGCATACGAGCCAGATTCCTTGAGTGGCATATCGGTTTACTCAAGAGGAGGATGGAGAAGATGGAGATGGATAAAGAAGCTCAACACCTAAAGGCCGCCGAAGCAAGATCCACATGCAAGGAGTGTGTGGAGTACGACCATGTCCAAGGTAACCCCGATTTAATGCAAGTTCGTCGATTCAAGTTTTGGTTCCTCTGCACAATTCAAGGACTTGATGGACGAGCAAGCTAAGATCAACAAGGACGCCGTCACTAAGTTCGAGGCTATGGAGAAAATATTGAAGAATTTAGATGGCAAGGTGACGGAGGTCGGAAGCTCCACATGTGAAGTGTTCATCGTGAAGATGCTAGAGACGCAAGTGGGACAACTTGCCGGGCGCCCGATGGGCAACAAAGAAGAATATCCGAGACAACTCCAAGGTCCCAAGACGGCGAAGGCTACTCAAGCTCACTCGGGAGAGATGAAGGATCACCATGAAGATCACAACCGAAGACCGGAGTTCGAGATGCCGAGCCACAAGGAAGTTGTTGCATCCGTCAAGACCAAGGGACAAAGCCAGCCTGTGAAGACCAAAAAAAAATTGACAAAGCCAAAGTGGGTACCCAAGATTGCAATGCCCGCAAAGAGCGTTGATCCGGAGTAATCAAGTGAAGAAGTCTAGCCATGGACTATAAACGAAGCGCTAGGCGGGAGGCAACCCGTTTCGTCGAGTCAAGAATAAGCTACCGGGAGGACAACCCGATTCCAGGTTTTTCGAGTCTTTTTAATAATTCAGTTTTGAATTTTACTACGCAAAACCTTAGACTTAGAATGGTTGAACAATATTAGAGACATAACTCTTGGTTGAATATTTTGCTTGATCATAAACCCTTTACATGAACCATCCTATGTGATTGTTTGCTTCTTTTTCGAGAAACCACAACCAAAAAAAAAATTTCAGAACCTAACTCAACCCTTCACCCTCATTATGGTGTTGTGGTTGACTTGTTTTTCATGCTAAAAACACACGAGTAGAGCCACGACTTGTATCTAGATGTTATTTAAATTTCAGCACGTGGTAGGACTCGCGTGAACCTAGAAACTTGATTTTTGGTTGGTTTAAAAATCCATATCCTTGGTTTCTCTAAGATTAGAATTTTTCTAAGCCTCACTTAATTCAAAATCTCTCTCATCTAATCAAAATTAGGACCTAAACCTATGCCCCCATGATCAAGCCGGGAAAAGTTTGCTCTCAACAATGAAGGCAAACAATACCGGTGAGACCGAAATCGACGTAGTCGAAAAATATTTTCGACTTACATTTGTTTTTAATGGTTTAAAAACTTCTCTAAATTTATGCTTGAGCTCTTGCATGGCTCTGAAAAATATTTTTAAATTTCGAAATTAGAGGAGTGCTTAGCCTTAAACACACTTAAAGGGAGGCAATCTAGTTAACCTAACCATGCATGCACCATGATACATCACGGGATGCCCCTCCAACATATTTAAACCACATGCAAAGTACAAGCATGGGGGGGCAGCCAAGGCTTTGTTTTGTAGGAATATCGTGGATGCATGTGAGGCAATGGAGTATGGAAGTGAGTCAAAGCGAAAACATCAAGTGGAAGGAGCAATAATGCAAGCGAAGGAGTGGACGGGAACATTTGGAAGGTGTACGCGATCACGAAGCAACATGAATGCACTAGAGAAGAACCGAGCCAAGAGGAGGAGAGAGGTAAGTCTTTCATCCAACTCTTTGTTCGAGTGCTCTAGTTTGTAGGCCGAAACCACCTTAGACTTAGCCATCCACCGCGTTTGTTTCGTGCAACAAATCACATCCTTAATCCACTCAAAGTCCAGACTCCAAAATAATATTTGTGTACCTTGTTACCGGGTGAAAACCCCGGATATATATTTGTGAGGGAGAGTGCTGCAATCATGGAGGAAAACTACAAGCCTTTTCACTGAAGAAGAAGGGATCATCGTCGTCTAAGCCATCAACCCCTTCGAGGAGGCACTCGGTTTCCGAGTATCCCCGGAGTGTGGAGGAGGACACGGTACCGCCGAGGAGGAATCGCACTCTTCTCCTTGGTGGCATGAGGGCCACACAAAACTCGTTTATTAGGTTTACCAAACTTCAATAACATATGGAGGAGCCGCCTGTCCAACCTCGCCACTTGACACGATCATCCGCTCCACCTCCATACGCTCCGCGGTATTCCGAGGGGTATGTCATCATGACGGAGGAGGAGGAGAAGAAGCTCGCTCACCTTAAGTAGAGGCTTGTAGCGAACGTCGACATCGATGACCAAGCTCTCCACATATTGGGTTTCACACGGGACACCGGCGCAATTCTCTAACGGAGTGTCGGCAAACACCCACAAGGAATTCGCCTAGGAACTTTTCATGACCATGGCGCATACCCTTGATGAAGGAGTGCTGAGTCTCTCATTCCGTTGGAGGGAGCCCACAAGTGGAGAAGAAGGAAGACATCGTCGGAAGGGTAACCTTGATCAATGATGCTATTTCTAGCACCTTGATGGGGTAATCTCCTTTCATCCATGGGTTGCAATCGATCTTGAGATGTAATCATACTTTGTTGGATTATCTATCTATCATCTTGTGTTGGAAATACTTTAATGCTTGAGGTTAGCTACCATGCCGTAAAGGGAGTAAGGGCTCTATCCTTCCTTGGATCCATTCAACACAATCCCTGATAGATTAGATTGGCTTTCATGTTCGAAACGATTACATGTTCTAGTATCATAGACCCATGGGCGAGTGTCCCCTATTTTCAAAAGGGAGCTCTGGAACAAGTATGTGCATGAAGGCACATGGGAAGGCTTTTGGAGTATGATCACGGGAAGAGACCATCAACGAAAAAAATACTATCCTGAACCCATTATCCAAGTGTGTCACTTTTGTGCAAGTGGATTTTTGGGAGAACAAGAGAGACAAAGATAACCAACACGGAGTTGAATTGGCTTTACTCGGCTTTGATTGCCAAGTGGCCAATAGACCCCACTCACCTATGATCAACCGGTGGTGTTGTTAGCAACATCGAGTTTGGAAGATATTGGTTCGGGGTGTTACCTCTCCATGTTGGCTATCTCTTTAAAACCGGGTATTACAAGGAACCCGAATCATCTCCTACCCGGGACTTCCCTAGGAATATATGAAGAAAGGAAAATATAAAAGTGAAGATGAGAGAGGAGGCTTCCAAGTGGCCTAGGTGAATTTGCCCGTTCCGGATTGAAGATTAAAACTTTTTCTTGAGGGGAAGAAGATTGGTTAGAGGAAGGACTTCTTGTGCCGACGAAGAAAAAAATAATAAAAGAGAAGGATTGTAGGAGAAGGATCTTCTATGGCCCAAGAAGGAGGTGCACAACAATATTATGTCCCACCATTGGGAGGAACCCCGGCGCCGCCGAGTTACTACGGTGGTGTACCAATGCAAGCATGGGGGAGTGGTGCAGCCATACCCCCACTATTTTTGCGGTGCCCAACGTAGCCTTTGCGGAGCCCTATGCACACCTTCCTCAACCACAACAAAATGTAGCCACCATTGGAGGATACGCTGCAAGGAACATGCAATTTATTGCAGCCATCCAAACCAATGCAAACCAAATGGGTGAAGGAAATGCAAACGTCGCTTTTGTGCTTGGACACCTTCACCTAGCACCGTCGGACAATTCATAGGAGGAGAGGCGCATTCCTATTACAAGTAAGGGTACAACAACCAAGACTTTCAATATCAACCACCGACGGAAGATTAGAGAGAGGAGGAGCTTTAGTTATCTTTCCTTTACCCCCTTTTCTTTAATTTTCAGCTTGTATGCGCCTTTGTTTGCGTAGTGTTTTCAGTTTTATTTTAATTTTCAGCATGTGTGTTAGTTTATTTTCAGCGTGTGTCTTAGTTTTTATTTTCATCATGAATAATGTCACCACCAAGTTTTTACCTTTGGTAAAGTTACAAAGTTTGTACCATGATGATATATGATTATAATTGCCGCTTTGTTTATCTTTGTAATTGATTTATGCATGTTTAACCTAGTGCTCTCTTAAAAATACAAATCTGAAATTATTTAAATGCTAGCTTAATCTTCAGCGGAGGTTATGATTAAAATAAAGACCTATAGTGTTTTATGTGCTCTCAAGTTATGAATAGATTAAAGATGTCTTTTATACTAAAAAATATTGCTAACCTTGTCACAAATATCACTTGTGTGTTGCTCAACCTATCCGAGCCTTATATATATTTGAGTGCATAAACTTTAGTGTACAAGATTTATTTTTGAGTGAGTTATTGCAGGCCATGATTTCTCTGGCCCGAGACTAAGAAGCTGGTCATTCCGTTTTTGCGTATCTATCTTTTTGCTAGCCTTTTATCCGTGCATTGTGTATCCCCGCATCGGAGATTTCACAAACCTCACCGGATATCCACCCTTAAACCAAATATCATCTTTTGTGATTACCTCCTTGACCACAACCTGTCGTTGAGAATGGATCATCAATTCAAGGAAGATCGCAAGACAGTGACGACATTGAAGATTTCAAGTATCTCTCCAAAGGAATATTATTACCGGTACCTACCTTATTTTTCGCCTCTTTGCTCGAGGACGAGCAACGTCTAAGCATGGGGGAGGAGGTAGGTACGGTGCAGTTTTAGAGTTCAAAAAGGGAGTATTTAAAAAATAATAATAATATAATGATGAAAGAAAAAAATCGGCAATATGCGTGACTTCCAAGGTGAAGGTCTCACAAGAAGAAAGAAATATATATATATATATATAATGAAAGAAAGAAAGAAAGAAAAGAATGAAAAATATGAGAAAGAGAAAAAAAATATATGTGCGTAAAGTGAACTCCCCGGTTCTCTAAGAGAGCATTCAAGGCTTCAAGTTAAAAAGATCCATTCTCATTTTCCAACCATGTGCAATCCGATAACGAGGACTTCCTTTGTGCCTCGGGATCACTTTTTGCCATTTGCATATGTCCACTCATCTAAAAGTGTGTGTATTTTTCTCTTTCCCCTCCTTGATTTAACATTATTTTCCAATGACCTTTTTGACGAGTCTCGGTAAGACCATGAGAAGCTTGTCTTGTTTTGACAACACCTCATTTATAAAATCTTGTTAGGACTAAACTTTCCCAAAGCTTCATATAAAGCTTACCACATATATATATATATATATGAGAGGGAAAGGAGTAGAATATATAGGCTTGAGAGACAAGTGAGATGAGAGTTCATGAGCAACATGCAAGGTGATTTAAATTTGTGAACTTGGTTTAGCTCTTTTCTTTATCTCCTTCTTTATTTCAAAAATTCTGAGATTTATTTAAACTTTGTGAGCATGTTAATACTTGTGGGATAAGCTTAATTAAATATCTGCCCTCCGTAGGGATGAAGGCTAGTACATTATGGAACTTTAACGAATTAAACTTTTGAGAGCATTATGTTTTTTTTCATGTATGATCAAGTGCAAGGTTTAAACATTGATGGGCAACGATGATATCCATCGAAGGCTTACTCGAGGACGAGCAAGGTTTAAGCATGGGGGAGATGTTGACGGTGAAAATCCGTCAGCCTAGCCATGAGTTTACCTTCGGTGTTGGCATGACTTTTGTATCTTATTCATTAGTACTAACCCCCGTGGTATAACAAGTTCACTTGTGCATGTCGGTTTTGGAGTTTAATGTTTATGCAGGGTTTTAGTGTTGAATACAAGACTTTCGGGATAAGTTCATTAAGCACATCATGACAAGACCTTGAAGCCCGATACAAGTCAAGCAATGAAGTGAACATGACTCCAAGAGCCCAAGGACCAAGCCCGAGAAGATGATAAACTCCGAGGACCGAACCAGAAAAGTGCTGAATCTTGCAAGACAAGGAGTTGAGTCCAATTCGGAGAGAAACCGACGTCAAGGGCCCACATGCAAAAGGGGAGAACATCTAGAAGTTGTGGGAAGCAACACCGGGCGAAGCAGCCGCGGGATGGGCCGACTGGGCCCGGCCGGCCGGCCCAGCCGGCCGGCCCAGCCCCAATTCGGGGCCCAATCGGCCTCTCCTTTGACCTAATTGCTTCTCGGGCTATAAATAGCCCCCCGACCGAGAGCCACGCGAACCGAAGTCGTAATCCGCCGCCGAGGAGCAGAGAAGCTTGAGGGACACCATCTCGGAGATGAGGGTCGTGCTAGTTGTCTAGGGTTTCCCTGGCCGACGTGGGAACCTTGCATGGAAGACCACGTCGGAGCTCCGGAGCGAGGATCTAGATCGAGGTAGGATCCCGGTGGTGATCTTGTTCATGTAATCATTCATGGTGAAGTTTGTAAGTGAATCCGATTTCTAGCGATCAAGTGCCTTCTCGATGATTTTGTTTTCTTCTTGGTTTTGCTTCTTTTACGATCTAGTCTATAGCTAGATTACATAGGGTGCTCTTGTAGCCGCGGTGGCTAGTGGTGCATACCGGACCGGCCAAGTGATTTCAACTTGTTCTATCGAACTCGCCCTAGACTACCCGCATGAATAGGGATACGTTGTGACAGAACGGGGGTTCCGAAAGGCAGGCGTTTTCGGAGTCGGATGGAAGGTCACGATTTAAAGATGCTTTTAATGAGATTCGCTTTTCTATCTTCATCTATCTTGTTTGGAGCTACAACATAAGCATGATCTAGATTCTCTAGATTGGTTATCTCTTGCTTTCTCTTGTTACCTCTTTAGTAGATTAGATTAGATTCGTTTACTTGATCATATCTTAGATTAGATGCATCTTTGTTCTTCAATAGATAGCTTTACCTTGCTTTACTAGATTGAATCCTTGCGTTGCACATTGTTCCACGGATTCGATACCTTGGGTTCACCACTCGAGGGAAGAAGGGTCCCTTGACTACGACGGGAGACTTGTCCGCTTGCAAGTCATAAACGAACTTTGATACAATTATTAATCGTCAACAAAGTGGCTGTGGCATGGAGGGCAACCACACTACTGAGCAGTGCTACCAACTCCGGTGAGCACTCAAAGACACCCAGACCCACGACCTCCTCACGACAAGAAGGGCAAGAAGAAAGCCGACGAGGGCAACTACGACTTTCAAGAACCCGACAAGATGGTGAATGTCCTCTTAGGCGGACTACCCAACAGACGGTCTCAAAAGGCCACCCGACAAGAAGTATTGAGCATTGAACCAGTGGTCCCGACACCTCTTAGGTGGTCGGAGGTACCCATCACCTTCTCCCGCACGGATCAATGGACAAGCTTCTCTGAGCCAGGGCGTTTCGCACTCATCCTAAAACTAGTAGTCGCGGGCTCCAGACTCAACAAGGTGCTCATCGACGGTGGAAGCGGGCTCAACGTCCTTTTCACTAAGACCTTGAAGAAGATGAAGCTCGACATTACCCACATGCTCACCAAGAGTACATCGCCTTTCTACAGCATTGTCCCTAGTAACGCGGCTATTCCATTAGGCTCAGTGGTCCTGCCAGTTACCTTTAGGGAGACCAGGGAGAACTGCCACACCGAGTACATTAAGTTCAAGGTTGCGGACTTCGAGATTTCCTACCACGCCATCCTCGGCAGACTGGCTATCGCCAAGTTCATGGCAGTCCCTCACTACACCTACTTGGTACTCAAAATGCCAAGTCCTGCCGGAGTACTCTCATTACAAGGGGACTTGAAGATATCTTTTGAATGCGACACAAAAGCTGTAGAACTCGCAGCCACTAATCAAGTAACGAACGCGATGATGGAGATCTACATTGCGTCTAAGAACCTTGCCCCAACAGAACTCGAGATCCTAGAAAAGACTAATACAGCTAACAAGCCTCAACCATCTGAGGAAGTGCAAGTCAAGGCCATCGACCTTGGGACAAGCGACAACAGCAAGACTACCTCGATTGGGGTGGGTCTTGACCCAAAAAAGGAAGACGCGCTCGTCAGCTTCCTCCGGGCTAACCGAGACATCTTCGCCTGGAAACCTGCGGACATGCTAGGGGTGCCCAGAAGGCTAATCGAGCATTCACTCAACGTCGACCCTAAAGCTACCCCCAAATGACAGCATCTCCGCCGTTTTGCCGATGACCGACGGGATGCCATCAAGAAGGAACTCGCCAAACTACTTGCGGCCGGCTTCATCAGAGAGTCTTCCATCCTGAGTGGCTCGGCAATCCCATCCTCGTCCGCAAGAAGAACACAAATGAGTGGATGATGTGCGTTGACTACACTGATCTCAACAAACACTGCCCCAAGGACCCCTTCGGGTTGCCGCAGATTGACCAGGTCATCGACTCCACGGCGGGCTGTGACCTGCTCTACTTCCTCGACTACTACTCTAGATACCACCAGATCGCCATCAAGGAAGAAGACAGGAGAAGATCGCGTTCATCACCTCGTTTGACGCCTACTGCTACACAATGATGTCATTCAGGTTGAACAATGCCGACGCCACCTATCAGCAAGCTATCCAGGCCTGTTTCAAGAAGCAGCTCAACAAGAACTTCGAAGCCTATGTGGATGACGTGGTCGTCAAGACTCGAAACTCCGACACGCTCATCGCCGATCTTGAAGAGACTTTTGCATCTCTGCGGGACTTCCAGTGGAAGCTCAACCCCAACAAGTGCGTCTTCGACGTACCCTATGGGAAACTACTCAGCTTCATCATCAGCCATCGCGGTATCGAAGCCAATGCCGAGAAGATCTCCACCATCACCAACATGAAAGCTCCCACCGGCATCAAAGACGTGCAGAAGCTCACTAGGTGCATGGCGGCCTTGAACAGATTCATCTCGAGGCTTGGGGAATGGGGGCTACCTTTCTTCAAGCTACTCAAACACCAAGAGAAGTTCGTGTGGACCCCAGAGAGGCGTATCAAGCCTTGGCTCAGCTTAAAGACTTCCTGTCCAAGCCAGTAGTCCTCACGACTTCTCGCAAACAGAAGCAGCTATTGCTCTACCTTGCTGCGACTATCCATGTGGTCAGTACTGCCATCATCGTTGAACGGCAAGAAGACGGCCAAGCCTACCTAGTCTAGCGATCTGCTATCATCATTGAACGGCAAGAAGACAGCCACGCCTACCTAGTCTAGCGACCAGTCTACTTCGTCAGCCAGGTCCTATCAGAGTCAAATGCACACTACCAGCCAATGCAAAAGCTACTCTATGCAGTGCTCATTACCTCGCGGAAGATACAACACTACTACCAGGAGTACTCAATTACCGTGGTCACCGACTACCCGCTCGGTGACATCTTACGGAACTAAGACGTTACTGGAAGAATCTCCAAATGGGCAGTCGAACTTGGCGCCCTCAACATCGATTTCAAGCCATGCATAGCCATCATGTCTCAAGTTCTAGTCGACTTCATGGCAGAGTGGCGGGAGAATCAGCTACCAACTCCAACCGAGCGACCAGAGCATTGGGTGATGTCCTTTGACGGTTCACTCAAGCTCTAGGGCGCAGGTGCAGCGGTACTCTTGATCTCTCCAAAGGGCGAACAACTCAAGCATGTCCTGCAGATCTTCTGGAAGGTCTCAAACAACGAAGCCGAGTATGAAGCTCTATTACACGGGCTCCGCCTCGCAATATCATTGGGCATCAAGCGACTACTAGTCTACGGCGACTATGCGGTGGTCATCAACCAAGTCAACAAGTCTTAGGATCGCAATAAGGAGAACATGGACACCTACTGCCTAGAAGTCCGCAAGTTCGAGAACAAATTCTACTGTCTCGAGTTCCATCACGTCGTGTGTGACAACAATGTTGCAGCGGACGTCCTGTCGAAGCTTAGTTCTACTCGCGCACAAGTACCAGCAGGAGTCTTCGTCCACGAGCTTCATGCACAATCCATCCCGAAGCAGGTGCCCATGACCACTGACCCAGCGCCTTCTCAAACTGTCCAAGAGGTCATGATGATAGACGTGGACTGGCGACAACCCTTCATCAACTACATCCACGAGCAGAAGGTTCCCTCAGACAAGAACTAGGCCGAGCAAATCGTTCGTCGAGCCAAGTCCTATGTCATAGTCGGAGACAAGCTCTACAGGCGGGGTGCCACTTCTGGAGTACTCATGAAGTGCGTTCCCCGAGAAGAAGGCAAGGACATCTTGGAGGAGATCCACAAATGCGTCTGCGGCAACCACGCGTCTTCCCGCACGCTGGTCAGCAAAGCTTTCCGACGAGCTTTCTACTGTCCCACAACTCTGGGTGATGCTGAGGAACTCATGAAAAGGTGCCAAGGGTGCCAGTACTTCACCAAGCAACAGCACGTCCCAGCCTACAAGCTAGTCACCATACCACCGACCTGGCGTTTCGCTTGCTGGGGGCTCGACATGATTGGGCCCTTCCAACTGCGCTAGGAGGATTCAACAGGGTTTTGGTGGCTATCTACAAGTTCACCAAGTGGATCGAGGTCAAGCCGGTCACCT
The DNA here is from genome assembly GCA_947561735.1 of Cenchrus americanus. Classification (NCBI taxonomy): domain Eukaryota; kingdom Viridiplantae; phylum Streptophyta; class Magnoliopsida; order Poales; family Poaceae; genus Cenchrus; species Cenchrus americanus. The sequence goes on from OX387242.1 coordinate 197,718,202, forward strand.
GCCCAAAGGCTGACAGGGTACTCGACTTCTTAAATGAGCTCGTGCATCACTAAGGACTACCCCAACGCATCATCACAGACCTGGGTTCCAACTTCAACAATCACCAGTTCTGGGAGTACTGCGAGAACAGCGGGATCGACGTCTGGAATGTCTCAGTCGCCCATCCTCAGGCCAACAGACAAGTCGAACGTGCCAACGGGATGGTACTCGACGCTCTCAAGAAGCGACTGCATGACGCTGCTAACACAAAAGGGGGCAAGTGGATCAAGGAACTACCCAATGTACTCTAGGGGCTTCGTACACAACCTACCAAGCGGACAAGGTAATCACCTTACTTCTTGGTCTATGGCTCCGAAGCTATCTTACCTGCCGACGTAATGTGGGAATCGACGGCAGTAGAACAGTACGATGAAGGCATCTCAGAAGACATCAGACGAGTTGATATCGATGGACCCGAAGAAGCTTGCTGCGCCGCCCTCGTCCAGTCAACAAGGTACCTAGAGGGTATCCGACGCTACCATGATCGCAACGTCAAGAAACGCACCTTCAACATTGGTGATCTAGTCCGCCGCCGCATTCAGAGCACGGAAGGACTATACAAGCTCGGCTCGCCATGGGAAGGTCCCTTCTCAGTATCCAAGGTGAACAGACTAGGCTCCTACCACCTCTAGACGCTTGAAGGTGATGACATCAGCAACTCGTGAAACATCGACCAACTCTGTCGATTCTACGCGTAGTCTCTCGACTACTCTGGGGTCCAAGTCTATACGACTACTCCTGGGCTCCTCGTCGTAAGCGGCCTCCTGCTCTAGGCACTAGTCTCTGGACTACTTCACTCCAAGATCCAGTGTCACCAGCTACTAAAAGATCTCGAGCTACTCAGAGCATCAGGGACTCTAGTGGCGGTCTCTAAGACCATGTACTCTAGATCCAGCCTATACAACTACTAACAGATCTCCAGCTGTAAGCGTCCATAGGTCCTAGCGCCATAAGCGGCCTCCGGGTCTGGGCGACTACACTTGTAAAACGACCCTAGCCATCCAGGTGTACTCTTATTTCAGTAATAAAGTTTGATTTCCAATCAACTCATTTACTATGCCTCCTGGTAAGGGATAAACTGTCGAGAACTACTACTCACGACACTTCCATGGTTGGGTACTCCGCACATTTAACTTCTAAGTAGCACAAGACCACTTGTCGGTGCGGAATGTAGTCCCAACACTAACTAGTAGTAAGCGCCAAGGTCAGTCCCTCGATGGTCGGTGCTAAGCAACTAACGACACTTAGTTTATCCTGGTTCCGGCCGGGGCCGTACGTCCAGCAGGGGTGTGCTCGAGGCACTATATTGCTTTGCACCGGGGTGCCTGTAGTGGGGCGGCTACAAGCAAGGCGGGAGAGGAGGCGTGGCCTCCAAGTCCCAAGCGGACTAATTGAGGCGAGTGCCAATATCGTGGGAGATGGGGCGTGTGTGAGTTGTTTTTCTGTCTGATCGTGTCCACTACGGCAAGGGGGTTCACCTTCCTTTTATGGACCAAGGAGAGGGTGAGTTACAGGCATGCCGCACTGTTTGGCTACATGGGGAAGTGAAGGACCGATACGGCGAACCAGAGAGGGGGGGGGAGTGAATGGGAGCCGATAAAAATTCTTCTTGAAGGAGATGAAAACTCCAACAAGACGAACGCGGCTTCCAACACACGTCTCCGACTCACTACCAAGGTTGGTCAAGCCCACGCAGCCACTGGAGTGCCACTGGACCTAGGAACCAACACGCAACCTTCCGACCCGACAAACGCAGCGGAAAAACCAAACCTCGAGTCTACAGACCCACACCGGTCAGACCGGTGAGCACCACCGGTCAGACCGGTCCCTGCAGGTGAACCTGAGCAACTTCCACTAAGTGGCTCTACACCGGTCAGACCGGTGAGACACACCGGTCAGACCGATGGCAGCCTGAAAGCCCCCAAGACACCAAACAAGCCAACCGACCACCAAACGGACCCAAACTCGAAACAGCAGCACCACGGGACAACAACGAACACACCAAGACGTTCACCCGAGCAAAAACCCACAAGGGCTCACACCGGTCAGACCGGTCAAGAGCACCGGTCAGACCGGTGTAGCCTGGGCAGCTCGGGATGAACAGCACCCGCGGGTCAACTCCCCCAAATCCAAATCTCGATCTCCCGAATCGCTCCACGGACTTGAACAAGACTTTAGGGATATCAGGAACACCTCATGAGGAGTCCATAGCCAAGTTTAATCCCACCAAATCTCGTCCAAAAAGGAGGAATCGAAGAAATCCCGCCGAAAGCACTTCCAACCCAAGAACTCAAGAAAACCCCAAAATCGAGCACTTTTACTCACGGATTTGGAAGGGGAATCACAGCCCAAAGAACCACGAAGGGTTCCCACAAATTTCCCCCATCAAATCCCCAAGAGAAAAGCCCCGAAAACACCCCAAAGAAATCACGAAGAGAGGGCTCCGAAAATCACCACCAAGAACAACCGAGGAAAACACATCCAAACCTTGAGGAATCACGCCGAATCATCTATACATGAAACACGGTTCGTACAAGGTCTAGCAAGCCGCCCGATCATCCATCCCTCTCTACAAGATCTCTCCGTGAAGCTCTCTTGCTAGTCCTAAGAAAAACCTAGAGAAAATAGGTGGAAAATAGGAAAACTAATGAGCTAGGGTTCCAAGAGTTGGCTGCCATCCCCTCACCTCTTGGGTTATATGGAGGCAACCGAATGTCTAAAATGCCCTTCTCTACTAACTAGGGATACAAGCCCCTCAAGGGCGGATTTGGAATTCTTGATGTCTTCACCATCGGACGGATGCCCCGCGACCGCACCTCGCGTAGCCTCGACGCAAGCCATGCGATCCCGACGCGTGTCCTCCGCTTCGAAGATTCCGGACTGCGTCGTCGCACACCGGTCGGACCGGTGCTCCTCACCGGTCGGGACCGGTCCCCACCGGTCGGACCCACCGGTCGAGCCGGCCCGGTGCCGCTGCACCTCCGTCTTCGGTTCTCCGGTCTTGGCTTTGTGGATCAACCAAGGAACCCAGTGGTTTTCTGGTGAACCACCGGAAACCCCACGAACTCGGTGTAGCCTCCGCCAATCTCCACTCATGACTTGGCTCCCACGTAGTCCCGGCTCGACCTTGGTTTTGAGGCTCAACCAAGAAACCGTCCACGACATCATCTTGCTGTTCATGCCACCATGCGGCCCGCACTTGACCCCACTAGCCATCGGGTCCCTCGAACGAAGCCTACTTGTCTTCTCCACACCTGGAGGCCTCACCGGCGACGACCTTTCGCGCTTGTTCTTCACCTGCACCAACACGAGTCAAACCGCAACCTGCACCTGCAATACTTAGCCAAGAATCAGTCCACACAACGTTGTCAATCACTTATCACACAAGGAAGCGACCATCCACCGGTCCTCGAACCACACATGGTCCTCAATCTCCCCCTTGATGAGTGCATTGACAACACCCACACGAAAGTAACAAGAGAGAAAAGAAAAAGAAAAGAAACGAACAAAAAGAAACTCCAACAAGCGATCGAAAGCCAAACAAAGGCAAAGAGCAAGATCACTTGAAGAAGACAAGTCTCGGACCCCTTAGGCAAGGGCAACGGCTCGACACATCCGAGACAAAGCAAAGCTCAAGCAGAGAGCGCAAACCACCAAAACAAAGCTCGAACAACCACAAAGAGCTCCCCCTGAACCAATGCACCTCCCCCTGGACGAATGCATGCAAGACACCACTTGAAACAGGGCAGCTGCAACAAAACAGCCCTGACCGGTCAGACCGGTCCACACCACCGGTCAGACCGGTGTGCAACATGTGTACGTAACCAAAGCACTCACACCGGTCGGACCGGTGACCCCGACCGCCGGACCGGTGCACAACAGAGCCCAGAAATGGCTCGAAACCACCTGAAAACCTTATAAACACGTCCAGCAAGCCATCTCAAGCTCAAACTTCTCCCCCTTGTTGGCAATGCATGAATCAAGCCTAAAATGCAAAACTTTCAACCTAGAGCTTCTCAAATAGACAAAATTCAACAAAGAATGCTACACATGTCCAAATGAGCAAGTTAGATACTCTACGGCTTCGTATTGATCTCAACTACATGATCACCAAGTTTCACAACCATTGGACGAAGCTAAGATGGATTTTGGCAATTTTGCGAAAAACTTGCCTCTCATGAGCAAAGTCCTAAACATGATCAAAGCATATCAAAATGGCAAAGCCACACAAACTTCATGCTAAGACAGCCATTCTAATCATAAGACCATCACAAACACCCACCAGCACCTCATGTCATGTCAAAGCCACCGAGCCATGTGCCTACTTCTATGTATGAGACACCTCATTGGTAGGCATCATGCAACGGTTTAGCACCCAAAGCAAATTAAATTCAGCACATATGACATGGGAGCATATTTTTCAAGCATTTTTCATTTCATTTGCAGATTTGTAAATGGTACATGAAATGTCTTTGTGACAAAAAGGAACTTATGCTCCTCCACAAGATAAATCAAGAGGGCTAAACATTCATGATGGCAAATGAGCCTTTGGCCCCATATGATCAATAAACTAGCCATCCAACCACAAATTAAGCATAGCAAGGCCACAAAAACATGTCAAGAGCATGTAAAGGCATTTACACATGAGAGAGCATACATGAGACATTTTTTCAAAAGCATAGCTATCAACCATGGATTATTCATCAAGATCATCAAGAGCTAAGCCAAACTAACCGTAGCATACCAAACAAGCTCACAAGACATATATCTCATTCCATGGTGAACAATGTATATGAGAGAAGCTTTTCCTAACCAATGCATATGATACAAAATGCATGCAATCTAAGATACAAGGATGCCTATACATCATGTTACATATGCCATGCCAAATGCAAGAAATGCACAAAGGAAAGCTATACATATGCTACAAACCGGCTCCTCGAGGGGAGGCAAAACGGGCTCGGCACCACCGGCAAAGAGAGCTCCCACACACCCAACTCAAGAAATCAAACACACACCAAGTTCCCCCCGCAAACGAGTGAAAGTTTCTTGATCTAGGGGTTTGGTGAAAATATCGGCTAGTTGGTCATGTGTGGGTACATGGATCAAAGCTATCTTTCCTTTCTCGACGTTGTCTCTCAGGAAATGATACCTCACTTCTATGTGTTTTGTTTTGGAATGGAGCACTGGGTTCTTTGCAACGCTTATGGCACTGGTGCTATCACATTGAAGTGGGACATGGGTATACTCCTCACCAAAGTCGCTCATGGTGTAGGTGATCCAAAGGAGCTGAGAGCAACAACTAGCAGCGGCAACATACTCGGCTTCGGTCGTGGATTGAGCAACACTCGACTGCTTACGGAAGACCAAGACACCAAAGAAGAACCCAAAACCGGCAAGTCCCGTAAGTGGACTTCCTATCCAACCGACACCCGGCAAAATCCGCGTCCGAAAAGCCATGAAGCGCCAAGGAAGAGGACGCAGTACCAAAGGCCGAAGTCGGGAGTGTGACGCAAGTACCTGAAAATTCGCTTCACCGCTTGCCGATGCGAAGTCCTCGGAGACGCTTGAAAACGAGCTCACAGACACACCGAGAACTGTATGTCTGGCCTCGTCGCCGTCAAGTAGAGGAGTGACCCGATCATGCTCTGGTACTCCTTCTGGTCCACGTGTTCACCTTCCTCGTCCGCATCAAGAGCTGTAGTCGTACTCATCGGCGTCGTCATAGCCTTGGAGTCCTCCATCTTGAACTTCCTCACAATGTCCTTGGTGTACTTAGCCTGGTGCACAAATGTTCCTTCCTTTGATTGCTTGATTTGTAGCCCGAGGAAGAACTGCAATTCGCCCATCATGCTCATCTCAAACTCCCTGCTCATATCATCTGCAAACCTCGCAACAAGAGAGTTAGACGAGCCACCAAAGACAATATCATCCACGTACACCTGCACAATCAGGATATCTCCGCCCGCCTCGGCAAAAACAAGGTCCGATCGACCTTCCCCATCTCAAAGCCTCTCTCAAACAAGAACCCCCTCAACCTCGCCATACCAAGCTCTAGGCGCCCGCTTCAACCCATACGAGCGCCTTCCTCAACTTGTACACCCGGTGGGGGTACTTCTCACTCTCAAACCCCGGAGGCCGCCTCACATACACTTCTTCCTCCAACACTCCATTCGAAAAGCACTCTTCACATCCATTTGGTGCAACTTGAACCCTTTAGCCACGAAAAGGCTAGAAGGATCCTAATCGCCTCCAAACGGGCTACGGGAGCAAAGGTCTCCTCGTAGTCGATCCCCTCCTTCGACCGAACCCCCCGGGCAACAAGTCTCGACTTGTTCCTCACAACCTCACCCTTCTCTCCCTCTTTGTTTTTCCACACCCACTTGGTACCAATCGGCTTACACCCCGGGGGGAGGGTCAACCAACTCCCACACCCCGATTCCTCTCAAAGTTCTCCAACTCCTCATGCATCGAGTTAACCCAATTGTGATCGATAGTGCGTGTCCAATGTCTTTGGGCTCGAAAGAAGCAACAAACGCAGCATGAGCAAAATGGGAATTGTTTCGAACCCTCGACCGTGTAGTGCGTTCATTCATGTCGCCGATGATCCTCGAAGCTGGGTGATCCACTTGAACTCGCCGGGGAGGTTCTCGCCTCGAAGCTACCTCTCCCTCAACATCAGCTTCTCCTCGTTCTTGATTTGTCGTCGTAGGTGTAGCAGAGGGTCCATCCATCATCGTAGTCGAAGTAGTGGGTACATGTTCAGCTGGGGGCACAGCACCGCCATCCTCATCATCACCATGTTCATGCTCCTCCTCCTGAAAGATCTCCTCGCCAAGCTCATCATCACCTGCACACTCAAAGACAAGCTGACTATGTGGCTCTGTCTCGTCGAAGGTTACCTCGCAAGTCTCCATGATTTGGTTAGTTTCAAGATTGAACACACGATATGCTCTAGAATGAGATGCATAACCAAAGAAAATGCCATCGACAGACCTAGCCTCAAACTTATCCAACTTCCTGCCTTTCTTCAGAATGAAACACTTGCAACCAAAGACATGGAAGTGACTCACCTTGGGTGTGCGACCATGCATCAACTCATAGCATGTCTTCTTCTTGTGCACTCGAGGTATATCCCGTTCGACACATAGCATGCGGTATTCACCGCCTCGCCCCAATACCTCCTCGGAGTCCTATGCTCATCAAGCATCGTCCGAGCCATCTCGCACAAGGTCCTCGTTCTTCCTTTCCACAACACCATTCTCGGGGAGGCGTATACGGACTCGAAAACCGGTGCTCAAGACCCAAGTCATGACAAAAGGTTTCAAAACGAGAGTTCCTGAATTCCGAGCCATTATCACTGCGGATAGCTCGTATGGCATCTCCGTGCCTCTCGTTCCTCAACCTCAAGACTAGATCTCGAACAAAACCAAACGTCTCCCCCTTATCCTCGAGAAAGAACACCCACGCATACCGAGAATAGTCGTCCACCACAACAAGGACATACCACTTCCCACCCGCAGATCGCACACGAGCTGGGCCAACAAGGTCCATATGGAGCAGCTCGCATGGACGCTCAGTTATCACATCGGTGAGAGGCGGGTGAGAAGAGGCCACCATCTTGGCATGCCTACACGGAGCACAAACCAACTCTTTCTCAAGCCTCAACCGTGGCAATCCTCGGACCAAATTGAGTTTACTCAAGCGAGACAAAAGGTCAAAGCTCAAGTGACCCAACTTCCTATGCCACTTCCACAACTCACACGAAGAACCATCCAAGAAACAACGCTCCACACCCGAAGACTGAGAAAAATCAGCACGAAACACCTGACCCTCGGGAACGACAATACAGACAAGGTCCCCTCGAGAGTCCACAATCCGAGAACCACCAGGCCGAAACAACACCTCAAAGCCCTCATCCAACAACTGGGACACAGAAAGCAAATTGTACCCCAGCGATTGAACAAGAGCAACACGCCTCGCAGTGATCTTGTCACTCACTTTTATCTCACCTTCGAAAGCACACGCCCACGCCCATTGTCCCCAAAGGTGATGTACCTCTTCGTCACCACCGGACGAGACTTGAGAACCACCCCCCGTCTCCGGTCATATGCCTCGAGCAACCGGAGTCAATCAACCAAATGTTCTTCAAGTCTCCCACCTGAAAATCAAAAATAGGCACGTGAGCGAACAAACAACTCAGCACTGGGGTTAGTACCAAAGGAGGAAAACCAGTGCCGAGCCATTTGCTCGAAAGTGGGGTTAGCACCAACCAAAGCATCTCTCCTACCAAAGCTACCTCCACGAACACCACCACGGTAACCACCCTGAGGGAGCCACCCCTCTTTGCCTGGAGGAGGACCAAAACCACGCAAGAATGCCCGTGGAACATCCTTCCTCTCCAACTCAACGCTGCGACTCCTCCAATCCCCGTATTGAGCACGAGGAGGAGAACGCCTAGCAAACTGACCACCTGCACCCTTTCCAGCCCAACCACCAGAACCACGACCACCAGAAACAACCCTCGCACCTGTACGAGCTCGAAACCCAAACAGCTGTCTGTCCAGGCCTGCACCGGTCTGACCGGTGCTCCACACCGGTCTGACCGGTGTGACTGGGGCGCAACACCACTGCGACCTTCTTCTCTCCCCAAGCCCGAATCGTCCTCACAATCGCCTTGCCCCCGGGCATCCGCATACGAGGCTCAAGTACACCATCGGAAGGGTGGTACTTGTCCTTGTTAGCCCACTCCTTCTCCATTCTCTCCTCACGCTTCCTCTTGAAGCAAAACTCCTCCTTATGGCCATCTCTCCCACAATAGCCACAATGGAACCTCACAAGCTTAGGCTTAGGCTTGGGATGTGGTCGTTCACTCGGTTTTCTCCACTCAAACCCTCCACCGGTTTCTCACCACTTGCCTTCTCACTCTCCTTCCCAAAGAACACTTTCCCCGAAGTGCTCACAAACTTGATAGGCTTTTGTAGATCATTTGTGGGTGTAGGAAACACGGGTGGAGCCGGGGTTGTGTCTAGTCGGTTCCTTAGATGGTTAGGTTTTGGTGGGAAATCATTTTTGTGGTGGGTTTTTGGTGGCTCCGGATATTCTCTCCACTTCCCTCACCAACCTTGTTTGCCCCAAGCCCCTCACCATCTTGCCTCTTAAAGGCCTCGATCATCATCCTCAACTGAGGCTCATGACCGGACAACCAACCCATCAACTTCCTCAAATCATCATTCTCATCCTGCAAACGATCAACATAATGTGCAAGCTCCAAATTTTTTAATGCATGCATTTCACAGGTAGAGCAAGATGTAGGCATGGGTTCCTTCAATTTAGCCTCGAGCGAACTAGTGTAAGCATGCATCTCATCAATCTTAGCATGCAAAACAGGGCAAGAAGTGCAAGCACCTAGCAAAGCAGGTCTAGACTTAAGCTCAGCCACTTCAACCCTAAGCACATCTAGTTCCTCACACTTGGAGGCATGCTTCTCCTTAAACAAAGCAAGATCAGCAAGGAATATGGAGCAATCAAAGACAATCATTCTCATCGAAACAACGGGGGCTAGCCTTAAGCGAATCAATCTCAAGCTTGCTATCAAGCACCCTGTGTCTCTAGATCAGCCACTCTAGTCCTAGCATCCTCGAGTGAAGCCCTAAGCTCTTTCCTCATTTTCTTGGCCTCTCTAAGCATATCATCACGGTTATCAAGCAAAGAGCCAAGCCTCTCATTCTCCTGGCGCAAGAAGGGAAGTTCATCACGCACCTCGTCGTCGGACTCAGAGTCCGAGTCGCTCTGTGTGCTCTTCTTGCTGCCGGAGCTCAACGCCATGGTGCAGAAGCCATCTCTCGCGAAGTAGCTCAGCCCGCTCAGGTTCTTGGACGACTTCTTGTTCTTGCGGCGATCTCCCTCGTCTTCGCTGCTGCTCGAGCTCGAGGTGGAGTACGCAGAACTGGAGTCGACGTCGCTCGCTCCAACCATCGCTCGGGCCTTGCCTCGGCCCTCCTTCTTCCTCGATCGTCGCTCGTCCTTGTACTTGTTCTTGTGCTTGCTCTTGTGGTCGCGCCTCGAACGGTACTTGCCATCGTTCATCCTCGGCTTGTGCTTGTAGGCGTCCTTGTTCTCGGCCTTCTCCGGGCCGGTCGGCGACAAAGTGTCCCGGCTTGCCGCACTGGAAGCAAGTCCTCGTGTTCCTCCTCATGTTCACACGGTTCTCGTGCAGCCTCTCGAACCGCCTCGTCAACAGCGCCAGCTCGTCCTCTCCAAGGTCATCAAACTCCTCATCTGGCATAGACATCAAAGAGGAAAATGAGAACATCCTGGTGGATGGGTTAGTGTTAGTCTTTCCTTTGGAACCACTAACGAGGGCAAGACTATGGGAATCAGTCGGTCCCTCGAGCTTGGCAGTCATGCCCCTATCCACCTCAGCCGACTTGAGCTTCGAGAAACGGCTCGTTCCCCGTCGAGTATCATACCTCTCCGACTCGACTATGGCCTCGAACTTTCCGCCCCATATCGTACGATCCAAAGAGTGTAAGAGCTTGACCGCTCTATCATGATCATCGTACGGGAGCACATCCACATTGGCCCTCATGTTGTTCACCACCACCGTGAACCTCTGAAACAAGGCATCGATGGACTCACCGGGGAGATGAGTGAAGTTCTCGTATTCTCTCCGGTAGGTCGCATACAACCGTGCCTGAACCTAGGCGTTCCCAACATGAGCCTCCTTCAACACCGCCCAAATCCTACAAGCCAAGTGCTCGGTGTGCAGCCGATCGAACTCAGGCTGACACAAAGCACGAAACAAGTAGTCGACCGCCTTATTGTTGGCGTCGAATGCGTCCCTCGACCCCGGAGCAAGGAAATCCATCGGCCGGACATAGCCCGTGTCCACCGTGACATCCCAAAGCAGGCCGACCCTTTCCGCGGAGGAACGCACCCATCCGCTTGCTCCACATCCGGTAGTTCTTGCCATCGAAGTGTGGAGGACCCGAACCCCGTTCCCGGTACGCCATCCTTGGATCTTAGGCTCGGTTAGAGTCAACAAAGACCCGAACCCGCTCCGATACCACTTGAAGGACCGATACGGCGAACCAGAGAGGGGGGGGGGAGTGAATGGGAGCCGATAAAAATTCTTCTTGAAGGAGATGAAAACTCCAACAAGACGAACGCGGCTTCCAACACACGTCTCCGACTCACTACCAAGGTTGGTCAAGCCCACGTAGCCACTGGAGTGCCACTGGACCTAGGAACCAACACGCAACCTTCCGACCCGAGAAACGCAGCGGAAAAACCAAACCTCGAGTCTACAGAACCACACCGGTCGGACTCGTGAGCACCACCGGTCGGACCGGTCCCCTACCGAGTGAACCCGAGCAACTTCCACTAAGTGGCTCTACACGGTCGGACCGGTGAGACACACCGGTCGGACCGATGGCGACCGAAAGCCCCCAAGACACCAAACAGGCCAACCGACCACCAAACGGATCCAAACTCGAAACGGAAGCACCACGGGACAACAACGAACACACCAAGACGTTCACCCGAGCAAAAACCCACAAAGGCTCGCACCGGTCGACCGGTCAAGAGCACCGGTCGGACCGGTGTAGCTCGGGCGCCTCGGGATGAACAAAGACCCGCGCGGTCAACTCCCCCAAATCCAAATCTCGATCTCCCGAATCGCTCCACGGACTTGAACAAGACTTTGGGGATATCAGGAACACCTCATGAGGAGTCCATAGCCAAGTTTAATCCCACCAAATCTTGTCCAAAAAGGAGGAATCGAAGAAATCCCGCCGAAAGCACTTCCAACCCAAGAACTCAAGAAAACCCCAAAATCGAGCACTTTTACTCACGGATTTGGAAGGGGAATCACAGCCCAAAGAACCACGAAGGGTTCCCACAAATTTCCCCCATCAAATCCCCAAACGAAAAGCCCCGAAAACACCCCAAAGAAATCACGAAGAGAGGGCTCCGAAAATCACCACCAAGAACAACCGGGGAAAACACATCCAAACCTTGAGGAACCACGCCGAATCATCTATACATGAAACAAAGGTTCGTACAAGGTCTAGCAAGCCGCCCAATCATCCATCCCTCTCTACAAGATCTCTCCGTGAAGCTCTCTTGCTAGTCCTAAGAAAAACCTAGAGAAAATAGGTGGAAAATAGGAAAACTAATGAGCTAGGGTTCCAAGAGTTGGCTGCCATCCCCTCACCTCTTGGGTTATATGGAGGCAACCGAATGTCTAAAATGCCCTTCTCTACTAACTAGGGACACAAGCCCCTCAAGGGCGGATTTGGAATTCTTGATGTCTTCACCATCGGACGGATGCCCGGCGACCGCACCCTGCGTAGCCTCGACGCAAGCCATGCGATCCCGACGCGTGTCCTCCGCTTCGAAGATTCCGGACTGCGTCGTCGCACACCGATCGACCGGTCCCCACCGGCCGGACCCGGCCGGACCCACCGGTCGGGACCGGTCCGGTGCCGCCTGCACCTCCGTCTTCGGTTCTCCGGTCTTGGCTTTGTGGATCAACCAAGGAACCCAGTGGTTTTCTGGTGAACCACCGGAAACCCCGCGAACTCGGTGTAGCCTCCGCCAATCTCCACTCATGACTTGGCTCCCACGTAGTCCCGGCTCGACCTTGGTTTTGAGGCTCAACCAAGAAACCGTCCACGACATCATCTTGCTTGTTCATGCCACCATGCGGCCCGCACTTGACCCCACCGGCCACCGGGTCCCTCGAACGAAGCCTACTTGTCTTCTCCACACCTGGAGGCCTCACCGGCGACGACCTTTCGCGCTTGTTCTTCACCTGCACCAACACGAGTCAAGCCGCAACCTGCACCTGCAATACTTAGCCAAGAATCAGTCCACACAACGTTGTCAATCACTCATCACACAAGGAAGCGACCATCCACCGGTCCTCGAACCACACATGGTCCTCAGGAAGTATGGCGTGCAGCGCCGCAGAGATGGCGGCCGTCATGACGGTCCTCGCTACGGTCTTGTCGTTGCGGCGTGTCCCGTACTGGAACAGGGGCGGCTTCGAGGGTGAAGGCGTAGTGGTTGGCCGTGGCGTCCTCAAACAGGCTCGAGGAAGTTGTTGACGGTGATCCGTACGGGGTACAATGACAGGCGTGGCAGTGTCTTGTCCCCGCGTGCTCAACAACGCCGGAGTTGTTGTAGCAATGCCCGACGTGGAGCTGAAGGCACGGGGGCGGCCGCACAGGACCAACAGTGGCGGGGATGGCGTCCCGCCGGCCTAACGTCATGGTTTGACCCTGCAGATTCACGAGAAAGCGGTTCGAGGGTGTGGCCGACCCCCCTTCAAGGGCGTGGCGTGTTAGCCGTACGGGAGTGGGCGGTACAGTTCCACGGAGCTGACACTGGCCATGTCGCACAGTCCCCCACAGTGGCGAGGATGGGTTCCCCCTAGGGAGTTGGCGGAACAGCGCCGGGGGCGTGATTCCCAGGCGCATAATGGCGCTGCTCTGCCGTGTCAGAGCATTAAATGCCCATACCCGCGTGCTGGAGCAGGTGTGCTCGTGAGGGGGCCTTGAGCGAGGCGGAGACGAGTCCTCGAGCGAGGCGGAACCTGCTCGAGGGAGCCTTTGACTGGGCCACTCCGGTGGCCCGTGGGGGCCATTGCAGAGTGGGCCATGCCCTGTGTGTGCGCTTAAGTGAGAGGTGTTTCGATTTGGTTTTTGCAGGTTTTAAGCAGGATTCCCCCGATTATTTAATGGACCCTCAGGGCTGTCCCCGAAAGTAGCCCCCGAGCATCTGCAGGTGTGCCGGCCAGGCTCCCGCGGATGCTGAGGCCTACTGATAGGATGTTCTTCCCCCCTGGTTGCCAATGCCTTCCGTGGGGCCGCGCCAGCGGACCCTCGGGTCTAGCCCCCGAAGCCCTGCAGGAGCGTGGGTGCTCCTGTAGGGGTTTTACCGCGGAATCTGGTCAGTGGGCGTGGTACATGTTCCAACCGGCGTCGGCGATGTTTCAGCCGGCTTCGGCGACGCACGCGCAACTGGCACCATTCGTGGCCGGTGCATCCCAGGAGGTGTAGCCGCGCGTTGAGCCCCCGAGCCCGGGCCCATTCGAGGTGATCGGGGCGAGCTCTTCGACTTGTTTTTAAATGCGCCCTCGCCGTCCCTCCGCGGGACGGAGGGTGAGGTTTCCGCAACCCCCATCGATCGGGTCGCAGATTGCAGATTCCTCATCGAGCTGTTAGCGGGTGGTTCAAGTGGACGCCTATGCCCCGTTCGATAAGGGTAGGCTGCGCGGTCCAGAGACTCGTCCATTAAAGTGCTTGCATGGGTTTCCTAGGTGGCGCTCGGTCCCATTCGCTAGGGACCGAGGGCGCGAAAGCTCTCCCTCGGTGGGATCCCCCCAGCTAGCTGCCTTCGCTGGCTCTCGAACACGACATGTGGGGCACCCTCGAGTCGGTGGGCTCGAGGAAAGGCTCGAATGCGCGTGCCCTCGTCATCCCTGACTCTGGTGATCTGGGGCGCCTGTTCGAACCCATCGAGGGTCAGGCTTCGAACCTCTGATCAGTAGGGCCGTACGGGGTAACAGCCAAGTGCCCCCGTCTTTCGCATCTGCAGGTTTCGAGGGTCCCTGGCCATGCCAGTTCTTGAGCCGTTGATCACTAGTTTTTGTGAATCAAGGGCACATGTGGCGCCCGTTTATTTCAAACGGGCTTCGAGGCCACTGGTCAGTGTTCGCACCCTTCGAGAGTCGCATTTATTTGAGCCAGTGGCTCGGGCTGCTCGAGGGTCTTCCTTAATTGGTAAGGGACAGGGCCATTTAATGCCCGCAGTCGCGGCTATAGTCTCGCGCCGCGGGCACGCCTTTTCAGGCGCCGCGGCCGCGCGCGTAGTGGGCGACGTGGGCGGGCGGACGTGACCGCCCGCCACGGCCCTCCGGTTACCGCGCCATGATGATGGCGCGCGTGCGGTTACGTGGCCGCCGCGGTCGTGGTGGGCCCCGCCTGTCAGTGTGCGAGCGCTTCTCCTACAGTTAATGTGCGCGGGGCGTGCGCTCCGGAGGGCACGCCTCGCGGCCTATAAATCTGATAGGCGGGGAAGGGGCGGTTTTTTACCTTTGCACTTAGCGTTTGCTGTTCTTGCCTCTTGCGCTTCAGCCCCCGAGCCATTCTCGCCATTGCACTTCTGCTCTCAGAGCTCTTCTCGCTTCCGGTTCCCCGCTCTCCCGTCCGCTCGCATGGCTCCCCAGCAGCCTCTCGTCATCATCGACCCGCCAGCGTGGGAGCGATCGACGGCGACACCGCTGGCCCTGGGCCAGCTGGTGGCTGGCGGCCAGATAGCCGCGAACGAGGATGGGCAACCGGCCGAGTGGATCGTGCCGTCGGAGAGGGAGCGAGTGCCCAATCCTCCGTACGACTACGTGGTTAGCTTCATCCGCCTCCATGAGCACGGCTTCACGGCACCGGCGAGCCTCTTCATGCGAGCCCTCTGCTACCACTACGGCGTGGAGCTTCATAACTTCGCACCGAACGCAATTTCGCAGGAGGCCACGTTCATCGGCGTCTGCGAGGGCTTCCTAGGGATCCTCGTGAACTGGGATCTCTGGATCCATATCTTCCACGCGGAGCTGCACACGCTGCCGACGTCGGAGCCGAGGACCCGCCGTGCGACGCGCGCCGGCGGCATGTCGCTCGCCGTGCGGACCCAGCGCAAGGAGGAGTACATCCCCAGCACGATGACCACCAACAACGCGGATTGGGAGCGAGGATGGTTCTACCTCCGCAACGCCGAGCCCGGCCTCCCCCCTACACCGGCAAGGTGCTCCGTGAGAGGGCCGCCTCCTGGTACCATGGGGTGTCCCCGCCCCAGCACCAGGCGCGGCTGGATTCGCTCGTGGCCGCGCTGAAGGAGCTGGCAGGCCGCGAGCTGACTGCGGGGTGTGTCCTCGCCAACCTCCACCACCGGCGGGTTGTCCCCTTAATGGAGAGGCCGCTCCGCATCTTCGAGATGACCGAGATCGCGGACCCCGTCGCGTTGGCGAGATCGCGGTTGCTGTCGACCCCCTTCCCGCGGGCGTTTGCAGACACCCGGGCGCAGCGCGCCATCGACCCCAAGTCGGGGCGCTGCGACGACATGGCCCTGTGGGCGCTCGAGATGCTCCCCACCGGCCAATTGGTGAGCAGAGTTCCTGATTTTGTTTCCAGTCTAGCCAGTTTTCCGAGTTGTTGACGCATTTTAATGCTTTGCCCGACCCCTGCAGATGGTGAGGGTGAGCCCCGCGAAGTCCGAGCCGCCCACCCCCCGCTCCCGCGCGCTCGCGCACGCGGCGCAGCGGCGAGAGCGGGAGCGGGTGTCCCGCAGGAGGGAGCGTGCGACACGACACCGGGAGCGTCGCGAGTGGAGGAGCGAGGAGTTCCGGCTGCGCGAGCAGCAGGGGCTCTCCTCGCCGGGGACCGAGGAGTACTCGTCATCGGACGAGGAGGAGGAGGAAGAAGTTAGGGAGCATGTCCTCCCTGACAGATGGGAGCATGTCCTCCCTGACAGATGGGAGCCTGCTGCCCCGTCACCGGAGCCGGCTCCGGTGGCAAGAGAACCATCACCTGGGGCGGGCACGGAGGCGTCCGCCGCTAGGCGGTCAGCGACGGAGGCGGCGCGGGCCGCGGAGGCGCCGTGCGCGCCTCGGAGGTGTCCGCGCGCGCGGCGGAGATGGCCGGGAGGTGCGGCGGCGGCCGCGCCGCCGCACCCGCAACGTCGGCGGGGGCCTCGTGGAAGAGGAAGTGCGCCTTCTCCTCCTTGAGATTAGGAATTGTCCTTCGAGGGGTCGCGTGCCCGTCAGGCAGGAACCTGGCGGCTTGTTTTCGTGTCTGGAGGGCGGCGCCAACCGTGCCTCCCCACGCACCGGCCAAGGTGCTGAGGGCAGATGCGTCCATCCCAACTCGGCGGCGTTCGTCAAGGGCGCCGCGGGCGGGAGCGAGCGCGGCGGCAACGGCGAGCGAGAGCTCGCAAGGCGCGGCCGAGGCCTCGAGGCCACGGCCGGTGGTCTCGCCCGCCGGCGGCCGCAGCCGGCGGTCGCCGAGGAGCGGCGGGCGCCGGTCGTGGTGGAGGCGCAACAGGCGACGGCCGAGGCGGAGGCGCGGAAGTCGGAGGAGACACGGCCGGTGGCGCCGATTGTAGTGGCATTGCCGGCGCCGTCCGCCGTGGAGAGCTGTCCGGCGCCCGCGGCCGCCGAGACGCAGTGGAGGCGGCGGCCGCAGCGAGAGTCCGCGGCCACGCAGGCGCGGTCGGAAGTGGTCGTGGAGGCGTGGCGAGAGCCCGCCCCTCGCCGGCGGCCTCCCGGGCGATGGCGGTGGAGATCCCGGACGACGACGTCCCGCTGCCTAGGTGGGACCAGTGGGCAAGCCTGCCCACGCCAGCCCCCGAGCCCCAGGCGGGAGCGCTCGTTATACAGTGGGACGACCACATGGTGGCCGGGAGCCGGGGGCACGGCGCCGAGGCTTCCTCTTCCCGCGCCGGCCCCCCTACTTCGGGATAGGGGCACGTCGACGAGCCGCCCACCTTTGCCGACGCCCAGGAGGAGTAGTAGTTGTGGGAGGAGCTCCGCGATCACGGCGCCTCGCTCAACCGAGCGTTGAACGAGGCGCTGCGGATCCACGGCGGCCCGGTGTGGCGTGTTTTCCAAGTAAGGCGCTGTTGCCTTTTTCTTCGATTTCGTCGCTTCCGTGTTTGTTCCTCGCGGCGCGGCGCTTACCGGTTTTGGTCTGTTGGCGGAAGGAGCTCAAGCACCACGCCCGCGATAAGTACGGCGCCTTCGACCGAATGAGTGCCGAGCTTCGCCAGCTCCGGGAGCAGCATGACGCCTTGGACGCGCTCGCGGAGGCCTTGAGGACCCAAGACGGCTGGCTGTCGTACCGGGCGGAGGCCCTGCGCGACCAGCTCCCCCGCCATCGAGCGGATTTGCACAGCCCTCATCGATCGGGATGAGGAGCTGCAGCAGGCGCGGGGGGATCTGGAAAAGGTGCGCACCGTGGCATCCGACTGGGAGACGGAGGTGGGGACCGTCCGGGCCGAGAACCGGAAAATCCGCACGTGGCTCCAGGAGGCGCAGTCCCAGCAGAGCTGGGCCGAGGAGAGGGCACGGGAAGCCGAGCAGAAGGCCAAGAAGGCCGACGAGTTGAAGGCCGCCCTCGACGCCAAGGTTGTCGCGCTTGCGACGGCAGAAGAACAGCTCCGGCAGGAGCGCGCCGCCCACCAGGAGGCTAAGGGCCAGCTCCAGCAGGAGCGGGCCGCCCTTGCTGATGCCCGGTCGACGCTCGAGCGGGAGCGCACCGCTTGCGAGACGGCGCAGAAGTCGCTGGAGGAGCGGGACGCCGACGTTTCAAGGCTCGACGGGGAGCTGATAGCCCTCAGCATCTCGCACGCGGACCAACAGCGGTCCCTGGAGGAGCAGGGCGCCACTGTCGTCAGCCTGCAACAAGAGGTTGAGGCTGAGCGCCGCGCTCTCGAGGTGGAGAAGAAGCAGGTTGAAGGTAAGTCGCCGCTTTGTTTTTTGTTTTGCTGATCTTCCCTTCGAGGGTTCGTTCCCCTTCTGATTTCTTTCGCTTGTGACGTTCAGGCCTGCGCACCGCGCTGGGGCACGCGACCAATCGGGCCGAGACGCTGCAGGCCGCCTACAACTCCTCCGAGCAGGAGCTGGTGGAGCTGCGTGCCGCAGCCCTCGAGACCTGCCAGGCCGTCGAAGAGGGCGAGGCGCAAGCTGGAAGCTCGTTGGCCAGCCGCCTGCGCGCCCTCGGCGGGCATGTCTCTGGGCGCATGCGTCGCGCGCTCCACCTAGGCATCCAGAAGGCCCTCGGCGTGGTACGCTCCCACTACGAGGTGAACCTCGAGGCCGTGGCGTCGGGCTACGTCGTCCCGGAAGGCGTCGAGGATGAGGCGGCGATGGAGCAGGCAGACGCGCTCGCCGCTGATGCTGTGGAGGCGCTCACCGAGGCGTTCTCGGAGTTCCTGTTCCCAGACGCTGCCGACGGCGACGAGCCTCAGGCCTGAAAACCTGCTGGGCACTAGGCCCATTTTTGTTTAGATGTCAGTATCTTGGCCGTGCCGCCGTGTAAGTGGACAAGTGAAATTTGTGGGATATTAAGCACTTGTAAATTTAAGCGATGCCTTTTATTTATTGTTCCTTTCTGTTTTTCCTTTGCCCGTGCGAATTTGGGTTGGGAGAGTTCGATTTCGTGAGCGATCCGCTGGGCCGGAAGCAAGAGAGAAGGGTCGTATCCTCGTGGAGGCGTAGGCTGTCTCTGACTCGCGCGTCCTTTCCGCATGACCATCCACGCCCAGCCTTGGTTCGCTCGAGACTTCAGTCAAAACGTACTTGGCGCGTTCACAAGTTAGATTTTGCAAAAAAATGGGACCATTTTTTGGGGGGATGCCCCCCGCAGTAGCCCCCGAGGGTGACTTGGTTTTCAGGGGAAATCCGAGTTGCCCTTTGACTTTATTGAATTGCTGTTATTTTTCATTGCGCTGCCAACTGGGGTGTTGGGCATGTATTTTACAACAAAGACTTGGAAATCCTAGCTAAGGGTAGAAGCGACGTAGCTGCTGGATGTTCCAAGCGTTGGTGAGTTCTTCGCCGTCCTCGTTGGCTAGCTTGTATGTGCCTGGCTTGAACACCTTCACCACGACGTAGGGTCCCTCCCACGGAGGTGATAGCTTGTGGAATCCTCGGTTGGCTTGGCGTAGCCTTAGGACTAAATCCCCTTCGCTGAAGTCCCGCCGGCACATCTTTCGAGCTTGGTAGCGCCTTAGAGGCTGCTGGTATCTTGCGGAGTGCATCAGACTACGAGGCGCGCTTCATCCAACTGGTCCAGTGAGTCCTCGCGGGCTCGCTGGTTGGTGTCTTCATCGTAGCCTCGCACTCTGGGTGACCCATATTCTAAATCCGTGGGGAGGACGGCCTCCGCGCCATGGACTAGAAAGAACGGGGTGAACCCGGTGGCTCTGCTTGGGGTGGTCCTGAGGCTCCATACGACCGCAGGCAGTTCCTGGAGCCATTTTCGACCAGACTTGTTCAGCTGGTCGAAAATTCTGGGCTTGAGGCCTTGTAGAATCATGTCGTTGGCACGCTCTACTTGGTCGTTGGTCTGTGGGTGTGCCACGGCTGCCCAGTCCACACGGATGTGGAATTTATCGCAAAACTCCAGGAATTTCCTGCCCGTGAATTGGGACCCGTTGTCGGTGATGATGGAGTTCGGCACTCCAAAGCGATAGACAATGTCGGTGAAAAACGTCACCGCCTGCTCCGCCCTGAGATTCGTAATGGGGTGCACCTCCACCCATTTGGATAATTTATCAATCGCGACTAACAGGTGGGTGTAGCCCTCGGGCGCCTTCCGTAAGGGACCAACGATGTCCAGCCCCCATATGGTGAAAGGCCACGTGATGGGGATGGTCTGCAGTGTAACATCCCAGATGTTTAAGAAGCTAAGTACCTTAGTTAGTTGTGTTAATAAAGCGTAGTTAGTCCCAAAGCATACTTAGCGTAGTTTGATCAACTTTGCAAAAGAATCCTTGGTCAAAATCTCAACACTTGATCAATTAGTACCTCTTCCAACATGAATTTAGGTATATTCTCTTGAATTTTTAGAGATCATCTTGATGCCAAACAGGTTACCTGAATTTGCAAAAGTATCCTTCCGGGGAGAATTTTCATTTGAAATATGTAATAGCTATGATGCCAGTTCCAAGCAAAATGGGTTATTTAAGATTTATGGAAACTATCTAAAAAGTTTCATGCTTTTTAGTGATCTATAGATGTGTTGTTTTGATTTCACAAAATTGTTGTACACTTACACATGTTTGCCCCTCTTCAAAAATTTTCGGCCAGCTGCCGTGCCTGCGTGTCCGCCTGCATGCGCGCGCACGGACACGCGGCCTGGTGAGTGCCTATCGCGCCCCACGTTCTGCCTCAAAGGTCCTGCACGGACGCTATCCCTACGAGGAAAAACAGAGCCCCTTCCTCTACCGCTTCCTCTCCCTCTGTCTGTTTTCCTCGTTAGTTTCTCCAGCACACGCAGGGTCGTTCCGCCCGTCCCTGGGCAAGGTCGAACCGGCCAAGCTCGCCCCATCGTTGGTCCGCATCTCCCCCACAGCCTTCCTCCACGTCCTCACAACTCCACTGGAGCCGGCCAAGCCGCTTGCTCACCTCCACGGCCGGCCAACTCACCAGAGCAGAGGCAGTGGCGGCCCAAGATCCACGCCGCCACCGTTCTCCATCGCCGGAGCACCTCCCGCCGCCCGGAACGACAAAAATCGAACCCCAGGCGAGCCTACACCACTCCCCCGCCCTTTCCCGGCCAAGTTCGGCCTCCTCCTCGCCGGATTCCGGCCATCTTCATCCCTGTCCGCGGTCTGGACCACATTGCGAGGTCTGAGGTCTTTCTAGGGGCTGGAACGCAAAACCCAGGGACCTGTTCGTAAGAAATCAGTTTTCAGATCTAGGGTGTCCAGGCTGAACCTTTGAAAAATCGTTAAAAATCGTAGAAAAATCAGAAAAATGCAAAACCAATTTTGTTGGATTCGTGGTGAAGAAATCTATCTTTTCTAGAAAACATGTATAGGGTTTTTCTGTACAGTTTTTAAATTAAAAATTCAAACTCAGTTTGGAGTGTTTTTAGTGTGATTTACAATATACACATGCTATGGACATGAATTTTGGATATGTTGCTCTTTATGGCATGTCTAGATCTGTGGCAAAAGTTTGCATGATTTTGATAAGTATATTTGCTGTTATGATTTATTTAAGCTTTATGCTAGATTAAGTTTGATGCTTTTTATAGCCCCTTTAATGAACTTTTCTGCAACCACAAGTGCACCCTAGGGCTTTGCCTTGTTGATTAGCACCTCTGGTATGATGGATGTGATTTTAGGGAATTGTTTAATAGGTGATTTGGATTTAAGCTTGTGTAGGAGTTTAAATTCAAAATCTGAAACATAATTTGAATTTGCAACCATGCTTTGGTTAGAAACTCATTCTTGGCATACATGACCTGTAGGAGAAAGTTGAGATAAAAAAGTTTATTAAATCTTTTTATATGAATTAATGTTGATTTACTAGGCTGAAATTTGTCTTTTTCGTATAAATTAATGTATAAATGATCTTAAGCCAAATTTTGGTGTGAGAGCTTAAATTAAGCATATGTTGCTGTGTGCAAAAGATTAGGCTCTTTTGAAGTGTTTTTTATTTAATTTGGATTTATGGTTGAAAGGCTTGTTGTAAATAATTAAAGAAAGAAATGGAAATTAAAAGTGCTAAATTGTAAAATCATGTTTGTTTCTGTTTTTATTAAATTAAACACACACCCCTTGCTGTTTAGTGAAATTAAGTAACTTAAATTGCTTAGATGTGCACACAATCACCATCAAAATCGTGTTTTGTTTATTATCACACACCCTAATAATTTATATAAGAAAATATTAATATTTGGGTGTATGTGACCAACAAGAGTTGGTTTTGTGGTAATTCTCCCACCTTCACCATAATCTAATGCATGTGCATGTAACCGTGTAGATCTTCCCGACGGGACATACACGCTCACCCAGGAGGAGGAGGGAGCAGCTAGCGGAGAGGTGAATCGGCTTGAGTGTGCGGCAAGACCTGGACCAAAATCCAGAAGAGCCAAAGGCTTGTTTGGGAACTGAGTCTAAGGAAGGCAAGCACCGGTTTCATCTAACCCATGTTTTAAATTAAAATCATGTCTTTTACTTTTCAGCATTTATGCTTTACTTTGTGCATTTAAGTTTCAGAAGTTGTTTTGAAACCTAGTTGCATGATCCTTAGGACTCTTATGCTCTTTTACTAGTATGTTAGGAACGCTAGTGCCATGCTCTAAGGTTACGGTAGAAGTCGAGTGATGACTCATTGCTCGCGAGATATAGGATGCTTATGTTGGAATCATAAGTTGATTAAATTGACTCGCTCATGTGGTAAGAGCAATGGGTTCGGTCTCGACCGAGTAGCATGGTGCCTGGTCCTAAGCTATTGAACGTACCAAGTGCTTGTCGAGAATGGGACCGGTAAGCCTAGTACCTTCTGAACCGGGGCGGGATCTTTCTAGCTACCCGCTTGGGATGTGTCTCCGGGCTAGCTACCCGTGGTATAGTGTGTGAGTCCGGACCGGTCGGGTTAGACCTTCCTGATAACCGTGTACCGCAGTTTGTAGCGTCCGATCCCAAACTCGTGGGATGTTGGGAACCGCCTGGTCCGGGTAGACCCTGCATTTGCTTTTATTTGAATTCTTGGGGTCTACTTCTTCCGTGTATCTTGGGTTTACCTTACAAGGATATAAATCGATCGATCGTCGGTCACTCGCCGTTATCTGAGTCGGCTTGACCACTGGCTACCCCATGTGTATTTATGGAACATTTTGGATTAATATTGTTACCTGTTTATTATTGTTTTCACAACATGCTTGTTTAGTATAGGTGCTCACCTAGACTGATTAACATACTAGAATATGAGCTAAAACTTGAAAATAAGGATCCACCCTTAGTCGCTTTTGGCAAAACAAACCCGGCGACCAAAAAAGCCTTGCATGTCTAGTCTTACTTTATTTTTGTCGGGTAAGTCTTGCCGAGTATTAGTACTCGGCCTTGCTTAATTTGTGGTTTTCGGTAATCCCATCCGGCCCGGTTCTATCCCAGATGGTTGGGAGCTTGAATGGGAGAACGATGATGAGGAGTCATATGCATGGATGGCCTCCCGTGTGTATCATGCGCTAGTTTTATTTCCGTTGTTTAAACTCTGATCATGTTTACTTTTATGTACGAAAAATCTGGTTTGTAATAATCTTGAACTTGTGAACCTTTCATGTAATGTAATGTGGTACTCTGGTCCCGCCTTCGTGTGGGCTTAGCGCATATCAGCGATCCTGTTGTATGTGATTTACCGGGCTTTACCCGGCGGAAGCGACAGAATAGTTCTTTATTATTGCTTAATGGCCACGTGGACCGGCCTACGGAACTATTTTGGGCGGTTCTGTCACAGCTGGTACCAGAGCAATGATATGAACCAGAGTAATTAAAATACCTTAACAAACTTGTTTTGGAATAAAAGTTGCCAAGATTAATAATCTTGCTAAAAGAGTAGGACGTTAAGGTTTAATCTAGTCCGAGAGGCCCTAGAGGGAATTTTCGGGTTCTTTCAGGTGGCTAATATATTATGGTGTATTTAGTCTGACTTCCAGCACATTTATTCCTATCAAAACTTACTTTCATGCACAACCATACTATTTCATCACGTTTTGCCATACGTGGTGGTACCACAGGGAAGTCCTGTGAGGGACTAGTGGGACCTATTCCAATGGGTGCCACGTTGCGTCTGCGTCTCATCACGTTTTGCCATACGTGGTGGTACCACGTGGAAGTCCCGTGAGGGACTAGTGAGACCTATTCCAATGGGTGTCACGTCACGTCTGAGTCTCGTCACGTTTTGCCATACATGATGGTACCACGGGAAAGTCCGTGAGGGATGAGTGAGGCCTATTCCAATGGGCACTCACGTCGCGTCAGAGTCTTAAATAGGACGCTGTCCATGCAGCGGCTTTACGCATGGATACCGTTTCTATAAGTGAACGGTAATGAATGTGGACGCTTTTGTGAGTGCTTGGCACAAAAGGTCTTGAATATCCGTGATTTTCTCGCTGTACACTAACCACGGTTGTTAGGCACGGTAATTAAGAAACGAATAGCTTCCGACTAGTTATTATAGGGAGAGACGTTTATATATGCCCCCGCCACCGCACTAACTTCGTTTTAAGCTTAAACGCTTTGTGAGGAAGTTTAGGACGCTTTTTGCATCATGTAAAAGCTATTAAACCAAAAATGTACTTAAATCATGTGTCATTTGGTCTTTATTTGAATTGTGTTTCTTAAGGACCAATCATGCTAGTTTGATGCTTTGATGCGGTGATTAATCAAAAAGTATGTCTAGTTGTTGTCCCAATTTTTCTAAGGATGATCTACAAAGTTTTTGGCTAGGTGATCTTCAGGAAAATTTCTCATCAGCTAGTTAAGATTCTTCCATGAATTTTTCATGATTTTAGGGTGAATAAAACTGAAGCTATGCTCTATTCACTAAGCCTAGGTCATGCTGAAATTCTGTCAAAATCCTAAGTTAGGCTGACAACTCGAATTTTTAAATATAGTTCCAATCAAAATGTGTCTTATATAGCCTACTTTGTGCTGTCAAAATCTCATGGTCATACGGTTCTTAATCTTTGAGATATGATCTTTTTAGTGAAGCGCTGTCCTGCTGAAAATTTCTGGGCAATAGCACTCTGAAAATCGATCTATTAGACCCTTTTCCAATATGATATTATTCAACCTTTGAATATAAAAACTACTCCGTAGGTATCTATCTACCTCCTGTAGAAATCTCAAGGTCATTAGATTTTTAGTTTGAGAGTTATACCAAAAACACTAGGTCTCTGTCCTGCTGAATTCAGAACTAATGATCTCTGAAATTCAAATTTTTAGGTCATCTTCCTTTGGGATATAGAGCAAACCTTGAATATCAAAATGATTCATAATTTTGTGTTAGAAATGCTCACAAAATTTCAGCATTCCTGCATGTGTATATTGAGAAATATCGAATTTTAGTCAGCTACTATTTGCTGTCCAAACTGCTAGACAGAGCTTTGGTAAATGAATTTTTCAACCCCAGTAAAAGTTAAATCTGTTCTGGAGTTGAATACCAAAGTTGTGGATTATGAAATTCTACATATGCTTACCAAAATTTAGAAATTTTTGACACTTGAGGCGAGAGATATGAATTTATTTCTAAGAGCTGTTGCTGTCCAAATTCTGAAAACTTCCAATTAAAGTCTCCTTAGACATGCCTATTTGCCATTTTGTTGGCAAAATTATGGATGTATATATAATGGAATATCACATGGTTTCGATGGACGGAAATCCTCTCCTCAGTTTCAGAGGAGTAGTTGATATAGAGTCAAGCGGTAACAATCCGTCACTGCCATCGAACTTGTGCCATGCATGTGGCTATTGCCTCCCATTTGGTGTGGTGATCCATGCATGAGGCTAGCTCAGTTTGAATATGCTCTCGCACAGGAAATGCGTTATTAGCACCATGAGAGCATGGCCCAAGCATTGGGTACCAAATGAAATCATTTGATAGTTGGGATTTTTCTTCCAGCGAAATCATGATAAGGTCTTTTAATTTCCTTGAAATTTTGTGAATAAATAAAAAAAATACAAGCGTGGGTTGAAACTTTGTGTTCGACGCGCTCATCAAAATTCAGCCTCCTCGTGTTCCTACTCTAAGAGTTGTGAACATGTTTGTGAACCTTGGCTTGCTGCACAACCGCCAAGGCAGAGTAGAGGTTTTCGGATTCGTGAGTATGATTTCTTAGCTGACGTGTTCACTCCCGTATCATGCGGGTATGCTCTCTGAAGCACTCAACTATTCCCGGATGTTGACATCATGGGTTCGATCACTATTAATCTCCCAACCTTGAAAATGTTTCTTTTTGACCTTGCTCATCGATTTTGAGGGCAATAAAATGAATACGAAGAATCGACACCTTCTTACCTACATAAGGAACATATCATATCTTTTGTCAAGTCAACTAAAACTCCGTTGTGCTCTTTTTCTTTGGTCGTTTCCCCACACTTTCTTTAGATAGGAGACAACACTTCAACTCCTTATAGCCATGAACGTTGGTCCCACAACTTTCTGGCGCTGGTATCCCTACTTTTCTCGCTCTAAAGTTCCTTGCCTCAAACTTGATCTTTTTTCCCTATGCTTGCTCACAAACAAATAAATAAATTCATGTTTATAAGCGTGAAGAATCATGTGGCATGCAAATTGGAGCATTTTATTACAATGCTTATGCATACCTTAACAACCCAGTTTCATTGCGCATTATATAACTTGTGCATTTGGGAAATCTTGGGTGACTAACTTGCATAGGTAAAAAAAATCCTTTTACTCTACCTTCCTTGTGGTTGATGATGTTTCCCTAACTAAAGGTGCCGCGACGGAACCTAGGGTATCATGTGGTCTCGCAGCCAGTGATTATCACAAGGAGCGCGCTGGGTATCTTGGGTTATGGAAAATGACTCACCACAATTTTGTTCCCTACTCTTTGATTGCTTCCCCCTTTTCTTAACTAACTCCATGGGTGCAATAAGGCATACTGACTATGCACCATGAGCAACATATCTCATGAGCATATGCATCGACGCATTTCATCAACGTGTGCATCATCATGTGTGCACTACATCATGCACGCATCATGTGCATCACTCATTATGCATCATTACATAAGCACCATAAGTTCATGTGCATAAGCATCACATGCTCATGTGCATATACATCATACTATATGCACCTCATCATAAGCAGCATCATGTGCACCATCCCATTATTGCACGAGTCATTTCCCATACGCATAAGCATTGTCATCCCATGACTCATCAAGTGCATGAATTTCAACTCAAAATCATTACACCCTGGTGTGGTGCATAAAGTAATTAAAATACTTCATCAGGAATAACCTTGAGCAAGAGTAAAATTCCTAGCTCTCAGCACAACCTTCTCCAAAGTTTTGTTCTTGCCAATTGACAACTTATACAGCCAAAGACAATCCCAAAGTTGGAATCCTTGTTGCTCTTCTAAAAGTAAAGTTCAGAAATCTTAGTAAATGAGCTTCACAACATGATTGTTTACCAGACTTCGTCTTTAAAAACATCTCTATGGAACCTTTCGATTGGCCTCTTTCTTTCCAAAATCTCAGAGTTTGCCTAATACCTAATCCAATCATCATAAATTCAGGACTATGATCTCATCATAGAAAATACAGAGTTCTCAACAAAGATGTTTTCTCATCTCATTTCTTGCACCATGACCAAGTCTTGATGGTCGTTTGACTGCCTACATATCTGTGCTTCGTCAGCCTCGTGTTGTCTATGACTCTGTCACTCCTCACCATGGCCGCCATCGCTCCAAACCCTCCGCCAATCCTACCACAAGTGGCTGGTATGCCACCAGTGTTGCACCATGGCAACCCTCGATAAAGGAGAGTATCTCTCGTCATTTTCTACCACCTCTGAGCCAGACCTCCACTCGAGCTTTAAACCTCTATCACCATCTTTTTCATCCGGCTGCTCTTTCGGCACTCACGCCAACCATCTTCATCATTTGTGACAATCAGCGTCAAGAAGGATTTCCATCATCTCCTCAGTGACCCAATGAAGAAGTTTAGAACAAGGCCACAGGAAGGATCCAACCCGATGTTGCCAACCATGGCTCATGTTCTGGAGATGTTTAATTTCGTTCGCTGGACTCTAGTAGCACTGTATGTCTGCTTTGCGTTCCAGTTCTTGATGGCTTTAGCTTTCCATGTGTACATTCATCGCCCGCTTCCTCACGAGCGACATTGATGATGTGTGAGGCAGGCCATGTACCTTTTATCATCTTTGTGATTTAGATATGAAAGAGTTTATCTTTGCTCTGTGGTTTCCCTCGTGAAACTCATTATCTCCCCTAGAGGATTTCCTCTAATCTTGTTGTCGAATCTCGGGACAAGATTCCATTTAAGGGGGGTAGTCTGTAACATCCCAGATGTTTAAGAAGCTAAGTACCTTAGTTAGTTGTGTTAATAAAGCGTAGTTAGTCCCAAAGCATACTTAGCGTAGTTTGATCAACTTTGCAAAAGAATCCTTGGTCAAAATCTCAACACTTGATCAATTAGTACCTCTTCCAACATGAATTTAGGTATATTCTCTTGAATTTTTAGAGATCATCTTGATGCCCAACAAAGTTACCCGAATTTGCAAAAGTATCCTTCCGGGGAGAATTTTCATTTGAAATATGTAATAGCTATGATGCCAGTTCCAAGCAAAATGGGTTATTTAAGATTTATGGAAACTATCTAAAAAGTTTCATGCTTTTTAGTGATCTATAGATGTGTTGTTTTGATTTCACAAAATTGTTGTACACTTACACATGTTTGCCCCTCTTCAAAAATTTTCGGTCAGCTGCCGTGCCTGCCTGTCCGCCTGCATGCGCGCGCACGGACACGCGGCCTGGTGAGTGCCTATCGCGCCCCACGTTCTGCCTCAAAGGTCCTGCACGGACGCTATCCCTATGAGGAAAAACAGAGCCCCTTCCTCTACCGCTTCCTCTCCCTCTGTCTGTTTTCCTCGTTAGTTTCTCCAGCACACGCAAGGCCGTTCCGCCCGTCCCTGGGCAAGGTCGAACCGGCCAAGCTCGCCCCATCGTTGGTTCGCATCTCCCCCACAGCCTTCCTCCACGTCCTCACAACTCCACTGGAGCCGGCCAAGCCGCTTGCTCACCTCCACGGCCGGCCAACTCGCCGGAGCAGAGGCAGTGGCGGCCCAAGATCCACGCCGCCACCGTTCTCCATCGCCGGAGCACCTCCCGCCGCCTAGAACGACAAAAATCGAACCCCAGGCGAGCCTACACCACTCCCCCGCCCTTTCCCGGCCAAGTTCGGCCTCCTCCTCGCCGGATTCCGGCCATCTTCATCCCTGTCCGCGGTCTGGACCACATTGCGAGGTCTGAGGTCTTTCTAGGGGCTGGAATGCAAAACCCAGGGACCTGTTCGTAAGAAATCAGTTTTCAGATCTAGGGTGTCCAGGCTGAACCTTTGAAAAATCGTTAAAAATCGTAGAAAAATCAGAAAAATGCAAAACCAATTTTGTTGGATTCGTGGTGAAGAAATCTATCTTTTCTAGAAAACATGTATAGGCTTTTTCTGTACAGTTTTTAAATTAAAAATTCAAACTCAGTTTGGAGTGTTTTTAGTGTGATTTAAAATATACACATGCTATGGACTTGAATTTTGGATATGTTGCTCTTTATGGCATGTCTAGATCTGTGGCAAACGTTTGCATGATTTTGATATGTATATTTTCTGTTATGATTTATTTAAGCTTTATGCTAGATTAAGTTTGATGCTTTTTATAGCCCCTTTAATGAACTTTTCTGCAACCACAAGTGCACCCTAGGGCTTTGCCTTGTTGATTAGCACTTCTGGTATGATGGATGTGATTTTAGGAATTGTTTAATAGGTGATTTGGATTTAAGCTTGTGTAGGAGTTTAAATTCAAAATCTGAAACATAATTTGAATTTGCAACCATGCTTTGGTTAGAAACTCATTCTTGGCATACATGACCTGTAGGAGAAAGTTGAGATCAAAAAGTTTATTAAATCTTTTTATATGAATTAATGTTGATTTACTAGGCTGAAATTTGTCTTTTTCGTATAAATTAATGTATAAATGATCTTAAGCCAAATTTTGGTGTGAGAGCTTAAATTAAGCATATGTTGCTGTGTGCAAAAGATTAGGCTCTTTTGAAGTGTTTTTTATTTAATTTGGATTTATGGTTGAAAGGCTTGTTGTAAATAATTAAAGAAAGAAATGGAAATTAAAAGTGCTAAATTGTAAAATCATGTTTGTTTCTGTTTTTATTAAATTAAACACACACCCCTTGCTGTTTAGTGAAGTTAAGTAACTTAAATTGCTTAGATGTGCACACAATCACCATCAAAATCGTGTTTTGTTTATTATCACACACCCTAATAATTTATATAAGAAAATATTAATATTTGGGTGTATGTGACCAACAAGAGTTGGTTTTGTGGTAATTCTCCCACCTTCACCATAATCTAATGCATGTGCATGTAACCGTGTAGATCTTCCCGACGGGACATACACGCTCACCCAGGAGGAGGAGGGAGCAGCTAGCGGAGAGGTGAATCAGTTGAGTGTGCAGCAAGACCTGGACCAAAGTCCAGAAGAGCCAAAGGCTTGTTTGGGAACTGAGTCTAAGGAAGGCAAGCAACGGTTTCATCTAACCCATGTTTTAAATTAAAATCATGTCTTTTACTTTTCAGCATTTATGCTTTACTTTGTGCATTTAAGTTTCAGGAGTTGTTTTGAAACCTAGTTGCATGATCCTTAGGACTCCTATGCTCTTTTACTAGTATGTTAGGAACGCTAGTGCCATGCTCTAAGGTTACGGTAAAAGTCGAGTGATGACTCATTGCTCGCGAGATATAGGATGCTTATGTTGGAATCATAAGTTGATTAAATTAACTCGCTCATGTGGTAAGAGCAATGGGTTCGGTCTCAACCGAGTAGCATGGTGCTGGTCCTAAGCTATTGAACGTACCAAGTGCTTGTCGGGAATGGGACCGGTAAGCCTAGTACCTTCTGAACCGAGGCGGGATCTTTCTAGCTACCTGCTTGGGTTGTGTCTCCGGGCTAGCTACCCGTGGTATAGTGTGTGAGTCCGGACTGGTCGGGTTAGACCTTCCGGATAACCGTGTACCAGACTTTGTAGCGTCTGATCCCAAACTGTGGGATGTTGGGAACCGCCTGGTCGGGGTAGACCCTGCATTTGCTTTTATTTGAATTCTTGGGGTCTACTTCTTTCGTGTATCTTGGGTTTACCTTGCAAGGATATAAATCGATCGATCGTCGGTCACTCGCCGTTATCTGAGTCGGCTTGACCACTGGCTACCCCATGTGTATTTATGGAACATTTTGGATTAATATTTTTACCTGTTTATTATTGTTTGCACAACATGCTTGTTTAGTATAGGTGCTCACCTAGACTGATTAACATACTAGAATATGAGCTAAAACTTGAAAATAAGGATCCACCCTTAGTCGCTTTTGGCAAAACAAACCCAGCAGCCAAAAAGCCTTGCATGTCTAGTCTTACTTTATTTTTGTCGGGTAAGTCTTGCTGAGTATTAGTACTCAGCCTTGCTTAATTTGTGGTTTTCAGGTAATCCCATCTGGTCTGGTTCTATCCCAGATGGTTGGGAGCTTGAATGGGAGAACGATGATGAGGAGTGATATGCATGGATGGCCTCCCGTGTGTATCATGTGCTAGTTTTATTTCCGTTGTTTAAACTCTGATCATGTTTACTTTTATGTACGAAAAATCTGGTTTGTAATAATCTTGAACTTGTGAACCTTTCATGTAATGTAATGTGGTACTCTGGTCCCGCCTTCGTGTGGGCTTAGCACATATCAGCGATCCTGTTGTATGTGATTTACCGGGCTTTACTCGGCGGAAGCGACAGAATAGTTCTTTATTATTGCTTAATGGCCACCTGGACCGGCTTAGGTGATAATACAGAACTATTTTGGGCGGTTCTGTCACATGCAGGGCGTGCGCAGGGAGGTTAGATTTACGGGCGTAGAACTGGCACCCCTCGTAGGTGCGCACAATCTCGCTGGCGTCAGCGACCGCGTTGGGCCAGTAGAAGCCTTGGCGGAACGCATTACCCACGAGGGTGCGGGGTGCGGCATGGTGGCTGCAAACGCCCGCGTTATGTCCCGGAGGAGCTCGCGCCCCTCGGGGATGGGCATGCATCGCTGCAGGATGCCGGAGGCGGCGCGCTTGTACAGCTCGCAGTCGACGAGGGCGAAGGATTTGGCCTTCCTGGCGATGCGCCTGGCCTCGGACCGGTCCGAGGGGAGTTCCCCTCAGTCCATCCAGGCGATGTATTTGTCACGCCAGTCCACCCCGCTGGGGGCCGGCTCGACGTCCATGACTTCGGCCTCGCTGGCGCCGTACCCCTCGAGGAGGGAGAGCACGTATGCCTCGTTCGAGGGGTCCTCGTCCATGGGCTCTGCGCCCGCTGGATTCAAGGGAGCCCCCGAGGGTTCCGCGCGATTCGAGGGCAACGGACGGTTGAGCGACGTACCAAGCGAAGACGTTCGGGGGAACAGTGATCTGCCCTGACGCGATCTTGGCGAGTTCGTCCGCCTCCTCGTTGTACCGTCGGGGCACGTGGTTGAGCTCAATGCCGTAGAACTTGTCCTCGAGGGCTCGCACGGCCTTGCAGTACGCCTCCATCTTGTCTTCGTGGCGGCTCACGTTCTTCATGACCTGGTACTCACGAGCTGCGAGTCCTCCCGCACGTCAAGGCGTTTGACGCCTATCTCGATAGCGATCTTGAGGCCGCAAAGCAGGGCCTCGTACTCAGCCATGTTGTTCGACGCGGGGAAGTGAAGGCGCACAGCGTACCGCATGTGCTCCCCGAGGGGCGAGACGAAGAGCAGGCCCGCGCCCGCCCCTGTCTTCATCACCGAGCCGTCGAAGTACAGAGTCCAGCATTCCGCCTGGATCTGTGGCGGCGGCAATTGCGTGTTCGTCCACTCGGCAACGAAATCTGCCAAAATCTGGGACTTAATGGCCTTGCGCGGGGCGTAGGCAAGTGTTTCGCCCATCAGCTCCACTGACCACTTGGCGATCCTGCCCGCCGCATCTGGGTTGCGGATGATCTCCCCTAATGGAAAGGAGGAAACCACCGTGACAGGGTGGGCCTCGAAGTAGTGGCGAAGCTTGCGCCACGCGAGAACCACTGCGTAGAGCAGCTTCTGTACTTGTGGATAGCGCGTCTTGGTGTCAGACAAGACTTCGCTGATGTAGTACCCCGGCCGCTGAACCGACAAAGTGTGCCCTTCTTCCGTGCGCTCCACCACGATCACGGCGCTGACCACCTGGGTAGTCGCAGCCACGTAGAGGTACAGAGGCTCGCCGTCTTGCGGTGGTGTGAGGATTGGGGCATGGGTCAGGGACGCCTTCAGCTTGTCAAGCGCCTCCTGGGCCTCAGCGGTCCGGGAGAAGCGCTCGTGCTTCTTGAGGAGTCGGTAGAAAGGCAATCCTTTCTCGCCGAGCCGCGAGATGAAGCGGCTCAAGGCGGCGAGGCACCCCAGCACCCTTTGCACCCCTTTGAGGTCCCGAATCGGACCCATTCATTCGAGGGCCGCGACCTTTCTGGGGCTGGCCTCGATGCCTCGCTAGGAGACAATGTATCTTAGAAGCATGGCCCGCGGCACGCCAAAGACACATTTTTCGGGGTTCAATTTTACCCTGTTGGCCCGTAGGCAGCCGAATGCGATGTTGAGGTCGTAAACCAGGTCGTCTGCCTTCCTGGTTTTCACGACTATGTCGTCTACGTACGCCTCAACGGTTCGCCCGATGTGGTCTCCGAAAATGTGCTGCATGCATCGCTGGTATGTTGCACCTGCGTTTCGGAGGCCGAACGACATCGTGACGTAGCAATACATTCCGAATGGCATGATGAATGAAGTCGCGAGCTGGTCGGACTCCATTTTTATTTGGTGGTACCCGGAATAGGCATCAAGGAAACAAAGTAGCTCACACCCGGCGATCGAATCAACAATTTGATCGATACGTGGCAAAGGAAAAGGAACTTTTGGACATGCTTTATTAAGACTGGTGTAGTCTACACACATCCGCCACTTCCCATTCTTTTTCTTTACTAGTACAGGATTGGCTAGCCACGTAGGGTGGAACACTTCCTTGATGAACCCAGCCTTGAGGAGCTTCCGCAGCTCCGCTCCGATCGCCTGCCGCCGCTCCTCGTCGAAGCGGCGAAGCCGTTGCTGCACGGCGCAGGAGTGAGGTAGGATGTCAAGGGAGTGCTCGGCGGCCTCCCTCGGGATGCCTGGCATGTCCGAGGGGCTCCACCTGAAGATGTCGGCGTTGGCGCAGAGGAAGTCGACAAGAACCACTTCCTATTTCGGGTCGAGGGTAGAACTGACCCTCAACGCCTTGCCCTCGGGGGCAGTAGGGTCGAGGGGCACTTCCTTGGTCTACTCAGCAGCCTCGAAGCTGTCGGCGTGCTTGGCGATGGAGCTGAGGTCCTCGTTGATCATCTTCTCCATGTTGGCCACCAGCGCTTCGTCCAGCGCTAGAGCCTCTGCGTGCTCCACGCATTCGACGTCGTAGTCGAAGGCGTGCTCGATGGATGAGCCCACGGTGTTGACGCCGTTGGGCCCCGACATCTTCATCTTGAGGTAGGTGTAGTTGGGGACTGCCATGAACTTGGCGTAGCAGGGCCGCCCAAGTATGGCGTGGTACACGCCCCTGAACCCCACCACCTCGAAGGTGAGCATCTCCTTGCGGTAGTTGTCCGGCGTGCCGAACCAGACAGGCAGGTCGATCTGCCCGAGGGGCTGAACGCGCTTGCCCGGCACGATGCCATGGAACGGCGTCGTGCTGGGCTGCAGCTGGTCCAACCCGATCCCAACAGGCGCAGCGTGTGCGCGTAGAGGATGTTGAGGCTGCTGCCTCCGTCCATTAGAAACTTCGAGAACCGCGCGTTGCCAATGACCGGGCTGACCACTAGCGGGTACTTGCCCGGATTGGGGATGCGGTTCGGGTGATCCTCGCAGCTGAAAGTGATCGCATCCTCCGACCAATCGAGGAAGCAAGGAGGCGCCTTCTCTGCGGCGAGAACCTCGTGCCGCTCCCGCTTGCGCTGGCGGCTCGACATGTCGACGGTCGCCCCCCCCCCAAGATGAGGAAAACGTTTTCCACAGCGGGGAAGCCACCGGCGTCGCCATCACCCCCATCCTTCTTGGCCTCGTCGTCCTTCGCGGCGGCGCGGCCATAGAACCACTTGAGCATGTCGCATTGCTCGAGGGTGTGATTGACCGGTGTCTTGTGGTAGGGACATGGCTTCTTCAGCATGTCGTCGAAGACCCCTGGACCTCGAGGGGCCGGTCGAGGGCCCTGTCGAGCCGGGTCAACAGCAAGGGCTTCGCCATCATCGTCGTCATGCCCCTGCTCGCGCGCCTCGCGGCGCGGCTTCTTTCCCTTCTTGCCCCGCTTGTTCTTCTGGCGGAGCTCCTTGGACTTGCTGCCCTCCGCGGGCGCGTCGTCCGCGCGCTTGCCCTTCTTGCCGTCGACGATCGCTCCCACCGCCTCTTCGCCCGAGGCAAAGCTGGTAGCGATATCGAACAACTCGTTCGAGTCGACCGGCGGGCTGCGCCCCAACTCGCGCACGAGGTCTCGGCACGTGGTGCCCTCGAGGAAGGCGTGCACGATTTCGGATTGCGCCACGCTCGGGAGCTCGGTACAGCGCTTGGAGAAACGCCGTATGAAGTCCCAAAGCGATTTGCCAGGCTTCTGGATGCAAGAGCGCAGGTCCCAAGAGTTCCCTGGCCGCACATACGTGCCCTGGAAGTTGCCAACGAACGTGCGGACCAGGTCGTCCCAGTTGTGGATCTGGTTGGCCGGCAGGTGCTCGAGCCACGTCCGCGCCGAGTCGGCGAGGTGCAGGGGGAGGTTGCGGATGATGACCTCGTCGCTGGTGGCTCCACCCAGCTAACACGCTAGACGGTAGTTGTTGAGCCACACGCGGGGGTCCGTCTCCCCGTTGTACTTGACGATCGTCGTCGGCAGGCGGAAGCGTTGGGGGAAGGCCGTAGTGCGGATCTCCCGGGTGAACACACGGGTCCCCGAGGGCTCCGGCATTGGCGAGCGGTCCTCATCGTTGTCGTAGCGTCCACCCCGTCGAGAGTGGTAGCCTGCTGCCGCCCGTGCCTCCGCTTTGCTCGTCCGCCGAGTGTTGATGACATTGCGGGCATCGCCATCCCGTGCTTGCCCGCGCGTGTCGAGAAGTCGCTCCTTGGCCGGCATGCGCCCCAGGTTGGTGGGGCGCTCATCCGCGCCACCCGCGTGGACCGAGGGCTCCGCCCATTGCGCGCCTCCATCGTTTCGTGCGCTCCCCTGCTGACGGATGCGGGACGCCGAGCTCACAGCCTGCTGGACGGCCGCTTGCTCGATGAGCGCCTGCGCCTCGCGGTGCAGGTTTCGTGCCTCGAGCGTCGAAGGGGCGGGCATGGCCCGCAGCAGTGTCGCGGCGGCGATGAGCTTCTGGCTCACTCGCGGGGGCGTATCCGGGTTGTCGACGTTGAAGTTGGCGTTAATGCGGTCGCGGGCTTGTCTGCCCAGCTCGCGCGCGCGCTCGCAGCGCGCGGAGG
Source organism: Cenchrus americanus (assembly GCA_947561735.1). Taxonomy (NCBI): domain Eukaryota; kingdom Viridiplantae; phylum Streptophyta; class Magnoliopsida; order Poales; family Poaceae; genus Cenchrus; species Cenchrus americanus. Next base: position 197,755,081 of record OX387242.1, read on the forward strand.
CTTCCCCCGCCATGGAGGCACGGAGCAACCGCACGGTGCGGTATTCTTCCGCCAGCTTGGCCTCGAGTTCACGTGCTTGGGCCAGCTACGCGTTGACATCGGCCCCTGTCGGTGGTGAGGGAGGAGGGGCGCTCGGCCCCGCGGCCAGGCGCGACCCAGTCCCCAAGGCAGGTGGAAGCTCCCCGTCGCTGGCGCCCGTTGCACCGGTGGCGTTTGTTGGGTCGTTGGCGATGACGACACAACATTCCCGCGCGGGATCGTAACTTCCCGCGCTGGAGTCGTCGGAGTAGCCGAACCAGTAGTCCGTGGCGTCGAGGAACCGCCTGAACATTACCGGGTCCGGCACGCCGGAGAAGTCCCACTCCGCGTACCCATACGAGGTGGCGGGTGGTAGCGCGTCAAGAGAGCCTAGGGATGACTCGTCACCGGCAGAGGCGCTAGGGTCCCTGGAACCAGGACGTGGCGGCCAGGGGGAACCCTGTGCATCGTCGTGTTGACGTTGGCGTTGGCAGCGTAGGCCGTCGCGGCGCTGCGCAGACCGATGGGGAAGCGCGGTCCGGAGACCGAGCGCTCCCCCCGCCGGGCGGGGCCGTCGTCGTGCCGACGGCGCGCCTCGTTGTGAGGCGACGCGCTCGCATGTCGTCGCTCGACCGCGCCGCGCGAGCGCCGGCCGAGCGGCGCGCCGCCGTGGCGCCGATGGGCCACGCCGTTCGTGCCGGCGGGCATTGGCGTCGCGGCGACGCGTGTAGCGGTGACCGGGGCAGACCCAGCTTGGCGCCGCGCGCGGAGTTCCTCACGGTTGGTGAGGCGCATCAGGTAGTCGTTCCCTGTAGCCTGAAAGTTCAGGACCCCGAACTGGATTTCGAACCCGGCGGGGAGGGGGTCCGAGCTGCCCATGGAGTAACGCGTACCGCGATACTCGGTGCGAATCACCATTGAGGGAGTTGATGACGGGTTGACGTTCAGCGCTCGGAGCCCCACGGTGGGCGCCAACTGTCGGTGCGGAATGTAGTCCCGACACTAACTAGTAGTAAGCGCCAAGGTCTATCCGATGGTCGGTGCTAAGCAACTAACGACACTTGGTTTATCCTGGTTCCGGCCGGGGCCGTACTGAGGACCAGGAGCGTCCCGATGGTCGGTGGATGACCGCTCCTCAGTGATGAGTGATTGACAACGGGTGTTGGACTGACTCTTGACTTAGTGCGCAGGTGTAGGCTGCGGCCTGGTTCGTGTTGTTGCAGGTGAAGAATGGGCGCGAAAGGTCTTCAGCCTTGAGGGGCCTCCGGGAGATGGAGAGACAAGTAGGCTCGGTTCGAGGGACCTGGTGGACAGCGGGGCCCGGGTGCGGGCCACATGGTGGCGACACAAGCAAGACGAAGTCATGGACAAGCGAGCCGGTGCACGGTGGCGGTCGAGTCAAGTGGTTTGGCGGGAGGCCGGACCGAGCACGCGGGGTTTGGTGGTTTGCCCACAAAACCATCGGAGGACGGTTTCTTGGTTTGGGCCTCAAACAAGTCCGAGGGCCCAACACGACGGATACGGGATCCGGGCGTGTCGGGAAGCTTCGAAGCGGAGGACACGCGGCGAGATCGCATAGCTTGCGTCGGGAGGACGTGGGGTGCGGCAAAGGCGTGGCCGTCCGATGGCAAGACCCACAAACATTACATAAATGCCCCTGCGTGGGTTGTATCGCCAGTAGTTAAGTTAGGGGTAGTCGAGTCATTTACCACTCCGGCGGGACCCGATATATAAGACATGAGAGTGTGTGGATGGCTCTCTCTCTGCGACTTAGGGTTTCATTTCCTCCCTCCCATTTCTCATTTTTCGTAGCTATTTTTCTTCCATTTTCTCTAGGCTAGAACTAGAGCTTCATGAGAGATTTGTTGAGAGGGATGGATGCTAGGGCGGCATGCTAGACCTTGTGAATCTTTCCTGGTTTGTATAGAAGATTCGGAGTTGTGTTTTTCGTGGTCTTTTTGTGCTTGTTTTCGTGCCTTTGTTCTCGATGTGATTTCGCAGATTTGAGTGGATTTCTCCCCGGATTTCTTTGAGGGAAACATTGATAGATGTCTCATGCATCTTTGTGATTGATCTTGTGCCCTCAAACACCGGGAAACCACTTCGATTCAAGGATTTTCGTTCGGTGCTCTAGCTTTTGGTGGTGCTCAAAGGATTCGCGATTCCCTATGATTTAGGGAGTTAGGAGGCAAGATTTTTGGGCTATAGCATCCTTGTGTGACGTTTTTTAAGTCCCTAAACCCTTGTCTCCACAGCTTCAACCGTTTGGGAAATCCGATGATGATTTGGAGGAGTTGACCTTCGGGGTCGAGCAGTTTTCTGCTCTGTCCGTGCGGCGCGGACGGTCCGCGGGGAGGTCGCGGACGGTCCGCGGGTTGCGTGTTCGTCCCGTGTTCTTCGTGTTCTTGCTCGCCTTTCGTTTTGATCCGTCGTGGTTTGGAGTTTTGGTTGGATGAAGTTTTGGACGGTCCGCGTGTGTTGGGCGGACGGTCCGCGGGTGCCTGGCGGACAGTCCGCGTGCTCCTCGCGGACGGTCCGTGGTTCGCGGTGTACCACTGGAGGTTCTGTTCGCTTTAACGGACGGTCCGCGGCTCAGGCGGACGGTCCGCGGCAAGGGAGCGGACGGTCCGCGTACCTGTCGGACGGTCCGCGCAGCCCATCGCGGACGGTCCGCCCTGTCTGGCCGGACGGTCCGCCAGAGGCTGTGTGCTTTGCTTCTTGGTTCAATTCCTCCCTTCCTTCTTTCGTGCTTCCGCGTGTGCTTCAAGGAATCGTTCCTAAGGCTAGAGGTTAATCCATAACCTTGTTGTCTTGGCGATTGGTGTGAGATTCGATCCATCGCTTGTGTGTGACCGGGATTTGACTAGGGTATAGGTCGGGTTCTTCGAGAAGAATTTTTACCAGCTCCTATTCACTCCCCCCCCCCCTCTCTAGTCGCCATCTGATCCTTCAATTGGTATCAGAGCTTGGTGCCGGATTCTTTGCGACTTTTACAAGTCTCGAATCCTAAGATGACGTACGTTGAGCGGGGCGTTCCGCCGCACTTCGATGGCAAGGGTTACCACAAGTGGGCGGCTCGTATGATGATCTTTCTTCGTGGAAAGCTGTTGGATTTCATTGTGCTTGACAAGACCTATGCTATTCCGGTCAACATCCATACTCTTATGGTGACCGATGCCGGTGCTAAGGCCAAGTATGAGGCTAATGCAAAAGCCGCTGATCACTTGGTCCGGAGCTTGTGTGATCCTGAGTTTGAGCGTGTTCGCCATTTGAATCTTGCTTGGCAAATTTGGGAGAAGTTGTTAGTTGCTCACGGTGGTGATAACCATGTGAAGGCTCGCCTCTTTGTCTCTTACCGGATGCAATATGAGAACTTCACTCCACTTCCCGGTGAGGACATCGATGCGATGTTTCAGAGGTTCACCGCCATCATGAACAACATGAAGGCTAATGTTGAGGATTTTCCTTACATCGAGCATGATCAGGCTTTGAAGCTCTTGCATGTCTTGGACCCAAATGTTTGGGGTGCTAAGGTTGAGGCCATCAAGGAGTCTGGGCAATATTTGACTATTGAGTTGGATGACCTCTTTTCTAAGCTCAAGTCAGCTGAGTTTGACAGGAAGTTGCAATCCAAGCATGAGGGCTCGACTGACCATAGTCTTGCTCTTGTGGGCGGATCAAAGGGCAAATCTAACCCTTCCTGTCGACAGTTTTCCTTGTCTTCTCTTATGTCTATTCCAAATGAGGAGTTTGATGTGCTGGGCGAGGAGGAGCTGGCTTTGCTCTCAAGAAGGTTTGATCGACTACAAGAGAGTCGGAGGAATGCAAGGCGGAGCTCAGGGACATGCTACAAGTGTGGCAAGCGTGGCCACTTCATCGCCGAGTGCTCAGAAGCAGAGGAGAACAAGTACAAGATGAGCGAGTACAAGGCGCACCCAAGGCGCGAAGACAAGTACTCCTCCAAGGGCAAGCACTTCAGCAAGTCCAAGAGCAAGGACAAGGACAAGCGGCGACCGAGCAAGGGCGGCTACAAGAAGAACAAGGCAAGAGCCATGGTGGCCGGTGCGAGCGACGTCGACTCAAGCTCAAGAAACGAGCAGTCAAGTTCAAGCAGTGAAGATGAAGACGCCGGGAGGCGCAAGGGCAAGAAGAGTGCAAGCCGGAACCTCAGTGGGTTGAGCTGTGTGGCGCTTGAAGGCTTTTGTGGGATGGCCCATAGCTCGAGCAGCAAGAAGAGCGACAAGGAAGATAGCGACTCCGACTCGGAGGATGAGGTAAATCGTGACCCCAACTCTTTGCTTGCTGAGATCACTAGGTTGAATGGCTTGATTGACAACCGTGATAGTGTGTTGAGAGATGCTAAGAAGATGAGGAAAGATCTTAGGGCTCAACTTGAGAACGCTAGTGAGAAAGTAGGAGAGTTAGAGTCCAAATTGCTTGAATTGAAAATTGAGAATGACTCTTTGAAACTTGCTCCTACTACTCCTGATGATGTTGAATGTCTTGAGTGTGATGCATGGTTGAATGAGATCAAGTTGCTTAATGAGAAGAATGCTTCTACTTTGGCTAAACTAGATGCTCTTAGGACTGAGTATGATGAGCTTAAGGCTAGACCTACTTTGCTTGGTGCTTGTAAATCATGTCCTACTATGCATGCTAAGCTTGTTGATGCTCGTTCTACCATTAGTTCTTTGGAAGCATCTTTGAAATCTCCTGTTGCAAATGCATGCTCTAGCTGTGATGAATTACTTTGCGCAATCTTGAACTTACTTCCCGTCTGGATGTCATCTATGAGGAGAATGACTATTTGAGGAAGGTGTTGGGTTGGTTGTCTGGGCAGGAACCTCAATTGAAAATCATGATTGAGGCGTTCAAGAGAGCTGATGGTCGTGGTTTGGGGTTTGAGAAGTTGGGTGAGAAAGTGGGAGAGAACAGTGGGGAGAGTGTGTATGAGGAGTGTGTTGAGTCTAACCCCGAGTTTGAGATGATCGGAGACATCCAAGTCCCACTTCCAAAAGCACCCAAGAACTCTTTCACACCAAAGCCCAACCACCTTTGCAACAAGCTTGACACAACCCAAGATCCATCCAAATTCCCACCTAAGACAAATGACTTCCAGAATCCGGTGAGGTTCGTGAGTGAGAAGGGTGAGAAGCCTAGAGAGAAGCCAGAGCCAAAACCCATCCCCTTCAGGTGTGAGTATTGTGGCAAGGACAGGCATCTTGCAGAGTTTTGCTACAAGAGGAAGAGGGATGAGAGGCTTGCTAAGGAGCAAGCCAACCAGGACAGGTATCGCCAGTCTCATGGTATTCCTGAGCCTAGAGTGCCACTTCCACGGGGTGTGGGAAGTGTGAGAAGTGTTGGCAGGTTCCCACAGAGAGGTGGTGGTGCGAGGTTTGAGAGGAGAGATGATGGTGTGCATGCTGGTGAGAGGTTTGGTCGGGCTCATGGTGGTTTTGCTGGACGTCCCCCTACTCGTCCTCAATACGGGTTTAGGGGAGATGATCGCAGCTTTGGGTTTCAAAGGAACTACGGACCACGTTTTCCCCCTCGTGGTGCTCGTACTCCTTCCATGGGACATGGGAAGTTTGGTGGCAAGGGAATGATGTTTGCTAACCCCTCTTTTGAGCAGATGGCTCGACACTGGTTTAACTTTCTTTGTGCTAACCCCAGTGTCGAGTCGTTAGCTCACTCTCGTTCTTGTTTCTGACTATAGGCAGGAGGCTTGGAGAACATTTGGTTGATCGACTCCGGATGTTCTCGACACATGACCGGAGATAAGAAGTGGTTCTCCAGCCTCACCCCAGTGAAGGAAAAGATGTACATCACATTTGGGGACAATGGACGAGGAAGGGTGATTTCTGAGGGTGTTGTGCATGTGAGTGACAAGGTAACGTTGAAGAGAGTGGCTCTTGTGAAGTCTTTGGGTTTCAATTTGCTTTCGGTTTCTCAGTTGCTTGATGATGGATTTGAGGTGCGTTTCAAGTCTGGTGAGTCTCGTTTGCTGGATTCTCGAGGTGATCTTGGCTGTATGATCATCCCCGAGGGTCGATTTTCGTGGGCGATTTCTCTCGTTCTTTGGGTCCCGCTCGCCGTTTGATGGCTGGTCCTTCTTCGATTTGTGGAAATGGCATAGGCGGTTGGGACACTTGAGCTTTGATTTGGTTTCCCGCTTGAGTGGTCTTGACCTTGTCCGAGGATTGCCGAGGTTGAAGCTTGAGAAGGATTTGGTTTGTGCTCCGTGTAGGCATGGCAAGATGGTAGCCACTCCTCATCCACCCCTGACCGATGTCATGACCGAGCGTCCGACAGAGCTGTTGCACATGGATCTTGTTGGGCCAGCTCGAGTTCGCTCGGTGGGTGGGAAGTGGTATGTTCTTGTTGTGGTGGACAATTACTCTCGCTATGCTTGGGTGTTTTTCTTGGAAGACAAGAGTGAGACATTTGGTTTTGTTCGAGATCTGATCGTGAGGTTGAAAAACGAGAGGCATGGGAATGCTATTCGAGCTATCCGCAGTGATAATGGCTCAGAGTTCAAGAACTCTCGTTTTGATGCCATTTGTCGTGATCTAGGTCTTGAACATCAGTATTCGACCCCTTATGTGCCCCCTCAAAATGGAGTTGTGGAAAGGAAAAATCGGACTCTTTGTGAGATGGCTAGGACGATGCTCGATGAGCACAGGACTCCTAGGAGGTATTGGGCTGAGGCGGTCAATACGGCCTGTCATGTTTCCAACAGGATTTTATTGCGAGCTTTCAAGAAGAAAACCTGTTATGAGCTGATGCATGGTTGGGCACCCAAGGTCAGTCATTTCCGAGTCTTTGGCTGCAAGCGCTTTATTCTTAAGAAGGAAAAACTCGACAAGTTTGAGGCTAGGTCTAGTGATGGTATTTTCTTTGGATATGCTAACCATTCTAGAGCCTATAGGGTGCTTAACCTTGAGACTAACAAAATCATGGAGACTTGCGAGGTAACCTTCAACGAGACAATGCCATGTACCTCTCTTGGCTTTGAATGTGCAGGTGATGAGGAGATGGCCGAGGACCTCTTTGAGGAGGAGAAGGATGAAGCTGGAGATGATGATGGGGAGAACCATGCGCCTGAAGCTGAGTGTGTACCCACTACTTCCCCTACGACCACTACGGAGCGTGGACCGTCTACTTCATGGACAACGACGGTGTGACAAGAGGACCAGGCGAGAGAAGCTGAGGTTGAGGGGGAGGTAGTCTCGAGGCGCGAGGCTCCCCGGCAGATTCAAGAAGTGCATCCCCTGTCGAAGATCATTGGGGACATCGACGAACGTACTACACGGTCAAGGTCCAGGAATTCCTCTCATTTTGCTCATCTTTGCTTTTGTTGCCACCTTTGAGCCCAAGGACATTGGACATGCTTTATCTGATGCAAACTGGGTCAATTCTATTCATGAGGAGTTGGAAAACTTTGAGAGGAACCAGGTGTGGGAGTTAGTTGAACCACCTCCAAATTGCCATCCTATAGGAACCGAGTGGGTTTGGAAGAACAAAGAGGGTGAGAATGGGATGGTTGTGAGCAACAAGTCCAGACTTGTTGCTCAGGGGTTTAGTCAGAAGGAGGGGATCGACTATGAGGAGACCTTTGCTCCTGTGGCCCATCTTGAGGCAATTCGGATCCTTCTAGCCTTTGCCGTGGCTAAAGGGTTCAAGTTGTTTCAGATGGATGTGAAGAGTGCCTTTCTGAATGGGGTCATAGAGGAGGAGGTGTATGTGAAGCAGCCACCTGGGTTTGAGAGCGAGTTGTACCCACACAGGGTGTACAGGTTGAAAAGGGCTCTGTATGGGTTGAGACAGGCGCCCCGTGCTTGGTATGGGAGATTGAGAGGTTTTCTGTTGAGCAGAGGGTTTGTGATGGGTACCGTGGATAGGACCTTGTTTCTCCTCAAGCATGGAAATGACTTGTTGATTGTTCAGATATACGTGGATGATATTGTCTTTGGTGGCTCGTAACATAACCTTGTTGCCAAGTTTACAGATGAGATGAGCAGGGGGTTCGAGACGAGCATGATGGGCGAGCTGCAGTATTTTCTCGGGCTGCAGATCAAGCAAGTGAAGGATGGAACATTCGTGCACCAGACCAAGTACACGAAAGACATGCTAAGGAAGTTCCAGATGCAAGATGTGAAGCTGATGTCGACTCCCATGGGGAGTACGACTACTTTGGATGCGGACGAGGACGGAGAACCAGTGGACCAGCGGGAGTACAGGAGCATGATCGGCTCCCTCCTCTACTTGACGGCGACGAGGCCAGACATACAGTTCAGCGTGTGTCTGTGCGCTCGTTTTCAGGCTTCGCCGAGGACATCACATCGACAGGCCGTCAAGAGGATCTTCGGTACCTACGATCCGCCCTCGGTCTTGGCCTTTGGTATTCGTCCTCCTCGACTCTTTCTCTTCATGGTTTTCCCGATGCGATTTTTTGGTTGTCGAGTCGAGAGGAAGTCTACTTCGGTACTTGCCGCTTTCTTGGGTCTTTGCCGGTTTCATGGTCTTCCCGCAAGCAGCCTAGTGTAGCTCAGTCTACCACCGAGGCGGAATATGTTGCAGCCGCGAGTTGTTGTTCCCAGCTGTTGTGGATCTCATACACCTTGAGAGACTTTGGTGAGGAGTGCACCCAGATCCCACTTCTTTGTGATAGCACCAGTGCCATAAGCGTAGCCAAAAACCCAGTGCTTCACTCCAGAACCAAACACATAGAAGTGAGGTATCATTTCTTGAGGGACAATGTGGAAAAGGGACCATTGTGTTGAGCCATGTCCCTACCCAAGATCAGCTTGCCGACATTTTCACAAAGCCTCTCGACCAAGCTGCATTTGTGCGCTTGCGGGGGGAACTTGGGGTTTGTTGCCCTTTCTAGTTGATTCTTGGGGGTTTTTCTTGTACCATATGTATCATACCATGTTTTACTTTGATGTATATACATGTTTTGCTTGATGTACAAACCATGGTAGGATAGTCATCTTGTCATATATCATGTTGCATTTGTATCATATTGCATTTTAGGATGATGAGCTTCTTTCATATGCCTTATTTGAGTTTCTTTGTCTATTTGTGAGATATTGGTCATATGTGTGGAGAAATGGTGATGTGAGGCTATGCTCTTGAAATATTTGAGATATATGTGTGGTGAGATAGCCCCTTTTGAAATAAATGCTAATCTTGACTAATTTTTGGTGAAATGTGCTCCACTCATGTGTAGTAGTGTATCCATGTCACGTTTTGGTCTAAATGTGCTTTTCATGCTTAGATGGTGCTTGGATGTCTTTTTCTTGCATTTGAGCCAAAGGCTGAATATCATTGTGAATGTTTAGCCTATGTTGCATTCATGGGGGAGCATACGCTTCTTTTTGCCGCAAAGGCACTTCATGTACCATGAAATGATTTAATCTTGAAAAGAAGTGTATAATGCTTGAAAAATGCTCCATCCATCATGTCTGTGCTTAAAATGTCTTATCTTTCACATATGGGTGCAAAACATGTTGCATGATGTTCACCAGCGGAGAAGTCTCCCCGAAGTGGACACATGGCTCATGAGCTTTGACATGACATGCTTTGCTTTATGGGTGTTTGCCATGATCTTTTGCTGAGAATTTGATATCCTTGTATGATCTTTGAATGGTATGCATGTTTGTGGCTCCAGTGTGACATGGATAGGCTTTTACATGTGACACTTTCATCAAGTTCTACGACTTTGTGTTTCAGATTTTTTCATTTGAAATCATTTTGGTGCTTAAATAATCAACGCAATATTCACATGAATTTTCCTTCACTCGGCATCATATATCTATTTTAAAAATCGTATATCTTTCATATGAATTTAAATAGAGATAAATTTATATGAAATTATAGCTTTCATCTATGTGTGCAACTTTGTAGTTCAAACTTTTTTCGTTGAGAATCATCTTGGTGGACAAATACATGAAATAATCGACACAATATTAAGACCTAAAATTCGACAAAATTTCTCTTCTTTCGACAGCATATCTTCAAAAATTATAACTTTTCAATAAATTCGGATGGAGACTACTCTACACCAAAATTGTGGATATCTTGAAGAAATCTACAACTTCGTAATTCCAACTATGTCCATTTGGAATCATTTTGATGCTCAAATGATTGACAAAATGTCCTGATTTAAAATTCAAATTTTACATCTGAATATTATATCAATTATTTGAGCACCAAAATGATTTGAAATGAAAATTGTTTGAACGACGAAGTTATAAAACTCGATGAAAGATACAATTTTGACATAAATTTTATTTCTATCTGAGTTCATATGAAAGAGCTATGAATTTTTTAAGATGAAGTGGTAGGTACTGGCGATTGCAGGTGTGACAGTACCTTGATAGGCTACGATACTCTACCACCATTTCAATTAACAGTAGGTGCACTGTACCACCTAACCGCCGGTTGAAATGACGCCATGACTCCATTCACTACAGAAAACTCAGGCTTTGCCGAGGGCTTTTTATCGGGCCCTCGTCAAAGAAAATCTTTGCCGAGCGCCGCGCTCGGAACACCGGTACTCACGGCACTGCATCCTTTGCCGAGGGTCGGGCCGTCGGCAGGCCGGGACCCTCGGCATAATCACGTCTTTGCCGAGAGCCACGGAGTGCGCCGTCGGAGAAGGAGCGAGCGCCGTCACGGCACAGAGTGCGCCGTCGGAGAAGGAGCGAGCGCCGTCACATTTGGGCTGCCGTCCACTGTGCCGATGGCTCCACCGTGAGGCCGTCGGCACAGATGCAACCTGTGCCGAGAGCCCCCTCCAAGGCTCTCGGCAAAGGCATTGACCCGTGTTTAACCCGGTTGACGGACCGGGTTAAACACGGGTCAACGCCTTTGCCGAGAGCTGGGGAGGGGGGTCCTCGGCACAGGTGGCATCTATGCCGACGGCCTCACGATCCGGCAGTCGGCAAAGGTTTATTTTCGTTTTTTTAAAAAAATTATGTTACCTTTGCCGACGGCCTCCAGATCTGGCCGTCGGCAAAGAAGCGCAGTTACAGACCGCGCCTGCCCGACCAACAATTAGACGCACACACTTAGACGCAACCGCCGCCGCCTCGCCCCCGCCACGGCCACCGCCCGCCGCCGCCTCGGCCGCCCGCCACCGCCCTCCTCGCCCCCGCCCACCGTCCTCCCGGCCCCCCGCCCTTCCGCCCCCACCCGGCCCCGCCGCCGACGCGCGCGGCCGCCCTCCCCCCGCGCGTGCCGGCCCGGCCCCCGCCTCGCCCGCCCGACCCCACCGCCGCGCCCGCCCGCCACCGCGCGCGCCCGCGCTCTCCCACGACGGCCGCCGGCACCGGCCGCTGCTCGCTCGTCTGCCCCCGTCCACCCCGCTGACTTCCTACACCAACTGCCGGAGAAGAGAAGGAAGGGAGAGGGAGCAATGGAGTAGGGGTGGAGGAAAAGGCGAGGGAGGGGAAGGGGAGAGGAGGAGGAGAGGGAGGATCGAGAAGGGGGGAGGAGAAGCACAGGGCCAACGCCCGGGACAGCCCCGCCGTCGTCGTCCATCCATGTCTCGCCCACGCTATCATCGTCCGCCCAACCAAGGTGAGCCGGCATGTGAATGTGACTAGTGATAATGACTTGCTGGCAATGACTAGTGGTAGAATGACTAGTGGTAGAATGACTAGTGGTAGAATGACTAGTTGAATTGGCAATATGAATGTGAATTGGCAATGCCTTGTTGAGTTTGATGAGAATGCATATATCTGGTTGTCGGCCTTTGTGTCGAATGTTTAATTGCAGGTTTTTACACCTCACCGTGCAGGGGAGGTGTTGCCGAAATTTTGAGCTAAGTTGTATGTTCATTTCTTTTTTTTGCAGAGATGGGCTAGTGGAATGCAAGCCGGAGTACCTCGACGAACCTGATCTTCTTTGGTGGCGTTGCGGATCTTCCTGCACTGCGGCGCCTCGTCACCGGCACCCTAGGTATGAACAACCCGTCTTCTGGTTGTATGGTCGTAGATCGCGTAACCTAGTTAGGTGTCTCCCGTCCGAAAGAGATACGACTGGAGGTATGCATTTCTATGCACACCTATGACCGAATCTGTTTCGGATTGTCCAAGTTTTCTAGACAGCCCGCAGATCCGTAGATGAGTTAGTTTCTATGTCCTGTTCCAATCTGAGGCAGAGTTTTGGCATCACCTCCTGTTGTTCACTGGATACACAATCTCCATACTCGGTCGTGTATCTGGAGAACAGCAGGGAAGTGCTGCCGAAATTCTGCCTCGATCGGATCGGGGCATGGAAACTAACTCATATACGGATCCGTAGGTGGGATTAGGACCTATCCTCACCTATTGGACAACAGGATCACGATGTACATGGATTTTATGGTTCGCATTCCTGATTGATAAAGGATGGAGGACCGTCAGTGCATGTACACCGGCCGGAGAATAAGCATGATTTTGACGATGAATGGATGGTTAAGACCAATGATTTCTTGGAATTTGCATGGGCCAATTCTCGTGGTCATTTGCTAATTTGGTGTCCCTGCACAAAATGTGACAACAAGAGGAGAGTTAGCAAGGAGGATATGGGCCGACATCTTCTGTACAATGGATTTACCATAGACTATACCGTGTGGATCTACCATGTTGAAGCACATCATATGATAGAGGAGGTGGTGAGACCACGCCTGGAGGCGTGCGATGATGATGCGGGGGTTGTAGACATGTTAGAAGATGCCCACCAAGCACTTTTCAATGACACCCGTGATCAGGAGGAGATGGAGGAGGAGGCAAAGTTGTTCAACAAGATGATGGACTCGGCAAAGATACCTCTTCACGACAACACCACCGTTTCACAACTGGACGCCATTGGGCGGTTATTAGGGGTGAAATCCGAGTTAAACATCAGTCGAGCAGGCTTCAATAGGTTATTGGTCGTTGTTGGCTCCTTGCTTCCAAAGGGCCATTCCCTGCCAACGTCCATGTACGAGTCAACAACACTCTTCAAAGCACTTAAGATGTCGTATGAGCAGATAGATGCCTGTGTGAATGGGTGTGTCCTATCTAGGAAGGAACATGCGGATGATACGCACTGTCCAAAGTGCAAACCCTCGAGGTTTGAAAAGGTACCAGCTGCAGATGGTCAGATGAAGCAGACTGATATCACCCAAAAGATCGTACAGTACCTTCCGTTCGTGCCGAGGATCTAGCGACTTTACATGACTGAGGAAACTGCCAAACATATGACATGGCATAAGCATGGCATATGGTATAGTCCTGACAAGATGGTACATCGATCAGATGGTGAAGCATGGCAATACTTTAAGCAGGTGACGCGCGTAATGTACGTGTTGCGCTGCCAACCGATGGGTTCAATCCTTATGGAATGAGTACCGCTCCTTACACATGTTGGCCCGTGTTCGTTATACCCCTGAATCTCCCTCCCCCCCCAGTGTCGCCTTCCAACGAGACACCATATTCATGTCCTTAATAATTCTTGGACACCCGGGGAGTAATATGGGTGTGTACATGGAGCCTTTGTGGGATGAATTGATTAGTGCTTGGGAGGTAGGTGTATGGACATACGACCGAGCTAAAAGAGCAACCTTCAAGATGTATGTTTGGTAACAGTACTCTATTCATGACTTCTTGGCGTATGGGTTGTTCTCAGCCTATTGTGTTCATGGAAAGTTCTCATGCCCAATATGCAAGGAACATTTGAGGTTCATCTGGTTGCAGAAGGGTGCTAAGTATTCATCGTTCGACCAACATCGTCAGTTCCTACCTCTTGATCATCCATTCAGACAAGACAAGAAGAACTTCACAAAAGGGCTTGTAGTGACACAACCTCCACCGCAGATGCTGACTGGTGCCGAGGTTCGTGCTCAGATAGAGGCTCTTGTGGCCAATGAAGGAGGTGGTCGTTATGTGGGTTATGGTGAGCAACATATGTGGAGTCATAAATCGGGCTTACAGCGGCTCCCCTATCATGATGACCTTCTCGTGCCACATTACATTGACTTCATGCACACTGAGAAGAATATCGCAGAGGAACTTTTTTGTACAGTCATGGACACCGAAAAGTCTAAGGATAGCCCTAAGGACAAAGTGGACATTGCAACACTATGTGATACACCAAATCTAGAGATGAGGCCTCCAGAAGGCCGCAAGAAATGGAGAAGACCCAAGGCCGATTATGTATTGTCCATTGAACAAAGGAGGGAAGTACTTAAATGGATGAAGACGCTTAGGCTTCCAGATGGGTATGCACATAATGTGAAGACGGGAGTCAATTTAACAACATTGCGAGTAAATGGCATGAAGAGTCATGACTACCACATATGGATTGAGCGGCTTCTTCCCACAATGGTTCGAGGCTTTGTCCCAGAGAATATATGGCAAGTGCTGGCAGAGTTGAGCTATTTCTTCCGGCAGCTATGTGCGAAGGAGATATCTCGGACCGTATGTAGAGAGTTGGAGAAAGCGGCCCCTGTGTTACTATGTAAGTTGGAGAAAATCTTTCCACCTGGATTCTTCTTGCCAATGCAGCATATGATTGTGCACCTTCCATACAAGGTACGTATGGGTGGGCCAGTGCAGTACCATTGGTGCTACCCAATTGAGAGAACTCTAAAGCTCGTACGCAAAAAATGTAGAAATAAAGCCAGAATCGAGGCTTCAGTTGCAGAGGCATACATTGTGGAGGAGGCGTCAAACTTCACAGAAAAACACTATAAAGAGAACCTTCCTAGCGTGCATGATCACTCCCCTCGTTACAATGTCGTGGAAAATCAATCAAAACGCAGCCTTTTCCAAGGCCAATTTTGAAGCGCGAGTGCATCTACCACCATGCAACTCACCAATGAAGAGTGGCGTAGCATCATGCTATATGTGCTGCTCAACTCGCCGGAGGTTGAACAGTACAAACAAGAATTCATCCGTAAGTTCTGGACTACATCGAGGTAGCTAGAGCCACACGAAAGTGATACCCTTATTTCGCAAGGTGCGGGCCCACAGCGGCGCGATTTCATTTCATGGTTCGGGGGTAAGGCCCAACCCGATATGTCCATCTCTAGTGAGTTGTGTGCTGTTGCATGTGGCTGTGAACTAAGGGTTAGGTCATTTACCGGTTATGATGTGAACGGATTTCGTTTCCACACGACTGCCTACGAAGAGAGTCGACCCAATCGAAGTACCACAAATAGCGGTGTAGTTACGATAGACACTGATGGAAAAGAATATCTTGGAAGAGTCCTGGAAATATACGAACTTTCATTTTATGGCGCCCCACATCTTAAACCTGTGATATTCAAATGTCATTGGTTTGATCCTGAACATACTCGAAGAACCTCGACAATCGGGCTAGTCGAAGTTCGACCGGATTCCGTGTATCCACGATCCGATGTATACATTGTGGCCCAACAAGTCGTGCAAGTTTATTACCTTCCATACGTCTGTCAGAGCAAAGATTACCTTAAGGGTTGGGAGGTTGTGCAAAAGGTCACGCCACATGGTAAACTACCTGTCCCCAACGATGAAGACTACAACTTGATAAATCCAAACACATATGAAGGAGAGTTCTATCAAGAAGAGGGGCTACCTGGGAGTTTTGTGATAGACCTAACCACAGCTATAACAATGGAAGTAAACAATGAATTATTCGATCACAACGACGATGAAGAAGAGGTGTATGATCCAAAGGACTTACAAATGCTTGAGCAATTGGGCATCGAATTTGAGGAAAACTTAGAGCCGTCGGATTATCTTCATTATCTAGATAATTTTGACAGTGATGACGAGCGAACAGACATACCAGCTAATCCCCACGATGATCCAGACTACTTTTAATACATGTAATACTATGTTCTTTTGTAATTGTGTTTTCATTATTGTCATGCATGTCTCATTATTATTATACATGTCATACTAATTTTGTTTTGTTTATATGTTGATCACAGGTGACTGAAAAAGATGGCAGGCGGCCGTCGCGGAGGACGACGGCCAGTACCGGAGGTGGAGGTGGACGAGGGCCGGCGTCAGGTGCCCTTGTCAACCTTTTACAACGCCTCACAGGGACAGGACGACGCGGAGGGGTCAGAGAGGAGGCCCAGGAGGGCCAGGAGGCCACCTCCTGAGCCGACAGATGGTGCACGGGGGAGCGAGGAGGACGACGACGAGGGCGGTTGTGGGGGCCAGCCGACGGAGACCGAGGACGACGCCTCGGGTGCGGGTTCTTCGGGGGAGGCCGCTAGGGCGGCGAAGGTCTACTTGCGAGGCCCCGCACGACTCCCTCAGCCCCCGCTCCCTCAGAACCGCCCAGCGATTCGCCCCCAAGGGTGAATGTAAGTAAATTTAGATGGCTAACTTCATTTACATGCCAAATTCCATTTTGATTATCGAGAGTCACTAATATTTTGTTCGACATGTGCAGGAACTAGATCGTTGTGTTGGGTGGCGACTCATGCAAGCCCAATGGCATTGTCGGGCTTCTGTGTACGTAGCACTACCCCGGCATTGTCACGTTCCACGGGCGGACAGAGCCAGCCTACACGTTTGGCCACTACTACCAAGGTGATGACTGAGACTTCACCCACACGGCAGAGCGCATGCTGAGGACATTTTGGGTAACTCTAGCTCACTTTTCTCGTTACATCACATTCGTTTGACTCAATGTTAAAATAATGAATTTGACAATGTATTTGTATGTAGACCTTCTTCAGATGTGAAGATGGCGAAGAAGAGAGAGCAGACATGTGCCTAAAGAACTCCTGCAAGAAACGTGTCACCAACATGCATCACGAGGTAAAGCACCAGGCCGTCATAACCTACTACGCGTTGGTGCTTGATCAAAAGATAGGCAAGGAAGAAGCCAAAAGGACGACGTTGACTCGTGAGCAATTCCATGAAGTACATGAATACCAGCTATGTTTTGATATTACTTATGTTATGTTTGATCTTCTAATGTATCTATTACTATGTGATGTGCAGGTGACTCCTTGGTGGAGCCGCACCAAAGCCGACGCGTGGGCAATGGAGGTGGACAAGTGGTTCACGGAGGAGTACCAGCAGTCGCACGACGCTGCACGCGAGAGGCGTTTGATGATGGAGGGCCCATCACACCACCAAGGCCAGCGGAGCCTTCCCGAGTACAAGGCGCTATGGGTACGCGGTTTCTTTAATCTGTTTTGAGGCTCAAACTTGTTTCATCACACTAATCTTCGTCCTGCTTTTCTTGAAGGAAAAGACACATCCTGGCCAGGAATGCTCGGACTTCGATGCCTTGTGCATGGCACACAAGGGAAAGGTGACGTCCGATGTGTCCTACAGCGTGAGCGACGGGCCAGAGGCATACAACAACCCTAACTTCGGCCGGCGCATCGCTGAGTACACAGAGGCCTGTAAGCAAAAGTACGGGGAAGATTACAACCCAAGTGAGCATGACATTGATACAAACATAGTCATGGCCTTGGGAGGAGGAAAGAAGCACGGGAGGTTGTGGATTGGTGACGGCATCATCGACAGTTCCAGCCTGAGATTTGCCGACGTCCGAGCACGGAGGACGGAGTCTGACCCCCAGATACGAGCACGACTGAGCGTTGGGATGGGTCGTTTGAACGCCCTTGAGGTATGCACTAGTCATGTTATATTAATGTTTAAACACATTCTTAGATTTGCATTACTGAAACACTTAAGTCAAATGTTGTAGGTCGAGCTAGCAGAGGAGCGGGCTCTACGTCAGCAGCTAGCAGACCAGCTAGCACAGGAGCGGGCTCAACAGCAGGAGTATTTCCGGTCGCAGCAGGCAATGGCAAGTAAGTTCGAGGAACTTACTAGGTACCTTGCGACGTCAGGTAGTATGACTCTACCACTAGGGCTCCCAGCTCCTATCACTCCTCCCCCACAGGTGTTTCCGACACAGCAAGTCCTCGGTACTCCGGTGAGTATGATACCAAAGAGTTTCTGGTTTTCCTGTCTAATCATGTCTAACACTTGCAATCTTATCTCCTTTGTGCAGCCTTTCTCGGCGGGTTCGAATCAACAGGGTCCAAGTGGAGCAAGTCCTCCAGTCGCCCGTCCCACCTTTCCCACCACACGAGCACTCACCGTAGGCCCTTGGACTTAGTTGATCATGTTCTGAACTTGTTTCGTTGGATTTGAGACACTTTGTGGATTTGTGGACTTGTTTCGATGGACTTGTGGTGTGTATGAACTTGTGGACACATGTGGTGTGTATGAACATGTGATGTGATATATATGTGTTATCTATTGTTGCATGTGATATTGTCGTGTATATATATGTGTGTGTGTTTGTCAATGTGGAAAGCAAAAAAAATAAAACAAAATGTGACCTCGTCACCGAGAGGGGCCGTCGGCACAGGAGCCTTTGCCGAGAGCCCCATGCAATTACGCTCGGCAACTCTGCGAAAAATTTTCCCAGGTCGGGTGTACCCAGCTTTACCGAGTGTAGTTGCACAGGGCACTCGGCAAAGAATTTTTTTAAAAAAAATTAAAAACCGTCTTTGTCGACGGCCTTGCCAGGTACGCTCGTTGCCAGGTACGCTCGGCACAGGATTTTCTCAAAAAAATAAGAAAACAACCTGTGCCGACGGCCTTGCCAGGTACGCTCGGCACAGGGTTTTCTAAAAAAATAGAAAAACCCCCTCTTTGCCGACGGCCCGAGCTCGAGGCCGTCGGCAACGACGATTTCAAAAACCGTCAACTCAACCCGCCGTTAACGGCTACTTTTTTGGCCGACGGCCCACTGTGGGCTTTCGGCACAGCCTCTGCCGAGAGTCTCGAGCTCGGGTGCTCGGCAAAGAGCCGTGGTCGAGAAAAAATTCTCCGTGAGGCATGTGCCGAGCGCGACCGTCGGCAAAGGCTTTGCCGACGGTTTTATAGCCTGTGTCGAGCGTTTCCCACGCTCGGCAAATCCCCTAGTGTTTCCCACCATTTGGATCGCCTCTAGAAGGTTGTTTCTTATAAAAAATGTGCATTTATTTTGTAAAATCGTAAAAAATAATATTAGAAATTAAAATATTTTTTTATCTTGTATACTTTATTTATGTTTATACTTTATTTACGTTTGTACGAGAACCAGAAATCTTCAATGCATAGTGGTTACTTCCTCCGTCCAAAATCGTAGTTCATTTTCATATTTCTAGATTTTGTAACAATCTATAATCTAGGATGAAGAGAGTACGTATGAATGCATATATATTCTGAAAGTGACAGAGTTGTTAAGAGAGTACGTACGTATGAATGTACATGACATATGAGTAGCTCACTATCAGATTTATTTCACCTCCCCGACTCGTACATGTTTTCTCTCCCCCGTATCATTTATCTTTCTAATTTTGTAACCTTTAGCTTTATATTCCATCATGTGAATATATATAGTCTTCGTAAGGAATTGATGCTCGTAGTCTAAGAAGGGGAGGGGGTGAATTAGGCAACTTAAAACCTTAACCTATGACTTCACTACTTTGCATAAAGTAATTAGATCAAATCTATCTAGACGTGCAATCTAAGGTTGATCTAGTGTGAAACCATCATCCCAAAACAAGTTTTGCAACCTATAGTCAATCCTAGCATGATACTACTCTAGGAAAGTAAAGGCAAGCAAGAATTGCAAGAGAGTAGTGCGGAAACGTAAAGAGGGGTGAGAGGAAGCAAACTCTTGACACGCGATTTATCCTGTGGTATGTGTAGGCACTAAGCCACCCCTAGTCCATGTTGTTGAAGCACTTACACAAAAGTATTACTTCTCAGTCACTAATTCTCACCCAAGAGCACTACTTGACTCGCCACAAAGGCTCACCACTTAGGCACTTGCGAAGCTCCTTTAGTCACCTTGATACCACCTCCACTAAAGAGGTTCTACACTTAGAAAGGGGGTCTCCACAACCCCCGTATAAAGTGTCATTGCCACTCCACACCAAGACGGAGAATCAAAGACTATTGTCGGTGAGCCACTTAGGCCCCAAGACTTCCGACGCACCTTGCATAACTTGATTCACTCAAGAATCACCTCACAAGTTTGCACATCTTCCACTCACTTAGCTTTAAGCTAAGTCTAGCACTAAGCACACACACGACGCATGTGCAAGTCTATGGATGAGCAATTTAGCACTTGTATGGCTTGGATATGATCTTGTATGTGTCTCACACTCCTCTGCACTTCCACACAATCCAGCAACCTCAAATGATTGAGTGTAGGTATGATTCGTACACTAGATAGACAAGGCAGATTGATCATGATGAACAAATAAAACCACAACAAGATGAGAGTGTACCCAATGGCGGGGCGGTTGTCGGGGGCAACCGATGCGCCGTTATCCTCTGGATTGGCCATACCAATCATGGGAGAACCTCAGTCGATGTAGTTGTATGATGTCAATGCAGGATGATGTATGCAGTGACGTCTCTCGAACAGTGACCAGGACGTAGATGAAGTAGTCATTTGGGAGCAGTCGCGCAAAGAGCACATCCCAAAAACCTTATTCGCCTTCTCCCAGTGCAGGATCGCAAAGATGATAGTTCCGGAGACCTGCTCACCATGTCGAAGGTGCACGCGAACGATTGGGTTGGAGTCTTGGCGACGGTGGCGCAACAACGAGAAGAGGCAAAATCTAACTCGTATAGATCACCATAGGGATACCCTTACTTGGGGTATTCCCGTGTGGTAGTCTATGATGCATCCTTTTCATGAGGGGTTCATCCATATTTATTAGGAGAAAAACTCCCAACACCCTTGTCTATTAGCAATGTGGAACTAATAGATGGTGTACCCCTTTAACGTTAATGGGCCTTTGAGATTTATTCAAAATTATTTATATGGGCCAAGTCCATATATCTAACAACCCCCCACAAGATCTCAAATGCCCATTTAGAGATTTGCATGTGCTCACTACTGTTCGATATATCAGTGTTTCTGCAGAGACTGTTAAGTTGAACTTCTTCCTAGAACTTCAAGCTACACTTATCCACAACTTGAACAATGGACTACACCTTGAATTGCAAGTTTTGTGCGAACAAGCTTTACTCAAAGCCAAACTAGTACTTGGCTGCTAGTAGCCTTACCCCGTGGGTGGAGCATATACGTCATACTCCTTAGTCTCTTCATGAGTTTACTAGAGATCACCCAAGTCTCATAGACTGCGATGTTTAACAGTCAAGCTCATATAGGTATGGTCTTTCAAGAATGCTCTGTAGGACAACATCTTCACTTGTTAAAGTCAATAGAACATATTAAGGCATCCTTGCCAACCTACCTCACATTGCCTCATTGCTCTGAGAGTATTGCATCTTCACATAGAGAGGGTTATCATTATACTCTCCTCAGTTTACCAATAGCTTCTTTTCCCATGTCCTTAGTCACGGGATCTCCGATCAAAAAAGTTGGGTTACTACTACTATAAACTCACATGGGTCTCATACCCATCTCCTTATATGCAATTTCTATCACATTCCGTGATAGCCATTTTGTAAAGGGATCTGCCAGGTTTTTGTCTGTTTGTATATAAGATACAGTAAATACTCCAGAGTTTCTCAACTTCCTGGCAGTCTTCAAACGTCTTTTAACGTGTCTTGTTGACTTTGCATTATCCTTAGCACTAATCACTTTAGTGATTACTGTTTGATTATCACAGTTCATAAGGATAGCCGGTATTAGTTTTTCAACCACCGGCAAGTCAGACAAGAGTCACGCAGCCACTCTGTCTCTGCAGATGTTATATCCAAAGCTGTAAGTTCAGCTTCCATGGTTGATTTAGTCAAAATAGTCTGTTTGCAAGACCTCCATGACACTGCGCCACCTCCAAGGGTAAAGACATACCCACTAGTGGCATAGATTTGATTAATATCAGAAATCCAGTTCGCTTCACTATATCCGTCTAGCACAGCTGGGTGCCCGGAATAGTGAATCCCATAGCTCATCGTACCTGTAAGATAATGCAAGACCTTCTCTAGTGCATACCAATGATCATCACCCGGGTTGGACATGTACCTACTCAATTTTCTCACAGCAAAAGAGATATCCGGTCTAGTTGCGCTAGCAAGATACATGAGTGAACCAACAATTTGAGAGTACTTTAATTGATCTCTGGTATCATTCTTGTTCTTTCGCAATGTCACACTAGGACCATAAGGTGTTGGAGAAGGCTTGATGTCCATATAGCCAAAATGGCTCAAGACCTTCTAAACATAGTGAGATTGTGATAGAGTAATCCCACTCACTTCCTTAATCAACTTTGATGTTTAGAATTACATCAGCTTCTCCTAGATCTTTCATGTCAAAACTCTTTGACAAGAATGACTTGACTTCATTTATAATATCCATGTTTTTTTTAAAGATTAGAATATCGTCTACATATAAGCATAGTATAACGAAATGACCCCCACCATGTCGATAATACACACACCTATCAGCTTCATTAATAACATAGCCCACACTAGTTAAAGTAGTGCCAAACTTCTCATGCCATTTTTAGGAGCTTATTTCAAGCCATACAAAGATTTCAATAATTTACACACCTTCTGCTCTTCACCTTTTATTACAAGCCCTTCAGGCTGATCCATATGAATCTCCTCATCCAACTCTCCATTAAGAAAAGTTGTCTTCACATCCATCTAATGGACGATCAGACCATACGAGGCAGCCAAGGATAGTAGTACTGGAATAGTGGTCATTCTAGCAACATGTCAATAAGTATCAAAGAAATCTTCGCCTTCCTTTTGAGTATAACCTTTAGCCACAAGGCGGGCCTTATACTTGTCAATAGTACCGTCAGGCCTAAGCTTCTTTTTGAACACCCACTTGCAACCAATTCGTTTACAACCAAATGGTAGTTCAGATAACTCCCAAGTTCCATTAGAAAGAATCAAGTCCATCTCACTACGAACTGCTTCTTTCCAATCATCTGCATCTAGAGATGCATATGCCTCTATAACAGAGGTCAGAGTACAATCCACAAGGTACACAATGAAATCATCACCAAAAGATTTTGCAATCCTTTGTCTCTTGTTCCTCACAGGAACTTCATTGTCATCCTTCTCAAGTGTTTGCTCAAATGACTCAACAGGAGACTCGATAGGTATAGTATTATCAGGAGCTATTTCAGTAGAAAGTTTAGCAATACTACGCATATCTTTCATAGAAAAAATATTCTCAAAGAATGTAGCATCACGAGATTCAAAAATTGTATCAACATGCATATCAAAAACTTTAGATTTAACTACTAAAAATCTATAAGCAATGCTAATGTGAGCATATCCTAGAAAGACACAATCTACCGTCTTTGGTCCAAGCTTACGCTTCTTAGAATGAAAGTGATGGTTTCCTTCCAACCCAAATCTCATATGGTGTTGTCTCTTTACTTTTGTTCGGAATTCTATTCAGGAAATGACTTGCATTCAATATAGCGCGCCCACCATGCCTTAGATAAACCAGCAGTATCTAACATGGCGTTTACCAAGTCAGTCATTCTGCGATTTTTCCTCTCGGCAATCCAATTGGATTCAGGAGAATAGGGAGGTGTCCTCTCGCGAATAATACCATGTTCCGAACAAAACTCGTTAAATAATATAGGAAAATATTCACCACCACGATATGACCTTAGACATTTAATCTTTCTTTCTAGTTGATTTGCAGCCTCAGCCTTAAAGATTTTAAAGTAGTCTAAAGCCTCATCTTTAATTTTCAGCAAGTAAACATAGCAATATCTACAAGCATCATCAATTAATGTCATGAAATATCTCTTTCCACCTTTAGTCAACACACCATTCATCTTGCATAGATCAGAATGTATGAGTTCTAGGGTGCCAAGTGTCTCTCCTCCGCTGCCTTGTGAGGCTTTCGAGGTTGCTTAGATTGCACACAACTATAGCACTTAGAACCTTTAATTTGGCAATGGTGAAATCTGGTATTAACTGCAAGCTAGATGAATGTGACATCAAACCAAAATTCACAAGACATAGATGAGAATGGCAAACACTTGAATTATCACTAAGTGTGCCACAAATATGATTGAATGACTTATTACAAAAATCTTCTAAACTTAGGCGGAACAAGCCTCCGCAATCATAGCCTTTACCAATAAATTGTCCATGCTTTGTGTGACAGAACCGCCCAAAATAATTCCGTATTATCGCCTAAGCCAGTCCATGTGGCCATTAAGCAATAATAAAGAATTATTATGTCGCTTCTGCCGGGTAAAGCCCGGTGAATCACTTACAACAGGATCGAGATATGCGCTAAGCCCACACGAAGGTGGGACCAGAGTATAACATTACATTACATAAAAGGTTCACAAGTTCAACATTATTACAAACCAGGTTTTTCATACATAAAAGTAAAGGTGATCAGAGTTTAAACACCGGAAATAAAACTAAGCGTGTGATACATGTTGGGGGGCATCCGAAAATTCGGAAGAGATCCCCGAACACAAGAACAAGGAATACAAAAACATTTGGAGGTACATATGACGTGAGAGGAGACAAAGAATCTCCTAAAGAATGCTCATGCCTCAAAAGTTGTGAATCCCCTTTACACGTGCACTCGCGCCCCCTTTTATAGGGAGACGAAGGGACTTTTACATTCCGAAAGTACCCTCGAATCTAAGGAATATTCCTAGTGTGAACACATACATGAATGTCTTTTACATCTTATACATTTACAAGTCTGCCACTAGTTCACATGCCAAACCCGGACTTTTGAGGCAACGTCTTTTACTTGGCTTCTAGCCGGTTCGCAAGTCTTTTATTCATAAAAACCTCCACACGCCATAACCTACGCATTTGATCTTTAGTAGATTTCCGAATTTCGCCGATTCTGGTTTCAGATCTTCGCAGGTTCACGACATCAGGGCCTCACAGGTTCAAGATTCAGATCTTCACAGATTTGCAACTTCAGGTCTTCGCAAGTTCAAGATTCCAGATCTTGGCAGGTTCACGACATCAAGACTTCGCAGGTTCAAGATTCCAGATTTTCGCAGATTCGTGACTTCGGGTCTTCGCAGGTTCAAGATTCTAGATCTTCATAGATTCAACGTCCCTGAAAACTTATTTCATGAATTTCGTCAAACCCGGCGTTTTGAGGGTGACAAATTTTTCCTAAATTCCCCAACACTAGACCCTCGGGGAAGCGGGTTGACTCCGACGATCCGATTGCACAAAAAACTTTGAAATTCAGTAAAAAAAATGTCACCCTCGGAACGTCGGAGTGGACACGCGTCCTCTGGAAATCTCGCAACGGTCGGATCGAGGCGAGTTCTTGAAACTGCCCCCCCCCCTCTCCCCTATAAATAGAGAGTTGTTGATGTAAAAAATTTTCACCGCTTTCTCACTTTCTTCCGAACTTTGGCTTGTACTTTCACGGATAGGCGCTTCGTGATAAAGTTTTCGTAGCTTCAGGACTTCCTCAAGTTTTCAAAGGTATTAACTTTTTTCTTTTTGCTATTTAGTTTTCGTCTTTACTTTTCGACGTTCACATTTGCACTTTTAGTTTTGCGAACTTTATTCACGAAAATCATCTTAGACTTCTCATATGCACTACTGTTTACTAGGTGGCCCGTGTTAAAAGCACTGCCAGACCTATGACGACTTAGGAACTGGTCGCTGCTGGCCTCCCGGCTGAGCCTGAAGTTCGAGAACCAGGGACTGCCCGACCTGCCGAAGATGAGACCTCTCCTGCTGCTAGCGAATCTGGCAAACGTGAAGATGGGGAGATTAGATCAGAGGAAGAAGATATCGAAGATATCGACGCTGATCTGAAAGATCTTGTCACAGCAAAGAGATCGAAAGCTCTCCTTGCGGCGTTTGTTTTCAGTGAATCCAAGGTCACGGCAAATTCAATCAGAGAATACGAAGTAGCTGGGTTTATTCCCGCCGGCAGTGGCCGTGCTTCCCTAGATGAAGAAGTCCCTACTCCCGAAACCGACGAAATTTTTGTGTTCTGGGATTTCTTCACCTGCGGGTTATGATTTCCTTGTGATCCCCTTCTGCCAGCCATTTTGGACAAATTTTCTGTGAAAATTCATCAACTCTCCCCGAACTCATTCCTGGAAGTTTCGAAGTTTCTCTGGATCATGAAAACTTTCGGTTCCAACTTCAGCGCTGATGTTTTCGCCCGATTCTTCGAGCTAGTCATCATGCCGGATGTCATCAAGCTCAATGATGGTCAATATTATGAGGCTCACTACACCTGTTGCACTTTCAACAACCACAGGCAGAATACAAGAAAAGGGCTTACGTGAATCCAGATCGCGCCTTGCTGCAAGACCAACTTCGCAGAAGATTGGAGCTCTTACTGGTTTTTTGTGAAGGTGGACATGTCAACAATTCCTGACTACGACGAGCCGACTAATCCCTTTTCTACAGCTATAGAAGCTTTGACTGCCATTAGCACTACTTTGTACAATCACTGAGCAGTCGGTATCCGGAATTGTGAAAGCATCTTCCACCTTGCCAGCACAATCGTCGGTGGACGCGACCTCATCGAGGAATTCGTTGCTGCTAACGTTTGGTCGATCTCTCACGGTTGCGCCCCATAGAAATCGTGAATTTCAATGTCAACTGGGCAACACAAGAGGTTCCCTTTCCCCAATTCGGACTTCATTTTCCTGACAACCAGAGTGCCAAAGATTTCATGTCTGAAGTTGAGAGGAAGGTTAATGAGATGATTGGCCAGTATACCAAGAACGAGTACAAGGCATACAAAAATCTAGTGAAACACAAGAGGAAGATAAACCGAGTATTTTCTGAGATTTGCAAAGAAAAGTCTTTCTCCTCTCGCCGGCTAGGCCCTCTATAAAAAAGCCATATGTTGCTGTGGCCAGTTGTTCAGCTGTGCCTCTTAAAGCCTTAAGGAAGAAATCTTCGAAGAAGAGTCAGGGGACTCCCGATGAAACAACATCTTCTGGTGTTCAGCCCGTGAAGACCAAATCCCTCGAATCAACCAAGCGCAAGCGTCGGACTTTCGAATAAATTTTGGACGTCGAGCTTCAAGCAGCCTCTAGCCTTGCTCAGATGAGTCGCAAGAAACCTAAGAAAGCTGTTAAAAAGGTTGTCTCTTCTGAAGTTCGGTGGGTCCCCTCCTCTTTCGATGATGACCGCTTCGTGGAGCCCAGCCAGAAAGGGTTTTTCTTTTGTCCTTTATTGAGATTCAACTTTCATGAACGCTGCCCATTGGGATCTAAAAATGAGTTCGTGGATATTGATTCTTTTTCAAATGTTGCTCCTGACGTTCAGAAGGAAGTCGTTTCTACTGCTGCTGCTACTTTTGATACTACCGTTCCTCCGCCTGTCCATCCTCAAAATGAAGCATCTCCCGAATTCACCAAGGAGCTTGAGCTTACCATTCACAGGGGTGAAAATCGCATCCAAGATGCTCCCTTGGTCGAAATTCGTGAAGATCTCCCTAAAGGCCAAGCTCCCTCTCCTTCCCTGGCTGCCTTTAACAAGAGCTTTGGTACATCCTACCATGGTGAACTACTAAGTGTTGGTTGCAAGATGGCTAGTACCAGAGATGGCACATCCAAGATTTTTAACACTCTGTAAATCGCCTACACTTGTTGATGAAACAGGAGAAGTAGCCTCGGAACAAACATCTCGCTTGCCTGGAGAGACCGCACGGGATTCTGGAAAGAGACCTTGCAGTTCCTCGAAGAGAACCTCTACAAGTTCAGAACAGGTGCTTTTCGCCAAGGATAAAAAAGGTTCGCTACTTTTCACAACTCTTTTCGCTTTAGATTTCTCGACTTTCTATTTATGGATTTATTTTGCAGTTTTCCAGAGTTTGAAGATCTTCTTCGATCATTTTCCTCTTCCGAGCTCGCCGTTCAACGTAGGGATTATGTGGCGAAAGCCTCCATATTTGGAAGGATTGCATGCGAACGCTTGATTGAGTAGGAGAAGACAAACAAGAAGTTGATAGAGGATCGCGAGAAACTTAGCTGCGACTTCAAGTTATCTCGAGCGGCGAACTCAGATTTGGAAAAAAGGTGGCTGAGCTGGCTGTGGCCCTAAAGAAATGCCAGGATGAAAAGAAGGCCGCTGAGGAGGCTACTGAGAGTTCGGGAAAAGATCTTGAAAAACTTCAGAAAACACACGACAAGGACTTGAGATTAATTGAAAATCTTCGCAAGGATCACGACAAGTCCTCAAAGGTTGCTGAAGATCTTCGT
This sequence comes from Cenchrus americanus, assembly GCA_947561735.1. NCBI lineage: Eukaryota > Viridiplantae > Streptophyta > Magnoliopsida > Poales > Poaceae > Cenchrus > Cenchrus americanus. The sequence continues at coordinate 197,783,267 of OX387242.1, forward strand.
ACTAACAACGCTGATCTAGCCAAATCTTTGAGCAGCAAGGAACAAAAGATACAAGATCTCGAAAAAGCATTAACTGATCAGAGGGAATCTTCGGAGAAGAGCATTTCTGAGATTATCAGCAAGTTAAAGCTTTTGTTTGAAGAGTACGAAAAATCTCTGAATGATTTTGGTGTTCGACTTGCGCCACTCCCTACTAACTTAGAACTCTCTGAGTTCATGGAGTGGATCAACGCTGAATTCAAAGCGCTCCTCGAGGTTATTTCTGGTGCCAACAACTTTGCTGCAGCCTTCTCTGTTGAAAGCATATTGAAGCTTCTTCATGACTTCGACTGCGTGGATCTCGTGAAATTTCGTGAGAAACTTCCTCAATTTCCCGATGGCCTGAGTACTTCAAGACTTCGTCCTAACGAAGATGTTCAAGCTATCAAGGCTAGGTTCGCAAGAGAGTTCTGGCTCGCTAGCGGTAAAGAAGCTGTCAAAAGCATTGCTCGTGCTAAGCTTGCCTAGTTTGATCTCCGAAAGATACTATTTGCTTCTGCTAATTTACAAAGTTTTTTCTTTTGGTTTCTCTTATATTTCTTTCTTTGGCTCTTTCAGTGGATTGAAGAGGAGAAGCGAGGAGAAGGCACTGCGCCTCCAGAGTCTTCTTCCAAAGATGATGAAAATGAAGAATCTACAGACTCGGGTGAGGAAGGTTCTGGCGACAGCAACGACGATGGCAGCGACGCCGATCAGACCTCCGAACATGAGGAAGATTCCCCGAAGGTTGACATCACGGGCTAAACATTGCTGAAACATTTGCCCTTCGTGGCCATTTGTGTACATATGCGAATTCATTAGGTTGTAATGCTTTGTCTGAACAAGTTGTCTTGTAAACTTTAACCTGCGCAGGTCTTGCAAGTTGGGCCTGCGCAGGATGTGATGCCACTGCTAGTTCATCGTGGAAACATGTTTGTCTGTGGTGAACCATGGCGCTTGTTCAAAGAAGCTCATCCAGAGCAAGATTTCTCAGATTTTTGGCTTGAAGTTTCTCTTAAATTTTCAACCAGTTGTTTTGATCTTTCTTCATTTTTTCTTCTTCATGAAGATGATAGCTCCCCTACTACGAATTCAATCTCTTTGAAGGTCGTGAAGACAGAGCCCCTTAGCCCCATCACTATTGGACTTGACTTCGCTTATGCTAGTGATATTGTAGAAAATAATAGCCGCAAACCAGGACATGTTGTTGAACTTTCATTCTCGGGGTTGTAGTTCTTCAGTGTAATCGTGACTATGCTATATTGAAATTTTTATGCAACTAAGGCAATAAAGACGTTTTGTTTGAAAAAATGTCACCCTTCCCCACCTTGCTGTTTTGCATGAAAATTTCGAGATAGGTTAAGGAAATTCTTGTGTTATGCGGACGTCTTTGATCATCTGTACTTTTGAGTAACTTTCGCGAGTTTTGAAATTGCAAGTGATGTGATGCAAGTCGACAAAATTTGTTTGCGAATTTTGTGGACTTGGCCCGCTTGGCACACTTGCCCTGGTTGATATTGCAACCCTCAGTTTCTTCAACCACGATTTTGTACGAATCTTCACGCGAGCCCCTTGCCTCTTCAACGGAACATATTCATCGCGAAAAAACTTCATGAATCTCTGTCAAAAATTCTTAAATAATGACATGTGCATTCGCCTAGCCGCAATTACTATTAATTATCATGATGGAAACTTAGGCTACAACTTATTGTTGTTTCGTGCCTTTTCGGTGGGAATCCCTTTGACGGTGGGATTTAGTCCACAACTTGTTGTTGTCTCAGGCCTTTTGGTGGGAATCCCTTTGACGGTGGGATTTAGGTCACAACTTGTTGTTGTCTCAGGCCTTTTGGTGGGAATCCCTTTGACGGTGGGATTTAGGCCACAACTTGTTGTTGTCTCAGGCCTTTTGGTGGGAATCCCTTTGACGGTGGGATTTAGGCTTTCACGGAGCCTCTGGCTATCACAAAGCCCTTTCACGAACTCCTCCTCTTTTACAATGGAATTCTGGCTATCACGAAGCCTTTCACACGAACTTTTTTCTTTCTTTCACGATGGAATTCTGGCTATCACGAAGCCTTTCACAAATTTTTCTTTCACGTGGTGGAATCTTGGCTACCACGAAGCCTTTTCACGAAATTTTCTTTCACATGATGGAATCTCGGGTATCAAGAAGCCTTTTCACAAATTTTTCTTTCACATGGTGGAATCTCGGCTATCACGAAGCCTTTTCACGAATTTTTCTTTCACATGTTGGAATCTCGGCTATCACGAAGCTTTTTCATGAATTTTTCTTTCACATGGTGGAGTCTCGGCTATCACGAAGCCTTTTCACGAATTTTTCTTTCACATGGTGGAATCTCGGCTATCACAAAGCCTTTTCACAAATTTTTCTTTCGCATGATGGAATCTTGACTATCACGAAGCCTTTTCACAAGGTGAAATTCAGAAAATGCACAATTTGGGGAAGACTCCTTTCATATATATCACAAAGAGTATTTACATAAGACCCTCCTCATTAAAAGCCTTGCCTCTTGATTTAGAGCTCCCTTTTCAATGAAAAGAGTACGGTCCTCCTTATTCTAAAGTAATTGCGAAAAATAAAGCAATTTTTTTCTTTTTTTCTCTAAAATCACTTATAGATTCGTGATTCGGCTTTTTGATTTTCTAGAATGTAAACTCACGAAAAAAAGGAAAAATACTCTAAAGTAAATCTATCTAACTCTGGAATTCTCAAGGATAGTACCTTTTCAGGCTGTCAGCATTCCACGAATATGGTAACTCTTCACCAGTTTGCTCTAGCAAACGAAAGCCCCTGGCATGTCTGTTTCTTTTGCTATGTATGGCCCCTGCCAGGATTCATGAAGTTTCCCAGGGTTCTCCCAGTTCTTCTATCTTTTCAAGACCAAATCGCCGGTTTTGATGTCTTTTCTAACTACTTTTTTGTTTTTCCATGCTTTGGTTTCCTTTTGGTACTTCTCAATGTTATCAGCAGCTTCAAGGATTGTCATCTCAATCATGTCTTTTTCCACTTTCTGGTCAGTTTCTTCGATTTCTTTTGCTTTCAGAACTCTCATGCTTTCATTTCTGATTTCCTCTGGTCTCATTGCCTCAGTGCCGAAAAGTAGGCGAAAAGGCGTGAAACTTGTTGCTCTTGACACAGTAGTGTTATGGGACCAAATCACTTTCGGTAATTCATCAACCCATTTTATCTTCTTTTGATCAAACAAGCATTTCTTGATTCCTGAAAATATCAACCCATTTGCCCTTTCAACTGCTCCGTTAAACTGCGGATGATACACTGATGAGAACTTCGCATGAGTGCCCAAGGACTTGCAATACTCTTTGAAAGTGTAACAGTCGAACTGTTTCCCATTGTCAACAGTCAGTTCTTTCAGAGCTCCAAATCTACAGATTATGTTGTGCCAGAAGAACTTCTGAATTGTTGGTGCCTAGATGTTCGCGAGTGGTTTTGCTTCTACCCACTTCGTGAAGTAATCCACAGCGACAGCTGCGAATCTGCAATTTCCTTGAGCTGTTGGCAATGGTCCGACTAGATCCATTCCCCACCTTTGCAGTGGCCATGATGGTGGAATCAAGTGAACTGGCATGGAAGGTAGATTTTGTTGATTCGCCGTTTTCTGGCATGCTTCACATTGCTGAACCAGTGCTTTTGTGTCTATGTTTATGGTAGGCCAATAAAATCCTTGCTTTATTGCCTTTCCTGCTAGGGCTCTAGTGCCTATGTGTGCACCGCAGAATCCACTGTGGATTTCTCTGAGAAGTTCGAGACCTTTTTTGGAGGTGATGCACCTTAACCATGGCTCCGTGACTCCCGATTTATACAGTTTTCCATTTACTACTACATAGCCCCTTGCCCTTTGTTTCAATCTCTTTCCTGTAACTCATTTTGTGGTTCGTAATGGCCTCTCAGATAAGCCATGATTTCTGCTCTCCAATCAGGAGTTTCCACAACATTTACGATTTTTGGCCTCGATTCCTTGATAGACGGTTCTTTGATGATTTTGAAGAACACATCAGGAGGCAACTCTTGATTCCTGGCTGCCGCTTTCGCCAATTTATCTGCTTCATTATTGTCATCTCTTGGTATGTGTTGCACTGAGTAACCTTTGAAGTATCTTTCCATTTCTCTGACTTTTTCGAGGTACTTCATCAAGACAGGATTTCTTGCTTCACTTTCTTTTTCAATATGTTCTGGAATAACTTTTGAATCCGTCCTGATTATGAAGGTTTGCTGACCCAAGGCTTTCATCTTTCTCAGTGCTAGGAGTAAAGCTTCATATTCTATTGTGTTGTTCGTGGAGTTCTCATTATTCACGAATATGAGTCGAGCTGCATATCTTATTACAACTCCCGCTGGGGATGTTACAACTGCCGAAATTCCCACTCCCTTGTGACACCAAGCTCCATCGCACTGCACTATCCAAGGTATAGGAATTTCTTCTTCTGAATTTTGTGCTGGCGAAGTCCAATCCACGTCAAAATCTACCAGGACTTGCGATTTTATCACACTTCTTCTTTCAAAGTCTACAATGTATTCTGAAAGTTCAGCACCCCACTTGATGATTCGGGTAGATGCCTCTCTATTTGCAAACAAGTCGTTCAAATGTTGATTGGTGATGACCCTTATTCTGTGACCCTCGAAGTAATGTCTCAGCTTTCTCGCAGCCATGATCACTGCGTACGCGATCTTCTCCAACTCAGAATAGAAAATTTTTGAGCCAGAGAGGGCTTCTGAAGCGAAATACACCGGGATCTACTTAAGCTTTCCTTCTTCTTCCTTTTCTTGCACCAAAATGGCGCTCACTGCCTAATTTGATGCAGACACATATAGCAGAAGCGGCGATCTTGGTTCGGGAGGGCATAGCTTGGTCATGTTGGATAGGTAGTCTTTTAGTTCTTGGAAAGCATGCTTTTGAGTTCCGGACCACTGAAAATTTTTAGTGCTTCTGAGAACTTGAAAGAACGGTAGACTTCTTTCTGCAGCCCTAGGAATAAACCTGTTGAGCGCGGCCACTCTTCCTGTTAATTTCTGCACATCCTTCACGGAAACTGGATCTTGCATTTCTATCCGTGCCTTGATTTTGTCGGGATTAGCCTCTATACCCTTTGTTGATACTAGGCATCCAAGAACTTTCCCTTCGTGAATGCCAAAAACACACTTCTCAGGATTCAACTTCAGATTCACTGCTCTCAAGTTCGCGAATGTTTCTGCTAGATCACTGATATGATCTCTTCTCTGGACACTCTTGACGACTATGTCATCCATGTATGCCAAAATGTTTCTCCGGATCTGAGGATGGAGAACCATTGCTATCATTCTCGAAAATGTGCATCATGTGTTCTTCAACCCCTCTGGCATTCTCACGAAACAAAACGTTCCGAAGGGAGTGATGAAGCTTGTCTTTTCTTCGTCTTCCTTACAAACTCTGATCTGATGATATCCTGAAAACGTATCCAGGAGTGAGAGCATTTCATTGTTGGCTGCATCATCTACGATTTTATCTACCCTCTCCAAGGGAAAATCGTCTTTCTTGCATGCCTTGTTCAAATCCGTGAAATCTACACACATTCTCCACTTTCCGTTCTTCTTTTTCACCAGTACAGTGTTGGCCAGCCATACTGGATATTTGACTTCTCTAATCACTTTCGCATCTGGCAGCCTTTGTACTTCAGCTTCAACTGCTTTTAATTTTTCTTCAGACATTTTCCGAAGTTTCTGCTTTTTGGGAGATATTCTTTCATCCGTTTCCAGGGCATGTTCGATGATGTCCCTGTCAACGCCTTGCAAATCTTTGGCTGACCAGGCAAAAACATCCTTGTTCTTATTCAAGAATTGTATGAGCTCTTTCTCTTCTTCGGGATTGAGATGAGCCACAATAGTGACTGCTCTGTCAGGCATATCATCCAGATATACTTTCTTGGTTTCACCATCAACTGCTATCTCAATCTTTTCTTTATCTCGCTTGGCCTGTTCGTAAGGTTCCTTCCTTTCTTTGGTTGTTTTCAGCCAGTACACGTTGACTTGGCCTGGAGTGTGGCCCTTTTCTATGTTTCTGGCCTCTTGCTGATCACCGAACACTGTGATGACCCCTTTGGGCGCTGGTATCTTCATACACAAGAATTGCAGTCTAATGACTGCATCAAATTTGTTCATGAAACCTCTGCCAAAAATTGCGAGGTACGGATGATAAATGTCGACCACATCAAATGTGAAGGTCTCTGTTCTGGCGTTGTCCAGATCTCCGAAAGATACTGGAAGTGATACCTTTCCAACTGGCTTGATTGGTTTTCCTCCAAAACCTTGCAATGGGTACTCTGGCGGTTGTAGCATATGTTGACACTTGTTCATTTTCTCGAATGTTTTGAAGAACAGAATATCTGTCGAACTTCCATTGTCCACCAAAATTTTCCCAATAACATCCAGCTATGTTCACCTCAATGACCATGGCATCATTGTGGTTCGCGGATTTCAATTTGAAATCCTCTTCGGTGAAAGTGATTAGCACCTTGGCCCACTCTGGTCGGGCAGCTGGACCGTCGTTGATGATGGTGTTCACAGACCTGAAGTAATTGTTTCTCTGTTTCTTAGTTTCGAATTCCATGGCTGACCCTCCCGAAATTGGCATGATTGTCCCGAAAGATGGCAAGGCCTTTGAGTTCTGAGTTCTTGAACTTGATTCTGGCCTTGACGAACTGTCAGGTGGTGGTGGTAGAATTTCTCGAATTGGCTGCGGTTGCTGTATTGACTGAATTGCTTGCGACTGAGGAAAAACTACTGAGAGGGTTGCCATGATGGTTGTGGCTGTTGAAATTGCTGCAAGGCGACCGGACCTGGTTGAGAGTTCATGAATTTTGGCTGCCAGAAATTCAGGCGAATCTGGTTCGGCATTGAGGATGCGATGCTCATCATAGCTTTTTCTTGCTGAATTCTCGCGATGTTCTTCTTGGTTTCTGGACACCCTTCAGTGTTGTGCCCTCTTCCATGATACTGACAATAGAATTATGGGTCCCTTGGATTGTGATTCGTGAGCCTTGGAGTTCCTCTTCCTCTTCCCCTTCCTCTTCCTCTAGATGTGAATCCTCCTCTCGTGCTTTGTCTACTGTTCTGGTCAGACGGAGGATTTTCCACGTTGTTGATGTTTCGTGGATTCTGGGATTGTGGTCTCCATGTCATTTCTATGTTGCCTTGTCGTGCTTCATTTCATTTGGCCACTCTTCTGCGATGATCATCATCGGACAAGATATATTCTTCTAGTTCATGAAAAAGTTCTTTAACCGTCTTGGGTTTCTTTCGCGTCAGATGCGAAGTTGTTGGTCCTGGAGTAAGACCCTTGATTAGTGCTTTGATCATTGTTTTATCATCCGCCTCAGGAATCTGGGATCTCTGCTGCATGAACCTTCTCACGAGGTTCCGTAATGGCTCTCTATCTTTCTGCTTGCAGTTGTAAACATCTGATGACTCGGCTGTTGTGTCATGGAACATCTGAAACGCTTGCATGAATTTTGTCTTGAGGTCGACCCAGCTGCAGACTGAATGCAGTTGCAGCAGAGAATACCAATTCAGAACTGGTCCTTTGCAGACAATGATGAAGGATTTGGCCAACGCAACATTGTCTCCTCTTGCTGAATTCACAGTTGATTAATATCTCATGAGGAATTGCCTAGAGTTTTTGAAGCCATTATACTTCAGGAGAGAGACTGGTTTGAACATTGGTAGCCATGGTGCGGTTTGTAGCCCTATGGATAGTGGTGATTCAGAATCTACGAACTGTGAGATTCCATTTCCCGCGAAGAAATTTTCTTTCAGGGTTCTTCTGCTTGGTCCAGAGTTCTAGAGTGGTGATTCTTGCCACAGTGAACTGTTTTCTTGTCCTTTCATTCATCTATCTCTCTTTGTATTTGTCGGGGACAGCCCTAGGGGTCCCCTTTAACAACTGGGAAATCCCCACTTAAAACCCGCAACAAAGCCAAACACACTTTGCCTAACCATGCAGGATACGGCCCATGCCGCGGGGACCTCAACGGCCCACCAAGGCGGCCCTCTTGAAGATCCCCTCGAGCAGGCTTCGCCTCGCTCGAGGATGCGTGCCTCCTTCGGGCGGGCTCCGTCCCGTTCGAGGGGGGTGCGCTTCCCTCGAGCGAGGCTCCGCCTCGCTCGAGGGCCCGCTCCCCCTCGAGCGGGCTCCGCCCTCGCTCGAGGGTCCGCCCCCGCCCTCGACCGGGGTCCGCCTCGCTCGAGGGCGCTCCGCACGCGTGCGCCCCCGCCCCCATACGCGGGCATTTAACGCCACGACACCGGCGGGACGGCGCCATCATGCGCCGGGGCTCGCGCCCGGTGCCGCCGCACCAACTCCCCGGGGAGGGAGCCCATCCCCATCACCGTGGGGGGGGACTATGCGGCGCGGCCGGTGCCAGTCCCGTGACGCCGGCCGCCCGCTCCGCAGTACGGCTAACGCGCCGAGCCCTCGAAGGGGGGGCCGGCCGCACCCTCGATTTGCTTTCTTGTGACCTTACGGGGGGTTAGGGTGGAGGCGCTAGGCCGGTGGGACGCCATCCCTGCCACTGTTACGGTATGGCTCCCGCCCCCGCGCGTACGGGCGCACGCCAGGCGCTGTGGCAACGGCTCCGGCACTGTGGAGCGTGTGGGAACGGGACGCCACCTTACTTGCCACTGTGCTCCGTACGGGCCGACGTCAGCAGCTCCCTCGAGCCTATCAGAAGACATCACAGCCATCTGCTACCCTTCTACCCTCGAAGCCGCCACTGTTCGGGTACAAGATAGGCCATGATGGCCGGATCGCTGCAAGGATCGTCCGGACGGCCGCCCACTCTACAGCATAGCACGTCACGCCCCTTCACGTAGATAAATAGCGCGGCGCGCATGTGATTCGCTCCCTCCTTGATCTATAAAAGGGGGACGAACCCCCCCTGCCGCAGGGGGAGGCAGACACAACACAACAGGAGACAGGCTACGCCACGCACTTGCTCTCCAATTCTCCCACAACATCTTCAGCCACTACACCAGGGACTTGGAAGCCACGCTTCCTCTCCCGCCTTGCTTGTGGCAGCCCCACTACAGGCACCCCCGGTGCTGAGCAATACAGTGCCTTGAGCACGCCACTGCTGGACGTACGGCCCCTCGGCCGGAACCAGGATAAACTCCGTGTCTTTTATTGCTTAGCATCGACCATTGAGGTATAGACCTCGGCGCTTATTACTGGTTAGTGTCGGGACCATATTCCGCACCGACAGTTGGCGCCCACCGTGGGGCTATCTGAGCGCCTAAGGTCAATCTACCAACTCCCTCCATGGTGATCCGCACTGAGTACCGCGGTACGCGCTACTGCATGGGCAGCTCGGACCCCCTCCCCGCCGGGTTCGAAATCCGGTTCGGGGCCTGAACTTTCAGGCCACGGGGAACGGCTACCTCATGCGCCTCACCAACCGTGAGGAGCTCCGCGCGCGGTGCCAGACCGGGTCCGCGCCGGTCGCGCGCGCGCGCGCACCGTCACGCGCGCGGCACGCCCGCCGGCACGGACGCCGCGGGTCCGTCGGGCCGCCACGACGCCGCCGCCGCTCCGGCCGGCGTTCATGCCAAGCGCGGTCCGAGCGACGGCAAGCCGAGCGCGCGCGCCTCTCGGCGCGACGCGCGCGCCGCCACGACAACCGCCACCCCGGCGGGCGGGCAGCACGGTCTCCGGACCGCGCTTTCCCGTTGGGCTGCGTGGTGCCACGACGGCCTTCAACGCCAGCGTCAACACCACGATGCGCAGGGTTCCGCCTGGCCATCACGTCTTCGTCGCCAGGGATCCCGGCGCCTCTGCTGGTGACAAATCGTCCCTAGGTTCCCTCGACGCGTTGCCGCCCGCCAACCTTCACGGGTACGCGGAGTGGGACTTCTCCGGCGTGCCAGACCCAGTCATGTTTAGGCGTTTTCTTGACGCTACGGACTACTGGTTCGGCTGCTCCGATGACTCCAGCACCGGGAGCTACGATCCCGCGCGGGAGTGCTACGTCGTCGTCGCCAACGACCCAGCAAACGTCACCGGCGCTGTGGGCGCTGGGGACGGGGAGGTCACGCCTGCCCCGGGGATCGCTCCGCGCCAAGCCGCGGGACCAAGCACTCCCGCCGGAGTCGACGCTGATGCTCAGCTAGCCCAAGCCCACGAGCTCGAGGCTAAGCTGGCGGAAGAATACCGCACGGTGCGGCTGCTCCACGCCTCGATGGCTGGAGAAGCCTCCGCTCGCGGTGAGCGCGTGCGGGAGCTGGGCAGGCAGGCCCGCGACCACATCAACGCTGACAACCCCGACGCGCCTCCACGGGCAAGTCAGAAGCTCGTTGCCGCCGCGACGCTGCTGCGGGCTATGCCGGCACCCTCGACCCCCGAGGCGTGGAACTTGCAGCGCGAGGTGCAGGCACTCATCGAGCAAGCGGCCGTCCAGCAGGCCGAAAGCTCAGCCTCACGTATCCGCCAGCAAGGGGATGCGCGAGGCGACTGGGCCGCACAAGGGGGCGAACCCTCGGTCCACGTAGGTGAAGCCGCGGGGCGCCCCGCCAACTCAGGACGCGCGCCCGCCAAGGAGCGGCTCCTCGACACGCGCAGGCGGGCGGACGGCGACGCCCGCAATGTCATCAACGCCAGACGCACGAGCAAGGCGGACGCGCGGGCAGCGGTGGGCTACCACCCTCGACGGGGTGGACGCTACGACAGCGACGAAGACCGCTCTCCGACGTCGGAGCCCCCGGGGACCCATGTGTTCAGCCGGGAGATCCGTGCGGCGGCCTTCCCCCAACGCTTCCGCCAGCCCTCGACCATCGTCAAATACAACGGGGAGACGGATCCCCGCGTATGTCTCAATGACTACCGCCTGGCGTGCCAACTGGGCGGGGCCACCAGCGACGAGGTCATCATCCGCAACTTGCCCCTGCACCTCGGCGATGCAGCCCGGACGTGGCTCGAGCACCTGCCCGCCAGCCAAATCCACAACTGGGACGACCTAGTTCGCACGTTCGTAGGCAACTTCCAGGGCACGTACGTGCGCCCTGGAAATTCCTGGGACCTGCGCTCCTGCACTCAGAAGCCCGGCGAGTCGCTGCGGGACTTCATACGACGCTTCTCCAAGCGCTGCACGGAGCTCCCAAGCGTGGCGCAATCTGAGATTGTGCACGCCTTCCTCGAGGGCACCACGTGCCGGGACCTCGTGCGTGAGCTGGGACGCAGCCCGCCCGCGGACTCCAACGAGCTGTTCGACATCGCCACCAGCTTCGCCTCAGGAGAGGAGGCCGTGGGGGCGATCTTTGACGGCAAGAAGGGCAGGCGCTCGAACGATGCGCCCGCGAAGGGCAGCAAGTCCAGAGAGCCCCACCGTAAGGACAAGCGGGGCAAGAATGGAAAGAAGTCGCGCTGCGAGGCGCGCGAGCAGGGGCGCGACGACGATGAGGCCGAGGCCCTTGCTGTCGACCCGGCTCGACAGGGCCCTCGACCGCCCCTCGAGGCCCGGGGGTGTTTGATGACATGCCGAAGGAGCCATGTCCTTACCACAAGACCCCATAGAACCACACCCTTGAGCAAAGGCGACATGCTCAAGAAGTTCTATGGCCGCGCCGCCACGAAGGAGGCGGAGGCCAAGAAAGACGGAGGAGATGGCGACGCCGGCGGCTTCCCCGCCGTGGAGAACGTGTTCCTCATCTTCGGGGGACCCACCGTCGACATGTCGACCCGCCAGCGCAAGCGGGAGCGGCACGAGGTCCTCGCCGCGGAGAAGGCGCCTCTCTCCTTCCTCAATTGGTCGGAGGACGCCATCACCTTCAGCCGAGAGGACCATCCGAACCGCATCCCCAACCCGGGCCAGTACCCGCTGGTGGTCGACCCGATCATTGGGAACGCACGGTTCTCAAAAGTCCTGATGGACGGAGGCAGCAGCCTCAACATCCTCTACGCGCATACGCTACGCTTGATGGGGATCGGGTTGGACCAGCTGCGGCCCAGCACGAAGCCGTTCCACGGCATCGCGCCCGGCAAGCAGGTCCAGCCCCTCGGGCAGATCGACCTACCGGTTTGGTTTGGCACCGCGAAGAATTTCCGCAAGGAAATGCTCACCTTCGAGGTGGTGGGGTTCAAGGGCGCCTACCACGCTATACTTGGGCGGCCCTGCTACACCAAGTTCATGGCGGTCCCCAACTACACCTACTTGAAGATGAAGATGCCAGGACCGAACGGCGTCATCACCGTAGGCTCGTCCATCGAGCACGCATTCGACTGCGACGTCGAGTGCGTAGAGCACGCAGAAGCACTGGCGCTGGATGAAGCGCTGGTGACCACTTTGGAGAAGATGGTCAACGAAGACCTCGACTCCGCCGCCAAGCACACCGGCACCTTCGAGGCCGTGGAGCAGACCAAGGAGGTCCCCCTCGACCCTTCTGCCCCCGAGGGCAAGGTGTTGAGAGTCAGCTCCACCCTCGATCCAAAATAGGAAGTGGTGCTCGTCGACTTCCTCTGCGCCAACGCCGACATCTTCGCGTGGAGCCCCTCGGATATGCCAGGCATCCCGAGGGAGGTCGCCGAGCACTCCCTTGACATCCTGCCTCACGCCCACGCCGTGCAACAACGGCTGCGCCGCTTCGACGAGGAGCGCCAACGGGCTATCGGAACGGAGCTGCGGAAGCTCCTCGAGGCCGGGTTCATCAAGGAGGTGTTCCACCCGACGTGGCTAGCAAACCCTGTGCTTGTAAAGAAAAAGAACGGGAAGTGGCGGATGTGTATTGACTACACTAGTCTTAATAAAGCATGTCCTAAAGTTCCTTTTCCTTTGCCACGAATTGATCAAATTGTTGACTCAACGGCTGGGTGTGAACTGCTCTGCTTCCTTGATGCCTACTCTGGGTATCATCAAATAAAGATGAAGGAGTCCGACCAGCTCGCGACTTCGTTCATCACGCCGTTCGAAATGTTCTGCTACGTCACGATGCCGTTTGGCCTCCGAAACGCGGGTGCGACATACCAGCGCTGCATGCAGCACGTTTTCGGAGACCACATCGGACGGACAGTCGAGGCGTACGTAGACGACATCGTCGTGAAGACTAGGAAGGCGGACGACCTGGTTGGCGACCTTGGCATCGCGTTCAGCTGCCTACGGGCCAATGGGGTCAAATTAAACCCCGAAAAGTGTGTCTTTGGAGTGCCGCGAGGCATGCTCTTAGGATACATCGTCTCCCAACGGGGAATCGAGGCCAAACCTGAAAAGGTCACGGCCCTCGAACGAATGGGGCCAATCCGGGACCTCAAAGGGGTGCAAAAGGTGCTGGGGTGCCTTGCCGCCTTGAGCCGCTTCATCTCGCGGCTCGGCGAGAAGGGCCTGCCCCTCTATCGCCTCCTCAAGAAGCACGAGCGCTTCTCCTGGACCGCCGAGGCCCAGGATGCGCTCGACAAGCTAAAGGCGTCATTGACACACGCCCCTGTCCTCACGCCGCCGCAGGACGGCGAGCCCTTATAGCTCTACGTCACCGCAACCACCCAGGTGGTCAGCGTCGTGATCGTCGTGGAGCGCACGGAGGAAGGGCACGCCTTGCCTGTACAGCGGCCGGTCTATTACATCAGCGAGGTCTTGTCCGATACAAAGACGCGCTACCCTCAGGTCCAGAAGCTGCTGTATGCGGTAGTCCTCGCGCGGCGCAAGCTCCGCCACTCCTTCGAGGCCCACCCCGTCACGGTGGTCTCCTCCTTCCCGCTGGGGGAGATCATCCGCAATCCCGACGCTGCGGGCGGGATTGCCAAGTGGTCCGTGGAGCTGATGGGCGAGACGCTTGCCTACGCCCCGCGCAAGGCCATCAAGTCTCAAATCCTGGCGGATTTTGTCGCTGAATGGACGGATACGCAGCTGCCGCCGCCGCAGATCCAAGCAGAGTGCTGGACTCTGTTCTTCGACGGCTCGGTGATGAAAACAGGGGCGGGCGCGGGCCTGCTCTTCGTGTCACCCCTCGGGGAACACATGCGGTACGCGCTACGCCTCCACTTCTCCGCATCTAACAATATGGCTGAATACGAGGCCCTCCTCTGCGGCCTCAAAATCGCCATTGAGTTAGGCGTCAAGCGCCTCGACGTACTGGGGGACTCGCAGCTCGTGATCGATCAAGTCATGAAGAATGCGAGGTGCCATGATGATAAGATGGAGGCCTACTGCAAGGCCGTGCGAGCCCTCGAAGACAAATTTTACGGCATCGAGCTCAATCACGTGCCACGCCGGTACAACGAGGAGGCGGATGAGCTGGCCAAGATCGCGTCTGGGCGGATCACCGTCCCCCGAACGTTTTCGCCCGTGACATCGCCCAGCCCTCGGTCGTCCTCGAGCCTCACCCCTCGAGCCACATAGAACCCTCGGGGGCTCCCTCGAACCCAACGGGTGCGGAACCCATGGATGAGGACCCCTCGAACGAGGCGTATGTGCTCTCCCTCCTCGAGGGGTATGGCTCCCACGAGGCCGACGTGATGGACATCGAGCCGGCTCCTGTCAAAGCATACTGGCGTGACAAATACATCGCCTGGATGGCTCGAGGAGAGCTCCCCTCGGACCGGGCCACGACCAGGCGCATCGCCAGGATGGCTAAGTCCTTTACCCTCGTTGACGGCGAGCTGTACAAGCGCGCCGCCTCCGGCATCTTGCAGCGGTGCGTGCCCATCCCTGAAGGGCGCGAACTCCTGCGGGACATCCACGCGGGGATCTGCGGCCATCACGCCGCGCCTCGCACCCTCGTGGGCAACGCTTTCCGCCAGGGCTTTTACTGGCCTACCGCGGTCGCGGACGCCAGCGAGATCGTACGCACCTGCGAAGGGTGCCAGTTCTACGCCCGCAAGTCCAACCTACCCGCCCATGCCCTGCAGACCATCCCCATAACATGGCCATTTGCCGTGTGGGGGCTGGACATCGTCGGGCCCCTGCGAAAGGCGCCCGGGGGCTTCACCCACCTGTTGGTTGCAATCGACAAGTTCTCCAAGTGGGTGGAGGTGCGCCCCATCACGAATCTCAGGGCGGAGCAAGCGGTAACATTCTTCACCGACATCGTTCACCGCTTCGGAGTGCCAAACTCCATCATCACCGACAACGGGTCCCAGTTCATGGGCAGGAAATTCTTGGAGTTCTGCGACAAGTTCCACATCCGTGTGGATTGGGCAGCTGTGGCACACCCACAGACCAACGGCCAAGTAGAGCGTGACAACGGCATGATCTTACAAGGCCTTAAGTCCAGAATTTTCGACCAGCTAAACAAATCTGGCCGAAAATGGCTCCAAGAATTACCAGCAGTCGTGTGGAGCCTAAGGACCACCCCGAGCAGAGCCACCGGGTTCACCCCGTTTTTCCTAGTCCATTGCGCGGAGGCCGTCCTCCCCACGGACTTAGAATACGGGTCGCCCAGGGTTCGAGGCTACGACGAAGATGTCAACCAGCGAGCCCGCGAGGACTCACTGGACCAGCTGGACGAAGCACGCTTCGTGGCCTTGATGCATTCCGCAAGGTATCAGCAGTCCCTTAGGCGCTACCAAGCACGCAAGATACGCCGACGGGACTTCAGTGAAGGGGATTCGGTCCTAAGGCTACACCAAGACAACCGAGGGCGCCACAAGCTATCGCCGCCATGGGAGGGACCCTACGTCGTGGTGAAGGTACTCAAGCCCGACACGTACAAGCTGGCCAACGAGGACGGTGAAGAGCTCACCAACGCTTGGAACATCCAACAGCTACGTCGCTTCTACCCCTAGCTAGGATTTCCAAGTATTTTGTTGTAAAAATCACACGACCAACGCCCCAGTTGGTGACAACTATGTAAACATCATAAGTCTTATGCAAAGGGCAACTCGGCTTTCCCCCGAAACCCAAGTTACCCTCGGGGGCTACTACGGGGGGCACCCCCCCCCCCCCCCCCCCCAAAAATGGTCCCATTTTCACGCAAAAACGAAACAACTCACGCGCGCTAAGTTTGTTTTCTTCTCCAGCCTCGAGCAGCGATTCGAACAGGGCGCAGGCAGCCTAGCGGAAGGAGCGCGCGAGCCAGAGATAGCCTACGCCGCGAGGATATGGCCCTTCTCTCTCGCCTCCAACCCAGCAGGCCACCCGCGAAAATCGAACACCCCTAACTAGAATCTACTCAGGAAGAAGGAGAAACAAAAAAGCGCAATAAACATAAGACATCACTTCACATTAGCAAATGTTTGCGGCAAGAACAATTTGTTTATTTACAAAGGCCGCGTGGCCAGAATACTGATACACAAACAAAACGGGCCTAGCGCCCAGCTGTCTTCAGGTAGGAGGAGCGGCGGCGTCAACAGCATCCGGGAAGAGAAACTCCTCGAAGGCTTCGGCGAGCGACCTGGCGGCGTCGGCGGCAAGCGCGTCCACGCGCTCCATTGCCACCTCGTCCTCGACACCCTCGGGAACGACGTAGCCCTCCGCCAGCGCCTCGAAGTTGACCTCGTAGTGGGATCGTACCACTCCGAGGGCCTTCTGGACGCCAAGGCGCAGCGCCCGGCGCATCCGTTCAGTGACATGGCCACCAAGGGCGCGCAGGCGGCCGACCGGCCGAGCTTCGCGCCTCGCGCCTCGCCCTCCTCCACGGACCGGCAGGTCTCGAGGGCCGCATCGCGCAGCTCCTGTAACTCCTACTCGGAAGAGTTGTAGGCGGTCTGCAGCGCCTCGGCCCGCTCAACCGCGTGTCCCAGCGCGGCGCGCAAGCCTGGAGTTGCCAAACAAAAAAGAAGTCAGAAAAAAGAGTGCGAATTCCCTAACAGAAAACCAACAAAACAAGAGTCAAGCAGCGGCTCACCTTCAACTTGCTTCCTCTCCACCTCGAGGGCGCGGCGCTCGGCCTCGACCGCCAGCTCGAGGCCCTTGACGGTCTCGCCTTGCTCCTGGAGGGCCAGCTCCTGGTTCGCGCTCGCGATGCTGAGCACTATCAGCTCACCCTCGACCTTGGAGAACGCGGTGTTCCGCTCCTCCAGCGACTTCTGCGCCGCTTCACGCGCGACGCGCTCCTGCTCTAGCACCGACCGGGCGTCAGCGAGGGCGGCTTGCTCCTGCTGGAGCCGCCCCTCAGCCCCTTGGCGGGCGGTGCGCTCCCGCAGAAGCTGGTCCTCAGAAGCGGCGAGCGCCGCGGCCTTGGCGTCGAGGGCGGCCTTCAAGTCGTCGGCCTCCTTGGCCCTCTGCTCAAGCGCGCGCGCGCGCTCCTCGCCCCCGACGCCTGCTGCGCTGCGCCCCCTCGAGCGATGAGTGGAGCCCCCGGTTCTCGCCGCGGACGCCGGCCACCTCCGCCTCCCAGTTGGTCGCCAGCGTGCGCATCTTCTCAAGGTCCGAGCGCGCCCGCCACAGCGCCTCATCACAGTCGATGAGGGCTGTGCAGACCCGCTCGAGGCTAGAGTGACGCGCCGGGTCTTGCCTCGTGCTCTCGGGGAGTTCATCGCGCAAGACCATGGCTCGGTACGCCAACCAGCCGTCCGGAGTCCTGAGGGCGTCAGCGAGCGCGTCGAAGGCGCCGCATCGCTCCCGAACCTGGTGGAGCTCGGCGTTCACTCGATCGAAGGCGTCGTACTTGTCGCGGGCACGGCGCTCGAGCTCCTGTCACCCACAACTCGAAACCCTTAAGCATCATGACACAGAAACAGCGCGCAGAAACAAGGAAAAGGGGAAACGAGCAACAACGCCCTACCTGGAAGACGCGCCACGCGGGGCCGCCGTGGACCCTCAGCACCTCGTTCAGCGTGCGGTCGAGCGTGGCACCGTGGCTGCGGAGCTCCCCCCACAGCTCCTGCTCCTCCTAGGCGTCGGCGAACGCAGGCGGGTCGTCGGCGACCCCCTCCCACCCGGGCGGAGTGGCCGGCGCGAGAAGACGAGGCTTCGGCGCCGTGTCCTCGGCCCCCCGCCACCATGTGGCCCTCGCACCGCCTCACGAGGGCCCCCTCATGGGGCTCGGGGGAGAGTGTGGGGAAGCTCGCCCACCGGTCCCACCCGGCGGCGGGGAGTCATCGTCCGGGACCTCCACCACCTCCGCCCGGGAGCCGCCGGCGGGCGCCGGCCCCCCGTGCCGCCCTCCGCCGGCGCCTCCACTTGCGCCTCCGCGGCCGCGGCGCCCGACGCGGCGTCGCGGCCACCGCCTCCGGCCGAGCCTCCGCGGCGGCCGGCGTCCGGCCGCCCTCCTCGCCCGCCGCCGCCCGCTCGCCTCCGCCGCGGGGCCGGGCGCCGCGAACCGCGCCTCCGTCGCGGCAACCACCGCAGTCGCGCCTCCATCACGCCGCCCGCCGCCGCGGCCGCGTCTCCGCCACGACCGGCGCCCGCCGCTCTTCGACGACACCGGCCGCGCGCCGCGGCGGACCGGATCCGCCGGCCGAGGCCTCGAGGCCTCGGCCGGCCCTCGCGAGCTCTCGCCCGCCGCCACCGTGCTCGCTCCTGCCCGCGGCGCCCTCGACGAGCGCCGCCGGGTGGGAACGGACGTGTCCACCCTCAGCACCTTAGCCGGCGCGAGGGGAGGGACGGTTGGCACCACCCTGCACGAGCACAAGAAAAAAATCAAAACGCCTGGCCGCCAAAAAATCAAACTTCGCAGAAAGGCAAGTCCCTTACCTTGAAGAGGAGAACGCGCGTTTCCTCTTCCTCGAGGCCTCGGCGGATGAGGCCGGCGCGGCCGGCGCGCCCGCCGCCGCGCCTCCCCGAGGTCGCCACCGCGCGCGCGGGCCCCGCCCGCGCGCGCGCGGCGTGCTTGCCGCACGCGCCTCCGCCGCGCGCGCCCGGCACCTCCGCGGCACGCACCGCTCCCGTTGTCGATTGCCCCGGCGGCGGGCGCCGCCGCGCCCACCCCGAGCGACGCCACCCTTGCCGCCGGAGCCGGCTCCAGCGACGGAGGCGCAGGCTCCCACCTATCAGAGGGGCCCTGCCCCTCAGCCTCTTCCTCTTCGTCCTCTTCCGAGGACGAGTACTCCTCGGTCCCCGGGGAGGAAAGCCCCAGCTCCTCGCGCCGCTGGTACTCATCGTTCCGCCGCTCGCGGCGCTCACGGTGCTGCCTCGCGCGCTCCCTCTTGCGCGCCGCCCGCTCCTGCTCCCGTTGCTGCGCCGCCCGACCAAGCGCGCGGGAGTCAGGGGTGGGCGGGACGGACTTCGCGGCGCTGAATTGCACCAACTGCATGCAAGAACGCCAAAAGCGCGTCAGGGGCCAGGGGCAACGCTGAGGACAAAGACAGGGCCAAGAGCCATACTCACCAGCGGGTCGGTGGGGAGCATCTCGAGCTCCCACGGGGACCGATCCCCCGCGCCGCAAAGATCCGGTGTCGACGGCGTTCCGCGCCCGGGTCAGCACATACGCCCGCTCGAGGGGGGTTGGGAGCATCCGCAACCTCGCCAGCGCGACGGGGTCCGCCTCCTCTGTCATCTAGAAGATGCAGAGCGGCCTCTCCATCAGAGGCACAACCCACCGGTGGTGGTGGAAGGCGAGGACGCCCGCCGCGGTCAGCCCTTGCGCCGCCAGGCTCCTCAATGCGGCCGGGGAGCGAGTCCGGCCGCCTCGGTCCGGGGCGTGGACACCCCGTGACCCCGGGGAGTTGGGCCTCTCCCGGAGCACCTGACCGGTGTAGGCGGGGCGAGGCCGGGCTCGGCGTTGCGCAGGTAGAACCATCCCCGCTCCCAGCCGGCGTTGTTCGTCGTCATGGTGCAGGGGATGTAGTCGTCCTTGAACTGCCCCCGCAGGGCGAGCGACATCCCGCCGGCGCGCACCACGCGGCGAGTCCTCTGCTCCGTCGTGGGCTGCGTGAAGAGCTCCGCACGGAAAAGGTGTATCCAGAGCTCCAAGTTGACTGGGATCCCTAGATACCCTTCGCAGACGCCCACGAATGTGGCCGCCTGCGAAATTGCGTTCGGCGCGAAGTTATGCAACTCTACGCCGTAGCGGTGGCACAACGCCCGCATGAAGCGGCTCGCCGGGCTCATGGAAGCAAATAAAGCTCACCACGTAGCCCTCCGGCGGGTTGGGCGCGTGGTCCCCCGCCGGCGGCACAATCCACTCCGCCGGCCGGCCCTCCTCGTTCGCCGCCAACTGGCCGGCGGAGACCAATTCACCAAGGGCCAGCTGGTTGACCGTCGACCGCTCCCAGGCGTACGGGTCAAGGATCGTGAGGGGCGGAGGCGGCGCCATGAGAAGAGGACAAGGAATGCGAGAACGGAGGACAAGAAGAAGGGGAAGAGCTCTAATGGCGAAGCTGCACGGTGGCGAGAGCAAAGCGAAGGCGAGAGCTCAAGGGGGAAGAACGGCGGAGCGCTAAGGTAAAAGACCACCGTTCCCCCCCCCCCCCCCCCTCAGATTTATAAGCCGCGGGCGAGCTCTCCGGAGCTCTCGAACAGGCGCCCCAGATCGCAGAGTCAGGGACGACGAAGGCACGCGTATTCGAGCCGTTCCTCGAGCCCGTCGGCTCGAGGGTGCCCCATATGTCGTGTTCGAGAGCCGGCCGAGGGCGGCTAGCGGGGGGATCCCACCGAGGGAGAGCTTCCGCGCCCTCGGCCCCTATCGAACGGACCGAGCCCCACCTAGCAAACCCACGCAAGCGCTTCAATGGACGTGTCTCTGGACCACGCAGCCTACCCTTATCGAACGGGGCATGGGCGTCCACTCGAACCACCCACTAGCAGCTCAACAAGGAATCCGCAATTCGCGACCCACTCGATGGGGGTTGCGGAAACCTCACCCTCCGTCCCGCGGAGGGACGGCGAGGGCGCGTTAAGAAACAAGTCGTAAAGCTCTACCCGATCGCCTCGAACGGGCCCAGGCTCGGGGGGCTTGACGCACAGCTACACCTCCTTGGATTGCACCCGCCGGAGACAGTGCCAGCAGCGCATGCGTCACCGAAGCCGGCTGAGATATTGCCGACGCCGGTTGAAACATGAACCACGCCCTCTGTCCAGGTTTCGCGGTTAACCCCTACAGGAGCGCCTATGCTCCTGCAGGGCTTCGGGGGCTAGACCCGCGGGTCCGCTGACGCGGCCCCACGGAAAGTGTTCGCAAGACCAGGAGGGAAGAACGTCCTATCAGTAAGTTCCAGCATCTGCGGGAGCCTCAATGGCAAACCCACAGATGCTCGGGGCTACTGTCGGGGACAGCCCTAGGGGTCCCCTTTAACAACTGGGAAATCCCCACTTAAAACCCGCAACAAAGCCAAACACACTTTGCCTAACCATGCAGGATACGGCCCATGCCGCGGGGACCTCAACGGCCCACCAAGGCGGCCCTCTTGAAGATCCCCTCGAGCGAGGCTTCGCCTCGCTCGAGGATGCGCGCCTCCCTCGGGCGGGCTCCGGGTCCCGTTCGAGGGGGTGCGCTTCCCTCGAGCAGGCTCCGCCTCGCTCGAGGGCCCGTTCCCCCTCGAGCGAGGCTCCGCCCTCGCTCGTGGGTTCGCCCCGCCCTCGACCGGGGTCCGCCTCGCTCGAGGGCGCTCCGCACGCGTGCGCCGCCCCCCGTGCGCGGGCATTTAACGCCCGACACCGGCGGGACGGCACCATCATGCATCCGGGGCTCGCACCCCGTGCCGCCGCACCAACTCCCCGGAGGGAGCCCATCCCCATCCCCGTGGGGGGGGGGCGTGCGCCGCGGCCGGTGCCGGTCCCCGTGACGCCGCCGCCCGCTCCGTGCGGCTAACGCGCCGAGCCCTCGAAGGGGGCCGGCTGAACCCTCGATTTGCTTTCTTGTGACCTTACAGGGTTAGGTGGAGGCGCTAGGCCGGTGGGACGCCATCCCTGCCACTGTTACGGTATGGCTGCCGCCCCCGCGCGTACGGGCGCACGCCAGGCGCTGTGGCAACGGCTCCGGCACTGTGGAGCTTGTGGGAACGGGACACCACCTTACTTACCACTGTGCTCCATACGGGCCGACGTCAGCAGCTCCCTCGAGCCTATCAGAAGACATCATAGCCATCTGCTGCCCTTCTACCCTCGAAGCCGCCACTGTTCGGGTACAAGATAGGCCATGATGGCCGGATCGCTGCAAGGATCGTCCGGACGGCCACCCACTCTACAGCATAGCACGCCACGCCCCTTCACGTAGCTAAATAGCGCGGCGCGCATGTGATTCGCTCCCTCCTTGATCTATAAAAGGGGGACGAACCCCCCCTGCCGCGGGGGGAGACAGACACAACACAACAGGAGACAGGCTGCGCCACGCACTTGCTCTCCAATTCTCCCACAACATCTTCAGCCACTACACCAGGGACTTGGAAGCCACGCTTCCTCTCCCGCGTTGCTTGTAGCAGACCCACTACAGGCACCCCCGGTGCTGAGTAATACTGTGCCTTGAGCACGCCACTGCTGGACGTACGGCCCCCCGGCCGGAACCAGGATAAACTTCGTGTCTTTTATTGCTTAGCATCGACCATTGAAGGATAGACCTCAGTTTCTCTAATTTTTCAGAAACCTTTCTTTTCGCCTGCAATTGACTTGCGAATTTTTTTTTCTTTCTGTAGCTGTTGTATTTTTTGTTGAACTCTTTATAGTTCTTTATCTATGGTTTCGTTATCATCATCATCGTTTTCATGTGTTTGTTGTTCAGTAGGTTATTCTTGAATGTGTGTTGCCTTCTCAGCCCTTGCTTTCATCAGGGCTTCAAGTTTTGCTCTTCGTTCTTGGTTTGTGATGTTTGATGGTTTAGGGGCAAGAGAGATTCCATTGCCTTCAACATGATGGTGCTCTTCTTGGTCTGTCTCAGTTGTAATTTTCTTCTTGGACCTCTTATGTGGTGGCATCGTGAGTTGTTTTTCGGCTGAAACACGGTGGGCGCCAATGTTGGGGGTATCCGAAAATTCGGAAGAGGTCCCCGAACACAAGAACAATGAATACAAAAATGTTTGGAGATACAGATGACGTGAGAGGAGACAAAAAATCTCCTAAAGACTGCTCATGCCTCAAAAGTTGTGAGTCCTCTTTACACATGCCCTCGCGCCCCCTTTTATAGGGAAAAGAAGGGACTTTTACATTCCGAAAGTACCCTCGAATCTAAGGAATATTCCTAGTGTGAACACATACATGAATGTCTTTTATATCTCATACATTTACAAGCCTGCCACTAGTTCACACGCCAAACCCGGACTTTTGAGGCAACGTCTTTGACTTGGCTTCTAGCCGGTTCGCAAGTCTTTCATCCATAAAAACCTCCACGTGCCATAACCTCCGAATTTGATCTTCGGTAGATTTCCGAATTTCGCCGATTCCGGTTTCAGATCTTCGCAGGTTCGCGACTTCAGGGCTTCGCAGGTTCAAGATTTTTCACATCTTCGCAGATTCGCAACTTCAGGGCTTCGCAGGTTCAAGATTCCAGATTTTCGCAGGTTCGTGACTTCAAGGCTTCGCAGGTTCGAGATTCCAGATTTTCGCAGATTCGCAACTTCGGGGCTTCGCAGGTTCAAGATTCCAGATCTTCATAGATTCAACGTCCCTGAAATTTATTTCGTGAATTTCGTCAAACCCAATGTTTTGAGGGTGACAGATTTTTCCTGAATTCCCCAACAATACACATGGGAGGCCATCCATAGAGTATCACTCCTCATCGTCATTCTCCTACTCAAGTTCCCAACCATCTGGAATAGAACCAGGCCAGATGGGATTACCTGAAAACAACAAATTAAGCAAGGCTGAGTGTACTAATACTCAGCAAGACTGACCCGCCAAAATAAAGAAACAACTAGACATTGAAGGCTTTTTGGCTACTGGGTTTGTTTTGCTAAAAGTGACTAAGAGTTGATCCTTCTTTTCAGATTTTAGCTCCAATTCAAGTATGTTAACCATTCTAGGTGAGCACCTGCACTAAACAAGCATGTTGTGCAAACAATATTAAACAGGTAACAATATTAATCCAAAATGTTCCATAAATAAACATGGGCTAGCTAGTGGTCAAGCCGACTCAGATAACGGCGAGTGACCGACGATCGATCGATTTATATCCTTGCAAGGTAAACCCAATATACACGGAAGAAGGTATAACCCAAGAAATCAAATAAAAGCGAATGCGGGGTCTACCCCGACCAGGCGGTTCCCATCATTCCCCAGATTAGGAAAAGATGCTACAGTCCTAAGTACAAGGTTACTGGAACACCCTCACACGGCACGTCCAGGATCACACTTGCACTACCGGGAGAAAACCGGGAGACACATCTCAAGAGTAGTAGCGATAAAATTCCCGCACGGGTTCATTAGGTACTAGTCTTACCGGTTCCATTCCCGACAAGCACTTGGTACGTTCAATAGCTTAAACCAGCACAATGCTACTCGGTCGAGACCGAACCCATTGCTCTTACCACATGAGCGAGTCAATTTAACCAACTTATGATTCCAACATAAGCATCCTATATCTCGCGAGCAATGAGTCATTACTCGACTTCTACCGTATCCTTAGAGCATGGCACTAGAGTTCCTAACACACTAGTAAAAGAGCATAGGAGTCCTAAGAATCATGCAACTAGGTTTCAAAGCAACTCATGAAACTTAAATGCACAATTTAAAGCAATAAAGTGCTGAAAAGTAAAGGACATGATTTTAATTTATAAAGTGTGTCAGAATGCTTCCGGTGCTTGCCTTCCTCTGACTCCACACTAACACTAGCCTTGGGCTCTTCTGGACTTTGGTCCAGGTCTTGCTGCACAACAATTTGGTTCAGTTCACCATCCTCCCTTCTGGGTGAGTGTGTACGTACCGTCCAGGAAATCTACACGCACACATGCATATGCATTAGTTTAAGGTGAAGGTGGGAGAATTACCACAAAACCAACTCTTGTTGGCCATATTCAACCAAACATTATTATTTTCTCACAGAAATTATTAGGGTGGTGTGATGGTGAACAAAACACTACTTTGATGGTGATTGTGTGCACATCAAACTCCTGCCAATTTTGGTCACAGATCTAGACATGCCATAAAGAGCAACATATCCAAAATTAAAGTTCATATCATATGTATAATTTAAACTACACTAAAAACACTTCAAACTGAGTTTGAATTTTCATTTAAAAAATACACAGAAAACTCTATACATGCTTTCTAGAAAAGGTAGGTTTCTTCACCAGGAACTCAACAAAATTGGATTTGCATTTTTCTGATTTTTCTACGATTTTTAATGTTTTTTCAAAGGTTCAGCTGAAACCCTAATGACACATTTACAGGGGGACCCTTAAACTTTCTTCTCAGAATCACACATGTGCCCCTTCTTTGAATAAACCACCCTGGAATGATTGCAATCACTGCAATTGGGTCCCCGAGCAGGCCTGGACCTCGCCAGCGGCTACTGTTGGCCGGAGTTGGCCGGCGAGCAGGTCCCGGGGCATGTGTGTGGCCTACCTTTGTTATCTGGAGGTGGAGCTCGGCTCGAAGTACCTCCAGCGACCCCCACGGCATAGCAGCCAGGCAGCTCCCGCCGGCGCTCGATGCAGCAGACGGTGATGGCGTTTGGCGGCCTGGTTGTTGCGTGGAGGAGTGGAGGAAGGCCGGTGGAAGGTGAAGGATGGGAGGGACGCGACACGGAGGAGCCGAACTGCCGGTTTGGGTTGGCTCGGCCCTGCCCAGGCACTTGCGGCGACGGCACCGAAGCGGCGACGACAGCGCACGACATGAGCTAGGCGAGCGGGTGAGCAGAGGGCGAGGATGGGCTGGCTTGGGACACGGCCTCAAGGCCTTCAGCGCACGGCTTGGACAAGTGGCCGCTCTGCATGCGCAGGAGGAGGCCGCGGCGCTGGCGCGTGGCCATGCCAGGCCTGCTGGTAGGCCGCCGCAGCTCGGCTAGGTGCGGCGTATGGCCCTGTGTGAGGCGACGTCTCCACAGCACTCCCTTGGTCCACCGCGACGATGTCCAGGCACCCGTACACCGGAACAGCACGGTACGACACGTGGCAGAGGAAAAAAATGCACGTGCGCTCTTGCTCTGCTTCCACGACGTCGTCGTCCGTTCCAATTTCGTGATCCCGTTTTCGAAATTACAAAACTCCAGAAAGTGTCAACATACTCGAAAATCTCCAAAAATAAAAGTTGTAGAGGAATTAAAGACCTACAACTTTCTCAAAGGGCGACCTATGTTTTGATCAACGGATTTGTATGAAAAAAACGTGACGAAGTTGCAGAAATTCTCGGCCCCGAGTTACTGTTCACAGCGCGTTCAACTCGATTTTTGGCCAATTTGCACTCAAAATTTGAATGTCCGCCAATTATGAAAATTGTGTTCCCGGAAATAAAGAACAACTTTCATATTGGCCGATTTTGAACTTCTATAGTGAAATTTGGAGCACGCGCAAGAAAACCAAATCAGCCTTTATGGAGCACTTAGGGTTTGACCATGATTTGGGATTTTGACCAAGGTCTTTTGTGCATATATGAAACAAAACACGTCAAACATGCTTAGAAGCTAGTTAACCTTGATTAACACAGCTAAGTAATGTTATTAGCACAATTAAACATCAGGGATGTTACACATTGGCATAACTACTTTATTGGACTCTAACACTACCTTAAAACCATCTCTTAATAAAAGAGAAAGGCTAACAAGATTCTTGCAAATAGTAGGGACATGCTACACATTCTTCAGTTGCACGACAAGATCTATCGTACGATCACCACAGACAGAAGCATGTGACCCGTTCCCCATCAGAACGTAAGAACCTTGGAGCAATTGGTAAGAAGAAAATAAAGAGACATCAGCACACACGTGAATATTAGCACCTGTATCAAGCCACCAACTAGGTGATTGAAACACTGAAAGTACGGTAGGAAGACTACCATACCTGGCATCGGCATTGGTTCCAATCACGAGGTTGACCTTTTCTCTTTACAGTCTGCATGCTTTGGAACATCCTTAGCAAATGTCCTAGTTCAAGTGAAACAAGACATCTCAGACATATCTTTCTTCTTCTTGAACGTAGTAGTTGCTTTGGCATTGAAAGGTTGTTGTTTCCCCTTTCCTTTGTTCTTGCCTTTGAAATTTCTCTGGACAAAGGGGGCGCTATGATGCCATAAAGGATTTCTGTCTCGTATATGCATCATTGAATCAAACAGATGATTCAAAAGCACATTACACACAACTCCCACAAAGATATCATTGGCTTTCTGGAATTTACTCCGATCCTCATCAGAGATGTCTCATCAGGCAAGCCATCTTTGACCCAGAAAACTTCCATGGCAGTAAGCCAATCTCTGACCTTGATAGACCACTTCTTGAAGTGTGCACCAGAGAACTTCTCCGGCCTCAGCGCATCAACAAAACGACCACTTATTATAAGGTTTTTGAATTGTTGAAATTTAAGGCAATTTCCATATTAAAACCAGAATATATCACGACAAACTGAACAACTAGATTAAGCATGTGTGGAAAATTCATATAACAGATCATAGCAACTAGTGTAAGCATGATTCATACACTTCATAGACAAGGCAGATTGATCATGATGAACAAATAAAACAACAGCAAGATGAGAGTGTATCCAAAGGCGAGGCGGTTGCCGGGGGAAATCGATGCCGTTATCCTCTGAATTAGCCATAATAATCGTGGGAGGACCTTAGTTGATGTAGTCCTACGATGTCGATGCAGGATGATGCACACAGTGAAGTCCCTCGAACAGTCACCAAGATGTAGATAAAGTAGTCGTTTGGGAGCAGTCGCGCGAAGAGCGCTTCCCAAAAACCTTATCTGCCTTCTCTTAGTGCAGGATCGCAAAGACGACAGTTCCGGAGACCTGCTCAGCCAGTTGCAGGTGCACGCGAACGATCGGTTTGGAGTCTTGGTGACGGTGGTGCAACAACGAGAAGAGGCAAAATCTAACTCGTATAGATCACCTTAGGGATACCCTTACTTGGAGCCTTCCCGTGTGGTAGTCTATGATGCGTCAACGCCCTTGTCTATTAGCAATGTGGAACTAATAGATGTTGTATCCCTTTAACGCTAGTGGGCCTTTGAGATTTATTCAGAATTATTTATATGGGGCCAGGTCCATATATCTAACAGGCTTCACGGCCAAAAACCTTTTGTTAGATTCTTTGCAGGCGTGAGATGTACTGCGGCTACACCGTCGGTTCATCCTATGCTGAAGCCCCTTCAACTTGCTACTCTCTGTCTTGATTCTACAATCCATCGGATAGACCGACAGTACCCACACCTGGACCGTCGGTTCATATGATGCTTCCTGTATTCGCTGTTTTGTTGCTTAGAATCATTCGGTTCATCTGACGGTGCCAGTTGACTTGAATCTTCACTAGTGTACCAAGTACTCTAACGTATGCACCGACGGTGGCTTCCAGGGTACCGTCGGTTCATCCGACGATATCTTTTCTTTTCTTTTATTTTCTTTGCTTGGTTTGGACCCTCAAAATACACACTATCTTCTCATTTTGGCATATGGTATTTTTGCATCTATGAGACCTAGAAATGTCTACAAGGACATACTAAACAATATGGTTAGTCTCATTGATCATGTTTTCATAATCACCAAAATCATACTCGAACTAATAGCATATGAGACCATATTTGCTACCGTCTTTCATTAAAAAATATGAGATCTAATTTGGCTTGGCGACGGGATGTAATGAAATAAGCAGATTAAGAGGTGTCATGACGTGAGAGGCCACAAATGTTGCTAGTTACTGGATACATAGGTACATCCTGATATGAAGAACTTTGAATGTAGTACGGTAGAAAAGTAGAGTAGAAACAAAGGTTAATCCGGGACAGTTTGTTTCTTGGGTTGCATGGAACTTCAAACAGTCTACTCTTTTTCTTTCGAATAAAAAAACAGTTTACTCTTTCTTCAAAAAAATATTCGTACAAAATTATCTACTGCATTTGTTTTTCCAAAGAAAATTGAAACTGTCAACTGCTTACCTAAGGTCCTCCATATTTGACAAGAGATGGAGGCACGTCATACCGATAATATGGGAGCAGTGCATGCATGCATGATTCAGCAACAGATGACTTGGAGGCATGGTCACGGACTATAAAAACACACAATTATCTTGTCGATTGCATGCCGACCCCCCTTGACAATTCTGCGAATGATGTCAACCTGAACTGTACCTGAATTTTAATCCCTTCGATCGCCCATGTCAACCAGGCATCGACAGACAGCAGAGATTAGCACCAGCTGTCAGCTCTTCCAGGCAGACCAAATCATCCGCTAGAATTTTCAATTCCGGAGTCAACCGCTCCAACCATGCCGATTCGTGCCCCAACGAAATTGGAAAGGCTGAAGAATTCCTGCTCCTTATCTTCTGAATCTCAAGCTGTGGATTTGATTGTGTTCACCTGCGTGAAGCATGCGCAATCTTTTAAACTGAACCCGGTCGTTTTCATCGATCCTCGGTGTCTGCATTGTTTTTGTAATGAGCAAGTCAGAAGATAGGGAGGTTCATACTTTTGTTCACAGCTGGATGTTTCTTTCAGAGCTTATATACTATTTAAGCATATCATAGAGTCAGAGCATGCGCCGTTATAACCATATGGATGCTCTGACTCTCTGATATGCTTAAATGTGTACTTGGTGGAGGCACCATTCATTCGTATGGTTATAAACTTGTAATAATGTAGATCGTTTTATGGAGTTCTTCCAACGAAATCTGTTGAAAGGAATACAAAATTTGAACAAAGATGATTGCCGAGTACATAATATTAGCTTGCCTACTATAGTACTATACTGTGAAGCTTGTCAAGTCATGTAAGGAAAGTTGAAAACATTATAGAATTCTACTAGTAGTATAATGTTCAGGTCTTCAGCCTTCACAAGTTCTTCGTTCTGGTAGGTTTAGGCACCTAAGTGAGAACATATGAAAAGGCCACTACGTAGTTATGAGAACAGCAAATTGAGCAACATTTCCCAAGCTTCAAAAGTACTGTCCCCCACTCCTAACTGCATGACATAGATGTAACTGTGTGTTCTGTACTTGTAGATCAAAGCTTCCCCCTTAATGTTCATACTGAACAAACAGCATGATCTTCTAGAAAAGGAATTATTTGGACAAAAACGAGCAAACCAAACAAGCCGGTTCAGTGCTGTTTGAAATATATTATTCTTTACTCACTTTCTCACTGAAAATATACTAGCCTTGCCAAGATGTTTGGAGGCAGCAACTGGTAGCTGCAACTGGCACATCAGAGCCAAGACTACGTGTCTTAATGGGTGCTTAAATTTTATTTTTTTCTTGAAACAAGTCACCAAACTACTTTCATAACTGATATGGTCATGATTTAATCTGAGATTATTAACTACTACATCACATCGTTGTGCAAATTGATCGATTAACTACCTGGTTCTTGAGACCTGGGTCCTAAATTCTAATGTGGAGTAACAATGCAAACGACACGGCATGGATCATGGAGAAGTACATTTGCGGTATTGCGCAACTTGCTTGCCGACCCTTGGCAAACTCTGGGAGATAGATATCTTTGTCTCTGAGTTACCGAGTAGCTGAAAGACACGGCTAGGAAGGATAAACAATAAGGAATATGCCGTGATCCAGGATTCAGGTTAACAAGGTTCTGCAGCTTTATTGACAATGAACATGCTGCTTGCCTTCATCCCAAGCTTTGGTGGACATCGAGCGGTTTTGTGAACAGAGAAATTTAATTGTACAGTGCCCATCAACTAGCGCTTGAGGATCAGATGGGTGCTGTAGAACATTCGGCACATGAAGCTTGGTGGGAATATAGTCTATTACCTTGGTCGTAATGGCTTTATTGCTTCAATATGCTATTAAGCATTCAGAAAGGTTGTCAACTTCTCACCACGTATTCCCTCAAAAGACAAACTTGTCACTGCGTATAACTGAAGTATTGTGATTTGTCACGGAAAAATGAGAATATAATATTCACAGTCGTCACAAAAGTTATGCTCAGGAAAAGTAGTCAAGTTTCTATTTAAGAGTATCCTACTTATAATTTGAGCCCATTGCAAAAAGAAAAGAAAAAACAAAGAGGTGGAAATCAGTTAATACCATTATAGGAAATGAGAGATTGATTTGGACGGCGCATAGTGAAAAGTATTACTATTACACTTGTTCAATTTACGAGCCTGAATCGATTTCCTTTAATAGTATCCGTTCTAGATTATACAGAGAGTATGATTAAGACCGACTCCAGCAATGATTCGCATCCCCATCTGCATATACAAGTTTTGCAGCACACGAGAGACACCGACGACACCTGCAAAAAGAAAGGCTTCCAGCAGTGCCCCGCAAAGCAGTCGCGCATCTCCGGAGCAGTTGGCTCCTGCGGGTGGTGGGAATCGAGCGGGGATGGAGGAGTGGAGAAGTAGGACACTGCCGGGGAGCGAGGAGAAGCAGGGACCGTCATTGGATTCCTGGGCGGCGGATCTAGGCGGCACACAGCGAGGTTGCTGGATCTAGGCGGCGTGCGGCGCGTTGGCACGTGGCTGGATCTAGGAGGCGCGCAGCGAGGTCGCCGGATTCGCTGCCGCCAAGCTAAGTGCCACAGAGGCCGCCAGACAGGGACGAGGTCGGAGCTCACCACTCCTGTCGGTGGACGCATTGCCCCGCCGCACAGCCCGGCAACCACCTGATGCAGCGGGGCCGCAACGCCTTGCGCGCGGCGGCTAGAGGCAGAGATGGGTGCGGCCGCCCGGATGGGCGCAAGATGAGCTGTCAGCACAGTTGCCGGATTCGGGAAGGCTCAGCATCAGCGGCGGTACGTCGAGCTCGCGAAGGACCTGCCGCGCGCGGGCCTCGCCGGCGCAGATCCGCGCGGGGGCCTGTGCAATGGCGGGGTCGCGTGGCAAATCCGCCAGCGATGCCTTCACCGCGAGGCCGCGTCTCGGCGGCGGGGCTCTTTCCCCTCCCCCACGTTGCTCCTCGCCATCCACGCGCACCATCACCTCGTGTTGTGGGAGATCGAGCTCAATTCAGGCTGCCGCCGTCCGGGTCTCGGAAAAGAAGACGGAGGTCCGCCCTCGGCCGGACTTGTGCCGAGACCGAGGGGCGCCGCCGCGCGCGGGAAAGGAGGCGGACGAGGGTGGAGGAGGTGGCTGGGGAAGGAGGCGACAGTGGAGCTCCTCCGCGCCGGCCGTCGGAGAGGACGCGTGGACGGAGGGAGGCGAGGCTGGCCGTTGGAGCCGGGCGATGCAGCAAGGAGAGAGATTCACCAGGAATGCGGTCGCCCGGACGGTCACGCACATTTTGCAGCAGGGGATGCAGCATCCGCTGGAGGTTGAACATTAGCCATTCATTCTGCAAAATGCAGATGCGGCGGTGGATGAAGACATTGCTGGTGACGGTCTAAGAAGTAAGCACCTAAACCACACACGTTACCGCAACTTAAATTAAATTGTATATATACCTCACTAGCAATTAAGATGTCAATATGTCATTATAGATGAGTTGGAGTTCCAATGGATTTATAATTTAATTTTATTTGAGAGCAAATCTGGAGCTGACGCATGCATGGACTGAAATAAAGAAAAATCAAAGAGGAAGTTAAAGAACTCGAATGAGCAGCCAAATGGAGGATTAGTGGAGAGCACTGCGGTAGAAACCCACGTTACCATCAGAGGCATGACGTGCTCACAAGTTATGTGAATGTAGCTAGTGAAAGTACCATTCATTAGGAAGTGATGAAAAATAATATCCAAGCCAACACAAAAATAGTACTACTAAGTACTACTTCCAGCAACTCCAAGAGACTAGCTAAAATGATTTTGCTAGCTTAATTTTGGAAAAAATCTCAAAAACACTCTTCCAACAGACTAGCTATCTACCCAACGAGCTATCCTAACTAGCTGAATTGGTTGCCCCGCTAGCTATCTTTGCTTAGGGACTAGTTATCCTGATTCACCGGTGGTGGAGCATATATAGAGTTCAGTTTAGAGAGGCTATTGGATGTCAACAACTTTTTGCTAGCTATTTCATTTTACATACTAGCTAAATCAAGTTTTTAGCTAGTGATTTTTAAAGAGGCTATTGGAGTTGCTCTAACCCCGTACTTTGAGTGGCATAGATTAGTTAAATTGGCATGAAATCAGATGGTTCAAACGCTGAAACTTCATTTCTAGCAATCACGATCACAAAACAATTTAAGTCTTTTTTCCTTCTGCAGAAGCAAATAGAAAGGCACAGTTTTCATAGCCTAGGCCAGACTACTGGAGACAGTTTGTAATGCGGGAATTTATTAGAAACTCAGCATGAGTTTAATACAAAATTTTCCAGTTCCGGTGGGAATTAGAAAACAATTCCTCAATTCAAATAGAAACAACATGCAGTATCTTATTACTCTCGTAACAAATCAGTCGTACAAATATGTTGAGCATAACCTAATTTATATGTGTTGCAAACATATATTACATATTACTTCAAGATATGCATACTAATTCATAAGTAACACACCTCAATTTAATTTGTAGCCGACGACGCGCTCTCTCCCCAACAAAACCTGGGCTAAATGCATGCCCTGTCACGAGATACGCAGCTATGATTATGTGATCTTATTCCTTGTAACACACTTTCGCGCTCACAAGTCACAGATGAACCAAGTCGGTGACCATGTCAAATAAAAATGAAGTCGAAAAGGTCGTGCTGTCAGCGCGCGCGGCAACTATTTTTCTATGCCAAATTGCCAGGACAGGAAATCTATTTGTACCAAATGGCAGGGGCAAGGATGTAACCAAAATTAGCCTGTCCAAGTAGAATTTGTTAACCGAAGCAAGTCAACTGGATCTCCGAAGTCGGCAATGCATGCATGGTTGAAGACTTCAAGGATTATTCATCACTAATACCACTCATTCGCGCACTTGTGTTATAGGGTTCTTGTACGGTGGACAATACCACTCCATACCACTGTCGGAAAAGGATCAGTATAAAAGTATCTAATGGCTAAGATTAATTGTATATCACCACAACTTGCACATGTGATATAAGGTGGTATGCATATAGGTGGTATGGGTGGTATAGGGGTATTATTGGAAGTTTTATCTCGGTGGCATATACAAAATATATGATTTCTTTCAATTGTTTTTTTCATTTCCATTTGGTGATATGGCCAAAATTTTTTAAAAAAATTAAACAGACATTTTTATTTCAAATTTCAAAAATGAAAAATTTCCAAATTTAAAAAATGAAAATTCCCAAAATTTAAAAAATGAAAAATTTCATTTTTTTCATTTCAAATTTTCGTGACATATTTCAAAATTTTCAAATTTCAATCCAAATTTTGAAATTGATTTTTCCCCAATTTTTTCCATTTCCCATGGCCATTTTTTCAAAATTCAAAAACAAAAATTTCAATTCAAATTTCAAAAATGATTTTTTTCAAAATTTTTCATTTCGAATTTTCCTTATGACATAAACAATTTTCTTTCTTAGCCCGAGGTTGCCAAATCTATTAATAGATTGCAAAAATTACCTATTTACCCTTAACAAAAATAGTCCTATACTGCATACCACCACTTGGTGATATGGTCCACCGTAAAAGAGCCGGTGTTATATTAGTTGTGATATAGTTGTGATGACAGATTTTGTAGATATAGTATTATTATTTGCTAGATGTGGGTTGGACCCGGTTTCCTTGCTCAACATACTATTTTGACCAAATCACCCATATGTAGTTCATTTGACTCAATCAGCAGGCATGTTCTTTCGAATATAAAATGAAAAGTAAGATTTCAAATTTACTTTTTCAGATAAATAGAAAATCTTAACATATGCAAAGCCAAATTGATTACTTTACAAATTATTTTATAATGGCGATGTGATCACTTGTGAGCACATGTGGACCTGTCTAGGTTTTGAGCATCCGACGCGGTAACTTGCTCCAAACTTTCTCAAATGTTTATCGCAGCCTCCACATGCGATAACAAGACACCCCGACAAGTTTCGTGATTTTTCGACTTCGTTTGGATTTTATATAATTAAAAAACAGTTGTACCACGCCTGGACCGTCGTGTTACGTGGACAAAGACTTCGAAATTTCGGGTGAGCTTTGGGACACGGCCTCAAAACACACTCCCCGACCTGAATATCATTTTTCGAACGCCTAAGTTTCATTATTTCACGCACTGCAGCTCAAATTTGAATTATGCCTAGGAAAATTCAAGTGAACGAAAATAATTAACGAAATATAGCTAAATGTTGCAAAATGGGCCCACATTTAACCATGTGCTTGTAAACAATGTAGCAAGGCTACCAAAAAAGTTTGAATTCAAAATTCGAAAAAAATGAAAATTCTTTGCCAACGACGCAATCTTCCCCAACGGCCCCTACAAGGCTGCCGGGAAAGAAGGCTCTTCGCCAACAGCTTGGTAGCCCCTGTTGGCGAAGGGCTCGCTCCCTTTGCCAACGGCTAACGGCGAAGCCGTTGGCGAAGCGGACGGCGGCGATGCCGTTTGGCCGCGCCGGGGCTTCGCCAACAGCTTTTGTTTCCCAACAGGAATGCTGTTGGGAAAGAACCTCTTCGCCAACAGCTGAACTTTGCCATCAGTCATTGGATTTTGGGCTGTTGGCGAAGATTTCTTTCCCGACAGCAGAATTTTCCTGTTGCGAAAGAGTTTCTTCGCCAACAGCTCAGGTCTTGGCTGTTGGGAAAGCTCAGGGCTGTTGGCGAAGCCACAGTTTCCTGTTGTGCGAGTTTCCTGCTGCATGCATGGCGCATTGGAGTCTCAAATGCGACCTTCCTCAGCTTCGCGATGATCTGCAGAAAATCAAAACCAAAAGAAGGTATAAGGAAAATTCAGACAAAAAAAGAACTATGAGCAACAACAAAAATATAAGGTACATCATCTGAATCGGTTGAGGTGCATGATCGACGTACTCTACTTGTTGGCGTGGTTGAGGTGATGTACAATGAACTGTCGTTGCAGGTGTCAATGCGTCAGCTGCATCGTCGCCGGGATAACGGGAAAGTAAAGCGTAAGAACACGGACTAATCCCAGGATCGCCATGGATGGATGCGTGCAGTTACCAAAAGACAGTGATCTGATCCCAACACGGCCAAGGAATGAACTGAAACGGGAGGCGCCGGCCGTGTCTGCTCTACGCGAGTAGGAGAGGACTTGGAAGCCAAGCCTGTCCGCAGGTGTCTGGATCACCGATAGGCCGGGGCTAGCTGCACTAGAAGGTCAACTCCCGTGCATGATCGAGGCCGTGGCACGCAGCAGGGATAAGAGAGAGAGAGAGAGAGATTTAGGGCTCGCTAGATTATTTTTCTGTGCGGTGGTTGCGATCGCAGCTGCCGTCACATGGGGCATGCAAAGACGTGCCACCCGGACGGGCCCCCTGAAACCGAGCACCACCCTTGTTTGGGTGCCAGGTTGCAAGACCCACCGGTTTCTATATATATGCATCAACTACCCTAACAATATAGTAGTAGTAAATCTTTCTCCATGGCTTATTAGCTTGGATCGTCCCGAACAGACCCTAAATTTTGTAGCACGGATCTCCTTATGACACAAGTACATGAAGCCACATGCTAGCTTTTCGGCTAGTCAGAGGTTTGGTGCATATCATATCATCAGATTGTACTAAACAAAAATTAATTTGATGTGTGTGGTAGAAGCTGGGAAAATGGAGTAATTAGCAACAAATGACGAACTATAAGATGGTTAGCACAAGCTAACCATCCTAACAGATCCTTAAATTTTGTAACACGGATGCTTTTCGGGACTTCCCCGAGTGCACCAAATTTCATGTGTATTGCACTCGGGGAAGGCCCAAATGCACTCGGGGGAGCCTTCCGGCTAAATCTCTCACGGTGAAGAGGCCTTCCCCGAGAGCCGAAAAATCGCGCACCCGGGGAAGTCTTCCCCGAGTGCCATGGTAGCACTTGGGGAAGAATTGACGCCGTCGGCGACATTTGCCCTTTTTAAAAAAAAACTTCCCGAGTGTCGCACTCCGGAAGAAATTTATTTTTTTAGAAAAACTCTTACCCATTTGCCTTTTTTTAAAAAAAAACTCTTCCCCGAGAATGGAGTAATTAGCAACAAATGATGAACTAAGATGGTTAGCACGAGCTAACCGTCCTAACACCTCGAGCGTGCCGTTGCACGCGCTGAGCGTTCTCATTCTGCCTCCTGGCTCCATTGACCCTATGAGCATTCTTTATTCCCATTAACCAGAAATCGCCATCGATCGGCAGCAGAGATAATCGAAATTTAAAAAATCGCATCACAAGAACCAAAGTAAACACCGGCCAGAATTATGCTTTTTGTTGCCTTGCTAACCAATTCAAACTCCCCAGATTGATTGGCGGAGCTTTCACCCAATAAACAAACATTTGACACCTAACTTGTTCAGCTATAAAACGGTCAGGGGGCTACACACCCCCCAACACACCATCCAAACTTCCGAATACCACATCTTCTCCTAGCTTTTTTTTCTTTCGCCTTGTGTCTTCTCCAAGTTCTTGCCATTGATCGATCGACCAATAGCCAATAATTCTCCCAAGGACCAAGCACTCAAAGTGTCATTCGCAGCGATGGCAATCCCGGTGATCGACTTCTCCAAGCTGGATGGTCCTGAGAGGGCCGAGACCATGGCGGCCATCGCCGCTGGGTTCGAGGACGTGGGGTTCTTCCAGCTGGTGAACACTGGCATCCCTGTCGAGCTGCTGGAGAGGGTCAAGAAGGTGTGCAGCGACTGCTACAAGCTGCGGGAGCAGGGCTTCAAGGAATCGAACCCTGTGGTGAAAGCTCTCGCCGAGCTTGTGGAGAAGGAAGGCGAGGGCCTCGCGCCGAGGAAGATCGAGGACATGGATTGGGAGGACGTGTTCACCCTCCAGGACGACCTGCCATGGCCTTCCAATCCTCCTTCCTTCAAGTGAGTGATGCCATGATCCTTTTGCGCAATTGTTCGGGTGTGTCGAAGTATATATATTGTCCATCTTTTCTTACCAGCTTAAGTTTTTTTTTTGCCTAACGCAGGGAGACGATGATGGAGTACCGGAAGGAGCTGAAGAAGCTGGCGGAGAAGATGCTTGGGATGATGGAGGAGCTGCTGGGGCTGGAGGAGGGGCACATCAAGAAGGCCTTCTCCAACGATGGCGACTTCGAGCCCTTCTACGGCACCAAGGTCAGCCACTACCCACCGTGCCCGCGGCCGGACCTCGTCGACGGCCTGCGCGCGCACACCGACGCCGGCGGCCTCATCCTGCTGTTCCAGGACGACCGCTTCGGCGGTCTTCAGGTCCAGCTCGCCGACGGCCGCTGGGTCGACGTCCAGCCCCTCGAGAACGCCATCGTCATCAACACCGGCGACCAGATCGAGGTGAGAGATCAGAAGCTATATTCTTCCAGTACGTATATTATAGTATATTGCCGTTGAATTGGACGGGTGGACTCGTTGTGGAGCTCGCGTTGATTAATTAGATCGCACTCTTGATTAGTGGCGGGCAGTTGAATTATGGCCTCTAAGTGCTTGCTTAACGATCGCTAATGCTTTGCGCCCACGAGAGCCTGGTGAAGTGCTGATCCCTTAAAATTACCAGTCGAAGGAATCATCCCAAGATTTGGTGCTCTTCTGAGCTATGACCGGTTTTTAACATCCCAATCCTTCAATTCCTTATGAAAATCAGCATGTGAAACTGTTAATTCTGTCTGGTTTTTAACATCTTTTTACTGCAAGCTCTACAAGACACTAACCATGGAAGGAATCAATTAACCAACAGGTCCTGAGCAACGGGCGGTACAAGAGCGCGTGGCACCGCATCCTGGCGAGCCGCGACGGCAACCGCCGCTCCATCGCCTCCTTCTACAACCCGGCGCGCCTGGCGAACATCGCTCCGGCGACCCCAGCCGCCGTCGAGGCCGCCGCCGACTACCCGAGCTTCGTGTTCGGCGACTACATGGAGGTGTACGTCAAGCAGAAGTTCGGTCCCAAGGAGCCAAGGTTTGCGGCCATGGCACCGCCGGCGACCAAGTGATGATGACCCGGCCCACCACCAGCTGCCTGCATGAGAGGTTGCAGCGTGCGCGCAGTGTCAACGATAGATCTGGACCTGCGAGCTTAATTACTCTGGATTAAGTTATTAATGTTGGGATTATGGTACGGGCTTGTACGATAAGTAGGTCGTTAAGTGTGTGTAGAAGGGACGTGTCAGAGATATGTGGTAGTGTGCCCTGCAGCGAGCAGTCACAAGAATATTATATTTCTATTGTGACAGATAAGCTTGCGGTGTGCTGTGGTCAACGGGGTGCCAGAGTGATTTGTATCTTAAAATGGCATCCGCAAGGTTTCCTTATCTTACTTTTTTTTTCTACACTTTTATTTTCAATTTGAGTCCTCTCAGTAAAAGATTGTGCATGTGGTGAAGTGGTTTGTAATTGTACATTACCGAGAAATCACATATATTAAATACAGTTTCAGTTTGGCTTATGCAATGCACATTTTATTTTTATGAACCGTAGAACATCATATTGCTAGCATTTAACTAATTCAATATGGTAGATTTTCTATATTTGAATAACTTCTATTTTCCCATAGTTTTTTTTTACCATTTTGTTATACCTTTAACTTTGCTTACTCTATCCATCTTGAAACATAAAGACTTAATATCAAATAAGTATAGTTAGGTCTACTGAGAAACATACTTTTGTAGTTTACTTCTTTCTATGTCGATACTCTTCTCTATTAACTTGATCGAACTTAGAAAAGTTTGTCTTAGGATAAACGCAAGATCCTTTATTTTCAATTTGAGTCTTCTCATATTTGTTTTATGAGCGCCATATTGCTAGCATATGTTCCCTTGGTTGTAAATTATAATTCACTTTTAGATTTGTCCAAATTAAAGTCGAACTTGCTTATCTATCTTCGACCAATCTTATCTTTGGATAAAAGAAAGTAAAGTATAATTTAGAACATAGAGAGTAGATCATTTTAAATTGATCAAATTTCTATAAATTTACGTGTATTCTCCAAACCTACTAGTTACTACAACCGGACTTTGTTCCCTATCCATGTTTCTCCATGAAAGGCTTTCATTTTTGCTGAAAATTAGCAGAATGATCATCTTAAAAAACTCTCATTATTGCGTTCAAAATGCTCTAATCCCGAAACCCTACTAGTGCCACAATATTTGTCCCTATTATGCCCGAGTTCTCATTGCAAATGTGATTAAAAATGTTGGATATGATCCGAATTCTAAACGTGTGTCTTGTGGGGGCGCCTGGAGGGCCCACGGTTCGGGTTATGCGTTTAGCGGATTTGTTTCCGTATTTGACTGCAATCAGTTTAGTCTACCATATATATACATCTTGTAAGTCGCACGGAAGGGCGAGAGGGCTCATTGTATTCCCTGCGTTGTAACTCTCTCTCATAGTGAAGATCGTCGGTTGGCGCCTGTGGTTTTTTCCCGCAAGGGTTTTCCACGTAAAAATCGTGTCTCGTGTTCGATCTTGTTTTCGCATTATTTGCTAACAAGTGGTACCAGAGCTTGGTACAAGATTCGATTGAAAAAAAATTAGGGTTCCAGTCCCTGTTCCGCCGCCGCTTTGTTCGTCGCGCGTCGCCGCCGCTCGCGATCGTGCAAGCACGGCCGCTGAGGCGTGTCGTCTTGAGGTGCATCACAACGTTCTCCACGGAATTGATTTTCCATGCGTTGCCGAGATCAAAACCATCTCGGTGTTTGTGATGCCGCTCGAATCGAAGTCGTCATGGTGCCCCGCGGCGTGTCCATCTACTCCCTCCGTCCCTAAATATAAGCATTCTTCGGTTTCCGTGCTGCATGTTTGACCATTCGTCTTATTCAAAAAATTTGTGAAAATATAAAAATAATTATGATATACTTCAAATATAGAGGATGATAAAACGTGTCATAACAAAATAAATAATATTTTCATAGATTTTTTGAATAAAACGAATGGTTAAATGCTAAATGCCTACATTTAGGGACAAAGGGAGTACAAAACTCCCTGCCGCTGCAGCTCTCTGTGCGAGAGGCAGAGGAGAAAATCCTACACGCAAATTGAAGCACGTTATCATCACACAAGCGCTGTTGTTGTCTCGGTGAAAGAATTTCAGCGGAATTTTGCTACGGTCACACAAGGAATTCTACCTAGAGGTTCTATAGCTCATTGCTAGTCGTACAGGCTGCAGGTTTTGCTAGGGTTACAGTTGCATACCTAGTCTATTTACTGCAGATTATTTTCTCTTGGTTATTTCTTCGTAATGGCTACTAGGAAGTATGATATTCCACTGCTTGATCGAGATACAAGGTTTGCATTATGACAAGTCAAGACGCGAGCTGTTTTAGCGTAGGCTGATTCGGATGATGCGCTTGAAAAATTCGGGAACAAGGATTCAAAAACTTGGTCCGATGATGAGAAAAAGAAAGATCGTAAATCCTTGTCTCATATTCATCTTCATCTTTCAAACAATATTTTACAAGAGGTTTTGCAGGAGAAAACCGCTGCTGCTTTATGGCTCAAGTTGGAGTCAATTTGTATGTCAAGCAGGATGCATATGAAGATGAAGCTATATACGCACAAGTTGCAAGAAGGTGGTTCTGTGTCTACCCATCTTTCAGTGTTTAAGGAGATCGTCGCTTGACCTACAGTCTATAGAGGTAAAATATGAGGATGAGGACTTGGGTCTTATTCTTTTGTGTTCACTGCCTAGTTCTTTTGCAAACTTCATAGACGCTATATTGTATAGTCGTGATACTCTAACGGTAAATGAGGTTTATGAAGCTTTGCAAGCTAAGGAGAAGATGAAACAAATGGTTTCTTCTGAAGGTTCCGCTTCCAATGGAGAAGCATTGTTTGTTCGTGGCAGGACACAAAATAAATCAAATGATGATTATAGAGGCAAGAGCTCGAATGGCTATAGAGGTCATTCAAAGTTTAGAGGCAAGGGTGAAAAATTATGCAGGTACTGCAAAAGGATACTCATTTTATTTCTGAGTGTTATAAATTGAAGAACAAGGAAAAGAGAACTGTCACTTATAGACCAAAAGGTAATTCTGATGAAGGTAATGCTTCTATTGCTGCTACTACTGCTAGTTCAGATCGTTCTGAGGTTCTTGTTGCTTTTGCTGGATGTGCAAATAATGGTGATGAATGGATTCTTGATTCCGCTGCTTCCTTTCATATATGCATTAATAGAGATTGGTTCATCACGTATGATTATGTCCAAGGTGGTTCTTTTAAAATGGGTGATGATAGTTCACATTAAATTATTGGCATTGGATCTGTTCAGATTAAGATGCATGATGGTATTATCAGAACTTTGACAGATGTAAGGCATATTCCAGATATGAGAAAGAATCTTATTTCTTTGAGTACTCTTGATGGGAAAGGGTAAAGTACTCTGGTGGAGATGGAGTTTTGAAAGTGTCAAAAGGTTCTCTTATTGTTATGAGGGTGATTTAAAATCTGCAAATTTGTATCGTCTTCGAGGTACTACAATTACAGGTGATGCT
Organism: Cenchrus americanus; assembly: GCA_947561735.1. Lineage (NCBI taxonomy): Eukaryota > Viridiplantae > Streptophyta > Magnoliopsida > Poales > Poaceae > Cenchrus > Cenchrus americanus. The sequence continues at coordinate 197,825,697 of OX387242.1, forward strand.
GCTGTAATTTCTAATTCATTATCAACTTCGGATGCTACTAACCTTTGGCATATGTGTCTCGGGCATATGAGTGAGCTTGGCTTGGCAGTGCTGAGTAACAGAGGACTTCTCGATGGGCATAGCATCAACAAGTTGGACTTCTGTGAGCATTGTGTGTTTGGTAAACACAAGAGGGTGAAGTTTAATACCGCTACTCATTCAAGTAAAGGTATTCTTGATTATGTGCATTCTGATTTATGGGGACCATCTCGCAAGCCTTCTCTTGGTGGTGCTCGTTATATGTTGACCATAATTGATGATTATTCTAGAAAAGTATGACCATATTTCTTGAAAGATAAATCAGAAGCATTTTCAGCATTTAAAGAGTGGAAGACTATGGTTGAAAACCAAACTGAAAAGAAGGTTAAAAAGCTTCATACTGATAATGGGATGGAATTATGTTCTCACGAGTTTAAGTCATATTGCAAATCTGAAGGCATTGTTAGGCACTACACTGTTCCTTATACACCCCGACAGAATGGTGTAGCTGAGCGTATGAACAGGACTATCATCTCTAAGGCCCGTTGCATGTTGTCTAATTCTGGTTTGAATAGGTGTTTTTGGGCTGAAGTTGCTTCCACTGCTTGCTATTTGATTAATCGTTCACCCAGTATTGCTATTGATAAGAAAACTCCAATTGAGGTATGGTTTGGTTCTCCAGCTGATTATTCACAATTGAGAGTTTTTGGTTGTATTGGTTATGCTCACGTTGATAATGGTAAATTAGAGCCTAGAGATGTTAAGTGCATCTTTCTTGGTTCTCAATCTGGTGTTAAAGGCTATAAATTGTGGAATCCACAAACTCAAAAGGTTGTGATTAGCAGGAATGTTATTTTTAAAGAATCTGCTATGTTGCCTGACAACCCTTCTACTAGTGCTCCTGTTCAGCAAACTTCAAGTGTGCAGGTGGAGCATTTTATTGATGTTGATAGTATACCAGATAATGATAATGTTGTTGTCCAAGATGCACTTAATGTTGATGATTCTCCGACTGTTGATGATCCATCTATTGTTGAGCATTCTTCTCTAGTTGTGCAGCCTCCACAACATTCAATTGCTAGTGATAGGCCTAGAAGGGGACCTAAGCCTAGAAAAAGGTTGATTGAAGAATGCAATGTTGCTTATAATTTAAGTGTTGCAGAAGAGATTGAAGGTGCTGAACCTTCTAATTATTCTGAGGCTATTATTTCTGCTAATGGCAACAATTGGATGGCTACTATGCATGATGAGATGGAGTCTCTTCAAAAGAATTGTACTTGGGATTTAGTGCAATTGTCCAAGGGTAAAAAGGTCGTTCGTTGCAAATAGATTTTCAAGAGAAAGGAAGAAAGGTATAAAGCAAGGTTGGTTGCTAAAGGCTATAGCCAGATTCTAGGTATTAATTTTAATGATGTCTTTTCCCCAGTTGTTAAGCATAGTTCCATTCGTACTTTGTTGAGTATTGTTGCTATGCATGATTATGAGTTGGAGCAGTTAGATTTCAAAACTGCGTTCTTGCATGGGGAGTTAGAAGAAGTCATTTATATGGACCCACCTGAAGGTTTTGTTGTTCCTGGAAAAGAAAACCTTGTATATAGATTGAAGAAATCTCTTTACAGCTTGAAACAATCTCCTAGGTAATGGTATAGGAGATTTGACTCCTTTATGATCTCTCATGGTTTTAAGCGGTCTGATTATGATAGTTGTGTCTATTTGAAGATAGTTAATGGTTCAGCTATTTATTTGCTTCTTTATGTTGATGATATGCTGATTGGTGCAAAAGATAAATCAGAAATAGCTAAGCTGGAGGCATAATTGAATTTAGAATTTGAGATAAAGGATCTTGGTGCAGCCAAGAAAATTCTTGGTGTGGAAATTATCGTAGATAGAAAATCTGGTATGTTATACCTCAGTCAGTGAGGTTATATTGAGAAGGTTCTTCGTCGTTTTAATATGCAAGATGCAAAACGAGTGAGTACTCCTTTAGCTTCACATTTTAAATTGTCCTTAGATTTATGTCCAGCTTCAGATGAAGATATTAAGTACATGTCTAAAGTTCCATATTCAAGTGTTGTTGGTTCACTTATGTATGCCATGGTCTATTCTCGTCCTGATTTAGCTCATGCAATGAGTGTTGTCATAGATACATGACTAATCCTGGCAAAGAGCATTGGAATGCAGTTCAATGGATTTTTAGATATCTGCGTGGTACTTCTAATGCTTATTTGCGGTTTGGGAAATCTATACGTGGACTTGTCAGTTATGTTGATTCTGATTATGGTGGTGATTTGGATACTAGGAGATCTCTCATAGGTTATGTTTTCACCATTGGTGGTTGTGCTGTGAGTTGGAAAACACGTTTACAGGTTACTGTTGCTTTGTCCACTACTGAGGCTGAATATATGGTTGTTTCTGAAGCTGCTAAAGAAGCTATTTGGTTGAGAGGTTTATACTCTGAACTTTGCGGGATTTCTTCTTGTGTTTGTATACATTCTGATAGTCAAAGTGCTATTTGCCTTACTAAAGATCAGATGTTTCATGAGAGAACAAAGCACATTGACATCAGGTATCATTTTATTCGAGATGTTATTGCTCGAGGTGGTGTTATTAAAGTACGCAAGATTCATACTCGTGACAATCCCGCTGATATGATGACTAAGCCTGTTCCTACAGCTAAGTTTGAGCTATGCTCAAGCTTGGTTGGATTAAAGCTTAAGTCCTAGTGACTTTTTGGCACCGGTGATTATTTATTATTGAAGTGAGTTCGTTGATGATACTTCACTCGCTGCAAGATGGAATTCATCTCAAGGTGGAGTTTGTTGGATATGACGAATTTTCTTAACGTGTGTCTTGTGGGGACGTCTGGAGGGCACACGGTTCGGGTTATATGTTTAGCGGATTTGTTTCCGTATTTGACTGCAGTCAGTTTAGTCTACCATATATATACATCTTGTAAGCCGCACGGAAGAGCGAGATGGCTCATTGTATTCTCTGCGTTATAACTCTCTCATCATAGGGAAGATCGTCGGTTGGCGCTCGTGGTTTTTTCCCGCAATGGTTTTCCACGCAAAAATCGTGTCTCGTGTTCGATCTTGTTTTCGCATTATTTGCTAAAAAAAAACTATTAATTAAAAAGTTTCACTATGCAGATTAGAATGTCATCTACTATGATACATAATTTTAAAGAAAGACATGCCTTAATACAGAGAAATGGAGATTTTCATTTGTAGGAGCTTGAGCATACGAAGACAAGACTCGCTCGAGTTAGGCCATGGGAAAAAGAGAAGAGGAAAGATAAGTAGATGGGCCAGCTAGGGAGTTTAAGCTACAACGGAGTGAGGGATTGCCCAGTGGGCATAATCTGGGCTAACATGGCTTTGGGCCCATAAAGAGGGGAGGAGCAAAAGGAGATTTTTCCTTAATTTCTAATAAAGTAGTTTTGGGTTCAAGTGATATGTTAGTGTTATTTTCAAACTTTTTTTTGGCGAATATGATTTTTTAGACGTTATGCTAGTATACTAGGATCGTGCCCGTGCATTGCTACGGGCTGCAACATATTTATAGTGCAATACAAGAAACATCCATAAGATAAAAATAAGATAATTAAACAAGCTTATTGGATGTTAGCATAAAATGGAGGAAAAGTCCATTTGTGACCATCCAACTCTTGTTAAAGTTTGGTTTTGACCATCAAACTCTAAAATCTGTTATTTTTGGCCATCAAACTATCAAAACCGTTCAAATTTGGCCATTGGGCTGTTTTGAGGGGTGGTTTTAAATTTTTATATTACAATTTAGTCCTTAGAACTTCAAATGATTATTATTTTTTTTCTCGTACATCCGATTTAAGTGATTCTTGCGGTCACATGTTCATAATGGTGAACTTTATCTTTTCAAAAGTTCTTTATACTATTTTATCTCAATTATTTATATTATTCTTATGTTGTTGTATACAAATAATAATACAAGAAAATAAAATAACCGCTTACAAAGATAATATAGACAATATTTTAAAAGACACAGTTCATCGTTACGACACATGACCACAAGGATCACTTAAATCGTAGATACGAGAAAAAATATTAATCATTTTAAGTTTCAAGGACTAAATCGTAAAGAAAATAGTCATTTGATATTAAAATGATTACTATATTTTTCTGGTATCTCCAATTCAAGCGATTTTTATGGTCATGTGTTCGAAACAATGAACTGTATCTTTTAAAATTTTATTTGTATTGTTTTATAACAATTTATTTTACTTTTCTTATACTGTTGTTTTTACAAAATAACATAAGAATGGTCAAAAACCGAGGAAAGAGCAAGAAAGGTAAAGAACCACATTGTCACTTCCCCTGGGGACTCTTTAAGGCCTACATGGCATCTGCAATTATGCAACTATTTTTTTCCTTTTCCAAGGTAAGACATAATCACTGGGTAACCATCTAGCAATCTTATAATACAAAATCAGAAGCTACTTACTAATGTCTAGCATAAAGTGGATGAGCAAAAGGAAAATAACACCACTGTCAAACAATCTGCACTGAGATTTTACTGCACCTAGAAAGGTAGTTTACATTTGAAAACATTTCAAATTTCAAGAGGTAGGCGCATCAGAAAGGTAGCAAATAATCTAACAAAATTAGATAAACAGAATCATGAGAATCGGAAAAAAGGATTAGGGGTACCTGCTGGTTGCAGCCGCCATGCATGTGTGGAGACTGCAGCCGGCGGCCACACGAAGCCAACGATCACCAAGACAATGAGCAGCCATGCAGCTCACATGCAAGCTGAATCTGGTACTATCAAACAAAAAAAGGATTAGGGGTACCAGCTGGTTGCAGCCGCCATGCACGTGTGGAGGCTGCAGCCCGCGGCCGCACGAAGCCAACGATCACCAAGACAATGAGCAGCCATGTGCCTTCATGCCTAAGGATAATTCAGTCTAGCAACAAGGATATGTATTTCATGCCTAAGGATTTCCACCTGACATGCAAAATCGGGATCAAGTAGTCCAAAGCTATCTGCTATCTAGCACAAGAGAAATATAGAATTAACAGTTGACGTCATTTTTTGTTTGATAGTACCAGATTCAGCTTGCATGTCAGCTGTCTGTGAATATTACAGTGGAAGGTGAGTATAACCATAGAAGTTGAGAAACTCTGCAGCATATGGATAATATTTATCAATACAACATCGTTAAATATTGAATCTTGAAACTACAGTATATGCTAGTATGATATTATGTGGTTATACTGTTCTTAAGAATCATACCAATTCAAGTCTTAATAGAAAAAATTGGTTCTAGGCCTGGAATATCCTAACTAAAATGAATTGAAGGTGTCTAACTAAAGGTGTTCCACTTGTACTATAGTAGCACCACCATCCTTTTGATCTCAGATTAAAATGAACTGAAGGTGTCTAATTTAAGGTGTGCCACTTGTACTCTATGTAGCACCCCCATCCTTCTCATTAGGAAAGATCATTTTTCCCTCAACAAAAATTAATAAACTAAAAGTATCAGCTGGAAATTTAGATTGAAATCGAACTAACGAATTGTGATGAACTTATCTACAGAGTATATAAAAGTGGTTAAATTGCTAGGAAAGTAAAAGGCAGCCTATAAATAAATTATACCTGAGATAACATTTTCTTCCAGGTCCCATGAGTCCTCTTAGAGCTAAGTTAACTGTTCGGCAATTCCAGATAATAACACCTTCCCATACCTGTGTTGCAGGATAATGCATTTTAAGTAAATTGAAATATATGGACACAAGAAAGAAGGTAGTAATACTTCTTTCTAATAGGTAGGTAGTAACACTCATGTCATCAAGTTTACAACACATTATGGCTTAGTGAAAAATAAAAATCACACTCCTATGAATAACCTGTGTCGTGCCTATTCAAATCAATATGATAATTTAGCTATCCTACTACAGATGATGCACACAATTAAGTCTTAAAATATGTTTCCAGTTTGTCGGTCACATGCTCACATCTCACCATTGAGTTATTACCTTGACAGATGATGCACACAATTGAGACTTTAAATTGATAGAGTGATAAAGGAGGCAGTAGGAGCAAAAAGCTTTGTCTTCTTCCAATGCATATATGTGATCTCATAGTAAGCATCAAAAAAATATTTTGTTATGTGCAGCTTATGAAGCAACACAGGAGTAACTATGATGATAGCATAACTTTGATGGCCAGCCAATTCTTTAAAGAGCTTCGCAAGTCCATCTTTTGATGAGCTTCCTGGTTTTAGTATAAAAAACAACAGGCAAAGATAGGCATGCAGCAACATAATCTTCTATAGTTTTCAGGCAAAGTTACATGATAGTTACCTCTCAAAACTTTGTTTCCTTTTGACTTTGAGCTAAGATATGATTCAGTAGTGCAAATGATAAAAAAATAAAATAATCTCCTTATACCCAAACTTGTAGTTCAGTCAAGGAGGTCAACCAATTTGGTTCAGCCATTTTTTCCAACACTTAGCAGGCAACACCGAAGTAAGTAGGCATGCAGCAAAAGGATATGCACAGTTGGTTTCTAACTTCCCAACCAATGCCAATCATAAAGCAATCAGAACAACGGAAGCTTACCTAGATGAGAAGCAGCACATGTGTCGTCGGTGGTTAAGAACAATTTGGCCGCTCCTGGCCATGTCCGCCGGTGGTTCGCGGTGGGCAAGAACAGAGCAACATCATCAACGTCCTAGAAAAAAAGTACTTATGTGCACAAATTGCTATTGGTCCAGGATGACATTCTAGCAAAAATCTAATATGAGAAAATGAAATCAAAGTTACCTGCAACGAAGCAGGGTTGACAGGCTTCCGGTGCGGCGCTTCCTCTCTGTGACGCCACATCAGACGTCTATGGCGGCGTGTCCTGAAGTCAGAGGTGCGGCGCATGTGATCCAATCGAGGCGGTGTTGAGGCTTCCAGTCGGGTCCTGATCTGTTTGGAGATCAATTCGATTCCAATCGAGGAAGCGGTGATGCGCGTGTGGTCTGAGTGAGGTAGCCGCGCGCAAGGTGACGCACGCGGAGGGAGGCAGCGGACTGCGGCGTCGGTGAGAGTTTGGTTCCCGATGCGGGCCGGCAATATCAGGGAGACGGAGCGGACGTCGACGTGGGACGACTGGATCCCGGCGCGGGGAGAGGCAGCAGGCGGTGGACGGGGGCGGTGGCACTCGATTGCCCGACGCGGGGCGAGACGGAGTTGATTGGATCCTGAGGCGGCGTCGCGGGAATGGGGGAGCAGATGCGCGAGCGCTAGACGCACGCCGCGGCGGTGAAAAGCTCGACCGTAAAAAATGGATCGGTGGCCAAAAAATAGGAGCCAGTTGGGGGTATCGGCGGAGGGGGGTGAGCGCGTGGTCGTCCGCAGGGTGAGCATGTGGTCGTCCAACCGAAAGACGGCAGACCCATTTTTTCTCCACTTCATTCTTTTAAGGAGTAGAGAATGAAATCAAAGTTACGTGCAACGAAGAAGGGTTGACAGGCTTCCGGTGCGGTGCTTCCTCTCTGTGACGCCGCGTCAGACGACTACAGCGGCGTGTCCTGAAGTTAGAGGTGCGACGCGTGTGATCCAATCGAGGCGGTGTTGAGGCTTCCAGTCGGGTCCTGATCTATTTGGAGATCAGTTCTATTCCAATCGAGGAGGCGGTGATGTGCGTGTGGTCTGAGTGAGGTAGCGGCGCGCAAGGTGACGCACGCGGAGGGAGGCAAGTGTGGCGGCGGCGCGCGGAGGGAGGCAGCAGACTGAGGCATCGGTGAGCGTTTGGTTCCCGATGCGGGCCGGGGATATCGGGGAGACGGAGCGGACTGTTGGAGAATTCAGGAAAACCCGTCACCCTCGGAACGTTGAGTTTAACGAAGTTCTTGAGATATGTTTTTCAGGAGCAGGGAATTCACGATTTTCGGGAATCTGGGACCTGCGAAGCTTCAGATTCGCGAACATGCGAATTTGGGGATCTTGAATCGGTGAAGACTCAGAGTCATGAACACGTGGAAGCCTGGAACCTCGAACTGGCAAAGGCACGAACTTCGGAAGACAGCTAATTCGGGAATCTGTCGGGAGTCTGATTCGGAAGTCATGCGCGGAGAAATTCACGAACCGGCAAAGAAGCAAAGTCAAAGTTGTCGTCCCAAAAAGTCCGGGTTTTGAGTGTGAATTGGTGGCAGGCTTGTAAATATGTTGGATGAAAAAGACATTCTTGTATGTGTTCACATTAGGAATATTCTTTGAGCTCGAGGGCGTTTTAGGAATGTAAAATCGTCTCCCTATAAAAGGGGGCGCGAGGGCACATGTAAATGGATTCAGATTTTTGGAACTTGTGCCATCGCTTGGGAGATATATTGTCTCCTTTCGTTCTGATACTGTGCTTGAACGTGTTAAGAACCCTCTCTCTCGTGTTAGGGGAACCCATCCGAATTTTTCGGGTAACCCCCCAACATTGGCGCCCACTGTGTTTCAGCCGAAGAAAAGCTCACGATGCCACCACAGAAGAAATCCAAGAAGAACGTTCCAGTAGAGACAAATCGAGATGACCACCATCCTCCTCAAAGGAATGAAATCCCCTTCGTTCCTGAACCTTCTAACACCACACATCAAGAGCGGAGAGCAAAGCTCGAAGCTCTGATGAAGGCAAGAGCCGAGAAGACGGCTCACACCCAAGAACAACCTGCTGAACAGCAAGCATTTGAGAATGTCGATGATGATGATGACACCATAGACAGGGAACTAGAAAGAGTTCAGCAAAAAATACAGCAGCTGCAAAAAGACAAGGAAAGATTCGCGAGTCAGTTGCAAGCAAAAAGAAAGATCTCCGAAAAGTTAGAACAACTGAACAAAGCAAAAGAACAAATTGAAATAATACAGAGAGAAATCGATGAGATGAAAGAACAAGAAAACAGTTCCATGTGGCAGGAATCACCACATCAGAACTCTAGGCCAGCAAGAGAATCCCCGAAAGAAAACTTCTTCGCGGGAAACGGAATCTCACACTTCGTAGATTCTGAGTCGCCGCTGTCCATTGGGCTACAAACAGCACCTTGGCCGCCGAAGTTTAAGCCCGTCTCTCTCCCGAAATATAACGACTTCGGAAACTCCAGGCAATTCCTCATGAGGTATGAATCAGCTGTGAATTCAGCAGGAGGGGATGATGTTGCACTAGCCAAATCCTTCATCATTGCTTGCGAAGGACCAGTACTGAATTGGTTCTCCTTGCTGCCACCACACTCAGTCTACAGCTGGGCAGATCTCAAGACAAAGTTCATGCAAGCATTTCAGATGTTCCACGACACAACAACTGAAGCATCATATTTGTACAACTGCAAGCAGAAAGACAGAGAGCCACTGCGGAACTTCGTGAGAAGGTTCATGCAGCAGAGATCCCAAATTCCAGAAGCTGATGAAAGAACAACGATCAATGCGTTAATCAAGGGCCTCACTCCAGGGCCAACAGCTTCACATCTCACTAGAAAGAAACCCAAGACGGTTGAAGAACTTTTTCGTGAATTGGAAGAATACATCTTGTCTGATAATGACCATCGCAAGAGAGTAGCCGAATGAAACGAAGCAAGGCAGGGGAACAGAGAGATGACATGGAGAGCACAATCCCAGCATCGCGAAATGTCAACAATGTCGAAAATCCACAACCTGAGCAAAGCAGCAGGCCAAGCACCAGAGGAGGGTTCACGCCCTATGGAAGGGGAAGAGGAAGAGGACCCCCGAGACCCACGAACCATAACCCGAAAGACCCTTACTTCTATTGCTAGTATCATGGGAGGGGCCACAGCACCGGAGGGTGCCCAGAAACGAGGAAACACTTGGCAAGAATTCAGCAAGAAAAAGCACTAATGAGCATCGCATCCTCAATGCCAAGCCAATTTCGCCCGAATTTTTGGCAGCCACAATTCGTGAACTCACAACCAAGTTCAGTCCCAGTTCAGCAATTCTCACAACCACAGTCATCGTGGCAGCCATCGCAGCAATTTTTCCCTTAGTCGCAGGCAATCCAGTCAATCCAGCAACCACAACCGATTCGGGAGATTTTGCCACCACCTCCAGAAAGTTCGTCAAGGCCTCAGTCAAGTGCAGGACCTCAGAACTCCAAAGCATTGCCATCTTTCGGGACTATCATGCCAATCACAAAAGGGTCAGCTATGGAATTCGAGATCAAGAAGCAAAGAAGCAATTACTTTAGGTATGTAAACACCATCATCAATGACGGCCCAACTGCACGTCCGGAGTGGGCAAAGGTGCCAATCACCTTCACAGAAGAAGATTTCAGGATGAGGTGCCAATCACCTTCACAGAAGAAGATTTCAGGATGAAATCTGCGATTCATAATGATGCTATGGTCATTGAGGTAAACATAGCTGGGTGGGTCATAGGAAAAGTCCTAGTTGACAATGGAGGTTCAGCGGATATCTTGTTCTTGAAGAGTTTCGAAAAGATGAATCTGAGCCAGCACATGTTGGACCCGCCAGAGTACCCACTGCAAGGGTTCGGAGGAAAGCCAATCAAGCAGGTTGGAAAGATATCACTCCCTATTTCCTTCGGAGATCTCGAAAATGCCAGAACAGAGAGTCTCACATTTGATGTGGTTGACATCTACCACCCGTATCTCGCGATTTTCGGCAGAGGTTTCATGAACAAGTTCGACGCAGTCATAAGGCAGCAGTTCTTATGTATGAAGATGCCCGCACCCAAAGGGGTCATCACAGTATTCGGTAATAAACAAGAAGCCAGAAATATAGAAAAAGGCCACACGCCTGGCCAGACGAACGTGTACCAGCTGAAAAGAGCTGACGAGAAGAAGGAAACTTACGAAGGGGCCAGGAGAGATAAAGAAAAAATTGAAATAGCCGCAGATGGTGAAACCAAGAAAGTGTATCTTGATGACATGCCTGATAGAGCTAATAGGGGTCCACCTCAGCGCCAAAGAGGACAGTGACCTTGTACGATTCCTAAACAAAAACAAGGATGTTTTCGCATGGTCAGCCAAGGACCTGCAAGGTGTTGACAGGGACATCATCGAACACGCTCTAGAAACAGACGAAAAAATACCTCCCAAGAAACAGAAACTTCGGAAAATGTCCGAGGAAAAGGTGAAAGCAGTGGAAGCTGAAGTTCAGAGATTACAGGATGCACAAGTAATCAGAGAAGTAAAGTATCCAGTCTGGCTAGCCAACACTGTACCAGTCAAGAAGAAATATGGAAAGTGGAGAATGTGTGTGGACTTCACAGATTTGAACAAGGCATGCAAGAAAGACGATTTCCCCTTGGAAAGGGTAGACAAAATCGTAGATGATGCAGCAACAGTGAAATGCTCTCGCTCCTGGACACGTTCTCTGGGTATCATCAGATCAGGGTTCGCAAAGAGGACGAAGAAAAAACAAGTTTCATCACTCCCTTCGAAACATTTTGTTTCGTAAGAATGCCAGAGGGCCTAAAGAACGCAGGATGTACATTCTCAAGAATGATAGCATAGTACTTCACCGGCAGATTCGGAGAAACATCTTGGCGTATGTGGATGACATAGTCGTCAAAAGTGTTCAGAGGAAAGACCACATCAGTGATCTGGTGGAAACATTTGCGAACATGAGAGCAGCAAATCTGAAGCTGAATCCGGAGAAATGTGTATTCGACATTCACAAGGGGAAAGTTCTCGGATGCCTAGTTTCAACAAAAGGCATAGAGGCAAATCCCAACAATGTGTATTTTTTAATCCTTTTTAATCTAATTTATTAAAAATAACCCGGGCCCAACTAAAATTGCAAAAAGTAGCCCTTTTGGTCGCACCAGGCCGCGTGGCGCGACTCCTCATTGAGTCGCGCCAGGGCATGTGGCGCGACTCAGGCGCCACGTCGGCCGGCGCGCGCCGGCAGCCGCCGACGTGGCGAGTGAGTCGCGCCACATGCCCCGGCGCGACTGAGTCGCGCCAGGCGGCGTGGCGCGACTCACTTAATATCCCCGAGGCCGCCGGGCCCTTCTTCTTCCTCCCTCCTTTCTTTTCTTCGCCAACCGAACCGAGCCGCAGCCCCTTGCCGTCGCCCCACCGCCTCCCCCTCCGGATCCCCCTCCTCCTCCACCGGATTCAAGTGGATTTGGGTGGGAAATCACTCATTGAAGGTACCTCCTCCACTTTAACCGGCTAGTTTTTCTCGATTTGGTTGTTTACCTAGGGTTTAGCCATTGCTAGGGTTTGTTGACTATGTGGCTCCAATGGTGGATTGAGTACGAATCGGTCACTATTAGTTGGCTTGTATCGATGCATTGGTTGATTGTAACACCGATCTATCGTGTAGTTTGCAATGCATGCTTCGGTTTCGATGGATTTTGGTGGTGTAGATGTTGAAGTAATGTTGAGCACTATGAACGAATGAAATTGCAATGTAGGCTCATGTAGTAGGTTTTATTAGTAGTACTAGCTTTGAGTAGTATTTTCACTAGTATTTCGTTACTTACCTTTGAGTAGTAGTATTTATTTTTCACTAGTATATGTTTACTTACCTTTCACTAGTCTATTGTATTTAGAATGAAATTTGATTTGCAATTGAATAAATCAATACTTACTTTCCTTTGATTGATGTTTGAAATGCAAGTGATGGTACTAGCTTTAGTCATGACTTAGTAGTTTTTTTCACTAGTAATTCTTTCACTATGTGTATGTATGTTGGAGATTGAAATATTTTCTTCACAAGTTGATGCATGTTTGAGATAGTAGTATATATCTTGGTGCTTATTTTCTTCGCTAGCTTTTCTTATGAATTTTAATTTTACTTCACATATGCATGCAATTTTTAGGTGGGTTATAAATATTATTTTCTTCATTTAGGACCATGGCTCAACAAGAGCAGTACCACCCAAGGTATCCACTCCTTGAGAAGTACTACGATGACAATCACCGTGGGCGGAAGCTTGAAGAGCGTTTGGAGGTAGGATTAGAAGCACTTGTTAATTTGATGATGGATGGATTGAAATTGGATTGCCGTGTCCTAATCAATTTTTGTGAATGTGATATTTTTTTGTAGGTTTTGAAGCCTTTGCGACCCCGTACTCACACTCCTCTACAATGGGATGATAGGTACACACCTTTCATTCGCCAATCGGGTTTCCTCCCTCTTGCCACATTGATTAAGACTGGGCTCCTGAAGATGGACAATGCTGCTTTGACTGCGCTAGTGGATGGGTGGAGGCCCGAGACACATAGCTTCCACCTTCCCTGTGGTGAGATGACTGTCACATTGGAGGATGTTGCCATGCTCTTTGGCCTTCGTGTTGACGGGTATGCTGTGACTGGTCACATAAACCCACAAGATTGGAGGGATATTGTCGAGGCATTGTTAGGAGTGCGGCCAGATGAACCGCAAGAAGGTGTGAAAGATAGGAAAACCACTGGAGTGAATTCGTCTTGGTTGGCCCAGCACTTTGGTCATCGGCCACCACAACATGCTAATGCCCTCCAGATTCAGATGCATGCTCGTGCATGGTTGTGGCATATGGTGGGTGGATTTCTTTTTCCCGATTCTAGCGGGAATACAATATCTTGGATGTGGATACCAATCATCGGTCAAGAATGGAATGGCATTGCAACTTATAGTTGGGCGAGTGCGACTTTGGCATGGTTGTATCGCCAGATGTGTGATGCATGCAGGAGAAGTGGTCCTAATGCTAATCTTGGCGGGTGTGCTTACCTTCTCCAGTTGTGGATGTGGGAGCGGCTTCCAATTGGTCGGCCAGAGCGCTACACATTTGGTGTACGTAATTTGCATCTCTAATGTTCTTAAGCATTTGTCCGTTTGAGTTCTTATTTAGACTTGACACTATGTTGTAGGATTTGCCATATGACGGCGAGGTTCCCTTGGCCACTGTCGGGTATCTTTGGACCAACATTGCAAGGGTCCATGGGAACCCAGGACGGCGCTACACAGACTACACCAACGCCATGGACTGCCTTCAACCAAGTCATGTAAGTGATACACTTCACCACTACTCCTTTCTTTCTTAAGGATTGCTTATATATGTTACAACATTTGCTTAGATAAATCAATATGTGTATCTAGGTTACTTGGCAGCCATATATAAGGAATGAGATTGCTGAGGGAGATTTTAGCCCGATGTGCACAATTGATGAAGATTATTGGCGTAACATTTGCCCTTTGATTTGCTTCTATGTTGTGGAGTACCATCTGCCACATAGAGTGCAACGGCAATTTGGGCATCTTCAAAACTACCCTCCAGATTACTACAACACTAGCCACAGCCTCCACGAGTATGTACTTTTCATTTGTTTCATACCCTTCAAATTGTTGGTTGTCTACGAAATTACTCACTATGATTAATTATTGTAAATGCAGAACTGACCGTCGCAAGCAAAGGGGTGCCAAGAATTGGCTGGAGCATCACATCCACGCGGTCAATGCATGGAATGTGAGAGCGAACAACATAGTGCATGTGGGGGCACGACACCGTGACGGTCCGTTCAATGAGTATTTGGATTGGCTAAAACAAAACACCCGCTTAAAGTTAAGGGTTGCAATGGATGAAGAGTACATTGAGGATCTACCTTCCGATCCGGAAGATGTTTTGCCCGAGTACGACGAAATCACTAGACGTGGGAGGCAGCCAGAGCGTGGTCCGTTCGAGGATTATATTGTAAGTGATGATACTCTTTTCACTAGTTTGGAATTTCACTTGGTATTGTGACATATTGTTAATTTATTAACCACATGTAGGGGCAACAACTAGGAAGATTTGCTAATGAAGCGGAGCAAGCTTTGGCTGTCCCGATCGGATCTCCGGAGGAGGCCGGTGTGTTGAGGAGTTTTGTGCAGGTAATATCCATTTTCAACAGTAGTTTTGTGGTTGTTATGGATGAATGCTCAATTTGGTTATGGTGCTTTACAGAGGATTAGACGGGGATGTAGAAAAGCGGCGTTCAAGTTGAATTGCTTGGCAAGACCGGCACCAGGACCCAGACATGTTGCTGGAGCTTGACAGTCCGCACAAAGATCCACGAGACGAGCACAAAGTGCATCAACTTCAGGTGTGTGGCCTTGGTAGTTGTAGGTTTGTCTTTTTTTAATATATGGTTAGGTACATCAATGATGCAAATATGGTTGTTGTAGAAGGATCTCGTCGTCGTGCACCGGGGATTGTAATTAGATCCCCTCCACGTACCCCAGAGCCGGAAACCGAGTCCGATGCCAGTGTAGACAGCGAGCCGGTAGATCCCTCTTACATTGAAGCAACTGAGATTGGGTCCTCTCAACTTGCCGGTGCTCCTGTTGCCACACAAGAAACTCAACCGAAGCGGCGTGGGAGGCGGGATCGAGCGGATGTGGGCAGCCATAATGTCGTTGACACGCAACCTGGGCGGGTTCGAAAGGCGAAGAAAGTCTACACTCCGCATCCTTAGGCTTGTGCTTGGTTTGAGTGGTTGAACGTTCCCTTAGGCTTGTGGTCGAACTATGTGGCTTGTGGTTGAACTTTGTGTCTTGTGGTCGAACTATGTGGCTTGTGATCGAACTTTGTGCCTTGTGGCTTGTGGCCGAACATCGTAGAATTATGTAGGTTTGGTGTTTGTGTCCAATTGAACTATGACAGTTTGTGATCGATGTATATATGTGTTAAGTTATGTGTGAATTGGTGTTTCTAAATCTTGTAAATATTTGTGGTCGTTTTGTTGAACTCACTCCAAAAAAACGGCTATAATTTAGCGAATTTCGAACTCACAAAAGAATTCCCAGACTTAACCGAATTCCCACACTCCATAGAAGTGCTGTACTGGTTTTGGAATTGTGTTGGCGCGACTGCTACACGAGTCGCGCCAGGCGGCTTGGCGTGACTCAAGTCTGAGTCGCGCCATGTCACTTGGCGCGACTCTTGGTCGCCATTTGAACTGCTGGGAAACTGGCCTTGGATCCCCACTGGCGCGACTTCTTCATGAGTCGCGCCAGGCCGCGTGGCGCGACTCAGTACAGAGCCGCGCCAGGTGACGTGGCGCGACTCATGAAGCAGTCGCGCCACTTGGGAGCCAAGGCCAGTTTTCCAGTAGGTCATTTTCCAGATAAGGGTACTTCGAAAAATTGGCTAAGTTTTTTGACTGGGTTCCACTAGATCGAAAATAGTTAAAATACATCAAAGAAACAACATGTTCTTAAGCCACAGTTTTCAAACATTCCATAAGGTCCACGACATAAGTTCGTTACAATAATTGACGAGGTACACATCACAAGTTCACTACTCTGACTCAAAATCAAACAATAGTTCATCGTCCCCCCAATCGTCGTCCTCCACCTCAATCACATTGGTTTTGCCCTTGTCCTTGTCATCCACCTCTTGCGCCTTGGCCTTGACCTCCACCTCTTGCGCCTTGCCCTTGTCCTCCACCTCTTGCGCCTTGGTAGCAAGTCTCTTTATCGCCTCCCATTGAAATTTGGTAGTCGCATCCACAATTTCCTCTACATTGTTGCTACACTTTTTTTGTGTTGTAAATTTTGGCAATTCTCTCACAAGAGCTTTCATTGCCTGCAATTGTGCCATTTTTGCCTCAATTCTAGCCAACTTCAAATTAATCCCTCTTTTCTTTGCTTCCGCCATTTGGAACCACTCGGCTATGGAATCCTTTGCAAATATCCTTGATGGATCAAACTCACTCCAATCATGACGCCACTTTTCCCTCATGTTACGCATGCATGTCCCTCTTCTCTCCTTCTCCTCTTCCTCCTCCCTCAACCTCTTCCTCCTCCTCTCACTCGCACTTAGGGGCGGTGGATAATTCATCCTATTCCGCCTCCAAAATTCAATGAGGCCCTCTCTAATGCCCTCTCCAACACTAGTTTGTGAACATCCCTCCTCTCTAGCAAGTTTATCCTTTGCAATTTGTCCAAACAACTCTTTATCCAATGGAATTGGGACATCATATTTTTCTCTTAATTTATTTTTCCTCGTGGCTGTTTCCTTGATTTTCAAATACCCGGAACATTGCCCCAAATGTAGACGCAGTGCTTCCCTCCCTGCAAAGCTCTCCCAATCACATGTTCTCCCCTCCTACAAAATTAATGTCAATTTTTAGGCAACACAACCATTTAAGTGGGCACAACACATGGATAAAAAAGTTAGGAAAGTGACTTTACCCAATAATCTCCGTACGAGTTACCACAAAACCAACCATATCCAAGCTCAGATGGAACCACTCCCTTTCGAGCGAGTATTCCACACTTGCAACGAGGCCTATAAGGCTCATCACATGGCCATGGCTTCTCCCACTCTCGAATGCTTGCACGCCTTCTTCTGACGGCCAATGAGACTTCGGCCCGTATATGTCCTCTTGAAAATCACATTGGGGCCATCCATCCTGCACAACAAATTCAATAAAGTCCTCTATATATCAAAATATCTAGCACAATGAATTTGTCGGGAAGAGCAATGATGCTTACATGTGTTCTTTGGTTGCACCGAAAGAATGGTGTGAATTTATCGGGAAGGTCAAGATCAGGAAGTTGCAACTTGCTTGGCCTCCCACAATGACACAATGGAGGGTTGCTAACACGCTTGCATCCCGCCTCTTGTTTTTCTTGGAATGTCATTTCTGGTGGATTTGGTGGTGGTGGCACCCACCGTCTGAACTCATGATATGGTTGCACCACCGATTCTATCCACGGAAATAATCGGATCCTTGGGTCAAATTTTTCCGGTCCATCAATCCACTGGTGGAAAAAGCAAGGTGCTATGTTGTATTGACTTGGGCCGCCATCTTCATTTAGTATCCACTTTCTTGCACATGTGTAGAACGCCCTTGCAGCTGTTGCCTCATCCCTTGATTGCTTCACTTGTGCTGGAATGCCACAATGACACATAGGAACCGGAAGAGGTGGTGGGACGGGATCATCACGCCTGCCTTTGCTCGCCGCCATTTGCCTGAAAAAACATAAATTTTCATCAGATTATTTATACAAAAGGCATTGACAAAAATGTTATTTGCATAATTAAGAAATAGAGACATGAAATCCTAAGTAGCTACCGTATGCCCGCTTCCACTAGATTGTTTATGTCGTTCCTTCCGATGACCCTCCTCGTGGCAGACACTACATCGGATCTTCGACTTTTCTTGGTCAAACTCCCCGCACCGTAAATATCCCTATCGTACCCACTTGTTTGGTCCATCTCATTGCGTAATCGCTTTTTTTTCCTCCTTCCCACACCAAGTTTCCTCTTCTCGTCATCTGGGACGTAGTCAGGACCATTGTACTCAGGCCAATGTGTCTCGTCTAGTATTGGCTCAAAACGAGCCGCCCATGTCTTCAATATTGAATCCTTAGAATACAATTGTGTCGTGTACTGTGACACCCTAAAATTCCATCACTGAAATCACTTAGCAACTTAAAAATGTCTTAGGGATTTAAGGAGATTAAAAATGCTAAATAAATTGAGCTCTAAAAATATTAAAGATAATATAATAAAGTCAGAAACAACAAGTGTATGTGCATCATCATTTGGCTTGCATAGTTTTTTGGTTGCTTGTGTGGTCTCTAAAAAGCCTATAAAATATTTGAGAAAGGTTTGTAAAAGTTTGATTTGAATTTGAATTGAAAATGGATTTGAAAATGAGGTTTGAAAAAGAAAAAAAAAACAAAACCCCGCACCCTTACCCTTTCGGCCCAGCCGGCCCAACCCACCATTCCCCGCCGCCCACCTGTTTCCCCCTTCTCTTTTCTTTTTGCAGCGGCGCCGACGGTGGGCCCCCACCCTCGGCCTCTTTTCCCCCCCCCCTTCCTTTCTTCTTCCCCGCGCGCCCGCGCCGGCCGCCGCCGCGCGCGCGCGCGAATCCGCTCGGCCCCGCCCCTTCCCCTTCCTTCCTTTCCTCCCCGAGCCTGCCAATTAAGGCAAGTAACTGCCCGTGATCAATTGGGGGCCGTTTCCCCCTTTCCTTACCCGAGCCGTGATGGCCGCCGGCCATCAATGGCAACCCGCCGCCGCCCCGTCCCCTAGCCGCTTCACTTCCCTCCCTCGGGCCCTATATAAGCTCGCTCACGCGCTCCTTGGCTCCCCTTTCGCCTCTGCAACACACACGCACCCGAGCCGAGCCCAATTTCTACAGCGCCGCTGCCTTGCTTTCCGCCGCCGCCGTCGTCTCGTCGCCGCCGGTGAAGGGCTAAGCCTTCTGCCCGTATCTATTGATCAATAGGTTCGCCGGGAGCTTGACAAGCTCGTGTGCCTGCAGGTTTGCGCCCTCGACGCCCGTGGCAGCCGCGCCCCGTGTTCGCCGGAGCGCCGCCCGAGCCGCCGTCGTCACCAAGCCGCCCCGTTGCCGCCTCCTTTCCACCCTTCGGCCCGTCCTCTTCGCCTGCGCGTGGTAAGCAACCACCCCTGCCCAGTTTCCCCTCCTATCGCGCCCAACGCCTCCCCCGCGAGCTCACCGGAGTGACCGCGCCGCCCCCTTACGGTGCTAGCCGCCGGTGAGGCCCGATCGCGCCCGTAGAGCCCGCAATCGTGTGCGCAAGCGTCTCCGCGTTGTTTTGCCCCAACCCGTGGTCGAAGAGATGGCCCGGAGCGCCGTAGAGGGCTTACGCCGGCGAGCTGCCGCCGCGCGCGCGCGCGCGCCCCCCTTGTTCCCGGCGACGCGCCGCCGCCGCTCTCGCATGCACGCGTCCAGAGCCGTTAGATCGCGAGCAAACGGCCAGGATCGCGTACCGTTCGGTTTAAGTGGCCAGGTCCACGGTGGACCCATGGACCGCGCCTACGGCCGGGTCCACGGTGCACCCATGCGCCATCCGCCGTTGGATCTCAGATCCACGGTGTTGAGTGGCGGTTTGTTTAAGAGTCCCCGGGAATTCAAATATTAGCAAGCCGGTCCTTCCACCTTTGAAAATAATTACGGTTAGGTCCTGATTCTTGCAAACTAGCCCCTATCTACCCTGTTTAATTCTGTTTTAAGCCCTTTTCACTTCTTTTTGCACATAAACCCTCTGATTTAATTTATAAAAAATGTTTTAGCCCCTGAATTTATTCATAAACAACCCTGTGAACATAGTTTTCTTGCAAATAGGCCCCTGAAAACTGTTTTGACCATATCTTTCTCATTTTAACTCCGTTTTTAGCGTTCTATATATCGAAATGATCGTCTCGACGAGTAGAATCTTTTAAACAGTAAATTTACCAGTTTTATTACTGTTTGGTGTACTGTTTTGTTTATTGATTGTTATCCATGTTTGACTCGTAGATATCGTGCCTGTCTTTGAAGAGGATTTCACCCAGCTTGTAGAGGAAGGCAAGTGGATTTCCCCCTCTGCATAATCTTTTTGAACCTATGTCACTGCATGCTAAACAATGTTTACTATTCCTGTTGATATGCATAAATCTGATGGGCAAACACCTAGCTAAGGACTTGACTAGATGCTTTATCACTTTACCTTGATCAACCCTGTTTAAACAAATGTTTGGGGTAGATAAATGCTTAGCTTGCTCAACATAAGTGTGGTTATGCTTGTTTATGTTATACATCTCGAGTTTTGTTTATGTATATGCTTGTGCTTTAAACAAGATAACTTGATATAATCGGAACATGGAGAACCACCCAAGATAACGGTACAACCACGGTCCACATGGCTCGGCTTAGCCAATTAATTAGGAGAGTGGGGTAGCCGATAGCTCTTTTCCGAGAGGGGCACGGGGGCCGGAGTTGAAGGGGTATAGCCCGGTCCTTTTGGGGTAGCGGCCTTGGCTAAGGTGTTGACCACTAGGGAGGGTTATGGCCCGCTCATTCTTTATGCTTGTTGCGGGCTGTTGGTTTCTCTTCTTTCCTTTGTAAAGGCTTCGTAGTGGACCCCTAGCCACTCACCTTGGAAGTGTTTAAGGGTCTAGCTAACCGGGCAAGATGGGGAACACGAACCGTGGGTAAAGTGTACAACCTGCGAGTGTAAAGCGATCGATCGGCGTGCTCACGGTCACGAGCGGCTTGGACCCTCACATGATTAATAAACTTGAAGATTAATGCAAATCATGGGTTGGAGGTTTGGTTTGAGGTTTCTTTTAAAGGTTAAGTGGGTTGGTATACACTTACATCTAGTAACTAGGTGCTTGCTAATAAAACTTGACCAACTTATAAAATGCTTACCGCTGTGAACCATAGCCTATCCTTGATAGCCTTGCATTTTTCCCCCACTTGCTGAGCTCCAACCATAAGTGTGCTCACCCTTGCTTACCGCTGTTCAGAGGAGAACGTCGGAGGCGAGGACGAGTACTGGAGTGACTTCGAGGAGTTCTAGGCATGCGGACCCCCCCAGTCATCATGCCTGTGGATGTCAGCGATGGAGTTGCTCGTCGTCGTTTAGTTATCGTTTTGTTCGGACCTTCGAGTCCACCCTTATGGATGTAATAATGGATATCATACTTGGTTTAAACTCTTGTACGTTTTATTACGGCAATGGTATTACTCTCGTTTTGTCTATCATGTGTGTGTAAATGATCCTGGCGCACATATGAGATGCATTCGGTTTTCCTTGTAAAATCGGGTGTGACAAAGTGGTACCGAGCCGTGATGAGCGTAGGACGCGACCTTAGTTAGAAATGGACGGAATTAAGGATTCATGTTCTAGAAAGCCACATCATACTTCAAATCATCTTATTTACGCACTAAAAATCTAATTTAATTTGGTTTATCATTTTAAACTATCATTTTGATTTATTCGCACTGCGAGATCGGTTTTGCTTTGACGGATGGCCGGGACTTACATGACCCCTCGCAAGAGCAACGGTGGGCGTTTCCCTCTTTGGACGGTGGCTCCTCGCCATCGTCTTGAAGATGTTGAGGAGGAGTTCCAGCAGGAGGTTGAGGTTGAGGAAGACCCAGAGGAGGTCCAGCCAGAAGAGGAAGAAGAGGATCCTGAAGAAGTTGAGATGGAGGAGGAGGAGCCAGAAGAGCCATTGGAACAGCCACAGCTGTACGATGGCACGGTGCTTGAGGCGACGCGAGACGGTGACATTGTGATTCCACCGGCGCCCCGGTCAATGAGGAAGCACCCCCACCTCGCCGATCTGTGCCGAAGGTGATCCGGAAGACTCCGGTGATGACGGTGTGGGTGAGGACGATGGTAACCATCTTTGCCTGGCAACCCGAGAGGAAGATGAAGATCCCCGCTACCATGGAGGCCGAATACCATAAGCACTCTCGGGAAGCGAGAATGGGCGGTTCGCATTCTCCTCGTGGGATGTTACGAGGTATCCGGGGTATACCATAAGGCCTCTCTATGTGACCAAGCATTTCGGTGAGCCCGGAATGAGGGATTACTACACTTGCAAAGTTTACATCGGGGAAGCCTCGAATGATGCGGAAGGATGGAGGTATCGCTCATCCCACCATAGCATAGCTCGGTTCTCTACGGATGATGCTTTGCGGTGAATGATGCGGCAAGGAGGGCGCTCCGGTCGGTTTGTAATGCTAATCGAGTGCGGTTGTTCCAATCGGAGTACCGTCATGTGCCTCGACGTGCAAGTGGCACGAAGTGAGCGTGGTGCCGGCGGAGGCGATGACCGCATCGATGTCTTGGCAAGGGTGACTTGCTGCTGCGAATGCTGATCCGGAGGGAGCAACTTTGGAGATAAACAAGTATCATGAAGAGGCTGCGGTCGCTCGGGCAAAGATAGCACGGCCGGAAGCACAACTTGCGGGACGGCGGCGCCTCGGGAAGTCATGCCATACCAGACTACAGCTTCCCCTCCGCGCAAGAGGCTTCGTTACAACACTGATGAAGCTACTACTCGTCTTGGCTAGGATCCTAGGATGCTCGCCCTTATCATTTACCTTTTCGATAGACCGTTCATGCGTGAACGTATTTGCTTGTAATAATGAATGCTGTTTGCAAACATGCTTGAGTTGGATCTTTGATTGATTGTAAATTGTATGGTGGAGTGATGGCCACTATGCAATCTGAAATTTTAAGTTAATTAAAGTTTGGTTGGGTTTTATCGGTTGTCATTGCTTAATCTCTTATGCAAGTATGATTGGATCAAATCTGTTTTCGCAGTCATATGACATGTCAGTAATGTTTTGTTTATAACTCAAGCTACAGAATTCCAAATGACATGAAACCAGTTGGGTTAGTTCACAAATTTAGAGGATGAATTTCTGTCAAAAACTCAATGGTATACAATACATATTCTGGGAATTATGCACGAAGTAATGAACAAGTCAGAATCTGTAAATTTCTGCTGACATAGCTGTACTGTTTGAATTATATCTCGAGTTATACATATCCAAATGAGGTGATTCCAGTTGGGATGGTTCCATAATTTTATACACTATAATCTGGTAAAAAATTCGTGGTCATTGGATATTTACACAGAAAGTTATGCATAATTCTTTGAGGTCAACAGAATCTGTCTTAACTGAAGTACATGCTGTCATTTTACTTTGAGTTATTCTCTTATGCAATGATTCAAGTACAATTATCTAAGATATGATTTTTCTAACGATCAGATGGTAAACACCAGGTCCGGAGGAGGTCAAGACGTGCCACCTGTGATCCGGGCACATATTGCAAATCAACAAAACCCAGCACCACCTCCACCGATCAACCAAGCAATGGACCCGAACATGCAGCAATTCCTGGCAGCGCGGATGCAAGCGATTCAAAACCTTACCAACACGGTGCAGCAGATGCAAGCTCAACAAAACCAGCCACCACCACCGATGCCACCACCACCCCCGCCACCAAGGGACGAGCACAAGGAGTTCATGAGTCACCATCCCCCTACATTTTCTCACTCGGTGATCCACTAGATGCGTGATGGTAGGTCGAAAACTATCACTAAGAAGGCGGAAATCGTGCGGTGCACGACGGGGAGATGGTTACGTATGCTGTCTTTGGAAGACTTGTGGGGCGGGCCGCGGATTGGTGGGATGCGTACTCTCAAGCTCATCCCAACGGGCGAACATCACTTGGCGGGAATTCCGTGACAACTTCCGCACTTATCACATTCCTTCGGGGGTTCTCAAGCTCAAGCGAGAGGGAGTTCTTGTCAACCGAGGCAAGGCAATATGTCGGTGGGCGAGTATCTGGACAAGTTCACTCACTTGTCACGTTATGCACCCGATGAAGTCAACACGATCCAAAGAGGCAAGAAAGGTTCTGGATGGCTTGATTAGTCCTCGAACTATCTCTTGCGAGTCACATCTTCCCGGACTTTCGGACGCCGGTAAACAAAGCTATTGGGCTGGAAAGCAAGAGGAAGGAGATGGGTGAACATAAACGCAAGTTTCGGTCTCGAGGGCGGTCTAGCGGTAACACCCGTCCCCGTTACGGTTCTCGGCGGAGCGACTCCATATCGTCTGGTGGACAAGGCCGGGAGGTACCCACGGAACATGCGGCTCCGGCGCTCGTTTCGGCCACGGCGCTTCAATCCTCGGACACCCGAGCTCCTACCCCTCGGTGAGTCGTCCTAGCAACAACTGCGGGGCACACCGTCGGGAACACCAACCCGGTTCGACGGTGGATGCTTCAAGTGTGGAGAGCTGGGGCATTATGCTAACAACTGTCCTAAGAGGGTGATGCAGACTCCACAGAGGGACAATGGGAACAGGACTGGGCAGCCATCTTCTCAAGCTCGTACTCCACAGACACCCAGCAAAAGAGGCGAGCAGAGTCATGTGTGTGGCCGAGTCAATCATGTATCAGTGGAGCAAGCTCAGAATGATGCCGGCGTGGTATTGGGTACGTTTTTCGTCAACTCTGTACCTGCTACCGTATTATTTGATTCAGGAGCATCACATTCATTCATAACTGATCAATTTGTGGCAAAATATAACTTACCTATGAGTATAATGAAGAACTCACTGATAGTTAGCACTCCTGGGGGAGAAATGAAAAGCGGTCACATATGCCCACAAGTAAAGATTAATATCATGGGGGTAGACTTTCTTGCTAATGCGGTAGTTCTAAAATCATGGGGAATAGATGTCATTCTTGGTATGGATTGGTTAAGGAGTTGTGATGGAGTTATTCGGTGTCGGAAGAGGTCGATCCGTGCTTAGGTCCTCAAGGGGAAAGAGTAGAGTATGTGAGTGCACCCTCATCTGTTAAAGGAGTTATGAACTCGTTGAAGGCAAGGCCTTGGAGGATATAAGGGTAGTGAATGAATTCCACGATGTGTTTCCGGAGGATTTACCGGGTATGCCACACGATCGTGACATTGAATTTAGTATTGAACTTATCCCCAGTCTTGCTCCCATATCTAAAAGACCATATAGAATGGATGTTAAAGATCTAGGTGAATTAAAGAAACAAATTGAAGAATTACTTAGTAAAGGGTTTATCCGTCCTAGTTCATCACCATGGGGAGCCCCCACACTCTTCGTTGATAAGAAGGATGGATCTAGAAGGTTGTGTATAGACTATCGATCACTTAATGAAGTTACTATCAAGAATAAATACCCTTTACCTCGGATTGAGGATTTGTTTGATCAAATGAGAGGAGCTAAAGCTTTCTCTAAGATAGATCTTAGATCAGGTTATCATCAGTTGAAAATCCGTGTGGAGGATATACCAAAGACAGCATTCACTTCTAGATATGGGTTATATGAGTTCAACGTGATGTCCTTTGGCTCGACCAATGCACCGACATACTTTATGTATTTGATGAACAAGGTATTCATGGAGTATCCGGATAAGTTTGTTGTGGTATTCATTGATGATATATTGGTATTCTCTCGGAGTGAAGAAGAACACGAAGAACATTTGAGGCTTGTGTTACGAAGTTACGGGAACATCGGTGTATGCCAAGTTCGGCAAGTGTGCTTTTCCGGTTAAAGGAGGTATCTTTTCTCGGACATATCATCACGGATGGAGGCATAGCGATCGATCCAAGCAAGGTTCGGGATGTATTGAGCTGGAGTCCGCCTAAGAATGTGCGGAGGTCGAAGTTTCCTTGGCCTTGCGAGGATACTATCGGAGGTTCATTGAAGGGTTTTCTAAGATAGTGAAGCCACTTACCACTCTGCTCGAGAAAGGAAGAGAATTCAAATGGGATGAGAAGTGTCGAGGCTAGTTTTGAGGAGTTGAAGAAGAGGCGACCACGGCTCTTGTGTTGATCATGCCGGACATACACAAAGGGTTCGATGTGTCTTGTGATGCCTCTCGGCAAGGTATGGGATGTGTGTTAATGCAAGAAGGAAAGGTAGTAGCTTATGCTTCAAGGCAGGTTGAGGAAACATGAGCGAACTATCCTACTCATGATCTTGAGTTGGGCTTGCGGTTGTTCACGCCTTGAAGATCCGGAGACATTATATGATTGGGAACAAGTGTAAGATCTTTACTGCGACCATAAGAGTACGAAATATATCTTTACTCGAAGGATCTGAATTTGAGGCAAAGAAGATGGTTAGAGTTGATCAAAGATTATGATTTGGATATCCGGTATCATCCGGGGAAAGCGAATGTTGTGGCGGATGCATTGAGTCGAAAGGGACGGACTAATATGCTATTGGGACACTCGTTACCTCAAGAACTATCTTGGGAGATGGCACAACTTAATTTGGGAATGGTTGCTTCGAGTGAGACTTTGACATTAGAGATTGAATCGACACTTGAGCGAGGATATCGGGGAAGGGACGGTCGGCGATGCCAAGATTGCGAATACGAGAAGCCGATTAAGTTAGGCAAAGTTCCGGAATTTAGAGAAGATGAGCAAGGAACAGTGTGGTTTAAGAACAGAATCTGTGTACCTGAGATCAAGGAATTGAGGGAAGCTATTTTGAAGGAAGCACATGATTCAGCTTACTCTATACACCCTGGTAGTACCAAGATGTATCAGGACTTGAAGCAGAGATACTGGTGGTATGGGATGAAGAAAGATGTGGCAGCTCATGTAGCTTTGTGTGATGTGTGCCAAAGAGTGAAGGCTGAGTATCAAAGACCAGCGGGATTGCTACAACCTGCGAAGGTACCCGAGTGGAAATGGGAGGAAATCGGTATGGATTTCATAGTGGGATTACCTCGTACTCGTGACGGGTATGATTCTATTTGGGTTATTGTGGATAGATTAACCAAGGTAGCGCACTTCATTCCAGTGAAGACGACCTATACAGGAGTGAAGCTAGCTGAGTTGTATAATTCAAGGATAGTGTGTTTGCACGGGGTACCGAAGAAGATAGTGTCAGATCGAGGCACATAATTCACTTCACGGTTTTGGCAGAAGTTGCATGAATCAATGGATACAAAGTTAAACTTCAGCTCAGCATACCATCCTCAGACAGATGGACAGACAGAGAGAACAAATCAGATACTCGAGGATATGTTGAGAGCTTGTGCATTAAAGAACGATGGCGGTTGGGATAAGAGTTTGCCTTATGCGAGTTTGCTTACAACAACAGCTATCAGTCTAGCATCAAGATGGCACCTTTTGAAGCTCTGTATGGAAGAAAGTGTAGAACACCGTTGTTTTGGAATCAGACTGGTGAAAGGCAGTTCTTTGGGCCAGACAGCATACGAGAAGCAGAAAAGCAAGTTGAAATCATAAGGGAGAATCTTAAAGCAGCACAGTCTAGACAGAAGAGTTATGCTGATCCTCGGCGAAGAGAGGTGATCTTGGAAGTCGGTGATTATGCATACCTCAGAGTGTCACCTATTCGGGGGTTACGAAGGTTTAATGTCAGGGGAAAGTTATCACCTCGATTTATCGGACCTTTCAAGATTTTGGAACGGAAAGGAGAAGTAGCATACCAGTTAGAGTTGCCAGCACAGTTGTCAGGAGTTCATGACGTGTTTCATGTATCTCAGCTAAAGAAATGCACAAGTGAGGTTAGAATAGAACCGGTACAGTTAGAGGATATTCAAATGGAGAATGACCTGACATACAAAGAATACCCTGTTAAGATCTTGGATGTGTCAAAAAGAGTTACCAGAAGTAAGATTATCAGAATGTGCAAAGTGCAGTGGAGTCATCACACCGAGGAAGAGGCAACTTGGGAAAGAGAGGATGAACTCAAGGAAGACTTCCCTCGGTTCGTTCTCTAAGTCTTCGAATCTCGGGACGAGATTCTCTTTAAGGGGGTAGGATTTGTGACACCCTAAAATTCCATCACTGAAATCACTTAGCAACTTAAAAATGTCTTAGGGATTTAAGGAGATTAAAAATGCTAAATAAATTGAGCTCTAAAAATATTAAAGATAATATAATAAAGTCAGAAACAACAAGTGTATGTGCATCATCATTTGGCTTGCATAGTTTTTTTGGTTGCTTGTGTGGTCTCTAAAAAGCCTATAAAATATTTGAGAAAGGTTTGTAAAAGTTTGATTTGAATTTGAATTGAAAATGGATTTGAAAATGAGGTTTGAAAAAGAAAAAAAAACAAAACCCCGCACCCTTACCCTTTCGGCCCAGCCGGCCCAACCCACCATTCCCCGCCGGCCCACTGTTTCCCCCTTCTCTTTTCTTTTTGCAGCGGCGCCGACAGGTGGGCCCCACCTGTCAGCCTCTTTCCCCCCTTCCTTTCTTCTTCCCCCGCGCCCGCGCCGGCCGCCGCCGCGCGCGCGGAATCCGCTCGGCCCCGCCCCTTCCCCTTCCTTCCTTTCCTCCTCGAGCACCGCCAATTAAGGCAAGTAGCCGCCGTGATCAATTGGGGGCCGTTTCCCCCTTTCCTTACCGAGCCGTGATGGCCGCCGGCCATCAATGGCAACCCGCCGCCGCCCCGGTCCCCTAGCCGCTTCACTTCCCTCCCTCGGGCCCTATATAAGCTCGCTCACGCGCTCCTTGGCTCCCCTTTCGCCTCTGCAACACACACGCACCCGAGCCGAGCCCAATTTCTACAGCGCCGCCGCCTTGCTTTCCGCCGCCGCCGTCGTCTCGTCGCCGCCGGTGAAGGGCTAAGCCTTCTGCCCGTATCTATTGATCAATAGGTTTGCAGGGAGCTTGACAAGCTCGTGTGCTGCGGGTTTGCGCCCTCGACGCCGTGGCGGCCGCGCCCGTGTTCGCCGGAGCGCCGCCCGGCCGCCGTCGTCACCAAGCCGCCCCGGTTGCCGCCTCCTTTCCACCCTTCGGCCCGTCCTCTTCGCCCGCGCGTGGTAAGCAACCACCCCTGCCCAGTTTCCCCTCCTATCGCGCCCGGCGCCTCCCCCGCGAGCTCACGGAGTGACCGCGCCCCCCCCTACGGTGCGGCCGCCGGTGAGGCCCGATCGCGCCGTAGAGCCCGCAATCGTGTGCGCAAGCGTCTCCGCGTTGTTTTGCCCCAACCCGTGGTCGAAGAGATGGCCGGAGCGCCGTAGAGGGCTTACGCGGCGAGCCGCGCCGCGCGCGCGCCGCGCGCGTCCTGTTCCCGGCGACACCGCCGCCGCTCTCGCATGCACGCGTCCGGAGCGTTAGATCGCGAGCAAACGGCCAGGATCGCGTACCCGTTCGGTTTAAGTGGCCGGGTCCACGGTGGACCCATGGACCGCGCCTACGGCCGGGTCCACGGTGCACCCATGCGCCATCCGCCGTTGGATCTCAGATCCACGGTGTTGAGTGGCGGTTTTGTTTAAGAGTCCCTGGGAATTCAAATATTAGCAAGCCGGTCCTTCCACCTTTGAAAATAATTACAGTTAGGTCCTGATTCTTGCAAAC
This sequence comes from Cenchrus americanus, assembly GCA_947561735.1. Classification (NCBI taxonomy): domain Eukaryota; kingdom Viridiplantae; phylum Streptophyta; class Magnoliopsida; order Poales; family Poaceae; genus Cenchrus; species Cenchrus americanus. Next base: position 197,855,321 of record OX387242.1, read on the forward strand.
TAGCCCCTATCTACCCTGTTTAATTCTGTTTTAAGCCCTTTTCACTTCTTTTTGCACATAAACCCTCTGATTTAATTTATAAAAAATGTTTTAGCCCCTGAATTTATTCATAAACAACCCTGTGAACATAGTTTTCTTGCAAATAGGCCCCTGAAAACTTGTTTTGACCATATCTTTCTCATTTTAACTCCGTTTTTAGCGTTCTATATATCGAAATGATCGTCTCGACGAGTAGAATCTTTTAAACAGTAAATTTACCAGTTTTATTACTGTTTGGTGTACTGTTTTGTTTATTGATTGTTATCCATGTTTGACTCGTAGATATCGTGCTGTTTCGTCGAGCTCCCTGTCGGAAGTGATCCGGAAGAACTTTGTCTTTGAAGAGGATTTCACCCAGCTTGTAGAGGAAGGCAAGTGGATTTCCCCCTCTGCATAATCTTTTTGAACCTATGTCACTTGCATGCTAAACAATGTTTACTATTCCTCGTTGATATGCATAAATGCGATGGGCAAACACCTAGCTAAGGACTTGACTAGATGCTTTATCACTTTACCTTGATCAACCCTGTTTAAACAAATGTTTGGGGTAGATAAATGCTTAGCTTGCTCAACATAAGTGTGGTTATGCTTGTTTATGTTATACATCTCAGTTTTGTTTATGTATATGCTTGTGCTTTAAACAAGATAACTTGATATAATCGGAACATGGAGAACCACCCAAGATAACAGTACAACCACAGTCCACATGGCTCTGGCTTAGCCAATTAATTAGGAGAGTGGGGTAGGCGATAGCTCTTTTCCGAGAGGGGCACGGGGGGCGGAGTTGAAGGGGTATAGCCGGTCCTTTTGGGGTAGCGACCTTGGCTAAGGTGTTGACCACTAGGGAGGGTTATGGCCGCTCCGTCTTTATGCTTGTTGCGGGCCGTTGGTTTCTCTTCTTTCCTTTGTAAAGGCTTCGTAGTGGACCCCTAGCCACTCACCTTGGAAGTGTTTAAGGGTCTAGCTAACCCGGCAAGATGGGGAACACGAGCGTGGGTAAAGTGTACAACCTGCGAGTGTAAAGGCGATCGATCGGCCGTGCTCACGGTCACGAGCGGCTTGGACCCTCACATGATTAATAAACTTGAAGATTAATGCAAATCATGGGTTGGAGGTTTGGTTTGAGGTTTCTTTTAAAGGTTAAGTGGGTTGGTATACACTTACATCTAGTAACTAGGTGCTTGCTAATAAAACTTGACCAACTTATAAAATGCTTACGCTGTGAACCATAGCCTATCCTTGATAGCCTTGCATTTTTCCCCCACTTGCCGAGCTCCAACCATAAGTGTGCTCACCCTTGCTTACCGCAGTTCGAGAGGAGAACGTCGGAGGCGAGGACGAGTACCTGGAGTGACTTCGAGGAGTTCTAGGCATGCGGATCCCCCGAGTCATCATGCCTGTGGATGTCAGCGATGGAGTTGCTCGTCGTCGTTTAGTTATCGTTTTGTTCGGACCTTCGAGTCCACCCTTATGGATGTAATAATGGATATCATACTGGTTTAAACTCTTGTACGTTTTATTACAGCAATGGTATTACTCTCGTTTTGTCTATCATGTGTGTGTAAATGATCCTGGCGCACATATGAGATGCATTCGGTTTTCCTTGTAAAATCGGGTGTGACATGTACGCTGGTGCTAGCCAAGACACCCCTCTAACAGTGCATGCAGCAATCATATGAGAGCATGGAACATGTAGCAACTGAGGTATACAACAAGTGCAAGACACTCCAGAGAGGTCCACCTTATATATGCGTCCGCCCGTTATCTCACCTCCAACATTCAAAGCGGAAGCTGTTCTCACTGAGTACACATACAATGTGGGATCAAACAACTCAGCCCTCATGCTCACAGCTTTTTTACCTTGCTCGTTTAAGTGCTTCTTTGCGGCTTTACCAAAAATATTCATCCCACGTAACCCTCTTTCTATTTGCACTTTTGCTTTTTTTCCACCTATGCACAAAATATGAATTGATCTTGTAGAAAGTGTACTCCACAATAGCCGATACTGGCATAGCACGGATGCCTTTCAGGACCTTGTTCAGCACTTCCGAAAGATTTGTGTTGTTCACACCATATCTCCAACCACCTTCATCAAATGCGTTGGCCCACTTATGTTTATTGACCATCTGCTCCTCCAACCACTCTTTTGCTTCCGGATTCATCATTTGTTTTAGTTTCTCTAGTCTAATATTAGAAGTCCTCTCCGCTTTGGCTGCACACACCGATTTTAGCTGCTCTCTAACTTTCTTGTTAGCTTGCCTATGCCATATGTTCGCTGCAAAGTGTCGCATGCACCAACGACTCACGACAAGTTCGTACCCTTCCATGTAATCCTCAACCGCACTTAGTATTCCTTGATGGCGGTCTGAAACTATGCACACCTTCTTGAGACGTCCCACAACGTCCCGACGGACCAAATGCAAAAACCAAGACCAGCTGTCAATATTCTCACTTTCAGCTAAGACAAATGCAAGGGGTACCAATCTATCCTCACCATCAACACCAGTGGCGATCAACAAAACACCCCTGTACTTTCCGATTAAGAATGTGCCATCGACACTTATCACCGGTCTGCAATGCTTGAATGCCTCTACACATTGGGGGAAACACCAATACACCCGCTCCATTACTGGCTTCATTACACCTTTGTGGAGCTCCTCCTTTCCCGTAGTATGAGTGCACCACTTCGTACCCGGGTTGAAGTGTGTTATTGCTTGTAGGATTTTTGGCACCCTACCGTAAGCATCCTTCCAATCACCCCACAACATGGATATTGCATCTTGCTTACCTCTCCAGGCCTTTCCATAATTCACCGTGTAGTTCTTTGAAAGCTTTGATGGACTCAATGAGGGCAGCTATAGAAACATCGGGATCCTTATAAACCATGCCAGCAATCCGTCTAGAAATGTAACGAGCCGTGCATTGAGAATGTTCTTGTGCCACTTCCGACGTCCCACATGTATGAGGTTGGACAACTCTTGTGATTCTCCATTTGTTCCTATCATCAAGAAGTGGACGCGCCCACACCTTCCAAGCACAATCTTGTTGGCAAGCAACCGTGTATCTTGTTTTGGCCGATGAATGAATCACATTATATGGCCTATGGTGACGCACCGAGTAATCCCTTAAGAAAAACTTTAATTCTTCCAAGTTATCAAATTGCATTCCCTTGGTTATAAACAATTCACCACTGTCGGGATCTACTTCACTAAGATGTAACCCTGAATCACAATATGCCTTTCTCGGAACCGAATGGAAAACGGAAACTTCGGTACATCAACATGTACAGCTTCCAATTGCCTCAACTCTGTTTGAGTGAATTCTGGCACTCGAAATCCAGACAGAGTGTACACCGACCCTCTAGACGCCTCATCTAACATCTCACCAAATAATGGAGGCTCTTCACCCAAAGAACTAAATTGGCGTATAGGATTTCTCGAGCCATATGTGTTGGTTGGGTTGGTTGACTATGTGGAGGTGGGGTTGGTTGGCTAACTGGAGTTGGTTCTTCTTCTTCTTCTTCAGAGCTCACAGATATATCATCCCCATCTTCTTCCTCATCATCCTGATACTCACCAAAATTATTATTCAACCCACATCTATCAAAGTCATCTTCCCCATCTGAACCATAAGAACATTCCTCATCATCACCACCTTCTTCATCATCATCATTATCATGAACCTCATTGTGGGGTACCATATCTTCCTGAGTTAAGTGTTCCATGGGCTCATCATTATGCGGTGAATCAACTGGAGAGTGAACATCAACAACTAACTCAGCACAACGAACTTGAGATTCTTTCACACACTCTTTGTAAAATAACCAATCATCGCCACAACTAATAGGCATCATCACATAGTGACTTCTTTTCTCACCGGAGTCAAACCTTCCATGAATCCTTAATTCCTCCCCCTCATTACCAACCTTGAACAAAGTACTCACTCGGGTTTTAATATCTTCAAATGTTGGAGGACTATCAAATCTTGCTACTTGTTGCCTCATGCTTTTAAACTCCCCATTGTCATCAACTATGCCACCCGAAAATATACGTACTAAACGATCCATCTACACACAACCACAATTAAATTGATTATACCAACACTCATCTCACATATCAATAGCATCTACACTATCCAACATGGAAATGATGAAATCCTACCATGCAAGAGAAACTAGACGATAAGAAGAGGTTAACATCGGTCACTTGAACGATACACTACACTAAATCATACCCGGTTCGTACTCAATCGCGCTATCTATCTCAAATCATTCACTAAACCTAACCACCTCAAATCCAACGAAAACGATGGAATCCGCGAAAACTAATTGGTTAGAATGGAGGAGTTACCTTCCACGAGCAATTTCCTACACTTTCCTCTTCAAAACGGGTGAGGGATGGAGTGGATCTAGAGGGGGGTGAAGGGGGGCGACGCCATGGGAGGGAGCTCGGCTTGGGAGAAAGAAAGGAGGAGGAAGAAAGAAAATGGCCCGGTGGCCCCCTGTATGTTAAGTGAGTCGCGCCAGGCCGCGTGGCGCGACTCCTCATTGAGTCGCGCCACATGCCATGGCGCGACTCACTGCACCTCAGCAACGCCGACGCGCGCCCGGCCTACGTGGCGCCTGAGTCGCGCCAGGGCATGTGGCGCGACTCAATGAGGAGTCGCGCCACGCGGCCTGGCGCGACCAAAAGGGCTACTTTTTGCAATTTTAGTTGGGCCCGGGTTATTTTTAATAAATTAGATTAAAAAGGATTAAAAAATAAAAAAATTCCAAAATCAGGGCTCTGGTGGAAATGCAAGATCCAGTTTCAGTGAAAGATGTGCAGAAGCTGACAGGGAGAGTGGCCGCCTTTAACAGATTCATTCCCAGAGCCGCAGAAAGAAGCTTACCATTCTTCCAAGTCCTCAGAAATGCCAAGAACTTCCAGTGGTTAGAACCTCAAAAACGAGCCTTCCAAGAATTGAAAGATTACTTGTCCAATATGACCAAGCTCTGTCCTCCCGAACCGAAATCACCACTTCTGCTATATGTGTCTGCATCAAATTCGGCAGTAAGTGCAGTGCTAGTGCAAGAAAAGGAGGAAGAAGGGAAGCTCAAACAAATTCCTATATACTTTGCTTCCGAAGCTTTGTCTGGATCCAAGATCTTCTATTCCAAACTGGAAAAAATCGCGTATGCAGTCATCATGGCACCAAGAAAGCTAAGGCATTGTTTCGAGGGTCACAGGATAAGAGTCATCACCAACCAGCCGTTAAACGATTTGTTCGCAAATAGAGAAGCATCCACCTGAATAATCAAGTGGGGCGCTGAACTCTCTGAATATGTGGTAGACTTCGAGAGAAGAAGTGCAATAAAGTCGCAAGTTACCGCGATTTTGTCGTGGATTGGACTTCGCCTACTCAGAACTTCGAGGAAAATGTACCTGAACCCTGGATAGTACAGTGTGATGGGGCTTGGTGCTACAAGCGGGTTGGAATTTCGGCCATCGTAACATCCCCAACGGGCGTAGTGATAAGATACGTAGCTCGGCTTGTATTCCCGAACAATGAACATTCCACGAACAACACAACAGAATACGAAGCTCTTTTGTTGGCATTAAGGAAAATGAAAGCCTTGGGGCAGCAGACCTTCATAGTCAGAACGGATTCGAAAGTAATTCAAGAACATATCGAGAAAGAAAGTGAAACAAGAAATCCTGTTCTCATGAAGTATTTGGAAAAGGTCAGGGAAATAGAGAAGCACTTCAAAGGTTACTCAGTCCAGCATATCCCAAGAGATGACAACAATGAGGCAGACAAACTGGCGAAAGCAGCAGCCAGAAATCAAGAGCTACCTCCTGATGTGTTTTTCGAAATCATCAGGGAACCATCCATCAAAGATTCAAGGCCGAAAATCGTGAATGTAGTGCACACTCCTGATTGGAGAGCAGAAATCATGGCTTATCTGAGAGGCCACTATGAGCCACAAGATGACTTGGAAGAAAAAGATTGAAACAAAGGGCACGGGGCTATGTAGTAGTAAACGGAGAACTATACAAGTCAGGAGTTACTGAGCCTTGGCTGCGGTGCATCACCTCCGAAAAAGGCCTAGAACTTCTAAAGGAAATCCACAGTGGATTCTGTGGTGCGCACATAGGCACCAGGGCTTTGGCCGGAAAGGCAATAAAGCAGGGATTCTATTGGCCCACCATAAACATTGACGCCAAGGCATTAGTTCGGCAATGTGAAGCATGCCAGAAAACAGCGAATCAACAGAATTTGCCTTCAATGCCAGTTCACTTAATTCCACCGACGTGGCCACTGCAAAGGTGGGGAATGGATCTAGTGGGCCCGTTGCCAACGGCTCAAGGTAATTGCCGATTCGCAGCTGTCGCAGTCGATTATTTCACAAAGTGGGTGGAAGCAAAACCACTTGCGAATATCAAAGTAACAACAATTCAGAAGTTCTTTTGGCAGAACATAGTCTGCAGATTTGGTGTTCCTAGAGAAGTAACTGTTGACAATGGCAAACAATTTGATTGATACACCTTCAAAGAGTATTGCAAGACCTTGGGTACTCATGCGAAATTTTCGTCAGTGTACCACCCACAGTCCAACGGAGCAGTTGAAAGGGCAAATGGCCTGATTTTTTCGGGAATCAAAAAATGCTTGTTCAACCAAAAGAAGGGAAAATGGGTGGACGAATTACCGAAAGTGATCTGGTCTCACAACACTACAGTGTCAAGAGCAACGGGTTTCACGCCTTTTCGCCTACTTTTCGGCACTGAGGCAATGACACCAGAAGAAATTAAAAATGAAAGCATGAAAGTCTTGAAAGCAAAAGAGATCGAGGAAATTGATAAGAAAGTGGAAAAGGACATGATCGAGCTAACAATCCTTGAAGCTGCTGAGAACATCGAGAAGTACCAAAAAGAGACAAGGGCTTGGAGAGACAAGAAAGTGGTCCGAAAGGACATCAAAACTGGCGATCTTGTATTGAAAAGGAAGAAAAACTGGGAGAACCCAGGAAAACTTCATGAGTCTTGGGAAGGGCCTTACATTGCCAGGGAAACAGACATGCCAGGGGCTTTTCGCTTAATGGAGCAAACTGGCGAAGAGTTGCCATATTCGTGGAATGCTGACAGCCTGAAAAGGTATTACCCGTAATCCCAGTTGTAGCTAGATGTAATATAGAGTAGTTTTTCCATTTTCGCAAATTTGTATTCTAAAAAACTAAAAAATCCGAATCACGTGTCTATAAGTGATTTCGGGAAAAAACATTACCTTTTATTTTCCTAGTTGCATTAGAATAAGGAGGACCGTACTCTTTTCCTTGCAAAGGGGGCTCTAAATCAAGAGGCAAGGTTTTTAACGAGGCGGATCCTATGTAAATACTCTTTGCGATATATGTATAAAAAGAGTCTTCCCCCAAATTGCGTATTTCCAGAATTCCATCGTGAAAAAGAAAAAAGTTCATGAGAAAGGCTTCGTGATAGCCAGAATTCCATCGTGAAAAAGAAAAAAGTTTGTGAGAAAGGCTTCGTGATAGCCAGAATTCCATCGTGAAAAAGAAAAAAAGTTCGTGAGAAAGGCTTCGTGATAGCCAGAATTCCATCGTGAAAAATAAAAAAAGTTCGTGAGAAAGGCTTCGTGATAGCCAGAATTCCATCGTGAAAAAAGAAAAAAGTTCGTGAGAAAGGCTTCTTGATAGCCGGTATTCCACCCGGAAAAAAGACAAAGTTGTGAAGAAAGACCCGAGACAACAATAAGTTGTGGCCTAAAATCCCATCCACGAAGGGATTCCCACAAAAAGGCCCGAGACAACAATAAGTTGTGGCCTAAAATCCCATCCACGAAGGGATTCCCACCAAAAATTCCCGAGACAACAATAAGTTGTGGCCTAAAATCCCATCCACGAAGGGATTCCCACCAAAAAGGCCCGAGACAACAATAAGTCGTGGCCTAAAATCCCATCCACAAAGGGATTCCCAACGAAAAGGCTCAAGACAACGATGAGTTGCAGCCTGAGTTTCCATCATGATAAGTAATGACGATTTTGGTTAAGTAAATGTGTGTGGCATTGTTCCAAAATTATGTTTCCTCAATGAAAACTACCCAAAAGTTTTTCACGAAAAAATCGTTCAGCAAAAAGGCAAGGGGCTCGTGTAGAAATTTGTAGAAAATCATGGTTGAAGCGACTGGGGGTTGCAATATCAACCAGGGCAAGTGTGCCAACAGGCTCAAGTCCACAAAATTCGAGAACAAATTTTGTCGACTTGCCTAACAACACTCGAAGCTGTAAAGAATCTATGAAAATTACTACAAAAGCGCGTTTGATCAGAGTTTCGGCAATCCATCTGTAAATTTTCATGCAAAACGGCAAGGTGGGGGAGGGTGACGTTTTTTCAAAGGAAAACGTCCTCATTGCCTTATTTGCATTAAAATTTCGAAACAGTTCATCGATAATTACATCAGTTAGTACAAAATCTAGAACGAGAGTTCGACAACATGTCTAGGTCTGCAGCTATCATCTTCGGCAACATCGCTAGCATAAGCAAAGTCGAGCGCGTCCGCAATGGGGCTAAGGGGCTCCGTCTTCGGAATATTCGCGGAATGCGAAGTCGCAGGTGCAGAACTTTCCTTCTTATAAAACAAGAAAAACGAAGAAAGATCGAAGCAACCCATAGAAAACTTAAGCGAAGTTTCGAGCCAAAAATCAGAGAAATCTTGTTCAGGGTGAGCTTTTTTGAACAAGCGCCACGCTTCGCCACTAACAAACATTTTATCCCGATGAATCCGTAGTGGCATCACGTCCTGCGCAGGCCCAGCTTGCAGGACCTACGCAGGTTAAAGTTTACAAAACAACTGTTCAGAAAAACTAAGCGAATATACAAATGTACAGAGGCAGCCTCGAAGGCGCGCATAATTCGGATAAACATCTAGCCTGTGATGTCAACCTTCGTAGAACTCTCATCGCGTCCAGAAGCTTGGCCGTTGTCGCTGCCATCGTCGTTGCTGCTGCTGCTCGAACCCTCTTCGCCCGAGTCGCTAGAATCTTCATCGTCAGTAGACTCTTCAAGGGACGCAGCGACATTCTCGCGATTTTCTTCCTCGATCAGCTGAGAGAGGTAGAGAAACAAATGTAAGAAGAATTCAAGAAACAAAACGTCACGAACCAGCATTGGCGACGAAATCATACGAAAATTTACCTCAGCAAGCTTAACACGTGCGATGATCTTAATAGCTTCTTTCCCGCTGGCCAGCAAGAATTCCCTCGCAAATTTATTCTTGATATCCTGAACATCTTCGTTCCCCCGAATTATCGAGGTACTCATGGCGCCAGGAAATCGAGAGATTTTTTTGCGAAACTTCTCCAGATCAGCGCAGTCGAAGTCGTGCAGAATCTTCAGGATACTTTCAACAGAGAAGGCTGCTGCGAAATCGCTAGCGCCGGAGATAACCTCGGAGAGAGCTTTAAACTCAGTTTCCATCCACTCCATGAATTCAGAAACTCCAAGGTCAGCCGGGAGAGGGGCAGGATGAACGCCGAATTCATTCAGCGATTTCTTGTATTCTTCAAATAAGAGCTTTAGCTTCTCCAAAATATCAGACACGTTCTTTTTTGAAGCATCATCCTGTTCCGCCAGCGCCTTCTCAAGATCCAGAATTTTTCGATCCTTTGCGCTCAAAGACTTAGCCAAATTGGCGTTGTTAACGTGTAGATCTTCGACAACTTTTGAGGCCCTGTCATGTTTCTCACGAAGGTTCTTGATCAGACTAAGATCGTCTTCATGAGTCTTTTGCACCTTTTCCAGCTCCTTCTTTGACTGCTCAAGTGCTGCCTCAGCAACTTTCTTCTTGTCTTGACAAACCTTCAGAGCCTCCGCCAGTTCAGCCACATTTTTCTCAAGATCAAGGTTCGCATATTGAGCAAGAGCAAAGTTGCGCTTGAGCTCCTTGGACTCTTGAGAAAGTCGCTTGTTTGTCTTCTCCTGATCAACAAGCCGCTCGACAGAAACTTTCCCGAGCATAGAATATTTGAGGGCATAGTCTTCTTGAAACCGCACCAGCTTCGACGGAGGGTACGAACGAAGAAGGTCCTTGAATTCTGAAAAATTTCGCGACTAAATTCTGAACAAAAAATTCGAAAATCGGAAAAGTACAAAAGGCAATGAAAAGAAACGAACCTTGTTTGCTTAAGTTTTGCATGGTGACCTTCTTCGTCGAACTCGAAGAAGTTTTACCCTGTGACGAAGGAGTTATTCTTAGAGCAGAGTGAAGCCCCTTCTCAGAGTCCCAAGCGACTCCTCTAGGTTGTTCCGAGCCTTCCCCTCATGTTTCATCAACAAGTACAGGTGATTTCCACAGTGTTAAAATTTTGGACGTCTTGCTCCCGGTGCTAGTCGCCTTGAAACCAACACTTAGTAGTTCGCCGAGATGAGACGTACCAAAGCTCTTGTTAAATGCAGCTAAGAAAGGAGAGGGAGCCTGGCCTTCGGGGACAACTCACGAACTTCGAGCAAGGGAGTACTCTGGACAAGATCCTCCCCCTGTGAACGGTGAGTTCGAGCTCCTTGGTGAACTCGGGGGAAGCTTCGTCGCGGGAGTGAATGGGCAAAGAGACATCAGCAGTAGCGGCAACAGGGGCTTCAGCAGGAACATGGGCTTCATCAACAACAAGGGCTTCAACAGCAATAGGGATTTCAGCAACAATGTCGAGTACAACATCCTTACAAACTTCGGGAGCAGCATCTGAAAAAGAATCAATGTCCACGAACTCATTCTCAGAGCCCGACGGGCAATTGTCTCGAATGTTAAATCTCAACAAAGGCCAGAAGCAAGAACCTTTCTGGCTACCCGCTTCCACGAAGAGATCGTCGTCAAACGCAGACAGAACCCGCCGAACTCCAGAAGAAGAAACCTTTTTCACCGCCTTCTTCAACTTCTTGCGGCTCATCTGGGCCAGGCCGGAAGCCGCTTGGAGCTCAACGTTCGAAATTTGTTCGGAGGTCTTGCGCTTGTGTTTTGACGACTCTAAAGATCTTGTCTTAGAGGGCTTAACGCCAGAGGGAGTGCTTTCATCGACAGCTAATGGACCTCGTTTCGAAGATTTTCTTCGTGGGGCATTTATAGGAGCGAAATTTCGAACAGCGGCGACAAGAAGCTGCGGGGACCTTCAACTTGCGACCCGGGCGTCGAGAATTAAAAGACTTGTCTCCGCAAACTTCAGTGAACACGCGATTAATTCTCCTCTTGTGTTTCACCAGAAACTTGTAGGCCTTGTATTCATTCATAGTGTACTCGCCTATCATAAGATTCACTTTCTTTTCAACTTTGACAATGAAAGCATCAGTGCTTTGGCCTTCTCGCAGCTTAATGCCGAACTTCGGGAAAGGCACTTCTTGAGCTGCCTAGTTGACATTGAAATGCACTATCTCAGGGGGGCCCAGCCACGAGAAATCGGCCAAATTCGGGCAGCAACGAATTCCTCGATGATGTCGCGGCCCCCAAGTATAGTGCTGGCAAGGTGAAAAGCACTCTTGCAGTTTCTGATCCCTACTGCTCGAAGATTGAATTCGGCAGTGTTAACGGCAGTCAAGGGCGCGATAGGGCAGGACAAGGGGTAAGCTGGCCCTTCATAGCCAGGAACTTCAGACATGTTGACCTTCAAGTAAAACCAGTACGAATTCCAGTCGTCGGTGAGGTTGGTCTTGCAGCAGGGAGCGATCTGAATTCGCGTAATCCCTTTTTGGGTGTTTTGGCGTCAAGTGTTGAAGGTACAGCATGCATGCTGAGCTTCGTAGAACTGCCCATCGTCGACCTTGATAACATCGGGAACGATGACCAATTCGAAGAATCTGGCGAAAGCGTCAACGCTAAGGTTACAGCCAAAGGTCTTCATGATCCAAATACACTTCGACACCTCAAGAAAAGATGTCGGCGAAAGCTGATGAATCTTTACTGAAAATGCATCCAAAATCGTGGGCAAAATCGGGTCACAAGGAAACCTGAGTCCACAAATGAAAAAGTCCCGAAAAACAACAATCTCTCCATCTTCGGGAGCAGGGATTTGCTCGTCTAGTGGGGCTCGCCCAGTGCCCGAGGGGAAGAACCCGGTCGCCTCATATTCTCGAATCATGTTGGCCATGGCCTTAGACTCTCCGAAAACGAGAGAGGGAGGCAGAGGTCCTACAGCCTTTGACTTAACCAGATCGCCGATGCCGGCGTCTACATCTCCGACATCCTTGTCGTCCGTTCTGACTTTGCCATCTTTGTGACTCCTGGAGCCACTGGCGGCGGGAGAACCTCCATCTTCAGCTGGTGGAGCGTTCTCAGGACCTTCAACAATCGGCTCGACTGGGAGACCAGCTGCGATAAGTTCTTCAGTCGTCATGGGTCTCGCGGTGCTTTTGACTTGAGCCACCTAACCAACAGTGTTACAGGTACGAAGAAATAAGAACAACTTTCGTGAATGAAACTTGCAAAACAGAGAACCTAATGCAATAAAAAGAACAAGTAAGAAATAAAGAGCGAAAGGAAAAATACCATAGAGAGATCCGAAGAAAGCTGGAAGGTCGCGAACTCTTAAGCACAGGACGAGATTCCGCGAACAGAAAGAGTTACGAATCGCGACAAGAGTAGGAGAGCGGTGAAAAAATTTTTACAGCAGAGGCCTCCTATTTATAGGGACGAGGGGGGTAGTTCCGCGAAACATGCCTCGATCAGACCGTTGTAGGGTTTCTGGGCGACACGTGTCCCCCCGACGTTCCGAGGGTGACTTTTTTTACTAAAATTCCGAAATGTTCGTGGAATCGGATCGTGGGAGTCAACCCGCTTCCCCAAGGGGCTAGTGTTGGGAAATTCTGGAAAACCCGTCACCCTCGGAACGTTGAGTTTAACGAAGTTCTTGAGATATGTTTTTTAGGAGCAGGGAATTCACGATTTTCGGGAATCTGGGACCTGCGAAGCTTCAGATTCGCGAACTTGCGAATTTCGGGGATCTTGAATCGGTGAAGACTCAGAGTCATGAACATGCGGAAGCCTGGAACCTCGAACTGGCAAAGGCACGAACTTCGGAAGACGACTAATTCGGGGAATCATGTCGGGAGTCCGGTTCGGAAGTCATGCGCGGAGAAATTCACGAACCGGCGAAGAAGCAAAGTCAAAGTTGTCGTCCCAAAAAGTCCGGGTTTTGAGTGTGAACTGGTGGCAGGCTTGTAAATATGTTGGATGAAAAAGACATTCTTGTATGTGTTCACATTAGGAATATTCTTTGAGCTCGAGGGCTTTTTAGGAATGTAAAAGTCCCTTCATCTCCCTATAAAAGGGGGCACGAGGCCACGTGTAAATAGATTCAGATTTTTGGAATTTGTGCCATCGCTTGGGAGATTCATTGTCTCCTTTCGTTATGATATTGTGCTTGAACGTGTTAAGAATTCTCTCTCTCTCTCTTGTTAGGGGAACCCATCCGAATTTTTCGGGTAACCCCCCAACACTGATGTCGACGGGGGACGACTGGATCCCGGCGCGGGGAGAGGCAGCAGGCGGTGGACGGGGGCGGCGGCGACGCTCGATTGCCCGACGAGGGGGCGAGACGGAGTCAATTGGATCCTGAGGCGGCGGCGCGGGATTGGGGGAGCAGATGCGCGAGCGCTGGACGCACGCCGCGGCGCTGAAAAGCTCGACCGTAAAAAATGGATCGGCGGCCGAAAAATAGGAGACAGTTGGGGATATCGGCGGAGGGGGGTGAGCGCGTGGTCGTCCGCGGGGTGAGCATGTGATCGTCTAACCGAAAGACGGCAGACCCATTTTTTCTCCACTTCATTCTTTTTAGGAGTAGAGATATCCACACGGACTCGCTGTCTTGCCCACGCAAAACCAATCTGCCAACCGAGCGACCGGTTGCGGTTCGATGGAGCCGGGGGGAGGGCGTCCGTGCTCCCCACGGCTATTTTTTTACTTTTTTTTCTTCAACAATTGTTTTCATAAGTTATGTGCACAACTCGTCTTATAGAAAAAATTATGCATACAACTTGTTGTATACGTAAAAAGTTATGTGTACAACTCGTCGTTGAAGAAAAAATTTGTACGCACAAGTTATTCTTCGAACAATTGTGCATACAAATTGTACGGATAAATTATGTGTGTCACCAAACTTATGCTTATAAATTATCTAACAAAAATTTATCACTCAAAGTTATATGTCAAAGTTATGAGTACAAATTGTGAGAAAGAATTAAAAGAACAGGGGGACGGAACCGGTTGCTCCGAGCGACCGATCGCTAAATAGCAAGCCCCTCTTGCCCACCAGAACCAGGGGGTTTCTTCGAACAATTGTACATACAAATTGTACGGATAAATTATGTGTGTCACCAAACTTATGCTTATAAATTATCTAACAAAAATGTATCACTCAAAGTTATACGTCAAAGTTATGAGTACAAATTGTGACAAAGAATTAAAAGAACAGGGGGACGGAACCGGTCGCTAAATAGCAAGCCCCTCTTGCCCACCAGAACCAGGGAGCGGATCAACCTCAACATCAAATTCTAATCCTTCCCCTAAGAGAAACTTCAAGAGACTCTTCACTTTTTATCTATATTTGACTCTTTATTTGATTTTCATAAAAAATCTTCTTCATATTAAGCTACTCATTCCAACAGACTCTTTATTTTCCAAACTCCAAATACCAACAGTTTCTTCTTCCCCTCACCCTCTCATATCACACTGCCTTGTGGGTCCTGCTCGTTATACCCATTCTGTTTCTCCTCCCTTCCCCTGCTTCCATTTTCCCCACACAAATTTCCTTCTTGCCCGTCGCTGGTTCACCTCCCTGGTGCTCAGTATGGCGCCGCATCGGCGCCGGTGCCGTCCGCGTCCATGGGCTCGGTGTCGTCTGCGTCCTTGCCCCCTTCGCCTCCTCCTCTTCGACCGGGAGCCACCCGCCCCTTCTTCCACCCTGCCCCTGCTCCCGGCGCTGGCGGTGGCTGGGGGATGGTGAGTCTTAGCAGGGAAGCGAAGTCGTGCTGCCTGAGTCTACTAGAGCTCAGTAGCCGCAACCTCGTAACACGCAGGAGGTGGCACAACTGTTACCACGGACGGTAGGGCAACAACAAATGAGCTTGTCGGCTAGTGCCCTGTGCAGTGGTGGAGAAAGAAGAGGGTTTTTACCTATATGCCATTAAAAAAGATGATGTTGACCTGTGTGCCACTAAAAAGTTGCTCACACCTGTGTGCCATCAACATAAACTTCTTTACCCTCTATGTCATTCCGTCCTACATCAGTTACATTTCCACCGTTAGGGAGCCCTAACACGTGGGACCAGGCCTGTGAAATGTCGATCTTACCCTTTGAGTCTCTGCAAAGTAGGTCTGACATATCATTGTCTTTTCAATAAATTTTTTATTTTCATGTATCCTCCAAGCCTTCGTCGGCCTCCTGCACATGTTGGGGGACACACGGTGGCGGGGCTGCATCCAGCGGGACAAAGCTCACCTGCGTGACGCCCGCGGCGCTAGGAGCTCGGCCGGCGCAGCCAGCTCGACGAGCGGCCATGGCGGCGGGCGCGACGGCGGAGCTTGGCCGACTTGACGGGCGCGCCGGCGGGAGCTCGGTGGGGCCGGACAACCGGCCATGGCGACGGGTGCGGCGGCGGGAGCTTTGTCGGCGGGACGCGCGGCCATGGCGGCGGGCGCCCGCGCCGTTCTCCCAATCTGCCCGACACTACAACCGACGCGCAGCCTCTCGAGCCCCGGTCGGCGTCTCCTCCACGGCTCCAGGCTGGAGCTCCGCTTGCTGGTGCGCTTCGATCGAGGGAGGAGTAGAGATGGAAGGCAACAGGAACTAGCTAGCTAATGCTGATTTCCTGCGCGTGATGACTGACGAGAAGCAAAGCAGGGAGATGCGGCTCCTGCTTGTTCCGCCAATTGCAGATGACGCTTCCAGCAAATTCGTGACACAAATTGATTGGTCATATGGGCTTATCACGATCAATTCCACTAATCTCTTCAAGCAATTTGAATTAATTCATTTGGATTGCTAACAAAAGGTCATGAACAGCATCCATTGGCAGCAAAACTTGGCACCGAACGTCAAGGCTCGGCACGCTCGTGCGGTGGCCGTATGGCTCGAGGTGGGATGCAGCCCCTTAGGCGGTCACGGGAACTCCATCGAGGCGTAAGGCCGCGAGCTCAGCGAGAGCTCCACCGGTCGCAAGAGCTCGGCCGACCGCGAGAACTCCATCGCGCTGTGCCCGCTACGGCCAGAGCTCCCGCGCGCTCGTGCCGCGCGCGCGGCCGGGGTCGAGCTCGGCCGCGACCGGCCGAGGCGGAGCTCCCCCACACTTGTGCCGCGGTGCGGCCGGGGTCAAGCTCACCCGCGGGCGGCCGGACGAGCTCCCCCGCGCACACGCTCGCGGCAGTCAAGCTCGTCCGCGTCTTCGGCGCCGGTGCACGGCCCACCTACGTCGGCCTCATGTCCCGCGTTCGTCGCCTTGTCCTGTTGACGCTGAAGAGCAGCTGCCACCAGCCCACCATTACCGTCGTCGGGGACACGCCGCAAGGGAGAAGAAGTGGATTCGACACAGGTCGGCAACATCTTTTTTAATGGTATACAGGTAAAAGACTGGAGAAAGAAAGGTGAGGGGCAGAATGAATGCGTGAGGTCGAGAGGGTGCTATGTCCGCGAGGAATCGAGGTGGGAACTCACCACGGTGGCGAATCGGACCGGCGACAACAGAGCATGGCAGCCCTGATGCGAGGTCGCGGAGGTGGGCGGAAGGGCGGGATGGCGAGCGGAGGGAAGCAAATAACGAGCAGGATCGCGAGTGAGGCGGATGTCGAATCTGTTGGAACAAGCATTTATCGTTGTTTTTCATTTTTTATCGATAAAAAACGTTTTGGAATAGCCGTTGGAGTTGCTCTAACACGGATCTTGTTTTTTTTAGGTTTTTTATTTTTTATTTTTTGCATACAGAACCTCTCACTCCTATCAACTTGACAGCCACAACCTATTGCAGAACAAACAGGGGAAGCCACCAGGATTTCAGAAAGCTCTTTGCATATGCTGATTGTAGTACTGGTTTGTACATGTTCTATTCTTCCTGTATATTAGCTTGTACATCAGTTCGTTTCCTCAATTCCTTGGGAAAACACGAGCTAGTAGTAAATCCTTGCTGCAAAATTCATCCACTTTGAAATCCGAACCTGCAACCGACACTGCTACAATTCAGTGGATTACGCCAATTCTATGGCCGTGTTGCATCCATACCCTGCACTAATAGATCGCTTCAATTCCTAGGGGATCTTTGGGAAACCTGAAGCTGCAAGGGTCAATGAGAATTCAGTCTGCTCTCGCCGGCCGGCTCTCGATCGCTAGTGGAAGAGGTTGGCGAGGGGCAGACCGAAGTTCTGGTACACCCTGATCTCCCCGCCACGGCTCGCTGTTACCACCACCATCCCCCACGCGTTGCCGCCCTCCGCGCCGCCGTGCCACCGCGCCGACGACAACCGGCGGGACAGCTCCGGCTGCAGCTGCTGCTGCCCGCCGGGGTATCCCATCGGCCCTGACTTGTGCCGCCGCGGCGGCACGTCGCTGACGCCACCGGCGTCGTCGTCGCCGGCGCCGCGCGCCGAGCTCTGCTTCTTGGGCGTGCCGCCGCTCCGGGAGGACGACGGCGCCGGCGCGTCGCACTGGAACGACGGCGACCCTGGCCATGGCACGGCGACGGACACGTCCCTGCAGAAGAAGTACTCGTAGGAGCGGCTGGTGAGCCACGTCTTGGCCTTGACGCCGATGCCCACCCCCACGCCGCTTCCGCCTCCTCCTCCTCCTCCTCCGCCGCCGGGGACCCGGCGCCACACGTAGACGTTGGAATCCTCGCTGGCGCACACCACGTAGCGGCCGTCGGCGGTGTAGGACGCCGAGATCTGGCTGCTGGTGTTCTTGAACCCTGCCAGGAAGAAACACGGGTTCCCTTTGGGTTGTGGAGCTTGTGCATGGCGTTCTTGGTGCTGTGGAAGGGAAGGGCGAGGCGTGCGCTTGCCACCATTGGCACGTACCTTTGAACTTCTGGAGCACGGTGATACCATTGAACACCCGGATCTGCGAGTCCGCCGACGTCACCAGAATCTCCGACGGGTTCCCCGGCGCGAACTATATATATATACAACCAATGCAAGACATGATAAGCTCTTCAACTCAAGTCACTCAATTAGGTCGAACAGAAAACTTTGGTATAATTGTCGCCATGGACAAGTACTCTAGTAGTACCTGGAATCCAGTGATCTTTTTCGCCTGCGACCGACGCTTCTTCGATATGCTCATGTCGATTTGTGCCTCCTGGTTGAGCTTGCAATCTGACATGGAAATGATAATGAGCTCGAATTGGTCAGGTGCTGATCAGCACAAAGACTGAATTCTGCTGTGTTTGCACCTGATGTCTTGTAGAATCGGCAGCACCCTTTGTGCGATCCGATAATCGCAGCCTTGAAAAGCAGGGTAAAAGAATAAAAATTAGTCAAAGCCACTCATATTTGACATGGATTTTTTGAATAATATGAATAGTCAAAGTTGTAAAAAAAGTTAATGGTGATAAATATTTCGATGCGTAGAGAGCAATACATTGGCAACGCACCTGGCCGTCTGGGGTGTAGCACGCCGCGGTGACCATGTCGCTGACATCGCTCCAGTCCACGACCTGCCGGTCCAGCACGCTCCAGATGCGCACCTTACAGTCCAGAGAGCCGCTAATGAAGTAGCCGTCGTCCACCGGGTTGAACTGGACGCAGGTAACTGCGTTCATGGCGCATACCGGTCATGGCGTGGCACGAAATTAGGATGCCATTGCCGTGCAGCAGGAGCAGAGGATAGGTTGCTCACCGTAGTCGTTGTGCGGGAACATCTTGAGGCACGTCTTGGTGTCCATGTCCCAGAGCCGCACCGTCTTGTCCATGGACGACGACAAGAGATGCTGCAACTAACCAACAATGGCACCGTGCATTACGTCAACGCCATGGGCAGCAATACCAAGGAAGGCGTGGTGGTATGTATGCAAACCTGGGACTTGGACCACGAGAGGTCGAGCACGTCGTCTTGGTGACCTTTGAAGGAGCACGCCGGCCGCTCGGCGAGTGCGAACGCGGACTCCGGCACGATGACGTGCTCCGGGAGCACGTCCTTGCCGCTCCTCCCTCTCCGCATCCTCCTCGACAGCTGCGCCGCCAGCCCCGGCGCCGCCGCTGGCCTGCCGCTGGCGTCCGTGGAGGCCTTCGGCGGTGGGTGCAGGGGCAGGGACGCCGCCGAGAACTCCCGTGCCGACGTGGGGTCTGTGGAGGCATCAGCGTGCACTTCCACGACCTTCCAGACGCGCACGACGTAGTCCTCGCCGCCGCTGGCGAGGAACCGGCCGTCGGGGCTGAACTTGATGCTCCAAATCGAGCCCTCGTGCGCACGCACCTCCTGCCGCATGTACAGCCCGGTGAGCTCCTTGCTGGATTTGCCGTAGTGGTGCACCTTGAGCCTCTCCGGCGCCGTGGTCGCCGGCGACGTCGGGACGGCGGCGTGGGCCGACGCCGACTTGGACATGGCTGCCGCTGCCGGTGGCATCTTCCTCGCCGACTTGCCACCGCCGTGGTCCCCGTCCTTGACCTTCTCGTTCCTGCTTAGCCCGGCGGCCGACGCGACGAGCTTGATGTTCTTGAGCCAGCGCGTTCTTTTCTTCTCGGCCACCGGCTTCTCGCTCCCCTCGTTGGCCGCCCCGGCCGGCACAGGCTGGCTCTGGCTCCGGTGCATGAACTGCTTCACGAACGGCGTAGAGCTGACGAACTGCTCGAACTCGTCCTTGCTCACTGGCACGCTGCGCTGGGTGGCGCCATTGAGCTTGCCGTTTGCCGGGATCTCCTTGCCCCTGTCCTGGCCCTTGATCGAGACGACGCCGCTCTTGTCACCAGCATCGCCGGTCCCTTTGTCCCTCGGCGCCACCGTTGATGGCGATGGACGCCGGGCGGCGGTGCGGAGAGCCCTGCTCTCAGGCGGGGCGTGCAGGGAGTGCGGCATCGAGCACACGCGTCGAAGCGATGGCGGCAGCTCCCTCGCGCTGCCGCCACGAACGGCGAGGCGGCTGTCGGACCGGGACCGGGAAAGGGCTGCGCTGCTGGGTTGGCGTGGAGGTGCCACCGCCGCCGTCGGCCCAGGGCACGCCGTGCTTGGCGCGTCGTCCGCGGCTGCGGAAGGCGGCAGGTACGGCCGCCGCGGCGCGGAGCGAGGGATGTCCGGGGGGAGCCTCGCCGCCCTCGCGTTGCGGCTGCGGAGGAGGTCCTTGCTGCTGGTGAGCCCCATTCCCTGGAGCAGCCGGCGGCGGCGCTCCTGGATGGACACGGGCTCGGCCGCCATCCACGTGCCGTAGTCATACCTGGACATGTCCTCCTCCTCCGCATCCAGGTCCAGCTCGGATTGCTCCTCGAGGAGGCGATCTCCATCGCCGACGGCGGTGGCGAAGGAGAAGCGGGTGTCGTCACCGTCGCCGCCGCCGTCCTCATCGTCGGAGGGAAACTCGACCCTGGCGTCGTCCATGCCGGAGGATTGGTCCTGGCCGTCAAGGCACTGGAAGAAAGACTCCTTGCCACCACGCTCCTCGTCTTCCTCCGAGTCGGCATCGGCCCTGCCTCTGATCGTTCCATGGTCGTGTTTGCGGTCACCATGGTTGTTGACGACGACGCCGGCAGCTTCCCCGTCGTTGTCTTGGCTCATGGTTCGTGCCGGCTCTTGCATGGTGGTGACGAAAGCGAAACGAGTGGCCAACCGGTGAGCCCCTCACCATTGCTTTCATGTTTACTAAACTTAGGTGAATGATTTGCAAGGCTGCGGTGTTCCTTTGCCAACTGCATCTCATATGGATGGTCTCTACAAAACTTTGTTCGATCGATCCAGTTTTCTCATATACTTACTCGATCAGATATTGTTATACTTAGGCAGATACTAACTAGATTGTCAGTGCAAAAACATTCTTCTCTTCAGGCTCTGAAATGCAGGCTATGACAGGCATCTCAATTTCCAAAAGTGTTTTTCTGTAATCTTCTTTAAAAAGGGACACATGTTATGAAACTTTTTGCAGCCAGGTACAAAGTTAACATAAGGATCATCTGCAAACTGATAATCAAGTCTGTAGAATTTTGCAGGAGGATGAACATGGAAAGCAAGCATCCAAAATAGATATATTAGTCAAATGCAAAATATTTTTGTAGAAAAACAAAGTTAATGTGAATGCTCGTTCAGAAGAGAAAACAAAACTAATGTGAACTCTGTTCCATTAGCTTCCCGTTAAACGATATTTGACGTTACTGTACTTTAACACACCAGCAATCAAAACAGTGCAGAAGTAAATATCCACTTGAAGCACCTAAGGGCTTGTTTGGGAATTAGTGGAATGAATGAGAATGAAGGGTATTGGGGTGGAGGAGTTTCTATTATAAGTCAAAATTTCCCAAAATCCCCTTCAATCCTCTTCCATCCACTTGATTCCTCCATTTCCCAAACAAGCCCTAAAGAGGTCACATATGACCAGGAACATTCCACTAACTTCATTTGATATTTACATAACTATAATCCTTAACAGACTAAAGAATAAATCGAAGCCGACAATATACAAAATTCCAACATGACCTGAACATCCATCAAATGGATGAAATGCAGCACTAGTTGGTACACTAGCTACCATCTCTAACTCTAAGAAACCAAACCAAAGAACCTACAATTAAATTGAGGGGATGTCACAAGCCTGTTGATATGTATCTACAATTCTACATACATCCATGAACCCGTCGCTCTTTGGCGACACCGGCACCGGATCGGGCGTCGCTTTCAGGGTCTCTTTCGCCTTTTGCTCCCTGAGCTTTACAACCTTCCTGTGGCGATTGGAGTGCTGGTCGCTTTGGAAGCTAGGAGCAGTTGATGGCCGATACTCCGGCAACAATTTGCCCGACGCGTAGCGGATGCCACATGCGTTGCAGAGAGTGCCTGGACCGTCCGGGCCTGCACGCCATTGCGGCGTGTCCAGGGAGCCGCAATGGCTGCACACCCTGTGCACCTGCCTGTTCCTCTGACGTGGCACCGGGCGGCGGCGGCGGATACCACCACCGCCACCAGCATTGTTGCAGCTGTTCTTGGAACCAGCTTTCCCATTGCTATCGCCAGGATTGTCCGGAGTAGTCACCGGCACGGCGCGCAGCGGGAAATCCAGCGACCATGGCCGCTTGCAGCACTTGAAGGGTGCGTGCCGCCGCTTCTTTTTCTCAGGCCAAGCCAGGGGTTGCCACACAGGCGCCGGTGACGAGGTCTCCGATGTTGTAGGTGTCAGGGAGGCCGAAGACGTGCGAGACGCTGGCAATGACCGGGCGGACGCCGGGGCGTGCGCGCGCAACGGCGGCACGTCGTCGGAGACAACCGGGACCAGAGCACGACACGCGTTGAGAGCACCGACAGGCATGGGCGGGGCGTGCGCGCGCAACGGCCGCACGTCGTCAGAGACAACGGGGACCAGAGCACGACACGCGGGGAGAGCATCCACGGGCATGGACGGCGCGACGTTGGACACGCCGCCGCACAGCGCGCCGCACGCGTGAAGACCACCACCGGCTGGCATGGACGCCGGCAACGACGGCGCGCCGTTGGGGACTACGCCGTCGAACGCGCGACGCGCGAACTGCTGAGGAGCGCCCGCGGACATGGGCGCCAGCAGCGGCGGCGCGTAGTTGGACACAACGCCGCTCAACGCACCGCACGCGCGAACGCCACCAGCTGGCATGGCCCTCGTGTCGCGGGACGGGTTGCACACGGTGACCTCACCGCCGCCGCCGTCGGCGTCCGGTGCGTGGTCCACCAAGTACTTGCCGACGTCTATTGTCTCCATGTTCTCCGGGAAACAGCTGGACAAGCCAAAAGAGTCCCGCTCCCATACGACGCCACCGCCGCCAGGCGCGCTGCCCGCGCCAAGAACCGTGACGTCACCGAAGCCATTCTCTTGGGCCCACCGGAAGGGGGGCGGCTGGTCCTGGCGGCGCGAAGAGCCGCCTATCCCGAGCGCCGTCAGGGACAACTCATGCGGGGTGGGGGCGGCGGCGGCGGCGGGGAACAACTGCAGGACCAGGTCCAGCGGGTCGTCGGGGCAGCACAGCCCGCTGCCGGGACGGAAGCACCCGCCGTCGCAGTCCGGGAGGTCGTCGGGGACATCGATGAGGGAGAGGTGGGATTGCGTGCGCATGCGTAGCGGCGGCCGGCCGGCACGAAAGCGGAGCAAGCCAAGAAGCAGCAGCTACCGAACCTCCGCTCCGCAAACCGTGTTCCGAATGTCTAGGGTTCGCAACGGCGGCCAAGGCCCAGGATATCCGGAGGGAGAGAGGGCGGGGGAAGAGAGAGAGGGCCGGGGGAGGGGAACGGGATATTTCTGTTGGAGAGGGGAACAAGGGATTCCTGGGAAGCTTCTAGAGATATCTTTGGGTAGTACTTGGAGCAAGTATTATAGCCGGCTACAAGCCGGCGGAGTCCAATGTGGAGCAGGAAAGAGAACCGGGCGGGCGTCTCGCTCCGCGCCCGCTCGACGCCGGCGTGGACACGGGAGAGCGGCTCCTGTTCGCTGAACTCAATGCAGTCCATTTAATTCCCACGGGACCCACCACCAAAACACAGCATCCCATCACGGCTTGCAGCCGGCTGCCCGCGAAATTATAGTACTTGCTCTTGTATCTAGGGATGAAAGTGGTACGGCCGTCCGACCGACCGATCGAAAGGTTCGGACACTCAAATGGTAAGACCATATTCGAATCCGGACATTTAATATCCGTAACTATCCGTACCGCATTAGTATCCGGAAATTCAATGTTGAATTTCTATGATCCAAATATGATGGATATCACTATTCGACAAAAAATATATTGTCTGTATCCGTATTTGATCTGAGAAAGAAAAATTATCTGTATCTGTATCCGCAGTATTGTATCCGCAGTATCCGTTCGTATCCGATCCGTTTCCATCCCTACTTGTATCAATCTCTATTTTCGTTACACATTGGTATGATTTGTATAAAAATATTGACTGTCAAATGTAAAGTCAAAAGTTTTCCTAAATTTCTAGGTCTCCGGTAATAAAGCTTTCGAGCATAAATTAAGTTGTAGAGAAATTTTAAATCAAAGTTTTCAATTAATTGAAATTTGAGCTTAACGGTTTATTTTGACTTGTACATCTACCCATCCTTGGCATACCTAATAAATAGATTTACTAGCGATAATTAATTTTTTTCTTGCGATTTAGATCATTTTATGCACCTTGTATTGACTTTTGGATGGCTACGATCCCAGTTTGTTTGTCTTTAGGTGCGAGCCTTGACATTTTATTTATTTTTTAAACTCTTTTTAAACTAAAATTTAAAAATAACTCGCCCCAAACTATATTTCTAAGAGTAGCCATTTTGTCGCGCCAAACTCCGTGGCGCGACTAATAGTTGAGTCGCGCTACATGAAGTGGCGCAACTAGTTTACACGATAACATTTGGAAAAGTCGTAAGTGACATTACAAATCGAGTCGCGCCAGCCGGCATAGCGTGTGGCTCAACTTGGCGTGACTATGTTAGGCATCGGTTTGGAACTGGGAGTTTCAACTATTATTTAGCCATGTTTCATTCATCATTTTAATTAGCAAATAAACTCCTAAATTCGTGAAATTCGAGGTGTACGATCTATAGAGTGTGTATGTTCCATTCTGACTATTTGCACTTCAAACCATGGTTGTTACAATGAGAAATCTATTTTTTAAATAGGCTAAGTGTAATTGGATGAACCCATCAAATATGTCGTCCCAAAAATGAGTCAACTAGTCTATTTGAACCTACTTTTTAATAAATTTTACACAAAGACCTTGAACATTTTTGGACTACAAATGAATTTTATGCTCATAGAGTATTTTGGATAAGTTGTTCGTCAAGAAAAGCAAAGAATTCATAATTTAAAGGAGGCTTAAACTTGGAAAATTATGTTGTTTCACAAGTGTAAAAAACAACACAACTTTTCAAGTTTAGGCCTCCTTTAAATTATGATTTCTTTGCTTTTCTTGACAAACAACTTATCTCAAATACTCTATGAATATCAAAATTCACTTGTAGTCAAAAAATGTCCAAGGTCTTAATGTAGAATTTATCAAAAAGTAGGTCTAAAGTAGACTAGTTGACTCATTTTTGGGACCACATATTTGATGCGTTCATCCAATTACACTTAGCCTATTTCGAAAATAGATTTCTCATTGTAACCACCATGGTTTTGAGTGCAAATAGTCAAAATGGAATGTATACACTTTACAGATCATACACCTTGAATTTCATGAATTTAGGAGTTTATTTGCTAATTAAAATGTTGAAGGAAACACAGCTAAATGATATATGGAACTCCCAGTTTGAAACTGGTCACCTACGGCTTTCCAAATGCCACGGTGTACACTAGTTGCGCCGACTCAACTATTAGTCGCCCCACAGAGCTTGGCGCGACCAAAAGGATAGTTCTTGGAAATATAGTTTGCGGTGGGTTATTCTTAAAATTTTAGTTTAAAAAGGGTTAAAATAAAAAAATCATGAGCCTTTGCCTTTTTATGAACAGAGAGAATATTATGATTCATAAAAAGAATCATATGATTTCTATTTGTGTTTTGCATTGACATGGTTGATTATTTATTGAAAACCAAGTGATTCTCCCGCTTCTATAGAATTCTCTATATATCCTGGGCTTCAAACTCCATTAGTACCGGGTATTTTGGGCCTCAGTACTAATGCCCGGTAGGAGGTAAGGGCCCCCACGCCCCATCCCCTTGACCTACACTAGTACCGGACTGAGGCTAGCTGCGGTACTAACGCTCCACATTAGTATTGCATGGTGTCCAGCACCGATACTCATGTGTGGCTGTCACATTAGTACCGTGCCTAGACACCACTTGATACTAATGTGCCCACACTAATATCGGGTTGTTTCTACACCAGATACCAATGTATTCTACCATTCACCACCGTCTGCCCCCGTCTCTCTCCTTTATCTCCTTTGACCCCAGCCGCCCCAACCACACCCATCTCCCTATGCGTTCTTTTCCTCTCCCTCATCTTATCTCTTTCTCCTCTCATCCTCTCTAGGTTATCTTATGCAGGAGGAAAAATGGAGTCGGAGGCGCGAGGGTGGCGGCGCGATGACACCCGTGGCTGGCGGGTGGAGATCAGCGCGGCGACGCTCCCACGGTCGCCGAGGCGACGCGCCCATGACGACCGTGTCTCGTCGTTTGTGGTCGCCACGGCCTGGAGGCTCTAGCGCGGCGGCGCACCCGCGGCCGGTGAGGCATGGAGGGAGCTGGCTGGCGGCGGAGCTTTCCGGCGGCTGGAGTCACGACCAAGTAGGGGCGTGTGCATGATCGAGTGGCGCGGTGACAGTCTTGGAGGTGAGGTGTTGCTGTTCGTTGTTCTTGTTGTTGCATATACCGATTGAGTTCATTATTTGTTGTTCTTGTTAGATGTGAATCCTAATTTCTTTTATGGTTCTTGAATCGACTTGTGCTGTGAATCTGACTCTATTAGTGACGTGAATTTGTGAATCTTGTGTGCGATTTTGAGTTATAAATCTTGTGTTGTGTGAATCTTGTGACTTGTGATGTGAAGATGATGAGATGAGAAAATAAAATGTATAATAAACAAGAAACAGACGGGAGAAACTGACGGAGGGGGCAACGAAGCTGACGGACGAAGGGGCATTAGTACCGGGTGGTAGCTCCACCCGGTCCTAATGTTTACATTAGTACCGATTCCATACCCGGTACTAATGCACCTCCTCATTAGTACCAGATGGACAATACCAGTTTCATACCTGGTACTGAAGGTGGTCCCAACCGGTAGAAAATGCGGTTTCCCAGTATTGTCTGTGTGTTGCTGGGGATTCAAAAGTGTTTCTCGATAAACTATGAATCATTATGATTATTTAATGGCCCATGAAAATACTGAACTTGTACCCCGAGAGTCATGATTGTTTAGTAGCTCGTAAAATAGTGCACTTGTAGAGATTACCTCGAGAGTCATATAAGCTATATCTTGATGAAAGTCATAAACTTATATGTCACTTTTGAATAGATAAGGAAATCCTAATTCATAATTCAAGATGATGTGCACCATCTGAGAGATAAATAGAAATTAATGCATCTTAGTGAGAGGTGATGGTGTAATTTCATGAGAGTTGAGAGAAATCCTTAGTGGGGTGGTCTTATATAGTTATACTAGGCGATACCACGCACGTACTGCGAGAATTTCTATAAAATTTGAAGATGCAATTTCAAAGTAGAAACACTAAAATGATTGCATCAAACCATTTTTTGTTGCAAACAACAATGTACATCAAAACACATTCATTTTACCGAGAGAGAACTACTTAGAAATGAAAGGATCTTGATGTCGTCTAGAGGGGAGGGGTGAATACACGAATTTGCACTTATTAAAAATTTTAACCCTTTGTCAGTACCAAAACTGGTCAGGCCGGTTTCCAAAACCGGCCAGACCGGTTTTGCTAGGAATAAAACCAACAGACAAGTATATGCGCTCTACGAGTTCTAGCACAAACCAAACTTTGTGTAGGACTTCCACAGGTGTTTCCAAGAGAGTCAATGAAGTCCCTGCACACAGCACAAGCACACCAAAGAGATCGAAGCGGGCACAAAGATTAAGCTAGAAACAACTTAAGGTAATGCAAGCAAATGTAAAGGAAGTAAGAGCATAAAGACACCAGATTTATCCTGTGGTTCAGCTCGCCACTATGGCTGGCCTACGTCCACGTTGTTGAGGTAAGCCACAAGGGCTTTGGGATCTCTTTAAATCCGCTCCTCCCTCATGCCTATCGCCAAGGCAATAGATGGATTGTTCCACTATCTTTGATTTCTAATTACAAACTTCTTGGAGCTTCCAAGCGACTTCTAGCCGTCTAGGAGCTAAGGGCTCTAAGAGTAAAAGATGCTTCACAAGATAGTCAACTTAATCAGCAGGTGCTCAAGTGTGGGGTTGCTCACTAGGTTTCACAAAGTTCTCTAAGCTCTCACACAAGACACTCTCTCAACCCAACTGAAGGATAGGGCACTAAAGGCTTGAATCTCACTTAGAGAGGTTGTTGAGAGATCAGCTGGAGTTCTGGAAGGTGTTAGAAGTGTGGAGAACCAGGAGCCCCTCAAGGAGGAGTTCATGGGTATAAATACCCAACTTCCACAAAACTAGCTGTTAGTCCGTCAGACAAAATCGGTCAGACCGGTTTTCAAACCAACTAGCCATTGGACGGTGTCAGTGCCCAAACCGGTTAGAACGGTTTGCCAAACCGGTCAGACCGGTTTGGGCCAGAGAGCCCTACTAAGGTTTAGATCTCACGGGTTATTCTCTCATGGGTTCACTTGAGCACTTTTTGATGTTTGTTGTCCAACCAATGATGCGTCCCTCTTGATAGTACGACATACCTAAACTCAAGATAAAAGATAAACCCTAATTAATCTACTTGAGCTTGAAGCACCAAGGTACGCTGGTAATTGATCTTCAATGATTCGAGGGCTTCCACTGTTGTATACCAACTGATCACATGTTATAGATAAGAAAATAAATGCATGTGCTTGAGCATATCCACCTTGAGCTAGTGACTTAGAATTTTTCCATAGAGTAGAGAGTCAACCACTTTGAATTCTAGAGCCACTCCAATTTATCAATCATGACACTAGATGAAATTCATTGCTTTCCTCGTTAGACTTGGATATGATACTTCGAAATCCCTTGACGCTCTCAACTTCACCCAAGCAACTTTTCTCATGGTCACTATCCATAGCTTTTGCTTAGTTCCTCATTTTAGCCAACTTGATTTCTTCATCACTTATCCTTGCCACAAACTGAGTCAAGCCTTGTATCATAGAGAGAATTCCATTTGAGTTGCCACTAAATTAATTGTCCTTTTGATTGATAACAAATATTCTTGCTTTGCAAACTTCCATTTATAGGTCCATCACAATAGAGGTAACCACATGACTTTTGTCAAAGCTGTACTTGAAGTCTTGCAACTAGCTTCTTTATATGAGCCAATATCCTCCATTTGATGTAAGAGTGAACTCCATTTGATATCATACTCGGTAAACTTATTGTATAGTTCATCAAGTTCCATCTTTTATTAATAGTGAAGTCCCGTTGATGCCATACTCAACTTTGACTTAGTTCTGCCATTATTATATCACAAGCATCTCTTTTCTTCACAATATGCTTTGCTTTAATCATATAGAAGTCAACCAAGTAATAATGATGTAATCATGCTTCCAACTTAGTTTATCCTTTGCTTTGGATCACTTGTTGTAGATCTTATGTAGACTCAAGGGGGAAGAATACATTAACCAACTCATGACATTCATCTTTAGTATGCTTGCACACATTCCATGTATAATGTCATGATCCACCCTTGTCTTCTTTGCAATATGAGCCAAATGCATGATCTTACATATAAATATTATTTATCAATAATCAACGACCTGCTCACATGCTTCACAAGAGTGTTAGTGATTTAATCAAGTTGTCACTCAACTTACCAAAACCCACTTAGGGCTTGATTGCAACTACAATCTCCCCCTTTTTGGTGATTGATGACAACCTTGATTAACGATTATAAAAGATATATAAATGAAGATCATAAATACTAAGATTTACGTTAAGCTCCCCCTCAATGCGTGCAATGAATGGAATTCATCAATTTGGCCTGAAAATGCCAATTTGCACATATTTAAGAAAACATGGAGCTCTGTTGACGGTTAATAATTGTATCAAAGTTCGTTCGTGACTTGCAAGCGTAGAAGTCTCCCGTCGTAGTCAAGGGACCCTTCTTCCCTCGAGTGGTGAACCCAAGGTATCGAATCCGTGGAACAAATGTGTGACGCAAAACTTAATCTAATAAAGCCAAGTAACTTCAATCTTCGATAAAAGAAACCCTAATGCATCTAAGTAAAAGACATGAAACGAATCTAATCTACTAAAGACCGGAGAAAACAAAGTAAGATTGGGTAGATAAACCGATCTAGAGGGATCGGGGTAAGCCTTTTGTTGAAGTTCCAAGCAAGAGAAGAAGTAGCAAATCGAATCTTAGTAGAAGCCTCTTTAAATCGTGGTTTCCCGTCCAAATCTGAAAACATCCGCCTTTCGGAACCCCCGTTCCGTCACAACGTATCCCTATTCATGCGGGGAGCTTAGGGCGAGTCAAAAGACAAGTCGAGATTCTTTCGGAAGATCCGGCGTGTACCTCTAGCCACCGCGGCTACAAGAACACCCTATGTAATCTATCTCGAGAATAGAATTGGAATAAGCAAAGCCGATCGAAAAACGAAATCTTCGAGGAAACACTTGATCGCTAGGAAAAGATTCAACTTGATAATTCAACTATAACAATGATACATACACAAGATCACCACCGGATCCTTCCTTGATCTTGCTTCTAGCTCCGGAACTCCGACGTGGTCTTCCGTGCAAGGTTCCCACGTCGGCTAGGGGAACCCTAGTCAACTAGCTCGACCCTCTCCTCTCCGAGATGGTGTCCCTCTCTTCTCTCGCTCCTCGGCGGCCGATGACGAATTCTTCTCTCGCGTGGCTCTCGGTCGGGGGGCTATAAATAGCCCGATTGGCGGCTAGGGCAAAGGAGGGGGCAAATGGGCCCTGGATGGGCCGGGGCCGACCGGGCCGGCTGGCCGGCCCGGGCCCATTCGAGGCCCGGCCCCCGAGGGATCCTTTGCTCTACGTCGGTTCCCTTTCTTCCGGATGTTTCCCCCTTCGCATGTAGGTCCATGTCGTGAGTTTCTCTCCGAATTGGACTCAACTCCTTGTCTTGCAAGATTCAGCACTTTTCTGGTCAGGTCCTCGGAGTCTGTCGTCTTCTCGGATCAAGTCCCTGGCTTCTTGGAGTTAAGTTTGCTTCGTTGCATGACTTGTACGGGGCTTCAAGGTCTTGTCATGAGGTGCTTGATGAACTTATCCCGAAAGTCTCGCATTCAACACTAAAACCCTGCATAAACATTAAACTCCAAAACCGACATGCACACGTGAACTTGTTATACCACGGGGGTTAGTACCAATGGATAAGGTGTAAAACTCATGCCAACACCGAAGGTATACTCATGGCTAGGTTGACGGATTTTCACCGTCAACATCTCCCCCATGCTTAAACCTTGCTCGTCCTCGAGTAAGCCTTCGATGGATATCATCATTGCCAAACAATGTTAAACCTTGCACTTGATCATACATGAGAAAACATAATGCTCTCAAAATTTTAATTCATTAAAGTTCCATAATGTACTAGCCTTCATCTCTACGGAGGGTAGATCCTTATTAAGCTTATCCCACAAGTATTAACATGCTCACAAAGTTTAAATAGATCTCAAAATTTTTGAAATAAAGAACGAGATAAAGAAAAGCTAAACCAAGTTCACAAATTTAAATCATCTTGTATATTGCTCATGAACTCTCATCTCACTTGTCTCTCAAGCCTATATATTCTACTCCTTTCCCTCTCATAACATATATGTGTGGTAGGCTTTATATGGAGCTTTGGGAAAGTTTAGTCCTAACAAGATTTTATAAATGAGGTGTTGTCAAAACAAGACAAGCTTCTCGTGGTCTTACCGAGACTCGTCAAAAAGGTCATTGGAAAATGATGTTAAATCAAGGAGGGGAAAGAGAAAAATACACACACTTTTAGATGAGTGGACATGTGCAAATGGCAAAGAGTGATCCCGAGGCACAAAGGAAGTCCTCGTTATCAGATTGCACATGGTTGGAAAATGAGAATGGATCTTTTAAACTTGAAGCCTTGAATACACTCTTAGAGAACCGGGGAGTTCACTTTACGCATACTCATATTTTTTTTCTCTTTCTCATATTTCTCATTCTTTTCTTTCTTTCTTTCTTTCTTTCATTCATTATATATATATTTTTTTCTTGGAAGTCACGTATATCGCCGAATTTTTTTCTTTCATTCATCATTTCATTTTTTTTAAAAATACTCCCTTTTTGAACTCTAAAACTGCGCCGTACCTACCTCCTCCCCCATGCTTAGACGTTGCTCGTCCTCGAGCAAAGAGGCGAAAAATAAGGTAGGTATCGGAAATATTTTTCCTTGGAGAGATACTTGAAATCTTCAATGTTGGCACCGTCTTGCGATCTTCCTTGAATTGATGATCCATTCTCAACAATAGGTTGTGGTCAAAGAGGTAATCACAAAAGATGATATTTGGTTTAAGGGTGGATATCCGGCTAAGTTTGTGAGATCTCCAATGCGGGGATACACAATGCACGGATAAAAGGCTAGCAAAAAGATAGATACGCAAAAATGGAATGACCAGCTTCTTAGTCTCGGGCCAGAGAAATCATGGCCTGCAATAACTCACTCAAAAATAAATCTTGTACACTAAGGTTTATGCACTCGAATATATATAAGGCTTTGGATAGGTTGAGCAACACACAAGTGATATTTGTGACAAGATTAGCGATATTTTTGAGCATAAAAGACATCTTTAATCTATTCATAACTTGAGAGCACATAAAACACAATGGGTCTTTATTTTAACCATAACCTCCGCTGAAAATTAAGCTAGCATTTAAATAAATTCAGATTTGTATTTTTAAGAGAGCACTAGCTTAATCATGCGTAGATCAATTACAAAGATGAACAAAGCTGCAATTATAATAATATATCATCATGGCACAAATTTTTATAACTTTTCCAATGATATAATCAAGGTGTTGTCTTTATTAATGATGACATCAAGTTGAAATACAAACTGAAAATAAACAAACATGCTTGCTGAAATTTAAATAAAAACAGAAAATACTACGCAAACACACATAAGCAAAAGCTGAAAATTACAGAGAAAAAGAAAAGAAAAGAAAAGAAAACTAAAGTTCCTAAATCTTCTAGTCCTCCGCCGGTGGTTGATGTTGATGATCTTGATAGTAATACCCTTGCTCATAATATGATTGGACATTCCCTCCGACGAATTGATTTGGCTCCACAAGGTGAAGGCGTCCAAGCTCAAAGGCAATATTTGCATTTCCTTCACCAAGTTGAGCTGCATTAGCTTGGATGGCTGCGATGTTTTGGGCGTTTCTTGTAGCACATAATTTGGTGGGGGTACCGGTGCACCACCCCCCCATGCTTGCTCTTGTGGCCCTCCGTAATAACTTGGCGGAGGAGGGATCCCGCCGAATGGTTGCACATTGGGTTGTGCTCCACTCGCTTGTGCGGAGGATGTTCCCTCCTCTACGATTCTTCCTCTTTTGTTTTTCCTTGCAGGGACAAGTAGTCCCTCTTCCAACCAATCTTCTCTCCCTTCGATGAAAAGCCTAAGCCTCTCATTGGGAAGGGGTAGGTTCACTATGGCCAACCGATAACCTCCTCTCTCATCTCCACTAATGTATTTGCCTTGCCGCAAATACTCAATGCCGAGAGAGGTACCACGCAAAAGATGGTCGGGGTTTCTTGCGATCCCCGGCCGCACGGAGAAGGCCAACATGGAGAGGTAGCACCCCGAACCAATATTACCTACCCCCGATGTTGCTTCACAACACCAACGGTTGATCATAAGGTAAGAGGGGTCTATTGGCTGCCTGGCAATTAAAGCCGAGTATAGCCAATTCAACTCCGTGTCGGTCACCTTTGTCTCCTTCATCCTCCCCAATACCCTCTTGCACATCCAAGAGTGAAATATCCGGATAATGGGGTTGCGGATGCAATTGCGTTGTTGATGGGCTTCTCCGGAGATCATATTCCAAAATCCCGCTAACATGCCGGGTGGCACGTCAACTTTCTCTGGAGCTCCCTTGTGGAATCCAAGCAGCTCCCTAACGTGCTCATAGGGAACCACTTGTTGGACTCACTCCAAACGGAATGACAAGCTTTGCACCCCATCATCATCAAGGATGGGTGCAATAGTCATCAAAATTTCCAAGGCGAACCCCAAGTGGGTGTCCACCGATACTCCGTTGGAGAACTGCACCCATCCAAGGTGCCCCAACATATAGTATATGTCGGTGCCAAAACCCAAGGTGTAGAGTGCTTGGTCGTCGAACTCGACATTGGGCACAAGCCTCTTCTCAAGATTAGAGAGCCTCTCCTCCTCCTCCACCGACAAGATGATGAAGCCGTACGAAGAGTATGTCGGAGTGTAGGGAGGTGGCGCGGTTGAACGGGTCGATCGTCGTGGTGGCGCGGGCTGCTCCTCCGTGTGCCCACGAGGTTCGGTAAATCTCATGGAAGTGCTTCTTGCAGCCCTCATACCACCAAGAAGGAGAGCATCGTTCCTCCTCGGTGGTGCCGTATCCGTCTCCATGCTCCGGGGAGACTCGGAAACCGAGTGCCTCCTCGAAGACGTGGTTGATGACGGCTTGGACGACGACGAACTCTTCTTCTTGGAGAAGAGACTTGTGGTTTTCTTCCACATGGTTGCTGCACTCTTTTCTTCAACTAAAACTCCGGGTTGCAACCGGTAACTAGGTACTTAAACTCTTTGCTTCGGATGTGGACTTTGAGTGGATTAAGGATGTGGATTTTTTTCTTGAGCTATCAAGCTTGGGAAGGTTGGCTATGTCTACGGAGGTTTTGAGCACACAAACTTGAACACACAAACAAAGGAAGGAGAGGGAAGCTTGCACCAGAAAACGGGAGCCGGGGGCTCCTTAAGTAGGTGAGGCCGGCCGGCACGGGGTCCTCCGGCTCCTCCTCGCCTCGTCTTTCTTCCCGGCACGATCATTTCGCCTCTGCAACTTTCCTGCCCGCGTGCTCCACGAGTTGCACCGCCCAAACGCTCTCGTCCACTCCTTTTCTTGCATTATTGGTCCTTCCACTTGATGCTCATGCTTTGGGTCATGTCCATGCTCCCTAGCTCCACTTGCTTCACATGCCACCATGAAATTCCTGCAAAGTTGATACTTGCTGCCCACCATGCTTGTCCTTTGCATGTGGAATTGGTGAAAGTTGATAAAAGGGAATCCAATGGTGTATGCATGATTAATACAAACTAGATTGCCTCCATTAAGGTGTGTTTAAGGTTAAGCACTCCCCTAATTCGAAATTTAAAATATTTTTCAGAGCCATGCAAGAGCTCAAACACAATTTTAGAGAAGTTTTTAAACCATTAAAAACAAATGTAAGTCGAAAATGTTTTTCGACTACGTCGATTTCGGTCTCACCGGTATAGTTTGCCTTCATCGGTTGAGAGCAAACATTTCCCGGCTTGATCATGGGGGCATAGGTTTAGGTTCTAATTTTGGATAAATAAGAAAGATTTTGAATAAAACAAAATTAGAATAGGCTTAGAAAAATTCTAATCCTAGAGAAACCAAGGATAAAGATTTTTAAAACCACCCAAAAGTTTTGATTTCTAGGTTCACGCGAGTTCCACCACGTGCTGAATTTTATTAACACTTAAATATAAATCGTGGCTCTACTCGTGTGGTTTTAGCATGAAAAATAAGTCAACCTCAGCATCATAATGAGGGTGAAAGGTTGAGTTAGGTTCTGAAATTATTTGGTTGAGGTTTCTCGAAAAAAAAGAACAAACAAGCACATAGGAGGGTTCATGCAAAGGGTTTATGATAAAGCAAACATTCAATCAAGAATTATGTCTCTAATATTGTTCAACCACTTCTAAGTCTAATGTCTTTGCGTAATAAAACTCAAAAACTAAATTATTAAAAATACTCGAAAAACCTGGAATCGGGTTGTCCTCCCGGTAGCTTATTCTTGACTCGACGAAACGGGTTGCCTCCCGCCTAGCGCTTCGTTTATAGTCTATAGCCAGACTTCTTCACTTGATTACTCCGGATCAACGCTCTTTGCGGGCGTTGCAATCTTGGTTACCCACTTCCGCACCATCTTGGGCGCGGGCTTGTCTTCCGTCTTAGTCGGCTTAGTCATTTTTTTGGTCTTCACAGGCGGCTTCTCTCCCTTTGTCTTGACGGATGCAACACCTTCTTTGATTTTCTTTACGTTCATTTTTTTGGCTCATTCTTCTTTTTCAGCCCCTCCGTTTGTTTTGGTTCTCCCTTCACTCCAATCATGTTGCATGCCTCGATTCTTGGACGGAACTTGAAGGAACTCCTTTCTCCGTTGATGTCGAATGTGATCTCCCCCTTGCCAACATCAATAGTAGCTCCCACGGTCTTGAGGAAAGGCCTCCCTAGGATGAGCGGCGGCTTCTCCCTCTCTCCCATCTCGAGCACAACAAAGTCGACGGGGATGAAGTGGTGTCCAACCTTCACGGGTACATCTTCAGCAATGCCCAAGGGATAGCGAATGGAGTTGTCTCCCA
Organism: Cenchrus americanus; assembly: GCA_947561735.1. Taxonomy (NCBI): domain Eukaryota; kingdom Viridiplantae; phylum Streptophyta; class Magnoliopsida; order Poales; family Poaceae; genus Cenchrus; species Cenchrus americanus. The sequence goes on from OX387242.1 coordinate 197,891,709, forward strand.
ACTCCAAACATATTCCCGTAGGCTCCATTGGTAGGCGTAGCTTCTCGAACACATCCCTCGGTATGACGCTCACACTAGCTCCAAGGTCGCATAATGCCTTCTCGAAGTTGAAAGAACCAACCGAACATGGAATTGTGGGGCACCCGGGGTCTTTTTGCTTCTCTAGCCCATTAGCAATAGAGGCACTACACTCCTCGGACATCTTGACATGATCTACCCCGAGTGTTGCTATCTCATATTTATTTGCAAGTATATCTTTAAAGTAACGAGAATATGTAGGTACTTGTAGGGCATCTAGTAATGACATGTTGATGCTAAGTCTACGCACAACTTCCACAAACTTCTCAAAGTGGTTGTCAAGTTTACCTCGGAAGAAGCGTGGCTTGAGTTGCGGTATCCTCGTGTCTTCCTCCGGCATCTCGAATTCGGGTTCCTCGGTGACGATCCCCGTAACCTTCTCTTTAGCAACTCCTTCCACCTCGGTGGATGGTTTAAGCTTCCTTGCTCCCGCGGAACGTTCCGGATCTTCGGTCTCCTTCCCCGAACGTGTTTGAATGGCCTTCGCCGATTCGGGACATTTGGGTTGTCCCGGAAGCTTCCCTTCATCATTAGTGAGGCGCCCCGCAAGTTGTCCAACTTGCGTCTCGAGCATCTTAATGTTGAGCACTTGATGATTGGAACTTCCGACCTCCGTCACTTTGCTATCGATGTTCTCCAACACCTTGTCTATGGTCTTAAACTTGGTGACGGTGTCCTTGTTGATCTTAGCTTGCTCATCCATGAACTCCTTCAATTGTATACGAAGCGGAACCGCGTTAGGAATAGATGAGCTTGCATTAAATTGAGGCCTACCTTGCCCGTAGCGGAAGTTCGGCAATTCTCCCTTCCTCATGTAGTCGAGCACTTTGGCTTCCTCCGGACAATCTTTGCGTACATGGCCATACTCTCCACATTCTTCGCATGTGGACCTTGCTTCGGCGGCCTTCAAGTCTTGAGCCTCTTTCTTTTCCATCTCCATCTTCTCCAACCTCCTCATGAGCGAGTCGATCTTGCCTTCAAGTATGTTCTCCTTCTCCACTTGCAAGACTCCTTTGACGTTCCCCGTGGGTTGAACCGGATGTAGGCGCCGGACGACGCCCACGTGTCATTATCCGCGACCTTCTTGAATAGAGTGAAAGCTTCCGTCGGTGTAAGTTCGATGATGGATCCTCCCGCCGATGCATCGATGATCGTCCTTGACGCCATGGTGAGTCCTTGATAGAACTTTTGCACGAGGTCTTCCTTCGGGAACTTGTGATGTGGAACCGCCCGGGTGTACTCGTTGAAGCGCTCGAATGCCTCCGAGATAGTTTCCGTAGAATATTGAACAAAGGTGGCAATCTTATTACGCAAGCTTTGAGTTTTACCCGGCGAGTAGTATTCCTTCATGAAAGCCTTCATCAACGTGTTCCAATTTTGCACCGTCTCCGCCGGTTGAGAGTGGAACCATTGCAAAGCCTTCCCGAGTAGTGAAAACGGAAAAAGCCTTGCCCTCATTTGATCTTGAGTCACCCCATCCATGTTGAAAGTCTGACATAGTTGAATGAATGCTTGGAGGTGAAGGTTCGGATCCTCTTTACCGGTGAAGGGTGAGTGTTGCACCATGCGGATTGTTGAGGTCTCGATCTCGAACGGTCTTCCGATCTCCTCAAGGTTCAAGATTGGTAGGTCGATGATGTTTGGGGTGCATAGCTCCCCAATCTTGCGTTCTTGCGGTGGTTGGTCACCCATCGGTGGAAGTCGATTCTCCCGAGGACTTTGAGGTGGTGAATTCTTCGGAGATTCCTGCGATCCTTTGTCTTCCAACTTCGAATCTACAAAATCCAGCTTTTTAGCTTGATGTGCTTCGCGTCTCCTTAGCCTGTAAAGTTTTTCTGGATCATCCACAAAATTATTGGGTTTGTTGGAGAGGTAGCCGTCCATCTCCTGTTAGGGTTAGCAATAAACAAAGTATGCAAAAACTAGAAAGTAAAAACAAATCTATAAAAACTAGGGTTAGATAAACTAGATTAGATGTATTTTGAGGATGATCAAAATTTAGTAGATGCAAAAATAAAAACAAAAATAAAACTGAAAATTACAAAAAGGCAATAAAAAATCAAATCTTGATCACTTGTTCCCCGGCAACGACGCCAGAAAAAGGGGCTTGTTGATGGATAAAACTAGTATCCACCTACGATCCGCAAGCGTACGGACCTACACCTTTTTCACCACGGGATTCCCAAGGTTCTTGTCAATCCGCGGAGCAAGGGGATTACTAGCGCTTAACCAAGTACTAATCTAGTTGACTAAGGAAACCTTTAAAGAGAGTATTAATCTAAAAGTAAAGACAATCTAACCTAAGTTAATCTAAGTTAAGTTGATCAAACAAATCTAGGGATAAACTAGATGGTAAATGGGTGAACACAAGAGAGCGAGGTTAAGATAGATAAGCGTTCCCTCCCTAGGATCTAGGATAACATGGTATGCATCTACTACACGAAAGCGGTAAACCAATCTACCGGGGGTTGTGACCACGGTTTCGCCCTTTCCCTCCTCTCGTACTGTCACTACGCGAAGGTATTCGTGACTAGACCTATGATGGACACGGTATGTTGATGGAATCTATGGGAGTAGCGGATATCATACGCCCGAAAAACACGGTGGCTAACCTTAATCATCAAAGCATCATCAACATGAAAATAATAGATTGAAACCACGAATCAAGTAGCGGTCACATAGCATGTATCCATCTAATCCTAGGGATGAACGGAGACATTACCCCATCATCTTACACGGATTGAAGCACATAGGGGTGATGGAGACTCGGAGAACGTCGTCGATGAAGATGGCGGCGATGGAGCTTGGGAACACCCCTAGGCCAACAGCTTGGAGTCCTCCTCTTGCTTCCTTCTCTCCGCCGGCGTTGATCCTTGCGACGAGCTCATCTAACTCTCTCCCTCATCTTGCGGCGGCGGTTTTCTAGTGATTGGCGTCGGTAGGATGATTTGTTCGATGTGGCGGCCGACGGCGGCGGAGGCAATAAATAGACGAACACCTAGGGCAAAGGGGGGACCGAACCGACCCCGGAGTGGGCTGGGTCGTTCGACCCAGGCCGGCCGGCCCAGGCTGGCCGGCCCAGGCCCACTTCGGCCAGGTTCGGCCCCAGTTTCCTCCCCGGTTGCTTCTCGCGCGATCCCTTATTCATGTGCACTTGCATGTGGGCCTTTGACGTCATTTCCTTCACGGTTAAGGCTTGAATCCTTGCTATGCAAGCTTCGCTGTTTTCTGGTTGAGTCCCTGAAGACTTGCACGTTGACGCTTCGGTCCTCGGGTCATTTGGAGTCGTGTTCATCGCGTGTCTTGACTCTTGTCGGGCTTCATTATCTTCTCCCAAAGTGCTTGGTGAACTTATCCCGAAAGTATCCTCTTTAGCGTAGATTTCCTGCGTAAACAACAAAAAGCATTTGTGTTTGGAAAAGAGAAGGTCCATGGAGATGTTACCATCCTTTGTAATTCTTCGTTGCCTTCTTCCGACATCTCCATGTATCGATGTGGCTTTTGCTTTTGTCTTGATTTATCAATGCTCCTAAACTTCTGAATTTAATCTTGTATGCTTAATGGAGTCATTGGTCGCCCTTCTCTTCAATGTTGTCATCACCATCTCCTCTTTCTTGTTCTCATCATCTCCTTGCTGTCTCTTTTTCATGGATTTCCCCTCTGTCCAGAACAGAACATATATCTAAATATAGCTCTATTGAAAATTTTATGAAATTACCTTTCCAATGTGTGGTCATTCATCGAAAACGGAGTTCAAACAAGGGAGCTATGTCCGTTTTACTTCAGCGCTGCGTGCTGTCCAAAACTGATTTCAGGACGTGTTGCACTCGGTGATTCGGGCATAACCGCTTGTAGGAACCTCCGATTGTCTTGATTCTTGATTTGTTGGAATCGTAACTTCATGGGGCTTCTAAATATCCAAAAATATCCAGTGTTTTCCCTTCGAGACCATGCAGAATTTTGACGAGATTGGTGGCTTCTTGCGCATTGATCCGGAGATGTTAACGATCTTGATCATTCTATCTTCTAGAGTGTCATGTTGCACTTCCGTGTTGAAGATTCAGGGTCTCCCCCATGCTTAGCATTTTGCTAGTCATGGAAGAAGAAGACAAAGCACTTCTTAGCCATCCTTCAATTTCCTTGTAGTGAGAGTCTTTATCTCGCCTGTAAGACATTTTAAATGCACATTCTACCCCCAAGGTGACGGTTGGGAGTAGATAGAATTGCCAACAATCCAACAATGTCTCCAAAGATTCTTAACTTGCGGCATAATTAGTTTAATGAGGAATAAAAACCTAATGAGTGTACGTGGTGCAAGGTGTGTATGCACATGATAGGGAAGCATATAAACAAAGACAATGTTTTCACCTAGTTCTAAACACCATGTTTACAACTAGGTTGCCGAATTTCTCCATGGCCATAAAGGTTTATATATCTAGGGTTAAAACACCATGTCTATCCCTAAATCAATAACCCTTATAGCACAAGGAAAATGAAGCGCATTGCAGAGCTTATAAACTAACCAATGCAACATGAAAACATATGAAAAGCTAGCAAGGTTTATCGAACTTAATGATGATGGTCCGAAATCATGTTTAAACACCACGTTTACACAAGATCACAAAAGGAAAATGCCCAGCTGGAGCATTAACATGGATATGAAAGCATACATCATTGAGCCTTAAAACAACCAAGCCAACTATATGCAAAACATGTACATGCAAAGAAACATCACGAGGACAACAAAATGCAATGCATGCAAATAAATAAATATGAGCATGAACATGATGGTGGTTCTAAAAAGGAAATCTAAACTTAGATTAATAACCACAAGTTGATCATCGTAGGATGGTGCCATTCTTTATTCTCTCTAAGAAAGTAGTAAAAATATAAAGAAACGGGTTGCCTCCCGAAAAGCGCTTCATTTAAAGTCATAGAGCTCGACTTTCTCACATACCTTCTTTTCGTTGCATAGCCATGGTCCTTCATGCAAGAAGAAAAGGTACCAATGCAGCTTTAATTTACTTCCCATGTTGTGCTTGATCACTTATAGAAGACTTTCCCAAAGCATCATTTTGTTTCATCGTTATCTCCTCTATCATCCTTCGGTGCTGCCTTCACTCTATTATTTTTTTAATGTCCAGAACATAAAGTATACTCAAGCTCTACTCCATTGCACAGTGCATGAAATTTCCTTTCCAACGAGTCTTTATTTGCTCAAATCGGACTCCGGACAAGAGAGTTACGTCCGTTTTACTTCGGCGATGAAATCTGTCCTGAAATTTCAGAACGCGCAACGCTCAATGTTTCCTCCATAACTCCTTGCACGGGTCTTCAAACTTGTTGGTTCTTGATGCATTGGAACGGTAATTTGATGGAGCTTCTGAATATCTCATTTTCTTCATTTGTACACCTCTGACCAAGCTCTCAAATTGATGAAGACAGCAGCATCCATCGCGGGATTCGGAGAGGTTGATGATTTATCTTGCAACTCTTTTAGGCATGACTTCTTTTTTTTCATTATTCAAGCCTTGTCTACATGGTTAGTGAAAATCGGGCCTTTCCCGACATATGATTCTTTAAGGTCATTAGCTTGACCAAGCGCAAAGCATGATCGAGATTTACAAAACTTATTGTAAACATACGCGTCCATAATTAACACCACATGTGAATTGTAGCAACAAGTCAAGGTGTAAATAAAAGAACCATATGTTTCATGCATAGCACTTAGCTCATCATGAGGCAAAGGTTGTTTAGGTGTGAGATTAATTGGATCAAAAATAAATGTTTCCTCTTTTTCATTCTCAAGAAAATCTAGCCTATCAACATGATCACTATTGGAACAAGGCATAGAATTTAAACTATCATTCATACTATTGGTTGAGCATGAGTATTTGAATTTATCAACATCAATACCAATAATATCTTGAGATTTCAGCGCGTACCTTGGCCTTAGATATTTTTCAACAAGAGTGATATTTGGTTCATCAAGCGGTGTTGAAGGCGAATCGATCTCAACAAGTGTAGTTGCCTCTCCATCACCATCTTGCAATTTCTTCAACTCATCATGTGGAACATGTAATCCTTCAACTATGTATGCATTCATCTCTTCTTTGAAGTCTTCTTTATCAACCAGATCTTCATCTTCAAAGACTTGTATGTTGCTTTCTTTATCTTCCATGTACCACATGTCGTCAAGATCGCTCATTGTTGATTCACTCTTTCCTTCATCCTTGAGTACTTCCATGTCTTGATTTGCTAGTGTGTAGGCTTCAATAGCACACAAGCTATCATCTAGCTTGAGTCCTATCTCCTCCCATTTATCCTTTGAGTCACTAGGCTCATCACGGTTGTACTCTTCTCTTCCTTCATCATAAATCTTTGAGTTGTCAAACCGGTCGATCCATCCTTCATCTCCTTCTTCTCTTTCTTCTTCAAACATCTTTTGGATCGACTCTCCACTCATCTCTTGATCAAATATATCTTCAATTAGTTTGGCAACATGTCGACGTTCCTCCTTCCTTCGGTAGTTGATTAGTGGGGAAAAATCAACTTGAACCCAACCGGATTGCTTGAACTCCGCCAATGGTCTAGCATTCCACATACTTCGGCCTACATTCATGTTAGTTTCAACATTTTTAACATCCGAAATGACTTCTCTTACCTTGGGAAGTGGATCTTCAATTTCTTGTATGGTCAGCTCATCTTCCTTGACCTCCGGTTCATCTTTTTCAGAAATGTCAGCAAGCACCTTGGGCTTGCTTTTGTCATTTTGCTCCTCTCGACAACATCTTTGCCAATCTCGTATTGTTCTTTGTCCATTGCTTATCCTTTGTAAGATTTGTGCGGCTTCACTAATTGTTTTATCCATTATATCACCGCCTACACACATGCTTACAAAATGAGACGAGTTAGGGGTTAGTGAAAAATAAAAGGTATGCAACATCAAGTCACCGAAAAATCCCAAGTTCGGGCCTCGCTCAAGTAGTTCATTAAATCGGTCCCATGCTTCATCAATTCCTTCATCCTCTCCTTGCTTGAAAGTGAGCACTTGCCTCCTTAAGTCTTGAACCTTGCTTATGGGAAATAACTTCAAAAGAAACTTCTTCACTAGCTCATCCCAATTTTCTTTTGCTTCAACAGACGCAAGTGTGTACCATCTTCGCGCTTCATCTTCGAGAGAGAATGGAAAAAGATTCCACTTGAACCAAGTGGCCGGAACTCCTTATTGTTGCACCGTGTTGCATAACATCGTGAATTCCTTAATGTGTCTATATGGGTTGTCATCCTCCAATCCTCTAAATGGTTTTGTCGCCACTAACTTGATGATTCCAGGCTTCACTTCATAGTGGGTTGTAGCAAACATCCAATCTGATTTTTGCATCTCAATGTCTTCCATTGACGGCATTGCTAGCTCCCTTAGCGACATCTCTTCGTCTTCCAATGGTGAGGTGAACAAATCCATCTAGGCACAAGAAAAGTAGAAAGAAAAACAAAAAAGATTTTTATTCTTTTTTTAGAAAATAAGAGTTAGGTGTTAGTAATCAACAAAATTAAAACTAGATTAAACGTAGCAAACTGGCTTGCTCCCCGGCAACGGCGCCAGAAAAAGGGGCTTGTTGACGGTCAATAATTGTATCAAAGTTCGTTCGTGACTTTCAAGCGTACAAGTCTCCCGTCGTAGTCAAGGGACCCTTCTTCCCTCGAGTGGTGAACCCAAGGTATCGAATCCGTGGAACAAATGTGTGACGCAAAACTTAATCTAATAAAGCCAAGTAACTTCAATCTTCGATAAAAGAAACCCTAATGCATCTAAGTAAAAGACATGAAACGAATCTAATCTACTAAAGACCGGAGAAAACAAAGTAAGATTGGGTAGATAAACCGATCTAGAGGGATCGGGGTAAGCCTTTTGTTGAAGTTCCAAGCAAGAGAAGAAGTAGCAAATCGAATCTTAATACAAGCCTCTTTAAATCGTGGTTTCCCGTCCAAATCCGAAAACATCCGCCTTTCAGAACCCCCGTTCTGTCACAACGTATCCCTATTCATGCGAGGAGCTTAGGGCGAGTCAAAAGACAAGTCGAGATTCTTTCGGAAGATCCGGCGTGTACCTCTAGCCACCGCGGCTACAAGAACACCCTATGTAATCTATCTCGAGAATAGAATTGGAATAAGCAAAGCCGATCGAAAAACGAAATCTTCGAGGAAACACTTGATCGCTAGGAAAAGATTCAACTTGATAATTCAACTATAACAATGATACATACACAAGATCACCACCGGGATCCTTCCTTGATCTTGCTTCTAGCTCCGGGAACTCCGACGTGGTCTTCCGTGCAAGGTTCCCAGGTCGGCTAGGGGAACCCTAGTCAACTAGCTCGACCCTCTCCTCTCCGAGATGGTGTCCCTATCTTCTCTGCTCCTCGGCGGCCGATGACGAATTCTTCTCTGCGTGGCTCTCGGTAAGGGGGCTATAAATAGCCCAATTGGCGGCTAGGGCAAAGGAGGGGGCAAATGGGCCCTGGATGGGCCTGGGCCGACCGGGCCAGGCCGGCCGACACAGGCCCATTCGAGGCCCGGCCCAAGGGCTCCTTTGCTCTACGTCGGTTCCCTTGCTTCTCGGATGTTTCCCCCTTCGCATGTAGGTCCATGTCATCGGTTTCTCTCCGAATTGGACTCAACTCCTTGTCTTGCAAGATTCAGCACTTTTCTGGTCAGGTCCTCGGAGTCTGTCGTCTTCTCGGATCAAGTCCCTGGCTTCTTGGAGTTAAGTTTGCTTCGTTGCATGACTTGTACGGGGCTTCAAGGTCTTGTCATGAGGTGCTTGATGAACTTATCCCGGAAGTCTTGCATTCAACACTAAAACCCTGCATAAACATTAAACTCCAAAACCGACATGCACACGTGAACTTGTTATACCACGGGGGTTAGTACCAATGGATAAGGTATAAAACTCATGCCAACACCGAAGGTAAACTCATGGCTAGGTTGACGGATTTTCACCGTCAACAAGCTCCCCTTGTCGGGCATACTCCCCGGGTACCCATGCAAGGAAGGATGAAGACGAACTCCTACTAGAATTCCCCTGTAATCCTACTAGGACTTGTACCGTGTAATCATACCAGGACTCCTGCCTTGTAACCGACTAGGAACCCGCCCCCCTGGACTATATAAAGGAGGGCTGGGTACCTAGCCGGGGACCTGATCTCAACCCAACACCAAGCGCAGGGCGCTATACTTGATCCCCTAAACAGGACGTAGGGCTCACCACCTTGGCGACCCGAACCTGTATAAATCTTGTGTCCTGTGTCCTTGTGCATACCTTCGAGTTCTCGGTCTCCCGATCACGATCCCCACTGCAAAACCTACTACCTCGGGTACCCTCTTGGTAGGTTTGCCGGTCTAAAACACCGACAGCTGGCGCACCAGGTAGGGGTGATCATCACCACCGGGCGAATTCAAAGGACCCTCGTCAACAAGATCAATCTACTTGTCGACTCGCCGAGATCCATTGAAGCAAGTTTCCTTGCTCTTGTCAAAGCAGAATCAATTTTCCTACGCCGCGCTTCCGGTTGCGTCGGCACGTCGCGCGGCTCATCACGCGGCTCATCGCGCAGCTCGTCGTCGACTGCTCCGCCTCGCGCAGGCTCGTCGTCGACTACTTCGCCTCCACCGCGCGTCCGGGTGCCTCGGCACGTCACGCGGCTCGTCACGCGGCTCGTCGTCGACTACTCCGCCTCGCGCGAGCTCGTCGTCGTCGACTACTTTGCCTCTGCCACGCATCCCGGTGCAACAGCACGTTGTGTGGCTCGTCACGCGACTCGTCGCGCCGCTCGTCGTCGACTACTCCGCCTCGCGCAGGCTCGTCGTCGACTACTTCGTCTTCGCCGCGCGTCCGGGGTGCCTCGGCACGTCGCGCGGCTCGTCATGCGGCTCGTCGCGCCGCTCGTCGCCGACTACTCGCCTCGCGCGAGCTCGTCGTCGTCGACTCCTTCGTCTTCGCCGCGCGTCCCGGGTGCCTCGGCACGTCGCGCGGCTCGTCACGCCGCTCGTCGTCGACTACTCCGCCTCGCGCGAGCTCGTCGTCGACTACTTCGTGTTCCCCGCGCGTCCCGGGTGCCTCGGCACGTCGCGCGGCTCGTCATGCGGCTCGTCGCGTCGCTCGTCGTCGACTACTCCGCCTCGCGCGAGCTCGTCATCGACTACTTCGTCTTCGCCGCGCGTCCCGGATGCCTCGGCACGTCGCGCGGCTCGTCATGTGGCTCGTCGCGCCGCTCGTCGTCGACTACTGCCTCGTGCGAGCTCGTCGTCGACTACTTCGTCTTCGCCGCGCGTCCCGGGGTGCCTCGGCACGTCGCGCGGCTCGTCGGGCGGCTCGTCGCACCGCTCGTCGCTTGTCGGGCGGCTCATCGTGCGCTCGTCGTCGACTACTTCGACTCCACCGCGCGTCCGGGTGCCTCGGCACGTCGCGCGGCTCATCACGCGGCTCGTCGCGCCGCTCGTCGTCGACTACTCCGCCTCGCGCGAGCTCGTCGTCGACTACTTCGCCTCCGCCCAGCGCGTCCGGGTGCCTCGGCACGTCGGGCGGCTCGTCACGCGGCTCGTCGCGCCGCTCATCGTCGACTACTCCACCTCGCGCAGGCTCGTCGTCGACTACTGCGCCTCGCGCAGGCTCGTCGTCGTCGACTACTTTGCCTGCGCCACGCGTCCCGGTGCAACAGCACGTCGCGTGGCTCGTCACGCGGCTCGTCGCGCCGCTCGTCGTCGACTACTCCGCCTCGCGCGAGGCTCGTCGTCGACTACTTCGTCTTCGCCGCGCGTCCGGGTGCCTCAGCACGTCGCGCGGCTCGTCATGCGGCTCGTCGCGCCGCTCGTCGTCGACTACTCGCCTCGCGCGGGCTCGTCGTCGTCGACTCCTTCGTCTTCGCCGCGCGTCCGGGTGCCTCGGCACGTCGCGCGGCTCGTCACGCCGCTCGTCGTCGACTACTCGCCTCGCGCGAGCTCGTCGTCGACTACTTCGTGTTCGCCGCGCGTCCGGGTGCCTCGGCACGTCGCGCGTCTCGTCATGCGGCTCGTCGCGTCGCTCGTCGTCGACTACTCCGCCTCGCGCATGCTCATCATCGACTACTTCATCTTCGCCGCGTGTCCGGATGCCTCGGCACATCGCGCGGCTCGTCATGCGGCTCGTCGCGCCGCTCATCGTCGACTACGCCACCTCGCGCAGGCTCATCGTCGACTACTCCGCCTCGCGCAGGCTCGTCGTCGTCGACTACTTTGCCTCTGCCACGCGTCCCGGTGCAACAGCACGTCGCGTGGCTCGTCACGCGGCTCGTCGCGCCGCTCGTCGTCGACTACTCCGCCTCGTGCAGGCTCGTCGTCGACTACTTCATCTTCGCCACGCGTCCGGGTGCCTCGGCACGTCGCGCGGCTCGTCATGCGGCTCGTTGCGCCGCTCGTCGCCGACTACTCGCCTCGCGCGCGAGTTCGTCGTCGTCGACTCCTTCGTCTTCGCCGCGCGTCGGGGTGCCTCGGCACGTCGCGCGGCTCATCCACGCCGCTCGTCGTCGACTACTCCGCCTCGCGCAGGCTCGTCGTCGACTACTTCGTGTTCGCCGCGCGTCCGGGTGCCTCGGCACGTCGCGCGGCTCGTCATGCGGCTCGTCGCGTCGCTCGTCGTCGACTACTCCGCCTCGCGCAGGCTCGTCATCGACTACTTCGTCTTCGCCGCGCGTCCGGATGCCTCGGCACGTCGCGCGGCTCGTCATGCGGCTCGTCGCGCCGCTCGTCGTCGACTACTCCGCCTCGTGCAGGCTCGTCGTCGACTACTTTGTCTTCGCCGCGCGTCGGGGTGCCTCGGCACGTCGCGCGGCTCGTCATGCGGCTCGTCGCGCCGCTCGTCGCTTGTCGGGCGGCTCGTCGTGCCGCTCGTCGTCGACTACTTCGACTCGCGCGAACGTCGGGTGCCTCGGCATGTCGCGCGGCTCATCACGCGGCTCGTCGCGCCGCTCGTCGTCGACTACTCCGCCTCGCGCGGCTCGTCGTCGACTACTTCCGCCTCCGCCGCGCGTCCGGGGTGCCTCGGCACGTCGCGCGGCTCGTCATGCGGCTCGTCGCGCCGCTCATCGTCGACTACTCCACCTCGCGCAGGCTCGTCATCGACTACTCCGCCTCGCGCATGCTCGTCGTCGTCGACTACTTTGCCTCTGCCACGCGTCCCGGTGCAACAGCACGTCGCGTGGCTCGTCACGCGGCTCGTCGCGCCGCTCATCGTCGACTACTCCGCCTCGCGCAGGCTCGTCGTCGACTACTTCGTCTTCGCCGTGCGTCCGGGTGCCTCGGCACGTCGCGCGGCTCGTCATGCGGCTCGTCGCGCCGCTCGTCGCCGACTACTCGCCTCGCGCGAGCTCGTCGTCGTCGACTCCTTCGTCTTCGCGCGCGTCCCGGTGCCCTCGGCACGTCGCGTGCCTCGTCACGCCGCTCGTCGTCGACTACTCGCCTCGCGCGGAGCTCGTCATCGACTACTTCGTGTTCGCCGCGCGTATGGGTGCCTCGGCACGTCGCGCGGCTCGTCATGCGGCTCGTCGCGTCGCACGTCGTCGACTACTCCGCCTCGCGCGGGCTCGTCATCGACTACTTCGTCTTCGCTGCGCGTCGGATGCCTCGGCACGTCGCGCGGCTCGTCATGCGGCTCGCCGCGCCGCTCGTCGTCGACTACTCCGCCTCGTGCGGGCTCGTCGTCGACTACTTCGTCTTCGCCGCGCGTCCGGGGTGCCTCGGCACGTCGCGCGGCTCGTCATGCGGCTCGTCGCGCCGCTCGTCGCTTGTCGGGCGGCTCGTCGTGCCGCTCGTCGTCGACTACTTCGACTCCGCCGCGCGTCCGGGTGCCTCGGCACGTCGCGCGCGGCTCATCACGCGGCTCGTCGCGCGCCGCTCGTCGTCGACTACTCCGCCTCGCGCGAGCTCGTCGTCGACTACTTCGCCTCCGTCGCGCGTCGGGTGCCTCGGCACGTCGCACGGCTCGTCACGCGGCTCGTCGCGCCGCTCATCGTCGACTACTCCACCTCGCGCGAGGGCTCGTCGTCGACTACTCCGCCTCGCGCGAGCGGCTCGTCGTCGTCGACTACTTTGCCTGCGCCACGCGTCCCGGTGCAACGGCACGTCGCGTGGCTCGTCACGTGGCTCGTCGCGCCGCTCGTCGTCGACTACTCGCCTCGTGCGGGCTCGTCGTCGACTACTTCATCTTCGCCACGCGTCGGGTGCCTCGGCACGTCGCGCGGCTCGTCATGCGGCTCGTCGCGCGCTCGTCGGCGACTACTCGCCTCGCGCGAGCTCGTCGTCGTCGACTCCTTCGTCTTCGCCGCGCGTCCCGGGTGCCTCGGCACGTCGCGCGGCTCGTCACGCCGCTCGTCGTCGACTACTCGCCTCGCGCGGGCTCGTCGTCGACTACTTCGTGTTCGCCGCGCGTCCCGGGGTGCCTCGGCACGTCGCGCGGCTCGTCATGCGGCTCGTCGCGTGGCTCGTCGTCGACTACTCCGCCTCGCGCGAGCTCGTCATCGACTACTTCGTCTTCACCGCGCGTCCCGGATGCCTCGGCACGTCGCGCGGCTCGTCATGCGGCTCGTCGCGCGCGCTCGTCGTCGACTACTCCGCCTCGTGCGGGGCTCGTCGTCGACTACTTCGTCTTCGCCGCGCGTCCGGGGTGCCTCGGCACGTCGCGCGGCTCGTCATGCGGCTCGTCGCGCCGCTCGTCGTCGACTACTCCGCCTCGCGCATGCTCGTTGTCGACTACTTAGCCTCCGCTGCGCGTCGGGGTGCCTCGGCACGTCGCGCGCGGCTCATCACGCGGCTCGTCGCGCCGCTCGTCGTCGACTACTCCGCCTCGCGCGAGCTCGTCGTCGACTACTTCGCCTCCGTCGCGCGTCCGGGTGCCTCGGCACATCGCGCGGCTCGTCATGCGGCACGTCGCACCGCTCATCGTCGACTACTCCACCTCGCGCAGGCTCGTCGTCGACTACTCCGCCTCGCGCAGGCTCGTCGTCGTCGACTACTTTGCCTCTGCCACGCGTCCCGGTGCAACAGCACGTCGCGTGGCTCGTCACGCAGCTCGTCGCGCCGCTCGTCGTCGACTACTCCGCCTCGTGCAGGCTTGTCGTCGACTACTTCGTCTTCGCCGCGCGTCCGGGTGCCTCGGCACGTCGCGCGGCTCGTCATGCGGCTCGTCGCGCCGCTCGTCGCCGACTACTCGCCTCGCGGAGGCTCGTCGTCGTCGACTCCTTCGTCTTCGCGCGCGTCCGGGGTGCCTCGGCACGTCGCGCGGCTCGTCACGCCGCTCGTCGTCGACTACTCGCCTCGCGCGAGCTCGTCGTCGACTACTTCGTGTTCGCCGCGCGTCCGGGTGCCTCGGCACGTCGCGCGGCTCGTCACGCGGCTCGTCGCGTCGCTCGTCGTCGACTACTCCGCCTCGCGCGGGGCTCGTCATCGACTACTTCGTCTTCGCCGCGCGTCCGGATGCCTCGGCACGTCGCACGGCTCGTCATGCGGCTCGTCGCGCCGCTCGTCGTCGACTACTCCGCCTCGTGCGGGCTCGTCGTCGACTACTTCGTCTTCGCCGCGCGTCCGGGTGCCTCGGCACGTCACGCGGCTCGTCATGCGGCTCGTCGCGCCGCTCGTCGTCAACTACTCCGCCTCGCGCAGGCTCGTCGTCGACTACCTCGCCTCCGCCGCGCGTCCGGGTGCCTCGGCACGTCGCGCGACTCATCACGCGGCTCGTCGCGCCGCTCGTCGTCGACTACTCCGCCTTGCGCAGGCTCGTCGTCGACTACTTCGCCTCCGCCGCGCGTCCGGGTGCCTCGGCACGTCGCGCGGTGTCACACCCGATTTTCCGTAGAAAACCGAATGCATCTCATATGTGTGTCAGGATCACAATTTCACACATATGATAGACTCATGAGTGTAATATCACAAGACATTGCTCAAAACGTACAGAAAAGATTTATTAACTTTTATTACACTCACGAAGGTAGACACAAATGTCTTTACACGAACATCGATAACTATGAAGACGCGACTCCGTCTTCATCTTCCACAGGCTTCTGACTCGTTGATCGCATCCTCAGAACTCCTCGTAGTCGGTGAAGTGCTCCACTCCAGGGGTTCTTCTCTCGAACGGCGTAAGCAAGGATGAGTACACTTATGGTTGGTACTCGGCAAGGCCACGGGAATAACCGGAAAGCAATATTAATCCATCTTTAAGTTCAATTAATCATGTGAGGGTCCAGGCCGCTCTTGACCGTGAGCACGGCCGATCGATCGGTTTACACTCGCGAGAGGTTGCACACTTTTCCCACGGTTCGCGTAAAAGTTCCAAAGAACTTTGAACCCAACCACGCATGTGCCGATCGAGCACAATACCACACTTCCGAGGTGTGATTGCATAGGGACGCTACGAAGCCTTTACAAAGATATGCAAAAGCATCAACAACCCACGACGATTCTGACTCGGGGCGGACCATAACCCTCCCTAGTGGTCGGCACCTTAGCAAAGGCGCTACCCCAAAAGAACCGGGCTATACCCCCGCAACCCGGAGCCCCCGTGTTCCTTTCGGATAGGGTCGTCAATACAATCACACACCTAATTAATTGGCTAAGCCGAGCCATATGGACCGTGGTTGCACCGTTTTCCCCGGGTGGTTCTCCATGTTCCGATTAATTTATAGTGTTCTTGATTAAAGCATAGGTAGAAGGGTGGTTAGGGTCACTTGCCTTTCTCCAACGATAAGCTACTTTCCTTATCCGCAAAGCTCGCACTTGAACTTCCTCGAACGCGCGTTGGCTACGATCATGCAAGAAAACATACAATAAATAAAACAATACATCAAACATTACCAAAAGGCTAAAACAAGCTTTTAGAAATGACGGGCTCGGAGAGACGATCGCGTGGATACCAAGAACGCGTAAAACGGAGCTAGGATGAAAAAGTTATGGGTCCGAAACAAGGTTCAGGGACTAAATTGTAAAAGAACTGGAAGTTTAGGGGGTTTTCTGCAAGATTTCAGGGACCTAAACATAAATAGGTGTGAAACTAGAAGGTCTAATATGAAAAAGGTCAAAGGGTAGGCTATTAAACAGAAAACCTAAGAGATCAGGGGCCTAGATATAAAAATCAGGACCTAGTTGTAAGGCTTTTATATAGGTGGAAGGATATATTTGTGAATTCTGAAATCTCGGGGTCCTTTTTGCAAAACCGCCAAGGCAGCCAGCGGGTGAGCCATGGGAGCGACACGTGGCGGGCTGCGGTTGGACGTGATGACGCAAGCGATGACGTGGCGATGACGTCAGCGTGTGGACCGGCCTGGTGGACCTGGTCCACCGGTCCACCGTGGACCGAGTGAAGGGGTACGCGGCCCTTTTAATCTGAGCCACAGATCTTCATCGGACGGCCGTGGCGGCCTGTAGGCGACGGGCGGCGGCGGCCGAGGCGGCGGCGGCGGCGCCAAGCGGCGGCGGCGGCGGCTCGCGGAGGAGGCCATACGGGGCTCCCGGCCTCAGATTTGAACGCGAAATGTCTCTACGCGACGAGGGAAAGAAGGGGAAGATTACCAGGGGCTCGGAGGGAAGGGAAGTGCGCCGGCGGAGGAGATCGAGCGGCGGCTCCGGCGGCGGCGCTCCGGCTCCGGCGGGGACCGTGCCGCGGTGAGGGAGGAGGAGAGGGGAGAGGTGCGGGATGAAGAGGAGATGTTGCCCGTCCTTTATAGGGCGTAGGCAGGGGAGGGGAAAGGGCGACCGAGGCGGTGGGGCGGCGGTTCCGGCGGTGGCCGGCGCCATTAATGGCCATGGCTCGGTGCGGTGGTGGGTAGGGGAAGGGGAAGGGGTAGAGGCGGTGGGGGAGGTGCGGCGGCGCATTGAAGAGGGAGTGGAGGAGGTGGACGGGCGCGGGGAGCCGGGGGAGGCGGCGCCGGGGGGGGGAGACCGGCGGCGGCGCGGGGGATGAAGGGGGGGGCGCGGCGGTCCTGAGGAAGAAGGTGATCCCGACAGGTGGGCCCCACCTGTCGGCGAGAGGGAGAGAGAGGAGAGGGAGGGAGGCGGCGGGGTGGGCCGCGTGGGCCGAAAGTTGTTGTGGGCCGGCGGGAGCTGGGCTGGGTTGTAGGTTAGGTTAGTTTGATTTGTTTTTTTTCCTTTTCAATTCCATTTTCAACCTTTTAAATTCAAAACTTTTTCATCTTTTCAAATTGAAATTTTAACACAAATTTATTCAAATATTTTAAGACTTTTAGAAAACCTTTTCAAACATTTTTTTTAAAAAACAAACTTTCAACCTCTTTTCATTTTTTTTAATTCAAACTTTTATTCCAATTTTCACAACTATATTTTTTTTAAGGACTTTTCACAAATATATTTTTTTAAGACTTTTAAAATCACACCACAAACAAAACTCATGCATTTCAACATGATGCTCAACCACTTGGGTGATTCTAATTATTAATTGTTGTTTAATTTAATTAAAGGCACATTTATTTATTCAAATTTATTAAATCCTTAGAAAATAAAACTAAACCTTGTTTCTAGCAATATTTTATTGTGATGGAATTTTCGGGTGTTACAAATCCTACCCCCTTAAAAAGAATCTCGTCCCGAGATTCGGAGGGATCGGGAAACAAGAGGAGATACAAGATGTCTTGAAAGATAACGGTTTACTATCACAGAGCTTGTTCACTTCTCCTTCTTCTTCGGGCTTGTAGCGGCAAACTCAATCCTATCTCCTTGCGGGGTAGTTAAGAGCACCGACTTCTTGGCACACAAAATGATTCCATCATGCTTGCTTAACCAATCCATACCAAGAATCACATCTATTCCACTTTGGATGTTAGAATCACTAAGTCTCGCTTCAAAATCTATCTCTCCGATCTTAAGATTGACCCGTGGGCATACATAGGTGGATTTCATTTCACCGTTTGGGGAACCGATTAGCAAATGTGTCTTCATGGAACTCTTGGGTACATCATGCTTTGTCACGAATCGTTCGGTAATAAATGAATGTGATGCCCCGGAATCAAATAAAGCTGTTGCAGTACGAGTTGATAAGAAACGTACCAAGCACAACATCTTTGTCTCCTTGAGCTTCTTCGACCGTCACATGGTTCACCCTACCATGCATATTGTTCTCGTTGACCTCTCGTTATCTCTCTCGGGGTGTCCGCATATTACGGCGAGGGCAAATACTAGCATAGTGTCCCAATTCTCCGCAGCTTGAAGCATCCACCGGGGTGAACCGGAGTAGTGTTCCTTCCGGTGCACCCGAGCGATTCCGATGAGGATTTGGAGCCCGAGGTGTCATTGGGTTGGATTCTTCGGGTTCATCAAACGAACGATAGAACGGTTGATTCCGTCCATGGCTTCCGCCCGGTGTGCTAGAACGAAACGAGAGAGTCTTGCGATGAGTTGTAACGAGGGCGGGTGTTCCGCTTGGATTGACCTTGAGGTTGAAACTTGCGCTTCGTTCACGAAGTTCCTTGCGTTTATTCTCCAAGCCTATAGCCTTATTGAGCAACATCTGAAAGTTAAGAAATGTGTGGCTCTGCAACTGATAGTTAAGTGGCCCTATCAATCCATCGAGGAAGCGTTCTTGTCTCTTGGCATCCGTGTTGACTTCATCTGGTGCATAGCGGGACAAATGAGTAAACTGATCCAGATACTCACTAACTGTCATGTTGCCTTGCTTTAGAGCTAGAAATTCCTTCTTCTTCAGCTTCTTCACACCGAACCGGGATGTGATGTGTACGAAAACTCTCCTGGAACTCCTGCTAGGTAATGGTGTCGGCAGCAGCATGTGCGACGGTGTAAGCAACCCACCAATCAGCGGCTGCACCTTCCAGACGTCCTGAGGCATACAAAACCTTCTCACGATCATTGCATTGGGTGATATTTAGCATCTTGTTGATGGTCTTGAGCCAATCATCGGCATCGAGGGGATCCACTGAGTGAGAGTAAGTGGGCGGGTTGTGGCTCATGAATTCTCTATGCTTGTTCACTGGTGGTGGAGGTGGTGGGGGTCCTTGTGGTGGTGGCTGGTTCTGCTGGGCTCGTAGATTCTCGGGACGCTGGCGGTGAGGTTCTGAATTAATTGCATCTGTTCCGTAAAGAACTGCTGCATCGTGGGATCCATCGCTAATTCTTGTGAAGGAGGGAACTTGATTCAACTGATTGATGACGAACGGAATATCCTGTCCAGCTCCTGACCTGATGTTTACCATTTGATTGTTAGAGAGAGAAGTTTTCCGATAGGAAGTTGAATTGATAAAGGTGAATCAGAGAAAAGGGGCTAAGATTCAAATTTTAACTTTAATTATTTTATTGATGTATTTGTGGCCATCACTCCACAAAAACATTCCAATCAAGTCAAAGATCCAAATCATGCATGTTTACAATCAACAAGCATTCACATCGCACGTCCTCACAAGAACGGCTCTATCGAAACGAAACTGGTAGAAGGGTAGGCAACCTAAGAATCTATCCTATAAAACACGTGTGGTAGTTCAAGGTGGAAGAACAAGAATCAGATTCAGTATAGAAGAAAACAAAAGATTTGATTTTGATAAAGAATAAAGAATAAAATATTTTTTTTTATGCGTAAGTAAGATATTTTGAATGCTGGAAAGGCTTTCTAGATAAAGAGTCCTTAATTTCGACCATTTCTATCTGAGGCTGCGTCCTACAGTCAGCAATGCTCTGATACCACTCTGTCACACCCGATTTTCCATAGAAAACCGAATGCATCTCATATGTGTGTCAGGATCACAATTTCACACATATGATAGACTCATGAGTGTAATATCACAAGACATTGCTCAAAACGTACAGAAAAGGTTTATTAACTTTTATTACACTCACGAAGGTAGACACAAATGTCTTTACACGAACATCGATAACTATGAAGACGCGACTCCGTCTTCATCTTCCACAGGCTTCTGACTGGTTGATCGCATCCTCAGAACTCCTCGTAGTCGGTGAAGTGCTCCACTCCAGGGTTCTTCTCTGAACAGCGTAAGCAAGGATGAGTACACTTATGGTTGGTACTCAGCAAGGCCACGGGAATAACCGGAAAGCAATATTAATCCATCTTTAAGTTCAATTAATCATGTGAGGGTCCAGGCCGCTCTTGACCGTGAGCACGTCTGATCGATCGGCTTTACACTGCGCAGGTTGCACACTTTTCCCACGGTTCGCGTAAAAGTTCCAAAGAACTTTGAACCCAACCACGCATGTGCTGATCGGGCACAATACCACACTTCCGAGGTGTGATTGCATAGGGACGCTACGAAGCCTTTACAAAGATATGCAAAAGCATCAACAACCCACGACGATTCTGACTCGGGCGGACCATAACCCTCCCTAGTGGTCGCACCTTAGCAAAGGCGCTACCCCAAAAGAACCGAGCTATACCCCCGCAACCCGGAGCCCCCCGTGTTCCTTTCGGATAGGGTCGTCAATACAATCACACACCTAATTAATTGGCTAAGCCGCAGCCATATGGACCGTGGTTGCACTGTTTTCCTGGGTGGTTCTCCATGTTCCGATTAATTTATAGTGTTCTTGATTAAAGCATAGGTAGAAGGGTGGTTAGGGTCACTTGCCTTTCTCCAACGATAAGCTACTTTCCTTATCTGCAAAGCTCTGCACTTGAACTTCCTCGAACCGCGCGTTGGCTATGATCATGCAAGAAAACATAAAATAAATAAAACAATACATCAAACATTACCAAAAGGCTAAAACAAGCTTTTAGAAATGACGGGCTCGGAGAGACGATCGCGTGGATACCAAGAACGCGTAAAACGGAGCTAGGATGAAAAAGTTATGGCTGAAACAAGGTTCAGGGACTAAATTGTAAAAGAACTGGAAGTTTAGGGGGTTTTCTGCAAGATTTCAGGGACCTAAACATAAATAGGTGTGAAACTAGAAGGTCTAATATGAAAAAGGTCAAAGGGTAGGCTATTAAACAGAAAACCTAAGAGATCAGGGGCCTAGATATAAAAATCAGGACCTAGTTGTAAGGCTTTTATATAGGTGGAAGGATATATTTGTGAATTCTGAAATCTCGGGGTCCTTTTTGCAAAACCGCCAAGGCAGCCAGCGGGTGAGCCATGGGAGCGACACGTGGCGGGCTGCGGTTGGACGTGATGACGCAAGCGATGACGTGGCGATGACGTCAGCGTGTGGACCGGCCTGGTGGACCTGGTCCACCGGTCCACCGTGGACCGAGTGAAGGGGTACGCGGCCCTTTTAATCTGAGCCGCAGATCTTCATCGGACGACCGTGGCGGCCTGTAGGCGACGGGCGGCGGCGGCCGGCGGCGGCGGCGGCGCCAAGCGGCGGCGGCGGCGGCCTCGCCGGAGGAGGCCATACGGGGCTCCCGCCTCGCATTTGAACGCGAAATGTCTCTACGCGACGAGGGAAAGAAGGGGAAGATTACCGGGGGCTCGGAGGGGAAGGGAGGTGCGCCGGCGGAGGAGATCGAGCGGCGGCTCCGGCGGCGGCGCTCCGGCTCCGGCGGGGGATCGTGCCGCGGTGAGGGAGGAGGAGAGGGGAGAGGTGCGGGATGAAGAGGAGATGTTGCCCGTCCTTTATAGGGCGTAGGCAGGGGAGGGGAAAGGGCGACCGAGGCGGTGGGGCGGCGGTTCCGGCGGTGGCCGGCGCCATTAATGGCCATGGCTCGGTGCGGTGGTGGGTAGGGGAAGGGGAAGGGGTAGAGGCGGTGGGGAAAGTGCGGCGGCGCATTGAAGAGGGAGTGGAGGAGGTGGACGGGCGCGGGGAGCTGGGGAGGCGGCGCCGGGCGGGGGAGACCGCGCGGCGCGGGGGATGAAGGGGGGGGGCGCGGCGGTCCTGAGGAAGAAGGTGATCCCGACAGGTGGGCCCCACCTGTCGGCGAGAGGGAGAGAGAGGAGAGGGAGGGAGGCGGCGGGGTGGGCCGCGTGGGCCGAAAGTTGTTGTGGGCCGGCGGGAACTGGGCTGGGTTGTAGGTTAGGTTAGTTTGATTTGTTTTTTTTTCCTTTTCAATTCCATTTTCAACCTTTTAAATTCAAAACTTTTTCATCTTTTCAAATTGAAATTTTAACACAAATTTATTCAAATATTTTAAGTCTTTTAGAAAACCTTTTCAAACATTTTTTTTAAAAACAAACTTTCAACCTCTTTTCATTTTTTTAATTCAAACTTCTATTCCAATTTTCACAACTATATTTTTTAAGGACTTTTCACAAATATATTTTTTTAAGACTTTTAAAATCACACCACAAACAAAACTCATGCATTTCAACATGATGCTCAACCACTTGGGTGATTCTAATTATTAATTGTTGTTTAATTTAATTAAAGGCACATTTATTTATTCAAATTTATTAAATCCTTAGAAAATAAAACTAAACCTTGTTTCTAGCAATATTTTGTTGTGATGGAATTTTCGGGTGTTACACGCGGCTCGTCACGCGGCTCGTCGCGCCGCTCATCGTCGACTACTCCACCTCGCGCAGGCTCGTCGTCGACTACTCCGCCTCGCGCAGTCTCGTCGTCGACTACTTTGCCTTCGCCGCGCGTCCCGGTGCCTCGGCACGTCGCGAGGCTCGTCGAGCGGCTCGTCGCGCGCTCGTCGTCGACTACTCCGCGTCGCGCGGGCTCGTCGTCGACTACTTCGCCTCCACCGCGTGTCCGAGTGCCTCGGCGCGTCGCGCGGCTCGTCACGCGTCTCGTCGCGCCACTCGTCGTCGACTACTCCGCCTCGCGCAGCTCGTCGTCGTCGACTACTTTGCCTCCGCCGCACGTCCGGTGCCTCGGCACGTCGCGTGGCTCGTCACGCGGCTCATCGCGCCGCTCGTCGTCGACTACTCCGCCTCGCGCAGGCTCGTCGTCGACTACTCCGCCTCGCCCAGGCTCGTCGTTGACTACTCCGTGCGCCGCGACTTCGTCCCGCGGCCACGCTGGCTCTACTTCATCCACGCCGTGCGTCGTGACTACTTGTCTCGCGGCAACACTGGCTCTACTTCGAGTATGCCGCGCGCCGCCACGACGTCGTATTCCGGTCGCATCGCGTCGACCTTTCATCTTGACTAGTTTTCCAAACTAGTCGAGAACGGCAGTCACGCCCCCAACAACTAGTCGGAATCAACTCTGACTAGTCAACTTTAACAACAACTGTCGCGGCTCCATCGCCGACCGCCACGGCTTCATCATCAGTCTGCCCAGGCAGCAACAGCTAAGTCATTTATTTAAATGATTGCTATTCTCTTGGCTTGTTCTCCTCATCATGTAGGACTACTTGCTGACTACTCATTTGTGTATGCTTCTCGGTGGGTTTTCACGGGAGCTACACTCTGCTGACTATTATTGGGGCATATCAATCAAGTCGCCACGAGTCTACTTCATCAACTCGAGGGCTATCCCTAGGAGGCAGTTTCTAAAGTCCGCTACGCGCGGCAATCTAAAGTCAACTTCTACAGTCGCATTCTATAGTCCGCTCCGTGCGGCAACTTAAAGTCGACTCCGGTCGCATCTTCGCCTGCTTCGATGGCATACTACGTGTGTAAGCTTCGATGGAACCTAGCTGTAAGCAGCCCTCGGGTCCTGGCGACGATGGAACCTAGCTGCACGTGGTCTTCATGCTCTGTACCATGGGTCCAAGTACCCTAAGTACTCACGCTCCGCACCTTGGGTCTGAAATCCATGGCCCGGGTACACAGGTCGACTCCGGTCGCACCCTCAAGCCCGCTCTGGCGGCAATCGTACCTTGGGTCTGAAATCCATGGCTCAAGTACTCAAGCCCACTCCGGTGGCACAAGTCGACGCTAACGGTCGCACCCAAGCCCACTCCGGTAGCACAAGTCGACGCTAACGGTCGCATCCAAGCCCACTCCGGTGGCACAAGCCGACTTTGGTCGCAATCTTAAGCCCGCTCCGGCGGCAAAACTACTCGTTTTCTCTGATTTTTCATTTGCTTTGGCTTTCCGGAAAGTGCTTTTCGTTTTTTGCATCTTAAGTCCACCCCGCGTGGCACAAAGTCGACTATTCTAGTCGCATCTCAAAGTCCGCTCCGCGCGGCATCCTAAAGTCGACTTCTAAAGTCGCATATCAAAGTCCGCTCCGCGCGACACAAAGTCGACTTCGGTTTTCAAGTCACATCTCAAAGTCCACTCCGCGTGGCACAAAGTCAACTTCGGTTTTCAAGTCGCATCTCAAAGTCCGCTCCGCGCGGCACAAAGTCGACTTCGGTTTTTAAGTCGCATTCTAAAGTCTGCTCTGCCGGCATCTAAAGTCGACTTCGGTCACAACTAAAGTCCGCTCTGCCAGCATCTAAAGTCGACTTCGATCGCAACTAAAGTCAGCCCTGACGGCATGATTACTTCTCAAGTTCCACGGCTCGATGCCAAACTACTACTCGGAATCTCTCTAGCTTGGGGGCTGCACTCAAATTACTACTCGAGGATGACGCCAGTAGACTTCGCTCGCTCTCAAGCTCGGGGGCTCGCACCAATAACTACTCGACGTGGCTCATACGGCTCTCTTATCTCGGGGGCTACACGCTGCAGGAGTACTCGGATGATGGCTTCCGCGAACACTAAAGACCCTTGGATTGATTACCTAATCATTTCTAGGCTTGGGGGCTGCTATGCTACACCCATCATTCAATTTTTTCAAGACGGAAGATTCAGAATCAAGATTGACCCTCAGCTAGAGTCTGCAACTCAACCTAAGGCTCGGGGGCTACTCCATATGGAGTGCAATTTTGCAATTGCACTTCCATATAATCTCGACTTCAAGACTGATGAACTGGACCACCTTCCAGCCTTGTGGCAGTTCAAGTACTATTGAAGACTTCTCCATGCAGTACTCGAGGACGCTCAAGAACTACTCGAAGAGGCTTCAAAGACTACTCGAACTACTACTCTCGACTACAATGTGCTCGGGGGCTTGTCGGGCATACTCCCCGGGTACCCATGTAAAGAAGGATGAAGACAGACTCCTACTAGAATTCCCCTGTAATCCTACTAGGACTTGTACCGTGTAATCATACCAGGACTCCTGCCTTATAAGCGACTAGGAACCCGCCCCCTGGACTATATAAAGGAGGGCTGGGTACCTAGCCGGGGACCTGATCTCAACCCAACACCAAGCGCAGGGCGCCATACTTGATCCCCTAAACAGGACGTAGGGCTCGCCACCTTGGCGACCCGAACCTGTATAAATCTTGTGTCCCGTGTCCTTGTGCATACCTTCGAGTTCCCGGTCTCCCAATCACGATCCCCACCGCACAACCTACTACCTCTGGTACCCCCTTGGTAGGTTTGCCGGTCTAAAACGCCGACACCCCCTAAATCTCAGCAAAGTCGGGTGCAACAAGGGTGTATGACAAGATAAAAAAATGTGTGATGCATATGACATGAGTTATCACAAACAAACAACGAAACACAACAGAGGTGTGTGCTGTCTGGGGCAAAACTAGTCAGACTGGTTTAGGAAACCGGTCAGACCGGTTTCACCCAATCAGTACACAAAACAAGGTAAGCTCGAAAAACAACTCATCCATCAACCAAACATGCATCACAATCTAACATTAGGTCACTAAGAGCATTTAGATTACATTACACACATTGTAGCACACAATACAAGAGTTCTCAAGTCCAACACATAGATAAGGTTCAACAGATAATTATTACAGATCCAAGTTCTCTCAACAAGTCTCTAAGATAAAAGGATAATTGGATACAAGAGCTTGGGAGTGCTCAACACAAACCGGTTAGACCAGTTTCACCACTTCAGCACAGAAAGATGAAGCTTTAATCTTCTTTTCTTCTCCCCTTTTGTCATCTATCACTAAAAACTTGGAGAAGATGTGCTGTTGAGCTTCACTGATCACCATACTCGAAGGAGCAACGTGCGGAGGAGGGTAGTCTAAGAGAGAGATTTTAAAGATTAGAGTTAAAAACTTGAGAAGAAATGGTTGATTCTTAAAGTATAAGAGTTAAAAACGCATCATACCATCGAGAATGCCAAAGAGTGACTGATAAACTTGAGACACAAGATTTTGTCCACTTGTTGAAGGACCAATAGGAGGTGGTGGAGGAGGAGGCACTTGATATCCATAGTGATGAGCATATTGTTGAAAATAACTTTCGAAGCCCAGCTGTGCAACCATGCTTTCTAATGAGGGGATCTCGGGCTCTTCCGTCTCGGGAGAGGGTGGTGATCTAGGAAGTTTGAAGCCATGGTGATTGTGCAACATTTTGAGTGTGTCCTTCATTTGCTTTCTCTCTCTTCTAGACCTCTGCTGCTCAACCATTATGTCCCTTGGACTCCTACACATCGATGTGAAAAAGTTCATGAGTCGGCATATGGGAGAGGGTGGCTTGTCTCTTGGCTGACTGCTGCCAGCCACAAACCGGTCAGACCGGTTAGGTCTCTCCAGTGGCTCCAACTGGCTGCTGCTGCTCTTCTCACTGCTCTTCTCCTTCCTCCATTTGTATCTCGTCATACCTTCCAGATGAGGGAGTACTTATCTTTTTGGGTGCCGGGATTCTGAAGGGCTCATGCTTAGCATCCTTGAGAAACTTCCTTTTTGACACTTTTCAATGATATGCATAATATATGGTGCATAGACACACAACCTTTGGGGCTCTCGCTACTGGTCTTGATCTCCTCCCAAATGAATTCACTCACTGAGAATGGAAGTCCGGGAGGCCTCATTTGAATGAGCAAGTCCTTAGCATAGTTGGAGATATTCGCCGGGTTGCCGCCCCTAGATGTGAGTGTCACCCGAAACATGCATTTAAGCACACTATAGTAGGTGTAAAGCCCCGCTGCATAACCCACATTTGCTTGCTTGTTTCTTGGGCATATGAACTTCATCTCTCTAGGCTCCATTGAACGGGTGCCACGGTGAATGCAAGAGAGAGACACATCCGTCAGGCTAGCTCCAAGCAATCTAGCAAAAAGTGTGAAATGTACAGTGTATCTAGTTCCTTCAGTCATCCAATGCATCCTCCTTGCACCCTCGTTTTCCTCAAAAGCTACAGTGGCATATAATTGTGCAATGATCTCGGTGTTCCAACTGTGCCCAAAACCCATAAGTGGCTTAATCCTCAGAGCAGTACAAACCTCAATGATATATCTGAAAATCACATTGTTTGTCTTCTCCATATAGCCCTAATCTACCCAACGAGCCTTTGCAACAATGCCCTTCTTTTTGGCTGTTGACGGTGAAATTCCGTCAACCTAGTGATGAGTTTACCTTCGGTGTTGGCATGAATTTTATATCTTATCCATTGGTACTAACCCCCATGGTATAACAAGTTCGTTTATGCATGTCGGCTTTGGAGTTTAGTGTTTATGCAGGATTTTAGTGTTGAAAGCAAGACTTCCGGGATAAGTTCATGAAGATCCTAGTGACAAGACCTTGAAGCTCGGTACAAGTCAAGCAATGAATTAAACATGACTCCAAGAAGCCCAAGGACCAAACTCGAGAAGATGGAAAACTCCGAGGACCCAGTCAGAAAATTGTCGAATCTTGCGGGACAAGGAGCTTCATCTATCTGAAGAGAAATAGATGTCAAGGGCCCACATGCAGTTGGGGGAAGACTCTAGAAGACTCGGGAAGCAACACCAGGCAAAGGAGGCCGCGGGCTGGGCCGAAGTGGGCCCAGGCTGGCCGGCCCGGTCGGCCTAGCCCACTTCGAGGCCCAGGCGGTCCCCCTTTGACCTAGCCGCCAATCAGGCTATTTATATCCCCGAGGCCAGGCGCCGCGCATCAACTCATTCACCATCTGCCGTCGGGGAGCAGAGAGGAGAGGGACACCATCTCGGAGAGGAGAGGGTCGGGCTAGTTGACCAGGATCTCCCTAGCCGGCGTGGGAACCTTGTAAGGAAGACCACGTAGTTGTTCCCGGAGCTAAAAGCAAGATCAAGGTAGGATCCCGGTGGTGATCTTGATTCATGTTACATGTATTATGTTGAATTATCAAGTTGCAATCCGATTTCTAGCGATCGAGTGTTTGTCCTGTGACTTTGATTTCAATCGACTTTTCGTATCTTAAGATCTATTCTCGAGATAGATCATCGAGGGTGTTCTTCTAGCTATGGTGGCTAGAGGTACATGCCCGACCTTCTGTGAGATTTCAACTTGTCATTGGACTCGCCCTTGACTAACCGGCACGAATAGGGATGCGTTGTGACAGAATGGTGGCTCCAAAAGGCGGGCGTTTTCGGAGTCGGACGGGAAACCGTGATTTAAAGATGCTTTTTATGATATTGAACTTGTTTACTTCTCCTTTGTTCGGAACATCAACGAAGTCTTGATCCAATCTCTCTATATTGGTTTATCTACCCCCTCTATCTCTTGCTACCTCCAGTTTTCATAGATTAGATTCGTTTTCATGATGTTCTCTAGATTAGATGCATAAGATACCCCTTTGAAGATCGAAGTTCTCGGCTTTATTAGATTGATTCTTGCATCGCTTATTTGTTCCACAAATTCGATACCTTGGGTTCACACATGAGGGAAGAAGGGTCCCTTGACTACGACGGAGGACTTGTCTGCTTGCAAGTCCGATTGAAGTTTAATACGAATATACACCGTCAACATTGGCTATCTGATGGCAGTGGAATAGTAGTCCTGCTAAAAGAAGATGTGAAACCTGTAATCAATCCCACTAGCCATGTCCTTGGGCTCACCATAGGGCCACTCCCTTCTCTTTCTCCTTGCTACCTTAGTCTTACCCATGCCAAGATAATTCACCATGCGATGAGTGTCTGGATTGACTGGCCTCCTAATCTGAAGCAAGAGCTGCTCCTGACCCTCTGCTTCTTCTTCCTCTTCTCCTCTTTCCCTTCCACCATAATCCTCTTCCTCATCGTCGTCGTCATTATCATCATCATGTGCTGGTCCTTTCCCATTCCTAAATTGCATTATGTAGTTGTCATCACTCTCTTGATCATCCTCACCAGAAGTCTCATGCCCTTCCTCCCCAATCTCATCCACAAGACTCAGTTGAGCTGCTCTAGGTATCTTAGGCCTCAAGATAGGACCACTGGAGCTACCAGAGGCTCAATTGAATTGGGATCATCTTCCGGCTCATCAACCCTTTTTTTCTTCCTTGTCCTTGAGTAGGTCTTCGAGAAGTCTGACATGTGATTCCTGACCACAAACATGTGATAAAGTAGATATAAGGTCCATAGGAATTGATTCGATACTCGATGATAATTGAAATTGAATTTTTGGACAAAATCAGGGTTGTTGTCTTAATAAAACCGATCATATTAGTTTTAGAAACCGATCAGACTGGTTTCGCTGGATGAAGCCCTAGATTATGGAATTCAAAATGTAGCCATCCAAATTGATTCAAAACTTAGAGATAGCTTCTTGGGCATACTAGTTGATGATTGCTCAAAGGAATCCGAGAGATATGCATGGATGTTGACGGTTAATAATTGTATCAAAGTTCGTTTGTGACTTGCAAGCGGACAAGTCTCCCGTCGTAGTCAAGGGACCCTTCTTCCCTCGAGTGGTGAACCCAAGGTATCGAATCCGTGGAACAAATGTGTGACGCAAAACTTAATCTAATAAAGCCAAGTAACTCCAATCTTCGATAAAAGAAACCCTAATGCATCTAAGTAAAAGACATGAAACGAATCTAATCTACTTAAGACCGGAGAAAACAAAGTAAGATTGGATAGATAAACTGATCTAGAGGGATCGGGGTAAGCCTTTTGTTGAAGTTCCAAACAAGAGAAGAAGTAGCAAATCGAATCTTACAAGAAGCGTCTTTAAATCGTGGTTTCCCGTCCAAATCCGAAAACATCCGCCTTTCGGAACCCCCGTTCTGTCACAACGTATCCCTACTCATGCGGGGAGCTTAGGGCGAGTCAAAAGACAAGTCGAGATTCTTTCGGAAGATCCGGCGTGTACCTCTAGCCACCGCGGCTACAAGAACACCCTATGTAATCTATCTCGAGAATAGAATTGGAATAAGCAAAGCCGATCGAAAAACGAAATCTTCGAGGAAACACTTGATCGCTAGGAAAAGATTCAACTTGATAATTCAACTATAACAATGATACATACACAAGATCACCACCGGGATCCTTCCTTGATCTTGCTTCTAGCTCCGGGAACTCCGACGTGGTCTTCCGTGCAAGGTTCCCACGTCGGCTAGGGAAACCGTAGTCAACTAGCTCGACCCTCTCCTCTCCGAGATGGTGTCCCTCTCTTCTCTGCTCCTCGGTGGCCGATGACGAATTGTATGATGCGTGGCTCTCGGTCAGGGGGCTATAAATAGCCCGATTGGCGGCTAGGGCAAAGGAGAGGGCAAATGGGCCCTGGATGGGCCTGGGCCGACCGGACTGGGCCGGCCGGCTTGGGCCCATTCAGGCCCAGCCCGAGGCCTCCTTTGCTCTACGTCGGTTCCCTTGCTTCCTGAATGTTTCCCCCTTCTGCATGTAGGTCCATGTCGTCGCTTTCTCTCCGAATTGGACTCAACTCCTTGTCTTGCATGATTCGAAGACTTTTCGGTCGTGTCCTCGGAGTCTGTCGTCTTCTCGGATCAAGTCCCTGGCTTCTTGGAGTTAAGTTTGCTTCATTGCATGACTTGTACGGGCTTCAAGGTCTTGTCATGAGGTGCTTGATGAACTTATCCCGAAAGTCGTGCATTCAACACTAAGACCCTGCATAAACATTAAACTCCAAAACCGACATGCACACGTGAACTTGTTATACCACGGGGGTTAGTACCAATGGATAAGGTATAAAACTCATGCCAACACCGAAGGTAAACTCATGGCTAGATTGACGGATTTTCACCGTCAACAATGGAGCTAAGATATCGAGCAAAGAAAACTTTTAAATACCTTGAGAGGATGGGAGAAGATGAGTTGAGCCTCGAAAACAGTCTCCAATCCGGTCAACCCGAAGATTAGCACTTGAATCTCTTAAGCTCCCAAAGGGAAACCTTTTCCTCGAGCCTTCTTCAAGAATCCATGGTGGGGGAGTGAGTGGAGAGTGAGGGCATGGGATAGAGGGAGGACCATGGGCTAGGTCTGGTTGGAATGAAATAAGGAGATGAAAGAGAATATTCCACACGAGATACCATTAAAGGGGTGGACCGAGGCCAACCGGTCAGACCGGTTTCCCTCAGGAAACCAACTGAAGATAGATTCTGAGATATTGAAGTTTGTTCCAAGAACTAATATTAGAGATATGTTCAAGAGGTGTCCAAATATTAGTTTCTTCTCTGAAAAATCTAAAGCTTCAACTCTTTTCCCAAAAAAACATTTTCTCCACGAGTGGTGATTAGAAGGAAAGATAAAAAATTGAAAGAATTTTGCTCTTTTTCCTTTTGAGATAGATCTAGTGACATAAAGAGATGAAGAGATGAACTTTAGTCACTAGATAACCCCCATAGAGAAATTTTTCCAATTAGGTCCAAAAGCTCCTTGATACTTCCAAGAAACTGAGAGAGAGAGAGAGAGAGAGAGAGAGAGAGAGAGAGAGAGAGAGTGAGAGAGAGAGAGAGAGAGAGAGATGTAGAATATATTGGACTTAAGAAAATCTCACCACTTTTGACAAGCCATCAATCAAGCAAGGTTAACTATAGTCACAAGTTGGTCAATCGGGTCATAAAGACCAAAAACCAAATATTTCCGAAAATCACACATATACTATCATGCTAGTTGTATTATCCAAAATCTAACCTATGTCACACAAACATGTGGCTAAACAAGTTTTAGGACCATATTGGGATGTTTAACTCATGCCTCTCACATTATAACAAGCATTGGACATAAAGTCAATATAAAGGTAGGCATCAATTAAATATCCAATAGGCACACAAGAGAGAACCTTAAAAAGACCACATGCTGTCGTATGGACATCCCTGTACCCACTACTCTGGTGAGTACCAGGACCGACTACTCGGTGGGCCCATGGGGCTACTCGACTTGTGCTACACGGTACCTGTTGGCGTGGAGCACAAGGACTACAGAGGAATAGTACTCGGTTAGGAAGTTGTACGTGTCCGGATGCATGCAAAGTACTCCTAGCCGTACACGACTAGTACTCTCTCCTCAAACCGACTTGTAACCCCGCCTCCCGGGCTATATAAGGCAAGGCAGGGACCCCTCTCTCATCATCCGCATCATCTTGTAAAACACACCCAATCAATCCAGAGTTACGCAACATACTAGACGTAGGGTATTACGCACATTGCAGCCTGAACCTGTCTAATTAAATTGTGTGCCACGTGTCTCTTCCTTCGAGTTACCAATCTCGACGAGGCCACATTCATCTACCTCAGGTACCCCCCTTGGTAGGTTGCCGGTCTAAAACACCGACAGCCGGCATGCCAGGTAGGGGTTCTCGCCGAAGATCTCATGGCGAACTCGACGGCTTCGATCATCATCAAGCCAACAGTCGCTATCAACCGCGGAGACACCTTCGTCTTCGGCTCCTGGGTTTGCAACGCTGACGGCGCTGACTTTTTCCAGCACCACCTCACCATGACGCCGAACTAGAAGACTGGACTCGTGACACTACCTGGAGTTGTCACGGGCACGCTCACCGAGAAATTCGACGAAATTTCGCTCTATAACCAACAAGCTGACTTCGAGTACGGATCCACCTCCAACTCGAACTCGATGTCCCCTTGGATCATCGCATGCGAGCCGGCTCCTGAGCCATCGTGTGAGACTGTCCCACTCCACGAGCACTTCCCATACGGTCTCTGCAACACTAGCAGGGCCCACGCAGAAGCTCTCGCTACACGTCGGGCTGGCAAGGAGATCGCCTCCGACTACTCTTCGGACTCCAACCACGCCTCTGGCTACTACTCGGACTCTTCATACGAGTTCGACTTCGGGTCGGACCCTATCGAGCCCATGTCCGAGATCAACACCACAGAGGAACCTCTGTCAGGCCCCGCTACTGGCTTGGTCATAACATCTACTTCTGCCAGAAGATTCGTCTACTGGCTCGATCGCAAGCCCGTAGACCTAACAAACGACAACTCATGCTGTGTCACCTACCTCGACTCACTTCCTTTCCAGGAGGGAACCCCAATGGCTCCAACTGAGGAGCATACGTCAACCGAGGTGGCGACTACTGACTCCAGTCGGTACTCCTGACCGCCAACTCTTCATGGCTGTTGGCGACACAGGACCTTCAGAAACCCGACCCGGCTGATACCATGATGACATCTCAGAAGACGAGGTGTCCGCCAACATGCCCGCTGATGAGACATCTCCACGACATGAATGCCCGGCGTGACCGCAACAGGAAGCGAAACGAACACCACAGACATCTCCGAGAGACTCTCCCCATCCGGAACCTCAACGAGGCTCTGGATCAAGTCACCAACCGGGTGCACACCACTCCCGAGCAATGCCTTATGTCTATCACCACGATAGCACGTCAGGCTCAGGGGGTCCACGCGGGCGAAGTCATCGCCAAGCTCACCGAATACGCCTACTTCATGAGGGTCGACAACAGGGTCACCCAAGTATCCCCTCTTAGAACTCATGAACCCAGACACCATGAAGCTAACAGTCGCAACCCAACAGATGGTGGACGCAACCGTACCCGCGGAGAACAACCACCAAACCCCAACCTCTCTAGGGCCTCAGCTGGAGGACCCTCCCAAGGTGACAACAGCCATGGCGGCGCCGGCGGTAGCCGCGGCGGTAACCGCGGCGGTGCTAGTCGCGGTGATGGCGGTAGCGGGGGCAGCAGCGGCGGGAGCTCATCACATGGCGCTGGCAGAAGAGCCGGTGGCGGCGGCGATCGTGGGAGCCGAGGCCACGCGAACAACCACGTCACCGGCAACTCACGTGGTGGCTACGACGCCCGCCACATGATTGTAGATATTCGTCGCAAAAAGGCTACAGAAGCAAGCGACAATGACGACTTCCCCGCCTACTCTGCTCGGCTTCGCGATCTACTCCTCCCCGAGAAATTCAAGCTTCTCGGGATCACCAAGTACGACACGAAGCAAGACCCAGTTCAGTAGCTTAGGTGCTATGCCCTATCCATTGAAAACGCTGGTGGCAATAATGACACGAAGTGCCTCTACTTCCCCTTCTGCCTGGACCAAGCCCCACTCACCTGGCTCGAGTCCCTCGACAAGAACTCGATTGGTGAGTGGGACCAGCTCAAGGCTTAGTTCACAAGCAACTTCGCAAGCGCCATGGGGCGCTCGGGTACCCGCATGGACCTAGAGATGGTCATGCAAGAACGAGGCGAGACACTACGCCAGTACATGTGGTGCTTCTTCGACAAGCGTGCGATTGTAGTCGACGTCACCGACAAGGAGGTCATTGATCTCTTCCAAGACGAACTCTACCACCATCATACCTTCCAAGACTTCGGTCGCCACAGCCCAAGTTCTATCACCAAGCTCAAAAACATGATCACATCATGGGTCGACGAAGAGGATAAGGCGAACGCCAAGTACAACTCCATTCACGGCAAGAGCAAGCACAACATGTGTGGTCGCAGCAGCAGCAACAACAACAACAAGGATCAGGGGGTCGCAACAACAACACCTACTCGGGTCCTAATCGCAAGCGCAAGTGAGAAAACATAGTCGCGGCTATTCAACACCCACTGAAAGACAACTCGAAAAAGACCTCTAGAGACTTCAAAGACTTGCTCAAAGAGAAGTGTCCGTGGCATCAGGAGGGCACCAACACCACTGAGCAATGCTACCAACTCCGCCGAGCACTCAAAGACACTCCAGACCCACGGCCTCCTCACGATAAAAAAGGCAAGAAGAAAGTCGACGAAGGCAACATTGACTTCTAGCAACCCGACAAGACGGTGAACGACCTCTTCGGTGGACTACCCACCAGAGGGTCTCAGAAGGCCACCCGGCTGGAAGTCTTGAACATTGAACCAGCGACACCGACACCTCTAAGATGGTTGGAGATACCCATCACCTTCTCCCATGCGGATCAATGGACAAGCTTCTCCGAGCCAGGATGTTTTCCACTCGTCCTGAAACCAGTAGTCGCGGGCTCCAGACTCAACAAGGTGCTCATCGACGGTGGAAGCGAGCTCAATGTCCTTTTCACCAATACCTTGAAGAAGATGAAGCTTGACATCACCAACATGCTCACCAAGAGCGCGTCGCCCTTCTACGACATCATCCCCGGTAACGTGGCCATCCCACTAGGCTCGGTGGCCCTGCCAGTTACCTTCGGGGCGACAAGGGAGAACTACCGCACCGAGTACATCAAGTTCGAGGTTGCAGACTTCGAAACCTCCTATCATGCCATCCTTGGCAGACCAGCTATCGCCAAGTTCATGGTGGTACCCCACTACACCTACTTGGTACTCAAGATGCCAAGTCCTGCTGGAGTACTCACACTTCAAGGGGACTTGAAGATATCCTTTGAGTGTGACACTGAAGCTATGGAACTCGCTACGACCAATCAAGTACCCAACGCAATGATGGAGATCTTTGCTGCATCCAAGAAGCTCGCTCCAACTGAACTCGAGATCCCAGAAAAGACCGATACAACCAACTAGCCTCAACCATCAGAGGAAGTGCAAGTGAAGGCCATCGACCTAGGGACGGGTGACAGCAGCAAGACTACCAAGACCGGGGTGGGTCTTGACCGAAATAGGAAGACACCCTCATTAGCTTCCTTCGGGCTAACCGAGACATCTTCGCATGGAAGCCAACGGACATGCCAGGGGTGCCCAGGAGGCTGATCGAGCACTCACTCAATGTCGATCCTAAAGCTACCCCAAGCAACAACACCTCTGCCATTTCGCTGACGACCGTCAGGATGCCATCAAGAAGGAACTCACCAAACTACTCGCGGCCGTCTTCATCCGAGAAGATTTCCATCATGAGTGGCTCACCAACCCCGTCCTCGTCTGCAAGAAGAACACGAACAGGTGGAGGATGTGCGTTGACTACACCAACCTCAACAAGCACTACCCCAAGGACCCTTTCGGGTTGTCGCGGATCGATCAAGTTATCGGCTCCACGACGGGCTGCGACCTACTCTGCTTCCTCGACTGCTACTCCGGGTACCACCAGATCGCCATCAAGGAAGAAGACTAGGAGAAGACCGCATTCATCACCCCGTTCGGCGCCTACTACTACATGACGATGTCGTTCGGGTTGAAGAACTCCGACGCCACCTACCAGCGAGCTATCCAGGCCTGCTTCAAGAAGTAGTTCAACAAGAATGTCAAAGCCTATGTGGATGACGTGGTCGTCAAGACCCGAAATTTTGACACACTCATCGCCAATCTTGAAGAGACTTTTGCATCTCTGCGAGAGTACCAGTGGAAGCTCAACCCTAACAAGTGCGTCTTCAGGGTACCCTTAGGGAAACTACTCGGCTTCATCATCAGCTATCGTGGCATCGAAGCCAACCCCGAGATGATCTGTGCGGTCGTGGGTGTCGTCGCGTGACCGGGCGAGGCTATTCACCCCGGGATGCCTGGCGCCTCCTCCGAGTAGTTCGTTGGTGTCTAGGTTCGCCCAAGCACTTGACCAGCCCACCATGCTAAGGCCCAACTGTAGGCCGGAGCTCGTCGTAGGGGGTGCTTGAGTGCCTCGGGCGAAGCTTATGTGTGGCAGAATTGGAGATGATGGTGATAGGACAGTCGTGCAGCCGGAAAGTCTTGCATTATGGCTCTTGTCGGGGCCAGCTGCTTGCAGGCCGCCAGCTGGTGCACCTGCATGGTATGGGAAATCGGTCCCCCACGCGTCAAGGACCGAAGTGCTACGAAGGAACACCCCCAAGGATTAAAGCATAAAAGACCGAACTTCATGCGCTGAACAATCAGATGGCGACTAGAGAGGGGGGGAGTGAATTGGAGCCGGTAAAAATTCTTCTCAAAGAACCCGGCCTATACCCTAGACAAATCCCGGTCACACACGAGCGATGGATCGAATCACACACCAACCGCCAAGACAACAAGGTTATGGATCAACCTCAAGTCTTAGGAATGATTCCTTGAAGCACACACGGAAGCACGAAAGAAGGAGGGAGGAATTGAACCAAGGAACAAAGCTACCACGCACTGGCGGACTGTCCGGCCAGGTGGGGCAGACTGTTCGCAAAGGCCGCACGGACTGTCCGACAGGGTATCGCAGACTGTCCGCACCCGTGCCACGGACCGTCCGGCCTAGTGTCGCGGACCGTCCGTTAAATCCAACAGAACCTCCTGTAGTGAACCCCGAAAAATGGACCGTCTGCGGGGAGCACGCGGACTGTCCGCCAGGCACACGCGGACTGTCCGCCCGGCACACGCGGACCGTCCGAAACCTCGTCCAACGAAAACTCAAAGCCATGATGGATCGAAAGCGAAAAGGAGGAAGAACACGAAGAACACACGACGAACAGCAGGTCGTGGACCGTCCGCCACAGGCACGCGGACTGTCCGCCCCTTACGAACAAAGCTGAAAACTGCTCGACCCCGAAGGTCAACTCCTCCAATCCATCACCGGATCTCCCAAATGGTAGAAGCTTTTGAGACAAGGGTTTGGGGACATGATAAGCGTCAAACAAAGATGCTATACCCCAAAAATTTTGCCTCCTAACTCCCTAAATCACTGGGAATCGCGGATCCTTTGAACACCACCAAAAACTAGAGCTCCGACCGAAAATCATTGAATCGAAGTGGTTTCCCGGCGTTTGAGGGCACAAGATCAATCCCAAAGATGCACAAGACATCCATCCATGTTTCCCTCAAAGAAACCCAGGGAGAAACCCACTATAATCCACGAAAACACACCAAGAACAAAGGCACCAAAACAAGCATGTAAAGACCACGAAATTCACAACGCCGAATCTTCTATACAAACCAGGAAAGATTCACAAGGTCTAGCATGCCGCCCTAGCATCCATCCCTCTCAACAAATCTCTCATGAAGCTCTCATGCTAGCCTAGAGAAAATTGAGAAGAAAGTGTCTACCGAAAATGAGAAATGGGAGGGGAGAAATGAAACCCTAAGTCGCGGAGCCAAAGAGCCATCCACACACACTCATGGCTTATATATCGGGTCCCGCCGGTGTGGGAAATGACTCGACTACCCCTAACTCAACTACTGGCGAAACAACCCACGCAGGGGCATTTATGTAATGTTTGTGGGTCTTGCCATCGGACGGTCACGCCTTCGCCGCACCCCGCGTCCTCCTGACGCAATCCATGCGATCCCACCGCATGTCCTCCGCTTCGAAGCATCCCTACATGCCCGGATCCCGTCTCCGTCGTGTTGGGCCTTCGGACTTGGTTTTGAGGCCCAAACCAAGAAACCGTCCTCAGATGGTTTTGTGGGCAAACCACCAAACCCCGCGTGCTCGGCCCGGCCTCCCGCCAAGCCTCTTGACTCGACCGCCACCGTGCACCGGCTTGATCGTCCATGACTTCGTCTTGCTCGTCTCGCCACCATGTGGCCTGCACCTAGTCCCGCCGTCCACCGGGTCCCTCGAACCGAGCCTACTTGTCTCTCCATCTCCCGGAGACCCCTCAAGGCTGAAGACCTTTCGCTCCCGTTCTTCACATGCAACAACACGAACTAGGTCGCAGCCTACACCTGCGCACTGAGCCAAGAGTCAGTCCAACACCCGTTGTCGATCACTCATCACTGAGGAGCGGTCATCCACCGACCACCGGGACACTCCTGGTCCTCAATCTCCCCCTTGATGAGTGCATTGACAACACACAACGCGAAATGAAATTCAGAGAAAGAAAGTAAGAAGAAAGAAAAACAAAGAAGCGCAACTCATGACCAAAACCAAAGAAAGGCAAAGAAAGGTCACAAGCCGAGCAAAGCACAAACTCCACACCGAAATCAGAAAGAAAGCTCCCCCTGAACAAATGCAAGCTCCCCCTGAACATGTGGATGCAAACTTCCAAATTTTAGATGCATTTTTCTGAATTTTTCATTAATCTCACTTCACCTCTTCTCCCTCTTATTGACAATGCATGAATCAAGGTGAAAATGCAAGAATGTAAGACAAAGCATATAAACATCTACATGAGCTTCTCAAATAGACCAAATCTAGTGTCAAAGGCTAGAAGTGAGACAAAGAGCACATATATGGATCATAACATAGTCAAAGCATTGCCACAAATAATATATGAAAATATAGGCATGTGACAAAGCAAATTTTCAGATTTAAGCAGTTTTATTAAAAGATGGCTCACTTCAAATGTAAAGGCCTATCCATGTCATATTCTAGCCAAAAACATGCATATCATGCAGAGATCATACAAGGATATCCAATTCTCAACAAAGGATCATTGCAAACACCCATAAAGCAAAGCATGTCATGTTAAAGCTCATGAGCCATGTGTCCACTTCGGGGAGACTTCTCCACTGGTGAACATCATGCAACATGTTTTGCACCCATGTGTGAAAGATAAAACATTTTAAGCATAAACATGATGGATGGATCATTTTTCGAGCATAAACACTTCTTTTCAAGATTAATTCATTTCATGGTACATGAAGTGCCTTTGCGGCAAAAAGAAGCTTATGCTCCTCCATGAATGCAACATAGGCTAAACATTCACAATGATATTCGACCTTTGGCCCAAATGCAAGAAAAAGACATCCAAGCACAATCTAAGCATAGAAAGCACATTTAGACCAAAACGTGACATGGATACACTACTACACATGAGTGGAGCACATTTCATCAAATTTAGTCAAGATTAGCATTTGATTCAAAAAGGGCTATCTCACAACACATATATCTCAAATATTCCAAGAGCATAGCCTCACATAGCCATTTCTCCACACACATGACCAATATCTCACAAGTAGCCAAAGAAACTCAAATAAGGCATATGAAAGAAGCTCATCATCCTAAAATGCAATATGATACAAATGCAACATGATATATAACAAGATGGCTATCCTACCATGGTTTGTACATCAAGCAAAGCATGTATATACATCAAAGTAAACATGGTATGATACATATGGTACAAAAAGAAAATCCCCCAAGAATCAACTAGAAAGGGCAACAAACCCCAAGTTCCCCCCGCAAGCGCAAAAATGTAGCTTGGTCGAGAGGCTTTGTAAAGATGTCTGCAAGCTAATCTTGGGTAGGGACATGACTCAGCACAATGGTCCCTTTCTCCACATTGTCTCTCAAGAAATGATATCTCACTTCTATGTGTTTGGTTCTGGAATGAAGCACTGGGTTTTTCGCTACACTTATGGCACTAGTGCTATCACAAAGAAGTGGGATATGGGTGCACTCCTCACCAAAGTCTCTCAATGTGTATGAAATCCACAACAGCTGGGAACAACAACTCGCAGCTGCAACATACTCTGCCTCGGTGGTGGACTGAGCTAAACTAGACTGCTTGCGGGAAGACCACGAAACCAACGAAGACCCAAGAAACTGGCAAGAACCAGAAGTAGACTTCCTCTCGACTCGGCAAATAGCAAAATCCACATCAGAAAAACCATGTGTTGACGCAAGATGTACACCTAGCGCCAAGCACACAGCAAGCCGAACAAGCTGGCTTCAAACGTGCAGAGAATCATGAGACGTGCCAGTCAAATTTCCCTGAAAATTA
The DNA here is from genome assembly GCA_947561735.1 of Cenchrus americanus. Taxonomy (NCBI): domain Eukaryota; kingdom Viridiplantae; phylum Streptophyta; class Magnoliopsida; order Poales; family Poaceae; genus Cenchrus; species Cenchrus americanus. Next base: position 197,932,371 of record OX387242.1, read on the forward strand.
ACAAAAGACAAAGTAGTTAAATACCAAAGCTTGGAACTTGCCGGGTGGTACCAGACAGTTCCATATTTACGGCTACAAAGCCAAATGGGATGACACATAGCTATAGAAAGCTATCTACCAATAAACAGAAACCATTCGGGAGCTTTAGAAAGGAAAAAGTAACATAGCTGAATGGACGACGTAAGCATGACGACGATCGGTCTTTATTTGGACAAAGATGCGCGTGCGCAAGACCGTGACCGATCCCCATGATGATCAATGTTAAATAAATAAATAAAGTAAAGCGCGAGCATAAACATGTAATAAACAAGCATGCATAGATCCAAAGCACTAGTCTACCGCATGTCTAGGTGCTTTAAAACCCGTCGGGTACGATGCCAAACAAATCTTTCCACCGCATGATACAACTTGCATGGTAACAAGACTACTTGCATCAGATCTAAATCCACCGCATGATACTAGATATGATACAAGGTTGTCGGTACTCACGGAGGTCGACGGATCGATGAACCCTCTCGAAGAACTCGACGACACGACAAATGGACTCTAGGGTTTGCGTAAAGCCGGTTTGTATTGAGAATGATTACGTATATCTGTTACATACATTCAGGGCTCATATTTATACCCTGCCAAGCACAACCTTGAATGGATTCGATACCTAATTTATCTCTAAGCTTGATCGCTTATCCATCCATTCGTCCTTCCTGCTTGAGCCACGTCACCGTACAATCCCGCAAAATCAGCTCAACTGTTCTCTTGCCGAACAGAAGCAGATAGCCGACCGCGGATTTTTCTGCCGAATGTATCTGAAGAAACCTTCCTTCCGCCAGACGGACTCCTCATCGAGCTAGACCCACAAGTCAGACTCCTTACCAAATTTTGGTGTTAACACATGCCCCTTCAATTGCGGGATAAAAGTGATTTTATTCAGGAATTGACTCCAGCCACCAACGTCTTCAAATCGAATCTGTTCAACACCTATTCTCTCTCTTCGCAATCCGCCGGAATCTTCATCTAGATCCAAACCCTAGATCCCCTTGTTCTGAGCTCGAATCCCTAATGGCGGCTCAAAATCAAGCTGCTCAGGTAAATTCCCCTTCCATAAGCTTCATTCGGCATTTAGGTTTTCAATTTTTACCTGAGATCTCTCTTTCGCTTTCCTTCAGGAGCCTTCCACCGAGCTTTTGATTCGTACCGAGCAATTCAAGATCCTACTACCTTGGTCCTGTGGGAACCTCTGATCCTCGAGATCTTATTGTAGCCGAATCTCGAAGGATCCCCTTCAAAGCGGCTCTAACCACACCTCCTAAGTGGCAGGATGCTTTCAAGAACTGGCCCTTGCCCCCAATCGCAGGCTGGAAAAATTGGTACCAGAGGATCCTTGCAGACAAAAGCGCCAGGACCCAGAATTGGGATACCCTCCGCATTGCTCAATGCTTGGAGTTATCTTTGGCCGAGACCACCAAGAACGAAGACCTCTTGATAGCGGCTTGCCACTTCTGGTCAAATGGCGTCAACGCCTTCCTCTTTGGTCACGGCCCAATGTCCCCAACTCTGGCCGATGTGTATATGATCACCGGCCTTGACATTACATGATCTGTTCACCCCTGGGATTTCAAAGGCTCCTCAAGACAAACAGGGGTGAAACCACGGAGCGGATACAAAAACTATATCCTGAACCATATGAATGATGGCCCCCTTGGTGAAGTTGAATACAGGGCGTTTCTGAACATGTGGCTATGCAGGTTCATCTTCTGTGGTAAAGCCAATGAGCCTACCCTAAATCATATTGCAATGGCTTCACACCTAGTCAATGGCAATCGCTTCCCTCTTGGGAAATACCTTCTAGGCAGTGTGTATCATATGCTTCATCAAACTGTCACCCAGATGTACACTAGCCAGAGGATAGCATGTCTCAACGGTCCCTGGTGGTTTGTTCAAATGTGGCTGCAGCTGCACATGCATCAGATTGTTGGTGTTGATTTGAACACCGGTTCTTCCCTTCATCCAATCATCATGAAGGGGAACCCCAAGCCACCGAGGATGCCGGACTTATGGAGAAGCCGCTTCAACCGTCCTCATCAAGCGGAATGTCGGCCCGGCTCTTCGAGCTCTTCTTCAAAGGTTTCCAAAATCCTCTCCTCGGCTCCCTTATTTGGATAATGACAATTTGACTCTCCCTTGTGAGTTCTCCTTTGAAACTGAACGCCAAGATGGAAGATTCTCGGAGATCCTCAATATCATTATCCGCCCATGCATTCTGCCGCCGAATTCGGTGGAGGAAGGCCGAACTATAGCACTTATGAATATTATCGGCCCAACATAATGGCTCGGCATCTTGGATGTGGCCGGATGCCCCCAAGATCGTTTCGCATGAATTCCTCAAGCCGCAGAGGAAATCAAAGAACTTACTCAAACTAGTAGAGTCTTTCGCATGTGTGTGCGGTCCTTCCGTTTACACCTGGCCTTTCATACCCACAACAATAACTCACCCCACCTTCAACTCCTGGTGGCAAGAATTCCATGATCACATCTTCAGTGAGCCTGTACACTTGTTCTACACAGAGTTGATGCCTGATTTCCAGCCAACTTCAGAGGTAATATGATTAACCCTTAAATCAGACATTTCCTCTTCCAATCATGATTCTGATTTTATTTTTTTTGCCCTAAGAACACAATGCCTGCCCCTCTGGCCAGGGATATTGCCTACAATGCAGTAGGCCCAATCTCAGCATTGGGATTCAAATCACCAACCCCCGGCTCGCTTAATGGCTAGGTATGCCACAACAGACCCAACTCTGTCCAGCCTTACTACTGACAGGAGGCAAGGCTTGTCTCTGATTGCTCCTCCAAATGCCAAGAGGAGAAGAACTATCAAGAAAGTCCTTGTTGAGGTAAAATTTCTTCCTTTCTCGATCACGGGATTACTCTATTTCTGATAAATCATATCTTGTGCATTTTCAGACTAGAACTCAGCAATCCTCAGCTTCAGAACCTGCCAATGCTCCATCCACTGGTATGACCTTTACTGTCTTTTTCTTGAGGATGAACACTAGCATTCATTCCTAATTTGGCATTTGCAGAAGAAACAATGGAGGATCAACTTGTGGACGTCCCAGTGTCTCAACAAGCAAGTCCACCCAGGGTTGAGACACATGTCCAAGTGGAAATCTCATTTTCATCAGGGACTCAATCACCCCCTGTTCAGACAGAAGCACCAAACTCTCCAGAGATGAGTTTCCCAATCCAACCAGAGCCATCAAGTCCTCCAAAGGCTCAATCACCCACTGGTCAAGCAAAAACATCAACCCCAGCAGAGGTGAACCCATCTCTTCCTCAGCCAGAAGCTCTTGAGTTGCCAGAAACTGCATCAGCGCCCTCTCACACAGAAGCTTCAGCTTTTCCTGGAACACCCCCTTCACCAGTGGCTTCCCCTGAACAAAATCCTGCTCCAGTTCAGGAAATCAGACACGAGGTACTTATTTGCACTCAACCCTGCTATTTTTACTTTCAACACTCCTGACTCGGCAATATTGCTCTCTTAGGATCAAGCCCCATCATCATCAAGCCCATCAACGGGGAACAATCCAGTTGCCGAGGCGAGGGAAAGGGTACCTCAAACCTTGTCAGAGGAAGTGCAGGAAAAGCTCAAGGAGATTTTTGCCTGGCTGCAAAAAGATGCGCGAGATCAGTTCAAAGATCTCGATCACTTTGAAGAAATGCTTGAATCCATCAGCCAAGAACTCCCTGAGGACATCAATGCCTCACTTGCATCCATCTCCGGTCTGGAAATTCATTATGTGCCCATAAGACAAGCTCAGAGAAAGATGTCCTCCCGCCCAGCCGTTGAAAAGAAGAGGGCCAGAGCTGAACAAGCCGTGAAGGGGGCACAATCTCAGACCGAGAACCACAAAGATACACTGGCCAAACTGCAAGCTTCTCGTGAATTGAAGATCGCCAGAAAAGCCTCTTTGGAGGCAGAACTGAGAAATTTGTCAGCTGAAATAGAGGCCGATGACAAGAAAATGGCCGAGCTCCCTGGATTGATAGAAAAGACCCAAGAGGCAGCAATATCGGCCATAGCTGAGGTTAACCAGTGTGATGCAGAACTTACCACCCTGTCCAGCGCCCAGAAAGATTATCAAGAGAGGATGGACAATTTTCGCCAAGCAACATCGAATGTCCGTGGTGTAATTGCGAAATATTTGAACATCTAGATGTTTCAATCGATGTGTAACCGAATTGGTCGCTCTTGTAACATTTGTTCTTGCAATTTTATTTCCTTTTTCTTCTGTGCATTATTAAATGTAATGCTGAACGACCCATTCGGCAAAGAAATGCCAATACCCGAATGGCACTATGACTCCCCCTCGGTAGAGCCGCTCCAACCGAATATGACTCAGCCTAGAACTCCAAACGACCCATTGGCGGACTGGTCAAGGAAACCTTTCTACCTTCCGATTTTCTTGGGATATGCGCCACGATCCAGAGCCACGACTTGAGGCCACGATCTGTCTTGCCAGGCCTATAAATGAAACCGTAGGTGCCCCTAGCTCTCCACCAAGCCTTTAGCTCTCAAATCTTTGCCAATCTCAAGTCTTCTTCTTCTTTTCCAAACAGTGCACATCCCAGAGAAGCATGGTGCACAGCCTCAACCGACGCCGCGCCTCTGATGAGGCGGAGGGGAGCCGCGCTAGTGTGCGCCGGAGGCAATGATCGTCAATTCCTCTTCTCTGATTCATCTTTGATCTCCTTTTGTTTTGACGGTCATCCTTTTTTCAGGTTGATTCAATGGAATCCATCACCCGCGCCGGCCGGTCAGCCCCTACCGGACGACTCCTCGGAGTCCGATGGTCACTCCCCCGTGCCCTACGGGGAACTCGACGCTCTCCGCTTCAAGGCGATACTGGAGGTGGCCCAGCGCGAGCTGGAGGAGGTCTCCAAAAAGGTTGGCATAGCCGAGTTGGAGTGGGAAGACCAGCGCAAGCAGCTGCTGGAGACCATCGACGGTACGGCCCCGACACCGCTCTTTGATCCAATCCGGCCTTCGACGCTAATCCCCCTTTTTCTTGCACTTTGCAGCCTGTGATGCCGAGCTCAACCAGCTAAAGATGCTGGTGGAGCAACTGGCCGATAAGGTGAACGCCCGCGGAGACACGCCGGCGGAGCGCCTTGCTGCGGTGGAGCACCGCGTGGATGAAGTGGCCACCCATGGCGTCCGCTTGGCACCACTTTGGGCCTGGCCGCCATGGCGACGCACACCGACGTCGACTACTCCACCAGGCCGCGCGGCTTCCGGGGCGGTGCGCCAGAAGACATCGAGGAGATCGAGCTCATCTTGGAGCGCCTCGATGGCCATGGCGACGCCATTGCCGAACTCACTCATCCCCAATCTGTGTTGAACAGGCTCTTTGACTAGATTGTATTAGGGATGTTTGAATATCGGCAATAAATAAAGAACTTTTGAATTTTGTGCTTGCACTGCGATGATTTTCTTCATGTTTGCATCTGTGAACCTTGTTTTTCCTTAAACGTATTCGGGAACTAGCTTGAGTCGAACACGCGAGAACGGATGCCCCTTGGCACAAACTCCACAGAAGATCCCTGAATCGGCAATCCGTAAGCACTGTTCAAGCGAAAACCCTTCGCATTCGGGAAGAAATCCCTGCCGTTTGGTATTCCAATAGTGCACGCCGGCCAGTCATCACTCCCAATGCACCCCCTCGGTCAATAAAATAGCCTACTGAGATGCCCTGCAAATCCACTCGCACACTCATCCATCACTTCTGATTTCCTCCCCTGTCCTCAGAAAAAAACCCCAAGGCCATGGACAAAGGCAAGCAACCCCAGGAGAGCAAAGACTCCGAAGAAACGCACGATTCGAGAGTGAGTTTTCCCTTGATTTACTCCTTGTTTCCCATATGATCTTGCGCTTTACCTCCTCTCTTCCTTTCCTCTTTCAGCCTTGATTTGCTTCCTGAAGAAACCATCGGGACCGAAGACATGCCTGAGTACATCTCCTCCGATTCCTCCCTCGAAGCAGAGGACGCCACGCCTGAACAGAGGACCAGCCATCAATTGCGCCTCCGCGTTCGGCACCTGGAGCATGACCTCAGGGACATCACCGCTCGTTGCCAGGCCGAACGCGAGCGTCGTATGGCTTTGGAGGCATTAGTGGGAGGTAAATGTTTCTGACCCCTTCTTGACTTCGCGCTCACATCTGGATTTCTTGCCCCTAACACCCACTCCTCTCCGTTTCGTATGTCTCGACGGTACAACAACCTGAAAGTGGCTTGGGACAGCTTGGTGGAGGCCGTAAATCATGGTCACCCCCGTGCATTCCAAGTTGTCGTCACGGTGGTCCTGGAGCAACTGAAGAGGGAGCAACCGAAGAAAAGATTGAATCATACTTTCGCTTCTTCCTCCAGGCCTTCTGCTTCCCACCCCCTTGAAGTCCTGATCACCAAGGTTGTTGGATGTAAACCTGCAAGAGGCAGTTGTAATGTAGTTTTGTGCTAAGGGCAATGCATTTAGGCACTGGCCGTTCCTTCTGTTTGTGAATTTTTGTTCTGAAGGCGGCCTCGTTCTTGAGCGCCGGCTATTTCCTGTGTCAGATGCATGTAATCCCACTGCTGGTGATCACCGATCGATTTCAATACTAGGATAATATTTCTTCAAATATCTCCCATTTATTGCAGCGGAAAACTCTTCTCCTAGTAAAGTTTTCAATATGTATGCATTACCAGGGACGCATCTGACCACGCGAAAGGGCCCTTCCCAGTTAGGGGACCATTTGCCGAATTCGCTGTATTTGGTTCCAATCGGCAATAGCGCTTTCCAAACCAAATCCCCTTCTGCAAATTGCCTGACTTTTACCTTCTTGTTATAATACTTGGCAACCCGCAGCTTGTTCTTCTCGATGTTTTCCAGGGCCCTGAGACGGATCATGTGTAAATCCTCTAGCTCATCCATCATTAGGCCACTGTAATCTTTGGAGCTTAAATCTTTCTGTAACACGATTCTCCTCGGAATCCGATTGCATCTCCCAAGGTAGAACCGCATGATGCCCATAAACCAATTCGTAAGGAGAAGTCTTTGTAGCTCCATGAGGGGCCATTCGGTAAGCCCATAGTGCCTCACTGAGTACCGAATGCCACCTCCTTGGCTTCTGGTCGATCTTCTTTTGTATAAGCTTGATCATGATCTTATTAGAAGCCTCTGCCTGACCATTAGCTTCGGCATAATTGGGAGAAGAATTAAACAATTTGATTCCCATGCTTTCGGCAAATTCTCTGAACTCCAGGGACACGAATTGGGCCCCTTGATAAGTTGTGATTGTCTGAGGGATTCCAAACCGATAGATGATGTGCTCCTTGACAAATTCAACCATGTTTTCCGACGTCACCTTCTTCAGTGGGATCACCTCAACCCATTTAGTAAAATAATCTGTAGCCAAAAGCACAAACTTATGCCCCTTGCTAGATGGTGGATTAATCTGGCCAATCAAGTCTATACCCCAGCCCCTGAATGGCCATGGCTTGATAATGGGATTCAATGCTGACGTGGGGACTCTTTTAATGTTCCCAAACCTCTGGCAGTCTTGACATCCCTTGTAATACTCAAAGCAATCCTCTAATATTGTCGGCCAAAAGCACCCAGCTTGCCTGATAACCCATTTAATGCGGTAGGCCGATTGGTGTGCTCCACATATCCCATCATGCACTTCACTCATCATCCTCTTAGCTTCTTCTGGACACAGGCATCGTAACAACACCCCATCTAATGATTTGTAAAACAAATTGTCATCCAGAAGAACGAATTTTATGGCCTTGTACCTGAGCTTCCTAGAGACCTTCCGGGATGGATCTTTCAAATAGTCAACGATCTCTTTTCTCCAATCATCCTCCGCGATATCCGTTCCCAGTGCACATACATCTGCAGCGAACGCTTCTTGACTCTCTTTGTAAACAGAGGCGCTCTGAGCCAACCTGTTCGCTTCTTCGTTATGTTCCCTAGGAATATGCTGTAGAGTTACCAACGGAAAGCTCTTCAAGATCTCCCTGCATTCTTCGTAGTAACTCCTTAGTGCTTCACTTTTGCATTCGTATTGGCCGTTCAATTGCTTGATCACCAACTCTGAATCTCCATAAACCTCAACTGAAACGGCCCCGGCTTCTCTCAACTATTGAAGCCCCCGAAGTAATGCTTCGTATTCAGCCTGATTATTTGTGACAGTGGGCTGTATAGGGATGGCAAATTTAAACATCTCACCTCTAGGCGAAATTAGTAGAATCCCTACTCCCCCACCTTTACCACATGATGATCCATCAAAAAATAAAGCCCAAGGAGTAATTTCAAGCAAATCAATTGATGGATCTCGATGTTCAGTTATAAAATCGGCAATGATCTGTCCCTTAATAGCTTTTGCCGATCCGAACTTTAACTCAAACTCTGATAAAGCCAAGATCCATTTGCCAATCCTACCATTCAAAATTGGCATAGATAACATATGTTTTATTACATCGAACTTGGAATACACAGTGCATTCGGCATTCAACAAGTAGTGAAACTTTGTACACGAGTAGTATACGCACAGGCACAGCTTCTCTGCAGCCGAATACCTGGTTTCAGGATCAAGTAATTTTTGGCTAAGATATGCTACTACCCGCTCCTTTCCTTCGAATTCTTGAATAAGGGCCGATCCAATGGTTTGGGTATAGGCCGCCACGTACAACTTGAAAGGCTTATCCAGCTGAGGAGGGACCAGCACTGGTGGCTCCTTCATGTATTGCTTGATCTCATCAATAGCCTTTTTTTGTTCGTCGCCCCATGTGAACTTCTGATCTTTCTTTAGCTTCAGCAATGGAGAGAACGGCAAAACCTTCTGTGACAGATTTGAAATGAATCTCCTTACGAAATTAATTTTGCCGAGCAGCGATTGTAACTCCTTGAGATTAATTGGAGGGACAACTTCATCAATGGCCTTCATGCTCTTCTTGCCATCCTCAATCCCCCCTTCGTGGACCAAAAATACCAAGAATTCTCCAGCTGATACCCCAAAAGCGCATTTGTTTGGATTCATCTTTAAACCATGCTTTCGAGTGCACTCCAAGGTCCTTTTCACATCTTCCAAATGTGTGTCATGACTTAGGGACTTGATCACGACATCATCAATGTAAATTTCAACAACTTTGCCGATCAACTCGTGAAAGATGTAATTCATGGCTCGCTGATATGTTGCACCGGCATTTTTCAACCCAAATGTCATGACTATCCATTCAAACAGGCCTATATGACCAGGACATCTGAAGGCCGTCTTTGATATATCTTCTATTGCCATAAAAATTTGGTTGTATCCCGCATTGCCATCCATGAAACTGATAACTTTGTGCCCAGCAGCGGCGTCAACCAACAAATCGGCAACAGGCATGGGGTAACCATCCATCGGAGTAGCTCTGTTCAAATCCCTGAAATCTTTGCAGACCCTCATCTTTCCATTCTTCTTGTAAACAGGAACAATGTTAGAAATCCACTCCGCATATCTGCATGGCCAAACGAAGTTTGCGTCAAGCAATCTTTCAACTTCTTTCTTCACATCGGCCAATACCTCATCCTTGTAGATTTTCCGGGGTGGTTGCTTGTATGGTTTGAAACCAGATTTGATTGGCAACCGATGCTCAACGATGGAGCGATCCAAATGCGGTGCATCTCCGAATAATCCCGTGCGAAGCAATCCTTATATTCCTTGAGTAGCTTGATTAATTCCTCCCCGAAGTCCGATTGCAAGTTTGCGCCGATGAACGTCGGCCTTGGCTTGTCACCGCTTCCAATGTCAACTTCTTCTAATTTATCGGCCGACATGAATCCTCGCCCCAACTTGCCATCGCTACCATCGACGGGGTTCTCCATTAAAAATTGCTATAAGAGCCGATCGCTTGAATCGGTCGTTGATCGCCGCCGACAGTTCAACAGATCTTCTCCCCGCCTTTCCCGAGAAACAACCAATGCCTTGATACTCCCGTAAAGTTGGTTCCATGTTTGCTACGCTCACGGAGTCATCTCGCTTGGACCACCTCAATATCATCATCCACCCATTGGATGAGCTGCCGATGCATGGTGGATGGGACGCGAAATTGGCATGAATCCGGTCCCGTCCAAGCAAAGAGGGTCGTAGGCTCCTTTACCTTCGATAACAAAGAAGGTCGTGAGCAGCGTCTTGGACCCGATCATCAGATCCACGTGAGCGCATCCCTTGGTGTCTGAAGGATTCCCGGTGAAATCATTCAGTATTATGCTTGTAGACGTCAGATCGCTAGGGCCCATGCCAAGTTTCCTGAAGGTGGTGTACGGCATTACATTGACCGCCGCTCCACCGTCGACAAACATCTTGGTCAATGGCTTGCCATTGACATATCCCTTCAAGTAGAGCGGCCTCATGTGTCGATTTTTGGCTGGTTTGTCGAAGACGGCTTGCTTGGCTAGCCCCAGCTGCGCCATCAGCCCCTCAACCTGCTCATCATCCAGGGACGCCTCTTCCTGCACAACCTGATTAGCAGGAGCCATAAATTCATTCGGCAGAAAATATACCATGCACACTGGAGCCGAACGTTTTGACCCTTCAGGTTTATCCTTTAGACGCCACACCTGCCTTGTCTGGATCCCAGCCTGCCTCAGTTCACGGTTCCTCAAGCGTTGAACTCTTCGCTTCTGACTCTTTCTTAGGCCAGGCGGGCACCATTGCCCCTTCTGCCAGATGTACTCGTCCTCGTCTTCCTCTTGATCAGCCCACCTTAAATCAGCTTGCCTTTTCCTGGGATGATCAATGATTTCAATCTTTTTGCGCCGATCCTCGCTAGGATGTATCCTTCCAATTCTTTCATGGACGGATCGGCGATTGGCAGTCTCCTGCCTGTACTCAAAATACCTATCACCGCACTCGTGCGCTTCCTCGCCGTGGGCGGCTTCAAACCTTCGTTCCAACAGTGCCTGAAGAACGCACATCCCCGCGCGCGCGCTCCCGCCGCGCGTGTATTGCTCCGCATCTCTTCTCGCGTGCTTCCTCTTCGGCCCCGCGCCTCTCCTCCTCGTATTTTCGCTTCGGGTAGCGCTCTTTTTCCGGCGCCGCCACTTATTGAGGAGGATACGCGTGGTCACCCCGGGCTTGGCTCGGGATGATTCCCCCCGATTTCGACGTGGCTCTTGAGAACGCGGGGGCTTCACCATGCACCTCGCTCCAAAGTCACCCGACGCTCCGGTCTCTTCGCTCCATCCTCGCCTTGCCCCGGGCCGAGGTCAAGACTTTGACCTTGCCCTTCTCCTCAGCTGTTACCATGTTGACCGAAAAACCCACCATGTTCTGAGGGAAAGGGTGGCCATCCAGCTTCATCTTGTTATCAAATTTGAGGTGCCCCTCCTGGATGGCTCTCTGGATCCTCATTCTGAAGACCCTACAGTCATTGATGGAGTGCGAGTTCCTGTCGTGGAAGCCACAATAATGTTTCTCCTTTACTCCATCGGGGCGAAGCATGGAATGCCCTTCAGGCAATCTGATTCGTCCTTCCTTTACCAGGAGCTCAAACAGCTTGTCAGCTTTTGTGATGTCGAAATCGTAGGTGCCTTTGGTCTGTTTGACCCAGCGCTGATTCATAGTCAATGGCTCTTTTCCTCACATGATTTCGGCCGCAGCCATATCCTGTTCATCATCAGAATCTTCCATCAGGTCGGCCTTGTCCAGGAACTGGTTGTAGATATCCGCCACGTCGTGCTGTTTGCCGAACCTGGCATCCTTCTTGAAACCGTATGCTTGGTTGCTCATTAACGACAGCTTTTGGGACAGCTGGCCTAGGTTATCGAACTCCATGCCAAACAGCTTCTCACGCACGACCGGCAGCATCCTGGCAATGGCCATGTCGGCCAACTGGTCATCTGGCAGGTTGAGCGAAAAGCACATGCCCTTAACTTCCCTGAACCTCCTGAGGAATTCCAAGGGCGTCTCACCGTGCCTCTGCTTCAGGGTAGCGAGGTCGATTAGCTTCTTTTCTGAGCTGCCGCTGAAATAGTGGGCGTGGAATTTCCGTTCCAGCTCCTTCCATGTGGCCGACCGATTGCGGGGGTAAAGATGAAAACCATTGGAACGCCGCGCCCGTCAGTGACGCGGGGAAGTATATGACTCTGAACGCTTCTTCGGCTGAGCACTCTCCAAGCTGCATCGGTAGCGAGCAATGTGCTCCACCGTGCTCGTGTCGTCCTGCCCGGAAAACTTTGTGAATTCCGTCGGAGGTTTTACCCTTGGCGGAAGGATCACGTTGTAGTACCACTCCGGGAACGGCGGCATGTAGGTAGGTCCTTGCATTTTCGGTTTGAGGCCGAACTGATTCTGCATCAAATCGGCCATCTTCTCGCGCCGGGATGTCGTCCTCCCCGCGTGCCCGCAGCCGGTCCGTAACCCGGATTCGGGAGAGCGTCGATGGCTCCGTAGTTCCCCACCTCGTGGTAGCCTCCGCCGTATAGATTCCTCTCGTAGCCGCTGCTTGCCGGAGCAATCCCCGTGGCCGGAAGCAAGCGGGGCCCCGGCGAGCCGAATGCCAACTCCCCCGTACGTGGGCCGGCACGGGTTCGGGCCGCGTGCACGGGTTGACCCGTGCCGCCCTCGCGTGGTGGCCGGACCGGTCGCCCTCTCGCGGCATGCGGGGGGGGCCGAACCGGGCGACCCCCGGCACCTTGTGGAGGAGACTGGAAAGCTTGACTCCCAGCGCTCTGAGGAGGAGGCTGGGCTGGCTGGCTCTGCAATGGCGGTTGAGAACTGGACTCGCCCAACTCCACGGTGCCTCCTTGAATGGGTGTCTTGCTGAATGCCTGCTCCATGCCTGGACCGAAGACAGCCACCATCATTTGTTTGAACGCACCAAGGAAAGCTCTGTGGTGCCTGCTCAAGACGTGGTCCGCGGCATCTCGGAACGCCTGTATGCATTCCTCCCTCTCCTGCTGGGTCGTGGCGTCGCTCTCCGCTGGCAACAATACCCTGGGCATCTCATTTTTCAGGTACGGGACGCCGCTCCTGTTCTTCTTGAAGGACAACATACACTTCTGCTGGAATTGGTCCACGGCGTCCTGGACCTGCTGCCGTTGTTCAGGAGAGAGGTCTTCAATGTTGACATCCATGATATCCCCAATGTCAGGCATCTTGATTTTCGGCTGTTGTCCCACTGGACGTGCCAAAAAGTGTGTTGACGCAAGATGTACACCTAGCGCCAAGCACACAGCAAGCCGAACAAGCTGGCTTCACACGTGCAGAGAATCACGAGACGTGCCAGTCAATTTTCCCTGAAAATTAACAAAAGGCAAAGTAGTTAAATACCAAAGCTTGGAACTTGCCGGGTGGTACCAGACAGTTCCATATTTACGGCTACAAAGCTAGATGGGATGACACATAGCTATAGAAAGCTATTTGCCAATAAACTGAAACCATTCAGGAGCTTTAGAAAGGAAAAAGTAACATAGCCGAATGGACGACGTAAGCATGACGACGATCGGTCTTTATTTGGACAAAGATGCGCGTGCGCAAGACCGTGACCGATCCCCATGATGATCAACGTTAAATAAATAAATAAAGTAAAGCGCGAGCATAAACATGTAATAAACAAGCATGCATAGATCCAAAGCACTAGTCTACCGCATGTCTAGGTGCTTTAAAACCCGCCGGGTACGATGCCAAACAAATCTATCCACCGCATGATACAACTTGCATGGTAACAAGACTACTTGCATCAGATCTAAATCCACCGCATGATACTAGATATGATACAAGGTTGCTGGTACTCACAGAGGTCGACGGATCGATGAACCCTCTCGAAGAACTCGACGACACGACAAATGGACTCTAGGGTTTGGCGTAAAGCCGGTTTGTATTGAGAATGATTACGTATATCTGTTACATACATTCAGGGTTCATATTTATACCCTGCCAAGCACAACCTTGAATGGATTCGATACCTAATTTATCTCTAAGCTTGATCGCTTATCCATCCATTCGTCCTTCCTGCTTGAGCCACGTCACCGTACAATCCCGCAAAATCAGCTCAACTGTTCTCTTGCCGAACGGAAGCAGATAGCCGACCGCGGATTTTTCTGCCGAATGTATCTGAAGAAACCTTCCTTCCGCCAGACGGACTCCTCATCGAGCTGGACCCACAAGTCAGACTCCTTACCAAATTTTGGTGTTAACACCATGAAGTGAAAGAGTCGAGGAGGAAGAATACCAAAGGCCAAGACCAGGGGCAGGTTGTAGGTACCTGAAGATCCTCTTGACGGTCTATCGATGTGATGTCCTCGGCGAAGCCTGAAAACGAGCGCACAAACACACACTGAACTGTATGTGTGGCCTCGTCGCCATCAGGTAGAGGAGGGAGCCGATCATGCTCAGGAACTCCCGCTGGCCCACTGGTTCTCCGTCCTCGTCCGCATCTAAAGTAGCCGTACTCCCCATGGGTGTCGACATAGGCTTCACATCTTGCATCTGGAACTTCCTCAGCATGTCTTTCGTGTACTTGGTCTGATGTACAAATGTTCCGTCCTTCACTTGCTTGATCTGCAACTCGAGAAAGTACTGCAACTTGCCCATCATGCTCATCTTGAATTCCCTGCTCATCTCATCTGCAAACTTGGCAACAAGGTTATGTGACGAGCCACCAAAGACAATATCATCCACATATATCTGCACAACCAACAAGTCATTCCAATGCTTGAGGAGAAACAAGGTCCTATCCAGGGTACCCATCACAAACCCTCTGCTCAACAGAAAACCTCTCAATCTCCCATACCAAGCCCGGGGCGCCTGTTTCAACCCATACAGAGCCCTTTTCAACCTGTACACCCTATGTGGAAACTTCTCACTCTCGAACCCCCGTGGCTGCTTCACATACACCTCCTCCTCTATGACCCCATTCAGAAAAGCACTCTTCACATCCATTTGAAACAACTTGAACCCTTTAGCCACAACAAAGGCTAGAAGGATTCGAATTGCCTCAAGACGGGCCACAGGAGCAAAGGTCCCCTCATAGTCGATCCCCTCCTTCTGACTATATCCCTGAGCAACAAGTCTGGACTTGTTCCTCACAACCATCCCATTCTCACCCTCTTTGTTCTTCCAAACCCATTTAGTTCCTATAGGATGGCAATTTGGAGGTGGTTCAACTAACTCCCACACCTGGTTCCTCTCAAAGTTTTCCAACTCCTCATGCATAGAATTGACCCATTTTGCATCAGATAAAGCATGTCCAATGTCCTTGGGCTCAAAGGTGGCAACAAATGCAGCATGAGCGAAATGAGAGGAATTTCTGGACCTTGACCGTGTAGTACGTTCGTCGATGTCCCCAATGGTCTTCGATAGGGGATGCACTTCTTGAATCCTCTGGGGAGCCTCACGCCTCGAGACTACCTCCCCCTCAACTTTAGCTTCTCTCGCCTGGTCCTCTTGTCGCACCGTCGTTGTCCATGAAGTAGACGGTCCACCCTCTGTAGTGGTCGTAGGGGAAGTAGTGGGTACACACTCGGCCTCGTCGCGCATGGTTCTCTCCATCATCATCTCCAGCTTCATCCTTCTCCTCTTCAAAGAGGTCCTCAGCCATCTCTTCATCACCTGCACATTCAAAGCCAAGAGAGGTACATGGCATTGTCTTGTCGAAGGTTACCTCGCAAGTCTCCATGATTTTGTTAGTCTCAAGGTTAAGAACTCTATAGGCTCTAGAATGGTTAGCATATCCAAAAAAACCCCATCACTAGACCTAGCCTCAAACTTGTCAAGTTTTCCCTTCTTAAGAATAAAGCATTTGCAGCCAAAGACTCGGAAATGACTCACTGTCACACCCTGAAATTTCCAATTTCAGGATGTGAATAGTGAAAACAATTAAATAATGATTTTCCCATAATTTTAAAACTTTTCCAACATTTATTTTCTGTATAGGAAATATAGTATAGGAAAAATCCTTGTTTGATTTTCCGAATCAAATAAAAAGTCATGATTGTTGCATTCATGCCGATGCATTTGGTGATTCTTGAATGCAAAAGGTTTTTTAAAAATATGTTTAGATATCAATCATGATTTCCCCCCAAATCTAAATTTATCTGCAAGAGAACTCTAAAACCCTTTTTAATGAGCTCCAAATATTTTAACTGGACCCATCGTGTCTCAAACTATCTTTGACGCCTAACCACTTCGAGTTTTTGTAATTTGGCCATCATAAATGAACTCTGGACGTCTTAGTCATGTTTGATCTCTTCACTCTATCCATACTGGCCCATTCGTTTCTTTATTTCAGAATCTGACGATTCCAGCAGCCTAGCTAAGATCTAATGTGCTGATGCTAGCTGCCACGCTGGGCCTTCTTTGAAATCATCTTGCCTCCTCTCCTCTCTACAATACGAAGGTCCAACTCTGACATCGACTCACACACACATGGCTGCGGCTTGGAGTTGTGCTTGTGCACGTCAAGGCTCAAGAAGGCCGGCCCAACACGATGTTTTGTCCAGCTACGTCCATCATCCTCTTATTTTACCCAGTTTAGCATCGGCAAGAGCCTGTGTGGCTGTGCCCTAGCTCAATGCCCTGTCCTTTTACGAGAGACGCCGCCGCCGACCTTGTCTAAGGACTTGCACTATTCCGTCGTCGACCTTCGGTGCTCCGTTTCCGCCGCACCATGTACAAATCGGTCGTGGAGCCTGCGCGCCGCCACGAACATCACCATGCGACCAGAAGCCGACCGCAAGACGTCACCGTGGATCCATCACCGCCGCCCGCCATCCACACCGCATGTCCATGTACGCCGGGCCGGCGCCGCCGGTGGTGAACTTCATCTATCACCACATGATCGAGGAGCAGCGAGGTCCGATCGTGAGTTCGTCGTCCCCGTGACCAAGCCGCCGCAAGGAGAGAAGAAGCATGCTAAGGTTGAACCATAGATGCCAACGTCGAGTTCAATCTGTCGTCGTCATCCATCGTCCATGTGAACGATAAAACCATTGCTTGTCCTTGTGGAGTTCGATCTCTCGCCGGCACCGTGTCGGTTGATTTCGCTACGTCCGTGTAGTGCCGAGCAATCCAAAGATCTCCTAAAGCCTCTCGACGGCGAGCCTCGCACCTTCAATTCCATCTAGTCGACGGCCGATCGAGAAGCCTATCCCCGTACACCACCGTCGTTTCATCCTCGGAAAACCTCGTCAACGTGAAGCCGATCTACACATCCCCGCCCATCTACCTCAACTCGTGCCATCCGGGTAAGAACCTCTCACCTTTCTTCCCCTCCGGTTTATTTGTCCGGTTTCGATTTCTATGTCGTCGCTCGCTCTATCTTCCCCCCGGTTCGTACTACGGCGAATGGTTGCCGTCCCATGCTTTAATAAGTTATGCGCCGGTCGCCATCGTTCGTACCGTTGTTGGCTCTGCATGCATCTAATTGCCATCATCTCCGTTAGTTAAATTAGATTCTCACTACCGGCCATCAGTTGCAAGCAAGAAGGACCATGCGTGCATACATGCATATGGAAGTGAAGCCAGTACGTGCAGAAGCAAATAAAAGGCCATGCAAGTGGTGGACTCATGATGATGTCATGCCTATGCAATAAGTGAGACCCTTTCTTCTACAAAAATAACTAAAATGCTTGGTGATCATATTTCTTTTCCATAAATCTATTATCCTTCACTTTTTCTATCTTTGATCTATAGAATAATCTTTTATTTATCCATAAATTCCTTTGCCACATTGTTTATTGCTTAAACACCTTGGTGATTGTCGTATGGACCTCCCTGGGCCCACTACCTCGGTGGGTACCAGGACCGACTACTCGGTGGGCCCCTGGGACTACCCGGCTTGCGCTACACGGCACCTGATGGCGTGGAGCACAAGGACTACGGAGGAGAAGTACTCGGTTAGGAAGCTGTACATGTCCCCCACTGTATGGAAGACTCCTAGACGTACTCGACTAGTACTCTCTCCCTACTTCGACCTGTAACCCTGCCTCCTGGGCTATATAAGGCGAGGCAGGGACCTTTCTCTAGCATCGAATCTCATCTCACGGCGTACTATTACACCATCTTGTAATCATACCCTATCAATCCAGAGCTACACAGCATACAAGACGTAGGGTATTACGCTCCTCGCGACCCGAACCTGTCTAAATTGTGTGCTACGTGTCTCTTCCTTCGAGTTACCGATCTCAGCGAGGCCACATTCATCTACTTCAGGTACTCCCCTTAGTAGGTTGCTGGTCTAAAACACCGACAGCTGGCGCGCCAGGTAGGGGCTCTCGCCCGAGATCACATGGCGAACTCGACGGCTCCTGTCTACTTCAAGCCAACCGTCGCCTTCAACCGCGGCGACACCTTCATCTTCGGCGCCTGGGTCTGCACGGCTGACGGCGCGGGATCCTTCCAATGCCGCCTCACCATGCTGCCCAACTCGAAGACCGGCTTCGTGACGCTTCCAGAAGTTGTCACAGGGGAACTCGCCGACAAGTTCGGCAAAATTTCGCTCTTTGACCATCACGCTGACTTCGAGCTCGAGTCCGCTTCCAACTCGAACTCGACGTCTCCATGGGCCATCGCATGCAAGTCGGCTGCTCAGCCACCGCAGGAGGTCCCCTCACCCCGTGAGCGCTCCGCACGTGGTCCCCGCGTCCTCAGCCGGGCCCGCACGGGGGCTCATTCTTCGCGCCGGGCCGGCAAAGAACCCGTACGCGAGTACAACTCAGACTCCGACATCGCCCCTGGCCACGCTTCGGACTCCAACCCCCTCTCCAAGTTTTACTCAGATTCTGCATACGAGTTCGACTTCGGGTCGGACCCAGAGGATCCCGAGTCCGATGGAAACTCCACTGAGCACCCCTTATCAGGGCCGGCCTCTGGGCTGGTTATAACTGTCGGTGCGGAATGTGGTCCCGACACTAACCAGTAATAAGCGCCAAGGTCTATCCCTCAATGCTCGATGCTAAGCAATCAGGGACACAGAGTTTATCCTGGTTCCGGCCGGGAGGCCGTACGTCCAGCAGTGGCGTGCTCAAGGCACTATATTGCTCAGCACCGGGGGTGCCTGTAGGGGGGCTGCTACAAGCAAGGCGGGAGAGGATGCGTGGCTTCCAAGTCCCTGGTGTAGTGGCTGAAGATGTTGTGGGAGAATTGGAGAACAAGTGCGTGGCGCGGCTTGTCTCGTGTTGTGTTGCGTCGTGTGTTCGTCGCCGTGTCTCCTTTGTCTGTCCCTTGCGGCAGGGGGGTTCGTCCTCCTTTTATAGACCAAGGAGAGAGCTTATCACATGCGCGCCGTGCTATTTAGCTACGTGAGGGAGAGTGATGTGCTATGCTATAGAGTAGGCGGCCGCCCGGACGATCCTTGCAGCGATCCGGCCATCATGGCGTATCCTGTACCGAACAGTGGCAGCTTCGAGGGTAAAAGGGCAGCGGACGGCTGTGATGTCTTCAGACGGGCTCGAGGGAGCTGCTGACGTTGGTCCGTACTGGGCACAGTGGCAGGTAAGGCGGCGCCCCGTTCCCGCACGCTTCACAGCGCTGGGGCCGTTGCCACAGTGCCCAGCGTGGGTTCGTACGCGCGGGGGCAGCAGCCATGCCGTTAACAGTGGCAGGGATGGTGTCCCACTGGCCTAGCGCCTTCACCTAACCCTGCAAGGTCACAAGAAAGCAAGTCGAGGGTGCAGCCGGCCGCCCTTCGAGGGTTCGGCGCGTTAGCCGTACCGAGCGGGTGCGGCGCGCGGCGTCACGGGACTGGCACCGGCCACGCCGCACAGTCCCCCCATAGTGGTGGGGATGGGCTCCCTCCCGGGGAGTTAGTGCGGCGGCATCGGGGCGCGAGCCCTAGGCGCATGATGGCGCCGCCCCGCCGATGTCAGGGCATTGAACCCTAAACCCCTAGGGCTGTCCCCGACAGTAGCCCCCTAGCATCTGTGGGTTTGCCATTGAGGCTCCCGCAGATGCTGGAACCTACTGATAGGACGTTCTTCCCGCCTGGTCTTGCGAACGCTTTCCGTGGGGCCGCGTCAGCGGACCCGCGGGTCTAGCCCCGGCCCCCGCGGAGAGCGTGGGTGCTCCTGCAGGGGTTGACCGCGAGACTTGGTCGGAGGGTGTGGTTCATGTTTCAACCGGCGTCGGCAATGTCTCAGCCGGCTTCGGTGACGCACGCGCTGCTGGCGCCATCTCCGGCGGGTGCAATTCAGGAGGTGTAGCCGTGCGTCAAGCCCCCGAGCCTGGGCCCGTTCAAGGCAATCGGGTAGAGCTTTGCGACTTGTTTTTTAACGTGCTCTCGCCATCCCTCCGCGGGACGGAGGGTGAGGTTTCCGCAACTCCCATCGGTCGGGTCGCGAATTGCGGATTCCTCATTGAGCTGTTAGTGGGTGGTTCGAGTGGACGCCCATGCCCCGTTCGATAAGGGTGGGCTGCGTGGTCCAGAGACACGTCCATTGAAGCGCTTGCGTGGGTTTGCTAGGTGGGGCTCAGTTCCGTTCGCTAGGGACCGAGGGCGCGGAAGCTCTCCCTCGGTGGGATCCCCCGACTAGCTGCCCTCGCTGGCTCTCGAACACGACATGTGGGGCACCCTCGAGCTGGCGGGCTCGAGGAACGGCTCGAATGCGCGTGCCCTCGTCGTCCCTGACTCTGGTGATCTGGGGCACCTGTTCGAACCCGTCGAGGGTCAGGCTTCGAACCTCTGATCAGTAGGGCCGTGCGGGGTGGCGCCTGGGCGGCCCCGTATTTGCATCTGCGACCATCGAGGGGCCTGGGCGAGCCAGCCCCCGTGGCGCTGATCAGTGAAAATGGTGCGGGGCGGTGGCTAAGCGCTCCCGGCCTGGCATCTGCGACCACCGAGGGACCTGGGCGAGCCAGCCCCCGAGGTGCTGATCAGTAATACAGCGTGGCATGGGTGCTCGCGGCGCCCGTTTTGTTTCAAACGGGCCCCGAGGTGACCTTCTCACGCCTGTACCCTTTCGAGGGTTGAAATTTTCCGAGCCTGGAGCTCGTGCCGCTCGAGGGTCCACCTTACTTGGTAAGGGGGCGGGCCTTTTAATGCTCCACAATCGAGGCTGCGGTTTCGCGTCGCGGGCGAGCCTTTTTAGGCGCCGCGGCCGCGCGCGTAGTGGGCGGCGTGGGCAGGCGGATGTGACCGCCGGCCACGGCCCTCGCTATTCTTCGCCGTGATGATGGCCTGTTCGCGGTGGCGTGGCCGCCGCGGTCGTGGTGGGGCCCGCCCGTCAGCGAGAAGGAAGATTCCCTGCAGTTAATGCGCGCGGGACATCCGCCCCGGAGAGCACGCCCATGGCTTATAAATCTGAGGGGAGGGAAAACGGCGGTTTTTTACCTTAGCGTTCCGCCATTCTTGCCCCCCTGTGCTCTCGCCTTCGTTCTGCTCCTGCCACCGCGCGCCTTCGCCATTAGAGCTCTTCTTCTTCTTCTTTTTCTCCTCCGCTCCCGCATCCCTTGTCTTTTCTCATGGCGCCGCTTCCGCCCCTCACGATCCTCGATCCGTACGCTTGGGAGCGGTCAACGGTGACCCGGCTGGCCCTCGGCGAGCTGGTCTCCGCCGGTCAGTTGGCGGCGAACGAGGAGGGCCGGCCGGCGAGTGGATCGTGCCGCCGGCGGGGGACCACGCGCCCAACCCGCCGGAAGGCTACGTGGTGAGCTTCATCCGCTTCCATGAGCGCGGCTTCGCCGCGTCAGCGAGCCGCTTCATGCGGGCGCTTTGCCACTGCTACGGCGTGGAGTTACACAACTTCGCGCCGAACGAGATTTCGCAGGCGGCCACGTTCGTGGGCGTCTGCGAGGGGTATCTAGGGATCCCGCTCCAGTTGGGAGCTGCGGATACACCTCTTCCGCGTGGAGCTCTTCACGCAGCCGACGACGGAGCGAGAGGACCCGCCGCGCGGTGCGCGCCGGCGGCATGTCGCTCGCCCTGCGGACGCAGTTCAAGGACGACTACATCCCGTGTACCATGACGATGAACAACACCGGCTGGGAGCGGGGGTGGTTCTACCTGCACAACGCCGAGCCCGGCCTCCCCCCTACACTGGTCTGGTGCTCTGGGAGAAGCCCAACTCCTGGGGCCACAGGGTGTCCACGGTCCAGCATCGGAGGCGGCTGGACTCTCTCCTGGCCGCCCTGAAGAACCTGGCGACGCGCGGGCTGACCGCGGCGGGCGTCCTCGCCTTCCTCCACCACCGGCGGATTGTGCCTCTGATGGAGAGGCCGCTCTGCATCTTCGAGATGACGGAGGTGGCGGACCCCGTCGCGCTGGCGAGGTCGCGGATGCTCCCGACCCCCCTCGAGCGGGGGTATGCGCTCACCCGGGCGCGGAACACCGTCGACACCCAGATGCTGCGCCAGGATCGGTCCCCGTGGGACCTCGAGATGCTCCCTACCGGACCGCTGGTAAATATGAATCTTGGCCCTGTTTTTGTTCTTGACGTTGCTCCTGGCCCCTGACGCGCCTTTGACGTTCTCGCCTGCAGCTGGTGAGCTTCAGCACCGCAAAGTCCGTTCCGCCCACCCCTGACTCCCACACGCTCGGCCGGGCGGCGCAACAACGGGAGCGGGAGCGGGCAGCGCGCAAGAGGGAGCGCGCGAGGCGGCACCGCGAGCGCCGCGAGCGGGCGGAGTGAGGAGTGCGGCGGCGCGAGCGGCGAGGGGCTCTCCTCCCCGGGGACCGAGGGAGTACTCGTCCTCGGAGGAGGACGAAGACGAAGAAGGCCGGGGGCGGGGCCCCTCCGATAGGTGGGAGCCTGCGCCCCCCGCGCGGCGCCGAGCGCACCGGCGGCAAGGGCGGCATCGCCCGGGGCGGGGCGCGGCGGCGCCGCCGCCGGCAATCGACAACGGGAGCGGCGCGAGCCGCGGAGGTGCCGACGCGCGCGCGCAGGCGCGCGAGGCAGCGCGCGCTGCGCGCGGGGCGTGGCCGCGCGCGCGGCGGAGACGTCGGAGGCGCGGCAACGAGCGCGTCGGCCGCGCCAGCCTCATCCACCGATGCCTCGAGGAAGAGGAAGCGCGCCTTCTCCTCTTCGAGGTAAGGGGCTTGCTCTTCTACGGGCTTTGGTTTCTTGGCGACCGGGCGTTCTGATTTTTGCTGGTACTTGCGAAGGGTGGTGCCGACCGTGCCTCCCCTCGCACCAGCCAAGGTGTTGAGGGCGGACGCGTCCGTCCCCACCCGGCGGCGTTCGTCGAGGGCGCCGCGGGCGGGGGCGAGCACGTGTTGACGGTGAAAATCCGTCAACCTAGCCATGAGTTTACCTTCGGTGTTGGCATGACTTTTGTATCTTATTCATTGGTACTAACCCCCGTGGTATAACAAGTTCACTTGTGCATGTCGGTTTTGGAGTTATGTGTTTACGCAGGGTTTTAACGTTGAAAGCAAGACTTCCGGGATAAGTTCGATAAGCACCTCATGACAAGACCTTGAAGCCCGATACAAGTCAAGC
Source organism: Cenchrus americanus (assembly GCA_947561735.1). NCBI lineage: Eukaryota > Viridiplantae > Streptophyta > Magnoliopsida > Poales > Poaceae > Cenchrus > Cenchrus americanus. The sequence continues at coordinate 197,955,831 of OX387242.1, forward strand.
AATGAAGTGAACATGACTCCAAGAGCCCAAGGACCAAGCCCGAGAAGATGATAAACTCCGAGGACTGAACCAGAAAAGTGCTGAATCTTGCAAGACAAGGAGTTGAGTCCAATTCGGAGAGAAACCGACGTCAAGGGCCCACATGCAAAAGGGGAGAACATCTAGAAGACGTGGGAAGCAACACCGGCGAAGCAGGGCCGCGGGATGGGCCGAGTGGGCCCGGGCCCGCCGGCCCCGGCCGGCCGGCCCGCCCACTCGGGGCCCAATCGGCCTCTCCTTTGACCTAATTGCTTCTCGGGCTATTAATAGCCCCCCGACCGAGAGCCACGCGAACGGAGGTCGTAATCCGCCGCCGAGGAGCGAGAGAAGCTTGAGGGACACCAACTTGAAGATGAGGGTCGTGCTAGTTGTCTAGGGTCTCCCTAGCCGACGTGGGAACCTTGCATGGAAGACCACGTCGGAGCTCCGGAGCGAGGATCAAGATCGAGGGAGGGCCCCGGTAGTGATCTTGTTCATGTAATCATTCATGGTGAAGTTTGTAAGTGAATTCGATTTCTAGCGATCAAGTGCCTTCTCGATGATTTTGTTTTCTTCTTGGTTTTGCTTCTTCTACGATCTAGTTTGCAGCTAGATTACATAGGGTGCTCTTGTAGCCGCGGTGGCTAGAGGTGCATACCGGACCGGCCAAGTGATTTCAACTTGTTCTATCGAACTCGCCCTAAGCTCCCCGCATGAATAGGGATACGTTGTGACGAACGGGGTCTCGAAAGGCGGATGTTTTCGGAGTCGGATGGGAAGGCCACGATTTAAAGATGCTTTTAATGAGATTCACTTTGCTATCTTCATCTATCTTGTTTGGAGCTACAACATAAGCATGATCTAGATTCTCTAGATTGGTTATCTTTTGCTTTCTCTTGCTACCTCTTTAGTAGATTAGATTAGATTCGTTTTCTTTATGAGTTAGTAGATTAGATGCAACTTACCTTCATAAGATAGCTTACCTTGCTTTACTAGATTGAATCCTTGCGTTGCACATTGTTCCACGGATTCGATACCTTGGGTTCACCACTCGAGGGAAGAAGGGTCCCTTGACTACGACGGGAGACTTGTCCGCTTGCAAGTCACAAACGAACTTTGATACAACTATTAACCGTCAACAAGCCCCTTTTTCTGGCGCCGTTGCCGGGGAGCAAGCAATCAAGATCGGATCTAGTATCGCTTATCTTTGAGATTTTCTTTTGATTTTCTTTTGCATCTCTTATGTTTGATCATCCTCAAAAGAAAAAAAGAGTCAATCTAATCTAGTTTTGATTAACCCTAATTTTTCTTTTGTTAGATTTTTGTTTTATCACTAACCCTAACCGGAGATGGTTGGCTACCTCTCCAAGAAACCCAAAACTTTTTGTGGATGATCCAGGAAAACTTTACAGGCAAAGGTGACGTGCTACACAAGCTCGAAGGACCATCAAAATCTCCAAGGGAATCACCACCTCCAAGTCCAAAGGAAGATCAACCTCAACCACCGGAGCGCGAGATCAAGCTATGCACCCCGGGCATTGTTGATCTACCTATCATAAACCTTCAAGACGCCGGAGGCCGTTCAAGATCAAAGTCTCAACTATCCGCATGACGATTGCGAGAGCTGAATGCATACGAGCTGGATTCCTTGAGTGGCATATCGGTTTACTTAAGAGGAGGATGGAGAAGATGGAGATGGAGAAAGAAGCTCAACACCTAAAGGCTGCCAAGGCAAGATCCACATGCAAGGAGCGTGAAGTGTTCATCGTGATAAAGATGCTAGGCGCAAGTGGGACAACTTGTCGGGCGCCCGATGGGAAACAAAGAAGAATATCCGAGACAACTCCAAGGTCCCAAGACGGCGAAGGCTACTCAAGCTCATTCGGGAGAGATGAAGGATCACACTAGAGACCATGAAGATCACAACCGAAGACCGGAGTTCGAGATGCCGAGACACAAGGAAGTTGTTGCATCCGTCAAGACCAAAGGACAAAGCCAGCCTGTGAAGACCAAACAAAATTGACTAAGCCAAAGTGGGTACCCAAGATTGCAACGCCCGCAAAGAGCGTTGATCCGAAGTAATCAAGTGAAGAAGTCTAGCCATGGACTATAAACGAAGCGCTAGGCGGGAGGCAACCCGTTTCGTCGAGTCAAGAATAAGCTACCGGGAGGACAACCCGATTCCAGGTTTTTCGAGTCTTTTTAATAATTCAGTTTTGAATTTTACTATGCAAAACCTTAGACTTAGAATGGTTGAATAATATTAGAGACATAATTCTTGGTTGAATATTTTGCTTGATCATAAACCCTTTACATGAACCATCCTATGTGATTGTTTGCTTCTTTTTCGAGAAACCACAACCAAAAAAAAAAATTCAGAACTTAACTCAACCCTTCACCCTCATTATGGTGCTGTGGTTGACTTGTTTTGCATGCTAAAAGCACACGAGTAGAGCCATGACTTGTATCTAGATGTTATTTAAATTTCAGCATGTGGTAGGACTCGCGTGAACCTAGAAACTTGATTTTTGGTTGGTTTAAAAATCCATATCCTTGGTTTCTCTAAGATTAGAATTTTTCTAAGCCTCACTTAATTTTATTTCATTCAAAATCTCTCTCATCTAATCAAAATTAGGACCTAAACCTATGCCCCCATGATCAAGCCGGGAAAAGTTTGCTCTCAACTAATGAAGGCAAACTATACCGGTGAGACCGAAATCGACGTAGTCGAAAAATATTTTCGACTTACATTTGTTTTTAATGGTTAAAAAACTTCTCTAAATTTATGCTTGAGCTCTTGCATGGCTCTGAAAAATATTTTTAAATTTCGAAATTAGAGGAGTGCTTAGCCTTAAACACACTTAAAGGGAGGCAATCTAGTTAACCTAACCATGCATGCACCATGATACATCACGGGATGCCCCTCCAACATATTTAAACCACATGCAAAGTACAAGCATGGGGGGGCAGCCAAGGCTTTGTTTTGTAGGAATATCATGGATGCATGTGAGGCAAGGGAGTATGGAAGTGAGTCAAAGCGAAAACATCAAGTGGAAGGAGCAATAATGCAAGCGAAGGAGTGGACGAGAACGTTTGGAAGGTGTACGCGATCACGAAGCAACATGAATGCACTAGAGAAGAACCGCGCCAAGAGGAGGAGAGAGGTAAGTCTTTCATCCAACTCTTTGTTCGTGTGCTCTAGTTTGTAGGCCGGAATCACCTTAGACTTAGCCATCCACCGCGTTTGTTTCGTGCAACAAACCACATCCTTAATCCACTCAAAGTCCAGACTCCAAAATAATATTTGTGTACCTTGTTACCGGGTGAAAACCCCGGATATTTATTTGTGAGGGAGAGTGCTGCAATCATGGAAGAAAACTACAAGCCTTTTCACCGAAGAAGAAGGGATCATCGTCGTCTAAGCCATCATCGACAACCTCTTCGAGGAGGCGCTCGGTTTCCGAGCATCCTCGAAGTATGGAGGAGGACACGGCACCGCCGAGGAGGAACCACACTCTTCTCCTTGGTGGCATGAGGGCCACACGAAACTCGTTTATTAGGTTTACCAAACTTCAATAACATATGGAGGAGCCGCCCATCCAACCTCACCACTTGACACGATCATCCGCTCCACCTCCATATGCTCCGTGGCATTCCAATGGGTATGTCATCATGACGGAGGAGGAGAAGAAGCTCGCTCGCCTTAAGTAGAGGCTTGTAGCGAACGTCGACATCGACGAACAAGCTCTCCACATATTGTGTTTCACACGGGACACCGGTGCAATTCTCTAGCGGAGTGTCGGCAAACACCCACAAGAAATTCGCCTAGGAAATTTTCATGACCATGGCGCATAACCTTGATGAAGGAGTGCTGAGTCTCTCATTCCGTTGGAGGGAGCCCACAAGAGGAGAAGAAGGAAGACACCGTCGGAAGGGTAACCTTGATCAACGATGCTATTTCTAGTACCTTGATGGGGTAATCTCCTTTCATCCATGGGTTGCAATCGATCTTGAGATGTAATCAAACTTTGTTGGATTATCTATCTATCGTCTTTTGTTGGAAATACTTTAATGCTTAAGGCTAGCAACCATGCCATAAAGGGAGTAAGGCCTCAATGCTTCCTTGGATCCATTCAACACAATCCCTGATAGACTAGATTGGTTTTCATGTTCGAAACGATTGCATGTTCTAGTATCGTAGACCCATGGGCGAGTGTCTCCTATTTTCAAAAGGGAGCTCCGAAACAAGTATGTGCATGAAGGCACATGGGAAGGTTTTTGGAGTATGATCACGGGAAGAGACCATCAACGAAGAAATACTATCCGGAACCCCATAATCCAAGTGTGTCGCTTTTGTGCAAGTGGATTTTTGGGAGAACAAGAGAGACAAAGATAACCAACACGGAGTTGAATTGGCTTTACTCGGCTTTGATTGCCAAGTGGCTAATAGACCCCACTCACCTATGATCAACCGGTGGTGTTGCAACATCGAGTTCGGAAGATATTGGTTCGGGGTGTTACCTCTCCATGTTGACTATCTCTTTAAAACCGGGTACTACAAGGAACCCAAATCATCTCCTACCCGGGACTTCCCTAGGAATATATGAAGAAAGGAAAATTTAAGTGAAGATGAGAGAGGAGGCTTCCAAGTGGCCAAGGTGAATTTGCCCCTTCCGGATTGAAGATTAAGACTTTTCTTGAGGGGAAGAAGATCGGTTAGAGGAAGGACTTCTTGTGCCGGCGAAGAAAAAAATAAAAGAGAAGGATTATAGGAGAAGGATCTTCTATGGCCCAAGAAGGAGGTGCACAACAAAATTATGTCCCACCATTCGGAGAAATTCCGGCATCGCCAAATTACTACGGTGGTGTACCAATGCAAGCATGGGGGAGTGGTGCAGCCATACCCCCACCATTTTTGCGGTGCCCAACGTAGCCTTTGCGGAGCCATTTGCACACCTTCCTCAACCACAACAAAATGGAGCCACCATTGGAGGATACGCTGCAAGGAACATGCAATTTATTGCAGCCATCCGAACCAATGCAAACAAAATGGGTGAAGGAAATGCAAACGTCGCTTATGTGCTTGGACACCTTCACCTAGCACTGTCGGACAATTCATATGAGGAGTGGTACATTATGAGTAAGGGTACAACAACTAAGACTATCAATATCAACCACCGGCGGAAGATTAGAGAGAGGAGGAGCTTTAGCTATCTTTCCTTTACCCCCTTTTCTTTAATTTTCAGCTTGTATGCGCCTATGTTTGCGTAGTATTTTCAGCTTTGCTTTAATTTTCAGTTTTTAGTTTAATTTTCAGCGTGTATCTTAGTTTTTATTTTCATCATGAATAATGTCACCACCAAGTTTTTACCTTTGGTAAAGTACAAAGTTTGTGCCATGATGATATATGATTATAATTGCCGCTTTGTTTATCTTTGTAATTGATTTATGCATGTTTGACCTAGTGCTCTCTTAAAAATACAAATCTGAAATTATCTAAATGCTAGCTTAATCTTCAGCGGAGGTTATGATTAAAATAAAGACCCATAGTGTTTTATGTGCTCTCAAGTTATGAATAGATTAAAGATGTCTTTTATGCTCAAAAATATTGCTAACCTTGTCATAAATATCACTTGTGTGTTACTCAACCTATCCAGAGCCTTATATATATTTGAGTACATAAACCTTAGTATACAAGATTTATTTTTGAGTGCGTTATTGCAGGCCATGATTTCTCTGGCCCGAGACTAAGAAGCTGGTCATTCCATTTTTGCGTATCTATGTTTTTGCTAGCCTTTTATCCGTGCATTGTGTATCCCCGCATCGGTGATCTCACAAACTTCGCCGGATATCCACCCTTAAACCAAATATCATCTTTTGTGATTACCTCCTTGACCACAACCTATTGTTGAGAATGGATCATCAATTCAAGGAAGATCGCAAGACGGTGCCGACATTGAAGATTTCAAGTATCTCTCCAAGGAAAAATACCCCGGTACCTACTTTATTTTTCGCCTCTTTGCTCGAGGACGAGCAACGTCTAAGCATGGGGGAGGAGGTAGGTACGGTGCAGTTTTAGAGTTCAAAGGGGAATATTTAAAAAAAATGATGAAAGAAAAAAAAATCCAGTGATACTCATGACTTTCAAGGTATAAAAAAATCAAAACTTCGTTGTGAAAGTCATGGACTGAATATATGACAAGAAAAAAAAATGAAAGAAAAGAATGAGAAATATGAGAAAGAAAAAAAATGTGCGTAAAGTGAATTCCCCGGTTCTCTAAGAGTGCATTCAAGGCTTCAAGTTAAAAAGATCCATTCTCATTTTTCAACCATGTGCAATCCGATAACGAGGACTTCCTTTGTGCCTCGGGATCACTCTTTGCCATTTGCACATGTCCACTCATCTAAAAGTGTGTGTATTTTTCTCTTTCCCCTCCTTGATTTAACATTATTTTCCAATGACCTTTTTGACGAGTCTCGGTAAGACCATGAGAAGCTTGTCTTGTTTTGACAACACCTCATTTATAAAATCTTGTTAGGACTAAACTTTCCCAAAGCTCCATATAAAGCCTACCACATATATATGAGAGGGAAAGGAGTAGAATATATAGGCTTGAGAGACAAGTGAGATGAGAGTTCATGAGCAATACACGAGATGATTTAAATTTGTGAATTTGGTTTAGCTTTTCTTTATCTCGTTCTTTATTTCAAAAATTCTGAGATCTATTTAAACTTTGTGAGCATGTTAATACTTGTGGGATAAGCTTAATAAGAATCTACCCTCCGTAGAGGTGAAGGCTAGTACATTATGGAACTTTAACGAATTAAACTTTTGAGAGCATGTTGACGGTGAAAATCCGTCAACCTAGCCATGAGTTTACCTTCGGTGTTGGCATTAGTTTTATACCTTATCCATTGGTACTAACCCCCGTGGTATAACAAGTTCACGTGTGCATGTCGTTTTTGGAGTTTAATGTTTATGCAGGGATTTAGTGTTGAATGCAAGACTTTCGGGATAAGTTCATCAAGCACCTCATGACAAGACCTTAAAGTCCTGAACAAGTCATGCAATGAAGCAAACTTAACTCCAAGAAGCCGGGGACTTGATCCGAGAAGACGACAGACTCCAGGGACCTGACCAGAGAAGTGCTGAATCTTGCAAGACAAGGAGTTGAGTCCAATTCGGAGAGAAACCGACGACATGGACCTACATGCGAAGGGGAAAGCATCCGGGAAGCAAGGGAACCGACCTCGGGCAAAGGAGCCCGCGGGCCGGGCCTAAATGGGCCCGGGCCGGCCGGCCCGGGCCCGGTCGGCCCGAGCCCATTTAGGGCCCAAACCCGTCGCCCTTTGCCCTAGCCGCCAATCGGGCTATTTATAGTCCCCCGACCGAGAGCCACGCGAGAGAAGATTTCGTCTTCGGCCGCCGAGAAGCGAGAGAAGAGAGGGACACCATCTAGGAGAGGAGGGGGTCGAGCTAGTTGACTAGGGTTCCCCTAGCCGACGTGGGAACCTTGCAAGGAAGACCACGTCGGAGTTCCCGAGCCGGAAGCAAGATCAAGGAAGGATCCCGGTGGTGATCTTGTGTATGTATCATTGTTATAGTTGAATTATCAAGTTGAATCTTTTCCCAGCGATCAAGTGTTTCCTCGAAGATTTCGTTTTTCGATCGGCTTTGCTTATTCCAATTCTATTCTCGAGATAGATTACATAGGGTGTTCTTGTAGCCGCGGTGGCTAGAGGTACACACCGGATCCTCCGAAAGAATCTCGACTTGTCTTTTGACTCGCCCTAAGCTCCCCGCATGAATAGGGATACGTTGTGACAGAACGGGGGTCTCGAAAGGCGGATGTTTTCGGATTTGGACGGGAAACCACGATTTAAAGAGGCTTTTATTAAGATTCGATTTGCTACTTCTTCTTTTGCTTGGAATTTCAACAAAGGCTTACCCCGATCCCTCTAGATCGGTTTATCTACCCAATCTTACTTTGTTTTCTCCGGTCTTTAGTAGATTAGATTCGTTTTGTGTCTTTTACTTAGATGCATTAGGTTCTTTATTGAAGATTGCAGTTATTTGGCTTTAATAGATTAAGTCTTGCGTCACACATTTGTTCCACGGATTCGATACCTTGGGTTCACCACTTGAGGGAAGAAGGGTCCCTTGACTACGACTGGAGTCTTGTACGCTTGCGAGTCACGAACGAACTTTGATACAATTATTAACCGTCAACAAGCCCCTTTTTCTGGCGCCGTTGCCGGGGAACAAGTGATCAAGATTTGATTTTTTATTGCTTTTTTTTGTAATTTTCAGTACTGATTTTGTTTTATTTTTGCATCTATTAAATTTTGATCATCCTCAAAATACATCTAATCTAGTTTGTCTAACTCTAGTCTTTATAGATTTGTTTTGTTTTCTAGTTTTTTCGCATACTTTGTTTATTGCTAATCCTAACGGGAGATGGACGGCTACCTCTCCAACAAACCCAATAATTTTGTGGATGATCCGGAAAAAAAACTTTACGAGGCTAAGGAGACGCGAAGCACATCAAGCTAAAAAATTTGGATTTTGTAGATTCGGAGTCGGAAGACAAAGGATCGCGGAATCTCCGAAGAATTCACCACCTCAAAGTCCGCGGGAGAATCGACCTCCACCAATGGGTGACCAACCACCGGAAGAACGCAAGATTGGGGAGCTATGCACCCCAGACATCATCGACCTACCAATCTTGAACCTCGAGGAGATCGGAAGACCGTTCGAGATCAAGACCTCAACAATCCGCATGGTGCAACATTCACCCTTCACCGGCAAAGAGGATCCGAACCTTCACCTCCAAGCATTCATTCAACTATGTCAGACTCTCAACATGGATGGGGTGACTCAAGACCAAATGAGGGCAAGGCTTTTTCCGTTTTCACTACTCGGGAAGGCTTTGCAATGGTTCCACTCTCAACCGGCGGAGACGGTGCAAAATTGGAACACGTTGATGAAGGCTTTCATGAAGGAATACTACTCACCGGGTAAAACTAAAAGCTTGCATAATAAGATTGCCACCTTTGTTCAATATCCTACAGAAACTATCTCGGAGGCATGCGAGCGCTTCAACGAGTACACCCGGGCGGTTCCACATCACAAGTTCCCGAAAGAAGACCTCGTGCAAAAGTTCTATCAAGGACTCACCATGGCGTCAAGGATGATCATCGATGCATCAGCGGGAGGATCTATCATCGAGCTTACACCGACGGAAGCTTTCACGCTATTCAAGAAGGTCGCGGATAATGACACGTGGGCGTCATCCGGGCGCCTACACCCGGCTCAACCCATGGGGAACGTCAAAGGAGTCTTGCAAGTGGAGAAGGAAGACATACTTGAAGGCAAGATCGACTCGCTCATGAGGAGGTTGGAGAAGATGGAGATAGAAAAGAAAGAGGCTCAAGACTTGAAGGCCGCCGAAGCAAGGTCCACATGCGAAGAATGTGGAGAGTATGGCCATGTCCGCAAAGATTGTCGGAGGAAGCCAAAGTGCTCGACTACATGAGGAAGGGAGAGTTGCCGAACTTCCGCTACGGGCAAGGTAGGCCTCAATTTAATGCAAGCTCATCTATTCCTAACGCGGTTCCACTTCGGATACAATTGAAGGAGTTCATGGATGAGCAAGCTAAGATCAACAAGGACACCGTCACCAAGTTCAAGACCATAGACAAGGTGTTGGAGAACATCGATAGCAAAGTGACGGAGGTCGGAAGTTCCAATCATCAAGTGCTCAATATGATGAAGATGCTCGAGACGCAAGTTGGACAACTTGCGGGGCGCCTCACTAATGATGAAGGGAAGCTTCGGGACAACCCAAATGTCCCGAATCGGCGAAGGCCATTCAAACACGTTCGGGGAAGGAGACCGAAGATCCGGAACGTTCCGCGGGAGCAAGGAAGCTTAAACCGTCCACCGAGGTGGAAGGAGTTGCTAAAGAGAAGGTTACGGGGATCGTCACCGAGGAACCCGAATTCGAGATGCCGGAGGATGACACGAGGATACCGCAACTCAAGCCACGCTACTTCCGAGGTAAACTTGACAACCACTTTGAGAAGTTTGTGGAAGTTGTGCGTAGACTTAGCATCAACATGCCATTACTAGATGCCCTACAAGTACCTACATATTCTCGTTACTTTAAAGACATACTTGCAAATAAATATGAGATAGCAACACTCGGGGTAGATCATGTCAAGATGTCCGAGGAGTGTAGTGCGGCTATTGCTTATGGGCTAGAGAAGCAAAAAGACCCGGGTGCCCTACAATTCCATGTTCGGTTGGTTCTTTCAACTTCGAGAAGGCGTTATGCGACCTTGGAGCTAGCGTGAGTGTCATGCCGAGGGATGTGTTCGAGAAGTTACGCCTACCAATGGAGCCTACGGGAATATGTTTGGAGTTGGGTGACAACTCCATTCGCTATCCCTTGGGCATTGCTGAAGATGTACCCGTGAAGATTGGACACCACTTCATCCCCGTCGACTTCATTGTGCTCGAGATGGGAGAGAGGGAGAAGCCGCCGCTCATCCTAGGGAGGCCGTTCCTCAAGACCGTGGGAGCTACAATTGATGTTGGCAAGGGGGAGATCATGTTCGATATCAACGGAGAAAGGAGTTCCTTCAAGTTCCGTCCAAGGATTGAGGCATGCAACATGATTGGAGTGAAGGGAGAACCAAAACAAACGGAGGGGCTGAAAAAGAAGAAGGAGCCGAAAAAAGTGAACGTAACGAAAATTAAAGAAGGTGTTGCATCCGTCAAGACAAAGGAAGAGAAGCCGCCTGTGAAGACCAAAAAAATGACTAAGCCAGCTAAGCCAAAAGACAAGCCCGCGCCCAAGATGGTGCGGAAGTGGGTACCCAAGATTGCAACGCCCGCAAAGAGCGTTGATCCGGAGTAATCAAGTGAAGAAGTCTAGCTATAGACTATAAACGAAGCGCTAGGCGGGAGGCAACCCGTTTCGTCAAGTCAAGTCAAGAATAAGCTACGGGAGGACAACCCGATTCCGGTTTTTCTAGTATTTTTAATAATTTAGTTTTTGAGTTTTATTACGCAAAGACATTAGACTTAGAAGTGGTTGAACAATATTAGAGACATAATTCTTGATTGAATGTTTGCTTTATCATAAACCCTTTGCATGAACCCTCCTATGTGCTTGTTTGATTCTTTTCTTTTCGAGAAACCCCTCAACCAAATAATTTCAGAACCTTAGCTCAACCTTTCACCCTCATTATGTGCTGAGGTTGACTTATTTTTCATGCTAAAACCACACGAGTAGAGCCACGATTTATGTTTAAGTGTTAATAAAATTCAGCACGTGGTAGGACTCGCGTCAACCTAGAAATCAAAGCTTTTGGTTGGTCTCAAAAATCTTTATCCTTGGTTTCTCTAGGATTAGAATTTTTCTAAGCCCATTTTAATTTTGTTTCATTCAAAATATTTCTTATTTAGCCAAAATTAGAACCCAAACCTATGCCCCCATGATCAAGCCGGGAAAACGTTCGCTCTCAACCGATGAGAGCAAACTTTACCGGTGAGACCGAAATCGACGTAGTCGAAAAATATTTTCGACTTACATTTGTTTTTAATGGTTTAAAAACTTCTCTAAAATTATGTTTGAGCTCTTGCATGGCTCTGAAAAATATTTTAAATTTCGAATTAGAGGAGTGCTTAACCTTAAACACACCTAAATGGAGGCAATCAAGTTTGAATTAATCATGCATGCACCATTGGATCCCCTTTTATCAACTTTCACCAATTCCACATGCAAATGACAAGCATGGTGGGCAGCAAGCATCAACTTTGCAGGATTTTCATGGTGGCATGTGAAGCAAGTGGAGCTAGGGAGCATGGACATGACCCAAAGCATGGAGCATCAAGTGGGAGGACCAATAATTCAAGAAAAGGAGTGGACGAGAGCGTTTTGGCGGTGCAACTCGTGGAGCACGCGGGCGGGGAAAGTTGTAGAGGCGAAATGATCGTCTTTGGGAGAAAGACGCGCCGAGGAGGAGCCGGAGGAGCCCCGGCCGGCCGGCCCGGGCGGCCGGCCGGCCCGCCCTATATAAGCGGCCCCCCGGCGCCCGTTTTACTGCGCAGCAAGCTTCCCTCTCCTTCCCTTGTTTGTGTGTTCAAGTTTGTGTGCTCAGAACCTCCGTAGACTTAGCCAACCATCCCAAGCTTGATAGCTCAAGAAAAATCCACATCCTTAATCCACTCAAAGTCCACATCCGAAGTAAAGAGTTTAAGTGCCTAGTTTACCGGTTGCAACCCGGAATTTTAGTTGAAGAAAGAGTGCAGCAACCATGTGGAAGAAGACCACAAGTCTCTTCTCCAAGAAGAAGAGCTCGTCGTCGTCCAAGCCGTCATCAACCACGTCTTCGAGGAGGCACTCGGTTTCCGAGTCTCCCCGGAGCATGGAGACGGACACGGCACCACCGAGGAGGAACGATGCCCTCCTCCTTGGTGGTATGAGGGCTGCAAGAAGCACTTCCACGAGGTTCACCGAACCTCGTGGGCACACGGAGGAGCAGCCCGCGCCACCACGACGATCGACTCGCTCAACCGCACCACCTCCTTACACCCCGACACAATCTTCGTACGGCTTCATCATCTGGTCAGCGGCGGAGGAGGAGAGGCTCGCCAATCTTGAGAAGAGGCTTGTGCCAAACATCGAGTTCGACGACCAAGCACTCTACACCTTGGGTTTTTGCACCGACATATACTACATGTTGGGGCACCTCGGGTGGGTGCAGTTCTCCAACGGAATATCGGTGGACACCCATTTGGGTTACGCCTTGGAAATTTTAATGACTATTGCACCCATCGTTGATGATGATGGGGTGCAAAGCTTGTCATTTCGGTTGGAGGGAATCGAGCAAGTGGTTCCCTACGAGCACGTTAGGGAGCTGCTTGGATTCCACAAGGGAGCTCCGGAGAAAGTTGACGTGCCTCCCGGCATGTTGGCGGAATTTTGGGGCATGATCTCCGGAGAAGCCCATCAACAACGCAATTGCATCCGCAACCTCATTATCCGGATATTTCACTCTTGGATGTGCAAGAGGGTATTGGGGAGGATGAGGGAAACAAAGGTGACCGACACGGAGTTGAATTGGCTATACTCGGCTTTAATTGCCAGGCAGCCAATTGACCCCTCTTACCTCATGATCAACCGTTGGTGTTGTGAAGCAACATCGGGGGCGGGTAATATTGGTTCGGGGTGTTACCTCTCCATGTTGGCCTTTTCCTTGCGGCCGGGGATCGCAAGAAACCCCGCTCACCTTTTGCGTGGTACCTCTCTCGGTTTTGAGTACTTGCGGCAAGGCAAGTACATTAGTGGAGATGAGAGAGGAGGTTATCGGTTGGCCATTGTAAACCTACCCCTTCCGAATGAGAGGCTTAGGCTTTTCACCGAAGGAAGGGAAGATTGGTTGGAAGAGGGACTACTTGTCCCTGCAAGGAAGAACAAAAGAGGAAGAATCGTAGAGGAGGGAACATCCTCCGCACAAGCAAGTGGAGCACAACCCAATGTGCAACCATTTGGCGGGGTTCCTCCTCCGCCAAGTTATTACGGAGGGTCTCAACAACAAGCATGGGGGGGTGGTGCACCGGTACCCCCACAAAATTATGTTGTGCCCAACGCTAACTTCGCGGAGTCCTACGCTCATCATCCCCAACCACAACAAAGAATGGCCATTATTGGAGGGTATGCTGCAAGAAATGCTCAAAACATCGCAGCCATCCAATCTAACGCAGCTCAACTCGGTGAAGGCAACGCAAATATTGCCTTTGAACTTGGACGCCTTCACCTTGTGGAGCCAAATCAATTCGACGGAGGAAGCGTTCAACCATATTATGAGCAAGGGTATTATTATCAAGACTATCAACATCAACCACCGGCGGAGGACTAGAAGGCTTAGGAACTTTAGTTTTGTTTTCTTTTCTTTTTCTCTGTAATTTTCAGCTTTTGCTTATGTGTGTTTGCGTAGTATTTTCTGTTTTTATTTAATTTTCAGCAAGCATGTTTTGTTTATTTTTAGTATGTATTTCAACTTGATATCACCATTAATAAAGACACCACCTTGATTTTATCATTGGAAAAGTTACAAAATTCGTGCCATGATGATATATGATTAAAATTGCAGCTTTGTTCATCTTTGTAGTTGATTTATGCATGTTTAAGCTAGTGCTCTCTTAAAAATACAGATCTGAATTTATTTAAATGCTAGCTTAATTTTCAGCGGAGGTCATGATTAAAATAAAGACCCATAGTGTTTTATGTGCTCTCAAGTTATGAATAGATTAAAGATGTCTTTTGTGCTCAAAAATATTGCTAACCTTGTCACAAATATCACTTGTGTGTTGCTCAACCTATCCGAAGCCTTATATATATTTGAGTGCATAAACCTTAGTGTACAAGATTTATTTTTGAGTGCGTTATTGCAGGCCATGATTTCTCTGGCCCGAGACTAAGAAGCTGGTCATTCCGTTTTTGCGTATCTATCTTTTTGCTAGCCTCTTATCCGTGCATTGTGTATCCCCGCATCGGTGATCTCACAAACTTCGCCGGATATCCACCCTTAAACCAAATATCATCTTTTTGTGATTACCTCCTTGACCACAACCTATCGTTGAGAATGGATCATCAATTCAAGGAAGATCGCAAGACGGTGCCAACGTTGAAGATTTCAAGTATCTCTCCAAGGAAAAATATCTCCGGTACCTACCTTATTTTTCGCCTCTTTGCTCGAGGACGAGCAACGTCTAAGCATGGGGGAGGAGGTAGGTACGGTGCGGTTTTAGAGTTCAAAAGGGAGTATTTTAAAAAATATATATATATAATGATGAAAGAAAAAATTCGGCGATGTACGTGACTTCCAAGGTGAAGAAAGAAAATATATATATATATATAAGAAAGAAAGAAAGAAAGAAAGAAAGAAAGAAAAGAATGAGAAATATGAGAAACAGAAAAAATATATATGTGCGTAAAGTGAACTCCCCGGTTCTCTAAGAGTGCATTCAAGGCTTCAAATTAAAAAGATCCATTCTCATTTTCCAACCATGTGCAATCCGATAACGAGGACTTCCTTTGTGCCTCGGGATCACTCTTTGCCATTTGCACATGTCCACTCATCTAAAGTGTGTGTATTTTTCTCTTTCCCCTCCTTGATTTAACATTATTTTCCAATGACCTTTTTGACGAGTCTCGGTAAGACCATGAGAAGCTTGTCTTGTTTTGACAACACCTCATTTATAAAATCTTGTTAGGACTAAACTTTCCCAAAGCTCCATATAAAAGCCTACCACATATATATGAGAGGGAAAGGAGTAGAATATATAGGCTTGAGAGACAAGTGAGATGAGAGTTCATGAGCAATACACGAGATGATTTAAATTTGTGAATTTGGTTTAGCTTTTCTTTATCTCGTTCTTTATTTCAAAAATTCTGAGATCTATTTAAACTTTGTGAGCATGTTAATACTTGTGGGATAAGCTTAATAAGAATCTACCCTCCGTAGAGGTGAAGGCTAGTACATTATGGAACTTTAACGAATTAAACTTTTGAGAGCATGTTGACGGTGAAAATCCGTCAACCTAGCCATGAGTTTACCTTCGGTGTTGGCATTAGTTTTATACCTTATCCATTGGTACTAACCCCCGTGGTATAACAAGTTCACGTGTGCATGTCGTTTTTGGAGTTTAATGTTTATGCAGGGATTTAGTGTTGAATGCAAGACTTTCGGGATAAGTTCATCAAGCACCTCATGACAAGACCTTAAAGTCTCGAACAAGTCATGCAATGAAGCAAACTTAACTCCAAGAAGCCGGGGACTTGATCCGAGAAGACGACGGACTCCGGGGACACGACCGGAAAAGTGCTTGAATCTTGCAAGACAAGGAGTTGAGTCCAATTCGGAGAGAAACCGACGACATGGACCTACATGCGAAGGGGAAAGCATCCGGGAAGCAAGGGAACCGACCTCGGGCAAAGGAGCCGCGGGGGCGGGCCTAAATGGGCCCGAGCCGGCCGGCCCGGTCCGGTCGGCCCCGAGCCCATTTAGGGCCCAAACCCGTCGCCCTTTGCCCTAGCCGCCAATCGGGCTATTTATAGTCCCCTGACCGAGAGCCACGCAGAGAAGATTTCGTCTTCGGCCGCCGAGAAGCAGAGAAGAGAGGGACACCATCTAGGAGAGGAGGGGGTCGAGCTAGTTGACTAGGGTTCCCCTAGCCGACGTGGGAACCTTGCAAGGAAGACCACGTCGGAGTTCCCGGAGCTGGAAGCAAGATCAAGGAAGGATCCCGGTGGTGATCTTGTGTATGTATCATTGTTATAGTTGAATTATCAAGTTGAATCTTTTCCCAGCGATCAAGTGTTTCCTCGAAGATTTCGTTTTTCGATCGGCTTTGCTTATTCCAATTCTATTCTCGAGATAGATTACATAGGGTGTTCTTGTAGCCGCGGTGGCTAGAGGTACACACGGATCCTCCGAAAGAATCTCGACTTGTCTTTTGACTCGCCCTAAGCTCCCCGCATGAATAGGGATACGTTGTGACAGAACGGGGGTCTCGAAAGGCGGATGTTTTCGGATTTGGACGGGAAACCACGATTTAAAGAGGCTTTTATTAAGATTCGATTTGCTACTTCTTCTTTTGCTTGGAATTTCAACAAAGGCTTACCCCGATCCCTCTAGATCGGTTTATCTACCCAATCTTACTTTGTTTTCTCCGGTCTTTAGTAGATTAGATTCGTTTTGTGTCTTTTACTTAGATGCATTAGGTTCTTTATTGAAGATTGTAGTTATTTGGCTTTAATAGATTAAGTCTTGCGTCACACATTTGTTCCACGGATTCGATACCTTGGGTTCACCACTCGAGGGAAGAAGGGTCCCTTGACTACGACGGGAGACTTGTACGCTTGCGAGTCACGAACGAACTTTGATACAATTATTAACCGTCAACAGAGCATTATGTTTTTTTTCATGTATGATCAAGTGCAGGGTTTAAACATTGTTTGGCAATGATGATATCCATCGAAGGCTTACTCGAGGACGAGCAAGGTTTAAGCATGGGGGAGATGTTGACGGTGAAAATCCGTCAACCTAGCCATGAGTTTACCTTCGGTGTTGGCATGACTTTTGTATCTTATTCATTGGTACTAACCCCCGTGGTATAACAAGTTCACTTGTGCATGTCGGCTTTGGAGTTATGTGTTTCGCAGGGTTTTAACGTTGAAAGCAAGACTTCCGGGATAAGTTCGTTAAGCACCTCATGACAAGACCTTGAAGCCCGATACAAGTCAAGCAATGAAGTGAACATGACTCCAAGAGCCCAAGGACCAAGCCCGAGAAGATGATAAACTCCGAGGACTGAACCGAGAAAAGTCTTGAATCTTGCAAGACAAGGAGTTGAGTCCAATTCGGAGAGAAACCGACGTCAAGGGCCCACATGCAAAAGGGGAGAACATCTAGAAGACGTGGGAAGCAACACGGGCGAAGCGAGGCCGCGGGATGGGCCGAATGGGCCCGGCCGGCCGGCCCGGGGCCGGCCGGCCCGGCCCAATTCGGGGCCCAATCGGCCTCTCCTTTGACCTAATTGCTTCTCGAGGCTATAAATAGCCCCCCGACCGAGAGCCACGCGAACGGAGGTCGTAATCCGCCGCCGAGGAGCGAGAGAAGCTTGAGGGACACCAACTTGAAGATGAGGGTCGTGCTAGTTGTCTAGGGTCTCCCTAGCCGACGTGGGAACCTTGCATGGAAGACCACGTCGGAGCTCGGAGCGAGGATCAAGATTGAGGGAGGGCCCGGTGGTGATCTTGTTCATGTAATCATTCATGGTGAAGTTTGTAAGTGAATTCGATTTCTAGAGATCAAGTGCCTTCTCGATGATTTTGTTTTCTTCTTGGTTTTGCTTCTTCTACGATCTAGTTTGCGGCTAGATTACATAGGGTGCTCTTGTAGCCGCGGTGGCTAGAGGTGCATACGGACCGGCCAAGTGATTTCAACTTGTTCTATCGAACTCGCCCTAAGCTCCCCGCATGAATAGGGATACGTTGTGACAGAACGGGGGTCTCGAAAGGCGGATGTTTTCGGAGTCGGATGGGAAGGCCACGATTTAAAGATGCTTTTAATGAGATTCGCTTTGCTATCTTCATCTATCTTGTTTGGAGCTACAACATAAGAATGATCTAGATTCTCTAGATTGGTTATCTTTTGCTTTCTCTTGCCCACCTCTTTAGTAGATTAGATTAGATTCGTTTTCTTTATGAGTTAGTAGATTAGATGCAACTTACCTTCATAAGATAGCTTACCTTGCTTTACTAGATTGAATCCTTGCGTTGCACATTGTTCCACGGATTCGATACCTTGGGTTCACCACTCCAGGGAAGAAGGGTCCCTTGACTACGACGGGAGACTTGTCCGCTTGCAAGTCACAAACGAACTTTGATACAACTATTAACCGTCAACAGTACGGCGGCGGCAGGCGAGAGCTCGCAAGGCGCAGCTGAGGTCTCGAGGCCTCGGCCGACGGATCGGCTGCCCGCGGCGCAACCGGTGGTCGTCGAGGAGCGGCGGGCGCCGGTCGTGGCGAGGCGCGGCCGCGCGGCGGCGGCCGTGGTGGAGGCGCGGCCGGCGGTGGCGGCCGCGACGGAGGCGCGGTCCGCGGCGCCGGCCGCGGCGGAGCGCAGCGGGCGGCGTTGGGCGAGGAGGGCGGTCGGGCGCCCGTGGTCGCGGAGGCACGGCCGGAAGCGGTGGCCGCGGCGGCTGCGTCGGGCGCCCGCGGCTATGGAGGCGCAAGCGGAGGTGCCGGCGGAAGCGACGCGAGGGGCGGCGCTGCCGCCGGCGGCTCCCGAGGCGGCGGCGGTGGAGATCCCGGACGACGACTCCCGTCGCCGGGTGGGATCGGTGGGTGAGCTTCCCCACGCTCTCCCCGAGTCCCAATAGGGGGCTCTCGTGAGGCGACGCGACGGCCACATGGTGGCGAGGGGCCGAGGGCATGGCGCCGAGGCCTCGTCTTCCCGCGCCGCCACTCCGGTCCGGTGGAGGGGGATCGGCGGCGACCCGCCCGCATTTGCCGACGCCCAGGGGGAGCAGGAGCTGTGGGGGGAGCTCCGCAGCCACGGCGCCACACTTGACCGTGCGTTGAACGAGGCGCTGAGGGTCCACGGCGGCCCCGCATGGCGCGTCTTCCAGGTGGGGCATCGTTGCTCGTTTTTCCTCTTTTTCTCGCTTCTGCGCGCCGTCTTTGCATCATGATGCTTACAGGTTTTGACTTGTGGGTGACAGGAGCTCGAGCGCTGCGCCCGCGACAAGTATGGCGCCTTCGACTAGGTGAACGCCGAGCTCCACCAGCTCCGGGAGCGATGCGGCGCCTTCGACGCGCTCGCCGACGCCCTCAGGACCCCGGACAGCTGGTTGTCGTACCGAACCATGGCCCTGCGCGATCAACTCCATGAGAGCGCAAGGCAGGACCCAGCGCATCCCTCTAGCCTCGAGCGGGTCTGCACAGCCCTCATTGATCAGGATGAGGCGCTGTGGCAGGCGCACTCGGATCTGGAGAAGATGCGCACGCTGGCGGCCAACTGGGAGGCGGAGGTGGCCGGCGTCCGCAACGAGAACCGGGGGCTTCGCTCATCGCTCGAGGGGGCGCAGGCGCAGTAGCGTCAGGCTGAGGAGCGGGCTCGCGTGCTCGAGCAAAGGGCCAAGGAGGCCGATGACTTGAAGGCCGCCCTCGACGCCAAGCTCGCGGCGCTCGCCGTTGCTGAGGATCAGCTCCTGCAGGAGCGCACCGCTCGCCAAGGAGCTGAGGGACGGCTCCAGCAGGAGCAGGCCGCCCTTGTCGACGCTCGGTCGGCCCCGGAGCGGGAGCACGGCGCTCGCGAGGTGGCGCGGATGTCGGCCGGAGGACCGGAACATCGAGTTCTCCAAGGTCGAGGGCGAGCGCGATAGTGCTCGGTATCACGAGCGCGAACCGGGAGGGCGGCCCTCCGGGGCAAGGCGAGACCGTCAGGGGCCTCGAGCAGGCGGTCGAGGCCGGGCGCTGCGCCTTCGAGATGGAGCGGAAGCAAGTTGAAGGTAAGTCGCTGTTTGACTCTTGTTTTGCTGGTTTTCTCTTAAGGGGTTCGCACCCGCTTTTCTGATTTCTTTCTTGTCTGACAACTCCAGGCTTGCGCCTCCCGCGCCGGGGGCACGCGGCCGGGCGGGCCGAGGCGGCGCGGACCTCCTACAACTCCTCCCGAGCGGGGAGCTGCGGGAGTTGCGCAATGCAGCCCTCGAGACCTACCGGGCCGTGGAGGAGGGCGAGGCACAGGCCGGTAGCTCGCTGGCCAGCCACCTGTGCGCCCTTAGCGGCCACGTCGCCGGGCGCATGCGCCAGGCGCTTCATCTGGGCGTCCAGAAGGACCTCGGGGTGGTGCAATCCCACTACGAGGTCGACTTCGAGGCGCTGGCGGAGGGCTACGTCGTTCCCGAGGGTGTCGAGGACGAGGTGGCGATGGAGCGCGCGTGGACGCGGCGGCCGCCGACGCCGCCGGGACACTTGCCGAAGCCTTCGAGGAATTCCTCTTCCGGACGGCTGCGACGCCGCCGCTCCTCCCGCCTGAAGGCAGCCGGGCGCTAGGCCCGTTTTTGTTTATGTATCAGTATGCTGGCCGTGTGGCCTTGTAAGTAAACAGATTACTTTGTCATAAACATTTGCCAATGCGAAGTGAAGTCTTTTGTTTATTACGC
The DNA here is from genome assembly GCA_947561735.1 of Cenchrus americanus. Taxonomy (NCBI): domain Eukaryota; kingdom Viridiplantae; phylum Streptophyta; class Magnoliopsida; order Poales; family Poaceae; genus Cenchrus; species Cenchrus americanus. Next base: position 197,976,594 of record OX387242.1, read on the forward strand.
TTTTTTGTTTCTCCTTCTTCCTGAGTGGATTCTAGTTAGGGGAGTTCGATTTTCGCGGGTGGCCTGCTGGGTTGGAGGCGAGAGAGAAGGGCCGTATCCTCGCAGAGGCGTAGGCTATCTCTGGCTCGTGTGCTCCTTCCGCTAGGCTACCTGCGCCCTGTTCGAATCTTTGCTCGAAGCCGAAGTAGAAAACAAACTTAGCGCGCGTGAGTTGTTTCATTTTTGTGCGAAGATGGGACCATTTTGGGGGGGATGCCCCCCGTAGTAGCCCCCGAGGGTAACTTGGGTTTTAGGGGAAAGCCGAGTTGCCCTTTTCGTTAGACTTATGACGTTTACATAGTTGTCACCAACTGGGGTGTTGGTCATGTGATTTTTACAACAAAATACTTGGAAACCCTAGCTAGGGGTAGAAGCGACGTAGCTGTTGGATGTTCTAAGCATTGGTGAGCTCTTCACCGTCCTCGTTGGCCAGCTTGTACGTGCCGGGCTTGAGTACCTTCACCACGACGTAGGGTCCCTCCCATGGAGGCGATAGCTTGTGGCGTCCTCGGTTGTCTTGGCGTAGCCGTAGGACCAAATCCCCTTCGCTGAAGTCCCGCCGGCGTATCTTGCATGCTTGGTAGCGCCTGAGGGACTGTTGATACCTCGCGGAATGCATCAAGGCCACGAGGCGTGCCTCGTCCAGCTGGTCCAGCGAGTCCTCGCGGGCTCGCTGGTTGGCATCCTCGTCGTAGCCTCGAACCCAGGGCGACCAGTATTCTAAGTCCGTGGGGAGAACGGCCTCCGCGCCATGGACTAGAAAAACAGGGTGAACTCGGTGGCTCTGCTCGGGGTGGTCCTTAGGCTCCACACGACTGCCGGTAACTCTTGGAGTCGTCGGAGCAGCCGAACCAGTAGTCTGTAGCGTCAAGGAAACGCCTGAACATGACCGGGTCCGGTACGCCGGAGAAGTCCCACTCCGCGTACTCGTGAAGGTTGGCGGGCGGCAACGCGTCGAGGGAACCCAGGGACGATTCGTCACCCGCCGAGGTGCCGGGGTCCCTGGCGACGAAGACGTGATGGCCAGGGGGAACCCTGTGCATCGTGGTGTTGACGTTGGCGTTGTAGGCCATCGTGGCACCACACAGCCCAATGGGAAAGCGCGGTCCGGAGACCGTGCGCTGTCCCACTGGGGCGGTGGTTGCCGGGGTGACAGGCGCGCCGCGGCGGGGGCGGCGCGCTCGGCTGCCGTCGCTCGGACCGTGCCGGTGCGAACGGCGGCCGGAGCGGCGGCGGCGTCGACGGGCTGCGGCGTACGCGCCGTGGTGGTGCGCGCGGCGGGGCCGGGGCGGACCGGCTCGCCGCCGCGCACGGAGCTCCTCACGGTTGGTGAGGCGCATCGAGTAGCCGTTCCCCGTGGCACGAAAGTTTAGGCCCCGAACCGGATTTCGAACCGGCGGGGAGGGGATCCGAGCTGCCCATGCGATGACGCGTACGCGGTACTCAGTGCGGATCACCATGGAGGGAGTTAACGGTGGATTGACCTTAGGCGCTCGATTGCCCCACGGTGGGCGCCAACTGTCGGTGCGGAATGTGGTCCCGACACTAACCAGTAATAAGCACCAAGGTCTATCCCTCAATTGTCGATGCTAAGCAATCAGGGACACAGAGTTTATCCTGGTTCCGGACGGGAGGCCGTACGTCCAGCAGTGGCGTGCTCAAGGCACTATATTGCTCAGCACCGGGGGTGCCTGTAGTGGGGTTGCTACAAGCAAGGAGGGAGAGGAAGCGTGGCTTCCAAGTCCCTGGTGTAGTGGCTGAAGATGTTGTGGGAGAATTGGAGAACAAGTTCGTGGCGCGGCTTGTCTCGTGTTGTGTTGCGTCGTGTGTTCGTCGCCATGTCTCCTCTGTCTGTCCCCTGCGGCAGGGGGGTTCGTCCTCCTTTTATAGACCAAGGAGAGAGCGAATCACATGCGCGCCGTGCTATTTAGCTACGTGAGGGAGAGTGATGTGCTATGCTATAGAGTAGGCGGTCGCCCGGACGATCCTTGCAGCGACTTGGCCATCATGGCGTATCCTGTACCCGAACAGTGGCGGCTTCGAGGGTAAAAGGGAAGCGGACGGCTGTGATGTCATCAGACGGGCTCGAGGGAGCTGCTGACGTTGGTCCGTACGGGGCACAGTGGCAGGTAAGGCGGCGTCCTGTTCCCTCACGCTCCACAGCGCTGGGGCCGTTGCCACAGCGCCCAGCGTGGGTTCGTACGCGCGGGGGCGGCAGCCATGCCGTTAACAGTGGTAGGGATGGCGTCCCACCGGCCTAGCGCCTTCACCTAACCCTGCAAGGTTACAAGAAAGCAAGTCGAGGGTGCAGCCGGCCCCCCTTCGAGGGTTCGGCGCGTTAGCCATACCGGAGCAGGCGGCGCGGCGTCACGGGACTGGCACCGGCCACGCCGCACAGTCCCCCCACAGTGGCGGGGATGGGCTCCCTCCCGGGGAGTTGGTGCGGCGGCATCGGGGCGCGAGCCCTAGGCGCATGATGGCGCCACCCCGTCGATGTCAGGGCATTAAATGCCCGCGTACAGGAGCAGGCGTGCTCGTGCGGAGTGCCCTCGAGCGAGGCGGACCCCGTTCGAGGGCGGAGCGGACCCTCGAGCGAGGCGGAGCCCGCTTGAGGTAAGCGCACCCCCTCAAACGGGGCGGAGCCCGCCCGAGGGAGGCGCGCGCCCTCGAGCGAGGCGAAGCCTGCTCAAGGGGATCTTCGAGTGGGCCGCCTTGGTGGGCCGTTGGGGGCCTGTCGGTGTTTTAGACCGGCAAACCTACCAGGGGGTACCCGAGGTAGTAGATTGTGCGGCGGGGATCATGATCGGGAGACCGAGAACTCGAAGGTATGCGCAAGGACACGGGACACCAGATTTATACAGGTTCGGGTTGCCAAGGTGGCGAACCCTACGTCCTGTTTGGGGGATCAAGTATGGCGCCCTGCGCTTGGTGTTGGGTTGTCCCCGGAGGGATTGGGGATGTCCGGCTAGGTACCCGGCCCTCCCTTATATAGTCCAGGGGGCGGGTTCCTAGTCGGTTACAAGGCGAGGAGTCCTAGTAGGAGTACACGGAGCGAGTCCTAGTAGGAGTACGGGGGGAATTCTACTAGGAGTCCGTCTTCTACTATTCTCCCTTCCTTGCATGAGTACCCGGGGTGTATGCCCGACAAGCCCCCGAGCACGTTGGAGTCGAGAGTAGTAGTTCGAGTAGTCTTGAAGCCTCTTCGAGTAGTTCTTGAGCGTCCTCGAGTACTGCTTGGAGAAGCCTTCAATAGTACTTGAACTGCCGCGAGGCTGGAAGGTGGTCCAGCTCATCAGTCTTGAAAAAAATTGAATGATGGGTGTAGCATAGCAGCCCCCGAGCCTTGAAATGATTAGGTAATCAATCCAAGGGTCTTCAGTGTTCGCGAAGCCATCATCCGAGTACTCTTGCAGCCGTATGAGCCGCGCCGAGTAGTGATTGGTGAGGAGCCCCCGAGCTTGAGAGCGAGCGAAGCATGCTGAAGTTATCTTCAAGTAGCCCCCGAGCTGGAGAGATTCCAAGTAGCAGTTTGGCGTCGAGCCGTGGAGCTTGAGAAGTAGTCGTGCCGTCAGAGCGGACTTTAGAATGCGACTTAAAAACCGAAGTCGACTTTGTGCCGCGCGGAGCGGACTTTGAGATGCGACTTGAAATCCGAAGTCGACTTTAGTTGCCGCGCGGAGCGGACTTTGAGTTGCGACTTGAAAACCGAAGTCGACTTTAGAATGCCGCACGGAGCGGACTTTGATATGCGACTTTAGAAGTCGACTTTAGTTGCCGCGTAGAGCGGACTTTAGGTGCGACTGCAGTAGTCGACTTTGTGCCACGCGGGGTGGACTTAAGATGCAAAAAACGAAAAGCACTTTCCGGAAAGCCAAAGCGAATGAAAAATCAGAGAAAACGAGTAGTTTTGCCGCCGGAGCGGGCTTAAGATTGCGACCGGAGTCGGCTTGTGCCACCGGAGAGGGCTTAAGTACCTGAGCCATGGATTTTAGACCCAAGGTACAGTTGCCGCCGGAGCGGGCTTGTGCCACCGGAGTGGGCTTGGATGCGACCGTTAGCGTCGACTTGTGCCACCGGAGTGGGCTTAAGTACCTGAGCCATGGATTTCAGACCCAAGGTATGGTTGCCACCGTAGTGGACTTGAAGGTGCGACCGGAGTCGACTTGTGCCACCGGAGTGGGCTTAAGTACCTGAGCCATGGATTTCAAACCCAAGGTACGATTGCCGCCGGAGCGGGCTTGAAGGTGCGACCGGAGTCGGCTTGTGTACCTAGGCCATGGATTTCAGACCCAAGGTACGGGTGCCACCGTAGTGGACTTGAAGGTGCGACCGGAGTCGACTTGCGTACTCGGGTCATGGATTTCGGACCCAAGGTACGGAGCGCGAGTACTTAGGGCACTTGGACCCATGGTACGGAGCGTGAAGACCACGTGCGGCTAGGTTCCATCGTCGCCGGGACCCGAGGGCCGCTTACGGCTAGGTTCCATCGAAGCTTACACACGTAGTATGCCACCGAAGCGGCGAAGATGCGGCCGGAGTCGACTTTAAGATGCCGCACGGAGCGGACTTTAGAATGCGACTTTAGAAGTCGACTTTAGATTGCCGCGCATAGCGGACTTTAGAAACCCGCCTCCTAGGGATAGCCCCCGAGTTGATGAAGTAGACTCGCGGCGACTTGATTGATATGCCCCAAGAGTAGTCAGCAGAGTGTAGCTCCCGTGAAAACCCGCCGAGAAGCAAACACAAATGAGTAGTCGGCAAGCAGTCCTACATGATGAGGAGAACAAGCCAAGAAAACAGTAATCATTTAGATAAATGACTTAGCTGTTGCTGCCTGGGCAGACTTGTAGATGAAGCCGTGGCGATCGGCGATGGAGCCGCGACGGTTGTTGTTGAAGTCGACTAGTCAGAGTTGATTCCGACTAGTTGTTGGGGGCGTGACTGCCGTTCTCGACTAGTTTGGAAAACTAGTCGAGATGAATGGTCGACGCGATGCGACCGGGGAAGATGACGTCGTGGCGGCGCGCGGCGTACTCGAAGTAGAGCCAGTGTTGCCGCGAGACAAGTAGTCGCACCCCACGGCGTGGCTGAAGTAGAGCCAGCGTGGCCGCAAGACGAAGTCGCGGCGCACGGAGTAGTCGACGACGAGACTGCGCGACGCGGAGTAGTCGACGACGAGCGGCGCGACGTGCCGAGGCACCGGACGCGCGGCGTAGGTGAAGTAGTCGACGACGAGCTCGCGCGAGGCGGAGTAGTCGACGACGAGCGCGGCGACGAGCCGCGTGACGAGCCGCGCGACGTGCCGAGGCACCGGACGCGCGGCGGAGGTGAAGTAGTCGACGACGAGCCCGAGTAGTCGACGATGAGCGGAGCGACGAGCCGCAAGACGAGCCGCGCGACGTGCCGAGGCACCCCGACGCGCGGCGGAGGTGAAGTAGTCGACGACGAGCCCGAGTAGTCGACGATGAGCGGAGCGACGAGCCGCAAGACGAGCCGCGCGACGTGCCGAGGCACCCGAGCGCACGCGCGTAGTCGAAGTAGTCGACAACGAGCACGGAGTAGTCGACGATGAGCGGCGCGACGAGCCGCAAGACGAGCCGCGCGACGTGCCGAGGCACCCCGACGCGCGGCGGAGACGAAGTAGTCGACAACGAGCCGCCGCGAGGCGAGTAGTCGACGAGCGGCGCGGCGAGCCGCGTGACGAGCCGTGCGACGTGCCGAGGCACCCGGACGCGTGGCGAAGACGAAGTAGTCGACGACGAGCCCGGGCGAGGCGGGAGTAGTCGACGACGAGCGGCACGACAAGCCGCGTGACGAGCCGCGCGGCGTGCCGAGGCACCCGGACGCGAGGCGGAGGCAAAGTAGTCGACGACGACGAGCTCGCGCGAGGCGGAGTAGTCGACAACGAGTGGCGCGACGAGCCGCGTGACGAGCCGCGCGGCGTGCCGAGGCACCCCGGACGCGCGGCGGAGGCAAAGTAGTCGACGACGACGAGCTCGCGCGAGGCGGAGTAGTCGACGATGAGCGGCGCGACGAGCCGCGTGACGAGCCGCGCGATGTGCCGAGGCACCCGGGACGCGCGGCGGAGAGGCAAAGTAGTCGACGACGACGAGCTCGCGCGAGGCGGAGAAGTCGACGACGAGCGGCGCGGCGTGCCGAGGCACCCGGACGCGCGGCGAAGACGAAGTAGTCGATGAAGAGCCGCCGCGAGGCGGAGTAGTCGACGACCGAGCGGCGCGACAAGCCGCGTGACGAGCCGCGCGACGTGCGGAGGCGCCGGGACGCGCGGCGAAGACGAAGTAGCCGACGACGAGCCCGTAGTAGTCGACGATGGGCGGAGCGACGAGCCGCCGCACGAGCCGCACGACGTGCCGAGGCACCCGGACGCGCGGCATAGGCAAAGTAGTCGACGACGAGCCCGGAGTAGTCGACGTCGAGCGGCGCGAGGAGCCGCGTGACGAGCCGCGCGATGCGCCGAGGTACCGGACGCGCGGCGGAGGCAAAGTAGTCGACAACGACGAGCCGCGCGCGAGGCGGAGTAGTCGACGACGAGCGGCGCGACGAGCCGCGTGACGAGCCGCGCGACGTGCCCGAGCACACGGACGCGCGGCGGAGGCAAAGTAGTCGACGACGACGAGCCTGCGCGAGGCGGAGAAGTCGACGACGAGCGGCGCGACGTGCCGAGGCACCCGGACGCGCGGCGAAGACGAAGTAGTCGACGACGAGCCAGCGCGAGGCGGTGTAGTCGACGAGCGAGCGGCGCGCCGCGTGACGAGCCGCTCGACGTGCCGAAGCAACCAGAAGCGCGGCGTAGAAAGATTGATTCCGCTTTGACAAGAGCAAGGCGACTTGCTTCAATGGATCTCGGCGAGTCGACGAGTGGATTGATCTTGTTGACGAGGGTCCTTCGAATTCGCCCGGTGGTCCCTCACTGTGCTCCTGCCGGCGGCGGCGGCCGCGACCCTGACGGCAGCGGCAGGGACGACGGAAGCTCCAACCATGGAGCCAACAGGAGGGCCGGCGGCGGCGGCAGTCACAGCGGCCGTGGCCACGCGAACAGACACGCCTCTGGTGCCTCACAGGGCGGCTATGACGCCCGCCAGAAGATTGAGGAGCTGCGGCGGAAGAAGTCAGCACCGCAGGCGACAACGACGGCTTCCCCGCCTTCTCACCTCGACTTCGCAACTTGCTCCTCCCCGACAAGTTCAAGCCTTTGGGGATCACCAAGTACGACGCGAAGCCGGACCCCATCCAGTGGCTCAGGTGCTACGCCCTCTCCATCGAGAACGCTGGCGGCGACAACGACACCAAGTGCCTCTACTTCCCCTTCTACCTGGACCAAGCTCCACTCACATGGCTCGAGTCGCTGGACAAGCACTCGATCGACAAGTGGGACCAGCTAAAGGAGCAGTTCACCAGCAACTTCGCGGGCGCCATGGGCTGATCGGGTACTCGCATGGACCTGGCCATGGTCAAGCAGGAACAAGGCGAGACCCTCCGCAAGTACATGTGCCGCTTCTTTGACAAGCGCGCTACCGTAGTCGACGTCACCGACAATGAGGTCATCGACCTCTTCCAAGACGGCCTCTACCACCGCTGCACCTTCGAAGACTTCGGTCGTCGTCGCCCCAGGTCCATCCCCCACCTCAAGGACATGATTACGTCCTGGGCGGATGAAGAAGACAAGGCCAACGCCAAGTACGACGCCATCCGTGGCAAGAACAAGCAGAACACGGGCGGCGACAGTGGCAACAACGGGAACCAAGGCGGTCGCAACAACAACAACTACTCGGGTCCCAACCGCAAGTGCAAGCCAGACAACACTGTCGCGGCTATCCAGTGCCCTGCGAAGGAGAACTCGAAGAAGAACTCCGGCGGCTTCAAAGACTTGCTGAAGGAGAAGTGCCCGTGGCATCCAAATGGCAACCACACCACCGAGCAGTGCTACCAACTCAGGCATGCACTCAAGGATACGCCAGAGCCACCACACCCTCACGACAAGAAGGGCAAGAAGAAGAACGACGGAGACAACAATGACTTCCAGGAACCCGATAAGACTGTCAACGTCCTCTTCGGCGGACTACCCAGTAGGCGGGAGCAAAAGGCTACCCGTCGAGAAGTCATGAGCATTGAACCAGCGGTTCCGACCCCTCTCAGGTGGTCGGAGGTACCCATTACCTTCTCTTGCGCGGATCAATGGACCAGCTTCTCCAAACCAGGACGGTTCCCTCTCGTCCTAAAGCCAGTGGTCGCGGGCTCCAAGCTCAACAAGGTCCTCATCGACGGTGTAAGCGGGCTCAACGTCCTTTTCACCAAGACCTTGAAGAAGATGAAGCTCGACATCACCCACATGCTCACTAAGAGCAACACGCCCTTCTACGGCATCGTCCCCAGTAACACGGCTATCCCACTGGGCTCAGTGGTCCTGCCAGTTACCTTCGGGGAATTTCGGGACAACTACCGTACTGAGTACATCAAGTTCGAGGTCGCGGACTTCGAGACTTCCTACCATGCCATCCTCGGCAGACCGGCCATCGCCAAGTTCATGGCGGTGCCCCATTACACCTACTTGGTACTCAAAATGCCAAGCCCAGCGGGTGTACTCTCTCTCCAAGGGGACTTGAGGATCTCCCACGACTGCGATACAGAAGCCGTGGAGATCGCCACTACAAATCAAGTACCCAACGCGATGATGGAGGTCTATGCCGCGTCGAAGAAACTTTCTACAAGTGAACTCGACATCCCTGAGAAGTCTGACAACTCCAACAAGCCTCAGCCAGCTGAGGAGATCCTGGTCAAGACGATCGACCTCGGGACAGGCGACGCTAGCAAGACCACCACCATCGGGGCCGGCCTCGACCCCAAATAGGAAGACGCGCTCATCAGCTTCATTCGGGCTAACCGCGACATCTTCGTGTGGAAGCCAGCGGACATGCCAGGAGTGCCCAGGGGGCTGATCGAGCACTGCCTCAACGTCGATCCTAAGGCCACGCCCAAGCGACAACACCTCCGATGCTTTGCTGATGACAGACGGGATGCCATCAAGAAGGAACTCGCCAAACTACTCGCAACCGGCTTCATCAGAGAAGTCTTCCATCCTGAGTGGCTCGCCAACCATGTCCTCGTCCGCAAGAAGAACTCGAACGAGTGGAGGATGTGCGTCGACTACACCGACCTCAACAAGCACTGCCCCAAGGACCCCTTCGGGTTGCCGCGGATCGATCAAGTCATCAACTCCACGGCGGGCTGCGACCTGCTCTGCTTCCTCGACTGCTACTCCGGGTACCACCAGATCGCGATCAAGGAAGAAGACCAGGAGAAGACCGCGTTCATCACCCCGTTTGGCGCGTACTGCTACACGACCATGTCCTTCGGGCTAAAGAATGCCGGTGCCACCTATCAACGAGCTATCTAGGCCTGCTTCAAGAAGCAGCTCAACAAGAACGTCGAATCCTACGTGGATGACATGGTCGTCAAGACCAGAAACTCCAGTACCCTCATCGACGACCTTGAAGAGACTTTCGCATCCCTGCGCGAGTACCGCTGGAAGCTCAACCCGAACAAGTGCGTCTTCGGCGTACCTTCGGGTAAACTACTCGGCTTCATCATCAGCCAGCGCGGCATCGAAGCCAACCCCGAGAAGATCTCCGCCATCACCAGCATGAAAGCTCCCACGTGCATCAAAGACGTACAGAAGCTGACCGGGTGCATGGCGGCTTTGAACAGATTCATCTCGAAGCTTGGAGAATGGGGGCTCCCTTTTTTCAAACTACTCAAGCACCAAGAGAAGTCCATGTGGACTCCAGAGGCGGATCAAGCTCTCGCCCAGCTCAAGGACTTCCTATCGAAGCCACCGGTCCTCACGGCTCCTCGCAAAGGCGAGCAGTTACTGATCTACCTTGTTGCGACTACTCACGTGGTCAGCACTGCCATCATCGTCGAGAGGCAGGAAGACGGCCACGCCTACCCAGTCCAGTGCCCAGTCTACTTCGTCAGCAAGGTCCTGCCAGAGTCTAAGGCACGCTATCAGCCTGTGCAGAAGCTCCAGTGCGCAGTACTCATCACCTCGCGGAAGCTACGACACTACTTCCAGGAGTACTCGATCTTCGTCGTCACCGACTATCCGCTAGGAGACATCCTGCGGAACCAAGATGCTACTGGAAGAATCTCCAAGTGCGCGGTCGAGCTCAGCGCCCTCACCATCGACTTCAAGCCACGCACAGCCATCAAGTCGCAGGCGCTAGTCGACTTCATGGCGGAGTGGCGGGAGAACCAGCTACCTACTCCAACCGCGCGACCAGAGCATTGGGTGATGTACTTCGACGGCTCACTCAACCTCGAAGGCGCAGGTGCAGGGGTACTCCTGATCTCTCCAACGGGCGAACAACTCAAGTACGTCCTGCAGATCTTCTGGAAGGTCTCAAACAACAAAGCCGAGTACCAAGCTCTCCTACATGGGCTCCGCCTAGCGGCTTCTCTGGGCATCAAGTGGCTACTAGTCTACGGCGACTCCGCAGTGGTCATCAACCAAGTCAACAAGTCCTGGGACCGCAATAAGGAGAACATGGACGCCTACTGCCTAGAAGTCCGCAAGCTCGAGAACAAGTTCTACGGTCTCGAGTTCCACCACATCGTCCGCGACAACAACGTTGCAGCGGATGTCCTGTCGAAGCTTGGATCTACTCGCACTCAAGTACTAGCGGGCGTATTCGTTCACGAGCTTCACGCGCCATCCATCCCGGAGCCGGCGCCACCGACCACTGCCCCAGCACACCCATTGGCTGGACAGGAGGTCATGATGATCGACGTGGACTGGAGGCAACCCTTCATCGACTACCTCAGCGAGCAGAAGGTTCCCTCGGACAAGAACTCGGCCGAGCAGCTCGTCCGCCGCTCCAAGTCCTACGTCCTCGTCGGAGACAAGCTTTACAAGCGGGGCACATCTTCTGGAGTACTCATGAAGTGCGTCCCTCGGCAAGAAGGCAAGGACATCTTGGAGGAGATCCACAAGGGCGTCTGCGGCAACCACGCGTCTTCCCGTACGCTGGTCAGCAAGGCCTTCCGGCGAGCTTTCTACTGGCCCACAGCTCTAGGCGACGCCGAAGAACTCGTCAGAAGGTGCCAAGGATGTCAATACTTCGGCAAGCAGCAACATGTCCCAGCCTACAAGCTAGTCACCATACCGCCAACCTGGCCCTTCGCCTGCTGGGGGCTCGACATGATTGGGCCACTGCCAACTGCGCCAGGTGGTTTCAACAGAGTACTGGTGGCCATCGACAAGTTCACCAAGTGGATCGAGGTCAAGCCGGTCACATGCCCCAAGGCTGACAGAGTACTCGACTTCCTGGATGAACTCGTACATCGCTACTGACTACCCCACCGCATCATCACAGACCTGGGCTCCAACTTCAACAACCACCAGTTCTGGGAGTACTGCGAGAACAGCGGGATCGACATCCGATACGTCTCAGTTGCCCACCCTCGGGCCAACATACAAGTCGAGCGCGCCAATGGGATGGTGCTTGACGCTCTCAAGAAGCGGCTACACAACGCTGCTAACGCTAAAGGAGGCAAGTGGATCAAGGAACTACCCAACGCACTCTAGGGGCTACGTACTCAGCCCTCCAAGCCAACGGGGCAATCCCCTTACTTCCTGGTCTACGGCTCCGAAGCAATCCTCCCTGCTGATGTCATATGGAACTCACCAGCAGTGGAGCACTACGACAAAGGCGTCTCTGAAGACAGCAGACGAGTTGACATCGATAGCCTCGAAGAAGCTCGCTGCGCTGCCCTCGTCCAATCAGCAAGGTACCTGGAGGGTATCCGACGCTACCATGATCGCAACGTCAAGGAACGCTCTTTCAACGTCGGTGATCTCGTCCTCCATCGTATTCAGAACACGGAAGGACTACACAAACTCAGCTCCCCCTGGGAAGGTCCCTTCACAATTCCAAAGGTGACCGGGCCGGGCTCTTACCGCTTCCAGACACTTGAAGGTGAAGACATCAACAACTCGTGGAACGTCGACCAGCTCTGTCGATTCTACGCCTAGTCTACACGACTACTCCGGGGCTCAAGTCTACACGACTACATCAAGATCCCTTCGCCGTAAGCGGCCTTCGGGTCCAGGCACTAGTCTCCGGACTACTCCTCTCCAGGATCCAGCCCGCGCGGCTACCTACAGATCCTGGGCTGCGACGAGCGATGAAGGACTCTAGCAGCGGTCTATTGAGAGACCATGTACTCCAAGATCCAGCCTACACGGCTACCTACGGATCTACTGCTGTAAGCGGCTACTCGCCCTAGAACCACTTAGCCATAAGCGGCCTCCGGGTCCAGGCGACTACTCTGTAACTACGGCCCTGGCCATCCAGGTGTACTTCTTCAGTAATAAAGTTTGATCATTTATCAACTTCTTTACTGTCTACTTCCCATCACGGGACTACCGCCGAGTACGACTACTCGCGTCAACTCCACGATGGGACTCCGCACTCTAAGATCGTGACTACAAGTACTCATTGATGGAACTTTCCTTCATTCATACTTGAACAATTACATTACAAATGTTCTTGTACATATACTGCTATGAGCTGACTATTACAGGACTACTAGAGGTTAAGCTTTTCGGCGACTTGCTCCGCAATGGGCGCCATCTGCTCCAGCAGTTCCGCATACTGCTCATCTGTACAGTTGGCGGCTACCCCGCCAGCGACTACATCTACGGGCGCCTTCAGGAAGTAGGACTTCATGAAAGCCAGCACCTGCGTCGGGATCGACTTTGCCAGATGCTTCACGTATGTCGCCAGCCGACTGGGGGCTTCCTTCAGTCGATCCACGAGCGGTGCTATCTTGGGGCCACCAAGATGAGGCACCAAGAGTCTTGCAATCGGGAGCGTGGCTTCTTCAAGCTCCTTCAGCTGGGCCCGCACCGCCTCGCAGTCCTCGTTCAGCTTCTGCAACGATTTGTAGCAGTTGACGAGGTCACGATCAGAAGCAATTCGAAGCTCCATGTGCTTGTCGCACTCGAAGGCAAGCTCCTTATAGTCAAGCTCGAGTACCTGGCGGGCCTCCTGCTCCCGGTAGAAGAGGATCTTCATGTCTGTCTCTGAAGTCCTTAACTGCTCTACTCGGGTCTCAAGCTCTGCAAAACAACAAGGCGCAGCGGGTTAGACTACCTCTCGACCTCCAACAACTACCCAACAAGTCAAGCGGTGTACCTTTGTTCTTGTTGCGGAATGTCTTGTTCTTCCGCACCAAGTCGTCGCTCTTTGCCTGCATCTCCTGGACATCATTGTGATATTTGGCAAAGGCGGCGTCGAGCTTGGACTGCATGGCGGCCGCATGCCTCCGCGACTTCAAGAGTTGATCTTCCAGCGCCTCAGCCCGGAGCACCGCGTCACTGAAGCCTTGCAGCATGCTAGACTTCTCGCGGGACCTCTCCACGACGTCCTGCACAGTCAACACATGCCAAAATGAGTACTCAACAACAGAGGATTGACTACTCAGGAGTTAAAACTACTCACCTTCATCCATTGTTCAGCCTGGCGGACCACCTCTAGGTGCCTGGCTACCGTCGTCGGGTCCACCAAGTCGTCGGCCAGCAGCTCCACCCCGCCACGACTACTTGTGGCGGCTTCAGTCATCGGAGCAGAGCGGATGGGCTCTGCGTCTTGTATCTCCGGGGAGCGGACAACCACCTCCAGAGCAGGCTCTGGCGGCGTGATGACCTCCTCTCCTCCGATCGCCGTGGCGGCCTCCTCGGCGGCTACCTCCATCTGCTCGGGGGCTCCGCCGGCAGCCTCCGGCGCCTCTGGTGTCGACCTCTGCATGGGCACCCCGCTGGGATGTCGCTCCCTTCGGCCTCGGCACCTGTCAAGGAAAAGACAAGTTTATCAGCAACTACTACTACTCTTCGAGGAGCACTACAGCTTCAGCAGAGTACTTACCTTCGACCACACTGGCCTCAGGCAACGTAACCTCAGTAGCTGGCGCTTCGGGCTCCGCCTGAGAGGCGGGAGCGGACTCCTCGGCGGGCGGCGCGGCTTCTTCCTCCGCCACCACTGTAGAGGGTTCATCCCCCTCCCAGGACAGATCTGTTGATTTCCTGCAGAAGTACACAGAATTGGTTGTCAATCAAGCTCGACTACTACACCAAGTACTACTCGGGAAGATGCAGCACTTACAAGCTTGACCGGACTATCGTCACGGTCGGGGCGCCAAGGATGCTGGCAATGTCTACCAGCCCAGCATCAGCGGGCGCCTCTTCTTGCGACCTTGCGACCGCTGCCTCCTCCGCGGTGACGGCAGCCGGTGCAGCGCTCTCCTGCGCTCCTGCGGCCACCACTTCTTCCACGGTGGCGGCTGCGAGCTCCGTGCTCCCTTGAGGAGCAGGGGGCTGGCGCTCCAGCTGCGCCAAGAGCTCTTCTACAGTGGGGACTGGGCTACGACTCCCAGCGGATTCCCCCACCGTGTCCCACTCGCCTTCGTTGCCCTCATCAACGGGCTCCGTAGGCGGCACCTCCTGCAAGCAAGGAAGCTCAGTCGTCAACAAGTGAACTCGAGAGACTAGTACTCGGCTACACTACTCAAGACGTCTTACCTCTTGGGGCGTGGTCTCAGAGACCTTCAACTTCTTCGTCACCCGCTTGCGGGCGGGGTTGCGCGGCCTTCGTGGCGGCGCAGCCAGACTAGCCTCCAGGCTAGCCGGCGGATCTTGCACGAGGGGCGCATGAGGTAGGCTAGGACGGCTGAACCTCGACCGCAGCTATAAGCGGTCCTGCAGCGTCTCCTCCTCGTCGTCGTCGTCGGACGTGTCCTCCACGATGACGGTGTCATCTCCTTCGCCGACTTCCCGCCGCTCCTTGGCCTTGGTCTTTCCCTCCTCCGGGATCTTGACTTCCTGGGGGGCGGTTGCGGCTTAGAGATGAACTTCTTCAAGTCGTCCTGCAAGACACAAGACATCAGCACGACTACTCATAAGGGATGGGTACTCGACTGAGGCTACGGCTACTTACCTCCTTTGGCGGGCGCGCGACAGAGTACTCTGGGACAGGGCACGCCGTGTACAGTGGCATGTCCTTGAAGATGCGCGTCAGCCTATCGACGATGTCGTCGTCGTCGACTTCATCTCCTGGCATCCGTGACGTGTCGTCATCGCCAGTGTACTCGAAGCCTAGGGTGTCGTGAGCCATCAGTGGCTGCACCCTGCGCTTCATGAAGCTGAAGGCCACATGCTCGGCCCTCAGCCCAGCTTCTCTCAACACCTTGATGCGCGCCAACAGCTCGGGGAGCTGGATCCCCTCCTGCATCGTGGGCTCTGTGTTCCACCAGGCGCGGTGTCTGGGTTGCTTCCCGCTCGGCTTCAGCAACCCGGGGTGGTGGTTCGTGACGTAGAACCATTTCGCCTTCTAGTCCTGATTGGAGTCGATGATCTTGTACGAGAGGTACTTCTCAGCAGCATCCTCCCGCATCTGGATTCCTGCTCCATTGACTACTCGCGGGTTGCTGGCGCTCGGCTGCGGCTTCACTCGGAAAAACTTCCGGAACAGAATCCAGTGGGGCTTGATCCCCTGGAACGCTTCACATAAGTGGACGAAGACAGCGGTATGGAAAATACCATTGGGGTTGAGGTTGAGGTACTCGACGTCGTAGTACCCCAGAAGGCCTTTGAAGAAGTCGCTCACCGGGAGCGCGAGTCCGCGCTCCGTGAAGCGCGTGAACATCGGGATCTCGTCTTCGGCTTTCTCCATCGGGTATGGATCCCCAGCGGCAGCTCTCCACATATCCACCTCCTTCTCACGGATGAATCCGCAGTTGAGGAGGGCCAGCAAATCTTCGGTTTTCGTCTTCGATTTTTCCACTCACGGCTTGGATCTGGCCGCGGTGGAGACATCGGCGGTGCTGCTCCCGTGGCAGCCCCGGTGGCCTCGTCACGGCCCCTCTTCTTCCCGGCGGGCTTCGCGGACTTGGACGGCGAGGGCTTCATTCTCCAAGTGCACGGTGTCTTCACGCGCATTCGCACGGGGGCTACTCTGGCAGCTCTGGGTGGTGGCGCGCTCAGATCTACAGTGGCGGTGGTGTGCGCTGGAGGAGACTCTGGCCAAGATCTATTCGAAATGGCTACAACAGCGATGGGTAAAAAACCCTAAGGGTTTTGTCTTCTATTTATAAGTCAAAACGTCCCTTCAACGGCCGGATGGATAAGTCTGCGCTCGGCTGACTCAGCGGCCGCGCGTGGCTCTTCGCATTCTACTAGTCGACGCGCCTCACCTCGGGGGCTCGACTACTTCTACTCGACTACCTGGGAAGCGACAAGACTCAGGAGCATCTCAGGACACATTCTACAAGATGACCCTTCAATTCGAGAGGAAGTACTCGACTCAAGGCTCGGGGGCTCCGTGCCACATGTCCTTCGGTTTTTCTCTCCGGATTTTTCGGGATAAAAATTGCGAAGACTTCAGATGGACCCTCAGCCAGAGCCTACGACTCAACCTAAGGCTCGGGGGCTACTCCATATGGAGTGCGATTTTGCAATCGCACCTCCATATCAGCTTCGGCTTCAAAACAACGCGGGCATTTTTGAAGACCTTCGAGGGCAGCACTCGAGGATGCTTGGGACTATTCGAGAATACTTCAAGATTGCTCAGATATCAGCTGGAGTACATTCCAGCCTGGAGATGCTTCGACTACTCTTGAGGACTTTTGACTTGTAGTACTCGATGATGCTTGAGGACTACTCGTTAAGGTCGTCAAGACTACTTGAAGCTATCCTTCTCGACTACAAACTACTCGGGGGCTTGTCGTATGGACCTCCCTGGGCCCACTACATCGGTGGGTACCAGGACCGACTACTCGGTGGGCCCCTGGGACTACTCGGCTTGCGCTACACGGCACCTTATGGCGTGGAGCACAAGGACTACGGAGGAGAAGTACTCGGTTAGGAAGCTGTACATGTCCCGCACTGTATGGAAGACTCCTAGACGTACTCGACTAGTACTCTCTCCCTACTCCGACCTGTAACCCTGCCTCCCGGGCTATATAAGGCGAGGCAGGGACCCTTCTCTAGCATCGAATCTCATCTCACGGCGTACTATTATACCATCTTGTAATCGTACCCTATCAATCCAGAGCTACGCAGCATACAGGACGTAGGGTATTACGCACCTCGCGGCCCGAACCTGTCTAAATTGTGTGCCACGTGTCTCCTCCTTCGAGTTACCGATCTCGGCGAGGCCACATTCATCTACTTCGGGTACTCCCCTTAGTAGATTGCCGGTCTAAAACATCGACAGTGATGTCATGCTTACATCATGCTTAAGCAATAATGATTCTTTATCTCACTACATGCACATATATGCACCACTAGCATGCAATGGGATATTTAGCTAGCTGTTTTTTATGTGCTGACATGCAGTGCATGCCACCATCATATTTAATAGCTATCCTTTTATCCCATATCTTATTCCATTCAATTTCTATCATCTTGTACGTTCTCTTAATCTTTTCTTTTAATCTTTTCTTTTGATTGGTGTATTGTTCTTAGTTGTACTTGTGTGTTTGCTTTGCATGTTTGTGCCCGATGATTGATGTGCTTAGAGTGAACGCCGTTCGAGAAGTTTGGAAGAGCAAGAGGTTGAAGATATTCTGAGCAACGACATTACTTTGGTTAAAGGCAAGTGTGTCCTTGATCTTTGTCCCAATAACTATGATTAATCACTTTGCATTGATTTGCATTAATATTGATGGGTCCTATTAAGGTTTGTCTAGTCTTTATTATCATTCCTTGTTAACCTGGGTTTATATTTATGTTGGGTAGCTATGCTTAGTTGCTATACCTGGGTTATGGTGGTTTTAATGAACAATAACATTGAATCATGCTATACCTTTATGTTATATCTTTGTTTGCTTAATACAAGACCATATGTTTAATCGGAACATGGAGAACCACCCAGGAAAACCGTACAACCACAAGGCATGGCTCTGCCTTGGCTGAATAACTAGAGACTTTAGTGTTGTAGCAACCTTACCTGAAAGGGACAAATGGGGAGGCGTTGACGGAGTATAGACTCGCTCTAGTAGGGAGTTGGGCTTTGCTAAGACACGGTACCTACTAGGGGACTTTATGCCCCGCTTCGTCCTGAAACCTAGTGGGTTGTTGCGCATTGGAGGATCTTCGTAAAGGCCTCGTAGCGTCCCTATGCAATCACACCTCGGTAGTGTGGTATGATGCTTGGCCAGCATCGCATGGTTGAGTCCAAAACTCTTCGGGGTTTTTACGCGACTTGTGGGTAAAGATGTACAACCTCTGCAGAGTGTAAAACTGACTAGTTAGCCGTGCCCATGGTCACGGGCGGCCTGGACCCTCACATGATAACTGAATTTGAAGATGAACTTAACTCGTGTTCTCTGGTTATGCTTGCCATGTGCTTATGGCGTACCTCTTATCTTATGCTTAATGTGGGTTGGTATAAACTTATAGTTTATTAGTAATGAGGTGCTAATAAAATTTGACCAACTAAAATTGCTTAAATGCTTATAGCCCAGTCCACTATAAAGCCTTTGCATTCATATATTTTCCCCACACTTGCTGAGTACGACAAGTGCTCACCCTTGCTATAAACAATGTTGCTCAGAAGGAGGAAGCTACTATGAAGTCTTGTAAAGATGTTGCTGGTGCTAGGCGTACGCAACCCCCAGTCGATTGCCTCTGATGTTTGGAGCCTTCGTTTCCAGGATAAAGCGTAAATCTCTGATAATCTTTCCTTTTCTTATGTGATACTATTTCTGTATACACTTATATGTCACTATATGCATGAAACTTGATCCTGGCATGCATATAGGTTTGCACTTGGTTTCCTTCGGAAAATCGGGTGTGACACTCACCTTGGGTGCCCGACCATGCATAAGCTCATAACAAGTCTTCCTCTTGAAAGCTCGCAATAAAATCCTGTTGGAGACATGACAAGCCGTATTGACCGCCTCAGCCCAATACCTCCTAAGAGTCCTGTGCTCATCGAGCATCGTCCTAGCCATCTCACAAAGAGTCCAATTTTTCCTTTCCACAACTCCTTTTTGAAGGGGCACATAAGGGGTCGAATACTAATGTTCAAGACCTAGATCACGACAGAAGGCATCAAAACAAGAGTTCTTGAATTCTGAGCCATTATCACTACGGATAGCTCGAATGGCATTCCCATGCCTCTTGTTTCTCAACCTCACGATCAGATCTCGAACAAAACCAAAAGTCTCACTCTTGTCTTCCAAGAAAAACACCTAGGCATAGCGAGAGTAATCGTCCACCACAACAAGGACATACCACTTCCCACCCACCGAGCGAACTCGAGCTGGCCCAACAAGGTCCATATGCAACAGCTCTGTCGGACGCTTGGTCATGACATCGGTCAGGGGTGGATGGGGAGTGGCTACCATCTTGCCATGCCTACATGGAGCACAAACAAAATCCTTCTCAGACTTCAACCTCGGCAATCCTCGGACAAGGTCATGCCCACTCAAGCGGGAAACCAAATCAAAGCTCAAGTGACCCAACCTCCTATGCCATTTCCACAAATCAGAAGAAGGACCGGCCATCAAACAGCGAGCAGGACCCAAAGAACGAAAGAAATCAGCCCTGAAAATCTGACCCTCGGGGATGATCATACAAACAAGATCACCTCGAGAATCCAGCAAACGAGACTCGCCAGACTTGAAACGCACCTCAAAGCCCTCATCAAGCAACTGAGAAACTGAAAGCAAATTGAAACCCAAAGACTTCACAAGAGCAACCCTTTTCAACGTTACCTTGTCACTCACATGCACTACACCTTCAGAAATCACCCTTCCTCGTCCATTGTCCCCAAATGTGATGTACATCTTTTCCCTCACTAGGGTGAGGATGGAGAACCACTTCTTGTCTCCGGTCATGTGTCGAGAACATCCGGAGTCGATCAACCAAATGTTCTCCAAGCCTCCTGCCTGTAGTCAGAAACAAGAACGAGAATGAGCTAGCGACTCGACACTGGGGTTAGCACAAAGAAAGTTAAACCAGTGTCGAGCCATCTGCTCAAAAGAGGGGTTAGCAAACATCATTCCCTTGCCACCAAACTTCCCATGTCCCATGGAAGGAATACGAGCACCACGAGGGGGAAAACGTGGTCTGTAGTTCCTCAGGAACCCAAAGCTGCGATCATCTCCCCTAAACCCGTATTGAGGACGAGTAGGGGGACGTACAGCAAAACCACCACGAGCCCGACCAAACCTCTCACCAGCACGCACACCATCATCTCTCCTATCAAACCTCTCACCACCACCTCTTTGTGGGAACCTACCACCCTGAGCTCCAACTCTACCAACACTCCTCACACTTCCCACACCCTGTGGAAGTGGCACTCTAGGCTCAAGAATACCATGAGACTGCCGATACCTGCCCTGGTTTGCTTGCTCCCTAGCAAGCCTCTCATCCCTCTTCCTCTTGTAGCAAAACTCTGCTAGATGTCTCTCCTTGCCACAATACTCACACCTGAAGGGGATGGGTTTTGGTTTTGGCTCTGGCTTCTCTCTAGGTTTCTCACCCTTCTCACTCACAAACTTCACCGGTTTCTGGAAGTCATTTGTTTTAGGTGGGAATTTGGGTGGATCTTGGGTTGTGTCAAGCTTGTTGCAAAGGTGGTTGGGCCTTGGAGTGAAAGAGTTCTTGGGTGCTTTTGGAAGTGGGACTTGGATGTCTCCGATCACCTCAAACTCAGGGTTAGACTCAACACACTTCTCATACACACTCTCCCCACTGTTCTCTCCCACTTTCTCACCCAACTTCTCAAAACCCAAACCACGACCATCTGCTCTCTTGAACTCCTCAATCATGATTTTTAATTGAGGTTCCTGCCCAGACAACCAACCCAACACCTTCCTCAAATAATCATTCTCCTCATAGATGACATCCAAACGAGAAGTAAGTTCAAGATTGCGCAAAGTAACTTCATCACAGCTAGTGCATGCATTGACAACAGGAGATTTCAAAGAAGCTTCCAAAGTGCTAATGGTAGAACGAGCATAAACAAGCTTAGCATGCATAGTAGGACATGATTTACAAGCACCAAGCAAAGTGGGTCTAGCCTTAAGCTCATCATACTCAGTCCTAAGAGCATCTAGTTTAGCCAAAGTGGAAGCATTCTTCACATTAAGCAACTTGACCTCATTCAACCATGCATCACATTCAGGACATTCAACATCATCAGAAATAGTAGGAGAAAGTTTCAAAGAGTCATTCTCAAGTTTTAATTCAAGCAATTTAGACTCTAAGTCTCCTAATTTCTCACTAGCATTCTCAAGTTGAGCCCTAAGTTCTTTCCTCATTTTTTGGCATCTCTTAGCACACTATCACGGTTGTCAATCAAGCCATTCAACCTAGTGATCTCAGCAAGCAAAGAGTCGGGGTCACGATTTACCTCATCCTCCGAGTCGGAGTCGCTGTCTTCCTTCTCTCTCTTCTTGCTGCTTGAGCTATGGGCCATGCCACAAAAGCCTTCAAGTGCCACACAGCTCAATCCACTGAGGTTCCGGCTTGCACTCTTCTTGCCTTTGCGCCTCCCGGCGTCTTCATCTTGAGCTTGAGTCGACGTCGCTTGAATCGGCCACCATAGCTCTTGCCTTGTCCTTCTTGTAGCCGCCCTTGCTCGGTCGCCGCTTGTCCTTGTCCTTGCTCTTGGACTTGCTGAAGTGCTTGCCCTTGGAAAAGTACCTGTCTTCACGCCTCGGGTGCGCCTTGTACTCGCTCATCTTGTACTTGTTCTCCTCCGCTTCCGGGCACTCAGCGATGAAGTGACCACTCTTGCCACACTTGTAGCATGTCCTCGAGCTCCGCCTTGCATTCCTCCGGCTCTCATGTAGTCGATCAAACCTCCTTGAGAGCAAGGCTAGCTCCTCCTCGCCCAGCACATCAAATTCCTCATCTGGAATAGACATAAGAGAAGACAAGGAAAACTGTCGACAGGAAGGGTTAGTGTTGGCTTTGCCCTTTGATCCGCCCACAAGAGCAAGACTATGATCAGTCGAGCCCTCATGCTTGGATTGCAACTTCCTGTCAACCTCAGCCGACTTGAGCTTAGAAAAGAGATCATCCAACTCAATAGTCAAGTATTGCCCGGACTCCTTGATGGCCTCAACCTTAGCACCCCAAACATTTGGGTCCAAGATAAGCAAGAGCTTCAAAGCTTGATCATGCTCGGTGTAAGGAAAATCCTCAACATTGGCCTTCATGTTGTTCACGATGACGGTGAACCTCTGAAACATCGCATCAATGTCCTCACCAGGAAGTTGAGTAAAGTTCTCATATTGCATCCGATAAGAAACAAAGAGACGAGCCTTCACATGATTATCATCACCGTGAGCAACCAACAACATCTCCCAAATTTGCCAAGCAAGATTCAAATGGCGAACACGCTCAAACTCAGGATCACACAAGCTACGGACCAAGTGATCAACGGCTTTTGCATTTGCCTCATACTTGGCCTTAGCACCGGCATCGGTCACCATAAGAGTGTGGATCTCAGCCGGAATAGCATAGGTCTTGTCAAACACAATAAAATCCAACAACTTGCCATGAAGAAAGATCATCATACGAGCCGCCCACTTGTGGTAACCCTTCCCATCGAAGTGCGGCGGACCGCCCCGCTCAACGTACACCATCTTAGGATTCAGGACTTGTCAAAGTCACCACGAATCCAGCACCAAGCTCTGATACCAATTGAAGGATCAGATGGCGACTAGAGAGGGGGGGAGTGAATAGGAGCCGGTAAAAATTCTTCTCAAAGAACCCGGCCTATACCCTAGACAAATCCCGGTCACACACGAGCGATGCATCGAATCACACACCAAACGCCAAGACAACAAGATTATGGATCAACCTCAAGTCTTAGGAACGATTCCTTGAAGCACACGCGGAAGCACGAAAGAAGGAGGGAGGAATCAAACCAAGGAACAAAGCTACCAGGAACTGGCGGACTGTCCGACCAGGTGGGGCGGACTGTCCACAAAGGCCGCGCGGACTGTCCGGCAGGGTATCGCGGACTGTCCGCACCGGTGCCGCGGACCGTCCGGCCTAGTGCCGCGGACCATCCGTTAAATCCAACAGAACCTCCAGTAGCAAACCCCGAAAAATGGACCGTCCGCGGGGAGCACGCGGACTGTCCGCCAGGCACCCGCGGTCTATCCGCCCGGCACACGCGGACCGTCCGAACCCTCGTCCAACGAAACTCAAAGCCACGATGGATTGAAAGCAAAAAGAAGGAAGAACACGAAGAACACACGACGAACAGCAGGTCGCGGACCGTCCGCCACAGGCACGCGGACTGTCCGCCCCTTACGGACAGAGCTGAAAACTGCTCGACCCCGAAGGTCAACTCCTCCAATCCATCACCGAATCTCCCAAATGGTAGAAGATGTTGAGACAAGGGTTTGGGGACATGATAAGCGTCAAACAAGGATGCTATACCCTAAAAATTTTGCCTCCTAACTCCCTAAATCACCGGGAATCGCGGATCCTTTGAACACCACAAAAAACTAGAGCTCCGACCGAAAATCCTTGAATCGAAGTGGTTTCCCGACGTTTGAGGGCACAAGATCAATCCCAAAGATGCACAAGACATTCATCCTTGTTTCCCTCAAAGAAATCCGGGGAGAAACCCACTCAAATCCGCGGAATCACACCAAGAACAAAGGCACCAAAAACAAGCACGAAAAAGACCACGAAATTCACAACGCCGAATCTTCTATACAAACCAGGAAAGATTCACAAGGTCTAGCATGCCGCCCTAGCATCCATCCCTCTCAACAAATCTCTCATGAAGCTCTCATGGTAGCCTAGAGAAAATAGAGAAGAAAATGTCTACCGAAAATGAGAAATGGGAGGGGAGAAATGAAACCCTAAGTCGCGGAGCCAGAGAGCCATCCACACACACTCATGGCTTATATATCGGGTCCCGCCGGTGTGGGAAATGACTCGACTACCCCTAACTCAACTACTGGCGAAACAACCCACGTAGGGGCGTTTAGGTAATGTTTGTGGGTCTTACCATCGGACGGCCACGCCTTCGCCGCACCCCGCGTCCTCCTGACGCAAGCCATGCGATCCCGCCGCGTGTCCTCCGCTTCGAAGCTTCCTGACACGCCCGGATCCCATCTCCGTCGTGTTGGTCCTTCGTACTTGGTTTTGAGGCCCAAACCAAGAAACCGTCCTCAGATGGTTTTGTGGGCAAACCACCAAACCCCGCGTGCTCGGCCCGGCCTCCTGCCAAGCCTCTTGACTCGACCGCCACCGTGCACCGGCTCGATCGTCCATGACTTCGTCTTGCTCGTCTCGCCACCATGTGGCCCGCACCTAGTCCCGCCGTCCACCGGGTCCCTCGAACCGAGCCTACTTGTCTCTCCATCTCCCGGAGGCCCCTCAAGGCTGAAGACCTTTCGCGCCCGTTCTTCACCTGCAACAACACGAACTATGTCACAACCTACACCTGCGCACTGAGCCAAGAGTCAGTCCAACACCCGTTGTCAATCACTCATCACTGAGGCGCGGTCATCCACCGACCACCGGGACGCTCCTGATCCTCATGCACGGAGAACCTCCATCTTGGATGCGAGGATGACATCGTCAAAATCATGCAAGTGGAGGGGCAAAGTGCATAATCACCTCAGGACCCACGAGAGCAAAGGGCGACCGAACCGGGCCGAATTGGGCCTGTGCCGGCCAGCCCAGGCCGGCTGGCCCAGCCCAGTTCTGGCGTCGGTTCGGCCCCCCTTTCCTTGCACCCGAAGGATCTTCAACCCTAAAACCCTGGAGGCACCGCCATTCGGTAGGGAGAGAGCCATTCTCACCAGGAGGCCATCCACAAGCTAGAGAGAGAGGAGGGAGATCTCCGGAGGGAGATCAACCACCTCGAAGGAAGAACCCACAAGTGGAAAAGAAGGAAGACACCGTCGGAAGGGTGACCATGATCAACGGTGCTATGTCTAGCACCTTGATGGGGTAATCTCTGTAACGACCCGCCTCCCCAAGGCCGGGCCCGCCTACACCTGGTAGCTCTCTAGCACCCCAAGAATATCCCCACAGACCAACACATGTCTTTCCTGCGCACTTTGTCCTCACTCATGCGCACCCGGGAAGGATTGCCCGGTCGGTCACCCATCGCTCCAAGCCAAGCACGCTTGACTTTGAAGTTTTTAGTGATGGGCTTCCGGAAAAGAAGTTGCAACTTGTTGGTATGAGTATCCTTATCAATCCTATTAAGCCTTGGGCCGGTATGTCACATACACCCCCCTGAGAAGATCGACGTCCTCGTCGATCAACCCCGAGCCAGGAACGTCCTCTCTTGGCTACGTCCGTGGGTCCAGTGCCAGCGCATGTGCCATGCAGTGTGACCACTTAGGGCCCACACCAGCCATGCACACCATGCCTGCGCAACTGCGACTGCACGCGCCCGTGAAACCGTGAGAGTCGGCTCTGATACCAATTGTAACGATCCGCCTCCCCGAGGCCGGGCCCGCCTACACCTGGTAGCTCTCTAGGACCTCAAGAATATCCCCACAGACCAACACATGTCTTTCCTCGGCTCTGATACCAATTGTAACGATCCGCCTCCCCGAGGCCGAGCCCGCCTACACCTGGTAGCTCTCTAGGACCTCAAGAATATCCCCACAGACCAACACATGTCTTTCCTGCGCACTTTGTCCTCACTCATGCGCACCCGGGAAGGATTTCCCGGTCGGTCACCCATCGCTCCAAGCCAAGCACGCTTAACTTTGAAGTTTTTAGTGATGGGCTTCCGGAAAAGAAGTTGCAACTTGTTGGTATGAGTATCCTTATCAATCCTATTATGCTTTGGGCCGGGATGTCACAACATTATGTGACGGTCTTTTTGTGACGACCTTGTGACGCCGGGTTTTTCGTCATAGCATACTTTTTATGACTAATTTCATACTTTATGTGACAGATTCCTTTTGTCATAAAATGACAGATTTCTTGTAGTGAGTATGGGTGAGCTCGTACCTCTGTAGTTGAGCATGTTGGAGATGTCCATCTTGTCGTTAAGGAACAGGTTGCGTGACATCTCACCTGACCCAAATTATCGTACTACCACTCGACCTTTGTATGTGGCAACGGCTTAGTATAAATCCCACTAGTTACTACTTGCCATCAGGTGTGTGGGTGAGCAGTGGGAAACCAAGGAGTAGGGGTACGATCTGTGTGAGGTACGCCCTGGTTATGTGAGATAACCCCTAGGTTGCTCCTGTGGTGGCCCGTAGGGTTAGCTAAGGTGGGTAATGGCTTTGATAGGATCCGCACCGGCACTAAGGTGTTCATGTGGTGGTACCCTACTTGTGGGTAAAGATGTACAACCTCTGCAGAGTGTAAAACCTATTCGAATAGCCATGTCCACGGTATTGTACGAGTCATGGTGTGGTCACAAAAATGGTGTTTGGGTTTGGGATGGTTTTCATGGCGTGAGTGGTTACTGGAAAAGTGTGTGGTTGTGTGCCTGGGCTACTGCGGACGGAGAGTCTGGTAGTCCCAAATTGATTTTCTCAAAACAACTGAGTTACTTGGGTTATAAAAATGGTTTGCGAAAACCTTTTCGAAAATGAACCCCTGCATTAGTAAATGTGTTTGCAAATAAACTTTAACCCGATCCTTGATTTATCCTATGCATGATCTGCTTATAAGCCCCTCAGTGGGTGGGGTTGAACTTCTTGAGTATGTATGTACTCACCCTTGCTTAATTAACTGTTTTTCAAAGGAGGATCCCGACTTCGTTCCCGAAGACGTCGAGTAGGTTGCTGTCCTACACCCAACCTGTGCTTGTGGATTCAGGGTCTCCACAGGGAGCTTCCATGACGTTGTACTCTGATGAGGCTTTAGAAGCCCTCACTATCGTAGTTTGGTCACTAGTTCTTGTGTTGTTTCTCGTGGCAATGCGCTTCTGTGCCCACAGCCTCGCCGTGTTATAAGAGAATGAACCACCTGTTGTAATAAATGTGATATCAGCCTCCTGGTACTGGTACTTGTGTCACATTTAGTCGCCTCTGATGTGGGGACGATTCAGGTGGTATCAGAGCCGTAGGCTGGCCGTAGGACGCGACCCCTAAGACCCGAGACCCTTTCCTGGCCTTTCTCTAGTTCTTTTCCCTGCTGAGCTCACCTTCCCACATATTCCTTACCTTGATCGTTGCCTGGTTCGAGATGGCTAACCTGGGATGGAACGGAGGAGTCTGCCCCGCAGAACCTGGTCTCCCTAACTTGCTTCTACTCAGCCCGGAGCGCATCGAAGTGAGGGACCCACCGGAGTACATCTATCGGGAATACGAGCGCTATGGCACCCTTTGGTGTAAAGTGCTGAGCTTCGTGGGTAGGAGCACACTCTACCCTGACATAGAACCCTGGTTCGTCTCCACCACTGGGTTTCGTTTCCCTGACACCTATCCAAAGGCTGCCCGGAAGGCCCTGCGACGACTACGAGTGGTTTATAGGCAGCATCTCAAACGGACTGCAATGGGATTTTTCCCACCCTCAAGAGGTAGAGGACGCTCATGGATTGACCGAATGAGGGGACTGGAAAGAGAAGAAGACGACCTAGAAGATGCAGTTTCCCACCTGTCCATCTACCTCAATGGCCTAGACCACCTCTATCATGAACAAGCCAAGGAGCTGAAGCACCAGATCGATAGGGCCGAAAGAGCAGAACAACGGATAGAATTGGAAAGTGAGCAAACCTGGAGCGAGATTATGCTAGGGAAAGGGAGCGCACTTTAATAGCCAATAAAGACCTATGGGATGAGGTCAAGGAACGTAGAAGAAGAGAAGAAGCTGGTTTGATGGAAGATGAACCCGAAGAAACTCATTAGGACAAAGGAACCCAGACCGAGGACGTGATACTGAGCAAGACCTCCCACCAAAGAAGCGTCGCATTCAGACAAAGGAAGAGTCCCCATGATTTTGCTCGCCTCCTTATCAACTCCTTGGAGCGCCTCGATATCATTGAGTGCCCAAGGTACTACAACAGAGAGTACGAGAAACTCGGCACTCTTCGCTGTAGAGAGGTCCTCTCCATTGCTAGAAGCAACCGCTACACCAACATCGAGCTGTGGCGCGTGACCGCCATAGGGTTTCGACACCGAGACACCTACCCCTTGGCCCTCAGAAAAGCCCTCCGCTACCTGTGCCGGATCTACGAGGAACACCTCGTCCCCACACCAATGAGGTATTTTACCCCCGCCATCAGAACCCAGTCTGGCAGGCCCGCATGAGAAACATGGAACGACGCCGCCACCAAGAAGATCTTTTGTACCATATAGTTGCCTACCTCGTCTCCCTGGACAAACTCTTTGATGACCTGGCCAAGCTCTTGAGGGAGCAAATCAGTTGGGCCGGGCAAGCAGAAGTCACAGTAAGGATGCACCAAGTCCGAGTGGCTCAAGCAGAAGCAAGGACCACAACCGCCATAAGCAGTGAAGCTATTGCCCATGAAAGCCTCAGGCGGATCCAAGACTAGGGCATCCAGGAATGGACTAACAGTGGAACACCCGTTCCGGCCATTGGAGAAGCGCAAGTCCTGCTTGGGACACCCCTTGTAGGATCAGGAGGAAGTATTAAAACCCTGCCAGCACCATCGGTAGTAACTGAGCAACCAACGGCGACCGCGGAAGCTGCAGCACAGCCCCAAGAGAGTGGAAACCCCGAGGGAGAGGATGACGATTAGCTGCTCATCCCACTGGAAGTGCACTCAGCCCCAGACGATGGCTCTCCTCGCGAGTAGCATGCCTCAGTTGCCTTGACCCAGAGAATGAAGTTGTGCTGGTCCAAGCTTAGAGTCGCACCCTTAGCTTTTGTCGTAGTACTAGGTTGTGTAGCATGTCCGCGTTGTATCAATCGCGTAGTTCGGGATGTATCCTCTTCACTTGTTTGCAATAAAAAATTGTCTGTGCTTGTTTGTTTGCTATGTGCTTGTTGTGTGCTTGCCGGTAGGAGTAGACCCTGCCTTTTCAAAAAGAAATCTGTCTCAATCAACTTAAACATCACATAAAACATAGATCTCTTAGAACACCCGCTCCTCTGCAAATGGTTTCAAGGCGCCCTGCTAGGACCCACCAAGGCTCCGGTCATATGGACGCGGAAGGATCTCAAGCCGATCGAAGGGAGCACCTTAATGACCAGGAAGTGAATCAAGGCGAAGATGGAGGAGAAAACATTGTCTTGCCACCACCACCCCCTCCCGTGGACCTGGCGCAAGTTTTGTCCAACCAGACCCTACTGATGGAAGCCATATTCAATGTCGTCAACCGTCCAAGGCCCCGAGTTCTGGGCATGAATGAGAAGCTGATCGAATTTCTCAGGACTAAGCCACCCACTTTTGGCGGGTCCGTGAATCCCTTGGATGCTGATGACTGGCTGAGAGCCATTCTAAGGGAACTGGAGCCCTTCAACTGTGAAGACCGAGACAAGATTCTTTGGCCTACTCACCAGCTCACTGGAACAGCCTTAGTCTGGTGGGAAAACTACTGTGCAGTAGCCAAGGATCCCTCAACCATCACTTGGATGAGTTCGTGGAAGGGTTTCATTGCTACCACATCCCAGAAGCCACGCTGAAGCGCAAGGCAGATGAGTTCCGTGAACTCTGCCAGGGTAACAAGTTTGTGGAGGAATACACTTACCAGTTCATAAAGTTGGCTCGTTATGCCCCTAAGGAAGTGGATAAGGACTCCAAGAAGCAGGAGATGTTCAAGAAGGGCTTGACTCCGGAGCTGAGGACTCTGCTTACCCCTCAGATCTACCCGGATTTCAACACCCTTATCAACATGGCCATTCTCACAGAGAAAGCCAAGGCAGAAGAGAAGAAAGAAAACAAGCGCAAGTTCATGGAGCACAAGGCTCAACAACAGGAACGTTGCCAGAGGTAGAGAAGCTCCGATCACCACATGTCCAGGTTACAAGCCCCCATGCAGTAGAGAACCCTGTCGCAAGCCATGGGCTCTCAAGGCCCCAGGACCCAGTTCAAACCATACAACAACTAGAACACCATGAAACCCCCATAGAGCAACACTAGCCAAGTCACTGCCAACAACAACAACACCTCCTGGGTGTGTTTCAACTGCGGTGAGACCGGACACTTCATTGCGAACTGCCCATATGCCAAAAGGCCAATAGCTTCAGCCTTCTCCAACTCAGTGAGTGGGCCAAGACTGTTCGTATTTGGAGCCAACCGTGTGCCAGTTCGCGGAAACAACAACATTGGCAACAACAACAACCAGCATATGAGGCATCCCTAGCAGTCCTATGGACGAGCCCGCGTCAACCACATCAACGCACAGGAGGCTCAAGAAGCACAAGGCGTAGTGCTCGGTGAGTTCCTGGTCAGCTCAGTCTTGGCAACCATATTATTTGATTTAGGAGCATCACATTCGTTCATATCTTCAAGTTTTGTGGAAAAACATAACATACCTATAGTACTATTAAAAGCACCCTTGTTAACCCGAACGCCTGAAGGTGACATCAAGTGTCAACTGGGTTGCTCTCAGGTAAGGATCATTTTAAGTGGGGTGGAGTTCCTAGCGGACCCAGCAGTACTGAAGTCCAAGGGAATAGATGTGATCCTTGGGATGGATTCATTAAGCCAACACCATGGTCTTATAAGCTACGCCGATAAGGTAGTGCACCTAACCAACCCAGAAGGAGTACAAGTGACCTGCCACACCTGAGGACATAGACCAGACATAATGGTTTTCAGCATGGAAGCCAAATCCATAAAGGATGTCCCAGTAGTGCAGGAGTATCCAGATGTGTTCCCCGAAAAACTCCCTAGAATGCCACCAGATAGGGATATAAAGTTCGTCATTGACCTTATTCCCGGAACCTCTCCCATAGCCAAGAGACCCTATAGGATGGCAGGCCCTGAGTTGGCAGAGTTAAAGAAGCAGCTAAGAGAACTTTAGCGAAGTGGATTTATCAGGCCAAGCTCATCACCATCGGGAGCCCCAATGCTTTTCATAGAAAAGAAGGATAAAAGCTTGAGGATGTGCGTTGACTATCGCTCACTGAACGAAGTAACTATCAAGAACAAGTATCCTCTCCCTAGAATAGATGATTTATTTGACCAACTGAAAGGAGCCAAGTACTTTTCGAAGGTGGATTTAAGGTCAGGATACCATCAACTCAAGATTAGGGAGAGCGACATTCCAAAGACCGCCTTTGTCACCCGTTACGGGCAGTATGAGTTCACAGTGATGTCCTTTGGACTCACCAACGCACTAGCATATTTTATGAACCTCATGGATAAGGTGTCTATGGAAGAGTTGGACAAGTTTGTCGTAGTTTTCATTGACGACATACTTTTTTACTCCAAGAGTGTGGAGGAACATGAGCAGCATCTTCGAGTGGTACTGGGGAAACTAAGGGCACACAAGCTGTACGCTAAGTTCAGCAAGTGTGAATTCTGGCTGGAGAAAATATCTTTCCTTGGGCACATTATGACAGTAGAAGGAGTAGCAGTAGACCCCGGAAAAGTCGAAATAGTCTCCAACTGGCAACAACCAACCAATGTGAGCGAGATCAGAAGCTTTCTTGGGTTAGCAGGATACTACCGGAGATTTATTGAAGGATTTTCTAAGATTGCCCGACCCATTATGGAGTTGCTCAAGAAGGAGAAGAAGTTCAACTGGACTGAGTCTTGTGAGAAAAGCTTTCAGGAGTTGAAAAGAAGATTGACAACAGCCCAGTACTGACCTTGCCAGACATTCGACGGGATTTTGTCGTCTATTGCGATGCATCCCGACAAGGGTTAGGATGTGTCCTTATGCAAGATGGGAAAGTAGTGGCGTATGCTTCCTTCCAACTCAAACCCCACGAGCAGAACTATCCTACCCATGATTTGGAGTTTGCAGCCGTAGTGCATGCCCTTAAAATTTGGAGACATTACCTAATTGGGAATAAGTGTGAAATCTATACAGACCACAAGAGCTTGAAATACATCTTCACCCAGCCTGACCTGAACCTAAGGCAAAGAAGGTGGCTAGAATTAGTCAAAGATTATAACCTAGAAACCATTACCACCCAAGAAAAGCTAATGTAGTGGCAGATACCCTAAGCAGAAAATCTTACGAGAAAGCAATGCCTAAGAGTGCCCAGTTGCAAGAGGAGATGGCACGACTCAACGTGCATATTGTTCCACAGGGCTACGTCTGCCAATTAAGTGTTCAACCTACCTTGGAGGAAATGATCAGGAAGGCCCAAGAGACCGATGAGAATCTGATGAAAATCTGCAAGCACACAGGAGAGAATAAGGCCCTAGACTTTAGAGTGGATGATCAAGGCACATTGTGGTATAAGAATAGGATATGCGTGCCTGAAGACGGAGGTTTCCAACAGACCATCATGGATGAGGCACACAACTCGGCATATTCCATCCACCCGGGATCAACTAAGATGTATATGGATTTAAAGAAGAAGTATTGGTGGAATGGAATGAAAGCTGGCTCGTTATGCCCCTAAGGAAGTGGATAAGGACTCCAAGAAGCAGGAGATGTTCAAGAAGGGCTTGACTCCGGAGCTGAGGACTCTGCTTACCCCTCAGATCTACCCGGATTTCAACACCCTTATCAACATGGCCATCCTCACAGAGAAAGCCAAGGCAGAAGAGAAGAAAGAAAACAAGCGCAAGTTCATGGAGCACAAGGCTCAACAACAAGAACGTTGCCAGAGGCAGAGAAGCTCCGGTCACCACATGTTCAGGTTACAAGCCCCCGTGCAGTACAGAGCCCTATCGCAAGCCATGGGCTCTCAAGGCCCTAGGACCCAGTTCAAACCATACAACAACCAGAACACCATGAAACCCCCACAGAGCAACACTAGCCAGATCACTGCCAACAACAACACCACCTCCTGGGTGTGTTTCAACTGCCGTGAGACCGGACACTTCATTGCCAACTGCCCATATGCCAAAAGGCCAATAGCTTCAGCCTTCTCCAACTAAGTGAATGGGCCAAGACTGTTCGTATCTGGAGCCAACCGTGTGCCAGTTCGCGGAAACAACAACATTGGCAACAATAACAACCAGCAAATGAGGCAGCCCTAGCAGTCCTATGGACGAGCCTGCGTCAACCACATCAACGCACAGGAGGCTCAAGAAGCACAAGGTGTAGTGCTCGGTGAGTTCCTGGTCAGCTCAGGCTTGGCAACCATATTATTTGATTTAGGAGCATCACATTCGTTCATATCTTCAAGTTTTATAGAAAAACACACATACTTATAGTACTATTAAAAGCACCCTTGTTAACCCGAACGCCTGAAGGTGACATCAAGTGTCAACTGGGTTGCTCTCGGGTAAGGATCATTTTAAGTGGGTGGAGTTCCTAGCGGACCCAGCAGTACTGAAGTCCAAGGGAATAGATGTGATCCTTGGGATGGATTCGTTAAGCCAACACCATGGTCTTATAAGCTGCGCCGATAAGGTAGTGCACCTAACCAACCCAGAAGGAGTACAAGTGACCTGCCACACCCGAGGACACAGACCAGACATAATGGTTTTCAGCATGGAAGCCAAATCCATAAAGGATGTCCCAGTCGTGCAGGAGTATCTAGATGTGTTCCCCGAAAAACTCCCTAGAATGCCACCAGATAGGGATATAAAGTTCGTCATTGACCTTATTCCCGGAACCTCTCCCATAGCCAAGAGACCCTATAGGATGGCAGCCCCTGAGTTGGACGAGTTAAAGAAGCAGCTAAGAGAACTTCAGCGAAGTGGATTTATCAGGCCAAGCTCATCACCATCGGGAGCCCCAATGCTTTAAGTAGAAAAGAAGGATAAAAGCTTGAGGATGTGCGTGGACTATCGCTCACTGAACGAAGTAACTATCAAGAACAAGTATCCTCTCCCTAGAATAGATGGTTTATTTGACCAACTGAAAGGAGCCAAGTACTTTTCGAAGGTGGATTTAAGGTCAGGATACCATCAACTCAAGATTAGGGAGAGCGACATTCCAAAGACCGCCTTTGTCACCCGTTACGGGCAGTATGAGTTCACAGTGATGTCCTTTGGACTCACCAACGCACCAACATATTTTATGAACCTCATGGATAAGGTGTCTATGGAAGAGTTGGACAAGTTTGTCCTAGTTTTCATTGACGACATACTTGTTTACTCCAAGAGTGTGGAGGAACATGAGCAGCATCTTCGAGTGGTACTGGGGAAACTAAGGGCACACAAGCTGTACGCTAAGTTCAACAAGTGTGAATTCTGGCTGGAGAAAATATCTTTCCTTGGGCACATTCTGATGGTACAAGGAGTAGCAGTAGACCTCGGAAAAGTCGTAACAGTCTCCAACTGGCAACAACCAACCAATGTGAGTGAGATCAGAAGCTTTCTTGGGTTAGCAGGATACTACCGGAGAATTATTGAAGGATTTTCTAAAATTGCCCGACCCATTATGGAGTTGCTCAAGGAGAAGAAGTTCAAGTGGACTGAGTCTTGTGAGAAAAGCTTTCAGGAGTTGAAAAGAAGATTGACAACAACCCAGTACTGACCTTGCCAGACATTTGACGGGATTTTGTCGTCTATTGCGATGCATCCCGACAAGGGTTAGGATGT
Source organism: Cenchrus americanus (assembly GCA_947561735.1). Lineage (NCBI taxonomy): Eukaryota > Viridiplantae > Streptophyta > Magnoliopsida > Poales > Poaceae > Cenchrus > Cenchrus americanus. The sequence goes on from OX387242.1 coordinate 198,011,255, forward strand.
GTCCTTATGTAAGATGGGAAAGTAGTGGCGTATGCTTCTTTCCAACTCAAACCCCACGAGCAGAACTATCCTACCCATGATTTGGAGTTTGCAGCCGTAGTGCATGCCCTTAAAATTTGGAGACATTACCTGATTGGGAATAAGTGCGAAATCTATACAGACCACAAGAGCTTGAAATACATCTTCACCCAGCCTGACCTGAACCTAAGGCAAAGAAGGTGGCTAGAATTAGTCAAAGATTATAACCTAGAAACCATTACCACCCAAGAAAAGCCAATGTAGTGGAAGATGCCCTAAGCAGAAAATCTTACGAGAAAGCAGTGCCTAAGAGTGCCCAGATGCAAGAGGAGATGGCACGACTCAACGTGCATATTGTTCCACAGGGCTACGTCTGCCAATTAAGTGTTCAACCTACCTTGGAGGAAATGATCAGGAAGGCCCAAGAGACCGATGAGAATCTGATGAAAATCCGCAAGCACACAAGAGAGAATAAGGCCCCAGACTTTAGAGTGGATGATCAAGGCACATTGTGGTATAAGAATAGGATATGCGTGCCTGAAGACGGAGGTTTCCGACAGACCATCATGGATGAGGCACACAACTCGGCATATTCCATCCACCCGGGATCCACTAAGATGTATATGGATTTAAAGAAGAAGTATTGGTGGAATGGAATGAAAGCGGACATTGCCCGGTTCGTCGCTCACTGTGATACTTGTCAAAGGATTAAAGCTGAACACCAAAAACCTGCAGGACTGTTGCAGCCTTTAACCATTCCGGTGTGGAAATGGGATGAGATAGGCATGGACTTTGTGGTAGGTCTGCCCAAGCCTCAGAAGGGACATGATTCCATATGGGTAATAGTGGACCGACTCACTAAGGTCGCTCACTTTTTACCCGTATGAACCACTTATGGCGGAGAGAAATTGGCGAAGCTCTACATAGAGAACATAGTAAAATTGCATGGAGTACCTAGCAGGATAGTCTCAGATAGAGGGACCCTATTTACCTCTAGATTTTGGAAAAGTTTGCATAAAGCCATGGGTACCAAGCTGGATTTCAGTTCGTATTATCACCCACAGACAGATGGACAGACCGAGATGGTGAACCAAATTATGGAAGAAATGTTGAGAGCATGTGTCCTCACCTATGGCAAAGGCTGGGAACAAAGTCTGTCCTATGCAGAGTTCTCCTACAACAACGGCTATCAGGCGAGCTTAGGAATGTCGCCGTTTGAAGACTTATATGGGAGGAAATGTAGGACACCCTTGATGTGGTCAGAAGTAGGAGAACGTGCCCTGGTTGGACCCGCACTTATAAAGGAAGCAGAAGAGTGAGTAGTCGAGATCTGAGAAAAGTTGAAGGCTGCCTGTTAGATGGTGGGATCTGGACAGCCCACGAGGGTGTTAATCCCTGTGGTTTATTTGTTCGGCGGGGAGGAGTCTAAGGCTAAGAACTCGAAGGTCGCACACGAGTACGCGGAACACAAAGAAAACGGTGAGTTTATACTAGTTCGGGTCTCCGGAGAGTAATACCCTACATCCAGTTGTTTCTGTAGATTGCTTGGGGATTGCGTGATGTTACAAGGGGTCGCCTCGCCCGCCTTATATTGGCCAACGGATGAGCTCGGTTCCCTGACTCCTGGTCGGTTACAACCAGGAGACCTAAGTCTACATTACGCATCTTGCCATATCCCGTCGATCTGCTTCAAACGAAATCCACCGAGGTCTTTGTCTTGTACGCCAAGTCTTGAGGTCGTGATGGATTAGGTCGTCTGGGGAATCTTCTGGAAGGCCTTCAGGAGGTCGTGTGGGCCGCCAACTAGGTCGGTTGGGCCCACTAACAGTTCGACAGGTCTTCTAGTAGGCCAGACCCACTTGTTAGGGACGGCTGTGGGCCTGGTCGGTGGGGACCCAGAGGTACCCATGTCTCACAAGCCCCCGAGCGAGGTGTATGCGTAGCGACCTTAGAAGGTCATGACGAAGTCATAGAGCTATCGACAAGTCGAATAGCATGCATTTCGGTCCAAAAGAAAAAAGAACAAATCCGCTTAGCAGCCGACCTGTTTGTAGTCTTGTCGATCGTAGAGAGGTCAAGTAACGACCTATAAGAACAAGCTTCCAATAGATCGAAACGACGATGAAAAAATTCAGAGGGCATCGAAGATGCACTCATGAGTAGTATCCGAGCATCATGGCGGGCAAGATGGCCGGTATGATGGTCCAAAAAAGAAGAGACGAAAAAAGTAAGTCAAGTAACGATGTGATGAGAAACGGGTTTCCCAACAGGTCGGTACGACAGGGAAAACAAGAGGGCGTCGAAGACGCACTCGTAGAGTAGTCCCCGAGCATTAAAGCAGGAAGCATGGCTAGTTTGATGCTCCAAAAAGAGAAGAAAACTAAGTCATGGTCTTGATCGAACAAATTGTAGAGACACCTAGATTTCCAAGCATAGCTACAAGGAGTCTGGCAAGGCCGACCTCAAAGAGGCCTTAAACCACAATGCCCAGTATCCGAGGATACCCAGTTGAATCTTGAAGGGTGCGTTGAATGAAGGAATCGCCAATGATGTCGTAGATGTAGTTGCGGTGTCCAAAATTGTTACCGTCGAGACTGTAAATCTTGACCATGTGGAGTGTAAAGACACCTAGATATCCTGCATGGCTGCAAGGAGTCTAGCAGGGCCACTCGAGGCATGCCGACCTAAGGAAGGTCTCAGAACATAAGTGCCCAAGCACCCAGAAGCACTTGGCAGGGCCATCAGGCGCGCACCCCACGGAGAGGCCTTCATTCCTGTCGTGAAATCTTTGGTGTCTAGGGCGGACTGGCAGGGCTTACAAAAGCACACCGACCTCAGGAGGTCACGTATCCAGGGCGCCTAACTAGGTTGGTAGAGCTTGTTGACGGTGAAAATCCGTCAACCTAGCCATGAGTTTACCTTCGGTGTTGGCATAACTTTTGTATCTTATTCATTGGTACTAACCCCCGTGGTATGACAAGTTCACTTGTGCATGTCGGTTTTGGAGTTATGTGTTTACGCAGGGTTTTAACGTTGAAAGCAAGACTTCCGGGATAAGTTCATTAAGCACCTCATGACAAGACCTTGAAGCCCGATACAAGTCAAGCAATGAAGTGAACATGACTCCAAGAGCCCAAGGACCAAGCCCGAGAAGATGATAAACTCCGAGGACTGAACCGTAAAGTGTCGAATCTTGCAAGACAAGGAGTTGAGTCCAATTCGGAGAGAAACCGACGTCAAGGGCTCACATGCAAAAGGGGAGAACATCTAGAAGACGTGGGAAGCAACACCGGCGAAGCAGGCCGCGGGATGGGCCGACTTGGGCCCGGCGGCCGGCCCAGGCCGGCCGGCCCAGCCCCAATTCGGGGCCCAATCGGCCTCTCCTTTGACCTAATTGCTTCTCGGGCTATAAATAGCCCCCCGACCGAGAGCCACGGAGAACCGAAGTCGTATTCCGCCGCCGAGGAGCAGAGAAGCTTGAGGGACACCAACTTGAAGATGAGGGTCGTGCTAGTTGTCTAGGGTTTCCCCGGCCGACGTGGGAACCTTGCATGGAAGACCACGTCGGAGCTCGGAGCGAGGATCAAGATCGAGGGAGGGCCCCGGTGGTGATCTTGTTCATGTAATCATTCATGGTGAAGTTTGTAAGTGAATTCGATTTCTAGCGATCAAGTGCCTTCTCGATGATTTTGTTTTCTTCTTGGTTTTGCTTCTTCTACGATCTATACTTAAGATAGATTACATAGGGTGCTCTTGTAGCCGCGGTGGCTAGAGGTGCATACCGACCGGCCAAGTGATTTCAACTTGTTCTATCGAACTCGCCCTAAGCTCCCCGCATGAATAGGGATACGTTGTGACAGAACGGGGTCTCGAAAGGCGGATGTTTTCGGAGTCGGATGGGAAGGTCACGATTTAAAGATGCTTTTAATGAGATTCGCTTTTCTATCTTCATCTATCTTGTTTGGAGCTACAACATAAGCATGATCTAGATTCTCTAGATTGGTTATCTCTTGCTTTCTCTTGCTACCTCTTTAGTAGATTAGATTAGATTCGTTTTCTTTATGAGTTAGTAGATTAGATGCAACTTGTCTTCATTAGATAGCTTTACCTTGCTTTACTAGATTGAATCCTTGCGTTGCACATTGTTCCACGGATTCGATACCTTGGGTTCACCACTCGAGGGAAGAAGGGTCCCTTGACTACGACGGGAGACTTGTCCGCTTGCAAGTCACAAACGAACTTTGATACAACTATTAACCGTCAACAAGCCCCTTTTTCTGGCGCCGTTGCCGGGGAACAGGCAATCAAGATCCGATCTAGTATCGCTTACCTTTCAGTTTTTCTTTTTGATTTTCTTTTGCATCTCTTATGTTTGATCATCCTTGAAAAGAAAAAAAAAGAGTCAATCTAATCTAGTTTTGATTAATCCCAATTTTTCTTTCGTTAGATTTTTGTTTTATCACTAACCCTAACCGGAGTTGGTTGGCTACCTCTCCAAGAAATCCAAAACTTTTTTGTGGATGATCCAGGAAAACTTTACAGGCAAAGGTGACGTGCAACACAAGCTCGAAGGACCGTCAAAATCTCCAAGGGAATCACCACCTCCAAGTCAAGACGCCGGAAGGCCGTTCAAGATCAACGAGGATGGGGAAGATGGAGATGGAGAAAGAAGCTCAACACCTAAAGGCTGCCAAGGCAAGATCCACATGCAAGGAGTGTGAAGTGTTCATCGTTATGAAGATGCTAGACGCAAGTGGGACAACTTGCCGGGCGCCCGATGGGTAACAAAGAAGAATATCCGAGACAACTCCAAGGTCCCAAGGCGGCGAAGGCTACTCAAACTCATTCGGGAGAGATGAAAGATCACACTAGAGACCATGAAGATCACAACCGAAGACCGGAGTTCGAGATGCCGAGCCACAAGGAAGTTGTTGCATCCGTCAAGACCAAAGGACAAAGCCAGCCGCGAAGACCAAAAAAAAATGACTAAGCCAAAGTGGGTACCCAAGATTGCAACGCCCGCAAAGAGCGTTGATCCGGAGTAATCAAGTGAAGAAGTCTAGCCATGGACTATAAACGAAGCGCTAGGCGGGAGGCAACCCGTTTCGTCGAGTCAAGAATAAGCTACGGGAGGACAACCCGATTCCAGGTTTTTCGAGTCTTTTTAATTCAGTTTTGAATTTTACTACGCAAAACATTAGACTTAGAATGGTTGAATAATATTAGAGACATAATTCTTGGTTGAATATTTTGCTTGATCATAAACCCTTTACATGAACCATCCTATGTGATTGTTTGCTTCTTCTTCGAGAAACCACAACCAAAAAGAAAAAAATTCAGAACCTAACTCAACCCTTCACCCTCATTATGGTGCTATGGTTGACTTGTTTTTCATGTTAAAAACACACGAGTAGAGCCACGACTTGTATCTAGATGTTATTTAAATTTCAGCACGTGGTAGGACTCGCGTGAACCTAGAAACTTGATTTTTGGTTGGTTTAAAAATCCATAGCCTTGGTTTCTCTAAGATTAGATTTTTTCTAAGCCTCACTTAATTTTATTTCATTCAAAATCTCTCTCATCTAATCAAAATTAGGACCTAAACCTATGCCCCCATGACCAAGCCGGGAAAAGCTTGCTCTCAACCAATGAAGGCAAACTATACCGGTGAGACCGAAATCGACGTAATAAAAAAATATTTTCGACTTGCATTTGTTTTTAATGGTTTAAAAACTTCTCTAAAATTATGTTCGAGCTCTTGCATGGCTCTGAAAAATATTTTTAAATTTCGAAATTAGAGGAGTGCTTAGCCTTAAAGGGAGGCAATCTAGTTAACCCAACCATGCATGCACCATGATACATCACAGGATGCCCCTCCAACATATTTAAACCACATGCAAAGTACAAGCATGGGGGGGGGCAGCCAAGGCTTTGTTTTGTAGGAATATCATGGATGCATGTGAGGCAATAGAGTATGGAAGCGAATCAAGCGAAAACATCAAGTGGAAGGAGCAATAATGTAAGCGAAGGAGTGGACGGGAACGTTTGGAAGGTGTACGCGGTCACGAAGCAACATGATGCACTAGAGAAGAACCGATCCAAGAGGAGAGAGGTAAGCCTTTCATCCAACTCTTTGTTCGTGTGCTCTAGTTTGTAGGCCGGAATCACCTTAGACTTAGCCATCCACCGCGTTTGTTTCGTGCAACAAATCACATCCTTAATCCACTCAAAGTCCAGACTCCAAAATAATATTTGTGTACCTTGTTACCGGGTGAAAACCCCGAATATTTATTTGTGAGGGAGAGTGCTGCAATCATGGAAAAAAACTACAAGTCTTTTCACCGAAGAAGAAGGGATCATCGTCGTCTAAGCCATCATCGACAACCTCTTCGAGGAGGCGCTCGGTTTCCGAGCATCCTCGGAGTATGGAGGAGGACACGGCACCGCCGAGGAGGAATCACACTCTTCTCCTTGGTGGCATGAGGGCCACACAAAACTCGTTTATTAGGTTTTCCAAACTTCAATAACATATGGAGGAGCCGCCCGTCCAACCTCACCACTTGACACGATCATCCGCTCCACCTCCATATGCTCCGCGGTATTCCGAGGGGTATGTCATCATGACGGAGGAGGAGAAGAAGCTCGCTCGCCTTAAGTAGAGGCTTGTAGCGAACGTCGACATAGACGACCAAGCTCTCGACATATTGGGTTTCACACGGGACACCGGTGCAGTTCTCTAACGGAGTGTCGGCAAACACCCACAAGAAATTCGCCTAGGAAATTTTCATGACCATGGCGTATACTCTTGATGAAGGAGTGCTGAGTCTCTCATTCCGTTGGAGGGAGCCCACAAGTGGAGAAGAAGGAAGACACCGTCGGAAGGGTAACCTTGATCAATGATGCTATTTCTAGCACCTTGATGGGGTAATCTCCTTTCATCCATGGGTTGCAATCGATCTTGAGATGTAATCACACTTTGTTGGATTATCTATCTATCATCTTGTGCTGAAAATACTTTAATGCTTAAGGCTAGCAACCATGCCGTAAAGGGAGTAAGGCCTCAATGCTTCCTTGGATCCATTCAACACAATCCCCGATAGACTAGATTGGTTTTCATGTTCGAAACGATTGCATGTTCTAGTATCGTAGACCCATGGGTGAGTGTCTCCTACTTTCAAAAGGGAGCTCCGGAACAAGTATGTGCATGAAGGCACATGGGAAGGCTTTTGGAGTATGATCACGGGAAGAGACCATCAACGAAGAAATACTATCCGGAACCCCATCATCCAAGTGTGTCACTTTTGTGCAAATGGATTTTTGGGAGAACAAGAGAGACAAAGATAACCAACACGGAGTTGAATTGGCTTTACTCGGCTTTAATTGCCAAGTGGCCAATAGACCCCACTCACCTATGATCAACCGGTGGTGTTGTTTTTGCAACATCGAGTTCGGAAGATATTGGTTCGGGGTGTTACCTCTCCATATTGGCTATCTCTTTAAAAAACCGGGTATTACAAGGAACCCGAATCATCTCCTACCCGGGACTTCCCTAGGAATATATGAAGAAAGGAAAATTTATTTGAAGATGAGGGAGGAGGCTTCAAAGTGGCCAAAGTAAATTTGCCCCTATCGGATTGAAGATTAAGACTTTTCTTGAGGGGAAGAAGATCGGTTAGAGGAAGGACTTCTTGTGCCGGCGAAGAGAAAAAAAAATATAATAGAGAAGGATTAGGAGAAGGTTTTTCCACGACCCAAGAAGGAGGTGCACAACAAAATTATGTCCCACCATTAGGAGGAACCCCGGCGCCGCCGAATTACTACGGTGGTGTACCAATGCAAGCATGGGGGAGTGGTGCAGCCATACCCCCACCATTTTTGCGGTGCCCAACGTAGCCTTTGCGGAGCCATATGCACACCTTCCTCAACCACAACAAAATGTGGCCACCATTGGAGGATACGCTGCAAGGAACATGCAATTTATTGCAGCCATCCAAACCAATGCAAACCAAATGGGTGAAGGAAATGCAAACATAGCTTATGTGCTTGGACACCTTCACCTAGCACCGTCAGACAATTCATAGGAGTAGTGGTGCATTCCTATTACAAGTAAGGGTACAACAACCAAGACTATCAATATCAACCACCGGCGGAAGATTAGAGAGAGGAGGAGCTTTAGTTATCTTTCCTTTACCCCCTTTTCTTTAATTTTCAGCTTGTTTGCGCCTATGTATGCGTAGTGTTTTCAGTTTTTAAATTTCAGAAAGTGTGTTAGTTTAATTTTTTCAGCATGTATCTTAGTTTTTATTTTCATCATGAATAATGTCACCACCAAGTTTTTACCTTTGGTAAAGTTACAAAGTTTGTGCCATGATGATATATGATTATAATTGCTGCTTTGTTTATCTTTGTAATTGATTTATGCATGTTTGAACTAGTGCTCTCTTAAAAATACAAATCTGAAATTATCTAAATGCTAGCTTAATCTTCAGTGGAAGTTATGATTAAAATAAAGACCCATAGTGTTTTATGTGCTCTCAAGTTATGAATAGATTAAAGATGTCTTTTATGCTCAAAAATATCGCTAACCTTGTCACAAATATCGCTTGTGTGTTGCTCAACCTATCCAAAGCCTTATATATATTTGAGTGCATAAACCTTAGTGTACAAGATTTATTTTTGAGTGCGTTATTGCAGGCCATGATTTCTCTGGCCCGAGACTAAGAAGCTGGTCATTCCGTTTTTGCGTATCTATCTTTTTGCTAGCCTCTTATCCGTGCATTGTGTATTCCCGCATCGGAGATCTCACAAACTTCGCCGGATATCCACCCTTAAACCAAAATATCATTTTTTGTGATTACCTCCTTGACCACAACCTATCGTTGAGAATGGATCATCAATTCAAGGAAGATCGCAAGACGGTGCCAACGTTGAAGATTTCAAGTATCTCTCCTAGGAAAAATATTCCGGTACCTACCTTATTTTTCGCCTCTTTGCTCGAGGACGAGCAACGTCTAAGCATGGGGGAGGAGGTAGGTACGGTGCAGTATTAGAGTTCAAAGGGGAATATTTTTAAAAAAATGATGAAAGAAAAAAAAATCCAGCGATACTCATGACTTTCAAGGTATAAAAAATAAAAACTTCATTGTGGAAGTCATGGGCTGAATATATGACGAGGAAAAAAATGAATGAATGAAAGAAAGAAAAGAATGAGAAATATGAGAAAGAAAAAAAAATGTGCGTAAAGTAAATTCCCTAAGCTCTCTAAAAGTGCATTCAAGGCTTCAAGTTAAAAAGATCCATTCTCATTTTCCAACCATGTGCAATCCGATAACGAGGACCTCCTTTGTGCCTCGGGATCACTCTTTGCCATTTGCACATGTCCACTCATCTAAAAGCGTGTGTATTTTCCTCTTTCCCCTCCTTGATTTAACATTATTTTCCAATGACCTTTTTGACGAGTCTCGGTAAGACCATGAGAAGCTTGTCTTGTTTTGACAACACCTCATTTATAAAATCTTGTTAGGACTAAACTTTCCCAAAGCTCCATATAAAGCCTGCCACACATATATGTTATGAGAGGGAAAGGAGTAGAATATATAGGCTTGAGAGACAAGTGAGATGAGAGTTTATGAGCAATATACAAGATGATTTAAATTTGTGAACTTGGTTTAGCTTTTCTTTATCTCATTCTTTATTTCAAAAATTCTGAGGTCTATTTAAACTTTGTGAGCATGTTAATACTTGTGGGATAAGCTTAATAAGAATCTACCCTCCGTAGAGGTGAAGGCTAGTACATTATGGAACTTAAACGAATTAACCTTTTGAGAGCATTATGTTTTTTTTCATGTATGATCAAGTGCAAGGTTTAAACATTGTTTGGCAATGATGATATCCATCGAAGGCTTACTCGAGGACGAGCAAGGTTTAAGCATGGGGGAGATGTTGACGGTGAAAATCCGTCAACCTAGCCATGAGTTTACCTTCGGTGTTGGCATAACTTTTTTATCTTATTCATTGGTACTAACCCCCGTGGTATAACAAGTTCACTTGTGCACGTCGGTTTTGGAGTTATGTGTTTACGCAGGGTTTTAACGTTGAAAGCAAGACTTCCGGGATAAGTTCATTAAGCACCTCATGACAAGACCTTGAAGCCCGATACAAGTCAAGCAATGAAGTGAACATGACTCCAAGAGCCCAAGGACCAAGCCCGAGAAGATGATAAACTCCGAGGACTGAACCGTAAAAGTGCTCGAATCTTGCAAGACAAGGAGTTGAGTCCACTTCGGAGAGAAACCGACGTCAAGGGCCCACATGCAAAAGGGGAGAACATCTAGAAGACGTGGGAAGCAACACCGGCGAAGCAGCCGCGGGATGGGCCGACCAAGCCCAGGCCGGCCGGCCCAGCCGGCCGGCCCCCCCACCCGGGGCCCAATCGGCCTCTCCTTTGACCTAATTGCTTCTCGTGCTATAAATAGCCCCCCGACCGAGAGCCACGGAGAACCGAAGTCGTATTCCGCCGCCGAGGAGCAGAGAAGCTTGAGGGACACCAACTTGAAGATGAGGGTCGTGCTAGTTGTCTAGGGTTTCCCTGGCCGACGTGGGAACCTTGCATGGAAGACCACGTCGGAGCTCCGAGCGAGGATCAAGATCGAGGGAGGGCCCCGGTGGTGATCTTGTTCATGTAATCATTCATGGTGAAGTTTGTAAGTGAATTCGATTTCTAGCGATCAAGTGCCTTCTCGATGATTTTGTTTTCTTCTTGGTTTTGCTTCTTCTACGATCTATACTTAAGATAGATTACATAGGGTGCTCTTGTAGCCGCGGTGGCTAGAGGTGCATACCGACCGGCCAAGTGATTTCAACTTGTTCTATCGAACTCGCCCTAAGCTCCCCGCATGAATAGGGATACGTTGTGACAGAACGGGGGTCTCGAAAGGCGGATGTTTTCGGAGTCGGATGGGAAGGTCACGATTTAAAGATGCTTTTAATGAGATTCGCTTTTCTATCTTCATCTATCTTGTTTGGAGCTACAACATAAGCATGATCTAGATTCTCTAGATTGGTTATCTCTTGCTTTCTCTTGCTACCTCTTTAGTAGATTAGATTAGATTCGTTTTCTTTATGAGTTAGTAGATTAGATGCAACTTGTCTTCATTAGATAGCTTTACCTTGCTTTACTAGATTGAATCCTTGCGTTGCACATTGTTCCACGGATTCGATACCTTGGGTTCACCACTCGAGGGAAGAAGGGTCCCTTGACTACGACGGGATACTTGTCCGCTTGCAGGTCACAAACGAACTTTGATACAACTATTAACCGTCAACAGAGCTGTAAACATAGCGTGGTATTGCAAGACCTAGGTATTTAAGGCACGCCGACCTCGAGGAGGTCGTTTTGGTGTCTAGACGACCAACATAGCTGCTGGCCACCCAGCGGAGCCATGATACTAAGGTATTGTCAACCTTAGCAACAACAGGCACACCGACCACTGAGGCCTAACAAAAATTGTAGATCTCCTTAATGCTTCTGATCTCCAAGGTATTGTTAATCTCCAGGCGCCCAGAAGGATCTGGTAGAGCAGCGAGGCACACCTACCGAACCTACGACCATTCTGCTCAGGAAACAAAAATATAGGCTGATTGGAATGGGTCCGTTTATGTGCAAAGCCATAACGAGTGCACCAGGATGCAGAGCCTAGCGGGTGCAAATAATATACATCAGGTCGTAGAGGAAGGTCGTGAAGTTGTCGTCGAAGGGGGGCTAAGTTAGTCGCGGAGCCCTCTGACACAAGGTCAGGTTTTGTCTTGTATCGTAGACTGCAGGATCACGGGTCAACAGTGGTCGGAGATACTCTTTCCACCCAGAAAACGACAAGCTGCCCACTGATCGAGGGGGTAACTGTAGCCTTGTGACCTCTGCGACGGGGCTCATGCATCATTGAAGCACAAACGACAAAGACGTCGTGAGTCAAGAAAAGTAATGTCATCGCCTTTAATGATGCACAGGCTTACATGCCCCATTATCACGTGGTGACAGAGTCATTACCTCGCCAGCTACCCGAGGCGTAGTGTTGGCTATAAATAGCGCCTTTGAGACTGAAGAAGGCAAGCACCAAGCATTGTTGAGCTATGAAGCCATAGGGTAGTTGTGAGGCCATGCCATGGGCATGCAACCGTCCACCAGAATGTAGAGCTGTTCTTATAGATACTTGAAGCTAGAATAATTCTCGCGAAGTGCAGGCAACATCTCCATCCTCTGAGCCCAGCCTCTTCGTGGTATCAGGCAGAGTTTGGAGGTGTTGCTGGTCGAGTTGGAGCTATATCAGGACGTCTCTGGTGAGCACCGGGAGCTCACCGTGGCTTGGTGTTCAACATCGAAGAGCAAGCTCGTGTCTCCATTCCAATAGTTGGAGCCGAGCATGCCTTAGATTACGTGTTGTCCTGAAGTAGGTCCCCGCAAGGCCACCATCAAGGTCCTGATGCTAGGAGAAGTCTCGCGACATGCCCTACTTTGGCAGAGTAGGTCGTGGTGACCGCTCTGAGTAGCTCAGGTCTTGTAGTATGTTTATCCTATGTGTCGGGTTCTGGATCCAGTGAGGTCACAGGCAACTTGTGTACCTTCGGATTCTGGATCCAATGAGGTCGTAGGTAGTAGGTACCCTGGGGGTAATCCATGTAATGTTCGCTCTCTTCTGTCATGTACTTGGTCAATTTGGCAAAATGATTCACCAAAGACCTAATTTCATATGATGTGGGGGCTTGTTAACACCAAAATTTGGTAAGGTAAGGAGTCTGACCTGTGGGTCCAACTCGATGAGGAATCCGTCCGGCAGAAGGAAAGTTTCTTCAGATGAATTCGGCAAAAGAGTCTGCGGTCGGCAGTTCGCTTCCGTTCGGCAAGGAAACTGTTGCACTGATTTTGTGGGATTTTGCATGATGACATGGCCCGAGTGGAAGAGGTGAATGGATGGATAAGCAATCATGCTTAGAGATAAATTAGGTATCAAATCCATTCGAGGTCATGCTTGACAGGGTATAAATATGGACCCTGAATGTATGTAATGAACATTCGAAACATTCTCAATACAAACTGGCTTTACGCCAAACCCTTGAGTCCTTTGTCGTGTCGTCGAGTTCTTCGAGAGGGTTCATCGATCCGTCGACCTCCATAAGTACCGGCAACCTTGTATCATGTCTAGTATCATGCAGTGGATTTAGATCTGATGCAAGTAGTCTTGTTACCATGCTTAGTGTCATGCGGTAGATTCAAGCTTGGTTCAAGAGGGTTTCTTGTTAGATCATGAGCCATGCGGTGGGCTAAGATCTAGCTTGGAGCTAGTTATCGGCTCTATTGGATTTTGGCAAGATCCAATAGATTCATTAAGTTACCCCGTGTTGCTTTGAGTTTTTACTTTATGTTTAAATTCATGTAACACCTTTTTGCCCAATCTAGATTGGTTTGGATCGGCTTTGTTTCCTCGGATGATCCTTATGCGACTCGAGCTCGTACCCATAGCTTAAATAGCACGTGGATCACATGTTCCCTAATAGCCGTAACCGAATCGATCTAGGTTGTTACGTGTTGCGGGTTCAAGCTTGCCAGATCTTGTATAAATCTTGAAAGAACCCGGTATCACGCGGTAGATGCAGGTTTTGGGTTGTTTTGGAGCTAGTCATCTAGTGGATTAGATTCCGATTCAATCTGATAGATTTATCTCCTTTGGTAATGCTTGTTCCTTCTTCATGGAGCCCGATTCGGCTGTTCAGCCGTATTCGGTTATGCTTTCACGAGTAAAACGTGTTTATAAGTTATGCTTTAAATTTTGTATGCTTTTAGCTTTCCATATTTAGATCGTATCATGCGGTGGATAGATCTATTTGTGGATGGTGGTGTGATTTCAAACAAGTCGTATCATGCGGTGGATAGATTTGTTTGATGTCATGCTTGACGGGTTTAAAAGTACCTAGACATGCGGTAGACTAGTGCTTTGGGCCTATGCATGCTTGTTTATTACATATTTATGATCATGCTTTACTTCATTTATTGTTTAATGTCATTTATGTGCGAGGATCGATCATGGCTTTGTGCACGTGCAATTTTTATCTAAATGGAGATCGATCTATCGTCATGCTTATGTCATCCGTTCGGCTATGTTCTTTTTGAACTTTAAAGCTCCCGAATGGTTTCTAGTTTGCTGGCAGATAGCTTCTTATAGCTATATGTCATCTCACTTGGCTTTATAGCCGTAAATTTGGAACTGTCTGGTACCACCCGGCAAGTTCCAAGCTTTGGAATTTAACTACTTTGTCTTTTGTTAATTTTCAGGGAAAACTGACTGGCACGTCTTGTGATCTCTTCGCGTGTGAAGCTAGCTCGTTCGGCTTGCTGTGTGTTTGGCGTAGGGTGCGGATTTTACATCAACACACTTTTTGGCACGCCCAGTGGGACCATAGCCGAAAATCAAGATGCCTGACATCAGCGACATTATGGACGTCGCCATTGAGGATCTCTCTCCAGAACAATTGCAACAGCTGAAGGATGCCACAGATCAGTTCCAACAAAAATGCTTGATGTCATTTAAAAAGAACAGGAGTGGTGTCCCATACCTCAAGAATGAGATGCCCAGAGTTCTACTGTCAGGAGAGAGTGACGCTACAACCCTGCAAGAGAAGGAGGAATGCATACAAGTGTTTCGAGACGCCGCAGAAGACGTGCTGAGTAGGCATCACAGGGCCTTTCTTGGTGTATTCAAGCAGATGATGGTAGGCATCTTCGGCCCGGGCATGGAGCAGGTGTTCAATCGAGTATCCCCTCAAGGGTACACTATGGAGACTGGAGAGTCCAGCTTTGCCCAACAAGGGACACAGCCACCGCTGCAGCCGCCCGGGGCCCGGGCCTCCTCCGCAGAGCGTTGGGAGCCGACCCGTCCAGCCTCCTCCACAAGGTGCTGGAGGTCAGCCAATTCAACCTCCTCTGCGAGCCACAGGAAGACAACCGATCCAGCCACCTCCGCAAGGTAGTACAGGTCAACTAAATCAACAGCCGAACCCATATCAGCCCACGTATGGGGAGTTGGCATTCGGTTCGGCTGGGTCTCCGCTCGCGTCCACCTACAAGATTGCTCCAGCTACCAATAGATTGCAGAAGAACCTGTACGGTGGAGGTTACCATGAAGTGGTGGACTATGGTGCCATTGACGCTCTCCCAAACCCAGGGTACGGTGCAGCTATGGGAACACAGGAGGATGACATCCTGGTTCAGAAGATGGCCGATATGATGCAGAATCAGTTCGGCCTTAAACCTAAGATGCAGGGACCAACCTACACGCCTCCTTTCCCTGAATGGTATTACAGAGTCATCATGCCGCCAAGGGTGAAGCCCCCCACGGAATTTACCAAGTTTTCTGGGCAGGATGACATGAGCACGGTAGAGCATATTGCTCGTTACCTGATGCAGCTTGGGGAGGCCTCATCTGATGAGGCATTCAGGGTTAGATATTTCCCCATGTCATTGATGGGCTCCACGTTCCAGTGGTTTTATTCTTTGCCTCCCCAGTCAGTTGGCACGTGGAGGGAACTGGAGCGAAAATTCCACGCCCATTACTTCAGCGGCACCACAGAAAAGAAGCTCATTGATCTCACCACCTTGAAGCAGAGGCACAGCGATACGCCTTTAGAGTTCCTCAGGAAGTTCAGGGACATGAAGGGCATGTGTTTTTCGTTGAACCTGCCAGACGATCAGTTGGCCGACATGGCCGTCGCAGGGATGCTGCCGGCCGTGCGAGAAAAATTGTTCGGCATGGAGTTCGAGAACCTAGGCCAGCTGTCTCAAAAGCTGTCATTAATGAGCAACCAGGCATACGGGTTCAAGAAAGATACCAGGTTCAACAAGCAGCACGATATAGCTGATATTTACAATCAGTTCCTGGAAAAGGCTGACCAGATGGAGGACTCTAATGATGATCAGGAGATAGCTGCCGCTGAGATCATGTGGGGCAAGGAGCTGTTAACCATGAATCAGCGTTGGATCAGACAGACTAAAGGCACGTACGACTTTGACGTCACCAAAGCCGATAAACTGTTTGAGTTCTTGGTGAAAGAAGGCCGAATCAAGCTGCCTGAAGGGCATTCCATCGACGACTGCAGGGTCTTTAGAATGAGGATCCAGAAGGCCATCCAGGAGGGGCACCTCAAATTTGACAACAAGATGAAGCTGGATGGCCACCCTTTTCCCCAGAGCATGATAAGCTTTTCTGTCAACATGGTGACTGCCGAGGAGAAGGGCAAGGTTAAAGTCTTGACTTCAGCTAGGGCGAGGCAAGATGGAGCAGTAGACCCAGAACGATAAGTAACCTTGGAGCAGGTTCATGGAGAAGCCCCTCGCGTCCTTAGAAGCCATATCGAGGTTGGGGAGTCGTCCAGGGCTAAGCCCAGAGTCACTACGCGCATCCTCCTCAACAAGTGGCAGCATCAGCTAGAGAAGGAACGCTACCAGAGGCAGAGGCACGAGGAAGAAAGGCGCAGTTCTGAAGAAGAAGCGCGCAGAAGAGAGATGGAGCAGTACACGCGTGAACAAGAGCGTGCGCATTGGGGGTGCGCATTCTTCAGGCACTGCTGGAATGAAGGATTGAAGCTTCCTACGTTGAGAAACTATCCTGAATGCAGCGACAGATATTTTGAGTAAAGGCAGGAGACTGCCAATCGCCGATCAGTCCATGAAAGAATTGGAAGGATACATCCCATTGACGATCGGCGTCAAAAATAGAAATCATTGATCATCCTAGAAAGAGACAGGCTGATCTGAGGTGGGCAGATCAGGAAGAAGACGAGGACGAGTACGTCTGGCAAGAGGAGCAATGGTGCCCGCCTGGTTTGAGGAAGAGCCAGAAAAGGAGGGTTCAACGCTTGAGGAACCGCGAATTAAGGCAGGCGGGGATCCAGAAGAAACAAGTTTGGCGTCCAAAGGACAAACCTGAAGGATCAAATCGTTCGGCTCCGGCATGCTTGGTATATTTTCTGCCGAATGAGTTTATGGCTCCCGCTAATCAGGTTGTGCAGGAGGAGACGTCCCTGGAAGTCAACGATGATGAACAGCTTGGGGGACTGATGGCGCAGCTGGTGCTAGCCAAGCAAGCCACCTTCGATAAACCGGCCAGAAATCGACACATGAGGCCGCTGTACTTGAAGGATACGTCAATGGCAAGCCATTGACCAAGATGTTTGTCGACGGTGGAGCGGCAGTCAACGTGATGTCATACACCACTTTCAGGAAACTTTGCATGGGCCCTAGCGACTTGACACCTACAAGCATAATTCTGAACAATTTCACTAGGAATCCTTCAGATACCAAGGGGTGCGTCCACGTGGATCTGATGATCGGGTCCAAAACACTGCTCACAACCTTCTTTGTCATCGAGGGTAAAGGAGGCTACAGCCTACAGCTTGGGCGGGACTGGATTCACGCCAATTGCTGTGTCCCATCTACCATGCATCAGCAGCTCATCCAATGGGTAGATGACGATATTGAGGTGGTCCAAGCAGATGACTCCGTGAGCGTTGCAAATGTGGAACCGACTTTTCCGGGGAATATCGTGGTATTGATTGTTTCTCGTGGAAAGACCGGGGAGAAGGTCCCGTTGAGCCCGTCGGCGGTGATCAACATGTACCGATTCAAGCAGTTGGCTCTTATAGAAATTTTTAATGGATAATCCCGTTGATGGCACTGACGGCAAGTTGGGGCGAGGATTCATGTCGGCCGACAAGTTGGAGGAAGTTGATATTGGAAACGGTGATAAACCAAGGCCGACGTTTATCAGTGCAAACTTGGAGTTAGGTTTCAGGGAGGAATTGATTAAGTTGTTAAGAGAATATAAGGATTGCTTCGCTTGGGATTATTCCGAGATGCCCGGTCTAGATCGTTCCATCGTCGAGCATCGGTTGCCAATCAAATCTGGTTTTAAACCATATAAGCAACCTCCCCAGAAAATATACAAGGACGAAGTATTGCCGATGTGAAGAAAGAAGTTGAAAGATTACTTGATGCGAGCTTCATTCGGCCATGCAGATACGTGGAGTGGATCTCTAATATTGTCCCTATCTACAAGAAGAATGGAAAGATGAGGGTCTGCATAGATTTCAAGGATTTGAATAGAGCTACTCCTATGGATGGTTACCCCATGTCTGTTGCCGATTTGTTGGTTGATGCCGCTGCTGGGCACAAACTTATCAGTTTCATGGATGGCAATGCGGGATACAACCAGATCTTTATGACAATAGAGGATATATCAAAGACGGCCTTCAGATGTCCTGGTCATATAGGCCTGTTTGAATGGATAGTCATGACATTTGGGTTGAAAAATGCCGGTGCGACTTATCAGCGAGCCATGAATTACATCTTTCATGAGTTGATCGGCAAAATTGTTGAGATTTACATCGATGACGTCGTAATTAAGTCTCTGAACCATGACACACACTTGGAGGATGTTAAGAAGACGTTGGAATGCACCCGAAAGCATGGCCTGAAGATGAATCCAAACAAATGCGCTTTTGGGGTATCATCTGGAGAATTCTTGGGATTCCTGGTGCATGAGGGGGAATTGAAGTTGGCAAGAAAAGTATGAAAGCCATTGATGAAGTTGTCCCTCCAACCAATCTCAAGGAGTTACAGTCACTGCTCGGCAAGATTAATTTTGTGAGAAGATTCATTTCAAATCTGTCGCAAAAGGTTTTGCCCTTTTCTCCATTGCTGAAGCTTAAGAAGGATCAGAAGTTCATGTGGGGTGACGAACAACAGAAGGCTTTTGATGAGATCAAGCAATATATGAAGGAACCACCAGTGCTGGTACCTCCACAGTTGGATAAGCCTTTCAAGTTGTACGTGGCGGCCGATACCCAAACCATTGGATCGGCCCTTATTCAAGAATTCGAAGGAAAGGAGCGGGTAGTAGCATATCTTAGCCAAAAATTGCTTGATCCTGAGACCAGGTATTCGGCTATAGAGAAACTGTGCCTATGTGTGTACTACTCGTGTACAAAATTTCGGCACTACTTGTTGAATGCCGAATGCGTTGTATACTCCAAGTTTGATGTAATAAAGCATATGTTATCTATGCCAATTTTGAACGGCAGGATTGGTAAGTTGATTTTGGCCCTATCTGAATTCGAGTTGAAGTTCGAATCGGCAAAAGCTATAAAAGGTGAGATCATTGCCGATTTTATAATAGAGCATCGTGATCCATCAATTGATTTGCTTGAAATTACTCCTTGGGCTTTGTTCTTTGATGGATCATCATGTGGTAAAGGTGGGGGAGTAGGGATTCTGTTGATTTCACCCAGAGGTGAGATGTTTGAGTTTGCTATCCCTATCCAACCCACTGTTACAAACAATCAAGCTGAGTATGAGGCATTGCTTCGGGGGCTTCAATATTTGAGAGAAGCCGGGGCTGTTTCAGTTGAGGTTTATGGAGATTCAGAGTTGGTTATAAAGCAATTGAACGGCCAATACGAATGTAAAAGTGATGTGCTGAGGAGTTACTACGAAGAATGCAGGGAAATCTTGAAAAGTTTTCAGTTGGTAATTCTACAGCATATTCCTAGAGAACACAATGAGGAAGCAAACAGGTTGGCTCAAAGCGCTTCCGGTTATAAAGAAAGTCAAGAAGCATTTGCCACAGAGATATGTGCGCTCGGGATGGATCTTGCAGAAGGTGACTGGAGAAAAGAGATCGTTGATTATTTGAAAGATCCATCTCGAAAGGTCTCTAGGAAGCTCAGGTACAAAGCCATAAAGTTTGTTCTTCTGGATGATAGTCTATTTTACAAATCATTAGATGGGATATTGCTGCGATGCCTGGGTCCAGAAGAAGCAAAAAGAATGATGACTGAGGTGCATGATGGGATATGTGGAGCTCACCAATCGGCCTAACGTATGAAATGGGTTATCAGGCAAGCTGGATGTTTTTGGCCGACGATATTGGAGGACTGCTTTGAGTATTACAAAGGATGTCAGTATTGTCAGAGGTTTGGAAATATTCAGAGAGTTCCTGCATCAGCATTAAATCCCATTATCAAGCCATGGCCATTTAGGGGCTGGGGTATAGACCTGATTGGCCAGATCAATCCGCCATCGAGCAAGGGGCATAAGTTCGTGCTTTTGGCTACAGATTACTTTACCAAATGGGTTGAGTCAATTCCACTGAAGAAGGTAACATCAGAAAACATGGTTGAGTTTGTTAAAGAACATATTATCTATCGGTTTGGAATCCCTCAAACGATCACAACTGATCAAGGAGCCCAGTTTGTGTCCTTAGAATTCAGAAGAGTTTGCCGAAAGCATGGGGATCAAATTGTTCAATTCTTCTCCCTATTATGCCCAAGCTAATGGTCAGGCAGAGGCTTCTAACAAGGTCATGATCAAGCTTATACAAAAGAAGATCGACCAGAAGCCAAGGATGTGGCATTCGGTACTCAGTGAAGCTTTATGGGCTTACCGAATGGCCCCTCATGGAGCAACAAAAACATCTCCTTATGAATTGGTTTATGGGCACCATGCGGTTTTACCTTGGGAAGTACAATCAGATTCTAGGAGAGTGGCTTTGCAAAAAGACTTAAGCTCCAAAGATTACAGTGGCTTAATGATGGACGAACTAGAGGATTTGCACATGATCCGTCTTAGAGCCCTGGAAAACATCGAAAAGAACAAACTGCGGGTTGCCAAATATTACAACAAGAAAGTAAAAGTTAGGCAATTTGCAGAAGGGGATTTGGTTTGGACAGCTTTACTGCCGATTGGAACTAAATACAGTGAATTCGGCAAATGGTCTCCTAACTAGGAAGGACCCTTTCGAGTGGTCAGATGTGTGCCCGGTAATGCCTACATGTTGAAAACTTTACTAGGAGAAGAATTTTCCGCTGCAATAAATGGAAGATATTTGAAGAAATATTATCCTAGTGTTGAAATCGATCGTTGATCACAAGCATTAGGATTACATACATCTGATACAGAAACAGCCGGCGTTCAAGAACGAAGCCGCCTTCAGAACAAGAATTCCTAAACAGAGGAAATGGCCAATACTTAGATGTATTGCCCTTAGTACAAAACTACATTGCAAATGCTTCTTGCAGATTTACATTTATCAACCTAGTTGCTCAGAACTACGAAGTGGTGGGAAGCAGAAGGCCTGGCGGAAGAAGCGAAAGTATGCCTCAATCCTTTTTCTTTGCTTCTTCAGCTGCTCCCTCTTCAGTTGTTCCAGGACCACTGTGACAGCAACTTGGAAGCTGTGGGGATGACCATGATTCGCTGCGTCCACCAAGCTGTCCCAAGCCGCTCTCAGGTTGTTGTACTTGTCGGAGACATCTAGGACAGAGGAACAGTGGTTAGGAACAAAGGTCCAGGGGCAAGCGCGGAATCAAGATGAAGTTGAAAGTGTTTACCTCCTACTAATGCCTCCAAGATCATGCGACACTCGCGTTCGGCCTGGCAACGAGCAGTGATATCCCTGAGGTCATGCTCCAGGTGCCGAACGCGGCGGCGCAGTTGATGGTTGATCCTCTGCTCGGGCATGGCATCCTCTGCTTCGACAGAGGAGTCAGAGGAGATGTATTCAGGCGTTGCTTCGGTCCCAATGATTTCTTCAGGAAGAAGATCAAGGCTAAAAGGAAAAACAAAGAGGAGGTAAAGCGCGAGATCACACAAGAAAGCAAGAATCAAGTTGAAGGAAAACTTACTCTCGAATTGTGCGTTTCTTTGGAGCGCTGTCTTCCTTGGGCTGCTTGCCTTTGTCCATGGGTTTGGGGTTTTTTCTTCTGGAGCAGGGGAGAAGATGAGAAGTGATGGATGAGTGCGCGAGTGCATTTGCAGGGCATCTTGGCAGGCTATTTTATTGACTGAGAGAGTACATTGGGAGTGATGACTGGCTGGCGTGCATTACTAGAATACCAAATGGCAGGGTTTTTCCCCGAATGCGAAGGGTTTTCATTGAACAGTGCTTACAGGATTGCCGAATCAAGGATCTTTTGCGGGTTTTTGCGCCAAGGGGTATCTGTTTTCGCGTGTTCGGCTCAAGCAGTCCCGAATGCGTTTAAGGAAAAATACAGCTCGCAGTTGCAAAAACAAAGGAATCATCACAATACAGGCATGAGGATTAAAAGTTCCTTATTTATTGCCGATAATCAAACATCCCTAGTACAAACTAATCAAAGAGTCTGTTTAGCACAGACTGGGGATGAGTGAGTTCGGCAATGGCGTCGCTGTGGCCGTCGAGGCGCTCCAGGATGACCTCGATCTCGTCGATGTCTTCTGGTGCGCCGCCCTGGAAGCCGCGCGGCCTGGTGGAGTAGTCGACGCCGGTGTGCGTTGCCTTGGCGGCCCAGGCCCAAAGTCGTGCCCAGGCGGATGCCGTGGGTGGCCACTTCGTCCACGCGGTTTTCCACCGCGGCGAGGCGCTCCGCCGGCGTGTCCCCGTGGGCGTTCACCTTGTCTGCCAATTGCTCCACCAGCATTTTCAGCTGGTTGAGCTCGGCGTCACGGGCTGCAAAATGCAAGTTAAAAGTGATCAGTATCAAAGCCAGATTGGATCAGGAAGCGGTTCCAGGGCCGTACCGTCGATGGTCGCCAGCAGCTGCTTGCGCTGGTCCTCCCACTCCAGTTCGGCTATGCCAGCCTTTTTGGAGACGTCCTCCAGCTCACGCTGGGCCACCTCGAGCTCCGCCTTGAAGCGAAGAGCATCAAGTTCCCCGTAGGGCACGGGAGAGTAGTTGTCCGACTCCGAGGAGTCGTCCGGTAGGGGCTGACTGGCCGGTGCAGAAGACGGATTCCATTGGATAAGCCTGAAACAGAGGTAATCGTCAGAAACAAGAGGGGATCAAAGGCGAATCGTAAAGGAAAAAGTTGACGATTATTGCCTCCGGCGCGCACTGGCGCGACTCCCTTCTGCCTCGGCGGCGGCGCGGCGCCTGTTGTTGTTGCTCGCCATGATTCTTGGGTTTGCGCTGATTTGGGAAAGAAAGCCTGAGGATGGCAGAGATTTGAAGGCTAAAGGCTTGGTAAGAGCTGGGGGCACCTACGGTTTTATTTATAGGCTTGATGAAGCAGATCGTGGCCTCAGATCGTGGCCTTGGATCATGGCGCATATCCCAAGAAACTTGGAAAGTGGAGAGGTTTCCTTGACCAATCCGCCGTCGGGCCATTTGGAGTTCAAGGCCGGGTCATATTCGGTTGACTGGCTCGGCTAAGTTGCAATTGAGGTGCCGTTCGGGTGTGGCGCTATTTGACTACTGATTACCTAATGGATCGTTCGGCGTTGCAATCAAAGTCATGCAAAGAAAAATGAAAGAGGATTTACAAAAGGAAAACGTTGCAAGAGCGATCAGTTTGGTTATACATCGATCAGTACAGCTAAATGTTTAAATACTTTGCAATCACATTGGAGGCGTTCGATGTTGTTTGGTGAATGTTCTCCATCCGTTCTTGATAATCTTTCTGGGCGTTGGATAGGGTGGTGAGTTCTGCATCACATCGATTCACCTGACCTGCGGCCGATGACGCTTCCTCCTGGGTTTTCTCTATCAATCTGGGGAGTTCGGCTATTTTCTTGTCATCGGCTTCTATTTCAGCTGACAAGCTTTTCAGTTCTGCCTCCTGTGCGGCCTTTCCGGCGATTTTTGATTCGCGAGCAGCTTGCAGATTGGCCAATATTCACTTATGATTCTCAGCTTGAGATTGTGCTCCCTTTACAGCTTGTTCAGCTTTAGCTTTCTTTTGTTCGATAGTTGGTCGGGAAGACACATTTCTCAGAGCTCTCCTTATGGCCACATAATGAACATCCAAACCAAAGATGGGTTCAAGTGAGGTCTTGATGTCCTCAGGGAGTTCTTGGCTGATGGGTCCAAGCATTTCCTCGAAATAATCGAGATCTCTGAGTTGATCTCGTGCATCTCTCTGCAGCCAGGCAAAAATTTCTTTGAGCCTTTCTTGTGCTTCCTCTGACAAGGCTTGAGTCCCTCCTTCTCTTGTTTCGGCAGTTGGATTATTCTCCACTAATGGGTTTGATGATGATGGAGTTTGATCCTAAAAGAGTAACATTGCTGAGTCAGGAGTAGTGCATTGGAAAATGAAGAGGATAGTATAGTTAAGTGCAGGTGTTTACCTCATGCCTGACTTCTTGAACCAGGGCAAGGTTTTGTTCAGTTTTAGGGGCAATTTCTTGAGCCACTGGTGAAGGGGGAGCCCTTGGCAATGCTGAAGCTTCTGTTTGAAAGGGTGCTGGTGCAGTCTCTGGCAACTCCGAGGCTTCTGGCTGGAGAGGAGATGGATTTACCTCTGCTAAGGTTGGGGTTTCTGCCTGGCTAATAGGGGATTGAACTCTTGAAGGACTTGGAGTTTCTGCTTGGGGAGAGTTCATCTTTGGTGAGGTTGGTGTCTCTGTCTGAACAGGGGGTGATTAAGTCCCTGATGAGGATGAAATCTCTATTTGAGCAGGTAGCTCAGCCCTTGGTGGACTCGCATGTTGAGAGACAGGGACATCCACAAGTTGATCCACCATTGTTTCTTCTGCAAGTACCAGATTAAGGGTGAATGCCAATGTTGATCTTTGAGTAAAAAAAGTAATAAAGGTCATACCAGTGGATGGAGCATTAGCAGGTTCTGAAGCTGAAGACTGCTGAATTCTAGTCTGAAATCGCACAAGACGAGATTTATCAGTAAAGAGTAATCTTGTGATCAAGAGAGAGGAAATTTTACCTCAATAAGGACTTTCTTGACGGTTCTTCTCTTCTTGGCAGCTGGAGGTGCGATTAGAGACAGGCTTTTTCTCTTGTCAGCGGTGGCACTGAAGAGAATTGGGTCTGTTGTGGCGTACCTAGCCATCAGTTGAGCCAAGGTTGGGGATCTAAATCCCAGTGCTGAGATTGGGCATACTGCATTGTAAGCAATTGCCCTGGCTCGAGGGGCAGGCACTGTATTCTGCAGGGAAAAATCAAGATCATGGTTAGAGAAAGAAATGTCTGATTTGGAGAAAAGGACAATCATGTTACCTCTGAGGTTGGCTGAAAATCAGGCATCAGCTCTATGCAAAATGAGTGCACAGGCTCACTGATGATATGGTCATGGAATTCTTGCCACCAAGAATTGAAGGTGGGATGACCTACTGTTGTAGGTGTGAAAGGCCAGGTATAAATGGTTGGACTGCATTTATACTGAAAGACCCTGCTGGATTGAGCAAGCACCTTGATTACCTCTCGGGGTTTGAGGAATTCATGCAAGAATAGTCTTGGAGGCATATGGCCACATCCCAGCTGTCGGGCCACCATATTTGGCTAATAGTATTGTTGACGGTGAAAATCCGTCAACCTAGCCATGAGTTTACCTTCGGTGTTGGCATTAGTTTTATACCTTATCCATTGGTACTAACCCCCGTGGTATAACAAGTTCACGTGTGCATGTCGTTTTTGGAGTTTAATGTTTATGCAGGGATTTAGTGTTGAATGCAAGACTTTCGGGGTAAGTTCATCAAGCACCTCATGACAAGACTTTGAAGCCCTGAACAAGTCATGCAATGAAGTAAAATTAACTCCAAGAAGCCGGGGACTTGATCCGAGAAGACGACATACTCCAGGGACCCGACCGTAAAAGTGCCGAATCTTCCAAGACAAGGAGTTGAGTCCAATTCGGAGAGAAACCGACGACATGGACCCGTATGCGAAGGGGGAAGCATCCAGAAGCAAGGGGAACCGACCTCGGGCAAAGGAGCCCGCGGGCCGGGCCTAAATGGGCCCGTGCCGGCCGGCCCGGTCCGGCCGGCCCCCGTGCCCATTTAGGGCCCAAATCCGACGCCCTTTGCCCTAGCCGCCAATCGGGCTATTTATAGTCCCCTGACCGAGAGCCACGCAGAGAAGATTTCGTCTTCGGCCGCCGAGAAGCAGAGAAGAGAGGGACACCATCTAGGAGAGGAGAGGGTCGAGCTAGTTGACTAGGGTTGCCCTAGCCGACGTGGGAACCTTGCAAGGAAGACCACGTCGGAGTTCCCGAGCTAGAAGCAAGATCAAGGAAGGATCCCGGTGGTGATCTTGTGTATGTATCATTGTTATAGTTGAATTATCAAGTTGAATCTTTTCTCGCCGATCAAGTGTTTCCTCGAAGATTTCGTTTTTCGATCGGATTTGCTTATTCCAATTCTATTCTCGAGATAGATTACATAGGGTGTTCTTGTAGCCGCGGTGGCTAGAGGTACACGCCGGATCCTCCGAAAGAATCTCGACTTGTCTTTTGACTCGCCCTAAGCTCCCCGCATGAATAGGGATACGTTGTGACGAACGGGGGTCTCGAAAGGCGGATGTTTTCGGATTTGGACGGGAAACCACGATTTAAAGAGGCTTTTATTAAGATTCGATTTGTTACTTCTTCTTTTGCTTGGAACTTCAACAAAAGGCTTACCCCGATCTCTCTAGATCGGTTTATCTACCCAATCTTACTTTGTTTTCTCCGGTTTTTAGTAGATTAGATTCGTTTTATGTCTTTTACTTAGATGCATTAGATCTTTTATCGATTATTGAAGATTACTTGGCTTTAATAGATTAAGTCTTGCGTCACGCATTTGTTCCATGGATTCGATACCTTGGGTTCACCACTCGAGGGAAGAAGGGTCCCTTGACTACGACGGGAGACTTGTACGCTTGCGAGTCACGAACGAACTTTGATACAATTATTAACCGTCAACAAGCCCCTTTTTCTGGCGCCGTTGCCGGGGAACAAGTGATCAAGATTTGATTTTTTATTGTTTTTTTTTGTAATTTTCAGTACTGATTTTGTTTTATTTTTGCATCTAATAAATTTCGATCATCCCCGAAATACATCTAATCTAGTTTGTCTAACTCTAGTCTTTATAGATTTGTTTTGTTTTCTAGTTTTTTCTGCATACATTGTTTATTGCTAACCCTAACAGGAGATGGACGGCTGCCTCTCCAACAAACCCAATAATTTTGTGGATGATCCAGAAAAACTTTACAGGCTAAGGAGACGCGAAGCACATCAAGCTAAAAAGCCGGATTTTGTAGATTCGGAGTCGGAAGACAAAGGATCGCAGGAATCTCCCAAGAATTCACCACCTCAAAGTCCGCGGGAGAACCGACGTCTACCAATGGGTGACCAACCACCGGAAGAACGCAAGATTGGGGAGCTATGCACCCCGCACATCATCGACCTACCAATCTTGAACCTCGACGAGATCGGAAGACCGTTCGAGATCAAGACCTCAACAATCCGCATGGTGCAACATTCACCCTTCACCGGCAAAGAGGATCCGAACCTTCACCTCCAAGCATTCATTCAACTATGTCGACTTTCAACATGGATGGGGTGACTCAAGATCAAATGAGGGCAAGGCTTTTCCCGTTTTCACTACTCGGAAGGCGTTGCAATGGTTCCACTCTCAACCGGCGGAGACGGTGCAAAATTGGAACACGTTGATGAAGGCTTTCATGAAGGAATACTACTCACCGGGTAAAACTCAAAGCTTGCGTAATAAGATTGCCACCTTTGTTCAATATCCTACGTAAACTATCTCGGAGGCATTCGAGCGCTTCAACGAGTACACCCGGCGGTTCCACATCACAAGTTCCCGAAAGAAGACCTCGTGCAAAAGTTCTATCAAGGACTCACCATGGCGTCAAGGACGATCATCGATGCATCGGCGGGAGGATCTATCATCGAGCTTACACCGACGGAAGCTTTCACGCTATTCAAGAAGGTCGCGGATAATGACACGTGGGCGTCATCCGGCGCCTACACCCGGCTCAACCCATGGGGAACGTCAAAGGAGTCTTGCAAGTGGAGAAGGAAGACATACTTGAAGGCAAGATCGACTCTCTCATGAGGAGGTTGGAGAAGATGGAGATAGAAAAGAAAGAGGCTCAAGACTTGAAGGCCGCCGAAGCAAGGTCCACATGCGAAGAATGTGGAGAGTATGGCCATGTCCGCAAAGATTGTCCGGAGGAAGCCAAAGTGCTCGACTACATGAGGAAGGGAGAATTGCCGAACTTCCGCTACGGGCAAGGTAGGCCTCAATTTAATGCAAGCTCATCTATTCCTAACGCGGTTCCGCTTCGGATACAATTGAAGGAGTTCATGGATGAGCAAGCTAAGATCAACAAGGACACCGTCACCAAGTTCAAGACCATAGACAAGGTGTTGGAGAACATCGATAGCAAAGTGACGGAGGTCGGAAGTTCCAATCATCAAGTGCTCAACATGATGAAGATGCTCGAGACGCAAGTTGGACAACTTGCGGGGCGCCTCACTAATGATGAAGGGAAGCTTCCGGGACAACCCAAATGTCCCGAATCGGCGAAGGCCATTCAAACGCGTTCGGGGAAGGAGACCGAAGATCCGGAACGTACCGCGGGAGCAAGGAAGCTGAAACCGTCCACCGAGGTGGAAGGAGTTGCTAAAGAGAAGGTTACGGGGATCGTCACCAAGGAACCCGAATTCGAGATGCCGGAAGATGACACGAGGATACCGCAACTCAAGCCACGCTACTTCCGAGGTAAACTTGACAACCACTTTGAGAAGTTTGTGGAAGTTGTGCATAGACTTAGCATCAACATGCCGTTACTAGATGCCCTACAAGTACCTACATATTCTCGTTACTTTAAAGACATACTTGCAAATAAATATGAGATAGCAACACTCGGGGTAGATCATGTCAAGATGTCCGAGGAGTGTAGTGCAGCTATTGCTTATGGGCTAGAGAAGCAAAAAGACCCCGGTGCCCTACAATTCCATGTTCGCTGGTTCTTTCAACTTCGAGAAGGCGTTATGCGACCTTGGAGCTAGTGTGAGTGTCATGCCGAGGGATGTGTTCGAGAAGTTACGCCTACCAATGGAGCCTACGGGAATATGTTTGGAGCCGGGTGACAACTCCATTCGCTATCCCTTGGGCATTGCCGAAGATGTACCCGTGAAGATTGGACACCACTTCATCCCCCCGTCGACTTCGTCGTGCTCGAGATGGGAGAGAGGGAGAAGTCGCCGCTCATCCTAGGGAGGCCGTTCCTCAAGACCGTGGGAGCTACTATTGATGTTGGCAAGGGGGAGATCATGTTCGATATCAACGGAGAAAGGAGTTCCTTCAAGTTCCGTCCAAGGATTGAGGCATGCAACATGATTGGAGTTAAGGTAGAACCAAAACAAACGGAGGCGCTGAAAAAGAAGAAGGAGCCGAAAAAAGTGAACGTAACGAAAATTAAAGAAGGTGTTGCATCCGTCAAGACAAAGGAAGAGAAGCCGCCTGTGAAGACCAAAAAAATGACTAAGCCGCCCAAGCCAAAAGACAAGCCCGCGCCCAAGATGGTGCGGAAGTGGGTACCCAAGATTGCAACGCCCGCAAAGAGCGTTGATCCGGAGTAATCAAGTGAAGAAGTCTAGCTATAGACTATAAACGAAGCGCTAGGCGGGGAGGCAACCCGTTTCGTCAAGTCGAGTCAAGAATAAGCTACGGGAGGACAACCCGATTCCAGGTTTTTCGAGTATTTTTAATAATTTAGTTTTTGAGTTTTACTACGCAAAGACATTAGACTTAGAAGTGGTTGAACAATATTAGAGACATAATTCTTGATTGAATGTTTGCTTTATCATAAACCCTTTGCATGAACCCTCCTATGTGCTTGTTTGATTCTTTTCTTTTCGAGAAACCCCCCAACCAAATAATTTCAGAACCTTAGCTCAACCTTTCACCCTCATTATGGTGCTGAGGTTGGCTTATTTTTCATGCTAAAACCACACGAGTAGAGCCACGATTTATATTCATGTTATAAAAATTCAGCACGTGGTAGGACTCGCGTGAACCTAGAAATCAGCTTTTGGTTGGTTTTAAAATTTTTTATCTTTGGTTTCTCTAGGATTAGAATTTTTCTAAGCCTATTCTAATTTTGTTCTGTTCAAAATCTTTCTTATTTAGCCAAAATTAGAACCTAAACCTATGCCCCCATGATCAAGCCGGGAAAACGTTCGCTCTCAACCGATGAAAGCAGACCTTACCGGTAAGACCAAAATCGACGTAGTCGAAAAATATTTTCGACTTACATTTGTTTTTAATGGCTTAAAAACTTCTCTAAAATTATGCTCAAGCTCTTGCATGGCTCTGAAAAATATTTTAAAATTCGAATTAGAGGAGTGCTTAACCTTAAACACACCTAAATGGAGGCAATCAAGTTTGAATTAATCATGCATGCACCATTGGATTCCCTTTTATCAACTTTCACCAATTCCACATGCAAAGGACAAGCATGGTGGGCAGCAAGCATCAACTTTGCAGGATTTCAATGGTGGCATGTGAAGCAAGTGGAGCTAGGGAGCATGGACATGACCCAAAGCATGGAGCATCAAGTGGGAGGACCAATAATTCAAAAAAAGGAGTGGACGAGAGCGTTTGGGCAAGGCAACTCGTGGAGCACGCGGGCAGGAAAGTTGCGAGGCGAAATGATCGTGCCGGGAGAAAGACGCGCCGAGGAGGAGCCGGAGCACCCCCGGGCCGGCCGGCCTAGGCCGGCCGGCTCCGCCCTATAAATGGCGTCCCCCGCGCCCGTCTTCTGCAGTGCAAGCTTCCCTCTCCTTCCCTTGTTTGTGTGTTCAAGTTTGTGTGCTCGTAACCTCCGTAGACTTAGCCAACCACCCAAGCTCGAGAGCTCAAGAAAAAATCCACCTCCCTAATCCACTCAAAGTCCACATCCGAAGCAAAGAGTTTAAGTGCCTAGTTTACCGGTTGCAACCCGGATTTTTAGTTGAAGAGAGAGTGCAGCAAGCATGTGGAAGAAGACCACAAGTCTCTTCTCTAAGAAGAAGAGTTCGTCGTCGTCCAAGCCGTCATCAACCACGTCTTCGAGGAGGCACTCGGTTTCCGAGTCTCCCCGGAGCATGGAGACGAACACGGCACCACCGAGGAGGAACGACGCTCTCCTCCTTGGTGGGATGAGGGCTGCGAGAAGCACTTCCATGAGGTTCACCGAACCTCGTGGGCACACGGAGGAGCAGCCCGCGCCACCACGACGATCGACTCGCTCAACCGCACCACCTCCTTACACCCCGACACAATCTTCGTACGGCTTCATCATCATGTCGGCGGAGGAGGAGGATAGGCTCGCCAATCTTGAGAAGAGGCTTGTGCCAAACGTCGAGCTCGACGACCAAGCACTCCACACCTTGGGTTTTCGCACCGACATATACTACATGTTGGGGCACCTCGGGTGGGTTCAGTTCTCCAACGGAATCTCGGTGGACACCCACTTGGGTTACACCTTGGAAATTTTAATGACTATGGCACCCATCGTTGATGATGATGGGGTGCAATGCTTGTCATTCCGTTTGGAGGGAATCCAACAAGTGGTTCCCTACGAGCACGTAAGGGAGCTGCTTGGATTCCACAAGGGCGCTCCGAGAAAGTCGACGTGCCTCCCGGCATGTTGGCGGAATTTTGGGCATGATCTCCGGAGATGCCCATCAACAACGCAAAAGCATCCGCAACCCCATTATCCGGATATTTCACTCTTGGATGTGCAAGAGGGTATTGGGGAGGATGAGGGAAACAAAGGTGACCGACACGGAGTTAAATTGGCTATACTCGGCTTTGATTGCCGGGCAGCCAATTGACCCCTCTTACCTCATGATCAACCGTTGGTGCCGTGAAGCAACATCGGGGGCCGGTGATATTGGTTCGGGGTGTTACCTCTCCATGTTGGCCTTTTCCTTGCGACCGGGGATCGCAAGAAACCCCGCTCACCTTTTGCGCGGTACCTCTCTCGGTTTTGAGTACTTGCGGCAAGGCAAGTACATTAGTGGAGATGAGAGAAGAGGTTACCGATTGGCCATTGTGAACCTCCCCCTTCCGGATGAGAGGCTTAGGCTTTTCACCGAAGGAAGGGAAGATTGGTTGGAAGAGGGACTACTTGTCCCTGCAAGGAAGAACAAAAGAGGAAGAATCGTAGAGGAGGGAACATCCTCCGCACAAGCGAGTGGAGCACAACCCAATGTGCAACCATCCGGCGGGGTTCCTCCTCCGCCAAGTTATTAAGGAGGGTCTCAACAACAAGCATGGGGGGGGTGGTGCACCGGTACCCCCACAAAATTATGTTGTGCCCAACGCTAACTTCGCGGAGCCCTACGCTCATCATCCCCAACCACAACAAAGCATGGCCATTATTGGAGGGTATGCTGCAAGAAATGCTCAAAATATCGCAGCCATCCAATCCAACGCAGCTCAACTCGGTGAAGGCAACGCAAATATTGCCTTTGAACTTGGACGCCTTCACCTTGTGGAGCCAAATCAATTCGACGGAGGAAGCGTTCATTCATATTATGAGCAAGGGTATTATTATCAAGACTATCAACATCAACCACCGGCGGAGGACTAGAAGATTTAGGAACTTTAGTTTTCTTTTCTTTTCTATTTCTCTCGTAATTTTCAGCTTTTGCTTATGTGTGTTTGCGTAGTATTTTTCTGTTTTTATTTAATTTTCAGCAAGCATGTATATTTATTTTCAGTGTGTATTTCAACTTGATATCACCATTAATAAAGTCACCACCTTGATTATATCATTGGAAAAGTTACAAAATTCGTGCCATGATGATATATGATTAAAATTGCAGCTTTGTTCATCTTTGTAGCTGATTTATGCATGTTTAAGCTAGTGCTCTCTTAAAAATACATATCTGAATTTATTTAAATACTAGCTTAATCTTCAGCGGAGGTTATGATTAAAATAAAGACCCATAGTGTTTTATGTGCTCTCAAGTTATGAATGGATTGAAGATGTCTTTTATGCTCAAAAATATTGCTAACCTTGTCACAAATATCACTTGTGTGTTGCTCAACCTATCCAAAGCCTTTTATATATTTGAGTGCATAAACCTTAGTGTACAAGATTTATTTTTGAGTGAGTTATTGCAGGCCATGATTTCTCTGGCCCGAGACTAAGAAGCTGGTCATTCCGCTTTTGCGTATCTATCTTTTTGCTAGCCTTTTATCCGTGCATTGTGTATCCCCGCATCGGTGATTTCACAAACTTCGCCGGATATCCACCCTTAAACCAAATATCATCTTTTTGTGATTACTCCTTGACCACAACCTATCATTGAGGATGGATCATCAATTCAAGGAAGATCGCAAGACGGTGCCAACATTGAAGATTTCAAGTATCTCTCCAAGGAAAATTATCTCCGGTACCTACCTTATTTTTCGCCTCTTTGCTCGAGGACGAGCAACGTCTAAGCATGGGGGAGGAGGTAGGTACGGTGCAGTTTTAGAGTTCAAAAGGGAGTATTTTAAAAAATATATAATGATGAAAGAAAGAAAAAAAAATCCAGTGATATTCATGACTTTCAAGGTATAAAAAAATAATCAAAACTTCGTTGTGAAAGTCATGGACTGAATATATGACGAGGCAAGAAAAAAATGAATGAATGAAAGAAAGAAAAGAATGAGAAAGAGGAAAAAATATATTTGTGCGTAAAGTGAACTCCCCGGTTCTCTAAGAGTGCATTCAAGGCTTCAAGATAAAAAGATCCATTCTCATTTTTCCAACCATGTGCAATCCGATAACGAGGACTTTCTTTGTGCCTCGGGATCACTCTTTGCCATTTGCACATGTCCACTCATCTAAAGTGTGTGTATTTTTCTCTTTCCCCTCCTTGATTTAACATTATTTTCCAATGACCTTTTTGACGAGTCTCGGTAAGACCATGAGAAGCTTGTCTTGTTTTGACAACACCTCATTTATAAATTCTTGTTAGGACTAAACTTTCCCAAAGCTCCATATAAAGCCTACCACATATATATGAGAGGGAAAGGAGTAGAATATATAGGCTTGAGAGACAAGTGAGATGAGAGTTTATGAGCAATACACGAGATGATTTAAATTTGTGAATTTGGTTTAGCTTTTCTTTATCTCGTTCTTCATTTCAAAAATTCTGAGATCTGTTTAAAACTTTGTGAGCATGTTAATACTTGTGGGATAAGCTTAATAAGAATCTACCCTCCGTAGAGATGAAGGCTAGTTGAGGACCATGTGTGGTTCGAGGACCGGTGGATGGTCGCTTCCTTGTGTGATGAGTGATTGACAACGTTGTGTGGACTGATTCTTGGCTAAGTATTGCAGGTGCAGGTTGCGGCTTGACTCGTGTTGGTGCAGGTGAAGAACAAGCGCGAAAGGTCGTCGTCGGTGAGGCCTCCGTGTGTGGAGAAGACAAGTAGGCTCGTTCGAGGGACCCGGTGGCCGCGGGGGTCAAGTGCGGGCCGCATGGTGGCATGAACAAGAAGATGAAGTCGTGGACGGTTTCTTGGTTGAGCCTCAAAACCAAGGTCGAGCCGGGACTACGTGGGAGCCAAGTCATGAGTGGAGATTGGCGGAGGCTACACCGAGTTCGCGGGGTTTCCGGTGGTTCACCGTAAAACCACCGGGTTCCTTGGTTGATCCACAAAGCCAAGACCGGAGAACCGAAGACGGAGGTGCAAGAAGGCACCGACCGGTCCGACCGGTGGGTCTGACCGGTCTGACCGGTGGGGACCGGTCTGACCGGTGAGGAGCACCGGTCTGACCGGTGTGCGACGACGCAGTCCGGAATCTTCGAAGCGGAGGACACGCGTCGGGATCGCATGGCTTGCGTCGAGGCTACGCAGGGTGTGGTTGCCGAGCATCCGTCCGATGGTAAAGACATCAAGAATTCCAAATCCGCCCTTGAGGGGCTTGTATCCCTAGTTAGTAGAGAGGGGCATTTTAGACATTCGGTTGCCGCCTATATAACCCAAGAGGTGAGAGGTTGGCAGCCAACTCTTGGAACCCTAGCTCATTAGTTTTCCTATTTTCCACCTATTTTCTCTAGGTTTTCCTTAGGACTAGCAAGAGAGCTTCACGGAGAGATCTTGTAGAGAGGGATGGATGATCGGGCGGCTTGCTAGACCTTGTACGAACCTTTGTTTCATGTATAGATGATTCGGCGTGGTTCCTCAAGGTTTGGATGTGTTTTCCCCGGTTGTTCTTGGTGGTGATTTTCGGAGCCCTCTCTCGGTGATTTCCTTGGGTTGTTTTCGGGGCTTTTCTCTTGAGGATTTGATGGGGGAAATTTGTGGGAACCCTTCGTGGTTCTTTGGGCTGTGATTCCCCTCCCAAATCCGTGAGTAAAAGTGCTCGATTTTGGGGTTTCTTGAGTTCTTGGGTTGGAAGTGCTTTCGGCGGGATTTCTTCGATTCCTCCTTTTTGGACGAGTTTTGGTGGGATTAAACTTGGCTATGAACTCCTCATGAGGTGTTCATGATATCCCCAAAGTCTTGTTCAAGTCCGTGGAGCGATTCGGGAGATCGAGATTTGGATTTGGGGGAGTTGCCGCGGGTGTCGTTCATCCCGAGTCGCCCGTGCTACACCGGTCTGACCGGTGCTCTTGACCGGTCTGACCGGTGCAAGCCCTTGTGGGATTTTGCTCGGGTGAACGTCTTGGTGTGTTCTTTGTTGTCCCGTGGTGCTGCTGTTTCAAGTTTGGGTTCGTTTGGTGGTCGGTTGGCCTGTTTGGTGCCTTGGGGGCTTTCTGGCTGCCATCGGTCTGACCGGTGCGTCTCACCGGTCTGACCGGTGTAGAGCCACTTAGTGGAAGTTGCTCAGGTTCACCAGCAGGGACCGGTCTGACCGGTGGTGCTCACCGGTCCGACCGGTGTGGGTCCGTAGACTCGGGATTTGTTGTTCCGCCGCGTTCTCGAGTCGGAAGGCCGTGTGTGTTGGTTCCTAGGTCCGGTGGCACTCCAGTGGCTACGTGGGCTTGGCCAACTTGGGTAGTGAGTCGGAGACGTGTGTTGGAAGCCGCGTTCGTCTTGTTGGAGTTCTCATCTCCATCGAGAAGAATTTTTATCGGCTCCCATTCACTCCCCCCCCCCCTCTCTGGTTCGCCGTATCGGTCCTTCAAGTGGTATCGCAGCCGGTTTGGGTCTTTGTTGACTCTAACCGGGCCTAAGATCCAAGGATGGCGTACCAGGAACGGGGTTCGGGTCCTCCACACTTCGATGGCAAGAACTACCAGATGTGGAGCAAGCGGATGGGTGCTTTTCTCCGCGGAAAGGGTCAGATCCTTTGGGATGTCACGGTGGACACAGGTTATGTCCAGCCGGTTGATTTCCTCGCTCCAGGATCGAGGGACAGCTTCGACGCCAACAATAAGGCGGTCGACTACTTGTTTCGTGCTTTGTGTCAGCCTGAGTTCGATCGGGTGCACACCGAGCACTTGGCTTGTAGGATTTGGGCGGTGTTGAAGGAGGCTCATGTTGGGAACGCCCGGAGTTCGAGCACGGTTGTATGCGACCTACGGAGAGAGTATGAGAACTTCACTCATCTCCCCGGTGAGTCCATCGATGCCTTGTTTCGCAGGTTCACGGTGGTGGTGAACAACATGAGGGCCAATGTGGACGTGCTCCCGTACGATGATCATGATAGAGCGGTCAAGCTCTTACACTCTTTGGATCGTACGATATGGAGCGGAAAGTTCGAGGCCATAGTCGAGTCGGAGCGGTATGATACTCTGACGGTGAACGAGCTGTTCTCGAAGCTCAAGTCGGGCCGAGGTGGATAGGGGCATGATCGCCAAGCTCGAGGGACCGACTGATTCCCATAGTCTTGCCCTCGTTGGTGGTTCCAGAGGAAAGGCTAATTCTAACCCATCCACCAGGATGTTCTCCTTTTCCTCTTTGATGTCTATGCCAGATGAGGAGTTTGATGACCTAGGAGAGGACGAGCTGGCGCTGTTGACGAGGCGGTTCGAGAGGCTGCACGAGAACCGGGTGAACAAGAGGAGGAACACGAGGACATGCTTCAAGTGTGGCAAGGCTGGACACTATTTCGCCGAGTGTCCGAAGGTGAACAACCACGACAAGCACAAGTTCATGGACAAGAGGAAGAAGTCCAAGAAGAAGGATCATGAACATGGGAAGAAGGCTCGGTCTCGAGAGAAGATGAAGAGATCGAGCGACATCGAGTCCGATTCGAGGACACGTCTTCAAGCTCGAGTGATGAAGACGAAGAGGATGAGAAGAAGAGGAGGAAGAAGAAGAACTTTGGCAAGTATCTCAACGGCCTTTGTGTGACGGGCCTAAGCCTCAAGGACGACTTCGCGGCATGGCTCGCAGCTTCGAGCAGCAAGAGAAGCCGAAGGACGCCTCGGACTTGGATTCCGAGGATGAGGTATGTGATGAGCTCTCCTCTTTGCGCAAGGAGAATGAGGAGTTGGTTGACTTGCTTGATAATCGCGATCACATGCTTAGAGAGGCTAAGAAGCTTAGGAAGGAGCTTAGATCTTCACTCGAGGATGCTAGGACTAGAGTGGCCGAGCTAGAGACACGGGTGCTTGATAGCAAGCTTGAGATTGATTCCCTTAAGGCTAGCCCCGTTGTTTCGGATGAGAACGATTGTCTTGATTGCTCTGTTTTCCTAGGCCGACTTGATCGATCTTAGGGAGAAGTATGCCTCCAAGTGTGAGGAACTAGATGTGCTTAGGGTTGAGTTGGCTGAGCTACAATCTAGACCCACTTTGCTTGGTGCTTGCACTTCTTGCCCTAGTTTGCATGAGAAAATTGCTGAGCTCCGTTCTCGCATTGTTTCACTTGAGGCTGATTTGAAAGTGCCTATTCCTACTTCTTGCTCTACATGTGAGTTGCATGCTATGAAGAATTTGGATCTTGCAAAATGTGTTGGTCGCTTGCAAGATGAGAATGAAAAGTTGCGTGAAGCACTGAGTTGGTTGTCGAGTCAAGAACCTCAGCTTGGTATGATGATTGCTAGCTGTAAACGCTTTGACGGTTGGGCTTTGGGATTGGATAAGGTTGGTGAGGGCAGTGGTGAGAGAGAAAGGAAATTTGGGAATGTTTTAGTTCCACCACAACCCACACCCAAAGACAAGTTTGCATCCAAGCCAAACCAACCAACAGAAAAACCGAGTGAGAAGGCAAGTGAAACGCCTAGTGAGAAACCAAGTGAGAAGCCTTGTGAAGAGCCTCATCCCAAGCCTAAGCCCAGATCGATCCGTTTCCATTGTGAGTTTTGTGGAAAGGATGGTCACAAGAGAGCGTTTTGCTTCAAGAGGAAGCGTGAGGAGAGAATGGCGAAGGAGTGGGCTAACAAGGACAAGTACCACCCTTTCGATGGTGTACTTGATCCTCGTGTGCAGTTGCCCAGGGCCAAGGCGAGTGTGAGGTCAGTTCGGGCTTGGGGAGAGCGGAAGGCTGTTGGAGGTGTTGCCGCCCAGGCTACACCGGTCAGACCGGTGTGGGGCACCGGTCAGACCGGTGCAGGCCTGGACAGGCAGCAGTTTGGGTTTCGTGCTCGTACAGGTGCGAGGGATGTTTCTGGAGGTCGTGGTTCTGGTGGTTGGTCTGGAAAGTTTGCAGGAGGCCAGTTTGCTAGGCATTCTCCCCCTCGAGCTCACTACGGGGATGGGAGGAGTCATGGCTTTGAGAAGGATAGGAGAGATGGTCCACGGGCTTTCTTTCGTGGTTTTGGTCCTCCTCCAGGCAGAGAGGGCTGGTTCCCTCATGGTGGTTACCGTAGTGGTGTTCGTGGAGGTAGCTTTGGTAGGAAAGATGGTTTGGTTTTTGCTAACCCCACTTTCGAGCAAATGGCTAGGCACTGGTTTTACACATTTGGAACTAACCCCAGTGTTGAGTCGGTTGCTCGCTCTCGCTCTTGGTTTTGAGTTGCGGTGTGGATGGTCCGGAGAACATTTGGTTGATATCGGGGGGTGGTTCTTCGGCCTCATATCCCGGTGGTGACATAGAGGTACATCACTTTCGGGGATGGTGGACAAGGATGAGTGACTTGTGAAGAAATGATAAAGGTAAGTGAATTTGTGACCTTCAAGTGTGTGGCCTTGGTCAAGCCACTTGGTTCTTTTTGCTCTTTGCCCTATCTCATGTGTGTAAGGTGAGCTTTGTATGCTCTTTGGCCTTAATGCATGAGGTTAGGGGGAGCTTGTGAAGTTTGTGCTCCTTTGCTCTTTTGCGGTGGTGTCGAGCCCTTTTGCCTCCCCTCGAGGAGCCGGTCGTTTGTGAGCTTTGTGTGTGGGAGCTCTCTTTGTACCATATGTATAACTTTCCTTTGTGCATTTCTTGCATTTGGCATGGCATATGTAACATGATGTATAGGCATCCTTGTATCTTAGATTGCATGCATTTTGTATCATATGCATTGGTTAGGAAAAGCTTCTCTCATATACATTGTTCACCATGGAATGAGATATATGTCTTTGTGAGCTTGTTTGGTATGCTACGGTTAGTTTGGCTTAGCTCTTGATGATCTTGATGAATAATCCATGGTTGATAGCTATGCTTTTGAAAAATGTTACATGTATGCTCTCTCATGTGTAAATGCCTTCACATGCTCTTGACATGTTTTTGTGGTCTTGCTATGCTTAATTTGTGATTGGATAGCTAGTTTATTGATCATATGGGGCCAAAGGCTCATTTGCCATCATAAATGTTTAGCCCTCTTGACTTATCTTGTGGAGGAGCATAAGTTCCTTTTTGTCGCAAAGACATTTCATGTACCATTTACAAATCTGAAAATGAAATGAAAAATGCTTGGAAAATATGCTCCCATGTCATATGTGCTGAATTTAATTCTCTTTGGGTGCTAAACCGTTGCATGATGCCTACCAATGAGAAGTCTCATACATAGAAGTAGGCACATGGCTCGGTGGCTTTGACATGACATGAGGTGCTTGTGGGTGTTTGTGATGGTCTTATGGTTAGAATAGCTGTCCTAGCATGAAGTTTGTGTGGCTTTGCCATTTTGATATGCTTTGATCATGTTTAGGACTTTGCTCATGAGAGGCAAGTTTTTCGCAAAATTGCCAAAATCCATCTTAGCTTCGTCCAATGGTTGTGAAACTTGGTGATCATGTAGTTGAGATCGATACGAAGCCGTAGAGTACCTAACTTGCTCATTTGGACATGTGTAGCATTCTTTGTTGAATTTTGTATATTTGAGAAGCTCTAGGTTGAAAGTTTTGCATTTTTGGCTTGATTCATGCATTGCCAACAAGGGGGAGAAGTTTGAGCTTGAAATGGCTTGTTGGACGCGTTTAGAAGGTTTTCAGGTGGTTTCGAGCCATTTACGGGCTCGTTGTACACCGGTCTGACCGGTGAAGAGCACCGGTCTGACCGGTGTGAGTGCTGGTCCTGTACATATGTTGGGCACCGGTCTGACCGGTGGTGATGACCGGTCTGACCGGTGTGAGCTGAAATTGCTGCAGCTGCCCTGTTTTCAGCTGTTGTGCATGCATTCGTCCAGGGGGAGTTGCATGGGTTCAGGGGGAGCTTGCATGTGTGCAGGGGGAGCTCTTTGAGAGTTTTCGAGCTTTGTTTCGGTGGTTTGTGCTCTTTGCTTGAGCTTTGCTTTGTCTCGGATGTGTCGAGCCGTTGCCCTTGCCTAAGGGGTCCGAGACTTGTCTTCTTCAAGTGATCTTGCTCTTTGCCTTTGTTTGGCTTTCGATCGCTGGTTGGAGTTTCCTTTTTGTTCGTTTCTTTTCTTTTTCTTTTCTCTCTTGTTACTTTCGTGTGGGTGTTGTCAATGCACTCATCAAGGGGGAGATTGAGGACCATGTGTGGTTCGAGGACCGGTGGATGGTCGCTTCCTTGTGTGATGAGTGATTGACAACGTTGTGTGGACCGATTCTTGGCTAAGTATTGCGGGTGCGGGTTGCGGCTTGACTCGTGTTGGTGCGGGTGAAGAACAAGCGCGAAAGGTCGTCGCCGGTGAGGCCTCCGGTGTGGAGAAGACAAGTAGGCTCGTTCGAGGGACCGGTGGCCGGCGGGGGTCAAGTGCGGGCCGCATGGTGGCATGAACAAGAAGATGAAGTCGTGGACGGTTTCTTGGTTGAGCCTCAAAACCAAGGTCGAGCCGGGACTACGTGGGAGCCAAGTCATGAGTGGAGATTGGCGGAGGCTACACCGAGTTCGCGGGGTTTCCGGTGGTTCACCGTAAAACCACCGGGTTCCTTGGTTGATCCACAAAGCCAAGACCGGAGAACCGAAGACGGAGGTGCGAGCGGCACGCACCGGTCCGACCGGTGGGTCCGACCGGCCTCGACCGGTGGGGACCGGTCCGACCGGTGAGGAGCACCGGTCTGACCGGTGTGCGACGACGCAGTCCGGAATCTTCGAAGCGGAGGACACGCGTCGGGATCGCATGGCTTGCGTCGAGGCTACGCAGGGTGCGGTTGCCGAGCATCCGTCCGATGGTAAAGACATCAAGAATTCCAAATCCGCCCTTGAGGGGCTTGTATCCCTAGTTAGTAGAGAGGGGCATTTTAGACATTCGGTTGCCGCCTATATAACCCAAGAGGTGAGAGGTTGGCAGCCAACTCTTGGAACCCTAGCTCATTAGTTTTCCTATTTTCCACCTATTTTCTCTAGGTTTTCCTTAGGACTAGCAAGAGAGCTTCACGGAGAGATCTTGTAGAGAGGGATGGATGATCGGGCGGCTTGCTAGACCTTGTACGAACCTTTGTTTCATGTATAGATGATTCGGCGTGGTTCCTCAAGGTTTGGATGTGTTTTCCCCGGTTGTTCTTGGTGGTGATTTTCGGAGCCCTCTCTCGGTGATTTCCTTGGGTTGTTTTCGGGGCTTTTCTCTTGGGGATTTGATGGGGGAAATTTGTGGGAACCCTTCGTGGTTCTTTGGGCCGTGATTCCCCTCCCAAATCCGTGAGTAAAAGTGCTCGATTTTGGGGTTTCTTGAGTTCTTGGGTTGGAAGTGCTTTCGGCGGGATTTCTTCGATTCCTCCTTTTTGGACGAGTTTTGGTGGGATTAAACTTGGCTATGAACTCCTCATGAGGTGTTCATGATATCCCCAAAGTCTTGTTCAAGTCC
Source organism: Cenchrus americanus (assembly GCA_947561735.1). Classification (NCBI taxonomy): domain Eukaryota; kingdom Viridiplantae; phylum Streptophyta; class Magnoliopsida; order Poales; family Poaceae; genus Cenchrus; species Cenchrus americanus. The sequence continues at coordinate 198,053,165 of OX387242.1, forward strand.
GTGGAGCGATTCGGGAGATCGAGATTTGGATTTGGGGGAGTTGACCCGCGGGTGCTGTTCATCCCGAGTCGCCCGTGCTACACCGGTCTGACCGGTGCTCTTGACCGGTCTGACCGGTGCAAGCCCTTGTGGGATTTTGCTCGGGTGAACGTCTTGGTGTGTTCTTTGTTGTCCCGTGGTGCTGCTGTTTCAAGTTTGGGTTCGTTTGGTGGTCGGTTGGCCTGTTTGGTGCCTTGGGGGCTTTCTGGCTGCCATCGGTCTGACCGGTGCGTCTCACCGGTCTGACCGGTGTAGAGCCACTTAGTGGAAGTTGCTCAGGTTCACCAGCAGGGACCGGTCTGACCGGTGGTGCTCACCGGTCTGACCGGTGTGGGTCTGTAGACTCGGGATTTGTTGTTCCGCTGCGTTCTCGAGTCGGAAGGCTGTGTGTGTTGGTTCCTAGGTCCAGTGGCACTCCAGTGGCTACGTGGGCTTGGCCAACTTGGGTAGTGAGTCGGAGACGTGTGTTGGAAGCCGCGTTCGTCTTGTTGGAGTTCTCATCTCCATCGAGAAGAATTTTTATCGGCTCCCATTCACTCCCCCCCTCTCTGGTTCGCCGTATCGGTCCTTCACTAGTACATTATGGAACTTTAATGAATTAAATTTTGAGAGCATTATGTTTACTCATGTGTAATCAAGTGCAAAGTTTAAACATTGTTTAGCAATGATGATATCCATCGAAGGCTTACTCGAGGACGAGCAAGGTTTAAGCATGGGGGAGATGTTGACGGTGAAAATCCGTCAACCTAGCCATGAGTTTACCTTCGGTGTTGGCATTAGTTTTATACCTTATCCATTGGTACTAACCCCCGTGGTATAACAAGTTCACGTGTGCATGTCGTTTTTGGAGTTTAATGTTTATGCAGGGATTTAGTGTTAAATGCAAGACTTTCGGGGTAAGTTCATCAAGCACCTCATGACAAGACTTTGAAGCCCTGAACAAGTCATGCAATGAAGTAAAATTAACTCCAAGAAGCCGGGGACTTGATCCGAGAAGACGACATACTCCGGGGACACCGACCGGAAAAGTGCCTGAATCTTCCAAGACAAGGAGTTGAGTCCAATTCGGAGAGAACCGACGACATGGACCCGTATGCGAAGGGGGAAGCATCCAGAAGCAAGGGGAACCGACCTCGGGCAAAGGAGCCCGCGGGGGCCGGGCCTAAATGGGCCCGGCCGCCGGCCGGCCCGGTCCGGTCGGCCCGAGCCCATTTAGGGCCCAAATCCGACGCCCTTTGCCCTAGCCGCCAATCGGGCTATTTATAGTCCCCCGACCGAGAGCCACGCGAGAGAAGATTTCGTCTTCGGCCGCCGAGAAGCAGAGAAGAGAGGGACACCATCTAGGAGAGGAGAGGGTCGAGCTAGTTGACTAGGGTTGCCCTAGCCGACGTGGGAACCTTGCAAGGAAGACCACGTCGGAGTTCCCGAGCTAGAAGCAAGATCAAGGAAGGATCCCGGTGGTGATCTTGTGTATGTATCATTGTTATAGTTGAATTATCAAGTTGAATCTTTTCTCAGCGATCAAGTGTTTCCTCGAAGATTTCGTTTTTCGATCGGATTTGCTTATTCCAATTCTATTCTCGAGATAGATTACATAGGGTGTTCTTGTAGCCGCGGTGGCTAGAGGTACACGCCGGATCCTCCGAAAGAATCTCGACTTGTCTTTTGACTCGCCCTAAGCTCCCCGCATGAATAGGGATACGTTGTGACGAACGGGGGTCTCGAAAGGCGGATGTTTTCGGATTTGGACGGGAAACCACGATTTAAAGAGGCTTTTATTAAGATTCGATTTGTTACTTCTTCTTTTGCTTGGAACTTCAACAAAAGGCTTACCCCGATCTCTCTAGATCGGTTTATCTACCCAATCTTACTTTGTTTTCTCCGGTTTTTAGTAGATTAGATTCGTTTTGTGTCTTTTACTTAGATGCATTAGATCTTTTATCGATTATTGAAGATTACTTGGCTTTAATAGATTAAGTCTTGCGTCACGCATTTGTTCCACGGATTCGATACCTTGGGTTCACCACTCGAGGGAAGAATGGTCCCTTGACTACGACGGGAGACTTGTACGCTTGCGAGTCACGAACGAACTTTGATACAATTATTAACCGTCAACAAGTATTCATAATTGCTGTTATTTAACCTTCCCCCACAAAATTCAGCTAGCAGGGGGCATGGATGGATGAGGATGTTGAAGATTTCCAGGAACCTTCCATCTTGGCGTCCAACTTCAAAGGAGAACTCACAGGGGAGAGTTAAATTATCATTGTCCAGATAAGGAAGCCAGAGAGGGTTGGGGAAGCCTTTGAAAAGGAGCTCAAAAAGCTGGCTGATATTCTGATTGATGCAAACAGTTGAGGCAGCTTCCCCATAGGTTTGACATCCTCTGGTAACTTGATTTTCCCCTTCATAGTAGTTGGATGAAGGAAAGAACAGGTTGTTGAGGTCAATACCAACAATCTGGTGCATATGCAATTGCAGCCACATCTGTACAAACCACCAAGGGCCGTTGACACGTAGTATCTTCTGGCCAGTATGCATTTGGGTGATGGTTTGATGAAGCATATGGTATACACTTCCTAGAAGGTATTTTCCAAGGGGGATGCGCTTACTGTCGGTGCGGAATATGGTCCCGACACTAACCAGTAGATAGCGCCGAGGTCTATCCCTCAATGGTCGATGCTAAGTAACAAGTGACACAGAGGTTTATCCTGGTTCCGGCCGAGGGGGCCGTACGTCCAGCAGGGGCGTGCTCGGGGCACTGTATTACCTAGCACCGGGGGTGCTTGTAGTGGGGCAAATACAAGCGAGGCGGGAGAGGAAGTGTGGCTTCCAAGTCCCTGGAGGAGTGGCTGAAGATATTGTGGGAGAATGAGGATGAGTACGTGCTGTGTGGGGTGTTCTTGTGTCTCAGTTCGTCTGTCCCCCCCGCGGCTGGGGGTTCGCCCCCCCTTTTATAGATCAAGGGGGCAGCGGGTTACATGCACGCCGCGCTACCTAGCTATGTGGAGAGGTGCGACGTGCTGCGGTGTAGAGTGGGCGGCCGTCCGGGCGATCCCCGCCACGATCTGGTCATCATGGCCTGACTTGTACCCGAACAGTGGAGGTTCGAGGGTAGGAGAGCGGCGGATAGTGGTGGCGTCCCCTGATAGGCTTCGAGGGAGGTGCTGACGATGGCCGGTACGGGGCACAGGAGTAGGCAGAACGGCGTTCCTTCCCAACGCGCTTCACAGTGTCGGAGTGGCTGCGCGCAAGGGCCGGCGTGCGCACCGCACGCGTGGGTACGGCGGCCGCGCCGTTACAGTGGTCGGGATGGCAATCCACCGGCCTAGCGCCTCCACCTAACCCTGTAGGGTCACGGGAAAGTGAAATCGAGGGTGCGCCCGGCCCCCCTTAGAGGGTCGGGCGCGTTAGCCGTACTGTAGTAGGCGCGCGGTGTCACGGGACTGACACCGGTCGTACCGCACAGTCCCTCCCCACAGTGGTGGGGATGGGCTACTCCCTGGGGAGTTGGTGCGGCGGCACCGGGGCGCGAGCCCCGGGCGCATGATGGCGCCGCCCCGCCCGTGTCGGGCGTTAAATGCCCGTGTACGGGGCGGGCGCACGCGTGCGGGCGCCCGTGATAGTGGCGGGCCCCGGCCGAAGGCGGGACGAACCCTCGAGCAAGACGAGACCCGCTCGAGGGAAGCGTTGCTCCTCGAACGGGGCGGAGCCTGCCCGATGGGGCGCGCGCTCTCGAGCGAAGAGGGCCGTCTTGGTGGGTCGTCGGGGTCCCGCGGTGTGGGCCGTGTCCTGCATGGTTAGTCACCTGCATGGTTAGGCTTAACGTGTTTCGGTACCGGGATTTAAGTGAGGATTTCCCCGTTGTTTAAGGGGACCCCTAGGGCTGTCCCCGACGCGTGGCCCCCCCGAGCATCCGCGGGTTTGCCATTGAGGCTCCCGCAGATGCTGGAACCTACTGATAGGACGTTCTTCCCTCCTTGTTTGCGAACGCTTTCCGTGGGGCCGCGTCAGAGGACCCGCGGGTCTAGCCCCCGAAGCCCTGCAGGAGTGTGGGTTCTCCTGCAGGGGTTTACTGCGAGAGACGTGGCACATATGCCAACCGGCATCGGCGGTATTTCAGCCGGCTTCGGGGGTGCACGCACCGCTGTCACTGTCTCCGGCGGGTGCAGTTTCAAGGAGGTGTAGCCGTGCGTCAAGCCCCCGAGCCTTGGCCCGTTCGAGGCGATCGGGTAGAGCCTGACGACTTGTTTTTTAACGCGCCCTCGCCGTCCCTCCGCGGGACGGAGGGTGAGGTTTCTGCAACTCCCATCGAGCGGGTCGCGAATTGCGGATTCCTCTTCGAGCCGGTAGCGGCCGGTTCAGGTGGACGCCCATGCCCCGTTCGATAAGGGTAGGCTGTGCGGTCCGGAGACACGTCCATGGAAGCGCTTGCATGGGTTTGCTAGGTGGGGCTCGGTCCCGTTCGCTAGGGACCGAGGGCGCGGAAGCTCTCCCCCTCGGTGGGATCCCCTCCTCGCTAGCCGCCCTCGGCGGCTCTCGAACACGACATGTGGGGCACCCTTGAGCCGACGGGCTCGAGGAACGGCTCGAACGCGCGTGCCCTCGTCGTCCCTAACTCTGCGATCTGAGGCGCCTGTTCGAACCCGTCGAGGGTCAGGCTTCGAACCTCTGATCAGTAGGGCCGTGCGGGGCCGTGCCTGGACAGCCCCGTCTTTTCGCGTTTGCGGCCGTCGAGGGGTCTGGGCGAGCCAGCCCTCGAGGCGCTGGTTGGCAGCACAGCGCGGCATGGGTGCTTGCGGCGCCCGCTTTACTTCAAGCAGGCCCTGGGCGACCCTTCTCACGCGTGTGCCTTCTTTTTAGAGGCTTGACATTGTCTCGAGCCAAGGGCTCGTGCCGCTCGAGGGTTTTGCGTGGCATGGGTGCCCGCGGTGTCTGCTCTACATCGAGCAGGTCCCGGGCGACCTTCTCACGTCGATATCCCATCGAGGGTTGACGTCATCTTGAGCCAAGGGCTCGTGCCGCTCGAGGGTTTTACGTGGCATGGGTGCCCGCGGTTGCCTGCTCTACATCGAGCAGGTCCCGGGCGACCTTCTCACGCTGATATCCCATCGAGGGTCGCTTTTGTCCGGAGCCGAGGGCCCGTGCCGCTCGAGGATTTTACGTAGCATGGGTGCCCGCGGTTGCCTGCTCTACATCGAGCAGGTCCCGGGCGACCTTCTCACGCTGATATCCCATCGCGGGTCGCTTTTGTTTTGAGCCGGGGGTTCGCCCCGCTCGAGGGTTCTCCTTACTTGGCAAGGGACCCGGGCATTTAAGTGCCTCGCGGTCGTGGCCGCGGTTTTGGAGCGCGGGCGCGCCTTTTTGGCGCGCGCGGGCGCGCGCGCGTAGTGGGCGGCGTTGCAGGCGGACGTGACCGCTTCGCCTCGGTTGCTGCCGGTCTTTGCCGTAATGATGGTCTGCCTGCAATGACGTGGCCGTTGCGGTCGTGGTGGGGCCCGCTTGTCGACGCGATGGAAAGATTCCCTGCAATTAATGCTAGCGGGGCGTCCGCTCCGGAGAGCTCGCCCGTCGGCCTATAAAGCTGCGGGGAGGAGGAGACGGCGGTTTTTTACCTTGGCATCTCACCATTTTCAGTCCCCCGCCCCTTCGTCTTCGCCTAGCTCCTGCCACCGCGCGGTGTCGCCACTAGAGCTTTCCTTCCGTTTCTTGACCTCCGCTTTCGCTTTCCTTTGCCTTCTCCATGGCGCCGCCTCAGCCTCCCCTTAGGATTCTGGAGCTGTATGCCTGGGAGAGGTCGACGGTGACGCGGCTGGCCCTTGGCGAGCTGGTCGTCGCCGGCCAGCTGGCGGCCAACGAAGACGGACGTCCGGCGGAGTGGATCGTGCCGCCGGCCGCGGACCACGAGCCCAACCCGCCGGGAGGGCTACGTGGTGAGCTTCATCCGCTACCACGAGCGGGGCTTCACCGCGCCGGCGAGCACCTTCATGCGGGCAATGTGCTACTACTACGGGGTGGAGCTGCACAACTTCGCCCCCAACGCGATCTCGCAGGCGGCCACATTCGTGGGCGTCTGCGAAGGGTACCTGGGGATCCCGGTCAATTGGGAGCTCTGGGTACACCTTTTCCGCGCGGAGCTCATCACGCAGCCCACGACGGAGCCAAGGACCCGCCGCGCGATGCGCGCCGGCGGGATGTCGCTTGCCCTGCGGGGGCAATTCAAGGACGTCTACATCCCCTGCACCATGACGACGAACAACGCCGGCTGGGAGCGGGGATGGTTCTACTTGCGTAACGCCGAGCCCGGCCTCCCCCCCTACACCGGCCAGGTGTTCAAGGGAGAGGCCTCCTCCCGGGGCTACGGGGTGTCCACGCCCCAAGCATCGGCGCGGCAAGAGTCGGTCCCGGCCGCGGCTGCGCCGCCCGGCGAAGATGGGGGCGAACGCGATGGGCGTCCTCGCCTTCCCTCATCACCGGCGGATCGTGCCGTTGATGGAGAGGCCGCTCCGCATCTTCGAGATGACGAGGCGGCCAACCCCCGTCGACCCGGCGAGGTCGCGGATGCTCCCGACGCCCCTCGAGCGGCCGTACGCGCTCACCCGGCGCGGAGCGCCGTCGACACCCGGCGCCGCCGCCTGCGGGTCGGACCCCGTGGGACATCCAGATGCTCCCCACCGGCCCGTTGGTGAGTGTGGTTCTTGATTTCGTTTCAGTTCTCCTCGTTGCCTTTGCCTCCTGACGCGCTCTTGTTGCTTTCGTGTGCAGCTGGTGACTTTCACCATCGCCAATTCCGTTCCGCCCACCCCCCGACTCCCGCGCGCGTGGCGGGCGGCGCGCGGCGGGCAGCCGAGAGCGGGCGGCGCGCAAGAGGGAGCACGCGAGGCGACGTCAAGCACGCCGCGACCGGCGGGCCGCGGAGTACGGCGGCGCGAGGAGGCGGGGCTCTCCTCCCCGGAGATCGAGGGAGCCCTCATCCTCGCAGGAGGACGAGGAGGAAGAGGCCGAGGGGGAGGGCCCCTCATATAGGTGGCGACTGCGCCTCCCACGCGGAGCCGGCGCCGGCGGCGAGGGCGGCATCGCTGGGGCGGGCGCAACGGCGCCCGCCGCCGCCGGCCATCGACATCAAGGGCGGCGCACGCCGCGGAGGCGCCCGGCGCGTGCCACGGAGGCGCGCGCGGCGCGCGCGCTGCGCGCGCGTCAAGCGTGCTCGCGCGCGGGGCGAGCGTGCCCGCACGCGTGGCACCATCGTCGGGAGGCGCGTCGGCGGGCGTGTCCGCACGCGGGCGAGTGTGCCCCCGCGCGCGGCGGCGCCTTCGGGAGGAGAGGCGTCGGGCGCGCGCCGCGCACGGGGGCGGGCGTGCCTGCGCGTACAGCGGCGCCGTCGGGAGGCGCTACGGCAGGAATGGCACCTGCGCCGGCCTCATCTGCTGAGGCCTCGAGGAAAAGGAAACGGGCCTTTTCCTCTTCGAGGTAGGGAGACCGTCTTTTTTTTCGTTTGGTTTGATTTGTCGATGACTAGGTGCCCTGACCTTCTGTCCGAGCCTGCGCAGGGTGGTGCCAACCGTGCCTCCTCTCGCACCTGCCAAGGTGCTGAGGATGGACGCGTCCATCCCCACCCGGCGGCGCTCGTCGAGGGCGCCGCGGGCGGGGACAAACACAGCGGCGGCGGGTGAGAGCTTGCGGGGGTGCGGCGGGACCCCGAGGTCTCGGTCGGCGGATCGCCCGCCGCGGCGCGGCCGGCGGTCGCCGAGGAGGCGGCCGGCGCCGGGCCGTCGCGGAGGAGCGGCCGCGGCGGCGGTAGTGATGGAGGCGCGGCCCGCGGGGGCCGTTGCGGTGGAGGAGGCGGAGCGGGAGCAACCCGCGGCGCCCGTGGCTGCGCAGAGGCGCGGCCCGGAGGGGTGGTGGGCGCGGCGCCGCGCGGGCGCCGCGGCCGCGGAGGCGCGGTGGAGGTGCCGGCGGAGGGCGGCGCAAGCGGCCGCGCCCGCCGGCGATCTTCAGGCGGAGGTGGTGGAGGTCTCGGACGACTTTCCGCCGCCCGGGTGGAATCAGTGGGCCAGCTGGCCCTCGAACTCCCCCGAGCCCCAGGAGGGGGCCCTCGTGAGGCGGCACGAGGGTCATATGGTGGTGGGGGGCCGAGGACATGGTGCCGAGGCCTCGTCCTCCCACGCCGGCCGCCCTGCCCAGGTGGAGGGGGCCGTCGATGATCCCCCGGCGTTTGCTGACGCCCGGGGGGAGCAGGAGCTCTGGGGCGAGCTCCGGAGCCACGGCGCTACGCTCAACCGCGCGCTGAACGAGGCGCTGCAGGTCCACGGCGGCCCGGCCTGGCTCGTCTTCCAGGTGAGCCATGGTTGCTCGTCCTTTTTCCCTTTTCGTTTTCGTACGCTGCATTCAAGTCGTGGTGCTTACGGGCTCCGATTCTTTGATTGCCGGGAGCTCGAGCGTCGTGCCCATGACAAGTACGACGCCTTCGACCGGGTGAACGCCGAGGTCCACCAGCTCCGGGAGCGGTGCAGCGCCTTCGACGCGCTTGCCGACGCTCTAAGGACGCCGGACGACTGGCTGGCGTATCGGGTGATGGCGTGGTGCGACGAGCTCCCGGAGAGCTCGGGACGGGGGACGCACCGCGGCGCTCGAGCCTCGAGCGGGTCCGCGCGCGAGCCCTCGTCGATCGCGACGAGGCGGCGTGGAATGCGCGCGCGGACACGGAGAAGACGCGGACGCCGGCCGCCAACGGGAGGCGGAGGTGGCCACCGCTCGCGCCGAAACCCGGGAGCTCCGCACGTCGCTCGAGGGGGCGCGGCGCAACGGCGCGGGGGCGAGGAGCGGGCGCGCGGGTTGGAGCGAGCGCCAAGGAGGCCGACGACCCGAGGGACGCCCTCGACGCCAAGGCCGCGGCCCTTGTCGCCGCCGAGGAGCAGCTCCAAAGAAGAGCGCATCGCTCGCCGGGGGCCGAGGGGCGGCTCCGGCGGGGAGCGGTCGCCCTCGGCGACGCCCCGGACGGCGCCGGAGCGGGAGCGCGTCGCTCGCGAGGGCGGCGGAGAAGTCACTGGAGGAGCGGAACGCCGCGTTCTCCAAGGTCGAGGACGAGGCGCTCGCGCTCAGCATCAGCAACGCCAACCAGGAGCTGGCCCTCCGCGAGCAAGGCGAAACCGTCCAGCGCCTCGAGTTGGCGATCGAGTCCGCGCGCCACGACTTCGAGTCGGAGAGGAAGCAAGTCGAGGGTGAGCCACTATTTGACTCTTGCTTGTTGGTTTTTCGCTTTAGAGGGTTCGCTTCTCCCTTTCTGATTTCTTTTGGTCTTGTCGATTCCAGGCTTGCGCACCGCCCTGGGACACGCGGCTGAGCGGGCCGAGGCGCTGCAGGCTTCCTACAACTCCTCCGAGCAGAGGCTGCGGGAGGCGCGCGATGCGGCCCTCGAGACTGCCGCGTTGTCGAGGAGGGCGAGGCCCGGTCCCGGCGGCTCGGCCCCGGCCGGCCGCTGCGCGCCCTTGGCGGCCACGTCACGGAGCGGATGCGCCGGGCGTTGCGGTCGCGGCGTCCGAAGGCCCTCGGAGTGGTGCGATCCCACTACGAGGTTAACTTCGAGGCGCTGGCGGAAGGGTACATCGTTCCCGAGGGCGTCGAGGACGAGGTGGCCATGGAGCGTGTGGATGTGCTCGCTGCCGACGCCACCGGGTCGCTCGCCGAGGCCTTCGAGGAGTTCCTCTTCCCGGACACCGCTGACGCTGCTGCTCCTCCCGCCTGAAAGCAGTTGGGCGCTAGGCCCGTTTTTTGTTTATGTGTATCAGTATTCTGGCCTCGTGGCCTTTGTAAATAAACAAGCCGTTTGTTTCAAACATGAACGTTTGCTTGTAAATGAAGTCATTTGTTTATCGCGCTTTTTGTTTCTCCTTCTTCCCCGAGTAGATTCTAGTTAGGGGAGTTCGATTTTCGCGGGGGGCCCGGCCGGGTTGGAGGCGAGAGAGAAGGGCCATATCCACGCGGCGTAGGCTATCTCCGGCTCGCACGCTCCTTCCGCCGTGCCACTGCGCCCGTTCGAATCGTGGCTCGAGGTTGAAGTAGGAAACAAACTTAGCGCATGTTGTTTTGTTTTTTGCGTGAAAAAATGGGACCATTTGGGGGGGGGGGGGATGCCCTCCGCAGTAGCCCCCGAGGGTAACTTGGGTTTCAGGGGAAAGCCGAGTTATCCTTTTCATTAGACTTGACGTATTTACATAGTCGTTGCCAACTGGGGCGTTGGCGATGTGATTTTTACAACAAAAAGTACTTGGAAAATCCTAGCTAAGGGTAGAAGTGACGTAGCTGTTGGATGTTCCAAGCGTTGGTGAGCTCTTCACCGTCCTCGTTGGCCAGCTTGTATGTGCCTGGCTTGAGTACTTTCACCATGACGTAGGGTCCCTCCCATGGGGGCGATAGCTTGTGGCGCCCTCGATTATCTTGGCGCAGCCTTAGGACCAGATCCCCTTTGCTGAAATCCCTTCGACGTATCTTGTGTGCTTGGTAGCGTCGTAGGGACTGTTGATACCTCGCGGAATGCATTAAGGCTACGAGGCGTGCCTCGTCCAGCTGGTCCAGCGAGTCCTCGCGGGCTCGCTGGTTAGCATCCTCGTCGTAGCCTCGAACCTTGGGCGACCCGTATTCTAAATCCGTGGTGGGGACGGCCTCCGCGCCGTGGACTAGAAAAAATGGGGTGAACCCGGTGGCTCTGCTTGGGGTGGTCCTTAGGCTCCACACGACCGCTGGTAGTTCTTGGAGCCATTTTCGCCCAGATTTGTTGAGCTGGTCGAAAATTCTGGGTTTTAGGCCTTGTAGGATCATGCCATTGGCACGTTCCACTTGGCCGTTGGTCTGTGGGTGCGCCACGGCTGCCCCGATCCACACGGATGTGGAACTTGTCGCGAACTCCAAGAACTTCCGGCCCGTGAGCCGGGACCCGTTGTCCGTGATGATGGAGTTTGGCACTCCAAAGCGGTAGACGATATCGGTGAAGAATGTCACCGCTCGCTCGACCCTTAGGTTCGTGATGGGGCGCACCTCCACCCACTTGGAGAACTTGTCAATTGCGACTAGCAAGTGGGTGAAGCCCCCGGGCGCCTTCCGCAGGGGCCCGACGATGTCCAGCCCCCACACGGCGAACGGCCATGTAACGGGGATGGTCTGTAGGGCGTGAGCGGACAGGTTGGACTTGCGGGCGTAGAACTGGCACTCTTCACAGGTGCGTACGATTTCGCTGGCGTCCGCGACCGCGGTAGGCCAGTAAAAGCCTTGGTGGAAGGCGTTGCCGACGAGGGTGCGGGGTGCGGCGTGGTGGCCACAGATCCCCGCATGGATGTCCCGTAGGAGCTCGCGCCCCTCGGGAATTGGCACGCACCGCTGTAGGATGCCGGAGGCGGCGCGCTTGTACAGCTCGCCATCGACGAGGGTGAAGGATTTGGCCATCCTGGCGATGCGCCTGGCTGCGGCCCGGTCCGCGGGGAGTTCCCCTCGAGCGATCCAGGCAATGTATTTCTCCCGCCACTCCGCCTGGACGGGGGCCGGCTCGATGTCCATCGCATCGGCTTCGTGAGAGCCGTACCCCTCGAGGAGGGAGAGCACGTACGCCTCGTTCGAAGGGTCCTCGTCCATGGGCTCCGCACCCGCTGGGTTCGAGGGAGCCCCCGAGGGTTCGTTGTGGTTCGAGGGGTAGGGCTCGAAGACAACCGAGGGTTGAGCGATGTCGCGCGCGAAAACGTTCGGGGGAACGGTGATCCGCCCGGACGCGATCTTGGCGAGCTCGTCCGCTTCTTCGTTGTACCTTCGGGGCACATGGTTGAGCTCGATGCCGTAGAACTTGTCCTCGAGGGCCCGCACGGCCTTGCAGTAGGCCTCCATCTTGTCATCATGGCAGCTCGCGTTCTTCATGACTTGATCGATCACGAGCTGCGAGTCCCCCCGCACGTCGAGGCGCTTGACGCCCAACTCAATGGCGATTTTGAGGCCACAGAGAAGGGCCTCGTACTCAGCCATATTGTTGGACGCGGGGAAGTGGAGGCGTACTGCGTAGCGCATGTGCTCCCCGAGGGGTGACACGAAGAGCAAGCCCGCGCCCGCTCCCGTTTTCATCACTGAGCCGTCGAAGAACAGAGTCCAGCATTCTGCCTGGATTTGTGGGGGTGGCAGCTGCGTGTCTGTCCACTCAGCGACGAAATCCGCCAGAATTTGCGACTTGATAGCCTTGCGTGGGGCGTAGGCGAGCGTTTCGCCCATCAGCTCTACAGACCACTTGGCGATCCTCCCCGCGGCGTCGGGGTTGCGGATGATTTCCCCTAGCGGAAAGGAAGAAACCACCGTGACGGGGTGAGCCTCGAAGTAGTGGCGGAGCTTGCGCCGTGCAAGGACTACCGCGTATAGCGACCCCGGACTCGTGGGTAGCGCGTCTTCGTGTCCGAGAGGACCTCGCTGATGTAGTAGACGGCCGCTGCACAGGCAAGGCATGCCCCTCCTCCGTGCGCTCCACAACGATCACGGCGCTTACCACCTGGGTGGTCGCGGCCACGTAGAGCTGCAGGGGCTCGCCGTCCTGGGGCGGCGTGAGGATCGGGGCGTGTGTCAGCGATGCCTTCAGCTTGTCGAGCGCGTCCTGGGCCTCGGTGGTCCAGAAGAAGTGCTCGTGCTTCTTGAGTAGGCGGTAGAGGGGCAGGCCCTTCTCCCCGAGCCGCGAAATGAAACGGCTTAAGGCGGCAAGGCACCCCAACACCTTCTGCACCCCTTTAAGGTCCCGGATCGGACCCATTCGTTCGAGGGCCGCGACCTTTTCAGGGTTGGCCTCGATTCCCCGCTGGGAGACAATGTACCCCAGGAGCATGCCTCGCGGCACTCCAAAGACACATTTTTCGGGGTTTAACTTGACCCCATTGGCCGGAGGCGCTCGAACGCGACGCCAAGGTCGCCAACCGGTCGTCCGCCTTCCCCGGTCTTCACGACGATGTCGTCCACGTATGCTTCGACCATCCGTCCGATGTGATCCCCAAAAACGTGCTGCATGCAGCGTTGGTATGTTGCACCCGCGTTTCTGAGGCCAAACGGCATCGTGACGTAGCAGAACGTCCCGAACGGTGTGATGAATGAAGTCGCGAGCTGGTCGGACTCCTTCATTTTTATTTGGTGATACCGGAATAGGCATCAAGGAAACGAGTAATTCGCACCCCGGTTGTTGAATCAACGATTTGATCTATGCGTGGCAGAGGAAAAGGAACTTTGGGACATGCTTTATTAAGACTAGTATAGTCTACACACATCCGCCACTTCCCATTTTTCTTCTTTACAAGTACGGGATTAGCTAGCCACGTAGGGTGGAATACTTCCTTGATGAATCCGGCCTCGAGGAGCTTCCGCAGCTCCGCTCCGATCGCCCGTCGCCGCTCCTCGTCGAAGCGGCGCGGCCCGCCGCCGCACGGCGCGGGCGTTTGGCAGGATATCAAGGGAGTGCTCGGCGACTTCCCTCGGGATGCCTGGCATGTCCGAGGGGCTCCACGCGAAGATGTCGGCGTTGGCGTGGAGGAAGTCGACGAGCACTGCTTCCTATTTGGGGTCGAGGGTGGAGCTGACCCTCAACGCCTTGCCCTCGGGGGCTGACGGGTCGAGGGGGACCCCTTTGGTCTGCTCGGCGGCCTCGAAGGCGCCGACGTGCTTGGCGGCGGAGTTGAGGTCCTCGTTGACCATCTTCTCCAGCGTGTTTACCAGCGCTTCATCCGGCCGCTAGTGCCTCCGCATGTTCCACGCACTCGACATCGCGATCGAATGCGTGCTCGATGGACGACCCGACGGTGATGACGCCGTTTGGACCGGGCATCTTCATCTTCAGGTAGGTGTAGTTGGGGACCGCCATAAATTTGGCATAACAAGGTCGCCCAAGGATGGCATGGTAGGCCCCTTTGAACCCCACCACCTCGAAGGTGAGGGTCTCCTTGCGGAAGTTCTTAGGGGTACCAAACCAGACCGGCGGATCGATGCGCCGAGGGGCCGAACACCCGTTGCCGGGCGCGATGCCGTGGAATGGCTTCGTGCCGGGCCGTAGCCGGTCCAACCCGATCCCCATCGAGCGCAATGTATGCGCGAAGAGGATGTTGAGGCTACGCCTCCGTCCATAAGGACTTTTGAGAACCGGCGTTCCCAATGATGGGATCTACCACCGGCGGGCACGGCCGGGTTGGGGATGCGATTCGGGTGGTCTTCCCGGCTAAAGGTGATGACGTCCTCCGACCAATTGAGAAAGGCCGGAGGCACCCTCTCCGCGGCGAGGACTTCGTGTCGCTCCTTCTTGCGCCGCCGGGTCGACATGTCGACGGTAGGTCCCCCCAAAGATGAGGAACACATTTTCGACGGCGGGGAAGCCGCCGCGTCGCCATCCGCCTCCGTCTTTCTTGGCCTCTCGCCTCCTTCGCGGCGGCGCGGCCATAGAACTTCTTGAGCATGTCGCCTTGCTCAAGGGTGTGTTGCACGGGGTTTTGTGGTAGGGACATGGCTTCTTCGGCATGTCGTCGAATACCCCCGGGCCTCGAGGGACCGGTCGAGGGCCCCGTCGAGCCGGGTCGACGGCGAGGGCCTCGGCGTTGCCGCCGTCGCGTCCCTGCTCGCGCGCCTCGCGGCGCGGCTTCTTCCCCTTCTTGCCCCGCTTGTCGTTGCGGTGCGGCTCCTTGTACCCGCTGCCCTCCACGGGCATGTCCTCGGAGCGCTTGCCCTTTTTGCCGTCGAAGATCGCCCCCACGGCCTCCTCTCCGGAGGCGAAGCTGGTGGCGATGTCGAACAGCTCGTTGGAGTCCGCAGGCGGGCTGCGTCCCAGCTCCCGCACGAGGTCCCGGCACGTGGTGCCCTCGAGGAAGGCGTGCACGATCTCGGATTGTGCCACGCTGGGGAGCTCCGTGCAGCGCTTGGAGAAGCGCCGTATGAAGTCCCGCAGCGACTCGCCGGGCTTCTGCGTGCAGGAGCGCAGGTCCCACAAGTTTCCGGGGCGCACGTATGTGCCCTGGAAGTTGCCCACGAACGTGTGGACTAGGTCGTCCCAGTTATGGATCCGGGCCGCGGGCAAGTGCTCGAGCCATGTCCGGGCCGCGTCGCCCAGATGCAGGGGCAAGTTGCGGATGATGACCTCGTCGCTAGTGGCCCCGCCCAGCTGGCAAGCCAAGCGGTAGTCGTTGAGCCACATGCGGGGGTCCGTCTCCCCGTTGTACTTGACGATCGTCGAGGGTTGGCGGAAGCGTTGGGGGAACGGTGCCGCTCGGATCTCCCGGCTGAACACGCGAGTGCCCGGGGGCTCCGGCGTTGGGGAGCGGTCCTCGCCGCTGTCGTAGCGTCCACCCCGTCGAGGGTGGTAACCCCTTGCCGCTCGCGCGTCCGCCTTGCTGGTGCGCCGGGCGTTGATGACATTGCGAGCGTCGCCATCTAGTGCCCTGCGCGCGTCGAGGAGTCGTTCCTTGGCCGGCGTGCGTCCTTGCTCGGTGGGATGCCCCGCTGGTCCCCCCGCGTGCACCGAGGGTTCGCCTCCCGGTGCAGCTTCGTCACCCCGCGCATCCCCCTGTTGGAGGATGCGTGAGGCCGAGCTCTCGGCCTGCTGGACGGCCGCTTGCTTGATGAGAGTTTGCACCTCGCGGTGCATGTCTCGAGCCTCGGGGGTCGAGGGTGCTGGCATAGCCCGCAGTAGCGTCGCGGCGGCGACGAGCTTCTGGCTCGCCCGCGGGGGCACGTCCGCGTTCCCGACGTTGGTGGTGGTGTTGATGCGTTCGCGGACTCGTCGGCCCCGGCTCCCGCGCGCGTTCGCCACGCGCGAAGCCTCCCCCCCGCCATTGAGGCGCGGAGCAACCGCACCGTTCGGTACTCTTCCGCCGCCTTGGCCTCGAGCTCGCGGGCTTGGGCCGCCGTGCGTCGACGTCGGCCCCGGCGGGAGCGCTTGGCCCCGCGGCCGCGCGCGCGGCGATCCCCGGGGCGGGCGTGACTTCCCCCGTCTCCGGCGCTCCGCACGGCGGCGTTGGCGGGTCGTTGGTGATGACGGCGCAACACTCCCGCATGGGGTCGTAGCTTCCGGTCGGGGAGTCGTCGGAGCGGCCGAACCGTATGTCCGCGGCGTCGAGAAAACGCCGGAACGCGACTGGGTCCGGCACGCCGGAAAAGTCCCACTCCGCATACCCGTGGCGGTTGGCGGGTGGTAGCGTGTCGACGGAGCCTAGGGATGACTCATCTGCTGCTGAGGTGCCGGGGTCCCTGGCGACGAAGACGTGGCGGCCAGGCGGAACCCTGCGCATCGTCGTGTTGACGTTGGTGTTGTAGGCCGTCGTAGCGCCACGCAGCCCGATGGGGATGCGCGGTCCGGAGACCGCGCGCGGTCCCGCCGGGCGGTGGCGGGCGTCGTGACGGTGGGCGCGCCACTTTGAGTGGCGGCGCGCTCGGCTGTCGCCGCTCGGACCGCGCCCCCGGCATGAGCGGCCGCCCGCAGCGACGACGGCGTCGTGGCGTCGACGGACCCGCGACGTCCGTGCTGCGCAGCGCCTGCGCCGAGTCGTGCGTGCGGCGGGGGTCCGAGCGGACCCGGCCGACGCCGCGCGCGGAGTTCCTCACGGTTAGTGAGGCGCATGAGATAGCCATTCCCCCGTGGCCTGAAAGTTCAGATCCCCGAAGCGGATCTCGAACCCCGGCCGGGAGGGGGGGTCCGAGCTACCCATGCGGAGCGCGTAGCACGGTACTCAGTGCGGATCAGCATGGAGGGAGTTGGCGAAATGACCTTAGGCGCTCGTTTGCCCCACGGTGGGCGCCAACTGTCGGTGCGGAATATGGTCCCGACACTAACCAGTAGATAGCGCCGAGGTCTATCCCTCAATGGTCGATGCTAAGTAACAAGTGACACAGAGGTTTATCCTGGTTCCGGCCGAGGGGGCCGTACGTCCAGCAGGGGCGTGCTCGGGGCACTGTATTACCTAGCACCGGGGGTGCTTGTAGTGGGGCAAATACAAGCGAGGCGGGAGAGGAAGTGTGGCTTCCAAGTCCCTGGAGGAGTGGCTGAAGATATTGTGGGAGAATGAGAATGAGTACGTGCTGTGTGTGGGGTGTTCTTGTGTCTCCGTTCGTCTGTCCCCCCCGCGGCTGGGGGTTCGCCCCCCCCCTTTTATAGATCAAGGGGGCAGCGGGTTACATGCACGCTGCGCTACATAGATATGTGGAGAGGTGCGACGTGCTGCGGTGTAGAGTGGGCGGCCGTCCGGGCGATCCCCGCCACGATCTGGTCATCATGGCCTGACTTGTACCCGAACAGTGGCGGTTCGAGGGTAGGAGAGTGGCGGATAGTGGTGGCGTCCCCTGATAGGCTTCGAGGGAGGTGCTGACGATGGCCGGTACGGGGCACAGGAGTAGGCAGAACGGCGTTCCTTCCCAACGCGCTTCACAGTGTCAGAGTGGCTGCTGCAGTGCCGGGCGTGCTGCACGCGTGGGTACGGCGGCCGCGCCGTTACAGTGGTCGGGATGGCAATCCACCGGCCTAGCGCCTCCACCTAACCCTGTAGGGTCACGGGAAAGTGAAATCGAGGGTGCGCCCGGCCCCCTTCGAGGGTCGGGCGCGTTAGCCGTACTGTAGTAGGCGCGCGGTGTCACGGGACTGACACCGGCCGTACCGCACAGTCCCTCCCCACAGTGGTGGGGATGGGCTCCTCCCTGGGGAGTTGGTGCGGCGGCACCGGGGCGCGAGCCCCGGGCGCATGATGGCGCCGCCCCGCCTGTGTCAGGGCGTTAAATGCCCGTGTACGGGGGCTGGCGCACGCGTGCGGGGCGCCCGTGATCGTGGCGGGCCCCGGCCGAGGCGGGACGAACCCTCGAGCGAGACGAGACCCGCTCGAGGGGGAGTGAGCCCTCGAGCGGGGCGGGACCGCTCGAGGGAAGCGTTGCTCCTCGAACGGGGCGGAGCCTGCCCGAGGGGGCGCGCGCTCTCGAGCGAAGAGGGCCGTCTTGGTGGGCCGTCGGGGTCCCGCGGTGTGGGCCGTGTCCTGCATGGTTAGTCACCTGCATGGTTAGGCTTAACGTGTTTCGGTACCGGGATTTAAGTGAGGATTTCCCCGTTGTTTAAGGGGACCCCTAGGGCTGTCCCCGACACTTACCACCAGCCTGTTGTGGAGCCATCACAATATGATTCAGAGTGGGCTCATTGGCTTTACCACAGAAAATGAACCTACACAACCACATATTCAGGAATGCTCTGTATTCAACTTCTCCCAGAGGGCCATCTTTCATATGATTTTGGATATAATTTTTGTATCCACTTCCTGGCTTGACTCCTGTTTGTCTTGTGGAACCTCTGAAGTCCCAGGGGTACACGGATCCTAAAATATCAAGGCCGGTAATCATATATACATCGGCCAGAGTTGGGGACATTGGGACATGACCAAAAAGGAAGGCATTGACGCCATTTGACCAGAAGTGACAGGCTGCTATTAGAAGATCTTCATTTTTTGGGGTCTCGGCCAAGGAAAGCTCCAAGCATTGAGCAATCCGGAAGGTGTCCCAGGTTTGGGTCTTGACGCTGTTATCCGCAAGGACCCTTTTGTACCAATTCCTCCATCCTGCGATTGGGGGCAATGGCCAGTTCTTGAAGGCGTCCTGCCATAGGAGAGGCTTAGTTCAGATGAATTCGGCAAAAGAGTCTGCGGTCGGCAGTTCGCTTCCGTTCGGCAAGGAAACTATTGCGCTGATTTTGTGGGATTTTGCGTGATGACATGGCCCGAGCGGAAGAGGTGAATGGATGGATAAGTAATCGCGCTTAGAGATAAATTAGGTATCAAATCCATTCGAGGTCATGCTTGACAGGGTATAAATATGGAACCTGAATGTATGTAATGAACATTCGAAACATTCTCAATACAAACCGGCTTTACGCCAAACCCTTGAGTCCTTTGTCGTGTCGTCGAGTTCTTCGAGAGGGTTCATCGATCCGTCGACCTCCGTAAGTACCGGCAACCTTGTATCATGTCTAGTATCATGCGGTGGATTTAGATCTGATGCAAGTAGTCTTGTTACCATGCTTAGTGTCATGCGGTAGATTCAAGCTTGGTTCAAGAGGGTTTCTTGTTAGATCATGAGCCATGCGGTGGGCTAAGATCTAGCTTGGAGCCAGTTATCGGCTCTATTGGATTTTGGCAAGATCCAATAGATTCATTAAGTTACCCCGTGTTGCTTTGAGTTTTTACTTTATGTTTAAATTCATGTAACACCTTTTTGCCCAATCTAGATTGGTTTGGTTCGGCTTTATTTCCTCAGATGATCCTTATGCGACTCGAGCTCGTACCCATAGCTTAAATAGCACGTGGATCACATGTTCCCTAATAGCCGAAACCGAATCGATCTAGGTTGTTACGTGTTGCGGGTTCAAGCTTGCCAGATCTTGTATAAATCTTGAAAGAACCGGGTATCACGCGGTAGATGCAGGTTTTTGGGTTGTTTTGGAGCTACTCATCCGGTGGATTAGATTCTGATTCAATCTGATAGATTTATCTCTTTTGGTAATGCTTGTTCCTTCTTCATGGACCCCGATTCGGCTGTTCAGCCGTATTCGGTTATGCTTTCACGAGTAAAACGTGTTTATAAGTTATGCTTTAAATTTTGTATGCTTTTAGCTTTCCATATTTAGATCGTACCATGCGGTGGATAGATCTATTTGTGGATGGTGGTGTGATTTCAAACAAGTCGTATCATGCGGTGGATAGATTTGTTTGATGTCATGCTTGACGGGTTTAAAAGTACCTAGCCATGCGGTAGACTAGTGCTTTGGGCCTATGCATGCTTGTTTATTACATATTTATGATCATGCTTTACTTCATTTATTGTTTAATGTCATTTATGTGCGAGGATCGATCATGGCTTTGTGCACGTGCAATTTTTATCTAAATGGAGATCGATCTATCGTCATGCTTATGTCATCCGTTCGGCTATGTTCTTTTTGCACTTTAAAGCTCCCGAATGGTTTCTAGTTTGCTGGCAGATAGCTTCTTATAGCTATATGTCATCTCACTTGGCTTTATAGCCGTAAATTTGGAACTGTCTGGTACCACCCGGCAAGTTCCAAGCTTTGGAATTTAACTACTTTGTCTTTTGTTAATTTTCAGGGAAAATTGACTGGCACGTCTTGTGATCTCTTCGCGTGTGAAGCTAGCTCGTTCGGCTTGCTGTGTGCTTGGCGTAGGGTGCGGATTTTACGTCAACAGGGCTTACAAATTGTTCTTTCCATCAGGACGACCTGATGTTATCTTCTCGTTCGGCTGACGACCTAAACTCAGATTTAGGTCGTAGTGCTTGGTCTGTTAGCAAAAAATTCGCCTCAATCTTCTCGCGACCTTCTCGGGATAGAGCCGTTGGGGCGTGTTGTACGGAGCAAGGAGCCGCAATGGATAGATTCGGTGTTCCCCCAATAAATATAGTGAGCCGTGGCGGGGGTGACCCCAGTCCCTTCGTCTTCTTCCTCTCGCTCCCATCGCCTTCTTCCTCTTTTGCTCCAAGCGATCTTGCGACCGCCGTGCTCCCGCGCCCACGCGCCCAACTTCCTCCTCCGGCTAAGCTCGTGCTAGCGCCGCCGCTTCGTGTCGTGCGCCTCTGGCATATGCGCATTAACTCTCTGTGCCACATTAGATCCACCGCAAACCCTAACCCTGAGATGGCGGCAGAGACAGCTTGCATCCCGGACCCCCAGGCGACGTGGGTCCGGTCGACAATGAACGAGGCCAAGATCCAGGCGTTGGTGGAACAGGGGCTGCCCTAGCCGAAGATGGAGGTAGAGTGGAGGGGCAGGCGCCGGGGAAGATTTCCCGAGCGAGGACGTCAAAGAGCAGGTCGTCTTCGGTTCCTTGTTCGAGCGTGGCTTCAACCTCCCGGCGGGAGACTTCTTCCGCGGCCTGTCGTACTACTACAGGCTGGAGTTGGTACACCTCGTTCCTAACTCCATCATTGTATTGTGAACTTTCATCCATTTTTGTGAGGCGTATCTGGGGATACCACCTAACCTCACATTGTGGAGGTATTTTTTCTGCGTCAAAAGCACTGGCAAAAGGTCGGGGCCAGTGGGGGCTGTGATGTTCAATTTGAGGTCAGGCCTCAAGGCAGAATGGATAGACACCGACCTTCCCGACAACACCGCCGGGTGGAGATCGAAGTGGTTCTACATTGCGGATAAAATTCCAGGTCTTCCGCAGCGAACTGGCCATGAGCCAGTGAAAATGAGCGAGTGGGATCTGGTCAGCGATAAGGGGGTCCTGGAGCTAGTCAGCTATATGAAGAACCGAGGAGTGACAGGAGCGGCGGTGGAGAGGTCGTTCTGCCGGCGGATGATCTAGCCGATCAAGGATCGGGTCCACCCGGCGTATGAGTACTGTGGGCAATCAGATCCCACACGCGAGGTGAACCGCAAGGTCTCCAAGGACGAGATGGCATCTATTGTTTCCCAGATGTATTCTAGGAAGGTGAAGGTGAAGAAGTGCCCGAGGGCACACTCGTTGAAGAGGGCGGCTGACCCGGTAAGATCCTGAGATCTGTCTTTAGGTCGTTGTACTTTGCTTTCTTGATTCACATAGGTTGTATAGCATTTATGTCATTTGTTTCGTAGATGTGTGAGCTCTAGATGTGGTGCTCGGCGCCTCTCCCTGAGGGGAGATACATCAGAGGAAGCTGAGGTCGGACAAGTACAAACCTCCAGCAGGTCGTCTGCTGGAGAATTATGAGTCTGACTCGTCGATGGAGGCCGACGAAGACACTGACGCGGAGGTTGGGTGTTGACGGTGTAAAACCGTGCTCAAGTTCACCGCAAGCCTACGGGTGACTTGGTGCCTTTTTCACCAAGGAGGGTTCTCCCTAGATTTGCCAATCCAAGGATCGGAAGCAAACCACCAAGGTTCTCTATCTAACCTACCGGTCTAACCCTACGTGAAGTTTTGATTGCATGAAGGTAACATAGAAACACGAAGGGATGTATGGATCACATCCACCTAGCCATAAAGGTAAGCAAACCAAAGGTAAACCTAGCCTATCGTCTTCTTGTTGCCGTTCCGGCCAAGGTGATAAACCAATCTAATCATATACTATGATAAGGATTACACTCAATATGGAGTAACCCGATATGGAGTGGTCCGATGCACGTTCACTCACTGCTTTCTCCCCTCTCGTACTGTCACTACGTGAGGATAATCATCACCGAGCAACAACCTTGGTCCATGCACTACTACGATGTTTTTGCAAGACAAGACTAAACACCGTGATTTGATCTAGTCCTACTAAAGGCATATGGTAGCTACACATATGAATAAGTATAACTCATAGTAGATCAAAGTATATCAAGATATGGTTACATCACCCAATGTTGAAGGTACAAACAACTTGACGAATTCAAGTCGCGGCACCGGAACTCCACCATGGCTTTACCACGCAGGGCCAACCATGGTGGCTAGGGCATGGCCTAAGGCATCTCCTGGGCAACTCGAGGACTCGCGGCGGCCGTCGGCTTCCTCCCGGTGCTTCTCCTTCGTCTCGGTGGCTCTCTAATGAAAGGATGGATGTGGCGGCCAGCAGAGGCAGAGAGAATTTATACACAGCACCTAGGGCAAAAGGGGGACACGAACCGGGCCCGGAGTGGGCTGGGCCGGTCGGCCCAGGCCCATTTCGGCCCGGTTCGGCCCCGGTTTGCTCCCCGGTTGCTTCTCGCGTGATCCCTTATTTGTGTGCACTTGCATGTGGGCCTTTGACGTTGTTTCCATCACGGTTTAGGCTTGAATCCTTGCCATGCAAGCTTCACTATTTTCTGGTTGAGTCCCTGAAGACTTGCATGTTGACGCTTCGGTCCTTGGGTCATTTGGAGTCATGTTCATCGAGTGTTTTGACTTGTGACGGGCTTCATGATCTTCTATTGAAGTGCTTGATGAACTTATCCCGAAAGTCTCCTCTTTAACGTTAATTTCCTACGTAAACAACAAACTCCAAAATCGACATGCGAGAGTGAACTTGATACCTCTGGGGGGTTAGTACCATTGGTTAGAATATCAAATACGTGCAAATGTTGACGGTAAACTTATAGCTAGGTGTACCAAAATCAACCGTCAACACTGGGGCGGATCCAGCCGCCGATGCCGCAAAGTCCCGGCGCAGGACCAGGTTGACGGTAGAGAAGAAGTCTGCTTCAGCCGTTGCCACTGCAATCTCTGCGGTGAAGTCCGCAGAGCAGAAGAAGAAGAGGAAGAGAAGGGCCGCATCCCCTCCGGTCGTTGCTACTCCAACGATTCTGACGCCTCGCTCGCGGGAGGTCGGGTCGGAAGACGAGGAGGAGGAGGAGGAGAAGGAGAAGGAGAAGGATGAGGTCGTCGAAGAGCTGCCGGTCCCTGAAGACCAGGCAGCGAGGAGGCCGGAAAGTCCTGCTGCCAAGAGGAAGGGGGAGCTGGTGCAGAAGTCGTCAAAGGAAGCTCTCCGACGTGGTTTGGAGGCGCAGCGCAGCGCTGCGAATGCGCGAGCGAAGATACCTGCAACTATTAAGCCTCGTGTGTTTTGGCCGAAGACTCGGCTTTTGGCTATGCCAAGGTATTAACTTTAGAGCTGATTCTATCTTTATACTTTTTATCTGAACTCAATCTTGACGAAGTATTTTTGCTGTGCGGGCCGATGGCAAGACCACAAGGGGTGCCGGTTGCCCCATCATCTCCCTCCCGTACGAGGTCGTTTGAGCCACAGGTCGTGGGGGAGGCGCTTGCAGATGATGCGCGTACCGCTACCCAGACGCGAGGAATGGCGGAGGGATTGATGACTTCACCACCCGTGACTGCCATGAGGGCGGGTTCTTCCCTACACACCGCTGAGGGTGTTGAGAGCGCAGCTGGGGAGGTCGGGGCGATGACCTCTCCAACAATCGTAGACGTTGACCATATCAGGGTCGTTCCTGGTGGGACTGAAGACGTGGCCAGGGACCCGCCTCAGATCGACCTGGCCCCGGGGGGTCCGGAAGCGTCCGACGCACAGGTACCTTGTTGACGGTGTATTTTGGTGCACCAAACATGTTTTTTACACTTTGGTTTGGATTTAATTAAGGAACTAACCCGCCACTAGGCACACTAATCATATAACAAGTTTATCTATGTGCATGCATTTGGAAGTGTTGTGTTAATGCAGGAAAACATGGACATGAAGGATGGATTCGCAACAAGTTCAAAAGAGCATTTACGGAGTCTTGTTCGTGTTCATGAGCTTGATGAAATCACTTCCAATGGTGGCAAGGACCGAAGTGCTACGTAGGAACACCCCCGGGGATTGAAGCGTAAAAGACCGAACTTCATGCGCGGAGAACCTCCATCTTGGACGCGAGGATGATATCGTCAAAATCATGCAAGTGGGGGGCAAAGTGCATAATCACCCGAGGACCCACGGGAGCGAAGGGGCAACCGAACAGGGCCGAATTGGGCTTGGGCCAGTCGGCCCAGGCCGACCGACCCAGCCCAATTCCGGCGTCGGTTCGTCCCGCCTTTCTTTGCACCCGAAGGATCTTCCACCCTAAAACCCTGGAGGTGCCGCCATTCGCTGGGAGAGAGCCATTCGCACCAGGAGGCCATCCACAAGCTAGAGAGAGAGGAGGGAGATCTCCGGAGGAGATCAACCACCTCGAAGGAAACACCCACAAGTGGAGAAGAAGGAAGACACCGTCGGAAGGGTGACCATGATCAACGGTGCTATGTCTAGCACCTTGATGAGGTAATCTCCTTATTCGTCCATGGGTTGTAATCAACCTTGATATGTAATCGTACTTTATTGGATTATCTATCTATCACCTTGTGATGAATATATTTTAATGTTTAAGGTTAGCTACCATGCCGTAAAGGGAGTAGAGCTCCAATGCTCCCTTGGATCTGTGACAACCCACCCAGGAAAATACCGTACTATCGCCTAAGACCGATCCACTTTGGTCATTAAGCAATAATAAAGTATCATCCTGTCGTTAGTTGTCGGGTTAACACCCGGTAAATCACTTGAAAAGAAACAAGGATCGAATATATGCATTAAAACTCACTCGAAGGCGAGTCCAGAGATACAACAACATTGAAATCCAAATTCGTACCCCGAAGGGTTTAATTATTACAAACCATAGTTTTTGCCATAATGATATAGTTCAGAGTTTTCGAAAGCAGCGGAAATAAACTAATGGAAGCGAAGACACCACGAGAGGCCGTCCATGATGCTTTCAGAAGTCGTCCTCCACCCACTCCAGCTCCCAGCCGGGCGGGATCTCTCCGGGCCACACATCACTGAATGCATTTGTTGACGGATAAAAGACGTATCCCTCTACGATCCGCAAGTGTACGGACCCCACACCTTTTTCACCACGGGATTCCCAAGGTTCTTGTCAATCCGCGGAGCAAGGGGATTACAAGCGTTCGATCAACAACGACACACTAGCTACTAAAACCCTAACTACTATTATACTAGAAAACACTAAACTACACTAGAGAGAATAATAAACGATCAAGATAGAAGACACTCGCCCACGGGTCTACGATACTAGAGCATGCAATCGCTTAAAGACATGAAAAACCAATCTAATCTATCGGGGTTGTGACCACGGTTTCGCCCTTTCCCTCCTCTCGTACTGTCACTACGCGAAGGTATTCATGACTAGACCTTTGATGGACACGGTGTATTGAATGGATCCAAGGAAGCATTGAGTCCTTACTCCCTTTACGGCATGGTCGCGAACCTTAAGCATTAAAGTATATTCAACACAAGATGATAGATAGATAATCCGACAAAGTGCAATTACATCTCACGATCGATTACAACCCATGGACGAATGAGAAGATTACCCCATCAAGGTGCTGATCATGGCACCGTTGATCATGGTTTCCCTTCCGCCGGTGTCTTCCTCCTTCTCCATGAGAGGGTGCTTCCTTCGAGGTGGTTGATCTCCAGCCGGAGATCCTCCTCCTCTCTCTCTAGCTTGTGGATGGCCTTCTGGTGCGAATAACTCCTCCCCTCGGTGTTGGCGGAGCGTCGGGGGTTTTAGGGTCGAAGATCCTTCGAGGGCAAGGAAGAAGGGACCGAACCGGTGCCCGAAGTGGGCTGGGCCGGCCCGCCTGGGCCGGCCGGCCCAGGCCCAGTTTCGGCCCGGTTCGGTCGCCCTTTTTGCTCCTTGGGTCCTCGTGCACTTATCTACTTTGCCCCCTCCACTTGCATGATTTTGACGCTGTTATCCTCACGATCAAGATGGAGGCTCTCTTTGCATGAAGTTTGATCTTTTACACTTCAATCCCCGGGGGTGTTCCTCGTAGCACTTCGGTCCTCGCCACCATTGGAAGTAATTTCAGCAAGCTCATGAACACGAACAAGACTCCATGAATGCTCCTTTGAACTTGTTGCGAATCCGTCCTTTATGTCCATGTTTTCCTACATAAACACAACACTTCCAAATGCATGCACAAAGATGAACTTGTTATATGATTAGTGTGCCTAGTGGCGGGTTAGTTCCATAATCAAATCCAAACCAAAGTATAATGAACATGCTAGGTGCACCAAAATACACCGTCAACATCTCCCCCACACTTAGCTCTTGCTCGTCCTCGAGCAAGTACTCGTAAAAGAATTTCGTCCAAGGAGTGTAATCGTGTATCACTTATCCTTCTTCACAAGTTAGTCAATCCCTTCATCTTCAATACATAAACACAAAGTAATGATAATCAAACATAAACATGGCGTTTAGAATTTTTACCACGTCAAGATTTACCCCACAACTCAAACTCTTCACTCGAAGCTTTCAATTTCAGCCATACTTACTTCTTTGCTTCCATCGGAGGGTTTTTATGATTTTCAAAACAAAAATTCCTGCAACAAGTGTTAGACAAAAACCTTTCTCCAAGCTCTTTCAAGTCACTCATATGAAGTGGCTATCCTAACCAAATTTTATAAAACTCTCACCTCCCATTAATCTCTCATATATCATGTAAAGTGGAGCTATAGGTAGGGCTAGCGCAATCAACACAAGTATTGTCAAACTAAGAACTTCCTCTAATGGTTGTCTACCTTTCAAAGCCAATGATCATGAGAATTAACCATATGTAGGGATATCAAGGATGAGAAGATTTAGAATGGTGGACATGTGCAAGGGCAAAAGAAAATTGTGACTACAAGGCACCAATAATGTCCTCGTTGTCGGATTGCACATGGTTGGAAATAGAGTAAAAGTTTCGTCTCACAATCAACGTGACATCCTTCCTTACACTTTATCTTTTTTTTTTCTTTTCTTTGACTTGATCCATCCCTCTCATATCTTCATTGCTAACTCATCTTTCTCTCTTATTCTTTTTCTTCTTTCATTCACATATGATTTTTCTTTCTTTCTTTCTTTCTTTTCCATACACATACTTTTTCTCTTTATTTTTCTCTCTCTTGACAACTTTTCAAAGCTTTCAATTCTCTCTTTCCTCGCAAGCATACAATCTGAAATTTCTAAATAAATCAAGCTAGAGACGAGACGAAACTTTGAAAATAGGTTGTGTTCAAGGAATACGATGTACAAAAGAGATGTATAGGGTTGGGTATGGAATCCAGTGATACACATGACTTTCATTGTGAAAGTCATGAACTGAATATATGACGAGGCTAGCAATCAAAAGATAAGCTCAAGGACATGAACATTGCTCGAAATTAAAACTCACCAAGAGAGAAGGGTCCTAGCCTAACTCATCATGCTAATCACACTTATGGTGGAGCGAAAAAAATAAACTTGGCTTTGGATAGGAATTTTTTTCTTACTCTCAACTTGGAAAAAGAGGTTTTGCTAACCTTTATTACATGGGTTTTAAAATAATTTTCAGAACTGAAATCCTCCAATTTTTAGCATCGAACATAGCATAACTAGCATGTGAAGCTCAAGATCGAAGTGCGGTATGGGTACTTTAAGTAGTAGCGATTCCACTAAGCACCACGGTAAACGTTTTTTAAACCACATACTTGTGTTCATATATCAAGAATCGAAGATAAAACAAACAAGTAAATAAAGATAAACACTACATAAAACACAAAGATATATATAAAGACACTTTTTATTTGGTTTTCTTGACTCAACGCTAATTTAAGACACTTGCAAAAATTTAAAAACAGACTCGAAAACTAAAGACTCATTAAAAACACTAAGACTCTCACATGAAGATTAAACCGAACCTAAACTTGAAGTTCAAAAGCTAAGGCTAGCGAGCTAGCTCTCCCCCACACTTAAAACATACGACGTCCTCGTCGTATCTTACAAAAATCCTAAGGGGAAAAACTAGATCTAGTTGTACTTCGAGCAAGTTTTGCACCACTTGCCTCTCATGTTTCCAACCATGCCAAAAAGTTTGCGCACGTTGCTGTTAAGGAACTTGTAGTCATCTTCAACTACGCGCTCCAAGTCCTCCATACGCTGCTTCATCGCTTCCATGGCTTGGAGACATTCGTCCGCCGACGTGTAGAGATCCGCGATGGATTGACGGCAAAATCGACAACACACCGGATGCAGTCCGAAGGGGTCGTCGTCGCCATAATCTCCACCGTTGTCACCACCGTCGTCGCCACCTCCATTGTTGTTGCCTTCACCACCGCCGTTGCCGTTGCCACTGGGGCCTTCGGGAGTCCTTTCATAGGGTTGCTCACCCCAATCATCATCATCTCTACCGGCGGCCGCCCACGAGCTCGGGCTACGATCGTCGGAGTAGTCGCTATCCCCATAATCCTTAGGCTCCGGCGACACCTCCTTGTAATCCTTGCGCTTGATGCCTTGGAGACGTGCCGACCTTCGAACGGGTGTAGGGACCTTCTCTCCTTTGACGGGGTGGCGAGATGCAAGAGCTCCGGTTGGGACACGTCCTCCGCAACGGATACGTGCGGTCCTCTTGACGGGTAGCTTGACCTCGCATCGCATCGCCTCCTCCATCGATGGCTTCTTGGCTTCTAGCTTCAACTCTAAGCTTTTTGGAGGCTCAATGGTCGCTACAAGGGTGCAACACATTGCTTGAAAGGTTTGATTCTCGAGCTCCCAATTCCGCCAAATATATAGTCCCGAGAGAAAAGCCCCGGGAACATTATTTTCCTTTTTTACACTTCCCTTAAAATTTTCCGACCAAACAAGGAAGTCAAAAAGGAGCAATTCGTGCGAAATTCGGGGTCATCGGGTGTCGGGCCACCCCCGGGCCGATCCGATCGGGCCGGCCGGCCCACCCCCGCCTCGGGGCCGGGCCGGTCCGGTTTTTTGCACACCGCCCTATTTTTTTTCTTCCTCGGCCCATGAGAAAAAGTTGGCCCGGTTAATCTTCGCGAAAAACTCCGGAAAGCTAAAAGAAAAATTATTTACGAGAAGTTGGTGCCTTGTTTTTCGTCCTAGGCGGGACGTTCGGGCTCTTCCTCCATGGTAAAGACGTCAACATGATGAATGGGCACGACGTCGGGTTCGTAGTAAACCTTAAGCCGCTGTCCATTCACCACAAATTGATCGCCGTTTATATCCATAATGGTTACCGCTCCGTTGGAGAACACCGAATGCACAACATAAGGTCCGTCCCACTTGCTTTGCAATTTCCCCTTTCCGAAGGTTTTAAACCTCGAATTGTAGAGGAGGACCTTATCTCCTTCTTTAAATTCTTTTTTCTTCAATCTTTTATCATACCACCTTTTGATTCTCTCTTTGTATATGCTTGCGTTTTCATAAGCTTTCAACCTCAACTCCTCTAGCTCGCTTATTTGAATCCTTCGTTTCACCACCGCGGCATCGAGATCAAGGTTCATCTCTTTAATCGCCCAATAGGCTTTATGTTCTAACTCAACCGGAAGGTGGCAAGCTTTTCCATAGACAAATTGATAAGGGGTCATACCTATCGGTGTTTTAAACGCCGTTCGATAAGCCCACAAAGCTCCGTCTAATTTCTTTGACCAATCCTTGCCTCCCTTCTCTATGGTTTTGTTGAGTATGCTTTTTAATTGCCTATTTGACGTCTCCGCTTGTCCGTTGGTTTGTGGGTGATAGGCCGTGGAGACCCTATGCTCAATTCCCAACTTGGACAAGCACCTTTTGAAGTTCTTCCCGGTGAAATGAGTTCCTCCATCACTTATCAAGATTGTTGGTGTACCGAAACGGGGAAAAATCACGTTCTTGATCATAGTGATGGACTCCTCCGTGGAAGCTTTACGACATGGTATAGCCTCTACCCACTTGGATACATAATCAACCATAACAAGTATATACTCGAATCCAAATGAGTTTTTAAAAGGCCCCATGAAGTCTATGCCCCATACATCGAATATGTCGACTTGCAAGTTGTATTTCAAAGGCATAGAATTTCTTTGAGAGATGTTTCCGGTTCTTTGGCATTCGGGGCATGACGCAACATATCTTTTAGTATCTTCATGCATCTCCGGCCAATAGAATCCGCTCGACCATACTTTGGCTTCGGTTCGAAAATGGCTATAGTGCCCACCGTACTCTGCCGAGTGGCACTTCCTTAGAATCTCAAGCCTCTCTTCCCTTGGCACACATCTTCTCATCACTCCATCATTGCCGAGCTTGAAGAGGTATGGTGCATCCCAAAAATATTTCTTACTTTCAGAGATTATCTTCCTTTGAGTGTTTTTGTCTAGATGATCAAGGGGCATCTTTCGAATTGCTCGAATGATGTCGATCATCCAAGTATCTTTATCAAGCACTCTATAGAGGTGGTCATCTCTCATCTTATCTTCTATGGGCTCCTTATCATCTTGTCCACGATTCATCCTAGACAAATGATCGGCCACAACATTCTCCACCCCCTTTTTTATCACGAATTTCAACATCAAACTCTTGGAGGAGAAGGATCCAACGAATCAAACGTGGTTTAGCTTCCTTCTTAGCCAAGAGATACTTGATAGCTGCGTGATCGGTGTAAACAATGACTTTCGAGTTCACGATGTAAGATCTGAATTTTTCGAAAGCGAATACTACCGCTAGCAACTCTTTTTCCGTAGTGGCGTAATTAATTGTGCCCCACTAAGAGTTTTGCTAGCGTAGTAAACGGCGTGAACTCGGCCTTCCTTTCTTTGTCCCAAGACCGCGCCTACGGCGTAGTCACTTGCGTCACACATGATCTCGAAAGGTTGGCTCCAATCCGGAGGTTGGATGATGGGAGCACTCACCAACGCATTTTTCAAGGTCCGAATGCCGCTAGACACTTCTCATCAAAGTCGAAAGCCACATCCTTTTGAAGAAGGTGTGTTAAAGGCTTAGTGATCTTC
This sequence comes from Cenchrus americanus, assembly GCA_947561735.1. Taxonomy (NCBI): domain Eukaryota; kingdom Viridiplantae; phylum Streptophyta; class Magnoliopsida; order Poales; family Poaceae; genus Cenchrus; species Cenchrus americanus. The sequence continues at coordinate 198,084,464 of OX387242.1, forward strand.
GAGAAGTCCTTTATAAATCTTCTATAGAATCCGGCATGGCCTAGAAAGCTCCTTAAGGACTTAACATCCGTAGGAGGTGGGAGTTGCTCAACCGTCTCTACCTTAGCCTTGTCCACTTCGATTCCTCTCTCGGATATAACATGTCCGAGCACTATGCCTTGCTTAACCATGAAGTGGCACTTTTCCCAATTTAAAACCAAATCTACCTCCGCACACCTTGTAAGGACCTTTTCTAAGTTTGCTAAGCAATCCATGAACGTCTTCCCGTAAACGGAAAAATCATCCATAAACACTTCAACAATTTCTTCGATGAATTCCGAGAACACGGCCATCATGCAACGTTGAAAAGAGGCCGGAGCGTTGCATAGGCCGAAGGGCATCCTCCTATATGCAAACGTTCCGTAAGGACACGTAAACGTTGTCTTATGTTGATCTTCCGGATGAATGTGAATTTGCATGAACCCCGAGTATCCGTCGAGAAAGCAAAAATAAGTGTGGTTTGCTAACCTCTCGAGCATCTCGCCTATGAACGGTAGGGGGAAGTGATCTTTCTTCGTCGCTTTGTTAAGCTTACGGTAATCGATACACATCCGCCACCCGGTCACGGTTCTTTGCGGTATCAATTCATTCTTCTCGTTCTTCACCACGGTCAAACCTCCTTTTTTCGGCACACAATGTACCGGGCTCACCCACTCGCTATGCGGAACCGGGTAGATGATTCCGGCATCAAGTAACTTGATAACCTCTTTCTTTACTACCTCTCGCATGGCATGGGTTAGCCTCCTTTGGTGGTCCACTACAGGCTTACATTGGTCTTCCATTGGTATACGATGAGTGCAAAAGGCCGGGCTAATACCTTTGAGATCATTAATTGAATATCCAATCACCTTCCTATGTTTTTTTAATAAAATCAGCAACGCTTCATTTTCTTCGGGGCTCAACTCGTCGCTCACAATGACTGGATAAGTTTTGTCTGGGCCCAAAAATTCATATTTTAATCCCTTGGGCAAAGGTTTAAGGTCTACTTCAGGCACTTGCGGCTCCTCATGTTTGATTTCTCCTATGTCTTCGAACTTTTCTTCCTCCACGCTACCGTCATGCGGCTCTAAGCCTTTTGTCGCTTCCTCTAGTTCTTCATCTTGTTGATTACTAATTTGATTTTCCATTGCTCTTTGCAGCGGGTATCTAAGGGTTTCAACAAAACAAAGACTATCTATCTCTTCTATTTCTTCATCTTCGGGAGGAAAAGGTGTAAGGTGTTTAGAAGCACGAAGAAAGTTATATGTGTACTTTGTTCCATTAAGGTTCATTGTTACTTTGCCTTCTCCGGCATCTAACACGGCATCAACCAACTTAAGAAAAGGCCTACCTAAGATTATATGATCAGAATTACTATGGTAAGCATCAATAACAAAGAAATCGGTTGGTATATAGTTTCTAGAAATTTTTACTTTCATGTTGCAAGCAATACCTAGAGGTTTGATAGTTCTACCATCTCCCATAATTAATTTCGTTGATGTTGGAGCTAAGTCTAAGTTGTGGTATTGAACTTTATCGTAAATTTTAGAAGATAGAACACTTACTTGGGCTCCGATGTCGCATAAAGCTTTGCATTGAACTCCGTTGATCTCGCAACTCAAGTGCGGCGTCATCTTCTCTTCTTCTTCGGATCCGATCGAATAAATTTCAGCAAGGCGAGCGTATGGTGATGCTTCGGGCTTGATCCCCATGATTCTCTTCACCTCAGCAATATGTTCCGGATCCACCACGTCATCTCCAAAGAGCTTTTCAAAAATCTCACCGGTGGTTTCGAGGTCGTATGAATTTTCAGCTTTCTTCTCCGGTGGGAAATCCACTTCCAATGCTCTTGCCATTCCCTTTTGATTATGGAACGGTCTTCTCTTGTCGAATACTTCTCCGTAATCAATAGGAACCCAATCCATTGGCTCGAACTCCCTTAGTGGCTTTGCGCTTGACATGCTTCTCTTGTTCGTCTCATTTGGCACGGCAAAGTCGACGTTTGGTGTAGTTCTTGACTTGATGTGTTCTTGTTCAAGCTTTTCCATGATTGGTTCCTCTTTTGTGACTTCCGGGGTTGCCTCTTTAGAAAAACCAGCAAGCTTTTTCTTCCTTGAATTGAATTCCGGCTCTTCCGCAAGTCTTGTTTCCCAATCTCTTCGCATGGCAGCCGCTTTACTAACTTTTTGTAGAAGTTGGGCAGCTTCCATGAGTGTTTTCTCCATGAGATCCCCACCGCACACATTTCGACGTGTCGCATGCAACTAGGGGTTAGGGAAAAGAAAAATGTATGCAAGAGTACGTCACCGGGTGAAGCCGAGTTTTGGTCCTTGTTCGATTAATTCATTAAACCTATCCCGGGCTTGGTCTATCCCTTCCTCTTCTCCTTGCATGAAAGTGATCACCGCCTCCTTAGATGTTGAACCTTGCTAATTGGAAAGAACTTCTCGCAAAACTTCTTTGTCAACTTGTTCCAATTGCCTTCAACTTCAAAGGACGCAACCGAATACCATGTCTTTGCTTTGCCGGCAAGTGAGTAGGGAAAGAGATTCCATTTGAACCATTCATCGGGAACTCCTTCTTGACGCACCGTGTTGCATATTGTCGTGAAATCCCTTATGTGTCTATATGGGTTCTCCGTAACCATCCCTTCAAATGGGTTTTCCGCCACCATCTTGATGATCTTGGATTTAATTTCATACTTGGTCGCTTCGAGCTTCGAATCCGACTCTTGTACTTTTATGTCTTCACATCGAGGGCTAGCGTAATCCCTTAACGATTTCTCCGGTTCTTCCACGGGTTGATTAACGAACTCCATCTAGACAATAAGATAAAAACAAAAACAAAAAAGAAACAAGTGTTTTTCTGATAATATATGTTAGATATAGCAAATAAAAGATAAACTAAAACATAAAACTAAGTTAGATGCAAATCAAACGATGTAAACTAACTTGCTCCCCGGCAACGGCGCCAGAAAAAGGGGCTTGTTGACGGATAAAAGACGTATCCCTCTACGATCCGCAAGCGTACGGACCCCACACCTTTTTCACCATGGGATTCCCAAGGTTCTTGTCAATCCGCGGAGCAAGGGGATTACAAGCGTTCGATCAACAACGACACACTAGCTACTAAAACCCTAACTACTATTATACTAGAAAACACTAAACTACACTAGAGAGAATAATAAACGATCAAGATAGAAGACACTCGCCCACGGGTCTACGATACTAGAGCATGCAATCGCTTAAAGACATGAAAAACCAATCTAATCTATCGGGGTTGTGACCACGGTTTCGCCCTTTCCCTCCTCTCGTACTGTCACTACGCGAAGGTATTCATGACTAGACCTTTGATGGACACGGCGTATTGAATGGATCCAAGGAAGCATTGAGGCCTTACTCCCTTTACGGCATGGTCGCGAACCTTAAGCATTAAAGTATATTCAACACAAGATGATAGATAGATAATCCGACAAAGTGCAATTACATCTCACGATCAATTACAACCCATGGACGAATGAGAAGATTACCCCATCAAGGTGCTGATCATGGCACCGTTGATCATGGTTTCCCTTCCGCCGGTGTCTTCCTCCTTCTCCACGAGAGGGTGCTTCCTTCGAGGTGGTTGATCTCCAGCCGGAGATCCTCCTCCTCTCTCTCTAGCTTGTGGATGGCCTTCTGGTGCGAATAACTCCTCCCCTCGGTGTTGGCGGAGCGTCGGGGGTTTTAGGGTCGAAGATCCTTCGAGGGCAAGGAAGAAGGGACCGAACCGGTGCCCGAGGGGGCCGGGCCGCCCGCCCGGGCCGGCCGGCTCGGTGCCCGCTTTCGGCCCGGTTCGGTCGCCCTTTTTGCTCCTTGGGTCCTCGTGCACTTATCTACTTTGCCCCCTCCACTAGCATGATTTTGACGCTGTTATCCTCACGATCAAGATGGAGGCTCTCTTTGCATGAAGTTTGATCTTTTACACTTCAATCCCCGGGGTGTTCCTCGTAGCACTTCGGTCCTCGCCACCATTGGAAGTAATTTCAGCAAGCTCATGAACACGAACAAGACTCCATGAATGCTCCTTTGAACTTGTTGCGAATCCGTCCTTTATGTCCATGTTTTCCTACATAAACACAACACTTCCAAATGCATGCACAAAGATGAACTTGTTATATGATTAGTGTGCCTAGTGGCGGGTTAGTTCCATAATCAAATCCAAACCAAAGTGTAATGAACATGCTAGGTGCACCAAAATACACCGTCAACAGCATTACCTAAATCAACACATTAAAGCAAGGCTGAGTATACTAATACTCAGCAAGACTTACCCGTCGGTGATAACTACTTCACCAAATCTAGACCATGAAAGGCTTTTTGGCTACTGGGTTGCCTTTGCTGAAAAGTAACAAAGAGTAGGTCCTTACTTTCAAGATTTTAGCACAAGTTCTAGTGAGTTTAATCTTTACTACGTTAGCCAACTAGTACAAACAACGTTGTACAATTCAATTAATCAAGCATAATATTGACCATCTTCCATCATTAGGGATCTCATGACTAGTGGAGTAAGTAGTCTCAGATAACGGTGAGAGGCCGACAATCGATTGATTTAAACCTTGAAAAGTAGACCCAAACAGACGGTAGGCTGCCCCCGAAAGGACAACTTTCCAAGGCCGTTTCCAAAAATCATCGGGTCGGGATCGAATCATATAGTCTTTTGTGCAGGCTATCCGGCATACCCCGCGAGATACCCGGAGTCACCATACACCACCGGTAGCTAGCCGTGAGAGCGAATCCCAAGAGTAGTAATAGTAGGATCCCTTGCCGCCTCATTAAGGTACTAGGCTTACCGGTCCCATACCCGACATGTGCTTAGTACGTTCAAACACTTAACCCTCATAACCACTGGACCGGAGCCCAAATCCCATGCTCTTACCACATGAGCAATCCATTTAAGGATATATTGTGATTCCTATCTAGGAACCTATTCTCGCGAGTGAGGTCATCACTCGACTTGTAACGGTCCTATAGCTTAGCAGCTATCGACCTATCATTCTAGTAAGAACAAAGGTACCTAGGGATCATGCATCTAGGGTTTCATTCAACTCCTGAACTTAAATGCACAATCACCCATAGATAATTGAATAAAGAATTTGAAAAACTGGGTTAGATGCACCGGAGCTTGCCTTCGTCAGCTAGGTTAGCCTGGGCACCCTCGGTGTCGAGCACTTCCACGTACTGTAGCGAAGCTTCCGCTCCTCCTTCCTCGTTCTCCGGGACAAACGAGTAATCACCGTACGGAAGATCTACACGGAATGCAATGCAAGTTTAGGTGATGTGATAGTTTGTTGTCTTATCCAACTTTGGTTGGTCATATTCACCTTAACAAGCATCTAGATAGAGTTTTTCTTTTAGGAAGGTTAGTAGTTGTACATGGCTATTCTTTTATTGTACATTTGAATAAAGGTTCTTATTGTACTTGTCATTTCATGTGAATGGGTAGTCCTTTTACTTTCACAAGCAAAGGTATAAATACTATTTTTATTCATGAATTAATTTCTTATCAGCAAGGATATTTAATTATCTTTTAATTATATTAAATAATACTTTAAAAAGGAAAAAGAATTAAATAGGGGCTTTTCCTTAATTTAATTTCTCTTTAAAGAAGTGTTTCTAATGCATATCAGCACCTATCCTGGTCCATTGGACCCACATGTAAGTGTTGGATGCTAGGAAATTAGATATTAGAGAAAATAACAAAGACTAGCTATGGATTGAAATTAAATGCATACAAAAATAAATAAGCCTCAAAATGATACAAACTTTCTCGTGCATGCTCTCTGGTCCTAAACAAGCCTAAAGAACCAGCATATTCACCTAGAAACTCTACTGATCTCACTTCATTAATTTGCAAAGGAAAACATGCACAAATTAAGAATAAATACTTCTGTTAAGCCAAAAATCATGATTAATTCACAAGATGTGTATTTTGATATCACAAGACAGTGTGCGAAAGTTGAGCTCAAAAACACAAATATATTTAGCAAGAAAAATCATCTAGGCAGTTTCTGCCGAAATGGGAAACAATTTGTTTAACAAGATCCACTGCATAACTTTGTGCAATTTTTGGCACAGGAGCTAGTCCTAACAATATACACAACATATACATAATTTAGATACAGAGAAGTTATAGATTTAAAGTTATGGTAGATCTAAGTATTTCACGTTTGTATTTTTTCTGTTAAAACTATTGAGAAACCAGCCATGTGCAAATAACAAATGTGGTGGGATTTCTCTCCCTGAACCCAACAAAATTGGTTTGGCATTTTTCTGTTTTTTCTATGAATTTCTAGAAATTTTCTAAGGCCCTAGACTGATTTGCAAGAAAACTTAGATAGGGTTCCTTACACCCAGGCCCTGAAATTAACGTGAGGCACCCTAGAAAGAATTCAATCAACGCAATCAGGCCCTTGGCCGGGCAGGGTGGCGTGGGCGCGGCCAGCTCCGGCGAGCCGGTGGCGGCGCCGGCCGGCAAGCGACCGGGCGCGACCGAGGAGCTCACCTAGGGGCTGTAGGTGGCCGGCGTTGGGGTGGAGAAGCGGCAGGCGACGGGTTTCGGCAGCGGACAGAGGCGGTGGCCGCGGCGGCTCGGGGAAACACGGCTAGGGAGCAATATGTTGGGAAATAAGCGAGCTGGGGAGGTTGGCGGGTGTCTAAGGGTGCTACCAGAGTAGTTGGTCGGCGGCGAGCACGAGCGGAGAGCTCTAGCTCCGTGCGGCGGCGGCAATGGCGGGGAGGAGCACACGGTGGCACGCGGAGGGGGAGCAAGCGGCTTTTATAAGCGGCTCGGGGCGTCCGTGGGTGACGGTGGATGACGGCGGAGATGCCCGCCGTGCTACGGCGGCTCGGGCAACGCGCGCGTGGCGCGGCGACGCCGCCGACGGACCGCCGGTCCGTGCGCGGCCTCGGGAGGCGTGGGCGCGGGTGCCGGGGCCGGCGGCGCGCGGTCGGCGATGGGCGGTGCGCGGGGCGCGCGACGTCGCGGCATGCAACGCTCTGGCCCAAATCATTTTACTGGTGCTGTCTTTGAAATAGAATTGCTCTAAATTTTTGTATAGAAGTCGACCAAGTGATGAATACCAAAGTTGTAGATCTAGCTACCCTTGACAATTTCTACAAAGGCTATATAGGGTTTTTCTGCACAGAATTTGAATTATTCGAATGCCAAAATTGAATGTCAGCCTGTCTTGGCCAACAGTAATTTCTGTCTTGCAAATAATCTCTCAAGCTTTTCCACTGCAATTTTGAAATGCCAATCTACATGAATGTTGTGTCCCTCATCAAGATGGACAACTTTCATAAAGGTAGAATTTTAAGTGTTTAGGTGAATTTTGGAGAACGCGGCAAAAGTTCCGGCAGACACCTGTGGACACTAGGGTGACAAGGGGTTTGTCGGTGTTTTAGATCGGCAACCTACTAAGGGGAGTACCCGAAGTAGATGAATGTGACTCGCCGAGATCGGTAACTCGAAGGAAGAGACACGTGGCACACAATTTAGACAGGTTCGGGCCGCGAGGTGCGTAATACCCTACGTCCTGTATGTTGCGTAGCTCTGGATTGATTGGGCACAATTACAAGATGGTGCAATAGTGCTCCGTGGGTTGTATGAGATTGGATGCTAGAGATCGGTTCCTGCCTCGCCTTATATAGTCCGGGAGGCAGGGTTACAAGTCGGAGTAGGGAGAGAGTACTAGTCGAGTACGTCTAGGAGTCCTCCATACAGTGCGGAACATGTACAGCTCCCTAACCGAGTACTTCTTCCTGTGTAATCCTTGTGCTCCACGCCTTCAGGTGCCGTGTAGCGCAAGCCGGTAGTCCCGGGGGCCCACCGAGTAGTCGGTCCCGGTACCCACCGAGGCAAAGGGCCCCGGGGAGGTCCATATGACAAGCCCCCGAGTACTTTGTAGTCGAGAAGGATAGCTTCAAGTAGTCTTGACGGCCTTAACAAGTAGTCCTCAAGCGTCCCTGAGTGCTACAAGTCAAAGTCCTCAAGAATAGTCGAAGCATCCCGAGGCTGGAATGTACTCCAGCTGATATTGGAGCAATCTTGAAGTCTTCTCGAGTAGTCCCAAGCGTCCTCGAGCACTGCCTTCGAAGGTCTTCAAAAACTGCCTGTCTTGTCTTGAGGCCGGAGCTGATATGGAGGTGAGATTGCAAAATCGCACTCCATATGGAGTAGCCCTCGAGCCTTAGGTTGAGCCGCAGGCTCTGGCTGAGGGTCCATCTGAAATCTCGGCAAGAAAATCCCGAAAAATCCAGAGAGAAAAAACCGAAGGACACGTGGCACGGAGCCCCTGAGCCTTGAGTCGAGTACTTCCTCTCGAATTGAAGGGTCATCTTGAAGAATGTGTCCTGAGATGCTCTTGAGACTAACCGCTTCCCAGGTAGTCGAGTAGAAGTAGCCGAGCCCCCGAGGTGAGGTTCGCCGACTAGTAGAATACGAAGGGTCACGCACAGTCGCTGAGTCAGCCGCGCGTGGACTTATCCAGCCACCCGTTGCAGAGCATCTCACGCGGCTCCTCGCCAGAGGTTGCTCTGGAGGTGGCTATCCGCTCCTCGGAGATCCAGGACGCAGAGCCTATCCGCTCTGCACCGATGACAGAGTCCACCGCGAGTAGTCGCGGCGGGATAGAGCTGCTCGCAGATGATCTTGTCGAGCCTGCCACGGTGGTGAAGCACCTGGAGGCGATCCGTCAGGCCGAGCAGTGGATGAAGGTAAGTAGCCGTAGCTTCTGAGTAGTCAATCCTCTGTTTGTTGAGTACTCTTGTGACTTGAGTTGTCTTGTGCAGGACGTTGCGGAGCGGTCCCGCGACAAGTCGAACATGCTGCAGGGTTATGGCGACGTGGTGCTCCGAGCCGAAGCGCTAGAAGAGCAACTTGTGAAGTCGCAGAAGCACACGGCTGCCATGCAATCGAGGCTCGACGCCACCTTCGCCAAGTACCACAACGACGTCCAAGAGTTGCAGGCGAAGGGCGACGACTTGGTGCGGAAGAATAAGGGCCTCCGCAACAAGAACAAAGGTATACCCCTCAACTTGTCGGGTACTTGTTGGAGGTCGAGAAGTCTCTGACCCGCTGTTGCGTTGCTGTGTTGCAGAGCTTGAGGGCCAGGTGGAGCAGCTGAAGTCCTCGGAGACGAGCATGAAGAACCTCTTCTACCGGGAGCAAGAAGCCCGCCAGGTACTCGAGCTCGACTACAAAGAACTCGCCTTCGAGTGCGAGAAGCACATGGAGCTCCGGATTGCTTCTGACCGCGATCTCGTCAACTGCTACAAATCCTTGCGTAGTTGAATGAAGACCGCGAGGCATTGCGGGCCCAACTGAAGGAGCTCGAAGAAGCTGCACTGCCGATCGCGAGACTCCTGGTGCCGCACCCGGGCGGCCCCAAGATTGCCCCGCTGGTGGATCGCCTCAAGGAAGCTCCGAGCCGGCTGGCGGCCTACGTGAAGCACATGGTGAGGTCGATCCCAAGACAAGTCTTGGCCTTCATGAAGTCGTACTTCCCGAAGGCCCCAGTGGAGGTAGTCACCAGCGGGGTAGCCGCCAACTGCACTCATGAGCAGTATGCAGAGCTGCTGGAGCAGATGGCTCCCATCGCGGATCAAGTAGCTGAGAAGGCGAAGCTTAACCTCCAGTAGCCCTGTAATAGATAGCTAGTAGCCATGGTTGTACAGGAAAACAATTGTAATGAATTGCTTAAGTATCAATGAAAAAAATTTCCAGCAATGAGTACTCGTAGCCGCGATCTCAGAGTGCGGAGTCCCCATCGTGGAGTGGATGCGAGTAGTAGTACTCGGCAGCAGTGGTCCCGTTGTAGGGAGTAGACAGTAAAGAAGTTGATGAACGATCAAACTTTATTACTGAAGAAGTACACCTGGGTGGCCAGGGCCGTAGTTACAGAGTAGTCGCTTGGACCCGGAGGGCCGCTTACAGCTGAGTAGCGCTGCAGCGGGTAGCCGCGTACAGTAGTTGATCCGTAAGTAGCCGTGTAGGCTGGATCGTAGATCCGTAGGTAGCCGTGCAGGCTGGATCTTGGAGTGTGGTCTCTCAGTAAACCGCTGCTAGAGTCCTTGACGCTCGTGGCAGCCCAGGGTCCGTAGATAGCCGTGTAGGTTGGAGCCTGGAGAGGAGAAGTCCAGAGACTGGAGCCAGGACCCGGAGGGTCGCTTACGGCAGGGGGGTGTTGATGTAGTCGTGCAGACTTGAACCCCAGAGTAGTCGTGTAGACTAGGCGTAGAATCGACAGAGTTGGTCGACGTTCCACGAGTTGTTGATGTCTTCGCCTTCAAGTGTTTGGAGGCGGTAGGAGCCCGGCCCGGTCACCTTTGCGACGGTGAAGGGACCTTCCCAGGGGGAACTGAGATTGTGTAGTCCTTCCGTGTTCTGGATACGGCGGAGGACGAGATCACTGACGTTCAAGGAGTGTTCCTTGACGTTGCGATCATGGTAGCGTCGGATACCCTCTAGGTACCTTGCTGACTGGACGAGGGCAGTGCAGCGAGCTTCTTCGAGGCTGTCGATGTCAACTCGTCTGCTGTCTTCTGAGACGGCTTCGTCATAGTGCTCCACTGCTGGCGACTTCCATATGACGTCGGCAGGGAGGATTGCTTCGGAGCCGTAGACCAGGAAGTAGGGGGATTGCCCCGTTGCCTTGGACGGCTGAGTCTGTAGCCCCAGAGTGTGTTGGGTAGTTCCTTGATCCACTTGGCCCCTTTAGAGTTAGCAGCGTCGTGTAGCCGCTTCTTGAGAGCGTCGAGCACCATCCCGTTGGCGCGCTCGACTTGTCCGTTGGCCCGTGGATGGGCAACTGAGACGTATCGGACGTCGATCCCGCTGTTCTCGCAATACTCCCAGAACTGGTGGTTGTTGAAGTTGGAGCCCAGGTCTGTGATGATGCGGTGGGGTAGCCCGTAGCGGTGTACGAGTTCATCCAGAAGTCGAGTACTATGTCGGCCTTGGGGCATGTGATCGGCTTGACCTCGATCCACTTGGTGAACTTGTCGATAGCCACTAGTACCCTGTTGAATCCTCCTGGCGCAGTTGGCAGTGGCCCAATCATGTCGAGCCCCCAGCAAGCGAAGGGCCAGGTTGGAGGTATGGTGACTAGCTTGTAGGCTGGGACGTGTTGCTGCTTGGCGAAGTACTGGCATCCTTGGCACTTTCTGACGAGTTCTTCGGCGTCACCCAGAGCTGTGGGCCAGTAGAAGGCTCGTCGGAAAGCCTTGCTGACCAACGTGCGTGAGGATGCGTGGTTGCCGCAGACGCCCTTGTGGATCTCCTCCAAGATGTCCTTGCCTTCTTCACGAGGGACGCACTTCATGAGTACTTTAGAAGATGCGCTCCGCTTGTAGAGCTTGTCTCCGACGAGGACGTAAGACTTGGCGCGGCGGACGAGTTGCTCGGCCGCGTTCTTGTCGGAGGGGACCTTCTGCTCGCTGAGGTAGTCGATGAAGGGTCGCCTCCAGTCCACGTCGATCATCATGACCTCCTGCCCAGCTGGTGGATGGGCTGGGACAGTGGTCGGTGGCGCCGGCTCCGGGATAGATGGCGCGTGAAGCTCGTGGACGAAGACACCCACTGGCACTTGAGCGCGGGTGGATCCGAGCTTCGAGAGTACATCCGCTGCAACGTTGTTGTCGCGAACGATGTGATGGAACTCGAGACCATAGAACTTGTTCTCGAGCTTGCGGACTTCTAGGCAGTAGGCGTCCATGTTCTCCTTGTTGCGGTCCCAGGACTTGTTGACTTGGTTGATGACCACTGCGGAGTCACCGTAGACTAGTAGCCGCTTGATGCCTAGTGAAGCCGCGAAGCGGAGCCCGTGTAGGAGGGCTTCGTACTCGGCTTCGTTGTTTGAGACCTACCAGAAGATCTGCAAGACGTACTTGAGTTGTTCGCCCGTTGGAGAGATCAGGAGTACCCCTGCACCTGCGCCCTCGAGGTTGAGTGAGCCGTCAAAGTACATCACCCAATGCTCTGGTCGCATGGTGGGAGTAGGTAGCTGGTTCTCCCGCCACTCTGCCATGAAGTCGACTAGTGCCTGCGACTTGATGACTGTGCGTGGCTTGAAGTCGATGGTGAGGGCGCCGAGCTCGACAGCCCACTTGGAGATCCTTCTAGTAGCATCTTGGTTCCGCAGGATGTCGCCGAGCGGGTAGTCGGTGACGATGGAGACCGAGTACTGCTGGAAGTAGTGTCGTAGCTTCTGCGAGGTGATGAGCACTGCGTACAGTAGCTTCTGCACAGGCTGATAGCAGGCCTTGGACTCTGATAAAACCTCGCTGACGAAGTAGACTGGGCGCTGGACCGGGTAGGCGTGGCCGTCTTCCTGCCGCTCGACAACGATGGCAGTACTGACCACGTGAGTAGTCGCAGCTAGGTAGAGCAGTAGCTGCTCGCCCTTGTGAGGAGCCATGAGGATCGGTGGCTTCGATAAGAAGTCCTTGAGCTGAGCAAGGGCTTGATCCACCTCTGGAGTCCACACGAACTTCTCTTGATGCTTGAGTAGTTTGAAGAAAGGGAGGCCCCGTTCTCCTAGCCTCGAGATGAATCTGTTCAGCGCCGCCATGCACCCTGTCGGCCTTCGGACGTCTTTGATGCTCGTGGGAGCTTTCATGCTGGTGATGGCGGAGATCTTCTCGGGGTTGGCTTTGATGCCGCGCTGGCTGATGATGAAGCCGAGTAGTTTGCCCGAAGGGACGCCGAAGACGCACTTGTTCAGGTTGAGCTTCCAGCGGTACTCGCGTAGTGATGCGAAAGTCTCTTCAAGGTCGTCGATGAGGGTACTGGAGTTTCTGGTCTTGACGACCACGTCATCCACGTATGCCTCGACGTTCTTGTTGAGCTGCCTCTCGAAGCAGGCCTGGATAGCTCGTTGGTAGGTAGCGCCGGCGTTCTTCAACCCGAAAGACATGGTCGTGTAGCAGTACGCGCCAAACGGGGTGATGAACGCAGTCTTCTCCTGGTCTTCTTCCTTGATCGCAATCTGGTGGTACCCGGAGTAGCAGTCGAGGAAGCAGAGCAGGTCGCAGCCCGCCATGGAGTCGATGACTTGATCAATCCGCGGCAACCCGAAGGGGTCTTTGGGGCAGTGCTTGTTGAGGTCGGTGTAGTCGACGCACATCCTCCACTCGTTCGAGTTCTTCTTGCGGACGAGGACGGGGTTGGCGAGCCACTCAGGATGGAAGACTTTTCTGATGAAGCCAGCTGCGAGTAGTTTGGCGAGTTCCTTCTTGATGGCGTCCTGTCTGTCGTCGGCAAAGCGTCGGAGGTGTTGTCTCTTGGGGGTGGCCTTGGGGTCAACGTTGAGGTAGTGCTCAATCAGCTCCCTGGGCACTCCAGGCATGTCCGCTGGCTTCCACGCGAAGATGTCGCGGTTAGCCCGAAGGAGGCTGATGAGCGCGTCTTCCTATTTGGGGTCGAGGCCTGCCCCGATGGTGGTGGTCTTGCTGGGATCGCCTGTTCCAAGGTCGATCGTCTTGACGAGTACCTCCTCAGGTGGCTGAGGCTTGTTGGTGCTGTCAGACTTCTCTGGGATGTCGAGTTCACTTGTAGCAAGCTTCTTCGACGCGGCGTAGACCTCCATCATCGCGTTGGGTACTTGGTTTGTAGAGGCGATCTCCACGGCTTCTGTGTCGCAGTCATGGGAGATCCTCAAGTCCCCTTGGTGGGAGAGTACACCGGCTGGGCTTGGCATTTTGAGTACCAAGTAGGTGTAGTGGGGCACCGCCATGAACTTGACGATGGCCGGTCTGCCGAGGATGGCGTGGTAGGATGTTTCGAAGTCCGCGACCTCGAACTTGATGTACTCGGTATGGTAGTTGTCCCGAGATGCCCCGAAGGTAACTGGCAGGACCACTGAGCCCAGTGGAATAGCCGCATTGCCAGGGACGATGCCGTAGAAGGGCACATTGCTCTTGGTGAGCATATGAGTGATGTCGAGCTTCATTTTCTTCAAGGTTTTGGTGAAGAGGACGTTGAGCCCGCTCCCACAATCGATGAGCACCTTGTTGAGTTTGGAGCCCGCCGCCGTTGGCTTCAGGACGAGGGGGAACCGTCCTGGTTCAGAGAAGCTGGTCCATTGATCCGCGCGGGAGAAGGTGATGGGTACCTCCGACCACCTGAGAGGGGTCGGGACCGCTGGCTCAATGGACATTACTTCGCGACAGGTAGCCTTCTGCTCCCGCCTGCTGGGCAGTCCGCCGAAGAGGACGTTGACGGTCTTCTCAGGTTCTTGGAAGTCGTTGTTGTCACCGTCCTTCTTCTTGCCCTTTTGGTCATGAGGGTGCGGTGGCTCCGGCATCTCCTTGAGTGCGTGCCTGAGCTGGTAGCACTGTTCGGTGGTATCGTTGCCGTTTGGATTCCACGGGCACTTCTCCTTCAGCAGGTCTTTGAAACCGCCAGAGTTCTTCTTCGAGTTCCCTTTCGCAGGGCGCTGGATAGCCGAGACGGTGTTGTCTGGCTTGCGCTTGCGGTTGGGACCCGAGTAGTAGTAGTTGTTGTTGTTGTGACCACCCTGGTTCGCGTTGCTGCCGCTGCCGCCGCCCTGGTTCTGCTTGGTCTTGCCGCGGATGGCATCGTACTTGGCATTGGCCTTGTCTTCTTCGTCCGCCCAGGACGTGATCATGTCCTTGAGGTGGGGGATGGATCTGGGGCGGCGACGACCGAAGTCTTTGAAGGTGCGGTGGTGGTAGAGGCCGTCTTGGAAGAGGTCGATGACCTCCTTGTCAGTGACGTCGACGACGGTGGCGTGCTTGTCGAAAAAGCGGCGCATGTACTTGCGGAGGGTCTCGCCTTGTTCTTGTTTGATCATGGCCAGGTCCATGCGAGTACCCGATCGGCCCATGGCGCCCGCGAAGTTGCTTGTGAACTGCTCCTTCAGCTGGTCCCACTTGTCGATCGAGTGCTTGTCCAGCGACTCGAGCCAAGTGAGTGGTGCTTGGTCCAGGCAGAAGGGGAAGTAGAGGCACTTGGTGTCGCTGTTGCCGCCAGCGTTCTCGATGGAGAGGGTGTAGCACCTGAGCCACTGGATGGGGTCCTGCTTCGCATTGTACTTGGTGATCCTCAAAGGCTTGAATTTGTCGGGGAGGAGCAAGTTGCGAAGTCGAGGTGAGAAAGCGGGAAAGCTGTCGCCCTTGGCTGCGGTGGTCGACTTCTTCCGCCGCAGCTCCTCAATCTTCTAGCGAGCGTCGTACCCTCCATGTGAGGCACCGGAGGCGTGGCTGTTCACGTGGCCTCGGTCGCCGCGACTGCCGCCGCCGCCAGCTCTCCTGTTGGCTCCATGGTTGGAGCTTCCGCCGTCGGGGTCGTTGCCGCCGCCACCGGCCGGAGCGCGGTGGGGAACAACTTCTCGGTTGCCGTGGTCGTGCTG
Source organism: Cenchrus americanus (assembly GCA_947561735.1). Taxonomy (NCBI): domain Eukaryota; kingdom Viridiplantae; phylum Streptophyta; class Magnoliopsida; order Poales; family Poaceae; genus Cenchrus; species Cenchrus americanus. The sequence continues at coordinate 198,099,894 of OX387242.1, forward strand.
TGAGGGTCCGCCGGCATTGGAGCGACAACGGTTTGGCTCGGCTGGGAGGTCAGCTCGAGTACGGTTAGGACCGTTGTTGGCGCTGCGACTAGTAGCTTCGTTGTCGCGGGGTCTGGCCGGAGGAGGCTGGTTGACTCTGTTGTCGACCCGCATGAAGTAAGCTTCTTCAGCGAGCTTGGCGATGACCTCTCCAGCGCGTATGCCCTGAGCCTGGCATGCGATCGCTGTGATCGATATGAGGCACTGCTCGGGGGTAGTGTGCACTCTGCTCTCGACCGCCTCGAGAGCTTCCCCAAGGTTGCGGACAAGGAATTTGTCGTGGAGGCGTCGACGACGTTCGTTGCGCTTCCGGTTACGTTCACGTCGAGCGTCTCTGTCTGCCGGAGTCTCGTTTGGTGGAGCATTAGCAGAGAGCTCGTCGGAGGAGATGTCTTCCAGGTACTTGTCCTGAGCCGTGCCTGAAGGTCCTGGGGTGTCGCCGGCAGCCATGAAGACTTGGCGATCGGGGGTGCCCAGACTGGACTCAGAGGGTGCCACCTCAGTTGGTGTGCTTGAGTCAGCCCGAGCTAGCGGTGTTCCCTCCTGGAACGGTAGCGAGTCGATGTAGGCGACGTAGCGTGAGTCTCCCTTTATCAGGTCGGCAGGTTTGCGGTCTGGCCAGTAGATGTACCTTCCGGCCGGCGTGGATGCTATAACCAGCCCAGAGGCTGGCCCTGACAAGGGAAGCTCGGTGGAGTTGTCCTCGGACTCAGGCTCCTCAGGGTCCGACCTGAAGTCGAACTCGTAGTCCGGGTTCGAGTAGAACTCGGAGAGAGGGCTGGAGTCCGGAGCGCGATCGGGGGTGGCGTCGGAGTCCGAGCTGTACTCGGGTACAGGCTCCTTGCTGGCCCGGCGCGAAGTGGGAGCCCCCGTGCGGGCCCGGCTGAGGATGCGGGGGCCACGCGCGAAGCGCTCGCGAGGTGAGGGGATCGCCTGCGATGGCTGAGCAACTTGCTCGCATGCGATGGCCCATGGCGACGTCGAGTTCGTGTTGGAAGTGGACTCGAGCTCGAAGTCAGCGTGGTGGTCGAAGAGCGAAATTTCGTCGAACTTGCCGGCGAGTTCACCCGTGACAACTTCGGGAAGCATCACGAAGCCTGTCTTCGGGTTGGGCTGCATGGTCAGGCGGCGCTGGAAGGAGCCCGCGCCATCAGCAGTGCAGACCCAGGCGCCGAACACGAAGGTGTCGCCGCGGTTGAAGGTGACGGTTGGCTTGAAGCAGACGGAAGCCGTCGAGTTCGCCATGTGATCTCGGGCGAGAGCCCCTACCTGGTGCGCCAGCTGTCGGTGTTTTAGACCGACAACCTACTAAGGGGAGTACCCGAAGTAGATGAATGTGACTCGCCGAGATCGGTAACTCGAAGGAAGAGACACGTGGCACACAATTTAGACAGGTTCGGGCCACGAGGTGCGTAATACCCTACGTCCTGTATGCTGCGTAGCTCTGGATTGATTGGGCACAATTACAAGATGGTGCAATAGTGCGCCGTGGGTTGTATGAGATTGGATGCTAGAGATCGGTCCCTGCCTCGCCTTATATAGTCCGGGAGGCAGGGTTACAAGTCGGAGTAGGGAGAGAGTACTAGTCGAGTACGTCTAGGAGTCCTCCATACAGTGCGGAACATGTACAGCTCCCTAACCGAGTACTACTCCTGTGTAATCCTTGTGCTCCACACCTTCAGGTGCCGTGTAGCGCAAGCCGGGTAGTCCCAGAGGCCCACCGAGTAGTCGGTCCTGGTACCCACCGAGGCAGTGGGCCTAGGGAGGTCCATACGACAGGTTTGACCAAGCCTTTGACCAAGGGTTGGCCCCACAAGTGTGTTTACTAGTCAAGAGGGGTCACTAGGGGAGGTTAGTGAGTTTTTCGAGGTGATGGCCCAGGTTGACCATGATTTGACCACTGTTGACTACTTTGACCGGCTGTTAGGGTTAATTAAAAACCTGGGGCGTCACAGCCTACCCCCCCCCCTTAAATGGAATCTCGTCTCGAGATTCAATTTGATAACGAAGAGATGGTGAGAAGGACTCACGGTTTCAATATTGTAGAAAGCCCGGATACTTAGGGTTAAGATAGTCCTCCATCTCCCACGTTGCTTCTTCCTCCGTGTGATGACTCCATTGGATCTTATACATTCGTACAGTCTGCCTTCAGGTCTTTCGCTCTTTTTGATCTAGTACTTTCAATGGCTGCTCGATGAGCGAGAAATCCGGCTCAATCCAAGCATTAGCTTCTGTGATGATTTCATTCTCCGGCACAGGCATCCCCTTCTTCAATTGAGTTACATGAAACACATTGTGAACTGCGGAAAACCGTTCAGGCAATTGGATACGGTAAGCCACGGGTCCACACACTTCTATAACTTCATATGGTCCAATGTAGCGCGGGGCTAACTTTCCCTTGACTCCGAACCATTGCACACCTTTGGTGGGGGACACTTTCAAATATACATAATCTCCCACTTCAAAGTGTCCAGGTGCGGTTCCCTTGTCATGGTAACTCTTTTGCCTCATCTTTGCCATCTTCAAATTCTCTCTTATCACTTGCACTCTTTCTTCAGCTTCTTTAACTAATTCCGGACCAAAGAGTGTTCTCTCTCCGGCTTCGGACCAATTCAGCGGAGTGCGGCATCTACGTCCGTATAGAGCATCGAACAATGCCATCTTTAAGCTGGCTTGATAGCTATTGTTGTAGGAGAATTTTGCCAAGGACAAACACTTGTCCCAACTCTTGTCAAAGTGCAAGATGCTTGCTCTCAAATGTCTTCCAAAATCTGATTTGTTCTTTCCGTCTGACCATCGGTCTGCGGATGATAACTGGAACTGCGGATTAGCTGGGTTCCCAAACACTCATGCAATTGCTCCCAAAATCGAGCCACAAACTGAGTCCCTCTATCAGAGATTATAGTCTTTGGGATTCCATGCAAACGAACTATGTGATCCATGTACAACTCTGCATATTGTTGAACGGAGTAAGTGGTGTGCACGGCAATGAAGTGAGCGGTCTTGGTGAGTCTGTCTATGATTACCCAAATAGAGTCTTTCATTCTAGCTATTAGGGTAAACCCACAATGAAATCCATACTAATATCGTCTCACTTCCACTTAGGTATTGACAGGGGTTAGAGTACACCCGCCGATTTCAAATGACTTGCTTTCATTCGGTGGCAAGTATCGCACTCGGCTACATACTTAGCTATATCCACCTTCATATTGGACCACCAAAAGTTCTGTTTCAGATCTTGGTACATCTTGGTACTACCGGGATGAATGGAGAATTTGGACATGTGGGCCTCATCTAGAATGTTTTTCTTAATTTCCGGATCAACAGGGACCACTAGACGTTTTCCAAACCAGACCACATCCTGGTGATCCTTCTGGAAACAAGTGTACTTGGGGTCTCCCTCTGCTAGCTTCTGTTTGATGGTTTGAATGTCTTCGTCGTCGCGCTGAGCAGTGACAATCCTATCATAAAGGTCGGACTCTGCCGTCAAGGCATAAAGATTTCCTTGCGGTACCACTTCTAAGTTGAGCCTTTTCATTACCTCACACAACGGTTCACTAACAGGCTCCAACTCTAGGTGGTTGCAGTGATCTTTGCGGCTAAGAGCATCTGCAACAACATTTGCCTTGCTAGGGTGATAGTGTACTTCTAGATCATAATCCTTAATCAACTCAAGCCATCTTCTCTGTCTCATATTCAACTCTGACTGGGTGAAGATGTATTTGAGGCTCTTGTGATCAGTGAAGATATTGCAACGATTACCCATTAGATAATGCCTCCATATCTTGAGGGCATGAACCACAGCAGCTAACTCAAGATCATGGGTAGGATAATTTAGCTCATGGGGTCGAAGTGCCTGTGAAGCATAGGCAATGACCCGACCCTCTTGCATAAGGACACAGCCGAGACCCATGCCCGATGTGTCACAGAAGACTTCAACGGTTTGGAATTATCCAGTTGCACTAGCACTGGGGCTGAAGTTAGATGTTGCCTCAAGGTGTGGAAAGCTTTCTCACATGCTTCGCTCCACACGAACTTCACTCCTTTCTTGAGTAGTTCGGTCATAGGCTTTGCAATTTGTTGACGGTGAAAATCCGTCAACCTAGCCATGAGTTTACCTTCGGTGTTGGCATGAATTTTATACCTTATCCATTGGTACTAACCCCCGTGGTATAACAAGTTCACGTGTGCATGTCGTTTTTGGAGTTTAATGTTTATGCAGGGATTTAGTGTTGAATGCAAGACTTTCGGGGTAAGTTCATCAAGCACCTCATGACAAGACTTTGAAGCCCTGAACAAGTCATGCAATGAAGCAAAACTAACTCCAAGAAGCCGGGGACTTGATCCGAGAAGACGACATACTCCAGGGACCCGACCGGAAAAGTGCCGAAGCTTGCAAGACAAGGAGTTGAGTCCAATTCGGAGAGAAACCGACGACATGGACCTACATGCGAAGGGGGAAGCATCCAGGAAGCAAGGGAACCGACCTCGGGCAAAGGAGCCCGCGGGGCCGGGCCTAAATGGGCCCGGCCGGCCGGCCCGGTCCGGTCGGCCCGTGCCCATTTAGGGCCCAAATGCGACGCCCTTTGCCCTAGCCGCCGATCGGGCTATTTATAGTCCCCCGACCGAGAGCCACGCAGAAGATTTCGTCTTCGGCCGCCGAGAAGCAGAGAGGAGAGGGACACCATCTAGGAGAGGAGAGGGTCGAGCTAGTTGACTAGGGTTTCCCTAGCCGACGTGGGAACCTTGCAAGGAAGACCACGTCGGAGTTCCCGGAGCTAGAAGCAAGATCAAGGAAGGATCCCGGTGGTGATCTTGTGTATGTATCATTGTTATAGTTGAATTATCAAGTTGAATCTTTTCCCAGCGATCAAGTGTTTCCTCGAAGATTTCGTTTTTCGATCGGCTTTGCTTATTCCAATTCTATTCTCGAGATAGATTACATAGGGTGTTCTTGTAGCCGCGGTGGCTAGAGGTACACGCCGGATCCTCCGAAAGAATCTCGACTTGTCTTTTGACTCGCCCTAAGCTCCCCGCATGAATAGGGATACGTTGTGACGAACGGGGGTCTCGAAAGGCGGATGTTTTCGGATTTGGACGGGAAACCACGATTTAAAGAGGCTTTTATTAAGATTCGATTTGCTACTTCTTCTTTTGCTTGGAACTTCAACGAAAGGCTTACCCCGATCCCTCTAGATCGGTTTATCTACCCAATCTTACTTTGTTTTCTCCGGTTTTTAGTAGATTAGATTCGTTTTGTGTCTTTTACTTAGATGCATTAGGTCTTTTATCGATTATTGAAGATTACTTGGCTTTAATAGATTAATTCTTGCGTCACACATTTGTTCCACGGATTCGATACCTTGGGTTCACCACTCGAGGGAAGAAGGGTCCCTTGACTACGACGGGAGACTTGTACGCTTGCGAGTCACGAACGAACTTTGATACAAACATTAACCGTCAACAAGCCCCTTTTTCTGGCGCCGTTGCCGGGGAACAAGTGATCAAGATTTGATTTTTTATTGCTTTTTTTTGTAATTTTCAGTACTGATTTTGTTTTATTTTTGCATCTAATAAGCTTCAATCATCCTCAAAATACATCTAATCTAGTTTGTCTAACTCTAGTCTTTATAGATTTGTTTTGTTTTCTAGTTTCTTTTGCATATTTTGTTTATTGCTAACCCTAACAGAGATGGACGGCTACCTCTCCAACAAACCCAATAATTTTGTGGATGATCCGAGAAAAACTTTACAGGCTAAGGAGACGCGAAGCACATCAAGCTAAAAAGCTGGATTTTGTAGATTCGGAGTCGGAAGACGAAGGATCGCAGGAATCTCCGGAGAATTCACCACCTCAAAGTCCGAGGGAGAATCGACTTCCACCAATGGGTGACCAACCACCGGAAGAACGCAAGATTGGGGAGCTATGCACCCCAGACATCATCGACCTACCAATCTTGAACCTCGACGAGATCGGAAGACCGTTCGAGATCAAGACCTCAACAATCCGCATGGTGCAACATTCACCCTTCACCGGCAAAGAGGATCCGAACCTTCACCTCCAAGCATTCATTCAACTATGTCGACTTTCAACATGGATGGGGTGACTCAAGATCAAATGAGGGCAAGGCTTTTTCCGTTTTCACTACTCGGGAAGGCGTTGCAATGGTTCCACTCTCAACCGGCGGAGACGGTGCAAAATTGGAACACGTTGATGAAGGCTTTCATGAAGGAATACTACTCACCGGGTAAAACTCAAAGCTTGCGTAATAAGATTGCCACCTTTGTTCAATATCCTACGAAACTATCTCGGAGGCATTTGAGCGCTTCAACGAGTACACCCGGGCGGTTCCACATCACAAGTTCCCGAAAGAAGACCTCGTGCAAAAGTTCTATCAAGGACTCACCATGGCGTCAAGGACGATCATCGATGCATCGGCGGGAGGATCTATCATCGAGCTTACACCGACGGAAGCTTTCACGCTATTCAAGAAGGTCGCGGATAATGACACGTGGGCGTCATCCGGCGCCTACACCCGGCTCAACCTATGGGGAACGTCAAAGGAGTCTTGCAAGTGGAGAAGGAAGACATACTTGAAGGCAAGATCGACTCGCTCATGAGGAGGTTGGAGAAGATGGAGATAGAAAAGAAAGAGGCTCAAGACTTGAAGGCCGCCGAAGCAAGGTCCACATGCGAAGAATGTGGAGAGTATGGCCATGTCCGCAAAGATTGTCCGGAGGAAGCCAAAGTGCTCGACTACATGAGGAAGGGAGAATTGCCGAACTTCCGCTACGGGCAAGGTAGGCCTCAATTTAATGCAAGCTCATCTATTCCTAACGCGGTTCCACTTCGGATACAATTGAAGGAGTTCATGGATGAGCAAGCTAAGATCAACAAGGACACCGTCACCAAGTTCAAGACCATAGACAAGGTGTTGGAGAACATCGATAGCAAAGTGACGGAGGTCGGAAGTTCCAATCATCAAGTGCTCAACATGATGAAGATGCTCGAGACGCAAGTTGGACAACTTGCGGGGCGCCTCACTAATGATGAAGGGAAGCTTCGGGACAACCCAAATGTCCCGAATCGGCGAAGGCCATTCAAACGCGTTCGGGGAAGGAGACCGAAGATCCGGAACGTACCGCGGGAGCAAGAAAGCCGAAACCGTCCACCGAGGTGGAAGGAGCCGCTAAAGAGAAGGTTACGGGGATCGTCACCGAGGAACCCGAATTTGAGATGCCGGAAGATGACACGAGGATACCGCAACTCAAGCCACGCTACTTCCGAGGTAAACTTGACAACCACTTTGAGAAGTTTGTGGAAGTTGTGCGTAGACTTAGCATCAACATGCCGTTACTAGATGCCCTACAAGTACCTACATATTCTCGTTACTTTAAAGACATTCTTGCAAATAAATATGAGATAGCAACACTCGGGGTAGATCATGTCAAGATGTCCGAGGAGTGTAGTGCAGCTATTGCTTATGGGGCGGAGAAGCAAAAAGACCCCGGGTGCCCTACAATTCCATGTTCGGTTGGTTCTTTCAACTTCGAGAAGGCGTTATGCGACCTTGGAGCTAGTGTGAGTGTCATGCCGAGGGATGTGTTCGAGAAGCTACGCCTACCGATGGAGCCTACGGGAATATGTTTGGAGCCGGGTGACAACTCCATTCGCTATCCCTTGGGCATTGCTGAAGATGTACCCGTGAAGATTGGACACCACTTCATCCCCGTCGACTTCGTTGTGCTCGAGATGGGAGAGAGGGAGAAGCCGCCGCTCATCCTAGGGAGGCCGTTCCTCAAGACCGTGGGAGCTACTATTGATGTTGGCAAGGGGGAGATCATGTTCGATATCAACGGAGAAAGGAGTTCCTTCAAGTTCCGTCCAAGGATTGAGGCATGCAACATGATTGGAGTGAAGATAGAACCAAAACAAACGGAGGGGCTGAAAAAGAAGAAGGAGCCGAAAAAAGTGAACGTAACGAAAATTAAAGAAGGTGTTGCATCCGTCAAGACAAAGGAAGAGAAGCCGCTGTGAAGACCAAAAAAATGACTAAGCCGCCAAGCCAAAAGACAAGCCCGCGCCCAAGATGGTGCGGAAGTGGGTACCCAAGATTGCAACGCCCGCAAAGAGCGTTGATCCGGAGTAATCAAGTGAAGAAGTCTAGCTATAGACTATAAACGAAGCGCTAGGCGGGAGGCAACCCGTTTCGTCAAGTCAAGTCAAGAATAAGCTACCGGGAGGACAACCCGATTCCAGGTTTTTCGAGTATTTTTAATAATTTAGTTTTTGAGTTTTACTACGCAAAGACATTAGACTTAGAAGTGGTTGAACAATATTAGAGACATAATTCTTGATTGAATGTTTGCTTTATCATAAACCCTTCGCATGAACCCTCCTATGTGCTTGTTTGATTTTTTTCTTTTCGAGAAACCCCTCAACCAAATAATTTCAGAACCTTAGCTCAACCTTTCACCCTCATTATGGTGCTGAGGTTGGCTTATTTTTCATGCTAAAACCACACGAGTAGAGCCACGATTTATATTCAAGTGTTATAAAAATTCAGCACGTGGTAGGACTCGCGTGAACCTAGAAATCAAAGCTTTTGGTTGACCTTAAAAATCTTTACCCTTGGTTTCTCTAGGATTAGAATTTTTCTAAGCCCATTCTAATTTTGTTTTATTCAAAATCTTTCTTATTTAGCCAAAATTAGAACCTAAACCTATGCCCCCATGATCAAGCCGGGAAAACGTTCGCTCTCAACCGATGAAAGCAGACTTTACCGGTAAGACCAAAATCGACGTAGTCGAAAAATATTTTCGACTTACATCTGTTTTTAATGGTTTAAAAACTTCTCTAAAATTATGTTCAAGCTCTTGCATGGCTCTGAAAAATATTTTAAAATTCGAATTAGAGGAGTGCTTAACCTTAAACACACCTAAATGGAGGCAATCAAGTTTGAATTAATCATGCATGCACCATTGGATCCCCTTTTATCAACTTTCACCCACTCCACATGCAAAGGACAAGCATGGTGGGCAGCAAGCATCAACTTTGCAGGATTTCAATGGTGGCATGTGAAGCAAGTGGAGCTAGGGAGCATGGACATGACCCAAAGCATGGAGCATCAAGTGGGAGGACCAATAATTCAAGAAAAGGAGTGGACGAGAGCGTTTGGGCGGTGCAACTTGTGGAGCACGCGGGCGGGGAAAGTTGCAGAGGCGAAATGATCGTCTGGGAGAAAGACGCGCCGAGGAGGAGCCGTTGGAGCCCTGGGCCGGCCGGCCTAGGCCGGCCGGTGTTGACGGTTAATAGTTGTATCAAAGTTCGTTTGTGACTTGCAAGCGGACAAGTCTCCCGTCGTAGTCAAGGGACCCTTCTTCCCTCGAGTGGTGAACCCAAGGTATCGAATCCGTGGAACAATGTGCAACGCAAGGATTCAATCTAGTAAAGCAAGGTAAAGCTATCTAATGAAGACAAGTTGCATCTAATCTACTAACTCATAAAGAAAACGAATCTAATCTAATCTACTAAAGAGGTAGCAAGAGAAAGCAAGAGATAACCAATCTAGAGAATCTAGATCATGCTTATGTTGTAGCTCCAAACAAGATAGATGAAGATAGCAAAGCGAATCTCATTAAAAGCATCTTTAAATCGTGGCCTTCCCATCCGACTCCGAAAACATCCGCCTTTCGAGACCCCCGTTCGTCACAACGTATCCCTATTCATGCGGGGAGCTTAGGGCGAGTTCGATAGAACAAGTTGAAATCACTTGGCCGGTCCGGTATGCACCTCTAGCCACCGCGGCTACAAGAGCACCCTATGTAATCTAGCTATAGACTAGATCGTAGAAGAAGCAAAACCAAGAAGAAATCAAAATCATCGAGAAGGCACTTAATCGCTAGAAATCGGATTCACTTACAAACTTCACCATGAATGATTACATGAACAAGATCACCACCGGGGCCCTCCCTCGATCTTGATCCTCGCTCCGAGCTCCGACGTGGTCTTCCATGCAAGGTTCCCACGTCGGCCGGGGAAACCCTAGACAACTAGCACGACCCTCATCTTCAAGTTGGTGTCCCTCAAGCTTCTCTCGCTCCTCGGCGGCGGAATACGACTTCGGTTCCGCGTGGCTTTCGGTCGGGGGGGCTATTTATAGCCCGAGAAGCAATTAGGTCAAAGGAGAGGCCGATTGGGCCTCGAATTGGGCTGGGCCGACCGGCCCGGGCCGACCGGCTCCGGGCCCACTTCGGCCCATCTCGCGGCTCGCTTCGCCCGGTGTTGCTTCCCACGTCTTCTAGATGTTCTCCCCTTTTGCATGTGGGCCCTTGACGTCGGTTTCTCTCCGAATTGGACTCAACTCCTTGTCTTGCAAGATTCAGCACTTTTCTGGTTCAGTCCTCGGAGTTCATCATCTTCTCGGGCTTGGTCCTTGGGCTCTTGGAGTCATGTTCACTTCATTGCTTGACTTGTATCGGGCTTCAAGGTCTTGTCATGAGGTGCTTAATGAACTTATCCCGGAAGTCTTGCTTTCAACGTTAAAACCCCGCGTAAACACATAACTCCAAAACCGACATGCACAAGTGAACTTGTTATACCACGGGGGTTAGTACCAATGAATAAGATACAAAAGTTATGCCAACACCGAAGGTAAACTCATGGCTAGGTTGACGGATTTTCACCGTCAACATCTCCCCCATGCTTAAACCTTGCTCGTCCTCGAGTAAGCCTTCGATGGATATCATCATTGCCAAACAATGTTTAAACCTTGCACTTGATCATACATGAAAAAAAACATAATGCTCTCAAAAGTTTAATTCGTTAAAGTTCCATAATGTACTAGCCTTCACCTCTACGGAGGGTAGATTCTTATTAAGCTTATCCCACAAGTATTAACATGCTCACAAAGTTTAAATAGACCTCAGAATTTTTGAAATAAAGAACGAGATAAAGAAAAGCTAAACCAAGTTCACAAATTTAAATCATCTTGTATATTGCTCATAAACTCTCATCTCACTTGTCTCTCAAGCCTATATATTCTACTCCTTTCCCTCTCATAACATATATGTGTGGTAGGCTTTATATGGAGCTTTGGGAAAGTTTAGTCCTAACAAGATTTTATAAATGAGGTGTTGTCAAAACAAGACAAGCTTCTCATGGTCTTACCGAGACTCGTCAAAAAGGTCATTGGAAAATAATGTTAAATCAAGGAGGGGAAAGAGAAAAATACACACACTTTTAGATGAGTGGACATGTGCAAATGGCAAAGAGTGATCCCGAGGCACAAAGGAAGTCCTCGTTATCGGATTGCACATGGTTGGAAAATGAGAATGGATCTTTTTATCTTGAAGCCTTGAATGCACTCTTAGAGAACCGGGGAGTTCACTTTACGCACAAATATATTTTTTTCTCTTTCTCATATTTCTCATTCTTTTCTTTCTTTCTTTCTTTCATTTTTTTTTCTTGTCATTTATTCGGTAACATGACTTTCACAACGGAGTTTTGATTTTTTTTATTTACTTGCTCCTCTTTTGAACTTCTTTTTTTTTTTTTAAATTGCTCCCCTTTGAACTCTAAAAATTGCATCGTACCTACCTCCTCCCCCATGCTTAGACGTTGCTCGTCCTCGAGCAAAGAGGCGAAAAATAAGGTAGGTACCGGAGATATTTTTCCTTGGAGAGATACTTGAAATCTTCAACGTTGGCACCGTCTTGCGATCTTCCTTGAATTGATGATCCATTCTCAACGATAGGTTGTGGTCAAGGAGGTAATCACAAAAAGATGATATTTGGTTTAAGGGTGGATATCCGGCGAAGTTTGTGAGACCACCGATGTGGGGGTACACAATGCACGGATAAGAGGCTAGCAAAAAGATAGATACGCAAAAACGGAATGACCAGCTTCTTAGTCTCGGGCCAGAGAAATCATGGCCTGCAATAACTCACTCAAAAATAAATCTTGTACACTAAGGTTTATGCACTCAAATATATATAAGGCTTTGGATAGGTTGAGCAACACACAAGCGATATTTGTGACAAGGTTAGCAATATTTTTGAGCATAAAAGACATCTTTAATCTATTCATAACTTGAGAGCACATAAAACACTATGGGTCTTTATTTTAATCATAACCTCCGCTGAAGATTGAGCTAGCATTTAGATAATTTCAGATTTGTATTTTTAAGAGAGCACTAGTTCAAACATGCATAAGTCAATTACAAAGATAAACAAAGCGGCAATTATAATCATATATCATCATGGCACAAACTTTGTAACTTTACCAAAGGTAAAAACTTGGTGGTGACATTATTCATGATGAAAATAAAAACTAAGATACATGCTGAAAATTAAACTAACACACTTGCTGAAATTTAAATAAAAACTGAAAACACTACGCATACATAGGTGCAAACAAGCTGAAAATTAAAGAAAAGGGGTAAAGGAAAGATAACTAAAGCTCCTCCTCTCTCTAATCTTCCGCCGGTGGTTGATATTGATAGTCTTGGTTGTTGTACCCTTACTTGTAATAGGAATGCACCACTACTCCTATGAATTGTCTGACGGTATTAGGTGAAGGTGCCAAAGCTCATAAGCGACGTTTGCATTTCCTTCACCCATTTGGTTTGCATTGGTTTGGATGGCTGTAATAATTTGCATGTTCCTTGCAGCGTATCCTCCAAATGTGGCTCCATTTTGTTGTGGTTGAGGAAGGTGTGCAAAAGGCTCCGCAAAGGCTACGTTGGGCACCGCAAAAAATGGTGGGGGTATGGCTGCACCACTCCCCCATGCTTGCATTGGTACACCACCGTAGTAATTTGGCGATGCCGGAATTTCTCCGAATGGTGGAACATAATTTTGTTGTGCACCTCCTTCTTGGGCCATAGAAGATCCTTCTCCTATAATTCTTTTCTATTATCATTTTTTTTTCTTCGCCGGCACAAGAAGTCCTTCCTCTAACCGATCTTCCCCTCAAGAAAAGTCTTAATCTTCAATCCGGAAGGGGCAAATTCACCTAGGCCACTTGGAAGCCTCCTCTCTTATCTTCACTTATAAATTTTCCTTTCTTCATATAATCTTAGGGAAGTCCCGGGTAGGAGATGATTTGGGTTCCTTGTAATACCCGGTTTTAAAGAGATAGTCAACATGGAGAGGTAACACCCCGAACCAATATCTTCCGAACTCGATGTTGCAACAACACCACCGGTTGATCATAGGTGAGTGGGGTCTATTGGCCACTTGGCAATCAAAGCCGAGTAAAGCCAATTCAACTCCGTGTTGGTTATCTTTGTCTCTCTTATTCTCCCAAAAATCCACTTGCACAAAAGTGACACACTTGGATAATGGGTTCCGGATAGTATTTTTTTTCGTTGATGGTCTCTTCCCGTGATCATACTCCAAAAGCCTTCCCATGTGCCTTCATGCACATACTTGTTCCGGAGCTTCCTTTCGAAAATAGGAGACACTCACCCATGGGTCTATGATACTAGACATGCAATCGTTTCGAACATGAAAACCAATCTGATCTATCGGGGATTGTGTTGAATGGATCCAAGGAAGCATTGGAGCCCTTACTCCCTTTACGGCATGGTTGCTAGCCTTAAGCATTAAAGTATTTTCAGCACAAGATGATAGATAGATAATCCATCAAAGTTTTGATTACATCTCAAGATCGATTGCAACCCATGGATGAAAGGAGACTACCCCATCAAGGTGCTAGAAATAGCATCGTTGATCAAGGTTACCCTTCCGACGGTGTCTTCCTTCTTCTCCACTTGTGGGCTCCCTCCAACGGAATGAGAGACTCAGCACTCCTTCATCAAGGGTATGCGCCATGGTCATGAAAATTTCCTAGGCGAATTCCTTGTGGGTGTTTGCCGACACTCCGTTAGAGAATTGCACCGGTGTCCCGTGTGAAACCCAATATGTGGAGAGCTTGGTCGTCGATGTCGACGTTCGCTACAAGCCTCTACTTAAGGCGAGCGAGCTTCTTCTCCTCCTCCGTCATGATGACATACCCCTCGGAATACCGCGGAGCATATGGAGGTGGAGCGGATGATCGTGTCAAGTGGTGAGGTTGGACGGGCGGCTCCTCCATATGTTATTGAAGTTTGGTAAACCTAATAAACGAGTTTTGTGTGGCCCTCATGCCACCAAGGAGAAGAGTGTGGTTCCTCCTCGGCGGTGCCGTGTCCTCCTCCATACTCCAAGGAAACTCGGAAACCGAGCGCCTCCTCGAAGAGGTTGTCGATGATGGCTTAGACGACGATGATCCCTTCTTCTTCGGTGAAAAGACTTGTAGTTTCTTGCTTGATTGCAGCGCTCTCCCTCACAAATAAATATCCGGGGTTTTCACCCGGTAACAAGGTACACAAATATTATTTTGGAGTCTGGACTTTGAGTGGATTAAGGATGTGGATTTTTTTTTTTTCTTGAGCTATCAAGCTTGGGAAGGTTGGCTATGTCTACGGAGGTTTTGAGCACACAAACTTGAACACACAAACAAAGGAAGGAGAGGGAAGCTTGCCTGCAGAAAACGGGAGCCGGGGGGGGCTCCTTATGTAGGTGAGGCCGGCCTCGGTGCTCCTCCCCGTCGCGTCTTTCTTCCGGCCACGATCATTTCACCTCGCAACTTTCCCGCTTGCGTGCTCTACGAGTTGCACCGCCCAAACGCTCTCGTCCACTCCTTGGTCCTTCCACTTGATGCTTCATGTTTTGGGTTATGTCCATGCTCCCTAGCTCCATTTGCTTCACATGCCACCATGAAATTCCTACAAAGTTGATGCTTGCTGCCCACCATGCTTGTCCTTTGCATGTGGAATTAGTGAAAGTTGATGAAAGGGAATCAATGGTGCATGCATGATTACTAGATTGCCCCCCTTTAAGGCTAAGCACTCCTCTAATTTCGAAATTTAAAAATATTTTTCAGAGCCATGCAAGAGCTCGAACATAATTTTAGAGAAGTTTTTAAACCATTAAAAACAAATGCAAGTCGAAAATATTTTTTTATTACGTCGATTTCGGTCTCACCGGTATAGTTTGCCTTCATTGGTTGAGAGCAAGCTTTTCCCGGCTTGATCAAGGGGGCATAGGTTTAGGTTCTAATTTTGGCTAGATAAGAAAGATTTTGAATAAAACAAAATTAGAATAGGCTTAGAAAAATTCTAATCCTAGAGAAACCAAGGATAAAGATTTTTAAAACCAACCAAAAGCTTTGATTTCTAGGTTCACGCGAGTCCTACCACGTGCTGAATTTTTATAACACTTGAATATAAATCGTGGCTCTACTCGTGTGGTTTTAGCATGAAAAACAAGTCAACCTTAGCACCATAATGAGGGTGAAAGGTTGAGTTAAGGTTCTGAAATTATTTGGTTGAGGGTTTCTCGAAAAGAAAAGAATCAAACAAGCGCATAGGAGGGTTCATGCAAAGGGTTTATGATCAAGCAAAATATTCAACCAAGAATTTTGTCTCTAATATTATTCAACCATTCTAAGTCTAAGGTTTTGCGTAGTAAAATTCAGAACTGAATTAAATTTAAAAAGACTTGAAAAACCTGGAATCGGGTTGTCCTCCCGGTAGCTTATTCTTGACTTGACGAAACGGGTTGCCTCCCGCCTAGCGCTTCGTTTATAGTCCATGGCTAGACTTCTTCACTTGATTACTTCGGATCAACGCTCTTTGCGGGCGTTGCAATCTTGGGTACCCACTTTGGCTTAGTCAATTTTTTTGGTCTTCACAGGCTGGCTTTGTCCTTTGGTCTTGACGGATGCAACATCTTCCTTGTGGCTCGGCATCTCGAACTCCGGTCCTTCGGTCGTGATCTTCATGGTCTCTAGTGTGATCCTTCATCTCTCCCGAATGAGCTTGAGTAGCCTTCGCCGTCTTGGGACCTTGGAGTTGTCTCGGATATTCTTCTTTGTTGCCCATCGGGCGCCCGGCAAGTTGTCCCACTTGCGTCTAGCATCTTTATCACGATGAACACTTCACGCTCCTTGCATGTGGATCTTGCCTTGGCAGCCTTTAGGTGTTGAGCTTCTTTCTCCATCTCCATCTTCTCCATCCTCCTCTTAAGTGAACCGATATTCCACTCAAGGAATCCGGCTCGTATGCATTCAGCTCTCGCAATCGTCATGCGGATAGTTGAGACCTTGATCTTGAACGGCCTCCCGGCGTCTTGAAGGTTTATGATAGGTAGATCAACGATGTCCGGGGTGCGTAGAACTCCGGTGGTTGAGGTTGATCTTCCTTTGGACGTGGAGGTGGTGATTCCCTTGGAGATTTTGACGGTCCTTCGACTTCAACTTTTGAATCTAGGGTTTCCACCCCTTTAGCTTGTGTTGCACGTCACCTTTGCCTGTAAAGTTTTCCTGGATCATCCACAAAAAAGTTTGGGTTTCTTGGAGAGGTAGCCAACCATCTCCGGTTAGGGTTAGTGATAAAACAAAAATCTAACAAAAGAAAAATTAGGGTTCATCAAAACTAGATTAGATTGACTCTCTTTTTTTTTCTTTTCAGGGATGATCAAACATAAGAGATGCAAAAGAAAATCAAAAGAAAAACTGAAAGATAAGCGATACTAGATCGGATCTTGATTGCTTGTTCCCCGGCAACGGCGCCAGAAAAAGGGGCTTGTTGACGGTTAATAGTTGTATCAAAGTTCGTTTGTGACTTGCAAGCGGACAAGTCTCCCGTCGTAGTCAAGGGACCCTTCTTCCCTCGAGTGGTGAACCCAAGGTATCGAATCCGTGGAACAATGTGCAACGCAAGGATTCAATCTAGTAAAGCAAGGTAAAGCTATCTAATGAAGACAAGTTGCATCTAATCTACTAACTCATAAAGAAAACGAATCTAATCTAATCTACTAAAGAGGTAGCAAGAGAAAGCAAGAGATAACCAATCTAGAGAATCTAGATCATGCTTATGTTGTAGCTCCAAACAAGATAGATGAAGATAGCAAAGCGAATCTCATTAAAAGCATCTTTAAATCGTGGCCTTCCCATCCGACTCCGAAAACATCCGCCTTTCGAGACCCCCGTTCGTCACAACGTATCCCTATTCATGCGGGGAGCTTAGGGCGAGTTCGATAGAACAAGTTGAAATCACTTGGCCGGTCCGGTATGCACCTCTAGCCACCGCGGCTACAAGAGCACCCTATGTAATCTAGCTATAGACTAGATCGTAGAAGAAGCAAAACCAAGAAGAAATCAAAATCATCGAGAAGGCACTTAATCGCTAGAAATCGGATTCACTTACAAACTTCACCATGAATGATTACATGAACAAGATCACCACCGGGGCCCTCCCTCGATCTTGATCCTCGCTCCGGAGCTCCGACGTGGTCTTCCATGCAAGGTTCCCACGTCGGCCAGGGAAACCCTAGACAACTAGCACGACCCTCATCTTCAAGTTGGTGTCCCTCAAGCTTCTCTGCTCCTCG
This sequence comes from Cenchrus americanus, assembly GCA_947561735.1. Taxonomy (NCBI): domain Eukaryota; kingdom Viridiplantae; phylum Streptophyta; class Magnoliopsida; order Poales; family Poaceae; genus Cenchrus; species Cenchrus americanus. Next base: position 198,117,372 of record OX387242.1, read on the forward strand.
GCGGCGGAATACGACTTCGGTTCTGCGTGGCTTTCGGTCAGGGGGCTATTTATAGCCTGAGAAGCAATTAGGTCAAAGGAGAGGCCGATTGGGCCTCGAATTGGGCTGGGCCGACCGGCCTGGGCCGACCGGCCTGGGCCCAATTCGGCCCATCTCGCGGCCTGCTTCGCCCGGTGTTGCTTCCCACGTCTTCTAGATGTTCTCCCCTTTTGCATGTGGGCCCTTGACGTCGGTTTCTCTCCGAATTGGACTCAACTCCTTGTCTTGCAAGATTCAGCACTTTTCTGGTTCAGTCCTCGGAGTTCATCATCTTCTCGGGCTTGGTCCTTGGGCTCTTGGAGTCATGTTCACTTCATTGCTTGACTTGTATCGGGCTTCAAGGTCTTGTCATGAGGTGCTTAATGAACTTATCCCGGAAGTCTTGCTTTCAACGTTAAAACCCTGCGTAAACACATAACTCCAAAACCGACATGCACAAGTGAACTTGTTATACCACGGGGGTTAGTACCAATGAATAAGATACAAAAGTTATGCCAACACCGAAGGTAAACTCATGGCTAGGTTGACGGATTTTCACCGTCAACAGCCGGCCTGCCCTATAAATGGTGCCCCCCGGCGCCCGTCTTCTGCAGGCAAGCTTCCCTCTCCTTCCCTTGTTTGTGTGTTCAAGTTTGTGTGCTCAGAACCTCCGTAGACTTAGCCAACCACCCAAGCTTGAGAGCTCAAGAAAAAAAAAATCCACCTCCCTAATCCACTCAAAGTCCACATCCGAAGCAAAGAGTTTAAGTGCCTAGTTTACCGGTTGCAACCCGGATTTTTAGTTGAAGAAAGAGTGCAGCAAGCATGTGGAAGAAGACCACAAGTCTCTTCTCTAAGAAGAAGAGTTCGTCGTCGTCCAAGCCGTCATCAACCACGTCTTCGAGGAGGCACTCGGTTTCCGAGTCTCCCCGGAGCATGGAGACGGACACGGCACCACCGAGGAGGAACGACGCTCTCCTCCTTGGTGGGATGAGGGCTGCGAGAAGCACTTCCATGAGGTTCACCGAACCTCGTGGGCACACGGAGGAGCAACCCGCGCCACCACGACGATCGACTCGCTCAACCGCACCACCTCCTTACACCCCGACACAATCTTCGTACGGCTTCATCATCATGTCGGCGGAGGAGGAGGATAGGCTCGCCAATCTTGAGAAGAGGCTTGTGCCAAACGTCGAGATCGACGACCAAGCACTCCACACCTTGGGTTTTCGCACCGACATAAACTACATGTTGGGGCACCTCGGGTGGATTCGGTTCTCCAACGGAATCTCGGTGGACACCCACTTGGGTTACACCTTGGAAATTTTAATGACTATGGCACCCATCGTTGATGATGATGGGGTGCAATGCTTGTCATTCCGTTTGGAGGGAATCCAACAAGTGGTTCCCTACGAGCACATAAGGGAGCTGCTTGGATTCCACAAGGGCGCTCCGGAGAAAGTCGACGTGCCTCCCGGCATGTTGGCGGAATTTTGGGGCATGATCTCCGGAGATGCCCATCAACAACGCAAAAGCATCCGCAACCCCATTATCCGGATATTTCACTCTTGGATGTGCAAGAGGGTATTGGGGAGGATGAGGGAAACAAAGGTGACCGACACGGAGTTAAATTGGCTATACTCGGCTTTGATTGCCAGGCAGCCAATCGACCCTTCTTACCTCATGATCAACCGTTGGTGTTGTGAAGCAACATCGGGGGCTAGTGATATTGGTTCGGGGTGTTACCTCTCCATGTTGGCCTTTTCCTTGCGACCAGGGATCGCAAGAAACCCCGCTCACCTTTTGCGCGGTACCTCTCTCGGTTTTGAGTACTTGCGGCAAGGCAAGTACATTAGTGGAGATGAGAGAAGAGGTTACCGATTGGCCATTGTGAACCTCCCTCTTCCGGATGAGAGGCTTAGGTTTTTCACCGAAGGAAGGGAAGATTGGTTGGAAGAGGGAATACTTGTCCCTGCAAGGAAGAATAAAAGAGGAAGGATCGTAGAAGAGGGAACATCCTCCGCACAAGAGGGTGGAGCACAACCCAATGTGCAACCATCCGGCGGGGTTCCTCCTCCGCCAAGTTATTACGGAGGGTCTCAACAACAAGCATGGGGGGGTGGTGCACCGGTACCCCCTCAAAATTATGTTGTGCCCAACGTTAACTTCGCGGAGGCCTACGCTCATCATCCCCAACCACAACAAAGCATGGCTATTATTGGAGGATACGCTGCAAGAAATGCTCAAAATATCGCAGCCATCCAATCCAACGCAGCTCAACTCGGTGAAGGCAACGCAAATATTGCCTTTGAACTTGGTCGCCTTCACCTTGTAGAGCCAAATCAATTCGACGGAGGAAGCGTTCATTCATATTATGAGCAAGGCTATTATTATCAAGACTATCAACATCAACCACCGGCGGAGGATTAGAGGACTTAAGGAACTTTAGTTTTCTTTTCTTTTCTATTTCTCTGTAATTTTCAGCTTTTGCTCTTATGTGTTTGCGTAGTATTTTTCTGTTTTTTATTTAAATTTCAGCAAGCTTGTTATGTTTATTTTCAGTGTGTATTTCAGCTTGATATCACCTTTAATAAAGTCACCACCTTGATTTTTATCATTGGAAAAGTTACAAAATTTGTGCCATGTTGATATATGATTAAAATTGCAGCTTTGTTCATCTTTGTAGTTGATTTATGCATGTTTAAGCTAGTGCTCTCTTAAAAATACAGATCTGAATTTATTTAAATACTAGCTTAATTTTCAGCGGAGGTTATGATTAAAACAAAGACCCATAGTGTTTTATGTGCTCTCAAGTTATGAATGGATTGAAGATGTCTTTTATGCTCAAAAATATTGCTAACCTTGTCACAAATATCACTTGTGTGTTGCTCAACCTATCCAAAGCCTTATATATATTTGAGTGCATGAACCTTAGTGTACAAGATTTATTTTTGAGTGAGTTATTGCAGGCCATGATTTCTCTGGCCCGAGACTAAGAAGCTGGTCATTCCGTTTTTGCGTATCTATCTTTTTGCTAGCCTTTTATCCGTGCATTGTGTACCCCCACATCGGTGGTCTCACAAACTTCGCCGGATATCCACCCTTAAACCAAATATCTTTTTTTGTGATTACCTCCTTGACCACAACCTATCATTGAGAATGGATCATCAATTCAAGGAAGATCGCAAGACGGTGCCAACGTTGAAGATTTCAAGTATCTCTCCAAGGAAAATATCTCCGGTACCTACCTTATTTTTCGCCTCTTTGCTCGAGGACGAGCAACGTCTAAGCATGGGGGAGGAGGTAGGTACGGTGCTGCCTTAGAGTTCAAAAGGGAGTATTTTAAAAAAAAATATATATAATGATGAAAGAAAAAAAAATTCGGCGATGTACATGACTTCCAAGGTGAAGAAAGAAAAAAATATATATATATATAAGAAAGAAAGAAAGAAAAGAATGAGAAATATAAGAAAGAGAAGAAAAAAAATATATTTGTGCGTAAAATGAACTCCCCGGTTCTCTAAGAGTGCATTCAAGGCTTCAAGATAAAAAGATCCATTCTCATTTTCCAACCATGTGCAATCCGATAACGAGGACTTCTTTTGTGCCTCGGGATCACTCTCTGCCATTTGCACATGTCCACCTATCTAAAAGTGTGTGTATTCTTCTCTTTCCCCTCCTTGATTTAACATTATTTTCCAATGACCTTTTTGACGAGTCTCGGTAAGACCATGAGAAGCTTGTCTTGTTATGACAACACCTCACTTATAAATTCTTGTTAGGACTAAACTTTCCCAAAGCTCCATATAAAGCCTTCCACATATATATGAGAGGGAAAGGAGTAGAATATATAGGCTTGAGAGACAAGTGAGATGAGAGTTTATGAGCAATACATGAGATGATTTAAATTTGTGAATTTGGTTTAGCTTTTCTTTATCTCGATCTTCACTTCAAAAATTCTGAGATCCATTTAAAACTTTGTGAGCATGTTAATACTTGTGGGATAAGCTTAATAAGAATCCACCCTCCGTGGAGATGAAGGCTAGTACATTATGGAACTTTAATGAATTAATATTTTGAGAGCATTATGTTTTCTCATGTATGGTCAAATGCAAAGTTTAAACATTGTTTAGCAATGATGATATCCATCGAAGGCTTACTCGAGGACGAGCAAGGTTTAAGCATGGGGGAGATGTTGACGGTGAAAATCCGTCAACCTAGCCATGAGTTTACCTTCGGTGTTGGCATGAATTTTATACCTTATCCATTGGTACTAACCCCCGTGGTATAACAAGTTCACGTGTGCATGTCGTTTTTGGAGTTTAATGTTTATGCGGGGATTTAGTGTTGAATGCAAGACTTTCGGGGTAAGTTCATCAAGCACCTCATGACAAGACTTTGAAGCCCCGAACAAGTCATGCAATGAAGCAAAACTAACTCCAAGAAGCCGGGGACTTGATCCGAGAAGACGACATACTCCGGGGACCCGACCGGAAAAGTCTTCGAAGCTTGCAAGACAAGGAGTTGAGTCCAATTCGGAGAGAAACCGACGACATGGACCTACATGCGAAGGGGGAAGCATCCGGGAAGCAAGGGAACCGACCTCGGGCAAAGGAGCCCGCGGGGCCGGGCCTAAATGGGCCCGGGCCGGCCGGCCCGGTCCGGTCGGCCCGAGCCCATTTAGGGCCCAAATGCGACGCCCTTTGCCCTAGCCGCCGATCGGGCTATTTATAGTCCCCCGACCGAGAGCCACGCGAGAGAAGATTTCGTCTTCGGCCGCCGAGAAGCGAGAGAGGAGAGGGACACCATCTAGGAGAGGAGAGGGTCGAGCTAGTTGACTAGGGTTTCCCTAGCCGACGTGGGAACCTTGCAAGGAAGACCACGTCGGAGTTCCCCGAGCTAGAAGCAAGATCAAGGAAGGATCCCGGTGGTGATCTTGTGTATGTATCATTGTTATAGTTGAATTATCAAGTTGAATCTTTTCCCGGCGATCAAGTGTTTCCTCGAAGATTTCGTTTTTCGATCGGCTTTGCTTATTCCAATTCTATTCTCGAGATAGATTACATAGGGTGTTCTTGTAGCCGCGGTGGCTAGAGGTACACGCCGGATCCTCCGAAAGAATCTCGACTTGTCTTTTGACTCGCCCTAAGCTCCCCGCATGAATAGGGATACGTTGTGACGAACGGGGGTCTCGAAAGGCGGATGTTTTCGGATTTGGACGGGAAACCACGATTTAAAGAGGCTTTTATTAAGATTCGATTTGCTACTTCTTCTTTTGCTTGGAACTTCAACGAAAGGCTTACCCCGATCCCTCTAGATCGGTTTATCTACCCAATCTTACTTTGTTTTCTCCGGTTTTTAGTAGATTAGATTCGTTTTGTGTCTTTTACTTAGATGCATTAGGTCTTTTATCGATTATTGAAGATTACTTGGCTTTAATAGATTAATTCTTGCGTCACACATTTGTTCCACGGATTCGATACCTTGGGTTCACCACTCGAGGGAAGAAGGGTCCCTTGACTACGACGGGAGACTTGTACGCTTGCGAGTCACGAACGAACTTTGATACAAACATTAACCGTCAACACAATTCTAGAGAAGTCAGGAATGAATCGACGGTAATACCCCGCCAACCCTAGGAAACTGCGGATTTGGTGTACGGACTTGGGTGGTTTCCACTCCATCACCTCTTGGACTTTGCTAGGATCGACGGAGATACCATCATGGGAAATGGTGTGCCCTAAGAATTTCACACTTTTCAACCAGAATTCGCATTTCGAGAACTTAGCATAAAGCTTGTGATCTCGCAAATGCTGAAGGACAACTCGGAGATGTTTGGCGTGTTCTTGCTCGCTTTTGGAATAGATGAGAATATCATCGATAAAGACCACGATGAATTTATCGAGCTCCGTCATAAACACGGAGTTCATAAGGTACATGAAGTAGGCTGGGGCATTTGTGAGACCAAAAGACATTACCAAGAACTCGTAAAGACCATAACGAGTGGAAAAAGCGGTTTTAGGAATGTCACAAGGTCGAATCTTGATTTGGTGATAACCAGAACGAAGGTCAATCTTAGAGAAGACTTTGGCACCAGCCAATTGATCAAAAAGAACATCGATTCGGGGAAGCGGGTATTAGTTTTTTATGGTGATCGCATAGAGCGGTCGATAATCTACGCACATTCTCAAGCTACCATCTTTCTTCTTGACAAAGAGAGCAGGGCAACCCCAAGGAGAAGAGCTCGGGCGAATATACCCCTTATCTAACAATTCTTGGAGTTGGGTTTTTAGTTCGGCTAACTCTTTGGGTGGCATACGATAAGGTCTTTTGGAAATGGGTGCGGTACCGGGCTGGAGTTCGATCACAAACTCGACATCTCTGTCTGGTGGCATACCAGGCAGCTCATCAGGAAAGACATCCGGGTACTCACACACTACTGGAATTTCATCAAGAGGGGAGATAAAGGTCACATAGGCACAAGAATCGGTACCGTCCTTGAAAGGTAGGTACAAAGTAGTGTGCCCGACCTTAGGAGAATTGATCACTACGACCCTATCTGATATATCTAGAATCACCTTATGTTGATTCATCCATTCCATGCCTAAGATAACATCCATGCTTCCCAATTTGATGGTTATGAGATTAGATTGAATAACCTTACTTCCTAGTCTTAAAGGAACTCCAAAAGTTACTAAATGAGACGTGATGTTCCCACCAGGTGTGGTAATTTTATAAGCTGATTTGGTTTGTATTCCTTTAGACCCAACTTGTCTAGTAGGCTCTCACTTATGAAACTATGAGTGGCTCCCGAATCAAATAAAATCTTAACAGGAGTGTCGTTAATAGAGAATGTACCGGTGAGCACTGAAGCTCCTTCTGGGATGTCACTCATGGCGGTGAAGTTCAGCTTGCCCTGGCGTACTTGCACCATCGGCTTCTTAGCCGGAGTGGCAGGCTTGCTTCCTGCACCCTGATTCTGCGGGTTGGGCTTGATCTGCCTGGGCTTGGGGCACACGTTGATGTAATGCCCTGGCTGGCCACAGTTGTAGCAACGACGATCACCAATCATTGCGAGGAGGTGCATTAGGCTTTGGGGCCTGCTGCTGAGCATTGCGGAACTGGAAGTTCCCTATGGGTTTGCTCTGGGGTGGCTTCATCGTCTAGCGTCCAGTTGAAGATTGCTGGGATGGGCCTGGAGCGTTCTTCTTCACAAAGCGAAACTTCTTGCCTGTTCCGCTGCCCGGGGTGAAACCAGGCATCCTCTTCTTGTCCCCGTGAGCTTTCTTCATAGCATCTTCTTGGGAGATAGCCTTGTTCACTAGCTCATGAAAGTTCGCGGGCTCGAGCAGGTTCAGACGCTCGTACAACTTGCCATCAAGACCGTCACGGAACCGCTCCATCTTTTTTGCATCAGTATCAACATGATGTCCGCCATATTGGCACAAGCTATTGAACTTCTGAGCATAGCGATACACCGTGTCAGATCCCTGTCTGAGGGCCAACAGCTCCCTCATCTTCCTATCCATCAGTCCCTTGGGAATGTGGTGGCTCTTGAAAGCTTGCTTGAACTCATCCCAAGTCACAGCGTGCCCTCGCTGCATTGAGTTGAAATGGTCCCACCACATCAAAGCTTCTCCCCTCAGTTGCAGCGCTGCGAAGCTAGCTTTATTCTCCTCGGAGCAAGGCAGCACAAAGGCAGAGAATTTTGCCTCTATGGCTGTTGACGGTGAATTTCCGTCAACCTAGAGTACTTGTTATACATTGGTTTCAATTATGATTTGCAACTAACCCGCCACTAGGCATACTAATGATATAACAAGTTCACACTTGCATGTCGATTTTGGAGTTTGTTGTTTACGCAGGAAATCTACGCTAAAGAGGAGACTTTCGGGATAAGTTCACCAAGCACTTTGGAAGAAGATCATGAAGCCCGATAAGAGTCAAGACACGCGATGAACATGACTCCAAATGACCCGAGGACCGAAGCGTCAACATGCAAGTCTTCAGGGACTCAACCAGAAAACAGCGAAGCTTGCATAGCAAGGATTCAAGCCTAAACCGTGAAGGAAACGACGTCAAAGGCCCACATGCAAGTGCACACGAATAAGGGATCACGCGAGAAGCAACCGGGGAGAAAACCGGGCCCGAACCGGGCCGAAGTGGGCCTGGGCCGACCGGCCCAGTCCGACCGGCCCAGCCCACTCCGAGGTCGGTTCGGTCCCTCCTTTGCCCTAGGTGTTTGTCTATTTATTGCCTCCGCCGCCGTCGACCGACACATCGAACAAATCATCCTACCGACGCCAATCACCAGAAAACCGCCGCCGCAAGATGAGGGAGAGAGTTAGATGAGCTCGTCGCAAGGATCAACGCCGGCGGAGAGAAGGAAGCAAGAGGAGGACTCCAAGCCGTTGGCCTAGGGGTGTTCCCAAGCTCCATCGCCGCCATCTTCATCGACGACGTTCTCCGGAGTCTCCATCACCCCTATGTGCTTCAATCCGTGTAAGATGATGGGGTAATGTCTCCGTTCATCCCTAGGATTAGATGGATACATGCTATGTAATTGCTACTTGATTCGTGGTTCCAATCTATTGTTTTCATGTTGATGATGCTTTGATGATTAAGGTAGGCCACCGTGTTTTTCGGGCGTATGATATCCGCTACTCCCATAGATTCCATCAACATACCGTGTCCATCATAGGTCTAGTCACGAATACCTTCGCGTAGTGACGATGCGAGAGGAGGGAAGGGCGAAACCGTGGTCACAACCCCCGGTAGATTGGTTTACCGCTTTCGTGTAGTAGATGCATACCATGTTATCCTAGATCCTAGGGAGGGAACGCTTATCTTTCTTGCTCACTCTCTTGTGTTCACCCTTTATCATCTAGTTTAACCCTAGATTTGTTTGATCAACTTAACATAGATTAACTTAGGTAGATTGTCTTTACTTTTAGTTTAATACTCTCTTTCAAAGGTTTTCCATTCAACTAGATTAGTACTTGGTTAAGCGCTAGTAATCCCCTTGCTCCGCGGATTGACAAGAACCTTGGGAATCCCGTGGTGAAAAAGGTGTGGGGTCCGTACGCTTGCGGATCGTAGAGGGATACGTCTTTTATCCGTCAACAAGCCCCCTTTTCTGGCGCCGTTGCCGGGGAGCAAGCCAGTTTGCTACGTTTAATCTAGTATTAATTTTGTTGATTACTAACACCTAACCCTTGTTTTCTAAAAAAAAAGGAAAAAAAAATCTTTTTTGTTTTTCTTTCTACTCTTCTTGTGCCTAGATGGATTTGTTCACCTCACCATTGGAAGACGAAGAGATGTCGCTAAGGGAGCTAGCAATGCCGTCAATGGAAGACATTGAGATGCAAAAATCAGATTTGGCGCTTGCTACAACCCACTATGAATTGAAGTCTGGAATCATCAAGTTAGTGGCGACAAAACCATTTAGAGGATTGGAGGATGACAACCCATATAGACACATTAAGGAATTCACGATGTTATGCAACACGGTGCAACACGGTTCAAGTGGAATCTTTTTCCATTCTCTCTCGAAGATGAAGCGCGAAGATGGTACACACTTGCGTCCGTTGAAGCAAAAGGAAATTGGGATGAGCTAGTGAAGAAGTTTCTTTTGAAGTTCTTTCCCATAAGCAAGGTCCAAGACTTAAGGAGGCAAGTGCTCAATTTCAAGCAAGGAGAGGATGAAGGAATTGATGAAGCATGGGACCGATTTAATGAACTACTTGAGCAAGGCCCGAACTTGGGATTTTCCGGTGACTTGATGTTGCATACCTTTTATTTTTCACTAACCCCTAACTCGTCTCGTTTTGTAAGCATGTGTGCAGGCGGTGATATAATGGATAAAACAATTAGTGAAGCTGCACAAATCTTACAAAGGATAAGCAATGGACAAAGAACAATACGAGATTGGCAAAGATGTTGTCAAGAGGAGCAAAATGACAAAATCAAGCCCAAGGTGCTTGCTGAAATTTCTGAAAAAGATGAACCGAAGGTCAAGGAAGATGAACCGACCATACAAGAAAGTGAAGATCCACTTCCCAAGGTAAGAGAAGTCATTTCGGATGTTAAAAATGTTGAAACTAACATGAATGTAGGCCGAAGTATGTGGAATGCTAGACCATTGGCGGAGTTCAAGCAATCCGGTTGGGTTCAAGTTGATTTCGCCCCACTAATTAGCTACCGAAGGAAGGAGGAACGCCGACACGTTGCCAAACTAGTTGAAGATATATTTGATCAAGAGATGAGTGGAGAGTCGATCCAAAAGATGTTTGAAGAAGAAAGAAAAGAAGGAGATGAAGGATGGATCGACCGGTTTGACAAATCAAAGATTTATGATGAAGGAAGAGAAGAGTACAACCGTGATGAGCCTAGTGACTCAAAGGATAAATGGGAGGAGATAGGACTCAAGCTAGATGATAGCTTGTGTGCTATTGAAGCCTACACACTAGCAAATCAAGACATGGAAGTACTCAAGGATGAAGGAAAGAGTGAATCAACAATGAGCGATCTTGACGACATGTGGTACATGGAAGATAAAGAAAGCAACATACAAGTCTTTGAAGATGAAGATCTGGTTGATAAAGAAGACTTCAAAGAAGAGATGAATGCGTACATAGTTGAAGGATTACATGTTCCACATGATGAGTTGAAGAAATTGCAAGGTGGTGATGAAGAGGCAACTACACTTGTTGAGATCGATTCGCCTTCAACACCGCTTGATGAACCAAATATCACTCTTGTTGAAAAGGCTCTAAGGCCAAGGTACACACTGAAATCTCAAGATATTATTGGTATTGATGATGATAAATTCAAATACTCATGCTCAACCAATAGTATGAATGATAGTTTAATGCCTATGCCTTGTTCCAATAGTGATCATGTTGATAGGCTAGATTTTCTTGAGAATGAAAAAGAGGAAACATTTAAGTTTGATCCAATTAATCTCACACCTATACAACCTTTGCCTAATAATGAGCTAAGTGCTATGCATGAAACATATGCTTCTTTTATTTACACCTTGACTTGTTGCTACAATTCACATGTGGTGTTAATTATGGACGCGTATGTTTACAATAAGTTTTGTAAATCTCGATCATGCTTTGCGCTTGGTCAAGCTAGTGACCTTAAAGAATCATATGTCGGGAAAGGCCCGATTTTCACTAACCATGTAGACAAGGCTTGAATAATGAAAAAAAAAGAAGTCATGCCTGAAAGAGTTGCAAGATAAATCATCAACCTCTCCGAATCCCGCGATGGATGCTGCTGTCTTCATCAATTTGAGAGCTTGTTCAGAGGTGTACAAATGAAGAAAATGAGATATTCAGAAGCTCCATCAAATTACCATTCCAACGCATCAAGAACCAACAAGTTTGAAGACCCGTGCAAGGAGTTATGGAGAAAACATTAAGCGTTGCGCGTTCTGAAATTTCAGAACAGATTTCATCGCCGAAGTAAAACGGACGTAACTCTCTTGTCCGGAGTCCGATTTGAGCAAATAAAGACTCGTTGGAAAGAAAATTTTGTGCACTGTGCAATGGAGTAGAGCTTGAGTATACTATCTGTTCTGGACATTAAAAAAAATTCATAGAGTGAAGGCAGCACCGAAGGATGATAAAGAAGGAGATAACGATGAAACAAAAGGATGCTTTGGGCAAGTCTTCTATAAGTGATCAAGCACAACATGGGAAGTAAATTAAAGCTGCATTGGTACCTTTTCTTCTTGCATGAAGGGCCATGGCTATGCAACGAAAAGAAGGTATGTGAGAAAGTCGAGCTCTATGACTTTAAATGAAGCGCTTTTCGGGAGGCAACCCGTTTCTTTATATTTTTACTACTTTCTTAGAGAAAATAAAAGAATGGCACTATCTTATGATGATCAACTTGTGGTTATTAATCTAAGTTCAGTTTTCCTTTTTTTAGAACCACCATCATGTTCATGATCTTATTTATTTGCATGCATTGCATTTTGTTATCCTCGTGATGTTTCTTTGTGTATACATGTTTTGCACATAGTTGGCTTGGTTGTTTTATATACTTAATGATGTATGCTTCAGTTTCCATGTTAATACTTCATAAGGCCTTATGAGTATTTTTCTTTTGTGATCTTGTGTAAACGTGGTGTTTAAACAAGATTGCGGACCATCATCGTTAAGTTCGATAAACCTTGCTAGCTTTTCATATGTTTTCATGTTGCATTGGTTAGTTTATAAGCTCTGCAATGCGCTTAATTTTTCTTGTGCTATAAGAGTTATTGATTTAGGTATAGACATGGTGTTTTAACCCTAGATATATAAACCTTTATGGCTATGGAGAAGTTCAGCAACCTAGTTGTAAACATGGTGTTTAGAACTAGGTGAAAACATTGTCTTTGTTTATATGCTTTCCTATCATGTGCATACACACCTTGCACCACGTACACTCATTAGGTTTTTATTCCTCATTAAACTAATTATACCACAAGTTAAGAATCTTAGGAGATATTGTTGGATTGTTGGCAATTCTATCTACTCCCAACCGTCACCTTGGGGTAGAATGTGCGTTTGAAACGTCTTACAGGTAAGATAAAGACTCTCACTACAAGGAAATTGAAGGATGGCTAAGAAGTGCTTTGTCTTCTTCTTCCATGACTAGCAAAATGCTAAGCATGGGGGAGACCCTGAATCTTCAACACGGAAGTGCAACATGACGTTCTAGAAGATAGAATGATCAAGATCGTTAACATCACCGGATCAATGCGCGAGAAGCTATCGATCTCATCAAAATTCTGCATGGTCTCGAAGGGAAAACACTGGATATTTTTGGATATTTAGAAGCCCCATGAAGTTACGATTCCAACAAATCAAGAATCAAGACAATCGGAGGTTCCTACAAGCGGTTATGCCCGAATCACCGAGTGCAACACGTCCTGAAATCAGTTTTGGACAGCACGCAGCGCTGAAGTAAAAAGGACATAGCTCCCTTGTTTGAACTCCGTTTTCGATGAATGATCACACGTTGGAAAGGTAATTTCATAAACTTTTCAATAGAGCCATATTTCGATATATTTTCTGTTCTGGACAGAGGGGGAAATCCATGAAAAAGAGACAGCAAGGAGATGATGAGAACAAGAAAGAGGAGATGGTGATGACAACATTGAAGAGAAGGGTGACCAATGACTCCATTAAGCATACAAGATCAAATTCAAAAGTTTAGGAGCATTAATAAATCAAGACAAAAGCAAAAGCCACATCGATACATGGAGATGTCGGAAGAAGGCAACGAAGAATTACAAAGGATGGTAACATCTCCATGGACCTTCTCTTTTCCAAACACAAATGCTTGTAAGTATGCCTTCAACATCAACTAAGTGCAACCTTTTGTTTTTCTCTTCAAACAATAACATGGCTACTAGGAGGACAACCTAGGTTTCTTTTTACTTTCAATAGATAAGCATGACCATGTGTTCACCTCGATGTTCTATATTGCCTTTGCTTACGGAAAGATGATGAAAGTTGCCGCTTTGTTTTACCTACATGAAGTTATACATGTCTTGGCTGATTGCTCTCTATAATATGATCTGAAATTAATTTAAATACCGGCTCTTTTATTTGTGGAGGTGAAATGACCATGCTCTAGACCCACATACATATCTTTGCTCTTTGATTTAAGTTTATGGATAGCCGGATAACTTGTTGTTTTTATGAAAACTTAACTTTTATGCTATCTACATATTTGTGATGCTCTTGCAAAGTTCTACCTACCAAAGCCATATACATATATGTTTTATGATAACAAAACTCGTAGATTGCAAACATATGTTTTGATGAGTTGAATTAGGATTGATTTCTATGGTTCGAGACTAAGAAGCTGGTCATTCCTTTATGTAACTTTTTCATGCTAGCCTTTTTGTCCATGCATTGTGGGTTTTCACATCGAAAATTTCACAAACTTCGCTGGGCATCCATCCTAAACCAAAAATATCTTTTTGTGATCACCTCCTTGTCCACAACCCAATTTGAGTATGGAGTAAAATTCTCGATGGAGATTCAAATATTCCGCAATATTATGGAATTTATACTTACTTTAGCAGTTATTTCCCCTCTCTTTTATGCTCGAGGACGAGCATCGTTCAAGCATGGGGGAGGAGTCATTCTCTGACACAAATGCTATGTAAGTATTATGTTGCAAAAAGTTTTGAGGAGCAAAAGAAAAAAGAAAAAAAAAGAGAAAAAAACTGAAAAAAGAAAAAAATTATGATGAGAAGAAAAGAAAAGTAAGAAAAATAGCAAGAATAAAGTGAAAAAAGAAAGAGAGAAAAAGAGAAGGAAATAAAATAAAAGTAAAAAGAATATAATAAAGATGCTCCTCGGATCTTTTTGCTTCATAAGTTCTCAAGTGCCTTGATGACACATCCATACTCAAATCTTCCAACCATGTGCAATCCGATAACGAGGACTTCACTCGTGCCTCGGGATCATCCATTTGCCACTTGCACATGTCCACTTATCTAAATGTGTGTGTTTCATCCCTCTCTCTTTCCAACATTTATTTTCCATGGCCTTTTTGACGAGTCTCGGTAATTCCAATAGATCTCTCTCTTAATTTGACAATATTTCGGATGTATGTTTTGCTAGGATTGTTTTTAACCTTCCAAGCTCCACATAAGCCTTCCACTATCACATATGAGTAGAGTAGGTTGAAAATAATCTAGTATAGGCTTGAGTGACTTGATGAGATGAGTGTTCTATGAGCTTTTGCAAGAGATTTTCACTTATGTTGGATATGCATCTTTTTGAAAATCTTCCATGTGACAAGGTAATGGTTTGAAGTTCACTTAAGTTTGAGAGCATCATGTTTATTAAATGTGGCTTGTTCTTTATTGTTAGTCTATCTTCCATAATGAAAAAAAAGCCGGTCACAATTTGAACTTTAAAAATAAATTCTTAAGAGAGAGCAATTTGTCTCGTCATGAATGACTAAGTGCAGGGATAACATTGGAAGGCAACGCTGATTTCCCTTTTAAGCGAGGACCACTTACTCGAGGACGAGCAAGGTTTAAGCATGGGGGAGATGTTGACGGTGAATTTCCGTCAACCTAGAGTACTTGTTATACATTGGTTTCAATTATGATTTGCAACTAACCCGCCACTAGGCATACTAATGATATAACAAGTTCACACTTGCATGTCGATTTTGGAGTTTGTTGTTTACGCGGAAATCTACGCTAAAGAGGAGACTTTCGGGATAAGTTCACCAAGCACTTTGGAAGAAGATCATGAAGCCCGATAAGAGTCAAGACACGCGATGAACATGACTCCAAATGACCCGAGGACCGAAGCGTCAACATGCAAGTCTTCGGGGACTCAACCGAAAACGGCGAAGCTTGCATAGCAAGGATTCAAGCCTAAACCGTGAAGGAAACGACGTCAAAGGCCCACATGCAAGTGCACACGAATAAGGGATCACGCGAGAAGCAACCGGGGAGAAAACCGGGCCCGAACCGGCCGAAGTGGGCTCGGGCCGACCGGCCCCGTCCGACCGGCCCAGCCCACTCCGAGGTCGGTTCGGTCCCTCCTTTGCCCTAGGTGTTTGTCTATTTATTGCCTCCGCCGCCGTCGACCGACACATCGAACAAATCATCCTACCGACGCCAATCACCGAGAAAACCGCCGCCGCAAGATGAGGGAGAGAGTTAGATGAGCTCGTCGCAAGGATCAACGCCGGCGGAGAGAAGGAAGCAAGAGGAGGACTCCAAGCCGTTGGCCTAGGGGTGTTCCCAAGCTCCATCGCCACCATCTTCATCGACGACGTTCTCCGGAGTCTCCATCACCCCTATGTGCTTCAATCCGTGTAAGATGATGGGGTAATGTCTCCGTTCATCCCTAGGATTAGATGGATACATGCTATGTAATTGCTACTTGATTCGTGGTTCCAATCTATTGTTTTCATGTTGATGATGCTTTGATGATTAAGGTAGGCCACCGTGTTTTTCGGGCGTATGATATCCGCTACTCCCATAGATTCCATCAACATACCGTGTCCATCATAGGTCTAGTCACGAATACCTTCGCGTAGTGACAGTACGAGAGGAGGGAAAGGGCGAAACCGTGGTCACAACCCCCGGTAGATTGGTTTACCGCTTTCGTGTAGTAGATGCATACCATGTTATCCTAGATCCTAGGGAGGGAACGCTTATCTTTCTTGCTCACTCTCTTGTGTTCACCCTTTATCATCTAGTTTAACCCTAGATTTGTTTGATCAACTTAACATAGATTAACTTAGGTAGATTGTCTTTACTTTTAGTTTAATACTCTCTTTCAAAGGTTTTCCATTCAACTAGATTAGTACTTGGTTAAGCGCTAGTAATCCCCTTGCTCCGCGGATTGACAAGAACCTTGGGAATCCCGTGGTGAAAAAGGTGTGGGGTCCGTACGCTTGCGGATCGTAGAGGGATACGTCTTTTATCCGTCAACAATGGCCTTGATCCAAGCCTCAGCTTCCAGGGGGTCTTCTGCTTTAGCGAAGGTTGGAGGCTTCATAGCGATGAACTGGGCATACGTGATGACCTGATTAAGCCCCTCGTGGTTGGCCCCGTGTGGCAGCCCTCGGTTCATCTGCTGGGCGATCTACTACTGCGTCTGCAGGATCTGGCGTAGCACCTCGGTCTGGGTGGCCATGAAGGCCTCCGACGGCGTCATGGGCGGGGGTGGCGGCAAGTCACCGCTACCACTTGCTCCGAAACCGTTGGGCGAGCTGCGCGTGGTTCTCACCATCTGAAATGCGAGCCTTATTAGTTACAAAGTCAAAAGCTTACTCCGAAGCAATGACAAGCATGATCATACATAACCACAACTCATTAGCATTTAAATGATGAGGACAACAACAGTCGAACAAATATTCCATAGCCACCAGGACTCATAGAATCGTTCTTTATCACGGTTAGGAATGCGAGCTCTCGAATGCGCGGGCCCACATTCACCATTGGACAATTACTATCACTACGGGTACCAACGAAGGTGGTAT
The DNA here is from genome assembly GCA_947561735.1 of Cenchrus americanus. Taxonomy (NCBI): domain Eukaryota; kingdom Viridiplantae; phylum Streptophyta; class Magnoliopsida; order Poales; family Poaceae; genus Cenchrus; species Cenchrus americanus. The sequence goes on from OX387242.1 coordinate 198,134,412, forward strand.
ACGAACGAGCACTTAATCACTGGGCAACGTGTGAAGCCCCTAGAATGCTTTGGTTTACCAACGCTTTCAGGTGAAAATGCAAATTTGACAAGCATGGTCATTTGCAATGATTTATCCACGAAATTGGGTAATCATACGCAAGAAAACTTGAATTTATGAACGACAAACAAATTTCACTTGAAGCACACATGCTTAAGCATTCATTATTACAATAAGATATAACAAGTCCAAGGACATTACAACTCTCGAATTTTGAAAACAACATGGCATGACAAGATACAAGCAGTTACTCGGCACGAAAACGTGCTAACAAGCCAACTACTCTAAACATCTCAGAGATAACTCGATAGGATCGACATCCTTCTTATTCTTGCTGTCGGCAACCTAGTTTCCCACTGAAGCACCACTGTACGTAGGCGAAGCTGGGGGGGTCGGTAACGGTGGTCCTGCCTGGCTCGTCTGATCCAGACCGGACAAACCCTGCTGCTCCTCCGGGTGTTCCTGTACTGGGGGCAGTGGTTGTATGGCCACTATAGCCTGCAAGGCTGCCACCTGTACCTCGGCCTCCTCCACCTGCTGCTGCATATCCGCGATGTTCTAAAGTAGCGTCAACCTTTCAATCTCATGCACATCGGCATTCTCCTCTAGTGTATGGTTCTCTGCCTCCAGATCTACAATCCTTTGCAGGCGGACGCCTCTCTCTAGCTCTAACTGAAATCTCCTTGCACGCAGCCTGTCATTTTCCTGCTGCACCTGAGTAAGTGTAAAGTTCAGCTGCTGGTGTGCTGCTGGTAGCTGCTGCCAATCACACCTAGATGCCTCCAAACGCTGCCCAATAATCGCTGCGGTATTATAGCGCAGCCCCTGAAGTGTGAAGACCAAGTTCAGACAGCGAGCTAGCGTCTGAGTAACATCCAACGGCTCTGCTAGTGTCAACAGCTCCTGCAGGTGATCCATACGGTCCAACCATGTTGGGTCGTGAGGACTCATAGCAGGAAACAATCCAAACGGAGAGAGAGCTACCACTGTGGGGTTGTGGTCACAGAAGTCTGTCAGCACTCTGAGGGCGGCTGACTCAACGGCCTCGTGAGTGATAAATCCCCAGTAGATAAAACTCAAGTTGAACCAGTCGGCATGGTACGGGTGTGGCAGAACAGTGACGATCACTCTGCAACGGGGAACGCCATAGCGTTCAAACTCGGACACCTCATAAGTCGGCGGTGTGAGGTAGCCTGCGGCGCTGAGTGCTTCCCATGCAAGGCGTGGAAAACCCTCCCAGTGCAACCCGTTGGTATGGATCGTACTGTCAGCGTCGAACTCGTGAAACACGGGGAAAGCCATCTGTACAAAAATGTAACTCATGTCAGATCTCAAAGAGAACGACACGTCAAATGGTGAAGTTCTGGCAGCTGTGAATAAAGATTCATAACCAAAAATCCAGAAACCTCAAAACTTTCCCGAGTTTTCCGGTTCAAAATAATTTCCTTAACACCTATTTAAATTTTTTAAGGTTGAGCATCGAAGAAGGAACAAGGTGGACGGTACTGAACCTATATGTGCCTAGGAAACTGTGAACCAACCCAAACGGAACTAGGATTGAGACTTGCGATTACAAGATAACTAGTTAAGAAGCAATTTTTTTAACAATTTGGTTTAATTAACCTAGCACAAGGTGAACAAACTTTTCAAAAAATTTCGGCAGCACGACGGCTAGGTATGAGAGGTACTCCAGTTTATAAAAAGCACACACTAGCAAAATCTTCCTTAGAGAGCATATAGAAGTTCGGTTTTTGGGTCCATTTTAGTTGTTTCGATTTTTAGTATTCATGCAAGACGTCCTATCCGACCTCACATGGCAATCAAGCCAAAAATCGAAGTTAGTGCCGGTGACAAGGCTTTTATTCGTCTCTCCCTATAATATCTAGTCGAGAGCTATATGGTACTCGCTCAACGACTAACGAAGCACTGTTATGTACCTGCAGAAAACGAACCTTTCGTGCCAGCACGTCACGACAGCGTCCACATACATTACCGTGCACTATAGAAACAGTATCCATGCGTTAAGCCGCTGCATGGACAGCGTCCAACCTCGGACACCCTCCGTTTGAATGGAGTGTATCCTTGCCTCGCATGAGCGACATGCGGAACAGCACACGTATAAAACACGTGGCTCATCTAGCTTGGTTGTGCAAGAAAGTAAGTCTGACATAAATTAATGTGCTGGAAGTTAGCAAAATAAACCAAAAGTTAATTAAGCCACCTGAAAGAACCCAAAATTCCCCCTAGGGCCTCTCGGTCTAGTTTATCCTTAGCAGACCAACGTATTTTTGGAAAATTAGACAATATTGGCATATTTTATTCAAAAACCATTGATTAAGTTTATTAATTAATCTCATGTGCATATAAGCTCTGATGCCAACTGTGACAACCCGCCAAGGAAAATACCGTACTATCGCCTAAGACCGATCCACTTTGGTCATTAAGCAATAATAAAGTATCATCCCGTCGTTAGTTGCCGGGTTAACGCCCGGTAAATCACTTGAAAAGCAACAAGGATCGAATATATGCATTAAAACTCACTCGAAGGCGAGTCCAGAGATACAACAACATTGAAATCCAAATTCGTACCCCGAAGGGTTTAATTATTACAAACCATAGTTTTTGCCATGATGATATAGTTCAGAGTTTTCGAAAGCAGCGGAAATAAACTAACAGAAGCGAAGACACCACGGGAGGCCATCCATGATGCTTTCAGAAGTCGTCCTCCACCCACTCCAGCTCCCAGCCGGGCGGGATCTCTCCGGGCCACACATCACTAAATGCATTACCTGGATCAACACATTAAAGCAAGGCTGAGTATACTAACACTCAGCAAGACTTACCCGTCGGTGATAACTACTTCACCAAATCTAGACCATGAAAGGCTTTTTGGCTACTGGGTTGCCTTTGCTGAAAAGTAACAAAGAGTAGGTCCTTACTTTCAAGATTTTAGCACAAGTTCTAGTGAGTTTAATCTTTACTACGTTAGCCAACTAGTACAAACAAAGTTGTACAATTCAACTAATCAAGCATAATATTCATCATCTTCCATCATTAGGGATCTCATGATTAGTGGAGTAAGTAGTCTCAGATAACGGTGCGAGACCGACAATTGATTGATTTAAACCTTGCAAGGTAGACCCAAACACATGGTAGGCTGCCCCCGAAAGGACAACTTTCCCAGGCCGTTTCCAAAAATCCTCGGGTCGAGATCGAATCTTACAGTCTTTGGTGCAGGCTATCCGGCATACCTCGTGACATACCCGGAGTCACCATACACCACCGGTAGATAGCCGTGAGAGCGAATCCCAAGAGTAGTAATAGTAGGATCCCTCGCCGCCTCATTAAGGTACTAGGCTTACCGGTCCCATACCCGACATGTGCTTAGTACGTTCAAACACTTAACCCACATAACCACTGGACCGGAGCCCAAATCCCATGCTCTTACCACGTGAGCAATCCATTTAAGGATATATCGTGATTCCTATCTAGGAACCTATTCTCGCGAGTGAGGTCATCACTCGACTTGTAACGGTCCTATGGCTTAGCAGCTATCGACCTATCATTCTAGTAAGGACAAAGGTACCTAGGGATCATGCATCTAGGGTTTCATTCAACTCCTGAACTTAAATGCACAATCATCCATAGATAATTGAATAAAGAATTTGAAAAACTGGGTTAGATGCACCGAGCTTGCCTTCGTCGCCTAGGTTAGCCCGGGCACCCTCGGTGTCGAGCATTTCCATGTACTTGCAGCCGAAGCTTCCGCTCCTCCTTCCTCGTTCTCCGGGACAAGCGAGTAATCACCGTCCGGAAGATCTACACGGAATGCAATGCAAGTTTAGGTGATGTGATAGTTTGTTGTCTTATCCAGCTTTGGTTGGTCATATTCACCTTAACAAGCATCTAGATAGTGTTTCTCTTTTAGGAAGGTTAGTAGTTGTACATGGGCTATTCTTTTATTGTACATTTGAATAAAGGTTCTTATTGTACTTGTCATTTCATGTGAATGGGTAGTCCTTTTACTTTCACAAGCAAAGGTATAAATAATATTTTATCCATGAATTAATTTCTTATCAGCAAGGATATTTAATTATCTTTTAATTATATTAAATAATACTTTCAAAAAGGAAAAAGAATTAAATAGGGGCTTTTCCTTAATTTAATTTCTCTTTAATATTAAAAGGGCTTTTAAGCTTCTTATTAAGTAATTAAATTACTGTCGGGGACAGCCCTAGGGGTCCGCTTAAACAACAGGGGAAACCCCACTTAAAACCTGCAAAAAGCCAAGGCTAAACACGTCTCACTTAAACACGCATGGCGGGGCCCACGCCGCGGCGGCCCCGACGGCCGCCAAGGCGGCCCACTCGAAGATCCCCTCGAGCAGGCTCCGCCTCGCTCGAGGGCACACACCTCCCTCGGGCAGGCTCCGCCTCGTTCGAGGGAGAACGCTTCCCTCGAGCGGGCTCCGCCTCGCTCAAGGGTCCACGCCGCCCTCGAGCAGGCTCCGCCTCGCTCGAGGGCGTTCCGCGCGCGCACGCCCGATCCCGTACGCGGGTACGGGCATTTAATGTTCTGACAATAGCAGGGCGGCGCCATCATGCGCCTGGGGCTCGCACCCCGGTCCTGTCGCACCAACTCCCTAGGAGGGAACCCATCCCCGCCACTGTGGGGGACTGTGCGGCGTGGCCGGTGCCAGCCCCGTGACGCCGCGCCGCCTACTCCAGTATGGCTAACGTGCCGAGCCCTCGAAGGGGGCCGGCCGCACCCTCGATTTGCTTTCCCGTGACCTCGCAGGGTTAGGTTGCGGCATTAGGCCGGTGGGGGCCATCCCTGCCACTGTTAACGGCGTGGTGGCTGCCCCCGCGCGTACAACCCCACGCCGGGCGCTGTAGCAACAGCTCCGGCACTGTGAAGCATGCGGGAACGGGGCGCCGCCATACCTGCCACTACATCTCGTACGGATCGACGTCAGCAGCTCCCTCGAGCCCACTTGGAGACACCACGGCAAGACCGTCGCACCCCTACCCTCGAGGATACCACTGTTCGGGTACAAGATACGCCATGACGGCCAAGATCGCTGCAAGGACCGTCAAGGCGGCCGCCTACTCTACGGCGCGGTGCACCACGCTTCCCTATGTAGTCAAATAGTGCGGCATACATGTAATTCGCTCTCTCCTTGGCCTATAAAAGGAAGGCGAACTCCCCCGCCGCAGGGGACAAGACAGAGGACACAAGACAACGGACACCGAAGAACACACAACACACACATTTCCCACAACATTTTCAGCCACTTCACAGGGACTTGGAGGCCACTCCTCCTCTCCCACCTTGCTTGTAGCAGCCCCACTACAGGCACCCCGGTGCCGAGCAATATAGTGCCCCGAGAACACCACTGCTGGACGTACGGCCCCCGGCCGGAACCAGGATAAAAATCGTGTCATTAGTTGCTTAGCATCGACCATTGAGGGAGAGACCTCGACGCTTACTACTGGTTAGTGTCGGGACCATATTCCGCACCGACAGTTGGCGCCCACCGTGGGGCAAGTGAGCGCCTAAGGTCAACCCGCCACCAACTCCCTCCATGGTGATTCGCACCGAGTACCGCGGCACGCGCTATTCCATGGGCAGCTCGGACCCCCTCCCCGCCGGGTTTGAAATCCGGTTCGGGGGCCTGAACTTTCGTGCGCAGGAACGGCTACCTGATGCGCCTCACCAACCGTGAGGAGTTCCGTGCGTGGCGCCAGGCCGGGTCCGCCCCGGTCCCGCCGCGCGCACCGCCACAACACGACGCCCGCCGTCACGGATGCCGCGGGCCCGTCAACGCCACGATGCCGCCGCCGCTCCGGCCGCCGTTCACGCCGTGCGCGGTCCGAGCGGTGGCAAGATGAACGTGCCGCCTCCCAACGCGGCGCACCTGTCAGCACAGCAACCACCGCCCCGGCGGGGCAGCGCACGGTCTCCAGACCACGCTTCCCCATCGGTCTGCGCGGTGCCACGACGGCCTACAATGCCAACGTCAACACCACGATGCGCAGGGTTCCCCCTGGCCGTCACGTCTTCGTCGCCAGGGACCCTGACGCCTCCGCTGGCGACGAGTCATCCTTGGGCTCCCTTGACGCGTTGCCGTCCGCTAACCTGCATGGGTACGCGGAATGGGACTTCTCCGGCGTACCGGACCCAGTAATGTTCAGGCGTTTTCTTGACGCCACGGACTACTGGTTCGGCTGTTCCGACGATTCCAGCACCGGGAGCTACGACCCCACACGGGAATGCTGCGTTGTCATCACCAACGACCCAGCAAACGCCACCGGTGCAGCGGGCGCCGGCGATGGGGAGGTCACGCCCGCCCCAGGGATCGCTCCGCGCTTGGCCGCACGGCCGAGCACCTCTCGCCGGGGCCGACGCGACGCGCGCGCCCAGCCCAGGCTCACGAGCTCGAGGCCAAGCTGGCGGAGGAGTATCGAACGGTGCGGCTGCTCCGCGCCTCCATGGCTGGGGAAGCCTCCGCGCGCGGCGAACGCGCGCGGGAGCTGGGCAAACAGGCCCGCGACCGCATCAATGCTGACTTCAACGTCGATAACCTGGACACGCCTCCGCGGGCGAGCCAGAAGCTCATCGCCGCCACAACGCTACTGCGGGCCATGCCGGCCCCCTCGACACCTGAGGCACGAAACCTGCACCGCGAGGTGCCGGCACTCATCGAGCAGGCGGCCGTCCAGCAGGCCGAAAGCTCGGCGTCACGCATTCTCCAACAGGGGGACGCACGAGCCGACGGAGCCGCGCAGGGGGGTGAACCCTCAGTCCATGCAGGTGAAGCGGCGGGGCGACCCGCCAACCCGGGATGCACGCCGGCAAGGAGCGGCTTCTCGACACGCGCAGGGCGCTAGACGGCGACGCCCGCAGCGTCATCAACGCTCGGCGGACGAGCAAGGCGGATGCACGAGCGGCGGCAGGCTACCATCCTCGGCGGGGTGGACGCTACGACAGCGATGAGGACCGCTCTCCGACGCCGGAGCCCCGGGGACCCGCGTGTTCAGCCGGGAGATCCGCGCGACGTTCTTCCCCCAGCGCTTCCGCCAGCCCACGACCATCGTCAAATACAACGGGGAAACGGACCCCCGTGTGTGGCTCAACGATTACCGCCTGGCATGCTAGCTGGGCGGGGCCACCAGCGACGAGGTCATCATCCGCAACCTACCCCTACACCTCGGCGATTCAGCCCGGACATGGCTCGAGCACCTACCCGCCAGCCAGATCCACAACTGGGATGATCTGGTCCGCACGTTCGTGGGCAACTTCCAGGGCACGTATGTGCGCCCCCGGGGAATTCCCCGGGACCTCGCGCTCCCGCACCCGTAAGCCCGCGAGTCGCTCCAGGGACTTCATACGGCGCTTCTCCAAGCGCTGCACGGAGCTCCCAAGCGTGGCACAATCCGAGATTGTGCATGCCTTCCTCGAGGGCACCACGTGCCGGGACCTCGTGCGCGAGTTGGGGCGCAGCCCGCCCGCGGACTCGAACGAGCTGTTCTACATCGCCACCAGCTTCGCCTCGGGAGAAGAGGCTGTGGGGGCGATCTTTGACGGCAAGAAGGGCAAGCGCTCGGACGACGCGCCCGTGGAGGGCAGCAAGCCCAGGGAGCTCCACCGGAAGGACAAGCGTGGCAAGAAAGGGAAGAAGCCGCGCCGCGAGGTGCGCGAGCAGGGGCGCGACGGCGACGACGCCGAGGTCCTTGCTGTTGACCCGGCTCGACGAGGCCCTCGACCGGCCCCTTGAGGTCCGGGGGTGTTCGATGACATGCTGAAAAAGCCATGTCCATATCACAAGACCCCAGTAAACCACACCCTTGAGCAATGCGACATGCTCAAGAAATTCTACAGCCGCGCCGCCGCGAAGGACGCGGAGGCCAAAAAAGACAGAGGCGGCGTAGAGAACGTGTTCCTCATCTTTGGGGGACCAACCATCGACATGTCGAGCCGCCAGCGCAAGCGGGAGTGGCACGAGGTCCTCGCCGCGGAGAGGGCGCCTCCCTCCTTCCTCGACTGGTCGGAAGACGCCATCACCTTCAGCAGGGAAGAACACACGAACCGCATCCCCAACCCGGGCCAATACCCACTGGTGGTCGACCCGATCATCAGGAACGCGAGGTTCTCGAAGGTCCTGATGGACGGAGGCAGCAGCCTCAACATCCTCTACGCGCACACGCTGCGCCTGTTGGGGATTGGGTTGGATCAGCTGCGGCCTAGCACCACGCCGTTCCATGGCGTCGCGCCAGGTAAGCGCGTCCAGCCCCTCGGGCAGATCGACCTGCCGGTTTGGTTTGGCACACCGAGCAATTTCCACAAGGAAACGCTCACCTTCGAGGTAGTAGGGTTCCGGGGCGCCTATCACGCCATACTCGGGCGGCCCTGCTACGCCAAGTTTATGGCCGTCCCCAACTACACCTACCTCAAGATAAAGATGCCAGGACCGAACGGCGTCATCACCGTGGGCTCATCCATCGAGCACGCGTTCGACTGCGACGTCGAGTGCGTTGAGCACGCAGAAGCACTAGCGCTGGACGAAGCGCTGGTGACCACCCTGGAGAAGATGGTCAACGAGGACCTCGACTCCACCACCAAGCACGCCGGCAGCTTCGAGGCCGCGGAACAGACCAAGGAAGTGCCCCTCGACCGTGCTGCCCCCGAGGGCAAGGCGTTGAGGGTCAGCTCTGCCCTCGACCCAAAATAGGAAGTGGTGCTCGTCGACTTCCTCCGCGCCAATGCCGACATCTTTGCGTGGAGCCCCTCGGATATGCCAGGCATCCCCAGGGAGGTCGCCGAGCACTCCCTTGACATCCTGCCTCACTCCCGTGCCGTGGAGCAACGGCTCCACCGCTTCCACGAGGAGCGGCGGTGGGCGATCGGAGCAGAGCTGCGGAAACTCCTCGAGGCCGGATTCATCAAGGAAGTGTTTGTCGGGGACAGCCCTAGGGGTCCCCTTTAACAACCGGAAAATCCCCACTTAAAACCTGCAACAAAGCCAAAATACACTTTGCCTAACCATGCAGGATACGGCCCACGCCGCAAAGGACCTCAACGGCCCACCAAGGTGGCCCTCTTGAAGATCCCCTCGAGCAGGTTTCGCCTCGCTCGAGGGTACACGCCTCCCTCGAGGGGTCTCCGTCCCGTTCGAGGGGGTGCGCTCTCCTCGAGCGGGGGTCCGCCCCCGCTCGAGGGTCCGCTCCCCCCCGCGTACTCCGCCCTCGCTCGAGGGCCCGCCTCGCCCTCAACCGGGGTCCGCTTCGCTCGAGGGCGCCCGCCGGTGCGCCCGCCCCCGTACGCCGGGCATTTAATGCCTTGACACCGGCGGGGAGAGGCCATCATGCGCCGGGGCTCGCGCCCCGTGGCCGCCGCACCAACTCCCCAGAGGGAGCCCATCCCCATCACCGTGGGAAGGGACCGTGCGCCGCGGCCGCCGTCGTCCCATGACGTCGTGCGCCCGCGCCCCAAGACGCGCTAACGTGCCGAGCCCTCGAAGGGGGCCGCTTCACCCTCGATTTGCTTTCTTGTGACCCCACAGGTCGTGGGAGGCGCTAGGCGGGGAGGAACGCCATCCCTGCCACTGTTACGGCATGGCAGCCGTCTCCGTGCGCGCAGGCGCACGCCCGGCGCTGTAGCAACAACTCCGGTACGGTGAAGCATATAGGAACGAGACGCCGTTTTACCTACCCCTGTACTCCGTACGGGCCAACGTCAGCAGCTCTCTCGAGCCTATCAAAGGACATCACCGCCATCCGCTGCCCTCCTACCCTCGAACCGCCACTGTTGGGGTACAAGATAGGTCATGATGGCCGAATCGATGCAAGGATCGTCTGGACGGCCGCCCACTCTACAGCATAGCACGCCACGCCCCTTCACGTAGCTAGGTAGCGCGGCGTGCATGTAATTCGCTCCCCCCTTGATCTATAAAAGGGGGACGAACCCCCCTGCCGCGGGGGGACGACGGAGGAACACAGACACACCTCACAGGAGACAAGCAGCTCCACGCACTTGTCTTCTCATTCTCCCACAACATCTTCAGCCATACACCAGGGACTTGGAAGCCAGGCTTCCTCTCCCGCCTTGCTTGTAGTAGCCCCACTACAGGCACCCCCGGTGCTAAGTAATATAGTGCCTTGAGCACGCCACTGCTGGACGTACGGCCCCTTCGGCCGGAACCAGGATAAAACTCTGTGTCACTTGTTGCTTAGCATCAACCATTGAGGGATAGACCACGGCGCTTACTACTGGTTAGTGTCGGGACCACATTCCGCACCGACAGTTGGCGCCCACCGTGGGGCAATCTGAGCGCCTAAGGTCGATCCATCAACTCCCTCCATGGTGATCCGCACTGAGTACCGCGGTACACGCTACTGCATGGGCAGCTCGGACCCCCTCCCCGCCGGGTTCGAAATCCGGTTCGGGGGTCTGAACTTTCATGCCACGGGGAATGGCTACCTCATGCGCCTCACCAACCGTGAGGAGCTCCGCGCGCGGCGCCAGGCCGGGCCCGCTCTGGTCCCCGCTGCACGCACCACCACGACACGTACCCCCCGCGGCGCGGATGCCGCAGCCCGCGGCCGCCACGACGCCGCCGCCGCTCCGTGCTACGTTCGCGCCGGCGCGGGCGGAGCGACGGCGAGGCCGAGCGCGCCGCCTCTCTCAACACGCGCGCCTACCACCACGACGACCGCCACCGCCCCAGCGGGACAGCGCGCGGTCTCTGGACCGCGCATCCCCATTGGGTTGCGTGGTGCCACGTCGGCCTACAACAACAATGTCAACACCACGATGCGCAGGGTCCCGCCTGGCCGCCACGTCCTCGTCGCCAGGGGATCTCGGCGCCTCGGTGGCTGACGAGTCGTCTCTGGGCTCCCTCGACACGTTGCCGCCCGCCAACCGCCACGGCTATGCGACGGGGGACTTCTCCCAGCATGCCGGACCCGGGCCCACGTTCGAGCGTTTCCTTGACGCTACGGACTACTGGTTCGGCTGCTCCGACGACTCCAGCACCGGGAGCTACGACCCCGCGCGGGAGTGCTACGCCGTCATCACCAACGACCCAGCCAATGCCGCTGGCGCAGTGGGCGCCGGAGACGGGGAGGTCACGCCTGCCCCAGGGATCGCCGCACGCCTAGTCGCGGGGCCAAGCGCTCCGCGCCGGGGCCCACGCCGACGCACAGCTGGCCCAAGCCCGCGAGCTCGAGGCCAAGCTGGCGGAGGAATACCGGACAGTGCGGCTGCTCCTCGCCTCGATGGCTGGAGAAGCCTCCGCTCGCGGTGAACGCGTGCGAGAGCTGGGCAGACAGTCTCGCGACTGCATCAACACCGACAACCCTGATGTGCTGCCGCGGGCAAGTCAGAAGCTCGTTGCCGCCGCGACACTGCTACGGGCCATGCCGGCGCCCTCGACTCCTGAGGCACGAGATCTGCACCGTGAGGTGCAGACTCTCAGCGAGCAAGCGGCCGTCCAGCAGGCCGAGAGCTCGGCCTCGCGCATCCGCCAACAAGGGGATGCGCGGGGCGACGGGGCCGCACAAGGGGGCGAACCCTCGGTCCACGCATGAGGGGCGACGGAGCGTCCCGCCAACTCAGGACGCGCACCAGCCAAGGAACGGCTCCTTGACACTCGCAGAGCTCTGGACGGTGACGCCCGCAACGTCATCAACGCCCGCCACACGAGCAAGGCGGACGCGCGAGCAGCGGTGGGCTGCCACCCTCGACGGGGCGGGCGCTATGATAGCGGTGAGGACCGCTCCCCGACGCCGGAACCCCCGCGAACCCGTGTGTTCAGCCGGGAGATCCGCACGGCAGCCTTCCCCCAACGCTTCCGCCAACCCTCGACCATCGTCAAATACAACGGGGAGACGGATCCCCGCGTATGGCTCAACGACTACCGCTTGGCTTGCCAGCTGGGCGGGGCGACCAGCGACGAGGTCATCGTCCGCAACTTGCCCCTGCACCTCGGCGATGCGGCCCGGACATGGCTCGAGCACCTGCCCGCCAGCCAAATCCACAATTGGGACGATCTGGTCCGCACGTTCGTAGGCAACTTCCAGGGCACGTACGTGCGCCCTAGGAATTCCTGGGACTTGCGCTCCTGCACGCAGAAGCCCGGCGAGTCGCTGCGGGACTTCATACGACGCTTCTCGAAGCGCTGCACGGAGCTCCCCAGCGTGGCGCAGTCCGAGATCGTGCACGCCTTTCTCGAGGGCACCACGTGCCGGGACCTCGTGCGGGAGCTGGGACGCAGCCTGCCCGCGGACTCCAACGAGCTGTTCGACATCGCCACCAGCTTCGCCTCAGGAGAGGAGGCCGTGGGGTCGATCTTCGACGGCAAGAAGGGCAAGCGCCCGGAGGACGCGCGCCGCGGAGGGCAGCAAGTCCGGGGAGCCCCACCGCAACGACAAGCGGGGCAAGAAGGGAAAGAAGCCGCGCCGCGAGGCGCGCGAGCAGGGCGCGGCGGCGGTAATGCCGAGGCCCTCGCTGTTGACCCGGCTCGACGGGGCCCTCGACCGGCCCCTCGAGGTCCGGGGGTGTTTGATGACATGCTGAAAAAGCCATGTCCTTATCACAAGACCCCAGTCAATCACACCCTTGAGCAGTGCGACATGCTCAAGAAGTTCTATGGCCGCGCCACCACGAAGGAGGCAGAGGCCAAGAAAGACGGAAGAGATGGCGACGCCGGCGGCTTCCCCGCCGTAGAGAACGTGTTCCTCATCTTCGGGGGACCCACCGTCGACATGTCGACCCGCCAGCGCATGGAGCGGCACGAGGTCCTCGCCGCGGAGAAGGCGCCTCCTTCCTTCCTCAATTGGTCGGAGGACGCCGTCACCTTCAGCTGGGAAGACCATCCGAACCGCGTCCCCAACCCGGGCCAATACCCGCTGGTGGTCGATCCCATCATCGGGAACGCGCGGTTCTCGAAGGTCTTGATGGACGGAGGCAGCAGCCTCAACATCCTCTACGCGCATACGCTGCGCTTGATGGGGATCGGGCTGGACCAGCTGCGGCCCAGCACGAAGCCATTTCATGGCATCGCGCGCGGCAAGGTGCTCCGCCCCTCGGCGCATCGATCCGCCGCCTTGGTTTGGCACCGCAAAGAATTTCCGCAAGGAGATCCTTACCTTCGAGGTGGTAGGGTTCAAGGGAGCCTACCACGCTATACTTGGGCGACCCTGTTACGCCAAATTCATGGCGGTCCCCAAATATACCTACTTGAAGATGAAGATGCCAGGACCAAACGGCGTCATCACCATCGGCTTGTCCATCGAGCACGCGTTCGACTGCGACGTCGAATGCGTAGAGCACGCAGAGGCACTGGCACTGGATCAAGCACTGGTAACCACCTTGGAGAAGATGGTCAACGACGACCTCGGCTCCACCGCCAAGCACGCCGGCACCTTCGAGGCCGCGGAGCAGACCAAGGAGGTCCCCCTCGATCCTTCTGCCCCCGAGGGCAAGGCGCTGAGGGTCAGCTCCACCCTCGACCCCAAATAGGAAGTGGTGCTCGTCGACTTCCTCCGCGCCAACGCCGACATCTTCGCGTGGAGCCCCTCGGATATGACAGGCATCCTGAGGGAAGTCGCCGAGCACTCCCTTGACATCCTGCCTAACGCTCGCGCCATGCAGCAACGGCTCCGCCGCTTCAACGAGGAGCGGCGACGGGCAATCGGAACGGAGCTGCGGAAGCTTCTCGAGGCCGGATTCATCAAGGAAGTGTTCCACCCGACGTGGCTAGCAAACCCCGTGCTAGTAAAGAAAAAGAATGGGAAATGGCGGATGTCTATAGACTACACCAGTCTTAATAAAGCATGTCCTAAAGTTCCTTTTCCTTTGCCACGCATTGATCAAATCGTCGATTCAACGGCTGGGTGTGAATTGCTTTGCTTCCTTGATGCTTACTCCGGATACCATCAAATAAAAATGAAAGAGTCCGACCAGCTCGCGACTTCGTTCATCACGCCGTTCGGGATGTTCTGCTACGTCACGATTCCATTTGGCCTCCGAAACACAGGTGCAACGTACCAACGCTGCATGCAGCACGTTTTTGGAGACCACATCGGGCGGACGGTCGAGGCGTATGTGGATGACATTGTCGTAAAAACCAGGAAGGCGGACGACCTGGTGGCCGACCTTGGCATCGCATTCGGTTGCCTACGGGAAAATGGAGTCAAGTTAAACCCCGAAAAATGTGTCTTCGGAGTGCCGCGAGGCATGCTCCTTGGATACATTGTCTCCCAACGGGGGATCGAGGCCAACCCCGAAAAGGTTGCGGCCCTCGAACGAATGGGTCCGATTCGGGACCTCAAGGGGGTGCAAAAAGTGCTAGGGTGCCTTGCCGCCTTAAGTCGCTTCATTTCGAGGCTCGGCGAAAAGGGCCTGCCCCTCTACCGCCTCCTCAAGAAGCACGAACGCTTCTCCTGGACCGCCGAGGCCCAGGACGCGCTCGACAAGCTAAAAGCGTCCTTAGCGCACACCCCCATTCTCACGCCGCCGCAGGACGGCGAGCCCTTATAGCTCTACGTCGCCGCAACCACCGAGGTGGTCAGCGCCGTGATCGTCGTGGAGTGCACGGAGGAAGTGCATGCTTTACCTGTGCAGCGGCCCGTCTATTACATCAGCGAGGTCCTGTCAGACACCAAGACGCGCTACCCCCAGGTCCAGAAGTTGCTATACGCAGTGCTCCTTGCGCGGCGCAAGCTCCGCCACTACTTCGAGGCCCACCCCGTCACGGTGGTCTCCTCTTTCCCGCTGGGGGAGATCATTCGCAACCCCGACGCCGCAGGCAGGATTGCCAAGTGGTCCGTGGAGCTGATGGGCGAGACGCTTGCCTACGCCCCACGCAAGGCCATCAAGTCGCAAATCTTGGCGGATTTCGTCGCGGAGTGGACGGATACGCAGCTACCGCCCCCGCAGATCCAGGTAGAGTGCTGGACTCTGTTCTTCGATGGCTCGGTGATGAAAATAGGGGCGGGCGCGGCCCTGCTCTTCGTGTCACCCCTTGGGGAGCATATGCGCTATGCGGTGCACCTCCACTTCCCCGCGTCTAACAACATGGCCGATTACGAGGCCCTCCTCTGTGGCCTCAAAATCGCCATTGAGTTAGGCGTCAAGCGCCTCGACGTGCGGGGGGACTCACAGCTCGTAATCGATCAAGTCATGAAGAACGCGAGCTGCCACGATGACAAGATGGAGGCCTACTGCAAAGCCGTGCGAGCCCTCGAAGACAAGTTCTATGGCATCGAGCTCAACCACGTGCCCCGCCGGTACAACGAGGAGGCGGATGAGCTGGCCAAGATTGCGTCCGGGCGAATCACTGTTCCCCCGAACGTTTTCGCGCGCGACGTCGTGCAACCCTCGGTCGTCTTCGAGCCCCACCCCTCGAGTCACGCCGAACCCTCGGGGGCTCCCTCGAGCCCAACGGGTGCAGAACCCATGGACGAGGACCCCTCGAACGAGGCGTAGGTGCTATCCCTCCTCGAGGGGTACGACGTTTACGGGGCTGACGTAATGGACATCGAGCCAGCTCCTGTCAAAACGGACTGGCGCGACAAATACATTGCCTGGATGATTCGAGGGGAACTCCCCGCGGACCAGGCCGCGGCCAGGCGCATTGCCAGGATGGCCAAGTCTTTTGCCCTCGTTGACGGCGAGCTGTACAAGCGCGCCGCCTTTGACATCCTGCAGCGGTGCGTGCCCATTCCCGAAGGGCGCGAGCTCCTGCGAGACATCCACGCCGGGATCTGCGGCCACCACGCAGCGCCTCGTACCCTCGTCGGCAATGCATTCCGCCAAGGCTTTTACTGGCCTACCGCGGTTGCGGACGCCAGCGAAATCGTACGCACCTGCGAAGGGTGCCAGTTCTACGCACGCAAGTCCAACCTACCCGCCCATGCCCTACAGACCATCCCCGTAACATGGCCGTTCGCCGTGTGGGGGCTGGACATCGTTGGGCCCCTGCGGAAGGCGCCCGGGGGCTTCACCCACTTGTTGGTCGCAATCGACAAGTTTTCCAAGTGGGTCGAGGTGCGCCCCATCACGAATCTAAGGGCTGAGCAGGCGGTAACATTCTTCACCGACATCGTCTACCGCTTTGGAGTGCCAAACTCCATCATCACTGACAATGGGTCCCAGTTCACGGGCAGGAAGTTTTCGGAGTTTTGCGACAAATTCCACATCCGTGTGGACTGGGCGGCTGTGGCACACCCACAGACCAACGGCCAAGTAGAGCGTGCCAACGGCATGATCCTACAAGGCCTCAAGCCCAGAATTTTCGACCAGCTTAACAAATCTGGACGAAAATGGCTCCAAGAGCTACCAACGGTTGTGTGGAGCCTAAGGACCACCCCGAGCAGAGCCACTGGGTTCATCCTGTTTTTTCTGGTCCATGGTGCGGAGGCCGTCCTCCCCACGGACCTAGAATACGGATCGCCTAGGGTTCGAGGCTACGACGAGGATGCCAACCAACGAGCCCGCGAGGACTCACTGGATCAGCTGGACGAGGCACGCCTCGTGGCCTTAATGCATTCCGCAAGGTATCAATAGTCCCTAAGACGCTACCAAGCATGCAAGATACGTCGACGAGACTTCAGTGAAGGGGATTTAGTCCTAAGGCTACGCCAAGACAACCGAGGGCGCCACAAGTTGTCGCCCCCATGGGAGGGACCCTACGTCGTGGTGAAGGTACTCAAGCCCGGCACGTACAAGCTGGCCAACGAAGACGGTGAAGAGCTCACCAACGCTTGGAACATCCAACAGCTACGTCGCTTCTACCCTTAGCTAGGATTTCCAAGCACTTCTTATTGTAAAAACCATATGACCAACACCCAAGTTGGCCACAACTATGTAAATGCTTCAAGTCTAATAAAAAGGGCAACTCGGCTTTCCCCTGAAACCCAAGTTACCCTCGGGGGCTACTGCTGGGGGGGGCACCCCCCCCCCCCAAAATGGTCCCGTTTTTCGCGCAAAAACGAAACAACTCACGCGCGCTAAGTTTGTTTTCTACTTCGACCCCGAGCAAGGATTCGAACAGGGCGCAGGCGGCCTAGCGGAAGGAGCGCGCGAGCCAGAGATAGCCTACGCCGCGTGGATATGGCCCTTCTCTCTCGCCTCCAACCCAGCAGGCCCCCCGCGAAAATCGAACTCCCCTAACTAGAATCTACTCAGGAAGAAGGAGAAACAAAAAGCATAGTAAACAAAAGACTTCATTTCAGCAAATGTTTATGTCGAAGAAGCAACTTGTTCATTTACAAAGGGCCACGAGGCCAGAATACTGATACACATAAAAATGGGCCAATCGCCCAGCTGTCTTCAGGCAGGAGGAGCGGCAGCGTCAGCAACGTCCGGGAAGAGGAATTCTTCGAAGGCTTCAGCGAGCGACCCGGCGGCGTCAGCAGCGAGCGCGTCTACACGCTCCATCACCACCTCGTCCTCGACACCTTCAGGGACGACGTAGCCCTCCTCTAGCGCCTCGAAGTTGACCTCATAGTGGGATCGTACCACTCCGAGGGCCTTCTGGACGCCCAGACGCAGTGCTCGCCGCATCCGCTCGGTGACGTGGCCGCCAAGGGCGCGCAGGCGGCGGGCCGCCGAGCCGCCGGCCTGCGCCTCGCCCTCCTCCACGGCTTGGCAGGTCTCGAGGGCCGCACCACGCGAGCTCCCCCGCCGCTCCCCGCTCGGAGGGAGTCATAGGAAGCTCGCGGCCGCCTCGGCCCGCTCAGCTGCATGCCCCAGAGCGGTGCGCAAGCCTGGAGTCATCAAAACAAGAAAGAAATCAGAAAAAGGGAGTGCGAGTTCGCAAACGAAAAACCAACCAAACGAGAGTCAAGCAGCCGCTCACCCTCAACTTGCTTCCTCTCCGTCTCGAAGTCGCGGCGCACGGCCTCGACCGTCAGCTCGAGGCGTTTGACGGTCTCGCCTTGCTCCTGGAGGGCCAGCTCATTGTTTGCATTTGTAATGTTGAGCACGATGAGCTCGCCCTCGGCCTTGGAGAACGCGGTGTTCCGCTCCTCCAGCGACTTCTGCGCCGCCCCACGCGCGATGCGCTCCTGCTCCAGCGCCGACCGGGCGTCGACAAGGGCGGCTTGCTCTCGCCGGAGCCGCCCCTCGCCCCCCGGCGGGCGGTGCGCTCTCGCCCGAAGCGCTCCTCGGCGACGGCGAGCGCGCGCAACCTTAGCGTCGAGGGCGGCCCTCGCATCGTCGGCCTCCTTGGCCCGCCGCTCCCGGCCGCGCGCCCGCTCCTCGGCCCGGCGGCGGCCGCGCCCGCGCCCCCTCGAGCGATGAGCGGAGCCCCCGGTTCTCGTCGCGGACGTCGGCCACCTCCGCCTCCCAATTGGTGGCCAGCGTCCGCATCTTCTCCAGGTCCGAGCGCGCCCGCCACGGCGCCTCATCACGGTCGATGAGAGCTGTGCAGACCCGCTCGAGACTAGAGCGGCGCGCCGTGTCCTGCCTCGTGCTCTCGATGAGTTCGTCGCGCAAGACCACGGCCCGGTACGCCAGCCATCCGTCTGGGGTCCTGAGGGCATCAGCGAGCGCGTCCGGTGCGCCGCATCGCTCCCGGGCCGGTGGAGCTCGGCGTTCACCCAGTCGAAGGCGTCGTATTTGTCGTGGGCACGGCGCTCGAGCTCCTGGCACCCATAAATCAAAACCCGTAAACGCCATAGCACAGAAACAGCGCACAAGAACGAGGGAAAGAAGAAAACGAACAACAACGCCTTACCTGGAAGACGCGCCATGCCAGGCGGCCATGGACCCTCAGCGCCTCATTCAGCGCGTGGTTGAGCGTGGCGCCGTGGCTCCGGAGCTCTCCCCAGAGCTCCTGCTCCCCATGGGCGTCAGCAAATGCGGGGGGATCGCCAGCGGCCCCCTCCACCTGGGCAGAAGGGCCGGCGCGGGAGGACGAGGCCTCGGCGTCGCGTCCTCGGTCCCCCGCCACCATGTGACCCTCGTGCCGCCCCCACGAGGGCCCCCTCCCCTCGGGGCTCGGGGGAGCGTGTGGAGACGCTAGCCCACCGATCCCACCCCGGCGGCGGGGAGTCGTCATCCGGGACCTCCACCACCTCCGCCGGGAACCGCCGGCGGCGCCGGCCCTTGCGCGCCCTCCGCCGGCGCCTCCCACTTGCGCCTCCCGTGGCCGTGGGCGCCCCCCGATGTGTCGCCGCGGCCACCACCTGCCGGCCGTGCCGCCGCGACCACGGGCGCCGCCGCGGGTTGCACCCGCTCCGCCTCCTCTCGGGCAGCCGCGCCACGGGCCGCGCCCTCCGTAGCGGCAGCCTCCGCGGGCCGCACCTCCACCACGGCCGCCGCCGCCGCGCCCGCGTCCCCCACAACGGCCGGCCGCCGGCCGCTCCTCGGCGACCCCCGGGCCGCGCCGCGGTGGGTCGATCCGCCGGCCGAGGCCTTGAAGCCCCGCCCGGGCTTTGCGAGCTCTCGCCGCCGCCGTGCGGCCCCCGCCCCGCGACGCCCTCGACGAGCGCCGCCGGGTGGGGATGGATGCGTCCGCCCTCAGCACCTTGGCCGGAGCGAGGGGAGGCACAGTAGGCACCACCCTGCGCAAGCGCAAAGCAAAGAGTTAGAGTGCCTGGTCGACACAAAACCAAGCCAAGCGAAGAGCGAGCCCCTTACCTCGAAGAGGAAAAGGCACGTTTCCTTTTCCTCGAAGCCTCAGCGGGTGAGGGCCGGCGGCGGCGCGCCGCCCCGCCGCCGCGCCTCCCGACGACGCCACCGCGCGCGCGGGCCCCGCCCCGCGCGAGCACGCTCACCCCGAGCGCGGGCACGTTTGCCGCGCGCGCGGGAGCACTTGCCGTGCGCGCCTCCGCGGCACGCGCCGGCGCCCTCCCCGCGGCGCGCGTCGCCCTCGTTGTCGATTGCGGGCGGCGGGCGCCGGTGCGCCCGCCCCCCCAGGCGATGCCGCCCTTGCCGCCGGCGCCGGCTCCGGCGGCGGGGCGCGTGCTCCCACCTATCAAAGGGGCCCTCCCCCTCGGCCTCTTCCTCTTCGTCCTCCTCCGAGGACGAGTACTCCCTCTGTCCCCGGGGGAGGAGAGCCCCCGGCTCCTCGCGGCGCCGGGTACTCCGCGCTCCGACACTCGCGGCGCTCGTTGTGCCACCTCGCGCGCTCCCGCTCGCGTGCCGCCCGCTCCTCGTTCCCCGCCGCCGCGCCGCCCGACCAAGCGCGCGGGAGTCCGGGGGTGGGCGGAACGGACTTCGCAACGGTGAAGCTCACCAGGTGCATACGGGGAACGACGAAGACGCGTCGGGGCGGCAGGCGACACCAGGAACTAAAACAAAGCCGAGAATCATGCTCACCAATGGGCCGGTGGGGAGCATCTCGAGGTCCCACGGGGGGTCCGGTCGGATGCGCCCGCATCCGGTGTCGACGGCGCTCCGCGCCCGGGTGAGCGCATACGGCCGCCCAAGGGGTGTCGGGAGCATCCGCGACCTCGCCAGCGCTACGGGGTCCGCCTCCTCTGTCATCTCAAAGATGCAGAGTGGCCTCTCCATCAGGGGCACGACCCGCCGGTGATGGAGGAAGGCGAGGACGCCCATCGCGGTCAGCCCCTGCTTCGACAAGCTCCTCAGGGTGGCCAGGACCGAGTCCTGCCGCCTCCGGTGCTGGGCCGTGGACACCCCGTAGCCCCAGGAACTGGGCTTCTCCTTGAACACCCGACCGGTGTAGGGGGAAGACCGGGCTCGGCGTTGGGCAGGTAGAACCATCCCCGCTCCTAGCCGGCGTTGTTCGTCGTCATGGTGCAGGGGATGTAGTGGTCCTTGAACTGCCCCCGCAGGGCAAGCGACATCCCGCCGGCGCGCACCGCGCGGCGGGTCCTCGGCTCCGTCGTGGGCCGCGTGTAGAGCTCCGCGCGGAAGAGGTGTACCCGCAGTTCCCGCTGACGGGGATCCCCGTGGTACCCCTCGCGGACGCCCACGAACGTGGCCGCCTGCGAGATCACATTGGGCGCGAAGTTGTGCAGCTCCACGCCGTAGTAGTCGCACAGCGCCCGCATGAAGCGGTTCGCCGGCGCGTTAAAGCCCCGCTCGTGGAAGCGGATGAAGCTCACCACATAGCCCTCCGGCGGGTTGGGCGCGCGGTCCCCCGCCGGCGGCACTATCCACTCCGCCGGGCGCCCGTCCTCATTAGCCGTCAACTGGCCGGCGGTGACCTGCTCGGCAAGGGCCAGCCGGGTCACCGTCGACCGTTCCCAAGCGTACGGGTCAACGATCGTGAGGGGCTGAGGCGGCGCCATGAGGAAGGGCGAAGGGTGCGAAGAACGAAGGACAGGAAGAGGAGAAAAAAGCTCTAATGGCGAAGCCGCGCGGTGGCAGAGGCAAAGCGGGGAAGGAAGCACGGAGGGCTAAAATGGCGGAGCGCTAAGGTAAAAAACCACCGTTTCCCCTTCTCAGATTTATAAGCCGCGGGCGAGCTCTCCGGAGCGGATGTCCCACGCGCGTTAACTGCAGGGAATCTTTCTCTTCTCGCTGGCAAGTGGACCCCCACCACGACCTCGGCGGCCACGTCACCACAAACGGGCCATCATCACGGTGAAGACTGGCCAGGGCCGTGGCAGGCGGTCACGTCCGCCTGCCCACGCAGCCCACTACGCGCGCGCGGCCGCAATGCCTAAAAAGGCGCGCCCGCAATGCAAAAACCGCAGCCTCTACTATGGAGCATTAAATGCCCCGGTCCCTTGTGAAACAAGGAGAACCCTCGAGCGGCACGGACTCCTGGCTCGGGATGAATTCAGCCCTCGAGCGGGTGCAAGCGTGAGAAGACCGCCCCGAGGCCCGCCTGAAACAAAGTGAGCCTCGTGAGCACCCATGCCACGTAGCACCCTCGAGCGGCACGAGCCCCTGGCTCTAGACAACGTCAACCCTCTAATGGACATTTGCATGGGAAGGATGCCACGGGATCCGCTTGAAGTAAAGCAGGCCCCGCTGGCACCCTTGCCTCGCAAAACCCTCGAGCGGAGCGAGCCCCTGGCTCTAGACAATGTCTACCTTCTAAAGGGGCACAAGCGTGAGAAGGTCGCTCCGAATCCCGCCTTGAACAAGGCAGGCACCACGAGCACCCATGCCACGCTGTGCTGTTAACCAACGCCTCGAGGGTCGGCACGCCCAAACCACTCGACGGCCGCAACGCAAAGACGGGGCTGCCCAGGCGCCGCCCCGCACGGCCCTACTGATCAGAGGTTCGAAGCCTGACCCTCGACGGGTTCGAACAGGCGCCCCCGGATCGCGAGTCGTGGACGACGAGGGCACGCGCGTTCGAGCCGTTCCACGAGCCCATCGGCTCGAGGGTGCCCCACATGTCGTGTTCGAGAGCCAGCGAGGGCAGCTAGCCGGGGGATTCCACCGAGGGAGAGCTTCCGCGCCCTCGGTCCCTATCGAACGGGACCGAGCCCCACCTAGCAAGCCCACGCAAGCGCTTCAATGGATGTGTCTCCGGACCGCGCAGCCTACCCTTATCGAACGGGGCATGGGCGTCCACTCGAACCACCCGCTAACAGCTCGACGAGGAATCTGCAATTCGCGACCCGCTCGATGGGGGTTGCGGGGACCTCACCCTCCGTCCCGCGGAGGGACGACGAGGGCGCGTTAAAAAAAACAAGTCGTAAAGCTCTACCCGATCGCCTCGAACGGGCCCAGGCTCAGGGGCTTGACACACGGCTACACCTCCTTGAATTGCACCCGCCGGAGACAGTGCCAGCAGCGCGTGCGTCACCGAGGCCGGCTGCGATATCGCTGATGCCGGTTGAAACATGTGCCACGCCCTCTGATCATTTCTCACGGTTAACCCCTGCAGAAGCATCCACGCTCCTGCAGGGCTTTGGGGGCTAGACCCGCGGGTCCGCTGACGCGGCCCCACGGAAAGCGTTCACAAGACAAGGAGGGAAGAACGTCCTATCAGTAGGTTCCAGCATCTGCGGGAGCCTCAATGGCAAACCCACAGATGCTCGGGGGCTACTGTCGGGGACAGCCCTAGGGGTCCCCTTTAACAACCGGAAAATCCCCACTTAAAACCTGCAACAAAGCCAAAATACACTTTGCCTAACCGTGCAGGATACGGCCCACGCCGCAAAGGACCTCAACGGCCCACCAAGGTGGCCCTCTTGAAGATCCCCTCGAGCAGGTTTCGCCTCGCTCGAGGGTACACGCCTCTCTCGAGGGGGCTCCGTCCCGTTCGAGGGGGTGCGCTCTCCTCGAGCGGGGTCCGCCCTGCTCGAGGGTCCGCTCCCCCTCGGGCAGACTCCGCCTCACTCGAGGGCCCGCCTCGCCCTCAACCGGGGTCCGCTTCACTCGAGGGCGCCCCGCTCGCGTGCGCCTGCCCTCGTACGCTGGGCATTTAACGCCCTGACACCGGCGGGACAGTGCCATCATGCGCCCGAGGCTCGCGCCCCGGTGCCGCCGCACCAACTCCCCAGGAGGGAGCCCATCCCCATCACTGTGGGAAGGGACTGTGCAGCGCGGCCGGCGTCAGTCCCATGACGTCGTGCGCCTGCCCCAGTACGGCTAACGTGCCGAGCCCTCGAAGGGGGCCGGCTTCACCCTCGATTTGCTTTCTTGTGACCCTACAGAGTTAGGTGGAGGCGCTAGGCGGGAGGAACGCCATCCCTGCCACTGTTACGGCATGGCAGCCGTCTCCATGCGTGCAGGCGCACGCCCGGCGCTGTAGCAATAACTCCGGTACGGTGAAGCATATAGGAACGGGACGCCGTTTTACCTACCCCTGTACTCCGTACGGGCCAACGTCAGCAGCTCTCTCGAGCCTATCAAAGGACATCACCGCCATCTGCTGCCCTCCTACCCTTGAACCGCCACTGTTCGGGTACAAGATAGGTCATGATGGCCGAATCGCTGCAAGGATCGTCCGGACGGCCGCCCACTCTACAGCATAGCACGCGACGCCCCTTCACGTAGCTAGGTAGCGCGGCGTGCATGTAATTCGCTCCCCCCTTGATCTATAAAAGGGGGACGAACCCCCCTGCCGCGGGGGGACGACGGAGGAACACAGACACACCTCACAGGAGACAAGCAGCTCCACGCACTTGTCTTCTCATTCTCCCACAACATCTTCAGCCATACACCAGGGACTTGGAAGCCAGGCTTCCTCTCCCGCCTTGCTTGTAGCAGCCCCACTACAGGCACCCCCGGTGCTAAGTAATATAGTGCCTTGAGCACGCCACTGCTGGACGTATGGCCCCTTCGGCCGGAACCAGGATAAAACTCTGTGTCACTTGTTGCTTAGCATCGACCATTGAGGGATAGACCACGGCGCTTACTACTGGTTAGTGTCGGGACCACATTCCGCACCGACAGTGTTCCACCCTACGTGGCTAGCAAACCCTGTACTTGTAAAGAAAAAGAACGGGAAATGGCGGATGTGTATAGACTACACCAGTCTTAATAAAGCATGTCCTAAAGTTCCTTTTCCTTCACCAAGTATTGATCAAATTGTTGATTCAACGGCTGGGTGTGAGCTGCTTTGCTTCCTTGATGCCTATTTCGGGTACCATCAAATTAAGATGAAGGAGTCCGACCAGCTCGCGACTTGGTTCATCACACCATTTGGGATGTTTTGCTATGTCACGATGCCGTTTGGCCTCCGGAACGTGGGTGCAACGTACCAACGCTGCATGCAGCATGTTTTCAGAGACCACATCGGGCGGACCGTCGAGGCATACGTGGATGACATCGTCGTAAAAACCAGGAAGGCGGACGACCTGGTCGGTGACCTCAGCATTGCGTTCAGCTGCCTACGGGCAAACGGGGTAAAATTAAACCCCGAAAAATGTGTCTTTGGCGTGCCGCGAGGCATGCTCCTAGGATACATAGTCTCCCAGCGAGGCATCGAGGCTAACCCTGAGAAGGTCACGGCCCTTGAGCGAATGGGTCCAATTCGAGACCTCAAAGGGGTACAAAAGGTACTGGGGTGCCTTGCCGCCTTGAGCCGCTTCATCTCGCTGCTCGGCGAGAAGGGCCTGCCCCTCTATCGCCTCCTCAAGAAGCACGAGCGCTTCTCCTGGACCGCCGAGGCCCAAGACGCGCTCGACAAGCTGAAGGCATCCTTGACCCACGCCCCGATCCTCACGCCGCCTCAGGACGGCGAACCCCAGCAGTTCTACGTGGCCGTGACCACCCAGGTGGTCAGCACCGTAATCGTGGTGGAGCGCACGGAGGAAGGGCACGCCCTGCCGGTCCAGCGGCCGGTCTGTTACATCAGCGAAGTCTTGTCCGACACCAAGACGCGCTACCCTCAAGTCCAAAAGCTGCTGTATGCTGTGGTCCTCGCGCGGCGCAAGCTCCGCCACTACTTTGAGGCCCACCCCGTCACGGTGGTCTCCTCATTCCCGCTAGGAGAGATCATCCGCAATCCAGACGCGGCGGGCAGGATCGCCAAGTGGTCGGTGGAGCTGATGGGTGAGACACTCGCCTACGCCCCGCGCATGGCCATCAAGTCCCAGATCGTGGCGGATTTCGTCGCTGAGTGGATGGACATGCAGCTACCTCCGCCGCAGATCAGAGCAGAGTGCTGGACTCTGTATTTCGACGGTTCGGTGATGAAAACAGGGGCGGGCGCGGGCCTGCTCTTCGTGTCACCCCTCGGGGAGCACATGCGGTACGCGGTGCGCCTCCACTTCCCCGCGTCAAACAACATGGCTGAGTACGAGGCCCTCCTCTGCGGCCTCAAGATCGCCATCGAAATAAGCGTCAAGCGCCTCGACGTGCGGGGGGATTCGCAGCTCGTGATCGACCAAGTCATGAAAAACGCGAGCTGCCATGACGACAAGATGGAAGCATACTGCAAGGCTGTGCGGGCCCTCGAGGACAAGTTCTACGGCATCGAGCTCAATCACGTGCCCCGTCGGTACAACGAGGAGGCGGACGAGCTGGCCAAGATCGCGTCCGGGCGGATCACAGTCCCCCCGAACGTTTTTGCCCGTGATATCGCCCAGCCCTCCGTCACCCTCGAGCCTCACCCCTCGAGCCACGCGGAACCCTCGGGGGCTCCCTCGAATCCAGCAGGTGCGGAGCCCATGGATGAGTACCCCTCGAACGAGGCGTACGTGCTCTCCCTCCTCGAGGGGTACGGCGCCGATGAGGCCGATGTGATGGATGTCGAGCCAGCTCCCATTAGGGCGGATTGGCGCGACAAGTATGTCGCCTGGATGGCCCTAGGGGAACTCTCCACGGACCGGGCCGAGGCCAGGCGCATTGCCAGGGTGGCCAAGTCCTTCGCCCTCGTCGACGGCGAGCTGTACAAGCGCGCAGCTTCCGGCATCTTGCAGCGGTGCGTGCCTATTCCCGAGGGGCGCGAGCTCCTCCGGGACATCCACGCATGAATCTGCGGCCATCACGCCGCACCCTGCACCCTCGTTGGCAACGCATTCCGTCGAGGCTTTTACTGGCCCACGGCGGTCGCGGACGCCAGCGAGATCATGCGCACCTGCGAAGGGTGCCAATTTTACGCCCGAAAATCCAACCTCCCTGCTCACGTTTTGCAGACCATCCCCATAACATGGCCTTTCGCCGTGTGGGGGCTGGACATCGTCGGGCCCCTGCGAAAGGCGCCCGGGGCCTTCACTCACCTGTTGGTTGCGATCGACAAGTTTTCCAAGTGGGTAGAAGTGCGCCCCATTACGAATCTCAGGGCAGAGCAAGTGGTGACGTTCTTCACCGATATCACCCTACGTCGTGGTAAAAGTGCTCAAGCCCGGCACGTACAAGCTGGCCAATGAGGATGGCGAAGAACTCACCAACGCTTGGAACATCCAACAGCTACGTCGCTTCTACCCCTAGCTAGGATTTCCAAGTATTTTGTTGTAAAATCACGTAACCAGCACCCCAGTTGGTGACAACCGTGTAAACATCATCAGTTTAATAAAAAGGGTAACTAGGCTTTCCCCTGAAACCCAAGTTACCCTCGGGGGCTACTACGGGGGGCATCCCCCCCAAAATGGTCCCATTTTCGCGCAAAAATGAAACAACTCATGTGCGCTAAGTATGTTTCTACTTCGTCCTCGAGCAAAGATTCGAACAGGGCGCAGACAGCCTAGCGGAAGGGGCGCGTGAGCCAGAGATAGCCCACGCCTCTGCGAGGATACGACCCTTCTCTCTTGCCTCCAACCCAGCAGGCCACCCGCGAAAATCGAACTCCCCTAACTAGAATTTACTCAGGAAGAAGGAAAAACAAAAAAGCGCGATAAAGCAAAAGACATCATTTCGCTTTAACAAATGTTCGAAGCAAAGTAATCTGTTTATTTACAAGGTCGCACGGCCAGCACACTAATACATAAACAAAAAGGGCCTAGCGCTCAGCTGTCTTCAGGCTGGAGGAGCGGCGGCATCAGCAGCATCTGGGAAGAGGAACTCCTCGAAGGCCTCGGCAAGCGCCTCGGCGGCGTCGGCGGCTAACGCGTCCACGCGCTCCATCGCCACCTCGTCCTCGACACCCTCGGGGACGACGTAACCCTCCGCCACCACCTCGAAGTTGATCTCGTAGTGAGACCGCACCACTCCGAGGGCCTTCTGGACGCCGAGATGCAGCGCACGGCGCACGCGCCGGTGACGTGGCCGCCAAGGGCGCGGCGGCGGCCGGCCGGCGAGCTCCCGGCCCGCGCCTCGCCCTCTTCCACGCCCCGGCAGGTCTCAAGGGCCGCAGTGCGCAACTCCAGCAGCTCCTGCTCGGAGGAGTTGTAGGAGGTCAGCAGCGCCTCGGCCCGCTCAGCCGCGTGCCCCAGCGCGATGCGCAAGCCTGAAGTTGCCCGGCAAGAAAGAAGTCAGAAAAGGGTGCGAACCCTCTAAGAGAAAACCAGCAAAACAGGAATCAAACAGCGACTTACCTTCGACTTGCTTCCTCTCCACCTCGAGGGCGCAGTGCCCGGCCTCGACCGCCTGCTCAAGGCCCGTGAGGGTCTCGCCTTGCTCCTGGAGGGCCAGCTCCTGGCTCGCGCTCGTGATACCGAGCACCATCAGCTCGCCCTCGAGCTTGGAGAACTCGGTGTTACGGTCCTCCAGCGACTTCTGCGCCGCCTCGCGAGCGACGTGTTCCCGCTCCAGTGCCGACCGGGCGTCGGCAAGGGCGGCCGCTCCCGCCGGAGGCGCCCCTCGGCCCCTTGGCGGGCGGTACGCTCCCCAGGAGCTGGTCCTCCGCAACGGCGAGCGCCGCGACCTTGGCGTCGAGGGCGGCCTTCAGATCGTCGGCCTCCTTGGCCTTCTGCTCGAGCGCGCGCGCCCGCTCCTCGGCCCCGGCTCGCCGAGCTCCGCGCCCCCGGAGCAACGAGTGGAGCTCCAGGTTGTCGTTGCGGACGCCGGCCACCTCCGTCTCCCAGTTGGCCGCCAGGGTGCGCATCCTCTCCAGGTCCGCCCGCGCCTGCCGCAGCGCCTCATCCCGGTCGATGAGGGCTGTGCAAACCCGCTCGAGGGTGGAGGGGTGCGCCGGGTCCTGCCTTGCGCTCTCATGGAGCTGATCGCGCAGGGCCATGGCCCGGTATGACAGCCAGCCGTCCGGAGTCCTCAGGGCGTCGGCGAGCGCGTCGAAGGCGTTGCACTGCTCCCGGAGCTGGAGGAGCTCGGCGCTCACCTGGTCGAAGGCGCCGTACTTGTCAGGGGCGCGGTGCTCGAGCTCCTGTCACCAACAAACAAAGACCTGTGAGCGTCATGCTGCAAGGATCACACACAAAAACGAGAAAACAAAGAAAGCACGTGACGATACCCCACCTGGAAGACGCGCCACGCAGGGCCGCCATGGATCCGCAGCGCCTCGTTCAACGCTCGGTCAAGCGCGGCGCCATGGTTGCGGAGCTCTCCCCATAGCTCCTGCTCCCCCTGGGCGTCGGCGAACGCAGGCGGGTCGCCAGCGAACCCCTCTCGGGCGAGCGGCCGGCGCGGGGAAGATGAGGCCTCGGCACCGTGCCCTCGGCCTCCTGCCACCATGTGGCCCTCCCGCCGCCCTCACGAGTGCCCCCTCTTGGGGGTTAGGGGACAGCGCGGGGAAGCTCACCCACCGGTCCCACCCGGGCGGCGGGGGAGTCGTCGTCCGGGATCTCCACCACCGCCGCCGGGAGCCGCCGGCGGGTGCCGCCCCTCGCGTCGCCTCCGTCGACGCCTCCGCCCGCACCTCCGTAGCCGCGGGCTCCCGCCGCGGAGCCGCGGCCACCGCTTCCCGCCGCGCCCCCGCGTCCACGGGCGCCCGACCGCCCTCCTCGGCCGCCACCGCTTCTGCGCCTCCACCACGGCGGCCGTTGCGGGGCGCGCCTCCACCACGGCCGCCGCCGCGCGGCCGCGCCTCCGCCACGACCGGCGCCGCCGCCGCTCCTCGACGGCCGCCGGCCGCGGCGCGGCGGACTCATCCGCCGGCGGTGGCCTCGGGGCCTCGGCCCGCGCCCCGCGAGCTCTCGCCCGCCACGGCCGCCGCGCCGCCCCCGCCCGGCGCCGCGCCCGGACGAGCACCGCCGGGTGGGAACGGACGCGTCTGCCCTCAACACCTTGGCCGGTGCGAGGGGAGGCACGGTCGGCACCACCCTGCGCAAACACGAACGAACGGTCAGATTCCTGGTTGTCAGAAACGCAATCCTGCAAAGGACCAAGTCCCTCACCTCGAAGAAGAGAAGGCGCGCTTCCTCTTCCTCGAGGTCCCGGCAGACAACGTCGCCTCGGCCGGCGCGGCCACCGCCGCACCTCCAGCCGTCTCCACCGCGCGCGCGGCCCCGCCCCGCACGCGAGTGCGCCCGTCGCGCGCACCTCCGTGGCGCGCGCGCGCACCTCCGCGGCCCGCGCCGCCCCCGTCGTCGATTGCCTAGCGGCGGGCGCCTCCGCGCCCGCCCCGCAGCGACGTCGCTCTTCTTGGCCGCCGGAGCTGGCTCCGGCGACGGGGGTGCAGGTTCCCACCTATCAGGGAGACCCTGCCCCCCGGTTTCTTCCTCCTCTTCCTCCTCTGAGGACGAGTACTCCTCGGTTCCGGGGGAAGAGAGCCCCTGCTGCTCACGCAGCCGGTACTCTTCGTACCTCCGTTCGCGACGCTCGCGGTGTCGCCTTGCGCGCTCCTTCTTGCGCGCCGCCCGCTCCCGCTCCCGTTGCCGCGACGCCCGACCAAGCGCGCGAGAGTCGGGAGTGGGCGGATTAGACTTCGCGGCCCTCAGGCTCACAATCTACAAGCAGAACATTGAAGCGCGTCAGCAACCTAGAGTATCAGCAAGGTCAAGAGCGGGATCAAGAGTTCCACTTACCAACGGGCCGGTGGGGAGCATCTCGAGGTCCCACACAGACCGGTCGCTGCACAGCAACCGGGCGTCGACGGCGCTCCGTGCCCGTGTGGCCACATACTCCAGCAGGAGGGGGCTCGGGAGCATCCGCGACCTCGCCAGCGCGATGGGGTTCGCCGTCTCCGTCATCTCGTAGATGCAGAGCGGCCTCTCCATCAGGGGGACGACCGCCGGTGGTGGAGGAAGGCGAGGACGGTCGCCACGGTCAGCCCGCGCGCCGCTAGGTTCCTCAGCGCGGCCAGGACCGAGTCCAGCCGCCTCCGATGCGAAGGCGGGGACACGCCGTGGCTCCAGGAGTCGGGCCTCTCCCGGAGCACCAGGCCGGTGTAAGGGGGGGGGCGGGCTCGGCGTTGCGAAGGTAGAACCACCCCCGCTCCCAGCCGGCGTTGTTGGTCGTCATGGTACAAGAGATGTAGTCATCCTTGTACTGCGCCCGCAAGGCGAGCGACATGCCGCCGGCGCGCACCGCGTCGCGGGTCCTCTGCTCCACCGTCGGCTACGTGAACAGCTCCGCGCGGAAGAGGTGTATCCAGATATCCCAATTCACTGGGATCCCTAGATACCCCTCGCAAACGCCCACGAATGTGGCCGCCTGCAAAATCGCGTTCGGCGCGAAGTTGTGCAATTCCACGCCGTAGTGGTGGCGGAGCGCTCGCATGAAGCGGCTCGCCGGTGCCGCGAAGCCGCGCTCGTGGAAGCGGGTGAAGCTCACCACGTAGCCGCTCGGCGGGTTGGGCGTGTGGTCCCCGGCCGGCGGCACGATCCACTCAGCCGGCCGGCCCTCCACGTTCGCCACGAGCTGACCGGCGGATACCAGTTCACCCAGAGCCAGCCGCGTCATCGTGGAGCGCTCCCACGCGTACGGATCGCGACGACGAGAGGTGGAAGAGGCACCATGAGGAAAGGCAAGGAAGCCGGGAACGAAGAACAGCAAGGAGGAGGAGAACTCCAAAGATGAAAAGGCGCCACGGCGACGAGAACGAAACAGAGGCAGGAGCACGGGGGCAAGGATGGCGATTGCTAAGGTAAAAATCGCCGTTTTCCCTTGTCCTCAGATTTATAAGCCGCGGGCGTGCTCTCTGGAGCGCACGTCCCGCGCGCATTAACTGCAGGGGAATCTTTTCTCGCTGACGGGCGCGCCCCACCACGACCATGGCGGCCACGCCACCGCAGACGGGCCATCATCACGGCGTAGAACAGGGAGGGCCGTGGCAGGCGGTCACGTCCGCCTGCCCACGCCGCCCACTACGCACGCGGCCATGGCGCCTAAAAAGGCGTGCCCGCGACGCGAAGCCGCAGCCTCGACTGCGAAGCATTAAATGGCCCGGCCCCTTACCAAGTAAGGAGGACCCTCGAGCGGCGCGAGCCCCTGGCTCAGGAAACTTCAACCCTCGAAAGGGTGTAGGCGTGAGACGGTTACCTCGGGGCCCGTTTGGGACAAGACAGGCACCGCTGGCACCGATGCCGCACCGCTTACTGATCAGCGCCCCGAGGGCTGACGCGGTCAGACCCCTCGAGGAGTCACAGATGCCAAGACGGGAGCACTTAGGCGCCACCCCGCACCGCTTACTGATCAGCGCCTCGAGGGCTGACGCGCTCAGACCCCTCGAGGAGTCGCAGATGCCAAGACGGGAGCGCTTAGGCGCCACCCCGCACCGCTTACAGATCAGCGCCCCGAGGGCTGACGCGGTCAGACCCCTCGAGGAGTCACAGATGCAAAGACGGGAGCACTTAGGCGCCACCCCGCACCACTTTACTGATAAGTGCCCCGAGGGCTGACACGGTCCGACCCCTCGAGGAGTCGCAGATGCCAAGACGGGAGCGCCTAGCCGCCACCCCGCACGACCCTATTGATCAGAGGTTCGAAGCCTGGCCCACAACAGGTTCGAACAGGCGCCCCAGATCACCAGAGTTAGGGACGACAAGGGCACACGCATTCGAGCCATTCCTCGAGCCCGCCAGCTCGAGGGTGCCCCACATGTCTTGTTCGAGAGCCAGCGAGGGCAGCTAGCCGGGGGGATCCCACTGAGGGAGAGCTTCCGCGCCCTCGGTCCCTAGCGAACGGGACCGAGCCCCACCTAGCAAACACACGCAAGCGCTTTAATGGACATGTCTCTGGACCACGCAGCCTACCCTTATCGAACGGGGCATGGGCGTCCACTCAAACCACCCGCTAACAGCTCAACAAGGAATCCGCAATCCGCGACCCGCTCGATGGGGGTTGCGGAAACCTCACCCTCCGTCCCGCGGAGGGAAGGCAAGGGCGCGATAAAAAACAAGTAGTAGAGCTCTACCCGATCGCCTCGAACGGGCCCAGGCTCGGGGGCTCGACACACGGCTACACCTCCTGGATTGCACCCGCCGCAGGAAGTGCCAGTAGCGCGTGCGTCGCCGAAGCCGGCTGAAACATTGCCGACGCCGGTTGAAACATATACCACGCCCTCTGACCAAATCTCGCGGTAAACCCCTGCATGAGCACTCACGCTCCTACAGGGCTTCGGGGGCTAGATCCGCGGGTCCGCTGACGCGGCCCCACGGAAAGTGTTCGCAAGCCAGGAGGGAAGGACGTCCTATCAGTAGGATCCAGCATCTGTGGGAGCTTGGCCGGCGAACCCGCAGATGCTCGGGGGCTACTGTCGGGGACAGCCCTAGGGGTCCCCTTAAACAACAGGGGAAACCCCACTTAAAACCTGCAAAAAGCCAAGGCTAAACACGTCTCACTTAAACACGCATGGCGTGGCCCACGCCGCGTCGGCCCCGACGGCCCGCCAAGGCGGCCCACTCGAAGATCCCCTCGAGCAGGCTCCGCCTCGCTCGAGGGCGTTCCGCGCGCGCACGCTTGATCCCGTACGCGGGTACGGGCATTTAATGTTCTGACAATAGCAGGGTGGCGCCATCATGCGCCTGGGGCTCGCACCCCGGTCCTGTCGCACCAACTCCCTAGGAGGGAACCCATCCCCGCCACTGTGGGGAACTGTGCGGCATGGCAGGTGCCAGCCCCGTGACGCTGCGCCGCCTACTCCAGTACGGCTAACGCGCCGATCCCTCGAAGGGGGCCGGCCGCACCCTCGATTTGCTTTCCCGTGATCTCACAGGGTTAGGTTGCGGCGTTAGGCCGGTGGGGGGCCATCCCTGCCACTGTTAACGGTGTGGCGGCTGCCCCCGCGCCTACAACCCCACGCCGGGCGTTGTAGCAACAGCTCCGGCACTGTAAAGCATGCGGGAACGGGGCGCCGCCATACCTGCCACTGCATCACGTACGGATCGACGTCAGCAGCTCCCTCGAGCCCGCTTGCAGACATCACGGCAAGACCGTCGCACCCCTACCCTCGAGGATACCACTGTTCGGGTACAAGATACGCCATGATGGCCAAGATCGCTGCAAGGACCGTCAAGGCGGCCGCCTACTCTACGGCGCGGCGCACCACGCTTCCCTATGTAGTCGAATATTGCGGCATACATATAATTCGCTCTCTCCTTGGCCTATAAAAGGAAGGCGAACTCCCCCGCCGCAGGGGACAAGACAGAGGACACAAGACAACGGACACCGAAGAACACACAACACACGCATTTCCCACAACATCTTCAACCACTTCACAGGGACTTGGAGGCCACTCCTCCTCTCCCGCCTTGCTTGTAGCAGCCCCACTACAGGCACCCTGGTGCCGAGCAATATAGTGCCCCGAGCACA
The DNA here is from genome assembly GCA_947561735.1 of Cenchrus americanus. NCBI lineage: Eukaryota > Viridiplantae > Streptophyta > Magnoliopsida > Poales > Poaceae > Cenchrus > Cenchrus americanus. The sequence goes on from OX387242.1 coordinate 198,168,423, forward strand.
CCACTGCTGGACGTACGGTCCCTGGCCGGAACCAGGATAAAACTCGTGTCATTAGTTGCTTAGCATCGACCATTGAGGGAGAGACCTCAGCGCTTACTACTGGTTAGTGTCGGGACCATATTCCGCACCGACAATTACCAAAAATTAAAGAAGTGTTTCTTATGCATATCAGCGCCTATCCTGGTCCATTGGACCCACATGTAAGTGTTGGATGCTAGGAAATTAGATATTAGAGAAAATAACAAAGACTAGCTATGGATTCAAATTAAATGCATACAAAAATAAATAAGCCTCAAAATGATCCAAACATTCTCGTGCATGCTCTCTGGTCCTAAACAACCCTAAAGAACCAGCATATTTACCTAGAAATTCTACTGATCTCACTTCATTAATTTGCAAAGGAAACATGCACAAATTAAGAATAAATATTTCTACTAAGCCAAAAATCAAGATTAATTTACAAGATCTGTATTTTGATATCACAAGATAGTGTGCACAAGTTGAGCTCAAAAATATAAATATATTTAGCAAGAAAAATCATCTAGGTAGTTTCTGCAGAAATGGGAAGCAATTTGTTTAACAAGATCCACTGCATACCTTTGTGCAATTTTTGCTAAAGGATCTAGTCCTAACAAGATACACAACATATCCAAAATTTAGATACAGAGGAGTTATAGATTTAAAGTTATGACAGATCTAAGTATTTCACATTTGTATTTTTCCTGTTAAAAATATTTAGAAACCAGCCATGTGCAAATAACAAAAGTGGCAGGATTTCTCTCCCTGAACCCAACAAAATTGATTTGGAATTTGTCTGATTTTTCTACGAATTTCTAGAAATTTTCTAAGGCCCTGGACTGATTTGCAAGAAAACTTAGATAGGGTTCCTTACACCCAGGCCCTGAAATTAACGCGAGGCACCCTAGAAAGAATTCAATCAACGCAATCAGGCCCTTGTCCGGGTAGGGCGGCATGGGCGCGGCCAGCTCCGGCGAGCCGGTGGCGGCCGCCGCCGGGCCGCCGACCGGACGCGACCAGGAGCTCACCTAGGGGCTGTAGGTGGCCGACGTTGGGGTGGAGAAGCGGTCGGCGACGGGTTTCGGCGGCGGCCTGCGGAGGTGGCCGCGGCGGCTCGGGGAAACATGGCTAGGGAGCAATGTGTTGGGCAATAAGAGAGCTGGGGAGGTTGGCGGGTGTCAAAGGGTGCTACCAGAGTAGTTGGTCGGCGGCGAGCACGAGCGGAGAGCTCTAGCTCCATGCGGCGGCGGCAATGGCAGGGAGGAGGACACGGTGGCGCGCGGAGGGGGAGCAAGCGGCTTTTATAAGCGGCTCGGGGTGTCCGTGGGTGACAGTGGATGACGGCGGAGATGCCCGCCGTGCTATGGCGGCTCGGGCAACGCGCGTACGGCGGTGACGCCGCCGACGGACCGCCGGTCCGTGGCGCGTGCGCGCGTACGGCGCGCGGGCGGGTGCGGACTCGGCGTGCCTAGGGGTGGGGGAACGCGTTGGGGAGCGAGCGGCTCGGGCGGCGCGCGCCTTGGGGCGTGCGCGGCCTCGGGAGGCGTGGGCGCGGGTGCCGGGGCCGGCGGTGCGCGGCCGGCGACGGGTGGCGCGCGGGGCGCGCGACGTCGCGGCGTGCAACGCTCTATCCCAAATCATTTTACTGGTGCTGTCTTTGAAATAAAATTGCTCTAATTTTTTGTATAGAAGTCGACTAAGTGATGAATACCAAAGTTGTAGATCTAGCTACCCTTGACAATTTCTACAAAGGCTATATAGGGTTTTTCTGCACAGAATTTGAATTATTTGAATGCCAAAATTGAATGTCAGCCTCTCTTGGCCAACAGTAATTTTTGTCTTGCAAATGATCTCTCAAGGTTTTCCACTCCAAATTTGAAATGCTAATCCACATGAATGTTGTGTCCCTCATCAAGATGGACAACTTTCATAAAAGTAGAATTTTAAGTGTTTAGGTGAATTTTGGAGAACGCGGCAAAAGTTCCGGCAGACACCTGTGGACACTAGGGTGACAAGGGGTTTGACCAAGCCTTTGACCATGGGTTGGCCCCACAAGTGTGTTTACAAGTCAAGAGGGGTCACTAGGGGAGGTTAGTGAGTTTTTCGAGGTGATGGCCCAGGTTGACCGTGATTTGACCACTGTTGACTACTTTGACCGGCTGTTAGGGTTAATTAAAAACCTGGGGCGTCACAGGATCCATTCAATACGTCGTGTCCATCATAGGTCTAGTCACGAATACCTTCGCGTAGTGACTGTACGAGAGGAGGGAAGGGCGAAACCGTGGTCACAACCCCTGATAGATTAGATTGGTTTTCTTGTTTAAAGCGATTGCATGCTCTAGTATCGTGGACACATGGGCGAGTGTCTCCTATCTTGATTGCTTAGTCATTCTCTCAAGTGTAGTTTAGTCGTTTTCTATTTTAATCATAGTTAGGGTTTGAGTAGCTAGTGTGTAGAGGTAGATCAAACGCTTGTAATCCCCTTGCTCCGCGGATTGACAAGAACCTTGGAAATCCCGTGGTGAAAAAGGTGTGGGTCCGTACGCTTGCGGATCGTAGAGGGATACGTCTTTTATCCGTCAACAAGCCCCTTTTTCTGGCGCCGTTGCCGGGGAGCAAGCTAGTTTACATCGTTTGGTTTGCATTTAACTTAGTTTTATATTTATTTTACCTTTTATTTGCTATATCTAACACATATTATCTAGAAAACCACTTTGTTTGTTTTTGTTTTTGTTTTTCTCTTGTTGTCTAGATGGCGTTCGTCAATCAACCCGTGGAAGAACCGGAGAAATCACTAAGGGACTACTCTAGCCCTCGATGTGAAGACATAAGAGTACAAGAGTCAGATTCGAAGCTTGAAGCGACCAAGTATGAGATTAAATCCAAGATCATCGAGATGGTGGTGGCAAACCCGTTTGAAGGGATGGTTACGGAGAACCCATATAGACACATAAGGCATTTCATGACGCTATGCAACACGGTGCGTCAAGAAGGAGTTCCCGATGAATGGTTCAAATGGAATCTCTTTCCATACTCACTTGCCGGTGAAGCAAAGACGTGGTACTCATTTGCATCCTTCGAAGTTGAAGGCAATTGGAACAAGTTGACAAAGAAGTTTTGCGAGAAGCTTTCATGCATCTAAGGAGGCAAGTGATCACTTTCATGCAAGGAGAAGACGAAGGGATAGACAAAGCTTGGAATGGGTTTAATGAGTTAATCGAACAAGGACCAAGACTCGGCTTCTCCGGTGACGTACTCTTGCATTCATTTTTCTTTTCCCTAACCCCTAGTTGCATGCAACACGTCCAAATGTCTGCAGGTGGGGATCTCATGGAGAAAACACTCACAGAAGCCGCCCAACTTCTACAAAAAATTAGTAAAGCAGCTGCCATACGAAGAGATTGGGAAATAAGACTTGCGGAAGAGCCGGAATATAATTCAAGGATGAAGAAGTGTGCTGAATTTTCTAAAGATACAACCCCCAAAGTCACAAAAGAGGAGACAATCCCGGAAAAGCTTGAAGAAGAACACATCAAGTCAAGAACTACCCCGAGCGTTGACTTCGCCATATCAAATGAAACAAACAAGAGAAGTATGTCAAGCACGAAGCCACTAAGGGAGTTCGAACCAATGGATTGGGTTCCTATTGATTACGGAGAAGTATTCGACAAGAGAAGACCTTTCCCTAATCAAAAGGGGGTGGCAAGAGCATTGGAAGTGGATTTCCCACCGAAGAAGAAAGCGAAAGATTCATACGACCTTGAAACCACTGGTGAGATCTTTCAAAGGCTCTTTGGAGATGATGAAGTGGATCCAGAACACATAGCCGAGGTGAAGAGAATCATGGGGATCAAGCCCAAAGCATCACCATACACTCGCCTCGCCGAAGTTTATGTGATAGGATCCGATGAAGAAGAGAAGATGGCACGACACTTGAGTTGCGAGATCAATGGAGTTCAATGCAAGGCTTTATGTGACATCAGAGCCCAAGTAAGTGTCCTATCTTCTAAAATTTGCAATAAAGTTCAAGACCACAACCTAGACTTAGCTCCAACATCAACAAAATTAATTATGGGAGATGGTAGAACTATTAGACCACTAGGTATTGCTTGCAACATGAAAGTAAAAATCTCTGGAAAATGTATACAAACCGATTTCTTTATTATTGATGCTTACCATAGTAATCATGATCACACAATCCTAGGTAGGCCCTTTCTTAAATTGGTTGATGCCGTGTTGGATGCCGGAGAAGGCAAAGTAACAATGAACCTTAATGGAAAGAAGTACACATATAACTTTCTTCGCGTTTCTAAACACCTTACACCCTTTCCTCCCGAAGACGAATAAGTAGAGGAGGTAGATAGTCTTTATTTTGTTGAAACCCTTAGAGACCCTCTGCAAAGAGCGATGGAAAATCAAATTAGTAATCAACAAGATGAAGAACTAGAAGAAGCAACAAAAGGCTTAGAGTCGCATGATGGAAGCGTGGAGGAAGAAAAATTCGAAGACATAGGAGAGATTAAACCCGAGGAGCCACAAGTGCCCGAGGTAGACCTTAAACCTTTGCCCAAAGGAATAAAGTATGAATTTTTGGGCCCAGACAAGACTTATCCAGTCATTGTGAGCAACGAGTTGAGTCCCGAAGAAAATGAGAAGATGCTGATTTTATTGAAAAAATATAGGAAGGTGATTGGATATTCAATCAATGATCTCAAAGGTCTTAGCCCAACCTTTTGCACTCATCGTATACCATGAAGACCAATGTAAGCCTGTAGTGGACCACCAAAGGAGGCTAACTCATGCCATGCGAGAGGTAGTAAAGAAAGAGGTCATCAAGTTACTTGATGCCGGAATCATCTACCCGGTTCCGCATAGCGAGTGGGTGAGCCCGGTACATGTGTACCAAAGAACAGAGGTTTAACCGTGGTGAAGAATGAGAAGAACGAGTTGATACCACAAATAACCATGACCGAGTGGCGGATGTGTATCGATTATCGTAAGCTTAACAAAGCGACGAAGAAAGATCACTCCCCCCTACCGTTCATCGACGAGATGCTCGAGAGATTAGCAAACCACGCTTATTTTTGCTTTCTCGATGGGTACTCGGGGTTCATGCAAATTCCCATTCATTCGGACGATCAACACAAAACAACGTTTACATGCCCTTATGGAACGTTTGCATATAGAAGGATGCCCTTCGGTCTATGCAACGCTCCGGCCTCTTTTCAACGTTGCATGATGGCCGTATTCTCGGAATTCATCGAAGAAATTGTTGAGGTGTTCATCGATGATTTTTCCGTTTACGCGAAAATGTTTATGGATTGCTTGGCAAACTTGGATAAGGTCCCCGCGAGGTGTGCAGAGGTAGACTTGGTGTTAAATTGGGAAAAGTGCCACTTCATGGTTAAGCAAGGCATAGTGCTCGGACATGTTATATCCGAGTGAGGCATTGAAGTGGACAAGTCTAAGGTAGAGACGGTTGAGCAACTCCCACCTCCGACGGATGTTAAGTCCTTGAGGAGCTTTCTAGGCCATGCCGGATTTTATAGAAGATTTATTAAGGACTTCTCAAAGATCACTAAGCCTTTAACACATCTCCTTCAAAAGGATGTGGCTTTTGACTTTGATGAGAAGTTCCTAGCGACATTCTGGACCTTGAAAAGTGTGTTGGTGAGTGCTCCCATTATTCAACCTCCAGATTGGAGCCAACCTTTCGAGATCATGTGTGACGCAAGTGACTACGCCGTAAGCGCAGTTTTGGGTCAAAGAAAGGAAGGCCGAGTTCACGCCGTTTACTACGCTAGCAAAACTCTTAATGGGGCACAATTAAACTATGCCACTACGGAAAAGGAGTTGTTAGCGGTGGTGTTCGCTTTCGAAAAATTCAAATCTTACATCGTGAACTCGAAGGTCATTATTTACACCGATCACGCAGCCATCAAGTATCTCTTGGCTAACAAGGATGCTAAACCAGGGTTGATTCATTGGATCCTTCTTCTTCAAGAATTTGATGTTGAAATTCGTGATAAGAAGGGAGTGGAGAATGTTGTGGCCGATCATTTGTCTAGGATGAATCATGGACAAGATGATAAAGAGCCCATAGAAGATAAGATAAGAGATGACCACCTCTATCGAGTGCTCGATAAATACACTTGGATGATTGATATCATTCGAGCGATTCGGAAGATGCCTCTCGATCATCTGGATAAAAACTCTCAAGAGAAGATAATCTCCGAAAGTAAGAAGTACTTTTGGGATGCACCATACCCTTTCAAACTTGGCAATGATTGGGTCATGAGAAGATGTGTTCCAAGAGAAGAGAGTGTAGAAATCTGAGAAAGTGCCACTCAGCGGAGTACGGTGGACACTACAGCCATTTTTGAACCCAAGCAAAAGTATGGTCAAGCGGATTCTATTGGCCGGAGATGCATGAAGATACTAAATGATATGTTGCATCATTCCCCGAATGCCGAAGAACCGGAAACCTCTCTCAAAGAAATTCTATGCCTTTGAAATACAATCTACAAATCGATTTATTCGATGTGTGGGGTATAGACTTCATAGGCCCTATCAAAAACTCACACGGATATGAGTATATTCTAGTCATGGTTGATTATGTATCCAAGTGGGTACAGGCCATGCCATGTCGTAAAGCTTCCACGGAGGAGTCCATTACTATGATCAAGAACGTGATTTTTCCTCGTTTCGTTACACCGAGAATCTTGATAAGCGATCGAGGAACTCACTTCTTGATAACCGAGAATCTTGTCCAAGTTGGGAATTGAACATAGGGTCTCTACGGCCTATCACCCACAAACCAACGGACAAGCGGAAGCATCAAATAGGCAATTAAAAAACATCCTCAACAAAACCATAGAGAAGGGAGGCAAAGATTGGTCAAAGATATTAGATGGAGCTTTGTGGGCTTATCGAACGGCGTTCAAGTCACCGATAGGTATGAACCTTTATCAATTCGTCTATGGAAAAGCTTGCCACCTTCCGGTTGAGTTGGAACATAATGCCTATTGGGCGATTAAAGAGATGGACCTTGATCACGATGCCGCAGTGGTGAAACGAAGAATTCAAATAAGCGAGCTAGAGGAGGTGAGGTTGAAAGCTTACGAAAATGCAAGAATATACAAAGGGAGAATTAAAAGGTGGTATGATAAAAGGTTGAAAAACAAAGAGTTTAAAGAAGGAGATAAGGTCCTCCTCTACAATTCGAGATTTAAAACCTTCGGAAAAGGGAAATTGCAAAGCAAGTGGGACGGACCTTATGTTGTGCATTCGGTACTCTCCAACGGAGTGGTAACCATTATGGATTTGAAAGGCGATCAATTTATAATGAATGGTCAACGGCTTAAGGTTTACTACAAACCCGACATTGTGCCCCTTCACCATGTCGATGTCTTCACCATGGAAGAAGAGCCCGAACGTCCCGCCTATGACGAAAAACAAGACATGGATTTTTGTAAATAGTTTTTCTTTTAATTTTCCGGAGTTTCTCACGAAGATTTACTGGGCCAACTTTTTCCCATGGGCTAAGAAGGCGAAAAAAGGGCGGTACATGGAAAACCGACCTGACCCGGCCCCCGAGACAGGGTGGGCCGGCTGGCCCAGTCCGACCGGCCTAGGTGGGTCCCGGCGGTTCGCCCCGGTTTTTGCCTGATTTGCTCCTTTTCAACTTCCTACTTCGGTCGGAAAATTTTAAGGGAAGTTTGAATAAGGAAATTGGGGTTCCTAGGGTTTTCCTCTTTGGACTATTTATTTGGCCGAATTGGGAGCTCAGGAATTCATCCCAGCGAGCAATATTTTGCACCCATGTTGTCCCCGAGGAGCTTAGAGTTGAAGCAAGGCACCAAGGAGCCATCAATGAAGGAGGTGAAGCGATGCGAGCTCAAGCTACCCGTATTAAAGATAAAGGATTGACTAACTTGTGAAGAAAGATTTAGCGGAACATGATTACAACGCCTTGGACGAAGTTCTTTTACGAGTACTTGCTCGAGGACGAGCAAGAGCTAAGCGTGGGGGAGATGTCGACGGTGTATTTTGGTGCACCAAACATGTTCATTACACTTTGGTTTGGATTTAATTATGGAACTAACCCGCCACTAGGCACACTAATCATATAACAAGTTCATCTATTTGCATGCATTTAGAAGTGTTGTGTTTATGCAGGAAAACATGGACATAAAGGATGGATTCACAACAAGTTCAAAGGAGAATTTACGGAGTCTTATTCGTGTTCATGAGCTTGATGAAATCACTTCCAATGGGGGCAAGGACCGAAGTGCTACGTAGGAACACCCCCGGGGATTAAAGCGTAAAAGATCGAACTTCATGCGCGGAGAACCTCCATCTTGGACGCGAGCATGACATCATCAAAATCATGCAAGTGGTGGGGGCGGCAAAGTGCATAATCACCTGAGGACCCACGGGAGCGAAGGGGTGACCGAACCGGGCTGAATTGGATATGGGCCGGTCGGCCCAGGCCGGCCGGCCCAGCCCAATTCCGGCGTTGGTTCGGCCCGCCTTTCCTTGCACCCGAAAGATCTTCAACCCTAAAACCCTGGAGGCGCCGCCATTCACAGGGAGAGAGCCATTCGCACCAGGAGGCCATCCACAAGCTAGAGAGAGGAGGGAGATCTCCGGAGCGAGATCAACCACCTCGAAGGAAGCACCCACAAGTGGAGAAGGAAGACACCGTCGGAAGGGTGACCATGATCAACGGTGCTATGTCTAGCACCTTGATGGGGTAATCTCCTTATTCGTCCATGGGTTGTAATCGATCTTGAAATGTAATCGTACTTTGTTGGATTATCTATCTATTACCTTGTGTTGAATATAATTTAATGCTTAAGGTTATCTACCATGCCGTAAAGGGAGTAAAGCTCCAATGCTACCTTGGATCCTTTCAATACGCCGTTTCCATCATAGGTGTAGTCACGAATACCTTCGCGTAGTGACAGTATGAGAGGAGGGAAAGGGAGAAACCGTGGTCACAACCCCTGATAGATTAGATTGGTTTTCTTGTTTAAAGCGATTGCATGCTCTAGTATCGTGGACCCATGGGCGAGTGTCTCCTATCTTGATTTCTTAGTCATTCTCTCTAGTGTAGTTTAGTTGTTTTGTAGTTTAATCATAGTTAGGGTTTGAGTAGCTAGTGTGTAAAGGTAGATCAAATGATTGCAATCCCCTTTCTCCGCGGATTGACAAGAACCTTGGGAATCTTGTGGTGAAAAAGGTCTGGGTACGTACGCTTGCGGATCGTAAAGGGATACGTCTTTTATCCGTCAACATACCTCCATCTTCAACTTCAAGACCAATGCTGCCACGTCGATCAATTAATTGGGATCACACCCCTTGGCAGGAGGATTGGTTCGAAGACAATGAGGACATGCGGGCCTTGCAAACCAGCATCGTCACCATCAACCACACACTCATTGTGAGTTGCCTATGATGTATTATCACTTCTTGATTGTTTTTCTTTTGAAGCGTTGCTGACGACCTTGTGATTTTGTAACAGTAGCTAGCAGAGAGGGCCAAGGGCCGGGCTGACCAGCTACAGCATGCCGAGGATAAGGAACAACGTATTATCGACCTTGAGCGAGAGCTCAGGGAGGTTCGTGAGGCGGCAGCCGCCGATAAGAAGAGGCTCGAGGACGAGCTTGCTGAGGAGAGGCGCAAGGCCGTGGAGGACACTGCGCAGTTTAACACAGCAGCTACTGGTGAGTTTTAGTCTTTGTCCCTTTTTGAACAGAAGGTCATTAGCTGTCAGCTAACTGCTGTGTACACAGATTTCCGTAACCGCGAAGAGGAGCTGAAGAATGCTCTGGCGACCTCCAGGAGCAAGATTCGGGATCTGGAGGTCCGGGTCTGGGAGATCGAGGCTGGGGGCCTGTAACTCAAACGGGCGATGAAGGAAGCCACCGAGAGTGAGTACGCCATATCTCAAAAGCTGGCTTATGAGACCGCAGCTCATCGGGGCCGTGAAGTTGAGTTTGAGGTTGTTTTGAAGTCATTGTAGAGTGACCAAATCACCATTGCAGGGTATGAGGTGGAGCTGAACGACCTCAAGGGTGCTGCCAATTATGCAATGTCTTGCATACCTGCTCCAGAGGAAGGGGATCAATAGCAGTCCATCGTTGATCGCCTGGTAGACACTCCTAACAGGTTGTTGCTTTTATTGAGGGCAACCGGTTTGGCGGCTGCGACCGATGCATTGGTGAGAGTCAAGTCCCACTATCCTGAGGTCGACATGACCAAGATCAAGGGCGATGGTGACACCACGAAGGACCTTCAAGCCCTGGAGCTCGAAGTTGATGAAGCCGCCACCGAGGTGGCGGAGGGCATCGACTTTGAAGGCGATGGTGGAGCCGGTGGCGAAGGTGGCGACGGCGGATACCAGTAGTAGCTAGGAGCTGTAACTCCCCCTCACCTCATGAAAAAACTTCTAGAGATTGCCTTTTGTCTGCGCGAGTTCTGGTTGGTCTTGTAGATGGCGACGTTTTGTATTCTTGACTCGCTAACCATTACTCACGGAGAGGCTGGCTTGCCAACGTCGACAGCTCAGCGTGGAGGCTTACAAAAGATCGGCGCGCGAGGGAGGAGCCCGGGGCTCAAGTCTAGCGACCTTTCAGACCAAGCATGATTGTGGTGGCAGGAGGCTTCGTACTTATTCCCGATGCTCCAAGCATGGTGATCGAGGAATAATAGATGTCAATGAGGTTGTCTTGGCAGAAGTCCCAGAAGACCGAGCCACTGAAAGTTTTGCCTAGGTCGGTGATGATCTTGTTAGGCACACCGAAGCGGTGTTTGATGTCTCCAATGAATTTAACTACTTCTTCCGATGTTACGTTCGCAACAGGTCGGACCTCAATCCACTTAGTGAGTTTTTCTACAGCAACCAGGATATGTTTGTAGCCGCCTGGAGCCGTACAAAACGGTCCTACCGCGTCGAGACCCCACATAGCGAAGGGCCAAGATGGAGGAATAGTGTGCAGGGCCTGAGCCGGCAGGTGCTACTGTTTGGCAAAGAACCGGCATCCTTTGCACCTCTTGACAAGGTCTTTGGCGTCAGTTACAGTCGTCAGCCAGTAGAATCCTGATCGATACGCCTTGCCGACCAAGTTCGTGGATGCAGCGTGTGTTGACGGTTAATAGTTGTATCAAAGTTCGTTTAGACTTGCAAGCGGACAAGTGTCCCGTCGTAGTCAAGGGACCCTTCTTCCCTCGAGTGGTGAACCCAAGGTATCGAATCCGTGGAACAATGTGCAATGCAAGGATTCAATCTAGTAAAGCAAGGAAATCTATCTTATGAAGAACCAATTTGCATCTAATCTACTAACTCATAAAGGAAACACATCTAATCTAATCTACTAAAGAGGTAGCAAAAGAAAGAAAGAGATAACCGATCTAGAGAGTCTAGATCATGCTTATGTTGTAGCTCCAAACAAGATAGATGAAGATAGAAAAGCGAATCTCATTAAAAGCATCTTTAAATCGTGGCCTCTGGTCCGATTCTGAAAACGCCCGCCTTTCGAAATCCCCGTTCTGTCACAACGTATTCCTATTCATGCGGGTAGTCTAGGGTGAGTTCGATAAGAACAAGTTGAAATCACTTGGTCGGTCCGGTATGCACTTCTAGCCACCGCGGCTACAAGAGCACCCTAAGCAATCTATCTTAAGTATAGATTGGGGAAGAAGCAAAACCAAGAAGAAAACAAAATCATCGAGAAGGCACTTGATCGCTAGAAATAAGATTCACTTAAAGACTTCACCATGAATGATTACCACTGAGATCCTACCTCGATCTTGATCCTTGCTTCAGAGCTCCGACGTGGTCTTCCATGCAAGGTTCCCACGTCGGCTAGGGAGATCCTAGACAACTAGCACGACCCTCATCTCCGAGATGGTGTCCCTCAAGCTTCTCTGCTCCTCGGCGGTGGATGACGAATTGATTGATGCGTGGCTCTCGGTCAGGGGGCTATAAATAGCCCGAGATGCATCTAGGTCAAAGGGGGAGCCGACTGGGCCTCGAAACGGGCTGGGACGGCCGGCCTGGGCCGACCGGCCTGGGCCCACTTCGGCCCAGTTCGTGGCCTCCTTCGCCCGGTGTTGCTTCCCGAGTCTTCTAGATCATTCCCCCTTCTGTATGTGGGTCCTTGTCATTAGTTTCTCTCCGAATTGGACGAAGCTCCTTATCTCGCAAGATTCAACACTTTTTTGGCTAGGTCATCGGAGTTTTCCATCTTCTCCGGTTGGTTCCTTGGGTTTCTTGGAGTCGTGTTCACTTCATTGCTTGACTTATACTGGGCTTTAAGGTCTTGTCATGAGGTGCTTAATGAACTTATCCCGGAAGTCTTGCTTTCAACGCTAAAACCCTGCATAAACACTAAACTCCAAAACCGACATGCACAAGTGAACTTGTTATACCACGAGGGTTAGTACCAATGGATAAGATACAAAAGTCATGCCAACACTAAAGGTAAACTCATAGCTAGGTTGACAGAATTTCACCGTCAACAGCTCCCTCATGCTTAAACCTTTCTCATCCCCGAGTAAGCCTTCGATGGATATCATCATTGCCCTTCATTGTTTAAACCTTGCACTTGATCATACATGAGAAAACATAATGCTCTCAAAAAGTTTAGTTCGTTAAAGTTTCACAATGTACTAGCCTTCATCCCTACGGAGGGTAGATTATTAATTAAGCTTATCCCACAAGTATGAACATGCTCCCAAAATTCAAATGGATCTCAGAAATTTTGAAATAAATAACAAGATGAAAAGGGCTAAACCAAGTTCACAAATTTAAACCACCTTGCATCTTGCTCATGAACTCTCATCTCATCTTGTCTCTCAAGCCTATTTATTCAACTCCTTTCCCTGTCATAACACATATATATGTGGTAGGCTTTATATGGAGCTTTTTGGGAAAGTTTAGTCCTACCAAGATATTATAAATGAGATGTTGTCAAAACAAGACAAGCTTCTCATGGTCTTACCGAGACTCGTCAAAAAGGTCATTGGAAAATAATGTTATATCAAGGAGGGGAAAGAGAAAAGTACACACACTTGAGATAGGTGGACATGTGCAAATGGCAAAGAGTGATCCCGAGGCACAAAGAAAGTCTTCGTTATCGGATTGCACATGGTTGGAAAATGAGTTTGGATCCTTTAATCTTGAGTCCTTGAAATTCCAAATGCACTTTAGAGAACCGGGGAGTTCACTTTATTTTATTTTTATATCATACATACTCATATTTTTTTCTTTTCTTTTTTCTCATACATATATTTTTCTTTATTTCTTTTTTCTCATTTTTTTCTTTTTCTTTCTCATCAATTTTTTTTATTTGCTCCCCTTAAACTCTAAAATTTCATTGTACCTACCTCCTCCCCCATGCTTAGACGTTTGCTCGTCCTCAGGCAAAGAAGTGATAGAGATAAGGTAGGTACCGGAAATACTTTTCCTTTGGAGAGATACTTGAAATCTTCAATGTTGGCACCATCTTGCGATCTTCCTTGAATTGATGATCCATTCTCAACGATAGGTTGTGGTAAAGGAGGTAAACACAAAATATGATATTTGGTTTTAAGGATGGATATCTGGCGAGGTTTGTGGGATCTCCGATGTGGGGATACACAATGCACAGATAGAAAGGCTAGCAAAAAGATAGATATGCAAAAACGGAATGACCAGCTTCTTAGTATCGGGCCAGAGAAATCAAGGCCTGAAATAACTGAGGACCAGGAGCGTCCCAGTGGTCGGTGGATGACCGCTCCTTAGTGATGAGTGATTGACAACGGGTGTTGGACTGACTCTTGGCTTAGTGCGTAGGTGTAGGCTGCGGCCTAGTTCGTGTTGTTGCAGGTGAAGAACGGGCGCGAAAGGTCTTCAGCCTTGAGGGGCCTCCGGGAGATGGAGAGACAAGTAGGCTCAGTTCGAAGGACCCGGTGGACGAGCGGGGCCCGGGTGCGGGCCACATGGTGGCGACACAAGCGAGACAAAGTCATGGACAAGTGAGCCGGTGCACGGTGGCGGTCAAGTCAAGTGGTTTGGCGGGAGGCCGGACCGGCACGCGGGGTTTGGTGGTTTGCCCACAAAACCATCGGCGGACGGTTTCTTGGTTTGGGTCTCAAAACCAAGTCCGAGGGCCCAACACGACGGAGACGGGATCCGGGCGTGTCGGGAAGCTTCGAGGCGGAGGACACGCGGCGGGATCGCATGGCTTGCGTCGGGAGGACGCGGGGGGCGGCAAAGGCGTGGCCGTCCGATGGCAAGACCCACAAACATTACCTAAATGCCCCTACGTGGGTTGTATCGCCAGTAGTTTAGCTAGGGGTAGTCGAGTCATTTACCACTCCGGCGGGACCTGATATATAAGCCATGAGTGTGTGTGGATGGCTCTCTCTCTCCGCGACTTAGGGTTTCATTTGCTCCCTCCTCTTTCTAATTTTCGTAGCTTTTTTTCCTTCTATTTTCTCTAGGCTAGCATGAGAGCTTCATGAGAGATTTGTTGAGAGGGATGGATGCTAGGGCGGCATGCTAGACCTTGTGAATCTTTCCTGGTTTGTATAGAAGATTCGGGGTTGTTTTTTTCGTGGCATTTTGTGCTTGTTTTCGTGCCTTTGTTCCCGGTGTGATTCCGCGGATTTGAGTGGGTTTCTCCCCGGATTTCTTTGAGGGTAACATGGATAGATGTCTTGTGCATCTTTGTGCTTGATCTTGTGCCCTCAAACGCCGGGAAACCACTTCGATTCGTGAGTTTTCGTTCGGTGCTCTAGCTTTTGGTGGTGCTCAAAGGATTCGCGATTCCCGGTGATTTAGGGAGTTAGGAGGCAAGATTTTTGGGCTATAGCATCCTTGTGTGACGCTTTTCATGTCCCCAAACCCTTATCTCCATAGCTTCAACCGTTTGGGAAATCCGATGATGATTTGGGGGAGTTGACTTTCGGGGTCGGGCTGTTTCTACTCTGTCCGCACCTGGCGGACAGTCCGCGGGGAGGTCGTGGACGGTTCGCGTGGGTCGTGTTCGTCCCGTGTTCTTCGTGTTCTTGCTCGTCCTTCGTTTCGATCCGTCGCGATTTTGGTTTTTGGTTGGACGGAGTTTCGGACGGTTCGCGGTGTCGGGCGGACGGTCCGCGGGTGCTTGGCGGACAGTCCGCGTGCTCCCCGCGGACGGTCCGTGGGTCGTGTGTGGCTTTGTTTTGTTCTGTGTGATTTAACGGACGGTCCGCGGGAAGGGCCGGACGGTCCGCGACGTCGGCGCGGACGGTCCGCGAGAGCAGGTCGGACAGTCCGCGCGGTCCATCGCGGACGGTCCACGCTGCCAGGCCGGACAGTCCGCCAGGAGCCTGTGCAGTGCTGTTTGTTTCGATTCCTTCCTCCCCTTTCTAGTGCTTCCGCGTGTGCTTCTAGGAATCGTTCCTAAGGCTAGAGGTTGATCCATAACTGTGTGGTCTTGGCGATTGGTGCGTGATTCGATCCATCGCTTGTGTGTGACCGGGATTTGACTAGGACATAGGCCGGGTTCTTTGGGAAGAATTTTTACCGGCTCCTATTCACTCCCCCCCTCTCTAGTCGCCATCTGATCCTTCAATTGGTATCAGAGCTTGGTGCCGGATTCTTTGCGACTTTGACAAGTCCCGAATCCTTAGATGGCGTACGTTGAGCGGGGCGGTCCGCCGCACTTCGATGGCAAGGGTTACCACAAGTGGGCGGCTCGTATGATGATTTTTCTTCGAGGAAAGCTGTTGGATTTTATTGTGCTTGACAAGACCTATGCTATTCCGGTCAACATCCATACTCTTATGGTGACCGATGCCGATGCCAAGGCCAAGTATGAGGCTAATGCAAAAGCCGTTGACCACTTGTGCCGGAGCTTGTGTGATCCAGAGTTTGAGCGTGTTCGCCATTTGAATCTTGCTTGGCAAATTTGGGAAAAGTTGTTGGTTGCTCACGGTGGTGATAACCATGTGAAGGCTCGCCTCTTTGTCTCTTACCGGATGCAATATGAGAATTTCACTCCACTTCCGGGTGAGGACATTGATGCGATGTTTCAGAGGTTCACCGCCATCGTGAACAACATGAAGGCTAATGTTGAGGATTTTCCGTACTCCGAGCATGATCAGGCTTTGAAGCTCTTGCATGTCTTGGACCCAAATGTTTGGGGTGCTAAGGTTGAGGCCATCAAGGAGTCTGGGAATTACTTGACTATTGAGTTGGATGACCTCTTTTCTAAGCTCAAGTCGGCTGAGGTTGACAGGAAGTTGCTATCCAAGCATGAGGGCTCGACTGACCATAGTCTTGCTCTTGTGGGAGGATCAAAGGGCAAATCTAACCCTTCCTGTCGACAGTTTTCTTTGTCCTCTCTTATGTCCATTCCAGATGAGGAGTTTGATGTCTTTGGGCGAGGAGGAGCCGGCCTTGCTCTCAAGAAGGTTTGAACGACTACACGAGAGTCGGAGGAACGCAAGGCGGAGCTCAGGGACGTGCTACAAGTGTGGCAAGCGTGGCCACTTCATCGCCGAGTGCCGGAAGCGAGAGGAGAACAAGTACAAGGTGAACGAGTACAAGGCGCACCCGAGGCGTGAAGACAAGTACTCCTCCAAGGGCAAGCACTTCAACAAGTCCAAGAGCAAGGACAAGGACAAGCGGCGACCGAGCAAGAGCGCCTACAAGAAGAACAAGGCAAGAGCGATGGTGGCCGGTGCGAGCGACGTCGACTCAAGCTCAAGCGAGGAGCAATCAAGCTCAAGCGGTGAAGATGAAGACGCCGGGAGGCGCGGTGGCAAGAAGAGTGCAAGCCGGAACCTCGGCGGGGCCGAGCCGTGTGGCGCTCGAGGGCTTTTGTGGCATGGCCCATAGCTCAAGCGACAAGAAGAGCGAGAAGGAAGACGGCGACTCCGACTGCGAGGATGAGGTAAACCGTGACCCCGACTCTTTGCTTGCTGAGATTGCTAGGTTGAATGGCTTGCTTGATAATCGTGATAGTGTGCTGAGAGATGCCAAAAAGATGAGGAAAGATCTTAGGGCTCAGCTTGAGAATGCTAGCAAGAAAGTAGGAGAGTTAGAGTCAAAATTGCTTGAATTGAAACTTGAGAATGACTCTTTGAAACTTGCTCCTACTCCTCCTGATGATGTTGAATGTGTTGAATGTGATGCTTGGTTGAATGAGATCAAACTGCTTAATGAGAAGAATGCTTCTATTTTGGCTCAACTAGATGCTCTTAGGATCGAACATGATGAGCTTAAGGCTAGACCTACTTTGCTTGGTGCTTGCAAATCATGTCCTACTATGCATGCCGAGCTTGTCGATGCTCGTTCTACCATTAGTTCTTTGGAAGCATCTTTGAAATCTCCTCGTTGCAAATGCATGTTCTAGCTGTGATGAAGTCACTTTGCGTAATCTTGAACTTACTTCCCGTTTGGATGTCATCTATGAGGAGAATGACTATTTGAGGAAGGTGTTGGGTTGGTTGTACGGGCGGGAACCTCAATTGAAAATCATGATTGAGGAGTTCAAGAGAGCCGATGGTCGTGGTTTGGGTTTTGAGAAGTTGGGTGA
The DNA here is from genome assembly GCA_947561735.1 of Cenchrus americanus. NCBI lineage: Eukaryota > Viridiplantae > Streptophyta > Magnoliopsida > Poales > Poaceae > Cenchrus > Cenchrus americanus. Next base: position 198,186,011 of record OX387242.1, read on the forward strand.
GAAAGTGGGAGAGAACAGTGGGGAGAGTGTGTATGAGAAGTGTGTTGAGTCTAACTCCGAGTTTGAGGTGATCGGAGAGATTCAAGTCCCACTCCCAAAAGCACCCAAGAACTCTTTCACACCAAAGCCCAACCACCTTTGCAACAAGCTTGACACAACCCAAGATCCACCCAAATTCCCACCTAAGACAAATGATTTCCAAAAACCAGTGAAGTTTGTGGGTGAGAAGGGTGAGAAACCTAGAGAGAAGCCAGAGCCAAAACCAAAACCCATCCCCTTCAGGTGTGAGTATTGTGGCAAGGAGAGGCATCTTGCAGAGTTTTGCTACAAGAGGAAGAGGGATGAGAGGCTTGCTAGGGAGCAAGCAAACCAGGACAGGTATCGCCAGTCTCGCGGTATTCCTGAACCTAGAGTGCCACTTCCACGGGGTGTGGGAAGTGTGAGGAGTGTTGGCAGGTTCTCACAGAGAGGTGGTGGTGAGAGGTTTATCAGGAGAGATGATGGTGTGCGTGCTGGTGAGAGGTTTGGTCGGGCTCGTGGTGGTTTTGCTGGACGTCCTCCTACTCGTCCTCAGTACGGGTTTAGGGGAGATGATCGCAGCTTTGGGTTCCAGAGGAACTACGGACCACGTTTTCCCCCTCGTGGTGCTCGTACTCCTCCCATGGGACATGGGAAGTTTGGTGGCAAGGGAGTGATGTTTGCTAACCCCTCTTTTGAGCAGATGGCTCGACACTTGTTTAACTTTCTCTGTGCTAACCCCAGTGTCGAGTCGCTAGCTCATTCTCGTTCTTGTTTCCGATCTGCGGGGGGGGCTTGGAGAACATTTGGTTGATCGACTCCGGGTGTTCTCGACACATGACCGGAGATAAGAAGTGGTTCTCCAGCCTCACCCCAGTGAAGGAAAAGCAGTACATCACATTTGGGGACAATGGACGAGGTAGGGTGCTTTCGGAGGGTGTTGTGCATGTGAGTGACAAGGTAACATTGAAGAGAGTGGCTCTTGTGAAGTCTTTGGGTTTTAATTTGCTTTCGGTTTCTCAATTGCTTGATGAGGGTTTTGAGGTGCGTTTCAAGTCTGGCGAGTCTCGTTTGCTTGATTCTCGAGGTGATCTTGTCTGTATGATCATCCCCGAGGGTCGATTTTCGTGGCTGATTTCTCTCGTTCTTTGGGCCCCCTTTCGTCGTTTGATGGTTGGTCCTTCTTCGATTTGTGGAAATGGCATAGGCGGTTGGGACACTTGAGCTTTGATTTGGTTTCCCGCTTGAGTGGTCTTGACCTTGTCCGAGGATTGCCGAAGTTGAAGTTTGAGAAGGATTTGGTTTGTGCTCCTTGTAGGCATGGTAAGATGGTAGCCACTCCCCATCCACCCCTGACCGATGTCATGACCGAGCGTCCGACAGAGCTGTTGCATATGGACCTTGTTGGTCCAGCTCGAGTTCGCTCGGTGGGTGGAAAGTGGTATGTTCTTGTTGTGGTGGATGATTACTCTCGCTATGCCTGGGTGTTCTTCTTGGAGGATAAGAGTGAGACTTTTGGCTTTGTTCGAGATCTGATCGTGAGGTTGAAAAACGAGAGGCATGGGAATGCTGTTGACGCAAAAAGTGCAGTCAGCGCCAATCACACAGCAAGCCGAAAAGCTGGCTTCGCACGCGCAGAGAGAGAGTGACGTGCCAGTCAATTTTTCCTGAAAATTAACAAAAGATAAAGCAGTTAGATACCAAAGCTTGGAACATGTCGGGTGATACCGCAGACGGTTCCATATTTGCGGCTAAAAAGCCAAACAAATTGACATGTAGCTATGCAAAGCTACCTATCAAAGAACCATGACCATTCGGGTAATCGCAAAGGGAAAAAGAACATTGCCGAATGGATGACGTAAGCGTGATGACGATCGGTCTTTGTATAGATAAAGATGCAAGCATGAAATTATGACCGATCCCCATGAGGCTCATCATTAAACAAAATGAAGTAAAGCACGGACATGATCATGTATTAAATAAGCATGCATAGATTCAAAGCACTAGTCTACCGCATGTCTAGGCACTTTAAAACCCGTCGGGCACGATAGCAAACAAATCTATCCACCGCATGATACGATTTGCATGAAAACGTACCACTTCCCACAAATAGATCTATCCACCGCATGATACAATCTAAATGTGGAAAGCTAAAAGCATACACCACTTAAAGCATAAACAATGCACGTGATCTACTCGTGAAAACATAACCGAATACGGCTGGATAGCCGATCCAGGGTCCATGAAGAAGGAACAAACATTACCACGTGAATAAATCTATCAGACTGATTTGGAAATCTAATCCACCGGATGACTAGCTCCAAAGCAACCCAAAAACCTGCATCTACCGCATGATACCCGGTTCTTTCAAGATTTATACTAACAAAGCAAGATTGAACCCGCAACACGTAACAACCTAGATCGATTCGGTTTCGGCTATCGGAGAGCACAAGATCCACGCGTCAAAACACGAAACCTGCTCGCACACGGATCTTAAAGGGAAAAAAGCCGATCCAAACCCATCTAGATTGGGCAAGGGTGTGTTACATGAATTAAAACGTAAAGTAAAACCCATGATAACACGGGATAACTTAATGAATCTATTGGATCTTGCCAAAATCCAATAGAGCCGATAACTAGCTTCAAGCCAGATCTTAGCCTACCGCATGACTCATGATCTAACAAGAAACCCTCTTGAACCAAGCTTGAATCTACCGCATGACACGAAGCATGGTAACAAGACTACTGGCATCAGATCTAAATCCACCGCATGATACTAGACATGATACAAGGTTGCCGGTACTCACGGAGGTCGACGGATCGATTAGCCCTCTCGAAGAACTCGACGACACGACAAGGACTCTAGGGTTTGGCGTAAGGCCGGTGTGTATTGATGAATGAACGTCCTTTCTACATACATCCAGGGATCGTATTTATACCCTGCTGATTACAATTGCGAATGGATTCATTGCCTAACTAAACTCGATCACCTATCCATCCATTCGCTTCCTCTGATTGAGCCACGTCACCGTCCAATCCCGCAAAATCAGCTCTACTGTTCCTTTGCCGAACTGGAGCAGATAGCCGACCGCGGATCCTTCTGCCGAAAATCTCTGAAAATATCTTTCCTTCCACCAGACGGACTCTCTTTCGAATCGGACCCACATGTCATACTCCTTACCAAATTTTGGTGTTAACACATGCCCCTTCAATTGTGGGATAAAAGTAATTTTGTTCCACAATTGACTCTAGCCACGAATTCTTGAGCCAAACCTGTCAACACCTGTTCTTCGCAATCCGCCGGATTCTTCGTTCAGATCCAACCCTAGATCCCCTTCGTTCCGAGCTCGAATCTCCAATGGCAACTCAGAACCAAGCTGCTCAGGTAAATTCACCCCTCCAAACCTTTGTTCGGCATTAGGTTTTCAATTTTACCTGATATTTTCCTCTTCCGCTCTCCTCCAGGAACCTTCTACTGCTCTTCTGCTTCCTATTGAGGCCAATTCGCAGTCTTATTATCTTGGTCCCGAAGGGAATCCTGACCCTCGAGATTTTATTGCCGCTGAATCTCAGAGAATCCCTTTCAAGGTAGCTTTATCTCCACCTCCCCAGTGGCAAGATGCGTTCAAGAACTGGCCTTTGCCCCCAATTGCAGGCTGGAGGACTTGGTATCGGAGGATTCTTGCGGATAAGAGTGGATTGACCAATCTGGATGCCCTCCGCATTGCTCAATGTATGGAGTTATCCGTAGGTGAGACACCCAAGAATGAAGATCTTCTGATAGCCGCATGCCACTTCTGGTCAAATGGCATCAACGCTTTCCTTTTTGGGCATGGCCCAATGTCTCCAACCTTGGCCGATGTGTACATGATCACCGGCCTTGACATCACCGGGTCCGTCCAGCCTTGGAACTTCAAAAATTCCTCACGCCAGACAGGGGTAAAGCCAGGGAATGGCTACAAGAATTATATTTCGAAGCACATGAGAGATAATCCCCTTGGCGAAGTCGAATACAGAGCCTTTCTGAACATGTGGTTATGCAGATTCGTCTTCTGTGGCAAGGCCAACGAACCCACTTTGAATCATATCGCAATGGCGATCCATCTGGCTAGTGGCAATCGCCTTCCTCTGGGAAAATTCCTCTTGGGCAGTGTATACCATATGCTTCATCAGACCGTTACCCAAATGTACACCAGCCAGAGGATAGCATGCGTCAATGGCCCTTGGTGGTTTGTTCAAATATGGCTGCAGCTCCACATGCATCAGATTGTAAGCGTCGACTTGAACTCCAGGTTCTTCCCTTGGTCCAATCCCCCCGAAGGAGAGCCTCAAGTTACCAGAGGATGCCAAAACTATGGAGAAGCAGCTTCAACTGTTATCGTCCAGCAGGACATCACCCAGCTCTTCGAGTTGTTCTTCAAAGGCTTCTCCAATCCTCTTTGGCTTCCTTATCTAGGCAATGACACTCTGACCTTCCCTGTCGAATTCTCCTTCGAGCCCGGCCATCAAGATAGGGGATTCTTGGAAATCTTTAACATCATAATCCGCCCATGCATATTACCGGCCGAGTTCAATGGAGGGAGGCAGAACGTCAGTACTTATGAGTACTACCAGCCTAATGTAATGGCCAGGCAACTTGGATGTGGCCAGATGCCCCCAAGATTGTTTCTGCATGAATTCCTCAAGCCCAGGGAGGAAATCAAAGAACTGATGCAGTGCAGCAGAGTTTTCAACTATGTGTGCAGTCCCACTGTCTACACATGTCCTTTTGTGCCCACAACCATAGTTCACCCTACCTTCAGCTCCTGGTGGCAAGAATTTCATGACCATATCTTTAGTGAACCTGTTCATGTATTCTGTGCAGAGTTGATATCTGACTTTCTGCCAACTTCAGAGGTAATACAATGAGCCCTTAGATTAGACCTTCCTCTCTATTTATGGTCCTGACCTCCATTTTCTGTCCACAGAACACAGTACCTGCCCCTCGAGCTAGGGTAATTACTTATAATGCCGAAGGCCCAATTTCAGCATTGGGGTTTAAATCCACAACCCTGCATCAACTAATGGCCAGGTATGCTACCACCGACCCCAGCCTTTCTAGCCTTGCTGTCGACAGGAGGCAAGGTCTGCATTTGATTGCTCTTCCAAGTGCTAAAAGGAGGAGAACTATCAAGAAAGTGCTGATTGAGGTAAACCCCTTTACCTTCTTGATTACTGGGTCACTCTGTTCTTGATGGATCATATCATTGTGTATTTTCAGACCAGAGCCCAACATTCTTCAGAACCAGCACCTGCCGATGCTCCATCCACTGGTATGACCTTTACTGTCTTTTCTCAAGGATGAGCACTGGCACTTACTCTTTTAATTGGACACTTGCAGAAGAAGCTGCGGAAGAACAGCTTGTAGATGTTCCAGTGGTTCAACAGGCGAGTCCATCCAGGGTCGAGTTACCCATCCCGGTGGAGATCTCATCTTCATCACCTTCTGCAGAAGCAATACACTCTCCAGAGATGAATCTCCCAACTCAACTGGAGCCACCAAATTCCCCCAGGATGCCATCGCCTATCAGTCAAGCAACGACCAACCCAACAGAGGAGGCACCGATTCTTCATCAGCCAGAAACTCACGAGTCGCTGATGGCCGCATCAGCATCCCCTGACTTGGGAGTTTCGGCTCTACCCGGGGCACTTCTTCCGTCTGCGATCGCCCCCGCTCAAGAAACCATCCATGAGGTACCCAATTCCGCGCTCAATTTCGGTACCTTGATGTTAACATTCTTACCTCGGCAATGTTACTTTTCAGGGTCATGCCCCGCCGTCATCGAGCTTGCCATCAGAGGGCCCATCAACTGCCGAGGTGATGAAAGAGGTAAACCAGCCGCTGCCAGATGAAGTGTTGCCCAAACTTAAAGAAATTGCAGCTTGGCTAGAAAAAGATGTTCAGGATCAGCTCAATGATCTTCATCATTTTGAAGAGATGTTTGAACCCATTAGTCAAGAACTCCCCGAGGACATCAGAGCTTCCCTATCATCCGTCTACGACTTGGAGCCCTTTTATGTTCCCTTGAGGCGCACTTGGAGGAAATTGCGCTCCCGTCCGGCCATTGAAAAGAAGAAAACCGACGCTGAACGTGCCATGAACGGGGCACAATCCCAAGCGGAGAGCCATAAAGATGCATTGGCTGACCTGCAGGCTTCTTACGATTTGAAAGCCGCCAGGAAGGCTGCTCTAGAGGCAGAATTGAGAAGCCTGTCAGCGGAGATGGAGATTGACCAAAAGAAAATAGCCGAACTTCCTGGATTGATAGCAAAGACCCAAGCGGAAGCAGAATCGGCTGTCACCAGAGTAAAGCAATGCGATGCAAAGCTCGCTGACTTATCTGGCGCTCAAAAGGACTGCCAGGAGATGCTGGATAATTCCCATTTGATAATATCCAATGTCCGTCGCGCACTCACAAAACTCCTCAATGCTTGAATGTCCTTATTGATGTATACCTGAATTGGTTGTTCTTGTAATATTTCCTTTGTGATTCGTTTCCTTTCCTTTGCGTACTTTAAGATGTAATGCTGAACGACCCGTTCGGCAGTGAAACGCTAACTCCCGAACGACACCTTGAGTCCCCTTAGCCGAACCAATCGACCTGCGTACGGTCCATCTTAGAACTCCAAACGACCCGCAGGCGGGCTGATCAAGGAAATCTTTCCACCTTCCGATTTTATTGGGACGTGCGCCACGACCCACAGCCACGACTCGAAGCCACGATTCATCTTGCCAGGCCTATAAATGTTGTCATAGGTGCCCCTAGCTCTCCACCAGGCCTTCTAGCTCTCGAATCTTTGCCAATCTCTGGTCTTCTCGCAAACAGTGCACATCCCCAAACCGCAATGGTGCGCCGCCTCAACCGCCGCCGCGCCTCCGACGAGGCTGAGGGGAGCAGCGCTAACGCGCGCAGGCGGTGATGATCATCAACTTCTCCTCTTCGATCCTTCTCTTGATCTTCTTTTGCCTTGACAATCACCCCCCTTTTGCAGGTTGATTCAGTGGAATCCGCCTCGCGCGCCGACCAATCAACCCCTCCCAGATGACTCTTCGGAGTCCGATGGCCACTCCCCGGTACCGTACGGGGAAGCAGACGCCATCCGCTACAAGGAGGAGTTAGAGGCGTCCCATCGCGAACTGGAGGACGTCTCCAAGAAAGCGGGCGTGGCCGAGTTAGAATGGGAGGACCAGCGCAAACAACTGCTGGAGGCCATTGACGGTATGACCCTGAGATTGATTCTTGGTCCAGCTCGGCCTTTGATGCCAGCTAAAGACGCTGGTAGAGCAATTGGCCGAGAAGGTGAATGCCCACGGCGACACGCCGGCGGAGCGCCTGGCCGCAGTGGAGCGCCGCGTCGACGAGGTGGCCGTTCATGGCGTTCGCCTGGGCACCACCTTGGGCACGGCCGCGATGGCGACGCATACGGACGTCGACTACTCCACCGAGCCGCGTGGCTTTCGGGCGGCGCGCCGGAGGGATATCGACGAGATCGAGCTCATCTCCGGAGCGCCTCGACGGCCACGGCGACGCCATTGCCGAAATTACCCATCCCCAGTCTGTGTTAAACAGGCTCTTTGACTAGATTGTACTAGGGATGTGTAAATGTCGGCAATATATGATGAACTTTTGAATTCTGCATTTGTTCCGTGATGTCTCCCTTTCGCATTTTGCTTCTTCAAATTTTCCTTTGGACGCATCCGGGAACCATCTTTAGCCGAACGCGTGAGAACAACTGCCTCTTGGCGTGAAATCCACAGAGGATCCCAATTCGGCAATCCGTGAACACTGTTCAAGAGAAAACCCTTCGCACCTGGTGGAAACCCCTGCCGCTTGGTATTCCAACAGTGTGTACTGGCCAAATCATCACTCCCAATGCGCCTCCTTGGTCAATAAAATAGCCCGTGGGGTGCTCTGCAAATCCACTCGCGCACTCCTCCATCGCTTCTCGTCTCTTCCTTTGCTGCTAGAAGAAAAAACCCCAACGCCATGGACAAGGGTAAACAACCTTAGGGGAGCGGCTCATCAAGGAAGCGTACGATTCGGAAGTGAGTTCTATCTTGATCTGTTCCATGTCTTCCCGCTTGACCTTGCGCTTCATGTTTTCCTTTTGCCCCTTTCAGCCTTGATTTGCTTCCCGAAGAGGTCATCGGGACCGAAGATGTTCCTGAGTACATCTCTTCTGATTCCTCCCCTGAAGCAGAGGATGCCACGCCTGAGCAGAGGGCCATTCATCAGCTGCGCCGCCATGCCCGGCATCTGGAGCGTGACCTCAGGGACATGTCCGTCCGTTGCCAAGCTGAGCGCGAGCGTCGCATGGCGCTGGAAGCGCTAGTAGGGGGTAAATGCTTCTGATTCCTTCACGTTTGCGTCTGGATTACTTGCCCCTAACCTTGATTTCTTTTGCTCCAGATGTCTCGACGAGTACGGCAACACCTGAAGGCGGCTCGGGATAGCTTGGTAGAGGCCGCCAATCACGGTCATCCTCGTGCGTTCCAAGTCGCCGTCACGGTGGTCCCGGAACAGGCGAAGAGGGAGCGACGGCCGAAGAAGCAAAGAAAAGATTGAATCATACTTTCGCTTCTTTCTCCACGCCTTCTCGCTTCCCACCCCTCGGGGGACCTGACCATCAGGGCTGCTATATGTGATCCTGCAGGAAACAGTTGTAATGTAGTATTGAGCTAAGGGCAATGCATCCAGGCACTGGCCATCTTCTTTTGTTCATGGATTTTGTTCTAAAGGCGGCCTCATTCTTGAGCGCCGGCTATTTTTGTGCCAGATGTGTGTAATCATCGATCGATCTCAATGCTAGGATAATATTTCTTCAGATATCTTCCATTTATTGCAGCGGAAAATTCTTCCCCTAGCAAAGTTTTTAATATGTATGCATTACCAGGAACGCATCTGACCACACGAAAAGGCCCCTCCCAGTTAGGGGACCACTTGCCGAATTCACTGTATTTAGTTCCAATCGGCAATAGCGCTTTCCAAACTAGATCGCCTTCTGCGAATTGCTTTACCTTTACTTTCTTGTTATAGTATTTGGCGACCCGCAGCTTGTTTTTCTCGATGTTCTCCAGGGCCCTGAGACGGATCATATGCAAATCTTCTAACTCATCCATCATCAGGCCACTGTAATCCTTGGAGCTCAACTCGTTTTGCAACACTACTCTCCTTGACTCTGACTGCATTGCCCAGGGCAGGATTGCATGATGCCCGTAAACCAACTCGTAAGGAGAAGTCTTTGTAGCTCCATGGGGGGCCATTCGGTAAGCCCACAACGCTTCACTGAGTACCGAATGCCACCTCCTTGGCTTCTGATCGATCTTCTTCTGTATCAGCTTGATCATGATCTTATTAGAAGCCTCTGCTTGACCATTAGCTTGAGCATAATACGGAGAGGAATTAAACAATTTGATTCCCATGCTTTCGGCAAAATCCCTAAACTCCAATGATACGAATTGTGCCCCCTGGTCAGTGGTAATCGTCTGAGGGATCCCAAATCGATAGATGATGTGTTCCTTGACGAACTCGATCATGTTTTCTGACATCACTTTCTTCAGTGGGATCGCCTCGACCCATTTGGTGAAGTAATCTGTAGCCAAAAGCACGAACTTATGCCCCTTGCTTTGGACGGCGGATTAATTTGGCCAATCGGGTCTATGCCCCAGCCCCTGAATGGCCATGGCTTGATGATGGGATTCAATGCGATGCGGGGACTCTTTGAATATTCCCGAACCTCTCGGCGCTCTTGACATCCCTTGTAATACTCAAAGCAATCCTCCAATATCGTCGGCCAAAAGCATCCGGCTTGTCTAATGACCCATTTCATCCGATAGGCCGATTGGTGCGCTCCACATATCCCATCATGCACGTCGCTCATCATGTTCTTGGCTTCTTCTGGACCCAGGCATCGTAGCAATACTCCGTCTAATGATTTATAGAATAAATTGTCATCCAGAAGAACGAACTTAATTGCTTTGTACCGAGCTTCCTAGAGACTTTTCGGGATGGATCTCTTAAGTAATCAACGATCTCTTTCCTCCAATCATCTTCTGCAAGATCCACCCCTAGTGCACACACATACGCAAAAGAAATGCTTCTTGACTCTCCTTGTAACCGGAGGCACTGCGAGCTAGCCTATTTGCTTCTTCGTTATGCTCTCTAGGAATGTCTTGTAGGGTTACCGGCGGGAAGCTCTTCAAGATTTCCCCGCACTCTTCATAGTAACTCCTCGGCGCTTCGCTCCCCCGCACTCGTATTGGCCGTTCAATTGCTTGATTACTAGCTCTGAATCTCCATAGACCTCAACTGACACGGCCCCAGCTTCTCTCAAATATTGAAGCCCTCGAAGTAGTGCCTCGTACTCAGCCTGGTTATTGGTGACAGTGGGTTGTATAGGAATAGCGAATTCGAACATCTCACCTTTGGGCGAAATTAGCAGGATCCCTACTCCCCCACCTTTGCCACATGATGACCCGTCGAAAAATAAAGCCCAAGGGGTAATTTCAAGTAGACTAATTGAAGGGTCACGATGTTCAGTTATGAAATCGGCAATGATCTGACCTTTGATGGCTTTTGCCGATTCGAACTTCAACTCGAATTCTGATAAAGCTAAAATCCATTTGCCAATCCGACCATTCAAAATTGGCATAGATAACATATGTTTTACCACATCAAACTTCGAGTATACAATGCATTCGGCGTTCAACAAATAGTGCCGAAACTTTGTACACGAGTAGTATATGCACAGACACAGTTTCTCTATAGCTGAATACCTGGTTTCAGGATCAAGTAGTTTTCGGCTAAGATAAGCTACTACCCGTTCCTTTCCTTCGAATTCTTGAATAAGGGTCGATCCAATGGTTTGGGTATCGGCCGCCACGTACAACTTGAAAGGCTTGTCCAGCTGAGGGGGAACCAGCACCGGCGGCTCCTTCATGTATTGCTTGATTTCATCGAAAGCCTTTTGTTGTTCGTCGCCCCATGTGAATTTCTGATCCTTCTTTAGCTTCAGCAATGGAGAGAATGGCAACACCTTTTGTGATAAATTTGAGATGAATCTTCTCACGAAGGTGATCTTGCCGAGCAGCGATTGCAATTCCTTGAGGTTGGTTGGAGGAACGACTTCATCAATGGCTTTCATGCTCTTCTTGCCAACCTCGATTCCCCCTTCGTGGACCAAAAACCCCAAGAACTCTCCGGCTGACACCCCAAATGCACACTTGTTTGGATTCATTTTTAGGCCATGCTTCCGGGTGCATTCCAAGGTCTTCTTCACATCCGCCAGATGGGAGTCATGACTTAAGGACTTGATCACCACGTCGTCGATGTAGATTTCCACAGTTTTGCCGATTAACTCGTGAAAAATGTAATTCATGGCCCGCTGATAGGTTGCACCGGCATTTTTCAACCCAAATGTCATGACTATCCATTCAAATAGGCCTATATGACCAGGACATCTAAAGGCCGTCTTCGAGATGTCTTCTATTGCCATGAAAATCTGATTGTATCCCGCGTTGCCATCCATGAAACTAATCACCTTGTGTCCAGCAGCGGCGTCAATCAGCAAATCGGCAATAGGCATCGGGTATCCATCCATGGGAGTAGCTCTGTTTAGGTCCCTGAAATCTATGCAAACTCTCATTTTTCCATTTTTCTTATACACAGGGACGATGTTAGAAATCCACTCCGCATATCTGCACGGCCGAACGAAGTTTGCATCAAGTAATCTTTCGATCTCCTTCTTTACATCGGACAATACTTCATCCTTGTAGATTTTTCGGGGCGGTTGCTTATATGGTTTGAAACCAGGCTTGATTGGCAACCGGTGCTCGACGATGGAACGATCCAATCCAGGCATCTCCGAGTAATCCCAGGCGAAGCAATCTTTATATTCTTTGAGAAGCTCAATTAAGTTCCCCCTGAAGTCCGGGCCGCAAATTTGCACTGATGAACGTCGGCCTTGGCTTATCACCGTTTCCAATGTCAACTTCTTCCAGCTTATCGGCCGACATGAATCCTCGTCCTAACTTGCCGTCAGTGCCATCCACGGGGTTCTCCATTAAAAATTACTATAAGAGCCGATCGCTTGAATCGGCCGTTGGTCACCGCCGACGGGTTCAACAGGACCTTCTCCCCCGATCCTTCCCCGAGAAGCAATCGATGCCTTGATACTCCCGGAAAGGCCGGTTCCATGTTGGCTACGCTCACGCAGTCATCCGCCCGGACGACCTCGATCTCGTCATCCACCCACCGGATAAGCCGTTGATGCATGGTGGATGGGACGCGGCGATTGGCGTGAATCCGGTCCCCGCCCAAGCGAGCGGCCGTAGGCTCCCTTGCCTTCGATGACAAAGAAGGTGGTGAGCAGCGTCTTGGACCCGATCATCAAGTCCACGTGAGCGCATCCTTTGGTGTCTGAAGGGTTCCCGGCGAAGTCGTTCAGGATGATGCTCGTGGGTGTCAGATCGCTCGGGCCCATGCCAAGCTTCCTGAAGGTGGTGTACGGCATGACGTTGACTGCCGCCCCGCCGTCGACGAACATCTTGGTCAATGGCTTGCCATTGACGTACCCCCTCAAGTACAGCGGCCTCATATGGCGATTCTTGGCCGGCTTGTCGAAGACGGCCTGCTTGGCAAGCACCAGTTGTGCCATCATCCCCTCGAGCTGCTCGTCATCAAAGGAAGCTTCCTCCTGCGTAACCTGGTTAGCGGGAGCCATGAACTCATTCGGCAGGAAGTATACCATGCAAGCAGGCGCCGAACGCTTCGATCCTTCTGGCTGGTCCTTGGGGCGCCACTTCTGCCTCGTTTGGGTCCCGGCTTGTTTCATCTCGCGGTTCCTTAAGTGCTGGACCCGCCTCTTCTGGCTCCTGCGTAGACCGGGCGGGCACCACTGCCCTTTCTGCCAGACGTAGACGTCCTCGTCCTCCTCTCCGGTCGGCCCACCCGAGATCGGCTTGGCGCTTCTCGGGGTGATCTATAACCTCAATTTTTTGCCGCCGATCCCCATTTGGGTGGATCCTTCCAAGTCTCTCGTGGACGGATCGGCGATTGCGCTTTCTGCCCGTACTCAACGTATCCGTCGCCGCACTCGGGACGCTTCTTCAATGTGGGCGGCTTTAGGCCCTCGTTCCGGCGGTGCCGAAGAAGGCGCACCCCCAGTGGGCGCGCTCCTGCTCGCGCGTGTACTGCTCTCGGTCCCTTCTGCGCGCTTCATCCTCAGCCCTGCGCTGCTCCTCCTCGTGACGACGCCTCTGGTAGCGCTCCTTCTCCATTTGGCGCTGCCACTTGTTGAGGAGAATTCGTGACGTAACCTTGGGTTTAGGCCTGGACGATTCCCCAACCTCGATGTGGCTTTTGAGAACGCGGGGGGCGTCGCCCTGCACTTGCTCTAGGGTCACCTGGCGCTCCGGGTCCACTGATCCACCTTGCTTGGACCTAGCTGAGGTCAGGACCTTAACCTTCCCCTTCTCCTCGGCTGTTATGGCATTGACAGAAAAGCCGAGCATGTTTTGAGGAAAGGGGTGGCCATCCAGTTTCATCTTGTTATCGAACCTGAGGTGCCCCTCCTGGATAGCCTTCTGGATCCTCATCCTGAAGACCCTGCAATCGTTGATGGAGTGTGAGTCTCTGTCGTGGAAGCCGCAGTAACGTTTCGCTTTGACTCCATCGGGCCGAAGCATAGAATGCCCTTCAGGCAGCTTGATTCGGCCTTCCTTTACCAAGAGCTCAAACAACTTATCAACCTTTGTGATGTCGAAGTCGTAAGTCCCTTTGGTCTGCTTGACCCAACGCTGATTCATTGTTAAGGGCTCTTTACCCCACATAATCTCCGCTGCAGCAATATCCAATTCGTCGTCAGAATCCTCGAACAAATCGGCTTTGTCCAAGAATTGATTGTAGATGTCCGCGACGTCGTGCTGCTTGCCAAACTTGGGGTCTTTCTTGAGGCCATATGCCTGATTGCTCATCAGGGATAACTTTTGCGACAGCTGGCCCAGGTTCTCGAACTCCATCCCAAATAGCTTTTCGCGCACGGCCGGCAACATCCCGGCGACGGCCATATCAGCTAGCTGATCGTCTGGCAAGTTCAGTGAGAAGCACATGCCTTTGACTTCCCTGAACCTTCTAAGAAACTCCAGTGGTGTTTCGCTGTGCCTTTGCTTCAGGGTGGCGAGATCAATCAGCTTCTTTTCGGAGCTGCCGCTGAAATAATGAGCGTGGAATTTACGCTCCAAGTCCTTCCATCTGGCCACTGATTCGGGGAGCGGGGGATGAGAACCACCGAAAAGCCGGACTCGTCGGCGAGGCGGGGAAGTAGCGAACCCCGAACGCCTCCTCGGCCGAGCATTCCCCAAGCGCATGAGATAACGGGCGATGTGCTCGACCGTGCTTGTCTCGTCTCGCCCGAGAACTTTGTGAATTCCGTCGGTGGCTTCACCCTCGGCGGCGGGAGCACGTTATAGTACCATTCAGGGGAACGGTGGCTTATAGGTGGGGCCCCCGCATCTTTGGCTTGAGGCCGAACCGATTCTCGCATCAATTCGGCCATCTTGCGTGCTAGGGCGTCTTCCTCTTGAGCGCCCCGCAGCCGGCGCGTACCCTGGGTGCGGGAAGGCATCGAACGCTCCGTAATTTCCCACTTCATGATAACCACCGCCGTACAAATTCCTCTGGAGCCAGTTGGTCGACGGAGCTATCCTTCGACTGGGGTCGAGCGGGGCCCCAGATGAGCCGAACGCTAGGTCTCCGTACGTAGGCTGGTACGGATTCGGCCGCGTTGCACGGGCGACCCGTCTTTGCTCCGTGGTGGCGGCAGGATTGGTTGACTTCCTGAAGCTTGCAACGGAGGCTGAACTGGCTGCCCCCCAGCGCCCTGCGGAGGAGGTTGGAACGCTTGGCTTCCGGAGCTTAGAGGAGGAGGTTGCTGCACCTGGCTCCGTAGCAGCGGCTGAGAGCTTGATTCTCCCAGCTCCATGGTGCTCTTTCCTGCGGACGCCTTCCCGAACGCTTGCCCCGCGCCCGGGCCAAAGAGGGCCACCATCATCTGCTGGAGTGACCCGAGGAAAGCCTGGTTGTGCTTGGTGAGCATGTCGTCTACCGACTCCTGGAACATCCGTGCGCATTCCTCCTTCTCTCGTTGGGTTGAGGCATCGCTCTCTCCCGGCAGCAGCGACACTCTGGGCGGGGTCATTCTTTAGATACGGTACGCCACTTCGATTCTTCTTAAACGACATGAGACACTTTTCTTGAAATTGATTCACGGCGTCTAGGAGCCGCTCGATGCTTGCTCGGAGAAAGCTCTTCGATGTTGACATCCGGGAGGTCCGAGACTTCGTGCATCTTGAACCAATTCGGCTGTATGGTCCCACCGGCGTGCCAAAAAGTGTGTTGACGCAAAAAGTGCACTCAGAGCCAATCACACAGCAAGCCGAAAAGCTGGCTTCGCACGCGCAGAGAGAGAGTGACGTGCCAGTCAATTTTTCCTGAAAATTAACAAAAGATAAAGCAGTTAGATACCAAAGCTTGGAACATGTCGGGTGATACCAGACAGTTCCATATTTGCGGCTAAAAAGCCAAACAAATTGACATGTAGCTATGCAAAGCTACCTATCAAAGAACCATGACCATTCGGGTAACTGCAAAGGGAAAAAGAACATTGCCGAATGGATGACGTAAGCGTGATGACGATCGGTCTTTGTATAGATAAAGATGCAAGCATGAAATTATGACCGATCCCCATGAGGCTCATCATTAAACAAAATGAAGTAAAGCACGGACATGATCATGTATTAAATAAGCATGCATAGATTCAAAGCACTAGTCTACCGCATGTCTAGGCACTTTAAAACCCGTCGGGCACGATAGCAAACAAATCTATCCACCGCATGATACGATTTGCATGAAAACGTACCACTTCCCACAAATAGATCTATCCACCGCATGATACAATCTAAATGTGGAAAGCTAAAAGCATGCACCACTTAAAGCATAAACAATGCACGTGATCTACTCGTGAAAACATAACCGAATACGGCTGGATAGCCGATCCAGGGTCCATGAAGAAGGAACAAACATTACCACGTGAATAAATCTATCAGACTGATTTGGAAATCTAATCCACCGGATGACTAGCTCCAAAGCAACCCAAAAACCTGCATCTACCGCATGATACCCGGTTCTTTCAAGATTTATACTAACAAAGCAAGATTGAACCCGCAACACGTAACAACCTAGATCGATTCGGTTTCGGCTATCGGAGAGCACAAGATCCACGCGTCAAAACACGAAACTCCTTTCGCACACGGATCTTAAAGGGAAAAAAGCCGATCCAAACCCATCTAGATTGGGCAAGGGTGTGTTACATGAATTAAAACGTAAAGTAAAACCCATGATAACACGGGATAACTTAATGAATCTATTGGATCTTGCCAAAATCCAATAGAGCCGATAACTAGCTTCAAGCCAGATCTTAGCCTACCGCATGACTCATGATCTAACAAGAAACCCTCTTGAACCAAGCTTGAATCTACCGCATGACACGAAGCATGGTAACAAGACTACTTGCATCAGATCTAAATCCACCGCATGATACTAGACATGATACAAGGTTGCCGGTACTCACGGAGGTCGACAGATCGATTAGCCCTCTCGAAGAACTCGACGACACGACAAGGACTCTAGGGTTTGGCGTAAGGCCGGTGTGTATTGATGAATGAACGTCCTTTCTACATACATCCAGGGATTGTATTTATACCCTGCTGATTACAATTGCGAATGGATTCATTGCCTAACTAAACTCGATCACCTATCCATCCATTCGCTTCCTCTGATTGAGCCACGTCACCGTCCAATCCCGCAAAATCAGCTCTCTCTTTGTTCCTTTGCCGAACTGGAGCAGATAGCCGACCGCGGATCCTTCTGCCGAAAATCTCTGAAAATATCTTTCCTTCCACCAGACGGACTCTCTTTCGAATCGGACCCACATGTCATACTCCTTACCAAATTTTGGTGTTAACAAATGCTATTCGAGCTATCCGCAGTGATAATGGCTCTGAGTTCAAGAACTCTCGTTTTGATGCCTTTTGTCGTGATCTAGGTCTTGAACATCAGTATTCGACTCCTTATGTGCCCCCTCAAAATGGAGTCGTGGAAAGGAAAAATCGGACTCTTTGTGAGATGGCTAGGACGATGCTCGATGAGCACAGGACTCCTAGGAGGTTTTGGGCTGAGGCGGTCAATACAGCTTGTCATGTTTCCAACCGCATTTTATTGAGAGCTTTCAAGAAGAAGACCTGTTATGAGCTTATGCATGGTCGGGCACCCAAAGTGAGTCATTTCCGAGTTTTTGGCTGCAAGTGCTTTATTTTGAAGAAGGGAAAACTCGACAAGTTTGAGGCTAGGTCTAGTGATGGTATTTTCTTTGGATATGCTAACCATTCTAGAGCCTATAGGGTGCTTAACCTTGAGACTAACAAAATCATGGAGACTTGCGAGGTGACCTTCGACGAGACAATGCCATGTACCTCTCTTGGCTTTGAATGTGCGGTGATGAAGAGATGGCCGAGGACCTCTTTGAGGAGGAGAAAGATGAAGATGGAGATGATGATGGGGAGAACCATGCGCCCGAAGCCGAGCATGTACCCACTACTTCCCCTACGACCACTTTGGAGCGTGGACCGTCTACTTCATGGACAACGACGGTGCAACAAGAGGACCAAAGAGAGAAGCCGAAGTTGAGGGGGAGGTAGTCTCGAGGCGTGAGGCTCCCCCGGCGGATTCAAGAAGTGCATCCCCCGTCGAAGATCATTGGGAACATCGATGAACGCACTACACGGTCGAGGTCCGGAATTCCTCTCATTTTGCTCATGCTTTTGCTTTTGTTGCTACTTTTGAGCCCAAGGACATTGGACATGCTTTATCCGATGCAAACCGGGTCAATTCTATGCATGAGGAGTTGGAAAACTTTGAGAGGAACCGAGTGTGTGAGTTAGTTGAACCACCTCCAAATTGCCATCCCATAGGAACCAAGTGGGTTTGGAAGAACAAAGAGGGAGAGAATGGGATGGTTGTGAGGAACAAGTCCGGACTTGTTGCTCGGGGGTTTAGTCGAAGGAGGGGATCGACTATGAGGAGACCTTTGCTCCCCGTGGCCCTTCTTGAGGCAATTCGGATCCTTCTAGCCTTTGCCGTGGCTAAAGGGTTCAAGTTGTTTCAGATGAACGTGAAGAGTGCTTTTCTGAATGGGGTCATAGAGGAGGAGGTGTATGTGAAGCAGCCACCTGGGTTTGAGAGCGAGTTGTACCCACACAGGGTATACAAGTTGAAAAGGGCTCGTATGGGTTGAAACGGCGCCCCGTGCTTGGTATGGGAGATTGAGAGGTTTTCTTTTGAGCCGAGGGTTTGTGATGGGTACCGTGGATAGAACCTTGTTTCTCCTCAAGCATGGAAATGACTTGCCGATTGTTCGATATACGTGGATGATATTGTCTTTGGTGGCTCGTCACATAACCTTGTTGCCAAGTTTGCGGATGAGATGAGCGGGGAGTTCGAGATGAGCATGATGGGCGAGTTGCGGTATTTTCTCGGGCCGCGAGATCAAGCAAGTGAAGGATGGTACATTTGTGCACCAAACCAAGTACACGAAAGACATGCTGAGGAAGTTCCAGATGCAAGATGTGAAGCCGATGTCGACTCCCATGGGGAGTACGACCACTTTGGATGCGGATG
Source organism: Cenchrus americanus (assembly GCA_947561735.1). Classification (NCBI taxonomy): domain Eukaryota; kingdom Viridiplantae; phylum Streptophyta; class Magnoliopsida; order Poales; family Poaceae; genus Cenchrus; species Cenchrus americanus. Next base: position 198,204,802 of record OX387242.1, read on the forward strand.
AGGACGGAGAACCAGTGGAACAGCGGGAGTACAGGAGCATGATCGGCTCCCTCCTCTACTTGACGGCGACGAGGCCAGACATACGGTTCGGCCGTGTGTCCGTGCGCTCGTTTTCGAGCTTCGCCGAGGACATCACATCGACAAGCCGTCAAGAGGATTTTCGGTACCTACGGTCCCGCCCTCGGTCTTGGCCTTTGGTATTCTTCCTCCTCGACTCTTTCTCTTCATGGTTTTTCTCGATGCGGATTTTGCTTTGGTTGTCAAGTCGAGAGGAAGTCTACTTCGGCACTTGTCGGTTTCTTGGTTCTTCGTTGGTCTCATGGTCTTCCCACAAGCGGTCTAGTGTAGCTCGCTCTACCACGGAGGCGGAGTATGTTGCCGCCGCGAGTTGTTGTTCCCACCGCTCGTGGATTTCATACACTTTGAGAGACTTTGGTGTGGAGTGCACCCGCATCCCACTTCTTTGTGATAGCACCGGTGCCATAAGCGTAGCCAAAAACCCGCGTGCTTCACTCCCGTAACCAAACACATAGAGGTGAGGTATCACTTCCTGAGGGACAATGTGGAGAAAGGAACCATTGTTTTGAGCCATGTCCCTACCCAAGATCAGCTAGCCGACATCTTTACAAAGCCTCTCGACCAAGCTACATTTGTGCGCTTGCGGGGGGAACTTGGGGTTTGTTGCCCTTTCTAGTTGACTCTTGGGGGTTTTCCTTTTTGTACCATATGTATCATACCATGTTTACTTTGATGTATATACATGCTTTGCTTGTTGTATAAACCATGGTAGGATAGCCATCTTGTCATATATCATGTTGCATTTGTGTCATATTGCATTTTAGGATGATGAGCTTCTTTCATATGCCATATTTGAGTCTCTTTGGCTATTTGTGAGATATTGGTTATATGTGTGGAGAAATGGTGATGTGAGGCTATGCTCTTGGAATATTTGAGATATATGTGTGGTGAGATAGCTCCTTTTGAAATAAATGCTTAACTTGACTAATTTTTGATGAAATTTGCTCCACTCGTGTGTAGTTGTGTATCCATGTCACAGTTTGGTCTAAATGTGCTTTTCATGCTTAGATTGTGCTTGGATGCCTGTTCTTGCATTTGGGCCAAAGGCCGAATATCATTGTGAATGTTTAGCCTATGTTGCATTCATGGGGGAGCATAAGCTTCTTTTTGCCGCAAAGGCACTTCATGTACCATGAAATGAATTAATCTTGAAAAGAAGTGTGAATGCTTGAAAAATGCTCCATCCATCATGTCTATGCTTAAAATGTCTTATCTTTCACATATGGGTGCAAAACATGTTGCATGATGTTCACCGATGGAGAAGTCTCCCCGAAGTGGACACATGGCTCATGAGCTTTGACATGACATGCTTTGCTTTATGGGTGTTTGCCATGATCTTTTGCTTGAGAATTTGATATCCTTGTATGATCTTTGAGTAATATGCATGTTTGTGGCTCAAGTGTGACATGGATAGGCTTTTACATGTGAAGCGAGCCTTCTTTTTGGTAAAAGCTGCTTAAATCTGAAAATTTTGCTTTGTCACATGCTTGTATTTTCATATATTACTTGTGGCAATGCTTTGACTATGCTATGATTCATGTGTGTGATCTTTGTCTCATTTTTTAGCCTTTGACACTAGATTTGGCCTATTTGAGAAGCTCATGTAGTTGTTTATAAGCTTTGCTTTTAAATTTCTGCATTTTCACCTTGATTCATACATTGCCAACAAGGGGGAGAAGAGGTGAGCTTAATGAAAATTCAGAAAAGGTGACCTGCAATTTGGGAGTTTGCATCCACATGTTCAGGGGGAGCTTGCATTTGTTCAGGGGGAGCTTTCTTGCTGTTTTCGGTGTGGATTTTGTGCTTTGCTTGGCTTGTGACCTTTCTTTGCCTTTCTTCGGTTTTGGTCATGAGTTGAGCTTCTTCGTTTTTCTTTCTTCTTCTTTTCTCTTTTTCTCTGAATTTCATTTCGCGTTGTGTGTTGTCAATGCACTCATCAAGGGGGAGATTGAGGACCAGGAGCGTCCCAGTGGTCGGTGGATGACCGCTCCTTAGTGATGAGTGATTGACAATGGGTGTTGGACTGACTCTTGGCTTAGTGCGCAGGTGTAGGCTGCGGCCTAGTTCGTGTTGTTGCAGGTGAAGAACGGGCGCGAAAGGTCTTCAGCCTTGAGGGGCCTCCGGGAGATGGAGAGACAAGTAGGCTCGGTTCGAGGGACCCGTGGACGGCGGGGCCGGGTGCGGGCCACATGGTGGCGACACAAGCAAGACGAAGTCATGGACAAGTGAGCGGTGCACGGTGGCGGTCAAGTCAAGTGGTTTGGCGGGAGGCCGGACCGGCACGCGGGGTTTGGTGGTTTGCCCACAAAACCATCGGCGGACGGTTTCTTGGTTTGGGCCTCAAAACCAAGTCCTAGGGCCCAACACGACGGAGACGGGATCCGGGCGTGTCGGGAAGCTTCGAGGCGGAGGACACGCGGCGGGATCGCATGGCTTGCGTCGGGAGGACGCGGGGTGCGGCAAAGGCGTGGCCGTCCGATGGCAAGACCCACAAACATTACCTAAATGCCCCTACGTGGGTTGTATCGCCGCTAGTTTAGTTAGGGGTAGTCGAGTCATTTACCACTCCGGCGGGACCTGATATATAAGCCATGAGTGTGTGTGGATGGCTCTCTCTCTCCGCGACTTAGGGTTTCATTTGCTCCCTCCTCTTTCTCATTTTCGTAGCTTTTTTTCCTTCTATTTTCTCTAGGCTAGCATGAGAGCTTCATGAGAGATTTGTTGAGAGGGATGGATGCTAGGGCGGCATGCTAGACCTTGTGAATCTTTCCTGGTTTGTATAGAAGATTCGGGGTTGTTTTTTTCGTGGCTTTTTGTGCTTGTTTTCGTGCCTTTGTTCCCGGTGTGATTCCGCGGATTTGAGTGGGTTTCTCCCCGGATTTCTTTGAGGGTAACATGGATAGATGTCTTGTGCATCTTTGTGCTTGATCTTGTGCCCTCAAACGCCGGGAAACCACTTCGATTCGTGAGTTTTCGTTCGGTGCTCTAGCTTTTGGTGGTGCTCAAAGGATTCGTGATTCCCGGTGATTTAGGGAGTTAGGAGGCAAGATTTTTGGGCTATAGCATCCTTGTGTGACGCTTTTCATGTCCCCAAACCCTTATCTCCATAGCTTCAACCGTTTGGGAAATCCGATGATGATTTGGGGGAGTTGACTTTCGGGGTCGGGCTGTTTCTGCTCTGTCCGCACCTGGCGGACAGTCCGCGGGGAGGTCGCGGACGGTCCGCGTGGGTCGTGTTCATCCCGTGTTCTTCGAGTTCTTGCTCGTCCTTCGTTTCGATCCGTCGCGATTTTGGTTTTTGGTTGGACGGAGTTTCGGACGGTCCGCGGTGTCGGGCGGACGGTCCGCGGGTGCTTGGCGGACAGTCCGCGTGCTCCCCGCGGACGGTCCGTGGGTCGTGTGTGGCTTTGGTTCGTTCTGTGTAATTGAACGGACGGTCCGCGGGAAGGGCCGGACGGTCCGCGACGTCGGCGCGGACGGTCCGCGAGCGAGGTCGGACGGTCCGCGCGGTCCATCGCGGACGGTCCGCGCTGCCAGGCCGGACAGTCCGCCAGGAGCCTATGCAGTGCTGTTTGTTTCGATTCCTTCCTCCCCTTTCTAGTGCTTCCGCGTGTGCTTCTAGGAATCGTTCCTAAGGCTAGAGGTTGATCCATAAACGTGTGGTCTTGGCGATTGGTGCGTGATTCGATCCATCGCTTGTGTGTGACCGGGATTTGAGTAGGACATAGGCCGGGTTCTTTGGGAAGAATTTTTACCGGCTCCTATTCACTCCCCCCCTCTCTAGTCGCCATCTGATCCTTCAATAACTCACCCAAAAATAAACCTTGTATACTAAGTTTTTGCACTCAAATATTTATATGGCTCTGGATAGGTAGAGCAACATGCAAGTGGTATTTATGACAAGGTTAGCATTACTTTTAAGAACATAAATAAATCATCTTTAATCCATCTAAAACTTGAGAGCACATAAAACACTATGGGTCTTTATTTTTATCATAACCTCCGCTAAGCTAGCATTTATAAAAATTCAGATTTGTATTTTAAGAGAGCACTAGCTTAAACATGCATAAAACAATTACAAAGATAAACAAAGCTGCAATTATAATCATATATCATCATGGCATAAGTTTCATAACTTTACCAAAGGTAAAAACTAGGTGGTGACTTTATTCATGATGAAAATAAACACTAACACACATGCTGAAAATAAACTAACACACATGCTGAAATTTAAATAAGAACTGAAAACACTACGCAAACACAAACAAATATAAGCGGAAAATTAAAGAAAAAGGGGGTAAAGGAAAGATAACTAAAGCTCCTCCTCTTTCTAATCTTCCGCCGGTGGTTGATATTGATAGTCTTGGTTGTTGTACCCTTTCTCATAATAGGATTGCACTACTCCTATGAATTGTCCGACGGTGCTGGGTGAAGGTGTCAAAGCTCATAAGTGATGTTTGCATTTCCTTCACCCATTTGGTTTGCTGTTGACGGTTAATAGTTGTATCAAAGTTCGTTTAGACTTGCAAGCGGACAAGTCTCCCATCGTAGTCAAGGGACCCTTCTTCCCTCGAGTGGTGAACCCAAGGTATCGAATCCGTGGAACAATGTGCAACGCAAGAATTCAATCTAGTAAAGCAAGGTAAAGCTATCTAATGAAGACAAGTTGCATCTAATCTACTAACTCATACAGAAAACGAATCTAATCTAATCTACTAAAGAGGTAGCAAGGGAAAGCAAGAGATAACCGATCTAGAGAATCTAGATCATGCTTATGTTGTAGCTCCAAACAAGATAGATGAAGATAGAAAAGCGAATCTCATTAAAAGCATCTTTAAATCGTGGCCTTCCCATCCGACTCTGAATACGCCCGCCTTTCGGAACCCCCGTTTTGTCACAACGTATCCCTATTCATGCGGGTAGTCTAGGGCGAGTTCGATAGAACAAGTTGAAATCACTTGGCCGGTCCGGTATGCACCTCTAGCCACCGCGGCTACAAGAGCACCCTAAGTAATCTAGCTATAGACTAGATCCTAGAAGAAGCAAAACCAAGAAGAAAACAAAATCATCTAGAAGGCACTTAATCGCTAGAAATCGGATTCACTTACAAACTTCACCATGAATGATTACATGAACAAGATCACCACCGGGGCCCTCCCTCGATCTTGATCCTCGCTCCGGAGCTCCGACGTAGTCTTCCATGCAAGGTTCCCACGTCGGCTAGAGAAACCCTTGGCAACTAGCACGACCCTCATCTCCGAGATGGTGTCCCTCAAGCTTCTCTGCTCCTCGGCGGCGGATTACGACTTGATTGATTCGTGGCTCTCGGTCAAGGGGCTATTTATAGCCTGAGAAGCAATTAAGTCAAAGGGGAGGCCGATTGGGCCCGAAAAGGGCTGGGTCGGCCGGCCTGGGCCCAATTCGGCCCATCTCGTGGCCTGCTTCGCCCGGTGTTGCTTCCCGCGTCTTCTAGATGTTCTCCCCTTTTGCATGTGGGCCCTTGACGTCGGTTTCTCTCTGAATTGGACTCAACTTCTTGTCTTGCAAGATTCAGCACTTTTCTGGTTCGGTCCTCGGAGTTTATCATCTTCTCGGGCTTGGTCCTTGGGCTCTTGGAGTCATGTTCACTTCATTGCTTGACTTGTATCGGGCTTCAAGGTCTTGTCATGAGGTGCTTAATGAACTTATCCCGAAAGTCTTGCTTTCAACGTTAAAACCCTGCGTAAACACTTAACTCCAAAACCGACATGCACAAGTGAACTTGTTATACCACGGGGGTTAGTACCAATGAATAAGATACAAAGTCATGCCAACACCGAAGGTAAACTCATGGCTAGGTTGACGGATTTTCACCGTCAACATTTGCATTGGTTTGGATGGCTACAATAATTTTCATGTTCCCCACAGCGTATCCTCCAATGATGGCCACATTTTGTTGTGGTTGAGGAAGGTGTGCATATGGCCCCGCAAAGGCTATGTTGGGCACCGCAAAATTTGGTGGGGGTATGGCTGCACCACTCCCCCATGCTTGCATTGGTACACCACCGTAGTAACCTGGCGGCGCCGAAATTCCTCCAAATGGTGGCACATAATTTTGTTGTGCACCTCCTTCTTGGGCCATAGAAGATCCTTCTCCTATAATCCTTATCTTTTATTTTTCCTCGCCGGCACAAGAAGTCCTTCCTCTAACCAATCTTCTTTCCCCTCAAGAAAAAGTCTTAATCTTCCATCCGATGGGGGCAAATTTACTTTGGCCACTTTGAAGCCTCCTCTCTCATCTTCACTTATATATTTGCTTTTCTTCATATATTCAATCCTAGGGAAGTCCCGTCTAGGAGATGCTTCGGGTTCCTTGTAATACCCGGTCTCAAGGAGATAGGCAACATAAAGAGGTAACACCCCAAACCAATATCTCCTGAACCCAATGTTGCTTCACAACACCGTCGGTTGATCATGAGGTGAGAGGGGTCTATTGGCTGCCTGGCAATCAAAGCCGAGTAAAGCCAACTCAACTCCGTGTCGGTTATCTTTGTCTCTCTCATTCTCCCCAAAATCCTTTTGCACATATGAGTGAAACACTTGGATGATGGGGTTCCAGATAAAATTTCTTTGTTGCTACGCTTCTCCCGCGATCATACTCCAAAAACCTTCCAATGTGCCTTCATGCACATACACTTGTTCCGGGGCTCCCTTTTTGAAAACCGAGCTATTCCCTAATACATAGGGAATCGCTTGTTCAATCAAGATAGGAGACACTCACCCATGTGTCTACGATACTAGAACATGCAATCGTTTCGAACATGAGAACCAATCTAATCTATCGGGGTTGTGACCATGGTTTCGCCCTTTCCCTCCTCTCGTACTCACTACGCGAAGGTATTCATGACTAGACCTATGATGGACACGGCGTATTGAATGGATCCAAGAAAGCATTGGAGCTCTTACTCCCTTTACGGCATGGTAGCTAACCTTAAGCATTAAAGTATATTCAACACAAGATGATAGATAGATAATCAAACAAAGTATGATTACATCTCAAGATCGATTACAACCCATGGATGAATAAGGAGATTAACCCATCAAGGTGCTAGACATAGCACCGTTGATCACGGTTACCCTTCGACGGTGTCTTCCTTCTTCTCCACTTGTGGGCTCCCTCCAAACGGAATGAGAGACTCAGCACTCCTTCATCAAGGATATGCGCCATGGTCATGAGAGTTTCCTAGGCGAATTCCTTGTGGGTGTTTGCCGACACTCCATTAGTGAATTGCACCCAACCTCAGTGTCCCGTATGAAAACCCAATATGTGGAGAGCTTGGTCATCGAAGTCGACGTTCGCTACAATCCTCTACTCAAGGAAAGCGAGCTTCTCCTCCTCCTCCTCCGTCATGATGATAAACTCATTGGAACACCACGGAGCGTATGGAGGTGGACTGGATGATCGTGTCGAGTGGCGAGGTCGGACGGGCGACTCCTCCGTACATCCATGAGGTTCGGTGAACCTCATAGATGAGCTTCTTGTGGCCCATGCCACCGAGAAGAGTATCTTTCCTCCTCGGCGGTGTCGTGTCCTCCTCCATACTCCGAGGAGACTCGGAAACCGAGCGCCTCCTCGAAGAGGTTGTCGATGATGGCTTAGATGACGATGATCCCTTGTTCTTTGGTGAAAAAGCTTGTAGGTTTCTTCCAAGATTGCAGCACTCTCCCTCACAAATATATATCCGGGGTTTTCAACCAGTAACAAGGTACACAAACATTATTTTGGGGTCTGGACTTTGAGTGGATTAAAGATGTGAGTTGTTGCACGAAACAAGCAGGGTGGATGGCTAAGTCTAAGGTGGTTCCGGACTACAAACTAGAGCACACGAACAAAGAGATGAATGGGAGACTTACCTCTATCTTCCTCTTGGCTCGGTTCTTCTCTAGCGCACGTATTTTGCTTCGTGACCGCGTGCACCTTCCAAACGTTCTCGTCCAATCCTTCGCTTGCATTATTATTCCTTCTACTTGATGTTTTCGCTTTGACTCACTTCCATACTCCCTTGCCTCACATGCCTCCATGTTATTCCTGTTAACACCGAAATTTGGTAAGGAGTCTGACTTGTGGGTCCGGTTCGATAAAGAGTCCGTCTGGAGGAAGGAAGGATATTTTCAGAGATATTCGGCAAAAGGATCCGCGGTCGGCTATCTACTCCGGTTCGGCAAAGGAACAGTAGAGCTGATTTTGCGGGATTGGACGGTGACGTGGCTTGATCAGGGGGGACGAATGGATGGATAGGCGATCAAACTTAGAGATAAATTAGGCAATGAATCCATTCGCGAGTTGTACTCAATAGGGTATAAATACGACCCCTGGATGTATGTAACGGACACAATCATTCCTCAATACACACCGGCCTTACGCCAAACCCTAGAGTCCTTGTCGTGTCGTCGAGTTCTTCGAGAGGGCCAATCGATCCGTCGACCTCCGTGAGTACCGCAACCTTGTATCATGTCTAGTATCATGCGGTGGATTTAGATCTGATGCAAGTAGTCTTGTTACCATGCTTCGTGTCATGCGGTAGATTCAAGCTTGGTTCAAGAAGGTTTCTTGTTAGATCATGAGCCATGCGGTAGGCTAAGGTCTAGCTTGAAGCTAGTTATCGGCTCTATTGGATTTTGGCAAGATCCAATAGATTCATTAAGTTACCCCATGTTATTTTGAGTTTTACTTTATGTTTTAATTCATGTAACACACCTTTGCCCAATCTAGATGGGTTTGGATCGGCTTTATCTTTTATGATCCTTATTCGAGTAGATTTCATGTTTCAGTACGTGGATCTTGTGCTCTCCAATAGCCGAAACCGAATCGATCTAGATTGTTACGTGTCGCGGGTTCAAGCTTGCTATGTTTGTATAAATCTTGAAAGAACCGGGTATCATGCGGTAGATGCAGGTTTTTGGGTTGCTTTGGAGCTAGTCATCCGGTGGATTAGATTCCCAAATCAGTCTGATAGGTTTATTCACGTGGTAATGTTTGTTCCTTCTTCATGGACCCCGAATCGGTACGTTTAGCCGTATTCGGTTATGTTTCTTCACGAGTAGATCCCGTACGTTATTTATGTTTTAAACGATGTATGCTTTTAGCTTTCCATATTTATATCGTATCATGCGGTGGATAGATCTATTTGTGGAAAGTGGTATGGTTTTTTCATGCAAGTCGTATCATGCGGTGGATAGATTTGTTTGATGCCGTACCCGACGGATCTTAAAGTGACTAGACATGCGGTAGACTAGTGCTTTGGATCTATGCATGCTTGTTTAATACATGATCATGTCCGTGCTTTACTTTATTTAATGTTAATCTTCATGGGGATCGGTCATATCTTTGCGCGTGCACCCTTGTTTATACAAAGACCGATCGCTGTCACGCTTACGTCATCCATTCGGCAGTATTCTTTTTTCCCCTTTGCGGTTTCCCGAATGGTCGTGGCTCTTTGACAGATAGCTTTCCATAGCTATGTGTTATCCCATCTGGCTCTTTAGCCGTAAATATGGAACTGTCTGGTACCACCCGGCAAGTTCCAAGCTTTGATATCTAACTACCTTATCTTTTGTTAATTTTCAGGAAAAATTGACTGGCACGTCATTTGCTCTCTGCGCGTGCGAAGCCAGCTTTGTTCGGCTTGCTGTGTGATTGGCGTTGGGTACACTTTTTGCGTCAACAATTCCTACAAAACAAAGCCTTGGCTTCCCCCCCATGCTTGTACTTTGCATGTGGTTTGATAAAATATGTTGGAGGGGCATCCCATGATGTATCATGGTGCATGTATGGTTAGGTTAACTAGATTGCCTCCCTCTAAGCATGTTTTAATGCTAAGTACTCCTCTAATTTCGAAAATAAAAAATAAAATCAGAGATATTAATGAGTTAAAATATAAATTTAGAGGAGTTTTTAAAGCATCAAAAACAAATGTAAGTTGAAAATATTTTCCGACTACTTTTATGTTGGTTTCACCGGTATTGTTTGTCTTCATTAGTTGAGAGCAAACTTTTCCTGACTTGATCATGGGGGCATAGGTTTAGGTTCTAATTTTGGTTAGATGAGAGAGATTTTGAATGGAATAAAATTAAATGAGGCTTAGAAAAATTCTAATCCTAGAGAAACCAAGGATATGGATTTTTAAATGAACCAAAAATCAAGTTTCTAGGTTCACGCGAGTCCTACCACATGCTGAAATTTAAATAAGATCTAGATACAAGTCATGGCTCTACTCGTGTGTTTATAGCATGTAAAACAAGTCAACCTTAACATCATAAAAATGATGAATGGTTGAGTTAGGTTGTGAATTTATTTGGTTGTGGTTTCTCGGAAAGAAGCAAACAATCACATAAGATGGTTCATGTAAAGGGTTTATGATCAAAACAAAATATTCAACCAAAAATTATGTCTCTAATATTGTTCAACCATTCTAAGTCTATTGTCTTTGCGTAGTAAAATTCAAAACTAAATAATTAAAAAGACTCGAGAAACCTGGAATTGGGTTGTCCTCCCGGTAGCTTATTCTTGACTCGACGAAACGGGTTGCCTTCCGCCTAGCGCTTCGTTTATTGTCCATGGCTAGACTTCTTCACTTGATTACTTCGGATCAACACTCTTTGCGGGCGTTGCAATCTTGGGTACCCACTTCCGCACCATCTTGGGCACAGGCTTATTCTTCGGCTTAGTCATTTTTTTGGTCTTCACAGGCAGGTTTTGTCCTTTGGTTTTGACGGATGCAACACCTTCCTTCATGTAGTGGCTCGACATCTCAAACTCCGGTCCTTCGGTCGTGATCTTCATGGTCTCCTTAGTGTGATCCTCTATCTCTCCCGAATGAGTTTGAGTAGCCTTCGCCGTCTTGGGACCTTGTGGTGGAAATTCTCCTTTGCTACCCATTGGGCGCCCGACAAGTTGTCCCAATTGCGTTTCTAACATCTTCATCACGATGAACACTTCATGTATAGAGCTTCCGACTTCCGTCACCTTGCCATATAAATTCTTCAATATTTTCTCCATAGCCTCGAACTTAGTGATGACGTCCTTGTTGATCTTAGCTTGCTCGTCCATGAAGTTCTTGAATTGTGCACAATGAGAAACCAAATCTCGAATGGACAAACTCGCATTAAATCGGGGTATACCTTGGACATGGTCGTACTCCTCACACTCCTTGCATGTGGATCTTGCTTCGGAAGCCTTTAGGTGTTGAGCTTCTTTATCTATCTCCATCTTCTCCATCCTCCTCTTAAGTAAACCGATATGCCATTCAAGGAATCTGGCTCGTATGTATTTATTGAAACACTCCAAAGCTCTCGCAATCGTCATGCGGATAGTTGAGACCTTGATATTGAACGGCCTTCCGGTGTCTTGAAGGTTTCTGATAGGTAGATCAATGATGTCCGGGATGCATAGCTCGATCTCGCGCTCCGGTTGCGATTGTTCTCCTATGGGTGGCGGTTGAGGTTGATCTTCCTTTGGACTTGGAGGTGGTGATTCCCTTGGAGATTTCGACGGTCCTTCGACTTTTTGATCTAGGGTTTCCAATCCTTTAGCTTGTGTTGCATGTCTCATTTGCTTGTAAAGTTTTCCTGGATCATCCACAAAAGAAAGTTTGGGTTTCTTGGAGAGGTAGCCAACCATCTCCGGTTAGGGTTAGCAAAAACAAAAACCTAAAAAAATTAGGGTTAATCAAAACTAGATTAGATTGATTTTTTTCTTTTTGAGGATGATCAAACTTAAGAGATGCAAAAGAAAATCAAAAGAAAAACTGAAAAATAAGTGATACTAGATTGGATCTTGATTGCTTGTTCCCCAGCAACGGCGCTAGAAAAAAGGGGCTTGTTGACGGTTAATAGTTGTAACAAAGTTCGTTTAGACTTGCAAGCGGACAAGTCTCCCGTCATAGTCAAGGGACCCTTCTTCCCTCGAGTGGTGAACCGAAGGTATCGAATCCGTGGAACAATGTGCAAAGCAACGATTCAATCTAGTAAAGCAAGGAAATCTATCTTATGAAGAACCAAATTGCATCTAATCTACTAACTCATAAAGGAAACACATCTAATCGAATCTTCTAAAGAGGTAGCAAGAGAAAGCAAGAGATAACCGATCTAGAGAATCTAGATCATGCTTATGTTGTAGCTCCAAACAAGATAGATGAACATAGAAAAGCGAATCTCATTAAAAGCATCTTTAAATCGTGGCCTCCGGTCCGATTCCAAAAACGCCCGCCTTTCGGAACCCTCGTTCTGTCACAACGTATTCCTATTCATGCGGGTAGTCTAGGGCGAGTTCGATAAGAACAAGTTGAAATCACTTGGTCGGTCCGGTATGCACTTCTAGCCACCGCGGCTACAAGAGCACCCTAAGAAATCTATCTTAAGTATAGATTGGGGAAGAAGCAAAACCAAGAAGAAAACAAAATCATCGAGAAGGCACTTGAACGCTAGAAATCGGATTCACCTAAAGACTTCACCATGAATGATTACATGAACAAGATCACCAACGGGATCCTACCTCGATCTTGATCCTTGCTCTGGAGCTCCGACGTGGTCTTCCATGCATGGTTCGCACGTCGGCTAGGGAGACCCTAGACAACTAGCACGACCCTCATCTCCGAGATGGTGTCCCTCAAGCTTCTCTGCTCCTCGGTGGCGGATGACGAATTGATTGATACGTGGCTCTCGGTCAGGGGGCTATAAATAGCCCGAGATGCATCTAGGTCAAACGGGGGGCGACTGGGCCTCAAAACAGGCTGGGCCGGCCCGCCTGGGCCGACTGGCCTGGGCCATTTTGGCCCAGTTCGTGGCCTCCTTCGCCCGGTGTTGCTTCCCGAGTCTTCTAGATCATTCCCCTTCTGCATGTGGTCCCTTGTCGTCAGTTTCTCTCCAAATTGGATGAAGCTCCTTATCTCGCAAGATTCAGCACTTTTCTGTCTACGTCCTCGGAGTTTTCCATCTTCTCGGGTTGGGTCCTTGGGCTTCTTGGAGTCGCGTTCACTCGATTGCTTGACTTATACCGGGCTTCAAGGTCTTGTCATGAGGTGCTTAATGAACTTATCTCGGAAGTCTTTCTTTCAACGCTAAAACCCTGCATAAACACTAAACTCCAAAACCGACATGCACAAGTGAACTTGTTATACCACGGGGGTTAGTACCAATGGATAAGATACAAAAGTCATGCCAACACCAAAGGTAAACTCATAGCTAGGTTGACAGAATTTTACCGTCAACAGCGTGGCAGCCACACTCACCACTATGTATCTCAGCTAAGAGATGTAGACCCTCCGATCGTAGGATGCACTTCATCAAGATGCCCGTGGAGGCAGCTTTCCTGTATAGGCCGGAACCAATCATGACGTAGTTAGCACTTCGCCGTGTGATACGTTCTCGCTCCGCTTTGTTGTTGGGGACAAGCTGGTCAAGTATGAAGTCTATGAAGGGCTTGCGCCAATCGTCTTCTTTTTCAGACATGAGCACATCGCGGGGAGGTGCCAAATTTTGGTCGTTTGAAGGTTGCTCTGGATTATTAGGATCCAGGAGCTTGATTGAAGGTTTTCATAGGTCTTGGATGAATATGCCTGCTGGGACTAGAGCTCGACGGGAGCCTAGTTTGGAAAGCACGTCTGCGGCGATGTTGTTGTTGCGTTGGACGTGTTGGAATTCGATTCCCTCGAAGTGGCCTTCGAGTTTACGAATCTCGGTGTAATAAGCATCCATCGTGTCCTTGACGCAATCCCACTCTTTGTTGACTTTCTCGATGACGAGCTTGGAATCGCCAAAAGCTAGTAGTCATTTGATGCCAAGGGACACTGCTATACGGAGGTTGTGGATTAGGGCTTCGTATTTTGCTCTGTTGTTGGAGGCCTTGTAATGAATCTGCAAGACGTACTTGAGCTTCTCTACCTAGGGAGAGATGAGTAACACGACTGCGCCTGCTCCTTCGAGGTTAAGGGCGCCGTCAAAGTACATTATCCAGTGTTCAGGCCGCTCCTTGGGAGGGGGCATCTGGATCTCCGTCCACTCAGATACGAAGTCTGCGAGGATCTGCGACTTGAACGCTTGCCTGGGGCAAAACTCGATTTCAAACTCTCCAAACTCGACTGACCACTTGACGATGCGGCTCTTTGCATCGCGGTTGCAAATGATCTCTCCGAAGTGGAATGAAGACGGGACCACGATCTTGTGAGCTTGGAAGTAGTGTCGAAGCTTTCTCGACGTGATCAGAAGTGCGTAGAGCAGCTTCTCTGGTTGTGTGTAACGTGTTTTAGCGTCAGCCACGACCTCACTCACGTAATACACAGGTCGTTGAACAGGGTAGGCCTACCCTTCTTCTTCCCTCTCGGCTACGAGAACTGTGCTGACCACATTAGTGGTGGCAGAGATGTAGCATAGGAGTGTTTCCTTCGGTATCGGAGGTGTCATAACTGGTGTTGTTGTCAAGGACTCTTTGAGAGCCTCAAAAGCATTCTGGGCTTCGTCGTCCCACACGAACTTGTCGGCCTTCTTCAATAGCTTGAAGAAGGGTAGTCCTTTTTCACCGAGCTTGCTGACGAAACGACCTAGAGCCGCCATCATACCAGTGAGCTTCATGACGTCTTTCTTGTTGGATGGCTTGGCCATCTTGCGTATAGCGTCGATCTTCGATGGGTTGGCCTCAATGCCTCGGTGCCCGACCATGAAGCCCAGAAGAAATCCAGAAGGGACACCGAAGACACATTTTGTTGGATTGAGCTTCCATTGGAACTCTCGTAGATTGGTGAAGGTTTTTGTGAGGTCGGCGATGAGCTTGTCTTCTCTGTAGTCTTGACGACCACATCGTCCACATATGCTTCGACGTTCTTCCCAATTTGGGTCTTCAAGCACTTTTGAATTGCCTTTTGGTAGGTTGCTCCGGCGTTTTTAGGCCAAAGGTCATGACCTTGTAGCAGTAGATGCCGTGGGGCGTTATAAACGATGTCTTGTCTTCGTCGTCTGGGTGCAGGGCGATCTGATGATACCCTGAGTAGCAATCGAGGAAGCAGAGTAGGACACTGCCAGCTGTGGAGTCCACGACCTGGTCAATACGAGGGAGAGGGAACGGATCCTTTAGGCAGTGCTTGTTAAGATTGGTGTAATCGATACACATTCTTAATCCACCGGTTTTCTTTGGTACAAGAACCG
The DNA here is from genome assembly GCA_947561735.1 of Cenchrus americanus. Taxonomy (NCBI): domain Eukaryota; kingdom Viridiplantae; phylum Streptophyta; class Magnoliopsida; order Poales; family Poaceae; genus Cenchrus; species Cenchrus americanus. The sequence continues at coordinate 198,220,057 of OX387242.1, forward strand.
GGTTTGCGAGCCAAACCGGTTGTTGACATCCGCTAATAAAACCTGCAGCTAAGAGCTTACGGACTTCTACTTCTATAGCTTGTTTTCTATCTTTTGCAAATCGCCGGAGCTTTTGCTTGATAGGTCGAGCGGTCTTGTTGACTTCAAGTTTGTGCTCAGCTAGCTCCCTGGGGACTCCAGGCATATCGGACGGACTCCATGCGAACATGTCAGCGTTGTCCCTGAGGAAGCTGGTGAGCGTGATTTCCTATTTGGGGTCGAGGTCGGCCACGATGATGACTTCCTTGGATGCGTCGGGCAGGCTGAGGTAAACCTTCTTGACGGCTAGACTTGGGTCCAAAGATGTGCTTGTGCGCTTCTGTTCCGGTACCTGAAGAGTAGTTTGGTCGATCTTGGATGCCTGAGCGACCATGACCGTTGCTGCGGCTTTGATTGCTGAATCTTTCGAGAGCTCGACGGTGGCGCTTTCACAATTGTAGGAGACCATGATGTCCCCGAGGATGGAAAGGATTCCGTTTGGCGCAGGCATCTTCATGATGAGGTAAGTGTGATGCGGTATAGCAATGAACTTGGCGAGCATAGGTCGTCCGAAGATGGCGTGGTATGATGAGCGGAAGTCCGCGACCTCGAACGTCACATACTCCGTTCGGAAGTTCTCTTATGGGGTATGCAGTCTTGCCGGGCACGACCCCGTAGAAGGGTTCATCACAGGCAGTCATTTTGGTGAAGTCGAACTCCATCTTGCGTAGCGTCTCTGTGAAAATGATGTTTAGGCTGCTGCCTCCGTCGATGAGGGTCTTAGGCAAACAGGCCCCATTGAATATGGGGTTGACGACCAGCGGATAGGTTCTGGGGTCGGGAATGTGAACCCAATGATCCTTCCTGGAGAAGGTGATTGGGAATTCAGATCACCGTAAAGGTCGTGGATTTTCAGTGTTGACGTGCCTGATCTCTCTGGCGTTCGATCGAGTTTGCCGGTTGGTTTAGATCGCTTGGCAACCTCCGATGATGAATTTGATCTCGCGGTTGGCCTTCTAGAATGCACCGTTGGGGTTGCCCCCTTTGGGTGGTGGCGGAGGTGTCCGCTCCTTACGGTTCTGGGTGGTTGTGATCGTCCTGGCGACATCGATCATCATGCTGGTTGTTGTGACAGTCATCGTGGCGATCATGACGATCGCTTCTATCCCGCTTGTCGGTGCGGTCCTCGCGACGGTAGTTGTCGTGTCTATCATCACGACGGTAGTCGCGGCGATAATCATGTCGATCCCCATCATCATTGCGAGGATAGGGTCTACGGTCTCGGTAATCTCGTCGATCAGGTCGACGGTTGCAATTCTCGAAGCGTTGACCACCATTGCGATCGTCATTGCTGTTGCTCCTGGTCTTCTTGGAGGTAGATAGTACCCCAAGAGCACGTTTTAGGTGCTCGCACTCCCTCATGGTGTGCTTGGCATCGCAGTGGAATTGGCACTGGTCGTCCATGACCATATTGAAGTCACCTTCGAGGAAGGTGGAAGGTCTTGGTGGATCTGTTACGTAGGCTTCGTCGGATCGCTTGCGCGATTGGGTGCCTCTGTCGTCGTGATCTTCTCCATTGAAATCGTGCATTACCGCGTCTTGAGTGTCGACCAGTTTGTCGATGTAGGCCATGAGGTCGCCAATGGTTTTGGCGTCGGCTTCGTGGATCTTCTCGAGTAACTTGGTGTTGGTGATTCCCTTTTTGTAGTAGGCAATGACGTCGTCATCTTTGACACCTGTGAGGGTGTTGCAGTTCTCGAAGTAGCGGTTATTGTACTCGTGAAGAGTTTCATCGCTTCTCATCTGTACTCTAGCGAGGTGGTGAGTATTGTCAGGGTGATTGTAGGTCGCCTGGTAGTTGGTCGTGAATAGGCGGGACAAAGTCGCCCAGGAGGTGATGCATTCTGCCGGGAGATTGTCAAGCCACAGGAGTGGCGCCTTGCCCATCACGAGAGGAAGGTATCCGGCCATGTGGTCTTCATTGCCTCCTGAGGCACGCGCAGCTATACTATACATCTTGAGCCATATACTTGGGTCGGAGCGACCGTCGTACTTCTCAATTCAAGGCTTGAAATCTTTAGGGTATCATATCGTCCGGAGACGTCGTCAGAAAGCTGGAAGATTATTGACCGCTCCTGGGCTTGCTGATGGGGCATGATCAGCAGGGATAACATAGAGGTCGTTGGGAGGGCCATTATCTTGGTCGTATTGGGCACGTCGTAAGAGTTCCTGGTCGTGCATGATCCGGAGATCTGTAGCATGGATAGGGTTGTTGGCGTCGAGAGCGTCAGGGACTCCATGCTCACGGTCGTAGTTTGCAAGCCGAGCTATTTCGACTTCACCTCTTATGCGGTGACACCGACTTCCCTCAACACGATCGGCCTGGACCGGAGGAGGCTGGGCTCCTGCATTGCGTCTTGGATCTGGGGCAGGGTCTCCCTGGATATTAGCGGCATTGGTTGCATTGTTGGCGGCGTTGGCAGCGGCATTAGCCGGGGCGTTTGCTGGAGCATTGGCCGCTGGGTTTGCTAGAGCATTGGCTGCAGCGCTAGCAGCGGAGTTACCTGCTTCATTACTTCATTTTCACCTCTTCCTTCTTCATCCACCGGGTCGAGGGGACGCTGGCTACGACGTCGCTGGCGAGGATGCTCCGATCTGCTTCTGGAATAGGAACTTGCCGCAAATCTACTATATCCGGGGCCTCTTTCTTCAATCTGAGCAGCTGCAACACGAATGTTGGCTTGGAGGCGTCGGATCGCTGGAGAATCCTCAAGGTGGTTTAGGACAGCGAGAGCGGCTCCCAAATTGGTCTGCGGTGAGTTGTAAATTTCAAGTCCGTCACGGTTGAAGTCCTTGAGGAGATCTCGCACATGTAGTCTGTTGGCACGAGGTGGATCATCTTGGCGTCGTTGCTGTGGGGCCGCTGGTGCCACAAGTGCTTGTTGCGCGGCATTGGCGTTGACCTGTCCGACATTGGCCAGCTGGAGGTCTGCACCTGGGGCAGCGATCTCTTGTTGTCGTCGGACAGCTCGGGCGGTGTTGGCGTTTTCACACTCTTGATGTTGTGCGTCTGTTTCTCCATCTTGCGGTGGTACATCTACAGAGACGACCAAGATCTGGCGATCTAGGGTTTCGAACTCTTCTCCCGGATAGTTCGGGGGAGATCATTGTGTGGGCGACCTGGAATGCAAGGCGGTCCGGAGACGACTCTTGGTTCAACCAGCGGTGGTCAGCCGTGGTAAGAGGTCGGCGAAGCTTTTCGAGGACACAGCACTAGCGTGCGGTGTGCTTGGAGTTTTCATGGATAGGTCAGGGCTCGTCGAGGTAATTCCCACGGCTTCCACGATATTGATGGTAGAGTCCATATTCGATCTGGATCTTGCGCTTCATGTAGCATGATGCTACGTGAGCGGTGTTGCGCAAGCTAAGAGGCATGCTAGAGGTGCGAGGGCGTTTGACGCGCTCACAAACTTTGATTGTGTCAGAGAGCATGTCCTCGGCACGATCGATTCCAGCGATCAGGTAGTAAGGAGTGGGTGAGTGGGTCTTTTTTTATAGATCTATTTCGATCTGTTGGTTGGTGGTGACCACGTTGTCGGGGACAGCCCTAGGGGTCCCCTTAAACAACTGGGGAATCCCCACTTAAAACCCGCAAAGGCCAAACGCGCCTCGCTTAAGCACACAGGGCATGGCCCACGCCACGGTAGCCCTGACGGCCCACCAAGGCGGCCCACTCAAAGATCCCCTCAAGCGGGCTCCGCCTCGCTCGAGGACACACGCCTCCCTCAGGCGGGCTCCGCCCCGTTCGAGGGGGTGCGCTTACCTCGAGCAGGCTCCGCCTCGCTCGAGGGTCCGCTCCGCCCTCGAGTAGGCTCCGCCTCGGTCGAGGGCGCTCCGCACGAGCACGCCCGTTCCCGTACACGGGCATTTAATGTTCTGACAACGGCGGGGCGGCGCCATCATGTGCCTGGGGCTCACGCCCCGGTTCCGTTGCACCAACTCCCTAGGAGGGAACCCATCCCCGCCACTGTGGAGGACTGTGCGACGTGGCCGGTGCCAGTCCCGTGACGCCGCGCCGCCTACTCCGGTACGGCTAACGCGCCGAGCCCTCGAAGGGGGGCCGGCCGCACCCTCGGTTCACTTTCCCGTGACTTTACAGGGTTAGGTCAGGGCGTTAGGCCGGCGGGGCACCATCCCTGCCACTGTTAACGGCATGGCGGCTGCCCCCGCGCGTAGAAACCCACGCCGGGCACTGTGACAACAGCTCCGACGCTGTGGAGCGTGCGGGAACGGGATGCTACCTTACCTGCCACTGTGCCCTGTACGGACCAACGTCAGCAACTCCCTCGAGCCCGCCTGAAGACATCACGGTCGTCCGCTGCACTCCTACCCTCGAAGCTACCACAGTTCGGGTACAAGATACGCCATGATGGCCGGATCGCGGCAAGGACCGTCAAGGCGGCCGCCTACTCTACGGCATAGCACATCACACTTCCCCACGTAGCTAAATAGCGCGGCATACATGTGATTCGCTCTCTCCTTGGCCTATAAAAGGAAGACGAACTCCCCCGCCGCAGGGGACAAGAGAACAGGACACAACACAAGGCAGAACAACGCTTGACACCACGCACTTGTTCTCCAATTCTCCCACAATATCTTCAGCCACTTCACCAGGGACTTGGGAGCCACGCTTCCTCTCCCGCATTGCTTGTAGCAGCCCCACTACGAGCACCCCGGTCTTTGAGCAATATAGTGCTCCGAGCACACCACTGCTGGACGTACGGCCCCTCGGCCGGAACCAGGATAAAACTCTGTGTCTCTGATTGCTTAGCATCGACCATAGAGGGATAGACCTTGGCGCTTATCACTGGTTAGTGTCGGGACCATATTCCGCACCGACAGTTGGTGCCCACCGTGGGGCAATCGAGCGCCTAAGGTCAATCCACCGTCAACTCCCTCCATGGTGATCCGCACTGAGTACCGCGGTACGCGCTACTCCATGGGCAGCTCGGACCCCCTCCCCGCCGGGTTTGAAATCCGGTTCGGGGGCCTGAATTTTCAGGCTACGGGGAACGGCTACCTGATGCGCCTCACCAACCGTGAGGAGCTCCGTGCGCGGCGCCAGGCCGGGACCGCCCCGGTCCCCGCCGCGCGCACCGCCACAACACGGATGCCCGCCGTCACGGATGCCGCGGGCCCGTCAACGCCACGACGCCGCGCGCCGCTCCGGCCGGCGTTCATGCCGGCGCGGTCCGAGCGGCGGCAAGGCCGAACGCGCCGTCTCCCAACGCGGCGCACCCGTCGGCCACGCGCAACCACCGCCCCCGGCGGGGCAGCGCACGGTCTCCGGGCCACGCTTCCCCATCGGTCTGCGCGGTGCCACGACGGCCTACAACGCCAACGTCAACACCACGATGCGCAGGGTTCCCCCTGACCGTCACGTCTTCGTCGCCAGGGACCCTGACGCCTCCGCTGGCGACGAGTCATCCCAGGGCTCCCTTGACGCGTTGCCGCCCGCTAACCTGCATGGGTACGCGGAATGGGACTTCTCCGGCGTACCGGACCCAGTAATGTTCAGGCGTTTTCTTGACGCCACGGATTACTGGTTCGGCTGCTCCGACGATTCCAGCACCGGGAGTTACGACCCCGCGCGGGAATGCTGCGTCGTCATCACCAATGACCCAGCGAACACCACCGGTGCAGCGGGCGCCGGCGACGGGGAGGTCACGCCCGCCCCAGGGATCGCTCCGCGCCCGGCCGGGGGCCAAGCACCCCCGTTGGGGGCGACGTCGACGCGCAGCTAGCCCAGGCGCGCGAGCTCGAGGCCAAGCTGGCGGAGGAATATCGAACGGTGCGGTTGCTCCGCGCCTCGATGGCTGGAGAAGCCTCCGCGCGCGGCGAACGCGCACGGGAGCTGGGCAAACAGGCCCGCGACCACATCAACACCGACTTCAACGTCGACAACCCGGACACGCCTCCGCGGGCGAGCCAGAAGCTTATCGCTGCCGCAACGCTGCTACGGGTCATGCCGGCCCCCTCGACGCCTGAGGCGTGAAACCTGCACCGCGAGGTGCAGGCTCTCATTGAGCAGGCGGCCGTCCAGCAGGCCGAGAGCTCGGCATCACGCATTCGCCAACAGGGGGACGCGCGAGGCGACGGGGCCGCGCAGGGGGGCGAACCCTCGGTCCATGCGGGTGAAGCGGCGGGGGCGACCCGCCAACCCGGACGCACGCCGGCCAAGGAGCGGCTCCTCGACACACGCAGGTCGCTAGACGGCGACGCCCGCAACGTCATCAACGCTCGGCGTACGAGCAAGGCGGATGCGCGAGCGGCGGCAGGCTACCACCCTCGACGGGGTGGGCGCTACGACAGCGATGAGGACCGCTCCCCGACGCCGGAACCCCCGGGGACCCGTGTGTTCAGCCGGTAGATCCGTGCGGCGGCCTTCCCCAACGCTTCCGCCAGCCCACGACCATCGTCAAATACAATGGGGAAACGGACCCCCGTGTATGGCTCAACGATTACCGCCTGGCGCGCCAGCTGGGCGGGGCCACCAGTGATGAGGTCATCATCCGCAACCTGCCCCTGCACCTCGGCGATTCAGCCCAGACATGGCTCGAGCACTTGCCCGCCAGCCAGATCCACAACTGGGACGATCTGGTCCGCACGTTCGTGGGCAACTTTCAGGGCACGTACGTGCACCCTGGAAATTTCTGGGACCTGCGCTCCTGCACCCAGAAGCCCGGCGAGTCGCTCCGGGACATCATACGGCGCTTCTCCAAGCGCTGTACGGAGCTCCCAAGCGTGGCGCAATCTGAGATTGTGCATGCCTACCTCGAGGGCACCACGTGCCGGGACCTCGTGCGAGAGCTGGGATGCAGCCCGCCTGCGGACTCCAACGAGCTGTTCGACATCGCCTCCAGCTTCGCCTCGGGAGAAGAGGTTGTGGGGGCGATCTTTGACGGCAAGAAGTGTAAGCGCTCGGATGACGCGCCCGCGAAGGGCAGCAAGTCCAGGGAGCACCACCAGAAGGACAAGCGGGGCAAGAAGGGGAAGAAGCCGCGCCGCGAGGCGCGCGAGCAGGGGCGCGACGGCGACGACGCCGAGGCCCTTCTTTGTTGACCCGGCTCGACGAGGCCCTCGACCGGCCCCTCGAGGTCCGGGGGTGTTCGATGACATGCTGAAAAAGCCATGTCCATACCGCAGACAGGGCACCTCCCTCCTTCCTCGACTGGTCGGAGGACGCCATCACCTTCAGCCGTGAAGACCACCCGAACCGCATCCCCAACCCGGGCCAGTACCCACTGGTGGTCGACCCGATCATTGGGAACGCGCGGTTCTCAAAAGTCCTCATGGACGGGGGCAGCAGCCTCAACATCCTCTACGCGCATACGCTGCGCCTGTTGGGGATCGGGTTGGACCAGCTGCGGCCCAGCACAACGTCGTTCCATGGCGTCGCGCCCGGCAAGCGTGTCCAGCCCCTCGGGCAGATCGACCTGCCAGTTTGGTTCGGCACTTCGAAGAATTTCTGCAAGGAAACGCTCACCTTCGAGGTGGTGGGGTTCCGGGGCGCCTATCACGCCATACTTGGGCGGCCCTGCTACGCCAAGTTCATGGCGGTCCCCAATTACACCTACCTCACGATGAAGATGTCGGGACCAAACGGCATCATCACCGTGGGCTCGTCCATCGAGCACGCGTTCGACTGCGACGTCGAGTGCGTAGAGCACGCGGAAGCGCTGGCGCTGGATGAAGCGCTGGTCACCACCTTGGAGAAGATGGTCAACGAGGACCTCGACTCCACCACCAAGCACACCGGCAACTTCGAGGCCGCGAGCAGACCAAGAAGGTGCCCCTCGACCCTGCTGCCCCTGAGGGCAAGGCGTTGAGGGTTAGCTCCACCCTCGACCCAAAATAGGAAGTGGTGCTCGTCGACTTCCTCCGCGCCAACGCCGACATCTTCGCGTGGAGCCCCTCGGATATGCCAGGCATCCCGAGGGAGGTCGCCGAGCACTCCCTTGACATCCTGCCTCATGCCCGTGCCGTGCAGCAGCGGCCCCGCCGTTTCGACGAGGAGCGGCGGCGAGCGATCGGAGCGGAGCTGCGGAAGCTCCTCGAGGCCGGGTTCATCAAGGAAGTGTTCCACCCTACGTGGCTAGCAAACCCTGTACTTGTAAAGAAAAAAAAGGGAAATAGCGGATGTGTATAGACTACACTAGTCTTAAAAAAGCATGTCCTAAAGTTCCTTTTCCTTTGCCACGCATCGATCAAATTGTTGATTCAACAGCTGGGTGTGAGCTGCTTTGCTTCCTTGATGCCTACTCCGGGTATCACCAGATAAAGATGAAGGAGTCCGACCAGCTCGCGACTTCGTTCATCACGCCGTTCGGGATGTTCTGTTACGTCATGATGCCGTTCGGCCTCTGAAACGCGGGCGCAATGTATCAACGCTGCATGCAACACGTTTTCGGAGATCACATCAGGCGAACGGTTGAGGCGTACGTAGACGACATCGTCGTAAAGACCAGGAAGGCGGACCACCTGGTTGGAGATCTTAACATGGCGTTCGGCTGCCTACGGGCCAATGGGGTCAAACTAAACCCCAAAAAATGTGTCTTTGGAGTGCCACGAGGCATGCTCCTAGGATACATCGTCTCCCAACGGGGCATCGAGGCCAACCCCGAGAAGGTTGCGGCCCTCGAGTGAATGGGCCCAATTCGGGACCTCAAAGGGGTGCAAAAGGTGCTGGGGTGCCTTGCCGCCTTGAGCCGCTTCATCTCGCGGCTCGGCGAGGAGGGCCTGCCCCTCTATCGCCTCCTCAAGAAGCACGAGCGCTTCTCCTGGACCGCCGAGGCCCAAGACGCGCTCGACAAGCTGAAGGCATCCTTGACCCACGCCCCGATCCTCACGCCGCCGCAGGACGGAGAACCCCTGCAACTCTACGTGGCCGCGACCACCCAGGTGGTCAGCGCCGTAATCGTGGTGTAGCGCACGGAGGAAGGGCACGCCCTGCCGGTCCAGCGGCCGGTCTATTACATCAGCGAAGTCTTGTCCGACACCAAGACGCGCTACCCCCAAGTCCAAAAGCTGCTGTATGCGGTGGTCCTCGCGCGGCGCAAGCTCCGCCACTACTTCGAGGCCCACCCCGTCACGGTGGTCTCCTCCTTCCCGCTAGGAGAAATCATCCGCAATCCAGACGTGGCGGGCAGGATCGCCAAGTGGTCGGTGGACCTGATGGGCGAGACACTCGCCTACGCCCCGCGCAAGGCCATCAAGTCCCAGATCCTGGCGGATTTCGTCGCTGAGTGGACGGACACGCAGCTACCCCCGCCGCAGAACCAAGCAGAGTGCTGGACTCTGTATTTCGACGGTTCGGTGATGAAAACATGGGCGGGCGCGGGCCTGCTCTTTGTGTCACCCCTCGGAGAGCACATGCGGTACGCGGTGCGCCTCCACTTCCCCGCGTCAAACAACATGGATGAGTACGAGGCCCTCCTTTGCGGCCTCAAGATCGCCATCGAGATAGGCGTCAAGCGGCTCGATGTGCGGGGGGATTCACAGCTCGTGATTGACCAAGTCATGAAGAATGCGAGCTGCCACGACGACAAGATGGAAGCGTACTGCAAGGCCGTGCGAGCCCTCGAGGACAAGTTCTACGGCATCGAGCTCAATCACGTGCCCCGCCGGTACAACGAGGAGGCGGACGAGCTGGCCAAGATCGCGTCCGGGCGGATCACCGTCCCCCCGAACGTTTTTGCCCGTGATATCGCCCAGCCCTCCGTCGTCTTCGAGCCTCACCCCTCGAGCCACGTGGAACCCTTGAGGGCTCCCTCGAATCTAGCAGGCGCGGAGCCCATGGACGAGGACCCCTCGAACGAGACGTACGTGCTCTCCCTCCTCGAGGGGTATGGCGCATACGAGGATGATGTGATAGATGTCGAGCCAGCCCCCGTCAAGGCTGATTGGCGCGACAAGTATGTCGCCTAGATGGCTCGAGGGGAACTCCCCTCGGACCGAGCCGAGGCCAGGCGCATCGCCAGGATGGTCAAGTCCTTCGCCCTCATTGACGGCGAGCTGTACAAGCGCGCCGCCTCCGGCATCCTGCAGCGATGCGTACCCATTCCCGAGGGGCGCGAGCTCCTCCGGGACATTCACGCGGGAATCTGCGGCCATCACGCCGCACCACGCACCCTCGTTGGCAACGCATTCCGTCAAGGCTTTTACTTGCCTACCGCGGTCGCGGATGCCAGCGAGATCGTGCGCACTTGCGAAGGGTGCCAGTTCTACGCCCGTAAATACAACCTCCCTGCTCACGTCCTGCAGACCATCCCCATAACATGGCCTTTCGCCGTGTGGGGGTTGGACATCGTCGGGCCCCTGCGAAAGGCGCCCGGGGGCTTCACTCACCTATTGGTTGCGATCGACAAGTTTTCCAAGTGGGTAGAAGTGTGCCCCATTACGAATCTCAGGGCAGAGCAAGCGGTGACGTTCTTCACCGATATCGTTTTGGAGTGCCAAACTCCATCATCACCGACAACGGGTCCCAGTTCACGGGCAGGAAATTCCTGGAGTTCTGCGACAAATTCCACATCCGTGTGGATTGGGCAGCTGTAGCACATCCACAGACCAACGGCCAAGTAGAGCGTGCCAACGGCATGATCCTACAAGGCCTTAAGCCCAGAATTTTCGACCAACTGAATAAGTCTGGTCGGAAATGGCTCCAGGAGTTACCAGCAGTCGTGTGGAGCCTAAGGACCACCACAAGCAGAGCCACCGGGTTCACCCCGTTTTTTCTAGTCCATGGCGCAGAGGCCGTCCTCCCCACGGACTTAGAATACAGGTCACCCAGGGTTCGAGGCTACGACGAGGACGCCAACCAGCGAGCCCGCGAGGACTCACTGGACCAGCTGGACGAAGCACGCCTCGTGGCCTTGATGCACTCCGCAAGATATCAACAGTCCCTCAGGCGCTACCAGGAACGGAAAATACGCCGGCGGGACTTCAGCGAAGGGGATTTGGTCCTAAGGCTACGCCAAGACAACCGAGGACGCCACAAGCTGTCACCTCCGTGGGAGGGACCCTACGTCGTGGTGAAAGTGCTCAAGCCCGGCACGTACAAGCTGGCCAATGAGGACGGCGAAGAACTCACCAACGCTTGGAACATCCAACAGCTACGTCGCTTCTATCCCTAGCTAGGATTTCCAAGTATTTTGTTGTAAAATCACGTAACCAGCACCCCAGTTGGTGACAACAGTGTAAACATCATCAGTTTAATAAAAAGGGTAACTCGGCTTTCCCCTGAAACCCAAGTTACTCTCGGGGGCTACTACGGGGGGCATCCCCCCAAAATGGTCCCATTTTCGCGCAAAAATGAAACAACTCATGCGCGCTAAGTATGTTTCTACTTCGTCCTCGAGCAAAGATTCGAACAGGGCGCAGGCAGCCTAGCGGAAGGGGCGCGCGAGCCAGAGATAGCCTACGCCTCCGCGAGGATATGGCCCTTCTCTCTTGTCTCCAACCCAGCAGGCCACCCGCGAAAATTGAACTCCCCTAACTAGAATTTACTCAGGAAGAAGGAGAAACAAAAAAGCGCGATGAAGCAAAAGACATCTTTTCACTTTGACAAATGTTCGAAGCAAAGTGACATGTTTATTTACAAGGCCACATGGCACGCACACTGATACATAAACAAAAAGGGCCTAGTGCCCGGCTGTCTTCAGGCTGGAGGAGCGGCGACATCAGCGGCATCCGGGAAGAGGAACTCCTCGAAGGCCTCGGCAAGCGTCCCGGCGGCGTCGGCGGCTAACGCGTCCACGCGCTCCATCGCCACGTCGTTCTCTACACCCTCTGGGACGACCTAGCCCTCCGCCAGCGCCTCAAAGTTGACCTCGTAGTGAGATCGCACCACCTCAAGGACCTTCTGGACGCCGAGATGTAGAGCCCGGCGCACGCGCCCGGTAACGTGGCCGCCAAGGGCACGTAAGCGGCTGGCCAGTGAGCTCCCGGCCTGCGCCTCGCCCTCCTCCACGGCCCGGCAGGTCTCGAGGGCCGCAGTGCGCAACTCCAGCAGCTCCTGCTCGGAGGAGTTGTAGGAGGTCTGCAGTGCCTCGGCCCGCTCAGCCGCGTGCCCCAGCGCGGTGCGCAAGCCTGAAGTTGACCGGCAAGAAAGAAGTAAGAAAAGGGTGTGAACCCTCTAAGAGAAAACCAGCAAAATAGGTGTCAAACAGCGACTTACCTTCGACTTGCTTCCTCTCCGCCTCGAGGGCACGACGCCCGACCTCGACCGCCTGCTCAAGGCCCTTGAGGGTCTCTCCTTGCTCCTGGAGGGCCAGCTCCTGGCTCGCGCTCGTGATACCGAGCACCATCAGCTCGCCCTCGATCTTGGAGAACTCGGTGTTCCGGTCCTCCAGCGACTTCTGCGCCGCATCGCGAGCGACACGCTCCCGCTCCAGTGCCGACCGGGCGTCGGCAAGGGCAGCCCGCTCCGCCGGAGGAGCTGCCCCTCGGCCCCCCCGACGGGCGGTACGCTCCTGCAGGAGCTGGTCCTCCGCAACGGCGAGCGCCGCGACCTTGGCGTCGAGGGCGGCCTTCAGATCGTCGGCCTCCTTGGCCTTCTGCTCGAGCGCGCGCGCCCGCTCCTCAGCCTGGCTCTGCTGAGCCTGCGCCCCCCGGAGCAACGAGTGGAGCTCCAGGTTGTCGTTGCGGACGCCGGCCACCTCCGCCTCCCAGTTGGCCGCCAGGGTGCGCGTCTTCTCCAGGTCCGCCCGCGCCTGCCGCAGCGCCTCATCCCGGTCGATGAGTGTTGTGCAAACCCGCTCGAGGGTGGAGGGGTGCGCCGGGTCTTGCCTTGCGCTCTCATGGAGCTGATCGCGCAGGGCCATGGCCCGGTACGACAGCCAGCCGTCCGGGGTCCTCAGGGCGTCGGCAAGCGCGTCGAAGGTGTCGCACCGCTCCCAGAGCCGGCGGAGCTCGGCGCTCACCTGGTCGAAGGCGCCGTACTTGTCACGGGCGCAGTGCTCGAGCTCCTGTCACCAACAAGTCAAACCCTGTAAGCATCATGCTGCAGGGATTGCGCGCAGAAACGAGAAAAAGAGAGAAACAAGCAACGGCACCCCACCTGGAAGACGCGCCACACGGGACCGCCGTGGATCCTCAGCGCTTCGTTCAGTGCTCGGTCGAGCGCGGCGCCGTGGTTGCGGAGCTATCCCCATAGCTCCTGCTCCCCCTGGGCGTCGGCGAACACTAGCGGGTCGCCAGCGAACCCCTCTACCGGGGCGGAGCGGCCGGCGCGGGAAGACCGAGCCTCGGCACCGTGCCCTCGGCCTCCCGCCACCTTGTGGCCCTCCCGCCGCCTCACGAGGGCCCCCCCCTCCCCCGGGGCTCGGGGGGACGGCGTGGGGAAGCTCACCCACCGGTCCCACCCGGCGGCGCGGAGTCGTCGTCCGGGATCTCCACCACCGCCGCCCGGAGCCGCCGGCGGGGTGCCCCGCCCTCGCGTCGCCTCCATCGACGCCTCCGCCCGCGCCTCCGTAGCCGCGGGCTCCCGCCGCGGTGCCGCGGCCACCGCTTCCGACCGCGCCCCGCGTCCACGGGCGCCCGACCGCCCTCCTCGGCCGCCGCCGCTTGCCGCGCCTCCACCACGGCCGGCGCCGCGGGCCGCGCCTCCACCACGGCCGCCGCCGCGGCGGCGCGCCTCCGCCACGACCGGCGCCCCGCCGCTCTTCGACGGCCGCCGGCCGCGGCGCGGCGGACTCATCCGCCGGCGCGTGGCCTCGGGGCCTCGGCCCGCGCCCCGTGAGCTCTCGCCCGCCGCGGCCGCCGTGCTCGCCCCCGCCCTCGGTGCCCTTGACGAGCACCGCCGGGTGGGAACGGACGCGTCTGCCCTCAACACCTTGGCCGGTGCGAGGGGAGGCACGGTCGGCACCACCCTGCGTAAACACAAACAACTAATCAGGATTCTTGGTTGTCAAAAAACGCAACCCCACAAAGGAGCAAGCCCCTTACCTCGAAGAGGAGAAGGCGCGCTTCCTCTTCCTCCTGCCCCCTCCGCCGCGCGCGCGGGCCCCGCCGCGCGCGCAAGCCCCGCCCCGCGCGCGCGCGCGCGCGCCGGCGCCCCCCCGCGGCCCGCGCCGCTCCTCGTCGTCGATTGCCCGGCAGCGGGTGCCTCCACACCCGCCCCAGGCGATGCTGCTCTTGCCGCCGGAGCTGGCTCCGGCGACGGGGGCACAGGCTCCCACCTATCAGGGAGTCCCTGCCTCCGGTCTCTTCTTCCTCTTCCTCCTCCGAGGACGAGTACTCTTCGGTTCCTGGGGAAGAGAGCCCCTGCTGCTCACGCAACCGGTACTCTTCGTTCCTCCGTTCGCGACGCTCGCGATGTCGCCTTGCGCGCCGCCCGCTCCCGCTCCCGTTGCTGCGACGCTCGACCAAGCGCGCGGGAGTCGGGAGTAGGCGGATTAGACTTCACGGTGCTCAGGCTCACCATCTACAAGCAAAACATTGAAGCGCGTCAGCAACCTAAAGTATCAGCAAGGTCAAGAGCGGGATCAAGAGTTCTGCTTACTAACGGGCCGGTGGGGAGCATCTCGAGGTCCCACAGAGATCGGTCGCTGCGCAGCAACCAGGCGTCGACGACGCTCCGTGCCCGTGTGGCCGCATACTCCCGCAGGAGGGGGCTCGGGAGCATCCGCGACCTCGCCAGTGCGACGGGGTTCGCCATCTCCGTCATCTCGTAGATGCAGAGTGGCCTCTCCATCAGGGGGACGACCCGCCGGTGGTGGAGGAAGGCGAGGACGGTCGCCGCGGTCAGCCCGCGCGCCGCCAGGTTCCTCAGCGCGGGCAGTACCGAGTCCAACCGCCTCCGATGTGAAGGCGGGGACACGCCGTGGCTCCAGGAGTCCGGCCTCTCCCGGAGCACCAGGTCGGTGTAAGGGGGGAGGCCAGGCTCGGCGTTGAGAAGGTAGAACCACCCCCGCTCCCAGCCGGCGTTGTTGGTTGTCATGGTACAAGGGATGTAGTCATCCTTGTACTGCGCTCGCAAGGCGAGCGACATGCCGCCGGCGCGCACCGCGCGGCGGGTCCTCTGCTCCGCCTTCGGCTGCGTGTACAGCTCCGCGCGGAAGAGATGTATCTAGAGATCCCAATTCACTAGGATCCCTAGATATCCCTCGCAAACGCCCACGAACGTGGCCGCCTGCGAAATCGCATTTGGCGCGAAGTTGTGCAACTCCACGCCGTAGTGGTGGCAGAGCGCTCGCATGAAGCGGCTCGCCGGCGCCGTGAAGCCGCGCTCGTGGAAGCGGGTGAAGCTCACCACATAGCCGCTCGGCGGGTTAGGCATGTGGTCCCCGGCCGGCGGCACGATCCACTCAGCCGGCCGGCCCTCCACGTTCACTGCCAACTGACTGTTGACGGTGAAAATCCGTCAACCTAGCCATGAGTTTACCTTCGGTGTTGGCATTACTTTTGTATCTTATTCATTGGTACTAACCCCCGTGGTATAACAAGTTCACATGTGCATGTCGGTTTTGGAGTTATGTGTTTACGCAGGGTTTTAACGTTGAAAGCAAGACTTCCGGGATAAGTTCATTAAGCACCTCATGACAAGACCTTGAAGCCCGATACAAGTCAAGCAATGAAGTGAACATGACTCCAAGAGCCCAAGGACCAAGCCCGAGAAGATGATAAACTCCGAGGACTGAACCAGAAAAGTGCTGAATCTTGCAAGATAAGGAGTTGAGTCCAATTCGGAGAGAAACCGACGTCAAGGGCCCACATGCAAAAGGGGAGAACATCTAGAAGACGTGGGAAGCAACACCGGGCGAAGCAGGCCGCGAGATGGGCCGAATTGGGCCCAGGCCGGCCGGCCCAGGCCGGCCGGCCCAGCCCAATTCGGGGCCCAATCGGCCTCTCCTTTGACCTAATTGCTTCTCAGGCTATAAATAGCCCCCTGACCGAGAGCCACGCAGAACGGAAGTCGTATTCCGCCGCCGAGGAGCAGAGAAGCTTGAGGGACACCAACTTGAAGATGAGGGTCGTGCTAGTTGTCTAGGGTTTCCCTGGCCGACGTGGGAACCTTGCATGGAAGACCACGTCGGAGCTCCAGAGCGAGGATCAAGATCGAGGGAGGGCCCCGGTGGTGATCTTGTTCATGTAATCATTCATGGTGAAGTTTGTAAGTGAATTCGATTTCTAGCGATCAAGTGCCTTCTCGATGATTTTGATTTCTTCTTGGTTTTGCTTCTTCTACGATCTAGTCTATAGCTAGATTACATAGGGTGCTCTTGTAGCCGCGGTGGCTAGAGGTGCATACCGGACCGGCCAAGTGATTTCAACTTGTTCTATCGAACTCGCCCTAAGCTCCCCGCATGAATAGGGATACGTTGTGACGAACGGGGGTCTCGAAAGGCGGATGTTTTCGGAGTCGGATGGGAAGGCCACGATTTAAAGATGCTTTTAATGAGATTCGCTTTGCTATCTTCATCTATCTTGTTTGGAGCTACAACATAAGCATGATCTAGATTCTCTAGATTGGTTATCTCTTGCTTTCTCTTGTTACCTCTTTAGTAGATTAGATTAGATCCGTTTTCTTTATGAGTTAGTAGATTAGATGCAACTTGTCTTCATTAGATAGCTTTACCTTGCTTTACTAGATTGAATCCTTGCGTTGCACATTGTTCCACGGATTCGATACCTTGGGTTCACCACTCGAGGGAAGAAGGGTCCCTTGACTACGACGGGAGACTTGTCCGCTTGCAAGTCACAAACGAACTTTGATACAATTATTAACCGTCAACAAGCCCCTTTTTCTGGCGCCGTTGCCGGGGAACAAGCAATCAAGATCCGATCTAGTATCGCTTATCTTTCAGTTTTTCTTTTGATTTTCTTTTGCATCTCTTATGTTTGATCATCCTCAAAAGAAAAAAAAATCAATCTAATCTAGTTTTGATTAACCCTAATTTTTCTTTTCTTTTTAGATTTTTGTTTTATTACTAACCCTAACCGGAGATGGTTGGCTACCTCTCCAAGAAACCCAAAACTTTTTTGTGGATGATCCAGAAAACTTTACGAGGCAAAGGTGACGTGCAACACGAGCTCGAAGGACCATCAAAATCTCCAAGGGAATCACCACCTCCAAGTCAAGACGCCGGAAGGCCGTTCAAGATCAAGAGGAGGATGGAGAAGATGGAGATGGAGAAAGAAGCTCAACACCTAAAGGCCGCCAAGGCAAGATCCACATGCGAAGTGTTCATCGTGATGAAGATGCTAGACGCAAGTGGGACAACTTGCCGGGCACCCAATGGGTAACAAAGAAGAATATCCGAGACAACTCCAAGGTCCCAAGACGGCGAAGGCTACTCAAACTCATTCGGGAGAGATGAAGGATCACACTAGAGACCATGAAGATCACGACCGAAGGACCGGAGTTCGAGATGCCGAGCCACAAGGAAGATGTTGCATCCGTCAAGACCAAAGGACAAAGCCAGCCTGTGAAGACCAAAAAAATTGACTAAGCCAAAGTGGGTACCCAAGATTGCAACGCCCGCAAAGAGCGTTGATCCGGAGTAATCAAGTGAAGAAGTCTAGCCATGGACTATAAACGAAGCGCTAGGCGGGAGGCAACCCGTTTCGTCGAGTCAAGAATAAGCTACCGGGAGGACAACCCGATTCCAGGTTTTTCAAGTCTTTTTAAATTTAATTCAGTTCTGAATTTTACTACGCAAAACCTTAGACTTAGAATGGTTGAACAATATTAGAGACATAATTCTTGGTTGAATATTTTGCTTGATCATAAACCCTTTACATGAACCATCCTATGTGATTGTTTGCTTCTTTTCGAGAAACCACAACCAAAACCAAAAAAATTTCAGAACCTTAATCAACCTTTCAACCTCATTATGGTGCTGAGGTTGACTTGTTTTTCATGCTAAAAACACACGAGTAGAGCCACGACTTGTATCTAGATGTTATTTAAATTTCAGCACGTGGTAGGACTCGCGTGAACCTAGAAGCTTGATTTTTGGTTGGTTTAAAAATCCATATCCTTGGTTTCTCTAAGATTAGAATTTTTCCAAGCCTCACTTAATTTTATTTCATTCAAAATCTCTCTCATCTAATAAAAATTAGGACCTTAACCTATGCCCCCATGATCAAGCCGGGAAAAGCTTGCTCTCAACCAATGAAGGCAAACTATACCGGTGAGACCGAAATCGACGTAATAAAAAAATATTTTCGGCTTGCATTTGTTTTTAATGGTTTAAAAACTTCTCTAAAATTATGTTCGAGCTCTTGCATGGCTCTGAAAAATATTTTTAAATTTCGAAATTAGAGGAGTGCTCAACCTTAAACATGCTTAAAGGGAGGCAATCTAGTTAACCTAACCATGCATGCACCATGGTACATCACGGGATGCCCCTCCAACATATTTAAACCACATGCAAAGTACAAGCATGGGGGGGCAGCCAAGGCTTTGTTTTGTAGGAATATCATGGATGCATGTGAGGCAAGGGAGTATGGAAGTGAGTCAAAACATGAAGCATCAAGTGGAAGGACCAATAAAGGAGTGGACGAGAGCGTTTGGGCGGTGCAACTCGTGGAGCACGCGGGCGGGGAAAGTTGCGGAGGGTGAAATGATCGTGCTTGGAAGAAAGACGAGGCGGGGAGGAGCACCGAGGCCGGCCTCACCTATATAAGGAGCCCCCCGGCTCCCGTTTTCTGCGGGCAAGCTTCCCTCTCCTTCCTTTGTTTGTGTGTTCAAGTTTGTGTGCTCAAAACCTCCGTCGACATAGCCAACCTTCCCAAGCTTGATAGCTCAAGAAAACAAAATCCACATCCTTAATCCACTCAAAGTCCAGACTCCAAAATAATATTTGTGTACCTTGTTACCGGGTGAAAACCCCGGATATTTATTTGTGAGGGAGAGTGCTGCAATCAAGGAAGAAAACTACAAGTCTTTTCACCAAAGAAGAAGGGATCATCGTCGTCTAAGCCATCATCGACAACCTCTTCGAGGAGGCACTCGGTTTCCGAGTTTCCTTGGAGTATGGAGGAGGACACGGCACCGCCGAGGAGGAACCACACTCTTCTCCTTGGTGGCATGAGGGCCACACAAAACTCGTTTATTAGGTTTACCAAACTTCAATAACATATGGAGGAGCCGCCCGTCCAACCTCGCCACTTGACACGATCATCCGCTCCACCTCCATACGCTCCGCGGTATTCCGAGGGGTATGTCATCATGACGGAGGAGGAGAAGAAGCTCGCTCGCCTTAAGTAGAGGCTTGTAGCGAACGTCGACATCGACGACCAAGCTCTCCACATATTGGGTTTCACACGGGACACCGGTGCAATTCTCTAACGGAGTGTCGGCAAACACCCACAAGGAAGTCGCCTAGGAAATTTTCGTGACCATGGCGCATACCCTTGATGAAGGAGTGCTGAGTCTCTCATTCCGTTGGAGGGAGCCCACAAGAGGAGAAGAAGGAAGACACCGTCGGAAGGGTAACCTTGATCAACGATGCTATTTCTAGCACCTTGATGGGGTAATCTCCTTTCATCCATGGGTTGCAATCGATCTTGAGATGTAATCGAACTTTGTTGGATTATCTATCTATCATCTTGTGCTGAAAATACTTTAATGCTTAAGGCTAGCAACCATGCCGTAAAGGGAGTATAGGCCTCAATGCTTCCTTGGATCCATTCAACACAATCCCCGATAGACTAGATTGGTTTTCATGTTCAAAACGATTGCATGTCTAGTATCGTAGACCCATGGGCGAATGTCTCCTATTTTCAAAAGGGAGCTCCGAAACAAGTATGTGCATGAAGGCACATGGGAAGGCTTTTGGAGTATGATCACGGGAAGAGACCATCAACGAAAAAAATACTATCCGGAACCCCATCATCCAAGTATGTCACTTTTGTGCAAGTGGATTTTTGGGGAGAATAAGAGAGACATAGATAACCAACACGGAGTTGAATTGGATTTACTCGCAGCCTATCAATCCTACTCGCCTATGATCAACCGGTGGTGTTGTGCAACATCGAGTTCGGAAGATATTGGTTCGGGGTGTTACCTCTCCATATTGGCTATCTCTTTAAAAAACCGGGTATTACAAGGAACCCGAATCATCTCCTACCCGGGACTTCCCTAGGAATATATGAAGGAAGGAAAATATAAGAGTGAAGATGAGAGAGGAGGCTTCCGAGTGGCCTAGGTGAATTTGCCCCTTCCGGATTGAAGATTAAGACTTTTCTTGAGGGGAAGAAGATCGGTTAGAGGAAGGACTTCTTGTGCCGGCAAAGAGAAAAAAATAATAATAGAGAAGGATTAGGAGAAGGTTTTTCCACGACCCAAGAAGGAGGTGCACAACAAAATTATGTCCCACCATTGGGAGGAACCCCGGCGCCGCTGAGTTACTACGGTGGTGTACCAATGCAAGCATGGGGGAGTGGTGCAGCCATACCCCCACCATTTTTGCGGTGCCCAACGTAGCCTTTGCGGAGCCATATGCACACCTTCCTCAACCACAATAAAATGTGGCCACCATTGGAGGATACGCTGCAAGGAACGTGCAAATTATTGCAGCCATCCAAACCAATGCAAACCAAATGGGTGAAGGAAGTGCAAACGTCGCTTATGAGCTTTGACACCTTCACCTAACACCATTGGACAATTCATAGGAGTAGTGGTGCATTCCTATTACAAGTAAGGGTACAACAACCAAGACTATCAATATCAACCACCGGCAGAAGATTAGAGAGAGGAGGAGCTTTAGTTATCTTTCCTTTACCCCCCTTTTCTTTAATTTTCAGCTTGTTTGCACCTATGTTTGCGTAGTATTTTCAGCTTTGCTTTAATTTTCAGTTTTTAGTTTAATTTTCAGCGTGTATCTTAGTGTTTATTTTCATCATGAATAATGACACCACCAAGTTTTTACCTTTGGTAAAGTTACAAAGTTTGTGCCAGGATGATATATGATTATAATTGCCGCTTTGTTTATCTTTGTAATTGATTTATGCATGTTTAACCTAGTGCTCTCTTAAAAATGCAAATCTGAAATTATCTAAATGCTAGCTCAATCTTCAGCGGAGGTTATGATTAAAATAAAGACCCATAGTGTTTTATGTGCTCTCAAGTTATGAATAGATTAAAGATGTCTTTTATGATCAAAAATATTGCTAACCTTGTCACAAATATCACTTGTGTGTTGCTCAACCTATCCAGAGCCTTATATATATTTGAGTGCATAAACCTTAGTGTACAAGATTTATTTTTGAGTGAGTTATTGCAGGCCATGATTTCTCTGGCCCGAGACTAAGAAGCTGGTCATTCCGTTTTTGCGTATCTATCTTTTTGCTAGCCTTTTATCCGTGCATTGTGTATCCCCGCATCGGTGATCTCACAAACCTCGCCGGATATCCACCCTTAAACCAAATATCATCTTTTTGTGATTACCTCCTTGACCACAACCTATCGTTGAGAATGGATCATCAATTCAAGGAAGATCGCAAGACGGTGCCAACGTTGAAGATTTCAAGTATCTCTCCAAGGAAAAATATTCCGGTACCTACCTTATTTTTCGCCTCTTTGCTCGAGGACGAGCAACGTCTAAGCATGGGGGAGGAGGTAGGTACGGTGCAGTTTTAGAGTTCAAAAGGGAGTATTTTAAAAAATATATATATAATGATGAAAGAAAAAAAATTCGGCGATGTACGTGACTTCCAAGGTGAAGAAAGAAAAAAAATATATATATATATATAAGAAAGAAAGAAAGAAAGAAAGAAAGAAAGAAAGAAAGAAAGAAAGAAAGAAAGAAAGAAAAGAATGAGAAATATGAGAAACAGAAAAAAATATATATGTGCGTAAAGTGAACTCCCCGGTTCTCTAAGAGTGCATTCAAGGCTTCAAGTTAAAAAGATCCATTCTCATTTTCCAACCATGTGCAATCCGATAACGAGGACTTCCTTTGTGCCTCGGGATCACTCTTTGCCATTTGCACATGTCCACTCATCTAAAAGTGTGTGTATTTTTCTCTTTCCCCTCCTTGATTAACATTATTTTCCAATGACCTTTTTGACGAGTCTCGGTAAGACCATGAGAAGCTTGTCTTGTTTTGACAACACCTCATTTATAAAATCTTGATAGGACTAAACTTTCCCAAAGCTCCATATAAAGCCTACCACATATATATGAGAGGGAAAGGAGTAGAATATATAGGCTTGAGAGACAAGTGAGATGAGAGTTTATGAGCAATATACAAGATGATTTAAATTTGTGAACTTGGTTTAGCTTTTCTTTATCTCGTTCTTTATTTCAAAAATTCGAGATCTATTTAAATTTTGGGAGCATGTTAATACTTGTGGGATGAGCTTAATAAGAATCTACCCTCCGTAGAGGTGAAGGCTAGTACATTATGGAACTTTAACGAATTAAACTTTTGAGAGCATTATGTTTTTTTCATGTATGATCAAGTGCAAGGTTTAAACATTATTTGGCAATGATGATATCCATCGAAGGCTTACTCGAGGACGAGCAAGGTTTAAGCATGGGGGAGATGTTGACGGTGAAAATCCGTCAACCTAGCCATGAGTTTACCTTCGGTGTTGGCATTACTTTTGTATCTTATTCATTGGTACTAACCCCCGTGGTATAACAAGTTCACATGTGCATGTCGGTTTTGGAGTTATGTGTTTACGCAGGGTTTTAACGTTGAAAGCAAGACTTCCGGGATAAGTTCATTAAGCACCTCATGACAAGACCTTGAAGCCCGATACAAGTCAAGCAATGAAGTGAACATGACTCCAAGAGCCCAAGGACCAAGCCCGAGAAGATGATAAACTCCGAGGACCGAACCGGAAAAAGTCTTGAATCTTGCAAGACAAAGAGTTGAGTCCAATTCGGAGAGAAACCGACGTCAAGGGCCCACATGCAAAAGGGGAGAACATCTAGAAGACGTGGGAAGCAACACCGGCGAAGCGAGGCCGCGAGATGGGCCGAGTGGGCCCGGGCCGGTCGGCCCGGGCCGGCCGGCCCAGCCCAATTCGGGGCCCAATCGGCCTCTCCTTTGACCTAATTGCTTCTCGGGCTATAAATAGCCCCCCGACCGAGAGCCACGCGGAACGGAAGTCGTATTCCGCCGCCGAGGAGCGAGAGAAGCTTGAGGGACACCAACTTGAAGATGAGGGTCGTGCTAGTTGTCTAGGGTTTCCCCGGCCGACGTGGGAACCTTGCATGGAAGGCCACGTCGGAGCTCGGAGCGAGGATCAAGATCGAGGGAGGGCCCCGGTGGTGATCTTGTTCATGTAATCATTCATGGTGAAGTTTGTAAGTGAATTCGATTTCTAGCGATCAAGTGCCTTCTCGATGATTTTGATTTCTTCTTGGTTTTGCTTCTTCTACGATCTAGTCTATAGCTAGATTACATAGGGTGCTCTTGTAGCCGCGGTGGCTAGAGGTGCATACGGACCGGCCAAGTGATTTCAACTTGTTCTATCGAACTCGCCCTAAGCTCCCCGCATGAATAGGGATACGTTGTGACGAACGGGGGTCTCGAAAGGCGGATGTTTTCGGAGTCGGATGGGAAGGCCACGATTTAAAGATGCTTTTAATGAGATTCGCTTTGCTATCTTCATCTATCTTGTTTGGAGCTACAACATAAGCATGATCTAGATTCTCTAGATTGGTTATCTCTTGCTTTCTCTTGTTACCTCTTTAGTAGATTAGATTAGATCCGTTTTCTTTATGAGTTAGTAGATTAGATGCAACTTGTCTTCATTAGATAGCTTTACCTTGCTTTACTAGATTGAATCCTTGCGTTGCACATTGTTCCACGGATTCGATACCTTGGGTTCACCACTCGAGGGAAGAAGGGTCCCTTGACTACGACGGGAGACTTGTCCGCTTGCAAGTCACAAACGAACTTTGATACAATTATTAACCGTCAACACTGACCGGCGGATACCAGTTCACCCAGGGCCAGCCGCGTCACCGTGGAGCGCTCCCACGCGTACGGATCGACGATGACGACCGTTGGAAGAGGCGCCATGAGGAAAGGCAGAGAAACTGGGAACAAAGGACGGGAAGGAGAGGAAGAGCTCCAACGGCGAAAGGGCGCGGCGACGAGAACGAAACAGAGGCAAGAGCGCGGGGGGCAAGAGTGGCGATTGCTAAGGTAAAAACCGCCGTTTCCCCTTCTCCTCAGATTTATAAGCCGTGGGCGTGCTCTCGGGCGCACGTCCCGCGCGCGTTAACCGGCAGGGGGAATCTTTTCTCGCCGACGGGCGGGCCCCACCACGACCGCGGCGGTCACGCCACCGCGGACGGGCCATCATCACGGCGTAGAACCGGAGGACCGTGGCGGGCGGTCACGTCCGCCCGCCCACGCCACCAACTACGCGCGCGGCCGCGGCGCCTAAAAAGGCGCGCTCGCGACGCGAAACCGCAACCTCGACTGCGAAGCATTAAATGACCCGGCCCCTTACCAAGTAAGGAGGACCCTCGAGCGGTACGAGCCCCTGGATCAGGAGAATTCAACCCTCGAAAGGATGCAGGCGTGAGACGGTCACCTCGGGACCCGTTTGAGACAGGACAGGCACCACAGGCACCAATGGCGCACCACTCTACTGATCAGCGCCTCGAGGGCTGACTCGCCCAGGCCCCTCAAGGATTCGCAGATGCCAAGACGGGAGCGCTTAGCCGCCACCCCGCACCACTCTACTGATCAGCGCCTCGAGGGCTGACGCGGTCAGGCCCCTCGAAGAGTCGCAGATGCCAGGACGGGAGCGCTTAGCCGCCACCCCGCACCACTCTACTGATCAGCGCCTCGAGGGCTGGCTCGCCCAGGCCCCTCAAGGATTCGCAGATGCCAAGACGGGAGCGCTTAGCCGCCACCCCGCACCACTCTACTGATCAGCGCCTCGAGGGCTGGCTCGCCCAGGCCCCTCAAGGATTCGCAGATGCCAAGACGGGAGCGCTTAGCCGCCACCCCGCACCATTTTACTGATCAGCGTCTCGAGGGCTGACGCGGTCAGGCCCCTCAAAGGGTTCGCAGATGCAAAGACGGGAGCGCTTAGCCACCGCCCCGCATGGCCCTACTGATCAGAGGTTCGAAGCCTGACCCTCGATGGGTTCGAACAGGTGCCCTAGATCACCAGAGTCAGGGACGACGAGGGCACACGCATTCGAGCCGTTCCTCGAGCCTGCCGGCTCGAGGGTGCCCCACATGTCGTGTTCGAGAGCCAGCGAGGGCAGCTAGCCGGGGGATCCCACCGAGGGAGAGCTTCCGCGCCCTCGGTCCCTAGCGAACAGGACCGAGCCCCACCTAGCAAACCCACGCAAGCGCTTTAATGGACGTGTCTCTGGACCACGCATCCTACCCTTATCGAACGGGGCATGGGCGTCCACTCGAACCACCCGCTAACAGCTCAACGAGGAATCCGCAATCCGCGACCCGCTCGATGGGGGTTGCGGAAACCTCACCCTCCGTCCCGCGGAGGGACGGCGAGGGCGCGTTAAAAAACAAGTCGTAGAGTTCTACCCGATCGCCTCGAACGAGCCCAGGCTCGGGGGCTCGACGCGCGGCTACACCTCCTGGATTGCACCCACCGCAAGAAGGGCCAGTAGCGCGTGCATCGCCGAAGCCGGCTGAAACATTGCCGACGCTGGCTGAAACATGTACCACGCCCTCTGACCAAATCTCGCGATAAACCCCTACAGGAGCGCCCGCGCTCCTGCAGGGCTTCGGGGGCTAGACCCACGAGTCCGCTGACGCGGCCCCACTGAAAGCGTTCGCAAGCTAGGTGGGAAGGACGTCCTATCAGTAGGCTCCAGCATCTACGGGAGCCTTGATGGCGAACCTGCAGATGCTCGGGGGCTACTTTCGGGGACAGCCCTAGGGATCCCCTTAAACAACTGGGGAATCCCCACTTAAAACCCGCAAAGGCCAAACTCGCCTCGCTTAAGCACACAGGGCATGGCCCACGCCACGGTGGCCCTGACGGCCCACCAAGGCGGCCCACTCAAAGATCCCCTCGAGCGGGCTCCGCCTCGCTCGAGGACACACGCCTCCCTCAGGAGGGCTCCGCCCCGTTCGAGGGGGTGCGCTTACCTCGAGCAGGCTCCGCCTCGCTCGAGGGCGCCCCGCACGCGCACGCCCGTTCCCGTACACGGGCATTTAATGTTCTGACAACGGTGGGGCGGCGCCATCATGCGCCTGGGGCTCGCGCCCCGGTTCCATTGCACCAACTCCCTAGGAGGGAACCCATCCCCGCCATTGTGGAGGACTGTGCGACGTGGCCGGTACCAGTCCCGTGACGCCGTGCCGCCTACTCCGGTACGGCTAACGCGCCGAGCCCTCGAAGGGGGGCCAGCCGCACCCTCGGTTTACTTTCCCGTGACTTTACAGGGTTAGGTCAGGGCGTTAGGCCGGCGGGGCACCATCCCTGCCACTGTTAACGGCATGGCGGCCGCCCCCGCGCGTACAAACCCACGCCGGGCACTGTGACAACAGCTCCGACGCTGTGGAGCGTGCGGGAACGGGACGTTGCCTTACCTGCCACTGTGCCCCGTACGGACCAACGTCAGCAACTCCCTCGAGCCCGCGTGAAGACATCACGGCCGTCCGCTGCACTCCTACCCTCGAAGCTACCACTGTTCGGGTACAAGATACGCCATGATGGCCGGATCGCGGCAAGGTCCGTCAAGGCGGCCGCCTACTGTACGGCATAGACATCACACTTCCCCACGTAGCTAAATAGCGCGGCATACATGTGATACGCTCTCTCCTTGGCCTATAAAAGGAAGACGAGCTCCCCCGCCGCAGGGGACAAGAGAACAAGACACAATACAAGGCAGAACAACTCTTGACACCACGCACTTGTTCTCCAATTCTCCCACAATATCTTCAGCCACTTCACCAGGGACTTGGGAGCCACGCTTCCTCTCCCGCATTGCTTGTAGCAGCCCCACTACAGGCACCCCCAGTGCTGAGCAATATAGTGCTCCGAACACACCACTGCTGGACGTACGGCCCCTCGGCCGGAACCAGGATAAAACTCTGTGTCTCTAATTGCTTAGCATCGACCATAGAGGGATAGGCCTTGGCGCTTATCACTGGTTAGTGTCGGGACCATATTCCGCACCGACACACGTTGCCTTCGATGACGAGGTAGGCGGCTGGAGCGGTGGATGTCGCCGGCATCGAGCCGAAGTAGATGTCGACGGGGTTGGCGAGGAAGTTCGCCATGCTCTCCGAAAAGATGAAGTCGTTGGTTGAAGCCATCGAGTTACACGAAGAACCTTGACCTGCCCCTACCTGGCGCGCTAACTGTCAGATGGTGGGATCTGGACAGCCCACGGGGGTGTTAATCACTGTGGTTTATTTGTTTGGCGGGGAGGAGTCTAAGGCTAAGAACTCGAAGGTCGCACACGAGTACGGGGAACACAGAGAACATGGCGAGTTTATACTGGTTCGGGCCTCCGGAGAGTAATACCCTACATCCAGTTGTTGTTGTAGATTGCTTGGGGATTGCGTGATGTTACAAGGGGTCACCTCGCCCGCCTTATATTGGCCAGCGGATGAGGTCGGTTCCCTGACTCCTGGTCGGTTACAACCAGGAGACCTAAGTCTACGTTACACATCTTGCCATATCCCGTTGATCTGCTTCAAACGAAATCCACCGAGGGTTTGTCTTGTACGCCAAGTCTTGAGGTCGTGATGGATCAGGTCGTCTGGGGAATCTTCTAGAAGGCCTTCAAGAGGTCGTGTGGGCAGCCAACTAGGTCGGTTGGGCCCACTAACAGGTCGACAGGTCTTCTAGTAGGCCGGACCCAACTGTCGGGGATGGTCGTGGGCCTGGTCGGTTGGGACCTAGGGGTACCCATGTCTCACACTGCCCAATCCCGACAAAAGAGCTATGCAGACAAGAAGAGGTGAGAAGTAAGCTTTAGTCCAGGAGATTTTGCTTACCTCAAGGTTTACCTATCCGAGGAACTCGAAGATTTCAAGTGCACGGGAAATTTGTCCCTCGGTACGTTGGACTGTACAAAGTGCTGAAGGGATTTGGAGCATTAGCATACCGGTTGGAACTACTAGAGGAAATGTCAGATATACATCTGGTGTTTCATGTCTCCCAGTTGCGAAAGAGTTTGAAAATACTCCAAGAGAAACTAGTGCCGGTAGAGACAATTGATTTACAACCAGATCTTAGATACCAGGAAGTGCGCATCAAGATTTTGGACACAGTGGTCAAAAGGACAAGGACATCGGAAGTGCGAGTGTGCAGAGTCCAATGGAGTAGGCACGGAGTAGAAGAAGCCACATGGGAATGAGAGGATGCGTTGAGAAAAGAGTTTCCCCACTTGTTCGGGAACTAGCCGAATCTCGAGGATGAGATTCATTTTAAGTGGGGTAGGTTTGTAACGCCCACATTTCTAGCTCTTAATAAACCACCTACTAAATCATGCCTATTTTCAAAACTTTCC
The DNA here is from genome assembly GCA_947561735.1 of Cenchrus americanus. Classification (NCBI taxonomy): domain Eukaryota; kingdom Viridiplantae; phylum Streptophyta; class Magnoliopsida; order Poales; family Poaceae; genus Cenchrus; species Cenchrus americanus. The sequence goes on from OX387242.1 coordinate 198,248,555, forward strand.
CGCTGAGCTCAATTATCTCCTTGAAACCCCGGTCATCTTTTCCCTTTCTCCTTCCATCGGCACGCGTGCCGCGAATCCCGCCGGCACCACCCACCACCGCTCAGGCCACCGCCGCTCACCTCGTGCCGCCCCAGCTCCACTGTCGGCCACCTCGCCGGGAATCCCACGCATGCCGCGGTCCCGCCGGCCGGTCCGCCTCGCCATCACCGCCGTCCCGGAAATTACGCCGCTATCCAAGAAACCCGGAAAACCCACAAAATCCCTTTTTCCCCTCCATCCTAATTTTCCTAGGATTTCTCCTAATTTTCTAAACCCTTTTTTCCCTTTCTTTTCCTTTTCCCTTTTTCCTTATATTTCTTTTTCCTTATTTCCCCTTTTTCTTTTCTTTTCTCCTTTCTCTTCTCTTTCTTCCTTTCTCTCCTTCCTTTCTTCTTCCTTCGGCCAGCGCTCGACCCCGACCGCGCTTGGCCCGACCGTGCGCCCCCCCAGTAGCACGCCTGTTGACGGTTAATAGTTATATCAAAGTTCGTTTAGACTTGCAAGCGGACAAGTCTCCCATCGTAGTCAAGGGACCCTTCTTCCCTCGAGTGGTGAACCCAAGGTATCGAATCCGTGGAACAAATGTGTGACGCAAAAGATGATCTAGTAAAGACAAGTAACTTCAATCTTCGGTAAAAGATAAACCCTAATGCATCTAGGTAAAAGACACGAAACTAATCTAATCTACTATAGACCGGAGATAACAAAGTAAGATTGGGTAGATAAACCGATCTAGAGAGATCGGGTTAAGCCTTTTGTTGATGTTCCAAGCAAGAGAAGAAGTAGCAAATCGAATCTTATTAGAAGCCTCTTTAAACCGTGGTTTCCCGTCCAAATCCAAAGACACCCGCCTTTCGAAACCCCTGTTCTGTAACAACGTATCCCTACTCATGCGGGGAGTCTAGGGCGAGTCAAAAGACAAGTCGAGATTCTTTCAGAAGATCCGGCGTGTACCTCTAGCCACCGCGGCTACAAGAACACCCTATGTAATCTATCTCGAGAATAGATTTAGAATAAGCAAAGCCGATCGAAAAACGAAATCTTCGAGGAAACACTTGATCGCTAGGAATAGATTCAACTTGATAATTTAACTATGACAATGATACATACACAAGATCACCACTGGGATCCTTCCTTGATCTTGCTTCTAGCTCCGGGAACTCTGACGTGGTCTTCCGTGCAAGGTTTCACGCCGGCTAGGGAGACCCTAGTCAACTAGCTCGACCCTCTCATCTTCGGGATGGTGTCCCTCTCTTCTCTGCTCCTCGGCGGCCGATGACGAATTGATTGATGCGTGGCTCTCGACCCCGGGGCTATAAATAGCCCGAATGGCGGCTAGGGCAAAGGAGGGGACGAACGGGCACTGGACTGGCTGGGCCGGCCGGCCTAGGCCCATCCAGGCCCAGCCCATGGCCTCCTTTGCTCTACGTCGGTTCCCGTGTCTTCTAGATGCTTCCCTCTTCTGCATGTAGGCCCTTGTCGTCAGTTTCTCTCCGAATTGGACATAACTCCTTGTCTTGCAAGATTCAGAACTTTTCTGGTTAGGTCCTCGGAGTTTGTCATCTTCTCGGATCAAGTCCCTAACTTCTTGGAGTTAAGTTCACTTCGTTGCATGACTTGTATGGGGCTTCAAGGCCTTGTCATAAGGTGCTTGATGAACTTATCCCGAAAGTCTTGCTTTCAACGCTAAAACCCTGCATAAACACTAAACTCCAAAACCGACATGCACAAGTGAACTTGTTATACCACGGGGGTTAGTACCAATGGATAAGGTATAAAACTTATGCCAACAGCGAAGGTAAACTCATGGCTAGGTTGACGGATTTTCACCGTCAACAACGCCACGCCGGCCCCGAACCGCTGTCCACCGCGCCGGTCGTGACACGACCGCACGCTGCCGCGGCCGCATTCACTCCTCCTGCCCGAGCCGTCGCCTCCAACAACACCACCGCGAGTCACCGCCCATACCGTGTCGCTACTCGCCCCTGCTCGACGAGTCGTGTCCACAGCGCCGCAGTCACTCCATCGCGAATCCCGGCTGAGGCCTCACCGGCCGAGTCAACGGTGAGATTTTTCTTCGAACCGCCATTGTTGGCCGCACAAGCTCCTCGTGCTCGAATTCTGGCCCTTCCACCGCCTCACCACGCCTATAAATAGAGGTCGGCTGCTCGCCGCCTCACCTTACACCGCCGCAAGCCTTCTCCCCCTCCCTCCTTGCACTCCACCGCGTCGCCAATCGAGCCGCACTGCCTGCAGCCGCCTGACGCCGAGGGGCCACCTCCACAAGCCGTCCCCGACCAAGGTGAGAGCCGAGATAGGTAGCCCTCGTCCCCCTCTCCGTTTTCCCCTGTTTCAGGCCATTGCCGACCCCGGGGCGCCGCCGCCCGCCGTAGGCCGAAGCCGCCCCTGCCTCCTTCCCCTATTCTAGATCAGAGAGAAGAAGAAGGGCAGCTTTGCCCAAAACCCCCTAGCCTTCCTTCGTATTCCGAGCCCCTCTCTATCCCTATTATCTCTCTCTCTCTCCCTCTTATTTCAAGACAATCCCTAGGTTAATAGTTAATTACGAATTAAACCCTGTTCAACCTTTAGCAGTTTACAACTAGGCCCTTACCAAGTTTACACTATTATAATCTTACCCTTTTCCATTAGAAGAAATTACCAATAGGTCCTTACTTTATTGATTAGCCCTAACTACTCCCTTTTAACCCATCATTTCATGCGCGATTTTAATTCAAACCGTGCCCAAAATTCATCACACCCGTCCCGGGTACACCTCTACCGACCCATCATCCAAACCCCTCCCCTAATTGACGTTTACTCCTCTATTCTTTTCTCGAGCTCAGCCGGTGGATTTGGTGTGTACTATAGCCGACGGAGTAAACGAAGGAGGGTACCACGAGTCGGAGCTTGGAGCCGAGTACTAGCAGGAGCTCGAGATCCCAAACCCCGAGAATGAACTCCCCGAGGACTTCGAAGACGGCAAGTTCAATCTCATCCTTTGATTCATGCTTTGGTCCTAGTTTTATAAACACAACCCTATGGACGTGTGTGTCAGGAGTATGGGTGAGCTCGTACCTTTGTGGTTGAGCATGTTGGAGATGTCCATCTTGACATTAAGGATCGGGTTGCGTGACATCTCACCTGACCTAAATTATCGTACTACCACTCGACCGTTGTATGTGGCAACGGCTTAGCATAAATCCCACTAGTTAAATCTACTTGCCATCAGGTGTGTGGGTGTGCAGTGGGAAACCAAGGAGTAGGCGTACGATCTGTGTGAGGTACGACCTGGTTATGTGAGATAACCTCTTGGTTGCTCCTGTGGTGGCCCGTAGGGTTAGCTAAGGTGGGTAATGGCTTTTATAGGATCCGCACTGGTACTAAGGTGTTCGTGTGGTGGTACCCTACTTGTGGGTAAAGATGTACAACCTCTGCAGAGTGTAAAACCTATTCAAATAGCTGTGTCCACGGTATTGGACGAGTCATGGTGTGACACAAAACTAGTGTTTGGGTTTGGGATGTTTTCATGGCATGAGTGGTTTTCTGGAAAAGTGTGTGGTTGTGTGCCTGGGCGACTGCGGACGGGGAGTCCGGTAGTCCCAAATTGGTTTTCTCAAAACAACTGAGTTACTTGGGTTATAAAAATTGTTTGCGAAAACCTTTTCAAAAATGAACCCCTGCATGAGTAAATGTGTTGGCAAATAAACCTTAATCCTTGATATATCCTATGCACGATCTGCTTATAAGCCCCTCCGTGGGTGGGGTTGAACTTGTTGAGTACGTATGTACTCACCCTTGCTTAATTAACTGTTTTTCAGAGGAGGATCCCGACTTCATTCCCGAAGACGTCGAGTAGGTTGCTGTCCTACACCCAACCCGTGCCTGTGGATTCAGGGTCTCCACATGGAGCTTTCATGACGTTGTACTCTGATGAGGCTTTAGAAGCCCTCACTATCGTAGTTTGGTCACTAGTTCTTGTGTTGTTTCTCATGGCAGTGGCGCTTCCGTGCCCACAGCCTCGCCGAGTTGTAAGAGAATGAACCACTTGTTGTAATAAATGTGATACCAGCCTCTTGGGACTAGTATTTGTGTCACATTTAGTCACCTCTGATGAGGGGACACTTCAGGTGGTATCAGAGCCGTAGTTTGGCCGTAGGACGCGACCCCTAGGACCCGAGACTCTTTCATGTCCTTTCTCTAATTCTTTTCCCTGCTGAGCTCACCTGCCCACAAATTGCTTACCTTGATCCTTGCCTGGTTCCAGATGGCTAACCTGGGATGGAACGGAGGAGTCTGCCCTGTAGAACCTGGTCTCCCTAACTTGCTTCTACTAAGCCTGGAGCATGTCGGAGTGAGGGACCCACCGGAGTACATCTATCGGGAATACGAGCGCTATGGCACCCTTCGGTGTAAAGTGCTGATCTTCGTGGGTAGGAGCACACTCTACCCCGACATAGAACCCTGGTTCGTCTCCACCACTGGGTTTCGTTTCCCTGACACCTATCCAAAGGCTGCCCGGAAGGCCCTGAGACGACTATGAGTGGTTTATAGGCAGCATCTCAGACAGACTCCAATGGGATTTTTCCCACCCTCAAGAGGTAGAGGACGCTCATGGATTGACCAAGTGAGGGGACTAGAAAGAGAAGAAGAAGAAGACCTAGAAGATGCAGTTTCCCACCTGTCCATCTACCTCAATGGCCTAGACCACCTCTATCATGAACAAGCCAAGCAGCTGAAGCACCAGATCGACAGGGCAGAAGGAGCAGAACAACGGATAGAATTGGAAAGGGTGAAGACAACAATGGCGGAAGTTACCCTAGCTAACCTGGAGCGAGATTATGCTATGGAAAGTGAGCGCACTTTAATAGCCAATAAAGCCCTATGGGATGAGGTCAAGGAACGTAAAAGGAGAGAAGAAGCTGGTTTGATGGAAGATGAACCCGAAGAAACTCATTGGGACACAGGAACCCAGACTGAGGACATGATACTGGAGCAAGACCTCCCACCAAAGAAGCATCGCATTCAGACGAAGGAAGAGTCCTTATGAGGATAGCTGGAGTGCTTAGGCTGGAGTTGTGTTCTAGTAATAATAAATGTACCCTGAGGAGTGTACCCCAACCTTGTTGCTAAATAAAACTATCTATCTTTTGTACCCTACCCTTTGCACAACTTGTTCAACCTTACCCTTGTTTTCAGATGGCTAAGGATGGATGGACCCAAGGCATGTGCTAGGAGGAGCCTGGTTTTGCTCGCCTCCTTATCAACTCCCTGGAGCGCCTCGATATCACTGAGCACCCAAGGTACTACAGCAGAGAGTACGAGCAACTCGGCACTCTTCGCTGTAGAGTGGTCCTCTCCATCGCCAGAAGCAACCGCTACACCAACATCGAGCCGTGGCACATGACCGCGATAGGGTTTCGACACAGAGACACCTACCCCTTGGCCCTCAGAAAAGCCCTTCGCTACCTACGCCGGATCTACGAGGAACACCTCGTCCCCACACCAATGAGGTATTTTCCCACCGCCATCAGAACCCTAGTCTGGCAGACCCGCATGAGAAACCTGGAACGGCGCCGCCACCAAAAAGATCTTTTGTACCATATAGTTGCCTACCTCATCTCCCTGGACAAACTCTTTGATGACCTGGCCAAGCTCTTGAGGGAGCAAATGAGTCGGGCCGAGCAAGCAGAAGTCATAGTAACGATGCACCAAGTCCGAGTGGCTCAAGCAGAAGCAAGGACCACAGCAGCCATAAGCAGTGAAGCTGTTGCCCATGAAAGCCTCAGGCGGATCCAAGACCAGCGCATGCAGGAATGGACAAACAGTGGAACACCCGTTCTGGCCATTGGAGAAGCACAAGTCCTGCTTGGAACACCCCTTGTAGGATGGGGAGGAACTATTGAAACCCCGCCAGCACCATCGGTAGTCACTGAGCAACCAACGACGACCGCGGAAGCTGCAGCACAGCCCCAAGAGAGTGGAAACCCCGAGGGCGAGGATGACGATAAGCTGCTCATCCCACTGGAAGTGCACTCAGCCCCAGAAGATGGCTCTCCTCGCGAGTAGCATACCTCAGTAGCCTTGACCCAGGGAATGAAGCCGTGCTGGTCCGAGCTTAGAGTCGCACCCTTAGCTTTTGTCGTAGTACTAGGTTGTGTAGCCTGTCCGCGTTGTATCAGTCGCGTAGTTTGGGATGTATCCTCCTCACTTGTTTGCAATAAAAATTTGTCTGTGCTTGTTTGTTTGCTATGTGCTTGTTGTGTGTTTGTTGGCAGGAGTAGACCCTGCCTTTTCAAAAAGAAATCCGTCTTAATCAACTTAAACATCACATAAAACCTAGATCTCTTAGAACACCCGCTCCTCTGCAGATGGTTTCAAGGCGCCCTGCTAGGACCCACCAAGGCTCCGGTCGTATGGACGCATAAGGATCTCAAGCTGATTGAAGGTAGCACCTTAACGACCAGGAAGTGAATCAAGGCGAAGATGGAGGAGAAAACGTTGTCCTGCCACCACCACCCCCACCCGTGGACCTGGCGCAAGTTTTGTCCAACCATACTATACTGATGGAAGCCATATTAAATGTCGTCAACCGTCCAAGGCCCCGAGATCTGGGCATGAATGAGAAGCTGATCGAAATTCTCAGGACGAAGCCACCCATTTTTGGCGGGTCCGTGAATCCCTTGGATGCTGATGACTGGCTGAGAGCCATTCTAAGGGAACTGGAGCCCTTCAACTGTGAAGACCGAGACAAGGTTCTCCTGGCTACTCACCAGCTCAGCGGAACAGCCTTAGCCTGGTGGGAAAACTACTGTGCAGCAGCCAAGGATCCCTCCGCCATCACTTGGGATGAGATCGTGGAAGAGTTTCGTCGCTACCACATCCCAGAAGCCACGTTGAAGTGCAAGGCAAATGAGTTCTGTGAACTCCGCCAGGGCAACAATTCCGTGGAGGAATACACTTACCAGTTCATAGAGTTGGCTCGTTATGCCCCTAAGGAAGTGGATAAGGACTCCAAGAAGCAGGAGATGCTGAAGAAGGGCTTGACTCTGGAGCTGAGGACTCTGCTTACCCCTCAAATCTACCTAGTTTTGAACACCCTTATGAACATGGCCATCCTCACAGAGAGAGCCAAGGCAGAAGAGAAGAAAGAAAACAAGCGCAAGTTCATGGAGCACAAGGCTCAACAAAAGGAACGTTGCCAGAGGCAGAGAAGCTCCAGTCACCACATGTCCAGGTTACAAGCCCCCATGCAGTACAGAACCCAGTCACAAGCCACGGGCTCTCAAGGCCCTAGGACCCAGTTGAAACCATACAACAACCAGAACACCATGAAACCCCCACAGAACAATACTAGCCAGGTCACTGCCAACAACAACAACAACTCCAGGGTGTGTTTCAACTGCCATGAGACCGGACACTTCATTGCCAATTGCCCATATGCCAAAAAGCCAACAGCTTCAACCTTCTCCAACTCAGCGAATGGGCCAAGACCGCTCGTATCTGGAGCCAACCGCATGCCAGTTCGCAACAACAACAACTTTGGCAACAACAGCAACCAGTAGATGAGGCAGCCCCAGCAGTCCTATGGACGAGCCCGCGTCAACCACATCAACGCACAGGAGGCTCAAGAAGCACAAGGCGTAGTGCACGGTGAGTTCCTGGTCCGCTCAGTCTTGGCAACCATATTATTTGATTCAGGAGCATCACAATCGTTCATATCCTCAAGTTTTGTGGAATAACACAACATACCTACAGTACTACTAAAAGCACCCTTGATAACCCGAACGCCCAGAGGTGACATCAAGTGTCAACTGGGTTGCTCTCGGGTAAGGATCATTTTAAGTGGGGTAGAGTTCCTAGCGGACCTAGTAGTACTGAAGTCCAAGGGAATAGATGTGATCCTTGGGATGGATTGGTTAAGCCAACACCATGGTCTTATAAGCTGCGCTGATAAGGTAGTGCACCTAACCAACCCAGAAGGAGTACAAGTAACCTGCCACACCCGAGGACACAAACCAAACATAATGGTTTTCAGCATGGAAGCCAAATCCATAGAGGATGTCCCAGTAGTGCGGGAGTATCCAGATGTGTTCCCCGAAGAACTCCCCGGAATGCCACTAGATAGGGATATATAGTTCGTCATTGACCTTATTCCCGGAACCTCTCCCATAGCCAAGAGACCCTATAGGATGGCAGCCCCTGAGTTGGCAGAGTTAAAGAAGCAGCTAAGAGAACTTCAGCGAAGTGGATTTATCAGGCCAAGCTCATCACCATTGGGAGCCCCAGTGCTCTTCATTAGTTTGTGAAGATTTATCTCCTCCAAGGTGTTCTCAAGGTTGGAATCGTCATCCTCCCTTCATTTGTTGTGATTAAAATTTTGTTTTATGGTTTATAGATGGAGAAAATAGAAATGTTAATTTGTAGCTAGGTAGGAGCAGCTTAAATTAGTTACAGAGATGAGATTTTGTATATACACGTGAAGATGTAGTTAGGATGGTACTTGCATTGTTCCTTCTTTCATTAAATTTGTATTAATAAGAATTCTCTTATTTTCTTGTTTTCATAATATTGAAAATGCACTAGGTATTTCCATTCTTTCATTGTTTAGAAATGGTTTTATTCTAGGTAGCCATTAGAGGAAATAGAAGATTAAATTCTTTTGTTAAGTATGTTTTTTATTTTTATATAGAATAAATGTAAGCATTCTCTTATTTTTTTTCATAAATTTGAATTTTACTTGTTCATATAGTTTATAAAATATATGATCATAAAGCAAATAATAGACAATGTACTAGGTATGTGTTTCCATTCTTTCATTGTTTAGAAATTCTTTTATTAAGTTTTTTTATTTTTATTTAGAAAAAATGTAAGCATCTTCTTATTTTTCTTGTTTCTGATACAGAGGCCCACGTCCTGATTAGCTACAGTTTGACCTCATGGGCAACGTGGGGACTGCCTGCAGCTCTGTGAGGTGGGACTGTAGCTAGATAGGAGGTGTAGCACATGTGTGGTACTGTAAGTGGGTGAGCCAGGTGTATATGACGGTGAGGTGAGATTGTTGTAGTTCCCAGAGCATCTACTCCCTCCGTCCCAAAAAGAATAATGTTTTAGCATTCAAACTTTGTCCCAAAAAGAATGATGTTTTACTTAATTTGGTATGTGTGCATGTGCATGATCAATTAGCACCTAATATGGCAAATAAATAGGGGCAATTGAGCTTATTTCACCTCCTTAATAATCTGTCCTAAAATTTCTAGAATGACATTCATTTTGGGACAGAGGGAGTAGGTCTTCTGAGTCATTGGTTCGTAAAGGTTATGTACAGTAATAATAATGTTGAATTCTATCCCCTTTTGTTTTTTATTTATGCATATATTGAATCCAATATATATATATATATATATAGGTATGTGTACATATAGTTTATAAAATATAGTGTTGAATTCTATGGCCCCTTTTATTTCTAGGTTGCTACAGGAGAAAATAGAAGATTAAATTCTTTTATTAAGTATTATTTTCAGTTTCATATACAATAAATGTAAGAATTTTATTTTTTTCTTGTTTTTGATACAGAGCCCCACGTCTAAGTAGCTACAGTTTAACATCACGGGCTACGTCGGGACTGGCTGCAGCTCCGTGATGTTGGACAGTAGCTATATAGGAGGTGTACAACATGTGTAGTACTGTAAGTGGGAGAGTCAGGTGTATATGACGGTGAGGTGAGACTGTTGTAGTTCCCGGAGCATCTAGGTCTTCTGAGTCGCTGGTTCGTAAACGTTATGTACAATAATAGTTCCCTTTTGTTTTTCTATTTATGCATATATTGAATCCAATCTATATATTCAAACTAATCCTATTTATTGTGAATAATAATGTGTATTATTGATTTGGATATAGTTTGAGCTAACAATGTCGTCGTCAAGTGGTGTTGGTAATGGCGCCCGTGGCCGTGGCATAGTCCGTCGCCGTGGCGGGCATGGTGGCCGTGGAGGTCTTGGTGGCTGTGGAGGTGTTTTGGAGGACCCGTTGCCTCTACGTCCAGGATTGCACTTTCACCGCGAGATTACCTTGCCAATGGATGATCCAGGACGTGTAGCTAACGTGGTAATATAGGAATTGCAATTAATTTGCTTTACATAGAACTTTTTTCATTTCACATGGAAAATCTGTAATTTTAGTTACATATATAATTATTGTAGGTTCTCAACAATATCAGATGGCTCAGAGACATTATCGGGGATATGAATGGTACTACTCCCATAGTGCAAACTAAGCACGTTGATGAGCACATGCAAGAGTGCATATCTCTTTCACCGTACCTTCTCGATATGTAGACTACGGCCAGTTGCCAGTAGGCGCACCACACCCAATGGTTACCATTGCAACAGTTGGCAAAACATCACCTAATCGGTTTACCCGAGAGAGGACTGTCGTGGAGCATTGTCTACAACAGCTCCAGAATAATGTTGGGTGCTTCGTGCCGGACCTTTCCTATTTTAAATTAAGGCAACTCGAGACGGGTGAAGGAAATGTGATTCAGACTACGGAGAGGCTTTGCAGGGCTCATCAAGATGTGGTAATATACATTTATATATAAAAGAATTTTTATTCATTATTAATTAGTTTGTTTGTGGTACATATATATTTTGAACTTCCATAAGGTTATTATATCTCATCATCATCTCATTGTGTGCAGGATCACTCTAGTTCTACCTATGCTTCAATTAGCTTCCGTGATTCTGAATCAAGTCATGGAAAGAGTTGGGGTGGATTACTATGGTGGGAAGCCATTTTCACCAACAATTGGAAGAGTCAAGCAATTCTAACTTTATACAAGCCAGCAGAACCCGAAGCTCTATTGTTTGATGCCTGCAGTGCTGTTTGTGATACTCCTGCGGAAGCGGAGGAGAGTGCACTAGTATGCGCTCTAGCTCATTTTGAGGGAGTTCTAGGTTGGAGGATTGCATACGTTAACCATGTTTCATATATAAAAGCATGTGCTTCTCAGTAACATTATGCATGCATGGATCAAGCTTTGTAACGTACCCTATTATGTGAACTTGTATTAATTAGCTAGCTATGTGAACCTTTATGAATTTATTATCAATTATTGTTAATTATGTACTTTATTATGAATTCATGTGTTGTCTTCAACATGTTTAGTAAGCATTTTATTAAGCATATATATACTAGAATTCATACGTGACTTCATAAATGTGTTTGAAGCAGAGATTCAAAAGCTAGAAGCTGACAAGCTTCAGTTTGGGACTTGTAGCCATTGGTATTAATTAATGTTGTGCCTTGTAATAGCCATCAGATGACCTCTGTATCTATACGTAAGCCATTGTAAAAAATTAGGTTAATTGAAATTGATACTTAGTTACATGGATCATTATTTCAAAAAGACAATACGCGAATTCTTAAATTTGTTTGAAACAAAGATTTTTCTGAGTTGGTTTACTAATATTTTCAACTTAATTTATTTTCCCCTTCAAATTGTAAACAAAAAATAGTAATAATTGTTTCAACTCTTGAAATAATATGTGCATAGAAAGTAGGTATTTTTTGGTGTTAACATAATATAAATTTGCATGGCACAAATATTTTAACTAATGATTTACTTTAAATGTTGAAACCAAAAAGAAATGAGATAAATGAGTAAGGAAAAGAGAAATATTAACTTCCCGCGCAAAATTGCCCTTTAGTCCTGGGTGGTGTTACCACCCGAGACAAAAGGACCCCCTTTTGTCACGGGTGGTAACACCACCCGGGACTAAAGGGAGAAAATTCACCTTCAGGGCATCCCGCGCGAAATGCCCCTTTTGTCACGGGTCGTGAGGCCACCTGTGACAAAAGGGGGCCTTTAGTCTCGGGTCATAATACGACCCGAGACTAAAAGGGCCTTTTGTCACAGTTGTGAATACGGCCCGTGGCAACTGGTTGGGTTTTCTATATAAGCCCTGTCGCCTTCCAGACCGGCACTTAGCCGTTTTCCCCCAAATCGCCGCCTCACCTCTCCTCCGTCGTCGTCGCCGCCGCATCTCCTCGCCGACGTGCCGCTCCTCCCCGACATGCGTGCATCGCCGTCTCCCGTCGCTGGCGAGCTCGGTCGCGCCAACATCGCCCCTCCCCCCGCGGCGCATCTCCCCGGCGCAGCGCTCCTCCCCGACGCGGCGCCCCCCGGCCCTCCTCCTCGACAGCGCCTGAGCTCCATTCCTGCAGTTGGTATGCCACGCCGCCGCCACCACTTGTCGCTCACAATGACTAGATAAGTCTTGTCTAAGCCCAAAAATTCATACTTTAATCCTTTGGGCAAAGGTTTAAGGTCTACCTCAGGCACTTGTGGCTCCTCGGGTTTAATTTCTCCTATGTCCTCGAATTTTTCTTCCTCCACTCTTCCATCTTGTGGTTCTAAGCCTTTTGTTGCTTCTTCTAGCTCTTCATCTTGTTGATCATTGACTTGATTCTCCATCGCCCTTTGCAGCAGGTCTCTAAGGGTTCCAACAAAACAAAGACTATCTACCTCCTCCACTTCGTCTTCGGGAGGAAGGGGTGTAGAGTGTTTAGAAACGCGAAGAAAGTTATATGTGTACTTTTTTCCATTAAGGTTCATTGTTACTTTGCCTTTTCCGGCATCCAACACGGCATCAACCAACGTAAGAAAGGGAATACCTAGGATTATGTGATCATGATTACAATGGTAAGAATCAATAACAAAGAAATTAGTTGGTATACATTTTCTAGAGATTTTTACATTTATGTTGCAAGCAATACCTAGAGGTCTAATAGTTCCATGATTAATTTTGTTGATGTTGGAGCTAAGTCTAGGTTGTGGTCGATGTCGCATAGAGCTTTGCATTGAACTCCATTGATCTCGCAACTCAAGTGTGGTGCCGTCTTCTCTTCTTCTTCGGATCCTATCGCGTAAACTTCAACGAGGCGAGCATGTGGTCATGCTTCAGGTTTGATCCCCATGATTCTCTTCACCTCGGATATGTGTTCCGCATCCACTTCATCATCTCCAAAGAGCTTTTGAAAGATCTCACCGGTGGTTTCAAGGTCGTACGAATCTTCCGGTTTCTTTTCCGGTGGGAAATCCACTTCCAATGCTCTTGCCATCCCCTTTTGACTAGGGAACGGTCTTTTCTTATCGAATAATTCTCCGTAATCGATTGGAACCCAATCCATTGGTTCGAACTCACTTAGTGGCTTCGCGCTTGACATGCTTCTCTTGTTTGTTTTATTGGATGCGGCGAAGTCAACGCTCGGGGTAGTTCTTGACTTGATGTGTTCTTCTTCAAGCTTTTCCGGGATTGGCTCCTCTTTTGTGACTTCCGGGGTTGCCTCCTTAGAAATTTCAGCACACTTGTTCATCCTTGAGTAATATTCCGGCTCTCCCGCAAGTCTTGTTTCCCAATCTCTTCGCATGGCAGCCGCTTTACTAATTTTTTGTAGAAGTTGAGCAGCTTCCGTGAGTGTTTTCTCCATGAGATCCCCACCTGCACACATTTGGACGTGTTGCATGCAACTAGGGGTTAGGGAAAAGAAAAATGTATGCAAGAGTATGTCACCGGAGAAGCCGAGTCTTGGTCCTTGTTTGATCAACTCATTAAACCTATTCCAAGCTTGGTCTATCCCTTCCTCTTCTGCTTGCGTGAAAGTGATCACTTGCCTCCTCAGATGTTGAACCTTGCTAATTGGAAAGAACTTCTCACAAAACTTCTTTGTCAACTTGCTCCCATTGCCTTCAACTTCAAAGGACGCAAACGAGTACCATGTGTCGGTGTTTTAGACCGGCAACCTACTAAGGGGAGTACCCGAAGTAGATGAATGTGGCCTCGCCAGATCGGTAACTCGAAGGAAGAGACACGTGGCACACAATTTAGACAGGTTCGGGCCGCGAGGTGCATAATACCCTACGTCCTATATGCTGCGTAGCTCTGGATTGATTGGGCACGATTACAAGATGGTGTAATAGTGCGTCGTGGATTGTATGTGATGCTAGAGAAAGGTCCCTGCCTCGCCTTATATAGCCCGGGAGGCAGGGTTACAAGTCGGAGTAGGGAGAGAGTATTAGTCGGGTACGTCTAGGAGTCTTCCATACAATGCGGGACATGTACAGCTTCCTAACCGAGTACTTCTCCTCCGCAGTCCTCATGCTCCACGCCTTCAGGTGCCGTGTACCGCAAGCCGGGTAGTCCCAGGGGCCCACCGAGTAGTCGGTCCTGGTACCCACCGAGGTAGTGGGCCCGGGGAGGTCCATACGACAAGCCCCCGAGTACTTTGTAGTCGAGAAGGACAGCTTCAAGTAGTCTTGACGGCCTTAACGAGTAGTCCTCAAGCGTCCCCGAGTACTACAAGTCAAAAGTCCTCAAGAGTAGTCAAAGCATCCCGAGGCTGGAATGTACTCCAACTGATGTTTGAGCAATCTTGAAGTCTTCTCGAGTAGTCCCAAGCGTCCTCGAGTGCTGCCTTCGAAGGTCTTCAAAAAATGCCCATCTTGTCTTGAAACCGGAGCTGATATGGAGGTGCGATTGCAAAATCGCACTCCATATGGAGTAGCCCCGAGCCTTAGGTTGAGTCGTAGGCTCTGGCTGAGGGTACATCTGAAGTCTTGGCAAGAAAATCCCGAAAAATCCGGAGAGAAAAAACCGAAGGACACGTGGCACGGAGCCCCCGAGCCTTGAGTCGAGTACTTCCTCTCGAATTCAAGGGTCATCTTGAAGAATGTGTCCTGAGATGCTCCTGAGTCTTGTCGCTTCCCAGGTAGTCGAGTAGAAGTAGCCGAGCCCCCGAGGTGAGGCACGTCGACTAGTAGAATGCGAAGGGTCACGCGCGGCCGCTGAGTCAGCCGAGCGCGGACTTATCGGTCTGGCCATTGGAGGGCCGGTTTGACTTATAAATAGAAGCCAAAACCCTTAGGGGTTTTCACCCATCACTGATGTAGCCATTTCGAATCGATCTGAGGTAGATCCACTTCCAGCACACGCCGCCGCCGTAGTAGATCCAAGTGCGCCGCCACCCAGAGCTTCCTGAGTAGCCCCCGAGCAGATGTGCGTGAAGACGCCCTATACTTGGAGAATGAAGCCTTCACCGTCCAAGTCTGCGAAGGTCGCCGGGAAGAAGAGGGGCCGCGAAGAGGCCGCCGCGACTGCCACTGGGGCAGCGCCGCCGATGTCTCCACCGCGGGCAAATCCAAGCCGCGAGTGGAAAAAGTCAAAGGTGAAGACCGAGGATCTGTTGGCCCTTCTCAACAGCGGATTTATCCGGGAGAAGGAGGTGGATATGTGGAGGGCCGCCGCCGGAGATCCATACCCAATGGAGAAGGCTGAAGACGAGATCCCGATGTTCGCGCGTTTCGTGGAGCGCGGACTCGCGCTTCCGGCTAGTGATTTCTTCAAGGGCCTCCTCGGGTACTACGGAGTTGAGTACCTCAATCTGAACCCTAACGGCATTTTCCATACCGCGGTCTTCGTCCATTTTTGTGAAGCATTCCTTGGGATCAAGCCGCACTGGATCCTCTTCTGGAAATTATTCTGGGTGAAGCCGCAGCCAAGCGCCATCAATCCGCGATTAGTCGGAGGAGCTGGCATCCAGATGAGAGAAGACGCTGCTGAGCAGTACCTGGCGTACAAGCTCATTGACTCCAATGCCGATTGGAAAGCAAGGTGGTTCTACATCACGAACCACCACCCCGGCCTGCCGAAGCCGAGTGGGAGGCAGCCCAGGCACCGCGACTGGTGGAACACGGAGCCCACAATGCAGGAGGGGATCCAGCTCCCCGAGCTGCTGGCACGCATCAAGGTGCTCAGAGAAGCTGGACTGAGGGCCGAGCACGTGGCCTTCAGTTTCATGAAGCGGAGGGTGCAGCCGCTGATGGCCCGCGACACCTTCGGCTTCGAGTACACCGGCGACGACGACACGTCGCGGATGCCCGGAGGCGAGATGGACGACGACGACATCATCGAGAGGCTGACGCAGATCTTGAAGGACATGCCGCCGTACACAGCGTACCCCGTCCAGGAGTACTCCGCCGCGCACCCGCCAAAGGAGGTAAGTAGTCGTACCCCCCTAGTCGAGTAGTCCTTGCTTGTGAGTAGTCACGCTGATGTCTTGTGCCTTGCAGGATGACTTGAAAATGTTCGTCCCCGAGCCGCAGCCGCCCCCTCAGGGAATCAAGATCCCGAAGGAAGGGAAAGCCAAAGCCAAAGAGCGGCGAGAAGTCGGCGAAGGCGATGACACCGTCATCGTGGAGGACACCTCCGACGACGATGACGACGACGACGAGGAGACGCTGCAAGACCACTTCTAGCTGCAGTCGAGGTTTAGCCGCCCAGGCTTGCCTCATGTACCTCTTGTGCAAGACCCGCTGGCTAGCCTGGAGGCTAGTCTGGCTGCGCCGCCATGGAAGCCGCGCAACCCCGCCCGCAAGCGGGTGGCGAAGAAGCTGAAGGTATCAAGGACCACGCCTCAAGAGGTAAGATGTCTTGACTAGTGTAGTCGAGTACCCGTCGTGCGAGTACGCTTGTTGATGAGTAGTCTTCCTTGTATGCAGGAGGTGCCGCCAACGGAGCCCGTCGAAGAGGGCGACGAAGGCGAGTGGGACACAGTGGGGGAGCCCACTGGAAGTCGTAGTCCAGCCCCCACTGTCGAGGAGCTCATAGCGCAGTTGGAGCGCCAGCCCCCTGCTCGTCAAGAGAGCACAGGACCAGCAGCCCCGCCGTCGAAGAGGTGGTGGCTGCAGGAGCGCAGGAGGGCGCTACGCCAACTGCCGTTGCTGCAGAGGAGGCAGCGGCTGCAAAGGCGCAGGAGGAGGTGCCCGCTGAGGGTGGACTGGTTGATATTGCCAGCATCCTCGGTACCCCGGCCGTGACGATAGTCCGGTCCAGCCTGTAAGTACTGAACCTTCCCGAGTAGTACTTGGTGTAGTAGTCGAGCTTGAATGACAACCAGCCTTGTGTACTTCTGCAGGAAATCAACAGACTTGTCCTGGGAGGGAGATGAGCCCTCCACGACGGTGGCGGAGGAAGAAGTCGCGCCGCCCGTCGAGGAGTCAACTCCTGCCCCCAGGTGGAGTCCGCGGCGCCGGCTGCTGGAGCTGTGTTGCCCGAGGCCAGCGTGGTCGAGGGTAAGTGTTCTGTTGTGGCTGTAGTCTTCCCCATAGAGTAGTCGTAGTTTCTGATGGTCTTGACGTTTTCTTGTCAGGCGTCAGGGCCGAAGGGAGCGACATCCCTGCGGGGGTGCCCATGGAGAAATCGACACCACAAGCGCCGGAGGCTGCTGAGGGAGCCCCCGAGCCGGTGGAAGAGGTCGCCGAGGAAGCCGCCGCGGCGACCGGAGGAGAGGACGCCACCGTGCCACCGGAGGTTGCTCTGGAGATGGCTATCCGCTCCACGGAGATCCAGGACGCAGAGCCCATCCGCTCTGCGCCGATGACGGAGGCCGCCGCGAGTAGTCGTGGCGGAATGGAGCTGCTCGCGGACGATCTGGTGGACCCGGCAACGGTGGCCAGGCACCTGGAGGCGGTCCGCCAGGCTGAGCAGTGGATAAAGGTAAGTAGTCTTAACTTCTGAGTAGTCAATCCTCTGTTGTTGAGTACTCGCTTGACTCGTGTTGCTTGTGCAGGACGTCGTGGAGAGGTCCAGCGAGAAGTCCAGCATGCTGCAGGGCTTTGGTGACGAGGTGCTCCGGGCTGAGGCGCTGGAAGATCAGCTTGTGAAGTCGCGGAAGCACGCGGCCTCCATGCAGTCCAAGCTCATCCAAGAGTTGCAGGCAAAGGGCAACGACTTGGTGCGGAAGAACAAGGTCCTCCGCAACAAGAACAAGGGTACGCCGCTGGACTTGTTGGGTAGTTGCTGGAGGTCGAGAGGTAGTCTGACCCGCTGCGCTTTGTGGTATTTTCATAGCTTGAGGGCCAAGTGGAGCAGTTGAAGTCCTCGAGACGAGTATGAAGAACCTCTTCTACCGGGAGCAGGAAGCCCGCCAGGTACTCGAGCTCGACTACAAAGAACTTGCCTTCGAGTGCGAGAAGCACATGGAGCTTCGGATTGCATCTGACCGCGATCTCGTCAACTGCTACAAATCATTGCAGAAGTTGAATGAAGATTGCGAGGCGCTGTGGGCCCAACTGAAGGATCTTGAAGAAGCCGCGCTGCCGATCGCGAGGCTATTGGTTCCTCATCCGGGCGGCCCCAAGATCGCTCCGCTCGTGGATCGCCTCAGGGAAGCCCCCAGCCGGCTGGCGGCTTATGTGAAGCACATGGCGAGGTCGATCCCGAAGCAGGTCTTGGCCTTCATGAAGTCCTACTTCCCGAAGGCCCCGGTGGAAGTAGTCGCTGGCGGGGTAGCCGCCAACTGCACCGATGAGCAGTACGCGGAGCTGCTGGAGCAGATGGCTCCCATCGCGGAGCAAGTAGCTGATAAGCTCAATCTCCAGTAGCCCTGTAATAGTTAGCTAGTAGCCAAAGTTGTACAAAAACAATTGTAATGGAATTTCTTAAGTATTAATGAAAGGAAAATTCCAGCAACGAGTACTCGTAGTCGCGATCTCAGAGTGCGGAGCCCCATCGTGGAGTGGATGCGAGTAGTCGTACTCGGCGGTAGTCCCGTTGAGGGAAGTAGACAGTAAAGAAGTTGATGAACGATCAAACTTTATTATTGAAGAAGTACACCTAGATGGCCAGGGCCATAGTTACAGAGTAGTCGCCTGGACCCGGAGGCCGCTTACAGCTAAGTGATGCTAGGGCGCGTAGCCGCTTACAGCAGTAGATCCGTATGTAGCCGTGTAGGCTGGATCTTGGAGTACATGGTCTCTTAGTAGACCGCTGCTAGAGTCCTTTTTCGCTCGTCGCAGCCCAGGATCCATAGGTAGCCGCGCGGGCTGGATCCTGGAGAGGAGTAGTCCGGAGACTGGGGCCAGGACCCGGAGGCCGCTTACGGCGGAGGGGTGTTGATGTAGTCGTGTAGACTTGAACCCCGGAGTAGTCGTGTAGACTAGGCGTAGAATCGACAGAGCTGGTCGACGTTCCACGAGTTGTTGATGTCTTCGCCTTCAAGTGTCTGGAGGCGGTAGGAGCCCGACCCAGTCACCTTTGCCACGGTGAAGGGACCTTCCCAGGGGGAGCTGAGCTTGTGTAGTCCTTCCGTGTTTAGGATGCGACGGAGGACGAGATCACCAACGTTGAAGGAGCGTTCCTTGACGTTGCGATCGTGGTAGCGTCGGATACCCTCCAGGTACCTTGCTGATTGGACGAGGGCAGCGCAGCGAGCTTCTTCGAGGCTGTCGATGTCAACTCATCTGCTGTCTTCAGAGACGCCTTCGCCGTAGTGCTCCACTGCTGGCGAGTTCCACATGACGTTGGCAGGGAGGATTTCTTCGGAGCCGTAGACCAGGAAGTAAGGGGATTGCCCCGTTGGCTTGGATGGCTGAGTCCGTAGCCCCCAGAGTGCGTTGGGTAGTTCCTTGATCCACTTGCCCCCTTTGGAGTTAGCAGCATCGTGTAGCCTCTTCTTGAGAGCGTCGAGCACCATCCCATTGGCGTGCTCGACTTGTCCGTTGGCCCGAGGGTGGGCAACTGAGACATATCGGACGTCGATCCTGCTATTTTCGCAGTTCTCCCAGAACTGGTGGTTGTTGAAGTTGGAGCCCAGGTCTGTGATGATGCGGTGGGGTAGTCCGTAGCGATGCACGAGTTCATCCAGGAAGTCGAGTACTCTGTCAGCCTTGGGGCATGTGACTGGCTTGACCTCGATCCACTTGGTGAACTTGTCGATGGCCACCAATACTCTGTTGAAACCACCTGGCGCAGTTGGCAGTGGCCCAATCATGTCGAGCCCCCAGCAGGCAAAGGGCCAGGATGGCGATATGGTGACTAGCTTGTAGGCTGGGACGTGTTGCTTCTTGGCGAGGTACTGGCATCCTTGGCACCGTCTGATGAGTTCTTCAGCGTCGCCCAGGGCAGTGGGCCAGTAGAAAGCTCGTCGGAAGGCCTTGCTGACCAGCGCACGGGAGGACGCGTTGTTGCCGCTGGCACCCTTGTGGATCTCCTCCAAGATGTCCTTGCCTTCTTGCCGAGGGACGCGCTTCATGAGTACTCCAGAGGATGCGCCCCGCTTGTAAAGCTTGTCTCCGACGAGGACGTAGGACTTGGCGCGGCGGACGAGCTGCTCGGCCGAGTTCTTGTCTGAGGGAACCTTCTGCTCGCTGAGGTAGTCAATGAAGGGTTGCCTCCAGTCCACGTCGATCATCATGACCTCTTGTCCAGCTGGTGGGTGCACTGGGACAGTGGTCGCTAGCGCCGGCTCCGGGATGGATGGCGCGTGAAGCTCGTGAACGAAGACACCCGCTGGTACTTGAGCGGGGGTAGATCCAAGCTTTAAGAGGACATCCGCTGCAACGTTGTTGTCGCGGACGATGTGATGGAACTCGAGACCGTAGAACTTGTTCTCGAGCTTGCGGACTTCTAGGCAGTAGGCATCCATGTTCTCCTTGTTGCGGTCCCAGGACTTGTTGACTTGGTTGATGACCACTGCGGAGTCGTCGTAGACTAGTAGCCGCTTAATGCCTAGCGAAGCCGCGAGCCGGAGCCCATGTAGGAGAGCTTCGTACTCGGCTTCGTTGTTTGAGACCTTCCAGAAGATCTGCAGGACGTACTTGAGTTGTTCGCCCGTTGGGGAGATCAGCAGTACCCCTGCGCCTGCGCCCTCGAGGTTGAGTGAGCCGTCGAAGTACATCACCCAATGCTCTGGTCGCACGGTTGGAATAGGTAGCTGGTTCTCGCGCCACTTCGCCATGAAGTCGACTAGCACCTGCGACTTGATGGTTGTGCGTGGCTTGAAGTCGATGGTGAGGGCGCCGAGCTCGACTGCCCACTTGGAGATTCTTCTGGTAGCATCTTGGTTCCACAGGATGTCGCCGAGCGGGTAATCGGTGACGACGGAGATCGAGTACTCCTGGAAGTAGTGTCGTAGCTTCCACGAGGTGATGAGTACTGCGTACAGGAGCTTCTGCAGGCTGATAGCATGCCTTGGACTCTGATAGGACCTCGCTGACGAAGTAGACTGGGCGCCGGACTGGGTAGGCGTGGCCGTCTTCCTGCCGCTCAACGACGATGGCAGTACTGACCACGTGAGTAGTCGCAGCAAGGTAGAGAAGTAGCTTCTCGCCCTTGTGAGGAGCCGTGAGGATCGGCGGCTTCGATAGGAAGCCTTGAGCTGGGCAAGGGCTTGATCCGCCTCTGGAGTCCACACGAACTGCTCTTGATGCTTGAGTAGTTTGAAGAAGGGGAGCCCCCGTTCTCCAAGCTTCGAGATGAATCTGTTCAGTGCCGCCATGCACCCGGTCAGCTTCTGGACATCTTTGATGCTCGTGGGAGCTTTCATGCTGGTGATGGTGGAGATCTTCTCGGGGTTGGCTTCGATGCCGCGCTGGCTGATGATGAAGCCGAGTAGTTTGCCCGAAGGTACGCCAAAGACGCACTTGTTCGGGTTGAGCTTCCAGCGGTACTCGCGCAGGGATGCGAAAGTCTCTTCAAGGTCGTCGATGAGGGTACTGGAGTCTCTGGTCTTGACGACAACATCATCCACGTAGGCTTCGACGTTCTTGTTGAGTTGCCTCTTGAAGCAGGCTTGGATAGCTCGTTGATATGTGGCGCCGGCGTTCTTCAACCCGAAGGACATGGTCGTGTAGCAGTACGCGCCAAACGGGGTGATGAACGCGGTCTTCTCCTGGTCTTCTTCCTTGATCGCGATCTGGTGGTACCCGGAGTAGCGATCGAGGAAGCGAGTAGGTCGCAGCCCGCCGTGGAGTCGATGACTTGATCAATCCGCGGCAACCCGAAGGGGTCCTTGGGGCAGTGCTTGTTGAGGTCGGTGTAGTCTGAAGGACCGATTAGGCGACCAGAGAGGGGGGGAGTGAATGGGAGCCGATAAAAATTCTTCTCGAGGGAGATTGAAACTCCGACACGATGAACTAGCTCGGTCGAACCCCTGAAATCACACGCTCCGCACTTCAACCTTTCGTTTGCCAAAACCACGTAGCCACTGGAGTGCTACTGGTCCTAGGAACAAACTCTACCAGCAACCACAACACACACGCAAAGAACGACGGCGGAAACAACTCGAAAGCCGGCTAACCGGAGGGGGCGGTTAGACCGGGTATAGGGGGCGGTTAGACCGCCTCCACCGGTAACCAAGAAATCCTCCGAAACGCCTCTTCCGAGCACCAAAACTCACCACGGTTTCACCAACGGAGATCTCTCGGTCAAGGCCATGCTAGCTACCGAAAAATCTTGGCGAAAACCAAAACTTCACCCGAGGGGCCTAGGGGCGGTTAGACCGGCTACACCGGGGCGGTCTAACCTCCCGTACCCAGCAACGAACTCCAACCAAGAACACCTAGCAAACTGCACGAGAAAGACCCCAAATTTCACCCAGACGCTCCCCTGATCAAGGCGAACAAACTCACAGAGGAAAATCCGGTGAAACAAAACTTCGACCTGGAAACACCCAGAGCGGTTAGACCGCCCCTTCCAGAAAACGAACCCGCGGGTCAAACCTCAACTTCCTCGCGCCCGATCTCCCGAATCACTCCACGGATTGCAGCAAAACTTCAGGAATAGCTGGGTTACCTCCTGGGCAACCTCTACCTCAAAGGAATCGACCCGAAATGCTCACAATCAAAAGGAATCGAAGAAATCACTTCTCTAGGTCAAGAACTCGCCCAACTCGAGAAACCACCAAATCGAGTCCGATTCAAAGGAGATTTGGGGGCAAAGTCACCAGCCAAGAGGCACAAGAACCTCATACGTGACACCCACCAAAAACCCCAAGAAATCGTCCTCAAAACACCACCAACAAAGAGCTCCGAAAATCAACACAAAAGAGAGGAGAAAACCACCATGATGAACAACGCCGAACCATCTATACATGCCATGAAAGGTTCGTACATGGTCTAGCTTGCCACCCAAACATCCATCCCTCTCTCTAGATCTCACATGAAGCTCTCAAGCTAGTCCTCTAAAAACCTAAGGAAAAAGGAGAACGAAAATGGAAAAACAAATGAGCTAGGGTTCCAAGAGTTGGCTGCCATCCATCCATCTAATGAGTATATATGGAGGCACCCAAAAGACTAAACTACCCTTCACTAATAACTAGGGATACATGCCCCTCGAGGGCGGATTTGGAAGTCTTCATGTCTTCACCATCGGACGGATGCCGGGGACCGCAAACCTGCTTAGCCTCGACGCAAGCCTTGCGATCCCGACGCGTGTCCTCCGCTTCGAATCTTCTCGGCGCGGCGGCCGGGCGGTCGGACCGCCCCCCGGGCGGTTAGACCGGCCCGGGAGATCCGACCGGCCCCGGGCGGTCCGACCGCCCCTCCTAGGCGGTTGAGCCGGCCCGGGTGGCCGCACCCCCTCGTCGAGTCTTCGGCCCCTCGGTTTTGTGGCTCAACCGAGTAACCCGGTGGTTTTACGGTGAACCCACGCAAACCTCGCGAACTCGGTGTAGCCTCTGGCAATCTCCACTCATGACTCGGCTCCCACGTAGTCCCGGCTCGCCCTTGGTTTTGAGGCTCTACCAAGAAACCGTCCACGACTTCATCTTGCTGTTCGTGCCACCATGCGGCCCGCACTTGACCCCGCTGGCCACCGGGTCCCTCGAACGAAGCCTACTTGTCTTCTCCACACCTGGAGGTGTCACCGGCAACGACCTTTCGCGCTTGTTCTTCACCTGCACCAACACGAGTCAAGCCACAACCTGCACCTGCAATACTTAGCCAAGAATCAGTCCACACAACGTTGTCAATCACTCATCACACAAGGAAGCGACCATCCACCGGTCCTCGAACCACACATGGTCCTCATAGTCGACGCACATCCTCCACTCGTTCGAGTTCTTCTTGCGGACGAGGACAGGGTTGGCGATCCACTCGGGATGGAAGACTTCTTTGATTAAGCCAGCCGCGAGTAGTTTGGCGAGTTCCTTCTTGATGGCGTCCCGTCTATCGTCAGCAAAGCGTCGGAGGTGTTGTCGCTTGGGGTGGCCTTAGGATTGACGCTGAGGTAGTGCTCAATCAGCTCCCAGGGCACTCTTGGCATGTCCGCTGGCTTCCATGCGAAGATATCACGGTTAGCCCGAAGGAAGCTGATGAGCGCGTCTTCCTATTTGGGGTCGAGGCCGGCCCCGATGGTGGTGGTCTTGCTGGGATCGCCTGTTCCGAGGTCAATCGTCTTGACAAGAACCTCCTCAGGTGGTTGAGGCTTGTTGGCGCTGTCAGACTTCTCTGGGATGTCGAGTTCACTTGTAGCAAGCTTCTCCGACGCAGCGTAGACCTCCATCATCGCGTTGGGTACTTGATTTGTAGAAGCGATCTCCACGGCTTCTGTGTTGCAGTCATGGGAGATCTTCAAGTCCCCTTGGAGAGAGAGTACACCCGCTGGGCTTGGCATCTTGAGTACCAAGTAGGTGTAGTGGGGTACCGCCATGAACTTGGCGATGGCCGGTCTGCCGAGGATGGTGTGGTAGGAAGTTTCGAAGTCCGCGACCTCGAACTTGATGTACTCAGTACGGTAGTTGTCCCGAGATTCCCCGAAGGTAACTGGCAGGACCACTGAGCCCAGTGGGATAGCCGCGTTGCCGGGGACGATGCCGCAGAAGGGCGTGTTGCTCTTGGTGAGCATGTGGGTGATGTAGAGCTTCATCTTTTTCAAGGTCTTGGTGAAAAGGACGTTGAGCCCGCTTCCAGCGTCGATGAGGACCTTGTTGAGCTTGGAGCCCGCGACCACTGGTTTCAGGACGAGGGGGAAGCGTCCTGGTTCGGAGAAGCTGGTCCATTGATCCGCGCGGGAGAAGGTGATGGGTACCTCCGACCACCTGAGGGGGGTCGGGACCGCTGGCTCAATGGACATGACTTCTCGACGGGTAGCCTTCTGCTTCCGCCTGCTGGGCAGTCCGCCGAAGAGGACGTTGACGGTCTTGTCAGGTTCTTGGAAGTCATTGTTGCCGCCGTCCTTCTTCTTGCCCTTTTTGTCATGAGGGTGCGGTGGCTCTGGTGTATCCTTGAGTGCATGCCTGAGTTGGTAGCACTGCTCGGTGGTGTGGTTGCCATTTGGATGCCACGGGCACCTCTCCTTTAGCAGGTCTTTGAAGCCGCCGGAGTTCTTCTTCAAGTTCTCCTTCACGGGGCGCTGGATAGCCGCGACAGTGTTGTCTGGCTTGCGCTTGCGGTTGGGACCCGAGTAGTAGTAGTAGTTGTTGTTGCGACCGCCTTGGTTCGCGTTGTTGCCACTGCCGCCACCCTGGTTCTGCTTGGACTTGCCACGGATGGCGTCGTACTTGGCGTTGGCCTTGTCTTCTTCATCCGCCCAGGACGTGATCATGTCCTTGAGGTGGGGGATGGACGTGGGGCGGCGACGACCGAAGTCTTCGAAGGTGCGGCGGTGGTAGAGGCCGTCTTGGAAGAGGTCGATGACCTCCTTGTCGGTGACGTCAACCACGGTAGCGCGCTTATCGAAGAAGCAACGCATGTACTTGCGGAGGGTCTCGCCTTGTTCCTGCTTGACCATGGCCAGGTCCATGCGAGTACCCGATCGGCCCATGGCCCCCGCGAAGTTGCTGGTGAATTGCTCCTTCAGCTAGTCCCACTTGTCGATCGAGTGCTTATCCAGCGACTCGAGCCATGTGAGTGGAGCTTGGTCCAGGAAGAAGGGGAAGTAGAGGCACTTGGTGTCGCTGTTGCCGCCAGCGTTCTCGATGGAGAGGGCGTAGCATCTGAGCAACTGGATGGGGTCCTGCTTCGTGTCGTACTTGGTGATCCCCAAAGGCTTGAACTTGTCGGGGAGGAGCAAGTTGCGAAGTCGGGGCGAGAAGGCGGGGAAGCCGTTGTTGTCGCCTGCGGTGGTCGACATCTTCCGCCGCAGCTCCTCGATCTTCTGGCGGGCGTCGTAGCCGCCCTGCAAGGCGCCAGAGGCGTGGCTGTTCGCGTGGCCTCGGCCGCCGCGACTCCCGCCGCCACCGGCCCTCCCTGTTGGCCCCGTGGTTGGAGCTTCCGCCGTCTGCGCCGTCGCCGCCGTCGGGGTCGGGGCGCGCCGCCGGCCGGAGCGCGGTGAGGGATGACTTCGCGGTGGCTGTTGCCACTCTATGGGGGCCGCCGGCGTTGCCTCGAGTGCGGTTGGGCTGAGCAGGGAGCTCAGCCCGAGTACGGTTGGGACCGTTGTTGGCGCTGGGACTTGTGGCTTCGTTGTCGCGGGGCCTGGCGGGAAGAGGTTGGTTGACTCTGTTGTCGTCCCGCATGAAGTAGGCGTTTTCAGCGAGCTTGGCGATGACCTCTCCCGCGCGTATGCCCTGAGCCTGGCGTGCGATCGCTGTGATCGACATGAGGCATTGCTCAGGGGTAGTGTGTACTCTGCTCTCGACCGCCTCGAGAGCTTCCACAAGGTTGCGGACGGGGAAGTTGTCGCGGAGGCGTCGGCGACGTTTGCTGTGCTTCCGGTTACGCTCACGTCGAGCGTCTCTGTCTGCAGGGTTCTTGTTTGCTGGAGCGTCGGCAGAGAGAGCTCGTCGGAGGAGATGTCTTCAAGGTACCTGTCTTGGGCCGTCCCTGAAGGCCCTGGGGTGTCGCCAGCAGCTATGAAGACTTGGCGATCAGGGGTGCCAAGGCTGGACTCAGAAGGCGCCACCTCAGTTGGTGTGCTCGAGTCAGCCCGGGCGAGTGGTGTTCCCTCCTGGAACGGTAGCGAGTCGATGTAGGCGACGTAGCGTGAGTCTCCACTTATCAGGTCAGCAGGCTTGCGGTCTGGCCAGTAGACGAATCTCTCGGCCGGTGTAGATGTTATAACCAGCCCAGAGGCCGGCCCTGACAAGGGAAGCTCAGTGGAGTTGTCCTCGGACTCGGGCTCCTCAGGGTCCGACCCGAAGTCGAACTCGTAATCGGGGCTCGAGTAGAACTCGGAGAGAGGGTTGGAGTCCAAAGCGTGGCCGGGGGCGGTGTCGAAGTCCGAGTTGTACTCGGGTACGGGCTCCTTGCCGGCCCGGCGCGAAGAGGGAGCCCTCGTGCGGGCCCGGCTGAGGATGCGGGGGCCACGCGCGGAGCGCTCACGAGGTGAGGGGACCGCCTGCGATGGTTGAGCAGCCGGCTCGCAAGCGATGGCCCATGGAGACGTCAAGGTCGAGTTGGAAGCGGACTCGAGCTCGAAGTCAGCGTGGTGGTTGAAGAGCGAAATTTCGCCGAACTTGCCGGCGAGTTCGCCTGTGACAACTTCAGGAAGCGTCACGAAGCCGGTCTTCGGGTTGGGCGGCATGGTTAGGAGGTGCTGGAAGGAGCCCGTGCCATCAACAGTGCAGACCCAGGCGCCGAACACGAAGGTGTCTCCGCGGTTGAAGGCGACGGTTGGCTTGAAGTAGACGGGAGCCGTCGAGTTCGTCATGTGATCTCGGGCGAGAGCCCCTACCTGGCACGCCAGCTGTCGGTGTTTTAGACCGGCAACCTACTAAGGGGAGTACACGAAGTAGATGAATGTGGCCTCGCCGAGATCGGTAACTCGAAGGAAGAGACACGTGGCACACAATTTAGACAGGTTCGGGCCGCGAGGTGCGTAATACCCTACGTCCTGTATGCTGCGTAGCTCTGGATTGATTGGGCACGATTACAAGATAGTGTAATAGTGCGCCGTGGATTGTATATGATGCTAGAGAAAGGTCCCTGCCTCGCCTTATATAGCCCGGGAGGCAGGGTTACAAGTCGGAGTAGGGAGAGAGTACTAGTCTGGTACGTCTAGGAGTCTTCCATACAATGCGGGACATGTACAGCTTCCTAACCGAGTACTTCTCCTCTGCAGTCCTCGTGCTCCACGCCTTCAGGTGCCATGTAGCGCAAGCCAGGTAGTCCCAGGGGCCCACCGAGTAGTCGGTCCTGGTACCCACCGAGGTAGTGGGCCCGGGGAGGTCCATACGACACCATGTCTTTGCTTCACCGGCAAGTGAGTAGGGAAAGAGATTCCATTTGAACCATTCATCGGGAACTCCTTGACGCACCATGTTGCATAGCGTCGTGAAATGCCTTATGTGTCTATATGGGTTCTCCGTAACCATCCCTTCAAACGGGTTTGCCGCCACCATCTCGATGATCTTGGATTTAATCTCATACTTGGTCGCTTCGAGCTTCGAATCCGACTCTTATACTTTTATGCCTTCACATCGAGGACTAGCGTAATCCCTTAGTGATTTCTCCGGTTCTTCCACGGGTTGATTGATGAACGCCATCTAGACAACAAGATAAAAACAAAAACAAAAACAAACAAAGTGGTTTTCTAGATAATATGTGTTAGATGTTAGCAAACAAAAGATAAACTAAATATAAAACTAAGTTAAATGCAAACCAAACGATGTAAACTAGCTTGCTCCCCAGCAACAATGCCAAAAAAGGGGGACTTGTTGACGGATAAAAGACGTATCCACCTATGATCCGCAAGCGTACGGACCTACACCTTTTTCACCACGGGATTCCCAAGCTTCTTGTCAATTCGCGGAGCAAGGCGATTACAAGCGTTTGATCTACCTATACTTACTAACTACTCAAACCCTAATTATGATTAAACTAGAAAACAACTAAACTACACTAGAGAGAACGATTAAGCTATCAAGATAAAAGACACTCGCCCATGGGTCTACTATACTAGAACATGCAATTGCTTTAAACATGAAATACAATCTAATCTATCGGGGGTTGTGACCACGGTTTCGCCCTTTCCCTCCTCTCGTACTGTCACTACGCAAAAGGTAATCGTGACTAGACCTATGATGGACACGGCGTATTGAATGGATCTAAGGGAGCATTGGAGCTCTACTCCCTTTACGGCATGGTAGCTAACCTTAAGCTTAAAGTATATTCAACACAAGATGATAGATAGATAATCCAACAAAGGACGATTACATCTCAAGATCGATTACAACCCATGGACGAATAAGGAGATTACCCCATCAAGGTGCTAGACATAGCACCGTTGATCATGGTCACCCTTCCGACGGTGTCTTCCTTCTTCTCCACTTTTGGGTGCTTCCTTCTGAGGTGGTCGATCCCCCTCCTCTCTCTCTCTAGCTTGTGGATGGCCTCCTCGTACGAATGGCTCTCTCTCTCTGCGAATTGCAGTGCCTCTAGTGCTTTAGGGTTGAAGATCCTTCGGGTGCAAGGAAAGGGGGCCGTACCGACCCCCAGAGTGGGCTGGGCCGGCCGGCCGGCCTGGGCCGACCGACCCAGGCCCATTTCGGCCCGGTTCGATCGCCCCTTTGCTCCCGTGGGTCCTCATGCATTTATGCACTTTTCCCCTTCCACTTGCATGATTTTGACGATGTCATCCTTGCGTCTAAGATGGAAGTTCTCCGTGCATGAAGTTCGGTCTTTTACACTTCAATCCCCAGGGGTGTTCCTTCGTAACACTTCGGTCCTCGCCACCATTGGAAGTGATTTCATCAAGCTCATGAACACGAACAAGACTCCGTAAATGCTCCTTTGAACTTGTTGCGAACCCGTCCTTTATGTCGATGTTTTCATACATAAACACAACACTTCCAAATGCATGCACATAGATGAACTTGTTCTATGATTAGTGTGCCTAGTGGAGGGTTAGTTCCATAAACAAATCCAAACCAAAGTGTAATGAACATGTTTGGTGTACCAAAATACACCGTCAACATATGGCCCCATCTGGAGTACTGCCTCTAGTACAAGTTCCTTCTGCTCACAAAAGCAGTTGTGCTTCCACAGCGATTCCCGAAGAGCAAGGAGCAATAGAAGGAGTTCAAGTGGATAGCCAACGGTACCCTGTGGATGACATCTATCGGCGCACCAGATATGAGCTTCACAAGCCATTCTGCAACATCAAAATGAAGGTATGTATAAATCATGCTTTTATTACCTCAATAATTGATCATATATTTTACTTTGATTTTTGTGGACAGGCATTCACAACGCTAATAATAACTAAATAATTAATTTTTCTCAGGTGGCGGACGGAAGTGCTTTTGCACAGTTTCCTGGACAGACGAGCCACGGCATGCTGATTCCACCTGGCTACACCTCAGTTAGCGTAGAGAAGATATGTCAACCTGATTTTGAGGAGCTAAGCTAGATATCCCAAGAGGTGACGGGGAAAATACACTTAAGGACGCCCTACATAGTATCATATTATGGCCAAAACGTTACATCATCATAATCCCCGAGAATGGTGGATCTTCGAGAGACCACCTAGAGCCGGGGCCTCATCGTTAGTACCTGCTCGCGAGCCTCTACAATCATCTCCGCAAGAACCATACGGCAATTCGGGTGAAGCGAGCTCCAGCGATCATGATGATGACATCCCTCCTAATTCACCTCAACAACCATTGGCCACAAGCTCTTGAGCGCAATCTTTCAGGTCGGTGCAACCACCAAAGAAAAAACGAAAACGACCAACAAAGAAAAAGCACGAGCCAAAGACAGATGAAGAAACAGAAGGACTGTAGATAAAGAATTCAAGGACTTCTTTGCAAAAGTGAAACAAAAAAGCAAACAGGAAGAGCTGGAGGCCAAAAAATGATGGTCGTAAGGAGAGACTCAAGGCTTTCATAGATGAGAAGGAAAGAAAAAGGAGAAGAAAACCACCATTGAAAACGGACTATGAGCGTTAGGTGGACAAGTCTTCTGCTAAGAAGAGACAACGAGGGTCGCCGAATAGTTGCATCGAGCAAATACCTACATCGACGACGTCGGGGACCGCCACCACTAACAAGAACAAGGAGATTCCTGCGTCGACGTCGGGGACCGCCACAAACATCGAGCAAATACCTGCATACACGACTGATTGGACTAACTTGTTGGCGGGCATCAGTCCAGAAGTGCAAAAAGCTATTGACATCATGTCTGAAGAAGAACTGGCTCAGCTCATTACCTTTTATGAACAAACAAAGATGCTTGTTGGTGGTATTATCGGCCTTGAAGACCTACTAGCGGATAAAAATCAAGAATTTAGATGGCGCTTTGAGCTAGGACAACCTTTAGTGAAGCCAGAATTGGTCAACAAGCTCCCAACTAAGATGCGCAGATTTCATGACTGGTACTTGAAGAAGTCAGCTGAGGGCCTAGAGATGTTTGGTATGCTCGTGATACCTAGAGATTTTTCCCTTCAAAATGAGAAGGTGGTCTGGCTCCGATTCACTGATATCTATGAAATTTACCATCAGGACGCCGTAAATACCGATCTTATGATGGCCTGGTGTCTGTAAGTCACATATTTTCATATGTTTATAAATAACTTTATTACATTTGTCGATCTACTAATTAATATTTGGCTTTCTTCTTGTGTAGCCTGCAACTTACTGAGATGGGAAGGAAGGGTTATTCAAGAATTGCTTTCATGGACCCATCAAAAGTTAACGTGGATGAGATCCAGAACCAACGAAAAACAACAATCGAGACCATTTTAGACACTTATATGAGTTTCATTACAAGAACCTTATACTACTGCCTTACAACTTCAAGTACGTACGATGGTCATCTAATTATAATTGCTAATTCTATTTAGTCAATTCTAATCTCCATGAGGACGATGCATACAGATTCTGCTGGATTCTACTCATAATCAGTATCGACAATAGCAACATCAATGTGTGTGATTCACTGAGAAAAGATCCCTCAGAATACCAAGACCTTGAAAATGTATTCCACGAGTAATAATTCTATCTATGACATTTTCTTTAATGCAATATATATATTTAGCTTTTATACTAACATATTTTATCTTTTATTATTTTTCCTCAGAGCTTGGACCATGTTCATTGAAAAGCACCAAGGAACATTTCAACCCAAAATTAGATGGGCCACTAATTTTCCGGTACGTATAAAAATAACAACTTTAGATTGGTAATATTTAAAATGTATTACACTAGAATTTCATATTCTGTTCTCCTCTCCAATTTAGTGTTTGAGACAAGAACAAGGAAATAATTCATGCAGGTACTACGTTTGTGAGCACATACACCATCACTGTGGCGACGCGGATGATGATAATGTAAGTAAAATAAACCTATTAATAATACATCATTTTTATCTTTTTTGTTTATTTAATCGCTTGGTGTATTATATCAACCCCCTTGCAAATTACAGAGGATTATAAAAAGGGACGCACTCATTGAGAAGGGTCGTCTCTTGGCAATTTAAGAAGCTCTCATGGGATTCCTCATGGACGAGGTGATTAATCCACAAGGAAAACATCAGTATAATAACCATCCAATTGACTGACTCACCTCCGAAAAAAGCTAACTGAGACTAGAAATTTGAACTGAATGATATTTTGATGTATATATACTATACGGGGTTTTGATGTATATATACTAGTTTAAGAAAATACTATTTATTTTCATGTGTATAAAATATTATGTGTGTATACATTTATAAGTTTATATATGTAGATACATAGGGTTTAATTTATATATAAGTCTAATCTAACTGCGTATATGGTACATATAGACAGGTATATACATATATACAAGTTCAAATGCATATACGCGCATATACGAGTTAGACAACAATCAGAATATACGCTCAAATCAAAAACAGAAAAAAGAGAAACAACACCCTTTACTCTCCGTTGGTAATACCAACTGAGACTGAAGGGGGTGGGCAAAGGTGTTGGCATGCCTCCCCCCCCCCATTTAGTCTCAGTTCGTAATACCAACCGGGACTAAAGGGGGGCCTTTTGTCTCTCATCATTAGTCCCGGTTGGACTTGAGAGACCTATTCCCCTTACCAACCGGGACTAAAGCCCCTCTCCGTACCAGTGTATACGAGTCAGTTTGACAGGTCTTCGCTTCTTTCTTCTAAAAGGGCTCTGGCTCGTTTTGACGGAGGGACTTCCCTGATGTAGACGGAGCGTTTATTGGGCAAAAAAGTTTCTCCTGTATTTCTAGAAGAGTGAAATACAGGGTCGGTCCTCTAACTTGTCGAGGTGTGTCATATAGGTCCCCACACTCCTATATTGCAGAATCAGATCATTAAACTTTGTTTTGGGTGCCATCACAGGTCTGAGCCCGTTTGGACCTGTGATGGCACCCAAAATAGAGTTTAGTGATATGATTCTGCAATTTAGGAGTGTGGGGACCTAAATGACACACCTAGAAAAGTTAGAGGACCTACCTTGTAGTTCACTTTTTTTTAAAATGAATGTAAGAGGTCAAAATGCAATGTCCTATATACACTATGTGGTGTGAATTATTTTGAAGAGATAATGGTTAACATTAGTTAATAAGTTGAGTTCATTCGAAATTAAAAGAATTATAGGTTACTAATTAATTTCTCATTTTAATCTCTTTATTCGTTTTTCTCTTTTAGATTTTTCTCTTTTTTTAATCCGCCCGACAACTCCCTTCGTTCTTATATGCTCCCGATGCCTCCACGAGCGGAGTCTCCACCATCGTTGTTCCCCCTAAAATCCCAATCCAGGCATGAGCTCGACCTTCCCTCCTCCCCAATCTCTTATCTCCCAAGTTGATCTCCTGCGCCATGGAGACTCGGGCTCCCTCACCGTCGGTGTTTTAAACCGGCAAATCTGCCAAGGGGGTACCCGAGGTAGTAGATTTTGCGGTAAGGATCGTGATCAGGAGACCGAGAACTCGAAGGTATGCGCAAGGACATGGGACACAAGATTTATACAGGTTCGGGCTGCCAAGGTGGCGAGCCCTACGTCCTGTTTGGGGGATCAAGTATGGCGCCCTGCGCTTGGTGTTGGTTGAGATCAGGTGTCCGGCTAGGTACCCGGCCCTCCTTTATATAGTCCAGGGGGAGGATTCCTAATCGGTTATGTAACAACCCAGGAATTTAGGTGTGCAAGTTTTGCGAAAAATTAAAACTTTTTGCTTGAATTTGAGTGCTATCAATTTTTGAACCAAATTGCTAGCCCTTTCTCTAAATTCTCTACCAAATTATCCCATTTATAAAACATATATTTAAAATATGGTAAAATATGTGAGTTGGTTTTTCTCTGGTTTATTTGGAGTTCAAATGTGTGAGGTTTGAATTTGAATGGGAATCAAATTCAAACTCTATTTCAAATCCCATTTCAAACTTATTCATTTATATGGCAAACCAACCAACTAGTGATCTGGGCCGATTTCTTTTTATTTGTTCTGCAGCCGGCCCAACCCAAGGCGCCTTTCGGCCCACTAACCCGCGCAGCATCCCTCTCCCTTCTCTTTCACTGCCGCGTGGACCCCAGACGTCAGCCCTCTCTCTCATTCCCTTTCTCCCCTTTCCGCTTGACTCCGCGCCGGTCAACCGAGCCGCCCCCAAGCGCGCCGCCGGTCCAGCCATGCCAGCGCGCGGGACGGGGTGCGGCCGGACCGCCCGGTCGGCACGCAAGCCGAGGGCCGGTGCGCGCCCACGCGGCCGGGTGCGCCCGAGGAGAAAGGTGAAGGACGGATTTGCCCCGCCCGCGGGCATCCAAGGCGCTCCGAGCTGCGGCCTTGGTGCGCCACCTGCCCCGCTCGGCGGCGATGCCAAGGGCATTGAGGGGCTTTCCCCCTCGAGCCGCCGCGACGCCAATTCAAAAGGAGAGGGTCGGCGTGGCCTGGAGGCAAAGCCAACCACCCCCTCTTAGGGTTTCCACATCCACTACACGGCCGTGTGCCCAGGGTCGAGGGAGAAGGCGGGCGTGCCGCCGCGCCGCGCCGTTGGGAGAAGGAGCGGGCGCGCCGCCGCCGCGACGCACCCGGGCCGAAGGAGGAGCCGAGGACCGGACCGGGGGCAAGGACATCTTCGCCGCCAGGGAGCGCCGAGCCGTGCCAAAGGGGGGAAAGGCGAGGACCAGCCGGGGACACGGAGCAGGGGCCGAGGCGTCGACCACCGGGGAGAACCACTACCTCGCCTTCGCACGCCTCTCCACCGAGCCGGCCACGACTCCACCATCGCCCCATCGTGAGCACCGCAGCCCCTTTCTCTCTTCTTCCCCTTGGTCTCTCTTTCCTGTGATGCACCGCGACGTCGAGGCGCGACGTCGTGGATTCTTGCCTGGTTGCTGGCCATCGTGCCGCAGGATTGCCGCACCGCGGCGGAGGGAGCTCCTGAGCCGCCTGTGCTCTTGGGCGCCGCTGTCGCCGTGCGAGGAAGGGATTTGGGTCCGGCCGTCGCGCCGTGTTCGATTGTGCAGGAACGTTTGCGTGCTGGCCTTCGCGCCATGCTCTTTGTGCAGAGGCGAGAGCGCCGCCGTGACGCCGCGCGGCGCGCACTGGATACCAGGCGGCCGCGCCAGGCGAGCGAACTGGGACGCGCGGGGGGTGTGTGGGTGTTCCCGGGCATCGACCCGTGGTTTGCTTGCGAGGTGGGGTTTGGGGGCGCCGCGCCATGACACGCCGGCGGCGGAGGGCGTCGGGCCGGCTACGGGACGGCGGCCGCTCGCCGCGCGCGAGGCCACGGGATCGAGGGCCGCCCGGCCGGCACACCCCGCAGCCGCGCCGTGTCGTGCGTTACGGCCGAGAAGATGTTGAGCCCGGGCGAGTGGCTCTCGAACCGAGCGCCGGCGGCGCACCGCGCGGTCGCGGCGCCGCCAGGGCAATACGTCGAGCACCTGCTGGGCGAGCGAGCGGGCTGTGCCGGTTTAAGGGAAGAAGCGGGCCGCCGGCCAGATATGCGCCCTAAGCCCAGCTAGCTTCTAGCAGGCCGCTGGCCCAAGCGCGGGATAGGGACCAGGAGGTGGATTACCGGACTTCAAATAGCGGGCTGTAGCGTCTGGGCCATAATGGGCCGAAACCCGATTCCGGGCGGTAACAAGTCTGCTGGGCCGCCCACGGCCCAGCAGCACTTCTGGCCTTCTTGCAGCCCGATGGACCCAGGAGGCTGACGTCATGCTGACGTCAGCAACGTATTTTCTGAAAAACCATTTTCTTTTCTGTTTAAAATTCCAGAAAATGTATTTAACCTTTAAAAATTCATAATAAATCCTAGGGAGCTCAGAAAAATACAAAACTAATTTCTATAAATCCGTATTTGCGAAACCTTGCTGATTGTAGGTAGTTTGGGTTCGTTTGGATCTTCTAAATTGATTCTTATTTGGAGTTATTGCTTAGATGTGCACCTTTATCTTATTTTCGTGTCGAATCTCGTGCCGCGCACCCGAGCTTCGACCGGGAGGACGTGGAGGACCCCCGAGTACACTTTGCTCCGGACGACGATCGCTTAAACGAAGAACGAAGGTGTCATGTCACTCCCAACCATATAGATCCTATGTTGCTATGTAGCTGCTAGTGCTTTACTTTAATGCATGGAATTGATGAATTGCATAACCCGTTTAATAGCCATGCCTTGATGCTTTGTTATACCCGGTTTCCTTGTTCTACTGCCTGCGGGACTAGCTACAGACCCCTAGCTAGTCCCTTACCTCAACTATCCATACTTTTGTTGTTTGATTTATGGATGGTATTCTGGGCTTGGGCTGAGATGTGGGTATCTCGGTGTGATTCTAGCGTGTGTTCAGGGTGCGTATCTCCTTGCTGTGTTTTGGCGGGAGCGAGCCGCTTGGTTACTTGTGAACGGCTGCCGAGGGAAGATGCGATCTGGCCTCTTAACCGAGGGTCGTGTCGTGTGGGAAGGAGATGTTGAGTGCTCGCTCTCGGCCCCCTTAAGGACCGATCGTCAGATAACCTTGTTTCGAATGACTATTTTCGTACAGACCGCCCGCCTTGTATTGGGCGGGGGTGCGGGGTGAGACTTGTAGTGGATAGCACCCCTCCTGCAGGAGGATCGGTGTGATCGTGTCGGGAGTGGTCTTTCCCTCCTTAGTAGACTTTGCCCCCCGGCGAGGCCGGGGAAGGGTTCCACAGCTTCGAGGGACCTCTCGCGGGTAGTATGAGCTCTGCCGCGGAGGGTGGGCCAGGCTCGGAGATGCAGAAGGGTACTATCCACTTACTTGGGCTTCGGCCGTATGGTATGGTCGGACACCGGTGACGGCGGTTCCGGACCTATTCGGGCGGGTACAGTTGTACAACCTCTGCAGAGTGTTAAACATATAGCTATAGTCCGTGTCCACTGGTTATGGACAGTCTTTCGATCTCTCACCTGACTAGCTACACGTCTCTTGTGCTTCTTCTCTCCCCCGAGTGTGTGAGCCAGGCTACGGCCGTTGAGATGTGGGGATAGGAGCCGGTGGGCCCCACATCGCAGATGAGAGTTGGGATTCTGGATCGTGGTTGAGATCCGGAGATTTGGTGTGGTGTTCCTTGAGCGGGGTGTGGACCCCAGAGGTGTGGACCTCGGAAGCGGTAGCTCCCCCGAGGTGTGGACCTCCTAGCTATATTCTGCTTACCTTGTACGTTGCAATGCTGCTTTGCTTAAGCTTTCTACAGCCAGAATAGGGATACCTCATGCATAGTAGAATATACACCGCTTTTGCCTCTTTGTTGGGAAGGCGACATGACCTACCCGCTTATCGGGTAGACCCCGGTGACTCGACGCAGCCGGACTACGACTTCGACAACGACGGTTGGGTGGACTAGAGCTCTTCCTACACTTGAGCCGCTGCGGATATGGAGTTTCCCGCGCTTTCATGGAGCCGCTGCTAGACGTTTTATTTATGTTTGATTCGAGTCCCGATGGACTCGTACCCGCATGTGCCGAAGAGATGTACTCGATTAATGTAATAAAATAAATGTTGTACTCTACTTTACTGTTTTTATCTTTCTGTATGGATTTTTGGAATCGCTGAGACAGGGATTGCACGTGGTAGCCCTCCTGGGACTACCACCGAGGTGCTAAGATTCGGGGTTCCGTCCGCGGAAATCCGGGTCGTTTCAGTTGGTACCAGAGCCATGCTTGACTGTAGGACGAGCCCCAGGAATGGTCGTTAGCATAGGAAGCCGTTTCTGAACCTTGAAACTTTATATAAACCCCTTGGCTTCCGTATGTATATAACTATACTTATATATATGCATTACCTTGATTAACTTTCACTAACTACCTTACTAACTACGCTCTAACAACGTTGTGCAGATGGCGGAGGAAGCGTGGATCCCTTTGGGAGTCGGACGGCAAGAGCTACGGAGGCTTCTGCCGCTTGCTGAGGGAGTGCCTGGAGGCAGCTGGAGTAGAGACCGACCGAGTCGCCTACAAGGGGAGGACCATGGGGCACAGGGAGCAGACACCCACTTTCCTGACCGTTACGGTGCCGGCAGACCCACGGGTGCCAGAGTTCAAGGAGGTTAAGGTGTACTGTTTCGAGAGTTCGACCACGGAGGCACACCAGACTGGCGCACACAGAGCTCTCAAGATGGTTTGTGTTCAGCTCAAGGAGAAGCTCAAGGACACCCCGTTCAGCGTGCTTCCGGCAGAGATCTACGACCTGGGTCGTTGGGACACGAGCGACCGAGCGCGGTACATTGAGGTGACTTCTGTGGAGGAGGACAAGAAGATGCACGCAGCCAGACAGTGCATCCTGGCTCAGGACCAGGCGCTTTTCTGGGCAGACAGTGAGATTGCGTACCTTCGGTGGAAGTGGGATGATACCCTGCGGCGAGTTCAGGACCTGGAGATGGAGAGAGAGGATTTGCTTGACCGGTTGGAGGAGTCGCACGAGAGGAACGGAGAGCTGGTACAGCTTGGACTGGCAGCAGCCACAGCCAGCACCGAGAGGGACGCCAGGAGGATCGCTACACTGGAGGCACGGCTGAGGGCAGAGCAGGAGTTGCACCGGGCTACAGTGGAGGCCACGCGTGAGGACAGAGTGAGGCTTGCAGAGGCCAGGGACCAGTTGGAGTCGGTTGGAGCTGCAGCAGCTACCGACTATCAAGTCAAGGTGTGGGATCTTCAGGAGGCGAGTCGACACAACTACCACCACTTGTGCTACCTCGGTGGACTGGTCTACGAGGAGAGAGACCGAGCAGCCGGACCCGCACGGCCCGGGAGCGTTCGACCGGCGAGGGCCGAGAGAGTTGGAGGAGCTCTCCGCACGGCCTACCACTCAAGAAGAGGCCCCGACCGAGGACAGAGACCTTTGAGCTACCGCCGACACTCCTACCACGTGTACGCCCGTACCCGAGTGGTTCTCGGGACACGAGCGAGAGATGGACCGTGCTCTTCAGGATACCTGTGACTACTACGGAGGACCGGCGATCAGGGTGCCGGGATACCCAGGGGCACACTCACCGCCGTTCTACTCAGTTCCACCAGACGCCAGCCCCGAGGCACCTCAGTGTACCCCGTGATGGGAGTAGAGACTTCGCTGTAGATCCTGAGTCGTTGTAATAAGTTAGATGTGATGCTGTCGCTTATGCTGTCATGCTTGTAGTGGCTACCCCCATGATGTACCATGCGTTAGCGTGATGTGTTGCCGTGCACCCTCGAAGGTCGTTGGAGTAAACCTCGAGGTGCACCCCTTTTGTATGGTGGCATTGATTGAGTGACATGGGTCTTCATGGTTTCTTTCGGATTTCATGCTTCTTTATGTCTGTCTGAAATTCTGTGACTGTTAGCAGGATTACTCCTTTATAGTTAATAACCTTAATAGATACATTCTCCCTACCACTACTGACTCTTGCAAGCGGGAACGGATATCGGGAGCAAGGAGGTCCGGCGACTCTTGGCCCGTTTCGAGGAGGTCGGCGGGGACGACGGAGGGGGAGGATGCCCCTAACCCGGCGGGAGCGAGAGGCCGCGGACGCCGTGGAGGTCACACGCCACGAGGTGGGCTCCGCGGAGGCCCGGCGGGCCGCGTAGGCCGAGGAGGCCGAGTTGGCGGTCGAGGAGCCGCGCACGACGACGAGGGAGCTCAGGAGCAGGAGCTCGAGCACGAGCAGGTACCCCAGCCCGAGGGAGGAGCAGGCCAGGCTCAGGGACACGAGGTGCCACCACCGCCACCTCCCCCGAACTTGTCCGATGTGATGGCAGTGCAGACTCAGCTGATGCAGACGATCACCCAGATGCTAGCTCAGAACAACAACAACAACAACCACAGGGGTCAGAACCGCAACGCGCCAGAGGGTTTCCAGAAGAAGGTTGAGAACTTCAACAAGCTGCGACCGCCTACCTTCGACCACTCAGCAGACCCGATGGACGCAGACAACTGGCTACGTGAGATTGAGAAGAAGCTGGAGCTGACTGAGCTTACAGAGGAGGAGTGTGTGACCGTGGTAGCGCACCAGCTGATCGGCACAGCCAGTGCGTGGTAGGACAGCTACTGTGACTCGCACCGGGACCCGTTGCACATCGGGTGGGACGAGTTTGTGGAGGCCTTCAGGAGTCACCACATCCCGTATGCGATGATGGACAAGGGAAGGCCGACGAGTTCGAGCACCTCAAGATGGGAAACATGTCGGTGCGGGGGAGTACGCCAACCGCTACCAGGAGCTGATGACGTACGTGCCAGACGACACCGACACAGAGAAGAAGAAGGTCTACTGGTTCAGGAAAGGGCTGCACAAGGGGATGGCACACCACTTGTCCGCGCACGACTGCCCGACACTTCGCTCCATTATCGACAAGGCACAGATCGTGGAGAGGTCAAGGCTTGAGTACATGGAGGTTCGTGGAAGCAAGTCCAAGCGCACAGACCAGGCTGGACGCTCAGGACCACCACAGAGGCAGAGGACAGGTTACGCTCAGGGTCACCGAGCCGTCACGAGCGAGAGGCACCACGTCTCTCGCCCCGCCCGCGAGAGCGAGCCAACCCGTGCGGGGAGTGGAGGTCGAACACCGGAAACCGAGGCCACCACCGCGATCGGCGCCAGACGGATCCAAGGTGACTTGCTTCAACCGCCGACGATTGGGCACAAGTCGTTTGAGTGTCCACAAGCAGCGGCACCGGGAGTCGAACCGCGCCTCTCGGTTCCGGACCCCGGCCCAAGCCACCAAAGCACCAGGAGGTCGCCACCCGAGACACGGCGAGGACCGCTCGGCCCGCCGCCTACACGAGGCCGTCCGAACCACCTCACCGCCGAGGATGCAGAAGCCGCACCCGACGTCACACTTGGTGAGTTCCTTGTTGACTCGCTTTGGCAACTCGTTTTGTTCGATACGGGAGCTCGGGCTTCGGATATTTCTACCAAGTTTGCTAAAGAAAGGTCTTTACCAACTAAGCCTCGACCAAGGCCTATCTTGACTAGCTCTCCGCTAGGAGAGAAGAGGAGTACGTTAGAGTGCAGGGGGAGTGAGGATGGTGTTTGAGGGGCTACGCTTCACGGCAGACTTGACAGTTTTGGAGTCTACCGGGATTGACGTGATCCTAGGGATGGATTGGTTGGCAAAGCACAACGGGATAGTCTCTTGCAACCCCAGAGTGATACAGCTAGAACACCCTAGTGGAACTACAGTGCGGATCGAACCGCAGAGTCCGAAGGTCGCAACGATGATGTGCAACATGAGTGGGAAGGAGATTGAAGAAATCCCAGTGGTCCGTGAGTTTCCGGACGTGTTCCCAGAGGAGCTTACGGAGTTACCCCCAGACCGGGACGTGGAGTTCGTGATTGAACTGATGCCAGGGGCGGGGCCCGTTGCAAAGAGTCCGTACCGGATGTCGTCTGACGAGCTGGACGAGTTGAAGAAACAGCTCAAGAAGCTGCTTGAGCAAGGGTTTGTTCGGCCGAGTGCCTCACCGTGGGGTTCACCAGTGCTCTTCGTGGAGAAGAAAGACGGCACCAAGAGAATGTGCATTGACTACCGCACGCTCAACTCGATGACAATCAAGAACAAGTACCCGCTACCCAGAATCGAGGATTTGCTAGATAGGCTCAAAAAGGCAAGGTTCTTCTCCAAGATCGACTTGAGGTCGGGCTATCACCAGATGAAGATCCGAGAGCAGGATATACCCAAGACAGCCTTCACCACACGTTACGGCTTGTACGAGTTCGTGGTGGTTTCTTTCGGGCTGACCAACGCCCTTGCTTACTTCATGAACTTGATGAACAAGGTCTTCATGGAAGAGTTGGACAGGTTTGTAGTGGTGTTTATCGATGATATCTTGATCTACTCTGAGACCACTGAGGAGCACGAGGAGCACATGAGAGTCGTGCTAGAGAGGCTGAGGCAGCAGAAACTGTATGCCAAGTTCAGCAAGTGCGAGTTCTGGATGGAGAAGGTCGCGTTCTTGGGTCAGGTGTTGTTAGCAGAGGGGATAGCCGTGGATCCGTCCAATGTTGAGACAGTGACCAAGTGGGAGCAGCCGTTAAACGTGACAGATGTCAGAAGCTTCCTTGGGTTGGCAGGTTACTACCGGAGGTTCATTGAGAACTTTTCCAAGATCGCCAAGCCGATGACAGAGTTGCTCAAGAACAACACAAAGTTCGAGTGGTCAGAAGCGTGTGAGAAGAGCTTTCAAGAGCTGAAAAAGAGACTCACCACAGCCCCAGTGCTTACCTTGCCAGATATCAAGAAAGACTTTGTGGTCTACTGTGACGCTTCAAAGCAAGGACTTGGTTGTGTGCTGATGCAGGAAGGGAAAGTTGTGGCTTATGCTTCCAGGCAGCTGAAGAAACACGAGGAAAACTACCCGACACACGACTTGGAGTCGCCGGTACCGTTGTGCATGCGCTCAAGATCTGGAGACACTACCTGATAGGGAACAAGTGTGAACTGTTTTCCGACCACAAGAGCCTGAAGTACTTCTTTACCCAGACAGAGTTGAACATGAGGCAGAGGCGATGGTTAGAGCTGATCAAGGACTACGACGTCGAGATCAACTACCACCCAGGCAAAGCTAACATCGTGGCAGATGCACTGAGCCGGAAAACATATTGCAACAACCTCATGGTAAAAGAAGAGCAACCTGCTCTGCATGAAGAGCTAGAGAAGCTGAGAATCGAAATTGTAGACCAAGGACAAGCCAACGTGATGCAAGTGACCTATGACCTGGAGGAACGAATCCGTACAGCCCAGAAGGAGTGTGCAGAAATCAAAGCTTTGCGAGAACTAATGAAGCAGGGCAAAGCAGAGGATTACAGGGTAGATGAGCAGGGCACCGTGTGGTTGAAAGAACGGATCTGTGTACCACAAGACAGGGCAATCCGGGAGCAGATCATGAGAGAAGCTCACGACTCGAGGTACTCGATTCACCCGGCAAAGACCAAGATGTACGCAGATCCGAAGATCGTGCACCGGTGGAAGGACATGAAGAAGGATATAGCACACTACGTGGCCCGTTGCGACACCCGTAGCGCAGTAAAGATTGAACATCGAAACCCGCCTTGGGTTTGTTGAAGCCGTTGGCTATTCCCGTATGGAAGTGGGAGGACATTTCCATGGACTTTGTGGTGGGACTTCCTCGAACACCAAAAGGAAATGACTCGGTTTGGGTCATAGTGGACGTGCCGACCAAAGTGGCTCACTTTGTGCCGGTGAAGACCCGTATGCAACCGAGAAGTTGGCGAACCGTACGTAGAGCACATACTCGTGCCGCACGGAGCACCCGTAAGTATTGTATCCGATCGAGGGCCACGCTTGTCTCCAAGTTTTGGCGCAGCT
Organism: Cenchrus americanus; assembly: GCA_947561735.1. Lineage (NCBI taxonomy): Eukaryota > Viridiplantae > Streptophyta > Magnoliopsida > Poales > Poaceae > Cenchrus > Cenchrus americanus. The sequence continues at coordinate 198,292,062 of OX387242.1, forward strand.
TCCACAAGCTCATGGGCACCACTCTCGCCTACAAGCACGCCTTTTCACCCACGTACGGATGGTCGGACGGAGAGGGTCAACCAGGTGTTGGAGGATATGCTACGAGCGTGTGCACTCACTTATGGCACCGATTGGGAGAGCAGTTTGCCGTTTGCAGAGTTCTCGTACAACAACAGCTTTCAAGCAAGTCTCCGGATGGCACCCTTCGAGGCCCTTTACGGGCGGAAGTGCAGAACCCCGCTAGCTTGGTCAGAGGTGGGAGAGCGGACACTGTTTGGGCCAGCAATCATTGAGGAAGCAGAGGAGAAAGTTGAGAAAGTTCGTGAGAACCTGAAGATCGCTCAAAGTCGTCAGAAGAGCTATGCCGACAAAAGAAGGAGAGAGTTGACTTTTGCAGTTGGCGACCGAGTGTACCTGAGAGTCTCACTGCTTCGAGGAACTAAAAGGTTCTTAGTGAAAGGAAAGCTTGCACCGAGGTACGTGGGACCGTACCCAATCACCCGAAGGATTGGGAGTTTGGCTTACCAGCTTGCACTACCCGAGACAATGGCAGGAGTCCACCCGTAGTTTCACGTGTCACGACCGAAGAAGAGCGAGAAGGCAAGTGGAGGCAAAGCAAGTGTCCATGGAGTTGCTTGACTTGCAAGACAACCTGGAGTATACAGAATATCCTGAGAAAATCTTGGACCGAGCTGTCAAGGAGACAAGGAGAACAACCATTCCTTTCTGTAAGGTGTTGTGGAGCAACCATACCGAGCGAGAAGCAACATGGGAGAAGGAAGCTGACCTTAGGAAAGAGTACCCTCACTTGTTCACAGAGGAGGTCGAGGACTAAATCTCGAGGACGAGATTCTCGGTGGTGGTGGAGAATGTAACAACCCAGGAATTTAGGTGTGTAAATTTTGCTAACAATTTAAACTTTTTGCTTGAATTTGAGTGCTATCAATTTTTGAACCAGATTGCTAGCCCTTTCTCTAAATTCTCTACCAAATTATCCCATTTATAAAACACATATTTAAAATATGGTAAAATATGTGTTTTTCTCTGGTTTATTTGGAGTTCAAATGTGTGAAGTTTGAATTTGAATGGGAATCAAATTCAAACTCTATTTCTAATCCTATTTCAAACTTATTCATTTATTTGGCAAACTAACCAACTAGTGATCTGGGCCGATTTCTTTTTATTTGTTCTCGTTGCCCGGCCCAACCCAAGGCGCCTTTCGGCCCACTAACCCGCGCAAGATCCCTCTCCCTTCTCTTTCACCGCCGCATGGACCCCGCACGTCGCCCTCTCTCTCATTCCCCTTTCTCCCCTTTCCGCTTGACTCCGCGCCGGCCAACCGAGCCGCCCCCAAGCGCGCCGCCGGCCCGCCCATGCCGCCGCGCGGACGGGGTGCGGCCGCACCGCCCGGCCGCACGCACGCCGAGGGCCGGTGCGCGCCCACGCGACCGGGTGCGCCCGAGGAGAAAGGTGAAGGACGGATTTGCCCCGCCCGCGGGCATCCAAGGCGCTCCGAGCTGCGGCCTTGGCGCGCCACCTGCCCCGCTCGGCGGCAATGCCAAGGGCATTGAGGGGCTTTCCCCCTCGAGCCGCCGCGACGCCAATTCAAAAGGAGAGGGCCGGCGTGGCCTGGAGGCAAAGCCAATCACCCTCTCTTGGGGTTTCCACATCCACTACACGGCCGTGTGCCCAGGGTCGAGGGAGAAGGCGGGCGTGCCGCCGCGCCGCGCCGTTGGGAGAAGGAGCGGGCGCGCCGCCGCCGCGACGCACCAGTCGAAGGAGGAGCCGAGGACCGGACCGGGGGCAAGGACATCTTCGCCGCCAGGGAGCGCCAAGCCGTGCCAGAAGGGGGAAAGGCGAGGACCAGCCGGGGACACGGAGCAGGGGCCGAGGCGGCGACCACCAGGGAGAATCACTACCTCGCCTTCGCACGCCTCTCCACCGAGCCGGCCACGACTCCACCATCGCCCCATCGTGAGCACCACAGCCCCTTTCTCTCTTCTTCCCCTTGGTCTCTCTTTCCTGTGATGCACCGCGACGTCGAGACGCGGCGTCGTGGATTCTTGCCTGGTTGCTGGCCATCGCGCCGCAGGATTGCCGCACCGCGCGCGAGGGAGCCCCGAGCCGCCCGTGCTCTTGGGCGCCGCTGTCACCGTGCGAGGAAGGGATTTGGGTCCGGCCGTCGCGCCGTGTTCGATTGTGCGAGAACGTTTGCGTGCCGGCCTTCGCGCCATGCTCTTTGTGCAGAGGCGACGGCGCCGCCGCGTGACGCGCGCGCGCGCGCACCGGATACCGGCGGCCGCGCCGGCGAGCGAACCGGGACGCGCGGGGTGTGTGGGTGTTCCCGGCATCGACCCGTGGTTTGCCGGGGTGGGGTTTGGGGGCGCCGCGCCATGACACGCCGGCGGCGGAGGCGTCGGGCCCGGCTACGGGACGGCGGCCGCTCGCCGCGCGCGAGGCCACGGGATCGAGGGCCCGCCCGGCCGGCACACCCCGCAGCCGCGCCGTGTCGTGCGTTACGGCCCGAAGATGCTGAGCCCGGGCGAGTGGCTCCCGAACCGAGCGCGCCGCGGCGCACCGCGCGGTCGCGGTGCCGCCGGGCAATACGTCGAGCACCTGCTGGGCGAGCGAGCGGGCTGTGCCGGTTTAAGGGAAGAAGCGGGCCGCCGCCGGCCGATATGGGCCCTAAGCCCAGCTAGCTTCTAGCAGGCCGCTGGCCCAAGCGCGGGATAGGGACCAGGAGGTGGATTACCGGACTTCAAATAGCGGCCGTAGCGTCCGGGGCCATAATGGGCCGAAACCCGATTCCGGCGCGTAACAAGTCTCGTCGGGCCGCCCACGGCCCGGCAGCCACTTCCGGCCTTCTTGCGCCCGATGGACCCCGGGAGGCCGACGTCATGCCGACGCGCAACGTATTTTCCGAAAAACCCTTTTCTTTTCGTTTAAAATTCCGTAAAATGTATTTAACCTTTAAAAATTCATAATAAATCCTAGGGAGCTCAGAAAAATACAAAACTAATTTCTATAAATCCGTATTTGCGAAACCTTGCTGATTGTAGGTAGTTTGGGTTCGTTTGGATCTTCTAAATTGATTCTTATTTGGAGTTATTGCTTAGATGTGCACCTTTATCTTATTTTCGTGTCGAATCTCGTGCCGCAGACCCGAGCTTCGACCAGGAGGACGTGGAGGACCCCGAGTACACTGCTCCAGACAGCGACTGCTTCAACGGCAACGAAGGTGTCATGTCACTCCCAACCATATAGATCCTATGTTGCTATGTAGCTGCTAGTGCTTTACTTTAATGCATGGAATTGATGAATTGCATAACCCGTTTAATAGCCATGCCTTGATGCTTTGTTATACCCCCGTTTCCTTGTTCTACATCGCTCGCGGGACTAGCTACAGACCCCTAGCTAGTCCCTTACCTCAACTATCCATACTTTTGTTGTTTGATTTATGGATGGAATTCTGGGCTTGGGCTGAGATGTGGGTATCTCGGTGTGATTCTAGCGTGTGTTCAGGGTGCGTATCTCCTTGCTGTGTTTTGGCGGGAGCGAGCCGCTTGGTTACTTGTGAACGGCTGCCGAGGGAAGATGCGATCTGGCCTCTTACCCGAGGGTCGTGTCGTGTGGGAAGGAGATGTTGAGTGCTCGCTCTCGGCCCCCTTAAGGACCGATCGTCAGATGACCTTGTTTCGGATGACTATTTTCGTACAGACCGCCCGCCTTGTATTGGGCGGGGGTGCGGGGTGAGACTTGTAGTGGATAGCACCCCTCCCCGCAGAGCATCGGTGTGATCGTGTCGGGAGTGGTCTTTCCCTCCTTAGTAGACTTTGCCCCCGGCGAGGCCGGGGAAGGGTTCCACGCCTTCGAGGGACCTCTCGCGGGTAGTATGAGCTCGCCGCGGAGGCCGGGGCCGTGGCTCGAAGATGCGAAGGGTACTATCCACTTACTTGGGCTTCGCCCGTATGGTAGGGTCGGACACCGTGACGGCCGGTTCCGACCTATTCGGGCGGGTACGGTTGTACAACCTCTGCGCAGTGTTAAACCTATAGCTATAGTCCGTGTCCACTGGTTATGGACAGTCTTTCGATCTCTCACCTGACTAGCTACACGTCTCTTGTTCTTCTTCTCTCCCCCGAGTGTGTGAGCCCGGCTACGGCCGTTGAGATGTGGGGATAGGAGCCGGTGGGCCCCACATCGCAGATGAGAGTTGGGATTCTGGATCGTGGTTGAGATCCGGAGATTTGGTGTGGTGTTCCTTGAGCGGGGTGTGGACCCCAGAGGTGTGGACCTCGGAAGCGGTAGCTCCCCCAAGGTGTGGACCTCCTAGCTATATTCTGCTTACCTTGTACGTTGCAATGCTGCTTTGCTTAAGCTTTCTACAGCCAGAATAGGGATACCTCATGCATAGTAGAATATACACCGCTTTTGCCTCTTTGTTGGGAAGCTGACATGACCTACCCGCTTATCGGGTAGACCCTGGTGACTCTGACGCAGAGTCGGACTATGACTTCGACAACAACGGTTGGGTGGACTAGAGCTCTTCCTACACTTGAGCTGCCTGCGGATATGGAGTTTCCCGCGCTTTCATGGAGCCGCTGCTAGACGTTTTATTTATGTTTGATTCAGTCCTGATGGACCTGTACCCGGCATGTGCTGAAGAGATGTACTCTGATTAATGTAATAAAATAAATGTTGTACTCTACTTTACTGTTTTTATCTTTCTGTATGGATTTTTGGAATCGCTGAGACAGGGATTGCACGTGGTAGCCCTCCTGGGACTACCACCGAGGTGCTAAGATTCGGGGTTCCGTCCGTGGAAATCTGGGTCATTTCAGGTTACAAGGCAGGAGTCCTAGTAGGATTACACGGAACGAGTCCTAGTAGGATCACAGGAGAATTCTAGTAGGAGTCCGTCTTCATCCTTCCTTGCATGGGTACTCGGGGAGTATGCCCGACAAGCCCCCGAGCACATTGTAGTCGAGTGTAGTAGTTCGAGTAGTCTTGAAGCCTCTGCGAGTAGTTCTTGAGCGTCCTCGAGTACTGCTTGCGGAAGTCCTCAATAGTACTTGAACTGCCACAAGGCTGGAAGGTGGTCCAGCTCATCAGTCTTGAAGTCGAGATTTATAAGGAAGTGCGGTTGCAAAATCGCACTCCATATGGAGTAGCCCCCGACCCTTAAGTTGAGTTGTAGACTCTAGCTGAGGGTCAATCTTGATTCTGAATCTTCCATCTTGGAAAAATTGAATGATGGGTGTAGCATAGCAGCCCCCAAGCCTGAAATGATTAGGTAATCAATCCAAGGGTCTTCAGTATCCACGAAAGCCATCATCCGAGCACTCTTGCAGCGTGTAGCCCTCGAGATAAGAGAGCCATATGAGCCACGTCGAGTAGTTGTTGGTACAGAGCCCCCGAGCTTGAGAGCAAGCGAAGTCTACTGGAGTCATCCTCGAGTAGTAATTTGAGTGCAGCCCCCGAGCTGGAGAGATTCCGAATAGTAGTTTGGCGTCGAGTCGTGGAGCTTGAGAAGTAGTTGTGCCGTCAGAGCGGACTTTAGATGTGACCGAAGTCGACTTTAAATGCCGGCAGAGTAGACTTTAGATGCGACTTGAAAACTGAAGTCAACTTTGTGCCGCGCGGAGCGGACTTTGAGATGCGACTTGAAAACCAAAGTCGACTTTAGTTGTCGCGTGAAGCGGACTTTGATATGCGACTTTGGAAGTCGACTTTAGATTGCCGTGTGAAACGAACTTTATATGCGACTACAGTGGTCGACTTTGCGCCACACGGGGTGGATTAAGATGCAAAAAACGAAAAGCACTTTCCGGAAAGCCAAAGCGAATAAAAAATCAGAGAAAACGAATAGTTTTGCCGCCGGAGCGGGCTTCAGATTGCGATCGAAGTCGGCTTGTGCCACCGGAGTGGGCTTGGGTGCGACCGTTAGCGTCGACTTGTGCCACAGGAGTGGGCTTAAGTACTTGAGCCATGGATTTCAGACCCAAGGTACAGTTGCTGCCGGAGCGGGCTTGAAGCTGCGACCGAAGTCGACTTGTGTACCTAGGCCATGAATTTCAGACCCATGGTACGGTTACCACCGTAGTAGACTTGAAGGTGCGACCGGAGTCAACTTGTGTACCTAGGCCATGGATTTCAAACCCAAGGTAGAAAGCGTGAAGACCACGTGCAGCTAGGTTCCATCGTCACTAGGACCTGAGGGCCACTTACAGCTAGGTTCCATCGAAGCTTACACATGTAGTATGCCACCGAAGCAGGCGAAGATGCGACCGGAGTCGACTTTAAGTTGCCGCATGGAGCGGACTTTAGAATGTGACTTTAGAAGTCGACTTTAGATTGCCGTGCGTAGCGGACTTTAGAAGCTGCCTCCTAGGGACTCGTGGTGACTTGATTGATATACCCCAAGAGTGGTCAGCAGAGTGTAGCTCCTGTGAAAACCCGCCGAGAAGCGTACACAAATGAGTAGTCAGTAAGTAGTCCTACATGATGAGGAGAACAAGCCAAGAAAAAGAAAAATAGTAATCATTTAAAAAAATGACTTAGCTGTTGCTGCCTGGGCAGACTGTTGATGAAGCTGTGGCGGTCGGCGATGGAGCCGCGATGGTTGTTGCTGAAGTTGACTAGTTAGAGTTGATTCAGACTAAATGTTGGGGGTGTGACTATCGTTCTCAACTAGTTTGGAAAACTAGTCAAGATGAATGGTCGACGCGATGCGACTAGAAGACGACGTCGTGGCGGCGCACGGCGTACTTAAAGTAGAGCCAGTGTTGCGGCGAGACAAGTAGTCACGACGCACGGCGTGGCTGAAGTAGAGCCAGTGTGGCCGCAACACGAAGTCGCGGCGCACGGAGTAGTCAACGGCGAGCTGCGTGACGAGCCGTGCGACGTGCCGAGGCACCCGGACGCGCGGCGTAGGCGAAGTAGTCAACGACGAGCTTGCGCGAGGCAAAGTACTCGACGACGAGCGACACGATGAGCCGCGCGACGTGCCGAAGCAACCGGACGCGCGGCGTAGTCGAAGTAGTCGACGACGAGCTGCACGATGAGCCGTGCGACGTGCGGAGGCAGCCGGACGCGCGGCGGAGGCGAAGTAGTCGACGACAAGCCGTGTGACGAGCCGCACGACGTGCCGAGGCACCCGGACGCGCGGCGTAGGCGAAGTAGTCGACGACGAGCCCGCGCGAGTCCAGGTAGTCGACGACGAGCCTGTGCGAGCCAGAGTAGTCGACGACGAGCCGGTGCGAGGCAGAGTAGTCGACGATGAGTGGCACGACGAGCCGCGTGACATGCTGAGGCACCTGGATGTGAGGCGTAGTCAAAGTAGTCGACGAAGAGCCGCGCGACGTGCCGAGGCACCCGGACGCGCGGCGGAGGCGAAGTAGTCGACGACAAGCCGCACGACGTGCCGAAGCAATCGGACGCGCGGCGGAGGTGAAGTAGTCGACGACGGGCTGTGTGACGAATCGCGCGACGTGCTGAGGCACCCGGACGCGCGGCGTAGGTGAAGTAGTCGACGACGTGCCCGCACGAGGCCAAGTAGTCGACGACGAGCCTGTGCGAGGTGGAGTAGTCGATAACGAGCCTGTGCGAGGCGGAGTAGTCGACGACGAGCGGCGTGATGAGCCGCACGACATGCCGAGGCACCTGGACGCGCGGTGTAGTCGAGGTAGTCGATGACGAGCCGTGCGACGAGCCGCGCGACGTGCCGAGGCACCCGGACGCGCGGCGGGAGGTGAAGTAGTCGACGACAAGCCACGCGACGAGCCGCACGACGTGCCGAAGCAACCGGACGCACGGCGGAGGTGAAGTAGTCGACGACGAGCCGCGTGACGAGCCGCGCGACGTGCCGAGGCACCCGGACACGCGGCGTAGGCGAAGTAGTCGACGACGAGCCCGCACGAGGCCAAGTAGTCGACAACGAGCCTGTGCGAGGCGGAGTAGTCGATGACGAACCTATGCAAGGCGCAGTAGTCGACGACGAGCGGCGCGACGAGCCGCGCGACATGCCGAGGCACCTGGACGTGCGGCGTAGTCGAAGGAGTCGACGACGAGCCGCGTGATGAGCCGCGCGACGTGCCGAGGCACCCGGACACGCGGCCGGCGGCGAAGTAGTCGGTGACGAGCGGCGCGACGAGCTGAGGCACCTAGATGCGCGGCGTAGGCGAAGTTGTCGATGACAAGCCTGTGCGAGGCGGAGTAGTCGACGACGAGCGGCGTGACGAGCCGCGCGACATGCCGAGGCACCTAGACACGCGGCGTAGTCGAAGTAGTCGACGACGAGCCGCGTGACGAGCCGCGCGACGTGCCGAGGCACCCGGACGCGCAGCGGAGGCGAAGTAGTCGACGACGAGCGGCAAGATGAGCCACACGACGTGCCGAGGCACCCGGACGTGCGGCGTAGGCGAAGTAGTCAACGACGAGCTTGCGTGAGGCGGAGTAGTCGACGACGAGCGGTGCGACGAGCCGCGTGACGAGCCGCGCGACATGCCGAGGCACCTGGACGCGCGACATAGTTGAAGTAGTCGATGACGAGCCGCGCGACGTGCCGAGGCACCTGGAGGCGCAGCGTGGGAGAAGTAGTCGACGATGAGCCGCGTGACGAGCCGCGCGACGTACCGAGGCACCCGGACGCGCGGCGTAGGCGAAGTAGTCGACGACGAGCCGCGCGACGTGCCGAGGCACCCGACGCGTGGCGTAGGCGAAGTAGTCGACGACGAGCCACGTGACGAGCCGCGCGACGTGCCGAGGCACCCGACGCGCGCGCGAGGCGAAGTAGTCGACGACGAGCCGCGCGACGTGCCGAGACACCTGGACGCGCGGTGTAGGCGAAGTAGTGGACGACGATCCTGCTCAAGGCGAAGTAGTCGACGACGAGTCGCTTGACGAGCCACGTGACGTGCCGAGGCACCCGGACGCGCGGCGTAGGCGAAGTATTCGACGACGAGCCTGCTCAAGGCGAGGTAGTTGACAACGAGCCGCTCGACGTGACGCGCAATGAGCCGAAGCAACCGGACGCGCGGCGTAGGTGAAGTAGTCGACGACGAGCCTGCGCGAGGCGAAGTAGTCGATGACGAGCCGTGTGACGAGCCGTGTGACAAGCCACGTGACGAGCCGCGCGACATGCCGAGGCACCCGGACGCGCGGCGGAGGCGAAGTAATCGACGACGAGCCTGCGCGAGGCGGAGTAGTCGACGATGAGCCTCTTGACGAGTCGCTCAACGTGCCAAGGCACCCGGACACGCGGCGTAGGCGAAGTAGTCGACGACGAGCCGCGCGACGTGCCGAAGCAACTGGACGCGCGGCGTAGGAAAATTGATTCCGCTTTGATAGGAACAAGGTGACTTGCTTCAATGGATCTCGGCGAGTCGACGAGTAGATTGATCTTGTTGATGAGGGTCCTTCCAATTCGCCCGGTGGTGATGACACCCCTACCTGGCGCGCCAGCTGTCGGTGTTTTAGACCGGCAAACCTACCAAGGGGGTACCCGAGGTAGTAGATTGTGCGGTGAGGATCGTGATCGGGAGACCGAGAACTCGAAGGTATGCGTAAGGACACGAGACACAAGATTTATACAGGTTCTGGCCGCCAAGGTGGCGAGCCCTACGTCCTGTTTGGGGGATCAAGTATGGCACCCTGCGCTTGGTGTTGGTTGAGATCAGGTGTCCGGCTAGATACCCAGCCCTCCTTTATATAGTCCAGGGGGAGGATTCCTAGTCGGTTACAAGGCAGGAGTCCTTGTAGGATTACACGGAACGAGTCCTAGTAGGATTACAGGGGGATTCTAGTAGGATTCCGTCTTCATCCTTCCTTGCATGGGTACCCGGGGAGTATGCCCGACACTCACTCACACCGCCACCTACGCTCTTGGCTTTTCCTCCCTGCACTCCTCTGCTCCGCCCCTCTTTGCAGCGCATGAAGTTGGGCTGGGCTCCATCCATGGCTACACCATCCTATCCACGAATCCATCTCCCAAGAAACGAAGCGAGCAAGACTCCACGTTCCAGGCCTCCAGCAAATCCGAAAATTGCGAGCTCGAGGCCGGCTCGCGCGACCGCGCGCGCAAGGCGAGCGCGGTGCTCCAGCTGTTTTCGACTGTCGCATATGAAGGCGCGGGGAGCATGGTTCTGCCGCTGCCTCTCTCGCGGGGGCGGCGCTCATCGAGTGTCGCTGGCTCTCCCTAGGTGGTCCGTGAGACCATCTCGTGGTGCTCGTGGCGGAGGAGACCCCCGTCGTGGAGCGGTGGTGAAAGGCCGGTGTCGAGCTCCCCCGTCGGGGAGCAGCAGCGCGGTTAGTGTGGGGCTGGCGGCTCCCATGTCTCACACGTGAGCTACCGCGACTTGACGAGGTCGAGCGCGCGGCGCCCTGGATAAGCACGGCTGGAAGGTGGACCTAGGGCCGGCACCGTCGTTGTCGCTCTCGTCGGCGCCACCGCTCCATCGTCGAGCTTTTTCTTCCTCCGGCGGTGGGAGGGGAGTGGCGGCGTCATCCCAGCTGGCAAAGCTCCACCCCTTGGCCAACGACCAGAGATGGGGTAGGTGCGAGGGATTGAAGGTGCAGCTCGGCACTGGGCCCACATGTCGGCACCGTTCCCAAGGAGACGCCCGTGGTGGCTCTGACGGCAGATTATGGTTCTGCCCGGCGACATTGCCCTTACGGGTTTTTAAGGGGTAGAGAAATTGTTGGAGAATTATTTGAGGTCTTTATGCATCCTGAAGATATTATTGGACGAGATTGATAGTGATATTATCACACTGACTTGGCATATAAAAATGTTATAAGAAACTTTTAAAGTGCTTGATATGAATACATTATTTAGGTGCATATTAATTATGAAATGCTAATAATTAATATGTTGATATAACAATATTTTTGCTATACTAAGGGCCCCTTTTAAAATTTTGCCCCGGGCCCCCGAAATCTCAGGTCCGCCACTGATCGCACCATCATGAAACACCAGCAACAAGCGAAGCATATAAAACTATGTAGAAGAGCAAGAAAAAGAAGTTAGACACCGGAAACACATGAATATGTCCCGTTCCAATGAATTTGAGTGCAGGGCAAGGCTGCGCCGGGCGCAGGTAGCAGGAGGGTCATCATCTATTGACAAGAACTTATAAGCATGGATGGCGAGATCGTTACCTGCCTACGCGTGCAGGCTCCATGTCGTGGCAGGCCGGCAGCGGCCGACGGATGCGAGCGGAAAAAATATGAGTCCCAAGAAAAAAACAGATGTGGACCCCACCTTTTGGATATGAAGAGTCAAAGAATTGAAGTCTCTTGGTTTACCCCCATCAATTACGAAGTTTTCTATATTTCAAAGTCCTTCTAAAAGTCTAAATTTAGCTAGGATTATACATAAGCTGTTGGAGTTGCTCGTAGCCATCCAACTGATGATGAGGCATGGACAGAATTCAATAAAAGATGGAAAAAATTTGCTAAAGATGCTAGGAACCTTAGACTTGGTCTTGCAACTGATGGTTTCAATCCATTTGGCAACATGAACCACTCATATAGTATGTGGCCAGTATTTGTTGTGCCGTATAACATGCCACCATGGGTATGCATATATGAAAGAATCAAACTTCATGATGGCCTTATTGATCCATGGGCCGAGTTCTCCATCAGAGGATTCTGATATCTTCATGGAACCTCTCGTCGAAGAGCTGCAGCAACATTGGAAGGGTGTCTGGGCAATTGATGCTGTTAAGGTTAAAGGATTTAAACTGCGTGTTGCGGTTCTTCGGTGCATACATGATTATCCAGCATTGAGAACGTTGTCTGAGCGAGTCACGAAAGGCTATTTTTCCTGTGTGTGTTGCGACACGGATTCTTGCTCAAGGAGATTGAAGAACAAGATATGTTACATTGGGCGTCGTCGTTTCCTTCCAACTGACCATCCATGGCGAAGAAAGAGAGCATATTTTGATGGTACTGTTGAAAATCGAGAAAAGCCAGAGCAGTTTAGCCATGAGGAGCTGAAGCAGGAACTGGAGAAGGTTTTGCTACTTTGAATATTTTGGCATTTTTGAAGAGGGCAACTTGCTTGACAACTTTGGAATTCAAAGTTTAGAGCACTTCTGTTTGCAAATCGTGAGAAAACTCATTTTGAAACAGGCTATGTGAAACTGTTTTTAGGCTAGACGCGCCGGCGCGCGACGTCGTGCGCGACTTGCCACATCGACTCGCCGCCGTACCGCCGGCGCGCACGCCGGAGCAGCCGGCCGACCGCCGGTCCATGGCCGCCTTCCACGAGCGGTGTGTGCCTACGGGCGTGACACGCCGCCTACCCCTAGGCCGGCGACATGCGGCCGCCGCGCACACGCGCGCGCGCGCACCGCCACCGGCCGGAGCCCCCGCCGCACGTCGCCAACCGCCTTGGCGCCCATGCCGTGGTTCCTGTAGGCACGACGCTCGGGCGGAGTTGCTTGTGACGCTCCTGGCCTATAAAAACACCTCCCGGGTCACTCCTAGCTCGCGCCCGAGAACACACCGTCCGCTGCCGCCCGCCATTAGTGCCGCCGGCGACATTGCTGCTCCGCTTGCTGCCGTGTCAAACTGGTGACCCCTAGCTCTTCCCTAGTACCCACTTGAGCTCCCAAGCACACCTGATGGCCTAACCTCGCCGGAAGTTGCCCGGAATCCGAGTTCCCGCGGCCGCCGCCGGGCAGTCATCGCCGAGCTCACCTCCCCGCCAGTTCTCCAAGCCTAGAGAACCATCTAGCACCTTCCCTAGGACACCTAGGAGCTACCAGGGCAACACATTGTCGAGCTCCGTCCCTATCCTCACCGCCGTCCGAGCCTCCACGGCCGCGCTGCCTTTGCTCCGCCGCCGCCGCTCGCCGGTGACCTCCCCGGCCGAACCTCCACCACCAATCGATCGAGGGTAAGGCCAACTGTTTGCCTGCGTCGGACCCACATCACCGGCGGCGGCCTCCCCTCCGCCGTCGAGGTCCTGGATGTGGGGGAATTTTGGGACTCGGGGGTTTGGACGTAAAAGAGAAGGGTAGAGTTGTGAAGATTTAAAAGTTCTAGGGGCCTGCGTGCATAAAGATTCTACCCCCTCCTATGTGTGTCGGCTGAAACTTGTAAAATCGATATAAAATCGTAGAAAAATCCAAAAATGGCTCAATTTTGTGGTACTCTATGTAACAAGAACTACAACTTTCTCCAAATATATATATATATATATACTTTTGAGCTATAGTTTTTGCTTGAAAAATTGAAAAGTAAAATCCCTAGACCTATGTTTCTGCAAAATCCATACAAGATCTTGAGCTGGATTTTGGATATGTTGTGGGAACTAGCATGTTTAGGTTCTGTGCCAAAAATTGCACAAAGTTACTGAAGGAATCTTTTTATATAAATTATCTTGTGATATTGACAAATCTACCTAGATGATTTTTGTAGCTTAAAATATAATTACTTTTGGGCTCAACTTCTGGCTATTGTCATGCTATGCTAAAATACATCTCTGGTGAATTTATCCTGATTTTATATCTGTTAGAAATATTATTTACTAATGTATGCTTGTCTTTAATCATAAATGTGTATAGCAAGATTCATAATAGCTATAGGTGTGTTTGTTGGCTCTTTAGGCTTGTTTTAGGCCAGAGCATGTGTAGGAGAAAAGTTTGACTACATTTCTCTTATATTCATTTTTATATTCATTAATCCTTTAAATACTAACTAGAAATGCTTTTATTCATGTGCATTCAAATTCAATGGTGCAAACTAGTTGCTTGCTGTCCAGAAGAGTGCTTCCTGGTCATTAGGACCAGTGGGCACTGTTGGGTAAGTTGAAGTATGATTGGTTGATTAAAAGAGTGCAAACTAGATTAATCTAGTAAAGAAAAATAGGAAAAATACATCCTCTTATGCATAAGTTAAATAAATGAGATAGGAAAGTAAATTTGTGGCGCACAAGTAATTTTCCTTGCTGTTTGTATTTAAATAAAGTATTCTTTATAGATGTGTACACAGTGACCATCATGAAAGTGTTGTATAGTCTATTTGTGTTTACTTTAAATGAGTCAATGTTTAAATGCTTTCTTTAAAGTGAATATGGCCAACCCTATACATCTTGTCGCTGTTGCTACTGTTTTATTATGTGAATTAAATTAATTCATTTGTATATATATGTACACAGCCACCGTTAGAAAGTCTAGCTGATAAAGCTTCACACAATGCTCCTTTACAGGAAGAGTATGCTGAATGTATCTTTATCTAGGTGAATGTGGTCAACCATGCACCCCATGGTTGCCAAAAGTGGTTTTGTGATGAATTAACTCAATCTGCCAATTAAGTCTTGCATTTGCATTCTCCGTGTAGAAGTTCCTGACGGTAGCTATATGCTCGTGCCGGCTGACGAGGACAAAGGAGCAGGAGGAGACGTGCACTACGTGACCGTAGAGCAAGACCCGGGCCAAAGTCCGGAAGGTTGTCTGTCTGCTTGTGCTGACGAAGGCAAGCCCCAGTTTATTCATTAACCTATGTGTTCCTTTAAACTTCTGAATTTACTTGTTGCTATCTTATGTGCATTTACGTTCAGGAGTTGAATTGAAACCATAGTTGCATGATCCTTAAGTATCATGATCTTTTACTACCATTGTTAGGTCGTTAGTTGCTATGCCTTAAGGATCCGGTACAAGTCGAGTGATGTACGTCACTCGCGAGAATAGGATCTCCTCTATGGAAGCACATTATGGATTAAATGGATTGCTCATGTGGTAAGAGCATGGGATTGGGCTCCGGTCCAATGGCTTCGTTGGTTAAGTGTTTGAACGTACTAAGCACTTGTCAAAAATGGGTACGATAACCCTAGTACCTAAATGAGACGGTGCGGGAACTTTGCGCTACTAAACTTAGGGTTGCGGCCCCGGGCTCACCACCCGAGTACTTGTGTGAGACTGGGTGACCTTGGTGGCGTAGCCCAGTAAACCTCGTACTTCAGACTGTAGCATCTGATCCCAATCCGAGGATTGACGGGAACCGCCTGGTTGGTGAACTCTCAGTGAGGGCACCTCCCGTGTGCTTAGGTCCACCTTGCAACTAACGACCTAACATGCGCCACGACAAAGCACACGCCAAAAAAAAGATCAATCTACAACACTGACGCCAAGCCACGTGATCAATACCAGGAGATCAACATGTCCACATGTTTGTACGTGTATCAGGCAACTGACCATGTACATGGGCATGCATCTATTACCTACGTCAAGCCTCGTCGGTCTGACCGCGACTACTGCACTAGGAGCACTGTTCACGGACCAGCCAACCCACGCTTAGCCAAGACGTCTTCGTTCTCTCCCCGGTGACCTGTTGCATCGACGTGCACGGAACTGCTGAGCTCCCATGGCCGACCTCTTCGACGTCTCCAGCCCGCGCCGACAACTACGTTCGGACCTTACGGACACAAGCTAAGTCTTATTTTCAATTAAAATATTTTACTGTTTCAATTTATTACGAAGACCTGATTTACATGTTTTTTTCTGCTCTTCTGATCCCTCCCCCTCGACATGCTCGAGGGCTTGGCCTTGCCAAAACGTAGGTCGCTATACCTGAGGGTTCCAATTTTTATCTTGTGCTATGTTCCCCTCCCCCTCGACATGCTCGGGGGCTTGGCCTTACCAATCTTATGGTCGCCAGACCTGTGGGGTTGTACCATCTCCTCTCTCATGCCATCAACTATCCACCTCGACATGCTCAGGGACTTGGCTAAAGCCAATATATGGGTCGTAAGACCTTAGGGTTAAAGTTCTTCTGCTCCTCCCCCTTGACATGCTCAGGGGCTTGGCTCAAAGCCAACCTAGGGATCATTCGACCTGAGGACATCGTCCCTCATGAGTACTTGCCTTTTGTTGATGCGAGCCTGCTTGGTCGATAAGGTTGCTAAACCTGAGTCCTAGACTACCCTCCTCTCGCGTGCCGA
Source organism: Cenchrus americanus (assembly GCA_947561735.1). Taxonomy (NCBI): domain Eukaryota; kingdom Viridiplantae; phylum Streptophyta; class Magnoliopsida; order Poales; family Poaceae; genus Cenchrus; species Cenchrus americanus. The sequence continues at coordinate 198,308,008 of OX387242.1, forward strand.
TCTCATGTAAGCCTCCCTGCTGAGCTGTGGAGGTCGGTAAGGCAGCCTCTCCGTGAGTAGTGGTCAGCGAGGTAGCACACAAGATGACATTACTTCAAAGACTACCAAGTTCACGCAGGCACAAAAGCAAGTACCTCATGCTAGCATCAAAAGAAAGTTCATCAAGTATTATTTTTACATGGCTGAAAAAGGGGAAGTACAGCTCCTAGACCTTTGTGCATCTCTGGCGTCATCTTCGGTGGATTTCTCGGTATCTTCGGCGTCGTCGGTGTTAGGTCGCTAGACCTTCCTCCGACTCCATCGTCGTCTTCATCAGGTCGCTCGACCTTCCTCCGGCTTCGTCGTCGTCTTCGTCAAGTCGCTCGACCTTCCTCTGGCTTCGTCATCATCTTCGTCAGGTCGCTCGACCTTCCTCCAGCTTCAGCATTGCCTTTGACGAACCTACCTTGGTGGCTCCGTCGTCGTCATCATTAGGTCACTAAACCCTCCTATGACCCCGTCGTTGTCGACTTTAGGTCGTTAGACCTCCTTGCAGGTTCGGCGTCGTCTTCGTCAGGTCGCTAGACCTCCCTGCATCTTCGTCGTCGTCGGTGTCAAGTCGCTAGACCTCCCTGGCGTCTCCCTCCGGCTCCGTCGTCGTCTTCGTCAAGTCGTTAGACCTTCCTCCGGCTCTGTTGTCGCCTTCGTCAAGACCAAGACCTTCCTCCGGCTTCGTCGTCGCTTTCGTTAGGTCGTTAGACCTTCCTCTGGCTCCATTGTCGTCTTCGTCAGGCCACTAGACCTTCCTCTGGCTCTGTTGTCATCATCGTTAGGTCGCTAGACCTCCCTTTAGCTCTATCGTCATTGGCTTCAGGTCGCTCCGTCGCTAGACCTCCCTCCGGCTCTGTCGTCGCCCTCGTTAGGTCGCTAGACCTTCCTCCGGCTCTGTCATCGCCCTCATCAGGTCGTTGGACCTTCCTACGGCTCCATCGTCGCCTTCGCCAGCTCGAAAGACCTCCCCATGATTTTACATCGGTAATGAAGGCCTCCCTGTGGGGTACGCGCCTAATGGCCCTGCCAAGTACCTCCAGGTGCTTGGACGCTTCTGTTTTGAGACCTTCTTGAGGTCGGCATGCCTCGGGTGGCTCTGCTAGACTCTTTGCAGCTATGCCAGATATCTGGATGTCTCTACACTCCATTCGTTCAAGATCACGTCACTCCTACAACTTCATCGTCGACAATTTCAACCACCACGGAAGACCTCTTCATACGATGCACCTTTCAAGATCCTGTTGGATACCCTCGGATATTGGACATCATCGACTTGAGGCCTCTTTGAGGTCGGCACGCCTACAAGGCCTCCTCGAGGTCGGCCCTGCCAGACTCTTTGCAGTCATGCTTGGAGATCTGGGTGTCTCTACACTTTGTTCAATCAAGACCATGACTCAGTTTTTTTCTCTTTTCAGCATCAAACCAGCTATGCTGCCTGCTTCAATGCTCGGGGACTACTCTACAAGTGCGTCTTCGACGCCCTCTTGTTTTCCTCGTCGTATCGACCTGTTGGGAAACCTGTTTCTCATCATGTCGCTACTTGATCTACTTTTTCTTCTCTTCTCTTTTTTTGATCATTATACCAGCCATTCTACCCTCCACGATGCTCAGATACTACTCTATGAGTGCATCTTTGATGCCCTCTGAATTTTTTTATCGTCGTTTCGATCTATTGGAAGTCTGCTTCCTGTAGGCCGTCACTCGATCCCTCTTCGTTTGGCAAGACTACAAACAGGTCGGCTGCTAAGCTGATTTCTTTTCTTTTTGGACCAACATGCACGCTATTCGACCTGTCGATAGCTCTACGACTTCGTCATCACCTTCTAAGGTCGCTGCACCTACACATCGCTCGAGGGCTTGTGAGACATGGGTACCCCTGGGTCCCCACCGACCAGGCTCACGGCCGTTCCCGACAAGTGGGTCCGGCCTACCAGAGGACCCGCCGACCTGTCAGTAGGCCTGTTCGACCTGACATGTGGACCCAAAGACGTGAAGACAGCTTGGCGTGCAAGACAAGGCAGTCCAGACGGATTAATCCAGCTCGGATAAGCTTTCCATGTTGTAGCTGACTAGAGATAGGTTCCCCTGTTGTAACAGACTTGGACCCAGGTCCACCGACCTTGTCTGTCGCCCAATATAAGGCGGGCAAGGGTGTCCCCAGGGACATGTACACCACAGACCACCTCCACCTTCGCCACGACCAAATCAATACAATCAAGAACTGGGCGTAGGTTTTTTCTCTCCAGAGGCCCGAACCAGTATAAAATCGCCTTGTCCCTTGTGTCTCGCCATGATTTCCGTGTGCTATGCTAGCATAACCATCGCGTTCTTAGCTCCTAATCTCCCCGTCGAACAAATAAACCGCTGGGGTTAACCCCCTGTGGACTGTTTAGATCTAAACCTCTGACATCGACTAAGTATGCAAATGGATTATCTGGTTCTTTGTATTATGTACGACAGGAGCATCCTGTTATGACTTTCATACTCATCAACATACGTCTGGAGGATGGTCCGATCTGGTATACATCGAAACAGAGGATCTTCCTTGTAAACTATAGGTACGAAAGGCGCTTCCCATTTCCTGGTCACAGGGTGCCAACAACACACTACACACACCTTTATGGCTTTATCCAACGATGTGTCACTCGTGCTGACCCGCCATCCCCCCACTTACTATCTCCTCACTTGAGGCGCAACCCCTTGGTAGGGTTCCGCCGCTGCCACAGCCGCCGCTTCCTGCAGCAGCCTCCAGCGGATACCTCAGTCTGTCGCCGAAATCAGAGGTATGCGTCCGCCTCCAGGCTCCAGTGGATACCACAATCCGCGTTGAATTCTTGGAATGGCACTAATTTGAGAAATTCATTGCATATGTGCCAAGATGGTGGCAAGAGAGATGGAAAGGAACTTGATCCTCCTCCGGCAAAGCGACAACGAAAGTCGTAGCTGACTTTTGCAGGCATGTATGGTCCTCAGACGAGGCTAAGGTGCAGGCCTGGAGCACAAGATTCTTCCTCTACCCCTACATGCCGCACACATGGTGGGTCAACCTCGGTGCCTTCCTGCCACGCACGGGGTGGGTCAAGCTTGGCGCCTTCATGTCGCACACAGGATGGGTCAACCGCGGTGCCTTCCTGCCGCACACAGGGTGGGTCAACCGCGGGCTGTCGCCCGCCCCGCCTTTCAGAGATTCTTGTGCCAGATCCCAAGGAGGAGAAACATGTACAACTTCACCTTCCACCGGAAGAGCCGCCTAAGATGATGGACCTACACAACCACACCTATCAAATGATTAAAGGTCTTAGATGGGTGCCTGAGAAGCAATGGTGGGACAAAACCAAGGACAAATGGGTCAAACCAAGATTTAAGAATGTCCTTCAGCAAACTTTCTAATACAACTACAAATACCTTCCCATGAAACTGTACCAGCACATGGTTATAAATTGGGATCATATGACGTTGGCCGTGGGAGCGGATGTTAAGGCATACTTTGATGATCATCCCGGATTGGTTGATTTGGTCTCCATGCATCATAAGTATGTTGAGGATTGGGTGATAGTTTTTTATGCTACTGTGTACATTGCTGATACTAGGGAGGACATCATGTTCATGTTTCAGGGACATACTCCTTTCCAACACCATATTGCTGACAAACTTGGATTAAGGGATTTTGAAATAGGAAAGTACGATCATAAGACATCCCTACATAGTATTGTTTATGGGGATCGTGAACCACCTTGGCGTAGTTTGCTCGGTGGGTCGTTCCCGTCTGACGAGGAGATGGCCACACTTTTTGTTGAGTCGTTCACAGGTAGGCGAGCATATCGCACGCCTGACATGCTTACCCCTGAGGAAAATGTGATTCACCGGGAACTACGGAAGACATTGTTACCACAAATTGGCAATGCAGAGTCGGTCACTAATCTTCAGCAGTGGCTTCTCCTTCACTTCATGACTGGTCGGCCCTTCGACATTGTGGACTTCATTTTAGCCAAGATTGAAGATGTTATTTGTGATGGGTTGACCGTGGCCCGAAATATGTCGTACACTCACTGGATCTCCTTCATGTTGAGTAGTGTGACCACAGTAGATGAAGACGGGGAAAGGGTGCGAACCGGACCCAAAGATTGGCATCCCGAGTACATGATGTCCGAGACACATTTCAAGGAATACAGGCCTGCGAGACCAGGAGACAGATGTCGTGGCCTAAGGGCTACAATTGAGCCATCTCCTGATGACATTTGTCCCTCAGACAGTGAAGGCAATGAGGCGTCTCTAGTGAGACATCTCCGGATACATGATGCATCGCTACCCACTGAAAAAACAGAAACAGTTCCAGTCACTCCAGCAACAACCAGTGAGCCAATGGACTCTTCCTTCTTTCTGAAACTGATCCTTGAAAATCAGGGCGACCAGAGAAAGTTCCAGTCAATGATGGAGATGAGGATGGCACAGCAGGAGGAGTTAAACTGCGCACACTCAGAGTATATAGCACAAATGGTAACACAGCACCAGCACACTATGGAGAATTTTGTAAATGCTTCACTCAGTCACCTTCACCAAGTTAACGGCTTACCGCCACCGCCCGCTCTACTTGCACCTATTGGTCAGACTCCCTTGCAACTCATGCCTCCTGCTAACTTAGGAGGTAAATCATTTGAAGTCTATGAGTTGCCTCACAATTCAGCAATTGGTTCACAATGGATGACAGAAAAGGATTCCAAAGAAGAAAAGGAAGCAGATGCAACAATACTCAACGTTCTGTCTGATATTGCAGCAGAGGAAACGAATAAGGAAGATCCTTTCACGACACGATCTCTCTCTCTCTCTCTCTCTCTCTCTCTCTCTCTCTTAATGACCTTATCTCTATCCCTAAGGATGGCTGCATGCTTCATATTTTCGTAGATGTAGTGTTGTTATTTTTGTTTATACGTTATATTTAAAGGAAGATGAGAATAATTGGGTATTCCATTTTATTTGGAGCATGATGTCATTGGGGGATTTATATCCTGTCAACATTTTCTGCTGCTGGAAATATTATTCAGTTTAGCAACCAACAAATTTCTAAACTGTTATCTCACGGGTTGGAATTAGGTTCCTCTCAATATTTTATTCATTTGTTTTTATCGTGCAACAAACAAAGTTGAGAATGTTTTCTTTGTATCTAGTATAGCGCATGATGTGTCCTTTTTTAAAAAAATATATTTGATCATGGATTGGAACTGCATTTTTTGTTAGATTAATGTGATGTGGCTCTAACAATACACATAAAACTGCATTTTTTGTTACATTTTTGTGACATCTTAAAGTTTTCTTTGGGTGACAATGCAGCTAGATGTTTTATAATTTCCATGGTATAGAGTTTTTCTCTTTGGTTGCACAATGATGGAAGGCAGTCTGGAAGGTTCCTAATGTAAATAACTAGCTAGACTATTTTAAAGTTACTTTTAGTTGATAATGGTGTGGTTTAATAGCTTTTCTTCTTTCTAAAGACTCAAACTAAATTTACAGTACCCAACAAGATGTAGAGATTATTCTACCTTTTTGTCGTGCAATCTAAGAGTATTAATATTTGCATACTTTTATGTTGATATATTTTATCATTTAGCCTCTATATGCGATTTATCTCTGGTTATAGCCGCCATCCTGATCATCATGTGCATGAACCCAAAAAGTGATTATGTGCTTTGTGCTCGACTGCTGCTCAACCCCAAATCCCATTAAGCCTCCTGTGTTTGACTGCTACTCTGTACAGCATCAAAAAGAGATTCCTGGAGTCAGATTATTGCCATGGGACTTACTCCACCTCTCATTTATTTCTTGTATATATGTTGAACATGTCTTGATGGGAAGTACAGGCCTACCGCCTACCGTACCTAAAGTTAACTTCGACATGTATGAAACTCAATTCCTTTGTAAATATTCTAATGTTCAGAACATTGTTTCCTCGTGAGTGTAACAGGACTTATTAGGGTTTTCTTACGAGTATTATATATTTCTTTAATAAATTTTAAGAGTGCTTTTAGCTTACTTCTCGGTGAGCTGACCCAACATTTGTTTTGGTTACAAAAATCAGTGAGGATTCGGAAGCATTGAGGTGTTGTCGACGTGGTGCGCAATGGGTGTGAGAGCTTCCTTCCTAGGGTAGCTTGGCAACTTATTAGTGGTGACGAGGCTGCCTGCATATAAGCAGGATAAGAAAGCAGGATAAGAACCACTATTTGAATTGACCATGATTTTAATTTCATGTTACCCTTATTACTTTGATTTTTTTTTATCCTATGGCAACACTCTAGCACAATTAGGTGACAATATTATGATTTGTGGTTTAATCAAATTTCTATAACAGAAGTCTTGTGAGATTGCATCACTAGCTTCTCCCAAAACATGTATCCAATGTAGATATATGCGTCATTATGTCAAAAATCTTACCGGGAAGTTGTGTCGTTGCAATGACACTACGGGAAAACTTGGGTTTGCCGTGCGCCTCGAGCGCACGGCAAAGGCTAAAAAACGCACGGCAAAGCCTTTGCCGTGCGTTTTTAGTCGAGGCGCACGGCAAAAGGCACACGGTAGCTTATCGCACGGTAAAGCTGCATTGCCGTGCGCCTTCTTTAACCACGCACGGTGAAAAATCTTTGCCGTGCATTTCTAACAGCGCACGGCAAAGAAAAGGTGACGGACGTTTGCGATGTCAGGCACGTTCACGGCAGGAGGTTAGGTCCTGTTTGCCGTGCGCCCAATTCTCACGCACGGCAAACATTTAGAAAAAAACAAAAAAAAGGCAGAGAGCCACCACCGTCGCCGTCGAGCCCACCATCAAGCTACCGCCGCCGGGCTCACCACCAGGCCGCCGCCGGGATCACCACCAGGACATGCATCCACCCACAACACAGCAACACCACATGCCTCCACCGCCAACACAGCAACACCAGGACATGTCGCGCCGTCGGAGGAGGCGGCGACCGTCGAGGGAGCCACCACCACACTGGCCGTCGAGGAAGCCACCACCGCGCCGGCCGTCGTGGGAGGGGAAGGGATGACGGTCGTCGTCACCGTCCGTTGTGAGGGAGGGAAAGGGAGGCCGGCCCGCCACGATGCCATCGAGGGAGCCACGAGTGCCGCCACGAGCACCTTGCCCCCACCCGCCGCCGGATCCAGGAGCGCCGCCAGATCTTGCCATGGGTCGATGAGCGCCTCTACATCCGCCGTCGCCGGAGATGAAGGCCGCCGCACGCCATGGGGAGGAGGCCGTCGGGGAGGGGACGGCCGGACGGCGTCCACGAGCCGGCCGCCGGGGAGAGGACGGCCGGATCCGGCGTCCACGAGCCGGCCGCCGGGGAGGGGACGGCCGGATCCGGCGTCCACGAGCCGGCCGCCGCCATTGGAGAGGCCCGGTCGCCGCCGCCATTGGAGTGGACCGGTCGCCGCACCGTGTGAGGGAGGGAGGGGGGAGGGAGGACGGCGACCGGTCGCCGCACCGTGTGAGGGCGCGCCGCCCGCGCGGATGGGGGCGCGGGGTGCGGAGGGGGGCGAGGGCGCGGGGTTCCGCCCTGTCCGCCGCCGGTTGCGGCGCGAGAGGAGGGTGAGGGAGAGGGGGGCTAGGGTTAGGAAAGGGGGGTATATAAACAAGCTCTGAGTTGGGCCGGTGGAAATGGGCCGCACGAAAATAATGGGCCGGGTTGCATTCTTTGCCGTGCGTTTTGATAGGGCGCACGGCAAAGATTTTTGTTTGCCGTGCGCCGCTAAGAAAACGCACGGCAAACTAGTTTTCCACAATTTTATAAAATTCAGGAAAATTATCAAATAAATTTTAAAAATGCTATAAAATTGATACAAACTAATTTATGTTATCTATTGCTTGTAGAAACAAGATTTGATGACAAAACTCAATTTGAATGTCGTGTCACATACAAATTTAACCATATCTTTCGTAACTCTACAAAACTTCATCGGAGATATTTCGAGAAACAAATATCGTACATGAAAAAATGTTCAAATCTCATTCATGAGCTTCACATAGGATATCATGAGCTCTCGACGAATCTCATGATTTTCATGATTCGTGGTTAAAATGATCGTGGAATTTCAAAGTTTCATGATATATAATTAAAAACATTGCAACCGCATGATATATAATTCAAATTTGACTTATACCGGAAAAAAATCTTTAAGAATCTTTAAGTGACACGTAATTGTTATTAATAGTAAATTTATCGAGACATGTATAGAATTATACTATAGAGTACAAAAAATGTTGTTGTAGTGGAGAAATAAAAAGAAGGACAAAAATCAACTTTTTAAAAAATACTTTGCCGTGCGCCTTAGGAAAACGCACGGCAAAGGTAACAAAAAAATCTAACTTTAACGGTAGGACAAGGTGGTAACGGCCGGCGGTGGGGAAAAAAAGTTTACCGTGCGCCAATGCAAAAAACGCACGGCAAAGTTTGTGTTTGCCGTGCGCCAAGAAAAAACGCACAGCAAAGTTTGAGTTTGCCGTGCGCCAATGCAAAAACGCACGCCAAATATTTTTTTGGCCGTGCGTTTTTTCGCCGTGCGTCTTTGGAAAAACGCACGGCAAGGCACCTCTTTTCCGTGCGCCCGAAAAAATACGCACGGCAAATATGGAGTTTCCCGTAGTGACGTAGCAACTAACAGAGTACATGGCACCCAATGAACGCAACGAATGGATACACAGACACCCGATGAATGCACACACGTGGTACAATCCCTTTTCTTGTTAGAAAAGCAATTTCACTCTCCTAACTTAAGATCACATTTTTGTTCACAAGATTTTGCAAAATATTAAATTTTTCTAAGTCTTTTAAAATTGCATGCTTGTGATCGTGTTTGTGGCTAACATGATCGACATCATGACATTCTAAAGTTCAGAACATTGTTTCCTCGTGATGGGTGCTCTTTTGCTTGTCCCAACAATCTGCTTGTTTAGAGTTTTATTTTAAATTTTGATATGTTATGTCTTCAATATAGCAGACATTTGATATTTAATTGACAAGTTTGGAGTTTTATTTTAATGAAAGTTCGAAGTTTGCATGGTTTTAATTAAGTGTGATAACTAATTATGTTGTAATGTTGACATATCGATTATTAATGATACTTTATTTTGTATGTAATTTTTTATCACACATATGCCGTGCGCGCACTTCCACTAGTACTAGGAAGTACTAGTTTGATGAGCCCAACAACTAATTTTATTTATTAAATTAGTTGCTGAAAAAATCTTAATACAACGTCTACCCAATACCTTTCGGTATTATCCAATTACCGTAACAAAGCTAAAAAACTATCTAAATTATTGACATCAAGGTATAACCATAACTAAATCCAAAGTCCGAATAAACCTCTAAATTATTGTTGGATTCAATTTTTCCTCTAAACTCGTCGAATTATATCACGTACTTTGTCTTTTATGTTTCTCCATAGTTCAATGCACAAATTAAGTTCTAATTTCGAATTTTGCAGGGTGATAGTCTGCAGCGCTTTTGATATAAAAATAATTTATGAAATTTCTTATCAGTATTTTGTAATTAAATTATGCTAATTGAAATATTGTAATGTATCAAAATAATGATATTAAAAATCATAATGTATTTTCTAACATGTATTATGATGTTGCCTATCATCTCGCAAAATTTTGACTTAAGATATGATGTGTATATTTGAACCCTTCCCATGTTTACTACTAGGATGCAAATGTTTGCAAAATGGAACTAGATCATGTGCTTACGACCTCTCTACCTTTGAGCCAATGCCATGTGGACCCAAATATGATGAGGCTCGCATGTCAGTGACCCAATGGTAAATGCTCAAAGTTAGAAAAAACGCTTCCTGTAACATATATACGGCCCGGCACATTTTATTTTTTCCAAGGAAAGTATTATCTGAAATGAAGTAATGTCCCGTGGAGTAATAAATCCTCACCAGCTCACCGCTTGCCATATTTTCTTTCACATATAAAATATACTAAAGCAAACTCCAAGAGACTAGCTAACTTGGCTTAACTAGTTAAAAATGAAAAATTTGTTTAAAAACTAAATCCAACATACAAGCTAAATTTGCCCTTGTTATTCTCTACTAGCTAAACCGAGGGCTTCGCTAGTCATCTTTGGCTAGCCAGTCCCGCTAGCTATCCCCTCGTACATGAGTATGGCGGGCGGGACCCACTAACGGTAGAGTATATGGAGAGTTAATTTTAGCTAGTCTGTTGGATTTGATCAACTTTTTACTAGCTATTTCATTTACATACTAGCTAAATCAGGATTTTAACTACTCCCTCCGTCCTGAAATATAAGACATTCTAGGATTTTTAGAATAGATTAAAGAGGTGGGGAAATGTCACATATACCCTTAGCCAATGATAATTAAAGGTAGGTTTCCTAGTTAACAAGTGTAATATTTGGCAAGTCTTTAATTGAGTTGATTGTGTACTTACCGAAAACTCCTAGGATGACTTATATTTGGGGACAAATTTTGAACCCTTGAATGTCTTATGTTTGAGGGCAGAGGGAGTAGTGATTTTTAGTGAGTCTCTTAGAGTGGTATACATAAATTTTCAGAGAAGGAAAATAATCTATCTAACGATAACAAAATAACACACGGGATGACGGGAAGCCGTGGGCAAGGCGCGTTGGATCCGGGAACGACTAACTAGCGACCGGTCGCTAGGATGGTTGCCAGCGACCGGTCCACTCCCACTTCCAAACATTCTTTTAGTTTTTCTTCTAATAAATTTTCATTTCTGAAAAATCATAACTTATATACACAACTTTGATGCATAACTTCGAGATACAAAATTTTGTCAGAAAACTTTTGAGTATAAGTTTGATATGCGCAAAGTTTATACGTACAACTTGTATGCACAACTGTTTGAAGTATAACTTGTGTGTATAATTTTTTCTCTAACGACAAGTTGTGTACATAATTTTTCAGTAAATGATGAGTTGTGCACATAATTTTTTATGCAATGGTAAGTTATACACATAAATTATGTAGGAAAAAATTTTGTTGAATAAAAAAGAATAAAGGAAAAAAGAAGAAAGAAGCACGTGGCAGGGAGCGCTACCGCGCGCAGGGCTCGGTCCGATCGGTCGCTCCAAGCGACCGATTGCTATTTTGGTTTTGCGGTTGGATCCGCTGCCGCTAGTGCCCACCCAGGAAAGGAACGCGGCGTCCCGGGGATTTGCAGGCATCCGTGACGGCATCCGATTCCAAATGAAGGTGCCGCCTCTCCTTCGTTTCCCACACGGACACGGCCAGGCCGCTTCTCTGAGTTCTCTCTCGGCAGCTCATTTTTGGAATTGTGGAGCCGCCCTCTGCTCATATACGATGATGCCTTTATATATATAAACAATTGAAAGGCACGCCTCAATCATCCATCAGCTACCATGCAACGACGTTAAACACACAAAAAAACCATTGCATCTCCCTCGATCAATCACATCAGGCGCGACGATGCCGCGGTGTCTCGCCAGCAGGCTCGAAGACTCGTCGTCGTCACCGACGCCGGCCGCCTCCACCCGGGTCCCTCCGACGCCGCCGCCACCATCGGCGCCACCACTGCCGCTAGGGTACTACGACGAGGACGAGCTCGTCATCGCCGGCGGCGCCATCATCGACCTAACTGGGTCCGCCGCGCAGCCGCGTCCCTCGGTGCCGCCACTTCCGATGAAGAACTGGCCGCTGGCATCGTCATCATCGGGAGTGTCACACGTCATCGCGGGCGACTTCGTCGACGTCGAGACGGGACAGCAGCAGCAGCGGCTGCGGAGCCGCGCCTTTACGGTGGTGGTGGTGCCGCCGCCGCAGCAGCATCCGCAGCCGCAGCGATCGGCGGCGTGGCGCCGAGCCGGCCATGCCGTGGGTCGCTTCTGCGGTGTCGTTGCGCAGGCGGTGGTCGGGCTGGTTCTGCTCGTTGTCGCCGCGGTTCTGCTGCTGCTGCTCTTCGTCGTTGTTGCGAGCGCGGTGGAGTGGTGCCGGGGACGTGAAACGTGCCATTGGTGATTGAGTTGGCCCATTTATTTTGGGACACACATGGACAGGGAGAAAGAATAAAACAACGACGGAATAATAGAACAAGAATAAATCAAAAATATATTAGTATGAATATGCACTACAAGAAACTATTTAATCTGTGATGTAATCATTCTGTCGCGGATTAAATAAAATTCGTCGTAAATCAGCATCCGTGCGATTTACATTTTCGTGGTGGAATGAGCGTCATTGATTAAATCTCTCGACGTTCCCTTAATAAACGTCGCGATCCGTGACATATCCGTATCGTCACGGAGTAGCCCGAGGCCCATGCAACCCAACCCATGGCTCACTATCCGTGACAAAGAATAAAATCATCACGAATTGCTGTTGACTGATGTGATATGGCTGCTGACTTGGATGCTAACGTGGATGCCACCTGGCTGCTGACGTGGATGCCACCTGGACGCTAACGTGGATGTCACGTGGCTGCTTACTCGGATGGTTTTAATGACATGGACAATGACGCAGTTTGCCACGTGGCTGCTAACTTGGACGACAACGATGACGTGGCGTGATGACGTGGAATTTTTAGGACCCCTGTCTAACATGCCCTATTCTAGCAGTGGGCCACATTTCGGCCCAGAATTTGAGCCTCTTGAAATTATTTCAGCCCACCAAAAATATTCATCACATTTAACCCACAGAATAATAAACACAAAAATCTTTCATACAAAATTCAGCCCAGATACACAGATGTATCATATAGGACACAACACTGATGTATCATATAGGACAACACATAGATGCATCATATAATCAAAACCGCTTAAATACAAATTCAGCAGATTGCCAACAGCCAACAGGTATAAGCCAAAAATCTGCCATCTAGACAGCAGCCAGAAGTATAAGCCAACACAAGTATAAGCCAAAAAAATCTGCCATCTAGACAGCAGCCAGAAGTATAAGCCAACGCAGTATATAGACAGCAGTCATCTTGTTTTTCACCACCAGACAGATTGCCAACAGCCATCCTCCAGCTGACTGAAGCAACAAAAACAAGGAGCAATGTCAATATGATTAAGAAGCTACAAAGTAGAGCTCGGTCTTTGATCCATGCATGTTCTCCCTGTACCCCGCTTTTCAACACATTGAGGGTAGTTTTCTTGAAAAGCAAGAAAATGAAAAATAAGTAAAATGTTCAACAGATGGACGGTGTCGTTCGCTTGGTTTATTTTCTGCAGTAGCCTCATGCATTCAGCATACCCAACATGCAAAGGATATACATTTAACTAATCATTTCAAAGAAGCACATGTCCCAAATCAACGAGCGACGGAATAGAACAACTGAGAATCACTACTATAGAAGCACCAACCAGGCAACCAGGTTGATTACAAGTAAATATAATTAAGGTAGAGATAGAATAGAAAATGAACTATTCTAGGATATATGCACTGCGGGTTAAAGGCGAGGAATAACTCCAACCATGCAGCTCCAGGATTCAGTGCATGAAGCCATCCATTATCAGATCATCCATTGGAGAACCAAGGGGACGAGGCAAGACCTGAAAGTGTGTTGTTCAACCATGGAGATGGCCTTGCAAAGTTGTGGGTGTCAAACCACCATGCCTCACGCAGCTCCTTGTGCACCATCTTATCTTCTCAAGAACCTGCAGCAATCACACAAAGAACCAAGAATAAGAAAATTGGGAAAAATTCAAATGCCCCTGAATCAAACAAAAGACTTTATCCGTACAATATAGAAGAAACCAATATTCCTCATTAAATGGTCAGAACATACATATCAAATGCAGCCCTCTATATTTCAATTCACAAATTAACTATGATCACAAATTAACTATGACTCATCAGTGTAGGCATCTATACTTGTTACACCAAAATTTTCAGAAAACAAATGGGCATATTGAAAGAAAAAACATGAGCATATCTAAGAGTCCATGTAGTATCCCTTTATATCTGCGAAATCATGACGATATATAGGTGTTGACGCAAAATCAACACCCCGCGCCAAGCACACAGCAAGCCGAAGAAGCTAGCTTAACACACGTGATGGATCCCGAAGCGTGCCAGTCAGTTTTCCTGAAACTGGCAAAGGAATAAAAATAGTTAGATAAAACATGAAACTTGCCGGGTGGTACCAGACAGTTCCGTATTTGCGGCTAGAAAGCCAATTAAAATGATATATAGCTACAACAAGCTATCTATCAGCAGTTCAATTACCATTCGGGAGCTGTTAAACATGAAAACATGATATAGCTGAATGGATGACGTAAGCATGACGAATGATCGGTCTTTGTTTAAATAGCGTTGCTCGTACATGACCATGACCTATTCTCAGGGATAAACAATGATGTAAAGCAAATAAGGTAAAAGCATGATTATAAATATGAAATAAACAAGCATGCATAGGCCAAAAGCACTAGTCTACCGCATGTCTAGGTACTTTCATACCCGTCAAGCATGACATCGAACAAGTTAATCCACCGCACGATACAACTTGTTTGAGATCAAGCCACCAACCACAAATAGATTAATCCACCGCATGATACGATCTAAATATGGAAGGCTAAAAGCACACATTATTTAAAACAAACTTATGAACACGTTTTACTCATGGAAGCATAGCCGAATACAGCTGTACAGCCGAATCGGGTTCCGTGGAGAAGGAACAAACATTGCCAAAGATGATAAACCTATCAGATTGAATCGAAATCTAATCCACCGGATGATTAGCTCTAAAACAATCCAAAAACCTGCATCTACCGCATGATACTCAGTTCTTTCAAGATTTATACAAGATCAACAAGCTTGAACCCGCAACACGTGACAACTTAGATTGATTCGGGTTCGGCTATTAGGGAACACGTGATCCATGCGCTGTATTAAGCTAAAGATATGAACATGTAACATAAGGATCACAAACAAAGATAAAGCTGATTCTAATCAATCTAAATTGGGCAAAGGAGTGTTACATGAATTTAAACATAAAGTAAAAACTCAACGCAACACGTGGTAACTTAATGAATATATTAGATCTTTCCAAATCTAATAGAGCCGATAACTAGCTCCTAGTTAGATCTTAGCCCACCGCATGGCTCATGATCTAACAAGAAACCCTCTTGAACCAAGCTTAAATCCACTGCATGATACTAAGCATGGTAACAAGACTTCTTCCATCACAGTCTAAATCCACCGCATGATACTAGACATGATACAAGGTTGCCGGTACTTACGGAGGTCGACGGATCGATGGCTCCTCTCGAAGAACTCGACGACTCGACTAAAGGACTCGATTTTTGGCACGGGGCCGGTTTAGTTGTGAAGATGTTCGATTCCTATTACAGACATCAAGGGTTTATATTTATACCCTTGTCCTAACACGACTCGTGGTCGACTACGAGTACAACATTTAATGTCTAAATTAATGCTCCGACGCTAATGTCCATCTCGTATACGCCATCAACTCGTTCCTTCTTTATATCGGGCCACGTCACCACGCATTCCCAAAAACTTCCCTTTAAAAGCGCAAACAGTCCTTTTGCCGAACGACAGCGCACTGCCGACCGCAAGCGTCCTATACCGAATCCCCTGAGAAGATTTTTCCTAGCCGAATGGTATCACTACTAGATTTTCCCCCTAAAGCAACACACAAAATGTGTTGCAATATGCCATATTTGGTTGCAATAGACATAATTGCAACCAAATTGTTCCGTGGACCGTGGGCTGCGAAAAGCCGCGTTGCATTAGGTTATTACGACGTTGTCCATCTAGTGGTTGCCAAACTTTTTTTGTTGCAACGTAATGCAACGTTGCAATTAGGTTTTTTACAATGCTTGTTCTGGTTGCAAAGTGTACTATTGCGACACATCTGTGGTGTTGCCAAAGGTGCAATTGCAATGTTTCTGTTTCGTTGCAAGTTATAGTATTGCTACGCACTGACTTTGGTTGCTATTGGTTGAACCTCGTCTATTACCACGAAAGTAATTTGGTTGCAATATGTAGTATTGTCTGATGCCACGAAATTGGTTAGTTGCTATAGGTGGTCTCCTCTATTGCCACAAAAGTTGATTTCGATGCGATAGGTAGCATTGTCTGATGCCACGATATTGGTTACGTTGCTTTAGGTGGTATCCTCTATTGCCACGTAATTTGATTGGTTGTAATATGTGGTCCTCTATTATTACTTCGACATTTGGTTGGTTGCCATAAGTTAAAGTCTTTATTACAACGTTTCTATTAGGGTTGCTACAAGTGCACTATCTATTGCCACGTTCCTTTTGTGTTGCTACAAGTTGAACTTCTTATTACCACGTTCCTATTAAGGGTTGCTACAAGTACACCATACTATTGCCACGTTCCTTTTGTGTCGCTACAAGTTGAATTTCTTATGACCACGTTCGTATTAGGGGTGCTACAAGTGCACCTTACTATTGCCACGCTACTTTTTGGCAACAAAAAACACTGGTTGTGATATCATGATTTATCATTTGCAACATATGGTGTATTCTGCCACGCTCATTTATGTAGCAGCACTAATTGCAACATTAATTAACATCAGCAGATAAATATAACTATGCATCTATAGTTAATTAACCAACATTGAACCATCCACTGAGTTAATTACATGACTCATGAAGTACTTAAATACTGAAAAGTTTGGCACAGGACATTGTTTCAACACATAGTAGACAAATTTGCTAGGACATGAAGAACTTGGTCTGCCAATTGTGACTTGGAGATGATCCCAACACTTGATCAGCAAAGGGGATTCAATGCAAGGAGGTCGCATCACCTGTAAAGAATCAACAAAATTTTTAAGCTAGCATCAATCAATCTCTAATATTGGAATTTGTGAAACAACATATATAGCAAACCAAAGATTGATTGTGATTCATAAAAATAGCATAATGACATCAAATAATTACCACAACCATAAACACACTTTGACAGCTAAAACATGAATTACATTCACAGCAGTAAGATTTGTTGAAAAAAGCTTCACCTCATGTCTTTTTGGTGCTTTGTCGTCTCCTTTGTGCAACTTGTACCTGTAGCTTTTGAGAAGAAATTTGTCTAACGGTGGATTGTGTTTCAGGATTGTTAACACCACCTTTAGTGCTTCTGGTTTTGCGAAATACTTGTTTTCAAACTTCTTCAGATTCCTTCTCCTATGAACCAATCATTTGGAAGGACAAGATTAGGCGTAATTTCATCGATGACTCGATGATATGTACTAGTAAAAAGTTGTGAATTCGAGAACAACTCGAGTACACGAGAGCACATTCCCGGAGTCCGGTTGTACATTCCCGGATGTAGGAATTGATGGTTCCGCCGCCACGTTGTCTGCGGATTCAGCGACAAGGTTGTTTTGCTGGGTGATTGATGCAACTGCCGCCGCGTCGGCAGATTCAGTGACATTGTTGCTTGGGCTTGATTGGACAGATATTGGCTGGTCAACCTACGAAAGGATACAAACATTGATATATAGAACCCAAGGAAAGAAACCCATTCATGCAAATAGCTTGACCAGTACATGTGGAACTTGTGACTGTCCATTTGATGCTTTCAGCATTGATAGGAACTCTTGCCTAAGCTGTTGTAGATCTGCCTGCCTTCTCTTTTCACTTTCTTCAAGTTGGCGTGCATGTTCTCTCCTTTCTGCTTCCCTTTCTTCTTCCCATCCTGACATTTTTTCTTGTAGTTGCCCAAATGCGTCCATGAGCTCGACGTGTTCCTCATGCTGTAGCTCTTCCCTACGAATTTTTTCCTCGCGCTCTGCATTGAGCAGCTGCCTTCTAGTTGGGTTTTTTGCCAGGTACCCGTTTCCATGCAACTTGGTTGATTTGCACTTCGTGACTTCATTGTAGGCTTTTTGGAACATCTCGTTTTTTCATTTTTTGAAACGAAGTTGTTCTCTGCATTTGATTCCGCCTCAGCAATAACGCTGCTTGCGGTGTCCTAACATTTGCAAGGCATAGGTGGAGGAGTTAGTGGAACAAGAGATTGGTTGCATTCTATAGTTGCATAAGCCTATGTATAGTAATGTATGTACTAATTCATTGAGAACTCACATAGACATTTTTAGATCGTTCGTCTGTCCAAGACCCCTGGTTAGTGTGAGTTATCCACCAAAGTTCCATATCATCGGGCTCTTCACGAGTTTCTGGGTCTCTTTGTTATGCCAAGAAAATAACAAATTAATGTTCTTCATCCTGCAAGACAGATTGGAGATGTGCTTCTCCAGTTATTACCTTCTCATAGCTGCGCTGAGAATAAGGCTTAGCGCCTGACAAATGTCTTGTCATTTGTTGGCATCGAATCGCAGAATTTTGTGTGCTCCTTTCCTATACAATGTAAAGTTATGAACAAAAATCTTAAAGACTCGGACATCGCCATTTGAATGAAAAATGTAGTGGTCGAAATCGTAATTAACAATGTGGAACAAACCTTGAATTTAGCGATCTTGAAATACTTCAACGGATAGTGCCATTCAACAATATCTAATTCGTAGGCTTATGTAACATTCTCCGGTGGTAGGCGTTGTATGTCTTGGCTGTAGCACCGAAAGTTGAACGCCATCCTTTGTAACGCTCCCTAGCAATGGCCCATATCTTTTCCCTTGATTCAGCATTATCCTCCATGTCCCACTTTGCGTGTTATATAATCACAATAGCATTCAAATATTATGTGAGTTGATATGTTAGTTTTTATTTGAATTGTCTTGAAAAGCAAAGTCTATTATTACCAATACATCGAGTTGCTATTGCGTTTCTGACTTCTTCCCTAACATTTTTCCATGATTTCACTCCAATGATAGGAGCCCTTTTCCTTGTATACATGACCACTTCATCAACGAATGAGCGGTAGTTATCACCTACCGGTCCTCCATGTTTAGAGAATTGAATGTCCAACTGCTGCTTGCCCGCCTTGATTCTCTTGGCGATTACCGTCAATGCTCTTACGGGACCACGTCCTCTTTTCTTAACTTTTTGTGAGCCTATTCCATGCGAACAACATGCATGTGATAATACCCAAAAAATAATTGTATGCACAGACAGGTAATTTCTATGGAACACATGTTACCAGATCCTTGCTCCTGCTGTTTCCAACGCCGAGCATGGGATGGAGGCTGCACTGCAGGTGTTGGGTTCATTTCATTCCTGTGTTGCAAAATGAAGGTGGCGTCCACATACCGTTCTGCAGAGAATTTAGTGGCATATGATGACCTATCATATTTTGTAGTCTGAGGAAAAATGGTAATTTGCTTGCAAATTAGGAGAGGGATATTACCGATGTCTTCAAGTAGTCCTGCAACATTCAGGTATTCTCTGTATGTCTCGATTGTGTCATCCCCGAAAATGTCTTTTAATTCTGAAATAGAATCCATAATTAATTTCATTCATGTGATCGAACATGCAAATTCGGGAGTATAAGTACACAAATATTTGGCTGAAGCATATCTTACCCAAGGCTTTCTTCTCTTGATGCAAATCAGCTAGCCAAAGTTTGTGTTCATCTAAGTCACGTTCTTCTACTTCTTCTTCATCATCAGCATGTATGTAAGCACTTTTGGATTTCAAAGGTGTTATGGCCATGGTATGGTTTATAGGTATTGGCTCTCTGGAGATAACTAATCTGATCACCATCTCCTCCTCGTGAATTTGTTTCATTCTTTCTACGTCGACGTCGTAGTCGATCTCAGTAAGTGTTGCTTCTGTAGGAGAGTCAGGAATTCTAGTCTTGTAGTAAACAATGTCCCTCATCCTATACCCTAGTTTTTGTTTCAGGTTGTTTATGGTTGCTAGGGTGAATTGTTTACCACGAGGGTAACAAGTATGTGTTGTATCTGGCTCCCCATCTATACCCTTCTCAATCATATATACGGTCCAAGACTGATCATCTAATGATCTGTGCATTCATTTCGATGTCATATCAATAACATGTGAAGAAATTTGGTGTGCAAATCACGTGATCAACAACAACAACAACAACAACTTAGCCTTTTGTCCCAAGCAAGTCGGGGTAGGCTAGATATGAAACCCAAAGGTACCATCAACATAAAGACACGTAGAAGAAGTCATGGCTCAGGAACGTTGATGGCTAGTCTCCAAGCGCCCCTATCCAAAGCTAAGTCCTTGGAGATATTCCACTCCCTAAGGTCTCTCTTAACTGACTCATCCCGGGTCGGTTTAGGTCAACCTCTAACTTTCTTCACATTGTCGTCCCGCTCTAGGACCCCACTACGCACCGGAGCCTCGGGAGGCCTTCGTTGGACATGTCCAAACCATCTCAACCGATGCTTTGGATCGGTTTCTCCTCAATTGGCGCCACCCCGACCCCCGTCCCGAATATCATCGTTCCGTACTCTATCCCTCCTCGTGTGCCCACAAACCCAACGCAACATACGCATCTCCGCCACACTCAATTGCTTTGGACATGTCGCCTTTTTGTAGGCCAACACTCCGCACCGTATAACATCGCCGGGCGAATCACCGTCCTATAAAACTTACCTTTTAGCTTCGAGGCACCCTTTTGTCACGGAGAGGACGCCGGAGGCTTGACGCCATTTCAACCAACCAGCTGAAATTCTATGCCTAACATCTTCGTCGATGTCGCCATCCTTCTGTAGTATCGAACCTAAATACCGTAAAGTATCCTTCTTGGTCACCACTTGCCCATCAAGGGTGACGTCTCCCTCCTCACGCGTCGTACCGCTAAAGTCGCACCTCATGTACTCGGTCTTGGTCCTACTAAGTCTAAACCCTTTCGATTCTAACGTATGCCTCCACGGTTCTAACTTCCTATTTACCCCCGCCCTACTCTCATCAACTAGCACCACATCATCGGCAAAGAGCATACACCGGGGGATATCACCTTGAATGTCCCTTGTGACCTCATCCATCACCAAAGCAAATAGATAAGGGCTCAACGCCGACCCTTGATGTAGTCCTATTTTAATTGGGAAATCACTAGTATCGCCATCGCATGTCCGGACACACGTCACCACATCCCTGTACATATCCTTGATGAGGTTAACATACTTAGTTGGGACCTTGTGCTTCTCCAGTGCCCACCACATGACGTGTCTCGGCACTTTGTCGTATGCCTTCTCGAGATCAATAAATACCATGTGCAAGTCCTTCTTCTGCTCCCTATATTTCTCCATCAATTGGCGTATTAAGAAAATCGCCTCCATGGTCGACCTACCAGGCATGAACCCAAACGATTTTGGGTCACACTCGTCCCTCTTCTTAGGCGATGCTCGATAACCCTCTCCCCGCAGCTTCATCGTATGGCTCATCAACTTAATTCCACGGTAGTTCGTACAACTCTGAACGTCTCCCTTGTTCTTGAAGATCGGTACTAATATGCTTCTCCTCCATTCTTTAGGCATCTTGTTTGACCGAAAAATAAGGTTAAAAAGATTAGTTAATCAAACTACCGCTCTGGCACCCAGGCATCTCCACACCTCAATGGGGATACCATCAGGTCCCAATGCCTTGCCTCTCGTCATCCTCTTCAAGGCCTCTGCGGTCTCTGCCTCTTGAATTCTCCTCACAAAGCGTCTGTTGGTATCATCAAATGAATCATCCAACTCAAGGGTAGGATCCTCATTCTCTCCATTAAACAGCTTGTCGAAGTACTCTCTCCATCTGTCCTTGATTTCCTCATCCTTCACCGAAGTCGATTTGTTCCGTCCTTGATGCATTTGATTTGGTTGATGTCCCTTGTCTTCCTCTCTCGGATCTTAGCCAACCTATAGATGTCCTTCTCCCCTTCCTTCGTGCCTAGCCGCCGGTAAAGGTCATCATACGCCCGACCTTTTGCTACACTCACCGCTCGCTTTGCGGCCCTCTTTGCTATTTTATATCCCTCAATGTTGGCTGCACTCTTGTCATGATGGAGGCGCTTGTAACACTCTTTCTTCTCCTTGATAGTCCTTTGCACCTCGTCATTCCACCACCAGGTGTCTTTCACTTCCCGTTTGCCTCCCTTGCTCACACCAAACACTTCCGAAGCCACCTTCCGAACACATGTTGCCATCTTTAGCCACGTGTCTTCTGCATCTTCGCCTTCCTCCCAAGGCCCCTCGACTAGCATCCTCTCCTTAAACCTTTGTGCTTCTTCTCCTCTAAGTTTCCACCACTTCGTTCTTGCAATCTTGGCCTGTTTGTCCCGGAGGACACGTACCCGAAAGCGAAAATCCGCCACCACAAGCTTGTGTTGAGGGACAACACACTCCCCGAGAAACACCCTACGGTCTAAGCACGCACGTCTATCCTCCCTCCTTGCAAGAATAAAGTCGATCGGCTAGAGTGTTGACCACTACGAAAAGTCACTAGATGGGATTCCCTCTTCCTAAAGAGGGTGTTCGATATCAATAGGTCGTAGGCTAATGCGAAGTTCAGGACATCCTCCCCCTCTTGATTCCTACTACCATACCCGAACCCCCCATGCACCCGCTCCCATCCCACATTAGTCGCACCCACATGGCCGTTGAGGTCTCCTCCTATGAAGAGTTTCTCACTGACAGGCACGGTACTAACCATGCTATCCAGATCTTCCCAAAACGGTACTAACTATGCAAATTGCGTGATCAAATGCATGAAATCTAGGGTACCAGTGCGTGCACAGATGCATGAGATGTTGGAAGCAGTACGAACGAGGGGAAAGATCGAACCACGATACAGCGTACCTGGCCTCGGTCGTCTCGTCCTGAGATGAAGGTAAAACATCAGGGTCTGCATCTATGTCCACGTCGACGTGTGCTTCATCGTCGCCTGAAGGTGATGATGACCCAAAGAGCGCCCCAGTCGCCCTAGGCCTGGGGGCCATGGTGGCGGTAGGTTCACCAATTGCCGCACCAGAGGTTGTTGTGAACATTCTAGGTAGCATGGCCGATGACGGTGTGCGCTGCGCTTCAGAGGACGTAGGGGTCACCCTTGCCGGCTCCCTCGACGACGGCATCCTCGTGTACGGCGAGAAGCTTGGTGGTGGCGGCGGCGGTAGTCGTATCGTCTACCCGGCCCCTAGCGACCGAGATGTAGATTTGTTTTGCGAGGGGATTCAGGAGGGAAAGTAAAGACGCGCGACTTTTTACTCTTGTAACCCGGCGTGGTGGCCCCAGTCATGGTTGCGCGGTAGTTTGGGCGAAAGTAAAATAATTCGGATGGGAAAAAACTGGCGCCACATTCCAAATCGTTGGCTACCCATTTTTTCTGAACGGTTGGCGTATTTGAGGGATGCGTTTTGGTGTGGCCAGCTGACGGGTGGGTCCCACAAAGTTTACTTCTTGTTTACCACAAAGTTATTGTATATTGGTTACACATTTTTTGATGTGGTCAGAGTAAATTTACGAATGTCATATTTGTATAAACTTTAGCAGAATACCATAAACTCTTTATCAAATTTGTACCAGAGTAAAATGCATCACACAAATATGTGTAACAAACATAAAGATCGGGTAGCAATGGGTAAGATTTATGACAACTGAGTTTACACAGGCTAGCTACCCGAGTCACGTTGACACCACACCAACTAAGGATCATCAAAAACATGCTCTACAAGGACACAATTGTAAAGACACATACATCGTTGAAAGACACAACTTGAGAGACATGCTTTGTGTTTATTAGCTGGATTTCTTCAAAGATGTGACTGAAATGACGCCAGAGCCTCTCTGCAAGGTCCCTCGTCAGTGGCAGATAAATTTCCTGAAAATGAAGAAAGCATTAAACGAACTATCAGAACAATTGATAACTGAAATCCTGTGCACTGAAACAAAGTTAGCAATCAGCTGAACTTGTAAAACACAAGAAAGAATGCAAACATGTAAACTGAAATCCAGAATGTCTTTTAGGGTGCATCATGTGTGGAACAAATTTATCAAGAAATATCAGCAAGCACAACTTTTATACCTTCTTTCAGATCATTAACGCTTCCTTGGGTGTGTAGAAGAACCAATCACACTCATTTCGGATCCTACACTCCTCGCTGCAGAACCTACGCCACGAGTACCAAGCAT
This sequence comes from Cenchrus americanus, assembly GCA_947561735.1. Classification (NCBI taxonomy): domain Eukaryota; kingdom Viridiplantae; phylum Streptophyta; class Magnoliopsida; order Poales; family Poaceae; genus Cenchrus; species Cenchrus americanus. The sequence continues at coordinate 198,332,072 of OX387242.1, forward strand.
GTCATCCTGCGTGGTCTCCACACCCGCGACCCGCACACTGCAAATCGTCGTGGCGAGGTACGGGCGCCGGCACCGGCGACACGGCAATCGCATTCGCATCTGTAAGCAGGTAGTCCCACGTCGACGCAATGATCCTGGAGTAGCATTTTGTGCAAGTCAAATTTATCCAAGGAAGCACCGTCGCCCCATCTTAGGGTGCCTCGACCAAGCGCAGGAGCCGCCTGGCCTCGTCGTCGTCGGCCTCGCCGCTGTTGGGTCTGTAGAGGAAGAGGGAGAGGGCGTACATCGATTCCTTGTGGCCCGCCTCCGCGGTGCACTGTAGCTGGTCGAGGCACGACGTGATTACGCCACGTGTGTTCCCCAGTACTGCGCGGTGCAAGCCGCTCTGGAACAAGGCCTCCAGGTTGCCGACGTTGGCCAGTGTGTTGACGAGCGCCGCGCAATACTCGTGGCCGAGGTAGAATCGACGCCGCAGGACGCGTTTCAGGGCTAGGCGTCGTCCGACCGTGGTGGCGCCGCCCACCACGCACATTGCCTTGCATGTTGCGCGCAGGTTGCGGAGATCCACAATGGCATCCTCTCAGCCGCGCGCCGACGCGGGAGACGATGTCAATCGTCAGCTCCGTCGGCAGTTCCAGCAGCCTCGACGACGCCTCGTAGTGAGCCGCGGAGATCTTTTCCATGGAGTGGTTGCAGTTCGTCACGCGCGGTGGGTAATTGGATGTGCGACGCTGTTATCCCTGGCGAGGATGAGGGGAGATGGAAAAGAACCGCCGCCTCCAGATCATGTTGTAGATTGAATTTGGGGGGTCGCAGGGTTCATTGGGTTTTAAGGAAACTGCGCTTTCATAGGGAGGACACGGAATCACAGGGTCAATGACGGGTGTACCCAGCCACTTGTTGGTCCACAAATCAGTCTTTACGGAAATTTGACTCTGGATGACCCCATCTGTGGACGGAGTTGCGGGTCCCACCTGTCGGTAGGATTGTGGCACCAAACTGTCGGCCTGAACCCGCGAGAGATTTCCCCATTGCACAGAGTTATGGGCCCATCTGTCGGCGCCTAGATTGGGATGTGTTCTTGAGTTGTTCATGTTCATAATGAACTTGATCATTTGTATCGTTTAATCATAACTTCAAAGTTGTTTATATTTGTCAAATGACGTCCAAATCAGGAAATTTTTTTCCTACATTCTTATGACAACATAATCTAGATCATGGTGTCCACTGCATATCGTGCTACAGCGTTTGAGCAATCATAATTTAAAAATAGAAAATTTCATAACTAGAATCAAGATTTTCAATCAGTAGACGACGTCAATTTGAAATGAGATGAATACCAAAGTTTCATAGCTAGTCGAGATGACCAATCTTTATATTGGTTGGATTCTCATTTGAAGAAGAGGTACGATCACGTAGAACAAAAATGACATGTCTCCAACCAAGTTTCTTAAACAATGAGAGTAAACCTAGGATTAACGAACAATGTGTAGTACCACTTCGTCAAATCAAAATCCGACCAATATAAAGATTGTTCATCTCGACGAGCTATGAAACTTTGGTATTCATCTCATTTCAAGTTGACGTCGTCTACTGATTGAAAATCTTGAATCTAGTTATGAAATGTTCTATTTTTAAATTATGATTGCTCAGACGCTGTGACACGATATGCAGTGGACACCATGATCTAGATTATGTTGTCATAAGAATGTAGGAAAAAAATTTCCTGATTTGGACGTCATTTGACAAATATAAACAACTTTGAAGTTATGATTAAACGATACAAATGATCAAGTTCATTATGAACATGAACAACTCAAGAACACATCCCAATCTGGGCGCCGATAGGTGGGGCCCATAACTCTGTCCAATGGGGAAATCTCTCGCGGGTTCAGGCCGACAGTTTGGCGCAACAATCCTACCGACAGGTGGGACCCGCAACTCTGTCCACAGATGGGGTCACCCGAGTCAAATTTCCGTTAAAGATCGATTTGTGGGCCAACAAGTGGCTGGGTACACCCGTCATTGACCCTTGGTAACCGCCCCACCCCGCCGAGTGAGTGGGGTCGCGTCCCTTCAATTCCCCGGTGAGGAGATTTTATGCAATGGGATATTCTGCCTTTTAGTCAATGATCTGTCGACCCCACACGGCAGTGGTACGAATGAAGTTTCCAAATAGAATAGGAACCGCTTCACCCGATGCGGGTTACATAACCGCGGGGCCTCGCTGTGTTTTCCAATCCCTCTTGTCGGTGCGGAATATGGTCCCGACACTAACCAGTAGATAACGCCTAGGTCTATCCCTCAATGGTCGATGCTAAGCAACAAGTGACACAAGATTTTATCCTGGTTCCGGCCGAGGGGGCCGTACGTCCAGCAGGGGCGTGCTCGCGGCACTATATTGCTCAGCACCGGGGGTGCTTGTAGTGGGGCAAATACAAGCAAGGCGGGAGAGGAATGGTGGCTTCCAAGTCCCTGGGTGAGTGGCTGGAGATGTCGTGGGAGAATAAGAGTGAGTGCACGGTGCGTTGTGTTCCTCTCACTTCGTCCCCCCGCGGCTGGGGGCTCGCCTCCCCTTTTATAGGCCAAGGGGGCGGCGAGTTACATGCATGCCGCGCTACCTAGCTACGTGTGGGAGCACGTCGTGCTACGGTGTAGAGCGGGCGGCCGTCCGGCCGATCTTCGCTGCGATCCGGCCATGATGGCCTACCTCGTACCCGAACAGTGGCGGTTCGAGGGTAGGAGACGGCAGATGGCGATGGCGTCCCCTGATAGGCTTCGAGGGAGGTGCTGATGATGGCTGGTACGGAGTACAGGGGCGGGCAGAACGGCGTTCCTTCCCAATGAGCTGCGGGAGGCGGGGTGGTTGCTTTGCGGTGCTCGGGCGTGCGCTGCGGAGTCGGGCGTGCGCCCGCACGCGTGGGTACGGTGGCCGCGCGCGTTACGGTGGCGGGATGGCCGCCCACCGGCCTAGCGCCCCTCACCCAACTGCGGGGTCACGGGAAAGTGGAGTCGAGGGTGCGCCGGCCCCTTTTCGAGGGTCGGGCGCGTTAGCCGTACGGTAGCGGGCGCACGGTGTCACGGGACGACACGGCCGTGCGCACGGTCCATCCCACGGTGGCGGGGATGGGCTCCTCCCTGGGGAGTTGGTGCGGCGGCACGGGGCGTGAGCCCCGGCGCATGATGACGCCGTCTGCGCGGCGCCGGGCGTTAAATGCCCAAGTACGGGGGCGGCGCACGCGCGCGGGGCGCCCGTGAGCGTGGCGGGCCCCGGCCGAGGGTGGAGCGGACCCTCGAGCGAGCGAGGCCCGCTCGAGGGGAATCGAGGCCCTCGAGCGGGCGGGGACCGCTCGAGGGAAGGGTCGCCCCTCGAACGGGGGCGGAGTTCGTTCGAGGAGGGGGGGTTGCCCCTCGAACGGGGCGGAGCCCGTTCGAGGAGGAGCGTACCCTCGGGCGAGGCGGAGCACCGCTCGAGGGGTCTTATAGACGAGCCGTCTTGGTGGGCCTCCGAAGTCTGCTTTGCATGGGCCATGTCTGCATGGTTAGCTTCTGCATGGTTAGGCTTAGCTTATTTTGATGCGGGAATTTAAGTAAGGGTTCCCCCATTGTTTGAGGGGACCCCTAGGGGCGGTCCCCGACGGTGGCCCCCGAGCATGCGGGTTTGCCATTGAGGCTCCCGCGGATGCGGAACCTGCGATAGGACGTTCTTCCCTCCTTGTTTGCGAACGCTTTCCGTGGGGCCGCGCTAGCGGGCCCGCGGGTCTAGCCCCGAAGCCTGCGGGGAGTGTGGGCTCTCTGCGGGGGGTTAACCGCGAGCAATTCGGTCAGAAAGGCGTGGCACATATGCCAACCGGCATCGGCGGTATTTCAGCGGCATCGGGGGTGCACGCTCCCCTGTCACTGTCTCCGGCGGGTGCAATTCCAAGGAGGTGTAGCCGTGCGTCAAGCCCCCGAGCCTTGGCCCGTTCGAGGCGATCGGGTCGAGCCTGACGACTTGTTTTTTAACGCGCCCTCGCCGTCCCTCCGCGGGACGGAGGGTGAGGTTTCCACGACTCCCATCGAGCGGGTCGCGAATCGCGGATTCCTCATCGAGCTGCTAGCGGGTGGTTCAAGTGGACGTCCATGCCCCGTTCGATAAGGGTAGGCTGCGCGGTCCGGAGACACGTCCATGGAAGCGCTTGCGTGGGTTTGCTAGGTGGGGGCTCGGTCCCGTTCGCTAGGGACCGAGGGCGCGGAAGCTCTCCCTCGGTGGGATCCCCCCGGCTAGGCTGCCCTCGGCGGCTCTCGAACACGACATGTGGGGCACCCTCGAGCCGACGGGCTCGAGGAACGGCTCGAATGCGCGTGCCCTCGTCGTCCCTAACTCCGTGATGCGGGGCGCCTGTTCGAACCCGTCGAGGGTCAGGCTTCGAACCTCGATCAGTAAGGCCGTGCGGGGCCGTGCATGGACGGCCCCGTCTTTTCGCGTTTGCGGCCGTCGAGGAGTACGGTCGTGCCGGCCCTCGAGGTGCTTGTTGGCAGCACGGCGCGGTATGAGTGCTTTCGGTGTCGCTCTATTTCAAGCGTGACCTGGGCGATCCTCTTACGCGCGTGCCCTTTTTTTAGAGGGTTGACATTGTCTCGAGTTGGGGGTCATGCCGCTCGAGGGTCCTACGTGGCATGGGTGCCCATGGTGGTCTGCTCTACGTCGAGCAGGTCCCGGACGACCTTCTCACGCTGATATCCCATCGAGGGTCGCCTTGTTTCAAGTCGAGGGTCATGCCGCTCGAGGGCTTCACGTGGCATGGGTGCCCGCGGTGCACCCGCTCTACACCGAGCGGGTCCGGGCGACCTTCTCACGGCGTCATCCCATCGAGGGTCGCCTTTGTCTCGGCGAGGATTCGCCTCGCTCGAGGGCTCTCCTTGCTTGGCAAGGGGCCGGGCATTTAATTGCCTTGCGGTCGTGGCCGCGGTTTTGCGGCGCGGGCGCGCCTTTTTTGGCGGCGCGCGCGCGCGCGCGCGTAGTGGGCGACGTGGCCGGCGGACGTGACGGTTTCGCCTCGGTCGCTGCCGGTCTCGCCGTAATGATGACCCGCCTGCAGTGTTAGAGCCGCTGCAGTCGTGGTGGGGCCCGCCCGTCGACGCGATGGAAAGATTCCTGCATTTAATGTTGGCGGGGCGTCCGCTCCGGAGAACTCGCCCGTCGCCTATAAAACTGCGGTGAGGAAGGGACGGCGGCTTTTTACCTTGGCTCCTCACCATTTTCAGTCCTCCGTCCCTTCGACTTCGCCTCACTCTTGCCGTCGCGCGGGCTCGCTGCTTAGAGCTTCTTCCTCGTTTCCTTGTCCTCCGCCCTCGCACTCGTTCGTCCCCCCTTATGGCGCCGCCTCAGCTTCCGATCAGGGTCCTGGAGCCGTACGCTTGGGAGAGGTCGACCGTGACCCGGCTCGCCCTGGGCGAGCTGGTCGCCGCCGGCCAGCTGTCGGCCAACGAGGAAGGGCGCCCGGCGGAGTGGATCGTGCCGCCGTCGACGCACCTCGAGCCCAACCCGCCGGAGGGTTACGTGGTGAGCTTCCTCCGCTACCACGAGCGCGGCTTCAACGCGCGGCGAGCACATTCATGCGGGCATTGTGCTACCACTATGGGGTGGAGGCGCACAACTTTGCCCCCAACGCGATCTCGCGGGCGGCCACATTCGTGGGCGTCGCGAAGGGTACCCGGGGATCCCGGTCAATTAGGAGCTGCGGGTACACCTCTTCCGCGGGGAGCTCATCACGCGGCCCACGTCGGAGCCGAGGACCCGCCGCGCGGTGCGCGCCGGCGGGATGTCGCTCGCCTGCGGGGGCGGCTCAAGGATTTCTACATCCCCCGCACCATGACGACGAACAACGCCGGGCCGGGAGCGGGGATGGTTTTACCCGCGCAACGCCGAGCCCGGCCTCCCTCCCTACACGGCCGGGTGTTCAAGAAGAGGCCGGACTCCCGGGGCTACGGGTTGCCTACGGCCAATCATCGGGCGCGGCAAGAGTCCGTCCTCGCCGCCTGCGGCGGGCGGCGAGGGGAAGGGCTCAACGCGATGGGCGTCCTCGCCTTCATCATCACCGGCGAATCGTGCGTTGATGGAGAGGCCGCTCCGCGTCTTCGAGATGACGGAGGCGGCCAACCCCGTTGACGTGGCGAGGTCGCGGATGCTCCCGACGCCGCCGGAGCGGCCGTACGCGCTCACCGGGCGCGGAGCGCCGTCGACACCAGGACGCCGCCACCTGCGGGTCGAACCCCGTGGGACATCGAGATGCTCCCCGTCGGCCCGTTGGTGAGTGTGGTTTTTTTATTCTGTTTTAGTTCTTGTTCTTGCTCCCGTTTGCTGATGCGCCGTTGTCGCTTTCGCGCGCAGCTGGTGCAGTTCAACGCCGCTAAGTCCGTTCCCCCCACCCCCGACTCCCGTGCGCTTGGCCGGGCGGCGCAGCGGGAGCGACGGGGAGCGGGCGGCGCGCAAGAGGGAGCACGCCGGGCGTCGCCAAGCGCGCGCGCGCGACGCACGGTCGGCGGAGTGCGGCGGCGGGAGGAGGCGGGGCTCTCCTCCCCGGACATCGAGGAGCCCTCGTCCTCGGAGCGGGACGAGGAGGAAGAGTCCGAGGGCGAGGGCCCCCTCGGACGGTGGCGGCCGCGCCCCCGTCGCCGGAACCCGCGCCGGCGTCGGGGAGCGGCTTTGCACAGGGCGGGCGCACCGGCGCCGCCGCCGCCCGGGCAATCATCGTCGGGGGCGGCACGCGCGCGCGGGTGCCGCGCGCGCGCCACGGAGGCGCGCGCGGCGGACGTGCTCGCGCGCGCGTCAAGCGTGCCCGCGCGCGGCGGGGAGCGCGTCCGCGCGCGCGGCGTCCTCGTCGAGGGGCGCGTCGGCGGGCGCGCGCCGCGCGCGGGGCTAGCGTGCCCCCGCGCGTGGTGGCGGCATCGGGCGCGCCCACGCGTGAGGCGGGCGTGCCCGCGCGTGCGGCGGCGCCGTCGGGGAGGCGTTGCGGCGGGCGCGGCCCCCGCACCGGCCTCGTCGGAGGCCTCGAGGAAAAGGAAGCGGGCCTTTTCCTCCGCGAGGTAAGGAACTTTGTTCTTCCTTTGCTTGGTTTTAGTTTGCTGGTTATTAGATGCTTTAACCCTCCATTCGTGTTTGTGCGGGGGCGGTGCCAACCGTCCCTCCTCTTCGCACCGGCCAAGGTGCGCCGAGGACGGACACGTCGATCCCCACCGGCGGCGTTCGTCGAGGGGGTCGCGCCCGGGGACGGGCGCGGCGGCGGGCACGAGTTCGCAAGGCCGGGGCGGGGCCTCGAGGCCCCGGCCGGCGGATCGGCCCGCCGCGGCGCGCGCGCCGAGAGGTCGCGGGGGGCGGTCGGCGCCGGTTGCCACGGAGGCGCGGGCCGCGGCGGCGGCTACGGTGGAGGTGGAGCGGGCGCAAGAGGCGGAGCGGGCGCTCCGGGAGCGCCGGATGCGGCGGCACGGACGGAGGTGGCGGCGACGGCGCCACGACGGGCGCCCGTGGCCGCGGAGGCGCGGTGGGGGCGCCGGCGGAGGCGGTGCGGGAGGCTCCGCCCGCCGGCGGTCTCCGGGCGGAGGTGGTGGAGCTCTCGGATGACTCCCCGCCGCCCGGGTGGAACCGGTGGGCCGGGCGGCCCCGACCTCCCCCGAGCCCCGGGGAGGGGGCCCTCGTGAGGCGGCGCGAGGGTCACCGGCGACGGTGGGGGGTCAAGGGCACGGTGCGGGGGCCTCGTCCTCCCACGCGCGGCCGCCCCGCCCGGTGGGGGGGGCCGTGGAGGGATCCCCCTGCGTTTGCGACGCCGGGGAGGGAGCGGGGAGCTTTGGGACGAGCTCCGAGCCACGGCGCCACGCTCAACCGCGCGTTGAACGAGGCGGCGCGGGTCCCACGGCGTCCGGCCTGGACCGTCTTCCGGGTGAGCCACGGTTGCTCTTGCTCCCTTCTTTTTTTTTGTTTTCGCGTGCTTGCATTCAAGACTTGGCGCTTACGAGATTCGATGTGTGGATGCCGGGAGCTCGAGCGTCGCGCCCACGAGAAGTACGGCGCGTTCGACCGGGTGAACGCCGAGGCCCGCCGGCTCGGGAGCGATGCGGCGCTTTCGACGCGCTTGCGGAAGCTCTCGGGACGCCGGACGGTGGCCGGTCTGCGGGCGATGGCGTGGTGCGACGTGCTCCCCGAGAGCTCGGGGGCGGGGCACGGCGCGTCACGGGAGCCTCGAGCGGATCCGCGCGGCCCTCGTCGATCGCGACGAGGCGGCGTGGAACGCGCGCGAGGACTCTGGACAAGACGCGGACGGCGGCCGCCACACGGGAGGCGGAGGTGGCCACCGCTCGCGCCGAGACCGGGAGCTCCGCACGTCGCTCGAGGGGGGCGCGGGCGCGGCGGCGCCGGGGCGAGGGAGCGGGCGCGCGGGGCCGGAGCGACGCGCCAAGGAGGCCGATGACACGAAGGCCGCCCTCGACGCCAAGGCTGCGGCCCTCGTCGTCGGCGAGGAGCGGCTTCGGCGGGGAGCGCGTTGCCCGCCGGGGGCCGAGGGGGCGGCTCCGGCAAGAGCGAGGGCGCCCTCGGTGACGCCGGAACGGCGGCGGAGCGGGGAGCGCGTTGCTCGCGAGACGGCGGAAAGGTCGCTGGAGGAGCGGAACGCTGCATTCTCCAAGGTTGAGGATGAGGCGCTCACGCTCAGCATCAGCAATGCTAGTCAGGAGCTGGCCCTCCGTGAGCAAGGCGAGGCCGTCCAGCGTCTCGAGTCGGAGCTCGAGTCCGCACGCCGCGACCTCGGTTTGGAGAAGAAGCAAGTCGAGGGTGAGTCACTTTCTGACTTGTTTGTTGGTTTTTCCGCTTCAGAGGGTTTGCTTCCCCTTTCTGATTTCTTGTCGTCTTGTTGATTCCAGGCTTGCGCACGCCCGGGACACGGCTGGCCGGGCGGGCCGAGGCCCTGCAAGCTTCTTACAACTCCTCGGAGCAGGAGCTGCAGGAGCTGCGGGACGCGGCCCTCGCGACCTGTCGCGTCGTCGAGGAAGGCGAGGCCCAGGCCGGCAGCTCGGCGGCCGGCCGCCTACGCGCCCTCGGCGGCCACGTCACGGAGCGAATGCGTCGGGCGTTGCACACAGGCGTGCGAAAGCCCTCGGAGTGGTGCGATCCCACTACGAGGTCAACCTCGAGGCGGTGGCGGAGGGCTACATCGTGCCCGAGGGCGTCGAGGACGAGGTGGCCATGGAGCGCGCGGACGCGCTTGTTGCCGACGCCGCCGAGTCGCTCGCCGAGGCCTTCGAAGAATTCCTCTTCCGGACGCCGCCGATCTTGCCGCTCCCTCCGCACCGAAAGCACACGGGCACTAGGCCCGTTTTTTGTTTTACGTGTATCGAGGTCGGCCTCGTGGCCTCTTGTAAATAAACAAGTCATCTCATGAACATGGTCGGTTGTTTGTAAATGAAATCGTTTGCTTATTGCGCTTTTTGCTTCTTCTTCTTCACGAGTAGATTCTAGTTAGGGGGAGTTCGCCTTTCGCAGGGGGCCCGCTGGGTTGGAGGCGAGAGAGACGGGCCATAGCCACGCGGCGTAGGCTGTCTCTGGCTCGCGTGCTCCTTCCGCTGTGCCACCTACGCCCTGTTCGAATCGTGGCTCGTGGTTGAAGTAGGAAACAAACTTAGCGTGTGTTGTTACGTTTTTTGCGCGAAAAAAATGGGACCATTTGGGGGGGGGGGTGCCCCCCGCGGTAGCCCCCGAGGGTAGCGGGGGTTTCGGGGGGAAAGCCGAGTTGCCCTTTTATTAGGTCGGAGTATTTACATAGGTGGCACCAGCGGGGCGTTGGCCGTGCGTTTTTACAACGGAAAATACTTGGAAATCCTAGCTAAGGGTAGAAGCGACGTAGGCGTTGGATGTTCCAAGCGTTGGTGAGTTCTTCGCCGTCCTCGTTGGCAAGCTTGTACGTGCCCGGTTTGAGCACCTTCACCACGACGTAGGGTCCCTCCCATGGGGGCGATAGCTTGTGGCGCCCTCGGTTGTCTTGGCGTAGCCTTAGGACCAAATCCCCCTCGGCGAAATCCCTGCCGACGTATCTTGCGTGCTTGGTAGCGTCGTAGGGGCTGATATCTTGCGGAGTGCATCAACGCCACGAGGCGTACTTCGTCTAGGCGGTCCCGGTGAGTCCTCGCGGGCTCGGCCCGGTTAGCACCTTCGTTGTAGCCTCGAACCTTGGGTGACCCGTATTCCAGATCTGTGGGGAGGACGGCCTCCGCGCCATGGACTAGGAAAAACGGGGTGAACCCGGTGGCTCTGCTTGGGGTGGTCCTTAGGCTCCACACGACTGCTGGCAGTTCTTGGAGCCATTTCCGGCCAGATTTGTTGAGCTGGTCAAAAATTCGGGGCTTGAGGCCCTGTAGAATCATGCCGTTGGCACGTTCCACCTGGCCGTTGGTCTGTGGGTGCGCCACAGCTGCCCAATCCACACGAATGTGGAACTTGTCGCAGAACTCCAAGAACTTCCGGCCGTGAACGGGACCCGTTGTCCGTGATGATGGAGTTTGGCACTCCAAAGCGGTAGACGATGTCGGTGAAGAACGTGACTGCCTGCTCGGCCTTCAAATTCGTGATGGGGCGCACTTCCACCCACTTGGAGAATTTGTCAATCGCGACAAGCGGTGGGTGAAGCCCCCGGCGCCTTCCGCGGGGGCCGACGATATCCAACCCCCACACGGCGAACGGCCATGTCACGGGGATCGTTTGCAGGGCGTGAGCGGGCAAATTGGTCTTGCGGGCGTAGAGCGGCACCCTTCGCGGTGCGCACTATTTCGGCGGCATCCGCAACCGCGGTAGGCCGATAGAAGCCTTGGCGGAACGCGTTGCCGACGAGGGGTGCGCGGCACGGCGTGGTGGCCACGGATCCCCGCGTGGATGTCCCGTAGGAGCTCGCGCCCCTCGGGAATGGGTATACACCGGCCGGAGGATGCCCCGACGCGGCGCGCTTGTACGGCTCGCCGTCGACGAGGGTGAATGACTTGGCCATCTGGCGATGCGCCCGGCCGCGGCCCGGTCTTCGGGGAGTTCCCCTCGAGCAATCCGGGCGATGTACTTCTCCCGCCGGTCCGCCCGGACGGGGAGCCGGTTCGATGTCCATCGCGACAGCCTCGTGGGAGCCGTACCCCTCGAGAAGGGAGAGCACGTACGCCTCGTTCGAGGGGTCCTCTTCCATGGGTTCCGCGCCCGCTGGGTTCGAGGGAGCCCCCGAGGGTCCGCCGTCGCTCGAGGGGTAGGGCTCGAAGGTGACCGAGGGCGGCGCGATGTCGCGTGCGAAAACGTTCGGGGGAACGGTGATCCGCCCGGACGCTATTTTTGCCAGCTCGTCTGCTTCCTCGTTGTACCGGCGGGGTACATGATTAAGCTCGATGCCGTAGAATTTGTCTTCGAGGGCCCGCACGGCTTTACAGTAAGCCTCCATCTTGTCGTCGTGGCGGCTCGCGTTCTTCATGACTTGATCGATCACGAGTCGCGAATCCCCTCGCACGTCGAGGCGCTTGATGCTCAATTCAATGGCGATTTTGAGGCCGCGAGAGAAGGGCCTCGTATTCCGCCATATTGTTGGATGCGGGGAAGTGGAGGCGCACTTTGCGTAGCGCATGTGTTCCCCGAGGGGTGACACAAAGAGCGGGCCCGCGCCCGCTCTGTCTTCATCACCGAGCCGTCGAAGAACGAGTCCAACACTCGCTTGAATGCGAGGGGGCGGCGGTGCGTGTCCGTCCACTCAGCGACGAAATCGGCTAGGATTTGCGATTTGATGGCCTTGCGCGGAGCGTAGGCGAGCGTCTCGCCCATCAACTCCACGGACCACTTGGCAATTCTGCGCACGCCGCGTCGGGGTTGCGAATGATCTCTCCTAACGGGAAGGAAGAGACCACCGTAACTGGGTGGGCCTCGAAGTAGTGGCGGAGCTTGCGCCGCGCGGGGACTACCGCATACAACGGCTTCGGACACCGGGGGTAGCGCGTCTTCGTGTCCGACGGGACTTCGGCGATGTAGTAGACCGGCCTCTCGCACGGGCAAGGCATGCCCTTCCTCCGTGCGCTCCACAACAATCACGGCGGCCGACCACCCGGTGGTTGCGGCCACGTAGAGTTGGAGGGGTTCGCCGTCTCGCGGCGGCGTAAGGATTGGGGCGTGTGTCGGAGACGCCTTCGGCTTGTCGAGCGCTTCACGGGCCTCGGCGGTCCAAGAGAAGCGTTCGTGCTTTTTGAGCGGCGATAGAGGGGCGGAGACCCTTCTCACCGAGCCTCGAGACGAAGCGGCTCAAGGCGGCAAGGCACCCCAACACCTTCGCACCCCTTTGAGGTCCCGAATTGGACCCATTCGCTCGAGGGCCGCGACCTTTTCAGGGTTGGCCTCGATTCCGCGCTGGGAGACAATATATCCTAGGAGCATGCCCCGCGGCACTCCGAAGACACATTTTTCGGGGTTGAGCTTGACCCCGTTGGCCCGCAGGCAGCTGAACGCGATGCCGAGATCGCCAACCAGGTCGTCCGCCTTCCTGGTCTTGACGACGATGTCATCCACGTAAGCCTCGACCGTCCGCCCGATATGGTCCCCGAAAACGTGCTACATGCAGCGCTGATATGTTGCGCCCGCGTTTCTGAGGCCAAAAGGCATCGTGACGTAACAGAACGTCCCGAACGGTGTGATGAACGAAGTCGCGAGCTGGTCGGACTCCTTCATTTTTATTTGATGATATCCCGAATAGGCATCAAGGAAACAGAGTAGTTCACACCCGGCAGTGGAATCAACAATCTGATCTATGCGCGGCAGAGGAAAAGGAACCTTTGGACATGCTTTATTGAGACTGGTGTAGTCAATACACATCCTCCACTTCCCATTTTTCTTTTTTACAAGCACGGGATTAGCTAGCCACGCGGGGTGGAACACTTCCTTGATGAATCCGGCCTCGAGGAGCTTCCGCGGCTCCGCTCCGATCGCCCGTCGCCGTTCCTCGTCGAAGCGGCGCGGCCGTTCTTCGAACGGCGCGAGCATTAGGCAGGATATCAAGGGAGTGCTCGGCGACCTCCCTCGGGATGCCTGGCATGTCCGAGGGGCTCCACGCGAAGACGTCGGCGTTGGCGCGGAGGAAGTCGACGAGCACTTGCTTCCTATTTAGGATCGAGGGTCGAGCTGACCCTCAATGCTTTGCCCTCGGGGGCGGATGGGTCGAGGGGGACCCCTTTGGTTTGCTCGGCGGCCTCGAACGTGCCGACGTGCTTGGCGGCAGAGCTGAGGTCGTCGTTGACCATCTTCTCCAGTGTGTTTACCAGCGCTTCATCCAGCGCTAGCGCCTCTGCATGTTCCACGCACTCGACATCACAGTCAAATGCATGCTCGATTGACGACCCGACGGTGATGACGCCGTTTGGACCTGGCATCTTCATCTTCAGGTACGTGTAGTTAGGGACCGCCATGAACTTGGCATAGCATGGTCGCCCAAGGATGGCGTGGTAGGCCCCTTTGAATCCCACCACCTCGAAGGTGAGGGTCTCCTTGCGGAAATTCTTGGGGGTCCCGAACCAGACGGGCAGATCGATCTGCCCGAGGGGTTGAACACCTTGCCGGGCGCGATGCCGGGAAACGGCTTCGTGCTTGGGCCGCGGCTGGTCCGGCCCAATCCCCATTAGGCGCAATGTATGCGCGAAGAGGATATTGAGGCTACGCCTCCGTCCATAAGGACCTTCGAAAACCGGGCGTTCCCAATGATGGGATCGACCACCGAGAGGGGTCTTGGCCGGGTTCGGGATGCGATTTGGGTGGTCATCCCGGCTAAAGGTGATGGCATCCTTCGACCGGTTGAGAAAGGCCGGAGGTGCCCTCTGCCGCGGCGAGGACTTCGTGCCGCTCCTTCTTGCGCCGCCGGGTTGACATGTCGGCCGTAGGTCCCCCAAAGATGAGGAACACATTTTCGACGGCGGGGGAAACCACCCGCGTCGCCATTGCCCCCATCCTTCTTGGCCTCTGCCTCCTTCGCGGCGGCACGGCCATAGAACTTCTTGAGCATGTCGCCTTGCTCAAGAGTGTGGTTTACGGGGGTCTTGTGGTAGGGGCATGGCTTCTTCATCATGTCGTCGAACACCCCGGGCCTCGAGGAGCCGGTCGAGGGCCCCGTCGGGCCGGGTCAACAGCGAGGGCCTCAGCGTTGCCGCCGTTGCGTCCCTGCTCGCGCGCCTCGCGGCGCGGCTTCTTCCCCTTCTTGCCCCGCTTGTCGTTGCGGCGCGGCTCCTTGGACCCGCTGCCCTCCGCGGGCGTGTCCTCGGGGCGCTTGCCCTTCTTGCCGTCGAAGATTGCCCCCACGGCCTCCTCTCCGGAGGCGAAGCTGGTGGCAATGTCGAACAGCTCGTTCGAGTCCGTGGGCGGGCTGCGTCCCAGCTCGCGCACAAGGTCCCGGCACGTGGTGCCCTCGAGGAACGCGTGCACGATCTCGGATTGTGCCACGGCGGGGAGCTACGTGCGGCGCTTGGAGAAGCGCCGTATGAAGTCCCGCGGCGACTCGCCCGGCTTCGCGTGCGGGGAGCGCGGATCCCGAGGAGTTCCCGGGCGCACGTACGTGCCCCCGGAAGTTGCCCACGAAGGTGTGGACCGGGGTCGTCCCGGCTATGGATGCGGGGCCGGCGGGCGGGGTGCTCGAGCCATGTCGGGCCGCGTCGCCCGGATGCGGGGGCAAGTTGCGGATGATTACTTCGTCGTTGGTGGCCCCGCCCGGGCCGACGAGGCCGGGCGGTAATCGTTGAGCCGGACACGAGGGTCCGTCTCCCCGTTGTAGTTGACGATCGTCGAGGGCCGACGGAAGCGGCGGGGGAACGCCGCCGTGCGGATCTCCCGGCCGAACACACGGGTGCCGGGGGGCTCCGGTGTCGGGGAGCGATCCTCACCGGCTGTCGTAGCGTCCACCCCTTCGAGGGTGGTAGCCCCTAGGCGCTCGCGCGTCCGCCTTGCCGGTGCGCCCGGCGTTGATGACGTTGCGGGCGTCGCCATCCAACGCCCTGCGCGTGTCGAGGAGCCGTTCCTTGGCTGGCGTGCGTCCCTGGTCAGCAGGTTGACCTACGTGCACCGAGGGTTCGCCTCCCGGTGCAGGATCGTCTCCTCGTGCGTCCCCCTGCTGGCGGATGCGTGAGGCTGAGCTCTCGGCCTGCTGGACGGCCGCTTGCTCAAGGAGAGTTTGCACCTCGCGGTGCATGTCTCGAGCCTCGGGGGTCGAGGGTGCCGGCATGGCGCGTAGCAACGTCGCGGCGGCGATGAGCTTTTGGCTCGCCCGTGGTGGCGTATCCGCGTTGTCGACGTTGGGGGCGGGGTTGAGGCGGTCACGGACCTGTCGGCCCAGCTCCCGCGCGCGTTCGCCGCGCGCGGAGGCCTCCCCTGCCATCGAGGTGCGGAGTAACCGCACCGTCCGGTACTCCTCTGCCCGGCTTGGCCTCGAGCTCGCGAGCTTGGGCCGGCCGCGCGTCGACGTCGGCCCCGGCGGGGAGCGCTCGGCCCCGCGGCCGGGCGCGTGGCGATCCCCGGGGCGGCGTGACTTCCCCGTCTCCGGCACCCGCCGCACGGCGGCGTTTGCCGGGTCGTTGGTGATGACGGCGCGGCACTCCCGCGTGGGGTCGTAGCTCCCGGTGCTGGAGTCGTCGGAGCAACCAAACCAGTAGTCCGCGGCGTCGAGGAAGCGCCCGAACGCGGCCCGGGGTCCGGCACGCCGGAGAAGTCCCACTCCGCGTACCCGTGTCGGTTGGCGGGTGGCATCGTGTCGACGGAACCCAGGGACGACTCGTCCCGTCCCTGGCCGAAGTGCGGGATCCCCGGCGACGAAGACGTGCCGACCAGGCGGAACCCTGTGCGTTGTCGTGTTGATGTTGGCGTTGTAGGCCGTAGTGGCGCCACGTAGCCCGATGGGGATGCGTGGTCCGGAGACCGCACGCGGTCCTGCTGGGACGGTGGCGGCTGTCGTGACGGTGGGCGCACCGCGTTGGGCGGCGGCGCGCTCGGCCTGCCGCCGCTCGGACCGCGCTTGACGCGAGCGTAGCCCGGAGCGACGACGGCGTCGCGGCGTCGACGGGCCCGCGGCATCCGTGCTGCGGTGCTTGCGCCGGTGTCGTGCGTGCGGCGGAGACCAGAGCGGACCTGGCCTCGCGCTGCGCGCGGAGCTCCTCACGGTTGGTGAGGCGCATGAGATAGCCGTTCCCCGTGGCCTGGAAGTTCAAGTCTCCGAAGCGGATCTCGAACCCGGCCGGAAGAGGGTACGAGCTACCCATGTTGTAGCGGGTGCTACGGTACTCGGTGCGAATCACCATGGAGGGAGTTAGCGAGATGACCTTAGGCGCTCGTTTGCCCCACGGTGGGCGCCAGCGTCGGTGCGGAATATGGTCCCGACACTAACCGGTAGATAACGCCTAGGTCTATCCCTCAATGGTCGATGCTAAGCAACAAGTGACACAAGATTTTATCCTGGTTCGGCCGAGGGGGCCGTACGTCCGACGAGGGGGCGTGCTCGCGGCACTATATTGCTCGGCACCGGGGTGCTTGTAGTGGGGCAAATACAAGCAAGGCGGGAGAGGAATGGTGGCTTCCAAGTCCCCGGGTGAGTGGTCGGAGATGTCGTGGGAGAATAAGAGTGAGTGCACGGTGCGTTGTGTTCCTCTCACTTCGTCCCCCCGCGGCTGGGGGCTCGCCTCCCCTTTTATAGGCCAAGGGGGCGGCGAGTTACATGCACGCCGTGCTACCTAGCTACGTGTGGGAGCACGTCGTGCTACGGTGTAGAGCGGGCGGCCGTCCGGCCGATCTTCGCTGCGATCCGGCCATGATGGCCTACCTCGTACCCGAACAGTGGCGGTTCGAGGGTAGGAGACGGCAGATGGCGATGGCGTCCCCTGATAGGCTTCGAGGGAGGTGCTGATGATGGCTGGTACGGAGTACAGGGGCGGGCAGAACGGCGTTCCTTCCCAATGAGCTCTGCGGAGGCGGAGTGGTTGCTTTGCGGTGCTCGGGCGTGCGCTCGCGGAGTCGGGCGTGCGCCCGCACGCGTGGGTACGGTGGTCGCGCCGTTACGGTGGCCGGGATGGCCGCCCACCGGCCTAGCGCCCCTCACCTAACTGCGGGGTCACGGGGAAAGTGGAGTCGAGGGTGCGCCGGCCCCTTTTCGAGGGTCGGGGCGCGTTAGCCGTACGATGGCGGGCGCACGGTGTCACGGGACCGACACGGCCGTGCCGCACGGTCCATCCCACGGTAGCGGGGATGGGCTCCTCCTCGGGGAGTTGGTGCGGCGGCACCGGGGCGTGAGCCCCGGCGCATGATGACGCCGTCTGCGGCGCCGGGCGTTAAATGCCCAAGTACGGGGGCGGCGCACGCGCGCGGGGCGCCCGTGAGCGTGGCGGGCCCCGGCCGAGGGTGGAGCGGACCCTCGAGCGAAGCGAGGCCCGCTCGAGGGGAATCGAGCCCTCGAGCGGGGGCGGGACCGCTCGAGGGAAGGGTCGCCCCTCGAACGGGGCGGAGTTCGTTCGAGGAGGGGGGGTTGCCCCTCGAACGGGGCGGAGCCCGTTCGAGGAGGAGCGTACCCTCGGGCGGGCGGAGCCTGCTCGAGGGGTCTTATAGACGAGCCGTCTTGGTGGGCCTCCGAAGTCCTGCTGCATGGGCCATGTCCTGCATGGTTAGCTTCCTGCATGGTTAGGCTTAGCTTATTTTGATGCAGGAATTTAAGTAAGGGTTCCCCCATTGTTTGAGGGGACCCCTAGGGCGGTCCCCGACACCTCTCCTTTGCACCGCGCCGCTCTCGTCGATCTTGAGTAGCCGCTCGTCTTCCCCCTCGACTCCCTGCGCGCAGCGATGGCCGGAGAGAAGCGCCCCGCAGAAGAGGCCCCTGGTGGTTCGTTGCCGTCGGTCCTGTCGCGTCTCCGTCGGTTGATTTCTCGCCGGGGGTGAGTGTCTTCCTGTCTTCATAATTTCCTATGCTGGCCGAGGATCTGATGCTGTCATTCTTCTTCTGTTTCCTAGTGCGACATTTGGCCCGGGTCCTTCAGCCGGCGCGGCGCCTCCGTCCAGTGGATATTCGTCATCGGAATCCTGGAGCTTGTCTTCTTCCTCGTCTCGGGGCGACACCCCCGTTCGTCAGGAGGCCCAGGACTCGGCAGAGGAACTGGCGTGGACGCGGCGTCGTCTAGACGTCGCGCTGCGCAAGGTACGGGACCTGGAGGGGACCCGGGATGCGATGCATACCGCCCTTCAGGCGGCCGAGACGGAGACAGCCGAAGTTCGCAGCGCCAAGGCCGATGTGGAGGCCCGCTGCTTTGGTGAGTTCATGTATTCTGTCAGTGCACGCCGCCCACTAGGCTCTTGTTTGACTCGTCGCCATTGTTTCTTGTGTCAGCCGAGGAGGCGGAGGCGTCTTTCCGCCGCGAGCAGGCGGAGGAGCTGCGCCGCCGCCTAAACGATCTGGAGGATCGCCACGATGACCTTACGCGCGCGGCGGAGGTCGCCGTCGCGGTGGTCGGCCCGGGCTCCGCCGGCGCCCGACCGTCTTCGCGCGCTCCCGGGCGTGTCCGGGGAGGCGGTGCGTGCCGGTGCGCGCCAAGGAGCCGCCCGCGCACTTGCGACGGCGGACATTCAAGTCGAGTTTCCCTTGGGCGATGCGGCGGAGTGACCGTTCCGCCGGATCGGCACCGGCACTACGCGCCGCACTTCCCCATTGCGGCCGATGCCGCTGCCGCGGGGGTTGACATCGACGGCGTGCTTCGCGACGGCGCCACCGCCGACATTGGCGGCCTGTAACTCACCTTTGTAAGATTAATCTGTACCGGCCCCTCGTGGCCAAAGAAATCGAACTTCGTCGCATTGTTCCTTAATTGTGCCATTGCGATTTCTTGTTCACTGCTTCGGGGTGGGCGTGGTCAGGTGTACGAAGCAAACTCCCCCCCCCCCCCCCCCCCCGTGCCATCTTGTCACCCGTCACAGCACCTGACGCGTGCTCAGTAGGAGCTTCGTTCATCGGTCGTCCAGGGTACTCGAGTAGTGTACGACTGAACGCGTGGGAGATCGCGAGGCGCAGCGCTGCGTTCCTTCTCCCGTTCGCATCTAAATAAAATTAGCCCCAAGAATCTTTCATAAATGGAACACTAAATAAAATTTATTTGTAAAACCTTTTCACGTGTAAGCGTAACTTTGTGTGACCAATCTAATGAACCTACTTAATCCATATTTAGCTAGAGATTGTGAAAGTAGTTTTGAAAATAACTTACTTTAATATTTGTAATTAATGGTGCACATTCATGGAGTAGTAAATGTAGATGAAATCTAAAACTAATTACATAGTTTGGATCTACTTTGCGATACAGAGCTTTTCGCAAACCTTTTCAGACATCACACCCTTAGTGTGATTTTGCATGCAACTATCCGGTGCAGGTGAAGCGTTGCGGCCAGACGACGACTCCCCAGGCACGCGTGCGTGTCGCAGTTAATTAGGAACCGCCGCCCCTTCGTCTTGCCGGTTGTCTTCAAATCTTGCCATGCCCATTGCTTCGGCAACCACCACGTCGATTTGACTTGTATATGAAGCCGAAACGACACCATAGAATATACTAGTTTAGCACCATCCCTACCCCGCCCCCCCCCCAACTGTCTTATCGAAGGAGAAGGGGTTTTCTTGCCTGCCGCCATTGCCGGCGACCCCCGAAGCTTGCAATCTCGGCAACCGCCATCGCAAGCGACCTCCAAACGGCGGCGATGACCCGAAGCGATGCATCGGGTGACGGCGGCGCCCTACAACCCCCTATTTTTGTTTGTCATACCAATACCAATTTTTAGATTCATATTTTTAATATTAACATTTACCATAATAAATCACATTCTACATTTCATTATATTTTTTCTGTTTAAAAATAACATACAATCAAATGTTATTAAAAAATAATAAAAAATCAGTTAACCGGCAATGCATGGAGGATGTAGGTGGCAAGTTAGATGCGATGGAGAAGAAGATCTCCAAGCTTTATGCAAAAGTCTTCCAGAAGTAGTAAATAATGGCAACATAGAAGTCATGACTACGGTCGAGTAAGTATCAATTGAAAAAAATATTCAAGTATTATTTATGCAATTAAATATTTTTAATTTAAAAAAGCATGTAACGCATCTAAATATATACATTTACATTTCGAATTTTACTAAGCAAATTATAATTTTGAAACACATTTATATTCATATTAATCAAGTTAGCATTTAACTAAAAAGCTCTGGATAGAACCTATGTTGCTTTTATTAGAAAGCAAATTGCATAATCATTAATCAACTTAAGTTTGATTATAAAAAACGAGGTATATCTCTAGTTAACTTTTAATTGAAGAAATATTTAATAAGTATTAATCATATTATGTTTCTTATGAAAACACGTGTTGAACTCAAATTTTAATTAGAAAAGCATGTGTATAAGAATTTAATCATATTTAATATTTAAATAAATTATAAAACAAAGAACATGTTCAATATTGGTCCTAACACTTTATTTGAGTTATTATTAACCTAATGCAACTTGAAACGGTAAAAACAAAGCTAAAACGTGAAAACTAGGGACTAAACAGGGTTTAGGGGCTAAACTGTAAAGAAACTAGGGACTCTAGGGGCTTAACTGCAAAAACCAGGGGATAATGAAGGATCAGATGGCGACTAGAGAGGGGGGGAGTGAATAGGAGCCGGTAAAAAATCTTCTCAAAAAACCCGGCCTATACCCTAGTCAAATCCCGGTCACACACAAGCGATGGATCGAATCACACGCCAATCGCCAAGACAACGAGGTTATGGATCAACCTCTAGTCTTAGGAACGATTCCTTGAAGCACACGCGGAAGCACAAGAAAGGAAGGGAGGAATCGAACCAAGAAGCAAAGCTGCCAGCCTCTGGCGGACCGTCCGGCCAGGCAGCGCGGACTGTCCGCGATGGCCGCGCGGACCGTCCGGCAGGGTACAGCGGACTGTCCGCACCCTTGCCGCGGACTGTCCGGCCTGAGCCGCAGACCGTCCGTTAAAGCGAACAGAACCACCAGAACTGACCCGAGAAAAACGGACCGTCCACGAAGACCGGGCGGACCGTCCGCGCGGGCCACGGACCGTCCGGTACTGAAGCTCGGACCATTCGCAAACCGGCTGCAACGAAAACCTAAAACAAAACCGGATCAAACCGGAACAAGGCAAGAATACGAAGAACACCGCGACGAACTGGGACGGCGCGGACTGTCCGCCTGGTCCTCGCGGACCGTCCGCGAGGTGCAGACAGAGCAGAAAACGCATGACCCCGAAAGTCAACTCCCCCAAATCATCATCGGATTTCCCAAACGGTAGAAGCTGTAGAGACAAGGGTTTGGGGACTTGAAAAGCGTCACACAAGGATGCTACAACCCAAAAATCTTGTCTCCTAACTCCCTAAATCACCGGGAATCGCGAATCCTTTGAGCACCACCAAAAACTAGAGCTCCGACCGAAAATCCTTGAATTGAAGTGGTTTCCCGGCGTTTGAGGGCACAAGATCAATCACAAAGGTGCACAAGGCATCCATACATCTTTCCCTCAAAGAAATCCGGGGAGAAACCCACTCAAATCCGCAGAATCACACCAAAAACAAAGGCACGAAAACAAGCACAAAAAGACCTCGAAAAACACAACTCCGAATCTTCTATACAAACCAGGAAAGATTCACAAGGTCTAGCATGCCGCCCTAGCATCCATCCCTCTCAACAAATCTTACATGAAGCTCTCATGCTAGCCTAGAGAAAATGGAGAAGAAAATAGCTACGAAAATAAAAAATGGGAGGGGGGAAATGAAACCCTAAGTCGCGGAGAGGGAGAGCCATCCACACACACTCATGGCTTATATATCGGGTCCCGCCGGAGTGGTAAATGACTCGACTACCCCTAACTTAACTACTGGCGATACAACCCACGTAGGGGCATTTAGGTAATGTTTGTGGGTCTTGCCATCGAACGGCCACGCCTTTGTCGCACCCTGCGTCCTCCCGACGCAAGCCATGCGATCCCGCCGCGTGTCCTCCGCCTCGAAGCTTCCCGACACGCCCGGATCCCGTCTCCGTCGTGTTGGGCCCCGGACTTGGTTTTGAGGTCTAAACCAAGAAACCGTCCTCCGATGGTTTTGTGGGAAAACCACCAAACCCCGCGTGCTCGGTCCGGCCTCCCGCCAAACCACTTGACTCGACTGCCACCGTGCACCGGCTCGATTGTCCATGACTTCGTCTTGCTCGTATCGCCACCATGTGGCCCGCACCTAGTCCCGCTGTCCACCGGGTACCTCGAACCGAGCCTACTTGTCTCTCCATCTCCCGGAGGCCACTCAAGGCTGAAGACCTTTCGCGCCCGTTCTTCACTAGCAACAACACGAACTAGGCCACAGCCTACACCTGTGCACTAAGCCAAGAGTCAGTCCAACACCCGTTGTCAATCACTCATCACTGAGGAGCGGTCATCCATCGACCACCGGGACGCTCCTGGTCCTCAGATAAAACCTAAGCTTTCAAAAGAACCGAGGGCTTGGGTGTAAAACGAATGGCTTAGAATGGCGGGTGGGAAAACTTAGAAAGGTTGGGGGCCTATACGCTAAAAACAGGATCTGTTTGAATGGGTTCTGATAGGTGGAAGGGCTTTTATGTGATATTAGAAACTATAGGGATTTTTTGCAAAGTTGTGGTGAAAGGCGGGTGTTGAGTGGTATGGTCTTGTTTGACCCGGGAAGCTGGGTGATCTGGACCGCAGATCTTCCAGCGGACGGCCGCGGCGGCGGGGCAGCGGCGCATGGCCGGCGGCGGCGCAGAGCTTGCCGGAGTTGTACAAACTCGAACTTCCGGTGGCCAAACACAACGGAATATGAATCAAAATGAGGCTAGAGGGATGAGGAACTCACCGAGGGGCTTGGGACGGCGAGAGACGCGGCGGAGAAGGAGATCGAGGCAGGCGGATCTCCGGCGGGCGGCGGCGCTCCGGCTCGTCCTGCTGCTGCGAACAGAGAGCGGGGTGCGGTGCGGATTTGGAGGCGGGCTCGGGCTCCTCCTTTTATAGGGCCAAGGGGGTAGAGAAAAAGCGAGGCGAGGCGGTGGGGGGGTTCGGACGGCGCCCATCAATGGCGGTGGAGCCGAGTAGGGAGGCAGTATCGGAGGGGAGGGGAGGCGAGGCGGTGCGTGGGTGCGCCGGCGTGCATTGAAGGCGGCTCGGTGGGGAGGAGAAGGGGAAGCGGTGCGGGAATGGGGAAGGTCACCGGGATGGCGGTGCGGTGTGGCCGGCCATGGGTAGAGGAAGGACGCGGGCGGGAGGTACGGGACGACTCCGACAGTGGGCCCCACCTGTCGGCGAGAGGGGGAGGGAGAAGAGGTGTTGGGCCGCGGTAGGTGGTTCAGCCGGGAGAGATGGGCCAAGCTGGGCCTCGCGCGTGAATGGGCTACTAGAGAAAAAAAGAAAAGAGGGACGTGGGTCAGCCGATGCTACTGCATGCAACTCGGGCTGAAGGAAAAAAAAGTAAGAGAGGGAATGTGGGCTGCAGGCTCAGAGGGGGAGATAGAGAGGGGAATTGGAGGGTGGATTTCAGACTTGAACTTTTTAAACCACACAAATCAACCACAAACTATGCAGCGAATATGAATGCAACACCCACACATTCATTTTGTTTAATTTTGAAAAATAATCAATTGATTTTTCCTATACTAAGTTTCCTGTAAAGAAAATAAATGTTGGTCAAAATTTTAAATTATGAAAAAAATTGTTGTTTAATTAATTCTCTCTATTAACATCCTGAAATTTGAAAAATTCAGGGTGTTACAACATTATTAGTAGGTAAATGACATTCGATCCATCCTCTTTAGTTTTGGGTAATTTTGGAGCCACGATTAAACCCTTTAGTTCTGATAACGGTAATGAACAACCACCAACAACGATGGGAGATTTAGTCTCAGTTGGGACAAAGGTGGATCTTCCACGAGGTACTACAAAATGGTTGTATTAATCCTCTAGTCAAGATGTGTTGTGTATGTGAGATGGCTAAGGAAGTTATTACGGGTGTCTTTGATACGAGCCAAAAAAGGCCGGCCAGGCCCAGCAGGGCCATTTCCCCTTGTTTGATACCGGTGCCCTAGCTGGGAGCCAGGGCTGCGGCGGCCATTTTCCCCTCTCTCTCCTGGCTCGCGCCCCACGCTCCCCTCCCCTCGTTCCTCCTCGGCCTGGCTCTGACGGCGCGCGCGGGCGAATCTTGGGCGACGGCGGGAGCTGAGGCGGGCTCGCGCGGGAAGGTGAAACTTCCGCGCGCCCTTCTTGCCTGGCAAAATCCATGGCCTACATATACCACCCCTCCTCCCTCCCTCCCTCCCTCCGTTTCTTATCCTCCTCTCCACAGTCCACTCCCGTAGAAGCTCCGTCGTCGAGGTAAGCTCCGCTGCCGGCGCGGCCGTGGTGTTCCCCGGGATTCCTCTCCATTCCCCCCGCGTGGATCTGCGTCCAGGCGGCGCGACTCTGTCACGGGTTTCGGCGAGGCAGTCTTCTTCCTCTTCTTCTCCGGCGATGCAGTCTTCTTCCTCTTCTTCTCCGGTGACGTGGTGTTGTTGTTCATCCAGATCTGCTACCTCGTCCCCACCTCCATGTGATTTCAGGGTTTCTTGCTCCCCTTCCTGCCTAACCCGAGGTGAAATCCATATTTCCCCCCTTTATCTGTTATATGGTTGAATGATTTGCTCAGATCTATCCTTTGTTTGTTGGTTTCTCCTTCTGTGATGATAATTAATTCATGTTTCATTGTTATTGATGTTGTACCGATGTTGATGT
Source organism: Cenchrus americanus (assembly GCA_947561735.1). Taxonomy (NCBI): domain Eukaryota; kingdom Viridiplantae; phylum Streptophyta; class Magnoliopsida; order Poales; family Poaceae; genus Cenchrus; species Cenchrus americanus. The sequence continues at coordinate 198,356,885 of OX387242.1, forward strand.
GTGTTATCTTGTTACTACGGTTGCAGTTGACGATATGTGGTTCGGTAGGATAGATGAATGGTCGATGATGACTAGTTTATGTGCACAGGGAGGCATTTTTTGCAATGCAGTCGTGCCTTTTATGAATTTTGAATGCTTGCACTTACATTTAGAGGCCAGCCAGGGTCTACTTAATTTGCTTATACATTTGTGAATGCATTGTAGATGGATGAAAATTCACATCATGATCTGATGGCTAGGCAAGCAGCTGCCATGGTTGTTGTGATGGTTTCCTTTGTCGTGAATAGGCTTAGAAGAGTTAGAAGTGAAGAGTCAATCCCTTGTGGGCCTAGGACTCATGCTGAGAGGCATAGACAGAGCACACTCCAAATGATGTACAACTACAATGACATAGAATGTGTTGCCATGTTACACATGAAAAGGGTCCCCTTTTTACTTTGTGCAACCCGCTTAGGAGTAGAAAACTTGTTCCAGAGACAGTAGGATGCCCTGTGGAGGAGCAGGTGGCAATGTTTATTCATGTGGTTGGACACAACCAGAGGTTTAGGGTAGTCCATCAATGTTTTAGGAGGTCCATTGAAACTGTGAGCAGAATCTTCCACCAAGTGTTGTATGCTATTGGTGAATTAAGGGCTGACATGATCAAGTCTCCAAGCACTGTCACACACCCTAAGATTATGGGCAGCCACATATGGTTCCCTTATCTCAAGGTATTGTCATATCTGAGTGATTTACACACATGCACATCTCTATGTGTTTGACACACATGTTCATCTGTTAATGTTAATCTCTTTACTTATGCACATATCTATAGAAATGCATTGGTGCCATTGATGGCACTCATGTGTTGGCAAGGGTGCCTAGACACATGCAGCAAGCTTTCAGGGGTAGGAAGTCCAACACAACACAGAATGTGATGGCTACTGTGAACTTTGACCTAAAGTTCACATATGTTCTAGCTGGCTGGGAAGGATCAGCCCATGATGCACTAATTTTGGCTGATGCCATAGCCAGAAATGATGGGTTCACAGTCCCAGTAGGTAACTGCATTAGCTAGTCAATCCACTTATGGTCACTATGGCACATTACACACTGATGCACTAATCCTCCACTAATTGTAGGTCATTACTACCTGGTAGATGCTGGATATGCATGCAGAACAGGCTTCTTGCCTCCATATAGGGGGGTTAGGTATCACTTGAGTGTGCACTTAAAAGGAGGTTCAGAATTATAGACAACAAATCTTTCCACACATACAAGACACAAGTAAAACTTGTGCAAGCCTGCTGCATACTGCACAATTGGATTATTGGGTTTGGGCTAGACTCAATTGTTCCAGTTAAGGAAGGGTTTCAGTGTGATGTGCCAGATGATGATCCTGGTGAACTGCCTCTAGAGGAACCTGCTATGGTGACTCCAATCAGGTTCTACTTTGAGTTAGAGACTCTCTTTGGTAGTACCTTGGCCACTGGTAGGTTTTCATTAGGTTCCAATGAACCTTTGGGTGTCAACAAGGCTGAAAGTGTGGCTGCTAAACTGGAGGCTGATTGTGTGGCTGCCAAGAAGGAGGCTCATAAGGCCAAATCTGCCTTTGACTATGGTGAGGGCAGCAAGACCACAATTTCAGTGTCTGAGACTGTTTGTGGTAAGAGGAAGAGAGGCACCTTCACTGAAGAAGAGATTCTAATGATGACCAACATGAATGATGCTATCAATAATGTTGCCAATGCTATGATCAAAACAAGTGCTGCACATGTTGACCCAGACCTGTACCTTGCTGCCATGGACATGACTGACTTTAGCACTAATGCCTTGATTGTTGCCTACACCTACCTCCTTGAGCACAAGGCAATTGCAACAGGTTTTGTGCAAATGTCAACCCCCCACAGGGCCATATGACTGAGGACCTACCTTGGCAAAAACTAGTACATGTAGTTCTTTGTGTTGCATTTTGGGTAGAATCTGTGCATGGTAGAGGGCTGACCTGCACCTGTCCTTTTGGGTTTAGTTAGTGGGAAGGTGGCTAACTAAAGAAACTATATTTTGGCTCACTGAATGTGAGCAAAACTATTTGCTGTTTTATGTAATTGCAACCTCTGTTGGCTTCATCATATTTGTGCCTCTTCTTCATCTACATGTTTGATCTGTTTTTTTACTTTCCTTTTGCCTGTTATTCTTTGAGTCTTATTTCTGTCAATTGAGCTCTACATAATATGGCTGATGATGTTGTAACCAATGATGAGATGGCTGCTGTTTGGATAAGATTCTGTTATTGTGTTGTTTTAATGGTTTTGTCAGGAATGTTTTGGACCTGTGGGACAGGATTAGTCCCTTGCAACACTGGTGCAATGCCAGGTGAAGGCAGGAAACTATCCTGAGCACAAGTACATGACATTCATGACTATGATTTTTGCTGTTTTTTTGTTGTTTTTTATTGGCATGCAGCCACCTATGATTCATTTTTGGTTAACATAACTGAGGCCTAATGTGTTTTTAAATCCAATGATGTCAAAACTCTATGTGTACAAAGCTTTACTATGACTGAGGATTTGTTTCCATATTATTGTACAACAATGTAGTTGAACCAGAGATGATATTTGAGATGTATGCCTGATGATGACTGAGGTTTAACTTGTAATCAATAAGAACATCAACTAGTCTGAGGTCATGATGATGAACTCCAATTATTGTTGTAATTTTTTATGTAATTGTGTTGATGCAAACCTGTGATGAATGAGATCATTTTTGCAACCTCCTCTGAAATGCAATGCTTGTACAGTTGTACCAGCTGGGCTAGGCTCGAATCAAACACTGTGCCAGTTTGGTGGTTTGAGGTAGTTGGCCTTGGGCCAGGCTCTAGACTAGAAATCAAACACTGAAAAGGCATGAACCAGGCCCATTTCAGCCAAAGCAATCAAACATAGCCTTTGGCCGTGGCAGGCCGGGCTGTGGCTGGCCAGGGCCTGGCTCGCCGGCCAGGCCTTGCACGGCCACGATATCAAACATGCCCTACATGCAGAGCAAGAGGTCGTGAGATCCATTCCCACTGTGCACGTGACAAATTTCGCGTGTGGGGGAGCCTCTTGAAAATTTCTAAATATTATTTAGCACAAAACTCTTAGACTAAAGCCCGGTGTTCTACATGCCCTTGGGTCATAAGCATTCTGCACCTGCTCTAATGGTTAAAAACCATACAACAAGGTGAATTTGACGACTATGTTACTCACATAAATTGCCACAAGCATTCAAAATTAACTTAGACCAAGAAATTCTAACAAGGAATGATAAAAACAGATATATGCAAAAAAATAATAAAACAAGGATACCTGCTCTACATCCCATTCAATGTGTGAATATGCATTGTGGAACACAATCAAATGCAATTTCTGCAATTATAAATAGTGAGAACAAGATGGACGTTTCAATTTACAATTGGACAATTCATCAGAAATATTTCTAAGAATCAAACTAATCTCGCCTGCAGCTCATGCCGCTCTGGACAGTCGCCCGCGCCCGTCTCGCGCCTTCACTGGCCGGTCCTCGCCGGTTGGCCGGCCAGTGATAGTGCCACACCGTTGCTGGCCAGCCCACCTCGTCATAGTGCTATGCCCTCGCCAGCCGACAATGTGCCATGACCGTGCCCTTGCCGTTGGGCCCGAACGTGCCCTCAATTGTCAATCCAAGCCCCTCTGCGCTGCTACTAGACAGCATTACCGCACCGCACCGTCGATCGTCAGGGCGCCCGACCAGCGTCTTCGCTAGCCATCACTGCATCACAGTTGTGCCATAATCAGTTAGTGTGTGCGTCTGAGTGTGGAGACCACCACGACCTAGATCCCCTCGGCCGACTAGTGGAAGAAGAGGATCGAGGAGTAGAGGGAGGAGGAGACTAATGGGAGCCCAAGGCTTCCAATAGCTATTGGGAGCCCCGGCCAGCCAGCCTACTAGCCACCTCTCACTTTCCTGTCAACTACCCACGTGACCCACTTCCCACTTAAAAAAAGATTCCCACCTTCCCTTCCCTGCCACCTGACACATGCATGCATGCAAACCCACCATTTTTCATTTTTTTCGTGATAATTCTTCACACGAGATTCCAATTCAGAAACGGTTTTCACCATAAGATTCGTGACATTTGTATGCACAATTTTAGATCCATTGTGAATATTTTTTTGAATTTTTTGAATTCAAAATTTTATATGACCATAGATGTCCGAACGGCAATTTTGTATGACTCGGACTACATGTTTGTATTACCCAGCCCACATGTTCGTCGGATCTGGAATATGAGTTTGCATGACTCGAACTGAAGGTTTGTATGATCCGCAATGATAGGATTCTATGACCCGAACTACAAGATTCTATGACCTGCGAGGCTGCGACAACATGTTTCTTTGACCCGGATGACAGGTTTCTACGATCCAAACGACATGTTTGTATGACCCGAACCCAAACGACGGGTTTGTATGATCCCAATCCTAACAATAAGTTTCTATGACTTGAACGACATATTTCTATGACGTGGGCCATAGAAACCTACCATCTGGGTCATAGCAACTTGGCATTCAAATCATATAAACTTGTAGTCCGGATCATAAAAACCAGATGTCAACATTTGAAAATTGAATCCATGTGAATAAACTTGTAGTCCGGATCATAGAAACATATGCATCTTGGTATATGAACCAACATCTTTTTATAGGATTTTGAAATTCAACGAGAAAAATTCAAGATCTGCCGAGATAATTTTTAACTTGACATTTTTCGAGTATAGAAACACAATGACATGAGCATAGAAATTTAAATTATACCATGGAAGCAACATGATGAAATCATATAAAAATGCATCTCATCATATGTGATACTCGAAGGTTCATGAAAATGCATGGAACATCTCATTGTTCTAAACCAATGAGGATCATCATATAAACATGAAATTTGCATTCATACACAAGCTCGACACAAAGGACCATAGTAAGCAATGTTGCTAGTAATGCAAATTAGTGAGAACCATCACATTTTCATGCACAAGAATTTCTATGCTCAAACACACGCGTATATATGATTTCGAAATTCAAACTCAGTCATACAATTTAGTGGGAACCATCATATAAATATGGAATTTACACGCAGAATAATGTCTATGATCAAGCACGAGTGTATGTATAATCTCAAAAAAAAACTAATTGTTAGAACCACACATTACAAATACGAGATTAAGAACAAGCAACGAAAATGATGCTTTTTCCATTCTGTTCCAGAACTTAGAGCTCCTCTTCCACTTGCAACTCTCATGTGCATAGAAACCTGCAAGCACCACATATATACTCTGAAAACGCAACACATGAATTTTCATATACACAAAAAAAGGAATAGGAAAAAGAAAATGAGAAAAAATCATTTTTGGGCCGGTGAGCATCATTATTCATTTTCACAGCAGGACTTCGTTGGATCATTGCTAATGATTCAACAATGCAAATTGATCGATTTTTTACCAAAAGCACAGTAAATTCTAGTTGATCTAATGACCACATAAATAAATGGGGTGGGTAATCTAAAACAGTAACACGTGACAAGAGTTCACAAATCTTGAAGAGAACAATGTCATATAATCCTATTAGTCATACAGATAGTATCTATGCTCAAATTCTAGTAGATACATGATCCAAATCCTAGCCAATGTCATACAATCCTATTAGTCACAAAACCTAGCCAATGTCATATAATCATCAAAAGTCATACAAAACCTAGCCAATGTCATATAATCCTATTAGTCAGTCATAGAATCTGACAAATGGGTTCGTATGCTCTGTCACAAGCATAATATTACCAAAAGACAAGCATATAAATGTTAATCCACTCATTTTTCAGAAGTTTGCAAACATATGCTTAGAAATCACCCAACGTTCATATGCATATAAATCCAAAAAGAAATGCATTTTTCCAATAGTGCAAGAACAAGTAGGTGAGCGTGCTGTTAATAACATGAATCCTGGTGGAGAAAAGCCATCTAGCAAAACAGGATCATTCATACATTCAGAGTAGCAAAAAGACAGGAGCTACCGGGCTGCTGGAGGAGCTCGCCATCACGCCTGCATCCCAGCTTCTATGATCCAGATGGTAAGTTTCTGATGTCATAGAAACCTCTCGGCTGAGTCATAGAAACATGTCATCTGAGTGATAGAAACTTGTCATTGGTCCGGCAGAAAAACATGGCTTGATGGCTGTACACAGTGGCATTTTGGTTCATCCGGTGGTGAGGAAGAGGAACTGCAGGATGGCCTCCACGTCCGGCTCCCAAACAACGAAGCTGCAGGGCTGCATCACCCCTACAATGATGAAGAGCACTAGCACAAAGGCCAAACATGAGCACAAATGTCATATAATCCTTTTACCACAATCATAGAATCATTCAAACTGAGATTTTTATACTGCCAAAGATCATACGAGATTCCAATTCAGAAACGGTTTTCACCATAAGATTCGTGACATTTTTATGCACAATTTGAGATCCCTTGTGAATACTTTTTTTTGAATTTTTTGAATTCAAAATTTTATATGACCCTAGCTGCCCGGACGACAGGTTTGTATGACCCGGAGTACATGTTTGTATTACCCAGTCGACATTTTTGTAGGATCTGGACTATGGATTTATATGACTCGGACTGCGGGTTTGTAAGATCTGCGATGATAGGATTCTATGACCTGCGAGGTTGCGATAACAGTGTTGACTATAAGACACTGGAATTTGAAATTTGAATACAAGTGTTGAGCCTAGTGAAAGATTTTTTTTGACACGGGTGATAAGTTGCTATCACCCGGATGACAGGTTTATATGGCTCAGACTACATGTTTCTATGACCCCGCAACGAGAAGTTTTTTTAACACATACAACTGGTTTCTATGACACTGCGGACCATAGAAATCTATCTCGAGGTCAGAGAAACCCACCATGTAAATCATAGAAATATGGATTTGAAAAAAAACATATAAAAATGAGCAAATAAACCTACACACAGTTCATAGAAACCTATCATCTAGGTCATAGATTCCTGTTGTCGCGGCCTCACCGGTCATAGAATCCTAGCATTGCGGACCATACAAACCTGCAGTCTGAGTCATATAAACTCATATTCCATATCCTACAAACATGTCGGCTGGGTAATACAAACATGTAGTCCGGGTCATACAAACCTGCCGTCCTGGCATCTATGGTCATATAAAATTTTGAATTCAAAAAATTCAAAAAAAATATTCACAATGGATATCAAATTGTGCATAAAAATGTCATGAATATTATGGTGAAAACCGTTTCTAAATTGGAATCTCGTGTGAAGAATTATCGCGGAAAAACTAAAAAGCAAAAGGAAGGGGGCACAAGGTGAAGAAGAGGTTTGTTTTTTTGTTTTGCCCCCTTTTCTTGGCTAATAATTATATTTTAATCCTTAGAACTTTTATTTCTTCAATTTTAAACCCTAGATATTATATTTAGTCACATTTTAGTTTCTAAAGAGGTAACAAATAAATTTTTAATTGAGGATGGAAGTTCGGGGTGATTAATAAAATATATGGTGGAAGAGATGAGAAGGGAGAAAAAGAGATGGGTAGGCTGACACATGTTTAGTACCAGGTGTAGGTTTGATCCAGGTTATCTCGATTGGAGTTATCGTCTAGAACTAATGTTTTTTCCTAGGTCGTATTTTCAGCCAGGACAAAAACCTCACCCCCATGATTGCCTCTGCACTAATTGTTGGACCCAGGGCCTTGAGTCCCGATCGGTATTACCAATGGGGACTAAAGGCTTAGTGCAGTCGTTGCATTCTGCCACTCATGGATCTAGCATCTTTAGTCTCAGCTTCAAAGCCAACCGAGACTAAAGGCCCTGAACCTAGTGGGAGCATATTTCTTACACATCCTATTATTAAAGTAGCTCGCTTTAGTTACTCTAAATTCAAAACCCCTCAAATGTGCAAATAATTTGGTACATATTGTTGACACCGTTTTTTGGAAAAAATATGGTCAAAAGGAATAAGGTGAAGTAGCCGATGAAGAGCAGGGTACAATAGCCATGTTGAAGGAAGAACAGAGCAGTCAACGAGATCCGTCGATGGTCAGAAGGGTTCAGCCCTGACAGTGGGCCAAAAGGTCAGAGCAATTGGCCGATGGCATAACCAGAGGATCGGACAATGGGCATGAAGAAGGCGGTATTCAAAGAAATACGCCAGATGGAAAGTACGGTGGAGGCGGGTCAATCCACGATTGACAACGGGTCAAGAGTTATTTTTTAGAAGGTTTTGGACTCCTGCGAGAGTCCTTTTCTATTTTTAGTGGTTTTTGTCTTTACAAACAAGTAAATAGTGTCGCGATCGGCTACGAGTCGGGGTTGTCACTAGGACATAAATAGCGACCCTGCGTGGTCGAGAAAAAGAGTATACTCCAATATCAAACAAACCGCCTCTAGGCAAACCCTTTACTTTTACGGCATCTACTTTATAACATCTACCTTTACAGCATCTACTTTTCGGTGACTTCGCCATTGCGTTTTTTCTCTTTTCTACAACGTAGTGCTTCGAGTTCGTCGAGCTACGTTAACTGATCTCCGGCAAGCTTTGTGAGTACTATTTTACTGAATAACCCTAGGCTTTAACCTCTGGGCGCATCGCTGAGGTTTCGTCTAGTTCTTTATTCACCCCTTACTGATATTAGCTAGATCTGCAAGTATTTGTGCCAATTCTTGTGGTTTTAGCTATTATCATTATCATCCGTTCAATCTAGATCTATTAGCTTCTACCGTAGCCGATTCTGACCTATTCGAATGCTAACGTCACGATCGGCCGATCCAGATGATCGCACCCGCGCTTTGGTCGCCTTTGAGCCGGCCGATCCCGCATTCACTCGTATCGGCTGATTGGCTGGTACACGTGTCGCTAAGAGGCCATTGGTTCTCTAGTCGATCCCTAATATTTTCCATTGTCAATTAATAGGTCAGATTGGCTAGCACGCCTCGCTACAGACCGGGGAGTCACGTGTGCTACGCGCAGAGGTGACGTCCTATTTTCGTGTCAACACACTTTTTGGAGGCAATCTCCTTGCCAGCCCAGCGTGCTGGGAGAGTTTCCGCATGGACCCTGCTACAGTTGCAGACGGGGGCGGAGGGAGGGGGACTGAGGGGGGCCTGGCACCCCCCAACAAGCTACCAGTCTACTTAGTATTCATTAGTTCATGCCTACTAATCTCCCATTATCTACTTATTAGTATTTATTAGTTCATGTATTAAAGCTATCTTTTCAAATTAGAGCTCAACAAGTGCTTGCAATCTGCTTAGAAATTAGTGTTTCTTTACATCAGTTAACTAAAATGCTAATATGTGACTATGATTATAAGATCGGTAAACGGTAAGCCTATGGCTTTGCCCCCCCCCCCTATGGTGGATTTCTGGCTCCGCCCCTGGTTGCAGAGGCTGTATGGGAATTGCTCGTGTAGTGGGATCGTCTCACACGATGGCTCAGAAGCCCACTCACATGCGATGACCCAAGGTGATGCCGAGTTTGAGTTGGAGGTAAATCCAGATTCGAAGTCGGTGACTTGGTTGTTGTGACGCCCCAGGTTTTTAATTAGCATCATTAACGCTAATGATCGAATCAGCCGAGTCGAACCGGCTGACATTGGTCAAACCTAGGTCAACCTGGGTCATCACCTCAAAAATCGAGCCGACAACCCCTAATGACCCTCTTGATCAAGTCAAAACCCCGTTGTAGTCAATCCTTGGTCAAAGGCACGGTCAAACCCCACTAAAACCCTGATGTCGATGAACGTCCTCTGGAACTTTTGCCACGTTCTCCAAATTTCACCTAAACACTTCAAAATCTACCAATATGAAAGTTGTCCATTTTTTCGAGGGACAAAACTTTCATGTTGAGTGGCATTTCCAACTTTGAGTGGAAAACGAAGAAAAACTTGGTCAACTGCCAGCAGCTCCTGTTCACTGAAACTGAGTGGCATTCAAAGTTTGACAATAGTTCATGCAAAATCTGTTAAGGAAAACACCCTAGAGCCTTTGTAAAAGTTTTAGAGGGTAGTGAGATCGACAACTTTCCTCTTCACTACTTTGTGCACTTCTATTCAAAATTTTGGAGAAAATCGCGGCCAAACCGTAGCAGTCGGAATGAAATTCTGCCGGAACGCGACGTCGAGCCGGCCGGAGCGCCGGGCACGCCCGCGCCGCATCATACGCGCCGCCCGCACCCCCACGCGCGCCTTCCCGAGGCCGGCCTCGCACCTTCCCAAGGCCCCGTGCCGAGGCCGCACCCGGCCCCGAGGCGCTTGCGAGCCCGCGCCCGTGGCGTGTTGAGCTCGCGCTCACCGCGCCGGCCCCCGCCGCGTCCGCGGCCGGCCGCCATTCGGCATGCTCCGCACAAGCCCAGCCCCTCGCCCCTGGTGGCTTCGCGACGTGGTGAATGTCGCCTATAAAAGGTCGGTCCGACCCCGCGCGTGCGCGCTCCAGTCGCCATCTCCCTGAGCCCGCCACCGCGTGCCATTGGCGCCGCCGCCGGTGAACGACCCCTCCGCTCCACCCTACGATCCCGTGACTAGTCCAACACCCCGCCTAGACCCCTTAGAAGCTCAAACCACCCCTTGTTGCGCAGCTATCCCCCGAGCCTCGCCAGAGCACGCGCTACCACGGCCACCGCCGCCTAGCGCCGCCGAGCGAGCTCGCCGACGCCATCCCCGTCCCGTTTCCGGACTCAAGACGACGCGTGGTGAGTTCATGGTCACTTCCCCGCCCTTTCCCCGGCCACCCGCGCCACCGGCTCGCAGGATTTTAGCCGGAACCACCGCTCCCAAGGCCAGGGGCCACATTGCAGGGCTTTTGATCTTTCCAGGGTGTGTTGTGCAAGCTAGGGTCCTATCTGTGAAGGATAGAAAAGTTCCAGGGGCCTGTCGGCAAAACCTTATCTCAAATAGTAAAGTTATTTTGCTGAATCTTGTACAATCCCTATAAAATCGTAGAAAACTCAAAAAAAAAGCAAACCCAATGTTTTTGGACTCCTGGTGAAAAGTACTACAACTTTTCTTAAATTTGTCTCGGCTGTTTCCTGATAACTTTTGCATGAAAAATAAAAATGTGAAAAAGCTAGATGTGTTATATCTCAAAATCCGTAAATCCTCTATAGCTAATTTTTGGATATGTTGTGTGTTATGTTATGAATAGCTCATGTACCAAAGATTCAACAAAGTTGTGTTGTAAATCTTTTTATATAAATTGTTTTCTATTTATGCAGAATCTGCCTAGATGATTTTTGTAGCTAAAAATAATTAGAGTTTTGTGATAAACTTCTTCATGTTGTCTTTTTATGCCGAAATGCACCTTTGGTGAATTAATCACAATTTTATAATTGCCGGAATTATTTATTCTTGAAATATGCTTGTTTTTCTTAGTAATTGCATAAACCAAGATCAATAATAGTTCTAGGTGTATATGTTGCATCCCTAGCTTAGTTTTACACCAGAGATCATGCGTGAGAAAGTTAGGATCAAATTGATGAGTATTTATTTTTGTATGCATTTACCTTGTTTTACTAGCTAGCTTTTGTTATTTTCGATATAATTAAATTCGTAGCTCTACTAAGCATGCATGTGTGTTCCGTGGTTAGTTTTAAGTGTCTAGTGCTTAATAAACCCGTCCACTGAATTTTATTGATTAACTTTATGAATCAGAGCTATGGAAGCAATTTAAGGTTTAATAGTCAATTAAATGGGAAAATCACCAACCCACCTTTAATGACCTTGTGTGTGTAACTCTTATTAAAAAGCTAAATGTTACCAACCCATTGCTGTTTGTGAATTTAAATTAAATAATTCCCATATATATGTACACAGTCGCTATCAAAAGAATAATTAATAAAGGGTTGCATATTGTTCCTTTTTGGAAGAGTATGCTGAATGTATTTCTTATCTAGGTGAATGTGGTCAACCATGCACCCTGTGGTTGTCATTTATTGTCAGTAAGTAATTAAATTAAAAATCGCCAAATTAATCTTGCATTTGCATCTTCGTGTAGATCTTCCCGACGGTAGATGTACGCTCGTGCCGGAAGGAGGAGACGAAGGTGCTGATGAAGAGCTGCACCCGTGGACGTAGCTCAACACCTGGACCAAAGTCCAGAAGGGCCCAAGGCCAACCTTGCCAGCGAAGGCAAGCCCCGGATCATTAACCCCGTCTTTTAAAAATTATGCAATTATCTTTTGATGTGATTGTGCACTTACGTTTCAGGAGTTGCTTTGAAACCCTAGATGCATGATCCCTAGGTACCTATGCTCTATCACTAGTATGGTAGGTCGATAGCTGCTATCCTATAGGACCGTTACAAGTCGAGTGCTGCTCGTCACTCGCGAGAATAGGATCTTATGTTGGAATCATAAGATCTTTATAAATGGATTGCTCATGTGGTAAGAGCATGGGATTTGGGCTCCGGTCCAGTGGCTTTCGTGGGCTAAGCTTTTGAACGTACTAAGCACTTGTCGGGAATGGGATCGGTAAGCCTAGTACCTTAATGAGACGGCGCAGGAACTCTCCCTTAATACTCTTGAGTATTCACCTACCCGGCTAGCTACCGAGGAGGGGTGCATGTGTGAGACTGGGTGCCTCGCGGGGTATGCCAGTTAGCCTTGTACCCAGGACTGTAAGCATTGGTCCCAACCCGAGGATTTTTGGGAACTGCCTGGATGGTTGTCCTCGTGGGGGGCACCCTACCGTGTGCTTAGGTTCACCTTGCAAGGTTTAAATCAATCGATTGTCGGCCTCTCACTATTATCCGAGACTGCTTAATCAACAGGCCATGAGATCCCGTAATGATGGAACTTGGTGAATATTGTTGTATGAATTAATCACTTGTACAATTCTTGATTAAATTAGTTGGCACACTTAGAGATGGTAATCAACTAGAACTTGGGCTAAAATATTGAAAGTAAGGATATACTCTTTGATGCTTTCAGCAAAGGAAGTCCACCAGCCATAAAGCCTATCATGTCTAGAGTTTTGGTGATCCAGTTATCACCCGACGGTTAAGTCTTGCTTAGTATTAGTATACTCAGCCTTGCTTCAAAACTGTTGTGCAGGTGTTATTGACCGGGTGGATAACGACAAGTGATGGCATCACGGATGGCCTCCGGTGATGCTTACCGTTGTGCTAGTTTATTTTATTTCCGCTGTTTTCGAACTCTGAACCTTTACTTCATGTCTTGAACAATGGTTTGTAATAGTCTAACTCTCAGGGGTAATTTGGACTTAAATTGGTGTTTGTACTCTGGACTCGCCTTCGCATGAGTTTTAATGCATATGTCGATCCTCTGTTTGAAATTCCAAGTGATTTACCGGGCGTTAACCCGGCAACTAATGACAGGATGATACTTTATTATTGCTTAATGACCAAAGTGGATGGGTTATTAGGTGATAGTATGGTATTTTCATGGGCGGGTTGTCATAGTTGTACAACGAAATTTTGCTGCCGTGACGACTTCAGGAAGCGTCACGAACCTAGTCTCCGGGTTCGGGGTCATGGTGAGGTGGTGCTGGAAAGAGCCAGCGTCGTCAGCGACGCAAACCCAGGAACTGAAGAAGAAGGTGTCGTCGCGGTTGAGAGAGGTGGTTGGCTTGATGATGATGGAAGCTGTCGAGTTCGCCATGAGATCTTCGGCGAGATCCCCTACCTGGCGTGCCAGTTGTCGGTGTTTTAGACCGGAAACCTACCAAGGGGAGTACCCGAGGTAGATGAGTGTGGCCTCACCGAGATCGGTAACTCGAAGGATAGACACGTGGCACACAATTTAGACAGGTTCGGGCCGCGAGGTGCGTAATACCCTACATCTTGTATGCTGCGTAGCTCTGGATTGATTGGGTGTGTTTACAAGATAATGCGGATGATGAGAGAGGGGTCCCTTCATCGCCTTATATACTCCGGGAGGCAGGGTTACAAGCCGGTTTGAGGGGAGAGTACTAGTCGTGTACGGCTAGGAGTACTTTACATGGATCCAGACATGTGTAGCTACCTAACCGAGTACTATCCCTCTGTAATCCTTGTGCTCCACGCCAGCAGGTGCCGTGCAGCCCAAGTTGAGTAGTCCTAGGGGCCCACCGAGTAGTCGGTCCTGGCACCCACCTGAGTAGTGGGCCCAGGGATGTCTATACGATAGTCACCTCTCCGCGCACGCCGCATGCTCACGCGCACGCTAGCTTACGGCCGGAGGACTCGCTCCTTCTTCTACCGGGCATGGCCATTGTACATGTATAAATATGTAACACCGAGATCAATACAAGCTCACAGTTTTGATCCCTTTGAGCTCTTCCTCCCTTCAATTATCACAAGGATGGATCGTAGTGAAATACAGGAAAATGAGAAGCAAAAGAGGAAATATAATCAAAGGTATTTCTCTCGTACCGGATCAAGCAGAGATCTCTCGAGCTAGAGTCACCAGAGTAATGCAGCAGCTTTTCAGCAACACGGCGGGGAAGGAGGGGGTGAGTTCACCTCGAAGCATCCTTCCTCTTCTCGAGAGCTCTCCCCCCGCCTCCTTCCGGCCCCCACCCTCCTTGCTTCGGCGAGCTCGCCTCGCCGCAGCGGGAGGGGAGGGGAGCCCCCAGTCATTGTAGTAGTTAGCTCTTAGTAGTAGTAGCTCGTTGTAGTACCTTTCTTTTGGCTTCCCCACTCCTTGTCTTCGTCGTGGCCGTCGCCGGAGTGCTCCTTGCTAGGATCTTCCTCGACGTCCCCTTCGCCGCCGTCTTTGCTGGAGTTCAGGTCAAGGTAAATAAAATAAACCTTCATCCCTTCCCTATAGATCTCGTCCTCTCCACCCCTTCTCCCTCAATCCATCCCCACCGACGAGATCTAGCCGCTCCACCGCCGCCCCGTTCAGATCCAGTTCCAGTAGCCATTGCTTGTTCAAATCCAGTAGCTGTAGTTCTCCTTCCCCTGCATCAGTGGTTGTTCCGACGGCTTTGTCCTTATCAGGTATGTAGTGACTTTCTTTTGTTGAACGCACTATTGCGTTGTCATCTCCGCCTCGTCCTCGTTGTTTTTGTTGAAGAATCCACCAACCTCAACCACCCGCATCATCTCAGTGGGTGTTTCGACGACCTCTCCCCCATCTGGGTTGACGCAAGTTCGCCGTCGTGGAGCGCGCCAGCATGCTACTGCCTCCGATCGTCGCTCCATTCCGCCTTCCACTCCTCCGAGCAGCTGCAGCAACTGAAGCTCCAAGACTTCCTCGACACATACCCTGCTGGTGAAGATTAAGAGAGCTCGTCTCCACCTGGGATTCGACTACAAACCTCATCCATTACCGCTGATAACGTGATTCACAAATACTAATCAGTCGTCAGGTGTGGTTCGCTTCTTCGGCTTTGTCGCCCCTTAAACAACTGAAGCAAGTCTCGGTCCCTCCGCCCTGCTGTAAGCGTTGTCGGCGCCTTTACAGTTCTACACCGATGAGCTCGTCTCTGTGTTCGCCGTGATGTCTGTGTTCTTCTAGTCTTTGGACCTTTTTGTAATATGGCCCTTTTTGGAGGACCATTGTGTAAGATGGCTACTATATATATAGTATATATATTGGGAGACTAGGGCTTCCAATAATTATTGGAAGCCCCAAGCTGCCAGCCACGCACCCGGCACGCCGTGCCAACCGAACCAGCCTGCGTGCTGCCCTTCAACATACGTGGGGCCCACCTTATCAACCTCATCTCTATCCCCACCCAAGCCCCAACCCAGCTTCCCTCACCTCATTTCCCACTAGGCTAATTCAAATCACCCACCCACCTAGCGGCGGTGCGTGGAAGACTAGACGGCGACGGCGGTTCGAGGCGCGGTAGCGCTCATGGACCCCGCGGATCACCGATCTATAGCACGATCCAGACTCCCCTACAGGCGGCGGTGGCAGCGGGTTTCGAGCCGTCTGTCGCGGATCCAGGCGGCAGCGGGTCCCGAGTGGCTTCCTAGAGGTGCTCCTGGCCTAGCGGTCGGCGGCCTCATGCGTGCGTGTCACTACCCGTGGCCGGGGAGATGATCCACCGACGTGAGCGCAAGCAAGAGGATCGAATTCGTGAGCACCGGATGAGGAAGGATTCCTCCCGATAGACTACTGTTCTATTTCGTAAAATTGTTCTCTTTTGCTTACAGACGGGGGCAGCTTATAGCTCGCCCAAATCAAACATGGCCTCGGGCCCACAAGTCATACTAATGCGAATACGTAAATATAAAACTACGCCTTCATGTCTTCCATTACATCTTCTTCACTGGGACACGTGTGTGACATCTCTCCCCTCCAGGGAAGATGCTTGTCCCCAAGCACTGCTCGATGGAAACCTCTTCTTGACGACATGGTAGTCTTCCCATGTAGCTGCATCAGCCGACAAGTTAGTCCACTTAATCTTTACCTGAGGAATTGATGTATTGCCCTTCTTGACTAGCCGACGTTCCAGAATTGCTTCAGGTTCAGTTGCAGATGCAGTTAGATCAGAGATCTTTGGCAGGTCAGCATACACTGGTGTATAATCTAGAGTAAATGCCTTTAGCTGAGATATATGAAACACTGGGTGAATAAGACTCCCCTCGGGCAACTTCAGTTTATATGCCACTCGACCTATCTTCTTAAGAACTTCATAAGGTACATAGTACTTGAGAGCTAGTTTTGGGAAAGGTATGTTAGCTACAGATGACTGGACATATGGTTGGAGTTTCAACCGCACTTTATCCCCAACCACAAACTCCAGGTCTGTCCTCTTCTTGTCAGCATACAGCTTCATTTTGTTCTGTGCAGCAGCTAAATGTTCCTTCAGAGATTGTATGTGGAGTTCTCTGTCTTGGATCATGTTTGATACTGCTGACATTGTCTCAGAAGCCATGGTAGGAGTCAGCACCAAATTAGGTTCATAAGCATATAAAGATTTGAATGGAGAGCATCCCAGAGAAGAGTGAAAAGAGGAATTGTACCACAGTTCAGCCAATGGTAACCACTTCTTCCACTGCTTTGGAGAATCATGGATTGCACACATCAAATACATTTCCAAGCATTGGTTAACTCTCTCAGTTTGTCCATCTGTTTGAGGATGGTAAGAAGTGCTCATAGATAACTTGACTTCATATAGTTTGAATAACTCTCTCCAGAACCTGCTGACGAATATAGGATCTCTGTCTGTCACCACAGTGTGAGGCATCCCATGGAGTTTGACCACATTATCTAAGAATAATTCAGCAATACTCTAAGCAGTATAAGGATGTTTGGTTGGAAAGAAGTGAGCATATTTTGTTAATATATCCACCACCACTACTATCATGCTGCAGTGATCAGACATTGGCAACCCTTCAATGAAATCCATAGAAATTCCTTGCCAGGGTCCCTCTGGTACTGGTAATGGTTGCAGTAACCCAGCTGGATACTGTTGGTTGTGTTTGGCTTGCTGACGAATCAGGCACTTCTTCACAAAGTTATCCACATCTTGCTTAAGAACTTTCCAAGCAAATGCCTGTTTAATTCTCTCATAGGTCACTTGAGATCCTGAGTGTCCCCCAACTGCACTAGCATGTAGAGCTGCAATGATTTTGGTTTGTAGAGCTGAATTTTCTCCAACCCAAATTCTGGAACCCTTTTTAATAATGCCCTTGTCCAACAGAAATCCTTTCTCATTTGGACTACTTACAGCCAATTGCACTAGCAGATCCTGTGTTGTTTGATCCGTTTTGTAAGAATTGAGTACCTCCTGCATCCAAACTGGCCGAAGCTCAGATGTTGCCTGAACACTCATCATATTCCCAATCCGAGACAAAGCATCTGCTGCTGCATTGTCCTTGCCTTTGTCGTAGACAATTTTGAATTTGAGATCCATCAACCTAGCCAGTGCCTTTCTTTGAATGTCAGAATGCAAATATTGATCACTCAAGTAGGTAAGTGATTGATGGTCAGTCTTGATGATGAACTCTTGATGTTGCACATACTGGCGCCATTTCTCCACAGCCATCAACAGAGCAAGAAATTCTTTATCATAAATAGACAGATGTTTATGTTTCTCTCCCAAAGCCTTACTAAGGAAAGCCACAGGTTGCCCTTTTTGCATCAACACTACTCCCACTCCATCAATACAAGCATCAGTTTCTATAGTGAATGGTTCTTTGAAATTTGGCAATGCTAACACAAGAGTGCACATCATTGTCGACTTGAGAGCAGAAAATGCCTTATCAGCAATGGGAGACCATTCAAAACTCTTTTTCTAGAGCAATTGGGTAAGAGGTTTTGCAATGATGCCATAGTCTCTAACAAACTTTCTGTAATAGCCAGTGAGTCCCAAAAACCCCCTTAGTTCTGTCACTATAGTTGGCTTGGGCCATTTCAGCATAGCTGTGGTTTTTGTAGGATCTATAGCTACCCATCCACAGAAATAATGTGCCCTAAATATTCTAAACTATTATGGGCAAAGGAGCACTTACTAAGTTTCAGAAAAATTTTGTTTGCCTGCAACACTTCAAACACCTGCTGCAAATGATCTTCATGTTGTGTCAGGGAAGGACTATAGATCAGAATATCATCCAAGAAGACCATGACAAACTTTCTGAGGAAGGGCTGTAAGATCTCATTCATTAAGCATTGGAAGGTGGATGGTGCATTAGTTAATCCAAATGGCATCACTTTAAATTGATAATGGCCATGGTGAGTTTTAAATGCAGTCTTGAACTCATCTCCCTCCTTCATCCTGATTTGGTGATATCCAGATCTCATATCCAACTTTGTAAAATATTTGGCTCCTGCTAGCTCATCCAAGAATTCCTCAATTATGAGCATGGGAAACTTATTTTTGATTGTTATGGCATTGAGCCTCCTATAATCCACACAAAAGCGCCATGATCCATCTTTCTTTTGGACCAACAAGACAGGAGATGCAAAAGGGCTAGTGCTATGTTCAATGAGGCCAGCCTGCAATAATTCTTTCACCTGTCTTTCAATTTCTGTCTTATGCTGTGGAGAATACTTATAGGGTCTGCAATTCACTGGAACAACCCCAGGTTGTAATGCCACAGCATGATCATACACCCTTGATGGTGGTAGTTGTTTAGGATCCTGAAATAATGCAGGATATTGATCTACCACAGCCTGAATGCAAGGTGGTATATCTTGTTGTATGATATCTTTCACACCCTCCACATATTCTACCACTGCAAAATCCCATATGTCATTCCCCTTAGCTGACTTCCACACCTGTTCAGCCTCTATAGGTTGCAGAGTCATACTAGCTGGTTTGACTCCTTGGATTTTGATGTGTCTACCCATATCCACAAATTCAATAGTTCTTTCTTCCCAGTGACAATTCATGGGGCTATGAGGGCTCAACCAATCATACCCCAAGATGGCATCATAAGCTTCTAAGGCCAAAACCCTCATATCCACAGTCAGAGTGTGTCCTTGACACCACCAGGCCAACTTTGGAACCATTTGGTCAGAAATCAATATCTGTCCATTTGGTAATTTCACCTTCTTTGGTGTGGCATGTACAGTGATCAGGCCTGCTTGCTTCACAAAATGTGCACTGACAAAGGAGTGAGAACTCCCACTGTCCAGCAAAATAAGCATAACCTTGTTCTTGACCAGAGATTTGATTTTGATACACTCTGAAGTCCAGTAATAGCATTTAAAGATAAATGCAGTAGCTCTTCTGTTAATGAATCCTCCACAGCTAATTGGTTCAGAGTATCCTCAGACAAGATCTGGTCCAGGTCATTCAAAGCCAAAGCATGTACTTGAGGTTTGTTCCTTTTTTGACAGACCTCAATGTGACTTGTGTCAAACTTCTCTCCACAATAGAAACACAACCCATTTGCCTTTCTGTAATCTCTGAGCTGTCTTTCTCTCCACAAGGGACCAGTACTGGTGGACATTTTAGTGTCAGGCTTACTGACCACATGTCCCATTCTAGTTGCAGCCCCTGATTTAGACCCTTTTAGTCTTCCTCTTTCCACGATCCTCTGTTGTATTTTAGCCAACAAGACTGCTCTATCAATGTCTTCAGGTACTTGTGATTGGACTGTATATCGAATTTCTTCTTTGAGTCCATTTACAAACTGAGATGCAAAAAAAGATCATCATATCCTTCATTGTGCATAGAAACTTGGAACTGCTAGTAAAATCAAGTGCACTCAACCACAACTCGTACCTGAACTCGTGTGTGCAGCGCCGCCGAAGAGGAGAATCGTCCACCGCCGCCACACCAACAAATCCCCTCACACAAATCCCGTAGGGAAATCCAATCCGCTTCACCTGTTCCGACGAGGCAGCTCAGGATACATCCCTCGCCAGTTTGCTCGTCGAAACTCAATCTCTGCCAACTGAGACCCGCGACCGCCAAGGAATTTTACACGCAGACCACGCTGCGCAACCCGAGCTGGTTCAGGTCTCCCGCCGTCGCCACCACAGTCGGAATCGTCGAGGCTGCCAGAATTTTATGCCCAGGCTGGACAACCCTGGCCTGGACGAATCGCGCCGCCTACTTGTCTATCGTCGCCGCTGTCGTATGGGCCTCCCTGGGCCCACTACCTCGGTGGGTACCAGGACCGACTACTCGGTGGGCCCCTGGGACTACCCGGCTTGCGCTACACGGCACCTGATGGCGTGGAGCACAAGGACTACAGAGGAGGAGTACTCGGTTAGGAAGTTGTACATGTCCGCACTGTATGGAAGACTCCTAGACGTACTCAACTAGTACTCTCTCCCTAATTCGACATGTAACCCTGCCTCCCGGGCTATATAAGGCGAGGCAGGGACCCTTCTCTAGCATCCAATCTGATCTCACGGCGTACTATTACACCATCTTGTAATTGTACCCTATCAATCCAGAGCTACGCAGCATACATGACGTAGGGTATTACGCACCTCACGGCCCGAACCTGTCTAAATTGTGTGCCACGTGTCTCTTCCTTCGAGTTACCGATCTCGGCGAGGCCACATTCATATACTTCGGGTACTCCCCTTAGTAGGTTGCCGGTCTAAAACACCAACAGCTGGCGTGCCAGGTAGGGGGAGTTGAGCTTGTGTAGTCCTTCCGTGTTCTGAATACGACGAAGGATGAGATCACCGATGTTGAAGGAGCGTTCCTTGACGTTGCGGTCATGGTAGCGTCGGATACCCTCCAGGTACCTTGCTGATTGGACGAGGGCAGCGCAGCAAGTACACCAAGTACTACTCGGGAAGATGCAGCACTTACAAGCTTGACCAGACTATCATCACGGTCGGGGCGCCGAGGATGTTGGCAATGTCTACCAGCCCAGCCTCGGCGGGCGCCTCTACTTGCGCCTCTGCGACCGCTGCCTCCTCCGCGGCGACGGCAGCCGGTGCAGCGCTCTCTTGCGCTCCTGCGGACACCACTTCTTCAACGGCGGCGGCTGCGGGCTCCGTGCTCCCTTGAGGAGCAGGGGGCTGGCGCTCCAGCTGCGCCAAGAGCTCTTCAACAGTGGGGGCTGGGCTACGACTCCCAGCGGGTTCCCCCACCGTGTCCCACTCGCCTTCGTCACCCTCATCAACGGGCTCCGTCGGTGGCACCTCCTGCAAGAAAGGAAGCTCAGTTGTCAACAAGTGAACTCGAGAGACTAGTACTCGACTACAGTACTCAAGACGTCTTACCACTTGGGGCGTGGTCTCAGAGACCTTCAACTTCTTCATCACCCTCTTGCGGGTGGGGTTGTGCGGCCTCTGTGGCGGCGCAGCCAGACTAGCCTCCAGGCTAGCCGGCGGATCTTGCACGAGGGGCACATGAGGTAGGCCAGGATGGCTGAACCTCGACCGCAGCTAGAAGCGGTCCTGCAGCGTCTCCTCGTCGTTGTCGTCGTCGGACGTGTCCTCCATGATGACGGTGTCATCTCCTTCGCCGACTTCCCCCCGCTCCTTGGCCTTGGTCTTTCCCTCCTCCAGGATCTCGACTTCCTGAGGGGGCGGCTGCGGCTCGGAGATGAACTTCTTCAAGTCGTCCTGCAAGACACAAGACATCAGCGCGACTACTCATAAGGGATGGGTACTCGATTGAGGCTACGGCTACTTACCTCTTTTGGCAGGCGCGTGGCGGAGTACTCTGGGACAGGGCACGCCGTGTACGGTGGCATGTCCTTGAAGATGCGCGTCAGCCTATCGACGATGTCGTCGTCGTCGACTTCATCTCCTGGCATTCGCGATGTGTCGTCGTCGCCGGTGTACTCGAAGCCTAGGGTGTCGCGAGCCATCAGTGGCTGCACCCTGCGCTTCATGAAGCTGAAGGCCACGTGCTCGGCCCTCAGCCCGGATTCTCTCAGCACCTTGATGCGCGCCAACAGCTCGGGGAGCTGGATCCCCTCCTGCATCGTGGGCTCCGTGTTCCACCAGACGCGGTGTTTGGGTTGCTTCCCGCTCGTCTTTGGCAACCCGGGGTGGTGGTTCGTGATGTAGAACCATTTCGCCTTCCAGTCCTGATTGGAGTCGATGAGCTTGTACGAGAGGTACTGCTCGGCAGTGTCCTCCCGCATCTGGATTCCTGCTCCACCGACTACTCGCGGGTTGCTGGCGCTCGGCTACGGCTTCACTCGAAAAAACTTCCGGAACAGAATCCATTGGGGCTTGATCCCCAGGAACGCTTCACAGAAGTGGATGAAAACAGCGGTGTGGAAAATACTGTTGGGGTTGAGGTTGAGGTACTCGACGCCGTAGTACCCCAGGAGGCCTTTGAAGAAGTCGCTCGCCGGGAGCGCGAGTCCGCGCTCCGCGAAGCGCGCGAACATCGGGATCTCGTCTTCGGCTTTCTCCATTGGGTACGGATCCCCGGTGGCGGCCCTCCACATATCCACCTCCTTCTCCTGGATGAATCCGCTGTTGAGGAGGGCCCGCAGATCTTCGGTCTTCGTCTTCGACTTTTTCCACTCGCGGCTCGGATCCGGCCGCGGTGGAGACATCGGCGGTGCTGCTCCCGCGGCAGTCCCGGTGGCCTCGTCACGGCCCCTCTTCTTCCCGGCGGTCTTCGCGGACTTGGACGGCGAGGGCTTCATTCTCCAAGTACACGGCGTCTTCACGCGCATTCGCACGGGGGCTACTCTGGCAGCTCTGGGTGGCGGCGCGCTCAGATCTAAAGCGACGGCGGTGTGCGTTGGAGGAGACTCTGGCCAAGATCTATTCGAAATGGCTACAGCAGCGATGGGTGAAAAACCCTAAGGGTTTTGGATTCTATTTATAAGTCAAAACGACCCTCCAACGGCCGGATGGATAAGTCTGCGCTCGGCTGACTCAGCGGCCGCGCGTGACTCTTCGCATTCTACTAGTCGACGCACCTCACCTCGGGGGCTCGGCTACTTCTACTCGACTACCTGGAAAGCGACAAGATTCAGGAGCATCTCAGGACACATTCTACAAGACGACCCTTCAATTCGAGAGGAAGTACTCGACTCAAGGCTCGGGGGCTCCGTGCCACGTGTCCTTCGGTTTTTTCTCCCCGGATTTTTCGGGATATTCTTGCCCAGACTTCAGATGGACCCTCACCCTGAGCCTACGACTCAACCTAAGGCTCGGGGGCTACTCCATATGGAGTGCGATTTTGCAATCGCACTTCCATATCAGCTTCGGCTTCAAGACAACACGGGCATTTTTGAAGACCTTCGAGGGAAGCACTCGAGGACGCTTAGGACTATTCGAGAAGACTTCAAGATTGCTCGGATATCGGTAGCCTGGAGTACATTCCGGCCTCGGGATGCTTCGATTACTCTTGAGGACTTTTGACTTGTAGTACTCGGGGATGCTTGAGGACTACTCGTTAAGGCCGTCAAGACTACTTGAAGCTATCCTTCTCGACTACAAAGTACTCGGGGGCTTGTCGTATGGGCCTCTCTGGGCCCACTACCTCGGTGGGTACCAAGACCGACTACTCGGTGGGCCCCTGGCACTACCCAGCTTGCGCTACACGGCACCTGATGGCGTGGAGCACAAGGACTACAGAGGAGAAGTACTCAGTTAGGAAGCTGTACATGTCCCGCACTGTATGGAAGACTCCTAGACGTACTCGACTAGTACTCTCTCCCTACTCTGACCTGTAACCCGGCCTCCCGGGCTATATAAGGCGAGGCAGGGACCCTTCTCTAGCATCCAATCTGATCTCACGACGTACTATTACACCATCTTGTAATCGTACCCTATCAATCCAGAGCTACGCAGCATACAGGACGTAGGGTATTACGCACCTCGCGGCCCGAACCTGTCTAAATTGTGTGCCACGTGTCTCTTCCTTCGAGTTACCGATCTCGGCGAGGCCACATTCATCTACTTCGGGTACTCCCCTTAGTATGTTGCCGGTCTAAAACACCGTCAGCTGGAGTGCCAGGTAGGGGGAGTTGAGCTTGTGTAGTCCTTCCGTGTTCTGAATACGATGGAGGACGAGATCACCGACGTTGAAGGAGCGTTCCTTGACGTTGCGGTCATGGTATCGTCGGATACCCTCCAAGTACCTTGCTGATTGGACGAGGGCAGCGCAACAAGTACACCAAGTACTACTCGGGAAGATGCAGCACTTACAAGCTTGACCAGACTATCATCACGGTCGGGGCGCCGAGGATGCTGGCAATGTCTACCAGCCCAGCCTCGGCGGGCGCCTCTACTTGCGCCTCTGCGACCGCTGCCTCCTCCGCGGCGACGGCGGCCCGGTGCGGCGCTCTCTTGCGCTCCTGCGGACACCACTTCTTCAACGGCGGCGGCTGCGGGCTCCGTGCTCCCTTGAGGAGCAGGGGGCTAGCGCTCCAGCTGCGCCAAGAGCTCTTCAACAGTGGGGGCTGGGCTATGACTCCCAGCGGGTTCCCCCACCGTGTCCCACTCGCCTTCGTCACCCTCATCAACGGGCTCCGTCGGTGGCACCTCCTGCAAGCAAGGAAGCTCAGTTGTCAACAAGTGAACTCGAGAGACTAGTACTCGACTACACTACTCAAGACGTCTTACCTCTTGGGGCGTGGTCTCAGAGACCTTCAACTTCTTCGTCACCCGCTTGTGGGTGGGGTTGTGCGGCCTCTGTGGCGGCGCAGCCAGACTAGCCTCCAGGCTAGCCGGCGTATCTTGCACGAGGGGCACATGAGGTAGGCCAGGATGGCTGAACCTCGACCGCAGCTAGAAGCGGTCCTGCAGCGTCTCCTCGTCGTTGTCGTCGTCGGACGTGTCCTCCATGATGACGGTGTCATCTCCTTCGCCGACTTCCCGCCGCTCCTTGGCCTTGGTCTTTCCCTCCTTCAGGATCTCGACTTCCTGAGGGGGCGGCTGCGGCTCGGAGATGAACTTCTTCAAGTCGTCCTGCAAGACACAAGACATCAGCGCGACTACTCATAAGGGATGGGTACTCGATTGAGGCTACGGCTACTTACCTCTTTTGGCAGGCGTGTGGCGGAGTACTCTGGAACAGGGCACGCCGTGTACGGTGGCATGTCCTTGAAGATGCGCATCAGCCTATCGACGATGTCGTCGTCGTCGACTTCATCTCCTGGCATTCGCGACGTGTCGTCGTCGCCGGTGTACTCGAAGCCCAGGGTGTCGCGAGCCATCAGTGGCTGCACCCTGCGCTTCATGAAGCTGAAGGCCACGTGCTCGGCCCTCAGCCCGGATTCTCTCAGCACCTTGATGCGCGCCAATAGCTCGGGGAGCTGGATCCCCTCCTGCATCGTGGGCTCCGTGTTCCACCAGACGCGGTGTTTGGGTTGCTTCCCGCTCGTCTTCGGCAACCCGGGGTGGTGGTTCGTGATGTAGAACCATTTCGCCTTCCAGTCCTGATTGGAGTCGATGAGCTTGTACGAGAGGTACTGCTCGGCAGCGTCCTCCCGCATCTGGATTCCTGCTCCACCGACTACTCGCGGGTTGCTGGCACTCGGCTACGGCTTCACTCGAAAAAACTTCCGGAACAGAATCCATTGGGCTTGATCCCGAGGAACGCTTCACAGAAGTGGATGAAAACAGCGGTATGGAAAATACCGTTGGGGTTGAGGTTGAGGTACTCGACGCCGTAGTACCCCAGGTGGCCTTTGAAGAAGTCGCTCGCCGGGAGCGCGAGTCCGCGCTCCGCGAAGCGCGCGAACATCGGGATCTCGTCTTCGGCTTTCTCCATTGCGTACGGATCCCCGGTGGTGGCCCTCCACATATCCACCTCCTTCTCCTGGATGAATCCGTTGTTGAGGAGGGCCCGCAGATCTTCGGTCTTCGTCTTCGACTTTTTCCACTCGTGGCTCGGATCCGGCCGCGGTGGAGACATCGGCGGTGCTGCTCCCGCGGCAGTCCCGGTGGCCTCGTCACGGCCCCTCTTCTTCCCGGTGGTCTTCGCGGACTTGGACGGCGAGGGCTTCATTCTCCAAGTACACGGCGTCTTCACACGCATTCGCACGGGGGCTACTCTGGCAGCTCTGGGTGGCGGCGCGCTCAGATCTAAAGCGGCGGCGGTGTGCGTTGGAGGAGACTCTGGCCAAGATCTATTCGAAATGGCTACAGCAGCGATGGGTGAAAACCCCTAAGGGTTTTGGCTTCTATTTATAAGTCAAAACGACCCTCCAACGGCCGGATGGATAAGTCTGCGCTCGGCTGACTCAGCGGCCGCGCGTGACTCTTCGCATTCTACTAGTCGACGCACCTCACCTCGGGGGCTCGGCTACTTCTACTCGACTACCTGGAAAGCGACAAGATTCAGGAGCATCTCAGGACACATTCTACAAGACGACCCTTCAATTCGAGAGGAAGTACTCGACTCAAGGCTCGGGGGCTCCGTGCCACGTGTCCTTCGGTTTTTTCTCCCCGGATTTTTCGGGATATTCTTGCCCAGACTT
Organism: Cenchrus americanus; assembly: GCA_947561735.1. Lineage (NCBI taxonomy): Eukaryota > Viridiplantae > Streptophyta > Magnoliopsida > Poales > Poaceae > Cenchrus > Cenchrus americanus. The sequence goes on from OX387242.1 coordinate 198,383,718, forward strand.
CAGATGGACCCTCACCCTGAGCCTACGACTCAACCTAAGGCTCGGGGGCTACTCCATATGGAGTGCGATTTTGCAATCGCACTTCCATATCAGCTTCGGCTTCAAGACAACACGGGCATTTTTGAAGACCTTCGAGGGAAGCACTCGAGGACGCTTAGGACTATTCGAGAAGACTTCAAGATTGCTCAGATATCAGCTGGAGTACATTCCAGCCTCGGGATGCTTCGATTACTCTTGAGGACTTTTGACTTGTAGTACTCGGGGATGCTTGAGGACTACTCGTTAAGGCCGTCAAGACTACTTGAAGCTATCCTTCTCGACTACAAAGTACTCGGGGGCTTGTCGTATGGGCCTCTCTGGGCCCACTACCTCGGTGGGTACCAAGACCGACTACTCGGTGGGCCCCGGCACTACCCGGCCTTGCGCTACACGGCACCGATGGCGTGGAGCACAAGGACTACGAGAGGAGAAGTACTCGGTAGGAAGCCGTACATGTCCCGCACCGTATGGAAGACTCCTAGACGTACTCGACTAGTACTCTCTCCCCTACTCGACCCGTAACCCGCCTCCCGGCTATATAAGGCGAGGCAGGGACCCTTCTCTAGCATCCAATCTGATCTCACGGCATACTATTACACCATCTTGTAATCGTACCCTATCAATCCAGAGCTACGCAGCATACAGGACGTAGGGTATTACGCACCTCGCGGCCCGAACCTGTCTAAATTGTGTGCCACGTGTCTCTTCCTTTGAGTTACTGATCTTGGCGAGGCCACATTCATCTACTTCGGGTACTCCCCTTAGTAGGTTGCCGGTCTAAAACACCGACAGCCGCCGCCGCGAGAGAAGTGCGCCGAGGAAGATAACTGGAATCTGATACCACCTTGTCACTACCCGTGGCTGGGGAGATGATCCACCGACGTGAGCGCAAGCAAGAGGATCGAATTCGTGAGCACCGGATGAGGAAGGATTCCTCCCGATAGACTACTGTTCTATTTCGTAAAATTGTTCTCGTTTGCTTACAGACGGGGGCAGCTTATAGCTCGCCCAAATCAAACATGGCCTCGGGCCCACAAGTCATACTAATGCGAATAAGTAAATATAAAACTACGCCTTAACGTCTTCCATTACGTCTTCTTCACTGGGACACGGGTGTGACAGTGCGGCGGGGAGAAGGGCGAGCTCCCGTCCCTGGAGGAGGTGGCGCGCCGACAAGGAGGCGTCGTGCTCGTCACGCCGCTCGCCGTCCCCTTCGTCGTCTGCGTTATGTTCGCCACGCCGCTCGCCATCCCCCCTTCGATTGGCGGCGCGCAGGTGGCCTCTCCCGATCCCGGCGCGACGGTGGATGGGGATGCGATGTGCGACGGTAGCGGGTCCCGATCCTGCGGCCGGGATCGAGGCGGGTTCAGGTGGACCTGCTCCATTGCTGCGATGGCGTCATCTGCATCGGTGAGCTGGCAACAGGGACGGCCTCCCCGGCGAGCTGCTGCCCGTGGGAGCTCTCTCTCCGTGCAGCACGCATGGCCTCCGCCACCCAGGTGCTCCTCCCCACCGGACTCGCCAACCACGACGCCAAGCTGAGGCGTCGACGCAACCAAGGCCATGTTGGGTTCAACCAGGAACGCACGTCCCCAGTGCTCCCCTTCACCTCACTCGGTCAAACACACGCAATTGCCGACGGACAGAGGTTGAAGACAATGAACAGTGGATGGACGGTGACGAACGCCGCGGAGCAACAGGATCCTGTATCTTGGCTACATTGATTAAAATGGACTCGGCAGAGTACAAGGTGGAGCACTCAGGCTTCTTGTAGGCCAGGGCCTAGGGGGCTCCCCTCCACGATGGCCATCGCGCTCAGTCCGTGGAACGTGCTCGACCATGACTGCGCGGCTTCTGCGCCCACGCTCCTGGTCATGGCGGCCACCTCTCCGTAGGACCCGCGCCACGCACACGACTCCTAACAAACTCCAACGCAACGCACAGCACTCCTGCACGCATACGTATCCTAACTGCCTAACAAACTAACCTGACCAGACATGAACGCATCAGGTTCGTGGCCATACCATGAGCGGAGAAAGGACCGGAGCAGCCGGAGCACGAGAGGAGGGTGTCGCTGGTGATGTCGAACTGCAGGCAGCTGGTCGATTACCTCAAATGGAACCGCAAGTTGCTGCCTTCGCCGGCCTCGACCACGACATGTTCGACAAAATGTTTGAACATCTCCAGTGCAGGTGTGTAGCAACCGAGTAGCTGACTAGCATGCTCTAATTTGGGTTTGTCAAATAATTGCTTCAAGCATTTAGCTTTCAGAGTAGTATCATGCTGAAAGTAGCATCAAATAGCTTTACAGAAATTTGGCTCGAGGGGCGTTCGCCGAGAAATTTGGCCCCTACTCTCTTCCAAAAATCCAGAAGAAAAAATTTCACGGTACAAAGAGCTTTACAGAATAACTTCTGGATTGCGCAGGTTTGCCCGCTAACAACTGAAAAGGAAATCAAGGAGTATGCTGATCTTTGGGAGGAAATTCAGCTGACACATCGAGACACCGAAAGTGATGACCAAATTACATGGAGATGGACACAAACAGGGGAGTACACAACAAAGAGTGCCTACCGATACGCTTTGAGGAAGGACGAAGACACGTAACATAAGCCAAATCGAAAGCAAAAACGAACCCAAATGTCGGTTCTTCGCATGGATCTTACCGCACAAGAAAATTCTCACAGCGAACAATTTGGCCAAAAAAGGTGGCCACATGACCCCCAATGCAAACTCTGCAAGCAACGCAGCGGAAACACCAACTCATCTATGCAAGGATTGCCCGTTCACTAAAGCAGTTTGGTCACAGTTATCAACATGGTACAAGTTGCAAAACCTCCCAGCGAGCGACTCCACCCAATCGGTTTGTGGATGGTGGAAGAAATGCAGATCAAAGGTTGACAAGAAATCGAGACCGACTTTGGATGGATTCTTCATATATTTCTGGTGGAACATATGGAAGGAGAGAAATAGAAGAACTTTCAACCATGAGTCCAAATTAGTTGAAGAAGTTGCATATCTCATCAAGGAGGACGTCCAGCAATACGAGTTAGCAACTCACAATCATGTGCACTCTCTGAACGCTACATAGTTGACCCCAGTGGCTCTTTGTTTTTGCAGTAGTTGTGTATAGTCGTGGTGGTAGCTCTCCTTTTTCTTCCTTTTTTCTTTTGTACATATCTTTCTTCTAATAAAATTTCGGCAAAGCTTTTGCCGTCCTTCAAAAAAAAGTAGCATCAAACAGGTTGCACTTGATTCAGAGTAGCAGGTCAGCGTGGATTGAATTTTTGTGAGCTGAATCCGTGACATTCATCATATATACATATGTTCTCAAGCATAGATACATCCTGATGCATGAATCTAATTCGCAAATACTATTGGTTCAAACAGTACTACTTTCTTCCACATTTCTATGCATTTTCCATGCACCTTTGAGCATCACTTATTATGAGATGCATGTTTCTATGACTTCATTCGGTGTTTCTATGGCATTGATTTTAATTGCAAAAGTGTGGAATCTGACTTTATATGCCTGCAACCATAAGTTTCTATACATAGGTTTCCATGCTAAATTTATATTGTTTATATGATTTGTATGCCTACACATATAGGTTTCTATGCCTGCAACCATATATGATTTCTATTTTCTATGCTGCACATGGCTGCGTTGTTGCTCATGTTCGGTGTTCGTGTTGTTGCTTTTTACTGCTGCAGCCCTGCAGCTCCGTGGTTCAAGAGCCGGACGTGGACGCCATGCCGCTATTCCTCTTCCTCAACACCAGATCAACCTCAAAGTCTCTGTGTTCGGCCATCGAGCTGTGTTTTTTCTGCAGGGACGTTGCGGCAGTTGCCAAAACCTCGAGCTGATCACCGGAGCATGGCAGAGGGGTGTTTGTCTTGAATTTTTGCTGGTTTTCATTTTTGTTGTTTGGGATCTGCTAGTACACTTTGTCATATATTTCAAAATAATTGTGTATGAATGTAAATTTCACATTTATATGGTGGGCCTCACTGGTTTATATGACTGCCAATGGTAGTCCTGACGTGTATTTTGTTCAAATTCTATATGGATATTAGTTTCTATGATTCCATTGGTAGGTTTGTAGGCCATGTGAAAGTATACTTAAAAGATCTGAGCACATGTTTGCACATTTCTATGCTGGTAGGATGACCTTCATTGGTTTATATTACCGTCAATATTCTTTTCTATGACTTTTGTTGTGTTGTGCGTTAGACATTACGTGATGAGTTCTGATGGATTTCAAATTTTGAATTTTACTTTTGTGCATGAATGCAAATTTCATGTTTATATGATGGTTCTCACTTTTTTATATGATTGCCAACACATGTTTTCAAATTTCAAATTCTGTAATTGCACGCGTCACGTTTATTATACGACTGCAAGTCAGGTTGCAGGTGCATCAGGTGGCATGTGTCGGTTCTATCCACTTGTATTCAAATTTTAAATTTAGAAAAACAAGTAGCTCAACATTTATATGCTCCTATTGTAGGTTTATATGCTCGTTTCTATATGTTTCTATGTTCGAACCAGTATATTTCTATGATTTGTATGACATGTTTCTATGACTCGGAGACAAGTTTCTTTGGTATGTAGTGTCATAGAAACCTGTTGTTCGTGTAAATAAACTTTTTGTTGCGGGGTCATAGAAACTTGTCATTTGTGTCAAAATAAAAAATCTTCGATTGGGGTCATAGAAACCTATTGTCCAGATTACAGAAACATGTTGTCCGGTTCATATAAACCTACCGTCTCGTTGTATGTGTCAAAATAAACTTCTCATTGCGGGGTCATAGAAACATGTAGTTCGAGCCATATAAACCTATCATTCGAGTCATATAAACTTGTCATCCGTGTCAAGAAAATCTTTCACTAAGCTCAACACTTGTATTCAAATTTCAAATTCTAGTGTCTTGGTCATAGAAACCTGTTGTCCAGTTCATAGAAACCTATCGTCTAGGTCATAGAAATTTGTTGTCGCAGCCTCGCGGGTCATAGAACCTTGTAGTTCGGGTCATAGAATCCTATCGTTGCGGATCATACAAACATGTAGTCTGAGTCATGCAAACTCAGATCTTACAAACATGTCAGTTGGGTAATACAAACACGTAGCCCGAGTTATACAAACCTGCAGTCTGGGCATATATGGTCATATAAAATTTTGAATTCAAAAAATTCGAAAAAAATATTCACAATGGATCTCAAATTGTGCATACAAATGTCACTAATCTTATTGTGAAAACCATTTCTGAATTGGAATCTCGTGTAAAGAATTATCGCGAAAATTTGAAAAATGGTGGGTTTGCATGCATGCATGCGTCAGGTTGCAGGAGGGGAAGGTGGGGGATAATTTTTTAATTTTAACCTTTTTTAAAAATTATTTTTATAAATAACCCCTGGGGAACTTTATTTGCACTGGGTGACCCTTTTGGCCGCGCCTGGCGGCGTGGCGCGGCAGCCAGCCGCTGCCGCGCCACATGCGGCGGCGCGGCGCCCCGCCACGCCGGCCGCCCGCGCCGCGCGCGCGCCGGGCGTGGGCCCGTGCTTGCCGCGCCACATGCGGCGGCGCGCGCGGGGCGCGCCGCGCCACCGCGCCCGGCGCGCAGGGCCGCCGCGCCATCCCGCGGGCGCGGCGGCGCCCCCGCCCAGAGGGCCCTCGCGCGGCCCCCCTTCTTCCTCCTCCCTCCCTCCCTTCTTCCTCCTCCGGCCCCGAGCCGCCCGCCGCGCCCCTTGCCGCCGCCGCCGCCGCCCCCCCCCCCCATTCCGCCGGATTTGGGGTGGAAAAAGTGGGGGGATTTGTTCCCCGCGTTGTTGTGAAGGTATTGACCTACTTCTCTCCCTCTTTTACCGTTGCATTGTGTAGATCGGAGTAGATTTTTGTGACCTAGGGTTAGGTATAGAAATTTGAAATTTAGACCAAATGCAATTAGTTTTAATGGAAATGATGATTAGATGATGATTAGTTCATACGCAGTAGTTTCTCTGCCCGTGTTATTGACGTGTAGAACTTGTTGCACGAATCGATTTAATGATATTATTAATGTCAAATGTTTAGGGTAGTTGATAATGGGTGTAGCTATTATATGGATGCACGTTTATTAGGGGTAATCTGCACGTGTATATATATAACTAATCGAGATGGATATAATTTTTGTTGAACACAATTTTAATTTTTCATGTATATTTTTAATAAATATCTATTTTAGTACTATATAGTTATTAAACAAGTTATAAATTTTGTAGATGGACTGTTTAGTTCGCATGTTTCATGGTGGCGTAGTTAAAGAAAATGGAGAGTTTGAGAATATGACAGAGTTGGTAGAAACATTTGATGGTCCGCCAAGCTTTAAGGATGTAGTTGATTGTGCAATGGTCAACTATGGAGTTGGAATGCATGAGTTGTCATTTAGAGGTCGTTTTGATTGTGGGAAGGCTAGAGCTCATTATGTGTTGATGAGCTTGTCAAGTGAAGAAAATTGGAATCGGTATAAGAAGGTAGTTGGTCAAGCTAATGTGTCATGTCTGGAGGTTGTGGTAGATATTACTCGTGGGCCTAGTGGTAATGTTTACATGAATGAGGAAGTGCCGTTTGAGGCTCTAAAAGGTACACAAGAGTCTACAATTTTGGAGGAGGACTTTGGTTGTAGGGAACCTAGTCGGGATGTTGGGATGGTGAATGATGATTTTCCCAATGATTGTTTTGAGCGGGAGGAAGAAACCATGGACGATGATGATATATCTGACAGCTCTGAAGAAGGTGATTCTGATGATGAGTCCGATGAGGAGCATGCGGAAGAGCAAAATGATGCCAATGCACATGCGGCTGAAGCACTCCTTGGTTTAAGTGAGGTTAACTTGGATGGTGTTCAGCATGATTATGTTGCAGGACCCTCGGTGAACCATACAACCTTTGAAAGGGAAGTGCACATAAGTAGGCCGCTAGTGAACACTATAAATGGTGAAAGTGAAGAACACGTGCCTAGGTTCCCGGACAACACTAGAATTGGTGAGAGTACTGAACACTACACCCAAGCTCAGTACCAATTTGGAATCCCTTCTGTTCGCAATGACAGAGACTTGAGTAGGATCGATAGAGCCATTTGTGATTCTACTAGGTTGTTCACAGAAGGAATAATTTTTACCAGGGAGCCTGAGATACATGAGAAAATGATTTTTGACTCCCTGGATGAACTTAAGTTTTTCTTGTCTGACTATGCAGTGAAGCATTATAGGCCTTTCACTGTGGTCCATTCGGACAGGAATCTTAGGTATGAAGTAATGTGCAAACAAGGGTGCATGTGGCGTGTATGGGCACGACTGCAGAGAGGGACAGGGAAATGGAAGATTACAAAGGTTGTGGGACCTCACACATGTCGGTCGAGTCAGGTGAAGGGAGTTCACGCACAATTGACTGCAAGTTACATTGGAAGGTGTATCTTAGGCGTTGTTCGTGAGAATAGTGAGGTGACGGCCAGCAATTTGATAGAGCAGATATTGATGTTTGCTGGATATCGTGTGAAGTATTCTAAGGCATGGCGGGCTAAACAACATGCAATTGCCTTGCTATGGGGCGATTGGAAAGAGTCATATGCAAAAATCCCAAGGGTCTTGAGAGCCATGAACCACTTCAATCCCGGGGTTAAATAGTTCCCTTACGTGACCGGTTCTCGTGTTCTCGACGGTGGTGTTTTGAAGCCCGTCCTTCTACGTGTTTTTTGGTGCTTTCCACAATGTAAAGTGGCTTTCCAACACTGTCGTCCGGTGATACTTGTTGACGGAACCTTCTTGACCAAGCAAGTACGCAGGTACACTCATGATGGCGATTCTTGTAGATCCCGAACAGCAACTTGTGCCTTTAGGTTATGCCTTGGCGGAGAGTGAGAATGACGACAGCTTGGTCATGGTTCATGAGGCTCCTTCGCATTAACGTACTTGGTCCAACGCGACGGTATGTATGATCTCGGATCGGCACCATGGTCTCATCAAATGTGCGAGCGACCACCGGGATGGGTATCCACCACTTGTTCATCGGTGGTGCATGAGGCACTTTGCCGCCAATTTGTGGCGTCGTCAAAAGAACAAGGAGGTAATAGGACGGTTGAAGTTGCGGCATCGGTACATACGGAGGACCAATTTAAGGAACCGCACAAGGACTTAGTTAAGAACTTGAATGAGGAAGCTAAAGATTGGTTGGAGTATGAAATGGAGGATAAGGACAAATGGGCTCAAGCATATGATGCCGGGGTATGCGTTGGGGTATCATGACAACAAACTATTCCGAAAGTTACAACAACATATTTACGGAATAAGAAGTAGACCCGTCGCGGGGATCATTGAATACTCATTTGAAAAATGCAATGAATACTTTGTGAAGAGATGGCGGATTGCACGTGATTTGTTGGATAGTGGGGGTAGAATTGGATCCTTTGCAGATGAGATAATGTATAAAGCTGGTTTAAGATCTGTGAACCAACATGCGTAAGCATATGGTCCGGACGAATGATTTATTCTATTCGAGGTTCCTCTACTACTAATGTTGGAGGGGAGAGTCATGGCGGTCGACACTATAGGGTGGACCTCCGGCCGGTACTTGCACCCGTAACGGTCCTCAATTGTTGCATCTTCCTTGTTCTCACTTGATGACAACTTGCACTCGCTAGAGGTCTAGACTATGAAAATGCCATGTACTTGTCTCCTTTGTTCTATAGAGAACACACCATTAAGATTTGGGAATCCAGCTTTGAGCCGTACCTTGATCCGTCACAATGGCCCGAATATGATGGCCCGAGTACGTGCCACCGCCGTCTTTGAAGAAATTGAAAAAGGGTAGGAGGCAAAAGAAGCGTTTGAAAGGGGACATGGACGCGTGTCAAGGAAGGTTTGCCGCCGCTTATGATATGGGTGATTTTGAAGCCGATGCGGACAAGATGACGTATCTTTGCTCAAAATGTCACAAAGAAATTAAAAACTCGCACGTGTCGGAAAAGAAAATCGAAGGGCAAGAAAAAAGCAACGGGGACAAATAGAAGGATGGGTGGTTCCAACTCGAGGGTAGGTGTCATGGTAGTACGTTAGTAGGTGAAAAATTATGAAATTTTGTATGCAAGTTAAATAATTTTATATTTCTATATACTTACCTTCAATTTTTAATTATTGTTACTAACTACAAGTAAATTTTTTTCGGATGGCGCACCCGGTGTACCCGCTCCTTGAGGCTGCATATGATGGCAGCCATCGTGCACACCTTCTGGCCGACCTTCACGAGGTATTTACAAAAGCCTGAACTTAAGATCCAAATTTATTAGTTATTGTACCTCCTAGTTGTGTTTAATATGTGAGCTAAGCATATTTCTTGCATTTTGAGGACTAGACATTAGGGTTAGGGTTAGGGTTTAGGGTTTAGGGTTAGGGTTTAGGGTTTAGGGTTTAGGGTTAGGGTTAGTTACCTAAATAAACTGATGGAAATACTCGTGGTAGTGTTCCTTACCCAGGCACGTGGACAGTGCCAAAAGCGACGACCGGAGTAGTAAAGTCCAACTCCCTCATAAACTTGCATTACACACAACTCATTGTGCATGCATCTTGGCCACTTTACTGATTTCTTCGAATCGTACGGTCTAACATCCCGCAAAGATCGGAAATAACTCTTCTCTCTTGGTGGGAAGTACTCCTTACATTCGGGATCCCGTTCGTCCACAAGTCGGGACCGAGAGAATTATCCTCACCGACAAGTCATCCATTGCCGGTTATTGTGAACAACTTACTCCGAAGGGTGACATATATAGGGAAAGAAAAGAAGTGGTGGGCCATTCAATCCGTGGGAGAAAACACACCCTACCCCCTACCCTACTACATGTGATGTGAGTACAAGAAAAAACACCCTACACCCTCGCCACGGCTATATAAAGAGGGACGGCGACCGCGCATACTACCACTGCCACACCTTGCGGTGCTCCTCCCTCTCCTCACGGGCTCATCTTCTATCTTAGGTACGGTTCCTCTCTTTGTTAATTTAATGTAATCGGTTTAACTACTTCAAAATAATGTTCAATTTTTAACAATAACTAGAGATGTCTATGGTCGGCTATGGGAGGGGGTCAGGATGGTAATGGTGGTGGTGATCCGAAGGGCAAAAACACAAATACAACACCTGATCCGAAGAAAATGACCACTTTTAAAAGAGCCATGCTTCGTTATATGCAAGGAGAAACTGCAGATGCCATTGCAAGAGGAGAGGACCCCCCTTGGAATGGTCTTTATGCTCCGGTGGTCTTTACGGTCTGAAGCAAACCCGTCTGCTCCTAATCAACCAACTAAAAAAGGTACCAAGAAGGATAAACCTTCGTCATCACATCACAAGGATGGCTAAATATTGGAACTTTGTATGAGGTCGTTGTCTTCGACCATGCGGTGTTGTAATATTTGAGCTACTATTTCGTTTACACCATGGTAGTGTTATATTGTTTCAAGAAAACTACATCATGAATGTGTTGTAATAATGGAACTATTATTCCTAAATTTTTTATTTTTCTAATCTCCTGCTCCATTAATAAATCTGCATGCAACACAACCAAACACATTTTTTCATTGAAAAAATTGTTCAATACAACACATACAACTGATTCTTAAGGACCATTCATCATCAACTACATCACATAACAAAGTGTTCACTTAACACAAAACTACCAAACACACTAGTTCATTGAAAAAAATATTACAATGCAACACATGCAACTGACACTTGACCACCATTCATCATCCTCCCACAATCCTCTTACCTTTTCTGTCGGCCTCTGCCTTTCTAGCCGCTTCATCCCTCGACCTATCCCTGGACCTATCCATCAATGCCTTCCACTCCTCTTCCTTTTTCCTCTTCTTCTCACTCTTCTCCTTTGCGATCAACGGACGTATCCCCCGTTCTAAGAACTTCTCCCTGTTACAACGCCAATATGCCACAACTTTCTCGTAGTTGGCGTAACCAACTACAAATTCTAGCTCCACTCCACTTTCACGAACCATCTCATCACAAATTGGACCACTTAGATCCTCCTCTTCCGGTAAGGGCACACCATATTTTGCTCTTATCTTGTTTTTAATAGATTCAGCTTTTAAACCTCCTCCCCGTGGTTCGAAGTTCGTCCCAACTCTAACATTAACTCACGACGACCAAGAAATTGCTCCCAATCACAAGTCCGCCCCTCCTGCAAAATATAAGACCGTATCATACAAAGTTAAATCAAAATGAGGACAACCACAACGGTAGTGCTACCTAAATCAAAAAAGTTCACATCATGCTCACCCAAAAGTCTCCATATGCATTGCCACAAAACATTCCAAAACCGAGCTCAGATGGCACAACACCTTCCCTGGCTACTATGCCACACTTGCACCGTGAAGGTGGATAGCTAAGGCAAGGCCAAGCCTTCGTCCCGGACTCGAACTCTTTCACTTCAGATTCAGTTGGTCACTCCGATCTTGGTCCATATATGTATTCATTGAAGTCACACCTAGGCCACCCACTCTGAAATGCAGAACAACCATTAATAGCAATGAGTCATGGACATTTATAAAACTTAAATGAGAACAAGGATATGCTTTTTACTTACAACAGTCTTTAGGGAGCAACGAAAGAATGGTGTAAACTTATTTGGGGCCTCAATGTTTGGTCATTGAAGATACGCACGCACTCCATAATCACACACTGGAGGGTTCTTAACTCGCTCAATGGCGGCCAACTGCTTCTCCTCATAAGTCATCGGTGGAGGATTAGGTGGAGGAGGAACCCATCGTTGAAACTCATGATATGGCTTCAACACATGACTCGCATACGGGAATAGACGTATCCTAGGATCAAACTTGTCGGGCCCGTCTATCCACTGCAAAAAATAACAAGGAGTCTGCCGGGGTGGTGCTTCCCTAATCCAACAACAAGAGAATGCTCTACCCGCAGCCCCGGCACACCTAGACTCGTTTCACATAAGCCGGCACACCACATAAACAATTGGGTACAGGGGAGAGCTCGAGGCACGGGACCGTTTTCATCCCACTCTTCGGGAAAACTTCCTTTACCCCTAACAATGGCACAATAACGTGAGTTTTGGTGGCTCATGTCTACTAATCCTGCAACCAATGATATCAAAATGAACAATCACTTTCAACATATTTGCAACATTGTATTAAGCATGTAGTAAAGCAAACCTGCACTAAAGCATGTAGTAAAGAAACGTATTTTCAACATATCAATAGATGACACATTGTCTAATGAAACTTTCCCAAAGCATAACTTTCAACACATCCAACATCTAACACATCACAATTTCAAATTATTGTCAAACCCTAGCTCACCTATACATGCAAAATACGGCAAAAATAAGTGCTAAAACTGAGATTAAATAAGGGCAATACCTTCCAAGGATACAGTGATCGATTTCCCACACTATCCCCGCCACAAATCGCTGGTTAGAAGGGGGGGGCGGCCGGCGGCGGAGCTCTGCGCGGGGGCGGCGCGCGCGGAGAGAAAGGGGAGAGGAGGAGGAGGAAGAAGGGGGCCGCGCGGGCCCTCTTGACCGGCCTCGCCGCGCCGGGCGCGGTGGCGCGCGCCCCGCCGCGCCGCCGCATGTGCGCGCGCGGGGCCCGGCCCACGCCCCGGCGCGCGCGCGCGCGCGCGCCGCCGTGGCGGGTGCCGCGCCACCGCATGTGGCGCGCGCGGCGGGCGGGTGCCGCGCCACGCGCGGGCGCGGCCAAAAGGGTTAACTAGTGCAAAAAATGTTGCCCAGGGGTTATTTTTAAAAATAATTTTAAAAAAAAGGTTAATATTAAAAAATTATCCGAAGGTGGGAGGTTTTTTTTAAAAAAAAGGTGTGAAGTGAGTCACGTGGCTAGTAGGCTGGAAAGTAAGAGGTGGCTAGTTGGCTGGTTAGTGCGCACGACTGGCTTTTTCCAATAGCTATTGGAAGCCCTGGGCTCCCAATAGTCTCACACTATATATATACACACACGGTAGCACTAATCTACACCGTAGGTGTAGCATCCTATCCTACACCCAACAATAATTACTGACCAAACTGCGTAAGAATTACTGAACCAAATCGCGAGATTACTGAACCGGTGAGCATGGTTAGTAATCACAAGACTTAGTTCAGTAATTGTTAACCAGTTTGGTCAGTAATTTTTACTCAGTTTGGTCAGTAATTACTGCTAGGTGTAGAATTTTTAGATTAACACGTGTAAATATAGAGAGGGGGTGGAGAGAGAGTATATTAGGAGCACAGGGGTTCCAGCCAACCAGCCAACCAACCAACCCTGGTCCGACCAAACCCCCTTCCCCACCCGTGCATGGCATCACCTGCCCACTACCCACCTGGTTGGGCCCACCATCCACACCTTCTGCCCCGTCTTTATTTCAAAACACCCCACCTTCACCCCACGCACCCCACCACTCTCTCTCTCTCTCTCACCAGGCGGTATCGCCCCTCCATCGGTCGGCCACAGCGGCGTAGCCCCTCCACCGGCCGCATCCCACTGCGGCGGCGTCGCCCCTCCACCGGCCGCATCCACCGCGTCGACTCCGCCCTCTCCTCCCTCGTTGGCAGCGTAGATCCAGGCAGCGCGCGGCCCAGTCTAGCAGCGGCGCGGTCCCCATCCCCAGAGGAAGCTGGCTGTTGAAGTTCCCGGTGACTCGGTGCTAGCCCTGGTACACTGGCCCTTCCAAGTCCATTTGTCGGTGGCGCGGTGTCGCAAATATGAGCTTCCTAAGACTGGATCTCTTGCTACTGTGCAGGTACAAGGAGAACAGGCCACCTCACCCGCGCGGATCTGGGCTCGGCGCGGCCCGTGGGAGTAGCTCGCCGACGACTTGGGGCGTGGAGGCTGCCTCCCTGGCCAGCCACAGCGCGGAGGCATTTTCCCCGACAAGCGGCAACGCGCAAGTTGCCTGCCTCGGCGAGCCACAGCGCTGGAGGCCTCCAACCCGGTGGTCAGCGGACACGAGCTTGAGCAGCGGGGGACGCCGAGCTGCCGTCGTGCTGGCACCAGGCTCCGGTCGGCTCGTCCTGCTCCTCCTCGAGGGGCATGCAGCGGTGGGTGCCCGCCGGCTCGGGCCGTCCTCGCCTGATTTCCCCCCTCCCCTTTGCACTTATTTGACGATCTGCTTCCCCTTTCTTGTTTTCCTTTTTTTATATTTTTCTTTTTTCTTTCGTTGTATTATATGCTTCTTTTTCCAAAAATGTTTTTCCTTTGTCCCAAATATATGCTTCCATCTTTTTCCTTCCTCGATGCTTTGCTCAGGCTGTCCGCACCGGCGTACGCAACCGGACGCCAAAAGTAACTGCAGTTCGATTTTACCGTTTATTTCCCCGCAGCGGGGGACGGTAAAAGGCACGGAATCGTTCGGTTCGCCTGCCCCGACGCCATTCGTAGCGCTCTCTCCGGACGGACGCTACGACTCCTCGTGAGAGCCGCACCCAACCACCAGCGCCTCCCGCCCGCACTTGGAGTCTCGAAGACGAGGCGCCGTGGGACCTCCATGGCCGCCACCGGCATCCGCGAGAGCCGGGAAGCGCGCGCGCCGCGCGCGCAAGCCGGCCCCCAACGCCCTCGCCTCGCGAGCACCTCAGCCAGGGCCCGTCCGCCGCTGGAGAGAGCTGCGCCCACCTTTGTCGATGCAGACGCCGTGTCCGAGGCGACGGCGAGGAAGAGGAGTTCGGATCTCGTGCGCCTTCGCTCGCCCGAGCTCCAACGCCGGGAGGTGGAGTAGCACGCGTCAAGACACTCCGCACCGTCGACGACCTACGTCGGCCGCCGCCCCCGTCGCTCCGCCTCCCCTCGCCGCCGCCTCCCCCCGTCGCTCCGCCTCCTCGCCGCCGCCTCCCCCCCGTCGCTCCGCCGACGAGGGAGGAGGCCGCGGCCGCCTCGCTCCGGCGCGGGAGCCGCCGCGAGGGGAGGGGAAGGAGTTCCGCCGCCTGGAGCCCCGCCGCCGGCGTGGGGAAGGGCCGGTCGCCATGGATCCGACCGCCGGTGGATGCGGCCACGTGCGGGGTGAAACGGGCGACGGGTCGCGGGGGTAGGTGGGGACTGGGGGAGGAGGAGAGAGTGGAGAGGGGGGAGGAAAAAAAAGTACGCGTGGGGCCATATCTGGTAGTTGATATGGAGTTTGAGATATAGAGGTTGACGGGTGCGGAGAAACTGGAACTGAACTGAAAGTTTTGGATGACTAGGCGGGAAT
This sequence comes from Cenchrus americanus, assembly GCA_947561735.1. Lineage (NCBI taxonomy): Eukaryota > Viridiplantae > Streptophyta > Magnoliopsida > Poales > Poaceae > Cenchrus > Cenchrus americanus. Next base: position 198,398,999 of record OX387242.1, read on the forward strand.
ATTCGTTTTAGAGGTTGAGTTTGGAGGTCGACGAGTGCGGACAGTCTCATGGCCGGACTTTGACTGTTGCTGCTCTTCATCATTGCAGGGGAATTGTAGTCATACATTGCTAATGTTAGGGAGCTGGACGTGGAGGCCATCCATAGTTCCTGTTCCTCACCCTCGCATGAACCAAAACGCCTCTATGTCCGGCCATCGAGCCGCATTTTTTTGCAGGATCTCCAATTAGTCGTGTTAATCTGCACGATTCTATGATTGAATTAACATGAATGTATTGGTTGTGCTCCTAGAACTGTCCTACAATTTTGTGCCATATGCGCTCATGAAATTCTTGTCCATGAATGCAAATGTGATGCTTATACGATGGTTCTCTCTAGTTTATATGACTATGTGTGTCGAACTCCGCGTCAAGCATTTGTTGAATGGGCTTCTGTTTTGATCATAGAAATTCACTTTTATGACAAGAATTTTAAAGTTTAGAGGAAAAGGAAATCAAATTGGTTTCTATGACTCGGACGTTAGGTTTATATGACTAGAATTCTCTTGTGAAGATGTTTGTATAATGGTTGTCACTTGTTTATATGACTGTCAATACATTAAAATTTAAAATTATGTGGTTGCATACGTCATGTTTATATCACTGCATGTGTCAGGTGCATCAAAAGGCATGTATCGGTTCTATCCACTTGTATTCAAATTTCAAATATAAAAAAACGAGTGACTCAATATTTATATGGTTGTGTTCTTTTAGAAAAGCAGGAAAGTTGCAAGTGGAAGAGGAGCTCTAAGTTCTAGAACAGAATGGAAAAACATCATTTTCGTTGCTTGTTCTTAATCTCGTATTTGTAATGTGTGGTTCTAACAGTTAGGTTTTTTTGAGATTATACATACACTTGTGCTTGAGCATAGATATTATTTTGCGTGTAAATTCCATATTTATATGATGGTCCTCACTAAATTGTATGACTGAGTTTGAATTTCGAGATCATATATACGCGTGTGTTTGAGCATAGATACTCTTGTGCATGAAAATGTGATGGTTCTCACTAATTTGTATTATTAGCAACACTGCTTTCTATGGTCCTTTGTGTCGAGCTTGTGTACGATACAAATTTCATGTTTATATGATGATCCTCATTGGTTTATAACGATGAGATGTTCCATGCATTTTCATGAACCTACGAGTATCACATATGATGAGATGCATTTTTATATGATTTCATCATGTTGCTTCCGTGGCATAATTTAAATTTCTATGCTCATGTCATTGTGTTTCTATACTCGAAAAATGACAAGTTAAAAATCATCTCGGCAGATCATAAATTTTTTCCTATAAAAAGGTGTTGGTTTATGTACCAAGATGCATAGGTTTCTATGATCCGGACTACAAGTTTATTCACATGGATTCAAATTATGTTGACATCTGGTTTCTATGATCCGGACTACAAGTTTATATGACTCGAATGTCAAGTTTCTATGACCCGGATGGTAGGTTTCTATGAGCCGCGACATAGATGTTGTTCAAGTCATAGAAACTTGTTTTTGGGATTAGGATCATACAAAGCCCGTCGCCTGGGTTCAAACATACAAACATGTCGTTTCGGTCGTAGAAACCAGTCATCCGGGTCTGAGAAACATGTTGTCGCAGCCTCACAGGTCACAGAATCTTGTGGTCCGGGCCATAGAATCTTATCATTACGGATCATACAAACCTGCAGTTCTGACAAACATGTCGGCTGGGTAATACAAACATGTAGTCTGGGTCATACAAACCTGTCGTTCGGCCATCTATGGTCATATAAAATTTTGAATTCAAAAAAAAATATTCACAATGGATCTCAAATTGTGCATAAAAATGTCACGAATCTTATGGTGAAAACCGTTTCTGAATTGGAATCTCGTGTGAAGAATTATCGCAAAAAAATGAGAAATGGTGGGTTCGCATGCATGCATGCATCAAGTAGCAGGGATGGGAAGGTGGGAAGCTTTTTTTTTTAACAAAGGTGGGAAGTGGGTCACGTGACTAGTTGGCAGGAAAGTGAGAGTTGGCTAGTAGGCTGGCTGCGCGAGACTTCCAATATATTGGAATCCCTGGGCTCCCATTAGTCTCAATATATATATACCTGTGTGCATCTTAAGTAGACAATGCACCCAGCCAACCTGGTAGAACCAACCCCTCCCTACCGTAGCCCAAAAGCTTCTTATTTTCTTTTTTTCCCATCTCACGTTATCTCTCCTTTTCTCCCATTCGTTTTAGCCACCACGGAATGCATCGCGAGATCCAAGCCGAACCAGCGGCAGCGCGCGGGCCAGCACGAGCTCCGGCAATTTGGCGACAGTACCAATGGAGTGAGGACCCTAGGCGAGCTCCCCCGTCGGGAGTTCCAGTGTGAAGCCCCTTGCCATGAGCCACAACATCCACTTTTTCCGTTCCGATCCGGATCTCAGCCGCACATGAGAGGATGGGGCGCGGCGAAGGTCGTAGCGAGCTCGGCCCGTTGGGAGCGGCGACGCACGGCACCCGGTCAACATTCCACCAAGGAGCAGCGGTGGCGGCGCCCTGCCGTTCTGCGGTGCCGACCACGACGGTGACGGGCGCGTGGCCCCCTCGACCCGCCCCGCTACGACCCGTCACGCGCCGCCCCGTGTACCTCGCCGTGGTGGGCGGCGGGCCCGCGGGCCTCGCGGTGGCGCAGCGTGTGGCGGAGGCCGGACTCTTTGGGCGTGTTTGATACGCCGGCTCTGGAAGGCTCGGCCGGCGAACCGGGCTCGGCCGGCCCGCAGCTCGGTCGAAAGGTCAGAGGGTTTGTTTGATGTTTTTGCTCCAACTGAGCCTGGCTGAAGCCTTTTTCTTGTTTGATTCGCAGTGTGGAGCCTGGCCAAAGGGCAACTAACTGCAACTACCAATGTGTGATTGTGTTTGATTCGGGCCGAGCTTAGTTCGTGCAACCTTGCATTTCATAGGAAGAGAAGAAGGTAGCAGTTGGTGGTTACATTACTAATTACAAAACAACATTACAAGGGGCCAAATAATTACAGAGAGGTGACATAAATGAACATAAGCAACCCTAAAATAATAATAAACTCGATAATTGTTATGAAGAGCAGGCACAATTTACCAATACTAGGCAAATGCGGACCGATTTTAGGAACATCTCCTTCAACAGAAACAACAGGTTCACCGGTGAACTCTAGATAAGAAGCAATTGCCTCTTCTTTGCGCTTGAAGCTCTTGTAGCGAGCCAGTGGAAGGCAAGAACTGTTGATGACATGCTACCCAATTTTGATAAACCCCGAGGCTTCCGACCTCTCGTACAATACATACCACGTCATTGCTCCTTCAAAACCAAAGCAACAAAGAGTTTAGAAGCATAATGGAGATAAAAATATTGCCTCAGATATAGGAGATCAATGGGTACATGTGAACCATGGAAACGTCAAATTCACATGGTCCATAGTTGAATACTTGGACCATGGATGAATTTGACGTTTTCATGGAATGCATGAAAAAATAATCATAGATCATATCATCATAGGCTAAAAGATAGGAAAATGTGGCCTCAGGTAAATAAATCAGTAGCAAATGTTTCATGGCAGCCATGGAACCATGTGAGAGGTCCAGCCCCCGCTTGAGAAACATGGGCATGGACGTCTCACATGGTTTGATGGATGTCATGATAGATAAATGGTGAACAGGATCATCATCGGCCTGACAGTGCAACAGGAACATGCAAAAGTGGCCTCAGACTACTTGAACTTGGAGCAAAAGTGAAACAGAAGTTTCATGGCAGTCATTGAACCGGGGGACACATCCATCCCAAGTTTGGAAACATGGGCATGGATGTCTCTCACGGTTTGATGAGAGACATGAGTAATATATAAGCTCCAGTCATCATAGGCCAAAAAAAATGAAAGAACAGAAAATATTTGCCTCTGATTATATGTTTTTCAATCATATGACATGGACTTGGAGCATAATGGCTACTGGTGGACAGTAGGAAACATAAGTATAAGCAGAAGAGTACAAACATAAGTATAATGGCTACTGGATAACAAGCCCAAAAGGTGAACACATAACAAGCACAGAACCTTGTCAACCATGTGACCATGGGACACGTCGATCCCAAGTTTGGAAACATGGGAATCGACGTGTCACATGGTCAGATGGGAGACAAGAGTAGGGATAACTGGTAGACTACAAGAAATAACAGCATCAAGTTCCTCACAAGGCCATGTCATCATTTATGGGGTACATGGAATCATCATAGGCAAATTTTATAACCCAGCCAAAAAGGTCAACAGATAACAAGCACAGATATAACTGAATCAGGAAAACATGAACACAAATGAAACAGACAGTAGCAAAAATGACAGAAACAGAAAATGGCAGACAACAAAGAACAAGGACGAAGCATCAACACATTCGCTATCGAGGAAGCCAACAGAGGCTCCAATTACATAGTTTTGCTCACATTGAGTGAGCCAAATGTAGTTTTCACTCACATAAAGTGAGCCAAAATGTAGTTTCTTTAGTTAGCCACAATCCCACTAACTAAACCAAAAGGTCAGCCCTCCACCATGCAAAGGTTATACCCAAAATATACATCACCATCTAGACAGGTGCTGGTCAGCCACTAACCATGCACAGATTCTAGCCAAAATATACATCAGAAAAGAGAGAGGCTAGCACAGAACTACATGCAGTAGTTCTTGGCAAGATAGGTCCTCAACCATATGGCCCCGTGTGGGCTTGACATCCGCACAAAACCGCTAAGCGGTGGCCTTGTGCTCAAGTAGGAAGGTGTAGGCAACAATCAAGGCATCGGTCTTGAACTCGGTCATTTCCATGACAAGAAGATAGAGGTCCGGGTCAACATGTGCGCACTCGTCTTGATCATAGCATTGGCAACATTGTTGATAGCATCATTCATGTTAGTCATCATTAGGATCTCTTCTTCGGTGAAAGTGCCCCTCTTCCTCTTACCACACACACTTTCGGACACCGTAACAAAGTGGTCTTGCCACACTCAAAGGTAGTTTTATCCCTATCGGCCTCCCCGCTTAAGCCCCACACTATCTTCCTCCAGCTTTACGGTCGGACTATCCGCCTTGTTGACACCCAAAGGTTCATTAGAACCTAAGGCAAACCTATCGCTTGCCAAGGTACTACCAAAGAGAGTCTCCAACTCAAAGTAGAACCTAATTGGAGTGTTAAGGTACTCGCATCCTTAGGGTGGTCCCGAAGAGAGGGCACACGCTTAGAAGAGAGAAGCACACGGTTAAGAAGAGGGGCACAGAAAGAGATTCTTCAGACATGGTTAGGTACCTTGCAATGACCTAGGTAGTGGTCTTGTTCTAGCATTATGGCACAAGTATCTTCATCAAATGATGCCCCACTAAGTTCCTTGAGCCTAGCTATCTTAGACCACTTCTGCTTCCACTTCCTCAAGTGATTGTACACCTGAGTTGCACTAATAGGCGCCCACTGTACTCAGTAACTAACCTAGCTACTGCATTAACATCTTTATCCTTGTAGGTCTTGTCAGTCTTAGACCCATTACTAACAATCTGGGCCATCCTCCTGAGGACAAACCCTGAAGTGTTGTTATTCCACCTCATAGGGCCCGCCCGCCCCGCGGCGGGGCGGCCTCGGCATCTACCGGGTCTACAACAAAGAGGGACGGCTATGTTGACAAGCAGCTACAAACCCCTCTTGGGCATCAAGGTCAATTGCGGACATCCTATCATTATAAAAATTAGGGAATGAACAATAATTGCAGCTCAATAAATCAATCAATTACCGAATAAGAAATGTTTGGTCTCGTACATAGCATGCGAAAATACATAAATGTTACACTACATTAGTTCCATGTCCAGGGTCTACCAAATTATTTTACACATCCATAAAATGCAAAGTAATCAAGTCCTAGAAGAACCCCTAGCAGCCCACATAGCATTGCAAATCTCCTCCCTACCGTACACCATTGCGGGTTCCTCTAGAGGCGCTTCACCAGGATCATCATCGGCTCGAGACACCGGAACCCTTCCTCAACCGGAACAACGAGTCCAACCCAAAACCAATTATCCGGTTGTGTAATATGCAAGCAGGCTTGCACAAGTTTAACTTGTGTCCGGTAAGTGTGGAAAGATTTGTTGTCTATAATTCGAACCTCCCTTTAAGTGCACCAAAGGCCCTCTCCACCGTCACCCTTAGTGAAGAGTGTCTAAGGTTGAATAGCTCTCTTGCATTGGTGGGTTGGTTTGTGCTTGAAAACTCACTCAAGTGATACCTAACCCCCCTAAATGGAGGTAAGAAGCCGCTCTGCATGAATATCCAAAGCATCTACCGAGGTAGTAATGACCTACAATTAGTGGAGAATTAGTGTGGAAGTGTGGAATGTGTGAAAGTGACCATAAGTGCATGTACTAGCTAATGCAGTTACCTGCTGGGACTGTGAACCCATCATTTCTGGCAATGGCATTAGCCAAAATTAGTGCATCATGGGCTGACCCTTCCCAGCCAGCTAGAACATAAGTGTTTTTTAGATCAAAGTTCACAGCAGCCATAACATTCTGTGTGGGGTTGGACTTCCTACTCCTGAAAGCTTGTTGCATGCGTCTAGGCACCCTTGCCAACACATGTGTGCCATCAATGGCACCAATGCATTTCTACAGAGATTAACATGAACAGATGAACATGTGTGTCAAACTTAAGGACATATGTGCATGTGTTTCAATCACATAGATATGACTTTACCTTTAGATAAGGGAACCATCTGTGGCGGCCTACAATCTTAGGGTGTGTGACAGTGCTTGGAGGCTTGATCATGTCGGCCCTTAATTCACCAATGGCAAACAACACTTGGTGGAAGATTCTCGCTCACGGCCTCAATGGGCCTCCTAAAGAATTGATGAACTACCCTAAACCTCACATTGTGTCCAACCACAAAAACAAACATTGCCACCGCTCCTCCACAGACAACCTAATGTCTCGGGAACAAGTTTTCTCGCTCCTAAGAAGGTTGCACAAAGTAAAAAAGGGGACTCTTTTCATGCGTAACATGGCAATGCATTCTATATCATTGTAGTTGTACAACATCTCGAGTGTCCTCTCGTCTATGCCTCTCGGCTTCGGTCCTAGGGCCATAAGGAATTGGCTCATGTCTTCTAACACGTCTAAGCCTATTAAGCACAAAGGAAACCATCACAACAACCATGGCAGCCGCTTGCCTAGCCATCGCATCATGTTCGCATTTTCAGCCATCTACAATGCATTACAAATGTATAAGCAAATTAAGTAGACCCTGGCTGGCCTCTGAATGTAAGTGCAAGCATTCAAACATCATCAAAAGGCACGGCTGCAACGCAAATATTGCCTCCCAGTGCGCATTGGCTAGTCACCATCGACCATTCATATCGCAAAGGCAAAAACAGTAACAAGATAACTGAAATGAACACTGTAACAGAGCAATAACAACGATATAGGAACAAATACGTCCAAGATTTATCATCACAAAAGGAAGGAACAACAAACAACACATAGATCTGAGCAAAACATTGAATGGTGTAACGAAAGGGGGAGATGTGGATTTACCTCGGTAAGGCCAGAAGGGGAACAGAAGGAGATGGGAAGGAGGTAGCAGATCTGGACGGGGGAAGCACAACGACCCACGGATCTACGACCAAGAACACCACCTAGCCGGAGAGGAAGAGGAAGAAGACCGCCTCGCCGGAGAGGAAGAGGAAGAAGACCGCCTCGCCGGAGAGGAAGAGGAAGAAGACCGCCTCGCCGGAGAGGAAGAGGAAGAAGACCGCCTCGCCGGAGTCCGTCGGAGAGCCGCGCCGCCTGGACGCATCCACGCGGGGAGACGGACGAGGAAGCCCGGGAACACCACGGCCGCGCCGGCAGCGGAGCTTACCTCGACGACGGAGCTTCTACGGGAGTGGACTGTGGAGAGGAGGAGAAGAAACCGAGGGAGGGAGGAGGGGTGGTATATGTAGGCCATGGATTTCGCCCGGCAAGAAGCGCGCGCGGAAGTTTCACCTTCCCCGCGCGAGCCCGCCTCGGCTCCCGCCGTCGCCCAAGATTCGCCCCCGCGCGCGCCGTCAGAGCCAGGCCGAGGAGGAACGAGGGGAGGGGGGGCGTGCGGCGCGAGCCGGGAGAGAGGGGAAAATGGCCGCCGCAGCCCTGGCTCCCAGCTAGGGTTTGCATATCAAACAGGCGCAAATGGCCCTAGCGGGCCTGGCCGGCCTTTTTTGGCCCGTATCAAACAGACCCTTTGTGTGCGCGATCGACCCCGTCCCCGACGCTCGTGTGACCATGGGCCTCTCCCACTACCACGGCATCGTGTGGCCATCGGCGTGTTCGTCTTCATTGGTGACGCCCCGCGCCAAGTCGCTCGACGACGTCCAGGAGCGCATGGCGCCGCGGCTCAGGCACCTGGGATACGCGTCTGGAGCGTCGAGGAGGACGAGCGTGGCGTCATCCTCATGGGCGGGTTGCTGCAGGTTCTGCAGTTTTGTTCCCCTGGGTGTGCTCCTAGATTTTTTTTTCAATTTTAAACCTCAAACTCTAATGATTTGGTCTCGGTTGCAGCTGGCTACCATTTGTGATATGCACTGTTGATGGCAGCGGTGATTCCATTGGTACGATGCTATGAACTACGCCACACTGCTAGATTTTTTTGATTGCTTATTTCTGTATCAGTTTCTTCTTTCTAGAATGCACTATACCGAGTGCACATCATAGAATTTTTTGAGGATTTAGTTTGGTAATTATGTGACTTTTTTTGTTAGTAACAGGTTACTTTGGCAGCACAATTGGGTTTGTTGTTTGCTTTTAAGTATTAGTAGTCATAGCATTGCACACACGAGAGTGCTTTTTCATGTGTGCGGCTTCACCTGTGAGTTATTCTAATTGTAATTAGGCTACTGCTCTTGTTGCAATTGGAGGATACCTAGTGTAGTCATAGTTGTGGGTTATCCTAGTCAGGGGTGGAGCCACCCTATCGGCGGGGTGGGGCGGCCGCCCCAGCTACCGTCGTGCACATCTTACAACCCTCTAACCTCCTATGATCAATACTCATCTGTTTCTGACAATTTAACATCGATGATCATAGTTGAAGACGAGGAAGAGTGAGTTCTTAGGATGATCGTAGCGTGGGAAGAGTGAGCTGAAGATGAGTATATGCCATTTAGTTTCTCACTAGAAACCACCCCACCTCTAAATTTTTTTCTGGCTCCGCCACTGATCCTAGTTGTAACCGGGATACCAACCTTGTTGCAATTGGAGGACTGTCTCAATTGTAATTGCTCTAATTCTAATTTACACTGCACCTATAGTGTATTCGTAATTGTCGGTTATCCAAATTGCAACCAGACTACTATTCCTGTTGTAATTAGATAATGCCAACGGTAATTGCTTCAATTCTAACTTAGTCTTCACATGTATTGCAATTGAGCCTATATACTTGTTGTAATTGGCTCATGGCACCTTTTCAGTTTGGTTTAATTAAAAAATATTACTGTAATTCAACTGACCTATGACACAACTTGTAATTGGTTTAAATATATTATTGCAACTGTTCTATATATGGCACAAGTTGCATTTTGATTTATTTTGGTTTTTTTATCAGAGCTTTAGTCCACACATTCATATGTATTGCAATTGAGCCCATATACAAAGTAACGTAGTAATTATTTCAGTAGTTTGGTTGCAACTTGCTCATGGCACCTTTTTTTAATAATAGATAGAACCACATGCGCTACCAGTTATATGTTGATTTTTTTAATATATGGAGACCTATCATCTAGGTCATAGAATCCTGTTGTCGTAGCCTCGCGGGTCATAGAATCTTGTAGTCCGAGTCATAGAATCATATCATCCCGGATCATACAAACCTGCAGTCCGAGTCATATAAACTCATAGTCCAGATCCTACAAACATGTCGGCTGGGTAATACAAACATGTGGTCGGGGTCATATAAACCTGTCGTCCGGGCATCTATGGTCATATAAAATTTTGAATTCAAAAAATCAAAAAAAATATTCACAATGAATCTCAAATTGTGCATAAAAATGTCACAAATCTTATGGTGAAAACCGTTTCTGAATTGGAATCTTGTGTGAAGAATTATCGCGGAAAAACTAAAAAGTGAAAAGATGAATCTGATGCATGTATGCGTCAGGTTGGAGGTTGGTGGGAGGTGGCACGTGGCTGGTTGGTTGGTTGGAGGGAGATGGAGGTGGGCACGTGGCTGGTTGGACCGCTGCCTGGCTGAGGCTTGGATCTGCATGCATGTATGCGTCAGGTTGGAGGGAGATGGAGGTGGGAGGTGGCAGTGGCTGGTTGGTTGGTTGGAGGGAGATGGAGGTGGGCACGTGGCTGGTTGGACCGGTGGCTGGCTGAGGTTTCCAATAACTATTGGAAGCCCTAGGCTCCCAATATATATATGTGTGTGTGTGTGCGCGCGCGTGTGTTGTAAAAAACACAGTGGAGAAATTTTGGTTTATAAAGGAGGGCGCCAGGGCGACAGGAGCGCCGGGCGTCAAAAGTCAACAGAAGGGGAAGCCGAGCACCACCGGGTGAAATTGCTAAAAAACAGAGCATTGGTGAAGAGGCCCATATGCTCATATCCAACATCACTACAAGGGCCACAAAGCACTTTGGGCCAGATGATAGACGGCCCATGATTTGGAAATCTTTTTTTTTTTTGCTTTTGAGAATATGGATTGGAATTTGGAAATCTTTATTTTGCACGGACTCACTGCCGCCGTACGACCGGGAGGTTCAAACAACCGAAAATTCAAACCTCAATCTGCCCTTCGCGCCAAAACCTCTGAAGCCGGCGCACTGGAGACAAGCATATGCGACTTGCAAAACCAACCAACCTTCGTCACAGCCACAGGTGGCAGCGGCCAAGGGCCAATTGCAGCCAACGCGATCGAGAATGATGTAGGAAATACGAACAGCTATACGAGCAATAATACAAGGCCGGGTCAAGGGATGCAAAATAACCAAATTCCCATCAAGCAGGCCCGTCCCTAGGGGGAGGGCAGCCTGTGCGACGCCTATGGGAACATGAGGCTCGGGTCTATGAGAGTATCAAGTGTATAGAGTATTGCAGTTTGAGCAGAGTGTCTGACTGGCACCGCTGCAGTGCGAAAAATGAAATAAAATGGTTACATGATTACATCTTCCTCGAAACAGAGGGCAAGCATAGTTATTGAAATCTGCAGTGTTGTGCAAGAGCCAAACAGATTTGCATCCACAACAGGTTGACTGTTTCTCTGCGAATTTAAAATTTTTCCGCTGTTTTAAGGAGTTGAGATCAAAACTGATCTGGTATAGCCTTCTTTCTCATATGCTCTGGTGTTTGTACGTACGTTGGGAACATAGAAATTGAAGTACTACTGTACATGTATAGAAATAATATTAACTAAAAAGATACTTGCCTCTGCCCTCCGTTTAGTGAATTCTTTCCCATATGTTCTTATCACTTAATCTAACGACAACCTTTCTAATATGGCTAATCTTCATAAGTTCTTCACTGCATTGGTTTCCTCTGCGGCCCTGCCTAAGCTCTTCTATGAGTTCGTCTGCAGTGTCCAACAAACATAACTCCTCAAGGGTTGTAAGGTGCTCAATGCCATCAGGGAGGCTGTTGAGTTCTGGGCAGTCTGAAAACACTAGCTCGGCAAGGTTTTCCAGTGCACCTTCTATTTTCACTTGGTTCAGATGTGGAGCATCGCACACTCTTAGTTGCCGGAGTCTAGGAAAAGACAATGCTGCACAGAAATTCAGTTTCTTTCCATCATAAGCCTTTGAAAGGTCAAGAAAGCATAAATTACGCAACACCGCAAAACTAGCGAAGGAGTCTTCATCAAGTTTGGAGGATATCAGAGACAGGCGAGTGAGGTTGTGAAGGTGCGACCAGGATGAGAGAATCTGGCGCATCCTATTCTTTTCCAGCTGCCCTTCCAGTTCAAGGATAGAAAGAGTTTGTGGCAAACGGAGTGCTTCCATTGGTAACACTTCATTTTCGTTTGATGCAGCAATTGACAGATGAACAAGATGGCTCATGTTCAAGATAGCACTGCACAAGTTGGAGGAGTGCTCACTCTTCAAATCACAAACTGCGAATGTTCTTAACTCTGTCAAGGTAGCAACATCACATAAAGTCTCTCTGATTGCTTTAACATTCTGCAGAGCCCGAAGACTGGTCAAATTCCCTATGCCTCTAGGCACCTTGACTCCATCATAACGGCGAAGATTTCCTTCTATGAGCACTGCACATGCGTACAGGAACCTGAGCTTCTTTAGCTTTGCTACATTCTTCGGTAAATATAGTAGACAAGTGCCCAATGCATCGAGTACTACTAAGTTTTGTAATCTTCCTACAGCCTCTGGTAGAATTTCAATTCCAGTATTTCTAAGACCCAAAAACCGCAGATTAAACAAGCTGAAGACCTCATCAGGCAGCATCTTGAGTTGAGTACCTTGCAGATCCAATGTTGACAGCATTGAAGAGGCAAGGATAGGCCTCAGCAAATCAATATCGATGTAATTCGTAAAAACATGGATTGCACGAAAATTTGCTGGACCAGATTGACTCAGAGGTCCAATATTGGAGCTCTGTATTGACAACCGACGTGTGCCGTCTACTGAAAATGTCCAAGAGCCCTCGTATATACCGAAGCATTCTTTTTCTGCTCTGTCAAGGGCAAGCTGACGGACGGCATCATGCATCCGGCAACATTTCACTCGTCCAAACCCATTCTTCTTCACGACTTGAAGTAGGCTTCTATTTACAAGCTCATTTAAGCATCTCTCTGCCACTTCCTCCATTGTTTGATTCTCTTTTTCCTCGATAAATCCAGCAGTAATCCAGTGCCTTATTAATCTCCTCCTCTTCATTTCGTAGTCCTCTGGGAATATTGCACAATGTAAGAAACAATTCTTCAGCTCAAATGGAAGGTCTTCTAAGCTGACTTTTAGAATCACATCAACACCAGGAATCACATTTTTACTTGACTGCAACTCTAAATCCTCATAAACAATTTTCCATGATGAGTAAGATGTGGGTTTGCAAGATAGTAGGCGGCCTATGCACGCAATAGCAATAGGTAAGCCTTCACATTTCTGTAAAACTTTTACAGCCAAATATTCCAACTCTGAGGACATCCTTTTGTCATCATTATTCTGAAAAGCTAGCTTGCGAAAGAGGTTCCAAGAGTGATCTTCTCCAAGCGGCTCCAACTTAATTGCACAATCACTAGTTGCCAACAATGCAACCTCATGTTTTCTTGATGTGAGAACAATTCGACTGGTACTGTTACTCGGAAAGACATCCATGATATTGATCCACACACCCTTCTCCCAAACATCATCTAGAATCAAGATATACGTTTTACCTTCAAGATAGAATCGTATGACCTCAACTAGGCTTCTCATTTCCATGCTCCTAGCATCAATCGAGATGTCGAACTCTCTAGCAATCTTGATCACAAGTCTTCGACTTGGTAAGTCTTTGACACTGTTACCCAAGCAGTAGTATCAAAATCTTCCTTGACAATCTTGTAGACACGTTCAACCAAAGTAGTTTTCCCTACTCCACCCATCCCCCAAACTGTAACGATTTTCCTGTGCCTTCCTTCCAAATCACCTACTAGCCATTGGGTGAGCTTAACTACATTATCTTCAATACCAACCAGGTCCTCTTCCCTAGCAAAACTCAAAGTTTGATTGGCAGATCTCTCCAACACTTGTGGCGTCACATAAAGTTCCCTCTTTTTTGCCGCATCTTCAAGCTCAGCGTTGATATTACGGAGCTTGAGAGCTAGACGACGCCAAATCATAGCATGCTTGATCCACTTCTTAATCCTTGTTGCCAATACTCCATGCTTGCAGTCCTCTAGTCTGTATGTGAACTCATCAACAACATCCTCGGTCCGGAAAGCTAGATCTCGAACCCTCCTGACGAAGATGCTTGTGGTCTCGTTGGCATCTTTGAACTTCTCCGAGTCACGCAGGTAGGCCCTCATGATCTCCAGCTCCGCTTCGGCTTTGCGGATCTCACCAAAGAGACCCTTGAGGGCAGAAGCTTCCTTGCCAAGCAGGGATGCACCGTAGGTTGCCGCCTCGATCGCCAAGGCTGCAGTAAGCTTGCCGATCAGGACTCCCACAACAGCCTCCGCCATGGTGGTGGTTGGTTGAGCTTGCTTTCAGCCAGATCGTTGAGCGCAGGAATCCCTCAACGCTCCACAATTATTTCCGGCTCATCCCTTTCCTCATCCGTCCAGAAAAACCAGAGCACAAATCTGCAGTCTGAATTCGACAAATCAGCTCAATCTCCATTCTGACTGATGAATTAAAGGTGACGGAGTGTTACCGGATTAAGGGAAGGCGACAAGCGTGCGTCGCAGTCTTGCAGATCCGGCCTTGTGGAGTCGTGGCCAGCATCGACGGGCAACGATGCCGCAGCAAGAAAGAGGATGATGGACAGGGAGTGAAGTCAACGACTGGACTGAGAGGGATTTTTTTATTTTAACCTTTTTATAATCTAATATTTTAAAAATAACACACACCAAGCTATATTTCCAATAAATAGCTCTATTGGTCGCGACAGGCTCCGTGGCCCAAATAATACTTAGGGGCCCTTTGACAGGGCTTTTCCAAGTGCTTCTCCACCGGCTTCTATATAAGTCATGCCAAACACCTAACAAAAATAGAAAAAGTCTATATCACCCCTCACCTATGGGGGCTGGATTACATAACCCCCAACCCATGAAACGATCTATATCACCCCCCAAACTTTGCAAAACGGGTCAAATTACCCCTATAACAGTTTTGAAAAATCATAGTAAATCACAGAAAAATCATAAAAAGAAAAATCCAATTGTGTTGGACTAAAAATGAGTAGATCTACACAATGAACATATAATATTGTATACTTTAGTATATTTTTATACATCTATGAAGAAAAACATGGATCTAAAGCTACACACAAAATTGTACTAAAGCATTCCATATTATATGTTCATTGGGTAGATCTACTCATTTGAAATCTAACACAATTTGATTTTCCATTTTATGAATTTTCCGTGATTTACTGTGATTTTTCGAAACTGCAGTAGGGGGTAATTTGACCCATTTTGCAAAGTTCAGGAGGTGATATAGACAGTTTCATAGGTTAGAGGGTTATGTAATCCAACCCCCATAGGTGAGGGGGCGATATAAACTTTTTCCAACAAAAAAAGGCTTCCAACTTGAAACTATGGAGAAGTCATTTTGCAATTTGTACTACGGAGGTGAAGCCAAAAATAGTGGATTCCCACGGCTTCTTCCCCACATGTGACATGAAAAATACAGAGAAGCCACAACCACAGCCATTTTGCCAAACACTTAAAATGGCTTTAGCTTCAACAAAGAAGTCATTTTATCATTGCAGCCACAGCTCTGTCAAAGAGGCCCTTATACTTGCGCCACGCCACATGAAGCGGCATGACTAATGTATATGGTGGCGTTGGAAAAATTGCAGCTTATGTGGCAGACTGGGTCGTACCAAGCTTACTGGTGCGCCTCTAGCGCTTACTCATTAGTACGTACTGATTGATACCTCCTCCCACTTGCATTTAGTTGTGTTTATCTTTTTTTTTAATTAGCAAATGAGCTCCTAAATTTGTGAAACTCGAGATATATAATTTATATAGTGCATACGTTCCATTTTAACTATGTACACTCCAAATCATGGTGTATAAAATGATAAATCTATTTTTGAAATTGACTGAGTGTTTCTAGATCAATACATGAAAATTGCTAAGTCTGGAAATAGAGTCAACTTAACTAGTCAACTTCGGGCATAACTTTTTGAGAAATTTTACACTAAGACCTTAAATACTTTTGGGCTACAAGTGAATTTGGATGTTCATAGGTGTAACATCCTTGAATTTGTTTGTATGTAAAAATACGGGATTTCAAAAATTTGCTATGAAAATGTGTGCTTATGAAACCATTAAGGATGTCTTCCTTTTCCCTTCCCTAAAATCCTAGATTTTATTTTAAGTCAATCAACAATTTTAGGACTTAAAATGCTAGTGTGAGAAGATGGATTTTCATTTGGGCTTTATTTGGATTTATTTGTGTGGATTCAAATTTGAATTGAATCAAATAGAAAATAGGGTATGGACAATTAGGAAACCTTTTTACCCTCTCGTGGGCCGTCAACCTCGCTTTCAGCCCGCGCCCCCTTTCAGCCCATGTGCGGCCCACCAACGAGCAGCCGACCTGCCGGCCAACTCACCCCGGGCGTGAGGCACTGCCATGCGGGACCCACCCGTCGGGCCTCCACGTCGCCCCCGTTCTTCCTTCTCCTTTTCCCCCTTTCCACTGTCTTCTCTCTCGCATCGCGCCGCCGTGGACAAACCGTCAGATGCTTCCACGCGTCCCGAGTTGCTCACCGTCGTCCGCTCTACCTACCCCCGCCTATAAAAGTATCGTCGCGGTCCGAGTCTCGTACCCTAGCCAGTTAGGGTTTCCACTTTCCCAATCCGCCACCGGTGACGTCAAGGAGGAGCAGGAGGCGGGGAGGAGTCCGTCCGTGGGAGCGCGCCGTGTTCGCCGAGCCGGAGCCGTTCGGGAGGGAGGAGCCGGACGGGTCGTCGCGCACATCTTCTTCCTCTGCTTCCCCTGCACCCCACCGTTGTCTCAATCCACACCGACGAGCACGCACCACCCCTCTTCACTAACGCTTGCACTATGGCCCATGGCCACAAAGGTGAGAACGAGCTTCCCCGCCCTTCTGTGGATGCCCCGACCTTCGAGCCGAGGGGGAACGCCGCCGTTCGCCACCGCGCCGCCGCGCTCGCCGCTGATGATATCGGCCTTTGTGTCAGGCTGGGTATATTCTTCTTGCAGGAGCCGCTGCCGTCCTCGCCGCGCGCACGTAGTGCTTTGTCCTGCCTCTAGGTTCTTTGGGTCGCCTTGTTGTGCAACGCCGCTCCCGTCCGCCTCCGTGGCCGAGACGCCGGCATGCGCGCGCCCGCAAGCTTGTGATATCTCGGGCGCCATTGCACAACTGTGCACCCCCGCACGCACGCGCACGACTCTTGGGAGGCCAAGGCCGAGCCTTTGGCTCCGTTACCTTGCGCCAGGCACCTCGCCGACCTGCTTGTCGCGCCGTCGTGGCCTTCGTCACGCAGGATGCTGAGTGCACGCATGAGCAGGGGAAAGAAGTGAGGCCCTTCGGGATTTTCGTGTGCCCTCGCCGTCGACGCGGCCGTGTACTCTCATACGTCGCTGTCGGCCACGGGCACCATGTTTTCTTTCCGCCGCCGTGAACGCCGACTCGTGCTCCACCATGGCCGACCCGCCGTGCGCGACCGGGCAGGGGTAAAAGGCCCGACCTTGGAACGTTTTTTCCTCGATGGTTCCCTCACGTGCGCGCTGAGCGTCTGTACACCCCCATGCGCCCTCACCCGCACGAACTTCGCCGCCGCGCCGCCACCCATCTCGCGTTGAGACGTCGTGCCTCACCGTCGTGCGCTGCCGCCAGGCCAAAGGCCGTTCCTTTCCTTGCCTTGGCGAGTTTTAGTTTCAATCTTACCGTGTTAAGGAGCGGGCCGGGTCACCGCCTTGAAACCTCACCGCCGGCGAGAAGTGGCCGAGCTGTCGTCCCTTTGGGGGCAATCCGTCGAGCACCCCTGGGTCGCTCTTAAACCCAGTGGGGTTTTTCTCGTGCACGTTGGACCACACGCGGTTTTGGCCACAGAAGATCCGGGTGGATCCCGTACGGCCAGCCACCCAGGGCCGAGCCACAATGATGCCCACACTGAGGACCATGTGTGGTTCGAGAACCGGTGGATGGTCGCTTCCTTGTGTGATGAGTGATTGACAACGTTGTGTGGACTGATTCTTGGCTAAGTATTGCAGGTGCAGGTTGCGGCTTGACTCGTGTTGGTGCAGGTGAAGAACAAGCGCGAAAGGTCGTTGCGGTGAGGCCTCCGTGTGTGGAGAAGACAAGTAGGTTTCGTTCGAGGGACCCGTGGCCGGCGGGGGTCAAGTGCGGGCCGCATGGTGGCATGAACGGCAAGATGAAGTCGTGGACGGTTTCTTGGTAGAGCCTCAAAACCAAGGTCGAGCCGGGACTACGTGGGAGCCGAGTCATGAGTGGAGATTGGCGGAGGCTACACCGAGTTCGCGGGGTTTGCAGTGGTTCACCAGAAAACCACTGGGTTATTCGGTTGAGCCACAAAACCGAGGCCGAAGACTCGACGAGGAGGTGCGGCCACCCGGGCGGTTCAACCGCCCGGGAGGGCCGGTCGACCGCCCGGGGCGGTCGGATCCACCGGCGGTCTGGCCCAACCGCCCAAGGGGGCGGTCGACCGCCCGGCCGCCGCGCCGAGAAGCTTCGAGCGGAGGACACGCGTCGGGATCGCAAGGCTTGCGTCGAGGCTACGCAGGGTGCGGTCGCCGGCATCCGTCCGATGGTGAAGACATCAAGAATTCCAAATCCGCCCTTGAGGGGCATGTATCCCTAGTTATTAGTGAAGGGCGTTTTAGTCTTTTGGGTGCCTCCATATATACTCATTAGAGGGGTGGATGGCGGCCAACTCTAACCCTAGCTCATTTGTTTTTCCATTTTCGTTCTCCATTTTTCCCCAGGTTTTTAGAGGACTAGCTTGAGAGCCCTCCCGTGAGATCTGAGAGAGGGATGGATGTTTGGGTGGTAGGCAACGTACGTAACCTTTCGTAGCGTATATAGATGGTTCGGCGTTGTTCATCACGGTGGTTTTCCGATCTCTTTTGTGTTGATTTTCGAATTTCTTTGTTGGCGGTGTTTTGAGGACGATTTCTTGGGATTTTTGGTGGGTGTCACGTATGAGGTTTTTGTGCCTCTTTGGCTGGTGACTTTGCCCCCAAATCTCCTTTGAATCGGACTCGATTTGGTGGTTTTCGTTGGAACTCGAGTTCTTGAGGTTTGGTCACGAGATTTGCGATTCCCCATGATTGAGAGCGTTTCGGTGCAATTCCTTTGAGGGAGAGGTCGTCCATGAGGTGACCCAGGCATCCCCAAAGTTTCGCTGCAATCCGTTGGGTGAATCGGGAGATCGGGTGATGCAAAGTTGAGGGTTGACCCGCGGTTCCCCTTTTTCCCGTTCTGTCTGGGGAGGGCGGTCTAACCGCGTAGGAGGGGCGGTCTAACCGCCCCGGGCTCGTCCGGAGAAAGTTTTGATTTTGGCCGAGATCTTCTGGTAGCATGTTGGCCTTGACCAGGGGATTGTATGGTTGAAATCTTGGAGCGTTTCGAGTCCGTTTGCTTGGGTTTTCACTCGGATCTTTGTGCTCAGGGGAGGGAGGTCTAACCGCCCCTGGCACCAGGTTTAACCGCCCTAGGCCTTTCTGAGGAAAGTTTGATTTTGCTGGACCTTTCTCTGTGAGTTTGTTCACCTTGATCAGAGGAGCGTTCTGGTGAAATCTTGGCTCGTTTTAGTGTGGTTTGCTAGGAGTTCTTGTTTGGAGTTCGTTGCTGGGTACAGGAGGTTAGACCGCCCCTGGTAGCCGGTCTAACCGCCCCTAGGCCCCTTGGGTGAAGTTTTGGTTTTCGCCAAGATTTTCTGGTAGCTAGCATGGCCTTGACCAGAGATCTCTGTTGGTGAAACCGTGGTGTGTTTTGGTGCTCGGAAGAGGCATTTCGGAGGATTTCTTGGTTGCCAGGTGGAGGCGGTCTAACCGCCCCCTATACCCGGTCTAACCGCCCCCTCTGGTTAGCCGGCTTTCGAGTTGTTTCCGCTGTCGGTGCTGCGTGTGTGTTGTGGTTGCTGGTAGAGTTTGTTCCTAGGACCAGTAGCACTCCAGTGGCTACGTGGTTTTGGCAAACGGGAGGTAGAAGTGCGGAGCGTGTGATTTCGGGGGTTCGACCGAGCTAGTTCGTCTTGTCGGAGTTTCAATCTCCCTCGAGAAGAATTTTTATCAGCTCCCATTCACTCCCCCCTCTCTGGTCGCCTTATCGGTCCTTCAAGTGGTATCAGAGCCGGTTCGGGTCTTTGTTGACTCTAACCAGTCTAAGATCCAAGGATGGCGTACCAGGAACGGGGTTCGGGTCCTCCACACTTCGATGGCAAGAACTACCAGATGTGGAGCAAGCGGATGGGTGCGTTCCTCCGCGGAAAGGGTCAGTTTCTTTGGGATGTCACGGTGGACACAGGCTATGTCCAGCCGATGGATTTCCTTGCTCCAGGGTCGCGGGACGGATTCGACGCCAACAATAAGGCGGTCGACTACTTGTTTCATGCTTTGTGTCGGCCCCGAGTTCGATCGGGTGCACACCGAGCACTTGGCTTGTAGGATTTGGGCGGTGTTGAAGGAGGCTCATGTTGGGAACGCCCGTGTTCGAGCACGTATGTATGCGACCTACGGAGAGAGTACGAGAACTTCACTCATCTCCCCAGTGGGTCCATTGATGCCTTGTTTCAGAGGTTCACGGTGGTTGTGAACAACATGAGGGCCAATGTGGACGTGCTCCCGTACGATGATCATGATAGAGCGATCAAGCTCTTACACTCTTTGGATCGTACGATATGGGGCGGAAAGTTCGAGGCCACCGTCGAGTCGAGAAGTATGACACTCGACGGTGAACGAGCCGTTCTCGAAGCTCAAGTCGGCTGAGGTGGATAGGGGCATGACTGCCAAGCTCGAGGGACCGACTGATTCCCATAGTCTTGCCCTCGTTGGTGGTTTGAAAGGAAAGGCTAACACTAACCCATCCACCGGGATGTTTTCTTTGTCCTCTTTGATGTCTATGCCAGATGAGGAGTTCGACGTGCTTGGAGAGGACGAGCTGGCGCTCCTGACGAGGCGGTTCGAGAGGCTGCACGAGAACCGGGTGAACATGAGGAGGAACACGAGGACATGCTTCAAGTGCGGCAAGACTGGACACTATTTCGCCGAGTGTCCGAAGGTGAACAACCACGACAAGCACAAGTTCAAGGACAAGAGGAAAAAGTCTAAGAAGAAGGATCATGGACATGGGAAGAAGGCACGGTCTCAAGAGAAGATGAAGAGATCAAGCGACATCGAGTCTGATTCCGAGGACACGTCTTCAAGCTCGAGTGATGAAGACGAAGAGGATGAGAAGAAGAGGAAGAAGAAGAAGAACCTTGGCAAGTATCTCAACGGCCTTTGTGTGACGGGCCTAAGCCTCAAGGACGACTTCGCGGCATGGCTCGCGGTTCGAGCGACAAGAGAAGCCAGAGGACGCCTCGGACTTGGATTCCGAGGATGAGGTATGTGATGAGCTCTCTTCTTTGCGCAAGGAGAATGAGGAGTTGGTTGACTTGCTTGATAATTGCGATCACATGCTTAGAGAGGCTAAGAAGCTTAGGAAGGAGCTTAGATCTTTGCTCGAGGATGCTAGGACTAGAGTGGTCGAGCTAGAAACACGGAGTTCTTGATAGCAAGCTTGAAATTGATTCGCTTAAGGCTAGCCTCGTTGTTTTTGATGAAAATGATTGTCTTGATTGCTCTGCTTTCCTAGCCGACTTGACTGATCTTAGGGAGAAGTATGCCTCCAAGTGTGAGGAACTAGATGTGCTTAGGGTTGAATTGGCTGAGCTACAATCTAGACCCACTTTGCTTGGTGCTTGCACTTCTTGCCCGGGTTTGCATGAGAAAATTATTGAGCTTCGTTCTCGCATTGGTTCGCTAGAGGCTGATTTGAAAGTGCCTATTCCTACTTCTTGTTCTACATGTGAGATGCATGCTATGAAGAATTTGGATCTTGCAAAATGTGTTGGTCGCTTGCAAGATGAGAATGATAAGTTGCGTGAAGCACTGAGTTGGTTGTCGAGTCAAGAACCTCAGCTTGGTATGATGATTGCTAGCTGTAAGCGCTTTGATGGTTGGGCCTTGGGATTGGATAAGGTTGGTGAGGGTAGTGGTGAGAGAGAAAGGAAATTTGGGAATGTTTCAGCTCCACCACAACCCACACCCAAAGACAAGTTAGCATCCAAAACAAACCAACCTAGTGAAAAGCCTAGTGAGAAACCAAGTGAAGAGTCTCACCCCAAGCCTAAGCCCAAACCAATCCTTTTCCATTGTGAGTTTTGTGGGAAGGATGGTCACAAGAGAGAGTTTTGCTATAAGAGAAAGAGAGAGGCGAGAATGGCTAAGGAGTGGGCGAACAAGGACAGGTACCACCCTTCTCATGGTGTGCCCCGAGCCCCGTATGCCACCGCCTAAGGGAAAGGGCTTTGTGCGTAAGGATCCGCATGGGGATATGAGAAATCCCGTAGCCGCGGTGGTGGTCCGGAGAGGGAGGTCGGACCGGCCCGGCTAGGCGGTCGGACCGGCCCCCGCCCGGGAAGGGCGGTCGACCGCCCGGCTAGGCGGTCGACCGGCCCTCCCCGCATTTCAGGCGGTTCGTTTTCGAGGTCGTGATGCAGGTGGTTTCAGTTCCCTTGGTCATGGTGCAGATGGTAGACACTTTGAGTCTAGTGGCGTTGAGTTTGCTGGACGTTCTCCACCTCGTGATCAATACGAGTTTGGGAGAGGTCGCAGCTTTGAGTCTCAGAGGGGCTATGGACCATGCCTTCCTTTTCGTGGTACTCGTACTCCTCCAGTGAGACGGGAGTGGTGTTCTCATGGTGGTTCCAGGTTTGATAAGTTTGACAGGATGGATCGCTGTATTGATAGGCAGGGTAGGATGAATGTTGCTAACCCCACTTTTGAGGAAATGGCCCGACACTGGTTTCACACCTTTGGGACTAACCCCAGTGTTGAGTCATTTGCTCGTTCTCGCTCTTGGTTTTGAGTTGCAGGTGGGAGGTCCGGAGAACATTTGGTTGATATCGGGGGTGGTTCTTCGGCCTCATACCCCGGTGGTGACATGTAGGTGCATCACTTTCGGGGATGGTGGACAAGGATGAGTGAATTGTGAAGAAATGATAAAGGTAAGTGCTTTGTGAACTTCGAGTGTGTGGCCTTGGTCAAGCCACTTGGTTTGTTTTGCTCCTTCTCTATATCATGTGTGTAGGGTGAGCTTTGTATGCTCTTTGGCCCTAGTGCATGTGTTTAGGGGGAGCTTGTGAGTTTTGTGCTCCTTTGCTCTTTTGCGGTGGTGTCGAGCCCTTTTTGCCTCCCCTCGAGGAGCCGGTCTTTTGTGAGCTTTGTGTGTGTGGTTGGTTTCCTAAGTTGGTGGTGAAGCTCCTTTGTAGCATATGTATAGTTTTCCTTTGTGCATTTCTTGCATTTGGCGTTGCATTTGTAACATGATGTATAGGCATCCTTGTATCTTAGATTGCATGCATTTTGTATCATATGCATTGGATAGGAAAAGCTTCTCCTATATACAATGTTTACCATGGGTTGCTATATATGTTCTTGTGAGCTTGTTTGATATGCTACGGTTAGTTTGGCTTAGCTCTTGATGATCTTGATGAATGATCCATGGTTGATGGCTAATTTTTGAAAAATGTCACATACATGCTCTCTCATGTGTAAATGCCTATATATGATCTTGGCATGTTTTAGTGGCTTTGCTATGCTTACTTTGTGGTTGGATAGCTAGTTTATTGATCATATGGGGCCAAAGGCTCATTTGCCATCATGAATGTTTAGCCCTCTTGCTTAATCTTGTGGAGGGGCATAAGTTCCTTTTTGTCGCAAAGACATTTCATGTACCAATCATAAATCTGAAAATGAAATGAAAAATGCTTGGAAAATGTGCTCCCATGTCATATGTGCTGAATTTAATTTGCTTTGGGTGCTAAACCGTTGCATGATGCTTACCAATGAGAAGTCTCATACATAGAAGTAGGCACATGGCTCGGTGGCTTTGACATGACATGAGGTGCTTTTGGGTGTTTATGATGGTCTTATGATTAGAATGGCTGTCCTAGCATGAAATTTGAGTGGCTTTGCCATTTTGATATGTTTTGCTCATGTTTAGGTATTTGCTTGTGGGAGAGTATCTTTTCGCAAAATTACTCAAATCCTTTTTAGCCTTGTCCAATGATTGTGAAACTTGGTGATCATGTAAGGTCATTACGAACCTGTCGAGTATCTAACTTGCTCATTTGGACTTGTGTAGCTCCTTGTGATGAATTTTGTATATTTGAGAAGCAATATGTTGAATCTTTTCGCATTTTGCCTTGATTCATGCATTGTCAACAAGGGGGAGAAGTGTGTGCATGATTTGGGCACCTGGGAGCTTTTGGAAGGTGTCCAAAGTGGTTCGGCAATTTTCAGAGAAGTTTTTGCAGGGCGGTCACATGGGGCGGTCTAACCTCCCCTGGGGCGGTCACATGACCAGGGGCGGTTTAACCGGCCTGTGCAGGCGGTTTAACCGCCCTATGCAGTGTGAGCTTGGTTTGCTCTTTGTCATGCATTTCCAAGTGACCTTCTTGCATGCATTGGTTCAGGGGGAGTTTGCATATGTGCAGGGGGAGCTCTTGTGTGAGTTTTTGGCTCGTGGCCTTGTGTGCTTTTGGTGGTTTTTGCTCTTTGCTTGAGCATGGTTTTGTCTCGGATGTGTCGAGCCGTTGCCCTTGCCTAAGGGGTCCGAGACTTGTTCTTCTTCAAGTGATCTTGCTCTTTGCCTTTCTTTGGCTTTCGATCACTTGTTGGAGTTTTTCTTTTAGTAGTTTATTTTCTTTTCTTTTTCTCTTTGGTTACAAATCATGGGTGTTGTCAATGCACTCATCAAGGGGGAGATTGAGGACCATGTGTGGTTCGAGAACCGGTGGATGGTCGCTTCCTTGTGTGATGAGTGATTGACAACGTTGTGTGGACTGATTCTTGGCTAAGTATTGCAGGTGCAGGTTGCGGCTTGACTCGTGTTGGTGCAGGTGAAGAACAAGCGCGAAAGGTCGTTGCGGTGAGGCCTCCGTGTGTGGAGAAGACAAGTAGGTTTCGTTCGAGGGACCCGGTGGCCGGCGGGGTCAAGTGCGGGCCGCATGGTGGCATGAACAAGAAGATGAAGTCGTGGACGGTTTCTTGGTAGAGCCTCAAAACCAAGGTCGAGCCGGGACTACGTGGGAGCCGAGTCATGAGTGGAGATTGGCGGAGGCTACACCGAGTTCGCGGGGTTTGCGGTGGTTCACCGTAAAACCACCGGGTTATTCGGTTGAGCCACAAAACCGAGGCCGAAGACTCGACGAGGAGGTGCGGCCACCCGGGCGGTTCAACCGCCCGGAGGGCCGGTCGACCGCCCGGGGCCCGGTCGGATCCACCGGGCCGGTCTAACCGCCCAGGGGGGGCGGTCTGACCGCCCTGGCCGCCGGCGCCGAGAAGCTTCGAAGCGGAGGACACGCGTCGGGATCGCAAGGCTTGCGTCGAGGCTACGCAGGGTGCGGTCACCGGGCATCCGTCCGATGGTGAAGACATCAAGAATTCCAAATCCTCCCTTGAGGGGCATGTATCCCTAGTTATTAGTGAAGGGCATTTTAGTCTTTTGGGTGCCTCCATATATACTCATTAGAGGGGTGGATGGCAACCAACTCTTGGAACCCTAGCTCATTTGTTTTTCCATTTTCGTTCTCCATTTTTCCTTAGGTTTTTAGAGGACTAGCTTGAGAGCTTCATGTGAGATCTAGAGAGAGGGATGGATGTTTGGGTGGCAAGCTAGACCATGTACGAACCTTTCATGGCATGTATAGATGGTTCGGCGTTGTTCATCACGGTGGTTTTCCCGTCTCTTTTGTGTTGATTTTCGGAGCTCTTTGTTGGCGGTGTTTTGAGGACGATTTCTTGGGATTTTTGGTGGGTGTCACGTATGAGGTTTTTGTGCCTCTTTGGTCGGTGACTTTGCCCCCAAATCTCCTTTGAATCGGACTCGATTTGGTGGTTTTCGTTGGAACTCGAGTTCTTGAGGTTTGGTCACGAGATTTGCGATTCCCCATGATTGAGAGCGTTTCGGTGCAATTCCTTTGAGGGAGAGGTCGTCCATGAGGTGACCCGGGCATCCCCAAAGTTTCGCTGCAATCCGTTGGGTGAATCGGGAGATCGGGTGATGCAAAGTTGAGGGTTGACCCGCGGTTCCCCTTTTTCCCGTTCTGTCTGGGGAGGGCGGTCTAACCGCGTAGGAGGGGCGGTCTAACCGCCCCGGGCTCGTCCGGAGAAAGTTTTGATTTTGGCCGAGATCTTCTGGTAGCATGTTGGCCTTGACCAGGGGATTGTATGGTTGAAATCTTGGAGCGTTTCGAGTCCGTTTGCTTGGGTTTTCACTCGGATCTTTGTGCTCAGGGGAGGGAGGTCTAACCGCCCCTGGCACCAGGTTTAACCGCCCTAGGCCTTTCTGAGGAAAGTTTGATTTTGCTGGACCTTTCTCTGTGAGTTTGTTCACCTTGATCAGAGGAGCGTTCTGGTGAAATCTTGGCTCGTTTTAGTGTGGTTTGCTAGGAGTTCTTGTTTGGAGTTCGTTGCTGGGTACAGGAGGTTAGACCGCCCCTGGTAGCCGGTCTAACCGCCCCTAGGCCCCTTGGGTGAAGTTTTGGTTTTCGCCAAGATTTTCTGGTAGCTAGCATGGCCTTGACCAGAGATCTCTGTTGGTGAAACCGTGGTGTGTTTTGGTGCTCGGAAGAGGCGTTTCGGAGGATTTCTTGGTTGCCAGGTGGAGGCGGTCTAACCGCCCCCTATACCCGGTCTAACCGCCCCCTCTGGTTAGCCGGCTTTCGAGTTGTTTCCACTGTCGGTGCTGCGTGTGTGTTGTGGTTGCTGGTAGAGTTTGTTCCTAGGACCAGTAGCACTCCAGTGGCTACGTGGTTTTGGCAAACGGGAGGTAGAAGTGCGGAGCGTGTGATTTCGGGGGTTCGACCGAGCTAGTTCGTCTTGTCGGAGTTTCAATCTCCCTCGAGAAGAATTTTTATCGGCTCCCATTCACTCCCCCCCTCTCTGGTCGCCTTATCGGTCCTTCACACACCTAGCCAAGCCATAGGCACCCGCCCCCGGATCCGGTGCGCAGCCCGCATCACCCGCCACACCGGGCTGCCCCGTCAGCTCTACTAGCCGGCCTGCAGCCAGCCAGTAGCTATCTTTAAGCCCTTTAGAGCCAGCTAGTAGACAGCCTAAAGTTAATGCTATTGTGTATGCATATTTTATTTCCAGAAAACTATTTTATCTTTGGAGAATCCTAGTAAATCCGTCTTTGCTCAAAAAAATACAAAACCTCTTCCAGAAATTCTCTAAAATCTTAAACTCCATGTTAGGCTAGTGTTTGCTCTCTTTTGGCCCTTAATTGTTGTTCTTTTGGAGTTCTTGCATTAGGACCGCTGTTTATTTTCTTTTACGCGTTAATAGGAGCAGCAAGAGCCGGGTAGGTGATCCCGGAGTAAGAATGTGCCGACGACTTCACCGTGGAGGACTACCAGACCCCTGGTTCACGCCGACTGGCATTGAAAACCTATAGACATTGCAATATAGATTGCTGGCGCTTTACTTTATATGCATGTTGATGAACCTTGCACTGCCTACTTTAAATATCTTGTCCTTGTTTGTTCTACTATTATATATGTTTATAAGCGTGTATATACGCTGAGCTTCGCAATGCATGTGTCGGGATGGGAATAGTGGTTCTTGGCGTGAGTGGGATAAAACCGGCAGGAGAAGGCGTTTTTGGGTACTTTTGCAGGGGTGAGCTCAAAACAACCGATCTGGGATCGGGGATAGGGGTGCACTCCTCAGTGTATCCCTACTGTGACGGTTTTCAGAGCCTAGGTGTTGGGGTTTTACTTGCGCTTGGAGGATATGAGCTCGCCCCAGTCTGGAACCGAGTGGATCAACTTGTCGATAGGACTTTCGTACACACCACCCCGCCGAGCGTGGGGTTAGGGCTGAGTTGAGCTCGGCAAGTGCAGAACCATACCAGCCAGGACTATAGGGTGGTATCAGTGGGGGAGAGGTGGAGGTGAGACCACCCTCTTAGAGCGACTCCCGTGTGTCCACACGAGGGCATTTCATAGTTCCGGCGTCGGCCCTTCTGAGGGGGGACCGTTTTGAGGGCCGAATGCGGGATGGGACCGTAACTACCGAGAGTTTGCACGGTAGGATGGCCTCGGTCGGCCGTACACCGGTCGGGTGCCATTCCGGGTTGGGTACAGGTATACGCACTGTGTAGAGTTGTTCGATATATAGCTATAGCCGCGTCCTCGATCATGGACAATTCCTAGAAGAC
Organism: Cenchrus americanus; assembly: GCA_947561735.1. Lineage (NCBI taxonomy): Eukaryota > Viridiplantae > Streptophyta > Magnoliopsida > Poales > Poaceae > Cenchrus > Cenchrus americanus. The sequence goes on from OX387242.1 coordinate 198,427,165, forward strand.
ATGTTCGTTCCTCAAGATATGGGATTTCTACCTTCCCCCTATAGATGAATGTATGGTGAGCCATGGTTGCAATCGGTTAGAGGAGAGAGGCTCCATCTACCTTGTTGATCCAATTGCAATCATTGAGGTGCGAGGAGAGGAAGTTCTCGCATTGACCCTAGACAGGAGTAGGTTGTGGAGACGGTTGATAGCTTTGGGTTGGGAACTTGTTGGAGATATCTTGACATTACTCTGCTGCTGCTGCATAGGAAACCAGAGCCGCTTCCTTGTCTCTTGTTCTTCCTTTAGAAGTTAGGCCACTTAAAGCTGTATACAGTTGGTGACGTGGACCTATCCCACTCCTTGGGGATAGATTTTTGGTGTGTAGGGTACGAGTCCAAGTACGACAATAACGTCGATGGATGGTACGACTGAAGGATGTGTCGCTTCGCTCAAGGATGCTTGTGGCGAGAAGAATAAAAGATGGAGACCCTTCTGAGATGCTAGCTACCGCTGCGTAGAATTTCACTCTGAGCCAGCCTCAGGGAAGCATATGTACTACTCTTGTTTGATGTATGCTTGGATCTTAATGGAGTTATTCGTGTCTTAATGCTTCTTCCCCTTGCGTGTTGGGTATATAATTAGTCTTATTTTCATGCTTGTCTCAGACTCATATGTGTGTTGGTGAGTGACGTTGTGTAAACTCTTCTTCTTCCCCGCTTGTGTTTTCAGAAGGATGTCAATCCGCTGATCCAACTGGCTGATGGCGCGCCTCGAGGAGGGTGCTACCGAGGAGGAAGCCCCACAGGGCCGTGGACGTGGACGTAGTCGTGACGCCACTCTTGGATGCGGTCGTGCACCTGCCCGTGGCCGTGGACGCCCGCCCCTACGTGGAGGAGCTTTGGCTCAAGCATGGGGTGCCGGAGCACTGCCACCGCCGCCCGAGGGCCCAGAAGCTAAAGCTGAGCATTGAAAAGCCGAGCAAGATTAGGAGCAAGACCAGCCTGAGCCAGACCAGCCTCCACCACCCCCACCTAACTCGGTGGATATGATGGCGGTCCAGACTCAGCTGATGCAGAGGATGGCAGAAGCCATGGAGCACCGTGGCAACAGTGGAACACGCACCGCTCCACAGGACGAGGACCTCACGAGGAAGAATGAGAGGTTCATCCGCCTGAAGGCCCCCACCTTCAGCTACTCGGATGATGCGCTCGACGCTGACGACTGGCTGAGGGTGATCGTGACTAAGCTCGACCTCACCGTCTGCTCTGACGAGGAGTGTGTCGCCATCGCCGCGCACCAGCTGAAGGGTCCTGCCAAGGCTTGGTGGGACAACTACACCGCCTCCCACACAAAACCAGCGTTCATCACCTGGCTGGAGTTCTGCGAGGTGTTCCGCGAGCAGTACCTGCCCAGCGAGCTGCTGATCCAGAAGGCGCAGGAGTTCTACACCATGACTCAGGGTGTGATGAGGGTCGAGGAGTACGAGCACCACTACATGAATATGATGCGGTACGCCCCCGACGACGCCAACACCGACCGAAAGAAGCAGTTTTGGTTCCTGCGAGGCCTTCACCACGGCCTTCGCCAGGGATTGAAGGCGAGAGAGCACAAGTCCTTTCACCACCTCATCAACTGCGCCATCACGGTCGAGGACGAGAGGAGGAGCCACAACGAGCACATGAAGGGCAAGAAGAGGACCGGAGATCGGGACCACCACGACCGATCCTTCCATAAGCCGTGAAGCGGGCATAGCAACATGCTGAGGTGGAGCTACCGCCCAGGGCACAACCAGCCTGGGCGCAGCTTCAGAGGTGGAGGACGTAGCCTGTTCCCCAAAGGGAGGAACCCCGGCTACCCCCAGCAGACCGGAGGCTACACCCGTGCGCCGTCGAGCGCTGCGAGACCTGCCGCGGGTGGCTTCACCATCACCTACTTCGCCAGTGGCAAGCCTGGCCACAAGTCCTACGACTGCCCAGACAAGAAGACCGCTGCTACACCCGCGAGAGCACCTGCTCTAGGAGGCCGACCTCCTCGGGCTGCACCGCCGCCGCCAGCCGGCCGTGGGCTGCTGAACCACCTCACCGAGGAGGAGGCTGCTGACGCTCCTGACGTCGTGATCGGTGAGTTTTTAGTTTGTGGTACTATTGCTTTGGTTCTCTTCGACACCGGTGCAACCGGGTCGTATATTACCTCTAGATTCGTGAACAAACTCTCCCTCCCTACAACCACCCGATCGCTTCCCATCATCACAAGTTCACCTCTCGCGGATATCAGATGCACCTTGATGTGCCAAGGTGTAGATGTGGTCATTCAGGACCACAAGTTCTTGGGGGATCTGAAAGTGTTGCCTTCCAACGGCAGCAATGTGATATTGGAGATGGATTGGATCACTGCTCACAAGGGTGTCATCTCCACTTCACCGAGACTAGTGACCTTGGTACAGCCCGACAGGACGAGAGTCACCTTCGAGCCAATGAAGTCTCGGGACATACCAGTTGTGTATAGTCTTCACACGAAAGCCATCTCAGATGTACCGGTGGTTTGTGAGTTTGAGGATGTATTTCTAGAAGAGCTGTCGGGTTTACCACCAGACCGTGATGTTGAGTTTGTGATCAACTTGGTACCGAGAACTGCACCGATAGCCCAGAGTCCGTATCGCATGGCAGACGTTGAGCTGAAGCTGTTGAAGGCAGAGTTAGACTAACTGCTTGAGAAGGGGTTTATCCGGCCGAGTGCTTCACCATGGGGTTCACCAGCTTTGTTCGTGCCGAAGAAGGATGGGACTCAGCGACTGTGTGTTGATTACCGTGCCCTAAATGCGGTAACCATCAAGAACAAGTACCCGCTACCCCGGATCGATGACTTGATGGATCAGCTAAGGCAAGCCAAGTTCTTCAGCAAGATTGATCTCCGATCAGGCTATCATCAGATGAAGATTCGGCTAGAGGACATCCACAAGACCACGTTTGTGACCCGGTATGGACAGTACGAGTACACTGTCGTATCGTTCGGTATTACGAACGCCCCGGCGTACTTCATGAACATGATAAACAAGGTGTTCATGGATGAGTTGGACAAGTGTGTCATTATCTTCATTGATGACATACTAGTCTTCTCCAAGATTGCAGAGGAGCATGAAGAGCACCTGAGTATCGTGTTGGAGAAGCTCAGGCAACAGCAGCTTTATGCTAAGTTTAGCAAGTGTCAGTTCTGGATGGAAGAAGTCGCTTTTATCGGTTACGTGCTGTTAGCTAAAGGAGTGGTCATAGATCCGAGCAAGATAGAAGCAGTGTCCAAGTGGCAGTCACCGAAGTCTATGACAGAGATCCGCAGTTTTCTCGGTTTAGCTGGTTACTACCGCCGGTTTATCGACAACTTCTCCAAGATTGCAAAGCCCATGACAGAATTGTTCAAGAGCAACATGTCGCACGTGTGGTCGGACAAGTGTGAAGCCATCTTTCAGGAGCTCAAGACTCGCCTCACCACTACACCGATCCTAACTTTTCCCGATGCGAGCAAGGATTTCGTGGTGTACTATGATGCATCGAGACAGGGACTCGGTTGCGTGCTGATGCAGCGAGGCAAAGTGGTTGCCTATGCCTCGTGGCAGCTTCAGAAGCATGAGGAGAACTACCCCACACATGACCTCGAGCTAGTCGTTGCCGTTCACGCTTTGAAGATATGGAGGCACTACCTGATGGGCAACAAGTGTGACATTTACATCGATCGCAAGAGTTTGAAGTACATCTTCACGCAGTCAGAGTTGAACCTAAGGCAAAGAAGGTGGCTAGAGTTGATCAAGGACTACAACCTGAACAAACACTACCACCCTGGCAAAGCAAACGTCATAGCAGATGCTCTGAGTCGCAAGCATTACTGCAATAACCTGATGGTGCAGAAAGAACAGTCGGCACTATACGAGGAAATGGAGAAGCTGAAATTGGAGATGGTTGAGAAAGGTCAGCTGAACGAGTTGAGGGTAAAGTACACGCTCGAAGACCAGATTCGGCAAGCTCAGAATGGATGCCCAGAGATTGAAGAAGTGAAGTCCCTGATTGCAAGAGGCAAAGCACCCGACTACCGCCTCGACGAGCAAGTCACTCTGTGGTTGAAGGACCACATCTGCGTACCCCAAAGCAAGGAGATCCGAGACTCGATCCTGAAGGAAGCTCATGACTCTCGGTACTCGATTCACCCGGGATGCACAAAAATGTACCAAGATCTGAAGGTATGATTCTGGTGGGAGAAGATGAGGGAAGACATTGCTGAGTACGTCGCTCAGTGCGACACGTGTCAGAGAGTGAAGGCAGAACACCAGAGACACGCTGGTTTGCTTCAGCCGCTTGAGATACCCACGTGGAAGTGGGATGATATCAGTATGGATTTCATTGTGGGTTTGCCGCGTACACAGAAGGGTAATTACTCTATTTGGGTGATTGTCGATCGATTGACCAAGGTAGCACACTTCTTGCAAGTGAAAGCCAACTATAGTGTGAGCCGACTCGCAGAGCTCTACGTGGACAACATTCTGAAGCTTCATGGGGCTCCGAGAAGTATTGTGTCAAACGGAGGGCCACAGCTTACCACACAATTCTGGAAGAGCCTACATGCTTCTATGGGCACCGAGTTGAACTACAGTACAGCTTTTCACCCACAAACAGATGGTCAGACGGAGAGAGTGAATCAAGTCATAGAAGACCTTCTGAGGGCATGTGGCTTGACCTACGGGTCGGATTGGGAGAAGAGCTTGTCCTATGCTGAGTTCTCCTATAACAACGACTACCAGGCTAGTCTTCCTATGGCTCCTTTCGAGGCTCTCTACGGTAGAAGGTTTCGGACCCCGTTGATGTGGTCTGAGGTGGGGGAGCGAACCTTTTTCGGTCCCGCCACATTGTCGAGGTTGAAGAGAATGTTGCAAAGGTTAGAGAGAATCTGAAGATATCACAGAGCAGGCAGAAGAGCTACCTTAACCAAAGTGGAAAGGCGTCTCGTTCGAGGTGGGAGAGCACGTCTACTTGAAGGTGTCACCCCTCTGAGGTACAAAGAGGTTCCATGTAATAGGGAAGTTGTCCCCAAGGTACATTGGCTCGTATCCGATCGTAAAGAGGATCGGGAAGGTGGCTTACAAGCTCGAGCTACCTCCGGAGCTTGCCGGGGTACACCCGGTATTCCACGTGTCTCAGCTCCGGAAGTGTGTGGTCGTCGAGAAGAGAGTGCCCACTCAGGCACTTGATGTCCAGGAGACCTTGGAGTACTTGGAGTACCCGGTCCGGATCCTGGAATGGGCGGAGAAGTCAACCATGAAGACCACCACTCACTTCTGCAAGGTGCTCTGGAGTAACCACTCCGAGCGCGAAGCAACATGGGAGGAGTCCGTGATGAAGGAGAAATACCCTCACCTCTTCGAACCGGAGGTAACTTCTAAATCTCGGGGACGAGATTCTTGAGAGGGGGAGTTCTGTAACATCCTTGAATTTTTTTTGTATGTAAAAATACGGGATTTCAAAAATTTGCTATGAAATTGTGTGCTTATGAAACCATTAAGGATGTCTTCCTTTTCCCTTCCCTAGAATTCTAGATTTTACTTTAAGTCAATCAACAATTTTTGGACTTATAACTCTAGTGTGAGGAGATGGATTTTCATTTGGATTTTATTTGGATTTATTTGTGTGGATTCAAATTTGAATCAAATAGAAAATAGGGTTTAGATAATTAGGAAAACTTTTTACCCTCTCGTGGGCAGCCAACCTCGCTTTCAGCCCGTGCTCCCCTTTCAGCCCATGCGCGGCCCACCAACGAGCAGCCGACCCGCCGGCCAGCTCACCCCGGGCGTGAGGCGCTGCCATGCGGGACGCACCCGTCGGGCCGCCATGTCACCCCTTTCTTCGTTCTCCTTTTCCCCCTTTCCACTGTATTCTCTCTCGCGCCGTGCCACCACCGTGGAAAGGTCGGTCGTGCAGCCGCACCGCTGTGGCCGAACCGTCGGATGCTTCCACGCGTCCCGAGTTGCTCATCGTCGTCCGCTCTACCTACCCCCGCCTATAAAAGTACCGTCGCGACCCGAGTCTCGAACCCTAGCCAGTTGGGGTTTCCCCTTCCCCAATCCGCCGCTGGTGACGTCAAGGGGATGTATGAGGCGGGGAGGAGTCCGTCCGTGGGAGCGCGCCGTCTTCGCCGAGCCGGAGCCGGACCGAGTCGTCGTGCACATATTCTTCCTCTGCTTCCCCTACACCCCGCCGTCGTCTTCATCCACGTCGGTGAGCACGCACCACCCCTCTTCACCCATGCCTGTACTACGGCCCGTGGCCACAAAGGTGAGAACGAGCTTCCCCGCTTCTCTGTGGTGCCCCAGCCTTCGAGCCGAGGGGGAACGCCACCGTTTGCCACCGTGCCGCCACGCTCGCCGCTAGTGATGCCGGCCTTCGTGTTAGGTTGGGTATATTTTTCTTGCAGGAGCCGCTATCGTCCTCACCGTGCGCGTGTAGTGCTTTATCCTGCCTCTAGGTTCTTTGGGCCGCCTTGCCGTGCAACGCCATTCCAGTCCGCCGCCGTGGCCGAGACGCCAGCATGCGCGCGCCCACGCGCCTGTGAAATCCCAGGTGCCATAGCGCAGCCGTGCACCCCCCGCATGCACGTGCACGCCTCCTGGAAGGCCAAGGTCGAGCCTTTGGCTCTGTTACCTTGCGTCGGGCACCTCACCGACCCGCTTGAGGCGCCGTCGTGGCCTTCGCCACGCGGGATGCCAAGTGAACGAGCGAGCAGGGAAAAGAGGTGAGGACCTTAGGGCTTTTCGTGTGCCCTCGCTGCCGATGCGGCCGCGTACTCTCGTACGTCGTCATCGGCCGCGGGCACCATGTTTTCTTTCCGCCACCGTGAACGTCGACCCATGCTTCGCCATGGCCGACCTGCCGTGCGTGACCGGGCAGGGGTAAAAGCCCCGACCTTGGAACGTTTTTGCCTCGTTGGTTACCGCGCGTGCGCGCTGAGCGTCTGGACGCCCCCATGCACCCTCGCCCGCGCAAACACCGCCACTGCGCCGCCACCCATCTCGCGTCGAGATGCCGCGCCGCACCATCTTGTCGTCGTGCGCTGCCGCCAGGCCAAAGGCCGTTCCTTTCCTTACCTTGGTGAGTTTTAGTTTCAATGTTACCGTGTTAAGGAGCGGGTCGGGTCACCGCCTTGAAACCTCACCGCCGGCGAGAAGCGGCCGAGCCGCCGTCCCTTTGGGGCAATCCGTCGAGCAACCCTGGGTTGCTCTTAAACCCAATGGGGTTTTTCTCGTGCACGTTGGACCACACGCGGTTTTGGCCGCAGACGATCCGGGCGGATCCCGTGTGGCCGGCCACCCAGGGCCGAGCCACACCGGCGCCCACACCGAGACAAGCCACGGGCGCCCGCCCCCCGGTTCGGTGCGCAGCCCGCGTCACCCGCCACACCGGGCTGCCACGTGGGCTACACCCGGCTTATAGCCGCTGATGTGGCTGCCCCGTCAGCTCTAGTAGCCGGCCTGCAGCCAGCCAGTAGCTAGCTTTAAGCCCTTTAGAGCCAGACATTAGTCAGTCTAAAGTTAATACTATTGTATATGCGTATTTTATTTCCAGAAAACTATTTTATCTTAGGAAAATCCTAGTAAATCTGTCTTTGCTCCGAAAAATACAAAACATCTTCTAGAAATTCTCTAAAATCTTAAACTCCGTGCTAGGCTAGTGTTTGCTCTCTTTTGTCCCTTAATTGCTATTCTTTTGGAGTTCTTGCATTAGGACCACTGTTTATTTTCTTTTACACGTCAATAGGAGCAGCAGCAGCCGGGGAGCTGATCCCAGAGTATGACTACACCGACGACTTCGCCGCAGAGGACTACCAGACCCCAGGTTCACGCCCGACTGTAACACCCTAACAATTCCATCACTAAATTAATATAGGCAACAAGTGTCTAGATTTAATTTTTCTTATAGACATAATTAAATTATCAAATAAATTGACTTTTAAAATATTTAAATATCACTTGAATATAATTAGAAATAATAAGTGCTTGTGCATCATGATTCAAATGCATGGTTTCTTGTTTGAGTGAAGTTTGAAAGTTTGAAAAATGAATTTGAAAAGAAAAATCCCTAAACCTCTCACCCCTCTCCTTTCTCCCCTTTCGGCCTAGCCGGCCCATCTCCTCTCTCTCTTTTTCTCAGCCCAAGCCAAGCAAGGCCGTCGGCCTTCCTTTCCTGGCGCCGCGCGCAAGCCGGCCCAACGCGTCACCCCACCGGCCCAAACCTCCCCTCCCTTCTTTTCTTTTGCACCGGTCACTGACGGGTGGGGCCCGGGCGTCAGGTCTTCCCCTACCTCTCGTCGCGGGTCAACCGCGCCTCCCCTTCATGGCCGCCGGCCGTTACCGGCCGGTTCCCGCGCTCCCCTGCCTTCAAACCTCACCTTTAAGCCGCGGTGAAGCTCCTCTTCACTCCCCCGTCATCAATCAGTCGTTTCTTCTCCTTAAACCCTTCCCCTTCTTGATTCCCCATTAAGGCCGCATGGCCATTGATGGCCATGGCCGCCGGGAGCCCCTTCCCCTTCTCTCGCGTGCCTATATAAGCGCCCCTAGGGCACCTCCACACCCCCCTTCGCACACTCCCAAGCTCCCACGCCTCCCCTTGACCTCGCACGCGCTTGCCACCGCTTGGAGCGCCGACCACCGCGCCATTGCCGACGCCCGAGCTTCCTCGCCGTCGGTGACACTCCCTAACTCCACTTCCCCACTCCTTTGCATTGGAGGCTTACTCGTGCATCTATTTAAATCTGCAGGGTCCCTAACGCCTCCAACCGAGCTCGCCGCCGCCGTCTTCGAATTCCGACCGCTGGCGTCGATCTTCGTCGTCGCTGCCTTCCCCACCGCTCTCTCTTCCACCAAGGTCTCCACGTGCGGTGAGAAAGCAACCTCCGCCCCTCTTTTTATTGCTTCCCGAGCCGCCGCCGCGCCGCCACGCGCGGCCGCCGGCCGTCCGCCCCCTTCGGCGCCATGCCTCGGCCGCCGCCTAAACCTCCCGTGCAAGCACCCCATTAGCTTCTCCATCTCCTTAGCTATGCGTAGGTGTTTTCCCCGCGCGATTTCGTGGGCCGGGAGCCTATGTTCGGCCAACGCCGGTGGACCCCACCGCCGCGCGCCGCCGTGCGCCGCCGTCTCGGCGCGCCGCGCCGCCGCCGGGCCGCTTACTCGCGTGGCTAGCCGTTGGATCGGCAATCAACGACCCAGATCCAATTGACTCGCGGGTCAAACCCGCAAGTAACGGTCAACCGGGATCCATTTGTTAAAGAGACCCCCGGTTTCTCTAAATTTGCATGCTGGTCCTTCCACCTTGAGAGATTCTTACAATTTAGTCCTAAATTTGATGTTTAAGCCCCTGTCCTTATTAGAATTTCATACCCAAGGTCCAGAGCACCCTTTTTATGATTTAGGCCTTCTGTTTTTCAGCATAATTACATTTTAGCCCCTGTTTTCTTGCTTTTAGGCCCCTGGAAAGTTCAGTTCTTCGCGGATTAGTCCTTGTACCATGTTTTTAGCGTATCTTTACTGTTATAGCTCCGTATTTAGCATTCTAGCTGTCTATACGATCGTCTCAGTGAGCCCTTCGCTTTAGTAGCATGTTTTTAGTCTTTAGACTTGATTGGTGATCTGTTTTATTTATTGTATGCTTTATGTGTGACATCGTAGATATCGTGCCTGTTTCAACTGAGCAACCTCTCGAAGTCGATCAGGAGCAGTTGTTCGAGGAAGAAGAAAACTTTTCTGTAGTTGAAGAAGGCAAGTGGTCTTCTCCCCTGCATGTTCTATTTTTATCCTATACAACTGCATTACAATTAAGTTTACTTTTATGATATTATTGCATTAATTTGACGGGAATACCTTTTTAAGGACTTACCTAGACCTTTTTACCCTGATCCTTGACCTAGCCCGTTTAAATAAATGTTTTGGGTAGAAATTGCTAGTTGCTCAACTTGGGTTGGATAAAATGGTCTTTTATGATGAAAATGCTCTATGTTAAAGATGAATGTTTTGGGTAATGCAAGAACACTTGAATTAATCGGAACATGGAGAACCACCCAAGAAAACATGTGCAACCACAGTGTCGCATGGCTCTAACCTTAGACGAATAATTAGGTGTGTGATCGTACTAGTGGCCCTTTTCCGAAAGGAGCAGAGGGGGGTCCGGGTTGCAGGGGTATAGCCCGGTCCTTTTGGGATAGCAGCCATTGCTTAGGTGCTGACCATTAGGGAGGGTTATGGTCTGCCCTGATATGTAACTATGCGGGTCGTTAGTCTTTTGCATGCCTTTGTACAGGCTTCGTAGCGTCCCTATGCAATCACACCTCGGAAGTGTGGTATGGTGCTTGGCCAGCATCGCATGGTTGGGTTTAATGTTCTTCGGAGCTTTTATGCGAATTGTGGGTACAGTGTGCAAACCACTGCAGAGTGTAAAACTGATCGATCAGTCGTGCTCACAGTCATGAGCGGCTTGGACCCTCACATGATTAATATACTTTAAGACGAGAATAAATCGTGGTTTGGTGAAGCTCGATGAGCTTGGGGTTGTTTTGTATTGTAGTTTCTCTTAAGTGGGTTGGTATGAAGTTACACCTAGTAATTAGGCGTTCTTTAATTAAAACCTGACCAACATTAAAATGCTAACAGCTGCAAAACCATAGCCTACCTTGATAGCCTTGCATCTCCCCCCATTTGCTGAGCTCCAACCATAAGTGTGCTCAGCCTTGCTTATCGCTGTTCAGAGGAGAACTTTGGAGGGGAATTCTACGACGACTACGATGAGTTCTGAGGCTTGCGGACCCCCAGTCAAGTGCCTATGGGAGCGGAAGACGAGGACTCGACGAGTAGCTATCATTTTCCGTTGTTAGAGACCTTCGAGACTCCCGCATGAGTGTAATAAGTGGTTAAACTCTGAGATACGTATAAATACTGTTAATTATATTTCACTCATTTCGTCTATCATATGTGTGTAAACTGATCCTGGCGCACATATGAGATGCACTTGGTTTCTCTCCAGAAAACAGGTGTGACATAGTGGTATTAGAGCAGTGTTGACTGTAGGAACGCAGCCTTAGTTAGAAATGGACAAAAATTAAAGATTCATGTTCTAGATCATCATATTATCCTTCAAAACAACTTTATTTTCGCTAAAAATCTAATTTATTTTTTGTTTTCTTTGTTGAAAACAACATCATTTTGGTTTATTCTATACTAAGTTCATTTTCTCTTAACAGATGGCCAGGAGTCGTCAGACTCCACGCAAGAGCACTGGAGGACGTCTCCCTTTGGGGCAGTTGGCTCCTCGTTACCCAGCAGCTTAGGTAGAGGCACAGCTTGAGGAGATACAGCGGGAAGTCGGAGATTATCCGGTACAGTTGCAGCCGGAGATGGTGGAACAGGAGCACCAGGAGGTGCAGCCTTGGGAGGATATTGAGGAAGATCCAGAGGAGGTTGTTTTTGAGAATGATGAGGCAGAAGAACAGCCACAGATGTATGATGGGGTTCTTCTGGAGGTTGATGCAGATAGGAATATAGTGATTCAACCAGTGGTTGAAGCAGCGCCAGAACCAGATGGTGTTGAAGAGGAAGAGCCTGTACAGGATGTTGCAGGTAATGATCCAGATGATTCATGAGATGACTCCAGTAGCAGCGAGGACAGCTCCAGTGAGGAAGAAGACGAGAATGAGGATGAAGATGAAGAAGATGAAGATGTGGATATAGAGGGACTGGAGGATGATAACAGCGTGGTAGCAAACGATGGGAACAATAATGAGAATTAGGATGGTGGCAACGACAATAATAATGAGAATGGAGATGAACAGGGTGATGAGCATAGGTACCGTAGGGCAGAGTACCATGAGCACACCTATGTTGGTCCGGCTGGTTTGTTTTGCGAGTTGTTGGAAGAACTGCTGCAGGACATAGAGCACTCAGTGAGGCCTTTGTACGTCACCAGGCATTATGTGGAGCCTGGAATGAGGTACTATTACACTACAGAGGTTCACGTCAGAGTTACCATAGGATAGGCAGGCAGATGGAGGACCCGTACGATCCATCCTAACACAGCACACTTCGCTTCAGAGGCAGCTGCCATGAACGACGCTGCTAGAAGGGCACTGTGGTCAGTTAGCAACACTTTCCGTGATCGTATTGAAGGCACAGACTTCCGGTTTGTTCCCAGCAGAGTTAGTGGCACTGAAAACACTGTGGTACCCATGGGTGATTTCCGATACAGTCGTGTGGACATACTTGCTAGAGTGACTGCAGCCCTTAACACAGATCTGGAGGGAGCAACAATGGAGTTAGACATGACTCATCAAGAACTTCAAAATGCACAAGCAAGGATAGCTCAGCTAGAAGCCTAGCTTGCAGGACAACAGCCGCCCGAGGAAGCAGAAGCATCTTGTCCTTCTCGATCACCTCTGCGCAAGAGACTTCGTTACGGCACTCTAGCAGAGACCATTCGTCTTCAGTATGAAAGGAATCTAGGATATCCACCCTTTACATGTTTTTCGGTAGACATTCCTGCGAGGACGAACGAATGTAATAAGTTGTTGCTTGAACCTTGTTTGATTTGGATCTTTGTGAGTGAGTTGTATTGTGGAGTGATGGCCACAAATGCAACAAGAAAAATTTTGGTAAGTTAATGGTTAGTTGGGGTTCAATTCCAAGTTGTCTTTCATCTTACCTATCGTATCAAATCAATCGCACAAAATCTGTTCGCGCAGTTCTCTGACAGTGCAGTAATATTTTAATCATAACTCAAGCTACAGAACTCCGATTGACCTAAAACCAGTTAGGTTGGTTCACAAATTTCGTGGATCAATTACTGTCAAAAATTCAGCACCATAGGGTTAATATACAGAGAGTTATGAACAGAACAATGGGGCTAACAGAATCTGTAAAATCATGCCAACACAGCTGAGGTGTTCGAATTTTATCTCAAGCTGTGGATTTCCAAATGAGATGATTCCAGTGGGGTTGGTTTCACAATTATGTCTTTCACAGCCTGGTAAAATTTGATAATTTTTGGGAAAGGGCATTATGAGTTACAACTGTTTTACCGAGATCAACCGAATCTGCCACGGAAATAAAATCATGTTGATCTCTTTATTCAAACTTACTTCTATATACATCAGTTCAATATTCTTATCTGAAATGCCTTTCTCTAACAATCAGATGGTAAACACCAGGTCAGGAGGACATGACGTTCCACTGTCCGGGCACATGTTGCTAATCAACAAAACCCGGTGCCACCTCCCCCACCCAATCCCGCAATGGATCCTGCTACTCAGCAATTCTTCGTTGCCCAGATGCAGCTGATCCAAAACCTCACCGCCGCAGTGCAGAACATACAAGCCCAGCAAGATCAGCCACAGCCATCACCACCACCTTCCCCGAGAGACAAGCACAAGGAGTTCATGAGTCACCACCTACCTACCTACTCCCACTCAACTGATCCTCTGGACGCTGATGATTGGTTGAAAACTGTTACCAAAAAGCTGTAGAGAGCCCAGTGTAATGACCATGAAATGGTCCTATATGCTTCTGGATGCTTGGAAGGGCTAGCATCTGATTGGTGGGATGCTTATACTGCTGCTCATCCTGCACCCAACACAATTACCTGGCAACAGTTCAGGGATGCTTTCCGTGCACATCACATTCCTGATGGGATACTGAAGCTGAAGCAGAGGGAGTTCCTTGCTTTGGAACAGGGCAATATGTCTGTGAACGAATATCTTGACAAATTTACTCAGTTGTCTCGCTACGCCCCAGATGAGGTCAACACTGACCCGAAGAGACAGGAACGCTTTCTGGATGGACTGATCGGGCCATTGAATTACCAGCTTCAGAGCCATATCTTTCCAGACTTCGCTACCTTGTTAAACAAGGCAATTGGCTTGGAGAACAAGCGCAAAGAGCTCGGAGAGCAAAGATGTAAGTTCCAATTCCAGGGACAGTCCAGCGGCAACACTCGTCCATGCTACAGCTTTCCACAAAACCCACAGTTCCGCTCTGGAGGACAGAGTGGAAAGTATCATCAAAACATGCAGCTGTAGCGCTCATTCCAGCAGCCCCAACGCTTCAACCCACAAACTCCCTGCACTCAAAACTTCCAGCAAAACCGCCCAGCTCACACTCCAGGTGCACCAGTGAGGAACACCACTCCTGTGCAGCCTAATGGATGTTTTAAGTGTGGCGAGTTGGGACATTATGCCAATAACTGTCCTAAATGCGAGATGCAGACTCCCTAGAGGAGCAATGTTCAGAAAGTTGGACAGACATCGACTACAGAGCGCCCTAAAAATTCAAGCACTCCAGGCAATAAGGCACAGTAGAACTATGTGCGCAGCAAGGTGAACAACATGACTGTGGAGCAGGCGCAGGATGCTTCTGGGGTTGTGCTTGGTACGTTTCCTATCAACTCTGTACCTGCCACAGTACTGTCTGATTCAGGATCTACGCATTCATTTATTACTGATCAGTTCATAGCAAAGCATAATATGCCTGTGAGTCCAATGAAGAAACCATTGCTTGTTAGTTCATGTGACGCCCCAGGTTTTTAATTACCGTCATTAACGCTAATGACCGGATCAGCCGGGTCAAACCAGTCAAACCTCGGTCAAACCTAGGTCAACCTGGGTCATCACCCGAAAACCTCGCCAACAAACTCTAATGAACCCCTTGACCAAGCCTACACACACCCGTAGTGGACCTTTGGTCAAAGACACGGTCAAACCCCGCTTGATCGTCGACGCCAGCGAATGTCGTCAGGAACTTTTGCCGCGTTCCCCAAAATTCACCTAAACACTTAAAAATCTACCTTTATGAAAGTTGTCCATCTTGCTGAGGGACACAACTTTCATGTAGATTGGCATTTCAAATTTTGAGTAGAAATTGGTGAAAAACTTGATCGACTGGCAGTACCCCCTGTTTTCCAGAACAGGCCGGCATTCAATATTGGCACGACGTTCCTGCAAAATCCGTTGAGAAAAACACTATATGGACTTTTTGAAAGTTGTAGAGGGTAGCTAGATCTACAACTTTCCTATTCATTACCTTGTGCACTTTTATTCAATTTTTTGGAGAAAACTTATTTTGAACAGGGGCACTCTGCAATTCCAGCCGGCCGACGCCGCGCCGGGTGCGACGTCGCGCGCGCGTTCGCGCGCGGGCGCCACGGCGCCGCCCCGCGCCCGCCGTCGTGCCTCGGTCCATGCGCCGCTCCGCGCCTTCCCGATGCAGCTGCTCGCTCCCGAGGTGCGCGCACGCCGAGGAGGGCCGCCGCCCGCGTCTTAGGGGCGTCGCGCCGCCGTACCCCCCTACCCGCCGTAGTACGGGCGCCGCCCGGCGGTCCTCGTGCCCCCGCCCGCGCCGCCCTTCGCCGTACCCCCGCAAGCGCGCTCCCTATAAAGCGGCCACCGCTCCTCCCGCGGCGTGCAACCCCGGTGCCGCCGACCGTGCCGTCCACCGGTGCCAAGGCAGAGCTGCCGCGGCGAGCTCCCGTGCCGAGCCGGCTAGACACCAAAACAAGTCAATTCCCGTGGTCCTTGACACCTACCACAACTCACCGACGTGCCGCCCCTCCCGCAGAGCCGCCTACTGCGCCGGAGCAGCCGCTCCAGCGGCGGCCACCGCCCGGCCGGCCGCGGCCCGCCCCCGCCGACCGTTTTCCCACCCCCAACGCCGACCCAAACCAAGCCCCTAGACCCCAAGGACCCTCCTCCACCCCTTCCCCGGCCAAGAACCGCGGCGAGCTCGCCGGATTCCAGCAGCCCGCGCCGGCCGGCCGCCCCGAGGGCCACATTGCAAAACATCAAGTCTTCTCAGGGGCCTAATCGCAAAAGGGTAACTCAAATAGTTAAACAGATTTGCTGATTCTTGTAAATTGCGTAGAAAATCACAGAAAAATAATACAAATTCAAGGATGATTTTGTTGGATCCGTGGTGAATTATTCTACAACTTTTGTTATTCTGTCCTGAGCTAATTCCTTTTAGTTTTTTCATGAAAAATACAAATGTGAAAACCCTAGATCTGCAATATCTCAAAAACCGTAAATCCTCTGTAGCTACTTTTTGGATATGTTGTGTGTTAGGTCATGTCTAGCTCCTATGCCAAAAATTGCACAAAGTTATGATGTAAATCTTTTTCTAAAAATGTTTTTCTATTTCTGGCAGAACTGCATAAATGATTTTTCTTGTTAAAAATATTCGTGTTCTTGAGCCCAACTTGTGCACACTGTCTTGTAATACCAAAATGCACGTATTGTGAATTAATCATGATTTTTGGATTAACAGAAACAATTATTCCTGATTTATGCATTTTTCCTTTGTAAATTAATTCAAGGATAAAAATATTATTTATATCCTTGCTTGTGAAAGGAGAATGATTAAAGCTATCACATGAAATGACACGTACAAAGAAATCCTTATTCAATTATGCAATAAAAGGATAGCCCATGTGCAACCAATAACCTTCCTAAAAGAGAAATCACCAAACCACTCATGTTAACGTAAGGGTGGTTGCAAATCATGTTAAAAAAGTTAAATATACCTACCCACTGCTGTTGATGAATTTAAATTTAATTATTAGCATATATATGTGCACAATCACCATCAAAAAGAATAATTAATAAAGAGTTGCATATTGTTCCTTTATGGAAGAGTATGCTGAATGTATCCTTATCTAGGTGAATGTGACCAACAAATACACCCCTTGGTTGTCAATATGGTCGTAATTGATTAAAGTGAAAACAGTCGAATAAATCTTGCATTTGCATCTTCGAGTAGATCTTTCCGCCAGTAGGCGTACGCTCGTGCCGGAAGGAGGAGACGAAGGTGTCGACAAGGAGCTGCCGTGCGTGAACGTAGCTCAAGACCTGGACCCAAGTCCAGAAGGGCCCAAGGCCAACCTTGCCAGTGAAGGCAAGCCCCGGATCATTAACCCCGTCTTTTAAAATTATGCAATTATGGTTGCTGTGATTGTGCATTTACGTTTTAGGAGTTGATTTGAAACCCTAGATGCATGATCCCTAGGTACCTATGCTCTATCACTAGTATGCTAGGTCGATAGCTGCTATGCTATAGGACCGATAGAAGTCGAGTGATGTTCGTCACTCGCAAGAATAGGTTCCTAGATAGGAATCATAAGATATCCTTAAATGGATTGCTCATGTGGTAAGAGAATGGGATTGGGCTCCGGTCCAGTGGGCATGTGGGCTAAGCTTTTGAACGTACTAAGCACATGCCGGTTATGGGGCCGGTAAGCCTATTACCTTAATGAGGCGGCACGGGATCCTACCGTTACTACTCTTGAGAAATCTCCTTACCGGCTAGCTACCGGGAAGGGTGGTGTATGGTGACTCCGGGTATCTCGCGGGGTATGCCGGATAGCCTGCACCAGGGACTGTAAGATTCGATCCCAATCCGAAGATTTATGGGGACGGCCTGGGAAGTTGTCCTCGCGGGGACAGCCTACCGTGTGTTTGGGTCTACCTTGCAAGGTTTAAATCAATCGATTGTCGGCCTCTCACCGTTATCCGAGAGTGCTTAATCAACTGTCCATGATATCCCATAATGATGGAACTCGAGAAATATTGTTGGATGAATTAATTGCTTGCCCAATTCTTGATTGAATTAGTTGGCACACTTAGAAATGGTAATCAACTAGAACTTGTGCTAAAAGATTGAAAGTAAGGATCCACTCTTAGTAGCTTTCCAGCAAAAGAAACTCCACCGGCCAAAAGCCTTTCATGTCTGGAGGTTGGTGATGTAGCTATCACTCGACGGTTAAGTCTTGCTGAGTATTAGTATACTCAGTCTTTCTTTAAAAAATTGTTGTTGCAGGTGTGATTGATCGGATGGGTGACGACAAGTAAGGACATCACGGATGGCCTCCTGTGATGTTCACCGTTGCGCTAGTTTAAATTATTTCCGCTGTATTTTTGAACTCTGAATCTTTATCTTATGCCATGAACAATGGTTTGTAATGAAATGTTTAATTCATGTTGTACTCTGGACTCGCCTTCGCGTGAGTTTTAATGCATGTGTCGATCCTCTGTTCGATGTCCAAGTGATTTACCGGGCGTTAACCCGGCAACCAATGACAGGATGATACTTTATTATGGCTTAATGACCAAAGTGGATCGGTCTTAGGCGATAGTACGGTATTTTCCTGGGCGGGTTGTCACAGCTGGTATCAGAGCGATTGCATCAGAGTTTAATTAACAACTCTAATCACATGATTTTCGAATAAAATTTGCCAAGGTTGTTTGATTTGCAAAATACGTTGGTCCGTTAAGGATAAACTAGACCGAGAGTGTTGACGGTGAAAATCCGTCAACCTAGCCATGAGTTTACCTTCGGTGTTGGCATTAGTTTTATACCTTATCCATTGGTACTAACCCCCGTGGTATAACAAGTTCACGTGTGCATGTCGTTTTTGGAGTTTAATGTTTATGCAGGGATTTAGTGTTGAATGCAAGACTTTCGGGATAAGTTCATCAAGCACCTCATGACAAGACTTTGAAGCCCCGAACAAGTCATGCAATGAAGTAAAATTAACTCCAAGAAGCCGGGGACTTGATCCGAGAAGACGACATACTCCGGGGACCCGACCGGAAAAGTCTTCGAATCTTCCAAGACAAGGAGTTGAGTCCAATTCGGAGAGAAACCGACGACATGGACCCGTATGCGAAGGGGGAAACATCCGGGAAGCAAGGGAACCGACCTCGGGAAAAGGAGCCCGCGGGGGCCGGGCCTAAATGGGCCCGGGCCGGCCGGCCCGATCCGGTCGGCCCGGGCCCATTTAGGGCCCAAATCCGACGCCCTTTGCCCTAGCCGCCAATCGGGCTATTTATAGTCCCCCGACCGAGAGCCACGCGAGGGAAGATTTCGTCTTCGGCCGCCGAGAAGCGAGAGAGGAGAGGGACACCATCTAGGAGAGGAGAGGGTCGAGCTAGTTGACTAGGGTTTCCCTAGCCGACGTGGGAACCTTGCAAGGAAGACCACGTCGGAGTTCCCGAGCTAGAAGCAAGATCAAGGAAGGATCCCGGTGGTGATCTTGTGTATGTATCATTGTTATAGTTGAATTATCAAGTTGAATCTTTTCCCGGCGATCAAGTGTTTCCTCGAAGATTTCGTTTTTCGATCGGCTTTGCTTATTCCAATTCTATTCTCGAGATAGATTACATAGGGTGTTCTTGTAGCCGCGGTGGCTAGAGGTACACGCCGGATCCTCCGAAAGAATCTCGACTTGTCTTTTGACTCGCCCTAAGCTCCCCGCATGAATAGGGATACGTTGTGACGAACGGGGTCTCGAAAGGCGGATGTTTTCGGATTTGGACGGGAAACCACGATTTAAAGAGGCTTTTATTAAGATTCGATTTGCTACTTCTTCTTTTGCTTGGAACTTCAACGAAAGGCTTACCCCGATCCCTCTAGATCGGTTTATCTACCCAATCTTACTTTGTTTTCTCTGGTTTTTAGTAGATTAGATCTGTTTTGTGTCTTTTACTTAGATGCATTAGGTCTTTTATCGATTATTGAAGATTACTTGGCTTTAATAGATTAAGTCTTGCGTCACACATTTGTTCCACGGATTCGATACCTTGGGTTCACCACTCGAGGGAAGAAGGGTCCCTTGACTACGACGGGAGACTTGTACGCTTGCGAGTCACGAACGAACTTTGATACAAACATTAACCGTCAACAAGCCCCTTTTTTCTGGCGCCGTTGCCGGGGAACAAGTGATCAAGATTTGATTTTTTATTGCTTTTTTTTGTAATTTTCAGTACTGATTTTGTTTTATTTTTGCATCTAATAAATTTCGATCGTCCTCAAAATACATCTAATCTAGTTTGTCTAACTCTAGTCTTTATAGATTTGTTTTGTTTTCTAGTTTTTTTTTGCATACTTTGTTTATTGCTAACCCTAACAGGAGATGGACGGCTACCTCTCCAACAAACCCAATAATTTTGTGGATGATCCAGAAAAACTTTACGGAGCTAAGGAGACGCGAAGCACATCAAGCTAAAAAGTCGGATTTTGTAGATTCGGAGTCGGAGGACAAAGGATCGCGAGGAATCTCCGAAGAATTCACCACCTCAAAGTCCGCGGGAGAACCGACGTCCACCAATGGGTGACCAACCACCGGAAGAACGCAAGATTGGGGAGCTATGCACCCCAGACATCATCGACCTACCAATCTTGAACCTCGACGAGATCGGAAGACCGTTCGAGATCAAGACCTCAACAATCCGCATGGTGCAACATTCACCCTTCACCGGCAAAGAGGATCCGAACCTTCACCTCCAAGCATTCATTCAACTATGTCAGACTTTCAACATGGATGGGGTGACTCAAGATCAAATGAGGGCAAGGCTTTTCCCGTTCTCACTACTCGGGAAGGCGTTGCAATGGTTCCACTCTCAACCGGCGGAGACGGTGCAAAATTGGAACACGTTGATGAAGGCTTTCATGAAGGAATACTACTCACCGGTAAAACTCAAAGCTTGCGTAATAAGATTGCCACCTTTGTTCAATATCCTACGAAAACAATCTCGGAGGCATTCGAGCGCTTCAACGAGTACACCCGGGCGGTTCCACATCACAAGTTCCCGAAAGAAGACCTCGTGCAAAAGTTCTATCAAGGACTCACCATGGCGTCAAGGACAATCATCGATGCATCAGCGGGAGGATCTATCATCGAGCTTACACCGACGGAAGCTTTCACGCTATTCAAGAAGGTCGCGGATAATGACACGTGGGCTTCATCCGGACGCCTACACCCTGCTCAACCTATGGGGAACGTCAAAGGAGTCTTGCAAGTGGAAAAGGAGAACATACTTGAAGGCAAGATCGACTCGCTCATGAGGAGGTTGGAGAAGATGGAGATGGAAAAGAAAGAGGCTCAAGACTTGAAGGCCGCCGAAGCAAGGTCCACATGCGAAGAATGTGGAGAGTATGGCCATGTCCGCAAAGATTGTCCGGAGGAAGCCAAAGTGCTCGACTACATGAGGAAGGGAGAATTGCCAAACTTCCGCTACGGGCAAGGTAGGCCTCAATTTAATGCAAGCTCATCTATTCCTAACGCGGTTCCACTTCGGATACAATTGAAGGAGTTCATGGATGAGCAAGCTAAGATCAACAAGGACACCGTCACCAAGTTCAAGACCATAGACAAGGTGTTGGAGAACATCGATAGCAAAGTGACGGAGGTCGGAAGTTCCAATCATCAAGTGCTCAACGTGATGAAGATGCTCGAGACGCAAGTTGGACAACTTGCGGGGCGCCTCACTAATGATGAAGGGAAGCTTCCGGGACAACCCAAATGTCCCGAATCGGCGAAGGCCATTCAAACGCGTTCGGGGAAGGAGACCGAAGATCCGGAACGTACCGCGGGAGCAAGGAAGGCGAAACCGTCCACCGAGGTGGAAGGAGTTGCTAAAGAGAAGGTTACGGGGATCGTCACCGAGGAACCCGAATTCGAGATGCCGGAAGATGACACGAGGATACCGCAACTCAAGCCACGCTACTTCCGAGGTAAACTTGACAACCACTTTGAGAAGTTTGTGGAAGTTGTGCGTAGACTTAGCATCAACATGCCGTTACTAGATGCCCTACAAGTACCTACATATTCTCGTTATTTTAAAGACATACTTGCAAATAAATATGAGATAGCAACACTTGGGGTAGATCATGTCAAGATGTCCGAGGAGTGTAGTGCGGCTATTGCTTATGGGCTAGAGAAGCAAAAAGACCCCGGTGCCCTACAATTCCATGTTCGGTTGGTTCTTTCAACTTCGAGAAGGCGTTATGCGACCTTGGAGCTAGTGTGAGTGTCATGCCGAGGGATGTGTTCGAGAAGCTACGCCTACCGATGGAGCCTACGGGAATATGTTTGGAGGTGGGTGACAACTCCATTCGCTATCCCTTGGGCATTGCGAAGATGTACCCGTGAAGATTGGACACCACTTCATCCCCGTCGACTTCGTTGTGCTCGAGATGGGAGAGAGGGAGAAGCCGCCGCTCATCCTAGGGAGGCCGTTCCTCAAGACCGTGGGAGCAACTATTGATGTTGGCAAGGGGGAGATCATGTTCGATATCAACGGAGAAAGGAGTTCCTTCAAGTTCCGTCCAAGGATTGAGGCATGCAACATGATTGGAGTGAAGATAGAACCAAAACAAACGGAGGGGCTGAAAAAGAAGAAGGAGCCGAAAAAAGTGAACGTAACGAAAATTAAAGAAGGTGTTGCATCCGTCAAGACAAAGGAAGAGAAGCCGCTCGTGAAGACCAAAAAAATGACTAAGCCGGCCAAGCCAAAAGACAAGCCCGCGCCCAAGATGGTGCGGAAGTGGGTACCCAAGATTGCAACGCCCGCAAAGAGCGTTGATCCGGAGTAATCAAGCGAAGAAGTCTAGCTATAGACTATAAACGAAGCGCTAGGCGGGAGGCAACCCGTTTCGTCAAGTCAAGTCAAGAATAAGCTACGGGAGGACAACCCGATTCCGGGTTTTTCGAGTATTTTTAATAATTTAGTTTTTGAGTTTTACTACGCAAAGACATTAGACTTAGAAGTGGTTGAACAATATTAGAGACATAATTCTTGATTGAATGTTTGCTTTATCATAAACCCTTTGCATGAACCCTCCTATGTGCTTGTTTGATTCTTTTCTTTTCGAGAAACGCCTCAACCAAATAATTTCAGAACCTTAGCTCAACCTTTCACCCTCATTATGGTGCTGAGGTTGGCTTATTTTTCATGCTAAAACCACACGAGTAGAGCCACGATTTATATTCAAGTGTTATAAAAATTCAGCACGTGGTAGGACTCGCGTGAACCTAGAAATCAAAGCTTTTGGTTGATCTTAAAAATCTTTATCCTTGGTTTCTCTAGGATTAGAATTTTTCTAAGCCCATTCTAATTTTGTTTTATTCAAAATCTTTCTTATTTAGCCAAAATTAGAACCTAAACCTATGCCCCCATGATCAAGCCGGAAAACGTTCGCTCTCAACCGATGAAAGCGGACTTTACCGGTAAGACCAAAATCGACGTAGTCGAAAAATATTTTCGACTTACATCTGTTTTTAATGGTTTAAAAACTTCTCTAAAATTATGCTCAAGCTCTTGCATGGCTCTGAAAAATATTTTAAAATTCGAATTAGAGGAGTGCTTAACCTTAAACACACCTAAATGGAGGCAATCAAGTTTGAATTAATCATGCATGCACCATTGGATTCCCTTTTATCAACTTTCACCCACTCCACATGCAAAGGACAAGCATGGTGGGCAGCAAGCATCAACTTTGCAGGATTTCAATGGTGGCATGTGAAGCAAGTGGAGCTAGGGAGCATGGACATGACCCAAAGCATGGAGCATCAAGTGGGAGGACCAATAATTCAAGAAAAGGAGTGGACGAGAGCGTTTGGGCGGTGCAACTCGTGGAGCACGCGGGCGGGGAAAGTTGCGAGGCGAAATGATCGTCTTGGGAGAAAGACGCACCGAGGAGGAGCCATTGGAGCCCTGGGCCGGCCGGCCTAGGCCGGCCGGCCTGCCCTATAAATTGTGCCCCCCGGCGCCCGTCTTCTGCAGGCAAGCTTCCCTCTCCTTCCCTTGTTTGTGTGTTCAAGTTTGTGTGCTCAGAACCTCCGTAGACTTAGCCAACCATCCCAAGCTTGATAGCTCAAGAGAAATCCACATCCTTAATCCACTCAAAGTCCACATCCGAAGCAAAGAGTTTAAGTGCCTAGTTTACCGGTTGCAACCCGGAATTTTAGTTGAAGAAAGAGTGCAGCAACCATGTGGAAGAAGACTACAAGTCTCTTCTCCAAGAAGAAGAGTTCGCCGTCGTCCAAGCCGTCATCAACCACGTCTTCGAGGAGGCACTCGGTTTCCGAGTCTCCCCGGAGCATGGAGACGGACACGGCACCACCGAGGAGGAACGACGCTCTCCTCCTTGGTGGTATCAGAGCTGCGAGAAGCACTTCCATGAGGTTCACCGAACCTCGTGGGCACACGGAGGAGCAGCCCGCGCCACCACGACGATCGACTCGCTCAACCGCACCACCTCCTTACACCCCGACACAATCTTCGTACGGCTTCATCATCTTGTCGGCGGCGGAGGAGGAGAGGCTCGCCAATCTTGAGAAGAGGCTTGTGCCAAACGTCGAGTTCGACGACCAAGCACTCTACACCTTGGGTTTTTGCACCGACATATACTATATGTTGGGGCACCTCGGTTGGGTGCAGTTCTCCAACGGAATGTCGGTGGACACCCATTTGGGTTACGCCTTGGAAATTTTGATGACTATTGCACCCATCGTTGATGATGATGGGGTGCAAAGCTTGTCATTCCGGTTGGAGGGAATCGAGCAAGTGGTTCCCTACGAGCACGTTAGGGAGCTGCTTGGATTCCACAAGGGAGCTCCGGAGAAAGTTGACGTGCCACCCGGCACGTTGGCGGGATTTTGGAACATGATCTCCGGAGAAGCCCATCAACAACGCAATTACATCCGCAACCCCATTATCCGGATATTTCACTCTTGGATGTGCAAGAGGGTATTGGGGAGGATGAAGGAAACAAAGGTGACCGACACGGAGTTGAATTGGCTATACTCGGCTTTAATTGCCGGGCGGCCAATAGACCCCTCTTACCTCATGATCAACCGTTGGTGTTGTGAAGCAACATCGGGGGCGGGTAATATTGGTTCGGGGTGTTACCTCTCCATGTTGGCCTTTTCCTTGCGACCGGGGATCGCAAGAAACCCCGCTCACCTTTTGCGTGGTACCTCTCTCGGTTTTGAATACTTGCGGCAAGGCAAGTACATTAGTGGAGATGAGAGAGGAGGTTATCGGTTGGCCATTGTAAACCTCCCCCTTCCGAATGATAGGCTTAGGCTTTTCACCGAAGGAAGGGAAGATTGGTTGGAAGAGGGACTACTTGTCCCTGCAAGGAAGAACAAAAGAGGAAGAATTGTAGAGGAGGGAACATCCTTCGCACAAGCGAGTGGAGCACAACCCAATGTGCAACCATCCGGCGGGGTTCCTCCTCCGCCAAGTTATTACGGAGGGTCTCAACAACAAGCAGGGGGGGTGGTGCACCGGTACCCCCACAAAATTATGTTGTGCCCAACGCTAACTTCGCGGAGTTCTACGCTCATCATCCCCAACCACAACAAAGCATGGCCATTATTGGAGGGTATGCTGCAAGAAATGCTCAAAACATCGCAGCCATCCAATCTAACGCAGCTCAACTCGGTGAAGGCAACGCAAATATTGCCTTTGAACTTGGACGCCTTCACCTTGTGGAGCCAAATCAATTCGACGGAGGAAGCGTCCAACCATATTATGAGCAAGGGTATTATTATCAAGACTATCAACATCAACCACCGGCGGAGGACTAGAAGATTTAGGAACTTTAGTTTTCTTTTCTTTTCTCTGTATTTTTCAGCTTTTGCTTATGTGTGTTTGCGTAGTATTTTTCTGTTTTTATTTAATTTTCAGCAAGCATGTATGTTTATTTTCAGTGTGTATTTCAACTTGATATCACCATTAATAAAGTCACCACCTTGATTATATCATTGGAAAAGTTACAAAATTCGTGCCATGATGATATATGATTAAAATTGCAGCTTTGTTCATCTTTGTAGTCGATTTATGCATGTTTAAGCTAGTGCTCTCTTAAAAATACAGATCTGAATTTATTTAAATACTAGCTTAATTTTCAGCGGAGGTTATGATTAAAATAAAGACCCATAGTGTTTTATGTGCTCTCAAGTTATGAATAGATTGAAGATGTCTTTTATGCTCAAAAATATTGCTAACCTTGTCACAAATATCGCTTGTGTGTTGCTCAACCTATCCAAAGCCTTATATATATTTGAGTGCATAAACCTTAGTGTACAAGATTTATTTTTGAGTGCGTTATTGCAGGCCATGATTTCTCTGGCCCGAGACTAAGAAGCTGGTCATTCCGCTTTTGCGTATCTATCTTTTTGCTAGCCTTTTATCCGTGCATTGTGTATCCCCGCATCGGTGATCTCACAAACTTCGCCGGATATCCACCCTTAAACCAAATATCATCTTTTGTGATTACCTCCTTGACCACAACCTATCGTTGAGAATGGATCATCAATCCAAGGAAGATCGCAAGACGGTGCTAACGTTGAAGATTTCAAGTATCTCTCCAAGGAAAAATATTCCGGTACCTACCTTATTTTTCGCCTCTTTGCTCGAGGACGAGCAACGTCTAAGCATGGGGGAGGAGGTAGGTACGGTGCAGTTTTAGAGTTCAAAAGGGAGTATTTTAAAAAAAATATATATAATGATGAAAGAAAAAAAGTCGGCGATGTACGTGACTTCCAAGGTGAAGAAAGAAAAAATATATATATATATAAGAAAGAAAGAAAGAAAGAAAAGAATGAGAAATATAAGAAAGAAAAAAAAATATATTTGTGCGTAAAGTGAACTCCCCGGTTCTCTAAGAGTGCATTCAAGGCTTCAAGATAAAAAGATCCATTCTCATTTTTCCAACCATGTGCAATCCGATAACGAGGACTTTCTTTTGTGCCTCGGGATCACTCTTTGCCATTTGCACATGTCCACTCATCTAAAGCGTGTGTATTTTTCTCTTTCCCCTCCTTGATTTAACATTATTTTCCAATGACCTTTTTGACGAGTCTCGGTAAGACCATGAGAAGCTTGTCTTGTTTTGACAACACCTCATTTATAAATTCTTGTTAGGACTAAACTTTCCCAAAGCTCCATATAAAGCCTACCACATATTTATGAGAGGGAAAGGAGTAGAATATATAGGCTTGAGAGACAAGTGAGATGAGAGTTTATGAGCAATACATGAGATGATTTAAATTTGTGAATTTGGTTTAGCTTTTCTTTATCTCGTTCTTCATTTCAAAAATTCTGAGATCTATTTAAAACTTTGTGAGCATGTTAATACTTGTGGGATAAGCTTAATAAGAATCTACCCTCCGTAGAGATGAAGGCTAGTACATTATGGAACTTTAATGAATTAAAATTTTGAGAGCATTATGTTTTCTCATGTATGATCAAATGCAAGGTTTAAACATTGTTTAGCAATGATGATATCCATCGAAGGCTTACTCGAGGACGAGCAAGGTTTAAGCATGGGGGAGATGTTGACGGTGAAAATCCGTCAACCTAGCCATGAGTTTACCTTCGGTGTTGGCATTAGTTTTATACCTTATCCATTGGTACTAACCCCCGTGGTATAACAAGTTCACGTGTGCATGTCGTTTTTGGAGTTTAATGTTTATGCGGGGATTTAGTGTTGAATGCAAGACTTTCGGGATAAGTTCATCAAGCACCTCATGACAAGACTTTGAAGCCCCGAACAAGTCATGCAATGAAGTAAAATTAACTCCAAGAAGCGGGGGACTTGATCCGAGAAGACGACATACTCCGGGGACCGACCGAGAAAAGTGCTTGAATCTTCCAAGACAAGGAGTTGAGTCCAATTCGGAGAGAAACCGACGACATGGACCCGTATGCGAAGGGGGAAACATCCAGGAAGCAAGGGAACCGACCTCGGGAAAAGGAGCCCGCGGGGCCGGGCCTAAATGGGCCCGGGCCGGCCGGCCCGGTCCGGTCGGCCCGGGCCCATTTAGGGCCCAAATCCGACGCCCTTTGCCCTAGCCGCCAATCGGGCTATTTATAGTCCCCCCGACCGAGAGCCACGCGGGGAAGATTTCGTCTTCGGCCGCCGAGAAGCGAGAGAGGAGAGGGACACCATCTAGGAGAGGAGAGGGTCGAGCTAGTTGACTAGGGTTTCCCTAGCCGACGTGGGAACCTTGCAAGGAAGACCACGTCGGAGTTCCGGAGCTAGAAGCAAGATCAAGGAAGGATCCCGGTGGTGATCTTGTGTATGTATCATTGTTATAGTTGAATTATCAAGTTGAATCTTTTCCCGGCGATCAAGTGTTTCCTCGAAGATTTCGTTTTTCGATCGGCTTTGCTTATTCCAATTCTATTCTCGAGATAGATTACATAGGGTGTTCTTGTAGCCGCGGTGGCTAGAGGTACACGCCGGATCCTCCGAAAGAATCTCGACTTGTCTTTTGACTCGCCCTAAGCTCCCCGCATGAATAGGGATACGTTGTGACGAACGGGGGGTCTCGAAAGGCGGATGTTTTCGGATTTGGACGGGAAACCACGATTTAAAGAGGCTTTTATTAAGATTCGATTTGCTACTTCTTCTTTTGCTTGGAACTTCAACGAAAGGCTTACCCCCGATCCCTCTAGATCGGTTTATCTACCCAATCTTACTTTGTTTTCTCTCGGTTTTTAGTAGATTAGATCTGTTTTGTGTCTTTTACTTAGATGCATTAGGTCTTTTATCGATTATTGAAGATTACTTGGCTTTAATAGATTAAGTCTTGCGTCACACATTTGTTCCACGGATTCGATACCTTGGGTTCACCACTCGAGGGAAGAAGGGTCCCTTGACTACGACGGGAGACTTGTACGCTTGCGAGTCACGAACGAACTTTGATACAAACATTAACCGTCAACAGAGAGGCCCTAGAGGGAAATTTTTGGTTTCTTTCAGGTGGCTTATTAATCTATGGTTTATTTTGCTAACTTCCAGCACATTACTTTATGTCAGACTTACATTCTCGCACAACCATACTAGTTCATCACGTTTTGCCATACGTGGTGGTACCACAGGGAAGTCCTGTGAGGGACTAGTGGGACCTATTCCAATGGGTGCCACGTCGCGTTTGAGTCTCGTCACGTTTTGCCATACGTGATGGTACCACGGGAAAGTCCGTGAGGGATGAGTGAGGCCTAATCCAATGGGCACTCACGTCGCGTCAGAGTCTTAAATAGGACGCTGTCCATGCTGCGGCTTAACTCATGGGTGCCGTTTCTATAGTGAATGGTAATGTATGTGGACGCTTTCATGAGTGCTGGCATGAAAGGTTCATTGCATTCTGTGATCTCCTGCAGGTACACTAACCTCGTTACATAAGTCGCTAAGTAAGCATCGACTAGATCTCGACTAGTTATTATAGGGAGATACGTGTATGTGCCATGCCACCGGCGCTAACTTCGAATTTTGGCTTAATTGCCTTGTGAGGACGCATAGGACGTCTTGCATCATGTTATAAGTCGTGAAAGAACCTAAACTGAACTCACGTCTGTTTCCGTGCTCTCTAAAGGTAAAATAGTGATAGCATGTTTTGTTCTGTTTAGCCTCTTTAGGCGTAGATGTGTTGCCATGCTAAAATTTAGTAGAATTGTTGCTTAAATTGCTGTTCTTGCCCAAGAACCTTTCGTCTAGGTGATCCTAACCTAGGTTGCTCCAATCCAATTCCGTTCTACTCGTCAAGTTCATGATCGTAACTTAGGTCTACCGCAAGTTATGCTCGGTTAGTCAACCCTTGTTGCTATCTTCCGAGAACCATTGGAATCTTGCTTGGTTAAGCACCTTTCCAGTTCCCTAGCTCAACCTTGCATACCCAACTTAAGTTTCATAACCTTGCTAGGTTGCTACGCAAAAATTAAGAAGTGTTGGACTCTGGTTCAAGTTAGGAAGTCGGATTCTGATTGCCAGACCCTGTACCAATCGGTATGCCTGATCGTTCGAGTCCAGCATACGTTGAATCTTAGTATGCATAGTTACCCCATACCTTGACCTTACCCGTACTCGTGGATCGAGTTACCTTTGTATACTCGCACCCGCCTGATTCTCACTTTTGTCATTATGTCTAGATGGATAACGTTGGCTCTACATCGACTGATGTTGAATCATGGACTCTCGTGAACTACCTCGAGGAGGGTGGTTTTCCTGCACTTTTGTGGGACACCCTGAAGGACTTTGGGTACACCACTTACCCAGAGTACTCGACTCGTGAGGTCATGACCACAGGCCAACTCCTTCGTTGTGAAGTGAAGGTGAAGATTTCAGTGTGCCCGACCAATCCTGCTTGGGATGAGTGGGAGTGTACGGCACACGGAAGAAACTTGTCCGACACGGTGCAGAAGGCTGCTCTCGAAGCACTCACAACTTTCTGTGGGAAGCACCCTGCCGAGATAGCCGACTCTGCAGCCAAAGTCATTCCGGTACCCGAGCGACACATTGCGCTGGGTGGTGAACGAGAAACTATCCTCCCAGTCCAGAACAACTCGCACTATAGTCCTGATCTTGTCACCTCAGTCCGCTTTTCAGAAGCCATGTACGACACCTACCAACGAATGGTGGGAGAAAGTGTATTCTATAGACACCAAATCTATAGGTACAAAGTTAAGGAAGTAGAGTGTTCAGCTCAAGCGTTGAAGGAAGCCCGAGCAATGATCACTACTCTCAAGAAGGAAAGACGCAAAGACAAGGCCAAGATACAAGAGTTAACTGAGATTATCCATGAGCAGAATTTCTTGTTGCAGCATAACGATCAATATATGCTTGAACTAGAAAATCAACTGGAAGCTCTAGCCGTTCCACCCCCAGAACCTGTCATTCCTGGACCAGTGCAAGAAGAAGATGATGAGGATATCCAAGGTGAATCTGGAATTGAGTCTAGACCCGAGTCACCGTAGTCCTTCAGCGTGGAAGATCCCACCCTCGGAAGTTGGTCCATTGGGAATAAAGTTCTGAGTCGTAAGAGTGTAGTGTTGTAAGAAAACCCTAGTGTACCGCAACCGCTCTTGGTTAGTTTGCGGTTAGTTGAACTAGGAACCTTGTTATTGCAGCTAGTCTGCTTTGTAATCCTAAATGTTGTTGGTAATTCTGAAAACTCTCATCGATGTACTGCCTTGATTAAACATCCCTTCCAGCAATGATGTTCGTAAGGCATTAATTATGCTAATTGTGATCAAACAAGTTCTGTGCTACACCAATCTCGTGTCAATCAGGATCCAATCGATTCCTCAATCCTGAACTTGTTCTTTTCGGTCTTGCTCAAATCTTGTAATTTAAATTAAAATGTGGCTTTTGAGCATGCGCTGCATAGCAGGTGCATTTGGGAAGCATAGGTATACTAACGTGCATTCGCGTGAAACTCCGTACCCTTACCCTACCTCTCTTGTTTGGTGACGTTGTTACCCCATAGTCAAAGGTGCCGCGACGGAACCTAGGGTATCGTGTGTGCTGCAGCCACACGACTGCCACTAGGAGCGCGCTAGGTATCTTGGTTGTGAGATAGAAACTCGTCACACAGATCCTCTCTCTACTTTGATTGCCCTTGCAATCACTAACGCATATGGGTAACCGAGTCATTCTAACGTGCATCATGAGAACCATACTGCACAAGCGTATGCATTGCATCAACTTTGAAAAGTATGGCACTTTCAAAACAACGAGTTGTCAAAACCCCAAATTTGCGAAATAAGTAAAGGTGTGAGCAAGATTCTTCTTTGAAGTTCCTACTTGAAGTCATCTTTCGTACAAGAAATATGGGAACTCTTTTATTAGTCTTCCTTTCCCTCACAATGCTCTTTTGGAAAGTCCGATCGACTTGGCATTACGCCGCCAATCTCGACGACCTTGTAGTATCAATTCCTTTTCTGCCAGCCAAGCAGAAGCCATAGACATGGAAATTCTCTTGAGCAGTCAAGGTTCTCGAATAGTCAACATGGAGAAGTCATTCATCGTGTATTCGATCTTGGCCCGTGCTCTTAACCTTCAAATCCTCGGCATCGAGCGAGAAAGTACGCCCAGGATCGATCGAAGCATTTTGGCTACACTTCTCTTTGATGCTATCACAAGCGTGAAGCGTAGTACACCGAGCTTTTCTCGCTCCGCTTCCCTTTACGGTCGATTATTTAGACTGTTGAGCCCCATCGTCATCAGTGTCACGTCCGTGCGACACCATGATGTCGCTCTACCCTCGATTTCCGCAACCGTATTCACGACGCCGTGATCACGTGAGCTGATCTTGTTAAGATCCATGTTGCCTACACCAGATACCTGACTGGGTCAACTGACCGTTACAGCCCCGCAGCGGTTATAAAATGGAACCTTTTACCCGGAACCGCCGATGCGAAAGCTCCATTTCCATCAAGCTCGACATTATCACTGTTCTTGTTCTTCTTCTAGCTAGCCTGGCTACTTGCCCCTAGAGCACCTCTCCCAGCTACTTCAATCTTCCCGAGCAAACTGTTCTCCATCTTCGTTTCCGACGTCAAGAAGAAGCTCGGAGTAGACCAAAAGCAGAAATCAATCCAAGTTACCACCCATGACTCCGTCTTCGGAAGAGCTCGAGTCGTTTCGCTGGACATTGTTAGGAATGTACCTCTGTATCGTAGGAGGATTATGTCTGCTTTTAGCTGTGCATATGCACATTCATCGTCCGCTTCCTCACGAACGGCGATGAGGTAGTAAGAGGACACATCTTGTACCTTTTTGTTCCATCTGCATTCCCGATCATGAGATGTGTGGACCAGGCCTTACCAATTTGAAATTGTGACTGTTTGGATGTCCGGTTTGCATTGCTTATCGTGAACGAGTCTCGTAGAATATGTTCGAATTATAAGCTTATGGGTGAGATTCCGAGCATGTGCTAATTAGGGACTTAAATTTTCAGATGTTCCGACCGTCATAGAATAACCCCAATGATTTTGAAGCATCGGGTAGTGGTGATCTTACGCAACCGCCGCCCACGATGTTGACCGAAGCTTTCGTAGCAGCACATACCGAAGTGTTGTGCCAGCTCCTGCAGACACAACAGCAAATGGCTCAACAACTACAACAAATGCCACCGATGCAATCGAAGCTTCAACCTTCCAAGCCCTGTTCACCAGAAGTACCCACCTAGAGAGACATAAACGCCATTGTCGGCGTAACTCAACTATTAGAAGGGCAGAATTCCGTGCTGAATCAGATGGTGTACGATATCATCCAAGGACGTTATGGGAACCCATATCAGAATAATTTGGCAGACAATCTCTCTCAGTCCTTATCTGCCTCTATGGTCGAACAAGCCCGTTTGTTCAATCTGTTGGAGGAGTATGTTAATCAAGACCAACCCCAAGCCTCCGACTCCATATTACCACCTTCTGGACTACCAATGGATCTTAGGGCAGAAGAGAGGGCAAATAAAGGCAGTAAACGAGAACTTTCTGAGATAGATGTAAGTGAGTGAGAAATTACCTGTACGGAGACTTATCCGCGTGAAGGCAAACGAAGTTATGACCCTAGCAAGACCACTCAACTCCATGCTAATGAAACACCTTCGCGAACCTCGAAGAGGGCAAAGAAAAAGGAGAGAAAGAGGCTCCGCCTTATCGAGGAAACCCAGCAACCGATCCCCAAACCCAAAGACCTTCCTCCCCGTTTGTGCTACAATTGTAGACAGCCCGGGCATTTTTCCAATAAATGCCTGAACCCCAGACAGCAGAAGCCCCAGCAACACAAGCAGAACCCCGGATCTGCTATCAACAACAACAAGCCAAGCCCTCAAGTGGAGCAAAGCCAACTAAATTTCTTAGGTAACACCTCTATCCCAGAACCATTCCTCACCTCCCCTTGTAATTTCGAATCTCGGGACGAGATTCTTCTTAAGGGGGTAGGGCCGTGACGCCCCGTGTTTTTAATTACCGTCATTAACGCTAATGACCGGATCGATCAGGTCAAACCCGATCAAACCTCGGTCAAACCTAGGTCAACCTGGGTCATCACCCGAAAACCTCGCCAACAAACTCTAATGAACCCCTTGACCAAGCCTACACAAACCCGTAGTGGACCTTTGGTCAAAGACACGGTCAAACCCCGCTTGATCGTCGACGCCAGCGAATGTCGTCAGGAACTTTTGCCTCGTTCCCCAAAATTCACCTAAACACTTAAAAATCTACCTTTATGAAAGTTGTCCATCTTGCTGAGGGACACAACTTTCATGTAGATTGGAATTTCAAATTTTGAGTAGAAATTGGTGAAAAACTTGATCGATCGGCACCCCCGTTTTCCGGAACGGTGCCGCATTCAATATTGGCACGACGTTCCTGCAAAATCCGTTGAGAAAAACACTATATGGCCTTTTTGAAAGTTGTAGAGGGTAGCTGGATCTACAACTTTCCTATTCATTACCTTGTGCACTTTTATTCAATTTTTTGGAGAAAACCTATTTTGAACAGGGGCACTCCCCGGTTCCGGCCCAGCCGCCGACGCCGCGTCGGGCGCGGCGTCGCGCGCGCGTTCGCGCGCGGGCGCCACGCCGCCGTGCCTCGGTCCATGCGCCGCTTCGCACCTTCCCGATGCAGCTGCTCGCTCCCCGAGGTGCGCGCACGCCGAGGAGGGCCGCCCCCGCGTCCTAGGGCGTCGCGCCGCCGTAACCCCCCCCCGCCCGCCGTAGTGGAACGGCGGCGCCGCCCGGCGGTCCTCGTGCCTCCGCCCCCCCCCCCCCCCCCCCCCCCCCCCCCCGCTCGTGCACTCCCTATAAAGCGGCCACCCGCTCCTCCCCGCGGCGCGCAACCCCGCTGCCGACCGTGCCGTCCGCCGGCGCCAAGGCGGAGCCGCCGCGGCGAGCTCCCGTGCCGAGCCGCTAGACACCAAAACAAGTCAATTCCCGTGGTCCTTGACACCTACCACAACTCACCGGCGTGCCGCCCCTCCCGCGGAGCCGCCCTCGCGCCGGAGCAGCCGCTCCGGCCGGCGGCCGCCGCCGGTAGCCGCGGCCCGCCCCCGCCGGCCGTTTTCCCACCCCCCAACGCCGACCCAAACCAAGCCCCTAGACCCCAAGGACCCTCCTCCGCCCCTTCCCCGGCCAAGAACCGCGGCGAGCTCGCCGGATTCCGGCAGCCCGCGCCGGCCGGCCACCCCGAGGGCCACATTGCAAAACATCAAGTCTTCTCAAGGGCCTAATCGCAAAAGGGTAACTCAAATAGTTAAACAGATTTGCTGATTCTTGTAAATTGCGTAGAAACTCACAGAAAAATCATAAAAATTCAAGGCCAATTTTTTTGGATCCGTGGTGAATTATTCTACAACTTTTGTTATCCTGGCTAATTCCTTTTAGTTTTTGCATGAAAAATACAAATGTGAAAACCCTAGATCTGCAATATCTCAAAAACCATAAATCCTCTGTAGCTAATTTTTGGATATTCTGTGTGTTTGGTCATGACTAGCTCCTATGCCAAATATTGCGCAAAGTTATGATGTAAATCTTTTTCTAAAAATGTTTTTCTATTTCTGGCAGAACTGCATAAATGATTTTTCTTGTTAACAATATTCGTGTTCTTGAGCCCAACTTGTGCACACTGTCTTGTAATACCAAAATGCACGTCTTGTGAATTAATCATGATTTTTGGATTAACAGAAACAATTATTCTTGATTTATGCATGTTTCCTTTGTAAATTAATAAACCAAGTTCAGTAGAAATTCCATGTGAACATGCTGGTTCTTTAGTCTTGTTTAGGACCAGAGAGCATGCACAAGAAAGTATGGGTCATTTTGATGCTTAATTATTTTTATATGCATTTAAATTGGATCACTAGCTAACCTTTGCTATTTTCCGTAATAATTAATTTCCTAGCATCCAACACTTACATGTGGGTCCAATGGACCAGTATAGGTGCTAGTAGGATTAAGAAACACTATATTAATTTTTGGTAATTTAATTGCTTAATAAAAAGCTTAAAAGCCCTTTTTAATATTAAAGAGAAATTAAATAAAGAAAAGCCCTTATTTAATTCTTTTTCCTTTTTGAAAATATTACCTAATTTAATTAAAAGATAATTAATTCTCATTGCTGATAAGAAATTAATTCAAGGATAAAAATATTATTTATATCCTTGCTTGTGAAAGGAGAATGATTAAAGCTATCACATGAAATGACACGTACAAAGAAATCCTTATTCAATTATGCAATAAAAGGATAGCCCATGTGCAACCAATAACCTTCCTAAAAGAGAAATCACCAAACCACTCATGTTAACGTAAGGATGGTTGCAAATCATGTTAAAAAAGTTAAATATACCTACCCACTGCTGTTGATGAATTTAAATTTAATTATTAGCATATATATGTACACAATCACCATCAAAAAGAATAATTAATAAAGAGTTGCATATTGTTCCTTTATGGAAGAGTATGCTGAATGTATCCTTATCTAGGTGAATGTGACCAACAAATACACCCCTTGGTTGTCAGTATGGTTGTAATTGATTAAAGTGAAAACAGTCGAATAAATCTTGCATTTGCATCTTCGTGTAGATCTTTCCATCAGTAGACGTACGCTCGTGCCGGAAGGAGGAGACGAAGGTGTCGACAAGGAGCTGCCGTGCGTGAACGTAGCTCAAGACCTGGACCCAAGTCCAGAAGGGCCCAAGGCCAACCTTGCCAGTGAAGGCAAGCCCCGGATCATTAACCCCGTTGTCGGGGACCGCCCTAGGGGTCCCCTTAAACAATGGGGGAACCCTCACTCAAATCCCCGCATCGAAATGAGCTGAGCCTAACCATGCAGGAAAACTAACCATGCAGGACTTGGCCTATGCGGCAGGACTCCGGAGGCCCACCAAGACGGCCCGTCCGGGGAAGACCCCCGAGCGAGGCTCCGCCTCGCCCGAGGGCACGCTCCTCCTCGAACGGGCTCCGCCCCCGTTCGAGGGGCAACCCCCTCCTCGAACGAGCTCCGCTCCGTTCGAGGGGCGACCCTTCCCTCGAGCGGTTCCGCCCCGCTCGAGGGCGCGCTCCCCCTCGAGCGAGTCCCGCCTCGCTCGAGGGTCCGCTCCGCCCTCGGCCGGGGCCCGCCACGCTCATGGGCGCCCCGCACGCGTGCGCCGGCCCCGTACTTGGGCATTTAACGCCACGACGCCGCGGGACGGCGCCATCATGCGCCCGGGGCTCACGCCCCGTGCCGCCGCACCAACTCCCCAAGGAGGAGCCCATCCCCGTCACTGTGGGGTGGACTGTGCGGTACGGCCGGTGTCGGTCCCGTGACACCGCGCGCACGCTACCTGTACGGCTAACGCGCCCGACCCTCGAAAGGGGGCCGGCGCACCCCTCGACTCCACTTTCCCCGTGACCCCGCAGTTGGGTGAGGGGCGCTAGGCCAGTGGGTGGCCATCCCGGCCACTGTAACGGCGCGGCCGCCGTACCCACGCGTGCGGGCACACGCCCCGACTCCGCAGCGCACGCCCGAGCACCTGCAAGCAACCACTCCGCCACCGCGAGCTCATTGGGAAGGAACGCCGTTCGCCCGCTCCTCGTACCCCGTACCGATCATCATCGACACCTCCCTCGAAGCCTATCGAGAACGCCATCGCCATCCGCCGCCTCCTACCCTCGAACCGCCACCTGTTCGGGTACGAGGTAGGCCATCATGGCCGGATCACAGCGAAGATCGACCGGACGGCCGCCCGCTCTACACCGTAGCACGACGTGCTCCCACACGTAGCTAGGTAGCGCGGCGTGCATGTAACTCGCCGCCCCCTTGGCCTATAAAAGGGGAGGCGAGCCCCCAGCCGCGGGGGGACGAATTCAGAGGAACACAACGCACCGTGCATTCTCTCTTATTCTCCCACAACATCTCCAACCACTCACCCAGGGACTTGGAAGCCACGATTCCTCTCCCGCCTTGCTTGTATTTGCCCCACTACAAGCACCCCCGTGCCGAGCAATATAGTGCCACGAGCACGCCCCTCGTCGGGACGTACGGCCCCCTCGGCCGGAACCAGGATAAAGTCTTGTGTCATTTGTTGCTTAGCATCGACCATTGAGGGATAGACCTAGGCGTTATCTATCGGTTAGTGTCGGGACCATATTCCGCACCGACGCTTGGCGCCCACCGTGGGGCAAAACGAGCGCCTAAGGTCATTTCGCTAACTCCCTCCATGGTGATTCGCACCGAGTACCGTAGCACCCGCTACAACATGGGTAGCTCGGACCCTCTTCCGCCGGGTTCGAGATCCGCTTCGGGGACTTGAACTTCCGTGCCACGGGGAACGGCTATCTCATGCGCCTCACCAACCGTGAGGAGCTCGCGCGCAGCCGCGAGGCCGGTCCGCTCGGTCACCGCCGCACGCACGACACCGCGCGCGAGCACCCGCAGGCACGGATGCCGCGGGCCCGTCGACGCCGCGACGCCGTCGTCGCTGCCGGGCTACGCTCGCGTCGGGGCGCGGTCCGAGCGGCGACGGGGGCCGAGCGCACCGCCGCCCAACGCGGTGCGCCCACCGTCACGACGGCCGCCACCGCCCCGCGGGGACCGCGTGCGGTCTCGGACCACGCATCCCCATCGGGCTGCGTGGCGCCACTACGGCCTACAACGCCAACATCCACACGACAATGCGCGAGGTTCCGCCCCGGTCGGCACGTCTTCGTCGCCGGGGATCCCGGCACCTCCGCCACGGACGAGTCGTCCCCGGGCTCCGTCGACACGATGCCACCCGCCAACCGACACGGGTACGCGGAGTGGGACTTCTCCGCGTGCGTCCGAGACCCCGGGGCCGCGTTCGGGCGCTTCCTCGACGCCGCGGACTACGGTTTGGTCGCTCCGACGACTCCCGAAGACGGGAGCTACGACCCCACGCGGGAGTGCCGCGCCGTCATCACCAACGACCCGCCAACGCCGCCGGCGCGGCGGCGCGGAGACGGGGAAGTCACGCCCGCCCCGGGGATCGCCACGCGCCCGGCCGCGGGCCGAGCGCTCCCGCCGGGGCCGACGTCGACGCGCGGTCGGCCCAAGCTCGCGAGCTCGAGGCCAAGCCGGCGAGGAGGTATCGGACGCTGCGGCTACTCCGCGCCTCAATGGCGGGGGAGGCCTCCGCGCGCGCGGCGAACGCGCGCGGGGAGCCGGGCCGACGGGTCCGTGACCGCCTCAACCCCGTCCCCAACGTCGACAACGCGGATACGCCACCAAGGGCGAGCCAAAAGCTCATCGCCGCCGCGACGTTGCTACGCGCCATGCCGCACCCTCAACCCCCGAGGCTCGAGACATGCACCGCGAGGTGCGGACTCTCCTTGAGCAAGCGGCCGTCCGGCCAGCCGAGAGCTCGCCCTCACGCATCCGCCAACAGGGGGGGACGCACGAGGAGATGATCCCGCACCGGGAGGCGAACCCTCGGTGCACGTAGGTCAACCCGCCGACCGGGGACGCACGCCGGCCAAGGAACGGCTCCTTGACACGCGCGGGCGCCGGATGGCGATGCCCGCAACGTCATCAACGCCGGGCGCACCCGGCAAGGCGCGACGCGCGGGCGGCTAGGGGCTACCACCCTCGAAGGGGTGGGCGCTACGACGCCGGTGAGGATCGCTCCCCGACGCCGGGAGCCCCCGGCACCCGCGTGTTCGGCGGGAGATCCGCACGGCGGCGTTCCCCCGCCGCTTCCGTCAACCCTCGACGATCGTCAAATACAACGGGGAGACGGACCCTCGTGTCCGGCTCAACGATTATCGCCCGGCTCCGTCGGTCGGGCGGGGCCACCAACGACGAAGTAATCATCCGCAACTTGCCCCCGCATCCGGGCGACGCGGCCCGGACATGGCTCGAGCACTTGCCCGCCGGCCCGCATCCATAGCCGGGACGATCCGGTCCACACCTTCGTGGGCAACTTCCGGGGCACGTACGTGCGCCCCGGGAACTCCTCGGGATCCGCGCTCCCCGCACGCGTAAGCCGGGCGAGTCGCTGCGGGACTTCATACGGCGCTTCTCCAAGCGCTGCACGGAGCTCCCCAGCGTGGCACAATCCGAGATCGTGCACGCGTTCCTCGTGGGCACCACGTGCCGGGACCTTGTGCGCGAGCTGGGACGCAGCCCGCCCACGGACTCGAACGAGCTGTTCGACATTGCCACTAGCTTCACCTCCGGAGAGGAGGCCGTGGGGGCAATCTTCGACGGCAAGAAGGGCAAGCGCTCCGAGGACACGCCCGCGGAGGGCAGCGGGTCCAAGGAGCCACGCCGCAACGACAAGCGGGGCAAGAAGGGGAAGAAGCCGCGCCGCGAGGCGCGCGAGCAGGGGCGCAACGGCGGCAACGCCGAGGCCCTCGCCGTTAACCCGCCCGACGGGGCCCTCGACCGGCTCCTCGAGGCCCGGGGGTGTTCGACGACATGATGAAGAAGCCATGCCCCTACCACAAGACCCCCGTAAACCACACTCTTGAGCAAGGCGACATGCTCAAGAAGTTCTATGGCCGTGCCGCCGCGAAGGAGGCGAGAGACCAAGAAGGATGGGGGCGATGGCGACGCGGGTGGTTTTCCCGCCGTCGAAAATGTGTTCCTCATCTTTGGGGGACCTACTGTCGACATGTCGACCCTAAACGCAAGAAGGAGCGGCACGAAGTCCTCGCCGCAGAGAGGGCACCTCCGGCCTTTCTCAACTGGTCGAAGGATGCCATCACCTTTAGCCGGGATGATCACCCAAATCGCATCCCGAACCCGGCCGCACCCACCGGTGGTCGATCCCATCATTGGCAACGCCCCGGTTTTCGAAGGTCCTTATGGACGGAGGCGGTAGCCTCAATATCCTCTTCGCGCATACATTGCGCCCGATGGGGATTGGGTCGGACCGCTGCGGCCCGGCACGAAGCCGTTTCACGCGCATCGCGCCGGCAAGCGAGTTCAACCCCTCGGGCGGATCGATGCGCCCGTCCGGTTCGGGACCCCCAAGAATTTCCGCAAGGAAACCCTCACCTTCGAGGTGGTGGGATTCAAAGGGGCTTACCACGCCATCCTTGGGCGACCATGCTATGCCAAGTTCATGGCGGTCCCCAACTACACGTACTCGAAGATGAAGATGCCGGGTCCAAACGGCGTCATCACCGTCGGGTCGTCAATCGAGCATGCATTCGACCGCGATGTCGAGTGCGTGGAACATGCGTAAGCGCTAGCGCCGGGATGAAGCGCCGGTAAACACACCGGAGAAGATGGTCAACGACGACCTCGGCCTCCGCCGCCAAGCACGTCGGCACGTTCGAGGCCGCCGAGCAAACCAAAGGGGTCCCCCCTCGACCCGACGCCCCCGAGGGCAAGGTGTTGAGGGTCGGCCGACCCTCGATCCTAAATAGGAAGCGAGTGCTCGTCGACTTCCTCCGCGCCAACGCCGACGTCTTCGCGTGGAGCCCCTCGGACATGCCGGGCATCCCGAGGGAGGTCGCCGAGCACTCCCTTGATATCCCGCCTAACGCTCGCGGCGTTCGGCGGCCGGCCGCGCCGCTTCGACGAGGAACGGCGACGGGCGATCGGAGCGGAGCCGCTGCGAAGCTCCTCGAGGCCGGATTCATCAAGGAAGTGTTCCACCCGACATGGTTAGCTAATCCCGTGCTTGTAAAAAAGAAAAATGGGAAGTGGAGGATGTGTATTGACTACACCGGCCTCAATAAAGCATGTCCAAAGGTTCCTTTTCCTTTGCCACGTATAGACCAAATCGTTGATTCAACGGCCGGTGCGAACTACTCTGTTTCCTTGATGCCTATTCGGGATATCATCAAATAAAAATGAAGGAGTCCGACCAGCTCGCGACTTCGTTCATCACACCGTTCGGGACGTTCGTTACGTCACGATGCCTTTTGGCCTCGAAACGCGGGCGCAACATATCGGCGCCGCATGCAAGACGTTTTTGGGGACCACATCGGGCGGACGGTCGAGGCTTACGTGGACGACATCGTCGTCCAAGACCGAGAAGGCGGACGACCCGGTTGGCGATCTCGGCATCGCGTTCGACCGCCCGCGGCCAACGGGGTCAAGCTCAACCCCGAAAAATGTGTCTTCGGAGTGCCGCGGGGCATGCTCCTAGGATACATCGTCTCCCGGCGGGGAATCGAGGCCAACCCCCGAAAAGGTCGCGGCCCTCGAGCGAATGGGTCCAATTCGGGACCTCAAAGGGGTGCGAAGGTGTTGGGGTGCCTTGCCGCCTTGGAGCCGCTTCGTCTCGAGGCTCGGTGAGAAGGGTTTGCCCCTCTACCGGCCGCTCAAGAAGCACGAACGCTTCTCTTGGACCGCCGAGGCCCGGGAAGCGCTCGACAAGCCGAAGGCGTCTCCGACACACGCCCCAATCCTTACGCCGCCGCGAGACGACGAACCCCTCCAACTCTACGTGGCCGCAACCACCCGTGTGGTCGGGCCGCCGTGATCGTTGTGGAGCGCACGGAGGAAGGGCATGCCTTGCCCGTGCGAGGCCGGTCTACTACATCGGGCGAAGTCCCGTCGGACACGAAGACGCGCTACCCCCGAGTCCGTGTCGTTGTATGCGGTAGTCCTCGCGCGCGCGCAAGCTCCGTCACTACTTCGAGGCCCACCCGATTACGGTGGTCTCTTCCTTCCCCGTTAGGGGAGATCATTCGCAACCCCGACGCGGCGGGCGACTGCCAAGTGGTCCGTGGAGTTGATGGACGAGACGCTCGCCTACGCTCCGCGCAAGGCCATCAAATCGCAAATCTTAGCTGATTTCGTCGCTGAGTGGACGGACACGCAGCTGCCACCCCCTCAGATTCAAGCAGAGTGCTGGACTCTGTTCTTCGACGGTTCGGTGATGAAGACAGGAGCGGGCGCGGGCCTGCTCTTCGTGTCACCCCTCGGGGAACACATGCGCTACGCGGTGCGCCTCCACTTCCCCGCGTCTAACAATATGGCGGAATACGAGGCCCTTCTCTGCGGCCTCAAAATCGCCATTGAGTTGGGCATCAAGCGCCTCGACGTGCGAGGGGATTCGCAGCTCGTGATCGATCAAGTCATGAAGAACGCGAGCGCCACGACGACAAGATGGAGGCCTACTGCAAAGCCGTGCGGGCCCTCGAAGACAAATTCTACGGCATCGAGCTTAATCATGTACCCCGCCGGTACAACGAGGAAGCGAACGAGCCGGCAAAAATAGCGTCCGGGCGGATCACCGTTCCCCCGAACGTTTTCGCGCGCGACATCGCGCAGCCCTCGGTCACCTTCGAGCCTTACCCCTCGAGCGACGGCGGACCCTCGGGGGCTCCCTCGAACCCATCGGGTGCGGAACCCATGGAAGAGGATCCCTCGAACGAGGCGTACGTGCTCTCCCTTCTCGAGGGGTACGGCTCCCACGAGGCTGTCGCGATGGACATCGAGCCGGCTCCCGTCCAGGCGGACTGGCGGGAGAAATACATCGCCTGGATTGCTCGAGGGGAACTCCCCACAGACCGGGCCACAGCCAGGCGCATCGCCAGGATGGCCAAGTCATTCGCCCTCGTCGACGGCGAGCTGTACAAGCGCGCCGCGTCAGGCATCCTCCAGCGGTGTATACCCATTCCCGAGGGGCGCGAGCTCCTACGGGACATCCACGCGGGAACTTGCGGCCACCACGCCGCGCCACGCACCCTCGTTGGCAACGCGTTCCGCCAGGGCTTCTATTGGCCTACCGCGGTCGCGGACGCCAACGAAACCGTGCGCACTTGCGAAGGGTGCCAGTTCTACGCCCGCAAGACCAACTTGCCCGCTCACGCCCTGCAAACGATCCCCGTGACATGGCCGTTCGCCGTGTGGGGGTTGGATATCGTCGGGCCCCTGCGGAAGGCGCCCGGGGGCTTCACCCACCTGCTTGTCGCGATTGACAAATTCTCCAAGTGGGTGGAGGTGCGCCCCATCACGAATTTGAAGGCCGAGCAGGCAGTCACGTTCTTCACCGACATCGTCTACCGCTTTGGAGTGCCAAACTCCATCATCACGGACAACGGGTCCCAGTTCACGGGCCGGAAGTTCTTGGAGTTCTGCGACAAGTTCCACATCCGTGTGGATTGGGCAGCTGTGGCGCACCCACAGACCAACGGCCAAGTGGAACGTGCCAACGGCATGATTCTACAGGGCCTCAAGCCCCGAATTTTTGACCAGCTCAACAAATCTGGCCGGAAATGGCTCCAAGAACTGCCAGCAGTCGTGTGGAGCCTAAGGACCACCCCAAGCAGGGCCACCGGGTTCACCCCGTTTTTCCTAGTCCATGGCGCGGAGGCCGTCCTCCCCACGGATCTGGAATACGGGTCACCCAAGGTTCGAGGCTACAACGAGGATGCTAACCAG
This sequence comes from Cenchrus americanus, assembly GCA_947561735.1. Classification (NCBI taxonomy): domain Eukaryota; kingdom Viridiplantae; phylum Streptophyta; class Magnoliopsida; order Poales; family Poaceae; genus Cenchrus; species Cenchrus americanus. The sequence goes on from OX387242.1 coordinate 198,471,127, forward strand.
CGAGCCCGCGAGGACTCGCTGGATCAGCTGGATGAAGTACGCCTCGTGGCGTTGATGCACTCCGCAAGGTATCAACAGTCCCTACGACGCTACCAAGCACGCAAGATACGTCGGAGGGATTTCAGCGAGGGGGACTTGGTCCTAAGGCTACGCCAAGACAATCGAGGGCGCCACAAGCTATCGCCCCCATGGGAGGGACCCTACGTCGTGGTGAAGGTGCTCAAACCGGGCACGTACAAGCTGGCCAACGAGGACGGCGAAGAACTCACCAACGCTTGGAACATCCAACAGCTACGTCGCTTCTACCCTTAGCTAGGATTTCCAAGTATTTTTTGTTGTAAAAACACACGGCCAACGCCCCCGCTGGTGTCACCTATGTAAATACTCCAAGTATAATAAAAGGGCAACTCGGCTTTCCCCCCGAAACCCAAGTTACCCTCGGGGGCTACGCGGGGGGCACCCCCCCCCCCCCAAATAGTCCCATTTTTTCGCGCAAAAAAACGTAACAACACGCGCTAAGTTTGTTTCCCACTTCAACCTCGAGCCATGATTCGAACAGGCGCAGGCGGCACGGCGGAAGGAGTGCGCGAGCCGAGACGCCTACGCCGCGTGGCTATGGCCCGTCTCTCTCGTCTCCAACCCGGCGGCCCCCGCGAAAAGCGAACTCCCCTAACTAGAATCTACTCGGAAGAAGAAGAAGCAAAAAGCGCAATGAGCAAACGATTTCATTTACAAACAACCGCCCATGTTCATGAAACGACTTGTTTATTTACAAGAGGCCACGAGGCCGCAGTTCCGATACACATAAACAAAAAACGGGCCTAGCGCCCGTGTGCTTTCGGGCGGGTGGAGCAAGAAAGATCGGCGGCGTCCGGAAGAGGAATTCTTCGAAGGCCTCGGCGAGCGACCCGGCGGCGTCGGCGCAACAAGCGCGTCCGCACGCTCCATGGCCACCTCATCCTCGACGCCCTCGGGCACGATGTAGCCCTCCGCCACCGCCTCGAGGTTGACCTCGTAGTGGGATCGCACCACTCCGAGGGGCCTTCTCGCACGCCTAGGTGCAACGCCCGGCGCATCCGCTCCGTGACATGGCCGCCGAGGGCGCGTAGGCGACCGGCCGCCGAGCCGCCGCCCGGGCTTCGCCTTCCTCGACGACGCGGCGGGTCTCGAGGGCCGCGTCACGCAGCCCCCGCAGCCTCCCGCTCGGAGGAGTTGTAGGAAGCCCGCAGGGCCTCGGCCCGCCCCGCGACGTGCCCCGGTGCGTTGCGCAAACCTCGGAACCAACAAGACGACAAGAAATCGAAAGGGGGGAACTAACCCTCTAAAGCAAGAATTAACAAGCGGGGGTCAAATAGCAACTTACCCTCGACTCTGTCTCCTCCCCGCATCGAGGTCGCGGCGCGCGGACTCCGCCGCCGCCTCGAGGCGCCGGATGGTCTCGCCTTGCTCGACGAGGGCCATCTCCCGACCGGCACCGCCGATGCCGAGCGCCGCCGCCTCGTCCTCAACCTCGGAGAACGCGGCGTTCCGCTCCTCCGGCCGACCTCTTCGGTGCCTCGCGCGCGACGCGCTCCCCGCTCCGCCGCCGCTCGGGGCGTCACCAAGGGCGGCTCGCTCTCCGCCGGAGCCGCTCCTCGGCCCCCCCGGCGGGCGACGCGCTCCCGCCGAAGCCGCTCCTCGGCCGACGACGAGGGCCGCGGCCTTGGCGTCAAGGGCGGCCCCTCGTGTCGTCGGCCTCCTTGGCGCGCCGCTCCAACCCGCGCGCCCGCTCCTCGCCCCGGCGCCGGCCGCGCCCGCGCACCCTCCAGCGACGTGCGGAGTTCCCGGTCTCGGCGCGAGCGGTGGCCACCTCCGCCTCCCGTGTGGCGGCCGCCGTCCGCGTCTTGTCCGTGTCCTCACGCGCGTTCCACGCCGCCTCGTCGCGATCGACGAGGGGCCGCGCGGATCCGCTCGAGGCTCGCGTGATGCGCCGTGCCCCCGCCCCCGAGCTCTCGGGGAGCACGTCGCACCACGCCATCGCCCGCACACCGGCCCGGCCGTCCGGCGTCCCGAGAGCTTCCGCAAGCGCGTCGAAAGCGCCGCACCGCTCCCCCGGAGGCCGGCGGGCCTCGGCGTTCACCTGGTCGAACGCGCTGTACTTCTCATGGGCGCGGCGCTCGAGCTCCTAGCATCCACACATCGAACCTCGTGAGCGCCAAGTCCTGAATGCAGCACGCGAAAACGAAAAAAGGAAGGGAGAAGAGCAACCATGGCTCACCTGGAAGACGATCCAGGCCGGGCCGCCGTGGACCCGCGCCGCCTCGTTCAACGCGCGGTTGAGCGTGGCGCCGTGGCTCCGAGCTCGCCCCAAAGCTCCTCGTTCCCCCCCCCGGCGTCGCAAACGCAGGGGGATCCTCCACGGCCCCCCCCCACCCGGGCGGGGGCGGCCGCGTGGGAGGACGAGGCCTCGAAGACCGCGCCCTTGACCCCCCCACCGTCGGGGACCCTCGCGCCGCCTCACGAGGGCCCCCTCCCCGGGGCCCGGGGGGGAGGTCGTGGGCCGCCCGGCCCACCGGTTCCACCCATGGCGGCGGGGAGTCATCCGAGAGCTCCACCACCTCCGCCCGGAGACCGCCGGCGGGGAGGAGCCACCCGCTCCGCCTCCGCCGGCGCCTCCACCCGCGCCTCCGCGGCCACGGCGCCCGTCGTGGCGCCGTCGCCGCCACCTCCGCCCGTGCCGCCGCATCCGCGGCGCCCCCGCGGTTGCGCCCGCTCCGCCTCCTCCGCAAGGGGCCGCCACCGGCGGGCGGCACCTCCACCGTAGCCACCGCCGCGGCCGCGCCTCCGTGGCGACCGGCGCCGGCCGCCCCCGCGACCTCTCTCCGGCCGCGCCGCGGCGGGCCGATCCGCCGGCCGGGGCCCTCGAGGCCCCGGCCGGGCCTTGCGAGCTCGTGCCCGCCGCCGCGCCCGTCCCCGGGCGCGACCCCCTCGACGAACGCCGCCGGGTGGGGATCGACGCGTCCGTCCCCGGCACCTTGGCTGTGCAAGAGGAGGAACGGTTGGCACCGCCCCGCGCGAGCACGAATGGAGGGTCGAGCATCTAATAACCAGCAAACTAAAGCCAAGCAAAGGAAGAACAAGTTCCTTACCTCGCGGAGGAAAAGGCCCGCTTCCTTTTCCTCGAGGCCTCCGACGAGGCCGGAGCGAGGGGGCCGCGCCCGCCGCGCCGCCTCCCGACGGCGCCACCGCGCGCGCGGGCATGCCCGCCTCACGCGTGGGCGCGCCCGCCGACGCGCCCCCTGACGACGCCACCGCGCGCGGGGGCACACTAGCCCCGCGCGCGCGCGCGCCCGCCGACGCGCCCCTTGACGAGGACGCCGCGCGCGCGCGACGCGCTCCCACCGCGCGCGGGCACGCTTGACGCGCGCGCGGACACGTCCGCCGCGCGCACCCTCCGTGGCGCGCGCCGGCGACCCCGCGGCGCGTGCCGCCCCCGACGATGACCGCCCCGGCGACGGGCGCCGGTCCGCCCACCCCAGTGCAAAGCCGCCCCCGACGCCGCGCGGGTTCCGGCGACGGGGGCGCGAGGCGCCACCCGTCCGAGGGGCCTTCCCCCTCGTACTCTTCCTCCTCGTCCTCGCTCCGAGGACGAGGGCTCCTCGATGTCCGGGGAGGAGAGCCCCGCCTCCTCCCGCCGCCGTACTCCGCGGACCGTGCGTCGCGCGCGCTTGGCGACGCCCGGCGTGCTCCCTCTTGCGCGCCGCTCGCTCCCCGGGCCGCTCCCGCCGCGCCGCCCGCCAAGCGCACGGGAGTCGGGGGTGGGGCGGAACGGACTTGGCGATGTTGAACTCCACCGACCGCGCACAAGAGTGACAATGGCGGATCGGGGAGACGAAAGCAAGACCAAGAACTAAAACGAGATCGGGGAACCCAACTCACCCGCGGGCCGAAGGGGAGCATCTCGACGTCCCACGGAGTCCGGCCCTCGGGCGGCGGCGACGTCCGGGTGTCGACGGCACTCCGCGCCCGGTGAGCGCATACGGCCGCTCAAGGAGCGTCGGGAGCATCCGCGACCTCGCCGTGTCGATGGGGTTGGCCGCCTCCGTCATCTCGAAGATGCGAGCGGCCTCTCCATCGTGGGCATGACCCGCCGATGGTGAAGGAAGGCGAGGACGCCCATCGCGGTCACCCCGTGCTTCCTCGCCCGCTCTAGTGCGCCCAAGACCGACTCCCCGCCGCGCCCGGGCCGGGGCGTGGACACCCCATAGCCCCGTGAGCTAGGCCTCTCCTTGAACACCCGCCCGGTGTAGGGGGGAAGGCCGGCTCGGCGTTGCGCGGATAAAACCATCCCCGCTCCCCGGCCGGCGTTGTTCGTCGTCATGGTGCAGGGGATGTAGACGTTCTTGAATTGTCCCCGCAGGGCAAGCGACATCCCGCCGGCGCGCACCGCGCGGCGGGTCCTTGGCTCCGTCGTAGGCTGCGTGAAGAGCTCCCCGCGGAAGAGGTGTACCCAGAGTTCCCAGTTGACTGGGATCCCCAGGTACCCTTCACAGACGCCCACGAACGTGGCCGCCTGCGAGATCGCATTGGGGGCGAAGTTGTGCAACTCCACCCCGTAGTAGTGGCACATTGCCCGCATGAATGTGCTCGCCGGCGCGTTGAAGCCACGCTCGTGGTAGCGGAGGAAGCTCACCACGTAGCCCTCCGGCGGGTTGGGCTCGCGGGTCCGCGGCCGGCGGCACGATCCATTCCGCCGGCGCCCATCTTCGTTGGCCGCCAACAGGCGGCGGCCGACCGGCTCGCCCAAGGCGAGCCGGTCACGGTCGACCTCTCCCATGCGTACGGCTCCGGGACCCTAATCGGAAGCCGAGGCGGCGCCATGGGGGGGGGACGAACGAGTGCAAAGGCGGAGGACAAGGAGGCGAGGAAAAAGCTCTAGCAGCCGAGCCCGCGCGACCGCAAGAGTGAGGCGAAGGCGAAGGGACGGAGGACCGAAAACGGTGAGGAGCCAAGGTAAAAAACCGCCGTCCCTTCCTCACCGCAGCTTTTATAGGCAACGGGCGAGTTCTCCGAGCGGACGCCCCCGCCGCATTAACGGCAGAATCTTTCCGTCGCGTCGACGAGTGGGCCCCACCGCGGCCGCGGCGGCTCTAACACCGGGCAGGCGGGTCATCATTGCGGCAAGACCGGCGGCGACCGAGGCAAAACCGTCACGTCCGCCGGCCACGTCGCCCACTACGCGCGCGCGCGGCCGCGGGGGCCTAAAAAGGTGCGCCCGCGCGCAAAACCGCGGCCACGACCGCAAGGCAATTAAATGCCCGGCCCCTTGCCAAGCAAGGAGAGCCCTCGAGCGAGGCGAATCCTCGGCTCGAGACAAAGGCGACCCTCGATGGGATGACAGCGTGAGAAGGTCGCCCGGACCCGCTCGGCGTAGAGCGGACCACCGCGGGCACCCATGCCACGTAGGACCCTCGAGCGGCATGACCCTCAACTCGAAACAAGGCGACCCTCGATGGGGATATCGCGCGTGAGAAGGCCGCCGGGACCTGCTCGATGTAGAGCAGACCACCGCGGGCACCCATGCCACGTAGGACCCTCGAGCGGCATGACCCCCAACTCGAAACAAGGCGACCCTCGATGGGATATCGGCCGTGAGAAGGCCGCCCCCGGGACTGCTCGATGTAGAGCGTACCACCGCGGGCACCCATGCCACGTAGGACCCTCGAGCGGCATGACCCCCAACTCGAGACGATGTCAACCCCCCAAAGAAGGCACGCGCGTAAGAGGATCGCCCGGGTCACGCTTGAAATAGAGCGACACCGAAAGCACTCATACCGCGCCATGCCACCAACCAGCCACCCTCGAGGGGTCGGCACGCCCGCACCCCTCGACGGCCGCAAACGCGAAAAGACGGGGCCGTCCATGCACGCCCCGCACGGCCTTACCGATCGAGGTTCGAAGCCCGACCCTCGACGGGTTCGAACGGGCGCCCCGCATCGCGCAGTTAGGGACGACGAGGGCACGCGCATTCGAGCCGTTCCTCGAGCCCGTCGGCTCGAGGGTGCCCCACATGTCGTGTTCGAGAGCCGGCCGAGGGCGCCTAGCGGGGGATCCCACCGAGGGAGAGCTTCCGCGCCCTCGGTCCCTAGCGAACGGGACCGAGCCCCACCTAGCAAACCCACGCAAGCGCTTCCATGGACGTGTCTCCGGACCGCGCAGCCTACCCTTATCGAACGGGGCATGGACGTCCACTTGAACCACCCACTAGCAGCTCGAAGAGGAATCCGCGATTCGCGACCCGCTCGATGGGAGTCGTGGAAACCTCACCCTCCGACCCGCGGAGGGACGGCGAAGGCGCGATAAAAAACAAGTCGTCAGGCTCGACCCGATCGCCTCGAACAGGCCAAGGCTCGGGGGCTTGACGCACGGCTACACCTCCTTGAAATTGCACCCGCCGGAGACAGTGACAGGGGAGCGTGCACCCCCGATGCCGGCTGAAACACCGCCGATGCCGGTTGGCATATGTGCCACGCCTTTCGACCGAATTGCTCGCGGTTAACCCCCGCAGGGAGAACCCACACTCCTACGGGGCTTCGGGGGCTAGACCCGCCGGGCCCGCCGACGCGGCCCCACGGAAGCGTTCGCAAACAAGGAGGGAAGAACGTCCTATCGCTAGGTTCCGGCATCCGCGGGAGCCTCAATGGCAAACCCGCGGATGCTCGGGGGCTACCGTCGGGGACCGCCCCTAGGGGTCCCCTTAAACAATGGGGGAACCCTCACTCAAATCCCCGCATCGAAATGAGCCGAGCCTAACCATGCGGAAAACTAACCATGCGGGACTTGGCCTATGCGGCGAGGACTCCGGAGGCGCACCAAGACGGCCCGTCTGGAAGACCCCTCGAGCAGGCTCCGCCTCGCCCGAGGGCACGCTCCTCCTCGAACGGGCTCCGCCCCGTTCGAGGGGCAACCCCCTCCTCGAACGAGCTCCGCTCCGTTCGAGGGGCGACCCTTCCCTCGAGCGGTTCCCCCCCCCGCTCGAGGGCGCGCTCCCCCCTCGAGCGAGTCCCGCCTCGCTCGAGGGTCCGCTCCGCCCTCGGCCGGGGCCCGCCACGCTCATGGGCGCCCCGCACGCGTGCGCCGGCCCCGTACTTGGGCATTTAACGCCCCGACGCCGCGGGACGGCGCCATCATGCGCCCGGGGCTCACGCCCCGTGCCGCCGCACCAACTCCCCAAGGAGGAGCCCATCCCCGTCACCGTGGGGTGGACCGTGCGGCACGGCCGGTGTCGGGCCCCGTGACACCGCGCGCACGCTACCGTACGGCTAACGCGCCCGACCCTCGAAAGGGGGCCGGCGCACCCTCGACTCCACTTTCCCCGTGACCCCGCAGCTAGGGTGAGGGGCGCTAGGCCGGTGGGTGGCCATCCCGGCCACCGTAACGCGCGGCGGCCGCCGTACCCACGCGTGCGGGCACACGCCCCGACTCCGCAGCGCACGCCCGAGCACCGCAAAGAACCACTCCGCCACCGCGAGCTCATTGGGAAGGAACGCCGTTCGCCCGCTCCCCGTACCCCGTACCGATCATCATCGCACCTCCCTCGAAGCCTATCGAGAACGCCATCGCCATCTGCCGCCTCCTACCCCTCGAACCGCCACCGTTCGGGTACGAGGTAGGCCATCATGGCCGGATCACGGCGAAGATCGACCGGACGGCCGCCCGCTCTACACCGTAGCACGACGTGCTCCCACACGTAGCTAGGTAGCGCGGCGTGCATGTAACTCGCCGCCCCCTTGGCCTATAAAAGGGGAGGCGAGCCCCCAGCCGCGGGGGGACGAATTCAGAGGAACACAACGCACCGTGCATTCTCTCTTATTCTCCCACAACATCTCCAACCACTCACCCAGGGACTTGGAAGCCACGATTCCTCTCCCGCCTTGCTTGTATTTGCCCCACTACAAGCACCCCCGGTGCCGAGCAATATAGTGCCACGAGCACGCCCCTGCTGGACGTACGGCCCCCTCGGCCGGAACCAGGATAAAGTCTTGTGTCATTTGTTGCTTAGCATCGACCATTGAGGGATAGACCTAGGCGTTATCTACCGGTTAGTGTCGGGACCATATTCCGCACCGACGCTGGCGCCCACCGTGGGGCAAAACGAGCGCCTAAGGTCATTTCGCTAACTCCCTCCATGGTGATTCGCACTGAGTACCGTAGCACCCGCTACAACATGGGTAGCTCGACCCTCTTCCCACGGGTTCGAGATCCGCTTCGGGGACTTGAACTTCCGGGCCACGGGGAACGGCTATCTCATGCGCCTCACCAACCGTGAGGAGCTCCGCGCGCGGCCGCGAGGCCGGGGTCCGCTCGGTCACCGCCGCACGCACGACACCGGCGCGAGGCACCCGCAGCACGGATGCTGCGGGCCCGTCGACGCCGTGACGCCGTCGTCGCTCCGGGCTACGCTCGCGTCGGGCGCGGTCCGAGCGGCGACGGCCGAGCGCACCGCCGCCCAACGCGGTGTGCCCACCGTCACGACGGCCGCCACCGCCCCGGCGGGACCGCGTGCGGTCTCGGACCACGCATCCCCATCGGCCGCGTGGCGCCACTACGGCCTACAACGCCAACATCCACACGACAATGCGCGAGGGTTCCGCCCGGTCGGCACGTCTTCGTCGCCGGGGATCCCGGCACTTCGCCGGCGGACGAGTCGTCCCCCGGGCTCCGTCGACACGATGCCACCCGCCAACCGAGCACGGGTACGCGGAGTGGGACTTCTCCGCGTGCCGGACCCGGTCGCGTTCGGGCGCTTCCTCGACGCCGCGGACTACTCGGTTTGGCCGCTCCCGACGACTCCCGGCACGGGAGCTACGACCCCACGCGGGAGTGCCGCGCCGTCATCACCAACGACCGGCCAACGCCGCCGGTGCGGCGGGCGCCGGAGACGGGGAAGTCACGCCCGCCCCGGGGATCGCCACGCGCTCGGCCGCGGGGCCGAGCGCTCCCGCTGGGGCCGACGTCGACGCGCAGCTGGCCCAAGCTCGCGAGCTCGAGGGTATTTCGCGGGGTATGCGGATAGCCCGCACCAGGGACTGTAAGATTCGATCCCAACCCGAAGATTTATGGGGACGGCCTGGGAAGTTGTCCTCGCGGGGACAACCTACCGTGTGTTTGGGTCTACCTTGCAAGGTTTAAATCAATCGATTGTCGGCCTCTCACCGTTATCCGAGACTGCTTAATCAACTGGCCATGATATCCCATAATGATGGAACTCGAGAAATATTGTTGGATGAATTAATTGCTTGCCCAATTCATGATTGAATTAGTTGGCACACTTAGAAATGGTAATAAACTAGAACTTGTGCTAAAAGATTGAAAGTAAGGATCCACTCTTAGTAGCTTTCCAGCAAAAGAAACTCCACCGGCCAAAAGCCTTTCATGTCTAGAGGTTGGTGATGTAGCTATCACCCGACGGTTAAGTCTTGCTGAGTATTAGTATACTCAGCCTTGCTTTAAAAAATTATTGTTGCAGGTGTGATTGATCGGGTGGGTGACGACAAGTAAGGACATCACGGATGGCCTCCTGTGATGTTCACCGTTGCGCTAGTTTAAATTATTTCCGCTGTATTTTCGAACTCTGAATCTTTATCTTATGCCATGAACAATGGTTTGTAATCAAATGTTTAATTCATGTTGTACTCTGGACTCGCCTTCGCGTGAGTTTTAATGCATGTGTCGATCCTCTGTTCGATGTCCAAGTGATTTACCGGGCGTTAACTCGGCAACCAACGACAGGATGATACTTTATTATGGCTTAATGACCAAAGTGGATCGGTCTTAGGCGATAGTACGGTATTTTCCTGGGCGGGTTGTCACAGTTCACCGGGCAGTGATATGAAAGCCAGTCATCTGTGCCCACAAGTAAATCTTAAAATCATGGGGGTAGACTTTCCATCCAATCTAGTGGTCTTAAAATCATGGGGCATAGATGTTATCCTAGGGATGGACTGGTTAAGAAAGTATGATGGGGTTATTCAGTGCCAAGAAAAGTCAGTACATTTGACTAGTCCACAAGAGGACAGAATAGAGTTTATTGCTACACCGTCACCTACTGGAAAAGAAATAGTGAATTCAATGAAAGGAAAGGTTCTGGAGGACATCAAAGTGGTGAATGAGTACACTACTAGGAATCAACCCTTTGCCAACACCTATATATGGTTGCAATATGGTTGTTTTGGTTGCATCTGGAATCAGTTGCATCGAAGTGAGGTGGTCGACAGGTGGTTGCAATTGGAACGGTGCAATAGCCTGAGGCAACCGTAAGAAGATGTGTTGCAATAGAGTTTGTTAATGCAATGACCAAAAAATCCTATTGCAACCAATAGTTGGTTGCTAGAATAAATATTGCAACGCAAAAGAAGCCTAATGCAACATATACTAGGTTGTAATAACAAATATGGCAACGGACAAAAAAGAAATGCAACCAATATTTGGTTGCAAGAGTAAATATTGCAGCGACTTTATTGGTTGCCTCAGGTTATATTGCGACCAAACACTAGGATGCAATATTTCATGATTGCCACGACCAAATATGTTGCAATAGAAGAGTATTGACACTCCAAAACTACGTAGGCATATGGTCTTATTACCACGAATTATGATCCATTGCATTACAATACTTTTGCAACAAATCAGATATGGTGGCAATAGATGGTATGTTAATGCAACAAACTAGTCTTCGAGATAATATACATATGTTGCAACGAATTTGTGTTGGTGGTAATAGAGGTCAGATGCAACAAACAATGGTTTGCGGCAATAGATGATATGATAATGCAACGCATAAAGTTCGTTGCAATAATGCATATTGCAACCAAAATCAATTGTTGCCTATTATTCTATCGCAATGCAGTGAATTTGAATAGTAGTTTACAAATCAATTGCACAGCATGCATATCGCATTTAATAGCTGATAAATTCTTTATTTAAGATTTGTCTCAAACCAAAGTAACATGTAATGACCAGAATTCTTGAAAGAAGAAACCACAACTAACAAAATAAAGACACCACATTTAATTAAGTTGACTACATTGTTTAGTATATAATAAATGGATCTAAAAAATTGTTGCTCCAAGTCCATCAGCTCCACGTCCATCATTCTTGTTGGCCGCCCATAAACAGTAAGCCATGGAAGCTTTCTCTAATTGTTTTGGCTGTTTGAGTTTCTCTGCAAATCATGAAAACATATATATGATTAAATTAATGGAGTAATTAGCAATCAAAGAACAAGAGGAATTGATATAGACAAATTAGATTCCACTTGGGGTTTCAAAAAAAACTATGTCCGTTCACTGAAGGGAAAAATAGTTTAACAATTCAATTTGCATATAAATTATATGAGAATCCAATGGGACACTAAAATGTGAAATATTATCCTGATCATATCATATCATATCAGCTACACCATCACAAATATTATCCTAATCACAAACAAACAACATCTAGAAAATTATATGCATTCCTCAGATTTTCCTGATAATATCATGTTGACACTTCATGTGGATGTGTCAGATAGGTTACTGCTTTAGACATCCTGGACTAAAGGGTGAGACTAAACATCCTAGACTGATTAGGATTTCCTTTTTTGACACAAGGACAATTCCTAGTCCACGGGACAACAGTTCAGTGTAAAGACTTAATCCCTAGCCCACAGACCATGGAGAAAGCGCACAAAGACCAATAGCTTACCATTAACCCTCTGTGGTCACAAATTCAGTGTAGCCGACATGAATAAACCAAATTCGTATTGACAGGTATCAACCTCTTTTCAGCTGCTAAAAAGAATGCAATTAAACATAAAAAACATCAGGCACTGCTAGCAAAATAAGTAGCTAGATCATTATGAAGTAGCATATTTATAGCACAAAAAAACTCATGCCAACTAATGTTTAGGTTAAACATCCTGTTTCTGGAACTAAATTACTAAGACTCACCAACACTATATTCAGGAATGTGTATGATTCTTGGCCCAAGTGCTAAAAGAATGGTTAGAAAAATAAGATAACATGGCTTTCAAAAAATTGAGAAGTGTAGCATATAGGTGGAATGTTCTATAACTCATTACCAGAACCAATGGCCAAAATTGCTGATTGAGGATTTATGATGGCACATAATTGTTTGATTCTACTTTCCACCAATGTCCTGAACTTTCCTCGATTCTACTTTCCGGCATAGCACACTTAGTAAGCACAACATACCTCATAATCTACTGGTTTTATACTATTATCGCTTTCTTTTTGAGCCAACTGCTTCAACTCCTCAGCAACTGCACTAAGTCCCGTGTTGTGTGCATCCTGCATCATAAGTAGCAGTTAGAATTTCTCCAAAAGAAGTACTGGTACATGGTACACCAATTGATGCCTTAAACAGGTCCACGCTAGTACTCCTAAACGGTACACAAATCGATGCCTCCACATATTTGCATGTCTCTAACATTGTTTGTTAACACGATACACCATACTAACCTAATATATATGATCTTGACACCTAGGTTTTGTATCTTCAGAGACTTTCTAAAAAGCAGATACTGTACCTTATGAGACTTCCCAACAGCATATAATGTAAATGTGCCTGTATCAGATACAGAGATACTCATGTTAGCTCATGTGTCCTAACAAATTTCAGAACTTGTATATCAATTTCTAGATAATAGAAAATATATATTATGATATCAGATAGAATATAAAATATCAGTGTCCTTAGCACCGGAGCTCTTGTAAAATGCAAGATCAAACACATCTTTATCAGATCATTGTTGAAGAGCAAAACATGCACACAGCAGCAAAATAGAGCCAAACGAAGTGTCTACATCTTACAACTGCACTAAACTTCGGATCAATGAACTAAAAATAATTCATTTCAGACCTCATGTGAGCTTCAGGCAACAATACATAATCTTATTGGACTGTGGAACTGCCAAAGCTTAGTGGCGTATGCAATCTTCCCTACAAACTGTGTTGAAGTTACATGAGCACGAAACGATTTGTTGAGCAAAAAATCACCGGTTTTTGAACAATATTTGCACCATTTATTCTCCTGCTACTTCACATTGTTTATCTCAACAACCATTAGTGCAGAGATAACTCCAACTGATCCACCTGAGAAAGATGACACAATGGGATCTACCTGATTGCAGTACAGGTAGACAAATGAAGAGAGGATTATATATACTTGATCTCAGAGTAAAATCAAGTTGGGAGGTATTTCTGAAGATCTTTCATGACTTGTGTAAAAGTAAAATCATTCTATTGCTGACTTAAGAGTTAATACCTAATCAATCAACCTCACGGATTTGTACATATGCTTTTCTTCCTCATTTCTCCCTCTTTTAATAAACTAACGCAGTAGGGGAATACTCATAGGATTTGTACAGATTCATTTCATGAATTTGATATCAGCTGTGCAGGAAATGACGTGCTATCCATTATGAATCATATTTCCTGTGTAGGAAATGACAGTTAACCTTTCAATTGGAGGAGGTCATCACTATGATTATTGGCATTTGAGCATTTTAAAATACTGCCAATGTTAACCTTTCAGCTAATATCAAAATGCATGTCATCCATGGCAATAATTCTACCACTCTGAAACCTGCAAGCTACATCATGCATGTATGCCACTAAATTCAGCACCCCTGTTTGAAGCAAATGTCATTATTCTGTTCCAATCAGACTCTTCCAATCAGACTCTATAAGAAGCAATAACTCTATGTTCATTAATTAGTTACTCGTAGCCGTCACAGAACTGTGTAATTGTTCATCTACCCTCAAGTCTGAACCATGCACGTACTCTCTACCAAAAGAAACTGCAAGCCCCAGCGGCCTGACTGCATGAATCGCTTCTGTGAGGAAGCGAAACATTCATCAGCTCACGCAATCGATCAAATCAAAGATCTCAGCGATCCGAGCGGAACTCCAGTGACAACGACAGCAGCACACTACGGACGATGGCCCTGCCGCTGTCGCCGGAGAGGGGATCAAGAGAGGTATGGAGAAGTAAAGCCACCTTACTGGTGAGAATCCAGCGGAGATGGCAGACGCTAGTTGCTGGACGGGAGCTGGTCACAGTCAGGCCACCGTCACATCGCGCGCTGCCACGCCTGCCCCCACTCGCTGGCGCGCGAAGGAGGAGCGGGTTCACCTGCTCGGTGTAGCCCCCACGACGGAACCGGAGAGGAGGGCCGACTGGATCTGCAAGGGGGAAAGTTAAGATGAAAATCGAATCTCGCCGTTGAGGTAGCTGTGTGAAGTGATGATGTGCTAGCAAAGATCATCGAAGAAACTGAGCGGAATCGGCAAGAGCCAGATGGGATTGAGGGGGGTAACCGGGTAAGGGAGGAAGAGGGCTGGGGAAGCTTACTGATTCCGGCGGGGGCGGCTGCGATGCTGGGCGCTAGGGGGATGTTAGCGGCAGCATCCGGCGGCGCCGTGCCTCCGCCGTCCATGGCCCAGCCTGCCGCCGCCGCCTTGAAGCGAAGGTTACTTGAGGCCGTGAGCGGGTGTGGAGGAGGGTTCTGTGCTGCGTTTACGGAAGAAAATAGGATGCGCGCCGCGCGCACCCCGTGCGGCGTGGGCGCCCCTGCCTCTGCCCAGTGGGCCTGCCCCTGCCGATGGATATGCGCCCGCATTCCCCTGCCTTGTGCGCTGCCCACTGCTTGTGCCTCTAGCATTTCGCACCCGAGGGTAGCGCGATTCGCGTTCTCTCTATGGCAATCTGGTCCCACCGAACCCCACCGAACGGTGGTGCCCAGGTCATCTGGGACGCAGATCCAGTGCCGTAGCTTCTTCAAGGCCGGGCGTACCTTTGCTTCAGCCCGAGCAGCAGGTAACGAGCGGAGGCCGTGGTGTCTGGTGGGACCCGCTGCGCAATAGAAAGATCAGCACAGGGAGAGAAGCTGCACTACGCATACGAGTACAACAGTACTCGTACTAAGGATCACGTGACTGCTTAATTTTTTTGTCAAATTTTTGCTTCCGTTCGTTGATTGATAAATATATGAAGTATCAAATATATAAAAAAATTAACTAATTGTACACATCAATATCATAACATGTTCGAGTGAGATGCTTTTTTAAACGTGATTAATACATGATTTGACAATATCATGCTACACATGAAAATGACATATTAATTAGGTTTAATCAGAATCATTGTTGACGATTATTTAAAAAATAAGCATTGGTTAAATCTTAGAATGGCGATGTGCCAGGGTGAGGTCGCGTCACGGGGCCGGGGTGGCGTGCCGGGGAGGTGAGGGTGTCGGCCTGGCCAGGCGCGCAGGCGCAGTCAGCGGTGCCAGGCAGGGCCGGCTGCGGGAGGAAGAAGGGGAAAGGAGGAAGAGAGAAGGAAAGGAAAAAAAGAAAGGAAAGAAAAGAAGGGAAGGAAAAGAAAAGAAAGGGAGAAAAGGGAAAGAAAGAAAAGGGAGGAAGGAGAAAAGAAAGGAAGGAAGGAAAAATGGAAAAAGGTTTAGAAATTTGGGAAAATTGCTAGGAAAGTCTGGGGAAAAGGTTTTGTGGGGTTTTTCCGATTTCCGGGCGTCGGCGTGATTTTTGGGACGGTGGTGATGGCGAGGCGGACCAGCCGGCGGGACCGCGGCGTGCGCGGGATTCTCGGCACGGTGGCCGACCGCGGCGCCGGGGGTGGCACGCGTGGGTGCTGGCTTGAATGCGGGCGGTGCCGGCGGGTTTCGCGGCACGCGCACCGAGGGTGAGAGAGGGGGACGGTGACCAGGGTTTCGAAAGGGGGCAAATGAGCTCAGCTGGATTTTTGAAATCACGCGTAATTTATTAGATGATTTATTAGGAGCTAAAAATGCGGGTGTTACACTTGTAGGGAGAGCTCGAACTTTTACTAGTCATCTTGTTATAAAATAATGATAATAAAACCTAAACATTATCCAAAAATTATGTAAATTGACATACAATCATTTTATGGATGTAAAAGCTTGACAAAAAAGTTTCATAAGATTTTGTAAATATTGGAGTATACATTGTTCATAAACTAGATAGTTCATCACATTGTTTATGAAACTATGTTAGAGACTTGTCAAATTTGTACTACATATTATTGGCACTTTTGAAAATGACAAAATGAACTAAATAAATGTCGTAGATCTTGATGGGATATGAAACTTTGGTATTCATCATTTTTCCATTTGACATCATCTAGTGTAAAAAAATCTTGCTCGTAGTTATTACTTTTTGGAAGAAATGCAAGTTACATACAAAATTTTCGATAAATAACAATTTATATACAAACAAAACATACTTGAAGGAAAAGTTGATTTTAGAAAAAATTGAAAAAAAGAACCATCCAATTTGAAGATTTTACGTGGGAGAAAAACTAGTTACAAGATTTAATTTCAGATTAAAAAATAAATATGATAATCATATGTTCTTCATCTCCGCCCGGCCACGTGGTGAAACATGATTGGCTCGGTGCAACAAGTTTTTAAAGGATATAGAAATAAACATCTGCAAACAAACACAACATTGCTTGTAGCTCAATGGTAACATATCTAATTTGTTTCTCCTAGATGCTCAAAAAAAATTTGTTTCTCCTAGTTCGCGGGTTCGAGCCCCGGCCTCCTCATTTTATGACGGGGCGGCTGATTATTTTGACTTTACAAACAACATTATGTATGGTGCAATATAAATAATATACATAAGAAATATAAATCACAAAATAAAAGGAAGCTCAATGGTAGCTCACCTCACCTCCGAACAACCTGGTCCTGGGTTCGAGTATGCTCGCAGCCCATTTTTTGCACACCGAAATTTTTTATTTTGTAACATGACTATTTGTTAATTATTGATCGTGACAAATCTGCTAAAACGTCGGAGCATTGTGGGCCAGAATGCGACGACTTTAACAAATCGTCATGGTGTTCTGAGCATTGTCACATTTAAGAATCACTGAATTTGAAGTTACTATGACCTAGAAACACTAGTTATAATTTTAATTATAGATTAAAAAACGACGGGAAAACAAGCTCATCATGCGCCACGTGGTCCTGACGAAGCAACTCGACCATCCCAGTGCTGCCACGTGGTCCCAAACCTCGATTTATATAAAAAGAACTACAATCAAACCATCACACAATAGTGAAGTGGTGCAGTGGTAGTCGTCCCATCTCTTGAGACCTTGTGGTCTTGGGCTCGAACCACACTCCCCCCATTTGCGTGGTTTGATTTTATTAAATTTTTATTAATTGATGACATGGTCAGGTGAGGTGGCGCGGCTCGCGTGGCAGTGATGTGTGGTGCCTGGCTGAGGTGGCGCTCTCGTGGCAAACAACAGTACCTATAGGTGTTATTCAAAATAAATAAATACTAAGATTTGGCATCAACAACCAAGTAGCACAGTGGTAACTTTTCTATCTCCCAAGTGGTTTGTCGTAGGTTCAATTCCTGTTGCCGACATGTTTTTTTCTTTTTTCTGCGATCATGTTGTTGCCGGCTGGCCGAGGTCCGACCTACACAGGGCGCATACGCAGGCATGAGTCGGCCTTTTTTTTCTCAGTTCTTTTTTCCATCTCCTCATGCGCCGGTGGGCTGGGTTAGAGGCATGATTTTCCCCTAATTTTGTTAGCAAGCCGGCCACAACAATACAACCCAATTGGGCTTGCTTATTTTTCTTTCTCCAAAAGTGCAGGTGGGTTTAATTACATCATCATAAAATCTTTTAGCGCAACCAAAAAAATCTAATGAATTCACCAAATTTATCGTGGAAATAAAACCTAATTGATGCAACGATTTGTTTTCTGGATGCAACAGTCACATGACCTATCGCAACCAGGTTTAAGTTTTAGGCAACATTAATTTATCGTGGTTGAAAGCCGACATAATCGCAACCAACTAAATATTCATGGCAACAAACACACATCAAACGCGACGAATGATTTTTTGGATGCAACAGGCACATCAGCTATCGCAACAAAGTTTGCACTCTACACAACGAAATTTCATCGTGGCCATAGGCATGCATTATCGCAACCAATTAAATATTCGTGGCAACAAACACATGTCTATCGCAACACTAAATCGATACTATCGCAATGCACAATCAGTTGTGGCAATAGCTACCCATAAAGGCAACCACCATTTTCACCGTGGCATTAACACCAATCTGTTGCAACGACTGTTTCAACAGACGCAACCCACATTTTTGGTTGCCATAACACCCAGATATTGCAACGCATTAACACGTTGGTTGCTATAAAACCAACTATTGCAACCAAATACGTGGTGTTGCCAGAAAATTTGGTGCTCTAAGGGTCGATTCCTAGTAGTGGTACCCGGATGTGTTTCCTGATGACTTACCAGGTATGCCACCTGACCGAGATATTGAATTCAGTATTGAACTCTTACCTGGCACGGCTCCTATATCTAAAAGACCGTATAGAATGAATGTTAAGGATCTGGCTAGACTAAAGAAACAAATAGAAGAATTGTTAAGTAAAGGGTTTATCCGTCCTAGTTCATCACCATGGGGAGTCCCCACACTCTTCGTAGATAAAAAGGATGGATCTAGGAGGATGTGTGTAGATTATCGATCTCTCAATGAGGTCACTATCAAAAATAAATATCCTTTACCCCGGATCGAGGATCTGTTTGATCAAATGAGAGGAGCGAAAGTTTTCTCTAAGATAGATCTAAGATCTGGTTACCATCAGTTGAAGATTCGTATGGAGGATATTCCTAAGACAGCTTTCACATCAAGATATGGTATGTATGAGTTTACAGTAATGTCCTTTAGATTGACCAACGCTCCAGCCTATTTCATGTACCTGATGAACAAGGTTTTCATGGAGTATCTTGATAAGTTTGTAGTAGTGTTCATCGATGACATCCTAGTATTTTCCCGGAATGAAGAAGAGCATGAGGAACACCTGAGGATGGTATTGCAAAAGCTTAAAGAACATCAGTTATATGCCAAGTTCAGTAAGTGTGATTTTTGGTTGAGAGAAGTCTCTTTCATTGGGCACATCATCACTGACGGAGGGATTGTTGTGGATCCGAGTAAAGTTTAGGATGTGTTAAATTGGAATCCACCTAAGAATGTACCGGAGATCAGAAGTTTTCTTGGTTTGGCATGTTATTACCGTCGGTTCATTGAGGGGTTCTCGAAGATTGTGAAACCTCTCACGTCTTTGTTGGAAAAAGGAAAAGAGTTCAAGTGGGATGACAAATACCAAGCCTGTTTTGAGGAATTGAAGAAGAAGCTGACTACCGCCCCGGTATTGATAATGCCAGATATACACAAAGGGTTTGATGTATACTGTGATGCATCACGACAAGGTCTTGGTTGTGTCTTGATGCAAGAGGGAAATGTTGTAGCTTATGCGTCTAGGTAGCTAAGAAAACATGAACAAAACTACCCTACTCATGACCTAGAGTTAGCAGCCATAGTGCACGCACTGAAGATTTGGAGGCACTATATGATTGGTAATAAGTGTCAGATACTCACAGAGCACAAAAGTTTAAAGTACATCTTCACTCAAAGAGATATTAATCTCAGACAGCGTAGATGGTTAGAGTTGATTAAGGACTATGACTTGGATATACAGTATCATCCTGGAACGGCCAACGTTGTAGCAGATGCTTTGAGTCATAAAAGTCAAGCAAATATGTTGGTAGCCCATTTGATGCCTCAAGAACTGTGTTGGGAAATGGCACAACTCAACCTAGGGATAGATGCACAGAGTGAAAGCATGACCTTGGAAATTGAGTCAACTCTTGAACAAGAAATTAGAAAGGGGCAATTGAATGACGAAACGATTAAGGAATATAAGAAGTTGATTGAACTAGGCAAAGTTCCGGAATTCAGAGAGGATGAACAAGGAACTATCTGGTTTAAGTACAGGATTTGTGTGTCAGAAATCAAACACCTTCATGAAACCATATTGAAAGAAGCACACGATTCAACATTCTCCATACACTCGGAAAGTACTAAAATGTACAAAGATTTAAAGCAGAAGTATTGGTGGTACGATATGAAGAAAGATGTTGCAGCTCATGTTGCACTGTGTGATGTATGTCAGAGGGTAAAAGCAGAGCACCAAAGACCAGCAAGGTTGCTGCAACCATTGCAAGTACCTGAATGGAAGTGGGAAGAAATTGGCATGGATTTTATTGTGGGATTACCACTTACGCGAGATGGATATGACTCAATATGGGTTATAGTGGACAGATTAACTAAAGTTGCTCACTTTATACCAGTGAAGACCACATACTCAGGAGCAAAGTTAGCAAAGCTATACATATCAAAGATAGTATGTCTGCATGGAGTTCCAAAGAAGATAGTTTCAGATCGAGGCACTCAGTTCACATCACGATTCTGGCAGAAACTACATGAGTCTATGGATACAAAGTTGAATTTTAGCTCAGCATATCATCCACAGACAGATGGTCAGACTGAAAGGACAAATCAGATCTTAGAAGATATGTTGAGGGCATGTGCACTAAAACATGGTGGAAGTTGGGATAAGAGTTTGCCATATGCAGAGTTTGCTTACAACAATAGCTATCAGAGTAGTCTTAAGATGGCACCATTTGAGGCATTGTACGGAAGGAAGTGTAGAACACCATTGTTTTGGAATTAGACAGGGGAAAGTCAACTTTTTGGTCCAGAAATTATAAAGGAAGCTGAAAGATAGGTTGAGATAATTTGAGAATATCTTAAAATCGCTCAATGTAGACAAAAGAGTTATGCTGATCCTAAGAGAAGAAAAGTAGTATTTGAAGTTGGAGACTATGCATATCTCAGAGTGTCACCTATCTGAGGTCTTCGAAGGTTTAGTATCAGAGGAAAGTTATCACCCCCGCTTTATCGGACCTTTTCAAGGCTTGGAGAGACGAGGTGAAGTAGCATATCGATTGGAGTTACCTGAACGCTTGGCAGGTGTTCATGATGTGTTCCATGTGTCACAATTGAAAAAGTGTTCAAGCGAGGTTAGAGTAGAGCATCTACCATTGAAAGAACTTGAGGTGAAAGATGATCTGACATACAAAGAACACCCAGTCAAAATCTTGGATACTTCAGAGAGAGCTACCCGCAGCAAAGTCATTAGGATGTGCAAGGTGGATTGGAGTCACCATTCAGAGGATGAGGCTACTTGGGAAAGAGAGGATGAGCTTAAGGAAGAATTCCCTCAGTTGTTCTCTAGTCTTCCTGAATCTCGGGGCGAGATTCTCTTTAAGGGGTAGGATTTATAACACCCTAACAATTCCATCACTAAATTAATATAGGCAAGAAGTGTCTAGATTTAATTTTTCTTAAGGACTTAATTAAATTATCAAATAAATTGACTTTTAAAATATTTAAATATCACTTAAATAAAATTAGAAATAATAAGTGCTTGTGCACCATGATTCGAATGCATGGTTTCTTGTTTGAGTGAAGTTTGAAAGTTTGAAAAATGAATTTGAAAAGAATTTTAAAAGAAAAATCCCTAAACCTCTCACCCCTCTCCTTTGTCCCCTTTCGGCCTAGCCGGTCCATCTCCTCTCTCTCTCTTTTTCTCAACCCAAGCCAAGCAAGGCCGCAGACCTTCCTTTCCTTGCGCCCGCACGCAAGCCAGCCCACGCGGCCCAGCGCGTCACCCCGCCGGCCCAAACCTCCCCTCCCTTCTTTTCTTTTGCACCGGTCACTGACGGGTGGGGCCCGACTGTTAGGCCTTCCCCTACCTCCCGTCGCGGGTCAACCGCGCCTCCCCTTCATGGCCGTCGGCCGTTACCGGCCGGTTCCCGCGCTCCCCCGCCTTCAAACCTCGCCTTTAAGCCGCGGTGAAGCTCCTCTTCACTCTCCCGTCATCAATCGGCCGTTTCTTCTCCGTAAACCCTTCCCCCTCTTGATTCCCCATCAAGGCCGCATGGCCATTGATGGCCATGGCCGCCGGGAGCCCCTTCCCCTTCTCTCGCGAGCCTATATAAGCACCCCCAGGGCACCTCCGCACCCCCCTTTGCACACTCCCAAGCTCCCACGCCTCCCCTTGCCCTCGCACGCCCTTGCCACCGCTTGGAGCGTCGGCCACCGCGCCATTGCCGCCGCCCGAGCTTCCTCGCCGTCGATGACGCTCCCTAACTCCACTTCCCCACTCCTTTGCATTGGAGGCTTACTCATGCATCTATTCAAATCCACAGGGTCACTAACGCCTCCAGCCGAGCTCGCCGCCGCCGTCTTCGAATTCTGGTCGTCGGCGTCGATCTTCACCGTCGCTGCCTTCCCCGCCGCTCTCTCTTCCACCAAGGTCTCCACGTGCAGTGAGAAAGCAACCCCCGCCCCTCTTTTTATTGCTTCCCGAGTCGCTGCCATGCCGCCACTCACCGGCCGCCGGCCGTCCGCCTCCTTCAGCGCCATGCCTCGGTCGCCGCCTAAACCTCCCGTGCAAGCACCCCATTAGCTTCACCATCTCCTTAGCTATGCGTAGAAATTTTCCCCGTGCGATTTCATGGCCGAGAGCCCAAGTTCGGCCAACACCGGTGACCCCGCCGCCGCGCGCCGCCGTGCGCGCGTCGTCTCCGCGCGCCCGCCGCCGCCGGGCCGCTTACTCGCGTGGCTAGCCGTTGGATCGGCAATCAACGGCCCCGATCCAATTGACTCGCGGGTCAAACCCGCAAGTAACGGTCAATCGGGATCCATTTGTTAAAGAGACCCCCGGTTTCTCTAAATTTGCATGCCGGTCCTTCCACCTAGAGAGATTCTTACAATTCAGTCCTAAATTTTATGTTTAAGCCCCTGTCCTTATTAGAATTTCATACCCGAGGTCCAGAGCACCCTTTTTATGATTTAGGCCTTCTGTTTTTCAGCATAATTACATTTTAGCCCCTGTTTTCTTGCTTTTAGGCCCCTGGAAAGTTTAGTTCTTCGCAGATTAGTCCCTATACCTTGTTTTTAGTGTATCTTTACTGTAATAGCCCCGTTTTTAGCATTCTAGCTGTCTATACGATCTTCTCAGCGAGCCCGTCGCTTTAGTAGCATGTTTTTAGTCTTTAGACTTGATTAGTGATCTGTTTTATTTATTGTATGCTTTATGTGTGACATCGTAGATATCGTGCCTGTTTCAACTGAGCAACCTCTCGAAGTCGATCAGGAGCAGTTGTTCGAGGAAGAAGAAAACTTTGCTGTAGTTGAAGAAGGCAAGTGGTCTTCTCCCCTGCATGTTCTATTTTTATCCTATACAACTGCATTACAATTAAGTTTACTTTTATGATATTATTGCATTAATTTGACGGGAATACCTTTTTAAGGACTTACCTAGACCTTTTTACCCTGATCCTTGACCTAGCCCGTTTAAATAAATGTTTTGGGTAGAAATTGCTAGTTGCTCAACTTGGGTTGGATAAAATGGTCTTTTATGATGAAAATGCTCTATGTTAAAGATGAATGTTTTGGGTAATGCAAGAACACTTGAATTAATCGGAACATGGAGAACCACCCAAGAAAACATGTGCAACCACAGTGTCGCATGGCTCTAACCTTAGACGAATAATTAGGTGTGTGATCGTACTAGTGGCCCTTTTCCGAAAGGAGCAGAGGGGGGTCCGGGTTGCAGGGGTATAGCCCGGTCCTTTTGGGGTAGCAGCCATTGCTTAGGTGCTGACCATTAGGGAGGGTTATGGTCTGCCCTGATATGTAACTATGCGGGTCGTTAGTCTTTTGCATGCCTTTGTACATGCTTCGTAGCGTCCCTATGCAATCACACCTCGGAAGTGTGGTATGGTGCTTGGCCAGCATCGCATGGTTGGGTTGAAAGTTCTTCGGAGCTTTTACGCGAATTGTGGGTACAGTGTGCAAACCACTGCAGAGTGTAAAACTGATCGATCAGTCGTGCTCACAGTCATGAGCGGCTTGGACCCTCACATGATTAATATACTTTAAGACGAGAATAAATCGTGGTTTGGTGAAGCTCGATGAGCTTGGGGTTGTTTTGTATTGAAGTTTCTCTTAAGTGGGTTGGTATGAACTTACACCTAGTAATTAGGCGTTCTTTAATTAAAACCTGACCAACATTAAAATGCTAACCGCTGCAAAACCATAGCCTACCTTGATAGCCTTGCATCTCCCTTCACTTGCTGAGCTCCAACCATAAGTGTGCTCAGCCTTGCTTATTGCTGTTCAGAGGAGAACTTTGGAGGGGAATTCTACAATGACTACGATGAGTTCTGAGGCTTGCGGACCCCCAGTCAAGTGCCTATGGGAGCAGAAGACGAGGACTCGACGAGTAGCTATCATTTTCCGTTGTTAGAGACCTTCGAGTCTCCCGCATGAGTGTAATAAGTGGTTAAACTCTGAGATACATATAAATATTGTTAATGATATTTCACTCATTTCGTCTATCATATGTGTGTAAACTGATCCTGGCGCACATATGAGATGCACTTGGTTTCTCTCCGGAAAACAGGTGTGACATAGTGGTATTAGAGCAGTGTTGACTGTAGGAACGTAGCCTTAGTTAGAAATGGACAAAAATTAAGGATTCATGATCTAGATCATCATATTATCCTTCAAAACAACTTTATATTCGCATAAAAATCTAATTTATTTTCTGTTTTCTTTGTTGAAAACCGCATCATTTTGGTTTATTCTATACTAAGTTCATTTTCTCTTAACAGATGGCCAGGACTCGTCAGACTGCACGTAAGAGCACTGGAGGACGTCTCCCTTTGGGGCAGTTGGCTCCTCTTTACCCAGCAGCTCAGGTAGAGGCACAGCTTGAGGAGACACAGAGGGAAGTCGGAGATTATCCGGTACAGTTGCAGCCGGAGATGGTGGAACAGGAGCACCAGGAGGTGCAGCCTTGGGAGGATATTGAGGAAGATCCAGAAGAGGTTGTTTTTGAGAATGATGAGGCAGAAGAACAGCTACAGATGTATGATGGGGTTCTTCTGGAGGTTGATGCAGACGAGGATATAGTGATTCCACCAGTGGTTGAAGCAGCGCCAGAACCAGATGCTGTTGAAGAGGAAGAGCCTGTACAGGATGTTGCAGGTAATGATCCAGATGATTCAGGAGATGGCTCCAGTAGCAGCGAGGACAGCTCCAGTGAGGAAGAAGACGAGAATGAGGATGAAGATGAAGATGATGAAGATGTGGATATAGAGGGACTAGAGGATGATAATAGCGCGGTAGCAAACGATGGGAATAATAATGATAATTAGGATGGTGGCAACGACAATAATAATGAGAATGGAGATGAACAGGGTGATGAGCATAGGTACCATAGGGCAGAGTACCACGAGCACACCTATGTTGGTCCGGATGGTTTGTTTTGCGAGTTGTTGGAAGAACTGCTGCAGGACATAGAGCACTCAGTGAGGTCTTTGTACGTCACCAGGCATTATGTGGAGCCTGGAATGAGGGACTATTACACTACAGAGGTTCACGTCAGAGTTACCACAGGATAGGCAGGCAGATGGAGGACCCGTACGATCCATCCCAACACAGCACACTTCGCTTCAGAGGCTGCTGCCATGAACGACGCTGCTAGAAGGGCACTGTGATCAGTCAGCAACACTTTCCGTGATCGTATTGAAGGTATAGACTTCCGGTTTGTTCCCAGCAGAGTTAGTGGCACTGAAAACACTATGGTACCCAAGGGTGATTTCCGAGACAGTCGTGTGGACATACTTGCTAGGGTGACTGCAGCCCTTAACACAGATCTGGAGGGAGCAACAACGGAGTTAGACATGACTCATCGGGAACTTCAAAATGCACAAGCAAGGATAGCTCAGCTAGAAGCCTAGCTTGCAGGACAACAGCCGCCCGAGGAAGCAGAAGCATTTTGTCCTTCTCGATCACCTCTACGCAAGAGACTTCGTTACGGCACTCCAGCAGCGACCACTTGTCTTCAGTATGATAGGAATCTAGGATATCCACCCTTTACATGTTTTTGGTAGACGTTCCTGCGAGGACGAACGAATGTAATAAGTTGTTGCTTGAACCTTGTTTGATTTGGATCTTTGTGAGTGAGTTGTATTGTGGAGTGATGGCCACAAATGCAACAAGAAAAATTTTGGTAAGTTAATGGTTAGTTGGGGTTCAATTCCAAGTTGTCTTTCATCTTACCTACCGTTTCAAATCAATCGCACAAAATCTGTTTGCGCAGTTCTCTGACAGTGCAGTAATATTGTAATCATAACTCAAGCTACAGAACTCCGATTGACCTAAAACCAGTTAGGTTCGTTTACAAATTTCGTGGATCAATTACTGTAAAAAATTTAGCACCATAGGGTTAATATACAGAGAGTTATGAACAGAACAATGGGGCTAACAGAATCTGTAAAATCATGCCAACACAGCTAAGGTGTTCGAATTTTATCTCAAGTCGTGGATCTCCAAATGAGATGATTCTAGTGGGGTTGGTTTCACAATTATGTCTTTCACAACCTGGTAAAATTTCATAATTTTTAGGAAAGGGCATTATGAGTTACAATTGTTTTACCGAGATCAACCGAATCTGCCACGGAAATAAAATCATGTTGATCTCTTTATTCAAACTTACTTCTTTATACATCAGTTCAATATTCTTATCTGAAATGCCTTTCTCTAACAATCAGATGGTAAACACCAGGTCAGGAGGAGGACAGGACGTTCCACCTGTTGTCCGGGCACATGTTGCTAATCAACAAAACCCGGTGCCACCTCCCCCACCCAATCCCGCAATGGATCCTGCTACTCAACAATTCTTTGTTGCCCAGATGCAGCTGATCCAAAACCTCACCACCGCAGTGCAGAACATACAAGCCCAGCAAGATCAGCCACAGCCACCACCACCACCTGCCCCGAGAGACAAGCACAAGGAGTTCATGAGTCACCACCCACCTACCTACTCCCACTCAACTGATCCTCTGGACGCTGATGATTGGTTGAAAACTGTTACCAAAAAGCTGGAGAGAGCCCAGTGTAATGACCATGAAATGGTCCTATATGCTTCTGGATGCTTGGAAGGGCTAGCATCTGATTGGTGGGATGCTTATACTGCTGCTCATCCTGCACCCAACACAATTACCTGGCAACAGTTCAGGGATGCTTTCCGTGCACATCACATTCCTGATGGGATACTGAAGCTGAAGCAGAGGGAGTTCCTTGCTCTGGAACAGGGAAATATGTCTGTGAACGAATATCTTGACAAATTTACTCAGTTGTCTCGCTACGCCCCAGATGAGGTCAACACTGACCCGAAGAGACAGGAACACTTTCTGGATGGACTGATCGGGCCATTGAATTACCAGCTTCAGAGCCATACCTTTCCAGACTTCGCTACCTTGTTAAACAAGGCAATTGGCTTGGAGAACAAGCGCAAAGGGCTCGGAGAGCAAAGATGTAAGTTCCAATTCCAGGGACAGTTCAGCAGCAACACTCGTCCATGCTACAGCTTTCCACAAAACCCACAGTTCCGCTCTGGAGGACAGAGTGGAAAGTATCATCAAAACATGCAGCTGCAGCGCTCATTCAAGCAGCCCCAACGCTTCAACCCACAAACTCCCTGCACTCCAAACTTCCAGCAAAACCGCCCAGCTCACACTCCAGGTGCACCAGTGAGGAACACCACTCCTGTGCAGCCTAATGGATGTTTTAAGTGTGGCGAGTTGTGACATTATGCCAATAACTGTCCTAAATGCGGGATGCAGACTCCCTAGAGGAGCAATGTTCAGAAAGTTGGACAGTCATCGACTCCAGAGCGCCCTAGAAATTCAAGCACTCCAGGCAATAAGGCACAGTAGAACTATGTGCGCAGCAAGGTGAACAACATGACTGTGGAGCAGGCGCAGGATGCTTCTGGGGTTGTGCTTGGTACGTTTCCTATCAACTCTGTACCTGCCACAGTACTGTCTGATTCAGGAGCTACGCATTCATTTATTACTGATCAGTTCATAGCAAAGCATAATATGCCTGTGAGTCCAATGAAGAAACCATTGCTTGTTAGTTCACCGGGCGGTGATATGAAAGCCAGTCACCTGTGCCCACAAGTAAATCTTAAAATCATGGGGGTAGACTTTCCATCCAATCTAGTGGTCTTAAAATCATGGGGCATAGATGTGATCCTAGGGATGGACTGGTTAAGAAAGTATGATGGGGTTATTCAGTGCCAAGAAAAGTCAGTACATTTGACTAGTCCACAAGAGCACAGAATAGAGTTTATTGCTACACCGTCACCTACTAGAAAAGAAATAGTGAATTCAATGAAAGGAAAGGTTCTGGAGGACATCAAAGTGGTGAATGAGTACCCGGATGTGTTTCCTGATGACTTACCAGGTATGCCACCTGACCGAGATATTGAATTCAGTATTGAACTCTTACCTGGCACCGCTCCTATATCTAAAACACCGTATAGAATGAATGTTAAGGATCTGGCTGGACTAAAGAAACAAATAGAAGAATTGTTAAGTAAAGGGTTTATCCGTCCTAGTTCATCACCATGGGGAGTCCCCACACTCTTCGTAGATAAAAAGGATGGATCTAGGAGGATGTGTGTAGATTATCGATCTCTCAATGAGGTCACTATCAAAAATAAATATCCTTTACCCCGGATCTAAGATCTGTTCGATCAAATGAGAGGAGCGAAAGTTTTCTCTAAGATAGATCTAAGATCTGGTTACCATCAGTTGAAGATTCGTATGGAGGATATTCCTAAGACAGCTTTCACATCAAGATATGGTCTGTATGAGTTTACAGTAATGCCCTTTGGATTGACCAACGCTCCAGCCTATTTCATGTACCTGATGAACAAGGTTTTCATGGAGTATCTTGATAAGTTTGTAGTAGTGTTCATCGATGACATCCTAGTATTTTCCCGAAATGAAGAAGAGCATGAGGAACACCTGAGGATGGTATTGCAAAAGCTTTGAGAACATCAGTTATATGCCAAGTTCAGTAAGTGTGATTTTTGGTTGAGAGAAGTCTCTTTCATTGGGCACATCATCACTGACGGAGGGATTGTTGTGGATCCGAGTAAAGTTTAGGATGTGTTAAATTGGAATCCACCTAAGAATGTACCAGAGATCAGAAGTTTTCTTGGTTTTGCAGGTTATTACCGTCGGTTCATTGAGGGGTTCTCGAAGATTGTGAAACCTCTCACGTCTTTGTTGGAAAAAGGAAAAGAGTTCAAGTGGGATGACAAATACCAAGCCTGTTTTGAGGAATTGAAGAAGAAGCTGACTACCGCCCCGGTATTGATAATGCTAGATATACACAAAGGGTTTGATGTATACTGTGATGCATCATGACAAGGTCTTGGTTGTGTCTTGATGCAAGAGGGAAATGTGGTAGCTTATGCGTCTAGGTAGCTAAGAAAACATGACCAAAACTACCCTACTCATGACCTAGAGTTAGCAGCCATAGTGCACGCACTGAAGATTTGGAGGCACTATATGATTGGTAATAAGTGTCAGATAATCACAGATCACAAAAGTTTAAAGTACATCTTCACTCAAAGAGATATTAATCTCAGACATCGTAGATGGTTAGAGTTGATTAAGGACTATGACTTAGATATACAGTATCATCCTGGAAAGGCCAACGTTGTAGCAGATGCTTTGAGTCGTAAAAGTCAAGCAAATATGGTGGTAGCCCATTTGATGCCTCAAGAACTGTGTTGGGAAATGGCACAACTCAACCTAGGGATAGATGCACAGAGTGAAAGCATGAGCTTGGAAATTGAGTCAACTCTTGAACAAGAAATTAGAAAGGGGCAATTGAATGATGAAAAGATTAAGGAATATAAGAAGTTGATTGAACTAGGCAAAGTTCCGGAATTCAGAGAGGATGAACAAGGAACTATCTGGTTTAAGAACAGGATTTGTGTGTCAGAAATCAAACACCTTTGTGAAACCATATTGAAAGAAGCACACGATTCAACATTCTCTATACACCCGGGAAGTACTAAAATGTACCAAGATTTAAAGTAGAAGTATTGGTGGTACGGTATGAAGAAAGATGTTGCAGCTCATGTTGCACTGTGTGATGTATGTCAGAGGGTAAAAGCAGAGCACCAAAGACCAGCAGGGTTGCTGCAACCATTGCAAGTACCTGAATGGAAGTGGGAAGAAATTTGCATGGATTTTATAGTGGGATTACCACGTATGCGAGATTGATATGACTCAATATGGGTTATAGTGGACAGATTAACTAAAGTTGCTCACTTTATACCAGTGAAGACCGCATACTCAGGAGCAAAGTTAGCAGAGCTATACATATCAAAGATAGTATGTCTGCATGGGGTTCCAAAGAAGATAGTTTCAGATCGAGGCACTCACTTCACATCACGATTCTGGCAGAAACTACATGAGTCTATGGATACAAAGTTGAATTTTAGCTCAGCATATCATCCACAGACAGATGGTCAGACTAAAAGGACAAATCAGATCTCCGAAGATATGTTGAGGGCATGTGCACTAAAACATGGTGGAAGTTGGGATAAGAGTTTGCCATACGCAGAGTTTGCTTACAACAATAGCTATCAGAGTAGTCTTAAGATGGCACCATTTGAGGCATTGTACGGAAGGAAGTGCAGAACACCATTGTTTTGGAATTAGACAGGGGAAAGTCAACTTT
The DNA here is from genome assembly GCA_947561735.1 of Cenchrus americanus. NCBI lineage: Eukaryota > Viridiplantae > Streptophyta > Magnoliopsida > Poales > Poaceae > Cenchrus > Cenchrus americanus. The sequence continues at coordinate 198,501,718 of OX387242.1, forward strand.
TTGGTCCAGGAATTATAAAGGAAGCTGAAAGACAAGTTGAGATAATTCGAGAATATCTTAAAATCGCTCAATGTAGACAAAAGAGTTATGCTGATCCTAAGAGAAGAGAAGTAGTATTTGAAGTTGGAGACTATGCATATCTCAGAGTGTCACCTATTCGAGGTCTTCGAAGGTTTAGTATCAGAGGAAAGTTATCACCCCCGCTTTATCGGACCTTTTCAAGGCTTGGAGAGACGAGGTGAAGTAGCATATCGATTGGAGTTACCTGAACGCTTGGCAGGTGTTCATGTTGTGTTCCATGTGTCACAATTGAAAACGTGTTCAAGCGAGGTCAGAGTAGAGCATCTACCATTGGAAGAACTTGAGGTGAAAGATGATCTGACATACAAAGAACACCCAGTCAAAATCTTGGATACTTTAGAGAGAGCTACCCGCAGCAAAGTCATTAGGATGTGCAAGGTGGATTGGAGTCACCATTCAGAGGATGAGGCTACTTGGGAAAGAGAGGATGAGCTTAAGGAAGAATTCCCTCAGTTGTTCTCTAGTCTTCCTGAATCTCGGGACGAGATTCTCTTTAAGGGGGTAGGATTTGTAACATCCTAACAATTCCATCACTAAATTAATCTAGGCAAGAAGTGTCTAGATTTAATTTTTCTTAAGGACTTAATTAAATTATCAAATAAATTGACTTTTAAAATATTTAAATATCACTTAAATAAAATAAGAAATAATAAGTGCTTGTGCATCATGATTCGAATGCATGGTTTCTTGTTTGAGTAAAGTTTGAAAGTTTGAAAAATGAATTTGAAAAGAATTTTAAAAGAAAAATCCCTAAACCTCTCACCCCTCTCCTTTGTCCCCTTTCGGCCTAGCCGGCCCATCTCCTCTCTCTCTTTTTCTCAACCCAAGCCAAGCAAGGCCGCCGACCTTCCTTTCCTTGCGCCCACGCGCAAGCCGGCCCACGCGGCCCAGCGTGTCACCCCGCTGGCCCAAACCTCCCCTCCCTTCTTTTCTTTTGCACCGGTCACTGATGGGTGGGGCCCGACCGTTAGGCCTTCCCCTACCTCCCGCCGCGGGTCAACCACGCCTCCCCTTCATGGCCGTCGGCCGTTACCGGCCGGTTCCCGCGCTCCCTCGCCTTCAAACCTCGCCTTTAAGCCGCGGTGAAGCTCCTCTTCACTCTCCCGTCATCAATCGGTCGTTTCTTCTCCTTAAACCCTTCCCCCTCCTGATTCCCCATCAAGGCCACATGGCCATTGATGGCCATGGCCGCCGGGAGCCCCTTCCCCTTCTCTCGCAAGCCTATATAAGCGCCCCCAGGGCACCTCCGCACCCCCCTTCGCACACTCCCAAGCTCCCATGCCTCCCCTTGCCCTCGCACGCCCTTGCCACCGCTTGGAGCGTCGGCCACCGCGCCATTGCTGCCGCCCGAGCTTCCTCGCCGTCGATGACGCTCCCTAACTCCACTTCCCCACTCCTTTGCATTGGAGGCTTACTCGTGCATCTATTCAAATCCGCAGGGTCCCTAACGCCTCCAGCCGAGCTCGCCGCCGCCGTCTTCGAATTCCGGTCGTCGGCGTCGATCTTCACCGTCGCTGCCTTCCCTGCCGCTCTCTCTTCCACAAAGGTCTCCAAGTGCGATGAGAAAGCAACCCCCGCCCCTATTTTTATTTCTTCCCGAGCCGCCGCCACGCCGCCACTCACCGCCGCCGCCGTCCGCCCCTTTCGACGCCACGCCTCGGCCGCCACCTAAACCTCCCGTGCAAGCACCCCATTAGCTTCACCATCTCCTTATCTATGCGTAGGCGTTTTCCCCGTGCGATTTCATGGCCGAGAGCCTAAGTTCGGCCAACACCGGTGACCCCGCCGCCACACGCCCTCGTGCGCCGCCGTCTCCGGCGCGCCCACCGTCGCCAGGCCGCTAACTCGCGTGGCTAGCCATTGGATCGGCCATCAATGGCCCCGATCCAATTGACTCGCGGGTCAAACCCGCAAGTAACGGTCAACCGGGGTCCTTTTGTTAAAGAGACCCCCAATTTCTCTAAATTTGCATGCCGGTCCTTCCACCTTGAGAGATTCTTACAATTCAGTCCTAAATTTTATGTTTAAGCCCCTGTCCTTATTAGAATTTCATACCTGAGGTCCAGAGCACCCTTTTTATGATTTAGACCTTCTGTTTTTAAGCATAATTACATTTTAGCCCCTGTTTTCTTGTTGTTAGGCCCCTGGAAAGTTTAGTTCTTCACAGATTAGTCCCTATACCTTGTTTTTAGCGTATCTTTACCGTTATAGCTCCGTTTTTAGCGTTCTAGCTGTCTATACGATCGTCTCAGTGAGTCCATCGCATTAGTAGCGTGTTTTTAGTCTTTAGACTTGATTTGTGATCTGTTTTATTTATTGTATGCTTTATGTGTGACATCGTTGATATCGTGCCTGTTTCAACTGAGCAACCTCTCGAAGTCGATCAGGAGAAGTTGTTCGAGGAAGAAGAAAACTTTGCTGTAGTTGAAGAAGGCAAGTGGTCTTCTCCCTTGCATGTTCTATTTTTATCCTATACAACTGCATTACAATTAAGTTTACTTTTATGATATTATTGCATTAATTTGACGGGAATACCTTTTTAAGGACTTACCTAGACCTTTTTACCCTGATCCTTGACCTAGCCCATTTAAAGAAATGTTTTTGGTAGAAATTGCTAGTTGCTCAACTTGGGTTGGATAAAATGGTCTTTTATGATGGAAATGCTCTATGTTAAAGATGAATGTTTTGGGTAATGCAAGAACACTTGAATTAATCGGAACATGGAGAACCACCAAAGAAAACATGTGCAACCACAGTGCCACATGGCTCTGCCTTAGACGAATAATTAGGTGTGTGATCGTACTAGTGGCCCTTTTTCGAAAGGAGCAGAGGGGGGTCCGGGTTGCAGGGGTATAGCCCGGTCCTTTTGGGGTAGCAACCTTTGCTAAGGTGCTGACCATTAGGGAGGGTTATGGTCCGCCATGATATGTAACTATGCGGGTCGTTAGTCTTTTGCATGCCTTTGTAAAGGCTTCGTAGCATCCCTATGCAATCACACCTCGGAAGTGTGGTATGGTGCTTGGCCAGCATCGCATGGTTGGGTTTAAAATTTTTTGGAGCTTTTACGCGAACTGTGGGTACAGTGCGCAAACCTCTGTATAGTGTAAAACTGATCGATCAGTCGTGCTCACGGTCATGAGCGGCTTGGACCCTCACATGATTAATTTACTTCAAGACGAGAATAAATCGTGGTTTGGTGAAGTTCGATGAGCTTGGTTGTTTTTTATTGAAGTTTCTCTTAAGTGGGTTGGTATGAACTTACACCTAGTAATTAGGCGTTCTTTAATTAAAACCTAACCAACATTATAATGCTAACCGCTGCAAAACCATAGCCTACCTTGATAGCCTTGCATCTCCCCCCACTTGCTGAGCTCCAACCATAAGTGTGCTCAGCCTTGCTTATCGCTGTTCAGAGGAAAACTTTGGAGGGGGTTTCTACGACGACTACAATGAGTTCTGAGGGTTGCGGACCCCAGTCAAGTGCCTGTGGGAGCCGAAGACAAGGACTCGACGAGTAGCTATCGTTTTCCATTGTTAGAGACCTTCGAGTCTCCCGCATGAGTGTAATAAGTGGTTAAACTCTGAGATACGTATAAATACTGTTAATGATATTTCACTCATTTCGTCTATCATATGTGTGTAAACTGATCCTGGCGCACATATGAGATGCACTTGTTTTCTCTCCGGAAAACAGGTGTGACACCGACTGACTTTGAAAACCTATAGACATTGCAATATAGATGGCTAGCGCTTTACTTTATATGCATGATGATGAACCTTGCACTGCCTACTTTAAATATCCTGCCCTTGTTTGTCCTACTACTATATATGTTTATAAGCGTGTATATACGCTGAGCTTCGCAATGCATGTGTCGGGATGGGAATAGTGGTTCTTGGCGTGAGTGGGATAAAACCGGCAGGAGAATGCATTTTTGAGTACTTTGCAGGGGTGAGCTCGAAACAACCGATCTGGGATTGGGGATAGGGGTGCACTCCTCAGTGTATCCCTACTGTGATGGTTTTCGGAGCCTAGGTGTTGGGATTTTACTTGCGCTTGGAGGATATGAGCTCGCCTCGGTCTGAAACCAAGTGGATCAACTTGTCGATAGGACTTCCGTACACACCACCCCATCGAGCGTGGGGTTAGAGACGAGTTGAGCTCGGCAAGTGCGGAGCCATACCTACCAGGAGGATAGCGGAGTATTAATGGGGGAGAGGTGGAGGTGAGACCACCCTCTTAGAGCGACTCCCGTGTGGCCACACGGGGGCATTTCACAGTTCCGGCGCCGTCCCTTCTGACGGGGGACCGTTTTGAGGGCCGAATGCGGGATGGGACCGTAACTACCGAGAGTTCGCACGGTAGGATGGGCTCGGTCAGCCGTACACCGACCAGGTGCCTTTCCGGGTTGGGTACAGGTGTACGCACTCTGCAGAGTTGCTCGATCCATAGCTATAGCCTCGTCCTCGGTCATGAACAATGCCTAGAAGACATGTTCGTTCCTCATGATTTGGGATTTCTACCTTCCCCCTATAGATGAGTGTATGGCGAGCCGTGGTTGCAGTCGGTTAGAGAAGAGAGGCTCCATCTACCTTGTTGATCCAATTGCAATCATTAAGGTGCGAGGAGAGGAAGTTCTCGCATCGACCCTAGACAGGAGTAGGTTGTGGTAGAGGTGAGCATTTTTCGGGCCCAACCGGGTTCGGGCCGGGCCGAAAAAAATTTGTTATTTTGGGCCAAAAAAATCATGCCCATGACCATCCCACTGGACACGTCGGACCTTAATTTTCGGGCCGGGCCCGGGCTCGGGCGGGCAGCCCGCACATTTTATAGTGTAAAACAACTAAAAACAGCATTTCGGGCTGGGCTCGGGCCAAAAAAAATTTTGCGGGCTTCAAAATCTCTACCCACGCCCACCCAGTAAGTTTCGTGGGCGGGCCTGGCGCGGGCTGGGCCTGGGCCGAGCCAGCGGGCCGGGCTCAAAATGCTCAGGTATATGTTGTGGAGAGGGGGCCCTGGATGACCAGGTGGTTCCGAGCTGTGTTGAGAGCTTTGGGTTGGGAACTTGTTGGAGATATCTTGACATTACTCTGATGCTGCTGCATAGGAAACTAGAGCCGCTTCCTTGTCTCTTTTTCTCCCTTTAGAAGCTAGGCCACTTAAAACTGCATACAGTTGGTGACGTGGACCTATCCCACTCCTTGGGGATAGATTTTGGGTGTGCAGGGTACGAGTCCGAGTACGACAACAACGCTGATGGATGGTATGACTGAAGGATGTGTCGCTTGGCTCAAGATGCCTGTGGCGAGAAGAATAAAAGATGGAGACCCTTCTGAGATGCTAGCTACCGCTGCGTAGAATTTCACTCTGATTCAGCCAAGAGGCTTGTAATGATGTACTCCATAATGGACATGTGATAAATTATGTACTATTGCTCTTATGTGATGCAACGTATGATTTTGTGTTATCTGTGAGACGTTCTGTACGCGATAGCCTCTGATCCAGGGACTATCGCGATGGTACAGGGATTCGGGTTTTCTATGAAAATCTGCGGTTTTACAATAGGAAAGTTTGGACAAGTTGTTGGTCAAATATAACAAAGAATTCATAGTTTAAAGGAGGCTTAAAGTTGGAAAGTTGTTGTTTTGTAAGCTTGTCAGCTAAGTATAAAATATCACAACTTTCCAACTTGAAGCCTCGCTTAAACTATGAATTCTTTGTTATATTTGACCAACAACTTGTCCAAACTTTCCTATGAACATCTAAATTCATTTGTAGCCTAAAAGTATTTAAGATCTTAGTGTAAACTTTCTCAAAAAGTATGCCCAAAGTTGACTAGTTGACTCTATTTTCAGACTTAGCAATTTTCTTGTGTTGATCTAATAACACTTAGCCTATTTCAAAATTAGATTTATCATTTAATACACCATGATTTGGAGTGCATATAGTTAAAATGAAACATATGCACTTTATAGATCATAAATATCAAGTTTCACAAATTTATGAGCTCTTTTGCTAATTAAGAGGAATAATGAAACACATCTAAATGAGAGTGGGAGGGAGACCACGGGCTGTACGTGACTCGCTACTGAGTCGCGCCAGACCACTAGACTAAGCATGTAAGCTGCGACTTTTACAACGCCACCGTGTACATTAGTCGCGTCACTTCATGTGGCGTGACTCAAGTATTAGCCACACCACGGAGCCTAACGCGACCAAAAGGGCTACTTTTTGAAAATATAGTCTGAAAAGGATTATTTCTAAAATATTAGATTAAAAAGGCTTAAAATAAAAAAATCACTGAGATGGTGAGATGGGGAGTTTGCTACGGCTAGAGATGATTCGGATAAGATTCGAACGGATTCTAATCCAATGTAACTGTTTACCACATTTTAATTTGAATTTCGATACAGATACAAATCTTTTCAAATATAATAATACTATCGGATATGAATATAAATCAGATAGATTTGCTTTCTCAATAATTTTATATTTGGTAAAAAAAATATGTTACTAGTAGTGATTAAGTTATGAACAAAATCGTTTATTCAAAGTGATGTATTTATTAATAAAATTTTAAGTAATTAAACATATAAAAACATATTAGTATAATTTATTTATTAAAAACAATATAATATATGTAATTAACATGAAGAGTCGTATTAAAATGAATTAAATTTTATCATTGTATTGTATGTCACGTGTTCGTGAAAACAAATCACGACAAAAATGTAGTCTAGATTTATAAAAAAACACACATGTAAATGATATGATGACACACAATCTTATCAAATATCTTGTCTAAATTCATGTTAATTTGTTTTGAGAGAAAAAATACTGCTAGCTGGTGGTAGTGTTGATTTGTTTGTAGAGAGTTGGAAATCGAATATATATACAGGTATGGATTCCATATTTTGTTTTTATCAAATATGAATTTAGATAATTCAAATTTTCTGACATCCCAATACATTCTTAGCTGAGGATTCGTGCTAAAAAGAAACGGTGTGGAGATCAGGTAGGACCCCGACGACCTTGACCACGATCCGGTGCGGACAGATAGCGAAGTCAACGTTTTGTGGCTATCATAACTAAAAGTCCGGCATAAGCGAGACCGGGTAGTGCTGCGGAAGCGAAATGCATACAGGAACTGATGAACAGACAGGCAGAGGCAGGTGAACAAATAGGGAGTGACAGTCCGTAGCGTGCATGCGCATAACAGCATAAAAAGTTCACATGGACGTGGAAGGGATGCTTCTCAGCCTTTTTGGATCATCTCAGCAAAGAATTTAATAACGTGTACCATACTGCTACCGACTTTTTTACATTGGTACATCGTCATACCAAGATTCTGGTCATCTAGTTAATGGCAGAAGACACAAATCTCCTGCGAGCTAAGAACACCCACATAAACACCATATTATACGGATAAATCCGACAGAAAATCCTACATGACTCAACTCCCAGGGTGCACGGCTGGCTCCTTGCGGATGCTCACGATGTGGCCTTATGATCGTATACCATGCTGCAGTGTTTTCGCGTTGAGTGCGAAAATGCTGCGGAGTTCACATGAGATTCTTACAAGGCTCAAAAGTCCCATCGGTTCAGCTGCACCCTAGCTTCAGCCATATCCTTTTGTGCCTTCCGTCGCCTGTAGAAAATTGGGCAATCCCGACTGCAATGGTTGCATAGTAAGGAGGTTAATGAGTGAGCTTGTGCGTGGAACCGTTCAGAACATGGAGTTGGAACGTAGTGCCTGGCAGCAACCATAGAATGGAGGGAAAAGTAGCAAACCTTGTGCAGAGGACGTCCTGGTGCAGAGACCCCTGGCACTCCTGGCATTGCGTCCATAGCCTCCCAAAGAGCATCTCCAGATCAGAAACTGCAGGAATTCAATCTCAGTATTGAGCATATTTCTCCTGCCTGATTCGTTTTGAAAAAAAATCAATTTTAGACTTAGAAATCTATACCATTTGCTACTGTTTTGCAGTATAACTCTGCTTCCCTTCCCTTGCAATGTGGGCAGAGTGTCTGACTGGCACCACTGCAAGGTGAAAATGCAGCAAAATGGTTAGGTCGCCGTACCAATGAGAGCTATGCTTTTGCATCTGTGGTGCAGTAAGAATCACCTGATTACAGCTTTGCATCCAAGGCAAGTCAATTGTTTCTTTGCAAACTTCATTATACCGCTATTTGAAGGAGTAGAGATCGAAACAGATCTGGTGTGGCTTCCATGAAGCAATTCTTTGCTGGCATTCTTCAGGATCGGCTCAAAGATCCGCAAAAGTGGCTGCAGATCAGCAGAAGATCAGTCAGATATTTTTAGTTATGGGGCAGGGGGGAGAAGTTTTAAGCCTTCAAATATCAAGTGAAGCTTTGGGCACAAACCTTGCTAATTTGGTTCTCAAGGTAGTATTGAGGATCGATGGGTATGTTATTGTCCAAAACATAAATTGGATCTTCCGACTTCTCATAGGCCTGCATGCAAAAAGACAATGTATCAAACATACTACAATATATCACAGAGCAATATAGTAGCACATAGTGCAAAAGAATTTTACCTTTGCCCCTTTTGCTGCTTTAATTATAACATAAGGAACACGATCACCAACAGTAGGTGCAGTAGCAGGATCCCTCTGGTCAAGAAAAAACATGATTTTTCAGCAGTGCAAGGCATGGTCACATGGATCATTAAGTTACGGTTGAAGATCATTTACAACATAACAAAGTCAAGAGTTCATACCTTTCGCATTCTCTCAGCAAGCTCTACATGAGCAGCTTTTACCGCGTAATCTTCTCCTGTTTTAGTCAAACCCTACATGTATTGAACAGTTAAAAAAGTTGCAACACAGAGCCCATCGTTATAGGTATTCTAGTCAGCTGTGCACTGATTCACCTTTGTTATAACAAGAAGAGACAAGTCCACACGATTCATTAATAGATCAGATATGGTGTTCTTGACATATTGAACTGCACCAGGAACATCACGGTCCACTAGTATTTTATTAAGGCACTCAGTAACCAGGTTCTTTACTAATAAACAATTGTCTCTTCTTACAGTTTCAATACCTGTATGTAGAGGCACAAGCATCGTGAAGGCAACATTTGTGCTAGAAAAGAAAACGATAAGAGAACTAGCACAAAAATAAAATACCTTTTGCATCCATTTTGTCAAATTTCTCAGGATTCGACCAGTACAAACCAGCATATCTTTTCTTGCTGATCAGCAGGTAAGGAAAGTAAACCTTCTCAAACTCCAGCTTAATGGGCTGCAATACAGATGTCAAAAGCAACATCTGAGTTGGTAGCTTAGATGATAAGTAAATGATTACAACTCAGCTAGGTAAGTTACAGACAAATTTACAACATTTCACATTTATGTCAGTTTGGGATTTTTTGTGTTCCAAAAATATGCACTACAGGAACATAGCATGCAAAGATTAGATCACTTTGAGTGCCCATAAGAGTAGACAAGACCCTGGATAGTTTTTTGTTATATAAATCATGTGGGCGGATTCTTCTTCTGTTAAAGTTTAAAGGATCAGGTTTTTTTCTTTTTTAAAAAAAGCATGCTCATAACTGGTTTTACTGTTCCAAAAAGATCATGGGTGAGCATCAATTACAACAGTTCTAATGTTATGAACTGCGATGCGAGGGGAAGGTGATTGGAGGATTTGGGGGCTGATTTGTGGAGAATTAGGGCTGGGAGCTACAGTACCCACGGTGGGTACTGTTCACGCCCAGGGTTGTGGCGGCGGCTAGGGTTGGAGGGGCGCAGGGAACGCCGACCGCGGGGATCCGGCCACGGCCGGCAAGAGAGAAGGGTTTTCCTTCTAATCTCTTGCTTGATTTGATTGATACATCTCCTTTAAATAGAGAGAATTACTTGACCTCTAAGTAAGGACTCGATCTTATCCCTAAACGTAACCCTAATGGGCCTGCCGAGCCGGCCTATTGGACCCGACCCATTAATCCCCTGACACCTGACATCTACACTCAGAACCCACGTACCAATTTTCCACTTAAATGTTTGTATAGCTCATGCCAATTTTCAGCTTAAATGTTTGTGTAGCACACAGCCCAAAGCACCATATTTGCAAGTGTTTCTCTGGTTACCTTAGTAAATGTTCCACTAATATAGTCTGCAGCTTCTCTTCCTAACTTCATTGCATCTTCAACAGTAGAAGCTCCAAACTGTACCATCACTGAATCTGTGTCCCCGTAAATTACCTGTGAAGCCACCAAATTTGATCAGAAAGTGCACAGAAAAGGCACATGTCTGATCCCAAAAAACAGAGCACAAGCAAGAAAGCATGCGTGTAGACCCAAAAAAAATTGATTACAGTGCAAATACCTAGAAACTGAACTTAAGCGTAACAAAGGCCACCATGTCAACAAGGTCCTGAGCAGTGCTAGTGGTTTAAGTATACAGTCCCGAAAGCTCCGACTGGACATCACTTGTTGATACCTAGCTAAAACTAATGAGCGCAATTTACATGTACCCAATATATAATGATAATTCTTAGTCTCTCAAATAGTGGTTTGTAAGGATTAAAACCATTTATTATATATATCCATCTTGAGCATCCAAGGTATCACATAGAACAAGTAGAAGATGACAGCTTCAACTTGCGGGTATCAGACAAAAAACAACAAATTGTATAAATACAGGAACAAGGCAACCACTGATTTACCTCTGCATTATGCTCATAGCCTCCTACAGTTGTGAATTTATCTTCGACAAGCTTTTTTGTATGTTCAATCATCTGTCGACCTGTGTAACCAAAAAAGCTTCAGAACAAGAAATTTCAATTTCCGTAATAGTAGCAAATTATATGTTGAATTCCTAGATTATGCCAAACTAAACAATACCATAGCTGGTCACACTTGAAGAAATCTCCAAACAAGGTAATTGACCAACTGTTGCACCAGTGAAACCATAAACTGAGTTTGCACTTACCTGAAACATAAGCCATTTCGAAATATTATTACACAAGGAGTTTAAATTTGATGTATAAGTGTTTTGCCAGAATAAGAAGAAAGAAAGTACTTTCAATGCAAGCTGACGACCATCAAGAACAGCCCTTTCGAGTGGGTCCTTTGCTTCCTGAACAAATAAGTGGTGAACTCAATGAAGGACAAAACTCAGTATTTTACGAATATCTTCTGTTGCAAGTTTGGAAGATCTTTAATACAATTTTCTTACAGACAGCATTGATAAAATACCTTTAGATCTGCTTTTGCCCTTTTCCGAGCAGCCAACAATTCTTCAAGGATCTCAGGAAGTATACCCTAATATTTTGTTCATCATATTGGTTAGAAAACAATTTATCTGTCCGGAACACCTTTTAGCAAGACAGGACACAATTACCTTCTGTAGCTCTGGTTTGACAAATATTTCACCAGATGGAGTTTTATTAAGGCTTTCTGGAGGTAAGTTGAGTTTCCGAGCCTCCTCTGGGGGCACCTTCAAAATTAAATAAAAAACTAGAAAATGTCATTCATTGCAGAGAGCATGTAGTAATTATGAGCATCAGCAATCTGCAGAATAGTTACCAAAGTACAGTAGCACAGATTATACGCCATCATGATTGATGGATACAAAGAAGCAAAATCCAAAGTTGCAATAGGCTTCTCATAAAATCCAGCCCTTGCCTCCAAAACCTAAAATAGAAGGGATATATTCTAGTAAAATAAGAATTCATGTACAGTACAAAGGAAATAAAAACTGAATTGTTAATTGCATGACCAATTCAGAAAATAGTGGAAAACCGATTAATGCTTTCTTGCCTCAAGGATGGATCAAGAACAGAATTAGCACGAAGTGCAGATAACTTGACGAGCAATCAAAATTTTCTTTAACTTGGTATGGCAAATAATTATACGCTCGGTTCAAGGCAAGCAGTGTAAGGATAGTTTTTAGTGTATACAGTACAAACTATAAAGTTTGCGGCATGATAAATACAAATATCCTATTAAGTCAAAATAGCTGTGGACAGGAAATAACAAATGGGCTACAAAAGTGCAGATGACATCCTTCAACTTACAGTTGCACCCTCGAAGGTATCTTGTCCAGACGCTTGACCCTTTATGTTTGGTATGACAAGGTTTTTCTGTTTAGCTTTCCTGAGTAGCTGTGAGAGGACCTGCGGAACAAATGAAATTATCGTTACAGTACTTAAGTGCTATAATATTGCCAATAGCAGGTTTAGGTTTGCTTTGTTCTCACTTTAATGCTCTGTCCCCTTGAAAGTAGAAATGAAATGGGAACACCAGTGACCCTCGCCATTTCCACATAGTTGTAGATATACATTAATTTATCTAACAGTCTTTGAGGAAGATAAGCATCCTGTTATTGTAAAAGAAAAAGGTAAAAATGCTAGCAAACAGATTACTCATAAAAAATCAATGGTAGCACTCATTCATGGTAGCATGTAACTAAATACTGGTAGACCTACTGGGATACAAAACACAATATACTTCAAACATTCTTTAAAGCCTTAGTGTGCTTATTTATTACAAAAATAATAGTCTTCCTGAGAAATTTACAAAATGCAAAAATGATGCTTGAACATCAACAGGGTACATGTTTTATGTTAAGAATGATGTGTACAGCAGTATATAAACAGTTTCTTTGGACAAATTGGCCAAGCACTTCTAAGAAACTACAGGAAGGACAACACTTAAAAAGGGGTCCGCCACCATCAGCAATGGAGAATAAAGTGACCGCAACTAACCATCATACTCTGGAAAACATCACCAGTTCAATAGCAAATAACACAAAGGGAATATTTAGTCGACCTTCAAGCAATAAACTGCCAGCCTCCTTCGTGTCTCTGAGTTTCCATTTTGAAGATCAGATATAATTGAATGATGAACATCCTCTTTCTGCTCAAAATTAGTTATCAGAAAAGAAAAGGTAAGTATTCCCAAAAGAAGGAAAGAACATTTAACTCCAACATTGTTAGCGACATATCAGAAAAAAATGATTTGAATTAACGTAAAGCCATCCATTATATAACTTTGCAATAGAATAGAAGCCTGAAGACCTATCACATATGTGATGCAATCACAAATATTTATAGGAGACGAGAGTCAGTAAATAAAATAGAATTTCCCATCCACAGAGATTCTTCAAATACATAAGAAAGTTCAAACAGAAAGGTGTCAGAATGACTGTAAGTACAGTGGCTTACAGCAACTAAGGGCACTTGAATTGTTTGGACTTACTTGCTCCCCAAGGAAGTGTGCTGATACAGAGTTCAATGAATAGGAACTCAGCTTGTAATCTCGTTGCATAGCCTGGATCATACACAGGTAATGAAGATGAAGAAATGGATGAAATAATCTCATGAAAATGAAAAAATACCGATGTCATTGTCATTTTAAGGTCACCTGCAGCAGATCAAATTGCACTCTCCCCTCAATAGTAACATCCTTACTTTCGCGCACACCATATTGCCTGCATAAGTGTAAGGACCTCATCTTATTATTTTCTTTTATGTGAGAAAAAGGACTTGAAAGTTCTTTCATTTTCATTTCCATGTTTTACACAAGCACTCCTATTTCCATCTTGTGAATCGACACAGCTTGAAGTATTTCTATGTTTTAAATCAATGAAAAAATGGACAAGATTGTGAAATAGACTTTTCCCTCACTCTCCATGGTAGAAGAATGCCATGTAACGGATTGTGGAAATCCTAGACATGATATAGATTCAGCATCATCTAAAGAGCTCTATGTGGATTACTGACTGGAGCTAAAAAGGCATAGAAATACAGTGGATATCACGATGACACAGAAAATATGCCTAACCATTAATGATACTCCCTCTGTATTAAAATATTTGTCATCGTTGACTTTTTCTTACAACTTTGATCATTCGTCTTATTAAAATATTTATTGCAAACATACAAAAACTTAAGTCATGCTTAAAATGGCTACAATAGTAAAGCATATCACAAAAAAAGTTGTAAGAAAAAGTCAATGGCGACAAATATTTTGATACAAAGGGAGTATGAATGAAATGTATGAGATATGAACACCATACAGCTCCTTATAGGCTACTTTAACATCGAAAAAATGGGTAATTGGTTGATAAAAGCAAACTAATGAAGACTATAACAAATAAATGAAGTGAAGATATAACTATAGAAAGTAACCTTGAGGAAAAGGTCGTATCACGGACACGAACACGACTGTTTCTGATTCGGCCAAGTATAGGAAACTCTGTTATCTTAAGAACCTCAGCCCTCTGCAAATGTGCACAAACATGTACTTAAATATCACTGGTTACCAAGCTGTACAAAAAGTAATAATTTGCAGAGGTAATTGTACCTCAATAAGATAAGGCAAGTCAAATTTGCAAATGTTGTATCCAATTATGATATCAGGATCTACTTCACGTATTAAATCCTGCAAATTATTTCAAAATAACCATCAGATTATTTTCAGCCAAGTCCTTCGTCTGCAATCAGAAACTGTAGTTAACTTTTTTTGACGAATGGCTGTATTTAACATTCTCCTTTCTGAAGAAAATCTTTTAGCACGAAAATAGTTGTCAACCTGGTACTACCTCTGTTCTCAAGCATATGACGTTTAGGACAAGCTAGCTAGATCATTTTTTTGAACTAATATAGCTTGTCTTGTATTTGTGAATAGAGGGAGCATATAACAAGCAAAAAGGAAAAACAAATACAATCTGTAGATACAAAAGGCAAAGTGACACCACGGATAAAGGCTATATGCAATCATACATCACATTAGTTCAACTGAATTTGAGAACTCCAAAGACAGCATCACTTACCCTCCAAGCAAGTAGTATATCTCTCTCTGTATCAAACGACATCACATCAACTCCAACAATGGGAGAACATGATTTAAGAGTCATGACATTCCGTACAAAAGGTTGGCCTTCTCCTTGATGTGTGACTAAGTTGGCTATCTATGTATTTCCAAAGAAGTCAAAAAATTGTAAACTATATATATATGTATTTGGTACTAAATCATATAATGTATGAGATGCAAGAGGATAATGAACTCAACCTGAATAACAGGATCATGAGTTGGTTCTGGGAAATGACCTTTGCGACCTGCACACTCAATATCGAAACTTAATATGCGGAATGGAGCCATCTTAGAATACTCTCCTTCGGCGGCATGGCTTACCAAATCAGAGTATCTATTAGTTGTGTTAAGGATAGACTAAATCAACGACATCACAGTTTAGTAAAAGGGGAGAAGCATTCAGGTAGCAGAGAAGGATACAGGCAATCCAACTCTAGCTGACAATAGGACATGACACGGGCTGCTTTCCTGTACTTCCCAGCAGGAACTTCAATCCAGTTGCCACCAACAATATTGCAATCAATCATGAAACGAAGGGCAAAAAGAATATTGCTCTCATATGTCAGGAAACTCTTCGAACCAAGGCCTTCAATCGTTATGCCCCTTTCCAGGATACCTATACTCAAGCATATGCCATTTGAGTCAGCAAAGAGAAAGAAAGTGACTAGTAATTTGGAAGACCAGAAATATATTGACATGGAACAAAAGTTTCCATAGGTTATTGTTCGTTAAATAAAAATAATAGTGAGGCCAACCTACAAGAATGAACGACAATAGTGAACTGTATCACTAACCGCGACAGCTAGCAACCATTGTAGGCAAAGCGACTACTATCTTGAGGAAAGGCTGAGATTGTTGAGTTTGGTAATGCATAATTGTCTGCTTCTGCACAAGCTCAACTCTCTTCACGAACCTTGGCACATTGCTACTTCTATTTGACTCCTTCATCCTCCCCTGTAGAAAGCTCAGTTTGTAGACAGCATATAAGGAAACAATATTACCAAAGTATTCTGTGTAGAAATCTCAGTTTATGGTATGCTTGTAAGTACAAACCTCAAGTGTTTGGTGAAAGCGTGATATATCATCAGGACCCATCCCAGAAGGACAACCAATATAGAAATATGGCTCAAATCCATGCACCTGGCAGCATATGCTGTGACCTTCAAAAGGTACAATGATAGCATCAGGTCAGCAAAAGCCATAAGACAAATAATAATTATTTACCCAAAGATACTAGAGAAGTTGAGATATTACTTACCTTCTCTGGTGACACCAAAAATCCTGAGTATGGCTGCAGAACCAGATGAGTTGGGCAGCAGTTCTTTGTGACTCTCACCAATAACATAATCTATCTCCAATTGCTGGAAAGCTATAATGTCCAACATAATAGAAGAGAATCTAGAGTAAGATAAAGCCAGATATCCAAAACATGTGTTCATACAAGTTAAAACTGAAACAAGACTACGTAAATATGTGTAATTAGCATAGAAACATTGAATTTGAATAGAAGAGTGCACAAAAGGATCATTAAACAAGTCCCAAGTTTTAAGGCTCATAACTCATAAGTGAATCAAAAGTGTGTGAATATTGAGATGTCTGCCTTACAGATAACAGGTTCACTTCACAGATCAATTCAGAAACAACAAACTTTGGAAAACACCCCTCAGAAATTTTCAATCTTGCCGTCATAATTCAGTACAATTTTATCATGATTCTAATATCCTTTCATCTAGACAGGTGATACAAGCAGAACTTCAGCCAGGACTATGGAATTCTACAGGACAAAATCAAGCGAACACAAAGCCCACCTTGGAATACAGAAATTGTTAATTTCTTTTTTTAATCAAGAATTGTACTAATTTCTAAACCCTCCATTTGAGTTCAATGATTCATCTATTGCACCTTGGAAAAACAAGTCACAGTTTAAACTTCACACTCTCAATCTGCCCATGGACCCAAAAATAGGGAAAAAATAATTGTAAGCTTCGCAAATGTAACTGAAGTCATGTGCGTATAAATCAGAAATTGCGCCAATATAAAGAAGAATTCCTCGTTTTTGCCCAAAATTGTGCCAAACTTCCATGGTCCATAGTTCCTGAACACAACATTTCCAAAAACATATCTGCACACAATTGCATCGGATACCAAAATTGCAGAGCCCCAGACCGCACCCAAGCAACTTAAATAGCACCAAATTGCCAAAAAAAACACTAGAGTCCTATCAAATTGACAGTCATTTAAGAGCAAAGCAGTCTTAATCCGCCAGAGGAATGCTGACCCCAATCCGTCGCCCTCGCGGTCTCGCCCCTAACCAGACTAACTCGGAACCCCGAAGCCATCTAGCCACGGATCAGAAAAGAGCACGCCAGAGATCATAAAAGGGGGACGGGTCGTACCTACGGCGCGGGAGCAGCCGGTGGCGAGGTCGGCGGGGAGCGCAGGGCGCTTCCACCGCGCGAGGCGGGACGCGAGGGCCTCGTCGCGCTGGATCATGAGCAGCGCCGCCTCGTCCTCCGCCAGGATGGACTCGTCGAGGAACACGTCCTCGTCCATCATGTCCTCCTCCTCCGCCATGGGAGCCGCCGCCGCAGCCGCCGGTGGAGGTGGCTGTGGGGTGCCGGGGCTGGGGTGGGCCCTCTTCGCTGCCGCCCCTGAGGGCGCGGGGGGCGGGCCCCCCCGCCTCTTGCCGCCGCGCCCGCCCGAGCTCATCGCCGGAGAGGATGGAGAGGGGGTGGGAAGGGAAGGCGGGAAGTGCGGGGACTGAAATTGCGGTTCCCGCCATAGATGCGGGGTGTAGGGTTTTGTACACAAGGGCGGGGGGGAGCAGAATACGCCGTCGCAGCAAGGATTACGTAAAATCACCAGCGTGAAAGTGTGCGTATTCAAGTAGCATTTACGGGCTTCGCTAATTGTCCTACTTACAATATTAAGAAAAAATGAAAAAATGAAAATATACAAACAAACCACTACTCTGGTATATTAGGGGATTATACACGATGTATTTCCGTTATGTTTTTATACCTTTTACCTTGTTTCAGCTTTCTTGTGTATAAATTAATTCGGGTTTGCTTGAAAAGGTAAAATAAGTCTGATTAGCATGTCCGTCGGTGTTAGCTTTGTCCAAAATCACTCACGATACGTTTAGTATATGGTGAGGTAACATGAATGTTTCAATTTTTGGCAAAAATATGTTCGCCGACGTGGCTGATGTTGGTTGACTTTGATTTTACTCCCGTTAAATTCCATCTTCCTAATTTGAATTGTTGTGTTACACTAGCAAATTGTGTGTGGCACGCACGTATCTAAAAATCACAATAACAAAAGGAAATTATTTTCATGGTGTCGCATATATTAAAAAATAAAGGCTGCAATAAATAGCGTGTGGGTGAGGGGAAACCAACAGGTACCTCTCGCGGACGTAGCGATGCGTGATTACTGCAAACCCATATTACCGCGTGATTTGTAGATCATAGTCATGATTTCGATTTTACTTAGCAATTCTTTGACGCGATTTGACTTAAAAAAGCCATGATTTGACTTAGCAATTACTTCCCGCGTTGCCCGATTTGACTTTAAAAAACAAGACATGATTTAGATTTGGCTTAGCAATTCTTCGACGCGATTTGACTTAAAAACCATGATTTGGCTTAGTAATTATTTCTCGCATTGCGCGATTTGACTTTCAAAGAACAAGCCCTAGTAAAATGCACATATGGCATCCACGTTTCTAAAAATACAATAAATAAAATAAACGTATGCCACTGGCATTTGCGCGATTTGACTTTCAAAAAACAAGCCCTAGTAAAATGCACGTATGGCATCCACGTTTCTAAAAAATACAATAAATAAAATAAATGTATGCCAATAAATCAGTGAGTATTGAAAAAATACTCATCCAACATAGACATTCCATTGCATTGTTAAAACAAAGAATTATTCCACGCAATCAAATATAATGCAATATAACACATTTAATGCTTGGTAGCCAGCTCACGTCACATGCACAATATTTCTATGCTTCCAAAATGTCTCTATACATGATGTTCTTAGTTTTCATCCCGATTGGATCAGCTAGAATATTTTTTTTGGCCAAAACCCACATCATATTCAATAAGAGGTCCATGTTCAGTTTTGACGGATCCTGGTGTTGAATATAAGACCAGCATAGTTTGCATTGAAGATATATTTTTACAAAGGTTTAAAAACCCACTGAAGATATAATCTACCATTATGTAAAACTCACTGTTCGTATGAGTTGGTACACCTATAGCCAGAAGTGCTGCTCCTCTGCAGGCCTTTTAACGTGCGTAATTTTCTCTCCTCCTCGCGTCTATCATATCCTCGGTTGCAGCATATTTTCCCGTTCCCGCTTCCTTTGGTTCTCGGAAGTTTTAGAATCAGTCAATAGGAAAAAACAACATTACTCACTACACCCATGAAAGAAACATGCATCTCTACGAATTTGAGATGGCAAGAAGGAAGAAGCGATCGGTCCCAATCCCAACCTCCGTGAAGATTTCTGACTGCATGGGTTGACTTTGTTCAACATTACTCACATCCCCGAGTAGTATGCGGTATTGTTGTTGGGGACCAATAGTTGCACAGTAATATTGTCGGGGACAGCCACAAGGGTCACCTAAATAACCAGGGGAAACCCGCTTAAAACACGAAAAAACGCAAATCACGGATCAACTCACGCACCTAAAACACATGCACGACACGACCGCGACCCTGGTGGCCCCTGCGGCCCGCCAAGGCGGCACAGCGGAACGCCCCTTGAGTGATGTCCGCCTCGCTCGAGGAATAGACGCCCCTCGAGTAAGGTCCGCCTCGCTCGAGGGTTACGCACCCCCTCGGGCGGGGTCCGCCTCGCTCGAGGCCTCAACGCTCACTCGGGCGGGGTCCGCCTCGCCCGAGGGCTAAACGTCCCCTCGAGCGGAGTCCGCCTCGCTCAAGGGCCCCTGCACGCACGTTGCCCACGCTCCTGCCCCTTTGTACGAGCATTTAATGCACTGACACCGCAGGACGCACGCTGCGACTTTGGCACGCCCGGGAATCGCGTCCCGGCGTTGTTCCACCAACTCCCTGGGGAGGCCATCCCCGCCGCTGTGTAGCACTGTGCGGAGAGGCCCGTGTCAGCGCCGTGACACTGTGCCACCTACCCCTATACGGCTAACACGTCGTGCCCTCGAAGGGGGGCCAGCAGCACCCTCGAATGTCTTTCCTTTGCTTACGCAGGGCCATGTCGTGACGTCGGGCCGGCGGGATCGGTCATCCCCGTCGCTGTCAACCCTATGCGACCATCCCCGCCACTGCCGCACCACGCCGGACACTATGACGACATCCCGACGCTATTGGGGCGCGCGGGGACAAGACGTCGCCACAACAGCCACTGTGTCACGTACGGGCCCCCGTCAACGACACCCTCGAACCGGCCCACTACGGCGGTCAGTCAACCAACCGCTACACTGCCACCCTTGAAGCCGCTCCTGTACGAGCACAGGATGCACCACGACACCTCAACCGGAGCAGGATTCGCCAGGACGGCCGTCAGCTCCGCGACACTGCTCGCCATACCTCCACACGTAGGGAAATAGTGCGGCATGCATGTAAACTGCTCCCTCCTTGGCCTATAAAAGGAGGGGCAGTCCCCCAGCCACGGGAACACGGGACGACGGACAGCAATCATTTACACGCTTTCTGCCTTCTCCACGATATTGTCACTTGCCTCAATCAATATCTCTGGGACTTGGAGGCCAAGCCTCCTCTCCCACCTCGCTTGTAGCCACCCCTCTACGAGCACCACGGTGCAAAGCAATACAGTGCCCCGAGCGCACCACTGCTGGACGTACGGCCCCGGCCGGAACCAGGATAAACCCAGTGTACTTAGTTGCTAGCACCGAACCATCGAGAGGCAGATCTCAGCGCTCATTACTAGTTAGTGTCGGGACTACTTTTCGCACCGACAGTTGGCGCGCCAGGTAGGGGCCTCGAGCTGAAGATCGGCTCATCACCAGCCCTCTCGATGGTGATTCGCACCGAATACCGCGGCCAGAGGTATTCCATGGGCAGCTAGGACCCCCTCCTGGCCGGATTCGAAATCCGGTTCGGGAGCCTGAACTTCCAGGCTACGGGAACGGCTACCTCATGCGCCTCACCAACCGTGACGAACTCCGTGCGCGGCGGCAAACTGGGTCAGCCCCGGTCCCCGTCGCACCTGTCGCTGGGACGCCAACGCCCGCCAGCACGGATGCGCGGGCCTCTCGGCGCCTCGACGCCGTCGACATTCCGGTCGGCGCTCGCAACAAGCACGGACGGAGCACCGACCCGCTACGCGCGTCGCCTCACAACGCGACGTGCCCACCGGCGAGACGACGACCGCCCCGACGGGAGAGCGCTCAGTCTCAGGACTGCGATTCCTCATCAGTCTGCGCGGCGCAACGACGGCATACGTCGCCTCCGCCACCATCAACGCGGTAACACGCGGGTTTCGCCCTGGCCGCCATGTCCCGGCCGTCAGGGACCGCAGCGCTTCCGCCGACGAGGAGACGTCCCACGGCTCCGCCAGCGAACTGCCACACGCCACCTCGCATGAGTACGCGGAGTGGGACTTCTCTGGTGTGCCCGACCCAGTCATGTTCCGGCGGTTCCTAGACGCCACGGACTACTGGTTCGGCTACTCCAACAACTCCAGCGCTGGGAGCTACAACCCCGCGCGGGAGTGCTGCGTCGTGATCACCAACGACCAGGCAAACGCCACGAACGCGGCAGAAGCCGGAGACGGAGAGGTTCCCCCTGACCCGGGGACTGGACTATGCCAGGGTGCGGGGCCAAGCACCCCTCCCTCCTCACCACCGAGGAGGGCCGACGTCAATGCGCAGCTGGCTCAAGCGAGCGAGCTTGAAGCCAAACTCACGGAGGAGTACCGCGCGGTGCGACTGCTTCGGGCCTCCATCGCCGGAGAAGCCTCCACGCGCGGCGAGCGCACGCGTGAGCTGGGCAGGCAAGCCCGCGAGCGCATCAACGCCGACTTCAACGTCGACGACACACCCCCGCGAGCGAGCCAGAAGCTCGTTGCCGCTGCGACGCTGCTACGGGCCATGCCAGCTGTGACGCCCCAGGTTTTTAATTACCGTCATTAACTCTAATGACCGGCTCACCCGAGTCAAACCAGTCAAACACCGGTCAAACCTAGGTCAACCTGGGCCATCACCCCGAAAACCTCGCCAATGAACCCTAATGAACCCCTTGACCAAG
Source organism: Cenchrus americanus (assembly GCA_947561735.1). Taxonomy (NCBI): domain Eukaryota; kingdom Viridiplantae; phylum Streptophyta; class Magnoliopsida; order Poales; family Poaceae; genus Cenchrus; species Cenchrus americanus. The sequence goes on from OX387242.1 coordinate 198,523,898, forward strand.
CCTTCACACACCCATAGTGGACCCTTGGCCAAAGACACGATCAAAATCGGCTTAACCATTGACGTCAGCGAATGTCGTCCAGAACTTTTGCCGCGTTCTCCAAAATTCACCTAAACACTTCAAAATCTACCTTCATGAAAGTTGTCCATCTTGTTGAGGGACACAACTTTCATGTAGATTGGCATTTCAAATTTTGAGTGGAAATTGGTGAAAAACTTGAGGGAAAATTGGCTGGTGGACACCGTTCAAGTGTGGCTTTGGCTCCAGACCACTAAAAATAAATGTCTTTGCTCAAACACATTAACATTCTGCTGTAATTTGGTGTTGGACACTGATTCTATTATTAAATTGAATTTTAATGGAAAGCTATGCAAATTGACTAAGCTGCCCTTACCTCTTCGTATGCCTATCCAGATGGACAGATCGAATCGATCCAGACTCAACTCCCGTAGGCGGCCGTAGCCATCGTCCTCTCGTCATCATCTCCGCGAGGAAGACAGCCGCAGTAGCACGCGTCTCCCCGCCCCTCTGCCCCAGCGACGGCCGGTACCCTCAGCGGCGGCGGATGCCCCCGGCGGCGGCGGCACCACTGCCCGCACACGTCGCCCGTGGAGGCCAGCGTCCGCATGTCCGCCCCTGCAGTCCTCGCCCACCTGTACCTACAGCACCCACACCGAAGGCTTCAGAGGTGGAGGTGGAGAACCAAATGGACCCTCCATGATTCTTCAACGACATTTTTCCCGTGGAGCACGCGGATCTTTCATGGCTTCCCGAGGGGTAACTGATTCTAGCCGTTTTCCCCTTTTCCTCTAGGGTTTGGGCTAACTGTATGTTCGATTTGGTGACCGATTCGTACCCGTGTTTCTGTAGGATGGATCCCAATTCGTCCTACAGGCTTGCTGTCCGTGTAGGTGCTTATGTAAAATTTACCGATGATGGTGTTCGTGAGTATTGTGAAGCATGCAACATTCCAAAGGTTGTAGACAGGGATAACACAAATTGGAATGATTTGCTAGTTGACATTAGTTCAGAAATTAATCTAGGCTCTAAACACTGCTTGCGTGTCACCTATTGGGATAACTTGAGCCGTAACTATGAGGAGATTACTTCTGACCAAAAACTGCTTAGTGCAATTGACATGTATTGGGATATAAGAAGACTGTCAGTGCAAGTGTGTGTGATGAGAAAGGATGACTCTGGTACATTGGATGATATTGGGCGACAGCAAAACATGCCGTGTGTGCTGCAGGGAAGCAATAATGCCCCAGGAGACCTGATTATTACACAACCTCCACCTGAAATTGATTCATCCCTTGTAGAGCCTTTGATTCTTAACTTTAATGAAATGCCTTGGGTCGATGATGATGTAGAGTACGTTGGTCTAGATGACGAGGATCCAGTTGCTGACTCTGATTCTGATTGTGAAGAACATGGTGATGTAGAGTGTTTGGAGGATGACTTAGTTGTGGAGGATGGATGGGACCGTGAGGCAATTGTCCACACAACTGACTTAGAGGACCCAAAAATAGAAGTTGGTATAACTTTTGGGGATGGTAACAATTTTAAGAAGGCTATTAGGCAATATGCAATAAAAGGTGAATATGAAATTGCAGCTCCCTATTCTGAGGCAACAAGATATCGAGGTTATTGCAAGGCTGAAAGGTGTAAGTGGCGGATACATGCTTCACAATTACAGGATGGAAGGACTTGGAAGGTACTGATTTTTTCGACAACAACTAATTTCTTTCACAAGTGCATTATTTTTACTATATTCCAATGATATATCTATGCTGATCAATTGTTTTCATTTGATGTAGATAAAGAAGATGCCATATCCACACACTTGTCAAAGCACTGGAAGGGTTGAGAAGAACAGCATGGCGACAAATCAATGGGTCTGTGACAGGGTGGTAGATTGGCTTGCAAAGGACTCTAAAATTGGAGCTAAAGCATTGCAAAAAAGGCTAGAAGAACAATATCACTTGAAGTTATCGTATTGGGTAGTGTGGGATGGAAAAAATATGGCTTTGGAACAACTCAAAGGGAAGTGGGATGATAGCTTTGAGCATGTTTTCAGTTTCAAGGCTGAGGTGGAGAGGACCAATCCCGGTAGTTTGGTGGACATCGAATTTGAGGAAGTTGGGAAGAAGAAGAGATTTACCAAAATGTTTGTTGCCCTAAAGGCTTGTGTGGATGGTTTCCTCAATGGTTGCAGGCCTTTTCTTGGTGTGGATTCCACCCATTTGACTGGAAAATGGAAGGGACAACTAGCATCTGCGACTGCTATTGATGGGAATAATTGGATGTTTCCGGTCTGTTATGGTGTATTTGAGTCAGAGACAACTGCCAATTGGTCTTGGTTCTTCAGCAGACTTCATCAATCTATCGGATCACCTCCAGGTCTAGTGATATCAACAGATGCTGGTAAAGGAATTGATTCTGCAGTTACTAAAGTTTTCAAAAATGGAGTTGAGCATAGAGAGTGCATGAGGCACTTAGTTGCAAACTTCCAAAAGCGTTATCGAGGTGAGGTCTTCGAGAAGCACTTGTGGCCAGCATGTAGATCTTATCAAAGGCACAGATTTGAGGAGCACTACACTCTGATGTATACAGCTTGTCCTGAAGCCATGAAGTGGATACATAATAGTCATAAACATCTTTGGACAAGGCACTTATTCTCTGAAGCAAGCAAGTGCGACTATGTGACAAATAACATAGCTGAAACATTTAATAGTTGGATTAGGCATGAAAAATCCCTGTATGTAGTTGCTCTTATGGATAGGATAAGACAGCTATGCATGGATAAAATGTTTTTGAGAAGAAAAATTGCAAGGACGCTTGAAGACAAGATACTGCCTAATGTCATGAAGGACCTGAATGCAAGGAGCAGGGGGTTGAAATATATGTGGAGGTACTCGCACAAAGATGGTGCAGATAATGAAATGTTAGGTGAAGTCGAAGGTGTTACAAGGGATCTAGTCCATTGGAGGCATACGGTTGATCTTCAGGAAAGAAAGTGCACTTGTAGGCGTTGGCAGGTTACTGGTCTGCCATGTACACATGCCTTGTGTATTATCACATCAATTCGAGGTTACAATATTGAAGATTATGTTCACGAATACTACTCGGTGGCAAGGTTCAAGAAAGCCTATGGAAAGTCTGTAAAGCCAATGACAGATAGGAAACAATGGCCTAAAGTTGACATTGGGTTCAAGTTGTGGCCTCCAGTTCTGAAACGGGCAGCTGGGAGACCAAGGGAGCGAAGGATCAAATCTGTTGCAGAAGGGGGCACTGGAAAGAGAAGTACAAGATGCAAAAGATGTAAACAGCTTGGACACATGGCAAAAACATGCAATGAATATGTATATGACTCTGATGTACCACCACCTGCCCCTCCAAAGGCAAAGCGAAAGAGAACCAAGCCAAATGTCACAGTAGTGCCATCTAGTGCTGCTCAACCACAAGAGCAACCCTCTACACCAACTAGAGCTATTACTTGTGCTTCTACACCAAGTCCTGTGACTAGAAGGTGTTGTAATTTGTTGGTCCCTTGTCTTCTCTACTAAAACTGCATTCTGATATGTATGTATCTCTATGTAGTATGTCAAGAAGTTTGCAGGAGTACGAAACATCTACACCAAATAAAGTTATCACTTCTATTTCTACACCAAGCCCAGTCACAAGAAGGTACTGGACACTTCTATATTTCTATGTCAGCTTCTGTCTTACTGTGTATCTTTTTTTGTTGATTCCCACATCCATTTGCAGCCGTAAAAGAATGCTTGAACTTGAAGGCAGCATTGAACCTGTTGCTTGTCCAGCTCTATCTCCAGTTGCTGCCACCGAGAAGGGAAAGGCAAAGAAGTTAAAGGTCGTCAGGTCCAAGAAAAAATAGATTGTAGTGTCATATTGATCTGCTAGCATATTTGGTAGCCATATGTGTCTGAAACCTATCATTTGTGTGTCTGAAACGTGCTGTCAGACACTTTATTTTGAATCATGTAATTGCGGGTGAATTCAATAGCCAAATGGCTGAACCTGAGAGTTGATATTTATGTAGATGAACCTGTTGCCTTCTTTTGAATCATGTTGATGAGATGCTAGCTGTTGTCTATTTGGTGAAATGTTCTTTGAAATGATGTTCAAATCCATGATGCTGAAATGTTGGTTGTCATGTTATTTGAAGGGGTAGGGGCACACTTGTCTATTTGAAATGTTTCTATACCTGTTGGAGTAAGAAATCTTATTATAAGAGCTATAGTGTCCAGCACCAAATTGCCATTGAATGTTAGTGTGTTTGAGCAAAGACATCTATTTTTAATGGTCTGGAGCCAAAGCCACACTTGAACGGTGTCCACCAGCCAATTTTCCCAAAACTTGATCGACTGACAGTACCTCCTGTTTTCCAGAACCTGCCAGCATTCAATGTTGGCACGACGTTCCTGCAAAATCCGTCAAGAAAAACACTATATGGCCTTTGTAAAAGTTGTAGAGGGTAGTTAGATCTACAACTTTCCTATTCATCACTTTGTGCACTTCTATTCAAAATTTTGGAGCAAAATGTGGTCAAACAGCACCAATCCGACACATGAACATTCACCCGGCGCTCCCACGCGCGCCCGCCGCGACGCGCCGCCGCGACGCGCGCGCGCGCGGCGCGCGCCGCGCCGCGTGCCCTCGCCCGCGCCCGCGCCGGGCCCCTGCTCGCCTCGGCGTCCGCACCCATGTGCGCGCCTTCCCCAACGCGTCACGCATCCCCAAAGCCCGCGCCCCGAGACATCTAGTGACCCGCGCCGCCCGTACGCGCCGCGCTCGGTCCGCCGGTCCGTCGGGGGCTCCCCTGCGCGCGCGCCGGCCAAGGCCGCTCGCGTACGGCGCACTGGTGTCGAGGTACCTCGCGTCTTGTCGCAGTGAAGGCGCCCGTTTTCCCCGCCTACAAAACGGCCGCGGTCGGCTTCTCCCCGTGCACACGCCGTCGACGTCGAGTAGGCACCCGCCGCAGCTACTTCGTGCCCACGGTCGTCTTCCCCAGTCTCCAGCGCCCTAACCCTTGCCTCCCTATGAAGGATCAGATGGCAACTAGAGAAGGGGGGAGTGAATAGGAGCCGGTAAAAATTCTTCCCAAAGAACCCGGCCTATGCCCTAGTCAAAACCCGGTCACACACAAGCGATGGATCGAATCACACACCAATCGCCAAGACAACGAGGTTATGGGTCAACCTCTAGCCTTAGGAACGATTCCTTGAAGCACACGCGGAAGCACGAGAAAGGAAGGGAAGAATCGAACCAAGAAGCAAAGCTCACAGGCTCTGGCGGACCGTCCGGCCAGGTGGGGCGGACCGTCCGCACTGGCCTCGCGGACCGTCCGACCTGATGCCGCGGACCGTCCGACCTGATGCCGCGGACCGTCCGCGCCAACCCTGCGGACAGTCCGGCCCTACGCCACGGACCTTCCGTTAAATCACACAGAACCAACAGAAGCACACCACAAACCACGGACCGTCCGCGGGGAGCACGCGGACTGTCCGCCAGGCACCCGCGGACCGTCCGCCCTCTCGCGCGGGACCGTCCGAAACTCCGTCCAACCGAAACTCAAAATCGCGACGGATCGAAACGAAAGGCGAGCAAGAACACGAAGAACACGAGACGAACACGTGCGGCGCGGACCGTCCGCCAGGAGGGCGCGGACCGTCCGCGAGGCACGGACGGAGCGCGAAAACGCCCGACCTCGAAGGTCAACTCCCCCAAATCATCATCGGATTTCCCAAACGGTAGAAGCTGTGGAGACAAGGGTTTGGGGACTTGAAAAGTGTCACACAAGGATGCTATAGCCCAAAAATCTTGCCTCCTAACTCCCTAAATCACCGGGAATCGCGAATCATTTGAGCACCACCAAAAGCTAGAGCACCGAACGAAAACTCTCGAATCGAAGTGGTTTCCCGGCGTTTGAGGGCACAAGATCAATCACAAAGATGCACGAGACATCCATCCATGTTTCCCTCAAAGAAATCCGGGGAGAAACCCACTCAAATCCGCAGAATCGCACCGAGAACAAAAGCACGAAAACAAGCACAAAAAGACCACGAAAAACACAACTCCGAATCTTCTATACAAACCAGGAAAGATTCACAAGGTCTAGCATGCCGCCCTAGCATCCATCCCTCTCAACAAATCTCTCATGAAGCTCTCATGCTAGCCTAGAGAAAATGGAAGAAAAATAGCTACGAAAATGAGAAAATTGAGGGAGGAAATGAAACCCTAAGTCGCAGAGAGAGGGAGCCATCCACACACCCTCATGGCTTATATATCGGGTCCCGCCGGAGTGGTAAATGACTCGACTACCCCTAACTTAACTACTGGCGATACAACCCACGCAGGGGCATTTAGGTAATGTTTGTGGGTCTTGCCATCGGACGGCCACGCCTTTGCCGCACCCCGCGTCCTCCCGACGCAAGCCATGCGATCCCGCCGCGTGTCCTCCGCATCGAGGCTTCCCGACACGCCCGGATCCCGTCTCCGTCGTGTTAGGCCCTCGGACTTGGTTTTGAGGCCCAAACCAAGAAACCGTCCACCGATGGTTTTGTGGGCAAACCACCAAACCCCGCGTGCTTGGTCCGGCCTCCCGCCAAACCACTTGACTTGACCGCCACCGTGCACCGGCTCACTTGTCCATGACTTCGTCTTGCTTGTGTCGCCACCATGTTGCCCGCACCCAGTCCCGCTGTCCACCGGGTCCCTCGAACCGAGCCTACTTGTCTCTCCATCTCCCGGAGGCCCCTCAAGGCTGAAGACCTTTCGCGCCCATTCTTCACCTGCAACAACACGAACTAGGCCGCAGCCTACACCTGCGCACTAAGCCAAGAGTCAGTCCAACACCCGTTGTCAATCACTCATCACTGAGGAGCGGTCATCCACGGACCACCGGGACGCTCCTGGTCGTCACCCTACTCCGCAAAGTCGCGCTGCGCCCCCCCCCCTTGCTGCCCCGGCCGAGAGCTCGTCGGAGGCGAGCTCCAGCAGACACCACACGGCCGTGCCGTGGAGCACCCACGCCGGCAGCCCCTATCCTACAATTGAGCCCCCAAACCGAACCCTAGTGGTCCATAGAACACTCCCCCACCCTCCCCCGGCCGGAATCCGGCGATCCCTGGCCGGAATCGCCGCTGGACCACCACTGCCCGCGCCCAGGACCACATTGCAAAACGAAGTTTCTTTCCGAGGGCCTCCCTGCAAAAAGGTGAACTCCGATAGTAAAAGTGATTTTCCTGATTCTTGTAAATTGCGTAGAAAATCACAAAAAAATCAAAAAAATGCAAAACCAATTTTGTTGGGTTCGTGGTGAATTATTCTACAACTTTTGTTATTCTGGCCTGAGCTAATTCCTGTTAGTTTTTGCATGAAAAATACAAACGTGAAAACCTAGATCTGTAATATCTCAAAATCTATAAATCCTCTATGTCCAATTTTTGGATATGTTGTGTGTTAGGTAATGACTAGCTCCTATGCCAAAAATTGCACAAAGTTATGACGTAAATCGTTTTATAAAAATGTTTTTCCATTTCTACAAGATCTGCATAAATGATTTTTCTTGCTAAAGATATTTATGTTTTTGAGCTCAACTTGTGCACACTGTCTTGATATGTCAAAATGCACATCTTGTGAATTGATCATGATTTATGGATTAACAGGAATAATTAATCTTGATTTATGCATGTTTTCCTTTGAAAATTAATAAACCCAGATCAGTAAGGTTCCTAGATGTATATGCTGGTTCTTTAGGCTTGTTTAGGACCAGAGAGAATGCACAAGAAAGTTTGGATCATTTTGAGGCTTATTTATTTTTGTATGCATTTAAATTGAATCACTAGCTAGTCCTTGTTATTTTCTAAAATATTTAATTTCCTAGCATCCAACACTTACATGTGGGTCCAATGGACCAGGATAGGTGCTAGTAGGCTTAAGAAACACTCCTTTAATTTTTGGTAATTTAATTGTTTAATAAAAAGCTTAAAAGCCCTTTTAATATTAAAGGGAAGTTAAATAAAGAAAAACCCCTAATTAATCCTTTTTCCTTTTTGAAGGAATTAGTTAATACAATTAAAAGATAATTAATTATCATTGCTGATAAGACATTAATTCATGAATAAAAATATTATTTATACCTTTGCTTGTGAAAAGAAAAGGAATTAAAGCCTTCACATGAAATGATAAGTATAATAAAAACCTTCATTCAAATGTGCAATAAAAGAATCACCCATGTACAACCAATAACCTTCCTAAAAGAGAAACACTAGCGGGATGCTTGTTAAGGTGATTATGACCAACCAAGAGTTGGATAAGACAACAAACTATCACATCACCTGAACTTGCATTGCATTCCGTGTAGATCTTCCGGACGGAGATTACTCCCTTGTCTCGGAAACCGAGGAAGGAGGAGCGGAAGCGTCGCCGCAGTACATGGAAGTACTCGACACCGAGGGTGCCCAGGCTAACCTAGCTGACGAAGGCAAGCTCCGGTGCATCTAACCCAGTTTTCAAATTCTTTATTCAATTATCTATGGATGATTGTGCATTTACGTTCAGGAGTTGAATGAAACCCTAGATGCATGATCCATAGGTACCTTGTCCCTACTAGTATGATAGGTCGATAGCTGCTAAGCTATAGGACCGTTACAAGTCGAGTGATGACCTCACTCGCGAGTATAGGTTCCTAGATAGGAATCACAATGTATCCTTAAATGGATTGCTCACGTGGTAAGAGCATGGGATCTGGGCTCCGGTCCAGTGGTTATGTGGGTTAAGTTTTTGAACGTACTAAGCACATGTCGGGTATGGGACCGGTAAGCCTAGTACCTTAATGAGGCGGCGAGGGATCCTACCGTTACTACTCTTGGGATTCGCTCTCACGGCTCGCCACCGGTGGTGTATGGTGACTCTGGGTGTACTGGGTGGGACATGCCAGATAGCCTGCACCAAAGACTGTAAGATTCGATCCCGACCCGAGGATATCTGGGGACGGCTTGGGAAAGTTGTCCCTTTGTGGGCAGCCTACCGTGTGTTTGGGTCTACCTTGCAAGGTTTAAATCAATCGATTGTCGGCCTCTCACCGTTATCCGAGACTACTTACTCCACTAGTCATCAGATCCCTAATGATGGAAGTTGATGAACTTTATGTTTGATTAATTGTATTGTACAACCTTGTTTGTACTAGTTGGCTAATGTAGTAAAGATTAAACCCACTAGAACTTGTGCTAAAATCTTGAAAATAAGGACCTACTCTTTGTTACTTTTTAGCAAAAGCAACCCAGTAGCCAAAGAGCCTTTCATGGTCTAGATTTGGTGAAGTAGTTATCACCGACAGGTAAGTCTTGCTGAGTATTAGTATACTCAGCCTTGCTATAATATGTTGATCCAGGTAATGCCTTCAGTGATGTGTGGCCCGGAGAGATCCCGCCCGGCTGGGAGTTGGAGTGGGTAGAGGACGACTACTGAAAGCATCATGGATGGCCTCCCGTGGTGTACTCGCTTCCGTTAGTTTATTTCCGCTGCTTTCAAAAACTCTGAACTATCTCAGTATGACAAAAACTATGGTTTGTAATAATTAACCCCTTCGGGGTACGAATTTGGATATTAATGTTGTTGTATCTCTGGACTCGCCTTCGAGTGAGTTTTAATGCATATATTCGATCCTTGTTGCTTCTCAAGTGATTTACCGGGCGTTAACCCGGCAACTTACGACAGGATGGTACTTTATTATTGCTTAATGACCAAAGTGGATCGGTCTTAGGCGATAGTACGGTATTTTCCTGGGCGGGTTGTCACACCAGCCCCCTCGTCGCCCGAGGCGCGGAACCTGCACCACGAGGCGCAAGCGCTCATCGAGCAAGCGGTCGTTCAACAGGCCGAAAGCTCGGCGTTCCGCATCCGCCAGCAGGGAAGCGCGCGGGACGACAGGGGCGCGCAAGGCCCCGAACCATCGGTGCACACGGGAGGCGCAGCGGAACGTCCCGCCAACCCGGGGCGCACGCCGGTCAAGGAGCGGATCCTCGACACGTGCGGGAAAGCCCAAGACGACGACGCCCGCAACGTCATCAACGCCCGGCGGACGGGCAACGCGGAGACGTGGGCAACGACGGGCTACCACCCTCGACGGGGTGGGCGCTACGATAGCCTGGAGTACCGCTCACCGACGCCGGAACCCCCAGGAACCCGCGTGCTCAGCCGGGAGATCCGCACGACGAGTTTCCCCTAGTGCTTCCGCCAACCCACGTCGATCGACAAGTACAACGGGGAGACAGATCCCTGCGTATGGCTCAACGACTACCGCCTGGCGTGCCAGCTGGGCGGAGCCACCACCGACGAGGTCATCATCCGCAACCTACCCCTGCACCTCGCTGACTTGGCGCGGACGTGGCTCGATCACCTGCCGGCCAGCCAGATCCATAACCGGGACGATCTGGTCCACACCTTCGTGGGGAACTTCCAGGGCACGTACGTGCGCCCTGGAAACTCCTAGGACCTGCGCGTGTGGACCCAGAAGCCCAGCGAGTTGCTCCGGGACTTCATATGGCGCTTCTCCAAGCGCTGCACGGAGCTCCCGAGCATCGCTCAGTCCGAAATCGTGCATGCCTTCCTCGAGGGTACCACGTGCCGGGACCTCGTGCGCGAGCTCGGGCGCAGCCCGCCAGTCGATTTGAACGAGTTGTTCGATATCGCCACCAGCTTTGCCTCAGGCGAAGAGGCGGTGGGGGCGATCTTCGACGGAAAGAAAGGCAAGAGCGTGGACGACGCGCCCGTGGAGGGCAGCAAGTCCAAGGAGCCCCAACAGAAGAACAAGCAGGGCAAGAAAGGGAAGAAGCCGCGTCGGGAGGCGCGCGAGCAGGGGCGCGACGACGATGGAGACGAAGCCCTTGCTGTTGACCCAGCTCGACGGGGCCCTCGACCGGCCCCTCTAGGCCCTGGGGTATTCGACGACATGCTGAAGAAGCCATGTCCCTACCACAAGACGCCGGTCAATCACACCCTCGAGCAGTGCGACATGCTCAAGAGGTTCTACGGCCGCGCCGCCGCGAAGGACGGCGAGGCCAAGAAGAATGGGGGTGACGGCGACGCCGGTGGCTTCCCCGCGGTGGAGAACGTCTTCCTCATCTTCGGGGGGCCGACCGTCGACATGTCCAACAGCCAGCGCAAATGGGAGCGACACGAAGTCCTCGCCGCAGAGAAGGCGCCTCCCTCCTTCCTCGATTGGTCGGAGGACGCCATTACCTTCAGTCGCGAGGATCACCCGAACCGCATTCCTAACCCGGGTCAGTACCCACTGGTCGTCGACCCGGTCATCGGGAACGCGCGGTTCTCGAAGGTGCTGATGGACGGAGGCAGCAGCCTCAACATCCTCTACGTGCACACTCTGCGCCTGTTGGGGATCGGGTTGGACCAGCTGCGGCCCAGCACGACGCCGTTCCATGGCGTCGCGCCGGGCAAGCGTGTCCAGCCCCTCGGGCAGATCGATCTGCTGGTCTGGTTTGGCACACCAGACAATTTCCACAAGGAAACACTCAACTTCGAGGTGGTGGGATTCAGGGGCGCGTACCACGCCATCCTTGGGCGGCCGTGCTATGCCAAGTTCATGGCGGTCCCCAATTACACCTACCTCAAGATGAAGATGCCGGGGCCGAAGGGTGTCATCACCGTCGGCTCATCGATCGAGCACGCATTCGACTGCAATATCGAGTGCGTGGAGCACGCGGAGGCTCTAGCGTTGGATGAAGCGCTCGTGGCAAACTTGGAGAAGCTGGTCAACGAGGACCTCGACTCCATCGCCAAACATGCCGGCAGCTTCGAGGCTGCCGAGCAGACCAAAGAGGTGCCCCTCGACCCTGCTGCCCCCAAGGGCAAGGCGTTGAGGGTTAGTTCCACCCTCGACCCGAAATAGGAAGTAGTGCTCGTCGACTTCCTCCGTGCCAACGCCGACATTTTTGCGTGGAGCCCCTCGGATATGCCAGGCATCCCAAGGGAGGTCGCCGAGCACTCCCTTGACATCCTACCTCACTCCCGCGCCGTGCAGCAATGGCTGCGATCGGAGTAGAGCTGCGGAAGCTCCTCGAGGCCAGATTCATCAAGGAAGTGTTCCACCCCACATGGCTAGCTAACACAGTGTTAGTAAAGAAAAAGAATGTGAAGTGGCGGATGTGTGTAGACTATACTAGTTTAAATAAAGCATGTCCTAAAGTTCCTTTTCCTTTGCCATGGATCGATCAAATCGTTGTCTCGACCGCCTGGTGCGAACTTTTGTGTTTCCTTGACGCCTATTCCGGGTACCACCAAATAAAAATGAAGGAGTCCGACCAGCTCACGACTTCGTTCATCACGCCGTTCGGGGTGTATTGCTACGTAACAATGCCATTCGGTCTACGAAACACGGGCGCTACATACCAGCGATGTATGCAGCATGTTTTCGGGGATCACATCGGGCGGACCGTTGAGGCATACGTAGACGATATAGTCGTAAAAACCAAGAAGGCAGACGACCTGGTTAGCGACCTCCGCATCACGTTCAGCTGCCTACGGGCCAACGGGGTAAAATTGAACCCTGAAAAGTGTGTATTCGGCGTGCCGCGAGGCATGTTGTTAGGATACATTGTCTCCCAGCGAGGCATCGAGGCCAACCCCGAAAAGGTTGCTGCCCTCAAACGAATGGGTCCGATTCGAGACCTCAAGGGGGTCCAAAAGGTGTTGGGGTGCCTCGCCGCCTTGAGTTGCTTCATTTTGCGGCTCGGCGAGAAGGGCCTGTCCCTCTACCGGCTCCTGAAAAACACGAGCGGTTCTCCTGGACCGTCGAGGCCCAGGAGGCCCTTGACAAGCTGAAGGCGACGCTCGCCCACGCCCTGATTCTCACGCTGCCTTAGGATGGTGAACCTCTGTACCTCTACGTCACCGCGACCACCTAGGTGGTCAGCGCCGTCATCGTGGTAGAGCGCACGGAGGAGGGGCACGCCCTGCCAGTCCAGCGGTCGGTATACTACATTAGCGAGGTTCTGTCCGAGACGAAGGCGCGCTATCCGCAGGTCCAGAAGCTGCTCTACGCAGTGGTCCTCGCGCGGCGCAAGCTCCGTCACTACTTCGAGGCTCACCCGGTCACGGTGGTCTCCTCCTTTCCGGTAGGGGAGATCATCCGCAACCCGGATGCAGCAGGCAGGATTACCAAGTGGTCGGTAGAGCTGATGGGCGAGACGCTCGCCTATGCGCCGCGCAAGGCAATCAAGTCCCAAATCTTGGTGGACTTCGTCGCCGAATGGACGGACACGCAGCTGCCACCACCACAGATCCAGGCCGAGTGTTGGACCCTCTACTTCGACGGGTCGGTGATGAAGACAGGCACGGGCGCGGGCCTACTTTTCGTCTCACCCCTCGCGGAGCACATGAGATACGCAGTGCGTCTCCACTTCCCCGTGTCAAACAACATGGCTGAGTACGAGGCCCTCCTTTACGGCCTCAAGATCGCCATTGAGATAGGCATCAAGCGCCTCGACGTGAGAGGAGACTTGCAGCTCGTGATCGACCAGGTCATGAAGAACGCAAGCTGCCATGACGACAAGATGGAGGCGTACTGCAAGGCTGTGCGAGCCCTCGAGGACAAGTTCTATGACATAGAACTCAACCACGTGCCTCGCCGGTACAACGAGGAGGCGGACGAACTCTCCAAAATCGCGTCGGGACGAATTACCGTTCCCCCGAACGTTTTTGCGCAGGACGTCGCCCAGCCGTCCGTCAACCTCGAGCCGTGTCCCTCGAGTCGCGAAGACCCCTCGGGGGCTCCCTCGAATCTAATAGGCGCGGAGCCTATGGACGAGGACCCCTCGAACGAGGCGTACGTGCTCTCCCTGCTCGAAGGGTACGACGCCGACGAGGCTGAGGCCATGGATATAGAGCCAGCCCCCAACGAGGGAGACTGGTGCAACAAGTACATCGCCTGGATGGACTGAGGGGAGCTCCCCTCGGACCGATCAGAGGCGAGACGCAGCTCCCCTCGCTCGCAAGTCGTTCACTCTCGTCGACGGCGAGCTGTACAAGCGTGCCGCGTCCGGCGTCCTGCAGCGATGCGACCCATCCTGCAGGGGCGCGAGCTCCTTCGGGACATACACGAGGGCGTATGCGGCCACCACGCAACGCCGCGTACCCTCGTGGGCAATGCGTTCCGCCAGGGCTTCTACTGGCCCACCGCGGTGGCCGACGCCAGTGAGATCGTGCGCACCTGCAAAGGGTGCCAGTTCTACGCTCGCAAGTCCAACCTCCCTACGCACGTCCTGCAGACCATCCCCGTCACATGGCCCTTCGCCGTGTGGGGGTTGGACATCGTCGGGCCCTTGCAAAAGGCGCCCGGGGGCTAGACCCACCTGCTGGTCGCCATCGACAAATTCTCCAAGTGGGTAGAGGTGCGCCCCATCATGAATCTCAGGGCGGAGCAGGTTGTGACGTTCTTCACCGACATCGTCTACCGCTTTGGAGTGCCCAACTCCATCATCACCGACAACGGGTTCCAATTCACGGGCAGGAAATTCCTAGAGTTCTGCGACAAATTCCACATCCGCATGGACTGGGCAGCCGTGGCACATCCACAGACCAACGGACAAGTGGAGCGCGCCAACGGCATGATCCTACAAGGCCTCAAGCCCAGGATTTTCGACCGACTGAACAAGTCCGGTCAAAAATGGCTCCAAGAGCTGCCAGCAGTGGTGTGGAGCCTAAGGACCACCCCAAGCAGGGCCACTGGGTTCACCCCGTTCTTCCTGGTCTACGGCGCAGAGGCTATCCTCCCTACAGACTTGGAGTACGGGTCGCCCAGAGTTCTGGGCTACGATGAGGGCGCCAACCAGCGAGCCCGCGAGGACTCGCTGGACCAACTAGACGAGGCCCGCATCGTGGCTCTGATGCACTCCGTGAGGTACCAGCAAGCCCTAAGGCGCTACCAGGCGCGAAAGGTACGGCACCGAGACTTCAGCGAGGGGGACCTGGTCCTGAGGCTGCGCCAGGACAATCGAGGCCGCCACAAGCTATCGCCCCCATGGGAGGGACCCTACATCGTGGTGAAGGTGCTCAAGCCCGGCACATACAAGCTGGCCAACGAAGATGGAGAAGAACTCACTAACGCTTGGAACATCCAACAGCTACGTCGCTTCTACCCTTAGCGAAGATTTCCAAGCTTTTCGTTGTAAATTACATGCCCAACACCCCAGTTGGCAGTTTAGATGTAAATATCAGTAAGTTAATAAAGTTAAAGGGCAACTTGGCTTTCCCCAGAAAACCAAGCCACCCTCGGGGGCTACTACGGGGGGCATCCCCCCCCCGAAAAAATGGTTCCATTTTTTTGCAAAAAACTCGCAAGTTCGCCAACTCCGCCTCAACCTAAGCCTCGAGCAAGTTCGGATAGAGCGCGGGTAGCCGAGCGGGAAAGACGCGCGAGTCGGAGATAGCCTACGCCTCCAGCAGGATATGACCCTTCTCCCTCGCCTCTGGACCAGCGGGCCACTCGCGAAATCGAATTTCTCTACGATAGAATTGCCTAAGTCTAGGAAAGAGTAGCGGAATGGCGTGACAAGCGAAATAAGAAACTTTACTTATATTTAAAAAAAGACCTCTCAATACAAGTGATTGTATGTTACATGGCCACGAGGCCCAAACACTAACACCTAAACAAAAGGGCTCGACGCCCGCTGGTCTTCAGGCTTGAGGATCGTCGGCGCCGGGGGCATCCGGGAACAAGAACTCCATGAAGTCCTCGGCGAGCGCGTCCGCGCAGTTCATCGCCTCCTCGTCCTCGACGCCGACCGGGACGACGTAGCCGGAGGACACGGCCTCGAAGTCCACCTGGTAGTGCGACCCACCACGCCGAGCGCCTTCCTGACGCCAAGGTGGAGGGCACGGTGCATCCGCTGGGAGACGTGCCCCTCGAGGGCGCGCAGGCAGCTTGCCAGCGAGCTCCCAACCTGCGCCTCGCCCTCCTCAATCCCTTGGCAGGTCTCGAGGGCGGCGGCCTGTAGCGCCTCCAACTCCTGTTGAGAGGAGTTGTAGGCCGTCTGCACCACCTCGGCCTGGGTAGTCATGTTCCCCAGGGCGGTCCGCAAGCCTGAAAGCCACAAACGAAGAAGGAACGAAGTTGGGAACGAATCCCAAAAAGAACAAGTCGACAAGTGAAAGGCGGGCGGAAGCAAACTCACCTTCGACCTGCTTCTTCTCCCCCTCGAGGGACTGGCGCGCCTCCTCGGCCTGGCGCTGCAGCTTGACAACCGAGGCCTCCTGCTCCTCGAGGGACTTGCGCAGATCCTCGTGTAAGATACTGATCTGAACCAGCTCACCGTTGATCCTCGACACCTCCTCCTCCTCCTCCTGCTTGAGTGTGGCCCACGCCCCCTTGAGCGCGGCGCGCTCCCGCTGGAGATGGCCCAGCGCCTCCTCCCGCGCCATGCGCTCCTGCTCGAGCGCGGCCCGGGCCTCAACGAGTGCGGCCCGCTCCTGCTGAAGCTGGCCTTCCACCTCCTGGCGTGCGGCTCGCTCCTGCCGGAGTTGCTTCTCTGCCGCGGTGAGCGTGACAGCCTTGTCCGCCAGGACCGTCTTCAGCCCCTCAGTCTCCTCGAGGGCCGCGCGACCCCGTTGAAGCTGGGCGCGGGCGGTGATGACCTCAGCCTCCCACACCGCCGCGATAGAGCGTGCCCCCTCCAGGTCCTCGCGAGCCCGGCGCGAGTGCATCGTCCCGCTCCACCAACGCCGTCCGCACCCTCTCGACCACTGAGGCGCCTCCCGCGGCCTGGGTGCCCTGCTCCGGAGGCAGTTCCAGCAGAGCCTCGGCCCTGTACGCCAGCCACCAGTCCGGCGACCTTAGGACCTCGACGAGGGCGTCCAGGGCCTCGTACTACCCCCGATACCAGTGAAGGTCGGCGTCGAGGCGGTCGAGGGCGTTGTACCTCTCCTGAGCCCAGCGCTCCAGCTCCTGCAACCAACAAGCGAGGCGAGAAGAACGGGCGTCAGGAAAAGCACGAACGCAAAGGGAGCAGAAGAAAGAATTGCGAAACCCAACGGAACCCAACTAACCTGGAAGACGTGCCATGCAGGACCGCTGTGGATCCGCAACGCCTCGTTCAGCACCCGGTTGAGCGAGGCGCCGTGATCACGGAGCTCCTGCCAGAGCCCTTGCTCCGCCTGGGCCTCGACGAAGTGGGCCGGCGAGGTGTCGGCATGCTCCTGCTCCTGCTCCGGGCTCGCCGAGGGTCCGGCGTGTGATGACGAGGCCCTGGCGCCGTCCGTTGTGCGTCCTAGCGCTGCGCCAACACCACCCCTGACCACGAGTGCCCCCGCCGAGGCCTCGGGGTCGACACAAACGGGGCTCGCCCACCGATCCCCGGCCCGGCGGCGGAACATCGTCGTCTGGGATCTCCACCACCACCGCCGCGAGCCGCCGGCGACGGCGGCGGCGCCGACAAGGTCGACGGTGCGGTGACCACCTCGGCCGTGGTCGCCACCACGGCCATCGCCGCCCGCCGTGGCTCCGCCGCCGCCGGGCGGCTACCGTGGCTCCGCAACCGCCACCGCCCGCCGCACCTCCGCGGCCACCCGCAACGCCTCCGAAGTCGTCGCCGCCGGCCGCGCCTCCGTGACTTCGGCCGCACCACGCGAGCCCCCACTCGCCGCCGCCGCCGTGCTCACGACCGCCCGCGACACCCTCGACGAGCGCCGCCTGGTAGGGACGGCCGCGTCTGACCTCAGCACCTTAGCAGGTGCGAGGGGGGCACAGTGGGCGCCACCCTGCGAACACGAAGGTGAGAAAGTTAGGCCCTAGCCGATCTAAAAGACGCGGCTGAGGGGAAGCAATCGCCTACCTCAGGGTGGAAAACCCTCGTTTCCTCTTCCTCGGGGGCTCGGTGGGCGTTGTAGCCGCCGCCGGCGTGGCCACCGCCTCGCCCCCAGCCATCTCCGCGGCGCGCGTCGCCTCTCTCGTAGGATGCCCGCGCCCGCCCCAGGCGCCGTCTCTTCTGCCGCCTCCGTGACTCTGGGCAAGGGGGGCGAAGGCTCCCACCTCTCGGGGGGAGCCCGACCCCCATCGCTCTCTTTCTCCTCCTCCTCGTCCGACGACGAGTACTCCGAAGTCCCAGGGGAGGAGAGCCCCTGCTGCTCATGCAACCGGAACTCCTCGCTCCTCTGTTCCCGGCGCTCCCGCCGCCGGATACTCCTCTCCTTCTTGCACGCCGCCCGCTCTTGCTCTCGCTGCTGCGCCGCGCACGCGCGTGCTCGGGATCGGGGTGTGGGCGGGTCGGACCGCGCGGCGTTACGACCATCACCTGCAGGAAGCAAGGGGAACCCCAGATCACGACAATGCTCCGCGAACCAAGAAACCGAAGGGGGGTGGGAACCCTACTTACCAGCGGACCCTCGGGGAGCATGGTGAACGCCCAAAGCGCGGTGTCGTCGACCCTCATAGCGTTGAGGTTGACGGCGCGCCTCGCCCTCGTGGCCGCGTACTCCCACGGAAAGAGATCGTGCTGGAGCCGCGACTGCGCCAGCGCCACGGGGTCGGCCGTCTCCTCCATCTCGAAGATGTGGAGCCGCCTACGATCCGCCGGTGGTGGAGGTTGGCGAGAACCGAGGCCGTGGTCAGCCCGCCGTCCCCCAGCGCCTTCAGCGCCATCAAAGCTGAGGCCAGTCGGACTTGACACGAGGAGGGCGATAGGTCGTGCCACCAGGAGTCGGCCTTCTCCTTCACGACCTTGCCGGTCTAGGGCGGCAGGCCAGGCTCGTCGTTGCGGAGGTAGAACCACCCCCGCTCCCACTCGGTGTTGTTGGAGGTCATCGTGCAGGGGATGTAGAGCTCCCTGCGCGTCTCCCGCACCGCGATCGTCACGCCGCCGGCGCACCGCGCGGCGGGTCTTCGGCTCCGGCGTGGTGGCGGTGTGCAGCTCCGCGCGGAAGAGGTAGACCCAGAGATACCAGTTCACCGGGATCCCCAGGAATCCCTCACAGAAGCCGACAAACGTGGCCGCCTGCGAGATCACGTTCGGCGCGAAGTAGTGAAGCTCCACGCGTAGTGGAAGCACAACCCGCGCAAGAAGCGGCTCGTCGGCACCGCGAAGCCACGCTCGTGAAAGCGGATGAAGCTAACGACGTACCCGTGCGGCGGGTTGGGCTCCTGGTCCGTCGTCGGTGGGTCGATCCACGCCGCGGGGCGCCTGTCCTTGTTCGCCGCCAGTTGGCCGGCGGTCACCAACTCGCTGAGGGCTAGCCTTGTCGCCGTCGAGCGCGGCCATGGCATCGGGTCAATGATGGTGATGGATTGCGGAGGAGCCATACAGATTGGCAAAGGGGCGTGGAGCGCGAAGCAAGTGCTATGAGACGGCGAAGGAGCGAGCACGGCTCTGGGTCGGAAGCGGAAGGGGCGAGGACGATAGACGCTAAGTGTTGAGGTAAAGATTTGCCTCGCCTCCCCCCTCGGATTTATAGATCCATGGAGCTACGCTCCCCAGAACGCACACCCTACGTGCATTAACTGCAGGCGAACGACCTAGCCACTGACGGGCGGGACCCACCACGACCGGGGCAACCGGGCGCACGCACGCGCGCTATCATTACGGCGCGGCAAACGAAGAGCCACGGCGGGCCGTCACGTCCGCCGGCCACGTCGCCCACTACGCGCGCGGCCTCGCCCGCCGCCCGAAAGGCGCGCGCCGCGCGCGGGCCGTGGCCGCGATTGTGGGCACTAAATGGCCCGGTCCCTTACCAATTAAGGATGACCCTCGAGCGACCCGAGCACCAGGCTCGAAAAACCTGACCCACGAAGGGTGCTATTTCCGACCAGTGGCCTCGAAGCCCGCTCAGCGTGAACGGGCGCCACAGGTGCCCTCGATCCACGAAAATTACTGATCAGCGGTTCGAGGGCCGGCCCGGCTGCGAACCCTCAAAACCTGAAGATGTCAAAAGTCGGGGGCAGCCAGCTGCCACCCCGCAACGGCCCTACTAATCAAGGGTTCGAAACCTGACCCTCGAAAGGTTTGAACAGGTGCCCAGATCGCCAAAGTCAGGACAACGAGGACGCGCGTGTCGGTGTTTTAGACCGGCAACCTACTAAGGGGAGTACCCGAAGTAGATGAATGTGGCCTCGCCGAGATCGGTAACTCGAAGGAAGAGACACGTGGCACACAATTTAGACAGGTTCGGGCCGCGAGGTGCGTAATACCCTACGTCTTGTATGCTGCGTAGCTCTGGATTGATTGGGTACGGTTACAAGATGGTGCAATTGTACGCCGTGAGATGAGATGATGAGAGAAGGGTTCCTGCCTCGCCTTATATAGTCCGGGAGGCAGGGTTACAAGTCGGAGTAGGGAGAGAGTACTAGTCGAGTACGTCTAGGAGTCTTCCATACAGTGCGGAATATGTACAGCTTCCTAACCGAGTACTTCTCCTCTGTAGTCCTTGTACTTCACGCCATCAGGTGCCGTGCAGCGCAAGCCGGGTAGTCCCAGGGGCCCACCGAGTAGTCGGTCCTGGTACCCACCGAGGTAGTGGGCCCAGGGAGGTCCATACGACAAGCCCCTGAGTACTTTGTAGTCGTGAAGGATAGCTTCAAGTAATCTTGACGGCCTTAACGAGTAGTTCTCAAGCGTCCCCGAGTACTACAAGTCAAAAGTCCTCAAGAGTAGTCGAAGCATCCCGAGGCTGGAATGTACTCCAGCTGACGTTTGAGCAATCTTGAAGTCTTCTCGAGTAGTCCCAAGCGTCCTTGAGTGCTGCCCTCGAAGGTCTTCAAAAATGCCCGCGTTGTCTTGAAGCCGAAGCTGATATGGAAGTGCGATTGCAAAATTGCACTCCATATGGAGTAGCCCCCGAGCTTTAGGTTGATTCGTAGGCTCTGGCTGAGGGTCCATCTGAAGTTTTGACAAGAATATCCTGAAAAATCCGGAGAAAAAACCGAAGGACACGTGGCACGGAGCCCCCGAGCCTTGAGTCGAGTACTTCCTCTCGAATTGAAGGGTCATCTTGTAGAATGTGTCCTGAGATGCTCCTGAGTCTTGTCGCTTGCCAAGTAGTCGAGTAGAAGTAGCCGAGCCCCCGAGGTGAGGCGCGTCGACTAGTTGAAGTTGAAGAGTCACGCGCGACCGCTGAGTCAGCCGAGCGCAAACTTATCCATCCGGCCGTTGGAGGGCCGCGTTGACTTATAAATAGAAGCCAAATCCCTTAGGGTTTTTCACCCTACGCAGCTGTAGCCATTTCAAATAGATCTTGGCCAGAATCGCCGCCAGCGCACGCCGCCACTGCTGTAGATCTGAGTGCGCCGCCGTCCAGAGCCACCGGAGTAGCCCCCGAGCGAATGCGTGTGAAGACGCCGTGCACTTGAGGATGAAGCCGTCGCCGTCCAAGACCACGAAGACCACCGAAGGGAAGAAGAGGAGCCGTGACGAAGCCGCCGGATCTGCCGCAGGGGCAGCACCGCTGATGTCTCCACCGCGGCCAGATGCGAACCGCGAGTGGAAGAAGTCGAAGGGGAAGACCGAAGACTTGTTGGCCCTCCTCAACAGTGGATTCATCCGGGAGAAGGAGTTGGACATGTGGAGGGCCGCCGCCGGGGATCCGTACCCGAAGGAGAAGAGCGAAGACGAGATCCCAATGGAGCAACTTCTTCAAGGGGCTCATGGGGTACTACGGCATCGAGTACCTCAACCTCAACCCCAACGTAATTTTCCACACCGCCGTCTTCGTCCACTTCTGTGAAGCGTTTCTGGGGATCAAGCCTCATTGGATCCTGTTCCGGAAGTTCTTCCGGGTGAAGCCGCAACCGAGCGCCAGCAACCCGTGGGTAGTCGGAGGAGCGGGAATCCAGATGCGGAAGGACGCCGCCGAGCAGTACCTATCGTACAAGCTCATCGACTCCAACCAAGACTGGAAGGCGAAATGGTTCTACATCACGAACCACCACCCAGGGCTGCCGAAGCCGAGCGGGAAGCAGCCCAAGCACCGCTCGTGGTGGAACACGGAGCCGACGATGCAGGAGGGGATCCAGCTCCCCGAGTTGTTGGCGCGGATCAAGGCGTTGAGAGAAGCCAGGCTGAGGGCCGAGCACGTGGCCTTCAGCTTCATGAAGCGCAGGGTGCAGCCACTGATGGCTCGCGACACCCTTGGATTCGAGTACACCGGCGACGACGACACGTCGCGGATGCCTGGAGACGAAGTCGATGATGACGACATTGTTGACAGGCTGGCGCAGATCTTCAAGGACATGCCACCGTACACGGCATGCCCCGTCCCGGAGTATTCCGCCGCCTGCCCGCCAAAGGAGGTAAGTAGCCATACCCCATGCCGAGTACCCGTTCCGTGGGAGTAGTCGTGCTGATGAGTTGTGTCTTGCAGGACGACTTGAAGAAGTTTGTCTCCGAGCCGCCGCCGCCCCCTCAGAAAGTCGAGATCCCAGAGGAGGGGAAGACCAAGGCCAAGGAACGGCGGGAGGTCGGCGAAGGAGACGACACTGTTGTCGTGGAGGACACGTCCGACGAGGACAACGACGAGGAGACGCTACAGGACCGCTTCCAGCTGCGGTCAAGGTTCAGCCGTCGTGGCCTACCTCACGTTCCCCTCGTGCAGGATCCACCGGCTAGCCTGGAGGCTAGTCTGGCCGCGCCGCCGCGGAAGCCGCGCAATGCGTCCCGTAAGCGCGTGTCGAAGAAGTTGAAGGTCACCGAGACCACGTCCCCAGAGGTGAGCCGTCTTGAGTAGTGTAGTCGAGTACTCGTGGCTCGAGTTCACTTGTTGACGATGAACTTTCCTTGCTTGCAGGAGGTGCCGCCTACGGAGCCCGTTGATCAGGGCGACGAAGGCGAGTGGACACGGTGGGGGAGGCCGCTGGGAGTCGTAGCCCAGTCCCCACTATCGAAGAGCTTCTGGCGCAGATGGAGCGCCAGCCCCCTGCTCGTCAAGAGAGCACGGAGCCTGCAGCTATTGCTGCGGAGGAAGTGGTGGCCGCAGAAGCGCAGGAGAGCGCTGCACCGGCTGCTGGTACTGCAGAAGGGGCAGCGGCCGTAGAGGCGCAAGAGGAGGCGCCTGCCGAGGCTGGACTGGTGGACATCGCCAGCATCCTCGGCGCCCCGACCGTGACGGTGGTTCGGTCAAGCTTGTAAGTGTTGGATCTTCCCGAGTAGTACTTGATGTAGTAGTCGAACTTGATTGACAACCAACTTGTGTACTCTGCAGGAAATCAACCGATCTGTCCTGGGAGAGGGATGAACCCTCTGAAGTGGTGGCGGGAGAAGAAGCCGCGCCGCCCACTGAGGAGTCCGCTCCCGCTCCCCAGGTGGAGCCCGTAGCGCCGGCTGCTGAGGCTACGTTGCCTGAAGCCAGCGTGGTCAAAGGTGAGTACTCTGCTGAGGCTATAGTACCCCCCAAAGAATAGTCGTAGTCGTCAGATGACGCTGATGCACTTGTCTTCTCGTTGATAGGCGCTGAGGCCGAAGGGAGCGAAATCCCCGCGGCGGTGCCCATGGAGAGGTTGACACCAGGAACTCAGGAGGCTACTAGAGGAGTACCCGAGGTGATGGAGGTGGCCGTCGGAGAGGCCGCCACAGCGACTGGAGGAGAGGAGGCCACCGCGCCGCCAGAACCCGATCTGGAGGTGGTCGTTCGCTCCCCGGAGATCCAGGACGCGGAGCCCAGCCGCTCTGCGCCGATGACCGAAGCCGCCACGAGTAGTCGCGGTGGGGTAGAGCTGCTGGCGGATGACTTGGTCGATCCAGCAACGGTAGCTCGACATCTGGAGGCAGTTCGCCAAGCCGAGCAGTGGATGAAGGTGAGTAGTCGTAACTCTTGAGTAGTCAGTCCGTAAGCGTTGAGTACCCATTTGATGTATATTGTGTGTGCAGGACGTCGTGGAGAGGTCCCGCAAGAAGTCCAACATGCTTCAAGGCTTCAGCAACGCGGTGCTTCGGGCGGAGGCGCTGGAGGACCAACTCGTGAAGTCCCGGAAGCACGCGGCTGCCATGCAGTCCAAGCTTGATACCGCCTTCGCCAAATACCACAACGACATCCAGGAGATGCAAGCGAAGAGTGACGACTTGGTGCGGAAGAACAAGTCGCTCCGCAACAAAAACAAAGGTACACCACTTGTCTTGTTGAGTACTTGTTGGAGGTCGAGAGGTAGTCTAACCCGTTGTGCCTTGTCGTTTGCAGAGCTTGAGACCCGGGTTGAGCAGTTGAAGACTTCAGAGACGGATCTGAAGAATCTCTTCTACCGGGAGCAGGAGGCCCACCAGGTACTCGAGCTAGATTATAAGGAGCTTGCCTTCGAGTGCGACAAGCACATGGAGCTTCGTATTACCTCTGATCGTGACCTCGTCAACTGCTACAAATCATTGCAGAAGCTGAACGAGGACTGCGAGGGGCTGCGGGCCCAGCTGAAGGAGCTTGAAGAAGCCGTGCTCCCCATGGCAAGACTCCTGGTGCCTCATCCTGGCGGCCCCAAGATAGCACCACTCGTGGATCGACTGAAGGAAGCCCCCAACCGGCTGGCGGCCTACGTGAAGCATCTGGCGAAGTCGATCCCGAACCAGGTGCTGGCCTTCATGAAGTCCTACTTCCCGAAGGCGCCCGTGGATGTAGTCACTGGCGGGCTAGCTGCCAACTGTACCGACGAGCAAGATGCGGAGTCGCCGGGAGCGGATGGCGCCCATTGCAGAGCAAGTCGCCGACAAGCTTAATCTTCAGTAGTCCTGTAATAGTTAGCTCGTAGCAATTGATGTACAAAAACAATTGTAAAGAAATTGTTTAAGTATTAATGAAGAGAAGTTCCATCAATGAGTACTCGTAGTCGCGATCTCAGTGCGGAGTCCCATCGTGGAGTTGTCGCGAGTAGTCGTACTCGGCATTAGTCCCATTGAGGGAGGTAGACAGTAAAGAAGTTGATGAACAATCGAACTTTATTACTGAAGAAGTACACCCGGGATGGCCGTGGCCGTAGTTGCAGCAGTAGTCGCCAGACCCCGAGGCCGCTTACGTCTAAGTGGTGGCCGGGGCGAGTAGCCGCTGGCCAGAGAGATCCGTAGGTAGCCGTATAGGCCGGATCTAGAAGTACATGGTCTCTCGCAGACCGCCGCTAGAGTCCTTGTCGCTCGTCGCAGCCCAGGATCCGTAGGTAGCCGCATGGGCTGGATTCTGGAGGAGGGTAGTCTGGAGACTAGTGCCTAGACCCGGAGGCTGCTTACAGCGAAGGAGTAGTCCGGAGACTGGAGTCAGGACCCGGAGGCCGCTTACGGCGGAGGGGTCTTGATGTAGTCGTGTAGACTTGAGCCCCCATGGTAGTCATGTAGACTTAGGCGTAGAACCGACAGAGCTGGTCGACGTTCCACGAGTTGTTGACATCTTCGCCTTCAAGTGTCTGGAGGCGGTAGGAGCCCGGCCCGGTCACCTTTGCCATGGTGAAGGGACCTTCCCAGGGGGAGCTGAGCTTGTGTAGTCCTACTGTGTTCTGGATACGACGGAGGACGATATCGCCAACGTTGAAGGAGCGTTCCTTGACGTTGCGGTCGTGGTAGCGTCGGATACCCTCCAGGTACCTTGCTGATTGGATGAGGGAAGCGCAGCGAGCTTCTTTGAGTCCATCGATGTCAACTCCTCTACTATCTTCAAAGACGCCTTCGTCGTAGTGCTCCACTGCTGGTGAATTCCATATGACATCAGCAGGGAGGATTGCTCCGGAGCCATAGACCAGGAAGTAAGGGGATTGCCCCGTTGGCTTGGAAGGCTGAGTACGTAGCCCCCAGAGTGCATTGGGTAGTTCCTTGATCCACTTGCCTCCTTTAGAGTTAGCAGCGTCGTGTAGCCGCTTCTTGAGAGCGTCGAGCACCATCCCGTTGGCGCGCTCGACCTGTCCGTTGGCCCGAGGCTGGGCAACTGAGACATATCGGACGTCGATCCCGCTATTCTCGCAGTACTCCCAGAACTGGTGATTGTTGAAGTTGGAGCCCAGGTCTGTGATGATGTGGTGGGGAGTCCGTAGCGATGCACGAGTTCATCCAAGAAGTCGAGTACTCTGTCAGCCTTGGGGCATGTGACCGTCTTGACCTCGATCCACTTGGTGAACTTGTCGATGGCCACAAATACTCTGTTGAAACCACCTAGTGCAGTGGGTAGTGGCCCAATCATGTCGAGCCCCCAGGCGCGGACAGAGCAGAAACAGCCCGACCCCGAAAGTCAACTCCCCCAAATCATCATCGGATTTCCCAAACGGTTGAAGCTATGGAGACAAGGGTTTGGGGACTTGAAAAGCGTCACACAAGGATGCTATAGCCCAAAAATCTTGCCTCCTAACTCCCTAAATCACCGGAATCGCGAATCCTTTGAGCACCACCGAAAGCTAGAGCACCGAACGAAAAACTTCGAATCCAAGTGGTTTCCGCCGCTTTGAGGGCACAAGATCAATCACAAAGATGCACGAGACATCTATCCATGTATCCCTCAAAGAAATCCGGGAGAAACCCACTCAAATCCGCGGAATCGAACCGGGAACAAAGGCACGAAAACAAGCACAAAAAGGCCACGAAAAACAACCCCGAATCTTCTATACAAACCAGGAAAGATTCACAAGGTCTAGCATGCCGCCCTAGCATCCATCCCTCTCAACAAATCTCTCATGAAGCTCTCATGCTAGCCTAGAGAAAATGGAAGGAAAAATAGCTACGAAAATGAGAAAGAGGAGGGAGGAAATGAAACCCTAAGTCGCGGAAAGAGGGAGCCATCCACACACCCTCATGGCTTATATATCGAGTCCCGCCGGAGTGGTAAATGACTCGACTACCCCTAACTTAACTACTGGCGATACAACCCACGCAGGGGCATTTAGGTAATGTTTGTGGGTCTTGCCATCGGACGGCACGCCTTTGCCGCACCCCGCGTCCTCCCGACGCAAGCCATGCGATCCCGCCGCGTGTCCTCCGCCTCGAAGCTTCCCGACACGCCCGGATCCCGTCTCCGTCGTGTTGGGCCCTCGGACTTGGTTTTGAGGCCCAAACCAAGAAACCGTCCGCCGATGGTTTTGTGGGCAAACCACCAAACCCCGCGTGCTCCTGGTCCGGCCTCCCGCCAAACCACTTGACTTGACCGCCACCGTGCACCGCCGCTTGTCCATGACTTCGTCTTGCTTGTGTCGCCACCATGTGACCCGCACCCGGCCCCGCTCGTCCACCGGGTCCCTTGAACCGAGCCTACTTGTCTCTCCATCTCCCGAGGCCCCTCAAGGCCGAAGACCTTTCGCGCCCGTTCTTCACCTCGCAACAACACGACTAGGCCGCAGCCCTACACCCGCGCACTAAGCCAAGAGTCGGGCCCAACACCCGTTGTCACTCACTCATCACCGAGGAGCGGTCATCCATCGACCACCGGGACGCTCCCCGGTCCTCAATCTCCCCCTTGATGAGTGCATTGACAACACACAACACGAAATGAAATTCGTAGAAAGAAAGAAAGGAAGAAGAAAGAAAAACAAATAAGCTCAACTCATGACCAAAACCGAAGAAAGGCGAAGAAAGGTCACAAGCCAAGCAAAGCACAAAATCCACACCGAAAACAAGAAGAAAGCTCCCCCCGAACAAATGCAAGCTCCCCCCGAACATGTGGATGCAAACTTCCAAATTTCAGCTCACCTCTTCTGAATTTTCATTAAGCTCACCTTTTCTCCCCCTTGTTGACAATGTATGAATCAAGGTGAAAATGCAGAAATGCAAAGCAAAGCATATAAACATCTACATGAGCTTCTCAAATAGGCCAAATTTATTGTCAAAGATTAAAAATGAGACAAGGATCACACATATGAATCATAGCATAGTCAAAGCATCGCCACAAGTAATATATGAAAATACAAGCATGTGACAAAGCAAAATTTTCAGATTTAAGTAGGTTTACCAAAAGAAGGCTCGCTTCACATGTAAAAGCCTATCCATGTCACACTTGAGCCACAAACATGCATATCACTCAAAGATCATACAAGGATATCAAATTCTCAGCAAAAGATCATGTCAAACACCCATAAAGCAAAGCATGTCATGTCAAAGCTCATGAGCCATGTGTTCACTTCGGTGAGACTTCTCCACTGGTGAACATCATGCAACATGTTTTGCACCCATATGTGAAAGATAAGTCATTTTAAGCATAAACATGATGGATGGAGCATTTTTCAAGCATTATACACTTCTTTTCAAGATTAAATCATTTCATGGTACATGAAGTGCCTATGCGGCAAAAAGAAGCTTATGCTCCCCCATGAATGCAACATAGGCAAAACATTCACAATGATATTCGGCCTTTGGCCCAAATGCAAGAACAAGGCATCCAAGCACAATCTAAGCATGAAAAGCACATTTAGACCAAACTGTGACATGGATACACAACTACACACGAGTGGAGCACATTTCATCAAAAATTTAGACAAGATTAGCATTTATTTCAAAAGGGGCTATCTCACCACACATATATCTCAAATATTCCAAGGGCATAGCCTCACATCACCATGTCTCCACACATATGACCAAAATCTCACAAATAGCCAAAGAGACTCAAATATGGCATATGAAAGAAGCTCATCATCCTAAAATGCAATATGATACAAATGCAACATGATATATGACAAGATGGCTATCCTACCATGGTTTATACATCAAGCAAAGCATGTATATACATCTAAGTAAATCATGGTATGATACATATGATACAAAAAGGAAATCCCCCAAGAATCAACTAGAAAGGGCAACAAACCCCAAGTCCCCCCCGCAAGCGCACAAATGTAGCTTGGTCGAGAGGCTTTGTAAAGATGTCTGCAAGCTGATCTTGGGTAGGGACATGGCTCAACACAATGGTTCCTTTCTCCACATTGTCCCTCAAGAAATGATACCTCACTTCTATGTGTTTGGTTCTGGAGTGAAGCACTGGGTTTTTGGCTACGCTTATGGCACTGGTGCTATCACACGAAGTGGGATCCGGGTGCACTCCTCACCAAAGTCTCTCAAAGTGTATGAAATCCACAACAACTGGGGAGCAACAACTCGCGGCAAAGAACATACTCCGCCCTCGGTGGTAGACCGAGCTACACTAGACTGCTTGCGGGAAGACCATGAGACCAACGAAGAACCAAGAAACCGACAAGTACCGAAGTAGACTTCCTCTCGACTCGACAACCAAAAAATCCGCATCAGAAAAACCATGAAGAGAAAGAGTCGAGGAGGACGAATACCAAAGGCCAAGACCAGGGGCAGACTGTAGGTACCTGAAAATCCTCTTGACGGCCTGTCGATGTGATGTCCTCGGTGAAGCCTGAAAACGAGCGCACAGACACACACTGAACTGTATGTCTGGCCTCGTCGCCGTCAAGTAGAGGAGGGAGCCGATCATGCTCCTGTACTCCCGCTGGTCCACTGGTTCTCCGTCCTCATCCGCATCCAAAGTGGCCGTACTCCCCATGGGAGTCGACATCGGCTTCACATCTTGCATCTGGAACTTCCTCAGCATGTCTTTCGTGTACTTGGTCTGGTGCACAAATGTTCCATCCTTCACTTGCTTGATCTGCAGCCCGAGAAAATACTGCAACTCGTCCATCATGCTCATCTCGAACTCCCTGCTCATCTCATCTGCAAACTTGGCAACAAGGTTATGTGACGAGCCACCAAAGACAATATCATCCACGTATATCTGAACAATCAACAAGTCATTTCCATGCTTGAGGAGGAACAAGGTTCTATCCACGGTACCCATCACAAACCCTCTCGCTCAAAAGAAAACCTCTCAATCTCCCATACCAAGCACGGGCGCCCGTTTCAACCCATACGAGCCCTTTTCAACCCGTATACCCCGTGTGGGTACAAGCTCGCTCTCAAACCCGTGTGGTCGCTTCCACATACACCTCCTCCTCTATGACCCCATTCGTAAAAGCACTCTTCACGTCCATCTGAAACAACTTGAACCCTTTAGCCACGGCAAAGGCTAGGAGGATTCTAATTGCCTCAAGACGGGCCACAGGAGCAAAGGTCTCCTCATAGTCGATCCCCTCCTTCTGACTAAATCCCTGAGCAACAAGTCTGGACTTGTTCCTCACAACCATCCCATTCTCTCCCTCTTTGTTCTTCCAAACCCACTTGGTTCCTATGGGATGGCAATTTGGAGGTGGTTCGACTAACTCCCACACCTGGTTCCTCTCAAAGTTTTCCAACTCCTCATGCATAGAATTGACCCATCTTGCATCGATAAAGCATGTCCAATGTCCTTGGGCTCAAAAGTAGCAACAAAAGCAAGATGAGCAAAATGAGAGGAATTCCTGGACCTCGACCGTGTAGTGCGTTCATCGATGTTTCCAATGATCTTCGACAAGGGATGCACTTCTTGAATCCGCCGGGGAGCCTCACGCCTCGAGATTACCTCCCCCTCAACTTCAGCTTCTCTCGCCTGATCTTCTTGTTGCACTGTCGTTGTCCATGAAGTAGACGGTCCACGCTCCGTAGTGGTCGTAGGGGAAGTAGTGGGTACACACTCGCCCTTCCGGCGCATGGTTCTCCCCATCATCATCTCCAGCTTCATCCTTCTCCTCTTCAAAGAGGTTCTCGGCCATCTCTTCATCACCTGCACATTCGAAGCCAAGAGAGGTACATGGCATTGTCTCGTCGAAGGTTACCTCGCAAGTCTCCATGATTTTGTTAGTCTCAAGGTTAAGCACCCTATAGGCTCTAGAATGGTTAGCATATCCAAAGAAAATACCATCACTAGACCTAGCCTCAAACTTGTCGAGTTTTCCCTTCTTCAGAATAAAGCATTTGCAGCCAAAGACTCGAAAATGACTCACCTTGGGTGCCCGACCATGCATCACTCATAACAGTCTTCTTCTTGAAAGCTCGCAATAAAATCCTCGTTGGAAACATGACAAGCCGTATTGACCGCCTCGACCCAATACCTCCTAGGAGTCCCGTGCTCATCGAGCATCGTCCTAGCCATCTCACAAAGAGTCCGATTTTTCCTTTCCACGACTCCATTTTGAGGGGGCACATAAGGGGTCGAATACCGATGTTCAAGACCTAGATCACGACAAAAGGCATCAAAACGAGAGTTCTTGAACTCGCAGCCATTATCACCGCGGATAGCTCGAATAGCATTCCCATGCCTCTCGTTTTTCAACCTCACGATCAGATCTCGAACAAAACCAAATGTCTCACTCTTATCCTCCAAAAAGAACACCCAGGCATAGCGAGAGTAATCGTCCACCACAACAAGGACATACCACTGCCCACCCACCGAGCGAACTCGAGCTGGTCCAACAAGGTCCATATGCAACAGCTCTGTCGGACGCTCGGTCATGACATCGGTCAGGGGTGGATGGGGAGTGGCTACCATCTTACCATGCCTACAAGGAGCACAAACCAAATCCTTCTCAAGCTTCAACCTCGGCAATCCTCGGACAAGGTCAAGACCACTCAAGCGGGAAACCAAATCAAAGCTCAAGTGTCCCAACCGCCTATGCCATTTCCACAAATCGAAGAAGGACCGGCCATCAAACAACGAGCAGACCCAAAGAACGAGAGAAATCAGCCCGAAAATCGACCCTCGGGGATGATCATACGTACAAGATCACCTCGAGAATCAAGCAAACGAGACTCGCCGGACTTGAAACGCACCTCAAAACCCTCATCAAGCAACCGAGAAACCGAAAGCAAATTAAAACCCAAAGACTTCACAAGAGCCACTCTCTTCAACGTTACCTTGTCACTCACATGCACAACACCCTCGAACAAAGACCCTTCCTCGTCCATTGTCCCCAAATGTGATGTACATCTTTTCCTTCACGGGGGTGAGGCCGGAGAACCACTTCTTATCTCCGGTCATGTGTCGAGAACACCCGGAGTCGATCAACCAAATGTCCTCCAAGCCTCCCCGCCCGTAGTCGAAACAAGAACGAGAGTGAGCTAGCGACTCGACACCGGGGTTAGCACAAAGAAAGTTAAACCGTTGTCGAGCCATCCGCTCAAAAGAGGGGTTAGCAAACATCACTCCCTTGCCACCAAACTTCCCATGTCCCATGGGAGGAGTACGAGCACCACGAGGGGGAAAACATGGTCCGTAGTTCCTCTCGAAACCCAAAGCCGCGATCATCTCCCCGAACCCGTACCGAGGACGAGTAGGAGGACGTCCAAAGCAAAACCACCACGAGCCCGACCAAACCTCTCACCAAAGACGCACACCATCCTTTCTCCCCGACAAACCTCTCACCACCACCTCTCCGTGGGAACCTGCCAACACTCTTCACACTTCCCACACCCCGTGGAAGTGGCACTCTAGGATCGGGGAATACCATGAGGCCGGCGATACTCGCCCCGGTTTGCTTGCTCCCTAGCAAGCCTCTCATCCCTCTTCCTCTTGTAGCAAAACTCGCAAGATGCCTCTCCTTGCCACAATACTCACACCCGAAGGGGATGGGTTTTGGTTTTGGCTCGGCTTCTCTCTAGGCTTCTCACCCTTCTCACCCACAAACTTAACCGGTTTCTGGAAATCATTTGTCTTAGGTGGGAATTTGGGTGGATCTTGGGTTGTGTCAAGCTTGTTGCAAAGGTGGTTGGGCTTTGGTGTGAAAGAGTTCTTGGGTGCTTTTGGGAGTGGGACTTGGATCTCTCCGATCACCTCAAACTCGGGGTTAGACTCAACACACTTCTCGTACACACTCTTCCCACTGTTCTCTCCCACTTTCTCACCCAACTTCTCAAACCCCAAACCACGACCATCAGCTCTCTTGAACTCCTCAATCATGATTTTCAATTGAGGTTCCTGCCCAGACAACCAACCCAACACCTTCCTCAAATAGTCATTCTCCTCATAGATGACATCTAAACGGGAAGTAAGTTCAAGATTGCGCAAAGTAACTTCATCACAGCTAGTGCATGCATTGACAACAGGAGATTTCAAGGATGCTTCCAAAGAACTAATGGTAGAACGAGCATCAACAATCTTAGCATGCATAGTAGGACATGATTTGCAAGCACCAAGCAAAGTAGGTCTAGCCTTAAGCTCATCATATTCAGTCCTAAGAGCATCTAGTTGAGCCAAAGTAGAAGCATTCTTCTCATTAAGCAGTTTGATCTCATTCAACCAAGCATCACACTCAACACATTCAACATCATCAGGAGTAGTAGGAGCAAGTTTCAAAGAGTCATTCTCAAGTTTCAATTCAAGCAATTTTGACTCTAACTCTCCTACTTTCTCGCTAGCATTCTCAAGCTGAGCCCTAAGATCTTTCCTCATCTTTTTGGCATCTCTAAGCACACTATCACGGTTGTCAAGCAAGCCATTCAACCTAGCAATCTCAGCAAGCAAAGAGTTGGGGTCACGGTTTACCTCATCCTCCGAGTCGGAGTCGCTGTCTTCCTTCTCGCTCTTCTTGCTGCTTGAGCTATGGGCCATCCCACAAAAGCCCTCAAGCGCTACACAGCTCAGCTCGCTGAGGTTCCGGCTTGCACTCTTCTTGCCCTTGCGCCTCCCGGCGTCTTCATCCTCACTGCTTGAGCTTGACTGCTCCTCGCTTGAGCTTGAGTCAACGTCGCTCGCACCGGCCACCATCGCTCTTGCCTTGTTCTTCTTGTAGCCGCTCTTGCTTGGTCGACGCTTGTCCTTGTCCTTGCTC
Source organism: Cenchrus americanus (assembly GCA_947561735.1). NCBI lineage: Eukaryota > Viridiplantae > Streptophyta > Magnoliopsida > Poales > Poaceae > Cenchrus > Cenchrus americanus. The sequence continues at coordinate 198,557,565 of OX387242.1, forward strand.
TTGGACTTGTTGAAGTGCTTGCCCTTGGAGGAGTACTTGTCTTCACGCCTCGGGTGCGCCTTTTACTCGTTCACCTTGTACTTGTTCTCCTCCGCTTCCGGGCACTCGGCGATGAAGTGGCCACGCTTGCCACACTTGTAGCACGTCCCTGAGCTCCGCCTTGCGTTCCTCCGACTCTCGTGTAGCCGATCAAACCTTCTTGAGAGCAAGGCCAGCTCCTCCTCGCCCAGCACATCAAACTCCGCATCTGGAATGGACATAAGAGAAGACAAGGAAAACTGTCGTCAGGAAGGGTTAGATTTGCCCTTTGATCCGCCCACAAGAGCAAGACTATGGTCAGTCGAGCCCTCATGCTTGGATTGCAACTTCCTGTCAACCTCAGCCGACTTGAGCTTAGAAAAGAGGTCATCCAACTCAATAGTCAAATAATGTCCAGACTCCTTGATGGCCTCAACCTTAGCACCCCAAACACTTGGATCCAAGACATGCAAGAGCTTCAAAGCCTGATCATGCTCGGTGTAAGGAAAATCCTCAACATTAGCTTTCATGTTGTTCACGATGGCGGTGAACCTCTGAAACATCGCATCAATGTCCTCACCGGGAAGTGGAGTGAAATTCTCATATTGCATCCGGTAAGAGACAAAGAGGCGAGCCTTCACATGGTTATCACCACCGTGAGCAACCAACAACTTTTCCCAAATTTGCCAAGCAAGATTCAAATGGCGAACATGCTCAAACTCTGGATCACACAAGCTCCGGATCACACAAGCTCCGGACCAAGTGATCAACGACTTTTGCATTAGCCTCATACTTGGCCTTAGCACCGGCATCGGTCACCATAAGAGTATGGATGTTGACCGGAATAGCATAGGTCTTGTCAAGCACAATGAAATCCAACAGCTTCCCACGAAGAAAGATCATCATACGAGCCGCCCACTTGTGGTAACCCTTGCCATCGAAGTGCGGCGGACCGCCCCGCTCAACGTACGCCATCTTAGGATTCGAGACTTGTCAAAGTCGCAAAGAATCCGCACCAAGCTCGATACCAATTGAAGGATCAGATGGCGACTAGAGAGGGGGGGGGGGGTGAATAGGAGCCGGTAAAAAATCTTCCAAAAGAACCCGGCCTATACCCTAGTCAAACCCCGGTCACACACGAGCGATGGATCGAATCACACACCAATCGCCAAGACCACGAGGTTATGGATCAACCTCTAGTCCTAGGAACGATTTCTTGAAGCACACGCGGAAGCACTAGAAAGGGAAGGGAGGAATCGAACCAAGAAGCAAAGCGCACAGGCTCTGGCGGACCGTCCGGCCAGGAGGGGCGGACCGTCCGCGACAAAGACCGCGACCGTCCGCCCAACACCGCGACCGTCCGTTAAAGCACACAACCACCCGGAACCGACCCGGAAAACGGACCGTCCGCCAAGGCCGGCGGACCGTCCGCGCCACCCACGGACCGTCCGCTACTCGAGCGCGGACCGTCCGCAAACCGGGCCGCAACCAAAACCAAAAGCCAAACCGATCGAAAGCAAGGACGCGCAAGAACACGACGAACACGCGACGAACCCTAGCCGCGCGACCGTCCGCCACACCCCGCGGACGGTCCGCTGTGCGCGGACAGAGCGTAAACAACTCCCGACCCCCGAAAGTCAACTCCCCCAAATCATCATCGGATTTCCCAAACGGTTGAAGCTATGGAGACAAGGGTTTGGGGACTTGAAAAGCGTCACACAAGGATGCTATAGCCCAAAAATCTTGCCTCCTAACTCCCTAAATCACCGGGAATCGCGAATCCTTTGAGCACCACCGAAAGCTAGAGCACCGAACGAAAAACTTTGAATCCAAGTGGTTTCCCGGCGTTTGAGGGCACAAGATCAATCACAAAGATGCACGAGACATCTATCCATGTATCCCTCAAAGAAATCCGGGGAGAAACCCACTCAAATCCGCGGAATTGAACCGGGAACAAAGGCACGAAAACAAGCACAAAAAGGCCACGAAAAACAACCCCGAATCTTCTATACAAACCAGGAAAGATTCACAAGGTCTAGCATGCCGCCCTAGCATCCATCCCTCTCAACAAATCTCTCATGAAGCTCTCATGCTAGCCTAGAGAAAATGGAAGGAAAAATAGCTACCAAAATGAGAAAGAGGAGGGAGGAAATGAAACCCTAAGTCGCGGAGAGAGGGAGCCATCCACACACCCTCATGGCTTATATATCGGGTCCCGCCGGAGTGGTAAATGACTCGACTACCCCTAACTTAACTACTGGCGATACAACCCACGCAGGGGCATTTAGGTAATGTTTGTGGGTCTTGCCATCGGACGGCACGCCTTTGCCGCACCCCGCGTCCTCCCGACGCAAGCCATGCGATCCCGCCGCGTGTCCTCCGCCTCGAAGCTTCCCGACACGCCCCGGATCCCGTCTCCGTCGTGTTGGGCCCCTCGGACTTGGTTTTGAGGCCCAAACCAAGAAACCGTCCGCCGATGGTTTTGTGGGCAAACCACCAAACCCCGCGTGCTCGGTCCCCCCCTCCCGCCAAACCACTTGACTTGACCGCCACCGTGCACCGGCTCGCTTGTCCATGACTTCGTCTTGCTTGTGTCGCCACCATGTGACCCGCACCCGGGCCCCGCTCGTCCATCGGGTCCCTCGAACCGAGCCTACTTGTCTCTCCATCTCCCGGAGGCCCCTCAAGGCTGAAGACCTTTCGCGCCCGTTCTTCACCTGCAACAACACGAACTAGGCCGCAGCCTACACCTGTGCACTAAGCCAAGAGTCAGTCCAACACCCGTTGTCACTCACTCATCACTGAGGAGCGGTCATCCATCGACCACTGGGACGCTCTTGGTCCTCACCCAGAGCTGTGGGCCAGTAGAAGGCTCGCCGGAAGGCCTTGCTGACCAGCGTACGAGAAGACGCGTGGTTGCCGCAGACGCCCTTGTGGATCTCCTCCAAGATGTCCTTGCCTTCTTGTCTGGGAACGCACTTCATGAGTACTCCGGAAGATGCACCCCGCTTGTAGAGCTTGTCTCCGACGAGGACGTAGGACTTGGTGCGACGGATGAGCTGCTCAGCCAAGTTCTTGTCCGAGGGAACCTTCTGCTCGCTGAGGTAGTCGATGAAGGGTTGCCTCCAGTCCACATCGATCATCATGACCTCCTGGCCAGTGGGCGGATGCGCTGGGATAGTGGTCGGTGGCGCCGGCTCCGGGATGGATGGCGTGTGAAGCTCGTGGACGAAGACACCCGCTGGTACTTGAGCGCGGGTAGAACCGAGCTTCGATAGGACGTCCGCTGCAACGTTGTTGTCGCGGACGATGTGGTGGAACTCGAGACCGTAGAACTTGTTCTCGAGCTTGCGGACTTCTAGGCAATAGGCGTCCATGTTCTCCTTGTTGCGGTCCCAGGACTTGTTGACTTGGTTGATGACCACTGCGGTGTCGCCGTAGATTTGTAGCCGCTTGATGCCCAGTGAAGCCGCGAGGCGGAGCCCGTGTAGGAGAGCTTCGTACTCGGCTTCGTTGTTTGAGACCTTCCAAAAGATCTGCAGGACGTACTTGAGTTGTTCGCCCGTTGGAGAGATCAGGAGTACCCCTGCACCTGCGCCCTCGAGGTTGAGTGAGCCGTCGAAGTACATCACCCAATGCTCTGGTCGCACGGTTGGAGTAGGTAGCTGATTCTCCCGCCACTCTGCCACGAAGTCGACTAGCGCCTGCAACTTGATGGCTGTGCGTGGCTTGAAGTCGATGGTGAGGGCGCCGAGCTCGACTGCCCATTTGGAGATTCTTCCAGTAGCATCTTGGTTCCGCAGGATGTCGCCGAGCGGGCAGTCGGTGATGACGGAGATCGAGTACTCCTGGAAGTAGTGTCGTAGCTTCCGCGAGGTGATGAGTACTGCGTACGAAGCTTCGCACAGCCGATAGCGTGCCTTGGACTCTGATAGGACCTCGCTGACGAAGTAGACTGGGCGCTGGACTGGATAGGTGTGGCCGTCTTCCTGCCGCTCGACAACGATGGCAGTACTGACCACATGTGTAGTCGTAGCGAGGTAGAGCAGTAGCTGCTCGCCTTTGCGAGGAGCCGTGAGGACTGGTGGCTTCGATAGGAAGTCCTTGAGTTGAGCAAGGGCTTGGTCCGCCTCTGGAGTCCACATGAACTTCTCTTGGTGCCTGAGTAGTTTGAAGAAGGGGAGCCCCCGTTCTCCAATCTTCGAGATGAATCTGTTCAAGGCCGCCATGCACCCGGTCAGCTTCTGGACGTCTTTGATGCACGTGTGAGCTTTCATGCTGGTGATGGCGGAGATCTTCTCGGGGTTGGCTTCGATGCCGCGCTGGCTGATGATGAAGCCGAGTAGTTTTCCCGAAGGTACGCCGAAGACGCACTTGTTCGGGTTGAGCTTCCAACGGTACTCGCGCAGGGATGCGAAAGTCTCTTCAAGGTCGTCGATGAGGGTACTGGAGTTTCTAGTCTTGACGACCACGTCATCCACGTAGGCTTCGACGTTCTTGTTGAGCTGCTTCTTGAAGCAGGCCTGGATAGCTCGTTGATAGGTAGCGCCGGCGTTCTTCAACCCGAAAGACATGGTCGTGTAACAGTACGCGCCAAACAGGGTGATGAACGCGGTCTTCTCCTGGTCTTCTTCCTTGATCGCGATCTGGTGGTACCCGGAGTAGCAGTCGAGGAAGCAGAGCAGGTCACAGCCCGCCGTGGAGTCGATGACTTGATCAATCCGTGGCAACCCGAAGGGGTCCTTGGGGCAGTGCTTGTGGAGATCAGTGTAGTTGACGCACATCCTCCACTCGTTCGAGTTCTTCTTGCGGACGAGGACGGGGTTGGCAAGCCACTCAGGATGGAAGACTTCTCTGATGAAGCCAGCCGCGAGTAGTTTGGCGAGTTCCTTCTTGATGGCATCCCGTCTGTCGTCGGCGAAGCGTAGGAGGTGTTGTCGCTTGGGGGTGGCCTTAGGATCGACGTTGAGGCAGTGCTCAATCAACTCCCTGGGCACTCCTGGCATGTCCGCTGGCTTCCACGCGAAGATGTCGCGGTTAGCCCGAAGGAAGTTGATGAGCGCGTCTTCCTATTTGGGGTCGAGGCCGGCCCCGATGGTGGTGGTCTTGCTGGCGTCGCCTGTCCCGAGGTCGATCGTCTTGACCAGAACCTCCTCAGCTGGCTGAGGCTTGTTGCCTTTGTCAGACTTCTCAGGGATGTCGAGTTCACTTGTAGCAAGCTTCTTCGACGCGGTGTAGACTTCCATCATCGCGTTGGGTACTTGATTTGTAGAGGTGATCTCCACGGCTTCGGTGTCGCAGTCGTGCGAGATCTTCAAGTCCCCTTGGAGAGAGAGTACACCTGCTGGACTTGGCATCTTGAGCACCAAGTAGGTGTAGTGAGGCACCGCCATGAACTTGGCGATGGCCGGTCTGCCGAGGATGGCATGGTAGGATGTTTCGAAGTCCGCGACCTCGAACTTGATGTACTCGGTACGGTAGTTGTCCCGAGATTCCCCGAAGGTAACTGGCAGGACCACTGAGCCCAGTGGGATAGCCGCGTTGCCGGGGACGATGCCGTAGAAGGGCGTGTTGCTCTTGGTGAGCATGTGGGTGATGTCGAGCTTCATATTCTTCAAGGTCTTGGTGAAAAGGACGTTGAGCCCGCTTCCACCGTCGATGAGGACCTTGTTGAGCTTGGAGCCCGCGACCACTGGCTTCAGGCCGAGAGGGTACCGCCCTGGTTCGGAGAAGCTGATCCATTGATCCGCGCGGGAGAAGGTAATGGGTACCTCCGACCACCTGAGAGGAGTCGGGACCGCTGGTTCAATGCTCATGACTTCTCGACGGGTAGCCTTTTGCTCCCGTCTACTGTGTAGTTCGCCGAAGAGGACGTTGACCGTCTTGTCGGGTTCCTGGAAGTCGTTGTTGTCTCCGTCGTTCTTCTTCTTGCCTTTCTTATCGTGAGGGTGCGGTGGCTTTGGAGTACTCTTGAGTGCTCGCCTGAGTTGGTAGCACCGCTCGGTGGTGTGGTTGCCGTCCAGATGCCACGGGCACTTATCCTTCAGCAAGTCTTTGAAGCCGCCGGAGTTCTTCTTCGAGTTCTCCTTCGCAGGGCGGTGGATAGCCGCGACGGTGTTGTCTGGCTTGCCCTTGCGGTTTGGACCCGAGTAGTTGTTGTTGTTGCGACCGCCTTGGTTCCCGTTGTTGCCGCTGCCACCGCCCGTATTAAGCTTGTTCTTGCCACGGATGGCGTCGTACTTGGCGTTGGGCTTGTCTTCTTCATCCGCCCAGGACGTAATCATGTCCTTGAGGTGGGGGATGGACTTGGGGCGGCGACGACCGAAGTCTTCAAAGGTGCGGCGATGGTAGAGGCCGTCTTGGAAGAGGTCGATGACCTCCTTGTCGGTGACATCGACTACGGTAGCGCGCTTGTCGAAGAAGCGGCGCATGTACTTACGGAGGGTCTCGCCTTGTTCCTGCTTGACCATGGCCAGGTACATGCGAGTACCCGATCGGCCCATGGCGCCCGCGAAGTTGCCGGTGAACCGCTCCTTCGACTCGGTCCCACTTGTCGATCGAGTGCTTGTCCGGCCGACTCGAGCCATGTGAGTGGAGCTTGGTCCAGGCAGAAGGGGAAGTAGAGGCACTTGGTGTCGTTGCCGCCAGCGTTCTCGATGGAGAGGGCGTAGCACCTGAGCCACTGGATGGGGTCCTGCTTCGCGTCGTACTTGGTGATCCCCAAAGGCTTGAACTTGTCGGGGAGGAGCAAGTTGCGAAGTTGAGGTGAGAAGGCGGGGAAGCCATCGTTGTCGCATGCAGTGGCTGACTTCTTCCGCCGCAGCTCCTCAATCTTCTGGCGGGCGTCGTAGCCGCCCTGTGAGGCACCAGAGGCGTGGCTGTTCGCGTGGTCTCGACCGCCGCAGCTGCTGCCGCCGCCGGCCCTCCTATTGGCTCCGTGGTTGGAGCTTTTGTCGTCGCTGCCGCCGCCGTCAGGGTCACGGCCGCCACCGGCAGTAGCACGGTGAGGGACGACCTCGCGGTTGCTGTTGCCACCCTGTGAGGGTCCGCCGGCGTTTGCGCGAGTACGGTTGGGCTGAGCCGGGAGCTCAGCTCGAGTACGGTTGCGACCGAGGTCGGCGCATCGCGACTTGTAGCTTCGTTGTCGCGGTTCTCGGCGGGGAGGAGGCTGGTTGACCCTGTTGTCGACCCGCATGAAGTAGGCGTCTTCAGCGAGCTTGGCGATGACTTCTCCAGCGCGTATACTCTGAGCCTGGCGTGCAATCGCTGTGATCGACATAAGGCACTGCTCAGGGGTAGTGTGTACTCTGCTCTCGACTGCTTCAAGAGATTCCGCAAGGTTGCAGATGGGGAGGTTGTCTCTGAGCCACCGGCGCCGTTCGTTGCGCTTCTTGTTACGCTCACGTCGAGCGTCCCTGTTGGCGGCGGTCTCGTCTGCAGGTGCGTTAGCAGACAACTCGTCTGCGGAGATGTCTTCTAGGTACTTGCCTGTAGCCGTCCCAGATGGTCCGGGGGTGTCGCCGGCAGCCATGAAGACTTGGCGATCGGGGTTGCCAGGGCTGGACTCAGAGCTCGCCACCTCGGTTGGAGTGTACGAGTCAGCCCGGGCAAGTGGTGTTCCCTCCTGGAACGGGAGCGAGTCGAGGTAGGCGACGTAGCGTGAGTCTCCACTTATCGTCCGCGGGCTTGCGGTCCGGCCGCAGACGAATCTTCCCGGCGGCGTGGAGGTTATAACTAGCCCAGAGGCCGGCCCTGATAAGGGATGCTCAGTAGAGTTGTCCTCGGACTCGGGATCCTCTGGGTCCGACCCGAAGTCGAACTCATATGCGAAATCCGAGTAGAACACGGAGAGGGGGTTGGAGTCCGAAGCGTGGCCGGGGGCGGTGTCGGAGTCCGAGTTGTACTCGGGTACGGGCTCCTTGCCGGCCCGGTGTGAAGAGGGAGCCCCCGTGCGGGCCCTGCAGAGGTTGTGTGGGCCACGCGTGGAGCGCTCGCTGGGTGGGGGAACCACATGCGATGGCTGAGCAGCCGGCTCACATGCGATAGCCCATGGAGACGTCGAGTTCGAGTTGGAAGCGGACTCGAGCTCGAAGTCGGGGTGATGGTTGTAGAGCTAAATTTCGCCGAACTTGCCGGCGAGTTCGCCTGTGACAACTTCAGGAAGCGTCACGAAGCCAGTCTCCGGGTTGGGAGGCATGGTGAGGCGGCGCTGGAAGGATCCCGCGCCGTCAGCTGTGCAGACCCAAGCGCCGAAAACGAAGGTGTCGCCGCGGTTGAAGGCGACGGTTGGCTTGAAGTAGACAGGAGCCGTCGAGTTCGCCATGTGATCTCGGGCGAGAGCCCCCTACCTCGGCGCGCCACCGTCGGTGTTTTAGACCGGCAACCTACTAAGGGGAGTACCCGAAGTAGATGAATGTGGCCTCGCCGAGATCGGTAACTCGAAGGAAGAGACACGTGGCACACAATTTAGACAGGTTCGGGCCGCGAGGTGTAATACCCTACGTCCTATATGCTGCGTAGCTCTAGATTGATTGGGTACGATTACAAGATGGTGCAATTGTACGCCGTGAGATGAGATGATGAGAGAAGGGTCCCTGCCTCGCCTTATATAGTCCGGGAGGCAGGGTTACAAGTCGGAGTAGGGAGAGAGTACTAGTCGAGTACGTCTAGGAGTCTTCCATACAGTTGGGGACGTGTACAACTTCCTAACCGAGTACTTCTCCTCTGTAGTCCTTGTGCTTCACGCCATTAGGTGCCGTGCAGCGCAAGCCGGGTAGTCCCAGGGGCCCACCGAGTAGTCGGTCCTGGTACCCACCGAAGTAGTGGGCCCAGGGAGGTCCATACGACAGCGCGCATTCGAGCCTATCCTCGAGCCCACCGGCTCGACGGCTCCCCACATGTCGTGTTCGAGAGCCAGCGAGGGAAGCTAGCCGGGGGGCTCCCATCGAGGGAGAGCTTCCGCGTCCTCGGTCCCTAGCGAACGGGATTGAGCCCCACCTAGCAAACCCGCGCAAGCGCTTCTATGGACGAGTCTCCGGACCACGAGCCAATCCTTATCGAACGGGGCATGGGCGTCCACTTGAACCACCCGATAGCAGCTCAACGAGGAATCCGCAATCCGCGACCCGACCGATGGGGGTCGTAGAAACCTCACCCTCCGTCCTGCGGAGGGACGGCGAGGGCACGTTTAAAACAAGACGGAGAGCTCGCCCCGATCGCCTCGAACGGGCCCAGGCTCGGGGGCTCGACGCACGGCTACACCTCCTGGGGTGCACCGAACACGAGAAGTACCAGTCGTGCGCGCGTTACCGAGGCCGGTTGGAACATCGCCGATGCCGGTTGAAACAAATGCCCCGCACACTGGTAAAAAACTCGCGAAAAACCCCCTGCAGGAGCACTCACGCTCCTGCAGGGCTTTGGGGGCTAGACCCGCGGGTCCGCTGACGCGGCCCCACGAAAAGGCATTGGCAACCAGGAGGGAAGAACGTCCTATCAGCAGGCTTCAGCATCTGCGGGACCCTGACGGGTACACCCACAGATGCTCGGGGGCTACTATCGGGGACAGCCACAAGGGTCCCCTAAATAACCAGGGGAAACCCGCTTAAAACCTGCAAAAAACGCAAATCACGGATCAACTCACGCACCTAAAACACATGCACGACACGACCGCGACCCTGGTGGCCCCTGCGGCCCGCCAGGGCGGCACAGCGGAGCGCCCCTCGAGTGAGGTCCGCCTCGCTCGAGGAATAGACAGCCCTCGAGTAAGGTCCGCCTCGCTCGAGGGTTACGCACCCCCTCGGGCGGGGTCCGCTTCGCTCGAGGCCTCAACGCTCCCTCGGGCAGGGTCCGCCTCGCCCGAGGGATGAACGTCCCCTCGAGCGGAGTCCGCCTCACTCGAGGGCCCCTGCACGCATGTTGCCCACGCTCCTGCCCCGTGTACAGACATTTAATGCCCTGACACCGCAGGACGCACGCCGCGACTTTGGCACGTCTGGGAGTCGCGTCCCGGCGCTGTTCCACCAACTCCCTGGGGGAGGCCATCCCCGCCACTATGTAGCATTGTGCGGCGAGGCCGGTGTCAGCTCCGTGACACTGTGTCGCCTACCCCCGTACGGCTAACACGCCATGCCATCGAAGGAGGGCCGGCAGCACTCTCGAATGTCTTTCCTTTGCTTACACAGGGCCATGCCGTGACGTCGGGCCGGCGGGATCGGTCATCCCCTCGCTGTCAACCTTGTGTGACCATCCCCGCCACTGCCGCACCACGCCGGACACTGTGACGACATCCCGACGCTGTTGGGGCGCGCGGGGACAAGACGTCGCCACAACGGCCACTGTGTCACGTACGGGCCCCGTCAACGGCACCCTCGAACTGGCCCACTACGGCGGCCAGTCAACCAACCGCTACACCGCCACCCTCGAAGCCGCTCCTGTACGAGCATAGGACGCACCACGACGCCTCAACCGGAGCAGGATTCGCCAGGACGGCCGTCCGCTCCGCGACACTGCTCGCCATACCTCCACACGTAGGGAAACAGTGCGACATGCATGTAAACTGCTCCCTCCTTGGCCTATAAAAGGAGGGGCAGTCCCCCAGCCACGGGAACACGGGACGACGGACAACAATCATTTACACGCTTTCCGCCTTCTCCACGATATTGGCACTTTCCTCAATCAATATCTCTGGGACTTGGAGGCCAAGCCTCCTCTCTCACCTCGCTTGTAGCCACCCCTCTATGAGCACCACGGTGCAAAGCAATACAGTGCCCCGAGCACACCACTGTTGGACGTACGGCCCTGGCCGGAACCAGGATAAACCCAGTGTCCTTAGTTGCTATCACCAAACCATCGAGAGGCAGATCTCAGCGCTCATTACTAGTTAGTGTTGGGACTACTTTCCGCACCGACAAATATATATAATCTGGATCAATGAAGACGCGATAGGAACACACATACCAAACACATCCATAATAAACAAACCTGGAGAATATGTGAGTTTTAGGATCATCACATTGTTTCCTTTTGCGTACCTATGTAGCAACTCGACGTTCGGCTATAGTTGTGGCCGTCGTAGATCTGATGTAGCTAGTACAAATTTCAAAGCAAGCTTAAGCCATGGAGGTACTCATTGTGTCTGGCCTTTTAATCGACGGGGGCTAGTGCAGTCAAGCCGGTTATGTGGATGGACCTGTTTGCCTCGCTAGCAACAATGGCCCAGCCGGCTAGCGATGACGACAACCGGGGAGTGGAGGCGAGGCCACTAAGGACCTTGGAGACGTTGTCCTTGTCCACGATGTGATACAAGCAGTAAAGAAGCTTTATTGGCTGGATTTCGCATGCAGAGGAAATAAGAAACAATATAATGTCATTAACCTTCCTTTCTAAATCACTGTGATTAATGTGCATGCTAAACATATAGCAAACGCAGCATCGGCGGGTGCGGTTTTTGGAAAGGGATATCAGGACGACAACGCTTAGCCATCAGGTTGTTTTGGAAATAATTTATGGGTAACCCATGTGGGGTTTGGAAACAAACGCCATAGGTAAATTACTACCTTGCATCTAACACTATTTTTTAATTACTCTTTCCTTCCATCATTTAGAGCAACTCGAAGAGTCTCTCTAAAAATCAATAGCTAAAACCATGATTTGACTAGTATGTAAAATGAAATAACTAACAAAAAGTTGATGAAATCCAACAGACTAGCTAAAATGAACTCTCCATATGCTCCACCTCTAGTGGGTCCCGCCTGCTATACTCATGTACGAGGGGATAGCTAGCGAGACTAGCTAGCCAAAGATGGCTAGCGAAGCCTCTGGTTTAGCTAGCGAAGGATAGTGAAGGCAAGTTTAGCTAGTTTATTGGATTGAGTTTTTGAACAAATTTTTTATTTTTTAACTAGTTAAGTTAAAATAGCTAGTCTCTTGGAGTTGCTCTTACAATTCCATCTATGCATCAATGAGTGTATGCAGTTGACCATAAATTGTTTCTTTCCATCTACCACAATTTTATAATTATTATTGCATTCCATGCTTCCAGGCCATTTCCAATTTAATTGCATGTGTGAGTACATCCTCTAGTATAGGGGTAGTCGGGTGAGGAAAAAACACGTGAAACGTCAAATGTATTTTCTATCATGCAAAAAATGGTTATGACCCCCCTCTTTCGTCTCCGGTTTAGAGGATTTTGGTGTGGGTCCCATCTGACCAATGGGACCTCCTGTGAGGGGTACGGAGGTATATCCTCCCTGTTGACGCAAAATGTGCACATAGCGCCAAACACACAGCAAGCCGAACAAGCTGGCTTCACACGCGCAAAGAATCACGAGACGTGCCAGTCAATTTTCCCTGAAAATTAACAAAAAGAGAAAGTAGTTAGATGCCAAAGCTTGGAACTTGCCGGGTGGTACCAGACAGTTCCATATCTACGGCCACGAAGCCAGGTAAGACGACATATAGCTATAGAAAGCTATCTCACAAAATTGACACCATTCGGGAGCTCAAAGAAGGAAAAAGTAACATAGCCGAATGGATGACGTAAGCATGACGGCGATCGGTCTTTGTTTGGGCAAAGATGCACGTGCGTAAGATCGCGACTGATCCCCATGGTGATCAACATTAAATAAATAAATGAAGTAAAGCACGAACATAAACATGTAATGAACAAGCATGCATAGATCCAAAGCACTAGTCTACCGCATGTCTAGGTGCTTAAAAATCCGTCAGGTACGATGCCAAACAAATCTATCCACCGCATGATACAACTTGCATGGGGATCGCACCACTTTCCAAAAATAGATCTATCCACCGCATGATACAATCTAAATATGGAAAGCTAAAAGCATACATTATTTAAAGCATGAATTACGCATGTGTTCTACTCGTGAGAAACATAACCGAATACGGCTGAACAACCGATTCAGGGTCCATGAAGAAGGAACGAACATTACCAAGTGAAATAAATCTATCAGATTGATTTGAAATCTAACCCACCGGATGACTAGCTCCAAAGCAACCCAAAAACCTGCATCTACCGCGTGATACTCAGTTCTTTCAAGATTTATACAAACGTTGGCAAGTTTGAACCCGCAACACGTAGCAACCTAGATCGATTCGGTTTCGGCTATCCGAGGAGCACATGATCCACGTGTTGAAATAACCCAAAGCACGAACTTGACTCGCATAAGGATCACCAAAAGGTAAAAAGCCGATCCAAACCCATCTAGATTGGGGAAAGAGGTGTTACATGAATTTAAACGTAAAGCAAAAACTCAAAGCAACACGGGGTAACTTAATGAATCTATTGGATCTTGCCAAAATCCAATAGAGCCGATAACTAGCTTCAAGCCAGATCTTAGCCTACCGCATGGCTCATGACCTAACTAGAAACCTTCTTGAACCAAGCTTGAATCTACCGCATGACACTAAGCATGGTAACAAGACTACTTGCATCAAATCTAAATCCACCGCATGATACTAGACGTGATACAAGGTTGCCGGTACTCACAGAGGTCGACAGATCGATGAACCCTCTCGAAGAACTCGACGACACGACAAATGGACTCTAGGGTTTGGCGTAAGGCCGGTTTGTATTGAGAATGATTGTCCCTTTTACATACATTCAGGGCTCATATTTATACCCTGCCAAGCACAACCTCGAATGGATTTGTTGCCTAACTTATCTCTAAGCTTGATCGCTTATCCATCCATTCGTCCTTCCTGCTTGAGCCACGTCACCATCCAATCCCGCAAAATCAGCTCAACTGTTCCCTTGCCGAACGGAAGCAGATAGCCGACCGCAGATCTTTCTGCCGAATACATCTGAGAAAAACCTTCCTTCCACCGGACGGACTCCCCATCGAGCCGGACCCACAAGTTAGACTCCTTACCAAATTTTGGTGTTAACACATGCCCCTTCAATTGCGGGATAAAAGTGATTTTGTTCCGGAATTGACTCCAGCCACAAACATTTTCAAATCGAATCTGTCAACACCCGTTCTCTCTCTTCGCAATCCGCCGGAATCTTCGTCTAGATCCAAACCCTAGATCCCCTTGTTCTGAGCTTGAATCTCCAATGGCGGCTCAAAACCAAGCTGCTCAGGTAAATTCCCCTTCCATAAGCTTCATTCGGCATTTAGGTTTTCAATTTTTACCTGTAATTTCTATTCCGCTTTCCTTCAGGAGCCTTCCACCGAGCTTTTGATTCGCACCGAGGCCAATTCAAGATCCTACTACCTTGGTCCTGTGGGAAACTCTGATCCTCGAGATTTCATCGCAGCCGAATCTCAAAGGATCCCCTTCAAAGCGGCTCTGTCCCCACCTCCTCAGTGGCAGGATGCTTTCAAGAACTGGCCCTTGCCCCCAATCGCAGGATGGAAAAATTGGTACCGGAGAGTTCTTGCAGACAAGAGTGTCAGGACCCAGAATTGGGATACCCTCCGCATTGCTCAGTGCCTGGACTTATCTTTGGCCGAGACCCCCAAGAATGAAGACCTCTTGATAGCAGCTTGCCACTTCTGGTCAAACGGCGTCAACGCCTTCCTTTTTGGTCACGGCCCGATGTCTCCAACTCTGGCCGATGTGTATATGATCACCGGCCTTGACATTACAGGAACTGTTCACCCCTGGGATTTTAGATGCTCCTCAAGACAAACAGGGGTGAAACCAGGGAGTGGATACAAAAACTATATCCTGAAGCACATGAAGGATGGCCCCCTTAGTGAAATTGAATATAGGGCATTTCTGAACATGTGGCTATGCAGGTTCATCTTCTGTGGTAAAGCCAATGAACCTACCCTGAATCACATTGCAATGGCTTCATACCTAGTCGAGGGCAAGTGCTTCCCTCTTGGAAAATACCTCCTAGGTAGTGTGTACCATATGCTTCATCAGACTGTCACCCAGATGTACACCGGCCAGAGGATAGCATGTGTCAACGGTCCCTGGTGGTTTGTTCAAATGTGGCTGCAACTGCACATGCATCAAATTGTTGGTGTTGACTTGAACACCCGGTTCTTCCCTTCGTCTACTCATCATGAAGGGGAACCTCAAGCCGCCAGAGGATGCCAGACCTATGGAGAAGCTGCTTCAACTGTCCTCATTCAGCAGAATATCAGCCAGCTCTTCGAGCTCTTCTTCAAAGGCTTTCAAAACCCTCTCTGGCTCCCTTACTTGGACAATGACAACTTGACTCTCCCTTGTGAGTTCTCTTTTGAGACTGAACGCCAAGATGGAAAATTCCTGGAGATCTTCAATATCATTATCCGCCCATGCATCCTGCCGCCGAATTCAGTGGAGGAAGGCTGACCTACGACGACTTATGAATATTATCGGCCCAACATTATGGCTAGGCAACTAGGATGTGGCCAGATGCCCCCAAGACTTTTCTTGCATGAATTCCTCAAACCCAGAGAGGAAATTAAGGAACTCACTCAAACTAGCAGAGTTTTTCAATATGCATGCAGTCCCTCTGTTTACACCTGGCCTTTCATTCCCACAACAATAGCTCACCCCACTTTCAATTCCTGATGGCAAGAATTCCATGATCACATCTTCAGTGAGCCTGTTCATTTGTTCTGCACAGAGTTGATGCCTGACTTCCAGCCAACTTCAGAGGTAATATGATTAACCCTTAAGTCAGACATTTCCCTTTCCAATCATGATTCTGATTTTATTTCTTTTGCCCACAGAACACAGTGCCTGCCCCTCGGGCCAGGGTCATTACTTACAATGCAGTGGGCCCAATCTCAGCATTGGGGTTCAGATCACCAACCCTGGCCCAGCTGATGGCTAGGTATGCAACAACAGACCCAACTCTATCCAGCCTTGCTGCTGACAGGAGGCAAGGTTTGTCTCTAATTGCCCTTTCAAATGCCAAGAGGAGGAGAACTATCAAGAAAATCCTTGTTGAGGTAAGAATCTTCTCCTTTCTTGATCATAGGATTACTCTGTTTCTAATAAATCATGCCTGTGCATTTTCAGACCAGAGCCCAACAATCTTCAGTTCCAGAACCTGCCAATGCCCCATCCACTGGTATGACCTTCACTGTCCTCCTTCTTGAGGATGAACACTGGCATTTATCTTCTAACTTGGCACTTGCAGGAAAAACAATGGAAGAACAACTTGTGGACGTTCCAGTGTCTCAACAAACAAGTCCACCCAGGGTTGAGTTACCTGTCCCAGTGGAAATCTCATCTTCATCAGGAACTCAATCACCCCCTGTTCAAATAGAAGCAGTAAACTCTCCAGAGATGAGTTTCACAATCCAACCAGAACCATCAAATCCTCCAAGGGCCCAATCACCTACTGGTCATGCAGAGACATCAACCCCAGCAGAGGTGAACCCATCTCCTCTTCAACCAGAAGCTCCTGAGTTGCCAGCAACTTTATCAGCGCCTTCTCACATAGAAGCTTCAGCTCTGCCTGGAACACCTCCTTCACCAGTGGTTGCCTCTGAACAAAGTCCTGCCCCAGCTCAAGAAGTCAGACATGAGGTAACCATTTGCACTTAACTCTGTTACCTTTTACTTTCAGCATTCCTGACTCGGCAATACTACTTTCTTAGGATCGGGGCCCCATCATCATCAAGTCCGTCAATGGGGAATGTCCGATTCTTGCCGAGGCAAGGGAAGAAGTGCATCAAACCCCATCGGAGGAAGTATTAGACAAGCTCAAGGAGATCTTTGCTCCGGCGGAGAAAGATGCACGAGATCAGTTCAAGGATCTCGATCACTTTGAAGAAATGCTCGAGCCTATTAGCCAAGAACTCCCTGAGGACATCAGTGCTTCTCTTGCATCTATCTGTGGCCTGGAAATTCACTACGTGCCCATAAGGCAAGCTCTGAGGAAGGTGCGCTCCCGCCCGGCTGTTGAAAAGAGGAGATCCAGTGCTGAACAAGCCATGAAAGGGGCACAATCTCAGACCGAGAGCCATAAAGATGCATTGGCCAATCTGCAAGCTTCTTGTGATTTAAAAATTGCTAGGAAAACCGCTTTGGAGGCAGAACTGAGAAGCCTGTCAGCTGAGATAGAGGCCGATACCAAGAAAATAGCCGAGCTCCCTGGATTGATAGAGAAGACCCAAGAGGAAGCAAAATCGGCTATAGCCAAGGTGAAACAATGCAATGCAGAACTTACCACCTTGTCTGGTGCCCAAAAAGATTATCAGGAGCGATTGGACAATTTTCGCCAAGCAACATCGAATGTCCGTGGTGTAATTGCGAAATACTTGAACATTTAGATGCTTCAATTGATGTATAACCGAATTGGTCGCTCTTGTAATATCTGTTTCTTGCAATTTTATTTCCTTTTTCTTCTGCGCATTCTTAAATGTGATGCTGAACGACCCATTCGGCAAAGAAATGCCAATACCCGAATGGCACTTTGACTCTCCTTAGCCGAGCCAGTCAACCGAATACGACTCAGCCTAGAACTCCAAACGACCCATTGGCGGACTGGTCAAGGAAACCTTTCCACCTTCCGATTTTCTTGGGATACGCGCCACGATCCAGAGCCACGAATCGAGGCCACGATCTATTTTGCCAGGCCTATAAATGAAACCGTAGGTGCCCTATCTCTCCACCAAGCCTTTAGCTCTCAAATCTTTGCCAATCTCAACTCCTCTTTTCCAAACAGTGCTCATCCCAGAGCAGCATGGTGCGCCGCCTCAACCGACACCGCGCCTCTGATGAGGCGGAGGGGAGTAGCGCCAATGCGCGCCAGAGGCAATGATCGTCAATTCTTCTTCCTTGATTCATCTTTGATCTTCTTTTGTTTTGACGATCATCCCCTTTTTCAGGTTGATTCAGTGGAATCCATCTCCTGCGCGCCCGCCGCCGCCCTTCCGACGACTCCTCGAGTCCGACGGCCACTCCCCCGTGCCTTACGGGGAACTCGACACTCTTCGCTTCAAAGGGGAATCGGAGGTGACCCGGCCGCGAGCCGGAGGAGGTTTCCAAGAAGGCCGGCATAGCCGAGCCGGGAATGGGAAGACCGGCGCAAGCGGCCGCCGGAGACCATCGACGCGTACGACCCCGACGCCGCTCTTTGATCCAATCCGGCCTTTGATGCTGATCTCCTTTTTTCTTGCACTTTGCAGCCTGTGATGCTGAGCTCAACCAGCTCAAGATGTTGGTGGAGCAGCTGGCCGATAAGGGGAACGCCCGTGGAGACACGCCGGCGGAGCGCCTTGCTGCGGTGGAGCGTCGCGTTGATGAAGTGGCCACCCATGGCGTCCGCTTGGGCACGACCATGGGCCTGGCTGCCATGGCGACGCACACCGACGTCGACTACTCCACCAGGCCGCGCAGCTTCCGGGGCGGCGCGCCAGAGGACATCGATGAGATTGAGCTCATCTTGGAGCGCCTCGATGGCCACGGCGACGCCATTGCCGAAATCACTCATCCCCAATTTGTGCTGAACAGACTTTTCGACTAGATAGTATTAGGGATGCTTGAATATCAGCAATACATAAAGAACTTTTGAATTCTGTGCTTGCACTGCGATGATTTTCTTCATGTTTGCCTTCGTGAATCTTGTTTTTCCTTAGACGTATCCGGGAACTGTCTTGAGCCGAACACGCGAGAACAGATGCCCCTTGGCGCAAAATCCACAGAAGATCCCTGAATCGGAAATCCGTAAGCACTGTTCAAGTGAAAACCCTTCGCATTTGGGGAGAAAACCCTGCCGCTTGGTATTCCAACAGTGTACGCTAGCCAGTCATCACTCCCAATGCGCCCCTTCGGTCAATAAAATAGCCTGCTGGGATGCCCTGCAAATCCACTCGCACACTCATCCATCACTTCTCATCTCCTCCCCCGTCTCCAGAGGAAAAAACCCCAAGGCCATGGACAAAGGCAAGCAGCGCCCCAAAGAAACGCACGATTCGAAGGTGAGTTTCCCTTGATTTGCTCCTTGTTTCCCATACGATCTTGCGTTTTACCTCTTTTCTTCCTCTTCTTCTTTCAGCCTTGATTTACTTCCTGAAGAAATCATCGGGACCGAAGACGTGCCTGAGTACATCTCCTCCGATTCCTCCCTCGAAGCAGAGGAGGCTACGCCCGAACAGAGGACCAGCCATCAACTGCGCCGCCGCGTTCGGCACCTGGAGCACAGTCTCAGGGACATCACCGCTCGTTTCCAGGCCGAACGCGAGCGTCGCATGGCTCTGGAGGCACTAGTAGGGGGTAAACGTTTCTGACTCCTTCTTGACTTCGCGCTTACATCTGGATTTCTTGCCCCTAACACCCACTCCTCTGTTTTAGATGTCTCTGACAGGTACAACAACTTGAAAACGGCTTGGGACAGCTTAGTGGAGGCCGCAAATCATGGTCACCCCCGTGCATTCCAAGTCGCCGTCACGGTGGTCTTGGAGCAACTGAAGAGGGAGCAGTCGAAGAAGCAAAGAAAAGATCGAATCATACTTTCGCTTCTTCCTCCACGCCTTCTGCTTCCCACCTCCTCGTAGTCTAGATCACCAGGGTTGTTGGATGTAAACCTGCAAGAGGTAGTTGTAAAGTAGTTTGGTGCTAAGGGCAATGCATCTAGGCACTGGCCATTTCTCTTGTTTGTGTATTATGTTCTGAAGGCGGCCTCTCTCTTGAGCGCCGGCTATCTCTTGTGTCAGATGCTTGTAATCCCACTGCTGGTGATCATCGATCGATTTCAATACTAGGATAATATTTCTTCAAATATCTCCCATTTATTGCAGCAGAAAATTCCTCTCCTAGTAAAGTTTTCAATACGTATGCATTACCAGGGACGCATCTGACCACGCGAAAGGGTCCTTCCCAATTAGGGGACCATTTGTCGAATTCGCTGTATTTGGTTCCAATCGGCAATAGCGCTTTCCAAACCAAATCCCCTTCTGCAAATTGCCTGACTTTTACCTTCTTGTTATAATACTTGGCAACCCGCAGCTTATTCTTCTCGATGTTTTCCAGGTCCCTGAGACGGATCATGTGTAAATCCTCTAGCTCATCCATCATCGTGCCACCGTAATCTTTGGAGCTCAAATCTTTCGTAACACGATTCTCCCGGAATCCGATTGCATCTCCCAAGGTAGAACCGCATGATGCCCGTAAACCAATTCGTAAGGAGAAGTTTTTGTAGCTCCATGAGGGGCCATTCGGTAAGCCCATAATGCTTCACTGAGTACCGAATGCCATCTCCTTGGCTTCTGGTCGATCTTCTTCTGTATTATCTTGATCATGATCTTGTTAGAAGCCTCTGCTTGACCATTAGCTTGGGCATAATAGGGAGAAGAGTTAAACAATTTGATTCCCATGCTTTCGGCAAATTCTCTGAACTCCAGGGACACGAATTGAGCCCCTTGATCAGTTGTGATGGTCTGAGGGATTCCAAATCGATAGATGATGTGCTCCTTGACAAATTCAACCATGTTTTCTGACGTCACCTTCTTCAGTGGGATCGCCTCAACCCATTTAGTAAAATAATCTGTAGCCAAAAGCACAAACTTATGCCCCTTGCTAGATGGTGGATTAATCTGCCAATCAAGTCTATACCCCAGCCCCTGAATGGCCATGGCTTGATGATGGGATTCAATGCTGATGCAGGGACCCTTTGAATATTTCCAAACCTTTGGCAATCCTGACATCCTTTGTAATACTCAAAGCAATCCTCTAATATCGTCGGCCAAAAGCACCCAGCTTGCCTGACAACCCATTTCATGCGGTAGGCCGATTGGTGTGCTCCGCATATCCCATCATGCACTTCACTCATCATCTTCTTCGCTTCTTCTGGACCCAGGCATCGTAACAACACCCCGTCTAATGATTTGTAAAACAAATTGTCGTCCAGAAGAACGAATTTTATGGCCTTGTACCTGAGCTTCCTAGAGACCTTTCGGGATGGATCCTTCAAATAGTCGACGATCTCTTTTCTCCAATCATCCTCCGCAAGATCCGTCCCTAGTGCACACACATCTGCAGCAAACGCTTCTTGGTTCTCTTTGTAACCCGAGACTCTCTGAGCCAACCTGTTCGCTTCTTCGTTATGTTCCCTAGGAATATGCTGTAGAGTTACCAACGGAAAGCTCTTCAAGATTTCCCTGCATTCTTCGTAGTAACTCCTCGCGTCTTCACTTTTGCATTCGTATTGGCCGTTCAATTGCTTGATCACCAGCTCCGAATCTCCATAAACCTCAACTCGAAACGGCCCCAAACTTCTCTCAAATATTGAAGCCCTCGAAGTAATGCTTCGTATTCAGCCTGATTATTTGTGACAGTGGGCTGTATAGGGATGGCAAATTCAAACATCTCACCTCTAGGCGAAATCAGTAGGATCCTTATTCCCCCACCTTTACCACATGATGACCCATCAAAAAATAAAGCCCAAGGAGTAATTTCGAGCAAATCAATTGATGGATCGCGATGTTCAGTTATAAAATCGGCAATGATCTGACCTTTGATAGCTTTTGCCGATTCGAACTTCAACTCGAATTCTGATAAAGCCAAAATCCATTTGCCAATCCCGCCGTTCAAAATTGGCATAGATAACATATGTTTTATTACATCAAACTTGGAATACACAAGGCATTCGGCATTCAACAAGTAGTGCCGAAACTTTGTACACGAGTAGTATACGCACGTACACAGCCTTCTCTACGGCCGAATACCTCGGTCTCGTGATCAAGTAATTTTCGGCTAAGATATGCTACTACCCGTTCCTTCCCTTCGAATTCTTGAATAAGGGCCGATCCAATGGTTTGGGTATCGGCCGCCACGTACAACTTGAAAGGCTTCTCCAGCTGAGGAGGGACTAGCACTGGCGGCTCCTTCATGTATTGCTTGATCTCATCAAAAGCCTTTTGTTGTTCGTCGCCCCATGTGAACTTCTGATCCTTCTTTAGCTTCAACAGTGGAGAGAATGGCAAAACTTTCTATGACAAATTTGAAATGAATCTCCTCACGAAGTTAATTTTGCCGAGCAGTGATTGTAACTCCTTGAGATTAGTTGGCAGAACAACTTCATCGATGGCCTTCATGCTTGTTGACGGTGTATTTTGGTGCACCTAGCATGTTCATTACACTTTGGTTTGGATTTGATTATTGAACTAACCCGCCACTAGGCATGCTAATCATATAACAAGTTCATCTTTGTGCATGCATTTGGAAGTGTTGTGTTTATGTAGGAAATCATGGACATAAAGGACGGATTCGCAATAAGTTCAAAGGAGCATTCATGGAGTCTTGTTCGTGTTCATGAGCTCGCCGAAATTACTTCCAATGGTGGTGAGGACCGAAGTGCTACGAGGAACACCCCCGGGATTGAAGCGTAAAAGATCAAACTTCATGCAAAGAGAGCCTCCATCTTGATCGCGAGGATAACGGCGTCAAAATCATCCAAGTGGAGGGGGCGAAGTAGATAAGTGCACGAGGACCCACGGAGCAAAAAGGGCGACCGAACCGGCCGAAATCCGGGCTCGGGCCGGCCGGCCCGGCCGGATCGGCCCAGCCCCACTTCGGCACCGGCTCGGTCCCGTCTTCCTTGCCCTCGAAGGATCTTCGACCCTAAAACCCCCGACGCGCCGCCAACGGACAGAGAGGAGTTTATTCGCACCGTAAGGTCATCTACAAGCTAGAGAGAGAGGAGGAGGATCTCCGGCCGGAGATTAACCACCTCGAAGGAAGCACCCTCTCGTGGAGAAGGAGGAAGACACCGGTGGAAGGGAAACCATGATCAACGGTGCCATGATCGCACCTTGATGGGGTAATCTTCTCATTCGTCCATGGGTTGTAATCGATCGTGAGATGTAATCGCACTTTGTCGGATTTTCTATCTATCATCTTGTGTTGAATATACTTTAATGCTTTAAGGTTAGCTACCATGCCGTAGAGGGAGTACGAGCTCCAATGCTTCCTTGGATCCATTCAATACGCCGTGGCCATCAAAGGTCTAGTCATGAATACCTTCGCGTAGTGACAGTACGAGAGGAGGGAAAGGGCGAAACCGTGGTCACAACCCCGATAGATTAGATTGGTTTTTCATGTCTTTAAGCGATTTCATGCTCTAGTATCGAAGACCCGTGGGCGAGTGTCTTCTCTCTTGATCGTTTATCATTCTCTCTAGTGAGTTTAGTTGTTTTTCTAGTATAATAGTAGTTAGGGTTTTAGTAGCTAGTGTGTCGTTGTTGATCGAACGCTTGTAATCCCCTTGCTCCGCGGATTGACAAGAACCTTGGGAATCCCGTGGTGAAAAAGGTGTGGGGTCCGTACGCTTGCGGATCGTAGAGGGATACGTCTTTTATCCGTCAACAAGCCCCTTTTTCTGGCGCCGTTGCCGGGGAGCAAGTTAGTTTACATCGTTTGATTTGCATCTAACTTAGTTTTATATTTTAGTTTATCTTTTTTTTTCGCTTTATCTAACATTTATTATCAGAAAAACACTTGTTTCTTTTTTGTTTTTGTTTTTATCTTATTGTCTAGATGGAGTTCGTTAATCAACCTGTGGAAGAACCGGAGAAATCATTAAGGGATTACGCCAGCCCTCGATGTGAAGACATAAAGGTACAAGAGTCGGATTCGAAGCTCGAAGCGACCAAGTATGAAATTAAATCCAAGATCATGAAGATGGTGGCGGAAAACCCGTTTGAAGGGATGGTTGAGGAGAACCCATATAGACACATAAGGGATTTCACGACAATATGCAACACGGTGCGTCAAGAAGGAGTTCCCGATGAATGGTTCAAATGGAATCTCTTTCCCTACTCACTTGCCGCAAAGCAAAGACATGGTATTCGGTTGCGTCCTTTGAAGTTGAAGGCAATTGGAACAAGTTGACAAAGAAGTTTTGCGAGAAGTTCTTTCCAATGAGCAAGGTTCAACATCTAAGGAGGCAAGTGATCACTTTTATGCAAGGAGAAGAGGAAGGGATAGACCAAGCCTGGGATAGGTTTAATGAATTAATCGAACAAGGACCAAAACTCGGCTTCACCCCAGTGACGTACTCTTGCATACATTTTTCTTTTCCCTAACCCCTAGTTGCATGCGACACGTCGAAATGTGTGCGGTGGGGATCTCATGGAGAAAACACTCACGGAAGCCGCCCAACTTCTACAAAAAGTTAGCAAAGCGGCCGCCATGCGAAGAGATTGGGAAACAAGACTTGCGGAAGAGCCGGAATTTAATTCAAGGAAGAAAAAGCTTGCTGATTTTTCTAAAGAGGCAACCCCGAAGTCACAAAAGAGGAGCCAATCGTGGAGAAGCTTGAACGAGAACACATCAAGTCAAGAACTACACCAAACGTCGACTTCGCCGCACCAAATGAGACGAATAAGAGAAGCATGTCAAGCGCGAAGCCACTAAGGGAGTTCGAGCCAATGGATTGGGTTCCTATTGATTACGGAGAAGTATTCGACAAGAGAAGACCGTTCCCTAATCAAAAGGGAATGGCAAGAGCATTGGAAGTCGATTTCCCACCGGAGAGGAAAGCCGAAAATTCATACGACCTCGAAACCACCGGTGAGATTTTTGAAAAGCTCTTTGGAGATGACGTGGTGGATCCGGAACATATTGCCGAGGTGAAGAGGATCATGGGGATCAAGCCCGAAGCATCACCATACGCTCGCCTTGCTGAAATTTATTCGATCGGGTCCGAAGAAGAAGAGAAGATGACGCCGCACTTGAGTTGCGAGATCAACGGAGTTCAATGCAAAGCCTTATGCGACATCGGAGCCCAAGTAAGTGTTCTATCTTCTAAAATTTACGATAAAGTTCAATACCACAACCTAGACTTAGCTCCAACATCAACGAAATTAATTATGGGAGATGGTAGAACTATCAAACCTCTAGGTATTGCTTGCAACATGAAAGTAAAAATCTCTAGAAACTCGTATACCAACCGATTTCTTTGTTATTGATGCTTACCATGGTAATTCTGATCATATAATCTTAGGTAGGCCTTTTCTTAAGTTGGTTGATGCCGTGTTAGATGCCGGAGAAGGCAAAGTAACAATGAACCTTAATGGAACAAAGTACACATATAACTTTCTTCGTGCTTCTAAACACCTTACTCCTTTTCCTCCCGAAGATGAAGAAATAGAAGAGATAGATAGTCTTTGTTTTGTTGAAACCCTTAGAGACCCGCTGCAAAGAGCGATGGAAAATCAAATTAGTAATCAACAAGATGAAGAACTAGAGGAAGCAACAAAAGGCTTAGAGCCGCATGATGGTAGCGTGGAGGAAGAAAAGTTCGAAGACATAGGAGAAATCAAACCCGAGGAGCCACAAGTGCCCGAAGTAGACCTTAAACCTTTGCCCAAGGGATTAAAATATGAATTTTTGGGCCCAGACAAAACTTATCCAATCATTGTGAGCGACGAGTTGAGTCCCGAAGAAAATGAAGCGTTGCTGATTTTATTAAAAAAACATAGGAAGGTGATTGGATATTCAATTAACGATCTCAAAGGTATTAGCCCAGCCTTTTGCACTCATCGTATACCAATGGAAGACCAATGTAAGCCCGTAGTGGACCACCAAAGGAGGCTAACCCATGCCATGCGAGAGGTAGTAAAGAAAGAGGTTATCAAGTTACTTGATGCCGGAATCATCTACCCTGTTCCACATAGCGAATGGGTGAGCCCGGTACATTGTGTACCGAAGAAAGGAGGTTTGACCGTGGTGAAGAATGAGAAGAACGAATTGATACCGCAAAGAACCGTGACCGGTGGCGGATGTGTATTGATTACCGTAAGCTTAACAAAGCGACGAAGAAAGATCACTTCCCCCTACCGTTCATAGACGAGATGCTCGAGAGGTTAGCAAACCACGCTTATTTTTGCTTTCTCGATGGATACTCGGGGTTCATGCAAATTCCCATTCACCCGAAGATCAACATAAGACAACATTTACGTGTCCTTACGGAACGTTTGCATATAGGAGGATGCCCTTCGGCCTATGCAACGCTCCGGCCTCTTTTCAACGTTGCATGATGGCCGTGTTCTCGGAATTCATCGAAGAAATTGTTGAAGTGTTCATGGATGATTTTTCCGTTTACGGGAAGACGTTCATGGATTGCTTAGCAAACTTAGAAAAGGTCCTTACAAGGTGCGCGGAGGTAGATTTGGTTTTAAATTGGGAAAAGTGCCACTTCATGGTTAAGCAAGGCATAGTGCTCGGACATGTTATATCCGAGAGAGGAATTGAAGTGGACAAGGCTAAGGTAGAGACGGTTGAGCAACTCCCACCTCCTACGGATGTTAAGTCCTTAAGGAGCTTTCTAGGCCATGCCGGATTCTATAGAAGATTTATAAAGGACTTCTCAAAGATCACTAAGCCTTTAACACACCTTCTTCAAAAGGATGTGGCTTTCGACTTTGATGAGAAGTGTCTAGCGGCATTCCGGACCTTGAAAAATGCGTTGGTGAGTGCTCCCATCATCCAACCTCCGGATTGGAGCCAACCTTTCGAGATCATGTGTGACGCAAGTGACTACGCCGTAGGCGCGGTCTTGGGACAAAGAAAGGAAGGCCGAGTTCACGCCGTTTACTACGCTAGCAAAACTCTTAGTGGGGCACAATTAAATTACGCTACTACGGAAAAAGAATTGCTAGCGGTGGTATTCGCTTTCGAAAAATTCAGATCCTACATCGTGAACTCGAAAGTCATTGTTTACACCGATCACGCAGCTATAAAGTATCTCTTGGCTAAGAAGGAAGCTAAACCTCATTTGATTCGTTGGATCCTTCTTCTCCAAGAGTTCGATGTTGAAATTCGTGATAAAAAGGGGGTGGAGAATGTTGTGGCCGATCATTTGTCTAGGATGAATCGTGGGCAAGATGATAAAGAGCCCATAGAAGACAAGATGAGAGATGACCACCTCTATAGAGTGCTTGATAAAGATACTTGGATGATCGACATCATTCGAGCGATTCGAAAGATGCCCCTCGATCATCTAGACAAAAACACTCAAAGGAAGATAATTTCTGAAAGTAAGAAATATTTTTGGGATGCACCATACCTCTTCAAGCTTGGCAATGATGGTGTGATGAGAAGATGCGTGCCAAGAGAAGAGAGGCTTGAGATTCTAAGGAAGTGCCACTCGGCGGAGTACGGTGGGCACTATAGCCATTTTCGAACCGAAGCCAAAGTATGGTCGAGCGGATTCTATTGGCCGGAGATGCATGAAGATACTAAAAGATATGTTGCGTCATGCCCCGAATGCCAAAGAACCGGAAACATCTCTCAAAGAAATTCTATGCCTTTGAAATACAACTTGCAAGTCGACATATTCGATGTATGGGGCATAGACTTCATGGGGCCTTTTAAAAACTCATTTGGATTCGAGTATATACTTGTTATGGTCGATTACGTATCCAAGTGGGTAGAGGCTATACCATGTCGTAAAGCTTCCACGGAGGAGTCCATCACTATGATCAAGAACGTGATTTTTCCCCGTTTCGGTACACCGAGAATCTTGATAAGTGATGGAGGAACTCATTTCACCGGGAAGAACTTCAAAAAGTGCTTGTCCAAGTTGGGAATTGAGCATAGGGTCTCCACGGCCTATCACCCACAAACCAACGGACAAGCGGAGACGTCAAATAGGCAATTAAAAAGCATACTTAACAAGACCATAGAGAAGGGAGGCAAGGATTGGTCAAAGAAATTAGACGGCGCTTTATGGGCTTATCGAACGGCGTTTAAAACACCGATAGGTATGACCCCCTATCAATTCGTCTATGGAAAAGCTTGCCACCTTCCGGTTGAGTTAGAACATAAAGCCTATTGGGCGATTAAAGAGATGAACCTTGATCTCGAAGCCGTGGTGGTGAAACGGAGAATTCAAATAAGCGAGCTAGAGGAGTTGAGGTTGAAAGCTTATGAAAACGCAAGCATATACAAGGAGAGAATCAAAAGGTGGTATGATAAAAGATTGAAGAAAAAAGAATTCAAGGAAGGAGATAAGGTCCTCCTCTACAATTCGAGGTTTAAAACCTTCGGAAAGGGGAAATTGCAAAGCAAGTGGGACGCGACCTTATGTTGTGCATTCGGTGTTCTCCAACGGAGCGGTAACCATTATGGATATAAACGGCGATCAATTTGTGGTGAATGGACAGCGGCTTAAGGTTTACTACGAACCCGACATCGTGCCCGTTCATCATGTTGACGTCTTTACCATGGAGGAAGAGCCCGAACGTCCCGCCTAGGACGAAAAACAAGGCACCAACTTCTGTAAATAATTTTTCTTTTAGCTTTCTGGAGTTTTTCACGAAGATTAACTGGGCCAACTTTTTCCCATGGGCTGAGGACGAAAAAAATAGGGCGGTGTGCAAAAAACCGGACCGGCCCGGCCCCCGAGGCAGGGTGGGCCGGCCGGCCCAGTAGGATCGGCCCAGGCGGGGCCCGACGCCCGATGTCCCCGAATTTCGCCCGAATTGCTCCTTTTTGACTTCCTTGTTTGGTCAGAAAATTTTAAGGGAAGTGTAAAGAAGGAAAATAAGGTTCCCAGGGCTTTTCTCTCAGGACTATATATTTGGCCGAATTGGGAGCTCGAGAATCAATCCTTTCAAGCAATGTGTTGCACCCTTGTAGCAGCCATTGAGCCTCCAAAAAGCTTAGAGTTGAAGGTAGAAGCCAAGAAGCCATCGATGGAGGAGGCGATGCGATGCGAGGTCAAGCTACCCGTCAAGAGGACCGCACGTATCCGTTGCGGAGGACGTGTCCCGACCGGAGCTCTTGCATCTCGCAACCCCGTCAAAGGAGAGAAGGTCCCTACACCCGTTCGAAGGTCGGCACGTCTCCAAGGCATCAAGCGTAAGGATTACAAGGAGGTGTCGCCGGAGCCTAAGGAATATGGGGATAGCGACTACTCTGACGATCGTAGCCCGAGCTCGTGGGCGGCTGCCGGTAGAGACGATGACGATTGGGGCGAGCAGCCCTACGAAAGGACTCCCGAGGGCCCCAACGGCGACGGCAACGGCGGTGGCGAAGGCGACAACAATGGAGGTGGCGACGACGGTGGTGACAACGGTGGAGATCATGGCGACGACGACCCCTTCGGATTGCATCCGGTGTGTTGTCGATTTTGCCGTCAATCCATTGCAGCTCTCTACGCGTCGGCCGACGAATGTCTTCAAACCATGGAAGCGATGAAGCAGCGTATGGAGGACTTGGAGCGCGTAGTTGAAGATGACTACAAGTTCCTTAACCGTAACGTGCGCAAACTTTTCGGCATGGTTGGAAACATGAGAGGCAAGTGGTGCAAGGCTTGCTCGAAGTACCATTAGATCTAGTTTTCCCCTTTGGTTTTTGTAAGATACGACGAGGACGTCGTATGTTTTAAGTGTGGGGGAGAGCTAGCTCGCTAGCCTTAGCTTTTGAACTTCAAGATTAGGTTCGGTTTAATCTTCGTGTGAGAGTCCTAGCGTTTTAATGAGTCTTTAGTTTTCGAGTCTGTTTTTAAAATTTTTGCAAGAGTCTTAAATTAGTGTTGAGTCAAGAAAACCAAATAAAAAGAGTCTTTATACATATCTTTGTGTTTTATGTATTGTTTATCTTTATTCACTTGTTTGTCTAATCTTCGATTCTTGATATATGAATACAAGTATATGGTTTGAAAATCGTTTACCGTGGTGCTTAGTGGAATCGCTACTACTTAAAGTACCCATACCGCACTTCGATCTTGAGCTTCATATGCTAGTTGTGCTATGTTCGATGCTAAAAATTGGAGGATTTCAGTTCTGAAAATTATATTAAAACCCTTGTAATAAAGGTTAGCAAAATCTCTTTTTCCAAGTTGAGAGTATAAAAAAAATTCCTATCCAAAGCCAAGTTTGTTTTTTTTCGCTCCACTATAAGTGTGATTAGCACGATGAGTTAGGCTAGGACCCTTCTCTCTTGGTGAGTTTTAATTTCAAGCAATGATCATGTCCTTGTGCTTATCTTTTGTTGCTAGCCTCGTCATTCATTCGGTAACATGTCTTTCACAACGGAAGTCATGTACATCGCCGAATTCCATACCCAAACCTATACACCTCTTTTGAACATCGTATTCCTTGAACACAACCTATTTTCAAAGTTTCGTCTCGTCTCTAGCATGATTTATTTAAAAAATTCAGATTGTATGCATGCGAGAAAAGGGAGAATTGAAAGCTTTGAAAAGTCGTTAAGAGAGAGAAAAATAAAGAGAAAAAGTATGTGTATGGAAAAGAAAGAAAGAAAGAAAGAAAGAAAAATCATATGTGAATGAAGGAAGAAAAAAAAAAGATGAGTTAGCAATGAAGATATGAGAGGGATAGATCAAGTGAAAGAAAAGAAAAATAATAAAGTGTAAGGAAGGATGTCACGTTGATTGTGAGACGAAACTTTTACTCTATTTCCAACCATGTGCAATCCGACAACGAGGACATCATTGGTGCCTTGAAGTCACAATTTTCTTTTGCCCTTGCACATGTCCACCATTCTAAATCTTCTCGTCCTTGATATCCCTACATATGGTTAATTCTCATGATCATTGGCTCTGAAAGGTAGACAACCATTAGAGGAAGTTCTTAGTTTGACAATACTTGTGTTGATTGCGCTAGCCCTACCTATAGCTCCACTTTTACATGATATATGAGAGATTAATGGGAGGTGAGAGTTTTATGAAATTTGGTTAGGATAGACACTTCATGAGCGACTTGAGAGAGCTTGGAGAAAGGTTTTTGTCTAATACTTGTTGCAGGAATTTTTGTTTTGAAAACCATAAAAACCCTCCGATGGAAGCAAAGAAGTAAGTATGGCTGAAAATGAAGGCTTCGAGTGAAGAGTTTGAGTTGTGGGGTAAATCTTGACGTGGTAAAGGTTCTAAACGCCCATGTTTATGTTTGATTATCATTACTTTGTGTTTATGTATTAATGATGAAGGGATTGACTAACTTGTGAAGAAGGATAAGTGGTACACGATTACACACCTTGGACGAAGTTCTTTTACGAGTACTTGCTCGAGGACGAGCAAGAGCTAAGTGTGGGGGAGATGTTGATGGTGTATTTTGGTGCACCTAGCATGTTCATTACACTTTGGTTTGGATTTGATTATTGAACTAACCCGCCACTAGGCATGCTAATCATATAACAAGTTCATCTTTGTGCATGCATTTGGAAGTGTTGTGTTTATGTAGGAAATCATGGACATAAAGGACGGATTCGCAATAAGTTCAAAGGAGCATTCATGGAGTCTTGTTCGTGTTCATGAGCTCGCCGAAATTACTTCCAATGGTGGTGAGGACCGAAGTGCTACGAGGAACACCCCCGGGATTGAAGCGTAAAAGATCAAACTTCATGCAAAGAGAGCCTCCATCTTGATCGCGAGGATAACGGCGTCAAAATCATCCAAGTGGAGGGGGCGAAGTAGATAAGTGCACGAGGACCCACGGAGCAAAAAGGGCGACCGAACCGGCCGAAACGGGCTCCGGGCCGGCCGGCCCGGATCGGCCCAGCCCACTTCGGCACCGGCTCGGTCCCGTCTTCCTTGCCCTCGAAGGATCTTCGACCCTAAAACCCCCGACGCGCCGCCAACAGACAGAGAGGAGTTTATTCGCACCAGAAGGTCATCTACAAGCTAGAGAGAGAGGAGGAGGATCTCCGGGCTGGAGATTAACCACCTCGAAGGAAGCACCCTCTCGTGGAGAAGGAGGAAGACACCGGTGGAAGGGAAACCATGATCAACGGTGCCATGATCAGCACCTTGATGGGGTAATCTTCTCATTCGTCCATGGGTTGTAATCGATCGTGAGATGTAATCGCACTTTGTCAGATTTTCTATCTATCATCTTGTGTTGAATATACTTTAATGCTTTAAGGTTAGCTACCATGCCGTAGAGGGAGTACGAGCTCCAATGCTTCCTTGGATCCATTCAATACGCCGTGGCCATCAAAGGTCTAGTCATGAATACCTTCGCGTAGTGACGATACGAGAGGAGGGAAAGGGCGAAACCGTGGTCACAACCCCGATAGATTAGATTGGTTTTTCATGTCTTTAAGCGATTTCATGCTCTAGTATCGAAGACCCGTGGGCGAGTGTCTTCTCTCTTGATCGTTTATCATTCTCTCTAGTGAGTTTAGTTGTTTTTCTAGTATAATAGTAGTTAGGGTTTTAGTAGCTAGTGTGTCGTTGTTGATCGAACGCTTGTAATCCCCTTGCTCCGCGGATTGACAAGAACCTTGGGAATCCCGTGGTGAAAAAGGTGTGGGGTCCGTACGCTTGCGGATCGTAGAGGGATACGTCTTTTATCCGTCAACAATGCTCTTCTTGCCAACTTCAATCCCCCCTTCGTGGACCAAAAATCCCAAGAATTCTCCAGCTGATACCCCAAAAGCGCGTTTGTTCGGATTCATCTTTAAACCATGCTTTCAGGTGCACTCCAAGGTCCTTTTCATATCTTCCAAATGTGTGTCATGACTTAGGGACTTGATCACGACATCATCGATGTAAATTTCAACAACTTTGCCGATCAACTCATGAAAGATGTAATTCATGGCTCTCTGATAAGTTGCACCGGCATTCTTCAATCCAAAAGTCATGACTATCCATTCAAATAGACCTATATGGCCAGGGCATCTGAAGGCCGTCTTCGATATATCCTCTACTGCCATGAAAATTTGGTTGTATCCCGCATTGCCGTCCATGAAACTGATAACCTTGTGCCCGGCAGCGGCGTCAACCAACAAATTGGCAATAGGCAAGGGGTAACCATCCATCGGAGTGGCTCTGTTCAAGTCCCTGAAATCTATGCAGACCCTCATCTTTCCATTCTTCTTGTAAACAGGGACAATGTTAGAAATCCACTCCGCGTATCTGCATGGCCGAACGAAGTTTGCATCAAGTAATCTTTCAACTTCTTTCTTCACATCGGCCAATACCTTATCCTTGTAGATTTTCCGGGGTGGTTGCTTGTACGGTTTGAAACCAGATTTGATGGGCAACCTATGCTCAACGATGGAACGATCCAGTCCAGGCATCTCCGAATAATCCCAGGCGAAGCAATCTCTATATTCCTTGAGTAGCTTGATTAATCCCTCCCTGAAGTCTGATTGCAAGTTTGCGCTGATGAATGTCGGCCTTGGCTTGTCACCGTTTCCAATGTCAACTTCTTCTAATTTATCAGCCGACATGAATCCTCACCCCATCTTGCCATCAGTACCATCGACAGGTTCTCCATTAAAAATTGCTATAAGAGCCGACTGCTTGAATCGGCTGTTGATCGCTGCTGACAGGTTCAACAGGACCTTCTCCCCAGTCTTTCCCTGAGAAACAGTCAATGCCTTGATACTCCCAGAAAGCTGGTTCCATGTTTGCAACGCTCACGGAGTCATCTGCTTGGACGACCTCAATATCATCATCCACCCACTGGATAAGCTGCTGTTGACGGATAAAAGACTTATCCCTCTACGATCCGCAAGCGTAAGGACCCCACACCTTTTTCACCACGGGATTCCCAAGGTTCTTGTCAATCCGCGGAGCAAGGGGATTACAAGCGTTCGATCAACAATGACACACTAGCTACTAAAACCCTAACTTACTAATAAACTAGAAAACAACTAAACTACACTAGAGAGAATGATAAACGATCAAGGTAGAAGACACTCGCCCACGGGTCTACGATACTAGAGCATGCAATCGCTTAAAGACATGAAAACCAATCTAATCTATCGGGGTTGTGACCACGGTTTCGCCCTTTCCCTCCTCTCGTACTGTCACTACGCGAAGGTATTCATGACTAGACCTTTGATGGACACGGCGTATTGAATGGATCCAAGGAAGCATTGGAGCTCTACTCCCTTTACGGCATGGCAGCTAACCTTAAGCATTAAAGTATATTTAACACAAGATGATAGACAGATAATCCGACAAAGTGCGATTACATCTCAAGATCGATTACAACCCATGGACGAATGAGAAGATTACCCCATCAAGGTGATGATCATGGCACCGTTGATCATGGTTTCCCTTCCGCCGGTGTCTTCCTTCTTCTCCACGAGAGGGTGCTTCATGATAGTCGACGATGAGCCGCGTGACGAGCCTCATGATATGCCGAGGCACCCGGACGCGCGACATAGGTGAAGTAGTAGATGACGAGCCGCACGACGTGCCGCGGCACCCAGACGTGCGGTGTAGGCGAAGTAGACGACGACGAGAGGTGCGACGAGTCGCGTGATGAGCTGCGCGACGTGCCGAGGCACCCGGACGCACGGCGTAGTCGAAGTAGTCGACGATGATCCGCGTGACGACCCGCACGACGTGTCGAGGCACCCAAACGCGCGGCGTAGGCGAAGTAGTCGATGACGAGCCTGCGTGAGGTGAAGTAGTCGATGATGAGTCACATGACAAGTTGTGCGACGTGTCGAAGCAACTGGACGCGCGGTGTAGGCGAAGTAGACGACGACGAGCGGCGCGACGAGTCGCGTGATGAGCCGCGCGACGCGCCAAGGCACCCGGACGAGCGGCGTGGTCGAAGTTTTCCACGACGAGCCGCGTGACGTGCCGAGGCACCCGGACGTGCGGAGTAGGTGAAGTAGTTGACGATGAGCCTGCGCGAGGCGAAGTAGTCGACGATGAGTCACGTGACAAGCCGCGCGATGTGCCGAAGCAACCGGGCGCACGGCTGTTGACGGATAAAAGACGTATCCCTCTAAGATCCGCAAGCGTACGGACCCCACACCTTTTTCACCACGGGATTCCCAAGGTTCTTGTCAATCCGCGGAGCAAGGGGATTACAAGCGTTCGATTAACAACGACACACTAGCTACTAAAACCCTAACTACAATTATACTAGAAAACAACTAAACTACACTAGAGAGAATGATAAACGATCAAGGTAGAAGACACTCGCCCACGGGTCTACGATACTAGAGCATGCAATCGCTTAAAGACATGAAAACCAATCTAATCTATCGGGGTTGTGACCACGGTTTCGCCCTTTCCCTCCTCTCGTACTGTCACTACATGAAGGTATTCATTACTAGACCTTTGATGGACACGGCGTATTGAATGGATCCAAGGAAGCATTGAGGCCTTACTCCCTTTACGGCATGGTTGCAAACCTTAAGCATTAAAGTATATTCAACACAAGATGATAGATAGATAATCCGACAAAGTGTGATTACATATCAAGATCGATTACAACCCATGGGCGAATGAGAAGATTACCCCATCAAGGTGCTGATCATGGCACCGTTGATCATGGTTTCCCTTCCGCCGGTGTCTTCCTTCTTCTCCACGAGAGGGTGCTTCCTTCGAGGTGGTTGATCTCCCGCCGGAGATCCTCCTCCTCTCTCTCTAGCTTGTGGATGGCCTTCTGGTGCGAATGACTCCTCCCCTCCGTGTTGGCGGCGCCTCGGGGGTTTTAGGGTTGAAGATCCTTCGAGGGCAAGGAAAACGGGACCGAACCGGTGCCGGAACTGGGCTGGGCACCCAATTCGGCCCGGTTCGGTCGCCCCTTTTGCTCCGTGGGTCCTCGTGCACTTATGTACTTTGCCCCCTCCACTTGCACGATTTTGATGATGTTATCCTCGCGTCCAAGATGGAGGTTCTCTTCGCATGAAGTTCGATCTTTTACGCTTCAATCCCCGGGGGTGTTCCTCGTAGCACTTCGGTCCTCGCCACCATTGGAAGTGATTTCATCAAGCTCATGAACACGAACAAGACTCCGTAAATGCTCCTTTGAACTTGTTGCGAATCCGTCCTTTATGTCCATGTTTTCCTACATAAACACAGCACTTCCAAATGCATGCACAAAGATGAACTTGTTATATGATTAGTGTGCTTAGTGGCGGGTTAGTTCCATAATCAAATCCAAACCAAAGTGTAATGAACATGCTAGGTGCACCAAAATACACCGTCAACATCTCCCCCACGCTTAGCTCTTGCTCGTCCTCGAGCAAGTACTCGTAAAAGAACTTTGTCCAAGGCGTTGTAATCATATACCACTTATCCTTCTTCACAAGTTAGTCGATCCCTTCATCTTTAATACATAAACACAAAGTAATGATAATCAAACATAAACATGGGCGTTTAGAATTCTTACCACATCAAGTTTTACCCCACAACTCGAACTCTTCACTCGAAGTCTTCAATTTTAGCCATGCTTACTCCTTTGCTTCCATCGGAGGGTTTTTATGATTTTCAAAACAAAAATTCCTGCAACAAGTATTAGACAAAAACCTTTCTCCAAGCTCTCTCAAGTCACTCATATGAAGTGGCTATCCTAACCAATAAAACTCTCACCTCCCATTAATCTCGCATATATCATGTAAAGTGGAGCTATAGGTAGGGCTAGCGCAATCAACACAAGTATTGTCAAACTAAGAACTTCCTCTAATGGTTGTCTACCTTTCAAAGCCAATGATCATGAGAATTAACCATACGTAAGGATATCAAGGATGAGAAGATTTAGAATGGTGGACATGTGCAAGGGCAAAAGAAAATTGTGACTACAAGGCACCAATGATGTCCTCGTTGTCGGATTGAACATGGATGGAAATAGAGTAAAAGTTTCGTCTCACAATCAACGTGACACCCTTCCTTACACTTTATATTTTTTTTCTTTCACTTGATCCATCCCTCTCATATCTTCATTGCTACCTCATCTTTTTCTTTTTCTTTTTTTCATCTTTCATTCACATATGATTCTTTTTCTTTCTTTCTTTCTTTTCTTTTCTTTTCCATACACATACTTTTTCTCTTTATTTTTCTCTCTCTTGACAACTTTTCAAAGCTTTCAATTCTCTCTTTCCTTGCATGCATACAATCTGAAATTTTAAATAAATCATGCTAGAGACGAGACGAAACTTTGAAAATAGGTTGTGTTCAAGGAATACGATGTACAAAAGAGATGTATAGGGTTGGGTATGGAATTCGGCGATATACGTGACTTCCGTTGTGAAAGTCACGTTACCGAATATATGACGAGGCTAGCAACAAAAGATAAGCACAAGGACATGATCATTGCTCGAAATTAAAACTCACCAAGAGAGAAGGGTCCTAGCCTAACTCATCGTGCTAATCACACTTATGGTGGAGCGAAAAAAAATAAACTTGGCTTTGGATAGGAATTTTTTCTTACTCTCAACTTGGAAAAAGAGGTTTTGCTAACCTTTATTACAAGGGTTTTAAGATAATTTTCAGAACTGAAATCCTCCAATCTTTAGCATCGAACATAGCACAACTAACATGTGAAGCTCAAGATCGAAGTGCGGTATGGGTACTTTAAGTAGTAGCAATTCCACTAAGCACCACGGTAAACGTTTTTCAAACCACATACTTATGTTCATATATCAAGAATCGAAGATTAAACAAACAAGTAAATAAAGATAAACAATACATAAAACACAAATATATATATAAAGACTCTTTTTATTTGGTTTTCTTGACTCAACACTAATTTAAGACACTTGCAAAAAATTTTAAAACGCACTCAAAAACTAAAGACTCATTGAAACGCTAAGACTCACACACGAAGATTAAACCGAACCTAAACTTGAAGTTCAAAAGCTAAGGCTAGCGAGCTAGCTCTCCCCCACGCTTAAAACATACGACGCCCTCGTCGTATCTTACAAAAATCCTAAGGGGAAAACTAGATCTAGTGGTACTTCAAGCAAGTTTTGCACCACTTGCCTCTCATGTTTCCAACCATGCCGAAAAGTTTGCGCACGTTACGGTTTAGGAACTTGTAGTCATCTTCAACTACGCGCTCCAAGTCCTCCATACGCTGCTTCATCGCTTCCATGGCTTGGAGACATTCGTCGGCCGACGTGTAGAGATCCGCGATGGATTGACGGCAAGCTCGACAACACATCGGATGCAATCCGAAGGGGTCGTCTTTGCCATAATCTCCACCGTTGTCACCACCGTCGTTGCCACCTCCATTGTCGTTGCCTTCGTTGCCGTCGCCGTTGGGGCCTTCGGGAGTCCTTTCCTTGGGCTGCTCATCCCAATCATCATCATCTCTACCGGCGGCCGCCCACGAGCTCGGGCTACGATCGTCGGAGTAGTCGCTATCCCCATAATCCTTAGGCTCTGGTGACACCTCCTTGTAGTCTTTGCGCTTGATGCCTTGGATGCGTGCCGACCTTCGGACGGGTGTAGGGACCTTCTCTCCTTCGGCGGGGTTGCGAGATGCAAGAGCTCCGGTCGGGACACGTCCTCCGCAACGGATGCGTGCGGTCTTCTTGACGGGTAGCTTGAGCTCGCATCGCATCGCCTCCTCCATCGATGGCTTCTTGGCTTCTAGCTTCAATTCTAAGCTCCTTGGGGGCACAATGGCTGCTACAAGGGTGCAAAATATTGCTTGAAAGGTTTGATCCTCGAGCTCCCAATTCGGCCAAATAAATAGTCCTGAGAGAAAAGCCCTGGGAACCTTATTTTCCTTTTTTACACTTCCCTTAAAATTTTCCGACCAAACAAGGAAGTCAAAAAGGAGCAATTCGGGCGAAATTCGGTGTCATCGGACGTCGGGCCCCTCTAGGCCGGTCCGCACGGGCCGGCCGGCCCACCCCCGCCGGGGGGCCGGGCCGGTCCGGTTTTTGCACACCGCCCTATTTTTTTCTTCCTTAGCCCATGGGAAAAAGTTGGCCCAGCAAATCTTCGCGAAAAACTCCAGAAAACTAAAAGAAAAATTATTTACAGAAGTTGATGCCTTGTTTTTCGTCCTAGGCGGGACATTTGGGCCCTTCCTCCATGGTGAAGACGTCAACATGGTGAAGGGGCACGACATCGGGTTCATAGTAAACCTTAAGCCGCTGTCCATTCACCACAAATTGATCGCCGTTTATATCCATAATGGTTACCGCTCCGTTGGAGAACACCGAATGCACAACATAAGGTCTGTCGCACTTGCTTTGCAATTTCCCCTTTCCGAAGGTTTTAAACCTCGAATTGTAGAGGAGGACCTTATCTCCTTCTTTAAATTCTTTTTATTTAATCTTTTATCATACCACCTTTTGATTCTCTCCTTGTATATGCTTGCATTTTCATATGCCTTCAACCTCAACTCCTCTAGCTCGCTTATTTGAATTCTTTGTTTCACCACCGCGGCATCGAGATCAAGGTTCATCTCTTTAATCGCCCAATAGGCTTTATGTTCCAACTCAACCGGAAGGTGGCAAGCTTTTCCATAGACGAATTGATAAGGGGTCATACCTATCGGTGTTTTAAACGTCGTTCGATAAGCCCATAAAGCTCCGTCTAATTTCTTTGACCAATCCTTGCCTCCCTTCTCTATGGTCTTGTTAAGTATGCTTTTTAATTGTCTATGTGACGTCTCCGCTTGTCCGTTGGTTTGTGGGTGATAGGCCGTGGAGACCCTATGCTCAATTCCCAACTTGGACAAGCACTTTTTGAAGTTCTTCCCGGTGAAATTAGTTCCTCCATCACTTATCAAGATTCTCGGTGTACCGAAACGGGGAAAAATCACGTTCTTGATCATAGTGATGGACTCCTCCGTGGAAGCTTTACGACATGGTATATCCTCTACCCACTTGGATACATAATCAACCATAACAAGGATATACTCGAATCCAAATGAGTTTTTAAAAGGCCCCATGAAGTCTATGCCCCATACATCGAATATGTCGATTTGTAAGTTGTATTTCAAAGGCATAGAATTTCTTTGAGAGATGTTTCCAGTTCTTTGGCATTCGGGGCATGATGCAACATATCTTTTAGTATCTTCATGCATCTCCGGCCAATAGAATCCGCTCGACCATACTTTTGCTTCGGTTCGAAAATGGCTATAGTGTCCACCGTACTCCGCCGAATGGCACTTCCTTAGAATCTCAACCCTCTCTTCTCTTGGCACACATCTTCTCATCACTCCATCATTGCCAAGATTGAAGAGGTATGGTGCATCCCAAAAATATTTCTTACTTTCGGAGATTATCTTCCTTTGAGTGTTTTTATCTAAATGATCGAGGGGCATCTTCCGAATTGCTCGAATGATGTCGATCATCCAAGTATCTTTATCGAGCACTCTATAGAGGTGGTCATCTCTCATCTTATCTTCTATGGGCTCTTTATCATCTTGTCCACGATTCATCCTAGACAAATGATCGGCCACAACATTCTCCACCCCCTTTTTATCACGAATTTCAACATCAAACTCTTGGAGAAGAAGGATCCAACGAATCAAACGTGGTTTAGCTTCCTTCTTAGCCAAGAGATACTTGATGGCTGCGTGATCGGTGTAAACAATGACCTTCGAGTTCACGATGTAAGATCTGAATTTTTCGAAAGTGAATACCACTGCTAGCAACTCTTTTTCCGTAGTGGCGTAATTTAATTGTGCCCTACTAAGAGTTTTGCTAGCGTAGTAAACGGCGTGAACTCGGCCTTCCTTTCTTTGACCCAAGACCGCGCCTACGGCGTAGTCACTTGCGTCACACATGATCTCGAAAGGTTGGCTCCAATCCGGAGGTTGGATGATGGGAGCGCTCACCAACGCATTTTTCAAGGTCCGAATGCCGCTAGGCACTTCTCGTCAAAGTCGAAAGCCACATCCTTTTGAAGAAGGTGCGTTAAAGGCTTAGTGATCTTCGAGAAGTCCTTTATAAATCTTCTATAGAATCCGGCATGGCCTAGAAAGCTCCTTAAGGACTTAACATCCGTAGGAGGTGGGAGTTGCTCAACCGTCTCTACCTTAGCCTTGTCCACTTCAATTCCTCTCTCGGATATAACATGTCCGAGCACTATGCCTTGCTTAACCATGAAGTGGCACTTTTCCCAATTTAAAACCAAATCTACCTCCGCACACCTTGTAAGGACCTTTTCTAAGTTTGCTAAGCAATCCATGAACGTCTTCCCGTAAACGGAAAAATCATCCATAAACACTTCAACAATTTCTTCGATGAATTCCGAAAACACGGCCATCATGCAACGTTGAAAAGAGGCCGGAGCGTTGCATAGGCCGAAGGGCATCCTCCTATATGCAAACATTCCGTAAGGACACGTAAACGTTGTCTTATGTTGATCTTCCGGGTGAATGGGAATTTGCATGAACCCCGAGTATCCGTCGAGAAAGCAAAAATAAGCGTGGTTTGCTAACCTCTCGAGCATCTCGTCAATGAACGGTAGGGGGAAGTGATCTTTCTTCGTCGCTTTCTTAAGCTTACGGTAATCGATACACATCCGCCACCCGGTCACAGTTCTTTGCGGTATCAACTCGTTCTTCTCATTTTTCACCACGGTTAAACCTCCTTTCTTCGGTACACAATGTACCGGGCTCACCCACTCGCTATGCGGAACCGGGTAGATGATTCCGGCATCAAGTAACTTGATAACCTCTTTCTTTACTACCTCTCGCATGGCATGGGTTAGCCTCCTTTGGTGGTCTACTACAGGCTTACATTGGTCTTCCATTGGTATACGATGAGTGCAAAAGGCTCGGGCTAATACCTTTGAGATCATTAATTGAATACCCAATCACCTTCCTATGTTTTTTTAATAAAATCAGCAACGCTTCATTTTCTTCGGGACTCAACTCGTCGCTCACAATGACTGGATAAGTTTTGTCTGGGCCCAAAAATTCATATTTTAATCCCTTGGGCAAAGGTTTAAGGTCTACCTCGGGCACTTGTGGCTCCTCGGGTTTGATTTCTCCTATGTCTTCGAATTTCTCTTCCTCCACGCTACCATCATGCAGCTCTAAGCCTTTTGTTGCTTCCTCTAGTTCTTCATATTGTTGATTACTAATTTGATTTTCCATCTCTCTTTGCAGCGGGTCTCTAAGGGTTTCAACAAAACAAAGACTATCTATCTCTTCTACTTCTTCATCTTCAGGAGGAAAAGGTGTAAGGTCTTTAGA
Source organism: Cenchrus americanus (assembly GCA_947561735.1). Lineage (NCBI taxonomy): Eukaryota > Viridiplantae > Streptophyta > Magnoliopsida > Poales > Poaceae > Cenchrus > Cenchrus americanus. The sequence continues at coordinate 198,599,378 of OX387242.1, forward strand.
AGCACGAAGAAAGTTATATGTGTACTTTGTTCCATTAAGGTTCATTGTTACTTTGCCTTCTCCGGCATCTAACACGGCATCAACCTACTTAAGAAAAGGCCTACCTAAGATTATGTGATCATGATTACTATGGTGAGCATCAATAACAAAGAAATCAGTTGGTATATAGTTTCTAGAGATTTTTACTTTCATATTGCAAGCAATACCTAGAGGTTTGATAGTTCTACCATCTCCCATAATTAATTTCGTTGATGTTGGAGCTAAGTCTAGGTTGTGGTCTTGAACTTTATCGTAAATTTTAGAAGATAGAACACTTACTTGGGCTCCGATGTCGCATAAAGCCTTACATTGAACTCCGTTGATCTCGCAACTCAAGTGTGGCGTCATCTTCTCTTCTTCTTCGGATCCTATCGAGTAGATTTCAGCGAGGCGAGCGTATGGTGATGCTTCGGGCTTGATCCCCATGATTCTCTTCACCTCGGCAACATGTTCCGGATCCACCACGTCATCTCCAAAGAGCTTTTCAAAAATCTCACCGGTGGTTTCGAGGTCGTATGAATTTTCAGCTTTCTTCTCCGGTGGGAAATCCACATCCAATGCTCTTGCCATTCCCTTTTGATTAGGGAACGGTCTTCTCTTGTCGAATACTTCTCCGTAATCAATAGGAACCCAATCCATTGGTTCGAACTCCCTTAGTGGCTTCGCGCTTGACATGCTTCTCTTGTTCGTCTCCTTTGGTACGGCGAAGTCGATGTTTGGTGTAGTTCTTGACTTGATGTGTTCTTGTTCAAGCTTTTCCATGATTGGTTCCTCTTTTGTGACTTCCAGGGTTGCCTCTTTAGAAAAATCAGCAAACTTCTTCTTCCTTGAATTGTATTCCGGCTCTTCCGCAAGTCTTGTTTCCCAATCTCTTCGCACGGCAGCCGCTTTACTAATTTTTTGTAGAAGTTGGGCGGCTTCCGTGAGTGTTTTCTCCATGAGATCCCCACCTGCACACATTTCGACGTGTCGCATGCAACTAGGGGTTAGGGAAAAGAAAAATGTATGCAAGAGTACGTCACCGGTGAAGCCGAGTTTTGGTCCTTATTCGATTAATTCATTAAACCTATCCCAGGCTTGGTCTATCCCTTCCTCTTCTCCTTGCATGAAAGTGATCACTTGCCTCCTTAGATGTTGAACCTTGCTAATTGGAAAGAACTTCTCGCAAAACTTCTTTGTCAACTTGTTCCAATTGCCTTCAACTTCAAAGGACGCAACCGAATACCATGTCTTTGCTTTGCCGGCAAGTGAGTAGGGAAAGAGATTCCATTTGAACCATTCATCGGGAACTCCTTCTTGACGCACCGGTTGCATATTGTCGTGAAATCCCTTATGTGTCTATATGGGTTCTCCGTAACCATCCCTTCAAATGGGTTCGCCGCCACCATCTTGATGATCTTGGATTTAATTTCATACTTGGTCGCTTCGAGCTTCGAATCCGACTCTTGTACTTTTATGTCTTCACATCGAGGGCTAGCGTAATCCCTTAGTGATTTCTCCTGTTCTTCCACGGGTTGATTAACGAACTCCATCTAGACAATAAGATAAAAACAAAAACAAAAAAGAAACAAGTGTTTTTCTAGATGATAAATGTTAGATAAAGCAAACAAAAGATAAACTAAATATAAAACTAAGTTAGATGCAAATCAAATGATGTAAACTAACTTGCTCCCCGGCAACGGCGCCAGAAAAAGGGGCTTGTTGACGGATAAAAGACGTATCCCTCTACGATCCGCAAGCGTACGGACCCCACACCTTTTTCACCACGGGATTCCCAAGGTTCTTGTCAATCCGCGGAGCAAGGGGATTACAAGCGTTCGATCAACAACGACACACTAGCTACTAAAACCCTAACTTACTAATAAACTAGAAAACAACTAAACTACAGTAGAGAGAATGATAAACGATCAAGGTAGAAGACACTCGCCCACGGGTCTACGATACTAGAGCATGCAATCGCTTAAAGACATGAAAACCAATCTAATCTATCGGGGTTGTGACCACGGTTTCGCCCTTTCCCTCCTCTCGTACTGTCACTACGCGAAGGTATTCATGACTAGACCTTTGATGGACACGGCGTATTGAATGGATCCAAGGAAGCATTGGAGCTCTACTCCCTTTACGGCATGGCAGCTAACCTTAAGCATTAAAGTATATTCAACACAAGATGATAGACAGATAATCCGACAAAGTGCGATTACATCTCAAGATCGATTACAACCCATGGACGAATGAGAAGATTACCCCATCAAGGTGCTGATCATGGCACCGTTGATCATGGTTTCCCTTCCGCCGGTGTCTTCCTTCTTCTCCACGAGAGGGTGCTTCCTTCGAGGTGGTTGATCTCCCGCCGGAGATCCTCCTCTCTCTCTAGCTTGTGGATGGCCTTCTGGTGCGAATGACTCCTCCCCTCTGTGTTGGCGGCGCCTCGGGGGTTTTAGGGTTGAAGATCCTTCGAGGGCAAGGAAAACGGGACCGAACCGGTGCGGAACCGGGCCGGGCCGGCCGGCCGGCGCCGGCCGGCCCAGCCCACCCGGCCGGTTCGGTCGCCCCTTTTGCTCCGTGGGTCCTCGTGCACTTATGTACTTTGCCCCCTCCACTTGAACGATTTTGATGATGTTATCCTCGCGTCCAAGATGGAGGTTCTCTTCGCATGAAGTTCGATCTTTTACGCTTCAATCCCTGGGGGTGTTCCTCGTAGCACTTCGGTCCTCGCCACCATTGGAAGTGATTTCATCAAACTCATGAACACGAACAAGACTCCGTAAATGCTCCTTTGAACTTGTTGCGAATCCGTCCTTTATGTCCATGTTTTCCTACATAAACACAACACTTCCAAATGCATGCACAAAGATGAACTTGTTATATGATTAGTGTGCCTAGTGGCGGGTTAGTTCCATAATCAAATCCAAACCAAAGTGTAATGAACATGCTAGGTGCACCAAAATACACCGTCAACAGCTGTTGATGCATGGTGGATGGGACGCAGCAATTGGCATGAATCCAGTCCCGTCCAAGCAGTAGGCTGTAGGCTCCTTTACCTTCGATAACAAAGAAGGTCATGAGCAGTGTCTTGGACCCGATCATCAGATCCACGTGAGCGCATCCCTTGGTGTCTGAAGGATTCCCAGCGAAATCGTTCAGTATGATGCTTGTAGGCGTCAGATGGCTAGGGTCCATGCCAAGTTTCCTGAAGGTGGTGTACGGCATTACGCTGACTGCCGCTCCACCGTCGACAAACATCTTGGTCAATGGCTTGCCATTGACATATCCCCTCAAGTACAGCGGCCTCATGTGTCGATTTTTGGCCGGTTTGTCGAAGACGGCTTGCTTGGCTAATACCAGCTGCGCCATTAGTCCCTCAACCTGCTCATCATCCAGGGACGCCTCTTCCTGCACAACCTGATTAGCAGGAGCCATGAATTCATTTGGCAGAAAATATACCATGCATGTTGGAGCCGAACGCTTTGACCCTTTAGGTTGATCCTTTGGACGCCACACCTGCCTTGTCTGGATCCCAGCCTGCCTCAGTTCGCGGTTCCTCAAGCGCTAAACCCGTCTCTTCTGACTTTTCCTTAGGCCAGGCGGGCACCATTGCCCCTTCTGCCAGATATACTCGTCTTCGTCCTCCTCTTGATCAGCCCACCTTAAATCATCTTGCCTTTTCCTGGGATGATCAATGATTTCAATTTTTTGGCGCCGATCCTCGTTAGGATGGACCCTTCCAATTCTCTCATGGACGGATCGGCGATTGGCAGTCTCCTGCCTGTACTCAAAATACCTGTCACTGCATTCAGGGCAGTTCCTCAACGTGGGCAGCTTCAAACCCTCGTTCCAACAGTGCCTGAAGAACGCACATCCCCAGTGCGCGCGCTGCTGCTCGCGCGTGTATTGCTCCAGGTCTCTTCTGTGTGCCTCCTCTTCGGCTCTGCGCCTTTCCTCCTCGTACTTTCGCTTCTGGTAGCGCTCCTTTTCCATCTGGCACTGCCACTTGTTGAGGAGTATACGTGTGGTCACCCTGGGCTTGGCTCTGGATGATTCCCCGATCACGACGTGGCTCTTGAGAACGCGTGGGGCTTCACCATGTACCTGCTCCAAAGTCACTTGACGTTCCGGGTCCACTGCTCCATCCTGCCTAGCCCTGGCTGAGGTCAAGACTTTGACCATGCCCTTCTCCTCAGCTGTCACCATGTTGACGGAAAAGCCCACCATGTTCTGAGGGAAGGGGTGGCCATCCAGCTTCATCTTGTTGTCAAATTTGAGGTGTCCCTCCTGGATGGCTTTCTGGATCCTCATCCTGAAGACCCTGCAGTCGTTGATGGAGTGTGAGTTCCTGTCGTGGAAGCCGCAGTAACGCTTCTCCTTCACCCCATCGGGCCGAAGCATGGAGTGCCCCTCAGGCAATCTGATTCGGCCTTCCTTCACTAGGAGCTCAAACAACTTGTCAGCCTTTGTGATGTCGAAATCGTAGGTGCCTTTGGTCTGTTTGACCCAGCGTTGATTCATCGTTAATGGCTCTTTCCCCCACATGATCTCGGCTGCGGCCACGTCTAGTTCATCATCGGAATCTTCTATCAGGTCGGCCTTGTTAAGGAACTGGTTGTAGATGTCCGCCACGTCGTGCTGTTTGCCAAACCTGGCATCCTTCTTGAAGCCATACGCTTGGTTGCTCATTAATGACAACTTTTGAGACAGCTGGCCCAGGTTTTCAAACTCCATACCAAAAAGTTTCTCACGCACGGCCGGCAGCATCCCGGCAACGGCCATGTCGGCCAACTGGTCATCTGGCAAGTTAAGCGAAAAGCACATGCCCTTAACTTCCCTGAACCTCCTGAGAAATTCCAATGGCGTCTCGCTGTGCCTCTGCTTCAGGGTGGCAAGGTCGATCAGCTTCTTCTCTGAGCTGCCGCTGAAATAGTGGGCGTGGAATTTCCGCTCCAGGTCCTTCCACCTGCTAACTGACTCAGGGGGCAAGGACGAGAACCACTGGAATGCCGGGCCCGTCAGTGACGCGGGGAAATATCTGACCCTGAACGCTTCTTCAGCTGAGCATTCTCCGAGCTGCATCAGGTAGCGAGCAATGTGCTCTACCGTGCTTGTGTCGTCTTGCCCGGAAAATTTCGTGAATTCCGTCGGAGGTTTCACCCTTGGCGGAAGGAGCACGTTGAAGTACCACTCTGGGAACGGCGGCTTGTAGGCAGGTCCCTGCATTTTCGGTTTGAAGCCGAACTGATTTTGCATCAACTCAGCCATCTTCCGCGCCAGGGCGTCGTCTTCCTGTGTGCCTGCAGCTGGTGCGTAACCCGGATGCGGGAAGGCGTCTATGGCACCGTAGTTCCCCACCTCGTGGTAGCCTCCGCCGTAGAGATTCCTCTGTAGCCAGTTGCTCGCTGGAGCAATCCTGTGGCCGGAAGCAAGTGGGGCCCCAGGCGAGCCGAATGCCAAGTCCCCGTACGTGGGTTGGTACGGGTTCGGCTGTTGCACAGGTTGACCCGTGCTGCCCTATGGCGGTGGCTGAACTGGTCGTCCTCCTGCCGCTGCGGCGGGGGGCCGAGATGGGCGACCCCCCGCACCTTGTGGAGGAGGGTCCGGAAAGCTTGACTCCCAGCGCTCTGAGGAGGAGGCTGGGCTGGCTGGCTCTGCATTGGCGGCTGAGAACTGGATTCGCCCAACTCCACGATGCCCCCTTGGATGGGTGCCTTGCTGAACGCCTGCTCCATGCCTGGACCGAAGACAGCTACCATCATCTGTTTGAACGCACCAAGGAAAGCTTTGTGGTGCCTGCTCAAGATGTGGTCTAAGGCATCCCGAAACGCCAGTATGCATTCCTCCTCCTGCTGGGTCGTGGCGTCACTCTCCCCCGGCAATAATACCCTGGGCATCTCGTTTTTCAGGTACAGGACACCACTCCTGTTCTTCTTGAAGGATAGCATACACTTCTGCTGGAATTGATCCACGGCGTCTTGGAGCTGCTGCCGCTGTTCAGGGGAGAGATCTTCAATGTTGACATCCATGACATCTGCGATCTCAGGCATCTTGTTTTTCGGATGTGGTCCCACCGGGCGTGCCAAAAAATGTGTTGACGCGAAATGTGCACCTAGCGCCAAACACACAGCAAGCCGAACAAGCTGGCTTCACACGCGCAAAGAATCACGAGACGTGCCAGTCAATTTTCCCTGAAAATTAACAAAAAGAGAAAGTAGTTAGATGCCAAAGCTTGGAACTTGCCGGGTGGTACCAGACAGTTCCATATCTACGTCCACGAAGCCAGGTAAGACGACATATAGCTATAGAAAGCTATCTGCCAGCAAATTGACACCATTCGAGAGCTCAAAGAAGGAAAAAGTAACATAGCCGAATGGATGACGTAAGCATGACGGCGATCGGTCTTTGTTTGGGCAAAGATGCACGTGCGTAAGATCGCGACCGATCCCCATGGTGATCAACATTAAATAAATAAATGAAGTAAAGCACGAACATAAACATGTAATGAACAAGCATGCATAGATCCAAAGCACTAGTCTACCGCATGTCTAGGTGCTTAAAAATCCGTCAGGTACGATGCCAAACAAATCTATCCACCGCATGATACAACTTGCATTGGGATCGCACCACTTTCCACAAATAGATCTATCCACCGCATGATATAATCTAAATATGGAAAGCTAAAAGCATACATTATTTAAAGCATGAATTACGCACGTGGTCTACTCGTGAGAAACATAACCGAATACGGCTGAACAGCCGATTCAGGGTCCATGAAGAAGGAACGAACATTACCAAGTGAAATAAATCTATCAGATTGATTTGAAATCTAATCCACCGGATGACTAGCTCCAAAGCAACCCAAAAACCTGCATCTACCGTGTGATACTCAGTTCTTTCAAGATTTATACAAACGTTGGCAAGTTTGAACCCGCAACACATAGCAACCTAGATCGATTCGGTTTCGGCTATCCGAGGAGCACATGATCCACGTGTTGAAATAACCCAAAGCACGAACTTGACTCGCATAAGGATCACCAAAAGGTAAAAAGCCGATCCAAACCCATCTAGATTGGGCAAAGAGGTGTTACATGAATTTAAACGTAAAGCAAAAACTCAAAGCAACACGGGGTAACTTAATGAATCTATTGGATCTTGCCAAAATCCAATAGAGCCGATAACTAGCTTCAAGCCAGATCTTAGCCTACCGCATGGCTCATGACCTAACAAGAAACCTTCTTGAACCAAGCTTGAATCTACCGCATGACACTAAGCATGGTAACAAGACTACTTGCATCAAATCTAAATCCACCGCATGATACTAGACGTGATACAAGGTTGCCGGTACTCACGGAGGTCGACGGATCGATGAACCCTCTCGAAGAACTCGACGACACGACAAATGGACTCTAGGGTTTGCCGTAAGGCCGGTTTGTATTGAGAATGATTGTCCCTTTTACATACATTCAGGGCTCATATTTATACCCTGCCAAGCACAACCTCGAATGGATTTGTTGCCTAACTTATCTCTAAGCTTGATCGCTTATCCATCCATTCGTCCTTCCTGCTTGAGCCACGTCACCATCCAATCCCGCAAAATCAGCTCAAGTGTTCCCTTGCCGAACGGAAGCAGATAGCCGACCGCAGATCTTTCTGCCGAATACATCTGAGAAAAACCTTCCTTCCACCGAACGGACTCCCCATCGAGCCGGACCCACAAGTCAGACTCCTTACCAAATTTTGGTGTTAACACTCCCTTTCCAAACTAAGACGTGATTTGACTTAAAAAACAAGTCATGATTTGGCTTATCAATTATTTCGCGATATGACTTTAAAAAACAAATTATGATTTGGATCTTGCTTAACAATTCTTTCTCGCATTACCGATTAGCCTTTCCATCAAATGCAAGTCACAACTATGGAAAAGAACGAATGGGGAAGACACATCAAAAGAACTCATTCTTTATAGTGTATAGATTACATTACAACAATTAAAAAACATTGTGTTCCTTGGAGTGGGTCGGATCCAGACTTGTTTAGTTTAGCTTCCGGAAAATGTTCATGGGCCAGCAAAACAATAACCATAATGAGCTATGACCAAAGGAGGAAACGAAACTGCAGGAAGCAAAGTCCCACGTTTACACGACATCAATGCAATCAAATACCTTTTAAGGGGCTGTTTGGCACGGCTCCAGCGGAGCCCTGCCAAACGGGGTGCAGCGGGACGGCTCCGGCCATGGAGCTGTCGGTGGAGCCTCGGACGACTTCCATTGGGGAGGTGGAGCCACAAAAACGTGACTCTAACCGGCCCTGCCTCCTCTTCACTCCTTTGCCTCCAGTGCAGGGGCCCCAGTGAAGGATAGGGCAAGCGAAGCGCGAGGAGGCGGGGCAGCGCCGATGCAAGCGAGGCGTGAGGAGGCGGGGTGGGGCCGCCGACGGAAGCGGGTGGAGGTGCCGACCAAAGGCGGGGCGAGGCGTGAGGAGGCGGGGTGGGGCCGAGCCACGGCGGAGGCGGGCGAAGCCGGCGGCGGGGAGGAGCCGGCGAGGACGCGAGGTGGAGGCGCAGAGGAGGGGAGCAGGCGCCGGCGGCGGAGGCGGGGCGAAGACCTTGCAGTCACGCGCGAATGGATAGGTGAGGTCGTGAGGGTTAATGGATATAAAGAGGGAAAAAAGAAGAAGATGAGGGGGGAAAGGAGAGGAAAAGAAAATCAGAAAAAAAAGGAAATTAGAAAAGGTAAAAAAGAATAAAATTAGGAAAGGACAATTTATACATTTTACAACCTCAATCCAATAGGTGAAGCCGTTTTGCCAAACATTTTCCAAAACGACTTCAATTCCATCAGAAAAGCCGCTCCACTAGAGGAGCCAGAGCCGGAGCCGTTTTTGGAGGAGCCAGAGTCCTGCCAAACGGGCCCTAAGTGTGGTTACGAGCATCTCTATTTGTAATGATCCTAGGGATCAATATGGGTAAAGGGTGGCCCTCGCCACAATGGCGGCACGCCAAAGGGCCTGGACGGACAGCAAGCCGGTGACGGTGGCCATGGGAGGGAGAAAGAGAGAAACGCCGGCGGCGAGAGAGAGATAATAGCAATTGTGCTAATGATAAATTGATGTTTGCCTCGCCACCAGGTTCGGCCACAAGTACGGGTAGACATGGCCTTACACGGGCTCATTTGGCCCAACATCTCTAGGCTCGCAGGACCAATTACCCACTCACACATGGGCTATGGCCCAGGGTCGTGACATTCCCCTCTCCTTAAGCAACATCTTGCCCTCAAGCTGTGGAGTAATCACTGTCATTTAATCTCAAATAAGTATTTGCTTGACCATAGCAGTGGCACTGAAATTTTAGTGTCCTTGCTTGATCAGAGCCATCAAGGGTCGTCAATCGCTAGACGATAGAATTGAAGTAGAAAGGTTAAGCTGCTAACAACTCTAGATAGCTTTGAACCAGTATTTGTATGGTATGCATAGACACAATTGCATTTCGTCAACAATGAGAAGTGCATGAAGACCAGGCACATGGTGTTGTTTCTGAACTGACCAATATAACCAGATATAGGAGAACCTCTGCATATGCATAACATTCAGAGAATTTGAGTGCAGAGTGATGTCATTTTCACTTGTTGCAACTCTAGTTGTGTCTCCATAAAGAAAACCATGATTGCCACCTGGATCCCATGAGATGAGTTGGCATTTAAACACAATTACCTTTGTTTTCTCAGGCTTGACCAATAGCAGGAGGACCAGACTTACAGTGAGAGCCCCATAGTGTGTCTGCTGACAAGCACATACCATGCTCATGTCATGTGTTCTAGTGAGAGCTTTTTCTAAATTTTCTCATTGTCAGTGATCAATGCACTAGCAGTTAGTAAGACAGTCATCTTGATATCCTTTGATTTCAGAAATGATAGTAACTCCAGAAATAACACCATCAGTATTGCCTTGCTGCTACTCTTGGCTAACCGTAGGCAATAATCACTTCCTATGAAAACACCTTGCAGTGCCATGAAACAGATTGGTCGCAAGCCATTTGATGCAGCATGGACAAACAATAGGTCCACCTCACCTAGCAGGAGGAAGTGGATGTTCAGTTGTGCAATACTGGTTTCCCAAAAGGATAACATCAAGATTTCAATACGTTGCTGTCTGGAGTTCAGCCAAAACACAACCTGTATTGGTAATGTTTGGATGGTATATGTTAGTGTTAGTGGTAGTGGTAGTTTTTAACACCTCCAAATTAACACATAAAAAACTAACACCTTGGATGTTTGGATGGAGGTGTTAGTTTGCATTTAAAATAACTTTTCCAATCATTTGAAAAAGGAGAGGGAGAGAGAAAATGGGTGGGGTCCACCAAACTAACACCAATTACCACCTCTTGGAGGTGTTAGTTTTTTAGGGGGTGTTAGTTCCAACTAACACCAAACTAACACATGTGTTTGGATGAAAAGTGTTAGTTTTGGTGTTAGTTTGCTTCAAACTAACACTAACACCCCCATCCAAACATGCCCATTGTTATCCCAAACCTTTGTAGGAGAAATAAGTTTCTTGCCTACTGGACTGAGGAGGCGGTCGGCTAGCGCGCTCCGCCACCGACCCTCGCCGCGCGCCTCGCCGCGGGGGTCTCCCTGCCGCTCGCGGGACCCCTCCGGGCGTCTCGCCGTCGGCGATCTGATGGATGCCAGTCCTTTTGGCGTCATCGATTCGTTCCAAATTTCGCTCCATCACGGCAAAGGATGGATTTCAACCTCCACCGCGGCATCGCTCCATCACGGCAAAGGATGGATTTCAACCTCCACCGCGTGAGCCACGGTGGATGATGCCCGTGCCGGAGATGCTGGCGGCGGCGGCCACCTTGCGACACCCATCCGGCCGTTTCTGGGAGTCCGATTCAGATGTGGAGGGCGATGATTTGGGAATCGCGGTGGAACATAGGCCGGTCGAGCCGTCGTCGCCGGATTTCAAGCGGGCGCTCCCGGAGGTGGCCGCGCCGCCGCAAATCAGAAGGTCGCCGGCGCGGCCTGCCTCTACCCCGCCGCACCGGCCGCCATGGAGGAACCTGTGGAAAGGCCCCCTACCTCCTGCGAGGGTTTCCCCGGCGAGGACGCTGGCGGACTTCTTTCCTCTGGCCTTCTCGGCGGCGGGTGCGGTCTTCGCCGCCGCTCGGTCGCCAGGCGTGGAGGAGGGCGCGGCCCACCGCGAGGCCGCCGCTCGGTGCCTCGGTCGCCAGTGGAGAAGGGTGCGGCCCACCACGTGGGCCCGTTTCCTCGCGACCCGGACCGCGGGACGGACCACGGGCGGATTTGGGCCCCGGACCCGATACTGCCTTCTATCGGGATTGGTCAGGGGACCACGTTGTTTTCTCTAGAAGCTGCGTCGCCACCACCGATCCCTGCTCGCCAGCCAGGTCGACGGTGCCGCCTAGTGAACGCGGTTACACCGCATCATCTGCTCTCCTTCACTCCCTACATTGACGCGCTTATGGCGGGGAGAGGGCGCCACATCCGCCGACGGGGCATTGGAGGCCGCGGCCCTCAGGAGGGGGGTCGTGGAACAACCGCCATCCCAGCTTCTGGTACCAGCAGCCATGGCGAGGCACCGGCAACCGATCGTGGTCAGGGAACCGTCGCGCCGCGTGGTCGCGGGGCTATCCTCCAGCCCGCGCGGCTCGCCGGGGGCCAACGCTCCCGGATCGCGCCCGGGCGCGGGGGCGGGGCGTGGCCGTGGCCGTGATGGGGGCCCGGCGTGGCGGTGCGTAGCCTGTTGATCAACCACGTCCGGGACGCGGCGACGACACTGCTGCAAACAACGGTCATAACGTCGTTGCCCCGGAGACTGTGCAGACTGTTGAGGGCGGCAAAGGGAAGCGCAAGCGCACTATGGAGTGCGTTATTTGCACTGATGTCCACTTCACCAACCAGTGTCCGCTTCTCCATGGCCCGAAACCGTCGGTCGCCTATTGTGCCGCCTCTGGTGACAATGGAGAGTTTTTTCATATGCAGGCAGCTAATGAAATTGACATAGTTTCAACAGATTTTTCTCCAGTCGCAACCATCATTAAAGTGGAGTCCGGCGAGGTTTCTAAGGACCTCCTCTTGACTACACTAGCTCGAATCATTCCTGTCCCCTGGCAATAGGAGGTGCAAGAAGAGGGGCACAAGTTCTTTATTGTGCCTTTCCCCAGCAAGGAAGAATTCACTCGAATGGTTGCTATCGGAACTATCACGACAAGGAACAAGGAAGGTACCTTTTCTATTGAATAATTTGTTGATGATGTTCAACCCATCAAAGTCCTGGATCAGGTTTGGGTGACTGTCACAAAGGTACCGAGAGCACTTCGCTCTTTCCTTCCGCTGTGGGTTGTTGGAACTACGATAGGTGCTACTCAAAAGGTTGATGTGTACCACCTGCGGCCCACTGGGGAGGTGCATATTCTGGTTGCGGTTTTGGATGTCAAGAAAATCCCAAAATTCGCTAATGTTTGCGTGAAGGGTTGCATGTACCGCCTCTATTTCAAGCCTGATGAGGCGGTTGTGGCAAACCAGGACCAGGATGAGGACTTGCTCACAGATGATGACAAAGGTAATGATGCAGATGGGGATAAGCACATGGGAGACGCTGTTCCCCCTCCAAAGCCACAGGGTGACAAGGGGACTAAATCTACCAGCTCACAGCCTTCTCTACCCCAAAGCGAACAATCTCACAAGCAGGCTACTTTGCTACAAGAAGCATTGGATTTAGCTTCTGAGCAGCTGTTTGATGAGATTAACATTAAGGTCATGGCGGAAAAGGATTCAGTGGGTTGGAAACGCTACAGCCCGCTGACTGATGAAAAGAGGAGGATGTACAATGCTATGGTGTCACCTCCTGTTAACCCTCACCCTTTTTTCTCTGATGAGTTTGAACAAGCTGCTGTATCTCACCTCTCTTCGGTGGGGGGAACATCATTCTTCTGCTACCCAGAGTCTACGCCACACCACGCGGAGGTGGAGGTCAGAGGCGTGCCCACCCATATTCCATTGGGGGGGGCGGAGGCTCCGGTGGGGGCTGCCATGCTGCATCCGCCAGACGCCATGGGGGACATTGGTGTCCCTCTCCTCACCGACCGGGGAGGGGTGTACGACGCCGAGGAGGACGGGCGGTCTCTCCCTGCGGCTGGGGGGATGTCTCCCTCTCCACTCCCACTGAGGTGACCTTGGTGGCTGCGGGTGACACCGCCGACGAGACCGTGGTGGCCGCGGGTGACACCGCCGCGACTACCCCTGAGAGGACCGTACTCCCTGCTAAGGGGGACACCGCCGCGGCCTCTACCGAGGGGGCCGCAGTCCCAATTGGAGACGAGACCGAGCTGGTCACCAATGTTGCACCGCGGCGAATGGTGGCACCAGCGCCTACTCCACCTGGGGAGGATGCCCCCAGGATGCTACGTCAGAGCAGCAGGAACGTGGGAAAGGCTGAGGAACATACCCTACTCAAGGCGGAACGTTTGGCAAAGAAAAAGAACCTCGAAGGTATTTCCTTTTCTAGCTTTTCAGATTCACGTATTATTTCAAACCTTGGTAGGTAAGCCATCAATGCAAATACCTCGGGTGTCGCTCGTATTAAGAACTTAGAGGTAGATAGATTAGTCGTCTACGCTAACAAAATAATAAAGTTAAAGCTAATGATCTAATAAGTGATGACGAAAGGGAAGAAAGACTGCAGGAAGCTCTCAACCACGCTGGTGGTTTCCTAAATGAGAGCTTGTTTGATGCAGAGAAGGATAATATTCTAGATCTCTCTCCTATCAGTCGTAAGAAAAAATTTAATAAGTCCAAGAAGAAAAAAACTGGCAATCTTCCCAAGAAGACAAAAACCCCTTCAAAGATTATTATAAAATGAAGGGGGTATTCTGGAATAGCAGAGGTCTTGCTGACTTGGCTAAACACAGATTTTTGGCTGAACTAGTTAGAGAAGAGCAGATTAATTTTATTGTAACATCCCTCATGTTTATTGTGCTTATGACATCGCCTAGCTTTAGTAATCAAGATTAAGTAGCCTCTAATCATGTTTAACATGGTGGGTCACACTTTTGCACAAAGAACCTTGGTCAACACCCTAAACTGTTGTCAAAGCCCAAGTGCTCCTTAAGGCTGGATTAGTTTTCCTGCGCGTTCTCGAAATTTCCCTATAGAACTTCAAAATCGACCAACATCAAAGTTTCTCAGTTTTTTCGGGAACACATTTCATTCCATTGTTGACATTTCAAATTCGGAGGTTTGAACCCTCAAAAACCCAGTCAAAGTCCTGCTGAACAGTTTGACCAAGCCATGCAAATCTGTAACTTTGAGGATGATTATCTCCAAATCCGTTGAGAATTTGACCGGTCGGCCTTTACGAAAGTTGGAGAGGGTTAACTGGTCTACAACTTTCGTATTTGGCTAATTTGAACTTTAGTTCAAAGTTTTTGAGTTTGAATCGGTCAAAGTAGGGTACAGCGAAACGTTTGTGAGCTGGCCGCCGGAGCGCGCCCGCGCGCGCGACGCCGCGCCCGTCGGCGCCGCGCGCGCGCGCAGCGCGCGCGGCCCACCCGCCCCCGCCGTCCGTACGCCGTCACGGCGAGGACCACGCGCCGGTCTTCAACGGCCGGGCCCACGACCTTGCGCCCGCCCCCGCCCGCACGCCCGCGCGCACGCGCGTGCCGCCGGCCGGGCCGCTCCGTGCGCACGCCGTCGCCACGGCCACGCGCCGCGCCCCCCACACCCGGCCCGGCCGGCCGACGCCACCTCGGCTTGCATGCGCGCCTTTAGTCTCTCCCGATGCCCCACGCACTCCCCCCTCCCTCGCATTTGCTCGGCGCCGCACCGCGCCGCTCCCCCACGCCCGCCGCCGCCGCCGCGCCGAGCTCACGGTGCACCCCACCATCCACCGCCTGCGCTCGAGCCCAAGCTCCGCCTTAGCATCACCCGCACCCCCTTGGACCCTCCCGTGCACACGCATTGGCCGGCCGAACCGCCGCCTCGCCGGCATTGCGGCCGCCGCGGCCGTCCGCCGCCTCCCTCGCCGCCGACCGTCACCGGGGACCGCCGAACCGACCACACCAAGCGACCGAGGGTGAGTCCAAACCCCACCCTAGTCGCTCACTCGCCGGAGTCCGGCCACCCCTCGCCGTCGGCCAGCCTTGCTCCGCCGCCGGGGACCCGATTGTAATCTTAGTTTTCGATCGGCGGTCCTTTTTGCAAAATGACATCTACAGATCTAGGGTTAAAAACCTGAATCTTGTAAATTACATAGTAAATGGTAGAAAAATAGTAAAAAAGCAAACTCAACTATTCTGGAATCCTTGTGAAGAAACCTAACTTTTATAGAAAGGCAGTTTTCAAATTTCAGAGTAGTTTTCGAATGATCTTGAATTGAGCAGTTTGAGTAAATTTGAAATAACTTGAAATGTATAAATGATCTGCATGTGAATTTTGGATATGTTGTCAATAATAGCATTCCTGACCTTGTGTAGAAAAATGGCACTGAAATCATGTGTGTAACTCCAGTTATGGATTTATATTGATTTCAGCCTGTTCTCCATTTATGAATTGTTTAGATTTATCTGTTGATCAAATGCCTTCCAACTTTCTTCTGTAGCTCTGCAATGCTTAGCAGTATGTTTCATAAATCAGAGATGAATTTTGGACTTGTGTAGAATGCCCTGCTAATTTATGGTGGCTATTTTGAGTTAAATTCAAATCCATATTTCTACTGCAGCTATGGATGTGATTTTTGGTGTGTGAGCTAAATATGTCCTTATCATGCTGTGTGCCAAGTTATAGCCTCAGATTCTATGTATATTTTGTTTTATGATTTATTCATGCTCCTAGTGTCTTGAACTTGTTACATTTATCATAATTGTTTTGTAGTTTTGTTTTGCCTAATTTTTGGTCAGAACTTATGTATTGCTGTTATGTGCATGCTGGTAAAAGTTTGTGATCAGTTTGTGTATATTTTGGTCAGAATTAATTTCCTAAGTAATCAAGCTTAACATGGGCCAAATAAAGGGAAATCAGACATGTCTCCATGTGTAGTTTAAATTCAAGCTTGAAATTTATAAAACCATCTCTGGACAGCCCCAAAACACTTTTGTGAAGTTTACTTAACTAATGAACTTATATGTGTACACAGTCACCATTAAGCAAGAATAAAGTTTCGCACCCACCCACTTGTCCCTAGTGAAAAACAGTTTAATTAGAAACTTGTTAAGGTGAATATGGCCAACAAAAACCCCATGTTTATCTCTGAATTCAGAACTGAATTTAACTTCTTAAGTTTGTATACTTGAATCATAATGCATCTGCATGTCGTATAGAACTTCCTGACGGGAACTACGAGCTGGTGCCTGAGTCTGAAGGAGAACCAGCTGAGGAAGAAGTGAACGTGGTGGAAGTGCAGCAAGACCAGAACCAAAGTTCGGAGGGTCTCGCTTCTGACTTTTCCAGTGAAGGCAAGCCTCGGAGCATAACCTACTTTTGTTAAACTTCTTCAACTTTTCCTTTTATGCGATGCTTGTGCATTTACGTTCAGGAGTTGACTTGAAACCTTAGATACATGATCCTAGGTTCCTATGTTTAATGACTAGCATGTCAGGTCGCTAGTTGCCATGCTTAGGACCACGGTAGAAGCCGAGTGATGACCGTCACTCGCGAGCTATAGGTCTCTTATGTTGGAATCATAAGATTGTTGAACTCAGCAGCTCATGTGGTAAGAGCATGGGACTGACTCCGGTCAGTAGATGTCAGTGGTTAAGCTTTTGAACATACTAAGCATTTGTCGGGAATGGGACCGGTAAGCCTAGTACTTTCCTGATCCGACAAGGGAGCTCTCTACCACTACACCTGGGAGAGATCCCCAGATACTAGGCAGTGGTGCATAGGTGGATCCGGACGGTCAGATACCGTGACCGGATAACCTCGTACCAGGGACTGTGGACTTGATCCCGAACTGAGGACGGTTGGGAACCGCCTGGTTGGTGCATACCCCACCCCTTTGGTTCTGTTCGGCATTCTTGGGGTATGCATTCTCCCGTATGTTTAGGTCCACCTTGCAAGGTTACTAATCGATCGATCGTCGGCCTCTCACCGTTATCTGAGACTGCTTAACCATCCACTCTATGTCCCTTAATGATGGAACTGAGAAAGAATTTGTATACTTGCTTAATCTGTATTGTACAACTCATGATTGAATTAGTTGGCTAATCTAGTAATGGTTAAATGACTAGAAGTTGGAGCTAAAATTTGAAAGTAAAGACATATTCTTTGTTACTTTTCAGCAAAACAAACTACCAGCCATAAAGCCTTGCATGTCTAGAGGGTTGGTGATTTTTCCAATCACCCGACGGTTAAGTCTTGCTGAGTATTAGTATACTCAGCCTTGCTTTTGTTGATGCTTTTCAGGTGACGATGTGTGTGATGATGGCTTTCCGTGGCCTGGTTCTCTCCCAGTCGGTTGGGAATACGAGTGGGAGGATGACATTGCTTAGTAGCATCACCGGTGGCCTCGTG
This sequence comes from Cenchrus americanus, assembly GCA_947561735.1. NCBI lineage: Eukaryota > Viridiplantae > Streptophyta > Magnoliopsida > Poales > Poaceae > Cenchrus > Cenchrus americanus. The sequence goes on from OX387242.1 coordinate 198,616,933, forward strand.
TGATGTTACTTATGTCGTTTAGTACTTTATTTCCGCTGTGTTTCAAACTCTGAACTATTTACCTTTATGCAAAAGACTTGGTTTGTAATAATGAATCTTTGAAGGATGTTATATAATAACTTGTGACTTGTTTACCTCTGGACTCGCCTTCGTGTGAGTTTGTTGTACAAATGTCGATCCTGTGATGTAAGTGATTTACCGGGTCCGACCCGGCAGAGACGACTGGTTACTTCTATATTATTGCTTAATGGCCAAGAGGAGTGGTTTAGGCAATAATATGGAATTAATTTGAGCGGTTCTGTCACATTATTGCTCTCTCTGAAACTGGTCGTGAGTCCTTTCCTGATCACGTCCTCAAACATTTATGTGCTGGACATGATTTTCTTTGGCACACTATGGCTCCCCATGGCAGATCAGGTGGGATCTTGCTTGGGGTGGATCTTAGTGTGTTTTATATTGGTGCCATCGATGAGGGGGATTTTTATGTCAAATTCACCCTTAGATACAAGTCAACTGACTTCAAGTTTGTCCTTTATTCTATTTATGGACCGGCCCAATCACAAAACAAAGGTGCGTTTCTTGCCGAACTAGCTAATACCTGCTCAAAGGAGAACCTTCCTTTTCTCATTGGCGGGGATTTTAATATTATGCGAAAACCTGAGGACAAAAGCTGTGGAGATTTTGATACTAAATGGCCTTCCCTTTTAAATGCTGTCATTGAGTCCCTTGATCTTAGGGAAATTGTCATGACAGGTCACCGGTATACTTGGGCGGGTGCGGGGGATAATCCGACTTATGAAAAGCTTGATAGAATTTTAGCTAGTACGGATTGGGAAATTAATTTCCCCTTGGCCAAGGTCGAAGCTAGAGACCGGAACATATCAGATCATACTCCACTAGTTGTGTCCACAGGCGCTTCCACTCACCAGTCCGGATCCAGACCTTTTCATTTTGAGAGGGAATGGCTCCTAAAGGAGGGTTTTACGATATGGTTGCAAATATTTGGCGATCAAAGAACTCTGGATCTTCTCCACTACAGCCGTGGCAGTCCAAGATCTGCAGACTAAGGCAACATCTAAGAGGCTGGGCATCTAATATGGCGGGCTCCTATAAAAAGGAGAAAATTACTCTTCTGGCCCTTCTGCAGGATCTTGATAAAAAGCAGAAATTGATAGGCTATCTGATCATGAGATCGATTTAAAGCACTATCTTAAAGAGCGGCTAGTTTCGCTTTTGAGGGAGGAAGAGCTTAAGTGGTATGAAAGAGGTAAGGTCAAAACTCTCTTGGAAGGGGATGCTAATGCAAGGTTCTTTCACCTTGTTGCCAATGGAAAACACCGTAAGCAGCATATTTATAGGCTTGAGGATGACAATGGTGTTGTTGTTAGTTCTGACCGTCTTAAATTCCACATCACGAATTATTACAAACATTTGTTCGGGGTCCCAGAACAGACGGAAATCACCTTGATGGAGGATCAGATTCATGATATTCCACAAATATCCCATGACGAAAATGAGATCCTCATTGCCGAATTCACTGAAAATGAGGTGAGAGAGGCAGTCTTCCAAATGGAGCATAATAAGGCTCATGGACCAAATGGCTTCCCAGCTGAATTCTATCAAGTGTTCTGGGGGTGATCAAAGATGACCTTTTGGCTATGTTCCATGATTTCCACAAGGACACTCTTGACCTCTTTAGCCTCAACTTTGGGATCATTAGTTTAATTCCAAAAATTGAGAATGCCACTAAGATTCAGCAATATAGACCTATTTGTGTCCTCAACATTAGTTTCAATATTTTTACTAAAGTTGGAACTAACAGGCTGAATAAAGTAGCAAGGACGGTGGTGAGCCCAACACAAACTGCCTTCATGCCTGGTAGGAATATCATGGAAGGTGTTGTTATTCTACACGAGACCATCCATGAACTTCATACCAAAAAATCTAATGGAGTTATTTTTAAGATTGACTTTGAAAAGGCCTATGATAAGGTTAAGTGGTCATTCCTCCAGCAGACTTTATGCATGAAAGTCTTCTCACCTAAATGGAGTAGATGGATCCAAAACATGGTTTCGGGAGGGAGTGTGGGAATCAAAGTTAATGATGACATTGGACTATACTTCCAAATGAAATGGGGGCTCAGACAAGGGGATCCTATGTCCCCTATCTTATTTAACATTGTCGCTGACATGCTAGCCCTGCTCATTAATCGAGCGAAAATAGATGGGCAAATTAGAGGGGTGTTACCCCATCTAGTTGATGATGGTATGTCTATCTTACAATACGCAAACGACATCATAATCTTTCTAGACCATGACCTTGAGCAAGCTAAAAATCTTAAGCTCCTTTTATGTGACTTTGAGCAGCTTTCGGGGCTGAAGATTAATTTCCACAAGAGTGAAGTCTTCTGCTATGGTGCGGCCAGAGAGATGGAATCTTCCTATACTTCTCTCTTTGGTTGTAATTCGGGAGATTACCCTTTCAGATATTTAGGTATCCCGATGCACCATCGACAACTCCTAAATTCCGAATGGAGTAAAGTCAAAGAACACTTCCAGAAAAAGCTCTCGTGTTGGAAAGCAAAATATCTATCCTATGGGGGAGGTTGGTCTTGCTAAATTCGGTGTTAAGTAGCCTACCCATGTTCATGATGTTCTTTTTTGAAGTCCCTAAGGGAGTTCTTAAAAACCTGGATCATTTCAGATCTAGATTTTTTTGGCAAGGTTCTGCTATTAAGCACAAATATAGGCTTGCCAAATGGAACATCTTGTGTCGCCCCAAAGATCAGGGTGACCTTGGGATTTTAAACCTACAGCTACAAAACAAATGCCTGTTGGCAAAGTGGTTAGTGAACCTCTTGAACACTGATGGGACTTGGCAATCATTGCTAAGGAACAAATATTTGAGAACCAAAACCCTCACGCAAGTATCATCAAAACCAAATGACTCTCACTTTTGGAGAGGACTCATGCGTATTAAAGATGAGGTTCTGTCTAACGATTCTTTCATTATTAAAGATGGAACCGACACGAGATTTTGGGATGATACGTGGATAGGGGATAAGCCGCTCAAAGATACTTACCCATCCTTATACCATATAGCGCGAGATAAGCATGTCACGGTTTCTAAGGCGTTATCATCTAGGCCCCTTAATATTTCTTTCAGGCGGTCGTTGGTGGATAATAACCTAAGCTATTGGCTTCACCTAGTAGCTCGGGTCTCTAATGTTGTTCTGGTGGATGATGAGGATTATTTTAAATGGCGGCTGACAAAAAGTGGTTTTTTCACTGTTCGGTCATTGTATCTGCATGACATAGATACGTGTTAACACCAAAATTTGGTACAGGAGAGAGTCTGATTTGTGGACCTGATTTGGTAAAAGATCTCGTCTGGTGGAAGAAGATTTCTTCAGAAGATTCGGCAGAAGAGCTTGCGGTCGGCAGTTTCCTTCCGTTCGGCAAAGGGACTTCTTGCACTGATTTTGCGGGATTGCGTGGTAACGTGGCCCGAGCGGAAGGGATGAATGGATGGATAAGCATTCGCACTTGGGCGATAAATTAGGTATCAAATATTGTGCTCGTAGTCCACCAGGAGTCATGTCGCGACAGGGTATAAATATGAACCCCGGATGTATGTAATTGTAATCGAAAACATCCTCATAACAAACCGGCTTTACGCCAAACTCTCGGGTCCTTTAGTCGTGTCGTCGAGTTCTTCGAGAGGGTTCATCGATCCGTCGACCTCCGTAAGTACCAACAACCTTGTATCATGTCTAGTATCATGCGGTGGATTTAGATCGTGATGCAAGTAGTCTTGTTACCATGCTTAGTATAATGCGGTGGATTTAAGCTTGGTTCAGGAGGGTTTCATGTTAGATCATGAGCCATGCGGTGGGCTAAGATCTAGCTTGGAGCTAGTTATCGGCTCTATTGGTTTTTGGCAAGATCCAAAAGATTCATTAAGTTACCCCGTGTTGCTTTGAGTTTTTACTTTATGTTTAAATTCATGTAAGATTCTTTTACCCGCTTTAGATTGATTTGGATCGGCTTTAGCTCGTTTGGTGATCTTCGCATCATACTTTCTCATCTTGCTTCAAAAGGCACGTGGATCACGTGTTTTCCAAACAGCCGAAACCAAACCAATCTAGGTTGTCACGTGTTGCGGGTTCAAGCTTGTTAATCTTGTGTAAACCTTGACAGAATCAAGTATCATGCGGTAGATACAGGTTTTTGGGTTGTCTTAGAGCTAATCATCCGGTGGATTAGATCTTTAATTCAATCCGATAGGTTTATCATCTTTGGCAATGTTTGTTCCTTCTCCATGGACCCCGATTTGGCTGTTCAGCCGTATTCGGTTATGCTTTCACAAGTAAAACATGTTTATAAGTTATGTTTTAAACAACATGTGCTTTTAGCTTTCCATATTTAGATTGTATCATGCGGTGGATAGATCTATTTGTGGTTGGTGATGTGATTTCAAACAAGTTGTATCATGCGGTGGATAAACTTGTTTGGTCTCATGCTTGACGGGTTTTGAAGTACCTAGACATGCGGTAGACTAGTGCTTTGGGCCTATGCATGCTTCTTCATTACATGCTTCTAATCATGCTTTGCTTTATTTATTGTTTATTGTTGTTTATTCTCGAGGGTCGGTTATGGACTCGTGCGCATGCAATTTTGTCCAAACAAAGACCGGTCTATCGTCATGCTTGCGTCATCCATTCGGCTATGTTCTATTTTACATTTTAAAGCTCCCGAATGGTTTCTAACTTGGCGGCAGATAGCTTCTCATAGCTATATGTCATCTTACATGGCTTTCTAGCCGTAAATATGGAACTGTCTGGTACTACCCGACAAGTTCCAAGCTTTGGTATTTAACTACTTTGTCTTTTGTTAATTTTCAAGGAAAATTGAATGGCACGCTTTGGAATCTGCTCGTGTGTGAAGCTAGCTTGTTCGGCTTACTGTGTGCTTGACGCAGGGTGCGGATTTTGCATCAACACACTTTTTGGCACGCCCAGTGGGACCTCTATAGCTGAAATCAAGATGCCTGAGATCGTCGACGTTATGGACGTCACCATTGATGAACTATCTCCAGAGCAACTGCAATAGTTGAAAGACGCAACCGACCAATTCCAGATGAAGTGCTTGATGTCGTTCAAGAAGAACAGAAGTGGCGTTCCATACCTTAAATCTGAAATGCCCAGGGTTCTGTTGCCAGGGGAATCTGACGCCACATCCTTTCAAGAGAAAGAAGAGATTCTGCAGGCTTTTCGGGATACTGCGGAAACTGTGATGGGCAAGCATCATACGGCCTTCTTGGGCGTGTTCAAGCAGATGATGGTTGGCGTGTTTGGCCCAGGCATGGAAAAGGTATTCAGTCGAGTATCCCCTCAAGGATATTATACGGAGGTCGGAGAGACCAGCTCTGCTCAACCAACAGGAGCTCAACCACGATTGCAGAGCCAGCCAGTCCAGCCTCCTCTACAAAGCGTTGGGAGCCAGCCAATCCAGCCTCCTCCACAAAGCGCTGGAAGTCAGCCAATGCAACCTCCTCTACGAGTCGCGGGGGGACAGCCAGTCCAGCCACCTCTACAAGGCAATGCAGGTCAACCAGTTCAACAGCCAAACCCATATCAGCCTACGTATGGGGAAATGGCATTCGGCTCGTCTGGAGTACCGCCCAATTCCACATACAAGATAGCTCCAGTCAGTAACAGGTTGCAGAGAAACATGTACGGTGGGGGTTACCACGAGGTCATGGATTAAGGCGCTATTGATGCTCTCCCGAATCCTGGGTACGACACAACTGCAGGAGTGTAGGAAGATGATATTCTGGTTCAGAAGATGGCCGATCTGATGCAAAATCAATTCGGCCTCAAGCCTAAAATGCAAGGAACAGCTTACATGCCTCCCTTCCCGGAATGGTACTACAGAGTGATCCTGCCGCCAAGGGTGAAGCCTCCTACGGAGTTTACGAAGTTCTCTAGGCAGGACGATACAAGCACGGTGGAGCACATTGCTCGTTATTTGATGCAGTGGAGAGGCCTCAACTGATGAGGCGTTCAGGGTTAGATATTTCCCTCTGTCATTGACGGGCTCGACGTTCCAATGGTTTACTTCTTTGCCTCCCCAGTCAGTTGGCACATGGAGGGAGTTAGAACAAAAGTTCCACGCCCATTACTTCAGTGGTATCACAGAGAAGAAACTGATCGATCTGACTACTTTAAAACAGAGGCACAATGAGACGCCTCTGGAGTTCCTCAGAAGATTCAGGGAAGTCAAGGGCATGTGCTTCTCTTTGACTCTACCAGATGATCAGTTGGCTGATATGGCCGTTGCAGGAATGTTGCCGGCTGTACGGGAGAAGTTATTTGGTATGGAATTTGACAACCTAGGTCAATTGTCTCAAAAGCTGTCACTGATGAGCAACCAGGCCTATGGGTTCAAGAAGGACACCAGATTCAACAAGCACCACGACATAGCTGACATATATAATCAGTTCCTCGAGAAGGCTGACCAGGTGGAAGATTCTAATGATGATGAGGAAGTGGCCGCCGCTGAGATTATGTGGGGCAAGGAGCCTTTGACTGTGAACCAGCGGTGGATCAAGCAAACCAAGGGCACATATGACTTCGACGTCACCAAAGCTTACAAGCTTTTCGAGTTCTTGGTAAAAGAAGGCCGAATCAAACTTCCTGAAGGGCATTCCATGCTTCGGCCCGATGGGGTTAAAGAGAAACGTTACTGCGGCTTCCATGATAGAAACTCTCACTCCATCAATGACTGCAGGATCTTCAGGATGAGGATCCAAAAGGCTATCCAGGAAGGACACCTGAAATTTGACAATAAGATGAAACTGGATGGCCATCCTTTCCCTCAAAATATGGTTGGCTTTTCTGTCAATATGTTGACTACTGAGGAGAAGGGGAAGGTCAAGGTCAAGGTCCTGACGTCAGCTAGAGCAAAACAAGGTGGAGCAGTGGATCCAACGCGACAAGTGATGTTGGAACAAGTCCACGGAGAAGCCCCTCGTGTCCTCAAGAGCCATGTTGAAGTTGGGGAATCATCCAGGACCAAGCCCAGGGTCACCACGCACATCCTCCTCAACAAATGGCAGCGTCAGCAGGAGAAAGAACGCTACCAGAGGCGAAGACACGAGGAGGAGAGGCGCAGGTTTGAGGAAGAAGCGCGCAAGAAAGAACTAGAACAATACACGCGGGAACAAGAGTGTGCACATTGGGGTGCGCATTCTTCAGACACTGCTGGAACGAGGGTTTGAAGCTCCCCACATTGAGGAACAACCCTGAGTGCAGCGACAAGTACTCTGAATATAGGCAGGAGACTGTCCATCACCGATCCGTCCATGAGAGAATTGGAAGGATGCATCCTAATGACGATCGGCGTCAAAAAATAATTGAGGTCATTGATCACCCCAGGAAGAGGCAAGCTGACCAGAGATGGGTTGATCAGGAGGAAGAAGAACGTGAGTACATCTGGCAAGAAGGGCAGTGGTGCCCGCCTGGCTTGAGGAAAAGCCAAAAGAGAAGGGTTCAGCGCTCGAGGAACCGGGAATTGAAGCAGGCGGGGATCCAGAGAAAGCAAGTGTGGCGCCCAAAAGACAAGCCTGAAGGATCGGGCCGTTCGGCTTCAGCATGCATGGTATACTTTTTGCCGAATGAGTTCATGGCTCCCGCTAACCAAGTTGTGCAGGAAAAAACGTCTCTGGACATCAACGATGATGAACAGCTTGGGGGATTGATGGCGCAATTGGTGTTGGCCAAGCAGGCCACCTTCGACAAACCGGCCAAGAATCGACACATGAGGCCGTTGTACTTGAAAGGATGCGTCAATGGCAAGCCATTGACCAAGATGTTTGTTGATGGGGGAGCTACGGTCAACGTGATGCCATACACTACCTTCAGGAAGCTTGGCATGGGCCCCGGGGATTTGACACCAATGAGCATAATTCTGAATGATTTTACTGGAAATCCTTCAGATACTAAGGGCTGCGTGCACGTGGACTTGATGATTGGGTCCAAGACATTGCTCACGACTTTCTTTGTCATCGAAGGCAAAGGAGCCTATAGCTTACTGCTTGGGCGGGACTAGATCCATGCCAACTGCTGCATCCCATCTACCATGCATCAACAGCTCGTTCAGTGGGTAGATGACGATATTGAAGTGGTCCAAGCAGATGATTCAGTGAGCGTTGCAAACGTTGAGCCAACTTTCTAGGAATATCAAGGCATTGATTGTTTCTCAGGAAAAGACTGGGGTGAAGGTCCTGTTGAACCTGTCAGCAGTGACCAACAACCGATTCAAGCAGTCGGCTCTTATAGTAATTTTTAATGGACAATCCAGTGGATGGAACTGATGGAAAGTTAGGGCGAGGATTCATGTCGGCTGACAAACTGGAGGGAGTTGATATTGGAAACGGTGACAAGCTGAAGCGTTCCCTCATCAGAGGTGACTAAATGTGACACAAATGCCAGTCCCAGGAGGCTGGTAACACATTTATTACAACAGGTGGAATCAGTCTTTTACATCACGGCGACACAAAGGGCATGGTAGTGCCAACGCTACAAGGAACAACACAAACGCTAACGACCACACTACAATAGCAAAGGCTTCCATAGCCTCCTCAGAGTACCACACCATGGAAGCTTTCGGTAGGGCCCTGGGTACACAGGCACGGTTGGGTGTAGGGCACGACCTACTCAACGTCTTCGGGAATGTAATCGGGATCCTCCTCTGTAAAATAGTTAGCAAAACAAGGGTGAGCACATATGTACTCAGCAAATCCAACCCCACCCACGGAGGGGCTTATCAGCAGAATCATGCATAAGGTATAACAAGGATCAGGTTAAGGTTCACTTTGCAAACTTACACATGCAGGGGTTCATTTCAAAAAGGTTTTCGCAAATCATTTTTATAACCAAAGTGACTCAACTGTTTTAGGAAAACCACTGTGGATCTACCGGACTTCCCGTCCGTCGTAGTCCAGGCACACAGCCACACACACACATCACCGGAAAACAACTCACACCGGAAAACATCCCATCCCAAACTCTAGTTTTTGTGACCACACCGTGACTCGTCCAATACCGTGGACACGGCTATTCGAATAGGTTTGACACTCCGCAGAGGTTGTACACTTTACCCACAAGTAGGGTACCACCACACGGACACCTTAGTGCCGGCACGGATCCTATCAAAGCCATTACCCACCTTAGCTAACGCTACGAGCCACCACGGAAGCATCCAAGGGGTTATCCCACATAACCAGGGCGTACCTCACACAGAGCGTACCCCTACTCCTTGGTCTCCCGCCGCTCACCCGCACACCAGATGGCAAGTAGATTAACTAGTGGGGTTTATGCTAAGCCGTTGCCACATACAACGGTCGAGTGGTTGTACGATCATTTGGGTCAGGTGAGATGTCACGCAACCCAGTCCTTAACCGACAAGATGGACAACTCCCAACACGCTCAACCACACAGGTACGAGCTCACCCATACTCCTGACACACACGTCCATCCCGTCTACCCGAGTTCTTTACTCATTTTCCAAACATATCCCCTTTTTGTTTTTAAAGCACTCACACATTTTGAAAGCACACACACATTTTTAAAGCACTCGTTTAGGCCAAAACAAGGTTCAATCATAGCAATCAAGGGTGGCTATCCTACCATGTTTTGCAGTAAAACAATATGCAATTTATAAAACGGGTATAGGATATATTTTTAAAACTAGGGCAGAAGCATGCATCAAAGGGGGAGGTTGAACTTGCCGTCTTCGTAGTCTTCGGGGAGTGCCGGCTCGGCGTTCGGGACCTCGGGCTCCTGCTCGCAGTAGTCGGCTTCGATCTCCGGCTCGGGGTACCTTCTTCCGTCTACTCCGTCGGCTATGGCGCATACACAAGCAAGCAAGCAATATTAGCACACATGTTTCCGACCGAGCTCGAGGAGGGGGAAGTGAGTGGGGAAGGGGTACATATAAGTCCTAGGAAAAGGGGGGGGGGTTGGCATAGGGTTTGGTGAGGCCTAACTGGGGAGGCATGGTGTAAATCTGGAAGTAACCGGGAATAGGGTTAATTATGGAATGTTGGGTTAAAGGGGGTTATAGGGCTTAAGGACCTATTAGTTTAAAAGGGGAGGACCTAAACATAACATTTAAACCTAGTTGGGTCTAACTATAATATCCCAGGGGCCTTATTGTGAGGGGCAGGGGTTAGTTTGGTGGGATTCCTTAAAATCTAGAGTTTAATTTGAAAAGGGGGAGAGAGGGATTAGAGAAAAGAGCTAGGTGAGGGAAAAAGGGGAAAGGCAGGGGCCTTTTGGCAAAACAGCCCCCCCTTCATCCCCTACCTCACGAACAGACGGAGAGCGGGGGGGGGGGGGGCGGCCGCGCGGGGCCTCGGTCCGGCGGCCGGGCGGCGTGCTCCCGGGGTCGACGGCGGCCGGGGGTAGGGGAAAAGAAGGAGGAGGGCAAGGGCATTCCATACCCGTGCTCACCTTCGGCTAGAGCGGCGTGAGGCGGCGGATCGGCGGTGGACAGAGGGCGGCGGCGGCGCAAATGGTGGCGGCGCTAATTGGGGCGGCGGTGGAGCAAGGGGGGTCTTGTGCGAGTTCGTGGTGAGGCGTGGTGCCGTGGGGAAGGCCCGGGGCCTATTTATAGGCGGCGCACGGCGGTTCGGGGGAAAGATTTTTCCGGCGAGGGGGGGTCGCCGGCGGGCTCGGGCTTCTTCTCGAAGCCCGGCCGGTCCGTGCGGCGTCGGCGACGCAACGGTTCACACTGCTGCAGGTCAATTCGTGCAGGGAGGAGGTGGACAGGACCCGACGGCGGAGGGGCGACGAGCCGGTCGTCGTGCGCGGTGGCGGCGGCGCACCGGAGGACGCGACGGCTCGGCGGGTCGTCGGGCGGCCGGTGCGAGCAAAGGAAGAGAGGAGGCGGTGGCGTGCTCGGGTGGGTGGAGTGGTCGGCGCGCGGCCACGCGGGCCCGTGCGGCGGGGCAAGGCACGCCGCCGGCCCGGCCGGTCAACGGCGCCGCGGCGGGTTGCGGGTCCGGGGTCAACCCGGTGTCAGGCGCTGGTCGGGGGGCGCGGGGTGCTGGCCGCGCGGGAGGAGGGAGAAGGAAGAGAAGAGAAGAAGAAGAGAAGGGAAAAAGAAAAAGAAAAGAGGGAAGGAAAAAGAAAAGGAAAAGGGAAAAATGAAGGGAAGAAAGGGAAGGAAAAAGGGAAAAGGAAAGGGGAGGGAATTGAAGAAGAGAAAAGGAGAAATAGGGAAAGGGATTTTGGAAAATCCGGAAAATTGTTAGGGAAATTTGGGAAAGGGTTTTGCGGGGTTTTTCCCGGTTTTTCGGGCGTCGGCGCATTTTCCGGGACGGCGGTGATGGCGAGGCAGACCGGTGTCGGGACCACGGCGTGTGCGGGATTCCCGGCCGGTGGCCGACCGCGGCGTTGGGAAGGCGCGCATGGGTGCGGTGCCGGCGGGATTCGCGGCACGCGCGTCGGGGAGAGAGAGAGAGGAAAACAGTGGCTAGGGTTTGAATGGTAATTGAGCTCGGTGGGTCAGTTTTGAAAATACGCATGATTTATTGGGTGATTTATTTAGAGCTAAAAACGCGGGCGTTACAAACCTACCCCACTTAAAATGAATCTCGTCCTCGAGATTCGGCTAGGTTTCGAATAGGTGGGGAAACTCCTTCTTCAGTGCGTCCTCTCGTTCCCACGTAGCCTCTTCTTCCCCGTGCCTCGCTCCACCGGACTCGCACACCCGTACTTCGGTCGTCCTTGTCCGCTTGACCACGGTGTCTAAGATCTTGACGGGCACTTCCTGGTATCTAAGGTCTGGCTGTAGGTCGATGGTCTCTATCGGTACTCGCTTCTCTTCCAGAACCTTCAAGCATCGGCGTAGCTGGGAGATGTGGAACACTGGGTGTATATCTGACATTTCTTCGGGTAGCTCTAGCCGGTATGCTACTGCTCCGACTCTCTTTATTACTTTATATGGTCCGATGTACCGAGGGGCCAATTTCCCGTGTACTTGAAATCTCCGAGTCCCCCGGATGGGTGAAACCTTGAGGTAGACGAAGTCTCCTGGATTGAAGCTCGCTTCACGCCTTTTCTTGTCTGCGTAGCTCTTCTCGTCGGGGCCCGGCAGCTTTCAACTTTTCTCGGATATCAGCTACTCGCTCCTCGGCTTCCTTTATAAGTGCGGGCCCAACCAGGGCACGCTCCCCTACTTCTGACCACATCAGGGGTGTCCTACATTTCCTCCCGTATAGTGCTTCGAATGGCGACATTCCCAGACTTGCTTGGTAGCTGTTGTTGTAGGAAAATTCCGCATATGGCAGGCTCTGCTCCCAATCTTTGCCGTAGGTGAGGACGCATGCTCTCAACATATCCTCCAAAATTTGATTCACCCTTTCGGTCTGTTCGTCTGTCTGTGGGTGGTATGCTGAGCTGAAGTCTAGCTTGGTGCCCATGGCTTTGTGCAGGCTTTTCCAGAACCTAGAGGTGAACTGGGTCCCTCTATCTGAGACTATTCTGCTAGGCACTCCATGCAGCTTCACTATATTTTCTATGTAGAATTTTGCCAACTTCTCTCCGCCATAAGTGGTCCATACGGGTAGAAAGTGAGCGACTTTAGTGAGTCGGTCCACGATCACCCATATGGAGTCATGTCCCTTCTGAGTCCTTGGCAACCCTACTACGAAGTCCATACCTATCTCGTCCCACTTCCATACCGGGATTGGTAAAGGTTGCAACAGTCCTGCAGGCTTCTGATGTTCAGCTTTGATCCTCTGACAAGTGTCACAGTGGGCGACGAACCGTGCAATGTCTGCTTTCATCCCGTTCCACCAATACTTCTGCTTTAAGTCCATGTACATCTTGGTGGATCCCGGGTGAATGGAGTATGCTGAGTTGTGTGCCTCATCCATGATGGTCTGTCGAAAATCTCCACCTTCGGGCACGCATATCCTGTTCTTGTACCACAGGGTGCCTTTGTCATCTACCCTGAAGTCAGGGGCCTTGTTCTCTCCGGTATGCTTGCGGATCTTCATCAGATTTTCATCGGTCTCTTGGGCCTTCCGGATCTTCTCCTCTAGGGTCGGGTGAACACTCAGCTGGCGGATGTAGCCTTGGGGGACGATGTGCACGTTGAGCCGTGCCATCTCCTCTTGCAACTGGGCACTCTTGGGTGCTGCCTTCTCGTAGGTTTTCCGGCTCAGCGCATCTGCTACCACGTTGGCCTTCCCCGGGTGGTAGTGAATCTCTAGGTTATAGTCCTTGACTAGCTCTAGCCATCTTCTCTGCCTTAGGTTCAGGTCGGGCTGGGTGAAGATGTACTTTAGACTCTTGTGGTCTGTGTAGATTTCACACTTGTTCCCGATCAGATAGTGTCTCCAGATCTTCAGGGCATGCACTACGGCTGCAAACTCCAGATCATGGGTGGGATAGTTCTGCTCATGGGGTTTAAGCTGACGGGAGGCGTATGCTACTACCTTCCCATCTTGCATGAGAACACATCCCAACCCTTGTCGGGAGGCGTCGCAATACACGACAAAGTCCCGTTGAATGTCTGGCAGGGTTAGCACTGGGGCTGTGGTCAACCTCTTCTTCAACTCTTGGAAACTTCTTTCACAGGCCTCGGTCCAGTTAAACTTCTTCTCTTTCTTGAGCAGCTCTGTCATGGGCCGGGCGATCTTGGAGAATCCCTCGATAAATCTCCGGTAGTACCCCTGCTAAACCTAGGAAACTCCCGATCTCGCTCACGTTGGTTGGTTGCCGCCGCTTGGAGACTGTCTCAACTTTCCGGGGTCTACAACTTACTCCTTCGCAGTCAATATGTGCCCAAGGAAGGATATTTTCTCTAGCCAAAATTCACACTTGCTGAACTTGGTGTATAGCTTGTGTGCCCTCAATTTTCCCAGCACTACTCGAAGATGTTGTTCGTGCTCCTCCACGCTCTTGGAATAAACAAGTATGTCGTCGATGAAGACCATGACAAACTTGTCCAGCTCTTCCATGAACACCTTATTCATGAGGTTCATGAAGTATGCTGGTGCATTGGTTAGTCCAAAGGACATCACCGTGAACTCATACTGCCCGTAGCGAGTGACAAAGGCGGTCTTGGGGATGTCACTTTCCCTAATCTTGAGCTGGTGGTACCCCGATCTTAGATCCACCTTCGAGAAATACATGGCTCCCTTCAGTTGGTCAAACAGGTCATCTATTCTGGGAAGAGGGTACTTGTTTTTAATAGTGACCTCGTTCAGCGAGCGATAGTCCACACACATCCTCATGCTCATATCCTTCTTCTCCACGAAAAGCACTGGGGCTCCCCATGGTGATGAACTTGGTCTGATGAACCCACTTCGCTGGAGCTCTGCTAGTTGCTTTTTTAGTTCTGCCAACTCAGGGGCTGCCATCCTATAGGGTCTCTTGGCTATGGGAGAGGTTCCAGGGATAAGGTCGATTACGAACTCTATATCCCTGTCTGGTGGCATTCCAGGGAGTTCTTCGGGGAACACATCTGGGTATTCTCGGACTACTGGGACATCTTCTATGGACTTGGCTTCTATGTTGAAAACCATTATATCCGGCCTGTGTCCCCGGGTGTGGCAGGTTACTTGTATCCCGTCCGGATTGGTCGGGTGTACTACTTTATCGGCGCAACTTATGAGGCCATGGTGTTGGCTTAACCACTCCATACCAAGGATCACATCTATCCCCTTGGATTTCGGTACTACCGAGTACTGCTAAGAACTCTACCCCACTTAAAATAATCCTTACCCGGGGGCATCCCAGTTGACACTTAATGTCACCTCCGGGCGTTCGAGTTATGAGGGGTGCTTTGAGTAGTACTGTGGGTATGCTATGCTTTTCCACAAAGTTTGAGGATATGAATGAGTGTGATGCTCCCGAATCGAATAGTATGGTAGCCAAAACTGAGCTGACCAGGAACTCACCGAGTACTACACCTTGTGCTTCCTGTGCCTCCTGCGCATTGATGTGATTCACACCGGGCGCGTCCATACGACCGCCGGGGCTGCCTCATCCGCCGGTTGCTTGGTGTTGTTGCCGAAGTTATTGTTGCTGCGCACTGGCATGCGGTTGGCTCCTGACACAAGCGGCCTTGGCCCGTTCACCGAATTGGAGTAGGTGGTGGGGGTTGGCTTTTTAGCATACGGGCAGTTGGTGATGAAGTGCCCGGTCTCTCGGCAGTTGAAACACACTCGGGAGCTGTTGTTGTTGTTGGTAGTGATCTGGCTGGTGTTGTTCTGTGGGGGCTTCATGGCACTCTGGTTGTAGGAGGGCTTGAACTGGGCTCTGGAGGCTTGCGAGCTCGTGGCTTGGGATTGGGTTCTGTACTGCATAGGAGCTTGGAACCTGGACATGGGGTGTCCAAAGTTTCTCGGCCTCTGGGACCGCTCTTGCTGCTTGGCCCTGTGCTCCATGAACTTGCGCTTGTTTTCCTTCTTTTCTTCGGCCCTTGCTCTCTCCGTGAGTATTGCCATGTTCATGAGGGTGTTAAAGTCCGGGTAAATCTGAGGAGTCAGCAGTGTCCTCAGTTCCGGAGTCAGCCCCTTCTTGAACATCTCTTGCTTTTTGGAGTCTTTATCCACCTCCTCGGGGGCATAGCGTGCCAGCTCTACGAACTGGTACGTGTATTCCTCCACAGACATGTTGCCTTGGAGGAGTTCGCGGAACTCGTCTGCTTTCCGCTTCAGTGTGGCCTCCGGGATGTGGTAGCGGCGGAACTCCTCCACGAATTCTTCCCATGTGATGGCGGAGGGATCCTTGGGCTCGCGGCGCGAGAATTTTCCCACCGGATAGGGGCCGTCCCGGTGAGTTGGTGAGCCGCCGGGGAGAACCTTGTCATGGTCCTCGCGGTGGAGGGGGCTCCGGTTCCCTCAGGATGGCTCTCAGCCAATCGTCAGCGTCCAAAGGATTCACCGACCCGCTAAAGGTGGGCGGCTTAGTCCTGAGGAACTCGATCAGCTTCTCATTCATGCTCATAGCTCGGGGTCTTGGGCGGTTGATGGCATTGAAGATAGCCTCCATCAGGACAGTCTGGTTGGCTAAGACTTATGCCAAGTCAACAGGAGGGGGTGGCGGTGGCAGGACCACGTTCTCTCCTCCATCTTCATTTTGGTTAACCTCCTGGTCGTGGAGACGCTCCCTCCGATCGGCTTGCGATCCCTCAGCGTCCGATCGGTGGGTCCGGACAGGGCGCCTGGAAACCATCTGTAAAGGAACGGGTTTTCTAAGAAGTCTAGTTTTATGTGATGTTCAAGTGGATTATGTCGGATTTCTTTTCGAAAGGGCAGGGTCTACTCCTGCCGGTAAGCACACAACAAGCACATAGCAAACAAGCAAGCACAGATAAGTTTTTATTACAAACCAGCGAGGAGGATACATCCCGACTACGCGGACATACTACACGACTAAGGACTAAGGGCACAACTCGGACCGGTACGGCTTCATTCCCTGGGTCTTGGGCACACTACTCGCGAGGGGAGTTGTCTTCTGGGGTCGAGTGTTCTTCCAGCGGAATGAGCAGCTCGTCATCATTCCCGCCTTCGGGGTTACCGTTTTCCTGAGGCTGTGCTGCGGCTTCTGTTGGGGGCTCGGTGACTACTGGTGGTGCTGGCGGGACTTCTATAGTTCCTCCCCATCCTACTAGGGGTGTTCCCAGCAGGACTTGAGCTTCTCCAATGGCTGGAACAGGTGTTCCGCCGTTGGTCCATTCTTGCATGCGTTGGTCCTGGATTCTCCTGAGGCTTTCCTGGGCAACGGCTTCACTGCTTATGGCTGCTGCGGTCCTTGCTTCAGCTTGAGCCACTCGGACTTGGTGCATCCTCACTGTGACTTCAGCTTGTTCGGCCCGACTGATTTGTTCCCTCAAGTGCCTGGCCTGGTCATCAAAGAGCTTGTCCAGGGAGACAAGGTAGGCGACTACGTGGTACAGCAGGTCTTCTTGGTGGCGACGTCGTTCCAGGTTCCTCATGCGGGCTTGCCAAACTGGGGTTCTGATGGCGGGAGGGAAGTATCTCATCGGTGTGGGGACGAGGTGTTCCTCGTAGATCCGGCACAGGTAGCGGAGGGCTTTTCTGAGGGCCAAAGGATAGGTGTCTCGGTGTCGGAACCCTGTGGCGATCACGCGCCACGACTCGATGTTGGTGTGGTGGTTGCTTCTAGCGACGGAGAGGACCACTCTACAGCGAAGAGTACCGAGTTGCTCGTACTCCCTGCTGTAGTACCTAGGGCGCTCAGTGATACCGAGGCGCTCCAGGGAGTTGATGAGCAGGCGAGCAAAACCAGGCTCCTCCTGGCACACGCCTTGGGTCCATCCATCTTCCGCCATCTGAAAACAAGGATAGAGTTTGAACAGGTTGTGGTGGGGTACAAGAGACGGATAACTTTATTTAGTAGGAAGGTTGGGGTACATCCTTCGGGGTACACTTATTATTGCTAGGACTCGATTCCTGGCCTAAACACCCTAGTCTTCATGGTGATTCTGCCTCTAGCTGGATACTGCGCTTCTTCAGTGGAAGATCTTGCTCCAGTATCTCATCTTCAGTCTGGGTCCCTTTGTCCCAGTGGGTTTCTTCGGGTTCATCTTCTTCTCGCTCTCGGCTCCTTCATCTCTCGCTTCTTCGCTCCCTTAGTTCATCCCATAGCTGTTTGTGGAACATCTCCGATCGTTCCTTTTCCCTGAGGTAATCTTGCCTCATGTTGTGCAGCTCGACTTCTGCTATGATGGTCTTTACCCTTTCTAGTTCTATCCTCTGTTCTGCTCTTTCCGCTCTGTCAATCTGGCTTTGCTTCGATTCTTTGGGCTTGCTCCTGATAAAGGTGGTCTAGGCCTCTGAGGTATATGGACAGGTGGGAAACTGCCTCTTCTAAGTCTTCTTCTTCTTGTTCTAGTCCTCTCATGCGAGCAATCCACGAGCGTCCTCTTCCCTCCGGAGGGTGGAAAGAATCCCATTGGAGTCCTTCGGAGGTGCTTGTCTATAAACCACTCGTAGGCGTCGCAGGGCCTTCCGAGCGGCCTTGGGGTAGGTGTCGGCAAAGCGAAAACCAGTGGCAGAGACGAACCATGGCTCTATGTCGGGGTAAAGCGTGCTTCTTCCCACAAAGATCAGCAGCTTACACCGAGGGGTGCCATAGCGTTCGTACTCCCGGTAGACGAACTCTGGCGGATCCCTTACTCCGACGCGCTCTAGGCTGAGTAGCAACAGGTTAGGGAGGCCAGGCTGGACGGGGCAAATTCCTCCGTTCCACTCGGGGTTAGCCATCTGGAAACAGGCAGGAATCAAAGTAGGGATTTGGGAAAAGGTGAGCTTAGCAAAGTAAAGGTTAGAGAGGGCCAGAGGAGGTCTCGTATCCTAGGGGTCATGTCCTACGGCCAACCTGCGGCTCTGATACCACCTGAAGCGTCCCCTCATCAGAGGTGACTAAATGTGACACAAATACCAGTCCCAGGAGGCTGGTAACACATTTATTACAACAGGTGGAATCAGTCTTTTACATCATGGCGACACAAAGGGCACGGTAGTGCCAACGCTACAAGGAACAACACAAACGCTAACGACCACACTACAATAGCAAAGGCTTCCATAGCCTCCTCAGAGTACCACACCATGGAAGCTTTCGGTAGGGCCCTGGGTACACAGGCACGGTTGGGTGTAGGGCACGACCTACTCAACGTCTTCGGGAATGTAATCGGTATCCTCCTCTGTAAAATAGTTAGCAAAACAAGGGTGAGCACATACATACTCAGCAAATCCAACCCCACCCACGGAGGGGCTTATCAGCAGAATCATGCATAAGGTATAACAAGGATCAGGTTAAGGTTCACTTTGCAAACTTACACATGAAGGGGTTCATTTCAAAAAGGTTTTCACAAATCATTTTTATAACCAAAGTGACTCAACTGTTTTAGGAAAACCACTGTGGATCTACCGGACTTCCCGTCCGTCGTAGTCCGGGCACACAGCCACACACACACATCACCGGAAAACAACTCACACCGGAAAACATCTCATCCCAAACTCTAGTTTTTGTGACCACACCGTAACTCGTCCAATACCGTGGACACGGCTATTCGAATAGGTTTGACACTCCGCAGAGGTTGTACACTTTACCCACAAGTAGGGTACCGCCACACAGACACCTTAGTGCCGGCACGGATCCTATCAAAGCCATTACCCACCTTAGCTAACGCTACGAGCCACCACGGAAGCAACCAAGGGGTTATCCCACATAACCAGGGCGTACCTCACACAGAGCGTACCCCTACTCCTTGGTCTCCCGCCGCTCACCCGCACACCAGATGGCAAGTAGATTAACTAGTGGGGTTTATGCTAAGCCGTTGCCACATACAACGGTCGAGTGGTTGTATGATCATTTGGGTCAGGTGAGATGTCACGCAACCCGGTCCTTAACCGACAAGATGGACAACTCCCAACACGCTCAACCACACAGGTACGAGCTCACCCATACTCCTGACACACACGTCCATCCCGTCTACCCAGTTCTTTACTCATTTTCCAAACATATCCCCTTTTTGTTTTTAAAGCACTCACACATTTTGAAAGCACACACACATTTTTAAAGCACTCGTTTAGGCCAAATCAAGGTTCAATCATAGCAATCAAGGGTGGCTATCCTACCATATTTTGCAGTAAAACAATATGCAATTTATAAAACGGGTATAGGATATATTTTTAAAACTAGGGCAGAAGCATGCATCAAAGGGGGAGGTTGAACTTGCTGTCTTCGTAGTCTTCGGGGAGTGCCGGCTCGGCATTCGGGACCTCGGGCTCCTGCTCGCAGTAGTCGGCTTCGATCTCTGGCTCGGGGTACCTTCCTCCGTCTACTCCGTCGGCTATGGCGCATACACAAGCAAGCAAGCAATATTAGCACACATGTTTCCGGCCGAGCTCGAGGAGGGGGAAGTGAGCGGGGAAGGGGTATATATAAGTCCTGGGAAAAGGGGGGTTGGTGTAGGGTTTGGTGAGGCCTAACTGGGGAGGCATGGTGTAAATCTGGAAGTAACCGGGAATAGGGTTAATTATGGAATGTTGGGTTAAAGGGGGTTATAGGGGTTAAGGACCTATTAGTTTAAAAGGGGAGGACCTAAACATAACATTTAAACCTAGTTGGGTCTAAC
Organism: Cenchrus americanus; assembly: GCA_947561735.1. Classification (NCBI taxonomy): domain Eukaryota; kingdom Viridiplantae; phylum Streptophyta; class Magnoliopsida; order Poales; family Poaceae; genus Cenchrus; species Cenchrus americanus. The sequence goes on from OX387242.1 coordinate 198,637,119, forward strand.
TATAATATCCCAGGGGCCTTATTGTGAGGGGCAGGGGTTAGTTTGGTGGGATTCCTTAAAATCTAGGGTTTAATTTGAAAAGGGGGAGAGAGGGATTAGAGAAAAGAGCTAGGTGAGGGAAAAAGGGGAAAGGCAGGGGGCCTTTTGGCAAAACAGCCCCCCCCCCCCCTTCATCCCCTACCTCACGAACAGACAGAGGCAGGGGGAGGGCGGCCGCGCGGGCCTCGGTCCGGCGGCCAGGCGGCGTGCTCCCCGGGGTCGACGGCGGCGGGGGTAGGGGGGAAAAGAAGGAGGAGGGCAAGGGCATTCCATACCCGTGCTCACCTTCGGCTAGAGCGGCGTGAGGCGGCGGATCGGCGGTGGACAGAGGGCGGCGGCGGCGCAAATGGTGGCGGCGCTAATTGGGGCGGCGGTGGAGCAAGGGGGGGTCTTGTGCGAGTTCGTGGTGAGGCGTGGTGCCGTGGGGAAGGCCCGGGGCCTATTTATAGGCGACGCACGGCGGTTCGGGGGAAAGATTTTTCCGGCGAGGGGGAGTCGCCGGCAGGCTCGGGCTTCTTCTCGAAGCCCGGCCGGTCCGTGCGGCGTCGGCGACGCGACGGTTCACACCGCCGCGGTCCGACCCGCGCGAGGAGGAGGTGGACAGGACCCGACGGCGGAGGGGCGACGAGCGGTCGTCGTGCGCGGTGGCGGCGGCCTAGCGGACGCGACGGCTTGGCGGGTCGTCGGGCGGCGGTCCGAGCGGAAGAGAGGAGGCGGTGGCGTGCTCGGGTGGGTGGCGTGGTCGGCGCGCGGCCACGCGGGCCCGTGCGGCGGGGCAAGGCACGGCTGCCGGCCCGGCCGGTCAACGGCGCCGCGGCGGGTTGCGGGCCGGTGTCAACCCGGTGTCAGGCGCTGGTCGGGGGGCGCGGGGTGCTGGCCGCGCGGGAGGAGGGAGAAGGAAGAGAAGAGAAGAAGAAGAGAAGGGAAAAAGAAAAAGAAAAGAGGGAAGGAAAAAAAAGGAAAAGGGAAAAACGAAGGGAAGAAAGGGAAGGAAAAAGGGAAAAAGGAAAGGGGAGGGAATTGAAGAAGAGAAAAGGAGAAATAGGGAAAGGGATTTTGGAAAATCCGGAAAATTGTTAGGGAAATTTGGGAAAGGGTTTTGCGGGGTTTTTCCCGGTTTTTCGGGCGTCGGCGCATTTTCCGGGACGGCGGTGATGGCGAGGCAGACCGGTCGTCGGGACCGCGGCATGTGCGGGATTTCCGGCCGGTGGCCGACCGCGGCGTTCGGAAGGCACGCATGGGTGCGGTGCCGGCGGGATTCGCGGCACGCGCGTCGGGGAGAGAGAGAGGAAAACAGTGGCTAGGGTTTGAATGGTAATTGAGCTCGGCGGGTCAGTTTTGAAAATACGCATGATTTATTGGGTGATTTATTTAGAGCTAAAAACGCGGGCGTTACACAAGCCAAGGCCGACATTTATCAACGCTAACTTGGAATCGGATTTCAGAGAAGAGTTAATCAAGCTGTTAAAAGAATATAAAGATTGCTTCGCTTGGGATTATTCGAAGATGCCTGGTTTAGATTGTTCTATTGTTGAGCATCGGTTGCCAATTAAGCCTGGTTTTAGACCCTATAAGCAACCTCCCCGAAAAATCTACAAAGACGAAGTATTGGCCGATGTGAAAAAGGAAGTTGAGAGATTACTTGATGCAAACTTCATTCGGCCGTGCAGGTATGCGGAGTGGATCTCTAACATCGTCCCTATCTACAAGAAAAATGGGAAGATGAGGGTTTGCATAGATTTCAGAGATTTGAATAGAGCTACTCCCATGGATGGATACCCAATGCCTGTTGCCGATTTGTTGGTTGATGCCGCTGCTGGACATAGGGTTATTACTTTTATGGATGGTAATGCAGGGTACAACCAAATATTTATGGCGATGGAAGACATATCAAAGACAGCCTTCAGGTGTCCTGGTCATATAGGCCTGTTTGAGTGGATAGTCATGACATTTGGGTTGAAAAACGCCGGTGCAACTTATCAGCGAGCCATGAATTATATTTTTCATGAGTTGATCGGCAAAATTGTTGAAATTTACATTGATGATGTCGTGATCAAGTCTGTGAATCGTGACTCACACTTGGAGGATGTAAAGAGAACCCTGGAATGCACCCGAAAGCATGGGTTGAAGATGAATCCGAACAAGTGTGCTTTTGGAGTATCAGCTGGAGAGTTCTTGGGATTTCTGGTACACGAAGGGGGGATTGAAGTTGGCAAGAAAAGTATGAAAGCTATTGATGAAGTTGTCCCTCCAACCAATCTCAAGGAATTGCAATCGCTGCTTGGGAAGATCAATTTTGTGAGAAGGTTCATTTCAAATCTGTCGCAAAAGGTTTTGCCCTTTTCTCCATTTTTGAAGCTCAAGAAGGACCAAAAGTTCATATGGGGTGACGAACAACAAAAGGCTTTTGATGAAATCAAGCAATATATGATGGAACCACCGGTGTTGGTGCCTCCGCAGATGAACAAGCCTTTCAAGCTGTACGTGGCGGCCGATACCCAAACCATTGGATCAGCCCTTATACAAGAATTTGAAGGAAAGGAGCGGGTAGTAGCGTACCTTAGCCGAAAATTACTTGATCCTGAGACCAGGTATTCGGCTGCAGAAAAGCTGTGCTTATGTGTGTACTACTCGTGTAAAAAGTTTCGGCACTACTTGTTGAATGCCGAATGCGTTGTATACTCCAAGTTTGATGTAATAAAGCATATGTTATCCATGCCAATTTTGAATGGAAGGATTTGCAAGTGGATCTTAGCTTTATCTGAGTTTGAGTTGAAGTTCGAATCGGCAAAAGCTATAAAAGGTCAGATTATTGCCGATTTTATAACTGAGCATCGTGATCCATCGATTGATTTGCTTGAAATTACTCCTTGGGCTTTGTTCTTTGATGGATCATCATGTGGTAAAGGTGGGGGAGTAGGGATTCTATTAATTTCACCCAGGGGCGAGATGTTTGAGTTTGCTATCCCTATTCAGCCCATTGTTACAAGCAATCAAGCTGAGTACGAGGCATTGCTTAGAGGGCTTCAATATCTGAAGGAGGCCGGGGCTGTTTCAGTTAAAATTTATGGAGATTCGGAGCTGGTTATAAAACAATTGAATGACCAATATGAGTGCAAAAGTGATGCCCTGAGGAATTACTACGAGGAATGCAGGGAAATCTTAAAGAGTTTTCAGTTAGTAATTCTACAGCATATTCCTAGAGAACACAATGAAGAGGCAAACAGGTTGGCTCAAAGTGCTTCAGGCTATAGAGAAAATCAAGAAGCGTTTGCCATGGAGGTGTGTGCTTTCGGAGGGGATCTCGCAGAGGATGATTGGAGAAAGGAAATCATTGATTATTTGGAAGATCCATCCCGAAAAGTTTCTAGGAAGCTCAGGTACAAAGCCATAAAATTTGTTCTTCTGGATGGAAGTCTATTCTACAAATCATTGGATGGGGTGTTGCTGCGATGCCTGGGTCCAGAAGAAGCAAAGAAGATGATGAGTGAGGTGCATGATGGGATATGTGGAGCACATCAATCGGCCTATCGTATGAAATGGGTTATTAGGCAAGCTGGATGTTTTTGGCCGACGATGTTGGAGGATTGCTTTGAGTATTACAAGGGGTGTCAAGACTGTTAGAAGTTTGGAAATATTCAAAGGGTCCCAGCGTCAACACTGAATCCCATTATCAAGCCATGGCCATTGAGAGGCTGGGGTATAGACTTGATTGGCCAGATTAACCCACCATCTAGCAAGGGGCATAAATTTGTGCTTTTAGCAACTGATTACTTCACCAAATGGGTCGAAGCAATTCCACTGAAGAAAGTAACATCAGAGAACATGGTTGAGTTTGTTAAGGAACACATCATCTATAGGTTTGGAATTCCTCAAACAATCACAACTGATCAAGGAGCCCAGTTTGTGTCCTTGGAGTTCAGGGAGTTTGCCGAAAGCATGGGGATCAAATTGTTTAATTCTTCTCCCTATTATGCCTAGGATAATGGTCAGGCAGAGGCTTCTAACAAGATCATGATCAAACTTATACAAAAGAAGATCGACCAGAAGCCAAAGAGGTGGCATTCGGTACTCAATGAAGCCTTATGGGCTTACCGAATGGCTCCTCATGGGGCTATGAAGACTTCTCTTTATGAATTGGTTTATGGGCACCATGCTGTTTTGCCTTGGGAAATGCAATCAGATTCTAGGAGAGTGGTTTTACAAAAAGACTTATGCTCCAAATATTATAGTGGCTTAATGATGGATGAATTAGAAGACTTGCATATGATTCGTCTTAGAGCCTTGGAAAACATTGAAAAGAACAAGCTGCGAGTTGCTAAATATTACAACAAGAAAGTAAAGGTCAGGCAATTTGCAGAAGGGGATTTGGTTTGGAAAGCATTACTGCCGATTGGAACCAAATACAGTGCATTCGGCAAATGGTCCCCAAACTGGGGAGGACCTTTTCGGGTGGTCAGATGCGTGCCTGGTAATGCTTACATGTTGAAAACTTTACTAGGAGAAGAATTTTCTGCTGCAATAAACGGAAGATATTTGAAGAAATATTATCCTAGTATTGAAATTGATCGTTGATCACAAGCATCGGATTACAGGCATTTGACACAGAGACAGCCGGCGTTCGAGAAAGAAGCCGTCTTTAGAACAAAAAATCCTAAACAGGGGAAATGGCCAATACTAAGGTGTATTGCCCTTAGCACAAAACTACATGACATTACAGATGCTTCTTGCAGGTTTTTATTTAACAACCCAGTTGCTCAGGATTACAAGGGGGTGGGAAGCAGAAGGCCTGGCGTAAGAAGCGAAAGTATGCTTCAATCCTTTTTTCTTTGCTTCTTCAGCTCCTCCCTCTTCAATTGTTCCAGGACCACCGTGACGACAACTTGGAAGCTTTGGGGGTGACCATGGCTCACAACCTCCATTAGGCTGTCCCAGGCAGCTTTCAGGTTACCGTACCTGTCAGAGACATCTGAAACAGAAGAACAATTGTTAGGAACAGAGATCTGAGCGCAAGCATGGAGTCAAAATAAAGATGGAAGTTTTACCTCCTACCAACGCCTCCAAGGTCATGCGACGTTCACGTTCGGCCTGGCAGCGAGCGGTGATGTCTCGAAGATCATGCTCCAGATGCCGAACGCGGCGGCGCAACTGGTGGTTGATCCTCTATTCTGGGGTGGCGTCCTCTGCTTCAAGGGAGGAGTCAGAGGAGACGTATTCAAGCATTTCTTCGGTCCCAAAGATTTCTTCAGGAAGCAAATCAAGGCTGGAGGAAAACAAATAGGGGTAAACATGAGATTGCATACGAGAGCAAGAAGCAGATTAAAAGAAAACTCACTCTCGAATGGTGCGCTTCTTTGGTGGGGTGCTGTCTTCCTTGATGGGTTGCTTGCCTTTGTCCATGGCCTTGGGGTTTTCTTTTCTGGAGCAGGGGAGAAGATGTGAAGTGATGGATGAGTGTGCGAGTGGATTTGCAGGGCATCCCAGGGGGCTATTTTATTGACTGAGAGAGCACATTGGGAGTGATGACTGGTTGGCGTACGTTATTGGAATACCAAGCGGCAGGGTTTTTTCTCTCGAATGCGAGGGGTTTTCATTGAACAGTGCTTATGGATTCCCGAATTGAGGATTTTCTGTGGGTTTTGCGCCAAGGGGCACCTATTTTCGCGTGTTCGGCTTAAGCAAAGTTCCTGAATGTGTTTAAGAAGAATAAGGCTCGCAGTTGCAAACATGAAGGAATAATCACAATACAAGCATGGAAATTGAAATTCTTTATTTATTGCCGAAGATCAAACATCCCTAGTACAATCTAATCGAAAAGCCTGTTTAGCACAGACTGGGGATGAGTAAGTTCGGCAATGGCGTCGGCGTGGCCATCAAGGCGCTCCAAGATGACTTCGATCTCGTCGATGTCCTCGGGTGCGCCGCCCTGGAAGCCGCGCGGCTGGATGGAGTAGTCGACGCTGGTATGCGTCGCCATGGCAGCCAAGCCCAGGGTGGTTCCCAGGCGGATGCCGTGAGTAGCTACCTCGTCCACGCGGTCTTCCACCGCGGCAAGGCACTCCGCCGGCGTGTCTCCACGGGCGTTCACCTTGTCGGCCAATTGCTCCACCAGCATTTTCAGCTTGGGTTTGTGCTCTCGATCAACATTTCCTTGTGGCTCTCGGTTTGGGTTTGTGCTCCCTTCGCAGCTTGTTCAGCTTTGGCTTTCTTTTGCTCAACAGCTGGTCGGGTAGATTGACTCTTCAAGGCTCGCCTTATTGCCACGTACTGAATGTCCAGACCAGAGATAGGCTCCAATGAAGCCTTGACATCTTCAGGGAGTTTTTGACTGATGGGTTCAAGCATTTCCTCGAAATGATCAACATCTCTAATTTTATCTCGAGCATCCTTTTGCAGCCAGGCAAAGATTTCTTTGAGCCTTGCCTGAATTTCCTCTGGTAAAGCCTGATTTTGAGTTCCTCCATCTCCTGTTTCGGCAGCTGGATCATTCACCACTAATGAGCTGAATTTGCACAAGATGAAATTTGTCAGAATAAGAGTGGTCTTGTGTTCAAGAAAGGGGAAATCTTACCTCAACAGGGACCTTTTTGGTGGTTCTTTTCCTCTTGGCAGCTGGTGGTGCAACCAGGGATAGGCCTTTTCTCTTATCAGCAGTGGAGCTGAAGAGAATTGGGTCCATTGTAGCATATCTGGCCATTAGCTGAGACAGAGTTGGGGATTTAAATCCCAGAGCTGAAATTGGATATACCACATTATAAGCAATTGTCCTGGCTCGAGGGGCAGCAATCGTATTCTCAGGGGGATGATCAAAATCATGGTTAGTGGTGAAAGGTATGCCCGATCAAAGAGAAAAAGACAAGTGTGTTACCTCTGAAGTTGGCTGAAAGTCAGTCATCAACTCCAAGCAGAATGAGTGCACTGACTCACTGAAGATATGGTCATGGAATTCTTGCCACCAAGAGATGAAGGAGGGATGAGCTATTGTTGTGGGTATGAAAGGTCAGGTGTAAAGAGTTGGGCTGCATTCATACTCAAAAACCCTTCTGGCTTGTATGCTGTCCTTGATTTCCTCTCTGGGTTTGAGGAATTCATGAAGGAATAATATTGGGGGCATTTGGCCACATCCAAGCTGTCGGGCCATCATATTTGGCTGATAATATTCATAAGTGCTGTGATTTAACCTCCATCCACAAAATTCTGCTGGCAAAGAACATGGATGAATGAAGACATTGAAGATTTCTACAGATCTTGCATCATGGCATCCAGTTTCAAAAGAGAATTCACAGGGGAGAGTTAAATTGTCATTGTTCAGGTAAGGGAGCCAAAGAGGATCAGGGAAGCCTTTGAAGAAGAGCCCGAAAAGCTGACTGACATTTTGATCAATGGAAACGGTTGAAGCAGCTTCCCCATGGGTTTGACATCCTCTGGTGATTTGAGCTTCCCCTTCTTTGTAGCTGGATGAAGGGAAAAGCCGGTTGTTGAGGTCAATGTTGACAATCTGGTGCCTGTACAGTTGCAGCCACATCTGCACAAACCACCAAGGGCCGTTGACACATAGTATCTTCTGGTCAGTGTGCATTTGAGAGATAGTCTGATGGAGCATATGATACACACTCCCCAGAAGGTATTTTCCAAGAGGAACACGATTACCAGCAGCCAAACGTGTAGCCATTTGTGACGCCCCAGGTTTTTAATTATCGTCATTCACATTAATGACCGGGATTAGCTGGTCAAATGGTCAACCCTAGGTCAACCGGGGCCCTCACCCATCAAAACTCCCTAACACACCCCTAGAGACTCTTATTGATTAGTATTTACACTTGTGGGCCAACCCATGGTCAAGGAGTGGGTCAAACCCCCTTAAAATCCCAGTGTCCACAGGTGCCTGCCGGAACTTTTGCCACGTTCTCCAAAATTCACCTAAACACTTAAAATTCTACCTTTAGGAAAGTTGTAGGTCTTGTTGAGGGACACAACTTTCATGTAGAGTGGCATTGCAAATTTGGAGGGGAAAATTGTGAAAAACCCCTTGCAAGCCGCCTTTTCTTGTTGCCGAAACGGTCGACATTCAAAGTTGGCATTCAAATAGATTCAAATCTAGGAAGAAAAACCCTATACGACCTTTGTGAAAATTTTAGCCGGTACTTAGATCTACAACTTTGGTATTCATTGCTTGGTCAAGTTTTATTCAAAATTTTGAAGAAAACGTGAGTCAAACAAAGGGTCGACAAAAGGGTTAAGGCGGGGAGCGCGCGCGCGCCGCGACGTCGTGCGCCCGCGTGCCGCGCGTCGCCGGCCGCCGCCGCCCGCGCTACGGCGTCCGTGCCCGCGCGCCTCCCGCCGCCCCGCCGCCCGAGGAAGACCGCCCTAGGCCGCGCCGTGCCGAGGCGACCCGCGCCCCGCGACGCGGCGGTCGGCGCCGCGCCACGCGCCGACGCGCCGCGCGCGCCGGTGCGGTGGCCCCGACGCCCCCCTTTGGACCGGCGGTCCGTCCACGCCCCCCTCGCCCGCGTGCGCCGTACTACGGCCAAGGATCACGCCGCCGTCATCGCCGAGCCGGCCCGAGGCTATTTAAGCGCCGTCCTTCCCCCCTCCCGCGCGCCCCCGAGCCTCCACCGCGCCATTGCCGCCGCCGCCGCCGCCGGAGCTCGCCGCTCGCTCTCCCCACCGGCCAACCACACCACTAGCTCCCCTAGACCCCACCGCACCTCCCGGGGTCACGTGTTGTCCAAGCCCGTGCCCTCCTCGCCGGAACCCGAGCCGCCGCGAGACGTGCCCGCCGGCCGCCGCCGAGCGCCGCCGTGCGGTCTCCCCCGCCCCAACCGCGCCTACCCATCCACCCTAGGTGAGCACGTGGTCCTCCACGGCCGCTTGCCGGCCGGGATCGCCGCCGGCTCGCCGGAATCGGCCATGCCCGCGCCGCCGGCCTGGCCAGGGACCCAATTGCAGGGATTCAATTCTTGTTAGGGTGTTTTGAGTAAAAAGCAGGACTAGTTTGTGAAGAGCCCTATCTAACTTTTCTTATAGATTAGTCCAAGGTCTTAGAAAATTCCTAGAAATTCACAGAAAAATCAGAAAATTCCCAAACCAATTTTGTAGAGTTCAAGATGCTAAACCCCACCTCTTTGTTGTATACTCATGGCTAGATTCAAAATAGTTTTGGCAGGAAAATTACAAATGTGTTATACTTGGATCTGTCATAACTTGAAATGTATAACTCCTCTGTAGCCAAATTTTGGATATGTTGTGAGTTAGGATGTGACTAGATGCTGTGCCAAAATTTGCACAAAGTTATGATGTAGATTTTGCTAGGCAAATTCTTTTCCATTCCTGCAGTAACTGCCTAGATGATTTTTCATGTTAAAAATATTTATGTTCTTGAGCCCAACTTGTGCACACTGTCTTGTAATACCAAAAGGCACATCTTGTGAATTAATCATGAATTTTGGATTAACATAAATAATTATTCTTGATTTATGCATGTTTTCCTTTGTAAATTAATAAACCAAGTTCAGTAGAGTTTCCATGTGAACATGCTGGTTCTTTAGGCTTGTTTAGGACCAGAGAGCAGGCACAAGAAAGTTTGGATCATTTTGATGCTTATTTATTTTTATATGCTTTTACTTGGAATCACTAGCTAGCCTTTGTTATTTTCCACAATACATAATTTCTTAGCATCCAACACTTATGTGTGGGTCCAATGGACCAGGATAGGTTCTAGTAGGCTTAAGAAACCCTCATGTAATTTTTGGTAATTTAATTGATTAATGAATGGCTCAAATGCCCTATTAATATTAAAGGGAAATTAAATGAAAGAAAATCCTTGATTAAATCTTTTTCCTTTTGAGAGCATTATTTAATATAAATAAAAGAAATTTAATTATCAGCTCTGACAAGGAGTTAATTCATAAATATAAATATTAATTACACCTTGTTAATGAAGATAAAAGGAAATGAAGCTTTCACATGAAATGATAAGCTTAATAAAAACCTTTATTCAAATGTGGAATGAAAGAGTAACCCATGTACAACCAATAACCTTCCTAAAAGGGGAAACCTTAGATGAATGCTTGTTAAGGTGAATATGACCAACTAGAGTTGGATAAGACAACAACTATCACATCACCTAAAGTGCATTGCATTCCGTGTAGATCTTCCGGACGGAGATTACTCCCTGGTCCCGGAAACCGAGGAAAGCGGAAGGGAAGCTTCTCTGCAGTACGTGGACGTACTCGACACCGAGGGTGCCCAAGCTAACCTAGTCGACGAAGGCAAGCTCCGGTGCATCTAACCCAGTTTTAAAATTCTTTATTCAATTATCTATGAATGATTGTGCATTTACGTTCAAGAGTTGAATGAAACCCTAGATGCATGATCCATAGGTACCTTTGGTCTCTACTAGTATGATAGGTCGATAGCTGCTAAGCTATAGGACCGTTACAAGTCGGGTGATGACCTCACTCGCGAGAATAGGTTCCTAGACAGGAATCATACTATATCCTTAAATGGATTTCTCATGTGGTAAGAGCATGGGATCTGGGCTCCGGTCCAGTGGTTATGTGGGTTAAGTCTTTGAACGTACCAAGCACATGCCGGTTATGGGGCCAGTAAGCCTAGTACCATAATGAGGCGGCTAGGGATCCTACCATTACTACTCTTGGGATTCGCTCTCACGGCTCGCCACCGGTGGTGTATGGTGACTCCGGGTATCTCGCGGGGTATGCGGATAGCTCGCACCAAAGACCGTAAGATTCGATCCCGACCCGAGGATTTATGGGGACGACCTGGGGAGTTGTCCTCGCGGGGGCAGCCGACCGTGTGTTTGGGTCTACCTTGCAAGGTTTAAATCAATCGATTGTCGGCCTCTCACCGTTACCCGAGACTACTTACTCCACTAGTCATGTGATCCCTAATGATGGAAGTTGATGAACTTTATGCTTGAATAATTGTATTGTACAACTTTGATTGTACTAGTTGGCTAATGTAGTAAAGATTAAACCTACTAGAACTTGTGCTAAAATCTTGAAAGTAAGGACCTACTCTTTGTTACTTTTTAGCAAAAGCAACCCAGTAGCCAAAAAGCCTTTCATGGTCTAGAATTGGTGAAGTAGATATCACCGACGGGTAAGCCTTGCTGAGTATTACTATACTCAGCCTTGCTATAATGTGTTGATCCAGGTAATGCCTTCAGTGATGTGTGGCCCGGTGAGATCCCGCCGGCCGGGAGCCGGAGTGGGTGGAGGACGACTACTGAAGCATCATGGATGGCCTCCCGTGGTGACTTTGCTTCCGCTAGTTATTTCCGCTGCTTTGCAAAACTCTGAACTGTCTCGTCATGACAAAAACTATGGTTTGTAATAATTAAACCCTTCGGGGTACGAATTTGAATTTGAATGTTGTCGTATCTCTGGACTCACCTTCGAGTGAGTTTTAATGCATATATTCGATCCTTGTGCTATTCAAGTGATTTACCGGGCGTTAACCCGGCAACTTACGACAGGATGGTACTTTATTATTGCTTAATGACCAAAGTGGATCGGTCTGAGGCGATAGTACGGTACTTTCCTGGGCGGGTTGTCACACCATTGCAATATGATTCAAAGTTGGCTCATTGGCTTTGCCACAGAAAATGAATCTGCACAGCCACATGTTCAGGAACGCCCTGTATTTGACTTCACTCAGAGGGCCATCTTTCATGTGATTCTGGATATATGATTTGTATCCGCTTCCTGATTTCACTCCTGTCTGCCTTGTGGAGCCTTTGAATTCCCAGGGGTACACGGATCCTGAAATGTCAAGGCCGGTGATCATGTACACATCGGCCAGAGTTGGGGACATTGGGCCATGACCAAAGAGGAAAGCGCTGACGCCATTTGACCAAAAGTGGCAAGCTGCTATCAAAAGATTTTCATTCTTTGGGGTATCGGCCAAGGATAATTCCAAGAATTGAGCGATGCAGAGACTGTCCCAATTGCTGGTCTTGGCGCTATTATCTGCAAGTATCCTTTTATACCAATTTCTCCAGCCGGCAATTGGGGCAAAGGCCAGTTCTTGAAAGCATCTTTCCACAGGGGAGGTCCTGATAAAGCCGCCTTGAAAGGGATTCTTTGGGATTCGGCTGCAATAAACTCGCGGGGATCGGAAGTTCCCACAGGTCCGAGGAAATAAGATGTCGAATTGGTCTCAATACGAATCAAAAGCTCGGTGGAAAGCTCCTGTCAAGAAAAGGCGGAGGGAGAAATCTGAAGTAAAAATCGAAAAGGGTAATGCCGAATGAAACTTACGGGGATGAAATTTACCTGAGCAGCTTGATTTTGACCCGCCATTGAAGATTCGAGCTTTGGGGAAAGATGACCTAGGGTTTGGATCTAGATGGAGACTCCGATAGATTGCGAGGGGAGAGAATAGGTGTTGAGTAGATTTGATTTGAAGACGTCGGCAATTGGAGTCAATTTCGAAATAAAATCACTTTTATCCCGTAATTGAAGGGGCATATGTTAACACCAAAATTTGGTACAGGAGAGAGTCTGATTTGTGGACTTGATTTGGTAAAAAATCTCGTCTGGTGGAGGAAGATTTCTTCAGAAGATTCGGCAGAAGAGCTTGCGGTCGGCAGTTTGCTTCCGTTCGGCAAAGGGACTGCTTGCGCTGATTTTGCGGGATTGCGTGGTGACGTGGCCCGAGCGGAAGGGACGAATTGATGGATAAGCATTCGCACTTGGGCGATAAATTAGGTATCAAATATTGTGCTCGTAGTCCACCAGGAGTCATGCCGCGACAGGGTATAAATATGAACCCTGGATGTATGTAATTGTAATCGAAAACATCCTCATAACAAACCGGCTTTATGCCAAACTCTCGAGTCCTTTAGTCGTGTCGTCGAGTTCTTCGAGAGGGTTCATCGATCCGTCGACCTCCGTAAGTACCGACAACCTTGTATCATGTCTAGTATCATGCGGTGGATTTAGATCGTGATGCAAGTAGTCTTGTTACCATGCTTAGTATCATGCGGTGTATTTAAGCTTGGTTCAGGAGGGTTTCATGTTAGATCATGAGCCATGCGGTGGGCTAAGATCTAGCTTGGAGTTAGTTATCGGCTCTATTGGTTTTTGGCAAGATTCAATAGATTCATTAAGTCACCCCGTGTTGCTTTGAGTTTTACTTTATGTTTAAATTCATGTAACATTCTTTTGCCCAATTTAGATTGATTTGGATCATCTTTAGCTCGTTTGGTGATCTTCGCATCATACTTTCTTATCTTGCTTCAAAAGGCACGTGGATCACGTGTTTTCCAAACAGCCGAAACCAAACCAATCTAGGTTGTCACGTGTTGCGGGTTCAAACTTGTTAATCTTGTGTAAACCTTGACAGAATCAGGTATCATGCGGTAGATACAGGTTTTTTGGGTTGTCTTAGAGCTAATCATCCGGTGGATTAGATCTTTAATTCAATCTGATAGGTTTATCATCTTTGGCAATGTTTGTTCCTTCTCCATGGACCCCGATTCGGCTGTTCAGCTGTATTCGGTTATGCTTTCACGAGTAAAACGTGTTTATAAGTTATGTTTTAAACAACGTGTGCTTTTAGCTTTCCATATTTAGATTGTATCATGCGGTGGATAGATCTATTTATGGTTGGTGGTGTGATTTCAAACAAGTTGTATCATGCGGTGGATAAACTTGTTTGGTCTCATGCATGACGGGTTTTGAAGTACCTAGACATGCGGTGGACTAGTGCTTTGGGCCTATGCATGCTTGTTCATTACATGCTTGTAATCATGCTTTGCTTTATTTATTGTTTATTGTTGTTTATTCTCGAGGGTCGGTTATGGACTCGTGCGCGTGCAATTTTGTCCAAACAAAGACCGATCTATCGTCATGCTTGCGTCATTCGTTCGGCTATACTCTATTTTACCCCTTAAAGCTCCCGAATGGTTTCTAACTTGCCGGCAGATAGCTTCTCATAGCTATATGTCATCTTACATGGCTTTCTAGCCGTAAATATGGAACTGTCTGGTACTACTCGACAAGTTCCAAGCTTTGGTATTTAACTACTTTGTCTTTTGTTAATTTTCAGGGAAAATTGACTGGCACGCTTTGGAATCTGCTCGTGTGTGAAGCTAGTTTGTTCGGCTTGCTGTGTGCTTAACGCAGGGTGCGGATTTTGCGTCAACAATACGCATCCACCTTTTCAGCATAGGAAGATCTGGAAGTGGAAAGTACCTCTAAAGATCAAGATTTTTCTTTGGTTTCTTCAGAACGGGGTCATTTTGACAAAAGATAACCTTGCAAAGAAAAATTGGAAAGGGAGCCAACAATGTGTCTGTTGTAATTTTAATGAAACTATTCAACACCTATTTCTAGATTGCCCTTCCGAAAAATGATTTGGAGGATTATTTTCTATGCTACTAATTTGACCCAGCCTAGATCTATTAGCCATATGTTTGGTACGTGGCTTAATAATCAACATAAGGATTGTAAGCCCCTGATTTGGGTTGGCGTCGCTGCCATTTGCTGGGATATTTGGAAATGCCGGAATGATATAGTTTTCAAAAAGACGAAGTTTAAATCGATTTTGCAGGTTATTTTCAGGGGAGCTTACTGGCTACGCTTCTGGTCCCAGTTGCAGTATAAGGAGCAGGCTAAGGAAACTCTCATCGCTATGAGCAGAAAATTAGCAGTCGTTGCTCTACAGATTGCTAATAGAGGATTGAATAATTTTTTTCGAATACCTTAGTCGGGGGCTTGTTGCCCGTTGCTGCTTTTTTTACCCTTTTGTGGACGTTTCTTTTGAACTCTGTAATATTTGGCTGTGTACATTTTCGGATGTAGAGGTCATATTTAATTATCCAATATAAAAAAAACCTTTATAGGCAGCCAATTAGTGAGCTACAACCCCAGATAGCTGGCCAGTCGTGAACAAGCAATTTATCCTGAGATCTCAACTGAATAACATCAAAGCAGTCTTGAACTAGTACGGAATCAGTAGATGGATAGGCAAAATATTTGAAATCCTCTATTTACATGATTGTGAAGTTAGCCATAGGCACATATGCTGCTGTTGTCCAATTAGCATTGCTGCCCATACCAACAAGGCTGAACTGAACCTGAATAATGTGTGATGATGACAGACAAAATTCCTAGCATTGTAAGGCACTAGTACTTCAGCATATCCCTTGGCAACCGGATATAGAAATACATGTGTTGATCCTGGCACCTTGCAACCTGCCATTTGATGCCATACAGATACTGTGATCATAGCAAGTTGAACAGTCTTTTGTTGCACATCTAGAGAGACTGGCCAAGACATGTCCCACTGCATACCACAATATTTGACAATAAACTCCAACAATATAATATAGCAGCATAGTATGATGGAAGAATTCCAGCTGAGTAGCTAAGCCCCACTTCAGTGAAGGGCAAACTCCTTGCAAGAGATAATGCATACGAGGTAGAAATGCATAATGCAAGTATGTCTGACGGAAATATCTTCAATTGCACTGCAGTAGTATGAACCTCAAAATCTAGGAAGGATTTATGCTCAACACTGGCCAAGCAACATACACAATGCAAAAGCCGTTGAGCTCGACAGATGGTGGTCAGCAATACACCATCACACTTCCACTGCCCTGTCATAGGGTTCACAATGCTTGTTGCTATATAGCTTCCACATGAATCATGTCTGATAATTTGAAGCCATTCCCCGTCAAATGCTTAAGTAACTCCTCGTCATTGCTCATTGAATGGCTAAGCATAGCCTGCAGCTGGCTGATCACACTGTAATACTCGCTTGCGTTTGGAACCACCAAATACCACAGACAGTAAGTTCTCTAGTTGCACAACATTCTTGGGACTATCCTCTTCTAGGGGAACTAGTGACCATGGGGGCCTTGGCCTAAGCTGAATATCATCAGTCTGCAAGTGTGGTTGCTTTGGTGGTGGTCAAGGTGGTCTTAGTGCTCAGTGATCCATCCATAACTGAACCACAACTAGAAATTACAGCCTAGCTGAGAACTAAAGTTGCCCTGTGCACTATCAGCTTCTAGACAAAGTACTGACCGTGGGGGTTTGGGTGATATGTTCACTTGTTCAAATTGCAGGATGTAAGGTTGTGATCCTTTGTCAACTAAGGCAGCAAATACGGATTTCTTTCATTCATACCCTTCCTAGATATTTAACATTCTGGTGGCTAGAGGGGGCACCATCATCATATCAAACAAGCTTGGACGGGTGACATTGGTGATATACCTGTTGCTGTCCTCAAATGTGTAGCTCTTGCTAGTGATGGTGTTCATGCCTGAGCATGTTGAGTCAAGCTTGAGTATGTTGCTGTCATGCCTGAGACCAAACATCGAACATTTGGTAGGCGCTGTGGTGAAGGTGTCCTCCTTTGCGCCCTGAACAGCGAGTGTCGGTGCAAATGTTGGCGCGGCGGCAACGAGCACTTGAGCTTGCTCATCGTGACTGCGGCCTTCAATCGAACACCTTGCGGGAGCGGCTTGCACGGGTTCCAGGGGCTCCACGGTGAGGGTGGAGATGATCGAGTTGATGTCGCTGGAGGTCGTGGCGATGGGCATCAGGGGCGTCGGGGTGGTGGGTGGCGCCGATGAGTCGAGGGAAGTCATAAGCGCCGGAGAAGGTGCCTTTGTTCCCACCGATGTGATGGTGAACGGTTTCCACATCCCGTTTGAGGAACGTGGCTTGTTGTCGAAGATGGACATGGTGGTGGTTGTGGGTCAGGTGGTGCGTCGGCGGTGGATTGGGCGGCTGAGTAGGCGGCGGTGGAACTAGGGTTTCAGTGGACGCGGAGGCGGCCGTAGCGGCAACGGCGGTGGGACTGTGGTTGGGCGGGGATGGCGTAGTGGGTGTGGTGGCACTATGCGACAATGCTTAATGCTAGGGTTTCGTGGAGGCACAAATCGAACCCTGGAGGGCGCGTGACAGCTTGTAGCGGCCTCGGCGAAGGGGCTATGGTGGGCGGGAATGGCGCGGCGGTGGTAGAGGCGACTGCGGTGGTCGAGAGGTAGTGGCATCAGCTTAAACACCGGCAGGAACTACATGGTGGGTGGCTCTGAATACCAAATGTGTAATGATCCTAGGGGTCGATACGGGTAAAGGATAAAGGGTGATCCACACCACAACGGCGGCACGCCGAAGGGCCTGGACGGACGACAAGCCTCGGTGATGGCGGCCGGAAGGGAGGGAGAAAGAGAGAAACATCGGCGCGAGAGAGGGGAGCTCCTATCTGCCTTCCACAAGTCAGATAAGCGTGCGAACTATAAAGCCCATAAAGGCCCAAAACAGTCCAACTAGTTCCCCTAATACTCACGTGCTTTGACTTTTTTCTTTTTTATTAATTATTTTTTGAACACTTGTTAATATTTTTTCTATCAACATTTTCAGAAAATGTTACGAACATTTTTTCGTCAACATTTTTTGGAACTGCTGTTAACATTTTTTCGTCAACAGTTTTAGGAGCATGACCCACGTTTTTCATCAACATTTTTTGGAAGTGCTGCCAACATTTTTTTCTCAACATTATATTCTGAATCTTGCCACATTTGTTACAAAATGTTCCAACATTTTTCGGACCAACATTTTTTTAATCAACATTTTTCTAGAGAGTATACCAAAAATTTTCAAAAATGTTCCAACATTTTCAAGAAATGTTGGTTCGCCAACTATTTTTTTGTTAACATTTTGTAAAATGTTGCAATATTTTTTAAAATGTTGGACAACATTTTTCTCATTTTTAGGCTTCTTCCAACAATTTTCAGAACTGTCAACTTTTTTTGCCAACAATTTGCAAAATGTTGCAACAATTTTGAAACGTTGAAAAAAATTAAAAAAATGCAGTCTAGCCTCTCTCGACGAGCACCTGGACCAAGGGAGGCTGGTCACGGTGGAGCTCGCCCGCCCCCAGGCGGCGGCGGCGCCCATGGCTAGCCGCGGCGGAGCTCGCCCGACCCCGGCCGGCGGTCGCCATGGCCGGCCGCGGGGAGCTCGCCGGCCGCCGGCCGGCGACGCGCGGGGGCTCGGGACCCGCCTCCGGCCGGTGCGCGCGGGGGCACGCGGGGAGGCGGCGCAGGAGGTGGGAGCTCGGAGGTGGGAGAGAGTGGGGGAGTTGAGCTAGGGTTCCTTTAGTTGGACCGTTAGTGGGCTTCTGGTGGGTTATAGGTGGCTTCCGGAAGGTATATATGATTTCCGGCAAGAGAGATATATAATAGCAATTGTGTTAATGATTAATTGATTGATGTCCGCCTTGCCACTAGGTCGGGCTACAAGTACTGGTCGACATGGCCTTACACAGTCTCGTCTGGCACAACTTCTCTAGGCTTGCAGGCCCAATTACCCACTCACACATGGGCTACATCCTAGGTCGAGGCACTCTCCCATGAGTGAAAGACTATATCCAACTTTGTGTTCATGATCTGTCTTACACCGATCTCATTGCATGATCTTATCATACTGTTACTAAGAGTATCTAAGCTGATATTGATTTTTGATATGCAGCATGTTGTGTCAAACTTTTCCTCAAATTCTAATTAATTCAAATGATACTCTTGCAAGGTACTTACGTCTATACATTTTTTTTGCGAATGTACTTACGTCTATACATCACAGCACATCTTATTTTGAATTCATCATGATAATAACATGGAGTATTGTACAGTACTTGTCGTTCACGGGGAAGCATGCAACATGGAGGTGAAGGTAAGAAGATGAAAACACAAGATTATCACGTCAATCCTTTCCCTCGATGGAGCATCGCAGGCCTTGAGTTTTCGGGCATCGCTATCTAGCGACCGGTCGCTCCCAGCGACCGGTTTTGCTGAGAGTCCTCCCCTTCTTCTTTTCCTTTTCTGCAAATGTTTTTCTTCCCACAAATTTCTATTTTTAGAATATCATAACTTACACATACAATTTTGATGCATAATTTCGATCTGTCACGTAATTTTAAGCATAAGTTTGATTCGCGCAAAACTTATGCGTACAACTTGTATGCACAACTAACTGAAGAATAAATTGTGCGTATATTTTTCTCTCTAACGATAAGTTGTGCGCATAATTTTTTTTAAACGTCGAGTTATGTGCATAACTTATTTCAACGAGTTGTGCACATAACTTATGTATAAGAAAAAACATTGAAGAAAAAAACTAAAAAAATGAAAAAAAAAGAGAAAAGGAAGCAAGTGGCGCGCACGAAGGCGCGGTCGCTCTGAGCGACCGCGTGCCCAATTGACTTTGCGTGAGTTTTCTCTCTCGGGATTTTTTTTCAGTAGCAAAGATATAGACAAATATAAAAGGAGGTTTGACAATAGAGTGGACACAAGAATTCTGTTAACATTTATATTTTGCAATTACAACTTGATCCTCAGCAGACTCTGCACAAACACAAATCCTACGATAAACGTACAGTACTATATGTAGTAGTAAAGTAATATATATAACGGTAATGCTATAAGTCTGACGTCCGATAGCTTCGTAAATATCGGACACGTGACTTATCTCCTGTCCACATGTTGCGCAGTTCTTATCCACTCGTACCTCCCTTTCTTTACTCTCGCAGTAGCTCTGTTCCTTATTGCGATTAACGCAAAATGCCCCCTCTGCCCCGCGTACCTCCCGTGCTCCTTGCTCGCAGCCACTGTGCTTGCCTCGGGGGCCGGCTGTCCGCGCGCGCCGCCGAAGCTGCTGCTCCACTAACCTGCTAGAGGAGCATGGCGTGAGGGTGAGCTCCCTACCATTTTTCTCCGCGGCGCGGGTCGGCGGCGGCGCCCGTTCTCTACGGCGAGCGGCGCTCCTCGCTCCTCCGTCATGTGTGCTAGAGGAGCTCGCGGTAGGGTTTGTGGTGTATGTTGCAAGCGTGCGTCCCACGTGTTTCAGATGTCTCATAAGGATGTTGCAAGAGTTTCGTGTGGATGTTACAAAAGTAGATCTAGATTTTTCAACATTGCGGATGTTGATCCCCAACACAATTGTTTGATCCCCGATGTTGCAACTATTTGTTTTCGAATGTTGTGGATGTTGTAACTACTTTTAACATATTTTTGATGTTGCAAACATTATTTTTAGATGTCGTGGATACCGTTTTGATGTTGCAAACATGTTGTGTGTTGTGTCCAGGGGGTAGGCCCCCTGATGTTGGATGTTGCAACCATTATTTTTCGTTGCTGCAAATGTTAAGTCTCGATGTTGTTGACATTTGTTGTTGGGTGTTACAAACATTATTTTTCAATGTTGCAGATGTTATGTTTCGATGTTGCAGACATTTGATGTTGGGTGTTGTGTCGAGGAGAAGGGAGAAGAGGTTCCTGATGTTGGATGTTGCACGCAACACGGGTCGCAACATGACCGCAATATAGTCGCAACATGGGGAGGAGAGAAGAAAAACTTCTGATGTTGGATGTTGCGAGCAACCACGTTCACAACATTTTCGGAACACGTTCGCAATACGCTCGCAACATTGACTCGGTGGACTTTAAATCTAACGACTGACGATTGAGCATCCTAGGATCTAACGGCCGCTAACCCGTCCGATGCTAGCGCCCTCATCAAGTTAAGATCGGTGTGCTCCCCTCCATCAAGCTTAATTAACTCTTAATCTCTTTCATCACGTCGCACGGAGCCAGCAAACACGATAGGCACCCGAGCAGCACGTCTCCAATCACCCCGCAGAAGCGCTCTACAGCTCGGCCGCTCGCCGCTGCCGCCTGCTCCACGGCGGTGGCCAGACGCTTCGGCGGTTGCGCTCCCAGATCGACGTCCACGAACTCGCCCTCCTCCTGTACCCCCGGCGGCAGCGCCTGCGACGACGTGGTGGCAGGAGCCACGGGTGGTGCTCGGGCGCCTGCGCCGGTGACGGCGGGCTGCGGCATCATCGATCTCGTCGAGGACGATCCAAGAGCGATCAAGACGCACGCACAGCCGGGAGGATCGAGTTGGTTGGTTGATGATTGATGTGGTTTCAGCTACCTGCCGGTTTTTTCTTCGCTGGTTAATCGAGGTGGGGTGAGCATTATATTGCATATAAAGCCATCGTCGGAACTCGAAAGGGGGTTCTCCGGTTCCGACGAGCTGCCGGAATCGGGTTGGAGTATGAAACGAAATCGTCGCCTGCCCTCTTCCTAGTCGATTTGGATTTGGCATGTAATCGATCCCTAGTTGCATGTAGCATTGCAGAGACGGAGACGGAACCCATGTTTGCAAGCAATTGATCGATCAGTTATTTAACCTTTCCGATGAACATAGGAAAGATGAAGCAAGAATCCCAGTAAAAGAAACATCACTACAAGAAACTATTTAATCTGTGACGAGCTTTCTGTGTGATGTTCTTAGAGAACATCACGAAAGCACTGCATCTGCGACGTATTCATTTTTTCGTCACGGATGCGCACTAATGGATATTGAAACCCAGAACACTGCGACGAATTGTTAAATTCGTCGCGATTCTAAGACGTATTACTATTTTTTTGTCACAGATGTGCATTGATGGATATTAAAGCCCAAAACATTGCGACGATTTGTTAAATTTGTCGCGATTCGGCCCACAATGTCGCGACGTTTCGTCGTGATCAATAAATAATAAAAATAGTAATATTATGGATGAGAAAAATTGATAATTAAATTAAAAAACAGAAAAATAAGGAGAGACAAAGATTTGAACTCATGACCTCTTCATCACCTTACAAATGCATAAACCGTTGAACTACAACATTTTTTATGAACAATAATGATTTTCAACTTTTTTGAACATGGTTTCACCTCTGATGTGTACACTTAGCAGTGCAGCCTGGCAGCCACCTCAACCCCGTGAGCGCCACCTCACCCCTGGACGCCACATGGTGGTGACGAGCCCCACCTCAGCCGGATGCCACGCTTCTGGAAGGCCCAGCCGGTGCACAGGCCTTTGCGCTGCACTGGCCCATTCACATTTGGAATAAAATCGTGTGCTACAATTGCACCTTTGCGCTGCAGAGGCCCATTCACATTTGGAATAAAATCGTGTGCTACAAAAAAAAATTAGGAGGACTAGGGACTCGAATCCGCAACCTATGGGAAAGGTGATTGATGTCTTACCACTAAGCTATAAGACAAGTTGTGTTTGCTTGCATAAGTTTGTTTACATATACGTAAAATCTTTGTCAAAAATGTTAAAAAAGACAACAAATGATGAGACGCATGGCAATCGAACCAACGACCTCGCAAAACCAAAGCATCACTACTACCACTGCACCACTTTCTCAATCATGTTACTTAATGATAGTTTGTCTGATATATCTTCAAATCAAGTGGCGCACTCAGCCAATCCTGCTTCGCCACGTGGCCAGGTGGAGATGAAGAACACGTGATTATCGTATTTCTTTTTTTAATCTAGAATTAAATTTTGCAACTAGTTTTTCTCTCACATAAGATTTTCAAATTGGATGGTTCTTTTTTTCAAATTTTTCTAAAATCGAACTTTCCTTCAAGGATGTTTTGTTTGTATAGAAATTGTTATTTATCGAAAATTTTGTATGCAACTTGCATTTCTTCCAAAAAGTCATAACTATGAGCAAGATTTTTTTTACACTAGATGTGTCAAATGGAAAAGTGATGAATACCAAAATTCATATCTCATCAAGATCTACGACCTTTATTTAGGTCATTTTGTCATTTTCAAAAGTGATAATAACATGTAGTACAAATTTGACAAGTCTCTAACATAGTTTCATAAACAATGTGACGAACTATCTAGTTTATGAACAATGTATACTCCAATATTTACAAAATCTTGTGAAACTTTTTGGTCAAGATTTTACATCCATAAAATTATTATATGCCAATTTACATAATTTTTTATAATGTTTAGGTTTTATTATCATTATTTTATAACAAGATGACTAGAAAAAGTTCGAGTTTTCTGTACAAGTCAATTTAATTTTTCGTCAATATTCTAGACATGAACTAGAATGGAACATAGAAGCTTAAATAAGATTTTTGTGAATTTTTTCCAGCTTTATTGGTGGTAGACATAGGTCAACTATGAATTACTCTCGGTAAGCACGCGGAAATTCAATTAAATGATAGAAAATAACAAATCTATTCAAAAAATATTGAAACACCTAGAAGGAAACTTAAATATTGTTTGCTACATGTGAAAAATGTTTTGGGGGTATATAAGGTAATTAATTTTCAAGTTACTTTATAAAGGTGTCTTAATTTTGTATTTGAAAATAGAAAAACCAACCCTTTTTAAGAAAAAATGGTGATGTAATTCAATATTTGCTAATGTTATGGTCAACATAAGGTTGTGTCCAAAATTTAGATGCATACGAGTTCAAAATAATTATGAGGTATTCAAATCTCAAAGTTTGACTTCGAGTTTTAGAAAACTATAAGAGGGATGTATCCTTTTCTAAACAATGTAGGTTCCTCCGTTATCGAAACCATTTGAAAATTTGATGTCAAGTTTAAACATCCAGAAAACGATTCCATGTCAATTTTTAGAATTTTCGGAGAAGTTTAAAATATTATTATCATTATTTTATAACAATGTGACTATTACAAGTTCAAGTTTTCCATATAAGTAAATTGAATTTTTCGTCAATCTCCTAGATGTGGGCTTAAATGAACAATAGACACCTAAATATAGTTTTTTTGAATTTTTAAAATCTTATTAGAGGTACATATGGGTAAATTTGGAATTATTTTCGGTAAACATGTAGAAATTCATTTATATGATAGAAAATAGTAAATCTCTTGCACAAATTCTGAAACTCATAGGTTGTAACTTATATGTTGTCTTCTACATGTGAAAAATGGATTGGTGGTATTTAAGATAACTAAATTTAGAGTGTTTCTCAAAGGGTGTGTTATTTAGGTATTTAAAAAATAGAAAACATTTTTTTTGCACAACAAGTGGCAATGTAACTCCTCAAATGTTAATGGGAGACTAAAGGTAAGTTTGCATCCATGTTTGATGTGTATATGAGTATGAAAATACTTAGAGTGTATAAACTTCAAAGTTTAAGTTGAGTTGTATGAAAGAATGTGAGAGATCCATACATTTTGTGAACCATATAAACCAATTTTTAGCAAAACCTAATGAAACTTTTATGTCAACCTTTTACATCAATAAAATGATTCCATGCCAATTTATATGATTCTCGAAGGAGTTTAAGGTATCATTATCATTATTTTATAATGACATTGCTAGTAGAAATTATTGAAACTTCTTGAATATAACTTATCTGTAGTCTATTGTATATAAAAATATATTGGTGCATATAAGATGATTACTTTTATGTGTTACTTCACAATGGTACAATAAAATAAAAAAGAAAAAGAAAAATGTTAAAAAGACAGGAATGAAATAAGGCCCGCTTTAGCCCAAACGACCCTATTATTCTCAGCCGTCCATTGCGAATTCGACAGATCTGATTGCGTTGACATACTATATATACTACCCTAGACGAAACCCTACCCCCTTCTCTGCGGATCCACCACTGCCACCCTCCCTCTTCCTCCTCTTCCTCACTGCCACCGCCTCCTCAGATCCGCGCTCGCAGCCCCCTCCCCTCCCAATCCCCACCAACGCCACCCATGATCCCGCTGCCCGCGATGCTCCCTCGAGCTCGGTGGCGGCGAGAGGAACCTCTGATCCGCCGCCCTCTCCTCCGCAAATCACGGATCTCGCTGGGGGTGCTGTCCACGAGCTACTGCTCCGGCTCCCTTGCGGTGAGAGGAAGGCAGTCGCGAGGGGGCTACTGTCCACGAGAAGCAGCGACTGCTACTGTTGCACCGTGCTCCGCGGCTGGTCGGCCTCCTAGCGGCACAGTGTGGGGGCTTTCCTTCCTCCCTCGGCTGGCCTACAAGGGACGGTGGTGTACAGGGGCCAAGGTGGAGGCCGCCCCTGGAGTCACTCGGATCCCATCCATGGCCGGCATCGACACCTCCACGCTTGTCGCCCTTCAGTTCTTTCTGATGTGTATGTGTCTCGCTCTCTCATCTCCCTCACTCTCTTGCACTTGTTTTCTGATTTCGCCTCGAATTTCTGTAGATCCCAATCTAGGGTATGGACCACTTGGGGGGATGCTGAGCTACTGCTGGGCTGCGGCCTCACCCCACTGCTAGTCTCAAGATCAAGATTCACAGATAAGTGATCCAACCTCAATCCCCCGATTCACTTATTCATGTCTTGTGTGATGCTTGTGCTCATAGCTTGGTCACAGTTGTACTCATAGATGTGGCTCTTCTGTCTTGTGTGATGCTTGTTGTCGTGGTTCTTGTGTGAATCTTGCCATAACTTGTGTGAATCATGTAGTTGAAGAAGGAACCAGTGGCAGAACCACCTCCGCCTTTTATGTTGTGCAAACCTTCGAAAACTAGTGGCAGAACCAGGAAGTTTTAGTAGGAGGGCTTGGCTGATTTGTCTTGTGCAAACTTTGAAAACCAGTGGTCGAACCAGGAAGTTTTAGTAGGAGTGCTTGGCTGATTTGTCTAGGTGGTGTGCTAGGAGTTCAGTTTGTCCCTTGAATTTCTTGACCATCCAGACTTTAGATGCTTGGGTTCTGTTGCTCACTGTCAGGTTCTGAACATATGGGTTTATCACTTTATCTATTTAATATTGCCTGTCTCCCAGTCATTGGATCAACAGTCCTTGAACCATCTTGTAGTTTACATGGTACCTCAAGTTGATAGTGTTACCTTGTCTCACCAGTCAGCGGAAAACTGGAATAGGCTACCCTGATAATCTAGTATGTCACTGTCGTATGGACCTCCCTGGGCCCACTACCTCGGTGGGTACCAGGACCGACTCCTCAGTCGGCCCCTGGGACTACCCGACTTGCGCTGCACGGCACCTGCTGGCGTGAAGCACAAGGACTACAGAGCAGAAGTACTCGGATAGGAAGCTGTACATGTCTCGCACTGTATAGAGGACTCATGGACGTACTCGACTAGTACTCTCTCCTTGAACCGACTTGTAACCCTGCCTCCCGGACTATATAAGGCGAGGCAGGGACCCCTCTCTCTCTCACGGCTTAAGATTGCATCATCCTGTAATCGCACCCAATCAATCCAGAGCTACGCAGCATACAGGAGGCAACAGCGCTGCAGCTGCTGGCGGCGATCGTGAGATCGTCCCTCATCGCGACCCTGGTGGCGGAGGCAGCGACGGCGGAAGCTCCAACCATGGGGCCAACAGGAGGGCCGGTGGCGGAGGCGATCGCGGCGGCCGAGGCCACGCGAACAGCCACGCCTCCGGAGCCTCACAGGGCGGCTTCGACGCCCGCCAGAAGATTGAAGAACTGCGGCGGAAGAAGTCCGCCACAGTAGGCGACAACGACGGCTTCCCCGCCTTCTCTCCTCGGCTTCGCAACTTACTCCTCCCGGACAAGTTCAAACCTCTGGGAATCACCAAGTACGACGCGAAGCAAGACCCCATCCAGTGGCTCAGGTGCTACGCCCTCTCCATCGAGAACGCTGGCGGCAACAACGACACCAAGTGCCTCTACTTCCCCTTCTGCCTGGACCAAGCCCCGCTCACATGGCTCGAGTCACTGGAAAAGCACTCGATCGGCAAGTGGGACCAGCTGAAGGAGCAGTTCACCAGCAACTTCGCGGACGCTATGGGCCGCTCGGGTACTCGCATGGACCTGGCTATGGTGAAACAGGAACAAGGCGAGACCCTTCGCAAGTACATGCGGCGCTTCTTCGACAAGCGCACCACCGTAGTCGACGTCACCGATAAGGAGGTCATCGACCTCTTCCAAGACGGTCTCTACCACTGTCGCACCTTCAAAGACTTCGGTCGACGCCACCCCAGATCCATCACCCATCTCAAGGATATGATGACCTCGTGGGCAGATGAAGAAGACAAAGCGAACGCCAAGTACGATGCCATCCGTGGCAAGAGCAAACAGAACACGGGCGGCGGTAGCAGCAACAACGGGAACCAAGGCGGTCGCAACAACAACTACTACTCGGGCCCCAACCGCAAGCGCAAGCTAGACAACATTGTCGCGGCTATCCAGCGCCCTGCGAAAGAGAACTCGAAGAAGACCTCCGGTAGCTTCAAAGACTTACTGAAGGAGAAGTTCTCGTGGCACCTGGACGGCAACCACACCACCGAGCAGTGGTACCAACTCAGGTGAGCACTCAAGGATACTCCAGAGCCACGGCACCCTCATGATAAGAAAGGCAATAAGAAGAACGACGAAGGCAACGGTGACTTCCAGGAACCCGACAAGACGGTGAACATCCTCTTCGGCGAACTACCCTCCAGACAGGTCCAAAAGGCTACCCGTCGAGAAGTCATGAGCATTGAACCAGCGGTTCTGACCCCTCTCAGGTGGTCGGAGGTACCCATCACCTTCTCCCGCGCGGATCAATGGACTAGCTTCTCCGAACCAGGACGGTTCCCACTCGTCCTGAAGCCGGTGGTCGCGGGCTCCAGGCTCAACAAGGTCCTCATCGATGGTGGAAGCGGGCTTAACGTCCTTTTCACCAAGACCTTGAAGAAGATGAAGCTCGACATCACCCACATGCTCACCAAGAGCACCTCGCCCTTCTACGGCATCGTCCCCGGGAACGCGGTTATCCCACTGGGTTCAGTGGTCCTGCCAGTTACCTTTGGGGAATCTCGGGACAACTACCGTATCGAGTACATCAAGTTCGAAGTCGCGGACTTCGAGACATCCTACCATGCCATCCTCGGTAGACCGGCTATCGCCAAGTTCATGGCGGTACCCCACTACACCTACTTGGTACTCAAGATGCCAAGTCCAGCAGGTGTACTCTCGCTGCAAGGGGACTTGAAGATATCGCACGACTGCGACACAGAAGCTGTGGAGGTCGCCTCCACAAATCAAGTACACAATGCAATGATGGAGATCTACGCTGCGTCGAAAAAACTTGCCCCAAGTGAACTCAACATCCCAGAGAAGTCGGACAAAGCTAACAAGCCTCAGCCAGCTGAGGAGGTTCTGGTCAAGACAATTGACCTCGGGACATGCGACAGCAGCAAGACCACCACCATCGGGGCAGGCCTTGACTCCAAATAGGAAGACGCGCTCATCAACTTCCTCCCGGCTAGCTGCGACATCTTCGCGTGGAAACCAGCGGACATGCCAGGGGTGCCCAGGAAGTTGATTGAGCACTCACTCAACGTCAATCCTAAAACTACCCCGAAGCGACAACACCTCCGCCGCTTCGCCGACGACAGACGGGACGCCATCAAGAAGGAACTCGCCAAACTACTCGCGGCTGGCTTCATCAGAGAAGTCTTCCATCCTGAGTGGCTCGCCAACCCCGTCCTCGTCCGCAAGAAGAACTCGAACGAGTGGAGGATGTGCGTCGACTACACCGACCTCAACAAGCACTGCCCCAAGGACCCCTTCGGGTTGCCGCAGATTGACCAAGTCATCGACTCCACGGCGGGCTGTGACCTGCTCTGCTTCCTCGACTGCTACTCCGGGTACCACCATATCGCGATCAAGGAAGAAGACCAGGAGCAGACCACATTCATCACCCCGTTTGGCGCGTATTGCTACACGACCATGTCCTTCGGGTTGAAGAACTCCGGCGCTACATACCAACGAGCTATCCAGGCCTGCTTCAAGAGGCAACTCAACAAGAATGTCGAAGCCTACGTGGATGACGTGGTCATCAAGACCAAAAACTCCAGCACGCTCATCGACGACCTTGAAGTGACTTTCGCATCCCTGCGCGAGTACCGCTGGAAGCTCAACCCGAACAAGTGCGTTTTCGGCGTACCTTCGGGCAAACTACTCGGCTTCATCATCAGCTATCGCGGAATCGAAGCCAATCCCGAGAAGATCTCCGCCATCATCAGCATGAAAGCTCCCACGAGCATCAAAGACGTCCAGAAGCTGACCGGGTGCATGGCGGCACTGAACAGATTTATCTCGAAGCTTGGAGAATGGGGGCTCCCCTTCTTCAAATTACTCAAGCACCAAGAGAAGTTCGTGTGGACTCCAGATGCGGACCAAGCCCTTGCCCAGCTCAAGGACTTCCTATCGAAGCCACCAGTCCTCACGGCTCCTCGCAAAGGCGAGCAACTACTGCTTTACCTCGCTGTGACTACTCACGTGGTCAGTACTGCCATCGTCGTCGAGTGGCAGGAAGACGGCCACGCCTACCCAGTCCAGCGACAAGTCTACTTCGTCAGCGAGGTCCTATCAGAATCCAAGGCACGCTACCAGCCAGTAAAGAAGCTTCTGTACTCAGTGCTTGTCACCTCGCGGAAGCTACGACACTACTTCCAGGAGTACTCGATCTCCGTCGTCACCGACTACCCGCTCGGCGACATCCTGCGGAACCAAGATGCTACTGGAAGAATCTCCAAGTGGGCAATCGAACTCGGTGCCCTCAACATCGACTTCAAGCCACGCACAGCCATCAAGTCGCAGGCACTAGTCGACTTCATGGCTGAGTGGCGGGAGAATCAGCTACCTACTCCAATCGAGCGCCCAGAGCACTGGGTGATGTACTTCGACGGCTCACTCAACCTCGAGGGCACAGGTGCAGGGGTACTCTTGATATCTCCAACGGGCGAACAACTCAAGTACGTCCTGCAGATTTTCTGGAAGGTCTCAAACAATGAAGCCGAGTACGAAGCTCTGCTACATGGGCTCCGCCACGCGGCTTCACTGGGCATCAAGCGGCTATTAGTCTACAGTGACTCCGCAGTGGTCATCAACCAAGTCAACAAGTCCTGGGACTGCAACAAGGAGAACATGGACGCCTATTGTCTAGAAGTCCTCAAGCTCAAGAACAAGTTCTATGGTCTCGAGTTCCATCACGTCGTCCGCGAAAACAACGTTGCGGTGGACGTCTTGTCGAAGCTTGGTTCTACTCGCGCTCAAGTACTAGCGGGTGTCTTCGTCCACGAGCTTCACGTGCCATCCATCCCGGAGCCGGCGCCACTGACCACTGACCTAGCGCATCCCCCGGCTGGCCAGGAGGTCATGATGATCGACGTGGACTGGAGGCAGCCCTTCATCGACTACCTCAGCGAGCAGAAGGTTCCCTCGGACAAGAACTTGGCCGAGCAACTCATCCGCCGGGCCAAGTCCTACGTCCTAGTCGGAGACAAGCTCTACAAGCGGGGCACATCTTCCGGAGTACTCATGAAGTGTGTTCCTCGACAAGAAGGCAAGGAGATCTTGGAGGAGATCCATAAAGGCGTCTGCGGCAACCACGCGTCCTCTCGCACGCTGCTCAACAAGGCCTTCCGACGAGCTTTCTATTGGCCCACAGCTATGGGCGACACTGAAGAACTTGTCAGAAGGTTCCAAGGGTGCCAATACTTCGCTAAGCAACAACACGTCCCAACCTACAAGCTAGTCACCATACCGCCAACCTGGCCTTTCGCCTGCTGAGGGCTCGACATGATTGGGCCCTTACCAACTGCGCCAGGTGGATTCAACAGAGTACTGGTGGCCATCAACAAGTTCACCAAGTGGATCGAGGTCAAGCCGGTTACATGCCCCAAGGCTGACAGAGTACTCAACTTCCTGGATGAACTCGTGCATCGCTACGGACTACCCCACCGCATCATCACAGACCTGGGATCTAACTTCAACAATCACTATTTCTGGGAGTACTGCGAGAACAGCAGGATCGACGTCCGATATGTCTCAGTTGCCCATCCTCGGGCCAACGAACAAGTCGAGCGAGCCAATGGGATGGTGCTCGACGCTCTCAAGAAGCGGCTACACGACGCTGCTAACACCAAAGAAGGCAAGTGGATCAAGGAACTACCTAATGCACTCTGGGGGCTACGTACTCAACCCTCCAAGCCAACGGGACAATCTCCATACTTCCTGGTCTACGGCTCCGAAGCAATCCTCCCTGCTGATGTCATGTGGGATTCACCAGCAGTGGAGCAATACGATGAAGGCGTCTCCGAAGATAGCAGACGAGTTGACATCGACGGACTCGAAGAAGCTCGCTGTGCCGCCCTCGTCCAATCAGCAATGTACCTAGAGGGTATCCGACGCTACCACGACCGCAACGTTAAGGAACGCTCCTTCAACGTTGGTGATCTTGTCCTCCGTCGCATCCAGAACACAGAAGGACTACACAAGCTCAGCTCGCCCTGGGAAGGTCCCTTCACAGTCGCAAAGGTGACCGGACCGGGCTCCTACCGCCTCCAGACGCTTGAAGGCGAAGACATCAACAACTCGTAGAACATCGACCAACTCTGTCGATTCTACGCCTAGTCTACACGACTACCCTGGGGGCTCAAGTCTATACGACTACACCAAGACCCCTTCGCTGTAAGCGGCCTCCGGGTCCAGGCACCAGTCTCCGGATTACTCTACTCCAAGATCCAGCGTTAACGGCTACCAACGGATCTTGGGCTACTCAGAGCGACAAAGGACTCCAGCAGCGGTCTACTGAGAGACCAAGTACTCATAGATCCAGCCTATACTAACGGATCTCTAGCTGTAAGCGGCCAAGAGCCCTAGCACTACTTAGCCGTAGGCGGCCTCCGGGTCCAGGCGACTACTCTGTAACAACGGCCCTAGCCATCCAGGTGTACTTCTTCAGCAGTTGTGGTATCAGGTTCTCCTGGCATTAGAACTCTTGGCATGTCTGAGTTGAGGAATGGCACACCACTCCTATTTTTGGAAAACGACATTAGACACTTCTACTAGAATTGGTCAATAGCTTCCTTCAATTGCAATTGCTGCTCCGTAGACAGTTCCTCGAAGGTGACATCCCAGACATCTTGAATATCAGGCATCTTGATCAACTAGAATGTACCACTGGGCGTGCCAAAAAGTGTGTTGATGTAAAATCAGCACCTCACACCAAGCACACAGCAAGCCGAACAAGCTGGCTTAACACACGTGGCCGAATCTGAAGCGTGCCAGTCAATTTTCTTTGAAACTAACAAACGATGAAAATAGTTAGATAAAACCTGGAACTTTCCGGGTGGTACCAGACAGTTCCGTATTTACGGCTACAAAGCCAAGCAAAACGACATATAGCTACAACAAGCTATCTGTCAGCAATATGAACATCATTCGGGAAGTTAAAACGTGTAAACAGGGTATAGCCTAATGCATGACGTAAGCATGATGAAAGATCGGTCTTTATTTAAACAACATTGCAACACGTAACTGTGACCGTTTATCAAGGACAAATCACTATTAAATAAGTAAAGGTGAAGCATGATTATAAATTTGCAGTAAACATGCATGCATAGGCCAAAAGCACTAGTCTACCGCATGTCTAGGTACTTTCAAACCCGTCGAGCGTGACACCAAACAAGTTAATCCACCGCATGATACGACTTGTTTGAAATCACACCACTAACCAAGAATAGATCAATCCACCGCATGATACAATCTATACATGGAAGGCTAAAAGCATACATTATTTAAAACAAATTCATGAACATGTTTCACTCGTGACAGAATTGCCGAATACAGTTGTACAGCCGATTCGGGTTCCGTGGAGAAGGAACAAACTATGCTAGATTAACACGCTTGAACCCGCAACACGTGGCAATCTAGATTGATTCGAATTCGGCTATTAAAGAGCATGTGATCCATGCGCCACATCAAGTTAAGGATTTGAACATACATCATATGGATCGCAAACAAGATAGAGCCGAATCTCGTCAATCTAAATTGGGCAATAAGAGTGTTACATGAATTAAACATAAGAGCAAAATTCAAAGCAACACATGGTAACTTAATGAACCTATTAGATCTTGCCAAATCTAATAGAGCCAATAACTAGCTCCAAGCTAGATCTTAGCCTACCGCATGGCTCATGATCTAACAAGAAAGCCCTCTTGAACCAAGCTTAAATCCACCGCATGAAACTAAGCATGGTAACAAGACTACTTGCATCACGGTCTGAATCAACCGCATGATACTAGACATGATACAAGGTTGCCGGTACTTACAGAGGTCGACAGATCGATGGCTCCTCTCAAAGAACTCGACGACTCGACTAAAGGACTCGAAAGATGGCACGAGGCC
This sequence comes from Cenchrus americanus, assembly GCA_947561735.1. Classification (NCBI taxonomy): domain Eukaryota; kingdom Viridiplantae; phylum Streptophyta; class Magnoliopsida; order Poales; family Poaceae; genus Cenchrus; species Cenchrus americanus. The sequence continues at coordinate 198,670,162 of OX387242.1, forward strand.
GGTTTGTTGTGAAATTGTTCGATTTTTTATTACAAACACTAAGGGTTCATATTTATACCCTTGTCCTAACACGACTCCTAGTCAACCACGATTACAACATTTATTGCCTAAATTAATGCCCCGGCGTCAATGTCCGTCTTGCACCCGTCATCAATTCGTCCCTTCCTTATATTCAGGCCACGTCATCACGTATTCCCGAATGTTTCCTCTTCCAAGCGCAAAACAGCCCTTCAGCCGAATGATGGCGTGCTTTCGACCGCAGGCATCTTTACCGAATGCTTTGAGGAAAATTTCCTGCTGAATGGTGTTTTCTTACCAAACTCGGCCCACAAGTCAGTCTCTTTCCTGTACCAATTTTTGGTGTTAACACCTACTCTAGCGGGGAGTTGGGCCTTTTATCTTATGGTGGGGTATTGACCCACTAGGGAGCTTTGTGCCCCGCTTCATCCTAAATCCTAGTGGGTTGTTGCTCATTGGAGGATCTTCGTAAAGGCCTCGTAGCGTCCCTATGCAACCACACATCAGTAGTGTGGTATTGTGCCTACTTTTGCACAACATGGTTGGGTCCAAAACACTTTGATTTTTTACGCGACTTGTGGTGAAAGTGTACAACCTCTTTAGAGTGTAAAACTGACTAGTTATCCGTGCTCACGGTCCAGAGCAGCTTAGACCCTCACATGATTACCTCTATGGAAGATGGACTTTAATAACTTGTGCATTACATTTTATGGGTTTTTACGCATCTTTTAAGTGGGTTTGGTATACACTTACACTTGTTAGTAATAGTTGCTTAATAAAATTTGACCAACTAAAATGCTTAACTGCTTTGCAACCACTAGTCTTCCACCTAAAGCCTTGCATGTTGTTGTAGTTTCTTTCCCTTGTTGAGTAAGACATGTGCTCATGCTTGTTGTTTTATATTACATTTACACCATCCAGCTGCTGCTCGGACGAACATTTTGAGGACTATCCTGGTGGATTCGACAAGTTCTAGGCGTTCGTCTCTCCAGTCAGGTGCCTGTGGAGGACTTCTATGTTTACTTTTCCGCTGCTAGCTACTCAATGTGTTAGATAAAGACTATCGGTCATGTAATAAAGTTTTAATACTTCCTTTACGTTTTTGGCACCGTTTTTGGTATTAACTGAGTTGACGCGTGTGTGTAACTTGATCCTGGCGTACATGTGTTTATGCATTCGGGTTTGTCCTTAAATCCGGGTGTGACAGGAATGGAAGGGATGCCATGGCTGGTGCCCATGCAACAGTGCGCTGGAGAAGACCTGAGCGCCACCAACTCCGCCATCGTAGCCATGGAAGGCAGCATGCCCACAGTCGTCGTTGCGTACTGTTGACGTAAAATCAGCACCTCACGCCAAGCACACAGCAAGCTGAAAAAAGCTGGCTTAATACACGTGGCCGAATTCGAAGCGTGCCAGTCAATTTTCTCTGAAACTGACAAAGGATGAAAACAGTTAGATAAAACCTGGAACTTGCCGGGTGGTACCAGACAGTTCCGTATTTACGGCTACAAAGCCAATCAAAATGACATAGCTACAACAAGCTATCTGTCGGTCAATCTGAACATCATTCGGGAACTGATAAATTATGTAAATAGGGTATAGCCGAATGCATGACGTAAGCATGATGAAAGATCGGTCTTTATTTAAACAACATTGCAATACGTAACCATGACCGATTATCAAGGATAAATGACAATGAAATAAATAAAGGCGAAGCATGATTATAAATTTGCAGTAAACATGCATGCATAGGCCAAAATCACTAGTCTACCGCATGTCTAGGTACTTTCAAACCCGTCGAGCGTGAGACCAAACAAGTTAATCCACCGCATGATACGACTTGTTTGAAATCACACCACCAACCAAGAATAGATCAATCCACCGCATGATACAATCTAAACATGGAAGGCTAAAAGCATACATTATTTAAAAAAAATTCATGAACATGTTTTACTCATGACAGAGTTGCCGAATACAGCTGTACAGTCAATTCGGGTTCCGTGGAGAAGGAACAAACTATGCTAGATTAGCACGCTTGAACCCGCAACACGTGGCAATCTAGATTGATTCGAATTCGGCTATTAGAGAGCACGTGATACATGCATCACATCGAGTTAAAGATTTGAACATACATCATATGGATCGCAAACAAGATAGAGCCAAATCTCATCAATCTAAATTGGTCAATAAGAGTGTTACATGAATTAAACATAAGAGCAAAATTCAAAGCAACACATGGTAACTTAATGAACCTATTAGATCTTGCCAAATCTAATAGAGCCAATAACTAGCTCCAAGCTAGATCTTAGCCTACCGCATGGCTCATGATCTAACAATAAAGCCCTCTTGAACCAAGATTAAATCCACCGCATGATACTAAGTATGATAACAAGACTACTTGCATCATGGTCTAAATCCACCGCATGATACTAGACATGATACAAGGTTGCCGGTACTTACGGAGGTTGACGGATCGATGGCTCCTCTCGAAGAACTCGACGACTCGACTAAAGGACTCGAAAGTTGGCACGGGGCCGGTTTGTTGTGAAATTGTTCGATACCCATTATTGATGGTGAAAATCCGTCAACCTAGCCATGAGTTTACCTTCGGTGTTGGCATAAGTTTTATACCTTATCCATTGGTACTAACCCCCGTGGTATAACAAGTTCACTTGTGCATGTCGGTTTTGGAGTTTAGTGTTTATGCAGGGTTTTAGCGTCGAAAGCAAGACTTCTAGGATATGTTCATTAAGCACCTCATGACAAGACCTTGAAGCCTGGTAGAAGTCAAGCAATGAAGTGAACACGACTCCAAGAAGCCCAAGGACCCAACCCGAGAAGATGGAAAACTCCGAGGACCTAGCCAGAAAAGTGCCGAATCTTGCGAGACAAGGAGCTTCGTCCAATTCAGAGTGAAACTGACGACAAGGGCCCACATGCAGAAGGGGGGAGGATCTAGAAGACTCGGGAACCGAAGCCACGCGAAGGAGGCCACGAACTAGGCCAAAGTGGGCCCAGGCCGGCCGGCCCAGCCCATTTCGAGGCCCAGTCGCCCCCCCTTTGACCTAGATGCATCTCGGGCTATTTATAGCCCCCTGACCGAGAGCCACGCATCAATCAATTTTTCCTCCGCCGCCGAGGAGCAGAGAAGCTTGAGGGACGCCATCTCGGAGATGAGGGTCATGCTAGTTGTCTAGGGCCTCCCTAGCTGACGTGGGAACCTTGCATGGAAGACCACGTTGGAGCTCCGGAGCAAGGATCAAGATCGAGGTAGGATCCCGGTGGTGATCTTGTTCATGTAATCATTCATGGTGAAGTTTTTATTGTGAATCCGATTTCTAGCGATCAAGTGCCTTCTCAATGATTTCCTTTTCTTCTTGGTTTTGCTTCTTCCCCAATCTAGTCTATGGCTAGATTGCATAGGGTGCTCTTGTAGCTGCGATGGCTAGAGGTGCATACCGAACTGACCAAGTGATTTCAACTTGTTCTTATCGAACTCACCCTAGACTACCCGCATCAATAGGAATACGTTGTGACAGAACGGGGTTCCGAAAGGCGGGCGTTTTCGGAATCGGACCGGAGGCCACAGTTTAAAGATGCTTTTAATGAGATTCGCTTTTCTATCTTCATCTATCTTGTTTGGAGCTACAACATAAGCATGATCTAGACTCTTCAGATCGGTTATCTCTTGCCTTCTCTTGCTACCTCTTTAGTAGATTAGGTTAGATTCGTTTTTTTGATGATATCTTAGATTAGATGCAATTTGGTTCTTCATTAGATAGCTTTCCTGGCTTTACTAGATTGAATCCTTGCGGTGCACATTGTTCCACGGATTCGATACCTTGGGTTCACCACTCGAGGGAAGAAGGGTCCCTTGACTACGACGGGGGATTTGTCCGCTTGCAAATCCATATGAACTTTGATACGATAATCTACCGTCAACAAGCCCCTTTTTCTGGCGCCGTTGCCGGGGAACAAGCAATCAAGATCCAATCTAGTATCGCTTATTTTTCAGTTTTTCTTTTGATTTTCTTTTGCATCTCTTAAGTTTGATCATCCTCAAAAAGAAAAAAAATCAATCTAATCTAGTTTTGATTAACCCTAATTTTTCTTTTTTTAGATTTTTATTTTTGCTAACCCTAACCAGAGATGGTTGTCTACCTCTCCAAGAAACCCAAACATTCTTTTGTGGATGATCCAGGAAAACTTTACAGGCAAAGGAGACGTGCAACACAAGCTCAAGGGTTGGAAACCCTAGATTCAAAAGCCGAAGTTGAAGGACCACCGGAATCTCCATGGGAATCACCACCTCCAAGTCCAAAGGAAGATCAACCTAAACCGACATCGTTGATATACCTATCATAAACCTTCATGACACCGGAAGGCTGTTCAAGATCAAGGTCTCAACTATCCGCATGACGATTGCGAGAGCTTTGGAGCGTTTCAATGAATACATACGAGCCGGATTTCTTGAGTGGCATATCGGTTTACTTAAGAGGAGGATGGAGAAGATGGAGATAGAGAAAGAAGCTCAACACCTAAAGGCTGCCGAAGCAAGATCCACATGCAAGGAGTGTGAGGAGTATGGCCATGTCCAGGGTAAATCCTGATTTAATGCAAGTTCATCGATTCAAGATTTGGTTCCTCTTTGTGCACAATTCAAGAACTTCATGGACGAGCAAGCTAAGATCAACATGGATGTCGTCACTAAGTTCGAGGCTATGGAGAAAATATTGAAGAATTTAGATGGCAAGGTGACGGAAGTCGGAAGCTCTATACGTGAAGTGTTCGTCGTGATGAAGATGCTAGAGATGCAAGTGGGACAACTTGCCGGACAACCGATGGGTGACAAAGAAGAATTTTCGAGACAACCCCAAGGTCCAAGACGGCGAAGGCTACTCAAACTCATTCGGGAGAGATGGAGGATCACACTGAGACCATGAAGATCAGGACCGAAGGACCGGAGTTTGAGATGCCGAGCCACTACATGAAGGGAGTTGTTGCATCCGTCAAGACCAAAGGACAAAGCCAGCCTGTGAAGACCAAAAATATGACTAAGCCGAAGAATAAGCCCATGCCCAAGATGGTGCGGAAGTGGGTACCCAAGATTGCAACACCCGCAAAGAGTGTTGATCCAAAGTAATCAAGTGAAGAAGTCTAGCCATGGACTATAAACGAAGCGCTAGGCGGGAGGCAACCCGTTTCGTCGAGTCAAGAATAAGCCACCGGGAGGACAACCCGATTCCAGGTTTTTCGAGTCTTTTCAAGTAATTTAGTTTTAATTTTACTACGCAAGACATTAGACTTAGAATGGTTGAACAATATTAGAGACACAATTCTTGGTTGAATATTTTGTTTTGATCATAAACCCTTTACATGAACCATCCTATGTGTTTGTTTGCTTCTTTTCGAGAAACCAAAACCAAAACAAATTTCAGAACCTATCTCAATCATTCATCCTCTTTATGATGTTGTGATTGACTTGTTTTACATGATAAAAACACACGAGTAGAGCCATGACTTGTATCTAGATGTTATTTAAATTTCAGCACGTGGTAGGACTCGCGTGAACCTAGAAATTTAACTTTTGGTTAGTTTAAAAATCCTTATCCTTGGTTTCTATAGAGTTAGAATTTTTCTAAGCCTCATTTAATTTTATTTTATTCAAAATCTCTCTCATCTAATCAAATTAGAACCTAAACCTATGCCCATGATCAAGCCGGGAAAAGTTTGCTCTCAACTAAGGAAGGCAAACGATACCATTGAGACCAACATAAAAGTAGTCGGGAAATATTTTCGACTTACATTTATTTTTAATGCTTTAAAAACGTCTCTAAATTTATATTTAATATCTCTGATTTTATTTTTTATTTTGAAATTAGAGGAGTGCTTAGCATTAAAACTTGCTTAGAGGGAGGCAATCTAGTTAACCTAACCATACATACACCATGATGCATCACAGGATCCCCCTCCAACATCTTTTATCAAACCACATGCAAAGTACAAGCATGGGGGGAGGGGCAGCCAAGGCTTTGTTTTGTAGGAATATCATGGAGGCATGTGAGGCAAGGGAGTATGGAAGTGAGTTAAAGCGAAAACATCAAGTGGAAGGAATAATAATGCAAGCGAAGGAGTGGACGAGAACGTTTGGAAGGTGCACGCAGTCACGAAGCAAAGTGCGCTAGAGAAGAACTGAGCCAAGAGGAGGAGAGAGGTAAGTCTCCCATCCAGCTCATTGTTCGTGTGCTCTAGTTTCTAGTCCGGAACCACCTTAGACTTAGCCATCCATCCCGCTTGTTTCGTGCAGTAAATAACATCCTAATTCCACTGAAAGTCCAGACTCCAAAATAATATTTGTGTACCTTGTTACCAGTTGAAAACCCCGGATATATATTTGTGAGGGAGAGTGCTACAATCATGGAAGAGAACTACAAGCCTTTTCACCGAAGAAGAATGGATCATCGTAATCTAAGCCATCATCGACAACCTCTTCGAGGAGGCACTCGGTTTCCGAGTCTCCTCGGTGTATGGAGAAGGACACAGCACCGCCGAGGAGGAACCACACTCTTCTCCTCGGTGGCATGAGGGCCACACGAAACTCGTTTATGAGGTTCACCAGACCTCAAGGACATATGGAGGAGCTGCCCGTCCGACCTCGCCACTCGACACGATCATCCGCTCCACCTCCATACACTCTGCGGTATTCGGAGGGGTTTGTCATCATGACAGAGGAGGAGGAGAAGAAGCTCGCTCTCCTTGAGTAGAGGCTTGTAGCGAACGTTGACTTCGACGACCAAGCTCTCCACATATTGGGTTTTCATACGGGACGCCGAGGTTGGGTGCAATTCTCTAACGGAGTGTCGGCAAACACCCACAAGGAATTTGCCTAGGAAGTTCTCATGACCATGGCGCATATCCTTGATGAAGGAGTGCTGAGTCTCTCATTCCGTTTGGAGAGAGCCATTCGCACCAGGAGGCCATGCACAAACTAGAGAGAGGAGGGAGATCTCCGGAGGGAGATCAACCACCTCGAAGGAAGCACCCACAAGTGGAGAAGAAGGAAGACACCGTCGAAGGGTATCCGTGATCAACGGTCGTATGTCTAGCACCTTGATGGGTTAATCTCCTTATTCATCCATGGGTTGTAATCGATCTTGAGATGTAATCATACTTTGTCGAATTATCTATCTATCATCTTGTGTTGAATATACTTTATTGCTTAAGGTTAGCTACCATGCCATAAAGGGAGTAGAGCTCCAATGCTTCCTTGGATCCATTCAATACGCCGTGTCCATCATAGGTCTAGTCATGAATACCTTCGCGTAGTGAGTACGAGAGGAGGGAAAGGGCGAAACCGTGGTCACAACCCCCGATAGATTAGATTGGTTTTCATGATCAAAACGATTGCATGTTCTAGTATCGTAGACCCATGGGCGAGTGTCTCCTATCTTGATTGAACAAGCGATTCCCTATGTATTAGAGAATAGCTCAGTTTTCAAAAAGGGAGCCCCGAAACAAGTGGATGTGCTTGGAGGAACATTGGAAGTTTTTTGGAGTATGATCGAGGGAGAAGCGTAGCAACAAAGAAATACTATTCGGAACCCCATCATCCCTCATGGATGTGCAAAAGGATTTTGGGGAGAATGAGAGAGCAAAGATAACCAACATGGAGTTGAATTGGCTTTACTCGGCTTCGATTGCCAGGCAGCCAATCGACCCCACTCACCTCATGATCAACCGGTGGTGTTGTGAAGCAACATCGAGTTCGGGAGATATTGGTTCGGGGTGTTACCTCTCCATGTTGGCTATCTCTTTGAAACCAGGTATTACAAGGAACCAGAAGCATCTCCTAGCCGGGACCTCTCTAGGATTAAATATATGAAGAAAAGAAAATTTATAAGTGAAGATGAGATAGGAGGCTTCAAAGTGGCCAAGATGAATTTGCTTCTTTCGGAAGGAAGGTTAAGACTTTTTCTTGAGGGGAAAGAAGATTGGTTAGAGGAAGGACTTCTTGTGCCAGAGAAGAAAAATAAAAGAGAAGGATTATAGGAGAAGGATCTTCTATGGCCCAAGGAGGAGGTGCACAACAAAACTAGTGCCACCATTTGGAGGAACCCCGGCATCGCCGAGTTACTACGGTGGTGTACCAATGCAAGCATGGGGGAGTGGTGCAGCCATACCCCCACTAAATTTTGCGGTGCCCAACGTAGCCTTTGCAGAGCCATATGCACACCTTACTCAACCACAACAAAATGTGGCCATCATTGGAGGATACGCTGTGAGGAACATGCAAATTATTGCAGCCATCCTAAACAATGCAACCCAAATGGGTGAAGGTAATGCAAACATCGCTTATGAGCTTTGACACCTTCACTTAGCACTGTCATACAATTCATAGGAGAAGCGATGCAATCCTATTATGAGTAAGGGTACAACAACCAAGACTATCAACATCAACCACCAGCGGAAGATTAGAGAGAGGAGGAGCTTTAGTTATCTTTCCTCTACCCCCTTTTCTTTAATTTTCACCTTGTATGCGCCTATGTATGCATAGTGTTTTCAGTTTTTATTTAAATTTCAGCATGCGTGTTAGTTTATTTTCAGCATGTGTCTTAGTTTTTATTTTCATCACGAATAAAGTCACCACTAAGTTTTTACCATTAGCAAAGTTACAAAGTTTGTGCCATGATGATATATGATTATAATTGCCACTTTGTTTATCTGTGTAATTGTTTTATGCATGTTTAAGCTAATGCTCTCTTAAAATACAAATTTGAATTATCTAGATGCTAGCTTAATCTTTAGCGGAGGTTATAATAAAAATAAAGACCCATAGTGTTTTATGTGCTCTCAAGTTTTGGATGGATTAAAGATGATTTATTTTTGTTCTTAAAAGTAATGCTAACCTTGTCATAAATACCACTTGCATGTTGCTCTACCTATCCAGAGCCATATAAATATTTAAGTGCAAAAACTTAGTATACAAGGTTTATTTTTGGGTGAGTTATTGCAGGCCATGATTTCTCTGGCCCGAGACTAAGAAGCTAGTCATTCCGTTTTTGCGTATCTATCTTTTTGCTAGCCTTTCTTTCCGTGCATTGTGTATCCCCACATCGGAGATTTCACAAACCTCGCGGGATATCCACCCTTAAAACCAAATATCATCTTTTGTGATTACTTCCTTGACCACAACCTATCGTTGAGAATGGATCATCAATTCAAGGAAGATCGCAAGACGGTGCCAACATTAAAGAATTCAAGTATCTCTCCAAGGAAAAATATTTCCGGTACCTACCTTATTTATCACCTCTTTGCCCGAGGACGAGCAACGTCTAAGCATGGGGGAGGAGGTAGGTACGATGCAATTTTAGAGTTCAAAGGGGAGCAAATAAAAAAAATTCAAAAGAAAGAAAGAAAGAATATATATATATATGTGAGAAAAAGAGGAAAAAGTATGAGTATGTGAAAAAATAAAAATAAAGTGAACTCCCCGGTTGTCTAAAGTGCATTAGGAATTTCAAGGCTTCAAAATTAAAAGATACATACTCATCTTTCCAACCATGTGCAATCCGATAACGAGAACTTCCTTTGTGCCTCGGGATCATTCTTTGCCATTTGCACATGTCCACCTACCTCAAGTGGGTATTTTTTTCTTTCCCCTCCTCGACTTAACATTATTTTCCAATGACCTTTTTGACGAGTCTCGGTACGACCATGAGAATCTTGTCTTGTTTTGACAACATCTCATTTATAATATCTTGGTAGGATTAAACTTCCCCAAAAAGCTCCGTATAAAGCCTAGCACATATATATGTTATGAGAGGGAAAGGAGTAGAATAAATAGGCTTGAGAGACAAGTTGAGATGAGAGTTTATGAGCAAGATGCAAGGTGGTTTAAATTTTTGAACTTGGTTTAGCTCTTTTTCATCTCCTTCTTTATTTCAAAAATTTTGAGATCTATTTGAATTTTGGGAGCATGTTAATACTTGCGGGATAAGCTTAATGAAATATCTACCCTCCGTAGGGATGAAGGCTAGTACATTATGGAACTTTAACGAACTAAACTTTTGAGAGCATTATGTTTTCTCATGTATGATCAAGTGCAAGGTTTAAACAATGAGGGGCAATGATGATATCCATCGAAGGATTACTCAAGGACGAGCAAGGTTTAAGCATGGGGGAGATGTTGACGGTGAAAATCCATCAGCCTAGCCATGAGTTTACTATCGGTGTTGGCATAAGTTTTATACCTTATCCATTGGTACTAACCCCCGTGGTATAACAAGTTCACTTGTGCATGTCGGTTTTGGAGTTTAGTGTTTATGCAGGGTTTTAGCGTTAAAAGCAAGACTTCCTGTCGGTGCGGAATATGGTCCCGACACTAACCAGTAGATAGCGCCGAGGTCTATCCCTCAATGGTCGATGCTAAGTAACAAGTGACACAGAGGTTTTATCCTGGTTCCGGCCGAGGGGGCCGTACGTCCAGCAGGGGCGTGCTCGGGGCACTATATTACTTAGCACCGGGGGTGCTTGTAGTGGGGAAAATACAAGCAAGGTGCGAGAGGAAGCGTGGCTTCCAAGTCCCTGGAGGATTGGCTGAAGATATTGTGGGAGAATGAGAATGAGTACGTGCTGTGTGTGGGGTGTTCTTGTGTCTCCGTTCGTCTCTCCCCCCCCCCCCCCCCCCGCGGCTGGGGGTTCGCCCCCCTTTTATAGATCAAGGGGGCAGCGGGTTACATGCACGCCGCGCTACCTAGCTATGTGGAGAGGTGCGACGTGCTGCGGTGTAGAGTGGGCGGCCGTTCGGGCGATTCCCGCCACGATCTGGTCATCATGGCCTGACTTGTACCCGAACAGTGGTGGTTCGAGGGTAGGAGAGCAACAGATGGCGGTGATGTCCTCTGATAGGCTCGGGGGTGGTGCTGACGCAATCTTGTACGGAGTACAGGGGCAGGCAGAACGGCGTTCCTTCCCAACGCGCTTCACGGTCCGGAGTGGTTGCCGCAGGGTGCCGGGCGTGCGCCGGCACGCGTGGGTACGACGGCCGCGCCGTTACAGTGGCCGGGATGGCGATCCACCGGCCTAGCGCCTCCACCTAATCTCGTAGGGTCACGGGAAAGTGAAATCGAGGGTGCGCCGGCCCCCCTTCGAGGGTCGGGCGCGTTAGCCGTCTTGTAGTAGGCGCGCGGTGTCACGGGACCGACACCGCCGTACCACACGGTCCCTCCCCACGGTGGTGGGGATGGGCTCCTCCCCGGGGAGTTGGTGCGGCGGCACCGGGCGCGAGCCCCGGCGCGTGATGGCACCGCCCCCGCCCGTGTCGGGCGTTAAATGCCCGTGTACGGGGGCCGGCGCACGCGTGCGGGCGCCCGTGATCGTGGCGGGCCCCGGCCGAAGGCGGGACGAACCCTCGAGCGAGACGAGACCCGCTCGAGGGGGAGTGAGCCCTCGAGCGGGGGCGGGACCGCTCGAGGGAAGCGTTGCTCCTCGAACGGGCGGAGCCCGCCCGAGGGGGCGCGCGCTCTCGAGCGAAGAGGGCCGTCTTGGTGGGCCGTCGGGGTCCCGCGGTGTGGGCCGTGTCCCGCATGGTTAGTCACCCGCATGGTTAGGCTTAACGTGTTTCGATGCGGGATTTAAGTGAGGATTTCCCCGTTGTTTAAGGGGACCCCTAGGGGCCGTCCCCGACGCAGCCCCCGAGCATCCGCGGGTTTGCCATTGAGGCTCCCGCGGATGCCGGAACCTACCGATAGGACGTTCTTCCCTCCTTGTTTGCGAACGCTTCCGTGGGGCCGCGTCGGCGGACCCGCGGGTCCAGCCCCCGAAGCCTCGCCGGAGTGTGGGTTCTCCTGCGCAGGGGTTTACCGCGAGAATTTTGGACGGAGAGACGTGGCACATATGCCAACCGGCATCGGCGGTATTTCGGGCGGCTTCGGGGGTGCACGCACCGCCGTCACTTGTCTCCCGGCGGGTGCGGTTTCAAGGAGGTGTAGCCGTGCGTCAAGCCCCCGAGCCTTGGCCCGTTCGAGGCGATCGGGTAGAGCCCGACGACTTGTTTTTTAACGCGCCCTCGCCGTCCCTCCGCGGGACGGAGGGTGAGGTTTCTCGCAACTCCCATCGAGCGGGTCGCGAATTGCGGATTCCTCTTCGAGCCGGTAGCGGGTGGTTCAAGTGGACGCCCATGCCCCGTTCGATAAGGGTAGGCTGCGCGGTCCGGAGACACGTCCATGGAAGCGCTTGCATGGGTTTGCTAGGTGGGGCTCGGTCCCGTTCGCTAGGGGCCGAGGGGCGCGGAAGCTCTCCCTCGGTGGGATCCCCCTGCTAGCTGCCCTCGCTGGCTCTCGAACACGACATGTGGGGCACCCTCGAGCCGACGGGCTCGAGGAACGGCTCGAACGCGCGTGCCCTCGTCGTCCCTAACTCTGCGATCTGAGGCGCCTGTTCGAACCCGTCGAGGGTCAGGCTTCGAACCTCTGATCAGTAGGGCCGTGCGGGGCCGTGCCTGGACAGCCCCGTATTTTCGCGTTTGCGGCCGTCGAGGGGTCTGGGCGAGCCAGCCCTCGAGGCGCTGGTTGGCAGCACAGCGCGGCATGGGTGCTTGCGGCGCCCGCTTTACTTCAAGCAGGCCCTGGGCGACCCTTCTCACGCGTGTGCCTTCTTTTTAGAGGGTTGACATTGTCTCGAGCCAAGGGCTCGTGCCGCTCGAGGGTTTTGCGTGGCATGGGTGCCCGCGGTGTCTGCTCTACATCGAGCAGGTCCCGGGCGACCTTCTCACGTCGATATCCCATCGAGGGTTGACGTCATCTTGAGCCAAGGGCTCGTGCCGCTCGAGGGTTTTACGTGGCATGGGTGCCCGCGGTTGCCTGCTCTACATCGAGCAGGTCCCGGGCGACCTTCTCACGCTGATATCCCATCGAGGGTCGCTTTTGTCTGGAGCCGAGGGCCCGTGCCGCTCGAGGGTTTTACGTGGCATGGGTGCCCGCGGTTGCCGCTCTACATCGAGCGGTCCCGGCGACCTTCTCACGCTGATGTCCCATCGAGGGCCGCTTTTGTTTCGAGCCGGGGGTTCGCCCCGCTCGAGGGTTCTCCTTGCTTGGCAAGGGACCCGGGCATTTAAGTGCCTCGCGGTCGTGGCCGCGGTTTTGGAGCGTGGGCGCGCCTTTTTAGGCGCTGCGGCCGAGCGCGCGCGCGTAGTGGGCGGCGTTGCAGGCGGACGTGACCGCTTCGCCTCGGTCGCCGCGGGTCTTTGCCGTGATGATGGCCCGCCCGCCGTGACGTGGCCGCCGCCGGTCGTGGTGGGGCCCGCCCGTCGACGCGAAGGAAAGATTCCCTCGCGAGTTAATGCGAGCGGGGCGTCCGCTGCGGAGAGCTCGCCCGTCGGCCTATAAAGCTGCGGGAAGGAGGAGACGGCGGTTTTTACCTAGACATCAAGGGCCATCGACATCAAGGGCGTCCGCCGCCGGCCATCGACATCAAGGGCGCGCGCGCGCGCGAGGCGCCGACGCGTGCCACGGAGGCGCGCGCGGCGCGCGCGCCCGTGCGCGCGTCAAGCGTGCTCGCGCGCGGGGCGCGCGTGCCCGCACGCTCGGCACCATCGTCGGGAGGCGCGTCGGCGGGCGTGTCCGCACGCGGGGCGAGTGTGCCCCTCGCGCGCGGCGGCGCCTTCGGGAGGTGCGGCGTCGGGGCGCGCCCGCGCACGGGCGGGCGTGCTCGCGCGTACGGCGGCGCCGTCGGGAGGCGCTACGGCAGGCGTGGCAGCTGCGCCGGCCTCATCTGCTGAGGCCTCGAGGAAGAGGAAACGGGCCTTTTCCTCTTCGAGGTAGGGAGCCTGTCTTTTTTCATTTGGTTTGATTCTTCGATGATCGGGCGCCCTAACCTTCTGTCCGCGCCTGCGCAGGGTGGTGCCCACCGTGCCTCCTCTCGCACCTGCCAAGGTGCTGAGGACGGGCGCGTCCGTCCCCACCCGGCGGCGCTCGTCGAGGGCGCCGCGGGCGGGGACAAGCACGGCGGCGGCGGGCGAAAGCTCGCGAGGCGCGGCGGGACCCCGAGGTCTCGGTCGGCGGATCGGCCCGCCGCGGCGCGGCCGGCGGTTGGCCGAGGAGCGGCGGCGCGCCGGCCGTCGCGGAGGGTGCGAGCCGCGGCGGCGCGCGGTGATGGAGGCGCGGCCCGTAGGGGCGGCGGCGTGGAGAAGGCGGAGCGGGAGCAACCCGCGGCGCCCGTGGGCGCGCAGAGGCGCGGCTAGAGGTGTTCGGCGCGGCGCCGCGCCGGGCGCGCGCGCGGCCGCGGAGGCGCGAGGTGGAGGTGCGGCGGAGGCGGCGCAAGCGGCTGCGCCCGCCGGCGATCTTCAGGCGGAGGTGGTGGAGGTCTCGGACGACTCTCCGCCGCCCGGGTGGAATCAGTGGGCCAGCTGGCCCACGAACTCCCCCCGAGCCCCGGGGGGGGGGCCCTCGTGAGGCGGCACGAGGGTCACATGGTGGTGGGGGGCCGAGGACATGGTGCCGAGGCCTCGTCCTCCCACGCCGGCCGCCCTGCCCAGGTGGAGGGGGCCGTCGATGATCCCCCGGCGTTTGCTGACGCCCGGGGGGAGCAGGAGCTCTGGGGCGAGCTCCGGAGCCACGGCGCTACGCTCAACCGCGCGCTGAACGAGGCGCTGCAGGTCCACGGCGGCCCGGCCTGGCTCGTCTCCCAGGTGAGCCATGGTTGCTCGTCCTTTTTCCCTTTTCGTTTTCGTACGCTGCATTCAAGTCGTGGTGCTTACGGGCTCCGATTCTGTGATTGCCAGGAGCTCGAGCGTCGTGCCCATGACAAGTACGACGCCTTCGACCGGGTGAACGCCGAGGTCCACCGGCCTCCGGGAGCGGTGCGGGCCGCCTTTGACGCGCTTGCCGACGCTCTCAGGACGCCGGACGACTGGCTGGCGTATCGGGCGATGGCGTGGTGCGACGAGCTCCCGGAGAGCTCGGGACAGGACGCACCGCGACGCTCGAGCCTCGAGCGGGTCCGCGCAGCCCTCGTCGATCGTGACGAGTTACTGTGGAATGCGCGCGCGGACCTGGAGAAGACGCGGACGCTGGCCGCCAACTGGGAGGCGGAGGTGGCCACCGCTCGCGCCGAAACCCGGGAGCTCCGCACGTCACTCGAGGGGGCGCAGGCGCAACAACGCCAGGCTGAGGAGCGGGCGCGCGGGTTGGAGCAGCGCGCCAAGGAGGCCGACGACCTGAGGGCCGCCCTCGACGCCAAGGCCGCGGCCCTTGTCGCCGGCGAGGAGCAGCTCCGGCAAGAGCGCATTGCTCGCCGGGGGGCCGAGGGGCGGCTCCAGCGGGAGCAGGCTGCCCTCGGCGACGCCCGGACGGCGCCGGGAGCGGGAGCGCGTCGCTCGCGAGGCGGCGGAGAAGTCACTGGAGGAGCGGAACGCCGCGTTCTCCAAGGTCGAGGACGAGGCGCTCGCGCTCAGCATCAGCAACGCCAACCAGGAGCTGGCCCTCCGTGAGCAAGGCGAAACCGTCCAGCGCCTTGAGTTGGCGATCGAGTCCGCGCGCCGCGACTTCGAGTCGGAGAGGAAGCAAGTCGAGGGTGAGCCACTGTTTGACTCTTGCTTGTTGGTTTTTCGCTTTAGAGGGTTCGCTTCTCCCTTTCTGATTTCTTTTGGTCTTGTCGATTCCAGGCTTGCGCACCGCCCTGGGACACGCGGCTGAGCGGGCCGAGGCGCTGCAGGCTTCCTACAACTCCTCCGAGTAGGAGCTGCGGGAGCTGCGCGATGCGGCCCTCGAGACCTGCCGCAACGTCGAGGAGGGCGAGGCCCAGGCCGGTAGCTCCCCCCCCGGCCGGCGTCTCGCGTGCCCTTGGTGGCCATGTCACCGGGCGGATGCACCGGGCGCTGCAGCTGGGCGTCCAGAAGGCCCTCGGAGTGGTGCGATCCCACTACGAGGTTAACTTCGAGGCGCTGGCGGAGGGGTACATCGTTCCCGAGGGCGTCGAGGACGAGGTGGCCATGGAGCGTGTGGATGCGCTCGCTGCCGACGCCGCCGGGTCGCTCGCCGAGGCCTTCGAGGAGTTCCTCTTCCCGAACACCGCTGACGCTGCTGCTCCTCCCGCCTGAAAGCAGTTGGGCGCTAGGCCCATTTTTTGTTTATGTGTATCAGTATTCTGGCCTCGTGGCCTTTGTAAATAAACAAGCTGTTTCATAAACATGAACGTTTGCTGTAAATGAAGTCATTTGTTTATCGCGCTTTTTGTTTCTCCTTCTTCCTGAGTAGATTCTAGTTAGGGGAGTTCGATTTTCGCAGGGGGGGCGCTGGGTTGGAGGCGAGAGAGAAGGGCCATATCCACGCGGCGTAGGCTATCTCTGGCTCGCACGCTCCTTCCGCTGTGCCGCCTGCGCCCTGTTCGAATCGTGGCTCGAGGTTGAAGTAGGAAACAAACTTAGCGCATGTTGTTTTGTTTTTTGCGCGAAAAAATGGGACCATTTGGGGGGGAATGCCCCCTGCAGTAGCCCCCAAGGGTAACTTGGGGTTCAGGGGAAAGCCGAGTTATCCTTTTCATTAGACTTGACGTATTTACATAGTCGTTGCCAACTGGGGCGTTGGCGATGTGATTTTTACAACAAAAAGTACTTGGAAAATCCTAGCTAAGGGTAGAAGCGACGTAGCTGTTGGATGTTCCAAGCGTTGGTGAGCTCTTCACCGTCCTCGTTGGCCAGCTTGTATGTGCCTGGCTTGAGTACTTTCACCACGACGTAGGGTCCCTCCCATGGGGGCGATAGCTTGTGGCGCCCTCGATTATCTTGGCGCAGCCTTAGGACCAGATCCCCTTCGCTGAAATCCCTTCGACGTATCTTGCGTGCTTGGTAGCGTCGTAGGGACTGTTGATACCTCGCAGAATGCATTAAGGCTACGAGGCGTGCCTCGTCCAGCTGGTCCAGCGAGTCCTCGCGGGCTCGCTGGTTAGCATCCTCGTCGTAGCCTCGAACCTTGGGCGACCCGTATTCTAAATCCGTGGGGAGGACGGCCTCCGCGCCGTGGACTAGAAAAAATGGGGTGAACCGGTGGCTCGCTTGGGGTGGTCCTTAGGCTCCACACGACCGCCGGTAGTTCTTGGAGCCATTTTCGCCCGCATTTGTTGAGCCGGTCGAAAATTCCGGGTTTTAGGCCTTGTAGGATCATGCCATTGGCACGTTCCACTTGGCCGTTGGTCTGTGGATGTGCCACAGCTGCCCAATCCACGCGGATGTGGAACTTGTCACGAACTCCAAGAACTTCCGCCCGTGAACCGGGACCCGTTGTCTGTGATGATGGAGTTTGGCACTCCAAAGCGGTAGACGATATCGGTGAAGAATGTCACCGCCTGCTCAACCCTTAGGTTCGTGATGGGGCGCACCTCCACCCACTTGGAGAACTTGTCGATCGCGACTAGCAAGTGGGTGAAGCCCCCGGGCGCCTTCCGCAGGGGCCCGACGATGTCCAGCCCCCACACGGCGAATGGCCATGTAACGGGGATGGTCTGTAGGGCTTGAGCGGGCAAGTTGGACTTGCGGGCGTAGAACTGGCACCCTTCGCAGGTGCGTACGATTTCGCTGGCGT
The DNA here is from genome assembly GCA_947561735.1 of Cenchrus americanus. Classification (NCBI taxonomy): domain Eukaryota; kingdom Viridiplantae; phylum Streptophyta; class Magnoliopsida; order Poales; family Poaceae; genus Cenchrus; species Cenchrus americanus. The sequence goes on from OX387242.1 coordinate 198,687,756, forward strand.
CCGCGACCGCGGTAGGCCAGTAAAAGCCTTGGAGGAACGCGTTGCCGACGAGGGTGCGGGGTGCGGCGTGGTGGCAACAGATCCCCGCATGGATGTCCCGTAGGAGCTCGCGCCCCTCGGGAACGGGCACGCACCGCTGTAGGATGCCGGAGGCGGCGCGCTTGTACAGCTCGCCATCGACGAGGGTGAAGGACTTAGCCATCCTAGCGATGCGCCTAGCCGCGGCCCGGTCAGCGGGGAGTTCCCCTCGAGCGATCCAGGCGATGTATTTCTCCCGCCAGTCCGCCTGGACGGGAGCCGGCTCGATGTCTATCGCATCGGCTTCGTGAGAGCCGTACCCCTCGAGAAGGGAGAGCACGTACGCCTCGTTCGAGGGGTCCTCGTCCATGGGCTCCGCACCCGCTGGGTTCGAGGGAGCCCCCGAGGGTTCGTTGTCGTTCGAGGGGTAGGGCTCGAAGACAACCGAGGGTTGAGTGATGTCGCGCGCGAAAACGTTCGGGGGAACGGTGATCCGCCCGGACGCGATCTTGGCGAGCTCGTCCGCTTCTTCGTTGTACCTTCGGGGCACGTGGTTGAGCTTGATGCCGTAGAACTTGTCCTCGAGGGCCCGCACGGCCTTGCAGTAGGCCTCCATCTTGTCATCATGGCAGCTCACGTTCTTCATGACTTGATCGATCACGAGCTGCGAGTCCCCCCGCACGTCGAGGCGCTTGACGCCCAACTCAATGGCGATTTTGAGGCCACAGAGAAGGGCCTCGTACTCAGCCATATTGTTGGACGCGGGGAAGTGGAGGCGTACTGCGTAGCACATGTGCTCCCTGAGGGGTGACACGAAGAGCAGGCCCGCGCCCGCTCCCGTTTTCATCACTGAGCCGTCGAAGAACGAGTCCGGCCTCGCCCGGATTTGTGGGGGTGGCAGCTGCGTGTCTGTCCACTCAGCGACGAAATCCGCCAGAATTTGCGACTGATAGCCTTGCGTGGGGCGTAGGCGAGCGTTTCGCCCATCAGCTCCACAGACCACTTGGCGATCCTTCCCGCGGCGTCGGGGTTGCGGATGATTTCCCGTAGCGGAAAGGAAGAAACCACCGTGACGGGGTGGGCCTCGAAGTAGTGGCGGAGCTTGCGCCGTGCAAGGACTACCGCGTATAGCCGCCTTCGGACTCGTGGGTAGCGCGTCTTCGTGTCCGAGAGGACCTCGGCCGATGTAGTAGACGGCCGCCCCCGCACGGCAAGGCGTGCCCTTCCTCCGTGCGCTCCACAACGATCACGGCGCTTACCACCCGGGTGGTCGCGGCCACGTAGAGCCGCAGGGGCTCGCCGTCCGCGGGCGGCGTGAGGATCGGGCGTGTGTCGGAGACGCCTTCGGCTTGTCGAGCGCGTCCCGGGCCTCGGTGGTCCGGAGAAGCGCTCGTGCTTCTTGAGTAGGCGGTAGAGGGCGGGCCCTTCTCACCGAGCCGCGAAATGAAACGGCTTAAGGCGGCAAGGCACCCCAACACCTTCTGCACCCCTTTAAGGTCCCGGATCGGACCCATTCGTTCGAGGGCCGCGACCTTTTCGGGGGTTGGCCTCGATTCCCCGCCGGGAGACAATGTACCCCGGAGCATGCCTCGCGGCACTCCAAAGACACATTTTTCGGGGTTTAACTTGACCCCATTGGCCGGAGGCGGTCGAACGCGACGCCAAGGTCGCCAACCGAGTCGTCCGCCTTCTCGGTCTTCACGACGATGTCGTTCACGTATGCTTCGACCGTCCGTCCGATGTGATCCCCAAAAACGTGCTGCATGCAGCGTTGGTATGTTGCACCCGCGTTTCGAGGCCAAACGGCATCGTGACGTAGCGTAACGTCCCGAACGGTGTGATGAATGAAGTCGCGAGCCGGTCGGACTCCTTCATTTTTATATGGTGATACCGGAATAGGCATCAAGGAAACGGAGTAATTCGCACCCGCTCGTTGAATCAACGATTTGATCTATGCGTGGCAGAGGAAAAGGAACTTTGGGACATGCTTTATTGAGACTAGTATAGTCTACACACATCCGCCACTTCCCATTTTTCTTCTTTACAAGCACGGGATTAGCTAGCCATGTAGGGTGGAATACTTCCTTGATGAATCCGGCCTCGAGGAGCTTCCGCAGCTCCGCTCCGATCGCCCGTCGCCGTTCCTCGTCGAAGCGGCGCAGCCGCTGCTGCACGGCGCGGGCGTTTGGCTGGATATCAAGGGAGTGCTTGGCGACTTCCCTCGGGATGCCTGGCATGTCCGAGGGGCTCCACGCGAAGATGTCGGCGTTGGCGCGGAGGAAGTCGACGAGCACTGCTTCCTATTTGGGGTCGAGGGTGGAGCTGACCCTCAACGCCTTGCCCTCGGGGGCTGACGGGTCGAGGGGGACCCCTTTCGGTCCGCTCGGCGGCCTCGAAGGCGCCGACGTGCTTGGCGGCGGAGTTGAGGTCCTCGTTGACCATCTTCTCCGGCCGTGTTTACCGGCGCTTCATCCGACGCGCCGGTGCCTCCGCATGTTCCACGCACTCGACGTCGCGGTCGAATGCGTGCTCGATGGACGACCCGACGGTGATGACGCCGTTTGGACCGGCATCTTCATCTTCGGTGTAGGTGTAGTTGGGGACCGCCATAAATTTGGCATAACAAGGTCGCCCAAGGATGGCATGGTAGGCCCCTTTGAACCCCACCACCTCGAAGGTGAGGGTCTCCTTGCGGAAGTTCTTAGGGGTACCAAACCGGACCGAGCGGATCGATGCGCCCGAGGGGCCGAACCTCGCTTGCCGGCGCGATGCCGTGGAACGGCTTCGTGCCGGGCCGTAGCGGTCCAACCCGATCCCCATCAGGCGCAATGTATGCGCGAAGAGGATGTTGAGGCTACTGCCTCCGTCCATAAGGACCTTCGAAAACCGGGCGTTCCCAATGATGGGATCAACCACCAGCGGGTACTGGCCCGGGTTGGGGATGCGATTCGGGTGGTCTTCCCGGCTAAAGGTGATGACGTCCTCAAACCAATTGAGAAAGGCCGGAGGCGCCCTCTCCGCGGCGAGGACTTCGTGTCGCTCCTTCTTGCGCTGCCGGGTCGACATGTCGACGGTAGGTCCCCCAAAGATGAGGAACACATTTTCGACGGCGGGGAAGCCGCCGGCGTCGCCATCGCCCCGTCTTTCTTGGCCTCTGCCTCCTTCGCGGCGGCGCGGCCATAGAACTTCTTGAGCATGTCGCCTTGCTCAAGGGTGTGTTGCACCGGGGTTTTGTGGTAGGGACATGGCTTCTTCGAAGCATGTCGTCGAACACTCCCGGGCCTCGAGGGGCCGGTCGAGGGCCCCGTCGAGCCGGGTCGACGAGCCGAGGGCTTCGGCGTTGCCGCCGTTGCGCCCCTGCTCGCGCGCCTCGCGGCGCGGTTTCTTCCCCTTCTTGCCCCGTTTGTCGTTGCGGTGCGGCTCCTTGGACCCGCTACCCTCCGCGGGCGTGTCCTCGGAGCGCTTGCCCTTTTTGCCGTCGAAGATCGCCCCCACGGCCTCCTCTCCGGAGGCGAAGCTGGTAGCGATGTCGAACAACTCGTTGGAGTCCGCAGGCGGGCTGCGTCCCAGCTCCCGCACGAGGTCCCGGCACGTGGTGCCCTCGAGGAAGGCGTGCACGATCTCGGACTGCGCCACGCTGGGGAGCTCCATGCAGCGCTTGGAGAAGCGCCGTATGAAGTCCCGCAGCGACTCGCCGGCTTCGCGCGTGCGGAGCGCGAGTCCCACGAGTTGCCGGGGCGCACGTATGTGCCCTGGAAGTTGCCCACGAACGTGTGGACCAGGTCGTCCCAGTTATGAATCTGGCTAGCGGGCAGGTGCTCGAGCCATGTCCGGGCCGCATCGCCAAGGTGCAGGGGCAAGTTGCGGATGATGACCTCGTCGCTAGTGGCCCCGCCCAGCTGGCAAGCCAAGCGGTAGTCGTTGAGCCACACGCGGGGGTCCGTCTCCCCGTTGTACTTGACGATCGTCGAGGGTTGGCGGAAGCGTTGGGGGAACGCCGCCGCTCGGATCTCCCGCCGAACACGCGAGTGCCGGGGGGCTCCGGCGTCGGGGAGCGGTCCTCGCCGCCCGTCGTAGCGTCCACCCCGTCGAGGGTGGTAACCCCTTGCCGCTCGCGCGTCCGCCTTGCTGGTGCGCCGGGCGTTGATGACGTTGCGAGCGTCGCCGTCTAGTGCCCTGCGCTCGTCGAGGAGTCGCTCCTTGGCCGGCGTGCGCCCTTGCTCGGTGAGATGCCCCACTGGTCCCCCCGCGTGCACCGAGGGTTCGCCTCCTGGTGCAGCTTCATCGCCCCGCGCATCCCCCTGTTGGCGGATGCGTGAGGCCGAGCTCTCGGCCTGCTGGACGGCCGCTTGCTCGATGAGAGTTTGCACCTCGCGGTGCATGTCTCGAGCCTCGGGGGTCGAGGGTGCTGGCATAGCCCGTAGCGGTGTTGCGGCGGCGGCGACGAGCTTCCGGCTCGCCCGTGGGGGCACGTCCGCGTTTCCGACGTTGGTGGCGGTGTTGAGGCGGTCGCGGACCTGTCGGCCCAGCCCTCCCGCGCGCGTTCGCCACGCGCGAAGCCTCCCCGGCCATTGAGGCGCGGAGCAACCGCACCGCTCGGTATTCTTCCGCTAGCTTGGCCTCGAGCTCGCGGGCTTGGGCCGTCCGTGCGTCGACGTCGGCCCCCGGCGGGAGCGCTTGGCCCCCGCGGCCGGGCGCGCGGCGATCCCCTCGGGCGGCGTGACTTCCCCGTCTCCGCCCCTCGCCGCACCGGCGGCGTTAGCCGGGTCGTTGGTGATGACGGCGCAACACTCCCGCATGGGGTCGTAGCTTCTGGTGCTGGAGTCGTCGGAGCAGCCGAACCAGTAGTCCGCGGCGTCGAGGAAACGCCGGAACGCGACTGGGTCCGGCACGCCGGAAAAGTCCCACTCCGCGTACCCGTGGCGGTTGGCGGGTGGTAGCGTGTCGACGGAGCCCAGGGATGACTCATCTGCTGCTGAGGTGCCAGGGTCCCTGGCGACGAAGACGTGGCGGCCAGGCGGAACCCTGCGCATGGTCGTGTTGACGTTGGTGTTGTAGGCCGTCGTAGCGCCACACAGCCCGATGGGGATGCGCGGTCCGGAGACCGCGCGTGGTCCCCGCCGGGCGGTGGCGGCGCGTTGTGACGGTGGGCGCGCCACTTTGAGTGGCGGCGCGCCCGCCCGCCGCCGCTCGGACCGCGCCCGGCTCGAGCGCCGCCCGAGCGACGGCGGCGTCGTGGCGTCGATGGACCCGCGGCGTCCGTGCCCGCGGGTACCGCGCCGGAGTCGCGCGTGCGGCGGGGGTCCGACGGCACCGGCCCCGACGCCGCGCGCGCGCGAGTTCCTCACGGTTAGTGAGGCGCATGAGATAGCCATTCCCCGTGGCCTGAAAGTTCAGGTCCCCGAAGCGGATTTCGAACCCGGCTGGGAGGGGGTCCGAGCTACCCATGCAGTAGCGCGTAGCACGGTACTCAGTGCGGATCACCATGGAGGGAGTTGGCGAAATGACCTTAGGCGCTCGTTTGCCCCACGGTGGGCGCCAACTGTCGGTGCGGAATATGGTCCCGACACTAACCAGTAGATAGCGCCGAGGTCTATCCCTCAATGGTCGATGCTAAGTAACAAGTGACACAGAGGTTTTATCCTGGTTCCGGCCGAGGGGGCCGTACGTCCAGCAGGGGCGTGCTCGGGGCACTATATTACTTAGCACCGGGGGTGCTTGTAGTGGGGCAAATACAAGCAAGGTGGGAGAGGAAGCGTGGCTTCCAAGTCCCTGGAGGAGTGGCTGAAGATATTGTGGGAGAATGAGAATGAGTACGTGCTGTGTGTGGGGTGTTCTTGTGTCTCCGTTCGTCCCCCCCCCCCCCCCCCCCCCCGGCTGGGGGTTCGCCCCCCCTTTTATAGATCAAGGGGGCAGCGGGTTACATGCACGCCGCGCTACCTAGCTATGTGGAGAGGTGCGACGTGCTGCGGTGTAGAGTGGGCGGCCGTTCGGGCGATTCCCGCCACGATCTGGTCATCATGGCCTGACTTGTACCCGAACAGTGGCGGTTCGAGGGTAGGAGAGCAACAGATGGCGGTGATGTCCTCTGATAGGCTCGGGGGTGGTGCTGACGCAATCTTGTACGGAGTACAGGGGCAGGCAGAACGGCGTTCCTTCCCAACGCGCTTCACAGTGCCGGAGTGGTTGCTGCAGTGCCGGGCGTGCGCCTGCACGCGTGGGTACGACGGCCGCGCCGTTACAGTGGCCGGGATGGCGATCCACCGGCCTAGCGCCTCCACCTAATCCTGTAGGGTCACGGGAAAGTGAAATCGAAGGTGCGCCCGGCCCCCCTTCGAGGGTCGGGCGAGTTAGCCGTACTGCAGTAGGCGCGCGGTGTCACGGGACTGACACCGGCCGTACCGCACAGTCCCTCCCCACAGTGGTGGGGATGGGCTCCTCCCTGGGGAGTTGGTGCGGCGGCACCGGGCGCGAGCCCCGGCGCGTGATGGCGCCGCCCCGCCCGTGTCGGGCGTTAAATGCCCGTGTACGGGGCCGGCGCACGCGTGCGGGCGCCCGTGATCGTGGCGGGCCCCGGCCGAAGGCGGGACGAACCCTCGAGCGAGACGAGACCCGCTCGAGGGGGAGTGAGCCCTCGAGCGGGGCGGGACCGCTCGAGGGAAGCGTTGCTCCTCGAACGGGGCGGAGCCTACCCGAGGGGGCGCGCGCTCTCGAGCGAAGAGGGCCGTCTTGGTGGGCCGTCGGGGTCCCGCGGTGTGGGCCGTGTCCTGCATGGTTAGTCACCTGCATGGTTAGGCTTAACGTGTTTCGGTACCGGGATTTAAGTGAGGATTTCCCCGTTGTTTAAGGGGACCCCTAGGGCTGTCCCCGACACTTCCGGGATAAGTTCATTAAGCACCTCATGACAAGACCTTGAAGCCCGGTAGAAGTCAAGCAATGAAGTGAACACGACTCCAAGAAGCCCAAGGACCCAACCCGAGAAGATGGAAAACTCCGAGGACCTAGCAAGAAAAGTGCCGAATCTTGCGAGACAAGGAGCTTCGTCCAATTCGGAGAGAAACTGACGACAAGGGCCCACATGCAGAAGGGGGGAGGATCTAGAAGACTCGGGAACCGACACCACGTGAAGGAGGCCACGAACTGGGCTGAAGTGGGCCCAGGCCGGTCGGCCCAGGCCGGCCGGCCCAGCCCATTTCGAGGCCCAGTCAGCCCCCTTTGACCTAGATGCATCTCGGGCTATTTATAGCCCCCTGACCGAGAGCCACGCATCAATCAATTCGTCATCCGCCGTCGAGGAGCAGAGAAGCTTGAGGGACACCATCTCGGAGATGAGGGTCGTACTAGTTGTCTAGGGTCTCCCTAGCCGACATGGGAACCTTGCATGGAAGACCACGTCAGAGCTCCGGAGCAAGGATTAAGATCGAGGTAGGATCCCGGTGGTTATCTTGTTCATGTAATCATTCATGGTGAAGTTTTTATAGTGAATCCGATTTCTAGCGATCAAGTGCCTTCTCGATGATTTTGTTTTCTTCTTGGTTTTGCTTCTTCCCCAATCTAGTCTATAGCTAGATTGCATAGGGTGCTCTTGTAGCTGCGGTGGCTAGAGGTGCATATCGGACCGACCAAGTGATTTCAACTTGTTCTTATCGAACTCGCCCTAGACTACCCGCATCAATAGGAATATGTTGTGACAGAATGGGGGTTCCGAAAGGAGGGCGTTTTCGGAATTGGATCGGAGGCCACGGTTTAAAGATGCTTTTAATGAGATTCGCTTTTCTATCTTCATCTATCTTGTTTGGAGCTACAACATAAGAATGATCTAGACTCTCTAGATCGGTTATCTCTTGCTACCTCTTTAGTAGATTAGGTTAGATTCGTTTTCTTGATGATATCTTAGATTAGATGCAATTTGGTTCTTCATTAGATAGCTTTCCTTGCTTTACTAGATTGAATCCTTGCATTGCACATTGTTCCACGGATTTGATACCTTGGGTTCACCACTCGAGGGAAGAAGGGTCCCTTGACTACGATGGGGGATTTGTCCGCTTGCAAATCCATATGAACTTTGATACGATAATCTACCGTCAACACCTATTACAAACACTACGGGTTCATATTTATACCCTTGTTCTAACACGACTCCTAGTCGACCACGATTACAACATTTATTGCCTAAATTAATGCCCCAGCGCCAATGTCCGTCTCGCACCTGTCATCAATTCGTCCCTCCTTTATGCTCAAGCCACGTCATCACGCATTCCCGAATGCTTCCTCTTCCAAGCGTGAAACAGTTCTTCTGCCGAACGATGACGCACTCCCGACCGCAGACGTTTTTACCGAACACTTTGAGGAAAACTTCTTGCCGAATGGTGCTCTCCTACCAAACTCGGCCCACAGGTCAGTCTCTTCCCTGTACCAATTTTTGGTGTTAACATATGCCCCTTCAATTACGGGATAAAAGGTGATTTTATTCCGGAATTGATCATAAATGCTCAACATCCTCATGTTGAATCCGTTCAACACCCATTCTTTCCTCTTTCAAACCGTTGGAGTTTTCTCTCAGATCCAAACCCTAGTTCATTAACCTTTCAAGCTCCAATCTTCAAATGGCGAACCAAGACCAAGCTCTTCAGGTAAATATTATCATCCTCAAGCTCATTCGGTATTACCTTCCTCGAATCTTATCTCAAATTTTTCTTTTGCCCTCTCTTGTTCTTGATAGGCTCTAGCCGCCGAAATCTTGATCCCTATCGAGGATCAATCAACATCTTATTTCCTCGGGCCCGTAGGAATCTCCAATCCTTCTGAGTTCATCGCAGCCGAATCCCAGAGGATCCCCTTCAAGGCAGCACTGTCGAAACCCCATGAATGGCAGGATGCTTTCAAGAACCGGCCCCTGCCCCCAATTGCAGGCTGGAGAAATTGGTACAAGAGGATGCTTGATGATGACATCGCCAAGACAAGCAATTGGGACAACCTTCGCATTGCTCATTGTTTAAAATTGTCTTTGGCTGAAACACCTAAAAACGAGAATCTTCTGATTGCAGCCTGCCATTGTTGGTCGAATGGCGCTAATGCCTTTCTTTTTGTCCACGGGCCAATGTCCCCCACTTTGGCCGATGTATACATGATAACCGGCCTTGGAGTCACAGGAACTGTATATCCACACAAGTACAAGGGCTCCTCCAGGCAAACAGGAGTGAGAACAGGTGTTGGATATAAGAAATATATCCAAAACTATATGTCTGACGGCCCTTTGTCTGTTGTTGAATACAGAGCTTTTCTGAACATGTGGCTATGCAGATTCGTCTTCTGTGGCAAAGCCAATGAGCCAACCCTTAACCACATTGTAATGGCTGAGGACCTGGCTGCTGGTACCTCTATTCCCCTCGGAAAGTATCTCCTAGGAAGTGTCTGCCATATGCTTCACCAAACCACCCATCTGATGCACACTAGCCAAAAGATTTCCTGTGTTAATGGCCCTTGGTGGTTTGTTTAGATGTGGCTGCAATTATATATGCACCAGATTGTTGCTCTTGACCTCAACAATTGGCACTTCCCTTCAACCAATTACAAGGAGGGGGAAACCCAGAGCACCAAAGGTTGCCAAACTTATGGAGAAGCTGCCTCTACTGTGTCCATCAATCAAAGCATTGACCAACTTTTTGAACTCTTCTTCAGAGGTTTTGCCAATCCTCTTTGGCTTCCATATCTGGACAATGACAACTTGACCCTTCCTTGTGAGTTAGTTTTGAAGCTGGATGTAATGATGTACAATCTATAGCAATTTTCAATGCCTTCATTCATCCATGTATCCTGCCAGCAGAATTTTGTGGAGGAAGGCAAATTCAGAGTACCTTTGAGTACTACCAGCCAAACATGATGGCCAGACAACTAGGATGCGGCCAAGTGCCCCCAAGGCTATTCCTTCATGAATTCCTCAAGCCCAGAGAGGATATCAAGGAATCCATACAAGCAAAAAGGGTCTTTGAGTACAAGTGTAGCACAACTGTTTATGCACCCAGGCCTTTTGTGCCAATAACAGTAACTCACCCCTCTTTTATTCCTTGGTGGCAAGAACTTCATGATCATATCTTTAATGTGCCAGTACATCCTCTTTGTCTTGAACTAATGCATGACTTTCATCCAACTTCAGAGGTAATATATTCATATCCCCTTTTTACATTTACCTTCAATCATGCCCCTCTTTACTGATCAAGGCTTTGTCATTTTCTGCAAGATATAGTACCTGCCCCACTTGCCAGGACAATCTCCTATAGGGCCCAATCTCTGCCTTGGGATATCAATCTCCTACCTTGGCTCAACTGATGTCCAGATATGCCACACTAGATCCAACTCTCACGAGTTCAGGCTTTGACAAAAGGAAAGCTCCATCTCTGATTGCCCCTTCAGCTGCCAAAAAGAATAGAACAACCAAAAAACTTCTCATTCAGGTTAGAACCCTTTCCTTCCTGAACATAAAGCCACTCATCATCCTGATCATTTTTATCTTGTGTGATTTTAGACTAGAACTCAGCAATCATTGGTCATTACAGATTCTGCCAATGCTTCATCTACTGGTAAAATTTTTCACCATCTTATCTTTTCTAATCATTTTTCTCTTCATTGGCACATACCCTTTACTTGTTAGTTGCAGAGGAAACTTTGGTGAGCCAAACTGTGGGGAGTTCTTCTCCTCAGCATGATTCAAATCCAACCTCACCAAGGATCCAACCATCCTCTCCTCAAGCAGAAGCTTCAGCCTCACCAAGGATGCATCCAGCTTCTCCTCAGCCAGAAGCTTCAGCCTTACCAAGGACTCCTCTAGCTTCGCCTCAGCTGGAAGCTTCAGCTTTACCAAGGACTCGTCAAGCTTCTCCTCAACCAACCATCCAAGAGCCCTTCCTCGAGCCTGAAAACTTCCTTCCCCAACTCGGGAAGCCAGAAATGATGTAAGCATGAACATCCATCTCTCTATTTTCTATTCAATAGATCTCCACTAATTCGGCAAGTACCTCTTTTCAAGAGGAAACTGTATCATCACCAATTTACTCCTTTGCAGTGGATGACTTGATTGCCGAAAAAGGGGATGAAGCATCTTCTAGTCAGGCTTTATCAGAGAAAAATTAGGCAAACTTGAAGGAAATCTTTTCTCTGCTGCAAAGGGATGTTCAAGACCAAGTCAAGGATGTTGATCTTCTAAGAGAAGCACTTGAACTCATTGATCAAGATCTTCCAGCTGACATTAAGACTTCCCTAGAACCTGTTTCCAAGATGGATGATCACTTTGTAGCAGTAAAACAGGCTTTGAAGAACCTATCCTCCCAACCAGCTCTGGAACAAAAGCAAGCTGCAAACAAGCAATCTGTGAAAGATTTGCATATCCAAATGCAGAATCATAAGGAATTGCTAACCAACTTGCAGCCTGCACTTGAACTGAAGAAAGCCAGGAAAGCCGAATTGGAGGCTGAGCTGAGAGCCTTGACAGCTGAGATCGAAGCTGATGAAAAGAAGATGGCTGAACTTCCTGAATCAATGGAGAAAATACGAAAAGAAGCCACAACAGCAATGATTGCAGGAAAGTAGCTCAAGACAATGCTCTCGACTTTGTCTAAAACCCAAGAAGCTAATCAAAGATTGCTAGAGAATATCAATAAGATGATATCAGATGCCTCCAATGTAATCTCAAAATACTTTGGTGTATGATTGTAACAAACAATTTGTAGCCAAATGCCTTATCATCTCTGTAATTTTGCTCCTCATCAGTCTTTATTTTCCAATATTTGTCTTGCCTTATTTTGACGAGCAATTTCTGGACGATTCATTCGACAACTCTGACCAAACAGTGTCAGACCCGAAAAACAGCCCGACCGCAACACAGCCAGATTTCAACCAGTCAAACCGAATATGACTCTACTTGTATCCCAAATGACCCGGCGATGGTTCGGTTGAGAGAGTCTCTCCACTTCCCAAATTTCTTGGGATATGCACCACGATCTCCGTCCACGATCTCTTCACCAGTTCCATAAATAAAAGCCTCAGGTGCCCCTAGCCTTTCACCAAGTCTTGCATCTTCCAAGCCTTTGCCAACCCAAGCTTTTTCTCTCCAGTACTTGCTGCTGTTTGCCATGGAGCTCTTGTGAGTATACTCACAAGAGCTCCATGGCAAACAGCAGCAACAGGCATCGGGCCAACGACGAGGCCGAAGGGAGCCGTGCTGGCACTCGTCAGAGGTGGTGACCGTTGGCTTATTCACAACTTTTTAGACCCTTTTCATCCCTGATAATCCTCGTTGTGTTTTCAGGCTCATCTAGTGGAATCCTGCTCCTGCTCCAGCCACAACCCCGGCCATGGCGGGCGATTCCTCAGGATCGTCTAGCCGTTCCCACTCCTCCAGCTCGCGCTACACCGATCGCGCCGCCCGCAGGTTCAAGGAGGAACGCGATGCAACCCGGCACGAGTTGGAGATCATCTCCAAAGAGGTTGGGATCGCCGAGCTCGAGTGGGAGCATCAGTGCAAGCAGTTGCTGGAGGCCATTGACGGTGAATCCTGTAACCTGCTTAATCTCAACTTAATCTTGAACTAAACGCCATTGCTCTGTGATTCTCGTAGATCGAGACGTCGAGCTCAATCGGCCGAAGGAGCTAGTTGAGAAGCTGTCAGACAAGGTGAATGCTCCCTGAGACACACCGGAAGCTCGCCTTGGCGCAGTGGAAGACCGCGTCAATGAGTTGGCCCTTCACAGCGTCCACCTGGGCACCACCTTGGGCCTGGCCACCATGGCGACGCACACTAGCGTCGACTACTCTACGCGGCCGCGGCGCTTCTACGGTGGCACGCCGGAGGACGTCGACGACATCGAGGCCACTCTAGAGCGCCTCGACGGCCACGTTGTCGCCATTTCCGATTCCATCCACCCCCAGTCTGTTCTGAACAGGCTGTTTGATTAGTTTGTACTAGGGGTTATGGAATTTCAGCAATAAATATGAAATTTTATCCTTCGTATTTGTCTTGTGATGATTTCTTTAATTTGTGCATACGAATCTTCACTATCTTGAACGCATTCGGTCACTTTTACTCTAGCCGAATAGGCACAAACTCTCCCCCCTTAGCGTAGAATCCGCAGAAAATCCTTATTCGGGAGTCATGAACACTGTTCAATGAAAAGACCCTTCGCATCCAGGTAAAGACCCCCGCCGTTAGGTATTCCCATCAATGCACGCCAGCCAGTCATCACTCCCGATGCATTCTCACTACTAATAAAATAGCCCCTCTGGTGCTCTGCAAATCCATTCGCATACACTTCCATCATTTCACGTCCTCTCGTCCTCCTCTTCCAAAAAAACCCCAAGGCCATGGCGGACAAGGGGAAACAGCCACTCGAGGAGAACAGCTTCCCATCAAAGAAGCGAACCATTCGAGAGTAATCTTTCCTTCTCACTTCCTTTCTCTTGATTTTGATTGCAATCCCGTGATTCATCTTTATTTGATTTCAGCCTTGATCTGCTACCGAAGGAAATCTTCGGTACTGAAGAAGTCCCTGAGTACATCCTCTCCGAATCCTTGGCTGAAGAAGAAGAAGCTACGCCAGAACAGAGGACCAATCACCAACTGTGCCGTCACATCCGGCATCTAGAACATGACTTGCGGGACATCACCGCCCGTTGCGGTGCCGAACGTGAACGCCGCATGAGCTTGGAGGCATTGATAGGCAGTGATATCCTCATCTACATCTGAATCTCATGTTCAAGATCAGATCCCATGTTTGTCAATAATCTATTCTCCTTCTTCAGATGTGTCCGACAGGTACAACAACCTGAAAGCCTCCTGGGACAGCTTGATGGAAGCTGCAGAACACACCAACCCCCTAGGCTTCTACGTCGCCGTCACGGTAGTCTTGGAACGGCTGAAGAGGGAAGAGCTGAACAGGAAAAGCGCGGAACCAAAGAAATGAAGCATACTTTCGCTTCTTCCTCCAGGCATCCTGCCTCTTGCAGGCCTTCTCTTGTAATCTTAGGTAGCAGTGTTGCCAATAAAGGAACCTGCAAGAATGTTTGTAATGCAGAACATTTTTGTACTAAGGGAAATACACTTTAGTATTGGCCATTTTCTTTTGTCAGGATTTTTGCTCTGAAGGCGGCTTCTTCCTGAATGCCGGCTATTTCCGTGTTCCTAACGCTTGTAATGGCAATCAACGATCAACTTCAATACTAGGATAATATTTCTTCAAGTATCTCCCGTTTATAGCAGCAGTGAACTCTTCTCCTAGTAAAGTTTTCAAAATATACGTATTTCCAGGTGTACACCTAACCACCCGAAAAGGACCTTCCCAATTCGGGGACCACTTGCTGAACGTTCTGTACTTAGTTCCAATCGGCAATAACGCTTTCCAAACCAAATCTCCTTCTGCAAATTGCTTGACTTTTACTTTCTTGTTATAGTACTTAGCAACTCGCATCTTGTTTTTCTCAATATTTTCCAAGGCCCTAAGACGAATCATATGCAAATCTTCTAATTCATTCATCATTAAATCATTGTAATCCTTGGAACTTAAATCCTTTTGCAAAACTACTCTCCTTGAATCTGATTGAATTTCCCATGACAAAACAACATGATGCCCGTAAACTAACTCATAAGGAGATGTTTGTGTAGCTCCATGAGGAGCCATTCGGTAAGGCCACAAGGCTTCATTGAGTACCGAATGCCACCTTTTTGGCTTCTGATCAATCTTCTTCTGTATAATCTTGATCATGATCTTGTTAGAAGCCTCTGCCTGACCATTAGCTTGGGCATAATAAGGAGAAAAATTTAACAATTTGATCCCCATACTTTCAGCAAATTCTCTGAACTCTGAAGATGTAAACTGAGTTCCTTGATCGGTTGTAATTGTTTGAGGATTCCCAAATCTACAAATAATATGCTCTTTGACAAACTCAATCATATTTTCTGATGTCACTTTCTTCAATGGAATTGCCTCAACCCATTTAGTGAAATAATCTGTTGCCAAAAGCACAAACTTATGCCCGTTGCTAGATGGAGGATTTATTTGGCCAATCAAATCTATACCCCATCCTCTGAATGGCCATGGCTTGATAGTAGGAGTCAAAGCTGATGCTAGCACACTCTGAATATTTCCAAACTTTTGACAATCTTGACACCCCTTGTAATATTCAAAGCAATCTTCCAGCATCGTCGTCTAATAACATCCAGTTTGCCTGATGACCCATTTCATTCGGTAAGCCCACTGATGTGCTCCACACAGCCCATCATGCACTTCACTCATCACTCCCTTTGCTTCTTCTTGACCCAAGCATTGTAGCAACACCCCATCCAACGATTTGTAATACAAACGTCCATCAAGAAGAACAAACTTTATAGCTTTATACCTAAGCTTCCTAGAGACCTTTCGGGATGGATTCTCCAAATAATCAACAATTTCTTTTCTCCAGTCATCTTCTGCTAGATCACTCCCAAAAGAATATACGTCGACAACAAACATTTCTTGATTCTCTCTATAACCTGAAGCACTTTGAACTAACCTGTTTGCCACTTCATTGTTTTCTCTAGGAATATGTTGTAGAATCACTAACTGAAAACTTTTCAGGATTTCCTTGCACTCCTCTTAGTAATTCCTCAGGATATCATTTCTACATTCATATTGGTCATTCAATTGTTTTATAACTAGCTCTGAATCTCCAAAAATCTCAACTGAAATAGCCTTTGCCTCTTTCAAGTATTGAAGCCCTCTGAGCAACGCTTCATACTCAGCTTGATTATTTGTGACACTAGGTTGAATAGGAATAGCAAATTAGAACATTTCTCCCCTGGGTGAAATTAATAAAATTCCTACTCCACCACCTTTGCCACATGAAGATCCATCAAAGAATAAAGCCCAAGGAGTAATCTCAAGTAAATTAATTGATGGATCACAATGTTCATAAATGAAATCAGCAATAATTTGTCCTTGAACAACTTTTGCCGACTCAAACTTCAATTCAAACTCAGACAAAGCTAAAGTCCATTTGCCAATCCTTCCATTCAAAATTGGCATAGACAACATGTGTTTAATTACATCAAATTTTGAATATACAATGGATTTGGCATTTAATAAATAGTGTCGAAGCTTTGTACACGAGTAATAAACACATAAGCAAAGCTTCTCTGCAGCCGAATATCTTGTTTCGGGATCAAGCAATTTTTGGCTAAGGTATGCGACTACTCTTTCCTTTCCCTCAAATTCTTGTATGAGGGCCGATCCAATGGTTTGGGTATCGGCCGCCACGTACAACTTAAAAGGCTTGTTCAATTGTGGAGGCACCAACACTGGTGGTTCCTTCATATATTCCTTGATCTCATTGAAAGCCTTCTGTTGTTCGCCACACCATACAAACTTCTGATCCTTTTTGAGTCTTAACAGTGGAGAAAAAGGCAATACCTTTTGTGACAAATTTGAAATGAATCTTCTCACAAAATTGATTTTGACAAGCTATGATTGCAATTCCTTAAGATTGGTTGGAGGAACAACTTCATCAATAGCTTTCATGCTTTTTTTGCCAACTTCTATTCCTCCTTCATGTACCAAAAATCCCAGGAACTCTCCAGCTGAAACTCCAAAGGCACACTTGTTCAGGTTCATCTTGAGCCCATGTTTTCTAGTGCACTCTAGAGTTTTCTTCACATCATCCAAATGTGATTCATGATCCAAAGACTTGATCACGACATCATCAATGTATATCTCCACAATTTTGCCTATCAACTCATGAAAAATATAATTCATGGCTCTTTGATAAGTTGCACCAGCATTCTTCAACCCAAATGTCATCACAATCCTCTCAAACAAGCCTATATGTCCAGGACATCTAAAGGCTGTTTTTGATACATCTTCTATTGCCATAAAAATTTGATTGTACCCTGCATTGCCATCCATGAAGCTAATAACTTTATGTCTAGCAGCGGCATCAACCAACAAGTCAGCAACAGGCATTGGATATCCATCCATGGGTGTAACTCTGTTTAGATCTCTAAAGTCTACGCAAACCCTCATCTTCTCGTTCTTCTTGTAAACAGGAACAATATTAGAGATCCACTCTGCATATCTGCATGGCTGAATGAAATTCGCTTCTATTAATCTCTCAACTTCCTTTTTCACGTCAGCCAATACTTCATCCTTGTAGATCTTTCGGGGAGGTTGCTTGTAAGGTCTAAAGCCAGGCTTGATTGGCAACCGATGCTCAACTATGGAATGATCCAAACCAGGCGTCTCCGAATAATCCCAAGCGAAGCAATCTTTGTATTCTTTTAGTAGCTTGATCAACTTTTCTCTGAAACTTGAATCCAAGTTAGCACTGATAAATGTCAGCCTTGGCTTGTCACCATCTCCAATGTCTATTTCTTCCAGTTTGTCGGCCGACATAAATCCACGTCCTAACTTCCCACCAGTTCCATCAATTGGATTTTTCCATTAAAAATTACTATAAGAGCTGACAACTTGAATCGGCTGTTGATCACTGCTGACTGGTTCAACAGGACCTTCACCCCAGTCCTTGCCTGAGAAGCAATCTATACCTTTCTACTCCCAGAAGGTTGGTTCCATGTTAGCCACACTTACTGAATCATCTGCTTGGACAACCTCTACATCATCATCCACCCATTGAACAAGCTGTTGATGCATAGTAGATGGAATGCAGCAGTTTGCATGGATCCAATCTCTTCCAAGCAGCAAGCTATATGCCCCTTTGCCTTCAATGACAAAGAAGGTCATAAGCAGAGTTTTAGATCCAATCATCAAATCCACATGCACACAGCCCTTGGTGTCTGAAGGATTTCCAGCAAAATCATTCAGAACTATGCTTGTTGGCGTCAGATCTCCAGGTCCAATGCCAATCTTCCTCAATGTAGTGTACGACATCACATTGACAGCAGCTCCACCATCAACAAACATCTTGGTCAATGGCTTCCCATTGACGTACCCTCTCAAGTACTACGGTCTCATGTGCCGATTCTTGGCCGGCTTATCAAAAGTAGCTTGCTTGGCCAACACTAATTGTGCCATCAGCCCAAATTGCTCGGCCTCATCAATGTCTGGCGACACCTCTTCCTGCACAATCTGATTAGCTGGAGCCATGAATTCATTCGGCAAGAAGCATACCATGCAAGTAGGAGCCGAACGACCAGATCCGTCAGGCTTATTGTTCAGGTGCCACACCTGTTTCCTCTTGATTCCTGCCTGCTTCAGCTCTTGATTCCTCAAGCGCTGAACCCTTCTCTTTTGGCTTCTTCTCAAACCAGGTGGACTCCACTGTCCCTTCTACCAGACATACTCATGATCTTCCTCTTCGTGATCAACCCACCTGTGATCAGCATGCCTTTTCCTCGGTTGATCATCAATTCTATTTATTTTTAAGCGTCGACCATCACCAAGATGCATCCTTCCAATTCTTTCATGGACAGATCAGCGACTGGCAATATCTTGCCTATATTCAGTATACTTTTCACTGCATTCAGGGCAATTATTTTGCGTGGGAAGTTTCAAACCCTCATTCCAACAGTGTCTGAAGAAGGCACATCCCCAATGTGCACGCTCTTGCTCTCGCTTGTACTCTTCTTGTTCCTTCATGCACATCTCTTCTTCGTATCTCCGCTTCTCCTCTTCATACTTATGCTTCTGGTAGCGCTCCTTTTCTTGCTGACGCTGCCACTTGTCGAGGAGAATACGCGAAGTCACCCTGGGTTTAGAGGATTCACCCACTTAAATTTGACTTTTTAGAAAGCGAGGCTCTCCCTTGTGGACCTGTTCAAATGTTACTTGTCGAGCGGGGTCAACTGAGCCATCCTGATTCGCCTTTGCTGAAGTCAAAACCTTCACTTTTCCTTTTTCTTCAGCAGTCACCATGTTGACTGAGAACCCAATCATGTTCTGAGGAAAAGGATTGCCATCTAATTTCATCTTATTATCAAATTTTAGATGACCTTCTTGGATAGCCTTTTGAATTCTCATCCTAAAGACCCTGCACTCATTGATGGAGTGAGAATTCCTGTCATGAAACCCACAATATTTTTTTTCACTCCATCAAGCCGAAGCATGGAATGCCCATCTGGCAACTTGATTCTGCCTTCTTTTACGAGGAACTCAAAGAGCTTATCTGCCTTGGTCACATCGAAATCATAGGTGCCTTTAGCTTGCTTAATCCACCTCTGATTTACTGTTAACGGCTCTTTGCCCCACACTATTTCAGTTGCAGCTATTTCCTCTTCATCATCATATTCCTCTCCCTGATCTGCCCTTTCGAGGAATTGATTATAGATGTCAGCTATGTCACTGTGTTTGACAAATCTGAAGTCTTTCTTGAAACCATAAGCTTGGATGCTCATCAATGACAGTCTGTGCGATAGCTGGCCAAGATTATCGAACTCCATGCCGAACAGCTTTTCCCGAATAGCTGGCAACATCCCCGCTACAACCATACCAGCCAATTGATCATCTGGTATGTTCAAATAGAAACACATGCTTTTTGTCTCTTTGAACCTCCTAAGGAACTCCATTGGTGTTTCATTGTTCCTTTGCCTCATGGTAGTTAGATCAATTAGCTTTTTCTCATTACTGCCAATGAAATAATGAGCATGAAACTTCTGCTCCAAATCCTTCCAGGAGCAGATTGAGTGAGCAGGTAGAGAAGTGAACCATGTAAAGGCCGGGCCTGTCAATGATAAAGGGAAATATCTGATCCTAAATGTCTCATCAGCAGAAGCTTCCCCAAGCTGCATCAAGTATCGGGCTATGTGTTCCGCGGTACTGGTATCATCTTGCCCTGAAAACTTCGTGAAATCTGTGGGAACTTTCACCCTGTTCGGTAAGGCCACCCTGTGATACCATTCTACGAAAGAAGGTGTATACACGTGCCCTTGGTTTTTAGGCTCTAGACCGAATTGATTTTGAAGCACATCGGTCATTCTCTACATCAGGAGATCAATATTGACGTCTTGATTCCCTGGTCCTCCAACAGGCATCCCTGTAGCACCACCATATCCAGGATTCGGGAGAGCATCAATAGCGTTGTAATCCATGAACTCCGAATACCCGGTGCCGTACATGTTCTTTTGCAACCTGTTATTTGTTGGGGCTATCCTATAAGTAGAGGCAGGTTGAACTCCAGGGGTGCCAAACGCCATTTCTCCATATGTACATGGATTAGGTAGTGCTTGATGAGGGTTTTGTCGAATTAGTTGACTATCCACGTGTTGAGTTGGCTGAACACTCATGCTCTGTGGAGGCAGATGAACACTTGCATCTCGACAAATTGGTTGGCCAGCGGTAGCAGCACATGATTCTCCTTCAAACTGTTTGTTCACACTCGGGCCAAAGATACCAACCATCATCTGTCAGAAGCTATTTAAAAATGTAGTATTGTGCCTCGCCATTATGTCTTCCAAAGTTTTCTGTACCATGCCAAAAACTTCTTGTTTCTCTGCAGTAGCTGTGGTATCAGGTTCTTCTGGCATTAAAACTCTTGGCATGTCTGACTTAAGGAATGGCACCACTCCTATTTTTGGAAAACGACATTAGACACTTCTGCTGAAACTGCTCAATAGATTCTTTCAGTTGTAATTGTTGTTCTGTAGACAGTTCCTAGAAGGTGACATCCATGACATTTTGGATGTCAGGCATCTTGATCAGCTTGAATGTCCCACCAGGCGTGCCAAAAAGTGTGTTGACGTAAAATCAGCACCTCATGCCAAGCACACAGCAAGCCGAAAAAAGCTGGCTTAACACATGTGGCCGAATCCGAAGCGTGCCAGTCAATTTTTTCTGAAACTCACAAAGGATGAAAACAGTTAGATAAAACCTAGAAATTGCCGGGTGGTACCAGACAATTCCGTATTTACGGCTACAAAGCCAATCAAAATGACATATAGCTACAACAAGCTATCTGTCGGTCAATCTGAACATCATTCAGGAACTGATAAATCATGTAAATAGGGTATAGCCGAATGCATGATGTAAGCATGATGAAAGATCGTTCTTTATTTAAACAACATTGCAATACGTAACCATGACTGATTATCAAGGATAAATGACAATGAAATAAATAAAGGCGAAGCATGATTATAAATTTGCAGTAAACATGCATGCATAGGCCAAAAGCACTAGTCTACCGCATGTCTAGGTACTTTCAAACCCATCGAGCGTGACACCAAACAAGTTAATCCACCGCATGATACGACTTGTTTGAAATCACATCACCAACCAAGAATAGATCAATCCACCGCATGATACAATCTAAACATGGAAGGCTAAAAGCATACGTTATTTAAAACAAATTCATGAACATGTTACACTCGTGACAGAGTTGCGGAATATAGATGTACAGCCGATTCGGGTTCCGTGGAGAAGGAACAAACTATGCTAAATTAACACGCTTGAACCCGCAACACGTGGCAATCTAGATTGTTTCGAATTCGGCTATTAAAGAGCACGTGATCCATGCATCACATCGAGTTAAGGATTTGAACATACATCATATGGATCGCAAACAAGATAGAGCTGAATCTCGTCAATCTAAATTGGGCAATAAGATTGTTACATGAATTAAACATAAGAGCAAAATTCAAAGCAACACATGGTAACTTAATGAATCTATTAGATCTTGCCAAATCTAATAGAGCCGATAACTAGCTCCAAGCTAGATCTTAGCCTACCACATGGATCATGATCTAACAAGAAAGCCCTCTTGAACCAAGCTTAAATCCAATGCATGATACTAAGCATGGTAACAAGACTACTTGCATCACGGTCTAAATCCACCACATGATACTAGACATGATACAAGGTTGCCGGTACTTACGGAGGTCGACGGATCGATGGCTCCTCTCGAAGAACTTGACGATTTGACTAAAGGACTCGAAAGTTGGCACGGGGCCGGTTTGTTGTGAAATTGTTTGATACCTATTACAAACACTAAGGGTACATATTTATACCCTTGTTCTAACATGACTCCTATTCGACCACGATTACAACATTTATTGCCTAAATTATGCACCGGCGCCAATGTCCGTCTCACACCCGTCATCAATTCGTCCCTCCTTTATGCTCAAGCCACGTCATCACGTATTCCCGAATGCTTCCTCTTCCAAGCGTGAAACAGTTCTTCTGCCGAACGATGACGCACTACCGACCGCAGACGTTTTTACCGAACACTTTGAGAAAACTTCTAGCCGAATGTTGCTCTCCTACCAAACTCGGCCCATAGGTCAATCTCTTCCCTGTACCAATTTTTGGTGTTAACACGTACATCAAGACCATGGAGAAGAAGAAAACCATAGGCATGGGAGGTCATTTGCAATCCTTCGTGGCAACGGAGCTAAGGTAGACCGGTCACTTAGCGTTCCATGTATGAAAAAGTGGTAAAAATGTAGCTCTTTCGTAACATCGAGGGAAAAGAAATATTTGCCACCGTGAAAGTCGTAATCAGAGAGTCACGATTTGCTATAAGGCTATCTGCAACAGTGTTCCTTAAATGATCCCATACCCTTGAAATAGAGGTTATGACATCCAAAATGAGCTGCAACAGTATCCCGTAAATGCTCTTGTAAATTTTCGGTCGCGCTACCCCTCAAAGCTGGGGGAGACTCCATCCTCCTCCAAATAGAAAAGCAGACTAGCAGTCCCTCCATCACTTATCAAGATTCTTGGAGTACCGTAGTGAGGGAAAAATCACACTCTTAATCATTGTAATGGACTCTTCCGTAGAAGCTTTACGACATGGGATGGCCTCTACCCACTTGGATACAAAATCAACCATGACTGGGATGTGGTCATATCCATGTGAGTTTTCAAAAGCCCCATAAAAGTCAATCCCCCAAACATCGAATAAATCAATTTTTAGATTGTAATTCAAGGGCATAACAATCTTTTGAGATATGTTCCAATTTTTTGGATTCAGGGCATGAGGCAACATAACTTTTACCATCTCCATGCATCTCTGCCCAATAAAATCCATTGGACCATACCTTTGCTTCTGTACGAAAATGACTTTAGTGTCCACGATATTCCACCGAATGACACTTTCTCAAAATCTCTTGCCTCTTTTCTCTTGGTACACATCTCCTCATTACTCCATCATTCCCAAGCTTAAAGAGGTAAGGTGATCCCAAAAATATTTTCGACTTTTGGATATTACCCTACTTTGAGCGTTCTTATCTAGGTGATCAAGAGGCATTCTCCGAATTGCCTGAATGATGTCGATTATCTGATAGAGGTGGTCATCTCTCATTTTATCTTTGACGGTCTCCTTATCATCTTGTCCACGGTTCATCCTTGACCAATGATCGGCTACAACATTTTCCACCCCCATTTTGCCTCGGATCTCAACATCAAACTCTTGAAGAAGAACGATCCAACGAATAAATATTGGTTTATCGTCCTTCTTAGACAAAAGATACTTGATTGATGCGTGATCTGTTTAAGTAATGACCTTTGAGTTCACAATGTAAGATCTGAATTTTTTCAAAGGCAAAAACCACCTCTAACAACTTTTTTTCGTCGTGGCATAATTTAATTTAGCTTCATTAAGAGTTTTACTAGTGTAATACATAGCATGTACCTGGCTTTCCTTTCTTTGCCCCAAAACTGCCCCTACGGCATAATCACTTGCATCACACATGATTTCAAAGGGTTGATTCCAATCTGGAGGTTGAATGATATGGGCACTTATAAAATCATTCTTCAAAGTACGGAATGCCGCTAAGCACTTCTCATCAAAGTAGAATGCCACATCTTCTTGAAGAAGCTGAGTTAGAGGTTTAGTGATCTTTGAGAAATCCTTGATGAATCTTCTATAGAATCCGGCATGGCCCAAAAAGCTTCTCGAAGACTTTACAACCGTAGTTGGTGGAAATTGCGCAACTGTCTCCACCTTAGCTTTATGAGGACCATGTGTGGTTCGAGCACCGGTGGATGGTCGCTTCCTTGTGTGATGAGTGATTGACAACGTTGTGTGGACTGATTCTTGGCTAAGTATTGCAGGTGCAGGTTGCGGCTTGACTTGTGTTGGTGCAGGTGAAGAACAAGCGCGAAAGGTCGTCGCCGGTGAGGCCTCCAGGTGTGGAGAAGACAAGTAGGCTTCGTTCGAGGGACCCGGTGGCCGGCGGGGGTCAAGTGCGGGCCGCATGGTGGCATGAACGGCAAGATGAAGTCGTGGACGGTTTCTTGGTTGAGCCTCAAAACCAAGGTCGAGCCGGGACTACGTGGGAGCCAAGTCATGAGTGGAGATTGGCGGAGGCTACACCGAGTTCGCGGGGTTTCCGTGGTTCACCGAGAAAATCACCGGGTTCCTTGGTTGATCCACAAAGCCAAGACCGGAGAACCGAAGACGGAGGTGCGGCGGCACCGGAGCCGGTCGGACCGGTGGGTCGGCCGGTCGACCGGTGGGGACCGGCTCGACCGGTGAGGAGCACCGGTCGGCCGTGTGCGGCGACGCGCGATCCGGAATCTTCGAAGCGGAGGACACGCGTCGGGATCGCATGGCTTGCGTCGAGGCTACGCAGGGTGCGGTCGCCGGGCATCCGTCCGATGGTGAAGACATCAAGAATTCCAAATCCGCCCTTGAGGGGCTTGTATCCCTAGTTAGTAGAGAGGGGCATTTTAGACATTCGGTTGCCGCCTATATAACCCAAGAGGTGAGAGGATGGCAGCCAACTCTTGGAACCCTAGCTAATTAGTTTTCCTATTTTCACCTATTTTCTCTAGGTTTTTCTTAGGACTAGCAAGAGAGCTTCACGGAGAGATCTTGTAGAGAGGGATGGATGATCGGGCGGCTTGCTAGACCTTGTACGAACCTTTGTCTCATGTATAGATGATTCGGCGTGGTTCCTCAAGGTTTGGATGTGTTTTCCCCGGTTGTTCTTGGTGGTGATTTTCGGAGCCCTTTCTTCGTGATTTCTTTGGGGTGTTTTCGGGGCTTTTCTCTTGGAGATTTGATGGGGGAAATTTGTGGGAACCCTTCGTGGTTCTTTGGGCTGTGATTCCCCTCCCAAATCCGTGAGAAAAAGTGCTCGATTTCGGGGTTTCTTGAGTTCTTGGGTTGGAAGTGCCTTCGGCGGGATTTCTTCGATTCCTCCTTTTTGGATGAGATTTGGTGGGATTAAACTTGGCTATGGACTCCTCATGAGGTGTTCCTGATATCCCCAAAGTCTTGTTCAAGTCCGTGGAGCGATTCGGGAGATCGAGATTTGGATTTGGGGGGAGTTGACCGCGGGTCTTTGTTCATCCCGAGTCGCCCGTGCCACACCGGTCGACCGGTGCTCTTGACCGGTCTGACCGGTGCAAGCCTCTATGGGATTTTGCTCGGGTGAACGTCTTGGTGTGTTCGTAGTTGTCCCGTGGTGTCTTGTTTCGAGTTTGGGTCCGTTTGGTGGTCGGTTGGCCTTGTTTGGTGTCTTGGGGGCTTTCGGTCCGCCACCGGTCCGACCGGTGTGTCTCACCGGTCTAACCGGTGTAGAGCCACTTAGTGAAAGTTGCTCGGGTTCACCTGCGGGGACCGGTCTGACCGGTGGTGCTCACCGGTCTGACCGGTGTGGGTCTGTAGACTCGAGGTTTGTTTTTCCGCTGCGTTTCTCGGGTCGGAAGGTTGCGTGTTGGTTCCTAGGTCCAGTGGCACTCCAGTGGCTACGTGGGCTTGACCAACCTTGGTAGTAAGTCGGAGACGTGTGTTGGAAGCCGCGTTCGTCTTGTTGGAGTTTTTAGCTCCTTCGAGAAGAATTTTTATCGGCTCCCATTCACTCCCCCCCTCTCTGGTTCGCCGTATCGGTCCTTCAAGTGGTATCAGAGCCGGTTCGGGTCTTTGTTGACTCTAACCAGTCTAAGATCCAAGGATGGCGTACCAGGAACGGGGTTCGGGTCCTCCACACTTCGATGGCAAGAACTACCAGATGTGGAGCAAGCGGATGGGTGCGTTCCTCCGCGGAAAGGGTCGGTACTTTGGGATGTCACGGTGGACACGAGGCTATGTCCGGCCGATGGATTTCCTTGCTCCGGGGTCGAGGGACGGATTCGACGCCAACAATAAGGCGGTCGACTACTTGTTTCGTGCTTTGTGTCGGCCGAGTTCGATCGGGTGCACACCGAGCACTTGGCTTGTAGGATTTGGGCGGTGTTGAAGGAGGCTCATGTTGGGAACGCCCGAGGCACGGTTGTATGCGACCTACGGAGAGAGTACGAGAACTTCACTCATCTCCCCGGTGAGTCCATCGATGCCTTGTTTCGAGAGGTTCACGGTGGTGGTGAACAACATGAGGGCCAATGTGGACGTGCTCCCGTACGATGATCATGATAGAGCGGTCAAGCTCTTACACTCTTTGGATCGTACGATATGGGGCGGAAAGTTCGAGGCCATAGTCGAGTCGGAGAGGTATGATACTCGACGACGGTGAACGAGTCGCTTCTCGAAGCTCAAGTCGGTCGAGGTGGATAGGGGCATGACGCCAAGCTCGAGGGACCGACGATTCCCATAGTCTTGCCCTCGTTGGTGGTTCCAAAGGAAAGACTAACTCTAACCCATCCACCAGGATGTTCTCTTTCTCCTCTTTGATGTCTATGCCAGATGAGGAGTTCGACGAGCTTGGAGAGGACGAGCTGGCGCTCCTGACGAGGCGGTTCGAGAGGCTGCATGAGAACCGAGTGAACATGAGGAGGAACACGAGGACATGCTTCAAGTGTGGCAAGGCTGGACACTATTTCGCCGAGTGTCCAAAGGTGAACAGCCACGACAAGCACAAGTCCAAGGACAAGAAGAAGAAGAAGTCCAGGAAGAAGGATCATGGACATGAGAAGAAGACGCGGTATCGAGAGAAGATGAAGAGATCGAGCGACATCGAGTCTGATTCCGAGGACACGTCTTCAAGCTCGAGTGATGAAGACGAAGAGGATGACAAGAAGAGGAGGAGGAAGAAGAACATCGGCAAGTATCTCAACGGCCTTTGTGTGACGGGCCTAAGCCTCAAGGACGACTTCTGCGGCATGGCTCGCAGTTCGAGCGACAAGAGAAGCCGGAAAGGACGCCTCGGACTTGGATTCCGAGGATGAGGTATGTAATGAGCTCTCCTCTTTGCGCAAGGAGAATGAGGAGTTGGTTGACTTGCTTGATAATCGCGATCACATGCTTAGAGAGGCTAAGAAGCTTAGGAAGGAGCTTAGATCTTCACTCGAGGATGCTAGGACTAGAGTGGTTGAGCTAGAGACACAGGTGCTTGATAGCAAGCTTGAGATTGATTCCCTTAAGGCTAGCCCTGTTATTTTGGATGAGAACGATTGTGCTGATTGCTCTGTTTTCTGGGCCGACTTGGTCGATCTTAGGGAGAAGTATGCCTCCAAGTGTGAGGAACTAGATGTGCTTAGGGTTGAGTTGGGTGAGCTACAATCTAGACCCACTTTGCTTGGTGCTTGCACTTCTTGCCCTAGTTTGCATGAGAAAATTCTTGAGCTCCGTTCTCGCATTGTTTCACTTGAGGCCGATTTGAAAGTGCCTATTCCTACTTCTTGCTCTACATGTGAGTTGCATGCTATGAAGAATTTGGATCTTGCAAAATGTGTTGGTCGCTTGCAAGATGAGAATGATAAGTTGCGTGAAGCACTGAGTTGGTTGTCGAGTCAAGAACCTCGGCTTGGTATGATGATTGCTAGCCGTAAACGCTTTGACGGTTGGGCTTTGGGATTGGATAAGGTTGGTGAGGGCGGTGGTGAGAGAGAAAGGAAATTTGGGAATGTTTCGGTTCCACCACAACCCACACCCAAAGACAAGTTTGCATCCAAGCCAAACCAACCAAGAGAAAAACCGAGTGAGAAGGCAAGTGAAAAGCCTAGTGAGAAACCAAGTGAGAAGTCTTGTGAAGAATCTCATCCCAAGCCTAAGCCCAGATCGATCCGTTTCCATTGTGAGTTTTGTGGAAAGGATGGTCACAAGAGAGCGTTTTGCTTCAAGAGGAAGCGTGAGGAGAGAATGGCGAAGGAGTGGGCTAACAAGGATAAGTACCACCCTTCCGATGGTGTACTTGAGCCTCGTGTGCAGTTGCCCAGGGCCAAGGCGAGTGTGAGGTCAGTTCGGGCTTGGGGAGAGCGGAAGGGCTGTTGGAGGTGCTTGCCCGAGGCTACACCGGTCGGACCGGTGTGGAGCACGGTCGGACCGGTGCGAGCTCGGACGGGCGGCGAGTTTGGGTTTCGTGCTCGTACGGGTGCGAGGGTTGTTTCCGGAGGTCGTGGTTACGGTGGTTGGTCCGGAGAGTTTGCAGGAGGTCGGTTTGCTAGGCATTCTCCCCCTCGAGCTCACTATGGGGATGGGAGGAGTCTTAGCTTTGAGAAGGAGAGGAGGGATAGTCCACGGGCTTTCTTTCGTGGTTTTGGTCCTCCTCCAGGAAGAGAGGGTTGGTTCCCTCATGGTGGTTACCGTAGTGGTGTTCGTGGAGGTAGCTTTGGTAGGAAAGATGGTTTGGTTTGTGCTAACCCCACTTTCGAGCAAATGGCTAGGCACTGGTTTCACACATTTGGAACTAACCCCAGTGTTGAGTCGTTTGCTCGCCCTCGCTCTTGGTTTTGAGTTGCAGGTGGACGGTCCAGAGAACATTTGGTTGATATCGGGGGGTGGTTCTTCGGCTTCATATCCCGGTGGTGACATGGAGGTACATCACTTTCGGGGATGGTGGACAAGGATGAGAGAATTGTGAAGAAATGATAAAGGTAAGTGTATTTGTGACCTTCGAGTGTGTGGCCTTGGTCAAGCCACTTGGGTTGTTTTGCTCCTTCTCTATCTCATGTGTGTAGGGTGAGCTTTGTATGCTCTTTGGCCCTAGTACATGTGTTTAGGGGGAGCTTGTGAGTTTTGTGCTCCTTTGCTCTTTTGCCGGTGGTGTCGAGCCCTTTTTGCCTCCCCTCGAGGAGCCGGTGGTTTGTGAGCCTTGTGTGTGGGAGCTCCTTTGTAGCATATGTATAGCTTTCCTTTGTGCATTTCTTGCATTTGGCATGGCATATGTAACATGATGTATAGGCATCCTTGTATCTTAGATTGCATGCATTTTGTATCATATGCATTGGTTAGGAAAAGCTTCTCTCATATACATTGTTCACCATGGAATGAGATATATGTCTTTGTGAGCTTGTTTGGTATGCTACGGTTAGTTTGGCTTAGCTCTTGATGATCTTGATGAATAATCCATGGTTGATAGCTATGCTTTTGAAAAATGTCACATGTATGCTCTCTCATGTGTAAATGCCTTTACATGCTCTTGACATGTTTTTGTGGCCTTGCTATGCTTAATTTGTGGTTGGATAGCTAGTTTATTGATCATATGGGGCCAAAGGCTCATTTGCCATCATGAATGTTTAGCCCTCTTGATTTATCTTGTGGAGGAGCATAAGTTCCTTTTTGTCGCAAAGACATTTCATGTGCCATTTACAAATCTGAAAATGAAATGAAAAATGCTTGGAAAATATGCTCCCATGTCATACGTGCTGAATTTAATTTGCTTTGGGTGCTAAACCGTTGCATGATGCCTACCAATGAGAAGTCTCATACATAGAAGTAGGCACATGGCTCGGTGGCTTTGACATGACATGAGGTGCTTGTGGGTGTTTGTGATGGTCTTATGGTTAGAATGGCTGTCCTAGCATGAAGTTTGTGTGGCTTTGCCATTTTGATATGCTTTGATCATGTTTAGGACTTTGCTCATGAGAGGCAAGTTTTTCGCAAAATTGCCAAAATCCATCTTAGCTTCGTCCAATGGTTGTGAAACTTGGTGATCATGTAGTTGAGATCGATACGAAGCCGTAGAGTATCTAACTTGCTCATTTGGACATGTGTAGCATTCTTTGTTGAATTTTGTATATTTGAGAAGCTCTAGGTTGAAAGTTTTGCATTTTTGGCTTGATTCATGCATTGCCAACAAGGGGGAGAAGTTTGAGCTTGAAATGGCTTACTGGACGCATTTAGAAGGTTTTCAGGTGGTTTCGAGCCATTTTACGGGTTCGTTGTACACCGGTCGACCGGTGATGAGCACCGGTCTGACCGGTGTGAGTGCTGGTCCTGTACATATGTTGGGCACCGGTCTGACCGGTGGTGATGACCGGTCTGACCGGTGTAAGCTGAAATTGCTGCAGCTGCCCTGTTTTCAGCTGTTTTGCATGCATTCGTCCAGGGGGAGTTGCATTGGTTCAGGGGGAGCTTGCATGTGTGCAGGGGGAGCTCTTTGTGAGTTTTCGAGCTTTGTTTCGGTGGTTTGTGCTCTTTGCTTGAGTTTTGCTTTGTCTCGGATGTGTCGAGCCGTTGCCCTTGCCTAAGGGGTCCGAGACTTGTCTTCTTCAAGTGATCTTGCTCTTTGCCTTTGTTTGGCTTTCGATCGCTTGTTGGAGTTTCTTTTTGTTCGTTTCTTTTCTTTTTCTTTTCTCTCTTGTTACTTTCGTGTGGGTGTTGTCAATGCACTCATCAAGGGGGAGATTGAGGACCATGTGTGGTTCGAGCACCGGTGGATGGTCGCTTCCTTGTGTGATGAGTGATTGACAACGTTGTGTGGACTGATTCTTGGCTAAGTATTGCAGGTGCAGGTTGCGGCTTGACTCGTGTTGGTGCAGGTGAAGAACAAGCGCGAAAGGTCGTCGCCGGTGAGGCCTCCGGTGTGGAGAAGACAAGTAGGCTTCGTTCGAGGGACCCGGTGGCCGGCGGGGGTCAAGTGCGGGCCGCATGGTGGCATGAACGGCAAGATGAAGTCGTGGACGGTTTCTTGGTTGAGCCTCAAAACCAAGGTCGAGCCGGGACTACGTGGGAGCCAAGTCATGAGTGGAGATTGGCGGAGGCTACACCGAGTTCGCGGGGTTTCCGGTGGTTCACCGAAAAAACCACCGGGTTCCTTGGTTGATCCACAAAGCCAAGACCGGAGAACCGAAGACGGAGGTGCGGCGGCACCGGACCGGTCGAACCGGTGGGTCGGCCGGTCGGCCGTGGGGGCCCCGGTCGGCCGGTGAGGAGCACCGGTCGGCCGGTGTGCGGCGACGCGGTCCGGAATCTTCGAAGCGGAGGACACGCGTCGGGATCGCATGGCTTGCGTCGAGGCTACGCGAGGGTGCGGTCGCGGGCATCCGTCCGATGGTGAAGACATCAAGAATTCCAAATCCGCCCTTGAGGGGCTTGTATCCCTAGTTAGTAGAGAGGGGCATTTTAGACATTCGGTTGCCGCCTATATAACCCAAGAGGTGAGAGGATGGCGGCCAACTCTTGGAACCCTAGCTAATTAGTTTTCCTATTTTCACCTATTTTCTCTAGGTTTTTCTTAGGACTAGCAAGAGAGCTTCACGGAGAGATCTTGTAGAGAGGGATGGATGATCGGGCGGCTTGCTAGACCTTGTACGAACCTTTGTCTCATGTATAGATGATTCGGCGTGGTTCCTCAAGGTTTGGATGTGTTTTCCCCGGTTGTTCTTGGTGGTGATTTTCGGAGCCCTTTCTTCGTGATTTCTTTGGGGTGTTTTCGGGGCTTTTCTCTTGGAGATTTGATGGGGGAAATTTGTGGGAACCCTTCGTGGTTCTTTGGGCTGTGATTCCCCTCCCAAATCCGTGAGAAAAAGTGCTCGATTTCGGGGTTTCTTGAGTTCTTGGGTTGGAAGTGCCTTCGGCGGGATTTCTTCGATTCCTCCTTTTTGGACGAGATTTGGTGGGATTAAACTTGGCTATGGACTCCTCATGAGGTGTTCATGATATCCCCAAAGTCTTGTTCAAGTCCGTGGAGCGATTCGGGAGATCGAGATTTGGATTTGGGGGAGTTGACCGCGGGTCTTTGTTCATCCCGAGTCGCCCGGCCACACCCCGGTCGACCGGTGCTCTTGGCCGGTCCGACCGGTGCAAGCCTCTGTGGGATTTTGCTCGGGTGAACGTCTTGGTGTGTTCGTAGTTGTCCCGTGGTGCTTCCTGTTTCGAGTTTGGGTCCGTTTGGTGGTCGGTTGGCTTTGTTTGGTGTCTTGGGGGCTTTCGGTACGCCACCGGTCGACCGGTGTGTCTCACCGGTCTAACCGGTGTAGAGCCACTTAGTGAAAGTTGCTCGGGTTCACTGCGGGGACCGGTCGGCCGGTGGTGCTCACCGGTCTGACCGGTGTGGGTCTGTAGACTCGAGGTTTGTTTTTCCGCTGCGTTTCTCGGGTCGGAAGGTTGCGTGTTGGTTCCTAGGTCCAGTGGCACTCCAGTGGCTACGTGGGCTTGACCAACCTTGGTAGTAAGTCGGAGACGTGTGTTGGAAGCCGCGTTCGTCTTGTTGGAGTTTTTAGCTCCTTCGAGAAGAATTTTTATCGGCTCCCATTCACTCCCCCCTCTCCACGGTTCGCCGTATCGGTCCTTCAAGTGGTATCGAGCCGGTTCGGGTCTTTGTTGACTCTAACCGGTCTAAGATCCAAGGATGGCGTACCGGGAACGGGGTTCGGGTCCTCCACACTTCGATGGCAAGAACTACCGGATGTGGAGCAAGCGGATGGGTGCGTTCCTCCGCGGAAAGGGTCGAGTGCTTTGGGATGTCACGGTGGACACGGGCTATGTCCCGGTAGATGGATTTCCTTGCTCCGGGGTCGAGGGACGGATTCGACGCCAACAATAAGGCGGTCGACTACTTGTTTCGTGCTTTGTGTCGGCCCGGAGTTCGATCGGGTGCACACCGAGCACTTGGCTTGTAGGATTTGGGCGGTGTTGAAGGAGGCTCATGTTGGGAACGCCCGAGGCACGGTTGTATGCGACCTACGGAGAGAGTACGAGAACTTCACTCATCTCCCCGGTGAGTCCATCGATGCCTTGTTTCGAGGTTCACGGTGGTGGTGAACAACATGAGGGCCAATGTGGACGTGCTCCCGTACGATGATCATGATAGAGCGGTCAAGCTCTTACACTCTTTGGATCGTACGATATGGGGCGGAAAGTTCGAGGCCATAGTCGAGTCGGAGAGGTATGATACTCGACGGTGAACGAGCTGTTCTCGAAGCTCAAGTCGGGCGAGGTGGATAGGGGCATGATCGCCAAGCTCGAGGGACCGAGGCGATTCCCATAGTCTTGCCCTCGTTGGTGGTTCCAAAGGAAAGACTAACTCTAACCCATCCACCGGGATGTTCTCTTTCTCCTCTTTGATGTCTATGCCGGATGAGGAGTTCGACGAGCTTGGAGAGGACGAGCCGGCGCTCTCACGACGAGGCGGTTCGAGAGGCCGCATGAGAACCGAGTGAACATGAGGAGGAACACGAGGACATGCTTCAAGTGTGGCAAGGCCTGGACACTATTTCGCCGAGTGTCCAAAGGTGAACGGCCACGACAAGCACAAGTCCAAGGACAAGAAGAAGAAGAAGTCCGGGAAGAAGGATCATGGACATGAGAAGAAGACGCGGTATCGAGAGAAGATGAAGAGATCGAGCGACATCGAGTACGATTCCGAGGACACGTCTTCAAGCTCGAGTGATGAAGACGAAGAGGATGACAAGAAGAGGAGGAGGAAGAAGAACATCGGCAAGTATCTCAACGGCCTTTGTGTGACGGGCCTAAGCCTCAAGGACGACTTCTGCGGCATGGCTCGCAGTTCGAGCAGCAAGAGAAGCCAGAAGGACGCCTCGGACTTGGATTCCGAGGATGAGGTATGTAATGAGCTCTCCTCTTTGCGCAAGGAGAATGAGGAGTTGGTTGACTTGCTTGATAATCGCGATCACATGCTTAGAGAGGCTAAGAAGCTTAGGAAGGAGCTTAGATCTTCACTCGAGGATGCTAGGACTAGAGTGGTTGAGCTAGAGACACAGGTGCTTGATAGCAAGCTTGAGATTGATTCCCTTAAGGCTAGCCCTGTTATTTTGGATGAGAACGATTGTGCTGATTGCTCTGTTTTCCTGGCTGACTTGACTGATCTTAGGGAGAAGTATGCCTCCAAGTGTGAGGAACTAGATGTGCTTAGGGTTGAGTTGGCCGAGCTACAATCTAGACCCACTTTGCTTGGTGCTTGCACTTCTTGCCCTAGTTTGCATGAGAAAATTCTTGAGCTCCGTTCTCGCATTGTTTCACTTGAGGCTGATTTGAAAGTGCCTATTCCTACTTCTTGCTCTACATGTGAGTTGCATGCTATGAAGAATTTGGATCTTGCAAAATGTGTTGGTCGCTTGCAAGATGAGAATGATAAGTTGCGTGAAGCACTGAGTTGGTTGTCGAGTCAAGAACCTCAGCTTGGTATGATGATTGCTAGCTGTAAACGCTTTGACGGTTGGGCTTTGGGATTGGATAAGGTTGGTGAGGGCGGTGGTGAGAGAGAAAGGAAATTTGGGAATGTTTCGGTTCCACCACAACCCACACCCAAAGACAAGTTTGCATCCAAGCCAAACCAACCAAGAGAAAAACCGAGTGAGAAGGCAAGTGAAAAGCCTAGTGAGAAACCAAGTGAGAAGTCTTGTGAAGAATCTCATCCCAAGCCTAAGCCCAGATCGATCCGTTTCCATTGTGAGTTTTGTGGAAAGGATGGTCACAAGAGAGCGTTTTGCTTCAAGAGGAAGCGTGAGGAGAGAATGGCGAAGGAGTGGGCTAACAAGGACAAGTACCACCCTTCCGATGGTGTACTTGAGCCTCGTGTGCGGTTGCCCGGGGCCAAGGCGAGTGTGAGGTCGGTTCGGGCTTGGGGAGAGCGGAAGGGGCGTTGGAGGTGCTTTGCTTGCCGCGGGCTACACCCCGGTCGGGGCGGTGTGGAGCACCGTCGGACCGGTGCGAGGCTCGGACGGGCGGCGGTTTGGGTTTCGTGCTCGTACGGGTGCGAGGGTTGTTTCCGGAGGTCGTGGTTACGGTGGTTGGTCCGGAGAGTTTGCGGGAGGTCGGTTGCTAGGCATTCTCCCCCTCGAGCTCACTATGGGGATGGGAGGAGTCTTAGCTTTGAGAAGGAGAGGAGGGATAGTCCACGGGCTTTCTTTCGTGGTTTTGGTCCTCCTCCGGGCGAGAGAGGGTTGGTTCCCTCATGGTGGTTACCGTAGTGGTGTTCGTGGAGGTAGCTTTGGTAGGAAAGATGGTTTGGTTTGTGCTAACCCCACTTTCGAGCAAATGGCTAGGCACTGGTTTCACACATTTGGAACTAACCCCAGTGTTGAGTCGTTTGCTCGCCCTCGCTCTTGGTTTTGAGTTGCAGGTGGACGGTCCAGAGAACATTTGGTTGATATCGGGGGGTGGTTCTTCGGCTTCATATCCCGGTGGTGACATGGAGGTACATCACTTTCGGGGATGGTGGACAAGGATGAGAGAATTGTGAAGAAATGATAAAGGTAAGTGTATTTGTGACCTTCGAGTGTGTGGCCTTGGTCAAGCCACTTGGGTTGTTTTGCTCCTTCTCTATCTCATGTGTGTAGGGTGAGCTTTGTATGCTCTTTGGCCCTAGTACATGTGTTTAGGGGGAGCTTGTGAGTTTTGTGCTCCTTTGCTCTTTTGCCGGTGGTGTCGAGCCCTTTTTGCCTCCCCTCGAGGAGCCGGTGGTTTGTGAGCCTTGTGTGTGGGAGCTCCTTTGTAGCATATGTATAGCTTTCCTTTGTGCATTTCTTGCATTTGGCATGGCATATGTAACATGATGTATAGGCATCCTTGTATCTTAGATTGCATGCATTTTGTATCATATGCATTGGTTAGGAAAAGCTTCTCTCATATACATTGTTCACCATGGAATGAGATATATGTCTTTGTGAGCTTGTTTGGTATGCTACGGTTAGTTTGGCTTAGCTCTTGATGATCTTGATGAATAATCCATGGTTGATAGCTATGCTTTTGAAAAATGTCACATGTATGCTCTCTCATGTGTAAATGCCTTTACATGCTCTTGACATGTTTTTGTGGCCTTGCTATGCTTAATTTGTGGTTGGATAGCTAGTTTATTGATCATATGGGGCCAAAGGCTCATTTGCCATCATGAATGTTTAGCCCTCTTGATTTATCTTGTGGAGGAGCATAAGTTCCTTTTTGTCGCAAAGACATTTCATGTGCCATTTACAAATCTGAAAATGAAATGAAAAATGCTTGGAAAATATG
The DNA here is from genome assembly GCA_947561735.1 of Cenchrus americanus. Lineage (NCBI taxonomy): Eukaryota > Viridiplantae > Streptophyta > Magnoliopsida > Poales > Poaceae > Cenchrus > Cenchrus americanus. The sequence continues at coordinate 198,723,819 of OX387242.1, forward strand.
CTCCCATGTCATACGTGCTGAATTTAATTTGCTTTGGGTGCTAAACCGTTGCATGATGCCTACCAATGAGAAGTCTCATACATAGAAGTAGGCACATGGCTCGGTGGCTTTGACATGACATGAGGTGCTTGTGGGTGTTTGTGATGGTCTTATGGTTAGAATGGCTGTCCTAGCATGAAGTTTGTGTGGCTTTGCCATTTTGATATGCTTTGATCATGTTTAGGACTTTGCTCATGAGAGGCAAGTTTTTCGCAAAATTGCCAAAATCCATCTTAGCTTCGTCCAATGGTTGTGAAACTTGGTGATCATGTAGTTGAGATTGTTGACGGTGAAAATCCGTCAACCTAGCCATGAGTTTACCTTCGGTGTTGGCATGAATTTTATACTTTATCCATTGGTACTAACCCCCGTGGTATAACAAGTTCACGTGTGCATGTCGTTTTTGGAGTTTAATGTTTATGCAGGGATTTAGTGTTGAATGCAAGACTTTCGGGATAAGTTCATCAAGCACCTCATGACAAGACTTTGAAGCCCCGAACAAGTCATGCAATGAAGCAAAACTAACTCCAAGAAGCGGGGGACTTGATCCGAGAAGACGACATACTCCGGGGACCCGACCGGAAAAGTCTTGAATCTTCCAAGACAAGGAGTTGAGTCCAATTCGGAGAGAAACCGACGACATGGACCCATATGCGAAGGGGGGAAGCATCCGGGAAGCAAGGGAACCGATCTCGGGCAAAGGAGCCCGCGGGGCCGGGCCTAAATGGGCCCGGGCGGCCGGCCCGGTCCGGTCGGCCCCGAGCCCATTTAGGGCCCAAATGCGACGCCCTTTGCCCTAGGCGCCGATCGGGCTATTTATAGTCCCCCGACCGAGAGCCACGCGAGAGAGATTTCGTCTTCGGCCGCCGAGAAGCGAGAGAGGAGAGGGACACCATCTAGGAGAGGAGAGGGTCGAGCTAGTTGACTAGGGTTTCCCTAGCCGACGTGGGAACCTTGCAAGGAAGACCACGTCGGAGTTCCCGGAGCTAGAAGCAAGATCAAGGAAGGATCCCGGTGGTGATCTTGTGTATGTATCATTGTTATAGTTGAATTATCAAGTTGAATCTTTTCCCAGCGATCAAGTGTTTCCTCGAAGATTTCGTTTTTCGATCGGCTTTGTGTTGACGGTGTATTTTGGTACACCTAGCATGTTCATTACACTTTGGTTTGGATTTGATTATTGAACTAACCCGCCACTAGGCACACTAATCATATAACAAGTTCATCTTTGTGCATGCATTTGGAAGTGTTGTGTTTATGTAGGAAATCATGGACATAAAGGACGGATTCGCAATAAGTTCAAAGGAGCATTCATGGAGTCTTGTTCGTGTTCATGAGCTTGCTGAAATTACTTCCAATGGTGGTAAGGACCGAAGTGCTACGAGGAACACCCCCGGGGATTGAAGCGTAAAAGGTCAAACTTCATGCAAAGAGAGTCTCCATCTTGATCGCGAGGATAACAGCGTCAAAATCATCCAAGTGGAGGGGGCGAAGTAGATAAGTGCACGAGGACCCACGGAGCAAAAAGGGCGACCGAACCGGGCCGAAACTGGGCCTGGGCCGGCCGGCCCAGTCGGATCGGCCCAACCCACTTCGGGCACCGGTTCGGTCCCGTTTTCCTTGCCCTAGAAGGATCTTCGACCCTAAAACCCCCGACGCGCCGCCAACAGACGGGGAGGAGTTTATTCGCACCAGAAGGCCATCCACAAGCTAGAGAGAGAGGAGGAGGATCTCCGGGCTGGAGATCAACCACCTCGAAGGAAGCACCCTCTCGTGGAGAAGGAGGAAGACACCGGCGGAAGGGAAACCATGATCAACGGTGCCATGATCAGCACCTTGATGGGGTAATCTTCTCATTCGTCCATGGGTTGTAATCGATCGTGAGATGTAATCGCACTTTGTCGGATTATCTATCTATCATCTTGTGTTGAACATACTTTAATGCTTAAAGGTTAGCTACCATGCCGTAGAGGGAGTACGAGCTCCAATGCTTCCTCGGATCCATTCAATACGCCGTGGCCATCAAAGGTCTAGTCATGATTACCTTCGCGTAGTGACAGTACGAGAGGAGGGAAAGGGCGAAACCGTGGTCACAACCCCGATAGATTAGATTGGTTTTCATGTCTTTAAGCGATTGCATGCTCTAGTATCGTAGACCCGTGGGCGAGTGTCTTCTCTCTTGATCGTTTATCATTCTCTCTAGTGTAGTTTAGTTGTTTTTCTAGTATAATAGTAGTTAGGGTTTTAGTAGCTAGTGTGTCGTTGTTGATCGAACGCTTGTAATCCCCTTGCTCCGCGGATTGACAAGAACCTTGGGAATCCCGTGGTGAAAAAGGTGTGGGGTCCGTACGCTTGCGGATCGTAGAGGGATACGTCTTTTATCCGTCAACAAGCCCCTTTTTCTCGGCGCCGTTGCCGGGGAGCAAGTTAGTTTACATCGTTTGATTTGCATCTAACTTAGTTTTATATTTTAGTTTATCTTTTATTTGCTATATCTAACATATATTATCGAAAAACACTTGTTTCTTTTTGTTTTTGTTTTTATCTTATTGTCTAGATGGAGTTCGTTAATCAACCCGTGGAAGAACCGGAGAAATCATTAAGGGATTACGCTAGCCCTCGATGTGAAGACATAAAGGTACAAGAGTCGGATTCGAAGCTCGAAGCGACCAAGTATGAAATTAAATCCAAGATCATGAAGATGGTGGCGGAAAACCCATTTGAAGGGATGGTTGAGGAGAACCCATATAGACACATAAGGGATTTCACGACAATATGCAACACGGTGCGTCAAGAAGGAGTTCCCGATGAATGGTTCAAATGGAATCTCTTTCCCTACTCACTTGCCGGCAAAGCAAAGACATGGTATTCGGTTGCGTCCTTTGAAGTTGAAGGCAATTGGAACAAGTTGACAAAGAAGTTTTGCGAGAAGTTCTTTCCAATGAGCAAGGTTCAACATCTAAGGAGGCAAGTGATCAATTTTATGCAAGGAGAAGAGGAAGGGATAGACCAAGCCTGGGAAAGGTTTAATGAATTAATCGAACAAGGACCAAAACTCGGCTTCACCGGTGACGTACTCTTGCATACATTTTTCTTTTCCCTAACCCCTAGTTGCATGCGACACGTCGAAATGTGTGCGGGTGGGGATCTCATGGAGAAAACACTCACGGAAGCCGCCCAACTTCTACAAAAAGTTAGCAAAGCGGCTGCCATGCGAAGAGATTGGGAAACAAGACTTGCGGAAGAGCCGGAATTCAATTCAAGGAAGAAAAAGCTTGCTGATTTTTCTAAAGAGGCAACCCCGGAAGTCACAAAAGAGGAGCCAATCATGGAAAAGCTTGAACAAGAACGCATCAAATCAAGAACTACACCAAACGTCGACTTCGCCGCACCAAATGAGACGAACAAGAGAAGCATGTCAAGCGCGAAGCCACTAAGGGAGTTCGAGCCAATGGATTGGGTTCCTATTGATTATGGAGAAGTATTCGACAAGAGAAGACCGTTCCCCAATCAAAAGGGAATGGCAAGAGCATTGGAAGTCGATTTCCCACCGGAGAGGAAAGCTGAAAATTCATACGACCTCGAAACCACCGGTGAGATTTTTGAAAAGCTCTTTGGAGATGATGTGGTGGATCCGGAACATATTGCCGAGGTGAAGAGGATCATGGGGATCAAGCCCGAAGCATCACCATACGCTCGCCTTGCTGAAATTTATTCGATCGGATCCGAAGAAGAAGAGAAGATGACGCCACACTTGAGTTGCGAGATCAACGGAGTTCAATGCAAAGCTTTATGCGACATCGGAGCCCAAGTAAGTGTTCTATCTTCTAAAATTTACGATAAAGTTCAATACCACAACCTAGACTTAGCTCCAACATCAACGAAATTAATTATGGGAGATGGTAGAACTATCAAACCTCTAGGTATTGCTTGCAACATGAAAGTAAAAATTTCTAGAAACTACATACCAACCGATTTCTTTGTTATTGATGCTCACCATAGTAATTCTGATCATATAATCTTAGGTAGGCCTTTTCTTAAGTTGGTTGATGCCGTGTTAGATGCCGGAGAAGGCAAAGTAACAATGAACCTTAATGGAACAAAGTACACATATAACTTTCTTCGTGCTTCTAAACACCTTACTCCTTTTCCTCCCGAAGATGAAGAAATAGAAGAGATAGATAGTCTTTGTTTTGTTGAAACCCTTAGAGACCCGCTGCAAAGAGCGATGGAAAATCAAATTAGTAATCAACAAGATGAAGAACTAGAGGAAGCAACAAAAGGCTTAGAGCCGCATGATGGTAGCGTGGAGGAAGAAAAGTTCGAAGACATAGGAGAAATCAAACCCGAGGAGCCACAAGTGCCCGAAGTAGACCTCAAACCTTTGCCCAAGGGATTAAAATATGAATTTTTGGGGCCAGACAAAACCTATCCAGTCATTGTGAGCGACGAGTTGAGTCCCGAAGAAAATGAAGCGTTGCTGATTTTATTAAAAAAACATAGGAAGGTGATTGGATATTCAATTAATGATCTCAAAGGTATTAGCCCAGCCTTTTGCACTCATCGTATACCAATGGAAGACCAATGTAAGCCTGTAGTGGACCATCAAAGGAGGCTAACCCATGCCATGCGAGAGGTAGTAAAGAAAGAGGTTATCAAGTTACTTGATGCGGAATCATCTACCCGGTTCCGCATAGCGAATGGGTGAGCCCGGTACATTGTGTGCCGAAGAAAGGAGGTTTGACCGTGGTGAAGAATGAGAAGAACGAGTTGATACCGCAAAGAACCGTGACCGGGTGGCGGATGTGTATTGATTACCGTAAGCTTAACAAAGCGACGAAGAAAGATCACTTCCCCCTACCGTTCATAGACGAGATGCTCGAGAGGTTAGCAAACCACGCTTATTTTTGCTTTCTCGATGGATACTCGGGGTTCATGCAAATTCCCATTCACCAGGAAGATCAACATAAGACAACATTTACGTGTCCTTACGGAACGTTTGCATATAGGAGGATGCCCTTCGGCCTATGCAACGCTCCGGCCTCTTTTCAACGTTGCATGATGGCCGTGTTTTCGGAATTCATCGAAGAGATTGTTGAAGTGTTTATGGATGATTTTTCCGTTTACGGGAAGACGTTCATGGATTGCTTAGCAAACTTAGAAAAGGTCCTTACAAGGTGTGCGGAGGTAGATTTGGTTTTAAATTGGGAAAAGTGCCACTTCATGGTTAAGCAAGGCATAGTGCTCGGACATGTTATATCCGAGAGAGGAATTGAAGTGGACAAGGCTAAGGTAGAGACGGTTGAGCAACTCCCACCTCCTACGGATATTAAGTCCTTGAGGAGCTTTCTAGGCCATGCCGGATTTTATAGAAGATTCATAAAGGACTTCTCGAAGATCACTAAGCCTTTAACACACCTTCTTCAAAAGGATGTGGCTTTCGACTTTGATGAGAAGTGTCTAGCGGCATTCCGGACCTTGAAAAATGCGTTGGTGAGTGCTCCCATCATCCAACCTCCGGATTGGAGCCAACCTTTCGAGATCATGTGTGACGCAAGTGACTACGCCGTAGGCGCGGTCTTGGGACAAAGAAAGGAAGGCCGAGTTCACGCCGTTTACTACGCTAGCAAAACTCTTAGTGGGGCACAATTAAATTACGCTACTACGGAAAAAGAGTTGCTAGCGGTGGTATTCGCTTTCGAAAAATTCAGATCCTACATCGTGAACTCGAAAGTCATTGTTTACACCGATCACGCAGCCATAAAGTATCTCTTGGCTAAGAAGGAAGCTAAACCACGTTTGATTCGTTGGATCCTTCTTCTCCAAGAGTTCGATGTTGAAATTCGTGATAAAAAGGGGGTGGAAAATGTTGTGGCCGATCATTTGTCTAGGATGAATCGTGGGCAAGATGATAAAGAGCCCATAGAAGATAAGATGAGAGATGACCACCTCTATAGAGTGCTTGATAAAGATACTTGGATGATCGACATCATTCGAGCAATTCGAAAGATGCCCCTCGATCATCTAGACAAAAACACTCAAAGGAAGATAATTTCGAAAGTAAGAAATATTTTTGGGATGCACCATACCTCTTCAAGCTTGGCAATGATGGAGTGATGAGAAGATGTGTGCCAAGAGAAGAGAGGCTTGAGATTCTAAGGAAGTGCCACTCGGCGGAGTACGGTGGGCACTATAGCCATTTTCGAACCGAAGCCAAAGTATGGTCGAGCGGATTCTATTGGCCGGAGATGCATGAAGATACTAAAAGATATGTTGCGTCATGCCCCGAATGCCAAAGAACCGGAAACATATCTCAAAGAAATTCTATGCCTTTGAAATACAACTTGCAAGTCGACATATTCGATGTATGGGGCATAGACTTCATGGGGCCTTTTAAAAACTCATTTGGATTCGAGTACATACTTGTTATGGTTGATTATGTATCCAAGTGGGTAGAGGCTATACCATGTCGTAAAGCTTCCACGGAGGAGTCCATCACTATGATCAAGAACGTGATTTTTCCCCGTTTCGGTACACCGAGAATCTTGATAAGTGATGGAGGAACTCATTTCACCGGAAGAACTTCAAAAAGTGCTTGTCCAAGTTGGGAATTGAGCATAGGGTCTCCACGGCCTATCACCCACAAACCAACGGACAAGCGGAGACGTCAAATAGGCAATTAAAAAGCATACTTAACAAGACCATAGAGAAGGGAGGCAAGGATTGGTCAAAGAAATTAGACGGAGCTTTATGGGCTTATCGAACGGCGTTTAAAACACCGATAGGTATGACCCCCTATCAATTCGTCTATGGAAAAGCTTGCCACCTTCCGGTTGAGTTAGAACATAAAGCCTATTGGGCGATTAAAGAGATGAACCTTGATCTCGATGCCGCGGTGGTGAAACGGAGAATTCAAATAAGCGAGCTAGAGGAGTTGAGGTTGAAAGCTTATGAAAACGCAAGCATATACAAAGAGAGAATCAAAAGGTGGTACGATAAAAGATTGAAGAAAAAAGAATTTAAAGAAGGAGATAAGGTCCTCCTCTACAATTCGAGGTTTAAAACCTTCGGAAAGGGGAAATTGCAAAGCAAGTGGGACGGACCTTATGTTGTGCATTCGGTGTTCTCCAACGGAGCGGTAACCATTATGGATATAAACGGCGATCAATTTGTGGTGAATGGACAGCGGCTTAAGGTTTACTACGAACCCGACGTCGTGCCCATTCATCATGTTGACGTCTTTACCATGGAGGAAGAACCCGAACGTCCCGCCTAGGACGAAAAACAAGGCACCAACTTCGTAAATAATTTTTCTTTTAGCTTTCGGAGTTTTTCGCGAAGATTAGCTGGGCCAACTTTTTCCCACGGGGCCGAGGACGAAAAAAATAGGGCGGTGTGCAAAAAACCGGACCGGCCCGCCCCCGAGGCGGGGTGGGCCGGCCGGCCCGGTAGGATCGGCCCAAGGGGGGCCCGACGCCCGATGTCCCCGAATTTCGCCCGAATTGCTCCTTTTTGACTTCCTTGTTTGGTCGGAAAATTTTAAGGGAAGTGTAAAAAAGGAAAATAAGGTTCCCGGGCTTTTCTCTCGGGACTATATATTTGGCCGAATTGGGAGCTTGAGAATCAAATCTTTCATGCAATGTGTTGCACCCTTGTAGCGAGCCATTGAGCCTCCAAAAAGCTTAGGGTTGAAGGTAGAAGCCAAGAAGCCATCGATGGAGGAGGCGATGCGATGCGAGGTCAAGCTACCCGTCAAGAGGACCGCACGTATCCGTTGCGGAGGACGTGTCCCGACCGGAGCTCTTGCATCTCGCAACCCCGTCAAAGGAGAGAAGGTCCCTACACCCGTTCGAAGGTCGGCACGTCTCCAAGGCATCAAGCGTAAGGATTACAAGGAGGTGTCGCCGGAGCCTAAGGATTATGGGGATGGCGACTTCTCCGATGATCGTAGCCCAAGCTCGTGGGCGGCCGCCGGTAGAGATGATGATGATTGGGATGAGCATCCTTATGAAAGGACTCCCGAGGGCCCCAACGGCGACGGCAACGGCGGTGGCGAAGGCGACAACAATGGAGGTGGCGACGACGGTGGTGACAACGGTGGAGATTATGGCGATGACGACCCCTTCGGATTGCATCCGGTGTGTTGTCGATTTTGCCGTCAATCCATCGCAGCTCTCTACGCGTCGGCCGACGAGTGTCTTCAAACCATGGAAGCGATGAAGCGGCGTATGGAGGACTTGGAGCGCGTAGTTGAAGATGACTACAAGTTCCTTAACCGTAACGTGCGCAAACTTTTCGGCATGGTTGGAAACATGAGAGGCAAGTGGTGCAAAGCTTGCTCGAAGTACCATTAGATCTAGTTTTCCCCTTTGGTTTTTGTAAGATACGACGAGGACGTCGTATGTTTTAAGTGTGGGGGAGAGCTAGCTCGCCAGCCTTAGCTTTTGAACTTCAAGATTAGGTTCGGTTTAATCTTCGTATGAGAGTCTTAGTGTTTTAATGAGTCTTTAGTTTTCGAGTCAGTTTTTAAATTTTTGCAAGTGTCTTAAATTAGTGTTGAGTCAAGAAAACCAAATAAAAAGAGTCTTTATATATATCTTTGTGTTTTTTGTATTGTTTATCTTTATTTACTTGTTTGCTTAATCTCCGATTCTTGATATATGAATACAAGTATATGGTTTGAAAATCGTTTACCGTGGTGCTTAGTGGAATCGCTACTACTTAAAGTACCCATACCGCACTTCGATCTTGAGCTTCATATGCTAGTTGTGCTATGTTCAATGCTAAAAATTGGAGGTTTTCAGTTCTGAAAATTATATTAAAACCCTTGTAATAAAGGTTAGCAAAACCTCTTTTTCCAAGTTGAGAGTATGAAAAAAAATTCCTATCCAAGGCCAAGTTTGTTTTTTTTCGCTCCACCATAAGTGTGATTAGCACGATGAGTTAGGCTAGGACCCTTCTCTCTTGGTGAGTTTTAATTTCAAGCAATGATCATGTCCTTGTGCTTATCTTTTGTTGCTAGCCTCGTCATTCATTCGGTAACATGACTTTCACAACGGAAGTCATGTACATCGCCGAATTCCATACCCAAACCTATACACCTCTTTTGAACATCGTATTCCTTGAACACAACCTATTTTCAAAGTTTCGTCTCGTCTCTAGCATGATTTATTTAAAAAATTCAGATTGTATGCATGCGAGAAAAGGGAGAATTGAAAGCTTTGAAAAGTTGTCAAGAGAGAGAAAAATAAAGAGAAAAAGTATGTGTATGGAAAAGAAAAAAAAAAGAAAAAAAATCATATGTGAATGAAAGAAGAAAAGAAAAAAAAGAGAGAAAGATGAGTTAGCAATAAAGATATGAGAGGGATGGATCAAGTGAAAGAAAAGAAAAATAATAAAGTGTAAGGAAGGATGTCACGTTTATTGTGAGACGAAACTTTTATTCTATTTCCAACCATGTGCAATCCGACGACGAGGACATCATTGGTGCCTTGAAGTCACAATTTTCTTTTGCCCTTGCACATGTCCACCATTCTAAATCTTCTCATCCTTGTTATCCCTACATATGGTTAATTCTCATGATCATTGGCTTTGAAAGGTAGACAACCATTAGAGGAAGTTCTTAGTTTGACAATACTTGTGTTGATTGCGCTAGCCCTACCTATAGCTCCACTTTTACATGATATATGAGAGATTAATGGGAGGTGAGTGTTTTATAAAATTTGGTTAGGATAGCCACTTCATATGAGTGATTTGAGAGAGCTTGGAGAAAGGTTTTTGTCTAATACTTGTTGCAGGAATTTTTGTTTTGAAAATCATAAAAACCCTCCGATGGAAGCAAAGAAGTGAGTATGGCTGAAATTGAAAGCTTCGAGTGAAGAGTTTGAGTTGTGGGGTAAATCTTGACGTGGTAAAAATTCTAAACGCCCATGTTTATGTTTGATTATCATTACTTTGTGTTTATGTATTAAAGATGAAGGGATTGACTAACTTGTGAAGAAGGATAAGTGATACACGATTACACACCTTGGACGAAGTTCTTTTACGAGTACTTGCTCGAGGACGAGCAAGAGCTAAGTGTGGGGGAGATGTTGACGGTGTATTTTGGTACACCTAGCATGTTCATTACACTTTGGTTTGGATTTGATTATTGAACTAACCCGCCACTAGGCACACTAATCATATAACAAGTTCATCTTTGTGCATGCATTTGGAAGTGTTGTGTTTATGTAGGAAATCATGGACATAAAGGACGGATTCGCAATAAGTTCAAAGGAGCATTCATGGAGTCTTGTTCGTGTTCATGAGCTTGCTGAAATTACTTCCAATGGTGGTAAGGACCGAAGTGCTACGAGGAACACCCCGGGGATTGAAGCGTAAAAGGTCAAACTTCATGCAAAGAGAGTCTCCATCTTGATCGCGAGGATAACGGCGTCAAAATCATCCAAGTGGAGGGGGCGAAGTAGATAAGTGCACGAGGACCCACGGAGCAAAAAGGGCGACCGAACCGGCCGAAAGCGGGCTGGGCCGGCCGGCCCGGTCGGATCGGCCCAACCCACTTCGGGCACCGGTTCGGTCCCGTTTTCCTTGCCCTAGAAGGATCTTCGACCCTAAAACCCCCGACGCGCCGCCAACGGACGGGGAGGAGTTTATTCGCACCGAGAAGGCCATCCACAAGCTAGAGAGAGAGGAGGAGGATCTCCGGTGGAGATCAACCACCTCGAAGGAAGCACCCTCTCGTGGAGAAGGAGGAAGACACCGGCGGAAGGGAAACCATGATCAACGGTGCCATGATCAGCACCTTGATGGGGTAATCTTCTCATTCGTCCATGGGTTGTAATCGATCGTGAGATGTAATCGCACTTTGTCGGATTATCTATCTATCATCTTGTGTTGAACATACTTTAATGCTTAAAGGTTAGCTACCATGCCGTAGAGGGAGTACGAGCTCCAATGCTTCCTCGGATCCATTCAATACGCCGTGGCCATCAAAGGTCTAGTCATGATTACCTTCGCGTAGTGACAGTACGAGAGGAGGGAAAGGGCGAAACCGTGGTCACAACCCCGATAGATTAGATTGGTTTTTCATGTCTTTAAGCGATTGCATGCTCTAGTATCGTAGACCCGTGGGCGAGTGTCTTCTCTCTTGATCGTTTATCATTCTCTCTAGTGTAGTTTAGTTGTTTTTCTAGTATAATAGTAGTTAGGGTTTTAGTAGCTAGTGTGTCGTTGTTGATCGAACGCTTGTAATCCCCTTGCTCCGCGGATTGACAAGAACCTTGGGAATCCCGTGGTGAAAAAGGTGTGGGGTCCGTACGCTTGCGGATCGTAGAGGGATACGTCTTTTATCCGTCAACACCCCCCCCCCCCTTTTTTTTTTTTTTTTTTAATAATTTTATATTTTTTCAAAATAAATCTAAAATTAAATTTAAATAATTAATAAAAAATCTTTTTTTTTTTTAAATTTTAAAAAAAAAAATATAAAAAAAAAAAAAAAATAAAACTAAAAAAAATAAACCTCCCTTTTTTTTTTTCTTTCTTTTTTTTTAATACAACACAATTTTTTTTTTTTTTTAAAAAAAAAAAAAAAAAAAGATTTTATAAAAAAAAATAATAATAATTTTTTTTTTTTTTTTTCTTCTTCTATTTTTTTTTTTTTTTATAATTAAAAACTAAAAATAAAATATATAAAATAAACCAAACCCCCCCCCCTTTTCTTCCCCCCCCCCCCCCCCCCCCCTTTTTTTTACTCTTCTTCTTTTTCTTTCCCCCCCCCCCCCCCCCCCCCCCCCTTTTTTTCTCTCCTTTTTTTTTTTTTTTTTTTTTTTTTTTTTTTTTTCTCCCCCTCTTTTTTTTTCCCTTCTCCCTTCTCCCCCCCCCCCTTCCTCTTCCCCCCCCCCCCCCCCCCCCCCCCCCCCCCCCCCCCCCGCCCCCCCCCTCCCCCCCCCCCCCCCCCCCCCGCCGGAGGGGGTTTTCCCACTCCCATCCCCGAGTGGGGACCACCCACCCCCCCACCCTTTTTGTCTTTTTTTTTTTTTTTTTTTTACTTCCCCCCCTTTATACTTCTGTTTTTTTGCTTTTTTTTTTTTTTTTTTTTTTTTTTTTGTTTTAATGCATTCGTCTTTAATACATCCCCCCACCACCCACACCCCCCCATACCTAGCAAAAAACCAAATAAACAATAAAAACAAAGAAGCAGGGCAAGGAGGAGGCCACGACCCGACACCCCCCCCGCCCGGCACATCCGCCCAATCCAACAAGGAGATTCCAACACAAGGGGAAAACCCGCCACGACCGGCCCGGATCCGCAGGGGCAGCCCCGGGGAGGGGGGGGGCCGGCCCCGGCCAGGCGGGGCCCGGGGGGCCGGGCCCGGCCCGGGCCGGCCCCCGGCCCCCCCGCCCCCGGCCCGGCCGCCCCGGGCCCCCGGCCCCGCCCCCCCCCCCCCCCCCCCCCCCCCCGCCCACCCCCCGCCCCCCCCCCCCCCCCCGCCAGGCCCCGCGCAAGAGCCCCCCCCCCCCCGCCGCCGAGAAGAGAGGAGCACCACCACGAGAAAGAGAGGGGGGGGGCGAGGAACTAGATAAGCCCCGCCCCCGCCGCCGGCGCGCCCCACCAAGCACACCCCCCCACCCCCGCCAACCAAAAACAAAAAACAAAAAAGCACCCGGCGGGCTTTTTTTTATTAAAAATTTTTTTAATTTAAAAAAAAAAAGAAAATCCTCCCCCGCCAAACAAGTTCCCCCAAAAATTCGTTTTTTCGATCGGCTTTGCTTATTTCAATTCTATTCTCGAGATAGATTACATAGGGTGTTCTTGTAGCCGCGGTGGCTAGAGGTACACGCCGGATCCTCCGAAAGAATCTCGACTTGTCTTTTGACTCGCCCCAAGCTCCCCGCATGAATAGGGATACGTTGTGACAGAACGGGGGTCTCGAAAGGCGGATGTTTTCGGATTTGGACGGGAAACCACGATTTAAAGAGGCTTTTATTAAGATTCGATTTGCTACTTCTTCTTTTGCTTGGAACTTCAACGAAAGGCTTACCCCGATCCCTCTAGATCGGTTTATCTACCCAATCTTACTTTGTTTTCTCCGGTTTTTAGTAGATTAGATCTGTTTTGTGTCTTTTACTTAGATGCATTAGGTCTTTTATCGATTATTGAAGATTACTTGGCTTTAATAGATTAAGTCTTGCGTCACACATTTGTTCCACGGATTCGATACCTTGGGTTCACCACTCGAGGGAAGAAGGGTCCCTTGACTACGACGGGAGACTTGTACGCTTGCGAGTCACGAACGAACTTTGATACAAACATTAACCGTCAACAAGCCCCTTTTTCCGGCGCGCGTTGCCGGGGAACAAGTGATCAAGATTTGATTTTTTATTGCTTTTTTTTTGTAATTTTCAGTACTGATTTTGTTTTATTTTTGCATCTAATAAGCTTCAATCATCCTCAAAATACATCTAATCTAGTTTGTCTAACTCTAGTCTTTATAGATTTGTTTTGTTTTCTAGTTTCTTTTGCATATTTTGTTTATCGCTAACCCTAACGGGAGATGGACGGCTACCTCTCCAACAAACCCGATAATTTTGTGGATGATCCGGAAAAACTTTACGAGGCTAAGGAGACGCGAAGCACATCAAGCTAAAAAGCCGGATTTTGTAGATTCGGAGTCGGAAGACGAAGGATCGCGAGAATTTCCGGAAAATTCACCACCTCAAAGTCCGAGGGAGAATCGACTTCCACCAATGGGTGACCAACCACCGGAAGAACGCAAGATTGGGGAGCTATGCACCCCAGACATCATCGACCTACCAATCTTGAACCTCGACGAGATCGGAAGACCGTTCGAGATCAAGACCTCAACAATCCGCATGGTGCAACATTCACCCTTCACCGGCAAAGAGGATCCGAACCTTCACCTCCAAGCATTCATTCAACTATGTCAGACTTTCAACATGGACGGGGTGACTCAAGATCAAATGAGGGCAAGGCTTTTTCCGTTTTCACTACTCGGGAAGGCGTTGCAATGGTTCCACTCTCAACCGGCGGAGACGGTGCAAAATTGGAACACGTTGATGAAGGCTTTCATGAAGGAATACTACTCACCGGGTAAAACTCAAAGCTTGCGTAATAAGATTGCCACCTTTGTTCAATATCCTACAGAAACTATCTCGGAGGCATTTGAGCGCTTCAACGAGTACACCGGGCGGTTCCACATCACAAGTTCCCGAAAGAAGACCTCGTGCAAAAGTTCTATCAAGGACTCACCATGGCGTCAAGGACGATCATCGATGCATCGGCGGGAGGATCTATCATCGAGCTTACACCGACGGAAGCTTTCACGCTATTCAAGAAGGTCGCGGATAACGACACGTGGGCGTCATCCGGCGCCTACACCCGGCTCAACCTATGGGGAACGTCAAAGGAGTCTTGCAAGTGGAGAAGGAAGACATACTTGAAGGCAAGATCGACTCGCTCATGAGGAGGTTGGAGAAGATGGAGATAGAAAAGAAAGAGGCTCAAGACTTGAAGGCCGCCGAAGCAAGGTCCACATGCGAAGAATGTGGAGAGTATGGCCATGTCCGCAAAGATTGTCCGGAGGAAGCCAAAGTGCTCGACTACATGAGGAAGGGAGAATTGCCGAACTTCCGCTACGGGCAAGGTAGGCCTCAATTTAATGCAAGCTCATCTATTCCTAACGCGGTTCCACTTCGGATACAATTGAAGGAGTTCATGGATGAGCAAGCTAAGATCAACAAGGACACCGTCACCAAGTTCAAGACCATAGACAAGGTGTTGGAGAACATCGATAGCAAAGTGACGGAGGTCGGAAGTTCCAATCATCAAGTGCTCAACATGATGAAGATGCTCGAGACGCAAGTTGGACAACTTGCGGGGCGCCTCGCTAATGATGAAGGGAAGCTTCCGGGACAACCCAAATGTCCCGAATCGGCGAAGGCCATTCAAACACGTTCGGGGAAGGAGACCGAAGATCCGGAATGTACCGCGGGAGCAAGAAAGCCGAAACCGTCCACCGAGGTGGAAGGAGGCGCTAAAGAGAAGGTTACGGGGATCGTCACCGAGGAACCCGAATTTCGATGCCGGAAGATGACACGAGGATACCGCAACTCAAGCCACGCTACTTCCGAGGTAAACTTGACAACCACTTTGAGAAGTTTGTGGAAGTTGTGCGTAGACTTAGCATCAACATGCCGTTACTAGATGCCCTACAAGTACCTACATATTCTCGTTACTTTAAAGACATACTTGCAAATAAATATGAGATAGCAACACTCGGGGTAGATCATGTCAAGATGTCCGAGGAGTGTAGTGCGGCTATTGCTTATGGGCCGGAGAAGCAAAAAGACCCCGGTGCCCTACAATTCCATGTTCGGTTGGTTCTTTCAACTTCGAGAAGGCGTTATGCGACCTTGGAGCTAGTGTGAGTGTCATGCCGAGGGATGTGTTCGAGAAGCTACGCCTACCGATGGAGCCTACGGGAATATGTTTGGAGGTGGGTGACAACTCCATTCGCTATCCCTTGGGCATTGCGAAGATGTACCCGTGAAGATTGGACACCACTTCATCCCCGTCGACTTCGTTGTGCTCGAGATGGGAGAGAGGGAGAAGCCGCCGCTCATCCTAGGGAGGCCGTTCCTCAAGACCGTGGGAGCAACTATTGATGTTGGCAAGGGGGAGATCATGTTCGATATCAACGGAGAAAGGAGTTCCTTCAAGTTCCGTCCAAGGATTGAGGCATGCAACATGATTGGAGTGAAGATAGAACCAAAACAAACGGAGGGGCTGAAAAAGAAGAAGGAGCCGAAAAAAGTGAACGTAACGAAAATTAAAGAAGGTGTTGCATCCGTCAAGACAAAGGAAGAGAAGCCGCCCGTGAAGACCAAAAAAATGACTAAGCCGCCAAGCCAAAAGACAAGCCCGCGCCCAAGATGGTGCGGAAGTGGGTACCCAAGATTGCAACGCCCGCAAAGAGCGTCGATCCGGAGTAATCAAGTGAAGAAGTCTAGCTATAGACTATAAACGAAGCGCTAGGCGGGAGGCAACCCGTTTCGTCAAGTCAAGTCAAGAATAAGCTACGGGAGGACAACCCGATTCCAGGTTTTTCGAGTATTTTTAATAATTTAGTTTTTGAGTTTTACTACGCAAAGACATTAGACTTAGAAGTGGTTGAACAATATTAGAGACATAATTCTTGATTGAATGTTTGCTTTATCATAAACCCTTTGCATGAACCCTCCTATGTGCTTGTTTGATTCTTTTCTTTTCGAGAAACGCCTCAACCAAATAATTTCAGAACCTTAGCTCAACCTTTCACCCTCATTATGGTGCTGAGGTTGGCTTATTTTTCATGCTAAAACCACACGAGTAGAGCCACGATTTATATTCAAGTGTTATAAAAATTCAGCACGTGGTAGGACTCGCGTGAACCTAGAAATCAAAGCTTTTGGTTGATCTTAAAAATCTTTATCCTTGGTTTCTCTAGGATTAGAATTTTTCTAAGCCCATTCTAATTTTGTTTTATTCAAAATCTTTCTTATTTAGCCAAAATTAGAACCTAAACCTATGCCCCCATGATCAAGCCGGAAAACGTTCGCTCTCAACCGATGAAAGCGAGGCTTTACCGGTAAGACCAAAATCGACGTAGTCGAAAAATATTTTCGACTTACATCTGTTTTTAATGGTTTAAAAACTTCTCTAAAATTATGCTCAAGCTCTTGCATGGCTCTGAAAAATATTTTAAAATTCGAATTAGAGGAGTGCTTAACCTTAAACACACCTAAATGGAGGCAATCAAGTTTGAATTAATCATGCATGCACCATTGGATTCCCTTTTATCAACTTTCACCCACTCCACATGCAAAGGACAAGCATGGTGGGCAGCAAGCATCAACTTTGCAGGATTTCAATGGTGGCATGTGAAGCAAGTGGAGCTAGGGAGCATGGACATGACCCAAAGCATGGAGCATCAAGTGGGAGGACCAATAATTCAAGAAAAGGAGTGGACGAGAGCGTTTGGGCGGTGCAACTCGTGGAGCACGCGGGCGGGGAAAGTTGCGGAGGCGAAATGATCGTCTTTGGGAGAAAGACGCACCGAGGAGGAGCCGTTGGAGCCCCGGGCCGGCCGGCCTAGGCCGGCCGGCCCGCCCTATAAATTGTGCCCCCCGGCGCCCGTCTTCTGCGGGCAAGCTTCCCTCTCCTTCCCTTGTTTGTGTGTTCAAGTTTGTGTGCTCGGAACCTCCGTAGACTTAGCCAACCACCCCAAGCTTGAGAGCTCAAGAAAAAATCCACCTCCCTAATCCACTCAAAGTCCACATCCGAAGCAAAGAGTTTAAGTGTCTAGTTTACCGGTTGCAACCCGGATTTTTAGTTGAAGAGAGAGTGCAGCAAGCATGTGGAAGAAGACCACAAGTCTCTTCTCTAAGAAGAAGAGTTCGTCGTCGTCCAAGCCGTCATCAACCACGTCTTCAAGGAGGCACTCGGTTTCCGAGTCTCCCCGGAGCATGGAGACGGACACGGCACCACCGAGGAGGAACGACGCTCTCCTCCTTGGTGGGATGAGGGCTGCGAGAAGCACTTCCATGAGGTTCACCGAACCTCGTGGGCACACGGAGGAGCAACCCGCGCCACCACGACGATCGACTCGCTCAACCGCACCACCTCCTTACACCCCGACACAATCTTCGTACGGCTTCATCATCATGTCGGCGGAGGAGGAGGATAGGCTCGCCAATCTTGAGAAGAGGCTTGTGCCAAACGTCGAGATCGACGACCAAGCACTCCACACCTTGGGTTTTCGCACCGACATAAACTACATGTTGGGGCACCTCGGGTGGATTCAGTTCTCCAACGGAATCTCGGTGGACACCCACTTGGGTTACACCTTGGAAATTTTAATGACTATGGCACCCATCGTTGATGATGATGGGGTGCAATGCTTGTCATTCCGTTTGGAGGGAATCCAACAAGTGGTTCCCTACGAGCACGTAAGGGAGCTGCTTGGATTCCACAAGGGCGCTCCGGAGAAAGTCGACGTGCCTCCCGGCATGTTGGCGGAATTTTGGGGCATGATCTCCGGAGATGCCCATCAACAACGCAAAAGCATCCGCAACCCCATTATCCGGATATTTCACTCTTGGATGTGCAAGAGGGTATTGGGGAGGATGAGGGAAACAAAGGTGACCGACACGGAGTTAAATTGGCTATACTCGGCTTTGATTGCCGGGCGGCCAATCGACCCCTCTTACCTCATGATCAACCGTTGGTGTTGTGAAGCAACATCGGGGGCTAGTGATATTGGTTCGGGGTGTTACCTCTCCATGTTGGCCTTTTCCTTGCGACCGGGCATCGCAAGAAACCCCGCTCACCTTTTGCGCGGTACCTCTCTCGGTTTTGAGTACTTGCGGCAAGGCAAGTACATTAGTGGAGATGAGAGAAGAGGTTACCGATTGGCCATTGTGAACCTCCCTCTTCCGGATGAGAGGCTTAGGCTTTTCACCGAAGGAAGGGAAGATTGGTTGGAAGAGGGAATACTTGTCCCCGCAAGGAAGAACAAAAGAGGAAGGATCGTAGAAGAGGGAACATCCTCCGCACAAGAGGGTGGAGCACAACCCAATGTGCAACCATCCGGCGGGGGTTCCTCCTCCGCCTAGTTATTACGGAGGGTCTCAACAACAAGCATGGGGGGGTGGTGCACCGGTACCCCCTCAAAATTATGTTGTGCCCAACGTTAACTTCGCGGAGGCCTACGCTCATCATCCCCAACCACAACAAAGCATGGCTATCATTGGAGGATACGCTGCAAGAAATGCTCAAAATATCGCAGCCATCCAATCCAACGCAGCTCAACTCGGTGAAGGCAACGCAAATATTGCCTTTGAACTTGGTCGCCTTCACCTTGTAGAGCCAAATCAATTCGACGGAGGAAGCGTTCATTCATATTATGAGCAAGGCTATTATTATCAAGACTATCAACATCAACCACCGGCGGAGGATTAGAGGACTTAAGGAACCTTAGTTTTCTCTTCTTTTCTTTTTCTCTGTAATTTTCAGCTTTTGCTCTTATGTGTTTGCGTAGTATTTTTCTGTTTTTATTTAATTTTCAGCAAGCATGTATGTTTATTTTCAGTGTGTATTTCAACTTGATATCACCATTAATAAAGTCACCACCTTGATTATATCATTGGAAAAGTTACAAAATTCGTGCCAAGATGATATATGATTAAAATTGCAGCTTTGTTCATCTTTGTAGTTGATTTATGCATGTTTAAGCTAGTGCTCTCTTAAAAATACAGATCTGAATTTATTTAAATACTAGCTTAATTTTCAGCGGAGGTTATGATTAAAATAAAGACCCATAGTGTTTTATGTGCTCTCAAGTTATGAATAGATTGAAGATGTCTTTTATGCTCAAAAATATTGCTAACCTTGTCACAAATATCGCTTGTGTGTTGCTCAACCTATCCAAAGCCTTATATATATTTGAGTGCATAAACCTTAGTGTACAAGATTTATTTTTGAGTGCGTTATTGCAGGCCATGATTTCTCTGGCCCGAGACTAAGAAGCTGGTCATTCCGCTTTTGCGTATCTATCTTTTTGCTAGCCTTTTATCCGTGCATTGTGTATCCCCGCATCGGTGATCTCACAAACTTCGCCGGATATCCACCCTTAAACCAAATATCATCTTTTGTGATTACCTCCTTGACCACAACCTATCGTTGAGAATGGATCATCAATCCAAGGAAGATCGCAAGACGGTGCTAACGTTGAAGATTTCAAGTATCTCTCCAAGGAAAAATATTCCGGTACCTACCTTATTTTTCGCCTCTTTGCTCGAGGACGAGCAACGTCTAAGCATGGGGGAGGAGGTAGGTACGGTGCAGTTTTAGAGTTCAAAAGGGAGTATTTTAAAAAATATATATATAATGATGAAAGAAAAAAAAAAATCGGCGATGTACGTGACTTCCAAGGTGAAGAAAGAAAAATATATATATATATATAAGAAAGAAAGAAAGAAAGAAAAGAATGAGAAATATAAGAAAGAAAAAAATATATTTGTGCGTAAAGTGAACTCCCCGGTTCTCTAAGAGTGCATTCAAGGCTTCAAGATAAAAAGATCCATTCTCATTTTTCCAACCATGTGCAATCCGATAACGAGGACTTTCTTTTGTGCCTCGGGATCACTCTTTGCCATTTGCACATGTCCACTCATCTAAAGCGTGTGTATTTTTCTCTTTCCCCTCCTTGATTTAACATTATTTTCCAATGACCTTTTTGACGAGTCTCGGTAAGACCATGAGAAGCTTGTCTTGTTTTGACAACACCTCATTTATAAATTCTTGTTAGGACTAAACTTTCCCAAAGCTCCATATAAAGCCTACCACATATTTATGAGAGGGAAAGGAGTAGAATATATAGGCTTGAGAGACAAGTGAGATGAGAGTTTATGAGCAATACATGAGATGATTTAAATTTGTGAATTTGGTTTAGCTTTTCTTTATCTCGTTCTTCATTTCAAAAATTCTGAGATCTATTTAAAACTTTGTGAGCATGTTAATACTTGTGGGATAAGCTTAATAAGAATCTACCCTCCGTAGAGATGAAGGCTAGTACATTATGGAACTTTAATGAATTAATATTTTGAGAGCATTATGTTTTCTCATGTATGGTCAAATGCAAAGTTTAAACATTGTTTAGCAAAGATGATATCCATCGAAGGCTTACTCGAGGACGAGCAAGGTTTAAGCATGGGGGAGATGTTGACGGTGAAAATCCGTCAACCTAGCCATGAGTTTACCTTCGGTGTTGGCATGAATTTTATACTTTATCCATTGGTACTAACCCCCGTGGTATAACAAGTTCACGTGTGCATGTCGTTTTTGGAGTTTAATGTTTATGCGGGGATTTAGTGTTGAATGCAAGACTTTCGGGATAAGTTCATCAAGCACCTCATGACAAGACTTTGAAGCCCCGAACAAGTCATGCAATGAAGCAAAACTAACTCCAAGAAGCCGGGGACTTGATCCGAGAAGACGACATACTCCGGGGACCCGACCGAAAAGTCGAATCTTCCAAGACAAGGAGTTGAGTCCAATTCGGAGAGAAACCGACGACATGGACCCATATGCGAAGGGGGAAGCATCCGGGAAGCAAGGGAACCGACCTCGGGCAAAGGAAAGGAGCCCGCGGGGCCGGGCCTAAATGGGCCCGGCCGGCCGGCCCCGGTCCGGTCGGCCCCGAGCCCATTTAGGGCCCAAATGCGACGCCCTTTGCCCTAGCCGCGATCGGGCTATTTATAGTCCCCCGACCGAGAGCCACGCGAGAGAAGATTTCGTCTTCGGCCGCCGAGAAGCGAGAGAGGAGAGGGACACCATCTAGGAGAGGAGAGGGTCGAGCTAGTTGACTAGGGTTTCCCTAGCCGACGTGGGAACCTTGCAAGGAAGACCACGTCGGAGTTCCCGAGCTAGAAGCAAGATCAAGGAAGGATCCCGGTGGTGATCTTGTGTATGTATCATTGTTATAGTTGAATTATCAAGTTGAATCTTTTCCCGCCGATCAAGTGTTTCCTCGAAGATTTCGTTTTTCGATCGGCTTTGCTTATTTCAATTCTATTCTCGAGATAGATTACATAGGGTGTTCTTGTAGCCGCGGTGGCTAGAGGTACACGCCGGATCCTCCGAAAGAATCTCGACTTGTCTTTTGACTCGCCCTAAGCTCCCCGCATGAATAGGGATACGTTGTGACGAACGGGGGTCTCGAAAGGCGGATGTTTTCGGATTTGGACGGGAAACCACGATTTAAAGAGGCTTTTATTAAGATTCGATTTGCTACTTCTTCTTTTGCTTGGAACTTCAACGAAAGGCTTACCCCGATCCCTCTAGTTCGGTTTATCTACCCAATCTTACTTTGTTTTCTTCGGTTTTTAGTAGATTAGATCTGTTTTGTGTCTTTTACTTAGATGCATTAGGTCTTTTATCGATTATTGAAGATTACTTGGCTTTAATAGATTAAGTCTTGCGTCACACATTTGTTCCACGGATTCGATACCTTGGGTTCACCACTCGAGGGAAGAAGGGTCCCTTGACTACGACGGGAGACTTGTACGCTTGCGAGTCACGAACGAACTTTGATACAAACATTAACCGTCAACAGAGATCGATACGAAGCCGTAGAGTATCTAACTTGCTCATTTGGACATGTGTAGCATTCTTTGTTGAATTTTGTATATTTGAGAAGCTCTAGGTTGAAAGTTTTGCATTTTTGGCTTGATTCATGCATTGCCAACAAGGGGGAGAAGTTTGAGCTTGAAATGGCTTACCGGACGCATTTAGAAGGTTTTCAGGTGGTTTCGAGCCATTTACGGGCTTCGTTGTACACCGGTCGACCGGTGATGAGCACGGTCCGACCGGTGTGAGTGCTTCGGTCCCGTACATATGTTGGGCACCGGTCCGACCGGTGGTGATGACCGGTCGACCGGTGTAAGCCGAAATTGCTGCGGCTGCCTTTGTTTTCGACTGTTTTGCATGCATTCGTCCAGGGGGAGTTGCATTGGTTCAGGGGGAGCTTGCATGTGTGCAGGGGGAGCTCTTTGTGAGTTTTCGAGCTTTGTTTCGGTGGTTTGTGCTCTTTGCTTGAGTTTTGCTTTGTCTCGGATGTGTCGAGCCGTTGCCCTTGCCTAAGGGGTCCGAGACTTGTCTTCTTCAAGTGATCTTGCTCTTTGCCTTTGTTTGGCTTTCGATCGCTTGTTGGAGTTTCTTTTTGTTCGTTTCTTTTCTTTTTCTTTTCTCTCTTGTTACTTTCGTGTGGGTGTTGTCAATGCACTCATCAAGGGGGAGATTGAGGACCATGTGTGGTTCGAGCACCGGTGGATGGTCGCTTCCTTGTGTGATGAGTGATTGACAACGTTGTGTGGACTGATTCTTGGCTAAGTATTGCAGGTGCAGGTTGCGGCTTGACTCGTGTTGGTGCGGGTGAAGAACAAGCGCGAAAGGTCGTCGCCGGTGAGGCCTCCGGTGTGGAGAAGACAAGTAGGCTTCGTTCGAGGGACCGGTGGCCGGCGGGGGTCAAGTGCGGGCCGCATGGTGGCATGAACGAGCAAGATGAAGTCGTGGACGGTTTCTTGGTTGAGCCTCAAAACCAAGGTCGAGCCGGGACTACGTGGGAGCCAAGTCATGAGTGGAGATTGGCGGAGGCTACACCGAGTTCGCGGGGTTTCCGGTGGTTCACCGAGAAAACCACCGGGTTCCTTGGTTGATCCACAAAGCCAAGACCGGAGAACCGAAGACGGAGGTGCGGCGGCACCGGACCGGTCGGACCGGTGGGTCCGACCGGCTCGGACCGGTGGGGACCGGTCGGCCGGTGAGGAGCACCGGTCGGCCGGTGTGCGACGACGCGGTCCGAATCTTCGAAGCGGAGGACACGCGTCGGGATCGCATGGCTTGCGTCGAGGCTACGCGGGGTGCGGTCGCCGGCATCCGTCCGATGGTGAAGACATCAAGAATTCCAAATCCGCCCTTGAGGGGCTTGTATCCCTAGTTAGTAGAGAGGGGCATTTTAGACATTCGGTTGCCGCCTATATAACCCAAGAGGTGAGAGGATGGCAGCCAACTCTTGGAACCCTAGCTAATTAGTTTTCCTATTTTTCACCTATTTTCTCTAGGTTTTTCTTAGGACTAGCAAGAGAGCTTCACGGAGAGATCTTGTAGAGAGGGATGGATGATCGGGCGGCTTGCTAGACCTTGTACGAACCTTTGTCTCATGTATAGATGATTCGGCGTGGTTCCTCAAGGTTTGGATGTGTTTTCCCGGTTGTTCTTGGTGGTGATTTTCGGAGCCCTTTCTTCGTGATTTCTTTGGGGTGTTTTCGGGGCTTTTCTCTTGGAGATTTGATGGGGGAAATTTGTGGGAACCCTTCGTGGTTCTTTGGGCTGTGATTCCCCTCCCAAATCCGTGAGAAAAAGTGCTCGATTTCGGGGTTTCTTGAGTTCTTGGGTTGGAAGTGCCTTCGGCGGGATTTCTTCGATTCCTCCTTTTTGGACGAGATTTGGTGGGATTAAACTTGGCTATGGACTCCTCATGAGGTGTTCCTGATATCCCCAAAGTCTTGTTCAAGTCCGTGGAGCGATTCGGGAGATCGAGATTTGGATTTGGGGGAGTTGACCGCGGGTCTTTGTTCATCCCGAGCCGCCCGTGCCACACCGGTCGACCGGTGCTCTTGGCCGGTCCGACCGGTGCAAGCCTCTGTGGGATTTTGCTCGGGTGAACGTCTTGGTGTGTTCGTAGTTGTCCCGTGGTGCTTCTTGTTTCGAGTTTGGGTCCGTTTGGTGGTCGGTTGGCTCGTTTGGTGTCTTGGGGGCTTTCGGTCGCCACCGGCTCGACCGGTGTGTCTCACCGGTCTAACCGGTGTAGAGCCACTTAGTGAAAGTTGCTCGGGTTCACCCGCAGGGACCGGTCGACTCGTGGTGCTCACCGGTCCGACCGGTGTGGGTCTGTAGACTCGAGGTTTGTTTTTCCGCCGCGTTTCTCGGGTCGGAAGGTTGCGTGTTGGTTCCTAGGTCCAGTGGCACTCCAGTGGCTACGTGGGCTTGACCAACCTTGGTAGTAAGTCGGAGACGTGTGTTGGAAGCCGCGTTCGTCTTGTTGGAGTTTTCATCTCCTTCGAGAAGAATTTTTATCGGCTCCCATTCACTCCCCCCCTCTCTGGTTCGCCGTATCGGTCCTTCACTTTATCCACTTCAAATTCCTCTCTCGGATATAATGTGTCCCAACACTATATCTTGCTTTACCATGAAGTGGCATTTTCCCAATTTAGCACTAAATCGACCTCCGCACACCTTGTGAGAACCTTGTCCAAGTTTGCCAAGCAATCCACAAAAGTTTTTTTTCATGGATGGAAAAATCATCCATGAACACCTTGACAATTTCCTTGAGGAATTCCAAGAACACCGCCATCATGCAACGTTGAAAAGAGGCCGGAGCGTGGCATAAACCAAAGGGCATCCTTCCATATGCAAATGTTCCATACGGGCAGGTAAAAGTTGTTATATGTTGATCATCTGGGTGAATAGAAATTTGCATGAACCTTGAGTATCCATTAAGAAAGCAAAAGTTTGCATGATTTGCTAACCTCTCAAGCATCTTGTCAATGAACGGTAAGGGGAAGTGATCTTTCTTCGTTGCTTTATTCAATTTTTGATAGTCGATACACATCCGCCATCCAGTCACGGTTCTTTGTGGTATTAATTCATCGTTATCATTCTTCACCACAGTCAAACATCCTTTATTCGGCACACAATGCACGTGGCTCACCCATTCGATATGTGACACCGAGTAGTTGATTCTATCATCCAATCGCTTGATAACCTTCTTATTCACTACCTCTCACATGGCATGGGTTAGCCTGCTTTGATGGTCCACTACAGTCTTGCATTGGTCTTCCATTGGTATACGATGAGTGCAAAAGGGTGGGCTAAGTCTCTCGCTACAAAACATCCTGCGGTCCATGACGGTCGATTTTCGTCACAGATCATCACAATTTCGTCATAAAATCGCATCTATGACGAAATTTTAAAACGTCATGTATTGAGCGTCACTGATTAAGCGTTGTGACGAACTAACGTTTTCATCATAGATTAGCATGATCCATGACATTCTCAAGTCGTCATAGATTAGTGTAAAGCCCATTGAACCTAGCCCGAAGCCCAAAATCTGTGACGATAGTGATTGTCATGGATTGACTCGCCACGTCACTTATAGAGACGAGTTGGTTGCTAACGTGGCTGCCACTTGGCGATGACGTGGCTGCCAGGTGGCGCTGACGTGGCGCTGACGTGTATGCCATGTGGCGCTGACGTGGATGCCACGTGGCGCTGATGTGACGCTGACGTGGATGCCACGTGGTGCTGACATGGCCGATGATGTCACAGCTTGTTTCCACTTCGATTTGCGACCCAGATACATTGCAACCCACATCCTAGATACATTGCAGCCCACATCCCAGATACATTGCAGCCCAGATACATTGCAGCCCACATCCTAGATACATTGCAGCCCACATCCCATATACATTGCAGCCCAACACAACAGCTATAACAGAGATCACGAAATCTACATATCAGCCCAAATCACCATATATTTAACCAGATCACTGATCAGCCCAAATCACCATATATTTAACCAGATCAACAGTATTCACCAGAATATTTGCATTTGCATAAAACATATATCACCAGGGCCCCAACAAGTTTATGTCCAGCATGTCATCAAAACCTTAGATCCTATATTTCCTCATACACTAGAATATCACTAACATTTTTGAACATCAAAACTAAAAGACTATCCAGAATATCAGCAAAAAATAGTTAAGACACCAGGTGAGCCACGCTGCACAGTTTTGCTCCTGCAAAGTTTGCACCAAGAAGGTTACATACCATCTTTAGTTGCTTAGTTGGCTTGACTCAGCCAAAAGTCCAATTTTACCTCCAACTCAACTTGCTTCGACTGACTCAGTTGCACATGAGTTGAAAGATCATTTATTTTTGCCTCCAACGCAGCTTTCTTGCTCCTCTCCACTTCTAGTTCAGCTTCAACAGTAGACAAACCACGCCTACCCTGAGGCACAATCTTCATGCCCACATTCTGAAGGAAGTGACAAGTCTTTGTTTTTTTATGCAACACATCAGACACAACTTCAGTTGCAGACTTGGGTGGTTCACCTTCCATTGGTGCAGTCAGCTGGCTTTCCATATCAGTCTAGCAAGCAAACAAGCAGGAAACATGGTTTTTGATCATGAGATGTCGAAAATAAGCATAGCTAATAGAGAGGTCCATTAGCAAGATGACTTACAATGGCCGACTGTGCAACAGACGTGTATCCTTTCTTTTTCTTGCTATAGTGGCATAATTTGAACAACTCAAAAGCATCAGCTTCTTCATCCTTAAACTCATCTCCCTGAAACATCATTTATATGGAGCACTATATGAAAAAACTGAATAAACAACAAGTCGACATTCATATTGTTGAGCATGAACTGATATTTGTACGAAAAACAAGTCGACATTTATATATTACCAAATTTTTTACAGCAACAGGATAACTACAAGAACCATTAGTTTGATGGAACTTGACATTTCCTCGATTTTTTTATTTGATTGGCATGCCCTCTACATCAATCAAAATACATGTAAGCCACTTGCAAAATAAGCATGTACAAGGCAAAGCAGTTGGGTTCAGGAAAATTACCATCTTCTTGGGAGTTTTCCATGACTCCACAAGAGCCATCCACTGTTCATTACTTGTTGATTTGATAGGAGAAGTTTTTCTAACCAAGTGTAGAGGAAAAGGATCGAAAAACTCATGCTTCAACTTGTATCTTTGTTGGCGAACTACAAACTTCATCATCTCCTTACAAGCTTTTTTAACTATTGGATCACTTGTGTTGATTTCAAATTTTGCCTATTGAGATGCAAAAACAAGTGTAAGTAGAAGTAGCAGCCTGCACTCAGGGGATTAAAGCTATACTTGTGGCCAGCGACGCTGCTGAGCCTTTGAGTTAATGGAAGTTCTTTCCATGCAAAAAAAGAGGAGTGTGGACATAAGAAAATAGCATCAAAATCACCAGTCTTAGCCCAACACATCTATAAATCCCAAAAGACATAAAAGATATCACCAGAATATCACCATATGCAAACAACAGAATATCACCATATGCATACAACAGATATCACCAGAACACATAATATGACTCCAGGAACCAACTATTGAATTTCTAGACTAGTGCGAAGGTGACTTGCACAGAATCTAGTGAAAACACCTAGATAAGAGAGGGAAAGGTACTTACACAAAGGATTGCAAGAAATTGGTCCACTATTGATGGCTGATCCTCATACTCCTTCCAGTGCTTGAGAATAGGGATATGGTTCCTCACAGCAATGTTACACTTTGTTGCATACTTTGCAGCAACCACAGGCACCAAGGGTCTTATATTCCCTTCAGTGATGACCACTGGCATTTTGGCATGCCGAGCTCGAGTCACCCTTCGCTCCTTTCCTAAATGCAAATGCACATTGGAGATGCAATTAGTATGCTTAAGGACAAATTGATGCAAGACAGTTGAATCAAAGAAACCAGTTGCATTCATCAACCAAACAAACTCTCACCTTGTTTGGTCAGCCGGTTGTGGCCACGAGCATGAGTGATGCAACCATGTCCATCACCCATGATGTTGTCATCACCCATGACATTTTCATCAGCCATGACTTTGTCATCATGATGGGTAGAACCATCTAAAAATTGCACGCAATAAGAATGCATCCACCAAACAAATGAGGCAATGCACAATATGGCAAAATAAATGTAAAAAACTGACCTTCGGTGGTCATCTCGTTGTGGCCACCAGGATGAGTAATGCACTCATCAGGTCCATCACCCATGGCATCACCTCCACTGTTTGTGTGGCCGTTTTCGTCAAGTTGGTCAAGACCAAAATCTAAAAAATGTAAACAAGTCAGCATGCAGTCATCATATAGTCAGCAAGATTACTAGTAAGTAACATAGTAATAGAACTAGCCTTCGAAAGTAGCTTGAGTGCCATCATTACATGGTGGTGTTGGAATTGCAGCAGGCTGAGCAAAGCTTTTCTTCGACCTTGTTGCTCTATCAATTGGTGGATGTTCTGCAAAAACCATCTTATGAGACTGAAATCTCACTGAAGGAAGAGTGACGCCTGAACTTTGTGTGTTTCTTCATTCGCAAGTCTTCTCCTTAGATACCTGCCAGAATGGAACCATAGATAATATTTAATCTAGAAGCAGAACAACTAATTTAAGCCTTGAAAAGATTGCAAAATAAGCACCTTAGCATTGTCATCAACAATGAAATTTTCTTCACAATCATCATCATGGGAAGGATCATACTCAGATCCAGAGTCTTCATTACTTTGACGATGTGGCTTAGTCTTGGTTCTGCCAGTATTGTTTGGATAGAAGGTTGGCATAGCATGTCCAAGCTCCTTAAGCCGTGCACTGTTCTACATGCACTGCATGTAGCGCACCTGTTCATATTCTTCCAGTGGACGTTCTAAGAGAAAAAGGAAAAAAATGCGGCATTAGATCAATTCAAGTGTAGCAAATGAAACATTTATTTGAAACATACAACATGGAAAATGAACAGTTCTGGAGGTTAAAAACCACTCTAAACAGTTCTGGAGATCAAAATTGAACGGTATCAATAGTTGAGGTACTAGTGGGTTGGCAAATCTGGAGTTTTGGACTTATTTCAGACAATTTCATATGAGATAAGGACAAAACTTCTAAGATTCAGAATAGGTCCGTATGTTGAATTCAGTCATACATACGAGTAAAATAGCTTCACAGTAAAATAGCACAAGAGTTTGTTACGACGTGTTTGGGAGGGTGGCCGCGGCTGGCCTGGCTAGCCTAACCGGGCCGGGCCGGGCCTTGTTAGGCCTGTCCATGGGCGGCCACCATCAGGTGTTTGCCTATCTACACTGGGCGAGTCAGGCTCAACTGATCTCTTGTTTGCGACCCAGTGCATAAGAGGAGGAAAAAGAGGAGGAAAAAGTATATAATTAACATCATATCATAAGCAAAAGAGGAGGACAGAAAGAACACGGAATATTGGCTTCGGATTAGTTTGCAATATCATCTAAACCTCAACTTGGAGCATAAGGTAGCATGTGTTTGAAAAATAAGATCATGGCAGTAATGGAACCGTGGGACACATCCATCCCAAGCTTGACAAAATTGCCTGGGCATGGATGCACTACTAGAAATTTACCCTTAGAGCACCATTTTTTTTGCAACCACACACATTTGGTTGCAATATTTCATTTTATAGCAACAAACATTTTAATTGGCTGCGATATATGGGTCTTATGGACACCAAAGATGTGGGTTGCGTCTGCTGCAACATTCGTTGCAACAGGTTGGTGTTAATGCCACAGTGAAAAAAGTGTTGTGATAGGTCTGTGTTTGGTGCCACGAATATTTGTTTCGTTGCGAGTAGTCATGCCTGTGGCCACGATGCAACAACGTTTTCTAAAAGTTCAACATTTGTTGCGATAACTCATGTGCCTGTTGCATCCAAAAAATTATTCGTTGCGATAGATGGGTGTTTGTTGCCACGAATATTTAGTTGGTTGCGAGTAGGCATGCCTGTGGCCACGATGAAATAACGTTGTCTAAAATGTAACCTTTGTTGCGATAGCTCATGTGGTTGTTGCATCCAAAAACAATTCGTCGCGATAGATGTGTGTTTGTTGCCACAAATATTTAGTTGGTTGCGAATAGGCATGCCTGTGGCCACGATGAAATAACGTTGTCTAAAACTTAACCTTTGTTGCGATAGCTTATGTGCATGTTGCATCCAGAAAATAATTCATTGTGATATATGTGTGTTTGTTGCATCAAAAAACTATTTGTTGCAGTAATCCATGGTTATAGCCATGATTAAAAAGTGTTGCCTTAATCTAGATCCTCATTGCGATAGATTACAATATATTGCATCAATTATCTTCTATTGCTACCAATTAACTATGTGATTTCATTATACTATTTTTGGCTGCGCTAGAAGAACTGAAGACCTAATTAAGCCCACCAGCACATGAGAAGAAAAAAAGAAAAAGAATAAACCTAGCCCATGACGCATAAGAAAAAACAAAAAAGAAAAACCTGTTTTTGTTGTAGTTCATTTTTGTGCTAAACTATTTTATGTATAAACCCACAAAGTTTTTTTTTGGGGCCAGCCAACACAAACTTAGGTCGTGCTACACGCCAACCACCCTGTGATGCCAGCGGGAATTAGGCCATCTTGAGCGACGTTAGGCCATCTTGAGTGACGTTCATAAGCCAAGATTTAGTGTTGTTAGGTCATTTTCTTTTCTTCTTGGGCTGTTTATTTGATTGTTTCATTGTTTCAACATCTATTGCTTTAGACTGTTTCTTTCACTATTTCATCATTCAAATATTATTTGACTATCTAAATATCTGCCGACAACCTTCAGCAGCTAAAATCTATCACTTTTTTCCTTTTCTTACTAACTTATCTCATGATTTAGTGAAATGAGTATCCGCCTGATCACCAATGGGATAGATGTCGTACATTCGGTACGCTAACTGTAATGCCACAACAAAAAGATTGTGCACCTATTCATCACTATGAAAATTTTGCAACTAATATTTTTTGTCAACCACTACAACAGCTACAAGAGAGAGGTAGCTTGGTTCCTCTCTTTAATAGCCTCCTGGATAACTTTCAGGAGTGACGACATCAACTTCATATTTGTTGAGATGATGCTTGTGTCAAATAATGAGGAGGAGAAACTAAATAATGAGCAAGAGAAACTAAATGTTATAGGATGAGAGGAGGTACGTAAGTTAAAAATTTAAGACTACTAATCAGAACAAAAGAGCTATAACCTTCTGTGGTGGCCATATAGGGACTCTACTTCAGCCCCACAACCAATTTTTGTGGGAAACAAGGCGCCTGACTTGATCTCCCGCAGAGTTACCATTCCGGTTGTTTGTTGATGACAATGGCAGATTGGGACAAGCCAATACACCTAAAGCGACTTTACCTTCATCAAGCAGAGCCAATGCAATGGCATATTGGTATCCCCCTCAAGAAACTGATTCAGATCATAAAATGAAAATTCAGAGAAAGGAATGAAAATTATTAGCAAGGGTGGCAATCCGTTTTGAATAGTTATCAATATAGAAACAGCTAAACAGTATTATCAGGTAGCAACTAATCATCAGCATTAAGCTTTCTTGTAACTCTTTCAAATATACGAAATGAAAACGCATAGCCAACAAATTTACCCAAAAAATGCCATGCCAACATATATCAGAGCATCCAATTAGGACCTTTTGGTATATTTTTACACAAAGTATATTTTTACACAACATTATAATCCATTTACCATCTAACTATTGTACAACACTTTGCTGTTTTCAGCCACTAATATTTCAGAGCAAAGCTTCATACATGCTCTAAAATAAAAGCTAGGTCTGTCATAATAGCCACAATCTGTCAAAGCATCAGACATGGCGTGAAGGTACTAGCACAAAACTTTGATTGGGGTATTGGACAGTCTAAGAAAATATTACAATAGCAAATAGGGCTATTATGTCTACTGATCTTTCTGTATGAAGAAATCTAATATACTAGTTAGCTAGAACTGCAATCAAAATCCATCAAAGAAAAGCAAGAAATAAGATCCTTCCCAGGCTTGCAGAAGATCAATGGTGGCCTCGTCCTCCACCTCTTTCAGCTCCTACAGCAGTCTCTGGCTTCCTGTGTTCACACGTGCAAAGAAAAACGTGAGCTTCAATCTACATAGTGAATAGACAATATAAAACTATCAAGTAAACCAATTACCAATCAATCATATTACAGAACCTGAGTTTGATTAAAATACGTTTGATTAACTGCAGTTTATGAATAGATTTGATTAGCTGCAAATATAAAGATCAGCCTACAGATATTCTATCATTTGTTGCGATACATTGCAAAAAAGAATATCTATTCCTAGCTATCTAGTACGTGCAAATAAGATCAAGGGCTCAGAGCACCTAGCTTATCTCTATTCACCAACTCTGGAAATTCCCACACAAACTGAACAACTGAAGGTTACACTTCTCAGAATAGTGTGTGCCTTCAACAGAATGCACTAGCAAAAATCATCTAGCGATAGCTTTCAACCTTTGGAGTACCTACTGTATCTAAGATTAAAAAATATCACTACTTATTTTCAAATCACTACTTATTATTGTTCAGTGCTGTGAAATCTGAATCTGAATCAGAGCAAACATAATCAGTATTCCCTACATATTTTCTAGTACTTAGGCCATAGGAAATAAATTGCTTCTAAATATTACAGACCCAATAGTACTATTACAGTGGCAACTGACACTAATGCCTACAGAAATAGAGAAACAGGAACATGACGGAGGAATAGAAATCGAGGGAGGGGGCACTAATACATACTGACACTAACGCATACATAAATAGAAATAGAGGGAGGGGGCCTTCACCATCGTGAGATCTCAGTGCAAACTGAGCCCTACACACACCATGGCACCCCCACGTCTTCTGTAGTGAGAGGCGGGCGGGATGTTGCTCGTCATGGATCCGTTGCCGCTGGTCGTTGATCCATAGTAGCAGGCCGTGGATCCATAGTAGCCCGCTGGGCTGGCGGCAAGCAGCGAGTGGAGGCGGCTGCGTTTTGGGCGCCCTATGCACCACCACATCGGAAGAGAGGAAGGGCGCGAGGGCGGTAACAGCGGCGTGATGCCACGGCGATCTCGTGGCCGGTGACCTGCACCTGCTTGCTTGTGCTAGCGACCAGAGATACAAGGTGAAAGAAATGTAAAATTGTATTAGCAATTCAGGGGGAAATCGAAGTCATAAATGGCTAAATCTCTAGGTACATCAGCAAATCCTTGCATCTGAATCTGAAATGAGCCATCCCACATCAATCGATGGGAATCACACAAAAAATACGAAGAGACAGGCAAGGGCGAGTTCACCAAGCTGAGCCACCACTGCTGTCGTTTCCGCAAACACACGCGCGACGTTGAGCCGCCTGCCGAGGGCGCCTCCACTCCGGCCATCTGGCGTCGCTGGGAGCCAGCAAGTCGGGAGAGTAGGAGAGGTCAAGGGAAGAGAGGGGGCTGCGAGATGGATTTGGGCGGCGGTGTCTCGAACTATGCATACAAACACGTATACAGACAACTCATACAACCCACAGACAGAGAAGATGTCTGCAGCTGTTTAATGCTTTGCATGTAGCTTAAGATCAACTACAAATGTATTTGTGTATACCATTGTGTGGCAATTTGATAGAATATATCAAGCATAAGTAATATAAACATGATTGAATTTATTTATAGAACTAGTGATTAATTGTACATTTCGTCCGTGTAACTATTTTAGTGCTCAATTGAGAGAATGCTGGATGTCGAATGATACCCTTCTAGTCTATTAAAAAACTCTATAACTTTTTGTATACCATTTTGTTGCTTGTGAAAGATAATATATTTTGTATGTGTACTTAAATATGACGCACGTATTTCTTATAGAAATGTGATTATGATTTATCAAGGCATGATATAATACTTATGCAATGCAATTGAGAAATCTAATACGGTAATATCTGTTCACTGTATAAACCAAAGAAAAGACCACATTTCCCTCAAGAATCTTATCCCTTCTCTATTCTCCCGCATGAACCAGGAGCCTTTGACACCTACGCCTCCAGAATCCTCTGCCGCCAGCTGCCCGGTTTCTCCTCTGCCGCCCCAGCACTGGCCCCGTCCGCCGGATCCAGTATCCCGTGACTTGGCTCCGCCGGATCCAATCCTGGCAAGCTACTCCGTGGCAGCCGGGTGGCGAGGCGCTGCGTGGAGCGGAGCAGCCCGCGTGCGGCTCGTGCTGGCGAGGTCGACTGCAGCCGGCGACGCTCGGGTCTGTGGTGGCCGAGGCTACGGCGGAGCACCCCATCCTCTCCTTCCTTTGCATCTCTCTTCCTGTTCGCTCTCGAGCTCCAAGCTCCAGCACGCGGAGGTCATGGCCATGGCCGGGATTCGTAGACGCTGCGCTCAAGGGGTCGCTCCTTCGTTTCCGAGATCGAGACCGCCGCCATGGATACATCGACACCGTCGCCGGTCCTCCCTTAGCCCGATCGACACCGCCGCCGCCGCCACCACCGCTGCTCTTCTCTTCTCCCTCCGCCTCCTGCGCCTGGTCCCCACTGTCGCATCCCCCAGCCACCAGCTTCGTTCCATTTTCGGCGACCCGTCCCCAACCTGCACCAAGGCTTTTAGATCTTGTATGCTGTCAAGGTTTATTTATTCCTACTTTCTTCAGATCCAGTTTTAAAGATTTATTTATTCCTAGCATTTGGAACATGAATATCTCATAAATTGTCTGCCCTTGCTTCCCATCGTTTTGGACGGCCGCCCCGGCTGATGTTTTTTTTGTCATTGTCTTGCACGTCATATGATTTACGAAATGCTAGTTAAAATTAAAAAAAGCATTTTTTCTGTTTGTACCTGCTAATATTTGGCAAAATATTTATACCAGAGTAGGACAAGCTAAGATTTTGAGCCCATTTGATGTAAAGCAATAGCATATTTCTGAGATAGCATAGAACAATTATCAGTTAATTAGTCTGAAAATAGCACTTTCTAAAAATGAACATGCTCAACACCGAAAAGACATAAGTACTGATTTCACTGAGGTAATTAGTCTTTTAGTTCCTGGTGTTGTTTCCCTTTTCATGTTATTTTTCCTGTGTAACAGAATATGTCATCGTAATCTTTCTCAGCACTTCATTATTGTATGTCATAGTATACAGAGTTCTCTTCTAATAAATCATATGTTTCCTATTGTTATTATATACTTTAGGCTCTTAGATGTTTCTTATGATATTAAGAGAATTTAGACTTACATGTGTCTGCTTAGTCTTTGTACTAGTCCAGATCATATTAGATAGTATATGTAGGCTACTGATAAACTAGAACCCGCAACTGAGTAGTACTTTATTCTTTTGAACTAATACATTTTATTGCATATATCTTTTACAGAGTACAGACCCAAAACAATGATAGAAGTGCTGAAAAATAGTACCCCATTTCTTCTACTTGCATCATAACTTTTTCGTACATGTTGGATATACTGTAGTCCTCTTTTTAGTGCCATTCACAACTTGGTATGCCTATAGAACCGCATCTCTTAGTTGAGCTATCAAATGAAACTGAACAGGAACATGGACAGAGCAAATGATCGATGATTTATAGCATTCACATTAGCTCACATTAGCTCTCTCAAAATTGTTGTCATACATCCAGTGGCAGTCACACTATTTTGTGAGGGGCAATACCTAACCTGATTTATTGTCGAGTAATGCCATCCTTAATAAATTGCCAAATTGCAGTAGAAGTTTTGCAGTTAATTTCATTCCTTCTGCTTGTCTAATGCTATATTTTCTCAAGGATTCCATGTTATCATTTATAAATACATGAAAGTATTCTCAATTTCATCTTACCGTAAGGATAATGTATTTAAAGTAAATAATGATGGCCACTACTCATGAGGGAAGGCCTACTTCAAATTTTGGTAAAGTAACACCTCCTGATTAAATCACTGGCCAACATCATAGGAAGGCATGGCAAAGCCACATAAGTTTCTAGTATATCTTAAATTGTGATGCATATGTTTGGTACTGCATATGAAACCTTGCACTGTATCTTCCCTTTTTACATTCTGATGTCATTTTCTTGAAGACATTCTTCTAATATTTGGCCCAATTTTGGAGAAATCGATCAAAGAAATTGCTAAAGGAATTGTATGTATGTGTAGATAGCATCAAGGTTGAAATTAGTGCCAGCTAGCTTAAGATGGAAGTCAACCTGTGGCTGTAGGAGTTAGAGCACCACTGCTGCAACCGAGAATATCATGAGTAAGTGTAATAAAAAAATAAATTTCTGCATTTGCAATCAAGTACGTAGGTGAAGCATCTTATATTGTTATAGCGAGTATTACATCTTACTTCTATAGGTAATCTTTATAGAAAACCTGGTTGCCCAGATGTGTTGTGGGAGCACGACAACTTCCAAAAATGTAGTGGCAATGTGGTGGCTATGCGCTGATGGTGTATGTGGATCACGAATGGTGACTTGGTGAGCATCACCCTCTCCCCTCCAATCCTCTGACTATCTGAAGACATGGCAGCATTAATCATCTGACTATCTGAAACAAATTGTGCTACTTACAGAAGGTGGGAAAGGGGAAGCATTGTCTTCACTTATATTTTCTTGAGCTCCAACCGTCGATCCCACATGTGTCCAGGTGATGCAGCCATCTGCCCACCTCCTTCCAGCCCTCACTTAAATCATAGACATTTCGAGTAGCCAATTTGTTTTCTATGCGATGACTTTATTCTCGTGAAAAAATTGAGACTTCATCTGTTGCAAAAATAGTTGCATAAATAAACTTGTCACTACTAGTTGTTTATTTGGTCTATAGAAAATCTGTTACCTATAATATCAGGTTAATTTCTTATTGCTTTAGTTCTTGTCAGAATGCTTGTCTTGGTTTTGCATTGAATTAGCTTCTTTGTTGGTAGTTGTATGCCATTTTTTTGCATATACAGGCTGTATGCACATATGTTCACTGAAATTTGATGAACCTAACAGGTGCTTGGATCCGAAATTTTTGAAACTCCAAGTGGAGCCTAGTTTGTCATACAACGAGGTAATTGCCTGATGTCAGCCCTACCTTGAAGCCTCCCCTTTTTGCTTGTGTGGATCTTTCTTTTTGCATGGATCTGGTGACTTCCCCTTTGGCTGAATCAACATACTTGTTAGTGATTAATAGAAAACCTGAAAAGAGACGGCCGTGATTTTTCCTCATGTTTAGCTAGTTAATTAGTATTGCTCTTGGATTTTTTCCCACATGTTTGGCTAGTTAATTAGTTATTTAGTTAGCATTCATTTCCTATAGCTGATAGACATTAGTTTTAGTGGGGTTTGTTCTAAAATCACTTCTGGACAGAAAGAAGATTTCTTCTATCCATCTACTGATGTCCTGGGGTACATTGACTCCCAGCCAAGTAACGATTGTTGGATGCTTTCTATACATTAGTTTTTTTGAGCAAATTGGCACGGGAGGACCCTAGGTCCCTACGGCTCTACCTATTTTTTTCGTAACATAAAATTGTTGGAAGGGACAGTCCAAATTATAGTGCTCATTTCAGATCTCTCTCTGCTTATTATGTTTCTTAGTTCAATATTCAGAATACTATGATCTGCAAACATCATTGATACTTGGAAAGCGGATTATAAATCATCGTATTTCTCTTGACATACATGTTGCAGTGATTGCATAGGGCTTATGCGGGCCTGTAGTCTGTAGAAGATAGTGATTAACATGTTGTGAGCATGAGGGATACTTGCCTGTTCTTTATGTCTCAGGTAATTGCATAGCCATCCTTTCCATGATTTCTAATTACTTCATTAATTTAATCATGTATGTTTTCATGATTCGCAGAGAAACTCTAACAACAACACAGTTAGAGATAGCTTCCATGGCTCACTGTTGATGGGCGGCCAACAAGAATGACGAGTTACAAAGATGCTTATCTATGATGGTGTAGCTGATGGACGTGGAGCAACTAGTGAACTAATTTTTAGATCCATTTATTATATACTAAACAATGTTGTGAACTTAGTTAAATATGGTGTCTTTATTTGTTAGTTGTGGTCATGTTCTTTTAAGAAGAATTCTGGTCATTATCTGTAATACTATGTTTTGAGAAAATCTTAAATAAAAAATTACTCAGTTATTAAATGTGATGTGCATGTAGTGCAATTGATTTGTAAACTACTATTCAAATTCACCGCGTTGCGATAGAATAATAGGCAACCAGTCATTTTGGTTGCAATATGCATTATTGCTACGAAGTTTAAGCGTTGCATTATCATAACATCTATTGCCACAAACCATTGTTTGTTGCATCTAACCTCTATTACCACCAAGACAAATTCATTGCAACATATGTATATTACCTCGAAGACTAGTTCGTTGCATTACCATACCATCTATTGCCACCATATCTGATTTGTTGCAAAAGCATTGTAATGCAATGGATCAGAATTCGTTGTAATAAGACTATATGCCTACGTAGCTTTGGAGTGGCAATACTTTCCTATTGCAACACATTTGGTCGTGGCAATCATGAACTATTGCATCCTAGCGTTTGGTCGCAATAAAACCTGAGGCAACCAATAAAGTCGTTGCAATATTTACTCTTGCAACCAAAAATTGGTTGCATTTCCTTTTTTGTTCGTTGCCATATTTCTTATTACAACCTAGTATAGGTTGCATTAGGCTTCTTTTGTGTTGCAATATTTTTTGTAGCAACCAACTATTGGTTGCAATAGGATGTTTTGGTCATTGCATTAACAAACTCTATTGCAACACATCATCTTACGGTTGCCTCAGGCTATTGCACCGTTCCAATTGCAACCATTTGTCAACCACCTCACTTCGATGCAACTGATTCCAGATGCAACCAAAACAGCCATATTGCAACCACATATAGGTGTTGGCAAAGGGTTGATTCCTAGTAGTGATGTATCCCACGGTTTGATTATAGACATGAGAAATAAAACAAGTTGAAGTTTCACAACTCCAGTCCCTCACAAGTTGAAGTTCATCAATTAATTGACAAACAAATGTATCATCATAGGCTAAAAGAACATAGTATTGGTCTCAGCCTTTTCATTTTGATGGATAAAAACAGTGAATGTAATCATAGGTGGATGCCCTCAACAGAAAAAAGTTCCAAGCAGGGTAGACAAACAGATAAGTAGCAAGCATACCATGAACAGAAATGCACCAAAAGCAATAACAGATAAGTAATACAACAAAAGGGCATTCACCTCATGTTCTTTGTTGCATCATCGGCTATCAATAACCCACATATCCAACAAATATCAGGTACCAGATATGATAAAAGAAAGAATAGCAAATGAGCAACCTCAAAGTTTCAAGCTTAAGTAGCCAATAGAGGCCTCAATAAGGTTATACAACAACTTGTCCAGCCCAACATCTAATGGCTCAAATGTTTCGTAACTATTGATAGCCACCCTCCTAGTCAAACTAAACCAAAAGTCATCCTGCACAAAAGCTTCACAGCACAGAGAAATCAGATGTACCCAAAAGAAGAGAAGGTGGGTGAGGGGGTGGAGTATAGCTCATCATTCAACCCCTCCTGTTATATAATACTCTATTAATAGAGATTCCAATTTCAATTTCAATGTGTACCTAAATTTAGTGCAGATATCTCTGCCACAAGATACACCAACAAGTATCAGATGAACATGTTGACAAACAGGAACAACAGGCACAAACCAATGCAAGCACATGTTGGTAGTACCACCTTCGGCACCATAAATCAAAGTAGCAATCCATATGAATTAAAATTGCAAGTGCAGACTGCCTATTCTTGAGCTCGTGTGCAGAAACTATAACATATTCAAGTATACATGTAGCAGCTACTACAAGAAATCAAGGCTTTATGACCTAGCAACCAGCCCTTGAATCTCAACACACCAAAAAATCTGAGAGGCAGCTCAAGGAAGGAGATAGGGGGAGGTGGAGATGAATCTAATCACGAACCTGGCATCTGAAATTCTTGTCCCTTCTTCGGTCTCGCCTTCATCCTTTCTTGTGCTTTCTAATGCTGCGACGGTGGAGGCCGCTTGGTCTTGTCTTTGGCTTTTTGTTGTTGCGACGATGGAAGTCACCCGCCGGCGAGTTGGTCCTGAACCGGCGCAGGTGCAGGTGCCGGCCTGTGAGCAGCAGCGAGTGGAGAATGAATCAGACAACAGATAGGAAGGATAGGAAGAACAGCGAATCCGTTGGGGTTGAGGAGAGACCCTTGATGCGGCGATGGCGTGGAGGTGGAGAATTTGTTGAATCCGTTGGGGGCCGTCGGCTGAGAAGCTAGCGAGGGCCGTCTGCGAGGATGTGGAGGCGGCAGAGATGCCATCAAAGGCGGGAATGTGGAGGCAGGGGGGCGTCGGCAGAGACGCGGTCGGCCCCTGCGGTGGCGGCCTAGGGTTTCGGGGTGGGGGAATGCGAGGCTGAGGAAACGAAATGAAACGTGACCGGGGATATTTGCCTTTGTATGCGAAATTACTAGGATACCCCCAAACTGGGAACGGGGGGAATGCGACCCATGGGTATTACGGTCATTTCAGTGTGGGGGAGTTTCAAATGGGCGGGTCTCGGTTTCGCCTGCCGACACAGGTAGGTGAGATTTTAATTATGACGAACGGAGTCCACCTCAGAGGGGTCCACGCGTCGGTGACATGTGTGTCACACAGATTGCAGTGAGTGGAGTAAGTGGTGTGAGTGGGGTCCACACGTCGGTGACGGGAACATATATGTCATATGTGCACGCCGCAGCTCATACATGTTCATGATGCTACTCATGAATGTTTCTTTTTTTCTCTTTTTAATTCATACTTCAAATTTATAATTGCTATTTCTCCCCTGTCATAGCTCCAAATTGGCAGGGTTTTTTCGTATTTTTTCTAAAGTTCCAATCTTTAACTTGGAACTATTTTTATGTATGTTAATTGCCATGTATTCATTTGTTACATATGACTTGTTTTTTGTAACTAAATAGAGAATTAAAGAAACATGTGTTTTCCATACCAATTGCTAGTGTAAGTTGATATTTTTGTACTTATATGGACATGTTTTCTTGAAGTTTGAGTTGAGTTTTCTAGAACAATGTGGAAGACCTATCTAGTTTGTGAACAATTCATATTCAAATTTGTCGAAAAGTTATGAAACTTTTTTATCAACCTTCCACACACCGTACAATGATTATGTTACAGTTTACAAAATTTTTTGAGAAGGTATAGATATTAGTAGCATTATTTTTAAGTAAATATGCAAGTAGAAGTTCGAATTATCCGTACCAAACATTTGAAATTTCAATAAATTTTTAGGATATGAGCTGTAAATTAATAGATATGATGAAAAGCTATTTTTAGGAATTTATTAGGTATTAGTTGAGATACATGTAGTTGAAATGCTAATTACTTTCAATAAACATGTAGAAATTCATTTAATCATTTATTAATAGTAAATGGATTTGAAAATGAGTGAATTTTCTACAAGATAACTTATATGCAGTATATTGAATTTTAAAAATATATTCATGTACATATGACATTTTGAGCACACACTATTTGTGGAAGATGACATAGTGTGCAAAAAACCAAAAAATGAAAAAAACCAAAAATTGGTGAGGCCCTAAGAATCGAACCCAGGACCTCCCGGTTACGGCCGGTAAGACTTACCACTATGACAATCAAGTGAATTCATTCACAATGCATCTACTATATTTCTTATCCAGTTAAACTATGGTACTGTACAAAGGGACCCCTCTACAAAAGTCAACCTCGCTTGACCCGCCGCATTCCCACCTCGCTCCATCTGCCGCTTCTTCTGCCTCACCCCAACCTCGCTCGATCCGCCGCACCCCAACCTGCTCGATCTGCTGCAGCCCGACCTCAATCCGCCACTTCCTCTCT
Organism: Cenchrus americanus; assembly: GCA_947561735.1. NCBI lineage: Eukaryota > Viridiplantae > Streptophyta > Magnoliopsida > Poales > Poaceae > Cenchrus > Cenchrus americanus. The sequence continues at coordinate 198,766,013 of OX387242.1, forward strand.
CGATGCGGTCGCCAGAGGATAGCCGGAAGCGCTCGGAGCAAGCTCAGCGGCAGGAGCGAGATGCTTTTGGAAGATTTTGCTCCGCCGTCGAGCCGGCTCCGGCGACCAGCGCACGCCGGGAGAAGCGCCCAGCCATCCACGCTCCTGAGGCCAGCGCACGCTGGGAGAAGCACTCAGCCGTCCGCGCGCCTGAGGTCAGCGTAGGCGGAGAGATCTCCTTTGCCGCCGACCGCGGGGCTGAGGCCAGCACGGTACGGGATCGCTCCAACGCCGAGTGCTTGCTTAGAGCCATCGTTCAACATGAGAAGAAGGGCCTGAAGAAGAGAACCATCCCCTGCTCCGGATCTGGCGTCGTGGTCAAGCAGAAGAAGAAAACCATCCCCTGCTCCGGCTCCGACGTCGTGGCCAAGCAGAAGAGGACAACCACCCCCCGCTCCAGCTCCGGCGTCGTGGCCAAGCAGAAGAAGACAACCATCAAGTTGGCGACCTCTAGCAGTAAGGATTCCTCAAGTGATGAATCTAGCAGTGAGGAAGCTAGCCCAGGTGAGTAGCTGAAGGGGAAGGAGAAGAAGGTGATTAGCTAGCCCTCTTTGAATTGCTTAACTGTTTGAGTGAAATGCCAGGGATCACATGTTTCCCTTATTTGTTCCCATGTATCTGCTAGTTGCTAGTTGTATTCTTTGAGTGAAGTCCTAGTTGTATCTGTTTAATTGTTTAATTGTTTGAGTGAAGTGCTGGTTGTATCTGTTCAAGTGGTAGTTAAATATGAGAGAACATGCAAGTTGGAGCATCACTGTTCAAATTTCTGAAGAGCTGAACCTGTCAAAGAGTATTTATGTGTTTTAATGATGCTACCAGTTAATTGGTTGGTTGTGCACATAGTTGCTGATATTGGTTTGGTTACTCAATTACTGAAATTGATCCATCTTGTCTAAATCATGGCTGCCTTACGATTGCTCCCTCATGGCTGCATGTTTTCATGGTTGCATGTTTTCATGACAGCCTGATCATTTAAGGACTAGGGTTGCATAATTTCAGTAACTATATGGCAATGCATAAAGTAGAATTGTAGAACTCCTATCTGTTAGTGTACTGCACAGCTCCCAAATTACCTGAAGCAGTTATTCTAAAACTTGCATGCATCTGATCAGATTCTCTCATTCCATTTGAGAAAACCTAATAGAATGAAACAAATGGTGAATTGCAGCACTACGAGTACTCGTGAATAAATCAATTCAGCAAATAAAATGGCATTAACTAATCCTCCTCTAATGACACTGGCAATGCTGCAACGAGTGCATCAAACTGCAATTCGACACATGCTTTTCAGATGGACAGAAGATCCACACAAAGAAAGGATTAGCATTTTTTCTGAACCAGAACAGTAGTGCTGTGAATTGTTCTAAGTTGTCTTTCTTCTTTTAGGTAGCATTAAGACAAACTTTCGTTTAGTTTGTTGCTTATCATAATCAATATAATTTCCTGGAACTGCTTGTTGCTTAGATGTTCTTGTGCTAAAAATACTAACTGCTTAGATGTTCTTGAGCTGAAAATACTAGTTGCTTAGATGTTCTTGTGCTGAAAATACTAATTGTTATGTTCAATATTGTGACTGGTAAATTAATCTTATTCTGAACATGTGGCTAACAGATGGACTTCTGGGAGTTACAAGATGCCATGGCAGAGTCACTGGAGAACATTGCGTGGCTTGAGGCTGAGCTGAAGAGGGAGAAGAAAAGGAAGACAAGACTTCATAATGCACTCATTGCGGTATCTGAGAAGGCAAGCAAGAACTGCAAGGTCATCTAGCAGATGGACTTTTGATGTTCATGTGATTGATGTTCTGAACATGTGGCCAACAGATGGACTTTTGTGACAAGACTTCCATGCTTTTGCATTTTGGTGGAAGCTCTTAGGGCCAACAAATGGAAGCAGGAAGGTGAAGCATCAGCTGATGCTTCATGCTAGAAGTTGTCTGTGTCTGTTAGGTCTAGTGCCAGTAGATGAAATAATTCAGTAGTGATGTTAAATGGTGTCTTGTGTTAGTATTAATGTTAAATGGTGTCAGGAGTGATGTTAAATAAGTAGTGATGTCTTGTAAACTACATCTTCTGAATGCAATACTTGTGGTTCAGTGGTGAATGGAATTTTATGTGTGTGAATTTATTTCTAAACTTTATCATTATGTCTGAATTTTATCATACTTGTGGCTGAGATCCTGAAATTGCTATACAAATGAGATCCTGGAATTTTGTATCTGCTGCTATACAACTGAGGCAGAAATTGACAGTCTATGATGCAGAAAATGGACAGAAAATAGACAGAAATTGACACAAATGAATCTGCTACACCCTCTTCACAGGAATTGACAGAAATTAACTCGGCAAAGCAACTTTAGTGTCAAAGCAACTCAAATGAATTCATTCAGTGACAAAGCAACATATAACAGAAAATAGCACTGCATAAACTTCAGTGACAAAGCAATATATGATTACACATTACATAACTCAGCCTTAGAACATGACCATAGTCTGGAATGAGCTATAAATTAAACTAGACCCCAATAAGGCCAACAAGTCTGAGCACATTGTTATTATGGATACAAAGATAATTGCTAAATGGAACAAATATCTACTCATCATCACTGTCAACCTCCAATGCAGCACCTCCTTCATCATCACTGCAGTAATCCAACAGTGTGTCATCTTCTTCATCGTCTTCGTTTCTATCACTCTCATGCACATCTTTGTTACTTTCTTTCACCAAACGGACAATTTCAGAAGCTTCAAACACAAGGGCAGGTTCATCATCTCTATTTAAAGGCTGGTCATAGGTTTTGTCTGAAACTGCTTGTCGTCCACCATCATCTTCCAGGCACTCAACTTCTTGATATGCAGGAGCATTGTATTATGGAGAATCACTTTCACTTACATTATAAAGGTGTCTATGATCAAATGTTTGCACAACTTGCCACTTGTCACCCAATTTAGTGTCTGGCAAATAGAAAATCTTTCTAGCCTGAGTTGCCAAGATCAGAGAATCATCCTTACACCACAGACTACCAACATTGATGCTTTTAAAATATCCATCATATTGAAGACTATTTTTCCCATCCAATTTATACCAATCACATTTAAATAGAACTACAAACCTCTCCTCACCACCACCGGTATAGTCTAACTGAATGATCTCTTGCAAAGTTCCATAAAAATCAATCATCTCACCCTTATGTAAACCTTGTACCACGACTCCATTGTTATGTGTCTTCCTGTTCTTGTCACGATCTGCAGTGTTCCACCTCACACAATTCACTATGCATGACTTATATTTCTTGACTCTCATATCAGGACCACATGCCAAGGAAAAGAGGTCGTCATCTATTTGTTCTTTACCGGTATTTTGCAGCATAAAAATCTGTCACAGTAGACAAGAATATTAGAAGAAATTCTAGAATATGACTTCTACAAAAGCAGCAAGATATGTGAATGCAAATTAAACTAACATGGTTCCTGAACCAATTCTGAAATCCTCGTTGAATCATTCTTTCAATGTTAGGCACTCCTGTTCTATCCAACTCATCCCTGAACATCCTGTAAAGACAAAAAACAAAAATTAGCTTACTGCACATATTAGTAAAATTCTTCAAAGTTAGCTAGGCTAATAGTTGTAATTTACTTAACATATTTCTCAACTTGAATACTGTTGTTAAGCGCATACCACACCATTTGATCAAAGCCATTTACGTCATACAGCCTTTCAGGTGCAGAATTAAAATGAACTCCGTGGCCAAAAACATCAACATCATATGCCTCTTCATCAGAAAAACCTATATTTCTTGGAGCCCGATTAAACTTGGTTTCAACACCTTCCATGAATTTGGAGCAAAATGTCAAGCATTCCTCAGCTATATATGCCTCGACAATTGAACCTTCTGGTCATGCCCTATTCCTCACATAGCGCTTCAAGATATACAACCTCCTCTCAATTGGGTACATCCACCCATATTGCACAGGGCCTCGGAGCATTGCCTCATCAGGTAAATGCACAGCTAGGTGCATCATCACATCACAGAAAGCCGGGGGGGGATTTTCTCAAGCTTCACCAAAATTATAGGGATCTCTTTCTTCATTTCAGCTAGAACATCTTTGTTCTGGGTTTTGCTGCACAACTCCCTAAAAAACTTTCCTAACTCCTCTATTGCTTCATAGACATCCTTGTCCAAAAACCCTCTCATGGAAGCTGGTAAGATTCTTTGTAGCAGAATGTGGCAGTCATGTGTTTTTAACCCTTGCAACTTGGTTCCATCAGCACTGACACATCCTGAGATGTTGGAAGTGAATCCATCGGGAAACTTAACCTGACTTAAAAAAATCACAAAAGGCTTTCCTTTTTTCTTTGGACAATGTATATCGAGCATTAGGCATCTCCCAAGAATCTCCATCCTCTCTAAACTGTAGCTCTTTTTTAATTCCCAAATCTTTTAGATCTAGCCTGGTTTTAGTTGTATCCTTTGTCTTCCCAGCTATCTTTAGAATTGTCCCAATCAAGTACTCAAATATGTTTTTCTCAATATGCATGACATCAAGATTATGTCTCAGCTTCAACTTTGACCAATACGGTAACTTCCACAAGCCACCCCTCCAGCTCCAAATTCGCACATGACCCCCTTCGAAGTCTGAACGCTTCCTTTTGCCACATTCTTATTTCTTCCCAGGTCAAACATCTTTTACTTTTTCTAATTCAGCCATCAACTCCTCTGTAGTGAATTTACCTGGTGCCTCATTGCTCTCAAATAGTCCAACATACTCATTGTTTCTCTGCAAACGGTGTCCTTTTGGAAGGAAGCGGTAGTGTCCAAAATACCCAATTTTGCTCCTCAGGCGAGATGAAAGAGGGTGCTTGTCACAATGAATACAGACAAATATCCTTTTGTGGTACGCCTAGAAATAGTGCTCAAATTTGGGTAATCATGGATGCACCACAAGACTGCAGCACGAAGGTTAAATGTTTTGCCAGTACGTGCATCAATAGTGCGCACAAACTTCCAAAGGTCTAGTAAATATTCTATTAAAGGCTCTAGAAATACATCAAAGTCCTTCCCAGGACATGTAGGACCTGGAATAAGAAGAGCCATCATGAAGTTTGGCTCTCGCATGCATGCCCAAGGTGGAAGGTTGTATGGGATAACAAACACAGGCCACATGTTGTATTTCGAGTTCTTTTCTGAAAAGGGATTGAACCCATCAGTAGCAAATCCAAGTCTAATATTTCTGGCATCTTTTGCAAACTCAGGATATTCTTCATCAAAATCACTCCAGGCCTTACCATCAGCTGGGTGGCTCATTTCTTTCTCACTGGACTGCCGCTTCTTCTTGTGCCACTGTGCTTCTTCTGATGATTCTTTTGTTGCAAACAACCTTTTGAGCCTAGGTGCCAAAGGAAAATGCCGCAACACTTCTTGTGGGATCTTCTTTCTTTCTGGGTCTTTCCATCTAGAGAGCTTGCAAACAGGGCAATTGTCAAGCTTGCCATATTCTTTTCCTCTGAACAACACACAATTTTTGTAGCATACATGTATCGATTCATACCCAAGACCTAATTCCTTTAGCATACTCTTTGCTTCACTATAGGATTTTCGGAGTGTATTGTGCTCTGGAAATGCATCAACTAATAGCTTCAACATTACAGTAAAAGCAAAGTTGCTTATCCTGTATAATGCCTTCATATGAAGGAGCTTCACCACAAAAGAGAACCTAGAGAATTTGGTACATCCGGGATAAAGCATACACTTTGCCTCTCTCATGGCTATTTTCAAAAATGAATCTTGCCCCTGAGGTCTTGTATCACCATCTTGATTATCTTCAACCTCTCTTTCTTCATCTGCTCCAGTCCGTAGTTCTCCAAACAGTGCTTCCCAAGGATAAACATCATTGTTGCCATCATCTGCCACACCTATCCCATCATCACTGTCATGCAACATCAGCAGGAACATGCTCAGCAATTTCCACATTCAAATCCTCTCCATGATGAATCCATCTAGTATAGCTACTGTCCATCCCATTCATCAACATGTGTTTGTTCACAAGAGCCTGGCTTTGGTGCTCTTGATTGAGACATCTACTGCATGGGCACATAATTTCAACATTATCCCTGCATTTCCCTTTAACAAAGCTCATAAATTCTTTGACACCATCCATGTAAACTGAGGTAAATACATTGCCACGCACCCAACTTCGATCCATCTGATCAAGCAATGCACAAAATACACAAATCAACAACTCCACACGGATTCAAAACCTACATTCAACAAAACCAACAAAAATGATACAGATCGTACCTTAAACTGCAAACTGGTGTTCAGGTGAGGGAGAAGGGGTGCCTTGGGCAGCAAAGGCCGTGGCGCCGGAGCTTCGGGATGGCGCGTCGGGCAGGGCGCCGGACACACGCAGCAAGAGGTGTGGGTAGCGCCAGAGCTGCACAGCAATGGAGCACATGGGGGATGACTGCACAACAATGGAGCAACAGAGTTGCACAACAATGGAGTGGAGCAATGGCACCGAAGGCGGGGGTGGCTACTGCCGTAGTAATGGAGCAGATGCGGGATGCCCCCGCCACGGCACCGGCGGCGAGGCGGGATGCGCCACCACAGCAATGGAGGACGATGCAGATGGATGGCTGGCGGCGGGGATGAGGTAGGCAGGGTTAAGTTTCTATTTCGATAGAAAGAATGTATGGAAAGTTTTCATGGTTCAAACACAAATAAACTTGTGGCGCAGTGGTGAATGGTTCCAGACCTGATATGTGAGGTGCCCGGTTCGAATCCCTTCGGGCACGTATTTTTGCTAATTTCTTCCTTGACGTGAGGTCACCTGCTGACGGGGCGGAAATGTGGCACGAGCAGCTGACATGGCTTCCTTGGCCGTATGAAGGATGATAACACTTAAATGCATGTAAACAACATAACTCGATGTGTAGTCTAGTGGTAAGGGTGCCTTTAGCTTCTCCCTATGGTTCAAGGTTCGAATCCTTGTCTCTACAATTTTTTTTCATTTTTGTATTTCTCTATTTTTTCCATACATCGTTCCTTTTTCCCATGATTTCTCTAATGAAGATTTTTATCAATGATCATCTCTAATTCCTTTAATTTATTAATCATGAGCAAATAGCAAGATGCAATGTGAGTCGAATTATGACGAAATCTGCGCAACGTCATAGTGTTCGGGCTTCATATCCAACACTACTAATCTATGACAAAATCTACCTATTGTCATGGATGCAATATGCTGCTAATCTATGACAAAATCTGACAGTTGTCATGGATGCAGTGTGATCTGTGATGAAATCTATGACGAAATTGGCACAACGTCATAGTGTTTGGACATATCGGGCTTCATATCCAGCGGTGTGAATCTGTGATGAAATCTGACTGTTCGTCATGGATGCAGTGTGATCTCTGACGAAATCGAAAAACGTCATGGGAATTTCGTCATAGACCACATGATTTCTTGTAGTGTCTTTTGATCATTTATTGAATACCGGATAACCTTCTTGTGCTTCTTTAATAAATTCAGCAACTTCTCATTTTCTTCGGGACTCAACTCGTCGCTCACGATGACAGGATAAGTCTTGCCTGACCCCAAAAATTCGTACTTCAATCACTTGGGCAAAGGTTTGAGATCTACCTTCGGCACTTGTGGTTCTTCGGGTTTAGTTTCTTTGATATCTTCGAATTTCTCCTTCTCCACGCTTCCATTTTGTGGTTCGAGTCCTTTTGTTGCTTCCTCTAATTCCTTGTCTGGTTGATCATTAAGTTGGTTCTTTATTGCTCTTTGTAGAGGATCTCTAAGAGTTTCAACAAAACAAAGGCTCCCTACAACTTCTTCTTCTTCCTCGGGAGGAAGGGGTGATGCAAAACTAGAAGCGTGAACAAAATTATATGTGTACTTGTCTCCATTAAGGTTTATTGTCACTTTGCCTTTTCTGGCATCTAAAACGGCATCAACCAAATTAAGGAAAGGCGTACCTAAGATTATTTGATAATGTTTATTATAATAGGCATCTATAACAAAGAAGTCGGTTGGTATGCATATTTCAGAGATGACTACATTAAGGTTGCAAGCAATTCCAAGAGGTTTAATAGTTCTACCATCTCCATTAATTTTATCGAAGTTGGGACTAAGTCTAACTTATGGTCTTCAACTTTATTATAAATTTTAGAGGATAGGACACTTAGTTGTGCTTTGATGTCGCATAACGTTTTGCATTGAATTCCATTAATCTCGCAACTCAAGTGGGGTCGTCTTCTCCTCTTGATCGTATCCTATTTCATAAACTTCGGTGTGGCGAGCATATGGTGATCTTTTGGGTTTGTTTCCCGTAATTCTTTTCACCTTGGCTATGTGATCCGGATCCACCTCATCTTCGTAAAGAGCGAAAGATCTCATCGGTGGTTCCAAGGTCATATAAATTTTCCGCTTGCTTTTCCAGTGGGAAGTCCACTTCCAAGGCTCTTGCCATCCCCTTTTGGTTAGGGTACAGTCTTCTTTTGTTGAATACTTCACAATACAATTGGAACACAATCCATTTGCTCGAACTCCCTTATTGACTTCATTCCTGACATGCTCCTTTCATTTGTTTTACATGACTTGCAAAGTTAATGCTCGAGGTAGTTCTTGTCTCGACATGTACTCCTTCAAGATTTTTCGGGGTTAGCTCCCTTTTCATGTCTTCCAGGCTGCCTCTTTGGAAATTTCAGTATGTGTCCTCATGCTTGAATCGTGTTCCGACCTTCCCGAAAGTCGTGTTTCCCAGTATCTTTGCATGGCTGCCACTTTGCTAACCTTTTGTAGAAGTTGAGCGGCATCGATGAGTGTTTTCTCCATGAGATCCCTACCTACACACATTTGAACATGTTCCACGCAACTAGGGGTTAGGGAAAAGAAAAATGTATGCAAAAATATGTCACCGGAGAAGCCGAGTCTTGGTCCTTGTTCAGTAATCTTGTTAAATATATTCCAAGCTTGGTCTATCTCTTCCTCTTTTCCTTGTGTGAAGTTAATCACTTGCCTCCTTAGATGTTGCACCTTTCTTATGGGCAAAATTTTCTCGCAAAATTTCCTCGTCAATTTGTTCCAATTTCCTCCAACTTCGTAAGACGCAACCGAATACCATGTCCTTGTATCGCCGACAAGTCAGTAGGGGAAGAGATTCCACTTGAACCATTCATCGGGACCTCCTTGACGCACCATGTTGCATAGAGTCGTGAAATGCCTAATGTGTCTATACGGGTGTCCGTCTCCATCCCTCTAAACAGGGTTGACGCCGCCATGTCAATGATCCTAGCTTTGATTTCATACTTTGTTGCTTTGAACTTCGAATCTGACTCTTGTACCTTGATGTCTTCGCATCGCGGGCTAGCGTAATCCCATAATGATTTCTCTAGTTATTCCAAAGGGTGGTTGATGAACATCATCTAGACAACAAAAACAAAACAAAACAAAACAAAACAAAACAAACAATAGGGTTTTCTAGGTAATAAGGGTTAGATGTTAGTAATTAACGAAATCAATGCGATAATCAAATGATGTAAACTGGCTTGCTCCCCGGCAACGGCACCAGAAAAAGGGGCTTGTTGATGGTTGAAATACGTAACAACCTTCAATCTGCAAGTGTACGGACCTACACCGTAATTTGTCACCATGGGGATTCCCAAGGTTCTTGTCAATCCACGAAGCAAGGGGATTACAAGCGTTTGATCTAGTAATAATCTAGTTAACTAAACAACCCTTAAGCTAATCACTAAACTAAAGGCAAACTACTCTACACTAGAGAGGGTTGTGAGGTGCACAAGACGTAAAAGACACTTGCCCATAGGATTTACGATACTCGATCATGCAACTGCAAAGAGATACGAAACCAATCTAATCAATCGGGGAGGGAGGTGAGCACGGTTTCGCCCTTTCCCTCCCCTCGTACTTTCACTACGCGAAGGTATTCATGACAAGACCTATGATGATCATAGCATATTGAAGGGCTCTATGGGAGTAGTAAGAATTATACTCCCGAAGAGCATGGTAGCTAGCCTTAAACATTAAAGCATCATGAGCACTAGAATGATAGATTGAAACCACAAAAGAGTAGGTGATTACATAATAAGATCGTTTACAACCCTGTGGACAAATGAGAAGTTTACTCCATCAAGGTGCTAAGCATGGCGAGCACTACTGATCATGGTGACTCTTCAACTCCGAGGGTGCCGTGGCTGGGCATCGACGTCCTCCTCCGCTTGTGGTCACCTCCTTGAACTCGATGAATCTTTCTCGCAGATGATTTCTTCCTAGTCCAACCTCTCTCCCTTGTGGACGACATCTTGGGTGAATGGCTTAGTCTCCTACGAATGGTGGCGCCCACAATGACTTAGGGTTGCATCATCTTCGCGCTTAAGAAATGGGGGGCCGAACCGACGTAGGAAATGGGTGGGCCGACCGGCCCAAGCCAACTTTAGCCCGATTCGGTCGCCCTTTCCTCCATGTGGGTCCTCTCATCATTTTGGACTTGAACCCCTTTAATTGCATCATTTTGGTGACGTCATCCCTGAAATGAACCGGATTTTTGCGGACAGAAACCCGACTCTCTGCACCTCGGTGGTAGTCCCAGGAGGGCTACCACGTGCAATCCCTGTCTCAGTGATTCCGAAATCCATACAGAAAGATAAAACAAAATAGATAGAGTACAACATTTAATTATTACATTAATCAGAGTACATCTCTTCGGCACATGCCGGGTACAAGTCCATCGGGACTGAATCAAACAGAAATAAATTGTCTAGCAGCGTCTCCATGAAAGCGAGGGGAACTCCAAATCCGCAGGCAACTCGAGCGTAGAAAGAGCACTAGCCCACCCATCCGTCGTTGTCGAAGTCATAGTCCGGCTCTGTGTCAGAGACACCAGGATCTACCCGATAAGCGGGTAGGTCATGTAGGATTCCCAACAAAGAGGCAAAAGTGGTGTATATTCTACTATACAGGATTTGTCCCTACTCTGGCTGTAGAAGGCTTAAGCAAAGCAGCAAAGCAACGAACAAGGTAAGCAGAATTCAGCTGTGAGATCAACACCTCGGGGGAAGCTCACGCTTCCGAGGTCCACACATCTGGGGTCCACACCCCGCTCAAGGATACCACACCAAAACACCAGATCTCAACCACGATCCAGTTCCCAACTCTCATCTGCGATGTGGGGCCCACCTACTCCTATCCCCACATCTCAACGGCCAAAGTCGGGCTCACTCACTCGGGGGAGAGAAGAAGCACAAGAGAAGAATATCTAGCCAGAATAACAGATCTCAGGACTATCCATAACCAGTGGACACTGACTATAGCTATAGGTTTAAACACTCTGCAGAGGTTGTACAACTGTACCTACCCGAATAGGACCGGAACCGGCCGTCACCGATTCCAGGCCAAGTAATTGGATAGTTCCCTCCTGCGTCTCCCAGCCTGGCTCAGCCTCCGTGGTAGAGCTCATACTGCTCGCGAGAGGTCCCTCGAAGCTATGGAACCCTTCCCCGACCTCGCCGGGGCAAAGTCTTCTAAGGAGGAAAAGCCCACTCCCGACATGATCACACCGATCCGCCTACAGGAGGGACGCTATCCACTACAAGTCTCACCCCGCACCCCCGCCCATAACAAGGCGGGCGGTTTGTACGGTAAGAGTCCAAAGAAGCATGGTTAGTCTGACGATCGGTCCTTAAGGGCCGAGAGCGAGCACTCTCCATCTCCATCCCATACAACAGGCCTCTCGGGTTAGAGGCCAGATCGCATCTTCCCGAGCCAGACGTTCACCGGTAACCAAGCGGCTCGCTCCCGCCAAAACACGTCAAGGAGATACGCACCCGGAACGCACGCTAGAAACACACCAAGATCTCCTGCGTCTCAGTCGAAGACCAGAATACCATCCATAATCAAGCAACAAAAGTATGGATAGTTGAGGTATGGGACTAGCTAGGGGTCTGTAGCTAGTCCCGAAGTAGGTAAAACAAGGAATCAGGGTATATCAAATTATCAAGGCATGGCTAATCAACTGGTTATGCAATTCATCAGAGCAATGCATATAAAGTAAAGCACTAGCATCTAATGATCAACATGGGATCTACATGGTTGGGAGTGACATGACACCTTCGTTGCCGTTGAAGCAGTCGTTGTCCGGAACAGTGTACTCGGGGTCCTCCGCGTCCTCTTGGTCGAAGCTCGGGTCTGCGGCATGAGATTCGACGCGAACATAAGAATACGGTGCACATCTAAGCAATAAATCCAAATAGAAACCAATTTTTAGAGGATCCAAAAGAGCTCAAACTACCTACAATCAGCAAGGTCTCGAAATTGTGAAATTATAGAAATTAGTTTTATATTTTTCTGAGCTTCCTATAATTAGTTATGATTTTTCAAAGGTTTAAACCATTTTTAAATCATTTCTGAAATTACTTTCTGAAAAAGAAAAATATTTTTATTTAAATTAGTTGCTGACATCAGCATGACGTCAGCATTCCTCGGTTAGTGGGCCGAAGGTGGGCTGAAAGTGTCGCTGGGCCGAAGGTGGCCAAGTGGGCTCGGCCCAGTTAGCTCAATGGGCGCGGCCCAGTTAGCTCAGCGGTGCGAAGTCCAGGGAAAGCCCCTGTGCTCCCGCGCCTCTCTTGTTTGGGCCGTTGCGGCCTGCCGATTTAATTGGGTCCAGCCCAGCTAGCGGCCCGTTCAGGGTTTAACCCCCTCCACTCACTCTCGCGACGCTCGCCAGGTGCTTGAGGAAATGCCTGGCGCCTCCCGCGGCGGCGACGCGCAGCACCGGCAACTGGGTCTTCGTCGCCAGTGGCCAAAGATCCACCGGTTCGACTCGCCTTCGCATCGCCGGTGTCCACACGTTCAAGTCAAGCATTTGGGGCCACCAAGGCCGGCGCGCAGCGTGGTTGTGCACGGCGCGACGGCGCGCGGCGTCGCGCGGTGCGGTCGGCCCTTGGTCCGGTGTGGCCTCGTGCTAGGGTGTGCGGGCCTTTATCGCGCCAGCACACGCCCGGCCGCAGGCGTCCGCACGACGCAGCTGTCTAGTACCCAGAAGCGCGACATGCGGCGGCGCGGTGGGGTGCTCGTTCCCTGCAACAGAAAAGCTTGGCGCGACGGTCGGCACACAGATTCTCCATGGGACGTCGGCGAGTGCATGGACTTGGGGTTGTCCAGGAGTTCAGCACGAGAGGGGACGGTGGCGCAAACACATAACCCCTGCACAAAAGTCCACGGCGCGACGGCCGATCCCACGCACGGTCCTCGCACGGCGACAGTGGCGCTCAAGAGCACGAGGGCTCAGGATCTTCTACCCGTCGGGGCACGACAGTTCTGCGGCGCGAAGGCCGGCATCCAAGCAAGAATAACAGGGCGACGCGTCACGATGTCGTTGGAGCATCACAGGAAGGTGACCAAGGGGAAGGGAAGAATAGTATGGCCGCGGTGGTGCTCACGATGGGTCGACGGTGTAGGTGTTGCCGGCTTGGGGAAGAGGGTCTCGCCGGTGAGGTAGATGTCTACGGCGACGGCCTTCCCCGCGTCCAGCTCCTGGCTCCCGGTCCGTGCTCCGCTCCTCCGGCGCGGCGCAGCGGTGGTGCCTCTCCTCTGTCGGCTCTCACACAGAGGAAGAAGAATGAATCGAAAACCCCAAAGGGGTTGGTGGCTTGGGCACCCGGGGTCTCGGCCTCTCCTTGCTTTTGAAGCCCGGCGCCGCAAGCGTCGATGCGAAAGCCCCAGGCTACCCCGGCTTTGACCGCTCGGGCGGCCGAGGTGGCACCGGCCTCCTCCGCGCAAGCCAAGCTGCAGGGGCGCGCGACACGGGGGCAAAAGAGGAAAAACCCACCTTGGGCGGGTCCGACTCGTGCGCGCGCGTGCGCGCCGGTAGCTCGGCGTGCGGGCCGGTCGGGCGGGGAGGCCGTCCCATCCCGTGCGCACGGCGCGGCGCGAGCCGGCCAGTGCGATGCGAATCCGAGGCGGGGAAGAAAAGGTGAGGATAGGGGAGAGCAGTTGGCCGACACGCGGGCCCAGGCTGTCGGCGAGTGATAAATAGCAAGGAAAGGGGTAAGGTTTGGTGGGCCGCGGTTTGGAGCGGGTTGGGCCGGCTAGAGCGAAAGGGAAATGGAAAACGGCCCAAGACTTGAGTTCAGCTATGGAAATAAGTTAAGGAGTAAAAATAGGTTTGGAGTTTGAATTTGAATACTTTTCAAATTCAAACTTCACACAAATAAATTCCAAATAAAACCAGAAAAATCCAACTCACATATTTTACCATAATTTGAATTTATGTTTTTATAAATGGGGTAAAAGGGTGGAGAATTTAGGAGAGGGCTAGCAATTTGGTTTGAAAATTGTTAGCATTCAATTCCAAACAAAAAGTTTTAAATTTTCGCAAAAAATTCCACACCTAAGTTCCTGGGTTGTTACATTCTCCCCCACCACCGAGAATCTCGTCCTCGAGATTTAGACTCCAACCTCCTCCGTGAACAAGTGAGGGTACTCCTTTCTGAGATCAACTTCTTTCTCCCAAGTTGCTTCTCGCTCTGTATGGTTGCTCCACAACACTTTACAAAAGGGAATGGTTGTTCTTCTTGTCTCTTTGACTGCTCGGTCCAAGATCTTCTCCGGATACTCAACATACTCAAGGTTATCTTGCAGGTCAAGAAACTCCATAGGCACATGCGTTGCTTCCACTGCCTTCTCACTCTTCTTTAGCTGTGACACGTGAAACACTGGGTGTACCCTTGCCATTGTCTCGGGTAGCGTGAGCTGGTAGGCTAGACTTCCAATCCTTTTGGTGATCTGGTACGACCCCTCGTACCTCGGGGCAAGCTTTCCTTTCACCAAGAACCTTTTAGTTCCTCGGAGTGGTGAGACTTTCAGGTACACTCTGTCTCCAACTGCAAAGGTCAACTCCCTTCTTCTTTTGTCGGCATAGCTCTTCTGACGGCTTTGAGCGATCCTCAGGTTCTCACGAATTTTCTCCACTTTCTCCTCTGCTTCCTCTATGATTGCTGGCCCAAAGAGTGTCCGCTCTCCAACCTCGGACCAAGCTAGAGGAGTCCTGCACTTCCTCCCTTAGAGAGCCTCAAAGGGGGCCATCCGAAGACTCGCTTGATAGCTATTGTTGTACGGGAACTCTGCAAACGGTAGGTTGCTCTCCCAATCGGTGCCGTAGGTGAGGACCAGGAGCGTCCCGATGGTCGGTGGATGACCGCTCCTCAGTGATGAGTGATTGACAACGGGTGTTGGATTGACTCTTGGCTCAGTGCGCAGGTGTAGGCTGCGGCCTAGTTCGTGTTGTTGCAGGTGAAGAACGGGCGCGAAAGGTCTTCAGCCTCGAGGGGCCTTCGGGAGATGGAGAGACAAGTAGGCTCAGTTCGAGGGACCCGGTGGACGGCAGGACTAGGTGCGGGCCACATGGTGGAGAGACGAGCAAGACGAAGTCATGGATGATCGAGCCGGTGCACGATGGCGGTCGAGTCAAGAGGCTTGGCGGGAGGCCGGGCCGAGCACGCGGGGTTCGGTGGTTTGCCCAAAAAACCATCGGATGACGGTTTCTTAGTTTGGGCCTCAAAACCAAGTCCGAAGGCCCAACGTGATGGAGACGGGATCTGGGCATGTCGGGAAGCTTCGAAGCGGAGGACACGCGGCGGGATCGCATGGCTTGCGTCGGGAGGACGCGGGGTGCGGCAAAGGCGTGGCCGTCCGATGGCAAGACCCACAAACATTACATAAATGCCCCTGCGTGGGTTGTATCGCTAGTAGTTGAGTTAGGGTAGTCGAGTCATTTACCACACCGGCGGGACCCGATATAAAAGCCATGAGTGTGAGTGGATGGCTCTCTCTCTCGGCGACTTAGGGTTTCATTTCCTCCCTCCCATTTCTCTTTTTTCTAGACTATTTTCTTCTCCATTTTCTCTAGGCTAGCATGAGAGCTTCATGAGATATTTGTTGTGAGGGATGGATGCTAGGGCGGCATGCTAGACCTTGTGAATCTTTCCTGGTTTTTATAGAAGATTCGGCGATGTGAATTTCGTGGTCTTTTTCGTGCTTGTTTTTGGTGCCTTTGCTCTTGGTGTGGTTCCGCGGATTTGAGTGGGTTTCTCCCCGGATTTCTTTGAGGGAAACATGGATGGATGTCTTGTGCATTTTTGGGATTGATCTTGTGCCCTCAAACACCGGGAAACCACTTCAATTCAAGGATTCTCGTTCGGAGCTCTAGTTTTTGGTGGTGTTCAAAGGATCCGCTATTCCCGGTGATTTAGGAAGTTAGGAGACGAAATTTTTGGGGTATAGCTTCCTTGGTTGATACTTTTCATGTCACCAAACTCTTGTCTCAACAGCTTCTACCGTTTGGGAGATCCGGTGATGGATTGGAGGGGTTGACCTTCGAGGTCGGGCTGTTTTCAGTTCTGTCCGTAGGGCGCGGACAGTCCGCGTGCTGGTGGCGGACGGTCCGCGACGTGCGTGTTCGTCGCGTGTTCTTCGTGTTCTTGCTCAGCTTCGCTTTCGATCCGTTGTGTTTTCGAGTTTTGGTTGGGCAAAGTTTCGGACGGTCCGCGTGTGCCGGGCGGACAGTCCGCGTGTGCGGGCGGACGGTCCGCGGGTGCACAGCGGACGGTCGCGTGCTCCCCACGGACGGTCGTTTTTTGGGGTTCGCTACCGGAGGTTCCGTTGGATTTAATGGACGGTCCGCGGCTCTAGGCCGAACGGTCGCGGCATGGGTGCGGACAGTCCGCGATGCCGTGCCGGACAGTCCGCGCGGCCTTTGCGGACAGTCCGCCTCACCTGGTCGGACAGTCCGCCAGTGCGTGTCAGCTTTGTTCCTTGGTTCGATTCCTCTCTCCTTCTTTCGTGCTTCCGCGTGTGCTTCAAGGAATCGTTCCTAAGACTTGAGGTTGATCCATAACCTTGTTGTCTTGGCGGTTGGTGCGTGACTCGATCCATCGCTCGTGTGTGACTGGGATTTGTCTAGGATATAGGCCGGGTTCTTTGAGAAGAATTTTTACCGGCTCCTATTCACTCCCCCCCTCTCTAGTCGCCATCCGATCCTTTAGTTGGTATCAGAGCTTGGTGTCGGATTCTTTGTGACTTTGACAAGTCTTGAATCCTAAGATGGTGTACGTTGAGCGGGGCGGTCCGCCGCACTTCGGTGGGAAGGATTACCACAAGTGGGCGGCTTGTTTGATGATCTTTCTTCGTGGCAAGTTGTTGGATTTCATTGTGCTTGACAAGACCTATGCTATTCCGGCTGAGATCCACACTCTTATGGTGATCGATGCCGGTGCTAAGGCCAAGTATGAGGCAAATGCAAAAGCCGTTGATCACTTGGTTCGAAGCTTGTGTGATCCTGAGTTTGAGCGTGTTCGCCATTTGAATCTTGCTTGGCAAATTTGGGAGAAGTTGTTGGTTGCTCACGGTGGTGATAACCATGTGAAGGCTCGCCTCTTTGTTTCTTACCGGATGCAATATGAGAACATTACTCAACTTCCTGGTGAGGACATTGATGCGATGTTTCAAAGGTTCCCCGCCATCGTGAACAACATGAAGGCCAATGTTGAGGATTATCCTTACACTGAGCATGATCAAGCTTTGAAGCTCTTGCATATCTTGGACCCAAATGTTTGGGGTGCTAAGGTTGAGGCCATCAAGGAGTCCGGGCAATATTTGACCATTGAGTTGGATGACCTCTTTTCTAAGCTCAAGTCGGCTGAGCTTGACAGGAAGTTGCAATCCAAGCATGAGGGCTCGACTGTCCATAGTCTTGCTCTTGTGGGCGGATCAAAGGGCAAAGCTAACCCTTCCTGTCGACAGTTTTCCTTGTCTACTCTTATGTCTATTCCAGATGAGGAGTTTGATGTGCTGGGAGAGGAGGAGCTGGCCTTGCTCTCAAGGAGGTTTGATCGACTACATGAGAGCCGGAGGAATGCAAGGCGGAGCTCGGGGACATGCTACAAGTGTGGCAAGCGTGGACATTTCATCACCGAGTGCCCGGAAGCGGAGGAGAACAAGTACAAGATGGGCGAGTACAAGGCGCACCCGAGGCGTGAAGACAAGTACTCCTCCAAGGGCAAGCACTTCAGCAAGTCCAAGAGCAAGGACAAGGACAAGCGATGACTGAGCAAAGGAGGCTACAAAAAGGACAAGTCAAGATCCATGGTGGCAGGTGCAAGCGACGTTGACTCAAGCTCAAGCGACGCGCAGTCAAGCTCAAGTAGTGAAGATGAAGACGCCGGGAGGTGCAAAGGCAAGAAGAGTGCAAGACGGAACCTCAGTGGATTGAGCTGTGTGGCGCTTGAAGGCTTTTGTGGCATGGCCCATAGCTCAAGCAGAAAGAAGAGCGAGAAGGAAGACAGCGACTCCGACTCGGAGGATGAGGTAAATCGTGACCCCGACTCTTTGCTTGCTGAGATCACTAGGTTGAATGGCTTGATTGACAACTGTGATAGTGTGCTAAGAGATGCCAAAAAGATGAGGAAAGAACTTAGGGCTCAACTTGAGAATGCTAGTGAGAAAGTAGGAGAGTTAGAGTCTAAATTGCTTGAATTGAAACTTGAGAATGACTTTTTGAAACTTATTCCTACCATTTCTGATGATGTTGAATGTTCTGAGTGTAATGCATGGTTGAATGAGATCAAGTTGCTTAATGAGAAGAATGCTTCCACTTTGGCTAAACTAGATGCTCTTAGGACTGAGCATGATGAGCTTAAGGCTAGACCCACTTTGCTTGGTGCTTGTAAATCATGTCCTACTATGCATGCTAAGCTTGTTGATGTTCGTTCTACCATTAGCACTTTAGAAGCTTCTTTGAAATCTCCTGTTGTCAATGCATGCACTAGCTGTGATGAAGTTACTTTGGCAATCTTGAACTTACTTCTCATTTGGATGTCATCTATGAGGAGAATGATTATTTGAGGAAGGTGTTGGGCTGGTTGTCTGGGCAGGAACCTCAATTGAAAATAATGATTGAGGAGTTAAAGAGAGCGGATGGTTGTGGTTTGGGTTTTGAGAAGTTGGGTGAGAAAGTGGGAGAAAACAGTGGGGAGAGTGTGTATGAGAAGTGTGTTGAGTCTAACCCCGAGTTTGAGGTGATCGGAGACATCCAAGTCCCACTTCCAAAAGCACCCAAGAACTCTTTCACACCAAAGCCCAACCATCTTTGCAACAAGCTTGACACAACCCAAGATCCACCCAAATTCCACCTAATACAAATGACTTCCAGAAACCGGTGAAGTTTGTGAGTGACAAGGGTGTGAAACCTAGAGAGAAGCCAGAGCCAAAACCAAAACCTATCCCTTTCAGGTGTGAGTATTGTGGCAAGGAGAGGCATCTAGCAGAGTTTTGCTACAAGAGGAAGAGGGATGAGAGGCTTGCTAGGGAGCAAGCAAACCAGGACAAGTATCGCCAGTCTCATGGTATTCCTGAGCCTAGAGTGCAGCTTCCACGAGGTGTGAGAAGTGCGAGGAGTGTTGGCAGAGTTGGAGCTCAGGGTGGTAGGTTCCCACAGAGAGGTGCTGGTGAGAGGTTTGGTCGGGCTCGTGGTGGTTTTGCTGAACCCCCCCTACTCGTCCTCAATACGAGTTTAGGGGAGATGATCGCAACTTTAGAATCAAGAGGAACTACAGACCACGTTTTCCCCCTCGTGGTGCTCGTACCCCTTCCATGGGACATGGGAAGTTTGGTGGCAAGGGAATGATGATTGCTAACCCCTCTTTTGAGCAGATGGCTCGACACTGGTTCAACTTTCTTTGTGCTAACCCCAGTGTCGAGTCGTTAGCTCATTCTCGTTCTTATTTCTGGCTACAGGCAGGAGGCTTGGAGAACATTTGGTTGATCGACTCCGGATGTTCCCGACACATGACCGGAGATAAGAAGTGGTTCTCCAGCCTCACCCTAGTGAAGGAAAAGATGCACATCACTTTTGGGGACAACGGACGAGGAAGGGTGATTTCTGAGGGTGTAGTGCATGTGAGTGACAAGGTAACGTTGAAGAGGGTTGCTCTTGTGAAGTCTTTGGGTTTCAATTTGCTTTCGGTTTCTCAGTTGCTTGATGAGAGCTTTGAGGTGCGTTTCAAGTCTGGTGAGTCTCGTTTGCTAGATTCTCGAGGTGATCTTCTTTGTATGATCATCCCCGAGGGTCAGTTTTTCAGGGCTGATTTCTATCGTTCTTTGGGTCCTGCTCGTTGTTTGATGGCCGGTCCTTCTAGTGATTTGTGGAAATGGCATAGGTGGTTGAATCACTTGAGCTTTGATTTGGTTTCCCGCTTGAGTGGTCTTGACCTTGACCGAGGATTGCCTAGGTTGAAGTTTGAGATGGATTTGGTTTGTGCTCTGTGTAGGAATGGAAAGATGGTAGCCACTCCCCATCCACCCCTGACCAATGTCATGACCGAGCGTCCGACAGAGCTGTTGCATATGGACCTTGTTGGGCCAGCTCGTGTTCGCTCGGTGGGTGGGAAGTGGTATGTCCTTGTTGTGGTGGATGATTACTCTCGCTATGCCTGGGTGTTTTTCTTGGAAGACAAGAGTGAGACATTTGGTTTTATTTGAGATCTGATCGTGAGGTTGAAAAATGAGAGGCATGTGAATGCCATTCGAGCTATCCGTAGTGATAATGGCTCAGAGTTCAAGAACTCTCGTTTTGATGCCTTCTGTCATGATCTAGGTCTTGAACATCAGTATTCGACCCCTTATGTGCCCCCTCAAAATGGAGTCGTGGAAAGGAAAAATTGGACTCTTTGTGAAATGGCTGGGACAATGCTCGATGAGCACAGGACTCCTAGGAGGTATTGGGCCGAGGCGGTCAATACGGCTTGTCATGTCTCCAACAGGATTTTATTGCAAGCTTTCAAGAGGAAGACCTGTTATGAGCTTATGCACGGTCGGGCACCCAAGGTGAGTCATTTCCGAGTCTTTGGATGCAAGTGCTTTATTCTTAAGAAGGGAAAACTCGACAAGTTTGAGGCTAGGTCTAGTGATGGGATTTTCTTTGGATATGCTAATCATTCTAGAGCCTATAGGGTGCTTAACCTTGAGACTAACAAAATCATGGAGACTTGCGAGGTAACCTTCGACGAGACAATGCCATGTACCTATTTTGGCTTTGAGTGTGTAGGTGATGAAGAGATGGCTGAGGACCTATTTGAAGAGGAGAAGGATGAAGCTGGAGATGATGATGGAGAGAACCATGCGCCTGAAGCTAAGTGTGTTCCCGCTACTTCCCCTACGACCACTACGGAGGGTGGACCGTCTACTTCATGGACAACGACGGTGCGACAAGAGGATCAAGCGAGAGAAGATGAAGTTGAGGGGGAGGTAGTCTCAAGGCGTGAGGCTCCCCGCGGATTCAAGAAGTGCATCCCCTATCAAAGATCATTGGGGACATCGACGAACGTACTATGCGGTCAAGGTCCAGAAATTCCTCTCATTTCGCTCATGCTGCATTTGTTGCCACTTTTGAGCCCAAGGACATTGGACACGCTTTATCTAACGCAAACTGGGTCAATTCTATGCATGAGGAGTTGGAAAATTTTGAGAGGAACCAGGTGTGGGAGTTAGTTGAACCACCTCCAAATTGCCATCCTATAGGAACCAAATGGGTTTGGAAGAACAAAGAGGGAGAGAATGGGATGGTTGTGAGGAACAAGTCCAGACTTGTTGCTCAGGGATATAGTCAGAAGGAGGGGATCGACTATGAGGAGACCTTTGCTCCTGTGGCCCGTCTTGAGGCAATTCGAATCCTTCTAGCCTTTACCATGGCTAAAGGGATCAAGTTGTTTCAAATGGATGTGAAGAGTGCTTTTCTGAATGGGGTCATAGAGGAGGAGGTGTATGTGAAGCAGCCATCGGGGTTCGAGAGTGAGAAGTATCCACACAGGGTGTACAGGTTGAAAAGGGCTCTGTATTGATTGTAACAGGCACCCCGGGCTTGGTATGGGAGATTAAGAGGTTTTCTGGTGAGCAGAGGGTTTGTGATGGGTACCGTGGATAGGACCTTGTTTCTCCTCAAGCATGGGAATGACTTGTTGATTGTGAAGATATACGTGGATGATATTGTCTTTGGTGGCTCGTCACATAACCTTGTTGCCAAGTTATCAGATGAGATGAGCAGGGAATTCGAGATGAGCATGATGGGTGAGTTGCAGTACTTTCTCGGGTTGCAGATCAAGCAAGTGAAGGATGGAACATTTGTACATCAGACCAAGTACACGAAAGACATGTTGAGGAAGTTCCAGATGCAAGATGTGAAGCCTATGTCGACACCCATGGGGAGTACGACTACTTTGGATGCGGACGAGGATGGAGAACTAGTGGACCAGCGAGAGTACCGGAGCATGATCAGCTCCCTCCTCTACTTACGTGCACGGTTCAGTTCAGTGTGTGTCTGTGCGCTCGTTTTCAGGCTTCACCGAGGACATCACATTGGCAGGCCGTCAAGAGGATCTTCAGGTACCTACAGTCTGCTCCTGGTCTTGGCCTTTGGTATTCTTCCTCCTCGACTCTTTCTCTTCATGGTTTTTCTGATGCGGTTTTTGCTAGTTGTCGAGTCGAGAGGAAGTCTACTTCTGGTTCTTGTCAGTTTCTTGGGTCCTCATTGGTTTCGTGGTCTTCCCGCAAGCAGTCTAGTGTAGCTCAGTCTACCACCGAGGTAGAGTATGTTGCAGCCGCGAGTTGCTTTTCCCAGCTGTTGTGGATTTCATACACTTTGAGAGACTTTGGTGAGAAGTGCACCCAGATCCCACTTCTTTGTGATAGCACCTGTGCCATAAGCATAGCGAAAAACCCAGTGCTTTACTCCAGAACCAAACACATAGAAGTGAGATACCATTTCTTGAGAGACAATGTGGAGAAAGAGACCATTGTATTGAGTCGTGTCCCTACCCAAGATCAGCTTGCAGACATCTTTTCAAAGCCTCTCGACCAAGCTACATTTGCGCGCTTGCGGGGGGAACTTGGGGTTTGTTGCCCTTTCTAGTTGATTCTTGGGGGATTCCCTTTTGTACCATATGTATCATATCATGTTTACTTTGATGTATGTACATGCTTTGCTTGATGTATAAACCATGGTAGGATAGACATCTTGTTATATGTCATGTTGCATTTGTATCATATTGCATTTTAGGATGATGAGCTTCTTTCATATGCCTTATTTGAGTTTCTTTGGCAACTTGTGAGATATTGGTCATGTGTGTGGAGAAATGGCTATGTGAGGCTATGCTCTTGGAATATTTGAGATATATGTGTTGTGAGATAGCCCTTTTTGAATCAAATGCTATTCTTGACTAAATTTGATGAAATGAGCTCCACTCATGTGTAGTAGTATCCATGTCGCGTTTTGGTCTAAATGTGCTTTCTATGCTTAGATTGTGCTTGGATGTCTTTTTCTTGCATTTGGGCCAAAGGCCGATATCATTGTGAATGTTTAGCCTATGTTGCATTCATGGGGGAGCATAAGCTTCTTTTTGCCGCAAAGGCACTTCATGTACCATGAAATGAATTAATCTTGAAAAGAAGTGTGTATGCTTGAAAAATGCTCTATCCACCATGTTTATGCTTACATGTCTTATCTTTTACACATGGGTGCAAAACATGTTTCATGATGTTCACCAGTGGAGAAGTCTCCCCGAAGTGGACACATGGCTCATGGGCTTTAACATGACATGCATTGCTTTATGGGTGTTTGCAACGATCTTTTGTTGAGAAATGGATATCCTTGTATGATCTCTGGATGATATGCATGTTTTTGGCTAGAATATGACATGGATAGGCCTTTACATTTGAAGTGAGCTATCTTTTGATAAAACTGCTCAAATCTGAAAATTTGCTTTGTCACATGACTATATTTTCATATATTACTTGTGGCAATGCTTTGACTATGTTATGATCCATATATGTGCTCTTTGTCTCACTTCTAGCCTTTGACACTAGGTTTGGCCTATTTGAGAAGCTCATGTAGATGTTTATATGCTTTGTTTTACATTCCTGCATTTTCACCTTGATTCATACATTGTCAACAAGGGGGAGAAGAGGTGAGCTTAATGCAAATTCAGAAGAGGTGAGCTCAAATTTGGAAGGTTGCATCCACATGTTCAGGGGGAGCATGCATTTGTTCAGGGGGAGCTTTCTTGCTGTTTTCAGTGTGGAGTTTGTGCTTTGCTCGGCTTGTGACCTTTCTTTGCCTTTCTTTGGTTTTGGTCATGAGTTGCTCTTCTTTGTTTTTCTTTCTTCTTACTTTTTTATCTGAATTTCATTTCGCGTTGTGTGTTGTCAATGCACACATCAAGGGGGAGATTGAGGACCAGGAGCGTCCCGGTGGTCAGTGGATGACCGCTCCTCAGTGATGAGTGATTGACAACAGGTGTTGGACTGACTCTTGGCTCGGTGCGCAGGTGTAAGCTGCGGCCTAGTTCGTGTTGTTGCAGGTGAAGAAAGGGCGTGAAAGGTCTTCAGCCTTGAGGGGCCTCCGGGAGATGGAGAGACAAGTAGGCTCAGTTCGAGGGACCCGGTGGACGGCAAGACTAGGTGCGGGCCACATGGTGGCGAGACGAGCAAGACGAAGTCACGGACGATCGAGTCGGTGCACGGTGGCGGTCGAGTCAAGAGGCTTGGCGGGAGGCCGGGCCGAGCACGTGGGGTTTGGTGGTTTGCCCACAAAACCATCGGAGGACGGTTTCTTGGTTTGGGCCTCAAAAACAAGTCTGAAGGCCCAACGCGACGGAGACGGGATCCGGGCGTGTCGGGAAGCTTCGGAGCGGAGGACACACGGCGGGATCGCATGGCTTGCGTCGGGAGGACGCGGGGTGCGGCAAAGGCGTGGCCGTCCGATGGCAAGACCCACAAATATTACATAAATGCCCCTGTGTGGGTTGTATTGCCAGTAGTTGAGTTAGGGGTAGTCGAGTCATTTACCACACCGACGGGACCCGATATATAAGCCATGAGTGTGAGTAAATGGCTCTCTCTCTCTCGGCGACTTAGGGTTTCATTTCCTCCCTCCCATTTCTCTTTTTCCTGGACTATTTTCTTCTCCATTTTCTTTAGGCTAGCATGAGAGCTTCATGAGAGATTTGTTGAGAGGGATGGATTCTTGGGCGGCATGCTAGACCTTGTGAATCTTTCCTCGTTTGTATAGAAGATTCGACGTTGTGAATTTCGTGGTCTTTTTCGTGCTTGTTTTTTGTGCCTTTGCTCTTGGTGTGGTTCTGCGGATTTGAGTGGGTTTCTCCCCGGATTTCTTTGAGGGAAACATGGATAGATGTCTTGTGCATCTTTGGGATTGATCTTGTGCCCTCAAACGCCGGGAAACCACTTCGATTCAAGGATTCTCGTTCGGAGCTCTAGTTTTTGGTGGTGTTCAAAGGATCCGCAATTCCCGGTGATTTAGGAAGTTAGGAGACGAAATTTTTGGGGTATAGCTTCCTTGGTTGATGCTTTTCATGTCCCCAAACTCTTGTCTCAACAGCTTCTACCGTTTGGGAGATCCGGTGATGGATTGGAGGGATTGACCTTCGAGGTCGGGCTGTTTTCAGTTCTGTCCGTAGGGCGCGGACAGTCCGCGTGCTGGTGGCGGACGGTCCGCGACGTGCATGTTCGTTGCGTGTTCTTCGTGTTCTTGCTCAGCTTCTCTTTCGATCCGTTGTGTTTTCGAGTTTTAGTTGGGTGAAGTTTCGGACGGTCCGCCTGTGCCGGGCTCACAGTCCGCGGGTGCCTCGCGGACAGTCCGCGTGCTCCCCGTGGACGGTCTGTTTTTCGGGGTTCGCTACTGGAGGTTCTGTTGGATTTAACGGATGGTCCGCGGCTCTAGGCCAGACGGTCCGCGATACCCTGCCGGACAGTCCGCGCGGCCTTTGGGGATAGTCCGCCTCACCTGGTCGGACAGTCCGCCAGTGCCTGTCAGCTTTGTTCCTTGGTTCGATTCCTCTATCCTTCTTTCGTGCTTTTGCGTGTGCTTCAAGGAATCGTTCCTAAGACTTGAGGTTGATCCATAACCTTGTTGTCTTGGCGGTTAATGTGTGACTCGATCCATCGCTCGTGTGTGATTGGGATTTGTCTAGGATATAGGTCGGGTTCTTTGAGAAGAATTTTTACCGGCTCCTATTCACTCCCCCCTCTCTAGTCGCCATCTGATCCTTCAGTAGGTGAGTGCACAGGCTCGTAGCATGTCCTCCAAAACCTGGTTAACTCTCTCTGTCTGCCCATCTATCTGTGGGTGGAAAGCTGTGCTGTAGTTGAGATGGTGCCCATGAGCTTGTGGAAGCTCCGCCAGAACTTGGCAACAAACTGCGGTCAGCGGTCGGACACAATACTCTTGGGTGCTCCGTGTAACCTCAAAATATGCTCAACATACAAGTTGCCAAGTGCTCTGTCCCAAAGGTCACCTTCACCGGCACGAAGTGCGCCACCTTGGTCAGTCGGTCCACTATGACCCAAATCGAATCATTCCCCTTTGGTGTCCGGGGAAGTCCCACTACGAAGTCCATGGAGATGTCCTCCCATTTCCAAACTGGAATTTCCAACGGCTTAAGCAACCCTGTGGGTTTCTGGTGCTCGATCTTCACTCTGCTACAGGTGTCGCAACAGGCCACGTAGTGAGCTATATCTCTCCTGATGTCTTTCCACCAGTACCTAGTCTTCAAATCCTTGTACATCTTTGTGCTGCCTGGTGGATCGAGTACCTCGAATCGTGAGCTTCTTTCATGATCTGCCCTAGGAGTGCCTTGTCTTGAGGTACACAGATCCGTTCTTTCAGCCACACGGTGCCTTTCTCATCCACGCGGTAATCCTCTGCTTTACCTTCCTTCATTAGTTCCCGCAAAACTTTGATCTCTGCACTCGACTTCTGCGCTGTTCGGATTCGTTCCTCCAGGTCGTAGGTCACTCGCAGTTCGTTGACTTGGCCATGGTCCACAATTTCGATCCTCATCTTCTCTAGCTCTTCATGTAGGGCGGGTTTCTCTGCTCGCACCATAAGGTTGTTGCAATATGTTTTCCGGCTCAGTGCATCTGCCACAACGTTAGCTTTGCCTGGGTGGTAGTTGATCTCGACGTCGTAGTCCTTGATCAGCTCTAACCATCTCCTCCGCCTCATGTTCAACTCTGTTTGGGTGAAGAAGTACTTCAAGCTCTTGTGGTCGGAGAACAACTCACACTTGTTCCCTATCCGGTAGTGTCTCCAGATCTTGAGTGCGTGCACAACAGCTGCCAACTCCAAGTCGTGTGTCGGGTAGTTTTCCTCGTGTTTCTTCAGCTGCCTGGATGCATAAGCCACAACTTTCCCTTCCTGCATCAGGACACAACCAAGTCCTTGCTTTGAAGTGTCACAGTAGACCACAAAGTCCTTCTTGAGGTCCGGCAAAGTAAGCAACTCTGTCATTAGCTTGACGATCTTGGAGAAGTTCTCAATGAACCTTCAGTAGTAACCTGCCAACCCAAGGAAGCTTCTGACGTCTGTCATGTTCAACGGCTGTTCCCACTTGGTAACTGACTCGACCTTGGATGGATCCACAGCTATCCCCTCTGCTGACAACACGTGTCCCAAAAACGCGACCTTCTCCATCCAGAACTCGCACTTGCTGAACTTGGCGTACAGTTTCTGCTATCTCAGCCTTTCTAGCACGACCCTCAGGTGCTCCTCGTGCTTCTCTGTAGTCTCAGAGTAGATCAGGATATCGTCGATAAACACCACCACAAACCTGTCTAACTCTTCCATGAAGACTTTGTTCATCAAGTTCATGAAGTAAGCAGGGGCGTTGGTCAACGCAAAAGAAACCACCACGAACTCGTACAAGCCATATCGTGTGGTAAAAGCTGTCTTAGGAATATCTTGCTCTCGGATCTTCATCTGGTGGTAACCTGACCTCAGATCAATCTTGGAGAAGAACTTTGCTTTCTTGAGCCTATCCAACAGGTCCTCGATTCTGGGAGTGGGTACTTATTCTTGATCGTCATCGAGTTTAGTGTGCGGTAGTCTATGCACATCCTCTTGGTGCCGTCTTTCTTCTCCACGAAGAGCACAGGTGAACCCCACGGTGAGGCACTCGGCCGAACAAACCCTTGCTCGAGCAGCTTCTTGAGCTATTTCTTCAACTCGTCCAGCTCATCGGACGACATCCGGTATGTGTCGGTGTTTTAGACCGGCAACCCACTAAGGGGAGTACCCGAAGTAGATGAATGTGGCCTCGCCGAGTTCGGTAACTCGAAGGAAGAGATACGTGGCACACAATTTAGACAGGTTCGGGCTACGAGGTGCGTAATACCCTACGTCCTGTATGCTGCGTAGCTCTGGATTGATTGGGTACGATTACAAGATGT
This sequence comes from Cenchrus americanus, assembly GCA_947561735.1. NCBI lineage: Eukaryota > Viridiplantae > Streptophyta > Magnoliopsida > Poales > Poaceae > Cenchrus > Cenchrus americanus. Next base: position 198,794,374 of record OX387242.1, read on the forward strand.
TGCAATCTTATGCCGTGAAATGAGATGATGGAGAGAGGGGTCCCTGCTTCGCCTTATATAGTCCAGGAGGTAGGGTTACAAGTCGGTTCAGGGAGAGAGTACTAGTCGAGTACGTCTAGGAATCCTCCATACAGTGCGGGACATGTACAGCTTCCTAACCGAGTACTTCTCCTCTGTAGTCCTTGTGCTTCATGCCATCAGGTGCCGTGCAGCGCAAGTCAGGTAGTCCCAAGGGCCCACCGAGTAGTCGGTCCTGGTACCCACCGAGGTAGTGGGCCCAGGGAGGTCCATACGACAAGCCCCCGAGTACTTTCTAGTCGAGAAGGATAGCTTCAAGTAGTCTTGACGGCCTTAACGAGTAGTCCTCAAGCGTCCCCGAGTACTACAAGTCAAAAGTCCTCAAGAGTAGTCGAAGCATCCCGAGGCTGGAATGTACTCCCGGTGACTATCCGAACAATCCGAAGTCTTCTCGAGTAGTCCCAAGCGTCCTCGAGTGCCGCTCTTGAAGGTCTTCAATAATGCCCATGTTGTCTTGAAGCCGAAACTGATATGGAAGTGCGATTGCAAAATCGCACTCCATATGGAGTAGCCCCCGAGCCTTAGGTTGAGTTGTAGACTGCGGGGCCGAGGGTCCATACGAAGTTTTGGCAAGAATATCCCGAAACATCCGGAGAAAAAACCGAAGGACACGTGGCACGGAGCCCCCGAGCCTTGAGTCGAGTACTTCCTCTCGAATTGAAGGGTCATCTTGTAGAATGTGTCCTGAGTTGCTCTTGAGTCTTGTCGCTACCCAGGAAGTCGAATAGAAGTAGCGGAGCCCCCGAGGTGAGGCGTGTCGACTAGTAGAAGTTGGTAGGTCACACGCCGCCACTGAGTCAGCCGAGCGCAAACTTATCCATCCGACCGTTGAGGGGCCGCGTTGACTTATAAATAGAAGCCAAAACCCTTAGGGGTTTTCACCCTACGCGAGTTGCGGCCATTCCGAGTAGATCTAGCACGGAATCACCACTAGTGCGCACCGCTGCTATTGAGTAGAGCGTAGATCCAAGTGCGCCGCCGTAGGAAACCACCACAGTAGCCCCCGAGCGAATGCGCGTGAAGACACCGTGCACCTGGAGAATGAAACCGTCAGCGTCGAAGACCACGAAGGCCACCATCGGGAAGAAGAGGGCCCATGAAGAGGCTGCTAGATCTACTGCGGGGACATCACCGCCGGTGTCTCCACCGCGGCCAGATCCGAATCGCGAGTGGAAAAAGTCCAAGGCCAAGACCGAAGACCTGTTAGCCCTTCTCAATAGTGGATTCCTGCGGGAGAAGGAGGTGGATATGTGGAGAGCCGCGGCAGGGGATCCATACCCCATGGAGAAGAACCCGGACGAGATCCCGATGTTCGCCCGGTTCGCGGAGCGCTGACTGTCTCTCCCAGCCAGCGACTTCTTCAAGGGGCTGCTGGGGTACTACGGCATCGAGTACCTCAACCTCAACCCCAACGGTATCTTTCACACCGCCGTCTTTGTACATTTTTGCGAAGCCTTCTTGGGGATCAAGCCCCATTGGATCTTGTTCCGGAAGTTCTTCCGGGTGAAGCCTCAACCCAGCGCCAGCAATCCCCGAGTAGTCGGAGGAGCGGGGATCCAGATGAGGGAGGACGCGGTAGAACAGTACCTCTCCTACAAGTTGATAGATTCCAATCAAGACTAGAAGGCCAACTGGTTCTACATCACGAACCACCACCCGGAGCTGCCGAAGCCCAGTGGGAAGCAGCCCAAGCACCAGCCATGGTGGAACTCGGAGCCGACGATGCAAGAAGGTCTTCAGTTGCCTGAGCTGTTGGCGAAGATAAAGGTGCTGAGGGAAGCAGGGGTGAGGGTGAAGGACCGATTAGGCGACCAAAGAGGGGGGAGTGAATGGGAGCTGATAAAAATTCTTCTCGAGGGAGATTGAAACTCCGACAAGATGAACTCGCTCGGTCGGACCCCCAAAATCACATGCTCCCCACTTCTACCTTCCGTTTGCCAAAACCACGTAGCCACTGGAGTGCTACTGGTGCTAGGAACAAACACTACCAGCAACCTCAACACACACGCACCCACGACAGCGGAAACAACTCGAAAGCCGGCTGTCCAGAGGGGGGCGGTTAGACCGGGTATAGGGGGCGGTTAGACCACCTCCACCAGGCAACCAAGAAATCCTCCGAAACACCTCTTCCGAGCACCAAAACGCACCACGGTTTCACCAACAGAGATCTCTGGTCAGGGCCATGCTAGCTACCGAAAAATCTTGGTGAAAACTAAAACTCCACCCAGGGGCCTAGGGGCGGTTAGACCGGCTACGAGGGGCGGTCTAACCTCCTGTACCCAGCAACAAACTCCAAATAAGAACTCCTAGCAAACAGCACGAGAATGACCCGAAATTTCACCCAGGCGCTCCTCTGATCAAGGCGAACAAACTCACAGAGGAAAATCCGGCGAAAAAGAACTTTGACTCGCAAGACCCGGGGAGGTTAGACCGCCCCCTCCGGGCGGTTAGACCACCTCTCCTAGAAAACGAACCCGCGGGTCAAACCTCAACTTCCTCGCGCCCGATCTCCCGAATCACTCCACGGATTGCGGCGAAACTTCGGGAATAGCCGAGTTACCTCTGGGCAATCTCTACCTCAAAGGAATCGACCCGAAACGCTCACAATCAAGAGGAATCGAAGAAATCGCCAAATCGTCCTCAAAACTCCGCCAACAAAGAGCTCCAGAAATCAACACAAAGAGAGACGGGAAAAACACTTCTCAGCCTTGAGGAACAACGCCGAACTATCTATACATACCATGAAGGTTCGTACAAGATCTAGCTTGCCACCCAAACATCCATCCCTCTCTCTAGATCTCACATGAAGCTCTCAAGCTAGTCCTACGAAAAAACTAGGGAAAAAGGAGAACGAAAATGAAAAAATAAATGAGCTAGGGTTCCAAGAGTTGGCTGCCATCCACCCACTCAAAGAGTATATATGGAGGCACCCAAAAGACTAAACTACCCTTACTTAAAACTAAGGATACAAGCCCCCCGAGGGCGAATTCGGAAGTCTTCAGATTTTCTTCATCGGGCGGATGCTCGGCGACCGCACCGTGCTTAGCCTCGACTCAAGCCTTGCGATCCCAACGCATGTCCTCCACTTCGAAGCATCTTGGCGCCGGCGGCCAGGGCGGTCAGACCGCCCCCCCCGGCGGCGGTTAGGCCGGCCGGGCAATCGGCCGGCCCCGGGCGGTCCGACCGCCCCCTCTGGGCGGTTGAACCGGCCGGGGTGGCCGCACCTCCTCGTCGAGTCTTCGGTCTCGGTTTTGTGGCTTAACCGAGTAACCCAGTGGTTTTCTGGTGAACCACTGCAAACCCCGCGAACTCGGTGTAGCCTCCGACAATCTCCACTCATGACTTGGCTCCCACGTAGTCCCGGCTCGACCTTGGTTTTGAGGATCTACCAAGAAACCGTCCACGACTTCATCTTGCTGTTCATGCCACGATGCGGCCCGCACTTCACCCCACTGGCCACCGGGTCCCTCGAACAAAGCCTACTTGTCTTCTCCACACCTGGAGGCCTCACCGGCAACGACCTTTCGCACTTGTTCTTCACCTGCACCAACACGAGTCAAGCCGCAACCTGCACCTGCAATACTTAGCCAAGAATCAGTCCACACAACGTTGTCAATCACTCATCACACAAGGAAGCGACCATCCACCGGTCCTCGAACCACACATGGTCCTCAATCTCCCCCTTGATGAGTGCATTGACAACACCCACATGAAGTAACACAAGAGAAAAGAAAAAGAAAAGAAACAAATAAAAAGAAACCTCAACAAGCGATCGAAAGCCAAAGAAAGGCGAAGAGCAAGATCACTTGAAGAAGACAAGTCTCGGACCCCTTAGGCAAGGGCAACGGATCGACACATCCGAGACAAAACCATGCTCAAACAAAGAGCGCAAACCACCGAACCAAAGCTCGAACACCACAAAGAGCTCCCACTGCACATATGCAAGCCCCCCTGAGCCAAAGCACACTCCCCCTGAGCCAATGCAGGAATGCAACACGGGAATGCAGCAAAGAGCAAAAACTGCTCAACATGCCCACGGCGGTTAGACCGCCTGCACAGGGCGGTTAGACCGCTAGCACCTGATCTGACCGCCTGGGGGCGATTAGACCACCCCAAGAGACCGGCCCTGCACCAAACAGCTCAAAAACTTCCCGAACCAATTGGAACACCTTCCAAACACTCCCAGGTGCCCAAAGCATGCACAAACTTATCCCCCTTGTTGACAATGCATGAATCAAGACAAAATGCGAAAATTTACAACATATAGCTTCTCAGATATACAAAATTCATCACAAGAGGCTACACAAGTCCAAATGAGCAAGTTAGATACTCTACAGGTTCGTAATGACCTTAACTACAAGATCACCAAGTTTCACAACCATTGGACAAGGCTAAAAAGGATTTGAGTAATTTTGCGAAAAGTTACTCTCTCACAAGCAAAAACCTAAACATGAGCAAAACATATCGAAATGGCAAAGCCATACAAACTTCATGCTAGGACAGCCATTCTAATCATAAGACCATCACAAACATCCACAAGCACCTCATGTCATGTCAAAGCCACCGAGCCATGTGCCTACTTCTATGTATGAGACTTCTCATTGGTAGGCATCATGCAACGGTTTAGCACCCAAAGCAAATTAATTTCAGCACATATGACATGGGAGCACATTTTCCAAGCATTTTGCATTTCATTTTCAGATTTATGAATGGTACATGAAATGTCTTTGCGACAAAAATGAACTTATGCTCCTCCACAAGATGAAGCAAGAGGGCTAAACATTCATGATGGCAAATGAGCCTTTGGCCCCATATGATCAATAAACTTGCTATCCAACCACAAATTAAGCATAGCAAAGCCACTAAAACATGTCAAGATCATATAAAGGTGTTTACACATGAGAGAGCATATATGTGACATTTTTCAATAATATAGCCATCAACCATGGATCATTCATCAAGATTATCAAGAGCTAAGCCAAACTAACCATAGCATACCAAACAAGCTCACAAAAACATATATAGCATCCCATGGTGAACAATGTATACAGAAGCTTTTCCCATCCAATGCATATGATACAAAATGCATGCAATCTAAGATACAAGGATGCCTATACATCATGTTACATATGCCATGCCAAATGCAAGAAATGCACAAAGCAAACTATACATATGCTACAAAAGAGCTCCCACACACCCAACTCAAGAAATCAAACACACACCAAGTTCCCCCCGCAAACGAGTGAAAGTTGCTTGATCTAGGGGTTTGGTGAAAATATCGGCTAGTTGGTCATGTGTGGGTACATGGATCAAAGCTATCTTTCCTTTCTCTACGTTGTCTTTCAAGAAATGATACCTCACTTCTATGTGCTTGGTTTTGGAATGGAGCACTGGCTTCTTTGCAACGCTTATGGCACTGGTGCTATCACATTGAAGTAGGACATGGGTATACTCCTCACCAAAGTCACTCATGGTGTATGAAATCCAAAGGAGCTGAGAGCAAAAACTAGCAGCAGCAACATACTCTATCTCGGTAGTAGATTGAGCAACACTCGACTGTTTGCGGGAGGACCAAGACACCAAAGAAGAACCTAAAAACTAGCAAGTCCCAGAAGTGGACTTCCTATCCAACCGACATCCGGCAAAATCCGCGTCTGAAAAACCATGAAGCGCGAAAGAGGAGGATGCGGAGTACCAAAGGTTGAAGTCGGGAGTGTGACGCAAGTACCTGAAAATTCGCTTCCCCCGCTTGCCGATGCGAAGTCCTCGGGGACGCTTGAAAACGAGCGCACAAACACACCGAGAACTGTATGTCCGGCCTCGTTGCCGTCAAGTAGAGGAGTGACCCGATCATGCTCCGGTACTCCTTCTGGTCCATGTGTTCACCTTCCTCGTCCGCATCAAGAGCTGTAGTCGTACTCATCGGCGTCGTCATAGCCTTGGAATCCTCCATCTTGAACTTCCGCACAATGTCCTTGGTGTACTTAGCACGGTGCACAAATGTTCCTTCCTTTGATTGCTTGATTTGTAGCCTGAGGAAGAACTGCAACTCGCCCATCATGCTCATCTCAAATTCCCTGCTCATATCCTCTGCAAACCTTGCAACAAGAGAGTTAGACGAGCCACCAAAGACTATATCATCCACGTACACCTTCACAATCAAGATATCTCTGCCCGGCCTCAGCAAAAACAAGGTCTGATCGACCTTCCCCATCTCAAAACCTCTCTCAAACCAGAACCCCCTCAACCTGCCATACCAAGCTCTAGACGCCTACTTCAACCCATACAGCGCCTTCCTCAACTTGTACACCCGGTGGGGGTACTTCTCACTCTCAAACCCCGGAGGTTGCCTCACATACACTTCTTCCTCCAACACACCATTCAGAAAAGCACTCTTCACATCCATTTGGTGCAACTTGAACCCTTTAGCCACGGAAAAGGCTAGATGGATTCTAATCGCCTCCAAACAGGCTACGGGAACAAAGGTCTCCTCGTAGTCGATCCCCTTCTTCTGACTGAACCCCTGAGCAACAAGCCTCGACTTGTTCCTCACAACCTCACCTTTCTCTCCCTCTTTGTTCTTCCACACCCACTTTGTACCAATCGGCTTACACCCTGGGGAGGGTCAACCAACACCCAAACCTGATTCCTCTCAAAGTTCTCCAACTCCTCATGCATCGAATTAACCCAATTGTGATCAGATAGTGCGTTTCCAATGTCTTTGGGCTCAAAAGTAGCAACAAATGCAGCATGAGCGAAATGAGAATTGTTTCGAACTCTCAACCGTGTAGTGCGTTCGTTCATGTCGCCGACGATCCTCGAAGCTGGGTGATCCACTTGTACTCGTCGGGGAGGTTCTTGCCTCGATGCTACCTCCCCCCTCAACATCAGCTTCTCCTCGTTCTTGATTTGTCGTCGTAGGTGTAGGAGAGGGTCCATCCACCACCATAGTCGAAGTAGTGGATACATGTTCAGCCGGGGGTACTGCACCGCCATCTTCATCGTCTCCATGTTCATGCTCCTCCTCCTGAAAGATCTCCTCGCCAAGCTCATCATCACTTGCACACTCAAAGACAAGCTGACTACGTGGCTCTGTCTCGTCGAATGTTACCTCGCAAGTCTCCACGATTTGGTTAGTTTCAAGATTAAGCACACGATATGCTCTAGAATGAGATGCATAACCAAAGAAAATACCATCGACAGACCTAGCCTCAAACTTATCCAACTTCCTGCCTTTCTTCAGAATGAAACACTTGCAACCACAGACATGGAAGTGACTCACCTTGGGTGTGCGACCATTCATCAACTCATAACATGTTTTCTTCTTGTGCACTCTGAGGTAGATCCTTTTTGACACATAGCATGCGGTATTCACCGCCTCAGCCAGCTCATCGGACGACATCCGGTATGTGTCGGTGTTTTAGACCGGCAACCCACTAAGGGGAGTACCCGAAGTAGATGAATGTGGCCTCGCCGAGTTCGGTAACTCGAAGGAAGAGATACGTGGCACACAATTTAGACAGGTTCGGGCTGCGAGGTGCGTAATACCCTACGTCCTGTATGCTGCGTAGCTCTGGATTGATTGGGTACGATTACAAGATGTTGCAATCTTATGCCGTGAGATGAGATGATGGAGAGAGGGGTCCCTGCTTCGCCTTATATAGTCCAGGAGGTAGGGTTACAAGTCGGTTCAGGGAGAGAGTACTAGTCGAGTACGTCTAGGAATCCTCCATACAGTGCGGGACATGTACAGCTTCCTAACCGAGTACTTCTCCTCTGTAGTCCTTGTGCTTCATGCCATCAGGTGCCGTGCAGCGCGAGTCAGGTAGTCCCAAGGGCCCACCGAGTAGTCGGTCCTGGTACCCACCGAGGTAGTGGGCCCAGGGAGGTCCATACGACAAGCCCCCGAGTACTTTCTAGTCGAGAAGGATAGCTTCAAGTAGTCTTGACGGCCTTAACGAGTAGTCCTCAAGCGTCCCCGAGTACTACAAGTCAAAAGTCCTCAAGAGTAGTCGAAGCATCCCGAGGCTGGAATGTACTCCAGCTGACATCTGAACAATCCTGAAGTCTTCTCGAGTAGTCCCAAGCGTCCTCGAGTGCCGCTCTTGAAGGTCTTCAATAATGCCCATGTTGTCTTGAAGCCGAAACTGATATGGAAGTGCGATTGCAAAATCGCACTCCATATGGAGTAGCCCCCGAGCCTTAGGTTGAGTTGTAGACTCTGGCTGAGGGTCCATCTGAAGTTTTGGCAAGAATATCCCGAAACATCCGGAGAAAAAACCGAAGGACACGTGGCACGGAGCCCCCGAGCCTTGAGTCGAGTACTTCCTCTCGAATTGAAGGGTCATCTTGTAGAATGTGTCCTGAGTTGCTCTTGAGTCTTGTCGCTACCCAGGAAGTCGAATAGAAGTAGCGGAGCCCCCGAGGTGAGGCGTGTCGACTAGTAGAAGTTGGTAGGTCACACGCCGCCACTGAGTCAGCCGAGCGCAAACTTATCCATCCGACCGTTGAGGGGCCGCGTTGACTTATAAATAGAAGCCAAAACCCTTAGGGGTTTTCACCCTACGCAGCTGCAGCCATTCCGAGTAGATCTAGCCTGGAATCACCACTAGTGCGCACCGCTGCTATTGAGTAGAGCGTAGATCCAAGTGCGCCGCCGTAGGAAACCACCACAGTAGCCCCCGAGCGAATGCGCGTGAAGACACCGTGCACCTGGAGAATGAAACCGTCACCGTCGAAGACCACGAAGGCCACCATCGGGAAGAAGAGGGCCCATGAAGAGGCTGCTAGATCTACTGCGGGGACATCACTGCCGGTGTCTCCACCGCGGCCAGATCCGAATCGCGAGTGGAAAAAGTCCAAGGCCAAGACCGAAGACCTGTTAGCCCTTCTCAATAGTGGATTCCTGCGGGAGAAGGAGGTGGATATGTGGAGAGCCGCGGCAGGGGATCCATACCCCATGGAGAAGAACCCGGACGAGATCCCGATGTTCGCCCGGTTCGCGGAGCGCTGACTGTCTCTCCCAGCCAGCGACTTCTTCAAGGGGCTGCTGGGGTACTACGGCATCGAGTACCTCAACCTCAACCCCAACGGTATCTTTCACACCGCCGTCTTTGTACATTTTTGCGAAGCCTTCTTGGGGATCAAGCCCCATTGGATCTTGTTCCGGAAGTTCTTCTGGGTGAAGCCTCAACCCAGCGCCAGCAATCCCCGAGTAGTCGGAGGAGCGGGGATCCAGATGAGGGAGGACGCGGTAGAACAGTACCTCTCCTACAAGTTGATAGATTCCAATCAAGACTAGAAGGCCAACTGGTTCTACATCACGAACCACCACCCGGAGCTGCCGAAGCCCAGTGGGAAGCAGCCCAAGCACCAGCCATGGTGGAACTCGGAGCCGACGATGCAAGAAGGTCTTCAGTTGCCTGAGCTGTTGGCGAAGATAAAGGTGCTGAGGGAAGCAGGGGTGAGGGTGAAGGACCGATTAGGCGACCAAAGAGGGGGGAGTGAATGGGAGCTGATAAAAATTCTTCTCGAGGGAGATTGAAACTCCGACAAGATGAACTCGCTCGGTCGGACCCCCAAAATCACATGCTCCCCACTTCTACCTTCCGTTTGCCAAAACCACGTAGCCACTGGAGTGCTACTGGTGCTAGGAACAAACACTACCAGCAACCTCAACACACACACACCCACGACAGCGGAAACAACTCGAAAGCCGGCTGTCCAGAGGGGGGCGGTTAGACCGGGTATAGGGGGCGGTTAGACCGCCTCCACCAGGCAACCAAGAAATCCTCCGAAACACCTCTTCCGAGCACCAAAACGCACCACGGTTTCACCAACAGAGATCTCTGGTCAGGGCCATGCTAGCTACCGAAAAATCTTGGTGAAAACTAAAACTCCACCCAGGGGCCTAGGGGCGGTTAGACCGGCTACGAGGGGCGGTCTAACCTCCTGTACCCAGCAACAAACTCCAAATAAGAACTCCTAGCAAACAGCACGAGAATGACCCGAAATTTCACCCAGGCGCTCCTCTGATCAAGGCGAACAAACTCACAGAGGAAAATCCGGCGAAAAAGAACTTTGACCTGCAAGACCCAGGGAGGTTAGACCGCCCCCTCCAGGCGGTTAGACCACCTCTCCTAGAAAACGAACCCGCGGGTCAAACCTCAACTTCCTCGCGCCCGATCTCCCGAATCACTCCACGGATTGCAGCGAAACTTCGGGAATAGCTGAGTTACCTCCTGGGCAATCTCTACCTCAAAGGAATCGACCCGAAACGCTCACAATCAAGAGGAATCGAAGAAATCGCCAAATCGTCCTCAAAACTCCGCCAACAAAGAGCTCCAGAAATCAACACAAAGAGAGACGGGAAAAACACTTCTCAGCCTTGAGGAACAACGCCGAACTATCTATACATACCATGAAGGTTCGTACAAGATCTAGCTTGCCACCCAAACATCCATCCCTCTCTCTAGATCTCACATGAAGCTCTCAAGCTAGTCCTACGAAAAAACTAGGGAAAAAGGAGAACGAAAATGAAAAAATAAATGAGCTAGGGTTCCAAGAGTTGGCTGCCATCCACCCACTCAAAGAGTATATATGGAGGCACCCAAAAGACTAAACTACCCTTACTTAAAACTAAGGATACAAGCCCCCCGAGGGCGAGTCGGAAGTCTTCGATTTTCTTCATCGGGCGGATGCTCGGCGACCGCACCGTGCTTAGCCTCGACGCAAGCCTTGCGATCCCAACGCATGTCCTCCACTTCGAAGCATCTTGGCGCCGGCGGCCAGGGCGGTCAGACCGCCCCCCCGGGGCAGTTAGACCGGCCCGGGCAATCTGACCGGCCCCAGGCGGTCTGACCGCCCCTCCTGGGCGGTTGAACCGGCCTGGGGTGGCCGCACCTCCTCGTCGAGTCTTCGGTCTCGGTTTTGTGGCTTAACCGAGTAACCCAGTGGTTTTCTGGTGAACCACTGCAAACCCCGCGAACTCGGTGTAGCCTCCGACAATCTCCACTCATGACTTGGCTCCCACGTAGTCCCGGCTCGACCTTGGTTTTGAGGATCTACCAAGAAACCGTCCACGACTTCGTCTTGCTGTTCATGCCACGATGCGGCCCGCACTTCACCCCACTGGCCACCGGTCCCTCGAACAAAGCCTACTTGTCTTCTCCACACACCGGAGGCCTCACCGCAACGACCTTTCGCACTTGTTCTTCACCTGCACCAACACGAGTCAAGCCGCAACCTGCACCTGCAATACTTAGCCAAGAATCAGTCCACACAACGTTGTCAATCACTCATCACACAAGGAAGCGACCATCCACCGGTCCTCGAACCACACATGGTCCTCAATCTCCCCCTTGATGAGTGCATTGACAACACCCACATGAAGTAACACAAGAGAAAAGAAAAAGAAAAGAAACAAATAAAAAGAAACCTCAACAAGCGATCGAAAGCCAAAGAAAGGCGAAGAGCAAGATCACTTGAAGAAGACAAGTCTCGGACCCCTTAGGCAAGGGCAACGGATCGACACATCCGAGACAAAACCATGCTCAAACAAAGAGCGCAAACCACCGAACCAAAGCTCGAACACCACAAAGAGCTCCCACTGCACATATGCAAGCCCCCCTGAGCCAAAGCACACTCCCCCTGAGCCAATGCAGGAATGCAACACGGGAATGCAGCAAAGAGCAAAAACTGCTCAACATGCCCACGGCGGTTAGACCGCCTGCACAGGGCGGTTAGACCGCTAGCACCTGATCTGACCGCCTGGGGGCGATTAGACCACCCCAAGAGACCGGCCCTGCACCAAACAGCTCAAAAACTTCCCGAACCAATTGGAACACCTTCCAAACACTCCCAGGTGCCCAAAGCATGCACAAACTTATCCCCCTTGTTGACAATGCATGAATCAAGACAAAATGCGAAAATTTACAACATATAGCTTCTCAGATATACAAAATTCATCACAAGAGGCTACACAAGTCCAAATGAGCAAGTTAGATACTCTACAGGTTCGTAATGACCTTAACTACAAGATCACCAAGTTTCACAACCATTGGACAAGGCTAAAAAGGATTTGAGTAATTTTGCGAAAAGTTACTCTCTCACAAGCAAAAACCTAAACATGAGCAAAACATATCGAAATGGCAAAGCCATACAAACTTCATGCTAGGACAGACCATTCTAATCATAAGACCATCACAAACATCCACAAGCACCTCATGTCATGTCAAAGCCACCGAGCCATGTGCCTACTTCTATGTATGAGACTTCTCATTGGTAGGCATCATGCAACGGTTTAGCACCCAAAGCAAATTAATTTCAGCACATATGACATGGGAGCACATTTTCCAAGCATTTTGCATTTCATTTTCAGATTTATGAATGGTACATGAAATGTCTTTGCGACAAAAATGAACTTATGCTCCTCCACAAGATGAAGCAAGAGGGCTAAACATTCATGATGGCAAATGAGCCTTTGGCCCCATATGATCAATAAACTTGCTATCCAACCACAAATTAAGCATAGCAAAGCCACTAAAACATGTCAAGATCATATAAAGGTGTTTACACATGAGAGAGCATATATGTGACATTTTTCAATAATATAGCCATCAACCATGGATCATTCATCAAGATTATCAAGAGCTAAGCCAAACTAACCATAGCATACCAAACAAGCTCACAAAAACATATATAGCATCCCATGGTGAACAATGTATACAGGAGAAGCTTTTCCTATCCAATGCATATGATACAAAATGCATGCAATCTAAGATACAAGGATGCCTATACATCATGTTACATATGCCATGCCAAATGCAAGAAATGCACAAAGCAAACTATACATATGCTACAAAAGAGCTCCCACACACCCAACTCAAGAAATCAAACACACACCAAGTTCCCCCCGCAAACGAGTGAAAGTTGCTTGATCTAGGGGTTTGGTGAAAATATCGGCTAGTTGGTCATGTGTGGGTACATGGATCAAAGCTATCTTTCCTTTCTCTACGTTGTCTTTCAAGAAATGATACCTCACTTCTATGTGCTTGGTTTTGGAATGGAGCACTGGCTTCTTTGCAACGCTTATGGCACTGGTGCTATCACATTGAAGTAGGACATGGGTATACTCCTCACCAAAGTCACTCATGGTGTATGAAATCCAAAGGAGCTGAGAGCAAAAACTAGCAGCGGCAACATACTCTATCTCGGTAGTGGATTGAGCAACACTCGACTGTTTGCGGGAGGACCAAGACACCAAAGAAGAACCTAAAAACTAGCAAGTCCCAGAAGTGGACTTCCTATCCAACCGACATCCGGCAAAATCCGCGTCTGAAAAACCATGAAGCGCGAAAGAGGAGGATGCGGAGTACCAAAGGTTGAAGTCGGGAGTGTGACGCAAGTACCTGAAAATTCGCTTCCCCCCGCTTGCCGATGCGAAGTCCTCGGGGACGCTTGAAAACGAGCGCACAAACACACCGAGAACTGTATGTCCGGCCTCGTTGCCGTCAAGTAGAGGAGTGACCCGATCATGCTCCGGTACTCCTTCTGGTCCATGTGTTCACCTTCCTCGTCCGCATCAAGAGCTGTAGTCGTACTCATCGGCGTCGTCATAGCCTTGGAATCCTCCATCTTGAACTTCCGCACAATGTCCTTGGTGTACTTAGCCTGGTGCACAAATGTTCCTTCCTTTGATTGCTTGATTTGTAGCCTGAGGAAGAACTGCAACTCGCCCATCATGCTCATCTCAAATTCCCTGCTCATATCCTCTGCAAACCTTGCAACAAGAGAGTTAGACGAGCCACCAAAGACTATATCATCCACGTACACCTTCACAATCAAGATATCTCTGCCCGGCCTCAGCAAAAACAAGGTCTGATCGACCTTCCCCATCTCAAAACCTCTCTCAAACCAGAACCCCCTCAACCTGCCATACCAAGCTCTAGACGCCTACTTCAACCCATACAGCGCCTTCCTCAACTTGTACACCCGGTGGGGGTACTTCTCACTCTCAAACCCCGGAGGTTGCCTCACATACACTTCTTCCTCCAACACACCATTCAGAAAAGCACTCTTCACATCCATTTGGTGCAACTTGAACCCTTTAGCCACGGAAAAGGCTAGATGGATTCTAATCGCCTCCAAACAGGATACGGGAACAAAGGTCTCCTCGTAGTCGATCCCCTTCTTCTGACTGAACCCCTGAGCAACAAGCCTCGACTTGTTCCTCACAACCTCACCTTTCTCTCCCTCTTTGTTCTTCCACACCCACTTTGTACCAATCGGCTTACACCCTGGGGAGGGTCAACCAACACCCAAACCTGATTCCTCTCAAAGTTCTCCAACTCCTCATGCATCGAATTAACCCAATTGTGATCAGATAGTGCGTTTCCAATGTCTTTGGGCTCAAAAGTAGCAACAAATGCAGCATGAGCGAAATGAGAATTGTTTCGAACTCTCAACCGTGTAGTGCGTTCGTTCATGTCGCCGACGATCCTCGAAGCTGGGTGATCCACTTGTACTCGTCGGGGAGGTTCTTGCCTCGATGCTACCTCCCCCTCAACATCAGCTTCTCCTCGTTCTTGATTTGTCGTCGTAGGTGTAGGAGAGGGTCCATCCACCACCATAGTCGAAGTAGTGGATACATGTTCAGCCGGGGGTACTGCACCGCCATCTTCATCGTCTCCATGTTCATGCTCCTCCTCCTGAAAGATCTCCTCGCCAAGCTCATCATCACTTGCACACTCAAAGACAAGCTGACTACGTGGCTCTGTCTCGTCGAATGTTACCTCGCAAGTCTCCACGATTTGGTTAGTTTCAAGATTAAGCACACGATATGCTCTAGAATGAGATGCATAACCAAAGAAAATACCATCGACAGACCTAGCCTCAAACTTATCCAACTTCCTGCCTTTCTTCAGAATGAAACACTTGCAACCACAGACATGGAAGTGACTCACCTTGGGTGTGCGACCATTCATCAACTCATAACATGTTTTCTTCTTGTGCACTCTGAGGTAGATCCTTTTTGACACATAGCATGCGGTATTCACCGCCTCAGCCCAATACCTCCTCGAGGTCCTATGCTCATCAAGCATCGTCCGAGCCATCTCGCACAAGGTTCTGTTCTTCCTTTCCACAACACCATTTTGGGGAGGCGTATACGGACTCGAAAACTGGTGCTCAAGAACCAAGTCATGGCAAAAGGTTTCAAAACGAGAGTTTCTTAATTCCGAGCCATTATCACTGCGGATAGCTCGTATGGCATCTCCGTGCCTCTCGTTCCTCAACCTCAAAACTAGATCTCGAACAAAACCAAACGTCTCCCCCTTATCCTCGAGAAAGAACACCCACGCATACCGAGAATAGTCGTCCACCACAACAAGGACATACCACTTCCCACCCGCAGATCGCACACGAGCTGGGCCAACAAGGTCCATATAGAGCAGCTCGCATGGACGCTCAGTCATCACATCAGTGAGAGGCGGGTGAGAAGAGGCTACCATCTTGGCATGCCTACAAGGCGCACAAACCAACTCTTTCTCAAGCCTCAACCGTGGCAATCCTCGGACCAAATTGAGTTTACTCAAGCGCGACAAAAGGTCAAAGCTCAAGTGACCCAACTTCCTATGCCACTTACACAACTCACTCAAAGAACCAGCCAAGAAACAACGCTCCACACCCGAAGACTGTGAGAAATTAGCACGAAACACCTGACCCTCAGGAACGACCATACAAACAAGGTCCCCTCGAGAGTCTAAAATTCGAGAACCACCTGGCCGAAACAACAGCTCAAAGCCCTCATCCAACAACTGGGACACAGAAAGCAAATTGTACCCCAGCGATTGAACAAGGGCAACACGCCTTAGAGTGATCTTGTCACTCACTCTGATCTCTCCTTCTGAAAGTACACGCCCACACCCATTGTCCCCAAAAGTGATGTACCTCCTTGTCACCACCGGGACGAGACTTGAGAACCACCCCCTGTCTCCGGTCATATGCCTCGAGCAACCGGAGTCAATCAACCAAATGTTCTTCAAGTCTCCCACCTGAAATTTAAAAACGAGCACGTGAGCGAACAAACGACTCAGCACTGGGTTAGTACCAAAAGAGTAAAACCAGTGCTGAGCCATTTGCTCGAAAGTGGGGTTAGCACACATCAAGCCATCTTTCCTACCAAAACTACCACCACGAACACCACCTCGGTAACCACTCCGAGGAAACCAACCCTCGCTGCCTAGAGGAGGACCAAAGCCACGAAAGAAGGCTCGTCGACCGTCCCTCCTCTCCTTCTCAAAGCTATGACTGCTCCCATCCCCGTAGTGAACTCGAGGGGGAGAATGCCTAGCAAACTTACCACCTGCAGACTCTCCAGACCAACCACCAGCAACACCACCTCCAGAACTGAAACCTCTCGACTCACCACCTCGAAAACCACTCCGCCCAGAATTTTGGGGGGCCGGTTGAACCGCCTAGCCAGGCCGGTCTAACCGCCCCCCTCTGGGCAGGGCTGGTCTAACCACCTATCCAGGCCGGTCTGACCGCCCCCTCCAGAACTGCTCCTCGGCTGTGAGAACTCGCATCTCCCCATGCCGGAACACTTATCACCACAGCTTTACCCCTGGGCAGTGGCTTACGAGACTTAGGTACACCATGGGAAGGGTTGTACCTATCCTTGTTTGCCCACTCCTTTGCCATCCTCTCTTCCCGCTTCCTCTTGAAGCAAAACTCATCCTTGTGACCCTCTTTCCCACAATAGCCACAATGGAACCTCACGAGCTTAGGCTTAGGCTTGGATTGGGGCTACTCACTTGGTTTCTCTCCACTCAACTCCTCCACCGGTTTCTCCTCACTAGCCTTCTCACTCACTTTCCCAAAGAACACTTTCCCCGAAGTGCTCACAAACTTGATAGGCTTTTGGAGATCATTTGTGGGTGTAGGAAACACGGGTGGAGCTGGAGTTGTGTCTAGTCGGTTCCTAAGGTGATTGGGTTTTGGAGGGAAATCATTTTTGTGGTCGGTTTTTGGTGGCTCTGGGATATTCTCTCCACTTCCCTCACCAACCTTGATTGCCCCTAAGTCCCTCACCATCCTGCCTATTAAATGCCTCGATCATCATTTTCAACTGAGGCTCATGACCAGACAACCAACCCATCAACTTTCTCAACTCATCATTCTCATCCTGCAAACGATCAACATAATGTGCAAGTTCCAAATTTTTCAAAGCATGCATTTCACAGGTAGAGCATGATGTAGGCATGGGTTCTTTCAGTTTAGCCTCAAGTGAACTAGTGTAAGCATGCATCTCATCAATTTTAGCATGCAAAACAGGGCAAGAAGTGCAAGTACCTAGCAAAGCAGATCTAGATTTAAGCTCAGCCACTTCAACCCTAAGCACATCTAGTTCCTCACACTTGGAGGCATGCTTTTCCTTGAACAAAGCAAGATCAACAAGAAAGATGGAGCAATCAGCACAATCAACCTCATCAGAAACAACAAGATTACCTTAAGGGAATCAATCTCAAGCTTGCTATCAAGAACATGTGTTTCTAGCTCAGCCACTCTAGTCCTAGCATCCTCGAGTGAAGCCCTAAGCTCTTTTCTCATTTTCTTTGCCTCTCTAAGCATGTCATCACGATTATAAAGCAAAGTACCAAGCCGTTCATTCTCCTGACACAAGAAGGGAAGTTCATCACGCACCTCGTCGTTGGACTCAGAGTCCGAGTCTCTCTGTGTGCTCTTCTTGCTGCCGGAGCTCAGCACCATGGTGCAGAAGCCGTCTCTAGCGAAGCAGCTCAGCCCGCTCAGGTTCTTGGATGCCTTCTTGCCCTTGCGACGATCACCTTCGTCTTCACTTCTACTCGAGCTCGAGGTGGAGTACACAGAACTGGAGTCGACGTCGCTCGCACCAACCATCGCTCGGGCCTTGCCTCGGCTCTCCTTCTTCCTCGATCGTCTCTCGTCCTTGTACTTGTTCTTGTACTTGCTCTTGTGGTCGCGCCTCGACCGGTACTTGCCATCCTTCCTCGGCTTGTGCTTGTAGCTCTCCTTGTTCTCGACCTTCTCCGGGCAGTCAGCGACGAAGTGACCTGGCTTGCCGCACTGGAAGCATGTTCTCGTGTTCCTCCTCATGTTCACTCGGTTCTCGTGCAGCTTCTCGAACCGCCTCGTCAGGAGCGCCAGCTCGTCCTCTCCAAGCACATCGAACTCCTCATCTGGCATAGACATCAAAGAGGACAAAGGGAACATCCTGGTGGATGGGTTAGTGTTAGCCTTTCCTTCCGAACCACCAACGAGGGCAAGACTATGGGAATCAGTCGGGCCCTCGAGCTTGGCAGTCATGCCCCTATCCACCTCAGCCGACTTAAGCTTGGAGAACAGCTCGTTCACCGTCGGAGTGTCATACTTCTCCGACTCCACAATGGCCTCGGACTTTCCGCCCCATATTGTACGATCCAAAGAGTGTAAGAGCTTGACTGCTCTATCATGATCATCGTACGGGAGCACGTCTACATTGGCCCTCATGTAGTTCACAACCACCGTGAACCTCTGAAACAAGGCATCAATGGACTCACCAGGGAGATGAATGAAGTTCTCGTACTCTCTCCGGTAGGTCGCATACATCTGTGCCTGAACCTGGGCATTCCCAACATGAGCCTCCTTCAACACCGTCCAAATTCTACACGCCAAGTGCTCGGTGTGCACCCGATCGAACTCAGGCTGACACAGAGCACGAAACAAGTAGTCGACCGCCTTGTTGTTGGCATCGAACCTATCCCTCGATCCTGGAGCAAGGAAATCCATCGGCTGGACATAGCCTGTGTCCACCGTGACATCCCAAAGGATCTGACCCTTTCCGCGGAGGAACGCACCCATCAGCTTACTCCACATCTAGTAGTTCTTGCCATCGAAGTGTGGAGGACCCGAACCCCGTTCCTGGTACACCATCCTTGGATCTTAGACTGGTTAGAGTCAACAAAGACCCGAACCGGCTCTGATACCACTTGAAGGACCGATTAGGCGACCAGAGAGGGGGGAGTGAATGGGAGCCGATAAAAATTCTTCTCGAGGGAGATTGAAACTCCAACAAGATGAACTCACTTGGTCGGACCCCCAAAATCACACGCTCCGCATTTCTACCTTCTGTTTGCCAAAACCACGTAGCCACTCGAGTGCTACTGGTCCTAGGAACAAACACTACCAGCAAACTCAACACACACGCACCCACGATAGCGGAAACAACTCGAAAGCCGGCTGTCCAGAGGGGGGCGGTTAGACCGGGTATAGGGGCGGTTAGACCGCCTCCACCAGGCAACCAAGAAATCCTCCGAAACACCTCTTCCGAGCACCAAAGCGCACCACGGTTTCACCAACAGAGATCTCTGGTCGTCAGGGCCATGCTAGCTACCAGAAAATCTTGGCGAAAACCAAAACTCCACCCACGGGTCTAGGGGCGGTTACACCGGCTACTAGGGGCGGTCTAACCTCCTATACCCAGCAACGAACTCCAAACAAGAACTCCTAGCAAACGGCACGAGAACGACCCGAAATTTCACCTAGACGCGGCTCTGATCAAGTTGAACAAACTCACAGAGGAAAATCTGGCGAAACAGAAATTTGACCCGCAAGACCCAGGGCGGTTAGACCGCCCCCTCTAGGCGGTTAGACCGCCTCTCCCAGAAAACGAACCCGAGGGTCAAACCTCAACTTCCTCGCGCCCGATCCCCCGAATCACTCCACAGATTGCAGCGAAACTTCGGGAATAGCTGGGTTACCTCCTGGGAAACCTCTACCTCAAAGGAATTGACCCGAAACGCTCACAATCAAGAGGAATTGAAGAAATCGCCTCTCTAGATCAAGAAACCGCCCAACTCGAAAAACCACCAAATCGAGTCTGATTCAAGAGAGATTTGAGGGCAAAGTCACCAGCCAAAGAGGCACAAGGTCCTCATACGTGACACCCACCAAAAACCCCAAGAAATCGTCCTCAAAACTCCGCCAACAAAGAGCTCCGAAAATCAACACAAAAAGAGACGGGAGAAACACTTCTCAACCTTGAGGAACAACGTCGACCATCTATACATACCATGAAGGATCGTACAAAGTCTAGCTGGCCACCCAAACATCCATCCCTCTCTCTAGATCTCACATGAAGCTCTCAAGCTAGTCCTTGGAAAAAACTAGGGAAAAAGGAGAACGAAAATGGAAAAACAAATGAGCTAGGGTTCCCAGAGTTGGCTGCCATCCACCCACTCAAAGAGTATATATGGAGGCACCCAAAAGACGAAACTACCCTTACTTAAAACTTGTGATACAAGCTCTCCGAGGGCGAATTCGAAAGTCTTTAGATTTTCTTCATCGGACGGATGCACGGCGACCGCACCCCTGATTAGCCTCGACGCAAGCCTTGCGATCCCGACGCGTGTCCTCCACTTCGAAGCATCTCGGCACCGGTGGCTAGGGCGGTCAGACCCCCCCCCCCCCCCGTGGCGGTTAGACCGGCCCCATGCGGTCTGACCGCCCCTCCTGGGCGGTTGAACTGGCCTGGGGTGGCCGCACCTCCTCGTCGAGTCTTCGGTCTCGGTTTTGTGGCTCAACCGAGTAACCCAGTGGTTTTCTGGTGAACCACTACAAACCCCGCGAACTCGGTGTAGCCTCCGCCAATCTCCACTCATGACTTGGCTCCCACGTAGTCCTGGCTCGACCTTAATTTTGAGGCTCTACCAAGAAACCGTCCTCGACTTCATCTTGCTGTTCATGCCACCATGTGGCCCGCACTTAACCCCGCTGGCCACCTGGTCCCTCGAACAAATCCTACTTGTCTTCTCCACACCTGGAGGCCTCACCGGCAACGACCTTTCGCGCTTGTTCTTCACCTGCACCAACACGAGTCAAGCAGCAACCTGCACCTGCAATACTTAGCCAAGAATTAGTCCAGACAACGTTGTCAATCACTCATCACACAAGGAAGCGACCATCCACTGGTCCTCGAACCACACATGGTCCTCAAAGGGCCGAGCATGTGGCCTTCAGGTTCATGAAGCGAAGGGTGCAGCCGCTGATGGCCTGCGACACCCTAGGATACGAGTACACTGGTGATGACGACACGTCGCGGATGCCTGGAGATGAAGTCGACGACGACGACATTGTTGATAGGCTGGGCAGAATCTTCAAAGACATGCCGGCGTACACACCGTGCCCAGTACCATAGTACTCCGCCGCGCGCCCACCAAAAGAGGTTAGTAGCCCCATCCGTAGTCGAGTACTCATTGCGTAAGAGTAGTCGCACTGATATGTTGTGCTTCTTGTAGGATGACCTGGCGAAGTTCGTCTCCAAGCCGTTGTCGCCTCCTCAACTGGTCGAGGTCCCAGAGGAAGGGAAGGCCAAGACCAAGGAGCGGCGCGAAGTTGGCGAGGGAGACGACACAGTTGTCGTTGAAGACATGTCCGATGAGGAGGACGATGAGAAGACACTGCAAGACCGCTTCCAGCTGCAGTCGAGGTTCAGCCGCCCTGGCTTGCCTCATATCCCTCTCGTTCAGGATCCACCGGCTAGCCTAGAGGCTAGTCTGCCCGCGCCGCCAAGGAAGCCGTGCAATGTGGCCCGCAAGTGCGTGGCCAAGAACTTGAAGGTCACGGAGACCACATCCCGAGAGGTAAGCCATCTTGAAGAAGGTAGTCGAGTACTGATGTCTCGAGTTCATGTGTTGACGATGAACTTTCCTTGCTTGCTGGAGATGCCACCTTCTGAGCCCGTTGAGCAGGGCGACGAAGGCGACTGGGACACGGTGGGGGCGGCAGCTGGGGGTAGTCGTAGCCCAGCCCCCACCGTAGAAGAGCTCTTGGCGCAAATGGAGCGCTAGCCCCTTGTTACTCATGGGAGCACAGAACCCGCCGCTGCCGCTACTGGAGAGGCAGCGGCTACAGAGGCACAGGAGGAGGTGCCTGCCGAGGCGGGACTGGTCGACATCGCCAGTATCCTCGGTGCCCCAACCGTGACTGTGGTCCGGTCGAGCTTGTAAATATTGATCCTTCCCGAGTAGTACTTGGATGTGGTAGTAATACTTGATTGACAACCGTCTTGTGTACTCTGGAGGAAATCGACGAACTTGTCCTGGGAGGGGGATGAACCCCGCTACAGAGGTGGCGGGAGAAGAAGCCGCACCGCCTGCTGAGGAGTCCTCTCCTACCCCTCAGGCAGTGCCCGAGGCTCCGGCCGCTGAGGCTACGTTGCCTGAGGCCAGCGTCGTTGAAGGTGAGTACTCCTAAGGTGCGATTAGCCCAGAAGAGTAGTTGTAGTCGCTAGGTTTGACTGATACACTTGTCCTCTTGTCGACAGGTGCTGAGGCCGAGGGAAGCGATATCCCGTCGGCGGTGCTCGTTGAGGGTGTGGCACCGGAGACTCAGGAGGCTGCCGGAGAAGCCCCCGAGCCGATGGAGGTGGCCGCCGGAGGAGCCGCCGTGGCGACTGGAGGAGAAGGCGATGATGCGCTGCCAGAACACGCTCTGGAGGTGGTCGTCCGCTCGCCAGAGATCCAGGACGCGGAGCCAATCCGCTCGGCACCAATGTCCGAATCCGCAACGAGCAGTCGTGGCGGGCTCGAGTTGTTGGCGGACGATCTGGTCGACCAGGCGATGGTGGCTCGACACCTGGAGGTGGTGCGCCAGGCCGAGCAATGGATGAAGGTGAGTAGTCGACACCCTTGAGTAGTCAATCCTTTAGTGTTGAGTACCCATTTCACATGTGTTGTCTATGCAGGATGTCGCGAAGAGGTCCCGCCAGAAGTCTGAGATGCTTCAAGGATACGGCGACGCGGTGCTCCGGGCCGAGACATTGGAGGAGCAACTCGTGAAGTCTCGGAAGCACGCCGCCGCCATGCAGTCAAAGATGGACACCGCCTTCGCCAAGTACCACAACGATGTCTAAGAGATGCAGGCGAAGAGCGAAGATCTGGTGCGGAAGAACAAGTCTCTCCGCAACAAGAACAAAGGTACGCCATTGTCTTGTTGAGTACTTATTGGAAGTGCCTTGAAGTAGTCTGACCCGTTGTGCCTTGTTGATTGCAGAGCTTGAGACTCGAGTAGATCAGCTGAAGGCTTCGGAAACTAATCTGAAGAACCTCTTCTACCGGGAGCAGGGGGCCCACCAGGTACTGGAGTACGATTATAAGGAGCTTGCTTACGAGTGCGACAAGCACATGGAGCTTCGTATTGCATCAGATCGTGACCTCGTCAACTGCTACAAATCATTGCAGAAGCTGAACGAGGACTGCGAGAAGTTGTGGGCCCAGCTCAAGGAGCTCGAGGAAGCCGCGCTCCCCATCGCGATGCTGCTGGTGCCTCACCCTGGCGGTCCGAAGATAGCACCACTGGTGGACCGGTTGAAGGAAGCCCCCAGCCGCCTAGCGACCTACGTGAAGCACTTGGCAAAGTCGATCCCGAACCAAGTGCTGGCCTTCATGAAGTCGTACTTCCCAAAAGCTCCCATAGATGTAGTCGCTGGTGGGCTAGCCGCCAACTGCACTGACGAGCAGTACGCGGAGCTGCTGGAGCAGATGGCGCCTATTGCAGAACAAGTTGCCGAGAAACTCAATCTCCAGTAGTCCTGTAATAGTTAACTCGTAGCAGTGGTTGTACAAAAACAATTGTAATGAAATTGTTTAAGTATGAAAGATGAAAAACTTCCATGAATGAGTACTCGTTATCGCGATCTTTGAGTGTGGAGTCCCATCGTGGAGTTGTCGCAAGTAGTCGTACTCATCAGTAGTCCCGTTGAGGGAGGAAGATAGTAAAGTAGTTGATGAATAATCGAACTTTATTACTGAAGAAGTACACCTGGATGGCCAGGGCCGTAGTTACAGAGTAGTCGCCAGGACCCAGAGGCCGCCTAAGGGTAAGTAGTGCTAGGGCGTGTAGCCGCTTACAGCAGTAGATCCGTAAGTAGTCGTATAGGCTGGATCTAGGAGTACATGGTCTCTCAGTAGACCGCTGCTAGAGTCCTTTGTCGCTCGTCGCAGCCCAGGATCCGTAGGTAGCCGCATGGGAAGGATTCTGGAGAGGAGTAGTCCAGAGACTGGTGTCTCGACCCGGAGGCTGCTTACAGCGAAGGGGTCTTGATGTAGTTGTGTAGACTTGAGCCCCCAAGGTGGTCATGTAGACTAGGCGTAGAAGCAATAGAGTTGGTCGACGTTCCACGAGTTGTTGACGTCTTCGCCTTCAAGTGTCTGGCGGCGGTAGGCGCTCGGTCCAATCACCTTTGCAACTGTGAAGGGACCTTCCCAGGGCGAGCTGAGCTTGTGTAGTCCTTCCGTGTTCTGGATGCGACGGAGGACGAGATCACCAACGTTGAAGGAGCGTTCCTTGACGTTGCGATCGTGGTAGCGTCGGATACCCTCCAGGTACCTTGCTGATTGGACGAGGGCGGCGCAGCGAGCTTCTTCAAGCCCGTCGATGTCAACTCATCTGCTGTCTCCAGAGACGCCTTCGTCGTAGTGCTCTACTGTTGGTGAATCCCACATGACATCAGCAGGGAGGATTGCTTCGGAGCCGTAGACCAGGAAGTATGGAGATTGCCCCGTTGGCTTGGAGGGCTGAGTACGTAGCCCCCAGAGTGCATTGGGTAGTTCCTTGATCCACTTGCCTCCTTTAGAGTTACCAGCGTCGTGTAGCCGCTTCTTGAGTGCGTCGAGCACCATCCCGTTGGCACGCTCGACTTGTCCGTTTGCCCTAGGATGGGCGACTGAGACATATCGGACGTCAATCCCGCTGTTCTCGCAGTACTCCCAGAACTGGTGGTTGTTGAAGTTGGAGCCCAGGTCTGTGATGATGCGATGGGGTAGACCGTAGCGATGTACATGTTCGTCCAGGAAGTTAAGTACTTTGTCAGCTTTGGGGCATGTGACCGGTTTGACCTCGATCCACTTGGTGAACTTGTCGATGGCCACCAATACTCTGTTAAATCCACCTGGCGCAGTTGGTAGTGGCCCAATCATGTTGAGCCCCCAGCAGGCGAAAGGCCAGGTTGGCGGTATGGTGACTAGCTTGTAGGCTGGGACGTGTTGCTGCTTGGCGAAGTATTGGCACCCTTGGCACCTTCTGACGAGTTCTTCGGCGTCGCCCAGAGCTGTGGGCCAATAGAAAGCTCGTCGGAAGGCCTTGCTGACCAGCGTGCGAGAGGACGCGTGGTTGCCGCAGACGCCTTTGTGGATCTCCTCCAAGATGTCCTTGCCTTCTTGTCTGGGGACGCACTTCATAAGTACTCCGGAAGATGCGCCCCGCCTGTAGAGCTTGTCTCCGACGAGGACATAGGACTTGGCGCGGTGGATGAGTTGCTCCGCCAAGTTCTTGTCCGACGGAACCTTCTGCTCGGTGAGGTAGTCGATGAAGGGCTACCTCCAGTCCACGTCCATCATCATGACCTTTTGGCCAGTCGGGGGATGCGCTGGGACAGTGGTCGGTGGCGCCGGCTCCGGGATGGATGGCGCGTGAAGCTCGTGGATGAAGACACCCGCTGGTACTTGAGCGCGAGTAGAACCAAGCTTCGACAGGACGTCCGCTGCAACGTTGTTGTCGCGGACGACGTGGTGGAACTCGAGACCATAGAACTTGTTCTCGAGCTTGCGGACTTCTAGGCAGTAGGCGTCCATGTTCTCCTTGTTGCGGTCCCAGGACTTGTTGACTTGGTTGATGACCACTGCGGAGTCGCCGTATACTAGTAGCCGCTTGATGCCTAGTGAAGTCGCGAGGCGGAGCCCGTGTAGCAGAGCTTCGTACTCGGCTTTGTTGTTTGAGACCTTCCAGAAGATCTACATGACGTACTTGAGTTGTTCGCCCGTTGGAGAGATCAAGAGTACTCCTGCACCTGCGCCCTCGAGGTTGAGTGAGCCGTTGAAGTACATCACCCAGTGCTCTGGGCGCTCGGTTGGAGTAGGTAGCTGATTCTCCCGCCACTCCGCCATGAAGTCGACTAGTGCTTGCGACTTGATGGATGTGTGTGGCATGAAGTCGATGTTTAGGGCGCCGAGTTCGAATACCCACTTGGAGATTCTTCTAGTAGCATCTTGGTTCCGCAGGATGTCGCTAAGCGGGTAGTCGGTGACGACGGAGATCGAGTACTCCTAGAAGTAGTGTCGTAGCTTCCGCGAGGTGATGAGCACTGCGTACAGAAGCTTTTGTACGGGCTGGTAGCGTGCCTTGGATTTTGACAAGACCTCGCTGACGAAGTAGACTGGTCGCTGGACTAGGTAGGCGTGGCCGTCTTCCTGCCGCTCGACGATGATGGCAGTACTGACCATGTGAGTAGTCGCAGCGAGGTAGAGCAGTAGCTGCTCGCCTTTGCGAGGAGCCGAGAGGACTGGTGGCTTCGATAGGAAGTCCTTGAGCTTGGAAAGGGCTTGGTCTGCCTCTGGAGTCCACACGAACTTCTCTTGGTGCTTGAGTAGTTTGAAGAAGGGGAGCCCCCGTTCTCCAAGCTTCGAGATAAATCTGTTCAAGGCCGCCATGCACCCGGTCAGCTTCTGGACGTCTTTGATGCACGTGGGAGCTTTCATGCTGGTGATGGTGGAGATCTTCTCGGGGTTGGCTTCGATGCCGCGGTGGCTGATGATGAAGCCGAGTAGTTTGCCCGAAGGTACGCCGAAGACGCACTTCTTGGGGTTGAGCTTCCAGCGGTACTCGTGCAGGGATGCGAAAGTCTCTTCAAGATCGTCGATGAGGGTACTGGAGTTTCTGGTCTTGACGACCACGTCATCCAGGTAGGCTTCGACGTTCTTGTTGAGTTGCCTCTTGAAGTAGGCCTGGATAGCTCGTTGGTATGTGGTGCTGGCGTTCTTCAACCCGAAGGACATGGTCGTGTAGCAGTACGCGCCAAACGGGGTGATGAACGCGGTCTTCTCCTGTTCTTCTTCCTTGATCGCGATCTGGTGGTACCCGGAGTAGCGCTCGAGGAAGCGAGAGCGAGTCGTAGCCCGCCGTGGAGTCGATGACTTGGTCAATCCGCGGCAACCTGAAGGGGTCCTTGGGGCAGTGCTTGTTGAGGTCGGTGTAGTCGACGCACATCCTCCACTCGTTCGAGTTCTTTTTGCGGACGAGGACGAGGTTGACGAGCCACTCGGGATGGAAGACTTCTTTGATGAAGCCAGCTGCGAGTAGTTTGGCGTGTTCCTTCTTGATGGCGTCTCATCTGTCATCGGTGAAGTGGTGAAGGTGTTGTCGCTTCGGGGTAGCTTTAGGATCGACGTTGAGGGAATGCTCGATGAACTCCCTGGGCACCCCTAGCATGTCCGCTGGCTTCCACGCGAAGATGTCACGGTTAGCTTGGAGGAAGTTGATGAGCGCATCGTCCTATTTGGGGTCGAGACCCGCCCCGATGGTGGTGGTCTTGCTGCTGTCGCCTATCCCGAGATCAATTGTTTTGACCAGAACCTCCTCAGCTGGCTGAGGCTTGTTAGCTTTGTCCGACTTCTCTGGGATGTCGAGTTCACTTGGGGCAAGCTTCTTCAACGCAGCGTAGATCTCCATCATTGCATTAGGTACTTGATTTGTGGAGGCAATCTCCACAGCTTCCGTGTCGCAGTCGCGCGAGATCTTCAAGTCCCCTTGCAGTGGGAGTACACCTGCTGGACTCGGCATCTTGAGTACCAAGTAGGTGTAGTCGGGTACCGCCATAAACTTGGCGATAGCCGGTCTGCCGAGGATGACATGGTAGGACGTCTCGAAGTCCGCGACTTCAAACTTGACGTACTCGGTATGATAGTTGTCCTGAGATTCCCCAAAGGTAACTGGCAGGACCACTGAGCCCAGTAGGATAGCCGCGTTCCCGGGGACGATGCCGTAGAAGGGCGAGGTGCTCTTGGTGAGCATGTGGGTGATGTCGAGCTTCATCTTCTTCAAGGTCTTGGTGAAAAGGACGTTGAGCCCGCTTCCACCGTCGATGAGGACCTTGTTTAGCCTGGAGCCCGCGACCACTGGCTTCAGGACAAGAGGTGAGGACCATGTGTGGTTCGAGAACCGGTGGATGGTCGCTTCCTTGTGTGATGAGTGATTGACAACGGTGTGTGGACTGATTCTTGGCTAAGTATTGCAGGTGCAGGTTGCGGCTTGACTCGTGTTGGTGCAGGTGAAGAATAAGCGCGAAAGGTCGTTGCTGGTGAGGCCTCCAGGTGTGGAGAAGACAAGTAGGCTTCGTTCGAGGGACCCGGTGGCCAGCGGGGTCGAGTGCGGGCCGCATGGTGGCAAGAACGACAAGATGAAGTCGGTGGACGGTTTCTTGGTTGAGCCACAAAACCAAGGTCGAGCCGGGACTTCATGGGAGCCAAGTCATGAGTGGTGATTGGCGGAGGCTACATCAAGTTCGCGGGGTTTGCGGTGGTTCACCGTAAAATCACCGGGTTACTCGGCCGAGCCACAAAGCCGAGGCCGAAGATCGGGTGTGGTCGTACGGCCAAAACCGGCCCGACCGGTTTGGAGAACCGGTCCGACCGGTTTGGGGTTGCGGGGCGCCGGAAGCTTCGAGGCGGAGGACACGCGTCGGGATCGCAAGGCTTGCGTTGAGGCTACGCAGGGTGCGGTCGCTGGGCATCCGTCCGATGGAGAAGACATCACGAATTCCAAATCCGCCCTTGAGGGGCTTGTATCCCTAGTTAGTAGAGAAGGGCATTTTAGACATTCGGTTGACTCCATATAACCCAAGAGGTGAGAGGTTGGCAGCCAACTCTTGGAACCCTAGCTCATTAGTTTTCCCATTTTCCTTCCTATTTTCCTTAGGTTTTCCTTAGGACTAGCAAGAGAGCTTCACGGAGAAATCTTGTAGAGAGGGATGGATGATCGGGCGGCTTGCTAGACCTTGTACGAATCTTTGTTTCATGTATAGATGATTCGGCGTGATTCCTAAAGGTTTGAATGTGTTTTCCCCGGTTGTTCTTGGTGGTGATTTTCGGAGCCCTCTCCCGGTGATTTCTTTGCGGTGTTTTCGGGACCTTTCCTTTGGGGATTTGATGGGGGAAATTTGTGGGAACCCTTCGTGGTTCTTTGGGCTGTGATTCCCCTCCCAAATCCGTGAGGAAAAGTGCTCGATTTTGGGGTTTCTTGAGTTCTTGGGTTGGAAGTGCCTTTGGCGGGATTTCTTCGATTCCTCCTTTTTGGACGAGATTTGGTGGGATTAAACTTGACCATGGACTCCTCATGAGGTGTTCCTGATATCCCCAAAGTCTTGTTCAAGTCCGTGGAGCGATTCGGGAGATTGAGATTTGGTTTTGGGGGAGTTGACCCACGGGCTGTGTTCTTCTCGACTGTTCAGGCTAAAACCGGCCTGACCGGTTTCCCAAACCGGTCTGACCGGTTTCGCCCAGTGGGCTGTCGAGAAGGATCTTTGAACAAGGAAGTCTTTACTGCTCCATGGCTTCATTTGTTCAGATGTGGAAAGGTCTTTGAAGTGATCGGGGTCTTTGGGGGTTTCTGGACAGAATCGGTCTGACTGGTTTGCCTAACCGGTCTGACCGGTTTTTCCCTGCCTTCGTGAGGCTAAGTCCAACAGAAGCGGTCCGACCGGTTTCAGAAACCGGCCTAACCGGTTTGTGCTGCCAGCAGCCTTTTCGTGTGTGTTTCCGCTGTATGTGTGTTGAGGCTGTTGTTTGGGTCTTGTTCCTAGGTTCAGTAGCACTTCAGTGGCTATGTGAACTTGGCAAGAGAAGCTTGCGGAGGTGCACGAGTGAATTTGGGTTCATAGGCCGAATTCTTGAATAGAATTTTTATCGGCTCCCATTCACTCCCCCCTCTCTGGTTCGCCGTTTCGGTCCTTCAAGTGGTATCAGAGCCGGTTCGGGTCTTTGTTGACTCTAACCAGTCTAAGATCCAAGGATGGCGTACCGGAACGGGGTTCGGGTCCTCCACACTTCGATGGCAAGAACTACCGGATGTGGAGCAAGCGGATGGGTGCGTTCCTCCGCGGAAAGGGTCACCGCTTTGGGATGTCACGGTGGACACAAGGCTATGTCCACCGATGGATTTCCTTGCTCCGGGGTCGAGGGACGGATTCGACGCCAACAATAAGGCAGTTGACTACTTGTTTCGTGCTTTGTGTCGCCTCGAGTTTGATCGGGTGCACACCGAGCACTTGGCTTGTAGGATTTGGGCGGTGTTGAAGGAGGCTCATGTTGGGAACGCCCGTGGTTCGAGGGCACGGTTGTATGCGACCTACCGGAGAGAGTACGAGAACTTCACTCATCTCCCCGGTGAGTCCATCGATGCCTTGTTTCAGAAGTTCACGGTGGTGGTGAACAACATGAGGGCCAATGTGGACATGCTCCCGTACGATGATCATGATAGAGCGGTCAAGCTCTTACACTCTTTGGATCGTACGATATGGGGCGGAAAGTTCGAGGCCATAGTCGAGTCGGAGAGGTATGATACTCTGACGGTGAACGAGCTGTTCTCGAAGCTCAAGTCGGGCCGAGGTGGATAGGGGCATGACTGCCAAGCTCGAGGGACCGACTGATTCCGATAGTCTTGCCCTCGTTGGTGGTTCCAAAGGAAAGACTAACTCTAACCCATCCACCAGGATGTTCTCGTTTTCCTCTTTGATGTCTATGCCAGATGAGGAGTTTGATGACCTTGGAGAGGATGAGCTGGCGCTGTTGACGAGGCGGTTCGAGAGGCTGCACGAGAACCGCGTGAACATGAGGAGGAACACGAGGACTTGCTTCCGGTGCGGCAAGCCGGGACACTTCGTCGCCGACCGCCCGGAGAAGGCCGAGAACAAGGACGGCTACAAGCACAAGCCGAGGATGAACGATGGCAAGTACCGTTCGAGGCGCGACCACAAGAGCAAGCACAAGAACAAGTACAAGGACGAGCGACGATCGAGGAAGAAGGAGGGCCGAGGCAAGGCCCGAGCGATGGTTGGAGCGAGCGACGTCGACTCCGGTTCCGCGTACTCCACCTCGAGCTCGAGCGGCGGTGAAGACGAGGGAGATCGCCGCAAGAACAAGAAGTCGTCCAAGAACCCGAGCGGGCCGAGCCGCTTCGCGAGAGATGGCTTCGCACCATGGCGCCGAGCTCCGGCGGCAAGAAGAGCACACGGAGCGACTCGGACTGCGAGTCCGACGACGAGGTGCGTGATGAACTTCCCTTCTTGCGCCGGAGAATGAGAGGCTTGGCTCTTTGCTTGATAACCGTGATGACATGCTTAGAGAGGCCAAGAAAATGAGGAAAGAGCTTAGGGCTTCACTCGAGAATGCTAGGACTAGAGTGGCTGAGCTAGAGACACAGGTGCTTGATAGCAAGCTTGAGATTGATTCGCTTAAGGCTAGCCCCGTTGTTTCGATGAGAATGATTGTGTTGATTGCTCTATATTCCTTGCCGATCTTGCTTTGTTCAAGGAGAAGCATGCCTCCAAGTGTGAGGAACTAGATGTGCTTAGGGTTGAAGTGGCTGAGCTTAAGTCTAGACCTGCTTTGCTAGGTGCTTGCACTTCTTGCCCTGTTTTGCATGCTAAGATTGATGAGATGCATGCTTACACTAGTTCGCTCGAGGTTAAATTGAAGGAACCCATGCCTACATGTTGCTCTACCTGTGAAATGCATGCATTGAAAAATTTGGAGCTTGCACATTATGTTGATCGTTTGCGGGATGAGAATGATGATTTGAGGAAGTTGATGGGTTGGTTGTCCGGTCATGAGCCTCAGTTGAGAATGATGATTGAGGCCTTTAAGAGGCAAGATGGTGAGGGGCTTGGGGCAAACAAGGTTGGTGAAGGAAGTGGAGAGAATATCCCGGAGCCACCAAAAACCCACCACAAAAATGATTTCCCACCAAAACCTAACCATCTAAGGAACCGACTAGACACAACCCCAGCTCCACCCGTGTTTCCTGCACCCACAAATGACCTACAAAAGCCTATCAAGTTTGTGAGCACTTCGGGGAAAGTGTTCTTTGGGAAGGAGAGTGAGAAGGCTAGTGGTGAGAAACCGGTGGAGGATTTGAGTGGAGAGAAACCGAGTGAGCAGCCACATCCCAAGCCTAAGCCTAAGCTTGTGAGGTTCCATTGTGGCTATTGTGGGAGAGATGGCCACAAGGAGGAGTTTTGCTTCAAGAGGAAGCGAGAGGAGAAAATGGCGAAGGAGTGGGCTAACGGGGACAAGTTTCACCCCTCCAGCGGTGTACTTAAGCCTCGTGTGCAGATGCCCAGGGCCAAGGCGAGTGTGAGGATAGTTCCGGCTTGGGGTGATCGAAAGAGTGCGGGAGGTGCCGCTTGGAGGAGTGAAACCGGTCGACCGGTTTTGGAACCGGTCGACCGGTTTGGGGTCTGCGGAATGACAAGCTTGGTTTCCGTGCTCATACAGGTGCGAGGGTTGTTTCTGGAGGTCGTGGTTCTGGTGGATGGGCTGGAGAGTTTGCAGGTGGTCAGGTTGCTAGGCGTTCTCCCCCTCGAGTTCACTACGGGGATGGGAGGAGTCGTAGCTTTGAGAAGGAAAGGAGGGACGGTCCACGAGTTCTCTTTCGTGGTTTTGGTCCTCCTCCAGGCAGAGAGGGGTGGTTCCCTCAGGGTGGTTACCGTGGTGGTGTTCGTGGAGGCACTTTGGTAGGAGAGATGCTTTGGTTGGTGCTAACCCCACTTTCGAGCAAATGGCTCGGCACTTGGTTTTCCTCCTTTGGTACTAACCCCGATCTTTGAGTCGTTTGTTCGCTCACGTGCCTATTTTTGATTTTCGGGTGGGAGACTTGAAGAACATTTGGTTGATTGACTCCGGTTGCTCGAGGCATATGACCGGAGACAGGGGGTGGTTCTCAAGTCTCGTCCCGTGGTGACGAAGAGGTACATCACCTTTGGGGACAATGGGTGTGGGCGTGTGCTTTCAGAAGGTGAGATAAAAGTGAGTGACAAGATCACTCTGAGGCGTGTTGCTCTTGTTCAATCGCTGGGGTACAATTTGCTTTCTGTGTCCGAGTTGTTGGATGAGGGCTTTGAGGTGTTGTTTCGGCCTGGTGGTTCTCGGATTGTGGACTCTCGAGGGGACCTTGTCTGTATGGTCGTTCCCGAGGGTCAGGTGTTTCGTGCTGATTTTTCTCAGTCTTCGGGTGTGGAGCGTTGTTTTTTGGCTGGTTCTTCGAGTGGGTTGTGGAAATGGCATAGGAAGTTGGGTCACTTGAGCTTTGACCTTTTGTCTCGCTTGAGTAAACTCAATTTGGTCTAAGGATTGCCACGGTTGAAGCTTGAGAAAGAGTTGGTTTGTGCGCCGTGTAGGCATGCCAAGATGGTGGCCTCTTCTCACCCGCCTCTCACCGATGTGATGACTGAGCGTCCATGCGAGCTGCTCCATATGGACCTTGTTGGCCCAGCTCGTGTGCGATCTGCGGGTGGGAAGTGGTATGTCCTTGTTGTGGTGGACTACTATTCTCGGTATCCGTGGGTGTTCTTTCTTGAGGATAAGGTTCGAGATCTAGTCTTGAGGTTGAGGAACGAGAGGCACGGAGATGCCAGACGAGCTATCCGCAGTGATAATGGCTCGGAATTTAGAAACTCTCATTTTGAAACATTTTGCCATGACTTGGGTCTTGAGCACCAGTTTTCGAGTCCGTATACGCCTCCCCAGAATGGTGTTGTGGAAAGGAAGAACAGGACCTTGTGCGAGATGGCTCGGACAATGCTTGATGAGCATAGGACTCCGAGGAGGTATTGGGCGGAGGCGGTGAATACCGCGTGCTATGTGTCGAACAGAATATACCTCAGAGTGCACAAGAAGAAGACATGCTATGAGTTGATGCATGGTCGCACACCCAAGGTGAGTCACTTCCATGTCTTTGGTTGCAAGTGTTTCATTCTGAAGAAAGGCAGGAAGTTAGATAAGTTTGAGGCTAGGTCTGTCGATGGCATTTTCTTTGGTTATGCATCTCATTCTAGAGCATATCGTGTGCTAAATCTTGAAACTAACCAAATCGTGGAGACTTGCGAGGTAACCTTCGACGAGACAGAGCCACGTAGTCAGCTTGTCTTTGAGTGTGCAGGTGATGATGAGTTTGGCGAGGAGATCTTTCAGGAGGAGGAGCATGAACAATGTGATGATGAAGATGGCGGTGTGGTGCCCCCGGCTGAACACGTACCCACTACTTCGACTACGATGATGGATGGACTCTCTGCTACACCTACGACGACAAATCGAGAACGAGGAGAAGCTGATGTTGAGGGGGAGGTAGCTTCGAGGCGAGAACCTCCCCGGCGAGTCCAGGTGGATCACCAAGCTTCGAGGATCATCGGCGACATGAATGAACGCACTACACGGTCGAGGGTTCGAAACAATTCCCATTTTGCTCATGCTGCGTTTGTTGCTTCTTTCGAGCCCAAAGACATTGGACACGCACTATCTGATCACAATTGGGTTAACTCGATGCATGAGGAGTTGGAGAACTTTGAGAGGAATCAGGTGTGGGAGTTGGTTGACCCTCCCCTAGGGTGTAAGCCGATTGGTACAAAGTGGGTGTGGAAAAACAAAGAGGGAGAGAAGGGTGAGGTTGTGAGGAACAAGTCGAGACTTATTGCTCAAGGGTTCAGTCAGAAGGAGGGGATTGACTACGAGGAGACTTTTGCTCCCGTAGCCCGTTTGGAGGCGATTAGGATCCTTCTAGCCTTTTCCGTGGCTAAAGGGTTCAAGTTGCACCAAATGGATGTGAAGAGTGCTTTTCTGAATGGAGTGTTGGAGGAAGAAGTGTATGTGAGGCAGCCTCCGGGGTTTGAGAGTGAGAAGTACCCCCACCGGGTGTACAAGTTGAGGAAGGCGCTGTATGGGTTGAAGCAGGCGCCTAGAGCTTGGTATGGCAGGTTGAGGGGGTTCTTGTTTGCGAGAGGCTTTGAGATGGGGAAGGTCGATCAGACCTTGTTTTTGCTAAGGCAGGGCAGAGATATCCTGATTGTGCAGGTGTACGTGGATGATATTGTCTTTGGTGGCTCGTCTAACTCTCTTGTTGCGAGGTTTGCAGATGATATGAGCAGGGAGTTTGAGATGAGCATGATGGGCGAGTTGCAGTTCTTCCTCGGGCTACAAATCAAGCAATCAAAGGAAGGAACATTTGTGCACCAGACTAAGTACACCAAGGACATTGTGAGGAAGTTCAAGATGGAGGACTCCAAGGCTATGACGACGCCGATGAGTACGACTACAGCTCTTGATGCGGAAGAGGAAGGTGAACATGTGGACCAGAAGGAGTATCGGAGCATGATCGGGTCACTCCTCTACTTGACGGTGACGAGGCCGGACATACAGTTCTCAGTGTGTCTGTGCGCTCGTTTTCAAGCGTCTCCGAGGACTTCGCATCGGCAAGCGGTGAAGAGAATTTTCAGGTACTTGCGTCACACTCCCGACTTCGGCCTTTGGTACTCCGCGTCCTCTTCTTTGGCACTTCATGGTTTTTCAGACGCGGATTTTGCCGGGTGTCGGTTGGATAGGAAGTCCACTTCTGGGACTTGCCAGTTTTTGGGTTCTTCTTTGGTGTCTTGGTCTTCCCGCAAGCAGTCGAGCGTAGCTCAATCCACGACCGAGGCCGAGTATGTTGCCGCTGCTAGTTGTTGCTCTCAGCTCCTTTGGATCACCTACACCATGAGTGACTTTGGTGAGGAGTATACCCATGTCCCACTTCAATGTGATAGCACCAGTGCCATAAGCGTTGCAAAGAACCCAGTGCTCCATTCCAAAACCAAACACATAGAAGTGAGGTATCATTTTCTGAGAGACAACGTCGAGAAAGGAAAGATAGCTTTGATCCATGTACCCACACATGACCAACTAGCCGATATCTTCACCAAACCCCTAGATCAAGCAACTTTCACTCGTTTGCGGGGGGAACTTGGTGTGTGTTTGATTTCCTGAGTTGGGTGTGTGGGAGCTCTCTTTTGCCGGTGGTGTCGAGCCCGTTTTGCCTCCCCTCGAGGAGCCGGTGTGTAGCATATGTATAGCCTTCTTTGTGCATTTCCTGCTTTTGGCATGGCATATGTAACATGATGTATAGGCATCCTTGTATCTTAGATTGCATGCATCTTGTATCATATGCATTGGATAGGAAAAGCTTCTCTTATATACTTTGTTCACCATGGAATGAGATATATGTCTTTGTGAGCTTGTTTGGTATGCTATGGTTAATTTGGCTTAGCTCTTGATGATCTTGATGAATAATCTATGGTTGATGGCTATGTTTTTGAAAAATGTCACATGTATGCTCTCTCATGGGTAAATGCCTTTATATGATCTTGACATGTTTTAGTGGCTTTGCTATGCCTAATTTGTGGTTGGATAGCTAGTTTATTGATCATATGGGGCCAAAGGCTCATTTGCCATCATGAATGTTTAGCCCTCTTGCTTCATCTTGTGGAGGGGCATAAGTTCCTTTTTGTCGCAAAGACATTTCATGTACCATTTACAAATCTGAAAATGAAATGAAAAATGCTTGGAAATGTGCTCCCATGTCATATGTGCTGAATTTAATTTGCTTTGGGTGCTAAACCGTTGCATGATGCCTACCAATGAGAAGTCTCATACATAGAAGTAGGCACATGGCTCGGTGGCTTTGACATGACATGAGGTGCTTGTGGGTGTTTATGATGGTCTTATGATTAGAATGGTAGTCCTAGCATGAAGTTTGTGTGGCTTTGCCATTTTGACATGTTTTGCTCATGTTTAGGTTTTTGCGTGTGAGAGAGTTACTTTTCGCAAAATTACTCAAATCCCTGTTAGCCTTGTCCAATGGTTGTGAAACTTGGTGATCATGTAGTTGAGGTCCATACAAACCTGTAGAGTATCTAACTTGCTCATTTGGACATGTGTAGCATCTTGTGATGAATTTTGTATACTTGAGAAGCTCTAGATTGCATTTGTGCCTTGATTCATGCATTGGCAACAAGGGGGAGAAAGGAAGGTGGAGAAAAGTTGCTTTGTATCCCTGG
This sequence comes from Cenchrus americanus, assembly GCA_947561735.1. Classification (NCBI taxonomy): domain Eukaryota; kingdom Viridiplantae; phylum Streptophyta; class Magnoliopsida; order Poales; family Poaceae; genus Cenchrus; species Cenchrus americanus. Next base: position 198,831,383 of record OX387242.1, read on the forward strand.
AACCTATTCCAAGTGTCAAGGGGGAGCTTGTGCATTTCTTCTGCATTTTTTGGCTTTTGGGGTATGGTCTGCTGTGTGAAAACGGCCTGACCGGTTGTGGAAACCGGTCTGACCGGTTTTGGTGGAACCGGCCTGATCGGTTATGGGAACCGGTCTGACCGGTCTGTGTCCTGAGCTGGCACTTGATCAGGGGGAGCTCTTGTGTGCTTTGGTGGTTTGTGCTCTTTGCTTGAGCATGGTTTTTGTCTCGGATGTGTCGAGCCGTTGCCCTGGCCTAAGGGGTCTGAGACTTGCCTTCTTCAAGTGATCTCGTCTTTTGCCTTTCTCGGTTTTCGATCGCTTGTTGGAGTTTTTTTTCTTTTTGTTTCTTTTCTGTTTTCCTTTTCTCTTTACTTATTATGTGTATGTTGTCAATGCACTCATCAAGGGGGAGATTGAGGACCATGTGTGGTTCGAGGACCGGTGGATGGTCGCTTCCTTGTGTGATGAGTGATTGACAACGGTGTGTGGACTGATTCTTGGCTAAGTATTGCAGGTGCAGGTTGCGGCTTGACTCGTGTTGGTGCAGGTGAAGAACAAGCGCGAAAGGTCGTTGCTGGTGAGGCCTCCAGGTGTGGAGAAGACAAGTAGGCTTCGTTCGAGGGACCCGGTGGCTAGCGGGGTCGAGTGCGGGCCGCATGGTGGCAAGAACGAAGAAGATGAAGTCGGTGGACGGTTTCTTGGTTGAGCCACAAAACCAAGGTCGAGCCGGGACTTCATGGGAGCCAAGTCATGAGTGGTGATTGGCGGAGGCTACATCAAGTTCGCGGGGTTTGCGGTGGTTCACCGAGAAAATCACCGGGTTACTCGGGCCGAGCCACAAAGCCGAGGCCGAAGATCGGGTGTGGTCGTTCGGCCAAAACCGGCCCCGACCGGTTTGGAGAACCGGTCCGACCGGTTTGGGGTCGCAGGGCGCCGAAGCTTCGAGGCGGAGGACACGCGTCGGGATCGCAAGGCTTGCGTTGAGGCTACGCAGGGTGCGGTCGCTGGGCATCCGTCCGATGGAGAAGACATCACGAATTCCAAATCCGCCCTTGAGGGGCTTGTATCCCTAGTTAGTAGAGAAGGGCATTTTAGACATTCGGTTGCCTCCATATAACCCAAGAGGTGAGAGGTTGGCAGCCAACTCTTGGAACCCTAGCTCATTAGTTTTCCCATTTTCCTTCCTATTTTCCTTAGGTTTTCCTTAGGACTAGCAAGAGAGCTTCACGGAGAAATCTTGTAGAGAGGGATGGATGATCGGGCGGCTTGCTAGACCTTGTACGAATCTTTGTTTCATGTATAGATGATTCGGCGTGATTCCTCAAGGTTTGAATGTGTTTTCCCCGTTGTTCTTGGTGGTGATTTTCGGAGCCCTCTCCCGGTGATTTCTTTGCGGTGTTTTCGGGACCTTTCCTTTGGGGATTTGATGGGGGAAATTTGTGGGAACCCTTCGTGGTTCTTTGGGCCGTGATTCCCCTCCCAAATCCGTGAGGAAAAGTGCTCGATTTTGGGGTTTCTTGAGTTCTTGGGTTGGAAGTGCCTTTGGCGGGATTTCTTCGATTCCTCCTTTTTGGACGAGATTTGGTGGGATTAAACTTGACCATGGACTCCTCATGAGGTATTCTCGATATCCCCAAAGTCTTGTTCAAGTCCGTGGAGCGATTCGGGAGATTGAGATTTGGTTTTGGGGGAGTTGACCCGCGAGCCGTGTTCTTCTCGGCTCGTTCGAGGCTAAAACCGGCCTGACCGGTTTCCCAAACCGGTCTGACCGGTTTCGCCCAGTGGGCTGTCGAGAAGGATCTTTGAACAAGGAAGTCTTTACTGCTCCATGGCTTCGTTTGTTCAGATGTGGAAAGGTCTTTGAAGTGATCGGGGTCTTTGGGGGTTTCTGGACAGAATCGGTCTGACCGGTTTGCCTAACCGGTCTGACCGGTTTTTCCCTGCCTTCGTGAGGCTAAGTCCAACAGAAGCGGTCCGACCGGTTTCAGAAACCGGCCTAACCGGTTTGTCTTTGCCCGGCCGCGCACCCTTTTCGTGTGTGTTTCCGCTGTATGTGTGTTGAGGCTGTTGTTTGGGTCTTGTTCCTAGGTTCAGTAGCACTTCAGTGGCTATGTGAACTTGGCAAGAGAAGCTTGCGGAGGTGCACAAGTGAATTTGGGTTCATAGGCCGAATTCTTGAATAGAATTTTTATCGGCTCCCATTCACTCCCCCCTCTCTGGTTCGCCGTTTCGGTCCTTCAAGAGGGAACCGCCCTGGTTCGGAGAAGCTAGTCCATCCATCCGCGCGGGAGAAGGTAATGGGTACCTCCGACCACCTGAGAGGGGTCGGAACCGCTGGTTCAATGCTCATGACTTCTCGACGGGTAGCCTTTTGTTCCTGTCTGCTGGGTAGTCCACCGAAGACGACGTTGACCGTCTTGTCGGGTAACTGGAAGTCGCTGTTGCCGTCGTCGTGCTTCTTCTTGCCTTTCTTGTCATGAGGGTGCGGTGGCTCTGGAGTACTCTTGAGTGCTCGCCTGAGTTGGTAGCACTGCTCGGTGGTGTGGTTGCCGTCCAGATGCCACGCGCACTTCTCTTTCAGTAAGTCTTTAAAGCCGCCGGAGGTCTTCTTCGAGTTTTTCTTCGCAGGGCGCTGGATAGCCGCGACATTGTTGTCTAGCTTGCGCTTGAGGTTGGGACCCGAGTAGTTGTTGTTGTTGCGACCGCCTTGGTTCCCGTTGTTGCTGCTGCCACCGCCCGTGTTCTGTTTGCTCTTGCCACGGATGGCATCGTACTTGGCGTTGGCTTTGTCTTCTTCATCCGCCCAGGACGTGATCATATCCTTGAGATGGGGTATGGACTTGGGGTGGCGGTGACCGAAGTCTTCGAAGGTGCGACGGTGGTAGAGGCCGTCTTGGAAGAGGTCGATGACCTCCTTGTCAGTGACGTCGACTACGGTGGCGCGCTTGTCGAAGAAGCGGCGCATGTACTTGCGGAGGGTCTCGCCTTGCTCCTGCTTCACCATAGCTAGGTCCATGTGAGTACCCGATCGGCCCATGGCGCCCGCGAAGTTGCTGGTGAACTGCTCCTTCAGCTGGTCCCACTTGTCGATTGAGTGCTTGTCCAGTGACTCGAGCCATGTGAGCGGGGCTTGGTCCAGGCAGAAGGTAAGTAGAGGCACTTGGTGTCGTTGTTGCCGCCAGCGTTCTCGATGGAGAGGGCGTAGCACCTGATTCACTGGATGGGGTCTTGCTTCGCGTCGTACTTGGTGATTCCCACTGGATGGCGTAGCACCTGAGCCACTGGGAGGAGTAAATTGCGAAGCCAAGGAGAGAAGGTGGGGAAGCCGTCGTTGTGTCCTACGGTGGCGGACTTCTTCCGCCGCAGTTCTTCAATCTTCTGGCGGACGTCGTAGCCGCCCTGTGAGGCTCCGGAGGCGTGGCTGTTCGCGTGGCCTCGGCCGTCGCGATCGCCTCCGCCACCGGCCCTCCTGTTGGCGCCATGGTTGGAGCTTCTACCGTCGCTGCCTCCGCCGCCAGGATCGCGGTGGGGGATGATCTCACGACCACCGGCAGCAGCTGCGGCGCTGTTGGCACCTTGTGAGGGTCCGCCTACGTTTGCACGAGTACGGTTGGGCTGAGCCGGCAGCTCAGCTCGAGTACAGTTACGGTCGAGGTCCGCGCTGCGACTTGTAGCTTCGTTGTCGCGGTTCCTGGCGGGGGGCGGCTGGTGGACCTTGTTGTCGACTCGCATGAAGTAAGCGTCTTCTGCAAGCTTGGCGATGACTTCTCTAGCGCGTATCCCCTGAGCTTGGCGTGCGATTGCTGTGATCGACATGAGGCATTGCTCGGGGGTGGTGTGTACCCTGCTCTCAACTTGTTCGAGGGCCTCTGCGAGGTTGCGGATGGGGAGGTTGTCTCGGAGACGCCGGTGCTGTTCGTTCCGCTTTCTGTTACGCTCACGTCGAGCGTCCCTGTTGGCGTCGATTTCATCCGCATATGCTTCAGCAGACGGCTCGTCTGCAGAGATGTCTTCAAGGTACTGGTCCTCTGCCGTCCCTGAAGGTCCTAGCGTGTCGCCGGCAGCCATGAAGACTTGGCGATCGGGGTTGCCAAGACTGGAGTCGGAGCTCGCCACCTCAGTTGGAGTATACTCCTCTGCTCGAGCGAGTGGTGTTCCCTCCTGGAAGGGAAGTGAGTCAAGGTAGGCGACGTAGCGTGAGTCCCCGCTTATCAGGTCGACGGGCTTGCGATCTGGCCAGTAGAAGAATCTCCCGGCGGGTGTGGACGTTACAACTAGCCCAGAAGCCGGCCCTGATAAGGGTTGTTCACTAGAGTTGTCCTCGGACTCGGGATCCTCAGGGTCCGATCCGAAGTCGAACTCGTACGCGGAGTCCGAGTAGAAGTCGGAGAGGGGGTTGGAGTCCGAGGCGTGTCTGGGGGTGGTGTCGGGGTCCGAATTGTACTCGGGTACTCGCTCCTTGCCGGCCCGGCATGTAGAGGGAGCCTCCGTGCGGGCCCTGCTGAGGTTGCGGGGGCCACGCGTGGAGCGCTCGCGGGGTGGGGAAACCACATGCGATGGCCGGGTATCCGGCTCGCATGCGATAGCCCACGGAGACGTCAATTTCGAGTTGGAGGCGGATCCGAGCTCGAAGTCGGCGTGTTGGTCGAAAAGCGAAATTTCGTCGAACTTGTTGGCGAGTTCGCCCATGACTACTTCGAGAAGCATCACGAAGCTGGTCTCCGGGTTGGGCGGCATGGTGAGGTGACATTGGAAGGATCCAGCGCCGTCAGCAATGCAGACCCAGGCGCCGAAGACGAAGGTGTCGCCGCGGTTGAAGGCGACAGTTGGCTTGATGTAGACAGGAGCCGTCGAGTTCGCCATGTGATCTCGGGCGAGATCCCCTACCTGGCGTGCCAGCAGTTCAGTGTTTTAGACCAGCAACCTACTGAGGGGAGTACCTGAAGTAGATGAATGTGGCCTTGCCGAGATCGGTAACTCGAAGGGAGAGACACGTGGCACACAATTTAGACAGGTTCGGGCCGCGAGGTGCGTAATACCCTACGTCCTGTATGCTGCGTAGCTCTAGATTGATTGGGTATGATTACAAGATGTTGCAATCTTACGCCGTGAGATGAGATGATGGAGAGAGGGGTCCCTGCCTCGCCTTATATAGTCCGGGAGGCAGGGTTACAAGTCGGTTCAGGGAGAGAGTACTAGTCGAGTACGTCTAGGAGTCCTCCAAACAGTGCGGGACATGTACAGCTTCCTAACCGAGTACTTCTCCTCTGTAGTCCTTGTGCTTCATGCCATCAGGTGTCGTGCAGCGCAAGTCAGGTAGTCCCAGAGGCCCACTTAGTAGTCGGTCCTGGTACCCAACGAGGTAGTGGGCCCAGGGAGGTCCATACGACAGTACGGACTCTTTGCAACGGGCCCCGCTCCGGGCATCAGCTCAAACACGAACTCCACGTCTCGGTCTGGGGGTAACTCCATAAGCTCCTCTGGAAACACGTCTGGAAACTCACAGACCATTGGAATTTCCTCAATTTCCTTCCCACTCATGTTGCACAACATCGGGGAAGCCTTTGGACTCTGAGGTTCGATCTGCACTTTCGTTCCACTGGGGTGTTCTAGCTGTATAAACCTGGGGTTGCAAGAGACCATCCCGTTGTGGTTTGCCAACCAATCCATCCCTAGGATCACGTCTATGCCGGTAGACTCCAAGACTGTCAAGTTTGCCGTGAACAACTGCCCCTCAAACACCATCTTCACTCCTCTGCACTCTAACGTACTCCTCTTCTCTCCTAGAGGAGAACTAGTCAAGATAGGCCTTAGTCGAGGCTTTGTTGGTAATGACCTTTCTCTAACAAACTTTGTAGAAATATACGAAAACTGAACTCCGGTATCGAACAAAACAGTTGCCAAACCTGAGTCAACAAGGAACTCACCGAGTGCTACGTCAGGTGTGGCTACTGCCTCCTCGGCGGTGAGGTGGTTCAAGCGGCCTCGAGTAGCTGGCGGCTGTGCGGTCCTCTGCTGTGTACGGGGTGGCTGTCCTCCTGGTGCTGGTGGCTTGGTTGGAGTCTGGAACTGAGAGCTACGGTTCTGACCTCCTAGTTGCACCTGCTGCTGGCACTCGAACGACTTGTGCCCAACCTAATGACAGTTGAAGCAAGTCACCTTAGCTCTGTCTGCTGACTGCGGTGGTGGTCTCGGCCTCCAGTTGTTCTGTCCTCCACTCCCTCTTGGGTTGGCTCTGCCCTGCGGCTGTGACTGAGTGGCGTGGTGCCTCTACTGTGTCTGGTGGCCCGGAGAGTAACCTGTGCTCTGCCTCTGGGGTGGACCTAAGCGTCCTTCCTGGTCAGTGCGCTTGGACTTGCTTCCTCAGACGTCCATGTACTCGAGCCTCGACCTCTCAATGATCAGTGCCTTGTCGATAATGGAGCGGAGCGTCGGGTAGTCATGCGCGGACAAGTGGTGTGCCATCCCCTTGTGTAGTCCCTTCCTGAACCAGTAGACCTTCTTCTTCTTTGTGTCGGTGTCATCTGGCACGTACCTCATAAGCTCCTGGTAGCGGTTTGCATACTCCTACACTGACATCCCTCCCATCTTGAGGTGCCTGAATTCGTCAGCCTTCCTGTCCATCACGGCCTCGGGAATGTGGTGGTTCCTGAAGGCCTCCACGAACTCGTCCCACCCGATGTGCAACGGGTCCGGGTGCGAGTCACAGTAGCTATCCAACCACGCACTAGCTGTGCCGATCAGCTGGTGTGCTGCCACGGTCACACACTCCTCCTCAGTGAGCTCAGTCAACTCCAGCTTCTTCTCTATCTCTCGCAGCCAGTTGTCCGCGTCCATCGGATCTGCAGAGTGGTAAAAGCTGGGCATTCGCAGCTTGTTGAAGTTCTCCACCTTCTTCTGGAAACCCTCTGGCGCATTGCGGTGCTGACCCTTGTGGTTGTTGTTGTCGTTGTTCTGAGCTAGCAACTGGGTGATCGGCTGCATCAACTGGTCTGTACTGCCATCACGTCGGCCAAGTTCGGGGGAGGTGGCAGTGGTGGCACCTCATGTCCCTGCTCCTGGCCTGCTCCTCCCTCGGGCTCGGGTACCTGCTCGTGCTCGAGCTCCTGCTCCTGACCTCCCTCGTTGTCGTACACGGGTCCTCGTCCACCAACTTGGCCTCCTCGGCCTCCACGGAGTCCTCCTCGTGGCACGTGACCTCCACGGCATCCGCGACCTCTCGCTCCTGCTGGGTTAGGGGCATACTCTCCCTCGTTGTCCCCAGCGACCTCCTCGAAACAGGCTAGGAGTCGTCCGGACCTCCTTGCTCCCGACATCTGTTCCATTTGAAAGAGTCAGTAGTGGTAGGGAGAATATTCATAAGGTTATTAACTATAAAGGAGTAATCCTGCTAACAGAGAATTTCAAACAGGCAAGTAAGAAGCATGAAATCCGGAGAAACCCATGAAGATCCATATCACTCAATCAATGCCACCATACAAAAGGGGTGTATCTCGAGGTTTACTCCAACGACCTTCGAGAGTACACGGCAACACCTAACGCTAACGCATGGTACATCATGGGGTAGCTACTACTGACATGACAACATGGGCGGTAGCACTACAACTAGATCATTAAGACATCTCAGGATCTACTGCTAGAACTCTACTCTCGTCATGGGGTGCACTGGGGTGCCTCTGGGCTGGAGTCTGGTGGAACAGAGTAGAACGGTAGTGGGTGAACTCCTGGGTAACCCGGCATCCTGATCGCTGGTCCTCCATATTAGTCACGGGTGTCCTGGAGAGCGCGGTCCATCTCCGCTGTGTCCTGGGAGCCGAGGGTACGGGCGTAATCGTGGAAGAAGTGTTGGGGGTAGCTCAAAGGTCTCTGCTCGAGTCGAGGCCTATTCTTCGGCGGTAGCTGTGCTGAGAGCTCCTCCAGCTCCCTCAGCCTCTGCTGGTCGGAACGCTTCCAGGCCGTGCGGGTCCTGGCAGCTCGGTCCCTCTCCTCATACACCAACCTACCAAGGTAGCACAAGTGGTTGTAGTTGTGTCGAATCCCCTCCTGTAGGTCCCACGCCCTCACCTGGTAGTCAGCTGCTGCTGCTCCAACCGACTCCAACAGGTCCTTAGCCTCTGCCAGCTTCTCCCTGTCCACGCGAGTGGCCTCCACCATGGCTTGATGCTGCTCCTCTGCCGTTTTCGATTGTGCCTCCAGGGTGGCGATCCTCATGGCGTCCCGCTCTGCGCTAGCTCTGGCGGCTGCTAGCCCGAGCTGCACAAACTCACCGTTCCTCTGGTGAGACTACTCCAGTTGGTCTGCCAGGTCCAGCTTCTCCAACTCTAGCTCCTGAGCAAGCTGCAAGCACATGTCCCACTTCCATCTCTGGTAGGTGATCTCACTGTCCGCCCAGTAGAGTGCCTGGTCCTGTGCCAGGATACACCGGTTGGCCATGTGCATCTTCTTGTCCTCCACCTCTGAAGTCACCTCAAAGTACTGAGCGTGGTCGTACGTGTCCCAGCGACTTGGGTCGTAGACCCTCGTTGGAAGAACGCTGAACGGGGTGTCCTTAAGCTTCTCCCCAAGCTGGATACAGACCTCCTTGAGTGTTCGGCGCACACAAACCTGGTGTGCCTCCATGGTGGAACTCTCGAAGCAGTGCACCTTGATTCCCTTGAACTCTGGCACTCGTGGGTCCACCGGTACCGTGACTGTTAGGAACGTAGGAGACTGGTCCAACTGTCCCAACGTCCTCCCCTTGTAGCTCACCCGGTCGGTCTCCACTCCTGCCGACTCCAGACACTCCCACAGAAGATGACAGAAGCCTCCGGCCCACTTGCCATCCGACTCAAGGGGGCTTCACGCTTCCTCCGCCATCAGCACAACGTTGTTAGAGCGTAGTTAGTAAGGTAGTTAGTTAAAGTTAAACAAGGTAATGCATATATATAAGTATAGATATATACATACGGAGGTCAAGGGGTTTATTTAAAGTTTCAAGGTTCAGAAACGGCTTCCCAAGCTATCGACCATTCCTGGGGCTCGTCCTATGGTCAAGCATGGCTCTGGTACCAACTGAAACGAACCGGATTTTCGCGGATGGAAACCCGACTCTCTGCACCTCGGTGGTAGTCCCAGGAGGGCTACCACGTGCAATCCCAGGAGGGCGATTCCGAAATCCATACAGAAAGATAAAACAAAACAGATAGAGTACAACATTTAATTATTACATTAATCAGAGTACATCTCTTCGGCACATGCCGGGTACAAGTCCATCGGGACTGAATCAGATAGAAATAAATCGTCTACCAACTTCTCCATGAAAGCGCGGGGAACTCCAAATCTGCAGGCAGCTCGAGCGTAGAAAGAGCACTAGTCCACCCATCCGTCGTTGTCGAAGTCGTAGTCCGGCTCTGTGTCAGAGACATCAGGATCTACCCGATAAGCGGGTAGTTCATGTCAGCTTCCCAACAAAGAGGCAAAAGGGGTGTATATTCTACTATGTAGGATTTGTCCCTACTCTGGCTGTAGAAGGCTTAAGCAAAGCAGCAAAGCAACGAACAAGATAAGAAGAATTCAGCTGTGAGGTCAACACCTCGGGGAAAGCTCACGCTTCCGAGGTCCACACCTCAGGGGTCCACACCCCGCTCAAGGATACCACACCAAAACACCAGATCTCAACCACGATCCAGTTCCCAACTCTCATCTGCGATGTGGGGCCCACCTGCTCCTATCCCCACATCTCAATGGCCAAAGCCGGGCTCACTCACTCGGGGGAGAGAAGAAGCACAAGAGAAGAATATCTAGCCAGAATAATAGATCTCAGGACTGTCCATAACCAGTGGACACGGACTATAGCTATAGGTTTAAACACTATGCAGAGGTTGTACAACTGTACCCGCCCGAATAGGACCGTAACAGGTCGTCACCGATTCCAAGCCCTACCATACCGCTGAAGGCCAAGTAAGTGGATAGTACCCTCCTGCATCTCCGAGCCTGGCTCAGCCTCCGCGGTAGAGCTCATACTTCCCGTGAGAGGTCCCTCGAAGCTGTGGAACCCTTCCCCGGCCTCGCCGGGGGGAAAGTCTTCTAAGGAGGAAAAGCCCACTCCCGACACGATCACACCGATCCGCCTGCAGGAGGGACGCTATCCACTACAAGTCTCACCCCGCACCCCCGCCCATAACAAGGCGGGCGGTTTGTCAGGTAAGAGTCCAAAGAAGCATGGTTAGTCTGACGATCGGTCCTTAAGGGCCTAGAGCGAGCACTCCCCATCTCCATCCCATACGACACGCCTCTCGGGTTAGAGGCCAGATCGCATCTTCCCGAGCCAGACGTTCACCGGTAACCAAGCGGCTCGCTCCCGCCAAAACACGTCAAGGAGATACGCACCCAGAACGCACGCTAGAAACACATTGAGATCTCTCGCGTCTCAGTCCAAGCCCAGAATACCATCCATAATCAAGCAACAAAAGTATGGATTGTTGAGGTATGGGACTAGCTAGGGGTCTGTAGCTAGTCCTGAAGTAGGTAAAACAAGGTATCAGGGTATATCAAATTATCAAGGCATGGCTAATCAACTGGTTATGCAATTCATCAGAGCAATGCATATAAAGTAAAGCACTAGCATCTAATGATCAACATGGGATCTACATGGTTGGGAGTGACATGACACCTTCGTTGCCGTTGAAGCAGTCGTTGTCCGGAACAGTGTACTCGGGGTCCTCCGCGTCCTCCAGGTCGAAGCTCGGGTCTGCGGCACAAGATTCGACGTGAACATAAGAATACGGTGCACATCAAAGCAATAACTCCAAATAGAAACCAATTTTGAAGATCCAAAAGAGCTCAAACTACCTACAATCAGCAAGTATCGAAATTACGAAATTATAGAAATTAGTTTTATATTTTTCTGAGCTTCCTATAATTAGTTATGATTTTTCAAAGGTTTAAACCATTTTTAAATCATTTCTGAAATTACTTTCTGGAAAAGAAAATGATTTTTATTTAAATTAGCTACTGACGTCAGCATGACGTTAGAATTCCTCGGTTAGCGGGTCGAAGGTGGGCTGAAAGTGTCAATGGGTCGAAGGTGGCCCAGTGGGCTCGGCCCAGTTAGCTCAGTGGGCGCGGCACAGTTAGCTCAGCGGTCCGAAGTCCAGGGAAAGCCCCTGTGCTCCCGCGCCTCTCTTGTTTGGGCCGTTGCAGCCTGCCGGTTTAATTGGGTCCAGCCCAGCTAGCGGCCCATTCAGGGTTTAACCCCCTCCACTCACTCCCGCGACGCTCGCCAGGTGCTTGAGGAAATGCCTGGAGCCTCCCGCGGTGACGATGCGCAGCACCGGCAGCGGGGTCTTCGTCGCCAGTGGCCAAAGATCCACAGGTTCGCATCGCCGGTGTACACACGTTCAAGTCAAGCGTTTGGGGCCACCAAGGCCAGCGCGTAGCGCGGTTGTGCACAGCGCGACGGCGCAGCGTCACGTAGAGCGGTCGGCCCTTGGTCTAGGCGCGGCCTCGCGCTAGGGTGCGCGGGCCTTTACCGTGCCGGCACGCGCCCGGCCGCAGGCGTCCGCACGGCGCAGCTGTCTGGTACCCAGAAGTGCGACATGAGGCGGCGCGGCGGGGTGCTTGTTAACTGCAACAGAAAAGCTCGGCGTGACGGCCGGCACACAGATTCACCATGGGACGTCGGCGAGCGCATGGACCTGGGGTTGTCCAGGAGTTCAGCACGAGAGGGGACGGCGGCGCAAGCACACAGCCCCTGCACAAAAGTCCACGGCGCGACGGCCGATCCCACGCACGGTCCTCGCACGGCGACGGCGGCGCTCAAGAGCACGAGCGGCTCAGGAGCTCCTGCCCGTCGGGGCACGACAGTTCTGCGGCGCGAAGGCCAGCATCCAAGCAAGAATAACAGGGCGACGCGTCACGACACCGCCGGCGCATCACAGGAAGGTGACCAAGGGGAAGGAAAGAAGAGTACAGCCGCGGTGGTACTCACGATGGGTCGACAGTGTAGGCGTTGCCGGCTTGGGGAAGAGGGTCTCGCCGGTGAGGTAGATGTCCACGGCGACGGCCTTCCCCGCGTCCAGCTCCTGGCTCCCGGTCCGTGCTCTGCTCTTCCGGCGTAGTGCGGCGGCGGCGCCTCTCCTCTCTCGGCTCTCACACGGGGGAATAAGAAGGAATCGAAAACCCCAAAGGGGTTGGTGGCTTTGGCACCCGGGGTCTCGGCCTCTCCTTGCTTTTGAAGCCCGGTGCCGCGAGTGTCGATGCGAAAGCCCTAGGCTACCCCGGCTTTGACCGCTCGGGCGGCCGAGGTGGCACCGGTCTCCTCCGCGCAAGCCAAGCTGCAGGGGCGCGCGGCGTGGGGGCAAAAGAGGAAAAACCCACCTTGGCCGGCTGCGACTCGTGCTCACGCGTGCCACCGGTAGCTCAGCGTGCGGGCCGGCCGGGCGGGGAGGCCGTTCCATCCCGCGCACGCCCGCGACGCAAGCCGGCCGGTGCGATGCGAATCTGAGGTGGGGGAAGAAAAGGTGAGGATAGGGGAGAGCAGTTGGCCGACACGCGGGCCCAGGCTGTCGACGAGTGATAGATAGCAGGGAAAGGGGTAAGGTTTGGTGGGCCGCAGTTTGGAGCGGGTTGGGCCGGCTAGAGCGAAAGGGAAAAGGAAAACGGCCCAAGACCTGAGTTCAGCTATGGAAATAAGTTAAGGAGTAAAAATAGGTTTGGAGTTTGAATTTGAATACTTTCCAAATTCAAACTTCACACAAATAAATTCCAAATAAAACCAGAAAAATCCAACTCACATATTTTACCATAATTTGAATTTATGTTTTTATAAATGGGGCAAAAAGGTGGAGAATTTAGGATAGGGCTAGCAATTTGGTTTGAAAATTGTTAGCACTCAATTCCAAACAAAAAGTTTTAAATTTTCGCAAAAATTTTCACACCTAAATTCTTGGGTTGTTACAATCCCCACGCTTAAAATAGGGGGTCTTCTCGCATGAAATCCGACCTTTACACTTTAGTCCATGCTCCGTTGTAACGCCTTGGTCATTGCCACCTTTGGGAGTGATTTCACCTTGCACTTGAACACGAACGAGACTCCTCATTTGCTCCTTTGAACTCATTGTGACTCCGTCCCTTAAGTCCATGTTTTACTGAAAAAACACAACACTTCCAAATGCACATACAAAGTTGAATTTGTCATATCATTAGTGTGCCTAGTGTCGGGTTAGTTCCGTAATAAAGCTCAAACCAAAGTGTAATGAACATGTTTGGGGTACCAAAATTCACTATCAATATTTGCAAAGGTGCTGGGTTAAACACCAACCGGTACTGGATCTAAGACCAGTGCTCAGTTTTCTAGTGTGTAGTGTCTTCCGGTGAGGGGCAAGCATATAGGGAGGGAAGAGGGGTGGCGGAGGAAGAAAAGTGGTGGAGCTGGCTAATAGCAGTGGCAGAGGCTGAGCAGGGAGGAGAGCCATGGGTGCGATACCAGAGGATAAGGGCGGATGGAAGGAAGATGGATTCATAATTATTATAAATTTCTGGTCGGACTCTAGTATCACTGTAGAACAATAGGAAAATTCGGTAATGACAATTTCACTGTCAGCTTGAACCCACAAAACTAGCATTATTGTTATTTTATATCATATTACTTTTGCTATGTATCTAGACGAAATATATTACTAGATAGATATTAAAAATGATATAATTAGAAATGCCAAAATTAATAGTAAATTGGTTTGGATGGAGTAACGATAATGTAAAAGAATCCCAGTGGAGGTTGTGTTGATGTCTGGGAGGACAGAAAAAAGAAAATTGTTATGATATGAGACTCGAGAAATATCAAGGTTGTATCTCCAAAAAGAGAAACATGAAACCAAGAAAAAGAGTCAAAGTTAATTCGATGTACATGTACTACATTTTGTGAGGAAACTTCTTCCTAACGCCACAATGTGGGAGGATTTAAGGCAGCTTAGTGGGCAGTTCATTAATCTACAGTGCACTGCATCGTTGACTAAAATATTTTAGGCATTCGGCGGCTTAGTTATCCCTATGGCGGCTTACTGCTTCGACATGGTCAAATCCACACAGCAGGGCGCACATGGAACGAACGGAACAGGATGTTACTGGAGTACAGTTTTCCTTATTTTTGAATCCGTATATGTTAGGATCTCTACTGTATTTTACTGCATTGGGCTTCTATATAAGTCCTTAGCATCCTCGTCATGGACTCAGACCAACAATACACACTCTCCCGTCTCCAGCTCCCTGCTAGCTTCATTCTCGCTCACACACAACATCTACATACAGCAGCAACAGCCATGGCGCCCTACATCCCCAACAAGAAACCTTTTGACGTGATGGCACTTATTCTGCTCGCTGTCCTCACCATAGCAAACTGCATCTGCTGCACGATCGCTGTGACTGTTCCCAGCAGCGGCTCTGTCGCAGAGCCTGCTATGGTGGTGAGGTTTGAGAGGTGGATAACGGAGCACGGTCGCATCTACAAGGACGCAGCCGAGAAAGCACGAAGGTTCCAGGTATTCATGGCGAATGTCATTTTTGTTGACAGTTCCAATGCTGCAGGTGGCAAAAAGTATCACCTGGCTATCAATAGGTTTGCTGACATGACTCATGACGAGTTCATGGCGAGGTACACCGGGTACAAGGCAACGCCGTCTACGGGCATGAAGATGCCTGGTTTCCAGTACGGGAATGTTACTCTGTCAGAGCCCCAGCAGGCACAGGTTGACTGGAGGCAGAAAGGTACAGTCACCTGTGTCAAGAATCAAGAGGATTGTGGTGAGTAACGTAACGAAATTCTATTTTGATCACATGTACGTGGAACATTACATAGCGTTACTCAGGAAGGATTTAATTTGCAGGTTGTTTTTTTGAAGGAACAGGAGGAGCCGGAGCTCCTACTGGAAATAAATTAATAAAAAAAAAGGGAAAAGTAAGAAGATACAAAGGTTTAGAGGGCAAAATAAAAAAGAAAAAAGGGGAGAAAGGAGCAGCTAATTACAGAAGAGGATCAAAGGGAACTAAGCCAGGATTCCATGGCTGGGAGGTATCTAGCCTTGGTTCTATGCCTAAGAAGAGAAAATTCGTGCAAGAATTTATCTCTACAGCTATCAATGCAGGGATCGGTTTGGTTGAAAATCCAGTCATTTCTAGTCATCCAAATACTCCAGGTCATAAGGATAATGATTTCCATGAAGAACGAAGCAGCAAGATGTCGTCTTATTTGGTTGATGATGGCTGGGACGCTTCTGGTGGAAGTAAAAGAAATGCCGATTGACCTGGGCGTTGCTGGTTGTTGC
The DNA here is from genome assembly GCA_947561735.1 of Cenchrus americanus. Lineage (NCBI taxonomy): Eukaryota > Viridiplantae > Streptophyta > Magnoliopsida > Poales > Poaceae > Cenchrus > Cenchrus americanus. Next base: position 198,846,703 of record OX387242.1, read on the forward strand.
TGGGCGTTCTCCGCAGTTGCAGCCATCGAGGGCATCAACCAGATCAAGACCGGCAACTTGGTTTCCCTGTCAGAGCAGCAATTACTGGACTGTTCCACCAACGGGAATTACGGCTGCAACGGCGGAAATATGGACAACGCCTTCGAGTACATCATCAGCAATGGTGGCATCACCACCGGTGACGCCTACCAGTACAATGCTATCCAGGACATGTGCCAGTCTGTCCAGTCGGCGGTCACGATCAGTGGCTACCAGGACGTGCCCCGCTACGACGAGGACGCGCTCGCAGTGGCTGTTGCTAACCAGCCCGTGTCCGTTGGCGTCGATGCTAACAACTTTCAGTTCTACGACGGTGGTGTGATGACCGCGGACAGCTGTGGCACGGACTTGAACCATGCAGTGACGATAGTAGGGTACGGCACGGCAGAAGATGGCAGCCTGTATTGGCTGATCAAGAACAGTTGGGGGGAGGCCTGGGGAGAGGCAGGGTATATGAGGCTTGAGAGGGGTTTCAACACTTGTGGTGTTGCAATGCTAGCCTCCTATCCAGTGGTGTGAAGTCGCAAAACAACAAGCGCAATCTATATCCGTGAAGCCATGCACAAATAAGACTATGGAATAATGCATGCAAATAAATTGGGCTTTTAGTGTAAGGTAAACTTGAAGTTTAATAATTTCTGTGGAGTTTTCAGAAACCCCATGTAGTAGTCGACATACGCATGTAAGATTGTTGTTTGTTTTTTATCAATTAATTAAGTGCGTTCTGAGACTACGATTTTTAATTAGAATAATAGGTAAAATTCAGCCTCAACATTTTGAGACCACGATATAATTCCTATGGTATATGTACCAAATTATTTGCTCTCTCTATGGCCTACAATGTTTGGACATTTGAGGGGTTTCGAATTTAGAGTAACTAAAGTGAGCTACTTTAGTAACAGGATGTGTAAGAAATATGCTCCCACTAGGTTCAGGGCCTTTAGTCTCGGTTGGCTTTGAAGCCGAGACTAAAGATGCTAGATCCACGAGAGGCGGAACAACGACTGCATTAAGCCTTTAGTCCCCGTTGGTAATACTAACCGGGACTCAAGGCCCTGGGTCCGACGATCAGTGCAGAGGCAATCATGGGGGTGAGTCTTTTGTCCCGGCTGAAAATACGACCTAGGAAAAAACATTAGTCCTAGATGATAACTCCAATCGAGATAACCCGGATCAAACCTACACCTGGACTAAACATGTGTCAGCCTACCCATCTCTTTTTCTCCCTTCTCATCTCTTCCACCATATATTTTACTAATCACCCCAACTTCCATCCTCAATTAAAAATTTATTTGTTACCTCTTTAGAAACTAAAATGTGAGTAAATATAATATCTAGGGTTTAAAATTGAAGAAATAAAAGTTCTAAGGATTAAAATATAATTATTAGACAAGAAAAGGGGGGAAAACAAAAAACGAAACCTCATCTTCTTCACCCACCTCCCCCTCCCGTTCTCTCTGGACCGCTCCTCCCCCAGTGCCACCGCCGCCACTCTCTCTCTCTCTCTCTCTCTCTCTCTCTCTCTCTCTCTCTCTCTCTCTCTCTCTCTCTCTCTCTCTCCCCCCTCTGCTCTCACTCATCTTGTCATCCAAATCCTCTCTCCCTCCTCCTCCCTCTACTCTTCCATCCTCTTCCTATACTAGTCGGCGGAGGGGAACTAGGTTGTGGTGGTCTCCACGCTCAGACGTGCGTGCTGACTGGCTATGGCACAGGCACGGTGCAGTGCTGACTGGCGAGGACGCTGGTCGGGCACCTTGACGATCGACGCTGCGGTGCGGTCATGGAATGCTGGCTTGTAGCAGGGCAGAGGGGCTTGGATCGACCATTGAGGGCATGATCGGGCCCAATGCCAAGGGCGCTGTCATGACACAATGCCGGCTGGCGAGGGCATAGCACTGTGACGAGGTGGGCTGGCCAGCAACAGTGTGGCACTATCACTGGCTGGCCAAGCGGCGATGACTGACCAGTGAAGGTGCGGCACGGGCGCAGACGGCGGCCCGGAGTGGCACGAGCTGCAGGCGAGATTGGTTTGATTCTTAGCAATATTTCTGATGAATTGCCTAATTGTAAATTAAATCGAGCTCATGTGCATGTATTGTGAGTTGTGAATTGAAAATCAGCTCATGTGCATGTATTGTGACTTGTGAATTGAAAATCAAATCGAGCTCATCGTATATGTAGGTGTGTTGTGATTTGTTGTCTACTCCATGACTTGTGTGATCCTTGTGCGAATTTGTGGAGTCAATTGTTTCCTGTGGAGTTGGAGGTTAAGGAATGGAGGTGGTGGTCATGGTAGAGGTAGAGCCCTCACTATGGCAGCGGAGGGAAGTGCGGGGTGGCGTGGGCACAAGGGAACTTCTGGAAAGTGGGCAGAGTTGCATTCCATTCATTACAAAATGTTATACTACTACTATAACATGCTAAAATTTAAACGACCATCTCGTTCTCACTATTTATAATTGCAGAAATTGCATTTGATTGTGTTCCAAAATGCATATTCACACACTGAATGGGATGCAGAGCAGGCATCGTTGTTTTATTATGTTTTATTTGCGTATATCTATTTTTATCATTCCTTGTTAGAACTTCTTGGTCTAAGTTAACTTTGAGTGCTTGTGGCAATTTATGTGAGTAACATAGTCGTCAAATTCACCATGTTGCCATTAGAGCAGGTGCAGAATGCTTATGACCCAATGGCATGTAGAACACCGGGCTTTAGTCTCTGAGTTTTGTGCTAAAAAATATTAAGAAATTTTCAAGAGGCTTCCACATGCGAAATTTGTCATGTGCACAGTGGGAACGGCAACCTCTTGCTCTGCATGTAATAACTTCCTTAGCCATCTCACATACACAACACATCTTGACTAGGGGGTTAATGCAACCATTTTGCAGCACCTCGTGGAGGATCCACCTTTATTCCCGGTTGGTATTACCAACCGAGACTAAATCTCCCATCGTTGTTGGTGGTTGTTCATTACCATTATCGGAACTAAAGGGTTTAATCATGGCTCCAAAATTACCCAAAACTAAAGAGGATGGATCCAATTTCATTTATCTACTAATAATGCGTAGAATTCACGCTAGTCAATAGAGCAGACAATCTGTATCTTGTATGGTTCAAGCCCAAGGGAATATCAAGGATCCACTGCACTCATGTTCAGCGACGAGTCGACGAACCGATGACTACATGTCATTGATGGGTGTACCCCGGGATTCTTACCTAGGCCTTGTAGGTAATGCAGCACAAGAATAAATGAATATCCTGTCAGAGATGGATCCACCAGTAAGCAAGACACCAATAAGAAAACGAGGATCAGGTTCGTACATACTCATGGGTGGCTGACTTCCAGCTTATCCGTTCATGCATTTTTTAACTCTTTTATCTACGCCTAAAAAGAATGAAGTGGCGAACAAAAAACTGTACGTTTTTCCTCCCCTCGCGTGGCTCTGCCGCCTGCGGTCCATCAATTTTCCGGTTGTCCATTTTTACCCCCGACGTGCCTAAAAAACGACGCACCCTCCCCATCGGCTCATCTCCTTCCGCACCACCGCACAAAAGAATAACCGACGCGCCCTCATCATCGTCTTCTGCGCACCTCGCCTCACAACACCACCCCAGGTCGCCGCCGGATCCATCGCCTCTTTCGTAGGCCGCTGCCCCCGGACCACTCCGGACCACCATCGCGCCGCCGCCTCAGCATCGATCTCGACCGATCTCGCCGGGCCGCGATCCCACACGGCAGCGGCGATCTCACACACTCGCGACCTAGAGAAGGGGCCGCCCATGTGCTTGTGTTGGCGCTAATGGAGGATTGGCTGCCGTGGTGGAACCGTGGAAGGTGAGGAAGATCTCGCCGAGCATCCTCCCCGCGATCTTGCCGCGATGGAGAAGGTGGAGCTCCATGGCGAGCTTGTGGTCCAATGCATGCCCCGCCACAGCATGCCCTGCATGGAGCTTACCACCCAACACAGACTCCGCACCACGCCTTGTTGCTCCAGCTGTTGTGTTTCCTGGCAGCCATTCCCTGCTTCTTCTCTTTTTTCCCTACCTCTCTCCACCTCGAGTTCGTCGACAAGTGCTTGTTGAAGCTGAGCTCTTGATTACCACAGCAAGTAGGGTAAGCACCAGAAACACCTGCTAGAGTGGATCAATTTGATTGATCTGATTCACAAGAAGCCGAAAAGACTATCACCAATGATGCCTATGTTGGTCCATGAAAAAGTGATTCCGTGAGTTCTGGACAACATCTTTACCTCTTTGTTTTTCGATCAACCGATATATTAGTATAGTATACTCCTAATTATAATGTCACATATATTTTTTTACAGAACATATCAATGGGAGGATACTAGGGAATTGGCCATTCCAATCACCTATTCAGGAATCAGCCAACAGAACCAAGGTGCCGATGAAGTTCATTCTTTAGTGTACAGCTAAAACATGTTGCCCTTCCTCACTGAATTGTGTCATTGTGTTTTCCTTATTTTATAAGCACAGGTGTGGTCATATATCGATTTGGTTGTGAGAAAAGAAGAAGAAGAAGAAATGAATAGATTTGTTTACATAGCACTGAGAGGAAAAATATCCATGTTCTCAAAGGGTGGTAGTGTTGCCGAGAAAGGAATCCCAAGTCAGAAAGTGGTTTGTTATGGTTACGAGCGCCGTTGACGACTGTGTTCTTGCAGAGAGTTTGTTTAGAGGGTATCTCCAGCAAGGCCAAATGGATGTTTGGTGTTTCTTAGACAGTTCAGGAAGGTACTCTCCATCGATTTGTATTGCAGTGCAGTGACAACAAAAAATCATTTTATTTTGAATGTCATCCCTAAGCATCAAATTCATGTCATGTAATAATTTTGTTTTCACTAATGGCAGTACTCTGTAAGAGGCTGGGGCAGCGAACATGGCAGGGTGAGGCTCGCTCTCCCTCAGATTCAGATAGCTCCACTCAGTAAGAGTTTCACCCCTTTCCTTCTGCTATTGGTCATGCTGCAACTTGATGCTATTGGAACTTCGCCTATCTGTAAAGGGAAGATAAAATGTGCTGAAAAACTATGTAATAAGTTATCTCAGTGTTGTTAATAGACTGGATGATGTACTATGCTACTCTGGTTGAAGGATCAAATAGAGGGGGAATTGATATTAATTAATTGTGTACATAATTCATGATGAGATGACATGGAATTTCTATGCAAGCTCATGTTTGAGATTTGAGAGGGCTTCGTACAGTTTATAGTCCATTTCAGAACAGCGGGTTACAAAACTGCATATTCTGAACGGTTTTGATTTCGATATTCAAAACAACTGATTTTTCTGAACAAACTAAAGCAGATTATCACTATATAATTCTAAAATTTTGACAACTAGCTGCTTCCATGATGGGAATCTTGGGCACAAGACAGCTCATTCATGTCACAATGGTCATCTTACATGTGTTGTTGATTTTTTTTGAACGAACCGCACGAGGTAGTGCGTGTTTTATTGATATAGAAGAAAAAATACAAGACTACGACTCTGGGAAGCCATAGCCAGGCAACAAAAAAGAAAGAAAAAACAACGCACCCGGTTGGATTGGGGCATCAACACGGGTACCACTCAAACGGTCGGACTGGGACCTCGACACGACCACACTAAGACGCACTACTATACACCACCGCTACCGGGAAGAAAACGCAACCGCAGCGTGCGCCCACCAGCACACACATAAAGACATCGAGCCAACAACGTGACCCGGCGCCGAAAAGAAGCAAGGAGGGGTAGACGCCGCCCCACCGAAAAGATCGCCACCGTGTAGGACCCTTCACCGTAGCGCCGCTGCAACAAAGCAAAACCACTCGACGGAGAAAAGTACCGAGCCCGAGCAACTCACCACGCGCGGGGGCCTCGCCTCGTCCGCCGTTGGACTCCTCCACTCTCGTGCACGGGGTCACCACGCCCGCCACGATGCTCACACTACGGGCCTGTCTCAAAGATGCCGCCAAGGTAGAGAGCCCAGGAGCCCCACACCCCATGCTCAGATCAACACCGAAATCTCCATTGCAGACCGAATTCCTCTCGTTGCTTCCTCTCACAAGGAGTAGCTTTGATTTTTGACATTTTCCTTTTGAACTCCTTAGTAGTTGCATCCAGTGGATTGCATAACCTGGGAGCAACTGACTTACGTTGAGATGAGAGGAAAGACTGTAGTTACTTTGACTCTGTTTTCAGTACATGCAATATTCTTGAAGGTTATGTGTTGCTTCTAGAAAAATATCTCCCTTCTCAGTAACATATCTTCAGAATTAGAGCCCTCGCTTTATTAGGTTCCATTCCACTTGCAGGTAGAAATCCTTGGATCATGTGTAGTTCCCTTCCCATCCCCCGCATGATCTGATCTAGCGTGGGACACATTAGATCCGGCGGTGGGGATTGCCGGTGCGGGTGGCGGACACGGGATCCGCGACGGCCGACGTGTGACCTCCGCAAGTATCCCTCTCTCTCATCACAGACACCGCTACCCTCTATGTGTCGCCGATTAACTGGCTTCTTTTGCTCTCTCCTTCATTGAGAACCGGAGGCGAGGAGAAAAGGACGGAGACACATGCAGGGGGACGCCCTTCCTCAGCAATGGTTCTGCCCCTATCCGGGAACGTGTGTTGGACCTCCTAGGCACACCTCTCTCTCTCTGCTCGCATTCGGCCACTACCACTGTCCCACGGGCAAGCAGCCAACTGCACCAGCAGGAGGATGGGCACCAGCGGATCGGCCCGATTCATCTCTCTCCCAGTGCATAGTATGTGTTGTGTAATTTGGGTTTGGAGCTCTCAGCTAAATTTAAATCATTTTGATCCTATGGTCTGCACATTTTCCTTGTCCATGTCTGATTGACTGTGCTTATTTGATCCTTGCTTTTTTATGCTCACTTCACCAATCGACAGCAAAGAAGAATAAGTGAATGATAGTTGGTTTTGTGACATTCGAAAGTGTCCAACAAATAACAAATGTTGTTCGGTTAATTATGTCTGTTCAGATGGCAACCTGTTTGGGTGTCTCGGAAACTTGACTTTTTCTTGTATTTATGCACTGTGGAGATCGAAAGTTCATTGTACACACCAATATAATTACAATGAATTTCGTTGACAATGAAAATGCTAGCCGGGATTGGGATTAACTGGATTTTAGAAAAAAAATATTATGGAAACGAGAAGCACAAGAATGGCATATCAAAGAAACCAGTGAGCAAGCACAATTGGTGAGCCCAATTCAATTTTGTTTAGGCTGATCAGAAACTGATGCCATGTTTTCTCTCATGATAAAGCAAACCCATATATTTTACTTAGCACATGTCATTTCAACTCTGCCTGATGTGATTATTTCATCCCAACTCTTTCTATGAGCTCTTATATACACTGCCTTTTTAAATTCCTTCGTTGTTTAAAGTGCAGGAAAAAATACAGGGACACAAACTCTGGAAATTTTACTACCAGTTTATATATTCTCATAACATTTGTTGCTTTGACCTTAGACTCAAGAATTGAGGAGGTCAATAAAAGGACCATACTATCCTTAGTTAAGCCCTTCTTAAGTGTGCAGTTATGTTATTAAAAGTGCAAACTGGAGTGTGTGTTTACTAAGTAGGGGTAGGATCAGAAAATATGTGTTTGCCATGGAGTTGTAGATAAGTACTTTGAAAATACTTGAAATAGCTAAACAACAAGTATTGTGAAACACAAACATGTTATAGCAAAATGATTTAAGAATGAAGCTTATTGTATTTCCAAAATGCAGCATTGGAACTTAGTTCGTGATTTGGCATGCCAGAAACCTTTTTGGGTGTAGCATGCCAAAATACATGTCCTTAGATTTGGCATACTGGGCCGTTGCTGCTTGCGTGCACATTTGGAATGGAGAAGATAAGTTGTCAGTGTGCAATTTTGGATTGTTCTTTGACTGTTGGGACTTTCACACATTTGTTAATGTTTATTGCAATAGGGTCAAGTTATATTCAGAACCTTTTTTTCCTCTCTGCATCTTTCTTTATATTTGGATGGTTAAACTGTATGTCTTGGTATCTATAAGGTGGTTGTGCTGGAGGTATCCCTGAACTGCAAAGCCTGCACTAGGAAAAGGTGAACAAACATCACCCAGAGATGGAAGGTGAGCCTGACACTTATTCTGAAGTTTTGGTTTGAAAAAAGTGTTCTTGTTCTAATAACCAAACTATTTGTACTTGAGGTGTGACATCATTCTTAGTGGATTCGTGGCAAGGTGATGGCAGTTTGACACTGAGCAAGGTGAAGAATACCCAGCTCTAGGCAGCAGCGTCGATGATAGCTGCCTGAAGGAAGAAAAAAAGCAAATGAGCTAATCAAATCTTAGAAAGCAATATTATTACCAGAAGACTTATCAAGTGACATTTAAAAGTGGCCTTCTGAATCAATTCAAAGACTTATCAGGGTAAAGACGTGTCACTATTTTTAAATAAGTTTTGTCCCATAGCTATATTTGAAGCCTAGTCCATTCATGCTCTCTCTTTCTGCATAGCCTTCTGTTCTTTTGCTTCTACATGTAGTATAGATAATCCATATATATCATGACTGAATGTTGTTATTACTGTTGCTGAAACGTTATGATCTATTCAGGTATTTCTTTGGCAGAGTATCGCATCTCGCATTGCTCTTCTGTCTTCTTCAACTGGATTGTTGATATGTTGGCTGAGGTTGCCATTGTGCTGTTGACAACAATTGCTGATTTGAACAGATAGTTGTCATGGTGAGCTCGTCCCTGCTACTTTGAATCACTTACTCTCGTAGTCTCATACGAAATTCAAGATGACAAGCAGATGCAAATGAAATGTTCGGTTTGTTCAAAAAATTATTCGATTGCATGATCATCATGTTACTATAAAGGGTGGGGTGAGTTGTTTGCCAACATTGAATTTGATTTGTCATTGTAAAGAGTACAAGCACTATGGTATGCCTTGTCCTGTAAATCATGTTGCTCGATGTTCAAATTTAACTTGAACACTGGATAAAGCTCACAATGGGCTCATACAGCACCAAACCATCTTATTCTACGAGAGCAATGGGGCCTGGGCATATCTGTGAGGCAATACCGATAAAGCTCACAATGACCGAACTGATCATGTCGATGTTCATCTATGTTTCACGAATGGAAGTGTAGTTTGAATGGGGGTCAGGAAATTAGCAGGCAGCCCGATGTCTCCTTATTCACTAGGCAAGAGTGGCTTGTTGCTTCAGCTAATTGATTTATTTGCATCTTTTGCTACAATGTAACCTTGGACGATTTTTTTAGAAAGAATACCAAAACCTGTTTTGTAAACTACTATCTTGGATGAGATATTTATAATGTACTTGTTTCATAGTATTGTTATCCTGGTGAATACAACACCTATTGTAATATAAATATTTTGTTGCCTGTAGCAACGCATGGGCACTTTCCTAATTCTACTCAAATTTATAAACAACGGATTCTAAACTACATTTTCAAGAATTAGCCTTTCTGTTTGCACTAACCCTCCACGCTAGCATGACACGCGCGGGCCGGCCAAGCTGGTCGCTGACATTGAAATATAATTTGGGAGTTCTTTACAAAAATTTTGGGTTTAAAAAGGAGAGTTTCACTTTTTACCATTATAACAGATGGTCACACTTAGTTTAGCACTTTACGGTGCCAAATATATATTTTCCCTCGACATTGTGAAAGTGATAAATTTATACCACTTTTGCTCATGTGGCACGTCAGTGCAGCTGTCCAGCTCAGATCTATGTCAGCGAAGAGTGCGAAATGTCTCTAATGCCCTTTGTCCTCTTCCTGCTCATCCTCTCTCGTATCACTTACACATAGGACTCACATGTAAGTTATCTTCAACCTCCAGCTAGCTTCCTTGAACTCTGCCCTGCCATCTCTGCCGAAGCCGGCGAGACCAGAAGGCAAGGGTGGTGGCCAGCCGGCTGGCCTCCAGCATACTCGCGGCCGCCCCCCCTCTTAGGTCCCTGCGATCACCGCTCCTCACTCCCTCCCTAGTCCCCAGGCCAACGAACGCTGCTCCCGTCACGACCCACTGGCGTGGTGTCGTCTACCTCCTCCTTGATAACGCATGCGTACAACATGCTCCTCCCTGCACTCCTCGGCCCCAAGGAACGACGGTGGTGGCCACAAAAGATCATGCACGGTGGCGCTAGCTACAGATCCCATACGGCAGTGACTGGCGCTGGAGATGCCAACTGGCGACGGTGGGCTTCTGGTCGTCACGTCAGGGGCGGGTGCGGGCTGATGTTTCCTGCCGGCTATTATGGGAATGCATGTGTCCTCGGCAATGGCCCTCTAGGTGACATGGTGGCGCTGCTACTGGTGTGTCCTTGGTGGTGGCCCGCTGGTAGCATCTGACATGCGGTGGCTAGAGGCGGGACTAGGAGGACGAGGCAGGAAAAGGAGGTCAGGGAATGGGAGGGATGCCATGACTAGTGCCCATGCAAGAGCCACTGGAAAAGACCTGAGCGTCACCAACTCCACCATCATAGCCATGGAGGGTGGCAAGCCCACACTCATCGTCGCGTACATCAAGACCGGGGAGAAGGAGAGAACCATGGGCATGGGAGGTCTTTCGCAATCCTTCGTGGCGATGGAGCTAAGGTGGATTGGTCACTTAGCATTCCACGTATGCAAAAGTGGTAAAAATGTAGCTCTTTCGTAACATCGAGGCCAAAAAAATATTTGCCACCGTGAAAGTGGTAATCAGAGAGTCACGATCTGTTATAAGGCTATCTGCAACAGTGTTCCTTAAATGATCCCATACCCTTAAAATAGAGGATATCACATCCAAAACGAGCTGCAACAATATCCCGTAAATGCTCTTGTAAATTTTCGGTCGCCCTACCCCCCAAAGCTGGGGGGGGGGACTCCATCCTCCTCCAAACAGAAAAGCAGACTAGCACTACAAGCATGTGTCTATCCATCCCTTCCCGAGCTCCCACACTACCCACCCTATGAAGGACCGAAATGGCGAACCTGAGGGGGGTGAATGGGAGCCGATAAAAATTCTTCTCGAAGGAGGTAGAGACTCCAACAAGATGAACACGACTTCCAACCCACGTCTCCGACTCAATTACCCAAGTTGGCCAAGACCACGCATCCACTGGAGTGCTACTGGCCCTAGGAACCAACAACCAACTTCACGGACCCGAGAACGCAGCGGAACACCAACTCGAGCCTCACTGACCTACACCGGTTAGGCCGGTGAGGACCACCAGTCAGACCGGTCCCTACTGGTGAAACTTGGGAACTTCTATAGAAAGGCCCCTACACCAGTCAGGCCGATGTAGCTCACCGATCAGACCAGTTCAAGCCAGAAAAACCCAAATCTACCAAACAGGCCTACCGAGCTCCAAACTGACCCAAACTTGAAACAACAGCGACACGAGACAACAGCGTCCCAGACCCACATAGTGTAGTGGCGGGCAGCGGACACGAGTTCTACACCAAGAACACGGGCGCAAAGGTGAGTGACACAACAACTAAGGCGGCGATGAGGCAAGGAAGCGCTGCGCGGCTCCAGCGAGGCACCTGCAAGGACTCGCTCATGGCACGAAGGCCGGACAGGCGGGCAACATCGATGTCAGCAACGCATGATGCACAGATCCTCGACACGAAGGCCATCTCACCCAGACCAAACAAAAGGTGAAAGCTTCAGTCACTTAGATGCTCAAGATTTCATTTGGGCAAAACATCGAACATGTGGTAGGCATGCCATGGCTACAATAGAAGGCATGTCCTCCATGGTCAATGGTGTTCTGGAGGAAACAGAAGCATGCATGCCACGATGGCCGGACATCACAGGCAGGTAAAATGGGATAAAAGGAGGTGGCTTTGGATTGTGTTGCTCACCAATGTGCTCGAGGGCGAGAAGGTCAGTGCAGAGAGATGAGGTTTATGCGGCACAGGCCAGCCGGTGGTCACGGTTCATCTTGCAGTCGGGTGTTGTACATAGAATCATTGTCTTCAGCTTCTTGGGTTGCTGGTGGACGACGGGCGATGGCAGCAACATCAGCTCCGCCGGCTTGGCCTCCATGGACGTGCGGTCATCATGGGCAGCATCACACAAGTAAGCAACACATCAGTTTGGAAGAAAAAGTATCAGGCAGCAAAGTACAAGGCCAGTGTTGGACAACAAGCAAGAGAAAGGGCTAATGGTACATGCATCTCACCTTATAGACAAAACATCGAGCATGTCACGGGCGAGGTGGAAAAAGGTCGAGCTTGCTGTTCTCGGGCAGTGACAGGATCTTCGACTCACGCGCAGGTCGTCGAGCAGGTGGCGGGCATCCTCAGCTTCGTCACGGCAGCAGGTCAGCAAGGATGTGGAGCTCTTGGCGGCGACGATGTGGCGTGGGTGTCCATGGGTCCTCACGGATGGTAGCAGGTGGCAACACAGGGTGACGTCAGCGTGGTGTAGGCGTGTCGACGACGGCACTCGCGGCGACTCCAAGACGGTGAAGGCAGGGAGGTCCCGAGTGGCAGAGGACGCGATGCTCCCAGCTCGGCATGGCACCACACTGATGCGGCACGGGTGCGACGACTTCAGCTCCTTCCTGCTATGCTACTGGTTCGGGCAACACCGTTTTCTCCCAGTGACGTCGCTGATGTCCTTGGCTTGGCGTAGTCGTAGAAGATCAGCGACATCTTTGTGTCGGTGTTGATGGCGTCTCCGAACTTCAGGGCCTCGCGAACGGCAGCGAAGGCTCCAGGGCGGCGCAACTAGTGGGCCCAAAGCGCATCAGTGCGCACCGCGGTGATGACGTGGAACTTCCAGGCGGCAAGGACGCGAAGTTCCCTGGCGACGCCCCAATTTCTTCTTCTTCCTCTACTTTCCTCATTCCCTACTTCTTACTTTTCCTCTCGTTTCACTCTCTTCCTTCAGATATTGGCGGCGGCGACTTGGGATGCTGAAGAGACTGTGGAGGCCGTGGGTTTTGACTGGCAGGATAAGGCGTTTTGGGTACCTTGGCGGGGGTGAGCTCAAAACAACTGATCTGGGATTGGGGATGAGGGTGCACTCCTCAGTGCATTCCCGCTTGTACGGTTTTCGGAGCAGAGGTATTGGGGTTTTACTGACGTTTTAAGGACATGAGCTCGCCCCGGTCTGAAACCAAGTGGACCAACCGCTTCACGGGACTTTTCGTACACACCACCTCGCCAAGAGTGGGGTTAGGGCCGAGTTAAGCTCGGCAAGTGCGAAACCATACCTGCCAGCAGCATAGAGGGTATCAGTGGGGGAGAGGTGGGAGTGAGACCACCCTCTTAGAGCGACTCCCGTGTGGCCACACGGGGGCATTTCATAGTTCAGGTGCAATTCCTTCTGCCGGGGGGATCAATTTGAGGGTCAGATGCAGGATGGGACCGTAACTACCGAGAGTTCGCACGGTAGGGTGGGTTTGGTCGGTTCGTGTTGACGTTGTATTTTGGTACACCAAACATGTTCATTACACTTTGGTTTGGATTTGTTTATGGAACTAACCCGCCACTAGGCATACTAATCATATAACAAGTTCATCTTTGTGCATGCATTTGGAAGTGTTGTGTTTATGTAGGAAAACATGGACATAAAGGACGTATTGACAACAAGTTCAAAGGAGCATTTACGGAGTCTTGTTCGTGGTCATGATCTTGATGAAATCACTTCTAATGGCGGCAAGGACCGAAGTGCTACGAAGAAACACCTCTGGGGATTGAAGCGTAAAAGACCAAACTTCATGCACGAAGAACTTCCATCTTGGACGCGAGGATGACATTGCCAAAATCATGCAAATGGAAGGGGCAAAGTGCATAATCACCTGACGACCCACGGGAGCGAAGGGGCGACAGAGCCGGGACGGGATGGGCCTGGGCCGGTCAGCCCAAGCCGGCCGGCCTGGCCCACTCCCAACGTAAGTTCTGCCCCCTTTGCTTGCACCCGAAGGATCTTCAATCCTAAGTCCCTGGAGGCACCGCCATTCGTGAAATAGAGAGCCATTCCCACCGAGAGGCCATCCACAAGCTAGAGAGAGAGGAGGGAGATCTCCGGAGGTGGATCGACCATCTCGAAGGAAGCACCCACAAGTGGAGAAGAAGGAAGGCACTGTCGGAAGAGTGACCATGATCAACGGTGCCATGTCTAGCACCTTGATGGGGCAATCTCCTTATTCGTCCATGGGTTGTAATCGGTCTTGAAGATGTAATCGTACTTTATTGGAATATCTATCTATCATCTTGTGTTGAATGTGCTTAGATGCTTAAGGTTAGTGTTGACGGTGAAATTCCGTCAACCTAGCCATGAGTTTACCTTCGGTGTTGGTATGAGTTTTATACTTTATCCATTGGTACTAACACCCTTGGTATAACAAGTTCATTCGTGCATGTCGGTTTTGGAGTTTAGTGTTTATGCAGGGTTTTAGCGTTGAAAGCAAGACTTCCGGGATAAGTTCATCAAGCACCTTGTGACAAGACCTTGAAGACCCGTACAAGTCATGCAATGAAGCAAAGTTGACTCCAAGAAGCCCAGGGACCAAACCCAAGAAGATGACAAAATCCGAGGACCTACCTAGAAAAGTGCCGAAACCTGCGGGACAAGGAGCTACGTCCAACACGGAGAGAAACTGACGACAAGATCAAAGGGGGAAGGATCTAGAAGACTCGGGAACCGACGTAGGGCAAAGGAGGCAGGTAACTGGGCCGGGTGGGCCTAGGCCGGTCGGCCCAACCCATTCCAGGGCCCAGTCACCTCCCCCTTTGACCTAGCCACCATTCGGGCTATTTATAGCCCCGGGGTTATAGATGGCCATTTAGCATGAGGCCCATGGGCCGACCCAAAGCACGATTTTTTGGCCCGACATGAGCATGAGCCCAGCACGATTTTTTCGGGCCCGGGTCGGCACGAGTACGTTGTTGGGCTGGGCTGGGCTACATTCTCAGCCATAGTGCTGGCCCAGCACGACACGAAATCAGCCGGCCCGACGGAGCACGATGGGCTGGCACGATGGCCCATGGCCCAACTAGCCCAAACGGGGCAACTAGCTCAACATAAAAAGGTGCGCTCCTCTCCACTAAACCCTAACCCCTCCCCACCAGTTCCCTCTCTCTACCACCGCCCCTCCCGACCCCTGCTCCACCACCACCTCCGCCGGCGCCGGTGCCGGTTGAACCCTCCTCCACCACGTGCCGCCGTCGCCGCCGTCGATTGACCCCTGCGCCATCGCCGCCTTCTCTTCTACCGCACCTCCCTGGCGGTGGCACGCATGGAGGCGGCGCACGCCGGGGTGAGGAGGCTGTGCAGTTGACCTCCCCACCGTCGAATACCTCCTCCGCCGCCAGATGCCTCCTCCGTTGCCGGACGCCGCTCCGCAGGTTGTTTCTTCACCGGACACCACCTCCGTCGCTGGCCGCCACCTCCGTCTGCCTCCTCCGTCCGTCTACCGTCCTCCTCTGCCGTGCTGCGGGTTGGCACGGGCATGACGGCATGTTGGGCCGCCGTTGTGCCATCGTGCCGGCACGACACGAAAATCCTTCGTCGGGCTCGTGCTGGGCGTGGTGCTCAGCCCGTAGTGCCGGCACGGCACGACACGAAGTGGCGTCGTGCCCGTCGTGCTCGTGCCGCCTCGTGCCCATGGCGCCTCGTGCCCGTGTCGTGCTGTGCTGGACGGGACGGATGGCCATCTATACCCGGGGTCCAGAGCCACGCATCAATCCATTCGTCATCGGCCGCAGAGGAGCAGAGAAGAGAGGGACGCCAT
Source organism: Cenchrus americanus (assembly GCA_947561735.1). Taxonomy (NCBI): domain Eukaryota; kingdom Viridiplantae; phylum Streptophyta; class Magnoliopsida; order Poales; family Poaceae; genus Cenchrus; species Cenchrus americanus. The sequence goes on from OX387242.1 coordinate 198,862,507, forward strand.
CTCGGAGAGGAGAGGGTCAAGCTAGTTGACTAGGGTCTCCCTAGCCGACGTGGGAACCTTGCAAGGAAGACCACGTCGGAGTTCCCGGAGCTAGAAGCAAGATCAAGTTAGGATCCCGGTGGTGATCTTGTTCATGTATCATTGTACTAGTTGAATTATCAAGTTGAATCCGATTTCTAGCAATCAAGTGTTTCTCCGAAGTCTTCGTTTTTATCGGCTTTGCTTATTTTAGATCTATTCTTTAGATAGATCACATAGGGTGTTCTTGTAGCCATGGTGGCTAGAGGTGCACGCCTGACCTTCCGAAAGATCTCGACTTGTCCTCGGACTCGCCCTAGACTACCAGCATGAATAGGAGTGCGTTGTGACAGAACGCTGGCTCTGAAAGGCGGGCGTTTTCGGATTTGGACGGGAAATAACAGTTTAAATAGGCTTCTAATGAGATTAAACTTGCTACTTCTTCTTTTGCTGGGAACTTCAACAAAAGGCTTGATCCGATCTCTCTAGATCTATTTGTCTACCGCCTCTATCTTTGCTACCTCCGGTTTTTAGTAAATTAGATTCGTTTTTGATGTTCTTTGACTAGATGCATTAGGGTTTCACCTTTCGAAGATTGAAGTTACTTGGCATTGCTAGATCATCTCTTGTGTCACACATTTGTTCCACGGATTTGATACCTTGGGTTCACCACTCGAGGGAAGAAGGGTCCCTTGACTACGACGGGACACTTGTCCGCTTGCAAGTCTAAACGAACTTTGATACAACTATTGACCGTCAACAAGCCCCTTTTTCTGGCGCTGTTGCCGGGGAACAAGTGATCAAGATTTGATCTTTTATTGCTTTTTGTGTAATTTTCAGTATTCTTTTTGCATCTACTAAATTTTGATAATCCTCCAAATCAATATAATCTAGTTTGCCTAACCCTAGTTTTCTTAGATTTGTTTTACATTTTCGTTTTTGCATATTTTGTTTATCACTAACCCTAACAGGAGATGGACGGCTACCTCTCCAACAAACCCGATAATTTTGTGGATGATCCAGAAAAACTTTACACGCTAAGGAGACACAAAGCACAACAAGCTAAAAAGCTGGATTTTGTAGATTCGAAGTCGGAAGACCATGGATCGTCGGAATCTCCGAAGAATTCACCACTTCAAAGTCCTCGGGAGGATTGACTTCCACCGATGGGAGATCAACCGCAAGAACGCAAGATCGGGGAGCTATGCACCCTGGACATCGTCGACCTACCAATCTTGAACCTCGCGGAGATCGGAAGGCCGTTCGAGATCAAGACCTCAACAATCCGCATCGTGCAACATTCACCCTTCACCAGTAAAGAAGATGCGAACCTTCACCTCCAAGCGTTCATTCAACTATGTCAAACATTCAACATGGATGGGGTGACTCAAGATCAAATGAGAGCAAGGCTCTTTCCCTTCTCTCTACTCAGGAAAGCTTTGCAATGGTTCCACTCTCAAACGGTGGAGACGGTGCAAGATTGGAATGCTTTGACGAGGGCCTTCATAAAGGAATACTATTCACCGGGTAAACTCAAAGCTTGCGTAATAAGACTTCCACTTTTGCTCAATATCCTACGGAAACTATCTCGAAGGCATTCGAGCGCTTCAATGAGTACACTCGGGCGGTTCCACATCACAAGTTCCCGAAAGAGGATCTCGTGCAAAGATTCTACCAAGGACTCACCATGGCGTCAAGGATGATCATCGATGCATCGGCAGGAGGATCTATCATCGAACTTACGCCAACTCAAGCTTTCACTATATTCAAGAAGGTCGCAGACAATGACATGTGGGTGTCATCAGGATGCTTACTTCCGTTCAACCCACGGGGAACGTCAAAGGAGTCTTGCAAGTGGAGAAGGAAAACATACTTGAAGGCAAGATCGATTCACTCATGAGGAGGTTGGAAAAGATGGAGATAGAGAAGAAGGAGGCTCAAGACTTAAAGGCTGCCGAAGCATGATCCACATGTGAAGAGTGCGGAGAATATGGCCATGTCCACAAGGATTGTCCGGAGGAAGCCAAGGTGCTCGACTACATGAGGAAGGGAGATTTGCCGAAGTTCCGCTACGGGCAAGGTAGACCTCAATTTAAAGCAAGCTCATCCATTCCAAATTTGGTTCCACTTCGTATACAATTGAAGGACTTCATGGACGAGCAAACTAAGATCAACAAGGAAACCGTCACCGAGTTCAAGGCCATAGACAAGGTGTTGGAGAACATCGATAGCATGGTGACGGAGGTCGGAAGCTCCAACCATCAAGTGCTCAACATGATGAAGATGCTCGAGACGCAAGTGGGACAACTTGTCGGGCGCCTCACTAATAATGAAGGGAAGCTTCCGGGACAACCTAAAGGTCCCGAATCGGCGAAGGCTATTCAAACACATTTGGGAAAGGAGACCGAAGATCCGGAACATTCCGCGGGAGCAAGGAAGCCTAAACCATCCGCCGAGGCAGAGGAATTTGCCAAGGATGAAGTTACGGAGATCGTCACCAAAGAGCCCGAGTTTGAGATGCCGGGAGAAGACACGAAGGTACCGCAACTCAAGCCACGCTACTTCCGAGGTAAACTTGATAATCACTTTGAGAAGTTTGTAGAGGTTGTGCGTAGACTTAGCATCAACATGCCGTTATTGGATGCCCTTCAAGTCAATACATATTCTTGTTACTTCAAAGACATACTTGCAAATAAATATGAGATAGCAGCACTCAGGGTAGATCATGTCAAGATGTCCGAGCAATGTAGTGCCGCTATTGCTAATGGGCTAGAGAAGCAAAAAGACCCCGAATGCCCAACAATTCCATGATCCGCTGGTTCGTTCAAGTTCGAGAAGGCATTATGCAACCTTGGAGCTAGTGTGAGCATCATGCCAAGGGATTTGTTCGAGAAGCTAAGCCTACCATTGGAGCCTACAGGTATGTGCTTGGAGTTGGGTGATAACTCCATTCGCTATCCCTTGGGCATCGCCGAAGTTGTGCCCATGAAGGTCAGACACCACTTCATCCCCGTCGACTTCGTGGTACTCGAGATGGGAGAGAGGGAGAATCCACCACTCATCCTTGGGAGGCCTTTCGTCAAGACCGTGGGAGCTACTACTGATGTTGGCAAGGGGGAGATCATGTTCAACATTAACGGAGAAAGGAGTTCCTTCAAGTTCCGACCACGCCTCGAGGTATGTAATATGATTGAAGTTAAAAATGATCCACCTCATCGTCGCGTTGTTAAGGAGGAACCAAGGGAAAAGGAAAGGCTAAAGAAGAAGAAAGAGCCGAAGAAGAAGGACGTGAAGAAAATCAAGGAAGATGTTGCATCCGTCAAGACAAAGGAAGAAAAGCCGTCTGTGAAGACGAAAAAGATGACTAATCCGGAGAATAAGCCCGTGCCCAAGATGGTGCGGAAGTGGGTACCCAAGATTGCAACACCCGCAAAGAGAGTTGATCCAAAGTAATCAAGTGAAGAAGTCTAGCCATGGACTATAAACGAAGCGCTAGGCGGGAGGCAACCCGTTTCGTCAAGTCAAGAATAAGCTACTGGGAGGACAACCCGATTCCAGGTTTTTTGAGTTTTTTATTTCAGTTTTGAATTTTACTACGCGGAGACATTAGACTTAGAAGTGGTTGAACAATATTAGAGACATAATTCTTGGTCGAATATTTTGCTTTGATCATAAACCCTTTACATGAACCCTCCTATGTGATTGTTTGCTTCTTTTCAAGAAACCACAACCAAATAAATTCAGAACCTAACTCAACCATTCATCCTCATTATGATGTTGTGGTTGACTTGATTTTCATGCTAATAAACACACGAGTAGAGCCACGACTTGTACCTAGATGTTATTTAATTTTTAGCACGTGGTAGGACTCGCGTGAACCTAGAAACTAAACGTTTGGTTGGTTTAAAAATCTACATCCTTGGTTTCTCTAAAATTAGAATTTTTCTAAGCCTCATTTAATTTTATTTCATTCAAAATCTCTCATTTAGCCAAAATTAGAACCTAAACCTATGCCCCCATGATCAAGCCGGGAAAAGTTTGCTCTCAACCAATGAAGGCAAACTATACCGGTGAGACCGATATAAATGTAGCCGGAAAGTATTTTCGACTTACATTGGTTTTTAATGATTTATAAACTTCTCTAAATTTATGCTTGAGCTTTTCCATAGCTCTCAAAATATTTTCGAAATTAGAGGAGTGTTTAGCCTTAAATGTGCTTAGAGGGAGGCAATCTAGTTAAGTTAATCATGCATGCACCATAATACATCATTGGATGCCCTCCCAACAACGTTCATAAGGACCACATGCAAAGGACAAGCATGGGTGGGCAGAAAGCATTGATTTGCACGAAATTCATGGTGGCATGTGAAGCAAGTGGAGAAAGGGAGCATGGACATGACTCAAAGCAAGAGCATCAGGTGGAAGGACCAATAATGCAAAAAAGGAGTGGACAAGAGCGTTTGGGCGGTGCAACTCGTGGAGCACGCGGGCAAGAAAGTCACGAAGGGGAAATGATCATGCTGGGAGAAAGAGCCGAGCCAGGGGGGCGAAGCACCCCAGGCCGGTTGGCCCAGACCGGCCGGCCTGGCCTATAAATGGTGCCCCCCGGCACCTGTCTTCTGCAAGCAAGTAGCCCTCACCTTCCTCAGTTTGTGTGCTCAAGTTTTTGTGCCCAGAACCACCGTAGACATAGCCATCCTTCCTGAGCTTGATTTCTCAAACAATTCACACCCTTAATCCACTCAAAGTCCACATTCGAAGTAATTTTTGAAGTGCCTAGGTACCGGTTGAAACCCGGATTTTTAGTAGAGAGAAGAGTGTTGTAATCATGTGGAAGAAAACCACAAGTCTCTTCACCAAGAAGAAAGGGTCATTGTCGTCCAAGCCATCTTCGACGATGGCTTCGAGGAGGCACTCGGTTTCCGAGTCTCCTCGGAGCATGGAGGAGGACACGTCACCGCCAAGGAGGAATGACACACTCCTCATCGGTGGTATGAGAGCTACAAGGAGCTCGTTCATGAGGTTTACCGAACCTCAAGGGCGTACGGAGGAGCCGCCCGTCCCACCTCGTCGATCGACCCGTTCATCCGCGCCACCTCCATACACTCTGTGGTATTCCACATATGGCTTCATCATCTTGTTGGAGGAGGAGGAGAAGAAACTCTCTCGCCTTGAGAAGAGGCTTGTGGCAAACGTCGATTTCGATGATCAAGCTCTCAACGCATTGGGTTTCGGCACGGACATATATTATATGTTGGGGCACCTTGGATGGGTGCAATTCTCCAATGGGGTGTCGGCAAACACCCACAAGAAGTTTGCCTTGGAAATCTTGATGACTATGGTGCCTATCCTTGATGAGGGGGGTGCCAAGTTTATCATTCCGATTGGAGGGTATTCAGCAAGTGGATCCCTACGAACAAATTAGGGAGTTACTTGGGTTCCAAAAGGGAGCTCCGGAGAAAGTTGACGTGCCAGATAGCATGTTGGATGGATTTTGGAATTTAATCTCCGAAGAAGCCCACCAACAACGAAATTCCATCCGGAACCCCATCATTCAAGTATTTCACTCATGGATGTGTAAGAGGATTATGAGAAGGATGAGGGAGATGAAGGTGACTGACATGGAGTTGAATTGGCTCTACTCGGCATTAATTGCCAAGCAACCAATAGACCCCTCATACCTTATGATCAACCGATGGTGTTGCGAGGAAACATCGGGATCAGGAGATATTGGTTCGGGGTGCTACCTCTATGTTGGCCATCTCTTTGAGGCCGGTAATTACAAGAAATCCCGAATATCTTCTACCCGGGACCCCTCTCGGATTTGAATATTCGAAGCAAGGAAAATATATTAGTGGAGATGAGAAAGGATGCTTTCATGTGGCCAAGGTGAACTTACCCCTTCCGGACCCAAGATTCAGGGTTTTCATTCAAGGGAAGGAAGATTGGTTGGAGGAGGGACTTCTTGTCCCGACAAAGAAGAATAAAAGAGGAAGAATTGTAGAGGAGGGATCCTCCTCCGCGCAAGAGTGTGGTGCACAACCAAATTATGTGCCACCATTCGGAGGAATCCGTACACCGCCGAGTTATTATGGAGGGCCAACAATGCAAGCATGGGGGAGTGGTCCAGCCGTGCCCCACAAAATTATGTGGTGCCCAATGTAACCTTTGCGGAGCCTTATACGCAATACCCCCAACCACAACAAAGCATGGCCTTAATTGGAGGGTATGCTGCGAGGAACATGCAAAACGTCGCAACCATCCAATCCAATGCGGCTCAACTTGGTGAGGGCAATGCAAATATTGCCTATGAGCTTGGGCGCTTTCACCTAGTATCGCCGGATCATTTCATTAGAGGGGATGTCCAAACCTACTATGAGCAAGGGTACAACTACCAAGATCATCAATACCAACTACCGGCGGAAGATTGAGAAGGAGGAGCTTTAGATTTCTTTTCTTTTCCCTTTTCTGTAATTTTCAGTTTGTGCTTGCGTAGTGTTTTCAGTTTTTATTTAAATTTCAGCAAGTGTGTTAGTTTATTTTCAACATGTAAGTTAGTTTGTTCTCATCATGAATAAAGGCACCACCTTGTTTTTATCTTTGATGAAGTTATGAAATTTGTGCCATGAAGATGTATGATTATAATTGCCGCTTTGTTTATCTTTGTATTTGATTTATGCATGTTAAAGCTAGTGCTCTCTTAAAATATGGATCTGAATTTATCTAAATGCTAGCTTAATCTTTAGCGGAGGTTATGATTAAAATAAAGACCCATTGTGTTTTATGTGCTCTCAAGTTCTAGATAGATTAAGGATGGTTTTTATAACTAAAAAGTAATGCTAACTCTGTCATAAATATCACATGTGTGTTGCTCTACCTACCCAAAGCCTTATATATATTTGAGTGCATAAACCTTAGTGTACAAGATTTATTTTTGAGTGAGTTATTGCAGGCCATGATTTCTCTAGCTCGAGACTAAGAAGCTGGTTATTCCATTTTTGCGTATCTATCTTTTTGCTAGCCTCTTATCCGTGCATTGTGTATCCCCACATCGGAGATCTCACAAACCTCGCCGGATATCCACCCTTAAAACCAAAAATCATCATTTGTGTTTACCTCCTTGACAACACACTATTGTTGAGTATGGATCGTCAATTCAAGGAGGATTGCAAGACGGTGCCAATATTGAAGATTTCAAGTATCTCTCCAAAGGAAAAATATTTCCGGTACCTACCTTATCTCTATCACCTCTTTGCCCGAGGACGAGCAAACGTCTAAGCATGGGGGAGGATGTAGGTACAATGTAATTTTAGAGTTCAAAGGAGCAAATAAAAATTTTTGATAAGAACGAAAAAGAAGAAAAAAAATGAGAAATAGAAAGAAAGAGAAAGAAAGAAAAAGAAAAATATATGTATGAGAAAAAGAAAAAAAGTGAGTATGTGTAAAAATAAAATAAAGTGACTCCCCGGTTCTCTAAAGTGCATTAGGATTTTCAAGACCTCAATATTAAAAGATCCATACTCATTTTCCAACCATGTGCAATCCGATAACGAGGACTTCCTTTGTGCCTCGGGACCACTCTTTGCTATTTGCACATGTCCACCTATCTCAAGTGTGTATATTTTTCTCCTTCCCCTCCTTGATATAACATTATTTTCCAATGACCTTTTTGATGAATCTCGGTAAGACCATGAAAAGTTTGTCTTGTTTTGTCAACATCTCATTTATAATATCTTGGTAGGACTAAACTTTCCCAAAAAGCTCCATATAAAGCCTACCACATATATATGTTACGAGAGGCAAAGGAGTAGAATAAATAAGCTTGAGAGACAAGATGAGATGAGAGTTCATGAGCAATATGCAAGATGATTTTAATTTGTGAACTTGGTTTAGCTCTTTTTCACCTCGTTCTTTATTTCAAAATTTCTAAGATCTATTTAAACTTTGGAGCATGTTAATACTTGTGGGATAAGCTTAATTAAGAATCTACCCTCCGTAAGTATGAAGGCTAGTACATTATGAAACTTTAAACGAATTAAATTTTGAGAGCATTATGTTTTCTCATGTATGATCAAGTGCAAGGTTTAAACAATGAAGGGCAACGATGATATCCATCAAAGGCTTACTCGAGGACGAGCAAGGTTTAAGCATGGGGGAGATGTTGACGGTGAAATTCTGTCAACCTAGCCATGAGTTTTATACTTTATCCATTGGTACTAACCCCCTTGATATAACAAGTTCATCCGTCCATGTCGGTTTTGGAGTTTTGTGTTTATGTAGGGTTTTAGCGTTGAAAGCAAGACTTCCGGGATAAGTTCATAAAGAACCTTGTGACAAGACCTTGAAGCCCCGTAGAAGTCATGCAATGAAGCAAACTTGACTCCAAGAAGCCCAGGGACCAAACCCGAAAAGATGACAAACTCCGAGAACCTACCCAGAAAAGTGCTGAATCTTGCGGGACAAGGAGCTACGTCCAACTTGGAGAGAAAATGATGACAAGGGCCCACATGCAAGAAGGGGGAAGGATTTTGAAGACTCGGGAACCGACGTACGGCAAAGGAGGTAGGGAACTGGGCCGGGGTGGGCCTAGGCCGGTCGGCCCAAGCTGGTCGGCCCTGCCCATTCCAGGGCCCAGTCGCCTCCCCCTTTGACCTAGCCGCCATTCGGGCTATTTATATCCCCGGGGTCGAGAGCCACGCATCAATCCATTTGTCATCGACCACCGAGGAGCAGAGAAGAGAGGGACACCATCTCGGAGAGGGGAGGGTCGAGATAGTTGACTAGGTTCTCCCTAGCCGACGTGGGAACCTTGCAAGGAAGACCACGTCGGACTTCCCGGAGCTAGAAGCAAGATCAAGGTAGGATCCCGATGGTGATCTTGTTCATGTATCATTGTACTAGTTGAATTATCAAGTTGAATCCGATTTCTAGCGATCAAGTGTTTCTCCGAAGTCTTCGTTTTCGATCGGCTTTGCTTATTTTAGATCTATTCTCAAGATAGATCACACAGGGTGTTCTTGTAGCCGTGGTGGCTATAGGTGCACGCCTGACCTTCCGAAAGATCTTGACTTGTCCTCGGACTCGCCCTAGACTACCCACATGAATAGGAGTGCGTTGTGACAGAACGCTGGCTCTAAAAGGCGGGCGTTTTCGGAGTCGGATGAGAAACAACGGTTTAAAGAGGCTTCTAATGAGATTAAACTTGCTACTTCTTCTTTTGCTTGGAACTTCAACAAAAAGCTCAATCCGATCTCTCTAGATCGGTTTATCTACCCCCTCTATCTTTGCTACCTCCGGTTTTTAGTAGATTAGATTCGTTTTTGACGTTCTTTGACTAGATGCATTAGGGTTCTTTGACTTGGCATTGCTAGATCATCTCTTGTGTCACACATTTGTTCCACAGATTCGATACCTTGGGTTCACCACTCGAGGGAAGAAGGGTCCCTTGACTACGATGGGAGACTTGTCCGCTTGCAAGTCTAAATGAACTTTGATACAACTATTAACCGTCAACAGTTAGCTACCGTGCCGTAAAGGAAGTATGGTCCCTATGCTCCCTTGGATCAATTCAATACGCCGTGTCACTACGTGAAAATGTCAAATAGGTCACGCAACATTTGTAACGGGCCCTTAACGCCTGTTACATCCACCCACATTTGTAACAGTTGTTGTTTGGCGCTCGTTACCTATAAGCGCGCCAGGATGACCCCGGGGTTGGCCTCCACAACGCCTGTTACCAATGTGGACTTCTAGTAACGGGCTTCTTAAACGGCCGTTACATAAATTCTTTGTAACGGATGTTAAAAGAGCCCGTTATAAATGTTAAACCTATCAGTAACGGGCTTGTAAAGTCCGTTACCGATCAATGCCCTATCAGTAACGGGCTGCTTGAGTCCGTTACTGATCACTCTGTATTGGTAACGTGCTATAAAGTTCATTACCGATGAGCATTTGATGCCTGTTACTAGTTTGAGAGCCCAATAATTGAAGTCTGAGAGCACTCAACTGCAGTGAAGTGGGAGCGCGGCGTCAGTGAACAAATGAGACGGAGGAGGAATTGTGGGGATTGAAAATGTTGTTGTTGAGGAGGAGGAATACAACCAGTTTGACGAAATTCCATCCTTTGACACTTCATACAAGCCCCACCTATTCGGAACTAACAAAACACTGTACTTGCGAAGCGACCATAGTGAAAAAATCCATATAGAGAAATCAAGGAAGAAAAAGCAAGCTTGATTTCTACTGAATCCTTTTTGTAATGCCGGAGGATGTGTCTATTGGTGGAAATGGAATCCGTTTTGTAATATAAAGGATGCGATGTATTGATGGAATTTCAATCCTTTTTGAAATATATGGGATGTGGTGGAATTTGAATCCTGCTTGTAATATATTCTGCCAAAGATACTATAGATACCCTGTTTATATTATGCTTCAGTTTAGTAACGGGCAAGAGACGAGGATTGACGAACCCGCGTCGCCATTGGTACGGGCAAGAGACGAGGACTAACCAACCAGCGTCGCCTTTGTTACGGGCAAGAGACGATGACTAACGAACCAGCGTCTCTTTTGTTATGGGAAAAAGATATGCGAAATCACGAACAGATTACATCAAAAGAGACACGGATTAGAGCATCTCCAAGAGATTGCCCAATTTAACTTGGAAAATCTTGTGCTTTGCCAACTTATAAAAAGATATGCCAAGTAAAAAAAAAGAGTTCATCTCCAATAATCTGGCATAATTTCACTTGCCAAATCTAGATCAAGAATCCTGAGAGAAACAAGTTGATTTTCCAAACTGTTGAGATAATCACAAGCTTTGCAAGTGAGTAGGTAAATCATATAAAAAATTGTACTGCACAGAGATAATCACAAAAGCATGTCTTTTGAGATTGAGGACCAGGAGCGTCCCGGTGGTCGATGGATGACCGCTCCTCAGTGATGAGTGATTGACAACAGGTGTTGGACTGACTCTTGGCTCAGTGCACAGGTGTAGGCTGTGGCCTAGTTCGTGTTGTTGCAGGTGAAGAACGGGCGTGAAAGGTTTTCAGCCTTGAGGGGCCTCTGGGAGATGGAGAGACAAGTAGGCTCGGTTCGAGGGACCCGGTGGACGGCGGGACTAGGTGCGGGCCACATAGTGGCGAGACGAGCAAGACGAAGTCATGGACGATCGAGCCGGTGCACGGTGGCGGTCGAGTCAAGAGTCTTGGCGGGAGGCCAGGCCGAGCACGCGGGGTTTGGTGGTTTGCCCACAAAACCATCGGAGGACGGTTTCTTGGTTTGGGCCTCAAAACCAAGTCCGAAGAACCAACACGACGGAGACGGGATCCGGGCGTGTCGGGAAGCTTCGAAGCGGAGGACACGCGACGGGATTGCATGGCTTGTGTCGGGAGGACACGGGGTGCGGCGAAGGTGTGGCCGTCCGATGGCAAGACCCACAAACACTACATAAATGCCCCTGTGTGGGTTGTATCGCCAGTAGTTGAGTTAGGGGTAGTCGAGTCATTTCCCACACCGGCGGGACCCGATATATAAGCCATGAGTGTGTGTGGATGGATCTCTCTCTCTCTCCGCGACTTAGGTTTTCATTTTCCCCCCTTTCATTTCTCTTTTTCCTGGACTATTTTCTTCTCCATTTTCACTAGGCTAGCATGAGAGCTTCATGAGAGATTTGTTGAGAGGGATGGATGCTAGGGCGGCATGGTAGACCTTGTGAATCTTTCCTGGTTTGTATAGAAGATTCGGCGTTGTGAATTTCGTGGTCTTTTTCGTGCTTGTTTTTGGTGCTTTGTTCTTGGTGTGATTCCGCGGATTTGAGTGGGTTTCTCCCCAGATTTCTTTGAGGGAAACATGGATGGATGTCTTATGCATCTTTTGGATTGATCTTGTCTCCTCAAACGCCGGGAAACCACTTCGATTCAAGGATTTTTGTTCGGAGCTCTAGCCTTTGGTTGTGTTCAAAGGATCCGCGATTCCCGATAATTTAGGAAGTTAGGAGGCGAAATTTTTGGGGTATAGCATCCTTGGTTGAAGCTTTTCTTGTCCCCAAACTCTTTTCTCAACAGCTTCTACCGTTTGGGAGATCCGGTGATGGATTGGGAGTGTTGACTTTCGGGGTCGAGCAGTTTTCAGTTCTGTTCGTGCCTGGCGGACGGTCCGCGAAGGCCTGGCGGACGGTCCGCGAAGGCCTGGCGGACGGTCCGCGAGCACGGTTTTCTTCGCGTGTTCTTTGTGTTCTTTCTCAGCTTCGCTTTCGATCCGTTTTGGTTTCGAGCTTTGGTTGGAAGTGGTTTCGGACAGTCCGCAGTAGCGGGCGGACGGTCCGCGGGTGCCTGGCGGACAGTCCGCGTGCTCCCCGCGGATGGTCCATTGTTCTGGGTCGTCTCTGGAGGTTCTGTTTGCTTTTTCGGACAGTCCGCGGCTCAGGGCCGGACAGTCCACGGTGTGGGTGCGGACAGTCCGTGGCAGCAGGCCGGACGGTCCGCGTGGCCCGTGCGGACAGTTCGCCCCTCCTGGCCGGACGGTCCGCTAGAGCCTGAGTGCTTTGTTTCTTGGTTCGATTCCTCCCTTATTTTTTCGTTCTTCCGCGTGTGCTTCAAGGAATCGTTCCTAAGACTTGAGGTTGATCCATAACCTCGTTGTCTTGACGATTGGTGTGTGATTCGATCCATCGCTCGTGTGTGACCGGGATTTGTCTAGGGTATAGGCCGGGTTCTTTGAGAAGAATTTTTACCGGCTCCTATTCACTCCCCCCCTCTCTAGTCGCCATCCGATCCTTCAGAGATGCAAAATTACACACACAGATTACAGTCATCATTGATACATCAGAACAAGGTTACAATGCGGCCATATCTTCATGACAAGATATGCAAAATCACTCACACACAGATTATAGACATCATTGATACATCAGAAGAAGGTTACAATGCGACCATATCTTCATGACGAGATATGCAAAATCACACACATACATCGATCTTGCTCGCAGGTCGTCGATCTTGTTGCACGTGGTCATCAAATAAGCCCCATCTCTGTTGATGGCTAGGCTTGCAATGAGACCGCAAAGCTTTCTAAACCTGCACTTTTGTTTCCAATGATCATTGGACTAAGGATGAAGGATTGTTCATCCTGAAAACAATGATCATTGGACATAGGATGAAATTGTTCATCCTGATGCCAGGAGGTTCCGGGCTACCTACCCCGGACATGGCTACGAGAAAGGAGTATGTCACAAGAATTCTTCTCGCAGCTGTGTTCGAGGGATGAGCTACCCAATCACCCCCTATCACAAGAATTATTCTAGCAACTGAGAGATCGAGGAGGAGGAAGAAGAGAGAAAAGCAAAAGCTTGCGCCCTACAAGATCTATTCTTTGTGCCATAGCTAGATCTAGATCTAGAGAAGAAGGAAGCAAGTGCCTCACTTTATTGTATCAGTAGAAGGAACCATATACTAGGTAGATCTAGATCTAGATAAGAAGGAAGCAAGTGACTCACTTTATTGTACTCCTATGAGAAGAAGGAACCATATAGCTAGATCTAGATCTAGAGGAGAAGGAAGCAACTTGAAGTGAGGAGGACAGAAAGGCGTCTGTGCCTTTTTATAGAAAAAACAAGGAAAGGATAAGATCAAGAGCACAGAAACGGTCGGGAAGGTTCCCAAGAGGGTCAAGACGGCCGGGAAACTGTTGCTAGTCAATGGCTAAGAGCAGAGCTGCAGAGGTACAGTGATTCCAATGTAGAATTAAATGATACGCGGAGTAAGCAAACATCGTCTCCAATGGCCGTGTTTGGATGGTGGATGTTAGTGTTACTGGTAGTGGCACTTTTTAACACCTCCAAATTAACACATGTGTTTGGCTCCAAAGTGATAGTTTTGGTGTTATTTTGCTACAAACTAACACTAACACCTCCATCCAAACATCCAATGTAGTCATCATCTCCAAAAAAAGAGAGGAAGGGATAAGATCAAGAGCACATGAAGCGGGAAGAGGTTCCCAAGACGGTCAATGGCGAAACTGTTGCTAGTCAATGGCTGAGAGCAGAGCTGCAGATGTAGTGATTCCAATGTAGAATTAAATGATACATGGGGTCATGAAACATCGTCTCTACGCGGATTAGGCAAACATCGTTTCTAATGGAGAATTAAATGATAACGCGGATTAGCCAAACGTCATCTCCATTGCATACTTAAACCATGTTTGGAAACAAATCTCCTCTATCTTCTCCTTCCAAAACAATTAGATCCCCTGCCCCTTCATCTCTACCCGCGAAAAACAGCAACTAGCTACTCCTCATCGTCACCATTCCCGGCCGGAGATGGATTGCATGCCGGGAAGAAGCACGCGGCACCAACAGTCATCGCTGCAGCTGGGCCTCCCTCAAGACCTCCGCATTGAGATTGCGGCGCGCGTCGGTGCAACCTCGGAGCGGCCCTTGGCTGACCTCCACAGCCTACGCGGTACTTGCTCGACCATGCACCACGTGTGCAGCCACAGCAATGTCGCCAGCGTTTGTCGATAGAGGGGATACGAGATGAGATTTCTTGGGTGTGGAACCCCACCACTTACAAAGCATTCCTTGCTTGGATGACCGGTCTCGGGAATTTGGAGGCTTGTTTCCTCTCCGGAATCAAAGCCTTCTTCATCGAACACAGGGGATACAATGATCTCTGACGCGCCGCCGAGGGTGGGCACGATGCGGCGGCCTATCTATACGTCATCTTGCTCTACAGAGACAATGGCAGTGCCACCGCTGACAACACCACAAAGGGGGTACATGAGGCGGGGTGTGGGCGGCGGCAGTACGACGTCGTCGAGATGGCTGAGCAACGAGGGGTGTCTGCCTTTGCCCGAGAAGTCTGCGCGTGCGCTCCACTACTCGACTTGGCGCATTTGGGGTGAACCGCTGCTGCCTCCGGCACAGGTGCGCGGTGATCAGTGCGCAGGCACCGGCGGCGGCTGCAGCATGGAAAAAGGATGGCTTCGAATTTCTCTGTTTTGCAGCGAAGACTGTAGGCTGCGCTGCGAAATGGTGAAGTTTGCACAGAGAATAGGAAATCAGTAGTAGTAGATTAGCTTTTGTATGATGCTCGAATTATCTGTGTAAAATTTTGGGAGACCAGCAATTCCGACGCAGGTTATCAGCCCCGCGTCGCTAATGACTGTGGGGCCAGTTCTATTCAAATGAAGAACAGTTCCCATTTCTCGTTTTAATCTGCAATCAAATGTTGTAACAAGTATTTTTTCGTCGTTACTAGTCCAAATTTGATACTTTTTTCTAAATTTTTCTAAAATTACCATCTATTCATTAATTTCATTGTTTAGTGTACATTCTGTTTGTTGAGTGAAGTTTATATGCCTTATTTTGTTCTTTGTAAGTACAACATACAAATAATATTTGTTTTACACAACCATTAGTGATGGAACTTTACATTTCGTAAGCTTAAAGTGAACACAAGGTTTTGTTAAGTTTTCAAATGCATATGAGTTCGAACATGTTGCAAAGTGTGGAAAACTTCAATGTTCAAGCAAACATTCTAGGAAACTATGTGAGAGATGAAGACATTTGTACACAAGTATATTATTCCTTCATCTAAACCACTTGAAATTTCGAAGACAAGTTTAGGTACCCAAATTATGTTGCCAAGTCAATTTGAAGATTTTTAGAGCAAATTTGATCTTATTGGAATTATTATATAATTACCATGGGGGTGTAAAAATGAAATATATGAATTTTGGGCACACAAGTTTGACTGTTGATATTTTATTCAAATACTGAATGTCCAAATACGAATTGTTCGTATTTTTATGATTTTTTAGGTGCTGTTTTATGGGCTCTAATAATTCATGGAAGCAAGTTTCATTCCAAAAAAAATTGTGACAGGCCCACGCGTCAGCCAACATAAAAAAGATAACCGTTGTATGCCCGCCCGGACCCGACTGCCAACAAATGCGAGCTGGGTTCACTAACCATCATCGCCAGTGACACTGGCCCACACGTCAAAATCACCGCCAGCGTCAGCAGATCTAATTCATCACAACAGATCTCCAGTTAACCTCGCGTATATTAGATCGAGTTCATGACATACAGAATCTAACAACCAAGCTAGTTAACTAAGCAGTTCGTGATCGACAGACAAACTAAGCAGTTCATGTCCAAGAACCAGACGAAGACACAAAAGCACACAGACATTATTGTTACTAATTGGTAGAGGAGTCTATCAATTAGTCGGAGTCCCGCCGTCGCCGCCTTGGCTGCCGTCGTCGCCGCTGTCATCGCCGCGGCTACCGTCGTCACCGTCGGAGCCGCCATCGTCGAAGAAGAAGTGGCGGCAGGCAGCCCGCTTGACCACAGGAGGTTCTCGAGGTTCTCAGCCAACCCGTGGATCCTGAAGGCGAGACCCTTCTGAGGACCAGGAGCGACCCGGTGGTCGATGGATGATCGCTGCTCGGTGATGAGTGATTGACAACGGGTGTCGGACTGACTCTTGGCTTAGTGTGCAGGTGTAGGCTGCGGCCTAGTTCGTGTTGTTGCAGGTGAAGAACGGGCGCAAAAGGTCTTTAGCCTTGAGGGGCCTCCGGGAGATGGAGAGACAAGTAGGATCGGTTCGAGGGACCCGGTGGACGGCGGGACTAGGTGCGGGCCACATGGTGGCGAGACGAGCAAGACGAAGTCGTGGACAATCGAGCCGGTGCACGGTGGCGGTCGAGTTAAGAGGCTTGGCGGGAGGCCTGGCCGAGCGGTTTGGTGGTTTGGCCACAAAACCATCGGAGGACGGTTTCTTGGTTTGGGCGTCAATACCAAGTCTGAAGGCCCAACGCGACGGAGGTGGGATCCGGGCGTGTCGGAAAGCTTCGAAGCGGAGGACACGTGGCGGGATCGCATGGCTTGCGTCGGGAGGACGCGGGGTGCGGCGAAGGCGTGGCCGTCCGATGGCAAGACCCACAAACATTATATAAATGCCCCTGTGTGGGTTGTATCGCCAGTAGTTGAGTTAGGGGTAGTAGAGTCATTTACCACACCGGCGGGACCTGATATATAAGCCATGAGTGTGTGTGTGTGGATGGGGCTCTCTCGCTGCGACTTAAGGTTTTATTTCCCCCATCCTCTGTCTCTTTTCCGGGACTATTTTCTTCTCCATTTTCTCTAGGCTAGCATGAGAGCTTCATGAGAGATTTGTTGAGAGGGATGGATGCTAGGGCGGCATGCTAGACCTTGTGAATCTTTCCTGGTTTGTATAGAAGATTCGGCGTTGTGAATTTCGTGGTCTTTTTCGTGCTTGTTTTTGGTGCCTTTGTTCTTGGTGTGTTTCCGCGGATTTGAGTGGGTTTCTCCTCGGATTTCTTTGAGGGAAACATGGATGGACGTCTTGTGCATCTTTGGGATTGATCTTGTGCCCTCAAACGCCGGGAAACCACTTCGATTCAAGGATTTTCTTTCGGTGCTCTAGCTTTTGGTGGTGTTCAAAGGATCCGCGATTCCCAATGATTTAGGGAGTTAGGAGACGAAATTTTTGGGGTATAACATACTTGGTTGACGCTTTTCATGTCCCCAAACTCTTGTCTCTACAGCTTCTACCGGTTGGGAGATCCGGTGATGGATTGGGAGTGTTGACTTTCGGGGTCGAGCAGTTTTCAGTTCTGTTCGTGCCTGGCGGACGGTCCGCGAGGGCCTGACGGACGGTCCGCGCGCACAGTGTTCTTCGCGTGTTCGTCGTGTTCTTGTGCGCCTTTGCTTTCGATCTGGTTTTGCTTTAAGTTTTCGTTGTAGCCGATTCGCGGACGGTCCGAGCTTCAGTAGCGGACGGTCTGGGACCCGCGCGGACGGTCCGCCCGGTCTTCGCGGACGGTCCGTTTTTCTCGGGTCGGTTCTGGTGGTTCTATTGTCTTAAACGGACGGTCCGTGGCCCCCGGCCGGACGGTCCGCGTGTCCCTTGCGGACTGTCCAAGGCACCTGGCCGGACTATCCGCGCGGCCTTTGCAGACAGTCCGCCCTGCCTGGCCGGACAGTCCGCCCGAGGCTGACAGCTTGGTTCTTTGATTCGATTCCTCCCTTCTTCTTTCGTGCTTCCGCGTGTGCTTCAAGGAATCGTTCCTAAGACTTGAGGTTGATCCATAACCTTGTTGTCTTGGCGGTTGGTCTGTGATTCGATCCATCGCTCGTGTGTGACCGGGATTTGTCTATGGTATAGGCCGGGTTCTTCGAGAAGAATTTTTACCGGCTCCTATTCACTCCCCCCTTCTCTAGTCGCCATCCGATCCTTCAAAGGAAAAGATGTACATCACATTTGGGGACAATGGACGAGGAAGGGTGATTTCTGAGGGTGTAGTGCATGTGAGTGACAAGGTAACACTAAAGAGGGTTGCTCTTGTGAAGTCTTTGGGTTTCAATTTGCTTTCGGTTTCTCAGTTGCTTGATGAGGGCTTTGAGGTGCGTTTCAAGTCTGGTGAGTCTCGTTTGCTGGATTCTCGAGGTGATCTTGTTTGTATGATCATCCCCGAGGGTCAGATTTTCAGGGCTGATTTCTCTCGTTTTTTGGGTCCTGCTCGCTATTTGATGGCCAGTCCTTCTTTTGATTTGTGGAAATGGCACAGGCGGTTGGGTCACTTGAGCTTTGATCTGATTTCCCGCATGAGTGGTCTTGACCTTGTCCAAGGATTGCCGAAGTTGAAGTTTGAGAAGGATTTGGTTTGTGCTCCGTGTAGGCATGGCAAGATGGTAGCCACTCCCCATCCACCCCTGACCGATGTCATGACCAAGCGTCCGACAGAGCAGTTGCATATGGACCTTGTTGGGCCAGCTCGAGTTCGCTCGGTGGGTGGGAAGTGGTATGTCCTTGTTGTGGTGGAAGATTACTCTCGCTATGCCTGGGTGTTTTTCTTGGAGGACAAGAGTGAGACATTTGGTTTTGTTCAAGATCTGATCGTGAGGTTGAAAAACGAGAGGCATGGGAATGCTATACGAGCTATCCGCAGTGACAATGGCTCAGAGTTCAAGAACTCTCGTTTTGATGCCTTCTATCGTGATCTAGGTCTTGAACATCAGTATTCGACCCCTTATGTGCCCCCTCAAAATGGAGTTGTGGAAAGGAAAAATCAGACTCTTTGTGAGATGGCTAGGACAATGCTCGATGAGCACAGGACTCCTAGGAGGTATTGGGCTAAGGCGGTCAATACGGCTTGTCATGTCTCTAACATGATTTTATTGCGAGCTTTCAAGAAGAAGACCTGTTATGAGCTTATGCATGGTCAGGCACCCAAGGTGAATCATTTCCGAGTTTTTGGTTGCAAATGCTTTATTCTTAAGAAGGGAAAACTCGACAAGTTTGAGGCTAGGTCTAGTGATGGGATTTTCTTTGGATATGCTAATCATTCTAGAGCCTATAGAGTGCTTAACCTTGAGACTAACAAGATCATGGAGACTTGCGAGGTAACCTTTGACGAGACAATGCCATGTACCTATCTTGGCTTTGAATGTGCAGGTGATGAAGAGATGGCTGAGGACCTCTTTGAAGAGTAGAAGGATGAAGCTGGAGATGATGATGCAGAGAACCATGCGCCTGAAGCTGAGTGTGTACCCACTACTTCCCCTACGACCACTACGGAGGGTGGACCGTCTACTTCATGGACAACGATGGTGCGACAAGAGGACCAGGCAAGAGAAGCTAAAGTTGAGGGGGAGGTAGTCTCGAGGCGTGAGGCTCCCCGGCGGATTCAAGAAGTGCATCCCCTATCGAAGACCATTGGGGACATCGACGAACGTACTACGCGGTCAAGGTCTAGAAATTCCTCTCATTTCGCTCATGCTGCATTTGTTGACTCCTTTGAGCCCAAGGACATTGGACACGCTTTATCTGATGCAAACTGGGTCAATTCCACGCATGAGGAGTTGGAAAATTTTGAGAGGAACCAAGTGTGGGAGTTAGTTGAACCACCTCCAAATTGCCATCCTATAGGAACCAAATGGGTTTGGAAAAACAAAGAGGGTGAGAATGGGATGGTTGTGAGGAACAAGTCCAGACTTGTTGCTCAGGGATATAGTCAGAAGGAGGGGATCGACTTTGAGGAGACCTTTGCTCCTGTTGAAGGACCGATACGGCGAACCAGAGAGGGGGGGGGAGTGAATGGGAGCCGATAAAAATTCTTCTCGAAGGAGATGGAACCTCCAACAAGATGAACACGGCTTCCAACACACGTCTCCGACTCACTACCCAAGTTGGCCAAGCCCACGTAGCCACTGGAGTGCCACTGGACCTAGGAACCAACACACAGCCTTCCGACTCGAGAACGCAGCGGAACACCAAACCTCGAGACTACAGACCCACACCGGTCAGACCGGTGAGCACCACCGGTCAGACCGGTCCCTGCTGGTGAAACTGAGCAACTTTCACTAAGTGGCTCCACACCGGTCAGACCGGTGAGACACACCGGTCAGACCGATCACAGTCTGAAAGCCCCCAAGGCACCAAACAGACCAACCGACCACCAAACTGACCCAAACTCGAAACAGCAACACCACAGGACAACAGCGAACACACCAAGACGTTCACCCGAGCAAAATCCCACCGAGGGTTGCACCGGTCAGACCGGTCAAGAGCACCGGTCAGACCGGTGTAGCCTGGGCAGCTCGGGATGAACAGCACCCATGGGTCAACTCCCCCAAATCCAAACCTCGATCTCCCGAATCGCTCCACAGACTTGAACAAGACTTTGGAGATATTTGGAACACCTCATGAGGAGTCCATAGCCAAGTTTAATCCCACCAAAACTCGTCCAAAAAGGAGGAATCAAGGAAATCTCGCCAAGAGCACTTCCAACCCAAGAACTCAGGAAACCTCAAAATCGAGCACCTTTACTCACGGATTTGGGAGGGGAATCACAGCCCAAAGAACCACGAAGGGCTCCCACAAATTTCCGCCATCAAATCCCCAAGACAAAGGACCCGAAAACAACCCAAACAAATCACCAAAAGAGGGCTCCGAAAATCACCAGCAAGAACAACCGGGGAAACACATCCAAACCTTGAGGAACCACGCCGAATCATCTATACATGAAACAAAGGTTCATACAAGGTCTAGCAAGCCGCCCGATCATCCATCCCTCTCAACAAGATCTCTCCATGAAGCTCTCAAGCTAGTCCTATGGAAAACCTAAGGAAAATAGGAAGAAAATAGGAAAACCAATGAGCTAGGGTTCTGAGAGGTGGCTGCCATCCTCTCACCTCTTGGGTTATATGGAGGCAACCGAAAGTCTAAAATACCCTTCTCTAAAAACTAGGGATACAAGCCCCTCAAGGGCGGTTTTGGAAGACTTGAAGCTTTCTCCATCGGACGGATGCCCGGCGACCGCAACCTGCTTAGCCTCGACGCAAGCCTTGCGATCCCGACGCGTGTCCTCCGCTTCGAAGATTCCGGGCTGCGTCGTCGCACACCGGTCAGACCGGTGCTCCTCACCGGTCAGACCGATACCCACCGGTCAGACCGGTCAGACCCACCGATCAGACCGGTTTGGCACTGCTGCAGCACCGTCTCCGGTTCTTCGGTCTTGGCTTTGTGGATCAACCAAGGAACCCAGTGGTTTTCTGGTGAACCACCGGAAACCCCGCAAACTCGGTGTAGCCTCCGCCAATCTCCACTCATGACTCGGCTCCCACGTAGTCCCGGCTCGACCTTGGTTTTGAGGCTCAACCAAGAAACCGTCCACGACTTCATCTTGCTGTTCATGCCACCATGCGGCCCGCACTTGACCCCGCTGGCCACCGGGTCCCTCGAACGAAGCCTACTTGTCTTTTCCACACCTGGAGGCCTCACCGGCGACAACCTTTCGTGCTTGTTCTTCACCTGCACCAACACCAGTCAAGCCGCAACCTGCACCTGCAATACTTAGCTAAGAATCAGTCCACACAACGTTGTCAATCACTCATCACACAAGGAAGCGACCATCCACCGGTCCTCGAACCACACATGGTCCTCAATCTCCCCCTTGATGAGTGCATTGACAACACCCACACGAAAGGAACAAGAGAGAAAAGAAAAAGAAAAGAAACGAACAAAAAGAAACTCCAACAAGCGATCGAAAGCCAAACAAAGGCAAAGAGCAAGATCACTTGAAGAAGACAAGTCACGGACCCCTTAGGCAAGGGCAACGGCTCGACACATCCGAGACAAAACAAAGCTCAAGCAAAGAGCGCAAACCACCGAATCAAAGCTCGAAAAACCACAAAGAGCTCCCCCTGCACACATGCAAGCTCCCCCTGAACCAATGCACCTCCCCCTGGACGAATGCATGCAAACCAGCTGAAAATAGGGCAGCTGCAGCAAGTTCAGCTCACACCGGTCAGACCGGTCATCACCACCAGTCAGACCGGTGCCTAACATGTGCACAGGACCAGCACACACACCGGTCAGACCGGTGCTCAACAGAGCCCAGAAATGGCTCGAAACCACCTGAAAACCTTCTAAATGCGTCCAGCAAGCCATTTCAAGCTCAAACTTCTCCCCCTTGTTGGCAATGCATGAATCAAGACAAAAAAGCAAAAAATTCAACCTAGAGCTTCTCAAATAGACAAAATTCAACAAAGAGTGCTACACATGTCCAAATGAGGAAGTTAGATACTCTATAGCTTCGTATCGACCTCAACTACAAGATCACCAAGTTTCACAACCATTGGACGAAGCTAAGATGGATTTGGACAATTTTGCGAAAAACTTGCCTCTCATGAGCAAAGTCCTAAACATGATCAAAGCATATCAAAATGGCGAAGCCACACAAACTTCATGCTAGGACAGCCATTCTAATCATAAGACCATCACAAACACCCACAAGCACCTTATGTTATGTCAAAGCCACCGAGCCATGTACCTACTTCTAAGTATGAGACTTCTCATTGGTAGGCATCATGCAACGGTTTAGCACCCAAAGCAAATTAAATTCAGCACATATGACATGGGAGCAGATTTTCCAAGCATTTTACATTTCAGTTTCAGATTCATAATTGGTACATGAAATGTCTTTGCGACAAAAAGGAACTTATGCCCCTCCACAAGATAAAGCAAGAGGGCTAAACATTCATGACGGCAAATGATCCTTTGGCCCCATATGATCAATAAACTAGCTATCCAACCACAAATTAAGCATAGACAAGCCACTAAAACATATCAAGATCATATAAAGGCATTTACACATGAGAGAGCATACATGTGACATTTTTCAGAAACATAGCCATCAACCATGGATTATTCATCAAGATCATCAAGAGCTAAGCCAAACTAACCATAGCATAACAAAAAAGCTCACAAAGACATATATCTCATTCCATGGTGAACAATGTATATGAGAGAAGCTTTTCCTATCCAATGCATATGATACAAAATGCATGCAATCTAAGATACAAGGATGCCTATACATCATGTTACATATGCCATGCCAAATGGAAGAAATGCACAAAGAAAACTATACATATGCTACAAAGAGAGCTCCCACACACCCAACTCAAGAAATCAAACACACACCAAGTTCCCCCCGCAAACGAGTGAAAGTTGTTTGATCTAGGGGTTTGGTGAAAATATTGGCTAGTTGGTCATGTGTGGGTACATGGATCAAAGCTATCTTTCCTTTCTCTACGTTGTCTCTCAGAAAATGATACCTCACTTCTATGTGCTTGGTTTTGGAATGGAGCACTGGGTTCTTTGCAACACTTATGGCACTGGTGCTATCACATTGAAGTGGGACATGGGTATACTCCTCACCAAAGTCACTCATGGTGTTTGAAATCTAAAGGAGCTGAGAGCAACAACTAGCAGCGACAACATACTCGGCCTCGGTAGTGGATTGAGCAACACTCGATTGTTTGCGGGAAGACCAAGACACCAAAGAAGAACCCAAAAACTAGCAAGTCCCAGAAGTGGACTTCCTATCCAACCGACACCCGGCAAAATCCGCGTCTGAAAAACCATGAAGCGCCAAAGAAGAGGACGCGGAGTACCAAAGGCCGAAGTCGGGAGTGTGACGCAAGTACCTGAAAATTCGCTTCACCGCTTGCCGATGCGAAGTCCTCGGAGACGCTTGAAAACGAGCGCACAGACACACCGAGAACTGTATGTCTGGCCTCGTCGCCGTCAAGTAGAGGAGTGACCCGATCATGCTCTGGTACTCCTTCTGGTCCACATGTTCACCTTCCTCGTTCGCATCAAGAGCTGTAGTTGTACTCATCGGTGTCGTCATAGCCTTGGAGTCCTCCATCTTGAAGTTCCGCACAATGTCCTTGGTGTACTTAGCCTGGTGCACAAATGTTCCTTCCTTTGATTGCTTGATTTGTAGCCCGAGGAAGAACTGCAACTCGCCCATCATGCTCATCTCAAATTCCCTGCTCATATCATCTGCAAACCTTGCAACAAGAGAGTTAGACGAGCCACTAAAGACAATATCATCCACATACACCTGCACAATCAGGATATCTTTGCCCTGCCTCAGCAAAAACAAGGTCTGATCGACCTTCCCCATCTCAAAACCTCTCTCAAACAAGAACCCCCTCAACCTGCCATACCAAGCTCTTGGCGTCAGCTTCAACCCATACAACGCCTTCCTCAACTTGTACACCCGGTGGGGGTACTTCTCACTCTCAAACCCCGGAGGCTGCCTCACATACACTTCTTCCTCCAACACACCATTCAGAAAAGCACTCTTCACATCCATCTGGTGCAACTTGAACCCTTTAGCCACAGAAAAGGCTAGAAGGGTCCTAATCCCCTCGTAGTCGATCCCCTCCTTCTGACTGAATCCTTGAGCAACAAGTCTCGACTTGTTCCTCACAACCTCACCTTTCTCTCCCTCTTTGTTTTTCCACACCCACTTTGTACCATTCGGCTTGCACCCTGGGGGAGGGTCAACCAACTCCCACACCTGATTTCTATCAATGTTCTCCAACTCCTCATGCATCGAATTAACCCAATTGTGATCAGATAGTGCGTGTCCAATGTCTTTGGGCTCAAAAGTAGCAACAAATTTAGCATGAGAGAAATGAGAGATGTTCCGAACCCTCGACCGTGTAGTGCGCTCATCCATGTCGCCGATGATCCTCGAAGCTGGGTGATCCACTTGTACTCGCCGGGGAGGTTCTCGCCTCAATGCTACCTCCCCCTCAACATCAGCTTCTCCTCGTTCTTGATTTGCCGTCGTAGGTGTAGTAGAGGGTCCGTCCATCATCGTAGTCGAAGTAGTGGGTACATGTTCAGCCGGGGGCACCACACCGCCATCTTCATCGTCTCCATGTTCATGCTCCTCCTCCTAAAAGATCTCCTCGCCAAGCTCATCACCACCTGCACACTCA
The DNA here is from genome assembly GCA_947561735.1 of Cenchrus americanus. NCBI lineage: Eukaryota > Viridiplantae > Streptophyta > Magnoliopsida > Poales > Poaceae > Cenchrus > Cenchrus americanus. The sequence goes on from OX387242.1 coordinate 198,887,849, forward strand.
AAGGCAAGCTGATTACGTGGCTCTGTCTCGTCGAAGGTTACCTCGCAAGTCTCCACGATTTGGTTTGTTTCAAGATTGAGCACACGATATGCTCTAGAATGAGATGCATAACGAAAGAAAATACCATCGACAGACCTAGCCTCAAACTTATCCAACTTCCTACCTTTCTTCAGAATGAAACACTTGCAACCAAAGACATGGAAGTGACTCACCTTGGGTGTGCGACCATGCATCAACTCATAGCATGTCTTTTTCTTATGCACTCTGAGGTAGATCCTGTTTGACACATAGCACGCGGTATTCACCGCCTCATCCCAATACCTCCTCGGAGTCCTATGCTCATCAAGCATTGTCCGAGCCATCTCGCACAAGGTCCTGTTCTTCCTTTCCACAACACCATTCTGGGGAGGCGTATACGGACTCGAAAACTGGTGCTCAAGACCCAAATCATGGCAAAAGGTTTCAAAATGAGAGTTTCTAAATTCCGAGCCATTATCACTGCGGATAGCTCGTCTGGCATCTCCGTGCCTCTCGTTCCTCAACCTCAAGACTAGATCTCGAACAAAACCAAACGTCTCCCCCTTATCCTCAAGAAAGAACACCCACGGATACCGAGAATAGTAGTCCACCACAACAAGGACATACCACTTCCCACCCACAGATCGCACATGAGCTGGGCCAACAAGATCCATATGGAGCAGCTCGCATGGACGCTCAGTCATCACATCGGTGAGAGGCGGGTGAGAAGAGGCTACCATCTTGGCATGCCTACACGGCGCACAAACCAACTCTTTCTCAAGCCTCAACCGTGGCAATCCTTAGACCAAATTGAGTTTACTCAAGCGAGACAAAAGGTCAAAGCTCAAGTGACCCAACTTCCTATGCCACTTCCACAACTAACAAGAAGAACCAGCCAAGAAACTATGCTCCACACCCGAAGACTGAGAAAAATCAGCACGAAACACCTGACCCTCGGGAATGACCATACAGACAAGGTCCCCTCAAGAGTCCACAATTTGAGAACCACCTGGTCGAAACAACACCTCAAAACCCTCATCCCACAACTGGGACAGATAAAGCAATTTGTACCCCAGCGATTGAACAAGAGCAACACGCCTCAGGGTGATCTTGTCACTCACTTTGATCTCACCTTCTGAAATCACACGCCCACGCCCATTGTCCCCAAAAGTGATGTACCTCTTCGTCACCACTGGGACGAGACTTGAGAACCACCCCCTGTCTCCGGTCATATGCCTCGAGCAACCGGAGTCAATCAACCAAATGTTCTTCAAGTCTCCCACCTGAAATTCAAAAACGAGCACGTGAGCGAACAAACGACTCAGCACTGGGGTTTGTACCAAACGAGTAAAACCAGTGCCGAGCCATTTGCTCGAAAGTGGGGTTAGCACCAACCAAAGCATCTCTCCCACCAAAGCTACCTCCACGAACACCACCACGGTAACCACCCTGAGGAAACCACCTCTCTATGCCCGGAGGAGGACCAAATCCATGCAAGGAAGCCCGTGGAACGTCCCTTCTCTCGAACTCAAGGCTACGACCCCTCCGATCCCCGTATTGAGCACGAGGAGGAGAACGCCTAGCAAACTGGACACCTGCACCCTTTCCAGCCCAGCCACCAGATTCACGACCACCAGAAACAACCCTCGCACCTGTACGAGCTCGAAACCCAAACAACCGTCCGTCTGTGCCCGGCACCGGTCCGACCGGTGCTCCACACCGGTCTGACCGGTGTGACTCCGGGCGACGAAGCACCTCCAACAGCCTTCCGCTCTCCGCAAGCCCGAACTGTCCTCACACTCGCCTTGGCCCTGGGCATCTGCATACAAGGCTCAAGTACACCATCGGAGGGGTGGTACTTGTCCTTGTTAGCCCACTCCTTTGCCATCCTCTCCTCTCGCTTCCTCTTGAAGCAAAACTCCTCCTTATGGCCATTTCTCCCACAATAGCCACAATGGAACCTCACAAGCTTTGGATTTGGCTTGGGATGTGGCTGCTCACTTGGATTCTCTCCACTCAACTCCTCCACCGGTTTCTCACCGCTAGCCTTCTCACTCTCCTTCCCAAAGAACACTTTCCCCGAAGTTCTCACAAACTTGATAGGCTTTCGGAGATCATTTGTGGGTTTAGGAAACATGGGTGGAGCTGGGGTTGTGTCTAGACGGTTCTTAAGATGGTTGGGTTTTGGAGGGAAATCATTCTTGTGGTGGGTTTTTGGTGGCTCCGGGATATTCTCTCCACTTCCCTCACCAACCTTGTTTGCTCCAAGTCCCTCACCATCTTGCCTCTTAAAGGCCTCGATCATCATCCTCAACTGAAGCTCATGACCGGACAACCAACCCATCAACTTCCTCAGGACATCATTCTCATCCTGCAAACGATCAACATATTGTGCAAGTTCCAGATTTTTCAAAGCATGCATTTCACAGGTAGAGCATGATGTAGGAATGGGTTCCTTCAACTTAGCCTCAAGAGAACTAGTGTAAGCATGCATCTCTGTTGACGGTTAATAGTTGTATCAAAGTTCGTTTATGACTTGCAAGCGGACAAGTCTCCCGTCGTAGTCAAGGGACCCTTCTTCCCTCGAGTGGTGAACCCAAGGTATCGAATTCGTGGAACAATGTGCAACGCAAGGATTCAATCTAGTAAAGCAAGGTAAAGCTATCTATTGAAGAATCAAATTGCATCTAATCTAAGGTATCATAAGGAAAACGAATCTAATCTAATCTACTAAAGAGGTAGCAAGAGAAAGAAAGAGATAACAATTCTAGAGAATCTAGATCATGCTTATGTTGTAGCTCCAAACAAGATAGATGAAGATAGAAAAGCGAATCTCATTAAAAGCATCTTTAAATCGTGGCCTTCCCATCTGACTCCGAAAACGCCCGCCTTTCGGAACCCCCGTTCTGTCACAACGTATCCCTATTCATGCGGGTAGTCTAGGGCGAGTTCGATAGAACAAGTTGAAATCACTTGGCCGGTCCGGTATGCACCTCTAGCCACCACGGCTACAAGAGCACCCTAAGTAATCTAGATGCAAAACTAGATCGTAGAAGAAGCAAAACCAAGAAGAAAACAAAATCATCGAGAAGGCACTTGATCGCTAGAAATCGGATTCACTTACAAACTTCACCATGAATGATTACATGAACAAGATCACCACCGGGATCCTACCTCGATCTTGATCCTCGCTCCGGAGCTCCGACGTGGTCTTCCATGCAAGGTTCCCACGTCGGCTAGGGAGACCCTAGACAACTAGCACGACCCTCATCTCCGAGATGGTGTCCCTCAAGCTTCTCTGCTCCTCGGCGGCGGATTACGACTTCTGTTCTGTGTGGCTCTCGGTCACGGGGCTATTTATAGCCTGAGAAGCAATTAGGTCAAAGGGGAGGCCGATTGGGCCCCTAAAAGGGTTGGACCGGCCGGCCTGGGCTGGCCGGCCTGGGCCCAATTCGGCCCATATCGTGGCCTGCTTCGCCCGGTGTTGCTTCCCGCGTCTTCTAGATGTTCTCCCCTTTTGCATGTGGGCCCTTGACGTCGGTTTCTCTCCGAATTGGACTCAACTCCTTGTCTTGCAAGATTTTTCTGGTTCGGTCCTCGGAGTTTATCATCTTCTCGGGCTTGGTCCTTGGGCTCTTGGAGTCATGTTCACTTCATTGCTTGACTTGTATCGGGCTTCAAAGTCTTGTCATGAGGTGCTTAATGAACTTATCCCGGAAGTCTTGCTTTCAAAGTTAAGACCCTGCGTAAACACTTAACTCCAAAACCGACATGCACAAGTGAACTTGTTATACCACAGGGGTTAGTACCAATGAATAAGATACAAAAGTCATGCCAACACCGAAGGTAAACTCATGGCTAGGATGAAGGATTTTCACCGTCAACAATCTCATCAATCTTAGCATGCAAAACTGGGCAAGAAGTTCAAGCACCTAGCAAAGCAGAACTAGATTTCAGCTCAGCCACTTTAACCCTAAGCACATCTAGTTCCTCACACTTGGAGGCATGCTTTTCCTTGAACAAAGCAAGATCAGCAAGGAAAATAGAGCAATCAGCACAATCAACCTCATCCGAAACGACAGGGCTAGCCTTAAGAGAATCAATCTCCAGCTTGCTATCAAGCACCTGTGTCTCTAGCTCAGCCACTCTAGTCCTAGCATCCTCGAGTGAAGCCCTAAGCTCTTTTCTCATTTTCTTGGCCTCTCTAAGCATGTCATCACGGTTATCAAGCAAAGAGCCAAGTCTCTTATTCTTCTGGCGCAAGAAGGGAAGTTCATCACACACCTCGTCGTCGGACTCCGAGTTCGAGTCGCTCTGTGTGCTCTTCTTGCTGCCGGAGCTCAGCACCATGGTACAGAAGCCATCTCTCGCGAAGCAGCTCAGCCCGCTCAGGTTCTTGGACGACTTCTTGTTCTTGCGACGATCACCTTTGTCTTCACTGCTGCTTGAGCTCGAGGTGGAGTACGCAGAACTGGAGTCGACGTCGCTCGCTCCAACCATCGCTCGGGCCTTGCCTCGGCTCTCCTTCTTCCTCGATCGTCGCTCATCCTTGTACTTGTTCTTGTGCTTGCTCTTGTGGTCGCGCCTCGAACGGTACTTGCCGTCCATCCTCGGCTTGTGCTTGTAGCCGTCCTTGTTCTCGGCCTTCTCCGGGCAGTCGGCGATGAAGTGTCCCGGCTTGCCGCACTGGAAGCATGTTCTCGTGTTCCTCCTCATGTTCACGCGGTTCTCGTGCAGCCTATCGAACCGCCTCGTCAGGAGCGCCAGCTCGTCCTCTCCAAGCTCGTCGAACTCCTCATCTGGCATAGACATCAAAGAGGAGAAAGAGAACATCCTGGTGGATGGGTTAGAGTTAGCCTTTCCTTTGGAACCACCAACGAGGGCGAGACTATGGGAGTCAGTCGGACCCTCGAGCTTGGCAGTCATGCCCCTATCCACCTCAGCCGACTTGAGCTTCGAGAACAGCTCATTCACCGTCAGAGTGTCATACTTCTCTGACTCCATAATGACCTCGAACTTTCCGCCCCAAATCGTACGATCCAAAAAGTGTAAGAGCTTGACCGCTATATCATTATCATCATACGGGAGCACGTCCACATTGGCCCTCATGTTGTTCACAACCACCGTGAACCTCTGAAACAAGGCATCGATGGACTCACCGGGGAGATGAGTGAAGTGCTCGTACTCTCTCCGGTAGGTCGCATACATCCGTGCCTGAACCTGGGCGTTCCCAACATGAGCCTCCTTCAGCACCGTCCAAATCCTACATGCCAAGTGCTTGGTGTGCACCCAATCGAACTCAGGCTGACACAAAGCACGAAACAAGTAGTCGACCACCTTGTTGTTGGCGTCGAATCTGTCCCTCGATCCTGGAGCGAGGAAGTCCATCGGCTGGACATAGCCTGTGTCCACCGTGACATCCCAAAGGATCTGACCCTTTCCGCGGAGGAATGCACCCATCCGCTTGCTCCACATATGGTAGTTCTTGCCATTGAAGTGTGGAGGACCCGAACCCCGTTCCTGGTACGCCATCCTTGGATCTTAGACTGGTTAGAGTCAATAAAGACCCGAACCGGCTCTGATACCACTTGAAGGACCGATACGGCGAACCAGAGAGGGGGAAGTGAATGGGAGCCGATAAAAATTCTTCTCGAAGGAGATGGAACCTCCAACAAGATGAACACGGCTTCCAACACACGTCTCCGACTCACTACCCATGTTGGCCAAGCCCACGTAGCCACTGGAGTGCCACTGGACCTAGGAACCAACACACACGGCCTTCCGACTCGAGAACGCAGCGGAACACCAAACCTCGAGTCTACAGACCCACACCGGTCAGACCGGTGAGCACCACCGGTCAGACCGGTCCCTGCTGGTGAAACTGAGCAACTTTCACTAAGTGGCTCCACACCGGTCAGACCGGTGAGACACACCGGTCAGACCGATCACAGCCTGAAAGCCCCCAAGGCACCAAACGGACCAACCGACCACCAAACTGACCCAAACTCGAAACAGCAGCACCACAGGACAATAGCGAAAACACCAAGACGTTCACCCGAGCAAAATCCCACCGAAGGTTGCACCGGTCAGACCGGGCAAGAGCACTGGTCAGACCAGTGTAGCCTAGGCAGCTCGGGATGAACAGCACCCGCGGGTCAACTCCCCCAAATCCAAACCACGATCTCCCGAATCGCTCCACGGACTTGAACAAGACTTTGGGGATATTTGGAACACCTCATGAGGAGTCCATAGCCAAGTTTAATCCCACCAAAACTCGTCCAAAAAGGAGGAATCAAGGAAATCCCGCCAAGAGCACTTCCAACCCAAGAACTCAGGAAACCTCAAAATCGAGCACCTTTACTCACGGATTTGGGAGGGGAATCACAGCCCAAAGAACCACGAAGGGCTCCCACAAATTTCCGCCATCAAATCCCCAAGACAAAGGACCCGAAAACAACCCAAAGAAATCACCAAAAGAGGGCTCCGAAAATCACCACCAAGAACAACCGGGGAAACACATCCAAACCTTGAGGAACCACGCCGAATCATCTATACATGAAACAAAGGTTCATACAAGGTCTAGCAAGCCGCCCGATCATCCATCCCTCTCAACAAGATCTCTCCATGAAGCTCTCAAGCTAGTCCTATGGAAAACCTAAGGAAAATAGGAAGAAAATAGGAAAACCAATGAGCTAGGGTTCTGAGAGGTGGCTGCCATCCTCTCACCTCTTGGGTTATATGGAGGCAACCGAAAGTCTAAAATACCCTTCTCTAACAACTAGGGATACAAGCCCCTCAAGGGCGGTTTTGGAAGACTTGAAGCTTTCTCCAGCGGACGGATGCCCGGCGACCGCAACCTGCTTAGCCTCGACGCAAGCCTTGCGATCCCGACGCGTGTCCTCTGCTTCGAAGATTCCGGGCTGCGTCGTCGCACACCGCCGACCGGTGCTCCTCACCCGGCGGACCGATACCCACCCGGGCCGACCCGGCGGACCCACCGATCGACCGGTGGCTCCGGCACCGCCGCAAAGACCGTCTCCGGTTCTTCGGTCTTGGCTTTGTGGATCAACCAAGGAACCCAGTGGTTTTCTGGTGAACCACCGGAAACCTCGCGAACTCGGTGTAGCCTCCGCCAATCTCGACTCATGACTCGGCTCCCACGTAGTCCCGGCTCGACCTTGGATTCTGCCTGAGGGGCGGGAGCGGACTCCTCAGCGGGCGGCGCGGTCTCTTCTTCCGCCACCTCTGTAGCGGGTTCATCCCCCTCCCAGGACAAGTCCGTCGATTTCCTGCAGAGTACACAAACTAGTTGTCAACCTAGTATGACTACCACATCTAATGTACTACTCGGGAAGGATCAATACTTACAAGCTCGACCGGACCACCGTCACGGTTGGGGCGCCGAGGATACTAGCAATATCGACCAGTCCTGCCTCGGCAGGCGCGTCCTTATGCGCCTCAGTAGCCGCTGCCTCTTAAGTGGCAGCAGCGGCCGGTTCTGTGCTCCCCTCAGCAACAGGGGGCTGGCGCGTCATCTGTGCCAAAAGCTCCTCCACGGTGGGGGCTGGGCTACGACTACCCCCAGCTGGCTCCCCCACTGTGTCCCAATCGCCTTCGTCACCCTGCTCAACGGGGTTTGAAGGCGGCATCTCCTGCAAGCAAGGGAATCTCGTCGTCAATACACAACGTCGAGACATAAGTACTCGGCTACCCTATTCAAGACGTCTTACCTCCTGGGACGTGGTCTCCGAGACCTTCAACTTCTTGGACACGCGCTTGCGGGCCACGTTGTGCGGCTTCCCTAGCGGCGTGGGCAGAGTAGCCTCTAGGCTAGCCGGCGGATCCTGAACGAGAGGAACGTGCGGCAATCCAGGGCGGCTAAACCTTGACCGCAGCTGGAAGCACTCCTGCAGCGTTTCTTCATCATCATCCTCCTCGGACGTGTCTTCAACAACAACTGTGTCGTCCCCTTCGTCAACATCGCGTCGCTCCTTGGCCTTGCCTTCCATTCCTCTTGGACCTCGACAAGTTGAGGAGGCGACGTCAGCTCGGAGACGAACTTCACCAAATCATCCTGCAAGATGCACAATATGGTAGTACGACTACTCTTCCGTAATGAGTACTCGACAAGACCGTAGGCTACCGACCTTGTTTGGTGGGCGCGCGGCGGAGTAGTCGGGCACCGGGCACGGCGTGTACGCCGGCATATCCTTGAAGATTCTGCCCAGCCTGTCGACGATGTCGTCGTCATCCACTTCATCACCGGGCATCTGCGATGTGTCGTCGTCGCCGATGTACTCGTACCCTAGGGTGTCGCGGGCCATCAGCGGCTGCACCCTTCGCTTCATGAAGTTGAAGGCCACATGTTCGACCCTCAGACCGGCTTTTCTCAGTGCCTTGATCTTCGCCAGAGTACTGGTGGCCATCGACAAGTTCACCAAGTGGATCGAGGTCAAGCCGGTTACATGCCCCAAGGCTGACAGAGTACCCGGCTTCCTGGATGAACTCGTACATCGCTACGGACTACCCCATCGCATCATCACAGACCTGGGCTCTAACTTCAACAACCATCAGTTCTGGGAGTACTGCGAGAACAGCGGGATCGATGTCCGATATGTCTCAGTTGCCCATCCTTGGGCCAATGGACAAGTCGAGCGCGCTAATGGGACGGTGCTCGACACTCTCAAAAAGCGGCTACACGACGCTTCCAACTCCAAAGGAGGCAAGTGGATCAAGGAACTACCCAATGCACTCTGGGGGCTACGTACTCAACCCTCCAAGCCAACGGGACAATCTCCATACTTCCTAGTCTACGGCTCCGAAGCAATCCTCCCTGCTGATGTCATGTGGGAGTCACCAGCAGTGGAGCAATACGACGAAGGCGTCTCCGAAGACAGTAGACGAGTTGACATCGACGGACTCGAAGAAGCTCGCTGTGCCGCCCTCGTCCAATCAGCAAGGTACCTAGAGGGTATCCGATGCTACCACGATCGCAATGTCAAGGAACGTTCCTTCAACATTGGCGATCTTGTCCTCCGTCACATGCAGAACATGGAAGGACTACACAAGCTCAGCTCGCCCTGGGAAGGTCCCTTCACAATCGCAAAGGTGACTGGACCGGGCTCCTACCGCCTCCAGACGCTTGAAGGCGAAGGCGTCAACAACTTGGGGAACATCGACCAACTCTGTCGATTCTACGCCTAGTCTACACGACTACCCTGGGGGCTCAAGTCTATACGACAACATCAAGACCCCTACGCTGTAAGCGGCCTCCGGGTCCAGGCACCAGTCTCCGGACTACTCCTTTCCAGGATCCAGCCCATGCGGCTACTAACGGATCCTGGGTTGCGACGAGTGACAAAGAACTCCAGCAGCGGTCTACTAAGAGACCATGTACCCCTAGATCCAGCCCACGCGGCTACTAACGGATCTACTGCTGTAAGCGGCTATACGCCCTAGCACTACTTAGCCGTAGGCGGCCTCCGGGTCCTAGCGACTACTCTGTAACAACGGCCCTGGCCACCCAGGTGTACTTCTTCAGTAATAAAGTTTGATTATCTATCAACTGTGTTACTGCCTACTTCCCTCAACGGGACTACTGCGAGTATGACTACTCGCGACGACTCCACGATGGGACTCCGCTCTCACAGATCGCGATAACGAGTACTCATTCATGGAAGTTTTCTTCATTCATACATAAACAAGTTCATTACAACTGTTTATGTACAACTACTACTGCGAGCTAACATTACAGGACTACTGGAGATTGAGCTTCTCGGCGACTTGTTCAGCAATGGGCGCCATCTACTCCAGCAGCTCCGCGTATTGCTCGTCGGTGCAGTTTGCGGCTAGCCCGCCGGCGACTACGTCCACAGGAGCCTTCGGGAAGTACGACTTCATGAAGGCCAGAACCTGGTTGGGGACCGACTTCGCCAAGTGCTTGACGTAGGTCACCAGGCGGCTGGGGGCTTCCTTCAGCCGGTCCACCAGTGGAGCTATCTTCGGACCGCCAGGGTGGGGCAGCAGCAGCCTCACGATGGGGAGCACGGCTTCCTCGAATTCCTTGAGTTGAGCCCGCAGCTTCTCGCAGTCCTCGTTCAGCTTCTGCAAGGATTTGTAGCAGTTGACGAGGTCACGATCTGACGCAATACAGAGCTCCATGTGCTTGTTGACTCGTAAGCATGCTCCTTATAATCGCACTCCAGTACTTGGCGGGCCTCTTGCTCCCGGTAGAAGAGGTTCTTCATGTCGGTCTCTGAAGCCTTCAGCTGATCGACGCGGGTCTCAAGCTCTGCAATCAACAAAGGCAAAGTGGGTCAGACTACCTCAAGCTACTATCAACAAATACCCGACAAGGCGGTCGCGTACCTTTATTCTTGTTGCAGAGAGACTTGTTCTTCCGCACCAGATCGTCTCTCTTCGCCTACATATCTTGGATGTCATTGTGATACTGGGCGAAGGCAGTGTCCAGCTTCGACTGCATCGCGGTGGCGTGCTTCCGGGCCTTCACAAGCTGCTCCTCCAAGGTTTCTTCTCGGAGTACTGCGTCGCCGTATCCTTGAAGCATGTCGGACTTCTGTCGGGACCTCTCCGTGACGTCCTGCACAGACAACACATGTAAAATGGGTACTCAACACTAAAGGATTGACTACTCAAGGGTGTCGACTACTCACCTTCATCCATTGCTTGGCCTGGCGCACCGCCTCCAGGTGCCGAACCACCGTCGCTGGGTCGACAAGATCATCCGCCAACATCTCGATCCCGCCACGACTACTCGTCGCGGCTCCGGACATTGGCGCCGAGTGGATTGGCTCCACGTCCTGGATCTCTGGCGAGCGGACACTACCTCCAGAGCGGGTCCTGGCAGCGCGTCATCGCCCTCTCCTCCAGTTGTCGCGGTGGCTTCTCTGACGACCACCTCTATCGGCTCGGGGGCTCCTCCGGCAGCTCCTTGAGTCTCCGGTGCCACATCTTCAACGGGCACCGCCGACGGGATATAGCTTCCCTCGGCTTCAGCACCTGTCGACAAAAGAACAAGTGGATCAATCTTACCTGGCGGCTACAACTACTCTTCGGGGCTAATTGCACCTGAACAAGTACTCACCTTCTACGACGCAGGCCTCAGGCAATGTAGCCTCCGTGGCCGGTGCCTCGGATTTTGCCTGAGGGGCGAGAGTGGACTCCTCAGCAGGCGGCGCGGTCTCTTCTTCCGCCACCTCTGTAGCGGGTTCATCCCCCTCCCAGGACAAGTCCGTCGATTTCCTGCAGAGTAGACAAACTAGTTGTCAACCTAGTATGACTACCACATCTAATGTACTACTCGGGCAGGATCAATACTTACAAGCTCGACTGGACCACCGTCACGGTTGGGGCGCCGAGGTTACTGGCAATATCGACCAGTCCTACCTCGGCAGGCGCCTCCTCCTGCGCCTCAGTAGCCGCTGCCTCTTCAGTGGCAGCAGCGGCCGGTTCTGTGCTCCCCTCAGCAACAGGGGGCTGGCGCGTCATCTGTGCCAAAAGCTCCTCCATGGTAGGGGCTGGGCTACGACTACCCCCAGCTGGCTCCCCCACTGTGTCCCAATCGCCTTCGTCACCCTGCTCAACGGGGTTGGAAGGCGGCATCTCCTGCAAGCAAGGGAATCTCGTCGTCAATACACAACGTCGAGACATAAGTACTCGACTACCCTATTCAAGACGTCTTACCTCCTGGGACGTGGTCTCCGAGACCTTCAACTTCTTGGCCACGCGCTTGCGGGCCACGTTGCACGGCTTCCCTGGCGGCGTGGGCAGACTAGCCTCTAGGCTAGCCGGCAGATCCTGAACGAGAGGAACATGCGGCAATCCAGGGCGGCTAAACCTTGACCGCAGCTGGAAGCGCTCTTGCAGCGTTTCTTCATCATCGTCCTCCTCGGACGTGTCTTCAACGACAACTGTGTCGTCTCCTTCGTCAACATCGTGTCGCTCCTTGGCCTTGGCCTTCCATTCCTCTTGGACCTCGACAAGTTGAGGAGGCGACGTCGGCTCGGAGACGAACTTCACCAAATCATCCTGCAGGATGCACAATATGTCAGTATGACTACTCTTCCGTAATGAGTACTCGACAAGACCGAAGGCTACCGACCTTGTTTGGTGGGCGCGCAACAGAGTAGTCGGGCACCGAGCACGGCGTGTACGCCGGCATATCCTTGAAGATTCTGCCCAGCCTGTCGATGATGTCGTCGTCGTTCACTTCATCACCGGGCATCTGCGATGTGTCGTCGTCGCTGATGTACTCGTACCCTAGGGTGTCGCGGGCCATCAGCGGCTGCACTCTTCGCTTCATGAAGTTGAAGGCCACATGTTCGGCCCTCAGACCGGCTTCTCTCAGTGCCTTGATCTTCGCCAGCAGCTCGGATAGCTGGATACCCTCCTGCATTGTTGGCTCTGAGTTCCACCACGACCGGTGCTTGGGCTGCTTCCCACTTGGCTTCGGCAGCTCCGGGTGGTGGTTGGTCACGTAGAACCACTTCTCCTTCGAATCTTGATTGGAATCAATCAACTTGTAGGAGAGGTACTGCTCTGCGGTGTCCTCCCTTATCTGGATCCCGGCTCCCCCCACTACTTGGGGATTGTTGGCGCTGGGCTGGGGCTTCACCCGGAAGAATTTCCGGAATAGGATCCAATGGGGCTTGATCCCCAAGAAAGCCTCACAGAAATGTACGAAGACTGAGGCGTGGAAGATACCGTTGGGGTTGAAGTTGAGGTACTCAATGCCGTAGTACCCCAGCAGCCCCTTGAAGAAGTCGCTGGCCAGAAGAGACAGACCCCGCTCCGCGAACCGGGTGAATATCGGGATCTCGTCCGGGTTCTTCTTCATGGGGTACGGATCCCCTGCAGCGGCTCTCCACATGTCCACCTCCTTCTCCCGCAAGAATCCGCTGTTGAGCAGCGCCAGCAGATCTTCGGTCTTGGCCTTAGACTTCTTCCACTCTCGATTTGGATCTGGCCCCGGTGGAGACACCGGCGGCGATGTCCCTGCAGCAGATTCGGCGGCCTCCTCACGAGCCCTCTTCTTCCCGCCGGCGGTCTTCAGGGCCTTCGATGGCGAGGGCTTCATTCTCCAAGTGCAAGGTGTTTTCACTCGCATTCGCTCGGGGGCTACGATGGTGGTCTCCTACGGCTGCGCGTTCGGATCTACAATCCTCTTAACGGCGGCAGTGCGCACTGGTGGCGATTTCTAGCCCGATCTGCTGGGAATGGCTGCGAATGCGTGGGTTGAAAACCCCCAAGGGTTTTGGCTTCTATTTATAAGTCAACAGTGCCCCCTCCAACGGCCGGATGGATAAGTCTGCGCTCGGCTGACTCAGCGGCTGCGCGTGACCCTTCAACTTCTACTAGTCGACGCGCCTCATCTCGGGGGCTCGGCTACTTCTATTCAACTTGCTGGGGAGAAACAAGACTCAAGAGCAACTCAGGACACATTCTACAAGATGACCCTTCAATTCGAGAGGAAGTACTCGACTCAAGGCTCGGGGGCTCCGTGCCACGTGTCCTTCGGTTTTTTCTCCGGATTTTTCGGGATATTTTTGCCAAAACTTCAGATGGACCCTCAGCCAGAGTCTGCGACTCAACCTAAGACTCTGGGGCTACTCCATATGGAGTGCGATTTTGCAATCGCACTTCCATATCAGTTTCGGCTTCAAGACAACACGGGCATTGTTGAAGACCTTCAAGGGCAGCACTCGAGGACGCTTGGGACTACTCGAGAAGACTTCAGGATTGCTCAAACATCAGCTGGAGTACATTCCAGCCTCGGGATGCTTCGACTACTCTGGAGGACTTTTGACTTGTAGCACTCAGGGACGCCTGAGGACTACTCGTTAAGGCCATCAAGGCTACTCGAAGCTATCCTTCTCGACTACGAAGTACTCGGGGGCTTGTCGTATGGACCACCCTGGGCCCACTACCTCGGTGGGTACCAGGACCGACTACTCAGTGGGCCCTGGAATTACCCGACTTGCGTTGCACGGCACCTGATGGCGTGAAGCTCAAGGACTACAGAGGAGAAGTTCTCAGTTAGGAAGTGTTGACGATTAATAGTTGTATCAATGTTCGTTTAGACTTGCGAGCGGACAAGTCTCCCATCGTAATCAAGGGACCCTTCTTCCCTCGAGTGGTGAACCCAAGGTATCGAATCCGTGGAACAATGTGCAACGCAAGGATTCAATCTAGTAAAGCAAAGTAATCTATCTTATGAAGACAAGTTGCATCTAATCTACTAACTCATAAAGAAAACTAATCTAATCTAATCTACTAAAGAGGAAGCAAGAGAAAGCAAAAGATAACCGATCTAGAGAGTCTAGATCATGCTTATGTTGTAGTTCCAAACAAGATAGATGAAGATAGAAAAGCGAATCTCATTAAAAGCATCTTTGAATCGTGGCCTTCCATCCGACTCCAAAAATGCCCGCCTTTCGGAACCCCCGTTCTGTCACAACGTATCCCTACTCATGCGGGTAGTCTAGGGCGAGTTCGATAAGAACAAGTTGAAAACACTTGGCCGGTCCGATATGCACCTCTAGCCACCGCGGCTACAAGAGCACCCTAAGTAATCTAGCTGCAAACTAGATCGCAGAAGAAGCAAAACCAAGAAGAAAACAAAATCATCGAGAAGGCACTTGATCGCTAGAAATCGAATTCACTTACAAACTTCACCATGAATGATTACATGAACAAGATCACCACCAGGGCCCTCCCTCGATCTTGATCCTCGCTCCGGAGCTCCGACGTGGTCTTCCATGCAAGGTTCCCACGTCGGCTAGGGAAACCCTAGACAACTACCACGACCCTCATCTCCGAGATGGTGTCCCTCAAGCTTCTCTGCTCCTCGGCGGCGGATTACGAATTCATTGATGCGTGGCTCTTGGTCAGGGGGCTATAAATAACCTGAGATGCAATTAGGTCAAAGGGGAGGTCGACTGGGCCCCGAAACAGGCTGGGTCGACCAGCCTGGGCCCGTTTCGGCCCAGTTCGTGTCCTCCTTCGCCCGGTGTTGCTTCCCGCGTCTTCTAGATCCTCTCCCCTTTTGCATGTGGGCCCTTGTCGTCGGTTTCTCTCCGAATTGGACGAAGCTCCTTGTCTTGCAAGATTCAGCACTTTTCTGGCTAGGTCCTCGGAGTTTGTCATCTTCTCGGGCTTGGTCCTTGGGCTCTTGGAGTCATGTTCACTTCATTGCTTGACTTGTACCGGGCTTCAAGGTCTTGTCATGAGGTGCTTAATGAACTTATCCCGGAAGTCTTGATTTTAACGTTAAAACCCTGCGTAAACACTTAACTCCAAAACTGACATGCACAAGTGAATTTGTTATACCACGGGGGTTAGTACCAATGGATAAGATACAAAAGTCATGCCAGCACCGAAGGTAAACTTTTGGCTAGGTTGACGGATTTTCACCGTCAACAGCTCCCCCATGCTTAAACCTTGCTCGTCCTCGAGTAAGCCTTTGATGGATATCATCGTTGCCCTTCATTGTTTAAACCTTGCACTTGATCATACATGAAAAAACATAATGCTCTCAAAAGTTTAATTCGTTAAAGTTCCATAATGTACTAGCCTTCATCCTTACGGAGGGTAGATATTTAATTAAGCTTACCCCACAAGTATTAACATGCTCCCAAAATTCAAATGGATCTCAGAAATTTTGAAATAAAGAACAAGATGAAAAAGAGCTAAACTAAGTTCACAAATTTAAACCACCTTGCATCTTGCTCATGAACTCTCATCTCATCTTGTCTCTCAAGACTATTTATTCTACTCCTTTCCCTCTCATAGCATTTATTTATGTGGTAGGCTTTATATGGAGCTTTTTAGGAAAGTTTAGTCCTACCAAGATATTATAAATGAGATGTTGTCAAAACAAGACAAGCTTCTCATGGTCTTACCGAGACTCATCAAAAAGGTCATTGGAAAACAATGTTAAACCAAGGAGGGGAAAGAGAAAAATAGACACGCTTGAGATAGGTGGACATGTGCAAATGGCAAAGGGTGATCCCGAGGCACAAAGGAAGTCCTCGTTATCGGATTGCACATGGTTGGAAAATGAGAATGGATCTTTTAATCTTGAAGCCTTGAATTTCCTAATGCACTTTAGAGAACCGGGGAGTTCACTTTACGCATACTCATATTTTTCTCTTTCTCATATTTCTCCTTCTTTTCTTTCTTTCTTTCTTTCTTTCTTTCTTTCTTTCTTCCTTCCTTTCTTTCTTTCTTCCTTTCTTTCTTCCTTCCTTTCTTTCTTTCTTTCTTTCTTTCATTTTCTCATTCATTCATTTTTTTTCTTGTGAGACTTTCACCTTGGAAATCCCGTACATTGCCTTTGAACTTTCTTTCATTCATTTGTTTTAAATACTCCCCTTTGAACTCTAAAATTGCACCGTACCTACCTCCTCCCCCATGCTTAGACATTGCTCGTCTCGAGCAAAGAGGCGATAAATAAGGTAGGTACCGGAAATATTTTTCCTTGGAGAGATACTTGAATTGTTGGCACCATCTTGCGATCTTCCTTGAATTGATGATCCATTCTCAATGATAGGTTGTGGTCAAGGAGGTAAACACAAAAGATGATATTTGGTTTTAAGGGTGGATATCTGGCGAGGTTTGTGAGATCTCCGGTGCGGGGATACACAATGCACGAATAAAAGGCTAGGAAAAAGATAGATACGCAAAAACGAAATGACCAGCTTCTTAGTCTCGGGCCAGAGAAATCAAGGCCTGAAATAACTCACCCAAAAATAAACCTTGTATACTAAGTTTTTGCACTCAAATATTTATAAGGCTCTGGATAGGTAGAGCAACAAGCAAGTGGTATTTATGACAAGGTTAGCTTTACATTTAAGAACAAAAATAAATCATCGTTAATCCATCTAAAACTTGAGAGCACGTAAAACACTATGGGTCTTTATTTTTATCATAACCTCCGCTAAAGATTAAGCTAGCATTTAGATAATTTCAGATTTGTATTTTTAAGAGAGCACTAGGTTAAACATGCATAAAGCAATTACAAAGATAAACAAAGTGGCAATTATAATCATATATCATCATGGCACAAACTTTGTAACTTTACTAATGGTAAAAACTTGGTGGTGACATTATTCATGATGAAAATAAAAACTAACACATACGCTGAAAATTAAACTAAAAACTAAAAATTAAAGGAAAGCTGAAAAATACTACGCATACATAGGTGTAAACAAGCTGAAAATTAAAGAAAAGGGGGTAAAGGAAAGATAACTAAAGCTCCTCCTTTCTCTAATCTTCCGCCGGTGGTTGATATTGAAAGTCTTGGTTGTTGTACCCTTACTCATAATAAGATTGTGCCTCTCCTCATATGAATTGTCTGACGGTGCTAGGTGGAGGTGTCCAAGCACATAAACAATGTTTGCATTTCCTTCACCCATTTGGTTTGCATTGGTTTGGATGGCTGCAATAATTTTGCATGTTTCTTGCAGCGTATCCTCCAATGGTGGCCACATTTTTTTGTGGTTGAGGAAGGTGTGCATATGGCTCCGCAAAGGCTACGTTGGGCACCGCAAAATGGTGGGGGCATGGCTGCACCACTCCCCCATGCTTGCATTGGTACATCACTGTAGTAACTCGGTGGCGCCGGGGTTCCTCTAGATGGTGGCACATAATTTTGTTGCACACCCCCTTCTTGGGCCGTGGGAGAACCTTCTCCTATAATCCTTTATTTTTTTCCGCCGGCACAAGAAGTCCTACCTCTAACCAATCTTCTTTCCCCTCAAGAAAAAGTCTTAATCTTCCATCCGATAGGGGCAAATCTACTTTGGCCACTTTGAAGCCTCCTCTCTCATCTTTAAATCTTAAGGAAGTCCGAGTAGAAGATGCTTCGGGTTCCTTATAATACCCAGTCTTAAAGAGATAACCAACATGTAGAGGTAACACCCCGAACCAATATCTCCCGAACTCGATGTTGCTACACAACACCACCGGTTGATCATGAGGTAAGAGAGGTCAATTGGCCACTTGGCAATCAAAGCCGAGTAAAGCCAATTCGACTCCGTGTTGGTTATCCTTGTCTCTCTCATTCTCCCCAAAATCCTTTTGCAAATCCATGAGTGAAACACTTGGATGATGGGGTTCCGGGTAGTATTTCTTCGTTGATGGTCTTCTCCCGCGATCATACTCCAAAAACCCTCTCATGAGCCTTCATGCACATCCACTTGTTCCGGAGCTCCCTTTTGAAAATAGGAGATACTCGCCCATGGGTCTACGATACTAGAACATGCAATCGTTTCGAACATGGAAACCAATCTAATCTATCGGGGGTTGTGACCACGATTTCGCCCTTTCCCTCTTCTCGTACTCTCGCGAAGGTACTCATGACTAGACCTATGATGGACACGATGTGTTGAATGGATCCAAGGAAGCATTAGAGCCCTTACTTCCTTTACGGCATGGTAGCTAACCTTAAACATTAAAGTATTTTCAACACAAGATGATAGATAGATAATCCAACAAAGTGTGATTACATCTCAAGATCGATTGCAACCCATGGATGAAAGGAGATTACCCCATCAAGGTGCTAGAAATAGCACCGTTGATCAAGGTTACCCTTCCAACGGTGTCTTCCTTCTTCTCCACTTGTGGGCTCCCTCCAAACGGAATGAGAGACTCAACACTCCTTCGTCAAGGGTATGCGCCATGGTCATGAAAATTTCCTAGGCGAATTCCTTGTGGGTGTTTGCCGACACTCCGTTAGAGAATTGCACCGGTGTCCCGTGTGAAACCCAATATGTGGAGAGCTTGGTCGTCGATGTCGACGTTCGCTACAAGCCTCTAATTAAGGCGATCGAGCTTCTTCTCCTCCTCCTCCGTCATGATGACATACCCCTCGGAATACCGCGGAGCGTATGGAGGTGGAGCGGATGATCGTGTCAAGTGGCGAGGTTGGACGAGCGGCTCCTCCATATGTTATTGAAGTTTGGTAAACCTAATAAACGAGTTTCGTGTGGCCGTCATGCCACCAAGGAGAAGAGTGTTTCCTCCTCGGCGGTGCCGTGTCCTCCTCCATACTCCGAGGAGACTCGGAAACCGAGTGCCTCCTCGAAGAGGTTGTCGATGATGGCTTAGACGACGATGATCCCTTCCTTTTTTTGGTGAAAAGGCTTGTAGTTTTCTTCCAGGATTGCAGCGCTCTCCCTCACAAATATATATCCGGGGTTTTCACCTGGTAACAAGGTACACAAATATTATTTTTGGAGTCTGGACTTTGAGTGGATTAAGGATGTGATTTGTTGCACGAAACAAGCGAGGTGGATGGCTAAGTCTAAGATGGTTCCGGCCTACAAACTAGAGCACACGAACAAAGAGTTGGATGAAAGACTTACCTCTCTCCTCCTCTTGGCTCGGTTCTTGCTTCGTGACCGTGTGCACCTTCCAAGCGTTCTTGTCCACTCCTTCGCTTCCATTATTATTCCTTCCACTTGATGTATTCGCCTTGACTCACTTCCATAGTCCCTTGCCTCACATGCATCCATGATATTCCTACAAAACAAGGCCTTGCCTACCCCCCCCCCCCCCCCATGCTTGTACTTTGCATGTGGTTTGATAAAAGATGTTGGAGGGGCATCCCGTGATGTATCATGGTGCATGTATGGTTAGGTTAACTAGATTACCTCCCTCTAAGCATGTTTTAAGGTTTAGCACTCCTCTAATTTCGAAATTTAAAAATATTTTCAGAGCCATGCAAGAACTCAAGCATAAATTTAGAGAAGTTTTTAAACCATTAGAAACAAATGTAAGTCGAAAATATTTTCCGACTACGTTGATATCGGTCTCACCGGTATAGTTTACCTTCATTGGTTGAGAGCAAACTTTTCCCGGCTTGATCATGGGGGCATAGGTTTAGGTTGTAATTTTGATTAGATAAGAGAGATTTTGAATAAAATAAAATTAAATGAGGCTTAGAAAAATTATAATCTTAGAGAAACCAAGGATGAGGATTTTTATACCAACCAAAAGTTTTAGTTTCTAGGTTCACGCAAGTCCTACCACGTGCTGAAATTTAATTAACACCTAGGTATAAGTCGTGGCTCTACTCGTGTGTTTTTAGCATGAAAAAGTAAGTCAACCACAAGACAATAATGAGGGTGAAGGGTTGAGTTAGGTTCTGAAATTATTTGGTTGTGATTTCTCGAAAAAGTACGAACAAACACATAGGAGGGTTCATGCAAAGGGTTTATGACAAAGCAAAATATTCAACCAAGAATTATGTCTCTAATATTGTTCAACCATTCTAAGTCTAATGTTTTGCGTTGATGTCACACCCGGATTTAAGGACAAACCCGAATGCAAGAATACATATGCGCCAGGATCAAGTTACACACATGCATCGACGCAGTGAATACCAAAACACAGTGTAAAAGCGTAAAGAGAGTATTAAACAGTTATTACATGACCGAATGTCTCAACTAAACAATCGTTCGAGTAGCTAACAGCGGAAAAGAAACACACGTAGAAGTCCTCCACAGGCAGCTGACTGGAAAACGGATGCCTAGAACCCATCAAAGTCATCATTGTAGTCTTCAAAACGCCCATCTGAGCAGTAGCCGGGTAGTGTAGATGCAATACATAAACAACAAGCGTGAGCACATGTCGTACTCAGCAAGGAAAAAGTTCTATAACAACATGCAAGGCTTTATGGTGGAAGCTGTTGGCTCATAAGCAAGTCAGCATTTTAGTTGGTCAAGTTTTATTAAGCAACTGTTACTAGCAAGTATAAGTATATACCAAACCCAGATAATTAAATGCAACAGATCCATAAAATGTAATGCACAAGTTTAAAAGTTCCATCTTCCATAGAATTAATCATGTGAGGGTCCAGGCCGCTCTTGACCGTGAGCACGGCTAACTAGTTAGTTTTACACTCTGCAGAGGTTGTACATCTTTACCCACAAGTCGCGTAAAAACCCAAAAGAGTTTTAGACCCAACCATGCGGTGTTTGCAAGGCACCATACCACACTTCCGAGGTGTGATTGCATAGGGACGCTACGAGGCCGTTACAAAGATCCCCGCATGAAGGCCGCCCGCTAGGTTACCCGGTCGGTGCAACGTATAAAGCTCCCGGACGAGTACCGTGTCTTAGCTAAGCCCACACCTGCGCCCGAGCAGGTCCATACGCCACTACCCGCCAGCCCCCAACCCTTATCACGTAAAGCATACCTAACATCTAGTTCACTAATTAATAAGCCAAGACAGAGCCATATATCTTGTGGTAGTACTGTTTTCCTGGGTGGTCGCTCCATGTTCCGATTAACAAGTATAAAGTGTTCTTGCATTACATGAAATGATAACATAAATAAAGCCATATTAACAAGTGTTCATTAAACCATCCAAAACCACGTAAAGCGCTAGCATGTGCTACCCAACGTAAAGTAAACCCCGGTTGATCAAGGCATAGGATAACAAAGCTAGTCGAACCTTAGCAATAGGACCCATCAATTTAATGCATAGCAAAAGTAAACAACGGTGAAATTAAAATGCATGTTGTAATAGGAATTTAACGGGAATGCAGCAAGGACTTGCCTTCTACCAGCACCGGAAACTGCTCGTGGTCTTGATACTCTTCAACAAGCAGCGAAGTCCCCGAATCGCTCGTACGCTACGCTCCACACATCACATACAAGCAAGCAATGGAAATAAATAAGAAACAGTACACCAATCATCTCAAACAGTAACAAAAGCAACAGAAAACTATTCTACTCGTCGAGACGATCGCGTGGATATAAAGAACGCTAGAAACGGAGCTAAAACGACGAAGTTATGAATAAAACAAGTTTTAGGACTTATTTGTAAAGAATTTTAGGGCTTCGGGTTAAAACAGAAGAAAACAGGACTAAAACGTGAGAGTTTTATAAGGTGGAAGGGTATTTTTGTGAAACAGAGAAAACTCGGGGTTTTATTTGCAAAAGCGCGCGGTTAAGGATAAGGGGGTGGATCGGATCCGTTGGATCGCGATCGGGCGGTGTGGATCTAAAGCGGCGGGTTTGACCGGCGGGGGCTCCTGTGACCGGTACACGCCGGTTTGACCGGCGGCCAAGGGCGAGCGGTGGCCGTCGGATGGGGATCCGACGGCGCTGGGGCCGCGCAGGCGGGGCAGCGGCGCGAAGCGGCCGGCGGCGAGCGAGACGCGGCGGCGCGCGGCGGCGAGCGGCGGCGCGATGCGGCGCGGGGCTAGGGGTGCCCCAAAGACCACGGGACTTGCACCGAGACGACGACGAGCGCTTGGCGAATCCACCGGTGGCCCTCACGGGCGGCGACGATGAAGGACGACGACGCCCGGCGAGCCGCGGCGGCGGGCCAACTCCGGCGACGGCGGGACCGAAGATGCGGTGCACGGGAACACCAACAACCCGCACCGGTAGGCTCCTTGACCCCGGCGGCGGATGCACGGGAGCGACGGAGGGGCGACGAACGACGGCGGCGGCGCGAACCGAGGGCGCGGCGCACGGCGGACGGCGGCGGCGGCCGACGGCTAGGGTTCGCGCGGGGCCGCGGGCGCTAGGGTTCGGGGGTGAGGCGGCGCGGCGGGGGGCGGCGGCATTTAAAGGGCCCGGAGGGGAGGCGCATCGGCGTGCGGGCCGGGGGGGCCACACGCGCGCGGGGCAAACCGGCTCGGGGTCGGGTCCCCGCGCCCGGTCCGTCTCCGACCGGAGGTCGGGGATGACGGCGGGGGCCCGCCCGTCGGCGAGAGCGGCCGGCGGCCACGGCTCGGGCCGGTTTGGGCCGCTAAGGAGAGCCGGGCCGCCGCGGTTTGCGGTTGAAGTTGTTTTCTTTTTTTTTCTTTTACATTTCCAAACCTTTTCCAAACCAATTTAAACTACAAACAATCTTTGAATTCAAACCAAGATTTGAATCCAACAACCAAAAACAATGCACCAGCATGCATGCAACAGTAAACTCCTATATTCCATTAATTAATTAATAAAAACAATTAAATGCCTATAAAAGCACAGCAACCTTATATTCCTTAAGCGAGATCGAAATGTTGCTAAGCAAATTTTAATTAAAATCAGGAATTGGAATTTAGGGTGTTACAAATCCTACCCCCCTTAGGATGAATCTCGTCCTCGAGATTCGAATGGATCAAAGAGATGTGGATATTCTGCTTTCAACTCCTCTTCTCTTTCCCAAGTGGCCTCATCCTCTGCATGATTACTCCACTGCACCTTGCACATTATGAAAGTCCGGTTTCTTGTAACCCGTGTCAACTCCGTCCGTAATCTTGATAGGCCGTTCCGCAATGGTGAGATCCTCCTTCACATCCAATCCATCCATAGGCAACGGTTCCTTATCATGAGGCTTGAGACCTCTCTTTAACTGAGAGATATGGAACACATCATGCACATCTGCAAGCTGCGCTGGCAACTCGAGTCGGTACGCTACCTCTCCCACTCGTTTCAAGATCTGGAAAGGTCCGATGTAGCGAGGAGACAACTTTCCCTTTACCTTAAACCTGCGCAAACCTCTGATGGGTGACACCTTCAGATACACATAGTCGCCCTCTTGGAAAGATACATCTCTCCTCTTCCCATCTGCATAACTTTTCTCCGCCCCGGACCGAGCAACTCTCAAGTTCTCTCGATGATCCGAACCCGCCTCTCTCCTCCTTGATGATGTCTGCCCCAAACAACCGACTCTCACCCGTCCGACTCCCGCACAACGGTGTTCGCACTTTCTCCCATACAAGGCCTCGAAGGGTGCCATCTTCGACCGGCTTGATAGCCGTTGTTGTAAGAGAACTCGGCATACGGCAAGCTCTTGTCCCGGCTACCACCATGCTTAAGAGCACACGCTCTCAACATATCCTCCGAACTGGTTCGTCCTCTCGGCTCCGACCATCCGTCCGCGGTGATAGGCTGAACTGAAATGCAACTTCGTATCCATGGACTCATGAAGTTTCTCCCAGAAACGCGATGTGAACTGAGTACCCCTGTCAGATACAATCCTCTTAGGCACACCGTGTAAGCACACAATACGGGACATGTACAACTCTGCCAACCTCGCTCCCCGAATGAGTAGTCTTAACTGGAATGAAGTGAGCTACCTTAGTCAAGCGATCCACTATAACCCATATCGAATCATACCCAGCTGGTGTCCGTGGTAACCCAACTATAAAGTCCATACCAATTTCTTCCCACTTCCATTCAGGCACCTTCAACGGCTGCAACAATCCCGCTGGCTTCTGATGTTCAGCCTTAACGCGATGACACGTGTCACATAATGCAACGTGAGCGGCTACATCCCTCTTCATCCCATACCACCAATACCTCTGCTTCAGATCCTGATACATCTTTGTACTGCCTGGATGAATGGAATAAGCTGAATCATGAGCCTCTCTCAAGATCGTCTTCCGGAGATCTCCCCACATCGAGCACACAGATCCGATTCTTGAACCATATCGTTCCCCGATCGTCCTCGTTGAAATCCGGGGCCTTGCCCCTCTCCATGGTGTCCCCGATCTCCTTGATCTCCTCATCCTTCACATCGTCCTTCACGAATCCGTCGCTCCAGAGTAGACTCTACCTCCAAAGTGACTCCCTCGAAGTGTGAGCAGCCTATCCCCGCATTGAGTCCCTCGAACTCCCTCATCGGCTCATCGGGCACCGGAACGCCAAAGCCGCATTGGCCTCGTCCCTTCCGACTCAAAGCATCGGCAACCGCATTAGCCTTCCCAGATGATACCGTATGTCCGCATCATAATCCTTGATCGGCTCCAACCATCGGCGTTGCCTCGCATTAAGATCCTTCCGAGTAAAGATGTACTTTAAGCTCTTGTGGTCCGTGTAGATCCGACACTTGGTCCCCATGATGTAATGTCTCCAAATCTTTAAAGCATGAACCACAAACCGCCGCTCCGCATCATGCGTAGGATAGTTCTCGCTCATGCTTCCTCAACCGCCTTGATGCATAAGCTATGACATGTCCCTCCCCGCATAAGAACACAACCCAAACCTTGCCTCGATGCATCACAAGAGATATCAAAGCCCTTCCGCAAGTCCGGCATCACAAGCACCGGAGCGGTCGTCAATCTCTCGCTTCAACTCCTCAAAACTCGCCGACAGCATCGGTCCACTTGAACTCTCTATCCTTCTCCCGCAAGGTGGTGAGAGGCTTCACAATCTTAGAGAACCCCTCGATGAACCGTCGATAGTACCCCGCAAGTCCAAGGAAACTCCCCGATTTCCTTAACTCGTCCTCGGCGGTTCCCACTTCAACACATCTTCTACCTTAGCCGGATCAACTGCGATACCTCCATCCGTGATGATATGCCCCCGTAAAAGAGACTTCCTTCAGCCGTAAATCACATTTGCCGAACTTGGCATACAACCGCCGCTCTCTCAACTTCCGCAAAACAAGCCTCAAATGGTCCTCATGATCCTCCTCGCCTTAGAGTAAACCAGAATATCATCAATAAACACCACAACGAACTTATCCAAGTACTCCATAAACACCTTGTTCATCGTATACATAAAGTAGGCAGTGCATTTGTCAACCCAAAGGACATAACAAGATACTCATACAAATCCATACCCGGTGGTGAATGCGCTTTAGGAATATCCGACCATCCGATCTTCATCCGATGATAACCGTAACGCAAATCAATCTTAGAGAACACCTTAGCACCTCTCATCCGATCAAACAAGTCTTCAATGCGAGGCAATGGATACTTATTCTTGATAGTGACCTCATTAAGCAATCGATAATCCACACACATCCCTCCGAGTACCATCCTTCTTCTCAACAAAGATAACCGGTGCTCCCCAAGGTGATGAACTAGGACGGATAAACCCCTTTTCCAACAATTCATTAATCTGTTTCTTAAGTTCTATCAATTGTGTACTAGACATTCTATATGGACGTTTAGAAATAGGAGCAAGACCGTGTAATAGATCAATAACAAATTCAACATCTCGGTCGGTGGCATACCCGGCAACTCCTTCCGGAAACACGTCCGGTACTCATTAACCACCCCGATATCCTCCAAAGCCTTGCCATCCACCGCCGCACGAACCTCCCGCATCCGACGGTGGATCGCCCACAAGTTCAATCTTTTCCCCGCTAGGACCAAAGAGAAGAACAAATCCTCTTAGCACACCGTATCGTTGCATCATGAGTGCCCAACCAATCCATACCCGCATAACATCAAGATCCTTCGATTCCAAAGACTATCAAGTTTGCCCAAAAATCCGCTCCCATGATCTTTAGTCTAACATTAGGACACATGTATCCCGGGAAAGACCTCATATCCCCCCCCCGGTGATCTAACTAGCATGGTTTGTTTCATGGGACACATGGGTATGCTATGCTTTGCCACAAACCGAGCAGATATAAATGAATGGGAAGCTCCGTAGAATCAAATAATACCGATGCGGGGATAGAGTTGACAAAGAACATACCAAGCACCACGTGTGGATTCTCCCCGAGCGGTCTCGGTACTCACGTGATTCACCCTTCCACCGCCCCGACTCGCGGCCTCTTGTTGCTCGCGGGGTCCGGTTCCCGCTCCTCAACCGCCGCATCCGCCGGCTTCCGCACGGGGGTGCCTCGGGGGGTGCCTCTTAGGACGAGCATTAGCATAATGCCCGACCTCTCCACACTTGAAACAAGTGTTGCCCGCGGGGGTGTGTGGGGCGCCCGGCCTCACGGGCGTACCAATAGGAGTCATCGGACGGTGCCGCGGGTAGCGGTGGCGTGGAGTCCGCGGTCCCGGGCGCGGAAACCGCCGAGGAGTGCGCCGGAACCGCCGGAACCGCCGCGGGCCGGTACCGATACCGCCGCCGGCCGGCCATAACCTCCCCGACGGGCCTCCTGGACGGAACGGGGCTCCCAGCGGTGAAGTAAAACGGGGACGAGTGTGGCTCCCGGACTGCCCTGGAGTAGTAGCCTTCCTCTTCAACTCCCCCAACTCCCTGCTCATGGATTCCAGAACAATAGCCTTGTCGAGCAGCTGCTGGAAAGTCTGGAAGGTATGAGACGTCAGCTGGTAACGAAGCGGTCCAGCCAAACCCTCCAAGAAGCGCTCCTGCTTCTTAGGATCATCCGCTACCTCCTCCGGTGCATAGCGAGACAACTCAATGAACCTGTCCCGATACTCAGCCACTGACATCCCTCCCTCGCTTGAGAGAGAGGAACTCCTTCTTCTTAAGCCTCATCACCCCCAAACAGAATATGATGGTTCCGAAGCTCTCGGTGAACTCCTCGCCAAGTGATGGTGTTGGGTGCAGCATGGGCGGTCGTGTAAGCATCCCACCAAGCTCCCGCAGCAACCCCCGGAGTCGACCGGCAGCAAAAACAGACCTTCTCCCCGTCAACGCACCGAGCGGTGGTGAGCATCTTGCCCACGCCTTCGCCCAATCATCGGCGTCAAGTGGATCCGCAGCATGAGTGAAGACCGGTGGACGATGGCTCATGAACTCCCGGTGCCCTCGTTCATAGGCGCCGGCTGCCGTGGCGGTGGTGGTGGCGGATTATTAGCTTGAGCCCGCAAGTTGGCCACCGTGTCCGTCAAGTTCGCAAGAGGCCGCACTCGATTCCCGAAAGAACCGCTGCATAGGATCCATTGGTGGCGGTGGGGGTGGAGGTGCACTGCTCGAACTGTTGCCTCGACCTTGACGAACCACTGGAGGCTGATCAACCCCTGATCCGGACCTGGTGTTTACCATCTGAGCGTTAGAAACACTGATTTAGATGATGATAACAATTGAAAAGCTGAAAAGATAATAATGCTGAATTCCAGAATAAGACAGATTCTGATAGCTGTAAAGAAACCAAGATATCTTTCTGTTCCTGTAACCAAAAACCACGAATTTTTCTGGAGATATGGTGTATGAAATTACTGAACTAACCCAACTGGTTTTGCCTCAATCGGAGGTCTACAACTCGAGATATAAAATAATGAAGACAGGTATGTCAGCAGGAATTGACAGATTTCTGTTAGCTCAATGTTTCGTCCATAACTCCCAGAATATTAATTGGATATAGCTGAATTTTTGACAGAAAATCAGATATGAAATTTGTGAACTAACCCCACTGGTTTTACTTAATTTGGAGTTCTGTAGCTCGAGATAAAATTAAAACAGTACTGCTGTGTCAGGAAGTAACGCGAACAGATTCAGCACTACAATACTCCTTAAGATAGATAAAATATGATAGATAAAGAATTACGAAATTATAAGATAAAAGATAGGTGGAACAGAACTTAAACCCACTAATCAAATTCTATTACTAAACCAATGTCATTGTGGCATTAATCCACAACACACTGCAATCAACCAAAAATCCAAATCACGGATGTTCACAAACCAAGCACTCAAGCACACCACTATCTAACACATCGACCCAACGTGGCGTTCTAGCGTTTACAGACTCGATAACAGAAAGATAAAGACTTCTAACACCTAACTCCTATGGCCATATGATCCTAGTGCGGGATCCAAGTGACCCATAGCTTGTCCTTGCAGGTCTTGGTGACATGGCAGGCCAATCCTCTCCATCAGCCTGCACCTCATCTTCATCCTCGCCTGCGATCACTGCTTTGAGCCTCTTGATCTCTCTGCGGTCTTCATCTTGCTGGTCACGGAGATCTTGAAGCTCCATGAGAGTGTCATCCAAGTTGGTATTGAGAGCGGCTACGTGACCCACTTGCATGGCATAGCGTGCTCCCGCAGTTTCATTGGCCATTGGAATTTCACCGCCCACGCCTCCGCAGCGACGGCGGGGTAGATCTCCCCACCCGCAGTTGGTGAGGTGATGAGCTTCCTCGTAGCACCAAGCGGATAGAGCCCTCCTAGCTGCATCATCTCTTCCGGCTGCGAAGGTAGCTCGGTAGCTAGAGCTTGATGGACAACAACCTCGTACACCCCCCCCCATCCACGGGTTATCTTCCGGGATGCGCACGTACACATCCCACCGGGTCGGGTAGCGAGGGTGAGTCCTCTTCGGTCCCACGTAGTCGATCGTCACGTTCGCCGAAGACGCCGGGAAGAGCCTCCTCAACTTAGACGGAAAGCGTGCATGCCCTCCATCGTGGTGACAAATGACCACCTTCCACTTCTCCCGCGCGGGGTGATCCTCGCATCTCCATCTTCCGGGTCGAGTCCTCGTGATCCGAGGGGTCTTCCGATCATCTCCTTGCTCGGCTCCCTCGGTCGGCTCCTCCTCGGGCTCTTGCTCTTCCTCCGGCTCTTCGGGCTCGTCATCCGACGCTCAATGACGGCGGGCGGTGGAGCTTGCTCCGCAGCAGCTTGCTTCACTTCCCTCTCCGTAAGCTTCCCGATGCTCCTCACCGTCCGCCTGAGTAGCGAAGAGAAGTCCCGGTCCTCCGTGTACCTAGGAAAGCGGTAGGCACCCGAACGCGTGGTCTTCGGCCGACGAACCATCTAAGATAGATGAGACAAGGTCAGATTACTAAAAGAGACAAGACCAAGCTTAGATAACAAAAGCAAACAAGGATAAGATTAAACCAAGATTAGATGTAATAAAATAGAATAAAGCAAGCTAAGCTATGTGTGGCTTCTAATGTTATAAAATCCTTAATTTTCGACCAGTTCTAACTAGGCTAACGTCCTACGATCAACACGGCTCGGTACCACTTTGTCACACCCGGATTTAAGGACAAACCCGAATGCAAGAATACATGTGCGCCGGATCAAGTTACACACATGCATCGACGCAGTGAATACCAAAACACGGTGTAAAAGCGTAAAGAGAGTATTAAACGGTTATTACATGACCGAATGTCTCAACTAAACAATCGTTCGAGTAGCTAACGACGGAAAAGAAACACACGTAGAAGTCCTCCACAGTGCCGTGACCGGAAAACGGACGCCTAGAACCCATCAAAGTCATCATTGTAGTCTTCAAAACGCCCATCCGAGCAAGGCACCGAGGGTAGTGTAGATGCAATACATAAACAACAAGCGTGAGCACATGTCGTACTCAAGCAAGGAAAAAGTTCTATAACAACATGCAAGGCTTTATGGTGGAAGCCGTTGGCTCATAAGCAAGTCGCATTTTAGTTGGTCAAGTTTTATTAAGCAATCGTTACTAGCAAGTATAAGTATATACCAAACCCGCATAATTAAATGCAACAGATCCATAAAATGTAATGCACAAGTTTAAAAGTTCCATCTTCCATAGAATTAATCATGTGAGGGTCCAGCCGCTCTTGACCGTGAGCACGGCTAACTAGTTAGTTTTACACTCGCAGAGGTTGTACATCTTTACCCACAAGTCGCGTAAAAACCCAAAAGAGTTTTAGACCCAACCATGCGGTGTTTGCAAGGCACCATACCACACTTCCGAGGTGTGATTGCATAGGGACGCTACGAGGCCGTTACAAAGATCCCTAGATGAAGGCTGCCCGCTAGGTTACCTGGTCAGTGCAACGTATAAAGCTCCCGGACGAGTACCGTGTCTTAGCTAAGCCCACACCTGCGCCCGAGCAGGTCCATACGCCACTACCCGCCAGCCCCCAACCCTTATCAGGTAAAGCATACCTAACATCTAGTTCACTAATTATAGCCAAGACAGAGCCATATGTCTTGTGGTAGTACTGTTTTCCAGGGTGGTCGCTCCATGTTCCGATTAACAAGTATAAAGTGTTCTTGCATTACATGAAATGATAACATAAATAAAGCCATATTAACAAGTGTTCATTAAACCATCCAAAACCACGTAAAGCGCTAGCATGTGCTACCCAACATAAAGTAAACCCCGGTTGATCAAGGCATAGGATAACAAAGCTAGTCGAACCTTAGCAATAGGACCCATCAATTTAATGCATAGCAAAAGTAAACAACGGTGAAATTAAAATGCATGTTGTAATAGGAATTTAACGGGAATGCAGCAAGGACTTGCCTTCTACCAGCACCGGAAACCGCTCGTGGTCTTGATACTCTTCAACAAAGAAAGCGAAGTCCCCCGAATCGCTCGTACGCTACGCTCCACACATCACATACAAGCAAGCAATGGAAATAAATAAGAAACAGTACACCAATCATCTCAAACAGTAACAAAAGCAACAGAAAACTATTCTACTCGTCGAGACGATCGCGTGGATATAAAGAACGCTAAAAACGGAGCTAAAACGACGAAGTTATGAATAAAACAAGTTTTAGGACTTATTTGTAAAGAATTTTAGGGCTTCGGGTTAAAACAGAAGAAAACAGGACTAAAACGTGAGAGTTTTATAAGGTGGAAGGGTATTTTTGTGAAACAGAGAAAACTCGGGGTTTTATTTGCAAAAGCGCGCGGTTAAGGATAAGGGGGTGGATCGGATCCGTTGGATCGCGATCGGGCGGTGTGGATCTAAAGCGGCGG
The DNA here is from genome assembly GCA_947561735.1 of Cenchrus americanus. NCBI lineage: Eukaryota > Viridiplantae > Streptophyta > Magnoliopsida > Poales > Poaceae > Cenchrus > Cenchrus americanus. The sequence continues at coordinate 198,919,248 of OX387242.1, forward strand.
GTTTGACCGGCGGGGGCTCCTTTGACCGGTACACGCCGGTTTGACCGGCGGCCAGGGGAGAGCGGTGGCCGTCGGAAGGGGATCCGACGGCGCTGGGGCTGCGCAGCGGGGCGGCCAGCGCGGCGGCCGGCGGCGAGCGAGACGCGGCGGCGCGCGGCGCGGCGAGCGGCGCGCGCGATGCGGCGCGGGGGCTAGGGGTGCCCCAAAGACCACGGGACTTGCACCGAGACGACGACGAGCGCTTGGCGAATCCACCGGTGGCCCTCACGGCGGCGACGATGAAGGACGACGACGCCCGGCGAGATGCGGCGGCGGGCCAACTCCGGCGACGGCGGACCGAAGATGCGGTGCACGGAACACCAACAACCCGCACCGGTAGGCTCCTTACCCGACGGCGGATGCACAGGAGCGACGGAGGGGCGACGAACGACGGCGGCGCGCGAACCGAGGGCGCGCGCACGGCGGACGGCGGCGGCGCCGACGGCCAGGGTTCGCGCGCGCGCGCGGCGCTAGGGTTCGGGGTGAGGCGGCGCAACGGGGGGCGGCGCGCATTTAAAGGGCCCGGGAGGGAGGCGCATCCCGCGTGCGGGCCGGGTGGGGCCACACGCCGCGCGCGGGCAAACCGGCTCGGGGTCGGGTCCCCGCGCCCGGTCCGTCTCCGACCGGAGGTCGGGGATGACGGGCGGGGCCCGCCCCGTCGGCGAGAGCGGCCGGCGGCCACGGGTGGGCCCGGTTTGGGCCGCTAAGGAGAGGCGGGGCCGCCGCGCCCGTTTGCGGTTGAAGTTGTTTTCTTTTTTTTTTTCTTTTACATTTCCAAACCTTTTCCAAACCAATTTAAACTACAAACAATCTTTGAATTCAAACCAAGATTTGAATCCAACAACCAAAAACAATGCACCAAAGATGCATGCAACAAGAACTCCTATATTCCATTAATTAATTAATAAAAACAATTAAATGCCTATAAAAGCACAACAACCTTATATTCCTTAAGCGAGATCGAAATGTTGCTAAGCAAATTTTAATTAAAATCAGGAATTGGAATTTAGAGTGTTACAAATCCTACCCCCCTTAGGATGAATCTCGTCCTCGAGATTCGGATGGATCAAAGAGATGTGGATATTCTGCTTTCAACTCCTCTTCTCTTTCCCAAGTGGCCTCATCCTCTGCATGATTACTCCACTGCACCTTGCACATTATGAAAGTCCGGTTTCTTGTAACCCGTGTCAACTCCGTCCCGTAATCTTGATAGGCCGTTCGGCAATGGTGAGATCCTCCTTCACATCCAATCCATCCATAGGCAACGGTTCCTTATCATGAGGCTTGAGACCTATCTTTAACTGAGAGATATGGAACACATCATGCACATCTGCAAGCTGCGCTGGCAACTCGAGTCGGTACGCTACCTCTCCCACTCGTTTCAAGATCTGGAAAGGTCCGATGTAGCGAGGAGACAACTTTCCCTTTACCTTAAACCTGCGCAAACCTCTGATGGGTGACACCTTCAGATACACATAGTCGCCCTCTTGGAAAGATACATTTCTCCTCTTCCCATCTGCATAACTTTTCTGCCTGGACTGAGCAACTCTCAAGTTCTCTCTGATGATCTGAACCTGCCTCTCTGCCTCCTTGATGATGTCTGCCCCAAACAACTGACTCTCACCTGTCTGACTCCGCACAACGGTGTTCTCGCACTTTCTCCCATACAAGGCCTCGAAGGGTGCCATCTTCGGACCGGCTTGATAGCCGTTGTTGTAAGAGAACTCGGCATACGGCAAGCTCTTGTCCCGCCTACCACCATGCTTAAGAGCACACGCTCTCAACATATCCTCCGTAATCCGGTTCGTCCTCTCAGTCTGACCATCTGTCTGCCGGTGATAGGCTGAACTGAAATGCAACTTCGTATCCATGGACTCATGAAGTTTCTCCCAGAAACGCGATGTGAACTGAGTACCCCTGTCAGATACAATCCTCTTAGGCACACCGTGTAAGCACACAATACGGGACATGTACAACTCTGCCAACCTCGCTCCTGAATGAGTAGTCTTAACTGGAATGAAGTGAGCTACCTTAGTCAAGCGGTCCACTATAACCCATATCGAATCATACCCAGCTGGTGTCCGTGGTAACCCAACTATAAAGTCCATACCAATTTCTTCCCACTTCCATTCAGGCACCTTCAACGGCTGCAACAATCCCGCCGGCTTCGATGTTCGGCCTTAACGCGATGACACGTGTCACATAATGCAACGTGAGCGGCTACATCCCTCTTCATCCCATACCACCAATACCTCTGCTTCAGATCCTGATACATCTTTGTACCGCCCGGATGAATGGAATAAGCCGAATCATGAGCCTCTCTCAAGATCGTCTTCCGGAGATCTCCCACATCAGGCACACAGATCCGATTCTTGAACCATATCGTTCCCCGATCGTCCTCGTTGAAATCCGGGCCTTGCCCCTCTCCATGGTGTCCCCGATCTCCTTGATCTCCTCATCCTTCACCTGTCCTTCACGAATCTGTCGCTCCGCAGTAGACTCTACCTCCAAAGTGACTCCCTCGAGTGTGAGCAACTATCCCCGCATTGAGTCCCTCGAACTCCCTCATCGGCTCATCGGGCACCGGAACGCCAAAGCCGCATTGGCTCGTCCCTTCCGACTCAAAGCATCGCAACCGCATTAGCCTTCCCATGGATGATACCGTATGTCCGCATCATAATCCTTGATCGGCTCCAACCATCGGCGTTGCCTCGCATTAAGATCCTTCCGAGTAAAGATGTACTTTAAGCTCTTGTGGTCCGTGTAGATCCGACACTTGGTCCCCATGATGTAATGTCTCCAAATCTTTAAAGCATGAACCACAAATGCTTACTTCCGCATCATGCGTAGGATAGTTCTCGCTCATGCTTCCTCAACCGCCTTGATGCATAAGCTATGACATGTCCCTCCCGCATAAGAACACAACCCAAACCTTGCCTCGATGCATCACAAGAGATATCAAAGCCCTTCCGCAAGTCCGGCATCACAAGCACCGGAGCGGTCGTCAATCTCTCGCTTCAACTCCTCAAAACTCGCCGACAGCATCACTCCACTTGAACTCTCTATCCTTCTCCCGCAAGGTGGTGAGAGGCTTCACAATCTTAGAGAACCCCTCGATGAACCGTCGATAGTACCCCGCAAGTCCAAGGAAACTCCCGATTTCCTTAACCGTCCCTCGGCGGTTCCCACTTCAACACATCTTCTACCTTAGCCGGATCAATCGCGATACCTCCATCCGTGATGATATGCCCCGTAAAAGAGACTTCCTTCACCCGAAATCACATTTGCCGAACTTGGCATACAACCGCTCGCTCTCTCAACTTCTGCAAAACAAGCCTCAAATGGTCCTCATGATCCTCCTCAGTCTTAGAGTAAACCAGAATATCATCAATAAACACCACAACGAACTTATCTAGTACTCCATAAACACCTTGTTCATCAGATACATAAAGTAGGCAGGTGCATTTGTCAACCCAAAGGACATAACAATATACTCATACAGTCCATACCTGGTGGTGAATGCAGTTTTAGGAATATCCGACCATCTGATCTTCATCTGATGATAACCAGAACGCAAATCAATCTTAGAGAACACCTTAGCACCTCTCATCTGATCAAACAAGTCTTCAATGCGAGGCAATGGATACTTATTCTTGATAGTGACCTCATTAAGCAATCGATAATCCACACACATCCTCTGAGTACCATCCTTCTTCTCAACAAAGATAACCGGTGCTCCCCAAGGTGATGAACTAGGACGGATAAACCCCTTTTCCAACAATTCATTAATCCGTTTCTTAAGTTCTATCAATTGTGTACTAGACATTCTATATGGACGTTTAGAAATAGGAGCAACACCGTGTAATAGATCAATAACAAATTCAACATCTCGGTCGGGTGGCATACCCGGCAACTCCTCCGGAAACACGTCCGGTACTCATTAACCACCCCGATATCCTCCAAAGCCTTGCCATCCAAATTGCCGCACGAACCTCCCCGCATCCGACGGTGGATCGCCCACAAGTTCAATCTTTTCCCCGCTAGGACCAAGGAGAAGAACAAAGTTCTCTTAGCACACCGTATCGTTGCATCATGAGTGCCCAACCAATCCATACCCGTATAACATCAAGATCCTTCGATTCCAAAGCACTATCAAGTTTGCGCAAAAATCTGCTCCCATGATCTTTAGTCTAACATTAGGACACATGTATAAAGACCTCATATCCCCCCCTGGTGATCTAACTAGCATGGTTTGTTTCATGGGACACATGGGTATGCTATGCTTTGCCACAAACTGAGCAGATATAAATGAATGGGAAGCTCCAGAATCAAATAATACTGATGCGGGGATAGAGTTGACAAAGAACATACCAAGCACCACGTGTGGATTCTCCTGAGCGGTCTCGGTACTCACGTGATTCACCCTTCCACTGCCCTGACTCTGCGGCCTCTTGTTGCTCGCGGGGTCCGGTTCCCCGCTCCTCAACCGCCGCATCCGCCGGTTCCGCACGGGGGTGCTCGGGGGGTGCCTCTTAGGACAGGCATTAGCATAATGCTCGACCTCTCCACACTTGAAACAAGTGTTGCCCGCGGGGGGTGTGTGGGGCGCCCGGCCTCACGGGCGTACCAATAGGAGTCATCGGACGGTGCCGCGGGTAAGCGTGGCGTGGAGTCCGCGGTCCCGGGCGCGGAAACCGCCGAAGAGTGCGCCGGAACCGCCGGAACCGCCGCGGCCGGTACCGATACCGCCGCCGCCGGCCATAACCTCCCGACGGGCCTCCCCGGACGGAACGGGGCTCCCGGCCGGTGAAGTAAAACGGGGACGAGTGTGGCTCCCGGACCGCCCCGGAGTAGTAGCCTTCCTCTTCAACTCCCCAACTCCTCTCGCTCATGGATTCCGGAACAATAGCCTTGTCGAGCACCGCCGGAAAGTCCGGAAGGTATGAGACGTCGACCGGTAACGAAGCGGTCCAGCCAAACCCTCCAAGAAGCGCTCCCGCTTCTTAGGATCATCCGCTACCTCCTCCGTGCATAGCGAGACAACTCAATGAACCCGTCCCGATACTCGCCCACCGACATCCCTCCCCTCGCTTGAGAGAGAGGAACTCCTTCTTCTTAAGCCTCATCACCCCCCAGAATATGATGGTTCCGAAGCTCTCGGTGAACTCCTCGCCAAGTGATGGTGTTGGGTGCAGCATGGGCGGTCGTGTAAGCATCCCACCAAGCTCCCGCAACCCCGGAGTCGACCGGCAAGCAAACAGGACCTTCTCCCCGTCAACGCACCGAGCAGTGGTGAGCATCTTGCCCACGCCTTCGCCCAATCATCGGCGTCAAGTGGATCCGCAGCATGAGTGAAGACCGGTGGACGATGGCTCATGAACTCCCGTGCCTCGTTCATAGGCGCCGGCTGCTGTGGCGGTGGTGGTGGCGGATTATTAGCTTGAGCCCGCAAGTTGGCCACCGTGTCCGTCAAGTTCTCGCAGAGGCCGCAGCCGATTCCGAAAGAACCGCCGCATAGGATCCATTGGTGGCGGTGGGGGTGGAGGTGCACTGCTCGAACTGTTGCCTCGACCTTGACGAACCACTGGAGGCTGATCAACCCCTGATCCGGACCTGGTGTTTACCATCTGAGCGTTAGAAACACTGATTTAGATGATGATAACAATTGAAAAGCTGAAAAGATAATAATGCTGAATTCCAGAATAAGACAGATTCTGATAGCTGTAAAGAAACCAAGATATCTTTCTGTTCCTGTAACCAAAAACCACGCATTTTTCTGGAGATATGGTGTATGAAATTACTGAACTAACCCAACTGGTTTTGCCTCAATCGGAGGTCTACAACTCGAGATATAAAATAATGAAGACAGGTATGTCAGCAGGAATTGACAGATTTCTGTTAGCTCAATGTTTCGTCCATAACTCCCAGAATATTAATTGGATATAGCTGAATTTTTGACAGAAAATCAGATATGAAATTTGTGAACTAACCCCACTGGTTTTACTTAATTTGGAGTTCTGTAGCTCGAGATAAAATTAAAACAGTACTGCTGTGTCAGGAAGTAACGCGAACAGATTCAGCACTACAATACTCCTTAAGATAGATAAAATATGATAGATAAAGAATTACGAAATTATAAGATAAAAGTTAGGTGGAACAGAACTTAAACCCACTAATCAAACTCTATTACTAAACCAATGTCATTGTGGCATTAATCCACAACACACTGCAATCAACCAAAAATCCAAATCACGGATGTTCACAAACCAAGCACTCAAGCACACCACTATCTAACACATCGACCCAACGTGGCGTTCTAGCGTTTACAGACTCGATAACAGAAAGATAAAGACTTCTAACACCTTACTCCTATGGCCATATGATCCTAGTGAGGGATCCAAGTGACCCATAGCTTGTCCTTGCAGGTCTTGGTGACATGGCAGGCCAATCCTCTCCATCAGCCTGCACCTCATCTTCATCCTCGCCTGCGATCACTGCTTTGAGCCTCTTGATCTCTCTGCGGTCTTCATCTTGCTGGTCACGGAGATCTTGAAGCTCCATGAGAGTGTCATCCAAGTTGGTATTGAGAGCGGCTACGTGACCCACTTGCATGGCATAGCGTGCTCCCGCAGTTTCATTGGCCATTGGAATTTCACCGCCCACGGCTCCGGAGCGACGGCGGGGTAGATCTCCCCACCCAGAGTTGGTGAGGTGATGAGCTTCCTCGTAGCACCAAGCGGATAGAGCCCTCCTAGCTGCATCATCTCTTCCGGCTGCGAAGGTAGCTCTGGTAGCTAGAGCTTGATGGACAACAACCTCGTACACCCCCCCATCCAGCGGGTTATCTTCCAGGATGCGCACAGACACATCCCACTGGGTCGGGTAGCGAGGGTGAGTCCTCTTCAGTCCCACGTAGTCGATCGTCACGTTCAGCTGAAGACGCTGGAAGAGCCTCCTCAACTTAGACGGAAAGCGTGCATGCCCTCCATCGTGGTGACAAATGACCACCTTCCACTTCTCTGGCGCAGGGTGATCCTCAGCATCTCCATCTTCTGGGGGTCGAGTCCTCGTGATCCGAGGGGTCTTCCGATCATCTCCTTGCTCGGCTCCTCGGCCCGGCTCCTCCTCGTGCTCTTGCTCTTCCTCCGGCTCTTCGGGCTCGTCATCCGACAAGCTCAATGACGGCGGGCGGTGGAGCTTGCTCGCGCGAGCTTGCTTCACTTCCCTCTCCCGTAAGCTTCCCCGATGCTCCTCACCGTCGCCTGAGTAGCAAGAGAACTCCCGGTCCTCCGGGTACCTAGGAAAGCGGTAGGCACCTGAACGCGAGGTCTTCAGCCGACGAACCATCTAAGATAGATGAGACAGTGCAGATTACTAAAAGATACAAGACCAAGCTTAGATAACAAAAGCAAACAAGGATAAGATTAAACCAAGATTAGATGTAATAAAATAGAATAAAGCAAGCTAAGCTATGTGTGGCTTCTAATGTTATAAAATCCTTAATTTTCGACCAGTTCTAACTAGGCTAACGTCCTACGATCAACACGGCTCGGTACCACTTTGTCACACCCGGATTTAAGGACAAACCCGAATGCAAGAATACATGTGCGCCGGATCAAGTTACACACATGCATCGACGCAAAGTGAATACCAAAACACGGTGTAAAAGCGTAAAGAGAGTATTAAACAGTTATTACATGACCGAATGTCTCAACTAAACAATCGTTCGAGTAGCTAACGAGCGGAAAAGAAACACACGTAGAAGTCCTCCACGGGTACCGACGGAAAACGGACGCCTAGAACCCATCAAAGTCATCATTGTAGTCTTCAAAACGCCCATCTGAGCAGCAGGCGGTAGTGTAGATGCAATACATAAACAACAAGCGTGAGCACATGTCGTACTCAGCAAGGAAAAAGTTCTATAACAACATGCAAGGCTTTATGGTGGAAGCTGTTGGCTCATAAGCAAGTCAGCATTTTAGTTGGTCAAGTTTTATTAAGCAACTGTTACTAGCAAGTATAAGTATATACCAAACCCAGATAATTAAATGCAACAGATCCATAAAATGTAATGCACAAGTTTAAAAGTTCCATCTTCCATAGAATTAATCATGTGAGGGTCCAGGCCGCTCTTGACCGTGAGCACGGCTAACTAGTTAGTTTTACACTCTGCAGAGGTTGTACATCTTTACCCACAAGTCGCGTAAAAACCCAAAAGAGTTTTAGACCCAACCATGCGGTGTTTGCAAGGCACCATACCACACTTCCGAGGTGTGATTGCATAGGGACGCTACGAGGCCGTTACAAAGATCCCTAGATGAAGGTCGCCCGCTAGGTTACCCGGTCGCTGCAACGTATAAAGCTCCCGGACGAGTACCGTGTCTTAGCTAAGCCCACACCGCGCCCCCGAGCAGTCCATACGCCACTACCCGCCAACCCCCAACCCTTATCGGGTAAAGCATACCTAACATCTAGTTCACTAATTAATAAGCCAAGACAAGAGCCATATGTCTTGTGGTAGTACTTGTTTTCCCGGGTGGTCGCTCCATGTTCCGATTAACAAGTATAAAGTGTTCTTGCATTACATGAAATGATAACATAAATAAAGCCATATTAACAAGTGTTCATTAAACCATCCAAAACCACGTAAAGCGCTAGCATGTGCTACCCAACATAAAGTAAACCCCGGTTGATCAAGGCATAGGATAACAAAGCTAGTCGAACCTTAGCAATAGGACCCATCAATTTAATGCATAGCAAAAGTAAACAACGGTGAAATTAAAATGCATGTTGTAATAGGAATTTAACGGGAATGCAGCAAGGACTTGCCTTCTACCAGCACCGGAAACTGCTCAGGGTCTTGATACTCTTCAACAGCAGCGAAGTCCCCGAACTGCTCGTACGCTACGCTCCACACATCACATACAAGCAAGCAATGGAAATAAATAAGAAACAGTACACCAATCATCTCAAACAGTAACAAAAGCAACAGAAAACTATTCTACTCGTCGAGACGATCGCGTGGATATAAAGAACGCTAGAAACGGAGCTAAAACGACGAAGTTATGAATAAAACAAGTTTTAGGACTTATTTGTAAAGAATTTTAGGGCTTCGGGTTAAAACAGAGGAAAACAGGACTAAAACGTGAGAGTTTTATAAGGTGGAAGGGTATTTTTGTGAAACAGAGAAAACTCGGGGTTTTATTTGCTAAAGCGCGCGGTTAAGGATAAGGGGGTGGATCGGATCCGTTGGATCGCGATCGGGCGGTGTGGATCTAAAGCGGCGGGTTTGACCGGCGGGGGCTCCTTTGACCGGTACACACCGGTTTGATCGGCGGCCAGGGGCGAGCGGTGGCCGTCGGATGGGGATCCGACGGCGCCGGGGGCCGCGCAGCGGGCGGGGGCGGCGCGCGCGAAGCGGCCGGCGGCGAGCGAGACGCGCGCGCGCGCGCGGCGGCGAGCGGCGGCGCGATGCGGCGCGGGGGCTAGGGTGCCCCAAAGACCACGGGACTTGCACCGAGACGACGACGAGCGCTTGGCGAATCCACCGGTGGCCCTCACGGGCGGCGACGATGAAGGACGACGGCGCCCGGCGAGCCGCGCGGCGGCGGGCCAACTCCGGCGACGGCGGACCGAAGATGCGGTGCACGGGAACACCAACAACCCGCACCGGTAGGCTCCTTACCCGACGGCGGATGCACGGGGAGCGACGGAGGGGCGACGAACGACGGCGGCGGCGCGAACCGAGGGCGGCGCACGGCGGACGGCGGCGGCGCCGACGGCTAGGGTTCGCGCGGCCGCGGCGCTAGGGTTCGGGGTGAGGCGGGGCCGCGGGGGGGGCGGCGGCATTTAAAGGGCCCGGGAGGGAGGCGCATCGGCGTGCGGGCCGGGTGGGGCCACACGCGCGCGGGGCAAACCGGCTCGGGGTCGGGTCCCCGCGCCCGCCTCCGTCTCCGACCGAGGCTCGGGGATGACGGGTGGGGCCCGCCTGTCGGCGAGAGCGGCCGGGCGGCCACAGCTGGGCTGGTTTGGGCCGCTAAGGAGAGCTGGGCCGGCTGCGGTTTGCGGTTGAAGTTGTTTTCTTTTTTTTCTTTTACATTTCCAAACCTTTTCCAAACCAATTTAAACTACAAACAATCTTTGAATTCAAACCAAGATTTGAATCCAACAACCAAAAACAATGCACCAGCATGCATGCAACAGTAAACTCCTATATTCCATTAATTAATTAATAAAAACAATTAAATGCCTATAAAAGCACAGCAACCTTATATTCCTTAAGTGAGATCGAAATGTTGCTAAGCAAATTTTAATTAAAATCAGGAATTGGAATTTAGGGTGTTACAGTTGAGGGACCAAGTTGAGAAGCACCTTGGTCCATGTGTGATGAGTGATTGACCGGATGGTTTGAAGCTTTGTGTGTGTAGTGTTGAGTTGTGTTGTGTGTGTTTTATTTTATGTATTTACCTTATTGTTTATGTGGTGTGTTGTCAATGCACTCGTGAGGAGTGGTTGACAACGCTGTGTGGACTGACTCTTGGCCTAGTATTGCAGGTGTTGGTTGCGGCTTGGTTTGCGTTGGTGCAGGTGAAGAACAGGCGCGAAAGGTCTTAGCCTTGCGGGGCCTCCGAGGAGTGGAGAGACAAGTAGGCTTGGTTCGAGGGACCCGGCGGCCGACGGGATCAAGTGCGAGCCGCATGGTGCAAGAAGAGCAAGACGAAGTCATGGACATGGAGCCGGTGCATCGGTGGTGGCCAAGTCAAGGAACGAGGCAAGACTGAGTAGACCGTCCGGGCGCCGGAGGTGAAAGGCTTGGCGAGCTCGACGCTTGGCGTGGTGAGGTCGGGCCGTGTACGCGGGGTTTGGTGGTTTGGCCACAAAACCATTGGAGGAGGGTTTCTCGGTTTGGGCCTCAAAACCGAGCCCGAGGGCCTGGCGTGACGGAGACGGTATCCGGGTGCGTCGGGAAGCTTCGAGGCGGGCGACACGCGGCATGATCTAGGTGCTTGCGTCGGGAGGACGTGAAGACCTGATGGATGCGCGGCCGTCCGATGGTGAACTTCATGTGTTGACCAAAATGCCCCTGTGAGGGCTTGTGTTGTACTCCTAGTGTAGGGGCACTCCGGTCTTTTCCGGAGGGCCTATATATAGGAAGAGGGGGCTGAATTTTCAGCCAACTCTTGGGCTAGCAGGCTGCGGTACTCTTTCATTTTGGAGTGCTTTGGGAGAGAGGGAGAGAGGAGAGAGTGGCTCTTTGCTTGGAGCTTTTTGCCATCTTAGATTTGGATTCTAGGAGTGGCTTGTAATCGATTGGACAAGATATTCATAGTGAATTCATCCTCTAAATCTTGTGCCAATCTTTCTATTCCCGAGTTGCTCTTGTTGCATTTTCGGAGCTCCTTTTGTGCTATTTTCGTGCTTGACTTGTTTCATCGATTTGAGGGCGTTTCTATCCGGATTTCTCTGAGGGAATCATGGGTAAGTGCTTTGTGCCTCTTTGTGGATGATCTTGACCCCTCAAACGCCGGATTTGGCCTTCGATTCGTTGACTTTTGGATGAACCCTAGGTCATAGTGTTCTTGGCAAGGATTTGCAATTCCGGGAGTTGTATAATGTTTGAGGCTGTAATTTTTGGGGCATAACCTCTCCTTGGGGTGTTCATCATCTCACCAAAATTTTGTCTCAAGACTCCTTGTGGTTTGGAGATCCATCGATTGAAGTTTCAGGTTGTTTCTCGTGTTCCTCGGCTGTGCTGATTCGCACCTGGTGGACCGTCCGCGAGGTCACTGCGGACCGTCCGCGAGGTAGCCGCGGACCGTCCGCGAGGTCACGGCGGACCGTCCGTGAGGTGCCTGACAGCCCAGCTGTTCTTCGTGTTCTTGCGGGTTCTTGAGCGCCTCTCTTTCCATTCATTTTGTCGGTGGGTTTTTGGTGCATAAAGTTTGCGGACGGTCCGTACTAGAGTGCCGGACGGTCCGTGACGAGGCGGACGGTCCGCGGGTCCATCACGGACGGTCCATTTTTCTCGGTGCAGTACTGGAGGTTCGAGTAGCAATTTCGGACGGTCCGTGCCCTCCTCGCGGACAGTCCGCGCCCTCTTCGCGGACAGTCCGCCCGGACACTGCGGACGGTCCGCCTGGTGCTTTCCAGATTGCCTAAGTCCCTTGCTTTTTGAGTTGTGCTTCCACGTTGGATTGGTTTGGGACTTGTCCCTAGGCTTCTTGGTGGTTCCTTTGAGGTTGTTTGAGCCCTGTTTGGGGTCTTGTTTGTGCGTGTGGATTCGTGGAGTTGCGATTGGGGTATAGGCCGAATTCAACCAAAGGGAAGATTTTTATCGGCTCCCATTCACACCCCCCCTCTCTGGTCGCCCGAATCGCTCCTTCAATTGGTATCAGAGTCGGTTGTGGATTCTTGTGGCTCTAACAAGTATTGAATCCATAGGGTGACTAGAGGAAAGAGGTGCTTTTGCTTGCGACCTTGGTTTGCGCGTTTTGAGTCCGGCGATTTGGAGTTGTGCCCTTGGAAAACCATAACTTGAGATACCTTCAGTAAAACGGGCATAACTTTTCGCTCGGTGCTCCGTTTTGGCTCAAATTTTTACAGCGGTTTTGTGACTCCATTTGTAGGTGATCCGAAATGATCTAAAGATCATTTTGGGGTCTTCAAAAATTCAGAAAAAATCAAGAAGATAATTGAAAAATCCTCATTTAAGTCTCTTGCGGCTTTGTCTTGTTTCTTCTGGATTTTCTCTAGGCTTCATTTCACCTTATTTTGAGCTGGAATTTTTTGTGCCTCTATCTTTGGTGCTCCTTGTTCAGTGGTAAAATTTTGGGAAAAAGATAAGATCCTTTGCTATTGAACTCGTGAGTACTTGTTAGAGAATTGAGGCATTTTGAGTGCTTTCTTTGCATCGTTGCTTGTTCCTCGAGTTTGCTTTCGGCTAATCCTAACCGGTACTTTGATTATGGCACCAAGTTCTTCTCCTTGTGGTTCTTTGAGCAGGAGGAGTATGGCGGTTGAGGCGGAAGCCGGAGTGGAGGAGATGATATCTCTCATCGAGGACTATCGAGATCGTGACATCAAGAAAGGCGAGCTCTACCACAAGCTAGGAGGCATGAACCAAGGTACACTTGCCAAAGCTATCTTGATCCTATGCAATAGGTTGGATGATTGTGAGCGTGATTGCGGGACTTGCATAGGAGAAACATAGATTTGTGTGATGCCTTGCATAGGAAGAATGAGAAGATGAAATGCTCTCTTACTAGGTTGAAATGTGGTATGGCTCATTGGAGGTCTCGTGCCTTGAATTCTTGCACTTCTTGTAACACCATGCATGCTAAAAATGACGCTTTGATTGCTTCCATTGCATGCTTGAAATCTGAAATTAAGGTGTTAAATTTCAAAGCTTCTTTGCCTTGCAAATCTTGCGATAACTTGTGTGCTGAAAATGAGAAATTAGAAGATGAAGTTAATTGGCGCAAAATGCATGTTGAAGCTTTTAGAAGAGCATGCGACAATCTTGATTTTGAGAATGATGAATTGAGATCATCTCTTGCTAACTTGCAATCTGAAATTGACTTGTTGAAATCCAATGCTTCTATGCCTTGCAACTCTTGTGCTGTTTTGAATGATGAGCTTGATATGTCTAGGAGTAAGATTACTTTGTTAGAGACAAGTGCTTCTTTACCATGTGTTTCTTGTGAATCTTTGCATGCTGAAATTAATGAATTAAAATTGACTCACACCACATGTGTAGATGATCTTGAGCATGCTAGGGCTGAAATTTGTGATATAAAATCGATGCCTTGTAGCAAGTGCTCTTTGTTTCTTGTAGAGGATGCTTGCCACACTTCTTGTGATGATGATGATGATGCTTTGATGGGTGTAAATGATGATACTTGTTCATGTGGTCTCATTTGCACTTCATGCATTGATTTGGAAAGTGAAGTTTTGGCTTTAAAAAAAATACGCGATGATATGAGTGCCAAGTTGGTTGAGCATGATGAGATGAGTGCCAACCTTGAGAAAGAAAATGAACTCTTGCGTACCACATATGCTAAGTGCATTGAAGAAGAAATCAATAATTTGAGAAATATGACATGTGGTACTTGTGAGCGCCTCAAGTCACAAAATGAGGTTTTGCGCACAAGGTGCAAGAGTCTTTGTGCCAAGGGTTTGGACTCATGCTTCTCTTGTCACTCTGATGTTGATGCCTCTAAATTTGCTTCTTTTAAACCGGAGTCGACTTCTTCTCTTGAGTGTGAGTCTTTGGATGGTGGTAAGTGTGCTAGTGCTTTGGATAGCTCTCCCACAGCTACTCCTAAGCTTGTTGCTTCTTCCGGTGTTGCCCAAGGTGATTTGAATGGAAAGGGTGCCTCCCACATATTTGGAACTCATACTCCCAAGCCGAGGTTCCAATGCACCTTTTGCAAGAAGGATGGGCATACCGTTGAGTTTTGCCTTCGCCGTGTCAAGCACGAGCGACGTGTGTGTGCCAAAGCTTTTAAGAAGCCACATAGCCTTTCTCATGGCACGTGTGATTCTAATGTGGGCACCAAGTTGGATGTTGGGTTTGATGCTTCATGCTCTAAGTCCCAAGGGACTTCCCACTTACTAGAGCATGGTGATTCATCCACTCGGACCGTGCCTCTCGATAGGCCTTTGTACCATTGCTCTCACTGTGGGAAGGATGGGCATCAAGAGAGCTTTGGTACCGCCGGGCAAGGAGAATATGGCGAGGAGGTGCCTCTAGGCCTTTGGTTGTTCATAGCCCTTCTCATGGCATGAACACTTGTGAGCCTAAGAAGGCGCGATTTGTGGACGGGTTTTATGACACTCTTTCTAGTGAGTTAGGCCATGCTCGTGGACATGCTTCTAGTGTTTCTTGTGTTGGTCCGCGACATGCTTCCCGTGGTGCTTGTGTTGGTTCTTCTCCTACGACCCCGAAGGATCTTTGCCTTTTTGCTTGTGGTAGCACCCGTTCTTCTTCTCGAGTTATTCCTTTGAGGCATGGTTCCAAGAGGGTTCAAAGATCTTTCCATTCGAACTGGCATTTGCATCATGCTAACCCACATGATAAGTTGAGTCCATCATTTACCCGTGTGACTAAGCTTTGGATTCCCAAGTATGTGCTTGCTAACCCTTTGGGATCCAAGGCTCCGTCTTCTTGGTCTCCTTGTGTGTAGGTATGGAGACGCGGTTGGAGAACATGAGTTCGATGGGCTTGATCTCTGTACGTGAGGAGATCAAGGCAAGATGGTTCTCCACACCGTTTTGGATGGCTCTTGAAATCCTTTGTACACATGTATAGTGAGTTTTCTTTTCCCCTTGTCCTCTGCTGTATATACTTGTGTCTTCCTTGTGTGAAAACCATGGTAGGCTAGCCACCTTGTTCATGATAGCTTTGTGATCTTGAATATCTATCTTGCTGTCTTTATATGATTTTATGGTGGATGATATTTATGAACATCATGTCATGCTTTATGGTTGATTGCTCGGATATGTCATGTTGTTCATCCATGTCATTTTTGTCTAGCTCGATGGTACCTTTCTTGTTAGCATGTTTGTCCCCCATGTATATCTTGTCATGCTAGCTTTGTAATATATGTTGGTGGATGACCCATGTGATCTTGTATCATGCCTTTGTTTAGTTCTTGTATATTGTTTGGCATGTTACTCTTCGGTATCATTTTGGTTTAGTGTTGTACCTTGTTGACATACTTGCTTGCCCATGCTTATTCATATTTGTGGAATCATGTTACAATGCTCTATTTATGTTAATTGATATTGTCAATGCATTGTGTAGCATGTTGTGAGCTTTCCTTGGAGTTTTGGGCTTGTCTTGTCTTCGAGTTGTGTTGTTGTTCCTCTTTTCAGTTGGTTTTAGAGTTTTCCTTGCTCCTTCTTTTCCTAGCTTTTGCTTTGTTAGTTGTCCTTGGTTGAGGGGGGGCTTGGCTTCTTTTGATAGGGAATTTGATTCCAAGAAGGGTTGTGGCTTTCTGGGCAGTCTTTGTGATCCTTAAATTGGTATTCCTTCTATGGTATTCAATTGGGATCTTTGCGGTTTTGCAATTGGTACTTTTTCTATGGTACTCAATTGGGACCTTTGGTGGCACTTCTCTCGCTTGGAGCGATTCTTGGTTGGTGTGTTTCCTCGTGAGCTTTATTGGTGTTAAGTCAAGTTCCTTGTCTCCCTATGCATTTTGCATTGCATTTGTATCATATGTCATGTTGTATAGACTTTGGTAGGTTTGACTTTTGTATCTCGCATTCTGTCATATATCATGTTTCTTTTGATGTACATATCTACCTATGTTGCATTTGTATCATATTGCATTTTAGGATGATGAGCTTCTTCCATATGCCTCATTTGAGTTTCTTTGGCAACTTGCGAGATAATGGTCATGTGTCTGGAGAAATGGCTATGTGAGGCTATGATCTTGGAATATTTGAGATATATGTGTTGTGAGATAGCCTTTTTGAATCAAATGTTAATCTTGACTAAATTTGATTAAATGTGCTCCACTCATGTATAGTAATATATCCATGTCACTTTTTGGTCTAAATGTGCCTTTCATGCTTAGATTGTGCTTGGATGTCTTTTTCTTGCATTTGGGCCAAAGGCCAATATCATTGTGAATGTTTAGCCTATGTTGCATTCATGGAGGAGCATAAGCTTCTTTTTGCCGCAAAGGCACTTCATGTACCATGAAATGAATTAATCTTGAAAAGAAGTGTGTATGCTTGAAAAATGCTCCATCCATCATGTTTATGCTTAAAATGTCTTATCTTTCACACATAGGTGCAAAACATGTTTCATGATGTTCACCAGTGGAGAAGTCTCCCCGAAGTGGACACATGGCTCATGAGCTTTAACATGACATGTTTTGCTTTATGGGTGTTTGCAATGATCTTTTGTTAAGAATTTGATCTCCTTGTACGATCTTTGGATGATTTGCATGTTTTTGGCTAGAATATGACATGGATAGGCCTTTAAATTTGAAGTGAGCCATCTTTTGATAAAATTGCTCAAATCTGAAAAATTGCTTTGTCACATGCCTATATTTCCATATATTACTTGTGGCAATGCTTTGACTATGCTATGACCCATATGTGTGCTCTTTGTCTCACTTCTATCCTTTGACACTAGATTTGGCCTATTTGAGATGCTCATGTAGATGTTTATATGCTTTGTCTTATATTCACGCATTTTCACCTTGCTTCATACATTGTCAACAAGGGGGAGAAGAGGTGAGCTTAATGAAAAATTCAGAAAACTGCATCTAAAATTTGGAAGTTTGCATCCACATGTTCAGGGGGAGCTTGCATTTGTGTAGGGGGAGCTTTGGTGAGTTTCCTTTGTTTGCCTGAGTTGTGCTTTGGTGGTTGCTTTTTGCTCTATCACATGTCTTTAGGGTGAGCTTTGTATGCTCTTTGTCCCTAGTGCATGTGTTTAGGGGGAGCTTGTGAGCTTGGTGTGCTCTTTTTCTCTATCTCATGAGTTTAGGGTGAGCTTTGTATGCTCTTTGACCCTAGTTCATGTGTTTAGGGGGAGCATGTGAGTTTTGTGCTCTTGTGCCGGTGGTGTTGAGCCCCTTTGCCTCTTCTTGAGGAGCCGACGGTTGACTTGTGTTTTTGATTTTCACATGATTGGTGTTGAGCCCTTTGTGCCTCTTCTTGAGGGATCGTGTGATTTCTCTTGTCCGTGATCGGTGTTGAGCCCTTTGTGCCTCTTCTTGAGGGATCATGCATTCTTGTCTCAGTTGTGTCGAGCCGTTGCCCATGTCTTTGGGGACCGAGACATTGAGTTGGCCTTTGTGGTTTCTCTCATGCTAAGTGACCTTGTTCTTTACTCTTTTCTGGTTTCCTTTCACTTGGATGAGTTGTTCGGCCTTTGCCCTCTCAAACCATTTCTTTGTGATCACTTGTTGTCAATCCGCTCCTCAAGGGGGAGAAATTTGGAAAATCAAGTTGATATGAACCTGGATTTGATGGTGATGAGCGGTTGACAAGTGTTTTGGTAAGAGTTTTATGGTACTTTGGGTTGAGCATTTTGGTTTGATGGCTTTTAGAGATTGCATGTTGGTAGTATGTCTCTTTGATTGCGCTTAGCCTTTGTGCTTGCTTTGGTTTCGAGAGGAATTTGTCGGAGCATGCTTTTATCCCTTCTCACTTCAAGTGGCCTTTTGTTTGCTTTTTATTGTCTTTGTGGCGCTTGAATGAGTTCTTGTTTGCTTTTTGACCTTCTTTTGTCAATGCACTCATCAAGGGGGAGATTGAGGAACCAAGTTGAGAAGCACCTTGGTCCGTGTGTGATGAGTGATTGACCGGATGGTTTGAAGCTTTGTGTGTGTAGTGTTGAGTTGTGTTGTGTGTGTTTTATTTTATGTATTTACCTTATTGTTTATGTGGTGTGTTGTCAATGCACTCGTGAGGAGTGGTTGACAACGTTGTGTGGACTGACTATTGGCCTAGTATTGCAGGTGTTAGTTGCAGCTTGGTTTGCGTTGGTGCAGGTGAAGAACAGGCGCGAAAGGTCTTAGCCTTGCGGGGCCTCCGAGGAGTGGAGAGACAAGTAGGCTTGGTTCGAGGGACCCGGCGGCTGACGGGATCAAGTGCGAGCCGCATAGTGCAAGAAGAGCAAGACGAAGTCGTGGACATGGAGCCGGTGCATCGGTGGTGGCCAAGTCAAGGAACGAGGCAAGACTGAGTAGACCGTCCGGGCGCCAGAGGTGAAAGGCTTGGCGGGCTCGACGCTTGGCGTGGTGAGGCCGGGCCGTGTACGCGGGGTTTGGTGGTTTGGCCACTGTTGGGGGTACCCGAACAATTCGGATAACTACCCTAACACGAGTAAGAATCTTCAACACGTTTTAGCACAAAGTTAGAGTGCAAAGAGACTGTGATTCTCTCCGCAAGTAGCACAAGTTCCAAAAAAGTCTGAATCCGTTTACACGTGCCCTCGCGCCCCCTTTTATAGGGAGACGAAGGGACTTTTACATGCCGATAACACCCTCAAGCTCAGGGAATATTCCTAGTGTGAACATATAAGAGAATGTCTTTTCCACCTAACATATTTACAAACCCGCCACTAGTTCACACTCTAAACCCGGACTTTTTGGGACGACAACTTTGACTTTGCTTCTCCCCTGGTTCGTGAACGTTTTCCCATCTAACTCCCGAACTAGATCTTCTGTAGATCCCCGAATTGGTCCTTTCTCCCCCGCTGGTTCGTGGATGTCCACACGCCTGATCCCCGAACAGGGTCTTCATCAGATTCCCGAATCGGCATTTCTCCGAAGTTCGGGCCATCGCCAGTTGAGATTCCGAGCTTCCGCACGCTTGTGACCCCACTTCTTTGCCGAATTAAGATTCCCGAACTCAGCACATTTGCAAATTCAAGACTTCGTAGGTTCCACGCTTCCGAGATTCGCGAATTCCCTGCTCCTGAAAAACATACTTCGAGAACTTTGTTAAACTTAACGTTTCGAGGGTGACGGGTTTTCCTGAATTCCCCAACACTAGCCCCTCGGGGAAGCGGGTTGACTCCGACGATCCGATTCCATGAACCATTCGGAAATTTAGTAAAAAACGTCACCCTCGGAACATCGGAGGGGACACGCGTCGCCCGGGGAGCCAAAGGCGGTTAAATCGAGGCGCACTTCGCGGAACTACCCCTTCCCGGCCCTATAAATAGCGGGCTGCTGCTGTTAAAAAATTTTTACTGCTCTCGAGCTTTTCACGATTCGCGCACCTCTCTTTCTTCGTGGGATCTGGTTTTCTGCTAGAAAACTTACGAACTCCAGGTCTTGTCCACGCTCCTCTAAGATATTCCTTTATCTTTGCTTTTGTCGATTCGTTAGCTCGTTAAACTTTGGTGTAATGGTGTCGCGATTTCGCGAATTTTATTCTCGATCATTACTATTACCTGTCTGAAAGTTCGTAATTTTTGGTTAGGTGGCTCGCGTTAAAAGTACAGCTAGGCCTATGACTACTGAAGAGCTCATTGCTGCCGGTCTCCCACTTGACCCAGCTGCCGAAAGCGCGGACCGCGCTGTACCAGCCGAAGATTCTGGTTCGCCCAGCGGCTCCCGAAGTCGCGAAGATGGGGAGGTTGAGTCTGACGGCGGCGAAGAAGTCGGGGATGTAGACGCCGGTGTCGACGATCTTATCATGTTAAGGACCTCCGGCCCACTGCCGCCTTCGCTCGCCTTCGGAGAATCGAAGGTCACAAGCAACATGGTTCGCGAGTACGAGAAGGCCGGATTCTTCTCCCCTGGCGCTGGGCGCGCCCCTCTTGATGAGCTGATTCCCACTCCCAAGTAGGGAGAGATTGTGGTGTTTCAGGACTTTTTCATCTGTGGACTGAGGTTCCCTTGCGACCCCGTCCTGCCAGCGATTCTTGATGCTTTTTCGGTGAAGATCCACCAGCTCACTCCGACATCCTTCCTCGAAGTGTCGAAGTTTATCTGGATCTTGAAGACCTTCGGCTGCAATCCTATCGTTGACGGTTTCACTCGGTTCTACGAGCTGGTGATTATCCCCGAGGTTGTCAAGGGCGACGATGGGCGCTTCTACCATAGTCGGCACGCGTGCCGCACCTTCAACACGCGACGCCAGAACACCCGACAGGGAATCACTCGAATCCTGATCGCTCCTTGCTGCAAGACCAACCTTACGGACGATTGGAGATCTTATTGGTTTTACTTGAAGGTTGATGAGCCGAAGATGTCGAGCCCGATCGCACCTCTCGCCGCGGTGAATGTAGGGAGATACAACCAGCGGGCCTTAGGAATCAGAAGCTGCGAGAGTACATTTCATCTGGCCAGCACGATACTTGGAGGCCGTGATATTATCGAAGAATTCGTCGCTGCACGAATCTGGCCTATCTCGAACGGTTGGTCCCCTGCTGAACTTGTGTACTACAATGTCAATTGGGCGGACCAGAAGGTGCCTTTCCCGAAGTTCGGGATTAAACTTCGCGAAGGCCAGAGCACCGCAGACTTCATGGATGAAGTAGAGAAAAGGGTGAACGTCATGGTAGGCGAATATACCATGAACGAGTACAAGACATACAAGGCCCTGGTGAAGCATAAGAAGAAGATCAATCGCGTCTTTTCGGAAATCAGCGGTGATAAATTTTTCAGTTCTCGAGGCCCTGGTCCCAAGTTGAAACTTCCCGCCGTCGTCGTGGCCAGCTGCTCGGCCGCCCCCATCAACGCTCCCCGAATCAGGTCGTCGAAGCGAAGCTCGTCGCCTGCCATTGAGGGAACTGTTGACGCGAAAAGTGCACTCAACGCCAAACACACAGCAAGCCGAACAAAGCTGGCTTCACACGCGCAGAGAGCGAAAGACGTGCCAGTCAATTTTTCCTGAAAATTAACAAAAGACAAAGCAGTTAAATACCAAAGCTTGGAACTTGCCGGGTGGTACCAGACAGTTCCATATTTACGGCTAAGAAGCCAAATGAGATGACACATAGCTATAGAAAGCTATCTGCCAACGAACTACAACCATTCGGGAAACCGCAATGGGGAAAAGGTAACACTGCCGAATGGATGACGTGAGCATGACAGCGATCTGCCTTTGTTTGAACAGGGATGCATGTACACGAAATCATGACCGATCCCCATGAAGATTAACATTAAATAAACGAATAAAGTAAAGCACGGACATGATCATGTATTAAACAAGTATGCATAGATCCAAAGCACTAGTCTACCGCATGTCTAGTTACTTTAAAACCCGTCGAGTACGATATCAAACAAATCTATCCACCGCATGATACAACTTGCATGAAAAACCGTACCACTTTCCACAAATAGATCTATCCACCGCATGATACAATCTAAATATAGAAAGCTAAAAGCATACATCATTCAAAGCATGAATAACGCACGTGTTCTACTCGTGGAGAAACATAACCGAATATGGCCGAACAGTACCGATTCGGGGTCCATGAAGAAGGAACAAACATTACCAAGTGAATAAATCTATCGATTGATTTGGGAACCTAATCCACCGGATGACTAGCTCCAAAGCAACCCAAAAACCTGCATCTACCGCATGATACCCGGCTCTTTCAAGATTTATACGAACATTAGCAAGCTTGAACCCGCAACACGTAACAACCTAGATCGATTCGGTTTCGGCTATCGGAAAGCACAAGATCCACGCGTTAAACTATGAAATCTACTCGGACAAGGATCATAAAAGATATAGAGCCGATCCAAACCCATCTAGATTGGGCAACGGTGTGTTACATGAATTAAAACATAAAGTAAAAACTCAAGACAACATGGGGTAACTTAATGAATCTATTGGATCTTGCCAAAATCCAATAGAGCCGATAACTAGCTTCAAGCTAGACCTTAGCCTACCGCATGACTCATGATCTAACAAGAAACCTTCTTGAACCAAGCTTGAATCTACCGCATGACACGAAGCATGGTAACAAGACTACTTGCATCGATCTAAATCCACCACATGATACTAGACATGATACAAGGTTGCCGTACTCACGGAGGTCGACGGATCGATTGGCCCTCTCGAAGAACTCGACGACACGACAAGGACTCTAGGGTTTGGCGTAAGGCCGGTGTGTATTGGAGAATGATTGTGTCTTTTACATACATTCAGGGGTCATATTTATACCCTGTTGAGTACAACTTCGAATGGATTCGTTGCCCAACTTATCTCTAAGCTCGATCGCCTATCCATCCATTCGTCTTCCCTGATTGAGCCACGTCACCATCCAATCCCGCAAAATCAGCTCTACTGTTCCTTTGCCGAACCGGAGCAGATAGCCGACTGCAGATCTCTTTGTCGAATATCTCTAAAAATATCCTTCCTTCCACCAGACGGACTCTTTATCGAACCGGACCCACAAGTCAGACTCCTTACCAAATTTTGGTGTTAACACATGCCCCTTCAATTGTGGGATAAAAGTAATTTTGTTCCACAATTGACTCCAGCCACGAATACTCCAAATCAAATCTGCCAACACCTGCTCTTCGCAATCCGCCGGAATCTTCATCCAGATCCAACCCTAGATCCCCTCGTTCCGAGCTCAAACCTCCAATGGCAGCTCAGAACCAAGATGCTCAGGTAAATTCATCCCCCGCAAGCCTCGTTCGGCATTTAGGTTTTAAATTTTACCTGAGATTTCCTTTTCTGCTTTTCTTCCAGGAGCCTTCTACTGCGCTTTTGATTTGTACCGAGGCCAATTCGAGGTCTTATTATCTTGGTCCTGTAGGGAACTCTGACCCTCGAGATTTCATCGTAGCTGAACCTCAGAGAATCCCCTTCAAAGCAGCTCTGTCTCCACCGCCTCAGTGGCAAGATGCTTTCAAGAACTGGCCTTTACCTCCAATTGCAGGCTGGAAAACTTGGTATCGGAGGATTCTTGCAGACAAGAGTGGATTGACCAACCTGGACACCCTCCGTATCGCCCAGTGCTTGGAGTTATCCGTGGCTGAGAACCCCAAGAACGAAGACCTCCTGATAGCAGCCTGCCACTTCTGGTCAAATGGCGTCAACGCCTTCCTTTTTGGCCATGGCCCAATGTCTCCAACTTTGACCGATGTATATATGATCACCGGCCTTGACATCACAGGGTCTGTTCAGCCTTGGAACTTCAAAAATTCCTCACGGCAAACGGGGGTGAAGCCAGGGAACGGATACAAGAATTACATCTTGAAACACATGAAAGACAATCCCCTTGGTGCTGTTGAATACAGGGCATTTCTGAATATGTGGCTGTGCAGATTTGTCTTCTGTGGTAAAGCCAACGAGCCTACCCCGAACCACATCGCAATGGCGTCTCATCCGGCCGGTGGCAACCGCCTCCCCCCGGGAAAATTCTTCTTGGGCGGCGTATATCATATGCTTCACCGTATCCGTCACCCGGATGTATACCAGCCAAAGGATAGCATGTGTCAACGGCCCTTGGTAGTTCGTTCAAATGTGGTCGCAGCTCCACATGCATCGGATCATTGGTGTCGACTTGAACTCCGTGTTCTTCCCCTTGTCCAATCACCCCGAAGGAGAGCCTCAAGCTACCAGAGGATGCCAGAATTACGGAGAAGCGGCTTCAACTGTTCTTGTTCAGTAGGACATCAGCCAGCTTTTCGAGCTATTCTTCAAAGGTTTCCCCAATCCTCTCTGGCTTCCTTATCTGGACAATGACACCTTGACTTTCCCTGTTGAATTTTCCTTTGAGCCCGGCCATCAAGATGGGAGATTCTTAGAGATCCTCAACATCATAATCCGCCCATGCATATTGCCGGCTGAGTTCAATGGAGGAAGGTTGAATGCTAGCACTTATGAATATTATCAGCCCAATGTAATGGCTATGCAAATTGGATGTGGACAGATGCCCCCACGGCTATTTCTGCATGAATTCCTTAAGCCTAGGGAGGAAATCAAAGAGAGTATGCACAGCAGTAGGGTCTTCCAATATGTGTGTAGTCCTACTATCTACACCTGTCCTTTCATGCCCACAACCATAGCTCATCCCACCTTTAACTCCTGGTGGCAAGAATTCCATGATCACATCTTCAGTGAGCCTGTCCACGTGTTCTGTGCAGAGTTGATGCCTGATTTCCTGCCAACTTCAGAGGTAATACAATGAACCTTTGGATCAGACATGTCCTCTTTATTCATGATTCTGACCTTCATCTTCTTGTCCACAGAACACGGTGCCTGCCCCTCGAGCCAGGGATATTGCTTACAATGCTGAAGGCCCAATCTCAGCACTGGGATTCAAATCCACAACTCTGGCTCAACTAATGGCCAGGTATGCTACAACAGATCCCAGCCTCTCTAGCCTTGCTGCTGACAGGAGGCAAGGGCTGCATCTGATTGCTCCTCCAAATGCCAAGAGGAGAAGAACTGTCAAGAAAGTGCTTGTTGAGGTAGAATACTTTACCCTCTTGATTACAAGATTACTCTGTTCTTGATGAATCTTATCGTTGTGCATTTTCAGACCAGAGCCCAGCAGCCTTCAGAACTAGTAGCTGCCAATGCCCCATCCACTGGTATGACCTTTACTGTCCTTTCTTAAGGATGAACACTGGCATTTACCCTTTCAATTTGACATTTGCAGAAGAAACAATGGAAGAACAGCTTGTAAATGTCCCAGTGGTCCAACAAGCAAGTCCACCCGGGGTTGAATTACCTATCCCAGTGGAGATCTCATCTTCATCACCTTCTGCAGAAGCAATAAATTCTCCAGAGATGAATCTCCCAATCCAGCTGGAGCCATCAAGTCCTCCAAGGGCACAATCACCTGTTGGTCATGCAGAGACAACAGTCCCAACAGAGGTAGACCCTACTCCTCATCAGCCAGAAGCCCATGAGCTACCAGCAGCCGCATCGACACCTCCCAGCTTGGAAGCTTCAGCTTTACCTGGAGCACCTCCTTCACCTGTGATTGCCCCTGCTCAAGAAACCAGCCATGAGGTATCCATCTGTACTTAACTCTGCTACTTCCACGTTTAGCACTCTTAACCCGGCAATACTGCTTCTCAGGATCAGGCTCCATCACTATCAAGCCCGCCGTCAGAGAGCAATCCAGCTGCCGAGGTGATGGAAAGAGTATACCAGCCTCTGTCAGATGAAGTGTTATCAAAGCTTAAAGAAATTGTTGCCTGGCTAGAAAGAGATGCACAAGATCAGTTCAAAGATCTTGACCACTTCGAGGAGATGTTTGAATCCATCAGCCAAGAACTTCCTGAAGACATCAGAACTTCTTTATCATCTGTCTACGGCTTAGACACCCTTTATGCACCCATAAAGCATGCTTTGAGGAAATTGCGCTCCCGCCCGGCTATTGAAAAGAAGAAAGCCGATGCTGAACATGCCATGACCGGGGCACAATCTCGAGCAGAGAGCCACAAGGATACATTGGCTAACCTGCAGGCTTCTTATGATCTGAAAATTGCCAGGAAAGCTGCTCTAGAAGCAGAACTGAGGAGCCTGTCAGCGGAGATAGAGGCTGACAAGGAGAAAATAGCCGAGCTCCCTGGATTGATAGAAAAGACCCAAGCGGAAGCAAAATCGGCTATCACCAAGATAGAGCAATGCGATGCGAAACTCACCGACTTGTCCGGTACTCAAAAAGATTGCCGGAGCCGCCGGACAATTTCCGTCTAACAACATCCAATGCTCGTGGTGTGATTGCGAAACATCTGAACATTTGAATGCCCCTAGTGATGTATAACCGAATTGGTCGTTCTTGTAATATTTTCTTGCAATTTGTTTCCTTTCTTCTGCGCTCCTTCAAATATAATGCTGAACGACCCATTCGGCAAAGAAACGCCGACTCCCGAATGGCACTTTGATTTCCTTTAGCCGAACCAATCAACTGAACGCGGCTCAGCCTAGAACTCCAACCGACCCGTCGGCGGGCCGGCCAAGGAAACTTTTCCACCTTCCGATTTTCTTGGGATATGCGCCACGATCCAAAGCCACGACTCGAAGCCACGATTCATCCTGCCAGGCCTATAAATGCAACCATAGGTGCCCCTAGCTCTCCACCAGGCCTTCTAGCTCTCGAATCTTTGCCAATCTTACCCCTTTTGCAAACAGTGCACGTCCCAAACCACTATGGTGCGCCGCCTCAACCGCCGCCGCGCCTCCGACGAGGCAGAGGGGAGCAGCGCCAACGCGCGCCGGAGGCAATGATCGTCGATTCCTCCTCTTTGATTCGACTTTTGATCTTCTTCTTGCCTTGACGATCATCCCCTTTTTCAGATTGATTCAGTGGAATCCGTCTCCTGCGCCGGCCAATCAACCCCTCCCAGACGACTCCTCGGAGTCCGACGGCCACTCCCCGGTGCCGTACGGGGAAGAAGACGCTCTCCGCTTTAGGGAGGAGCTGGAGGCGTCCCGGCGTGAGCTAGAGGACGTCTCCAAGAAGGCGGGCATAGCCGAGCTGGAATGGGAGGACCAGCGCAAACAGCTGGCCGGAAGCCATCGACGGTACGGCTCTGAGATTAATTCTTGATCCAACCCGGCTTTTGATGCTAATCTTTTTCTTCTTGCTTCTTGCAGCCCGCGATGCTGAGCTCAACCAGCTGAAGGCGCTGGTAGAGCAACTGGCCGAGAAGGTGAACGCCCGCGGCGACACGCCGGTGGAGCGCCTTACCGCGGTGGAGCACCACGTCGATGAGGTGGCCACCCATGGCGTCCGTCTGGGCACTACCTTGGGCCTGGCTGCCATGGCGACGCACACAGACGTCGATTACTCCACCAGGTCGCGCGGCTTCTGGGGGCGGCGCGCCAGAGGACATTGAGGAGATCGAGCTCATCCTGGAGCGCCTTGATGGCCATGGCGACGCCATTGCCGAAATTACTCATCCCCAATCTGTGTTGAATAGGCTTTTCGACTAGATTGTACTACGGATGTGTAAATATCGGCAATAGATGAAGAACTTTTGAATTCTGTGCTTGTTTTGTGATGACTCCCTTTGCATTTTGCATCTGCGAATTTTGTTTTCTTTGAATGCATTCGGGAGCTATCTTGAGCCGAACGCGCGAGAACAACTGCCCCTTGGCACAAAATCCACAGAGGATCCCGATTCGGTAATCCATAAACACTGTTCAAGAAAAAACCCTTCGCACTTGGGAGAAAACCCTGCCGTTTGGTATTCCAACAGTGTATACTGGCCGGTCATCACTCCCAATGCACCCCCTTGGTCAATAAAATAGCCTGCCGGGATGCCCTGCAAATCCACTCGCGCACTCATCCATCATTTCTCATCTCCTCCCCTGTCCTTAGAGGAGAAAACCCCAAAGCCATAGACAAAGGCAAGCAACCCCAGGGGAGCAGCTCATCAAAGAAGCGCACGATTCGGAAGTGAGTTCTCCCTTGATCTACTCCTCGTTCTTCCGCATGATCTCGTGCTTCATGTTTTGTTTCTTGTCCTCCTCCAGCCTTGATTTGCTCCCCGAAGAAATCATCGGGACCGAAGATGTGCCCGAGTACATCTCCTCCGATTCCTCCCTCGAAGCAGAGGATGCCACGCCTGAACAGAGGACCAACCATCAGCTGCGCCGCCGCGTTCGGCATCTGGAGCACAGCCTTAGGGACATTACCGCCCGTTGCCAAGCCGAGCGCGAGCGTCGCATGGCTCTGGAAGCACTAGTAGGGGGTAAACGCTTCTGACTCCTTCTTGACCTCGTGCTTGCACTTGGATTTCTTGCCCCTATCATTGAATCCTCCGCTTCAGATGTCTCTAACAGGTACAACAACCTGAAGGCGGCCTGGGATAGCTTGGTGGAGGCCGCCAACCATGGTCACCCCCATGCGTTCCAAGTTGCCGTCACGGTGGTCCTGGAACAACTGAAGAGGGAGCAGCCGAAGAAGTAAAGAAAAGATCGAATCATACTTTCGCTTCTTTCTCCACGCCTTCTGCTTCCCACCTCCTCGGATATCTGACCACCAGGGTTGTTCGATGTAATCCTGCAAGAAGCAGTTGTAATGTAGTTTTTGTGCTAAGGGCAATGCATCTAGGCACTGGCCATTTCTCCTGTTCGAGGATTTTTGTTCTGAAGGCGGCCTCATTCTTGAGTGCCGGCTATCTCTGTGCCAGATGTGTGTAATCATCGATCAATCTCAATGCTAGGATAATATTTCTTCAGATATCTTCCATTTATTGCCGCGGAAAATTCTTCTCCTAGCAAAGTTTTCAATATATATGCATTACCAGGGACGCATCTGACCACACGAAATGGTCCTTCCCAGTTAGGGGACCATTTGCCGAATTCACTATATTTAGTTCCAATCGGCAATAATGCTTTCCATACTAGATCGCCCTCTGCAAATTGCCTTACTTTTACCTTATTGTTGTAGTACTTGGCAACCCGCAGCTTGTTTTTCTCGATGTTTTCCAGGGCCCTAAGACGGATCATATGTAAATCCTCTAGCTCATCCATCATTAGGCCACTGTAATCCTTGGAGCTCAACTCCTTTTGCAGCACCACTCTCCTTGAATCCGACTGCATCTCCCAAGGCAGGATTGTGTGATGCCCGTAAACCAACTCGTAAGGAGAAGTCTTTGTGGCTCCATGGGGGGCCATTCGGTAAGCCCACAGTGCTTCGCTGAGAACCGAATGCCACCTTCTTGGCTTCTGATCGATCTTCTTTTGTATCA
Source organism: Cenchrus americanus (assembly GCA_947561735.1). Classification (NCBI taxonomy): domain Eukaryota; kingdom Viridiplantae; phylum Streptophyta; class Magnoliopsida; order Poales; family Poaceae; genus Cenchrus; species Cenchrus americanus. Next base: position 198,948,440 of record OX387242.1, read on the forward strand.
ATTTGATCATGATCTTATTAGAAGCCTCTGCTTGACCATTAGCCTGGGCATAATAAGGAGAAGAGTTAAACAATTTGATTCCCATGCTCTCGGCGAACTCTCTGAACTCCAGTGACACGAATTGTGCCCCTTGATCAGTGGTAATTGTCTGAGGGATTCCAAACCGGTAGATGATGTGCTCCTTGATGAATTCAATCATGTTTTCTGACGTCACCTTCTTCAGTGGGATCGCCTCAACCCATTTAGTGAAATAATCTGTAGCCAAAAGCACGAACTTATGCCCCTTGCTAGACGGTGGATTAATTTGGCCAATCAAGTCTATACCCCAGCCCCTGAATGGCCATGGCTTGATGATGGGATTCAATGCTGATGCAGGGACCCTTTGAATATTCCCAAACCTTTGGCAATCCTGACATCCCTTGTAATATTCAAAGCAGTCCTCTAATATCGTCGGCCAAAAGCATCCAGCTTGTCTAATAACCCACTTCATACGGTAGGCCGATTGGTGTGCTCCACATATCCCATCGTGCACTTCGCTCATCATGTTCTTGGCTTCTTCTGGACCCAGGCATCTTAGTAATACCCCATCTAACGACTTATAGAATAAATTATCATCCAGAAGAACGAACTTTATGGCCTTGTACCTTAGCTTCCTAGAGACCTTTCGGCATGGATCCTTCAAGTAATCGACGATCTCTTTCCTCCAATCATCTTCTGCAAGATCCGCCCCTAGTGCACACACTTCTGCAGCAAACGCTTCTTGACTCTCTTTGTAACCAGAGGCGCTCTGAGCCAGCCTGTTTGCTTCCTCGTTATGTTCTCTAGGAATATGCTGTAGAGTTACCAATGGGAAGCTCTTCAAGATTTCCCTGCATTCTTCGTAGTAACTCCTCAGCGCTTCACTTTTGCACTCGTATTGGCCGTTCAATTGCTTGATCACCAACTCTGAATCTTCATAGACTTCAACTGAAATGGCCCCAGCTTCTCTCAAATACTGAAGCCCTCGAAGTAATGCCTCGTACTCAGCCTGGTTATTTGTGACAGTGGGTTGTATAGGAATGGCAAATTCAAACATCTCACCTCTGGGCGAAATCAGTAGGATCCCTACTCCCCCACCTTTACCACACGATGATCCATCAAAAAATAAAGCCCAAGGGGTAATTTCAAGCAGATCAATTGACGGATCACGATGTTCAGTTATAAAATCGGCAATGACCTGACCTTTGATGGCTTTTGCCGATTCGAACTTCAACTCAAACTCTGATAAAGCTAAAATCCACTTGCCAATCCTGCCGTTCAAAATTGGCATAGATAACATATGTTTTATCACATCAAACTTGGAATACACGGTGCATTCGGCATTCAACAGTAGTGCCGAAACTTTGTACACGAGTAGTACACGCAAAGGCACGGTTTCTCTACAGCCGAATACCTGGTTTCAGGATCAAGTAGTTTTCGGCTAAGATAAGCTACTACCCGCTCCTTTCCTTCAAATTCTTGAATAAGGGCCGATCCAATGGTTTGGGTATCGGCCGCCACGTACAACTTGAAAGGCTTGTTTAGCTGAGGAGGAACCAACACCGGCGGCTCCTTCATGTACTGCTTGATCTCATCAAAAGCCTTTTGTTGTTCGTCGCCCCACGTGAACTTCTGATCTTTCTTCAGCTTCAGTAACGGAGAGAATGGCAACACCTTCTGTGATAAATTTGAAATGAATCTTCTCACGAAGTTGATCTTGCCGAGCAGTGATTGTAACTCCTTGAGGTTAGTTGGAGGAACAACTTCATCGATGGCCTTCATGCTCTTCTTGCCAACTTCAATTCCTCCTTCGTGGACCAAAAACCCCAAGAATTCTCCAGCTGATACCCCAAAAGTGCACTTGTTTGGATTCATCTTCAAACCGTGTTTCCGGGTGCACTCTAAGGTCTTCTTCACGTCTTCCAAATGGGTGTCATGACTTAGGGATTTGATCACCACGTCATCAATGTAGATCTCCACAATCTTGCCGATCAACTCATGAAAAATGTAATTCATGGCCCGTTGATAGGTTGCACCGGCATTTTTCAACCCAAATGTCATGACTATCCATTCGAACAGGCCTATATGACCAGGACATATAAAGGCCGTCTTTGATATGTCTTCTATTGCCATGAAGATCTGATTGTATCCCGCATTGCCATCCATGAAACTAATCACCTTGTGTCCAGCAGCGGCGTCGATCAACAAATCGGCGATAGGCATCGGGTATCCATCCATCGGAGTAGCTCTGTTCAGGTCCCTGAAATCTATGCAAACCCTCATTTTTCCATTCTTCTTGTACACAGGGACGATGTTAGATATCCACTCCGCATATCTGCATGGCCGAACGAAGTTTGCATCAAGTAATCTTTCAACTTCCTTCTTCACATCGGCCAATACCTCATCCTTGTAGATTTTCCGGGGTGGTTGCTTATATGGTCTGAAACCAGGCTTGATTGGCAACCGATGCTCGACGATGGAACGATCCAGTCCAGGCATCTCCGAATAATCCCAGGCAAAGCAATCCTTGTATTCTTTGAGAAGCTCAATCAAACTCCCCCTGAAGTCTGGTTTCAAATTTGCACTGATGAACGTCGGCCTTGGCTTATCACCGCTTCCAATGTCAACTTCTTCCAGTTTATCAGCCGACATGAATCCTCGCCCTAATTTGCCATCAGTGCCATCTACGGGGTTCTCCATTAAAAATTGCTATAAGAGCCGATCGCTTGAATCGGTCCGTTGATCACCGCCGACAGTTCAACAGACCTTCTCCCCGCCTTTCCCCGAGAAACAATCGATGCCTTGGTATTCCCGCAAGGCCGGTTCCATGTTGGCCACGCTCACGGAATCATCTCGCTTGGACGACCTCGATCTCATCGTCCACCCACCGGATAAGCCGTTGATGCATGGTGGATGGGACGCAACAGCTAGCATGAATCCGGGCCCCGCCCAAGCGAGGTCGTAGGCTTCTTTGCCTTCGATGACAAAGAAGGTGGTGAGCAGCGTCTTGGACCCGATCATCAAGTCCACGTGAGCGCACCCCTTGGTGTCTGAAGGGTTCCCGGCGAAATCATTCAAGATGATGCTCGTGGGCGTCAAATCGCTCGGGCCCATGCCAAGCTTCCTGAAGGTGGTGTACGGCATTACGTTGACTGCCGCCCCACCGTCGACGAACATCTTGGTCAATAGCTTGCCATTGACGTATCCCCTCAAGTACAGCGGCCTCATATGACGATTCTTGGCCGGCTTGTCGAAGATGGCCTGCTTGGCCAGCACCAGTTGTGCCATCATCCCCTCGGTCTGCTCATCATCGAAGGAAGCTTCCTCCTGCATAACCTGGTTAGCAGGAGCCATGAACTCGTTCGGCAGAAAGTATACCATGCATGCTGGAGCCGAACGCTTCGATCCCTGCGGTTGGTCTTTGGGGCGCCACACCTGACGCGTCTGGATTCCGGCCTGCCTCATCTCGCGGTTCCTCAAGCGCTGGACCCGTCTTTTCTGACTTCTCCTCAGGCCGGGCGGGCACCATTGCCCCTTCTACCAGACATAGTCATCCTAATCCTCCTCTTGATCGGCCCATCTGAGGTCAGCATGCCGCTTCCTAGGATGATCGATGACTTCAAATTTTTGGCGCCGATCCCCATTAGGTTGGATCCTTCCAATTCTCTCGTGGACGGATCGGCGATTGACAGTCTCCTGCCTATACTCGTGGTACCTGTCACTGCATTCAGGACAGTTCTTCAACGTGGGTAACTTCAAACCCTCATTCCAGCAATGCCTGAAGAAGGCACACCCCCAATGTGCGCGCTCCTGCTCGCGCGTGTACTGCTCTTGGTCTCTTCGGTGTGCTTCTCCTTCGGCTCTGCGTCTCTCCTCCTCGTAGCGCCGCTCCTGGTAGCTCTCTTTCTCCATCTGGCGCTGCCATTTGTTGACGAGGATGCGCGATGTCACCCTGGGCTTGGCTCTGGATGACTACCCAATTTCGATATGACTCTTAAGAATACGGGGGGCTTCACCTTGCACCTGTTCCAGAGTCACTTGGCGCTCTGGGTCCACTGCTCCACCTTGTCTAGACCTGGCTGAGGTCAAGACCTTGACTTTTCCCTTCTCCTCAGCTATTATCACATTAACAGAAAAACCCACCATGTTTTGAGGAAAGGGGTGGCCATCCAGCTTCATTTTGTTATCGAACTTGAGGTGACCCTCCTGGATGGCCTTCTGGATCCTCCTCCTGAAGACCCTGCAATCATTGATGGAGTGTGAAACCCTGTCGTGGAAGCCACAGTAACGTTTTGCTTTAACTCCATCGGGCCGAAGCATGGAATGCCCCTCGGGCAGCTTGATTCGGCCTTCTTTCACTAAGAGCTCGAACAATTTATCAGCTTTTGTAATATCAAAGTCATAAGTGCCCTTGGTCTGCTTGACCCAGCGCTGATTCATTGTCAAAGGCTCCTTCCCCCACAAGATCTCTGCTGCGGCTACATCCAATTCATCGTCAGAGTCCTCGAACAGATCAGCCTTGTCCAAGAACTGGTTGTAGACATCAGCGACGTCATGCTGCTTGCCAAATTTGGCGTCCTTCTTAAAGCCATATGCCTGATTGCTCATCAGTGATAGCTTCTGCGATAGCTGGCCCAGATTCTCAAATTCCATCCCAAACAACTTCTCGCGCACGGCCGGCAGCATCCCGGCGACAGCCATGTCAGCCAACTGGTCATCTGGCAAGTTAAGCGAGAAGCACATGCCCTTGACCTCCCTGAACCTCCGGAGAAACTCCAGCGGCGTCTCGCTATGCCTCTGCTTCATGGTCGCAAGGTCAATCAGCTTCTTCTCCGAGCTGCCGCTGAAGTAATGAGCGTGGAACTTCCGCTCTAAATCCTTCCATCTGGCAACTGATTCAGGGGGCAGGGACGAGAACCACTGAAACGCTAGACCTGTCAGCGATGCGGCGAAGTAGCGGACCCTGAATGTCTCCTCAGCCGAGCACTCCCCGAGCTGCATGAGGTAACGAGCGATGTGCTCGACCGTGCTCGTGTCGTCTTGTCCTGAAAACTTAGTGAACTCCGTTGGCGGCTTCACCCTTGGCGGCAAGAGCACATTGTAGTACCATTCCGGGAACGGCGGCTTATAGGCGGGTCCTTGCATTTTTGGCTTGAGGCCGAACTGATTTTGCATCAATTCGGCCATTTTCCGCGCCAGGGCGTCGTCCTCCTGCGCGCCTGCAGCTGGCGCGTATCCTGGATGTGGGAAAGCATCAAACGCCCCGTAGTTTCCCACCTCATGATAGCCACCGCCGTACAAGTTTCTCTGCAGCCAGTTGGTCGCCGGAGCAATCCTCTGACCGGAAGTGAGCGGGGCGCCGGTCGAGCCGAATGCTAAGTCCCCGTACGTGGGCTGGTACGGATTCGGGCCGTTGCACGGAGCTGACCCGTGCTGCGCCCGCGGTGGTGGCCGGATTGGGCGTCCCGAGGCCTGCGGTGGAGGGCCGAACCGGCCGTTTCCCAGCGGCCTGTGGCGGAGGCTGGAAAGCTTGACTTCCAGCGCTTTGGGGAGGAGACGGCACTGGCGAGCTCCGAAGTGGCGGCTGAGAGCTTGATTCGCCCAGTTCAACAGTGCCCCCCTGGACGGGCGCTTTGCTGAACGCTTGTTCCATGCCAGGGCCGAAGACGGCCACCATCATCTGCTGGAGCGCACCGAGGAAAGCCTTGTTGTGCTTGCTTAACATGTAATCTGCGGATTCCTGGAACACCCGCATGCACTCCTCTTTTTCCTGCTGGGGCGTGGTATCGCTCTCCCCTGGCAGCAATACCCTGGGCATCTCGTTCTTCCGATACGAGACGCCGCTTCTATTCTTCTTGAACGACAGCAGACACTTCTGCTGAAACTGGTCCATGACATCTTGGAGTTGCTGCCGCTGCTCTGGAGATAGATCTTCAAGGTTGACATCCATGAGGTCTGCGATTTCAGGCATCTTGAATCTATTCGGCTGTGGTCCCACTGGGCGTGCCAAAAAGTGTGTTGACGCGAAAAGTGCACTCAACGCCAAACACACGAAGAAGCCGAACAAAGCCGGCTTCACACGCGCGAGAGAGCGAAAGACGTGCCGATCAATTTTTCCCGAAAATTAACAAAAGACAAAGCGAGTTAAATACCAAAGCTTGGAACTTGCCGGTGGTACCGGGCAGGTTCCATATTTACGGCTAAGAAGCCAAATGAGATGACACATAGCTATAGAAAGCTATCTGCCAACGAACTACAACCATTCGGGAAACCGCAATGGGGAAAAGGTAACACTGCCGAATGGATGACGTGAGCATGACAGCGATCTGCCTTTGTTTGAACAGGGATGCATGTACACGAAATCATGACCGATCCCCATGAAGATTAACATTAAATAAACGAATAAAGTAAAGCACGGACATGATCATGTATTAAACAAGTATGCATAGATCCAAAGCACTAGTCTACCGCATGTCTAGTTACTTTAAAACCCGTCGAGTACGATATCAAACAAATCTATCCACCGCATGATACAACTTGCATGAAAAACCGTACCACTTTCCACAAATAGATCTATCCACCGCATGATACAATCTAAATATAGAAAGCTAAAAGCATACATCATTCAAAGCATGAATAACGCACGTGTTCTACTCGTGGAGAAACATAACCGAATATGGCTGAACAGCCGATTCGGGGTCCATGAAGAAGGAACAAACATTACCAAGTGAATAAATCTATCAGATTGATTTGGGAACCTAATCCACCGGATGACTAGCTCCAAAGCAACCCAAAAACCTGCATCTACCGCATGATACCCGGCTCTTTCAAGATTTATACGAACATTAGCAAGCTTGAACCCGCAACACGTAACAACCTAGATCGATTCGGTTTCGGCTATCGGAAAGCACAAGATCCACGCGTTAAACTATGAAATCTACTCGGACAAGGATCATAAAAGATATAGAGCCGATCCAAACCCATCTAGATTGGGCAACGGTGTGTTACATGAATTAAAACATAAAGTAAAAACTCAAGACAACATGGGGTAACTTAATGAATCTATTGGATCTTGCCAAAATCCAATAGAGCCGATAACTAGCTTCAAGCTAGACCTTAGCCTACCGCATGACTCATGATCTAACAAGAAACCTTCTTGAACCAAGCTTGAATCTACCGCATGACACGAAGCATGGTAACAAGACTACTTGCATCAGATCTAAATCCACCACATGATACTAGACATGATACAAGGTTGCCGGTACTCACGGAGGTCGACGGATCGATTGGCCCTCTCGAAGAACTCGACGACACGACAAGGACTCTAGGGTTTGGCGTAAGGCCGGTGTGTATTGGAGAATGATTGTGTCTTTTACATACATTCAGGGGTCATATTTATACCCTGTTGAGTACAACTTCGAATGGATTCGTTGCCCAACTTATCTCTAAGCTCGATCGCCTATCCATCCATTCGTCTTCCCTGATTGAGCCACGTCACCATCCAATCCCGCAAAATCAGCTCTACTGTTCCTTTGCCGAACCGGAGCAGATAGCCGACCGCAGATCTCTTTGTCGAATATCTTTAAAAATATCTTTCCTTCCACCAGACGGACTCTTTATCGAACCGGACCCACAAGTCAGACTCCTTACCAAATTTTGGTGTTAACAGGAACTTCTTCGGGAGTGAAGCCTTCAAGGACCAGATCGCTTGAGTCGTCGAAGCGGAAACGAAAGACCTCCGAACCTCGGACCCCGGAAGCTGAACTCCAGGCTGCTTCGGGGCTTGCCCAGATGAGCCGCAAGAAATTGAAGAAAGCTATGAAGAAAGTTTCTTCCACCGGAGTTCGGTGGGTCCCATCCGCCTTTGACGACGATACCCTCTCGAAGACAGATAGCCTTAAAGGTGTTTTCCTCTGGCCACTATTTAACTTTCGAGACAGTTGTCCTGCTATTTCGGAAAATGAATTCGTGGATATTGATTCCTTTTCAGATGTTGCTCCCGAAGTCCGAAGGGAGACATCTCCTGTTGTTGCTGAGAAGTCTGTTATTGCTGCCGAAGTTGTTGCTCGTACTGAGTCCCCTGCTGCTGCCGAAACCCCTGTTGCTGAGGTTCCTGCCGCTGACCAATTCTCCTCCGAATTCGCCCAGGACCTTGAGCGCACTATTCAAAGGGGGGGCCATCCTATCGAGAATGTTCCTTTTGTCGAAGTTCGGGAGATCATCCCCGAAGACCAGGCGCCCTCTCCTTCCTTAGCCGCTTTTAACAAAAGCTTTGGTACGTCTCATCGCGGCAAGCTATTGCGTGTTGGTTTCGAGACAAGTGGCGTCGGAGGCAAGACGTCCAAGTTTTTAACTCTGTGGAAATCGTCCGCAATTGTTGATTAAACAGGAGAAGAGGCGTCGGAACGACCCGAAGAAGCCGCTCAAGGCTCCGAGAAAAGGCCTCTCTCTATCTCCGAAACTACTCCTTCGCCTCAGGGTAAGACCTCTTCGGGTTCGACTAAACAAGTCACCATGCAGCATTTTAGCAAACAAGGTTCGTTCATCCTTGCTGCCTCTTTCATGTTATTCACGATTGTTGAATCTTTGTCTGAGATTTATTCCTGGATTTTTCAGAATTCAAGGATCTGTTGCATTCTTACTCTCCCAACAAGCTTGCACGCTTCCACGAAGATTATACCCTCAAGCATTCTATGCTTGGGAAAGTTGCCATAGAACGGCTCTCTAAACAGGAGAAGATTAACGAACAACTTGCTCAGAAGTCCAAGGAGCTGGAGCGTAACTTTTCTCTAGCGCAGTCCACGAACCTGGAACTCGAGAGGAAGGTGGCTGAACTGGCGGAGGCTTTAAAAAGGAGTCACGATGAGAAGAAAGTCGTGGAGGCCGCGCTCGAGGAATCCAAGAAAGAACTTGAGAAAGTTCAGAAATTTCACGAAGATGATTTGAGCGTGATCGAAAAGCTTCGGCAAAAACAAGAGCGAGCTACGAAAATTGCCGAGGATCTTCGCATCAATAACGCCAGCCTCGCCAAGTCATTTAGCACAAAGGATCGGAAGATTGTGGATCTTGAGAAGGCGCTGGCAGAACAAAGTGAAGCTTCGATGAAAAACACTTCGGAAATCCTAGGAAAGTTGAAATTGCTCTATGCTGAGTACCAGAAATCCTTGAATGAGTACGGTGTTCGTCCAGCCCCTCTCCCGGATGACATTAATATTCCCGATTTCATGGATTGGCTGGAGGATGAATTCAAGGCTCTTACCGAAGTGATCTCTGGTGCCAGCGACTTCGCCATTGCTTTCTCTGTGGAGAGTATCCTGATGATCCTTCACGATTACGATTGTGTGGACTTGGCGAAGTTTCGCGCAAACCTTTCTCAGTTCCCAAGCGTTACCAGCGACGCGATACTTCGAGCAAACCCCGACGTTGTGGCTATCAAGGCGAAATTCGCGAAGGAGTTTTGGCTGGCTGGCGGGGCGGATATCGTTAAGACTATTGCGCAGGCAAAGCTTGCCGAGGTAGTTTCTTTTGCTCGATTTCGTGACTTATGTTCGTCGCAGGTGTTCCAGTTTCTTAAACCTTCCTCACTCTTTTCTTCCTTTCGCAGCTGAGGGAAAAGGAGAACCAAGAAGGAGCCGCCGCGTCTCCCGAAGGATCAACTTCCGGCGAGAGTTCGAGTGGGTCCGGCGAAGACGGCTCAGGCGGCAGCAGCAGTAGCAGCAGCAGCGATGGTGGCAACGACGGTGAACAAGTCCCCGAACGAGAGGAGGATTCGCCGAAGGTGGATATTACGAACTGAGCGATATGTCTGGACTTTTTTGGGTGAATTCGAGATTGGCTGTACATTCATGTAGATTCATCAAACTTTTCTAAACAGATGTTTTGTAAACTTTAACCTACGCAGGTCCTGCAAGCTGGGCCTGCGCAGGACGTGCTACCACTTCGGATTCGTCGGGATAATATGTTCGTTAGTGGTGAAGCGTGGCGCCTGTTCAAGCGAGCGCATCCCGAACAAGATTTTTCCGATTTTTGGCTTGAGGCCTCGCTTAAGTTTTCTATAGGTTGTTTTGATCTCTCCTCGTTTTTCTTACTTCGTAACAAGGTTCGTTCCGCGCTGTCTACTCCTCCGTCCGCGAAGGTTCCCAAGATGGAGCCCCTTAGCCCCTTAGCCGATGCATTTGACTTCGCCTATGCCAGCGATACGGCTGAAGACAATGTTTGTAAACCTGGACATGTTGTTGAGCTTTCATTTTGAATTTTACGCCAAGTGTTGTAATTATCGAAGAACTGTTCGGAAGTTTTTATGCGAATAAGGCAATGAATATGCTTTTTCTTTGAAAAAACGTCACCCTCCCACACCTTGCCGTTTCGCATGAAAACTAGATTATAGGTTCACGAATCTTACTATTCACGAACTTCTTAGCGCATCTTTAGGAGAAGTCTTCGTCAATTTTTGAAAATTTCGACCGTCGTTGTGCAAGTCGACAAAATTTGTTTTTCGAATTTTGTGGACTTGCCCCGATCGGCAGACTTGCCTCGGTTGAAATTGCAACCCTCAGTTGCTTCAACCAAGATTTTTCTGCGAACGTCCGATGGAGCCCCTTGCCCTTTTCTTATAATGATGATACCTGAAAAATTTTCAACAATCTGAACTGAGTGAGAATACATAGGCGAACCCTTAGACATTCGTTTTCTCGAAATTATCATGCGAACTTTCTGGTGGGAATCCCTTCGTGGATGGGATTTTTCTAGGCCACAACTTGTTGTTGTCTCGGGCCTTTTCGGTGGGAATCCCTCGATGGATGGGATTTTTCTAGGCCACAACTTGTTGTTGTCTCGAGACTTTTTGGTGGGAATCCCTCGATGGATGGGATTTTTCTAGGCCACAACTTGTTGTTGTCTCAGGCCTCTTTTTCATTGACGGAATTCTGGCTATCGCAAAGCCTTTCTCACAAACTTCTTCTTTTTTCACGATGGAATTTCGGCTATCACGGAGCCTTTCTCACGAATTCTTTCTTTTTTCACGATGGAATTTCGGCTATCACGGAGCCTTTCTCACAAATTCTTTCTTTTTTCACGATAGAATTTCGGCTAACACGGAGCCTTTCTCATGAATTCTTTCTTTTTTCACGATGGAATTTCGGCTATCACGGAGCCTTTCTCACGAATTTTTTCTTTTTTCACGATGGAATTTCGGCTATCACGGAGCCTTTCTCACGAATTTTTTCTTTTTTCACGATAGAATTTCGGCTAACACGGAGCCTTTCTCATGAATTTTTTCTTTTTTCACGATGGAATTTCGGCTATCACGGAGCCTTTCTCACGAATTTTTCCTTTTTCACGATGGAATTCTCGAGACACGAAATACAAAACACGCAATTTGGGGGAAGACTCTTTTCATATATATATCCGAAAGAGTATTTACATGGGATCCGCCTCGTTAAAAACCTTGCCTCTTGATTTAGAGCCCCCTTTGCAAGGAAAATAGTATGGTCCTTCTTATTCTAGTACGACGATTAAGAAATAAAACTAGTTTTTTCTCCGAAATCACTTATAGACATGTGATTCGGGCTTTTATCTTGCTAAAGTGTAAACTTACGAAAATTGAAAAACTGCTACCCACTACATCTATCTACGACTAGGGTTTTCATTGATAATACCTCTTTAGGCTATCGGCATTCCACGAATACGGCAACTCTTCGCTAGTCTGCTCCATCAGGCGAAAAGCCCCTGGCATATCTGTTTCCCTGGCTATGTAAGGCCCTTCCCATGACTCATGGAGTTTTCCTGGGTTCTCCCAATTTTTCTTTCTTTTCAAGACAAGATCACCAGTTTTGATGTCCTTTCGGACCACCTTTTTGTCTCTCCATGCCCTTGTCTCTCTCTGGTACTTCTCAATGTTTTCTCGCCGCCTCAAGGATTGTCGGCTCTATCATGTCTTTCTCCACCTTCTTATCAATTTCCTCTATCTCTTTTCCTTTCAAGACTCTCATGCTTTCATTCTTGATCTCCTCCGGTGTCATAGCCTCAGTCCCGAAGAGTAGGCGAAAAGGCGTGAAACCTGTTGCCCTTGAAACTGTGGTGTTGTGAGACCAGATCACCTTCGGAAGTTCATCCACCGACTTTCCCTTTTTCTGATCAAATAAACATTTCTTGATCCCGAAAAAATCAAACCATTGGCTCTTTCGACTGCACCATTGGACTGTGGATGATATACTGATGAAAATTTCGCTTGTGTGCCTAAGGTTCGCAAGATTTCTTTGAAGGTGTAACGATCAAACTGTTTGCCATTGTCAACCGTCGCTCTCTAGGAACTCCGAACCTCGCGGACTATGTTCCGCCAAAAGAATTTCGAACTCGTTGCCGCCGTGACATTCGCGAGTGGTTTTGCCTCTACCCACTTCGTGAAATAGTCGATCGCTACGGCCCGCAAATCGGCAATTCCCCTGAGCCGCCGGCAACGGGCCTACTAGATCCATTCCCCATCTTTGCGAGAGGCCGGGTTGGAGGAATTAAGTGAACGGCATTGAAGGCGGGTTCCGTCGATTTCCCGTCTTCTCGGCATGCTTCACATTGCCGAACCAACATCTTGGCGTCGATGTTTATGGTGGGCCAATAGAATCCTCGCTTTATCGCCTTGCCGCCCAAAGCCCCGGTGCCTATGTGTACCCCACAAAATCCACTGTGAATTTCTTTCAGAAGTTCGCGACCTTTTTCGGAGGTGATGCAGCGTAGCCAAGGCTCAGTGACTCCTGATTTGTACAATTCTCCATTTACCACTGTATAGCCCCGAGCCCTTTGCTTCAACCTTTTCTCCTCCAACTCATCTTGTGGTTCATAATGCCCCCTCAGATAGGCCATTATTTCTGCTCTCCAGTCTGGAATTTCCACCATATTCACGATTTGAGTTCTTGACTCTTTGATGGAGGGTTCTCTGATGATTTCAAAGAACACGTCCGGTGGTAGCTCCTGATTTCTGCCTGCTGCCTTCGCCAGTTTATCCGCCCCATTGTTATCATCCCTTGGGATATGCTGGACTGAATACCCTTTGAAGTGCCTTTCCATTTCTCTGACTTTTTCAAGATATTTCATGAGAACTGGATTCCTGGCCTCGCTTTCCTTCTCGATATGTTCTTGGATCACTTTCGAATCCGTTCTGATTATGAATGTCTGCTGCCCCAAGGCTTTTATTTTTCTCAATGCCAGCAGTAGAGCTTCGTACTCCATTGTGTTGTTCGTGGAGTGTTCATTATTCGCGAATACGAGCCGCGCTGCATATCTTATGACCACGCCCGTCGGGGACGTTACAACAGCCGAAATTCCGACCCCCTTGTAACACCATGCTCCATCACACTGCACTATCCAAGGTTCGGGCATATTTTCCTCAAGATTCTTAGTAGGTGAGGTCCAGTCTACGACAAAATCTGCCAGAACTTGCGATTTTATTACACTTCTTCTCTCGAAATCCACCACATACTCGGAGAGTTCAGCACCCCACTTGATTATTCGTGTGGATGCCTCCCTATTTGCGAACAGGTCACTTAACGGTTGGTTGGTGATAACTCTTATTCTGTGGCCCTCGAAGTAGTGTCTTAGCTTTCTTGCTGCCATGATGACCGCATACGCGATTTTCTCCAGTTCGGAATAGAAAACCTTGGAACCAGACAATGCTTCAGAGGCGAAGTATACAGGAATTTGCCTGAGCTTTTCTTCTTCTTCCTTTTCCTGTACCAGCATTGCACTTACTGCCGAATTTGATGCAGACACATACAGCAGAAGCGGCGATTTTAGCTCGGGAGGACAGAGCTTGGTCATGTTGGACAAGTAGTCCTTCAGTTCGCGAAAGGCTTGCTTCTGAGGTTCGGACCACTGGAATTTCTTGGCACTTCTGAGAACTTGGAAGAATGGCAAACTTCTTTCGCGGCTCGGGGATGAATCCGTTGAGGGCGACCACTCTCCCTGTCAACTTCTGAACATCTTTCACTGAGATTGGCTCTTGCATTTCCATCAGAGCCTTTATCTTGTCAGGGTTTGCTTCAATGCCTTTCGTTGAAACTAGGCATCCAAGAACTTTCCCCTTGTGAATGCCGAACACGCATTTTTCTGGATTTAGCTTCAAGTTTGCTGCCCTCATGTTCGCGAATGTTTCTGCCAAATCACTGATATGGTCTCTTCTCTGAACACTTTTGACAACTATGTCATCCACATATGCCAAAATGTTTCTCCGAATCTGCTGGTGCAGCACTATTGCTATCATTCTTGAAAACGTGCATCCTGCGTTCTTCAGCCCCTCTGGCATCCTTACAAAACAAAATGTTCCGAAAGGAGTGATGAAACTTTTCTTCTCTTCGTCCTCTTTGCGAACTCTGATCTGATGATACCCAGAGAACATGTCCAGGAGCGAAAGCATCTCACTGTTGGCTGCATCATCCACGATTTTGTCTACCCTTTCCAAGGGGAAATCGTCTTTCTTGCAGGCCTTGTTCAAATCGGTGAAATCCACACACATTCTCCATTTGCCATTTTTCTTCTTGACTGGCACAGTGTTGGCTAACCAGACCGGGTACTTGACCTCTCGATCACTTGGGCATCCTGCAACCTCTGAACTTCTGCTTCCACTGCCTTGACCTTTTTGTCGGACATTTTCCGAAGTTTTTGCTTCTTGGGTGGTATCTTGTCATCCGTTTCAAGGGCATGTTCGATTATGTCTCTGTCAACACCTTGCAAGTCCTTAGCTGACCATGCGAAAACATCCTTGTTTCTGTTCAGGAAGCGTGTGAGTTCATCATCCTCTTCGGCGCTGAGATTCGCCCCTATTATGACTGCTGTGTCAGGCATGTCATCCAAATACACTCTCTTTGTTTCATCTTCTGCGGCTATGTTATTTTTCTCTTTGTCCCGCTTAGGCTCTTCATAGGTTTCCTTCCTCTCTTCAGCTGCTTTCAGCTGGTACACATTCGTTTGGCCAGGCGTGTGGCCCTTTTCTATGTTCCTGGCCTCCTGCTGATTGCCGAATACCGTGATAACCCCTTTGGGCGCGGGCATCTTCATGCATAGGAACTGTTGCCTTATGACAACATCAAATTTGTTCATGAAACCTCTGCCGAAGATCGCAAGGTACGTGTGATATATGTCAACTACATCAAAGGTGAGGTTCTCCGTTCTGGCATTCTCAAGATCTCCGAAAGAAACTGGGAGTGATATTTTTCCTACCGGCTTGATGGGCTTTTCTTCCGAACCCCTGCAATAGGTACTCTGGTGGATCCAACATGTGCTGGCTCAGATTCATTTTCTCGAATGTTTTCAGGAACAGGATGTCCGCCGAACTCCCGTTGTCCACCAAGATTTTTCCTATGACCCACCCAGCAATATTGACTTCGATCACCATGGCGTCATTATGAATCGCGGATTTCAACCTGAAATCTTCTTCTGTAAAGGTAATTGGCACCTTCGCCCACTCATGGCGGGCAGCTGGGCCATCATTGATGATGGTATTCACAAATCTGAAGTAATTGTTTCGCTGCTTCTTTGTTTCGAATTCCATAGCGGATCCGCCCGTGATTGGCATGATAGTCCCGAACGATGGCAATGCTTTGGAGTTCTGAGGTCCCGAACTTGACTGAGGCCTTGATGAGCTTTCTGGAGGCGGTGGCAAGATTTCCCGAATGGGCTGTGGCTGCTGGATCGACTGTATCGCTTGCGACTGAGGGAAGAATTGTTGTGATGGCTGCCATGCTGATTGCGATTGTGGAAATTGCTGAACTGGTACAGAGCTTGACTGCGGACTCACGAACTGCGGTTGCCAGAAGTTCGGCCGAAACTGGGTTGGCATTGAGGATGCAATGCTCATCAGTGCTTTCTCTTGTTGGATTCGTGCCATGTTCTTCTTTGTCTCTGGGCACCCTTCGGTGCTATGGCCTCTTCCATGATACTGGCAGTAGAAGTGGGGATCTCTTGGGTTGTGGTTCGGGAGGCTTGGGGTTCCTCTTCCTCTCCCCCTTCCTCTGGGACTGAATCCTCCTCTGGCACTTGGCCTGCTGTCTTGTTGCGGGCGAGAATTTCCAACACCGTTTACGTTTCGTGGATGCTTGGGGTGGTGCCCGCCGGTCATATCTCTCGCCGCCCCGTCTTGCCTCGTTTCGTTCGGCTACTCTCTTGCGGTGGTCATCATCGGACGAATGTAATCCTCCAATTCCCGAAATAGTTCTTCAACCGTCTCGGGCTTCTTTCTTGTGAGGTGGGAAGCCGTTGGCCCCGGGGTGAGACCCTTGATCGCGTGCCTTGATCGTTGTCTTGTCGTCGGCGTCGGGGATCCGAGACCTCTCGTTGCATGAACCTTCTCACGAAGTTCCGCGGTGGTTCCCCTGTCCTTCTCGCTTGCGCTTGTACGGATCCGAGGCTTCGGCCGTTGTGTCATGGAACATCCGAAACGCTTGCATGAATTTTGTTTTGAGATCTACCCAAACTGTAGATCGAATGTGGAGGCAACAAGTGAGTACCAATTCGATCGGTCCTTCGCAAGCTATGATGAAGGATTTGGCGAGTGCAACATCATCTCCTCCTGCCGAATTCACAGCTGACTCGTATCTCATGAGAAACTGCCTGGAGTTTCCGAAGCCGTTGTACTTGGGAAGAGAGACAGGCTTGAACTTCGGCGGCCAAGGTGCTGTTTGCAGCCCTATTGACAGCGGCAATTCAGAATCCACGAAGTGTGAGACTCCATTTCTCGCGAAAAAGTTTTCTTTCGGGGATTCTCTTGCAGGCGCAGGGTTCTGCTGTGGTGTTTCTTGCCACAGGGAGCTGTTCTCTTGTTCTTTCATTTCGTCAATTTCTCTCTGTATTGCTTGTATCTGCTCTTTTGCTTTGTTCAGCTGCTCTAGTTTTTCAGAGATTTTTCTCTTCGCCTGCAACTAAGCCGCGAACTTTTCTTTGTCTTTCTGTAGCTGTTGTATCTTTTGGTGGACTATGGCTAGCTCTCGGTCTATGGAATCATCGTCGGCATCAACATTCTCGTGCTCTTGCTGTTCAGCAGGTTGTTCTTGGATGTGAGCTGTCTTTTCTGCTCTTGCTTTCATGAGGGCCTCAAGCTTCTGTCTTCGTTGTTGGTCTGTTACGTTCGAGGACTCAGGAACAAACGAGTTTTCATTCCCCTGGGTGAGATGGCGATCTTCCTGGTTTGCCTGCGCTGGAGCAGTCTTCTTTGACTTCTTCTGAGGTGGCATCGTGAGTTTCTTTTCGGCTGGGACACGGTGGGCGCCAATGTTGGGGGTACCCGAACAATTCGGATAACTACCCTAACACGAGTAAGAATCTTCAACACGTTTTAGCACAAAGTTAGAGTGCAAAGAGACTGTGATTCTCTCCGCAAGTAGCACAAGTTCCAAAAAAGTCTGAATCCGTTTACACGTGCCCTCGCGCCCCCTTTTATAGGGAGACGAAGGGACTTTTACATGCCGATAACACCCTCGAGCTCAGGGAATATTCCTAGTGTGAACATATACAAGAATGTCTTTTTCCACCTAACATATTTACAAACCTGCCACTAGTTCACACTCTAAACCCGGACTTTTTGGGACGACAACTTTGACTTTGCTTCTCCCCTGGTTCGTGAACGTTTTCCCATCTAACTCCCGAACTAGATCTTCTGCAGATCCCCGAATTGGTCCTTTCTCCCCCGCTGGTTCGTGGATGTCCACACGCCTGATCCCCGAACAGGGTCTTCATCAGATTCCCGAATCGGCATTTCTCTGAAGTTCGGGCCATCGCCAGTTGAGATTCCGAGCTTCCGCACACTTGTGACCCCACTTCTTTGCCGAATTAAGATTCCCAAACTCAGTACATTCGCAAATTCAAGACTTCGTAGGTTCCACGCTTCCGAGATTCGCGAATTCCCTGCTCCTGAAAAACATACTTCGAGAACTTTGTTAAACTTAACGTTTCGAGGGTGACGGGTTTTCCTGAATTCCCCAACAGCCACAAGACCATCGGAGGAGGGTTTCTCGGTTTGGGCCTCAAAACCGAGCCCGAGGGCCTGGCGTGACGGAGACGGTATCCGGGTGTGTCGGGAAGCTTCGAGGCGGGCGACACGCGGCATGATCTAGGTGCTTGCATCGGGAGGACGTGAAGACCTGATGGATGCGCGGCCGTCCGATGGTGAACTTCATGTGTTGACCAAAATGCCCCTGTGAGGGCTTGTGTTGTACTCCTAGTATAGGGGCACTTCGGTCTTTTCCGGAGGGCCTATATATAGGAGGAGGGGGCTGTATTTTCAGCCAACTCTTGGGCTAGCAGGCTGCGTTACTCTTTCATTTTGGAGTGCTTTGGGAGAGAGGGAGAGAGGAGAGAGTGGCTCTTTGATTGGAGCTTTTTGCCATCTTAGATTTGGATTCTAGGAGTGGCTTGTAATCGATTGGACAAGATATTCATAGTGAATTCATCCTCTAAATCTTGTGTCAATCTTTCTATTCCCGAGTTGCTCTTGTTGCATTTTCGGAGCTCCTTTTGTGCTATTTTCGTGCTTGACTTGTTTCATCGATTTGAGGGCGTTTCTATCCGGATTTCTTTGAGGGAATCATGGGTGAGTGCTTTGTGCCTCTTTGTGGATGATCTTGACCCCTCAAATGCCGGATTTGGCCTTCGATTCGTTGACTTTTGGATGAACCCTTGGTCATAGTGTTCTTGGCAAGGATTTGCAATTTCGGGAGTTGTAGGATGTTTGAGGCTGTAATTTTTGGGGAATAACCTCTCCTTTGGGTGTTCATCATCTCACCAAAATTTCGTCTCAAGACTCCTTGTGGTTTGGGAGATCCATCGATTGAAGTTTGAGGTTGTTTCTCGTGTTCCTCGGCTGTGCTGATTCGCACCTGGTGGACCGTCCGCGAGGTAGCCGCGGACCGTCCGCGAGGTCACAGCGGACCGTCCGCGAGGTGCCTGACAGCCCAGCTGTTCTTCGTGTTCTTGCGGGTTCTTGAGCGCCTCTCCTTCGATTCATTTTGTCGGTGGGTTTTTGGTGCATGAAGTTTGCAGACGGTCCGTACTAGAGTGCCGGACGGTCCGTGACGAGGCGGACGGTCGCGGGTCCATCACGGACGGTCCGTTTTTCTCGGTGCAGTACTGGAGGTTCGGGTAGCAATTTCGGACGGTCTGTGCCCTCCTCGCAGACAGTCTGCGCCCTCCGCGCGGACAGTCCGCCCGGACACTGTGGACGGTCCGCCTGGTGCTTTCCAGATTTCCTAAGTCCCTTGCCTTTTGAGTTGTGCTTCCGCGTTGGATTGGTTTGGGACTTGTCCCTAGGCTTCTTGGTGGTTCTTTTGAGGTTGTTTGAGCCCTGTTTGGGGTCTTGTTTGTGCGTGTGGATTCGTGGAGTTGCGATTGGGGTATAGGCCGAATTCAACCAAAGGGAAGAATTTTTATCGGCTCCCATTCACTCCCCCCTCTTTGGTCGCCCGAATCGGTCCTTCATGTGTAGTAAAATTCAAAACTGAATTACTTGAAAAGACTCGAAAAACCTGGAATCGGGTTGTCCTCCCGGTAGCTTATACTTGACTCGACGAAACGGGTTGCCTCCCACCAAGTGCCTCGTTTATAGTCCATGGCTAGACTTCTTCATTTGATTACTTCGGATCAACGCTCTTTGCGGGTGTTGCAATCTTGGGTACGCACTTTGGCTTAGTCATTTTTTTTGGTCTTCACAGGCTGGCTTTGTCCTTCGGTCTTGACGGATGCAACAACTTCCTTCATGTAGTGGCTCGGTATCTCAAACTCCGGTCCTTCGGTCGTGATCTTCATGGTCTCCTAGTGTGATCCTCCATCTCTCCCGAATGAGTTTGAGTAGCCTTCGCCGTCTTGGGACCTTGGAGTTGTCTTGGATATTCTTCTTTGTTACCCATCGGGTGCCCGGCAAGTTGTCCCACTTGCGTCTAGCATCTCCATCACGATGAACACTTCACGTATAGAGCTTCCGACCTCCGTCACCTTGCCATCGAAATTCTTCAATATTTTCTCCATAGCCTCGAACTTAGTGACGGCGTCCTTGGACAAGGTCGTGCTCCACACACTCCTTGCATGTGGATCTTGCTTCGGCGGCCTTTATGTGTTGAGCTTCTTTCTCCATCTCCATCTTCTCCATCCTCCTCTTAAGTAAACCGATATGCCACTCAAGGAATCCGGCTCGTATGCATTCAGCTCTCGCAATCGTCATGCGGATAGTTGAGACCTTGATCTTGAACGGCCTCCCGGCGTCTTGAAGGCTTATGATAGGTAGATCAACAATGTTCGGGGTGCGTAGCTCGATCTCGCGCTCCGGTGGTTGAGGTTGATCTTCCTTTGGACTTGGAGGTGGTGATTCCCTTGGAGATTTTGAGGGTCCTTCGAGTTTGACTTTTGAATCTAGGGTTTCCACCCCTTTAGCTTGTGTTGCGCGTCTCCTTTGCCTGTAAAGTTTTCCTGGATCATCCACAAAAAAAGTTTTGGGTTTCTTGGAGAGGTAGCCAACCATCTCCGGTTAGGGTTTGCAATAAAACAAAAATCTGACAAAAGAAAAATTAGGGTTAATCAAAAATAGATTAGATTGACTCTTTTTTTCTTTTGGGGATGATCAAACTTCAGAGATGCAAAAGAAAATCAAAAGAAAAACTGAAAGATAAACGATACTAGATCGGATCTTGATTGCTTGTTCCCCGGCAACGGCGCCAGAAAAGGGGCTTGTTGACGGTTAATAGTTGTATCAAAGTTCGTTTAGACTTGCAAGCGGACAAGTCTCCCGTCGTAGTCAAGGGACTCTTCTTCCCTCGAGTGGTGAACCCAAGGTATCGAATCCGTCGAACAATGTGCAACACAAGGATTCAATCTAGTAAAGCAAAGTAATCTATCTTATGAAGTCAAGTTGCATCTTATCTACTAACTCGTAAAGAAAACTAATCTAATCTAATCTACTAAAGAGGTAGCAAGAGAAAGCAAAAGATAACCGATCTAGAGAGTCTAGATCATGCTTATGTTGTAGCTCCAAACAAGATAGATGAAGATAGAAAAGCGAATCTCATTAAAAGCATCTTTGACTCGTGGCCTTCCATCCGACTCCGAAATGCCCGCCTTTTGGAACCCCCGTTCTGTTACAACATATCCCTACTCATGCGGGTAGTCTAGGGCGAGTTCGATAAGAACAAGTTGAAAACACTTGGCCGGTCCAGTATGCACCTCTAGCCACTGCGGCTACAAGAGCACCCTAAGTAATCTAGCTGCAAACTAGATCATAGAAGAAGCAAAACCAAGAAGAAAACAAAATCATCGAGAAGGCACTTGATCGCTAGAAATCGAATTCACTTACAAACTTCACCATGAATGATTACATGAACAAGATCACCACCGGGGCCCTCCCTCGATCTTGATCCTCGCTCCGGAGCTCCGACGTGGTCTTCCATGCAAGGTTCCCACGTCGGCTAGGGAAACCCTAGACAACTAGCACGACCCTCATCTCCGAGATGGTGTCCCTCAAGCTTCTCTGCTCCTCTGCGGCGGATTACGAAATCATTGATGCGTGGCTCTCGGTCAGAGGGCTATAAATAACCCGAGATGCAATTAGGTCAAGGGGAGGCCGACTGGGCCCCGAAACAGGCTGGGCCGACCGGCCTGGGCCCGTTTCGGCCCAGTTTGTGTCCTCCTTCGCCCGTTGTTGCTTCCCGCGTCTTCTAGATCCTCTCCCCTTTTGCATGTGGGCCCTTGTCGTCGGTTTCTCTCCGAATTGGACGAAGCTCCTTGTCTTGCAAGATTCAGCACTTTTCTGGCTAGGTCCTCGGAGTTTGTCATCTTCTCGGGCTTGGTCCTTGGGCTCTTGGAGTCATGTTCACTTCATTGCTTGACTTGTACCGGGCTTCAAGGTCTTGTCATGAGGTGCTTAATGAACTTATCCCGGAAGTCTTGCTTTTAACGTTAAAACCCTGCGTAAACACTTAACTCCAAAACCGACATGCACAAGTGAACTTGTTATACCACGGGGGTTAGTACCAATGGATAAGATACAAAAGTCATGCCAACACCAAAGGTAAACTCATGGCTAGGTTGACGGATTTTCACCGTCAACAGGAAGCTGTACATGTCCCGCACTGTATAGAGGACTCCTAGACGTACTCGACTAGTACTCTCTCGCTGAACCGACTTGTAATCCTTCCTCCCAGACTATATAAGGTGAGTCAGGGACCCCTCTCTCTCACGGCTTAGGATTCCATCATCTTGTAATCGCACCCAATAAATCCAGAGCTACGCAGCATACAGGACGTAGGATATTACGCACCTCGCGGCCCGAACCAGTCTAAATTGTGTTCCACGTGTCTCTTCCTTCGAGTTACCGATCTCGGCGAGGCCAGATTCATCTACTTCGGGTACTCCCCTTAGTAGGTTGCCGGTCTAAAACACCGACAAAGACTCCGGTGCCAAGTACTTTTTAGCGATGCTGAAGTACCATTGCAACCCGGCGGACTCCGAATCCATTGCACTACTCCAGAAAATCAGCGGCGGCCTGTCACCCCCTGACGGCCGGTGGAAGAACTACAACCTGCGGCGGCTGCGCTACCTCGTCAAGCAAGATCTCGACAACATTGTGTGGTTGTACTGGCTTGGTGATGGCAACGACAACGACGACATTCCATTGCTGCCCGTCCAGAATCCCCACATCTGCATTTGGGAAGCGGGATGTAGGCGCTACAGGCCGGATACCAAAGAGATCATCCACTACTGCAGCGCCGAGTGTCGCATCCGTCATGAGTTCGACCTCTGGACGCGTAAATTCCGCCGTCGTGGAGTACACCGCAGCAGGATGAACATCAGGACGTAGGCGCAAGCATAAATATGAACATTATCTATCTTGAAATTATTAGATATTACTAAACGCGGATTTGATTTTATCGGGAAGTCGGGATGTCGGTGGTGCCCTCTGCTTCCTCCTTTGTTCTATTCAAATGACTGTGGGGGCCAGTTCTATTCAAATGAAGAACAGTTCCCATTTCTCCTTTTAATCTATAACCAGATGTTGTAACAAGTATTTCTTCGTCGTTATTAGTCCAATATGATACTTTTTTTTCTAGATTTTTCTAAAATCACCATCTATTCATTAATTTCATTATTTAGTGTACATTCCGTTTGTTGAGTGATGTTTATATGCCTTATTTTGTTCTTTATAAGTACCACATACAAATAATATTTGTTATACACAACCATTAGTGATGAAACTTTACATTTCGTAAGCTTAAGGTGAACACAAGGTTTTGTTACGTTTTCAAATGCATATGAGTTTGAACATGTTGCAAAGTGTGGAAAACTTCAATGTTCAAGCAAACATTCTTGGAAACTTTGTGAGAGATGTAGACATTTGTACACAAGTATAAAATTCCTTTATCTAAACCATTTGAAATTTTGAAGACAAGTCTAAGTACCCAAATTATATTGGCATGTCAATTTGTAGTTTTTTTATAGCACACTAGATGTTTGTAGAATTACTACATCATTAACATGGGATGTAGAAACGAATTCTAAGAATCTTAGGCACACAAGTGTGACTGTTGATATTTTATTCAAATACTAAATGTCAAAATACGAAGTGTTCGTATTTTTATGATTTTTTAGGTGTTGTTTTATGGGCTCTAATAAATAAAGGAAGCAAGTTTCATTCCAAAAAAAATCGTGACAGGCCCACGCGTCAGCGTTAGCAGCCAATATAAAAAGATAATCGCTGATCCAACTCCCAACAATGGCGATCCGGATTCACTAACCATCATCACCCATGACACTGGCCCACTCGTCAGTGTTAGCAGGCGAACCGTGCACGGTCTGCTCAAAATTTCCCACCTATATTTAATATAGTGCCCATGAAATTCCAATTGCTGCACAGAGCCGTCAAGGGCACGCCAGTAGTTTCATTAAACACAGTTATGCGCGTCGTTCATATTCTGCTCCTCGCTAGACATATCCACAACGCCCGCATTCTCCCCACCGCCGCCGCCAGTCGCCCAGCTCGCCTTCGCCGCTCTCTCCCCGCCGCAGCCCTGCTCTTCTCCAGTCCCACCGCTCCCTGCGTGACGACGGTGACGAGGACGTGATTACTGGCGTGCGGACGTACGTCCGGCCAACCTAAAGACGGTTGACGTGGATCCATCGACGTCGTCCCCGGCCACGACAACGAGCCGGCCGGCCGCCTCAAGCCACGAGCCCCTCCGACCATCACGAGAACAACTACTTCATTCACGACAGAGGTTAGTCCTGCTTGAAATCCATCAATCAAAATTGATCTGCTATATATTCAAAATCTTTTAGTGTTTCTAATTGGTATTACTGATCATGCAGGGCCTTTGGTGATGCACAAGACAGAGTGACAAAAGGAAAGAAAAAAAAAGCCAAAAGCAACACTCAAGCACAAAACAAATTTCGCTGTAAGACCGATGTTTTTTTGGTCCCTTGTTACCTGTTTGGTATTGCATTAACTTGTTATTTTGTTACCTCGATGCAGTGTGCTCAGCAGCCACGGGGGTCCTCTTTGTGTGGACTCCATGTGGCATTCCATATGTTAGGACTACTCGATGACATACCTAACATAAAGAAGGCTGCTGTAAGTAGATAATAATGCTCAACCTTTTCTCTACTCATATTATCCATCTGATTTTAGAAAATGATTTCTACTTGTATTCTCATAAATGATTGTATATTGCAGGATTTAAAACCTCCTGTAGATGTTTCCACAAAAGATGTAAGCCGTGTCCGGGAGATGCTGTGCGAGTACATTCTTAAGGAGACCATCGACCGAAAGGGCAAGTTCTACAGTGGTGCACCGTGAGTTTATTGTGACCAGAAACTTGAAACTCATTCAGTCTTCTTTAGTTGGGTGTTGTTGCCTGAGAAACCTGCTTGGCTTGCTTGGTTTGGGTCAGATACTGCCTGGTTCAGTCTGTTTTCTCATGACTCCATCCAAACACGCCCTGATGAGAGTAACTTGAAACTTGATGTGATCGTAGCTAGCTTGTCTATAAATGTGATCTTTCTTTGCCAATATCTGTGATGTGACAATGTGTTTGTGATGTCTCCTTGCTGTGGTGGCTGCCATATCCTGGCTGGTTCCAAGATGCAGCCACTGGTGGCTGCCAAATCCTGGTTGGTTCCAGGATGCCGCCGGCAACCGGGCAGGTTACTGTAGGGATGGCCGTCGTATCTGTAACGGGCATTAATTAAAGCTCATTACAAACACTGATAAGTAAGTAACGGGCTTCATTCGGAAAGCCCGTTACAAAAATGCCCACAATGTAACGGGCAGTATAAAAGCCCGTTACCAGTCCGGACCGGTGGGCGCCAGGACCTGGCCGTTCATCGAGATATAGGAGACACATGTTGACAGAAAGTGTCTCCTTTAATAGAGAGAAAGCAAATGCGCGTAGAAATAGATGCGTCTCATTTCTTCAAGGTAGCAGAGATGCCAGTTCACAGAATGTGTCTCTGACGTTAATTTAACAGTAACGAGCTCTGTTTCATGCCCGTTACCAAAGTTCCATGTGGGCCCAGAGAAACAACCATTTCGTGTGACCAGTGACTAGTTGTAGTAACGGTCGTTGTTTGATGCCCGTTACGAATACTTGTTGTGCCGAGACGCGCGTGAAATAGACGCGTCTCATTTGGTCAAGATAGTGGAGATGCAGGTACACATCAAGCGTCCCTGATATTTAGCTTATGTAACGGGCTTTTCTTTGGTGCCCGTTACGAAAGTTCCCTGCGGGCCCAGAAAAACAGCCATTTCACGTGACCGGTGGCTAGTTTTGGTAACGGTCGTTGTTTAATGCCCGTTACAAATATGTCATATCAGTAATAGGCATCTGCCCGTTACCTTTCTTAGCTTATTTGTAACACTTGATCGGTAACGGGCGCATTGCCCGTTACCAAAGGTGATATACGCCCGTTACCAAAGCCAGTTTTCACGTAGTGGTCTATCATAGGTTTAGTCACGAATACCTCCGTGTAGTGACAGTACGGGGGGAGGGAAAGGGCGAAACCATGGTCACAACCCCCGATAGATTAGATTGGTTTTCATTTTTAAAGCGGTTGCATGTTCAAGTATCGTAGACCCATGGGCGAGTGTCTCCTATCCTGATAGCTTAGTCGTTCTCTCTAGTGTAGTGTAGTCGTTTTCTAGTTTAAGCTTAGATAGGATTGGAGTAGTTAGTGAGTAGAAGTAGATCAAACACTTATAATCCCCTTGCTCTGCGGATTGACAAGAACCTTGGGAATCCCGTGGTGAAAAAGGTGTAGGTGCGTATGCTTGCATATCGTAGGTGGATACGTCTTTTATCCATCAACAAGCCCCTTTTTCTGGTACCTTTGCCGGGGAGCAAGCTAGTTTACATCGTTTGGTTTGCATTTAACTTTCTTTTATATTTAGTTTATCTTTTATTTGCAATATCTAACCCATATTATCTAGAAAACCACTTGTTTTGTTTTTGTTTTTGTTTTTATCTTGTTGTCTAGATGGCGTTTGCTAATCAACCCGTGGAAGAACCGGAGAAATCACTAAGGGATTACGCTAGTCCTCGATGTGAAGACATAAGAGTACAAGAGTCGGATTCGAAGCTCGAAGCGACCAAGTATGAAATCAAATCCAAGATCATCAAGATGGTGGCGGCAAACCCGTTTGCAGGGATGGTTACGGAGAACCCATATAGACACATAAGGCATTTCCCGACGCTATGCAAGACGGTGCGTCAAGGAGTTCCCGATGAATGGTTCAAATGGAATCTCTTTCCCTACTCACTTGCTAGTGAAGCAAAGACGTGGTACTCATTTGCATCCTTTGAAGTTGAAGGCAATTGGAACAAGTTGACAAAGAAGTTTTGCGAGAAGTTCTTTCCAATTAGCAAGGTTCAACATCTAAGGAGGCAGGTGATCACTTTCACGCAAGGAGAAGAGTAAGGGATAGACCAAGCTTGGAATAGGTTTAATGAGTTGATCGAACAAGGACCAAGACTCAGCTTCACTAGTGACATACTCTTGCATACATTTTTCTTTTCCCTAACCCCTAGTTGCATGCAACACATCCAAATGTGTGCAGGTGGGGATCTCATGAAGAAAACACTCACGGAAGTCGCTCAACTTCTACAAAAAATAGTAGAGCGGTGGCCATGCGAAGAGATTGGGAAACAAGACTTGCGGAAGAGCCGTAATACAATTCAAGGAAGAAGAAGTCTGCTGATTTTTCTAAAGAGGCAACCCCGGAAGTCACAAAAGAGGAGCCAATCCCGAGAAAGCATGAAGAAGAGCACATCAAGTCAAGAACTACCCCGAGCGTTGACTTCGCCGAATCAAATGAAACAACCAAGTGAAGCATGTCAATCGAGAAGCTATTAAGGGAGTTCGAACCAATGGATTGGGTTCCAATTGATTACGGAGAAGTATTCGACAAGAGGACACCGTTCCCTAATCAAAATGGGATGGCAAGAGCATTGGAAGTGGATTTCCCACCGGAAAAGAAAGCGGAAGATTCATACGACCTTGAAACCACCGGTGAGATATTTCAAAACACTATGTGAAAAACAGGCTTTGGTAACGGGCGTAGATCGCCTTTGGTAATGAGCAATGCGCCCATTACCGATCTAGTGTTACAAATAAGCTGGGAAAGGTAACAGGCAGGTGCTCATTACTGATTAGACATATTCGTAACGGGCATTAAACAATGACCGTTACTACAACTAGCCACTGGTCATGTGAAATGGCTATTTTTTTGGGCCCACAAGGAACTTTCGTAATGGGCAGCAAAGCAAATCCCGTTACAAAAGCTCAATATCAGAGACGCCTGATGTGCACCTGCGTCTCCACTATCTTGACGAAATGAGACACGTCTATTTCACGCGCGTCTCAGCACAACTAGTATTCTTAACGGGCATCAAACAACGACCGTTACCACAACTAGACACCAGTCACGTGAAATGGCTGTTTCTCTGGGCCCACATGGAACTTCGGTAACAGACATGAAACAGAGCTCGTTATTGTTAAATTAACATCAGAGACGCCTTCTGTGAAGCGACATCTTCACTGTCTCGACGAAATGAGACGCATCTATTTCTACACGCGTCTACTTTCTCTCTATTAAAGGAGACGCTTGTTTTCAACCTGCGTCTCCTACATCTCGATGAGTGACCAAGTCCTGGGGCCCACTAGTCAGGATTGGTAACGGGCTTTTACACTACCCGTTACATTGTGGGCATTTTTGTAAGGGGCTTTCCGAATGAAGCCCGTTACTTACTGATCAGTGTTTGTAACGAGCTTTAATTAACGCCCGTTACAGATAGGGCGGGCACCCCTATATTAACCTGCCCGGTTGCCAGCGGCATCGTGGAACCGGCCAGGATTTGGCAGCCACCAGGGGCTGCATCCTGGAACCAGCCAAGATATGGCAGCCACCACAACAAGGAGACATCACAAACACATTCTCACATCACAGATATTGGCAAAGCAAGATCACATTTATAGACAAGCTAGCTAGGATCACATCAAGTTTCAAGTTACTCTCATCAGGGCTTGTTTGGATGGAGTCATGAGAAAACGGACCGAACCGGGCGAAGATATCGACCCCAACCAAGCAAGCCAAGCAGGTTTCTCAGGCAACAACACCTGACTAAAGAAGACTGAATGCTTTTCAACTTTCTGGTCACAATAAACTCACGGTGCACCACTGTACAAGTTGCCCTTTGGGTCGATGGCCTCCTTAGGAATGTACTCGCATAGCATCTCCCGGACACTTTACATCTTCTATGGAAACATCTACAGGAGGTTTGAAATCCTGCAAAATACAATCATTGATGAGAATACAAGTAGAAATCATTTTCTAAAATCAGATGGATAATATGATCAGAGACAAGGTTGAGCATTATTATCTACTTAGAGCATCGAGTAGTCTTAACATATGGAATGCCACATCGAATCTACACAAAGAGGACCCCCATGGCTGCTAAGCACATTGCATCAAGGTACCAAAATGACATGTTAATGCAGTACCAAATAGGTAAGAAGGGACCATAGAAAAACCTCGGTCTTACAGCGAGATTTGTTTTGTGCTTAAGTGTGGCTTTTGGCTTTTTTTTCTTTCCTTTCATCACTCTGTATTGTGCATCACCAAAGGCCATGCATGATCAGCAATACCAATTAGAGACACTAAGAGATTGATTTTTTGTGTACAAAACCTACAAGAAACAGACCAGTTTAAGACATTTTGGAGGTGTGGGAACTTTAGCGGGGGATGTTATTTAGCAAAATCTAAATACCAAGCCTCTGTGAACTTCATACAGACATACACAGTTCATATTTTACTTAATTAGCATACAGGGATACGTGCTAAACATTTTGACAGGGACAAAACAATATGCTTATATATCAAAGCAGACAATAAATTCCTTCAACTGGTTCCTTGTCCAACTTGAGCAGCGATAGATTGTGTGTTCCATATGTACATGCAACAGGAGGATAAAGCAAAGGTCATGACATTATATATGACAGTAGTGAAACAACACTCACAATACATCATGACACCAACAATAACAATATATATGACAGTAGTTAAACAATTAACACTCACAACATAAGACAGTCTAGTCATCACTGCATTCAAAGCATAGCAGAATTAAAGTATGCTAACATCCTTTATGCTTTTCATGAATTTACAGTGCAAAAATTATATTAGCAGGAACATGAAATAAATTTCAACATTTCATATAACTTCATCTTTTAGCAACAATTTATTCAAAACAGACTTGGGGCAAAAAAATCCATCCATAAAATCCAAAGTAAATCAATTGAAGATGAACTATTAAGGCATGTCTCCCTAATCCACCCTGACATGAATATATAGCAGATTGGGTGGACTACATTATAAACCACTGCGATGCAATTCCCAATGACATTATGTGGCATTAGAATTAAAATATGTTAACAGGTCCAAAGCATAACTGTCGATCTGTGCATAGCTGAATTAAAGTATATGCTGATACAGTCGTAAATAAAATCAGCATAGACATACACAGTTCATATTTTACTTAATTAGCATACAGGGATAGGTTCTAACAATTTTGATAGGGACACAACAATACGCTTATATATCAAAGCAGAGAATAAATTCTATCAACTTCATCCTTGTCCAACTTGAGCAGAGTTGGATTGTGTGTTCCATATGTATATGCAAAAGTAGGACAAAGCAATGGTCATGACATTATATATGACAGCAGTGAATCAACACTCACAACACATCATGGCACCAAAAATAACAATATATATGACAGTAGTAAAACAATTAACACTCACCATAAAGCATAAGGCAGTCTAGTTATCACTAGATTCAAAGCATAGCAGAATTAAAGTATGCTAACATTCTTTATGCTTTTCATGAATTTACAGTGCAAAAATTAAAGTAGCAGGAACATGAAAATGAATTTCAACATTTCATATAACTTTATCTGTTAGCAACAATTCATTCAAAACAGACTTTGAGCAACAAAATCCATCCATCAAATCCACAGTCAATCAATTGAAGATGAACAATTAAGGCATGTCTCCCCAATCCACCCTGACATTAATATATAGCAGATTGGGTGGACTACATTATAAACCACTGCGATGCAATTCCTAATGACATTATGTGGCCATTAGAATTAAAAAATGCTAATAGGTCCAAAGCATAACTACCGATCTTAGCATAGCTGAATTAAAGTATATGCTGATACAGTCGTAAATAAAATCACCACAGACATACACAGTTCATATTTTACTTAATTAGCATACAGGGATAGGTGCTAACAATTTTGATAGGGACACAACAATATGCTTATATATCAAAGCAGAGAATAAATTTCTTCAACTGGTTCCTTGTCCAACTTGAGCAGCGTTGGATTGTGTGTTCCATATGTATATGCCATAGGAGGATAAAGCAATGGTTATAACATTATATATGACAGTAGTGAAACAACACTCACAACACATCATGACACAAACAATAACAATAAATATGACAGTAGTGAAACAATTAACACTCACAACAAAGCATAAGACAGTCTAGTTATCACTACATTCAAACCATAGCAGAATTAAAGTATGCTAACATCCTTTATGCTTTTCATGAATTTACAGTTGAAAAATTATAGCAGTAGGAACATGAAAATGAATTTGAACATTTCATATAACTTATCTGTTAGCAACGATTCATTCAAAACAGACTTGGAGCAACGAAATCCATCCATCAAATCCACAGTCAATAATTTGAAAATGAACTATTAAGGCATGTCTCCATAATCCACCCTGACATGAATATATAGTAGATTGGGTGGACTACATTATAAACCACTGCGATGCAATTCCCAATGACATTATGTGGCCATTAGAATTAAAATATGCTAACAGGTCTAAAGCATAACTGTCGATCTGTGCATAGCTGAATTAAAGTATATGCTGATACAGTCGTAAATAAAATCAGCATAGACATACACAGTTCATATTTTACTTAATTAGCATACAGGGATAGGTGCTAACCATTTTGACAGGGACACAACAATATGCTTATATATCAAAGCAGAGAATAAATTCCTTCAACTGGTTCCTTGTCCAACTTGAGCAGCGATAGATTGTGTGTTCCATATGTACATGCAACAAGAGGATAAAGCAATGGCCATAACATTATATATGAAAGAAGCGAAACAACACTCACAACACATCATGACACCAAAAATAACAATATATATGACAGTAGTGAAACAATTAACACTCACAACAAAGCATAAGACAGTCTAGTTATCACTACATTCAAAGCATAGCAGAATTAAAGTATGCTAACATCCTTTATGCTTTTCATGAATTTACAGTGCAAAAATTATAATAGCAGCAACATGAAAATGAATTTCAACATTTCATATAACTTATCTATTAGCAACAATTCAATCAAAACAGACTTGGAGCAACGAAATCCATCCATCAAATCCACAGTCAATCAATTGAAGATGAACTATTAAGGCATGTCTCCCGAATCCACCCTGACATGAATATATAGTAGATTGGGTGGACTACATTATAAACCACTGCGATGCAATTCCCAATGACACAATGTGGCCATTAGAATTAAAATATGCTAACAGGTCCAAAGCATAACTGTCGATCTGAGCATAGCTGAATTAAAGTATATATAGTGATACAAGTGTAAATAAAATCAACATAGACATACATAGTTCATATTTTACTTAATTAGCATACAGTGATAGGTGCTAACCATTTTGACAGGGACACAACAATATGCTTATATATCAAAGCAGAGAATAAATTCCTTCAACTGGTTCCTTGTCCAACATGAGCAGCGATAGATTGTGTGTTCCATATGTACATGCAAAAGGAGGACAAAGCAATGGCCATGACATTATATATGACAGTAGTGAAACAACACTCATAACACATCATGACACCAACAATAACGATATATATGACTGCAGTGATACAATTAACACTCACCACAAAGAATAAGACAGTCTAATTATCACTACATTAAAGCATTGTAGAATTAAAGTATGCTAACATCCGTTATGCTTTTCATGAATTTACAGTGCAAAAATTATAGCAGCAGGAACATGAAAATGAATTTCAACATTTCATATAACTTCATCTGTTAGCAACAATTAATTCAAAACAGACTTGGAGTAACGAAATTTATCCATCAAATCCACAGTCAATCAATTGAAGATGAACTATTAAGGCATGTCTCCCTAATCCACCCTGACATGAATATATAGCAGATTGGGTGGACTACATTATAAACCACTACGATGCAATTCCCAATGACATTATATGGCCATTAGAATTAAAATATGCTAACAGTTCCAAAGCATAACTGTCGATCTGAGCATAGTTGAATTAAAGAATATATGCTGATATAGTCATAAATAAAATCAGCATAGACATACACAATTCATATTTTACTTCATTAGCATACATGGATAGGTGCTAACCATTTTGACAGGGACACAACAATATGCTTATATATCAAAGCAGAGAATGAATTCCTTCAACTGGTTCCTTGTCCAACTGGAGCAGCGATAGATTGTGTGTTCGATATGTACATGCAACAGGAGGATAAAGCAATGGTCATGACATTATATATGAAAGAAGCGAAACAACACTCAAAACACATCATGACACCGACAATAACAATATATATGACAATAGTGAAACAATTAACACTCACAACAAAGCATAAGACAGTCTAGTTATCACTACATTCAAAGCATAGAAGAATTAAAGTATGCTAAATCCTTTATGCTTTTCATGATTTTACAGTGCAAAAATTATAGCAGCAGCAACATGAAAATGAATTTCAACATTTCATATAACTTCATCTGTTAGCAATAATTAATTCAAAATAGACTTGGAGCAACGAAATCTATCCATCAAATCTACAGTCAATCAATTGAAGATGAACTATTAATGTATGTCTCCCTAATCCACCCTGACATGAATATATAGCAGATTGGGTGGACTACATTATAAACCACTGTGTTGCAATTCCCAATGACATTATATGGCCATTAGAATTAAAATATGCTAACAGGTCCAAATCATAACTGTCGATCTGAGCATAGTTGAATTAAAGTATATATGCTGATACAATCGTAAATAAAATCAGCATAGACATACATAGTTCATATTTTACTTAATTAGCATACAGGGATAGGTGCTAACCATTTTGACAGGGACACAACAATATGCTTATATATCAAAGCAGAGAATAAATTCCTTCAACTGGTTCCTTGTCCAACATGAGCAGCGATAGATTGTGTGTTCCATATGTACATGCAAAAGGAGGACAAAGTAATGGTCATGACATTATATATGACAGTAGTGAAACAACACTCATAACACATCATGACACAAACAATAACAATATATATGACTGTAGTGAAACAATTAACACTCACCACAAAGCATAAGACAGTCTAGTTATCACTACATCAAAGCATTGTAGAATTAAAGTATGCTAACATCCGTTATGCTTTTCATGAATTTACAGTGCAAAATTTATAGCAGCAGCAACGTGAAAATGAATTTCAACATTTCATATAACTTCATCTGTTAGCAATAATTAATTCAAAATAGACTTGGAGCAACGAAATCTATCCATCAAATCCACAGTCAATCAATTGAAGATGAACTATTAAGGCATGTCTCCCTAATCCACCCTGACATGAATATATAGCAGATTGGGTGGACTACATTATAAACCACTGCGATGCAATTCCCAATGACATTATATGGCCATTAGAATTAAAATATGCTAACAGGTCCAAATCATAACTGTCGATCTGAGCATAGTTGAATTAAAGTATATATGCTGATACAATCATAAATAAAATCAGCATATACATACATAGTTCATATTTTACTTAATTAGCATACAGGGATAGGTGCTAACCATTTTGACAGGGACACAACAATATGCTTATATATCAAAGCAGAGAATAAATTCCTTCAACTGGTTCCTTGTCCAACATGAGCAGCGATAGATTGTGTGTTCCATATGTACATGCAAAAGGAGGACAAAGTAATGGCCATGGCATTATATATGACAGTAGTGAAACAACACTCATAACACATCATGACACAAACAATAACAATATATATGACTGTAGTGAAACAATTAACACTCACCACAAAGCATAAGACAGTCTAGTTATCACTACATCAAAGCATTGTAGAATTAAAGTATGCTAACATCCGTTATGCTTTTCATGAATTTACAGTGCAAAAATTATAGCAGCAGCAACATGAAAATGAATTTCAACATTTCATATAACTTCATCTGTTAGCAATAATTAATTCAAAATAGACTTGGAGCAACGAAATCTATCCATCAAATCCACAGTCAATCAATTGAAGATGAACTATTAAGGCATGTCTCCCTAATCCACCCCGACATGAATATATAGCAGATTGGGTGGACTACATTATAAACCACTGCGATGCAATTCCCAATGACATTATATGGCCATTAGAATTAAAATATGCTAACAGGTTCAAAGCATAACTGTCGATCTGAGCATAGTTGAATTAAAGTATATATGCTGATACAATCGTAAATAAAATCAGCATAGACATACATAGTTCATATTTTACTTAATTAGCATACAGGGATAGGTGCTAACCATTTTGACAGGGACACAACAATATGCTTATATATCAAAGCAGAGAATAAATTCCTTCAACTGGTTCCTTGTCCAACATGAGCAGCGATAGATTGTGTGTTCCATATGTACATGCAAAAGGAGGACAAAGCAATGGCCATGGCATTATATATGACAGTAGTGAAACAACACTCATAACACATCATGACACCAACAATAACAATATATATGACTGCAGTGATACAATGAACACTCACCACAAAGAATAAGACAGTCTAATTATCACTACATTAAAGCATTGTAGAGTTAAAGTATGCTAACATCCGTTATGCTTTTCATGAATTTACAGTGCAAAAATTATAGCAGCAGGAACATGACAATGAATTTCAACATTTCATACAACTTCATCTGTTAGCAACAATTAATTCAAAACAGACTTGGAGTAACGAAATTTATCCATCAAATCCACAGTCAATCAATTGAAGATGAACTATTAAGGCATGTCTCCCTAATCCACCCTGACATGAATATATAGCAGATTGGGTGGACTACATTATAAACCACTACGATGCAATTCCCAATGACATTATATGGCCATTAGAATTAAAATATGCTAACAGGTCCAAAGCATAATTGTCGATCTGAGCATAGTTGAATTAAAGTATATATGCTGATATAGTCATAAATAAAATCAGCATAGACATACACAATTCATATTTTACTTCATTAGCATACATGGATAGGTGCTAACCATTTTGACAGGGACACAACAATATGCTTATATATCAAAGCAGAGAATAAATTCCTTCAACTGGTTCCTTGTCCAACTTGAGCAGCGATAGATTGTGTGTTCGATATGTACATGCAACAGGAGGATAAAGCAATGGTCATGACATTATATATGAAAGAAGCGAAACAACACTCAAAACACATCATGACACCGACAATAACAATATATATGACAGTAGTGAAACAATTAACACTCACAACAAAGCATAAGACAGTCTAGTTATCACTACATTCAAAGCATAGCAGAATTAAAGTATGCTAACATCCTTTATGCTTTTCATGAATTTACAAAGGTACAAAAATTATAGCAAAGACAACATGAAAATGAATTTCAACATTTCATATAACTTATCTATTAGCAACAATTCATTCAAAACAGAATTGGAGCAACGAAATCCATCCATCAAATCCACAGTCAATCAATTGAAGATGAACTATTAAGGCATGTCTCCCGAATCCACCCTGACATGAATATATAGTAGATTGGGTGGACTACATTATAAACCACTGCGATGCAATTCCCAATGACACAATGTGGCCATTAGAATTAAAAAATGCTAACAGGTCCAAAGTATAACTGTCGATCTGAGCATAGCTTAATTAAAGTATATATGCTGATACAATCGTAAATAAAATCAGCATAGACATACATAGTACATATTTTACTTAATTAGCATACATGGATAGGTGCTAACCATTTTGACAGGGACACAACAATATGCTTATATATCAAAGCAGAGAATAAATTCCTTCAACTGGTTCCTTGTCCAACATGAGCAGCGATAGATTGTGTGTTCCATATGTACATGCAAAAGGAGGACAAAGTAATGGCCATGACATTATATATGACAGTAGTGAAACAACACTCATAACACATCATGACACAAACAATAACAATATATATGACTGTAGTGAAACAATTAACACTCACCACAAAGTATAAGACAGTCTAGTTATCACTACATCAAAGCATTGTAGAATTAAAGTATGCTAACATCCGTTATGCTTTTGATGAATTTACAGTGCAAAAATTATAGCAACAGCAACATGACAATGAATTTCAACATTTCATATAACTTCATCTGTTAGCAACAATTAATTCAAAACAGACTTGGAGCAACGAAATCTATCCATCAAATCCACAGTCAATCAATTGAAGATGAACTATTAAGGCATGTCTCCCTAATCCACCCTGACATGAATATATAGCAGATTGGGTGGACTACATTATAAACCACTGCGATGCAATTCCCAATGACATTATATGACCATTAGAATTAAAATATGCTAACAGGTCCAAAGCATAACTGTCGATCTGAGCATAGTTGAATTAAAGTATATATGCTGATACAATTGTAAATAAAATCAGCATAGACATACATAGTTCATATTTTACTTAATTAGCATACAAGGATAGGTGCTAACCATTTTGACAGGGACACAACAATATGCTTATATATCAAAGTAGAGAATAAATTCCTTCAACTGGTTCCTTGTCCAACATGAGCAGCGATAGATGGTGTGTTCCATATGTACATGCAAAATGAGGACAAAGCAATGGCCATGACATTATATATGACAGTAGTGAAACAACACTCATAACACATCCTGACACCAACAATAACAATATATATGACTGTAGTGAAACAATTAACACTCACCACAAAGAATAAGACAGTCTAATTATCACTACATTAAAGCATTGTAGAGTTAAAGTATGCTAACATCCGTTATGCTTTTCATGAATTTATAGTGCAAAAATTATAGCAGCAGGAACATGACAATGAATTTCAACATTTCATATAACTTCATCTGTTAGCAACAATTAATTCAAAACAGACTTGGAGTAACGAAATTTATCCATCAAATCCACAGTAAATCAATTGAAGATGAACTATTAAGGCATGTCTCCCTAATCCACCCTGACATGAATATATAGCAGATTGGGTGGACTACATTATAAACCACTACGATGCAATTCCCAATGACATTATATGGCCATTAGAATTAAAATATGCTAACAGGTCCAAAGCATAATTGTCGATCTGAGCATAGTTGAATTAAAGTATATATGCTGATATAGTCATGAATAAAATCAGCATAGACATACACAATTCATGATTTACTTCATTAGCATACATGGATAGGTGCTAACCATTTTGACAGGGACACAACAATATGCTTATATATCAAAGCAGAGAATAAATTCCTTCAACTGGTCCCTTGTCCAACTTGAGCAGCGATAGATTGTGTGTTCGATATGTACATGCAACAGGAGGATAAAGCAATGGTCATGACATTATATATGAAAGAAGCGAAACAACACTCAAAACACATCATGACACCGACAATAAAAATATATATGACAGTAGTGAAACAATTAACACTCACAACAAAGCATAAGACAGACTAGTTATCACTACATTCAAAGCATAGCAGAATTAAAGTATGCTAACATCCTTTATGCTTTTCATGAATTTACAGTGCAAAAATTATAGCAGCAGCAACATGAAAATGAATTTCAACATTTCATATAACTTATCTATTAGCAACAATTCATTCAAAACAGAATTGGAGCAACGAAATCCATCCATCAAATCCACAGTCAATCAATTGAAGATTAACTATTAAGGCATGTCTCCCGAATCCACCCCGACATGAATATATAGTAGATTGGGTGGACTACATTATAAACCATCTGCGATGCAATTCCCAATGACACAATGTGGCCATTAGAATTAAAAAATGCTAACGGTCCAAAGTATAACTCGTCGATCCGAGCATAGCTGAATTAAAGTATATATCTTGATACAATCGTAAATAAAATCAGCATAGACATACATAGTTCATATTTTACTTAATTAGCATACAGGGATAGGTGCTAACCATTTTGACAGGGACACAACAATATGCTTATATATCAAAGCAGAGAATAAATTCCTTCAACTGGTTCCTTGTCCAACACGAGCAGCGATAGATTGTGTGTTCCATATGTACATGCAAAAGGAGGACAAAGTAATGGCCATGACATTATATATGACAGTAGTGAAACAACACTCATAACACATCATGACACAAACAATAACAATATATATGACTGTAGTGAAACAATTAACACTCACCACAAAGCATAAGACAGTCTAGTTATCACTACATCAAAGCATTATAGAATTAAAGTATGCTAACATCCGTTATGCTTTTGATGAATTTACAGTGCAAAAATTATAGCAGCAGCAACATGACAATGAATTTCAACATTTCATATAACTTCATCTGTTAGAAACAATTAATTCAAAACAGACTAGAAGCAACGAAATCTATCCATCAAATCCACAGTCAATCAATTGAAGATGAACTATTAAGGCATGTCTCCCTAATCCACCCTGACATGAATATATAGCAGATTGGGTGGACTACATTATAAACCACTGCGATGCAATTCCCAATGACATTATATGGCCATTAGAATTAAAATATGCTAACAGGTCCAAAGCATAACTGTCGATCTGAGCATAGTTGAATTAAAGTATATATGCTGATACAATTGTAAATAAAATCAGCATAGACATACATAGTTCATATTTTACTTAATTAGCATACAAGGATAGGTGCTAACCATTTTGAAAGGGACACAACAATATGCTTATATATCAAAGTAGAGAATAAATTCCTTCAGCTGGTTCCTTGTCCAACATGAGCAGCGATAGATGGTTTGTTCCATATGTACATGCAAAATGAGGACAAAGCAATGGCCATGACATTATATATGACAGTAGTGAAACAACACTCATAACACATCCTGACACCAACAATAACAATATATATGACTGTAGTGAAACAATTAACACTCACCACAAAGAATAAGACAGTCTAATTATCACTACAATAAAGCATTGTAGAATTAAAGTATGCTAACATCCGTTATGCTTTTCATGAATTTACAGTGCAAAAATTATAGCAAAGAGGAACATGAAAATGAATTTCAACATTTCATATAACTTCATCTCGTTAGCAACAATTAATTCAAAACGAGACTAGGAGCAACGAAATCTATCCATCAAATCCACAACCAATCAATTGAAGATGAACTATTAAGGCATGTCTCCCTAATCCACCCCGACATGAATATATAGCAGATTGGGTGGACTACATTATAAACCATCGCGATGCAATTCCCAATGACATTATATGGCCATTAGAATTAAAATATGCTAACAGTCCAAAGCATAACCGTCGATCCGAGCATAGTTGAATTAAAGTATATATCTTTGATACAATTGTAAATAAAATCAGCATAGACATACATAGTTCATATTTTACTTAATTAGCATACAAGGATAGGTGCTAACCATTTTGAAAGGGACACAACAATATGCTTATATATCAAAGTAGAGAATAAATTCCTTCAGCTGGTTCCTTGTCCAACATGAGCAGCGATAGATGGTGTGTTCCATATGTACATGCAAAATGAGGACAAAGCAATGGCCATGACATTATATATGACAGTAGTGAAACAACACTCATAACACATCCTGACACCAACAATAACAATATATATGACTGTAGTGAAACAATTAACACTCACCACAAAGAATAAGACAGTCTAATTATCACTACAATAAAGCATTGTAGAATTAAAGTATGCTAACATCCGTTATGCTTTTGATGAATTTACAGTGCAAAAATTATAGCAACAGCAACATGACAATGAATTTCAACATTTCATATAACTTCATCTGTTAGCAACAATTAATTCAAAACAGACTTGGAGCAACGAAATCTATCCATCAAATCCACAGTCAATCAATTGAAGATGAACTATTAAGGCATGTCTCCCTAATCCACCCTGACATGAATATATAGCGATTGGGTGGACTACATTATAAACCACCGCGATGCAATTCCCAATGACATTATATGACCATTAGAATTAAAATATGCTAACGGTCCAAAGCATAACCGTCGATCCGAGCATAGTTGAATTAAAGTATATATGCTGATACAATTGTAAATAAAATCAGCATAGACATACATAGTTCATATTTTACTTAATTAGCATACAAGGATAGGTGCTAACCATTTTGACAGGGACACAACAATATGCTTACATATCAAAGTAGAGAATAAATTCCTTCAACTGGTTCCTTGTCCAACATGAGCAGCGATAGATTGTGTGTTCCATATGTACATGCAAAATGAGGACAAAGCAATGGCCATGACATTATATATGACAGTAGTGAAACAACACTCATAACACATCCTGACACCAACAATAACAATATATATGACTGTAGTGAAACAATTAACACTCACCACAAAGAATAAGACAGTCTAATTATCACTACAATAAAGCATTGTAGAATTAAAGTATGCTAACATCCGTTATGCTTTTCATGAATTTACAGTGCAAAAATTATAGCAGCAGGAACATGAAAATGAATTTCAACATTTCATATAACTTCATCTGTTAGCAACAATTAATTCAAAACAGACTGGGAGCAACGAAATCTATCCATCAAATCCACAGTCAATCAATTGAAGATGAACTATTAAGGCATGTCTCCCTAATCCACCCTGACACGAATATATAGCAGATTGGGTGGACTACATTATAAACCACTGCGATGCAATTCCCAATGACATTATATGGCCATTAGAATTAAAATATGCTAAGAGGTCCAAAGCATAACTGTCGATCTGAGCATAGTTGAATTAAAGTATATATGCTGATATAGTCAAAAACAAAATCAGCATACACAATTCATATTTTACTTCATTAGCATACATGGATAGGTGCTAACCATTTTGACAGGGACACAACAATATGCTTATATATCAAAGCAGAGAATAAATTCCTTCAACTGGTTCTTTGTCCAACTTAAGCAGCGATAGATTGTGTGTTCGATATGTACATGCAACAGGAGGATAAAGCAATGGTCATGACATTATATATGAAAGAAGCGAAACAACACTCAAAACACATCATGATACCGACAATAACAATATATATGACAGTAGTGAAACAATTAACACTCACAACAAAGCATAAGACAGTCTAGTTATCACTACATTCAAAGCATAGCAGAATTAAAGTATGCTAACATCCTTTATGCTTTTCATGAATTTACAGTGCAAAAATTATAGCAGCAGCAAAATGAAAATGAATTTCAACATTTCATATAACTTATCTATTAGCAACAATTCATTCAAAACAGAATTAGAGCAACGAAATCCATCCATCAAATCCACAGTCAATCAATTGAAGATGAACTATTAAGGCATGTCTCCCGAATCCACCCTGACATGAATATATAGTAGATTGGTTGGACTACATTATAAACCACTGCGATGCAATTCCCAATGACACAATGTGGCCATTAGAATTAAAAAATGCTAACAGGTCCAAAGTATAACTGTCGATCTGAGCATAGCTGAATTAAAGTATATATGCTGATACAATCGTAAATAAAATCAGTATAGACATACATAGTTCATATTTTACTTAATTAGCATACAGGGATAGGTGCTAACCATTTTGACAGGGACACAACAATATGCTTATATATCGAAGCAGAGAATAAATTCCTTCAACTGGTTCCTTGTCCAACATGAGCAGTGATAGATTGTGTGTTCCATATGTACATGCAAAAGGAGGACAAAGTAATGGCCATGACATTATATATGACAGTAGTGAAACAACACTCATAACACATCATGACACAAACAATAACAATATATATGACTGTAGTGAAACAATTAACACTCACCACAAAGCATAAGACAGTCTAGTTATCACTACATCAAAGCATTGTAGAATTAAAGTATGCTAACATCCGTTATGCTTTTCATGAATTTACAGTGCAAAAATTATAGCAGCAGCAACATCAAAATGAATTTCAACATTTCATATAACTTCATCTGTTAGCAACAATTAATTCAAAACAGACTTGGAGCAACGAAATCTATCCATCAAATCCACAGTCAATCAATTGAAGATGAACTATTAAGGCATGTCTCCCTAATCCACCCTGACATGAATATATAGCAGATTGGGTGGACTACATTATAAACCACTGCGATGCAATTCCCAATGACATTATATGGCCATTAGAATTAAAATATGCTAACAGGTCCAAAGCATAACTGTCGATCTGAGCATAGTTGAATTAAAGTATATATGCTGATACAATCGTAAATAAAATCAGCATAAACATACATTGTTCATATTTTACTTAATTAGCATACAAGGATAGGTGCTAACCATTTTGACAGGGACACAACAATATGCTTATATATCAAAGTAGAGAATAAATTCCATCAACTGGTTCCTTGTCCAACATGAGCAGCGATAGATTGTGTGTTCCATATGTACATGCAAAATGAGGACAAAGCAATGGCCATGACATCATATATGACAGTAGTGAAACAACACTCATAACACATCCTGACACCAACAATAACAATATATATGACTGTAGTGAAACAATTAACACTCACCACAAAGCATAAGACAGTCTAGTTATCACTACATCAAAGCATTGTAGAATTAAAGTATGCTAACATCCGTTATGCTTTTCATGAATTTACAGTGCAAAAATTATAGCAAAGCGGAACATGAAAATGAATTTCAACATTTCATATAACTTCATCTGTTAGCAACAATTAATTCAAAACAGACTAGGAGCAACGAAATCTATCCATCAAATCCACAGTCAATCAATTGAAGATGAACTATTAAGGCATGTCTCCCTAATCCACCCTGACACGAATATATAGCAGATTGGGTGGACTACATTATAAACCACTGCGATGCAATTCCCAATGACATTATATGGCCATTAGAATTAAAATATGCTAAGAGGTCCAAAGCATAACTGTCGATCTGAGCATAGTTGAATTAAAGTATATATGCTGATATAGTCATAAACAAAATCAGCATACACAATTCATATTTTACTTCATTAGCATACATGGATAGGTGCTAACCATTTTGACAGGGACACAACAATATGCTTATATATCAAAGCAGAGAATAAATTCCTTCAACTGGTTCTTTGTCCAACTTGAGCAGCGATAGATTGTGTGTTCGATATGTACATGCAACAGGAGGATAAAGCAATGGTCATGACATTATATATGAAAGAAGCGAAACAACACTCAAAACACATCATGATACCGACAATAACAATATATATGACAGTAGTGAAACAATTAACACTCACAACAAAGCATAAGACAGTCTAGTTACCACTACATTCAAAGCATAGCAGAATTAAAGTATGCTAACATCCTTTATGCTTTTCATGAATTTACAGT
The DNA here is from genome assembly GCA_947561735.1 of Cenchrus americanus. NCBI lineage: Eukaryota > Viridiplantae > Streptophyta > Magnoliopsida > Poales > Poaceae > Cenchrus > Cenchrus americanus. The sequence goes on from OX387242.1 coordinate 198,992,728, forward strand.
GCAAAAATTATAGCAGCAGCAACATGAAAATGAATTTCAACATTTCATATAACTTATCTATTAGCAACAATTCATTCAAAACAGAATTGGAGCAACGAAATCCATCCATCAAATCCACAGTCAATCAATTGAAGATGAACTATTAAGGCATGTCTCCCGAATCCACCCTGACATGAATATATAGTAGATTGGGTGGACTACATTATAAACCACTGCGATGCAATTCCCAATGACACAATGTGGCCATTAGAATTAAAAAATGCTAACAGGTCCAAAGTATAACTGTCGATCTGAGCATAGCTGAATTAAAGTATATATGCTGATACAATCGTAAATAAAATCAGCATAGACATACATAGTTCATATTTTACTTAATTAGCATACAAGGATAGGTGCTAACCATTTTGACAGGGACACAACAATATGCTTATATATCAAAGCAGAGAATAAATTCCTTCAACTGGTTCCTTGTCCAACATGAGCAGCGATAGATTGTGTGTTCCATATGTACATGCAAAAGGAGGACAAAGTAATGGCCATGACATTATATATGACAGTAGTGAAACAACACTCATAACACATCATGACACAAAAAATAACAATATATATGACTGTTGTGAAACAATTAACACTCACCACAAAGCATAAGACAGTCTAGTTATCACTACATCAAAGCATTGTAGAATTAAAGTATGCTAACATCCGTTATGCTTTTCATGAATTTACAGTGCAAAAATTATAGCAGCAGCAACATCAAAATGAATTTCAACATTTCATATAACTTCATCTGTTAGCAACAATTAATTCAAAACAGACTTGGAGCAACGAAATCTATCCATCAAATCCACAGTCAATCAATTGAAGATGAACTATTAAGGCATGTCTCCCTAATCCACCCTGACATGAATATATAGCAGATTGGGTGGACTACATTATAAACCACTACGATGCAATTCCCAATGACATTGTATGGCCATTAGAATTAAAATATGCTAACAGGTCCAAAGCATAACTGTCGATCTGAGCATAGCTGAATTAAAGTATATGCTGATACAATCGTAAATAAAATTAGCATAAACATACACAGTTCATTTTTTACTTAATTAGCATACAGGGATAGGTGCTAACCATTTTGACAGGGACACAACAATATGCTTATATATCAAAGTAGAGAATAAATTCCTTCAACTGGTTCCTTGTCCAACATGAGCAGCGATAGATTGTGTGTTCCATATGTACATGCAAAATGAGGACAAAGCAATGGCCATGACATTATATATGACAGTAGTGAAACAACACTCATAACACATCCTGACACCAACAATAACAATATATATGATCGTAGTGAAACAATTAACACTCACCACAAAGAATAAGACAGTCTAATTATCACTACAATAAAGCATTGTAGAATTAAAGTATGCTAACATCCGTTATGCTTTTCATGAATTTACAGTGCAAAAATTATAGCAGCAGGAACATGAAAATGAATTTCAACATTTCATATAACTTCATCTGTTAGCAACAATTAATTCAAAACAGACTAGGAGCAACGAAATCTATCCATCAAATCCACAGTAAATCAATTGAAGATGAACTATTAAGGCATGTCTCCCTAATCCACCCTAACACGCATATATAGGAGATTGGGTGGACTACATTATCAACCACTGCGATGCAATTCCCAATGACATTATATGGCCATAAGAATTAAAATATGCTAACAGGTCCGAAGCATAACTGTCGATCTGAGCATAGTTGAATTAAAGTATATATGCTGATATAGTCATAAACAAAATCAGCATACACAATTCATATTTTACTTCATTAGCATACAGGGATAGGTGCTAACCATTTTGACAGGGACACAACAATATGCTTATATATCAAAGCGAGAGAATAAATTTCTTCAACTGGTTCCTTGTCCAACTTGAGCAGCGATAGATTGTGTGTTCGATATGTACATGCAACAGGAGGATAAAGCAATGGTCATGACATTATATATGACAGTAGTGAAACAACACTCACAACACATCATGACACCAACAATAACAATATATGTGAAAGTAGTGAAACAATTAACACTCACCACAAAGCATAACACAGTCTAGTTATCACTACATTCAAAGCATAAAAGAATTATAGTATGCTAACATCCTTTATGCTTTTCATGAATTTACAGTGCAAAAATTATTGCAACAGGAACATGAGTTTGAATTTCAACATTTCATATAACTTCATTTGTTAGCAACAATTTATTCAAAACAGACTTGGAGCAACGAAATCTATCCATCAAATCCACAGTCAATCAATTGAAGATGAACTATTAAGGCATGTCTTCCTAATCCACCATGACATGAATATATAGCAGATTGGGTGGACTACATTATAAACCACTGCGATGCAATTCCTAATAACATTATGTGGCCATTAGAATTAAAATATGCTAACAGGTCCAAAGCATTACTGTCGATCTGAGCATAGTTGAATTAAAGTATATGCTGATACAGTCATAAATAAAATCAGCATAGACATACACAGTTCAATTTTTACTTAATTAGCATACAGGGATAGGTGCTAAGCATTTTGACAGGGACACAACAATATGCATATATATCAAAGTAGAGAATAAATTCCTTCAACTGGTTCCTTGTCCAACTTGAGCAGCGATAGATTGTGTGTTCGATATGTACATGCAACAGGAGGATAAAGCAATGGTCATGACATTATATATGACAGTAGTAAAACAACACTCACAACACATCATGACACCAACAATAACAATATATATGAAAGTAGTGAAACAATTAACACTCACCACAAAGCATAAGACAGTCTAGTTATCACTACATTCAAAGCATAGAAAAAAATTATAGTATGCTAACATCCTTTATGCTTTTCGTGAATTTACAGTGCAAAAATTATTGCAACAGGAACATGAATTTGTTCAACATTTCATATAACTTCATCTGTTAGCAACAATTTATTCAAAACAGACCTGGAGCAACGAAATCTATCCATCTAATCCACAGTCAATCAATTGAAGATGAACTATTAAGGCATGTCTCCCTAATCCACCCTGACATGAATATATAGCAGATTGGGTGGACTACATTATAAACCACTGCGATGCAATTCCCAATAACATTATGTGGCCATTAGAATTAAAATATGCTAACAGGTCCAAAGCATAACTGTCGATCTGAGCATAGTTGAATTAAAGTATATGATGATACAGTCATAAATAAAATCAGCATAGACATACACAATTCATATTTTACTTAATTAGCATACAGGGATAGGTGCTAACCATTTTTACAGGGACACAACAATATGCTTATATATCAAAGTAGAGAATAAATTCCTTCAACTGGTTCCTTGTCCAACATGAGCAGCGATAGATTGTGTGTTCCATATGTACATGCAAAATGAGGACAAAGCAATGGCCATGACATTATATATGACAGTAGTGAAACAACACTCATAACACATCCTGACACCAACAATAACAATATATATGACTGTAGTGAAACAATTAACACTCACCACAAAGAATAAGACAGTCTAATTATCACTACAATAAAGCATTGTAGAATTAAAGTATGCTAACATCCGTTATGCTTTTCATGAATTTACAGTGCAAAAATTATAGCAGCAGGAACATGAAAATGAATTTCAACATTTCATATAACTTCATCTGTTAGCAACAATTAATTCAAAACAGACTAGGAGCAACGAAATCTATCCATCAAATCCACAGTAAATCAATTGAAGATGAACTATTAAGGCATGTCTCCCTAATCCACCCTAACACGCATATATAGGAGATTGGGTGGACTACATTATCAACCACTGCGATGCAATTCCCAATGACATTATATGGCCATAAGAATTAAAATATGCTAACAGGTCCAAAGCATAACTGTCGATCTGAGCATAGTTGAATTAAAGTATATATGCTGATATAGTCATAAACAAAATCAGCATACACAATTCATATTTTACTTCATTAGCATACAGGGATAGGTGCTAACCATTTTGACAGGGACACAACAATATGCTTATATATCAAAGCAGAGAATAAATTTCTTCAACTGGTTCCTTGTCCAACTTGAGCAGCGATAGATTGTGTGTTCGATATGTACATGCAACAGGAGGATAAAGCAATGGTCATGACATTATATATGACAGTAGTGAAACAACACTCACAACACATCATGACACCAACAATAACAATATATATGAAAGTAGTGAAACAATTAACACTCACCACAAAGCATAAGACAGTCTAGTTATCACTACATTCAAAGCATAGAAAAAAATTATAGTATGCTAACATCCTTTATGCTTTTCGTGAATTTACAGTGCAAAAATTATTGCAACAGGAACATGAATTTGTTCAACATTTCATATAACTTCATCTGTTAGCAACAATTTATTTAAAACAGACTTGGAGCAACGAAATCTATCCATCTAATCCACAGTCAATCAATTGAAGATGAACTATTAAGGCATGTCTCCCTAATCCACCCTGACATGAATATATAGCAGATTGGGTGGACTACATTATAAACCACTGCGATGCAATTCCCAATAACATTATGTGGCCATTAGAATTAAAATATGCTAACAGGTCCAAAGCATAACTGTCGATCTGAGCATAGTTGAATTAAAGTATATGATGATACAGTCATAAATAAAATCAGCATAGACATACACAATTCATATTTTACTTAATTAGCATACAGGGATAGGTGCTAACCATTTTTACAGGGACACAACAATATGCTTATATATCAAAACAGATAATAAATTCCTTCAACTGGTTCCTTGTCCAACTTGAGCAGCGATAGATTGTGTGTTCGATATGTACATGCAACAGGAGGATAAAACAATGGTCATGACATTATATATGACAGTAGCGAAACAACACTCGCAACACATCATGACACCAACAATAACAATATATATGACAGTAGTGAAACAATTAACACTCACCACAAAGCATAACACAGTCTAGTTATCACTACATTCAAAGCATAACAGAATTAAAGTATGCTGACATCTTTTATGCTTTTCATGAATTTACAGTGCAAAAGTTATAGCAGCAGGAACATGAAAATGAATTTCAACATTTCATATATCTTCATCTGTTAGCAACAATTTATTCAAAACAAATTTGGAGCAACAAAATCCATCCATCAAATCCACAGTTAATCAATTGAAGATGAACTATTAAGGCATGTCTCCCTAATCCACCCTGACATGAATATATAGCAGATTGGGTGGACTACATTATAAACCACTGCGATGCAATTCCCAATAACATTATGTGGCCATTACAATTAAAATATGCTAATAGGTCCAAAGCATAACTGTCGATCTGAGCATAGCTGAATTAAAGTATATGCTGATACAGTCATAAATAAAATCAGCATAGACATACACAGTTCAATTTTTACTTAATTAGCATACAGGGATAGGTGCTAAGCATTTTGACAGGGACACAACAATATGCTTATATATCAAAGCAGAGAATAAATTCCTTCAACTGGTTCCTTGTCCAACTTGAGCAGCGATAGATTGTGTGTTCGATATGTACATGCAACAGGAGGATAAAGCAATGGTGATGACATTATATATGACAGTAGTAAAACAACACTCACAACACATCATGACACCAACAATAACAATATATATGAAAGTATTGAAACAATTAACACTCACCGCAAAGCATAAGACAGTCTAGTTATCACTACATTCAAAGCATAGCAGAATTATAGTATGCTAACATCCTTTATGCTTTTCATGAATTTACAGTGCAAAAATTATTGCAACAGGAACATGAATTTGAATTTCAACATTTCATATAACTTCATCTGTTAGCAACAATTTATTCAAAACAAACTTGGAGCAACAAAATCCATCCATCAAATCCACAGTTAATCAATTGAAGATAAACTATTAAGTCATGTCTCCCTAATACACCCTGACATGAATATATAGCAGATTGGGTGGACTACATTATAAACCACTGCGATGAATTCGCAATGACATTATGTGGCCATTAGAAATAAAATATGCTAACAGGTCCAAAGCATAACTGTCGATCTGAGCATAGCTGAATTAAAGTATATGCTGACACAATCGTAAATAAAATTAGCATAGACATACACAATTCATTTTTTACTTAATTAGCATACAGGGATAGGTGCTAACCATTTTGACAGGGACACAACAATATGCTTATATATCAAAGGAGAGAATAAATTCCTTCAACTGGTTCCTTGTCCAACTTTACCAGCGATAGATTGTGTGTTCCATATGTACATGCAACAGGAGGATAAAGCAATGGTCATGACATTATATATGACAGTAGTGAAACAACACTCATAACACATCATGACACCAACAATACAATGTATATGACAGTAGTTAAACAATTAACACTCACCACAAAGCATAAGATAGTCTAGTTATTACTACATTCAAAGTATAGCAGAATTAAAGTATGCTAACATCCTGTATGCTTTTCATGAATTTACAGTGCAAAAATTATAGCAGCAGGAACATGAAAATGAATTTAAACATCATATAATTTCATCTGTTAGCAACAATTTATTCAAAACAGACTTGGAGAAACAAAATCCATCCATCAAAACCACAGTCAATCAATTAAAGATGAACTATTAAGGCATGTCTCCCTAATCCACCTTGACATGAATATATAGCAGATTGGGGGACTGCATTATAAACCACTGTGATGCAATTCTCATCGACATTTTGTGGCCATCGGAATTAAAGTATACTAACAGGTCCAAAGCAAAATTGTCGATCTGAGCATAGCAAAATTAAAGTATATGCTAAGAGGTCCAAAGCAAAACTGTCGATCTGGTACATTCAGAGCATAGCAGAATTAAAGTATTCTAACAGGTCCAAAGCATAAGTGTCGATCTGGTATATTCCGAGCATAGCAGAATTAGAGTATTGTAGTACAAAAATTATACGGCCAGGAACATGAAAATGAATTTCAACATTTCATATAACTTCATCTGTTAGCAACAATTTATTCAAAACAAACTTGGAGCAACAAAATCCATCCATCAAATCCACAGTTAATCAATTGAAGATAAGCTATTAAGGCATGTCTCCCTAATGCACCCTTACATGAATATATAGCAGATTGGGTAGACTACATTATAAACCACTGCGATCTATTCCCAATGACATTATGTGGCCATTAGAATAAAAATATGCTAACAGGTCCAAAGCATAACTGTCGATCTGAGCATAGCTGAATTAAAGTATATGCTGATACAGTCATAAATAAAATCAGCATAGACATACACAGTTCAATTTTTACTTAATTAGCATACAGGGATAGGTGCTAAGCATTTTGACAGTGACACAACAATATGCTTATATATCAAAGCAGAGAATAAATTCCTTGAACTGGTTCCTTGTCCAACTTGACCAGCGATAGATTGTGTGTTCCATATGTACATGCAACAGGAGTATAAAGCAATGGTCATGACATTATATATGACAGAAGTGAAATAACACTCACAACACATCATGACACTAATAATAACAATATATATGAAAGTAGTGAAACAATTAACACTCACCACAAAGCATAACACAGTCTAGTTATCACTACATTCAAAGCATAACAGAATTAAAGTATGCTAACAGGTCCAAAGCATAAGTGTCGATCTGGGACATTCCGAGGATAGAAGAATTAGAGTATGCTAATACAAAAATTATACGGCCAGGAACATGAAAAATGAATTTCAACATTTCATATAACTTCATCTGTTAGCAACAATTTATTCAAAACAAACTTGGAGCAACAAAATCCATCCATCAAATCCACAGTTAATCAATTGAAGATAAACTATTAAGTCATGTCTCCCTAATCCACCCTGACATGAATATATAGCAGATTGGGTGGACTACATTATAAACCACTGCGATGAATTCCCAATGACATTATGTGGCCATTAGAATTAAAATATGCTAACAGGTCCAAAGCATAACTGTCGATCTGAGCATAGCTGAATTAAAGTATATGCTGACACAATCGTAAATAAAATTAGCATAGACCTACACAGTTCATTTTTTACTTAATTAGCATACAGGGATAGGTGCTAACCATTTTGACAGGGACACAACAATATGCTTATATATCAAAGAAGAGAATAAATTCCTTCAACTGGCTCCTTGTCCAACTTTACCAGCGATAGATTGTGTGTTCCATACGTACATGCAACAGGAAGATAAAGCAATGGTCATGACATTATATATGACAGTAGTGAAACAACACTCATAACACATCATGACACCAACAATAACAATGTATATTACAGTAGTTAAACAATTAACACTCACCACAAAGCATAAGATAGTCTAGTTATTACTACATTCAAAGTATAGCAAAATTGAAGTATGCTAACATCCTTTATGCTTTTCATGAATTTACAGTGAAAAAATTATAGCAGCAGGAACATGAAAATGAATGTCAACATTTCATATAACTTATCTGTTAGCAACAATTCATTCAAAACAGACTTGGAGCAACGAAATCCATCCATCAAATCCACAAGCAATCAATTGAAGATGAACTATTAAGGCATGTCTCTCTAATCCACCCTGACATGAATATATAGCAGATTGGGTATACTACATTATAAACCACTGCGATCTATTCCCAATGACATTATGTGGCCATTAGAATAAAAATATGCTAACAGGTCCAAAACATAACTGTCGATCTGAGCATAGCTGAATTAAAGTATATGCTGATACAATCGTAAATAAAATTAGCATAAACATACACAGTTCATTTTTTACTTAATTAGCATACAGGGATAGGTGCTAACCATTTTGACAGGGACACATCAATATACTTATATATCAAAGCAGAGAAAAAATTCCTTCAACTGGTTCCTTGTCCAACTTGAGCAGCGATAGATTGTGTGTTCCATATGTACATGCAATAGTTGGATAAAGCAATGGTCATGACATTATATATGACACTAGTGAAAAAACCCTCATAACACATCATGACAGCAACAATAACAATGTATATGACAGTAGTGAAACAATTAACACTCACCACAAAGCATAAGACAGTCTAGATATCACTACATTCAAAGCATAGCAGAATTAAAGTATGCTAACATCCTTTATGCTTTTCATGAATTTACAGTGCAAAAATTATAGCAGTAGGAACATGAAAAATGAATTTCAACATCATATAACTACATCGATTAGCAACAATGTATTCAAAACCGACATGGAGCAACAAAATCTATCCATCAAATCCACAGTCAATCAATTGAAGATGAACTATTAAGGCATGTCTCCCTAATCCACCTTGACATGAATATATAGCAGATTGGGTGGACTACATTATAAACCATTGTGATGGAATTCTCATTGACATTTTGTGGCCATCAGAATTAAAGTATGCTAACAGGTCCAAAGCATAACTGTCGATCTGAGCACAGCAGAATTAAAGTATATGCTAACAGGTCCAGAGCATAACTGTCGATCTGGTACATTTAGAGCATAGCAGAATTAAAGTATGCTAACAGGTCTAAAGCATAAGTGTCGATCTGGTACATTCCGAGCATATATAGCAGAATTAAAGTATGCTAATACAAAAATTATAGGGCCATGAACATTAAAATGAATTTAAACATTTCATATAACTTCATCTGTTAGCAACAATTTATTCAAAACCAACTTGGAGCAACAAAATCCATCCATCAAATCCACAGTTAATCAATTGAAGATGAACTATTAAGGCATGTCTCCCTAATCCACCCTGACATGAATATATAGCAGATTGGGCGAAGTACATTATAAACCACTGCGATGCAATTCCCAATGGCATTATGTGGCCTTTAGAATTAAAAGATGCTAACAGGTTCAAAGCATAACTGTCGATCTGAGCATAGCTGAATTAAAGTATATGTTGATACAATCGTAAATAAAATTAGCATAGACATATACAGTTCATTTTTTACTTAATTAGCATACAGGGATAGGTGCTAACCATTTTGACAGGGACACCACAATATGCTTATATCTCAAAGTAGAGAATAAATTTCTTGAACTGGTTCCTTGTCCAACTTGAGCAGCGATAGGTTGTGTGTTCCATATGTACATGCAACAGGAGGATAAAGCAATGGTCATGACATTATATATGACAGTAGTGAAACAACACTCACAACACATCATGACACCAACAATAATAATATATATGATAGTAGTGAAACAATTAACACTCACCACAAAGCATAAGACAGTCTAGTTATCACTACATTCAAAGCATAGAAAAATTAAAGTATGCTAACATCCTTTATGCTTTTCATGAATTTACAGTGAAAAATTATAGCAGCAGGAACATGAAAATGAATGTCAACATTTCATATAACTTATCTGTTAGCAACAATTCATTCAAAACAGACTTGGAGCAACGAAATCCATCCATCAAATCCACAGTCAATCAATTGAAGATGAACTATTAAGGCATGTCTCTCTAATCCACCCTAACATGAATATATAGCAGATTGGGTGGACTAAATTATAAACCACTGCGATGCAATTCCAATGACATTATGTAGCCATTACAATTAAAATATGCTAACAGGTCCAAAGCATAACTGTTGATCTGAGCATAGATGAATTAAAGTATATGATGATACAATTGTAAATAAAATCAGCATAGACATACACAGTTAATTTTTTTTACTTAATTAGCATACAGGGATAGGTGCTAACCATTTTGACAGGGACACTTCAATATGCTTATATATCAAAGCAGAGAATAAATTCCTTCAACTGGTTCCTTGTCCAACTTGAGCAACGATAGATTGTGTGTTCCATATGTACATGCAACAGGAGGATAAAACAATGGTCATGACATTATATATGACATTAGTGAAAAAAACACTCATAACACATCATGACACCAACAATAACAATGTATATGACAGTAGTGAAACAATTAACACTCACCACAAAGCATAAGACAGTCTAGTTATCACTACATTCAAAGCATAGCAGAATTAAAGTATGCTAACATCCTTTATGCTTTTCATGAATTTAAAGTGCAAAGATTATAGCAGCAGGAACATGAAAATGAAGTTCAACATTATATAACTACATCTATTAGCAACAATTTTTACAAAACAGACTTGGAGCAACAAAATCTATCTATCAAATCCACAGTTAATCAATTGAAGATGAACTATTAAGGCATGTCTCCCTAATCCACCTTGACATGAATATATAGAAGATTGGGTGGACTACATTATAAACCATTGTGATGGAATTCTCATTGACATTTTGTGGCCATCAGAATTAAAGTATGCTAACAGGTGCAAAGCATAACTATCGATCTGGTACATTTAGAGCATAGCAGAATTAAAGTATGCTAACAGGTCCAAAGCATAAGTGTCGATCTGGTACATTCCGAGCATAGCAGAATTAAAGTATGCTAATACAAAAATTATAGGGCCAGGAACATGAAAATGAATTTCAACATTTCATATAACTTCATCTGTTAGCAACAATTTATTCAAAACAAACTTGGAGCAACAAAATCCATCCATCAGATCCACAGTTAATCAATTGAAGATGAACTATTAAGGCATGTCTCCCTAATCCACCCTGACATGAATATATAGCAGGTTGGGTGGACTACAATATAAACCACTGCGATGCAACTCCCAATGGCATTATGTGGCCATTAGAATTAAAATATGCTAACAGGTCCAAAGCATAACTATCGATCTGAGCATAGCTGAATTAAAGTATATGCTGATACAGTCATAAATAAAATCAGCATAGACATACACAGTTCATATTTTACTTAATTAGCATACAGGGATAGGTGCTAACTATTTTCACAGGGACACAACAATATGCTTATATATCAAAGCAGAGAATAAATTCCTTTAACTGGTTCTTTGTCCAACTTGAGCAGCGATAGATTGTGTGTTCGATATGTACATGCAACAGGAGGATAAAGCAATGGTCATGACATTATATATGAAAGAAGCGAAACAACACTCAAAACACATCATGATACCGACAATAACAATATATATGACAGTAGTGAAACAATTAACACTCACAACAAAGCATAAGACAGTCTAGTTATCACTACATTCAAAGCATAGCAGAATTAAAGTACGCTAACATCCTTTATGGTTTTCATGAATTTACAGTGCAAAAATTATAGCAGCAGGAACATGAAAATGAATTTCAACATCATATAACTACATCTATTAGCAACAATTTTTACAAAACAGACTTGGAGCAACAAAATCTATCCATCAAATCCACAGTTAATCAATTGAAGATGAACTATTAAGGCATGTCTCCCTTATCCACCTTGACATGAATATATAGAAGATTGGGTGGACTACATTATAAACCATTGTGATGGAATTCTCATTGACATTTTGTGGCCATCAGAATTAAAGTATGCTAACAGGTTCAAAGCATAACTGTTGATCTGAGCATAGCAGAATTAAAGTATATGCTAACAGGTGCAAAGCATAACTATCGATCTGGTACATTTAGAGCATAGCAGAATTAAAGTATGCTAACAGGTCCAAAGCATAAGTGTCGATCTGGTACATTCCGAGCATAGCAGAATTAAAGTATGCTAATACAAAAATTATAGGGCCAGGAACATGAAAATGAATTTCAACATTTCATATAACTTCATCTGTTAGCAACAATTTATTCAAAACAAACTTGGAGCAACAAAATCCATCCATCAGATCCACAGTTAATCAATTGAAGATGAACTATTAAGGCATGTCTCCCTAATCCACCCTGACATGAATATATAGCAGATTGGGTGGACTACAATATAAACCACTGCGATGCAACTCCCAATGGCATTATGTGGCCATTAGAATTAAAATATGCTAACAGGTCCAAAGCATAACTATCGATCTGAGCATAGCTGAATTAAAGTATATGCTGATACAGTCATAAATAAAATCAGCATAGACATACACAGTTCATATTTTACTTAATTAGCATACAGGGATAGGTGCTAACTATTTTCACAGGGACACAACAATATGCTTATATATCAAAGCAGAGAATAAATTTCTTCAACTGGTTCCTTGTCCAACTTGAGCTGCGTTGGATTGTGTGTTCCATATGTACATACAACAGGAGGATAAAGCAATGGTCATGACATTATATATGACAGTAGTGAAACAACACACACAACACATCATGACACCAACAATAACAACATATATGACTATAGTGAAACAATTAACACTCACAACAAAGCATAAGACAGTCTAGTTATCAATACATTCAAAGCATTGCAGAATTAAAGTATGCTAACATCCTTTATGCTTTTCATGAATTTACAGTGCAAAAATTATAGCAGCAGGAATATGAAAATGAATTTCAACATTTCATATAACTTCATCTGTTAGCAACAATTTATTCAAAACAAACATGGAGCAACAAAATCCATCCATCAAATCCACAGTCAATCAATTGAAGATGAACTATTAAGGCATGTCTCCATAATGCACCTTGACATGAATACATAGCAAATTGGGTGGACTACATTATAAACCACTGCGATGCAATTCCCAATGACATTATGTGACCATCAGAATTAAAGTATGATAACAGGCCCAAAGCATAATTGTCGATCTGAGCATAGCAGAATTAAAGTATATGCTGATACAGTCGTAAATAAAATCGGCATAGACATACACAGTTCATATTTTACTTAATTAGCATACAGGATAGGTGCTATCCATTTTCATAGGGACACAACAATATGCTTATATATCAAAGCAGAGAATAAATTCCTTCAACTGGTTCCTTGTCCAACTTGAGCTGCGTTGGATTGTGTGTTCCATATTTACATGCAACAGGAGGATTAAGCAATGGTCATGACATTATATATGACAGTAGTGAAACAACACTCACAACACATCATGACACCAACAATAACAATATATATGATAGTAGTGAAACAATTAACACTCACCACAAAGCATAAGACAGTCTAGTTATCACTACATTCAAAGCATAGCAGAATTAAAGTATGCTAACATCCTTTATGATTTTCATGAATTTGCAGTGCAAAAATTATAGCAGCAGGAACATGAAAATGAATTTCAACATCATATAACTTCATGTGTTAGCAACAATTTATTCAAAACAGACTTGGAGAAACAAAATCCATCCATCAAATCCACAGTCAATCAATTTAAGATGAACTATTAAGGCATGCCTTCCTAATCCACCTTGACATGAATATATAGCAGATTGGGTGGACTACATTATAAAACACTGTGATGCAATTCCCAATGACATTTTGTGGCCATCAGAATTAAAGTATGCTAACAGGTCCAAAGCATAACTGTTGATCTGAGCATAGCAGAATTAAAGTATATGCTAACAGGTCCAAAGCATAACTGTCGATCTGGTACATTTAGAGCATAGCAGAATTAAAGAATGCTTACAGGTCCAAAGCATAAGTGTCAATCTGGTACATTCCGATCATAGCAGAATTAGAGTATGCTAATACAAAAATTATAGGGCCAGGAACATAAATGAATTTCAACATTTCATATAACTTCATCTGTTAGCAACAATTTGTTCAAAACAAACATGGAGCAACAAAATCCATCCATCAAATCCATAGTTAATCAATTGAAGATGAACTATTAAGGCATGTCTCCCTAATCCACCCTGACATGAATATATAGCAAATTGGGTGGAATACATTATAAACCACTGCGATGCAATTCCCAATGGCATTATGTGGCCATTAGAATTAAAATATGCCAACAGGTCCAAATCATAACTGTCGATCTGAGCATAGCTGAATTAAAGTATATGCTAATATAGTCATAAATAAAATCAGTATAGACATACACAGTTCATATTTTACTTAATTAGCATACAGGGATAGGTGCTAACCATTTTGACAAGGACACAACTATATGCTTATATATCAAAGCAGAGAATAAATTCCTTCAACTGGTTCCTTGTCCAACTTGAGCAGCGATAGATTGTGTGTTCCATATGTACATGCAACAGGAGGATAAAGCAATGGTCATGATATTATATATGATAGTAGTGAAACAACACTCACAACACATCATGACACCAACAATAACAATATATATGACAGTAGTGAAACAATTAACACTCACAACAAAGCATAAGACAGTCTAGTTATCACTACATTCAAAGCCTAGCAGAATTAAAGTATGCTAACATCCTTTATGCTTTTCACGAATTTACAGTGCAAAAATTATAGGAGTAGGAACATGAAAATGAATTTCAACATTTCATATAACTTCATCTGTTAGCAACAATTTATTCAAACCAGACTTGGAGCAACAAAATCCATCCATCAAATCCACAGTCAATCAATTGAGGATGAACTATTAAGGCATGTCTCCGTAATCCACCTTGACATGAATATATAGCAGATTGGGTGGACTACATTATAAACCACTGCGATGCAATTCCCAATGACATTTTGTGGCCATCAGAATTAAATTATGCTAACAGGCCCAAAGCATAATTGTCGATCTGAGCATAGAAGAATTAAAGTATATGCTAACAGGTCCAAAGCATAACTGTCGATCTGGTACACTCAGAGCATAGCAAAATTAAAGTATGCTAACATCCTCGATGCTTTTCATGAATTTACGGTGCAAAAACGGTAGCATCAGGAACATGAAAATGAATTTCAACAGTTCATGAAAACTCATATGCATTTGAAAACGTAACAAAACCTTGTGTTCACCTTAAGCTTATGAAATGTAAAGTTCCATCACTAATGGTTGTGTAAAACAAATATTATTTGCATGTTGTACTTACAAAGAACAAAATAAGACATATAAACATCAAGACATATAAACATCACTCAACAAACGGAATGTACACTAAAAATTGAAATTAATGAATAGATGGTGATTTTAGAAAAAAAAATAGAAAAGAAGTATCAAAATTGGACTAAAAACAACGAAGAAGTACTTGTTACAACATTTGGTTGCAGATTAAAAGGAGAAATGAGAACTGTTCTTCATTTGAATAGAACTGGCCCCCACAGTCATTTGAATAGAACAAAGGAGAAAGCAGAGGGCACCGCCGACATCCCGATAAAATCAAATCCGCATTCAGTAATATTGATGCTTGCGCCTACATCCCAATGTTCATCCTGCTGACGGCGTACTCCACAACGGGGCGGAATTTATGCGTCCAGAGGTCGAACTCATGACGGATGCGACACTCGGTGCTGTAGTAGTGGATGATCTCTTTGGTATCCGACCCGTAGAGCCTACATCCCGCTTCCCAAATGCAGATGTGGGGATTTTGGATAGGCAGCAACGGAATGTCGTCGTCTTCATCGCCTTCATCAAGACAGTACAACCACGCAATGTTGTCGAGATCCTGCTTGACGACGTAGCGCAGCCGCCGCAGGTTGTGGTTCTTCCACCGGCCGTCAGGGGGTGACGGGCCGCCGCTGATTTCCTGGAGTAGTGCCATGGCTTCGGGGTCTGTAGAGTTGCAACGGTACTTCAGCATCGCTAAAAAGTACTTGGCACCGGAGTCTTCAGCAGCGGCGGCATCTCTGATGAGCTTCAGACCCTTATCGGGGTTCCGCCGCCTCATCAACCTCACCATCCCCTCGAAGCACAATGCCTCCGGATGATTGGACTCGCGGAAGCGCCGCTCAAAGAACGACCGGACGTAGCAATTCTTGCATGCCTCACGATGATCACGCAGCGACACGTGCAGTAGTACCTCATTGGAGTTGCAGATGCGCTGGAAGGTGCCACAGATTTTATTGTGAAGGTTTAGAAATTGGAAAACGGGCACATCCTTGATGGAGTGGATGATGATCTTGGTGATAAGTTCATCTGGCAGCAGCAGCATCAAGCACACTGCGGCGGCCATCAAGGAGAATGGACGAAATAGCACAGCGACGGGGTTTGGAATTTGAATGGCGACGAGGGTTGAAGTTGGCGGCGATGAGGGATGAAGTTGGCAAAGAGGATTGAAGTTGAAGAGAGATGAAGTTGGCGACTAGGATTGAAGTTGAAGGATGCGATGAGCTCGAGGGTTGAAGGTTGAAGATGGCACCTCGGCCATGTCGTAATAAAACAATAAATGGAAAATGAAAAGGCGCCGCAGTTTGGCTGCTGCCGTTGACAAGTGGGCCCAACATCATTGCCCTGCCCCTTCTCCTTCCGGCTTAAGTGAAAGGCGACGAGTGGCTTCGCGCCCGAGACGGAGCTCGATGCGCAATCGAGTGGCACGTACTGGTAGTAATGGAGTAGTGGGTGGGGGCAGAGGCGCCTGACGGTTCCGCGTCTTGTCAATAACTCCCTCGCCCAGTCGCCCTCCCCTGCTTTCTCCCCTGCTTCTTCCATAATATTATCATCTTTTTCTTCACTTCTTCATCCTCCTCACAATTCACCACTACAAATGTTCGGTCACCGAGAGAAGGAGGAGATGGCGTCGAGGAGCCCACCGCCGTCGAAGCGGGGACGAAGGAGGACGACGACGACAAAAGCCGCCGTCGGAAGATGTTGGAGAAGGGGAAGGAGCCGGCGGTCAAGGACACCGATGAGGAACCGCTCTTCGATGACAATAAGTTCGCCGCTGAGCTACTCAGGAGCACCTTCAGAAAGCTTGAAGGTGTTGGCGAGGCCTTCAACATCAAGGTGCATCATGATGCGTACAAGGACCCGACCTTGAAGGGTCTCGCCTTCAGGATCTACGGGTTGGCTGAGAAGCTCAAGAACATCCCCGTGGTCAAGCGGGCTGCCCGCCGCCACTTCTTCTTCGACGACGGCAGCTCCGACGGCGACGACGGCAGCCACAGTGATGACGGCAACCAAGGCGGCGACGGCGGGACTCTGACTAATTGATAGACTCTTCTACCAATTAGTAACAATAATGTCTGTATGCTTTTTGTGTCTTCGTCCGGTTCTTGGACATGAACTGCTTAGTTTGTCTGTCGATCACGAACTGCTTAGTTAACTAGCTTGGTTGTTAGATATTGTATGTCATGAACTCGATCTCATATACGCAAGATTAACTGGAGATCTGTAGTGATGAATTAGATCTACTAACGCTGACTCGTGGGCCAGTGTCATTGGCGACGATGGTTAGTGAACCCGGATCGCATTTGTTGGCAGTTGGGTCCGGGCGGGCAGGCAACTGTTATCTTTTTTATATTGGCTGCTGATGCTGACGCGTGGGCCGGTCACAATTTTTTTGGAATGAAACTTTCTTCCCTGAATTATTAGAGCCTATAAAACAGCACCTAAAAAATCATAAAAATGCGAACAATTCGTATTTGGACATCCAGTATTTGAATAAAATATCAACAGTGAAACTTGTGTGCCCAAAATTCATATATTTCGTTTTTACACCCCATGGTAATTATATAATAATTCTAATAACATCAAATTTGCTCTAAAAATCTACAAATTTACTTGGCAACATAATTTGGGTACCTAAACTTGTGTTCGAAATTTCAAGTGGTTTAGATGAAGGAATAATATACTTGTGTACAAATGTCTTCATCTCTCACATAGTTTCCTAGAATGTTTGCTTGAACATTGAAGTTTTCCACACTTTGCAATATGTTCGAACTCATATGCATTTGAAAACTTAACAAAACCTTGTGTTAACCTTATTATTTGTAAAGTTCCATCACTAATGATTGTGTAAAACAAATATTATTTGTATGTTGTACTTACAAAGAACAAAATAAGGCATATAAACATCACTCAACAAACAGAATGTACACTAAACAATGAACTTAATGAATATACAGTGATTTTAGAAAAATTTAGAAAAAAAGTATTAAATTTGGACTAATAACGACGAAGAAATACTTGTTACAACATTTGATTGCAGATTAAAAGGAGAAATGGGAACTATTCTTCATTTGAATAGAACTGCGCCCCATAGTCATTAGCGACGCGGGGCTAATAACCCGCGTCGGATTTGCTGCTCTCCCAAAATTTTACACAGATAATTCAAGCATCATACAAAAGTTAATCTACTACTACTGATTTCCTATCCTTTGTGCGAACTTCATCATTTCGCAGTGCAGCCTACAGTCTTCGCTGCAAAATAGAGAAATTCGAAGCCATCCTTTTTCCATGCCACAGCTGCCGCTGGTGCCTGCACACGGCTAATCGCCGCGCACCTATGCCGGAGGTGGCAACGGTTCACCCCAAATGCGCCAAGTCGAGTAGTGGAGCGCACGCGCGGCCTTCTCGCACAAAGGCAGACATCCCTCGTTGCTCAGCTATCTCGACGACGTCGTACTGCCACCGCCCGCGACTTCCTCATGTACCCCTTCGCGGTGTCGGCGGCGGCGGCACCGCCATTCTCTGTAGAGCAAGATGGCGTATAGATAGGCTGCCGCATTGTGCCCACCCTCGGCTACGCGCCAGATATCATTGTATCCCCTGTGTTCGATGAAGAAGGCTTTGATTTCGGAGAGGAAACAAGCCTCTGAATTCCTGAGACCGCTTAGCATAGCAAGGAATGCTTTGTATGCGGTGCGGTTCCACACCCAAGAAATCTCATCTCGTATCCCCTCTATCGACAAACGTTGGCCGACGTCGCCGTGGCCGCACATGCGGTGCATGGTCGAGCAAGTACCGCGTAGGCTGCGGGGGTCAGCCAAGGGCCGCTCCGAGGTCGCACCGACGCGCACTGCAATCTCAATGCGGAGATCTTGAGGGAGGCCCAGTAGCAGCGATGACGGCTGGTGCCGCGTGCTTCTTCCCAACATGCTATCCATCTCCGGCTGGAAATGGTGACGGTGAGGAGTAGGCAGTTGCTGTTTTTTGCGGGCAGAGATGAAGGGGCAAGGGATCTAATTGTTTTGGAAGGAGAAGATACAAGAGATTTGTTTCCAAACACGGTTTAAGTATGCAATGGAGAAGACGTTTCATTACCTCGAGTATCATTTAATTCTCCATTGGAAACGGCGTTTGGCTAAACCGCGTAGAGACGATGTTTCGTTACCCCGCGTATCATTTAATTCTACATTGGAATTACTAACTCTGCAACTCTGCTCTCAGCCATTGACTGGCAACAGTTTCGCCATTGACCATCTTGGTACGGAACCTCTTCCCGTTTACTGTGCTCTTGATCTTATCCCTTCGTCTCTTTTTTTGGAGATGATGACTACATTGGATGTTTGGATGGAGGTGTTAGTGTTACACCAAAACTAACACTTTTGAGCCAAACACATGTGTTAATTTGGAGGCGTTAAAAACTACCACTAACAGTGACACTAACATCTACCATCCAAACATGGCCATTGCAAACGATGTTTGCTTACTCCGCCTATCATTTAATTCTACATTGGAATCACTATACCTCTGTAGCTCTGCTCTCGGCCATTGACTAGCAATAGTTTCTCGGCCGTCTTTACCCTCTTGGGAACCTTCCCGGCCATTCTTGTGCTCTTGATCTTATCCCTTCCTTGTTTTTTCTATAAAAAGGCACCGACGCCTATCGGTCCTCCTCACTTCAAGTTGCGTCCTTCTTCTCTAGTAGATCTAGATCTAGCTATATGGTTCCTTGTTCTGATACAATAAAGTGAGTCACTTGCTTCCTTCTTCTCTAGATCTAGATCTAGATATGGCGCAGAGAATAGATCTTGTAGGGCGCAAACTTTTGCTTTTCTCTCTTCTTCCTCCTCCTCGATCTCTCAGTTGCTAGAAGAATTCTTGTGATTGGGGGTGATTGGGTTGCTCATCTCTCGGACACGGCTGCCAGAAAAATCCTTGTGACGTACCCCTTCCATGTAGCCGTGTCTGGGAAGGTAGCCCAGAACCTCCTGGCATCAAGATGTACAAGCCAACGGAAAGCTTGCTACAACATCTCCGTCACACTTGGGCTTCCTTTTGCTTTCCCCTTCTCCTCCAGGAGGAGGGATTTTTTAAGGGATATGTTTCCACCCTCTTTGTATCTTTCTCTTGTGTTCACTTGTAAGATGAGGAAGCAGCCAGAATCTGGATGGAGCATATCTCATTATTTTTCCTTGTAAGATGAGCACAATTATGGAAAGCAAGATCGATGTGTGTGTGATTTTGCATATCTCGTCATTAAGATATGGCCGCATTGTAACCTTGTTCTGATGTATCAATGATGACTGTAATTTGTGTGTGTGTGTGATTTTGCATCTCAAGAGACATGCTTTTTTGATTATCTCTGTGCAGTACAATTTTTTGTATGATTTACCCACTCAATTGCAAAGCTTGTGATTATCTCAATAGTTTGGCAAATAAACTTGTTTCTCTCAGGATTCCTGATCTAGATTTGGCAAGTGAAATTATGCCAGATTGTTGGAGATGAACTCTTTTTTACTTGGCATATCTTTTTAGAAGTTGGCAAAGCACAAGATTTACCAAGTAAAATTTGGCGAACTCTTGGAGATGCTCTAATCCATGTCTCTTTTGATGTAATCTGTTCGTGATTTTGCATATCTTCTGGCCCATAACAAAAGCGACGCTGGTTCGTTAGTCCTCGTCTCTTGCCCCTAACAAAGGTGACATTGGTTCGTTAGTCCTCGTCTCTTGCATGTAACAAAGGAGACACTGGTTCGTTAGTCCTCATCTCTTGCCTGTAGCAATGGCGACGCGGGTTCGTTAATCCTCGTCTCTTGCCCATTACTGAACTGAAGCAGAATATAAATAGAGTATATATAGTATCTTTGGCATAATATATTACAAGAAGGATTCAAATTCCACCACATCACATATATTACAAAAAGGATTGAAATTCCACCAATACATCGCATCCTTTATATTACAAAATGGATTCCATTTGCACCAATAGACACATCCTCCGGCATTACAAAAAGTATTCAACAAAAATCAGGCTTGCCTTTTCTTCCTTGATTTCTGTATATGAATTTTTTCACTATGGTCACTTCGCAAGTACGGTGTTTTGTTAGTTCTGAAGAGTTGGGGCTTGTATGAAGTGTCAAAGGATGGAGAGTCATTTACGTGTATGCCATTAAGAAAGTTGCTAGTTACGTGTATGCCATGAAAAAGTTTCCAAGCACGTGTATGCCACGCACCCGAAGTTCGTTGACGTACATGCCATTTTGGCTGGATGGAGAGTTAACAGAGGTGGTAGAGGGTGTGTAAAGGCAGTTTTGCCCTTATGTGCAATAAAGGGTTTAAAAAAATCAGAAAAGTGAAAAAATCGAAATAATGTAAATAATTCGATAAAAATAAGAAATAATTTCAAAAAATCGTAAAAAGTCAGAAAAGTGGAAATAAATTATAGAAATGATTAAAAAATCAAAAAAGCGGAAATAAATTATAAAACTGATTTAAAAATCGTAAAAAAATAGAAAAGTGGAAATAATTTTTTAAATGCTTAAAAAATCTAGGAAAATCGAGAGAAATGCTAGAAAAATGTAAATAAATGTGGAACAAATTAGAAAAGGGTTGCAAAAAAAAGAAAAAATTAGACATTAATTTTTAAAAAAAGGAAAAATAGGTGCATGACCATTGCATACAATCAAATGTACATATCACATGGAAAAAAATAAGGGATGACCATTGCATACTAACAAGTTCATATCACCAACATTTAAACAGATGAGTTCACTAGTTTTCATCACACTTAGTCCACACATAGACATCACACTTAGTCCACACATAGAAAGTACAGTTCACTAGTTTGCATGACATCACACCAAACCATACATGTCTCAAATTACATCAAAAGTAATAGTTCCTCCGCATAATTTATTCAAGCTGGAGTTTCTTCTTACTTCTGGTATTAGAAGCTGGGCTGGATGGGTTGACCACTTCAATAGGAGCCCTCCTTGGTGTACACTTCTTCATGATGGCTTGCTTCTGCCTTGGTGTAGAGACTTCATAGGATGCAATTTCTTCATGAACAGCAGGAGGGTGCTCAATTTGGAGAGGAAAGGGGTCATTGGATCCATGTCCACTTCCAGACCTTGTGTGAAAAAAAGATCAGTTAGGTTGTAGGTTATAAATGACAAGATCAGCTAGGTTGAATGACAACATCAACTAGGTTGAATGACAAAATCAGCTAGGTTGAATGACAAAATCAGCTAGGTTGAATGACAAAATCAGCTAGGTTAAATGACAAAATCAGATAGGTTAAATGAAAAAATCAGCTAGGTTGTAGATTGTAAAGGACTAGATGTAGAAAAGTGAAAGATCAACCTGCTAGTACTTGTTGTTGGTGGTGGCCCCCTTTTTCTTTGCACCTTTTTTCACTCTCTTTGCCTTATGTGTAGCATTGGCCACCGCCTCATTGTATGGAAATACCATGCCTAATCTAGTAGTGGGCACAACAATGCTAGTCACTGTGCTAGTGGAAGATGCTTTCTTCTGCCTTTTCTTTGGTGGACCCCTGAAATAAATTATGGAACATTGTTATTTTGCATAGCTAAACAAGAAGTGTTGTCATTGTGTAGCTGTGTCTACAAAGTCTACCTCTCAGCCTCAAATGCAGCTATGTCATCTGGATTGCCATTCTTACATGTGTACCAATGGTGTCCTAACTGATGGCATATTGGGCATTGATGTTGTCTTTTGCCAGTACCTTCCTCATTGCCTGATTTCTTCCTACTACTGCCTCCCTCCAAAGCTGATTTCATCCTGTTCTTCCTCCTCCCCCCTGCAGTTGACTTAAGCAACGGAGGATGCATGAAGAAGCCATGGGTGGGTTTGGGCCACATGGACTTGTCAGAAATAAAGGGCATAGAACCTGCATATGCAATTTTGAATTTCTCAACTGAATAGCACTCATCTACATAATCTTCAAATTTGGCCCCAGGGATTGATGTGATGTAGGCAATGGCATGTTTGCATGGTATTCCTGACCCTTGCCAAGCTCTGTAGGAACATGTCCTCTCAATTGTATCCACTACAAACCTGAAGCTACTAGCAGAACTTCCCTTAGCACAAACTTCTGCAATGCCATCAGGTGAGCTTGTGATTACTTCAATGTCCAGGTTATAGCTAGCTCCTCTCAACTTCTGCACTATATGAGGCAAGATCTTTCCTTCAAACTATTGGGCAACCCTTCTTCTAAGGTTCCATTTAATTAAGATCTTCTGTCTAATGTTATCCATCAACTCATCCAGATGCATGCCCTTCATATCCTTCACCTGCCAACATAGAAATTCTATTTTGAGCAAACATGGAACAAAATAAGATAATCAATGCAAAGTTAAACAAGGTAATCTTGCCCATTTATTGAATGTATTAGCCAAGTTCTTGGTAACATAATCCACTTTTGATAATGTGGAAAACTGGCTCCTAGTCCACAATTTCTTGTGATTTTCCTGAAGCCATTTCATAGCCTCTGGTTTGGCTGCTGCCATGGCTTGACAATGTTTCTCAAACATGTAAGGGCTCCAAGAATATGCAGATGCCCAGAAGTGATCATCAAAAATCTATCCACTATAGTGTTTCTTGAAATTTTGTGTTAGATGGTACATACACTCTCTATGTTCAGCATCTGGAAAAACTTTACTAACCCCATGCATCACTGGCTGCCCACAATCAGTGCTGAATGTAAGACCAACTGGATTGCCTATAGCTTCTTTCAACCTCTCCATAAACCACTCCCAATTCAGATTTGTTTCTGAGTCAATAACACCAACCGCTAATGGGTACATCCAGTTGTGACCATCAACTGCACAAGCTACACATAACTGACCCCTAAACCTTCCATTCAAAAATGTGCTATCTACTACAAGATATGTCCTACAACCTTGTAGGAAACCATCAACACAAGATTTCAAATCAAAAAACAGCCTATTAAACCTTTTTTTGTTGTTGATGGTGTGATGATCAATTACAACAAAGGATCTAGGACTACTATCCTCTATTTGAGCCTTAAATTTGTACAGGTTGACAAAACTTTCACTCCAAGGTCCATAAATTTTATACATAGCAAGTTGCTTACCTAGATAAACTTTTCTGTAGGTCACATCAATTTTGTGCCTCTCCTTCAACCTTCTTTTCAGCTCTTTGGCACCCACTGTTCCATTTTCCTTCAACCAATCAAGCACTTGGTCACACACCCAATATTGTGTCACTCCTACACAACTGCCTTTCCTTATGTTCCTCTCACAATTCTCATGCTTGTATGGGTTTCTTGTGATTTGCATAAAGAGTGTTAAAAAATCAATGCATAAAGAGTGTTAAAAAATCATTGCATAAAGAGTGTTAAATAATCAATGCATAAAGAGTGTTACAAAAGTTACCTTCACTGTAACTTCATCACTCAAAGTAGCAGTATGAATTCTCCACCTACAACCCACATCCTTGCCACTGCAATACACCCTGTACCGAGATTTATCACACTTTTCAATGTTATATTGTAACTGATAATTGGTAGCATGTGTAGCTAAAGCCAACTTAAAAGCATTCTGATCTGAATACATAGTGCCTACTGCCATAGGAGGATCATTCTTGTCATAGTGTGCATCAGGTTTCTGTGCAAGCTCTCTATCCATTACAATGTCATCTTCCTCTATTTCATCATCAGACAAAGATTCATCATCCTCAACTTCCTCTACTTCATCTCCCTCTACATCATCTAACAATGTGTCTGGTTCAGTTTGACTAGTGGGACTGGGAGGTGCTCGATGTTCAGGACCAATGTCAATATACGAGCATTCATCATCAATACCTGCATGCTCATTCGATGGGTTTGGGTTAGCAAGAAATTCACTATCTGCAAAGATTTAGTAAGGCAAGATTCCCCTATGCTTTGTTGAACTAATTGTCCAGTACCAATTTCCCACTCTGAAATGTCAGGAGGTTCACTACCCAAGCCGGCGTCCATCCTACAGATGAACAATAGCGCATGCTCAGCACATATGCATACATCACATATATGCGAGCAAAGAAGGGATAAACAAGGGAAAATGGAAGATTTTTACCTAGAACACCGGAAGGGGGGCTGTGGCGGCACCGGCCTCAGGGCGCCCGCCGCTGCCCGCCGCGGCGCGCGCGGGTCGTCGGCCGCCCTCGCCCGACCGTGGGCGCGCGGGCCGCCTTCTCGCTCGGCCGCGGCGCGCGCGCCGCCGGCCGCCCTCGCCCGGCCGCGGCCGCGTAGGCCGCCCGCCCGCCCGGCCGCGGCGCGCGCGGCCCCGGCCGTGGGCGCGCCGGCCACCGGCCGCGGGCGCACGGGCGAGGGCCGGCCGCGGGCGCACCGGTGGCGGTTGGCGGGGGTACTCCGGCGACGAGTGCTAGGGTTCGGGAGTTGTAGTTGGCGTCGGCGGCCTCGATTCGTTTACGAAGAGGAGCTCGATTTGTTTCTAGATGGACAGGGGCATAATAGTCATTTCCAAACGCGGGTCCCACATGTTAGATGGGTGGAACCGTTAAGTCCTAACAGAATCCATCCAAAATGGCATGTGTGTCAACGAATTTCGGGTGCATGGCATACAGGTGCTTCCAAACTTTTTTATGGCATGTGCGTAACTGGCAACTTTTTTAATGGCATGTACGTAAATGACTCAAGGATGGAATTTCGTCAAACTGGTTGTAATCCTCCTCCTCAACAACATTTTCAATCCCCACAATCATTTTTTTCCAGGCATAACCACAAACCAGTTCTTCTTTGCAAGGTCAGGTACATAGAACACTTGCTCAACATCGTTGGCGAAGACAAACGGTTCGTTTTTGTAACCAAAGACCCAGAGATCAACACTAACATAACCATATTTGTCCTTGCTCACACCTCTCTTCCCATTGGTGACCCATCTACACCAAAACAAGGCTACCTTCAATCCCACATAATCAAGCTCCCATATCTCCTCTATTTGACCATAATATGTGTCTGTTTCCGTGCCATCATCATCGTCATGATTGTCGTCAACGACGGCCCGTACACGCACACCACTATTTTGATAGACGCTCTTTTTATCCTGGGTCATGGTGTAGAACATGTATCCATTGATACCCATTCCTTCGTATCTTGTAACAGTGAACAGTGGCCCCGCTGCTAGATTCCTTATCTCGTCGGTAATTACAGCATTATTGCTGCATGTCTCGACATAATCTCGGAGCCACCTACTGAAACCTTGCATGTGCATCTTTACAAGCCAAGCCCTACCACAGTTAGGGTTGTCTTCACGTAGTTGTCATTTGTTCTCATTGGCAAACGGTGTAATTAGTTGCAGCTGTTGTATCACGGTGAAATGAGCCTTTTCGAAGGCATCTGCATCAGGAGTGACTGACCTTTTCCCCATGGTCCCAACACCTGAAAGCCTACCTTCATGCCGTGAGCGAGGCACACCAATGTGGTTTTGTGGGTCCATATAATCCATGGCCCACTCCACTGCTTTGATGGTCTCGTAGCCACGAACAATGGCTCCCTCCGGAAATAACCGGTTATGTACCAATAATTTCAGGAATCCATAAAACCTCTCATATGGAAACATCTGATGAAGGTAAGATGGGCCAAGGAACAAGATTTCCCTCGCGAGGTGTGCTGTTAGATGTAGCATGAGATCATAGAATGACGGTGGAAAGGTAGCTTCAAGCAGGCATAGGGTCTCGAAATGCCTCCTCTCCAAGTCCAATAGTTTTTCCTTATCAATCACCTTATGTTCTATTGCATTGAAGAATAAACACAAGCTCATTACCGCATCGCGAACCAGTTCTGTCCTGATACCTCTAAGTGCAACAGGAAGAAGAGCGTCATCAACACATGGCAATCATGAGATTTCATCAAGTTGAAATTCATTTTCATGTCCTTCACTGACACTAGCCTCTTGAAGTTTGATGAGTAGCCTGAAGGTACTTTCAAATCATGCAAAAACTGATAGAATTCTTTTCTCTCTGCCTTTGACAAGGTGGTTGCAGTAACGGGAAGGTTCGTCCCCGTCTCAGTTTCCTCTACATAGAGCTCTGGTCTAATGCCCAGCTCTTTAAGAACCTCCCTTGCATTTTTATGATTTTTTCCTTTGGACTTCTGTTGTAGCATTGTTCCACAAGTAGCTTCACACACATTCTTCTTGACGTGCATGTTGTCAATCGAATGACACAGATCCAACATCAGCCAATACTATAGCTCCCATAGAATTGATTTCTTGTTCCACATTCCTTCTTCTTCTTAACCATCTCGTTCCTTTCTTTTGCCAAGGGTTTTTTCAGTCAGTTTGGGTAGCACCTCGATAGTTTTGATGTCCTTGACTTTCAAGTGGACCAGATCTCCAGTCACATGCAACGACGCCTCTCGATTCTCCCTTTCCCCATTAAACTGACAATCCATAGCCCGGTACGGATGTTTCTTGCTGAGGAAATGAAGGTGCTCCATAATTACGTATTTCTTTGAATGTCTTGGCCATATTGCGCAAGTATCTTCCAAGCAGTGTGGGCAAGCTCCACCTTTCCTTTTACTCTAGACAGAGAGGTTGCACTGAGCCGGGTTGTCGTTGATGGTGGTAAACAACATGCCATGCATTGTGAACTCCTCATGCTTGTACTCATCCCAAACCTCCGGCACACCAGGCTTCCACAATATCTTCACGTCATCAACTAGTGGCCTTAAGTAGACATCAATATGGTCGCCAGGTTGCTTTGGCCCGGAGACCAATATTGTCAGCATTTCTGTTTCTTGCATAGCCAGGGTGGACGCTTTTACAACGACAACACGACAGGCCAGGTGCTATGTGTTGAGCTCTGATTATCGAATGGGTTTACACCATTCGTGCTCATAGCAAACCATATGCTCCTTGCGTCGTCAAACCATGGGAAGTGGGTATTAATGTTACCCCATTGCGATGCATCTGCGGGGTGCCTAAACTTGCCATCTTTCTTATAATTAAGCTCCTTTTGGCCTTCGCCATGCCAATGCAAGAGTTTGGCCTCCTTTCGTGTTATGAACCATTTTCTCAGCCGAGGAATGATGCAAAAAAACCATGCCACCCTCACAGGAGCCCCTCAGTTAGCCTTCTTCTTCTTGCCTCTGATCTCACCGGGCTCGTTCTCGTCATCAGCATTATTATCATCTCCACCATCATTTTTCCTCTTGTACCGATCATAGCCACACTTGGGGCACTTATCAAGGCCTGCATAATCTCCACGGAACAATATACAACAGTTCTTGCATGCATGGATTTTTTCAACCTCTATTCCCAGAGGACAGATTATCTTCTTCGCCTCATAGACAGACTCTGCTATTTGGTTTCCTTCAGGTAGCATGTCTCTAAGCACATCCAATAGATGTTTGAAACTTTTGTTGCTCCAACCATGATCTGCCTTAAGCTGCAAAAGTTTTAGATCACCAGATAGGCGAGAGTACTTCTGGCAATCAGGATAGAGGGGTTTCTTTGAATCTTCAATGAACTGCTTCAGCGTCGCTAATTTAGAAGGTGTGTACACTCGTTGAAACTCAATATCCCGCAACATTTTATCATTGCAACACCTCACTTTTCTTTTTTTACAATCATCGAAGCCCCTAACTTCTTGATCAGTGATATCCTCAGGCCTCAACACATTTGGTGGGAATAATGGTTCATTTCCCTCAAAATTTCCACTGTCATCAAGGTCTTCATCATGGTTAGCATGGTGTCGCACTTCACCTTCATTCAGGAAGCTTGCTTCGAGTTCATTAAGGCCTTCCTCACCATGTTTATTCCAACACGTGTAATGTTTTGCGAAACCACATGTGACCAAATGATGAAAAATGATTTCCCATTGTGCGAATTTCTTTTGGTTGAGACAATCAATACAGGGGAAAAGCATTGCCTGAACACCACGGTTTCTCATATCCGCCTCTACTTGATTTAGAAAAACATTGACCCCGCTTAAGAAATTCTCCCAATCTTCTTGGGGCTGTCTGTACACCCAAGCCCGAGCAGCAGACGCCATCTGCATTCCATACACCATATGAGCATAATTCATCACACAAAAAGACAGCTGAAGACTTTCCATAAAATGGGCCAATTAATTTCCACCTTGACGAGGACTTTCTACGAGCCGAGCGCGGCCGAGGAGGAGGATCGGAGGCATGAAGGACGCCGCGGTCGACGTCTACTCTGCCTCCTTTTGCCGTTGCGCAGTCCTCAGAGCGCGCGCAGCTGGCGGCGGCGAACGGGACAGGCCGGCGGGGACAACTGAGCACACAGATCGAGCAAGTGGCCTTCTGAGGAGAGAGAGAGAGAGAGAGAGTGAGTGTTGTTGTCGGAACAGGAGTGGCCTAGCTTCTGCGGAGAGAGAACGAGTGATGTCGAAAGGATAAGACACAGACACATAGATGAGATAACAACATTCGTCTCCGATGTGAGAAAAAAGGCGACCTTGGGTGCCAATCAAAGGAGACACACTTTACAAGCATGTGTCTCCAATACGAACTTATCAGTAACGGACTTTATAGCCTGTTACCCATACAGCAGCGATCAGTAACGGACTTAAGTAGCCCGTTACTGATAGGGCATTGATCGGTAACGGACTTTACAAGCCCGTTACCGATAGGTTTAACATTTGTAACGGACTCTTTTAACATTCGTTACAAAGAATTTATGTAACAGGTGTTTAAGAAGCCCGTTACCAGAAGTCCACATTGGTAACGGGTGTTGTGGAGGCCAACCCCGGGGTCGTCCTGGCACGCTTATAGGTAACAGGCGCCAAATAACAACCGTTACATATGTGGGTGGATGTAACAGGCGTTAAGGGCTCGTTACAAATGTTATGTGACCTATTTGAGGTTTTCACATAGTGAAAGCTCTTTGGAGATGGTGAAGTGGATCCAGAACACATAGTCGAGGTGAAAAGAATCACGTGGATCAAGCCCGAAGCTTCTCCATGTGCTCGCCTTGCCGAAGTTTACGCGATAGGATCCAAAGAAGAAGAGAAGACGGCACCACACTTGAGTTGCGAGATCAATGGAGTTCAATGCAAAGCTTTGTGCGACATCAGAGCCCAAGTAAGTGTCCTATCTTCTAAAATTTACGATAAAGTTCAAGACCACAACCTAAACTTAGCCCCAACATCAACGAAACTAATCATGGGAGATGGTAGAACTATTAGACCTCAAGGTATTGCTTGCAACATGAATGTGAACATCTCTGGATAGAGCATACCAACCGATTTCTTTGTTATTGATGCTCACCATAGTAATCATGATCACATAATCCTAGGTAGGCCCTTTCTTAAGTTGTTTGATGCCGTGTTGGATGCCGGAAAAGGCAAAGTAACAATGAGCCTTAATGGAAAGAAGTAGACATATAACTTTCTTCGCGTTTCTAAACACCCTTCACCTTTTCCTCCCGAAGATGAAGTAGAGGAGGTAGATAGTCTTTGTTTTGTTGAAATCCTTAGAGACTCACTGCAAAGGGCAATGGAGAATCAAGTTAGTGATCAACAAGATGACGAACTAGATGACGCAACGAAAGGTTTAGAACCACAAGATGGAAGCGTGGAGGAAGACAAATTTGAGGACATAGGAGAGATTAAACCCGAGGAGCCACAAGTGCCCAAGGTAGCCCAAGGTAGACCTTAAACCTTTGCCCAAAGAACTAAAGTACGAATGTTTTGGCCCAGACAAGACTTATCCAGTCATTGTGAGCGACGAGTTGAGTCCCGTAGAAAATGAGAAGTTGCTGAATTTATTGAAAAAACATAGAAATGTGATTGGATATTCGATTAATGATCTCAAAGGTCTTACCCCAGCCTTTTGCACTCATTGTATACCAATGGAAGATCAATGTAAGCCCGTAGTGGACCACCAAAGGAGGCTAACTCATGCCATGCGAGAGGTAGTAAAGATAGCGGTCATCAAGCTACTTGATGCTGGAATCATCTACCCGGTTCCGCATAGCGACTGGGTGAGCCCGATACATTGTGTACCAAAAAAAGGTGGTTTAACCGTGGTGAAGAATGAGAAGGACGAACCGATATTGCAAAGAACCATGACCGGGTGGCGGATGTGTATCGATTGTCGTAAGCTTAACAAAGCAACGAAGAAAGATCACTTCCCCCTACCGTTCATTGACAAGATGCTCGAGAGATTAGCGAACCACGCTTATTTTTGCTTCCTCGATGGGTACTCGGGGTTCATGCAAATTCCCGTTCATCCGGATGATCAACACAAAACAACGTTTACATGCCCTTATGGAATGTTTGCATATAGAAGGATTCCCTTCGGTTTATGCAACATTCCTGCATCTTTTCAATGTTGCATGATGGCCGTATTCTCGGAATTCATCGAGGGAATTGTCGAGGTGTTCGTGGATGATTTTTCTGTTTATGGGAAGATGTTCATGGATTGCTTGGCATATTTGGATAAGGTCCTCACGAGGTGTGGGGAGGTAGACTTGGTGTTAAATTGGGGAAGTGCCACTTCATGGTTAAGCAAGGCGTAGTGCTTGGACATGCTATATCCGAGAGAGGCATTGAAGTAGATAAGGCTAAGGTAGAGACGGTTGAGCAACTCCCACCTCCGACGGATGTTAAGTCCTTGAGGAGCTTTCTAGGCCACTTCGGATTTTATATAAGATTTATTAAGGACTTCTCGAAGATCACTAAGCCTTTAACACATCTCCTTCAAAAGGATGTGGCTTTTGATTTCGATGAGAAGTGCCTAGTGGCATTCTGGACCTTGAAAAGTGCGTTGGTGAGTGCTCCCATTATTCAACCTCCGGATTGGAGCCAACCTTTCGAGATCATGTGTGATGCAAGTGACTACATTGTAGGAGTGGTTTTGGGTCAAAGAAAGGAAGGCCGAGTTCACGTTTTTACTATGATAATAAAACTCTTAATGAGGCACAATTAAATTATGCCACTATAGAGAAAGAGTTGCTAGTAGTGGTATTCGCCTTTGAAAAATTCAGATCTTACATCGTGAACTCGAAGGTCATTGTCTACACCGATCACGCGGCCATCAAGTATCTCTTGGCTAAGAATGATGCTAAACCACGTTTGATCCGTTGGATCCTTCTTCTCCAAGAGTTCGATGTTGAAATACGTGATAAGAAGGGGGCGGAGAATGTTGTGGTCGATCATTTGTTTAGGATGAATCGTGGACAAGATGATAAAGATCCCATAGAAGACAAGATGAGAGATGACCACCTCTATTGAGTGCTCGATAAAGACACTTAGATGATTGATATCATTCGAGTGATTCGTAATATGCCTCTTGACCATCTAGATAAAAACTCTCGAAGGAGGAAAATCTCCTAAAGCTGAAAATACTTTTGGGATGCACCTTACCTCTTCAAACTTGGCAATGATGGAGTCATGAGAAGATGTGTGCCAAGAGAAGAGAGGCTTGAAATCTTGAGAAAGTGCCACTCGGCGGAGTACGGTGGACACTATAGCCATTATAGGACCCAAGCAAAAGTATGGTCTAACGGATTTTATTGGCCGGAGATGCATGAAGATACTAAAAGATATGTTGCATCATGCCCTAAATGCCAAAGAACCGGAAACATCTCTCAGAGAAATTCTATGCGCTTGAGATATAATCTACAAATCGATTTGTTCGATGTGTGGGGGATGGACTTCATGGGGCCTTTCAAAAACTCGCATGGATATGAGCATCTCCTAGTCATGATTGATTATATATCCAAGTGGGTAGAGGACATGCCATGTCGTAAAACTTCCACGGAGGAGTCCATTGCTATGATCAAGAGCATTATTTTTCCTCGTTTCGGTACACCGAGAGGCTTGATTAGCAATGGAGGAACTCACTTCACTGGGAAGAATTTCAAAAAGTGCTTGTCCAAGTTGGGAATTGAACATAGGGTCTCTACGGTCTATCATCCACAAACCAACGGACAAGCGGAAACATCGAATAGTCAATTAAAAAGCATCCTCAACAAAACCATAGAGAAGGGAGGAAAAGATTGGTCAAAGAAATAATATGGAGCTTTGTGGGTGTATCGAACAGCGTTCAAGCCACCGATAGGTATGACACCCTTATCAATTCGTCTATGGAAAAGCTTGCCACCTTCCGGTTGAGTTGGAACATAAAGCCTATTGGGCGATCAAAGAAATGAACCTTGATCTCGATGCCGCGGTGGTAAAGCGAAGAATTCAAATAAGCGAGCTAGAGGAGATGAGGTTGAAAGCATACGAGAATGCAAGCATATACAAATAGAGAATAAAAAGGTGGTATGACATAAGGTTGAAGAAGAAAGAGTTTAAAGAAGGAGATAAGGTCCTCCTAAAATTCGAGGTTTAAAACCTTCGGAAAGGGGAAATTGCAAAGCAAGTGGGACAGACCTTATGTTGTTCATTCAGTGCTCTCCAATGAAGCGGTAACCATTATGGATGTGAAAGGTAATCAATTCATGGTGAACGGTCAACAGGTTAAGGTTTACTATGAACCGGATGTTGAGCCCCTTCACCACATTGATGTATTCACCATGGAAGAAGAGCCCGAACGTCCAACCTAGGACGTAAAACAAGGTGTTGATTTTTGTAAATAGTTTTTCTTTTATTTTTCTGGAGTTTCTCGTGAAGATTTACTGGGCCAACTTTTTCTCATGGGCTAAGAATGCAAAAAAAGGGCGGTACACAGGAGACGGGACCGGAACGGCCCCCAGAGCAGGGTCGGCCGGCCGGCCCGGTCCGACCGGCTCAGTGGGGCCCCGACAGTGGTTCGCCCCGATTTTCCCCAATTCACTCCTTTTTGACTTCCTTCTTTGGTCAGAAAATTTTAAGGGAAGTTTGAATAAGGAAAATGCGGCTTCTAATGCATTCCTTTTCAGACTATTTATTTGGCCGAATTGGGAGCTCGAGAACCCATCCCATCTAGCATTCTTTTGCACCCACGCATCAGCCATGGTGTCCCTGAAGATCTTAGAGTTAAAGCAAGGCACCGAGGAGCCATTGATGGAGGAGGCGAAGCGATGCGTGCTCAAGCTACCCGTGGAGATCAAGAGGACCGCCCGCATCCATTGCGGAGGGCGTGTCCCGACCGGAGCTATCGCATCTCGCAACCCCGTTAAGGAGGACAACGTCCCTACTCCCGTTCGAAGGTCGGGGCGCATCCGAGGCATGAAGCGGAAGGATTACAAGGAGGTGTTGCCCGAGCCTAACGACTATGGGGATAGCGACTACTCCGACGATCGTAGCCCGAGTTCGTGGGCGTCCGCCGGAAGAGATGATAATGATTTGTACATTTGGGAAGAGGTGCCCAAGGAGAAGACTCCCGAAGGCCCAACAGCGGTGGCAACGACGAAGGCGGCGACGACAATGAAGATGGCGATGACGGCGACGACGGTGGCAGAGACCCTGGCGATGATGACCCTTTCGAAATGCATCCAATGTGTTGAGCGGCTTGCCGTCACATCTCGGAGCTCTACAAATCGGTCGACGAATGTTTCCAAGCCATGGAGGCGATGAGGCAGCGTATGGATGATTTGGAACGCGTGGTCGAAGATGACTACAAGTTCCTGAATCGCAACATGCGCAAGTTATTCAGCATGGTGGGGAACATGAAGGGCAAGTGGTGCAATAGTTGCGGGAAGTATCACTAGGTTTAGTTATGCCCCTTATGATTTTTGTAAGATACGATGAGGACGTCGTATGATTTTAGCGTGGGGGGGATCTAGCTAGCTAGCCTTTAGTTTGAAGTTTAGATTGGTTCGGTTTAGTCTTCGAGAGAGTTTTAAAGTTTAAGAGTCTTTAGTTTTTGAATGTCTTAATTTAGTGTTGCATCAAAGAAAATCAAATAAAAAGAGTCCTTTAAATTTTGTGTCTTGTGTGATGCTTGTCTTGATTCGCTCGTTTGTTCGTCTTTAGTTTTTGATATATGAACATAAGTGTGTGGTTTGAAAAATGTTTACTTTGGTGCTTAGTGGAATTGCTACTTCTAAAAGTACACATACCATGCTTCGATCTTGAGCTTTTTATTTTTGTTCACTACAAGAAATCCCTTGATCCATGACGAAAATCCCATGACGTTTTTTTTATTTCGTCACAGATCACATTGCATCCATGACAAATAGTCAGATTTCGTCATAGATTCGCAGCACTGGATATGAAGCCCGATATGAAGTCCAAACACTATGACGTTATGCCAATTTCGTCACAGATTTCGTCATAGATCATACTGCATCCATGACAACAGTTAGATTTCGTCATAGATTAGCAGTGTTGGATATTAAACCCGATATGAAGTCCAAACACTATGACGTTGCATCAATTTCGTCATAATCCAATCCCAATTGCATTTCAACATTTCCCTATGATCAATAAAATAAAAGATCATATAATATGTGAAAAAAGTAGAGATAATCACAGTCAACAATTTAAAAATCTAAATTAAATTTTTTTAAAAGCATATAATATTATATAGTTAGTATATTGATATACCTATATAAATGCAAACAAAACTGAATTTCGGTTTTATGACTTTTTATAACTTACTATAACTTTTTGCATATTGAATTGAATTAAATAAAAAAGAAAAAGACAAAACCGTTTTTTAAACCACGCAAAACTAAGCTTGTGATGTAATATGGATGGTTTCAAAGGTTGAAGATGTGGTTTGTGTAGTTACTAAGTTTAGGCATGAAAACAAGACTTTGACAAAAATTGAATAGGAGCCATAATTTTTGTATACAAAATTATTAGTTTTGTGTGTTAATAAAATGACCCCCCAAAAAATGATGTAATAAAATGAAAATGAAAAAGAAAAATGTTAAGCTGAAGAAGAAATGGAACGAAGCCCATTTTGGCCCAAATGATCTAACTCATCCCAGCCGTTCGTAGGCAGACGATCAAGATCCCGAGATGCATAAAAAAGCTCCCCAACCCTAACTCTCTCCCCACCGATGCCTGCCTTCACTTCCCTCTCTCCATCAGCCGCCGCAGGCACCCTCCTCCCAGATCTACACGAAGCTCCTCCCCCTCCCCGCTGCCACCGCCCTCTCCGGACCCTGTCCCCCGGTCGCGCCTTGCCTCCACCGCGTGGAACAGCTGACGACCGCACCGCCGCTTGATTTGGCCTCTACACCTCCTGATCCGGCCTCTCCGCCGCCCCTCCCCTCCTCCTCATGCCGCGAGCGATCCGGCGACCGACGAGAAGAGACGGAGGGTGACGACATCGATCACCACCAGCACCACGCACGCAGCACGGCAGCAAGGAAGCCACCGGATCCATCAACCAAGCAATGCCTCAGGACGACGACGAGAGCATCGCGTTGGTGCAGGTGGCGGGCGGCGCCGGGGACGCGCGGCGGTGCTTTGCTCCACGGCAGCCTCGACATCCGGGTCCACGACGCGCGCAACCTCCCCCAACAAGGACATCCTCTCCAAGACCATGCGCGGCCTCATCCGCGACAAGTCCGGGGCCTCCGAGCCGGCGATGACCGGCGACCCCTACGTCACCGTGCGGGTCGCCTCCGCCGTGGTGGCCCGCACCTTCGTCATCCCCGACGACGAGAACCCCGTCCGGGCGCGGCACTTCGTCGTCAATGTCGCGCACGAGGCCGCCGCCGTCAACTTCGTCGTCAAGGACAGCGACGTCGTCGGCTCCGAGCTCATCGGCGTCGTCTCCGTCCGCGCCGACCGCCTCAAGACCGGGGAGAGGGTCGAGGGCACGTACCCGGTCCTCGACCGCGGCGGCGAGTAGTGCGCGCGGGCGCCGTGCTGCGCCCCGTCGGCGCTCTACGTGCCCGTCGCCGGGCTCACCATGTACCACCACGGCGTCACCCCCGGGCCGGGACTTCGCCGGCGTGCCCGGGACCTACTTCCCGCTGCGCCGGGGAGGGAGGGTCACGCTCTACCGGGGAGACGCGCACGTGCCCGACGGGACCCCGCCGCCGGCCGGAGATCGGCCTCGGGGACGGCGACGGGGGCGGCGCCCGGCCCCGCTGCCGGCACGGCCGGTCTTCGGCGCGACGT
Source organism: Cenchrus americanus (assembly GCA_947561735.1). Classification (NCBI taxonomy): domain Eukaryota; kingdom Viridiplantae; phylum Streptophyta; class Magnoliopsida; order Poales; family Poaceae; genus Cenchrus; species Cenchrus americanus. The sequence goes on from OX387242.1 coordinate 199,030,662, forward strand.
CTACGACGCCGTCTCCCAGGCGAGGAGGCTCATCTACATCACCGGCTGGTCCGTGTTCCACACCATCCACCTGGTGCGCGACGGCACCGGCGGCATGCAGCTCGGCGATCTGCTCAGGAGGAAGTCGCAGGAGGGCGTGCGGGTGCTGCTCCTCGTCTGGGACGATCCCACCTCCCGGAGCGTCCTCGGCATCAAGATGGTGGGTCGTCCGTCCTTCACTTTGAAACTGCTTCATTTCATTTTTCTATAATCAAGGTGCTGACTGCTGAGAGCCTGAGAGTTCCTTGCTTTCAAATTTGATGCCTGTTCCAAATTTCATTTGGGATCTCAAAAGGTATAAAAATCTGAACAAAATCTGTGCGCTCATCGGCATTCTTAATCTGTAGGAAGGCTACATGGGCACGCGAGATGAAGAGACACGTCGATTTTTCAAGCATTCTTCAGTTCGAATCTTGCTTTGCCCACGATCTCTGCGGGAAATCCCGTGCCCCGTCATGATTTGATCCATCGATTTATCATCCGAGTGTAATCTTCCTTCACATGCCGGGCACAACATAGGCACGGACACGAGCACGGGCGGGTTGAGAAGGAAGCCGTCACCGAGTTGCAGTCCTTTTGTTTTTTGTCTTGCTCGTGTGCGCAGGGGAGAAGAAGTCATTCACGTGCGTTTGCTGTTTTGCTGTGTGCGCAGGGGAGAAGAAGGCGTTCATGTGTGTGACTCATGTGCGGCGCAACGACGTCCAGCAGGCCAGCAGCTGCAGTGCATTGACCAGCTGCTGATCCACGTCCATCCGGCCGGCAACGCAGTCCAGTCCAAGCAGGAGGCGTCCCAGGCCGTCTAGCAGGCAGGACGCTGCACTTGAGTAAGAAGATGGAGAAACCGGTTTGATTATGCCTTGATGCTCAACTAGCACGCCTCTGTACCATAACTACTACCATGTTACATTTAGTTGTTTTGTGCTAAAACTTGCTTGTTCTGACCAGTCGGATCTACTGCTTTGTGCTAAAACTTGCCAAGTAGTCAAACATCCTATCAATCAGCACTGCTCCATTACAAATGCTTCAGATATCTGTCATGTACGTGTTCTAGACACATCTATCTCGCTAGTCCTTAGTTATGGAGTGTGTTTGATTGTTTGGCTGTGGAGATATCTTGTCCTAGAATTATGGTAGTAGCTTGCGATAAATCAAAATGCATCAATATATGCTTGCTTATTTCTCGTTTCATTTTCCTATCATGCTTGCCCGATGCGGGTGCGGCTCCGCCGGAGGGTAAGCTCCTCGACGATTGATCTCCGATTGTCGATGCGTATGAATGCATATGGATTCGGTTCTTGTTGAACCTCTGTGATGGATGGATCTTCGAGTAGAGGATATGTGGAGAGCTGGGAGGGAGATTCAGGCTCACCTTTTATATATATTTTAGAAGTAGAAAAAACAGAGAGGTTTTCTCATGTTCCTGTGTGTGAATTCCTATTACCATGTAACGATGTAATTGTGCTCCTTGGAGAAAGGGGAATTTCTGGTGATTTCTGATCTGTGCCAGTTGCATGATTTTGCAGGTGCAAGATGTACCCGGACATGGCTGAGCAGGGCACCACCACCACCACCCAGACCATCGTCATGGGCGTCGCGCCTTCCAACAAGGGGTATGCTAAAAAATTGCTCATCCATCCTTTCTCCCATCTACTGATCTGCACATCACGCAAGATCTTCAGATCCTGCACATAGATCATTTGTCGGTAGTGATCTGTTCACGTTCCACCATCCGTAGCCTTCGCTAATAATAGCAGTCAGTTTCTGTGGTGCACAATACCTGGCTACTGTGCTATTTTTACCGTCTTTCTTATTCAAGCTGCTTGTGCGCATTTTCCATCTGCAAGTCGAATCATGACACTGTCAACTCCCAGGTGCTGGTTCCTCTTCACTCTAGCATGCCATCTGACGTCTCGTACTCTGTTGCAATGACTCCATCACACGATGCCAACATCTTGTTTGACTAAATGCCAGAAACATATGATGCATCCTATGCTAGCTTGTTGTCTCTGTACTGCAATATGTTTTAGACTACAGTTAATAATATATAAGGCCCTTGTTTTACCATCATGTTGTTGCCTTATTGCAAAATTAAAGTTTACAACGAGATGTACCCTCTACATTTGTTGAGTAAGACTAACCGAGCTTATGGGCATCGATGATATGACATTATTCTGTTTTTGGTGCATGGATGTTGCCCTGATTATTTGTTTTATTGTATTTTTTTCTTCGATGTATAGGATCTCCTATGACTTGCCCTAATATGTGATTCTTTTGTTGTGTTTGCTGAGGTGGGTTGGGTGAACTGAGGTTTTGCAATGGGCGTCATTACAGAAAGGTGAGATGTCTGCTGCCCTTTTTGGTTTGCGTTTATTTGCACACCATGTGTTTGATAAAATGCATATAGGCAGATGTAATGTGTTTTTGTGTTTAGAAAGCCGGCCAGAGAGTCTTTGTTATCAGTCCCCTGTTGATTATTTTCCTAGCACGAGCTTTACTCATCTGCGCTGGCTATCAGCTGCTTGAGTCATGTCAAAGAAGAATAAAAATAAAAATGGACATATCTAGCTGCTGGACCTTGTGTACATTTTGTTGGAGTAAACTTAGTCACGACCTATGTAAAAAAAGAAGCCAACTGACTTGGTTGTTGTACTTCACTGTTTCATTTATGCGCTACCCCTAACACTCCTTCCATGTACTGTAAAATGCTCAGAATAAATTAGGCATATTTCAATTAGGCATGCTTCTTGTGCTCAATCTGAATGCTACTGTGTAGGACATCTTTCAATTAGGCATGCTTCTTGTGTGGATTGAAGAGTGAAATGTTACTTCCATGCTCTAATAACTCAATTCCATTGTATTTTATTAGGCCAAAATAAAGTATGGTTTAATCCATTGTTTCTTTTATGGTCAATCTAATCCATGCCATGGTTAATCCTGTTACATGAGATCTTGTGTACACTAAGAATATGTGTGATTCAATTGGATATTTGTGTAGGCGTTCCGCTTCCCCGTAGCAGTTATGTGCATGAACTATTTGTCGAAATGCCTTACTGAGATTGGTGCTTTGCTTATAATATAAATTCAGTATTTAACTCAGATGTATGAATTCTTTGGTGCTTAGCAATTAAGTTTCCTTATCTTTTTGTTTCAGCTATATAACCAGTGTGAGAAATTTGAAGCTCAGTATTTAACTCACCTCATGGCTTGCATGCATGAGGTATACTGCCTACAGAAGTTTTAAAATACTGAGTATACTGCCTCAGTATTCTGGTAGTGATGTTGTTTATGGTGATGTAGATGTACCAGATATGTTGGTGATGTCGTGATTTGATATTTTGATGTCATGCTGAACATAAACATGATTCATGGAAGTATATTTTGGCCAGAATTGATTTGTGTTTTTTGAGATTTTTGTTTTGATCTGTTGGGAAAACTTTGTTTGGCTGAAATGTATATGAGCTGTGGTTGGAATGTATATGTGCTGTGTATGAAATGTATTGGAGCTGTGTATGAAAAGTAAATGGACTGTGTATGAAATGTAAATGGGCTGTGTATGAAATGTAAATGGGCCGAAATAGCTATCCAGTTTGTGCCCAATCTTAAATTTGGCCTGTTAACAAATGTCATGTGTTGACGTCATTTTCAGAAAATGCTGATGTCAGCATTCGCCACATCAGCTGTCACGTGGTTGACACGTTGCCATGTCATCATCCACGTTAGCAGCCAACTCATCATCCAAGTCATCCATGAGTGATGTGGCAATCTGATCCATGACGTTCATTTTCGTCATAGATTTTGGGCTGTGGGCTGGGTTCAGTGGGCTTTAGACAGTTCTATGACGGCTTCAAATCGTCATGGATCATGTTAATCTATGACGAAAACTTAAGGACGTCACGAGAAGGGATCCGTGACGCTCAATACATGACCTTTTCAAATTTCGTCATAGATGTTGTTTTATGACGAATTTTCGATGATCTATGACGAAAATGGCACGTCATAGACTACAACATTTTTTGTAGTGGTTGTGCTATGTTCAATGCTAAAAGTTGGAGGAATTCAATTCTGAAAATTATCTAAAAACCCTTGTGATAAAGGTTAGCAAATCCTCTTTTTCCAAGTTGAGAGTAAGAAAAAAATCCTATACAAAACCAAACTTACTTTTTCGCTCCACCATAAGTGCGATTAGCGCAATGAGTTGGGCTAGGACCCTTCTCTCTTGGGAGTTTTAATTTCGAGCAATGATCATGTCCTTGTGCTTATCTTTTTGTTGCAAGCCTCGTCATGCATTCGGTAACGTGACTTTTACATCGAAGGTCCCATACATCACCGAGTTCCATACCCAAACCTATACATCTCTTTTGTACATCACATTCCTTGAACGCAACCTACTTTCAAAGTTTCGTCTCGTCTCTAGCATGGTTTTTCTTTAAAATTCAGATTGTGTTATGCAAGAAAGAGAAAACTTGAAAGCTTTGAAAAGAGAGAAAGATGTCAAGAGAGGGAAAAATAAAGAGAAAAGTATGTGTATGGAAAAGAAAGAAAGAAAAATAAAAAAGTAAAGAAAAAAATAAATATATGTGTATGAGAGAATCAAAGAGAGTGATTAAAAAAGAAAAAAAGAGAGAGAAGAGGAGTGGCAAGAAAGATTTGAGAGGGATGAATCAAGTGCAAGGAAGGATGTCACGTTGTTGAGAGACGAAACTTTCACTCTTTTTCCAACCATGTGCAATCCGACAACGAGGACGTCATCGGTGTCTCGTAGTCATATTTTTTTTGCCCTTGCACATGTCCACCATTCTAAATCTTCTCATCCTTGATATCCCCACATATGTTTTATTCTCATGATCATTGCCTTTGAAAGGTAAACAACCATTAGAGGAAGTTCTTAGTTTGGCAATACTTGTGTTGATTGTGCTAGTCATACGTATAGCTCCACTTTACATGTTATATGAGAGACTTATGGGAGGTGAGAGTTTTATAAAACTTGTTTAGGATAGCCACTTTATATGAGCGACATGAAAGAGCTTGGAGAAAGGTTTTTGTCTAACACTTGTTGCAGGAATTTTATTTTTGAAAATCATAAAAACCCTCCAATGTAAGCAAAGAAGTAAGCATAGGTGAGATTGAAGGCCTCGAGTGAAGAGTTTGAGTTGTGGGGTAAAACTTGATGTGGTAAAGATTCTAAACGCCCATGTTTATGTGTGATAATTATTACTTTATGTTTATGTATTAAAGATAAAAGATTGACTAACTTGTGAAGAAGGATTTAGCAGAACATGATTACAACACCTTGGATTTTACGAGTACTTGCTCGAGGACGAGCAAGATCTAAGCGTGGGGGAGATGTTGACGATGTATTTTGGTACACCAAACATGTTCATTACACTTTGGTTTGGATTTGTTTATGGAACTAACCCACCACTAGGCATACTAATCATATAACAAGTTCATCTTTGTGCATGCATTTGGAAGTGTTGTGTTTATGTAGGAAAACATGGACATAGGACATAATGGACGGATTTGTAACAAGTTCAAAGGAGCATTTACGGAGTCTTTTTCGTGTTCATGAGCTTGATGAAATCACTTCCAATGGTGGCAAGGACCGAAGTGCTACGAAGGAACACCCCCGGGGATTGAAGCGTAAAAGACCAAACTTCATGCACGGAGAACCTCCATCTTGGACGATAGGATGACATCGCCAAAATCATGCAAATGGAAGCGGAAAAGTGCATAATCACCTGAGGACCCACGGGAGCGAAGGGGCGACCGAGCCGGGCCGGGATGGGCCTGGGCAGGTCGGCCCAAGACGGCCGACCTGGCCCACTCCTGATGTCGGTTCAGCCCCCCTTTCCTTGCACCCGAAGGATCTTCAACCCTAAGTCCCTAAAGGTGCCTCCATTCGCGAAACAGAGAGCCATTCGCACCGAGGGGCCATCCACAAGCTAGAGAGAGAGGAGGGAGATCTCCGGAGGAGGATCGACCATCTCGAAGGAAGCACCCACAAGTGGAGAAGAAGGAAGACATCGTCGAAAGAGTGACCATGATCAACGGTGCCATGTCTAGCACCTTGATGGGGTAATCTCCTTATTCGTCCATGGGTTGTAATCGGTCTTGAAGATGTAATCGTACTTTATTGGAATATCTATCTATCATCTGGTGTTGAGTGTTCTTAGATGCTTAAGGTTAGCTACCATGCCGTAAAGGAAGTATAGATCCCTATGCTCCCTTGGATCAATTCAATACGCCGTGTCCATCATAGGTCTAGTCACGAATACCTCCGCGTAGTGACAATACGGGGGGAGGTAAAGGGCGAAACTGTGGTCACAACCACCGATAGATTAGATTGGTTTTCATGTTTAAAGCGGTTGCATGTTCAAGTATCGTAGACCCATGGGCTAGTGTCTCCTATCTTGATAGCTTAGTCGTTCTCTCTAGTGTAGTGTAGTCGTTTTTTAGTTTAACCTTAGATATGGTTGGAGTAGTTAGTGAGTAGAAGTAGATCAAAAGCTTGTAATCCCCTTGCTCCGCGGATTGACAAGAACCTTGGGAATCCCGTGGTGAAAAAGGTGTAGGTCCGTACACTTGCGAATCGTAGGTGGATACGTCTTTTATCCGTCAACAGTTCGCTACTGATTGGGCTCCATCCCGAGTTGGGTACAGGTATACACACTATGCAGAGTTTAGATCTATATGTATAGTCGCGTCCTCGGTCATGGACGATCCCAGTCGAGAGGTTCATTCGCTTGAAGGCCCCCACCTTCAACTACTCGGATGAGTCGCTCGATGCCGATGACTGGTTGAGGGTGATTGAGACCAAGCTCCACCTCACTATCTACACCGATGAGAAGTACGTCGCCATCGCCGTGCACCAGCTAGAAGGTCCTGCCAAGTCTTGGTGGGAAAACTACTCCACCAGCCACCCAAACCCAGCTTTCATCACTTGGCTGGAGTTCTACGAGGTGTTCCGTGAGCAGTACCTTCCAAGCGAGCTGATGGTCCAGAAGGCTCAAGAGTTCCGCACCATGACACAGGGTTCGATGAGAGTGGAGGAGTACGAGCGCCACTTCATGAAAATGATGCGCTACACCCCCGAAGAAACCAACACCGACCAGAAGAAGTAGTTCTGGTTCCTGCGAGGCCTTCACCACAGTCTTCGCCACGGACTGAAGGCAGGTGAGCACAAGTCTCTGCATCACCTCGTCAACCATGCCATCGCGCGTGAGGACGAGTGTTGATGGTGTATATTCGTGGTAAAGTTCAAGTATGCTTGCAAGCGGACAAGTCTCCCGTCGTAGTCAAGGGGCCCTTCTTCCCTCGAGTGGTGAACCCAAGGTATCGAATCCGTGGAACAAATCTGTGATGCAAGAGTTGATCTAGTAATGCCAAGAAACTTCAATCTTCGAAAGGTGAAACCCTAATGCATATAATCAAAGAACATCAAAAAGGAATCTAATCTATTAAAGACCGAAGGTAGCAAGAGATGGAGGGGGATAGATAAACCGATCTAGAGAGATCGGATCAAGCCTTTTGTTGAAGTTCCGCGAAAAAGCAGACGTAGAAATTTAAATATCATTAGAAGCCTCTTTAAACCATGGTTTCCCGTCCACCTCCGCAAACGCCAACCTTTTGGAGCCACCGTTCTGTCACAATGCACCCCTATTCGTGCGGGTTAGTATAGGGCGAGTCCGAGGACAAGTCGAGATCTTTCAGAAGGTCAGGCATGCACCTCTAGCCGCCACGGCTACAAGAACACCCTATGTGATCTATCTCGAGAATAGATCTAAGATAAGCAAAGCCGATCGAAAACGAAGACTTCGGAGAAACACTTGATCGCTAGAAATCGGATTCAACTTGTTACATCAACTAGTACATGATAAATGAACCAAGATCACCACCGGGATCCTACCTCGATCTTGTTTCTAGCTCCGGGAACTCCGACGTGGTCTTCCTTGCAAGGTTCCCACATCGGCTAGGGAGACCCTAGTCAACTAGCTCGATCCTCTCCTCTCCAAGATGGTGTCTCTTTCCTCTCTGCTCCTCAGCGGCCGATGACAAATGGATTGATGTGTGGCTCTCGACCCCGGGGCTATAAATAGCCCGAATGACAACGAGGTCAAAGGGGGAGGCGACTGGGCCCCGAAATGGGCCGGGCCGGCCGTCTTGGGCCGACCGGCCTGGGCCCACCTTGACCCCCAATTGCCTGCCTCCTTCGCATGGTGTCGGTTCCCGAGTCTTCTAGATCTTTCCCCCTTCTGCATGTGGGCCCTTGTCATCAGTTTCTCTCCAAGTTGGACGAAGCTCCTTGTCCCGCAAGATTTGGCACTTTTCTGGCTAGGTCCTCGGAGTTTATCATCTTCTCGGGTTAGGTCCCTGGGTTTCTTGTAGTCAAGTTTGCTTCATTGCATGACTTGTACTGGGCTTCAAGGTCTTGTCAAGGTGCTTGATGAACTTATCACGGAAGTCTTGCTTTCAACGTTAAAACCCTACATAAACACTAATCTCCAAAACCGACATGCACGAATGAACTTGTTATATCAAGGGGGTTAGTACCAATGGATAAGATATAAAACTCATGCCAACAACGAAGGTAAACTCATGGCTAGGTTGACGGAATTCACCGTCAACATTACCCCCATGCTTAAACCTTGCTCGTCCCCGAGTAAGCCTTTGATGGATATCATCATTGCCCTTCATTGTTTAAACCTTGCACTTGATCATACATGAGAAAACATAATGCTCTAAAAACTTAATTTTTAAAGCTTCATAAGGTACTGGCCTTCATCCCTACGGAGGGTAGATTATTAATTAAGCTTATCCCACAAGTATTAACATGCTCCAAAGTTTAAATAGATCTCAAAAATTTTGAAGTAAAGAACGAGATAAAAAAGAGCTAAACCAAGTTCACAAATTTAAATGACCTTGCCTATTGCTCATGAACTCTAATCTCACTTGACTCTCAAGCCTATTCATTCTACTCCTTTCCCTCTCATAACATATATATGTAGTAGGATTTATATGGAGCTTTTTGGGAAAGTTTAGTCCTACCAAGATATTATAAATTAGATGTTGTCAAAACAAGACAAGCTTCTCATGGTCCTACCGGGACTCGTCATAAAGGTCATTGGAAAATAATGTTAAGTCAAGGAGGGGAAGAGAAAAATACACACACTTGAGATAGGTGGACATGTGCAAATGGCAAAGAGTGATCCCGAGGCACAAAGGAAGTCCTCGTTATCGGATTGCACATGGTTGGAAAATGAGTATGGATCTTTTAATCTTGAAACCTTGAAATTCCTAATGCACTTTAGAGAACTGGGGAGTTCACTTATTTTATTTTTACTCATACATTTTTTATTTTTTTCCTTTTTTCTTTCTTTCTCATTCTCATTTTTTTCTTTTTTATTTGCTCCACTTCAACTCTAAAATTACATTGTACCTACCTCCTGCCCCATCCTTAGACGTTTGCTCGTCCTCGGGCAAAGAGGTGATAAAGATAAGGTAGGTACCGAAAATACTTTTCTTTTGAAGAGATACTTGAAATCTTCAATGTTAGCACCGTCTTGCAATCTTCCTTGAATTGATGGTCCATCCTCAACGATAGGTTCTGGTCAAGGAGGTAATCACAAAAGATGATATTTGGTTTTAAGGGTGGATATCCGGCGAGGTTTGTGAGATCTCCGATGTGGGGATACACAATGCACGGATAAGAGGCTAGTAATAAGATAGATACGCAAAAACGGAATGACCAACTTCTTAGTCTCGGGCCAGAGAAATCATGTCTTGCAATAACTCACTCAAAAATAAATCTTGTACACTAAGGTTTATGCACTCAAATATATATAAGGCTCTGGATATGTAGAGCAACACACAAGTGATATTCATGACAAGGTTAGCATTACTTTTAGGAATAAAAACCATCTTTAATCTATCTAAAACTTGAGAGCACATAAAACACGATGGGTCTTTATTTTAATCATTATCTCCGGTAAATATTAAGCTAGCATTTAGATAAATTCAAATTTATATTTTAAGAGAGCACTAGCTTTAACATGCATAAATCGAATACAAAGATAAACAAAGCGGCAATTATAATCATATATCATCATAGCATAAATTTCATAACTTTACCAAGGATAAAAACAAGGTGGTGTCTTTATTCATGATGAAAACAAACTAACACACATTGAAAATAAATTAACACACTTGCTGAAATTTAAATAAAAATTGAAAACACTATGCAAACACAAGCAAACACAAGCTGAAAATTACAGAAAAAGGGAAAAGAAAAGAAAACTAATGCTGCTCCTTCTTCCTAATCTTCCGCCGGTGGTTGGTGTCGATAATCTTGGTAGTTGTACCCCTGCTCATAGTAGGTTTGGACATCCCCTCCAATGAATTGATCCGGCGGTACTAGGTAAAGGCGCCCAAGCTCATAGGCAATATTTGCTTTGCTTTCACCCAATTGAGCCGTGTTGGATTGGATGGCTGAGACGTTTTGCATATTTCTCGCAGCATCTCCAATTATGTCCAGGCTTTGTTGTGGTTGGGGGTATTGTGTATAGGGCTCCGCAAAGGTTACGTTGGGCACCACATAATTTTGTGGGGCATGGCTGGACCACTCCCCCATGCTTGCATTGTTGGCCCTCTGTAATAAATTCGTGGTGTAAGGATTCCTCCGAATGGTGGCACAAAATTTTGTTGTGCACCACCCTCTTGCGCCGAGGAGGATCCCTCCTCTACAATTCTTCCTCGTTTATTCTTCCTTGCCGGCACAAGGAGTCCCTCCTCCAACCAATGTTCCTTCCCTTCAATGAAGAGTCTAAGTCTTGGATCCGGAAGGGGTAAGTTTACTTTGGCCACATGAAAGCCTCCTCTCTCATCTCCACTAATATATTTTCGTTGCTTCAAGTATTCAAATCCGAGAGGGGTCCCGGGTAAAAGATATTCGGGATTTCTTGTGATTCCCGGCCTTAAGGAGATGGACAACATAAAGAGGTAGCACCATGAACCAATATCTCCCGATCCCGATGTTGCTTTGCAACACCAACGGTTGATCATAAGGTATGAGGGGTCTATTGGCTGCCTGGCAATTAATGCCGAGTAGAGCCAATTCAACTCCGTGGCGGTCACCTTCATCTCCCTCATCCTCCCCATAATCCTCTTACACATCCATCAGTGGAATACTTGGATAATGGGGTTCCGGATGGAATTTCGTTGTTGGTGGGCTTCCCCGGACATTAAATTCCAAAATCTATCCAACATGCCTTTCGACACGTCATCTTTCTCCGGAGCTCCCTTTTTGAACCAAAGTAGCTCCCTAATATGCTCATAGGGAACCACTTGCTGAATTCCCTCCAAACGGAATGATAAACTTGGCACCCCCTCATCAAGGATAGGCGCCATGGTCATCAAAATTTCCAAGGCAAACTCATTGTGGGTGTTTGCCGACACCCCGTTGGAGAATTGCACCCATCCAAGGTGCCCCAACATATAATATACGTTTGTGCCAAAACCCAATGAGTTGAGAGCTTGATCGTCGAAATCGACGTTTGCCACAAGCCTCTTCCCAAGACGAGAGAGTTTCTTCTCCTCCTCCTCCAACAAGATGATGAAGCCATATGTGGAGTACCGCGGAGTGTATGGAGGTGGAGCGGATGAATGGGTCGATCAACGAGGTGGGACGGGCGGCTCCTCCGTACGCCCTTGAGGTTCGGTAAACCTCATGGACGAGCTCCTTGTTGCCCTTATGCCCCCAGGGAGGAGAGTGTCGTTCCTCCTTGGCGGTGTCGTGTCCTCCTCCATGCTTCAAGGAGACTCAAAAACTGAGTGCCTCCTCGAAGATGTCGTCGAAGATGGCTTGGATGATGACGACCCCTTCTTCTTGGTGAAGAGACTTGTGGTTTTCTTCCATGTGATTGCAGCACTCTTCTCTCTAATAAAATTCCGGGTTTCAACCGGTAACTAGGCACTTCAAAAATTACTTCGGAATGTGTACTTCGAGTGGATTAAGGGTGTGAATTATTTGAGCTATCAAGCTTGGGAAGGATGGCTATGTCTATGGTGGTTTTGGACTCGAAAATTTGAGCACATAAATGGAGGAGGGAGAGAGCTACTCGCTTGCAGAAGACGGGCACCGGGAGGTGCTTTTTATAGGGCAGGCCAGCCGGTTTGGGCCGACCGGCCCTGGTGGCTGTGTGCCCCTCTGGCTCGGTTCTTTCTCCCAGCACGATGATCTCCCCTTTGTGACCTTTGTGCCCGCGTGCTCCACTAGTTGCACCGCCCAAACGCTCTCGTCCACTCCTTTGCTTGCATTATTTGTCCTTCCACTTGATGCTCTTGCTTCGAGTCATGTCCATGCTCCCTTGCTCCACTTGCTTCACATGCCACCATGAATTTTCTGCAAAGTCATGCTTGCTGCCCACCCATGCTTGGCCTTTGCATGTGGTCTTGATGAAAGTTGTCGAAAGGGCATCCAATGATGCATCATGGTGCATGCATGATTAACTTAACTAGATTGCCTCCATCTAAGCATGTCTTATGGCTAAACACTCCTCTAATTTCGAAAATTAAAAATAATTTGATAGCTATGGAAAATCTCAAGCATAGATTGAGAGAAGTTTTTAAACCATTAAAAACTAATGTAAGTAGAAAATATTTTCCGACTACATTTATATCGGTCTCACCGGTATTGCTTGCCTTCATTAGTTGAGAGCAAACTTTCACAGCTTGATCATGGGGGCATAGGTTTAGGTTCTACGTTTGGCTAAATGAGAGAGATTTTTAATGAAATTAAATTAAATGAGGCTTAGAAAAAAATTCTAATCTTAGAGAAACCAAGGATGTAGATTTTTAAACCAACCAAAAGTTTAGTTTCTAGGTTCACACGAGTCCTGCCACGTGCTGAAGTTTAAATAACGTCTAGGTATAAGTCGTGGCTCTACTCGTGTCTTTTTAGCATGAAAAACAAGTCAACCACAACATCATAAAGAGGATGAATGGTTGAGTTAGGTTCTGAATTTATTTGGTTGTGGTTTCTCGAAAAGAAGCAAACAAACACATAGGAGGGTTCATGTAAAGGGTTTATGATCCAAACAAAATGTTCAACCAAGAATCATGTCTCTAATATTGTTCAACCACTTCTAAGTCTAATGTCTTTGCGTAGTAAAATTCAAAATAGAATTATTAAAAAAACTTGAAAAACCTGGATTCGGGTTGTCCTCCCGGTAGCTTATTCTTGACTCGATGAAACGGGTTGCCTCCTGCCTAGCGCTTCGTTTATAGTCCATGGCTAGACTTCTTCACTTTATTACTTCAGATGAACTCTCTTTGCGGGCGTTGCAATCTTGGATATCCACTTCCGCACCATCTTGGGCACGGGCTTATTCTCCGGCTTAGTCATCTTTGTGGTTTTCACAGGCGGCTTTTGTTCCTTTGTCTTGACAGATGCAACATCTTCCTTGATTTTCTTCACGTCCTTCTTCTTCGGCTCTTTCTTCTTCCTCAGCACTTCCTTCTTCCTTGGTTCTTCCTTAACAGCATGACGATGAGGTGTGTTGACGAAGTAAAACTGTGCTCAAGTTCACCGCAAGCCGGGTGACTTGGTGCCGTTTTCACTAAGGAGGGTCCTCCCTAGATTTGTCAATCCAAGGATCGGAAGCAAACCACTAAGGTTCTCTATCTAACCTACTAGTCTAACCCTATGTGAAGCATTAATTGCATAAAGGTAACATACAAACACAAAGGGATGTATGGATCACATCCACCTAGCCATAAAGGTAAGCATCAAAAGGTAACCCTAGCCTATCGTCTTCTTGATGCCGTTCCGGCCAAGGTGACAAACCAATCTAAACCTATACTATGATAAGGATTACACTTAATATGGAGTAACCCGATATGGAGTGGTCTGATGCACGTTCACTCGCCGCTTTCTCCTCCCTCGTACTGTCACTACGCGAGGATATTCAATACTGAGCGATAAACCTCGGTGCGTGCACTACTACTGTGTATCCACAAGACAAGACTAATCACCATGATTCGATCTAGTCCTACTAAAGGCATATGATAGCTACACATATGAATAATCATAACTCGTAGTAGATCAAAGTATGACAAGATATGGTTACATCACCGAATGTTGGAGGTACAAGCGACTTGACAATTTCAAGTCGCGGCTCCGGAACTCTACCATGGCTTTACTAAGCAGGGCCAACCATGGCGGCTAGGGCATGGCCTAAGCCATCTCCTAGGCAACTCGAGGACTCGCGGCGGCTGTCGGCTTCCTCCCGGTGCTTCTCCTTCGTCTCAGTGATTCTCTGATGAATGGATGGATGTGGCGGCCGGCGAAGGCAGAGAGAGTAAATAGACAAGCACCTAGGGCAAAGGGGGTCGCGAACCGGCACGAAAATGGGCTGGGCCGGCCGGCCTGGGCCGACCGGCCTTGGCCCTTTTCGGCCCAGTTCGGCCTCGGTTCGCTCCCCGACGCTTCTTGGTCAATTGTTGACTTGCTTCCTTATGCATGTGGGCCCTTGACATCGTCCTCTGCATGGTTTAGACAGAGCTCCTTGTTGCGCAAGCTTCAGCATCTTCTCCCTAGCTCCCTGGAGTTTTCCGGCTTCATGCTTTGGTCCCTGGGCCCTTTGGAGTCATGTTCATGATGTGTCTTGACTTGTGTCGGGCTTCATGATCGTTTCTTGAAGTGCTTGATGCACTTATCCCGAAAGTCTCCCATTAATCCCTAGTTTCCTACGTAAACAACAAACTCCAAAATCGACATGCAAGAGTGAACTTGATACCTCCGAGGGGTTAGTATCATTAGTTAGAATATCAAATACGTGCAAATGTTGACGGTAAACTTATAGCTAGGTGTACCAAAATCGACCGTCAACAAGGTGGAACATATTTAACTTCAATCATATTGCATACCACGAGGCATGGTCAAAACTTGAAGTAACTTTTCTTGTCGTTAATGTCAAAGTTGATCCCCCCCTTGCCAACATCAATAGTAGCTCCCACGGTCTTGAGGAATGGCCTTCCAAGGATGAGTGGTGGCTTCTCCCTCTCTCCCATCTCAAGTACCATGAAGTCGACGGGGATGAAGTGATGTCCGATTTTCACAGGCACATCTTCGGCGATGCCCAAGGGATAGCGAATGGAGTTATCGCCCAACTCCAAACACATGCCCTTAGGCTCCAACGGTAGGCGTAGCTTGTCGAACACATCTCTTGGCATGACACTCACACTTGCTCCAAGGTCGCATAACGCATTCTCAAACTTGAACGAACCAACGGAACATGGAATTGTTGGGCATCTGGGGTCCTTTTGCTTCTCTAGTCCATTTGCAATAGCGGCACTACATTGCTCGGACATCATGACATGATCTACCCCCGAGTGTTGCTATCTCATATTTATTTGCAAGTATGTCTTTGAAGTAATGAGAATATGTAGGAACTTGAAGGGCATCCAATAATGGCATGTTGATGCTAAGTCTACACACAACCTCCACAAACTTCTCAACGTGGTTATCAAGTTTACCTCGGAAGTAGCATGGCTTGAGCTGCGGTATCTTTGTGTCTTCTCGCGGCATCTCAAACTGGGACTCTTCGGTGAGGATCTCCATAACTTCCTCCTTAGCAAATTCCTCCGCCTCGGCGGATGGTTTTGGCTTCCTTGTTCCTGCGGAACATTCTAGATCTTTGGTCTCCTTTCCCGAACGTGTTTGAATCGCCTTTGCCGTTTCGGGACCTTTAGGTTGTCCCGGAAGCTTCCCTTCATTAGTAGTGAGACGCCCGACAAGTTGTCCCACTTGTGTCTCGAGCATCTTCATCATGTTGAGCACTTGATTGTTGGAGTTTCCGATCTCCGTCACTTTGCTATCGATGTTCTCCAACACCTTGTCTTGCCCGTAGCGGAAGTTCGGGAAATCTCCCTTCCTCATGTATTCGAGCACCTTGGCTTCCTCCGGACAATCCTTGTGGACATGGCCATATTCTCCGCACTCTTCACATGTGGATCTTGCATCGGCAGCCTTTAAGTCTTGAGCCTCTTTCTTTTCTATCTTCACCTTCTCCAACCTCCGCATAAGTGAATCGATCTTGCCTTCAAGTATGTTTTCCTTCTCCACTTGCAAGACTCCTTTTGATGTTCCCCGTGGGTGGAACCGGAAGTAAGCGTCTGGACGACGCCCACATGTCATTGTCCGTGACCTTCTTGAATAGAGTGAAAGCTTGAGTTGGCGTAAGCTCGATGATAGACCCTCCCGCCGATGCATCGATGATCGTCCTTGACGCCATGGTGAGTCCTTGGTAGAACTTTTGCGCGAGGTCGTCCTTCGGGAACTTGTGATGTGGAACCGCTCGAGTGTACTCATTGAAGCGCTCGAATGCCTCCGAGATAGTCTCCGTAGGATATTGAGCAAAAGTAGTAATCTTATTACGCAAGCTTTGAGTTTTACCCGGCGAGTAGTATTCCTTCATGAAGGCCCTCATCAACACATTCCAATTTTGCACCGTCTCCGCCGGTTGAGCATGGAACCATTGCAAAAGCTTCCCGAGTAGCAAGAACAGGAAGAGCCTCGCCCTCATTTGATATTAAGTCACCCCGTCCATGTTGAATGTCTGACATAGTTGAATCAACGCTTGGAGATGAAGGTTCGTATCCTCTTTAGCGGTGAAGGGTGAATGTTGCACCATGCGGATTGTTGAGGTCTTGATCTCGAACGACCTTCTGATCTCCACAAGGTTCAAGATTGGTAGGTCGACGATGTCCGGGGTGCATAGCTTCCCGATCTTGCGTTCTTGCGGCGGTTGTTCACCCATCGGTGGAAGTCGATTCTCCCGAGGACTTTGAGGTGGTGAATTCTTCGGAGACTCTGATGATCCTTTGTCTTCTAACTTCGAATCTACAAAATCCAACTTTTTAGCTTGATGTGCTTCACATCTCCTTAGCCTGTAAAGTTTTTCTGGATCATCCACAAATTATCGGGTTTGTTGGAGAGGTAGCCGTCCATCTCCTGTTAGGGTTAGCGATAAACAAAATATACAAAAACGAAAAAGTAAAAAAAAATCTAAGAAAACTAGGGCTAGACAAACTGGATTAAAAGAAAAACTAAAATAAAATTGAAAATTAGACAAAAAGCAATAAAAGATCGAATCTTGATCACTTGTTCCCCGGCAACGGTGCCAGAAAAAGGGGCTTGTTGATGGTGTATATTCGTGTTAAAGTTCAAGTAGACTTGCAAGCGGACAAGTCTCCTGTCATAGTCAAGGGACAAGTTTCCCTCGAGTGCTGAACCCAAGATATCAAATCCGTGGAACAAATGTGTCATGCAAGAGTTAATCTAGTAATGCCAAGAAACTTCAATCTTCTAAAGGTGAAACCCTACTGCATCTAGTAATGCCAAGAAACTTGAATCTTCTAAAGGTGAAACCCTACTACATCTAATCAAAGTCTGGAGGTAGCAAGACATAGAGAGGGATAGATAAACCGATCTAGAGAGATCGGATCAAGCCTTTTGTTGAAGTTCCGCGCAAAAGAAGAAGTAGCAAGTTAAATCTCATTAGAGGCCTCTTTAAAACATGGTTTCCCGTTCGACTCCGAAAAGGCCCGCCTTTTGGAGCTACCGTTCTATCACAACGCACCCCAATTTGTGAGGGTTAGTCTAGGGCAAGTCCGAGGACAAGTCGAGATCTTTCGGAAGGTCAGGCATCCACCTCTAGCCACCACGGCTACAAGAACACCCTATGTGATCTATCTCGAGAATAGATCTAAGATAAGCAAAGCCTATCGAAAACGAAGACTTCAGAGAAATACTTGATTACTGGAAATCAGATTCAACTTGTTACATCAACTAGTACATGATAAATGAACCAAGATCACCACCGGGATCCTACCTCAATCTTGCTTCTAGCTCCGGGAACTCCGACGTGGTCTTCCTTGCAAGGTTCCCACGTCGGCTAGGGAGACCCTTGTCAACTAGCTCGACCCTCTCCTCTCCGAGATGGTGTCCCTCTCTTCTCTGCTCCTTAGCGGCCGATGACGAATGGATTGATGCATGGCTCTCGACCCGGGTGCTATAAATAGCCCGAATGGCGGCTAGGTCAAAAGGAGGCTATTGGGCCCCGGAATGGGCCGAGCCGGCCGGCCTGGGCCGACCGGCCTGGGCCCACCTCGGCCCAGTTGCCGGCCTCCTTCGTGTTGCATCGGTTCCCAAGTCTTCTAGATCCTTCCTCCTTCTACATGTGGGCCCTTGTCGTCAGTTTCTCTCCGAGTTGGACGAAGCTCCTTGTCCCGCAAGATTCGGCACTTTCTGGCTAGGTCCTCGGAGTTTGTCATCTTCTCGGGTTGCGTCCCTAGGCTTCTTGTAGTCAAGTTTGCTTCATTGCATGACTTGTACCGGGCTTCAAGGTCTTGTCAAGGTGCTTGACGAACTTATCCCGAAAGTCTTGATTTCAACGTTAAAACCCTGCATAAACATTAAACTCCAAAACCGACATGCACAAATGAACTTGTTATATCAAGAGGGTTAGTACCAATGGATAAGATATAAAACTCATGCCAACACCGAAGGTAAACTCATGGCTAGGTTGACAGAATTTAACCGTCAACAACGAGAGAAGGGGTCATGAGGACCATGTGAAGGACATGAAGAGGATGGGAGATCGAGACCACTTCGACTGATCGTTCCAGAAGCCGAGGGATGGGCTAAGTTGCATGATGAGAGGAAAATTCCGCTCAGGATTTAACCAGTATGGAAGCAACTTTGGAGGAGGCAACAACTACTACTCTGGAGGAGGGAGCTTCAATTACCCATAGCAGAATGGAGGATACAACCGTTCGCAGCCGAACACTCCAAGACCCAGCACCGGAGAGTTCACCCCGACTTGCTTCGCCTATGGCAAGCCTGGGCACAAGTCCTTCCAGTGCCCTGACAAGAAGACCGCAACTAGGCCTACCAAAGCACTGACCTCATGAGGAGGACCCCCTCAGTCTGCTCCTCAGCAGTCTGTGAGCCGTGGAAGGCTTACCCACCTGAAGGAAGGAAAGGCTACCGACGCTTCGGCTCTAACTCTGTTTGATCCTGGAGCAATTCATTTCTTCTGTCTCCTCATCTCTTCAAAAACTGGGAGTCAGCTCTTAATCTCGAGGATGAGATTTTTGTGAGGGGGGAGTTCTGTAACATCCTGGAATTTCTCTAGAATATTTGTAATGCAAAAATGTGGAGTTCAAAATTTTGATTTGATGTTGAGTGCGTAATTAAAATATAAGGTTGACTTTTGTGCCCCTTCCCTTAAATTCCTTGATTTAATTTGAGCAAATTAATACATTTAGGAAATATAAATTGCTCGTGTGAGAACCTTGCAGTTTATTGCATTTATTTTGGATCTTATTTGTGTGGGGATTCAAATTTGAATTATTCGAATTCGAATCATAGTTTAAGTAGGAGTTAAGGCCATAGGAAAATAGGAAAACCTCCTTTCTCCGTTGGGCCTCGACCAGTTTGAAAAGTTCACCGGAGCCCCTTCAACACTCATCGCTGGCCCACCTTTTTGCCTGATCTCTGCACCGGCCACCCCTAACCACCGACCCATCTAGTCTTTCAGCCCGCGCAGCCCATCTCCGCTCCCAAGTACGCCCCGCAAGCCAGTCGGTTTCCCCTGTTCCATTTTCTTCTTCCCGGCTGATGCATGCACGAGCCACACGATAGCGACGGCCGCGCCCTGCACCGAGCTCGCCCGCGCCCTCATGGATGCGCGCCGAGTGTCCACAGGCACGGCCGTCGAGGATCCCCACCACTTGTGGGTGCTCGCAAACCCTAGCCGCCCAGGTATAAGAAGCCTACCCGCCTGTCTCCTCCCAAAAATCCACCACCGCCCCTTGGGGATTTTCCCCAATTTCCGTTCACCTCCACCAGGAACTAGAGGAGGAGAGAAGGGAGAGGGGGAGAAGGAGGGATTGGAGGAGGTGCGCCCACCGGAGCCCCGTCGAGGATCCGGAGCGCCACCGTCACCGGAATGCAATGTTGCAAATCGCGGGCTATATAATTTAGAGGAGTCCTTCTAAAAAAGCTATAGGAGCTATAGCTGCTATAACCTTTAGCGGTATGCAAAAAAGTAACATAATTTAGACTTAAACATTATTAATTTTATAAATTTAAGATCATATTTCATATATATGTGTACGCATTAGTGAAAACATAAGTAAAGCAGTCCTGATTCAGAAGACAAGTGATAAATCATAACTCATAGTTCATAAATGTCAAGTATATAAGTTCGTAGTGGAACCATAGCGGTGTTAGTGGTGCTAAGCTATTGAATTTAGCGGAGCTATTTCATGATATAGTTAAGTTAGTGGCATTAGCGGTAAAATATGCAATATCGTAGCGGCACCTATCTCAAAAAGCTATAGCAGAGCTATATCGAAGCTATAGCGGGCTATTTGCATCAGTGCCAGAATGCCAAGAAGCCGGGGCTTTTGCGCTAGGGAGACACCGCCGTGGAAGCTATGGACCGCGCCGCAAGAGCCAGAGCTGCTGAAGGCCAGGAGATCGCCACCGCACCGGCACCAGCCCGCGCTGCTCTGCTTCCCCTACTCCAGGCCGTCCCACGCTGCTCTTCTTCGTCTCGGCGTCACCACTGCATCCTTGGACCCGAGGTGAGCGCTTTGTTGCACTCGTCGTTGTGGAGCTTGGCCTTCGTACCTAGCAGAGATAAGAGGGCCAAGCCCATGTTTGTGTCCATACCGTTCTTGGACCGCTATTCCGCGCCGCAACGCCGCGGAAACGCCGACGCTTGTGTCGTCGGCCTTCGAGTCGTGCTATCATTTGCAGGAGCCGCTGCCTTCGTCGACGCACGTGCTCGCCCTCTAGGTTGGCCTTACGCCCCTGTCCACGTCCCTGTGCGACGTCCTGCCGAGCCGCTACCGCGAACCCCACGCACCAGCTCTCGCGTGTTCGTCGAGCCTGCTAACCCAAGACCGAGCCTTGGTGACCACCTCGACCCGGAGCACCCCCTCAACCGTAGTCCTGCTCGGCGCTGTGATGGGCCGCCTGTGTGCCGTCGTCGTGCTCACACCGTGGCCTCGCCGCCGGCTCGCACCCGCCGTCATCTGTGACCCGGCCT
Organism: Cenchrus americanus; assembly: GCA_947561735.1. Lineage (NCBI taxonomy): Eukaryota > Viridiplantae > Streptophyta > Magnoliopsida > Poales > Poaceae > Cenchrus > Cenchrus americanus. Next base: position 199,051,817 of record OX387242.1, read on the forward strand.
TCGAGCTGAGGTTCTTTTGCAGGTGCCGCTACCATCTTCTGCATGTGTCGACCCTGTCCTTTTGCTTGGCAACGCTCGCCGCCGCGTATCCAGTGCAAGCCGGCGTTCCGGCACGGCACGGCGCGCGCTCACGAGCGAGATGCGTTGCCGCTCTGTTTTCTCACCAGCATGGGGTGCACCGTGCCAAAGGCTGCTCAAGCCCCGACCTTGTTCCCTTCTAGCTCACTCCTAGCCCTCTGGAACCTTACCGCGCACTGATCTCCCTGTCCAACCCGTGCGTGCTATGCCCGAGGTTCAAGGCCCTGCCTTTCTGTGGCCAACACACGCTCGCCCGCCAGGGTGTGGCTCTGCATTCCTGGCCGAACGAGTGCACACGCCTACATGCACGCGCGCGAGAGAGCGATTTTGCCGGCGTAGACACCATAGTCCTTGCAGCTGTCTCGCCCCACTTCGCTGCGCTGCACCCAGTCTCATGACTGCAGGGCGCGCGTGTCACCCATACCATGCCCTTGTGCTTGTCGGGCGAGCTGTGGATGCTCTGTACGCATGCTGGCACACACACATCTTGTTCCCCCGCCTCGCGGACACTTTGTCCGCCGCCAGGGAAGTTCTTCCGCCTAGATGCGCGAAGGCCGGTTCAACCTCAAGCTTGGGAGCGTTCATGCGTACGCGCTCGTGTGCAAACTCGCTGGCGATGACCTCCCAGCCACGCCGTTGGGGATCTTTGTTTCCTGTCCGCCACGCGACTTTGTCGCCGTGGGTCGACACCTGCGAAGGCTGCTCTTTTGTCTACCCTATCAGTGCCCTAGCATCTCATTTCGCGCTGTTTCTCGCCTTGTCCAACTGCACGCACACACATGCATGCGTGAGAGATGCTGACGCCGCACGATGAACCGTGCAGCCAAGCCGTCTTTGTCGCCTGAGGCTTCGCCCTTGTCGCGACTGCGTCGCCATCCTTCTTGATCTTGCCGTCGTGGCCGAGCCACCGGCACTCGCCCGCGCGCACACACGCGCCGACCCAGCCGTCGCCATGCACACCTCGAGCGAAACTGAAGCACCCAGTTCGCGCCACCCCGTCACTCCGCTTCACCTCGCTGCTGAGGACGTCCTTCTGCCTGGATGCACGAGCTCCAGGCCAAGTCAGTGCACGTGTTCGTCCACACAAACACACACGCACGCAAGAGAACACACCGACGCTGGCACCTCAGCCCTCGACACCGTTCCTCCTTGTCTCGCCATGCGCGCTGTTAACACCAAAATTTGGTAAGGAGTCTGACTTGTGGGTCCAACCCGGTGAAGAATCCGTTCGGCGGAAGGAAGGTTTCTTCAGATGAATTCGGCAGAAGAGTTCGCGGTCGCCAATTTGCTTCCGTTCGGCAAGGAGACTGTTGCTCTGATTTTGCGGGATTGCGTGGTGACGTGGCCCGAGCGGAAAGGACAGATGAATGGATAAGCGATCACATTTAGAGATAAATTAGGTATCGAATCCATTCGAGATCATGCTTAACAGGGTATAAATATGAACCCAGAATGTATGTAACAGACATTCGAAACATTTTTCAATACAACCCGGTTTTACGCCAAACCCTTGAGTCCCTTGTCGTGTCGTCGAGTTCTTCGAGAGGGTTCATCGATCCGTCGACCTCCGTGAGTACCGGCAACCTTGTATCATGTCTAGTATCATGCGGTGGATTTAGATCTGATGCAAGTAGTCTTGTTACCATGCTTAGTGTCACTCGATAGATTCAAGCTTGGTTCAAGAAAGTTTCTTGTTAGGTCATGAGCCATGCGGTAGGCTAAGATCTAGCTTGAGGCTAGTTATCGGCTCCATTGAGTTTTGGCAAGATTCAATAGATTCATTAAGTTACCCCGTGTTACTTCGAGTTCTTACTTTATGTTTAAATTCGCGTAACACCTTTTTGCCCAATCTAGATTGGTTTGGATCGGCTTTACCCCCTTGGATGATCCTTATGCGATTCAAGTTTGTACCCATAGCTTCAATGGCACGTGGATCACATGTTCCTTAATAGCCGAAACCGATTCGATCTAGGTTGTTACATGTTGTGGGTTCAAGCTTACCAGATCTCGTATAAATCTTGAAAGAACTGAGTATCATGCGGTAGATGCAGGTTTTTGGGTTGTTTTGGAGCTAGTTATCCGGTGGATTAGATTTCTGATTCAATCTGATAGATTTATCTTGTTTGGTAATGTCCGTTCCTTCTTCATGGACCCAGATTCTGCTGTTCAGCCGTATTCGGTTATGCTTTCACGAGTGAAACGTGTTCATAAGTTATGTCTTGAATATCGTGTGCTTTTAGCTTTCCATATTTAGATTGTATCATGCGGTGGATAGATCTATTTGTGGATGGTGGTATGATCCCAAGCAAGTTGTATCATGCGGTGGATAGATTTGTTTGGTATCATGCTTGACGGGTTTTAAGGTATCTAGACATGCGGTAGACTAGTGCTTTGGACCTATGCATGCTTGTTTATTACGTATTTATGACTATGCTTTTACTTTATTTTGTTGTCGTTGTTCATCACGAGCATCGGTCACGGCCCTGTGTACGTGCAACCTTTATCTAAATAAAGACCGATCTATCGTCATGCTTACGTCATCTATTCGGTTATGTTACCTTTTTATATTTTAAAGCCCCGAATGGTTTCAGTTCGCTGGCAGATAGCTTTTATAGCTATGTGTCATCTCATTTGGCTTCCAAGCCGTAAATATGGAACTGTCTGGTATCACCCGGCAAGTTCCAAGCTTTGGAATTTAACTACTTTGTCTTTTGTTAATTTTCAGAGAAAATTGACTGGCACGTCTTGTGATTCCTTCGCGTGTGAAGCCAACTTTTTCGGCTTACTGTGTGCTTGGCGTGAGGTGCAGCTTTTGCGTTAACACACTTTTTGGCACGCCCAGTGGGACAATAGCCGAAATTCAAGATGCCTGACATCAGTGACATTATGGATGTCAACATCGAAGACCTCTCTCCGGAACAGCAGCAGCAGCTAAAGGATGCCGCGGACCAGTTCCAACAGAAGTGCTTGCTGTCATTTAAAAAGAACAGGAGTGGCGTCCCATACCTCAAGAATGATATGCCTAGGGTTCTGTTGCCAGGGGAGAGTGACGCTACAACTCAGCAGGAGAAAGAGGAATGCATGCAGGCATTCCGAGACGCCGCAGATGACATATTGGGCAGGCATCATAGAGCTTTCCTGGCCGCATTCAAACAGATGATGGTGGCTATTTTCGGCCCAGGCATGGAGCAAGTATTCAATCGAGCTCCCCTTCAGGGAGGCACTGTGGAGATTGGAGAGTCCAGTTCTCAGCCGCCGTTGCGAAGCCAGCCAGTCCAGCCTCCCCCGCAGAGCGTTGGAAGCCAGGCAGTCCAGCCTCCCCCACAAGGTGCTGGAGGTCAGCCAGTTCGACCCCCTCTGCAGGCCGCAGGAGGGCAACCAATCCAGCCACCTCCGCAGGGCAGCACAGGGCAACCTATACAACAGCCAAATCCGTATCAGCCCACGTATGGGGAGTTGGCATTTGGATCGTCAGGGGCTCCGCTTGCTTCCGGCTACAGGATCGCCCCAGCTAGCAACAGGCTGCAGAAGAATCTGTACGGTCGAGGCTATCACGAGGTGATGAACTATGGCGCCATCGACTCTCTCCCTAATCCGGGCTATGGCCCAGCTACAGGCGTACAGGAGGATGATATCTTGGCTCAGAAGATGACCGACTTGATCTAGAATCAATTCGGCCTCAAACCTAAAATGCAGGGACCTACCTACACGCCTCTGTTCTCGGAGTGGTACTACAATGTGATCCTGCCACCAAGAGTAAAACCTCCGACGGAATTCACGAAGTTTTCAAGACAGGATGACACGAGCACAGTGAAGCACATTGCTCGCTACCTGATGCAGCTCGGAGAGTTCTCATCTGAAGAGGCATTCAGGGTCAGGTACTTTCCCATGTCGCTGACGGGCGCAGCGTTCCAATGGTTCTCATCTTTGCCGCCCCAATCAGTTGGCACATGGAGGGAGCTGGAACGGAAATTCCACGCCCACTACTTCAGCGGCTCCACGGAAAAGAAGCTCATCGACCTCGCCACTCTGAAGTAGAGACACAGTGAAATGCCCTTGGAATTCCTCAGGAGGTTCAGGGAAGTCAAAGGCATGTGCTTTTCGTTAAACCTGCCAGATGATCAGTTGGCCGACATGGCCGTTGCAGGGATGCTGCCGGCCGTACGAGAAAAGCTTTTCGGTATGGAGTTCGATAACCTGGGTCAACTGTCCCAAAAGCTGTCGTTGATGAGCAACCAGGCCTACGGCTTTAAGAAAAACACCAGATTCGGCAAGCAACACGATGTAGCTGATATCTACAATCAGTTCCTGGAGAGGGCCGATCAAATAGAGGATTCTGACGATGATCAGGAAGTGGCGGCTGCTGAAATCATGTGGGGGAAGGAACCATTGACCATGAATCTGCGCTGGGTCAAACAGACCAAGGGCACCTACGACTTCGACGTCACTAAAGCTGATAAGCTGTTTGAGTTCCTAGTATAGGAAGGCCGAATCAAGTTGCCTGAAGGGCATTCCATGCTTCGGCCCGATGGAGTAAAGGAGAAACGTTACTGCGGCTTCCATGACAGGAATTCTCACTCCATCAATGACTGCAGGGTCTTCAGGATGAGGATCCAGAGAGCTATCCAGGAGGGACATCTCAAGTTTGATAACAAGATGAAACTGGACGGCCACCCTTTTCCCCAGAACATGATAAGCTTTTCCGTCAACATGGTGACAGCCGAGGAGAAGGGCAAGGTCAACGTCTTGACCTCAGCCAGGGCAAGGCAGGATGGAGCTGTAGACCCGGAACGTCAAGTGACTCTGGAACAGGTGCACGGTGAAACCCCCCGTGTTCTCAAGAGCCATATCGAGATCGGGGAATCGTCCAGGGCCAAACCCAGGGTGACTACGCGCATCCTCCTCAACAAGTGGCAGCGCCAGCTGGAGAAAGAGCGCTACCAGAAACGAAAGCACGAGGAGGAGAGGCGCAGGGCCGAAGAAGAAGCACGCAGGAGAGATCTAGAGCAATATACACGCAAGCAGGAGCGTGCGCACTGGGGGTGCGCATTCTTCAGGCACTGCTGGAACGAAGGGTTGAAACTTCCCACACTGAGAAACTGTCCTGAATGCAGCGACATATATTTTGAATATAGGCAGAAGACTGCTAATCGCCAATCCGTCCATGAAAGAATTGGAAGGATACATCCTAGTGAGGATCGGCGTCAAAAAATTGAAATCATTGATCATCCCAAGAAGAGACAAGCTGATTTGAAGTGGGCTGATCAGGAAGAAGACGAGGACGAATACATCTGGCAAAAGGGGCAATGGTGCCCGCCTGGCCTAAGAAAAAGTCAGAAAAGGAGGGTTCAACGCTTGAGGAACCGCGAACTGAGGCAGGCAGGAATCCAGACAAGACAGGTGTGGCGTCCGAAGGATAAACCTGAAGGATCAAACCGTTCGGCGCCGGCATGTATGGTATATTTTCTGCCGAATGAATTTATGGCTCCTGCTAATCAGGTCGTGCATGAAGAAGTGTCCCTGGACGATGAGCAGCTGGAGGGACTGATGGCGCAGCTGGTGCTAGCCAAGCAAGCCGTCTTCGACAAACCGGCCAAAAATCGACACATGAGGCCGCTGTACTTGAAAGGATATGTTAATGGCAAGCCATTGACCAAGATGTTTGTCGACGGTGGAGCGGCAGTCAACGTAATGCCGTATACCACTTTCAGAAAACTTGGCATGGGCCCTGGCGACTTGACACCAACAAGCATAATTTTGAACGATTTCGCTGGGAATCCTTCAGATACCAAAGGGTGCGCTCACGTGGATCTGATGATCGGGTCTAAAACATTGCTCACAACCTTCTTCGTCATCGAAGGTAAAGGAGCCTACAGCCTACTGCTTGGACGGGACTGGATTCATGCCAACTGCTGCGTCCCATCTACCATGATTCAGCAGCTCATCCAATGGGTAGATGACGATATCGAGGTGGTCCAGGCAGATGAATCCGTAGGCGTTGCAAATGTGGAACCAGCTTTCTGAGAATACCAAGGTATTAACTGTTTCTCAGGAAAAGACTTGGGATAAGGTCCTGTCGAGCCTGTCAGCAGCGATCAACAGCCGATTCAAGCAGTCGACTCTTATAGCAATTTTTAATGGATAACCCCGTCGATGGTACTGATGGCAAGTTGGGGCGAGGATTCATGTCGGCTGATAAATTAGAGGAAGTTGACATTGGAAGCGGTGACAAACCAAGGCCGACATTCATCAACGCAAACTTGCAATCAGACTTCAGGGAGGAATTAATCAAGTTGCTTAAGGAATATAAGGATTGCTTCGCTTGGGATTATTCGGAGATGCCTGGACTGGACCGTTCCATTGTTGAGCATTGGTTGCCAATCAAATCTGGTTTTAAACCATACAAGCAACCTCCCCGGAAAATCTACAAAGATGAAGTATTGGCTGATGTGAAGAAAGAAGTGGAAAGATTACTTGATGCGAACTTCGTTCGGCCATGCAGATATGCGGAGTGGATCTCTAATATTGTCCCTGTCTACAAGAAGAATGGAAAGATGAGGGTCTGCATAGATTTCAGGGATTTAAACAGAGCTACTCCGATGAATGGTTACCCCATGCCTGTTGCCGATTTGTTGGTTGACGCCGCTGCTAGGCACAAAGTTATCAGTTTCATGGATGGTAATGCGGGATACAACCAAATTTTTATGGCAATAGAGGATATATCAAAGATAGCCTTCAGATGTCTTGGTCATATAGGCCTATTTGAATGGATAGTCATGACATTTGGGTTGAAGAACGCCGGTGCAACTTATCAGCGAGCCATGAATTACATCTTTCACGAGTTGATCAGCAAAGTTGTTGAAATGTACATTGATGATGTTGTGATCAAGTGTTTGAATCATGACACGCACTTGGAAGACGTGAAAAGAACCTTGGAGTGCACCCGAAAGCATGGTTTGAAGATGAATCCGAACAAATGCGCTTTTGGGGTATCAGCCGGAGAGTTCTTGGGATTCTTGGTCCACGAGGGAGGAATTGAAGTTGGTAAGAAAAGCATGAAAGCCATTGATGAAGTTGTCCCTCCAACTAATCTCAAGGAATTGCAATCACTGCTCGGCAAGATCAATTTCGTAAGGAGATTCATCTCAAATCTGTCACAAAAGTTTTGCCGTTTTCTCCATTGCTGAAGCTTAAGAAAGATCAGAAGTTCACGTGGGGCGACAAACAACAAAAGGCTTTTGACGAGATCAAGCAGTATATGAAGGAGCCACCAGTACTGGTCCCTCCGCAGTTGGACAAGCCTTTCAAGTTGTACGTGGCGGCCGATACCCAAACCATTGGATCGGCCCTTATTCAAGAGTTCGAAGGAAAGGAGCGGGTAGTAGCGTACCTTAGTCGAAAGTTACTTGATCCTGAGACCAGGTATTCGGCTGTAGAGAATCTGTGCCTATGCGTGTACTACTCGTGTACAAAATTTCGGCACTACTTGTTGAATGCCGAATGCGTTGTATACTCCAAGTTCGATGTAATAAAACATATGTTATCTATGCCAATATTGAATGGCAGGATTGGCAAGTGGATCTTGGCTTTATCGGAGTTTGAATTGAAGTTCGAATCGGCAAAGGCTATAAAAGGTCAGATCATTGCTGATTTTATAACTGAACATCGTGATCCATCAATTGATTTTCTTGAAATCACTCCTTGGCCTCTGTTTTTTGATGGATCATCGTGTGGCAAAGGTGGAGTAGTAGGGATTTCATTAATTTCACCCAGAGGTGAGATGTTTGAATTCGCAATCCCTATTCAACCCACTGTTACAAACAATCAGGATGAGTATGAGGCATTGCTTCGGGGGCTTCAATATCTGAGAGAAGCCGGGGCCATTTCAGTTGAGGTTTATGGAGATTCAGAGTTGGTGATAAAGCAATTGAACGGCCAATACGAATGCAAAAGTGATGCGCTGAGGAGTTACTACGAAGAATGCAGGGAAATCTTGAAGAGTTTTCGGTTGGTAATTCTACAGCATATTCCTAGAGAACACAATGAAGAGGCGAATAGGTTGGCTCAAAGCGCTTCCGGTTATAAAGAAAATCAAGAAGCGTTTGCCGCAGAGATATGTATGATGGGGATGGATCTTGCAGAGGATGATTGGAGAAAAGAGATCGTTGACTACTTGAGGGATCCGTCTCGAAAGGTCTCTAGGAAGCTCAGGTACAAGGCCATAAAGTTTGTTCTTCTGGATGATAATTTAATTTATAAATCATTGGATGGGGTGTTGTTACGATGCCTGGGTCCAGAAGAAGCTAAAAGGATGATGAGTGAAGTGCATGATGGGATATGTGGAGCACACCAATCGGCCTACCGCATGAATTGGGTTATCAGGCAGGTTGGGTGCTTTTGGCCAACGATACTGGAGGATTGCTTTGAGTACCACAAGGGATGTCAAGACTGCCAGAGGTTTGGAAATATTCAAAGAGTTCCTGCATCAGCATTAAATCCCATCATCAAGCCATGGCCATTCAGGGGTTGGGGTATAGACTTGATTGGCCAGATTAATCCACCATCTAGCAAGGGGCATAAGTTTGTGCTTTTGGCTACAGATTACTTTACCAAATAGGTTGAGGCAATCCCACTGAAGAAGGTGACGTCGAAAACATGGTTGAATTTGTCAAGGAACACATCATCTATCGGTTTGGAATCCCTCAAACAATCACAACCGATCGTGGAGCCCAATTCGTGTCCTTGGAGTTCGGGGAGTTTGCCGAAAGCATGGGAATCAAATTGTTTAATTCTTCTCCCTATTATGCCCAAGCTAATGGTCAGGCAGAGGCTTCTAATAAGATCATGATCAAGCTTATACAAAAGAAGATCGACCAGAAGCCAAGGAGGTGGCATTCGGTACTCAGTGAAGCATTATGGGCTTACCGAATGGCCCCTCGTGGAGGTACAAAAACATCTCCTTATGAATTGGTTTATGGACACCATGCGGTTTTACCTTGGGAGGTACAGTCAGATTCTAGGAGAGTGGTCTTGCAGAAAGAATTAAGCTCCAAAGATTACAGTGGCTTAATGATGGATGACCTGGAAGATTTGCACATGATCCGTCTTAAGGCCCTGGAAAATATCGAAAAGAACAAGCTGCGGGTTGCCAAGTATTATAACAAGAAAGTAAAAGTTAGGTAGTTTGCAGAAGGAGATTTGGTTTGGAAAGCGTTACTGCCAATTGGAACCAAATACTGTGAATTCGGCAAATGGTCCCCTAACTGGGAAGGACCCTTTCGAGTGGTCAGATGCGTGCCTGGAAATGCCTACATGTTGAAAACATTGCTAGGAGAAGAATTTTCCGCTGCAATAAATGGAAGATATTTGAAGAAATATTATCCTAGTATTGAAATTGATCGGTGATCACCAGCATTGGGATTACATGCATCTAATACAGGAATAGACGGCGCTCAAGAACGAGGCCGCCTTCAGAACAAAATCCCCAAACAGAGGGAATGGCCAATGCCTAGATGCATTGCCCTTAGCACAAAACTACATTACAAATGCTTCTTGCAGGTTTACGTCCAACAACCCTGGTGATCAGGACTTCGGGGAGGCGGGAAGCAGAAGGCCTGGCGAAAGAAGTGAAAGTATGATTCAATCTTTTGTTTGCTTCTTCGGCTGCTCCCTCTTCAGTTGCTCCAGGACCACCGTGACGACAACTTGGAATGCGTGAGGGTGACCACGGTTTGCTGCCTCCACCAAGCTGTCCCAAGCCGCTTTAAGGTTATTGTACCTATCGGAGACATCTAGAACAGAGGAGTGGTCATTAGGGGCAAGAAGGAGTTGGGGATGTTTACCTCCTACCAATACCTCCAAAGCCATGCGACGCTCGCGCTCGGCCTGGCAACGAGCGGTTATGTCCCGGAGGTCATGCTCCAGGTGCCGAACGCGGCGGCGCAGTTGATGGCTGGTTCTCTGCTCGGGCGTAGCATCCTCTGCTTCAAGGGAAGAATCGGAGGAGATGTACTCAGGCACGTCTTCGGTCCCGATGATTTCCTCAGGAAGCAGATCAAGGCTGAAAGAGGAAAAGCAGAGAGGAGGTAAAACACAAGACCACATTAGGAAACAAGAAGCAAGATCAAAGGAAAACTCACTCTCGAATCGCGCGTTTCTTTGGGATGTTGCCTTCCTGGGGCTGCTTGCCTTTGTCCATGGCCTTGGAGTTTTTTCCTCTGAAGACTGGGGAGGAGATGAGAAGTGATGGATGAGTGTGCGAGTGGATTTGCAGGGCATCGCAGCAGACTATTTTATTGACTGACACAGTGCGTTGGGAGTGATGACTGGCCGGTGTGCATTATTGGAATACCAAACGGCAGGGTTTTCTTCCCGGATGCGAAGAGGAGTCGTTCGAACAGTGCCTACAGATTGCCGAATCAAGGATTTTCTACGGATTTTGCGTCAAGGAAGGTCTGTTTTCGCGTGTTCGGCTCTGGCAAGTTCCCGAATACATTTAAGGAAAAACGAAATTCACAGATGCAAACACAGAAAAATCATCGCAGTACAAGCATCCCTGATACAATCTAATCAAAGAGCCTGTTTAACACAGACTGGGGATGGGTGAGTTCGGCAATGGCGTCGCCGTGGCCGTCGAGGCGCCCCAGGATGATCTCGATCTCATCGTTGTCCTCTAGTGCGCCGCCCCGGAAGCCACGCGGCCTAGTGGAGTAATCGACATCGGTATGCGTCGCCATGGTGGCCAGGCCCAAAGTGGTGCCCAAGCGGATGCCGTGGGTGGCCACTTCGTCTACGCGGTGTTCCACCGCGGCAAGGCGCTCCGCCGGCGTGTTCCCGCGAGCGTTCACCTTGTCAGCCAGTTGATCCACCAGCATTTTTAGCTGGTTGAGCTCGGCGTCACGGGCTGCAGAATGCAAGATGAAGGTGATTAGTATCAAAAGCCGGATTGGATTGAGGAGCGGTTTCATGGGCTGTACCGTCGATGGTCACCAGCAGCTGCTTGCGCTGGTCTTCCCACTCCAGTTCGGCTACGCTAGCCTTTTTGGAGACATCCTCCAGCTCGCGCTGGGCTACCTCCAGCTCCGCCTTGAAGCGGAGAGCATCAAGTTCCCCGTAGGGAACGGGGGAGTAGTGGTCTGACTCCGAGGACTCATCCGGCAGGGGCTGACCGGCCGGCGCAGAGGATGGATTCCATTGAATAAGCCTGAAACAGAGAAGATCGTCAAAAACAAAAGGGAATCAAAGTCGAATCGTAAAGAGAAAAGTTGACGATTATTGCCTCCGACGGGCACTGGCGCGACTCCCCTCCACCTCGTCAGCGGCGCGGCGCCGGTTGTTTCTGCTCGCCATGCTTCTGGGATTTGCGCTAATTGGGGGAAGAAGACTTGAGGTTGGCGAAGATTTGAGGGCTAAAGTGTAAAACCCCAGATTTTCATAGAAAATCCGAATCCCTATACCATCGCGATAGTCCCTGGATCAGTGGCTATCGCGTACAGAACGTCTCACAGATAGATACACAAAGTCATACATTGCATCACATAAAGTTAATAGTACATGAATTTATTACAAGTCCATTATGGAGTACATCATTACAAGCCTCTTGGCTGAATCAGAGTGAAAATTCTACGCAACGGTAGCTATCTTCTCAGAAGGGTCTCCATCTTTATTCTTCCCGCCACAGGCAAACTCGAGCGAAGTGACGTATCCCTCAGTCGTACCATCCGTCGGCGTTGCAGTCGAACTCAGACTCGTACCCTGCACACCCAAAGTCTATCCCCAAGGTGTGGGATAGGTTCACGTCACCAACCGTATGCAGCTTTAAGTGGCCTAACATCTAAAGGGAAAAGAGAGTAGGCAAGGAAGCGGCTGAGGTTTCCTAAGCAGCAGTAGCAGAGTAAAACAAGGTATCTTCATCAACATCCCGAAACCCAAGTCTCTCAACACAGCTCGGACCCACCTGGTCACCCAGAAGGCCCGTCACCACCTCCTACTCCTGTCTAGGGTCGGTGCGAGAACTTCTTCTCCTCGCACCTCGATGATTACAACCGGATCGACGAGGTAGATGGAGCCTCTCTCCTCTAGCCGGCGGTAACCACGGCTCACCACACTCTCACCTATAGGGAGAAGGTAGAAAACCCAAAACATGAGGATCAAGTAAGTCTTCTAGGCAGTGTCCATGACCGAGGACGCGGATATAGCTATAGTCGAACAACTCTGCAGAGTGTGTACACCTGTACCCATCCCGGAACGGTACCCGGTCGGTGTACGGCCGACCGAGCCCATCCTACCGGCGAACTCTCGGTAGTTACGAACTCATCCTGCATCCGGCCCTCAAAGCTGCCCCCCCTCAGAAGGGACTACACCGGAACTGTGAAATGCTCCCGTGTGGCCACACGGGAGTCGCTCTGAGAGGGTGGTCTCACCTCCACCACTCCCCCACTGATACCCCGCTATCCATCCTAAGCAGGTATGGTTCCGTACTTGCTGAGCTCAACACGGCCCTATCCCCACTCTCGGCGGGGTGGTGTGTACGATGTCCTATAAACAAGTTGATCCACTCGGTTTCAGACCCGGGCGAGCTCATGTCCTCCAAGCGCACGTAAAACCCCAACATCTAGGCTCCGAAAACCGTAACAGGAGGGATGCACTGAGGAGTGCACCCCTATCCCCGATCCCTGATCGGTTGTCTCGAGCTCACCCCCGCCAAAGTACCCAAAACGCCTTCTCCTGCCGGTTTTTACCCCACACACGCCAAGAACCACTATTCCCATCCCAACACATGCATCGCGAAGCTCGGCGTATATACACGCTCACATAAACATATATAGTAGTGGTAGGGCAATCAAGGACAGGGTAAACAAAGAGCCAGTGCAAGGTTCATCAACATGCATATATATAAAGTAAAGCACTAGCAATACTACTCAGCAATGCCTAATGGGTATTTCAGAATCAGTCGGGCGTGAACCTGGGTACGAGTGGTCGTCGTAGCTGAGGTTGTCGTCGTAGTCCTGGTTCAGCTCTCCGGCTCCGGTAGCTCCTAGAAACGTATTTAAAATAAATACTCGGCTACTAGATAGCAATAAATCCAAGATAAAGAGCAAATAAGATCCAAAAAGAGGCAAACTCTAGTCTAGCACGCAGTTTGGGTTTTTAGAAGATTTTCAGAAGAAGTTTCATATTTTTCGGAGCTAAAACAGATTTATTATGAATTTCCAAAGATAAAATACATTTCGGAAATTAAAATACGCATATACAATATTGCAGACTCTTAGCTAGCTATAGGGTAGCTCATACTGGCTCAACCCTGGCTTTAAGCCAGCGGCGGGCGGCCGCACAAATCGCCGAGGTGGCGGCCACGCCGGCGGCTTTAAGCCGGCGGCGCCCGCGTGGCCGCCCACGCGGCGCTCGCGTGGCGTGGCGCGCGGCGGAGCTCGGGATGGATCCCCCCGTGGCGCGCGGCCGTGCGGCGCCCGTGTGGCCTAGCCGTGGTTGGCCGGGCGCACGGGATCCCCCTCGGATTCCCCGCGGTCACGCGCGTGTGTGCGCTCCCGTGTGCGTGCTAAAACCCCGGGGGGTTTTCCCCCCCTCCGCGTGAAGGTGCTCGGTGAAATGCCCGCGACGGGCGGCGGCGCGCGGCTAGCCGGCTCACCGGCGGCGAGGCGCGCTCGGCCGGCCAACAGGTGGCGGGAAAAGGACGAGGAGCAGCAAGGCTCGTCCCCGGCCCCAATCGGGGACGGCCTCGACCAAAGAAGGGCGGCCGGCGGCGAAACAAGGAGCGGCGGCGGCGGACGCGTGCGGCGGTGTGGTGAGGGTCGCCGGCGACGGCACTAATCGATGCCCAGCAGCCTCGGCTGGTTGCGGATGGGTCCTAGGGACGCAAAAACACCCAAAACCGGGGCTTTTCCCCTAGGTCGCCAGGAAAGGCTCCCGCCCGCCGTGGCGGAGCTCCGGCGGTGGCGACGCGTGGTGCGAGCGCGGCTCCGGCCACGGGGGTGGCTCCGCGTGCGTGCGCACGGTGACCGGGTGTCGTGGCGGTCGTGTCGTCGTGCTTGTGTGGGTGGCAGGCGCTCGTGCGTGTTGGAAACGGAGTCGAGCAGGCCGGCGGCGCGGCGCACCGGAGCACCACGGCAGCGTGACACACGTCGGCGAGGTGAGGATGGTGCGGGGTCGGAAAGGAAAACGGCGGCGCGTGTGCGTGCTCGCGGCGACAGCAGCGGTGGCACCTGCAGAAGAAAGCATCCCAGCCTGGCACGAAGACCGGCATCACCAGCGGCGGTGCGGCGGCAAGAGCGGCACGGGGTGATCGCGATGCGCCTCGGCTCGAAGGCCGGGTCGACCACAGATGGGCGAGGGAGCTTCGCCTCACCTTGGTGGCCACGGGCCGACGTGCAGGCGGCGGTGAAGCGGGGCGGAGCAAGGTCGTCGGCGTGGAAGGAGACGGCGGCGCGGAGCAGAGGAAGCAGGGGCGTCGCGGTACTTGGCTTCGCGGCGTCCTCGAGCTCCCACGTGCGGTCCTTCGGCTTCGCGAGGTAGGCGGCGAGCTGGCGGTAGACCTCCGGGTCTTCTTCTTCCCTCCTCCTCCTTCTTCTTCTCCGGCGGGCAGAGGCGAAGCGGAACGGGGAGGACTCCCCGTGGCGGCTAGGGTTGGGAGCTTCCCTGAGGCGCGGCGGCGGCCTTCTTATAGGGCAAGGCAGGGTGCTGGACGCGTGGACGGCGCGGATGGCCCCGGCGGAGCTCGGACGGGCCGCCGGCGAGGGGGCGGTGCGGAAGGCTGCGGCGCCGAAGGTAAAGGGGAAAAAGAAGCGGGTGACGGGAGGAAGAAGAGGTGACGTCGGGGGCGACGTCACGCGGGTCCCACCTGGCGGCGACTCGGCGCGGGTGCGGTAGGTGATAAGCGGGCTGGCACTTGACGAGCCGCGGTGGGCTGGAAAGGGGAAAAGGAGAGGGTGGCGCGGCGCGTAGAGAAAAAGAGAAGAGGGTGGTTTAGCGGACTTCGGGACTTTGGGCTCGCGGCCCAGAAGCTATCCTCCCTTTACCTTTTCTATTTCTTTCCAACCCCTTTCTATTTTAGATTCAAATTTGAATGCAAATTCAAATTTGAAATCCCACTCAAATAAACTCCAAATAAAACCAAAAGAACTCCAAGTTTCTCACACTAACATTTTTATATTTCCTAGAAATTTTATTTAGCTCAAAATAAATCTAGGAATTAAAGGAGAGAAAAGGAAGACATCCTTAAATAAGTTGATAATCACTCAAATAATTCATCGAAAATTTTAAATCCACATTTTTATTAATTAACATTCCTCAATAAATTTGAGGGATGTTACAGACTCCCCCCTCAAAAGAATCTCGTCCCCGAGATTAAGAAGTTACCTCCGCTTCGAAGAGATGAGGGTATTTCTCCCTCAACGCTGAGTCCTTCTCCCATGTAGCTTCGCGCTCAGAGTGGTTACTCCATAACACCTTGCAGAAACGCGTGGTTGTGTTCCTGGTCGACTTCTCCGCCCAGTCCAGGATCCGAACCGGGTACTCCAAGTACTCCAGGGTCTCCTGGACGTCGAGCGCCTGAGCAGGCACTCTCTTCTCGACGACCACACACTTCCGAAGTTGGGAAACATGGAACACCGGGTGCACTCCCGTAAGCTCCGGAGGTAGCTCGAGTCTGTAAGCTACCTTCCCGACCTTACTCACAATAGGGTAGGGTCCAACGTACCTAGGGGACAGCTTCCCCCTGATGTGGAACCTCTTCGTACCTCGGAGGGGTGACACCTTCAAGTAGACGTGATCCCCCACTTCAAACGAGACATCCTTTCGTTTCGCGTCGGCATAGCTCTTCTGCCTGCTCTGAGCTATCTTCAGGTTCTCCCTGACCTTGGCGACATTTTCCTCGGCCTCAACAATGGTGGCGGGACCGAAAAAGGTTCGCCCCCCCACCTCGGACCACATCAACGGTGTCCGACACTTTCTGCCGTACAGGGCTTCGAAAGGAGCCATCTTCAAGCTGGCCTGGTAGCCGTTGTTGTATGAGAACTCGGCATATGACAGACTCTTTTCCCAATTGTACCCATAAGTCAACACACAAGCTCTCAGCAAATCTTCTAGGACTTGATTTACTCTCTCTGTCTGACCGTCAGTCTGGGGGTGGAAGGCTGTGCTGTAGTTTAGCTTGGTGCCCATGGAAGCGTGCAAACTTTTCCAGAACTGGGTAGTGAATTGAGGCCCTCTATCTGACACAATGCTCCTTGGAGCCCCATGGAGCTTTAGGATATTGTCCACATACAGTTCTGCAAGTCGGCTTACGCGGTAGTCCGTCCTAACGGGTAAGAAGTGTGCCACCTTGGTCAGCCGATCAACAATTACCCATATGGAGTCATGCCCTTTCCGTGTGCGCGGCAATCCCACAATGAAGTCCATAATGATATCATCCCACTTCCACGTGGGTACCTCGAGCGGTTGCAGCAGTCCGGCAGGTCTCTGGTGCTCGGCCTTCACTCGCTGACACGTGTCACATCGAGCGACGTACTCTGCAATATCTTCCCTCATCTTTTCCCACCAGAACCGTACCTTCAAGTCTTTGTACATCTTGGTACAGCCAGGGTGGATCGAGTATCGAGACTCGTGGGCCTCTTTAAGGATCGAGTCCCGAATCTCCTTGTCCTGAGGCACGCAGATGCGGTCCTTCAGCCACAGTGTACCCTGTTCATCGAGGCGGTAGTCAGCTGCTTTGCCATTCTCCATCAGGCGTTTTACTTCTTGAATTTCTGGGCACTCCTTCTAAGCTTGACGGATTTGGTCTTCGAGTGTGTACTTCACCCGCAACTGGTTCAACTGCCCCTCTTCCACTATCTCTAAGCTCAGCTTCTCCAGCTCTTCATGCAAGGCTGGTTGTTCCTCTCACACCATCAGGTTGTTGCAGTAGTGCTTGCGGCTCAGAGCGTCGGCTACTACGTTTGCCTTACCAGGGTGGTAGTGAATGTTCAGGTCGTAGTCCTTGATCAGCTCTAGCCATCTTCTTTGCCTCAGGTTCAACTCCGACTGGGTGAAGATATACTTCAGACTCTTGTGATCCGTATAGATGTCGCTCTTGTTCCCCATCAGATAGTGCCTCCATATCTTCAAGGCATGAATGACAGCGGCTAGCTCGAGGTCGTGCGTAGGGTAGTTCTCCTCATGCTTCCTTAGCTGTCGTGAGGCGTAGGCCACTACCTTGCCTCCTTGCATCAACACGCAGCCGAGTCCTTGTCTCGACGCGTCACAGTACACCACGAAGTCCTTGCTCACATCGGGCAGGGTCAGGACCGGCGTAGTGGTGAGGCGAGTCTTGAGCTCCTGGAAGCTGGCTTCACACTTGTCCGACCACACATACGGCGTGTTGCTCTTCAACAGTTCTGTCATGGGCTTGGCGATCTTTGAGAAGTTCTCGATGAACCGATGGTAGTACCCGGCCAAACCGAGGAAACTGCGGATCTCTGTCACGGACTTCGGCGACTGCCACTTGGACACTGCCTCAATCTTGCTCGGATCTACTGCAACCCCTTTAGCTGATAACACATGACCCAGGAAGGCGACTTCCTCCATCCGAACTCGCACTTGCCGAACTTGGCGTACAAGCCGGTGCCGCCTAAGCTTCCCCCAACACGATCCTCGTGTGTTCCTCGTGCTCTTCCGTCGTGCGGGAGTAGACCGGTATATCGTCGATGAAGACGACGACACACTTGTCCAGCTCGGCCATGAAGACCTTGTTCATCATGTTCATGAAGTATCTTTGGGGCGTTGGTCGGGCCAAACGACACGACTGTGTACTCGCATCGCCCATACGGGTTACGAATGCCGTCTTATGGATGTCCTCCGGCGGATCTTCATCCGGTGATAACCCCGACCGGAGATCGATCTTGTTGAAGTACTTGGCTTGCCTCGGTGATCCATCAAATCATCAATCCTGGGCAGTGGGTACTTGTTCTTGATGGTTACCGCGTTCAGGGCGCGGTAATCGACGCACAGACGTTGAGTTCCATCCTTCTTCGGTACGAATAGTGCCGGTGAACCCCAGGGTGAAGCACTTGGTCGAATGAACCCTTTCTCGAGTAGTGAGTCTAGCTCTGCCTTCAGCAGTTTCAGCTCAACCTCTGCCATACGGTACGGACTCTGGGCTATCGGCGCCGTTCCCGGCACCAAGTTAATCACGAACTCCACATCACGATCAGGAGGCAACCCGGGCAACTCCTCTGGAAACACATCCTCATACTCACAGACTACCGGTACGTCCGATATGGCCTTCGTGTGAAGGTTGTACACGGCCGGTATGTCTCGAGACTTCATCGGCTCGAAGGTAACCCTAGTCCCGTCAGGGTGCACTAGAGTCACAAGTCTCGGCGAAGTGGAGATGACACCTTTGTGGGCAGTGATCCAATCCATTCCCAGTATCACGTCGATACCATGGGAAGGCAGCACGGTAAGATCCCCATAGAATGTGTGACCTTGGATGACCACTTCCACTCCTTTGCACAGCAGGGTGCATCGGATATCCCCGAGCGGAGAGCTCGTGATAATGTGCATGGCTCGGGTGGTTGTAGGGAGGGAAAGTTTATTTACGAACCGAGAGGTGATATAGGACCCGGTTGCACCGGTATCGAAGAGAACCAGAGCAGAAGTACCACAAACCAAAAACTTACCAATCACGATGTCGGGGGCATCGACAGCCTCCTCCTCAGTGAGGTGGTTCAGCCTCCCACGGCCGGCGGCCGGGGGCGGCGCAGCCTGAGGAGGTCGGCCTCCTGGAGCAGGTGCCCTCGCGGGAGTGGCGGCGGCCTTCTTGTCGGGGCGGTCGTAGGACTTGTGGCCTCGCTTGCCACACGCGAAGCGGTGAGCGTGAAGCCTCTGCCGGCGGGTCTCGCGGTGCTCGGTGGAGCACGAGTGTAGCCTCCAGTCTGCTGGGGGTAGCCGGGGTTTTTCCCTCCGGAGAACGGGCTACGTCCACTTCCTCTGAAGCCACGCCCAGGCTGGTTGTGCCCCGGGCGGTAGCTTCCCCTCAGCATGTTGCTCTGTCCGCTCCTCGGTTTCTGGAAGGATCGGTCAGGCTGATCCCAATCTCCCATCCTCTTCTTGCCCCTCATGCGTTCCTCGTGGCCCCTCCTCTCGTCCTCGACCGCGATGGCGCGGTTGACGAGATGGCGCAGGGACTTGTGCTCACTTGCCTTCAGCGCCTGGCGAAGGCTGTGGTGAAGGCCTCGCAGGGAACCGAATGCTTCTTCCGGTCGGTGTTGGTGTCGTCGGGGGCGTACCGCATCATCTTCATGAAGTGACGCTCGTACTCCTCGACCCTCATCGCACCCCGAGTCATGGTGCGGAACTCCCGCGCCTTCGGACCAGCGGCTCATCGGGAAAGGTGCGCTCGCGGAACGCCTCGCGAGAACTCCGGCCCGGTGATGAAAGCCGGGTTCGGGTGGGTGGCGGTGTAGTTGTCCCACCATGCCTTGGCGAGACCCTCCCGGTCGGGTGCGCGGCGATAGCGACGCACTCCTCGTCGGAGCAGACGGTGAGGTCGAGCTTGGTCTCGATCACTCTCAGCCAGTCGTCGGCCTCGAGTGGGTCATCCGAGTAGCTGAAGGTGGGGGCCTTCAGGCGGATGAACCTCTCAATCTTCCTCATGAGGTCCTCGTCCTGCGGAGTGACGCGGTTCCAACCGTTGCCACGGTGCTCCATGGCCTCCGCCATCCTCTGCATCAGTTGAGTCTGGAGCGCCATCACTTCCACCAAGTTAAGTGGGGGTGGTGGTGGCTGGTCCGGCTCAGGCTGGCCTTGCTCGGCCGCTCCTTGCTCAACCTCGGCCTCAGCGTTCTCGGGCGGTGGTGGCGGTGCTCCGTTAC
This sequence comes from Cenchrus americanus, assembly GCA_947561735.1. Taxonomy (NCBI): domain Eukaryota; kingdom Viridiplantae; phylum Streptophyta; class Magnoliopsida; order Poales; family Poaceae; genus Cenchrus; species Cenchrus americanus. Next base: position 199,071,763 of record OX387242.1, read on the forward strand.
CTCGGGCCCTAGCTCCCAAAGCTCCTCCACACAGGGGTGGGCGGCCACAGCCATGCCCGCGTCCACGCCCCTGCTGGGCTTCTTCCTCAGCAGCTGCCTCCTCGAGGCGAGCTATCAGCCGGTTGAAGCGGCGGATAGACATCCTTCTGAAAACATAAGGAAAAAGGGAGAAGTTTACACACGTCACTCACCAACTCACACATGAGTCTTTAGCAATCAAGAAAATAGTTCTAATTATAACCTACACTCAAGTGTAAGAAGCATTAAGACACAAATAACACCATTAAGATCCAAGCACACATCAAACATGATTATTACACTTGCTCCCCTGAGGCTGACTCAGACCTTGGGGTAGCGGCAACAAGTCAACGATCTAATACATCGGTACAATCTCAAAAGGGTAGTGTCTACATGGTGTGGCATGACTCTCTTCATGCACAGGAACATGCTCGCGGCTGCATGGAACAACTCATGGAAACTACTAGCATAAAACACTACTCTAGGTCATGCCTCTCGCTCAGCTCACTACTCAGTGCGTGCCCTATGGTACGTGACGGGGTAGCGGTCCTCGGCGGGGTAGTCCGGCGGAAAGATCCGGGACACCAAGGCGTGAGCCTCTCGAATCTCCTCGGTCTCGACGGGGGTCGGCAGACGGGCCATCGGGCACAGGTGAAGCTTGAGGCGTGACTGGTGCAGCTCAAAGGTCTCGGTGCGGATCTCACGCTGAGACTCGGGAGGTAGCTCTCCGTTGAGCTCGAAGAGCTCGTCCACGCGAAGCGAGTCGGCGTCCTCCCAAGTCCTCCTCAGTCTCTTGGCCTTGTCTCTCAGGTAGACGGTCGTGCGTGTGAGCCATGTGATGTTGGCGACGTTATCCGCTCGGCTCTTCTCCAGCTTCTCCACCTTGATCCGCTCACACCCGAGTAGGTGAGCGCGTTCCGTGAGCAGGTCGTCCTTGCGCTCGAGCTTGTCCTTCAGCCTGTTTTGACTTGCTGTCAGCCTGCGTAGGTCCTCCTTGGCGTGCAGCATCTCCTCCCGGGTGTCCACCCTCTCCCTCTCGGACTCGCAAGGGGACGGTGGTCGCGCGGTCGAGGCTCAACTCGAGCTGGCGAACACGGTGGCGTAGAGCGGTGTTCTCCCTCTCCAGCTCGGCACAGCGGGGGCCGGTGCGGGAGCGCGTCGATGGTGGCGTCCCTGACCTGGCCGTAGAGGGTACGTGACTCGTCCTCCAGTCGGCGTGCGTACTTGTCGAGGTCGACCAAGTAGCTGGCGGTCTCCACCAGGGTCTCGTCGGACTCGCGGAAGGGAGCAGCGTCGACATCGTCCTGGATCCCCTCGTACGAAGGAACTCCGTCCACGAGCGGTGCGAGGCGCCAGTAGTCCCGGGGTAGCAGTCGAAGAGTCCCGGTCTCGAAGGAGGCGCGGTACTGTGCGAGAAGGCAGCCCAGTGCCTGGCGGCAGGCGACGTCCAGCGCGGTCGCGACGGTGAGTGCAGCGCTGTAGCAGACCTCTCCCTTGAACCCGGGGAGACTCGGGTGAGGGAGCACAGCGACCGTGCAGAGCACCATCCGCCCAGTCACGGCGGGCACGTACTCGGCGCGGTACGTGACGTAGGTCGGAGGGACTCCAAGCCTGAGAAGGGCCCTCTCCATCCAGTGGCAGATCGTCCCGCACATCTCGGGGGTGATCTCCGCGACCTGGTGCTCCATCTCTTGTGAAACGCAAGAAATTTCTGTCAGCAGGTGAGTAAGAAGTTTTCAAAAAGGTTATAACTATAAAGGTAGAGCGTATAGAGTCCTATCTCTATCGACCTTTCCTAGGGATACGTGCTACGGTCAAGCATGGCTCTGATACCACCTGTAAAACCCCGGATTTTCATAGAAAATCCGAATCCCTGTACCATCGCGATAGTCCCTGGATCAGTGGCTATCGCGTACAGAACGTCTCACAGATAGATACACAAAGTCATACATCGCATCACATAAAGTTAATAGTACATGAATTTATTACAAGTCCATTATGGAGTACATCATTACAAGCCTCTTGGCTGAATCAGAGTGAAAATTCTACGCAACGGTAGCTATCTTCTCAGAAGGGTCTCCATCTTTATTCTTCCCGCCACAGGCAAACTCGAGCGAAGCGACGTATCCCTCAGTCGTACCATCCGTCAGCGTTGCAGTCGAACTCGGACTCGTACCCTGCACACCCAAAGTCTATCTCCAAGGTGTGGGATAGGTTCACGTCACCAACCGTATGCAGCTTTAAGTGGCCTAACATCTAAAGGGAAAAGAGAGTAGGCAAGGAAGCGGCTGAGGTTTCCTAAGCGACGACGACGAGTAAAACAAGGTATCTTCATCAACATCCCGAAACCCAAGTCTCTCAACACAGCTCGGATCCACCTGGTCACCCAGAAGGCCCGTCACCACCTCCTACTCCTGTCTAGGGTCGGTGCGAGAACTTCTTCTCCTCGCACCTCAATGATTACAACCGGATCGACGAGGTCCTATAAACAAGTTGATCCACTCGGTTTCAGACCAGGGCGAGCTCATGTCCTCCAAGCGCACGTAAAACCCCAACACCTAGGCTCCGAAAACCGTAACAGGAGGGATGCACTGAGGAGTGCACCCCTATCCCCGATCCCTGATCGGTTGTCTCGAGCTCACCCCCGCCAAAGTACCCAAAACACCTTCTCCTGCCGGTTTTTACCCCACACACGCCAAGAACCACTATTCCCATCCCAACACATGCATCGCGAAGCTCGGAGTATATACACGCTCACATAAACATATATAGTAGTGGTAGGGCAATCAAGGACAGGGTAAACAAAGAGGCAGTGCAAGGTTCATCAACACGCATATATATAAAGTAAAGCACTAGCAATACTACTCAGCAATGCCTAATGGGTATTTCAGAATCAGTCGGGCGTGAACCTGGGTACGAGTGGTCGTCGTAGCTGAGGTCGTCGTCGTAGTCCTAGTTCAGCTCTCCGGCTCCGGTAGCTCCTAGAAACGTATTTAAAATAAATAATCGGCTACTAGTTAGCAATAAATCCAAGATAAAGAGCAAATAAGATCCAAAAAGAGGCAAACTCTAGTCTAGCACGGAGTTTGGGTTTTTAGAAGATTTTCAGAAGAAGTTTCATATTTTTCGGAGCTAAAACGGATTTATTATGAATTTCCAAAGATAAAATACATTTGTGAAATTAAAATACTCATATACAATATTGCAGACTCTTAGCTAGCTATAGGGTAGCTCAAACTGGCTCAACCCTGGCTTTAAGCCAGCGGCAGGCCGGCTACAGCTGCTGAGGTGGCGGCCACGCCGGCGGCTTTGCGGCAGCCCACGTGGCCAGCCACGTGGCGCTCGCGTGGTGCGGCGCGCGGCGGATCCCTGGGATGGATCCCCGTGGCGCGCGGCCGTGCGGCGCCCGTGTGGCCTAGCCGTGGTTGGGCGGGTGCACGGGATCCCCTCGGATTCCCCTGCGGTCACGCGCGTGTGTGCGCTCCCGTGTGCGTGCTAAAACCCCAGGGGTTTTCCCCCTCCGCGTGAAGGTGCTCGGTGAAATGCCCGCGACGGGCGGCGGCGCGGCGGCCGGCTCACCGGCGGCGAGGCGCGCTCGGCCGGGCCAACGGTGGCGGGAAAAGGACGAGGAGCGACAAGGCTCGTCCCCGGCCCCAATTGGGGACGGCCTCGGCCAAAGAAGGGCGGGCGGCGGCGAAACGGGGAGCGGCGGCGGCGGACGCATGCGGCGGTGTGGTGAGGGTCGCCGGCGACGGCGCTAATCGATGCCCGGCAGCCTCGGGCGGTTGCGGATGGGTCCTAGGGACGCAAAAACACCCAAAACCGGGGATTTTCCCCTAGGTCGCCGGGAATGGCTCCCCGCCCGCCGTGGCGGAGCTGCGGCGATGGCGACGCGTGGTGCGAGCGCAACTCCGGCCACGGGGGTGGCTGCGTGCGTGCGCACTGTGACCGGGGTGTCGTGGCGGTCGTGTCGTTGTTCTTGTGTGGGTGGCAGGCGCTCGTGCGTGTTGGAAACGGAGTCGAGCAGGCCGGCGGCGCGGCGCACCGGAGCACGACGGCGGTGTGATACACGTCGGCGAGGTGAGGATGGTGCGGGGTCAGAAAGGAAAACGGCGGCGCGTGTGCGTGCTCGCGGTGACGGCGGTGGTGGCACCTGCAAAAGAAAGCATCCCAGCCTGGCACGAAGGCCGGCATCACCAGCGGCGGCGCGGCGGCAAGAGCAGCACGGGGTGATCGCGATGCGCCTCGGCTCGAAGGCCGGGTCGACCACAGATGGGCGAGGGAGCTTCGCCTCACCTTGGTGGCCACGGGCCGACGTGCAGGCGGCGGTGAGCGGGGCGAGCAAGGTCGTCGGCGTGGAAGGAGACAGCGGCGCGGAGCAGAGGAAGCAGGGCCGTCGCGGTACTTGGCTTCGCGGCGTCCTCGAGCTCCCACGTGCGGTCCTTCGGCTTCGCGAGGTAGGCGGCGAGCTGGCAGTAGGCCTCCGGGTCTTCTTCTTCCCTCCTCCTCCTTCTTCTTCTCCGGAGGGCAGAGGCAAAGCGGAATGGGGAGGACTCCCCGTGGCGGCTAGGGTTGGGAGCTTCCCTGAGGCGCGGCGACGGCCTTCTTATAGGGCAAGGCAGGGTGCTGGACGCGTGGACGGCACGGATGGCCCCGGCGGAGCTCGGACGGCTGCCAGACGAGGGGCGGTGCGGAAGGCTGTGGCGCCGACGGTAAAGGGGAAAAAGAAGCAGGTGACGGGAGGAAGAAGAGGTGACGTCGGGGGCGACGTCACGCGGGTCCCACCTGGTGGCGACTCGGCGCGGGTGCGGTAGGTGATAAGCGGGCTGGCGCTTGACGGGCCGCGGTGGGATGGAAAGGGGAAAAGGAGAGGGTGGCGCGGCGCGTAGAGAAAAAGAGAAGAGGGTGGTTCGGCGGACTTCGGGACTTTGGGCTCGCGGCCCAGAAGCTATCCTCCCTTTACCTTTTCTATTTCTTTCCAACCCCTTTCTATTTTAGATTCAAATTTGAATGCAAATTCAAATTTGAAATCCCACTCAAATAAACTCCAAATAAAACCAAAAGAACTCCAAGTTTCTCACACTAACATTTTTATATTTCCTAGAAATTTTATTTAGCTCAAAATAAATCTAGGAATTAAAGGAGAGAAAAGGAAGATATCCTTAAATAAGTTGATAATCACTCAAATAATTCATCGACAATTTTAAATCCACATTTTTATTAATTAACATTCCTCAATAAATTTGAGGGATGTTACATAAAGGCTTGATGAAGAGCTGGGGGCACCTACGGTTTTCATTTATAGGTCTGGCGAAATAGATCGTGGCCTCAGGTCGTGGCTTTAGATCGTGGCGCATATCCCAAGAAACTTGGAAGTTGGAGAGGTGTCCTTGACCAATCCGTCGTCGGGTCGTTTGGAGTCCAAGGATGAATCGTATTCGGTTGACTGGATCGGCTAAATGGAAGTCAAGGTACCGTTCGGGTATGGCACTTTTTGGCTATTGATTACCGAATGGGTCGTTCAGCATTGCGATTAAGGACGTGCAAAGAAAGGGGAAAATAAATTTACAGAAGTAAATGTTGCAAGGACTACCAGTTCGGTTATACATCGGTCAATACATCTAAATGTTTAAATACTTCGCAATTACATTGGAGGCGTTCGATGTTGCTTGGTGAAAGTTCTCCATCCGTTCTTGGTAATCTTTCTGGGCGTCGGACAAGATGGTGAGTTCTGCATTACATTGATTCACCTCAGCTACGGCCGATGTTGCTTCCTCTTGGATCTTCTCTATCAGTCCAGGAAGTTCGGCTATTTTCTTGTCATCGGCTTCTATTTCAGCTGACAGACTTCTCAGTTCTGCTTCCAATGCGGCCTTTCTGGCGATCTTCAATTCACGAGCAGCTTGCAAATTAGCCAATGTCTCTTTGTGACTCTCAGTTTGAGATTGTGCTCCCTTTACGGCTTGTTCAGCTTTGGCCTTCTTCTGTTCAACAGCCGGGCGGGAAGACATACTTCTCAGAGCTCGTCTTATGGCCACGTAATGAATATCCAGACCGGAGATAGGTTCAAGTGAGGCATTGATGTCCTCAAAGAGTTCTCGACTGATGGGTCCAAGCATCTCTTCAAAATGATCAAGATCTTTGAATTGATCTTGTGCATCTCTTTGCAGCCAGGCAAAAATTTCCTTGAGTTTTTCCTGCACTGCCTCCGACAAGGTTTGAGATACTCCTTCCCTTGTCTCGGCAACTGGATTGTTCCCCATTGATGGGTTTGATGATGGTGGAGCCTGATCCTGAGAGAATAATATTGCCGAATCAGGAGTATTGGAAATAAAGGATAACAGGATTAGGTGCAAATGTTTACCTCATGCCTAACTTCCTGAACCGGAGCAGGATTTGGTTCCGTTTCAGGTGAGGACCATGTGTGGTTCGAGGACCGGTGGATGGTCGCTTCCTTGTGTGATGAGTGATTGACAACGTTGTGTGGACTGGTTCTTGGCTAAGTATTGCAGGTGCAGGTTGCGGCTTGACTCGTGTTGGTGCAGGTGAAGAACAAGCGCCAAAGGTCGTTGCCGGTGAGGCCTCCAGGTGTGGAGAAGACAAGTAGGCTTCGTTCGAGGGACCCGGTGGCCAGCGGGGTCAAGTGCGGGCCGCATGGTGGCATGAACAGCAAGATGAAGTGGTGGACGGTTTCTTGGTAGAGCCTCAAAACCAAAGGCGAGCCGGGACTACGTGGGAGCCGAGTCATGAGTGGAGATTGGCGGAGGCTACACCGAGTTCGCGGGGTTTGCAGTGGTTCACCAGAAAACCACTGGGTTACTCGGTTGAGCCACAAAACCGAGGCCGAAGACTCGACGAGGGGGTGCGGCCACCCAGGCCGGTTCAACCGCCCAGGAGGGGCGGTCAGACCGCCCGGGGCCGGTCAGATCTCCCGGGCCGGTCTAACCGCCCAGGGGGGCGGTCTGACCGCCCTGGCCGCCGGCGCCGAGAAGCTTCGAAGCGGAGGACACGCGTCGGGATCGCAAGGCTTGCGTCGAGGCTAAGCAGGTTGCGGTCGCCGGGCATCCGTCCGATGGTGAAGACATGAAGACTTCCAAATCCGCCCTCGAGGGGCATGTATCCCTAGTTATTAGTGAAGGGTAGTTAAGTCTTTTGGGTGCCTCCATATATACTCATTGGATGGGTGGATGGCAGCCAACTCTTGGAACCCTAGCTCATTTGTTTTTCCATTTTCGTTCTCCTTTTTCCTTAGGTTTTTAGAGGACTAGCTTGAGAGCTTCATGTGAGATCTAGAGAGAGGGATGGATGTTTGGGTGGCAAGCTAGACCATGTACGAACCTTTCATGGCATGTATAGATGGTTCGGCGTTGTTCATCATGGTGGTTTTCTCCTCTCTTTTGTGTTGATTTTCAGAGCTCTTTGTTGGCGGTGTTTTGAGGATGATTTCTTGGGGTTTTTAGTGGGTGTCACGTATGAGGTTCTTGTGCCTCTTTGGCTGGTGACTTTGCCCCCAAATCTTTTTTGAATCGGACTCGATTTGGTGGTTTCTCGAGTTGGGCGAGTTCTTGACCTAGAGAAGCGATTTCTTCGATTCCTTTTGATTGTGAGCGTTTCGGGTCGATTCCTTTGAGGTAGAGGTTGCCTAGGAGGTAACCCAGCTATTCCCGAAGTTCTGCTGCAATCCGTGGAGTGATTCGGGAGATCGGGCGCGAGGAAGTTGAGGTTTGACCTGAGGGTTCGTTTTCTGGAAGGGGCGGTCTAACCGCATACATGGGGCGGTCTAACCACCCTGTGTGTTTCCAGGTCGAAGTTTTGTTTCGCCGGATTTTCCTCTGTGAGTTTGTTCGCCTTGATCAGAGGAGCGTCTAGGTGAAATTTGGGGTCTTTCTCGTGCAGTTTGCTAAGTGTTCTTGGTTGGAGTTCGTTGCTGGGTACAGGAGGTTAGACCGCCCCAGGTAGCCGGTCTAACCGCCCCGAGGCCCCTTGGTGAAGTTTTGGTTTTCGCCAAGATTTTACGGTAGCTAGCATGGCCTTGACCGAGAGATCTCTCGTTGGTGAAACCGTGGTGAGTTTTGGTGCTCGGAAGAGGCGTTTCGGAGGATTTCTTGGTTACCAGGTGGAGGCGGTCTAACCGCCCCCTATACCCGGTCTAACCGCCCCCTCTGGTTAGCCGGCTTTCGAGTTGTTTCCGCTGTCGTTGTTGCGTGTGTGTTGTGGTTGCTGGTAGAGTTTGTTCCTAGGACAAGTAGCAGTCTAGTGGCTACGTGGTTTTGGCAAACGGAAGGTTGAAGTGCGGAGCGTGTGATTTCGGGGTTCGACCGAGCTAGTTCATCTTCTCGGAGTTTCAATCTCCCTCGAGAAGAATTTTTATCGGCTCCCATTCACTCCCCCCTCTCTGGTCGCCTAATCGGTCCTTCAAGTGGTATCAGAGCCTGTTCGGGTCTTTGTTGACTCTAACCAGTCTAAGATCCAAGGATGGCGTACCAGGAATGGGGTTCGGGTCCTCCACACTTCGATGGCAAGAACTACCAGATGTGGAGCAAGCGGATGGGTGCGTTCCTCCGCGGAAAGGGTCAGATCCTTTGGGATGTAACGGTGGACACAGGCTATGTCCAGCCGATGGACTTTCTCGCTCCAGGATCGAGGGACAGATTCGACGCCAACAACAAGGCGTCGACTACTTGTTTCGTGCTTTGTGTCAGCCTGAGTTCGATCGGGTGCACACCGAGCACTTGGCTTGTAGGATTTGGGCGGTGTTGAAGGAGGCTCATGTTGGGAACGTCCAGGTTCAGGCACGGATGTATGCGACCTACCGGAGAGAGTACGAGAACTTCACTCATCTCCCCGGTGAGTCCATCGATGCCTTGTTTCAGAGGTTCACGGTGGTGGTGAACAACATGAGGGCCAATGTGGACGTGCTCCCGTACGATGATCATGATAGAGCGGTCAAGCTCTTACACTCTTTGGATCGTACGATATGGGGCGGAAAGTTCGAGGCCATTGTCGAGTCGGAGAAGTATGACACTCTGATGGTGAACGAGCTGTTCTTGAAGCTCAAGTCGGCTGAGGTGGATAGGGGCATGACTGCCAAGCTCGAGGGACCGACTAATTCCATAGTCTTGCCCTCGTTGGTGGTTCCAATGGAAAGGCTAACTCTAACCCACCCATCAGGATGTTCTCCTTTTCCTCTTTGATGTCTATGCCAGATGAGGAGTTTGATGACCTTGGAGAGGACGAGCTGGCGTTGTTGACGAGGCGGATCGAGAGGCTGCACAAGAACCGCGTGAACATGAGAAGGAACACGAGGACGTGCTTCAAGTGTGGCAAGCCGGGACACTTCGTCGCCGACTGCCCGGAGAAGGCCGAGAACAAGGACAGCTACAAGCACAAGCCGAGGATGGACGGCAAGTACCGTTCGAGGGGTGACCACAAGAGCAAGCACAAGAACAAGGATGAGCGACGATCAAGGAAGAAGGAGAGCCGAGGCAAGGCCCGAGCGATGGTGGGAGCGAGCGACGTCGACTCCGGTTCCGCGTACTCCACCTCGAGCTCGAGTAGCAGTGAAGACGAAGGTGATCGTCGCAAGAACAAGAAGTCGTCCAAGAACCTGAGCGGGGCCGAGCCGCCTCGCGAGAGACGGCTTCGCACCATGGCGGCGAGCTCCGGCGGCAAGAAGAGCACACGGAGCGACTCGGACTGCGAGTCCGACGACGAGGTGCGTGATGAACTTCCCTTCTTGCGCCGGGAGAATGAGAGGCTTGGCTCTTTGCTTGATAACCGTGATGACATGCTTAGAGAGGCCAAGAAAATGAGAAAAGAGCTTAAGGATTCACTCGAGGATGCTAGGACTAGAGTGGGCCGAGCTAGAGACACGGGTGCTTGATAGCAAGCTTGAGATTGATTCCCTTAAGGCTAGCCCTGTTGTTTCGGATGAGAATGATTGTGCTGATTGCTCCATATTCCTTGCTGATCTTGCTTTGTTTAAGGAGAAGCATGCCTCCAAGTGTGAGGAACTAGATGTGCTTAGAGTTGAAGTGGCTGAGCTTAAGTCTAGACCTGCTTTGCTAGGTGCTTGCACTTCTTGCCCTGCTTTGCATGCTAAGATTAATGAGATGCATGCTTACACTAGTTCGCTTGAGGCTAAATTGAAGGAACCCATGCCTACATCATGCTCTACCTGTGAAATGCATGCATTGAAAAATTTGGAACTTGCACATTATGTTGATCGTTTGCAGGATGAGAATGATGACTTGAGGAAGTTGATGGGTTGGTTGTCTGGTCATGAGCCTCAGTTGAGGATGATGACCGAGGCCTTTAAGAGGCAAGATGGTGAGGGACTTGGGGCAAACAAGGTTGGTGAGGGAAGTGGAGAGAATATCCCGGAGCCACCAAAAACCCACCACAAAAATGATTTCCCTCCAAAATCCAACAATCTTAGGAACAGACTAGACACAACCCCAGCTCCACCTATATTCCCTACACCCACAAATGATCTCCGAAGGCCTATCAAGTTTGTGAGCACTTCCGGGAAAGTGTTCTTTGGGAAAGTGAGTGAGAAGGCAAGTGAGGAGAAATCGGTGGAGGAGTTGAGTGGAGAGAAACCAAGCGAGCAGCTCCAATCCAAGCCTAAACCTAAACTTGTGAGGTTCCGTTGTGGCCATTGTGGGAAAGAGGGTCACAAGGATGAGTTTTGCTTCAAGAGGAAGCGGGAAGAGAGGATGGCAAAGGAGTGGGCGAACAAGGATAGGTACAACCCTTCTCATGGTGTACCTAAGCCTCGTATGCCACTGCCCAGGGGTAAGGCTGTGGTGAGAAGTGTTCCGGCATGGGAAGATGCGAGTTCCCGCAGCCGAGGAGCAGTTCTGGAGGGGGCGGTCAGACCGGCCTGGCTAGGCGGTCAGACCGGCCCAGCCCAGAGGGGGCGGTTAGACCGGCTTGGCTAGGCGGTTTAACCGCCCCCCCCCGAGTGCAGGCGGAGTGGTTTTCGAGGTGGTGAGTCGAGAGGTTTCAGGTCTGGAGGTGGAGTTGTTGGTGGTTGGTCTGGAGAGACAGCAGGTGGTTAGTTTGCTAGGCATTCTACCCCTCGAGTTCACTACGGGGATGGGAGGAGTCGTAGCTTTGAGAAGGAGAGGAGGGACGTTCCACGGGTTGTCTTCCATGGTTTTGGTCCTCCTCCAGGCAGTGAGGGGTGGTTTCCTCGGAGTGGTGACCGAGGTGGTGTTCGTGGTGGTAGTTATGGTAGGAGAGATGCTTTGGTTGGTGCTAACCCCACTTTCGAGCAAATGGCTCGGCACTGGTTTTCCTCTTTTGGTGCTAACCCCAGTGCTGAGTCGTTTGTTCACTCACGTGCTTATTTTTGAATTTCAGGTGGGAGACTTGAAGAACATTTGGTTGATTGACTCCGGTTGCTCGAGGCATATGACCGGAGACAGGGGGTGGTTCTCAAGTCTCGTCCCGGTGGTGACAAGGAGGTACATCACTTTTGGGGACAATGGGCGTGGGCGTGTGCTTTCGGATGGTGAGATCAAAGTGAGTGACAAGATTACTCTGAGGCGTGTTGCTCTTGTTCAATCGCTGGGGTACAATTTGCTTTCTGTGTCCCAGTTGTTGGATGAGGGCTTTGATGTGTTGTTTCGGCCAGGTGGTTCTCGGATTTTGGACTCTCGAGGGGACCTTGTCTGTATGGTCGTTCCCAAGGGTCAGGTGTTTCGTGCTGATTATTCTCAGTCTTCGGGTGTGGAGCGTTGTTTCTTGGCTGGTTCTTCGAGTGAGTTGTGGAGGTGGCATAGGAAGTTGGGTCACTTGAGCTTTGACCTTTTATCTCGCTTGAGTAAACTCAATTTGGTCCGAGGTTTGCCACGGTTGAGGCTTGAGAAAGAGTTGGTTTGTGCTCCGTGTAGGCATGCCAAGATGGTGGCCTCTTCTCACCCGCCTCTCACCGATGTGATGATTGAGCGTCCATGCGAGCTGCTCCATATGGACCTTGTTGGCCCAGCTCGTGTGCGATCTACGGGTGGGAAGTTGTATGTCCTTGTTGTGGTGGACGACTATTCTCGGTATGCGTGGGTGTACTTTCTTGAGGATAAGGGGGAGACGTTTGGTTTTGTTCGAGATCTAGTCTTGAGGTTGAGGAACGAGAGGCATGGAGATGCCATACGAGCTATCCGCAGTGATAATGGCTCGGAATTCAGGAACTCTCGTTTTGAAACCTTTTGCCATGACTTGGGTCTTGAGCACCAGTTTTCGAGTCCGTATACGCCTCCCCAGAATGGTGTTGTGAAAAGGAACAACAGGACCTTGTGTGAGATGGCTCGGACGATGCTTGATGAGCATAGGACTCCGAGGAGGTATTGGGCTGAGGCGGTGAATACCGCGTGCTATGTGTCGAACAGGATATACCTCAAAGTGCACAAGAAGAAGACATGCTATGAGTTGATGCATGGTCGCACACCCAAGGTGAGTCACTTCCATGTCTTTGGTTGCAAGTGTTTCATTCTGAAGAAAGGCAGGAAGTTGGATAAGTTTGAGGCTAGGTCTATCGATGGCATTTTCTTTGGTTATGCATCTCATTCTAGAGCATATCGTGTGCTCAATCTTGAAACTAACCAAATCGTGGAGACTTGCGAGGTAACCTTCGACGAGACAGAGCCACGTAGTCAGCTTGTCTTTGAGTGTGTAGGTGATGATTAGCTTGGCGAGGAGATCTTTCAGGAGGAGGAGCATGAACATGGTGATGATGAGGATGGCGGTGCGGTGCCCCCGGCTGAACATGTACCCACCACTTCGACTACGATGATGGATGGACCCTCTGCTACACCTACGACGACAAATCAAGAACGAGGAGAAGCTGATGTTGAGGGGGAGGTAGCATCGAGGCGAGAACCTCCCCGACGAGTACAGGTGGATCACCCAGCTTCGAGGATCATCGGCGACATGAATGAACGCACTACACGGTCGAGGGTTCGAAACAATTCCCATTTCGCTCATGCTGCGTTTGTTGCTTCTTTTGAGCCCAAAGACATTCGACACGCACTATCTGATCACAATTGGGTGAATTCAATGCATGAGGAGTTGGAGAACTTTGAGAGGAATCAGGTGTGGGAGTTGGTTGACCCTCCCCCAGGGTGTAAGCCGATTGGTACCAAGTGGGTGTGGAAAAACAAAGAGGGAGAGAAGGGTGAGGTTGTGAGGAACAAGTCGAGACTTGTTGCTCAAGGGTTCAGTCAGAAGGAGGGGATTGACTACGAGGAGACCTTTGCTCCCGTAGCCCGTTTGGAGGCGATTAGGATCCTTCTAGCCTTTTCCATGGCTAAAGGGTTCTAGTTGCACCAAATGGATGTGAAGAGTGCTTTCCTGAATGGTGTGCTGGAGGAAGAAGTGTATGTGAGGCAGCCTCCGGGGTTTGAGAGTGAGAAGTACCCCCACCGGGTGTACAAGTTGAGGAAGGCGCTGTATGGGTTGAAGCAGGCGCCTAGAGCTTGGTATGGCAGGTTGAGGGGATTCTTGTTTGAGAGAGGTTTTGAGATGGGGAAGGTCGATCAGACCTTGTGTTGACGGTGTATTTTGGTGCACCTAGCATGTTCATTACACTTTGGTTTGGATTTGATTATTGAACTAACCCGCCACTAGGCACACTAATCATATAACAAGTTCATCTTTGTGCATGCATTTGGAAGTGTTGTATTTATGTAGGAAATCATGGACATAAAGGACGGATTTGCAATAAGTTCAAAGGAGCATTCATGGAGTCTTGTTCGTGTTCATGAGCTCGCTGAAATTACTTCCAATGGTGGTGAGGACTGAAGTGCTACGAGGAACACCCCTGGGGATTGAAGCGTAAAAGATCAAACTTCATGCAAAGAGAGTCTCCATCTTGATCGCGAGGATAACAGCGTCAAAATCATCCAAGTGGAGGGGGCGAAGTAGATAAGTGCACGAGGACCCACGGAGCAAAAAGGGCGACCGAACCGGGCCGAAACTGGGCCTGGGCCGGCCGGCCCAGTCGGATCGGCCCAGCCCACTTCGGGCACCGGTTCGGTCCCGTCTTCCTTGCCCTCGAAGGATCTTCGACCCTAAAACCCCCGACGCGCCGCCAACAGACAGAGAGGAGTTTATTCGCACCAGAAGGCCATCCACAAGCTAGAGAGAGAGGAGGAGGATCTCCGGCTGGAGATCAACCACCTCGAAGGAAGCACCCTCTCGTGGAGAAGGAGGAAGACACCGGCGGAAGGGAAACCATGATCAACGGTGCCATGATCAGCACCTTGATGGGGTAATCTTCTCATTCGTCCATGGGTTGTAATCGATCGTGAGATGTAATCGCACTTTGTCGGATTTTCTATCTATCATCTTGTGTTGAATATACTTTAATGCTTAAAGGTTAGCTACCATGCCGTAGAGGGAGTACGAGCTCCAATGCTTCCTTGGATCCATTCAATACGCCGTGGCCATCAAAGGTCTAGTCATGAATACCTTCGCGTAGTGACAGTACGAGAGGAGGGAAAGGGCGAAACCGTGGTCACAACCCCGATAGATTAGATTGGTTTTTCATGTCTTTAAGCGATTGCATGCTCTAGTATCGTAGACCCGTGGGCGAGTGTCTTCTTCCTTGATCGTTTATCATTCTCTCTAGTGAGTTTAGTTGTTTTTCTAGTATAATAGTAGTTAGGGTTTTAGTAGCTAGTGTGTCGTTGTTGATCGAACGCTTGTAATCCCCTTGCTCCGCGGATTGACAAGAACCTTGGGAATCCCGTGGTGAAAAAGGTGTGGGGTCCGTACGCTTGCGGATCGTAGAGGGATACGTCTTTTATCCGTCAACAAGCCCCTTTTTTACGGCGCCGTTGCCGGGGAGCAAGTTAGTTTACATCGTTTGATTTGCATCTAACTTAGTTTTATATTTTAGTTTATCTTTTATTTGCTATATCTAACATATATTATCGAGAAAAACACTTGTTTCTTTTTTGTTTTTGTTTTTATCTTATTGTCTAGATGGAGTTCGTTAATCAACCCGTGGAAGAACCGGAGAAATCATTAAGGGATTACGCTAGCCCTCGATGTGAAGACATAAAGGTACAAGAGTCGGATTCGAAGCTCGAAGCGACCAAGTATGAAATTAAATCCAAGATCATGAAGATGGTGGCGGAAAACCCATTTGAAGGGATGGTTACGGAGAACCCATATAGACACATAAGGGATTTCACGACAATATGCAACACGGTGCGTCAAGAAGGAGTTCCCGATGAATGGTTCAAATGGAATCTCTTTCCCTACTCACTTGCCGGCAAAGCAAAGACATGGTATTCGGTTGCGTCCTTTGAAGTTGAAGGCAATTGGAACAAGTTGACAAAGAAGTTTTGCGAGAAGTTCTTTCCAATGAGCAAGGTTCAACATCTAAGGAGGCAAGTGATCAATTTTATGCAAGGAGAAGAGGAAGGGATAGACCAAGCACGGGATAGGTTTAATGAATTAATCGAACAAGGACCAAAACTCGGCTTCACCGGTGACGTACTCTTGCATACATTTTTCTTTTCCCTAACCCCTAGTTGCATGCGACACGTCGAAATGTGTGCGGGTGGGGATCTCATGGAGAAAACACTCACGGAAGCCGCCCAACTTCTACAAAAAGTTAGTAAAGCGGCTGCCATGCGAAGAGATTGGGAAACAAGACTTGCGGAAGAGCCGGAATTTAATTCAAGGAAGAAAAAGCTTGCTGATTTTTCTAAAGAGGCAACCTCGGAAGTCACAAAAGAGGAGCCAATCATGGAGAAGCTTAAACAAGAACACATCAAGTCAAGAACTACACCAAATGTCGACTTCGCCGCACCAAATGAGACGAATAAGAGAAGCATGTCAAGCGCGAAGCCACTAAGGGAGTTCGAGCCAATGGATTGGGTTCCTATTGATTACGGAGAAGTATTCGACAAGAGAAGACCGTTCCCTAATCAAAAGGGGATGGCAAGAGCATTGGAAGTGGATTTCCCACCGGAGAGGAAAGCTGAAAATTCATACGACCTCGAAACCACCGGTGAGATTTTTGAAAAGCTCTTTGGAGATGATGTGGTGAATCCGGAACATATTGCCGAGGTGAAGAGGATCATGGGGATCAAGCCCGAAGCATCACCATACGCTCGCCTTGCTGAAATTTATTCGATCGGATCCGAAGAAGAAGAGAAGATGACGCCGCACTTGAGTTGCGAGATCAACGGAGTTCAATGCAAAGCCTTATGCGACATCGGAGCCCAAGTAAGTGTTCTATCTTCTAAAATTTACGATAAAGTTCAATACCACAACCTAGACTTAGCTCCAACATCAACGAAATTAATTATGGGAGATGGTAGAACTATCAAACCTCTAGGTATTGCTTGCAACATGAAAGTAAAAATCTCTAGAAACTATATACCAACCGATTTCTTTGTTATTGATGCTTACCATGGTAATTCCGATCATATAATCTTAGGTAGGCCTTTTCTTAAGTTGGTTGATGCCGTGTTAGATGCCGGAGAAGGCAAAGTAACAATGAACCTTAATGGAACAAAGTACACATATAACTTTCTTCGCGCTTCTAAGCACCTTACTCCTTTTCCTCCCGAAGATGAAGAAATAGAAGAGATAGATAGTCTTTGTTTTGTTGAAACCCTTAGAGACCCGCTGCAAAGAGCGATGGAAAATCAAATTAGTAATCAACAAGATGAAGAACTAGAGGAAGCAACAAAAGGCTTAGAGCCGCATGATGGTAGCGTGGAGGAAGAAAAGTTCGAAGACATAGGAGAAATCAAACCCGAGGAGCCACAAGTGCCCGAAGTAGACCTTAAACCTTTGCCCAAGGGATTAAAATATGAATTTTTGGGCCCGGACAAAACTTATCCAGTCATTGTGAGCGACGAGTTGAGTCCCGAAGAAAATGAAGCGTTGCTGATTTTATTAAAAAAACATAGGAAGGTGATTGGATATTCAATTAACGATCTCAAAGGTATTAGCCCGGCCTTTTGCACTCATCGTATACCAATGGAAGACCAATGTAAGCTGTAGTGGACCACCAAAGGAGGCTAACCCATGCCATGCGAGAGGTAGTAAAGAAAGAGGTTATCAAGTTACTTGATGCCGGAATCATCTACCCGGTTCCGCATAGCGAATGGGTGAGCCCGTACATTGTGTGCCGAAGAAAGGAGGTTTAACCGTGGTGAAGAATGAGAAGAATGAATTAATACCGCAAAGAACCGTGACCGGGTGGCGGATGTGTATTGATTACCGTAAGCTTAACAAAGCAACGAAGAAAGATCACTTCCCCCTACCGTTCATAGACGAGATGCTCGAGAGGTTAGCAAACCACGCTTATTTTTGCTTTCTCAATGGATACTCAGGGTTCATGCAAATTCCCATTCACCCGGAAGATCAACATAAGACAACATTTACGTGTCCTTACGGAACGTTTGCATATAGGAGGATGCCCTTCGGCCTATGCAACGCTCCGGCCTCTTTTCAACGTTGCATGATGGCCGTGTTTTCGGAATTCATCGAAGAAATTGTTGAAGTGTTCATGGATGATTTTTCCGTTTACGGGAAGACGTTCATGGATTGCTTAGCAAACTTAGAAAAGGTCCTTACGAGGTGTGCGGAGGTAGATTTGGTTTTAAATTGGGAAAAGTGCCACTTCATGGTTAAGCAAGGCATAGTGCTCGGACATGTTATATCCGAGAGAGGAATTGAAGTGGACAAGGCAAAGGTAGAGACGGTTGAGCAACTCCCACCTCCTACGGATATTAAGTCCTTAAGGAGCTTTCTAGGCCATGCCGGATTCTATAGAAGATTTATAAAGGACTTCTCAAAGATCACCAAGCCTTTAACGCACCTTCTTCAAAAAGATGTGGCTTTCGACTTTGATGAGAAGTGTCTAGCGGCATTCGGACCTTGAAAAATGCGTTGGTGAGTGCTCCCATCATCCAACCTCCGGATTGGAGCCAACCTTTCGAGATCATGTGTGACGCAAGTGACTACGCCGTAGGCGCGGTCTTGGGACAAAGAAAGGAAGGCCGAGTTCACGCCGTTTACTACGCTAGCAAAACTCTTAGTGGGGCACAATTAAATTACGCTACTACGGAAAAAGAATTGCTAGCGGTGGTATTCGCTTTCGAAAAATTCAGATCCTACATCGTGAACTCGAAAGTCATTGTTTACACCGATCACGCAGCTATAAAGTATCTCTTGGCTAAGAAGGAAGCTAAACCTCGTTTGATTCGTTGGATCCTTCTTCTCCAAGAGTTCGATGTTGAAATTCGTGATAAAAAGGGGGTGGAGAATGTTGTGGCCGATCATTTGTCTAGGATGAATCGTGGGCAAGATGATAAAGAGCCCATAGAAGACAAGATGAGAGATGACCACCTCTATAGAGTGCTTGATAAAGATACTTGGATGATCGACATCATTCGAGCGATTCGAAAGATGCCCCTCGATCATCTAGACAAAAACACTCAAAGGAAGATAATTTCGAAAGTAAGAAATATTTTTGGGATGCACCATACCTCTTCAAGCTTGGCAATGATGGTGTGATGAGAAGATGTGTGCCAAGGGAAGAGAGGCTTGAGATTCTAAGGAAGTGCCACTCGGCGGAGTACGGTGGGCACTATAGCCATTTTCGAACCGAAGCCAAAGTATGGTCGAGCGGATTCTATTGGCCGGAGATGCATGAAGATACTAAAAGATATGTTGCGTCATGCCCCGAATGCCAAAGAACCGGAAACATCTCTCAAAGAAATTCTATGCCTTTGAAATACAACTTGCAAGTCGACATATTCGATGTATGGGGCATAGACTTCATGGGGCCTTTTAAAAACTCATTTGGATTCGAGTATATACTTGTTATGGTCGATTACGTATCCAAGTGGGTAGAGGCTATACCATGTCGTAAAGCTTCCACGGAGGAGTCCATCACTATGATCAAGAACGTGATTTTTCCCCGTTTCGGTACACCGAGAATCTTGATAAGTGATGGAGGAACTCATTTCACCGGGAAGAACTTCAAAAAGTGCTTGTCCAAGTTGGGAATTGAGCATAGGGTCTCCACGGCCTATCACCCACAAACCAACGGACAAGCGGAGACGTCAAATAGGCAATTAAAAAGCATACTTAACAAGACCATAGAGAAGGGAGGCAAGGATTGGTCAAAGAAATTAGACGGCGCTTTATGGGCTTATCGAACGGCGTTTAAAACACCGATAGGTATGACCCCCTATCAATTCGTCTATGGAAAAGCTTGCCACCTTCCGGTTGAGTTAGAACATAAAGCCTATTGGGCGATTAAAGAGATGAACCTTGATCTCGATGCCGCGGTGGTGAAACGGAGAATTCAAATAAGCGAGCTAGAGGAGTTGAGGTTGAAAGCTTATGAAAACGCAAGCATATACAAAGAGAGAATCAAAAGGTGGTATGATAAAAGATTGAAGAAAAAAAGAATTCAAAGAAGGAGATAAGGTCCTCCTCTACAATTCGAGGTTTAAAACCTTCGGAAAGGGGAAATTGCAAAGCAAGTGGGACGGACCTTATGTTGTGCATTCGGTGTTCTCCAACGGAGCGGTAACCATTATGGATATAAACGGCGATCAATTTGTGGTGAATGGACAGCGGCTTAAGGTTTACTACGAACCCGACATCGTGCCCGTTCATCATGTTGACGTCTTTACCATGGAGGAAGAGCCCGAACGTCCCGCCTAGGACGAAAAACAAGGCACCAACTTCGTAAATAATTTTTCTTTTAGCTTTACGGAGTTTTTCGCGAAGATTAACCGGGCCAACTTTTTCCACGGGGCCGAGGACGAAAAAAATAGGGCGGTGTGCAAAAAACCGGACCGGCCGGCCCCCGAGGCGGGGTGGGCCGGCCGGCCCGATCGGATCGGCCCGGGCGGGGCCCGACGCCCGATGTCCCCGAATTTCGCCCGAATTGCTCCTTTTTGACTTCCTTGTTTGGTCGGAAAATTTTAAGGGAAGTGTAAAAAAGGAAAATAAGGTTCCCGGGGCTTTTCTCTCGGGACTATATATTTGGCCGAATTGGGAGCTCGAGAATCAATCCTTTCAAGCAATGTGTTGCACCCTTGTAGCGACCATTGAGCCTCCAAAAAGCTTAGAGTTGAAGGTAGAAGCCAAGAAGCCATCGATGGAGGAGGCGATGCGATGCGAGGTCAAGCTACCCGTCAAGAGGACCGCACGTATCCGTTGCGGAGGACGTGTCCCGACCGGAGCTCTTGCATCTCGCAACCCCGTCAAAGGAGAGAAGGTCCCTACACCCGTTCGAAGGTCGGCACGTCTCCAAGGCATCAAGCGTAAGGATTACAAGGAGGTGTCACCGGAGCCTAAGGAATATGGGGATAGCGACTACTCCGACGATCGTAGCCCGAGCTCGTGGGCGGCTGCCGGTAGAGACGATGACGATTGGGGCGAACAGCCCTATGAAAGGACTCCCGAGGGCCCCAACGGCGACAACGAACGGCGGTGGCGAAGGCGACAACAATGGAGGTGGCGACGACGGTGGTGACAACGGTGGAGATTATGGCGACGACGACCCCTTCGGATTGCATCCGGTGTCTTTGTCGAGTTTGCCGTCAATCCATCGCGGCTCTCTACGCGTCGGCCGACGAATGTCTTCAAACCATGGAAGCGATGAAGCAGCGTATGGAGGACTTGGAGCGCGTAGTTGAAGATGACTACAAGTTCCTTAACCGTAATGTGCGCAAACTTTTCGGCATGGTTGGAAACATGAGAGGCAAGTGGTGCAAGGCTTGCTCGAAGTACCATTAGATCTAGTTTTCCCCTTTGGTTTTTGTAAGATACGACGAGGACGTCGTATGTTTTAAGTGTGGGGGAGAGCTAGCTCGCTAGCCTTAGCTTTTGAACTTCAAGATTATGTTCGGTTTAATCTTCGTGTGAGAGTCTTAGCGTTTTAATGAGTTTTTAGTTTTCGAGTCGGTTTTAAATTTTTGCAAGTGTCTTAAACTAGTGTTGAGTCAAGAAAACCAAATAAAAAGAGTCTTATATATATCTTTGTGTTTTATATATTGTTTATCCGTATTTACTTGTTTGTCTAATCTTCGATTCTTGATATATGAACACAAGTATGTGGTTTGAAAATCGTTTACCGTGGTGCTTAGTGGAATCGCTACTACTTAAAGTACCCATACCGCACTTCGATCTTGAGCTTCACATGCTAGTTGTGCTATGTTCGATGCTAAAAATTGGAGGATTTCAGTTCTGAAAATTATATTAAAACCCTTGTAATAAAGGTTAGCAAAATCTCTTTTTCCAAGTTGAGAGTATAAAAAATTCCTATCCAAAGCCAAGTTTGTTTTTTTCGCTCCACTATAAGTGTGATTAGCACGATGAGTTAGGCTAGGACCCTTCTCTCTTGGTGAGTTTTAATTTCGAGCAATGATCATGTCCTTGTACTTATCTTTTGTTGCTAGCCTCGTCATATATTCGGTTCATGACTTTCGCAACGAAAGTCATGCATATCACCTGAATTCCATACCTAACCTTATACATCTCTTTTGAACATCGTATTCCTTGAACACAACCTATTTTCAAAGTTTCGTCTCGTCTCTAGCATGGTTTATTTAAAAATTTCAGATTGTGTGCATGCGAGAAAAGGGAGAATTGAAAGCTTTGAAAAGATGTCAAGAGAGAGAAAAATAAAGAGAAAAAGTATGTGTATGGAAAAGAAAAAAAAGAAAAAAGAACAAAAATCATCATATGTGAATGAAGGAAGAAAAAGAAAAGAGAAAGATGAGTTAGCAATGAAGATATGAGAGGGATGGATCAAGTGAAAGAAAAGAAAAATAATAAAGTGTAAGGAAGGATGTCACGTTGATTGTGAGACGAAACTTTTACTCTATTTCCAACCATGTGCAATCCGACAACGAGGACATCATTGGTGCCTTGAAGTCACAATTTTCTTTTTGCCCTTGCACATGTCCACCATTCTAAATCTTCTCGTCCTTGATATCCCTACATATGGTTAATTCTCATGATCATTGGCTCTGAAAGGTAGACAACCATTAGAGGAAGTTCTTAGTTTGACAATACTTGTGTTGATTGCGCTAGCCCTACCTATAGCTCCACTTTTACATGATATATGAGAGATTAATGGGAGGTGAGAGTTTTATAAAATTTGGTTAGGATAGACACTTCATATGAGTGACTTGAGAGAGCTTGGAGAAAGGTTTTTGTCTAACACTTGTTGCAGGAATTTTTGTTTTGAAAACCATAAAAACCCTCCGATGGAAGCAAAGAAGTAAGTATGGCTGAAATTGAAGGCTTCGAGTGAAGAGTTTGAGTTGTGGGGTAAATATTGACGTGGTAAAAGTTCTAAACGCCCATGTTTATGTTTGATTATCATTACTTTGTGTTTATGTATTAATGATGAAGGGATTGACTAACTTGTGAAGAAGGATAAGTGGTACACGATTACACGCCTTGGACGAAGTTCTTTTACGAGTACTTGCTCGAGGACGAGCAAGAGCTAAGTGTGGGGGAGATGTTGACGGTGTATTTTGGTGCACCTAGCATGTTCATTACACTTTGGTTTGGATTTGATTATTGAACTAACCCGCCACTAGGCACACTAATCATATAACAAGCTCATCTTTGTGCATGCATTTGGAAGTGTTGTATTTATGTAGGAAATCATGGACATAAAGGACGGATTTGCAATAAGTTCAAAGGAGCATTCATGGAGTCTTGTTCGTGTTCATGAGCTCGCTGAAATTACTTCCAATGGTGGTGAGGACCGAAGTGCTACGAGGAACACCCCGGGGATTGAAGCGTAAAAGATCAAACTTCATGCAAAGAGAGTCTCCATCTTGATCGCGAGGATAACGGCGTCAAAATCATCCAAGTGGAGGGGGCGAAGTAGATAAGTGCACGAGGACCCACGGAGCAAAAAGGGCGACCGAACCGGCCGGCCGGGCACCGGGCCGGCCGGCCCGGTCGGATCGGCCCGGCCCACTTCGGGCACCGGTTCGGTCCCGTCTTCCTTGCCCTCGAAGGATCTTCGACCCTAAAACCCCCGACGCGCCGCCAACGGACGAGAGAAGAGTTTATTCGCACCGAAGGCCATCCACAAGCTAGAGAGAGAGGAGGAGGATCTCCGGGCCGGAGATCAACCACCTCGAAGGAAGCACCCTCTCGTGGAGAAGGAGGAAGACACGGCGGAAGGGAAACCATGATCAACGGTGCCATGATCGGCACCTTGATGGGGTAATCTTCTCATTCGTCCATGGGTTGTAATCGATCGTGAGATGTAATCGCACTTTGTCGGATTTTCTATCTATCATCTTGTGTTGAATATACTTTAATGCTTAAAGGTTAGCTACCATGCCGTAGAGGGAGTACGAGCTCCAATGCTTCCTTGGATCCATTCAATACGCCGTGGCCATCAAAGGTCTAGTCATGAATACCTTCGCGTAGTGACGAGAGAGGAGGGAAAGGGCGAAACCGTGGTCACAACCCCGATAGATTAGATTGGTTTTTCATGTCTTTAAGCGATTGCATGCTCTAGTATCGTAGACCCGTGGGCGAGTGTCTTCTTCCTTGATCGTTTATCATTCTCTCTAGTGAGTTTAGTTGTTTTTCTAGTATAATAGTAGTTAGGGTTTTAGTAGCTAGTGTGTCGTTGTTGATCGAACGCTTGTAATCCCCTTGCTCCGCGGATTGACAAGAACCTTGGGAATCCCGTGGTGAAAAAGGTGTGGGGTCCGTACGCTTGCGGATCGTAGAGGGATACGTCTTTTATCCGTCAACACCTTGTTTTTGCTGAGGCAGGGCAGAGACATCCTGATTGTGCAGGTGTACGTGGATGATATTGTCTTTGGTGGCTCGTCTAACTCTCTTGTTGCAAGGTTTGCAGATGATATGAGCAGGGAGTTTGAGATGAGCATGATGGGTGAGTTGCAGTTCTTCCTCGGGCTACAAATCAAGCAATCAAAGGAAGGAACATTTGTGCACCAGGCTAAGTACACCAAGGACATTGTGAGGAAGTTCAAGATGGAGGACTCCAAGGCTATGACGATGCTGATGAGTACGACTACAGCTCTTGATGCGGACGAGGAAGGTGAACACGTGGACCAGAAGGAGTACCGGAGCATGATCGAGTCACTCCTCTACTTGACGGCGACGAGGCCGGACATACAGTTCTCAGTGTGTCTCTGCGCTCGTTTTCAAGCGTCTCCGAGGACTTCGCATCGGCAAGCAGTGAAGCGAATTTTCAGGTACTTGCGTCACACTCCCGACTTCGGCCTTTGGTACTCCGCGTCCTCTTCTTTGGCGCTTCATGGTTTTTTAGACGCGGATTTTGCCGGGTGTCGGTTGGATAGGAAGTCCACTTCTGGGACTTGCCAGTTTTTGGGTTTCTTTTTGGTGTCTTGGTCTTCCCGCAAGCAGTCGAGTGTTGCTCAATCCACGACCGAGGCCGAGTATGTTGCCGCTGCTAGTTGTTGCTCTCAGCTCCTTTGGATCACCTACACCATGAGTGACTTTGGTGAGGAGTATACCCATGTCCCACTTCAATGTGATAGCACCGGTGCCATAAGCGTTGCAAAGAACCCGGTGCTCCATTCCAAAACCAAGCACATAGAAGTGAGGTACCACTTTCTGAGAGACAACGTAGAGAAAGGGAAGATAGCTTTGATCCATGTACCCACACATGACCAACTAGCCGATATTTTCACCAAACCCCTAGATCAAGCAACTTTCACTCGTTTGCGGGGGGAACTTGGTGTGTGTTTGATTTCTTGAGTTGGGTGTGTGGGAGCTCTCTTTGTAACATGATGTATAGGCATCCTTGTATCTTAGATTGCATGCATTTTGTATCATATGCATTGGATAGGAAAAGCTTCTCCTATATACATTGTTCACCATGGGTTACTATATTTGTCTTTGTGAGCTTGTTTGGTATGCTATGGTTAGTTTGGCTTAGCTCTTGATGATCTTGTTGAATGATCCATGGTTGATGGCTAAATTTTTTGAAAAATATCACATATATGCTCTCTCATGTGTAAATGCCTTTATATGATCTTGACATGTTTTAGTGGCTTGGCTATGCTTAATTTGTGGTTGGATAGCTAGTTTATTGATCATATGGGGCCAAAGGCTCATTTGTCATCATGAATGTTTAGCCCTCTTGCTTCATCTTGTGGAGGGGCATAAGTTCCTTTTTGTCGCAAAGACATTTCATGTACCATTTATCAATCTGAGAATGAAATGAAAAATGCTTGGAAAAGATGCTCCCATGTCATATGTGCTGAAATTAATTTTCTTTGGGTGCTAAACCGTTGCATGATGCCTACCAATGAGAAGTCTCATACATAGAAGTAGGCACATGGCTCGGTGGCTTTGACATGACATGAGGTGCTTTTGGGTGTTTATGATGGTCTTATGATTAGAATGGCTGTCCTAGCATGAAGTTTGAGTGGCTTTGCCATTTTGATATGTTTTGCTCATGTTTAGGTATTGGCTTATGAGAGAGTAACTTTTCGCAAAATTACTCAAATCCTTTTTAGCCTTGTCCAATGGTTGTGAAACTTGGTGATCACGTAGTTAAGGTCATTACGAACCTGTCGAGTATCTAACTTGCTCATTTGGACTTGTGTAGCTCCTTGTGATGAATTTTGTATATTTGAGAAGCTATATGTTGAAAGTTTTCGCATTTTGCCTTGATTCATGCATTGTCAACTAGGGGGAGAAGTTTGTGCATGCTTTGGGCACCTGGGAGTGTTTGGAAGGTGTTCCAATTGGTTCGGGAAAATTTTGAGCAGTTTGGTGTAGGGCCGGTCTCTTGGGGCGGTCTAACCGCCCCCGCGCGGTCGGATGAGGCACGGGCGGTCTAACCGCCCCGTACGAGGCGGTCTAACCGCCCGGGCGAGTGAGCGGGTTTTTGCTCTTTGTTGCATTCCCGTGTTGCATTGCTGCATTTGTCCAGGGGGAGTGTGCTTTGGCTCAGGGGGAGCTTGCTTATGTGCAGGGGGAGCTCTTTGTGGTGCTCGAGTTTTGGTTCGGTGTGTTGCGCTCTTTGCTTGAGCTGTGTTTTGTCTCGGATGTGTCGAGCCGTTGCCCTTGCCTAAGGGGTCCGAGACTTGTCTTCTTCAAGTGATCTTGCTCTTTGCCTTTGTTTGGCTTTCGATCGCTTGTTGAGGTTTCTTTTATTTGTTTCTTTTCTTTTCCTTTTCTCTTGTATTACTTCATGTGAGGGTGTTGTCAATGCACTCATCAAGGGGGAGATTGAGGACCATGTGTGGTTCGAGGACCGGTGGATGGTCGCTTCCTTGTGTGATGAGTGATTGACAATGTTGTGTGGACTGATTCTTGGCTAAGTATTGCAGATGCAGGTTGCGGCTTGACTCGTGTTGGTGCAGGTGAAGAACAAGCGCGAAAGGTCGTTACCGGTGAGGCCTCCAGGTGTGGAGAAGACATTTAGGCTTCGTTCGAGGGACCCGGTGGCCAGCGGGGTCAAGTGCGGACCGCATGGTGGCATGAACAGCAAGATGAAGTCGTGGACGGTTTCTTGGTAGAGCCTCAAAACCAAGAGCGAGCCGGGACTACGTGGGAGCCGAGTCATGAGTGGAGATTGGCGGAGGCTACACCGAGTTCGCGGGGTTTGCAGTGGTTCACCAGAAAACCACTGGGTTACTCGGTTGAGCCACAAAACCGAGGCCGAAGACTCGACGAGGGGGTGCGGCCACCCAGGCCGGTTCAAGTGCCCAGGAGGGGCAGTCAGACCGCCTGGGGCCGGTCAGATCTCCCGGGCCGGTCTAACCGCCCAGGGGGCGGTCTGACCGCCCTGGCCGCTGTTGACGGTGAAAATCCGTCAACCTAGCCATGAGTTTACCTTCGGTGTTGGCATGACTTTTGTATCTTATTCATTGGTACTAACCCCCGTGGTATAACAAGTTCACTTGTGCATGTCGGTTTTGGAGTTATGTGTTTACGCAGGGTTTTAACGTTGAAAGCAAGACTTCCGGGATAAGTTTGTTAAGCACCTCATGACAAGACCTTGAAGCCCGATACAAGTCAAGCAATGAAGTGAACATGACTCCAAGAGCCCAAGGACCAAGCCCGAGAAGATGATAAACTCCGAGGACTGAACCAGAAAAAGTCTTGAATCTTGCAAGACAAGGAGTTGAGTCCAATTCGGAGAGAAACCGACGTCAAGGGCCCACATGCAAAAGGGGAGAACATCTAGAAGACGTGGGAAGCAACACCGGGCGAAGCGAGGGCGCGGGATGGGCCGAGTGGGCCCGGGCCGGCCGGCCCGGCCAATTCGGGGGCCCAATCGGCCTCTCCTTTGACCTAATTGCTTCTCGGGCTATAAATAGCCCCCCCGACCGAGAGCCACGCGAACGGAAGTCGTAATGCGCCGCCGAGGAGCAGAGAAGCTTGAGGGACACCAACTTGAAGATGAGGGTCGTGCTAGTTGTCTAGGGTCTCCCTAGCCGACGTGGGAACCTTGCATGGAAGACCACGTCGGAGCTCGGAGCGAGGATCAAGATCGAGGGAGGGCCCGGTGGTGATCTTGTTCATGTAATCATTCATGGTGAAGTTTGTAAGTGAATTCGATTTCTAGCGATCAAGTGCCTTCTCGATGATTTTGTTTTCTTCTTGGTTTTGCTTCTTCTACGATCTAGTTTGCGGCTAGATTACATAGGGTGCTCTTGTAGCCGCGGTGGCTAGAGGTGCATACGGACCGGCCAAGTGATTTCAACTTGTTCTATCGAACTCGCCCTAAGCTCCTCGCATGAATAGGGATACGTTGTGACAGAACGGGGGTCTCGAAAGGCGGATGTTTTCGGATTCGGATGGGAAGGCCACGATTTAAAGATGCTTTTAATGAGATTCGCTTTGCTATCTTCATCTATCTTGTTTGGAGCTACAACATAAGCATGATCTAGATTCTCTAGATTGGTTATCTCTTGCTTTCTCTTGTTACCTCTTTAGTAGATTAGATTAGATTCGTTTTCTTTATGAGTTAGTAGATTAGATGCATCTTGTCTTCATTAGATAGCTTTACCTTGCTTTACTAGATTGAATCCTTGCGTTGCACATTGTTCCACGGATTCGATACCTTGGGTTCACCACTCGAGGGAAGAAGGGTCCCTTGACTACGACGGGAGACTTGTCCGCTTGCAAGTCACAAACGAACTTTGATACAACTATTAACCGTCAACAAGCCCCTTTTTCTGGCGCCGTTGCGGGGGAACAAGCAATCAAGATCCGATCTAGTATCGCTTATCTTTCAGTTTTTCTTTTGATTTTCTTTTGCATCTCTTATGTTTGATCATCCCCAAAAAGAAAAAAAAGAGAGTCAATCTAATCTAGTTTTGATTAACCCTAGTTTTTATGTTTAGATTTTTGTTTTATTACTAACCCTAACCGGAGATGGTTGGCTACCTCTCCAAGAAACCCAAAACTTTTTTGTGGATGATCCAGGAAAACTTTACAGGCAAAGGTGACGTGCAACACAAGCTCGAAGGACCATCAAAATCTCCAAGGGAATCACCACCTCCAAGTCCAAAGGAAGATCAACCTCAACCACCGGAGCGCTACGCACCCCGGACATCGTTGATCTACTTATCATAAACCTTCAAGACGCCGAAAGGCCGTTCAAGATCAACGAGGATGGAGAAGATGGAGATGGAGAAAGAAGCTCAACACCTAAAGGTTGCCAAGGCAAGATCCACATGCGAAGTGTTCATCATGATGAAGATGCTAGAGACGCAAGTGGGACAACTTGCCGGGCGCCCGATGGGCAACAAAAAAGAATATCCGAGACAACTCCAAGGTCCCAAAACGGCGAAGGCTACTCAAGCTCATTCGGGAGAGATGAAGGATCACACTAGAGACCATGAAGATCACGACCGAAGGACCGGAGTTCGAGATGCCGAGCCACAAGGAAGTTGTTGCATCCGTCAAGACCAAAGGACAAAGCCAGCCTATGAAGACCAAAAAAATTGACTAAGCCAAAGTGGGTACCCAAGATTGCAACGCCCGCAAAGAGCGTTGATCCGAAGTAATCAAGTGAAGAAGTCTAGCCATGGACTATAAACGAAGCGCTAGGCGGGGAGGCAACCCGTTTCGTCGAGTCAAGAATAAGCTACGGGAGGACAACCCGATTCCGGGTTTTTCAAGTCTTTTTAAATTTAATTCAGTTTTGAATTTTACTACGCAAAACCTTAGACTTAGAATGGTTGAATAATATTAGAGACATAATTCTTGGTTGAATATTTTGCTTGATCATAAACCCTTTACATGAACCATCCTATGTGATTGTTTGCTTCTTTTTCGAGAAACCACAACCAAAAAAAATTTTCAGAACCAAACTCAACCTTTCATTCTCTTTATGATGTTGTGGTTGACTTGTTTTTCATGCTAAAAACACACGAGTAGAGCCACGACTTGTATCTAGATGTTATTTAAATTTCAGCATGTGGTAGGACTCGCGTGAACCTAGAAACTTGATTTTTGGTTGGTTTAAAAATCCATATCCTTGGTTTCTCTAAGATTAGAATTTTTGTAAGCCTCACTTAATTTTATTTCATTCAAAATCTCTCTCATCTAATCAAAATTAGGACCTGAACCTATGCCCCCATGATCAAGCCGGGAAAAAGCTTGCTCTCAACTAATGAAGGCAAACTATACCGGTGAGACCGAAATCGACATAGTCGAAAAACATTTTCGACTTAGATTTGTTTTTAATGGTTTAAAAACTTCTCTAAATTTATGCTTGAGCTCTTGCATGGCTCTGAAAAATATTTTTAAATTTCGAAATTAGAGGAGTGCTTAGCCTTAAACACACTTAAAGGGAGGCAATCTAGTTAACCTAACCATGCATGCACCATGATACATCACGGGATGCCCCTCCAACATATTTAAACCACAAGCAAAGTACAAGCATGGGGGGGAAGCCAAGGCTTTGTTTTGTAGGAATATCATGGATGCATGTGAGGCAAGGGAGTATGGAAGTGAGTCAAATCGAAAACATCAAGTGGAAGGAGCAATAATGCAAGCGAAGGAGTGGACGAGAACGTTTGGAAGGTGTACGCGATCACGAAGCAACATGAATGCACTAGAGAAGAACCACGCCAAGAGGAGGAGAGAGGTAAGTCTTTCATCCAACTCTTTGTTCGTGTGCTCTAGTTTGTAGGCCGGAATCACCTTAGACTTAGCCATCCACCGCGTTTGTTTCGTGCAACAAACCACATCCTTAATCCACTCAAAGTCCAGACTCCAAAATAATATTTGTGTACCTTGTTACCGGGTGAAAACCCCGGATATTTATTTGTGAGGGAGAGTGCTGCAATCATGGAAGAAAACTACAAGCCTTTTCACCGAAGAAGAAGGGATCATCGTCGTCTAAGCCATCATCGACAACCTCTTCGAGGAGGCGCTCGGTTTCCGAGCATCCTCGGAGTATGGAGGAGGACACGGCACCGCCGAGGAGGAACCACACTCTTCTCCTTGGTGGCATGAGGGCCACACGAAACTCGTTTATTAGGTTTACCAAACTTCAATAACATATGGAGGAGCCGCCCGTCCAACCTCACCACTTAACACGATCATCCGCTCCACCTCCATATGCTCCGTGGCATTCCAATGGGTATGTCATCATGACGGAGGAGGAGAAGAAGCTCGCTCGCCTTAAGTAGAGGCTTGTAGCGAACGTCGACATCGACGACCAAGCTCTCCACATATTGGGTTTCACACGGGACACCGGTGCAATTCTCTAGCGGAGTGTCGGCAAACACCCACAAGAAATTCGCCTAGGAAATTTTCATGACCATGGCGCATAACCTTGATGAAGGAGTGCTGAGTCTCTCATTCCGTTGGAGGGAGCCCACAAGAGGAGAAGAAGGAAGACACCGTCGGAAGGATAACCTTGATCAACGATGCTATTTCTAGTACCTTGATGGGGTAATCTCCTTTCATCCATGGGTTGCAATCGATCTTGAGATGTAATCAAACTTTGTTGGATTATCTATCTATCGTCTTTTGTTGGAAATACTTTAATGCTTAAGGCTAGCAACCACGCCATAAAGGGAGTAAGGCCTCAATGCTTCCTTGGATCCATTCAACACAATCCCTGATAGACTAGATTGGTTTTCATGTTCGAAACAATTGCATGTTCTAGTATCGTAGACCCATGGGCGAGTGTCTCCTATTTTCAAAAGGGAGCTCCGAAACAAGTATGTGCATGAAGGCACATGGGAAGGTTTTTGGAGTATGATCACGGGAAGAGACCATCAACGAAGAAATACTATCCGGAACCCCATAATCCAAGTGTGTCGCTTTTGTGCAAGTGGATTTTTGGGAGAACAAGAGAGACAAAGATAACCAACACGGAGTTGAATTGGCTTTACTCGGCTTTGATTGCCAAGTGGCCAATAGACCCCACTCACCTATGATCAACCGGTGGTGTTGCAACATCGAGTTCGGAAGATATTGGTTCGGGGTGTTACCTCTCCATGTTGACTATCTCTTTAAAGCCGGGTACTACAAGGAACCCAAAACATCTCCTACCCGGGACTTCCCTAGGAATATATGAAGAAAGGAAAATTTAAGTGAAGATGAGAGAGGAGGCTTCCAAGTGGCCAAGGTGAATTTGCCCCTTCCGGATTGAAGATTAAGACTTTTCTTGAGGGGAAGAAGATCGGTTAGAGGAAGGACTTCTTGTGCCGGCGAAGAAAAAAATAAAAGAGAAGGATTATAGGAGAAGGATCTTCTATGGCCCAAGAAGGAGGTGCACAACAAAATTATGTCCCACCATTCGGAGAAATTCCGGCATCTCCAAATTACTACGGTGGTGTACCAATGCAAGCATGGGGGAGTGGTGCAGCCATACCCCCACCATTTTTGCGGTGCCCAACGTAGCCTTTGCGGAGCCATTTGCACACCTTCCTCAACCACAACAAAATGGAGCCACCATTGGAGGATACGCTGCAAGGAACATGCAATTTATTGCAGCCATCCGAACCAATGCAAACAAAATGGGTGAAGGAAATGCAAACGTCGCTTATGTGCTTGGACACCTTCACCTAGCACTGTCGGACAATTCATATGAGGAGTGGTACATTATGAGTAAGGGTACAACAACTAAGACTATCAATATCAACCACCGGCGGAAGATTAGAGAGAGGAGGAGCTTTAGCTATCTTTCCTTTACCCCCTTTTCTTTAATTTTCAGCTTGTATGCGCCTATGTTTGCGTAGTATTTTCAGCTTTGCTTTAATTTTCAGTTTTTAGTTTAATTTTCAGCGTGTATCTTAGTTTTTATTTTCATCATGAATAATGTCACCACCAAGTTTTTACCTTTGGTAAAGTACAAAGTTTGTGCCATGATGATATATGATTATAATTGCCGCTTTGTTTATCTTTGTAATTGATTTATGCATGTTTGACCTAGTGCTCTCTTAAAAATACAAATCTGAAATTATCTAAATGCTAGCTTAATCTTCAGCGGAGGTTATGATTAAAATAAAGACCCATAGTGTTTTATGTGCTCTCAAGTTATGAATAGATTAAAGATGTCTTTTATGCTCAAAAATATTGCTAACCTTGTCATAAATATCACTTGTGTGTTGCTCAACCTATCCAGAGCCTTATATATAATTGAGTGCATAAACCTTAGTATACAAGATTTATTTTTGAGTGCGTTATTTCAGGCCATGATTTCTCTGGCCCGAGACTAAGAAGCTGGTCATTCCATTTTTGCGTATCTATCTTTTTGCTAGCCTTTTATCCGTGCATTGTGTATCCCCGCATCGGTGATCTCACAAACTTCGCCGGATATCCACCCTTAAACCAAATATCATCTTTTGTGATTACCTCCTTGACCACAACCTATTGTTGAGAATGGATCATCAATTCAAGGAAGATCGCAAGACGGTGCCGACATTGAAGATTTCAAGTATCTCTCCAAGGAAAAATACCCCGGTACCTACCTTATTTTTCGCCTCTTTGCTCGAGGACGAGCAACGTCTAAGCATGGGGGAGGAGGTAGGTACGGTGCAGTTTTAGAGTTCAAAGGGGAATATTTAAAAAAAATGATGAAAGAAAAAAAAAATCCAGTGATACTCATGACTTTCAAGGTATAAAAAAATCAAAACTTCGTTGTGAAAGTCATGGACTGAATATATGACAAGAAAAAAAAATGAAAGAAAAGAATGAGAAATATGAGAAAGAAAAAAAATGTGCGTAAAGTGAATTCCCCGGTTCTCTAAGAGTGCATTCAAGGCTTCAAGTTAAAAAGATCCATTCTCATTTTTCAACCATGTGCAATCCGATAACGAGGACTTCCTTTGTGCCTCGGGATCACTCTTTGCCATTTGCACATGTCCACTCATCTAAAAGTGTGTGTATTTTTCTCTTTCCCCTCCTTGATTTAACATTATTTTCCAATGACCTTTTTGACGAGTCTCGGTAAGACCATGAGAAGCTTGTCTTGTTTTGACAACACCTCATTTATAAAATCTTGTTAGGACTAAACTTTCCCAAAGCTCCATATAAATCCTACCACATATATATGAGAGGGAAAGGAGTAGAATATATAGGCTTAAGAGACAAGTGAGATGAGAGTTCATGAGCAATACACGAGATGATTTAAATTTGTGAGTTTGGTTCAGCTTTTCTTTATCTCGTTCTTTATTTCAAAAATTATGAGATCTATTTAAACTTTGTGAGCATGTTAATACTTGTGGGATAAGCTTAATAAGAATCTACCCTCCGTAGAGGTGAAGGCTAGTACATTATGGAACTTTAACGAATTAAACTTTTGAGAGCATTATGTTTTTTTTTCATGTATGATCAAGTGCGAGGTTTAAACATTGTTTGGCAATGATGATATCCATCGAAGGCTTACTCGAGGACGAGCAAGGTTTAAGCATGGGGGAGATGTTGACGGTGAAAATCCGTCAACCTAGCCATGAGTTTACCTTCGGTGTTGGCATGACTTTTGTATCTTATTCATTGGTACTAACCCCCGTGGTATAACAAGTTCACTTGTGCATGTCGGTTTTGGAGTTATGTGTTTACGCAGGGTTTTAACGTTGAAAGCAAGACTTCCGGGATAAGTTCGTTAAGCACCTCATGACAAGACCTTGAAGCCCGATACAAGTCAAGCAATGAAGTGAACATGACTCCAAGAGCCCAAGGATCAAGCCCGAGAAGATAATAAACTCCGAGGACTGAACCAGAAAAGTGCTGAATCTTGCAAGACAAGGAGTTGAGTCCAATTCGGAGAGAAACCGACGTCAAGGGCCCACATGCAAAAGGGGAGAACATCTAGAAGACGTGGGAAGCAACACCGGCGAAGCGAGCCGCGGGATGGGCCGACTGGGCCCGAGCCGGCCGGCCCGAGCCGGCCGGCCCGGCCCAATTCGGGCCCAATCGGCCTCTCCTTTGACCTAATTGCTTCTCGGGCTATAAATAGCCCCCCCGACCGAGAGCCACGCGAACGGAAGTCGTAATCGCCGCCGAGGAGCGAGAGAAGCTTGAGGGACACCAACTTGAAGATGAGGGTCGTGCTAGTTGTCTAGGGTCTCCCTAGCCGACGTGGGAACCTTGCATGGAAGACCACGTCGGAGCTCGGAGCGTGGATCAAGATCGAGGGAGGGCCCGGTGGTGATCTTGTTCATGTAATCATTCATGGTGAAGTTTGTAAGTGAATTCGATTTCTAGCGATCAAGTGCCTTCTCGATGATTTTGTTTTCTTCTTGGTTTTGCTTCTTCTACGATCTAGTTTGCGGCTAGATTACATAGGGTGCTCTTGTAGCCGCGGTGGCTAGAGGTGCATACCGGACCGGCCAAGTGATTTCAACTTGTTCTATCGAACTCGCCCTAAGCTCCCCGCATGAATAGGGATACGTTGTGACGAACGGGGGTCTCGAAAGGCGGATGTTTTCGGAGTCGGATGGGAAGGCCACGATTTAAAGATGCTTTTAATGAGATTCGCTTTGCTATCTTCATCTATCTTGTTTGGAGCTACAACATAAGCATGATCTAGATTCTCTAGATTGGTTATCTCTTGATTTCTCTTGTTACCTCTTTAGTAGATTAGATTAGATTCGTTTTCTTTATGAGTTAGTAGATTAGATGCATCTTGTCTTCATTAGATAGCTTTACCTTGCTTTACTAGATTGAATCCTTGCGTTGCACATTGTTCCACGGATTCGATACCTTGGGTTCACCACTCGAGGGAAGAAGGGTCCCTTGACTACGACGGGAGACTTGTCCGCTTGCAAGTCACAAACGAACTTTGATACAACTATTAACCGTCAACAGCCGCCGGCGCCGAGAAGCATCGAAGCGGAGGACACGAGTCGGGATCGCAAGGCTTGCGTCGAGTCTAAGCAGGTTGCGGTCGCCGGGCATCCGTCCGATGGTGAAGACATGAAGACTTCCAAATCCGCCCTCGAGGGGCATGTATCCCTAGTTATTAGTGAAGGGTAGTTTAGTCTTTTGGGTGCCTCCATATATACTCATTGGATGGGTGGATGGCAGCCAACTCTTGGAACCCTAGCTCATTTGTTTTTCCATTTTCGTTCTCCTTTTTCCTTAGGTTTCTAAAGGACTAGCTTGAGAGCTTCATGTGAGATCTAGAGAGAGGGATGGATGTTTGGGTGGCAAGCTAGACCATGTACGAACCTTTCATGGCATGTATAGATGGTTCGGCGTTGTTCATCATGGTGGTTTTCTCCTCTCTTTTGTGTTGATTTTCGGAGCTCTTTGTTGGCGGTGTTTTGAGGATGGTTTCTTGGGGTTTTTGGTGGGTGTCACGTATGAGGTTCTTGTGCCTCTTTGGCTAGTGACTTTGCCCCCAAATCTCCTTTGAATCGGACTCGATTTGGTGGTTTCTCGAGTTGGGCAAGTTCTTGACCTAGAGAAGCGATTTCTTCGATTCCTTTTGATTGTGAGCGTTTCGGGTCGATTCCTTTGAGGTAGAGGTTGCCCAGGAGGTAACCCAGCTATTCCCGAAGTTTTGCTGCAATCCGTGGAGTGATTCGGGAGATCGGGCGCGAGGAAGTTGAGGTTTGACCCGCGGGTTCGTTTTACGGAAGGGGCGGTCTAACCGCCTACGAGGGGCGGTCTAACCGCCCGGGTGTTTCCGGGTCGAAGTTTTGTTTCGCCGGATTTTCCTTTGTGAGTTTGTTCGCCTTGATCGGAGGAGCGTCCGGGTGAAATTTGGGGTCTTTCTCGTGCGGTTGCTAGGTGTTCTTGGTTGGAGTTCGTTGCTTTGG
The DNA here is from genome assembly GCA_947561735.1 of Cenchrus americanus. Classification (NCBI taxonomy): domain Eukaryota; kingdom Viridiplantae; phylum Streptophyta; class Magnoliopsida; order Poales; family Poaceae; genus Cenchrus; species Cenchrus americanus. The sequence continues at coordinate 199,108,047 of OX387242.1, forward strand.
GTACAGGAGGTTAGACCGCCCCGGGTAGTCGGTCTAACCGCCCCTAGGCCCCCGGGTGAAGTTTTGGTTTTCGCCAAGATTTTCCGGTAGCTAGCATGGCCTTGACCAGAGATCTCTGTTGGTGAAACCGTGGTGAGTTTTGGTGCTCGGAAGAGGCGTTTCAGAGGATTTCTTGGTTACCAGGTGGAGGCGGTCTAACCGCCCCCTATACCCGGTCTAACCGCCCCATCTGGTTAGCTGGCTTTCGAGTTGTTTCCGCTGTCGTTGCTGCGTGTGTGTTGTGGTTGCTGGTAGAGTTTGTTCCTAGGACCAGTAGCACTCCAGTGCCTACGTGGTTTTGGCAAACGAAAGGTTGAAGTGCGGAGCGTGTGATTTCGGGGGTTCGACCGAGCTAGTTCATCTTGTCGGAGTTTCAATCTCCCTCGAGGAGAATTTTTATCGGCTCCCATTCACTCCCCCCCTCTCTGGTCGCCTAATCGGTCCTTCATCAGGGGCGACCTCTGGAATCACTGGTGAAGGGGATGCTCTAGGCAAAGCTGAAGCTTCTGTGTGAGAAGGTGTTGACGCAATTTCTGGCAACTCGGAAGCTTCTGGCTGGAGAGGAAATGGATTCACCTCTGCTTAGGTTGATGTTTCTGCCTGGTCAATGGGTGATCGAGCCCTTGAGGGACTTGACAGCTCCGGTTGGATGGGGAATTCACCTCTGGTGAGATTGGTGTTTCTGTCTGAGAAGGGGATGATTGAGTCCCTAATGAAGATGAGATCTCTACTTGGGCAGATGGCTCAGCCCTGGGTGGACTTATATGTTGAGAGACGGGGACATCCACGAGTTGATCCACCATTGTTTCCTCTGCAAATGCCACATTAAGATTGAATGCCAGTGTTCATCTTTAAGGAAGGGCAGTAAAGGTCATACCGGTGAATGGAGCATTGGCAGGTTCTGAAGCTGAAGGCTGCTGAGTTCTAATCTGAAATCACACAAAACAAGATTTATCAGAAAAGTGTAGTCCTGTGATCAAGAAAGAAAGAACTTTACCTTAATAAGGACTTTCTTGATGGTTCTTCTCCTCTTGGCAGTTGGAGGTGCGATCAGAGACAGGCCTTGCCTCTTGTCAGCAGTAATACTGGACAAAACTGGGTCTGTTGTAGCATATCTAGCCATCAGTTGAGCCAAGGTTGGTGATCTAAATCCCAATGCTGAGATTGGGCCTACTGCATTGTAAGCAATCTCCCTGGCTGGAGGGGCAGGCACTGTGTTATGTGGATAAAAATTAAGATCATGGTTAGAGGAAGAAGTGTCTGATTCGAGGAAAGGGATAATCATGTTACCTCTGAAGTTGGCTGAAAATCAGGCATCAGCTCTATACAAAATAAGTGTACAGGCTCACTGAAAATGTGATCATGGAATTCTTGCCACCAAGAGTTAAAGGTGGGGTGAGCTACTGTTGTAGGTGTGAAGGGCCAGGTGTAAACAGTTGAACTGCATACATACTGAAGAACCCTGCTGGTTTGGGTAAGTTCTTTGATTTCCTCTCCGGGCTTGAGAAATTCATGCAGAAATAGCCTTGGGGGCATCTGGCCACATCCAAGTTGTCGAGCCATCATGCTGGGCTGGTAGTATTCATAAGTACTGTGGTTTATTCATAAGTACTGTGGCTTAGCCTCCCCCCACTAAATTCAGCTAGCAGAATGCATGGATGGATGAGGATATTCATGATTTCCAGAAATCTTCCATCTTGGTGTCCAGCTTCAAAGGAGAACTCACAGGGGAGAGTTAAATTATCATTGTCCAAATAAGGGAGCCAGAGAGGGTTTGGGAAGCCTTTGAAGAAAAGCTCAAAAAGCTGGCTGATATTCTGATTGATGGAAACAGTTGAAGCAGCTTCCCCGTAGGTATGACATCCTCTGGTAATCTGAATTTCTCCTTCATGATAGTTGGATGAAGGAAAAAACCGGGTGTTGAGGTCAACACCAACAATCTGGTGCATGTGCAGTTGAAGCCACATTTGTACAAACCACCAAGGGCCACTAACACACGCTATCCTCTGGCTGGTGTACATTTGGGTGACAGATTGATGAAGCATGTGGTATACACTGCCCAGGAGGTATTTTCCAAGGGGAAGGCGCTTGCCACTAGCCAATTGTGTGGCCATTACAATATGATTCAGAGTAGGCTCATTGGCTTTACCACAGAAGATGAACCTGCACAGCCACATATTCAGGAACGCCATGTATTCAACTTCACCAAGGGGGCCATCTTTCATGTGATTCTGGATATAATTTTTATATCTGCTCCCTGATTTCACTCTTGTTTGTCTTGTGCAACCTTTGAAATCCCAGGGGTGGACAGATCCTGTAATGTCAAGGCCGCTAATCATGTATACATCGGCCAGAGTTGGAGACATTGGGCCGTGACCAAAGAGGAAGGCGTTGACGCCATTTGACCAGAAGTGGCAAGCCGCTATTAAAAGGTCTTCGTTTTTGGGGGTGTCAGCCAAAGATAGCTCCAAGCATTGAGCAATGCGGAGGGTATCCCAGTTTTGGGTCCTGATACTCTTATCCACAAGAATTCTTTTGTACCAATTCCTCCAGCCTGCAATTGGGGGCAAAGGCCAGTTCTTGAAGGCGTCCTGCCACAGGGGAGGCTTAGTTAAAGCTGCTTTAAAGGGGATCCTTTAGGATTCGGCTGCGATGAATTCGCGAGGATCAGAAACTCCCACAGGACCAAGGAAGTAGGATGTCGAATTGGCCTCGGTGCGAATCAAAAGTTCAGTAGAGAGCTCCTGAGGAAAAGCGGAGAAGAAATCTTAGGTAAAAATTGAAAATCTAAGTGCCGAATGAAGCTTCTGGTGGAGGAATTTACATGAGCATCTTGATTTTGACCCTCCATTGAAGGATTTGAGCTCAAAAAAAGAGGATCTAGGGTTTGGATCTGGGCGAAGACTCCGACGGATTACGAAGAGAGAGAACGGGTGTTGAACAGATTTGATTTGAAGATGCTGATGGCTGGAGTCAATTCCAGGATAAAATCACTTTTATCCCGTAATTGAAGGGGCATATGTTAACACCAAAATTTGGTAAGGAGACTGACTTGTGGGTCCAACCCGGTGAAGAATTCGTTCGGCGGAAGGAAGGTTTCTTCAGATGAATTCGGCAGAAGAGTCCGCGGTCGGCAATTTGCTTCCGTTCGGCAAGGAGACTGTTGCGCTGATTTTGCGGGATTGCATGGTGACGTGGCCCGAGCGGAAAGGACAGATGAATGGATAAGTGATCACATTTAGAGATAAATTAGGTATCGAATCCATTCGAGGTCATGCTTAATAGGGTATAAATATGAACCCTGAATGTATGTAACAGACATTCGAAACATTTTTCAATACAACCCGGTTTTACGCCAAACCCTTGAGTCCCTTGTCGTGTCGTCGAGTTCTTCGAGAGGGTTCATCGATCCGTCGACCTCCGTGAGTACCGGCAACCTTGTATCATGTCTAGTATCATGCGGTGGATTTAGATCTGATGCAAGTAGTCTTGTCACCATGCTTAGTGTCACGCGGTAGATTCAAGCTTGGTTCAAGAAGGTTTCTTGTTAGGTCATGAGCCATGCGGTAGGCTAAGATCTAGCTTGAGGCTAGTTATCGGCTCTATTGAGTTTTGGCAAGATTCAATAGATTCATTAAGTTACCCCGTGTTACTTCGAGTTCTTACTTTATGTTTAAATTCGCGTAACACCTTTTTGCCCAATCTAGATTGGTTTGGATAGGCTTTACCCCCTTGGATGATCCTTATGTGATTCAAGTTCGTACCCATAGCTTCAATGGCACGTGGATCACATGTTCCTTAATAGCCGAAACCAATTCGATCTAGGTTGTTACATGTTGTGGGTTCAAGCTTACCAGATCTCGTATAAATCTTGAAAGAACTGAGTATCATGCGGTAGATGCAGGTTTTTGGGTTGTTTTGGAGCTAGTCATCCTGTGGATTAGATTTCTGATTCAATCTGATAGATTTATCTTGTTTGGTAATGTCCGTTCCTTCTTCATGGACCCCGATTCGGCTGTTCAGCCGTATTCGATTATGCTTTCACGAGTGAAACGTGTTCATAAGTTATGTCTTGAATATCGTGTGCTTTTAACTTTCCATATTTAGATGGTATCATGCGGTGGATAGATCTATTTGTGGATGGTGGTATGATCCCAAGCAAGTTGTATCATGCGGTGGATAGATTTGTTTGGTATCATGGTTGACGGGTTTTAAGGTATCTAGACATGCGGTAGACTAGTGCTTTGGACCTATGCATGCTTGTTTATTACGTATTTATGACCATGCTTTTACTTTATTTTGTTGTCGTTGTTCATCACGAGGATCGGTCACGACCCAGTGTACGTGCAATCTTTATCTAAATAAAGACCGATCTATCATCATGCTTACGTCATCTATTCGATTATGTTACCTTTTTATATTTTAAAGCCCCGAATGGTTTCAGTTTGCTGGCAGATAGCTCTTTATAGCTATGTGTCATCTCATTTGGCTTTCAAGCCGTAAATATGGAGCTGTCTGGTATCACCCGGCAAGTTCCAGGATTTGGAATTTAACTACTTTGTCTTTTGTTAATTTTCAGGGAAAATTGACTGGCACGTCTTGTGATTCCTTCGCGTGTGAAGCCAGCTTTTTCGGCTTGCTGTGTGCTTGGCGTGAGGTAGATTTTGCGTCAACACACGCTGCCTCTCGTTCGCCGTCCTTTTGGTCGAGGCCAAGGAGAGGCCTTACATCCGTGCACCGAACCCTCTCGCTGGGCAGCCCGTTCCCAACCGTGTTCTTCCGTTCGCAAGACGGCGTCCCAGCTGCGTAAGTGTGCCACCTCTTTTGACCTTCGTCGCGCCGAGCCGCTGCCCTTGGGTCATTGCTTGACGTCGGGTGCATCTGTTCGCAGCCGCGCGTCAGTGCGCACTCACGTGCACACGCGCGCACACACGCACTCGCAAGCTAAATACCTCCCCAGCACAGACACCCCAGTCTCGATGCTGTGGAGCTCGTTCCTTCACACCGCCACGGATCTTTGTTTTGTCTGTCGTAGTCAAAACCCCATCGTGGGCATCCTTTCCGCCTAGGTGCTCGTGCACCGGACCAACCCGAGCATGTGTTCGCTCTCGAGCATGCGATCGCATACGACCCCACCGGCGCAAGCCACCCCAACCTCATCGTTGGAGTCCCCTGCCTTGCCTTTCCGTGCCGAGTCATAGCTCTCCGCCGTTGCGCCCAAACCCCGGCCAAAGGCCGTGTTTTTCTATGCACAGCTAAAACCCTAGGATCTCCTAGACCTCATCGGCCTGTTCCTTAGCCAGCCATCGGAGAACCTCGCCGCCGTGGAGCTCGGTCCGCCGCACTGGACCACATCTCGTCACCACCGTGCTGGAGTCCCGAACAAAAGCTCTCCCTTTCCTTGCCCAAATCGAATCCTAGGGTCTTCTCTTTGCCACTGGGGGTTGTGTTGACCTGTCGCCGAACCACCTTTCCACTGGCGAGCTTTTACCGATCCGCCATTCCTTAGGAGCATATCGTCGAGCACCTACCGGCTGTGCCAAAACCCGACTGGGGTTTTCCTTCACACACTAGCGCACACGCTGTCTCAACCAAAGTGGATCTCGCTGGATCCCGCTGGATCCCGTGCACCGAGCCAACCACACCATTACCACACCTTTGGATCTTGTGTGGCTGTCCAACTGCTCGCAAGCCACGCGTTTGCCTGCACCCCGCTGAGCTGCTACAGATCCGGTCGAGATCATTTGTGGTCGCCACCCTGTCAGCCATGTGGGCAGCCACTTGTGCATGGGTCAACTTATAACTACCTATGTGGCAGCCATGTGAGCTCGAAGAGCTAGCTTGCAGCCAGCCTGTAGAGAGCTTAGAGCCCTTTAGAGTTAGCCAGTAGTCAGCTTATAGTTAAGTGTATTGTGTATGCATATTTTAATTTCATAAAATGTATTTTACCTTTGGAAAATCCATTTCAACTCCGAAAATTATGAAACCTTTTCTAAAGCTCTCCTAAAAAGATAAACTCCGTGTTAGGTAAGTGTTCGCTCTCTTTTGGCTCTTAATTGTTGTTCATTTGGAGTTAATTGCAATAGGACCCGCCTTTTTTTATTTGCGCGTTAATAGGAGCAGCTGCAGCCGGGGAGCTGAGCTCGGAGATCGACTACACTGACGACTACGCCGCCGCCGACTACTTGCACAAAGGTGTTCATGCCCAACTGACTTTGAAAACCTATTAGACATTGCAATATAGAATGCTAGCGTTGATTAACCTTGCACTGCCTATGTTAAATATCTTGTCCTTGATTGTCCTACTACAATATATGTATATAAGCGTGTATATGCACTGAGCTTCGCGATGCATATGTTGGGATGGGAATAGTGGTTCTTCGCGTGAGTGGGGTAAAACCGGCAGGAGAAGGCGTTTTGGGTACTTTGGTGGGGTGAGCTCGAAACAACCGATCTGGGATCAGGGATGAGGGTGCACTCCAACGTGCATTCCCACTTGTACAGTTTTCGGAGCATAGGTGTTGGGGTTTTAATGACGTTTGGAGGACATGAGCTCGCACCGGTCTGAAACCGAGTGGGCCAACCGCTTCACGGGACCTTTCGTACACACCACCTCACTGAGTGGGGTTAGGGCTGAGTTGAGCTCGGCAAGTGCGGATCCATACCTACCAGTAGAATAGAGAGTATCAGTGGGGGAGAGGTGGGAGTGAGACCACCCTCTCAGTGTGTCTCCCATGTGGCCACACGAGGCCATTTTACAGTTCCGATGCAATTCCTTCTGCGGGGGGGGGGGGAATCGCTTTGAGGGCCGGATGCAGGATGGGACCGTAACTACTGAGAGTTTGCACGGTAGGGTGGGATCGGTTGGCTAATCACCGCCGGGTGCCATCCCGAGTTGGGTACAAGTGTACACACTCTGTAGAGTTTAGATCTATACGTATAGCCGTGTCCTCGGTCATAGACAAGCCCAGTGGATTGTTGGTTCTCATGTTTTGGAATTTCTACCTCCCCCTGTAGTTGAGAGTGTGGTGAGACGTGGTTGCAGTCGGTTAGAGGAGAGTAGCTCCATCTACCTCATCGATCTGATTGCAACCATTGAGGTGCGAGGAGAGGAAGTTCTTGCATCGACCCTAGATGGAGATAGGATTTGGAGACGGGGCCCTGGGGTACCAAGTGGTTCCTAGCGTGTTTGAGAGTATGGTTTGGGACCGATATGGAGATGATTTCTGTTTATGCTTTGCTGCTACTGCATAGGAAACCTGAGCTTCCACCTTGTCTCTCTTGTCTACTCCAAGAATGAGAGTGGGATCATTAGAAGGTAGGCCACTTAAAGCTGCATACAGTCGGTGACTTGAACCTATCCCACTTCTCGGGGATAGACTTTGGGTGTGCAGGGTACGATTCCGACGTCGACAACAACGCCGACGGATGGTACGACTGAGGGATGCGTCGCTTCGCTCACGGATGCCTGTGGGTGAGAAGAATAAAAGATGGAGAACCTTCTGAGATGCTAGCTACCGTTGCGTAGAATTTCACTCTGATTCAGCCAAGTGGCTTGTAATGTTGTAATCCATTATGGAAATGTAATAAATTATTTACTAATACTTGTGTGAAGCGATGTATGGTTGTGATTTACCTTCTGCGATGAGATCTGTACGCGATAGCCACTGATCCCAGGACTATCGCAAAGGTACAGAGACTCGGGTTTTCCTCACCGAAAACCCGGGGTGTTACAGTTTCTCCCCAACATCAGCAACCGCCATCTCTCCCCGGCTCTCCATTGCCTCCCTCAACGCACATAGGATCCCGCCACCGTCTCGCCCCGGGTCCCCACTGCCTCCCTCGACGCACCCAGGATCCCGCCGCCGTATCGCCCCGGCTCCCCACTACCTCCCTCGACGCACCATAGGATCCCGTCGCTGTCTCGACCCGGCTCCCCACTGCCTCCCTCAACGCACCCCAGGATCCTGCCGTTGTCTCTCCCCGGTCCTCGCCGACTGCGGTAGGCGACACTACCAATTCTAGAAATAAATAGAATTTATTGTACATTCTCGTAAATTTGTGTGGATTCATAGAAAATTACTATTTATTCTTGTTGATTCTAGAAATTGAAAAAATTGTTGTATATTCTCATAAATTTGTGTTGATTCATAGAAAATTACTGTTTATTCTAGATGGATACTAGAAATACATGGAAAGTATTGTTTATTCTCATAAATTTGTGTCGATTCATAAAAAATTAATGTTTATCATGGATAGATAATAGAAATACATAGAAAGTATTGTATATTCTCATAAATTTGTGTCAATTCGTAGAAAATTAGTGTTTATTCTTGTTTATTCAAGAAATAGATATAAGTTCTTGTACATTCTCACAAATTCATGTCGATTCATAGAAAATTACTGTTAATTCTTGTTGATTCTAAAAATAGAAAAAATATTGTATATTCTCATAAATTCGTGTCGATTCATAAACAGTTACTGTTTATTCTTGTTGGGTACTATAAATACATAGAAATTATTGTATATTCTCATAGATTTGTGTGGATTCATAGAAAATTAGTGTTTATTCTTGTTTATTCCAAAATAGATGGAAATTCTTGTATATTTTCATAAATTCAAGTCCATTCATAGAAAATTACTTTTTATCCTAGCTGGATAATAGTGGCAACGATGAAAGGATTATGGAGGACATTATTGCTCGCGGTGCAAATGCGTTTGCAACCTACACGGATGAGGACATTATTCTAAATATGATCGGTGAAGGAGGTGTCGCCGCCGATGACTTTGCAAATAATGATGAAGACATAGCCGTGGACTCAGAAAATAATGAGGACCTTGAGGATGCTAATGCAGAAGGTTCCAACGAGGTATACACATCATGCATTAAGTTCATTAGTATTAATTCAATAACCCCATTTCTTACATAAATAAATATCGAATATGCATGGTACTTGTAGGCTTCTGGATCGACGACAAAAAAGTCCAAGAGAGGTCGTACACAACTAATTGTCGGTGATGTGATGTATCGTATCACGAAAGTGTCAGAGCATGGCCAGCTTGTGCTCAAAAAATCAAGGACAAGTTCGTGTCTCAATGCGGGGCGATTATAAGGTACAACGTGCCCATCAAGTATAGAGAATGGAAGGGAAAACCAAGTAATCCATACGTGGTTCCAGACTCAGTAAAAGACCAGTTGTGGAATGATGTGCTGAAACACTTCACACTTCCTAAAGGCGTCGATGCAAACCTTGTTAAAGGTTGCACTCTAGCGAAGATGGCAACTCAATTTCAGAATTTCAAGAAGAATTTGACTAGAGATTTTATTAAGAACAACCGAACTCCAAATTGGGATGAATATCCGAAGATAAAAGATCACTGAAAGTCCTTTGTTGAATACAAGAAAAGTGAAACTTTTGCCCAAAAAGTGCCCAAGGGAAGAACAATGCCAGTAAGAAAGGGGAGTACAACCATCATCTTGGTTGAGGTGGTTACACGGTAGAAATTCCCAAATAGCGGAAGATGGAACAAGACCTTATCGCCGAAGGTATCATATCAGCGGTCTGTCACTGGCCCGATCGATCGAAGAATTGGTATTATGCGCATAGAGGCATATTGAACCCGGATGATGGTACCCTTGAATTCCCGCCCACGTTACAAGAGAAGGCACTTGAGTTAATGAAGAAATTAGAAGATGTCAGAGCTGGTAGATTGAAGGTTGACAGAGATGAGCTCACTATCGCGCTCGGGAATCCAGAACACCCAGGACATTGCAGGGTCTACGGTGTGGTGCCGTGGAAGTATGTTTTCAAGGGAAACCTCGACAGCTATAAAAAGTTGCAAAAGAAGAAAAGAGCGCGAAGAGGAGCATTGGCACCAAATGATGGAGCAAAGAATTAAAGAATAAGAAGAAAAGATGCAGGTAGAGATTGAACGACGAGTGCCCAATCTAGAGCACTGCCCGAAGTACCTCCAGATCTAATCATTAGCCCTTCCACTCACAAAAGCAGTTGTGCTTCTACCGAGGTTGCACCAGGTGCTTGCGCAGAGGGCCCTGAAGAGCCGAGGGCAATCGAAGGAATTCCAGTGGATGACAACCAGCAATACCCTATGGATTTTCTCTGTTGGTGCATCCTATGTGATCCATTCGGCAACATCACAATGCAGGTATATATAAATATTATTATTACATGCAATTAGATCAACTTTTGATGCATCACTTAGAAAATGTAATAAATTCCTTATTTCTCTACATAAATAGGTGGCGTACGGAAGTGATTTTGCTCATTTTCCTGGACAGACTAGCTACAACATGTTGATTCCACCCGGCTACGCCTTGGTTTCTGTGAAGAAGATTTGTCAGCCACAATTTGAAGATCTAGAGCTAGACATCCCAGGAGGTGACGGGGAGAGGATGCAGTTCACGGTATGATATTGTGGCCCAAATGTTACATTATAATCCGCCAGACGGAGGGATCAATCCCTCCTACAGATCCCCCGCAGCCACGACCATCATCATCTCCTAGGTCGTCCTCATGACCTTCAATATCACCTCGCTCACTGTCTACACAAGAACCATTATTCAATTCTGGAGGTGCGAGCTCCAGCCATGATATTAACATCAATCCCGAATCACCTCCAAAAAAGCAGAAATAAAATCAATGGCGGCAAACCAAGCGCCATCAAAAGAAGAAAAAAACACTAAAGCACCGCAGAAAAAACAGCCTAGCCACCAAAGCACATCAGAAAAACCGCCCGACAACCAAAGTGCACCAGAAAAAACCGCGAAACCACCGCAGAAGAAACCACCGCAGAAAAAACCACTGCAGAAGAAACCACCTAGCCACGAAAGCACAACCAAAAAACCGTCAGAGCACAGTCTTCCAACCCAGTGCAACCAACAAAGCTGAAAAAACCACTAACGTTAAAGAAAATTGTTGAGCCCATCAGCAAAAGGAAGCTAGCATGGGAGACGACAGAAGAAGAAGGAAAAACGATGATCGGAGCCCAACATGTGCATGGATTTTTCAACAATCTGAATACAAAACAGCAACGGAGGGAGCTCGAGAAGACCAAAAAAGTAGATCCGGCCAAACTTGGGTTTTTCAAACTAATGAGTGAAAACAACAAGAAACTCATGCCCATGCCCATACTGGCATCGACGTCGTCGCTAGAAGATGCGTCAATGAGCAAACAGACTTACGTTACCTCTGGCCTCAATGCACATGAACGAGCTCTAGCAGAAATGCCTATACAAGAAGTAGTCTAGGTCCTTGATTACATGGAATAAACAAGGATGCCTTTAAGAGTTGCACTCGGCCATGAAGAACCACCCCCAGATCCAAGTTTCGAGTATAGATGGCCCTTCAGCTAGGAAAACCTCTTGTCCAACCGGAATGGTACTTAAGCTCTCACCTAAGATGTACAAATTTCATGAGTGGTACATGCGGCAATCAGCGAAAGGCGTACATAGCATAGGTATGCTTGCTACACCCAAAGATTTTGCCACTGAAGGCAACAAGGTGGTCTAGCTGGAATTCGGAGATATTTATGAAGTCTACCATCTAGATGGCATTAATATCGATCTTATCGTCGCTTGGTGTCTGTAAGTGGTGTATTTTTTATGTTTATTAACAAATTTATTACGTATGTGGATTTACTAATTAACTTTGTATTCCATTTTTGGTATGTGCAAACACAAGAGATGCAAAAAAGAAAATTGCTAGTATTTGTTTCATGGACCCATCAAAAGTCAACGAGTTTGATGTCAAGCATCAACCGCACACAACAATCGCGACAATCTATAGGCCCTTGTCTAAGTTTAATGACAAGGATCTCATACTACTACCTTACAGCTGCAAGTATGTGCGATTGCCATCAAATTTTCTTTGCTAATTCTATTTAGTTCTAATTTGTATGACTATTATGACCATGTATATACAGTTTCCACTAGATTCTTATGATCATACAAGTTGACACTAGCAGTGTCATGGTGTGGGATTCATTGAGAAAAAGCCTGCAAGTTACCAAGACCTTCAAAATATGTTTCAAGCGTAATAATTCTATCTAAGACGTTCTTTTGAATGAAATATATATATATAGCTTTTACTAACACAATATCTTTCATTAATTTTCCCCAGAGCTTGGGAAAAAAATCATTACAGAGAAAGAAGGTGAATTTAACCCAACAATTACATTCTATACAGATTATCCGGTACGTAATCCAAATACCAACTTCAGATTTGAGAAAAATTTAAATTTTATCACACTTATATTTCATATTATTTTCTCCTATCCACTTTAGTGTTTGAGACAGGAACAAGGAAATAATTTATGTGGATACTATGTTTGTGAGCACATACGATGTTTGGCAAGTGCAAAGTCGGGAAATTATAATGTAAGTTAATTAAATAAACCTATTAATAATACATCATTTCTTAACCGCTTCTATATTTAATTATTGGGTGTAATATATTAACATATTTGCACATTACAGATGGATATGGTTAAGGACGAGGTCATTCAGAAGGATCATCTTTCAGCGACTCATGAAAGTCTCATGGGATTCCTCTTTGAGGAGGTAGTTATTCCAACAGGAAAACATTATTGTGATGGATCTAAAAAATCCAATAGAGACTAGAAATTTGTATAAATACTATCTATTTTCATCTTTATATTTCTATGTTTATGTATATACATAAGTTTATATATAAGTCTAAGTGCGAATATGGTATATATAGATAGGTATACAAATATACAAGTGCAAATATGTATACGTACATATACGGGTTAGACAACAATTACAATATACGGTTAAATTGAAAACAACAAAAAAAGAAAAGACCCTTTAGTCACGGTTGGTATTACCAACCGAGACTAAAGGGGGTACGCAGGCACTGGTGACACCAACCGGTACTAAAGGACCCCTTTTGTCCCAGTTCACTCACCCGGGACTAAAGGGGGGCCTTTTTTGTCTCATCATTAGTCCCGGTTGGACATGAGTGACCTATGCCCTCTACCAACAAAGACTGAAGCCCCTCTCCCTGCCAGTGCTCTCAAGCATCTCGTTAGTGAATGGTAAGGGGAAGTGATCTTTCTTCGTTGCTTTATTCAATTTTTGATAGTCAATACACATTTGCCATCTGATCATGGTTCTTTGTGGTATTAATTCATCCTTATCATTCTTCACCACAATCAAACCTCCTTTATCGGCGCACAATGTACGGGGCTCACCCATTCGATATGTGGCACTGATTAGATGATTCTAGCATCTAATAGCTTGATAACCTCCTTTTTCACTACCTCTCACATGGCATGGGTTAGCCTAGTTTGATGAACCACTACGGTCTTGCATTGGTCTTCCATTGGTATACGATAAGTGCAAAAGGGTGGGCTAAGTCCCTTCTGTTCATTGATTGAATACAGAATCACCTTCTTGTGCTTCTTTAATAAATTCAGCAACTTCTCATTTTGTTGGGGACTGAACTCGTCGCTCACGATGACAGGATAAGTCTTGCCTAACCCCAAAAATTCGTACTACAATCCCTTGGTCAAAGGTTTGAGATCTACCTTCGGCACTTGTGGTTCTTCGAGTTTAGTGTATCCGATATCTTCAAATTTCTTCCCCTCCACGCTTCCATCTTGTGGTTCAAGTTCTTTCGTTGCTTCCTCTGATTCCTTGTTTGGTTGATCATTAGGTTGGTTCTTTATTGCTCTTTGTAGTGGATCTCTAAAAGTTTCAACAAAACAAAGGCTCCCTACCTCTTCTTCTTCTTCCTCGGGAGGAAGGGGTGAAGCAACACTAGAAGCGTGAAGAAAATTTTATGTGCACTTGTCTCCATTAAGATTTATTGTCACATTGCCTTTTCCAGCATCTAAAGCGGCATCAACCAATTTAAGGAAAGGCATACCTAAGATTATGTGATAATGTTTATCCTAATAGGCATCTATAACAAAGAAGTCGGTTGGTATGCATTTTCCAGATATGACTACATTAAGGTTGCAAGCAATTCCAAGAGGTTTAATAGTTCTACCATCTCCCATAATTAATTTTATTGAAGCTGGGACTTAAGTATAACTTATGGTCTTCAACTTTATTATAAATTTTAGAGGATAGGACACTTAGTTGTGCTCTGATGTTGCATAACGTTTTGCATTGAATTCCATTAATCTCAAAACTCAACTGGGGTCGTCTTCTCCTCTTGATCGTATCCTACAACATAAACTTCAGTGTGGCGAGCATATGGTGATCTTTCGGGTTTGATTCCCATAATTCTTTTCACGTCGGCTATGTGATCCGGATCCACCTCATCTTCGTAAAGAGCGAAACATCTCATCGGTGGTTCCAAGGTCATATAAATTTTTCGCTTGCTTTTTTGGTGGGAAGTCCACTTCCAAGGCTCTTGCCATCCCCTTTTGGTTAGGGTACAGTCTTCTCTTATTGAATACTTCACAATACAATTGGAACACAATCCATTTGCTCGAACTCCCTTATTGACTTCATGCTTGACATGCTCCTTTCATTTGTTTTACATGACTTGGCAAAGTTAATGCTCGAGGTAGTTCTTGTCTCGACATGTACACCTTCAAGTTTTTTCGGGATTGGCTCCCTTTTCATGTCTTTCAGGGCTGCCTCTTTGGAAATTTCAGCATGTGTCCTCATGCATGAATCGTGTTCTGACCTTCCCGAAAGTCGAGTTTCCATATCTCTTCGCATGGCTGCCACTTTGCTAACCTTTTGTAGAAGTTGAGCGGCATCCTTGAGTGTTTTCTTCATGAGATCCCCACCTACACATTTGAACATGTTCCATGCAACTAGGGGTTAGGGAAAAGAAAAATGTATGCAAAAATACGTCACCGGAGAAGCCGAGTCTTGGTCCTTGTTCAGTAATCTCGTTAAATACATTCCAAGCTTGGTCTATCTCTTCCTATTCTCCTTGCGTGAACTTGATCACTTGCCTCCTTAGATGTTGCACCTTCCTTATGGGGAAAATTTTCTCGCAAAATTTCCTTGTCAATTTGTTCCAATTTCCTCCAACTTCATAAGACGCAACCGAATACCATGTCCTTGTATCACCGACAAGTCAGTAGGGGAAGAGATTCCACTTGAACCATTCATCGGGACCTCCTTGACGCACCATGTTGCATAGAGTCATGAAATGCCTAATGTGTCTATACGGGTTTCCGTCTCCATCCCTCTAAACAGGGTTAATGCCGCCATGTCAATGGTCCTAGCTTTGATTTCATACTTCGTCGCTTCGAACTTCGAATCCGACTCTTGTACCTTGATGTCTTCGCATCGCGGGCTAGTGTAATCCCATAGTGATTTCTCTGGTTCTTGCAAAAGGTGGTTGACGAACGCCGTCTAGACAGCAAAAACAAAAACAAAACAAACAAAACAAAACAAAACCAACAATGGGGTTTTCTAGGTAATAAGGTTTACATGTTAGTAATGGCTTGCTCCCCGGCAACAGCGCTAGAAAAAGGGGCTTGTTGATGGTTGAAACACGCAACAACCTTTGATCCGCAAGAGTACGGACCTACACCTTAATTTTTCCACCACGGGGATTGCCTAGGTTCTTGTCAATCCGCGAAGCAAGGGGATTACAAGCGCTTGATCTAGTAATAATCTAGTCAACTAAACAAACCTTAAGCTAAAGACTAAACTAAAAGCAAACTACTCTACACTAGACAGGGTTGTGAGGTGCACAAGATGTAAAAGACACCCCCACAGGGTTTACGATACTCGAGCATGCAACCGCCAAGAGATACGAAACCAATCTAATCTATCAGGGAGGGGGGGCGACCACGGTTTCGCCCTTTCCCTCCCCTCGTACTGTCACTACGCGGAGGTATTCATGACTAGACCTATGATGATCACAATGTATTGAAGGGCTCTATGGGAGTAGCGAGAATTATACTCCCGAAGAGCATGGTTGCTAGCCTTAAACATTAAAGCATCATTAGCACTAGATTGATAGATTGAAACCATAGAGTAGGCGATTACATAATAAGATCATTTACAATCCCTTGGACAAATGAGAAGTTTACCCCATCAAGGAGCTAACCATGGCGCCGCTGATCATGGTGACTCTTCCAACTTTGTCCTCCTCCTTGGACTCGATGATTCTTTCTCGCAAATGATATCTTTTCGTTCCAACCTCTCTCCCTTGTTGATGACATCTCAGGTGAATGGCTTTATCTCCTACGAATGGCGGTGCCCACAATGACTTAGGGTTGCATCATCTTCACACTTAAGAAATGGGGGGCCGAACCAATGCAGGAAATGGGTGGGCCGACCGGCCCAAGCCCACTTCGGCCCGGTTCGGTCGGCCCTTCCTCCATGCGGGCCCTCTCATCATTTTGGACTTGAACCCCTTTAATTGCAACATTTTGGCGACGTCATCCCCGCGCTTAAGATAGGGAGTCTTCTGGCAAGAAGTCTGACCTTTACACTTTAGTCCTTAGGGATGCTCCGTTGTAACACCTTGGTCATTGCCACCTTTGGGAGTGATTTCACCTTGCTCTTGAACACGAACAAGACTCCTCATTTGCTCCTTTGAACTCATTGTGACTCTGTCCCTTAAGTCCATGTTTTCCTGAAAAAACACAACACTTCCAAATGCACATACAAAGTTTAACTTATCATATCATTAGTGTGCCTAGTGGCGGGTTAGTTCCATAATCAAGCTCAAACCGAAGTGTAATGAACATGTTTGGGGTACCAAAATTCACCATCAACATTTGCACTGGTGCCGGGTTAAACACCAACCGGTACTGGATCTAGGACCAATGCTCAGTTTTCTAGTGTGTAGTGACTTCCAGTGAGGGGCAAGCATATAGGAAGGGGAGAGGGGTGGCAGAGGAAGAAAAGCGGTCGAGCTGGCTAATAGGAGGAGGAGAGCCATGGGTGCAATACCAAAGGATAAGGGCGGATGGAAGGAAGATGGATTCATAATTATTACAAATTTCTAGTCCGACTCCGGTATCACCGTAGAACGATAGGAAAATTCGGTAATGACAATTTCACTGCCAGCTTGAACCCACAAAACTAGCATTATTGTTATTTTATTTCATATTACTTTTGCTATGTATCTAGACGTAATATATTACTAGATAGATATTAAAAATGGTATAATTAGAAATGCCAAAATTAATAGTAAATTGGTTTGAGGGAGTAACGATAATGTAAAAGAATCCTAGTGGAGGTTCAGTTGATGTCTCGGAGGACAGAAAAAAAATTGTTATGATATGAGACTCAAGAAATATCAAGGTTGTATTCTCGAAAAAGAGAAACATGAAACCAAGAAAAAGAGTCAAAGTTAATTCAATGTACATGTACTACATTTTGTGAGGAAACTTCTTCCTAACGCCACAATGTGGGAGGATTTAAGGCAGCTTTGTGATCAGTTCATTAATCTACAGTGCACTGCATCGTCGACTAAAATATTTTAGGCATTCGGCGGCTAAGTTATCCCTATGGCGGCTTACTGCTTCGACATGGTCAAATCCACACAGCAGGATGCACATGGAACGAACGGAACAGGATGTTACTCGAGTACAGTTCTCCTTATTTTTGAATCCGTATATGTTAGGATCTCTACTGTATTTTACTGCATTGGGCTTCTATATAAGTCCCTAGCATCCTCGTCATGGACTCAGACCAACAATACACACTCTCCAGTCTCCAGATCCCTGCTAGCTTCATTCTCGCTCACACACAACATAGCAAACTGCATCTGCTGCACGATCGTTCTGCGGGATGTCCCCAGCAGCGGCTCTGTCGCAGAGGCTGTTATGATGGTGAGGTTTGAGAGGTGGATGACAGAGCACGGGCGCATCTACAAGGACGCAGCCGAGAAAGCACGTAGGTTCCATGTATTCATGGCGAATGCCATTTTTGTTGACAGTTCCAATGCTGCAGGTGGCAAAAAGTATCACCTGGCTATCAATAGGTTTGCCAACTCACATTTTGATCACATGTACGTGCAACATTACATAGCGTTACTCAGGAAGGTTTAATTTGCAGGTTGTTGCTGGGCATTCTCTGCAGTTGCAGCCATCGAGGGCATCCACCAGATCAAGTCCAGTTGGCAGTCACGATCAGCGGCTACCAGGACGTGCCCCGCTACGACGAGGACGAGCTCGCACTGGCTGTTGCCAACCAGCCCGTGTCCGTTGGCGTCGATGCTAACAACTTTCAGTTCTATGACGGTGGTGTGATGACCGTGGACAGCTGTGGCACGGACTTGAACCATGCGGTGACGATAGTAGGGTACGGCACGGCAGAAGATGCCAGCCTGTACTGGCTGATCAAGAACAGTTGGGGGAAGACCTGGGCAAAGGGAGGGTGTATGAGGCTTGAGAGGGGTTTCAACACTTGTGGGGTTGCAATGCTAGCCTTATCCAGTGGCGTCAAATCGCAAAACAACGAGCACAATCTAAATCCGTAAGCCATGCAAAAATAAGACTATGGAATAATGCATGCAAATAAATTGGGCTTTTAGTGTAAGGTAAACTTGAAGTTTAATAATTTATGTACTCGACATATACATGTAAGATTGTTGTTTGTTTTTTTATCAATCAATTAAGTGCGTTCTGAGACTACGATTTTTAATTAGAATAATAAGGTAAAATTCATCCTCAACATCCCGAGACCACGATATAATTCCTATGGTATATGTACCAAATTATTTGCTCTATCTATGGCATATAGTGTTTGCACATTTGAGGGGTTTCAAATTTAGAGTAACTAAAGTGAGCTACTTTAGTAGCAGGATGTGTAAGAAATATGCTCCCACTAGGTTTAGGGCCTTTAGTCTCGTTTGGCATTGAAGCCGAGACTAAAGGTGCTAGATCCACGATAGGCGAAATGCAACGACTGCACTAAGCCTTTAGTCCCGTTTGGTAATACCAACCAGGACTCAAGTCCGTGGGTCCAACGATCAGTGCAGACGCAATCATGGGAGTGAGGCTTTTGTCCCGGCTGAAAACACTATGCCACAACACCGAATTACCATCACAAGATCTGACGCTAAAATTTTTCTTTATCAACGGATAATCTAACGCTAAATATTACTCACAGATGATCTGACGCTAAATCCATGTCTAGCGATGTGCTGGCTGACGCTAAAAAGTTCCAGATTTAGCGCCTCTCTGTCTGACGCTAAAACAAAATATAGCATCTTGTAGTCTGACGCTAAAATTATTTGGGCCCCACTCAGCGCGCCACACCGAAATAATTTGGGTTCCCCGCCTAGTTTTTGCTTGGCCCGCGTAAATTTGGTTTGGCCCGCGAAATTTTGGCCTGGTCCATGTTGAAACCCTACACTTATCCTCTCAAGTCTCACCTGCCCACTCCTGTCCTCGATCTGAGTCCCGTGAGGCCGTGACCCCGTGACCCCGCTGCCCACCGCCGCCGCGCCGACGCCGCCCACCTCTGCCACCACCGCACCAACGCCGCCCACCACTGCCGCCACCGCACCGACGCCGCCTACCACCTGGCCCTTGCTCTTCCCGACGCTGCCCCCTTTTCCCACGCCGCGTCACACCCAAGTCGCCCTGCCACCGCCGCCAATCCATCCCACCCCGACGCCGCCGCCAATCTGTCAAGGACTGTGGGCGGCCAAGCTGGGATTCGTGCCGCCCCCAACGAATTCGCTCCCGCACCATGAGATGAGACGGTGAGATCCCCCCTCCCTGCGACCTGTTCGGCTGAACATGACCCCCTGATTTTCAGGAGCCTCCAATTTCTTAAGCATCCTGTTGATATGTATATAGGTAAAGACTGCAAAACATGCAGCTGCGATGAGGCAAAAATCACAGCCGCGGGCCCATACCTCATCTACTTTTTTTTAAAGGTGGCCACAAGTTCATCTCCCTCGCACTCTTTTCTGTTTCTCTCTCTCGACGGCTGAGGCAGGACCTGGCGGCGTCCCATCGGTAGATGGCGACGGTGGCGCGGATCCGTCGTCTCCGATGAGGTACGTCTCCTCCCCTATTGCCTCTCTCGTGTGAACCTTATTCCTCACTCCCTCTCTCATTCTCATCCCCACAGTCATTTCCCTCTATCTCTCCCCCCTCTCTCCGATGCAGCAGATCCAGGCACACGCAGCGGACCCGGCGAAGGAATGCGCCGGCGGCACCCCCATGGAGGCCCGCGCGGTGCGGCGGTGGATGCTGGCGGGCGGTTGCCCTCACGGAGGTGGATCCAGGGCGCTCCCCCCTTCACGGCGAGGGCGCGTGGCGGCTGCCCCATAGGGAAGGCCGAAGACACCCAAAGTGCTCCTACTCTAAAGCCGGTGCCCTCGCCAATGATGACGACGAGACGAAGTCTGCTTCAACGATGAGCTGCCAGCGACGCCGTCACCAGCCACCCTGACTTTGTCACTGTTGTCCACGCTGCCAAGCCAACACAGGACCACGTGCCTGCGCCGTCCTGGGTAGAGCCATTGGACCGCGACCCGGATGCGCACGTTGTACTCGAGCGTGGCCACAAGCCCTGCTATGCCCGTCTCCACCTTGACCACAAACTGTTCGAGGAAATGCCTGACGACCACCTTGAACTGTCATGGTGAGACACGCCACAACCTTTCATTTTTTTGCACTGGTGAAGTGGTGATGTTTTCCCAGCCCTGACAGTTGTGCCTGTGTTGTGCTGCCGCTTGAGCCCTGCTCGTGGGCAAGGAATGTGTGCGGCTGCTAGCCGCCCACCTGTGTACCAGTCATCATGCTGGGTTTCTATGCAGTTGCGACAGCTGCAGCATACAGCTCTGTTGCGATTCCCTACATTTGTCTGTTATAGTTTTCCCCTCTCTTGAATGACATGGATAACATGAGCTCATCATCTCTTTCTGTATTTAGGTCTGCACAACAGTGGCAGTGGCAGTAGCTATTTTCAGCCGCAACAACAACAACGACTATCATCAGCTTTGGTAGGGAAGCAGCTCAACAATCCAGCAAGGTTTCAGATGTCATGTACATGTACATGTAACTACGGATTCGATTATTTAATCATGTCTTGCTTGTTTTTGGTTGGTGAATCAATCAGTTGTTTGTTTCCTCACCAAAATGAATCAGTGTTGTTGTTATTAAGCACCCGTGGTTTAGGCTGGAATAAAAGCATTTGAAAGGTAACATTTGTATTTGTAACACCAGTACTTGACTAGTGAGAGAATATGATAAACTTTTAAAGTATAGCATATGCCAGGTGGTGAATGATATTGATTCCTTTTTCTCTTGATAATAGATCATTCATGTCATCTCCTTTTGTTGATATTGCAGTCCCTATAAATCTACATGTATTTCTCTTCAGTTTTGTTGTTATTTGTTGCACTTCCCTCTGGGACATAAAGATAAATTGACATTTTTTAATGTAGGCAACTAAACTAGATCAACAAGAAATTTATCCATTGTGGTTCAACATTTTTGTGTTCTAGTTTTAGAATTTTTACATATTTTGGCAAGTTTTGCCGAAAACCTTGTACTAACATTAAGGTTACTGTAGCGAATAATATCACTACAGAGATGCCTTTTGTTTTTAGCACTACATTATTTTGTGAACACTTCTGTGTTTATGATTTTAGATTTAGAAACTTGCTGTTAATTTTGTAGTTAAAGAGAGGTGGTATGAGGTAGTTCCTTCTGAATTTTAAGATACATGGCTTTGGACACTACAGAAAAGTGTTTGTGAGAAGATAACAAGGCAACTATGAGTTTCAGATAGGCTTTTCGTCTAATTCATATTGATCTTGTAAAATTTTTATGAGCGAGACTATAAAATGTAGCCTACTAGCACTAATTTCAATTCATTTTCTGCATAGCTGCATACCTACAGTTTGTATGGTATAGCATTTTTACTTTTTCAGTTTAAAATAAACAATTTATTTGTTATCCTTTTCTAATTTCTATTAGTTTTTTACATCCTACCCTTGCTTATGAACCCGAAGGAAAGCAGTGTCAGGGAAGCTCTAGCAAGGAATAACCGTTGTTGACTTCCTTCCAAGTAGCAGTAGTTTGCTCTGTTTCACTCACTGCCGTTGATGTTGATATCATAAATGCAATTAGGCACAATAATGTAACTCATTAGGCAATAATATGTTCATGAATTCAACAAAACAATATACTAGGCAATACTATGGTTCTAGATTAGGCAAAGTTATGTACTTCATTAGGCAATTAAATACTGTCTAGCAAGCAGTTTAATTTTTAATGCCCCTATTATTATTTATCTTTCCCTTTTATTAGTTATCTTCATTAGTGGATCACTTTAAAACTAACAGTACTATAAGTACTTGTAATTATGTTTGATCTGTGATGCATGACTAGGACTTGACATAATTTTCATTTTGGTTTGATCTGTGATGCATGACCAATGTTACTAATTAAACATATCTGTGATAGGTAAGGGAATGCAAGAAGGAACACAAGAAGCCATCTAATACACCTCTCAATGGCACTGCTGGTATGTACCAAAATTTACATGTCAAAATGCTTCTTCTACTTTCCTGTACAAACCTAGTGACCAGCTGTACCAACCTTACTTGGTTGTAGAACTTGTCTTGTCTTCATGCCTCTTGTGCTGTATGAAAAGCAAACCTTTGAAATTTTCCTCCCATATGTTTCTTTCTTGAATTGGTGAAATGTCAAGTACCATTCTTATCCTAATTCTTGATACACACCTCCATATCTGTGTGTAGATGCATGTTTAAATATACTACAAATGTTCAGCACTCTTTTTATCCAAAAGAGGACATCCTTGCTGTATACATCCTTGCTATTCTTGTTTTTATCCAAAGGAGGGCATCCTTCTATAAATATATTAGTAGATATCTTAGAAAGTTAAGCATTTTTTATATATTTCCAAAATAAATCTTCCAGTCAATAGCACACGTACATGCATAGTATTCTACGTATCTGTTATGTTTTTATTCATGTGCATTCTATTACTATTGCTACTGTACTCCTTGAACAGTTCATATATTTTCTTCACTTATCTAATTACATGATTATATTTTTCAGGAAGTGCTAGGCGGCCTGTGGTGCAAAACTAGTGGATGTGCCATTGTGTTGGCAAGCCATTGCTTTCGGTTTTTGAGTTCCTAGAAATGATTGTGTACACAATTCTTAGTATGTTAATCCCCAAATACTAGTATTGCTTGCTGGGATGTGCATTTGATGCAATCTTTTGCTGCTTGACTTGCATTGTTGGATGATTCAAACAGTGTGCATGGACAAGATTATATATATATATATACATATATATATATACATATACATATATATACATATACATATACATATATATATGCATATATATATATATATATTGACCTTCATGTGATGCATGTGTGTATCTTTTGTGATGGAGCATCAACTTGAATCTGTATGATATTTTCTAATTGTATTATTTTTTTTTCTGCATATTTTATAGTCGTATCAAACAATCTGACGCTATAAATTCTTGGACCATTGGATTGTCTGACGCTATATGAATGGTAATTGAGGATCTGACGCTGAAAACTAGCAACGGATGATCTGACGCTAAACATTTTCAGGACATCGGACTGTCTGACGCTATAAGTCTGGTCTGACGCTAAAGAGTTTTAGCGTCAGGACTTACAGCGTCAGCTGAAGTCTGACGCTATATGTTCTTAGGGTCAGACTGTCTGACGCTATATGTGGCTTTCAGTGTCAGACCATCCAACGGTAATTGTGGTGTTGTGGCATAGTGAAATACGACCTAGGAAAAAAACATTAGTCCAAGATGATAATCCAATCGAGATAACCCGGATCAAACCTACACCTAGGACTAAACATGTGTCAGCCTACCTATCTCTTTTTCTCCCTTCTCATCTCTTCCACCATATATTTCATTAGTCACCCCCAACTTCCATCCTCAATTCAAATTTTTATTTGTTACCTCTTTAGAAACTAAAATGTGAGTAAATATAATATCAAGGATTTAAAATTGAAGAAATAAAAGCTCTAAGGATTAAAATATAGTTATTAGCCAAGAAAAGGGGGCAAACCAAAAAACCAAACCTCATCTTCTTCTCACCACCTCCCTCTCCCGTCCATCTCTCCCGGTCTCTCTGGACCGCTCCTCCCCCTGCGCCGCCACCACTCTCTCTCTCTCCCCTCTCCATCTGCTTCTCCATGGCCTCTCTCTCTCTCTCTCATCCTGTCATCCAAATCCTCTCTCCCTCCTCCTCCCTCCACTCTCCGATCCTCTTCCTCCACTAGTCAGCCGAGGGGATTTAGGTCATGGTGGTCTCCACGCTTAGACGTGCGCACTGAATGGCTATGGAACAGCCGCAGTGCAGTGCTGGCTGGCGAGGATGCTGGTCGGGCGTCCTGACGATCGACGGTGCGGTGCGGTCATGGGAATATGCTAGCTAGTAGCAGAGCGGAGGGGCTTGGATCGACCATTGAGGGAATGTTCGGGCCCAACGGTAAGGGCGTGGTCATGACACATTGTCAGCTGGCGAGGGCATAGCACTGTGACGAGGTGGGCTTGCCAGCAACAGTGTGGCACTATCACTGGCCGGCCAACCGGCGAGGACCGGCCAGTGAAGACACTGTAACACCCTAAAATTCCATCACTAAATTAATATAAGCAACAAGGTGTTTTAGATTTAATTTTCTAAGGATTAATTAAATTATCAAATAAATTTGGCCTTTAAAATATTTAAATATCATTTTAATAATTTAGAAGCGATAAGTGCTTGTGCATCATGATTTGAATGCATGAGTTTTGGCTGTGGTATGGTTTTAAAAGTCTTAAAAATGGTTTGTGACAAGCCTTTAAAATAGTTGGACAAATTTGTGTTAAAATTGAATTTGAAAAGATGTAAAAGTTTTGAATCTAAAAAGGGTTTGAAATTGGTTTAAAAATGGATTTGAAAAAAAGAAAAGAAAAAAAACAGCAAACCTAACCCTCTCTCTCTCCCTTTCTTTCCAGCCCGCACGGCCCAGCTCCCTCTTCGGCCTGCTCCACCGGCCCACCTCCTCTTCCGGCCCACGAAGCCGCCGCTGGCCCACTTTCTCCCCCTCCTCTCTCTCCCACTCGCTGCCAGGCCGGCCCCACCGGTCAGGGTCGCCCTCTACCTCCAGCCCCTCCCCCCGCCCGCGCGTACGGTGCCGCCTCCGGTCGCTCCCCGCGCCTCCCACGCCTTCCCTCCGCCTTCAAGCCTCCATCAAGGCGCATTGAAGCACCAGCTTCACTCCCCCCATCAATTTTCCCCATTTCCTCTCCATTCAAGTTCCCCCCCTCTTGAATGCTTTGAAGCCGCCGGCCCCCATGGCCATTGATGGCCATTACTTCTGGCCGAAGCCCCCTCTCCCCTCCTCGCCCTATAAAAGCACACCCAGAGGCTCAGAGTTGCCCCTTCGTCCTCGCCCGTGCTCCCACACCCTCCTCCTCGCCCTCCCCCACACGCGCCGCCGCACTGGAGGTCCACCGCCGCCCGAAGCTCGGCCGCCGCCGCAATCTCCACCACCGCCACTTCCCCATCGACCAAGTTGTCTCCAACCCGTTGCTGTGATGGTGAGCAAGCTCTCCCTCGCTTCCTTCTATTTTTCCTCGGGCCATAGCACCTCCCCGCCGTGAGCCACCCGGCCGCCGCCCGCCCCAAGGATGGGATGCCTCGGCCGTAGCCCAAGCCACCTCCCTGAACCTCCGGATGAGTTTGCCTTGTCCTCAGCTGCGCGTAGGAGCAAACCACGCCTGAAATAGTGGCCGGGAGCTCGAGATCAAGCGAGCTCCGGCGAGCCGCCGCCGCCTCCCGCCGGCGCCGCCGGCCTCTCCCGCCACCCGCCGCCGCCCATCGCCCGCGTGCGATCGGGGCCGTCCGATCGGCGCGGACGGCCCAGATCAGAAAAGGGGCGTACCCCTTGGATCGGTCCACCGTGGACCGGTGGGACCGGTCCACGCCCGCGGTCCACGAGCTCGCGTCACCTCCGCGTCAGCCCCACGTCAGCAATGACGTCAGCCTGCGTCAGCACAGCCAACCGCAACCCACCACGTGGCGCCACCGCAGCTCACCCGCCGGCCGCCCTGGTAATTTTGCAAAAAGAACCCCGAGTTTCTGGAAATTACAAATATACCCTTCCACCTATCAGAACTCTTACAATTCAGTCCTGATTCTTATGTCTAGGCCCCTGATCTCCTTGATTTCTCTATTCTAAAGCCCACCCTTGACCTTTCACATGCTAGACCTCCTAGTTTCACACACAATTATGTTTAGGTCCCTGAAATCTTGCAGAAAACTCCATAAACTTCCAGACATTCACAAATTAGTCCCTGAATCTTGTTTTAGCCATATCTTTTCCGTCCTAGCTCCGTTTTAAGCGTTCTTGGTGTCCATGCGACCGTCTTTTAAAGCCCGACAGTTCTAGAATCTTGTTTTCTCCATATCTTTTGTGTTGTAGCTCCGATTCAACCGTTTCAAGTTGCGTTAGGCTCATATCAACTAAAACTACGTGATAGGACCAATGTTGTACATGTTCATTGTTTTATATTTAAACATTAAATATGATTAAATCCTATTACACATGCTTTTCTAATTAAAATCTAATTACAAGTTTAACACGAGTTTTCATAAGAAAGTTAATATGATTAATATTAAATGAACATTTCTTTTAATTAAAAGTTAATTAGATGTATACCTCGGTTTTATAATCAAACTTAATTTGATTAATGATTATGCAATTTGCTTTCTACTAAAATGTAACATAGGCTATATCTCGGGTTTTCCTAATTAAAAGTTAATTTAAAATGAATATAAATGTGTTTTTAAATTATAATTTGATTAGAATAACTCGAAATATAAAGATAAACGCCTAGATGCTTTTACATGCTTCTTTTAAAATTAAATGTTTAATTTGCATAAATCATACTTGAATATTTATAAGTAAAATTGGACTAAGATTACATCGTCTTTTAAATACAAATATAACTTGCTTAATTATAAGTAGGCTATTTCTTTGAAATAACCTATACACATGATTTTACTTAATTAAAAGATATCAAACGCATAGCTAGCTCTTGTATGTGATCATCCAAATCTCCCGATAGTTCCGAGTGTTCCTTGTGTTCTCTTTCCTAGACCCAAACCTTGTTTTCTCTTTAACCTTTTCATGCTTGGTGTATTGTTTTGTTTATTGTATGTATTCTTGTGTGCTCGTAGACATCGTGCCAGTTTCAAGCGAGCAACCAGTTGAAGTAGATCAAGAGCAAGTGGTTGAAGAAGAAGAACCTTAGTGATTAAGCAAGGAAGGCAAGTGCTCTTCTCCCCCTGCATGATTCTATTTTATCCTATGTAATTGCATGACAACTAAGTTTATATTTATTGATATTGCATTAAAGTGATGGGAATACCTTTTTAAGGACTTACCGAGACTTTTATCCACAATCCTTGGATCAACCCGGTTTAACAAATGTTTTTGGGTAGAATATGCTAGTTGCTCAACTTGGGTTGGATAAAAATGGTTTTCTAAGATAAAGGCTTGTATGTTTTATGACGATGATGCTTTTGGTAATACAAGATCATATGGTTTAATCGAAACATGGAGAACCACCCAAGAAAACATGCGCAACCACAGTGTTACATGGCTCTGACCTTAGCCAATTAATTAGGTGTGCGATTGATCTGATGGCCCTTTTCCGAAAGGAGCAGAGGGGGATCCGGGTTGCAGGGGTATAGCCCGGTCCTTTTGGGGTAGCAGCCTTTGCTAAGGTGCTGACCACTAGGGAGGGTTATGGTCCGCCCTGATCTGTAACTATGCGGGTCGTTAGTATTTTGTATACCTTTGTAAAGGCTTCGTAGCGTCCCTATGCAATCACACCTCGGAAGTGTGGTATGATGCCTGATCAGCATCGCATGGTTGGGTTCAAAGTTCTTCAGAACTTTTACGCGAGCTGTGGGTAAAGTGTGCAAACCTCTGCAGAGTGTAAAACTGATCGATCAGCCGTGCTCACGGTCATGAGCGGCTTGGACCCTCACATGATTAATAAACTTGAAGATAAGAATAAATCGTGGTTTGGTGAAGCTCGATGAGCTTTGGGTTGTTTTGCTTAAAAGTTTCTTAAGTGGGTTGGTATATACTTACATCTAGTAATTAGGCGTTCTTTAATTAAAAGTTTGACCAACATTAAAATGCTAACCGCTGCAAAACCATAGCCTATCCTTGGTAGCCTTGCATCTTCCCCCCACTTGTTGAGTACCAACCATAAGTGTACTCAGCCTTGCTTACCGCTGTTCAGAAGAGAACAATGGTGAAGAGTTCTACAACGACTTGAGGAGTTCTGAGGCTTGCGTCTCCCCCAGTCAAGTGCCTGTGGAAGCGGAAGACGAAGACTCGACGTGTAGTTATCGTTTTCCGATGTTAAAGACCTTCGTGTCTTCCGAATGAGTGTAGTAAGTTGTTAAACCCCTTGTTACATTTTTACTGTTTATGATATTACACTCATTTCGTCTATCATATGTGTGGAACTAGATCCTGGCACACATATGAGATGCATCTGGTTTCCCTCCGGAAATCGGGTGTGACAGAGTGGTATCAGAGCAGTGTTGACTGTAGGAACGCAGCCTTAGCTTGAAATTGTCGAAAGTTAAGGATTCATGTTCTAGAAAGCCATGTCATCCTTCAAAATCATCTTATTTACGCATAAAAATCTAATTTATCCTTTGTTCTTTGACAAAACCCATCATTTGTTTTTGATCTATACTGAGTTCAGTTCTTGTTCTGTCAGCTGGATCCACCACCAATGTTTCCTAGTATAAGTTCTTAGATGGCCTACCCTCTTATCAACTTCTATAGAATCGTTCTTGAGAGGACGTGCGATGTAAATGCTTGATTGTTTGAACTCATGTTTGATTTGTAGTTTTGATTGTGTGAGTTGTATTGTGGAGTGATGGCCACAAATGCAACAAGAAATAAATTGTTAGGTTAATAAAGATAGTTTGGGTTCAAATCTGGCTTATCCTTATCTGTCATTCAAGTTGGTTGGAGGATGTCAAAACATCAAAGCCTAAACATCAACAACCAGAAATCTACAAGCATATACAGACATCAATGTATGAAAGAAGTTAAAGAAAAATATGGTCAATTTCTTTCATCACTATTATTCTCCTCTCTACCACAATGTGATTACAATCACAAGAGATGGATATGATATCAATAATTTTACCCTGCTCTTCAATATGTTTCCAATCCCTTCTGAGCTTACCCTTATCACACAACAAGATGGCGAGTTCTAATGGAAATCACAAAGATAAAGACAACAAATGAAACATCGATATTCCATCTACAACCTCAGCAATTGAACGCAAGATGCTAGAGTATATGGCAACACAAACTAAGACTCTGCAAGCAATGACTCAAACCATGGTTAATATCCATCAATATATTATAGAGCAAGCATCAAATCCTAAGAATTCCAACCTTGTTTTGGGTGAAACCGTCAGATTCCAACTGTTTCATCGTCATTGGACAAAGAAAAGCTATCAGTCATGCAAGCTCAAGTCTTACAAGGACAGAAGCAGAACAATACGTCATCCCCTCATAACACAGAGATAACCAAAGCTAGAGTTCCCGCAGGACCAGTAAAGAAGCAAGTTGTAGAAGCATGGAACCATCAAAATAATAAGAGAAGTCATGGAGCACAAGAATTGCGGATGAATGAACAACATGAACATATGAAGATTACAGGAACATGTTAATGTCGTGAGCATTATGGTCGTTCACGTCTCCAAAAAGAAGCCATCCTAATGAGAGATGAGGCTAGACAATGTTATCATTTGGACATCAATAAGAAGAGGAAGTTATGTACCCAAAAAAAATCCAGTCCTAAAAGAAGTTGCTCAAGCTGTAGATAGTAATCAGATTATCAACCTTGAGGATTGGAGTATAAATTTCAATGAATTTCAGCCTGATGGAATCAAACAACTCAAGAAGCATGCAAGTGAAGAAAGTCAAGGCAACCAAGACAAGAGAAATGATAGCAGTTACAACCTGAGATGTGATCAATATGTGTCACCATATCCAAACCCGGAGGATACACATACAAAGTTCTGGAATACTGAGCCACCTATGTTCTCTAACACTATGGATCACCTAGAAGCTGATGAATGGATCACAACAATTGAACGAGAAGCTAGACTTGGTGCAATGCAACGATAGAGAGAAAGTTTTGTTTGCATCGGGACAACTTGTAGGAGCAGCCTCAGAATGGTGGAATTCTTACATCTACGAACATGAGCAACCACAAAGTATTGTTTGGGAAGAATTCAGGGACAACTTTATAACACACTTCATTCCTGTAAGTACGATGAAGCTCAAAAGGAAGGAGTTCCTTAACTTGAAGCAAGGGCAAATGATAGTGAATGAGTATAGGGATAAATTTATTCAGTTATCTATGTACGCATCAAGATCGTCTGAAAGTGATAAAAAGAAACGAGAACATTTCCTCAAGGGTTGAATGAAGACCTTCAGAGTATACTAAGCTTACATGAATATTCTAGTTTGCAAGATGTCATCAACAAAGCTATTGAGTTAGAGATCAAACTACAGGAAATCATAAGTAAGAAGAGGAAAATGAATTTTCCAGGAGCAACATGAGAACAATTCACATCTTTACCATTTGACTCAAGGATCAGAACATGAGTATGAAGATCCACCACGCAATCGTCGAAACATTAAAGAAAGTGGAGATTGCTTCTACTCGCAAAGATCATGGACATTTTATTAGCAGGTGTCCTAAGAAACGTACTGACCGATATGAAAAGAAAGCTCAGCAGAGACAGAACAAGCAAATCAATACCCAAGAAGCCTTGGATCAAATGGAGAAGAATATTAAAAGTTGTGTATGAGGACCCGAAGTATGATTCGAGATGGCTAAGCTTAGGAAAAGAAACAATTATGGAAGTCGATCCAGCTCTATTCAAATCACTTTATCAAGAAAAGAAGAAAAATCCTACAAAGGAAAATCAACAGAGTCGAGAAAAAGGAATGGACAGTTACAAGTGGAGTTAGGTTGAGTATTCCAATGATGTTTATAAAGTGAGTTGTGAAGAATAAGGAATTATGTTTATGGAGCTTGTGTAAGAAAAATTATATGGAAGCAAGATAAGCAGTGTTGGATGCTAAACACCCGAACTCTTGTCTCATGCTAACGTTTGTGAATCTCATGACGAGACTTTGTCTTAAATTGGAAGTTCATGTTGCTTCATCTTTTTCAGTTCATCTCTTCATGCATTAGTACATTATTCGTATCTGGAATACCTTTCTCTAACAATCAGATGATAAGCACCAGGTCAGGAGAAGGTCAAGACATTCCATCTGTTGTCTGTGCTCATATTGCTAATCAGCAGAATCAAGCACCACCCCCACCCCTCAACCGAGAATTGGATCCAGTAACGCAACAGTTCCTTGTCATTCAGATGCGGCTAATCCAAAATCCGACTGCCACTATTTCAAAACATTGAAGCTTAGCAAAATCAGTCACCACCACCAGCACCACCAGCACCGGTGGACAAGCATAAGGAATTCATGAGTCACCGTCCTCCCACATACTCCTACTCAACCGATACATTGGATGCTGAGGACTGGTTAAAGACTGTCACCAAGAAGTTGGAGATGACACAATGCACTGATCGAGAGATGGTTCGTATACGAGCAGTCGTTTGTAAGGATTAACAATTTGAATGGTGGAATGAGTACACCTTGCGCACATGTTGTACCTAGCACCATCACCTGGCAGGAGTTCAGGTATAGTTTTCGCGTGCACCACATTCCCTCTGGTGCAATCAAGCTTAAGCAAAGAGAGTTCCTCGCTCTAAAGCAAGGCAATATGTCAGTTAATAAGTATCCGGACAAGTTACTCAGTTATCTCGCTATGCATCAGATGAAGTTAACTCTGGCCCAAAGAGGCAAGAATGCTTCCTAGATAGCCTGATAGAGCCACTCAACTATCAACTACAGAGTCACAGCTTCTCGGACTTTGCTACATTACTGAACAAAGCTATAGGTCTGGAGAACAAACGTGTGGAACTTGGTGACCAGAAGCGCAAGTTCCAATCTCATGGACAATCAGTAATACACGTTCCCGCTTAAACTCATCACAGGGTTCTCGGTTGTGTTCTAGTGAATCAAGTGGAATTTATTTGCAAAATTCTCAGTTGCAGCGTTCAACTCAGCAGTTCCAGCATTTCAGCCAACAAACACCACATATTCCAAATCATCATCGAGATCGCTTAGGTGCACTAATGAGAAACAACTCTAAAGTTCACTCTAATGGTTGTTTCAGTTGTGGAGAATTGGAACGGTATGCCAGCATCTTCCCAAATCGTAACTCCCCAGAAAGACAATGGTCAATGGTTCGGACAACCAACATCTCAGATACACCATGGAAGTGCAAATTCTCAGATCAATAAGGGTCAATGGAATTACGTGCGTGGCAGAGTGAACCACGTGACAGCTGAACAAGTTCAAGACGATCCTGATTTTGTGCTGGATACGTTTCCTGTAAACCCTGTGCCTACAACAATTCCATTTGATTCCGGAGCATCATATTCATTCAATACTGAACAATTTGTAGCAAAGCATGGAATACCTATAAGTTATATGAAGACACATTTGTTGGTTAGTTCCCCGAATGGTGAAAAGAAATCTGCATATGTATGCTCAGAAGTCAATCTTAAGATCGGGGAATGGATTTTCAAGCTGATCTAGTAGTACTTACATCTTGTGGACTAGATGTAATACTTGGAATGGATGGGTTAGGCGAATGTGACTGAATAATTCTGTGTTCCAATAAGTCAGTACTCTTAACCAGTCTGCAAGAAGATATATTTAAGGTTGTCGCTACTGCCCCATCCAAAGAAGAAGGCAAAGTGTACCAAGATTAGGGAAAGTAGATGAAGGAGCTATGCCTGTCGGAATAACTCAGCATACAAGATGGACCTGGAATAATACCCTTAGTTCTTTTCAATCTCTCCGAATCTTGGGACGAGATTCTTTTTAAGGGGGGTAGATTTGTAACACCCTAAAATTCCATCACTAAATTAATATAAGCAACAAGGTGTTTTAGATTTAATTTTCTAAGGATTAATTAAATTATCAAATAAATTTGGCCTTCAAAATATTTAAATATCATTTTAATAATTTAGAAGCGATAAGTGCTTGTGCATCATGATTTGAATGCATGAGTTTTGGCTGTGGTATGGTTTTAAAAGTCTTAAAAATGGTTTGTGAAAAGCCTTTAAAATAGTTGGACAAATTTGTGTTAAAATTGAATTTGAAAAGATGTAAAAGTTTTGAATCTAAAAAGGGTTTGAAATTGGTTTAAAAATGGATTTGAAAAAAAAAGAAAAAAAACAGCAAACCTAACCCTCTCTCTCTCTCCCTTTCTTTCCAGCCCGCGCGGCCCAGCTCCCTCTTCGGCCTGCTCCGCCGGCCCACCTCCTCTTCCGGCCCACGAAGCCGCCGCCGGCCCACTTTCTCCCCCTCCTCTCTCTCCCACTCGCTGCCAGGCCGGCCCCACCGGTCAGGGTCGCCCTCTACCTCCAGCCCCTCCCCTGCTTCGCGGTACAGTGCCGCCTCCGGTCGCTCCCCGCGCCTCCCACGCCTTCCCTCCGCCTTCAAGCCTCCATCAAGGCGCATTGAAGCACCAGCTTCACTCCCCCCATCAATTTTCCCCATTTCCTCTCCATTCAAGTTCCCCCCCCTCTTGAATGCTTTGAAGCCGCCGGCCCCCATGGCCATTGATGGCCATTACTTCCGGCCGAAGCCCCCTCTCCCCTCCTCGCCCTATAAAAGCACACCCAGAGGCTCAGAGTTGCCCCTTCGTCCTCTCCCGTGCTCCCACACCCTCCTCCTCGCCCTCCCCCAAACGCGCCGCCGCACTGGAGGTCCACCGCCGCCCGAAGCTCGGCCACCGCCTCGATCTCCACCACCGCCCCTTCCCCATCGACCAAGTTGTCTCCAACCCGTTGCTGTGGTGGTGAGCAAGCTCTCCCTCGCTTCCTTCTATTTTTCCTCGGGCCATAGCACCTCCCCGCCGTGAGCCACCTGGCCGCCGCCCGCCCCAAGGATGGGATGCCCCGGCCGTAGCCCAAGCCACCTCTCTGAACCTCCGGATGAGTTTGCCTTGTCCTCAGCTGCGCGTAGGAGCAAACCACGCCTGAAATAGTGGCTGGGAGCTCGAGATCAAGCGAGCTCCGGCGAGCCGCCGCCGCTCCGCCGCCGCCCATCGCCCGCGTGCGATCAGGGCCGTCCGATCGGCGCGGACGGCCCAGATCAGAAAAGGGGCGTACCCCTTGGATCGGTCCACCGTGGACCGGTGGACCGGGTCCACAGCCGCGGTCCACGAGCCTGCGTCACCGCCGCGTCAGCCCCGCGTCAGCAATGACGTCAGCCTGCGTCAGCATAGCCAACCGCAACCCACCCCGTGGCGCCACCGCAGCTCACCCACCGGACGCCCTGGTAATTTTGCAAAAAGAACCCCAAGTTTCGGGAAATTACAAATATACCCTTCCACCTATCAGAACTCTTACAATTCAGTCCTGATTCTTATGTCTAGGCCCCTGATCTCCTTGATTTCTCTATTCCAAAGCCCACCCTTGACCTTTTACATGCTAGACCTCCTAGTTTCACACATAATTATGTTTAGATCCCTAAAATCTTGCAGAAAACTCCATAAACTTCCAGACATTCACAAATTAGTCCCTGAATCTTGTTTTAGCCATATCTTTTCTGTCCTAGCTCTGTTTTAAGCGTTCTTGGTGTTCATGCGACCGTCTTTTAAAGCCCGACAGTTCTAGAATCTTGTTTTCTCCATATCTTTTGTGTTGTAGCTCCGATTCCACCGTTTCAAGTTGCGTTAGGCTCATATCAACTAAAACTACGTGATAGGACCAATGTTGTACATGTTCATTGTTTTATACTTAAATATTAAATATGATTAAATCCTATTACACATGCTTTTCTAATTAAAATCTAATTAGAAGTTTAACACGAGTTTTCATAAGAAAGTTAATATGATTAATATTAAATGAACATTTCTTTTAATTAAAAGTTAATTAGATGTATACCTCGGTTTTATAATCAAACTTAATTTGATTAATGATTATGCAATTTGCTTTCTACTAAAATGTAACATAGGCTATATCTCGGGTTTTCCTAATTAAATGTTAATTTGATTAAAATGAATATAAATGTGTTTTTAAATTATAATTTGATTAGAATAACTCGAAATATAAAGATAAACGCCTAGATGCTTTTACATGCTTCTTTTAAAATTAAATGTTTAATTTGCATAAATCATACTTGAATATTTATAAGTAAAATTGGACTAAGATTACATCGTCTTTTAAATACAAATATAACTTGCTTAATTATAAATAGGCTATTTCTCTGAAATAACCTATACACATGATTTTACTTAATTAAAAGATATCAAATGCATAGCTAGCTCTTGTATGTGATCATCCACATCTCCCGATAGTTCCGAGTGTTCCTTGTGTTCGCTTTCCTAGACCCAAACCTTGTTTTCTCTTTAACCTTTTCATGCTTGGTGTATTGTTTTGTTTATTGTATGTATTCTTGTGTGCTCGTAGACATCGTGCCAGTTTCAAGCGAGCAACCAGTTGAAGTAGATCAAGAGCAAGTGTTTGAAGAAGAAGAACCTTAGTGATTAAGCAAGGAAGGCAAGTGGTCTTCTCCCCCTGCATGATTCTATTTTATCCTATGTAATTGCATGACAACTAAGTTTATATTTATTGATATTGCATTAAAGTGATGGGAATACCTTTTTAAGGACTTACCGATACTTTTATCCTCAATCCTTGGATCAACCCGGTTTAACAAATGTTTTTGGGTAGAATATGCTAGTTGCTCAACTTGGGTTGGATAAAAATGGTTTTCTAAGATAAAGGCTTGTATGTTTTATGACGATGATGCTTTTGGTAATACAAGATCATATGGTTTAATCGGAACATGGAGAACCACCCAAGAAAACATGCGCAACCACAGTGTTACATGGCTCTGACCTTAGCCAATTAATTAGGTGTGCGATTGATTTGATGGCCCTTTTCCGAAAGGAGCAGAGGGGGATCCGGGTTGCAGGGGTATAGCCCGGTCCTTTTGGGGTAGCAGCCTTTGCTAAGGTGCTGACCACTAGGGAGGGTTATGGTCCGCCCTGATCTGTAACTATGCGGGTCGTTAGTCTTTTGTATACCTTTGTAAAGGCTTCGTAGCGTCCCTATGCAATCACACCTCGGAAGTGTGGTATGATGCCTGATCAGCATCGCATGGTTGGGTTCAAAGTTCTTCGGAACTTTTACGCGAGCCGTGGGTAAAGTGTGCAAACCTCCGCGAGTGTAAAGGCGATCGATCGGCCGTGCTCACGGTCATGAGCGGCTTGGACCCTCACATGATTAATAAACTTGAAGATAAGAATAAATCGTGGTTTGGTGAAGCTCGATGAGCTTTGGGTTGTTTTGCTTAAAAGTTTCTTAAGTGGGTTGGTATGTACTTACATCTAGTAATTAGGCGTTCTTTAATTAAAAGTTTGACCAACATTAAAATGCTAACCGCTGCAAAACCATAGCCTATCTTTGGTAGCCTTGCATCTTCCCCCACTTGTTGAGTACCAACCATAAGTGTACTCAGCCTTGCTTACTGCTGTTCAGAAGAGAACAATGGTGAAGAGTTCTACAACGACTTGAGGAGTTCTGAGGCTTGCGTCTCCCCCAGTCAAGTGCCTGTGGAAGCGGAAGACGAAGACTCGACGTGTAGTTATCGTTTTCCGATGTTAAAGACCTTCGTGTCTTCCGAATGAGTGTAGTAAGTTGTTAAACCCCTTGTTACATTTTTACTGTCTATGATATTACACTCATTTCGTCTATCATATGTGTGGAACTAGATCCTGGCACACATATGAGATGCATCTGGTTTCCCTCCGGAAATCGGGTGTGACAGACGCGACATGGGCTCGGGCGGCGGCCCGGAGCGGCACGAGCTGCAGGCGAGATTGGTTTGATTCTTAGCAATATTTCTGATGAATTGTCTAATCGTAAATTAAATCGAGCTCATGTGCATGTATTATGACTTGTGAATTGAAAATCAAATCGACCTCATCATATATGTGGATGTGTTGTGATTTGTTGCCTACTCCATGACTTGTGTGATTCTTGTGCGAATTTGTGGAGTCAATTGTTTCATGTGGAGTTGGAGGTTAAGGATGGAGGTGGTGGTCATGGTGGAGGTAGAGCCCTCACTGTGGCTGCGGAGGGAAGTGTGGGGTGACGTGGGCACAAGGGAACTTGTGGGAAGTGGGCAGAGTTGCATTCCATTCATTACAAAATGTTATACTATTACTATAACATGCTAAAATTTAAACATCCATGTCGTTCTCACTATTTATAATTGCAGAAGTTGCATTTGATTGTTTTCCACAATGCATATTCACACACTGAATGGGATGCAGAGCAGGTATCGTTGTTTTATTATGTTTTTTTGTGTATATCTGTTTTTATCATTCCTTGTTAGAACTTCTTGGTCTATGTTAATTTTGAAGTCTTATGGCAATTTATGTGAGTAACATAGTCGTCAAATTCACCTTGTTGTATGGTTTGTAACCATTAGAGCAGGTGCAGAATGCTTATGACCAAGGGCATGTAGAACACCGGGCTTTAGTCTTGGAGTTTTGTGCTAAAAAATATTTAGAAATTTTCAAGAGGCTCCCACACGCGAAATTTGTCATGTGCACAGTGGGAAAGGAACACAAGACCTCTTGCTCTGCATGTAATAATTTCCTTTTCCATCTCACATACACAACACATCTTGACTAGGGGATTAATGCAACCATTTTGTAGTACCTCATGGAGGATCCACCTATAGTCTCGGTTGGTATTACCAACCGAGACTAAATCTCCCATCGTTGTTGGTGGCTGTTCATTCCTTTTATGGGAACTAAAGGGTTTAATCGTGGCTCCAAAATTGCCAAAAACTAAAGAGGATGGATCGAATGTCATTTATCTACTAATAATGCGTAGAATGCACGCTAGTCAATAGAGCAGACAATCTGTATCTTGTAGGGTTCAAGCCCAAGGGAGTATCAAGGATCCACCGCACTCATGTTCAGCGACGAGCCAACGAACCGATGACTACATGTCATTGACGGGTGGTCCACCCCGGGATTCGTACCTAGGCCTTGTAGTAATGCAGCACAAGAATAAATGAATATCCTGGCAAAGATGGATCCACTAGTAAGCAAGACACCAAGAAGGCGAGGATCAGGTTCGTACTCATGGGTGGTGTTGGGGGGTTACCCGAAAAATTCGGATGACTTCCCAAACACGAG
Source organism: Cenchrus americanus (assembly GCA_947561735.1). Taxonomy (NCBI): domain Eukaryota; kingdom Viridiplantae; phylum Streptophyta; class Magnoliopsida; order Poales; family Poaceae; genus Cenchrus; species Cenchrus americanus. The sequence continues at coordinate 199,146,451 of OX387242.1, forward strand.
TGAGAGTTCTTAACTCGTTGAAGTACAAAGTGAGAGCGCAAAGAGACTGTGATTCCCTCTGCAAATAGCACAAGTTCCAAAGAGTCTGAATCCGTTTACACGTGCCTTTGCGCCCCCTTTTATAGGGAGACGAAGGGACTTTTACATACCGATAACACCCTTAACCTCAGAGAATATTCCTAGTGTGAACGCATACATGATTGTCTTTTTCATCCAACATATTTACAAATCTGCCACTAGTTCACACTCTAAGCCCGGACTTTTTGGGACAACAACTTTGACTTTGCTTCTCCCTCGGTTCGTGAATGTCTTTGCATGAAACTCCCGAACATGGTCCCCAGCAGTTTCCCGAATTGGTCCTCGCTTCTCTGCTCGTTCACGCCATCGACAATTCGAGATTCCAAGCTTCCGCATGTTCGTGACTCCACTTCTTCACCGAATCGAGATTCCCGAACTTTGCACATTCGCGAATTTGAGGCTTCACAGGTTCCGGGCTTCCGAAAATCGTGAATTCCCTGCTCCTGAAAAACATGCTTCGAGAACTTTGTTAAACTCAACGTTTCGAGGGTGACGGGTTTTCCTGAATTCCCCAGCACTAGCCCCTCGGGGAAGCGGGTTGACTCCGACGATCCAATTCCACGAATCATTCGGAAATTTAGTAAAAAACGTCACCCTCGGAACGTCGGAGGGGACACGCGTCACCCGAGAAACCAAGGACGGTTGGATCGAGGGTAGTTTCGCGGAACTACCCCTCCCCGGCCCTATAAATAGCGGGCTGCCGCTGTTAAAAAATTTTACAGCTTTCCAGCTTTTCACGATTTGTGCATCTCTCTTTTTCGCAGAATCTGGTCTTCTGCTGAAAAGCTCGCGAGCTTCAGGTCTTCTTCGCACTTTTCTAAGGTATTCCCTCATCTTTCTCTTGTCAATTGTTACTTGTTATACTTTGGTACAGTGGTATCGCGATTTCGCGAGCCTTATTCTCGAATGTCATTTTCAACTTTTTGTATGTTCGTATATGTTGGTTAGGTGGCTCGAGTTAAAAGCACAGCTAGACCCATGACTAACGAAGAGCTTGCTGCGGCTGGTCTTCCGCTCGACCCATTTGCCGAAGGTGCGGAGCATGCTGCACCAGCCGAAGATTCTGGCTCTCCCAGCGGCTCCCGAAGTCGCGAAGATGGGGAGGTTCAGTCTGACGGCGGCGAAGACCTCGGAGGTGTGGATGTCGGTGTCGACGATCTGATTAAACTAAGGACTTCCGGCCCGTTGCCACCCTCACTCAGCTTCGGAGAGTCGAAGGTGACAAGCAACACAATTCGGGAATATGAGAAGGCCGGATTCTTCTATCCTGGTGCTGGGCGTGCCCCGCTTGACGAGCAGGTCCCTACTCCTAAGGACGGGGAAATTGTCGTATTTCGGGATTTCTTCATCTGCGGGTTGAGATTTCCCTGTGACCCAGTCCTGCCAGCTATTCTTGATGCATTTTCGGTGAAGATCCACCAGCTTTCGCCGACTTCTTTCCTTGAAGTGTCGAAGTTCATCTGGATTCTGAAGACCTTCGGCTGTACTCCCAGTGTTGATGCCTTCGCCAGATTCTACGAACTGGTGATCATCCCTGAAGTCGTGAAAGGTGAAGACGGGCAATTTTACCACAGTCAGCACGCGTGCTGCACCTTCAACACGCGACGTCAGAACACCCGACAAGGAATCACCCGCATTCAGATTGCTCCTTGCTGCAAGTCCAACCTCACCGAAGATTGGAGATCTTACTGGTTTTATCTGAAGGTCGATATGCCGAAATTATCTTGCCCGATTGCACCTCTGGCCGCGGTGAATGTTGCGAAGTTCAACCAGCGGGCCTTGGGGATCAGGAGTTGCGAGAATGCCTTTCATCTGGCCAGCACCATACTTGGCGGCCGTGACATCATCGAAGAATTCGTCGCCGCCCGGGTCTGGCCTATCTCGAGTGGTTGGTCCCCTATTGAGCTCGTGTACTACAACGTCAATTTGGCAGATCAGAAGGTGCCTTTCCCGAAGTTCGGGATTAAGCTTCGTGAAGACCAGAGTGCCAAGGCCTTCATGGAAGAAGTGGAGAAGAGGGTAAACGTCATGGTAGGCGAATATACCATGAACGAATATAAGGTGTACAAGGCCCTGGTGAAGCATAAAAAGAAGATCAACCGCATTTTTTCGGAAATTTGCGGTGACAAATTTTTCAGCTCTCGAGGCCCGGGTCCCAAGTTAAAACTTCCCACCGTTGCCGTGGCCAGCTGCTCAGCTGCCCCAATCAACGCTCCCCGAATAAGGTCGTCGAAGCGAGGCTCGTCACCTGCCAGCGAATGCGCTTCTTCGGGAGTCAAGCCTTCCAGGACTAGATCCCTGGAATCGTCGAAGCGGAAGCGAAAGACTTCCGAACCTCGGACTTCGGACGCTGAACTCTAGGCTGCTTCGGGGCTTGCCCAGTTGAGCCGCAAGAAATTGAAGAAGGCGGCGAAGAAAGCTCCTTCCGTCGGCGTTCGGCGAGTGCCATCCGCCTTCGACGACGACGACGCCTTCGTGGAAACAGACAGTCTTAAAGGTGATTGCCTCTGGCCACTATTTAACTTTCGAGACAACTGTCCATCTGGCTCCGAGAATGAATTCGTGGATGTTGATTCCTTTTCAGATGGTGCTCCCGAAGTTCGCAAGGAGACTGTTGCTGCCGCTGCTGATGAATCCATTATTGCTGCTGATGTTGCTGCCCTCTCTAAATCAGCCGCTGCTGCCGAAGCTCCTGATGCTGAAGCCCCTGCTGCTGGCCAAGCCTCCTCCGAATTCTCTAAAGAACTTGAGCTCACCATTCAAAGGGGGGAGGCTCCTGCCGAACACGCTCCTTTGATCGAAGTTCGGGAAATTGTCCCCGAGGATCAGGCTCCCTCTCCTTCCCTGGCCGCTTTCAATAAAAGCTTTGGTACATCTCATCGCGGCAAGCTATTGCGTGTTGGTTTCGAGACAACTGGCGTTGGGAGCAAGGCGTCCAAGTTTTTAACTCTGTGGAAATCATCCGCAATTGTTGATGAAACAGGAGGGGAAGCCTCAGAACGACCTGAAGGAGCTGCTCAGGACTCCGCGAAGGGGCCTCATTCTACCTCTGAAAGCACTCCTTCGTCTCGGGGAAAAACTTCTTCCGATTCGGCTATACAAGTAACCATGCAGCGCTTCAGTAAGCAAGGTTCGTTCCTTCTTATTACTTTTCATGTCTTTTTCCGATTATTGAATTTTGATCTGAGACTCTACTCCTGAACTTTTCAGAATTCAAGGATCTTCTGCACTCTTACTCTCCTTCAAAGCTTGGGCGCTTTCAGGAGGATTATGCCCTCAAGCATTCTATGCTCGGGAGAGTTGCTATAGAGCGGCTCGCTGAGCAGGAGAAGGTGAACAAGCAGCTTTCCCAGAAGTCTAAGGAACTGGAGCGTAACTTCGCCCTCGCGCAATCCACGAACGTGGAACTTGAGAAAAAGGTGGCAGAGTTGGCGGAGGCTTTGAAAACAAGTCACGATGAAAAGAAGATCTCGGAGGCAACGCTTGAGCAATCCAAGAAAGAACTTGAAAAAGTTCAAAAGTCTCACGAAGATGACTAGAGGGTGATTGAGAGTCTTCGGGAGAAGCATGAGCGGGCTGCGAAAACCGCCGAAGATCTTCGTATTAACAATGCCAGTCTCGCCAAGTCCCTGAGCGCGAAGGACAGCAAAATCGTGGATCTTGAAAAGGCGTTGGCGGAACAGAGTGAAGCTTCGAAGAAAAATACTTCAGAGATTTCGGAGAGGCTGAAACTGCTCTACGAGGAGTACAAGAAGTCCCTGAATGAATTCGGCGTTCGTCCAGCCCCTCTTCCGGATGACATTGAGATTCCCGAATTCATGGATTGGATGGAGGCCGAGTTCAAGGCCCTTACTGAGGTGATCTCCGGTGCCAATGACTTCGCTGCTGCTTTCTCTGTGGAGAGTATCTTGAAGATTCTTCATGACTACGACTGCGTCGACCTAGAGAAATTTCGTGAGAAGATCTCCCAATTCCCCAGCGCCACAAGTGATGCGATACTTCGAGGCAATGCCGATGTTCAGGCTATCAAGATCAAGTTCGCAAGGGTGTTCTGGCTGACCAGCGGGAAGGAGGCCGTTAAGCTCATTGCTCGCGCTAAGCTTGCTGAGGTAATTTTTCGTTCGATTTCGTGACTTGTGCATGCTGCGAATGTTTCCGTCTCGCGAACTTTCTTCATGTTTACTTTCCTTTCTCAGCTTAACGAAGAGGAGAACCGTGAGGATATCACCGCATCTCCCGAAGGGTCGACCTCTGGCGAAAGTTCGAGCGACACAGGCGGAGGTGGCTCAGGCGGTAGCAGCAGCAGTAGCAGCGACGATGGCAGCGACGGCGAGCAGGCCCCCGAACAGGAGGACGATTCCCCGAAGGTGGATGTTACGAACTGAACAATATGTCCGAACCTTGGGTGAATTCGAGAGTGCTTGTACATTCATGTAGTTTCAGTGACCTTCCCTGAACAAGTGTTTTGTATACTTTAACCTGCGCAGGTCCTGCAAGCTGGGCCTGCGCAGGACGTTTTGCCGCTGCGAATTCATCGAGATAGTATGTTCGTTAGTGGTGAAGCATGGCGCCTGTTCAAGCGAGCACATCCTGAACAAGATTTTTCCGATTTTTGGCTTGAGGCTTCACTTAAATTTTCTATAGGTTGTTTTGATCTCTCTTCATTTTTCTTGTTTCGTAAAAAGAGTCGTTATGCGTCCTCTACTTCGCGATCCACGAGAATTCCAAAGACGGAGCCCCTTAGCCCCTTAGCCGGTTCATCTGACTTCGCCTATGCTAGCGATATGGCTGAAAACAACGTTTGTAAACCAGGACATGTTGTAGAACTTTCATTCTAAATTTCGTGCTGATTGTTGTAATTTTCGAGGAACTATTCGGAAGTTTTTATGCGAATAAGGCAATGAATACGTTTTTCTTGAAAAAACGTCACCCTCCCCCACCTTGCCGTTTTGCATGAAAACTTGAAGGCAGGTTCACGAATCTTACTATTCCCGGATTTCGAGCATATCTTTCAGGAGAAATCTTCGTTAATTTTTGAAAATTTCAACCGTCATTGTGCAAGTCGACAAAATTTGTTTTTCGAATTTTGTGGACTTGCCCCGATCGGCAGACTTGCCTCGGTTGAAATTGCAACCCTCAGTTGCTTCAACCAAGATTTTTCTACAATTCTCTGATGGAGCCCCTTGCCCTTTTCTTACAATGATGATACCTAAAAAAATTTCAACAATCTATAGTGAGTGAGAATACGCAGGCAAACTCTTAGGCATTCACTTTCTCGAAATCATCATGCGAACTTTCTGGTGGGAATCCCTTCGTGGATGGGATTTTTCTAGGCCACAACTTGTTGTTGTCTCAGGCCTTTTCAGTGGGAATCCCTTGATGGATGGGATTTTTCTAGGCCACAACTTGTTGTTGTCTCAGGCCTTTTCGGTGGGAATCCCTTGATGGATGGGATTTTCTGGGCCACAACTTGTCGTTGTCTCAGGCCTCTTTTTCGTTGATGGAATTCTGGCAGTCACGAAGCCTTTCTCACAAACTTTTTTTTTCACGATGGAATTCTGGCTATCACGAAGCCTTTCTCACGAACTTTTTCTTTTTTCACGATGGAATTTCGGCTATCACGAAGCCTTTCTCACGAACTTTTTCTTTTTTCACGATGGAATTTCGGTTATCACGAAGCCTTTCTCACGAACTTTTTTCACGATAGAATTCTGGCTATCACGAAGCCTTTTTCACGAACTTTTTCTTTTTTCACGATGGAATTTCGGCTATCACGAAGCCTTTCTCACGAACTTTTTCTTTTTTAACGATGGAATTTCGGCTATCACGAAGCCTTTCTCACGAACTTTTTCTTTTTTCACGATGGAATTTCGGCTATCACGAAGCCTTTCTCACGAACTTTTTCTTTTTTCACGATGGAATTTCGGCTATCACGAAGCCGTTCTCACGAACTTTTTTCATGATAGAATTCTGGCTATCACGAAGCCTTTTTCACGAACTTTTTCTTTTTTCACGATGGAATTTCGGCTATCACGAAGCCTTTCTCACAAACTTTTTCTTTTTTCACGATGGAATTTCGGCTATCACGAACCCTATCTCACGAACTTTTTCTTTTTTCACGATGGAATTTCGGCTATCACGAAGCCTTTCTCACGAACTTTTTTCACGATAGAATTATGGAAATACACGATTTGGGGGAAGACTCTTTTTATATATATATCACAAAGAGTACTTACATAGGATCCACCTCGTTAAAAACCTTGCCTCTTGATTTAGAGCCCCCTTTGCAAGGAAAAGAGTACGGTCCTTCTTATTCTAATGCAACTAGGAAAAGGAAAGTTGATTTTCTCTCCCGAAATTACTTATAGACACGTGATTCGGATTTTAGTTTTTTAGAATACAAACTTACGAAAATAGAGAAACTACTGTATATTACATCTAGATGCAACTGGGATTTTCATGGGTAATACCTTTTTAGGCTGTCGGCATTCCACGAGTACGGCAACTCTTCGCCAGTTTGCTCCATTAAACGAAAAGCCCCTGGCATGTCTGTTTCCCTGGCAATGTAAGGCCCCTCCCAAGACTCATGAAGTTTTCCTGGGTTCAGTTTGGTTATGGTCATCGGCTGTTCTCAACTGGTATACGTTTGTTTGTCCAGGTGTATGTCCCTTTTCTATGTTTCTGGCCTCTTGTTGATTGCCGAACACTGTGATGACTCCCTTGGGTGCGGGCATTTTCATGCATAGGAACTGCTGCCTTATGACTGCGTCGAACTTGTTCATGAACCTTCTGCCGAAAATCGCGAGGTATGGATGGTAGATGTCGGCTACATCGAAAATGAGACTCTCCGTTCTGACATTCCCGAGATCTCCGAAGGAAACCGGGAGCGATATTTTTCCGACCGGCTTGATGGGCTTTCCTCCGAACCCTTGCAGTGGGTATTCTGGGGGTCTAACATGTGCTGGCTCAGATTCATCTTTTCGAAAGTTTTCAGGAACAGGATGTCCGCTGAACTCCCATTGTCAACTAGGACTTTTCCTATGACCCACCCAGCAATATTCACCTCAATGACCATGGCGTCATTGTGAATCGCGGATTTCAGCTTGAAATCTTCTTCTGTGAAGGTGATTGGCACCTTTGCCCACTCTGGGCGTGCAGCTGGGCCGTCATTGATGATAATGTTCACAGATCTAAAGTAATTGCTTCTCTACTTCTTAGTTTCGAATTCCATAGCAGATCCGCCCATGATTGGCATGATAGTACCGAACGATGGCAATGCCTTGGAGTTCTGAGGTCCCGAACCTGACTGAGGTCTTGACGAACTTTCTGTAGGTGGTGGCAAGATTTCCCGAATGGGTTGTGGTTCTTTGGATTGATTTGGATTGCTTGCGGCCGAGGAAAAAATTGCTGCGACGGGCCGCCATCTTGATCGTGTTTGCGGGAATTGCTGAACTGAGACAGAACCCGACTGTGGACTCGCGAATTGCGGCTGCCAGGAATTCGGACGAAACTGGCCTGGCATTGAGGATGCGATGCTCATTAGTGCCTTCTCTTGCTGAATTCTTGCCATGCTCTTCTTTGTTTCTGGACACCCTTCGGTGCTGTGGCCCCTCCCATGATACTGGCAATAGAAGTGAGGATCTTTCGGGTTGTGGTTCGTGAGTCCTGGGGGGCCTCTGCCTCTCCCCCTTCCTCTAGGATTGACTCCTCCCCTGGTGCTTGGACTGTTGCCTTGTTCTGGTTGCGAGTTTCCGACGTTGTTGACGTTTCGCGGATGTTGGGGTGGTGCCTGCCATGCCATGTCTCTGTTGCCCTGTCTTGCCTCGTTTCGCTCAGCTACCCTCTTGCGATGGTCGTCATCAGACAAAATGTACTCCTCCAATTCGTGAAAAAGTTCCTCAACCGTCTTGGGTTTCTTTCTCGTGAGATGGGAAGCTGTTGGCCCTGGGGTGAGACCTTTGATCAGTGCCTTGATCGTTGTTTTGTCATCAGCTTCGGGGATTTGAGATCTCTGTTGCATGAACCTTCTCACGAAGTTCCGCAGTGGCTCTCTGTCTTTCTGCTTGCAGTTGTACAGATCTGACGCTTCCGCTGTTGTGTCATGGAACATCTGAAATGCTTGCATGAACTTTGTCTTGAGGTCTACCCAGCTGTAGACTGAGTGAGGAGGCAACAGTGAGTACCAATTCAGTACCGGCCCTTCGCAAGCAATGATGAATGATTTGGCTAGTGCAACATCATCTCCTCCTGCCGAATTCACAGCTGATTCGTACCTCATGAGGAATTGCCTGGAGTTTCCGAAGCCGTTGTATTTGGGAAGAGAGACAGGCTTGAACTTCGGCGGCCAAGGTGCTGTTTGCAGCCCAACAGACAGTGGTGATTCGGAATCCACGAAATGTGACACTCCGTTTCCCGCGAAGAAGTTTTCTTTCGGGGGTTCTCTTGCTGGCCCAGAGTTCTGGTGCGGTGATTCCTGCCACAGGGAACTGTTCTCTTGTTCTTTCATCTCATCAATTTCTCTCTGTATCGCTTCGATTTGCTCTTTTGCTTTGTTGAGCTGCTCTAGCTTTTCAGAGATTTTCCTCTTCGCTTGTAACTGAGCTGCGAACTTTTCTTTGTCTTTCTGCAGCTGCTGTATCTTTTGCTGAACCATCGCTAGCTCTCTGTCTATGGTGTCATCATCATCATCCACATTCTCAAACTCTTGCTGTTCAGCAGGTTGTTCTTGGGTGTGAGCTGTCTTTTCTGCTCTTGCCTTCATGAGAGCTTCGAGCTTTTCTCTTCGTTCTTGGTCTGTTGTGTTCCAAGATTCAGGAACGACCGAAGTTTCATTCCCTTGGGTAGGATGGCGATCGTCTCGGTTTGCCTGTGCTACAACGTTCTTCTTGGATTTCTTCTAAGGTGGCATCATGAGTTTCTTTTCGGCTGGAACACGGTGGGCGCCAATGTTGGGGGGTTACCCGAAAAATTCGGATGACTTCCCAAACACGAGTGAGAGTTCTTAACTCGTTCAAGTACAAAGTGAGAGCGCAAAGAGACTGTGATTCCCTCTGTAAATAGCACAAGTTCCAAAGAGTCTGAATCCGTTTACATGTGCCTTTGCGCCCCCTTTTATAGGGAGACGAAGGGACTTTTACATACCGATAACACCCTTAACCTCAGAGAATATTCCTAGTGTGAACGCATACAAGATTGTCTTTTTCATCCAACATATTTACAAATCTGCCACTAGTTCACACTCTAAACCCGGACTTTTTGGGACAACAACTTTGACTTTGCTTCTCCCCCGGTTCGTGAATGTCTTTGCATGAAACTCCCGAACATGGTCCCCAGCAGTTTCCCGAATTGGTCCTCGCTTCTCTGCTGGTTCGCGCCGTCGACAGTTCGAGATTCTAAGCTTCCGCATGTTCGTGACTCCACTTCTTCACCGAATCGAGATCCCCGAACTTTGCACATTCGCGAATTCGAGGCTTCACAGGTTCCGGGCTTCCGAAAATCGTGAATTCCCTGCTCCTGAAAAACATGCTTCGAGAACTTTGTTAAACTCAATGTTTCGAGGGTGACGGGTTTTCCTGAATTCCCCAACAGGTGGCTGGCTTCCAGCTTATCCGTTCATGCATTTTTTTAACTCTTTTAAAACTCAAATTTACAAACAAACGATTCTAAACTATATTTTCAAGAATTAGCCTTTCTGTTTGCACAAACCCTCCACGCTAGCATGACACGCGCAGGCCGGCCAAGCTGGTCGTTGACATGGAAATATAGTTTCGGAGTTCTTTATAAAAATTTTGGGTTAAAAAAGGAGTGTTTCACTTTTTGCCATTATAATGGATGGTCACACTTAGTTTAGCACTTTAACGATGCCAAATATATATTTTCCCTCGACATTGTGAAAGCGATACATTTATACCACTTTTGCTCACGTGGCACGTCAGCGCAGCTCTCCAGCTCAGATCTACGTCAGCGAAGAGTGTGAAATGACTCTAATGCCCTTTGTCTTCTTCCTGCTCATCCTCTCTCGTATCACTTACACATAGGACACACGTGTAAGTTATCTTCAACCTCCAGCTAGCTTCCTTGAACTTTGCCATCTCTGCCGACGCCGGCGAGACCAGAAGGCAAGGGTGGTGGCTAGCCGGCTGGCCTCTGCCATACCCGCGGCTGCCCCCCGGCCCCAGGTCCCCGCGATCGTCGTTCCTCCCTTCCTCCCTAGTCCCCAGGCTGATGATCGCTGCTCCCCCTCACGACCCACCGACATGGTGTGGTCCACCTCCTCCTTGATAATGCATGCGTGGCAAGAAAAAATCATGCACGGTGGCGCTAGCTATAGATCCCGTACGGCAGCGACTTGCGCTGGAGATGCCAACTGGCGAGGGTGGGCTTATGTTTCCTGCCAGCTATTACGGGTACACATGCGTCCTCAGCAACGGCCCTCTAGGCGACATGGTGGCGCTGGTACTGGTGCGTCCTCGGCGGTGGCCCGCAAGTAGCATCTGACGTGGTGGCTAGAGGTGGGACGAGGAGGACGAGGCAGGAAGAGGAGGTTAGGGAATTGGAGGGACATCATGGCTGGTGCCCATGCAAGAGCCGCTGGAGAAGACCTAAGCGCCACAAACTCTGCCATCGTAGCCATGGAGGTCGGCAAGCCCACAGTCGTCACCGCGTACGTCAAGACCGGGGAGAAGAAGAAAACCATGGGCATGGGAGGTCATTTTCAATCCTTCGTGGCAACGGAGTTAATGTGGATTGGTCACTTAGTGTTCCATGTATGCAAAAGGGGTAAAAATGTAGCTCTTCGTCACATTGAGGGCAAAAAAATATTTCCCACTATGAAAGTGGTAATCAGGGAGTCACGATCTATTATAAGGCTGTCCGCAACAGTGTTCCTTAAATGATCCCATACCCTTAAAATAGAGGATATCACATCCAAAACGAGCCGCAACAGTGTCGCGTAAATGCTCTTGTAAATTTTCGGTCGCCCTACCCCTCGCCCATAGCTAGGGGAGACTCCATCCTCCTCCAAACAGAAAAGCAGACTAGCAGTACACACATGTGCCCATCCACCCCTTCCCGAGCTCCCACACCGCCCACGCTGGACCACGCCTGACCGCGTCGTCCAGGGGAGCTCGAGCCAGCATTCCCCCTCTTGGCTCCTCCTCGCGACAACTAAGTCGAGGTTCATCTCTTTTATTGTCCAATATACCTTGTGTTCTAGCTCAACAGGAAGATGACAAGCCTTGCCATAAACAAATTGACATAGGGTCATACCTATTGGTGCCTTGGATGTTGTTCGATATGCCCATAATGCTTCATCCAATTTGTTTGGCCAATCCTTGTCTCCCTTTTCTATCGTCTTATTGAGGATGCTCTTTAGTTGCCTATTCGATGTTTCCGTTTGTCCGTTGGTTTGCGGGTGATAAGTCGTGGCCACTCTATATTCAATCCCCAACTTGGAAAATCACTTATTAATGTTCTTTCCGATGAAATCAGTCCCTCCATCACTTATCAAGATTCTTGGAGTACCGTAGTGAGGGGAAATCAAACTCTTAATCATTGTAGTGGACTCTTACGTATAAGCTTTACGACATAGGATGGCCTCTACCAACTTGGATACATAATCAACCATGTCTGGGATGTCGTCATATCCATGTGAGTTTTTAAAAGACCCCATAAAAGTCAATCCCCTAAACATCAAATAAATCAATTTTTAGATTGTAATTCAAGGGCATAACATTTCTTTTAAGATATGTTCCAGTTTTTGGCATTCAGGGCATGAGGAAACATACCGTTTAGCATCTCCATGCATCTCTGGCCAATAAAATCTGTTGGACCATACCTTTGCTTGTGTACGAAAATGACTTTAGCGTCCACCGTATTCCGCCGAATGACTTTCTCAAAATCTCTTGCCTCTCTTCTCTTGGTACATATCTTCTCATTACTCCATCATTCCCAAGCTTAAAGAGGTATGGTGATCCGAAAAATATTTTTGACTTTTGGATATTATCCTCCTTTGAGCATTCTTATCTAGGTGATCAAGAGGCATTCTCTGAATTGCCTGAATGATGCCGATCATCCAAGTATCCTTGTCAATTATCTGATAGAGGTGGTCATTTCTCATTTTATCTTTGATGATCTCCTTATCATCTTGTCCACGGTTCATCCTTGACCAATGATCGGCTACCACATTTTCCACCCACTTTTTGACATGGATCTCAACATCCAACTCTTGAAGAAGAAGGATCCAACGAATCAATCTTGGTTTATCATCCTTCTTAGACAAAAGAAACTTGATTGTTGTGTGATCTGTTTAAACAATGACCTTTGAGTTCACAATGTAAGATCTGAATTTTTCGAAGGCAAAAACCACCTATAACAACTTTTTTTTGTTGTGGCATAATTTAATTTAGCTTCATTAAGAGTTCTAGTAGTGTAATATAAAGCATGTACCTGGCCTTCCATTCTTTCCCTACGGCATAATCACTTGCATCGCACATGATTTCAAAGGGTTGATTCCAATCTGGAGGTTGAATGATAGGGGCACTTATGAAAGTGTTCTTCAAAGTCTGGAATGCCGCTATGCACTTCTCATTAAAGTCGAATGCCACATCTTTTCGAAGCAAAACTAGAAGCGTGAAAAAAATTATATGTGTACTTGTGTCCATTAAGATTTATTGTCACTTTGCCTTTTCAGGCATCTAAAACGACATCAATCAAATTAAGGAAAGGCGTACCTAAGGTTATGTGATAATGTTTATCATAATAGGCATCTATAACAAAGAAGTTTGTTTCTATGCATTTTTAAGAGATGACTACATTAAGGTTGCAAGCAATTCTAAGAGGTTTAATAGTTCTACCATCTCCCATAATTAGTTTTTTTGAAGTTGGGACTAAGTCGTACCATCTCCCGAAGCATGACTAAGTCATAAATTTTAGTGGATAGGACAATTAGTTGTGCTCTGGTGTCGCATAATGCTTTGAATTGAATTCCATTAATCTCGCAACTCAAGTGTGGGGTCATATAGTCATGCTTCGGGTTTGATTTCCGTAATTCTTTTCACCTCGACTATGTGATCCGGATCAACTTCATCTTCATAAACCGATCTCACCGGTGGTTCCAAGGTCATATAAATTTTCTACTTGCTTTTCTGGTGGGAAGTCCACTTCCAAGGCTCTTGCCATGCCCTTTTGGTTAGGGTACAGTCTTTCTTGTTGAATACTTCACAATACAATTAGAACCCAATCCATTTGCTCGAACTCCCTTAATGGCTTCATGCTTGACATGCTCCTTTCATTTGTTTTACTTGACTTGACGAAGTTAATGCTCGAGGTAGTTCTTGTCTCGACATGTACTCCTTCAAGCTTTTCCGGGATTGGCTCCCTTTTCTTGTCTTCCAGGGCTGCCTCTTTGGAAATTTCAGGATGTGTCCTCATGCTTGAATCGTGTTTCAGCCTTCTCGAAAGTCGTGTTTCCCAATCTCTTCGCATGGCTGCCACTTTGCTAAACTTTTGTAGAAGTTGAGCGGCTTCCATGAGTGTTTTCAACATGAGATCCCCACCTGCACACATTTGATCATGTTCCATGAAACTAGGGGTTAGGGAAAAGAAAAATGTATGCAAAATTACGTAACTGGAAAAGCCAAGTCTTGGTCCTTGTTTAGCCAACTCGTTAATACATATTCCAAGCTTGGTCTATCTCTTCCTCTTCTCCTTGCGTGAAGTTGATTACTTGCCTCCTTAGATGTCGCACCTTGATTATGGGGAAAATTTTCTCACAAAATTTACTTGTCAATTTGTTCCAGTTTCCTCCAAATTCGTAAGACGCAACCGAATACCATGTTCTTGTTTCTCCGACAAGTGAGTAGGGGAAGAGATTCCATTTGAACCATTCATCAGGAATTCCTTGACGCGCCATGTTGCATAGAGTCGTCAAATGCCTAATGTAGCTATACAGGTTTCTGTCTCCATCCCTTTAAAAAGGGTTGACGCCACCATCTCGATGATCCTAGCTTTGAGTTCATACTTTGTCACTTCGAGCTTTGAATCCGACTCTTGTACCTTGATGTCTTCGCATCGCGGGCTAGCGTAATCCCATAGTGATTTCTCTGGTTCTTCCAAATGGTAGTTGACGAACGCCATCTAGACAACAAAAACAAAACAAAATGAAACCAACAATGGGGTTTTCTATGTAATAAGGGTTAGATGTTAGTAATTAACAAAATCAATGTGAAAATCAAACGATGTAAACTGGCTTGCTCCCCGGCAACGACGCCAGAAAAAGGGGCTTATTGATGGTTGAAACATGTAACAACCTTCGATCCGCAAGAGTACGGACCTACACCTTAATTTTTCACCACGGGGATTCCCTAGGTTCTTGTCAATCCACGAAGCAAGGGGATTACAAGCGTTTGATCTAGTAATAATCTAGTTAACTAAACAAACCTTAAGCTAAAGACTAAACTAAAAGCAAACTACTCTACACTAGAGAGGGTTGTGAGGTGCACAAGATGTAAAAGACACCTGCCCATAGGGTTTACGATACTCGAGCATGCAACCGTCGGGAGATACGAAACCAGTCTAATCTATCGGGGAGAGGGGTGACCATTGTTTCGCCCATTCCTTCCCCTCGTACCGTCACTACGCAGAGGTATTCATGACTAGACCTATGATGATCACAATGTATTGAAGGGCTCTATGGAATTAGTGAGAATTATACTCCCGAAGAGCATGGTAGCTAACCTTAAACATTAAAGCATCATCAGCACTAGATTGATAGATTGAAACCATAGAGTAGGCAATTACATAATAAGATCGTTTACAACCCCGTGGACAAATTAGAAGTTTACCCCAGCAAGGCGCTAAGCATGGCGCCGCTGATCATGGTGACTCTTCCAGTGGTGTCTTCCTTCAACTCTAAGGGCGCTGTGGCAGGGCATCAATGTCCTCCTCCGCTTGTGGTCACCTCCTTGGACTCGATGAATCTTTCTCGTGAATGATCTCTTCCCGGTCCAACCTCTCTCTCTCGTGGACGACATCTTGGGTGAATGGCTCTTTCTCCTACAAATGGCGGCGCCCACAATGACTTAGGGTTGCATCATCTTCATGCTTAAGAAATGGGGGGGGGGGGGCTAAACCGACGCAAAAAATGGGTGGGCCGACCGGCCCAAGCCCACTTCGGCCTGGTTCGGTCACCCCTTCCTCCATGTGGGTCCTCTCATCATTTTGGACTTGAACTTCTTTAATTGCATCATTTTGGCGACGTCATCCCCGCGCTTAAGATAGGGGGTCTTCTCGCATGAAGACCGACCTTTACAATTTAGTCCTCGGGGATGCTCCGTTGTAACACCTTGGTCATTGCCACCTTTGGGAGTGATTTCACCTTGCACTTGAACACGAACGGGACTCCTCATTTGCTCATTTGAACTTATTGTGACTCCGTCCCTTAAGTCCATGTTTTCATGCAAAAACACAACACTTCCAAATGCACATACAAAATTGAACTTATCATATCATTAGTGTTCTTCGTGGCGGGTTAGTTCCATAATCAAGCTCAAACCAAAGTGTAATGAACATGTTTGGGGTACCAAAATTTACCATTAACATTTGCACAGGTGCCAGGTTAAACACCAACCGGTACTGTATCAAGGACCAATGCTCAGTTTTCTAGTGTGTAGCACTACGTGAAAACCTTAAATAAGTCATGCAGCATTTGTAACGGGCCCTTAACGCCCGTTACATCCACCCACATCTGTAACGGTTGTTGTTTGGTGCCCGTTACCAATAAGCGCATTAGGACGACCCCGGGGTTGGCCTCCATAACGCCCGTACCAATGTGGACTTCTGGTAACAAGCTTCTTAAACGCCCGTTACATAAATTCTTTGTAACAGATGTTAAATAGAGCCTGTTACAAATGTTGAACCTATTGGTAACGGGCTTGTAAAGTCCGTTACCGATCAATGCCCTATCTGTAACGGGCTGCTTAAGTCCGTTACTGATCATTGCCGTATTGGTAACGGGCTATAAAGTCTATTACCGATAATTTCGTACTAGCAACGCATGCTTGTAAGATGCGTCTCTTTTGCTGGTGACCAAATTGGATGCGTCTCGTGTCTTAGGACTCGTCTCCTTTGATTGCCACCCAGGGTCGCCATTGTTTCTCACATCGGAGACACACATTTTTATTGTTCGTCTATGTCTTCTCCTTCCGACACCACTCGCTCTCTCTCCACAGAAGGCCATTCCTGTTCCGACAACAACACTCGCTCTCTCTCTCTCTCTCCTTAGAAGGTCACTAGCTCGATCTGTGTTCTTAGATGTCCCCGCCAATTGTCCCGTTTGCCGCCGCCAGCTGCGCGCGCTCTGAGGATAGCGCTTAATTTCTCTCCTCAGAAAGCTGGCGGTGCAGCAGGCCGGCCGGCCACATGCGCGAGGGCGAAAGGGCCTAGAGCGAACATCGACCGCGCCATCCTCCACGCTGTCGCCGCGGTCGTGACCCCACCTCCGATATCCTCCTCGGCCGCGCTCGCCTCGTAGAAAGTCCTCGTCAAGGTGGAAATTAATTGGCCCCTCTTATTGAAATTCTTCAGCTGTCCTAATTCTCTTGTGTGTTATCGGTTTTTTGTGTGATGAATTATGCTCATCTGGTGTATGGAATGCAGATGGCCTCTGCTGCTCAGGCTTGGATGTACAGACAGCCCCAAGAAGATTGGGAGAATTTCTTAAGCGGGGTCAATGGTTTTCTAAATCAAGAAGAGGCAGATATGAGAAACCACGGTGTTCAGGAAATGCTTTGCCCCTGTATTAATTGTCTCAACCAAAAGAACTTCGCACAACGGGAAATCATTTTCCATCATTTGGTCACACGTGGTTTCATAAAAAATTACACGTGTTGGAATAAACATGGTGAGGAAGGCCTTAATGAACTCGAAGCAGGCTGCCTAAATGAAGGTGAAGTGCGACACCATGCTACCGACCATGATGAAGACCTTGATGACAGTGGAATTTTTGAGGGAAATGAACCATTTTTCCCACCCAATGTGTTGAGGCCTGAGGATATCACTGATCAAGAAGTTAGGGGCTTCGATGATGGTGAGGTGTTACAACGTGTGCACAATGTTGATCAAATGTTGCGGGATGTTGAGTTTCAACAGGTGTACACACCATCTGAATTAGCGAGGCTAAAGTAGTTCATTGAAGATTCAAAGAAACCCCTCTATCCTGATTGCCAGAAGTACTCTCTCCTTTCTAGTGATCTAAAGCATCTGTAGCTTAAGGCAGATCACGGTTGGAGCAACAAAAGTTTCAAACATCTATTAAATGTGCTTAGAGACATGCTATCTGAAGGAAACCAAATAACAGTCTGTCTATGAGGCGAAGAAGATAATTTGTCTCTAGGAATAGAGGTTGAAAAAATCGATGCATGCAAGAACAGTTGTGTATTGTTCCGTGGAGATTATACAGACCTTGACAAGTGCCCCAAGTGTGGCTATGATCGGTACAAGAGGAAAAAGGATGGTGGAGATGATAACAATGCTGATGACGAGAACGAGCCCGGCGAGATCAGAGGCAAGAAGAAGGCTAACAGAAGGGCTCCTGTGAGAGTGGCATGGTATTTTTGCATCATTCCTCGGCTGAGAAGATGGTTCGCAACACGAAAGGAGGCCCAACTCTTGCATTGGCATGAACAAGGCCGAAAGAAGCTTAATTATAAGAAAGATGGCAAGTTTAGGCACCACGCAGATGCAGCGCAATGGGGTAACATTAATACCCACTTCCCATGGTTTGACGATGCAAGGAGCATACGATTTGCTATGAGCACAGATGGCGTGAACCCATTTGGTAACCAGAGCTCAACACATAGCACCTGGCCTGTCGTGTTTTCTTTGTGCAACCTTCCACCCTGGCTATGCAAGAAACAAAAATATATGATGCTGACAATATTGGTCTCTGGCCAAAGCAACCTGGCGACCATATTAATGACTACTTGAGGCCACTAGTTGATGACTTGAAGATATTGTGAAAGCCTGGTGTGCCGGAGGTTTGGGATGAGTACAAGCGTGAGGAGTTCACAATGCATGGCATGTTGTTCACCACCATCAACGACTACCCGGCTCATTGCAACCTCTCTGGCCAGAGTAAAAGGAAAGGTGTGGCTTGCCCACACTGCTATGAAGATACTTGCGCAATATGGCTAAGACATTGAAAGAAATATGCATTTATGGGGCACCATCATTTCCTCGTCAAGAAACATCCATACTGGGCCATGGATTGTCAGTTTAATGGGGAAAAGGAGAATCGAGAGGCACCGTTGCATGTGACTAGAGATCTGGTCCACTTGAAAGTCAATGACATCAAAACTATCGAGGAGTTACCAAACTGACTGAAAAAACCCTTGGAAAAAGAAAGAAACGAGATGGTGAAGAAGAAGAAGGAATGTGGAACAAGAAATCAATTCTATGGGAGCTAGAGTTTTGGCCGATGTTGGATGTGCGTCATTCGATTGACAACATGCACGTCAAGAAGAATGTGTGTGAAGCTACTTGTGGAACATTGCTACAACAGAAGTCCAAAGGAAAAGATCATAAAAATGCAAGGGAGGATCTAAAAGAGCTGGGCATTAGGCCGTAGCTCTATGTAGAGGAAACAGAGACGGGGACGAACCTTTCCGTTGCTGCAACGACCTTATCAAAGGTAAAGAGAAAAGAATTCTATCAGTTTTTGCATGATTTGAAAGTACCTTCAGGCTACTCATCAAACTTCAAGAGGCTAGTGTCAATGAAGGACATGAAAATGAATTCCAACTTGATGAAATCTCATGATTGCCATGTGTTGATGACAGCTCTTCTTCCTGTTGAACTTAGAGGTATCAAGACAGAACTGGTTCGCAACGTGGTCACGAGCTTGTGTTTATTCTTCAATGCAATAGAACAGAAGGTGATTGATGAAGATAAACTATTGGACTTGGAGAGGAGGCATTTCGGGACCCTATGCTTGATTGAAGCTACCTTCCTACCGTCATTCTTTGATCTCATTCTGCATCCAGCACACCTTGCGAGGGTAATCTGGTTTCTTGGCCCATCTTACCTTCATCAGATGTTTCCATATGAGAGGTTCTACGGATTCCTGAAATCATTGGTACATAACCTGTTATTTTTGGAGGGAGCCATTGTTCATGGCTACGAGACCATCGAAGCAGTGGAATGGGCCATGGGTTATATGGACCAACAAAACCCCATTTGTGTGCCTCGCTCATGGCATGAAGGTAGGCTTTCAGGTGTTGGGACCATGGCGAAAAGGTCGGTCACTCCGGATGCAGATGCCTTCCAAAAGGCTCATTTCACCGTGATACAACAGCTGCACCTAATTACACCATTTGCCAATGAGCACAAATGACAACTACATGAAGACAACCCTAACCGTGGTAGGGCTTGGCTTGCAAAGATGCACATACAATGTTTCAGCAGGTGGCTCGGAGATTATGTCGAGACATGCAGCAATAATGTTGTAATTATCGACGAGATAAGGAATCTTGCAGCGGGGCCATTGTTCACTGTTACAAGATACGAAGGAATGGATATCAATGGATACACGTTCTACACCATGACCCAGGATAAAAAGAGTGTCTATAAAAATAGTGGTGTGCGTGTACGGGCCATCGTTGACGACAGTCATGACGATGATGATGACACGGAGACAGACACATATTATGCTCAAATAGAGGAGATATGGGAGCTTGATTATGTAGGATTGAAGGTAGCCTTGTTTCGGTGTAGATGGGTCACCAATGGGAAGAGAGCTGTGAGCAAGGACAAATATGGTTATGTTAGTGTTGATCTCTGGGTCTTTGTTTACAAAAACGAACCGTTTGTCTACGCAAACAATGTTGAGCAAGTGTTCTATGTACCTGACCTTGCAAAAAAGAACTGGTCTGTGGTTATGCCTAGAAAGAAAGGATTGTGGGGATTGAAAATGTTGTTGAGGAGGAGGAATACAACCAGTTTGACGAAATTCCATCCTTTGACACTTCATGCAAGCCCAACTCTTGGGAACTAACAAAACACCGTACTTGCGAAGCGACCATAGTGAAAAAATCCATATATAGAAATCAAGAAAGAAAAAGCAAGTCTGGTTTCTGCTAAATCCTTTTTGTAATGCCGGAGGATGTATGTATTGGTGGAAATGGAATCCGTTTTGTAATATAAAGGATGCGATGTATTGGTGGAATTTCAATCCTTTTTGAAATATGTGGGATGTGGTGGAATTTCAATCCTGCTTGTAATATATTCTGCCAAAGATACTATATATATTCTATTTATATTCTGCTTCAGTTCAGTAATGGGCAAGAGACGAGGATTAACAAACCCACGTCGCCTTTGTTACAGGCAAGAGACGAGGACTAACGAACCAGCGTCGCCTTTGTTACAGGCAAGATATGCTAAATCACGAATAGATTACATCAAATGAGACATGAATTAGAGCATCTCCAAGAGTTTGCTAAATTTTACTTAGAAAATCTTGTGCTTTGCCAACTTCTAAAAACATATGCCAAGTTACAAAAGAGTTCATCTCCAACAATCTAGCATAATATCACTTGCCAAATCCAGATCTAACTTACATCAGGAATCCTGAGAGAAACAAGTTGATTTTCCAAACTGTTGGAGTTGCTCTTAGCCAGACCCCGTCGGCTTGTTCTTCAAGCTTTGCAAGTGAGTAGGTAAATCATACAAAAAATTGTACTGCACAAAGATAATCACAGAAGCATGTCTCTTGATATGCAAAATCACACACACACACACACAGATTACAGTCATCATTGATACATCAGAACAAGGTTACAATGCAACCATATCTTCATGACGCGATATGCAAAATCACACACACACACATAGATTACAGTCATCATTGATACATCTGAACAAGGTTATAATGTGGTCATATCTTCAGGACGAGATATGTAAAATCACACACACACATCGATCTTGCTCGTATGTCGTCGATCTTGCTGCATGTGGTCATTGAACAAACTCCATTTTTGTTGATGGCTTAGAGAATTCATTCCTGGCTTGCAAAGAGACCACAAAGCATCCTAGATTAACATGCACTTTTGGTTTGCAAGAGCATTTTGCTAGTGGAGGGAGAAAGCATAGGAAAGATAATGATCATTGGACACAGGATGAAGGATTGTTCATCCTGAAAACAATGATCATTAGACACAAGATGAAATTGTTCATCCTGATGCCAGGAGGTTCTGGGCTACCTTCCCCGGACACAACTGCGAGAAAGAAGTATGTCACAAGAATTCTTCTGGCAGCTGTGTTAGAGGGATGAGCAACCCAAGCACCCATATCACAAGAATTCTTCTACCAACTGAGAGATCGAGGAGGAGGAAGAAGAGAGAAAAGCAAAAGCTTGCGCCCTACAAGATCTATTCTTTGCGCCATAGCTAGATCTAGATCTAGAGAAGAAGGAAGCAAGTGACCCGCTTTATTGTATCAGAAGAAGGAACCATATAGCTAGATCCAGATCTAGAGAAGAAGGAAGCAACTTGAAGTAAGGAGGACCGATAGGCGTCGGTGCCTTTTTATAGAAAAAACAAGGAAAGGATAAGATCAAGAGCACAGGAAATGGTCGGGAAGGTTCCCATGACGGTCAATGGCGAAACTGTTGCCAGTCAATGGCTGAGAGCAGAGCTGCAGAGGTAGTGATTCCAATGTAGAATTAAATGATATGCGGAGTAACCAAACATCGTATCCAATGGCCGTGTTTGGATGGTAGATGTTAGTGTTACTGTTAGTGGTAGTTTTTAACAACTCCAAATTAACACATAAAAAACTAACATCTTGGATGTTTGGATGGAGGTGTTAGTTTGCATTTGAATTAACTTTTCCAAACATTTGAAAAAGGAGAGGGAGAAAGAAAAGGGGTGGGGTCCACCAAACTAACACCAATTACCACCTCTTGGAGGTGTTAGTTTTTATGGGGGTGTTAGTTCCAACTAACACCAAACTAACACATGTGTTTGGCTCCAAAGTGTTAGTTTTGGTGTTAGTTTGCTACAAACTAACACTAACACCTCCATACAAACATGACCAATGTAGTCATCATCTCCAAAAATAGAGAGAGGAAGGGATAATATCAAGAGCACAGGAAACGGGAAGAGGTTCCCAAGATTGCCAGTAAATGGCTGAGATCACTGCTGTAGAGGTAGTGATTCCAATGTAGAATTAAATGATACGCGGAGTACCGAAACATCGTCTCTACGCGGATTAGCCAAACATCGTCTCCATTGCATACTTAAACCATGTTTGGAAACAAATTTCTTGTATCTTCTCCTTCCAAAACAATTAGATCCCTGCCCCTTCATCTCTACCCGTGGAAAACAACAACTGCCTACTCCTCATCATCACCATTCGCGGCCGGAGATGGATAGCATGCCGGGAAGAAGCACGCGGCACCAGCCGTCGTCGCTACTGGGCCTCCCTCAAGACCTCCGCATTGAGATTGTCGCGCGCGTCGGTGCGACCTCGGAGCGGCCCTTGGCTGACCTCCGCAGCCTACGCGGTACTTGCTCGACCATGCACCATGTGAGCAGCCACGGCGACGTCGGCCGGCGTTTCGATAGAGGGGATACGAGATGAGATTTCTTGGGTGTGGAACCCCACCGCTTACAAAGCATTCCTTTCTATGTTGAGCGGTCTCGGGAATCCGGAGGCTTGCTTCCTCTCTGAAATCAAAGCCTTCTTCATCGAACACAGGGGATACAATGATCTGCGGCGCGCTGCCGAGGGTGGGTACGACGCGGCGGCCTATACGCCATCCTGCTCTACAGAGACAATGGCGGTGCCGCCGACGATGACACCGCGAATGGGTACATGAGGCGGGTCGCGGGCGGCGGAAATACGACGTCGAGATGGCTGAGCAACGAGGGGTGTCTACCTTTGTGCAAGAAGGCCGCGTGTGTGCTCCACTACTCGACTTGGCGCATTTGGGTGAACCGCTGCCGCCTCCAGCACCGTTGAGCGGCAATCAACCGTGCGCAGGCAACGACGGTGGCTGCGGCGTGGAAAAAGGATGGCTTCAAATTTCTCTGTTTTGCAGCGAAGACTGTAGGCTGCGCTGCGTGAAGTTCGCACAGAGTATTGGAATAGGAAATCCGTAGTAGATCGATTAGCTTTTGTATGATGCTCAAATTATCTGTGTAAAATTTTGGGAGAGGACCAAATCTGATGCGGGTTATCAGCCCCGCGTCGCTAATGACTGTAGGGCTCAGTTCTATTCAGATGAAGAACAATTCTCATTTCTCCTTTTAATTTGCAATCAAATGTTGTAACAAGTATTTCTTCGTCGGTATTAGTCCAAATTTGATACTTTTTTATAAAATTTTCTAAAATCACCATCTATTTATTAATTTCATTGTTTAGTGTACATTTGGTTTGTTGAGTGATGTTTATATGCCTTATTTTGTTCTTTGTAAGTACAACATACAAATAATATTTGTTTTACACAACCATTAGTGATGGAACTTTACATTTCGTAAGCTTAAGGTGAACACAAGGTTTTGTTAAGTTTTCAAATGCATATGACTTCGAATATGTTGCAAAGTGTGGCAAACTTCAATGTTCAAGCAAATACTTTAGGAAACTATGTGAGAGATGTAGACATTTGTACACAAGTATATTATTCCTTCATCGATACCATTTGAAATTTCAAAGACAAGTTTAGGTACCCAATTTATTTTGCCAAGTCAATTTGTCGATTTTTAGAGCCAATTTGATGTTATTAGAATTATTATATAATTACCATGAGGTGTAAAAACGAAATATATGAATGTTGGGCACACAAGTGTGACTGTTGATATTTTATTCAAATACCGATTGTCCAAATATGAATTGTTCGTATTTTTATGATTTTTTAGGTGTTGTTTTATGGGATCTAATAGTTCGGGGAAGCAAGTTTCATTCCAAAAAAAGTAGTGATAGGCCCACGCATCAGCGTCAGTAGCCAATATAAAAAAGATAATGGTTGCCTACCTGCCTGGACCAAACTGCCAACAAATGCGATGCAGGTTCACTAACCATCACCGCCAATGATAATGGCCCACGCGTCAGCATCAGCGTCAGTAGGATAACCTGCGTAGGCAATGACTAACCATTGTCTCTAAGATCTAATTCATCACAACAGATCTCCAATTCATCACAACGCGGTTGGATCTACTCGCGTATATTAGATCGAGTTCATAACAAACAAAATCTAACAACCAAACTAATTAACTAAGCAGTTCATGATGAACAGACAAACTAAGCAGTTCATGTCCAAGAACATGATGAAGACACAAAAGCACACACACATTATTATTACTAATTGGTAGAGGAGTCTATCAATTAGTTGGAGTCCCGTCGTCGTGGCTGCCGTCGTCGCCATCGGAGCCGTTGTCGTCGAAGAAATGGCGGCGGGCAGTCCGCTTGACCACGGGAAGGTTCTCGAGCTTCTCAGCCAACCCGTGGATTCTGAAGGTGAGACCCTTCATGCTTGTGTCCTTGTACACATCATGATGCGCCTTGATGTCGAAGGCCTCGCCAACACCTTCAAGCTTTCTGAAGGCGTTCCTGAGCAGCTCGATGGCGAACTTAGTGTCGTCGAAGAGCGGTTCCTCGTCGGCGTCCTTGGCCATCGGCTCCTTCATTCCCCTTCTCCAACTTCTTCCGACAGCGGCTTTCATCATCATCGTCCTCCCTTCGTTCCTGCTTCGACGGCGGTGGGCTCCTCAACGCTATCTCCCCCTTCTCTTGGTGACCAAAGATTTGTGGTGGTGAATCGCGAGGAGGAAGAAGAAGTGAGGAAAAAGATGATAAGCTGATGGAAGAAGCTGGGGAGGGCGACTGGGTGAGGGAGTTATACTGACAAGACGCGGAACCGCTCAGGCACCTCTACCCCCACCAACTACTCCATTACTGCTAGTATGTGCCACTCGATTGCGCATTGGGCTCCGTTTCGGGCGCAAAACCACACGTCGCCTTTCAATTACGCGGGAAGGAGAAGGGGTGGGGCAATGATGTTGGGCCCACTTGTCAATGGCAGCAGCCAAACTACAGCGCCTTGTCAGTTTCCATTTATTGTTTTATTACATGGCCGAGGCACTATCTTCAACCTTCAACCCTCGTCGCCTCCTTCAACTTCAATCCTCGTCGCCACTTCATCCCTCTTGAACTTTAATCCTCCTTGCCAACTTCATCCCTCGTCACCGCCAACTTCAACCCTTGCGCCTTTCAATTTCTAAACCCCGTCACTGTGCTATTTCCTCCTCTTCTCCTTGATGATGCCCGCGGTGTGCTTGATGCTGCTGCTACCAGATGAACTTCTCTCCAAGATCATCATCCACTCCATCAAGGATGAGCCTGTTTTCAATTTTCTGAACCTTCACACTAAAATCTGCAGCACCTTCCTGCGCATCTGCAACTCCGATGAGTTACTACTGCACGTGTCACTGCGTGATCTTTGTGATGTGTGCATGAATCACTATGTCTGTCGTGCTTTGAGAGGCGCTTCCACGAGGCCAATCATCCAAAGGCATTGTTCTTCGAGGAGATGGAGAGGTTGATGAGGCGGTGGAACCCCGATAAGGGTCTGAAGCTCATCGTAGATGCCGCTGCTGAAGACTCCAATGCCAAGTACTTCTTAGCGATGCTGAAGTACCATTGCAACTCGGCGGACCCGGAAGCCATGGTAGTGCTCCAGGAAATCAGCGGCGTCCTGTCGCCCCCTGACGGACGGTGGAAGAACCCCAACCTGCGGCGGCTGCGCTACCTCATCAAGAAGGATCTCGACAACATTGTGTGGTGGTACTGGATTGATGACGGTGACTACAATGACGACATTCCATTGCTGCCTGTCCAGAATCCCCACATCTGCATTTGGGTAGCGGGATGTAGGTGCTACGGGCCAGATACCAAAGAGATCACCACTACTGCAGCGCCGAGTGTCGCATCCGTCATGAGTTCGACCTCTGGACGTGTAAATTCCGCCCCACCGTGGAGTACGCCATCAGCAGGATGAACATCGGGATGTAGCTGCAAGCATCAATATGAACATTATCTATCTTGAATGTAAATTATTAGATATTCCTAAACGCGGATTTAATTTTATTAGGATGTCGGTTTTTAATCGGTTTTTAATAGATAAAATTTGATTTGTCACGTTTGTGAGTCAAATCGAAGGTTGTGGTGGTCTCATTTGCCACCGACGAGGCTTGGGATGCCATCTTGGGTGTCAAAACCACCGAAGCGGGAACGGCGGCGGCGGGCGGCGGTGCCCTCTACTTCCTCCTTTGTTCTGTTGGAGAATGAAGAACAATGTATCCGTCCCGCATCGCCGACGACATTTCTATTTTTAATCCGTAATCAAAATTTTGTAACATGTATTTCTCCATCATAATTAGTCCAAATTTGATTTTTTTGTTCTACAGTTTTCTAAAATCACTATGTTTTCATTATTGTCATTGTATCGTGTATATTCCGTTTCTTGCACAATGTTTATATGCATTATCTTGTTCTATGTAAGTACATCATATAAATAATATTTGTTTTCAACACCTCCTGTAATGAAACTTAAGGTGAACCACAAACTTTTGTTAAGCGTTCAAATGCATATGAGTTCGAACATGTTGTAAAGTGTGGAAAACTTCAATGTTCAAGGAACATTCTAGGAAAAACTATGTGAGAGTTGTAGATATTTGTACACAAGTATATTATTCCATCATCGAAACCATTTGAAATTTTGAAGACAAGTCTAGCAACCCAAATTATGTTGTCAAGTCAATTTGTAGATTTTTTGAGCACACTAGATGTTTGTAGAATTGTTACATCATTAACATGGGATGTAAAAACGGATTCTAAGAATCTTGGGCACACAAGTGTGACTGTTGATATTTTATTCAAATACTAAATGTCCAAATACGAATTTTTCGTATTTTTGAAAATTTTAGGTGCTATTTTGTGGGGTCTAATATTTTAGGGAAGCACATTTCATTCGAAAGAAAATAGTGGCTGGCCCACGCGTCAGCGTCAGCAGCCAAAAATAAAAAGATAACCGCTGCCCGCCCGCGCGCCGGACCCAACTCCCAACAAAAACGATGCAGGTTCACTAACCATCGTCGCCCATGACACTGGCCCACTCGTCAGCGTTAGCAGGCAAACCATGCGCGTGGTACTCAAAATTTCCCACCTACATTTACTATAGTGCCCATGAAATTCCAATTGCTGCACAGAGCCGCCAAGGGCATGCCAGTAGTTTCATTAAACACAGTTACGCGCGCCGTTCAGATTCGGCTCCTCACTAGACAGATCCACAACGTGCGCATTCTCCCCACCACCGCCGCCACTCGCCCCGCTCGCCTTCGCCGCTCTCTCCCTGCCGCAGCCCTGCTCTTCTCCAGCCCCCTGCTCCCTGCGTGATGACGGTGACGAGGACGCGAAGACTGGCATGTGGACGTACATCTTCCTGGCCAACCTAATACAGTTGACACAGATCCGTCGACGTCGTCCCCGGCCACGACGACAAGCCGGCCGTTTCAAGCCACGAGCCGACATGGATCCGGCCCCTCTGACCATCACGAGAACAACTACTTCAGTCGCGACAAAGGTTAGTCCTTCTTGAACCCTCAACACCCTCTCACTCATCGGCCACCAAAATCTGCTATATATTCCTGTCAATGTGAATTAATTAGGGAGACATGCCTTGATAGTTCATCTTTAATTGATTGACTGTGGATTTGATGGATGGATTTTGTTGCCCCAAGTCTGTTTGAATAAATTGTTGCTAACAGATGTAGTTATATGAACTGTTGAAATTCATTTTTGTGTTCCTAGTGCTACAATTTTTGCACTGTAAATTCATGAAAAGCATCGAGGATGTTAGCATACTTTAATTTAGCTATGCTTTGAATGTACCAAATCGACAGTTATGCTTTGGACTTGTTAGCATACTTTAATTCTGATGGCCACATAATGTCAGTGGGAATTGCATCGTAGTGGTTTATAATGTAGTCCACCCAATCTGTTGTATATTCATGTCAAGGTGGATTATGGAGACATGCCTTAACAGTTCATCTTCAATTGATTGACTGTGGATTTGTTGGATGGATTTTGTTGCTCCAAGTCTGTTTTGAATAAATTGTTGCTAACAGACAAAGTTATATGAAATGTTGAAATTCATTTTCATGTTCCTGGTGCTATAATTTTTGCGCTGTAAATTCATGAAAAGCATAAAGGATGTTAGCATACTTTAATTCTGCTATGCTTTGAATGTACCAGATTGACAGTTATGCTTTGGACCTGTTAGCATACCACTACAAGAAACTATTTAATCCGTGACGTAACCATTCTGTCACGGATTAAATAAAATTCGTCGCAAATCAGCATCCGTGACGATTTACATTTTCGTGGTGGAATGAGCGTCATTGATTAAATCTCTCGACGTTCCCTTAATAAACATCGCGATCCGTGACGTATCTGAATCGTCACGGAGCAGCCCGAGGCCCATGCAGCCCAACCCATGGCTCACTATCCGTGACAAAATAAAATCGTCACGGATTGCTACTGATATGGCAGCTGACATGGACAATGATGTGGCATCCTACGTGGACAATGACGTGGCATCCTGCGTGGACGATGACGTGGCATCCTGCGTGGACGATGACGTGGCATCCTGCGTGGACGATGACGTGGCATCCTGCATGGACGATGGCGTGGCATCCTACGTGGACGATGACGTGGCATCCTACGTGGATGATGACGTGGCATCCTACATGGACGATGACGTGGCAATTAACACACCAAATTTCAATCATTTTTCCATCCCAATTCATTCAACAGTAAGCAATCAGGGAGTCAAATTTATTACAACAGGAACATCCTAATTTTAACATTTAATAGTAAGTAATTCCACCTCTCAAGTAACGACATCACATGTTTTACAATTGAGAATAATAAAAGATCACATGCATTTGTTAATCACTAGTAGTGCAGCATAGAAAATCAAGTCTCCTCTTTCCTTCTAGCCGCTTGTTTTGGATGCAAGCTGATCCTCATCCAATCACTTCTAGTGGCTTACTCCTTGCTGATCTGATCCTCGCCCTGAAAGATCACATTACCAAATACTAATAGTTAGAGGGTAATGTTAAAGTTCTCAAATATTAAGTGTCAAAGCTTTTAGTACTTAACTAGATTCTTGCTTTAGATAAATCAAATCAGACAGAGACCAAACTGATCTACTATGACAGGTAACAAACACCAATATTCCAATCATTAAATAATTGAGTATCACCATGAGACAGTTCTGTCTAATTTACCAAAGAAAGTACAGGTGGCAAGCATATACTGAAAGTTGATAATAAAAGAGTAGTGAACAATATAATGTGTTGAAAGTACAGGTGTCACAGCAGCTTAAACAAGCATTGAACTTCACTATTGTTGACATCTGAGCAACAGAAGAATAGAGCTAGACAGTCTACCAACATGAGTACATAATCACTATTGTTGGTACTGAGTGGCATAGATAAAAGTCAAATCACTATTGCATCTCACCGATCTCCTCCCATATCTACACCCAGTCGGGACATCCCAGTTAGTACATGAGGAAATCCCAAGTTCTAATATTGTAATCATTTATGTAACAAGAGCGACGACTAGAAGATGAATACGACAAAGTAATAGTAGTTTTGGAGAAAGACTTACATTACATTTGGCTGCAGAGCTATCTCAACATCTCGCACCTTGGTTCTTCCTCGCAACAATCAAGCTATAAATATAAATCCGACATAAGTTCCATTTTTAGACATGACTCAACGAACCACTTTCCACAGATTTAGTAATAGTTTAAACATGAAACAACCTGTAACATGAAAACAGGAAGCTAGGTAAAGCTGCTAAAACTATTCCTTTTATCAAGCCACAATACTACATACAAGGATAGCAGAAGAGAATAACATCTAGCAATCTACTTTTCAGTGGTACTAGAATCACATAGCACATATGGTTTACCATTATCTTTACTCAAAGGTCAGTTCTAGTCGAGCAATTCACAAATAGGATAACAATAAATTAAATGTATTTACCCGAGAAAATGCTTGAAATAATTGAGATGGCCTCAAGCATACCTTCCTGCAAGTAATAAGGAAAGATCTTCCTAAAGGTAAAGTACAAATACCAAGTCAAGAAACAGAACCCACAGGTTTCCTTTTGATGGTAAAATTAGCAAGCTCGTGCTATTGACGCAATAAAATCAGTTTATACGGACAGCAACAACATCAACCATCAATCAGCAAAATACTAAAGTGCAATAGATTTAGTGGGTAGACATACTCTGGATCACTGACAACAGCGTCAACATGTTCCATTCACTCCAATGCCTGAGATAGTACAGATAAGAGTATCACGTCAGACATCAATTTTGTCGCTGAATCACATCAAATATCAAAATGTCAATTGGGGGGTTTGAACTGCAACAGTATTAACATGGAAAACTCACTTTGATTCTTGATGGAACAAGCGATGCTCTCTTTGCATTGTACCTGAACTTGTCAATGAATGCCTACAGAGAAAATAAACAATTAAACTTCACCCTTGATCTTTAAGGAAATATCTAGAAGAACTAAATACCCTCAGCCGTTTACAGTAATTATGTTTCCCTTTCACTTTGAGCTTATATTGGACAGATTCTCTCGAGCATTTTGTCTCACTAAAGCCCTGCAAGCTGGGCCAGCTCACCTTGCAGAAGGTTCAGCTGCCTACAGGGTAGCTCATCAAGAAGTAGTAAATCAGGCTCAATGAACAGAGCACGTGCTAGAGCTATTCTCATGCGCCATCCACCAGAAAACTCTTTTGTACGTTTGAGTTGCAAGGAGTGAAACTAAGGCCCTGCAAGGAGTGCCACCATTCAAAACAGTACAATGTAAGTATGAATCAGCATGTGCAAGTCATATGCTATTTCTTTAAGATCAATATGTCTATGCAAATCCTACCTTCCTAATTTAGGACGAACTCTAAATACAAAATGTCATTAAATGTTTTTGCCCCTATGAACAACTATTTATTTTAGACAGGTATCGGTGCTTGAAAGAATAAAGTACATCATTTTAAACAGGAGCAAAAGCAAACCAGTAACATGATATTGTGCAAATGGTACAGACAAGGAAAATAAACTTACCGCCAAAATTGATGCTGCGCGAGCCTCTGCAGCATCTGCATCGATGAACTCGAGCCGTTTATATATCTCCTCAAGCCTCTTGCTAATAGCATCTTTGTCAAGATCACTCTTGGTCTTGCCCGAGCCTTCCCCGAACTCATCCTCAATCTCCAGATCTCTCTACATAGCAATGGTAACAGTTAGCTGAATGGAACACAGTTCAAAGGAGGAAAAACATCACGCAAGAAGCAGTAGATGTCAAGAAAAAGTAAATTATTCACTAGTCAACCTGCTGTTGAACCAAGCGGGTGTCACACCCGATTTTCCGAAGGAAACCAAGTGCATACCTATATGCATGTCAGGATCAAGTTTCATGCATATAGTGACATATAAGTGAATACAGAAACAGTATCACGAAAGAAAAACGGAGATTATCAGAGATTTACGCTTTATCCTGGAAACGAAGGCTCCAAACATCACAGGCAATCGGCGGGGGTTGCGTACGCCTAGCACCGGCAACATCTTCATAGCGACTTCCGCTTTCGAGGAACAATGTTTATAGCAAGGGTGAGCACTTGTCGTACTCGGCAAGTGTGGAGAAAAGAATGAATGCAAAGGCTTTGTAGTGGGTGGGCTATAAGCATTTAAGCAATTTTAGTTGGTCAAGTTTTATTAGCACACGATTACTAATAAAGTATAAGTTTATACCAACCCACATTAAGCATAAGGTAAGAAATACACCATGAGCACATGGCAAACATAACCAGAGAAAACGATTTAAGTCCATCTTCAAGTTTGATTATCATGTGAGGGTCCAGGCCGCTCTTGACCGTGAGCACGGCTAATCGATTAGTTTTACACTCTGCAGAGGTTGTACATCTTTACCCACAAGTCGCGTAAAAACTCCGACGAGTTTTGCACCCAACCACGCTGTGCAAAAGTAGGCACAATACCACACTACCGAGGTGTGGCTGCATAGGGACGCTACGAGGCCTTTACAAAGAGTCATCCCGTGCGTATTAGTCCATAGTAGTATGTCATAGAGGCTATCTTTCGTACCACACTTCTATTACGGACGGTAAGCCATAGAGTCTTCCGTTCCATCACTGCTCCGGAATAGAAGAGCCATAAAAGCATTCCTCCGTCCCGAACCTACTATGCGAGTAATAACCACACAAAGACTTCCCTAATTACTCGGCCAAGACCAGAGCCATATAGTCCTTGTGGTTGCACTGTTGTCCTGGGTGGTTCTCCATGTTCCGATTAAGCATATGATCTTGTATTAAGCAATCAAAGATATAACATAAATGTATAACATGATTCATCATTATTGTTCATTAAAACCACCATAACCCAGGTATAGCAACTAAGCATAACTACCCAACATAAATGTAAACCCAGGTTAACAAGGAATGACAATCAAAGATTAGGATAAACCTTAATAGGAACCCATCAAAATTAATGCAAGCAATGCAATGAGTGATTAAATATAATTCTTAAGACAAAAGATCAAGGACACACTTGCCTTTAGCCAAGGTAGTTGCTCAGAATATCTTCAACTTCAAGCTCTTCAAAGCTCTCAAACAACGTTCACTCTAGCTACTCGCATCAATTATTGGGTTCAAACATGCAAAGCAAACAAACAAGTACAACTAAGAACAATACACCAATCAAAAGAAAACTTTAGAGGACAAGAGTTGCTAGATTTTGAGTTGAAACAAAAATATGGATTTTCTAGTTGAAAGGGAAAATTATTGAATCACTAGGATGTAATTAACAAGACACATTTGGCTAAAACAGATAACATGACATTGAGATTTTACAAGACAAAGGAGCTCATGCTAATATATTTGAGAGCAGTACGTGAACAGAGCATGCATTGGATGGAAGCCCAAGCTAACAATCACGTTGCATGCTAATTGGGCATACATGCACGGAGGCTTGCATTAATTAGTTACACAGGCCAGGACGGAGATGTGCATGCGAGGGGGGGCTCTCACCAATGACGATGGACTCGGTCGGAATACGGCGAGCGACGAAGATGGCGTTGAGGATTCGGCGGCCGGAGTGATGCCTACGGCCATTGCTGCAGTCTACACATGCATCATGCAAACCATGCACATGCACGTACAAATTAATCTGTAGCACATCTTGCGGTTAGTTGCTGCAAGGCACAGGGGAGGCGGATGAGCGGCAGGGAAGAAAAATAGCCAGGAACTAGGAACATGATAGATCGAGTATATGGGATGCTCACCAATTACAAACGTGAAACACGGAAACAACGCTGGCGGCGGAGATCGAACTCGATAGATCGATCGTCGCAGGGACCGCAACCTCATACGTCTTGGCATCGACGAAAGATGACAACGGCGACGATGAGAGTGTTCGCTGTCACGGCTTATGGAAGACACAGGGATGGTGGGACCCGTGTATAAGTGATTGATATAGTTGGGTCACCAAGGAGGAGTCGAAGGAGCTGCAAGGTTGCTAAATGACCGGCCAGGTCTCTGCACTGCAGATCGACTGCATGAAAAAAAAGCAACAGCAGGCGACAATACTTAGAGAAAAAAGATGT
Organism: Cenchrus americanus; assembly: GCA_947561735.1. Taxonomy (NCBI): domain Eukaryota; kingdom Viridiplantae; phylum Streptophyta; class Magnoliopsida; order Poales; family Poaceae; genus Cenchrus; species Cenchrus americanus. Next base: position 199,180,281 of record OX387242.1, read on the forward strand.
GTGCGTGTAAGCATTAAAACGGAACGAGTGCAGGACGATGATCATGACGGCGTGCTCACCATGGTTGGACAAGAACGGAATTTGGTGGACGGAATCTGGTCGGCGGCCGGGATGACAGCGGCACAGAGCGGCGATCTTCACACCGGTGCATGATGCTTTATGGGCGGCGACTAGATGGAAGGGTGCGTCTTGATGTCGTGGGGCTCACGGCAGCGCTGGTGGCTTGCTTCATCAGCGGACGGGGATGGAGCTCCTGGAGGCGATGACCTTCTCCTACGGTTGCGGCTGCAGATTAAACCCTGATGTCGTTTGCAAGGGAGCTAGGGCACATGATGGCGGCAAGATATATATAGATGGAGACCGAGGGCCACAAGATTTAAGAAGCAAACAATCGTCATAGTTATTTTGCTAGAAGAAAAAAATTCCTAATGATCACTACGAATGATCTCACCATGATGTCATCCTTGCATGCATGGTAGATGGCCGGCTACTTTGCATTGTTTTCTGTACATAGCACGTAGCTTCTTTACATGTCTACCATCTTGGTGTCCGGACCTCCTAGCTTGCTTTGCTTTGAACATGATGGCTAACGACGAGATGACAGCTGCGACGATGGCCGGCTCGACGCTGGCTCGACAACGATGGGTGATCAACACGGAGTGGCATTCAGCGGTGAGCAAGATAGCTCGCTGCTCACCACGACAGAAACAATATGAAGGAAACTGAAACAAGATGGATTAGGTAGAATCATCGAGAAAGACAGCAATCAGAGCGGTGGTAAGGAGGAAGCGGATGGATGGCACCCGGCGGCACGGCTTGGCGTTGCGGAGCTCCCGAGGAAGGCGGCGCTGGGGTGAGGCCGCGTGGTGCAGTGCTAGGTCTCGGACGAGGTCGACGACGGCGTTCAGTAGGGGGTGCGCGGCTAGGGCACGCGGTGTCTCGGCTTCGCCTTAAATAGGTACGGACGCCGAGGATTCCTTGGCGCGCACACCAAGAAAACCGGCGGCGGCGGCTTCTTGGCCGTGTCCGCCATGGACACGCCAGTAGCAGCTCTGGCTGCTGGGCTCAGATGGGCCTGGCGGGCCAGCGGCTGGGCCGTGCGGAGATAGGTCGGGCCTACGGGCTCGGCCCAGATAGGAAAGGGGTAGTTTTTTTTTAATTTCCGAATTTATTTTTAATGCGAAAACAATTCCAGTAAAGACTAGAAATTGTTTAAAGGCACGAAAAATACTCCGAAAATCACAACAATTCCAGGAAAATTCCCAGAGACAAATTGGAACACGAACAATCCAAATAAAGTATTTGGTGCTCATGGAAAACATTTTAGAGCCTTCTACTAAATAGAAATAGCTCAAAGGAAATTGAGAATAATTCCAGAAAAGTCCGGAAAATTCTCCGAAGGATTTGGATAGCACGTAAACACATTTTTGAAACCTTTTGCACTAAAGAAACACCAAGATGCATCGGCATGAATGCAACACTCACAACTTTTTATTTGATTCAGAAAATCAAACAAGGATTTTCCTATACTATATTTCCTGTAAAGAAAATAAATGTTGAGAAAATTTTAAAATTATGAGAAAATTTTTATTTAATTATTCTTTCTATTCACATCCTGAAATTAGAAATTTCAGGGTGTGACAAATCTACCCCCTTAAACGGAATCTCGTCCCGAGATTCGAAGAAAGAAGAAGCAAGGAGGAGGGAGATAAACAAAAACGTTGCTCCCAAGTTAGGTAGGCGGTCATCCTCTTTTGTTGTCTCTGTGTAGGATCTTCAGTATTCATCGTTCTTGGTTGGTGGGGTCTTCATCAGAGTGAGATAGATGGGATAAAAGCAAGCACAAGGTGGGAAGGAACGTAGAGTGATGTCTTCTTTTCTTCATCTTGCATCTGCCTTTATCTTCCTTCCGGTAACACCTCTAGGGAGTTGAAACAACGAAAGATGGCAAGGATGTGGAAGGTACAAAAGAGAAACCCAACTAGGAAACTGATGTCATTGCAGATATAGGATCCACAATACACCAACACTCACTTCAAAGGAACCAACTCAAACAAGGTCATAAAACCAAGCATCATCATGCAAGCACAGAACTTCACCAAACAAGACATGGTTAAGGGAACGATACTACACGTCGTTACTATAGTCAGGGGGTATCCTCCTAATAGATCAGATGTAGCTCCCAGCAACGATATCCATAAATAATGGATTTTTCCCAGACCAAGGAGGCCGAAATTATGAGTTCATCCCAACTGGAATCACCTCAATCGGAGGTTTAGAACTCGAGATATGAATTAAACAAGATGACTATGTCAGCAGTATTGGCAGATTCTGAATGCTCCACTAATTCGTATGTATCTCCCTGGATACAAAACGAATACTGCTGAATTTTGGATAGAAATTAGTCCATGAAATTCTGGAACTAACCCAACTGATTTCATGTCAATCGGAGTTCCGTGGCTCAAGATAAAATTAAAACAGCGTCGATGTGTCGGGGAGCTGCGCGGATAGATAGAATGTTAAGGGCAACAGTTCTACCGATAAATCAAGAGGGTGTTTATTGCTTGAAAGAATGGACAAACGAGATCAAAGAAATGTTCAAGCAGAGTGAAGATTAATATACAAGAATTCATGGTATGGATAAAAGAAGATGGTTAAGAGGTGAGATCCTTCATTAGAGAGGTCAAGGATAAGGTAAGGAGGGATTGTAGAACAAAAGAGGCATTAAGAAACGACCAGTGCTAACTAGGCTTACGTCCTACAGTCGATACAGCTCTGATACCACTCTGTCACACCCGATTTTCCGAAGGAAACCAAGTGCATACCTATATGCATGCCAGGATCAAGTTTCATGCATATAGTGACATATAAGTGAATACGAAACGAGTATCACGAAAGAAAAACGGAGATTATCGAGAGATTTACGCTTTATCCTGGAAACGAAGGCTCCAAACATCACAGGCAATCGACTGGGGGTTGCGTACGCCTAGCACCAGCAACATCTTCATAGCAGCTTCCTCTTTCTGAGCAACAATGTTTATAGCAAGGATGAGCACTTGTCGTACTCAGCAAGTGTGGAGAAAAGAATGAATGCAAAGGCTTTGTAGTGGACTGGGCTATAAGCATTTAAGCAATTTTAGTTGGTCAAGTTTTACTAGCACCTGATTACTAATAAAGTATAAGTTTATACCAACCCACATTAAGCATAAGGTAAGAAATACACCATGAGCACATGGCAAACATAACCAGAGAACACGATTTAAGTCCATCTTCAAGTTTGATTATCATGTGAGGGTCCAGGCCGCTCTTCACCGTGAGCACGGCTAATCGATTAGTTTTACACTCTGCAGAGGTTGTACATCTTTACCCACAAGTCGCGTAAAAACTCCGAAGAGTTTTGCACCCAACCACGCTGTGCAAAAGTAGGCACAATACCACACTACCGAGGTGTGGCTGCATAGGGATGCTACGAGGCCTTTACAAAGAGTCATCCCGTGCGTATTAGTCCATAGTAGTATGTCATAGAGGCTATCTTTCGTACCACACTTCTATTACGGACGGTTAGCCATAGAGTCTTCCGTTCCATCACCGCTCCGGAATAGAAGAGCTATAAAAGCATTCCTCCGTCCCCAACCTACTATGTGAGTAATAACCACACAAAGACTTCCCTAATTACTCGGCCAAGACCAGAGCCATATAGTCCTTGTGGTTGCACTGTTGTCCTGGGTGGTTCTCCATGTTCCGATTAAGCATATGGTCCTGTATTAAGCAATCAAAGATATAACATAAATGTATAACATGATTCATCATTATTGTTCATTAAAACCACCATAACCCAGGCATAGCAACTAAGCATAACTACCCAACATAAATGTAAACCCAGGTTAACAAGGAATGACAATCAAAGATTAGGATAAACCTTAATAGGAACCCATCAAAATTAATGCAAGCAATGCAATGAGTGATTAAATATAATTCTTAGGACAAAAGATCAAGGACACACTTGCCTTTAGCCAAGGTAGTTGCTCAGAATATCTTCAACTTCAAGCTCTTCAAAGCTCTCAAACAACGTTCACTCTAGCTACTCGCATCAATTATTGGGTTCAAACATGCAAAGCAAACAAACAAGTACAACTAAGAACAATACACCAATCAAAAGAAAACTTTAGAGGACAAGAGTTGCTAGATTTTGAGTTGAAACAAAAATATGGATTTTCTAGTTGAAAGGGAAAATTATTGAATCAATAGGATGTAATTAACAAGACACATTTGGCTAAAACAGATAACATGACATTGAGATTTTACAAGACAAAGGAGCTCATGCTAATATATTTGAGAGCAGTACGTGAACAGAGCATGCATTGGATGGAAGCCCAAGCTAACAATCACGTTGTGTCACACCCGATTTTCCGTAGAACACCGAATGCATCTCATATGTGTGCCAGGATCACAATTTCACACATATGATAGACTCATGAGTGTAATATCGCAAGACAATGCTCAAAACGTACAGAAAAGATTTATTAACTTTTATTACACTCACGATAGAAGACACAAAGGTCTTTACACGAACAACGATAACTATGAAGACGCGACTCCATCTTCATCTTCCACAGGCATCTGACTGGTTGATCGCATCCTCAGAACTCCTCGTAGTCGGTGAAGTGCTCCACTCCAGGGTTCTTCTCTCGAACGGCGTAAGCAAGGATGAGTACACTTATGGTTGGTACTCGGCAAGGCCACGAAATAACCGGAATGCAATATTAATCCATCTTTAAGTTCAATTAATCATGTGAGGGTCCAGGCCGCTCTTGACCGTGAGCACGGCCGATCGATCGGTTTACACTGCGAGAGGTTGCACACTTTTCCCACGGTTCGCGTAAAAGTTCCAAAGAACTTTGAACCCAACCACGCATGTGCTTGATCGGGCACAATACCACACTTCCGAGGTGTGATTGCATAGGGACGCTACGAAGCCTTTACAAAGGTATACAAAAGACTAACGACCCGCATAGTTACAGATCAGGGCGGACCATAAACCTCCCTAGTGGTCAGCACCTTAGCAAAGGCTGCTACCCCAAAAGGACCGGGCTATACCCCTGCAACCCGGATCCCCCTCTGCTCCTTTCGGAAAAGGGCCATCGGATCAATCGCACACCTAATTAATTGGCTAAGCCCGAGCCATATGGACGTGGTTGCCTTGTTTTCTGGGTGGTTCTCCATGTTCCGATTAATTTATAGTAATCTTGATTAAAGCATAGGTAGAAGGGTGGTTAGGGTCACTTGCCTTTCTCCAACGATAAGCTACTTTCCTTATACGCAAAGCTATGCACTTGAACTTCCTCGAACGGCGTGTTGGCTACGATCATGCAAGAAAACATACAATAAATAAAACAATACATCAAACATTACCAAAAGGCTAAAACAAGCTTGTAGAAATGACGGGCTCGGAGAGACGATCGCGTGGACACCAAGAACGCGTAAAACGGAGCTAAGATGGAAAAGTTATGGCTGAAACAAGGTTCAGGGGCTAAATTGTAAAAGAACTGGAAGTTTAGGGGGTTTTCTGGAAGATTTCAGGGACCTAAACATAAATATGTGTGAAACTTAGAAGGTCTAATATGTAAAAGGTTAAGGATAGGCTAAAGAACATAGAAACTAAGGACTGCAGGGGCCTAGATATAAAAATCAGGACCTAGTTGTAAGGCTTTTATATAGGTGGAAGGATATTTTTGTAATATGAAAAACCGCAGGGTCCCTTTTGCAAAGATGCCTGGGCAGCCGGCGGGTGAGCCATGGGAGCGACACGTGGCGGGCTGCGGTTGGACGTGATGACGCAAGCGATGACGTGGCGATGACGTCAGCGGTGGACCGCGCCCGGTGGACCTGGTCCACCGGTCCACCGTGGACCGGGTGAAGGGGTACGCATCCTTTTAATCTGGGCCGTAGATCTTCATCGGACGGCCGTGGCGGCTTGTGGGCGACGGGCGGCGCTGTACAGGCGGCGCGCGGCCGGCCGGCGGCGGCGCCGGCGGCGCGCGCGGCGGGGGCTCGCCGGCGATGGCGGGATGCGCTCCCGTGTGCCAAACCGGATGGGAAAAGAACCAAAAGAAAGAGGAGTGTGCGGGGGAACTCACCGGAGGCCACGGAAGGGAGCTAGAGGCGCGGCGGAGGAGATCGACGGCGAGGGGCGGAGCTCCGGCGGCCTCTTCGTGGCGGCGATCTTTGCGCGGGCGGGTTGGAGCGGAGGAGAGGTGCGAGGTGTTGGGGAGCTCGGGCTCGCCTTTTATAGGGGCGGAGGGGGAGGGAGTGGAGAGGCGGCCGGGCGGTGGCGGCGAGGTCGGTGGCGCCGCCATTAATGGCGTGCGGGTGTGGGCGGCGGTTTCGGAAGGGGGAAGGGGAGGGGCCGGGGCGGTGGAGTGGGGGCGGCGGCGGTGCCTTGATGGCGAGTGGGGAGGCGGACGGGCGCGGGGAGGCCGGGGAGGCGGCGCGGGGGTGCGGGCGGCCGGCGGCGGCGCGGGGGGAAGAAGGGGAGGGCGGCGGCCGAGGGTAGAAGATGGCCCCCGACGTGTGGGCCCCACACGTCGGCGGGTCGAGAGAGAGAGGGAGGGGAGGGAGGCGGGGCGCGGCGGCGGGCCGCGTGGGCCGAAACGGGGGCCGGGCCGCGGGGGTTGAGTGAGTTGTTGGTTTTGTTTTTTTTTCTCTTTTTTTTCCTTTTCTCTTCAAATCCTTTTCAAACTAATTCAAATTCAAATCTTTTTCAAATCAAATTTTAACACAAATTCACCAACTATTTTAAGACTTTTTAGAAAACCTTTTAAACAAGTTTTCAAGCATTTTTTTTTAAAATTCAAACTTTCACATCAATTTTCACAATTATTTTTTTTTAATGGACTATTCACAAATTTTTTTTTTAAGACTTTTAAAATCACACCATAAACAAAACTCATGCATTTCAACATGATGCACAAACACTTGGGTGATTCTAATTATTAAATGTTGTTTAATTTGATTAAAGGCAAATTTATTTATTCAGATTTATTAAATCCTTAGAAAATAAAACTAAACCATGTTGCTAACAATTTTTTTATTGTGATGGAATTTTCGGGTGTTACACGTTGCATGCTAATTGGGCATACATGCACGGAGGCTTGCATTAATTAGTTACACAGGCCAGGACGGAGATGTGCATGCGAGGGGGGCTCTCACCAATGACGATGGACTCGGCCGGAATACGGCGAGCGACGAAGATGGCGTTGAGGATTCTGGCAGCCAGGTGATGCCTACGGCCATTGCTGCAGTCTACACATGCATCATGCAAACCATGCACATGCACGTACAAATTAATCTGTAGCACATCTTGCGGTTCGTTGCTGCAAGGCACGGGGGAGGCGGATGAGCGGCAGGGAAGAAAAATAGCCAGGAACTAGGAACATGATAGATCGAGTATATGGTATGCTCACCAATTACAAACGTGAAACACGGAAACAACGCTGGCGGCGGAGATCGAACTCGACAGATCGATCGTCGCAGGGACGGCAACCTCATACGTCTTGGCTTCGACGAAAGATGACAACGGCGACGATGAGAGTGTTCGCTGTCACGGCTTATGGAAGACACAGGGATGGTGGGACCCGTGTATAAGTGATTGATATAGTTGGGTCACCAAGGAGGAGTCGGAGGAGCTGCAAGGTTGCTAAATGACCGGCCAGGTCTCTGCACTGCAGATCGACTGCATGAAAAAAAAAAAAGCAACGAGCGGCGACAATACTTAGAGACAAAAGATGTGTGCGTGTAAGCATTAAAACGGAACGAGTGCAGGACGATGATCATGACGGCGTGCTCACCATGGTTGGACAAGAACGGAATTTGGTGGACGGAATCTGGTCGGCGGCCGGGATGACAGCGGCACAGAGCGGCGATCTTCACACCGGTGCATGATGCTTTATGGGCGGCGACTAGATGGAAGGGTGCGTCTTGATGTCGTCGGGCTCACGGCAGCGCTGGTGGCTTGCTTCATCAGCGGACGGGGATGGAGCTCCTGGAGGCAATGACCTTCTCCTACGGTTGCGGCTGCAGATTAAACCCTGATGTCGTTTGCAAGGGAGCTAGGGCACATGATGGCGGCACGATATATAGATGGAGACCGAGGGCCACAAGATTTAAGAAGCAAACAAACGTCATAGTTATTTTGCTAGAAGAAAAAAAATTCCTAATGATCACTACGAATGATCTCACCATGATGTCATCCTTGCATGCATGGTAGATGGCCGGTTACTTTGCATTGTTTTCTGTACATAGCACGTAGCTTCCTTTACATGTCTACCATCTTGGTGTCCGGACCTCCTAGCTTGCTTTGCTTTGAACATGATGGCTAACGACGAGATGACAGCTGCGACTATGGCCGGCTCGACGCTGGCTCGACAACGATGGGTGATCAACACGGAGTGGCATTCAGCGGTGAGCAAGATAGCTCGCTGCTCACCAGGACAGAAACAATACGAAGGAAACTGAAACAAGATGGATTAGGTAGAATCACCGAGAAAGACAGCAATCAGAGCGGTGGTAAGGAGGAAGCGGATGGATGGCACCCGGCGGCACGGCTAGGCGTTGCGGAGCTCCCGAGGAAGGCGGCGCTGGGGTGAGGCCGCGTGGTGCGGTGCTCGGTCTCGAACGAGGTCGACGGCGGCGTTCAGTAGGGGGTGCGCGGCTAGGGCACGCGGTGTCTCGGCTTCGCCTTAAATAGGTACGGACGCCGAGGATTCCTTGGCGCGCACACCAAGAAAACCGGCGGCGGCGGCTTCTTGGCCGTGTCCGCCATGGACACGCCGGTGCGGCTACGGGCCGCCGGGCTCAAATGGGCCTGGCGGGCCAGCGGCTGGGCCGTGCGGAGATAGGTCGGGCCTACGGGCTCGGCCCAGATAGGAAAGGGGTAGTTTTTTTTTAATTTCTGAATTTATTTTTAATGCGAAAACAATTCCAGTAAAGACTAGAAATTGTTTAAAGGCACAAAAAATACTCCGAAAATCACAACAATTCCAGGAAAATTCCCAGAGACAGATTGGAACACGAACAATCCAAATAAAGTATTTGGTGCTCATGGAAAACATTTTAGAGCCTTCTACTAAATAGAAATAGCTCAAAGGAAATTGAGAATAATTCCCGAAAAGTCCGGAAAATTCTCCGAAGGATTTGGATAGCAGCTAAACACATTTTTGAAACCTTTTGCACTCAAGAAACACCAAGATGCATCGGCATGAATGCAACACTCACAACTTTTTATTTGATTCAGAAAATCAAACAAGGATTTTCCTATACTATATTTCCTGTAAAGAAAATAAATGTTGAGAAAATTTTAAAATTATGAGAAAATTGTTATTTAATTATTCTTTCTATTCACATCCTGAAATTGGAAATTTAAGGGTGTGACAGCGGGCCTCTTCCTGCAGAAGTTGAACTCGTTCAACATCAGCATTCAGAACACACTGCAAAGCCGTGGTGTCATCGCCCACAACCTCTTGCTCGACATGCAATATCTGACAGTTTTCGGGAATACCATCAATTGCATGCATCGCCATAGCTCTGAGAAAAGATGTCTTCCCAGTACCATTTTTTCCAACAAGGCCTGAAATGGGTAAATAAGACATGTTGAAGCTTGTTGAATCATATAAATGAACTGGACATGCTTCCCTGCCAATAGTGTCATTTATTGGGAGTTACAGAACACCATGAAGTCCATAAAGTACTCTTAAGTTGTAACTCACCATAGTGCCTTCCAAAGGCAAGTGTTATAGTGGCTTCTTGAATAAGATCATGGCCACCAACAGTGACACTGAAGTTCTCCATGTGTATATCCCTAACAGGTGGGCCACCATCACTATTATGATTTACAAAAACAGGAGGCATTCCAGCCCTGAGCTCCTCCATCTCTGCAACATGCATTTGGTATTGTGCCTGCACCAGCAAGCAGAACAGCATACAAAAGAGTGTAGTCAGGAAGGAAGACATTTGCATCTACCATATACGGCACCAGAACAGGTACCGCTACACAAATAATCACAGACAGCAGATCTACACTTCTACTCGCGAATCGACCACAGATCTACACCTCTACCCGCGAATCGCCGAGGAGATTGGGGGACTGGATTGGATGAGGAGATTGGGGGATTTCGATCAGCTCAGAAGATTTTGCATACCTTATTGTAGCATTTGCGGGCGGGGTCAGAAGTTGAAGGCGGAAACGGCGAGGAAGCACCAGAGGGAGCTCCAGACCGCGAATCCCAGGGCGGCGATGGCGAGGTTGACCCAGACGCTGGAGCCCTCCCTGATCCTCCAGCTCCTTATCCGTGGCCGGCTCGGTAAGTACTCGGAATGGGGGAGTTCACCACCACAAGGCCCTGTTGTTCTGCGAGGAAGAAAAGGGGGGGAGAGGATGAATTATCGAGGAATTGCGCGCGACAAAAGCTGCTGCAGTAGGTGAATCGAGTGGAACTGGTACAATTCGGCGAAAAATAACCGACAAGCATCGGAGAAATTCAGCGCAGGCAGGCGCGTCTGCCGGCAATTTCGCCGAGAAATCCGGGCCCGAGCAGATCTGCGGAAGGCCGGAGAAGCAGACACGGGATTCGGGTGCAAATCAAGGGGGGCTCCCGGGTGAGTGAAGCTGCTAGAGCTGGATTTGCCACCTCGCGCCCGGGCGAAATAGGGGAGGGGGGAATCACCTCATATGGTGTAGGAAGCCGGCCGGGGAGCTGAGGAAGGGAAATCGCGTCGCGCCGGTGGCATGGGCGCCGCGCGGCCAGCCGGGTGGAGTGGGGAGGGGCGGCGAATGGGGACAAGGGATGGAAGTTTTTCCGTCGGCGGTGAAGGTAGGAGAGGGTGGCTCGCTTGCGGCAGTGGGAGGAGAGGAGAGAAGAGGAGGCAGCAGGGGAAGATGGAGGGAGGGAGAGATCTGCTGAGGGCGGCCGCGGGCAGAGTGGGAGGGGGTAGGGTTTGGCTGAGAGATGGGGAGGGGAGGTGAATATATATGATATTGCGGGTGTATTTGGGACGTCGGATCTCAAGATCTACGGCCCATAGCGAAAAAGGAATTATATCCAAAACAAAATCGTAGACACCGGATCGGCAATCGACGGCTGAAAGAAATTGGGCTACTTGGGCTGATACGGGCCTTGTTCCTTCTCCCTCTACCTAATGTTTTTTATTTGTCTTTTTCATTTTTTGCACCATTGTAAAGTAACATATAAAAGGAATAATTTTATGTGTATTATTGTATTTTTATATACAATATACTATACATAAGTTGTTCCTTAAAACTTTCATTAATGTACTAAATCATTTACTATTTTAAAAAGTTTAAATGAATTTATGCGGGTTTATTGAAAATAATTAAAAATTGAACTACATGTATATCAAACAACATCAAAAAAATCCTGAAAAAACATATTTGAAGTATATTTGTTCTAATTCGTCTTATATCTTGATAATAGATGAAAAATTCAAGTGGTTTTGATAAAGTAAGATTATAGATGTTCACAAATAGGACACGAGACTCACATAGGTTCCAACAATTGAAAACAAACTTTGAGATGTGAACAACTAATAACGTGACCGAACTTGTATGCACCTCAATTTTTGACACCATCTCATGTTGACCATAACATTAGAGAATATTAATTTATATTAGCAATTATTATGAAAAAACATGTTTTTATATTCTCTTTTTAGTTGGAAAAGTTATGTTGTATGAAAAGCAACCAAGAAATAGTAATTAAGATACAAACAAATGGCACCGAGTAAAACATCTCGATTTTAGAAAAAATTAGGAAAAAGAATCAACCAATTTGGAGTTCGTATGAGGAAGAAAAACAGTTTACAAGTTTTATCCGAAGATTAAAAACAGAAATTGCAATTGCTATAAACTGAGATGAACGAGTGTGTTTTCTCTTTTTAATCTTCGACTAAAACTTGTAACTAGTTTTTCTGCCTCATACTAACTCCAAATTCGATGATTCTTTTTTCTAAAATTTTCTAAAATCATTCTCTACCACGTGGTGGTGATGTAGCGCCTAGGTGAGGTGGCGCCTGCGTGGTAGTGTGGTGGGCCCTTGGCGCTCACGTGGTGGTGAGGTGGCGCCTGGGTGAGGTGGCACCTGCGTGGTAGTGAGGTGGGCCCTAGGCGCTCACGTGGTAGTGACGTGGCGCCTGGGTGAGGTGGCGCCTGCATGGCAATGAGGTGGGCCCCGGGCGCTCGCGTGGTGGTGAGGTGGCGCCTGGGTGAGGTGGCACCTGCGTGGCAGTGAGGTGGGCCCTAGGCGCTCACGTGGTGGTGACGTGGCGCCTGGGTGAGGTGGCACCTGCATGGCAGTGAGGTGGGCCCCGGGCGCTCACGTGGTGGTGAGGTGGCGCCTGGGTGAGGTGGCGCCTGCGTGGCAGTGAGGTGGGCCCCTGGCGCTCGCGTGGTGGTGAGGTGGCGCTCGCGTGGCGATGGGTGGGCCCCCGGCGCTCACGTGGTGGTGACGTGGCGCCCGGGTGTGGTGGCGCTGCGTGGCGGTGAGGTGGGCCCCCGGCGCTCACGTGGTGGTGACGTGGCGCTCGGGTGAGGTGGCGCTGCGTGGCCGTGTGGTGGGCCCTGGGCGCTCACGTGGTGGTGAGGTGGCACCTGGGTGAGGTGGTGCCTGCGTGGCAGTGTGGTGGGCCCGGGGCGCTCACGTGGTGGTGATATGGCGCCTGGGTGAGGTGGCGCCTGCGTGGCAGTGAGGTGGGTCCCGGGCGCTCACGTGATGCTGACGTGGCGCTTGGGTGAGGTGGCGCCTACGTGGCAGTAAGGTGGGCCCCTGGCGCTCGCGTGGTGGTGAGGTGGCGCCTGCGTGGCAGTAAGGTGGGCCCTTGGCGCTCGCGTGGTGGTGAGGTGGCGCATGGGTGAGTTGGCGCCTGCGTGGCAGTGAGGTGGGCCCCCCGGCGCTCACGTGGTGGCGACGTGGCGCCCGGGTGAGGTGGCGCTGCGTGGCGGTGTGGTGGGCCGGGGCGCTCACGTGGTGGTGACGTGGCGCTCGCGTGGCGGTGTGGTGGGCCCCGAGCGCTCACGTGGTGGTGATGTGGCGCCCGGGTGAGGTGGCGCTGCGTGGCGATGGGTGGGCCCCCGGCGCTCGCGTGGTGGTGATGTGGCGCCCGGGTGAGGTGGCTCTGCGCGTGGCGGTGTGGGTGGGTCCTAGGTGCTTTGGTGAGGTGGGTCGTTTTTTAGGGATCGCGACGAATCTGCTAAAACGTCACGGTGTTGTGGGCCGTATTGCGATGAATTTAACAAATCGTCGTGATGGTTTGGGCTTCAATATCCATCGATGCACGTCCGTGACGAAAAATATGAATACGTCGTAGAATCGTGACAAACTAAACAAATCGTCGCAGTGTTTGTGACGAAAAAAAGGAATACGTCATAGAATCGTGACGAATTTAACAAATCGTCGCAGTGTTTTGGGCTTCAATGCACATCCGTGACGAAAAAAGGAATACGTCGTAGAATCGCGACGAATTAAAGAAATCGTCGCAGTGTTTTGGGCTGCAATGCACATTCGTGACGTTTCTGAAAACGTCGCGGAGAATGCGTCACAGATTAAATAGTTTCTTGTAGTGTACTTTAATTCTGATGGCCACGTAATGTCAGTGGGAATTGCATCGCAGTGGTTTATAATGTAGTGATAACTAGACTGTCTTATGCTTTGTTGTGAGTGTTAATTGTTTCACTACTATCATATATATTGTTTTTGTTGGTTTCATGATGTGTTGTGAGTGTTGTTTCACTACTGTCATATATAATGTCATCACCATTGCTTTATCCACTTATTGCATGTACACATGCAACACACAATCCATCGCTGCTCAAGTTGGACAAGCAAGCAGTTGAAGGAATTTATTCTCTGCTTTGATATATAAGCATATTTTTGTGTCCCTGTCAAAATGGTTAGCACCTACCCTGTATGCTAATTAAGTAAAATATGAACTGTGTGTCATGTGCGGCCGCGTCTACACACGACGGCGGCGTGCGCGCGACGTGCGCATGGCGGCAGAGCGCGCCGAGCGCATGCGCCAGGAAGGGGCAGGCGAGAGTGGCTGAGATGGAAGGATAAAGATTTAATTAGTTAATTTCTATATTTAGCCCTTTAATTTAGGAAGGAATTGTTAGCCAAGGGCTTTCTATATCTCCTGTACCGCACGTTGGTTGAACCAAGCAAGAGTTGTTCCATCTAATCTCCTTCCCCTTCCCTAAGCCGTGCGCCTGTGGGCATAACCCGGCAAGCGTGTGCGGCGTGGGGGCATAACCCCACCGTGGTTACCACGGAGCGCGAGTACGAGCTCCGGAGTCGAGGTCCTGCGTCCCTGTCGCCTAACACCCTTGACACTGTGTATGTCTATGTTGATTTTATTTACGACTGTATCAGCTATTTGCCTACCAGAGAAAACGAATTTATCTAATAAGAATTTTGTTTAGATTTTCAGTCTTGCTTATGTTGCTCTACTGACAAACCTGACATATCATCTCTACAGTCTCCCACAACAACAAACTCCTCTACCTCCAGTGCATCATCACAGCCCATCGTCGGTGAACCTTCTTCACAGGGTCACTCAGCACAGACTACTGTGAGTAATACTCGATCCCGCGGGTCAAGGGCACAAACCAAATGGCCAGAAGAAAAGTTGACTGCAACTGGACTTGATGCCAATTTTTGGCCTACCCCAGATTCTGTGAGGGATAGATTTGTAATGGTCTGTGGTCTCATTGCTTGAGAGATGGTGTCAATCAACAAGGCGGTTGATGATCTATCAACAATTGAGAAGGGCCATCTGTTCACAGTTTTAGAGGAAAATCTAGATTACCCAGCAAATCTGGAAGAATCTGTTCGTAAGAAGGTAATTAAGGCAGCTATATCACAGATTGGAACCTTGCAACGGCGGTTCAAGGCCCATTTAAGAAAAAATATGTGAGTGAAGAGGAGACTCCCTTTGTGAAGCATGCCTTATTGCAGCACGAACACTAGGACATGTTTATGCAGAAAACCAATTCTCCTTCATTTCAGCAATTGAGTCAGGAGATGAAACAAAAGAGAGCATTGCATAATAAGCCACACAAGACGGGTAGAAAAGGTTATTGTGGTAACAGGAAAGAGTGGGAGGAGGAGGATGCAAAGCTAGCTGCAGAAGGAAAACAGAACACTTGGGACCAATTTTCTGGACGTTCGAGACATTATCTGCAGGCAAGGGTAGGGAAGAAGTAGAAGAATACTAGTGAAGGAAGCGGGGGCATAACATTCAGTAACCCTGCGGTGGTGGGGGTAGCAGATAGTGTGAAAACACTAGCAGCTCAGGGTAGCGATGGTTCATTCTCTGGATTAGGGAGGATGATATCCTCACCACAACACTTGAGACTCCAGAGCATCGAGGTCGGGTCTGAGGCATGTCTAGTTCACTTGGCTGGGGTAAAGGGTTTGGTGAAGAGTTCACTAGAATGTACAGGAAGAAGAGGAACAAGAGGTCTGATGCTCATGATGTGATGGACAAAACATTTAAATCAATTGTCCATGCTCTAAGACTACCACGCATCAACATACTGAAAAATGCACTTCTTCCTTCCCAATTACCATCGCATGTTAGTAGCAGCGAGGAAGAAGATATGGATGGCATTGAGGAAGAAGATGGGCATGAACATGAGGAAGAACATGCGCATGACAGTGAGGAAGATCACAGAGAGCAAGATCATTGGAATGCCAACGGTGACGAAGCGAATGAAGTGCACAGTGATAGTAGATCACCTATGCTGGACACAATAGATAAGCTGACAGAGCCAACCCCGTGCAGCCTTTTGGATGGCACCGTGGAGCTAGCACTAGCGAAAGTATTTCCATTTCAAAAGGCTTGCCATTCAGTACCGGTGTAGGATGGGTATGTTGTGGTGCAACCTACTTATGTGTGGGCCAATTCGGGTCAATACCCTCTGCCTGTACCAATTGATGGGGGTGACGTAGCAACCCTAGTTGAGGCTCTCGTTCAAAGGATCCAATGGCCAAAGGACATGATCATTATACCACCCATGACGAGATATCCCAACCCTGAAGCCGCAACAGGTAGCAGGGGTACAACATCAGATGGAGGTGCTGCAGCTCAGTGTCAGCAAAAGAAGACTCAACAGTAGCAGCAAATCAGCAAAACTACGCAGCAGGAGCGTCGACAACAACCAGAGGAGGAGCCCAGGCAAACTCCACCTAAGCAGCTGCTGCAACTTGAGGATAATCAATAGACGAAACAGCAGCCTCTCCAGCAGTAGGAGCGTCGACAACATCAGGAGGAGCCCAGGCAAACTATGCCTAAGCAACAGATGCAACATGAGGATAAGCAACAGACGAAACAGCAGCCTCTCCAGCAGCAGGAGGAGGAGCGTAGGCAATCTCCCCCTAAGCAGTAGATGCAACAAGTACAACAGCCTCTGCAATAGGAGGAGCCCAGGCAATATGCACTGCAGAAGAGGAACCAGGCAAGGAAACCTCTATCTAAAGATGAGGTTCTTAAATGTGTTAATGGGACAGAACAAGACCGATCAAAATACAAGCCTAGTGCACCTATGTTGTCAGAAGCAAATGTAAAGGCTGCTGGAACAAATTGTGCCAAGTTGCATGCTCATGTCATGGAACACAGTAAGGATAAACATGCCTTTCCATCAAAGGTGGATCAAGACTACTTTAAAGGTGGTTGTGGTTCTTTAATGTTAAACACTGAATTCAGTAGCATGTATAACCTTGTAACCCTGGCTTCTCTGGATGTTACCTTCATGAGGTTGTGGACATTGTAAGTCCTTTAGAACCTAAAAAGATATTTCTTTAATTTTGACCGCAAAGTTCATGCATTTTAACAATTTGATTTTTTATAGGAAAATGATGGACAAGGCAGTGGAGAAGCAGATCAGTGTTGGGTTTTAAGATTCAGATTTGTTTACTTCAACAAATATTTCTCAGCGTTCTCAGCAAGTTGGCAAAGCAATCTCAAATGCAAGGATGAACAACTACTACGTGGTGGGTGCCTACTGCACTAGCCACTCGGTAACAGTGATCATCTGTATGAAGTTCAAAGAGGTTTGGTATCTAGATTCTGCTAAACAACATCCCCCGCTAAAGTTCCCAGACCTCCAACCTATTTTGAACTGGTCAGTTTCTTGTAGGTTTTGTTCACAAATATTCATTCTCTTAGTGTTTCTAATTGGTATTGTTGACCATGCAGGGCCTTTGGTACAATATTTTTTGTTCACAAAAATTCAATCTCTTAGTGTTTCTAATTGGTATTACTGATCATGCAGGGCCTTTGGTGATGCACGGGACAGAGTGACAAAAGGAAAGAAAAAAAGCCAAAAGCCACACTCAAGCACAAAACAAATCTCGTTGTAAGACCGAGGTTTTTTATGGTCCCTTCTTACCTATTTGGTACTGCATTAACTTGTGATTTTGGTACCTCGATGCAGTGTGCTCAGAAGCCACGAGGTCCTCTTTATGTGGATTCCATGTGGCATTCCATATGTTAAGACTACTCGATGACATACCTGACATCAAGAAGGTTGTTGTAAGTAGATAATAATGCTCAACCTTGTCTCTGCTCATATTATCCATCTGATTTTAGAAACTGATTTCTACTTGTATTTTGCAGGATTTCAAATATGCTGTAGATATTTCCACAGAAGATCTAAAGTGTGTCCGAGAGATGATGTGCGAGTACATTCTTAAGGAAACTATCAACAGAAAGGGCAACTTCTACAGTGGTGCACCGTGAGTTTATTGTAACCAGAAACTTGAAACTCATTTAGTCTTTTTTAGTCAGGTGTTGTTGCCTGAGAAACCTACTTTGGTTGGGGTCAGATACTGCGTGGTTCATAAAACTTAAAACTTGATGTGATCCTAGCTTGTATATAAATGTGATCTTGCTTGTCTATAAATGTGATCTTGCTTTGCCTATATCTGTGATGTGAGAATGTGTTTGTGATGTCTCCTTGCTGTGGTGGCTGCTATATCCTGGATGGTTCCAGGATGCAGCCCCTGATGGCTACCAAATCCTGGCTGGCTCCAGGATGCAACCGTCAAGTGGGAAGGTTACTGTAGGGGTGGTCTACATATCTGTAACGAGCATAAATTAAAGCTCGTTACAAATATTGATCAGTGAGTAATGGGCTTTATTTGGAAAGACCATTACAAACATTCCCAAAATGTAACGGGCAGTGTAAAAGCCCATTACCAGTCTTGATTCGGTGGGCCCCAGGACCTGGCCCGTTCATCAAGATATAGGAGACGCAGGTTGAAAGCAAGCGACTCCTTTAATAGAGAGAAAGCAGACGCGTGTAGAAATAGACACATCTCATTTCGTCGAGATAGAGGAGACGCAGGTTCACGGAACGCGTCTCTGATGTTAATTTTACAGTAACGGGCTCTGTTTTCATGCCCGTTACCAAAGTTCCCTATGGACCCAAAGAAACAGCCATTTCACGTGACCGGTGACTAGTTGTGGTAACAGTCGTTGTTTGATGCCCGTTACAAATCCTATATGTACTAAGACGCGCGTGAAATAGACGTGTCTCAGTTTGTCAAGACAGTGGAGATGTGGGTGCACAGCAGGCGTCTCCGATATTGAGCTACTGTAACAGGCTTTGCTTTGGTGCCCGTTACGAAAGTTCCCTGTGGGCCCAGAGAAACAGTCATTTCATATGACCGGTGGCTAGTTGTGGTAACGATCATTGTTTAATGTCCGTTACGAATATGTCTTATCAGTAACGGGCATCTACCTGTTACCTTTCTTGGCTTATTTGTAACACTTGATCGGTAACGAGCGCATTGTCCGTTACCAAAGGCGATCTACGCCCGTTACCAAAGCTAGTTTTTAACATAGTGTAGTGACTTCCAGTGAGGGGCAAGCATATTGGAAGGGGAGAGGGGTGGCAGTGGAAGAAAAGCGGTGGAGCTGACTAATAGCAGTGGCAGAGGCAGAGCAGGGAGGAGAGCCATGGGTGCAACACCAGAGGATAAGGGCGGATGGAAGGAAGATGGATTCATAATTATTATAAATTTCTGGTCAGACTCCAGTATCACTGTAGAACAATAGGAAAATTCGGTAATGACAATTTCACTGCCAGCTTGAACCCACAAAACTAGCATTATTGTTATTTTATATCATATTACTTTTGCTATGTATCTAGACGTAATATATTACTAGATAGATATTAAAAATGATATAATTAGAAATGCAAAAATTAATATTAAATTTGTTTGGAGGGAGCAACGATAATGTAAAAGAATCTTAGTGGAGGTTGTGTTGATGTCTGGGAGGACAGAAAAAAGAAAATTGTTATGATACGAGACACGAGAAATATCAAGGTTGTATCCTCCAAAAAGAGAAACATGAAACCAAGAAAAAGAGTCAAAGTTAATTCGATGTACATGTACTACATTTTGTGAGGAAACTTCTTCCTAACACCACAATGTGGGAGGATTTAAGGCAGCTTAGTGGGCAGTTCATTAATCTACAGTGCACTGCATCGTTGACTAAAATATTTTAGGCATTCGGCGGCTTAGTTATGTTTATGGCGGCTTACTGCTTCGACATGGTCAAATCCACACAGCAGGACGCACATGCAACGAACGGAACAGGATGTTACTCGAGTACAGTTTTCCTTATTTTTGAATCCGTATATGTTAGGAAGTTAGGATATCTACTGTATTTTACTGCATTGGGCTTCTATATAAGTCCCTAGCATCCTCTTCATGGACTCAGACCAACAATACACACTCTCCCGTCTCCAGCTCCCTGCTAGCTTCATTCTCGCTCACACACAACATCTACATACAGTAGCAACAGCCATGGCGCCCTACATCGCCAACAAGAAACCTTTTGACGTGATGGCACTTATTCTGCTCGCTGTCCTCGCCATAGCAAACTGCATCTGCTGCACGATCGCTGTGCGGGATGTTCCCAGCAGCGGCTCTGTCGCAGAGGCTGCTATGATGCTGAGGTTTGAGAAGTGGATAACGGAGCACGGTCGCATCTACAAGGACGCAGCCGAGAAAGCACGAAGGTTCCAGGTATTCATGGCGAATGCCATTTTTGTTGACAGTTCCAATTCTGCAGGTGGCAAAAAGTATCACCTGGCTATCAATAGGTTTGCCGACATGACTCATGACGAGTTCATGGCGAGGTACACCGGGTACAAGGCAACGCCGTCTACGGGCATGAAGATGCCTGGTTTCCAGTACAGGAATGTTACTCTGTCAGAGCCCCAGCAGGCACAGGTTGACTGGAGGCAGAAAGGTGCAGTCACCGGTGTCAAGAATCAAGAAGATTGTGGTGAGCGACCATAATGAAATTCTATTTTGATCACATGTACGTTGAATATAACATAACGTTACTCAGGAAGGATTTAATTTGCAGGTTGTTGTTGGGCGTTCTCCGCAGTTGCAGCCATCGAAGGCATCCACCAGATCAAGACCGGCGACTTGGTTTCCCTGTCGGAGCAGCAATTACTGGACTGTTCCACCAACGGGAATTACGGCTGCAACGGCGGAAATATGGACAACGCCTTCGAGTACATCATCAACAATGGTGGCATCACCACCGGTGACGCCTACCAGTACACTGCTATCCAGGACATGTGCCAGTCCGTCCAGTCGGCGGTCACGATCAGTGGCTACCAGGACGTGCCCCGCTACGACGAGGAAGCGCTCGCAGTGGCTGTTTCCAACCAGCCCGTGTCCGTTGGCGTCGATGCTAACAACTTTCAGTTCTACGACGGCGGTGTGATGACCGCAGACAGCTGTGGCACGGACTTGAACCATGCGGTGACGATAGTAGGGTACGGCACCGCAGAAGATGGCAGCCTGTATTGGCTGATCAAGAACAGTTGGGGGGAGACCTGGGGAGAGGGAGGGTATCTGAGGCTTGAGAGGGGTTTCAACACTTGTGGGGTTGCAATGCTAGCCTCCTATCCAGTGGCGTGAAGTCGCAAAACAATGAGCGCAATCTATATCCGTGAAGCCATATGCACAAATCAGGCTGGAATAATGCATGCAAATAAATTGGGTTTTTAGTGTAAGGTAAACTTGAAGATCAATAATTTATGTGGAGTTTTCAGGAGCCTCATATGTAGTAGTCGACATACACATGTAAGATTGTTCTTTGTTTTTTTATCAATCAAATTAAGTGCGTTCTGAGACTACGTTTTTTTAATTAGAATAATAAAGGCACGTACAACGGCCATCTAGGAGCCCTGTGAGCCGACATTTTTTAAAAAACGTCCTCCCGTCAACCAAACGACCGGCACACTGTCCTTTCGTTAGACAACGGCCATGACTCGACGACTCGTTGACGGCGAAGCCTCGATCCCTGCGGCTAGGTGGTTTTTGGTGCGAAAATCTTTGGGACAGCAGCGTGCACATTCTTCCCCAATCTTTCTCCTGGCCATGCTCTGCCCTTCCAAGATAATCCCCTCTGCTCTCGACCTTGCGGCATACCCTAGCTCTAGCAACAACCACCCGGCTGTTGTGGCGGCGCGAGATATGCTGAAAGGCAGATGCATCTCGGCAGCGGAGAGCTGTCGGCGGGGCGAAAATCACTAGATAGGGACACGCATTTCTGCCAGGCCATAAAATTGAAATGAAAACAATCTCTCTCTCCTACACTATGAAGGTATTTTTCTTCACCGGATTCGAGGGATTGTGCATGCGGCAATATGCTAAGAAAGGAATATCCTCCGCCTCACCCGTTAAGTCAACTAGCGGAACAAATGATCCCTTCTTTCCTATCGGAAGTGAGATCTAGCTCCTTGAATCATAGAGTTCGGACTCCCTGGAACATATTTAGCAGATTCCTACCCAACGGATCTGCCATGGCAAAAAAGAGCTTTCTATGACCTCTAAGACAGAGCAAGACGGATAGGCAGAGCTAGA
The DNA here is from genome assembly GCA_947561735.1 of Cenchrus americanus. NCBI lineage: Eukaryota > Viridiplantae > Streptophyta > Magnoliopsida > Poales > Poaceae > Cenchrus > Cenchrus americanus. The sequence goes on from OX387242.1 coordinate 199,202,246, forward strand.
GCTCTTAAAGTCTACCCTGGCTAGCTTCTTCATTCTTCGATCAGGGGAGGGCTTCTTCCCTTATATACGATGACATAGATAGATCCTCCTTCTTTGATCCATTCATTGATAAAGTTGGGGGCAATTTACCTTTAGAATCGACAGTAGAGTTGGTTTGACCTTGCTTTCTCAATCTTTCTCTGATCCTAGCCGTGTAGTAGATCCGGCTTTATTCAGTTAAAATGAAGTGTGTGTGGCCGTCGTATCTGCTCGCCCCATTCTTCATTCATCCATTTAGGTCAGAATGGACCCAGGGAACCTGGCTCGGGAACAGCCCTGAAAAAACACAGTATGAGAGTCCAATCTCTTAAATATAGCATTTGATCTCCTAACCTAACCCAAACTAACCTAACCTAAGTAGTAGTAGTGGAAGGCTTAGTATCTGACTTGATCCATTAGAGTCAGAACACACAGTAGATCCAGAGTCCACACCTTGCTGTGGATTGGGGAGAGAGCAGCTACGCGAAGCGAGGCGTTCGTGTGATTATGGAGGAACTGTAGTACTCGCCCCAAAATGCAAGCCGGGATAGATACTTAAAGAAAGGGGGAGCGGTGGGCCTTCAAAAAGGAGCGAGGGAGTGATGGGCAACCTTAGACTATATGTTGCTCGTGAGCCGCCAAGTACTAGTCTCGCAACAGTACTGGCGTTAAAAGATCGGTCCTTCACTTGCGGATCGTTCGCGAGTCAAACTCGCTCTCTTGCCACGCCTTTGACTCACGAACTCGAGTCGGACTCATTCACTGCTGACTGAGGATCGTTCGTTCTTCACTCTCTTGCTATTACCCACAGGGAGTGCAGCAACCGACAGTGCATATTATCATATAGAAGGAAGCGAAGCGTAGCGATTCGCAGTATCGGAAAAGTGCCGCTAACCGCTAGGCAATAGAGTCCGCTTACGGGGTGGGGCGCAAGTAAGCGTAGAGAATAACATAGAGTTGCCCCTACCTGCCAGCGCTGATAGATAGAGCTAGGGCGAGCGCAGGGATGGATGTCTGAGCGGTTGAAAGAGTCGGTCTTGAAAACTGAAGTATTGATAGGAATACCGGGGGTTCGAATCCCTCTCCATCCGCGAGGGCATAAGTTCTCTCTTGCCTTATCTATAGATAAGAACGAATCGCCACGACTCGACGTATATGATGGATGGAATGGGTAGAAGGTTTACGTTATTGTGTGTTGATTTAGTTAGGACTTTGTCTCCCTTTCGTTATCTTCCGCTCCGAGTGGATGACCTGTGGGAGCTAAGTCGAAGATCTCGGTGTCGCCGTGAGTGGTTGATAAACAGCGACTGCTGCTTGATTTAAGGAGTCCTAACCCTATGAAGCTTAACAGATAGAGAATCAAGTATTCAGGTGGCAGAGTTATTAGCTACATAAGCGCTCAAATTCCTGAATACTTATTTGTAAGGAATCGGATGCTCGTTAGCCTAAGAGGGGGAGGGGGTGAATTAGGCAACTTAAAACCTTAACCTATGGCTTCACTATTTTTGCACAAAGGTAAACTAGAACATACTATCTATATGTGCAACTAGGGATGTTCTAGTGTGAAACTCCCATCACAAAACAAGGTTTGCAACCTAAAGCCAATCCTAGCATGATACTAGTCTAGGAAAGTAAAGGCAAGCAAAGATTGCAATAGAGTAAATGCGGAAACGTAAAGGGGATGAGAGGAAGCAAACTCTTGACACGCGATTTATCACGTGGTATCGGTAGGCACTAAGCCACCCCTAGTCCACGTTGTTGAAGCACTCACACAAGAGTATTGCTTCTCGGTCACCAAGTCTATCCCAAGAGCACCACTTGACTCGCCACAAAGGCTAGCCACTTAGGCACTTGCCAAGCTTTCTTGGTCACCTTGATGCCGCCTCCACTAAGGAGCTTCTCCCCTAAGGAAGGGGGTCTCCACGTCCCCCGCACAAAGTGTCCTCGCCGCTCCACACCAAGCCGGAGGGTCGATGACGATTGCCGGTGAGCCACTTGGGCCCCAAGGCTTCCGGCGAACCTTGTACAACTTGATTCACTCAAGAATCACCTCAAAAGGTTAGCACAACTTTGCACTCACTTAGCTCTAAGCTAAGCCTAACATAAAGCACATACACTAAGCATATGCAAGTCGAAGGATGAGCAATTTAGCACTTGGATGGATTGGATATGATCTTCAATGTGTCTTGAACTCCTCTGCAGTTCCACACAATCCAGCAACCTCAAATGAGTGAGTGGAGGGGGTATAAATAGCCCAAGGCATCAAACTAGCCGTTGGCTAACGGCCATAGAAAAAGATAGTGTCGGATGAACCGATGCTTACTTTTTCCAGGCGTCGGTTCATCCGATGCCCCTCCCACGTCACATAGCCATTGAGATTCTCTGACACAACTGCTCCGACGCTATGCACCGACGGTGCGTCGGATCATCCGGTGTTGAAGACCCCGCGACCAAGTCGCCTCTATTAGCTTTCACGTGACCGTGGGATAGACCGACGCTTCACCTTGACAAAGGCGTCGGATCATCCGGTGCTGAAGGCTTCGTCTTGGCGCACCTCTGTCTTGATTCAAACTGAGCGTCGAATAGACCGACAGTGTCCCCACTCAGACCGTCGGATCATCCGGTGCTACTGTCTTCGCTGCTCTTCCTCTGCAACTTGTCCGACACATCTAGAAATTGGACCGTCGGTTCATCCGACGGTGCCTAGGGTTTCAACCAGTGTACCAACTCGTCCGACGATTGCACCGACACTTGCTATTTGGGTACCGTCGGTTCATCCGACGGTGTCTTTTTCCTTCTTTTTCTTCGCGTCTTCAACTTGGATTTTTGCTTCAACTTTACATACTTAACATACTTAACATGCCATTACTTTTAGCCTCCAAATATATACTAAGTCCTCAAATTTGCTGTAAGTAACCTAACATGTCCATGTTATGTTAACTTGTGGTATGACATGTTAGCTTGGGCATGGTATGTTAACATGTGGTAACATCCATGGGACCTAGGAATGCCTACAAAGACATGCTAGAGAATGTGGTTAGTCGCATTACTTGTGTTAGCATGAATCACCAAAATCAACTCGAACAAATGGCAAATGGGGCCATGTTCGCTACAATCTCCCCCTTTTTGGTGATTTATGACAACACAAGCAAAGCAAGCATAAGTTTGCAAAAGTTGACAACACAAGCCACTTACACTTGCATTTAGAGATGTTAGATCACATTGAGAGTGAAATAGCATTCTCTTGGAATGAAACACCGCACCGGAACGCGTCGCCAAGGGACTACATAAGATAAGCTTGAAAAAATATTAGTCCCATAACCAAACCATAGGATGAGCTCCCCCTAAATGTGTGCATTTAGTGTTTGTATCACCAACCAAATGTATGCACATTGTTTATGACAACAAAAGGGAAGCTAACCCTATAGCTTGCTCATGATGCAAAGAGATATATATGAAAACATGCACCATTAAAGAACAAGTGTAGCTTTCCTACACACTAATCAGACCATGTAAGTTGCTCATTGGTTAGCACATGACACAAGCAACCTACCATATGTAAATATTGCAACAAATGCAACCTAAACAAGGCAATGTAGCTACAATGATACATGAGATCGGTTCAAGTTTCCATTACCTCAACCGGGGAACTTGGGCAACACATGTCCAACTTGCAAGCTTGGCTTCTAGGCATGAATTTCCACAACTTCTTTGTGTCAAGCCTCCCAAGTCCCCACCCTCAAGGCCTTGAAGTGTCCTTCGGAACCCAAACCATTTGAGGCCCCTTCATGTTGATGATGACTTCCTTGGGCACCCAAATGGGTTGGTTCCAACCCCGCTCCTCCTTCATCTTCCCCACCTTGGGTGCAACCACCTTGCCATTAGCCTTCTTCTTGATGACGTAGGTGTTGCTCTTGGTCTTGTTCTTGCGGTTGGGCTTGGTGTAGATGAGGGAGCTCTTTATGGTGGGGTTCAACTTCTTTCTTGCGCCCTTGTCCATCTTCTTGACAAATTGAGGGCATTTGTAGAACTTGTGCCCTTCTCGATGACACTTGTAGCAAGTCACGGTTTCACCCTTCTCAAGCTTCTTCACCATGGGATCACAGTTATCTTGAAAAGGTTGGACTTTGCTCTTCATGTCTTGAGAGATGTCCACTTGTTCCTCATTGTTCTTTCCCTTGCCCATCAAGTTTGTCAACCTCTCTCGGAGCCATTTCACTTCTTGCTTAAGCTCATCATTCTTCTTGCCTATGAGGGAATCACATGTTTCTACAACAACATTCTCATTGCAAGATGGTAAGCAAGATTCATCAATTAAATCAATACAAGAAGTTGAAGCATCTACCTTGGAGATAGGAATTGCACAAGGGATATATGATTCATCAAGCTCAAAGGAATTACTTGTTTTAGTCTCTTTGCTCTCAAGCTTAGATTTTAACTCATCACACTCCTTGCTAAGCAATTTGAATTTGCACAACAATTGTTCATAATTTGTAGCAAGGGTTGCACTAAGATCATTGAGAGCATTGAGTTATTTAATTTCATTAGCTTGTTTCTCAAGCATTCCTTTTTGCTCATGGACTACCTCAACAAGATCATCGAGAGAGGTGGTGTCGGATTCATCATCACTTACATTGCTCTCCATACCTTTGGACATTAGGCACATGTGTAGTGATGATGAAGGACCTTGCATGAAGCGGGTGGTGAAGTTCTTTCTTGATTCATCACTTGAGCTAGAAGAACTTGATTCTGCACCACTTCTCCACTCACGGACGGCGATACTTGCTTCTTGCTTTGGTCTCCTCTCCTTGACCACCTTATTCTTGGGCTTGTGCTCGATCTTGGTCAACTTGATGTGTTGATGATGACGCCCTTCTCTCAAGTGGACGTTGTAGCCGTACATGTTGACTTTATTCACATACTTGAAGATCTTCTTCATGTACTCGGCCGCCATGGATTCAACCTCTTCATCACTTGAGGAATCTCCATCGTCACCATCATCACCATCATCCTTTGTAAGGAATCGGATGCTTGTTAGCCTAAGAGGGGGAGGGGGTGAATTAGGCAACTTAAAACCTTAACCTATGGCTTCGCTAATTTTGCACAAAGGTAAACTAGAACATACTATCTATATGTGCAACTAGGTTGATCTAGTGTGAAACTCCCATCCCAAAAGAGGGTTTGCAACCTATAGCCAATCCTAGCATGATACTACTCTAGGAAAGTAGAGGCAAACAAAGATGGCAATAGAGTAAATGCGGAAACGTAAAGGGGATGAGTGGAAGCAAACTCTTGACACACGATTTGTGGTATCGGTAGGCACTAAGCCACCCCTATTCCACGTTGTTGAAGCACTCATACAAGAGTATTGCTTCCCGGTCACCAAGTCTCTCCCAAGAGCAACACTTGACTCGCCACAAAGGCTAGCCACTTAGACACTTGTCAAGCTCCATTGGTCACCTTGATGCCGCCTCCACTAAGGAGCTTCTCCACCAAGGAAGGGGGTCTCCACCTCCCCCGCACAAAGTGTCCTCGCCACTCCACACCAAGCCGGAGGGTCGATGACGATTGCCGGTGAGCCACTTAGGCCCCAAGGCTTCTGGCGAACCATGTACAACTGGATTCAGTCAAGAATCACCTCACAAGGTTGGCACAACCTTGCACTCACTCAGCTCTAAGCTAAGCCTAGCACTAAGCACATACACAAAGTATATGCAAGTCTAAGGATGAGCAATAAGCACTTGGATGGATTGGATGTGATTTTGAATGTGTCTTGAACTCTTCTGCACTTCCACTCAATTCAGCAACCTCAAATGGGTGAGTGGAGGGGTATAAATAGCCCAAGGCATCAAATGAGTTGTTGGCTAAAAGCTGCTGAAAAAGGTACCGTCGGATGATCCGACGCTATGCTTTTCCAGGGTGTCGGTTCATCCGGTGCCCCTCCCACGTCACGTAGTGTGACAACCCGCCCAGGAAAATATCGTACTATCGCCTAAGACCGATCCACTTTGGTCGTTAAGCAATAGTAAAGTATCATCCTGTCGTTAGTTGCCGGGTTAACGCCTGGTAAATCACTCGGAATTCAAACAGAGGATCGACATATGCATTAAAACTCACGCGAAGGTGAGTCCAGAGTACAACACGAGTTAACAAAATTTATTACAAACCATTGTTCATGACATGGAGTAACGGTTCAGAGGTTGAAAACAGCGGAAATAAAATAAACTAGCACAACGGTAGACATCACAGGAGGCCATGCGTGATGTCATCACTTGTCGTCACCCTTCCGGTCAACAACACCTGCAACCACAGTTTTAAAGCAAGGCTGAGTATACTAATACTCAGCAAAACTTAACCGTCGAGTGATAACTACATCACCAAACTCTAGACATGGAAGGCTTTTGGCTGGTGGAGTTTCTTTTGCTGAACAGCTACTAAGAGTAGATCCTTACTTTCAATCTTTTAGCACAAGTTCTAGTTGATTACCATTTCTAAATGTGCCATCTAATTCAATCAAGAATTGGGCAAGCAATTAATTCGTACAACAATATTCCTCGAGTTCCATCATTATGGGATATCATGGCCAGTTGATTAAGCAGTCTCGGATAACGGTGAGAGGCCGACAATCGATTGATTTAAACCTTGCAAGGTGGATCTAAACACACGGAAGAATGCATACCCCCAGGGTATACACCGACCAGGCGGTTCCCGTCGATCTTCAGCTCGGGAGCGGAACCTACATTCCTTGGTACAAGGATTACTGGATCGCTCCCACACGAACGTCCAGACTTATGCAGGTACCACACTGTTGCAAGCAGGGGGACACAAGTGCCCCAGGTGTAGTAGGGAAAGGTTCCCTTACCGCGTCAATCGGGTACTAGGCTTACCGGTCCCATACCCGACATATGTTTAGTACGTTCAAAAGCTTACCCACGAAAGCCACTGGACCGGAGCCCACATAAGCAATCCACTTATAATATCTTATGATTCCAACATAAGAACCTATTCTCGCGAGTGACGAACATCACTCGACTTCTACCGGGTCCTATAGCATAGCAGCTATCGACCTAGCATACTAGTAAAAGGACATAGGTACCTAGGGATCATGCATCTAGGGTTTCAAATCAACTCCTGGAACGTAAATGTACAAACATGGCAAACATAATTGCATAATTTTAAAAGACGGGGTTAATGATCTGGGGCTTGCCTTCGATGGCAAGGTTGGCCTTGGGCCCTTCTGGACTTTGGTCCAGGTCTTTCTCTCCAACGACGTGGTGCACGTCTTCGTCAGCTCCTCCGTCTCCTCCGTCCGGCACACGCGTACAGCTACCGTTCGGGAGATCTACACGAGGATGCAAATGCAAGATTTATTTGACGATTTTAATTTAATTAATCACAAACAATAAATGACAACTATAGGGTGCATTAGTTGGACACATTCACCTAGATAAGAATACATTTAGCATACTCTTCCAAAAAGGAAAAGTATGCAATTCTTTATTAGATATTCTTTTTGATAGTGACTGCGTACATATATATATATATATATATATATATATATATATATATATATATATATATATATATATATATATATATATATATATATATATATATATATATATATATATATATATAAATCATTTAATTCAACTTAACAAACAGCAGTGAGTGGGTATATTGAACCTTTTAAAATGATTTACAACCACTCACAAGGATATTTAAGATGGGTTGGTGATTTTTCCCATTTGATGACTATTAAGCCCTTAATTACTTCCAATGCTTTAATTCATGAAGTTAATTAATAAAATTCAGTGGAAGGGTGTATTAACCACTAAACACCTATAACAAACTATTGAACACACATGCAAGCTTTGGATAGCTAGAAATTAATTCTTTTTGAAAAAGACAAAAGCTAGCTAGAAGGACAAGGTAAATGCACACAAAAATAAATACTCAACGAAATGATCCAAACTTTCTCACACATGTTATATGGTTCAAAACTAGCCTAGTGGTGCAGCACATACACCTAGAACTATTATGGAACTTGAGTTATGTATTTTCAAAGAAAAATAAGCATAATTCAAGAATAAATATTTCTGCTAACTATAAAATTGTGAATAATTCACCACAAGTGTGTCTTGACATTAAAAGACAGTGTGCACAAGTTGGTTGCAAAAACCTAATTATTTTTAGCTAGAAACAAATAATTTATGCAGATCTGGAAGAAATGGAAAAACATTTTTATAAAAAGACGTACATCATAACTTTGTGTAAGTTTTGGCATAGGAGCTAGACATGACCTAACACACAACATATCAAAAAATTGGACACAGAGGATTTATAGCTTTTGAGTTATTGCTGATCTAGGGTTTTGACATTTGTATTTTTCATGCAAAAACTGACTGGAATTAGCTCAGGCTAGAATAACAAAAGTTGTAGGATAATTCACAACGGATCCAACAAAATTGGTTGTGCATTTTTCTGATTTTTCTACGATTTTCTACGCAATTTACAAGAAACAGCCAAAGCACTTTTACTATTTGAGTTACCAATTGCAGGGAGGCCCTCAAAAAGAACTCCAGTTTCGCAATGTGGTCCCTGGGTGGACCGGCCGGCGCGGCTCGCCGGAATTGAGCCACTCCGGTGGCGCCCTTGGCCGGGGAATGGGTGGAGGAGGTAGAGGAGGTCACCAACCATCGATTTGAGGCTGAAGATGGGCTGGCCGCGGTGCGCCCCTGCCCGACGGTGCTCCGGTCTGGAGAGGGGGCGGTGGTGCTGGGCAAGTTGTGGAGACCTCGTGGCACAGCTATGGTGCACAGGACGCGGCCAATTACGCTAGAGGAGGGGTGCTCGGGCAGCTGGCGCAGGGCAGGACGACGGCGTGCATCGGCGTCCGCGTCCGGTCGGGGCGCGACCTTTAAAGGCGGCGCGGGCCGGTGCCGGGGGGGGTGTGCCGTCTTCCTCGGGGTGCGCACAAGGCCTTGGCGGGCGCGCCCTCGGCGGGGGGGGCGGACGATGGACCGCGGGGGTCGAGCGCGGCGGCGGTACGGCGAGGTAAATGCGGCTCGCGTTCCAAGGCGGTCGGCGCGGAGGGGAGCGGTGGCTCGCGGCTCGAGACGGTGGCACGGTCTCCGCACGGACGCCGAGGCGATGCGGTGGCCGGCGCGCGGCTTGCGGCGCGCCGGCCGGCCGGCAGAACGCGCCGGTGCGCCGGCGGCGCTCTGGAGCGCGACCGCTCTGGTTTTCAGCTGGTCAACGCGTCTTTGACTGCGCTTTTCTCCAAAAAGTTGAATAGAAGTGCACAAAGTGGTGAATATGAAAGTTGTAGATCTAACTACCCCTACAACTTTCACAAAGGCCGTCTAGTGTTTTTCTCAACGGATTTTGCAGGAATGTCGTGCCAACCTTGAATGTCGGCCTGTTCTGGAAAACAGGAGGTACTGTCGGTTGACCAAGTTTTTCACCCTTTTCTGCTCAAAATTTGAAATGCCAATCCACACAAAAGTTGTGTCCCTCAACAAGATGGACAACTTTCATGAAGGTAGATTTTGAAGTGTTTCGGTGAATTTTGGAGAACGCGGCAAAAGTTCCGGACGACATTCGCCGACGTCAACGGTTAAGCGGGGTTTGACCGTGCCTTTGACCAAGGGTTGGCCACGGGTGCGTGTAGACTTGGTCAAGGGGTTCAATAGGGTTCATTGACGAGGTTTTCGAGGTGATGACCCAGGTTAACCTAGGTTTGACCGATGCCCGGCCGGTTTGACCCGGCTGATCCGGTCATCAGCGTTAATGACGTTAATTAAAACCCTAGGGCGTCACTCGTGGCCGTTGAGGTTCTGTGACACAACTGCCCCGTCGCTATGCTCCGACACTACGTCGGATCATCCGGTGCTGAAGACCTCGCGTCCAGGTCGCCTCTGTTAGCTTCCAACTGACCGTCGGATAGACCGACGCTTCACCTTGACCAAGGCGTCGGATCATCCGGTGCTGAAGGCTTCGTCTTGGCGCGTCTCTGTATGAATTCAAACTGAGCGTCGGATAGACCGACGGGGTCCCCACTCAGACCGCCGGATCACCCGATGCTACTGTCTTCCTTGCCCTTCCTCTGCAACTCATCCGACGCTACTAAATAATGGACCGTCGGTTCATCCGACGGTACCTAGGGTTTGACCCTGTGCACCAACTCGTCCGACGATTGCACCGACGCTTGTATTTGAGGGACCGCCGGTTCATCCGACGGTGTCTTCTCTTTTCCTTTTCTTGCTCGGTTTTGACCCTTGTTTTCTACATTTTTGCATGTAGTTTTCTTGCATCCTTGGGACCTAGAAATGTCTACAAAGATATGCTAAAACAATAAGGTTAGTCCCCATGATCTTGTTGTCATGAATCACCAAAATCAAACTCGAACAAATGGCTTATGAGGCCATGTTCGCTACAATCTCCCCCTTTTTGGTGATTTATGACAACACAACCAAAGCAAGCATAAATTTGCAATAATTGACAGAATTAGAACCACTTACACTTGCTTGGATTCTTACCATCATCCAAACTCCCCCTTGATCAAACTTCCCCCTTTTTGATCTTCATGTTCACATTCTCCCCTTTGGTCTCATATCTTTTAAACCACTTGTAAGCATCCTTGAAACTACTTGTAAGATTAATCCACAAGCTTGCTTTGGTCCCACATTCTCCCCCTTTGGAATAAAATCTCCAAAAAGTCCCAAAGCAAAAGGATCCAAGGAAACTAGCAAGTCCTATCAAGCATAGCTCAAAGGAGAAATGTTAAATGCAAGGGAGAAAGCCGCATGAACCATGATCCATATGTATGATATCGATGAAGATACCACATGTGAGAATTACTAAGGTGGATCACAAGCTCATGAGACTAGCATGATATAACCTAAGCTCCCCCTAAGTGTGTGCACAAAAAGAATACCACTTGCAAGACAAGGGTAGTGAGAAGCAAGTGCACAACTACAAACTTGTAAGACATGGAAGCTTAGAGCGTATCATGCAAGGAGGTAGCTTAAAGGACAAGAGATGAGACAAATGGGTTCTTGTTACATTACCACTTGTAGATATCACTTGTAGTCCTTTGATCATTGCACACCTCCGGGGGATGATCCTCTCCACCTTGTTGGCACCAATTGAGATAAGCCACTTGGAAATGATATCACTAGGTGACACCACTTGAAAGAAGCTTGCATAGAAGACGTTTGGGGTACCACAAGGATTATGAATGTATGAGTACATTGCTTTTCAACTTATATAGACATAAGCTCGCAAGGACATGACTCAATAGCATGAAGCTCATATTGCTATATTCACTCTTTTAGAGATGTTAGATCACATTGAGAGTGAAATAGCATTCTCTTAGAATGAAGCACCGCACCGGAACGCGTCGCTAAGGGACTACATAAGATAAGCTTGAAACAATGTTAGTCCCATAACCAAACCGTAGGATGAGCTCCCCCTAAATGTGTGCATTTAGTGTTTGAATCACCAACCAAATGTATGCACATTGTTTATGACAACAAAAGGGAAGCTTACCCTATAGCTTGCTCATGATGCAAGGAGATGTATATGAAAACATGCACCATGAAAGAACAAGTGTAGCTTTCCTACACACTAATCAAACTATGTATATTGCTCATGGGTTAGCACATGGCACAAGCAACCTACCATATGTAAATATTGCAACAAATGCAACCTAAACAAGGCAATGGAGCTACAATGATACATGAGATGGGTTCTAGATTCCATTACCTCAACCGGGGAACTTGGGCAACACATGTCCAATTTGGAAGCTTGGCTTATAGGCTTGAATCTTCTCGTCTTGATTGTGCCAAGCCTCCCAAGTCCCCGCTCTCAAGGCCTTCAAGCGGCCTTCGGAACCCAAACCATTTGAGGCCCCTTCATATTGGTGATGACTTCCTTAGGCACCCAAATGGGTTCGTTCCAACCCCACTCTTCCTTCATCTTCCCAACCTTGTGTGCAACCACCTTGCCATTATCCTTCTTCTTGATGACGTAGGTGTTGCTCTTGGTTTTGTTCTTGCGGTTGGGCTTGGTGTAGATGAGGGAGCTCTTGATGGTGGGCTTCAATTTCTTCTTTGCGCCCTTGTCCATCTTCTTGACAAATTGAGGGCATTTGTAGAACTTGTGCCCTTCTCCATGACACTTGTAGCAAGTCACGGTTGCACCCTTCTCAAGCTTCTTCACCATGGGATCACGGTTATCTTGAGAAGGTTGGACTTGACTCTTCATGTCTTGAGAGATGTCCACTTGTTCTTCATCGTTCTTGCCCTTACCCATCAAGTTTGCCAACCTCTCTCGGAGCCATTTCACTTCTTGCTTGAGCTCATCATTTTCCTTGCCTATGAGATAATCACATGTTTCTACAACAACATTCTCATGGCAAGATGATGAGCAAGATTCATCAATTAAATCAATGCAAGAAGTTGAAGCATCTACCTTGGAGATAGGAATTGCACAAGGAATAGATGTTTCATCAAGCTCAAAGGAATTGCTTGCTTTGGTCTCATTGCTCTCAAGCTTAGATTTTAGCTCCTCACACTCCTTGCTAAGCAATCTGAATTTGCACAACAAATGTTCATAATTTGTAGCAAGGGTGTCACTAAGATCATTGAGAGCATTGAGTTCTTTAATTTCATTAGCTTGTTTTTCAAGCATTCATTTTTGCTCATGGACTAGCTCAACAAGATCATTGAGAGAGGTGGTGTCGGATTCGTCATCACTTACATTGCTTTCCATACCTTTGGCCATAAGGCACATGTATGATGATGAAGGACCTTGCATGAAGCGGGTGGTGAAGTTCTTTCTTGATTCATCGCTTGAGCTAGAAGAGCTTGATCCACCACTTGTCCACCCACGGACGGCTATTGTTGCTTCTTGCCTAGGTCTCCTCTCCTTGTCCACCTTCTTTTTGGACTTGTGCTTGATCTTGGTGAACTTGATGTGTTGATGATGTCGCCCTTCTCTCAAGTGGACGTTGTAGCCGTACATGCTGACTTTCTTCACCTACTTGAAGATCTTCTTCACATACTCGGCCACCATGGATTCAACCTCTTCATTACTTGAGGAATCTCCATCGTCACCATCATCACCATCATCTTCACTTGAGCTTCCATGAGTAGCCATCCTACTCAACATCTTCTCTTGTCGGGTTGAGAGAGCATGGCTTTTAATTGGAGAGGATGGTTCTTGAGGCTTTTCTTGGGGCACCTTCTTTGACTTGGGCATGAGTTGAAGCTCATGTGCCATGATCTTGCTCAAGATATGCGATGGCTTCAAATCTTCGAGCTTCTTCTCGTAGATGATTGCCTTCACCAAGTCATAATCGGGCTTCCGGAGACTTTGAAGGATCTTGCGGTTGATGTTCAAGTCCGAGATGTCCTTCGCACCTAAAGCATTGATCTCATTAACAAGCACATTTAGGCGTGAGTACATAGATTCGGCATTTTCATTTGCAAGTTGCTTAAACCTATTGAATTCCTCATGGAGACAACCGTAGCGTTCATTAGCAACTTCTTTTGAACCCTCATTTTGCTCCTTGATGGTTTTCCATAGCTCATGAGCATTTTCACAAGTAAAAACTCTATTGAAAACGCCAACATCTAGTGAGGAAAAAATGATACTCTTAGCAATCACATCAAATTGCTTTTCCTTTCTAGTACCATTTTTCATGCCCTCATCGGTGACTCTCCAAACATCGAGGTCCCTTGCTTGGAGATAGGCATCCATGAGAACCTTCCAACGAGGATAACCCGTGCCCTCGAAATGTGGAGCCAAACCTAAGGTATCCACCCCTTTCATTCCTCTATAGAGCAACTCACTAGGCGGTGAAGCCTAACCGTTCCAATGAGCCGGTTTTCACAATTTACCAATCGAATTGGCATATCCTTGTGAAGGAAGTGAGTCCCGGCTCTGATACCACTTGTAAGGAATCGGATGCTCGTTAGCCTAAGAGGGGGAGGGGGTGAATTAGGCAACTTAAAACCTTAACCTATGGCTTCACTATTTTTGCACAAAGGTAAACTAGAACATACTATCTATATGTGCAACTAGGGATGTTCTAGTGTGAAACTCCCATCCCAAAACAAGGTTTGCAACCTAAAGCCAATCCTAGCATGATACTAGTCTAGGAAAGTAAAGGCAAGCAAAGATTGCAATAGAGTAAATGCGGAAACGTAAAGGGGATGAGAGGAAGCAAACTCTTGACACGCGATTTATCCCGTGGTATCGGTAGGCACTAAGCCACCCCTAGTCCACGTTGTTGAAGCACTCACACAAGAGTATTGCTTCTCGGTCACCAAGTCTCTCCCAAGAGCACCACTTGACTCGCCACAAAGCCTAGCCACTTAGGCACTTGCCAAGCTCTCGTGGTCACCTTGATGCAGCCTCCACTATGGAGCATCTCCACCAAGGAAGGGGGTCTGCACGTCCCCCGCACAAAGTGTCCTTGCCGCTCCACACCAAGCCGGAGGGTTGATGACGATTGCTGGTGAGCCACTTAGGCCATAAGGCTTCCGGTGAACCTTGTACAACTTGATTCACTCAAGAATCACCTCGCAAGTTTGGCACAACCTTGCACTCACTCAGCTCTAAGCTAAGCCTAGCACAAAGCACATACACTAAGCATATGCAAATCTAAGGATGAGCAATTTAGCACTTGGATGGATTGGATATGATCTTCAATGTGTCTTGAACTCCTCTGCACTTCCACACAATTTAGCAACCTCAAATGAGTGAGTGGAGGGGGTATAAATAGCCCAAGGCCTCAAACTATCCGTTGGCTAACGGCCACAGAAAAAGATAGCGTCAGATGAACCGATGCTTACTTTTTCGAGGCGTCGGTTCATCCGATGCCCCTCCCACGTCACATAGCCGTTGAGATTCTCTGACACAACTGCTCCAACGCTATGCACCGACGGTGCGTCGGATCATCTGGTGCTGAAGACCCCGCGACCAAGTCGCCTCTGTCGGATAGACCGATGCTTCACCTTGACCAAGGCGTCGGATCATCCGGTGCTGAAGGCTTCGTCTTGGCGCGCCTCTATCTTGATTCAAACTGAGCGTTAGATAGACCGACGGTGTCCCCACTCAGACCGTCGGATCATCTGGTGCTACTATCTTCGCTGCTCTTCCTCTGCAACTCGTCCGACACATCTAGAAATTGGACCGTCGGTTCATCCGACGGTGCCTAGGGTTTCAACCAGTGTACCAACTCGTCCGACGATTGCACCGACGCTTGCTATTTGGGTACCGTCGGTTCATCCGACGGTGTCTTTTTCCTTCTTTTTCTTCGCGTCTTCAACTTGGATCTTTGCTTCAACTTAACATACTTAACATACTTAACATGCCATTACTTATAGCCTCAAAATATATACTAGGTCCTCAAATTTGCTGTGAGTAAGCTAACATGTCCATGTTATGTTAACTTGTGGTATGACATGTTAGCTTGGGCATGGTATGTTAACATGTGGTAACATCCATGGGACCTAGGAATGCCTACAAAGACATGCTAGACAATGTGGTTAGTCCCATTACTTGTGTTTGCATGAATCACCAAAATTAACACGAAACCAATGGCAAATGGGGCCATGTTCGCTACATTATTACCCTGGATTCTATGATCAACCCCTGATTTAGGTTTTGATTTGAGGATATCCTAGTCTGCAAGACCCAGCAAAGCTGATTTCCAGTGGGTTTCTCTCGTCTGGCGAAATTCTACAACAACACTGTTCCCCATCTGAAAAGAGAGAAGGGCTCTTTCTGGTGGAAAGACATCTTTCGGCTTCACACGCAATTCAGAGGTGTTGCCATTTGCAACCATATCCGGGGGGACACTGTCAGCTTCTGGGAGGATATCATTGATGGGATCATTCATTTTGAGAAGTTTCCTCATCTCCTGCAATTTGCTCGGGACCCTGCCATTTCTTTGTTTGCCCTGAGGACGACTGATAACTTGCTGAGCTGTTTCAGAATCCCCATGACCAGGGCTGCTTTCAACGAGTTTCTGGATTTACAGGCCTTTCTCAATTCCCTCCCTACCATCAGCCCTGGTTCCAAGGATTCCTGGCATCTTATTTGGGGGCAGCGTAGGTTTCGGAGCAGCCACTTCTATCAGTACCAATTTAGAGAGCTCAGGCCCAGTAGAGCCATTCTTGACATCTGGAAAACCTCATCCCGAGGATCAAGTTTTTTGCCTGGCTGCTCCTCAATGATAGGCTGAATACTAGGAATATTCTGAGAAGAAGAAGGAAAGTGCTGGATGAAGGATACAATTGTGTCATGTGTCACAACAGTGAGGAAGAAACTGCTGCTCATCTCTTTTTCAGTTGCCCTGCTGCTGTTAATAGATGGTTCGCCTTGGGTGTTGTTTGGGGGGAAATCTAAGCGTCCACCAGAAGATCTTGCAAGCCAGATCTGTTTTTGGGCTCCCTTTCTTCATGGAGATCTTTTTGATTGGTCCCTGGTGTATTTGGAAGCAGAGAAATGAAGTCATTTTTGACGGCAAGCCTCCACATCTCGCGGTTTGGAAGGCAAATTTCAAGGCACTGGTTCTGGAACATTTTTGCAGATTCAAGTTAAGCCTTCATCCTTCAATCAAAAACTGGCTTAGTGCTCTATAGCTTCTCTTGTAGTGCTGCCCTGTTGCTGTGTTGCCCCCTTCCCCCTCTAGCTCCTGTAGTCTTTTCTGCTGTTGTTCCTTTCTTTGCTAGTCCCCCCTCGTTGCCTAACCACTGGTTGGGCCGGACGTAAGTCCCTCCTCCTTGTAACTTTGTTTCCTCTTTTTAATATATTTCTCTTGTTGCCGGGGGGCTTTGCCCCACGGTTTTTGTTCAAAAAAAGACCCAACACAAGTATTCATCCTTTCCAATCTAAAAAAGGTGTTGCTGAAAGCTTACCCTCTTGCAGCAGGGTTGGTTATTTAATTGGCTAGTCAAACATGAGGTGGTTCATAGATCTTTGGGCTTTGATCACCGAGGAATATATATTTTACAAATAAAAGCAGGGGATTGGGAATCCATTGCTGTCATTTTATATGTATATGGTTACAATTACTTACGTTCCCAATGTGCTTATGATGTAGCACCTGGTGGATCTTTAGCTAGCGTGTATCATCTTACGATAATACAGTATGGTACCGATAGAAAAGAAGAAGTATGCAGCATAAAGTCTTTGCCCAAAAGGATAATCCTAGAATCCCGTCTGTCTTCTGGATTTGGAGAAGTGCCGATTTTCAAGAACGCGAATCTTATGATATGGTGGGAATCTCTTATGATAATCATCCATGCCTTAAACGTATCCAAATGCCTGAAAGTTGGATAGGCTAGACCTTACGTAAGGACTATATCACCCCCAATTTCTATGAAATACAAGATGCTCATTGAATGATAATAAATTCATGCTCACTTATACAACACAACTCCAGATTTTATTCAAGTCAAGGAATATTTTGACGTTCTGTTCCTAGACGAAACGGAATACCTATTATATTAGAATGAATTCCGATTATACAAAAGGGTCCGAATAGACTGAGCAAAAAGGGCTTCATTTCGATTCTCCAATTTGGAAAATCAAATATTCATTTCCTTTGTATAAACAGAAAAATATGATGACTCAAAGAAGTTCCCTACCACAAACTTTGTACGGCGCGCGCATTACTTAGAACAACTAGGAAAGTAAGATAAGCAAGAATATAAAAATATTCAGAATAGCAGAATAAGAAATGAAAAAATGAAGGAAAGGGAACCTAATCTCACCTCCTTCTGTACCATAAAGAAAAAGAAAAGAACCCGAGATTTTGACCCTAAAGAAAAAGAAGTGTCACTATTTAGAGATTTATCTACTTAGATGATAAAATCATACTCCTTCTATATTATTATAGAATATGTATCTCAATCCATCTCTAGTAATTTGCATCAATACCTATTCGGTAGATCCTTTTTTCTGTGCCAGGAACCAGATTTGAACTGGTGACACAGAGGACTAAAAAGGAAAAAAGTATTCTAAAATTGGACTTAGTAAATGTCATGATAATGATATGGATTGTGAATGACTTACTTAATAATAGGGATTACTTGCCTATACTATAATATGATCATTTGTATGAATGGGATAAGATCCAAAGAAGTAAGTTCGGATCCGTTTGTGAAAGAGTAGAATAAGAAAGATAGTGAATCTTGTTTGAACCATTAATGGAAAAAAGAGATTGGTACAAAAATAGAGGTTGGTACAATAGTTAGGAAGTAAAATGGGCTTTTCATTGGGGATAAAGGGACTTGACTTGAACCCTCACAATTTAGAAAGTCGACGGATCAACCTTAGTGAATACTATAAAATTCATTGTTGTCGGTATTGACATGTAGAATGGGATTCTCTCTTTATTTTCGTCAGACTTGAACCTACCGAAATAAGAAAGGTTCATAGAATTTTATCCCCTTTTCGCGGAAGGGCCTTAATCCGTATTTTCTCATTCACGTATCACAAATGGATCTATCTACAGTAGGATTTTTGGATTTTTTTTTCATTTGTATTTTACGTACCAAAGTAATTAATTTGGAATAATGAATTTCCGAGGCCAGAGGGTCTGTGCCAGAGCAGAATGGCGCAGCTTCAGCAGTCTCCGCCGACAGGAGCTTCAGTAGCTTTTTTGGTGGCGCCGATCAAAGCTCCCTGCGCTCAACCTCAACCATGGATGCTATCTTCGGATCCGGCATCATGGATCATGGTACATCACTAATCCTCCTTTTTGCTTATAAGAACAAACACGGTTACATGATTGTAGGGACTACATTGCGATTCAAATTAGTTTCTACATACTGTTGTGTTATTTATTACTTCTCTGTATGATCGGATTGCGGGGTATATAGTACTCTACCTTCTTTCTTAGTATGTTTGAAGAAGAAAACGTTTTATGATTACAACTAAGGTTAGTGTAACAATTAGGGCTGCAATATCTAACGGTTGTTTTCTCAATCGCTTGACAATGATATGTCTTGTAGGTGTTGAAGATATCCGATCAAGACTGTTTGATGTTTGAGAAGGTTCGATCAAGCTTGTTATTGGTGGTGAACTGTTTATCGCTATTTTAACTCTATTCGGTTTTAAGGTGAACTTAGTTTGAAGTTTGTTCAGTTTCTAACTTAGTGCTTGTGTGAATGGCCTTGTGTTCGGTTTATGCTAATCAAAAAGGTTGTATGCGTTCTGTCTAGGTTGTAAGCACAAATAAAGGTACAAAGATCAACTTTGTACTTGATCATGTACACATAGATGAATTAAATGGCTTGTAGACAAAGTGAAAAGACAACCGATTGTGTAACTTGTCTATTTACTTGTCTGTAATGTCAAATAGACAGCAGTAGTATAGACTGTTGTACATGCCCCAAGGTAAAATTCAGCCTCAACATTCTGAGACCACGATATAATTCCTATGGTATATGTACCAAATTATTTGCTCTCTCTATGGCATAGAGTCACTACAGGAAATCTCAATTACACCGAGTGTTAAAGTAGATGCCGAGTGTTTTCCATCAGGCACTCTGCGAATAGGCTCTTCGCCGAATGCAGACACAAGACACTGTATTTGTGCAACACTCGGCGTCTACAATATATTCGCCGAGTGTATTTGTCCAGCACTTGGGGTCTACAATATATTCGCCGAATGTATTTGTCCAACACTAGGCGTCTTGCTGGGAACACCAAGTGTATTTGTCTGCGAGGGACACTCAGCAAAATTAGATTTTTTTTCTTCCACTTGGCTTTAAACTTTTCTTTAGTACTCACACAATATGTGGTACTCCATGTCAAAATTTGGTAAATTCTTACATTTGTTTCTATATTTAGTTAGTTAGTTGTATTTCAAATAATTTTTTAAATAAAGTCAAATTTCAACTACACATGACTTAAATAATAGAAAAATGAGTAGAAAAATAATATTCATGTTGTTTAGCTTAGTTTCAGACCTTATCTGTGTAATGAAAAGAAAATTTGAATATCTTGTTAAGGAAATACGATCATGAACGTGTGGCCTAGTGGTTTTTAAATTATAAAAATTCAAATAAAGTCTAATAATTATGGTATTTTCTATGGTGTGATGTTATCATACAATGATGTTGTGGTAAAAATTGGAAAGGTTTTGCACATTTGTAAAAAATGTTGTTTACAAACTGAAGCATCAGAGAAGAAGATCCTAAGCGTTGAGAAGGATTCCCTAAAATTTGAAGTCAAAGAGATGGTCGAATTGTGATTTGGCAACAAAACTTTTGTATGGGCAAAAGAGAAGTTTGCTTCATGTGAATTTTTTATAATTTTTGAAGTCATTTGATAATTTCAATGTATTAAGTGCCATTATAGAATTTTAATTGATATAAATTGAATTTGAGTTATAAGTGAAAATAATAAAATTATATGAGTACAATGGTAAGATAT
Organism: Cenchrus americanus; assembly: GCA_947561735.1. Lineage (NCBI taxonomy): Eukaryota > Viridiplantae > Streptophyta > Magnoliopsida > Poales > Poaceae > Cenchrus > Cenchrus americanus. Next base: position 199,222,724 of record OX387242.1, read on the forward strand.
TGTTGAATTAAATCATATTAATTAAGTTCAGGTTATGTATTACAAGGAGAAGAAGAAGAAAGTTGAATAAAACAAAAATAGAACAAAAGTTCACCAAGTGTTTTTCTAGGAACTCGGCGTGTAAATGCGGTATCCCGAGTGTTTAGGTGGGACACTCGGCGAAGCTAAGGTGACCACATCACCGATCCTTTCCACTCAAATCGTGAAATGTCATTGATCGAAATCCATCCTCTGGATTCCCTCCCTCTCTCACCTCCCACCCCATCTCGTGACTCCGCGTTCTCCATCGTATAAGGCCGCACCCTCCCTCCCTCCCTCCCTCCATCATGCACCCTCTCTCTCCATCCGCCGGCGCGCGCGGCCGGCCGGCCCGGGCGGCGGCGGGGCAGGATCGGCCTCCCCAACGGCACGGTGTGACGGGACCATCATCCCCAACAGCCGGCCCAGGCGGCCGAGCGGCGCGGCGGGATCAGCCTCCCCACGGGAGGCACGACGTGTCACCCGTGGAAGGTGTGGGTGGCGTGGACACCTGTGGTGGAGGCGGCGTGACGCGGCGCTACTAGAACACAAGGAGAGACGCGGCCATGGCATCACGAGTGACAGCTCGGCCCGGGACACAAGGAGAGACGTGGCGGCGGGGCAAATTTTTTTATTGTTCAAAAAACGTTCGCCAAGTGCTATGTAGGACACTCGGGGAAGCTTCGCCGAATGCCGATGTCCGGCAGTAATCTATATCCACGAAGGCATGCATAAATAAGACTATGGAATAATGCATGCATATAAATTAGTTTTTTTAGCGAAGTTTCGATTCAATAATTTATTTCTAATTTTCAAAGACTTTATAATGTAGTCGATACATATACACATGTAACATTGTTGTAATTTGTATTTTCATAAATCAAAGTTCCTTATTTTCCTGAATCAAAATCATAATGCTATATTTTTACTTTGTTTTCGGGGAGGCAGTGAGGAGAGTTAGTTATGACTTCCACATACATGCAGCCGCAGCTAAGCGAGCACGTCAGCCACCTCACCTTGGCCATCACCTTGGCCATGACCAGTGCCGCCAGATCCGGAGGGATGATTTCGGATCGGATATGAACATATTCGAATTCGAATATTACTATTTACCACATTTAAATTTTAATTCAGATATGAATACAAATCTTATTGAATATATTCGAATATGAATCATATCGGATGCGAATACAAATTAAATGGATATATTTGCTTTATCGATGATGTTTTAGTTGGTAAAAATATGTTACTAGTAGTGAGTAAGTTATGATCAAATATCTTATTTAAAGTAATGTATTTATTAATAATTTTAATTATCAAAATAACTATTTTTTATAAATATATATAATTTTTCTATCTATAACAAATATATAGATGGAACCCACTACAAATCATGGATAGATTTCTCTCAACCCTCAACACGCTACATCATCCACTTATGTCATCTGCATTAATCCCTTCCCCATCCCAACCGTGCCAACCCCCACAGAACCCCTACGCCGTCGCCGTCCCGCTGCCTACTCACCAGCGCGCCCTCGTCTCCCTGACGCAGCATGAATGGTAGCCCAAACAACATGGCAGCTCAAGCGTGTCTCACTTGTGGTGGCGACGGACATCCTCCACTCTGACTTATATTGAACATGCCGCTCAACTCCATTCATCGTCCAGGTCCAATCCAAGGGACCTCCACCCTTGCCATCCGGACTGGCCTGTAGCCCACCGCCTCCCTCACAGTCCATCTATTCACATGTGTCATTGTTGGGGAGCGAGGTTGTGTCGTTGTTGGAGTGGGCGTCTCCGCTAGAATTGAGGGTCATGGTTGCCTCGAGGGGGCCGCTGGTGGCTTCGAGCTCGACGGCCTTCCAAAATGAGCGCCACTGGTAGATTTGAAGATTGTAGCTGCGACCGCCTCGAGGAGCTTAGTGATGGGCGATGCTTCATGTTGGTGATATGCTCAAGAGCCCATCATCATACTATGGTTTATAGGCCCAAGAGGATATTGATCCAAGAGGGATTAGGGTTACTAATGGGCCTATGAGATAGAAACCCATTAGTACACCCTATATATAAGAGGGAGGGGCTAGGGGGTAAGGGTTGATCAATTGCGCCACCACCCTAGCCGCCTCCTCCCTCTCGGTCGCCGCCCTTGCTGTGCGTGCGGTGCTAGCACACCGACGCCCGCCCTTTCATCCCTGTACGTATGGACTCTGTGGAGGCGCTGCTGCGACTGCTACACTGATCAGCTGCTGGGATTCAGCAGGAGGAGCTCGGTTCATGGGACGTGATCGACCACTTCCTCTGCATCGACGCGCGACTTCTTCCGCTGTGCTGCGCGTCTAGTGGTAATGATCTATGACTTCTACTCGCAAGTATCTTGGGTGTATGCGGTTATGTTTCTAGAGTAGCGTTCCCTTTACCCTACAGTGGTATCAGAGCCTTCTTGCGTAGTTGTAGATCTGGATCATGAACATATATGTGATATGTTGTTGTAGTAGATTGGGTCTATTACTTTTGCACGGTTTGATTAGATCAGTTGGTTATAAGGCGTTAAAACTGGAGTGAGTTGATTGCGCGACATGTAACCAAAAAGATTAGTTCGTGTTCTTTCTCTGTTGTGCATACAACATATCCCTACCGTCTGGAATCACCATTAGGGACTAACTGTGTGCATAGTCAACAGATTGAACCAACAGATCGAGGTCATGTGTAGATGCAGTCTTCTCAAGTGCAAAGGTTGCACGGTCAATGGGATTGACCTAGTAAAAATTGAGGCATTACGAATGTCTTGGATTGGAGGTGATGTGATCACTCCGATGAGATTTTCATAGGGATTCCATAGATGCGATCTGTGTAATTCCGTGAGGTTTTCAAGGCGCTGCTTTCTCGTTATAGCGGCTTCCTAAGCGCTACTTTGGTAGAACACGTCATACACCTAACTTGTTTTTGCAGGGTATGATGTGAATGGTATGGCCTCAATGTCATGTGATGATGTATGTGATGATTTGTGCGGTCTGCGTGTCGCAAGTTAACACAGTCGGGTTGAGTTTGCGCCATTATTGTATAATGACCTATGTCGACTTGTGATGTTTGATTCCTCGTGCAATTATTTTACTAGCTATTAGTTGTAGTAGCTTAGTATCTTTTCACAGAGGCTTCTATCATGATGGCGATGATGATCACTACAAGACAGGACGGATGGCAATGGAGGTCACCTTGCAGCCCACTATGATGCGAGAGGCCATACTATTCACAATATAATATGATTGTATGCCTATGATGTTTATGTTCCTGTCATACTATTCTTTCATGCTATTACATATGATGGATGTTTTAATCATGATAGAATAGCTTCCCTCAAAAAAAGTTGAGTTTTGATGCCTTTTACCAGTAGCTGCACCTATAAAATTTTGATCGCTGTGTGGTAGGTTTACCAAAGTAGAGTACCCGCAGCTATCTCTTTTGTATAGGGTGGACGTCGGACATTCACAAGAATATTATTGGCTTACTCAGCAAAGCTATCAAAACAGTTTTGGGCTTTAAGGCATAGGGTTGGGGCCGGGGCATTGGATGCCAACCAACAAACAAGAGTCGCACAAAGATGTGATTAGCAATTTGTTGCTTACCTGCATCACTACTTTTCTAGCCGTGATGCTAAAGCTCACTAGGATTTTAGTGATTATGGATCTTGAACTACTATATGTCATTAAAGGGAAGATGAATTTTGATATAGTAGGTTGTCTTTTGTTAAATCAGTTAATGAAAGTCTTTACATAAACGTAGTGCTGAAATCTTGCTTTACTTTAATGTTGTAGATCATGTCTGCTAGTAACAATTTTGTTTTCAATTTGAGATCTGTTGTTGAGAAAGAAAAGTTGAATGGAACAAACTTTATTGATTGGCACCACAACTTGAGAATTGTTCTCAGACAAGAGAAAAAGGAGTATGTTCTTGAGCAGTCATATCCTAATGATCTCCCTGACAATGCAAATGCTGCTGAATGCAAAGCTTATGAGAAACACTGCAATGACTCACTTGACGTCAGTTGTCTGATGCTCGCCACCATGTCCCCTGATCTGTAGAAGCAGTATGAGCATGCAGATGCTTACACCATGATCGAGGGGTTGCGTGGGATGTTTCAGAACTAAGCTAGGACTGAGAGGTACAATATCTCAAGGTCCTTGTTTGCGTGCAAGCTGGCAGAAGGTAGCCCAGTTAGTCCTCATGTGATCAAAATGATTGGTTACATTGAGACTTTAGACAGACTTGGTTTTGAACTTCACCCTAACTTGGCTACTGATGTTATCCTCCAGTCGCTCCTGGCGAGCTATGAGCTTTTTTCTTGAACTTTCAGATGAATGACTTGGATAAAACATTGAGTGAGTTGCATGGGATGCTAAAGATAGCAGAGGAGAGCATTAAGAAAAATCCCAATCATGTGATGATGATTCAGAAGGGAACAAAAAGAGGAAGCATTGGGCGCCTCCTAATCCCAAAGGTAAAGGCAGGGAAAAGAGTTCCAGCAGTGAGTCCTTGGGCTCTAAGCTAAAGCCAGCACCTAAGGCCAAATCTGGATCTACTTCTGAGGATGAATTCTTCCACTATCATGAAAGGGAACATTGGTCTAGGAATTGCAAGAAATACTTGGAAGAAGAAAAGAAGAAGAAGGGAAGTGAGACTTCCACTTCAGGTATAAATGTTATAGAAATGAATATTGCATTATCTTCTAGTGAATCATGGGTATTTGATACTGGATCGATGATTCACACTTGCAAATCGTTGCAGGGACTAAATGAGACTAGAAGATTTGCAAGAGGCGAGTTGGATGTCCGTGTCGGTAATGGCACAAAGGTTGCGGTGTTGGCAGTCAGCACCTACCACTTGTCTCTACCCTCCGGATTAGTTTTGGAATTAAATAATTGTTATTGCATTCTTGCTTTGAGCAAGAACATTATTTCTTCTTCGTTTTTGGAAGAAGTTGATGGTTTTAAGACTGTAATAGAGAACAAACGTTGTCCTATTTTTTGCAATGGTATTTTCTATGCTCATTGTCCATTCGTGAATGGATTATATGTTATTCATCTTGAGGATAAATCTATTTGTAACATTAATACTAAGAGGCTTAGACCAAATGATTTGAATCCCACTTTTATTTGGCATTGTTGCTTAGGTCATATAAATGAGAAACGCATCGAACAACTCCATAAAGATGGTTTGTTGAGCTCATTTGATTTTGAAACATTTGACACATGTGAGTCTTGTTTGCTTGGAAAGATGACAAAAGCACCTTTCACTGGTCATAGTGAGAGGGCGAGTGACTTGTTGGGACTTGTACATACCGATGCATGTGGTCCAATGAGCTCAATAGCTAGAGGTGGTTTTCAGTACTTCATTACTTTCACTGATGACTTTAGTAGATATGGCTATATCTACTTAATGAGTCACAAGTCTGAATCATTTGAAAAGTTCAAAGAATTTCAGAATGAAGTACAAAATCAATTAGGAAAAACAATTAAATTTTTGCGATCTGATCGTGGAGGAGAATATTTGAGCCTTGAATTTGGTGATCATTTTCAGCAATGTGGAATTGTTCCGCAGCTAACTCCGCCCGGAACGCCTCAATAGAATGGGGTATCCGAACGGAGGAACCGAACCTTGTTGGACATGGTTAGGTCCATGATGAGCCAAGCTGATCTTCCATTGTCATTTTGGGGTTATGCTCTTGAAACTACTACGTTCACAGTGAATAGGGTTCCAAGTAAGTCTGTTGAGAAGACACCATATGAGTTATGGACTGGGAAGCATCCCGGATTATCTTTTCTCAAAGTTTGGGGATGTGAGGCTTATGTCAAACGTTTGATGTCAGATAAGCTCACTCCAAAATCAGACAAATGCTTCTTTGTGGGATATCCTAGGGAAACCAAATGATATTATTTTTACAATAAGGCGGAAGGCAAAGTGTTTGTCGCTCGCAATGGTGTTTTCTAGAAAAGGAGTTTCTCTCAAAAGGATTTAGTGGGAGCAAGGTGCAACTTGAAGAAATTCAGGAAACACCCGAAATTGTTTCAGTACCCACTGAAGATCCACGGGATGTGCAAGATGTTGCACAACATGTAGTTGAGGCACCAGCCCCACATAGGTTTATGAGGGCACGTCGCGCTACTGACAAGCTCAACCTCCTCATTACGGAGGAGCGCCACATATTATTGATGGAAAATGATGAGCCCTTGACCTACACAGAAGCAATGATGGGACCTGACTCCGAAAAATGGCTTGAAGCCATGGAATCCGAGTTAAAATCCATGCATGATAATCAAGTTTGGAACTTGGTCGATCAAATGGACGGTGTAAGACCTGTCGACTGCAAGTGGATTTTTAAGAAAAATTAGACGTGGATGGAAATGTTCACATCTATAAGGCATGATTGGTGGCTAAAGGTTTCCGACACAAGGTATATGTTCTGTTACGTACAAAAGGGAAAATCCACGAAAAAGAGGAAGCAACAACATGATGAGAACAAGATAGTGGAGATGAGGACGACGCCATCGAAGAGAAGCTTGGGCAATGCTTCCATTGGACCATACGAGATGAAATTCAGAAGTTTGGAACAAAACAAAGACCCCAAGAGCATTGGCAAAAGAAGGCACAAGTTGGCAACATCCGACGCTAGGAGATGTTAGAAGAAAATCATAATGGATTACACACAAATGATGGCATCCAATGGCGCGGATACTCTGGCTCTCACACGAAGGATCATGGAGTTACATGAAGATATTTGAGACATGTGTGAAGTCCCTCAAATGAATAATAAGAGTGAGTCCACACAAGGAAACTTTGATGATGTGTGGCACGAACGAAGGAATTGCGAAAAGACGATACAAGCCACCGATCATTGAAGATTGTTTGCTTTCAACTCCGAGAGACCACTCACGATGAAAAGCTTGAAGGCCAAGGTACAAATTAATCTCTCAAGATACTTTTGGAGCTGATAATATTCCTTTGATATATCTATGATTCATATCCAATAAGTGAGGTTGATTCAATTCTATGCCTTGTTCTTATGATAATCATGATAGGCTAGAATTTCTTGAGAGTGATAAAGAGGCTTTGTTGTGCTTAAAATTTGTTACATGACTAATGAACCTTTTCCTAATGAGAGCTTAGTGCTGAGCAAGAAAACTTATGCTATAATTAATCATAACTTACTTCGTCATAAATTGTGGTTATGGAAGCGTTTGTTTGCAATATGATTTGTAAATCTTGGACTTGCTTTGTGCTCGGTCAAGATAGTGACCTTAAAAGAGAAAATTGTGGGAGAAATCCCAAGTTTCACTAACCATTCAGGGCATTAAACATAAATTAAGACGAGAGAAATCATAACCAGAGGAATTGCAAACCCGTGCATCACCGTCACCGAACCTCAAAAATAGACATTGCTGTTTTCATTAATTTTGAGGACCTGGTAAGACATGTTCAAGGAAGAAAAAGTTGAAAATCAGAAGCTCCATCAATTGCCGGTTCCAACGCATCCAAGATCGATGAATTTGAAGACCCGTACAAGGAGATATGGCAAAAACATTGAGGGACGTGCAGTCTGAAATCAGCTTTGGACAGATTGCAGCGCCGGAGTAGAACGGGCATAGCTCACTCGATCGGAGTCTGTTAGGGGTTAATGAATACTTGATGGAAATATAATTTCATGCGCCACGCATGGAAGCTATTTTTCTCTACATGGTATTATCTGGACAGAGAGGAATATTTGTGAAAGAAGAGGCAGCGATAAAGTGTGATGGAGAAGGTCATGATGATGATGCAAGGAGACGATTGGGCAAGCCTCTCCTCAAGCATAAGTGATTGTGTCAAGCATGGAGAGTGGATCAAGGCTGCATGAACACATTCAAATCATGCATGAAGGATCATGGATCTTCAACAACAAGAAGGTATGTGAGAAAGTCGAGCTCTATGACTTTAAATGAAGCGCTTTGCGGGAGACAACCCGGTTTTTATTTATATATATACATGACCATCTACATTGTGCTCTTTAATCGAACCATCAAGTAACATTGTACCATTGCTCTAATAAAAACCACAACACATGCTCTAATTGCTATTGAGGGAGCGCTTTGTTATTTGATCTTGGAAAACTTGTAGACCTTTTTGTGTGCTTATTAGAGTCACTACAAGAAATCAACCCTTTGCCAACACCCATATATGGTTGCAATATGGCTGTTTTGGTTGCATCTGGAATCAGTTGCATCGAAGTGAGGTGGTCGATAAATGGTTGCAATTGGAACGGTGCAATAGCCTGAGGCAACCGTAAGATGATGTGTTGCAATAGAGTTTGTTAATGCAATGACCAAAAAATCCTATTGCAACCAATAATTGGTTGCTACAAATAATATTGCAACGCAAAAGAAGCCTAATGCAACCTATACTAGGTTGTAATAACAAATATAGCAATGAACAAAAAAGGAAATGCAACCATTTTTTGGTTGCAAGAGTAAATATTGCAACGACTTTATTGGTTGTCTCAGGTTTTATTGCGACCAAACGCTAGGATGCAATAGGTCAAGATTGCCACGACCAAATGTGTTGCAAAAGAAAAGTATTGCCACTCCAAAGATACGTAGGCATATAGTCTTATTCCCACGAATTTTGATCCATTGCATTAAATTGCTTTTGCAACAAATCAGATATGGTGGCAATAGCTGATATGTTAATGCAACAAACTAGTCTGCGAGGTATTATACATATGTTGCAACGAATTTGTGTGGGTTGTAATAGAGGTTAGATGCAACAAACAATGGTTTGTGGCAATAGATGTTATGCTAAAGCAACACTTAAAGTTCGTAGCAATAATGCATATTGCAACCAAAATGAATGGTTGCCTATTATTCTGTCGCAACGCGGCGAATTTGAATAGTAGTTTACAAAGCAATTGCACAACATGCACATAACATTTAATAACTGAGTAATTCTTTATATAAGATTGTCTCATAACATAGTAACAAGTAATGACCAGAATTCGTCTTGAGTGAACATGACCACAAGTAAAAAAATAAAGACATCACATTTAACTAAGTTCACAACACTGTTTAGCATATAATAAATGGATCTAAAAATTAGTTCCCTGGTTGCTCCATCGCCCATCAGCTTCTCGTACATCAATCTTGTTGGTTGCCCATCAACAGTAATCCATGGTTGCTTTCTCTAATTGTTTTGGCTGTCTGAGTTTCTCTGCGAATCATGAAAGCATATATGATTAAATTAACATACACCAGATTAGTTGGTATAAAAAAGATAATAGAAAAGGATGCACATTTCAAGTAACTCTAGCATCACATTTGGATAATAAAAAAGGATGCATCAGATTAGTAAGTACATATTCCTATTAAAAACTGTGCCTGTTCACTGAAGATATTAATTATATGACAATCCAATGGTACACAAAAAGATGTAATGTAGTTTATTTATTCCCACACATTAAACAAAACCAGCAGCAACAAAAAATTAATATGCTGCATCATACACCAGATTAGTTGTTCAATAGTATTAAATGTCTAGTTTAACTATACTTAGTAAATTAATTGGATAACATTAGTTATCTTTTTACTTGAGGGCATACAGAACACAAGGCATAGGCATAAATAATAAATTACTTGGTAAACATCAAGTGCAGATTTAGTTATGACGTTATTCATACTGTTGATTCTTTTTTACGATTACGAGTCCTCAATAGGCGATTGGAAGTAACAAAACTAATCGTTGATCCTGGAGCAACATTAGTTTTTGAGAAAATATTCCTAGCTGAGCTACTCTTAGTTTTTATGGTCCGAGGTGGTACAATATCCTTTTCGTTGTCATCACACTTGGTGGTTCGAGAGTCCGCCACGAGAGAAAATTTGGTGTAAACATAATGCTAAAATTTTTGAAGCATGTATGTGCATCGGCCTCTCCAACGAAATACCTTTGCGAGTTCGGCTTCTACACGTGGTGGTGTGATGAACTCCTGCGAAGTAGGTCCATTTGACTCATGTGTGGCGATCATGGTTCCAGACATAGCCTATGGAGGAAATGGAGAGAGAAATTATAGCAATTATGGTCTGAAACAATAGATCAAACACGGTTGAAATGGGTACCTGTTGCAAAAGCTGACGGAATTCTTCCCTCATATCATCAATTTGTTTCTTACTTTCTTCCTTATCTTTTTCCCTTGCTGAAATTACATTTGCAAGGCTTTGTTTCAGTTCTCGTACCTCTTCTTGGTGCTGCAATCTTTCTTCCTGGGCATCCAATTCAGCACGTGTTGCATCTTCTTCCCTTTGTTTCAGTAGTGCTCTTCGTGTTGGATATTTCACCATGTACCCACGACCATGTGTCTTGTATGATTTTATTCCAAGAGTCTTTGAATAGTTGACCTGAAAAACTGAGTTCTCCTCCTCAGCCGTAAGGAAAGGCCTATCCTTACCTTTTTCTGCATTGCTAACTTCGACGGAAGCTTTTTCCTAGGTGTGACATGTCGAATAAATTAGGAGGATGCGAGATTAAACATATACAATTAACAGGAGAAAAATGTTGTAAATGTAATGATGCAAACATAATCACTCACATATACATCCCTAGCTTCATCACTTGTCCATTCTCCATTCTTGTTGACGTGAGTAGTCATCCAAAGTTGCAGATCAGTCGGTTGTTGACCATTGGCACGGTTTGTCTAAGGTTCCGAAAATGTAGCATTAGGTGATGACACTATATATCATAAAGTAATAAGCAAATTAGTTAATATAGTTATAACTTGTTCATATCGAATTTGGGAATATGGTTTTGCTCCCATCACATGCTTAGTCTTTTGCTTCTTCCTGACTCCTGAATTTTTTGTACTAATTTTCTGCAAAAGGAGTATGAGGAAAACGTTGATAATTGCATAACAAAACTGGAATTAACAACGAAATTTGTTTGAAACAAACCTGAAAGCTGTCAGATCCAAAGTACTGGATCAGGTAGTACCACTCCACAATGTCTAAGTCCTCAGGCTTATGCTTCATACGTTCTGCATCAGTGGAGTATGCCTTGTATGTAGAACTAAATTAAGATCTCCATCCTTTATACCTCTCTTGCGCTATTGTCAGTATCTTTTCAGTAGCATCTTCAACATTGTCTAAGTTCCAAATTTTCTGTTTCAATGTGAATGACAAATATATCAATGCAGTAGAGGAAATGAATTAATTAGATGTGGCTACAGCTCATAATTTACTTACCATCATGTCGTCAACTATTGAATCTTTTACAACTTCCCTTACTTTCTTCCAAGATTTGACTCCTATAAGTGGAGTTTTTTTCCTAGTGAACACTACAATCTCATCCACAAATGTACGGCTGTTCTCACCACAGACTCCTCCCGTCAAGGCATCGAACTGAATTTGTAATTTCTGAGTTCCGCTCCTGACTCTCTTTGTTGTTGCTTTGTAACCTTTGACAACTCCACGTCGACGGGTTTTCGATGCACCTAATGGCCATTTGAGACAAATATAACATGCATTATTGGCGAAATATATTAGAATGTACATTTCAAAAGTTAAGGAGAAATGCAAATACCATTCCCTTCTTTTGGCTGTCTTGCATGACTTGGCCTATTATTATTGATTGATGTGCTCTTTTCATGATTTTCCCCACCCTCCTCACCTTCAGACCTATCATTATTTGTTTCTGACTCTTCTTGTAGTAATGATACTACACATAGCACAAGAAAAGCATACATCAAATAATTTATGAAAGAACAATTATTTCTTTATGTGAGCAAAGTAATTTACTTACACATATGGCGACGCCGTCCTGTGTGCCTGAGCCATTCCTTGTATGTATCGATTGTTTCATTCCTAAAGTCATCCCTTAAGTCTGTGAATCATGATCCCCCATGTGCTAGTGTCAAAACAACTTAATACCTGATCCTAATAAATTTATTAAGATATGGAAAAAATGAGTGTACCTATTTCTGGGTCTTCCTCTTTAATTTTAAGTAACCAAACCTTGTAGGCATCTAGTTGTTGATCTGTACTAGTTTCATCATTTCTTTGCTTCCCCCTCCGTTGTTTAATTGGCGTTATGCTTACAGTATCCTGAAGTTGGGCCTCCTTTGACATTATCAACCTGATATAATGTTAATCTGGAATTTAATTTTGGTGAACATGGCCATGCAGCAGCTACTCATGTATAAACTGGAATTTAATATGGTGGAACATGGGCATGCAACAGCTAGTCATGTAGGACAGAGTGAATAAAGAAGTGCATAGGTAACCTGATTTCCTTTTCCTTGGCATTGTCATGTAGCATTTGTTTTGCGTGCTGGGAAAAATCAATGGGCTCAATTGTAGCTACATCTACTCCGCAACGCTTCTTGTAGTATAAATAGTCCCTTGATGCATAGCCAAACTGTTCCTTGAAACATATCAGGTTAGGATAAGTTAGATTAACTCTATCGATTTTACATTCAATAAAATCATCATCCTCATCTCCACATCCCTTCAAGTGGAAATAAATTGTCCGCATGTCATTCGTCGAAGGTTCACTGCATGTAGAACATAGGATCATTTGCACATCCCTTCATAATGTGATCATAATAAAACTACAATTAAATCTGGTTTAATAAGGAGCTGCATGCAGGAATAAAATTGAACATATAGTTCAACCATCCGAAAAGGTACATAATTATGGAACATATATGATGCAACATACCTATTTTAGCATGACATAGGCCCAAATAAATTCAAGAAACTCCATTATTATGACCTGATTATTGTAGTTATCCCCGTAAACACAACAAATATCATGTAGTACATATTAAACTAATCGACCAGTGAAGATCAAGTTGCCTACTCGCCCTGGAATTTGGTTTTCATGGAACAGAAGGGGCAAGCCGCTACTGAAAATTAAATAAATTGAAAATACAAGTCGCCAAACTTGATTGCATACGCAGCTACTCTAGGTGAGGGCAATGATACCCTGCAATGAATGGAAAAAAATGCATGCCGCAGAACCAAGATCTTTTTTGGCTACAACCCAAATTAAAGTGGATACCGTAACATAGGAAATACACATGTACAGGAAGAAGAACAACCAGGAGCAATGAAGGTCTATAGCAGATTTATTAAGTACCTCGTTTTGACGTATCGTAGTACCCCTACTTCATCAAGGCCAGGTTCGACATCCTCGTCAACAAGTAGATGTGAGGGCAGCGCCCTTGGGCCTGAGGATGAAGGCGCAACGGATGGAGTTTCATCGTAGCTGACACTCCTGCGTGCGCCGGCGGATGAAGACGCACCCGTCGTCTTCACGGTGTCCATCTAGGTGGTCGCGGGCGCTGTACGACGAAGCCGCCACCATCGTTTAGGAAGCCGTCGCGGTTGCAGTACTGGCGGCGGCCGTCCCCCTCCTGACCTAACTACGGCAGATGATGAGTCGAGGAAGGGGGCGCGGTTTCAGGAGTCGATCACGCCGCGAGAGAGCCAAAAAAAATAGGCCCACGACTCCGCGCGGTACGTGGGTGTTACGCGGCAGGGCGCCAAATTTTGGGGGCATCTATTCGATGCATAGGCGGGCTGGGAAAAAAAACAAGGAAAGCCAGACTTGGTTTATGTACGAGATGAACTATAAAGTTTAATGAATTTTTTTTGCAAAATTACAAAATATGTTAGCGTGTCGAATATCATTGTCCAAATAAAATGTGGGACACGAGAAGTAGAGCGAGTTTCGTGGATGAGCTCATGCATCGTTACCTAGCTAGCTAAAAAGCATGTGGACAGGCAAATTAAGGTACACACGCACACATATGGTGTTACTAGCCTAGGTTGACACCGTTGCCCGGGCACAGGTGCCTAGCTACATGCACCGGTACCTATCTAGACACGCGAAGGAGGATGCATCATGTATATGAGGTGTTGACAATGAGAGCTTTGCCTGTTTATTAAGGTGGCTCAAGCAGGGAGCCAAAAAGCGTGTGTGGACAGGCAAATTAAGGTACACACGCACACATATGGTGTTACTAGCCTAGGTTGACACCGTTGCCCGGGCACAGGTGCCTAGCTACATGCACCGGTAGCTATCTAGACACGCGAAGGAGGATGCATCATGTATATGAGGTGTTGATAATGAGAGCTTTGCCTGTTTATTAAGGTGGCTCAAGCAGGGAGCCAAAAAGCATGTGTGGATAGGCAAATTAAGGTACACACTAACACATATGGTGTTAGCCTAGGTTGACACCGTTGCCCGGGCACAGGTGCCTAGCTACATGCACCGGTACCTATCTAGACACACGAAGGAGGATGCATGATGTATATGAGGTATTGATAATGAGAGCTTTGCCTGTTTATTAAGGTGGCTCAAGCAGGGAGCCAAAAAGCGTGTGTGGACAGGCAAATTAAGGTACACACGAACACATATGGTGTTACTAGCCTAGGTTGACACCGTTGCCCGGGCACAGGTGCCTAGCTACATGCACCGGTACCTATCTAGACACGCGAAGGAGGATGCATCATGTATATGAGGTGTTGATAATGAGAGCTTTGCCTGTTTATTAAGGTGGCTCAAGCAGGGAGCCAAAAAACGTGTGTGGACAGGCAAATTAAGGTACACACGAACACATATGGTGTTACTAGCCTAGGTTGACACCGTTGCCCGGGGACAGGTGCCTAGCTACATGCACCGGTACCTATCTAGACACGCGAAGGAGGATGCATCATGTATATGAGGTGTTGATAATGAGAGCTTTGCCTGTTTATTAAGGTGGCTCAAGCAGGGAGCCAAAAAGCGTGTGTGGACAGGCAAATTAAGGTACACACGAACATATATGGTGTTACTAGCCTAGGTAGACACCGTTGCCCGGGCACAGGTGCCTAGCTACATGCACCGGTACCTATCTAGACACGCGAAGGAGGATGCATCATGTATATGAGGTGTTGACAATGAGAGCTTTGCCTGTTTAATAAGGTGGCTCAGGTAGGGAGCCAAAAAGCATGTGGACAGGCAAATAGTAGTTGTACAAGATTAAATGAATTAAAAAAATACAATTTCGATGTACCATATTCCAAATTCATATAGGGTACTGTTATTTTGGAAAAATATGAATTTTTACCATTGCTTTGACATGTAGGAAAATGGGAAAAAATATGAATAGAATTTTAGAATGCTATTTAATTGGTTAAATGTGAATAAGAAAAAATGAATTTAAAAATACAAAAAAAATTGCTAAGGGGCAACATTAAATTGATACTATTGCAATGCACAAGTAGTTGTGGCAATACGTACCATTTAAGGCAACCACCTGTTTCACCGTGGGCATTAGCACCAACCTGTTGCAACGACTGTTTCAACAAACGCAACCCACATGTTTTGGTTGCCATAACATCCAGATATCACAACCAATAAAAAAGTTGGTTGCTATAAAACAACCTATTGCAACCAAATACGTGGTGTTGCAAAAACATTTGGTGCTCTAAGGGTCAATTCCTAGTAGTGAGTTTAGATTCTTTTTCTTTTGTTTCTTTTTAGGGAGATATATAAAGTTAGCACCATACTTTGATTCTAAACTTGTGGCTAGTTAATTTAGGCTAACTTTTGTTTTTGCTTTAGACAACCTCCATATCATGTTGTTTTGTTCATCCATGTTATATTGCATTGCATGTTGTGTTAATCTAACTTTTTGTCCAACCCCATAAAATCTTTGTCTTCTAACTAAAAGCTTTGACTAGCCTCCCCATAAAATCCTTAGGAAAACCTTCCACACCTTTAGCCATCCTAAAACCATAGGTTTGTTTTTCATTAAAAGACTCGTATCGCCACCTTAGTTAGAATTTCTATACTTGATTCCCTCTCTTCAAAATTCTTGTTTGAGCCAAAAATATAAGATAACCATAACCTACCCTTAAACCTTGGTTGATTGATTCTTTTCGATGGGTTACTTCCTAGTTGACAATGCTTACCTCATATGAAGTGTGAGATCAAGTTTTGTTTATTACTTATAGACCACATCAAAAGTGTTTTTAAAACCTTGCTAATGTTTGCTTGTGCTAACATCTTGTATTTTCATTTTGCATCCATCTCTTTGTCATCATCCACTTTATGTTAGCTTGGGATCTTTTGTGAAGCTTTATGATGATTGCTTTCATACCTATGTTAATGCTTCATATGACGATATGAGCATTTTTCTTTTTGAAATCTTATGTAAACATGGTGTTTAGAAATGATTGGAGATCCACACCATTCAGTTTTATATACCTTCCTATCATATTACATTGGATTGTTTATAAACTTTACAATGCGCCCTGCTTATCTTGCACCATGAAGAGTTGTTAATATTGGGATAAGCATGGTGTTTTGACCAAGGGTAACAAATGTTTATAGCGAGAGAGAAGTTTGACATCCACTTTGTAAGCATGGAGCTTAGAATTTGGCATAAACATTGTTTTGTTTTTATACCATCCTCTCATTTGCATACACACTTGCACTCACGTACACCCATTAGTATTTTCGCTAGATTAACTATGCCACAAGTGAAGATCGTAGGGATGTCATGGTTTGTTGGCATAGGGTGAGTATTCCCGACCGTCACCTCGGGGGTACTTTGTGCATTATAGTTATTTTGCAGGTATGGTGAATCACTCCCTTGAGTTCGTGATAAAAGCTGAAATCAGGATCATCAACACCTCTAAAATCCCGAAGTGAGCACTGCTGTTTTCATCAAGATTAAGCACAAGTTCAGATATGTACAAAAGGGAAAAATTGGATATTCAAGTGCTCCATTAAGTCTACTTTTCAATGCATCAAGAATCAACATTTTAGGAGACTTGTGCAAGAAGTTACAACCAAATCTTTGGGCGTCACACATTCTGAAATCAGCCTGGGACAGCTTGCACCAACAAAGTAAAAAGGGCATAACTCTCTTGTTTAGAATCCGATTGGGATGGATGACCACTCGTTGGAAAGATAATTTCAAGCACTCTGCAATAGAGCTATTATTCTGTACAAACTCAGTTCTGGAAGTAGAAGAAAAACTTGTAGAAGATGAACCAGCAATAAAGGACAACATGGAAGGAGGAGAACATGGGATGAGAAACATTTGGGATCAAGGCTCGTGGCAAAGTGCGGACATTGAAGGACGAACAAAGGCAACAATGTGATGATGCTCTCCTTGAATGAAGGTAGGACTTCAAAAATTGGTTCATCATCTTCTGTGCCTAGCAACATGCTAAGCATGGGGGAAGACTTGGTGGACGAAAGAAGACCGCATGGAGTTCAAGGATCACTATTGCTACAGATGCCGATCTTCCTTCTTCCATACTAGGCACAATGCTTAAGCATGGGGGAGGGCGCGCTACATCACAAGCATCAAAGGACGGTAACAATTCTTGAACCCTCTCTTTGTCCTTGTCTTTCTAAATGCTTGTATATATATAGGCCTTCAACAACCTTTGATGCGACTTTTGTATGTCTCTCTTGTTAAATAACATGGCTTCTAGGAGTACAACCTAGTTTTAGTTTTTGTTTATTTTCATCACCTTTTTCTCACCATGATGAAATAATTTTGGCTTGATCTTGCTCATTGATATATGATGATTGTTGCCACTTTG
The DNA here is from genome assembly GCA_947561735.1 of Cenchrus americanus. Taxonomy (NCBI): domain Eukaryota; kingdom Viridiplantae; phylum Streptophyta; class Magnoliopsida; order Poales; family Poaceae; genus Cenchrus; species Cenchrus americanus. The sequence goes on from OX387242.1 coordinate 199,240,360, forward strand.
TTTAAACTTTGTGCTTGTTTATGTATGATTAAGCTATTGCTCACTCTAATACAAATCTAAAATTAATTAAATCTTAGATTAATATTTTGTGGAGGTCATGATAAAAATAAAGACCCAAGGTTTCTTTATGCTCTCAACATTGGATGGGTCGAAGAACATACTAGTTTTTGCTTTTAAAAGTCATGCTAACCTTGTCATTAATACCTCTTGCATTTTGCTCTACCTATCCAAAGACTTATATATTGAGTGCAACCATAGATTACAAGAGTTATTGTTCAGTGAATTGATTCAAGGCTCGATTATTTGGAACATGAATAAGAAGCTGGTCATTCCGTTTTTTGCGTAACTTATCTTTTGCTAGCCTATTCTATCCGTGCATTGTGAGCTCCTGTTGACGGTGAGATTCCGTCAACCTAGACATGAGTTTACCTTCGGTGTTGACATTAGTTTTATACTTTATCCATTGGTACTAACCCCCTTGGTATAACAAGTTCATTCGTGCATGTCGGTTTTGGAGTTTAGTATGCAGGGTTTTCACGTAGAAAACAAGACTTCCAGGATAAGTTCATCAAGCACCTTGTGACAAGACCTTGAAGCCCCGTACAAGTCATGCAATGAAACAAACTTGACTCCAAGAAGCCCAGGGACCAAACCCGAGAAGATGACAAACTCCGAGGACCTATCCAGAAAAGTGTCGAATCTTGCGGGACAAGGAGCTACGTCCAACTCGGAGAGAAACTGATGACAGGGGCCCACGTGCAGAAGGGGAAGGATCTAGAAGACTCGGGAACCGACGCCACGCGAAGGAGGCAGGAAACTGGGTCGGGGTGGGCCTAGGCCGGTCGGCCCAGGCCGGTTGGCCCGGCCCATTCTAGGACCCAGTCGCCTCCCCCTTTGACCTAGCCGCCATTAGTGCTATTAATAGCCCTGGGGTCAAGAGCCACGCATCGATCAATTCGTCATCGGCCGCCGAGGAGCAGAGAAGAGAAGGACACCATCTCGGAGAGGAGAGGGTCGAGCTAGTGGACTAGGGTCTCCCTAGCCGACGTGGGAACCTTGCAAGGAAGACCACGTCGGAGTTCCCGGAGCTAGAAGCAAGATCAAGGTAGGATCAAGGTGGTGATCTTGTTCATAAATCATTGTACTAGTTGATGTATCAAGTTGAATCCGATTCTTAGCGACTAAGTGTTTCTCCGAAGTCTTTGTTTTCGATCGGCTTTGCTTATTTTAGATCTATTCTCGAGATAGATCACATAGGGTGTTCTTGTAGCCGCAGTAGCTAGAGGTGCACGCCTGATCTTCCGAAAGAACTCGACTTGTCCTCGAACTCGCCCTAGACTACCCACATGAATAGGAGTATGTTGTGACAAAACGGGGGCTCTGAAAGGCGGGTGTTTTCGGAGTCGGACGGGAAACCACGGTTTAAAAAGGCTTCTAATGAGATTTGATTTGCTACTTCTTCTTTCGCTTGGAACTTCAACAAAAGGATTAAACCGATCTCTCTAGATCGCTTTATCTACGCCCTCTATCTTTGTTACCTCCGGTCTTTAGTAGATTAGATTCGTTCTTGTGTTGATTCTTATGATTAGATGCATTAGGGTTTTATCTCTCGAATATTGAAGTTACTTGGCATTACTAGATCGTCTCTTGCGTCACACATTTGTTTCACTGATTCGATACCTTAGGTTCACCACTCGAGGGAAGAAGGGTCCCTTGACTACGACGGGAGACTTGTCCGCTTGCAAGTCTAAACGAACTTTGATACAACTATTTACCGTCAACAAGCCCCTTTTTCTGGTGTCGTTGCCGGGGAACAAGTGATCAAGATTTGTTCTTTTATTGCCTTTTTGTGATTTTTAGTTTTTTTTCAGTTTTCCTTTTTGCATCTACTAACTTTTGATCATCCTCAAAATCAATCTAATCTAGTTTGTCTAACCCTAGTTTTCTTAGATTTGTTTTTACTTTTGTTTTTACATATTTTGTTTATCACTAACCCTAATAGGAGATGGACGGCTACCTCTCTAACAAACCCAATAGTTTTGTGGATGATCCAGAAAAACTTTACAGGCTAAGGAGACGCGAAGCACATAAAGCTAAAAAGCTGGATTCTTTAGATTCGAAGTTGGAAGACAAAGGATCGAAGGAATCTCCGAAGAATCCACCACCTCAAAGTCCTGAGGAGAATCGACTTCCACCAATGGGTGAACAACCGCCGCAAGAACCCAAAATTGGGGAGCTATGCACCCCGGACATCATCGACCTACCAATCTTGAACCTCGAAGAGATCGGAAGGCCGTTCGAGATCAATACCTCAACAATCCGCATGGTGCAACATTCACCCTTCACCGGTAAAGAGAATCCGAACCTTCACCTCCAAGCGTTAATTCAACTATGCTAGACTTTCAACATGGACGAGTGACTCAAGACCAAATGAGGGCAAGGCTTTTGCCGTTCTATCTACTTGGGAAGGCTTTGCAATGGTTCCACTCTCAACCGGAGGAGACAGTGCAAAGTTGGAACATGTTGATGAAGGCCTTCGTGAAGGAATACTACTCCGGGTAAAATTCAAAGCTTGCGTAATAAGATTGCCACTTTTGCTCAATATCCTACGGAGACTATCTCGGAGGCATTCGAGCACTTCAATGAGTACACCCGAGCGGTTCCACATCACAAGTTCCCGAAGGAAGACCTCATGCAAAAATTCTATCAAGGACTCACCATGGCGTCAAGGACGATCATCAATGCATCGGTGGGATGATCTATCATCGAGCTTACGCCGACCAAAGCTTTCACTCTATTCAACAAGGTTGCGGACAATGACATGTGGGCGTTTTTCGGACGTCTACTTCTGGTTCAACCCACGGGGAACATCAAAGGAGTCTTGCAAGTGGAGAAGGAGAACATTCTTGAAGGCAAGATCAATTCACACATGCGGAGGTTGGAGAAGATGGAGATAGAAAAGAAAGAGGCTCATGATTTGAAGGCTGCCGAAGCAAGATCCACATGCGAAGAATGTGGAGAGTATGGCCATGTCCACAAGGATTGTCCGGAGGAAGCCAAGGTGCTCGACTACATGAGGAAGGGAGAATTGCCAAACTTCCGCTATGGGCAAGGTAGACCTCAATTTAATGCAAGATCATCCATTCCAAATTCGGTTCCGCTTCGTATACAATTGAAGGACTTCATGGACGAGCAAGCTAAGATCAACAAGGACACCGTCACCAAGTTCAAGGCCGTAGACAAGGTGTTGGAGAACATCGATAGCAAAGTGACGGAGGTCGGAAGCTCCACCCATCAAGTCCTCAACATGATGAAGATGCTCGAGACGCAAGTGGGACAACTTGCCGGGCGCCTCACCAATAATGAAGGGAAGCTTCCGAGACAACCTAAAGATCCCAGGTCGGCAAAGGCTATTCAAACACATTTGGGAAAGGAGACTGAAGATCCGGAGCATTCCGCGGGAGCAAGGAAGCCTAAACCGTCCGCCGAGGCAGAGGAATTTTCTAAGGAGGAAGTTACGGGGATCGTCACTGAAGAGCCTGAGTTTGAGATGCCGGGAAAAGACACGAAGATACCACAACTCAAGCCACGCTACTTCCGAGGTAAACTTGATAACTACTTTGAGAAGTTTGTGGAGGTTGTGCGTAGACTTAGCATCAACATGCCGTTATTGGATGCCCTTCAAGTACCTACATATTCTCGTTACTTTAAAGACATACTTGCAAATAAATATGAGACAGCAACACTTGGGGTAGATCATGTCAAGATGTCGGAGGAATGTAGTGCCGCTATTGCTAGTGGGCTAGAGAAGCAAAAGGACCCCGGATGCCCGACAATTCCATGTTCGGTTGGTTCATTCAAGTTCGAGAAGGCGTTATGCGACCTTGGAGCAAGTGTGAGCGTCATGCCAAGAGATGTGTTCGAGAAGCTACGCCTACCGTTGGAGCCTACGGGTATGTGTTTGGAGCTGGGTGATAACTCCATTTTCTATCCCTTAGGCATTGCCGAAGATGTGCCCGTGAAGGTCGAACACCACTTCATCCCCGTCAACTTCGTGGTGCTCGAGATGGGAGAGAGGGAGAAGCTGCCGCTCATCCTTGGGAGGCCTTTCCTCAAAACCGTGGGAGCTACTATTGATGTTGACAAGGGGGAGATCATGTTCGACATTAACGGAGAAAGGAGTTCCTTCAAGTTTCGACCACATCTCGAGGTATGCAATATGATTGAAGTTAAAAATGTTCCACCTCATCGTCGCACTGTTAAAGAAGAACCAAGGAAGAAGGAAGGACTGAAAAAGAAGAAAGAGCCGAAGAAGAAGGACTTGAAGAAAGTCAAGGAAAATGTTGCATCCGTCAAGACAAAGGAAGAAAAGCCGCCTGTGAAGACCAAAAAATAGCAAAGCCGGAAGACAAGCCCGTGGCCAAGGTGGTGCGGAAGTGGGTACCCAAGATTGCAATGCCCGCAAAGAGCGTTGATCTGAAGTAATCAAGTGAAGAAGTCTAGCCATGGACTATAAAAGAAGCGTTAGGCGGGAGGCAACCCGTTTCGTCGAGTCAAGAATAAGCTACCAGGAGGACAAACTGATTCCAGGTTTTTCGAGTTTTTAATTCAATTTTGAATTTTACTACGCAAAGACATTAGACTTAGAAGTGGTTTAACAATATTAGAGACATTCTTGGTTGAATATTTTGCTTGATCATAAACCCTTTACATGAACCCTCCTATGTGTTGTTTGCTTCTTTTCAAGAAACCACAACCAAATAAATTCAGAACCTAACTCAACCATTCATCCTCGTTATGATGTTGTGGTTGACTTGTTTTTCATGCTAAAAACACGCAAGTAGAGCCACGAATTGTAACTAGGTTTTAATTAAATTTCAGCACGTGATAGGACTCGCGTGAACCTAGAAACTAAACTTTTGGTTGATTTAAAAATCTATATCCTTGGTTTCTCTAAGATTAGAATTTTTCTAAGACTCATTTAGTTTTATTACATTCAAAATCTTTCTCATTTAGCCGAAATTAGAAGAAGAATTGGCGGCGGGCAGCCCGCTTGACCACGGGGAGGTTCTCGAGCTTCTCAGCCAACCCGTGGATTCTGAAGGCGAGACCCTTCATGCTCGGGTCCTTGTACACATCATGATGCGCCTTGATGTCGAAGGCCTCACCAACACCTTCAAGCTTTCTGAAGGCGCTCTTGAGCAGCTCAACGGCGAACTTAGTGTCGTCGAAGAGCGGTTCCTCGTCACCGTCCTTGGCCGTCGGCTCCTTCATTCCCCTTCTCCAACTTCGTCCGATGGCGGCTTTGGTCATCGTCATCCTCCCTTCATCTCTGCTTCGACGGTGGTGGGCTCCTCGACGCCATCTCCTCCTTCTCTCGGTGACCGAAGATTTGTGGTGGTGAATTGCGAGGAGGAAGAAGTGAAGAAAAAGATGATAAGCTTATGGAAGAAGCAGGGGAGGGCGACTGGGCGAGGGAGTTATATTGACAAGACGCGGAACCGCTCAGGCACCTCTACCACCACCCACTACTTCATTATGCTAGTACGTGCCACTCTATTGCGCATCGGGCTCCATTTCGGGCGCAAAACCACACGTCGCCTTTCAATTACGCGAGAAGGAGAAGGGGCGGGGCAATGATGTCGGGCCCACTTGTCAACGACAGCAGCCAAACTATGACGCCTCTTCTGTTTCCATTTATTGTTTTATTAAATGACCGAGGCACCATCTTCAAGCTTCAACCCTCATCGCCTCCTTCAACTTCAATCCTCGTCGCCACTTCATCCCTCTTGAACTTTAATCCTCCTTGCCAACTTCATCCCTCGTCGCCGCCAACGTCAACCCTCGTCGCCTTTCAATTTCTAAACCCCGTCACTGTGCTATTTCCTCCCCTTCTCCTTGATGATACCTGCGGTGTGCTTGATGCTGCTGCTACCAAATGAACTTCTCTCCAAGTTCATCATCCACTCTATCAAGGATGAGTCTGTTTTCAATTTTCTGAACCTTCACACTAAAATCTGCAGCACCTTCCGGCGCATCTGCAACTCTGATGAGGTACTACTGCACGTGTCACTGCGTGATCTTTGTGATGTGTGCAGGAATCGCTACGTCTGGTCATGCTTTGGGAGGTGCTTCCGCGAGGCCAATCATCCAAAGGCATTGTGCTTCGAGGGGATGGAGAGGTTGATGAGGCAGCGGAACCCCGATAAGGGTCTGAAGCTCATCGTAGATGCCACTGCTGAAGACTCCAATGCCAAGTACTTCTTAGCGATGTTGAAGTACCGTTGCAACTCGACAGACCCCGAAGCCATGGTAGTGCTCCAGGAAATCAGCGGTGGCCTGTCGCCCCCTGACGGCCGGTGGAAGAATCCCAACCAGCGGCGGTTGCACTACCTCATCAAGTAGGATCTCGACAACATTGTGTGGTGGTACTGGCTTGATGACGGTGACTACAACGATGACATTCCATTGCTGCTTGTCCAGAATCCCCACATCTGCATTTGGGCAGTGGGATGTAGGTGCTACGGGCCGGATACCAAAGAGATCACCACTACTGCAGCACCGAGTGTTGCATCCGTCATGAGTTGGACCTCTGGACGTGTAAATTCCACCCCGCCGTGGAGTACGCCGTCAGCAGGATGAACATCGGGATGTAGGTGCAAGCATCAATCTATCTTGAATGTAAATTATTAGATATTACTAAATGCGGATTTGATTTATCAGGATGTCGGTTTTTAATAGATAATATTTGATTTGTCACTTTTGTGAGTCAAATCGAAGGTTGTGGTGGTCTCATTTGCCACCGACGAAGCCTGGGATGCCATCTTCGGTGTCACAACCACCGAAGCGGGCACGGCGGCGGCGGCCGGCGGTGCCCTCTACTTCCTCCTTTGTTCTGTTGGAGACTGAAGAACAGTTTATCCGTCCCGCGTCGCCGACGAAATTTCTTTTTTTAATCCGTAATGAAAATTTTGTAACATGTATTTCTCCGTCATAATTAGTCCAAATTGGATTTTTTTGTTCTACGATTTTTTAAAATCACCGTGTTTTCATTATTGTCATTGTATAGTGTATATTCCGTTTCTTGCACAATGTTTATATGCATTATCTTGTTCTATGTAAGTACATCATATAAATAATATTTGTTTTCCACACCTCCTGTAATGAAACTTTGCATTTTCGTAATCTTAAGGCGAACCACAAGCTTATGTTAAGTGTTCAAATGCATATGAATTCGAACATGTTGCAAAGTGTGGAAAACTTCAATGTTCAAGGAACATTCTAGGAAAAACTATGTGAGAGATGTAGATATTTGTACACAAGTATATTATTCCATCATCGAAACCATTTGAAATTTTGAAGACAAGTCTAGCTACCGAAATTATGTTGGCAAGTCAATTTGTAGATTTTTTAGAGCACACTAGATGTTAGTAGAATTATTACATCATTAACATGGGATGTAAAAACGGATTCTAAGAATCTTGGGCACACAAGTGTGACTGTTGATATTTTATTCAAATACTAGATGTCCAAATACGAATTTTTCGTATTTTTAAATTTTTAAGTGCTATTTTGTGGGCTCTAATATTTTAGGGAAGCACGTTTCACTCGAAAGAAAATAGTGCATGGCCCACGCGTCAGCGTCAGTAGCCAAAATAAAAAGATAACTGCTGCCCGCCCGCGCGGCGGACCCAACTCCCAACAAAGGCGATGCGGGTTCACTAACCATCGTCGCCCATGACACTGGCGCACTCGTCAGCGTTAGCAGGCAAACCGTGCGCGGGCTGCTCAAAATTTCCCACCTATATTTACTATAGTGCCCATGAAATTTCAATTGCTGCACAGAGCCGTCAAGCGCACGCCAGTAGTTTCATTAAACGCAGTTACACGCGTCGTTCATATTCGGCTCCTCGCTAGACAGATCCACAATGCGCGCATTCTCCCCACCACCGCCGCCACTTGCCCCGCTCGCTTTCGCCGCTCTCTCCCTGCCGCAGCCCTACTCTTCTCCAGCCCCCTGCTCCCTACGTGATGACGGTGACGAGGACGCGGTTACTGGCATGCGGACGTACATCTTACCGGCCAACCTAAAGACAGTTGACACGAATCCGTCGACATCATCCCCGGCCACGACGACAAGCCTGCCGTCTTAGGCCACGAGCCAACGTGGATCCGGCCCCTCCGACCATCACGAGAATAACTACTTCAGTCGCGACAAACATTAGTCCTGCTTGAACCACCAACACCCTCTCTCTCATCGGCCACCAAAATCTGCTATATATTCATGTCAATGTGGATTAATTAGGGAGACATGCCTTGATAGTTCATATTTAATTGATTGACTGTGGATTTGATGGATGGATTTTGTTGCCCCAAGTCTGCTTGAATAAATTGTTGCTAACAGATGTAGTTATATGAACTGTTGAAATTCATTTTTGTGTTCCTGGTGCTATAATTTTTGCAGTGTAAATTCATGAAAAGCATCGAGGATGTTAGCATACTTTAATTCTGCTATGCTTTGAATGTGCCAGATCGACAGTTATGCTTTAGACCTGTTAGCATACTTCAATTCTGATGGCCACATAATGTCAGTGGGAGTTATATCACAGTGGTTTATAATGTAGTCCACCCAATCTGCTATATATTCATGTCAAGGTGGATTAGGGAGACATGCCTTAATAGTTCATCTTCAATTGATTGACTTTGGATTTGTTGGATGGATTTTGTTGCTCCAAGTCTGTTTTGAATAAATTGTTGCTAACAGATGAAGTTATATGAAATGTTGAAATTCATTTTCATGTTCCTGGTGCTATAATTTTTGCACTGTAAATTCATGAAAAGCATAAAGGATGTTAGCATACTTTAATTCTGCTATGCTTTGAATGTACCAGATCGACAGTTATGCTTTGGACCTGTTAGCATACTTTAACTCTGATGGCCACGTAATGTCAGTGGGAATTGCATCGCAATGGTTTATAATGTAGTGATAACTAGACTGTCTTATGCTTTGTTGTGAGTGTTAATTGTTTCACTACTATCATATATATTGTTTTTGTTGGTTTCTGATGTGTTGTGAGTGTTGTTTCACTACTGTCATATATAATGTCATGACCATTGCTTTATCCTCTTGTTGCATGTACACATGGAACACACAATCCATCGCTGCTCAAGTTGGACAAGCAAGCAGTTGAAGGAATTTATTCTCTGCTTTAATATATAAGCATATTGTTGTGTCCCTGTCAAAATGGTTAGCACCTATCCCTATATGCTAATTAAGTAAAATATGAATTGTGTATGTCTATGTTGATTTTATTTACGACTGTATCAGCTATTTTGCCTGCCAGAGAAAACGAATTTATCTAATAAGAATTTTTTTTAGATTTTTAGTCTTGCTTATGTTGCTCTACTGACAAACGTGACATGTCATCTATGCAGTCTACCATAACAAAAAACTCCTCTACCTCCAATGTATCATCACAACCCATCATCGGTGAACCTTCTTCACAGGGTCACTCAGCACAGACTGCTGCGAGTAGTACTCGATCCCGCGGGTCAAGGGCACAAACCAAATGGCCAGAAGACAAGTTGACTGCAACTAGACTTGATGCCAATTTTTTGCCTACCCCATATGCTACGAGGGATAGATTTGTATTGGTCTGTGGTCTCATTGCTCGGAAGAGGGTGTCAATCAACAAGGCGGTTGATGATCTCTCACCAATTGAGAAGGGCCATTTGTTCACATTTTTAGAGGAAAAGCTAAATTATCCAGCCAATCTGGAAGAATCTGTTCGCAAGAAGGTAGTTAAGGCAGCTATATCACAGATTGGAATCTTGCAACGGAGGTTCAAGGCCCATTTAAGAAAAAATATGTGAGTGAAGAAGAGACTCCCTTTGTGAAGCATGCCTTTTTGCAGCAAGAAGACTGGGACATGTTTGTGCAGAAAACCAATTCTCCTTCATTTCAACAATTGAGTCAAGAGATGAAACAAAAGAGAGAATTGCATAATAAGCCACACAAGACTGGTAGAAAAGGTTGTCGTGGTAAAGGGAAAGAGTGGGAGGAGGAGGATGCAAAGCTAACTGCAGAAGGAAAATAGAACCCTTGGGACCAATTTCCTGGACGTTCGAGAAATTATCTACGCGCAAGGGTAGGGAAGAAGAAGAATACTATTGAAGGAAGCGGGGGCATAATATTCAGTAACCCTGCGGTGGTGGGGGTAGAAGATAGGGTGAAAACACTTGCAGCTCAGGGTAGCGATGGTTCTTTCTCTGGGGTTAGGGAGCATGATATCCTCACTGTAGCACTTGAGACTCCAGAGCATCAACGTCGGGTCCGAGGCGTGTCTAGTTCTCTTGGCTGGGGTAAAGGGTTGGTGAAGAGTTCGCTAGAATGTACAGGAACAAGAGGAACAAGAGGTCTGATGCTCATGATGTGATGGACAAAACATTTAAATCAATTGTCCATGCACTAAGACTATCAGGCATCAACATACCGAAAAATGCACTTCTTCCTTCCCGATTACCAGCGCATGTCAATAGCAGCGAGGTAAAAGATATGGATGGCATTGAGGAAGAAGATGGGCATGACCGCGAGGAAGAACATGCGCATGACAGTGAGGAAGATGTCAGAGAGCAAGATCATTGGAATGCCAACAGTGACGAAGCGAATGAAGTGCACAGTGAGAGTCGATCACCTATGCTGGACACAATAGATAAGCTGACAGAGGCAACCGCGTGCAGCCTTTTGGATGGCACCGTGGAGCTAGCACTAGCGAAAGTCTTTCCATTTCAAAAGGCTTGCCATTCAGTACCGGTGCAGGATGGGTATGTTGTGGTGCAACCTACTTATGTGTGGGCCAATGCGGGTCAATACCCTCTGCCTGTACCAATTGATGGGGGTGACGTAGCAACCCTAGCTAAGGCTCTCGTTCAAAGGATCCAATGGCCAAAGGACATGATCATTATACCACCCATGACGTGATATCCCAACCCTGAAGCCGCAAGAGGTAGCAGGGGTACAACATCAGATGGAGGTGTTGCAGCTCAGTGTCAGCAAGAGAAAGCTCAACAATAGCAGCAGATCAGCAAAACTACGCAGCAGGAGAGTCGACAACAACCGAGGGAGGAGCCCAGGCAAACTCTGCCTAAGCAGCAGCTGCAACTTGAGGATAATCAATAGACGAAAAAGTAGCCTCTCCAGCAGCAGCAGCGTCGGCAACAACAGGAGGAGCCCAGGCAAACTATGCCTAAGCAACAACTGCAACATGAGGATAAGCAACAGACGAAACAACAACCTCTTCAGTAGTAGGAGGAGGAGCGCAGGCAATCTCCCCCTAAGCAGCAGATGCAACAAGTACAGCAGCCTCTGCAACAGGAGGAGCCCAGGCAATCTGCACTGCAGAAGGGGAACCAGGCAAGGAAACCTCTGTCTAAAGATGAGATTCTTAACTATGTTAATGGGACATAACAGGACCGACCAAAATACAAGCCTGGTGCACCTATGTTGTCAGAAGCAAATGTAAAGGCTGCTGGACCAAATTGTGCCAAGTTGCATGCTCATGTCATGGAACACAGTAAGCATAAACTTGCCTTTCCATCAAAGGTGGATCAAGACTACTTTAAAGGTGGTTGTGGTGCTTTAATGTTAAACATTGAATTCAGTAGCATGTATAACCTTATAACCCTGGCTTCTCTGAATGTTACCTTCATGAGGTTGTGGACATTGTAAGTCCTCTAAAACCTACAAAAATATTTCTTTAATTTTTATCACAAAGTTCATGCATGCTAACAATTTCATTTTTGTAGGAAAATGATGGGCAAGGCAGCGGAGATGCAGATCAGTGTTGGGTTTTTAGATCCAGATTTGTTTACTTCAACAAATATTTCTCAGCGTTCTCACAAAGTTGGCAAAAGAATCTCAAATGCAATGATGAACAACTACTACGTGGTGGGTGCCTATTGCACTAGCGACTGGGTAACAGTGATCATCTGTATGAAGTTCAAAGAGGTTTGGTATCTAGATTCTGCTAAACAACATCCCCCGCTAAAGTTCCCATACCTCCAACCTGTTTTGAACTGGTCAGTTTCTTGTACATTTTGTTCACAAAAATTCAATCTCTTAGTGTTTCTAATTGGTATTGTTGACCATGCAGGGCCTTTGGTACAGTATTTTTTGTTCACAAAAATTCAATCTCTTAGTGTTTCTAATTGGTATTACTGATCATGCAGGGCCTTGGTGATGCACATGACAGAGTGACGAAAGGAAGGAAAAAAGCCAAAAGCCACACTCAAGCACAAAACAAATCTCGCTGTAAGACCGAGGTTTTTTTATGGTCCCTTCTTACCTATTTGGTAATGCATTAACTCGACGCAGTGTGCTCAGCAGCCACGGGGTCCTCTTTGTGTGGATTCTATGTGGCGTTCCATATGTTAAGACTACTCGATGACATACCTGACATGAAGAAGGTTGCTGTAAGTAGATAATAATGCTCAACCTTGTCTCTGCTCATATTATCCATCTGATTTTAGAAACTGATTTTCTACTTGTATTCTCATAAATAATTGTATTTTGTAGGATTTCAAATTTGCTGTAGATATTTCCATAGAAGATCTAAAGCATGTCCGAGAGATGCTGTGCGAGTACATTCTTAAGGAGACTATCGACCGAAAGGGCAACTTCTACAGTGGTGCATCGTGAGTTTATTGTAGCCAGAAACTAGAAACTCATTTAGTCTTCTTTAGTCAGGTGTTGCTTCCTGAGAAACCTACTTTGGTTGGGGTCAGATACTGCCTAGTTCATAAAACTTGAAACCTTATGTGATCCTAGCTTGTCTATAAATGTGATCTTGCTTGTCTATAAATGTGATCTTGCTTTGCCTATATCTCTGATGTGAGAATGTGTTTGTGATGTCTCCTTGCTGTGGTGGCTTCCATATCCTGGCTGGTTCCAGGATGCAGCCCCTGATGGCTACCAAATCCTGGCTGGCTCCAGGATGTAACCGGCAAGTGGGAAGGTTACTGTAGGGGTGGCCTACATATCTGTAACGGGCATAAATTCCAGCTCGTTACAAATACTGATCAGTGAGTAATGGGCTTCATTTGGAAAGACCATTACAAACATGCCCACAATGTAACGGGCAGTGTAAAAGCCCGTTACTAGTCTTGACCGGTGGGCCCCAGGACCTGGCCCGTTCTTCGAGATATAGGAGACGCAGGTTGAAAGCAAGTGTCTCCTTTAACAGAGAGAAAGCAGACGCGCGTAGAAACAGATGCGTCTCATTTCGTTAAGATAGAGGAGACGCAGGTTCACGGAACGCGTCTCTGATGTTAATTTTACAGTAACAGGCTCTGTTTTCATGCCCGTAACCAAAGTTCCCTATGGACCCAGAGAAACAGCCATTTCACGTGACCGGTGACTAGTTGTGGTAACGGTCGTTGTTTGATGCCCGTTACGAATCCTATATGTACTAAGACGCGCGTGAAATAGACGTGTCTCAGTTTGTCAAGATAGTGGAGACGTGGGTGCACAGCACGCGTCTCCGATATTGAGCTACTGTAACAGGCTTTGCTTTGGTGCTCGTTACGAAAGTTCCCTGTGGGCCCAGAGAAACAGCCATTTCACGTGACCGGTGACTAGTTGTGGTAACGGTCGTTGTTTGATGCCCGTTACGAATCCTATATGTACTAAGACGCTCGTGAAATGGACGTGTCTCAGTTTGTCAAGATAGTGGAGACGTGGGTGCACAGCACGCGTCTCCGATATTGAGCTACTGTAACAGGCTTTGCTTTGGTGCTCGTTACGAAAGTTCCCTGTGGGCCCAGAGAAACAGTCATTTCACGTGACCGGTGGCTAGTTGTGGTAACGATCATTGTTTAATGTCCGTTACGAATATGTCTTATCAGTAACGGGCATCTGTCTTTTACCTTTCTTGGCTTATTTGTAACACTTGATTGGTAACGAGCGCATTGCCCGTTACCAAAGGCGATCTACGTCCGTTACCAAAGCTAGTTTTTAACATAGTGTAGTGACTTCCAGTGAGGGGCAAGCATATTGGAAGGGGAGAGGGGTGGCAGTGGAAGAAAAGCGGTGGAGCAGGGAGGAGAGCCATGGGTGCAATACCAGAGGATAAGGGCGGATGGAAGGAAGATGGATTCATAATTATTATAAATTTCTGGTTAGACTCCAGTATCACTGTAGAACAATAGGAAAATTCGGTAATGACAATTTCACTGCCAGCTTGAACCCACAAAACTAGCATTATTGTTATTTTATATCTTTTCCTATGTATCTAGACGTAATATATTACTAGATAGATATTAAAAATGATATAATTAGAAATGCAAAAATTAATATTAAATTTGTTTGGAGGGAGCAACGATAATGTAAAAGAATCTTAGTGGAGGTTGTGTTGATGTCTGGGAGGACAGAAAAAAGAAAATTGTTATGATACGAGACACGAGAAATATCAAGGTTGTATCCTCCAAAAAGAGAAACATGAAACCAAGAAAAAGAGTCAAAGTTAATTCGATGTACATGTACTACATTTTGTGAGGAAACTTCTTCCTAACGCCACAATGTGGGAGGATTTAAGGCAGCTTAGTGGGCAGTTCATTAATCTACAGTGCACTGCATCGTTGACTAAAATATTTTAGGCATTCGGCGGCTTAGTTATGTTTATGGCGGCTTACTGCTTCGACATGGTCAAATCCACACAGCAGGACGCACATGCAACGAACGGAACAGGATGTTACTCGAGTACAGTTTTCCTTATTTTTGAATCCGTATATGTTAGGAAGTTAGGATCTCTACTGTATTTTACTGCATTGGGCTTCTATATAAGTCCCTAGCATCCTCTTCATGGACTCAGACCAACAATACACACTCTCCCGTCTCCAGCTCCCTGCTAGCTTCATTCTCGCTCACACACAACATCTACATACAGCAGCAACAGCCATGGCGCCCTACATCGCCAACAAGAAACCTTTTGACGTGATGGCACTTATTCTGCTCGCTGTCCTCACCATAGCAAACTGCATCTGCTGCACGATCGCTGTGCGGGATGTTCCCAGCAGCGGCTCTGTCGCAGAGGCTGCTATGATGCTGAGGTTTGAGAAGTGGATAACGGAGCACGGTCGCATCTACAAGGACGCAGCCGAGAAAGCACGAAGGTTCCAGGTATTCATGGCGAATGCCATTTTTGTTGACAGTTCCAATTCTGCAGGTGGCAAAAAGTATCACCTGGCTATCAATAGGTTTGCCGACATGACTCATGACGAGTTCATGGCGAGGTACACCGGGTACAAGGCAACGCCGTCTACGGGCATGAAGATGCCTGGTTTCCAGTACAGGAATGTTACTCTGTCAGAGCCCCAGCAGGCACAGGTTGACTGTAGGCAGAAAGGTGCAGTCACCGGTGTCAAGAATCAAGAAGATTGTGGTGAGCGACCGTAATGAAATTCTGTTTTGATCACATGTACGTTGAATATTACATAACGTTACTCAGGAAGGATTTAATTTGCAGGTTGTTGTTGGGCGTTCTCCGCAGTTGCAGCCATCGAAGGCATCCACCAGATCAAGACCGGCGACTTGGTTTCCCTGTCGGAGCAGCAATTACTGGACTGTTCCACCAACGGGAATTACGGCTGCAACGGCGGAAATATGGACAACGCCTTCGAGTACATCATCAACAATGGTGGCATCACCACCGGTGACGCCTACCAGTACACTGCTATGCAGGACATGTGCCAGTCCGTCCAGTCGGCGGTCACGATTAGTGGCTACCAGGACGTGCCCCGCTACGACGAGGAAGCGCTCGCAGTGGCTGTTTCCAACCAGCCCGTGTCCGTTGGCGTCGATGCTAACAACTTTCAGTTCTACGACGGCGGTGTGATGACCGCAGACAGCTGTGGCACGGACTTGAACCATGCGGTGACGATAGTAGGGTACGGCACCGCAGAAGATGGCAGCCTGTATTGGCTGATCAAGAACAGTTGGGGGGAGACCTGGGGAGAGGGAGGGTATCTGAGGCTTGAGAGGGGTTTCAACACTTGTGGGGTTGCAATGCTAGCCTCCTATCCAGTGGCGTGAAGTCGCAAAACAATGAGCGCAATCTATATCCGTGAAGCCATATGCACAAATCAGGCTGGAATAATGCATGCAAATAAATTGGGTTTTTAGTGTAAGGTAAACTTGAAGATCAATAATTTATGTGGAGTTTTCAGGAGCCTCATATGTAGTAGTCGACATACACATGTAAGATTGTTCTTTGCTTTTTTATCAATCAAATTAAGTGCGTTCTGAGACTACGTTTTTTTAATTAGAATAATAACGGCACGTACAACGGCCATCTAGGAGCCCTGTGAGCCGACATTTTTTAAAAAACGTCCTCCCGTCAACCAAACGACCGGCACACTGTCCTTTCGTTAGACAACGGCCATGACTCGACGACTCGTTGACGGCGAAGCCTCTATCCCTGCGGCTAGGTGGTTTTTGGTGCGAAAATCTTTCGGACAGCAGCGTGCACATTCTTCCCCAATCTTTCTCCTCGCCATGCTCTGCCCTTCCAAGATAATCCCCTCTGCTCTCGACCTTGCCGCATACCCTAGCTCTAGCAACAACCACCCGCCTGTTGTGGCGGCGCGAGATATGCTGAAAGGCAGATGCATCTCGGTAGCGGAGAGCTGTCGGCGGGGCGAAAATCACTAGATAGGGACACGCATTTCTGCCAGGCCGTAAAATCGAAATGAAAACAATCTCTCTCTCCTACACTATGAAGGTATTTTTCTTCACCGGATTCGAGGGATTGTGCATGCGGCAATATGCTAAGAAAGGAATATCCTCCGCCTCACCCGTTAAGTCAACTAGCGGAACAAATGATCCCTTCTTTCCTATCGGAAGTGAGATCTAGCTCCTTGAATCATAGAGTTCGGACTCCCTGGAACATATTTAGCAGATTCCTACCCAACGGATCTGCCATGGCAAAAAAGAGCTTTCTATGACCTCTAAGACAGAGCAAGACGGATAGGCAGAGCTAGAGCTCTTAAAGTCTACCCTGGCTAGCTTCTTCATTCTTCGATCAGGGGAGGGCTTCTTCCCTTATATACGATGACATAGATAGAGCCTCCTTCTTTGATCCATTCATTGATAAAGTTGGGGGCAATTTACCTTTAGAATCGACAGTAGAGTAGGTTTGACCTTGCTTTCTCAATCTTTCTCTGCTCCTAGCCGTGTAGTAGATCCGGCTTTATTCAGTTAAAAAGAAGTGTGTGTGGCCATCGTATCTGCTCGCCCCATTCTTCATTCATCCATTTAGTTCAGAATGGACCCAGGGAACCTGGCTCGGGAACAGCCCTGAAAAAACACAGTAAGAGGGTCCAATCTCTTAAATATAGCATTTGATCTCCTAACCTAACCCAACCTAACCTAACCTAAGTAGTAGTAGTAGAAGGCTTAGTATCTGACTTGATCCATTAGAGTCGAACACACGAGAGATCCGCAGTCCACACCTTGCCGTGGATTGGGGAGAGAGCAGCTCTGCGAAGCACGGCGTTCTGTGTGATTATGGAGGAACTGTAGTACTCGCCCCAAAATGCAAGCCGGGATAGATACTTAAAGAAAGGGGGAGCAGTGGGCCTTCAAAAAGGAGCGAGGGAGTGATGGGCAACCTTAGTCTATATGTTGCTCGTGAGCCGCCAAGTACTAGTCTCGCAACAGTACTGGCGTTAAAGGATCGGTCCTTCACTTGCGGATCTTTTGCGAGTCAAACTCGCTCTCTTGCCACGCCATTGACTCACGAACTTGAGTTGGACTCATTCACTGCTGACTGAGGATCGTTCGTTCTTCACTCTCTTGCTATTACCCACAGGGAGTGCAGCAACCGACTGTGCATATTATCATATAGAAAGAAGCGAAGCGTAGCGATTCGTACTACCGGAAAAGTGTCGCTAACCGCTAGGCAATAGAGTCCTCTTACGGGGTGGGGCACAAATAAGCGTAGCAAATAACATAGAGTTGCCCCTACCTACCAGCGCGCAGATAGATAGGGCTAGGGCGAGTGCAAGGATGGATGTCTGAGCGGTTGAAAGAGTCGGTCTTGAAAACTGAAGTATTGATAGGAATACCGGGGGTTCGAATGCCTCTCCATCCGCGAGGGCATAAGTTCTCTCTTGCCTTATCTATAGATAAGAACAAATCTCCTCGACTCGACGTATATGATGGATAAAATGGGTAGCAGGTTTAGGTTATTGTGTGTTGATTTAGTTAGGACTTTGTCTCCCTTTCGTTATCTTCCGCCCCGGGTGGATGACCTGTGGGAGCTAAGTCGAAGATCTCGGTGTCTCCGTGAGTGGTTGATAAACAACGATTGCTGCTTGATTTAAGGAGTCCTAACCCCGTGAAGCTTGACAGACAAAGAATCAAGTATTCAGGTGGCAGAGTTATTAGCTACATAAGCGCTCAAATTCCTGAATACTTATTGCCCTGGCTTCTATGATCAACCCCTGATTTAGGTTTTGATTTGAGGCTATCCTAGTCTGCAGGACCCAACAGAAGTATTCATCCTTTCCAATTTGAAAAAGGTGTTGCCGAAAGCTTACCCTCTTGCAGCAGGGTTGGTTATTTAATTTGCTAGTCAAACATGAGGTGGTTCATAGATCTTTGGGCTTTGATCACCGAGGAATATAGACTTTACAAATAAAAGTAGGGGATTGGGATTCCATTGCTGTTATTTTATATGTATATGGTTGGTTCCCAATGTGCTTATGACGTAGCACCTGGTGGATCTTTAGCTAGCGTGTATCATCTTACGAGAATACAGTATGGTACCGATAGAAAAGAAGAAGTATGCAGCATAAAAGTCTTTCCCCAAAATGATAATCCTAGAATCCTGTATGTCTTCTGGATTTGGAGAACGTGAATCTTATGATATGGTGGGAATCTCTTATGATGATCATCCATGCCTTAAATGTATCCCAATGCCTGAAAGTTGGATAGGCTGGCCCTTCCTTAAATGTATCCCAATGCCTGAAAGTTGGATAGGCTGGCCCTTACGTAATAAGGACTGTATAACCCCCAATTTCTATGAAATACAAGAAGCTCATTGAATGATAATAAATTCATGCTCACTTTTACAACACGACTCCAGATTTTATTCAAGTCAAGTAATACTTTGACGTTCTGTTCCTAGACGAAACAGATTACCTATTATATTAGAATGAATTCCGATTATACAAAAGGGTCCAGATAGACTGAGAAAAAGGGCTTCATTTCGATTCTCCAATTTGGAAAATCAAATATTCATTTCCCTCATATAAACAGAAAAATACGATGACTCAAAGAAGTTCCCTACCACGAACTTTGTACCGTGCGCGCATTACTTAGAACAACTAGGAAAGTAAGATAAGCAAGAATATAAAAATATTCGGAATAGTAGAATAAGAAATGAAAAAAATGAAGAAAAGGGAACTGTAGCGAACATGGCCCTATTTGCCATTTGTTCGAGTTGATTTTGGTGATTCATGCTAACACAAGTAATGGGACTAACCTCATTTTCTAGCATGTCTTTGTAGGCATTCCTAGGTCCCATGGATATTACCACATGTTAACATACCATGCACAAGTTAACATACCATGCCCAAGCTAACATGTCATGCCACAAGTTAACACACCATGGACATGTTAGGTTACTTACAGCAAATTTGAGGACTTAGTATACATTTGGAGGCTATAAGTAATGGCATGTTAAGTATGTTAAGTTGAAGCAAAGATCCAAGTTGAAGACGCGAAGAAAAAGAAGGAAAAGGACACCGTCGGATGAACCGACGGTATCAATATAACAAGCGTCGGTGCAATCGTCGAACGAGTTGGTACACAGGGTCAAACCCTAGGTACCGTCGGATGAACCAACGGTCCATTATTTAGTAGCGTCGGACGAGTTGCAGAGGAAGAGCGAGGAAGACAGTAGCACCGGATGATCCGACGGTCTGAGTGGGGACCCCGTCGGTCTA
Source organism: Cenchrus americanus (assembly GCA_947561735.1). NCBI lineage: Eukaryota > Viridiplantae > Streptophyta > Magnoliopsida > Poales > Poaceae > Cenchrus > Cenchrus americanus. The sequence goes on from OX387242.1 coordinate 199,260,364, forward strand.
TCCGACACTCAGTTTGAATTCATACAGAGACGCGCCAAGACAAAGCCTTCAGCACCGGATGATCCGACGCCTTGGACAAGGTGAAGCGTCAGTCTATCCGACGGTCGAGTGGAAGCTAACAGAGGCGACTTGAGCGCGGAGTCTTCAGCACCGGATGATCCGACGCATCGTCGGTACATAGCGTCAGAGCAGTTGTGTCAGAGAACCTCAACGACTACGTGACCTGGGAGGGGCACCGGATGAACCGACGACCTGGAAAATATAGTGTCGGATCATCCGACGGTACTATTTTCAGTGGCCGTTAGCCAACGGCTAGTTTGATGCCTTGGGCTATTTATACCCCCTCCACTCACCCATTTGAGGTTGCTGGGTTGTGTGGAAGTGTAGAGGAGTTCAAGACACATTGAAGATCATACCCAATCCATCCAAGTGCTTAATTGCTCATCCTTAGACTTGCATATGCTTTGTGTATGTGCTTAGTGCTAGGCTTAGCTTAGAGCTGAGTGAGTGCAAGGTTGTGCCAACCTTGTGAGGTGATTCTTGAGTGAATCAAGTTGTACAAGGTTCACCGGAAGCCTTGGGGTCTAAGTGGCTCACGGGCAATCGTCATCGACCCTCCGGCTTGGTGTGGAGCGGCGAGGACACTTTGTGCGGGGGACGTGGAGACCCCCTTCCTTGGTGGAGAAGCTCCTTAGTGGAGGCGGCATCAAGGTGACCAAGGGAGCTTGGCAAGTGCCTACGTGGCTAGCCTTTGTGGCGAGTCAAGTGGTGCTCTTAGGAGAGACTTGGTGACCGAAAAGCAATACTTTTGTGTGAGTGCTTCAACAACGTGGACTAGGGGTGGCTTAGTGCCTACCGATACCACGGGATAAATTGTGTGTCAAGAGTTTGCTTCCTCTCATCCCCTTTACGTTTCCGCATTTACTCTATTGCAATCTTTGCTTGCCTTTACTTTCCTAGAGTAGTATCGTGCTAGGAATGGCTATAGGTTGCAAACCTTGTTTTGGGATAGGAGTTTCACGCTAGAACAACCTTAGTTGCACACATAGATAGTATGTTCTAGTTTAATTTTGTGTAAAAATAGTGAAGCCATAGGTTAAGGTTTTAAGTTGCCTCATTCACCCCCTCCCCCTCTTAGGCTAACGAGCATCCGATTCCTTACGGGAACCTAATCTCACCTCCTTCTGTACCATAAAGAAAAAGAAAAGAACCCGAGATTTTGACCCTAAAGAAAAAGAAGTGTCCCTATTTAAAGATTTATCTACTTAGATGATAAAATCATACTCCTTCTATATTATTATAGAATATGTATCCCAATCCATCTCGAGTAATTTGCATCAATACCTATTCGGTAGATCCTTTTTTCTGTGCCAGGAACCAGATTTGAACTGGTGACATGAGGAATTCATTCCTCTGCTCTACGAACTGAGCTATCCTGACCATTTATTGTGCATCATCCTGGTAGAGTACTTGTATCTATGTCAATTAAAGGGACTAAAAAGGAAAAAAGTATTCTAAAATTGGACTGAGTAAATGTCAGGATAATGATATGGATTGTGAATGACTTACATAATAATAGGGATTACTTGCCTATACTATAATATGCTCATTTGTATGAATGGGATAAGATCCAAAGAAGTAAGTTCGGATCCATTTGTGAAAGAGTAGAATCAGAAAGATAGTGAATCTTGTTTGAACCATTAATGAAAAATAGAGGTTGGTACAAAAATAGAGGTTGGTACAATAGTTAGGAAGTAAAATGGGCTTCTTATTGGGGATATAGGGACTTGACTTGAACCCTCACAATTTAGAAAGTCGACGGATCAACCTTAGTGAACACTATAAATTTCATTGTTGTCGGTATTGACATGTAGAATGGGATTCTCTCTTTATTCTCGTCAGACTTGAACCTAACGAAAATAAGAAAGGTTCATAGAATTTTATCCCCTTTCGCGGAAGGGCCTTAATCCGTATTTTCTTATTCATGTATCACAAATGGATCTATCTACAGTAGGATTTTTGGATTTTTTGTTCATTTGTATTTTACGTACCAAAGTAATTAATTTGGAATAATGAATTTCGGAGGCCGGAGGGCCTGTGCCAGAGCAGAATGGCGCAGCTTCAGCAGTCTCCGCCGACAGGAGCTTCAGTAGCTTTTTTGGTGGCGCCAGTCAAAGCTCCCTGCCTCAACCTCAACCATGGATGCTATCTTCAGATCCGGCATCATGGATCATGGTACATCACTAATCCTCCTTTTTGCTTATAAGAACAAACACGGTTACATGATTGTAGGGACTACATTGCGATTCAAATTAGTTTCTACATACTGTTGTGTTATTTATTACTTCTCTGTATGACTGGATTGCAGGGTATATAGTACTCTACCTTCTTTCTTAGTATGTTTGAAGAAGAAAACGTTTTATGATTACAACTAAGGTTAGTGTAACAATTAGGGCTGCAATATCTAACAGGTTGTTTTCTCAACTGCTTGACAATGATATGTCTTGTAGGTGTTGAAGATATCTGATCAAGACTGTTTGATGTTTGAGAAGGTTCTGATCAAGCTTGTTATTGGTGGTGAACTGTTTACTGCTATTTTAACTCTATTCGGTTTTAAGGTGAACTTAGTTTGAAGTTTGTTCAGTTTCTAACTTAGTGCTTGTGTGAATGGCCTTGTGTTCAGTTTATGCTAATCAAAAAGGTTGTATGCGTTCCTGTCTAGGTTGTAAGCACAAATAAAGGTACAAAGATCAACTTTGTACTTGATCATGTACACATAGATGAATTAAATGGCTTGTAGACAGCTGAAAAGACAACCGATTGTGTAACTTGTCTATTTAGTTGTCTGTAATGCCAAATAGACAGCAGTAGTATAGACTGTTGTACATGCCCCAAGGTAAAATTCAGCCTCAACATTCTGAGACCACGATATAATTCCTATGGTATATGTACCAAATTATTTGCTCTCTCTATGGCATAGAGTCACTACTGGAAATCTCAATTACACCGAGTGTTAAAGTAGACGCTGAGTGTTTTCCATCAGGCACTCTGTGAATTGGCTCTTCGCCGAATGCAGACACAAAAACACTCGGTGAACTAATGACACTGTATTTGTGCAACACTCGGCGTCTACAATATATTCGCCGAGTGTATTTGTCCAGCACTTGGGGTCTACAATATATTCGCCGAATGTATTTGTCCAATACTCGGCGTCTTGCCGGGAACACCAAGTGTATTTGTCTGCCAGGGACACTCGGCAAAATTAGATTTTTTTCTTCCACTTGGCTTCAAACTTTTCTTTAGTACTCACACAATATGTGGTACTCCATGTCAAAATTTAGTAAATTTTTACATTTGTTTCTATATTTAGTTAGTTAGTTGTATTTCAAGTAATTTTTTAAATGAAGTCAAATTTCAACTACACGTGATTTAAATAATAGAAAATGATTAGAAAAATAATATTCGTGTTGTTTAGCTTAGTTTCAGATCTTATCTGTGTAATGAAAATAAATTTTGAATATCTTGTTAAGGAAATACGATCACGAACGTGTGGCCTAGTGGTTTTTAAATTATAAAAAATTAAATAAAGTCTAATAATTATGGTATTTTCTATGGTGTGATGTTATCATACAATGATGTTGTGGTAAAATTTGGGAAGGTTTTGCACATTTGTAAAAAAAAATGTTGTTTACAAACTGAAGCATATGAGAAGAAGATCCTAAGCGTTGAGAAGGATTCCCTAAAATTTGAAGTCAAAGCGATGGTCGAATTGTGATTTGACAACAAAACTTTTGTATGGGCAAAAGAGAAGAAAGTTTGCTTCATGTGAATTTTTTATAATTTTTGAAGTCGTTTGATAATTTCAATTGATATAAATTGAATTTGAGTTATAAGTGAATATAATAAAATTATATGAGTACAATGGTAAGATATTGTTGAATTAAATCATATTAATTAAGTTCAGGTTATGTAAAACAAGGAGAAGAAGAAGAAAGTTGAATAAAAGAAAAATAGAACAAAAGTTCATCGAGTGTTTTTCTAGGAACTCGGCGTCTAAATGCGGTATCCCGAGTGTTTAGCTGGGACACTCGGCGAAGCTAAGGTGACCACATCACCGATCCTTTCCATTCAAATCGTGAAATGCCATTGATCCAAATCCATCCTCTGGATTCCCTCCCTCTCTCACCTCCCACCACATCTCGTGATTCCGCGTTCTCCATCAGATAAGGCCGCACCCTCCCTCCCTCCCTCCCTCCCTCCATCACGCACCCTCTCTCTCCACCCGCCGGCGCGCGCGCGCCCGGCCGGCCCGGGCGGCGGCGGGGCAGGACCGGCCTCCGCAACGGCACGGTGCAACGGTACCAGCCTCCCCAACAGCCGGCCCAGGCGGCCGAGCGGCACGGCGGGATCAGCCTCCCCACGGGAGGCACGACGCGACACCCGTGGAAGGTGTGGGTGGTGTGGCCATCTGTGGTGGAGGCGGCGTGACGCGGCGCTACTGGAACACAAGGAGAGACGTGGCCATGGCACCCACGGTGGCGCCTGCCGGTGCTCACCAGCGACAGCTTGGCCCAGGACACAAGGAGAGACGCGGCGGCCGGGCAAATTTTTTTATTGTTCAAAAAACGTTCCCCAAGTGCTATGTAGGACACTCAGGGAAGCTTCGCCGAATGCCGATGTTTGACACTCGGCGTCTTCCTCTTCGCCGACTCTTTGGTTCCCGAGTACTTGTCGCCAAGTGCAACACTCAGCGAATACATTGCCGGGTGTTTTATGGGCTTCGCCGAGTGCCTCAGTACGGCATCTTTGGGGTTTCCTGTAGTGAGTGTTTGCACATTTGAGGGGTTTCGACTATAGAGTAACTAAAGTGAGCTACTTTAATAACAGGATGTGGAAGAAATATGTTCCCACTAGTAGAGAACCGATCTTTGGTTCAGGGCCTTCAGTCTCGGTGGCCTTTCCTCTCGTTCTTCCTTTGGTCTCCCTTGGGATTCTGGTCTGTAAGTTACTGGTAATAAGGAACTTGTTTTCCCTTTTTCTCCTCTTGGCTTTTGGGATAAAGAAAAGCTTTCAGCAACAGAAATTGCTTGTAGTCAATAAACTGCCAGCAACAGAAACTGTATCCAGTGGCGTGAACTCTAAAAACAAAATTGGCGCAATAATCTATATCCACGAAGGCATGCATAAATAAGACTATGGAATAATGCATGCATATAAATTAGTTTTTTTAGCGAAGTTTCAATACGCATGTAACATTGTTGTAATTTGTATTTTCATAAATCAAAGTTCCTTATTTTCCTGAATCAAAATCATAAAGCTATATTTTTACTTTGTTTTCGGGGAGGCAGTGAGGAGCGCTAGTTATGACTTCCACATACATGCAGCCGCAGCTAAGCGAGCACCTCAGCCACCTCACCTTGGCCATCACCTTGGCCATGGCCAGTGCCGCCAGATCCGTAGGGATGGTTTCGGATCGGATATGAACATATTCGAATTCGAATATCACTATTTACCGCATTTAAATTTTAATTCAGATATGAATACAAATTAAATGCATATATTTGCTTTATCGATGAAGTTTTAGTTGGTAAAAATATGTTACTAGTAGTGAGTAAGTTATGATCAAATATCTTATTAGAAGTAATGTATTTATTAATAATTTTAATTATCAAAATAACTATTTTTTTATAAATATATATAATTTTTCTATCTATAACAAATATATAGATGGAACCCACTACAAATCATGGATAGATTTCTCTCAACCCTCAACACGCTACATCATCCACTTATGTCATCTGCACTTAATCCCTTCCCCCATCCCAACCGTACCTACCCCCATCGAACCCCTGCGCCGTCGCCGTCCCGCTGCCTACCCACCAGCGTGCCCTCGTCTCCCCGATGCAGCATGAATGGCAGCCCAAGCAACATGGCAGCTCAAGCGTGTCTCACTTGTGGTGGCGACGGACATCCTCCACTCTGACTTATATTGAACATGCCGCTCAACTCCATTCATCGTCCAGGTCCAATCCAAGGGACCCCACCCTCACCATCCGGACTGGCCTGCAGCCCACAGCCTCCCTCATAGTCCAGCTATTCGCACGTGTCATTGTTGGGGAGCGAGGTTGTGCCGTTGTTGGAGTGGGCGTCGCCGCTAGAATTGAGGGTCATGGTTGCCTCGAGGGGGCCGCTAGTGGCTTTGAGCTCGATGGCCTTCCTAAATGAGCGCCACTTGTAGATTTGAAGATTGTAGCTGCGACCGCCTCGAGGAGCTTGGTAATGGGCGATGCTTGATGTTGGTGATATGCCCAAGAGCCCATCATTATACTATGGTTTATAGGCCCAAGAGGATATTGATCCAAGAGGGATTAGGGTTACTAATGGGCCTATGAGATAGAAACCCATTAGTACGCCCTACATATAAGAGGGAGGGGCTAGGGGGTAAGGGCTAATCAATTGCGCCACCACCCTAGCCGCATCCTCCCTCTCGGCGGCCGCCCTTGCTGTGCGTGCGGTGCTAGCACACCGACGCCCGACCTTTCATCCCTGTACGTGTGGACTCCGTGGAGGCGCTGCTGCGACTGCTACACTAATCAGCTGCTAGGATTTGGCAAGAGGAGCTCGGTTCGTGGGACGTGATCGACTACTTCTTCTGCATCGACGCGCGACTTCTTCCTCTGCGCTGCGCGTCTAGTGGTAATGATCTATGACTTCTACTCGCAAGTATCTTGGGTGTATGCGGTTATATTTCTAGAGTAGCGTTCCCTTTACCCTATAGTGGTATCAGAGCCTTTTTGCGTAGTTGTAGATCTGGATCATGAACTTATATGTGATATGTTGTTGTAGTAGATTGGATCTATTACTTTTGCTTGGTTTGGATAGATCAATTGGTCATAGGGGTTAAAACTGGAGTGAGTTGATTGCGCTACATGTGACCAAAAGATTAGTTCGTGTTCTTTCTCTGTTGTGCATACAACATGTCCCTACCGGCTGGAATCACCATTAGGGACTAACTGTGTGCTTAGTCAACAGATTACACCAACTGTTAACACCAAAATTTGGTAAGGAGTCTGACTTGTGGGTCCGGTTCGATAAAGAGTCCGTCTGGTGGAAGGAAGGATATTTTTAGAGATATTCAGCAAAGAGATCTGCGGTCGGCTATCTGCTCCGGTTCGGCAAAGGAACAGTAGAGCTGATTTTGCGGGATTGGACGGTGACGTGGCTCAATCAGGGAAGACGAATGGATGGATAGGCGATCGAGCTTAGAGATAAGTTAGGCAACGAATCCATTCGAAGTTGTACTCAACAGGGTATAAATATGACCCTTGAATGTATGTAAAAAAAAGAATCATTCTTCAATACACACCGGCCTTACGCCAAACCCTAGAGTCCCTTGTCGTGTCGTCGAGTTCTTCAAGAGGACTAATCGATCCGTCGACCTCCGTGAGTACCGGCAACCTTGTATCATGTCTAGTATCATGCGGTGGATTCAGATTTGATGCAAGTAGTCTTGTTACCATGCTTCGTGTCATGCGGTAGATTCAAGCGTGGTTCAAGAAGGTTTCTTGTTAGATCATGAGCCATGCGGTCAGCTAAGATCTAGCTTGAAGCTAGTTATCGGCTCTATTGGATCTTGGCAAGATCTGATAGATTCATTAAGTTACCCCGTGTTATCTTGAGTTTTTACTTTATGTTTTAATTCATGTAACACACCTTTGCCCAATCTAGATGGGTTTGGATCGGTTCTATCTCTTTTATGATCCTTGTTCGAGTAGATTTCATGTTTAAACACGTGGATCTTGTGTTTTCCGATAGCCGAAACCGAATCGATCTAGGTTGTTACGTGTTGCGGGTTCAAGCTTGCTAATGTTCGTATAAATCTTGAAAGAGCCGGGTATCATGCGGTAGATGCAGGTTTTTGGGTTGCCTTTGGAGCTAGTCATCCGATGGATTAGATTCCCAAATCAATCTGATAGATTTATTCACTTGGTAATGTTTGTTCCTTCTTCATGGACCCCGAATCGGCTGTTCAGCCGTATTCGGTTATGTTTCTCCACGAGTAGAACACGTGTGTTATCCATGCTTTAAATGATGTATGCTTTTAGCTTTCCATATTTAGATTATATCATGCGGTGGATAGATCTATTTGTGGAAAGTGGTACGGTTTTTCATGCAAGTTGTATCATGCGGTAGATAGATTTGTTTGACATCGTATCCGACGGGTTTTAAAGTAACTAGACATGCGGTAGACTAGTGCTTTGGATCTATGCATACTTGTTTAATACATGATCATGTCCGTGCTGTACTTTATTCACTTATTTAATGTTAATCTTCATGGGGATCGGTCATGACTTCGTGTACGTGCGTCCATGTTCAAGTAAAGACCGATCGCCGTCATGCTCACGTCATCCATTCGGTAGTGTTACTTTTTCCCCTTTGCGGTTTCCCGAATGGTTGTAGTTCGTTGCGGATAGCTTTCTATAGCTATGTGTCATTTCATTTGGCTTCTTAGCCGTAAATATGGAACCGTGCGGTACCACCGTAAAAGTTCCAAGCTTTGGTATTTAACTGCTTTGTCTTTTGTTAATTTTCCGGAAAAATTGACTGGCACGTCTTTCGCTCTCTGCGCGTGTGAAGCCAGCTTTATTCGGCTTGCTGTGTGTTTGGCGTTGAGTGCACTTTTCGCGTCAACACACTTTTTGGCACGCCCAGTGGGACAACAGCCGAATAAGATCCAAGATGCCTGAAATCGCAGACCTCATGGATGTCAACCTTGAAGATCTTTCTCCAGAGCAGCGGCAGCAACTCCAAGACGTCGTGGACCAGTTTCAGCAGAAGTGTCTGCTATCGTTCAAGAAGAATAGAAGCGGTGTCCCGTATCTGAAGAACGAGATGCCCAGGGTATTGCTGCCAGGAGAGAGCGATACCACATCCCAGCAGGAAAAAGAGGAGTGCATGCGGGTGTTTCAGGAATCCGCAGATTACATGTTAAGCAAGCACAACAAGGCTTTCCTCGGTGCGCTCCGACGGATGATGGTGGCCGTCTTCGGCCCCGGCATGGAACAAGCGTTCAGCAAAGCGCCCGGTCCGGGGGGACCGTGGACCGGGCGAGTCAAGCTCTCGGCCGCCACTTCGGAGCCCGCCGGTGCGGCCTCCTCCCCAAAGCGGCGGAAGTCAAGCTTTCCGGCCTCCGCCACAAAGCCGGCGGGAAACGGCCGATTCAAGCAGTCGGCTCTTATAGCAATTTTTAATGGAGAACCCCGTAGATGGCACTGATGGCAAATTAGGGCGAGGATTCATGTCGGCTGATAAACTGGAAGAAGTTGACATTGGAAGCGGTGATAAGCCAAGGCCGACGTTCATCAATGCAAATTTGCAACCAGACTTCAGAGGGGATTTGATTGAGCTTCTCAAAGAATACAAGGATTGCTTCGCCTGGGATTATTCGGAGATGCCTGGATTGGATCGTTCCATCGTTGAGCATCGGTTGCCAATCAAGCCTGGTTTCAAACCATATAAGCAACCACCCCGGAAAATCTACAAGGATGAGGTATTGGCCGATGTGAAGAAGGAAGTTGAAAGATTACTTGATGCAAACTCCGTTCGGCCATGCAGATATGCGGAGTGGATATCTAACATCGTCCCTGTGTACAAGAAGAATGGAAAAATGAGGGTTTGCATAGATTTCAGGGACCTGAACAGAGCTACTCCAATGGATGGATACCCGATGCCTATTGCCGATTTGTTGATTAACGCCGCTGCTGGACACAAGGTGATTAGTTTCATGGATGGCAATGCGGGATACAATCAGATCTTCATGGCAATAGAAGACATATCAAAGACGGCCTTTAGATGTCCTGGTCATATAGGCCTGTTCGAATGGATAGTCATGACATTTGGGTTGAAAAATGCCGGTGCAACCTATCAACTGGCCATGAATTACATTTTTCATGAGTTGATCGGCAAGATTGTGGAGATCTACATTGATGACGTGGTGATCAAATCCCTAAGTCATGACACCCATTTGGAAGACGTGAAGAAGACCTTAGAGTGCATCCGGAAACACGGTTTGAAGATGAATCCAAACAAGTGCGCTTTTGGAGTATCAGCTGGAGAATTCTTGGGGTTTTTGGTCCACGAAGGAGGAATTGAAGTTGGCAAGAAGAGCATGAAGGCCATCGATGAAGTTGTTCCTCCAACTAACCTCAAGGAGTTACAATCACTGCTCGGCAAGATCAACTTCGTGAGAAGATTCATTTCAAATTTATCTCAGAAGGTGTTGCCATTCTCTCCGTTCTTGAAGGCGAAGAAAGATCGAAGTTCACGTGGGGCGACGAACAACAAAAGGCTTTTGATGAGATCAAGCAGTACATGAAGGAGCCGCCGGTGTTGGTTCCTCCTCAGCTAAACAAGCCTTTCAAGTTGTACGTGGCGGCCGATACCCAAACCATTGGATCGGCCCTTATTCAAGAATTTGAAGGAAAGGAGCGGGTAGTAGCTTATCTTAGCCGAAAACGCTGATCACGAAACCGGGTATTCGGTTGTAGAGAAAGCTGTGCCTTTGCGTGTACTACTCGTGTACAAAGTTTCGGCACTACTCGTTGAATGCCGAATGCCTTGTATATTCCAAGTTTGATGTGATAAAACATATGTTATCTATGCCAATTTTGAACGGCGGGGATTGGCAAGTGGATTTTAGCTTTATCGAGTTTGAGTTGAAGTTCGAATCGGCAAAAGCCATTAAAGGTCGGATCATTGCCGATTTCATAACGAACATCGCGATCCGTCAATTGATACGCTGAAATTACCCCTTGGGCTTTATTTTTTGATGGATCATCGTGTGGTAAAGGTGGGGGAGTAGGAATCCCTCGATTTCGCCCCGGAAGGTGAGATGTTTGAATTTGCCATTCCTATACAACCCATTTGTCACGAATAACCGAGTTGAGTACGAGGCATTACTTCGAGGGCTTCAATATTTGAGAGAAGCGGGGCCGTTTCGGTTGAAGTCTATGGAGATTCGAGTTGGTAATCAAGCAATTGAACGGCCAATACGAGTGCAAAAGTGAAGCGCTGAGGAGTTACTACGAAGAATGCAGGGAAATCTTGAAGAGCTTCCCATTGGTAACTCTACAACATATTCCTAGAGAACATAACGAGGAAGCAAACAGGCTGGCTCCGAGCGCCTCTAGTTACAAAGAGAGTCAAGAAGCGTTTGCTTTGCGAGAGATGTGTGCACTAGGGGCGGATCTTGCAGAAGATGATTGGAGGAAAGAGATCGTTGATTACTTGAAGGATCCATCCCGAAAGGTCTCTAGGAAGCTAAGGTACAAGGCCATAAAGTTCGTTCTTACGGATGATAATTTATTCTATAAGTCGTTAGATGGGGTATTACTAAGATGCACGGGTCCCGAGAAGAAGCCAAGAACATGATGAGCGAAGTGCACGATGGGATATGTGGAGCACACCAATCGGCCTACCGTATGAAGTGGGTTATTAGACAAGTTGGATGCTTTTGGCCGACGATATTAGAGGAGCTTGCTTTGAATATTACAAGGGATGTCGGGATTGCCAAAGGTTTGGGAATATTCAAAGGGTCTCCGCATCGGCATTGAATCCCATCATCAAGCCATGGCCATTCGGGGGGCGGGGGTATAGACTTGATTGGCCAAATTAATCCACCGTCTAGCAAGGGGCATAAGTTCGTGCTTTTGGCTACGGATTATTTCACTAAATGGGTTGGGGCGATCCCCCTTGAAGAAGGTGACGTCGAAAAATATGATTGAATTCGTCAAGGAGCACATCATCTATCGATTTGGAATCCCTCGGACAATTACCAGCGATCAAGGGGCACAATTCGTGTCCTTTGGAGTTCGGAGAATTTGCCGAAAGCATGGGGATCAAATTGTTTAATTCTTCTCCCTATTATGCCGAGGCTAATGGTCAAGCAGAGGCTTCTAATAAGATCATGATCAAGTTGATACAGAAGAAGATCGACCAGAAGCCAAGAAGGTGGCATTCGGTACTCAGTGAAGCACTGTGGGCTTACCGGATGGCCCCCCACGGAGCTACAAAGACTTCTCCTTACGAGTTGGTTTACGGGCATCACGCGATTCTGCCTTGGGAGATGCAATCAGATTCAAGGAGAGTGGTGCTACAAAAGGAGTTGAGCTCCAAGGATTACAGTGGCCTAATGATGGATGAGCTAGAGGATTTACATATGATCCGTCTTAGGGCCACGGAAAACATCGAGAAAAACAAAGCTGCGGGTTGCCAAGTACTACAATAAGAAGGTAAAAGTGAGGCAATTTGCGAGAAGGCGATCTAGTATGGAAAGCATTATTGCCGATTGGAACTAAATACGATGAATTCGGCAAATGGTCCCCTAACCGGAAGGACCTTTTCGTGTGGTCAGATGCGTCCCTGGTAATGCATATATATTGAAAACTTTGCTAGGAGAAGAATTTTCCGCGGCAATAAATGGAAGATATCTGAAGAAATATTATCCTAGCATTGAGATCGATCGATGATTACACACATCTGGCACAGAGATAGCCGGCGCTCAAGAATGAGGCCGCCTTCAGAACAAAAATCCTCGAACAGGAGAAATGGCCAGTGCCTAGATGCATTGCCCTTAGCACAAAAACTACATTACAACTGCTTCTTGCATGATTACATCGAACGACCCTGGTGGTCAGATCTCCGAGGAGGTGGGAAGCAGAAGGTGTGGAGAAAGAAGCGAAAGTATGATTCGATCTTTTCTTTACTTCTTCGGCTGCTCCCTCTTCAGTTGTTCCAGGACCACCGTGACGGCAACTTGGAACGCATGGGGGTGACCATGGTTGGCGGCCTCCACCAAGCTATCCCAGGCCGCCTTCAGGTTGTTGTACCTGTCAGAGACATCTGAAGCGGAGGATTCAAGGTTAGGGGCAAGAAATCCAAGTGCAAGCACGAGGTCAAGAAGGAGTCAGAAGCGTTTACCCCCTACTAGTGCTTCCAGAGCCATGCGACGCTCGCGCTCGGCTTGGCAACGGGCGGTGATGTCCCTAAGGTCGTGCTCCAGATGCCAAACGCGGCGGCGCAGCTGATGGTTGGTCCTCTGTTCAGGCGTGGCATCCTGCGCGAGGGAGGAATCGGAGGAGATGTACTCAAGCACATCTTCGGTCCCGATGATTTCTTCGGGGAGCAAATCAAGGCTGGAGGAGGACAAGAAAAAAAACATGAAGCACGAGATCATGCGGAAGAACGAGGAGTAGATCAAGGGAGAACACACTTCCGAATCGTGCGCTTCTTTGATGAGCTGCTCTCCTGGGGTTGCTTGACCTTGTCCATGGCTTTGGGGTTTTCTCCTCTAAGGACAGGGGAGGAGATGAGAAATGATGGATGAGTGCGTGAGTGGATTTGCAGGGCATCCCAGCAGGCTATTTTATTGACCAAGGGGGTGCATTGGGAGTGATGACCGGCCAGTACACACTGTTGGAATACCAAACGGCAGGGTTTTCTCCCAAGTGCGAAGGGTTTTTTCTTGAACAGTGTTTGTGGATTGCCGAATCGGGATCCTCTGTGGATTTTGTGCCAAGGGGCAGTTGTTCTCGCGCGTTCGGCTCAAGATAGCTCCCGAATGCATTCAAAGAAAACAAGATTCGCAGATGCAAAATGCAAAGGGAGTCATCACAAAACAAGCGCAGAATTCAAAAGTTCTTCATCTATTGCCAATATTTACACATCCCTAGTTACAATCTAGTCGAAAAGCCTATTCAACACAGATTGGGGATGAGTAATTTCGGCAATGGCGTCGCCATGGCCATCAAGGCGCTCCAGGATGAGCTCGATCTCCTCAATGTCCTCTGGCGCGCCGCCCCGGAAGCCGCGCGGCCTGGTGGAGTAATCGACATCCGTGTGCGTCGCCATGGCAGCTAGGCCCAAGGTAGTGCCCAGACGGACGCCATGGGTGGCCACCTCATCGACGCGGTGCTCCACCGCGGCAAGGCGCTCCACCGGCGTGTCGCCGCGGGCGTTCACCTTCTCGGCCAGTTGCCCTACCAGCGCCTTCAGCTGGTTGAGCTCAGCATCGCGGGCTGCGAGAAGCAAGAAGAAAAAGATTAGCATCAAAAGCCGGGTTGGATCAAGAATTAATCTCAGAGCCGTACCGTCGATGGCTTCCGGCGGACTGTTTGCGGCGGTCCTCCCCATTCCGGCTCCGCTATGCCCGCCTTCTTGGAGACGTCCTCTAGCTCACGCGGGACGCCTCCGGCTCCTCCCTAAAGCGGAGAGCGTCTTCTTCCCCGTACGGCACGCGGGGAGTGGCCGTCGGACTCGAGGAGTCGTGCGGGAGGGGTTGATTGGCCGGCGCGGAGACGAATTCCCTTTGAATCAATGTGAAAAAGGGGATGATCGTCAAGGCAAAAAGAAGATCAAAAGTCGAATCAAAGAGGAGGAATCAACGATCATTGCCTCCGGCGCGCGTTGGCGCTGCTCCCCTCTGCCTCGTCGGAGGCGCGGCGGCGGTTGAGGCGGCGCACCATAATGGTTTGGGATGTGCACTGTTTGCAGAAGAGCTAAGATTGGCAAGGATTCGAGAGCTAGAAGGCTTGGTGGAGAGCTAGGGGCACCTATGGTTGCATTTATAGGCCTGGCAGGATGAATCGTGGCTTCGAGTCGTGGCTTTGGATTGTGGCGCATATCCCAAGAAAATCGGAAGGTGGAAAAGTTTCCTTGGCCAGCCCGCCGACGTGTCGCTTGGAGTTCTAGGCTGAGCCGCGTTCAGTTGATTGGTTCGGCTAAAGAAAATCAAAGTGCCATTCGGGAGTTGGCGTTTCTTTGCCGAATGGGTCGTTCAACATTATATTTGAAGGTGCGCAGAAGAAAGGAAACAAATTGCAAGAAAATATTACAAGAACGACCAATTCGGTTATACATCAATAGGGGCATTCAAATGTTCAGATGTTTCGCAATCACACCACGAGCATTGGATGTTGTTAGACGGAAATTATCCAGCAGCTCCTGGCAATCTTTTTGAGTACCAGACAAATCGGTGAGTTCTGCATCGCATGGCTCTATCTTGGTGATAGCTGATTTTGCTTCCGCTTGGGTCTTTTCTATCAATCCAGGGAGGTCGGCTATTTTCTCCTTGTCAGCCTCTATCTCCGCTGTCAGGCTTCTCAGTTCTGCTTCTAGAGCAGCTTTCCTGGCAATTTTCAGATCATAAGAAGCCTGCAGGTTAGCCAATGTATCCTTGTGGCTCTCTGCTCGGGATTGTGCCCCGGTCATGGCATGTTCAGCATCGGCTTTCTTCTTCTCAATAGCCGGGCGGGAGCGCAATTTCCTCAAGGCATGCTTTATGGGTGTATAAAGGGTGTCTAAGCCATAGACAGATGATAGAGAAGTTCTGATGTCTTCAGGAAGTTCTTGGCTGATGGATTCAAACATCTCCTCGAAGTGATCAAGATCTTTGAGGCGATCTTGTGCATCCCTTTCTAGCCGAGGCAACAATTTCTTTAAGCTTTGATAACACTTCATCTGACAGAGGTTGGTATGCTATTTCCATCACCTCAGCAGCTGGATTGCTCTCTGACGGCAGGCTTGATGGTGATGGAGCACGATCTGAGAAGCGGTATTGCCGAGTTAAGAGTGCTAAACGTGGAGGTAGCAGAGTTAAGTACAGATGGATACCTCATGGCTGGTTTCTTGAGCAGGGGCAATCACAGGTGAAGGAGGTGCTCCAGGTAGAGCTGAAGCTTCCAAGCTGGGAGGTGTCGATGTAGCTGCTGGTAGCTCGTGGGCTTCTGGCTGATGAGGAGTAGGATCTACCTCTGTTGGGACTGTTGTCTCTGCATGACCAACAGGTGATTGTGCCCTTGGAGGACTTGATGGCTCCTACATTTGGATTGGGAGATTCATCTGCTGGAGAATTTATTGCTTCGAGAAGGTGATGAAGATGAGATCTCCACTGGGATAGGTAATTCAACCCCGGGTGGACTTGCTTGTTGGACCACTGGGACATTTACAAGCTGTTCTTCCATTGTTTCTTCTGCAAATGTCAAATTGAAAGGGTAAATGCCAGTGTTCATCCTTAAGAAAGGACAGTAAAGGTCATACCAGTGGATGGGGCATTGGCAGGTGCTAGTTCTGAAGGCTGCTGGGCTCTGGTCTGAAAATGCACAACGATATGATTCATCAAGAACAGAGTAATCTTGTAATCAAGAGGGTAAAGGATTCTACCTCAACAAGCACTTTCTTGACAGTTCTTCTCCTCTTGGCATTTGGAGGAGCAATCAGATGCAGCCCTTGCCTCCTGTCAGCAACAAGGCTAGAGAGGCCGGGATACGTTGTAGCATACCCGGCCATTAGTTGAGCCGAGTTGTGGATTTGAATCCCGGTCTTTGAGATTGGGCCTTCGACATTGTAAGCAATATCCCCGGCTCGAGGGGCGGGCACCGTGTTCGTGGACAAGAAGATGAAGGTCGAAATCATGAATAAAGAGGACATGTCGATCCAAAGGTTCATTGTATTACCTGCGAAGTTGGCGGGAAATCGGGCATCAACTCGCACGAGAACACGTGGACGAGGCTCACTGAAGATGTGATCATGGAATTCTTGCCACCAGGAGTTAAAGGTGGGATGAGCTATGGTTGTGGGCATAAAAGGACAGGTGTAGATAGTAGGACTACACACATATTGGAAGACCCTACTGCTGTGCATACTCTCTTTGATTTCCTCCCTAGGCTTAAGGAATTCATGCAAAAATAGCCTTGGGGGCATCTGTTCACATCCAATTTGCCTGGCCATTACATTGGGCTGGTAATATTCATAAGTGCTAGTATTCAGCCTTCCTCCATTGAACTCAGCTGGCAGTATGCATGGGCGGATTATGATGTTGAGGATCTCTAAGAATCTCCCATCTTGATGGCCGGGCTCAAAGGAAAATTCAACAGGGAAAGTCAAGGTGTCATTTTCCAGATAAGGAAGCCAGAGAGGATTGGGGAAACCTTTGAAGAATAGCTCGAAAAGCTGGCTGATGTCCTGCTGAACAAGAACAGTTGAAGCCGCTTCTCCGTAATTCTGGCATCCTCTGGTAGCTTGAGGCTCTCCTTCAGGGTGATTGGACAAGGGGAAGAACCTGGAGTTCAAGTCGACACCAATGATCTGATGCATGTGGAGCTGCAGCCACATTTGAACAAACCACCAAGGGCCGTTGACACATGCTATCCTTTGGCTGGTATACATCTGGGTGACAGTCTGGTGAAGCATATGATATACGCTGCCCAAGAAGAATTTTCCCAGGGGGAGGCGGTTGCCACTGGCCAGATGAGACGCCATTGCGATGTGGTTCAGGGTAGGCTCGTTGGCTTTACCACAGAAGACAAATCTGCACAGCCACATATTCAGAAATGCCCTGTATTCAACAGCACCAAGGGGATTGTCTTTCATGTGTTTCAAGATGTAATTCTTGTATCCGTTCCCTGGCTTCACCCCCGTTTGCCGTGAGGAATTTTTGAAGTTCCAAGGCTGAACAGACCCTGTGATGTCAAGGCCGGTGATCATATATACATCGGCCAAAGTTGGAGACATTGGGCCATGGCCAAAAAGGAAGGCGTTGACGCCATTTGACCAGAAGTGGCAGGCTGCTATCAGGAGGTCTTCGTTCTTGGGGGTCTCAGCCACGGATAACTCCAAGCACTGGGCGATACGGAGGGTGTCCAGGTTGGTCAATCCACTCTTGTCTGCAAGAATCCTCCGATACCAAGTTTTCCAGCCTGCAATTGGAGGTAAAGGCCAGTTCTTGAAAGCATCTTGCCACTGAGGCGGTGGAGACAGAGCTGCTTTGAAGGGGATTCTCTGAGATTCAGCTGCGATGAAATCTCGAGGTCGAGTTCCCTACGGGACCAAGATAATAAGACCTCGAATTGGCCTCGGTACGAATCAAAAGCGCAGTAGAAGGCTCCTGGAAGAAAAGCGGAAAAGGAAATCTCAGGTAAAATTGAAAACCTAAATGCCGAACGAGGCTTGCGGGGGATGAATTTACCTGAGCATCTTGGTTCTGAGCTGCCATTGGAGGTTTGAGCTCGGAACGAGGGGATGTAGGATTGGATCTGGATGAAGATTCCGGCGGATTGCGAAGAGCAGGTGTTGACAGATTTGATTTGGCGTATTCGTGGCTGGAGTCAATTGTGGAACAAAATTACTTTTATCCCACAATTGAAGGGGCATGTGTTAACACCAAAATTTGGTAAGGAGTTTGACTTGTGGGTCCGGTTCGATAAATAGTCCGTCTGGTGGAAGGAAGGATATTTTTAGAGATATTCGGCAAAGAGATCTGCGGTCGGCTATCTGCTCCGGTTCGGCAAAGGAACAGTAGAGCTGATTTTGCGGGATTGGACGGTGACGTGGCTCAATCAGGGAAGACGAATGGATGGATAGGCGATCGAGCTTAGAGATAAGTTAGGCAACGAATCCATTCGAAGTTGTACTCAACAGGGTATAAATATGACCCCTGAATGTATGTAAAAAAAGAGAATCATTCTTCAATACACACTGGCCTTACGCCAAACCCTAGAGTCCCTTGTCGTGTCGTCGAGTTCTTCGGGAGGACTAATCGATCCGTCGACCTCCGTGAGTACCGGCAACCTTGTATCATGTCTAGTATCATGCGGTGGATTTAGATTTGATGCAAGTAGTCTTGTTACCATGCTTCGTGTCATGCGGTAGATTCAAGCGTGGTTCAAGAAGGTTTCTTGTTAGATCATGAGCCATGCGGTCGGCTAAGATCTAGCTTGAAGCTAGTTATCGGCTCTATTGGATCTTGGCAAGATCTGATAGATTCATTAAGTTACCCCGTGTTATCTTGAGTTTTTACTTTATGTTTTAATTCATGTAACACACCTTTGCCCAATCTAGATGGGTTTGGATCGGTTCTATCTCTTTTATGATCCTTGTTCGATTAGATTTCATGTTTAAACACGTGGATCTTGTGTTTTCCGATAGAGGAAACCGAATCGATCTAGGTTGTTACGTGTTGCGGGTTCAAGCTTGCTAATGTTCGTATAAATCTTGAAAGAGCCGGGTATCATGCGGTAGATGCAGGTTTTTGGGTTGCCTTTGGAGCTAGTCATCCGGTGGATTAGATTCCCAAATCAATCTGATAGATTTATTCACTTGGTAATGTTTGTTCCTTCTTCATGGACCCCGAATCGGTACATTCGGATTTGTATTCGTTTATGTTTCTCCACGAGTAGAACACGTGCGTTATCCATGCTTTAAATGATGTATGCTTTTAGCTTTCCATATTTAGATTGTATCATGCGGTGGATAGATCTATTTGTGGAAAGTGGTACGGTTTTTCATGCAAGTTGTATCATGCGGTGGATAGATTTGTTTGACATCGTATCCGAAGCGGGTTTTAAAGTAACTAGACATGCGGTAGACTAGTGCTTTGGATCTATGCATACTTGTTTAATACATGATCATGTCCGTGCTTTACTTTATTCACTTATTTAATGTTAATCTTCATGGGGATCGGTCATGACTTCGTGTACGTGCATCCTTGTTCAAACAAAGATCGATCGCTGTCATGCTCACGTCATCCATTCGGCAGTGTTACTTTTTCCCCTTTGCGGTTTCCCGAATGGTTGTAGTTCGTTGGCAGATAGCTTTCTATAGCTATGTGTCATTTCATTTGGCTTCTTAGCCGTAAATATGGAACTGTCTGGTACCACCCGGCAAGTTCCAAGCTTTGGTATTTAACTGCTTTGTCTTTTGTTAATTTTCAGGAAAAATTGACTGGCACGTCTTTCGCTCTCTGCGCGTGTGAAGCCAGCTTTGTTCGGCTTGCTGTGTGTTTGGCGTTGAGTGCACTTTTCGCGTCAACACCAACAGATCGAGGTCATGTGTAGATGCAGTCTTCTCAAGTGCAAAGGTTGCACGGTCAATGGGATTGATCTAGTAAAAATTGAGGCATTACGAATGTCTCGGATTGGAGGTGATGTGATCACTTCGATGAGATTTTCATAGGGATTCCATAGATGCGATCTGTGTAATTCCTTGAGGTTTTCAAGGCGCTGCTTTCTCGTTATAGCGGCTTCCTAAGGGTATGATGTGAATGGTATGTCCTCAATGTCATGTGATGATGTATGTGATGATTTGTGCGGCCAGCGTGTCGCAAGTTAACACAACCGGATTGAGGTTGCGCCATTATTTTATAACGACCTGTGTGTCAACTTGTGATGTTTGATTCCTCATGTAATTATTTTACTAGCTATTAGTTGTAGTAGCTTAGTATCTTTTCATCGAGGCTTCTATCATGATGGCGATGATGATCACTACAAGACTGGACGGATGGCAATGGAGGTCACCTTGGAGCCCACTGTGATGCGAGAGGCCATACTTTTCACAATATAGTATGATTATATGTGTGTGATGTTTATTTTCCTTTCATACTATTCTTTCATGCTATTACATATGATGGATGTTTTAATCATGATAGAATAGCTTCCCTCAGAAAAAGTTGAGTTTTGATGCCTTTTACCAGTAGCTGCACCTATAAAATTTTGATCGCTGTGTGGTAGGTTTACCAAAGTAGAGTACCCGCAGCTATCTCTTTTGTATAGGGTGGATGTTGGACATTCACAAGCATATTATTGGCTTACTCAGCAAAGCTATCAAAACAATTTTGGGCTTTAAGGCATAGGGTTGGGGTCGGGGCATTGGATGCCACCCAACAAACAAGAGTCGCATAGAGATGTGATTAGCAATTTGTTGCTTACCTGCATCACTACTTTTCTAGCTGTGATGCTAAAGCTCACTAGGATTTTAGTGATTATGGATCTTGAACTACTATATGTCATTAGAGGGGAGATGAATTTTGATATAGTAGGTTGTCTTTTGTTAAATCAGTTAATGAAAGTCTTTACATAAACATAGTGCTGAATTCTTGCTTTACTTTAATGTTGTAGATCATGTCTGCTAGTAACAATTCCATTTTCAATTTGCGATCTGTTTTTGAGAAAGAAAAGTTGAATGCAGCAAACTTTATTGATTGGTACCGCAACCTGAGAATTGTTCTCAGACAAGAGAAAAAGAAGTATGTTCTCGAGCACTCATATCCTGATGATCTCCCTGTCAATGCAAATTTTGCTGAACGCAGAGCTTATGAGAAGCACTGCAATGACTCACTTGACGTCAGCTGTCTGATGCTCACCACCATGTCCCCTGATCTGCAGAAGCAGTATGAGCATGCAGATGCTTACACCATGATCGAGGGGTTGCGTGGGATCACTATGTGAAAAATTGGCTTTAGTAACGGGCGTAGATCGCCTTTGGTAACAGGCAATGCGCCCGTTACAGATCAAGTGTTACAAATAAGCCAAGAAAAGTAATGGGCAGATGCCCGTTACTGATAAGACATATTCGTAACGGGCATTAAACAACGACTGTTACCAAAACTAGCCACCGGTCACATGAATGGCTATTTTTCTGGGCCCACGGGGAACTTTCGTAACGGGCACCAAAGAAAAGCCCGTTACATAAGCTCAATATCAGAGACGCCTCATGTGCACCTGCGTCTCCACTATCTTGATGAAATGAGACACGTCTATTTCATGTGTGTCTGAGCACAACTAGTATTCATAACGGGCATCAAACAACGACCGTTACCACAACTAGTCACTGGTCTCGTGAAATGGTTGTTTCTTTGGGCCCACATGGAACTTTGGTAACGGGATGAAACAGAGCCCGTTACTGTTAAATTAAAATCAGAGACGCATTCTGTGAATCGGCATCTCTACTGTCTCGACGAAATAAGACACATCTGTTTCTACGCGCGTCTACTTTCTCTCTATTAAAGTAGACACTATCTGTCAACCTGCGTCTCCTATATCTCGATGAACGGCAAGGTCCTGGGGCCCACCGGTCAGGACTGGTAATGGGATTTTATACTGCCCGTTACATTGTGGGCATTTTTGTAACGGGCTTTCCGAATGAAGCCCATTACTTATTGATCAGTGTTTGTAACGAGCTTTAATTAACGCCCGTTACAGATATGGCAGCCATCCCTATAGTAACCTGCCCGGTTGCCGGCGACATCCTGGAACCAACTAGAATTTGGCAGCCACTAGGGGCTGCATCCTGGAACTAGCCAGGATATGGCAGCCACCACAGCAAAGAGACATCACAAACACATTCTCACATCACAGATATTGGCAAAGCAAGATCACATTTTTAGAAAAGTTAGCTAGGATCACATCAAGTTTCAAGTTACTCTCATCAGGGCTTGTTTGGATGGAGTTATGAGAAAACAGACTGAACCAGGCAGTATTTGACCCCAACCAAGCAAGCCAAGCAAGTTTTTCAGGCAACAACACCTGACTAAAGAAGACTGAAGGAGTTTTAAGTTTTTGGTCACAATAAACTCACGGTGCACCACTGTAGAACTTTCCCTTTCGTTCGATGGTCTCCTTAAGAATGTACTCGCACAGCATCTCCCGGACACGCTTTACATCTTCTGTGGAAACATCTACAGGAGGTTTGAAATCCTGCAATATACAATCATTTATGAGAATACAAGTAGAAATCATTTTCTAAAATCAGATGGATAATATGAGCAGAGACAAGGTTGAGCATTATTATCTACTTACAGCAGCCTTCTTGATGTGAGGTATGTCATCGAGTAGTCTTAACATATGGAATGCACATGGAATCCACACAAAGAGGACCCCCGTGGCTGCTGAGCACACTGCATCGAGGTAACAAAATGACAAGTTAATGCAGTACCAAATAGGTAACAAGGGACCATAAAAAAACCTCGGTCTTATAGCGAGATTTGTTTTGTGCTTGAGTGTGGCTTTTGGCTTTTTTTCTTTCCTTTCGTCACTCTGTCCTGTGCATCACCAAAGGCCCTGCATGATTAGTAATAACAATTAGAAACACTAAGAGATTGATTTTTTGTGAACAAAAAATATTGTACCAAAGGCCCTACATGGTCAGCAATACCAATTAGAAACACTAAGAGATTGAATTTTTTGTGAAAAAAACCTACAAGAAACTGACCAGTTCCAAACATTTTGGAGGTCTGGGAACTTTAGCGGAGGATGTTGTTTAGCAGAATCTAGGTACCAAACCTCTTTGAACTTCATACAGATGATCACTATTACCCAGTGGCTAGTGCAGTAGGCACCCACCACGTAGTAGTTGTTCATCATTGCATTTGAGATTGCTTTGCCAACTTGCTGAGAACGCTGAGAAATATTTGTTGAAGTAAACAAATCTGGATCTAAAAACCCAACACTGATCTGCTTCTCCACTGCCTTGTCCATCATTTTCCTACAAAAAATCAAATTGTTAGCATGCATGAACTTTGCGGTCAAAATTAAAGAAATATCTTTTTAGGTTTTAAAGGACGTACAGTGTCCACAACCTCATGAAGGTAACATCCAGAGAAGCCAAGGTTATAAGGTTAAACACGCTACTGAATTCAATGTTTAACATTAAAGCACCACAACCACCTTTAAAGTAGTCTTGATCCACCCTTGCTGGAAAGGCAAGTTTATCCTTACTGTGTTCCATGACATAAGTATGCAACTTGGCACAATTTGGTCCAGCAGCATTTACATTTGCTTCTGACAACATAGGTGCACCAGGCTTGTATTTTGGATGGTCCTGTTCTGTCCCATTAACACAGTTAAGAATCTCATCTTTAGACAGAGGTTTCATGGCCTGGTTCCCCTTCTGCAATGGAGATTGCCTGGGCTCCCCCTGTTGTAGAGGCTGTTGTACTTGTTGCATCTGCTGCTTAGGGGGAGATTACCTGCGCTCCTCCTCCTGCTAGAGAGGCTAGTGTTTCGTTTGTTCCTTATCCTCATGTTCCAGTTGCTGCTTAGGTGTACTTTGACCGGGCTCCTCCTGCTGTTGTCGATGCTCCTGCTGCTAGAGAGGATGCTGTTTCATCTGTTGATTATCCTTAAGTTGCAGCTGCTGCTTAGGCGGAGTTTGCCTGGGCTCCTCCTCCGGTTGTTGTCGACGCTCCTGCTACATAGTTTTGTTGATCTGCTGCTGCTCCTGCTGTTGAGCCTTCTCTTGCTGACACTGAGCTGGAGCACCTCCATTTGATGTTGTACCCCTGCTACCTGTTGCGGCTTCAGGGTTGGGATGTCTCGTCATGGGTGGTATAACGATCCTGTCCTTTATCCATTGGATCCTTTGAACGAGAGCCGCAGCTAGGGTTGCTACGTCACCCCCATATATTGGTAGAGGCAGAGGGTATTGACTCGTATTGGCCCACACATAAGTAGGTTGCACCACAACATACCCATCCTGCACCAGTACTGAATGGCAAGCCTTTTAAGATGGAAAGACTTTCGCTAGTGCGAGCTCCACGGTGCCATCCAAAAGGCTGCACACGGTTGGCTCTGTCAGCTTATCTATTGTGTCTAGCATAGGTGATCGACTATCACTGTACACTTCATTTGCTTCATCACCGTTGGTATTCTAATGATCTTGCTCTCTGCCATCTTCCTCCCTGATATGCGCATGTTCTTCCTCGCTGTCATGCCCATCTCCTTCCTCAATGCCATCTATATCTTCTTCCTCGCTGCTACTGATAGGTGCTGGTAATTGGGAAGGAAGAAGTGCATTATTGGGTATGTTGATGCCTGATAGTCTTAGAGCTTGGACAATTGATTTAAAAGTTTTGTCCGCCATCACATCATGAGCATCAAACCTGTTGTTCCTCTTCTTCCTGTACATTCCAACGATTTATTCACCAAACCCTTTTCGCCAGCCAAGTGCACTAAACACGCCTCGGACCCGACCTCGATGCTGTGGAGTCTCAAGTGCAGCGGTGAGGATATCATCCTCCCTAACCCCAGAGAAAGAACCATCTCTACCCTGAGCTGCAAGTGTTTTCACCCTTTCTGCTACCCCCACCACCGTAGGGTTACTGAATGTTATGCTCCCATTTCCTTCACTAGTATTCTTCTTCTTCTTCCCTACCCTTGCCCGCAGATAAGGTCTCGAACATCTAGAAAATTGGTCCCAGGGTTCTGTTTTCCTTCGGCAGCGAGCTTTGCATCCTCCTCCTCCCACTCTTTCCTTTTACCACGATAACCTTTTCTACCCGTGTTGTGTGCCTTATTATGCAATGCTCTCTTTTGTTTCATCTCTTGGCTCAATTGCTAAAATCAAGGAGAATTGGTTTCCTGCACAAACATGTCCCAGTCTTGTTGCTGCAAAAAGGCATGCTTCGCAAAGGGAGTCTCCTCTTCACTCACATATTTTTTTTCTTAAATGGGCCTTGAACCGCCGTTGCAAGGTTCCAATCTGTGATATAGCTTCCTTAACTGCCTTCTTGCGAAAAAATTCTTCCAGATTGGCTGGGTAATCTAGCTTTTCCTCTAAAACTGTAAACAGATGGTCCTTTTCAATTGGTGAGTTATCATCAACTGCCTTTTTGATTGACACCCTCTCCCGAGCAATGAGACCATAGACCAATACAAATCTATCCCTCGCAGCATCTGGGGTAGGCCAAACATTGGCATCAAATCTTGTCTTATGGCCATTTGGTTTGTGTCCTTGACCCGTGGGATCGAGTACTACTCGCAGCAGTCTGTGCGGAGTGACCCTGTGAAGAAGGTTCACCGACGATGGGCTGTGATAATGCACTAGAGGTAGAGGAGTTTGTTGTTGTGGGAGACTACATAGATGATATGTCAGGTTTGTCAGTAGAGCAACATAAGCAAGACTGAAAATCTAAACTTAATTCTTATTAGATAAATTCGTTTTCTCTGACAGGCAAAATAGCTGATACAGTTGTAAATAAAATCATCATAGACATACACAGTTCATATTTTACTTAATTAGCATACTGAGATAGGTGCTAACCATTATGACAGGGACACAACACTATGCTTATATATCAAAGCAGAGAATAAATTCCTTCAACTAGTCCCTTGTCCAACTTGAGCAGCGATAGATTGTGTGTTCCATATGTACATGCAACAGGAGGATAAAGCAATGGTCATGACATCATATATGACAGTAGTGAAACAACACTCACAACACATCATGACACCAACAATAACAATATATATGACAGTAGTGAAACAATTAACACTCACAACAAAGCATAAGACAGTCTAGTTATCACTACATTCAACGCATAGCAGAATTAAAGTATGCTAACATCCTTTATGCTTTTCATGAATTTACAATGCAAAAATTATAGTAGCAGGAACATGAAAATGAATTTCAACAGTTCATATAACTACATCTGTTAGCAACAACTTATTCACACAGACTTGGGGCAACAAAATCCATCAATCAAAACCACAGTCAATCAATTAAAGATGAACTATCTAGGCATGTCTCCCTAATTAATCAACATAGACATGAATATATAGCAGATCGATTTTGGTGGCTGATAAGAGAGAGGGCGTTGGGGGTTCAAGCAGGACTAACCTCTGTCGCGGATGAAGTAGTTGTTCTCGTGATGGTCGGAGGGGCCGGATCCACAGCGGCTCGTGGCCTGAGGCGGCCGGCCGTCTCGTCATCGTGGCCAATGACGACGTTGACGGATCCGCGTCAACCGTCTTTAGGTTGGCCGGACGTACGTCCGCATGCTAGTAACCGCGTCCTCGTCACCGTCGTCACGCAGGGAGTGGTGGGGCTGGAGAAGAGCAGGGTTGCGGTGGGGAGAGAGCGGTGAAGGCGAGCGGGGCGACTGGCAGCGGCAGTGGGGAGAATGCGGGTGTTGTGGATCTGTCTAGCGAGGAGCCAAATATGAACGGCTCGCGTAACTGTGTTTAATGAAACTACTGGCGTGCCCTTGACGGCTCTGTGCAGCAATTGGAATTTCATGGGCACTATAGTAAATAGAGGTGGGAAATTTTTAGCAGCCCGCGCACGATTCTCCTACTAACGCTGACGAGTGGGCCAGTGTCATGGGTGATGATGGTTAGTGAACCCGGGTCGCCATTGTTGGGAGTTGGGCCAGCGGTTATCATTTTTATATTGGCTGCTGGCGCTGACGCGTGGGCCTGTCATAAATTTTTGGAATGAAACTTGCTTCCCTGATTTATTAGAGCCCATAAAACAGCACCTCAAAAATCATAAAAATACGAACAATTCGTATTTGGACATTTAGTATTTGAATAAAATATCAAAGTAACACTTGTGTGCCCAAGATTCTTAGAATCCGTTTTTACATCCCATGTTAATGATGTAATAATTCTACTAACATCTAGTGTGCTCTAAAAAATCTACAAATTGACATGCCAACATAATTTGGGTACCTAGACTTGTCTTCAAAATTTCAAATGGTTTAGATGAAGGAATTATATACTTGTGTACAAATGTCTACATCTCTCACATGGTTTCCTAGAATGTTTGCTTGAACATTGAAGTTTTCGACACTTTGCAACATGTTCGAACTCATATGCATTTGAAAACGTAACAAATCCTTGTGTTCACCTTAAGCTTACGAAATGTAACGTTCCATCGCTAATGGTTGTGTAAAACAAATATTATTTGTATGTGGTACTTACAAAGAACAAAATAAGGCATATAAACATCACTCAACAAACGGAATGTACACTAAACAATGAAATTAATGAATCAATGGTGATTTTAGAAAAAACTGAAAAAAAGTATCAAATTTGGATTAATAACGATGAAGAAATGCTTGTTACAACATTTGGTTGCAGATTAAAAAGAGAAATGGGAACTGTTCTTCATTTGAATAAAATTGGCCCCCACAGTCATTTGAATAGAACAAAGGAGGAAGCAGAGGGCACCGCCGACATCCCGACTTCCCGATAAAATCAAATCCGCGTTTAGTAATATCTAATAATTTACATTCAAGATAGATAATGTTCATATTTATGCTTGCGCCTACATCTCGACATTCATCCTGCTGACGGCGTACTCCACGGCGGGGCGGAATTTACGCGTCCAGAGATCGAACTCATGACGGATGCAACACTCGGCGCTGCAGTAGTGGATGATCTCTTTGGTATGTGGCCCGTAGCGCCTACATCCCGCTTCCCAAATGCAGATGTGGGGATTCTGGATGGGCAGCAATGGAATGTCATCGTCGCCGTCGCCGTCATCAAGCCAGTACAACCACGCAATGTTGTCGAGATCCTGGTTGATGAGGTAGCGCAGCCGCCGCAGTTTGTGGTTCTTCCACCGGACGTCAGGGGACGATGGGCCGCCGCTGATTTCCCGGAGTAATGCCATGGCTTCGAGGTCCGCCGGGTTGCAACGGTACTTCAACATCGCTAAAAAGTACTTGGCACCGGAGTCTTCAGCAGGGGCGGCATCTCCGATGAGCTTCAGACCCTTATCGGGGTTCTCTCGCCTCATCAACCTCACCATCCCCTTGAAGCACAATGCCTCCGGATGATTGGCCTCGCGGAAGCGCCACTCAAAGCATGACCTGACGTAGCGATTCATGCACGCCGAACGAAGATCACGCAGTGACACATGCAATAGTACCTCATCGGAGTTGCAGATGCGCCGGAAGGTGCCGCAGATTTTATTGCGAAGGTTTAGAAAATGGAAAACTGCCACATCCTTGATAGAGTGGATGATAATCTTGGTGAGAAGTTCATCTGGCAGCAGCAGCATCAAGCACACCACGGCGGCCATCAAGGAGAATGGAGGAAATAGCACAGCGACGGGGTTTGGAATTTGAATGGCAACGAGGATTGAAGTTGGCAGCGACGAGGGATGAAGTTGTCAAGGAGGATTGAAGTTGAAGACGGATGAAGTTGGCGACTAGGATTGAAGTTGAAGGAGGCGACGAGCAGCTCGAGGGTTGAAGGTTGAATATGGCGCCTCGGCCATGTCGTAATAAACCAATAACTGGAAATTGAATAGGCGCCGCAGTTTGGCTGCTGCTGTTGACAAGTGGGCCCGACATCATTGCCCCACCCCTTCTCCTTCCCGCCTAAGTGAAAGGTGACACGTGGCTTCGCGCCCGAGACGGAGCCCAATGCGCAATCAAGTGGCACGCTCTGACAGTAATGGAGTAGTGGGTGGAGGCAGAGGCGCCTGATGGTTCTGCGTCTTGTCAATATAACTCCTTCGCCTAGTGTCCCTCCCCTGCTTTCTCCCCTGCTTCTTCCATAAGCTTATCATCTTTTTCTTCACTTCTTCATCCTCCTCGCGATTCACCACTACAAATCTTCAGTCACCGAGAGAAGGAGGAGATGGCGTCGAGGAGGCCACCGCCGTCGAAGCGGGGACAAACGGAGGACGACGACGACGAAAGCCGCCGTCAGAAGAAGTTGGAGAAGGGGAAGGAGCCGACGGCCAAGGACGCCGACGAGGAACCGCTCTTCGACGACAATAAGTTCGCCGCCGAGCTGCTCAGGAGCACCTTCAGAAAGCTTGAAGGTATTGGAGAGGCCTTCGACATCAAGGCACATCATGATGCGTACAAGGACCCGACTTTGAAGGGTCTCGCCTTCAGGATCCACGGGTTGGCTGAGAAGCTCGAGAACCTCCCCGTGGTCAAGCAGGCTGCCCGCCGCCACTTCTTCTTCGACGATCACGGCTCCGACGGCAGCCACGGTGACGACGACGGCGACGACGGTAGCCAAGGCGGCGACGACGGGACTCCAACTAATTGATAGACTCCTCTACCAATTAGTAACAATAATGTCTGTGTGATTTTGTGTCTTCGTCCAGTTGTTGGACATGATCTGCTTAGTTTGTCTGTCGATCATGAACTGCTTAGTTAACTAGCTTGGTTGTTAGATTTTGTATGTCATGAACTTGATCTAATATACGCGAGATTAACTGGAGATCTGTTGTGATGAATTAGATCTGCTGACGCTGACGCGTGGGCCAGTGTCATTGGCAACGATGATTAGTGAACCCGCATCGCATTTGTTGGCAGTCGGGTCCGGGCGGGCGGGCAACAGTTATCTTTTTTATATTGGCTGCTGACGCTGACGCGTGGGCCTGTCATAATTTTTTGGGAATGAAACTTGTTTCCATGAATTATTAGAGCCCATAAAACAACACCTATAAAATTATAAAAATACAAACAATTAGTATTTGGACATTCAGTATTTGAATAAAATATCAACAGTCAAACTTGTGTGCCCAAAATTCATATATTTCATTTTTACACCCCATGGTAATTATATAATAATTATAATAACATCAAATTTGCTCTAAAAAATCTAAAAATTGACTTGGCAACATAATTTGGGTACCTAAACTTGTATTCGAAATTTCAAGTGGTTTAGATGAAGGAATAATATACTTGTGTACAAATGTCTTCATCTCTCACATAGTTTCCTAGAATGTTTGCTTGAACATTGAAGTTTTCCACACTTTGCAACATGTTCGAACTTATATGCATTTGAAAATTTAACAAAACCTTGTGTTCACTTTAAGCTTACGAAATGTAAAGTTCCATCACAAAATAAGGCATATAAACATCACTCAACAAACAGAATGTACACTAAACAATGAAATCAATGAATAGATGGTGATTTTAGAAAACTTTATAAAAAAGTATCTAATTTGGACTAATAACGACGAAAAAATACTTGTTACAACATTTGATTGCAGATTAAAAGGAGAAATGGGAACAGTTCTTCATTTGAATATAACTGGGCCCACAGTCATTAGCGACGCGGGGCTGATAACCCGCGTCGGATTTGCTGGTCTCCCAAAATTTTACACAGATAATTCGAGCATCATACAAAACCTAATCTACTACTACTAATTTCCTATTCTCTATGCGAACTTCACCATTTCGCAGCGCAGCCTACAGTCTTCGCTGCAAAACAGAGAAATTCGAAGCCATCCATTTTCCATGCCGCAGCCGCTGCCGGTGCCTACGCACTGATCGCCGCGCACCTATGCCGGAGGCGGCAGCGGTTCACCCCAAATGTGCCAAGTCGAGTAGTGGAGCGCACGCGTAGCCTTCTCGCGCAAAGGCAGACACCCCTCGTTGCTCTGCCATCTCGACGACGTCGTACTGCCGCCGCCCGCGACCCGCCTCATGTACCCCTTAGCGGTGTCGTCGGCGGCTGCACCGCCATTGTATCTGTAGAGCAAGATGGCGTATAGATAGGCCGCCTCATCGTGCCCACCCTCGGCGGCGCGCCGGAGATCATTATATCCCCTATGTTCGATGAAGAAGGCTTTGATTCCGGAAAGGAAACAAGCCTTCGGATTCCCGAGACCGGTCAGCATAGCAAGAAATGCTTTGTAAGCGGTGGGGTTCCACACCCAAAAAATCTCATCTCATATCCCCTCTATCGACAAACACCGCCCGACGTCGCCGTGGCCACACACGCGGCGCATGGTCTGCTTTGCTCTGCTCTCAGCCATTGACTAGCAACAGTTTCGCCATTGACCATCTTGGGAACCTCTTCCCGTTTCCTGTGCTCTTGATCTTATCCCTTCCTCTCTTTTTTTCTTTTGGAGATGATAACTACATTGGATGTTTGGATGGATGTCTTAGTGTTAGTTTGTAGCAAACTAACACCAAAACAAACACTTTGGAGCCAAACAAATGTGTTAATTTGGAGGTGCTAAAAACTACCACTAACAGTAACACTAACATCTACCATCCAAACACGGCCATTGGAGACGATGTTTGCTTACTCCGCGTATCATTTAATTCTACATTGGAATCACTATACCTCTGCAGCTCTGCTCTCAGCCATTGACTAGCAACAGTTTCCAAGCCATCTTGAACATCTTGGGAACCTTCCCCGCCATTCCTGTGCTCTTGATCTTATCCCTTCCTTGTTTCTTCTATAAAAAGGCACCGACTCCTTTCAGTCCTCCTCACTTCAAGTTGCTTCCTTCTTCTCTAGATCTAGATCTAGCTATATGGTTCCTTCTTCTGATAGGAGTACAATAAAGTGAGTCACTTGCTTCCTTCTTCTCTAGATCTAGATCTAGCTAGTATATGGTTCCTTCTTCTGATACAATAAAGCGAGGCACTTGCTTCCTTCTTCTCTAGATCTAGATCTAGCTATGGCGCAAATAATGGATCTTGTAGGCCGCAAGCTTTTGCTTTTCTCCATTCTTCCTCCTCCTCCTCGATCTCTCAGTTGGTAGAAGAGTTCTTGTGATAGGGGGTGATTGGGTTGCTCATCCCTCAAACACAGCTGCGAGAACAATTCTTGTGACATAATCCTTCCTCGTAGCCATGTCCGGGGTAGGTAGCCTAGAACCTCCTGGCATCAGGATGAACAATTTCATCCTTTGTCCAATGATCATTGTTTTCAGGATGAACAATCCTTCATCCTTATTCCAATGATCATTGGAAACAAAAGTGCAGGTTCAGAAAGCTTTGCGATCTCATTGCAAGCCAGGAATCAGTTCTCTGAGCCATCAAGAGAAATGGAGGTTGTTCAATGACCACGTGTAGCAAGATCGACGACTTGCGAGCAAGATTGATGTGTGTGTGTGTGATTTTGCATATCTCGTCATGAAGATATGGCCGCATTGTAACCTTGTTCTGATGTATCAATGATGACTGTAATCTATGTGTGTGTGATTTTGCATATCGCGTCATGAAGATACGGCCGCATTGTAACCTTGTTCTAATGTATCAATGATGTCTGTAATCTGTGTGTGTGTGATTTTGCATCTCAAGAGACATGCTTTTGTGAATATCTCTATGCAGAACAATTTTTCGTATGATTTACCTACTCACTTGCAAAACTTGTGATTATCTCAACAGTTTGGCAAATCAACTTGTTTCTCTCAGGATTCCCGATCTGGATTTGGCAAGTGAAATTATGCCAGATTGTTGGAGATGAACTCTTTTTTTACTTGGCATATCTTTTTAGAAGTTGGCAAAGCACAAATTTGTCAAGTAAAATTTGGCAAACTCTTGGAGATGCTCTAATCCGTGTCTCTTTTGATGTAATCTTTTCGTGATTTCGCATATCTTCTTGCCCATAACAAAAGAGACGCTGGTTCGTTAGTCCACGTCTCTTGCCCGTAACAAAGGCGATGCTGGTTCGTTAGTCCTCGTCTCTTGCCCATAGCAATGGCGACGCGGGTTCGTCAATCCTCATCTCTTGCCCGTTACTAAACTGAAGCAGAATATAAACAGAGTATATATAGTATCTTTGGCAGAATATATTACAAGTAGGATTCAAATTCCACCACATCCCATATATTTCAAAAAGGATTGAAATTCCATCAATACATCGCATCCTTTATATTACAAAACGGATTGCATTTCCACCAATAGACACATCCTCCGGCATTACAAAAAGGATTTAGCAGAAATTAGACTTGCTTTTTCTTCCTTGATTTCTGTATATGGACTATTTCACTATGGTCGCTTCACAAGTATGTTTTTTTGTTAGTTACGAATAGTTGGGGCTTGTATGAAGTATCAAAGGATGGAATTTCGTCAAACTGGTTGTATTTCTCCTCCTCAACAACAACATTTTTAATCCCCACAATTCCTCCTCCGTCTCATTTGTTCACTAACGTCGCGCTCCCGCTTCACTGCAGTTGAGTGCTCTCAGACTTCAATTATTGGGCTCTCAGTAGACCGCTGCTAGAGTCCTTTATCGCTCGTCGCAGCATAGGATCCGTAGGTAGCCGCATGGGCTGGATTCTGCAGAGAAGTAGTCCGAGGACTGGTGCCTGGACCCGGAGGCCGCTTACAGTGAAGGAGTAGTCTGGAGACTAGTGCCCGGACCTGGAGGCCGCTTACGGCGGGGGGGGGGGGGGGTCTTGACGTAGTCGTGTAGACTTGAGCCCCGGAGTAGTCGCGTAGACTAGGCGTAGAACCGACAGAGTTGGTCGACATTCCACGAGTTGTTGACATCTTCGCCTTCAAGTGTCTGGAGGCGGTAGGAGCCCGGCCCGGTCACCTTTGCGACTGTGAAGGGGCCTTCCCAGGGGGGGTTGAGCTTGTGTAGTCCTTCCGTGTTCTGGATACGACGGAGGACGAGATCGCCAATGTTGAAGGAGCGTTCCTTGACGTTGCGGTCGTGGTAGCGTCGGATACCCTCCAGGTACCTTGCTGATTGGACGAGGGCAGCGCAACAAGCTTCTTCGAGTCCATCGATGTCGACTCATCTACTGTCTTCAGAGATGCCTTCGTCGTAGTGCTCCACTGCTGGTGAATCCCATATGACATCAGCAGGAAGGATTGCCTCGGAGCCGTAGACCAGGAAGTAAGGGGATTGCCCCGTTGGCTTGGAAGGCTGAGTACGTAGCCCCTAGAGTGCATTGGGTAGTTCCTTGATCAACTTGCCTCCTTTAAAGTTAGCAGCGTCGTGTAGCCGCTTCTTGAGAGCGTCGAGCACCATCCCGTTGGCACGCTCGACTTGTCCGTTGGCCCGAGGGTGGGCAACTGAGACATATCGGACGTCGATCCCGCTGTTCTTGCAGTACTCCCAGAACTGGTGGTTGTTGAAGTTGGAGCCCAGGTCTGTGATGATGCGGTGGGGTAGTCCGTAGCAATGCACGAGTTCATTCAGGAAGTCGAGTACTCTGTCAGCCTTGGGGCATGTGACCGGCTTGACCTCGATCCACTTGGTGAACTTGTCGATGGCCACCAATACTCTGTTGAATCCACCTGGCGCAGTTGGCAGTGGCCCAATCATGTCGAGCCCCCAGCAAGCAAAGGGCCAGGTTGGCGGTATGGTGACTAGCTTGTAGGCTGGGACGTGTTGCTGCTTGGCGAAGTACTGGCACCCTTGGCACCTTCTGACGAGTTCTTCGGCGTAGCCCAGGGCTGTGGGCCAGTAGAAAGCTCACCGGAAGGCCTTGCTGACTAGCGTACGACAAGACGCGTGGTTGCCGCAGACGCCCTTGTGGATCTCCTCCAAGATGTCCTTGCCTTCTTGCCTACAAGACTCCAGAAGATGCACCCTGCTTGTAAAGCTTGTCTCCGACGAGTATGTAGGACTTGGTGCGGCGGATGAGCTGCTCAGCCAAGTTTCTGTCCGAGGGAACCTTCTGCTCGCTGAGGTAGTCGATGAAGGGTTGCCTCCAGTCCGCGTCGATCATCATGACCTCCTGGCCAGCTGGCGGATGCACTGGGATAGTGGTCGGTGGCACCGGCTCCGGGATGGATGGCGCGTGAAGCTCGTGGACGAAGACATCCGCTGGTTCCTGAGCGCGAGTAGAACCAAGCTTCGACAGGACGTCCGTTGCAACGTTGTTGTTGCGGACGATGTGGTGGAACTCGAGACCGTAGAACTGTTCTCGAGCTTGCGGACTTCTAGGCAGTAGGCATCCATGTTCTCCTTGTTGCGGTCCCAGGACTTGTTGACTTGGTTGATGACCACTGCGGAGTCGCTGTAGACTAGCAGCCGCTTGATGCCCAGTGAAGCCGCGAGGCGGAGCCCGTGTAGGAGAGCCTCGTACTCGGCTTCATTGTTTCAGACCTTCCAGAAGATCTGCAGGACATACTTGAGTTGTTCGCCCGTTGGAGAGATCAAGAGTACCCCTGCACCTGCGCCCTCGAGGTTGAGTGAGCCGTTGAAGTACATCACCCAATGCTTTGGTCGCATGGTTGGAGTAGGTAGCTGATTCTCCCGCCACTCTGCTATGAAGTCGACTAGAGCCTGTGACTTGATGGCTGTACGTGGCTTGAAGTCGATGGTGAGGGCGCCGAGTTCGACTGCCCACTTGGAGATTGTTCCAGTAGCGTCTTGGTTCCGCAGGATGTCGCCGAGCGGGTAGTCGGTGACGACGGAGATCGAGTACTCCTGGAAGTAGTGTCGTAGCTTCCGCGAGGTGATGAGTACTGCGTACAGGAGCTTCTGCACAGGCTGATAGCGTGCCTTGGACACTGACAGGACCTCGCTGACGAAGTAGACTGGGCGTTGGACTGGATAAGTGTGGCCTTCTTCCTGCCGCTCGACGACGATGGCAGTACTGACCACATGGGTAGTCGCAGCGAGGTAGAGCAGTAGCTGCTCGCCTTTGCGAGGGGCCGTGAGGACTGGTGGCTTCAATAGGAAGTCCTTGAGGTGGGCAAGGACTTGGTCTGCCTCTGGAGTCCACACGAACTTCTATTGGTGCTTGAGTAGTTTGAAGAAGGGGAGCCCCCGTTCTCCAAGCTTCGAGATGAATCTGTCCAAGGCCGCCATGCACCCGGTCAGCTTCTGGACGTCTTTGATGCACGTGGGAGCTTTCATGCTGGTGATGGCGGAGATCTTCTCGGGGTTGGCTTCGATGCCGCGTTGGCTGATGATGAAGCCGAGTAGTTTACCTGAAGGTACGCCGAAGACGCACTTGTTCGGGTTGAGCTTCCAGCGGTACTCATGCAGAGATGCGAACGTCTCTTCAAGGTCGTCGATGAGGGTACTGGAGTTTCTGGTCTTGACGACCATGTCATCCACGTAGGCTTCGACGTTCTTGTTGAGTTGCCTCTTGAAGCAGGCCTGGATAGCTCGTTGATAGGTGGCGCCGGCGTTCTTCAACCTGAAGGACATGGTCGTATAGCAGTACGCGCCAAACGGGGTGATGAACGCGGTCTTCTCCTAGTCTTCTTCCTTGATCGCGATCTGGTGGTACCCGGAGTAGAAGTCGAGGAAGCAGAGCAGGTCACAGCCCGCCGTGGAGTCGATGACTTGATCAATCCGCGGCAACCCGAAGGGGTCCTTGGGGTAGTGCTTGTTGAGATCGGTGTAGTCAACGCACATCCTCCACTCGTTCGAGTTCTTCTTGCGGACGAGGACGGGGTTGGCGAGCCACTCAGGATGGAAGACTTCTCTGATGAAGCCAGCCGCGAGTAGTTTGACGAGTTCCTTCTTGATGGCATCCCGTCTGTCGTCGGCGAAACGGCGGAGGTGTTGTCGCTTGGGGGTGGCCTTAGGATCGACGTTGAGGCAATACTCAATCAACTCCCTAGGCACTCCTGGCATGTCCGCTGGCTTCCACGCGAAGATGTCACGGTTAGCCCGGACGAAATTGATGAGCGTGTCTTCCTATTTGGGGTTGAGGCCGGCCCCGATGGTGGTGGTCTTGCTGCTGTCGCCTGTCCCGAGGTCGATCGTCTTGACCAGGACCTCCTCAGCTGGCTGAGGCTTGTTTGCTTTGTCAGACTTTTTCGGGATGTCGAGTTCACTTGGGGCAAGCTTCTTCGACGCGGCGTAGACCTCCATCATAGCATTAGGTACTTGATTTGTGGAGGCGATCTCCACAGCTTCCGTATCGCAGTCGTGCGAGATCTTCAAGTCCCCTTGGAGAGAGAGTACACCTACTGGGCTTGCATCTTGAGTACCAAGTAGGTGTAGTGGGGCACCACCATGAACTTGGCGATGGCCGGTTTGCCGAGGATGGCGTGGTAGGATGTCTCGAAGTCTGCGTCCTCGAACTTGACGTACTCGTTATGATAGTTGTCCCGAGATTCTCTGAAGGTAACTGGCAGGACCACTGAGCCCAGTGGGATAGCCGCGTTACCGGGGACAATGCCGTAGAAGGGCGTGTTGCTCTTGGTGAGCATGTGGGTGATGTCGATCTTCATCTTCTTCAAGGTCTTGGTGAAAAGGACGTTGAGCCTGCTTCCACCATCGATGAGGACCTTGTTGAGCTTGGAGCCTGCGACCACCGGCTTCAAGACGAGAGGGAACCGCCCTGGTTCGGAGAAGCTGGTCCATTGATCCGCGCGGGAGAAGGTGATGGGTACCTCCGACCACCTGAGGGGGGTCGGTACCGCTGGTTCAAAGCTCAGCACTTCTCGACGAGTAGCCTTCTGCTCCCGTCTGTTGGGTAGTCCGCCGAAGAGGACGTTGACAGTCTTGTCGGGTTCCTGGAAGTCGCCGTTGTCTCCGTCGTTCTTTTTCTTTCCTTTCTTGTCGTGAGGATGCAGTGGCTCTGGAGTACTCTTGAGTGCTCGCCTGAGTTGGTAGCACTGCTCGGTAGTGTGGTTGCCATCCAGATGCCACGGGCACTTCTCTTTCAGGAAGTCTTTGAAGCCGCCGGAGTTCTTCGAGTTCTCCTTCGCAGGGCGCTAAATAGCCGCGACCGTGTTGTCTAGCTTGCGCTTGCGGTTGGGACCCTAGTAGTTGTTGTTGTTGCTGCGACCGCCTTGGTTCCCGTTGTTGCTGCTGCCACCGCCCGTGTTCTTTTTGTTTTTGCCACGGATGGCATCGTACTTGGCATTGGCCTTGTCTTCTTCATCCGCCCAGGATGTGATCATGTCCTTAAGGTGGGGGATGGACTTGGGGCGACGACGACCGAAGTCTTCGAAGGTGCGGCGGTGGTAGAGGCTGTCTTGAAAGAGGTCGATGACCTCCTTGTTGGTGACGTCG
Source organism: Cenchrus americanus (assembly GCA_947561735.1). Classification (NCBI taxonomy): domain Eukaryota; kingdom Viridiplantae; phylum Streptophyta; class Magnoliopsida; order Poales; family Poaceae; genus Cenchrus; species Cenchrus americanus. The sequence goes on from OX387242.1 coordinate 199,298,622, forward strand.
ACTACGGTAGCGCGCTTGTCAAAGAAGCGGCGCATGTACTTGCGGAGGGTCTCGCCTTGTTCTTGCTTGACCATGGCCAGGTCCATGCGAGTACCCGAGCGGCCCATGGCGCTCGCGAAGTTGCTAGTGAACTGCTCCTTCAGCTGGTCCCACTTGTCGATCGAGTGCTTATCCAGCGACTCGAGCCATGTGAGTGGGGCTTGGTCTAGGCAGAAGGGGAAGTAGAGGCACTTGGTGTTGTTGTTGCTGCCAGCGTTCTCGATGGAGAGGGCGTAGCACCTGAGCCACTGGATGGGGTCCTGCTTCGCGTCGTACTTGGTGATCCCCAAAGGCTTGAACTTGTCGGGGAGGAGCAAGTTGCGAAGTCGAGGTGAGAAGGCGGGGAAGCCGTCGTTGTCGCCCGCAAGGGCGATTTCTTCCGCCGCAGCTCTTCAATCTTCGCGGCGGGCGTCGTAGCCGCCCCGTGAGGCTCCGAGGCGTGGCCGTTCGCGTGGTCTCGACCGCCGCGACCGCCGCCGCCGGCCCTCCCGTTGGCCCCGTGGTTGGAACTTCCGCCGTCGCTGCCGCCGCCGTCAGGGTTGCGGCCGCCGCCGTCAGGAGCGCGGTGAGGGACGACCTCACGATTGCTGTTGCCACCCTGTGAGGGTCCGCCGGCATTTGCACGAGTACGGTTGTGCTGAGCTGGGAGCTCGGCTCGAGTACGGTTGCGGCCAAGGTCAGCGTTGCGACTTGTAGCTTCGTTGTCGCGGTTCCTGGCGGGAGGAGGCTGGCTGACCCTGTTGTCGACCCGCATGAAGTAAGCATCTTCAGCGAGCTTGGCGATGACCTAAGTACGTATTCCCCGAGCCTGGCGTGCGATCGCTGTGATCGACATGAGGCATTGCTCGGGGGTAGTGTGTACTCTGCTCTCGACCGCCTCGAGAGCTTCCACAAGGTTGCGGATGGGGAGGTTGTCTCTGAGACGCCGGTGCCGTTCGTTGCGCTTCCTGTTACGCTCACGTCGAGCGTCCTTGTTGGCGGCGGTCTCGTCTGCAAGTGCATCAGCAAACAACTCGTCTGCAGAGATGTCTTCAAGGTACCTGTTCTGAGCTGTCCCTGAGGGTCCTGGTGTGTCGCCGGCAGCCATGAAGACTTGGCGATCAGGGTTGCCAAGACTGGATTCAGAACTCGCCATCTCAGTTGGGGTGTACGAATCAGCTCGGGCAAGTGGTGTTCCCTCCTGGAACGGGAGCGAGTCGAGGTAGGCGACGTAGCGTGAGTCTCCACTTATCAGGTCTGTGGGCTTGCGATCTGGCCAGTAGACAAATCTCCCGGCAAGTGTGGATGTTATGACCAGCCCAGAGGCCGGCCTTGATAAGGGGTGCTCTGTAGTGTTGTCCTCGGACTCGGGATCCTCTGGGTCCGACCCGAAGTCGAACTCGTACGCGGAGTCCGAGTAGAAGCCGGAGAGGGGGTTGGAGTCCGAAGCGTGGCCGGGGGCGGTGTCGGAGTCCGAGTTGTACTCGGGTACGGGCTCCTTGCCGGCCCGACGCGAAGAGGGAGCCTCCGTGCGGGCCCTGCTGACGTTGCGAGGGCCACGCGTGGAGCGCTCGCGGGGTGGTGAGACCACATGCGATGGCTGAGTAGCCGGCTCGCATGCGATAGCCCACGGAGACGTCGAGTTCGAGTTGGAAGCGGACCCGAGCTCGAAGTCAGCGTGATGGTCGAAAAGCGAAATTTCGCCGAACTTGCCGGCGAGTTCGCTTGTGACAACTTCAGGGAGCGTCACGAAGCCGGTCTCCGGGTTGGGCGGCATGGTGAGGCGGCGCTGGAAGGATCCCGCGCCGTCAGCAGTGCAGACCCAAGCGCCGAAAACGAAGGTGTCGCCGCGGTTGAAGGCGACGGTTGGCTTGAAGTAGACAGGAGCCGTCGAGTTCACCATGTGATCTCGGGCGAGAGCCCCTACCTGGCGCGCCAGCTGTCGGTGTTTTAGACCGGCAACCTACTAAGGGGAGTACCCGAAGTAGATGAATGTGGCCTCGCCGAGATCGGTAACTCGAAGGAAGAGACACGTGGCACACAATTTAGACAGGTTCGGGCCGCGAGGTGCGTAATACCCTACGTCCTGTATGCTACGTAGCTCTGGATTGATTGGGTACGATTACAAGATGGTGCAATTGTACGCCGTGAGATGAGATGATGAGAGAGGGGTCCCTGCCTCTCCTTATATAGTCAGCGAGGCAGGGTTACAAGTCAGAATAGGGAGAGAATACTAGTCGAGTACGTCTAGAAGTCTTCCATACAGTGCGGGACATGTACAGCTTCCTAACCGAGTACTTCTCCTCTGTAGTCCTTGTGCTTCACGCCATCAGGTAACGTGAAGCGCAAGTCAGGTAGTCCCAGGGGCCCACCGAGTAGTCGGTCCTGGTACCCATCGAGGTAGTGGGCCCAGGGAGGTCCATACGACAGGCCCTACTTCTGAGGATGAATTCTTCCACTGTCATGAAACGAGACATTGGTCCAGGAATTGCATGAAATACTTGGAAGGAGAAAAGAAGAAGAAGGGAAGTGAGACTTCCACTTCAGGTATAAATGTTATAGAAATAAATATTGCATTATCTTCTAGTGAATCATGGGTATTTGTACTAGATCGATGATTCACACTTGCAAATCGTTGTAGGGACTAAGTGAGGCTAGAAGATTTGCAAGAGGCGAGTTGGAAATCCGTGTCGGTAATGGCGCAAAGGTTGCGGTGTTGGCGATCGGCACCTACCACTTGTCTCTACCCTCCGGATTAGTTTTGGAATTAAATAATTGTTATTGCATTCCTGCTTTGAGCAAGAACATTATTTCTTCTTCGTGTTTGGAAGAAGTTGATGGTTTTAAGATTGTAATAGAGAACAAACATTATCCTATTTTTTGCAATGGTATTTTCTATGCTCATTGTCCATTTGTGAATGGATTATATGTTCTTGATCTTGAGGATAAATCTATCTGTAACATTAATACTATGAGGCTTAGACCAAATGATTTGAATCCCACTTTTATTTGGCATTGTCGCTTAGGTCATATAAATGAGAAACACATCGAACAACTCCATAAAGATGGTTTGTTGAGCTCATTTGATTTTGAATCATTTGACACATGTGAGTCTTGTTTGCTTGGAAAGATGACCAAAGCACCTTTCACTGGTCATAGTGAGAGGGCGAGTGACTTGTTGGGACTTGTACATACCGATGTATGTGGACCAATGAGCTCAATAGCTAGAGGGGGTTGGAGTCCGAAGCGTGGCCGGGGGCGGTGTCCGAGTCCCAGTTGTACTCGGGTACGGGCTCCTTGCCAGCCCGACGCGAAGAGGGAGCCTCCGTGCGGGCCCTGCTGACGTTGCGAGGGCCACGCGTGGAGCGCTCGCGGCGTGGTGAGACCACATGCGATGGCTGAGTAGCCGGCTCGCATGCGATAGCCCATGGAGACGTCGAGTTCGAGTTGGAAGCGGACGCGAGCTCGAAGTCAGCGTGATGGTCGAAAAGCGAAATTTCGCCGAACTTGCCGGTGAGTTCGCCTGTGACAACTTCAGGGAGCGTCACGAAGCCGGTCTCCGGGTTGGGTGGCATGGTGAGGTGGCGCTGGAAGGATCCCGCGCCGTCAGCAGTGCAGAACCAAGCGCCGAAAACGAAGGTGTCGCCGCGGTTGAAGGCGACGGTTGGCTTGAAGTAGACAGAGCCGTCGAGTTCACCATGTGATCTCGGGCGAGAGCCCCTACCTGGCGCGCCAGCTGTCGGTGTTTTAGACCGGCAACCTACTAAGGGGAGTACCCGAAGTAGATGAATGTGGCCTCGCCGAGATCGGTAACTCGAAGGAAGAGACACGTGGCACACAATTTAGACAGGTTCGGGCCGCGAGGTGCGTAATACCCTACGTCCTGTATGCTGCGTAGCTCTGGATTGATTGGGTACGATTACAAGATGGTGCAATTGTACGCCGTGAGATGAGATGATGAGAGAGGGGTCCCTGCCTCTCCTTATATAGTCAGGGAGGCAGGGTTACAAGTCAGAATAGGGAGAGAATACTAGTCGAGTACGTCTAGAAGTCTTCCATACAGTGCGGGACATGTACAGCTTCCTAACCGAGTACTTCTCCTCTGTAGTCCTTGTGCTTCACGCCATCAGGTATCGTGAAGCACAAGTCAGGTAGTCCCAGGGGCCCACCGAGTAGTCGGTCCTGGTACCCATCGAGGTAGTGGGCCCAGGGAGGTCCATACGACAGGCCCTACTTCTGAGGATGAATTCTTCCACTGTCATGAAACGAGACATTGGTCCAGGAATTGCATGAAATACTTGGAAGGAGAAAAAAAGAAGAAGGGAAGTGAGACTTCCACTTCAGGTATAAATGTTATAGAAATAAATATTGCATTATCTTCTAGTGAATCATGGGTATTTGTACTAGATCGATGATTCACACTTGCAAATCGTTGTAGGGACTAAGTGAGGCTAGAAGATTTGCAAGAGGCGAGTTGGAAATCCGTGTCGGTAATGGCGCAAAGGTTGCGGTGTTGGCAGTCGGCACCTACCACTTGTCTCTACCCTCCGGATTAGTTTTGGAATTAAATAATTGTTATTGCATTCCTGCTTTGAGCAAGAACATTATTTCTTCTTCGTGTTTGGAAGAAGTTGATGGTTTTAAGATTGTAATAGAGAACAAACATTATCCTATTTTTTGCAATGGTATTTTCTATGCTCATTGTCCACTTGTGAATGGATTATATGTTCTTGATCTTGAGGATAAATCTATCTGTAACATTAATACTATGAGGCTTAGACCAAATGATTTGAATCCCACTTTTATTTGGCATTGTCGCTTAGGTCATATAAATGAGAAACGCATCGAACAACTCCATAAAGATGGTTTGTTGAGCTCATTTGATTTTGAATCATTTGACACATGTGAGTCTTGTTTGCTTGGAAAGATGACCAAAGCACCTTTCACTGGTCATAGTGAGAGGGCGAGTGACTTGTTGGGACTTGTACATACCGATGTATGTGGACCAATGAGCTCAATAGCTAGAGGGGGTTGGAGTCCGAAGCGTGGCCGGGGGCGGTGTCGGAGTCCCAGTTGTACGCGGGTACGGGCTCCTTGCCAGCCCGACGCGAAGAGGGAGCCTCCGTGCGGGCCCTGCTGACATTGCGAGGGCCACGCGTGGAGCGCTCGCGGCGTGGTGAGACCACATGCGATGGCTGAGTAGCCGGCTCGCATGCGATAGCCCACGGAGATGTCGAGTTCGAGTTGGAAGCGGACCCGAGCTCGAAGTCAGCGTGATGGTCGAAAAGCGAAATTTCGCCGAACTTGCCGGTGAGTTCGCCTGTGACAACTTCAGGGAGCATCACGAAGCCGGTCTCCGGGTTGGGTGGCATGGTGAGGTGGCGCTGGAAGGATCCCGCGCCGTCAGCAGTGCAGAACCAAGCGCCGAAAACGAAGGTGTCGCCGCGGTTGAAGGCGACGGTTGGCTTGAAGTAGACAGGAGTCGTCGAGTTCACCATGTGATCTCGGGCGAGAGCCCCTACCTGGCGCGCCAGCTGAGGTGTTTTAGACCGGCAACCTACTAAGGCGAGTACCCGAAGTAGATGAATGTGGCCTCGCCGAGATCGGTAACTCGAAGGAAGAGACACGTGGCACACAATTTAGACTGGTTCGGGCCGCGAGGTGCGTAATACCCTACGTCCTGTATGCTGCGTAGCTCTGGATTGATTGGGTACGATTACAAGATGGTGCAATTGTACGCCGTGAGATGAGATGATGAGAGAGGGGTCCCTGCCTCGCCTTATATAGTCTGGGAGGCAGGGTTACAAGTCGGAATAGGAAGAGAGTACTAGTCGAGTACGTCTAGAAGTCTTGCATACAGTGCGGGACATGTACAGCTTCCTAACCGAGTACTTCTCCTCTGTAGTCCTTGGGCTTCACGCCATCAAGTACCGTGCAGCGCAAGTTAGGTAATCCCAGGGGCCCACCGAGTAGTCGGTCCTGGTACCCATCGAGGTAGTGGGCCCGGGGAGGTCCATACGACAGGCCCTACTTCTGAGGATGAATTCTTCCACTTTCATGAAACGAGACATTGGTCCAGGAATTGCATGAAATACTTGGAAGGAGAAAAGAAGAAGAAGGGAAGTGAGACTTCCACTTCAGGTATAAATGTTATAGAAATAAATATTGCATTGTCTTCTACTGAATCATGGGTATTTGATACTAGATCGATGATTCACACTTGCAAATCGTTGTAGGGACTAAGTGAGGCTAGAAGATTTGCAAGAGGCGAGTTAGAAATCCGTGTCTGTAATGGTGCAAAGGTTGGGGTGTTGGCAGTCGGCACCTACCACTTGTCTCTACCCTCCGGATTAGTTTTGAAATTAAATAATTGTTATTGCATTCCTGCTTTGAGCAAGAACATTATTTCTTCTTTGTGTTTGGAAGAAGTTGATGGTTTTAAGATTGTAATAGAGAACAAACATTATCCTATTTTTTGCAATGGTATTTTCTATGCTCATTGTCCATTTGTGAATGGATTATATGTTCTTGATCTTGAGGATAAATCTATCTGTAACATTAATACTAAGAAGCTTAGACCAAATGATTTGAATCCCACTTTTATTTGGCATTGTCGCTTAGGTCATATAAATGAGAAACACATCGAACAACTCCATAAAGATGGTTTGTTGAGCTCATTTGATTTTGAATCATTTGTCACATGTGAGTCTTGTTTGCTTGGAAAGATGACCAAAGCACCTTTCACTGGTCATAGTGAGAGGGCGAGTGACTTGTTGGGACTTGTACATACCGATGTATGTGGACCAATGAGCTCAATAGCTAGAGGTGGTTTTCAGTACTTCATTACTTTCACTGATGACTTTAGTAGATATGGCTATATCTACTTAATGAGGCACAAGTCTGAATCGTTTGAAAAGTTCAAAGAATTTCAGAATGAAGTACAAAATCAATTAAGCAAAACAATTAAATTTCTGCGATCTGATCGTGGAGGAGAATATTTGAGCCTTGAATTTGGTGATCATTTGAAGCAATGTGGAATTGTTCTGCAGCTAACTCCGCCTGGAACGCCTCAATGGAATGGGGTATTCGAATGGAGGAACCAACCCTTGTTGGACATGGTTAGGTCCATGATGAGCCAAGGTGATCTTCCATTGTCATTTTGGGGTTATGCTCTTGAAGCTGCTGCGTTCACAATGAATAGGGTTCCGAGTAAGTCTATTGAGAAGACACCATATGAGATATGGACTGGGAAGCGTCCCAGATTATCTTTTCTCAAAGTTTGGGGATGTGAAGCTTAAGTCAAGCGTTTGATGTCAGATAAGCTCACTCAAAAATCAGATAAATGCTTCTTTGTGGGATATCCTAGGGAAACCAAATGATATTATTTTTACAATAAGGCGGAAGGCAAAGTGTTTGTCGCTCGCAATGGTGTTTTCTTAGAAAAGGAGATTCTCTCAAAAGGATTTAGTGGGAGCAAGGTGCAACTTGAAGAAATTCAAGAAACGCCCAAAATTGTTTCAGTACCCACTGAAGATCCACGGAATGTGCAAGATGTTGCACAACCCGTAGTTGAGGCACTAGCCCCACATAGGTCTATAAGGGCACGTCTCTCTACTGACAAGCTCAACCTCCTCATTACGGAGGAGCGCCACGTATTATTGATGGAAAATGATGAGCCCTTGACCTACACAGAAGCAATGATGGGACCTAACTCCGAAATATGGCTTGAAGCCATGGAATCCGAGTTAAAATCCATGCATGATAATCAAGTTTGGAACTTGGTCGATCAAATTGACGGTGTAAGACCTGTCGACTGCAAGTGGATTTTTAAGAAAAAATTAGACGTTGATGGAAATGTTCACAACGATTGGTGGCGAAAGGTTTCTGACAAATTCAAGATGTTGACTATGAAGAAACCTTTTCGCCCGTCGCAATGCTAAAGTCTGTTCGGATTCTCCTAGCAATTGTCGCATATTATGACTATGAGATATGGCAAATGGATGTCAAAACCGCCTTCCTTAATGGACATCTAAGTGAGGATGTGTACATGACACAGCCTGAAGGTTTTGTCGATCCTAAAAATGCTGGGAAAATATGTAAGCTTCAGAGGTCCATCTATGGATTGAAGCAAGCATCTCGGAGTTGGAATATTCGTTTTGATGAAGTAGTCAAAGGATTTGGCTTCATCAAGAATGAAGATGAGCCTTGCGTTTACAAAAAGGCTAGTGGGAGCGCACTTGTGTTTCTTGTGCTATATGAGGATGACATATTATTGATCGGAAATGATATTCCAATGCTCGAAGCCGTTAAAACCTCATTAAAAAGGAGTTTTTCAATGAAGGATTTAGGAGAGGCGGCTTACATTCTGGGTATTAGGATCTATAGAGATAGATCAAAAAGGCTAATTGGATTGTGCCAAGACACATACATTGACAAGATATTGAATCGGTTCAATATGCAAGATTCTAAGAAAGGTTTCTTGCTAATGTCACATGGAATTGCTCTAAGCAAGAGTCAGTGTGCTACGACACCTGATGAGCGAAAGAGGATGAGTACGACTCCTTATGCTTCAGCCATAGGGTTGATCATGTATGCCATGTTTTGCACGCGCCCAGATGTTTCCTTTGATGTATGTTACGAGGAGGTATCAGTAAAACTTCGGTGAAGCTCACTGGACGATTGTAAAGAGTATTCTTAAGTACTTTAGAAGAACTAAGAATATGTTCCTAATATTTGGAGGTGAAGATGAGCTCGTTGTAAAGGGTTACACCGATGCTAGTTTTCAAACAAACAAAGATGACTCCAAATCATAATTCGGTTTTGTTTTCTGCCTCAATGGTGGGGCAGTGAGTTGGAAGAGTTCCAAGCAAGATACGGTGGCTAATTCGATGACAGAGGACGAGTATATTGCAGCTTCCGAAGCTGTAAAAGAAGCTGTTTGGATCAGAAAGTTTGTTTCTAACTTGGGTGTTGTTCCTAGTGCGTCCAGTCCAATGGACCTCTGTTATGATAATAGTGGTGCCGTTGCACTAGAAAAGGAGCCCAGAACAACTAATAAGTCTAGACATATACTGCGGAAGTATCACCTCATCCGTAACTTTGTTGAGAGAGGTGACATGAAGATTTGCAAGGTGCACACGGATTCAAATGTTGCCGATCCGTTGACAACGCCTCTCCCACAACCAAAGCATGAGGCACACATGAGATCTATGGGTATTAGATATTTACATCAGTGATTCTAGTGTGCGTGGGAGATTTATGTCATGGCCATTCCAAGATGATTAAAGAGTTAATCATAACGACTAAATGTTAGTTGTAAATACACTCCACTATTAGATCGAGAGAATGGTCGAGCTATCACAAAGGTGGCACGCATCTCACTTTGAGCTTGACTGGTACCGTGTGGCAAAGGGATTGGTGTATGAGTATATCTAAGGTTCGACCGATATAATCTTTATTTGTATTTGTGAGTCACTATGCCCTACTAGGTGCCGCTATTGACTTGTGATTCAAAAATGGTTTCCATTCACGACCATCTACACATGAACCTAAAGGGTCACACACTTAAGGGGTTTGGAATGCTTGCCTATATGATTGTCTCTAGTGCAAGCGGGAGATTGTTGGTGATATGCCCAAGAGCCTATCATCTTACCATGGTTTATAGGCCCAAGAGGATATTGATCCAAGGGGGATTGGGGTTACTAATGGGCATATGAGATAGAAACCCATTAGTACACCCTATATATAAGAGGGAGGGGCTAGGGGGTATGGGCTGATCATTTGCACCACCACCCTAGCTGCCCCCTCCCTCTCGGCCGTCGCCCTTGCTGTGCGTGCGGTGCTAGCTGTTGATGGTCGATTTTGGTACACCTAGCTATGAGTTTACCATCAACGTTTGCACGTATTTGATATTCTAACCAATGGTACTAACCCCCCGGAGGTATCAAGTTCACTCCCGCATGTCGATTTTCGAGTTTGTTGTTTACGCAGGAAATTAACGTTAAAGAGGAGACTTTCGGGATAAGTTCACCAAGCACTTTGGAAGAAGATCATGAAGTCTGACAAGAGTCAATACACGCGATGAACATGACTCCGTATGACCCGAGGATCGAAGTGTCAACATGCAAGTCTTCAGGGACTCAACCAGAAAACAACGAAGCTTGCATAGCAAGGATTCAAGCCTTAACCGTGAAGGAAACGACGTCAAAGGCCCACATGCAAGTGCACACAAATAAAGAATCATGCAAGAAGCAACCGGGGAGGAAACCGGGGCTGAACCAGGCCGAAATGGGCTTGGGCCGACCGGCCCAGCCCACTCAGAGCCCAGTTCGGCGCCCCCTTTTGCCCTAGGTGCTTGTCTATTTATTACCTCCGCCTCCGCCAGCCGCCACATCCATCCATTCATCAGAGAGTCGCCAAGACGAAGGAGAAGCACCAGGAGGAAGCCGACAGCCGCCGAGTCCTCGAGTTGCCTAGGAGATGGCTTAGGCCATGCCCTAGCCTCCATGGTTGGCCCTGCGTGGTAAAGCCATGGTGGAGTTCCGGAGCCGCGACTTGAATTCATCAAGTCGTTTGTACCTTTAACATTTGGTGATGTAACCATATATTTTCATACTTTGATCTACTACAAGTTATGCTTATTCATATGTGTAGCTACCATATGCCTTTAGTAGGACTAGATCGAATAATGGTGATTAGTCTTGTCTTGCGGATACACCGTAGTAGTGCGCGGACCTAGGTTGTTGCTTGGTGATGAATATCATTGTGTAGTGACAGTACGGTAGAGGAGAAAGCACCGAGTGAACGTGTATCGGACCACTCCATATCGGGTTACTCCATATCGAGTGTAATCCTTATCATAGTATAGGTTTAGATTGGTTTGTTACCTTTCTCGGAACGGCAATAAGAAGACGATAGGCTAGGTTTACCTTTATGGCTAGGTGGATGTGATCCATACATCCCTTCATGTTTGTATGTTACCTTTATGCAATCAATGCTTCACATAGGGTTAGACCTGTAGGTTAGATAGAGAACCTTAGTGGTTTGCTTCCGATCCTTGGATGGACAAATCTAGGGAGGACCCTCCTTGGTGAAAAAGGCACCAAGTCACCCGTAGGCTTGCAGTGAACTTGAGCACGGTTTTGAACCGTCAAGAAGCCGCTTTTTCTGGCGCCGTTGCCGGGGATCGGCAGCTCGAACCCTAGGGTGATCCATCTATCTCTTTGACTAACCCTAATTTTTATTATTGCATACATGCTTGCATTCTTGTTTGTGTCCTTGAAAGTAGGTGAAAATCTAGACACAAGACGTTCGAGAAGTTCACATCCACTCCGACAAGTCCACACCCTACACGAGTGATGTTAAACAAGGTATGTCAATGTGTCAATTAATGTTTTATGACTAATGTTTTGTGGAGGTTTGTTTGTCCAAGCAATAGGTGTTGGAAGCAATCACGTTGCGAAAGAAGCACCCGTCACTTTGGCTAAAGCAAAATCATGAAGAAGACACACCATGGCCATCACGCTACTCGATGGTCCAGCAATGGTGACGACTTAGAGCCAAAGGAGACGTGATGTAACGCCCCGAAGACCACAATGTCAAGGTCGTCAACATATTCGGATCAATTCACAAGCAGTTTCTGTTCCCATCAATTTTTGCATAACCTCAAGGGAGAACAACTGGATATCTTTAGATATTTAGAAGCCCCATGAAGTTATTTTTCCAACGAATCAAGAATCAAGTCAATCGGAGGCTCCTACAAGCGGGTATGACCGAATTACCGAAGGTTGCGCATTCTGAAATTTTTTGGACAGCATGCAAGAGCGGAAACAAAACGGCCATAGCTCCCTCATTTGGGATCCGATTAAGATGAATGAGTACCCGTTGGAAAGGTAATTTTATAAAGTTTTCAATGGAACAATATTTTGGTATATGTTATGTTATGTACACAGGGGAAATCCACGAAAAAGAGGCAGTAGCAACATGATGAAAACAAGATAGTGGAGATGAGGACGACGACAACGAAAAGAATCTTGGGCAACGCTTCCATTGGACCACACGGGATGAAATTCAGAAGTTTGGAACAAAACAAAGACCCCAAGAGCATTGGCAAAAGAAGGCACAGGTTGGCAACATCCGACGCTAGGAGATGTTAGAAGAAAATCACAATGGATTACATACAAATGATGGCATCCATTGGCGCTGATACTCTGGGCTCTCACACGAAGGATCATGGAGTTACATGAAGATATTTGAGAGATGTGTGAAGTACCTCAAATGAATAAGAAGAGTGAGTCCACAAAAGGAAACCTTGATGATGTGTGGCACGAACGAAGGAATTGCGAAAAGACGATACAAGCCAACGAAGGAACTCCGAGAGACCACTCACGATGAAAAGCTTGAAGGCCAAGGTACAAATTAACCTCTCAAGATACTTTTGGAGCTGATAATATTCCTTTGATGTGTCTATGATTCATATCCAATAAGTGAGGTTGATTCAATTCTATGCCTTGTTCTTATGATAATCATGATAGGCTAGAATTTCTTGAGAGTGATAAAGAGGCTTTGTTGCGCTTAAAATTTGTTACATGCCTAATGAACCTTTGCCTAATGAGAGCTTAGTGCTGAGCAAGAAAACTTATGCTATAATTAATCACAACTTACTTTGTCATAAATTGTGGTTATGGAAGCATTTGTTTGCAATATGATTTGTAAATCTTGGACTTGCTTTGTGCTCGGTCAAGCTAGTGACCTTAAAAGAGCAAATTGTGGGAGAAATCCCAAGTTTCACTAACCATGCAGGGCATTAAACATAAATTAAGAGGAGAGAAGTCATACCCAAAGGAATTGCAAACCCATGCATCACCGTCACCGAACCTCAAAAACAGACATCGCTGTTTTCATCAATTTTGAGGACCTGGTCAGACATGTTCAAGGAAGAAAAAGTTGAAAATCAGAAGCTCCATCAAGTTCCGCTTGCAACGCATCCAAGATCGATGAATTTGAAGACCCGTACAAGGAGATATGGCAAAAACATTGAGGGACGTGCATAACTCACTTGATCGGAGTCTGTTGGGGGTGAATAAAAACTTGATGGAAAGATAATTTCATGTGCCACGCATGGAAGGTATTGTTCACTACATGGTCTGATCTGGATAGAGAGGAAAATTTGTGAAAGAAGAGGCAGTGATAAAGTGTGATGGAGAAGGTGATGATGATGATGATGATGATGATGATGATGATGCAAGGAGACGATTGGGCAAGCCTCTCATCGAGCATAAGTGATCGTGTCAAGCATGGAGAGTGGATCAAGGCTGCATGGACACCTTCAAATCTTGCATGAAGGATCATGGCTCTGCAACAACAAGAAGGTATGTGAGAAAGCCGAGCTCTATGACTTGAAATGAAGTGCTTTGCGGGAGGCAACCCGGTTTATATTTATATATATACATGACCGTCTACATTGTGCTCTTTAATCGAACCATCAAGTAACATTGTGCCATTGCTCTAATAAAAACCACAACACCATGTTGTATGACCTTTTTGTGTGCCTATAATAGTTTAGATTCTTTTTCTTTTGTTCCTTTTTAGGGAGATATATAAAGTTGGCACCATCCTTTGATTCTAAACTTGTGGCTAGTTAATTTAGGATAACTTCTGTTTTTGCTTTAGACAACCTCCATATCATGTTGTTTTGTTCATCCATGCTATATTGCATTGCATGTTGTGTTAATCTAACTTTTTTTCCAACCAACCTAAGCCTTCCTATAACCCCCACCAAAAACTATAGCCAGTAGAGGTAGGATTGCTTGAGTTTACCGGGGGTTGTCACCCTCCGGGTTGAACAAGTCTATCTCTTTCCTCTCTTCTAACTAAAAACTTTGACTAGCATCCCCATAAAATCCTTAGGAAAACCTTCCACACCTTTAGCCATCCTAAAACCATAGGTTTGTTTTTCATTAAAAGACTCGTAGCACCACCTTAGTTAGAATTTCTATACTTGACTCCCTCTCTTCAAAATCCTTGTTTGAGCCAAAAATATAAGATAACCATAACCTACCCTTAAACTTTGTTAGTTTGGTTGATTGATTCTTTTCGATGGGTTACTTCCTAGTTGACAATGCTTACCTCGTATGAAGTGTGAGATCAAGTTTTGTCTATTACTTATAGACCACATCAAAGTGTTTTTAAAACCTTGCTAATGTTTGCTTGTGCTAACATCTTGTATTTTCATTTTGCATCAATCTCTTTGTCATGATCCACTTTATGTTAGCTTGGGATCTTATGTGAAGGTTTATGATGATTGCTTTCGTACCTATGTTAATGCTTCATATGACGATATGGGCATTTTTCTTTTTGTAATCTTGTGTAGACATGGTGTTTAGACATGATTGGAGACCCACACAATTCAGTTTTATATACCTTTCTATCATATTACATTGGATTGTTTATAAACTTTGCAATGCGCCCTACTTATCCTGCACCATGAAGAGTTGTTAATCTTGGGATAAGCATGGTGTTTTGACCATGGTTAATAAATCTTTATGGCGAGGGAGAAGTTTGACATCCACTTTATAAGCATCGAGCTTAGAATTTGGCATAAACATTATTTTGTTTTTATACCATCCTCTCATTTGCATACACACTTGCACTCACGTACACCCATTAGTATTTTCGCTAGATTAAATATGCCACAAGTGAAGATCATAGGGATGTCAAGGTTTGTTGGCATAGGGTGAGTATTCCCGACCGTCACCTCCGGGGTACTTTGTGCATTATAGTTATTTTGCAGGTATGGTGAATCACTCCCATGAGTTCGTGATAAAAGCTGAAATCAAGATCATCAACACCTCCAAAATCCCGAAGTGAGCACTGTTGTTTCATCAATATTAAGCACATGTTCAGAGATGTACAAAAGGGAAAAATCAACATTTTAGGAGACCTGTGCAAGAAGTTACAACCAAATCTTTGGGCGTCACACATTCTGAAATCAGCCTGGGACAGCTTGCACCAACAAAGTAAAAATGGTGTAACTCTCTTGTTTAGAGTCCGATTGGGATGAATGAGCACTCGTTGGAAAGATAATTTCAAGAACTCTGCAATGGAGCTATTATTCAGTACAAACTCAGTTCTGGAAGTACAAGAAAAACTTGTGGAATATGAACCAGCAATAAAGGACAACATGGAAGGAGGAGAACATGGGATGAGAAACATTTGGGATCAAGGTTCGTGGCAAAGGGTGGACATTGAAGGACAAACAAAGGCAACAATGTGATGATGATCTCCTTGCATGACGGTAGGACTTCAAGAATTGGTTCATCATCTTCCGTGCCTAGCAACATGCTAAGCATGGGGGAAGACTTGGTGGACGAAAGAAGACCGCATGGAGTTCAAGGATCACTATTGCTACGGATGCCGATCTTCCTTCTTCCATACTAGGTACAATGCTTAAGCATGGGGGAGGGCGCGCTACATCACAAGCATCAAAGGACGGTAACAAATCCTCAACCCTCTCTTTGTCCTTGTCTTTCTAAATGCTTGTATATATGTATATGCCTTCAACAACCGTAGATGCAACTTTTGTATGTCTCTCTTTGTTAAATAACATGGCTTCTAGGAGTACAACCTAGTTTTAGTTTTTGTTTATTGTCATCACCTTGTTCTCACCATGATGAAATAATTTTGGCTTGATCTTGCTCATTGATATATGATGATCGTTCCCACTTTGTTTAAACTTTGTGCTTGTTTATGTATGATTAAGCTATTGCTCTCTCTAATACAAATCTAAAATTAATTAAATGTTAGCTTAATATTTTGTGGGGGTCATGATAAAAATAAAGACCCAAGGTTTCTTTATGCTATCAACTTTGGATGGGTCGAAGAACATATTACTTTTTGCTTTTAAAAGTCATGCTAACCTTGTCATTAATACCTCGTGCATTTTGCTCTACCTATCCAAAGCCTTATATATTGAATGAAACCATAGATTACAAGAGTTATTGTTGGGTGAATTGATTCAAGGCTCGATTCTTTGGCTCATGACTAAGAAGCTGGTCATTCCATTTTTTGCGTAACTTATCTTTTGCTAGCCTATTCTATCCGTGCATTGTGAGCTCCTGTTGACGGTGAAATTCCATCAACCTAGCCATGAGTTTACCTTTGGTGTTGACATGAGTTTTATACTTTATCCATTGGTACTAACCCCCTTGGTATAAAAGTTCATTCGTGCATGTCGGTTTTGGAGTTTAGTGTTTATGCTGGGTTTTGACGTAGAAAGCAAGACTTCCGGGATAAGTTCATCAAGCACCTTGTGACAAGACCTTGAAGCCCCATACAAGTCATGCAATGAAGCAAATGTGACTCCAAGAAGCCGAGGGACCAAACGCGAGAAGATGACAAACTCTAAGGACCTATCCAGAAAAGTGTTGAATCTTGCGGGACAAGGAGCTACGTCCAACTCGGAGAGTGTTGAGGGTTACCCGAAAAATTCGGATGACTTCCCTAACACAAGAGAGAGAGAGTTCTTAACGCGTTCAGTCACAAAGTAAGAGCGCTGAGAGGCTGTGATTCCCCCAGCAGATTGCACAAATTCTCAAAAATCTGAATCCGTTTACACGTGCCCTCGCGCCCCCTTTTATAAGGAGATGAAGGGACTTTTACATACCAAAAACACCCTCAAGCTCAGGGAATATTCCTAGTGTGAACGCATACAAAAATGTCTTTCTCGTCTAACATATTTACAAATCTGCCACTAGTTCACACTCTAAACCCGGACTTTTTGGGACAACAACTTTGACTTTGCTTTTTCGCAGGTTCGTGGATGTCTTCATGCGCAACTCCCGAACTGGGTCTTCGACAGATCCCCGAATTGACCTTCGCTTCTTCATTGGTTCGTGCATATCATCGCGTGTGACTCCCGAACCGGATCTTCGATAGATTCCCGAACGGCCCTCTCCCGACGTCTGAATTCCCGAACCGGCCATCTCCCGACGTCCGCTCCATCGCCAGCTCGAGACTCCAGGCTTCCGCATGTTCACAACCCCATCACTTAACCGCATCAAGATTCCCGAACTTCACACATTCGCGAATTCGAGGCTCCTCAGGCTCCAGGCTTCTGAGAATCGTGAGTTCCCTGCCCCTAAAAAACATGTCTCAAGAACTTTGTCAAACTTAACGTTTCGAGGGTGACGGATTTTCCTGAATTCCCCAACACTAGCCCCTCGGGGAAGCGGGTTGACTCCGACGATCCGATTCCACGAATCCTAAGGAAATTTAGTAAAAAAACGTCACCCTCGGAACGTCGGAGGGGACACGTGTCGCCCGGGAACCCTAGGATGGTTAGATCGAGGCATGTTTCGCGGAATTACCCCTCCCAGCCCCTATAAATAGCGGGCTGCCGCTGTTAAAAAATTTTACGGCCTTCCTGCTCTCTTGCGATTCGTGAATATTTCTTGCCCGTTGAATTTTAGTCTTCTGCCGAAAGGTTCGCGAACTTCCAAGTCTCGTCGCATTTCTCTAAGGTACTATTTTATTTCCCTCTTTTCGATTCTTTGCCTGCCATACTTTGCTGCAGTGGTACTTTTGTTTCACGAACTTCATTCTCGAATGTTGTTCTTATTAGTTCGTGTGTTTGTTTCTGTTGGTTAGGTGGCTCGAGTCAAAAGCACAGCCAGACCCATGACTACCGAAGAGCTCATTGCAGCTGGTCTTCCAGTTGACCCTGTTGTCGAAGGTGATGAGCATGCTGCACCAACCAAAGATACTGGCTCTCCTAGCGGCTCCAGGAGTCACGAAGACGGGGAGGTACAATCTGACGACGGCGAAGATATTGGAGACGTGGAAGCCGGCGTCAGTGACCTAGTTAGAGCGAAGACTTCCGGCCCGCTGCCACCCTCACTTATCTTCGGGGAGTCTATGGTGACAACCAACATGATTCGGGAGTACGAGAGAGCCGGGTTCTTTCCCCCGGGCACTAGGCGGGCCCCGCTAGATGAGCAGATCCCTACCCCTAGAGACGGAGAAGTTGTCGTCTTTCGCGACTTCATCCTGCCGGCTATCCTGGACGCATTTTCGGTGAAGATCCATCAACTCTCGCCGACTTCCTTTCTTGAGATATCGAAGTTCATTTGGATCATGAAGACCTTCGGCTGCAACCCCAGTGTCCATGCTTTTGCCAGACTCTACGAACTGGTGATCATCCCGAAAGTTATCAAGGACAGTGACGGGGACTTCTATCACACCCAACATGCGTGTTGTACCTTCAACACCCGTAGCCAGAATACCCGAAAGGGGATCACCCGAAATCAGATTGCTCCCTGCTGCAAGACTAACCTCACCGAAGATTGGAGCTCTCATTGGTTCTATTTGAAGGTCAACATGTTGGAAGTTCCCGGCTACATTGGCCCGGCTCACCCCTTGTCCTGCCCGATTGCGCCTCTGATAGCGGTAAACACAGCCAAATTCAATCAGCGGGCCTTGGGGATTCAGAACTGTGAAAGTGCGTTTCACCTTGCCAGTACCATACTTGGCGGTCGCGATATCATTGAAGAGTTCGTGGCTGCTCGGGTCTGGCCTATTTCAAGCGGTTGGTCTCCCACTGAGATCGTATACTTCAACATCAACTGGGCCGCTCAAGAGGTTCCTTTCCCGAAGTTCGGGATTAAACTTCGTGAGAACCAGAGCATCGACGCCTTCATGGTTGAGATAGAGACAAGGGTTAACGTCATGATTGGCGAATACACCATGAACGAGTACAAGGCGTACAAGGCTCTTGTGAAGCACAAGAAGAGAATCAACCGCGTGTTCTCCGAAGTTTGCGGGGACAAATCTTTCAGTTCTCGAGGCCCGGGTCCCAAGCTGAAGGTTCCCGCAGTTGCCGTGGCCAGCTGTTCGGCTGCCCCCCATCAACGCTCCGCGAATAAGGTCTTCGAAGCGAGGCTCATCATCTGTTAGCGAGGCACTTCCTCTGGAGTTAAACCTTCCAGAACAAGATCCCTAGAATCGTCGAAGCGCAAGCGCAAGACTTCTAAACGAACTTCGGACGCAGAGCTCCAGGTGGCTTCGGGCCTGGCCCAGATGAGGCGCAAAAAGTTGAAGAAGGCGGTGAAGAAAGTTTCTTCCGTCGGCGTTCGGCGAGTTCCCTCCGCTTTCGACGACGATGCCCTCGCAGAAGCAGCGAGCCGGAAAGGTGTTTGCTTCTGGCCTTTGTTTACCTTTCAAGACAATTGTCCGTCGGGTTATGAGAATGAATTTGTGGATGTTGATTCCTTTTCAGATGCTGCTCCCGAAGTTTGCAAGGAGTCTGAACCTGCTGCTGCTGCTGAGACTACTGCCGAAGTTGAAATTACTGACCCCACTGAGGCCCCTGCTGCTGCCGAAGCCTATGTTGCCGATATCTCTCAACCCGCTCACTCTCGGGATGAAGCCTCCCCCGAATTCGCCAAGGAACTTGAGCTCACCGTACAAAGGGGTGAAAATCCTACCGAACATGTTCCCTTGGTCGAAGTTCGGGAGGTTGTTCCCGAAGACCAAAGTCCCTCTCATTCTTTGGCTGCTTTCAACACGAGTTTTGGTACGTCTCATCGCGGCAAATTATTAAGTGTTGTCTTCGAGACAACTGGCATTGGGAGCAAGACTTCTAAGATTTTAACACTGTGGAAATCATCTGTGACTGTTGATGAATCAGGAGAGGAGAGCTCGGGACAACCTGAAGGAGCTGCTTCGGGTTCTGAGAAAGTGCCTCACCCTACTTCCAAAGCCACCCCTTCGCCTCAGGTTAAGGCTTCTTCTGGTTCGGCGAATCAGGTTACCATGCAGCATTTCAGTAAGCAAGGTTCGTTCCTTCTCACTACCTTTTCATGCTTTTCCGATTCTTGAATTTTTACCTGATACTTTGATCTTGAATTTTTCAGAATTCAAGGATCTTTTGCACTCCTACTCTCCCTCGAAGCTAGCACGCTTTCAGGAGGACTATGCACTCAAACACTTTATGCTTGGGAAAGTTGCCGTCGAGCGGCTCGTTGAACAAGAAAAGGCGAACAAGCAGCTTTCCCAAAACTCTAAGGAACTCAAGCGGAGCTTCGCCCTCGCCCAATCCGCGAACATAGAACTTGAGAAGAAAGTGGCTGAGTTGGCGGAAGTTTTGAAGACAAGTCAAGACGAAAAGAAGCTCGTGGAGTCGGCTCTTGAGCAGTCCAAAAAGGAACTGGAAAAGTTAAAAAATCCCACGAAGATGACCTCAGTGTAATCGAGAATCTTCGGGGGAAACACGAGAGGGCTACGAAGATTGTCAAAGATCTTCGCACGAACAACGCCAGCCTCGCTAAGTCTCTGAGCGCGAAAGATCGCAAAATCCAGGATCTTGAGAAGGCGCTTGCGGATCAGAACGAAGCCTCGAAGAGGAATACTTCTGAGATTCTGGAAAAATTGAAACTACTTTATGAGGAATACAAGAAGTCACTGAACGAGTTCGGCGTTCGTCCAGCTCCTCTTCCGGATAACATTGAGATTCTCATATTTATGGACTGGATGGAGGCTGAGTGCCAGGCCCTCTCTGAGGTGATCTCCGGCGCTAGCGACTTCACGTCTGCTTTCTCTGTGGAGAGTATTTTGAAGATTCTTCATGACTATGACTGCGCCGACTTGGAGAAGTTTCGCGAGAAGATCTCCCAATTCCCTAGCGCCACAAGCACTGCGATACTTCGATCTAATGCCGATGTTCAGGCTATCAAAATTAAGTTCGCAAGGGAATTCTGGTTGACCAGTGGGAAGGAGACCGTCAATGTCATTGCGCACGCCAAACTTGCTGAGGTAAATTTTTGCACGATTTCGTCACTTACAGTGGCTATCGAGGTTTCAGTTTCTCGAGTTTTCCTTACATTTGCTTTTCCTTCTCAGCTGAATGAGGAAGAGAATCGCGAGAACATCGCTGCGTCCCCCGAAGGATCGACTTCTGGCGAAGATTCGAGCAACTCAGGCGAAGGGGGTTCAGGTGGCAGCAGCAGTAGCAGTGGCAGCAGCAGCGATGAGGACAGCAACGACGGGCAAGCATCAGGACGCGATGGCAGTTCTCCGAAAGTGGATGTAACGAATTAGATGCTATGACCGAACCTTGCACGTATTCAAGGCTGCTTGTATATTTGTGTAGATTCACTTAGCTTTTCTGAACAAATGTTTTGTATATTTTAACCTGCGCAGATCCTGCAAGCTGGGCCTGCGCAGGACGTGTTGCCGCTATGAATTCATCGAGATAGGATGTTTGTTAGTGGCGAAGCGTGGCGCCTATTCAAGCGGGCACATCCCGAACAAGACTTCTCCGATTTTTGGCTTGAGGCCTCGCTTAAATTTTCTATAAGTTGTTTTGATCTCTCTTCATTTTTCTTGTTTCGTAAGAAGGGACGTTCTGCATCCTCTACTTCGCGCTCCACAAAAATTCCGAAGACAGAGCCCCTTAGCCCCTTAGCAGACGCGTCTGATTTCGCTTATGCTAGCGATATGGCCGAAAACAACACTTATAAACCCGGACATGTTGTGGAGCTTTCCTTCTAGATTTTTGTACTAACTGTTGTAATCTTGATAAACTATTCTGAAGTTTTTGTGCGAATAAGGCAATAAATAAGTTTTTTTTCTTGAAAAAACGTCACCCTCCCCCACCTTGCCGTTTTGCATGAAAACTTGAAGGCAGGTTGACGAAGCTTACTATTCGCGAATTTCGAGCATATTTTTAGGAGAAATATTCGTTATTTTTTGAAAACTTCAACCGTCATTGCGCAAGTCGACAAAATTTGTTTTCGAATTTTGTGCACTTGATTTGACTGGCAGACTTGCCTCGGTTGATACTGCAACCTTCAGTTGCTTCAACCATGATTTTCTACAATTCTCCGCACGAGCCCCTTGCCCCTTTCTCACAACAATGTTACAAAAAAACTTTTCGGCAATTTATGGTAAAGAAAAAATCTGGAGGCAACCTCCTACGCATTCAACCTCTCGAAATCATCCTGCAAACTTTTTTCGGTGGAAATCCCCTTGTGGATGGGATTTTTTAGGCCACAGCTCACTGCTGTCCTAGGCCTTTTTGGGTGGGAATCCCTTAATGGATGGGATTTTCTAGGCCACAACTTGTTGTTGTCTCAGGCCTCTTTCGGTGGGAATCCCTTAATGGATGGGATTTTCTAGGCCACAACTTGTTGTTGTCTCAGGCCTCTTTCGGTGGGAATCCCTTAATGGATGGGATTTTCTAGGCCACAACTTGTTGTCTTAGGCCTCTTTTTTTACGATGGAATTCTGGCTATGACGAAGCCTTTTTCACGAACTTTTTTCTTTTTTCACGATGGAATTCTGGCTATCACGAAGCCTTTCTCACGAACTTTTTTTTCTTTTTTTTCACGATGGAATTCTGGCTATCACGAAGCCTTTCTCACGAACTTTTTCTTTTTTCACGATGGAATTCTGGCTATCACGAAGCCTTTCTCACGAACTTTTTCTTTTTTCACGATGGAATTCTGGCTATCATGAAGCCTTTCTCACGAACTTTTTTTCTTTTTTCACGATGAAGTTCTCGAGATACGCGATTTGGGGGAAGACTCTTTTCATATATATATCACAAAGAGTATTTACATAGGATCCGCCTCGTTAAAAACCTTGCCTCTTGATTTAGAGCCCCCTTTGCAAGGAAAAGAGTACGGTCCTTCTTATTCTAATGCGACTAGAAAATGTAAAACTAATTTTTTCTCCCAAAATCACTTATAGACACGTGATTCGGATTTTTTTTAGTTTTCTAGAGTACAAACTTACAATAATCAAAAAACTACTATATGTTACATCTAGCTACAACTAGGGTTTTCATGGATAATACCTTTTTAGACTGTCAGCATTCCACGAATACGGCAACTCTTCGCCAGTTTGCTCCATCAAGCGAAAAGCCCCTGGCATATCTGTTTCCCTGGCGATGTAAGGCCCTTCCCATGACTCATGAAGTTTTCCTGGGTTCTCCCAATTTTTCTTTCTTTTCAAGACAAGATCACCGGTTTTGATGTCCTTTCGGACCACCTTCTTGTCTCTCCATGCCCTTGTTTCTCTCTGGTATTTCTCAATGTTTTCTGCGGCTTCAAGGATTGTCAGCTCGATCATGTCCTTTTCCACCTTTTTATCAATTTCCTCTATCTCTTTTCCTTTCAGGACCCTCATGCTTTCATTCTTGATTTCCTCCGGTGTCATAGCCTCAGTTCTGAAAAGTAGGCGAAAAGGCGTGAAACCTGTTGCCCTTGTTATTGTGGTGTTGTGAGACCAGATCACCTTCGGAAGTTCATCCACCCACTTTCCCTTTTTCTGATCGAACAAGCATTTCTTGATTCCCAAAAAAATCAGGCCATTGGCTCTTTCAACTGCACCATTGGACTGTGGGTGATATACTGACAAAAATTTCGCCTGGGTGCCCAAGGTTTTGCAATATTCTTTAAAGGTGTAGCAGTCGAACTGTTTGCCATTGTCAACAGTTAGTTCCCTAGGAACCCCAAACCTGCAGACTATGTTCTGCCAAAAGAATTTCTGAATTGTTGCTGCTGTGATATTCGCGAGCGGTTTTGCCTCCACCCACTTTGTGAAATAATTGACTGCAACAGCTGCGAATCAGAAGTTGCCTTGAGCTGTTGGCAACGGGCCCACTAGATCCATTCCCCACCTTTGCAGAGGCCAAGTTGGTGGAATTGGGTGAACTGGCATTGAAGGCAGATTCTGTTGATTTGCTGTTTTTTGACATGCTTCACATTGCCGAACTGATGTCTTGGCATCAATGTTTATGGTGGGCCAATAGAATCCCTGCTTTATCGCCTTTCCGGCCAAAGCCCTGGTGCCTATGTGCGCCCCACAGAATCCGCTGTGAATTTCTTTTAGGAGTTCCTAACCTTTTTCGGAGGTGATGCAGCGCAGCCAAGGCTCAGTGACTCCTGATTTGTATAGTTCTCCATTCACTACTGTATAGCCCCGAACCCTTTGCTTCAATCTCTTCTCCTCTAACTCATCTTGTGGTTCTTAGTGTCCTCTCAGATAAGCCATGATTTCTGCTCTCCAATCAGGAGTCTCTGCTACATTCACGATTTTGGCCCTCGAATCCTTGATGGAGGGCTCTCTGATGATTTCGAAAAACACATCCGGGGGTAGCTCTTGATTTCTTGCTGCCGCTTTCGCCAGTTTGTCTGCCTCATTGTTGTCATCCCTTGGGATATGCTGGACTGAATACCCTTTGAAGTGTTTTTCCATTTCTCTGACTTTTTCGAGAAATTTCATGAGAACAGGATTCCTTGCCTCGCTTTCTTTCTCGATATGTTCTTGGATCACTTTCGAATCTGTTCTGATTATGAAGGTCTGCTGCCCCAAGGCTCTCATTTTCCTTAATGCCAACAGAAGAGCTTCGTACTCCGTTGTGTTGTTCGTGGAATGCTCATTGTTCGCGAATACGAGCCGCGCTGCGTATCTTATGATCACGCCCGTCGGGGATGTCACAACGTACCGAAATTCCAACTCCCTTGTAACACCAGGCCCCGTCACACTGTACTATCCAAGGTTCGGGTGCATCTTCCTTGAGGTTCTGAGTGGGTGAAGTCCAGTCCACGACAAAATCTGCCAGAACTTGCGATTTTATTGCACTTCTTCTCTCGAAGTCTACCACGTACTCAGAAAGCTCAGACACCCCACTTGATGATTCGGGTGGATGCCTCTCTATTTGCGAACAAGTCATTCGGCGGGCCGGATGGTGATGACTCTTATTCTGTGACCCTCAAAGTAATGCCTTAGCTTCCTTGCTGCCATGATGACCGCATATGCGATTTTTTCCAGCTCGGAATAGAAGATCTTGGAACCAGACAATGCTTCGGAAGCAAAGTATACAGAAATTTGTCTGGGCTTTCCTTCTTCCTCCTTTTCCTGCACTAGCACTGCGCTTACTGCCGAATTTGATGCGGACACATACAACAGAAGTGGCGATTTTGGTTCAGGAGGACAAAGTTTGGTCATGGTGGACAAGTAATCCTTCAGTTCGCGAAAGGCCCGCTTCTGAGGTTCAGACGACTGAAAATTCTTAGCACTTCTAAGGACTTGGAAGAACAGTAAGCTTCTTTCTGCGGCTCTGGGAATAAATCTGTTGAGGGCTGCTACTCTCCCTGTCAGCTTCTGGACATCTTTCACTGAAACTGGATCTTGCATTTCCACTAGAGCCTTAATTTTGTCAGGATTTGCCTCTATGCCTTTCGTTGAAACTAGGCATCCCAGAACTTTCCCCTTGTGAATGCCGAACACACATTTTTCTGTATTCAGCTTCAAATTCGCTGCCCTCATGTTCGCAAATGTTTCCGCCAGGTCACTGATATGGTCTTTCCTCTGAACACTTTTGACAACTATGTCGTCCACATATGCCAAGATGTTTCTCCGAATCTGCTGGTGCAGTACTATTGCTATAATTCTCGAAAATGTACATCCCGCGTTCTTCAGCCCCTCTAGCATTCTTACGAAGCTAAATGTTCCGAAGGGAGTGATGAAACTTGTCTTCTCCTCGTCCTCTCTACGAACCCTGATCTGATGATACCCAGAGAACATGTCCAGGAGCGAGAGCATCTCACTATTGGCTGCATCATCCACGATTTTGTCTACCCTTTCCAAGGGAAAATCGTCTTTCTTGCATGCCTTGTTCAAATCGGTGAAGTCCACACACATTCTCCACTTTCCATTTTATTTCTTGACTGGCACAGTGTTGGCTAGCCAGACTGGGTACTTGACTTCTCTGATTACCTGCGCATCCTGTAATCTCTGAACTTTTGCTTCTACTGCTTTGACCTTTTCCTCAGACATTTTCCAAAGTTTTTGCTTCTTGCGTGGTATTTTTTCATCTATTTCCAGGGCATGTTCGATGATATCCCTGTCAACACCTTGCAGGTCCTTAGCTGACCATGTGAAAACATCCTTATTTCTGTTCAGAAATTGTACAAGTTCCTTGTCCTCTTCGGCGCTGAGATTGGCCCCTATTATGACTGCTCTATCGGGCATGTCATCCAGATACACTTTCTTTGTTTCACCCTCGGCGGCTATCTCATTTTTTCCTTGTCTCGTTTGGGCTCTTCGTAGGTTTCCTTCCTCTCGTCGGTACCCTTTCGTGGTACACGTTCGTTTGGCCGGCATGTGGCCTTTTTCTATGTTTCTGGCCTCTTGCTGATTGCCGAACACCGTGATGACCCCTTTGGGCGCAGGCATCTTCATGCATAAGAACTGCTGCCTTATGACAGCATCAAACTTGTTCATGAAACCTCTGCCGAAAATCGCGTGGTATGGGTGGTAAATGTCAACTACATCGAAGGTGAGACTCTCCGTTCTGGCATTCTCAAGATCTCCGAAAGAAACTGGGAGTGATATTTTTCCAACCGGCTTGATGGGCTTTCCTCCGAACCCCTGAAGCGGGTACTCTGGTGGGTCTAACATGTGCTGGCTCAGATTCATCTTTTCGAAAGTTTTCAAGAACAGGATATCCGCCGAGCTCCCATTGTCAACTAGGACTTTTCCTATGACCCATCCAGCTATGTTCACTTCAATGACCATGGCGTCATTGTGAATCGCGGATTTCAGCCTGAAATCTTCTTCTGTAATGGTGATTGGCACTTTTGCCCACTCCGGCCGTGCAGCTGGGCCGTCGTTGATGATAGTGTTCACAGACCTGAAGTAATTGCTTCTTTGCTTCTTGGTCTCGAATTCCATGGCTGATCCGCCCGTAATTGGCATGATGGTTCCGAACGATGGCAAGGCTTTGGAGTTCTGGGGTCCCGAATTTGACTGAGGCCTTGACGAACTTTCTGGAGGTAGCGGCAGGATTTCCCGAATGGGTTGCGGTTGCTAGATTGCCTGGATCGCTTGTGACTGAGGAAAAAACTGCTGCGATGGCTGCCACGCTGACTGTGGTTGCTGGAATTGCTGAACTGGAATAGAACTTGACTGTGGGTTCGCGAATTGAGGCTGCCAAAAATTCGGGCGAAACTGGCCTGGCATTAAGGATGCGATGCTCATCAGTGCTTTCTCTTGCTGAATTCTTGCCATGTTCTTCTTTGTTTCTGGGCACCCTTCGTGTCTTGTGGCCCCTTCCATGATACCGGCAATAGAAGTAAGGATCTTTCGGGTTGTGGTTCGTGAGTCGGGGGTTCTCTCGCCTCTCCCCCCTTCCTTTGGGGTTGAACCCTCCCCCGGTGCTTGGCCTCGCTCGCTTCTCGTTCTGTTCGGTTGCGAGTTTCTGACGTTATTGACATTTCGCGGATGTTGGGGTGGTGCCCTCCACGTCATCTCTCTGTTGCCTTGTCTTGCCTTGTTCCGCTCGGCCACTCTTCTGTGATGGTCATCATCTGACAAAATGTACTCCTCCAATTCGTGAAAGAGTTCCTCAACTGTCTTGGGTTTCTTTCTTGTGAGATGCGAGCTGTAGGCCCTGGGGTGTGACCCTTGATCAGTGCGTTGATCGTTGTTTTGTCATCAGCTTCGGGGATTTGAGACCTTTGTTGCATGAATCTTCTCACGAAGTTCCGCAATGGTTCTCTGTCCTGCTTACAGTTATACAAATCTGAGGCTTCGGCTGTTGTGTCGTGGAACATCTGAAACGCTTGCATGAACTTTGTCTTGAGATCTACCCAGCTGTAGACTGAATGTGGAGGCAGCAGCGAGTACCAATTCAGTACTGGTCCTTCGCAAGCTATGATGAAGGATTTGGCCAGTGCAACATCATCCCCTCCTGTCGAATTCATAGCTAATTCGTATCTCATAGAAACTTCCTGGAGTTTCCGAAGTCGTTGTATTTGGGGAGAGAGACAGGCATAAACTTCGGCGGCCAAGGTGCTGTTTGCAGCCCGATTGACAGCGGCGATTCAGAATCCACGAAGTGTGAGACTCCGTTTCGCGCGAAGAAGTTTTCTTTCGGGATTCTCTTCCAGGCCCAGGGTTCTGATGCGGTGACTCCTGCCACAGGGAACTGTTCTCTTGTTCTTTCATTTCATCAATTTCTTTCTGTATTGCTTCTATTTGCTCTTTTGCTTTGTTCAGCTGCTCTAGCTTTTTAGAGATTTTCCTCTTCGCTTGCAACTAAGCTGCGAACTTTTCTTTGTCTTTCTGTAGCTGCTGTATCTTTAGCTGAACCATCGCTAACTCCCTGTCTATGGTGTCATCATCATCATCCACATTATCAAACTCTTGCTGTTCAGTGGGTTGTTCTTGGGTATGAGCTGTTTTTTCTGCTCTTGCCTTCATGAGAGCTCCGAGCTTTGCTCTCCGTTCTTGGTCTGTTGTGTCGGAAGGTTCAGGGACAAAAGAGGTTTCGTTCCTTTGGGTAGGATGGTGGTCGTCTCGACTTGCCTCTGCTGGAACGTTCTTCTTGGATTTCTTCTGAGGTGGCATCGTGAGTTTCTTTTCGGCTGGAACACGGTGGGCGCCAATGTTGGAGGGTTACCCGAAAAATTCGGATAACTTCCCTAACACAAGAGAGAGAGTTCTTAACGCGTTCAGTCACAAAGTAAGAGCGCTGAGAGGTTGTGATTCCCCCAGCAGATTGCACAAATTCTCAAAAATCTGAATCCGTTTACACGTGTCCTCGTGCCCCCTTTTATAGGGAGATGAAGGGACTTTTACATACCGAAAACACCCTCAAGCTCAGGGAATATTCCTAGTGTGAATGCATACAAAAATGTCTTTCTCGTCTAACATATTTACAAATCTGCCATTAGTTCACACTCTAAACCCGGACTTTTTGGGACAACAACTTTGACTTTGCTTCTTCGCAGGTTCGTGGATGTCTTCATGCGCAACTCCCGAACTGGGTCTTCGACAGATCCCCGAATTGGCCTTCGCTTCTTCATCGGTTCGTGCATATCACCGCGTGTGACTCCCGAACCGGATCTTCGACAGATTCCCGAACCGGCCCTCTCCCGACGTCCGGATTCCCGAACCGGCCATCTCCCGACATCCGCTCCATCGCCAGCTCGAGACTCCAGGCTTCCGCATGTTCGCGACCCCATCACTTCACCGCATCAAGATTCCCGAACTTCGCACATTCGCGAATTCGAGGCTCCTCAGGTTCCAGGCTTCCGAGAATCGTGAGTTCCCTACCCCTGAAAAACATGTCTCAAGAACTTTGTCAAACTTAACGTTTCGAGGGTGACAGGTTTTCCTGAATTCCCCAACAGAGAGAAACTGACGACAAGGGCCCACATGCAGAAGGGGGAAGGATCTAAAAGACTTGGGAACCGACACCACGCGAAGGAGGCAGGCAACTGGGACGGGGTGGGCCCAGGCCGGTCGGCCCGGCCCATTCCAGGGCCCAGTCGCCTCCCCCTTTGACCTAGCAGTCATTCGGGCTATTTATAGCCCCGGGGTCAAGAGCCATGCATCGATCAATTCGTCATCGGCCGCTGAGGAGCAGAGAAGAGAAGGACACCATCTCGGAGAAGAGAGGGTCAAGCTAGTTGACTAGGGTCTCCCTAGACGACGTGGGAACCTTGCAAGGAAGACCACGTCGGAGTTACCGAAGCTAGAAGCAATATCAAGGTAGGATCCCAGTGGTGATCTTGTTCATAAATCATTGTACTAGTTGATGTATCAAGTTGAATTCGATTCTTAGCGACTAAGTGTTTCTCCGAAGTCTTCGTTTTCGATTAGCTTTGCTTATTTTAGATCTATTCTCCAGATAGATCACATAGGGTGTTCTTGTAGCCGCGGTGGCTAGAGGTGCATGCCTGATCTTCCGAAAGAACTCGACTTGTCCTCGGACTCACCCTAGACTACCCGCATGAATAGGAGTACGTTGTGACAGAACGACGGCTCTGAAAGGCGGGCATTTTCGGAGTCGGATGGGAAACCACGGTTTAAAGAGGCTTCTAATGAGATTTGATTTGCTACTTCTTCTTTCACTTGGAACTTCAACAAAAGGCTCAACCAAATCTCTCTAGATCGGTTTATCTACCCCCTCTATATTTGTTACCTCCGGTCTTTAGTAGATTAGATTCGTTCTTGTGTTGATTCTTATGATTAGATGCATTAGGGTTTTATCTCTCGAAGATCGAAGTTACTTGGCATTACTAGATTGTCTCTTGCGTCACACATTTGTTCCACAGATTCGATACCTTGGGTTCACCACTCGAGGGAAGAAGGGTCCCTTGACTACGACGGGAGACTTGTCCGCTTGCAAGTCTAAACGAACTTTGATACAACTATTAACCGTCAACAAGCCCCTTTTTCTGGCGCCGTTGTCGGGGAACAAGTGATCAAGATTTGTTCTTTTATTGCCTTTTTGTGATTTTCAGTTTTCTTTCAGTTTTCCTTTTTGCATCTACTAACTTTTGATCACCCTCGAAATCAATCTAATCTAGTTTGTCTAACCCTAGTTTTCTTAGATTTGTTTTTACTTTTGTTTTTTGCATATTTTATTTATCGCTAACCCTAACATGAGATGGACGACTACCTCTCCAACAAACCCAATAATTTTGTGGATGATCCAGAAAAACTTTACAGGCTAAGCAGATGCGAGACATCAAGCTAAAAAGCTGGATATTGTAGATTTGAAGTCGGAAGACAAAGGATCGAAGGAATCTCCGAAGAATCCACCACTTCAAAGTCCTCGGGTGAATCGACTTCCACCAATGGGTGAACAACCACCACAAGAACGCAAGATCGGGGAGCTATGCACCCCGGACATCATCGACCTACCAATCATGAACCTCGAAGAGATCGGAAGGCCGTTCGAGATCAAGACCTCAACAATCCGCATGGTGCAACCTTCACCCTTCACCGGTAAAGAGGATCTGAACCTTCACCTCCAAGCGTCCATTCAGCTATGCCAGACTTTCAACATGGACGGGGTGACTCAAGACCAAATCAGGGCAAGTCTTTTTCCGTTCTCGCTACTCGGGAAGGCTTTGCAATGGTTCCACTCTCAACCGGCTGAGACGGTGCAAAATTGGAACGCGTTGATGAAGGCCTTCATGAAGGAACACTACTCACCAGGTAAAACTCAAAGCTTGCGTAATAAGATTGCCACTTTTGCTCAATATCCTACGGAGACTATCTCGGAGGCATTCGAGCACTTCAATGAGTACACTCGGGCAATTCCACATCACAAGTTCCCTAAGGAAGACCTCATGCAAAAAATCTATCAAGGACTCACCACGGCATCAAGGACGATCATCAATGCATCGGCGGGAGGATCTATCATCGAGCTTACGCCGACCGAAGCTTTCACTCTATTCAAGAAGGTCGCGGACAATGACACATGGGCGTCGTCGGGATGTCTACTTCCGATTCAACCCACGGGGAACGTCAAAGGAGTCTTGCAAGTGGAGAAGGAGAACATTCTTGAAGGCAAGATCGATTCACTCATGCAGAGGTTGGAGAAGATGGAGATAGAAAAAAAAGAGGCTCAAGATTTGAAGGCTGCCGAAGCAAGATCCACATGCGAAGAATGCGGAGAGTATGGCCATGTCCACAAGGATTGTCCCGAGGAAGCCAAGGTGCTCGACTACATGAGGAAGGGAGAATTGCCGAACTTTCGCTACGGGCAAGGTAGACCTCAATTTAATGCAAGCTCATCCATTCCGAATTCGGTTTCGCTTCATATACAATTGAAGGACTTCATGGACGAGCAAGCTAAGATCAACAAGGACACTTTCACCAAGTTCAAGGCCATAGACAAGGTCTTGGAGAACATCGATAGCAAAGTGATGGAGGTCGGATGTTCCAACCATCAAGTGCTCAACATGATTAAGATGCTCGAGACACAAGTGGGACAACTTGTCGGGCGCCTCACCAATAATGAAGGGAAGCTTCTGGGACAACCTAAAGATCTCGAATCGGCAAAGTCTATTCAAACACGTTCGGGAAAGGAGACTGAAGATCCGGAGCGTTCCGTGGGATCAAGGAAGCCTAAACCGTCTGCCGAGGTGGAGGAATTTGCTAAGGAGGAAGTTACGGGGATCGTCACCGAAGAGCCCGAGTTTGAGATGCCGGAAGAAGACACGAAGATACCACAACTCAAGCAACGCTACTACCAAGGTAAAATTGATAACCACTTTGAGAAGTTTGTGGAGGTTGTGCGTAGACTTAGCATCAACATGCTGTTATTGGTTGCCCTTCAAGTACCTACATATTCTCATTACATTAAAGACATACTTGCAAATAAATATGAGATAGCAACACTCGGGGTTGATCATGTCAAGGTGTCCGAGGAATGTAGTGCCGCTATTGCTGGTGGGCTAGAGAAGCAAAAGGACCCCGGATGCCCGACAATTCCATGTTCCGTTGGTTCATTCAAGTTCAAGAAGGCGTTATGCAACCTTGGAGCAAGTGCGAGAGTCATGCCAAGAGATGTGTTCGAGAAGCTACGCCTACCGTTGGAGCCTACGGGTATGTGTTTGGAGTTGGGTGATAACTCCATTCGCTATCCTTTGGGCATCGCCGAAGATGTGCCCGTGAAGGCGGACACCACTTCATCCCCATCGACTTCGTGGTGCTCGAGATGGGAGAGAGGGAGAAGCTGCCGCTCATCCTTGGGAGGCCTTTCCTCAAAACCGTGGGAGCTACTATTGATGTTGGTAAGGGGGAGATCATGTTCGACATTAACGGAGAAAGGAGTTGCTTCAAGTTTCGACCACGTATCGAGGTATGCAATATGATTGAAGTTAAAAATGTTCCACCTCATCGTCGCATTGTTAAGGAAGAACCAAGGAAGAAGGAAGGACTGAAGAAGAAGAAAGAGCCGAAGAAGGACATGAAGAAAGACAAGGAAGATGTTGCATCCGTCAAGACAAAGGAAGAAAAGCCGCTTGTGAAGACCAAAAAAATGACTAAGCTGGAAGACAAGCCCGTGCCCAAGATGGTGTGGACGTGGGTACCCAAGATTGCAATGCCCACAAAGAGCATTGATCCTAAGTAATCAAGTGAAGAAGTCTAGCTATGGACTATAAACGAAGCGCTAGGCGGGAGGCAACCCGTTTCGTCGAGTCAAGAATAAGCTGCCGGGAGGACAACCCGATTCCAGGTTTTTTGAGTCTTTTTAATAATTTAGTTTTGAATTTTATTACACAAAGAAATTAGACTTAGAAGTGGTTGAACAATATTAGAGACATAATTCTTGGTTGAATATTTTGCTTGATCATAAACCCTTTACTTGGACCCTCCTATGTGTTTGTTTGTTTCTTTTCGAGAAACCACAACCAAATAAATTCAGAACCTAACTCAACCATTCATCCTCATTATAATGCTGTGGTTGACTTGTTTTTCATGCTAAAAACACGCAAGTAGAGCCACGACTTGTAACTAGGTGTTAATTAAATTTCAGCACGTGATAGGACTCGTGTGAACCTAGAAACTAAACTTTTGGTTGGTTTAAAAATCTATATCCTTGGTTTCTCTAAGATTAGAATTTTTGTAAGCCTCATTTAATTTTATTACATTCAAAATCTCTCTCATTTAGCCAAAATTAGAACCTAAACCTATGCCCCCATGATCAAGCTGAGAAAAAGTTTGCTCTCAACCAATGAAGGCAAACTATACCGGTTAGACTGATATTAACGTAGTCGGAAAATATTTTTGACTTACATTTGTTTTAATGGTTTAAAACTTCTCTAAATTTATGCTTGAGCTTTTCCATAGCTCTGAAAATATTTTTAATTTTCGAAATTAGAGGAGTGCTTGGCCTTAAACATACTTAGAGGGAGGCAATCTAGTTAAAGTTAATCATGCATGCACCATTGGATGCCCTTTCAACAACTTTCATCAAGACCACATGCAAAGGACAAGCATGAGTGGGCAGCAAGCATAACTTTACAGGAAATTCATGGTGACATGTGAAGCAAGTGGAGCAAGGGAGCATGGACATGACTCAAAGCATGAAGCATCAAGTGGAAGGACCAATAATGCAAGAAAAGGAGTGGACGAGAGCGTTTGGGCGGTGCAACTCGTGGAGCACGCGGGCAAGGAAGTCATGGAGGAGAAATGATCGTGCTAGAAGAAAACCGACCCAGGGAGGGGCACACGGCCACCCAGGCCGGTCGGCCTCCCCTACAAATAGCACCCCTCGGTGCCTGTCTTCTGCAGGGAAGCATCCCTCTCCTTCCTTAGTTTGTGTGCTCAAGACTCCTTCCTCAGTTTGCGTGCTCAAGTATTCGTGCCCAGAACCACCGTATACATAGACAACATTCCCAAGCTTGATAGCTTGAACAATTCACACCCTTAATCCACTCAAAGTCCACATTCTGAAATAAGTTTTTAAGTGCGTAGTTACCGGTTGCAACCCAAAATTTTAGTGGAGAGAAGAGTGCTGCAATCATGTGGAAGAAAACCACAAGTCTCTTCACCAAGAAGTAGGGGTCATCGTCGTCCAAGCCATCTTCGACGATCTCTTCGAGGAGGCACTCGGTTTCCGAGTTTCCTTGGAGCATGGAGGAGGACACGGCACCGCCGAGGAGGAACGACACTCTCCTCCTCGGTGGCATGAGGGCAACAAGGAGCACGTACATGAGGTTTACCGAACCTCAAGGGCGTACAGAGGAGCCGCCCGTCCCACCTCGTCGATCAACCCGTTCATCCGTGGCACCTCCATACACTCCGCGGTACTCCACATATGGCTTCATCATATTGTCGGAGGAGGAGAAGAAACTCTCTCGCCTTGAGAAGAGGCTCGTGGCAAACATCGATTTCAATGATCAAGCTCTCAACGCATTGGGTTTCGGCACAGACATATATTATATGTTGGGCACCTTGGATGGGTGCAATACTCCAACGGGGTGTCGGCAAACACCCACAAGGAGTTTGCCTTGGAAATCTTGATGACTATAGCGCCTATCCTTGATTAGGGGGTGCAAAGTTTATCATTCCGATTGGAGGGAATCCAACAAATGGTTCCCTACGAGTATATTAGGGAGCTACTTGGGTTCCAAAAGGGAGCTCCGGAGAAAGTTGATGTGCCAGATGGCATGTTGGATGGATTTTGGAATTTAATCTCTGGGAAAGCCCACCAACAACGCAATTCCATCCGCAACCCCATTATCCAAGTATTCCACTCTTGGATGTGCAAGAGGATTATGGGGAGGATGGGGGAGACGAAGGTGACCGACACGGAGTTGAATTGGCTCTACTCGGCTTTAATTGCCAAGCAGCCAATAGACCCCTCATACCTTATGATCAACCGATGGTGCTGCGAGACAACATCAGGATCGGGAGATAATGGTTCGGGGTGCTACCTCTCTATGTTGGCCATCTCCTTAAGGGAGGGGATTACATGGAATCCCGAACATCTTTTACGTGGGACCCCTCTCGGATTTGAGTATTTGAAGTAAGGAAAATATATTAGTGGAGATGAGAGAGGAGGCTTTCATGTGGCCAAGGTGAACTTACCCCTTCCAGACCCAAGACTTAGGCTTTTCATTAAAGGGAAGGAAGATTGGTCGGGGGAGGGACTCCTTGTCCCAGCAAAGAAAAATAAAAGAGGAAGAATTGTAGAGGAGGGATCTTCCTCCACGCAAGCGGGTGGTGCACAACCAAACTATGTGCCACCATTCGTAGGAATCCCCACTCCACCAAATTATTACGGAGGACCAATGATGCAAGCATGGGGGAGTGATACAGCCATGCCCCCAAAAAATTATGTGGTGCCCAATGTAACCTTTGCGGAGCCCTACGCACAATACCCCTAACCACAACAAAGCATGGTCGTAATTGGAGGGTACACTGCGAGAAATATGCAAAACGTCGCAGCCATCCAATCCAACGCGGCTTAACTTGGTGAAGGCAATGCAAATATTGCCTATGAGCTTGGGCGTCTTCACCTAGTACCGCCGGATCAATTCGTTGGAGGGGATGTCCAAACCTACTATGAGCAAGGGTACAACTACCAAGATTACCAATACCAACCACCAGCGGAAGATTGAGAAGGAGGAGCTTTAGTTTTCTTTTCTTTTCCCTTTTTTCTGTAATTTTCAGCTTGTGTTTGCTTGTGTTTGTGTAGTGTTTTCAGTTTTTATTTAAATTTCAGCAATTGTGCTAGTTTATTTTCAGCATGTACTTCAACTAGTTTTCATCATTAATAAAGACACCACCTTGTGTATACCTTTGGAAAAGTTATGAAATTTGTGTCATGGTGATATTTGATTATAATTGCCGCTTTGTTTATCTTTGTAATTGATTTATGCATGTTAAAGCTAGTGCTCTCTTAAAAATGCGAATCTGAATTTATCTAAATACTAGCTTAATCTTTAGCGGAGGTTATGATTAAAATAAAGACCCATAGTGTTTTATGTGCTCTCGAGTTGTAGATAGATTAAAGATGGTTTTTATTCCTAAAAAGTAATGCTAACCTTGTCATGAATATCACTTGTGTGTTGCTCTACCTATCCAAAGCCTTATATATATTTGAGTGCACAAACCTTAGTGTACAAGATTTATTTTTGAGTGAGTTATTGCAGGCCATGATTTCTTTAGCCCGAGACTAAGATGCTGGTCATTTCGTTTTTGCGTATCTATCTTATTGCTAGCCTTTTATCCGTGCATTGTGTATCCCCACATTAGAGATCTCACAAACCTCACCGGATATCCACCCTTAAAACCAAATATCATTTTTTGTGATTACCTTCTTGACCACAACCTATCGTTGAGGATAGATCATCAATACAAGGAGGATTGCAAGATGGTGCCAACATTGAAGAATTCAAGTATCTCTCCAAAGGAAAAATATTCCCGGTACCGACCTTATCTCTATCACCTCTTTGCTCGAGGACGAGCAAACGTCTAAGCATGGGGGAGGAGGTAGGTACAATGTAATTTAGAGTTCAAGGGGAGCAAATAAAAAAATTTAAAGAGAAAGAAAAAAAATGAGAAAGAGAAAGAAAGAAAACGAAAAAATATATATATGAGAAGAAAAAATATATGAGTATGTGTAAAAATAAAGTGAACTCCCCAGTTCTCTAAAGTGCATTAGGAATTCCAAGGCTTAAAGATTAAAAAGATCCATACTCATTTTCCAACCATGTGCAATCCGATAACGAGGACTTCCTTTGTGCCTCGGGATCACTCTTTGCCATTTGCACATGTCCACCTATCTCAAGTGTGTGTATTTTTCTCTTTCCCCTCCTTTATATAACATTATTTTCCAATGACCTTTTAGACGAGTCTAGGTAAGACCATGAGAAGCTTGTCTTGTTTTGACAACATCTCATTTATAATGGCCCTGTTTGGATACTCCAGTATGTTTAGAGTTAGAGCTACTTTCTAACTCTAGCTCTAGCCCTAAACTAATTTTAGCTCTAGAGGTGTTTGGATGAAAGGGTTAGAATGACATTAAATGTACTTTTTCAATCATTAGGTGTGGGTGGAGTGAAAGAGAAAAGTCACTTTTTGGTGGACCCAACATGAACTAGCCCCAATAAGCACCTCTTTGGTGGGATAGTTTTTTGGGTGGGTTAGATGCAAACTAGCTCAATCTAGCCCTCATGTTTGGATACTTTCTGGCTAGTTGAGCTCGACTAAACTTTCCCAAAGCTCCATATAAAGTCTGCCACACACACATATATATATATATAGGATCAGGATATTCACCACGCTGTGTGGTGAATATTATTCAACGCGCATGGCGGAGGAGTTGCCGGAGTTGCCGGACCTCCGGCAGCCCAGTTAATCACAAATCTACTCCGTTCTCAACTCATGTAGTAAAAACCAGCATGTGTTTCAATCTTTAATCCGTTTTAATGCACCCCTATTTTAATAATTGATCTAATACATAGCGAATTGATTGTCAGTGATCCTGTCTCCACCTCATGCTCCGCCAGAACTTTACTGCCCCTTGCTGGCCATGATTATTTGGTGTGCGTCCTCTACAAGACCGAACATGCAACAATGGCGGCACGACGGTGCTGGTGCACATGCATAAGGGTGGCGTTTGGAGAAGTAGCCCATTGAAGGGCAGTCGTGTGCGTGTGCACGGTGCTCTGGACTCCTTGATCTCGACACCATCCCAACACTTTGCATGTTGCATCGAGTAGGACGGAGCTCATAGCATTGGTTCCATAGGCCACGACGAGAGGCGGACAAGAAGCTAATATCTTTGGTTCCATATATTTTGTACGTGTGTCTTCATTCTTCATATTGACTACATGATTTAAATTTCTGGTCGAGCTGTTGACAAAAATAATATGCAAGTTGACAACTTCCAATATACAATGAATTTAGATCGGCAATTTATTAAACTTAATTGCGACGGATTTCAGGTGCAGGAAATCCTTGCACAGTTACCCCCTACTAGCGTTGTTGCGAGACTACAGGGAGATTTCACCAGCAGCATACTTTGCATGCATGAATCACCCTTCCGACACTGATAGAGCTCTTCGGAAGTAATTTTAATATCTTGGGGGAATAATATAATTTCTCTACCACGTTAAAAATATTTTGCAGAACATGGAGTGTTTAGGAGCCACTGAAAAGTTTGCATCTGAGTAGGGAATATCATATA
Organism: Cenchrus americanus; assembly: GCA_947561735.1. Lineage (NCBI taxonomy): Eukaryota > Viridiplantae > Streptophyta > Magnoliopsida > Poales > Poaceae > Cenchrus > Cenchrus americanus. The sequence continues at coordinate 199,337,146 of OX387242.1, forward strand.
GACCCAATAGTTTAAAAAGTACCCTACAACGAAGAGTTAGTTGGTATGTTGAGTTTGGAGTCATTTAAAAAGGAGCATTGTACTACTCTTTTGTGAATTGTAGCAATATGTGCCCACTTTTATGAATAAAACTATGGCACTATTTACGGGTTAAATGAAAATTATTATGACACAATTCATTGGAATCAATACCTTTGTGCAAATACACTCGATTAAAATCAATTTAAAGGTTCAGATGTCAATTGAGCAAACATTAGGATATTTTTTATTCTAATTCCAGAATAGTAATTCCAGCAACAGTAAAATTAAGGTTCAACTAAGGATCACTCTAGAGCTCTCGTGAAGTAAAAACCATATCAATCACGTAATTACTTCGTTTTTGTTTGGGGTAGTCAAAAACAAATCTCACCTAATATTTGTTGGTCAACTACGTATAATAATCATGATTGTTTACATTTATATGTCTGTTTTAATGTCCGTTTTTAGCACCGAACTAATTGGTATTGATTGCTGGCTAGGCTTGCGCGTTCAACATGCAGGCATAAAGGTGCACTACCATTCTTCCTTCTGTTTCACAATCTGCATTCATGAACATAAGAAGCTGATCCTTGTTGACCACGAACTAGCATGTATATGCAAAATTCTTTTCAGCATGCACGAAAGGTCTACAACAATTAACTTAAATCCAAGAAAAAGAAAAGGATTTAAGGTGGCAGTTAGTGCTGGCATATGCACCAGCTAGGATGAGCAAGATTTAAGAGTACTGTTTAGGACAGAGTATAATTATTGCAGGCTTCGAAATATTTATGATTGCAAACAAACACTGCATATTTTCTCTATTTAAGGTAGTAATAATGGTAGCGGAATAAGTTTCAAACTTTATAAATGTAGTTTTAAATCATTTTTGAGGAGTTGTTTATAAATGTAGTAAAAATGATGTTGACTCTGGTTTTCATATTTTCAAATGGATACACCCATATTGAGATGTACATCTTGAACCATGCACATCGATTTTTGTTGCATCCATATCCTAGAGGTATCAATTTGATTCAAAGTGTTTCACAAGATCAATTTGACTTTGTTTGTATAGACTATTAGTCCTGCTGTTTGTATAAACAAAATAAGTCAAAACTTGTTTTATAAGATTACTTCTTTGGATGACAAATTACTTCTTTGGTCTATAATTTGTACATGGATGTTTACTCCTCAACAATACAACATTTTTCTTCTATCCTCCAATCTATTTTAATCAATTGGATCAAAAGGATTAAATATGTTGTAATCACCAGCCCCCGTCGACCATCTGCGTCATTATGATCTAAAAAACCAAGTGTTAAAACTTTTATGAACAGTTAGAGTAGCTTTCAAATACTCTACTCACACCAAGTTAACAAATTACTTATCCAAACATTTAAAATTACACGTTTCATGATAAAGTAGGTAAAAGGTATGACATGCATGAATTGTAGTTAAAATTATTGTGTGTTCTATATAAAGAAGTAACTTTCAAACATAAAGAAGTATATGACATACTGATTTTAAAGAGTACTTTGGAGTAAGTTGTGATATCCACATACTCAAATTGTCAAAGAAACAAGTAGTAATTAAACATAAAGAAGTTATATTCTCTAAATGAAAGTAGGACATGCAGTTAATTCCCAATTAAAGTGGTAGCAAATGAGGTGACTATACTGGTCTAGATGTTGCCTCTAAATGAGTTTGATTTTGGGAGTATTATTCAATAGATGTTGGGAGTATTTTATAACTGAGAATAGGAGAATCTTTTTTCCCACCAAACATCAGGAGTATTTTTCACTACATAGAAGTATTTTTTTCCAATTGATAAAAAGGAGTACATGCAAGTGGTAGGAGGGGCTTAACGTAGATGATGAGTACTGTGGTAGTAGGGTCTTAACTTTTAACATCAATGAGCCTTGCCATGCTACAAATCATTGTATAATGGACTGCCGGCCACTAATTATGTCTTTATTATATTTTATTCTAATTATGTCTTTTAGTCAACTAGGCATAATCATGATTGATTAGAGTAATGTGTCTGTTTTAGTGTTCCTTTTAAGCGCCAGACTAATTGGTATAGATTGATAACCACGCTTACTAATTGGTATGATTGCTAGCCGCGCTTATGCGTTCAACGTGCAGGTGGCACCTTACCAGACTCCGGCCAGCCTAGCGAGCTGCAGATTTACTTGATTTCAATCATACATAGTAAAAATCATCTGCACTAGCATTCTTCCTTCCGTTTACTTCCGTTTGATAGCAAGATCGTAAAAATCATTTGCTAGTACGCGGCAAACTTCAAGGCACCATAAACCTTTCATGAAACGTTTATTACAAGATCACTCGTGCAGTGTTTTATTTTTTTAGTCGTTTGTATGGACTATTACTCCCTTTATCTATATAAACACGTCTATATAAATGAAATTAGCAAAAAAATGTTTTATAAGATTACTTCTTTGAGTGACAAATTACTACTTTGGTCAATAATTTGTACAGAGCCATTTATACTCCTCAACAATACAACATTTTTCTTTTGTCCTCCAATCTAGTTTAATCAATTGGATCAAAAGCATTAAATTTTGTTGTAATCACCAGCTCCCATCGCCCATCTGCATCGTCATGACTTGCAAAAACCAAGTGTTAAAACTTTTATAAACATTTAGAATTGCTTCCGGAAACTCTACTCACAGTAAGTTAACAAATTACTTCTCCAAGCATTTAAAATTACTTCTGGACTTGCTACCGACAAACGAAAGAATGAAGTATGTACTTCTCACTAAGCAATATTTGACTCCTCTTTTGTGAAATACAGTACTTGTGCTTAATTACAAAAGTAGCAGAATAAAATTGTGAATGGTTTACTATCCTTAGAGAAAGAAATACTCCAACCATGATTCACAAACCAAGCTCACAAAAAGAATAACTCTTGTATGCACAACTTTTATAGAGAAAACGTATTGGATCATGAAAATATCAAACCATAACAAGAACATTTCTTTTCTTGGGTAATGATGAAGTAATGGTATAGAGAAAGGATAGTCCAGTATGAGTCCATAGTTGAATTAATTTGCGCAAACATTCTGTGAAAAGAGGGCTCAATTTTGGAAAATCCGAACAATACGTGTGTACCAATGCTCTGCACATGTTGCAAATCACGAAGCAAATGTGTGGATTGGGGTCACCTGGGGGCTACACTGCGACACCTACCGAGGAGGAAGACTGCAGCAGTGGTGTGCCACTTATGCCACATCTGATAGAACCCGACGGAGTTTACCAAAATGGGAAGAAAATATGGGGATTTGACTCACCTGGTGGCTACCGACTAATGATGGTGCTAACTTGTACTCCAGGTTACAATGGTGGGAAGCATAGAGAGGCCCAGCGACATGAGATGCATCGACATTCACCACATTGGATGATTCACCGTTGTATCCTCATAAATCACGCCGCCGACGGAACTGAAGAAACACCAAATTAGATGCCGAGTATATATCAGTGATGGAGTTGACTACTGATTTATCAAATCCAAATCAACCGTACTCTCTAGAGTATCCTATCCACATGCATAAATGGGAAACATCTGAGATTTAGAGTTAGATGATATGTTGCAAAACCAACTCAACATACTACTAGTTCTGGTTTCCTACCGATTTGTGCCACCAGCGTCAAGGAAAGAGGGGGTGCTGTGACGGCCATGGCCACGTCGCCGAGATCCAGCGTAGAGGGACCGAGGGTCAAGGAAGAAGCAGACTATTTTTTCTATTTAATGATACATTGGATGAGACCATAATTACCAGCGAGGGATGGGTTTTTAGTAGTGAAGCTTTTACGGTTTTGACTAGGTATTTATGGTCACGGTGGATTTATTCGTTCGTCGGAACCCGGCAGAGCTCCGTCGAGGTGCTAAATAGTATTCAACACCCAATGAGTCAAATATACACTACCTATATATATATATATATCTGTGTGTGTGAGAGGGAAAGGAGTAGAATAAATAGGCCAGAGAGTCAAAAGTGAGATGAGAGTTCATGAGTAATATGCAAGGTGATTTAAATTTGTGAACTCGGTTTAGCTCTTTTTCATCTCGTTCTTTATTTCAAAATTTCTGAGATCTATTTAAACTTTGGAGCATGTTAATACTTGTGGGATAAGCTTAATTAAGAATCTACCCTGCGTAGAGATGAAGGCTAGTACATTATGGAACTTTAACGAATCAAAATTTTTGAGAGCATTATGTTTTCTCATGTATGATCAAGTGCAAGGTTTAAACAATGAAGGGCAATGATGATATTCATCGAAGGCTTACTCGAGGATGAGCAAGGTTTAAGCATGGGGGACATGTTGATAGTGAAATTCTGTCAACCTAGCCATGAGTTTACCTTCGGTGTTGACATGAGTTTTATACTTTATCCATTGGTACTAAACCCTTGGTGTAACAAGTTCATTCGTGCATGTCGGTTTTGGAGTTTAGTGTTTATGCAGGGTTTTGACGTAGAAAGCAAGACTTTCGGGATAAGTTCATCAAGCACCTTGTGACAAGGCCCCGCAAGCCCCGTACAAGTCATGCAATGAAGCAAACTTGACTACAAGAAGCCCAGGGACCAAACCCGAGAAGATGACAAACTCCGAGGACCTATCCAGAAAAGTGTCGAATCTTGCGGGACAAGGAGCTACGTCCAACTCGGAGAGAAACTGATGACAAGGGCTCACATGCAGAAGGGGGAAGGATCTAGAAGACTCGGGAACCGACGCCACCCGAAGGAGGCAGGCAACCAGGCCGGGGTGGGCCCAGGCCGGTCGGCCCAGCCCATTACAGGGCCCAGAGGCCTCCCCCTTTGACCTAGCCACCATTCGGGCTATTTATAGCCCTGGGGTCAAGAGCCACGCATCGATTAATTCATCATCAGCCGCCGAGGAGCAGAGAAGAGAAGGACACCATCTCGGAGAGGAGAGGGTCAAGCTAGTTGACTAGGGTCTCCCTAGCCGACGTGGGAACCTTGCAAGGAAGACCACGTCGTAGTTCCCGAGCTAGAAGCAAGATCAAGGTAGGATCCCGGTGGTGATCTTGTTCATATATCATTATACTAGTTGATGTATCAAGTTGAATCCGATTCTTAGCGACTAAGTGTTTCTCCGAAGTCTTCGTTTTCGATCGGCTTTGCTTATTTTAGATCTATTCTCGAGATAGATCACATAGGGAGTTCTTGTAGCCGCGGTGGCTAGAGGTTTACGCCGATCTTCCGAAAGAACTCGACTTGTCCTCGGACTCTCCCTAGACTACCCACATGAATAGGAGTATGTTGTGACGAACGGGGGCTCGAAAGGCGGGCGTTTTCGGAGTTTGACGAGAAACCACGGTTTAAAGAGGCTCCTAATGAGATTTGATTTGCTACTTCTTCTTTCACTTGGAACTTCAACAAAAGACTCAACCCGATCTCTCTAGATCGGTTTATCTACCCCCTCTATCTTTGATACCTCCGGTCTTTAGTAGATTAGATTCGTTCTTGTGTTGATTCTTATGATTAGATGCATTATGGTTTTATCTCTCGAAGATTGAAGTTACTTGGCATTACTAGATCGTCTCTTGAGTCACACATTTGTTCCATGGATTCGATACCTTAATTTTACAAGAAGGGTCCCTTGACTACGATGGGAGACTTGTCCGCTTGCAAGTCTAAACGAATTTTGATACAACTAAGAACCGTCAACATCTCCCACATCGGAGGCTTTGCAAATCTCGCCGGATATCCAGCCTTTAAACCAACATCATCTTTTCTGTTAACCTCCTTGACCTAGCTATCACTTGAGTATGGAGATGACACAAGAAGGTGCTTGAAAGGGAAGATTCAAGTTCCCTCTCATCAAGACATCTGGTACCTACCTTAACACCACTTCCTCTTTGCTCGGGGATGGGCAAACGTCTAAGCATGGGGGAGGAGGTAGGTACTATGCAAATTAGAGTTCTAGGGGAGTTAAAAAATGAATAAGAGGAGAAAAAAATCCAAAGTACCTCACATGTAAAAAAGAAAAAAAAGGAAAAAAAGGAAGAAAACAAGAAAAAGAAAAAGGAAAAATAATAGAGTAATAATAATCTCCCTCGGTTCTCTAGTTGCTTAAGGATTTTCCATGGACTTCAAGATCAAGACCCATACTCATTTTTCCAACCATGTGCAATCCGATAACGAGGACTTCGTTGGGGCCTCGGGATCATTCTTTGCCATTTGCACATGTCCACCTATCTAAAAGTGTAAGTTCTTTCTCTTCCCCCTTCTTGTGAACATTATTTTTCCAATGACCTTTTTGACGAGTCATGATAAGTCCATGAGAAGCTTGCCTTGTTTTGATAATAGCCTCAACTTTAGCATCTTGGTAGGATAAAAACTTTCCTATGAGCTCCAAATAAAACCCTTCCACCTACAAACATGAGAGGGAAAGGATATAGATCAAGTAGGCTTGAGAGTGTTGTGAGATGAGAGAGTACATGAGCAAGATGCAAGAAGGTTTAAATTTTTTTTACTTGGTTTAGCTCTTTCATTCACTTTGTTCTTCACATCAAAAGTTTCTAAGACCTATTCCAATTTTGTGGAGCATGATTGATTACTTGTGGAAAGAGCTTAAATTATATCTACCCTCCATAGAGATGAAAGCTAGTTACATTATGGAATTTTAACAAATATAAACTTGCAGAGCATTATGCTTTCTCATGTGTGACCAAGTGCAGGGTATGATCAATGAAAGGCAATGCTGATATCCATTGAAAACTTACTCGAGGACGAGCAAGGTTTAAGCATGGGGGAGATGTTGACGGTCGATTTTGGTACACCTAGCTATGAGTTTACCGTCAACATTTGCATGTATTTGACATTCTAACCAATGGTACTATCCCCCCAGAGGTATCAAGCTCATTTTGGAGTTTGTTGTTTACACGAAATTAAAGTTAAAGAGGAGACTTTCGGGATAAGTTCACCAAGCACTTTGGACGAAGATCATGAAGCCCGACAAGAATCAAGACACGCGATGAACATGACTCCAAATGATCCGACGACCGAAGCGCCAACGTGCAAGTCTTCAGGGACTCAGCCAGAAAACAGCGAAGCTTGCATAGCAAGGATCCAAGCCTTAATCGTGAAGGAAACGATGTCAAAGGCCCACATGCAAGTGCACACAAATAAGGAATCATGCAAGAAGCAACCGGGGAAGAAACCGGGACCGAACCAGGCCGAAATGGGCCTGGGCCGACCGGCCCAACCCACTCCGGGCTCGGTTCGGCGCCCCCTTTTGCCCTAGATGCTTGTCTATTTATTGCCTCTGCCTCCACCAACCGCCACATCCATCCATTCATCAGAAAGTCGCCGAGACGAAGGAGAAGCACCAGGAGGAAGCCGATAGCCACCGAGTCCTCGAGTTGCCTAGGAGATGGCTTAGGCCATGCCCTAGCCGCCATGGTTGGCCCTGCGTGGTAAAGCCATGGTGGAGTTTCGGAGCCGCGACTTGAGTTCGTCAAGTCGTTTGTACCTTCAACATTCGATGATGTAACCATATCTTGTCATACTTTGATCCACTACGAGTTATGCTTATTCATATGTGTAGCTACCATATGTCTTTAGTAGGACTAGATCGAATCATGGTGATTAGTCTTGTCTTGCGGATACACCGTAGTAGTGCACGGACCTAGGTTGTTGCTTGGTGATGAATATCATTGCGTAGTGACAGTACGGTGGAGGAGAAAGCGCCGAGTGAACGTGTATCAGACCACTCCATATCGGGTTACTCCATATCGAGTGTAATCCTTATCATAGTATAGGTTTAGATTGGTTTGTCACCTTGGCCGGAACGACAACAAGAAGACGATAGGCTAGGTTTACCTTTGGTTTGCTTACCTTTATGGCTAGGTGGTTGTGATCCATACATCCCCTCGTGTTTGTATGTTATCTTTATGCAATCAATGCTTCACATAGGGTTAGACCGGTAGGTTAGATAGAGAACCTTAGTGGTTTGCTTCTGATCCTTGGATTGACAAATCTAGGGAGGACCCTCCTTGGTGAAAAAGGCACCAAGTCACCGTAGGCTTGCGGTGAACTTGAGCACGGTTTTGAACCGTCAACACTAGCACACCGACACCCGGCCTTTTATCCCTGTACGTGTGGACTCCATGGAGGCGCTACTGTGACTACTACGTTCATCGGCTACTGGGATTCGGCAGGAGGAGCTCGGTTCATGGGACGTGATCGACTACTTCCTCTGCATCGACACGCGACTTCTTCCGCTCGCGTTGCACGTCTAGTGGTAATGATCTATTATCTTCTACTCGCAAGTATCTTGGATGTATGCGGTTATGTTGCTAGAGTAGCGTTTCTTTTACCTTACACTTGAAGTCCGCCGGACACGCCACGGCTGCCCAAATTGCATGACGCGGAGATCCGGTGCCGTAGGGAAGGGGTTCTATTAGCAATGGAGATAGGGATAGAGAATCGGAGAAGAATCAGAGAGAGACACAGAGGAAATTGAAAGAACAGAGGAAGATTAAATTCACAATTCTGTTTGTTTCATACAGGTTGAACTCTCTCTCTCGTGTACCAATGCTCTGCACATGTTGCAAATCACGAAGCAAATGTGTGGATTGGGGTCACCTGGGGGCTACACTGCGACACCTACCGAGGAGGAAGACTGCAGCAGTGGTGTGCCACTTATGCCACATCTGATAGAACCCGACGGAGTTTACCAAAATGGGAAGAAAATATGGGGATTTGACTCACCTGGTGGCTACCGACTAATGATGGTGCTAACTTGTACTCCAGGTTACAATGGTGGGAAGCATAGAGAGGCCCGGCGACATGAGATGCATCGACATTCACCACATTGGATGATTCACCGTTGTATCCTCATAAATCACGCCGCCGACGGAACCGAAGAAACACCAAATTAGATGCCGAGTATATATCGGTGATGGAGTTGACTACGATTTATCAAATCCAAATCAACCGTACTCTCTAGAGTATCCTATCCACATGCATAAATGGGAAACATCCGAGATTTAGAGTTAGATGATATGTTGCAAAACCAACTCAACATACTACTAGTTCGGTTTCCTACCGATTTGTGCCACCGAGCGTCAAGGAAAGAGGGGGGTCTTTGTGACGGCCATGGCCACGTCGCCGAGATCCGGCGTAGAGGGACCGAGGGTCAAGGAAGAAGCGGAGACTATTTTTTCTATTTAATGATACATTGGATGAGACCATAATTACCAGCGAGGGATGGGTTTTTAGTAGTGAAGCTTTTACGGTTTTGACTAGGTATTTATGGTCACGGTGGATTTATTCGTTCGTCGGAACCCGGCAGAGCTCCGTCGAGGTGCTAAATAGTATTCAACACCCAATGAGTCAAATATACACTACCTATATATATATATATCTGTGTGTGTGAGAGGGAAAGGAGTAGAATAAATAGGCCAGAGAGTCAAAAGTGAGATGAGAGTTCATGAGTAATATGCAAGGTGATTTAAATTTGTGAACTCGGTTTAGCTCTTTTTCATCTCGTTCTTTATTTCAAAATTTCTGAGATCTATTTAAACTTTGGAGCATGTTAATACATGTGGGATAAGCTTAATTAAGAATCTACCCTGCGTAGAGATGAAGGCTAGTACATTATGGAACTTTAACGAATCAAAATTTTTGAGAGCATTATGTTTTCTCATGTATGATCAAGTGCAAGGTTTAAACAATGAAGGGCAATGATGATATTCATCGAAGGCTTACTCGAGGATGAGCAAGGTTTAAGCATGGGGGACATGTTGACAGTGAAATTCTGTCAACCTAGCCATGAGTTTACCTTCGGTGTTGACATGAGTTTTATACTTTATCCATTGGTACTAAACCCTTGGTGTAACAAGTTCATTCGTGCATGTCGGTTTTGGAGTTTAGTGTTTATGCAGGGTTTTGACGTAGAAAGCAAGACTTTCGGGATAAGTTCATCAAGCACCTTGTGACAAGGCCCCGCAAGCCCCGTACAAGTCATGCAATGAAGCAAACTTGACTACAAGAAGCCCAGGGACCAAACCCGAGAAGATGACAAACTCCGAGGACCTATCCAGAAAAGTGTCGAATCTTGCGGGACAAGGAGCTACGTCCAACTCGGAGAGAAACTGATGACAAGGGCTCACATGCAGAAGGGGGAAGGATCTAGAAGACTCGGGAACCGACGCCACCCGAAGGAGGCAGGCAACCAGGCCGGGGTGGGCCCAGGCGGCGGTCGGCCCAGCCCATTACAGGGCCCAGAGGCCTCCCCCTTTGACCTAGCCACCATTCGGGCTATTTATAGCCCTGGGGTCAAGAGCCACGCATCGATTAATTCATCATCAGCCGCCGAGGGGCAGAGAAGAGAAGGACACCATCTCGGAGAGGAGAGGGTCAAGCTAGTTGACTAGGGTCTCCCTAGCCGACGTGGGAACCTTGCAAGGAAGACCACGTCGTAGTTCCCGGAGCTAGAAGCAAGATCAAGGTAGGATCCCGGTGGTGATCTTGTTCATATATCATTATACTAGTTGATGTATCAAGTTGAATCCGATTCTTAGCGACTAAGTGTTTCTCCGAAGTCTTCGTTTTCGATCGGCTTTGCTTATTTTAGATCTATTCTCGAGATAGATCACATAGGGAGTTCTTGTAGCCGCGGTGGCTAGAGGTTTACGCCTGATCTTCCGAAAGAACTCGACTTGTCCTCGGACTCTCCCTAGACTACCCACATGAATAGGAGTATGTTGTGACAGAACGGGGGCTCTGAAAGGCGGGCGTTTTCGGAGTTTGACGAGAAACCACGGTTTAAAGAGGCTCCTAATGAGATTTGATTTGCTACTTCTTCTTTCACTTGGAACTTCAACAAAAGACTCAACCCGATCTCTCTAGATCGGTTTATCTACCCCCTCTATCTTTGATACCTCCGGTCTTTAGTAGATTAGATTCGTTCTTGTGTTGATTCTTATGATTAGATGCATTATGGTTTTATCTCTCGAAGATTGAAGTTACTTGGCATTACTAGATCGTCTCTTGAGTCACACATTTGTTCCATGGATTCGATACCTTAATTTTACAAGAAGGGTCCCTTGACTACGATGGGAGACTTGTCCGCTTGCAAGTCTAAACGAATTTTGATACAACTAAGAGCCGTCAACATCTCCCACATCGGAGGCTTTGCAAATCTCGCCGGATATCCAGCCTTTAAACCAACATCATCTTTTCTGTTAACCTCCTTGACCTAGCTATCACTTGAGTATGGAGATGACACAAGAAGGTGCTTGAAAGGGAAGATTCAAGTTCCCTCTCATCAAGACATCTGGTACCTACCTTAACACCACTTCCTCTTTGCTCGGGGATGGGCAAACGTCTAAGCATGGGGGAGGAGGTAGGTACTATGCAAATTAGAGTTCTAGGGGAGTTAAAAAATGAATAAGAGGAGAAAAAGATCCAAAGTACCTCACATGTAAAAAAGAAAAAAAAGGAAAAAAAGGAAGAAAACAAGAAAAAGAAAAAGGAAAAATAATAGAGTAATAATAATCTCCCTCGGTTCTCTAGTTGCTTAAGGATTTTCCATGGACTTCAAGATCAAGACCCATACTCATTTTTCCAACCATGTGCAATCCGATAACGAGGACTTCGTTGGGGCCTCGGGATCATTCTTTGCCATTTGCACATGTCCACCTATCTAAAAGTGTGAGTTCTTTCTCTTCCCCCTTCTTGTGAACATTATTTTTCCAATGACCTTTTTGACGAGTCATGATAAGTCCATGAGAAGCTTGCCTTGTTTTGATAATAGCCTCAACTTTAGCATCTTGGTAGGATAAAAACTTTCCTATGAGCTCCAAATAAAACCCTTCCACCTACAAACATGAGAGGGAAAGGATATAGATCAAGTAGGCTTGAGAGTGTTGTGAGATGAGAGAGTACATGAGCAAGATGCAAGAAGGTTTAAATTTTTTTTACTTGGTTTAGCTCTTTCATTCACCTTGTTCTTCACATCAAAAGTTTCTAAGACCTATTCCAATTTTGTGGAGCATGATTGATTACTTGTGGAAAGAGCTTAAATTATATCTACCCTCCATAGAGATGAAAGCTAGTTACATTATGGAATTTTAACAAATATAAACTTGCAGAGCATTATGCTTTCTCATGTGTGACCAAGTGCAGGGTATGATCAATGAAAGGCAATGCTGATATCCATTGAAAACTTACTCGAGGACGAGCAAGGTTTAAGCATGGGGGAGATGTTGACGGTCGATTTTGGTACACCTAGCTATGAGTTTACCGTCAACATTTGCATGTATTTGACATTCTAACCAATGGTACTATCCCCCCAGAGGTATCAAGCTCATTTTGGAGTTTGTTGTTTACACAGGAAATTAAAGTTAAAGAGGAGACTTTCGGGATAAGTTCACCAAGCACTTTGGACGAAGATCATGAAGCCCGACAAGAATCAAGACACGCGATGAACATGACTCCAAATGATCCGACGACCGAAGCGCCAACGTGCAAGTCTTCAGGGACTCAGCCAGAAAACAGCGAAGCTTGCATAGCAAGGATCCAAGCCTTAATCGTGAAGGAAACGATGTCAAAGGCCCACATGCAAGTGCACACAAATAAGGAATCATGCAAGAAGCAACCGGGGAAGAAACCGGGACCGAACCAAGCCGAAATGGGCACTGGGCCGACCGGCCCAACCCACTCCGGGCTCGGTTCGGCGCCCCCCTTTTGCCCTAGATGCTTGTCTATTTATTGCCTCTGCCTCCACCAACCGCCACATCCATCCATTCATCAGAAAGTCGCCGAGACGAAGGAGAAGCACCGGGAGGAAGCCGATAGCCACCGAGTCCTCGAGTTGCCTAGGAGATGGCTTAGGCCATGCCCTAGCCGCCATGGTTGGCCCCGCGTGGTAAAGCCATGGTGGAGTTTCGGAGCCGCGACTTGAGTTCGTCAAGTCGTTTGTACCTTCAACATTCGATGATGTAACCATATCTTGTCATACTTTGATCCACTACGAGTTATGCTTATTCATATGTGTAGCTACCATATGTCTTTAGTAGGACTAGATCGAATCATGGTGATTAGTCTTGTCTTGCGGATACACCGTAGTAGTGCACGGACCTAGGTTGTTGCTTGGTGATGAATATCATTGCGTAGTGACGATGCGGTGGAGGAGAAAGCGCCGAGTGAACGTGTATCGACCACTCCATATCGGGTTACTCCATATCGAGTGTAATCCTTATCATAGTATAGGTTTAGATTGGTTTGTCACCTTGGCGGAACGACAACAAGAAGACGATAGGCTAGGTTTACCTTTGGTTTGCTTACCTTTATGGCTAGGTGGTTGTGATCCATACATCCCCTCGTGTTTGTATGTTATCTTTATGCAATCAATGCTTCACATAGGGTTAGACCGGTAGGTTAGATAGAGAACCTTAGTGGTTTGCTTCTGATCCTTGGATTGACAAATCTAGGGAGGACCCTCCTTGGTGAAAAAGGCACCAAGTCACCGTAGGCTTGCGGTGAACTTGAGCACGGTTTTGAACCGTCAACACTAGCACACCGACACCCGGCCTTTTATCCCTGTACGTGTGGACTCCATGGAGGCGCTACTGTGACTACTACGTTCATCGGCTACTGGGATTCGGCAGGAGGAGCTCGGTTCATGGGACGTGATCGACTACTTCCTCTGCATCGACACGCGACTTCTTCCGCTGCGTTGCACGTCTAGTGGTAATAATCTATTATCTTCTACTCGCAAGTATCTTGGATGTATGCGGTTATGTTGCTAGAGTAGCGTTTCTTTTACCTTACACTTGAAGTCCGCCGGGACACGCCACGGCTGCCCAAATTGCATGACGCGGAGATCCGGTGCCGTAGGGAAGGGGTTCTATTAGCAATGGAGATAGGGATAGAGAATCGGAGAAGAATCAGAGAGAGACACAGAGGAAATTGAAAGAACAGAGGAAGATTAAATTCACAATTCTGTTTGTTTCATACAGGTTGAACTCTCTCTCTCTCTCTCTCAAACTCTCCACTTATACAATTGCTGGCGGCGTAGCAAACACACACACACACGGCACTAGCTGGCACAAGGCTGGGCTCCAAAAAGCGAAACACGCATCACACCCAATCAGGCAAAGTAACCCTACTGCTGGGCCGAGACGGCCTGGTGGTCCTGCGAGGCCCATCATCCGGGGTGCTAATACCCCCCTCCTTGAGACGCCGCTTGGCCCCAAGCAGACGCGGAAGGAAAACGATGCTTCAGACTTTCCAAATCTTCCCAGGTGGCCATTGATGGTGGCCAGTCAGACCACTTTATACCAGCACTTGATTCACCGGTGTGATGCTGCGGTTCATCACTTTCTTTTGAAGAAAAACTTCTGGCACCCGAGGATAATCCATATCAGTAGGAATAGTAGGAGTGACCTCAACAACACCGGATATTTCCTTCTTGAGTTGTGACAGGTGAAAAAACGTGTGAACTGGAGAACAAGATGTCAGATCCAGCTTCTAAGCAACTTGACCCACTTTGGCAATAATCTTGTATAGACCAAAGTATTTGAAAGAAAGATTGGATCTTGGCGCTAAGGAGGACTGCACATAAGGCTGTAGTTTGAGGAAGACCTCATCACCCACCTTAAAGCTTCTTTCTGACCTTGACTTGTCAGCTTGCTTCTTCATACGGAGTTTAGCCCTTGCCAAGTGCTACTTAATCAGGTTATTCACTATAAGGATCTAGCGCGGCGTTGCGGCGCCCAGCTTTGATTGAGCTAATTTAGTTTTCGATGCTTCTTGTTGTTCTGCTTCTAGCTTTCTGTTTTTTTTTTTGAATGAAGGGGCACAAGATGGTGCCTATTTCATTCTTCTAGCTTTCTGTTCAGCAATCTTATTGCTGGCTCCACAGTAAAACACTGTTTCTGATAACACCTCTCTCAAAGTAAGTAGAGTAATAGACATTCAACATGTTCGACTCCATTTAAAGTAGCTGCTAATATGCTTAAGGTCTATTTGCAATGATGATGAATATGTATACCTTCATTTATATTTTTTATTTTTGAATACGAAAAGCTTTCACTAATGCTGCTTTAGCCTCCTCTTGGTCATAATTTCACCATGGACTGAAACATCAAATTCACTAAGAATGGCAAGTGAACATATTTATTGCTTTTGTAGGGGATACATGCATTAGCTTATGTAAGCACAAAGTATACCATTTTCCATTTCATATTTTTGTGTCCTATTTAACATGGACAACAGATAAATGAAAAAAATACCTAGCCAAGCCTTCTTCATCTGGCAGGAATGATCTTATCCTTTATATCTGGCATCTCATTTTCACCTAAAGTTAAGGCCTCTAAGATCCGATAGTTTCTTTGCAAAGTCGATTGACATCAGAGAAGTAGAAAATTCAGGATGTTACTGTATAACATATTGATGCTCCTTAAAATGTTAGGCTAAGGCGACGGGGCATGTACAATAAGCAGCATTTGGCCATGGATTATGGAACAAAATTCTTTGCTTCGCATCCTCAACAAGTAGTAGGTTATCAGGAAGCAAGGCGGTCATTGTGTTGTTTTCCCTTAGTAATATAAAGAGGTCCAGCTGATTTCTTTTTTCCCGCTTCTGATAAAAAAATCTGTTAAAATATTGGCATAATTCAGAGGTAGCAGAATACCAAGTTAGTGTAAGATAGTGTTATTAAATTAATTCCCAGCTATAGGAATGTAGGCATGTAGCCATACATGTATACATGTAAAATATGAACTGCAATATTTAGCCATGTCTTGCAGAGGAGATAACGGTTACTTCTTTTTAGAAATCGAACATTTTACATTCTAGAACTTGTAAATGTGCATGTACTCAAAATGAAATACACAAGTCTTAAACTGCTCTTTATGTAGTGTGCAGAAATTTAGAGCTCAGTTGATTGATTCAATCAATAGGGGAAATATTGGTAAATAATAGATCTTATGTTGTGCACTTTATCTAGTATGCATAAATTTAGAACTCATTAGCTAATCAAATCAATAGAGAAAATAATGGTAAATATACTGAATTTCTCACAACTTACATCTCTGCCTCTGGCAGTGGTAGGAGCAACAAGACAAGGAATTCAGAGAAATTGTCCATCCTTTCGATTGATGTCAATTTCTGTGATTCTGTCCACCCGGCCAAACATAATAGCCGCAACTAATGGCTCTCGCCTCCTTTGCCCTTTCCATTAAGGAATCCTTCCATTAATTAAAGAAACAGTACCGGTACAAATCTACACCAATGGCTGCCTTTGTGAGTTGAGAAGATACGAGGTAGAGAGTGATGGTCGGCGCTGCAGGCGAGCGTGGTTGACGGTGCAGCAGGCTTAGGGAAATCAGGAGCAGTGGGCTTCACGCTGAGCGCTCTACTCAGTGGTGCTCGCCATCTTCCCGCGCCCCGCATAGGACAGACTCTGCAGCCCTGGAAGCAGCATCTTGCCTTGGTTACCTATACCACCACGTAGGCGGAGGGCGGCGAGCAACGCTGCAGGCGGAGGGGGATGCTGTTACAGGCGGTGCGCGGAGGCCAAGCAGTGCCGCTATAGCACCTCGTGTTGTTATGCCCATGGATGTGGTCGATCTATGGCATGGGCGGTGATGGTGGGATGGAGGCCATGGCGGGCTCAATTGGTTGCCAGGGCTGTGCTAACGAGACTGGTGGTGGGGCTGGCCGCAGGTGAGGGAGGCACGGGCGGAGGGGTGGCAATGACAAGGTAGGCGGAGCTGCGGAGCGCCGGGTTCGCGAGGATTCGGCCGGGTTCGTGCGTTACCGGACGGTAGACCATAGACCCGCGCCCATCTCGATCTAATGCCCTGTATTACGATTTCGCTAGATCCAACGGTTAGCAGGCTAACAGGTGACGTGGCGCTATCTGGTGCCCGAGCTTGGACCTAGGATTCGTTATATAGAGATGCCCTGTATTACGATTTCGCTAGATCCAACGGTTAGCAGGCTAACAGGTGACGTGGCGCTATCTGGTGCCCGAGCTTGGACCTAGGATTCGTTATATAGAGATTACTTGGCGCTCTTGCAGCCAAGCAGATAAGTCACTGGATATTGTACAACATCAGCAGCAAAAATACCAAAGTGCATGGGACTATAGCCATACATCGCTTCGAAGGCTGAGTAGCTAATAGCTGAATGCCACCAAGAGTTGTACCAGAATTCTGTGGGAGAAAGCCAATTCAGCCACACTACATGAAAACTCACTTTGGTAACGGGCATGGATTGCTTTTAGTAACCGGCAACACGCCCATTACCGATCAAGTGTTACAAATGAGCGTTTATTGATGCCCGTTACTGATAACACATATTCGTAACGGACATTAAACAACGATCGTTACCACAACTAGCCACCGGTCATGTGAAATTTTCTGGACCCACAGGGAACTTTTAACTAGCACCACAACAAAGCTCGTTACATCAAATCAACATCGGAGAGCCGTGTTGTAAACCTGCGTCTCCTCTATCTCGACCAAATGAGACACGCCTATTTCACGCGCGTCTCAGCGCAACTAGGATTCGTAACGGGCATCAAACAACAACCGTTACCACAACTAGTTACCGGTCACATGAAATGACTGTTTCTCTGGGCCCACAGGAAACTTTTGTAATAGGTACCAAAATATAGACCATTACTATGAACTCAACATTGGAGACGCATGCTGTGAACCTATGTCTCCTCTGTCTCGACGAAATGAGACGCATCTATTTTCACGCGTGTCTGTTGTCTCTCGACTAAAGGAGATGCGTGTTGTCAACCCGCATCTCCTTTATCTCGACATACCGACCAAGTTTTGGGGCCCACCGGTCAGCATTGGTAACGGGCTTTTACGCTGCCTGTTACATTGTTGGCATGCACAAACATTCCGAATTTAGCCCGTTACTCACTGATCAGTGTTTGTAATGAGCTTTAATTAACACCCGTTACAGATACGTAGGCCACCCTTACAGTAACCTACCTGCTTGCTGGCTACATCCTGGAACTAGCCAGGATTTGGTAGTCATCAGGGGCTGCATCCTGCCATCCTGGAACCCGCCAGGATATGGCAGCCATCACAGCAAGGAGACATCACAAACACAATATCATCACATGACAGATATAGACAAGCAAGATCTTATCAAGTTTCAAGTTACTCAACAGGGCTTGTTTGGATGGAGTCATGAGAAAACTACCTGAACCGGCCAGCATCTGACAACAACCAAGCAAGCCAAGTAGGTTCACGGGCAACAACACCTCACTAAAGAAGACTGAATGCAACAAGTGTCAAGTTTCTGGCTACAATGAACTCGTGGTGCACCATCGTACAAGTTTCCCTTTCGGTTGATGGTCTCCTTAAGAATGTACTCGCATAGCATCTCCCGGACCTACTTTAGATCTTCTATAGAAACATCTACGACAACTTTGAAATCCTACAAAATACAATCATTTATGAGAATACAAGTAGAAATCAGTTTCTAAAAGCAAATGGAGAATATGAGCAAAGACAAGGCTGAGCATTATTATCTACTTACAGTAGCTTTCTTGATGTTACGTATGTCATTGAGTAGTCTTAAACATATTAAATGTCACATGGAATCCACACAAAGAGGACCACCATGGCTGCTGAGCACACTGCATTAAAGTACCAAAATGACAAGTTAATGCAGTACTAAATAGGTAAGAAGGGACCATAAAAACCCTCGGTCTTACAGCGAGATTTGGTTTGTGCTTGAGTGTTGTGTTTTTTGGCTTTTTTCTTTCATTTCGTCACTCCGTCTTGTGGACATGTACCAAAGGCCCTGCATGATCAGCAATACTGATTAGAAACAGTGAGAGATTGAATTTTTTCAACAAAACCTACAAGATACTGACCAGTCCACAACAACTTTGTGGTCTGCAAACTTTCACGGGGGTTGTTGTTTAGAAGAATCTAGATACCAAACCTCTTTGAACTTCATACAGATGATCATTGTTACCCTGTGGCCAGTGTAGTAGGCACCCACCACGTAGTCGTTGTTCATTGCATTTGCGATTGCTTTTATAACAAGGCCAGAATGCTGAGAAAGATTTGTTGAACTGAAAATATCTGGATCTAAAAACTCAACACTGATCTACATCTTCGCTGCCTTGTCCATCATTTTCCTAGAAAAAATCAAATTGTTAGCATGCATGATTTTTGTGGTCAAAATTAAATAAATAAATATCTTTTTAGGTTTTAAGGGACTTACAATGTCCACAACCTCAAGAAGGTCACATTTAGAGAAGCCACGGTTATAAGGTTATACACGCTACTAAATGCAATGTTTAGCATTAAAGCACCAGCACCTTGAAAATAGTGTACATCCACCTTTGCAAGAAAGGCAAGTTTATCCTTTCTGTGTTCCATGACGTAAGCATGCACTTGGCACAATTTGGTCCAACAACCTCTAAGTCTGCTTCTGACAACATAGGTGCACCAGGCTTGTATTTTGGTTCTTGTTCGGTCCCAATAATACAGATAATAATCTCATCTACAGACTGAGGTTTCCTGGTGTAGTTCCCCTTATGCAGTCGAGATTGTCTGAGCTCCTCCTCTTGCTGCTGCTTCTGCAAAGGCTGTTGTTTCATCTGTTGTTTATCCTCATGTTGCAGCTGCTGCTTAGGTGGTGTTTGATTGGGCTCCTCTGGCTGTTGTCGACGCTCCTGATGTGTAGTTTTGCTGATCTGCTGCTGCTGTTGAACCTTCTCTTGCTGATACTGAGTTGCAATACCTCCATCCGATGTTGTACCCCTACTACTTGTTGCATCTGCAGGGTTGGGATGTCTCTTCATGGGTGGTATAACGATCCTGTCCTTTGGCCATTTTATCTTTTGAATGAGAGCCTCAGCTAGGGTTTCTATGTCACCCCCATCAATTGGTACAGGCAAAGGATAGTGACCCGCATTGGCCCACACATACGTAATTTGCACCACAACATACCCATCATGCATTGGTACTGCATGGCAAGCCTTTTGAAATAATAAGACTTTCGCTAGTGCGAGCTCCACATTAATCCCGGTGCCATTCAAAAGGCTGCACGTGGTTGGCTCTGTCAGCTTATCTATTGTGTCCAACATAGGTGATCGACTATCACTGTGCACTTGATTCGCTTCATCCTTGTTGACATTCCAATGGTCTTGTCTCTTCCACACGCATCTTCCTTGCTGTTATGCGCATGTTCTTCCTCGTTGTCATGCGCACCTTCTTCCTCGCTGCCATGGATGTCTTCTTCCTCGATGCTACTGACAGGTATTGGTAATTGGGAAGGAAGAAGTACATTTTTCAGTATTTCGGTGCCTGATAGTCTTGGAGCATGGACAACTATTTTAAATGTTATGTCCATCATATCATCAGACCTCTTGTTCCTCCTCTTCTTCATGTACATTCTAGCAAACTCTTCACCAAACCCTTTACCCCAACCATGTGAACTAGACAAGTCTCGGACCCGACCTCGATGCTCTGGAGTCTCAAGTGCTGCGGTGAGGATATCATTCTCCCTAACCCCAAAGAAAGAGCCATCACTACCCTGAGCTACAAGTGTTTTCACCCTATCTGCTACCCCACCACCGTAGGGTTACTAAATGTCCCTGCTTCTATCACTAGTATTCTTCCTCTTCTTCCCTACCCTTACCTGTAGATAAAGTCTCGAACGTCCAGGAAATTGGTCCCAATGGTTCTGTTTTCCTTCTGCAGCTAGCTTTGCATCCTCCTCCTCCCACTGGTTCCTTCTACCATGATAACCTTTTTTGCCCGTCTTGTGTGGCTTATTATGCAATGCTCTCTTTTGTTTCATCTCCTAGCTCAATTGCTGAAATGATGGTTTCCTACACAAACATGTCCCAGTCTTGTTGTTGCAATAAGGCGTGCTTCGCAAAGGGATTCTCCTCTTCGCCTCACATATTTTTTTCTTAAATGGGCCTTGAACCGCCGTTGCAATGTTACAATCTCTCATATAGCTTCCTTAACTTCCTTCTTGTGAACAGATTCTTCCAGATTGGCTGGGTAATCTAGCTTTTCCTCTAAAATTGTGAACAAATGTTCCTTCTCAATTGGAGAGAGATCGTCAACCACCTTGTTGACAGTCACCCTCTCCCAAGCAATGAGGCCACAGACCAATACAAATCTATCCCTCGTAGCATGTAGGGTAGGCCAAAAATTGGCATCAAGTCTAGTTACAGTCAAGTTGTCACAAAGCCATTTGGTTTATATCCTTGACCCATGGGATCGAGTACTACTGGTAGCAGCCTGTGCTGAGTGACCCTGTGAAGAAGGTTCACCGCCGATGGGCTGTGATGGTGCACTAGAGGTAGAGGAGTTTGTTGTTGTGGGAAACTGCATAGATGATATGTCAGGTTGTCACTAGAGCAACATAAGCAAGATTGAAAATCTAAGCAAAATTCTTATTAGATAAATTCGTTTTCTCTGACAGGCACAATAGCTAATATTAGACTTCAAATCTTTACAAGTCGTACATAAAATCAGCATAGACATACACAGTTAATATTTTACTTAATTAGCAAACAGGGATAGATGCTAACCATTTTGATAGGGACACAACAATATGCTTAGATATCAAAGCAGAGAATAAATTCCTTCAATTGCTTCCTTGTCTAACTTCAGCAGCGATGGATTGTGTTCCATGTGTAGCAACAAGAGGATAAGGCAATCATGACATTATATATGAAAGTAGTGAAACAATTAACACTCACAACAAAGCATAGGACAGTCTAGTTATTACTATATTATAAAACACTACGAAGCAATTCCCACAGACATTATATGGCCATCAGAATTAACGTATGTTAACAAGTCCAAAGCATAACTGTCAATCTGGTACATTCAAAGCATAGAAGAATTAAAGTATGCATTAATGCTCATTGCTTTTCATGAATTTACATTGCAAAATTTGTAGCACCAAGAATATGAAAATGAATTTCAACAATTCATATAACTTCATATGTTAGCAACAATTTATTCAAACAGACTTGGAGCAACAAAATACATCCATCAAATCCACAGTCAATCAATTAAAAATGAACTATCAAGGCATGTCTCCCTAATCCACATTGATATGAATATATAGCTGATTTGGTGGCCGAGGAGAGAGAGGGTGTTGGGGGTTCAAGCAGGACTAACCTTTGTCGTGAATGAAGTAGTTTTTCTCGTGATGGTCGGAGGGGCCAGATCCACATCGACTCGTGTCCTGAGGTGGCTGGCTCGTCGTTGTGGCCGAGGATGACGGACCCACATCAACCATCTTAAGGTTGGCCCGAAAGCTGTCCGCATGCCAATAACGCGTCCTCGTCACCACGTAATGCATGGAGCGGTGGAGCTGGAGAAGAGCAGGGCTACGGCGGGGAGAGAGTGGTGAACGCGAGCTGGAAGAGTGGCGGTGACGACTAGGGCAGGAGAAGGAGCAGGGCAGCTGTGGGTAGAGTGCGGGCATTGTGGATCTATCTAGTGAGGAGCTGAATATGTCCCCTAAGGAACTACACGCGTAATTGTGTCTAAGGAAATTACTGGCGTGCGCTGGAATGGCTCTATGGTGGAATTGGAATTCCATGTGCATTATAGTCAATATAGGTGGTGTCACACCCTAAAATTTCCAATTTCAGGATGTAAATAGAAAGAATAATTAAAACAACAATTTTCTCATAATTCTAAAAAATTTCCAACATTTATTTTCTTTACAGAAAATATAGTATAGGAAAAATGCTTTGTTTGGTTTTAAAATAAATAAATTGGTTCAGTGTGTGTTGCATTCATGTCGATGCATTTGATGTTTCTTCAACGCAAAAGCTTTTGAAATGTGTCTAGATGCTGACCAAATCCTTTTGAGAATTTCCAACTTTTTCTGGAATTTATTCTCCTATTTCTTGTGCTAAATCTATATATTAATTAGAAAGCTCTAAAATTCTCCTTGTGAGCTCCAAATATTATATTTGGATTCATGGTTCCCCAAGATATCTTTGAACTATCATATATACTCCGAGTGCCCCCCTACCAGCAGATCGGCCATGAGCATCGCTGGAGATAATTGGCTTGGTCCTGCATTGCCACGAGCAAACATATCAAGATCGTCGCCATCGCCATTGCTCCCAGGCCAAACATGCCATGCCATGTGGATCAAATAAAGTCCAAGCAGACTTGGATTAGCCTTCTCTACATCCAAAAAAATTCAACGTCATTGGATGTCAAGCCAAATGAATGGATGTCCACGTCCAGCTAATCAAGATGAAATACATGTGCCAAGCAAGGTCCAACTCGAATTGGACTAAGCCCAATCCATTATCAGGTCTAGCAACGCACGGCCAAAGTCCAGAGGATCTTGCCCGGGCCCTACAAGTACCCTGGTTGCCGATCCAAACTCTTCCTTGTGCAACAACATCGCAGCCGCAACCCTATTGTCGCGTCGTACGTGCTGCCATCGTCGAAGATGAAGCTACCGGCGTCGCCGCTTGTCGCCATGTGCTCCCTGTTGCTGCTCCCTCTGGCCTCGATCAAAGCGCTGTATGTGTCGCCGACTTGGCGTTCACGCAGACCGTAGAGGCAGCTGTTGGAGCTCCGCCGTGATGTGAAGCCGAGCCAGACGTACGTCGTTCTACCAGCCATCACCGCGCCCTCATGGTCGAGCTGTTGCTGGAGAAGCACGTCCACGCGATGGTCGAACCACAGCCCGGCCTTCTCGTACGGATGTCTGATTCAATCTTCGCCATCGTCGTCAATCTCTTCTGCACGAGTTGTTGTTTCGGCCATCTGCCCTAGTTCCTTGGAAGGCTGCCAGCCGCCGGGGAAGACTTCACGACGAGCAGCCCCAGCGAGTTTGATCTCTGCTCGTCGTCATGGAGTTCTATCTCGCACGCTCGCCAGTCGTTATTGGTGAGCACTTCATTGTCTGTTTTTCTATTGATCCATGCCTCTCGTTCCCCATGGCCTGATCGCTTATATACTTCTCCTATGTGCCAGACCGGCAGCTTCTGCTGTCTACACATCGAGCTGTTTCCCTTCTGCTGTTTTGGCAAGACAGATCTTACGAAGCCATCCTCCAGCCATGCAAATCTACACGTGAAGCATGGTAATTAGCAATGCTCTTAGTAATGGTTTGAATAGCTTCTACTTCTATGATGATGGATAAGTTACGTATATACATGTACGTACCGCATGTGAGCAACGCAGGTCACAATCAATTCCTTTTTGCGTAGCTTATTATTGCTTTAAGGACCGACATATATACTTGAGCAATAATGATTCAGTTTTCCTTTATCTTCAAGTACGTAAGCACCATGCATGTGTTACAGAAGCAAACAAGCCATGCATCCTCGTTCAAACTTGCTCTTGCCGGTGATGACATCACGGTGACATCATGCTTATGTGGTAATGTCGAGGGCGTTATGCGACAGAGACGCAGGACCTCGACTCCGGAGCTTGTACTTGCGCTCCGTGGTAATCACGGCGGGGTAATGCCCCCACGCCGCACACGCTTGCCGGGTTATGCCCCCAGGCGCGCGGCTTAGGGAGGAAGAAGGAGAATAGATGTAACAACTCTTGCTTGATTAACCAACGTGCGGTACAGGAAGTATATAAAGCCCCTTGGCTAACAAATCCTTCCTAAATTAAAGGGCTAAGAATAGAAACTAACTAATTAAATCTTTATCTTTCCATCCTAGCCACGGTCACCTGCCCCTTCCAGGTGCATGCACTCGGCCCGTTCCGCCGCCCTGCGCATGTCGCGCGCGCGTCGTCGTCGTGTGTAGACGCGGCCGCACATGACATCGCTCCCCCCCTCGAGAGGCAGCTCGTCCTCGAGCTGGAACTGAGGGTACAAAGCGCGGAAACAATCGACGTCTTCCCAAGTCGACGATGCTGGCGACGCCCCCTTCCATTTGACGAGCACCTGGCGTACACCCCGAGCTAAGCGAGCCATGACCGCGCGTTCCGGCTCCGGCACAACCGCCCCATGGCGGACTGGGGGAAGAGGGGCCGGCTCTTGCGGCGGAGCCCCATGGAATTTCTTCAGTAGCCCGATGTGGAACACATCATGGAGTCGGGCCTGTGGGGGCCTCGCGAGACGAACTGCCACGTCGTTGATGAGCTCGATGACGCGGTATGGTCCGTAGAACTTCGGACTGAGCTTGCCGGTGGGGGCCTGTGGAAGAGATGCCGCTGCACGATGCCGAAGACGAAGGAGGACCCAGTCGCCCACCTGAAAGGAGACCGAGCGGTGAGCCCGATCATAGTAACGCTTCTGCACCGCCTGGGCTTGCTCTAGCCGATGGCGGATGTCCTCCAGGAACTCGGCGCGCTCTTCCATGGTTGTGGCCATGACAGCGACCCGCGTCTCGCCCGGCTCATACGACCGAATTGACAGAGGGTCGCGCCCGTAGACAACCCGAAATGGCGTCTCGCGCAGGGATGACTGGTAGGCGGTGTTGAAGACGTACTCCGCCCAGGGCAGCCAGCGCAGCCAGTCACGGGGTCTGTCACCTGTCAAGCACCGTAGATACACAATGATGACGCGGTTAGCTGACTCCGACTTCCCGTCTGACTGGGGGTGGAAGGCCGTCGTCATCTGGAGCTTGGTGCCACTCAAGTGCATGAGCTCGCGCCAAAAGTTGGAGGTGAACACCGGGTCGCGGTCAGAGATGATGGACAGCGGAATGCCGTGCAGCCGGACGATGTCTGCGAAGAATGCCTGGGCCACACTCTCTGCCGAGTACGGGTGTGCCAACGGGATGAAGTGGTTGTACTTGCTGAACCGGTCGACGACGGTCAAGATGACGGACTTGCCGCGGACCCGGGGGAGAGCCTCGATGAAGTCGAGAGCGATGTCGGTCCACACGCCTTGTGGCACTGGAAGCGGGAGCAGGAGGCCGGCCGGATGGAGGTGCTCTGCCTTGTTGCGTTGGCAGACCGCGCACGACCGGACCCAGTCCTGTACCGCCTGCTTCATGTTGGGGAAGTGGAAGTCGCGACGCAGGCTGTGCAGTGTACGCTGAACGCCCTCATGGGCCTCCTCGTGCACAGCCACCAGCACCTCCTGAAGCAGCGGGGATGCCGGGGGGATGTACAGCCGACCGCTGTACTGGACCAGGCCGTCGACGATCGCCCATGGCAGTTTCCTGGAACTCGCCTGGATCTCATCATGGAGGGCGAGGAGGGCTGGGTCGGTGGCTTGAGCTTGACATAGCCTGGCGACAAAGTCGAAGCGCGGGGCGGAGAGTGCCATGACGCCGGCGTCCTCGGGCGTGTCGCGACGCGAGAGGGCATCGTCCACCGTATTTGCGTGGCCCGGCTTGTACTCCACGGTGAAGTCGAAGCCGAGGAGCTTCCCCACCCAATGATACTGGGGGATGGTAGACAGTCGCTGGTCCAGCAGGTACTTGAGGCTGTAGTGGTCGGTCTTGACGACGAAGTGGCGGCCCCAAAGGTACGGCCTCCAGTGGCGGATAGCGTGCACCAGGCCGATGAGCTCGCGCTCGTACGCCGCGAGGGCGCGGTGTCGTGGCGCCACTGGGCGGCTGAAGAACGCGATCGGGTGGCTGTCCTAGACCAGCACGGCCCCCAACCCGTGTGACGACGCGTCGCACTCCACGACGAACTGCTTGGCGAAGTCCGGCATTGCGAGCATAGGGGCCGCCGTCACCGCATCCTTGAGGGCGGCAAACGCGGCAGCAGCCTCCTCGGTCCACGAAAATCCCTCCTTGCGAAGGAGAGCGGTGAGCGGCGCAGCGATGGTGCCGTAGTTGTGGACGAACTTCCTGTAGTACCCTGTGAGGCCAAGAAAGCTGCGCACGGCCCGTGCTGACTGTGGCCGCGGCCAATCCCGCACGGCCTGGAGCTTTGCTGGATCCATGGCGACGCCCGCGGCCGAGACGACGTGGCCGAGGTACGCGACGGAAGACGCGCCGAATGCACACTTGGAGCACTTCAGGAAGAGCTGGTGTCTCTGCAGCTCCGCGAACACGGCACGGATGTGGAGCAGGTGGTCCGCCCAAGTGCGACTGTAAATCAAAATATCGTCAAAGAACACAAGGACAAAGCGGCGAAGAAAGGGCCTGAGGACGTCGTTCATCAAGGCCTGGAACGTGGCGGGGGTGTTGCACAGCCTGAATGCCATGACCAGAAACTCGTAGAGGCCGTCGTGAGTACGAAACGCCGTCTTGTGGATGTCGGCCGGCCGCATGCGGACCTGGTGATAGCCCGAGCGCAGGTCGAGCTTTGTGAAAAAGCACGCGCCGTGTAGCTCGTCGAGAATCTCGTCGACGACGGGGATGGGGAAGGCGTCCTTGACCGTCAGCGCGTTGAGCGCCCTGTAGTCGATGCAGAAGTGCCACGATCCGTCCGGCTTCTTGACGAGGAAGACCAGGGACGAGAACGCGGAATCGCTGTGCCGGACGATGCCCTGCTCGATCATGGCTGCACACTGGCGCTCCAGCTCGTCTTTGTGGGCCGCCGGGTACCTGTACGGCCGAACCGCCACCGGCAATGCACCCGGCTTGAGGGTGATGCTGTGGTCGCGTGCGCGTTGCGGGTGCAGGCCGGTCGGTTCGGCGAAGATGCCCCCGAACCCGACCAGCAGCTCGTCGAGGAGGTCTGTCGGGGAGGTGATGGCCGCGAGGGGTGGCGGCGTGCGGGCCGTGACGTCCTCCCAGCAGACGGTCCGGTCCTGGCGGGTGAACGACATGGAACGCTTGGTGAAGTCCCACACAATCGGGCCCAGGGTCACCAGCCACTGGGTGTCGAGGACAAGATCGTAGCCGGCGAGGGGCATGACATAGAGGTCGACGTGGAACGCCTCGCCCGCGATGTCGATGGCCGCCTGCCTGAACACGCCCGCGCATGTCACCCGCTCGCCGTTGGCCACGGTGGCGGTCATGAGCGGACTGGAGTGCGCCTGGAGACCCGTGCGGTGCGCCGCCTCCTCCGCGATGAAGTTGTGGGTGGAGCTGGTGTCGAGGAGAGCGATGAGGGATGCCGCGCCCACGGTCACGTGCACCTGCATGGTGTCACAGATGGGCATGCCGGCCACGGCCCGAAGGGAGAACACGGGGGCATCCTGGCTCGCCGCGTCGTCCGGGGTGGCGTCGCCATCAAGCTCGACGCCGCCGATGTAGAAGATGCAACGACATACACGGTTGTGCCCCCGCGAGTAAGGCTCATTGCAGTTGTAGCAGAGGCCCAGGCGCCTGCGTTCTGCTTGTTCTTCGGGCGATAAGCGTCGTGCCTGGTTGGGTGCAGCGCGGACGAGTGGCGGCGGGCCGGGCGGCCGCGGCGGGCGCCGGCGGCGGGGGGCACCGGTGCCATAGGCGCAGGTAGGGCGGCCTGAGCCTGGGGGCGGGAAGTGCTGGTCGCGCGACCGGGGCCGAAAACTGTGCACGGGTTGCGGACCGCACCGGCGGAGGAGGTGGGCGGTCGAGCTCAATCAGTTCGCACTGCCACGCGAGACTCATCGCCGCCGCGAGGGAATCCAGGTGATGGATGCGAACCGCGTGACTCAACGGGCGGCAGGAGTCCCCCGGTGTATAGCTGCACCCGTTGCGACTCGTCGAGGTGACCGGCGCGCGGAAGGAGTGCCTGGAAGCGATCGGAATATTCCTCGACCATGCTGGTGCGGCGGCACTCGGAGAGCTCGAACAGGGGCGCCGAACGTAGAGGCGGCCCGAAATGGAGATTGAGGAGCTCTTTGAAGCGGCCCCAAGACGGCGTGCCCTCGTCCTCCAGGAGCTGATCATACCACAGCTGGGCGACGCCATCCATGTTGAAGCCCGCCATCCACACCCGCTCCTCAGGCATGGTGCGTTGCTGGCGGAAGTAGACATCACACTTGTTGGTGAAGAGGGGCGGATCCGTCTTGCCGTCGTATCGCGGAAAATCCAGTTTGTGGAACCGAGGCGGCCGATCGAGGTCGCGGGAGCCGCCTGGACGGTCGTTACTGCCGCTACTGGATGACGAGGATTTGTCCTTCACAGCCGCAATGTCCGATTCCATGGTCGTCATCTTGGCGGTGAGGTCCTCGAGTTTCTTCATGACGTCAGCGATGGTCGGGTCGGCCATGGCTGTCGGCGCCGCGGATGCTGGCGGCGGGGACGTAGGGTTTGGGTGGCGGTGGGCGGAGGTGGCGGTGGAGGGCTCGGTGGTTTGGGAAGATGAGGATCGACGGCGTCGTGATACCAGGCTGTCGAGGGCGTTATGCGACAGAGACGCAGGACCTTGACTCCGGAGCTCGTACTCGCGCTCCGTGGTAATCACAGCGGGGTTATGCCCCCACGCCGCACACGCTTGCCGGGTTATGCCCCCAGGCGCGCGGCTTAGGGAGGAGGAAGGAGAATAGATGAAACAACTCTTGCTTGATTAACCAACGTGCGGTACAGGAAGTATATAAAGCCCCTTGGCTAACAAATCCTTCCTAAATTAAAGGGCTAAGAATAGAAACTAACTAATTAAATCTTTATCCTTCCATCCTAGCCACGGTCGCCTGCCCCTTCCAGGTGCATGCGCTCGGCCCGTTCCGCCGCCCTGCGCACGTCGCGCGCGCGCCGCCGTCGTGTGTAGACGCGGCTGCACATGACAGGTAACTAGGACTTTTCCTTTACCAAATAATCAATACTTTTCCTACACTTCTTTTCGGTAATGTGAAACTTCATTGATCATCACTAGGCCTTGCAAATCTTTGATCTATAGAATAATTATTTATTCGTCTGTAAAATCCTTGCTCACGTCAGCCAATTTATCTATCATTTAATTTCTTTTCTTGATTATTGCTTATGGATACATCATCTTTATGTCATATTCAATCAGTTATCGTTTTCTTGTTATCCCAATTCATATCTCATTCTATTCAATTCCGATCTCTGTAATTGTTTCACTGGCATGTTCCTCCTAACTAGTTTTGTACCGTTATAGTATGTTTGTGCCGTTGTATAGTTCGTTTCACCATAACTTGTGCGTTAGCATGTGTATCACCTGTTATTTATTTTAATACTAAAGTTGCGTGCTAATCTTGACTAATATTTATTCCAATACCTTTTTCAAAAAAGTGATTAGATTCTATCCCGATTTTCATAAGCTAAGATTTAATTGGTTAATTCTTATTTATAACTAGCTTTTATAAATAAAATATGCTTAGTGCTACATATCGGTTTTCATAATAAAGTTAATGTGCTTAATGATATTATAAATGTCTTTTCAATATCAATATGCTTAGTTGAACACGCAACATAAAGTTATTCGATTAGATTTTTGTTGACACGCTTTGTCCTTTTAATGTTAACTGTTAATCTCACATAACTTGTACTTAAAAATATGCAAATAAAATATGATTAGGCTTATCGTGTTTTCTTAATTAAATATAACCTGTTTCGGTAATATTCTTGCCACATTATTTTCTAATTAAAACATATGAAGCACGTAGTCTCTTGTTGTTTGATAATAACCTTTCGATGGCTTCGACCTTAGTTTTGTTTTTATCGTTCTTTCGTCGTTGCGTAACCATAGAATCGAGCTCTATCTCAATGTGATCTTTCCGGTTCTTGCTCAATCTTCCGCAACCATCTCTTTAAAGCAAACCAAGCCTTTCTTCCTCTAAGCACGGTTTATGTGCTTTAGTGATCCATCTAATCGAGCTTGTCCTTTAGTGCGTTCTTTTAAAGTTTTCTTTTGATTGGTGCTTTGTTCTTAGTATGCTCGTTTGTTTGCTTTGTGTATGTTTGTGGCCGATGATTGATGCGCATAGAGTGAACGTGGTCCGAGAAGCTTTGAAGAGCAAGAGGTTGAAGAACTCTGAGCAACAACACTACTTTGGTTAAAGGCAAGTGTGCCCTTGATCTTTTGTCCTAAGAATTATACTTAATCACTCATTGCACTGTTTGCATTAATCTTGATGGGTTCCTATTAAGGATTATGACTAGTTTCTCTTTTACCATTGCCCTACATAACTGGGTTGTTTAATTAATCTTGATGATAGATCTTGCTTAGTTTGCTCAACTGGGTTGGTAATAAACAACATGGATACTCTTTTACTTTATGTTCAAATGCGATGTGTGATGTTTAATATACAAGACCATATGTTTAATCGGAACATGGAGAACCACCCAGGAAAACAGTTCTACCACAAGACATATGGCTCTGTCTTGGCTTATTAATTAGTGAACTAGGTGCTAGGTATGCTTTACCTGATAAGGGTTGGGGGCTGGCGGGTAGTGGCGTATGGACCTGCTGGGGCGTAGGTGTGGGCTTAGCTAAGACACGGTACTCGTCCGGGAGCTTTATACGTTGCACTGACCAAGTAACCTAGCGGGCAGCCTACATCTGGGGATCTTTGTAACGGCCTCGTAGCGTCCCTATGCAATCACACCTCGGTAGTGTGGTATGATGCTTGGCCGGCATCGCATGGTTGGGTTTAAAGTTCTTCGGGACTTTTACGCGACTTGTGGGTAAAGATGTACAACCTCTGCAGAGTGTAAAACTAATCGATTAGCCGTGCTCACGGTCAAGAGCGGCCTGGACCCTCACATGATAATTGAACTTGAAGATGGACTTAAATCGTGTTCCCTGGTTATGCTTGTCATATGCCTATGGCGTATCTTATCTATCTCTTTATGATAATTGTGGGTTGGTATAAACATATACTTTATTAGTAATCAGGTGCTAATAAAACTTGATCAACTAAAATTTCTTAAATACTTATAGCCCAGTCCACTATAAAGCCTTTGCATTCATACCTTTTTCCACACTTGCTGAGTATGACAAGTGCTCACCCTTGCTATAAACAATGTTGCTTAGAAGGAGGAAGCTGCTGTGAAGTCTTGTGAAGATGTTGCTGTTGCTAGGCGTACGCAACCCCCAGTCGACTGTCTGTGATGTTTTGTGGTCTTCGTTTCCAGGATTAAGCGTAAATCTCTGATAATCTTTCTTTTTCTTACGTGATACTGTTTCTGTATTCACTTATATGCCACTATATGCATGAAACTTGATCCTGGCATGCATATAGGTATGCACTTGGTTTTCTTTGGAAAAATGGGTGTGACAGAGTGGTATCAGAGCTGTATCGACTGTAGGACGTAAGCCTAGATAGCAATGGTCGTTTCTTAAGGTTTCCTTTGACCTAAAAATTTATCACTACCATTTCCTTGAACTCTGTGATGAATATTCTCGCTTCTTGAACCATTATCTTTCATCAATCCTCTTTGATGGCTCACCGTTGACTGTCACATTTTCATTTGCACATCCTTGTTTCGCAAATGATTATGATCCCTACAATTGGCTAATTATTTACTCTCCCCTTGGTCTTGATCTTGTCTCTCTTTCCACTTCTCTCAAGCAATTCCACCAATAAGTCAAAAGGTGAATTGTTATACTTGATGTTCTATCTGTTCGCGCAGCTCTCCGACACATCAGCGCTGTTTTGATTTTATCTCGAGCTACAGAACTCCGATTGATATGAAATTAGTTGGGTTAGTTTCAGAATTTTATGGACTAATTTCTCTCCAAAATTCAGCAGTATTCGTTTTGTATCCAGGGAGATACATACGAATTAGTGGAGCATTCAGAATCTGCCAACACTGCTGACCTAACCATCTTGTTTAATTCATATCTCGAGTTCTAAACCTCCGATTGAGGTGATTCCAGTTGGTATGAACTCATAATTTTTGGCCTCCTTGATCCCGGAAAAAATCCATTATTTATGGATATCCTTGCTGGGAGCTACATCTGATCTATTAGGAGGATACCCTCTGACTTTATTAACAACGTGTAGTATCGTTCCCTTAGTTATGCCTTGAGTGGTGGAATTCAGTGTTTGCATGATGATGCTTGGTTTTATGAACTTGATTGATTCGTTTCTTTGAAGTGAGGGTTGGTGTATTGTGGGTCTTATATCGGCAATGACATCAGTTGCCTAGTTGGGTTTCTCTTTTGTACCTTCCACATCCTTGTAGTCTTTCTTTCTCTCCACCTGGATCAAATGAAGTACTTCAGAAGAAGAGATTAAAGCACACACCAATGCCAACAAGCAAGTGCTACTGCTACCGTCGTCATTTAGAAGTGAGCAATTTGAAGAATAGAAGACTTCACTCTACCTTCCTTCCCACCTTGTGCTTGCTTTTATCCCATCTAGCACACTCTGATGAAGACCCCACCAACCAAGAACGATGAATACCGAAGACCCTACACAGAAACAACAAAAGAGGATGACTGCCAACCTACTTCGATCGCAATGTTTTTGTTTATCTCCCTCCTCCTTGCTTCTTCTTTCTTCGAATCTCGGGATGAGATTCTGTTTAAGGGGGTAGATTTGTCACACCCTGAAATTTCCAATTTCAGGATGTGAATAGAAAGAATAATTAAAACAACAATTTTCTCATAATTCTAAAAAATTTTCAACATTTATTTTCTTTACAAGAAATATAGTATAGGAAAAATGTTTTGTTTGGTTTTAAAATAAATAAATTGGTTCAGTGTGTGTTGCATTCATGTCGATGCATTTGATGTTGCTTCAACGCAAAAGATTTTGAAATGTGTCTATATGCTGACCAAATCCTTCTGAGAATTTTCCAACTTTTTCTGGAATTATTCTCCTATTTCTTGAGCTAAATCTATATATTAATTAGAAAGCTCTAAAATTCTCCTTGTGAGCTCCAAATATTATATTTGGATTCATGGTTCCCTAAGATATTTTGAACTATCATATATACTCCGAGTGCCCCCCTACCAGCAGATCGGCCATGAGCATCGCTGGAGACAATTGGCTTGGTCCTGCTTTGCCACGAGCAAACATATCAAGATCGTCGCCATCGCCATTGCTCCCAGGCCAAACATGCCATGCCATGTGGATCAAATAAAGTCCAAGCAGACTTGGATTAGCCTTCTCTACATCCAAAAAAAATTCAACGTCGTTGGATGTCAAGCCAAATGAATGGATGTCCACGTCTAGCTAATCAAGATGAATACATGTGCCAAGCAAGATCCAAGTCGAATTGGACTAAGCCCAATCCATTATCAGGTCTAGCAACACACGGCCAAAGTCCAGAGGATCTTGCCCGGCCCCTACAAGTACCCTGGTTGTCGATCCAAACTCTTCCTTGTGCAACAACATCGCAGCCGCAACCCTAGCGTCGCCTCGTACGTGCTGCCATCGTCGAAGATGAAGCTATCGGCGTCGCCGCTTGTCGTCATGCGCTCCCTGTTGCTGCTCCCGCTGGCCTCGATCAAAGCGCTGTATGTGTCGCCGACTTGGCGTTCACGCAGACCGTAGAGGCAGCTGTTGGAGCTCCGCCGTGATGAGAAGCCGAGCCAGACGTACGTCGTTCTGCCAGCCATCACCACGCCCTCATGGTCGAGCTGTTGCTGGAGAAGCACGTCCACACGATGGTCGAACCACAGCCCGGCCTTCTCGTACGGACGTCTGATTCAATCTTCGCCATCGTCGTTGTTGACGCAAAAAGTGCACCTAGCGCCAACCACACAGCAAGCTGAAAAGCTGGCTTCGCACGCGCAAAGAGTAGAGATGACGTGCCAGTCAATTTTTCCTGAAAATTAACAAAAGATAACATAGTTAGATACCAAAGCTTGGAACTTGCCGGGTGGTACCAGACAGTTCCATATTTACGGCTAAAAAGCCACACAAGATGACGCATAGCTATGCAAAAGCTATTTGCCAAAGAATTGAAACCCTTCGGGAACTATAAAAGGAAAAGTAATACTGCCGAATTGATGACGTAGGCAAGATGGCAATCGGTCTTTGTTTGGTCAACAACGCATAAACACGATATACGACCGATCCCATAATAAAAATGTTAAATAAATGAATAAAGTAAAGCACGAACGTAAACATGTGATAAACAGGCATGCATAGATCCAAAGCACTAGTCTACCGCATGTCTAGATGCTTAAAGATCCGTCGGGTATGATGCCAAAACAAATCTATCCACCGCATGATACAATTTGCATGAAATCGTACCACTTTCCACAAATAGATCTATCCACCGCATGATACAATCTAAACATGGAAAGCTAAAAGCACGCATTATTTAAAGCATGAATTGCGCACGTGTTTTACTCGTGGAGAAACATAACCGAATACGGCTGAACAGCCGATTCGGGGTCCATGAAGAAGGAACGAACATTACCACGCGGATAAATCTATCAGGTTGAATCGAAATCTAATCCACCGGATGACTAGCTCTAAAGCAACCCAAAAACCTGCATCTACCGCATGATACCCGGTTCTTTCAAGATTTATACCAACAATGGCAAGCTTGAACCCACAACACGTAACAACCTAGGTCGATTCGGTTTTGGCTATCAGAAGGCGCAAGATCCACGTGTTAAAATATGAAATCTACCCGTATAGGGACCACAAAAGAAATGAGCCGATCCAAACCCATCTAGATTGGGCAAAAGTGTTACATGAATGTAAACATAAAGTAAAAACTCGAAGTAACACAGGGTAACTTAATGAATCTAT
Source organism: Cenchrus americanus (assembly GCA_947561735.1). Classification (NCBI taxonomy): domain Eukaryota; kingdom Viridiplantae; phylum Streptophyta; class Magnoliopsida; order Poales; family Poaceae; genus Cenchrus; species Cenchrus americanus. The sequence goes on from OX387242.1 coordinate 199,372,674, forward strand.
TGGATCTTGCCAAAATCCAATAGAGCCGATAACTTGCTTCAAGCTAGATCTTAGCCCACCGCATGGCTCATGACCTAACAAGAAACCCTCTTGAACCAAGCTTGAATCTACCGCATGACACGAAGCATGGTAACAAGACTACTTGCATCAGATCTAAATCCACCGCATGATACTAGACATGATACAAGGTTGCCGGTACTCACGGAGGTCGACGGATCGATTGGCCCTCTCGAAGAACTCGACGGCACGACAAAAGGACTCTAGGGTTTGGCGTAAGGCCGGTGTGTATTGAAGAATGATTCTCTTTTGTTACATACATTCAGGGGTCATATTTATACCCTGTCAAATACAACTTCGAATGGATTCGTTACCAAACTTATCTCTAAGCTCGATCGCCTATCCATCCATTCGTTCTCCCTGATTGAGCCACGTCACCATTCAATCCCGCAAAATCAGCTCTACTGTTCCTTTGCCGAACTGGAGCAGATAGCCGACCGCAGATCTCTTTGCCGAATATCTCTAAAAATATCCTTCCTTCCACCAAACGGACTCTTTATCGAACCGGACCCACAAGTCAGACTCCTTACCAAATTTTGGTGTTAACACATGCCTCTTCAATTGTGGGATAAAAGTATTTTTGTTCCACAATTGACTCCAGCCACGAACACTTCAAATCAAATCTGTCAACACCTGCTCTTCGCAATCCGCCGGAATCTTCATCCAGATCCAAACCCTAGATCCCCTCGTTCCGAACTCAAATCCCCAATGGCAGCTCCGAACCAAGACGCTCAGGTAAATTCATCCCCCGTAAGCCTCGTTCGGCATTTAGGTTTTCAATTTTACCTGAGATTTCCTTTTCCGCTCTTCCTCCAGGAGCCTTCTACTGAGCTTTTGATTCGCACCAAGGCAAATTCGAGATCCTATTATCTTGGTCCTGTGGGGAACTCTGACCCTCGAGATTTCATCGCCGCTGAATCTCAGAGAATCCCCTTTAAAGCAGCTCTGTCTCCACCGCCTCAGTGGCAAGACGCTTTCAAGAACTGGCCTTCACCTCCAATTGCAGGTTGGAAAACTTGGTACCGGAGGATTCTCACAGACAAGAGCGGATTGACCAACCTGGATACCCTCCGTATCGCCCAGTGCTGGAGTTATCCGTGGCTGAGACCCCTGTTGACGGATAAAAGACGTATCCCTCTACGATCCGCAAGCATACGGACCCCACACCTTTTTCACCACGGGATTCCCAAGGTTCTTGTCAATCCGCGGAGCAAGGGGATTACAAGCGTTCGATCTACAACGACACACTAGCTACTAAAACCCTAACTACTATTATACTAGAAAACAACTAAACTACACTAGAGAGAATGATAAACGATCAAGATAGAAGACACTCGTCCACGGGTCTACGATACTAGAGCATGCAATCGCTTAAAAACATGAAAAACCAATCTAATCTATCGGGGTTGTGACCACGGTTTCGCCCTTTCCCTCCTCTCGTACTGTCACTACACGAAGGTATTCATGACTAGACCTTTGATGGACACGGCGTATTGAATGGATCCAAGGAAGCATTGAGGCCTTACTCCCTTTACGACATGGTTGCAAACCTTAAGCATGAAAGTATATTCAACACAAGATGATAGATAGATAATCCGACAAAGTGCGATTACATCTCAAGATCGATTACAACCCATGGACGAATGAGAAGATTACCCCATCAAGGTGCTGATCATGGCACCGTTGATCATGGTTTCCCCTCCGCCGGTGTCTTCCTTCTTCTCCACGAGAGGGTGCTTCCTTCGAGGTGGTTGATCTCCCGCCGGAGACCCTCCTCCTCTCTCTCTAGCTTGGGGATGGCCTTCTGGTGCGAATAACTCCTCTCCTCTGTGTTAGCGGTGCGTCGGGGGTTTTAGGGTCGAAGATCCTTCGAGGGCAAGGAAAACGGGACCGAAGCGGTGCCGGAAGTGGGCTGGGCCGGCCGGCCTGGGCCGGCCGGCCTAGGCCCAATTCGGCCCAGTTCGGTCGCCCCTTTTTGCTCCGTGGGTCCTCGTGCACTTATGTACTTTGCCCCCTCCACTTGCATGATTTTGATGCTGTTATCCTCGCGTCCAAGATGGAGGCTCTCTTTGCATGAAGTTTGATCTTTTACGCTTCAATCCCCGGGGGTGTTCCTCGTAGCACTTCGGTCCTCGCCACCATTGGAAGTGATTTCGGCAAGCTCATGAACACGAACAAGACTCCATGAATGCTCCTTTGAACTTGTTGCGAATCCGTCCTTTATGTCCATGTTTTCCTACATAAACACAACACTTCCAAATGCATGCACAAAGATGAACTTGTTATATGATTAGTGTGCCTAGTGGCGGGTTAGTTCCATAATCAAATCCAAACCAAAGTGTAATGAACATGCTAGGTGCACCAAAATGCACCGTCAACATCTCCCCCACACTTAGCTCTTGCTCGTCCTCGAGCAAGTACTCGTAAAAGAATTTCGTCCAAGGTGTGTAATCGTGTATCATTAATCCTCCTTCACAAGTTAGTCAATCTTTTCATCTTTAATACATAAACACGAAGTAATGATAATCAAACATAAACATGGGCGTTTAGAATTTTTACCACGTCAAGATTTACCCCACAACTCAAACTCTTCACTCGAAGTCTTCAATTTCAGCCATGCTTACTCCTTTGCTTCTATCGGAGGGTTTTTATGGTTTTCAAAACAAAAATTACTGCAACAAGTATTAGACAAAAACCTTTCTCCAAGCTCTCTCAAGTCACTCATATGAAGTGGCTATCCTAACCAAGTTTTATAAAACTCTCACCTCCCATCAATCTCTCATATATCATGTAAAGTGGAGCTATAGGTAGGGCTAGCGCAATCAACACAAGTATTGTCAAACTAAGAACTTGCTCTAGTGGTTGTCTACCTTTCAAAGCCAATGATCATGAGAATTAACCATATGTAGGGATATCAAGGATGAGAAGATTTAGAATGGTGGACATGTGCAAGGGTAAAAGAAAATTGTGACTACAAGGCACCAATGATGTCCTCGTTGTCGGATTGCACATGGTTGGAAATAAAGCAAAAGTTTCGTCTCACAATCAACGTAACATCCTTCCTTACACTTTATTTTTTTCTTTTCTTTCACTTGATCCATCCCTCTCATATCTTCATTGCTAACTCATCTTTTTCTTTTTCTTCTTTCATTCACATATGATTTTTCTTTCTTTCTTTCTTTCTTTTCCATACACATACTTTTTCTCTTTATTTTTCTCTCTCTCGACAACTTTTCAAAGCTTTCAATTCTCTCTTTCCTCGCATGCATACATTCTGAATTTTTTAATTAAATCATGCTAGAGACGAGACGAAACTTTGAAAATAGGTTGTGTTCAAGGAATACGATGTACAAAAGAGATGTATAGGGTTGGGTATGGAATCCGGCGATATATGTGACTTCCGTTGTGAAAGTCACGTTACCGAATATATGACGAGGCTAGCAACAAAAGATAAGCACAAGGACATGATCATTGCTCGAAATTAAAACTCACCAAGAGAGAAGGGTCCTAGCCTAACTCATCGTGCTAATCACACTTATGGTGGAGCGAAAAAAAAATAAACTTGGCTTTGGATAGGAATTTTTTCTTACTCTCAACTTGGAAAAAGAGGTTTTGCTAACCTTTATTACAAGGGTTTTAAAATAATTTTCAGAACTGAAATCCTCCAATTTTTAGCATTGAACATAGCACAACTAACATGTGAAGCTCAAGATCGAAGTGCGGTACGGGTACTTTAAGTAGTAGCGATTCCACTAAGCACCACGGTAAACGTTTTTCAAACCACATACTTGTGTTCGTATTTCAAGAATCGAAGATTAAGCAAACAAGTAAATAAAGGTAAACAATACATAAAACACAAAGATATATATAAAGACTCTTTTTATTTGGTTTTCTTGACTCAACACTAATTTAAGACACTTGCAAAAAATTTTAAAACAGACTCAAAAACTAAAGACTCATTAAAACACTAAGACTCTCACACGAAGATTAAACCGAACCTAAACTTGAAGTTCAAAAGCTAAGGCTAGCAAGCTAGCTCTCCCCCACACTTAAAACATACGACGTCCTCGTCGTATCTTACAAAAATCCTAAGGGGAAAACTAGATCTAGTGGTACTTCAAGCAAGTTTTGCACCACTTGCCTCTCATGTTTCCAACCATGCCGAAAAGTTTGCGCACGTTGCGGTTAAGGAACTTGTAGTCATCTTCAACTACGCGCTCCAAGTCCTCCATACGCTGCTTCATTGCTTCCATGGCTTGGAGACATTCGTCGGCCGACGTGTAGAGATCCGTGATGGATTGACGGCAAACTCGACAGCACACCGGATGCAATCCGAAGGGGTCGTCGTCGCCATAATCTCCACCGTTGTCACCACCGTCGTCGCCACCTCCATTATTGTTGCCTTCGCCACCGTCGTTGCCGTCGCCGTTGGGGCCTTCGGGAGTCCTTTCATAGGGCTGCTCATCCCAATCATCATCATCTCTACCGGCGGCCGCCCACGAGCTCGGGCTACGATCGTCGGAGTAGTCGCTATCCCCATAATCCTTAGGCTCCGGCGACACCTCCTTGTAATCCTTGCGCTTGATGCCTTGGAGGCGTGCCGACCTTCGAACGGGTGTAGGGACCTTCTCTCCTTCGACGGGGTTGCGAGATGCAAGAGCTCCGGTCGGGACACGTCCTCCGCAACGGATACGTGCGGTCCTCTTGACGGTAGCTTGAGCGCATCGCATCGCTTCCTCCATCGATGGCTTCTTGGCTTCTTGCTTCAACTCTAAGCTTTTTGGAGGCTCAATGGCTGCTACAAGGGTGCAACACATTGCTTGAAAGGTTTGATTCTCGAGCTCCCAATTCGGCCAAATAAATAGTCCTGAGAGGAAAGCTCTGGAAACCTTGTTTTCCTTTTTTGCACTTCCCTTAAAATTTTCTGACCAAACAAGGAAGTCAAAAAGGAGCAATTCGGGCGAAATTCAGCGTCATCGGGCGTCGGGCCCCCTTGGGCCGGTCCGCCTGGGCCGGCCGGCCCACCCTGCCTCGGGGGCTGGGCCGGTCCGGGTTTTTGCACACCGCCCTATTTGTTTCTTCCTTAGCCCATGGAAAAAGTTGGCCCAGTAAATCTTCGCGAAAAACTCCAGAAAACTAAAAGAAAAAATTATTTACAGAAGTTGATGCCTTGTTTTTCGTCCTAGGCGGGACGTTCGGGCTCTTCCTCCATGGTGAAGACGTCAACATGGTGAAGGGGCACGACATCGGGTTCGTAGTAAACCTTAAGCCGCTGACCATTCACCACAAATTGATCGCCATTTATATCCATAATAGTTACCTCTCCGTTGGAGAACACCGAATGCACAACATAAGGTCTGTCCCACTTGCTTTGCAATTTCCCCTTTCCGAAGGTTTTAAACCTCGAATTGTAGAGGAGGACCTTATCTCCTTCTTTAAATTCTTTTTTCTTCAATCTTTTATCATACCACCTTTTGATTCTCTCCTTGTATATGCTTGCGTTTTCATATGCTTTCAACCTCAACTCCTCTAGCTCGCTTATTTGAATTCTTCGTTTCACCACCGCGGCATCGAGATCAAGGTTCATCTCTTTAATCGCCCAATAGGCTTTATGTTCTAACTGAACCGGAAGGTGGCAAGCTTTTCCATAGACGAATTGATAAGGGGTCATACCTATCGGTGTTTTAAACGCCGTTCGATAAGCCCATAAAGCTCCGTCTAATTTATTTGACCAATCCTTGCCTCCCTTCTCTATGGTCTTGTTAAGTATGCTTTTTAATTGCCTATTTGACGTCTCCGCTTGTCCGTTGGTTTGTGGGTGATAGGCCGTGGAGACCCTATGCTCAATTCCCAACTTGGACAAGCACCTTTTGAAGTTCTTCCCGATGAAATGAGTTCCTCCATCACTTATCAAGATTCTCGGTGTACCGAAACGGGGAAAAATCACGTTCTTGATCATAGTGATGGACTCCTCCGTGGAAGCTTTACGACATGGTATAGCCTCTACCCACTTGGATACATAATCAACCATAACAAGTATATACTCGAATCCAAATGAGTTTTTAAAAGGCCCCACGAAGTCTATGCCCCATACATCGAATATGTCGATTTGCAAGTTGTATTTCAAAGGCATAGAATTTCTTTGAGAGATGTTTCCGGTTCTTTGGCATTCGGGGCATGACGCAACATATCGTTTAGTATCTTCATGCATCTCCGGCCAATAGAATCCGCTCGACCATACTTTTGCTTCGGTTCGAAAATGGCTATAGTGTCCACCGTACTCCGTCGAGTGGCACTTCCTTAGAATCTCAAGCCTCTCTTCTCTTGGCACACATCTTCTCATCACTCCATCATTGCCAAGTTTGAAGAGGTATGGTGCGTCCCAAAAATATTTCTTACTTTCAGAGATTATCTTCCTTTGAGTGTTTTTATCTAGATGATCGAGGGGCATCTTTCGAATTGCTCGAATGATGTCGATCATCCAAGTATCTTTATCAAGCACTCTATAGAGGTGGTCATCTCTCATCTTATCTTCTATGGGCTCTTTATCATCTTGTCCACGATTCATCCTAGACAAATGATCGACCACAACATTTTCCACCCCCTTTTTATCACGAATTTCAACATCAAACTCTTGGAGAAGAAGGATCCAACGAATCAAACGTGGTTTAGCTTCCTTCTTAGCCAAGAGATACTTGATAGCTGCGTGATCGGTGTAAACAATGACTTTCGAGTTCACGATGTAAGATCTGAATTTTTCGAAAGCGAATACCACCGCTAGCAACTCTTTTTCCGTAGTGGTGTAATTTAATTGTGCCCCATTAAGAGTTTTGCTAGCGTAGTAAACGGCGTGAACTCGACCTTCCTTTCTTTGTCCCAAGACCGCGCCTACGGCGTAGTCACTTGCGTCACACATGATCTCGAAAGGTTGGCTCCAATCCGAAGGTTGGATGATGGGAGCACTCACCAGCGCATTTTTCAAGGTCCGGAATGCCGCTAGACACTTCTCATAAAAGTCGAAAGCCACATCCTTTTGAAAAAGGTGCGTTAAAGGCTTAGTGATCTTCGAGAAGTCCTTTATAAATCTTCTATAGAATCCGGCATGGCCTAGAAAGATCCTTAGGGACTTGACATCCGTAGGAGGTGGGAGTTGCTCAACCGTCTCTACCTTAGCCTTGTCCACATCAATTCCTCTCTCGGATATAACATGTCCAAGCACTATGCCTTGCTTAACCATGAAGTGGCACTTTTCCCAATTTAAAACCAAATCTACCTCCGCACACCTTGTAAGGACCTTTTCTAAGTTTGCTAAGCAATCCATGAACGTCTTCCCGTAAACGGAAAAATCATCCATAAACACTTCAACAATTTCTTCGATGAATTCCGAGAACACTGCCATCATGCAACGTTGAAAAGAGGCCGGAGCGTTGCATAGGCCGAAGGGCATCCTCCTGTATGCAAACATTCCGTAAGGACACGTAAACGTTGTCTTATGTTGATCTTCCGAGTTAATGGGGATTTGCATGAACCCCGAGTATCCATCGAGAAAGCAAAAATAAGCGTGGTTTGCTAACCTCTCGAGCATCTCGTCTATGAACGGTAGGGGGAAGTGATCTTTCTTCGTCGCTTTGTTAAGCTTACGGTAATCGATACACATCCGCCACCCGGTCACGGTCCTTTGCGGTATCAACTCGTTCTTCTCATTCATCACCACAGTCAAACCTCCCTTCTTCGGTACACAATGTACCGGGCTCACCCATTCGCTATGCGGAACCGGGTAGATGATTCCGGCATCAAGTAACTTGATAACCTCTTTCTTTACTACCTCTCGCATGGCATGGGTTAGCCTCCTTTGGTGGTCCACTACGGGCTTACATTGGTCTTCCATTGGTATACGATGAGTGCAAAAGGCTGGGCTAATACCTTTGAGATCATTAATTGAATATCCAATCACCTTCCTATGTTTTTTTAATAAAATCAGCAACGCTTCATTTTCTTCGGGACTCAACTCGTCGCTCACAATGACCGGATAAGTTTTGTCCGGGCCCAAAAATTCATATTTTAATCCCTTGGGCAAAGGTTTAAGGTCTACCTCGGGCACTTGTGGCTCCTCGGGTTTGATTTCTCCTATGTCTTCGAACTTCTCTTCCTCCACACTACCATCATGCGGCTCTAAGCCTTTTGTTGCTTCTTCTAGTTCTTCATCTTGTTGATTGCTAATTTGATTTTCCATCGCTCTTTGCAGCGGGTCTCTAAGGGTTTCAACAAAACAAAGACTATCTATGTCTTCTACTTCGTCATCGTCGGGAGGAAAAGGTGTAAGGTGTTTAGAAGCACGAAGAAAGTTATATGTGTACTTTGTTCCATTAAGGTTCATTGTTACTTTGCCTTCTCCGGCATCTAACACGGCATCAACCAACTTAAGAAAAGGCCTACCTAAGATTATATGATCAGAATTACTATGGTAAGCATCAATAACAAAGAAATCGGTTGGTATATAGTTTCTAGAGATTTTTACTTTCATGTTGCAAGCAATACCTAGAGGTTTGATAGTTCTACCATCTCCCATAATTAATTTTGTTGATGTTGGAGCTAAGTCTCGGTTGTGGTATTGAACTTTATCGTAAATTTTAGAAGATAGAACACTTACTTGGGCTCCGATGTCGCATAAGGCTTTGCGTTGAACTCCGTTGATCTCGCAACTCAAGTGTGGCGTCATCTTCTCTTCTTCTTCGGATCCTATCGAGTAAATTTCAGCGAGGCGAGCGTATGGTGATGCTTCGGGCTTGATCCCCATGATTCTCTTCACCTCGGCAATATGTTCCGGATCCACCACGTCATCTCCAAATAGCTTTTCAAAAATCTCACCGGTGGTTTCGAGGTCGTATGAATTTTCAGCTTTCTTCTCCGGTGGGAAATCTACTTCCAATGCTCTTGCCATTCCCTTTTGATTAGGGAACGGTCTTCTCTTGTCAAATACTTCTCCGTAATCAATAGGAACCCAATCCATTGGCTCGAACTCCCTTAGTGGCTTCGCGCTTGACATGCTTCTCTTGTTCGTCTCATTTGGTGCGGCGAAGTCGACGTTTGGTGTAGTTCTTGACTTGATGTGTTCTTGTTCAAGCTTTTCCATGATTGGCTCCTCTTTTGCGACTTCCGGGGTTGCTTCTTTAGAAAAATCAGCAAGCTTCTTCTTCCTTGAATTGAATTCCGGCTCTTCCGCAAGTCTTGTTTCCCAATCTCTTCGCATGGCAGCCGCTTTACTAACTTTTTGTAGAAGTTGGGCAGCTTCCGTGAGTGTTTTCTCCATGAGATCCCCACCTGCACACATTTCGACGTGTCGCATGCAACTAGGGGTTAGGGAAAAGAAAAATGTATGCAAGAGTACGTCACCGGTGAAGCCGAGTTTTGGTCCTTGTTCGATTAATTCATTAAACCTATCCCAGGCTTGGTCTATCCCTTCCTCTTCTCCTTGCATGAAAGTGATCACTTGCCTCTTTAGATGTTGAACCTTGCTAATTGGAAAGAACTCCTCGCAAAACTTCTTTGTCAACTTGTTCCAATTGCATTCAACTTCAAAGGACGCAACCGAATACCATGTCTTTGCTTTGCCGGCAAGTGAGTAGGGAAAGAGATTCCATTTGAACCATTCATCGGGAACTCCTTCTTGACACACCGTGTTGCATATTGTCGTGAAATCCCTTACATGTCTATATGGGTTCTCCGTAACCATCCCTTCAAATGGGTTTTCCGCCACCATCTTGATGATCTTGGATTTAATTTCATACTTGGTCGCTTCGAGCTTCGAATCCGACTCTTGTACTTTTATGTCTTCACATCGAGGGCTAGCGTAATCCCTTAATGATTTCTCCGGTTCTTCCACGGGTTGATTAACGAACTACATCTAGACAATAAGATAAAAACAAAAACAAAAAACGAAACAAGTGTTTTTCTAGATAATATATGTTAGATATAGCAAATAAAAGATAAACTAAAATATAAAACTAAGTTAGATGCAAATCAAACGATGTAAACTAACTTGCTCCCCGGCAACGGCGCCAGAAAAAGGGGCTTGTTGACGATAAAAGACGTATCCCTCTACGATCCGCAAGCGTACGGACCCCACACCTTTTTCACCACGGGATTCCCAAGGTTCTTGTCAATCCGCGGAGCAAGGGGATTACAAGCGTTCGATCTACAACGACACACTAGCTACTAAAACCCTAACTACTATTATACTAGAAAACAACTAAACTACACTAGAGAGAATGATAAACGATCAAGATAGAAGACACTCGTCCACGGGTCTACGATACTAGAGCATGCAATCGCTTAAAAACATGAAAAACCAATCTAATCTATCGGGGTTGTGACCACGGTTTCGCCCTTTCCCTCCTCTCGTACTGTCACTACGCGAAGGTATTCATGACTAGACCTTTGATGGACACGGCGTATTGAATGGATCCAAGGAAGCATTGAGGCCTTACTCCCTTTACGGCATGGTTGCAAACCTTAAGCATGAAAGTATATTCAACACAAGATGATAGATAGATAATCCGACAAAGTGCGATTACATCTCAAGATCGATTACAACCCATGGACGAATGAGAAGATTACCCCATCAAGGTGCTGATCATGGCACCGTTGATCATGGTTTCCCCTCCGCCGGTGTCTTCCTTCTTCTCCACGAGAGGGTGCTTCCTTCGAGGTGGTTGATCTCCCGTCGGAGACCCTCCTCCTCTCTCTCTAGCTTGTGGATGGCCTTCTGGTGCGAATAACTCCTCCTCTGTGTTAGCGGCGCGTCGGGGGTTTTAGGGTCGAAGATCCTTCGAGGGCAAGGAAAACGGGACCGAACCGGTGCCGGAAGTGGGCTGGGCCGGCCGGCCCAGGCCCACCCGGCCCGGTTCGGTCGCCCCTTTTTGCTCCGTGGGTCCTCGTGCACTTATGTACTTTGCCCCCTCCACTTGCATGATTTTGATGCTGTTATCCTCGCGTCCAAGATAGAGGCTCTCTTTGCATGAAGTTTAATCTTTTACGCTTCAATCCCCGGGGGTGTTCCTCGTAGCACTTCGGTCCTCGCCACCATTGGAAGTGATTTCAGCAAGCTCATGAACACGAACAAGACTCCATGAATGCTCCTTTGAACTTGTTGCGAATCCGTCCTTTATGTCCATGTTTTCCTACATAAACACAACACTTCCAAATGCATGCACAAAGATGAACTTGTTATATGATTAGTGTGCCTAGTGGCGGGTTAGTTCCATAATCAAATCCAAACCAAAGTGTAATGAACATGCTAGGTGCACCAAAATACACCGTCAACAACCCCCAAGAACGAAGACCTCCTGATAGGAGCCTGCCACTTTTGGTCAAACGTCGTCAACGCCTTCCTTTTTGGCCATGGCCCAATGTCTCCAACCTTGGCCGATGTATATATGATCACCGGCCTTGACATCACGGGATCTGTCCAGCCCTGGAACTTCAATGGTTCTTCACGCCAGACAGGGGTAAAACCAGGGAATGGATATAAGAATTACATCTTGAAGCACATGAAAGACAATCCCCTTGGCGATGTTGAATATAGAGCATTCCTGAATATGTGGCTGTGCAGATTTGTTTTCTGTGGCAAAGCCAACGAGCCTACCTTGAACCATATTGCAATGGCGTCTCATCTGGCCAGTGGCAACCGTCTTCCCCTTGGGAAATTCTTCCTCGGCAGTGTATACCATATGCTCCACCAAACTGTTACCCAAATGTACACTAGCCAAAGGATAGCATGTGTCAACGGCCCTTGGTGGTTCGTTCAGATATGGCTGCAGCTCCACCTGCATCAAATTGTTGGTGTTGATTTGAACAACAGGCTTTTCCCCTCATCCAATCAACCTGAAGGAGAAAACAATGCTACCAGGCGATGTCAGAATTACGGAGAAGCGGCTTCAACTGTTCTCATTCAGCAAGACATCAGCCAGCTTTTTGAACTATTCTTCAAAGGTTTCCAGAACCCTCTCTGGCTCCCATATCTGGATAATGATACATTGATTTTCCCTGTTGAATTCTCCTTTGAGCCTGGTCGTCAAGATGGGAGATTCTTGGAAATTTTCAACATCATAATCCGCCCATGTATACTGTCGGCCGAATTCAACGAGGAAGGCTGAATTCTAGCACTTACGAATATTATCAGCCCAATGTAATGGCCAGGCAGATTGGGTGGGGTCAGATGCCCCCAAGGTTGTTCCTACATGAATTCCTCAAGCCCAGAGAGGAAATCAAAGAGAGTATGCAGTGCAGCAGGATCTTCCATTACGTGTGTAGTCCTACTATCTACACATGTCCTTTCGTGCCCACAATCATAGCTCACCCCACCATCAATTCCTGGTGGCAAGAATTCTACGATCACATCTTCAGTGAGCCTGTACACGTGTTCTGTGCAGAGTTGATGCCTGACTTCCTGCCAACTTCAGAGGTAACATAATGAACCTTTGGATCAGACATTTCTCCTTTCAATCACGATTCTGATCTCATTCTTTTGATTCCACAGAACACAGTACCTGCCCCTCGAGCCAGGAATATCACCTACAATCTTGTAGGCCCAATCTCAGCATTGGGATTCAAGTCAACACCTCTGGCCCAGTTAATGGCCAGGTTTGCTACAACAGATCCCAGCCTCTCTAGCCTTGCTGCTGACAGGAGGCAAGGTTTATCTCTGGTTCCTCCTCCAAATGCCAAGAGGAGGAGAACTATCAAGAAAATCCTTGTTGAGGTAAAATCCTTTACCTTCTTGACCCCAAGATTACTCTGTTCCTGATAAATTATCTCTTTGTGCATTCTCAGACCAGAGCTCAGCAACCTTCAGTGTCAGAATCTGCCAATGCCCCATCCATAGGTATGACCTTTATTGTCTCCTTTTAATTAATGATGAACACTGGCATTTACCCTTGTGACTTGACATTTGCAGAAGAAACAGTGGAAGAACAACTGGTTGATGTCCCAGTGGTTCAACAAGCAAGTCCACCCAGGGTTGAATTACCTATCCCAGTGGAGATCTCATATTCATCACCCTCTGCAGAAGCAATGAATTCTCCAGAGATGAGTCTCCCAATCCAAATAGGAGCCATCAAGTCCTCCAAGGGCACAATCACCTGTTGGTCACGCAGCGACTCCAATCCCAACAGAGGTGGATCCGACTTCTCATCAGCCAGAAGCCCATGAACTACTAGCAACTGCATCAACACCCTCTAGCTTGGAAGCTTCGGCTCTACCTGTAGCACCTCCTTCACCTGTGGTTACCCCTGCTCAAGAAATCGGCCACGAGGTAATCCTTTGCACTCAACTCTGCTATTTTTACCTTTAGCACCTCTAACTCGGAAACACGGCTTCTTAGGATCAGGCTCCATCATCGTCAAGCCTGCCGTCGGTGACCACTTCAGTTGCCGAGGCGATAGAAGGGATGCACCAGCCTCTGTCAGATGAGGTGCTAGCAAAGCTTCGAGAAATTGTTGCCTGGGTGGAAAGAGATGCACAAGATCAGTTCAAGGACCTTGATCACTTCGAGGAGATGCTTGAATCCATCAGCCACGAACTTCCTGAGGATATCAGCGCTCCTCTGGTATCCATCTGTGGCCTGGACGTCCTTTACGCGCCCATAAGACATGCTTTGAGGAAACTGCGCTCCTGCCCGGCTATCGAAAAGAAGAGATCCGATCTTCCGAACAAGCCATGAACGGGGCGCAATCCCAGACAGAGAGCCACAGAAACACATTGTCCGATCCGCGGGCTTCCTGTGATCTGAAAATTGCCAGGAAAGCTGCTCTAGAAGCGGAGCTGAGAAGCCTGTCAGCTGAGATAGAGGCTGATAAAAAGAAGATAGCCGAGCTTCCTGGATTGATAGAAAAAACCCAAGAGGAAGCAAGATCGGCTATAACCAAGATGGAACAATGCGATGCAGAACTCACCACCTTGTCCAGCGCCCAAAAAGATTGCCAAGAACTGTTGGACAATTTCCGTCAGGCAACATCCAATGCTCGTGGTGTGATTGCGAAACATCTGAACATTTGAATGCCCCCATTGCTATATAACCGAATTGGCCGTTCTTGTGATATTTTCTTGTAATTTGTTTCTTTTCTTCTGCGTACCTTCAAATATAATGCTGAACGACCCATTCTGCAAAGAAATGCCAACTCCCGAATGGCACTTTGACTCTCCTTAGCCGAACCAATCAACTGAATGCGGCTCAGCCTAGAACTCCAAGCGACCCGTCAGCGGGCTGGCCAAGGAAACCTTTCCACCTTCCAATTTTCTTGGGATATGCGCCACGATCCAAAGCCACGACTCGAAGCCACGATTCATCTTGCCAGGCCTATAAATGCAACCGTAGGTGCCCCTAGCTCTCCACCAGACCTTCTAGCTCTCGAATCTTTGCCAATCTTAGCCCTTTCTCTTTCCAAATAGTGCACATCCCAAGCCACCATGGTGCGCCGCCTCAACCGCCACCGCGCCTCCGACGAGGCAGAGGGGAGCAGCGCCAACGCGCGCCGGAGGCAATGATCGTCGATTCCTCCTTTTTGATTCGACTTTTGATCTTCTTGTCTTGACGATCATCCCTTTTTTCAGATTGATTCAGTGGAATCCGTCTCCTGCGCCAGCCAATCAACCCCTTCCGGACGACTCCTCGGAGTCCGACGGCCACTCCCCCGTGCCGTACGGGGAGGTTGATGCCCTCCGCTTCAAGGAGGAGCTGGAGGCGTCCCGGCGTGAGCTAGAGGACGTCTCCAAGAAGGCGGGCATAGACGAGCTGGAATGGGAGGATCAGCGCAAACAGCTACTGGAAGCCATCGACGGTACGGCTCTGAAAGCAGTTCTTGATCCAACCCGGCTTTTGATGCTAATCTTTTTCTTCTTGCTCTTTGCAGCCCGTGATGCTGAGCTCAACCAGCTAAAGGCGCTGGTGGAGCAGCTGACCGAGAAGGTGAACGCCCGCGGTGATACGCCGGCGGAGCGCCTTGCCGCGGTGGAGCACCGTGTCGACGAGGTGGCCACCCATGGCGTTCGTCTGGGCACCACCTTGGGCACGGGCCGCCATGGCGACGCACACGGACGTCGACTACTCCACCAGGCCGCGCGGCTTCCGGGGCGGCGCGCCAGAAGACATTGAGGAGATCGAGCTCATCCTGGAGCGCCTTGATGGCCATGGCGACGCCATTGCCGAAATTACTCATCCCCAATCTGTGTTGAACAGGCTCTTCGACTAGATTGTATTAGGGATGTGTCAATATCGGCAATAAATGAAGAACTTTTGAATTCTGTGCTTGTTTTGTGATAACTCCCCTCACATTTTGCATCCGTGAATCTTGTTTTCTTTGAATGCATCCGGGAACTATCTTGAGCCGAACGCGCGAGAACAACTGCCCCTTGGCGAAAAATCCACAGAAGATCCCGATTCGGCAATCCATAAACACTGTTCAAGCAAAACCCTTCGCACCTGGGGGAAAACCCTGCCGTTTGGTATTCCAACAGTGCGTACTGGCCGGTCATCACTCCCAATGCACCCCCTCGGTCAATAAAATAGCCTGCCGGGATGCCCTGCAAATCCACTCGCGCACTCATTCATCATTTCTCATCTCTCCCCCTGTCCTTAGCGGAGAAAACCCCAAAGCCATGGACAAGGGCAAGCAATCCTAGGAGAGCAGCTCATCAAAGAAGCGCACGATTCGAAGGTGAGTTTTTTCCTTGATCTAATCCTCGTTCTCCACATGATCTCGCGCTTCATGTTCTCCTTTTTTCCTCTTCCAGTATTGATTTGCTCCCTGAAGAAATCATCGGGACCGAAGATGTGCCGGAGTACATCTCTTCCGATTCCTCCCTCGAGGCAGAGGATGCCACGCCTGAACAGAGGGCCAACCATCAACTGCGCCGCCGCGTTCGGCACCTGGAGCACGGCCTCAGGGACATCACCGCCCGTTGCCAAGCCGAGCGTGAGCATCGCATGGCTCTGGAGGCACTAGTAGGGGGTAAACGCTTCTGACTTCTTCTTGACCTCATGCCTGTATTTGGATTTCTTGCCCCTAACATCGATCCCTCCGCTTCAGATGTCTCTGACAGGTACAACAACCTGAAAACGGCCTGGGAGAGCTTGGTGGAGGCCGCCAACCACGGTCACCCCCATGCGTTCCAAGTCGCCGTCACGGTGGTCCTGGAACAACTGAAGAGGGAGCAGCCGAAGAAGTAAAGAATAGACTGAATCATACTTTCGCTTCTTCCTCCACGCCTTCTGCTTCCCTCCTCCTTGAGGATCTGACCACTAGGGTTGTTAGATGTAAACCTGCAAGAAGCAGTTGTAATGTTTGTGCTAAGGGCAATGCATCTAGGCACTGGCCATTTCTTCTGTTTATGGATTTTTTGTTCTGAAGGCGGCCTCATTCTTGAGCGCCGGCTATCTCTGTGTCAGATGTGTGTAATCATCGATCGATCTCAATGCTAGGATAATATTTCTTCAGATATCTTCCATTTATTGCAGCGGAAAACTCTTCCCCTAGCAAAGTTTTCAATATGTATGCATTACCAGGGACGCATCTGACCACACGGAAAGGTCCTTCCCAGTTAGGGGACCATTTGCCGAATTCACTGTATTTAGTTCCAATTGGCAATAGCGCCTTCCAAACTAGATCGCCTTCTGCGAATTGCCTTACTTTTACCTTCTTGTTGTAGTACTTGGCAACCCGCAGTTTGTTTTTTTCGATGTTTTCGAGGGCCCTAAGACGGATCATATGTAAATCCTCCAGCTCGTCCATCATTAGGCCACTGTAATCCTTGGAGCTCAAGTCCTTTTGTAGCACCACCCTCCTTGAATCTGATTGCATCTCCCAAGGCAGACTTGCGTGATGCCCGTAAACCGACTCATAAGGAGAAGTCTTTGTAGCGCCATGGGGGGCCATTCGGATGCCACCTTCTTGGCTTCTGATCGATCTTCTTTTGTATTAGCTTGATCATGATTTTGTTAGAAGCCTCCGCTTGACCATTAGCTTGGGCATAATAAGGAGAAGAGTTAAACAATTTGATCCCCATGCTTTCGGCAAACTCTCTGAACTCCAGTGACACGAATTGTGCCCCTTGATCAGTGGTAATTGTCTGAGGGATTCCAAATCGATAGATGATGTGCTCCTTGACGAATTCAATCATGTTTTCTGACGTCACCTTCTTCAGTGGGATCGCCTCAACCCATTTAGTGAAATAATCCGTAGCCAAAAGCACGAACTTATGCCCCTTGCTAGATGGTGGATTAATTTGGCCAATCAAGTCTATACCCCAACCCCTGAATGGCCACGGCTTGATGATGGGATTCAATGCTGATGCAGGGACCCTTTGAATATTCCCAAACCTTTGGCACTCCTGACATCCCTTGTAATACTCAAAGCAGTCCTCTAATATCGTCGGCCAAAAGCATCCAGCTTGTCTAATAACCCACTTCATACAGTAGGCCGATTGGTGTGCTCCGCATATCCCATCGTGCACCTCGCTCATCATGTTCTTGGCTTCTTCTGGACCCAGGCAGCGTAATAATACCCCATCTAATGATTTATAGAATAAATTATAATCCAGAAGAACGAACTTTATGGCTTTGTACCTGAGCTTCCTAGAGACTTTACGGGATGGATCCTTCAAGTAATCAACGATCTCTTTCCTCCAATCATCTTCTGCAAGATCCGCCCCTAGTGCACAAACCTCTGCAGCAAACGCTTCTTGACACTCTTTATAACCAGAGGCGCTCTGAGCCAGCCTGTTTGCTTCTTCGTTATGTTCTCTAGGAATGTGCTGTAGAGTCACCAACGGGAAGCTCCTCAAGATTTCCCTGCATTCTTCGTAGTAACTCCTCAGCGCTTCACTCTTGCATTCATATTGGCCGTTCAATTGCTTGATCACCGGCTACGAATCTCCATAAACTTCAACTGAAACGGCCCCTGCTTCTCTCAAGTATTGAAGCCCTCGAAGTAATGCTTCGTATTCAGCCTGATTATTGGTGACAGTGGGGCTGAATAGGGATGGCAAATTCAAACATCTCACCTCTAGGAGAAATCAGTAGGATCCCTACTCCCCCACCTTTGCCACATGATGACCCATCAAAAAATAAAGCCCAAGGGGTAATCTCAAGCAGATCGATTGACGGATCACGATGTTCAGTTATAAAATCGGCAATGATCTGACCTTTGATGGCTTTTGCCGATTCGAACTTCAACTCGAACTCTGATAAAGCTAAAATCCATTTGCCAATCCTGCCGTTCAAAATTGGCATAGATAACATATGTTTTATTACATCAAACTTGGAATACACAGTGCATTCGGCATTCAATAGGTAGTGCCGAAACTTTGTACACGAGTAGTACACGCAAAGACACAGTTTCTCCACAGCCGAATACCTGGTTTCAGGATCAAGTAGTTTTCGGCTAAGATAAGCTACTACCCGCTCCTTTCCTTCAAATTCTTGAATAAGGGCCGATCCAATGGTTTGGGTATCGGCCGCCACGTACAACTTGAAAGGCTTGTTCAGCTGGGGAGGAACCAGTACTGGTGGCTCCTTCATGTACTGATTGATCTCATCGAAAGCCTTTTGTTGTTTGTCGCCCCAAATAAACCTCTGATCTTTCTTTAACTTCAACAGCGGAGAAAATGGCAAGACCTTCTGTGACAAATTCGATATGAATCTTCTTACGAAATTGATCTTGCCGAGCAGCGACTGCAACTCCTTGAGGTTAGTTGGAGGAACAACTTCATCAATGGCCTTCATGCTCTTTTTGCCGACTTCAATTCTCCCTTCGTGGACCAAGAACCCCAAGAATTTTCCAGCTGATACCCCAAAAGCACACTTGTTTGGATTCATCTTCAAACCGTGTTTCCGAGTGCACTCCAAGGTCTTCTTCACATCTTCCAAATGGGTGTCATGACTTAGGGACTTGATTACCACATCATCAATGTAGATCTCCACAATCTTGCCGATCAACTCATGAAAAATGTAATTCATGGCTCGCTGATAGGTTGCACCAGCATTTTTCAATCCAAATGTCATGACGATCCACTCGAATAGGCCTATATGACCAGGACACCTAAAGGCCGTCTTTGAAATGTCTTCTATTGCCATGAAGATCTGATTGTATCCCGCATTGCCATCCATGAAACTGATCACCTTGTGTCCAGCGGCGGCGTCGATCAACAAATCGGCAATAGGCATCGGGTATCCATCCATCGGAGTAGCTCTGTTTAGGTCCCTGAAATCTATGCAAACCCTCATTTTTCCATTCTTCTTGTATACAGGGACGATGTTAGAAATCCACTCCGCATATCTGCATGGCCGAACGAAGTTTGCGTCAAGTAATCTTTCAACTTCCTTCTTCACATCGGCCAATACCTCATCCTTGTAGATTTTCCGGGGCGGTTGCTTATATGGTTTGAAACCAGATTTGATTGGCAACCGATGCTCGACGATAGAACGATCCAATCCAGGCATCTCCGAATAATCCCAGGCGAAGCAATCTTTGTATTCCTTGAGAAGCTTAATTAATTCTCCCTTGAAGTCCGGCTGCAAGCCTGCGCTGATGAATGTCGGCCTTGGCTTATCACCATTTCCAATGTCAACCTCTTCCAGTTTATCAGCCGACATGAATCCCCGCCCTAGCTTGCCATCGCGTCCGTCTACGGGGTTCTCCATTAAAAATTGCTATAAGAGCCGACTGCTTGAATCGGCTGTTGATCACTGCTGACAGGTTCAACAGGACCTTCCCCCCAGTCTTTGCCTGAGAAGCAATCAATACCTTGGTACTCCCAGAAAGCTGGTTCCATGTTCGCCACTCTTACGGAGTCATCTGCCTGGACGACCTCAATCTCGTCGTCCACCCACTGGATAAGCTGTTGATGCATGGTGGACGGGACGCAACAGTTGGCATGAATCCAGTCCCGCCCAAGCAGCAGGCTGTAGGCCCCCTTGCCCTCGATGACAAAGAAGGCAGTGAGCAGCGTCTTGGATCCGATCATAAAATCCACGTGAGCACACCCCTTGGTATCCGAAGGGTTCCCAGCGAAGTCGTTGAGGATTATACTCGTGGGCGTCAAATCGCTCGGGCCCATGCCAAGCTTCCTGAAGGTGGTGTATGGCATTACGTTGACTGCCGCTCCACCATCGACGAACATCTTTGTCAATGGCTTGCCATTGACGTATCCCTTTAAGTATAGCGGCTTCATATGTCGATTCTTGGCCGGCTTGTCGAAGATTGCCTGCTTGGCCAGCACCAATTGTGCCAGCATCCCCTCGGCCTGCTCATCATCTAGGGCCGCTTCCTCCTGCACAACCTGGTTAGCAGGAGCCATGAATTCGTTCGGCAGAAAGTATACCATGCATGTTGGAGCCGAACGCTTCGATCCTTCAGGTTGATCTTTGGGGCGCCACACTTGACGTGTCTGGATTCCGCCTGCCTCAACTCGCGGTTCCTCAAGCGCTGGACCCGTCTTTTCTGGCTCCTCCTCAGGCCGGGCGGGCACCATTGCCCCTTCTGCCAGACGTAGTCATCTTCATCCTCCTCTTGATCAGCCCATCTGAGGTCAGCTTGCCGCTTCCTAGGATGATCAATGACTTCAATTTTTTGGCGCCGATCCCCATTAGGTTGGATCCTTCCAATTCTCTCGTGGACGGATTGGCGATTGGCAGTCTCCTGCCTGTACTCAACATACCTGTCACTGCATTCAGGACAGTTCTTCAACGTGGGCAGCTTCAACCCCTCGTTCCAGCAATGCCTGAAGAAGGCACATCTCCAGTGTGCGCGCTCCTGCTCACGCGTGTATTGCTCCTGGTCCCTTCTGCGTGCTTCTTCCTCAGCTTCGCGCCTCTCCTCTCCGGCTCGCGCGCTCGGTAGCGCTCTTTCTCCATCCGGTGCCGCCACTTGTTGAGGAGGATGCGCGATGTCACCCCGGGCTTGGGTCCGGATGACTCCCCAATTTCGATGTGACTCCTAAGAATGCGGGGGGCTTCACCTTGCACCCGTTCCGCAGTCACTTAGCGCTCCGGGTCCATTTGCTCCACCTTGTCTAGACACCGGGCCGAGGTCAAGACCTTGACTTTTCCCTTCTCCTCGAGTACGTTATCACGTTAACGAAAAAGCCCACCATGTTCTAAGGGAAGGGGTGGCCATCCAGCTTCATTTTGTTGTCGAACTTAAGGTGACCCTCCTGGATGGCCTTCTGGATCCTCATCCTGAAGACCCTGCAATCATTTATGGAGTGTGAATCCCTGTCGTGGAAGCCACAGTAACGTTTTGCTTTAACTCCATCGGGCCGAAGCATGGAATGCCCCTCAGGAAGCCTAATTCGGCCTTCCTTCACTAAGAGCTCGAACAATTTATCAGCCTTCGTAATATCAAAATCATAAGTGCCCTTGGTCTGCCTGACCCAGCGCTGATTCATTGTCAAAGGCTCCTTCCCCCACATGATCTCTGCTGCGGCTACATCCAATTCCTCATCAGAATCCTCGAACAGATCAGCCTTGTCCAAGAACTGGTTGTAGACGTCAGCGACGTCATGCTGCTTGCCAAATTTGGCATCCTTCTTAAAGCCATACGCCTGATTGCTCATCAGTGATAGCTTCTGCGATAGCTGGCCCAGATTCTCAAACTCCATCCCGAACAACTTTTCGCGCACGGCTGGCAACATCCCGGCAACGGCCATATCAGCCAACTGGTCGTCTGGCAAGTTAAGCGAGAAGCACATGCCTTTAACCTCTCTGAATCTTCTAAGAAATTCGAGCGGCGTCTCGCTGTGCCTCTGCTTCAGGGTGGCAAGGTCGATCAACTTCTTCTCCGAGCTGCCACTGAAATAATGAGCGTGGAATTTCCGCTCTAAGTCCTTCCATCTGGCAACTGATTCAGGGGGTAGGGACAAGAACCACTGGAACGCTGGACCTGTCAGTGATGCGGGGAAGTAGCGGACCCTGAATGTCTCCTCAGCTGAGCACTCCCCGAGCTGCATGAGGTAACGAGCGATGTGCTCGACCGTGCTCGTGTCGTCTTGCCCCGAGAATTTTGTGAACTCTGTTGGCGGCTTCACCCTTGGCGGCAAGAGCACATTGTAGTACCATTCTGGAAACGGTGGCTTATAGGCGGGTCCTTGCATTTTTGGCTTGAGGCCGAACTGATTTTGCATCAATTCGGCCATTTTCCATGCCAGGGTGTCATCCTCTTGTGCGCCTGCAGCTGACGCGTATCCTGGATGCGGGAAGGCGTCAAATGCTCCGTAGTTTCCCACCTCATGATAGCCTCCGCCGTACAAGTTCCTCTGCAACCAGTTGGTCGCCGGCGCAATCCTGTGGCCGGAAGCAAGTGGGGCTCCAGGCGAGCCGAACGCTAGATCTCCATACGTAGGCTGGTACGGATTCGGCTGTTGCACGGGCCGACCCGTCTTTGCTCCGTGGCGGTGGCCGAATTGGTCGCCCCCCGCGGCTTGTAATGGGGGCTAAACTGGCTGACCCCCAGTGCCCTGCAGAGGAGGCTGGAACGCTTGACTTCCAGAACTCTGAGGAGGAGGCTGCTGTGGCTGGCTCCGTAACGGCAGTTGAGAGCTTGATTCGCCCAGCTCCACGGCCCCCCCTAGATTGGTGCCTTGCTGAACGCTTGTTCCATGCCCGGGCCAAAGACGGCCACCATCATCTGCTGAAGCGCACCGAGGAAAGCTTTGTTGTGCTTGCTAAGCATGTAGTCTGCAGATTCTTGAAATACTCGCATGCACTCCTCTTTCTCCTGCTGAGCTGTGGCATCGCTCTCCCCTGGTAGCAACACCCTGGGCATCTCGTTCTTCAAATACGGGACGCCACTTCTATTTTTCTTGAATGAGAGCAGACATTTCTGCTGAAACTGGTCCATGACATCCTGGAGTTGCTGCCGCTGCTCGGGAGAGAGATCTTCAAGGTTGACATCCATGAGGTCTCCGATTTCGGGCATCTTGAATCTATTCGGCTGTGTCCCACTGGGCGTGCCAAAAAGTGTGTTGACGCAAAAAGTGCACCTAGCGCCAACCACACAGCAAGCCGAAAAGCTGGCTTCGCACACGCAAAGAGTAGAGATGACGTGCCAGTCAATTTTTCCTGAAAATTAACAAAAGATAACATAGTTAGATACCAAAACTTGGAACTTGCCGGGTGGTACCAGACAGTTCCATATTTACGGCTCAAAAGCCACACAAGATGATGCATAGCTATGCAAAAGCTATTTGCCAAAGAATTGAAACCCTTCGGGAACTTATAAAAGGAAAAGTAATACTGCCGAATGGATGACGTAGGCATGATGGCAATCGGTCTTTGTTTGGTCAATAATGCATAAACACGATATATGACCGATCCCATAATAAAAATGTTAAATAAATGAATAAAGTAAAGCACGAACGTATACATGTAATAAACAAGAATGCATAGATCCAAAGCACTAGTCTACCGCATGTCTAGATGCTTAAAGATCCGTCGGGTACGATGCCAAAACAAATCTATCCACCGCATGATACAATTTGCATGAAATCGTACCACTTTCCACAAATAGATCTATCCACCGCATGATACAATCTAAATATGGAAAGCTAAAAGCACGTATTATTTAAAGCATGAAATGCGCACGTGTTTTACTCGTGGAGAAACATAACCGAATACGGCCGAAACAGTACCGATTCGGGTCCATGAAGAAGGAACGAACATTACCACGCGGATAAATCTATCAGGTTGAATCGAAATCTAATCCACCGGATGACTAGCTCTAAACAACAACAACAACAACAACAACAACAACTAAGCCTTTTGTCCCAAGCAAGTCGGGGTAGGCTAGATATGAAACCCAAAGGTACCAACAACATAAAGACACGTAGAAGAAGTCATGGCTCCGGAACGTTGATGGCTAGTCTCCAAGCGCCCCTATCCAAAGCTAAGTCCTTGGAGATATTCCACTCCCTAAGGTCTCTCTTAACTGACTCATCCCAGGTCAGTTTAGGTCGACCTCTAACTTTCTTCACATTGTCGTCCCGCTCTAGGACCCCACTACGCACGGAGCCTCGAAGGCCTTCGTTGGACATGTCCAAACCATCTCAACCGATGCTTGGATCGGTTTCTCCTCAATTGGCGCCACCCCGACCCCCGTCCCGAATATCATCGTTCCGTACTCTATCCCTCCTTGTGTGCCCACAAACCCAACGCAACATACGCATTTCCGCCACACTCAATTGCTGGACATGTCGCCTTTTTGTAGGCCAACACTCCGCACCGTATAACATCGCCGGGCGAATCACCGTCCTATAAAACTTACCTTTTAGCTTCGAGGCACCCTTTTGTCACGAGAGGACGCCGAGGCTTGACGCCATTTCAACCAACCGAGCCCGAAATTCTATGCCTAACATCTTCGTCGATGTCGCCATCCTTCCGTAGTAACGAACCTAAATACCGAAAAGTATCCTTCTTGGTCACCACTTGCCCATCAAGGGTGACGTCTCCCTCCTCACGCGTCGTACCGCTAAAGTCGCACCTCATGTACTCGGTCTTGGTCCTACTAAGTCTAAACCCTTTCGATTCTAACGTATGCCTCCACGGTTCTAACTTCCTATTTACCCCCGCCCTACTCTCATCAACTAGCACCACATCATCGGCAAAGAGCATACACCAGGGGATATCACCTTGAATGTCCCTTGTGACCTCATCCATCACCAAAGCAAATAGATAAGGGCTCAACGCCGACCCTTGATGTAGTCCTATTTTAATTGGGAAATCACTAGTATCGCCATCGCATGTCCGGACACACGTCACCACATCCCCGTACATATCCTTGATGAGGTTAACATACTTAGTGGGGACCTTGTGCTTCTCCGGTGCCCACCACATGACGTGTCTCGGCACTTTGTCGTATGCCTTCTCGAGGTCAATAAATACCATGTGCAAGTCCTTCTTCTCGCTCCCTATATCTCTCCATCAATTGGCGTATCAAGAAAATCGCCTCCATGGTCGACCTACCGGGCATGAACCCAAACCGATTTTGGGTCACACTCGTCCCTCTTCTTAGGCGATGCTCGATAACCCTCTCCCGCAGCTTCATCGTATGGCTCATCAACTTAATTCCACGGTAGTTCGTACAACTCGAACGTCCCCCTTGTTCTTGAAGATCGGTACTAATATGCTTCTCCTCCATTCTTTAGGCATCTTGTTTGACCGAAAAATAAGGTTAAAAAGCTTAGTTAACCAAACTACCGCTCGGCACCCGAGGCATCTCCACACCTCAATGGGGATACCATCGAGTCCCAATGCCTTGCCTCCCGTCATCCTCTTCAAGGCCTCTCGCGGTCTCCCTCTTGAATTCTCCTCACAAAGCGTCTCGTTGGTATCATCAAATGAATCATCCAACTCCGGGGTAGGATCCTCATTCTCTCCATTAAACGGCTTGTCGAAGTACTCTCTCCATCTGTCCTTGATTTCCTCATCCTTCACCGAAAGTCGATTTGTTCCGTCCTTGATGCATTTGATTTGGTTGATGTCCCTTGTCTTCCTCTCTCGGATCTTAGCCAACCTATAGATGTCCTTCTCCCCTTCCTTCGTGCCTAGCCGCCGGTAAAGGTCATCATACGCCCGACCTTTTGCTACACTCACCGCTCGCTTTGCGGCCCTCTTTGCTATTTTATATCCCTCAATGTTGGCCGTACTCTTGTCATGATGGAGGCGCTTGTAACACTCTTTCTTCTCCTTGATAGTCCTTTGCACCTCGTCATTCCACCACCAGGTGTCTTTCACTTCCCGTTTGCCTCCCTTGCTCACACCAAACACTTCCGAAGCCACCTTCCGAACACATGTTGCCATCTTTAGCCACGTGTCTTCCGCATCTTCGCCTTCCTCCCAAGGCCCCTCGACTAGCATCCTCTCCTTAAACCTTTGCGCTTCTTCTCCTCTAAGTTTCCACCACTTCGTTCTTGCAATCTTGGCCCTGTTTGTCCCGAGGACACATACCCGAAAGCGAAAATCCGCCACCACAAGCTTGTGTTGAGGGACAACACACTCCCCGGAAACACCCTACAGTCTAAGCACGCACGTCTATCCTCCCTCCTTGCAAGAATAAAGTCGATCTGGCTAGAGTGTTGACCACTACGAAAAGTCACTAGATGGGATTCCCTCTTCCTAAAGAGGGTGTTCGATATCAATAGGTCGTAGGCTAATGCGAAGTTCAGGACATCCTCCCCCTCTTGATTCCTACTACCATACCCGAACCCCCCATGCACCCGCTCCCATCCCACATTAGTCGCACCCACATGGCCGTTGAGGTCTCCTCCTATGAAGAGTTTCTCAACGACGAGCACGGTACTAACCATGCTATCCGGATCTTCCCAAAACCGCCTCTTGATGCTCTCGCTAAGACCTACCGAGGTGCATAAGCACCGATCACGTTCGAGCCGAATCACCAACTACCAACCGAACAAGGATAATCCGGTCACCTTGCCTCCCGACATCAACAACCCCATCCTTAAGGCTCCTATCGATCAAGATACCTACACCATTCCTACCCGATGTTGTCCCCGTGTACCAAAGTTTGAAGCCGCTATTCTCCACTTCTTTCGCCTTCGGCCCTTCCATTTGGTCTCCCGAACGCATAGAATATTTACCCGCCTCCTAATCGCAGCATCGACTAACTCTCTTAACTTACCCGTAAGAGACCCTACGTTCCAGCCTACCTATACGAATCCTAGTTGGGTCGACTAGCTTCCTTACCCTTCGCACCCGTCGCCCGGTGTGAAGACCCTTGCTCATTTTGCACCACACCCGGCGCCGATGTGGCGCGCCACTAAGGATGTGGCGACCCGATCTTTGCTCACTTGACACCGTGCCCGCATCACGACACGACGCGTCACGGGGGTGACGGCCCGGCCCTTGCACATTTAACACCATACCCGGGTTCCGGCATGGCGCGTCGCTAAGAGGGTTACGCCCCAACGGGATTCCTTTGGGTTTCATCTCCATAAGAGTGGCTAAGTTTTTACGTTGGCTCGCCAAGCCTACCACAACCCTCCTCCTTTATCAGGGCTTGGGACCTGCTATGTTGGGACACCTAGGCACCCCACCATAGGCGGAGTTAGGATGACTAGCTCTAAAGCAACCCAAAAACCTGCATCTACCGCATGATACCCGGTTCTTTCAAGATTTATACCAACAATGGCAAGCTTGAACCCACAACACGTAACAACCTAGGTCGATTCGGTTTCGGCTATCAGAAGGCGCAAGATCCACGTGTTAAAATATGAAATCTACCCGTATAGGGATCACAAAATAAATGAGACGATCCAAAGCCATCTAGATTGGGCAAAAGTGTTACATGAATGTAAACATAAAGTAAAAACTCGAAGTAACACAGGGTAACTTAATGAATCTATTGGATCTTGCCAAAATCCAATAGAGCCGATAACTAGCTTCAAGCTAGATCTTAGCCCACCGCATGGCTCATGACCTAACAAGAAACCCTCTTGAACCAAGCTTGAATCTACCGCATGACACGAAGCATGGTAACAAGACTACTTGCATCAGATCTAAATCCACCGCATGATACTAGACATGATACAAGGTTGCAGGTACTCACGGAGGTCGACGGATCGATTGGCCCTCTCGAAGAACTCAACGACACGACAAAAGGACTCTAGGGTTTGGCGTAAGGCCGGTGTGTATTGAAGAATGATTCTCTTTTGTTACATACATTCAGGGGTCATATTTATACCCTGTCAAATACAACTTCGAATGGATTCGTTACCAAACTTATCTCTAAGCTCGGTCGCCTATCCATCCATTCGTTCTCCCTGATTGAGCCACGTCACCATTCAATCCCGCAAAATCAGCTCTACTGTTCCTTTGCCGAACTGGAGCAGATAGCCGACCGCAGATCTCTTTGCCGAATATCTCTAAAAATATCCTTCCTTCCACCAAACGGACTCTTTATCGAACCGGACCCACAAGTCAGACTCCTTACCAAATTTTGGTGTTAACAGCCGTCAATCTCTTCTGCACGAGTTGTTGTTTCGGCCATCTGCCCTAGTTCCTTGGAAGGCTGCCAGCCGCCGGGGAAGACTCCACGACGAGCAGCCCCAGCGACTTTGATCTCTGCTCGTCGTCATCGAGTTCTATCTCGCACGCTCGCCAGTCGTTATTAGTGAGCACTTCATTGTCCATTTTTCTATTGATCCATGCCTCTCGTTCCCCATGGCCTGATCGCTTATATACTTCTCCTATGTGCCAGACCGGCAGCTTCTGCTGTCTACACATCGAGCTGTTACCCCTCTGCTGTTTTGGCAAGACAGATCTTCCGAAGCCATCCTCCAGCCATGCAAATCTACACGTGAAGCATGGTAATTAGCAATGCTCTTAGTAATGGTTTGAATAGCTTCTACTTCTATCATGATGGATAAGTTACGTATATACATGTACGTACTGCATGTGAGCAACGCAGGTCACAATCAATTCCTTTTTGCTTAGCTTATTAGGGCAGTTCCAATGGTGGAAACTAACACGGCTTCCATAGCACAAGAAATCATCTATAGAAACTACTCTCCACAGTGGTAGTGTCTTCGAGCAATAATTATTTTCTCTTTCTCTCCCCTAATTTGACCAATGAGGACCATTGCATTAACCCCATAGAAATTAGTGGTTTCTTCCCAATGGAGAATTCATGGTTTCTTGTGCATTGGTTCAAGAGTAGACATGGTTTCTCCATGAGGAAACCATTTCTATGATTTGTGCTCTCTTTCTTCATTAATTAAGGTGCCACATCATCATTTTGCTTAGTTGGCAAGCTATTTAATAGAGATAGAAACTACCATTAATGCTCCATTGGGAGTGCCCTTATTACTTTAAGGACCGACATATATACTTGAGCAATAATGATTCAGTTTTCCTTTATCTTCAAGTACGTAAGCACCATGCATGTGTTACTGAAGCAAACAAGCCATGCATCCTCGTTCAAACTTGCTCTTGCCGGTGATGACATCACGGTGACATCATGCTTATGTGGTAACTAGGACTTTTCCCTTACCAAATAATCAATACTTTCCCTACACTTCTTTTCGGTAATGTGAAACTTCATTGATCATCACTAGGCCTTGCAAATCTTTGATCTATAGAATAATTATTTATTCATCTGTAAAATCCTTGCTCACGTCAACCAATTTATCTATCATTTAATTTTTTCTTGATTATTTCTTATGGAGACATCATCTTTATGTCATATTCAATCAGTTATCTTTTTCTTATTATTAAAATTCATATCTTATTCTATTCAATTCCGATCTCAGTAATTCTTTCACTGGCATCTTCCTCCTAACTAGTTTTGTACCGTTATAGTATGTTTGTGCCGTTGTATAGTTCGTTTCACCATAACTTGTGCGTTAGCATGTGTATCACCTGTTATTTATTTTAATACTAAAGTTGCGTGCTAATCTTGACTAATATTTATTCCAATACCTTTTTCAATAAAAGTGATTAGATTCTATCCCGATTTTCATAAGCTAAGATTTAATTGGTTAATTCTTATTTATAACTAGCTTTGATAAATAAAAGATGCTTAGTGCTACATATCGTTTTCATAATAAAGTTAATGTGCTTAATGATATTATAAATGTCTTTTCAATATCAATATGCTTAGTTGAACACGCAATATAAAGTTATTCGATTAGATTTTTTTGACACGCTTTGTCCTTTTAATGTTAAATGTTAATCTCACATAACTTGTACTTAAAAATATGCAAATAAAATATGATTAGGCTTATCGTGTTTTCTTAATTAAATATAACCTGTTTTGGTAATATTCTTGCCACATTATTTTCTAATTAAAACATATGAAGCACGTAGTCTCTTGTTGTTTGATAGTAACCTTTCGATAGCTTCGACCTTAGTTTTGTTTTTATCGTTCTTTTGTCGTTGCATAACCATAGAATCGAGCTCTATCTCAATGTGATCTTTCCGGTTCTTGCTCAATCTTCTGCAACCATCTCTTTAAAACAAACCAAGCCTTTCTTCCTCTAAGCACGGTTTGTGTGCTTTAGTGATCCATCTAATCGAGCTTGTCCCTTTAGTGCATCCTTTTAAAGTTTTATTTTGATTGGCGCTTTGTTCTTAGTATGCTTGTTTGTTTGCTTTGTGTATGTTTGTCGCCGATGATTGATGCGCATAGAGTGAACGTGGTCCGAGAAGCTTTGAAGAGCAAGAGGTTGAAGAACTCTGAGCAACAACACTACTTTGGTTAAAGGCAAGTGTGCCCTTGATCTTTTGTCCTAAGAATTATACTTAATCACTCATTGCACTGTTTGCATTAAATCTTGATGGGTTCCTAAAAGGATTGTAACTAGTTTCTCTTTTACCATTGCCTTGCATAACTGGGTTGTTTAATTAATCTCGATGGTAGATCTTGCTTAGTTTGCTCAACTGGGTTGGTAATAAACAACATGGATGCTGTTTTACTTTATGTTCAAATGCGATGTGTGATGTTTAATATACAAGACCATATGTTTAATCGGAACATGGAGAACCACCCAGGAAAACAGTGCTACCAAAAGACATATGGCTATGTCTTGGCTTATTAATTAGTGAACTAGGTGTTAGGTATGCTTTACCTGATAAGGGTTGGGGGCTGGCGAGTAGTGGCGTATGGA
Organism: Cenchrus americanus; assembly: GCA_947561735.1. Lineage (NCBI taxonomy): Eukaryota > Viridiplantae > Streptophyta > Magnoliopsida > Poales > Poaceae > Cenchrus > Cenchrus americanus. The sequence continues at coordinate 199,403,403 of OX387242.1, forward strand.
CCTGCTTGGGCGTAGGTGTGGGCTTAGCTAAGACACGGTACTCGTCCGGGAGCTTTATACGTTGCACTGACCAGGTAACCTAGCGGGCAGCCTACATCTGGGGATCTTTGTAACGGCCTCGTAGCGTCCCTATGCAATCACACCTCGGTAGTGTGGTATGATGCTTGGCTGGCATCGCATGGTTGGGTTTAAAGTTCTTCGGGACTTTTACGCGGCTTGTGGGTAAAGATGTACAACCTCTGCAGAGTGTAAAACTAATCGATTAGCCGTGCTCACAGTCAAGAGCGGCCTGGATCCTCACATGATAATTGAACTTGAAGATGGACTTAAATCGTGTTCTCTAGTTATGCTTGTCATATGCCTATGGCGTATCTTATCTATCTCTTTATGATAATTGTGGGTTGGTATAAACTTATACTTTATTAGTAATCAGGTGCTGATAAAACTTGATCAACTAAAATTTCTTAAATGCTTATAGCCCAGTCCACTATAAAGCCTTTGCATTCATACCTTTTTCCACACTTGCTGAGTACGACAAGTGCTCACCCTTTCTATAAACAATGTTGCTCAGAAGGAGGAAGCTGTTGTGAAGTCTTGTGAAGATGTTGCTGTTGCTAGGCGTACGCAACCCCCAGTCGACTGTCTGTGATGTTTTGTGGTCTTCGTTTCCAGGATTAAGCGTAAATCTCTGATAATCTTTTTTTCTTATGTGATACTGTTTCTGTATTCACTTATATGTCACTATATGCATGAAACTTGATCCTGGCATGCATATAGGTATGCACTTGGTTTTCTTCGGAAAAACGGGTGTGACAGGTGGGAAATTTTGAACACCCGCGCACGGTTTGCTTGCTGACGCTGACACGTGGGCCAGCTTCATTGACGACGATGGTAAGTTTGTCACACCCGGCCCAATTTGGATGGCCCATGTGTGGCCCATGAGTGCTAGTGTGCGTGTTTAGTGCCACATTGCTAGTTGAGCAAGGGTGGAGCCAATTTATAAGCCTTTGTCCACCAGCCATACCACCCTCGGGTTAACCCTTTTACATGAAGCGAGGACGAAAGTGTAAGAAGGGTGCCATGTGTACGTGTGCTCGCCCCTACGGAAGGGCTGGGCGGTGCGGCTTTGGTGGGCAGGGTGTTACAAAGGAAGGGCTGGGCGGTGCGGCTTTGGTAGGCAGGGTGTTACAAATGGTATCAGAGCCGACCCTCGCGGTTGCGTGTACGGGTCAGTGTGTGGACATAGGGTGCATGGTGCATGTGGGCCTGGGATGGGACACATGGCATGGCATATGGGTCAGCACTGGATGTACGGTCGTGCGCTTAGAGGGAAGGTATCAGAGCCGACCCTCGCGGTTGCGCATACGGGTCAGTGTGCTGACATAGGGTGCATGGCGCGTGTGGGCCTGGGATGGGACACACGGCATGGCATATGGGTCGGCACTGGACGTACGGTCGTGCGCTAAAAGGGAAGGTTCCTGGACATTTGCTTGGGTCAGTGTGCGGACATATGCATGCGCGTGTGGGCCTGGGATGGGGCACACGGCATGGCGTATGGGTTAGCACTAGACAGGTGAGTTGGAACCGACGAGTACGTCGGGTTCTTTGAGGGGGGTGAATGTCACACCCGGCCCAATTTGGATGGCCCATGGGTGGCCCATGAGCACTAGTGCGCGTGTTTAGTGCCATATTGCTAGTTGAGCAAGGGTGGAGCCAACTTATAAGCCTTTGTCCACCAGCCATACCACCCTCGGATTAACCCTTTTACACGAAGCGAGGACGAAAGTGTAAGAAGGGTGCTATGTGTACGCGTGCTCGCCCCTACAAAATGGCTGGGCGGTGCGGCTTTGGTGGGCAGGGTGTTACATTAGTGAACCCAAATCACCTTTGTTGACAGTTGGGTCCGGGCGAGTGAGCAGCGGTTATCTTTTTATTTTGGCTGCTGATGCTGATGTGTGGGCCTGTGTCATTGGCAATGATGGTTAGTGAACCTGCATCGCCTTTGTTGGCAGTTTGCTCCAGGTGGGCAGGTAGCGGTTATCTTTTTATTTTGGTTGCTGACACTGACGCGTGGGCCAACCACTATTTTTTCGAATGAAACATGCTTCCCTAAAATATTAGAGCCCATAAAACAACACCTAAAGAATCATAAAAATACGAACAAATCGTATTTGGACATTTAGTATTTGAATAAAATATCGACAGTCACACTTGTGTGCCCAAGATTCTTAGAAACCGTTTTTACATCCCGTGTTAATGATGTAATAATTCTAATAACATCTAGCATGCTCTAAAAATCTACAAATTGATTTGGTAACATAATTTGGGCACCTAGACTTGTCTTCAAAATTTCAAATGGTTTCGATGAAGGAATAATATACTTGTGTACAAATATCTACATCTCTCACATAGTTTTTATAGAATGTTCCTTGAACATTAAAGTTTTCCACACTTTGCAACATGTTCATGTCCGAACTCATATACATTTGAAAACTTAACAAAACCTTGTGTTCACCTTAAGATTATGAAAATGCAAAGTTTCATTACAGGAGTTGTGAAAACAAATATTATTTATATGTTGTACTTACATAGAACAAGATAAGGCATATAAACATTATTTAAGAAACGGAATATACACTAAACAATGAAATTAATGAAAATACGATGATTTTAGAAAACTCTAGAAGAATAATCAAATTTAGACTAATTACGACGGAGAAATACATGTTACAAAATTTGATTGCAGATGTTGTCAGTGGCGTAGGACAGATAAATTGTTCTTCATTATCCAATAAAACAACGGAGGAAGCAAATGGCACCGCCGCCCCTGCCGTGCCTGCTTCAGCGGTTTCGACACCCAACAGGCCACCCTAGGCGTCGTCGGTGGCAAATGAGACCACAACAACCTTTGATTTGTCTCACAAACGTGACAAATCAAATCTTGTCTATCAAAAACCGATTAAAAACTAATGTCCTGATAAAATCAAATCTGCATTTAGTAATATCTAATAATTTACATTCAACATAAATAATGTACATTGATGCTTGCACCTACATCCCGATGTTCATCCTACTGACGGCGTACTCCAAGGCGACGCTGAAGTTACGCGCCCAGAGGTCGAACTCTTGAAGGATGCAACACTCGGTGCTACAGTAGTGGATGATCTTTGAGGTCTCCGTCCTATAGCGCCTACACCCCGCTGCGTAAATGCAGACGTGGAGATTTTAGACGGGCAGCAACAGAATGTCATCATTGCCGTCACCAAGCGAGTACCACCATGCAATGTTCTCACGATCCCGTTTGACGAGGTAGCGTAGCCGCCGCAGATTGTGGTTCTCCCACTGCCCATCAGGGGGCGACGGGCCACCGCTGATTTCGCGGAGCAGTGCCATGGCTTCGGGGTCCCCGGGGTTGCAACGGTACTTTAGCATCGCTAAGAAGAAAACATCTGCAACAACTTTCATAAGGTGGCATGTCATGGTCATTCATCATTAAAAATTGTTCCAATAATTGTAACTACCTATTGTTCGATTCCATTTCCATGACCACTTGGACAAGTTCTGTCTGTGTTGGCTTACCCTTCTTCCTCTTGTGAAGCTCAGTGGTAGTATCTTCAAGCATCAATTTTTCAGTATCTCCAAGCTTCATGTTAGCCTTTCTGTATTCTTCTTTCCATGATCTTACTTCCTCTTCAGCTTTTGCTATCCTGAGTGTTAGCTTATTCAGAGCAGCTTTAGTCCTACCATCCCATTCAGGATCAATCCAAACAAACGTCTGACATTGTTTTCCTTGAGGCTGCAGACACCAAGTACATATATGTTCATAAAATTGTCCACTTTCAACACTAATATCAAGAGTACAAGTACTATAAGTCTATTGAAATTTAAACAAGTTATTTTTACCTAACCACAGGTTCCATACTAACGCCCAAGGGCAGTGAAGCTTTCCCTGACATGGAGAGCATACCAATGCTGGCACTTGTTATAAGGATCCACAATGATAAGATCAGCATCAGGAGGCTCTGATGCAACGAAACCAGTAGACCGAGCCACCACCAGATGCTAGTAAAATACAAGAACCTATCAATTCATAAGATGATGCAAATCGAAGACTAATCTAACACCGATTATCTATAGTCGATCAACTTCTAACACCAATTGCAATGCAAATCTGAGTGTATGATAAAATCTAAATCTATTGTATATGGTCATCAATCCTCTAGATCCTGAAATCTAGAAATCCCCATTCCTAGGTCGATAGGGGAAAATATAGTGGCTCAAACCAGGGGACTGACATTGTCATCCCGTTTCATGAACTCGTAGCCGGGAGGAGGCGCACAAGCCACCCACTCATCACCGCTAGAATCCATCATTCGAACCACAACCCGTTGCAGATTTGCCTGTAGCAAAAGTCGAGAGTCTTTGCGAAGGTAATGAAGTGTTTCACTTGTGAATTACTGATTTATATTAAATATTCATCTGAGACAACCATAAGGAAGGTGTTTCTTATTAGCATAACACAACCAAGAAGTGGTGTAGTGGTAAGCAAAGCAGTCTTGTTCCTATAGGTCTCTAGTTCGAACCCTTTCAATGGCAAGTTATTTTTGCAACATTTCGTGACCTGGCCTCGGCTGACTTGGTGAAAATGCTTACATGTGGGACCCTGGAAAATTTTATGATGACTTGGAACACTCTAATTTCGAAAGAATGCTTTGTTGACGGTTAATAGTTGTATCAAAGTTCGTTTGTGACTTGCAAGCGGACAAGTCTCCCGTCGTAGTCAAGGGACCCTTCTTCCCTCGAGTGGTGAACCCAAGGTATCGAATCCGTGGAACAATGTGCAACGCAAGGATTCAATCTAGTAAAGCAAGGTAAGCTATCTTATGAAGGTAAGTTGCATCTAATCTACTAACTCATAAAGAAAACGAATCTAATCTAATCTACTAAAGAGGTAACAAGAGAAAGCAAGAGATAACCAATCTAGAGAATCTAGATCATGCTTATGTTGTAGCTCCAAACAAGATAGATGAAGATAGAAAAGCGAATCTCATTAAAAGCATCTTTAAATCGTGGCCTTCCCATCCGACTCCGAAAACATCCGCCTTTCGAGACCCCCGTTCGTCACAACGTATCCCTATTCATGCGGGGAGCTTAGGGCGAGTTCGATAGAACAAGTTGAAATCACTTGGCCGGTCCGGTATGCACCTCTAGCCACCGCGGCTACAAGAGCACCCTATGTAATCTATCTTAAGTATAGATCGTAGAAGAAGCAAAACCAAGAAGAAAACAAAATCATCGAGAAGGCACTTGATCGCTAGAAATCGAATTCACTTACAAACTTCACCATGAATGATTACATGAACAAGATCACCACCGGGGCCCTCCCTCGATCTTGATCCTCGCTCCGGAGCTCCGACGTGGTCTTCCATGCAAGGTTCCCACGTCGGCCGGGGAAACCCTAGACAACTAGCACGACCCTCATCTTCAAGTTGGTGTCCCTCAAGCTTCTCTCGCTCCTCGGCGGCGGAATACGAAATCTTCTCCGCGTAGCTCTCGGTCGGGGGGCTATTTATAGCCCGAGAAGCAATTAGGTCAAAGGAGAGGCCGATTGGGCCCCGAATTGGGCCGGGCCGGCCGGCCCGGGCCGACCGGCTCCGGGCCCAATTCGGCCCATCTCGTGGCCTCGCTTCGCCGGTGTTGCTTCCCACGTCTTCTAGATGTTCTCCCCTTTTGCATGTGGGCCCTTGACGTCGGTTTCTCTCCGAATTGGACTCAACTCCTTGTCTTGCAAGATTCGAGACTTTTCGGTTCGGTCCTCGGAGTTTATCATCTTCTCGGGCTTGGTCCTTGGGCTCTTGGAGTCATGTTCACTTCATTGCTTGACTTGTATCGGGCTTCAAGGTCTTGTCATGAGGTGCTTAATGAACTTATCCCGGAAGTCTTGCTTTCAACGTTAAAACCCCTGCGTAAACACATAACTCCAAAACCGACATGCACAAGTGAACTTGTTATACCACGGGGGTTAGTACCAATGAATAAGATACAAAAGTTATGCCAACATAGAAGGTAAACTCATGGCTAGGTTGACGGATTTTCACCGTCAACATCTCCCCCATGCTTAAACCTTGCTCGTCCTCGAGTAAGCCTTCGATGGATATCATCATTGCCAAACAATGTTTAAACCTTGCACTTGATCATACATGAAAAAAAAACATAATGCTCTCAAAAGTTTAATTCGTTAAAGTTCCATAACGTACTAGCCTTCACCTCTACGGAGGGTAGATTCTTATTAAGCTTATCCCACAAGTATTAACATGCTCACCAAGTTTAAATAGACCTCAGAATTTTTGAAATAAAGAACGAGATAAAGAAAAGCTAAACCAAGTTCACAAATTTAAATCATCTTGTATATTGCTCATGAACTCTCATCTCACTTGTCTCTCAAGCCTATATATTCTACTCCTTTCCCTCTCATATATATGTGGTAGGCTTTATATGGAGCTTTGGGAAAGTTTAGTCCTAACAAGATTTTATAAATGAGGTGTTGTCAAAACAAGACAAGCTTCTCATGGTCTTACCGAGACTCGTCAAAAAGGTCATTGGAAAATAATGTTGAATCAAGGAGGGGAAAGAGAAAAATACACACACTTTTAGATAAGTGGACATGTGCAAATGGCAAAGAGTGATCCCGAGGCACAAAGGAAGTCCTCGTTATCGGATTGCACATGGTTGGAAGATGAGAATGGATCTTTTTAACTTGAAGCCTTGAATGCACTTTTAGAGAGCCGGGGAGTTCACTTTACGCACATATATTTTTTTCTCTTTCTCATATTTCTCATTCTTTTCTTTCTTTCATTCATTCATTTTTTTCTTGTCATATATTCAGTCCATGACTTTCACAACGAAGTTTTGATTTTTTATACCTTGAAAGTCATGAATATCACCGGATTTTTTTTACCCAACCCTATACATCTCTTTCATCATTTTTTTTAAAATACTCCCTTTTGAACTCTAAAACTGCACCGTACCTACCTCCTCCCCCATGCTTAGACGTTGCTCGTCCTCGAGCAAAGAGGCGAAAAATAAGGTAGGTACCGGAGATATTTTTCCTTGGAGAGATACTTGAAATCTTCAACGTTGGCACCGTCTTGCGATCTTCCTTGAATTGATGATCCATCCTCAATGATAGGTTGTGGTCAAGGAGGTAATCACAAAAAGATGATATTTGGTTTAAGGGTGGATATCCGGCGAAGTTTGTGAGATCTCCAATGCGGGGATACACAATGCACGGATAAAAGGCTAGCAAAAAGATAGATACGCAAAAACGGAATGACCAGCTTCTTAGTCTCGGGCCAGAGAAATCATGGCCTGTAATAACTCACTCAAAAATAAATCTTGTACACTAAGGTTTGTGCACTCAAATATATATAAGGCTTTGGATAGGTTGAGCAACACACAAGTGATATTTATGACAAGGTTAGCGATATTTTTGAACATAAAAGACATCTTTAATCTATTCATAACTTGAGAGCACATAAAACACTATGGGTCTTTATTTTAATCATAACCTCCGCTGAAGATTGAGCTAGCATTTAGATAATTTCAGATTTGTATTTTTAAGAGAGCACTAGTTCATATATGCATAAACCAATTACAAAGATAAACAAAGCGGCAATTATAATCATATATCATCATGGCACAAACTTTGTAACTTTACCAAGGGTAAAAACTTGGTGGTGACGTTATTCATGATGAAAATAAAAACTAAGATACACACTGAAAATTAAACTAAAAACTGAAAATTAAAGCAAAGCTGAAAATACTACGCAAACATAGGTGCATACAAGCTGAAAATTAAAGAAAAGGGGGTAAAGGAAAGATAACTAAAGCTCCTCCTTTCTCTAATCTTCCGCCGGTGGTTGATATTGAAAGTCTTGGTTGTTGTACCCTTACTTGTAATAGGAATGCACCACTCCTCCTATGAATTGTCTGACGGTGCTAGGTGAAGGCGTCCAAGCACATAAGCGACGTTTGCATTTCCTTCACCCATTTAGTTGGCATTGGTTTGGATGGCTGCAATAATTTGCATGTTCCTTGCAGCGTATCCTCCAATGGTGGCTCCATTTTGTTGTGGTTGAGGAAGGTGTGCAAATGGCTCCGCAAAGGCTAAGTTGGGCACCGCAAAAATGGTGGGGGTATGGCTGCACCACTCCCCCATGCTTGCATTGGTACACCACCGTAGTAATTCGACGGCGCCGGGGTTTCTCCCAATGGTGGGACATAATTTTGTTGTGCACCTCCTTCTTGGGTCGTGGAAGATCCTTCTCCTATAATTCTTCTCCTTTATTTTTCTTCGCCGGCACAAGAAGTCCTTTCTCTAACCAATCTTCTTTCTCTCAAGAAAAAGTTTGAATCCTCAATCCGAAAGAGGCAAATTCACCTAGGCCACTTGGAAGCCTCCTCTCTCATCTTTACTCTTATTTTTTCCTTTCTTCATATATTCCTAGGGAAGTCCCGGGTAGGAGATGATTTGGGTTCCTTGCAATACCCGGTTTTAAAGAGATAGTCAACATGGAGAGGTAACAACCCGATCTCCCGAATCCGATGTTGCTCACAACACCACCGGTTGATCATAGGTGAGTAGGGTTGATTGGCTGCGAGTAAATCCAATTCAACTCCGTGTTGGTTATCTATGTCTCTCTTATTCTCCCCAAAAATCCACTTGCACAAAAGTGACACACTTGGATGATGGGGTTCCGGATAGTATTTCTTCGTTGATGGTCTCTTCCCGTGATCATACTCCAAAAGCCTTCCCATGTGCCTTTATGCACATACTTGTTCCGGAGCTCCCTTTTTGAAAATAGGGGACACTCGCCCATGGGTCTACGATACTAGAACATGCAATCGTTTCGAACATGAAAACCAATCTAATCTATCGGGGATTGTGTTGAATGGATCCAAGGAAGCATTGAGGCCCTACTCCCTTTATGGCATGGTTGCTAGCCTTAAGCATTAAAGTATTTTCAGCACAAGATGATAGATAGATAATCCAACAAAGTGTGATTACATCTCAAGATCGATTGCAACCCATGGTTGAAAGGAGATTACACCATCAAGGTGCTAGAAATAGCATCGTTGATCAAGGTTACCCTTCCGACGGTGTCTTCCTTCTTCTCCACTTGTGGGCTCCCTCCAACGGAATGAGAGACTCAGCACTCCTTCATCAAGGTTATGCGCCATGGTCATGAAAATTTCCTAGGCGAATTCCTTGTGGGTGTTTGCCGACACTCCGCTAGAGAATTGCACCGGTGTCCCGTGTGAAACCCAATATGTGGAGAGCTTGGTCGATGTCGGCGTTCGCTACAAGCCTCTACTTAAGGCGAGCGAGCTTCTTCTCCTCCTCCGTCACGATGGCATACCCCTCGGAATACCGCGGAGCATATGGAGGTGGAGCGGATGATCGTGTCAAGTGGCGAGGTTGGACGAGCGGCTCCTCCATATGTTATTGAAGTTTGGTAAACCTAATAAACGAGTTTTGTGTGGCCCTCATGCCACCAAGGAGAAGAGTGGTTCCTCCTCAGTGGTGCCGTGTCCTCCTCCATACTCCAAGGAGACTCGGAAACCGAGCGCCTCCTCGAAGAGGTTGTCGATGATGGCTTAGACGACGATGATCCCTTCTTCTTCGGTGAAAAGGCTTGTAGTTTTCTTCCATGATTGCAGCACTCTCCCTCACAAATAAATATCCGGGGTTTTCACCCGGTAACAAGGTACACAAATATTATTTTGGAGTCCGGACTTTGAGTGGATTAAGGATGTGATTTGTTGCACGAAACAAACGCGGTGGATGGCTAAGTCTAAGGTGATTCCGGCCTACAAACTAGAGCACACGAACAAAGAGTTGGATGAAAGACTTACCTCTCTCCTCCTCTTGGCTCGGTTCTTCTCTAGTGCATGCATGTTGCTTCGTGATCGCGTACACCTTCCAAACGTTCCCGTCCACTCCTTCGCTTGCACTATTGCTCCTTCCACTTGATGTTTTCGCTTTGACTCACTTCCATACTCCCTTGCCTCACATGCATCCATGATATTCCTACAAAACAAAGCCTTGGCTGCCCCCCATGCTTGTACCTTGCATGTGGTTTAAATGTGTTGGAGGGGCATCCCGTGATGTATCATGGTGCATGCATGGTTAGGTTGACTAGATTGCCTCCCTTTAAGGCTAAGCACTCCTCTAATTTCGAAATTTAAAAATATTTTTCAGAGCCATGCAAGAGCTCGAACATAATTTTAGAGAAGTTTTTAAACCATTAAAAACAAATGCAAGTCGAAAATATTTTATTTTTACGTCGATTTCGGTCTCACCGGTATAGTTTGCCTTCATTGGTTGAGAGCAAACATTTCCCGGCTTGATCATGGGGGCATAGGTTTAGGTTCTAATTTTGGCTAAATAAGAAAGATTTTGAATAAAACAAAATTAGAATAGGCTTAGAAAAATTCTAATCCTAGAGAAACCAAGGATAAAGATTTTTAGAACCAACCAAAAGCTTTGATTTCTAGGTTCACGCGAGTCCTACCACGTGCTGAATTTTATTAACACTTAAACATAAATCGTGGCTCTACTCGTGTGGTTTTAGCATGAAAAATAAGTCAACCTCAGCACCATAATGAGGGTGAAAGGTTGAGTTAAGGTTCTGAAATTATTTGGTTGAGGGTTTCTCGAAAAGAAAAGAACAATCACATAGGATGGTTCATGTAAAGGGTTTATGATCAAGCAAAATATTCAACCAAGAATTATGTCTCTAATATTATTCAACCATTCTAAGTCTAAGGTTTTGCGTAGTAAAATTCAAAACTGAATTGTATTTAAAAAGACTTGAAAAACCTGGAATCGGGTTGTCCTCCCGGTAGCTTATTCTTGACTCGACGAAACGGGTTGCCTCCCGCCTAGCGCTTCGTTTATAGTCCATGGCTAGACTTCTTCACTTGATTACTCCGGATCAACGCTCTTTGCGGGCGTTGCAATCTTGGGTACCCACTTTGGCTTAGTCAAATTTTTTTTTGGTCTTCACAAGTCGGCTTTGTCCTTTGGTCTTGACGAATGCAACAACTTCCTTGTGGCTCGGCATCTTGAACTCCGGCCCTTCGGTCGTGATCTTCATGGTCTCTAGTGTGATCCTTCATCTCTCCCGAATGAGCTTGAGTAGCCTTCGCCGTCTTGGGACCTTGGAGTTGTCTCGGATATTCTTCTTTGTTACCCATCGGGCGCCCGGCAAGTTGTCCCACTTGCGTCTAGCATCTTTATCACGATGAACTCTTCACACTCCTTGCATGTGGATCTTGCGTTGGCGGCCTTTAGGTGTTGAGCTTCTTTCTCCATCTCCATCTTCTCCATCCTCCTCTTGATTTGAACGGCCTTCCGGCGTCTTGACTTGGAGGTGGTGATTCCCTTGGAGATTTTGATGGTCCTTCGAGTTTGACTTTGAATCTTAGGGTTTCCAACCCTTTAGCTTGTGTTGCATGTCGCCTTTGCCTGTAAAGTTTTCCTGGATCATCCACAAAAAATTTTGGGTTTCTTGGAGAGGTAGCCAACCATCTCCGGTTAGGGTTAGTAATAAAACAAAAATCTAAACATAAAAACTAGGGTTAATCAAAACTAGATTAGATTGACTCTTTTTTTTCTTTTTGGGGATGATCAAACATAAGAGATGCAAAAGAAAATCAAAAGAAAAACTGAAAGATAAGCGATACTAGATCGGATCTTGATTGCTTGTTCCCCGGCAACGGCGCCGAGAAAAAGGGGCTTGTTGACGGTTAATAGTTGTATCAAAGTTCGTTTGTGACTTGCAAGCGGACAAGTCTCCCGTCGTAGTCAAGGGACCCTTCTTCCCTCGAGTGGTGAACCCAAGGTATCGAATCCGTGGAACAATGTGCAACGCAAGGATTCAATCTAGTAAAGCAAGGTAAGCTATCTTATGAAGGTAAGTTGCATCTAATCTACTAACTCATAAAGAAAACGAATCTAATCTAATCTACTAAAGAGGTAACAAGAGAAAGCAAGAGATAACCAATCTAGAGAATCTAGATCATGCTTATGTTGTAGCTCCAAACAAGATAGATGAAGATAGAAAAGCGAATCTCATTAAAAGCATCTTTAAATCGTGGCCTTCCCATCCGACTCCGAAAACATCCGCCTTTCGAGACCCCCGTTCTGTCACAACGTATCCCTATTCATGCGGGGAGCTTAGGGCGAGTTCGATAGAACAAGTTGAAATCACTTGGCCGGTCCGGTATGCACCTCTAGCCACCGCGGCTACAAGAGCACCCTATGTAATCTATCTTAAGTATAGATCGTAGAAGAAGCAAAACCAAGAAGAAAACAAAATCATCGAGAAGGCACTTGATCGCTAGAAATCGAATTCACTTACAAACTTCACCATGAATGATTACATGAACAAGATCACCACCGGGGCCCTCCCTCGATCTTGATCCTCGCTCCGAGCTCCGACGTGGTCTTCCATGCAAGGTTCCCACGTCGGCCGGGGAAACCCTAGACAACTAGCACGACCCTCATCTTCAAGTTGGTGTCCCTCAAGCTTCTCTCGCTCCTCGGCGGCGGAATACGAAATCTTCTCCGCGTAGCTCTCGGTCGGGGGGCTATTTATAGCCCGAGAAGCAATTAGGTCAAAGGAGAGGCCGATTGGGCCCCGAATTGGGCCGGGCCGGCCGGCCTGGGCCGACCGGCCCGGGCCCAATTCGGCCCATCTCGTGGCCTCGCTTCGCCCGGTGTTGCTTCCCACGTCTTCTAGATGTTCTCCCCTTTTGCATGTGGGCCCTTGACGTCGGTTTCTCTCCCGAATTGGACTCAACTCCTTGTCTTGCAAGATTCGGCACTTTTCTCGGTTCGAGTCCTCGGAGTTTATCATCTTCTCGGGCTTGGTCCTTGGGCTCTTGGAGTCATGTTCACTTCATTGCTTGACTTGTATCGGGCTTCAAGGTCTTGTCATGAGGTGCTTAATGAACTTATCCCGGAAGTCTTGCTTTCAACGTTAAAACCCTGCGTAAACACATAACTCCAAAACCGACATGCACAAGTGAACTTGTTATACCACGGGGGTTAGTACCAATGAATAAGATACAAAAGTTATGCCAACATAGAAGGTAAACTCATGGCTAGGTTGACGGATTTTCACCGTCAACATGCTTACATGTGGGACCCTACTGAATTTTATGACAACTTGGAACACTCTATTTTTAAAATATTTCGAAAGAATGCTTATATGTGATTATACTCTATTTTTAAAATAATGCTTACATGTGGGACCGTTGTTGGTTTATGACGTTTTTCAGAGCACATGTCATCATAAAATAACATAGAACAGGGAACGCCCGGCTACAGTACCAACCATAATGACGAAAATTTTTTGTCAATAAATTTGCTTAGAAGTGAAATATTATGAGATCAACCAGGAACATCATAAATCAATGATGCTAAAATGTGGATGCGTCACTAGTCAACGATTTTCTTGTAGTGATCTTCTTCTCTCCCAGGCACGGCCGGGAGGAGTGGCGGTCGCGGACTCCCTAGTGTGTGGAGCCACGGCCGAGAGCAGAGGTGGGCACCATGGCGGGTGCTAGGCCAGCGTGGGTAGGTAGAGCCAACACGCGGGAGCCCCCTGGTTCATGTTTGTGTCTTAATGTTTTTCCATTGTTGATTCTTTATTGATGTGTATGTGGTTTTTGTGTAATATTTGAGACTACTCATTGTGAATGTGGTGTGATTGTGATTCATGTGATTGTGAATGTGGTGTGATTGTGATTCTTGTGAAAGAGAAAAGTAGCAGTTATTTTTTTGTGATTGCGAGTTGTATGAGATGATGTTATATGAATGTGATGTTGAGATGAGATTAGATGAGATGAGAAAAGACCAGAAAAGAAAAGAAAAGAAAAGAAGAAAAAAGGAGCAGGCACAGGACGGAGGGAAGACGGCGAGTTGACTGAGTAAACACATTTGTATCCGGGCGAGACTCCACCTGGTACAAATGTGAGGCATTTGTACTGGGTATCTCCCCCCAGTGCAAATGCTAAACCTCATTTTTACCGGATGGTTTGTACCGGTTGGATACCAAATACAAATGAGGGTTACCAACCTGTGAAAATGAGCGTTTTTCCAGTAGTGAAATCATCAAAATGCGAAGAAAAGTAGAGACTTCGAAGAATTCTATGACATCCAAATGATATAAAAAACAAATGATCACCAAAATGATCCATCCCAACGGTGTAATAAAACTTGCGGTGATAGAGTATCACAACTAGTTTCATAATATATTAAGCAGTTGAACGCTTGAGCAAAACCAGCTTAATGAAAATACAACCGGGGCACAGATGGGTTGTTCCGATCTGAACATTTTAGTGTTTTTAATTGTTACCGAGCCCCCACACCTAGTCCCCTACCCTTCCCCTCTCCATCTGCCTCTCCATGGCCTCTTCCTTCCACAGGCCTCCCTCTCTCTCTCTCCATGTCTCCCTCCCTTCCCCCCACCATGAACTAGGCCAGAAATGATTTGTGCGTGAGGTTAAAAGGGGTTTGTGCTGGCGCGCAGAGGAACTGCTAGCAATCTTGTACCAACAGAAATGGCTGGCAGGTGCTCGCCAGAAAGCAGAGAGACCACAGTGCTGGCAGGTGACATAGGTACCCTCCAGCACAATGGATTTTAGAAAACGTCTTCAAATAAATAGCAAAAAACAATTTTTAGGGGAGGAACACCACCGTCCACTCACCTGCCTATTTTTGGCCCTAACACTCTCACATGCATCCATTTCCAGTTTTCAATCTACTGATATTATACTACACTCAGTGTAAATTACTTCTTTGAGGCTATAAACGGCTTTGTTTACGGTTGTTAAGTACCAAATTTATGGTCGTCAACTCCTGCATTTCAACATGAGAATGGCACATCAATGATAGAATAGGGGCTTAAACTAATCATTTCCACAAGTGGTGATGTCTATTCGAATGCAGGTATTTAGCATATGAAATGAGAAGAATTCATGCATATGCAATCCAAGCTATTCAGGCTCTAGCCAATGAGGGGCAGCCAAGTAGGAATCCCCTGGATCAATGACCTCATCAATCCAAGTGAAGCACTCCCAATGAATCTGGCGCAGCCACATAGACTTCACAAAGATCCATGGGCCCACAAGGGACCCAAACCACCTCAAACTACCCCGTGCATTTGGAACCACCTTTGGGACCCATAGAACAACGCCTTAGAGGAAGCACAACCGAAGTAGTGGCGGGCCTGAATCAGCCGATCTAGAGATCGGCCGAACCGATCTTCGGTCCATTTATCCTGGCCTTTCACGTATCAGCTCCTTATTGGTTTTAAGCTGTGTTCCATGGTGTTTTGGCAACATCTGGTGCTTGAGGTCACCATCTCCTTTGCCTATAAATAGAATGGGACACTACGTGAAAACTTCAAATAGGTCACGCAGCATTTGTAACGGGCACTTAACACCCGTTACATCCACCCACATCTGTAACGGTTCTTGTTTGGCGCCCGTTACCTATAAGCACGCCAGGATGACCCCGAGGTTGGCCTCCACAACACCCGTTACCAATGTGGACTTCTGGTAACGGGCTTCTTAAACGCCTGTTACATAAATTCTTTGTAACGGATGTTAAAGAGAGCATGTTACAAATGTTAAACCTATCGGCAACATGCTTGTAAAGTCCGTTACTGATCAATGCCCTATTGGTAACAGGATGCTTGAGTCTGTTACTGATCGCTGCTGTATTGGTAATGGGCTATTAAGTCCGATAATGATAATTTCGTACTAGAGACGCATGCTTGTAGGATGCGTCTCCTTTGTTGGTGACCAAATTGGATGCGTCTCATGTCTTAGGACTCGTCTCCTTTGATTGCCACCCAGGGTCTTCTCCTTTCGACACCACTCACTCTCTCTCGTAGAAGGCCACTCCAGTTCTGACAACAACACTCGCTCTCTCTCTCCTTAGAAGGTCACTCGCTCGATCTGTGTGCTCAGATGTCCCCTCCGGCCTATCCCGTTCGCCACAGCCAGCTGCGCGCGCTCTGAGGATCGTGCTTAATTTCTCTCCTTAGAAAGTCGGCGCTGCAGCAGGCCGGCCGGCCGCGTGCGCGACGGCAAAAGGGGCCAGCGGAAGTCCACCACGCTGTCATCTGCGCTGTCGTCGCGACCGCGACGCCACCTCAGATCCTCCTCCTCGGGGCCGCGCTCGCCTCGTTGAAAGGTGGAAATTAATTGCCCCCTTTTATTGAAATTCTTTAGCTGTCCTAATCCTCTTGTGTGTTATCGGTTTTAATTTTTGTTTGATGAATTATGCTCATTTTGTGTATGGAATGCAGATGGCGTCTGTTGCTCGTGCTTGGATGTACAGACAACCCCTAAGAAGATTGGGAGAATTTCTTAAGTGGGGTCAATGGCTTTCTAAATCAAGCAGAGGCGGATATGAGAAACCTTGGTGTTCAGGCAATGCTTTGCCCCTGTATAGATTGTCTCAACCAAAAGAAATTCGCACCACGACAAATCATTTTTCATCATTTGGTCACATGTGGTTTCACAAACAATTACACGTGTTGGAATAAACATGGTGAGGAAGGCCTTAATGAACTCGAAGTAGACTGCCTAAATAAAGGTGAAGTGCGCACCATGCTACCGACCATGATGAAGACCTTGATAACAGTGGACTTTTTGAGGAAAATGAACCATTATTCCCACAAAATGTGTTGAGGCATGACGATATCACTGATCAAGAAGTTAGGGGCTTCCATGATGGTGAGGTATTGCAACATGTGCACAATGTTGATCAAATGTTGCGGGATGTTGAGTTTCAACGAGTGTACACACCTTCTGAATTAGCGAGGCGGAAGCAGTTCATTTAAGATTCAAAGAAACCCCTCTATCTTGATTGCCAGAAGTACTCTCACCTTTTTGGTGATCTAAAACTTCTGCAGCTTAAGGAAAATCATGGTTGGAGCAACAAAAGTTTCAAACATCTATTGGATGTGCTTAGAGACATGCTACCTGAAGGAAACCAAATAGCAGAGTCTGTCTATGAGGCGAAGAAGATAATCTGTCCTCCGGGAATAGAGGTTGAAAAAATCCATGCATGCAAGAACAATTTTGTATTGTTTCGTGGAGACTATGCAGACCTTGACAAGTGCCCCAAGTGTGGCTATGATTGGTACAAGGGGAAAAAGGATGGTGGAGATGATAATAATGCTGATGACGAGAACGAGCCCGGCGAGATCTGAGGCAAGAAGAAAAGGCTAACAGAGGGCCTCCTGTGAGGATGGTTCGCAACATGAAAGGAGGCCCAACTCTTGCGTTGTCATGACGAAGACCGAAAGGAGCTTAATAAGAAAGATGACAAGTTTAGGCACCCTGCAGATGTAGCGCAATGGGGTAACATTAATAACCACTTTCCATGGTTTGACAATGCAAGGAGCATACGGTTTGCCATGTGCACAGATGGCGTGAACCCATTCGGTAACCAGAGCTCAACACATAGAACCTGGCTTTCTGTGCTGTCATTGTACAACCTTCCACCCTGGCTATGCAAGAAACAGAAATATATGATGCGGACAATATTGGTCTCCGGGCCAAAGCAACCTAACGACTGTATTGATGTCTACTTGAGGCCAGTAGTTGATAACTTGAAGATATTGTGGAAGCCTGGTGTGCTGGAGGTTTGGGATGAGTACAAGCATGAGGAGTTCACAATGCATGCCATGTTGTTCACCACCATCAACGACAACCCGGCTCATCGCAACCTCTCTGGCCAGAGTAAAAGGAAATGTGTAGCTTTCCCACACTGCTTGGAAGATACTTGCACAGTATGGCTAAGACATTCAAAGAAATACATATTTATGGGGCACCGTCATTTCCTCAGGAAGTAACGTCCATACCAGGCCATGGATTGTCAGTTTAATGGGGAAAAGGAGAATCGAGAGGTGCCATTGCATGTGACTGGAGATCTGGTCCACTTGAAAGTCAAGGACATCAAAACTATCGAGGAGTTACCCAAACTGACTGAAAGAAAGAAACGACATGGTGAAGAAGAAGAAGAAGAAGAAGGAATGTGGAACAAGAAATCAATTCTATGGGAGCTAGAGTATTGGCCGATGTTGGATGTGCGTCATTCGATTGACAACATGCATGTCAAAAAGAATGTGTGTGAAGCTACTTGTAGAACATTGCTACAACAGAAGTCCAAAGGAAAATATCATAAAAATGCAAGGGAGAATCTTAAAGAGCTGGGCATTAGGCCAGAGCTCTATGCAGAGGAAACAGAGACAGGGACGAACCTTCCCGTTGCTGCAACCACCTTATCAAAGGTAGAGAGAAAAGAATTCTGTCAGTTTTTTGCATGATTTGAAAGTACCTTCAGGATAATCATCAAACTGCAAGATGATAGTGTCAGTGAAGGACATGAAAATGAATTTCAACTTGATGAAATCTCATGATTGCCATGTGCCATGTGTTGATGACAGCTCTTCTTCCTGTTGCACTTAGAGGTATCAAGATAGAACTGGTTCGCGACGTGGTCACGAGCTCGTGTTTGTTCTTCAATGCAATAGAACAGAAGGTGATTGACGAGGAAAAACTATTGGACTTGGAGAGGAGGCATTTCGAGACCCTATGTCTGCTTGAAGCTACCTTCCCACCGTCATTCTTTGATCTCATGTTGCATCTAACAGCACACCTCGTGAGGGAAATCTGGTTCCTTGGCCCATCTTACCTTCATCAGATGTTTCCATATGAGAGGATCTATGGATTCCTGAAATCATTGGTACATAACCTGTTATTTTTGGAGGGAGCCATTGTTTGTGGCTATGAGACCCTCGAAGCAGTGGAGTGGGCCATGGGTTATATGGACCCACAAACCCCATTGCTGTGCTTCTCTCACGACATGAAGGTAGGCTTTCAGGTGTTGGGACCATGGGAAAAACGTCAGTCACTCCGGATGCAGATGCCTTCCAAAAGGCTCATTTCACCGTGATACAACAGCTGCACCTAATTACACCGTTTGCCAATGAACACAAACAACAATTACGTGAAAAAACCCTGACCGTGGTAGGGCTTGGCTCGCAAAGATGCACATGCAAGGTTTCAGCAGGTGGCTCTGAGATTATGTCGAGACATGCAGCAATAATGTTGTAATTACTGACGAGATAAGGAATCTAGTGTGGGGCCATTGTTCACTGTTACAAGATACGAAGGAATGGATATCAATAGATACACATTCTACACCATGGCCAAGGATAAAAAGAGCATGTATCAAAATAGTGGTGTGCGTGTACGGGCCGTCGTCGACGACAGTCATGATGATGATGACACGGACAAAGACACATATTATGGTCAAATAGAGGAGATATGGGAGCTTGATTATGTAGGATTGCAGGTAGCCTTGTTTCGGTGTAGATGGGTCACCAAGGGGAAGAGAGCTGTGAGAAAGGACAAATATGGTTATGTTAGTGTTGATCTTCGGGTCTTTGGTTACAAAAACGAACTGTTTGTCTTCACCACTGATGTTGAGCAAGTGTTCTATGTACCTGACCTTGCAAAGAAGAACTAGTCTGGTTATGCTTGGAAAAAAAGGATTGTTGGGGTTGACAATGTTGTTGAGGAGGAGGAATACAACCAGTTTGACAAAATTCCATCCTTTGACACTTCATACAAGCCTCGACTCTTGGGAACTAACAAAACACCGTACTTGTGAAGCGACCATAGTGAAAAAATCCATATACAGAAATCAAGGAGGAAAAAGCAAGCCTAATTTCTGATGAATCCTTTTTGTAATGCCGAAGGATGTGTCTATTGGTGGAAATGGAATCTTTTTTGTAATATAAAGGATGCAATGTATTTGTGGAATTTCAATCCTTTTTGTAATATATGGGATGTGGTGGAATTTGAATCCTACTTGCAATATATTCTGCCTAAGATATTATATATATTCTGTTTATATTCTGCTTCGGTTCAGTATTGGGTGTTAATATCAAAGAGACAAGGATTATCCAACCCGCGTCGCCTAAGTTACAGGTAAGAGATGAGGATTAACGAACCTGCGTCGCCTTTGGTACGGGAAAGGGACGAGGACTAACGAACCCGTGTCGCCTTTGTTATGGGCAAGATATGCGAAATCAAGAACCGATTACATCAAAAGAGACACAGATTAGCTAGCCCCCATCAGCTTGTTCTTCAAGCTTTGCAAGTGAGTAGGTAAATCATACAAAAAATTGTACTCACAGAGATAATCACACAAGCATGTCTCTTGAGATGCAAAATCACACACACATAGATTACATCAAAAGAGACATGGATTAGCCAGCCCCCGATGACTTGTTCTTCTTCATGCTTGCAAGTGAGTAGGTAAATCATACAAAAAATTGTACTGGACAGAGATAATCACACAAGCATGTCTCTTGAGATGCAAAATCACACACACACACACACACAGAGATTACAGTCATCATTGATACATCAGAAGAAGGTTACAATGCAGCCATATCTTCATGACGAGATAAGCAAAATCACACGCACAGATCGATCTTGCTCGCAGGTCGTCAATCTTGCTTCACGTGGTCATCGAACAAGCTCCATTTCTGCTGACAGCTTAGAGAATTGATTCCTGGAATGACTAAAGAGATCTTCTATCTTGCAATGAGACCACAAAGCATCCTGAACTTACACTTTTGGTTTAAAAGAGCCTTCCGTGAGTGGAGGGAGAAAGCATGGTGGTAGAAAAATAATGACGAGATATGCTCCATCCAGATTATGGCTTCTTCCTCATATTTCAAGTGAACACAAGAGAAAGATATAGAGAGGGTGGAAACATATCCCTTAAAAAATCTCTCCTCCTAGAGGAGAAGGGAAAGCAAAAAAGAAGCCCAAGCATGACGGAAAAGGTGCAGCTTGCTTTCCATCATCTTGTTCTTCCTGATGCCAGGAGGTTTTGGGCTACCTTCCCCGGACACGGCTGCGAGCAAGGGGTATGTCACAAGGATTCTTCTAGCAGCTGCGTTAGAGGGATGAGCAACCCAATTACCCATATCACAAGAATTCTTCTATCCACTGAGAGATCGAGGAGGAGGAGGAAGAGAGAAAAGAAAAAGCTTGCGCCCTACAAGATTTATTCTTTACGCAGTAGCTAGATCTAGATCTAGAGAAAAAGGAAGCAAGCAACTCGCTTTATTGTATCATAAGAAGGAACCATATAGCTAGATCTAGATCTAGAGAACAAGAAAGCAACTTGAAGTGAGGAGGACCAATAGGCGTCGGTGCCTTTTTATAGCAAAAACAAGGAAGGGATAACATCGGTTGTAAAAAATGGGAGAGGAAGGGATAAGATCAAGAGAACAAGAAACGGGAAGGTTCCCAAGACGGTCAATGGTGAAACTGTTGCGAGTCAATGGCTGAGAGCAGAGGTAGTGATTCCAATGTAGAATTAAATGATACATGGAGTAACCAAACATCATCTCCAACGCACTCACATCTTGAGTAGTCAAACTACATGAAAAAACTATCAACAATTACAAAAAAAGAGAGAGGAAGGATAAGATCAAGAGCACGGGAAACGGGAAGGTTCCCAAGATCGGTAAATGGGGAAACTGTTACTAGTCAATGGCTAAGAGAAGAGGCAGTTACTACAATGTAGAATTAAATGATACGTGGATGAACCAAACATCGTCTCCAATGGAGAATTAAAGGATACTACGCAGATCAACTAAATATCGTCTCTAATGGAGAATTAAATCATAACGCGGATTAGCCAAACGTCGTCTCCATTGCATACTTAAACCGTGTTTCGAAACAAATCTCATGTATCTTCTCCTTCCAAAACAATTAAGATACCCTGCCCCTTCATCTACATGCGAAAAACAGCAAATGCCTACTCCTCATCGTCACCATTCCCGGCTGGAGATGAATAGCATGTCAGGAAGAAGCAGGCGGCACCAGCTGTCGTCGCTGCGGGACCTCCCTCGCGACCTCCGCATTGAGATTGCAGTGCGCGTCGATGCGACCTCGGAGCGGCCCTTGGCTGACTTCCGCAGCCTACGCGGTACTTGCTTGACCATGCACGTGTGCGGCCACGTCGACGTCGGCCGGCGTTTCTCGATAGAGGCGATACAAGATGAGATTTCTTAGGTGTGGGACCCCACCGCGTACAAAGCATTCCTTGTTATGTTGACCGATCTCGGGAATCCGGAGGCTTGCTTCTTGTCATGAGGTGATACCTAGACAGATCCGCAAGGGGGCTACCCAAGTGGTTGTAGGTTGACTAATGGGGGGATCGGGACCTAAGAGCGTAGGTAGTAGTTCTTGGATGAACTCGGAACTCGGTGAGAATGGAAAGGACACAAGGGTTTAGACTGGTTCAGGCCTCCGGAGAGTAAAACCCTATGTCCAGTGTGGTGGAATATGCGTGGAAGGGAAAAGTCCCCTCGAATGGAGCTCTAGGATGCCTTATATGGCCGACGGGCTAGGGTTTCCATTCGAGGTCGGTGGACCCTCATCAGGGTCGGTTACAGATTAGGAAGGTCACCTTTCGTAATTACAAAGAGGATCCCGTGATCCTCGGACCTACTGGCAGTGCCGCCACCGTGATCTAAGGAGAATCTTGCTCCGCAAGTCGGGCAGGTCTGCCGCGATCTGGATAAGGTCGGCCAAGGTCTTACAGGGTCACCGGGGTTGCGGATAAGGTCTCCGGGCTCACTTGCAGGTCGGCAGGGCTTCTGGCAGGTCGGGTCCACTTGACAGGGACCTCCGGGACCCTAGTCGGTGGAGACCCATGGGTACCCATGTCTCACAAGCCCCCGATCGACGTGTAGGCGAAGCGGTGGAGACGAAGTCACGTCGAAGCGAAGCAAAGATGTGACGTCGATGGAGCCGCATAGGGTGCATGGGGATCAAGAAAGAAAATCCTCCTCAGTGCGTACGAAGGCGAGCGTCAAGTCTTTAGAGAGTAGGTCCAAGGGCTTGAAGTGAACATAAGGCGTTGTCGCTGCTTGAAGAACCGCTGACCTGACCGGAATCAGGTGAAGCCAATGCACCTTCAATAAAGGTCGAAACGCCAACCAAATGGAGGTCTAGCGAAGACGTGAAGGAAGCATGCTTCAAGT
Source organism: Cenchrus americanus (assembly GCA_947561735.1). Taxonomy (NCBI): domain Eukaryota; kingdom Viridiplantae; phylum Streptophyta; class Magnoliopsida; order Poales; family Poaceae; genus Cenchrus; species Cenchrus americanus. Next base: position 199,426,565 of record OX387242.1, read on the forward strand.
AGGTCGAGGCGACGTGAAGAAAAAGAGGGCGTCACAAAGACGCACTCGTAGAGTAGCCCCCGAGCAGTAAAGCGACCTAGAAGGTCGGGTTGATGCTCGACGAAGAAAAAAAATCCACAACCTACGGCCTTCCGCTTAGGAAACGATTGCTCTTCTCTTGGGAAACAGACAAAGCAACGAGAATCTTCATGCGGGAACACCACGGAACCAAGCTTGTTGTCGCCTAGCGACCCACCGGCGCACTATACCAGTACAGAGCCTGTCCCTGCATAGAGATGCCACCACCACCGCTAAAGACAAGGTCTGAAAAGGTGTCATCAGGCCTGCTGCAGACGTGCTAGTGCCTCCACTAGCAGACAAAGACCTCGCGCTCCACGTGCAAACAGTGTCCTGATAAGGCTGGTACGTCATTAATGTGTTGGATGGTGACTGGTGCTAAGCTCCACTGCTATAAATAGGTGTCCTGGACCTTTGGCTAGCCAAACCCATTGAGAATACCATGGCAACACCGCTTGATAATGTAGTCATGCCTTGGCTTTGTGTGCGTCCACCCGAGCATACAGTGGACATATCATCCCTTAAAGCTAGAAGAATGCTTGCGAAGATAGGGGAGGTCCACCAACCTTTGCGCACGTGCCCAATGAAGAATCCAGGTGCAGCATGGGGTGGTACATGCCTTGACAGGCCTTGTGAGTAGAGGCCTAATATGGTGTTGGAGGTCACTGTACTACACTGGGAGAGGTCGAAGGCGGAGTTGGTTCCATTTGGGATCTTTTGAGAGCACCCTAGCAAAAGATGGGACTCCACATGAAACCTTCTGGGGCTAGGATAGAGGTGGCTATGTGGCTGCCTCGATTCCATCTGTGGTGGAGATCTCCAAGTAGGCTCCGAAGCAAGAAGAAAGCTTGCGACGTGCTTCATCAGCCTAGGTTGCGCCACTTGCACAATGTAAGGAACATCAGGACCTTTAACATGTTTGTAACTTGTAACTTGGCCTTGTGCCAAGATCTTGAGGACCATGCGTGGTTCGAGGACCGGTGGATGGTCCCTTCCTTGTGTGATGAGTGATTGACAACGTTGTGTGGACTGATTCTTGGCTAAGTATTGCAGGTGCAGGTTGCGGCTTGACTCGTGTTGGTGCTGGTGAAGAACAAGCGTGAAAGGTCATTGCCGGTGAGGCCTCCAGGTGTGGAGAAGACAAGTAGGCTTCATTCGAGGGACCCAGTGGCCAGTGGGGTCAAGTGCGGGCCGCACGGTGGCATGAACAGCAAGATGAAGTCGTGGACGGTTTCTTGGTAGAGCCTCAAAACCAAGGTCGAGTCGGGACTACGTGGGAGCCAAGTCATGAGTGGAGATTGGTGGAGGCTACACCGAGTTCGCGGGGTTTGCAGTGGTTCACCAGAAAACCACTGGGTTACTCGGTTGAGCCACAAAACCGAGACCGAAGACTCGACGAGAAGGAGTGGCCAACCCAGGCCGGTTCAACCGCCCAGGTGGGGCGGTTAGACCGCCTGGTCTAGTCAGATTGCCCGGGCCAGTCTAACCACCCAGGGGGGCAGTCTAACCGCCCCGGTCGCTGGCGTCGAGATGCTTCGAAGCGGAGGACACGCGTCGGGATCACAAGGCTTGCGTCGAGGCTAAGCAGGTTGCGGTCGCCGGGCATCCGTCCGATGAAGAAATTCTGAAGACTTCCAAATTCACCCTTGAGGGGTTGTATCCATAGTTTTAAGTAAGGTAGTTTAGTCTTTTGGGTGCCTCCATATATACTCATTGAGTGGATGGATGGCAGCCAACTCTTGGAACCCTAGATCATTTGTTTTTCCATTTTCATTATCCTTTTCCCCTAGTTTTTCCTAGGACTAGCTTGAGAGCTTCATGTGAGATCTAGAGAGAGGGATGGACGTTTGGGTGGCAAGCTAGACCTTGTACGAACCTTCATGGTATGTATAGATGGTTCGGCGTTGTTCCTCAAGGTGGTGAAGTGTTTTTCCCGTCCTTCTTTGTGTTGATTTTCGGAGCTCTTTGTTGGCGGTGTTTTGAGGACGATTTCTTGGGGTCTTTGGTGGGTGTCACATATGAGGATCTTGTGCCTCTTTGGCCGGTGACTTTGCCCCCAAATCTCTCTTGAATCGGACTTGATTTGGTGGTTTTTCGAGTTGGGCGAGTTCTTGACCAGAGAAGCGATTTCTTCGATTCCTCTTGATTGTGAGCGTTTCGGGTCGATTCCTTTGAGGTAGAGGTTGCCCAGGAGGTAACCCAGCTATTCCCGAAGTCTTGCTGCAATCCGTGGAGAAATTCGGGAGATCGGGCAAGAGGAAGTTGAGGTTTGACCCGTGGGTTCGTTTTCTGGAAGAGGCGGTCTAACCGCCTGGATGGGCGGTCTAACCGCCCTGGGCTTTCCAGGTCAAAGTTTTGTTTTGCCGGATTTTCCTCTGTGAGTTTGTTCGCCTTGATCAGAGGAGCGTGTGGGTGAAATTTCGGGTCGTTCTCGTGCCGTTTGCTAGGTGTTCTTGGTTGGAGTTCGTTGCTGGGTACAGGAGGTTTGACCGCCCCTGGTAGCCGGTCTAACCGCCCCTAGGCCCCTGAGTGAAGTTTTGGTTTTCGCCAAGATTTCCTAGTAGCTAGCATGGCCTTGACCAGAGATCTTTGTTGGTGAAACCGTGGTGCGTTTTGGTGCTCGGAAGAGGTGTTTCGGAGGATTTCTTGGTTGCCTAGTGGAGGCGGTCTAACCGCCCCCCATACCCGGTCTAACCGCCCCCTCTGGACAGTCGGCTCCCGAGTTGTTTCCACTATCGTGGGTGCATAGGAGTTGAGGTTGCTGGTAGTGTTTGTTCCTAGGACCAGTAGCACTCCACTGGCTAAGTGGTTTTGGCAAACGGAAGGTAGAAGTGCGGAGCGTGTGATTTTGGGGTCCGACAGAGCGAGTTCATCTTGTTGGAGTTTCAATCTCCTTCGAGAAGAATTTTTATCGGCTCCCATTTACTCCCCCCTCTCTGGTCGCCTAATCGGTCCTTCAAGTGGTATCAGAGCGGGTTCGGGTCTTTGTTGACTCTAACCAGTCTAAGATCCAAGGATGGCGTATCAGGAACGGGGTTCGGGTCCTCCACACTTCGATGGCAAGAACTACCAGATGTGGAGTAAGCGTGTGGGAGCGTTCCTCCGCGGAAAGGGTCATATCCTTTGGGATGTCACGGTGGACACAGGCTATGTCCAGCCGATGGACTTCCTCGCTCCAGGATCGAGGGATAGATTCGACGCCAAAAATAAGGTGGTCGAATACTTGTTTCGTGCTTTGTGTCAGCCTGAGTTCAATCGGGTGCACACCGAGCACTTGGCTTGTAGAATTTGGACGGTGTTGATGGAGGCTCATGTTTGGAATGCCCAGGTTCAGGCACGGATGTATGCGACCTACCAGAGAGAGTACGAGAACTTCACTCATCTCCCAGTGAGTCCATCGATGCCTTGTTTCAGATGTTCACGGTTGTTGTGAACAACATGAGGGCCAATGTGGATGTGCTCCCGTACGATGATCATGATAGAGCTGTCAAGCTCTTACACTCTTTGGATCGTATGATATGGGGCGGAAAGTTTGAGGCCGTTGTGGAGTCGGAGAAGTATGACACTCTGACGGTGAACAAGCTGTTCTCGAAGCTCAAGTCGGCTGAGGTGGATAGGGGCATGTTAGCCAAGATCGAGGGCCCGACTGACTCTCATAGTCTCGCCCTTGTTGGTGGTTTGAATGGAAAGGCTAACACTAACCCATCCACCAGGATGTTCTCTTTGTCCTCCTGGATGTCTATGCCAGATGAGGAGTTCGATGTGCTTGGAGAGGACGAGCTGGCGCTCCTGACGAGGCAGTTCGAGAGGTTGCACGAGAACCGGGTGAACATGAGGAGGAACACGAGGACATGCTTCAAGTGTGGCAAGGCTGGACACTATTTTGCCGAGTGTCCGAAGGTGAACAACCACGACAAGCACAAGTTCAAGGACAAAAGGAAGAAGTCCAAGAAGAAGGATCATGGACATGGGAAGAAGACACGGTCTCGAGAGAAGATGAAGAGATCAAGAGACATCGAGTCTGATTCCGAGGACACGTCTTCAAGCTCGAGTGATGAAGACGAAGAGGATGACAAGAAGAAGAAGAAGAAGAAGAAGAAGAAGAAGAAGAAGAAGAAGAAGAAGAAGAAGAAGAAGAAGAAGAAGAAGAAGAAGAAGAAGAAGAAGAAGAAGAAGAAGAAGAAGAAGAAGAAGAAGAAGAAGAAGAAGAAGAAGAAGAAGAAGAAGAAGAAGAAGAAGAACCTCAGCAAGTATCTCAACGGACTTTGTGCGACGAGCCTAAGCCTCAAGGACGACTTCTGTGGCACGGCTCGCAGTTCGAGCAGCAAGAGAAGCCAGAAGGACGCCTCGGACTTGGATTCCGAGGATGAGGTATGTGATGAGCTCTCTTCTTTGCGCAAGGAGAATGAGGAGTTGGTTGACTTTCTTTATAATCGCGATCACATGCTTAGAGAGGCTAAGAAGCTTAGGAAGGAGCTTAGATCTTTGCTCGAGGATGCTAGGACTAGAGTGGCTGAGCTAGAGACACAGGTTCTTGATAGCAAGTTTGAAATTGATTCTCTTAAGGCTAGCCCTGTTGTCTCTGATGAGAATGATTGTGCTGATTGCTCTGCTTTCCTAGCTGACTTGACTGATCTTAGGGAGAAGTATGCCTCCAAGTGTCAGGAACTAGATGTGCTTAGGGTTGAGTTGGCTAAGCTACAATCTAGACCCACTTTGCTTGGTGCTTTCACTTCTTGCCCTGGTTTGCATGAGAAAATTGTTGAGCTTCGTTCTCGCATTGTTTCGCTTGAGGCTGATTTGAAAGTACCTATTCCTACTTCTTGTTCTACATGTGAGTTGCATGCTATGAAGAACTTGGATCTTGCGAAATGTGTTGGTCGCTTGCAAGATGAGAATGATAAGTTGCGTGAAGCGCTGAGTTGGTTGTCGAGTCAAGAACTTCAGCTTGGTATGATGATTGCTAGCTGTAAGCGCTTTGATGGTTGGACTTTGGGATTGGATAAGGTTGATGAGGGAAGTGGTGAGAGAGAAGGGAAATTTGGGAATGTTTCAGTTCCACCACAACCCACACCCAAAGACAAGTTTGCATCCAAGCCAAACCAACCAAGAGAAAAACCGAGTTAGAAGGCAAGTGAAAAGCCTAGTGAGAAACTAAGTGAGAAGCATTGTGAAGAGCCTCACCCCAAGCCTAAGACCAAACCAATCCTTTTCCATTGTGAGTTTTGTGGAAAGGATGGTCACAAGAGAGAGTTTTGCTATAAAAGAAAGGGACATGCGAGAATGGCTAAGGAGTGGGCGAACAAGGACATGTACCACCCTTCTCATGGTGTGCCTGAGCCTCGTATGCCACTGCCTAAGGGAAAGGGCTTTGTGCGTAAGGATCCGGCATGGGGAGATGAGAGATCTCGTAGCCGCGGTGGTGGTCTGGAGAGGGCGGTCAGACCGGCCAGGCATGGCGGTCAGACCGTCTCGGCCCAGGGAAGGGCGGTCAGACCGGCCTAGCTAGGCGGTCAGACCGGCCCTCCCCAGATTTCTGGGCAGTTTGGTTTCCGAGGTCGTGATGCTGGTGGTTTCAGTTCCCTTGGTCATGGTGCAGATGGTAGACACTCTAAGTCTGGTGGTGTTGAGTTTGCTGGACGTTCTCCACCTCGTGATCGATACGAGTTTGGGAGAGGTCGCAGCTTTGAGTCTCAGAGGGGCTACGGACCATGCTTTCCTTTTCGTGGTACTCGTACTCCTCCAGTGAAACGAGAGTGGTTTTCCCATGGTGGTTCTAGGTTTGATAGGTTTGACAGGATGGATCGCAGTTTTGATAGGCGCGGTAGGATGGATGTTGCTAACCCTACTTTCAAGGAAATGGCCCGACACTGGTTTGCCACTTTTGGAACTAACCCCAGTGTTGAGTCGTTTGCTCGCTCTCGCTCTTGGTTTTGAGTTGCATGTGGGAGGCCCGGAGAACATTTGGTTGATATCGGGGGTGGTTCTCCGGCCTCATACCCCGGTGATGACATGGAGGTACATCACTTTCGGGGTTGGTGGACAAGGATAAGTGACTTTTGAAGAAATGATAAAGGTAAGTGAATTTGTGACCTTCAAGTGTGCGGCCTTGGTCAAGCCACTTGGTTCATTTTGCTCTTTGCCCTATCTCATGTGTGGAAGGTGAGCTTTGTATGCTTTTTGGCCTTAATGCATGAGTGTTTAGGGGGACCTTGTGAGTTTTGTGCTCCTTTGCTCTTTTGCCGGTGGTGTCGAGCCCTTTTTGCCTTCTCTCGCGGAGCCTGTGGTTTGTGAGTTTTGTGAGGGAGCTCCTTTGTAGCATATGTATAGCTTTCCTATATGCATTTCTTGCATTTGGCATAGCATATGTAACATGATGTATAGGCATCTTTGAATCTTAGATTGCATGCATTTTGTATCATATGCATTGGATAGGAAAAGCTTCTCCTATATACATTGTTCACCATGGGTTGCTATATATGTCTTTGTGAGCTTGTTTGGTATGCTATGGTTAGTTTGGCTTAGCTCTTGATGATCTTGATGAATAATCCATGGTTGATGGCTATGTTTTTTGAAAAATGTCACATATATGCTCTCTCATGTGTAAATGCCTTTATATGATCTTGACATGTTTTAGTGGCTCGGTTATGCTTAATTTGTGGTTGGATAGCTAGTTTATTGATCATATGGGTCCAAAGGCTCATTTGCCATCATGAATGTTTAGCCCTCTTGCTTTATCTTGTGGAGGGGCATAAGTTCCTTTTCGTCGCAAAGACATTTTATGTACCAATTATGAATCTGAAAATGAAATGTAAAATGCTTGGAAAATGTGCTCCCATGTCATATGTGCTGAAATTAATTTGCTTTGGGTGCTAAACCGTTGCATGATGCCTACCAATGAGAAGTCTCATATATAGAAGTAGGCACATGGTTCGGTGGCTTTGACATGACATGAGGTGCTTGTGGGTGTTTGTGATGGTCTTATGACCAGAATGGCTGTCCTAGCATGAAGTTTGTGTGGCTTTGCCATTTTGACATGTTTTGCTCATGTTTAGGTTTTTGCTTATGAGAGAGTAACTTTTGGCAAAATTACTCAAATCCTTTTTAGCCTTGTCCAATGGTTGTGAAACTTGGTGATCACGTAGTTAAGGTCATTACGAACCTGTAGAGTATCTAACTTGCTCATTTGGACTTGTGTAGCCTCTTGTGATGAATTTTGTATATTTGAGAAGCTATATGTTGAAACTTTTCGCATTTTACCTTGATTCGTGCATTGTCAACAAGGGGGAGAAGTTTGTGCATGCTTTGGGCACCTGGGTGTGTTTGGAAGGTGTTCCAATTGGTTCGGGCAAATATTGAGCAGTTTGGTGCAGGGTCGGTCTCTTGGGGCGGTTAGCCCCCAGGCGGTCAGTTGTTGTGCAGGCGGTCTAACGGGCCTGTGAAGGCGATCTAACCGCCCTGGGATGAGTGAGTAGATTTTTGCTCTTTGCTACTTTCCCGTGTTGCATTGCTGCATTGGTTCCAGGGGAGTGTGCTTTGGCTCAGGGGGAGCTTGCATATGTGCAGGGGCAGCTCTTTGTGGTGTTCGAGCTTTGGTTCGGTGGTTTGTGCTCTTTGTTTGAGCATGGTTTTGTCTCGGATGTGTCGAGTCGTTGTCCTTGCCTAAGGGGTCCGAGACTTGTCTTCTTCAAGTGATCTTGCTCTTCGCCTTTTTTTGGCTTTCGGTCGCTTGTTGAGGTTTCTTTACTTTTGTTTCTTTTCTTTTTCTTTTCTCTCATGTTACATCATGTGGGTGTTGTCAATGCACTCATCAAGGGGGAGATTGAGGACCATGCGTGGTTCGAGGACCGGTGGATGGTCACTTCATTGTGTGATGAGTGATTGACAACATTGTGTGGACTGATTCTTGGCTAAGTATTGCAGGTGTAGGTTGCGGCTTGACTCGTGTTGGTGCAGGTGAAGAACAAGCGTGAAAGGTCGTTGCCGGTGAGGCCTCCAGGTGTGGAGAAGACAAGTAGGCTTCGTTCGAGGGACCCGGTAGCCAGTGGGGTCAAGTGCGGGCCGCACAGTGGCATGAACAGCAAGATGAAGTCGTGGACAGTTTCTTGGTAGAGACTCAAAACCAAGGTCGAGCCGGGACTACGTGGGAGCCAAGTCATAAGTGGAGATTGGCGGAGGCTACACCAAGTTCGCGGGGTTTGCAGTGGTTCACCAGAAAACCACTGGGTTACTCGGTTGAGCCACAAAACCGAGGCCGAAGACTCGACGAGGAGAAGTGGCCAACCCAGGCCGGTTCAACCGCCAAGGTGGGGCGGTCAGACCGCTTGGGCCGGTCAGATTGCCCGGGCCGGTCTAACCGCCCAGGGGGGCGGTCTGACCGCCCTGGTCGCTGGCGCCGAGATGCTTCAAAGCGGAGGACACGCGTAGGGATCGCAAGGCTTGCGTCGAGGCTAAGCAGGTTGCGGTCGCCGGGCATCCGTCCGATGAAGAAATTCTGAAGACTTCCAAATTCGCCCTTGAGGGGCTTGTATCCCTAGTTTTATGTAAGGGTAGTTTTGTCTTTTGGGTGCTTCCATATATACTCATTGAGTGGATGGATGGCAGCCAACTCTTGGAACCCTAGCTCATTTGTTTTTCCATTTTCATTCTCCTTTTTCCCTAGTTTTTCCTAGGACTAGCTTGAAAGCTTCATGTGAGATCTAGAGAGAGGGATGGATGTTTGGGTGGCAAGCTAGACCTTGTACGAACCTTCATGGTATGTATAGATGGTTCGGCGTTGTTCCTCAAGGTGGTGAAGTGTTTTTCCCGTCCTTCTTTGTGTTGATTTTCGGAGCTCTTTGTTGGTGGTGTTTTGAGGACAATTTCTTGTGGTCTTTGGTGGGTGTCACGTATGAAGATCTTGTGCCTCTTTGGCTGGTGACTTTGCCCCCAAATCTCTCTTGAATTGGACTCGATTTGGTGGTTTTTGAGTTGGGCGAGTTCTTGACCTAGAGAAGCGATTTCTCTGATTCCTCTTGATTGTGAGCGTTTCGGGTCGATTCCTTTGAGGTAGAGGTTGCCCAAGAGGTAACCCAGCTAATCCCGAAGTCTTGCTGCAATCCGTAGAGTGATTCGGGAGATCGGGCGTGAGGAAGTTGAGGTTTGACCCGCGGGTTCGTTTTCTGGAAGGGGCGGTCTAACCGCCTGGAGGGGGCGGTCTAACCGCCCTGGGCTTTCCAGGATAAAGTTTTGTTTTGCCGGATTTTCCTCTGTGAGTTTGTTCGCCTTGATCAGAGGAGCGTCTAGGTGAAATTTAGGGTCGTTCTCGTGCCGTTTGCTAGGTGTTCTTGGTTGGAGTTCGTTGCTGGGTACAGGAGGTTTGACCGCCCCTGTTAGCCAGTCTAACCGCCCCTAGGCCCCTGGGTGAAGTTTTGGTTTTCGCCAAGATTTCCTTGTAGCTAGCATGGCCTTGACCAGAGATCTTTGTTGGTGAAACCGTGGTGTGTTTTGGTGCTCGTAAGAGGTGTTTCGGAGGATTTCTTGGTTGCCTGGTGGAGGCAGTCTAACCGCCCCCCTCTGGACAGTCGGCTCCCGAGTTGTTTCCGCTGTCGTGGGTGTGTAGGAGTTGAGGTTGCTGTAGTGTTTGTTCCTAGGACCAGCAGCACTCCAGTGGCTAAGTGGTTTTGGCAAACGGAAAGTAGAAGTGCGGAGCATGTGATTTTGGGGTCCGACCGAGCGAGTTCATCTTGTTGGAGTTTCAATCTCCTTCAAGAAGAATTTTTATCGGCTCCCATTCACTCCCCCCCCCTCTTTGGTCGCCTAATCGGTCCTTCTGGTCTTTTGTAGCTTTCGAAGCTTTTATGCACACGTGCTGAATACTGACGAATGTGCGTCGATTACTGTGACTGGGGCACCCAAGACAGCAATGGCATGGCCAAGGTCTCAATGCTGCCATGGCGATACGCCGACCTTAAGAAGGTCATAACATCCGACGTAGGGGTCCGTGCCGACCTGGGTTGACACGGCCGCTTGCGCAGTGGCGCCGTGCAGGGACGTCAACACTGAGGTGTAAAGGTAGATATCGACCTAACAGGCGTCAAGGCCGCAACGTGGCGCTGTAAATAGGACCACAGAGGTCGTCAACGGGCAGTATAGCCATTAAGCACAGGGCCGTTGATATGGGGGCCGCTGTAGGTTGCAGAGACCTAGAAGGCATGTAGGCAACTGGGCCTAAGGGGTGTGAGGTAAACCCTGTTGAGAGGAGGTCAAGACGACCTCAAGACCGCTATGCGACCTGGAACAGGGTGTCAGTAGGTCGCTGGCGGCCTTGAATGCAAAGTTGGGATTTCTGATGTTGGGGGCTTAAAGTAGGGCATAACAAGTCTACGTCAGCCGAAACGTCACGTGGAGGCTGACGAACGCAGATTCCCGCACGGAACTAGCCGTTACTACCAAGTAGCCGTTAGGCCCAAGGTAGCCGTTGGGAAACAAATCCATTGAGGGTGCTAGTCCATTGGGTCGCCATGAACCGCGCCGGATAGACCTCGAGGCCCAGCCGCCTGTTGTGACGCTGGATCCCAATATATGGCCGACCCGCGGCCCAGGGGCCTCCACTTTCTTCCATTTCCCCTCAAATCGAGGGTTTCCGCCGCCACGCAGTGCATAAAGACCACAGTAGTGCCGCCGAGCTTAGGTCTTTCACTGCCGCGCCAGCGCATGCGAACCAAGTCGCTGGTGACCTTTAGATCTAAGTGCACCGGCTTCGAAGAGAGCAAGATGGAGAAGGTGGCTATCCTAGATCCAAGCACCGTCTGGGAGACGTCCACGGTGACTAAAGAGCAGATTCAGTCGCTGGTGGACCGCGGGCTGCTGAGGCCCAAGGAGCAGGTCGGTTGGAGGCCGACATCAGGAGTGGAGTTCCCGACGGAGGGAACCAGCGAGACCGTCGACTTCCTCGCGCACATCGAGCGCGGGTTCGGCGTCCCGTTGGGTGACTTCCTGCGCGGGCTCCTTCACTTCTACCGCATCGAGCTGTTGCACCTGGCGCCCAACTCGATCATGATCATCTCCACCTTTGTCCACCTCTGTGAGGCCTACCTCGGCATCGCGCCCCACTTCCACCTCTAGCGCCATTTCTTCGAGCTGAAGAAGATGGGCAAAGGCGTTGTCGTCAGCAGCGTCGGCTTCATGTTACGTCGGAACATAAAGTCGGAGTACATCGACCTGACGCTCCCCGACAACACCACCGGCTGGAAGCAGGGGTGGTTCTACCTCGACAACCTTGCGTCTGCGCTGAGGGAGAGAACAGGGCAGGTCCTGGTCCCGGGCCCGAAATGGACCAACCAGCTGGCGACGCGAGACACCAAGAGCTCAAGCCCTTGCTGGAGGACCAGGAGCAGCTCAAGGCGGAGGGGCTGACTGGCGCCGCAGTGGACATCAGCTTCTGTCGCCACCTCATCCAGCCTCTCCAGGACCGGGCCCATCTGGCCTTCGAGTACTAGGGAAAGACCGATCCCACGCGAGTCGCATAGCGCAAGGTCTCCAAGGCGGAAATGATGGCTCGTGCGAAGAACATCTTCGGCGGGCGGATCAGCAACAAGGAGTGCCCCAAGGCACTGGGGGTGTATAGCCCTGCCGACCCGGTGAGTCTTCGACCTTGTAGTTTTAAGGTCTATGCGAGTGCACGTCTTGGGTGTTGGTTCTAATTGAATGTCTACATCTTGTGTTGCCGCACCGCGAGGGCATCTACTAGTGTCCGGCACCACTGCGCGACGAGGACCAGCGTAGCTACAAGGTCCGACGTGGTGGATGTGCAGGTGGTGTCGGCTCCCCTCATCGACGAGTACGTCTCTGACTCAACGGTGGGGAGTGACAACAAGGCTCCCGCTTCGTCTCGTAGGGTGCCATCCAAAGTCGTTGCGCCGCGACGCACGTGGCAGACCGCCGGGAAGATACCCACCTCCCAAGCCGCGACCTAGGTCGCGGAGGTGAAGAAGAGGAGGGGGAAGCGGACCAGGTCCGTGGTGTCAGCGAGCACTCGTCGTAGTAGTGAGTTCTGGACTTTACATGCATTTGGACTCGTGATTGTGGACTTATGTTGCATTTGTGGACTTATGGACTTTAAACTGTCTGTGATGCTTATGTGAACTTATGGGATGGCTATGGTGATATTTGAACTGCATGTGATGGTTATGGTGATATTTTAAGCTGCCTGTGATATTTTAAGCTGCAATTGGGGATAGCCTTTACGCCGTGAGAGAAGGCCGCGATTAACAGCAACCAGAGGCTCTGTGCTGTGAGCTGAATGGCCGGCTCACGGCAACCACATGATGTCACCTCACCTGGGAAGCTGCCACGTGTGGACTCTGTGCCGTGAGTAGAGGAGCGGCTCACGGCAATCAACTGCTCTATGCTGTGAGCTGGACGGTCGGCTCACGGCAACCATGTGACATCACCACACCTGGGAAGCTGCCACATGTTGACTTTGTGCAGTGTGCAGAGGTGCGGCTCATGACAACCACCTTCTCTGTGTCGTGAGCTGGATGTGCGGCTCACGGCAAACATGTGACGTCACCTCACTTGGGAAACTGCCACATGTGGGACCTTTGCCGTGAGCTCGCTGTCAAGCTCACGGCACAATGAACCGTTAAGATGCCTCCCGTGAGCCCTGTTAAGTACCTTTGCCGTGAGCTATTGACCACTCACGACACACATTTGTCGTGAGTCAACCGTCTGGCTCACGGCAACTAGGCTATTTGCCGACAGAACTGTGTCGTGAGCCCTTTGCCGGTAGCAACTCACGGCAAAGGGGTTGTCGTCTGTAGACCGTCCTTTGCCGTGAGGAACAGGCTCACGGCAACTAGGCTGATTCCGGTAGTGTGTAGTCCAATGGTAGGACGGTCCAGCGGGACGCTACCCACCAGGGTTCAAATCCTGGTGCTCGCACCTTTTCCTGGATTTATTTCGGGATTTTCCGGCGTTATGTGTTAAGTGGTAAGCGACGTTCCCGTCGACGATGAGATGCCAGTGGTGACTTCAAGAATCTCCAGATCTGTCGATGCTCAGTCCTTCGAAGGTGCTCATAGGGGTAAGGTTTGCGTACGTGTATTCATATGGGTGAGTGTATATGCGTGTTGTGAGCGTCTGCGTTGTAATGTGTAATTCTCAAAAAATATCATAACTAGGTGATTTCCCGCGTGTTGTTGCTGGATTTGAGAGAGTTTTTATATATATATAAAGTATGAACCAATGTGCATGTTTAATTGCTTGTGCAAACAAGATTATACATGGAAATATATTTACTATTTTAGAGAAAACGCCTTTTTAATAATCCATTGATCCTTTATGTATGTAATTAGTCACAAAAACGATAGAAGATATAGATATATGATGACGTGTATAGCTGGTATGTTAAGAGATATATACACAATTAATGATTATTAGTGGAGTGCATCTATATTATATAGATTTGAAGCTACGTACCTCTTAAGAGTCTGAGAATGGCAAAGGTTCGTGTAGTGTGTAGTCACGGAAAAATCGAGGATCCTAGATATACACTAGGTAATTCCCTGCGCGTTGCTGCGGGATTTAAGAACTTTAATCCAGATTTGACACAAGGTGATAGGGTATAAATTGGAATTTTCAGGTTACAAATACCCCCGCCACTCTTCATCCCCTCGCCTGCCCTTAGTAGTAGTTGTTGTTGTCCCTTGAGCGTGACCATACGTTCTCCTTAGCTTGTGCTCCACTTCGCACCGCTACTACCTCATGGTGGTGCCATGTCCCCGCAGCCTGCTCGTCATCCCCGCCCCTCTGACATTACAACCACGTTCGCCTATGGAAAAGCACCTAGTAGATGGGCATGATGAACTGGCGAATGGAAATGTCTTGGAACCTTGTATTGCTTCTGCAGCTTATAAAAAGCAAACGACTCCTGGTGATGCAATGTCTTAGTGTTCGTTTACTAATTGCTTTTAAGTGACAATATATGGAGCATGTAGTAGTTGTTTATTAGTCACTTGTTAGTGGCACGTACGTTTGGAAGAGTTAAGTTGCAACCTTTGGAGCATACAGTGGCCGTTTATCAATTGCTTCTAAATGGCTTGATCTGATTTCAATTGAAAGTGCCGATTGGAGGCTTTTGATCTGCTAGTTGGTGACGTGGCTCGCCGAGGACTGAGAGAAATCCTATAGTAGGGTGCTCTTGTATAGTTTTGTATGATTAGGTGGTACAACTGTTTTCTTAACAACAAACATATATATTAAGCTTAAGTAGCCAAATTACGCCAAGGTCCTCTGAGAAAACTGATATTACATAAAGATCCACATACCAGAGAAGGCAACAACAACTTGGAAGTGTTCGACAATGGAGTCCTTGCTGGCGAGGCCGCAGTGGCGCCAAATGTGTTTACAACCGGATGGAAGGCCGCTCGATTCAGTGGTTGTTGGAGGGGCGACTTGGCCGGTAAGGGAAACCCCACCGGGCGACCGAAACATTGGTAGATTCGCTGTCGCTAGAGGTAGAAGAAGAGTCACCAGTTCCATGCCCAGATGAAGGCGGAGGTGTCGGAACAACCTTCAAAGAACTATTGTTGTGCAGCCGCAAAACATTGGTGGAGGCGTCGGGATGTCTCTGAGGTGTTCAACAACCATAAGATCGCCACAGAAGGCCAACACAGCGGAACAACCATCAAAGAGAAGAAAATCAAATCAACACCCAAAAAACGGCAGAGATGTAGTTGCGGATCTAGCAAAGGTTAAAGGCAGGCTGCAAAGCTTGTTGAGGCGGATCTTGAAGGGGAAGGCAGAGATGGAGGTGGAAGGAGGCGTGCATCACTGTGTTCAACAGCGAGTTCACCACCAAGAAGGGGCAGGGGCGCTAGAACAACCGCTGATGTACAAGAATTCATCCTCAACTCCAGCCAGAGGAGAGGCGGCAGCAGGGGAGCTCCAACATCAGAGGACGGGAGGGGGTAGAAAGGGATCTAGTGGGGTGTGAATTTATTGAAATTGCACTAACTTGAATCACAACGACGACGATAATGAGGCCATGGAAGACGGCAATGGCAGAGCCCAGACAACTGCTACTACAAAGGGAGAAAACCGTAAAGACAACTAAGGAAAAAACGAAACTACTACTAATCAATGCAGGAACACAAGATCTATAAGTTGGGGGGCTCCGTGCCCCTCTCGCCGTTCAGCTCCACGTCATACCCTGCAATGGTCACTTGGTCATTCTGCAATGACTTCAAAGCAACCTCGAATTCAACATCAAGGTCCCGACGAGATCCTTTCTCATAAGCCAGCTTTTGAGATATAGCATACTCACTGTCAGTAGCTTCTTTCATCGCACGCTTGAGCTCTAGGCCCCCAGCCTCAACCTCTCTAAGAGACACCTTCAAGTCTCGGACCTTCTCCCTGGTATTCTTCAGGTCGTTATTAAGCTCCTCCTCACGATTGTGGAAGCCTACGAGACATCAAGATTAGCATTTCACAAAAAAGACCTCTATACTGCTGGAGCAAGATTATCAACACGAAACTTCGACCTTACCAATGGCTAAAGCATTGAATTGTGCAGTAGCCTCTTTGGCCTTGCACTTCTCCTCGGCGAGCTCGTCCTCGAGCTTCTTCTTCTCGGCAGCCGCCGCCTCTCAGACCTGTTTGAGCTCCTGCTCAAGCTTAGTGATCCGCTGATCCTTCGCCGCCACATTCTTCAGCAGGTCAGCCCGGCTCTTAGCCAGGTCAACCAGACTGTCAACAAAACAACAAGCTCGTCAGCAACACTTCAATAAATACGTCGTCAGGAAGTACATCGTAAGTAAACCTACCGTCAACGCGTGGTTGATCGTCACAATGCTGGTCTGCAAGGCCTGCATATCCTCGTTGTCATCGAAGATATCATCCTGCCAAGGAGTGTCATTCTAGTCAATTTCTCGTCGCGGCAACCTCGGGCTTGTCGGAGATGAGTTAGGTACCTGTACACCGGACGTCCCCGGACCTCCTGGCGCCTGGCCAATCTGAGCCTGGTCCTTGACCAGGTCGTCGTCATCCCCAGCAGGCCTTGCGCTGATGGGGTCCACATCAATGATACGCGGAGAAGCCGGCATTCCGACATCCCCCACAACACCTCCAGCTCCCGCGTCACTAGTGCGCAGGGGACTACCCATCCTCGAGTTCGCCGCTGGCGGCGGAGTTGTCCTCCTTTCAACCGCAGCTGGTGGAGGGGTGGCCGTCCCCGCATCGTCAACCAACGAGTCCACCACTCTGACTTGAGGCCTGACCTCAAGCAGAACATTACAGCCCCAACCGGCCCCGACCTCTTGCCGGTGCTTTTCACACAGGACAGATGCCTCCACAACAAGAAGTGAGGCAATATCCCCAGATACACCTCACAAAAATGAATGGAGGTCAAAACTATAGTGATGGAGTTGGGGACAAGGTGTACCAACTCCAACTTGTAGTAGTAGAGCAGACTGCGGAAGAAATCCCCCACAGGGAGGTTGAAGCCGCGCTCGAAGTATGATGCCCAGACGACCTGCTCCTTCACGTCCTCGGTCGGAAACTCCTCCCCAGCCGCTGCCCTCCACTCCACCTCCACCTTCGACTGTAGTAGACCGCGGTCCACCAAGGCCTGGATCTTGGCCTCGGTCATTGTCGACCGGACCCACACATTGTGCGGGTCCGGGATGGAAGCTGCCTCCGCCGCCATTTCGCCGCTAGGGTTTGGATTGGATCTAATGGTGCGCAAGGTTTCGATGCGCATGTGCGTTGGTGCGCGGCGCGGAGCGGTGGTGCTAATGCGTGGGTGGCCGGAGCTATAGGTTGGATGGATGCGTGTGCAAGGGAAGTGGCCGCAAAGCTGCGGGGAAGCTACGGTGGCAACAGTGAGAGCGACAGGAGGAAGAAGAAGGGCGAATGGGGTCAACCCCGACCCGAGCCGGTCTATTTATAGGGGGGTCTACTGGATCTGCCTGTTGCGGTTCCTTCCACCGTACAACGTGCTACAATGTCTCTATCCCAATAATCTCGTGAGAAGATTGTGTCGGATTCATTGTCAACATACCACGCCACGACCTAAATTCTAAGTTTAGGTCGTCAGCTGCACACAAAGCATCATCAGGTCACCCTGATGGCAAACAAGATTGACAAGCCCCCACTTCACATTAATTTAGGTCTTTGACAACCAGTTTGTCAAAACGACCATGTACATGATAGACGAGAGTGAACATTACATGGACCGCCTGAAGGTACACAAGTCGTCTGCGACCTCACTAGATCCAGAACCTGACACAAAACATAAACATACTACAAAGCTGGGTCACCCAGAGCAGTCATCACGACCTACTTTGAAGCAGAGCACGTCACGAGACTTCTCCTAGCACCAAGACCTTGATGGCGGCCTTGCGAGAGCCAGCTGTCGGACAGCACGCAACCTAAGGCATGCTCGGCCTAGACTATTGGAATGCAGGTAGGAGCTTGCTCTTCGGCACGGGATTCCAAGCCCCAGTGAGCACCCGATGCTCACCAGCAACAACCCGCTGCACCTCCAGCTGGTACACCATCACCTCCAAACTCTACCTGGTACCAAGCAGAGGCAGGGTACAGAGAATGGGGGTGTTGCCTACACTTTGCGAGAGTTCTCCTAGCTCCAAGCCTCTACAAGCACAAGCCTTTACAATCTGGAGGACAAAGACATGCCCATGGCATGGTAGGATCGCTACTCTGCAGCTTCATAGCTCAACAATGCTTGGTGCTTGCCTCCTTCAGCTTCACGGTGCTATTTATAGCTAGAGCCGAGCCTTGGGCAGTTGGTGAAGTGATGACACTGTCACCACGTGGTCCTGGGACCTCCAGACATCGGCACGATTAAAGGCGATGACTTTATTTCTCTGTCTCACAACGTCTTTTGTCGCTAGCGCATCAATGATGCCTAAGCCCTGCCGCAGATTCACATGGCTACAGTGCACCCCTTGATTAATGGGTAGTTTATCGTTTCCTGGTGGCAAGAGAATCTCCGACCACTGTTGACCCGTGACCCTGCAGTCTACGCTACTCGACAAAACCTGACCATGTGTCAGAGGGCTCAGCGCCTAACTTAACCCCTTCGAACGATGACTCCATGACCTTCCTCTACGACCTGATGACCTTTATTTGCACCTGCTAGGCTTTGCGTCCTGTTGCACCTGCTATGGCTCTGCACGTAAACGGACCTATTCCAATCAGCCTATATTTCTGTTTCCCGAGCAGAATGGTCGTAGGTTCGATTCAAGACCTTTCGGGGTAGGCGTGCCTCGCTGCTCTGCCAGATCCGTCTGGGCGCTTGGAGATCAAAAGCATCATGGAGATCTGTGATTTTCGTCGGGCCCCCGTGGTCGGTGTGCCTATCGCTAAGGTCGTCAATACCTTAGTGACATGGCTCTGCTGGGTGGCTAGTAGCTATGTTGGTCATCTGGCCACCAAAATGACCTTCTTGAGGTCGGGGTGCCATAATACTTAGGTCTTGCAATATCTTGGCATGACTATGGTCCTGGCAACCTAGTTGGGCGCCAAGGATGCGTGGCCTTCCGAGGTTGGTGTGCTTTTTTAGCCCTGCCAGTCTGCTATGGACACCTAGGATTGTACGTCGGGAATGAAGGCCTCCGCGCAGGGTGCGCACCTAATGGCCCTGCCAGGCATCTCCGGGTGCTTGTGCGCTTCTGATCTGAGACCTTCTTCAGGTCGGCATGCCTCGGGTGGCTTTGCCAGATTCTTCTGCAGCCATGCAAGATATCTGGGTGTCTCTACACTCCATATGTTCAAGATCAGCAGATTTCTGGCTTCATCGTCGACCGACCCCGGACATCGCAACTTCAGCTACGACATCATCAACGACTTCCTCATTCAACGCACCTTTCAAGATCCTACTAGGTATCCTTAGATACTAGACAAAGCTGATTTGAGGCCTCTGCGAGGTCGGCATGCCTACAAGGCCTCCTTGAGGTCGGCCCTGCCAGACTCCTTGCAGCTCTGCTCGGAGATCTGGGTGTCTCTACACTTTGTTCGATCAAGACCATGACTCAGCTTTCTTCTCTTTTGAGCATCAAACCAGCCATGCTGTCTGCTTCAATGCTCGGGGACTACTCTACGAGTGCGTCTTCGACGCCCTCTTGTTTTTTTCATCGTACCGACCTGTTGGGAAACCCGTTTCTCATCACGTCGTTACTCAACCTACTTTCTCTTCCTTTTCTTTTTTGGATCATCATACCGGCCATCCTGCCTGCCATGATGCTCGGATACTACTCTATGAGTGCATCTTTGATGCCCTCTACATTTTTTCATCGTCGTTTCGATCTATTGGAAGCCTACTTCCTATAGATCGTCACTCGACCTCCTTTCGTTCGGCAAGACTTCAAACAGATTGGTTGCTAAGCTGATTTGTTCTTTTATCTTTTGGACCAACGTGCATGTTATTCGACCTGTCGATAGCTCTACGACTTCGTCATGACCTTTCTAAGGTCGCTGCGCATACACCTCGCTCGGGGCTTGTGAGACATGGGTACCCCTAGGTCCCCACCGACTAGGCTCACGGCCATCCCCGACAAGTGGGTCCGACCCACCAGAAGACTCACCGACCTGTTAGTGGGCCCAACCGACCTAGTTGGCGGCCCACACGACCTCTTGAAGACCTTCTAGAAGATTCCCAGACGACCTAGTTCAGCATGACCTCAAGACTTGACGTACAAGACAAGACATCGGTGGATTTCGACCAAAGCAGATCGACAGGATATGGCAAGATGTGTAACATAGACTTAGGTCTCCTGGTCGTAACTGACCAGGTTTCTGGAAACCGACCTCATCCGCTGGAAAATATAAGGCGGGCGAGGCGACCCTTGTACTCATATGCAATCCCCAAGCAATACAAGCTGAAGAAATGGACGTAGGGTTTTACTTTCCGGAGGCCCGAACCAGTATAAACTCGTCGTGTTCTATGTGTTCCGCGTACTCGTGTGTGACCTTCGAGTTCTTAGCCTTAGATTCCGCCCCAATGAACAACTAAACTACTGGGATGAGCACCGTCGTGGGTTGTCTAGATCTCACCATCTGACAGTAGGCTATTGGGGTGGTTGAAGAGAGGAAAGTGGAGAGGGTTCTTAGGGTTTGCCAAGTTTATATATGACAGATAGAAATGCGGGTTGTTAACGGGCTGGCCTGTTAACTACATGCCGGGTCGGGACGCCTGACGTGCCGAGGAATAAAATGATGGCCTGCATAAGGTAGTGGGCTGGGCTAGCACGAGCCCGAAGACTGTCAGGCCGAGCTTGTATCGGGCCAAAAATATGTGCTTTCGGGCGAGCTTTCGGGTTGCACACTTTCTCGACATCTATACATGCAGCCACTAAATGGGGGTATTAGAGTCTTTTCATACCGCAACTAATCTATCTAAAAATGTAGAATTACACTCTTTGTGGACAAAGGGAGTACCTCCCGGGCAACTGAAATTTAGTGTTTAGCAGCATATATATCAAAATTTGATTACTTTCAATTTATAATTCTTTGGACATGTAAATGGTAGCAAACCATTTTTATCTTGAAAGTTTATCTACTTGCAAACATCATTGAACAAGAAACTATATTACTACGGGGAAATCGAAGTTTTTCATGAACCTTGTCTTTTGCCGTGAACTTAAAATACTATTTGCCGTGAGCTTTTTATCAGGCTCACGGGAAAATACATATTTTGTCGTGAGCCTACTTTTTACCGTGAGCAAGGCTAGCTCATGGCAAAGTTGGACTTTGTTGTGAGCTTGGACTTCGGCTCATGGAAAAGACCTATTTTTCGACGACTTTTGTGTAGGCCGACGGTAAAAAACCATTCCCACCTCAAAATGTTTCTATAGCTCTTTGATACAACTTATGTTGAAGAAAAATCTTATATAGCAATTGTACATCTCGAAAAAATCTAATATTTTTAGTAAAAGTATTTCAAAATTTTCAATTGAAATGTGTTTTTTCAATTGAATATGGAAGGTACATATATAGGCTCATGGCAAGTGATTCAAATAATAGAACAAAAATAGTGGAAAAATAATATTCATGTTAATTAGTCAAATTTGAGATCATACCCATGAAATGAAAAGAAATTTCTAACATCTTGTCCATGAAACACAATCACGGACATGCATCTCAATGATTTTAAAATTTTGAATAACGCAAATGAAGTTTGAAAATCATGAAATTTGTCAATATCTCATGATATCATACATGGAGGCTGTGATGAAAAATTATGTGGGTTTCACATATTTTGTCACATATGATGCTTACAAAATAATACATCTATGAAAAGTTTCATAGTCAAGAAGAAAACAGTTAGGTTTGTAGACAACGTGACATTCAAATTGGAATTTGAGTTCAAAACTTTTTTTTACTCTTCACATACAACATGTTGTACTCTATGTAAAAATTTGATATATTTTAATATTCATTTCCTATATTTAACTAATTAAATACATTTGAAGCAATTCATTTGTCGTGGATCGATTTTAGACTCACGACAAACTAACCTCACCGCAACCAACTTCCGGCCCGCGTAGCACCTTGGCCCACCTTCCTTCCCCTTCTCATGTACATAATATCACCACCTCCACCCCCAACCATAGCTTCCTCGGTCAACTGTCTCTGCCTCCGTCCCATATCTACTCTTTCTCCGCAAGCACCCTCTCTTTTCGTTGTCGCCTTCTGTTACGCCTCCCTCTCTACTCCCAGCTCCACCTCATGCAGTCATCGATGGCCTCGTCCCCTCCCCTTCGTGGCTTCTTTCTTCTCCCCTCTACTCACCCCTCACTGGAATACATTAACCAGTGAGGAGGGGCGGTGGGGTGAAGAACGGGGACCGCAGCCAGCAGATGCGGCGTCGGCGGAAGCACCGATGGAAGCTCAGGCAACCTCATCATATACGGCAATGGGTGGAGCTCCTGCTCTTATCAGATCTGGCGATGGTGGAAGCTCCTCTCTTTAGATTCGACAGTAGGTGGTCCTGGTGACACTCCTCTTGTAACAACCCAGGAATCTAGGTGTGTGAATTTTGCGAAAATTTAAAACTTTTTGTTTGCATTGGAGTGCTATCAATTTTTGAGCCAAAATTGCTAGCCTCTCATCACATTCTCCACTAATTCATCCCATTTATAAAATTTATACTTAAAATATGGTATAATAAGTGAGTTGGTTTTTCTTTGGTTTATTTGGAGTTCTTATGAGTGAAGTTTGAATTTGAAAGGGAATCAAATTCAAACCTAAATTCAAACCCTTAATCAAAACCATTTGCAAGGCAAAGAGCAGCCTGGTGCAGTGGGCCGAATCTACCTATTCCTTGCATTGCGACCGGCCCAACCCGTGCCAACATTTGTCCCAGCTAGCCCGCACCACAGCCCCTTCCTTCATTTCCTCTTACACCCGCTGACGCGTGGACCCCTCCAGTCAGCCTTATCCCTACCCCCTTTACACCTAACCAGCGAGCGAGCCAGCCAGCCGACGCGCACCGCCGCCGGTCCCGTCGCACCGCTTGCGCGGCGCGAGGCGCGACCGAGCCGCCCGGCCGGCGCGCACGCCGAGGGCGCGGGCGCGCGGGCGCGCGGGGTCGCGTCGGGCGGGGCGGGGAAAGTCTCTTTTGCCCCCGCGCCGTGGCCTTGCCCGTGGCGCGGAGAGAGGGGTGTGTGAAGCGCCGCCGCCTCGGATGCCAAGCGGTCCAAGCCGGGGGAGGGCACCGCCGGGATTTCGCCTTGACCTCGCGGTGCCGTGGATTCAAAAGGGGGTGGAGGGCCTGAGCCAACCAACCACCGCTACCAACCCACTTGGGGTTTTGCCCCCTTGCCAGTGCCACTGCGCCGGAGAGGGGGAGTTAGGGAAGAAGAGGCGAGGCAGGGAGCCGGCGCGCGCCACCGCCGGCGCGTCGCTGCGGAGGCGGGGCGTGTTCGTGAGGAGCCGGACGAGGGGGGAGGCGCCGTTCGTGTTCGAAGGGGGAGCCGGACCGGAGCGGGGGTCGAGCGACGCCGTGGACACCGACGCCGCGCCGCCACCCACGCCGGGCCCGCTACGTCTACATCGCCAACCCACGGTGAGCACCGTGGTCTTCCCTCTCCTCTCCTTGCGCCGGTTGCGCCGGTTGTCCCGCTCGTGCGCGTGCCGTCGAGCCGCCTTGTCCGAGCGCGTCGCGCCGCCGCCTCCCCATGGGCGACGCCGTGCCGCGTCGTGCCGGCGGCGGCTCGGGGTCGCGGCTACCCCAAGACGTGACGTCCCAGGTCTTTGTCGCCGTTTTGGGATCGGGGATGCTTCGCGGTAGGGCCGGGGAACTCCCCGTGCCGCGTCGATGTGCGGCTGCGCCGTCGTGCGCGCGCGCCGGACGCGCGTCGCGCGCCGCCCGGCCGGTGAGCCGGGTCCGTCTTTCCGCCGCGGCGTGTTCCCGGGCCGGTGTCGCGGGGAGGGCTTGAGACGCGTTGCGTGACCCGGCCTTCGTGCCGTGGGGCGTTCGTTGCGGGGGAGGAGGTGAGCGCGGGCGCCGGCCGGCCGCACCCCGGCGCGCCATGGCCGTGGCCCCGCCGCCGGTGGAGCTCCGCGTGCGGGCGTTCCGAGCCTAGCCGGTGTTGTGTGAGTGGGTCTTGCGGGTGGGCGTGCGCCGAAACCCTACCGGCCGCACCCCGGCGCGCCCGGGGCTTCGCCCGCACCGGGGAGACGCACGCGCGCGCGGGGCGACGACGTCGCGCCGCGCGCCGTGGCGAGTAATCGTTAGCCGGCCTTCGAGCCGCGCGAGCGTGCGTGAGCGCCGAGAAGGGAGTGGGAAGGCCGAGGCGCACCCCGGCGCCGATCCCGGGGGTTCGCCCCGACGCGCCGCCGCCGATGCGCGCGCGCGCGCGAGGACGCCGCCGGCGCGGCGGCCGCCGAGGAAGGGGGCGGGACCCTGTCCTCCCTGGCTGCGGAAAAGGGAGAGGCCGCTGGGCCATCAGCGTTAGCTGGGCCATAAGAGCCGTCAGGCCCGTCGGGCCGCTTTAGGAGGCCAGCGCTTTAAGAAAGGGGCCCAACTTGTAGTGTGAGGCCGCAGCCAGAAAACCAGGGAGGTTTTCTGGACTTCCCTCGCCTGGGTCCGATGGACCGAGCCCAAAGGGCTGTTTTCAGCCCAGTTCGCCCTTCAGCCCACCTTCGGCCCATGGAACGGGAAAACCCTTTTCTTTTCTGTTTAAAATTCCAGAAAATGTATTTAATCTTTAAAAATTCATAATAAATTCTAGGGAGCTCAGAAAAATACAAAACTAATTTCTATAAATCCGTATTTGTGAAACCTTGCTGATTGTAGGTAGTTTGGGTTATTTTGGATCTTCTAAATTTGATCTTATTTGGAGTTATTGCTTAGATGTGCACCGTTATCTTATTTTCGCGTCGAATCTCGTGCCGCAGACCCGAGCTTCGACCAGGAGGACGTGGAGGACCCCGAGTACACTGCTCCGGACAGCGACTGCTTCAACGGCAACGAAGGTGTCATGTCACTCCCAACCATATAGATCCTATGTTGCTATGTAGCTGCTAGTGCTTTACTTTAATGCATTGTTCTGCTGAATTGCATAACCCGTTTAATAGCCATGCCTTGATGTTTAATATATCCTGTTCCTTGTTCTACTACCTGCGGGACTAGCTACAGACCCCTAGCTAGTCCCTTACTTCAACTATCCATACTTTTGTTGTTTGATTATGGATGGTGCTCTGGGTTTGAGCTGAGACGTGGGGATCTCGGTGTGGTTCTAGCGTGCGTTCTGGGTTGTGTCCCCCCTTGCTGTGTTTTGGCGGGAGCGAGCCGCTGGTTACTTGTGAACGGCTGCCGAGAGAAGATGCGATCTGGCCTCTTACCCGAGGGTCGTGTCGTGTGGGATGGAGATGTTGAGTGCTCGCTCTCGGCCCCTTAAGGACCGATCGTCAGTTGACCTTGTTTCGGATGACTATTTTCGTACAGACCGCCCGCCTTGTATTGGGCGGGGGTGCGGGGTGAGACTTGTAGTGGATAGCACCCCTCCTGCAGGAGGATCGGTGTGATCGTGTCGGGAGTGGTCTTTCCCTCCTTAGTAGACTTTGCCCTGGCGAGGCCAGGGAAGGGTTCCACAGCTTCGAGGGACCTCTCGCGGGTAGTATGAGCTGCCGCGGAGGCCCGGGCCGAGGCTCGGAGATGCGAAGGGTACTATCCACTTACTTGGGCTTCGGTAGTATGGTAGGGTCGGACACGGTGACGGCCGGTTCGGACCTATTCGGGCGGGTACGGTTGTACAACCTCTGCGAGTGTTAAACCTATAGCTATAGTCCGTGTCCACCTGGTTATGGACGGTCTTTCGATCTCTCACCCGACTAGTTACACTTCTCTTGTGCTTCTTCTCTTCCCCGAGTGTGTGAGCCGGCTTCGGCGTTGAGATGTGGGGATAGGAGTCGGTGAGCCCCACATCGCGGATGAGAGTTGGGTTACGGATCGTGGTTGAGATCCGGTGCTTTGGTGTGGTGTTCCTTGAGCGGGGTGTGGACCCCTGAGGTGTGGACCTCGGAAGCGGAAGCTTCCCCCGAGGTGTGGACCTCCTCGCTACTCTGCTTACCTTGTATGTTGCACTGCTGCTTTGCTTAAGCTTTCTACGACCGGACTAGGGTTATCTCTTGCATAGTAGAATATACACCGCTTTTGCCTCTTTGTTGGGAAGCTGACATGACCTACCCGCTTATCGGGTAGACCCTAGTGACTCTGACGCAGAGCCGGACTACGACTTCGACAACGACGGTTGGGTGGACTAGAGCTCTTCCTACACTTGAGCTGCCTGCGGATATGGAGTTTCCCGCGCTTTCATGGAGCCACTGCTAGACGTTTTATTTCTGTTTGATTCAGTCCTGATGGACTTGTACCCGGCATGTGCCGAAGAGATGTACTCTGATTAATGTAATAAAATAAATGTTGTACTCTATTGCATTGTTTTTACTTTTCTGTATGGATTTTGGAATCGCTGAGACTGGGATTGCACGTGGTAGCCTTCCTGGGACTACCACCGAGGTGCTAAGATTCGGGGATCCGTTCGCGGAAATCCGGGTCGTTTCAGTTGGTACCAGAGCCATGCTTGGTCGTAGGACGAGCCCCGGAATGGTCGATAGCATAGGAAGCCGTTTCTGAACCTTGAAACTTTATATAAACTCCTTGGCTTCCGTATGTATATAACTATACTTATATATATGCATTACCTTGATTAACTTTCACTAACAACCTTACTAACTACGCTCTAACAACGTTGTGCAGATGGCGGAGACGACGTGGGTTCCCTTGGAGTCGGACGGCAAGAGCTACGGAGGCTTCTGCCGCTTGCTGAGAGAGTGCCTGGAGGCAGCTGGAGTGGGGACCGACGGAGTCAGCTACAGGGGGAGAGCCATGGGGTACTTGGAGCAGACCCCCACTTTCTTGGCCGTCACGGTGCCGGCAGACCCACGGGTGCCAGAGTTCAAGGAGATTGAGATGCACTGTTTCGAGAGTTCGGTCACGGAGGCACACCAGACAGGCGCACGCAGAGCCCTCAAGAAGGTTTGTGCCCAGCTCAAGGAGAGGCTCAAGGACACTCCGTTCAGTGTGCTTCCGACAGAGATCTACGACCCGGGCCGTTGGGACTCGGGTGACCAGGCGCGGTACCTGGAGGTGACTTCAGTGGAGGAGGACCAGAGGATGCTCGCTACCAGGCGGTGCATCCTGGCTCAGGACCAGGCGCTGTACTGGGCGGACGGAGAGACCGCGTACCTTCGGTGGAGGTGTGACGATGCCATGCAGCGAGTTCGGGACTTGGAGCTGGAGAGAGAGGACATACTGGACGAGCTGGAGGCGTCGCACATGAGGAACGGGGAGCTAGTGCAGCTTGGGCGGCAGCGGCCGCGGCCCGACCGAGAGGGATGCCGGAGGATCGCTACTTTGGAGGCACGGTTGAGGGCGAGAGCGGGAGTGACACCGGGCTTCGGTGGGGGCCGCGCGAGAGGACGAGTGCGGCGGCGCGAGGCTCGGGACCGGGTGGAGTCGATCGGAGCCGCGGCGGTCGACTATCGAGGTTAAGGTGTGGGATCCGGGGAGGCGAGTCGACACAACTACCACCACATGTGTTACCTTGGTGGACCGGTCTACGAGGAGAGAGACCGAGCGAGACGGGGACCCGCGCGGCTCGGGAGCGTTCCGACCAGCGGGGCCGGCGAAGCCGGAGGCGCTCTCCGCACGGCTACCACCCAAGAAGAGGCCCGGACGAGGACGAGAGACTTTCGAGCTTCCCCCGACGCTCCTACCACGAGTGCGGCCGTGCCCGAGTGGTTCGCGGGGACACGGCGGAGATGGATCGTGCTCTCCAGGACACTCGTGACTACTACGGGGAACCGGCGATCAGGGTGCCGGGTTACCCAGGAGTCCACTCACCACCGTTCTACTCGGTACCACCAGACACCGGCTCCGAGGCACCTCGGAGTACTCAGTGATGGGAGTAGAGATCTTGTAGCAGATTCTGAGTAGATGTAATGAGTTAGATGTAATGCTACCGCTCATGTGACATACCTGTAGTAGCTACCCCATGATGTACCATGCGTTAGCAGGATGTGTTGCCGTGTACCCTCGAAGGTCGTTGGAGTAAACCTCGAGGAGCACCCCTTTTGTATGGTGGCATTGATTGAGTGTCATGGATCTTCATGGTTTCTTTCGGATTTCATGCTTCTTTATGTCTGTCTGAAATTTTGTGACTGTTAGCAGGATTACTCCTTTATAGTTAATAACCTGATTAAATACATTCTCCCTACCACTACTAACTCTTGCAACTGGAACAGATGTCTGGAGCAAGGAGGTCCGGGCGACTCTTGGCCCGTTTCGAGGAGGTCGCTGGGGACGACGGAGGGGAGGATGCCCCTAACCCAGCAGGAGCGAGAGGCCGCGGACGTCGTGGAGGTCACGCGCCACGAGGCGGGCTCCGCGGAGGCCGAGGAGGCCGAGTCGGCGGTCGAGGAGCCGCGCACGACGACGAGGGAGCTCGGGAGCGAGGAGCTCGAGCACGAGCGGGTACCCCGGCCCGAGGGAGGAGCGAGGCCGGGCTCGGGGACACGAGGTGCCACCACCGCCACCTCCCCCCCCGAACTTGGCCGACGTGATGGCAGTGCAGACTCAGCTGATGCAGACGATCACCCAGATGCTAGCGCAGAACAACAACAACAACAACAACCCTAGGGGTCAGAACCGCTACGCGCCAGAGGGTTTCCAGAAGAAGGTTGAGAACTTCAACAAGCTGCGACCGCCTACCTTCGACCACTCAGCAGACCCGATGGACGCAGACAACTGGCTACGTGAGATCGAGAAGAAGCTGGAGCTGACCGAGCTTACCGAGGAGGAGTGTGTGACCGTGGCAGCGCACCAGCTGGTCGGCACAGCCAGTGCGTGGTGGGACAACTACTGTGACTCACACCGGGACCCGTTGCACATCGGGTGGGACGAGTTCGTGGAGGCCTTCAGGAGCCACCACATCCCAGACGCAGTGATGGACAGAAAGGCTGACGAGTTCAGGCACCTCAAGATGGGAAACATGTCGGTGCGGGGAGTACGCCAACCGCTACCGGAGCCGATGAGGTACGTGCCGAGAAGACACCGACACGAGAGAAGAAGAAGGTCTACTTGGTTCGAAAGGGACCGCACAAGGGGATGGCACACCACTTGTCCGCGCACGACTGCCCGACACTTCGCTCCATTATCGACAAGGCACTGATCGTGGAGAGGTCAAGGCTTGAGTACATGGAGGTTCGTGGAAGCAAGTCCAAGCGCTCAGACCAGGCAGGACGCTCAGGACCACCTCAGAGGCAGAGGACAGGTTACACTCAGGACCACCAGTCACGAGCGAGAGGCACCACGCCTCTCGGTCTCGGCCGCGAGCGAGAACCAACCCGGGCGGGAGTGGAGGTCGAACGGTCGGAAACCGAGGCCGCCACCGCGGTGGCGGACGGATCTAAGGTGACTTGCTTCAGCCGCCGTCGGGTTGGGCACAAGTCGTTTGAGTGTCCGCGGCAGGCGCCACCGGGGAGTCGAACCGCGGCTCTCGGTTCCGGACCCCGCCCAAGCCACCGGCCACCGGAGGACAGCCACCCCGTACACGGCGGAGGGACCCTGCTCGGCCGCCGGCTACTCGAGGCCGTCCGAACCACCTCACCGGCGAGGATGCGCAGCCGCACCCGACGTCACACTTGGTGAGTTCCTTGTTGACTCGCTTTTGGCTACTCTGTTTTGTTCGATACTTGAGCACAGTTTTCGTATATTTCTACCAAGTTTGCTAAAGAAAGGTCTTTACCAACTAAGCCTCGACCAAGGCCTATCTTGACTAGCTCTCCGCTAGGAGAGAAGAGGAGTACGTTAGAGTGCAGGGGAGTGAGGATGGTGTTTGAGGGGTTACAGTTCACGGCAGACTTGACAGTCTTGGAGTCTACCGGGATAGACGTGATCCTAGGGATGGATTGGTTGGCAAAGCACAACGGGATAGTCTATTGCAACCCCAGAGTGATACAGCTTGAACACCCTAGCGGAACTACAGTGCGGATCGAGCCACAGAGTCTGAAGGTTGCTACGATGATGTGCAACATGAGTGGGAAAGAGATTGAAGAGATCCCAGTGGTCCGTGAGTTTCCGGACGTGTTCCCAGAGGAGCTTACGGAGTTACCCCCAGACCGGGACGTGGAGTTTGTGATTGAGCTGATGCCAGGGGCGGGGCCCGTTGCAAAGAGTCCGTACAGGATGTCGTCCGACGAGCTGGACGAGTTGAAGAAACAGCTCAAGAAGTTGCTCGAGCAAGGGTTTGTTCGGCCGAGTGCCTCACCGTGGGGTTCACCAGTGCTCTTCGTGGAGAAGAAAGACGGCACCAAGAGGATGTGCATTGACTACCGCACGCTCAACTCGATGACAATCAAGAACAAGTACCCGCTACCCAGAATCGAGGATTTCTTTGGATAGGCTCAAAAAGGCAAGGTTCTTCTCCAAGATCGACTTGAGGTCGGGCTACCACCGGATGAAGATCCGAGAGCGGGACATACCCAAGACGGCCTTCACCACACGCTACGGCTTGTACGAGTTCGTGGTGGTTTCTTTCGGGGCCGACCAACGCCCCGGCCTACTTCATGAACTTGATGAACAAGGTCTTCATGGAAGAGTTGGACGGGTTTGTAGTGGTGTTTATCGATGATATCTTGATCTACTCGAGACCACCGAGGAGCACGAGGAGCACCCGAGAGTTGTGCTAGAGAGGTCGAGGCGAGCGAGAACCGTACGCCAAGTTCGGCAAGTGCGAGTTCGGATGGAGAAGGTCGCGTTCTTGGGACACGTGTTGTCAGCGGAGGGGATAGTCGTGGATCCGTCCAAGGTTGAGTCAGTGACCAAGTGGGAGCAGCCGTTAAACGTGACAGATGTCAGGAGCTTCCTTGGGTTGGCAGGTTACTACCGGAGGTTCATTGAGAACTTTTCCAAGATCGCAAAGCCAATGACAGAGTTGCTCAAGAACAACACAAAGTTCGAGTGGTCAGAAGCGTGTGAGAAGAGCTTCCAAGAGCTGAAAAAGAGACTTACCACAGCCCCAGTGCTTACCTTGCCAGATATCAAGAAAGACTTTGTGGTCTACTGTGACGCTTCAAAGCAAGGGCTTGGTTGTGTGCTGATGCAGGAAGGGAAAGTTGTGGCTTATGCTTCCAGACAGCTGAAGAAACACGAAGAAAACTACCCGACACACGACTTGGAGCTGGCAGCTGTTGTGCATGCGCTCAAAATCTGGAGACACTACCTAATAGGGAACAAGTGTGAACTGTTTTCCGACCACAAGAGCCTGAAGTACTTCTTTACACAGATCGAGCTGAACATGAGGCAGAGACGGTGGTTAGAGCTGATCAAGGACTACGACGTCGAGATCAACTACCACCCAGGCAAAGCTAACGTCGTGGCAGATGCACTGAGCCGGAAAACCTATTGCAACAATCTCATGGTAAAAGAAGAGCAACCTGCTTTGCTTGAAGAGCTAGAGAAGCTGGGAATTGAGATTGTAGACCAAGGTCAAGTCAACGTGATGCAAGTGACCTATGACCTGGAGGAGCGAATCCGTACAGCCCAGAAAGAGTGTGCAGAAATCAAAGTGCTGCGAGAACTAATGAAGCAGGGCAAAGCAGAGGACTACCGGATTGATGAACAGGGCACTGTGTGGTTGAAAGAACGGATCTGTGTACCACAAGACAAGGCACTCCGGGAGCAGATCATGAGAGAAGCTCACGACTCAAGGTACTCGATTCACCCGGGCAGCACCAAGATGTACAGAGATCTGAAAATCAGGTACTGGTGGAAGGACATGAAAAAGGATATAGCACACTACGTGGCCTGTTGCGACACCTGTAGCAGAGTAAAGATTGAACATCAGAAACCTGCTGGTTTGTTGAAGCCGTTGGATATTCCAGTGTGGAAGTGGGAGGACATTTCCATGGACTTTGTGGTGGGACTTCCTAGAACACCAAGAGGAAATGACTCAGTTTGGGTCATAGTGGACAGGCTGACCAAAGTGGCTCACTTTGTGCCGGTGAAGACCAGGTATGCAACCGAGAAGTTGGCAGAGCTGTTCGTAGAGCACATACTCAGGCTGCACGGGGCACCCAGAAGTATTGTGTCTGATCGAGGGCCACAGTTTGTCTCCAAGTTTTGGCAGAGCTTCCACAAGCTTATGGGCACCACACTCAGCTACAGCACAGCTTTCCACCCGCAGACAGATGGTCAGACAGAGAGGGTTAACTAGGTCCTGGAGGACATGCTACGAGCTTGTGCACTCACCTATGGTACTGATTGGGAGAGCAGTTTGCCGTTTGCAGAGTTCTCTTACAACAACAGCTTTCAAGCCAGTCTCCGGATGGCACCCTTTGAGGCACTCTACGGTCGAAAGTGCAGGACCCCGCTAGCTTGGTCAGAGGTTGGAGAGCGAGCTCTGTTTGGACCAGCAATCATTGAGGAAGCAGAGGAGAAAGTTGAGAAAGTTCGTGAGAACCTGAAAATCGCTCAAAGTCGTCAGAAGAGCTATGCCGACAAGAGAAGGAGAGAGTTGACCTTTGCAGTTGGCGACAGGGTGTACTTGAAGGTCTCACCGCTCCGAGGAACCAAGAGGTTCTTGGTGAAGGGAAAGCTTGCACCGAGGTACGTGGGACCGTACCCTATCACCCGAAGGATTGGGAGTTTGGCCTACCAGCTTGCTCTACCCGAGACGATGGCAGGAGTTCACCCAGTGTTTCACGTGTCACAGCTGAAGAAGAGTGAGAAGGCAGTGGAGGCAAAGCAAGTGCCCATGGAGTTGCTTGACTTGCAGGACAACCTGGAGTACACAGAATATCCTGAGAAAATCTTGGACAGAGCTGTCAAGGAAACAAGGAGAACTACCATTCCTTTTTGTAAAGTGCTGTGGAGCAATCATACAGAGCGAGAGGCAACATGGGAGAAGGAAGCTGATCTCAGGAAAGAGTACCCTCACTTGTTCATGGAGGAGGTCGAGGACTAAATCTCGAGGACGAGATTCTCGGTGGTGGGGGAGAATGTAACAACCCAGGAATCTAGGTGTGTGAATTTTGCGAAAATTTAAAACTTTTTGTTTGCATTGGAGTGCTATCAATTTTTGAGCCAAAATTGCTAGCCTCTCATCACATTCTCCACTAATTCATCCCATTTATAAAATTTATACTTAAAATATGGTATAATAAGTGAGTTGGTTTTTCTTTGGTTTATTTGGAGTTCTTATGAGTGAAGTTTGAATTTGAAAGGGAATCAAATTCAAACCTAAATTCAAACCCTTAATCAAAACCATTTGCAAGGCAAAGAGCAGCCTGGTGCAGTGGGCCGAATCTACCTATTCCTTGCGTTGCGACCGGCCCAACCCGTGCCAACATTTGGCCCAGGTAGCCCGCACCACAGCCCCTTCCTTCATTTCCTCTTACACCCGCTGACGCGTGGACCCCTCCAGTCAGCCTTATCCCTACCCCCTTTACACCTAACCAGCGAGCGAGCCGGCCCGGCCGACGCGCACCGCCGCCGGTCCCGTCGCACCGCTTGCGCGGCGCGGGGCGCGGCCGAGCCGCCGGCCGGCGCGCACGCCGAGGGCGCGGGCGCGCGGGCGCGCGAATCGAGTCGGGCCGGGGCGGGGAAAGTCTCTTTTGCCCCCGCGCCGTGGCCTTGCCCGTGGCGCGGAGAGAGGGATGTGTGAAGCGCCGCCGCCTCGGATGCCAAGCGGTCCAAGCCGGGGGAGGGCACCGCCGGGATTTCGCCTTGACCTCGCGGTGCCGTGGATTCAAAAGGGGGTGGAGGGCCTGAGCCAACCAACCACCGCTACCAACCCACTTGGGGTTTTGCCCCCTTGCCAGTGCCGCTCCGCCGGAGGGGGGGGAAGAAGAAGGGGGAGTTGGGGAAGAAGAGGCGAGGCAGGGAGCCGACGCGCGCCACCGCCGGCGCGTCGCTGCGGAGGCGGGACGAGTTCGTGAGGAGCCGGACGAGGGGGAGGCGCCGTTCGTGTTCGAAGGGGAGCCGGACCGGAGCAGGGGGTCGAGCGACGCCGTGGACACCGACGCCGCGCCGCCACCCACGCCAGGCCTGCTACGTCTACATCGCCGACCCACGGTGAGCACCGTGGTCTTCCCTCTCCTCTCCTTGCGCCGGTTGCGCTAGTTGTCCTGCCTGTGCGCGTGCCGTCGAGCCGCCTTGTCCGAGCGCGTCGCGCGCGCCGCCTCCCCATGGGCGACGCCGTGCCGCGTCGTGCCGGCGGCGGCACCCGGGGTCGCGGCTACCCCAAGACGTGACGTCCCGGTCTTGTCGCCGTTTTGGGATCGGGATGCTTCGCGGGTAGGGGCGGGGAACTCCCCCCGTGCCGCGTCGATGTGCGGCGCGCCGTCGTGCGCCGCGCCGGACGCGCGTCGCGCGCCGGCCCGGTGAACGGGTCCCGTCTTTCCGCCGCGGCGTGTTCCCGGCGCGGGCGTCGCGGGGAGGGCTTGAGACGCGTTGCGTGACTCGGCCTTCGTGCCGTGGGGGCGTTCTGTTGCGGGGGAGGAGGTGAGCGTGGGCGCCGGCCGGCCGCACCCCGGCGCGCCATGGCCGTGGCCCCGCCGCCGGTGGAGCTCCACGTGCGGGCGTTCCACGCCTAGCCCGGTGTTGTGTGAGCGGGTCTTGCGGGTGGGCGTGCGCCGAAACCCTACCGGCCGCACCCCGGCACGCCCGGGGCTTCGCCCGCACCGGGAGACGCACGCGCGCCGGGCGACGGCCGTCGCGCCGCGCGCCGTGGCGAGTAATCTATTAGCCGGCCTTCGAGCCGCGCGAGCGTGCGTGAGCGCCGAAGGGAGTGGGAAGGCCGAGGCGCACCCCGGCGCCGAGCCCGGGGGTTCGCCCGACGCGCCGCCGCCGATGCGCGCGCGGCGAGGACGCCGCCCGGCGCGGCGGCCGCCGAGGAAGGGGGCGGGACCCCCGTCCTCCCCGGGCTGCGGAAAAGGGAGAGGCCGGCCGGGCCATCGGCGTTGGGCCGGGCCATAAGAGCCGTCAGGCCTGTCGGGCCGCTTTAGGAGGCCAGCGCTTTAAGAAAGGGGCCCAACTTGTAGTGTGAGGCCGCAACCAGAAAACCAGGGAGGTTTTCTGGACTTCCCTCGCCTGGGTCCGAGGGACCGAGCCCAAAGGGCTGTTTTCAGCCCAGTTCGCCCTTCAGCCCACCTTCGGCCCATGGAACGGGAAAACCCTTTTCTTTTCTGTTTAAAATTCCAGAAAATGTATTTAATCTTTAAAAATTCATAATAAATTCTAGGGAGCTCAGAAAAATACAAAACTAATTTCTATAAATCCGTATTTGCGAAACCTTGCTGATTGTAGGTAGTTTGGGTTATTTTGGATCTTCTAAATTGGATCTTATTTGGAGTTATTGCTTAGATGTGCACCGTTATCTTATTTTCGCGTCGAATCTCGTGCCACAGACCCGAGCTTCGACCAGGAGGACGTGGAGGACCCCGAGTACATTTGCTCCGGACGGCGGCGCTTCAACGGCAACGAAGGTGTCATGTCACTCCCAACCATATAGATCCTATGTTGCTATGTAGGCCGCTAGTGCTTTACTTTAATGCATTGTTCTGGAATTGCATAACCCGTTTAATAGCCATGCCTTGATGTTTAATATATCCTGTTCCTTGTTCTACTACCTGCGGGACTAGCTACAGACCCCTAGCTAGTCCCTTACTTCAACTATCCATACTTTTGTTGTTTGATTATGGATGGTGCTCTGGGTTTGAGCTGAGACGTGGGGATCTCGGTGTGGTTCTAGCGTGCGTTCTGGGTTGTGTCCCCCCTTGCTGTGTTTTGGCGGGAGCGAGCCGCTGGTTACTTGTGAACGGCTGCCGAGGGAAGATGCGATCTGGCCTCTTACCCGAGGGTCGTGTCGTGTGGGATGGAGATGTTGAGTGCTCGCTCTCGGCCCCCTTAAGGACCGATCGTCAGTTGACCTTGTTTCGGATGACTATTTTCGTACAGACCGCCCGCCTTGTATTGGGCGGGGGTGCGGGGTGAGACTTGTAGTGGATAGCACCCCTCCTGCAGGAGGATCGGTGTGATCGTGTCGGGAGTGGTCTTTCCCTCCTTAGTAGACTTTGCCCTGGCGAGGCCGGGAAGGGTTCCACAGCTTCGAGGGACCTCTCGCGGGTAGTATGAGCTCTGCCGCGGAGGCTGGGCCAGGCTCGGAGATGCAGAAGGGTACTATCCACTTACTTGGGCTTCAGCCGTATGGTAGGGTCGGACACGGTGACGGCCGGTTCCGGACCTATTCGGGCGGGTACGGTTGTACAACCTCCGCGCAGTGTTAAACCTATAGCTATAGTCCGTGTCCACTGGTTATGGACAGTCTTTCGATCTCTCACCTGACTAGTTACACTTCTCTTGTGCTTCTTCTCTTCCCCGAGTGTGTGAGCCCGGCTTCGGCCGTTGAGATGTGGGGATAGGAGTCGGTGAGCCCCACATCGCAGATGAGAGTTGGGTTCTGGATCGTGGTTGAGATCCGGTGCTTTGGTGTGGTGTTCCTTGAG
The DNA here is from genome assembly GCA_947561735.1 of Cenchrus americanus. Lineage (NCBI taxonomy): Eukaryota > Viridiplantae > Streptophyta > Magnoliopsida > Poales > Poaceae > Cenchrus > Cenchrus americanus. The sequence goes on from OX387242.1 coordinate 199,462,694, forward strand.
CGGGGTGTGGACCCCTGAGGTGTGGACCTCGGAAGCGGAAGCTTCCCCGAGGTGTGGACCTCCTCGCTACTCTGCTTACCTTGTATGTTGCACTGCTGCTTTGCTTAAGCTTTCTACAGCCAGACTAGGGTTATCTCATGCATAGTAGAATATACACCGCTTTTGCCTCTTTGTTGGGAAGCTGACATGACCTACCCGCTTATCGGGTAGACCCTGGTGACTCTGACGCAGAGCCGGACTACGACTTCGACAACGACGGTTGGGTGGACTAGAGCTCTTCCTACACTTGAGCTGCCTGTGGATATGGAGTTTCCCGCGCTTTCATGGAGCCGCTGCTAGACGTTTTATTTCTGTTTGATTCAGTCCTGATGGACTTGTACCCGGCATGTGCCGAAGAGATGTACTCTGATTAATGTAATAAAATAAATGTTGTACTCTATTGCATTGTTTTTACCTTTCTGTATGGATTTTGGAATCGCTGAGACAGGGATTGCACGTGGTAGCCTTCCTGGGACTACCACCGAGGTGCTAAGATTCGGGGATCCGTTCGCGGAAATCCGGGTCGTTTCACCTCTTTATCTGCCTAGATCTTGCGACAGGTTCCTCGTGATGCCTCTATCTCTCTCTCTCTCTCTCTCTCTCTCTCTGGTGATGGAGCAGCGATATGGTAACTTGGTGGTCTAGTGGCGGAGATGGCGGCGTGATGGAGGTGGTGGTTGTAGTGGTGGAGGCGGTGACGGAATCGTGATGGTGGCTGGTGTGTATGGCAGCCTGGTGGTCCGGTGATGGAGGTGGCAGCCTAGAGGTGGAGGTGGTTGTGGTCTTGGGGAGATAGTGGCAGAGTCGTGGTGGTGGTGGGCGTGGATGGTGGCATGGGCGCTGCGGGGAGACGACGGTTGGCTAGTGGGCTCACGGTGCCTGACCGATGTGGTTGTTTTTGCTTTATTATTCTCTCCCAATAATGTTTGTCGAGTGCTAAAGCATAAGTGACCTTTGTCGTAGGTACGATGGCTGCTCACAACAAAGGTGTCGTATGACCTCCCTGGGCCCACTGCCTCGGTGGGTACCAGGACCGACTACTCAGTGGGCCCCTGGGACTACTCGACTTGTGCCACACGGCACCTGATGGCGTGGGGCGCAAGGACTGCGGTGGACAAGTACTCGGATTGGAAGTTATACATGTCCTATACTATGTAGAGAACTCCTAGCCGTACCCGACTAGTACTCTGTCCTCAAACCGACTTGTAACCCTGCCTCCCAGGCTATAGAAGGCGAGGTAGGGACCCCCCCTCTCTCTCATACGCATCATCTTGTGAACACATCCAGTCAATACAGAGCTACGCAGCATACATGAGGTAGGGTATTACGCACCTCGCGGCCCGAACCTGTCTAAATTGTGTGCCACTTGTCTCTTCTTTCGCGTTACCGATCTCAGCGAGGCCACATTCATCTACCTTGGGTACTCCCCTTGGTAGGTTGCCGGTCTAAAACACCGACAGCTGGCGCACAAGGTAGGAGCTCTCGTCGAAGATCTCATGGCGAACTCGACGGCTTCAGACTTCATCAAGCCAATCGTCGCTGTCAACCGCAGCAACACCTTCGTTTTCGGGTCTTGGGTGTGCACTGCTGGCGGCGCCGGATCCTTCCAACGCTGCTTCACCATGACTCCCAACCCGAGCACTGGGCTCATGACACTTCCCGAAGTAGTCACGGGCGAACTCACCGGAAAATTCGGCGAAATTTCGCTCTACAACCAATACCCCGACTTCGAGCTTGGATCCGACTCCAACTCGAACTAGACGTCCCCGTGGGCCATCGCATGCAAGCCAGCTATCGAGCCATCGTGTGTGGACTCCCCACTCCATGAGCACTTCCCATACGACCTCTGCAACACTAGAAAGGCCCACGCGAAGGCTCTCTCTGCGCGCCGGGTCGGCAAGGAGATCGTCTCCGACTACACCTCGTACTCCAACCCCGTCTCCGGCTACTACTCGGACTCCTCCTACGAGTTCGACTTCGGATAGGACCCAGACAAGCCCGAGTCTAAGATCTCTACGACTGAGCAACCGCTGTCAGGACCAGCTACCGATCTAGTTATAACATCCACAATCCCTCCGGGGAACAACATCTAGGCGTAGGGTGCAATACTATTCCAAACAGGACGTAGGGTATGCTACTCTGGATACCCGAACCTGTATAAATCTTGTGTCTTGTGTCCTCACGCATACCTTTGAGGTCCAGTTCTGGTGATGCCCACTATCTACTCTCCGACGGGTACCCCTATGGAGGTTGCCGGATATCAAACTCCGACATTCGTCTCGTTATAACTTCTACACCCGCTGGGAGATTCGTCTACTGGCCAGACCGCAAGCCTGCAGACCTGACAGACGGGAACTCACGCTACGTCGCCTACCTCGACTCGCTCCCCTTCCAGGAGGGAACACCATTATCTCCAGCAGAGGAGAACACTCCAACAGAGGTGGCGACTACCGACTCCAGTCTTGGCTCTCCTGATCGTCAAGTCTTCATGACTACCAATGAGACGCCGGGACCTTCAGGGACACGGCCTGACTGTTACCTCGAAGATATCTCAGCAGACGAATTGTCTGCCAATGCACCCGCAGACGAAACCAGCGACGACAAGAACGCCCGACGTGAGCGTAACAGGAAGCGTAACGAACGGCGTCGACGTCTCCGTGAGGGCCTCCCCATACGGAACCTCATAGAGGCGCTTTACCAAGTCGAAAGCCGGGTGCATACTACCCCTGAACAGTGCCTCATGTCTATCACTATGATAGCACATCAGGCTCAGGGGATGCGTGCGGGAGAAGTCATCGCCAAGCTCGCGGAGGACGCCTACTTCATGAGAGTCGACAACAAAGTCACTCAAGTGCCTCCCCTCAAAACTCGCGAAGCCGACCATGAAGCCACAAGCCGCAGTCCAGCCGACAATGGACGCAACCGTACTCGAGGAGAGCTACCGTAGAACCCCAACCGCACTAGGGCATCTGCTGGAGGACCTTCTCAGTGCAGTCACAGCGCTGGTGGCGCTGGCGGCAGTCGCGCCGTGGTGGCTCATGGTGACGCCGGCAGCGGAGGCAGCGGCGGCGGGAGCTCCTCACACGGGGCTAGAAGGAGAACCGGTGGCGGAGGCGATCGCGGAGGCTGAGGCCACGCAGACAGCCATGTCACCGATGTCTCACGCGGTGGCTATGATGCCCACCGCAGAATCGAAGAAATTAGACGCAAGAAATCCTCCACGGCAGGCGAGAACGACGGCTTCCCCGCCTTCTCTGCTCGACTTCGCAATCTGCTGCTCGCAGAGAAATTCAAGCCTCTGGGGATCACCAAGTATGATGCGAAGCAAGATCCAGTACAGTGGCTCAGATGCTATGCCCTCTCCATCGAGAATGCTGGTGGCAACAACGATACGAAGTGCCTCTACTTCCCTTTCTGTCTGGACCAAGCTCCACTTACATGGCTCGAGTCCCTTGAGAAGTACTCGATCCACAAGTGGGACCAGCTCAAGGAGCAGTTCACCAGCAACTTCGCGGGCGTCATGGGACGCTCGGGTACTCGCATGGACCTGGCCACGATGAAGCAGGAACAAGCCGAGACCTTGCGCAAGTACATGCGGCACTTTTTCAACAAGCGCGCCACTGTAGTCGATGTTACCGACAAGGAAGTCGTCGACCTTTCCAAGACGGTCTCTACCACCGTCGCACCTTCGAAGACTTTGGTCGCCGCCGCCCGAGCTCCATTACCAAGCTCAAAGACATGATTACTTCATGGGCCGACGAAGAAGACAAGGCGAACGCTAAGTACGACGCCATTCGCTGCAAGAGCAAGCAAAATGCGGGTGGCAGCAACAACAACAACCAGGATCAAGGCGGTCGCAACAACAACTACTCGGGTCCTAATCGCAAGCACAAGCCAGACAACACAGTCACGGCTATCCAGCGCCCTGCGAAAGACAACTCGAAGAAGACCTCCGGCGGCTTCAAAGACTTGCTGAAAGAGAAGTACCCGTGGCACCTGGAGGGCAACCACACTACCGAGCAGTGCTACCAACTCCGGCGAGCACTCAAGAACTCTCCAGACCCACGGCCTCCTCACGACAAGAAACGCAAGAAAAAAGTTGACGAAGGCAACGGTGACTTCCAAGAACTCGACAAGATGGTGAATGTACTCTTTGGCGGACTACCCACCAAACGGTCTCAGAAGGCCACTCGACGGGAAGTCTTAAACATTGAACCAGCGGTTTTAACCCCTCTCCGGTGGTCGGAGGTACCCATCACCTTCTCCCACGCGGATCAATGGACAAGCTTCTCCGAACCAGGGCGTTTTCCTCTCGTCCTGAAGCCGATAGTCGCGTGTTCCAGACTCAACAAGGTACTCATCGGCGGTGGGAGCGGGCTCAACGTCCTTTTTCACCAAGACCTTGGAGAAGATGAAGCTCGACATCACTCACATGCTCACCAAGAGCACATCGCCTTTCTACGGCATCGTCCACGGGAACGCGGCTATTCCACTGGGCTCAGTGGTCCTGCCAGTTACCTTCGGGGAAACCAGAGAAAACTACCGCACTAAGTACATCAAGTTCGAAGTCGCGGACTTCGAGACTTCCTACCATGCCATCCTCGGCGGACCAGCTATCGCCAAGTTCATGGCGGTACCCCACTACACGTACTTGGTACTCAAGATGCCAAGTCCGGCCGGTGTATTCTCGCTACAAGGGGACATGAAGATATTCTTCGACTGCGACACAGAAGCTGTGGAACTCACAGCCACCAATCAAGTACCCAACACCATGATGGAGATCTATGCTGCGTCAAAGAAGCTTGCCCCAAGTGAACTTGACATCCCAGAGAAGTCAGACAAGGCCAACAAGCCTCAGCCATCCGACGAAGTGGAAGTCAAGGCAATCGATCTGGGGACAGGCGGCAGCAGCAAGACCACCATGATCGGGGCGGGTCTTGACTCGAAATAGGAAGACGCGCTCATCAGCTTCCTCCGGGCTAACCGAGACATCTTCGCCTGGAAAACAGTGGACATTCCAGGGGTGCCCAGGAATCTGATCGAGCACTCACTCAATGTCGACCCTAAAGCTACCCCAAAACGACAACACCTCTGCCGTTTTGCCAACGACCGACGGGATGCCATCAAGAAGGAACTTGCCAAACTACTCGCGGCCGGCTTCATCAGAGAAGTCTTCCATCCTGAGTGGCTCGCCAACCCGTCCTCGTCCGCAAGAAGAACTCCAACGAGTGGAGGATGTGCGTCGACTACACCGACCTCAACAAGCACTGCCCCAAGGACCCTTTCGGGTTGCCGCGGATAGATCAAGTCATTGACTCCACGGCGGGCTGCGACCTACTCTGCTTCCTCGACTGCTACTCCGGGTACCACCAGATTGCTATCAAGGAAGAAGACCAAGAGAAGACCGCGTTCATCACCCCGTTCGGCGCCAACTGCTACATGACCATGACGTTCGGGTTGAAGAAAGCCGGCGCCACCTACCAATGAGCTATCCAGGCCTGTTTCAAGAGACAGCTCAACAAGAACGTCGAAGCCTACGTGGATGACGTGGTCGTCAAGACCAGAAACTCTGACACGCTCATCGCCGATCTTGAAGAGACTTTTGCGTCCTTGCGAGAGTACCGCTGGAAGCTCAACCCGAACAAGTGCGTCTTCGGCGTACCATCGGGAAAGCTACTCGGCTTCATCATCAGTCATCGCGGCATCGAAGCCCACCCCGAGAAGATCTTCGCCATCACCAATATGAGAGCTCCCACCTGCATCAAAGATGTCCAGAAGCTTACCGGGTGCATGGCGGCCTTGAACAGATTCATCTCGAAGCTTGGAGAACAGGGGCTACCCTTCTTCAAACTACTCAAGCATCAAGAGAAGTTCGTGTGGACTCCAGAGGCAGATCAAGCTCTCGCTCAGCTGAAGGATTTCCTGTCCAAGCCGCCAGTCCTCACGGCTCCTCGCAAAAAGGAGCAGCTACTGCTCTATCTCGCTGCGACTACTCACCTGGTCAGCTCCGCCATCATTGTCGAGCGGCAGGATGATGGCCACGCCTACCCAATTCAGCGACCAGTCTACTTCGTCAGCGAGGTCCTATCGGAAAGCATGCTACCAACCAGTACAGAAGCTACTGCATGCAGTGCTCATTACCTCACCGAAGCTACGACATTACTTCCAGGAGTACTCGATCTCCGTCATCACCGACTACCCGCTCGGTGACATCCTGCGGAACCAAGATGCTACTGGAAGAATCTCCAAGTGGGCAGTCGAACTCGGCGCCCTCAACATCGACTTCAAGCCACGAACAGCCATCAAGTCGCAAGCACTAGTCGACTTCATGGTAGAATGGCGGGAGAATCAGCTACCAACTCCAACCGAGCGACCAGAGCATTGGGTGATGTACTTCGACGGCACGCTCAAGCTCGAAGTCATCGGTGCAGGGGTACTCCTAATCTCTCCAACGGACGAACAACTCAAGTATGTCCTGCAGATCTTTTGGAAGGTCTCAAACAACGAAGCCGAGTACGAAGCTCTACTACACGGGCTCCGCCTCGCAGCTTCCCTGGGCATTAAGCGACTACTAGTCTACGGCGACTCTGCAGTGGTCATCAACCAAGTCAACAAGTCTTGGGACCGCAACAAGGAGAACATGGACGCCTACTGCCTAGAAGTCCGCAAGCTCGAGAACAAGTTCTATGGTCTCGAGTTCCATCATGTCGTCCGCGACAACAACGTTGCAGCGGACGTCCTATCGAAGCTTGGTTCTACTTGAGCTCAAGTACCAGCGGGTGTCTTCGTCCACGAGCTTCACGCGCCATCCATCCCAGAGCCGGCGCCTACGACCACTAATCCAGCGCATCTGCCAGCTGGCCAGGAGGTCATGATGATCGACGTGGACTGGCGACAACCCTTCATCGACTACATCCACGAGCAGAAGGTTCCATCGGACAAAAACTTGGCCGAGCAGCTCATCCGCCGGGCCAAGTCCTACGTCCTAGTCGGGGACAAGCTATATAGGTGGGGTGCTACTTCTGGAGTACTCATGAAGTGCGTTCCCCGAAAAAAAGGCAAAGACATCTTGGAGGAGATACACAAAGGCATCTGCGGCAACCACGCATCTTCACGTACGCTGGTCAGCAAGGCCTTCCGATGAGCTTTCTACTGGCCCACAGCTCTGAACGATGCCGAGGAACTTGTCAGAAGGTGCCAAGGGTGCTAGTACTTCGCCAAGCAACAACACGTCCCAGCCTACAAGATAGTCACCATACCACCAACCAGGCCTTTTGCCTGCTGGGGGCTCGTCATGATTGGGCCTCTTCCAACTGCGCCAAGAGGATTCAACAGAGTTCAGGTGGCCATCGACAAGTTCACCAAGTGGATCGAAGTCAAACCGGTCACCTGTCTGAAGGCCGACAGGGTACTCGACTTCTTGGATGAACTCGTGCATCGCTACGGACTACCCCATCGCATCATCACAGACCTAGGCTCCAACTTCAACAATCACCAGTTCTGGGAGTACTGCGAGAACAGTGGGATCGACGTCCGGTATTGTGACACCCTAAAATTCCATCACAGAAATCACGTAGCAACTTAAAATGTCTTAAGGATTTAAGGAGATTAAAATGCTAAATAAAATTGAGCTCTAAAAATATTAAAGATAATATAATAAAGTTAGAAACAACAAGTGTATGTGCATCATCATTTGGCTTGCATGATTTTGGTTGTTTGAGTAGTCTCTAAAAAGCCTATAAAATATTTGAGAAAAGTTTGCAAAAGTTTGAAATGGTTTTGAATTCAAAATGGATTTGAAAATGAGGTTTGAAAAAGGAAGAGAAAAAAAAAGAAAAAAAAACTCGCACTCTTACCTTTTCGGCCCGTCTTCATCGCCTGCGCGTGGTAAGCGAAACCCCCTGCCCAATTTCCCCTCTTATCGCGCCCAGCGCCTCCCCCGCGAGCTCACCGGAGTGACCGCGCCGCCCCCTTACGGTGCTGGCCGCCGGTGAGGCCCAATCGTGCCTGTAGAGCCTGCTATCGTGTGCGCAAGCATCCCTGCATCGTTTTGCCCTAACATGTGGTCGAAGAAACGGCCGGGAACGCCGTCCAGAGCTCACGCCGGCGAGTCCCCGCCGCGCGCCGCCGCCCTCCGGCGTCGTCGCCGCCGCCCACCGCATGTTTTTGATCAGGGCCGTTAGATCGCGAGCAAGTGGCTGGGATCACGTACCCTTTCGTCTAAAGGGGGATGGTCCACGGTGGACCCATGGACCGCGCCCACGGCCGGGTCCATGGTACACCTGTGCGTCATCCGCCGTTGGATCTCAGATCCACGGTGTGGAGTGACGGTTTTGATTAAGAGTCCCTGGATTTTCAAATGTTTACAAGCGAGTCCTTCCACCTTTGGAAATATTTGCGAATGGTCCCGATTCTTGCAAACTAGCCCCTATCCACCCTATTTAATTATGTTTTAAGCCCTTTTCACTACTTTTTGCATATAAACCCTCTGTTTTAATTTATAAAAATGTTTTAGCCCCTGAATTTATTCATAAACAACCCTGTAAACTTAGTTTTCTTGCAAATAGGCCCCTGAAAACTGTTTTTATCATATCTTTCTCATTTTAACTCCGTTTTTAGCGTTCTATATATCGAAATGATCGTCTCGACGAGTAGAATCTTTTAAACAGTAAATTTACCAGTTTTACTACTGTTTGGTGTACTGTTTTGTTTATTGATTGTTATCCATGTTTGACTCGTAGATATCGTGCCTGTTTCGTCTGAGCTCCCTGTCGGAAGTGATCAGGAAGAACCTGCCTTTGAAGAAGAATTCACCCAGATTGTAGAGGAAGGCAAGTGGATTTCCCCCTCTCGCATAATCTTTTTGAACCCATGTCACCGCATGCTAAACAATGTTTACTATTCCCGTTGATATGCATAAATGCGATGGGCAAACACCTAGCTAAGGATTTGACTAGATGCTTTATCACTTTACCTTGATCAACCCTGTTTAAACAAATGTTTGGGGTAGATAAATGCTTAGCTTGCTCAACATAAGTTTAGTTATGCTTGTTTATGTTATATATCTCGATCCCCGTTTATGTATGTACTTGTGCTTTAAACAAGATAACTTGATATAATCGGAACATGGAGAACCACCCAAGATAACGAGTACAACCACGGTCCACATGGCTCGGCTTAGCCGATTAATTAGGAGAGTGGGGTAGGCGATAGCTCTTTTCCGAGAGGGGCACGGGGGCCGGAGTTGAAGGGGTATAGCCTGGTCCTTTTGGGGTAGCGACCTTGGCTAAGGTGTTGACCACTAGGGAGGGTTATGGCCCGCTCCGCTGCTAATCCTGTTGCGGGGCTGTTGGTTTCTCTTCTTTCCTTTGTAAAGGCTTCGTAGTGGACCCCTAGCCACTCACCTTGGAAGTGTTTAAGGGTCCGGCTAACCGGGCAAGATGGGGAACACGAGCGTGGGTAAAGTGTACAACCTCGGCGAGTGTAAAGCCGATCGATCGGCGTGCTCACGGTCACGAGCGGCTTGGACCCTCACATGAGTAATAAACTTGAAGATTAATGTAAATCGTGGGTTGGAGGGTTGATTTGAGGTTCCTTTTGAGGTTAAGTGGGTTGGTATACACTTACATCTAGTAACTAGGAGCTTGCTAATAAAACTTGACCAACTTATAAAATGCTTACCGTCGTGAACCATAGCCTATCCTTGATAGCCTTGCATTTTCCCCCACTTGCTGAGCTCCAACCATAAGTGTGCTCACCCTTGCTTACCGCTGTTCAGAGGTGAACGTCGGAGGCGAGGACGAGTACTGGAGTGACTTCGAGGAGTTCTAGGCATGCGGATCCCCCAGTCATCATGCTCGTGGATGTCAGCGATGGAGTTGCTCGTCGTCGTTTAGTTATCGTTTTGTTTGGACCTTCGAGTCCACCCTCATGGATGTAATAAAGGATGTTATCTTGGTTTAAACTCTTGTACGTTTTATTACAGCAATGGTATTACTCTCGTTTTGTCTATCATGTGTGTGTAAATGATCCTGGCGCACATATGAGATGCATTCGGTTTTACTTGGAAAATCGGGTGTGACAAAGTGGTACCAGAGCCGTGATGACTGTAGGACGCAGCCTTAGTTAGAAATGGACGAAATTAAGGATTCATGTTCTAGAAAGCCACATCATGCTTCAAATCATCTTATTTACGCACTAAAAATCTAATTTAACTTTGTTTATCATTTTAAACTATCATTTTGATTTATTCTGCACTCTGAGATCAGTTTTGCTTTGACAGATGGCCAGGACTTACATGACCCCTCGCAAGAGCACTGGTGGACGCTTTCCTCTGGACGGCTGGCTCCTCGCCACCGCCTTGAGGATGTTGAGGAGGAGCGGGGAGGAGTTCCGGCGGGGAGGTTGAGGTTGAGGAAGACCCAGAAGAGGTCCAGCCAGAAGAAGAAGAAGAGGATCCTGAAGAAGTTGAGATGGAGGAGGAGGAGCCAGAAGAGCCATTGGAACAGCCACAGCTGTACGATGGCACAGTGCTTGAGGCAGACGCAGACGGTGACATTGTGATTCCACCGGCGCCTGCAGTCAATGAGGAAGCACCCCCTGCACCTGCTGATCCTGTGCCAGAAGGTGATCCAGAAGACTCCAGTGATGACAGTGTGGGTGAGGATGATGGTAACCATGCTGCTGGCAACCCAGAGGAAGATGAAGATCCCCGCTACCATGGAGCTGAATACCATAAGCACTCTACTGAAGCTGAGAATGGGCGGTTCTGCATTCTCCTGGTGGGATGTTCGAGGTATCCGGGGTATACCATAAGGCCTCTCTATGTGACCAAGCATTTCAGCGAGCCTGGAATGAGGGATTACTACACTTGCAAGGTCTATATCAGGAAGCCTCTGAATGATACTGAAGGTTGGAGGTACCGCTCATCCCACCATAGCACAGCTCAGTTCTCTACGGATGACGCTGCAGTGAATGATGCAGCAAGGAGGGCGCTCTGGTCGGTCTGCCATGCTAATCGGGTGCAGTTGTTCCAATCGGAGTACCGCCATGTGCCTCGGCGTGCAAGTGGCACAGAAGTGACTGTAGTGCCAGCAGGAGGTGATGACCGCATCGATGTCTTGGCAAGGGTGACTGCTGCTCTGAATGCTGATCTGGAGAGAGCAACTTTGGAGATAAACAAGTATCATGAAGAGCTGCAGGCTGCTCAGGCAAAGATAGCGCGTCTTGAAGCACAACTTGCAGGACAACGACTGCCTCAGGAAGTCATGCCATACCAGACTACAGCTTCCCCTCCGCGCAAAAGGCTTCGTTACGGCACCGATGAAGCTACTACTCGTCTTGGCTAGGATCCTAGGATGCTCGCCCTGATCATTTACCTTTTCGATAGACCGTTCCTGCGTGAACGTATTTGCTTGTAATAATGAATGCTGTTTGCAAACATGCTTGAGTTGGATCTTTGCTTGATTGTAAATTGTATGGTGGAGTGATGGCCACTATGCAATCTGAAATTTTAAGTTAATTAAAGTTTGGTTTGGGTTTTATCGATTGTCATTGCTTAATCTCTTATGCAAATGTGATTGGATCAAATCTGTTTTCGCAGTCATATGACATGTCAGTAATGTTTTGCTTATAACTCAAGCTACAGAATTCCAAATGACATGAAACCAGTTGGGTTAGTTCACAAATTTAGAGGATGAATTCTTGTCAAAAATTCAATGGTATACAATACATATTCTGGGAGTTATGCACAAAGTAATGAACATGACAGAATCTGTAAATTTCTGCTGACATAGCTGTACTGTTTGAATTATATCTCGAGTTGTACATATCCAAATGAGGTGATTCCAGTTGGGTTGGTTCCATAATTTTATACACTAGAATCTGGTAAAAATTCGTGGTCATTGGATATTTACACAGAAAGTTATGCATAATTCTTTGAGGTCAACAGAATCTGTCTTAACTGGAGTACATGCTGTCATTTTACTTTGAGTTATTCTCTTATGCAATGATTCAAGTACAATTATCTGAGATATGATTTTTTCTAATGGTCAGATGGTAAACACCAGGTCCGGAGGAGGTCAAGACGTGCCACCTGTGATCCGGGCACATATTGCAAATCAACAAAACCCAGCACCACCTCCACCAATCAACCAAGCAATGGACCCGAACATGCAGCAATTCTGGCGGCGCGGATGCAGGCCGATTCAAAACCTTACCAATGCCGTGCAGCGGATACAAGCTCAACAAAATCAGCCACCACCACCGATGCCACCACCACCCCCGCCACCAAGGGACAGGCACAAGGAGTTCATGAGTCACCACCCCCCTACATTTTCTCATTCAGCTGATCCACTAGATGCTGATGATTGGCTGAAAACCATTACTAAGAAGCTGGAAATTGTGCAGTGCACGCGACGGGGAGATGGTTTTGTATCTTCTGCCGGAAGACGGTGGGGCAGGCCGCAGATTGGTGGGATGCGTACTCTCAAGCTCATCCTAACGGGCGAGAACATCACTTGGCGAGGAATTCGTGACAACTTCCGTACTTATCATATTCCTTCGGGGGTTCTCAAGCTCAAGCGAGAGGGAGTTCTTGTCGGCGAGGCAAGGCAATATGTCGGTGATCGAGTATCCGGACAAGTTCACTCACTTGTCACGCTATACACCCGATGAAGTCAACACCGATCCAAAGAGGCAAGAAAGGTTCTCGGATGGCTTGATTAGTCCTACGAACTATCTCTTGCAGTCACATCTTTCCGGACTTTCGGACGGCCGGTAAACAAAGCTATTGGGGTGGAAAGCAAGAGGAAGGAGATGGGTGAACATAAACGCAAGTTTCGGTCTCGAGGGCGATCTAGCGGTAACACCCGTCGCCGTTACGGTTCTCGGCGAGCGACTCCATATCGTCTCGGTGGACAAGCCGGAAGGTACCCACGAACATGCGGCTCCAACACTCGTTTCAGCCACGGCGCTTCAATCCTCGGACCCCCGGGACTCCTACCCCACGGGAGTCGTCCTAGCAACAACTGCGGGGCACCCGTCGAAACACCAACCTCGTTCGGCCGGTGGATGCTTCAAGTGCGGAGAGGCGGGGCATTATGCTAAAAACTGTCCTAAGAGGGTGATGCGGACTCCACGAGAGGGACATTGGGAACGGGGCCCGGGCGGTCATCTTCTCGAGCTCGTACTCCACAGACACCCAGCAAGAGAGGCCAGCAGAGTCATGTGCGTGGCCGAGTCAATCATGTATCAGTGGAGCAAGCTCAGAATGATGCTAGCGTGGTATTGGGTACGTTTTTCGTCAACTCTGTACCTGCTACCGTATTATTTGATTCAGGAGCATCACATTCATTTATAACTGATCAATTTGTGGCAAAATATAACTTACCTATGAGTACAATGAAGAATTCAGCGATAGTTAGCACTCCCGGGGGAGAAATGAAAACTGGTCACATATGCCCACAAGTAAAGATAAATATCATGGGAGTAGACTTTCTTGCTAATCTGGTAGTTCTAAAATCATGGGGAATAGATGTCATACTTGGTATGGATTGGTTAAGGAGTTGTGATGGAGTTATTCAGTGTCGGAAGAGGTCAGTACTGTTAACCGGTCCTCAAGGGGAAAGAGTAGAGTATGTGAGTGCACCCTCATCTGTTAAAGGAGTTATGAACTCTGTTGAAGGCAAGGCCTTGGAGGATATAAGGGTAGTGAATGAATTCCCTGATGTATTTCCAGAGGATTTGCCAGGTATGCCACCTGATCGCGACATTGAATTTAGTATTGAACTTATACACGGGTACGCCCCCATATCTAAAAGACCATATAGAATGGATGTTAAAGATCTAGCTGAACTAAAGAAACAAATTGAAGAATTGCTTAGTAAAGGGTTTATCCGTCCTAGTTCATCACCATGGGGAGCCCCCACACTCTTCGTTGATAAGAAGGATGGTTCTAGGAGGTTGTGTATAGACTATCGATCACTTAACGAGGTTACTATCAAGAATAAATACCCTTTACCTCGGATTGAGGATTTGTTTGATCAAATGAGAGGAGCTAAGGCTTTCTCTAAGATAGATCTTAGATCGGGTTATCATCAGTTGAAAATCCGTGTGGAGGATATACCAAAGACAACATTCACTTCTAGATATGGGTTATATGAGTTCAACGTGATGTCCTTTGGCACGACCAATGCACCGAAGATACTTTATGTATTTGATGAACAAGGTATTCATGGAGTATCTGGATAAGTTTGTTGTGGTATTCATTGATGATATATTGGTATTCTCTCGGAGTGAAGAAGAACATGAAGAACATTTGAGGCTTGTGTTACGAAGTTACGGGATCATCGAGTTTGTATGCCAAGTTCGGCAAGTGTGCTTTACGGTTGAAGGAGGTATCTTTTCTCGGACATATCATTACAGATGGAGGCATAGTAGTCGATCCAAGCAAAGTTCGGGATGTATTGAACTGGAGTCCGCCTAAGAATGTGCCAGAGATCAGAAGTTTCCTTGGTCTTGCAGGATACTATCGGAGGTTCATTGAAGGGTTTTCTAAGATAGTGAAGCCACTTACCACTCTGCTCGAGAAAGGAAGAGAATTCAAATGGGATGAGAAGTGTCAGGCTAGTTTTGAGTAATTGAAGAAGCGAGTCGACCACACGACTGTGTTGATCATGCCGGACATACACAAAGGGTTCGATGTGTCTTTGTGATGCCTCTCGGCAAGGTTTGGGATGTGTGTTAATGCAAGAAGGAAAGGTAGTCGCCTATGCTTCAAGACGGTTGAGGAAACATGAGCGAGAACTATCCTACTCATGATCTTGAGTTGGGCTGCGGTTGTTCATGCTTTGAAGATGCGGAGACATTATATGATTGGGAACAAGTGTAAGATCTTTCTTGACCATAAGAGTACGAAATATATCTTTACTCGAAGGATCTGAATTTGAGGCAAAGAAGATGGTTAGAGTTGATCAAAGATTATGATTTGGATATCTAGTATCATCCCGGAAAAGCAAATGTAGTGGCGGATGCTTTGAGTCGGAAGGGACAGGACTAATATGCTATTGGGACACTGTTACCTCGGGAGCTATGTTGGGAGATGGCACGGCTTAACTTGGGAATGGTTGCTTCGAGTGAGACTTTGACATTAGAGATTGAATCGACACTTGAGCGGGATATCGGGGAAGGGACGGTTGGGCGATGCCAAGATTGCGAGAATACGGGAAGTTGATTAAATTAGGCAAAGTTACGAATTCGGAGAAGATGAGCAAGGAACGGTGTGGTTTAAGAACGAGAATGCGTGTACACGAGATCAAGGAATTGAGGGAAACTATTTTGAAAGAAGCACATGATTCGGCTTACTCTATACACCCTGGTAGTACCAAGATGTATCGGGACTTGAAGCGAGAGATGCTTGGTGGTATGGGATGAAGAAAGACGTGGCGGCTCACGTAGCTTTGTGTGATGTGTGCCAAAGAGTGAAGGCGAGTATCAAAGACCGGCGGGATTGCTACAACCTCGAAGGTACTCGAGTGGAAATGGGAGGAAATCGGTATGGATTTCATAGTGGGATTACCTCGTACTCGTGACGGGTATGATTCTATCCGGGTTATTGTGGATAGACTAACCAAGGTAGCGCACTTCATTCCGGTGAAGACGACCTATACGGGAGTGAAGCTAGGCGAGTTGTATAATTCAAGGATAGTATGTTTGCACGGGTACCGAAGAAGATAGTGTCGGATCGAGGCACACGAGTTCACCTCACGGTTTTGGCGAAGTTGCATGAATCAATGGATACAAAGTTAAACTTCGGCTCGCATACCATCCTCGGACGGATGGACGGACGGAGAGGACAAATCGGATACTCGAGGATATGTTGAGAGCTTGTGCATTGAAGAACGATGCGGTTGGGATAAGAGTTTGCCTTATGCAGAGTTTGCTTACAACAACAGCTATCAGTCCAGCATCAAGATGGCACCTTTTGAAGCTCTGTATGGAAGGAAGTGTAGAACACCGTTGTTTTGGAATCAGACTGGTGAAAGGGAGTTCTTTGGGCCAGACAGCATACGAGAAGCAGAAAAGCAAGTTGAAATCATAAGGGAGAATCTTAAGGCGGCACAGTCTAGACAGAAGAGTTATGCTGATCCTCGGCGAAGAGAGGTGATCTTGGAAGTCGGTGATTATGCATACCTCAGAGTGTCACCTATTCGAGGGTTACGAAGGTTTAATGTCAGGGGAAAGTTATCACCTCGATTTATCGGACCTTTCAAGGTTTTGGAACGGAAAGGAGAAGTGGCATACCAGTTAGAGTTGCCAGCACAGTTGTCAGGAGTTCATGATGTGTTTCATGTATCCCAGCTAAAGAAATGCACAAGTGAGGTTAGAATAGAACCGGTACAGTTAGAGGATATTCAAATGGAGAATGACCTGACATACAAGGAATATCCTGTTAAGATCTTGGATGTGTCAGAAAGGGTTACCAGGAGTAAGATCATTAGAATGTGTAAAGTGCAGTGGAGTCATCACAGGAAGAGGCAACTTGGGAAAGAGAGGATGAACTCAAGGAAGACTTCCCTCGAAATTTTTCTCTAAATCTTACGAATCTCGGGACGAGATTCTCTTTAAGGGGGTAGGATTTGTGACACCCTAAAATTCCATCACAGAAATCACGTAGCAACTTAAAATGTCTTAAGGATTTAAGGAGATTAAAATGCTAAATAAAATTGAGCTCTAAAAATATTAAAGATAATATAATAAAGTTAGAAACAACAAGTGTATGTGCATCATCATTTGGCTTGCAAGATTTTGGTTGTTTGAGTAGTCTCTAAAAAGCCTATAAAATATTTGAGAAAAGTTTGCAAAAGTTTGAAATGGTTTTGAATTCAAAATGGATTTGAAAATGAGGTTTGAAAAAGGAAGAGAAAAAAAAAGAAAAAAAAAACTCGCACTCTTACCTTTTCGGCCCGTCTTCATCGCCTGCGCGTGGTAAGCGAAACCCCCTGCCCATTTTCCCCTCTTATCGCGCCCAGCGCCTTCCCCGCGAGCTCACCGGAGTGACCGCGCCGCCCCCTTACGGTGCTGGCCGCCGGTGAGGCCCAATCGTGCACGTAGAGCACCGCTATCGTGTGCGCAAGCATCCCCGCATCGTTTTGCCCTAACATGTGGTCGAAGAAACGGCCGGGAACGCCGTCCCGAGCTCACGCCGGCGAGTCCCCGCCGCGCGCGCGCCGCCCTCGGCGTCGTCGCCGCCGCCCACCGCATGTTTTTGATCAGGGCCGTTAGATCGCGAGCAAGTGGCTGGGATCACGTACCCTTTCGTCTAAAGGGGGATGGTCCACGGTGGACCCATGGACCGCGCCCACGGCCGGGTCCATGGTACACCTGTGCGTCATCCGCCGTTGGATCTCAGATCCACGGTGTGGAGTGACGGTTTTGATTAAGAGTCCCTGGATTTTCAAATGTTTACAAGCAGGTCCTTCCACCTTTGGAAATATTTGCAGATAGGTCCTGATTCTTGCAAACTAGCCCCTATCCACCCTATTTAATTATGTTTTAAGCCCTTTTCACTACTTTTTGCATATAAACCCTCTGTTTTAATTTATAAAAATGTTTTAGCCCCTGAATTTATTCATAAACAACCCTGTAAACTTAGTTTTCTTGCAAATAGGCCCACGAAAAGCTGTTTTTATCATATCTTTCTCATTTTAACTCCGTTTTTAGCGTTCTATATATCGAAATGATCGTCTCGACGAGTAGAATCTTTTAAACAGTAAATTTACCAGTTTTACTACTGTTTGGTGTACTGTTTTGTTTATTGATTGTTATCCATGTTTGACTCGTAGATATCGTGCCTGTTTCGTCTGAGCTCCCTGTCGGAAGTGATCAGGAAGAACCTGCCTTTGAAGAAGAATTCACCCAGCTTGTAGAGGAAGGCAAGTGGATTTCCCCCTCTGCATAATCTTTTTGAACCCATGTCACTGCATGCTAAACAATGTTTACTATTCCTGTTGATATGCATAAATCTGATGGGCAAACACCTAGCTAAGGATTTGACTAGATGCTTTATCACTTTACCTTGATCAACCCTGTTTAAACAAATGTTTGGGGTAGATAAATGCTTAGCTTGCTCAACATAAGTTTAGTTATGCTTGTTTATGTTATATATCTCGATCTCGTTTATGTATGTACTTGTGCTTTAAACAAGATAACTTGATATAATCGGAACATGGAGAACCACCCAAGATAACGAGTACAACCACAGTCCACATGGCTGCGGCTTAGCCGATTAATTAGGAGAGTGGGGTAGCCGATAGCTCTTTTCCGAGAGGGGCACGGGGGCCGGAGTTGAAGGGGTATAGCCTGGTCCTTTTGGGGTAGCGACCTTGGCTAAGGTGTTGACCACTAGGGAGGGTTATGGCCCGCTCCGCTCTTTGTAATGTTTGCGGGGCTGTTGGTTTCTCTTCTTTCCTTTGTAAAGGCTTCGTAGTGGACCCCTAGCCACTCACCTTGGAAGTGTTTAAGGGTCGGCTAACCCGGCAAGATGGGGAACACGAGCGTGGGTAAAGTGTACAACCTCGGCGAGTGTAAAGGCGATCGATCGGCCGTGCTCACGGTCACGAGCGGCTTGGACCCTCACATGAGTAATAAACTTGAAGATTAATGTAAATCGTGGGTTGGAGGGTTGATTTGAGGTTCCTTTTGAGGTTAAGTGGGTTGGTATACACTTACATCTAGTAACTAGGAGCTTGCTAATAAAACTTGACCAACTTATAAAATGCTTACCGCTGTGAACCATAGCCTATCCTTGATAGCCTTGCATTTTCCCCCACTTGCTGAGCTCCAACCATAAGTGTGCTCACCCTTGCTTACCGCTGTTCAGAGGAGAACGTCGGAGGCGAGGACGAGTACTGGAGTGACTTCGAGGAGTTCTAGGCATGCGGATCCCCCAGTCATCATGCCTGTGGATGTCAGCGATGGAGTTGCTCGTCGTCGTTTAGTTATTGTTTTGTTTGGACCTTCGAGTCCACCCTCATGGATGTAATAAAGGATGTTATACTGGTTTAAACTCTTGTACGTTTTATTACAGTAATGGTATTACTCTCGTTTTGTCTATCATGTGTGTGTAAATGATCCTGGCGCACATATGAGATGCATTCGGTTTTACTTGGAAAATCGGGTGTGACAGGTATGTCTCAGTCGCCCATCCACGGGCCAATGGACAAGTTGAGCGCACCAACAGGATGGTACTCGACGCTCTCAAGAAGCGACTGCACGACGCTGCTAACACAAAAGGAGGAAAGTGGATCAAGGAACTACCCAATGCTCTCTAGGGGCTGCGCATTCAACCCACCAAGCCAACGGGATAGTAACACTATTTCCTGGTCTACGACTCCGAAGCTATTCTACCTGCCGACGTCATGTGGGAGTTGCCGGCAGTGGAGCAATACGACGAAGGCCTATCCGAAGATAGCAGATGAGTTGACATCGATGGACTTGAAGAAGCTCGTTGCGCTGCCCTCGCCCAGTCAGCAAGGTACCTAGAAGGTATCCGACGCTACCACAACCACAACGTCGAGGAACACTCCTTCAATGTTGGCGATCTCGTCCTCCGCCGCATCCAGAACACGGAAGGACTACACAAGCTCAGCTAGCCATGGGAAGGTCCCTTCAAAGTTGCAAAGGTGACTGGACCAGGCTTGTATCGCATCTAGACGCTTGAAAGCGAAGACATCAGCAACTCGCAGAACGTCGACCAGCTCTGTCGGTTCTACGCGTAGTCTCTCGACTACTTTGGGGGCTCAAGTCTACACGACTACTCCCAAGCCCTTCGCTGTAAGCAGCCTTCGGGTCCAGGCATTAGTCTCCAAGCTACTTTACTCCGAGATCCAGCGTTAACGGCTACTAATGGAACTCGGTCTGCTTAGAGCGTCAAGGACTCTAGCAGCGGTCTATCAAGAGACCATGTACTTTAGGATCTAGTCTATACGGCTACTAACGGATCTACTGCTGTAAGCGGCTATACGCCCTAGCACTACTCTAGCCGTAGGCGGCCTCCGGGTCCTGGCGACTTCACTTGTAAACGGCCCTGGCCATCCAGGTGTATTTTTTCAGTAATAAAGTTCGACTCTTGCTTCAACTAATTTACTGTGTCTCCATTAACGAGTCTACTACCGAGTACTACTACTCGCGACAACTCCACATATAGGCACTCCGCATACAACATCGCGACAACGAGTACTCATTCGATGGAAGATTTTTTCATTAATACTTAAACAAGTTCATTACAACTTTGTTTATATACAACTGCTGCTACAAGCTAATCCTACAGGCTAACTACTGGAGGTTCAGCTTCTCGGCAACTTGCTCTGCAATCAGCGCCATCTGCTCCAGAAGCTCTGCATACTGCTCATCCGTGCTCATCCGTGCAATTGGCGGCTAGTCCACCCGCAACCACATCAACTGGAGCCTTGGGGAAGTATGACTTCATGAACGCCAAGTCTTGGTTTGGGATGGACTTCGCCAAGTGCTTGACATAAGTAGCCAGACGTCCGGGGCTTCCTTCAGCCAGTCAACCAGAGGGGCTATCTTCGGCCCGCCCGGGTGTGGCACCAGTAGCCTCGCAATGGGGAGCGCGGCTTCTTCGAGTTCCTTGAGCTGCCCCCGCAACTTCTCGCGGTCTTCATTCAGCTTCTGCAGAGATTTATAGCAGTTGACAAGGTCACGATCCGAGGAGATCCGAAGCTCCATGTGCATATTACACTCATGAGCCAGCTGCTTATAATCGTACAAAAGTACCTCGCGGGCATCCTTCTCTCGGTAGAAGAGATTCTTCATATCGACTTCTGATGCCCTCAGCTATTCCGCACGGGCCTCAAGATCTGCAAACAACTCAAAGGGAGATGTCAGACTACTACAAGGTACCCACAATAAGTACTTAACAAGATGACATCGGCATACCTTTGTTCTTCTGGCGCAGTGACATGTTCTTGCGCACCAACTCATCGTTGTTCGCCTACATGTCTTGTACTTCATTATGGTACTGGGCGAAGGCACCATCAAGCTTGGACTGGAGCATGGCGGAGTGCTTCCGGGCTTTATTGAGTTCTTTCTCCAACGTCTCTGCCCGGAGCACCATATCACCATACCATTGGAGCATATCAGACTTTTGTCGGGATCTCTCCACGATATCCTGCAGAAGGCAATAATTGTTATTTGGGTACTCAAGTCTGGCAGATTTTGACTACTCAAAGGTACTAACATGTACCTTCATCCATTGCTCGGCCCGCCGCATCGACTCCAAGTTGCGGGCTATCATCGCCGGGCTGATAAGGTCATCCACCAGAAGCTCGAGTCCATCACGACTAGTCGCGGCGGCCTCGGACATCGGCGCCGAACAGATCGACTCCGCGTCTTGGATTTCCGGCGAGCAGACGACTACCACCAGGCTCGCCTCCAGCAGTGCATCACCACGCACCTCTTCGGCCACCCCGGGGGCTACTGTCTCCGCCGGCTCGGTTGCCGCTCCTGTGGCCACTGTTGACTGTGAAAATCCGTCAACCTAGCCATGAGTTTACCTTCGGTGTTGGCATAAGTTTTATACCTTATCCATTGGTAATAACCCCCATGGTATAACAAGTTCACTTGTGCATGTCGGTTTTGGAGTTTAGTGTTTATGCAGGGTTTTAGCGTTGAAAGCAAGACTTTCAGGATAAGTTCATCAAGCACCATGTGACAAGACCTTGAAGCCCCGTACAAGTCATGCAACGAAGCAAACTTAACTCTAAGAAGTCAGGGACTTGATCCGAGAAGATGATAAACTCCGAGGACCTAACCAAAAAAGTGTCGAATCTTGCAGGACAAGAAGCTATGTCCAATTCGGAGAGAAACTGACGACAAAGGCCTACATGTAGAAGGGGGAAGGATCCAGGAAGCTCGAGAACCGACACCACGCAAAGAAGGTCGCGAGCTGGGCCTGGATGGGCCCAGGCCGGCCGGCCCAGCCCAGTCCAGGGCCCAATCCCCCTCCTTTGACCTAGCCGCCATTTGGGCTATTTATAGCCCCGGGGTCGAGAGCCACACATCATCCAATTCGTCATCAGCCGCTGAGGAGCAGAGAAGAGAGGGACACCATCCTGGAGATGAGAGGGTCGAGCTAGTTGACTAGGGTCTCCCTAGCTGACGTGGGAACCTTGCAAGGAAGACCACGTCGGAGTTCCCAGAGCTAGAAGCAAGATCAAGGTAGGATCCCGGTGGTGATCTTGTTTATGTATCATTGTATTAGTTGAATTATCAAGTTGAATCTATTTCTAGCGATCAAGAGTTTCTTCGATGATTTCGTTTTTTGATCGGCTTTGCTTATTCTATATCTATTCTCGAGATAGATCACATAGGGTGTTCTTGTAGCCGCGGTGGCTAGAGGTACACGCCGGATCTTCCGAAAGAACTCGACTTGTCCTTGGACTCGCCCTAGACTACCCGCATGAGTAGGGATACGTTGTGACAGAACGGGGGTTCCGAAAGGCGGGCGTTTTCAGAGTCAGACGGGAAACCACGATTTAAAGAGGCTTCTAATAAGATTCGATTTGCTACTTCTTCTCTTGCTTGGAACATCAACAAAAGGCTTAACCCGATCTCTCTAGATCGGTTTATCTACCCTATCTATCTTTGTTATCTTCGGTCTTTAGTAGATTAGATTAGGTTTGTGTTCTTTATCTAGATGCATTAGGGTTTCTCTTTACCGAAGATTGAAGTTACTTGGCTTTACTAGATCATCTTTTGCGTCACACATTTATTCCACAGATTCGATACCTTGGGTTCACCACTCGACGGAAGAAGGGTCCCTTGACTACGACGGGAGACTTGTCCGCTTGCAAGTCTAAATGAACTTTGATACAACTATTAACCGTCAACAAGCCCCTTTTTCTGGCGCCGTTGCCGAGGAACAAGTGATCAAGATTTGATGTTTTTATTGCCTTTTTGTGATTTTCAGTTTTCTTTTAGTTTTTCTTTTTGCATCTACTAAACTTTGATCATCCTCAAAATAAATCTAATCTAGTTTGTCTAACCCTAGTTTTCATAGATTTATTTTTACATTCTAGTTTTTGCATATTTTGTTTATTGCTAACCCTAACAGGAGATGGACGGCTACCTCTCCAACAAACCTGATAATTTTGTGAATGATCCAGAAAAACTTTACAGGCTAAGGAGACGCGAAGCACATCAAGCTAAAAAGTTGGATTTTGTAGATTCGAAGTCGGAAGACAGAGGATCGAAGGAATCTCCGAAAAATTCTCCACCTCAAAGTCCTCGGGAGAATTGACTTCCACCGATGGGTGACCAACCGCAAGAGCGCAAGATTGGGGAGCTATGCACCCCGGATATCATCGACCTACCAATCTTGAACCTTGAGGAGATTGGAAGACCGTTCAAGATCAAGACCTCAACAATCCGCATGGTGCAACATTCACCCTTCACCGGTAAAGAGGATCCGAACCTTCACCTCCAAGCATTCATTCAACTATGTCAGACTTTCAACATGGATGGGGTGACTCAAGATCAAATGAGGGCAAGGCTTTTTCCGTTCTCACTACTCGGGAAGGCTTTGCAATGGTTCCACTCTCAACCGGCGGAGACGGTGCAAAATTGGAACACGTTGATGAAGGCTTTCATGAAGGAATACTACTCGCCGGGTAAAACTCAAAGTTTGCGTAATAAGATTGCCACCTTTGTTCAATATTGTACAGAAACTATCTCAGAGGCATTCGAGTGCTTCGACGAGTACACTCGGGCGGTTCCACATCACAAGTTCCCGAAGGAAGACCTCGTGCAAAAGTTCTATCAAGGACTCACCATGGCGTCAAGGACGATCATCGATGCATCGGCGGGAGGATCTATCATCGAGCTTACACCGACAAAAGCTTTCACTCTATTCAAGAAGGTCGCGGATAATGACACATGGGCGTCATCCGGGTTTCTCTAAGATTAGAATTTTTCTAAGCCTCACTTAATTTTATTTTATTCAAAGTCTCTCTCATCTAATCAAAATTACAACCTAAACCTATGCCCCCATGATCAAGCCGGGAAAAGTTTGCTCTCAACCAATGAAGGTAAACTATACCGGTGAGACCGATATCAACGTAGTCGGAAAATATTTTTGACTTACATTTGTTTTTAATGGTTTAAAAACTTCTCTAAATTTATGCTTGAGCTCTTGCATGGCTCTCAAAAATATTTTTAAATTTTGAAATTAGAGGAGTGCTCAACCTTAAAACATGCTTAGAGGGAGGAAATCTAGTTAACCTAACCATACATGCACCATGATACATCACGGGATGCCCCTCCAACATCTTTTATCAAACCACATGCAAAGTACAAGCATGGGGGGCAGCCAAGGCCTTGTTTTGTAGGAATATCATGGATGCATGTGAGGCAAGGGAGTATGAAAGTGAATCAAGCGAAAACATCAAGTGGAAGGAGCAATAATGCAAGCGAAGAAGTGGACGGGAACGTTTGGAAGGTGTACACGGTCACGAAGCAACATGCACTAGAGAAGATCCGAGCCAAGAGGAGGAGAGAGGTAAGTCTTTCATCCAACTCTTTGTTCGTGTGCTCTAGTTTGTTGGCCGGAACCACCTTAGACTTAGCCATCCACCGCATTTGTTTCATGCAACAAATCACATCCTTAATCCACTCAAAGTCCAGACTCAAAAATAATATTTGTGTACCTTGTTACCGGGTGAAAACCCCGGATATATATTTGTGAGGGAGAGTGGTGCAATCATGGAAGAAAATTACAAGCCTTTTCACCGAAGAAGAAGGGATCATCGTCGTCTAAGCCATCATCGACAACCTCTTCGAGGAGGCACTCGGTTTCCGAGTCTTCTCGGAGTATGGAGGAGGACACGGCACTGCCGAGGAGGAACCACTCTTCTCCTTGGTGGCATGAGGGCCACACGAAACTCGTTTATGAGGTTTACCAAACTTCAATAACATATGGAGGAGCCGCCCGTCCAACCTCGCCACTTGACACGATCATCCGCTCCACCTCCATACGCTCCGTGGTATTCTGAGGGGTATGTCATCATGACGGAGGAGGAGGAGAAGAAGCTCGCTCGCCTTAAGTAGAGGCTTGTAGCGAACGTCGACATCGATGACCAAGCTCTCCATATATTGGGTTTCACACGGGACACCGGTGCAATTCTCTAACGGAGTGTCGGCAAACACCCACAAGGAATTTGCCTAGGAAATTTTCATGACCATGGCGCATACCCTTGATGAAGGAGTGCTGAGTCTCTCATTCCGTTTGGAGGGAGCCCACAAGTGGAGAAAAAGGAAGACACCGTTGGAAGGGTAACCTTGATCAACAGTGCTATTTCTAGCACCTTGATGGGGTAATCTCCTTTCATCCATGGGTTGCAATCGATCTTGAGATGTAATCACACTTTGTTGGATTATCTATCTATCATCTTGTGTTGAAAATACTTTAATGCTTAAGGTTAGCTACCATGCCGTAAAGGAAGTAAGGGCTCTAATGCTTCCTTAGATCCATTCAACACATCGTGTCCATCATAGATCTAGTCATGAGTACCTTCGCGTGAGTACGAGAGGAGGGAAAGGGCGAAATCGTGGTCGCAACCCCCGATAGATTAGATTGGTTTTATTTTTCGAAACGATTGCATGTTCTAGTATCGTAGACCCATGGGCGAGTATCTCCTATTTTCAAAAGGGAGCTCCGGAACAAGTGGATGTGCATGAAGGCACATGAGAGGGTTTTTGGAGTATGATCGCGGGAGAAGACCATCAACGAAGAAATACTACCCGGAACCCCATCATCCAAGTGTTTCACTCATGGTTGTGCAAAAGGATTTTGGGGAGAATGAGAGAGAGAAAGATAACCAACACGGAGTTGAATTGGCTTTACTCGGCTTTGATTGCCAAGTGGCCAATCGACCTCTCTTACCTCATGATCAACCGGTGGTGTTGTGTAGCAACATCGAGTTCGGGAGATATTGGTTCGGGTTGTTACCTCTCCATGTTGACTATCTCTTCAAAACCGGGTATTACAAGGAACCTGAATCATCTCCTACCCGGGACTTCCCTAGGAATATATGAAGAAAGGAAAATATATAAGTGAAGATGAGAGAGGAGGCTTCAAAGTGGCCTAGGTGAATTTGCCCCTTTCGGAAGTAAGGTTAAGACTTTTCTTGAGGGGAAGAAGATTGGTTAGAGGAAGGACTTCTTGTGCCGGCGAAGAAAAAATAAAGGAGTAGGATTATAGGAGAAGGATCTTCTATGGCCCAAGAAGGAAGTGCGCAACAAAATTATGTGCCACCATTTGGAGGAACCCCAGCACTGCCGAGTTACTACGGTGATGTACCAATGCAAGCATGGGGGAGTGGTGCAGCCATGCCCCCACCATTTTGCGGTGCCCAACATAGCCTTTGCGGAGCCATATGCACACCTTCCTCAACCACAACAAAATGTGGCCACCATTGGCGCTGCAAGAAACATGCAAAATATTGCAGCCATCCTAACCAATGCAAACCTAATGGGTGAAGGAAATGCAAACGTCGTTTGTGTGCTTGGACACCTTCACCTAGCACAGTCGGACAATTCATAGGAAGAGAGTAGTGCATTCCTATTATGAGTAAGGGTACAACAATAAAGACTATCAATATCAACCACCGACGGAAGATTAGAGAAAGGAGGAGCTTTAGTTATCTTTCCTTTACCCCCTTTTCTTTAATTTTCAGCTTGTTTGCGCCTATGTATGCGTAGTATTTTCAGCTTTGCTTTAATTTTTAGTTTTTAGTTTAATTTTCAGCATGTGTGTTAGTTTTTATTTTCATCATGAATAATGTCACCACCAAGTTTTTACCATTAGTAAACTTACAAAGTTTGTGCCATGATGATATATGATCATAATTGCTGCTTTGTTTATCTTTGTAATTGATTTATGCATGTTTAACCTAGTGCTCTCTTAAAAATACAAATCTGAAATTATCTAAATGCTAGCTTAATCTTTAGCGGAGGTTATGATAAAAATAAAGACCCATAGTGTTTTACGTGCTCTCAAGTTTTAGATAGATTAAAGATGATTTATTTTTGTTCTTAAATGTAAAGCTAACCTGGTCATAAATACCACTTGCTTGTTGCTCTACCTATCTAGAGCCTTATAAATATTTGAGTGCAAAAACTTAGTATACAAGGTTTATTTTTGGGTGAGTTATTTCAGGCCTTGATTTCTCTGGCCTGAGACTAAGAAGCTGGTCATTTCGTTTTTGCGTATCTATCTTTTTGCTAGCCTTTTATCCGTGCATTGTGTATCCCCGCATCGGAGATCTCACAAACCACGCCAGATATCCACCCTTAAAACCAAATATCATCTTTTGTGTTTACCTCCTTGACCACAACCTATCATTGATAATGGATCATCAATTCAAGGAAGATCGCAAGACGGTTCAAACATTGAAGAATTCAAGTATCTCTCCAAGGAAAAATATTTCCGGTACCTACCTTATTATCGCCTCTTTGCTCGAGACGAGCAACGTCTAAGCATGGGGGAGGAGGTAGGTACAGTGCAATTTTAGAGTTCAAAGGGGAGCAATTAAAAAAATTCAAAAGGGTGTAAATTAAAAAAAATCAAAACTCCAAGGTGAAAGTCTCGTGTCCGAATGTATGACAAAAAGTAAGAGAAAGAAAAAATAAATGAATGAGAAAAAGAATGAAAGAAAGAAAGAAGAGAAGAAACAAAAAAAATATGAGTATGCGTAAAGTGAACCCCCCGGTTCTCTAAAGTGCATGAGGAAATTCAAAGCTTCAAGATTAAAAGATCCATTCTCATTTTCCAACCATGTGCAATCCGATAACCATGTCCACTCATCTAAAAGTGTGTGTATTTTTTTCTTTCCCCTCCTTGATTTAACATCATTTTCCAATGACCTTTTTGACGAGTCTCGGTAAGACCATGAGAAGCTTGTCTTGTTTTCACAACATCTAATTTATAATATCTTGGTAGGACTAAACTTTCCCAAAAAGCTCCATATAAAGCCTACCACATATATATGTGTTATGAGAGGGAAAGGAGTAGAATAAATAGGCTTGAGAGACATGATGAGATGAGAGTTCATGAGCAAGATGCAAGGTGGTTTAAATTTGTGAACTTGGTTTAGCTCTTTTTCATCTTGTTCTTTATTTCAAAATTTCCGAGATCCATTTGAATTTTGGGAGCTAGTTAATACTTGTGGGATAAGCTTAATTAAATATCTACCCTCAGTAGGGATGAAGGCTAGTACATTATGGAACTTTAACGAATTAAACTTTTGAGAGCATTATGTTTTTTTCATGTATGATCAAGTGCAAGGTTTAAACAAGGAACGGCAACGATGATATCCATCGAAGGCTTACTCGAGGACGAGCAAGGTTTAAGCATGGGGGAGCTGTTGACGGTGAAAATCCGTCAACCTGACCATCAGTTTACCTTCGGTGTTGGCATGACTTTTGTATCTTAATCCATTGGTACTAACCCCCGTGGTATAACAAGTTCACTTGTGCATGTCGGTTTTGGAGTTAAGTGTTTACGCAGGGTCTAACGTTGAAAGCAAGACTTCCGGGATAAGTTCATTAAGCATCTCATGACAAGACCTTAAAAGCCCGGTACAAGTCAAGCAATGAAGTGAACATGACTCCAAGAGCCCAAGGACCAAGCCAGAGAAGATGATAAACTCTGAGGACCTAGCCAGAAAAGTGCTGAATCTTGCAAGACAAGGAGCTTCATCCAATTCGGAGAGAAACCGACGTCAAGGGCCCACATGCAAAAGGGGAGAGCATCTAGAAGATGCAGGAAGCAACACCGGGCGAAGCAGGCCACGAGCTGGGCCGAATTGGGCCCAAGCCGGTCGGCCCAGGCCGGCCGGCCCAGCCCGTTTTGGTGCCCAATCGGCCTCCCCTTTGACCTAGTTGCATCTCTGGCTATTTATAGCCCCCTGACCGAGAGCCACGCATCAATGAATTTGTAATCTGCCGCCGAGGAGCAGAGAACCTTGAGGGACACCATCTCGGAGATGAGGGTCATGCTGGTTGTCTAGGGTTTCCCTAGCCGACGTGGGAACCTTGCATGGAAGACCACGTCGGAGCTCTGGAGCGAGGATCAAGATCGAGGGAGGGCCCCGATGGTGATCTTGTTCATGTAATCATTCATGGTGAAGTTTGTAAGTGAATTCGATTTCTAGCGATCAAGTGCCTTCTCGATGATTTTGTTTTCTTCTTGGTTTTGCTTCTTCTACGATCTAGTTTGCAGCTAGATTACTTAGGGTGCTCTTGTAGCCGCGGTGGCTAGAGGTGCATACCAGACCGGCCAAGTGATTTCAACTTGTTCTATCAAACTCGCCCTAGACTACCCGCATGAGTAGGGATACGTTGTGACAGATCGGGGGTTCCAAAAGGCAGGCATTTTCGGAGTCGGATGGAAGGCCGTGATTTAAAGATGCTTTTAATGAGATTCGCTTTTCTATCTTCATCTATCTTGTTTGGAGCTACAACATAAGCATGATCTAGACTCTCTAGATCGGTTATCTCTTGCTTTCTCTTGCTACCTCTTTAGTAGATTAGATTAGATTAGATGTGTTTTATTTATGAGTTAGTAGATTAGATGCAACTTGTCTTCATAAGATAGCTTACCTTGCTTTACTAGATTGAATGCTTGCGTTGCACATTGTTCCACGGATTCGATACCTTGGGTTCACCACTCGAGGGAAGAAGGGTCCCTTGAATACGACGGGAGACTTGTTCGCTTGCAAGTCTAAACGAACTTTGATACAACTATTAACCGTCAACAGCGTCATGCCAAGGGATGTGTTCGAGAAGCTACGCCTACCATTGGAGCCTACGGGTATGTGTTTGGAGTTGGGAGATAACTCCATTCGCTATCCCTTGGGCATTGCCGAAGACGTACCCGTGAAGGTCGGACACCACTTTATCCCCGTCGACTTTGTGGTGCTCGAGATGGGAGAGAGGGAGAAGCCGCCGCTCATCCTTGGGAGGCCTTTCCTCAAGACCGTGGGAGCTACTATTGACGTTGGCAAGGGGGAGATCATGTTAGACATTAACGGAGAAAGGAGTTCTTTCAAGTTCCGACCACGACTCGAGGCATGCAATATGATTGGAGTTAAAGATGTTCCACCTCATCGTCGCATTGTTAAGGAAGAACCAAGGAAGAAGGAAGGGCTGAAGAAGAAGAAAGAGCTGAAGAAGAAGGACGTAAAGAAAATCAAGGAAGGTGTTGCATCCGTCAAGACAAAGGAAGAAAAGCCGCCCGTGAAGACCAAGAAAATGACTAAGCCGGAAGATAAACCCGTGTCCAAGATGGTGCGGAAGTGGGTACCCAAGATTGCAACGCCTGCAAAGAGCATTGATCCTAAGTAATCAAGTGAAGAAGTCCAGCTATGGACTATAAACGAAGCGCTAGGCGGGTGGCAACCCGTTTCGTCGAGTCAGGAATAAGCTGCCGGGAGGACAACCCGATTCCAGGTTTTTCGAGTCTTTTTAATAATTTAGTTTTGAATTTTATTACGCAAAGACATTAGACTTAGAAGTGGTTGAACAATATTAGAGACCTAATTCTTGGTTGAATATTTTGCTTGATCATAAACCCTTTACTTGAACCCTCCTATGTGTTTGTTTGTTTCTTTTCGAGAAACCACAACCAAATAAATTCAGAACCTAACTCAACCATTAATCCTCATTATGATGTTGTGGTTGACTTGATTTTCATGCTAAAAACACACGAGTAGAGCCACGACTTATACCTAGGTGTTATTTAAATTTCAGCATGTGGTAGGACTCGTGTGAACCTAGAAACTAAACTTTTGTTTGGTTTAAAAAATCTATATCCTTGGTTTCTCTAAGATTAGAATTTTTCTAAGACTCATTACATTTTGTTCTATTCAAAATCTCTCTCATTTAGTCAAAATTAGAACCTAAACCTATGCCCCCATGATCAAGCCGGGAAAAGTTTGCTCTCAACCAATGAATGCAAACTATACCGGTGAGACCGATATCAACGTAGTCGGAAAATATTTTCGACTTACATTTGTTTTTAATGGTTTAAAAACTTCTCTAAATTTATGCTTGAGCTCTTCCATAGCTCTGAAAATATTTTTAATTTTCGAAATTAGAGGAGTACTTAGCCTTAAACATACTTAGATGGAGGCATTCTAGTTTAAGTTAATCATGCATGCACCATTGGATGCTCTTTCATCAACTCTCATCAAGAGCACATGCAAAGGACAAGCATGGGTGGGCAGCAAGCATAACTTTGCAGGAAATTCATGGTGACATGTGAAGCAAGTGGAGCAAGGGAGCATGGACATGACTCAAAGCATGAAGCATCAAGTGGAAGGACCAATAATGCAAGAAAAGGAGTGGACGAGAGGGTTTGGGCGGTGCAACTGGTGGAGCACGCGGGCAAGGAGATCATGGAGGAGCAATGATCGTGTTGGAAGAAGACGGAGCCCTGGGGAGGCATGCAGCCACCCAGGCCGGTCGGCCCAGGCCGGCCGGCCTCCCCTACAAAAGGAGCCCCCCAGCTCCCATCTTCGGCAGGCAAGCATCCCTCTCCTTCCTCAGTTTGTGTTCTCAAGTTTTTGTGCCCAGAACCACTGTAGACATAGCCAACCTTCCCAAGCTTGATAGCTCAAACAATTCACACCCTTAATCCACACAAAGTCCACATTCGAAAGTAAGTTTTTAGTGCCTAGTTACCGGTTGCAACCCGGAATTTTAGTAGAAAGAAGAGTGCTGCAATCATGTGGAAGAAAACCACAAGTTTATTCACCAAGAAGAAGGGGTCATCGTCATCCAAGCCGTCGTCAACGATGTCTTCGAGGAGGCACTCGGTTTCCGAGTCTCCTCGGAGCATGGAGGAGGATACGGCACCGCCAAGGAGGAACGACAATCTCCTCCTTGGTGGCATGAGGGCAACAAGGAGCACGTCCATGTGGTTTACCGAACCTCAAGGGCGCACAGAGGAGCCGCCCGTCCCACCTCGACGATCGACCCGTTCATCCGTGCCACCTCCATACACTCCACGGTATTCCACATATGGCTTCATCATATTGTCGGAGGAGGAGGAGAAGAAACTCTCTCATCTTGACCAGAGGCTTGTGGCCAACATTGACTTCGACGATCAAGCACTCAACTACTTGGATTTCGGCACGGACGTATATTATATGTTGGGGCACCTTGGATGGGTGCAATTCTCCAACGGGGTGCCGTCAAACACCCACGAGGAGTTTGCCTTGGAAATCTTGATGACTATTGCGCCTATCCTTGATGATGGGGTGCAAAGTTTATCATTCCATTTGGAGGGAATCCAACAAGTGGTTCCCTATGAGTATGTTAGGGAGCTACCTGGGTTCCAAAAGGGAGCTCCGGAGAAAGTCGACGTGCCGGACGGCTTGTTAGATGGGTTTTGGAATATGATCTCCGGAGAAGCCCACCAACAACGCAATTGCATCCGTAACCCCATTATCCAAGTATTCCACTCTTGGATGAGCAAGAGGATATTGGGGAGGATGACGGAGACGAAGGTGACCGACACGGAGTTGAATTGGCTCTACTCGGCTTTGATTGACAAGTAGCCAATAGACCCCTCATACCTTATGATCAACCGATGGTGTTGCGAGGAAACATCAGGATCGGGAGACATTGGTTCGGGGTGCTACCACTCTATGTTGGCCATCTCCCTAAGGCCGGGGATCACAAGAAACCCCGAACATCTTTTACGTGGGACCTCTCTAGGCCTTGAGTATTTGAAACAAGGTAAATATATTAGTGGAGATGACAGAGGAGGCTTTCATGTGGCCAAGGTGAACTTACCCCTTCCGGACGCAAGGCTTAGGCTTTTCATTCAAGCGAGGGAAGATTGGTTGGAAGAGGGACTCCTTGTCCCGGCAAAGAAAAATAAAAGAGGAAGAATCGTAGAGGAGGGATCCTCCTCCGCACAAGTGGGTAGTGCACAACCCAATGTTGTGCCACCTTTCGGTAGGATTCCTACTCCGCCAAGTTATTACGGAGGGCCACAAGAGCAAGCATGGGGGGGTGGTGCACCGGTACCCCTACCAAATTATGTGGTGCCCAACGTAACCTTCGCGGAGCCCTACGCACAATATCCCCAACCACAACAAAGCATGGCCACAATTTGAGGGTATGTTGAGAGAAATATGCAAAACGTCGCAGCCATCCAAACCAACGCGGCTCAACTTGGTGAGGGCAATGCAAATATTGCCTATGAGCTTGGACGCCTTCACCTAGTGCAGACGGATCAATTCGTTGGAGGGGATGTCCAACCCTACTACGAGCAAGGGTACAACTATCAAGATTATCAACACCAACCACCGGCGGAGGATTAGGAAGAAGGAGGAACTTTAATTTTCTTTTCTTTTCCCTTTCTCTGTAATTTTCAGCTTTTGTTTGCTTGTGTTTGTGTAATATTTTCAGTTTTTATTTAAATTTCAGCAAGTGTGTGTTAACACCGAAATTTGGTAAGGAGTCTGACTTGTGGGTCCGGTTCGATAAAGAGTCCGTCTGGTGGAAGGAAGGATATTTTCAGAGATATTCGGCAAAAGGATCCGCGGTCGGCTATCTGCTCCGGTTCGGCAAAGGAACAGTAGAGCTGATTTTGCGGGATTGGACGGTGACGTGGCTCGATCAGGGGGGACGAATGGATGGATAGGTGATCAAACTTAGAGATAAATTAGGCAATGAATCCATTCGCAGTTGTACTCAATAGGGTATAAATACGACCCCTGGATGTATGTAACAAAGACAATCATTCCTCAATACACACCGGCCTTACGCCAAACCCTAGAGTCCTTGTCGTGTCGTCGAGTTCTTCGAGAGGGCCAATCGATCCGTCGACCTCCGTGAGTACCGGCAACCTTGTATCATGTCTAGTATCATGCGGTGGATTTAGATCTGATGCAAGTAGTCTTGTTACCATGCTTCGTGTCATGCGGTAGATTCAAGCTTGGTTCAAGAAGGTTTCTTGTTGGATCATGAGCCATGCGGTAGGCTAAGGTCTAGCTTGAAGCTAGTTATCGGCTCTATTGGATTTTGGCAAGATCCAATAGATTCATTAAGTTACCCCGTGTTATTTTGAGTTTTACTTTATGCTTTAATTCATGTAACACATCTTTGCCCAATCTAGATGGGTTTGGATCGGCTTTATCTTCTATGATCCTTATTCAAGTAGATTTCATGTTTCAATACGTGGATCTTGTGCTCTCCAATAGCCGAAACCGAATCGATCTAGGTTGTTACGTGTTGCGGGTTCAAGCTTGCTATGTTGCGGGTTCAAGCTTGCGGTAGATGCAGGTTTTTGGGTTGCTTTGGAGCTAGTCATCCGGTGGATTAGATTCCCAAATCAGTCTGATAGATTTATTCACGTGGTAATGTTTGTTCCTTCTTCATGGACCCCGAATCGGTACATTCGTTCGACCGTATTCGGTTATGTTTCTTCACGAGTAGATCCCGTACGTTATTTATGTTTTAAATGATGTGTGCTTTTAGCTTTCCATATTTAGATTGTATCATGCGGTGGATAGATCTATTTGTGGAAAGTGGTATGGTTTTTCATGCAAGTTGTATCATGCGGTGGATAGATTTGTTTGATGCCGTACCCGACGGATCTTAAAGTAACTAGACATGCGGTAGACTAGTGCTTTGGATCTATGCATGCTTGTTTAATACATGATCATGTCCGTGCTTTACTTTATTTAATGTTGATCTTCATGGGGATCGGTCATATCTTTACGCGTGCATCCTTGCTTATACAAAGACCGATCGCTGTCACGCTTACGTCATCCATTCGGCAGTGTTCTTTTTTCCCTTTTGCGGTTTCCCGAATGGTTGTGGCCCTTTGACAGATAGCTTTCCATAGCTATGTGTTATCCCATCTGGCTCTTTAGCCGTAAATACGGAACTGTCTGGTACCACCAGGCAAGTTCCAAGCTTTGATATCTAACTGCCTTATCTTTTGTTAATTTTCAGGAAAAATTGACTGGCACGTCATTTGCTCTCTGCGCGTGTGAAGCCAGCTTTGTTCGGCTTCTTTGTGTGATTGGCGTTGAGTACACTTTTTGCGTCAACACACTTTTTGGCACGCCCAGTGGGACCCAGCCGAATAGATTCAAGATGCACCGAAATCTCGGATCTCATGGATGTCAATATTGAAGACCTTTCTCCGGAACAGGCGGCGGCAACTCCAAGATGTCGTAGACCGGTTTCGACGAAATGTCTGCTTTGTCGTTCAAAAAGAATAGAAGCGGCGTCCCGTATCTAAAGAACGAGATGCCCGAGTCTGCTTGCCGGGGGGAAATCGATGCTACATCTCGGCGGGGAAAAGGAGGAATGCGCGCGGGTATTCCAAGAATCAGCAGATTACATGCTCACCAAGCACAACAAGGCTTTCCTCGAATCGCTTCAACAGATGATGGTGGCCATCTTTGGCCCGGGCATGGAGCAAGCGTTCGGCAAGGCACCCGGCCAGGGGAAGACCGTGGAGCTGGGTGAATCAAGCTCGCAGCCGCCGCTACGGAGCCAGCCACAGCAGCCTCCTCCTCAGAGCTCCGGAAGCCAAGCATTCCAACCTCCTCCGCAGGGCGCTGGGGGGCAGCCAATTCAGCCCCCGTTGCAAGCTTCACGGGGTCAGCCAATCCTGCCGCCACCACAGAGCAGCACAGGTCAACCTGTGCAACAGCCGAATCCGTACCAGCCTACGTACGGAGACCTAGCGTTCGGTTCGTCCGGGGCCCCACTTGATCCGGGCCGGAGAATTGCTCCGTCGACCAACTGGCTCCAGAAGAACTTGTACGGCGGTGGTTATCATGAAGTGGGAAACTACGGAGCGTTCGACGCCTTCCCGCACCGAGGGTACGCGCCAGTTGCAGGCACGCAAGAAGATGACACCCTAGCGCGCAAGATGGCCGAATTGATGCAGAATCAGTTCGGCCTCAAGCCAAAGATGCAAGGCCCCGCCTATAGGCCGCCGTTCCCAGAGTGGTACTATAACGTGCTCTTGCCGCCTAGGGTGAAACCGCCAACGGAATTCACAAAGTTCTCGGGGCAGGACGAGACAAGCACGGTCGAGCACATCGCCCGTTACCTCATGCAGCTTGGGGAGTGCTCGGCCGAGGAGACGTTCAGGGTTCGCTACTTCCCTGCCTCACTGACGGGTCCAGCTTTTCAGTGGTTCTCGTCCCTGCCTCCTGAATCAGTGGCCAGATGGAAAGATTTGGAGCGTAAATTCCACGCTCATTATTTCAGCGGCAGCTCTGAGAAGAAGCTAATTGATCTCGCCACCCTAAATCAAAGGCACAGCGAAACGCCGCTGGAGTTTCTTAGAAGATTCAGGGAAGTCAAAGGCATGTGCTTCTCGGCCGAACTTGCCGGACGATCGGTGGCCGATATGGCCGTCGCCGGGATGTTGCCGGCCGTGCGCGAGAAGTTATTTGGGATGGAGTTTGAGAACCCGGGCCGGCTATCACGAAGTTGTCTCTAATGAGCAATCGGGCATATGGTCTCAAGAAGGACCCCAAATTTGGCAAGCGACACGACGTCGGCGACATCTACAACCGGTTCTGGACAAAGCCGATCCGTTCGAGGATTCGAGGATGAATTGGAGGTAGCCGCGGCGAGAGATCATGTGGGGTAAGGAGCCCCCGACAATGAATCGGCCGGGTCAAGCGGACCAAGGGGACTTATGACTTTGACATCACGAAGGCTGATAAGTTGTTTGAGCTCTTAGTGAAAGAAGGCCGAATCAAGCTGCATGAAGGGCATTCTATGCTTCGGCCCGATGGAGTTAAAGCGAAACGTTACTGTGGCTTCCATGACAGGGATTCACACTCCATCAACGATTGCAGGGTCTTCAGGATGAGGATCCAGAAGGCCATCCAGGAGGGACACCTCAAGTTCGATAACAAGATGAAGGCCGGATGGCCACCCCTTTCCTCGGAGAACATGCTCGGCTTTTCTGTCAATGCGATAACAGCCGAGGAGAAGGGTAAGGTCAAGGTCCTGACCTCAACCAGGTCCAAGCAAGGCGGAGCAGTGGACCCAGAACGCCAGGTGACCCTGGAGCAAGTACAAGGTGACGCCCCCCGCATTCTCAAGAGCCACATCGAGGTTGGGGAATCATCCAGGCCTAAGCCCAAGGTGACAACGCGCATTCTCCTCAACAAATGGCAGCGCCAAATAGAGAAAGAGCGCTACCAGATGCGTCGTCACGAGGAGGAGCAGCGTAGAGCTGGAGAAGAGGCGCGCAGAAGGGACCAGGAACAGTACACGCGCGAGCAGGAGCGCGCACACTGGGGATGCACCTTCTTCAGGCACTGCTGGAATGAGGGTTTAAAGCTGCCCACATTGAAGAACTGTCCTGAATGCAGCGACAGGTACGTTGAATACAGGCAGGAAGCTGCTAATCGCCGATCCGTCCACGAGAGACTTGGAAGGATCCACCCTAATGGGATCGGCGTCAAAAAATTGAAGTCATCTATCATCCCAGGAAGCGCCAGGCTGGTCTCAGGTGGGCTGATCAAGAAGAAGACGAGGATGACTACGTCTGGCAGAAGGGGCAGTGGTGCCCGCTCGGCCTACGCAGAAGCCAGAAGAGACGGGTCCAGCGCTTGAGGAACCGTGAATTGAAGCAGGCCGGGATCCAAACAAGGCAGATGTGGCACCCCAAAGACCAACCTGAGGGATCGAAGCGTTCGGCTCCGGCATGCATGGTATACTTCCTGCCGAACGAGTTCATGGCTCCTGCTAACCAGGTTATGCAGGAGGAAGCTTCTTTCGATGACGAGCAGACCGAGGAGATGATGGCTCAGCGAGTGCGGCCAAGCGAGGCCATCTTCGACAAGCCGGCCAAGAACCGTCACATGAGGCCGCTGTACTTGAGAGGGTACGTCAATGGCAAGCCATTGACCAAGATGTTCGTCGACGGTGGAGCGGCAGTCAATGTAATGCCGTACACCACCTTCAGGAAGCTTGGAATGGGCCCGAGCGATTTGACGCCTACAAGCATCATCTTGAATGATTTCGCCGGGAACCCTTCAGACACCAAAGGATGTGCTCACGTGGACTTGATGATCGGGTCCAAGACGCTGCTCACCACCTTCTTTGTCATTGAGGGCAAAGGAGCCTACGGCTTCTTTGCTTGGGCGGGGCCGGATTCATGCTAGCTGCTGCCGCGTCCCATCCACCATGCATCAACGGCTCATCCGGTGGGTGGACGACGAGATCGAGGTCGTCCAAGCGGATGATTCCGTGAGCGTGGCCAACATGGAACCGGCTTTTCGGGAATACCGGGGGATTGATTGCTTCTCGGGCAAATGCGGGGGAAGGTCTGTTGAACTCGTCGGCGGCGACCAACGGCCGATTCAAGCGATCGGCTCTTATAGTAATTTTTAATGGAGAACCCCGTGGATGGCACGATGGCAAATTAGGGCGAGGATTCATGTCGGCTGATAAACTAGAAGAGGTTGACATCGGAAGCGGTGATAAGCCAAGGCCGACGTTCATCAGTGCAAACTTACAGCCAGACTTCAGGGGGGATTTAATTGAACTTCTCAAAGAATATAAGGATTGCTTCGCCTGGGATTATTCGGAGATGCCTGGATTGGATCATTCCATCGTCGAGCATCGGTTGCCAATCAAGCCTGGTTTCAAACCATATAAGCAACCGCCCCGGAAAATCTACAAGGATGAAGTATTGGCCGATGTGAAGAAGGAAATTGAAAGATTACTTGACGCAAACTTCGTTCGGCCATGCAGATATGCGGAGTGGATCTCTAACATCGTCCCGGTGTATAAGAAGAATGGAAAAATGAGGGTTTGCATAGACTTCAGGGACCTGAACAGAGCTACTCCCATGGATGGATACCCGATGCCTATTGCCGATTTGTTGATTAACGCCGCTGCTGGACACAAGGTGATTAGTTTCATGGATGGCAACGCGGGATACAATCAGATCTTCATGGCAATAGAAGACATATCAAAGACGGCCTTTAGATGTCCTGGTCATATAGGCCTATTCGAGTGGATAGTCATGACGTTTGGGTTGAAAAATGCCGGTGCAACCTATCAACGGGCCATGAATTACATCTTTCATGGGTTGATCGGCAAAACTGTGGAAATCTACATTGATGACGTGGTGATCAAGTCCTTAAGTCATGACACCCATCTGGAAGATGTGAAGAGGACCTTGGAGTGCACCCGGAAACACGGCTTGAAGATGAATCCAAACAAATGCGCTTTTGGGGTATCGAGTGGAGAATTCTTGGGGTTTACGGTCCACGAAGGGGGAATTGAAGTTGGCAAGAAGAGCATGAAAGCCATTGATGAAGTCGTTCCTCCAACCAACCTCAAGGAATTGCAATCACTGCTCGGCAAAATCAACTTCGTGAGAAGATTCATCTCAAATTTGTCACAGAAGGTGTTGCCATTCTCTCCATTGCTGAAGCTAAAGAAAGATCAGAAATTCACATGGGGTGACGAACAACATAGGGCTTTTGATGAGATCAAGCAGTACATGAAGGAGCCGCCGGTGCTGGTTCCTCCTCAGCTAGACAAGCCTTTCAAGTTGTACGTGGCGGCCGATACCCAAACCATTGGATCGGCCCTTATTCAAGAATTCGAAGGAAAGGAGCGGGTAGTAGCTTATCTTAGCCGAAAACTACTTGATCCTGAAACCAGGTATTCGGCTGTAGAGAAACTGTGTCTTTGCGTGTACTACTCGTGTACAAAGTTTCGGCACTACTTGTTGAATGCCGAATGCACTGTATACTCCAAGTTTGATGTGATAAAACATATGTTATCTATGCCAATTTTGAATGGTCGGATTGGCAAATGGATTTTAGCTTTATCAGAGTTCGAGTTGAAGTTCGAATCGGCAAAAGCCATCAAAGGTCAGGTCATTGCCGATTTTATAACTGAACATCGTGACCCGTCAATTGATCTGCTTGAAATCACCCCTTGGGCTCTATTTTTTGATGGGTCATCGTGTGGCAAAGGTGGGGGAGTAGGAATCCTGCTAATTTCGCCCAGAGGTGAGATGTTTGAATTCGCCATTCCTATACAACCCACTGTCACGAATAACCAGGCTGAGTACGAGGCACTACTTCGAGGGCTTCAATATTTAAGAGAAGCTGGGGCCGTTTCAGTCGAGATCTATGGGGATTCGGAATTGGTGATCAAGCAATTGAACGGCCAATACGAGTGCAGAAGCGAAGCGCTGAGGAGTTACTACGAAGAGTGCGGGGAAATCTTAAAAAGCTTCCCATTGGTAACCCTACGGCACATTCCTAGAGAGCATAACGAGGAAGCAAACGAGGCTAGCTCGGAGCGCCTGCGGTTACAAGGAGAGTCAAGAAGCGTTTGCTTTGCGAAGTGTGTGCACTAGGGGCGGATCTTGCAGAAGATGATTGGAGGAAAGAAATCGTTGATTACTTGAAAGATCCATCCCGAAAAGTCTCTAGGAAACTCAGGTACAAGGCGATTAAGTTCGTTCTTCTGGATGATAATCTGTTCTACAAATCATTAGACGGGGTATTACTACGATGCTTGGGTCCAGAAGAAGCCAAGAACATGATGAGCGAGGTGCACGATGGGATATGTGGAGCGCACCAATCGGCCTACCGTATGAAATGGGTTATTAGACAAGCGGATGCTTTTGGCCGACGATATTAGAGGACTGCTTTGAGTATTACAAGGGATGTCGGGATTGCCAAAGGTTTGGGAATATTCAAAGGGTCCCCGCATCGGCATTGAATCCCATCATCAAGCCATGGCCATTCGGGGGCCGGGGTATAGACTTGATTGGCCAAATTAATCCCGCCGTCTAGCAAGGGGCATAAGTTCGTGCTTTTGGCTACGATTACTTCACCAAGTGGGTTGAGGCGATCCCACTAAAGAAGGTGACGTCAGAAAACATGATCGAATTCGTCAAGGAACACATCATCTATCGATTTGGGATCCCTCAGACGATTACCAGCGATCGGGGGGCACAATTCGTGTCATTGGAGTTCAGAGATTTTGCCGAAAGCATGGGAATCAAATTGTTTAATTCTTCTCCATATTATGCCCAAGCTAATGGTCAAGCGAGAGGCTTCTAATAAGATCATGATCAAGCCGATACGAGAAGAAGATCGATCGAAGCCAAGAAAGTGGCATTCGGTACTCGGTGAGGCGCCCGTGGGCTTACCGAATGGCCCCTCATGGAGCCACAAAGACTTCTCCTTACGAGTTGGTTTACGGGCATCACGCAATTTTGCCTTGGGAGATGCAATCGGATTCAAGGAGAGTGGTCTTTGCGAAGGATTTAAGCTCCAAGGATTACAGCGGCCTAATGATAGACGAGCTGGAAGATTTACATATGATCCGTCTTAGAGCCCTGGAGAATATCGAGAAAAACAAACTGCGGGTTGCCAAGTACTACAATAAGAAGGTAAAAGTAAGGCAATTTGCAGAAGGAGATCTAGTGTGGAAAGCGTTATTGCCGATTGGAACTAAATACAGCGATTTCGGCAAATGGTCCCCTAACTGGGAAGGACCTTTTCGTGTGGTCAGAAGCGTTCCTGGTAATGCATACATATTGAAAACTTTGCTGGGAGAAGAATTTTCCGCAGCGATAAATGGAAGATATCTGAAGAAATATTATCCTAGCATTGAGATTGATCGATGATTACACACATCTGACACAGGGATAGCCGGCACTCAAGGATGAGGTCGCCTTCAGAACAAAAAAAGCCTCGAACAGGGGAAAATGGCCAGTGCTTAGATGCATTGCCCTTAGCACAAAACTACATTACAACTGCTTCTTGCAGGATTACATCTAACAACCCTGATGGTCGGGTCCCCAAGGAAGTGGGAAGCAGAAGGCGTGGAGAAAGAAGCGAAAGTATGATTCAATCTTTTCTTTACTTCTTCGGCTGCTGCTCCCTCTTCAGTTGTTCTAGGACCACCGTGACGGCAACTTGGAACGCACGAGGATGACCATGGTTGGCGGCCTCTACCAAGCTATCCCAGGCCGTCTTCAGGTTGTTGTACCTGTTAGAGACATCTGGAGCAGGGGAATCGAGGTTAGAGGCAAGAAATCCAGATGCAAGCATAAAGGAGTCAAGAGCGTTTACCCCCTACTAATGCTTCGAGAGCCATGTGACGCTCGCGCTCGGCTTGGCAACGGGCGGTGATGTCCCTGAGGCCGTGCTCCAGGTGCCGGACACGGCGGCGCAGCTGATGGTTGGTCCTCTGTTCAAGCGTGGCATCCTCTGCTTCGATGGAGGAATCGGAGGAGATGTACTCAGGCACATCTTCGGTCCCGATGACTTCTTCGGGAAGCAAATCAAGGCTGAAAAGGACGAGAGGAAAATGTGAAGCGCAAGATCATGCGGGAGAACGAGGGGCAGATCAAGAAAGAACTCACTTCCGAATCGTACGCTTCTTCGATGAGCTGCTCTCCTGGGGTTGCTTGCCCTTATCCATGACTTCGGGGTTTTCTTCTCTAAGGACAAGGGAGGAGATGAGAAATGATGGATGAGTGCGCGAGTGGATTTGCAGGGCACCCTGGCAGGCTATTTTATTGACCAAGGGGTGCGTTGGGAGTGATGACCGGTCAGTGCACACCGCTGGAATACCAAACGGCAGGATTTTTCTCCCAAGTACGAAGGGTTTTTCTCTTGAACAGTATCGATGGATTGCCGAATCGGGATCCGTTGTGGATTTTGTGCCAAGGGGCAGTCGTTCTCGCACGTTCGGCTCAAGGCAGTCCCGAATGCGCTCAAAGAAAAAAGGAATTCGCAAATGCAAAATGCAGAGAAAGGCATCACAGGACAAGCACAGAATGCAAAAATTCTCCATCTACTGCCGATATTTACATATCCCTAGTACAATCTAGTCGAAAAGCCTATTCAACACAGATTGGGGATGGGTAATTTCGGCAATGGCGTCGCCGTGGGCATCAAGGCGCTCCAGGATGAGCTCGATCTCGTCGATGTCCTCCGGCGCGCCGCCCCGGAAGCCACGCGGCCTGGTGGAATAGTCGACGTCCGTATGCGTCGCCATCGCAGCCAGGCCCAAGGTGGTGCCCAAACGAACGCCATGGACGGCCACCTCGTCGACGCGGCGCTCCACCGCGGCAAGGCGCTCCACCGGCGTGTCGCCGCGGGCATTCACCTTCTCGGCCAAGCTTGCTCTACCGGCGCCTTTGGGCGGTTGAGCTCAGCATCGCGGGCTGCAAAGAGCAAACAGAAAGGATTAGCATCAAAGGCCGGGTTGGATCAAGAATCATTCTCAGAGCCATACCGTCGATGGCCTCCGGCGGTACATTTGCGCCGGTCCTCCCATTCTAGCTCGGCCACGCCCGCCTTCTTGGAGACCTCCTCCAGCTCACGCCGGGACGCCTCCAGTTCCTCCTTGAAGCGGAGGGAATCAACTTCCCCGTACGGCACGGGGGAGTGGCCATCGGACTCCGAGGAGTCGTCAGGAAGGGGTTGATTGGCCGGCGCCGGAGACGGATTCCACTGGATCA
Source organism: Cenchrus americanus (assembly GCA_947561735.1). Taxonomy (NCBI): domain Eukaryota; kingdom Viridiplantae; phylum Streptophyta; class Magnoliopsida; order Poales; family Poaceae; genus Cenchrus; species Cenchrus americanus. Next base: position 199,506,318 of record OX387242.1, read on the forward strand.
ATCTGAGGAAATAGGGGATGATCGTCAAGGCAAGAAGAAAATCAAAAGTCAAATCAAAGAAAAGGGATTGACGATCGTTGCCTCCGGCGCGCGTTGGCGCTGCTCCCTTCGGCCTCCTCGGAGGCGCGGCGGCGGTTGAGGCGGCGCACCATTGTGGTTTGGGATGTGTACTGTTTGCAAGAGGACTAAGTTTGGCAAAGATTCGAGAGCTAGAGGGCCTGATTGAGAGCTAGGGGCACCTATGGCAACATTTATAGGCCTGGCAGGATGAATCGTGGCTTCGAGTCGTGGCTGTGGATCGTGGCGCATATCCCAAGAAAATCGGAAGGTGGAAAGGTTTCCTTGGCCAGCCCGCCGACGGGTCGCTTGGAGTTCTAGGCCGAGCCGCGTGCAGTTGATTGGTTCGGCTATAGAAAATCAAAGTGCCGTTCGGGAGTTGGCGTTTCACTACCGAATGGGTCGTTCAGCATCATATTTGAAAGTGCGCAGAAGAAAGGAAACAGATCGCAAGAAGATATTACAAGAACGACCAATTCAGTTATACATCAATAAGGACATTCAAGCATTCAAAGTTTTGCAATCACACTACGAGCCTTGGATGTTATCGGATGGGAATTGTCCGGCGGCTCCGGCAATCCTTTTGGGTGCGGATAAATCGGCGAGTTCGCATTGCATTGCTCTATCTTGGTGATAGCCGATTTTGCTTCCGCTTGGGTCTTTGCTATCAATCCAGGATGTTCGGCTATTTTCGCTTTATCAACCTCTATCTCCGCTGACAGGCTTCTCAGTTCTGCTTCTAGAGCAGCTTTCCTGGCAATTTTTAGATCATAAGAAGTCTGCAGGTTAACCAATGCATCCTTGTGGCTCTCTGCTTGGGATTGTGCCCCGTTCATGGCATGTTCAGCATCAGTTTTCCTCTTTTCAATGGCCGGGCGGGAGCACAATTTCCTCCAAGCGCGCCTTACGGGTGCGTAAAGGGCTTCTAAGCCATAGACGGATGATAGAGAAGCTCTGATGTCTTCAGGAAGTTCTTGACTAATAGATTCGAACATCTCTTCGAAGTGATTGAGATCATTGAACTGATCCTGAGCATCTTTTTCTAGCCAGGCGGCAATTTCTTTGAGCTTGGACAACACTTTGTCTGGCAGCGGCTGGTATACTCCTTTCATCACCTCGGCAGCTGGATTGCTCTGCGATGGCGGGCTTGATGATGATGGAGCCCGATCTCGAGAAATAACATTGCCGAGTTAAGAATGCTAAACATCGAGGTACCAAAATTAAGTGCAAATGGATACCTCATGGTTGGTTTCTTGAGCAGGGGCAATCACAGGTGAAGGAGATGCTCCGGGCAGAGCCGAAACTTCCAAGCTGGAAGGTGCCGATGCGGTCACTGGCAGCTCGTGAGTTTCTGGCTGATGAGGAGTCGGGTCCACCTCTGTTGGGATGGTTATCTCTGCTTGACCAACAGGTGATGGCACCCTTGGAGAACTTGGTGGCTCCGGTTGAATTGGGAGATTCATCTCTGGAGAATTTCTTCCTTACGCGAGAAGGTGATGAAGATGAGATCTCCACTGGGATAGGTAATTCAGCCCCGGGTGGACTCGCTTGCTGGACCACTGGGACATTTACAAGCTGCTCTTCCATTGTTTCTTCTGCAATGTCAAATTGGAAGGGTAAATGCCAGTGCTCATCCTTAAGAAAAGACAGAAAGGGTCATACCAGTGGATGGGGCATTGGCAGGTACTGGCTCTGAAAGCTGCTGGGCTCTGGTCTGAAAATGCACAATGATATGATTCATCAAGAACAGAGTAATCTTGTGGTCAAGAGGGTAAGGGATTCTACCTCAGTGAGCACTTTCTTGATTGTTCTCCTCCTCTTGGCGAGTGGAGGGGCAACCAGAGATAGACCTTGCCTCTTGTCAGCGGCAAGGCTAGAGAGGCTGGGATACGATGAGGCATACACGGCCATTAGGTGAGCTAGAGTTGTGGATTTAAATCCCAGTGCCGAAAGTGGGCCTTTGGCATTATAAGTAATATCCCTAGCTCGAGGAGCAGGCACCGTGTTCTGTGGACAAGAGGGTGAAAGTCAGAATCATGAATAAAGAGGGCATGTCCGATCCAAGGGTTCATTGTATTACCTCTGAAGTTGGCAGGGAATCAGGCGTTAACTCTGCACAGAACACATGGACAGGCTCACTGAAGATATGGTCATGAAATTCTTGCCACCAGGAGTTGAAGGTGGGGTGAGCTATAGTTGTGGGCACGAAAGGACATGTGTAGACAGTTGGACTGCACACATAATTAAAAACCCTGCTGCCCTGCATCAGTTCTTTGATTTCCTCTCTGGGCTTGAGGAATTCGTGCAGGAACAATCTTGGGGGCATCTGTCCACATCCAATTTGCCTGGCCATTATATTGGGCTGGTAATACTCATAGGTGCTAACATTCTGCCGCCCTCCATTGAACTCAGCCGGCAGTATGCATGGGCGGATGATAATGTTGAAGATCTCTAAGAATCTCCTATCTTGATGGCCGGGTTCAAAGGAAAATTCAACAGGAAAGGTCAAGGTGTCGTTGTCCAGATAAGGAAGCCAGAGGGGATTGGGGAAACCTTTGAAGAACAACTCGAAGAACTGGCTGATGTCTTGCTGGATGGAAACAGTTGAAGCCGCTTCTCCGTAGTTCTGGCATCCTCTGGTAGCTTGAGGCTCTCCTTCGGGGGGATTGTACAAAGGAAAGAACCTGGAGTTCAAATCGACGCTGACAATCTGATGCATGTGGAGCTGCAGCCACATCTGAACAAACCACCAAGGGCCATTGACGCATGTTATCCTTTGGCTGGTATACATTTGGGTAACAGTCTGATGAAGCATATGATATACGCTGCCCAAGAAGAATTTTCCCAGAGGGAGGCGATTGCCACCAGCCAGATGAGTCGCCATTGCGATATGGTTCAAAGTGGGCTCGTTGGCTTTGCCACAGAAAACAAATCTGCACAGCCACATATTCAGAAAGGCTCTGTATTCAACATCACCAAGGGGATTGTCTTTCATGTGCTTCAAGATATAATTTTTGTAGCCGTTCCCTGGCTTTACCCCTGTCTGGCGTGAAGAGTTTTTGAAGTTCCAGGGCTGGACAGACCCGGTGATGTCAAGGCCGGTGATCATATATACATCGGCCAAGGTTGGGGACATTGGGCCATGCCCAAAAAGGAAGGCGTTGACGCCATTTGACCAGAAGTGGCAGGCGGCTATCAGGAGGTCTTCGTTCTTAGGGGTCTCAGCCACTGATAACTCCAAACACTGGGCGATACGGAGGGTGTCTAGGTTGGTCAATCCACTCTTATCTGCAAGAATCCTCCGATACCAAGTTCTCCAACCTGCAATTGGAGGTAAAGGCCAGTTCTTGAAAGCGTCTTGCCATTGAGCCGGTGGAGACAGAGCTGCTTTAAAGGGGATTCTCTGACATTCAGCTGCTATGAAATCTCGAGGATCAGGGTTCCCCACGGGACCAAGATAATAAGACCTCGAATTGGCCTCGGTGGGAATCAAAAGAGCAGTAGAAGGCTCCTGAAAGAAAAAGCGGAAAAGGAAATCTCAGGTGAAATTGAAAACCTAAATGCCGAACGAGGTTTGCGGGGGTGGAGTTTACCTGAGTGTCTTGGTGCTGAGCTGCCATTGGAGGTCCGAGCTCGGAACAAGGAGATCTAGGGTTGGATCTGGACGAAGATTCCGGCGGATTGCGAAGAACGGTGTTGACGATTCGATTCGTGGGCGAGTCAATTGTGGAACAAAATTACTTTTATCCCACAATTGAAGGGGCATGTGTTAACACCGAAATTTGGTAAGGAGTCGACTTGTGGGTCCGGTTCGATAAAGAGTCCGTCTGGTGGAAGGAAGGATATTTTCAGAGATATTCGGCAAAAGGATCCGCGGTCGGCTATCTGCTCCGGTTCGGCAAAGGAACAGTAGAGCTGATTTTGCGGGATTGGACGGTGACGTGGCTCGATCAGGGGGGACGAATGGATGGATAGGTGATCAAACTTAGATATAAATTAGGCAATGAATCCATTCGCAGTTGTACTCAATAGGGTATAAATACAACCCCTGGATGTATGTAACAAAGACAATCATTCCTCAATACACACCGGCCTTACGCCAAACCCTAGAGTCCTTGTCGTGTCGTCGAGTTCTTCGAGAGGGCCAATCGATCCGTCGACCTCTGTGAGTACCAGCAACCTTGTATCATGTCTAGTATCATGCGGTGGATTTAGATCTGATGCAAGTAGTCTTGTTACCATGCTTCGTGTCATGCGGTAGATTCAAGCTTGGTTCAAGAAGGTTTCTTGTTAGATCATGAGCCATGCGGTAGGCTAAGGTCTAGCTTGAAGCTAGTTATCGGCTCTATTGGATTTTGGCAAGATCCAATAGATTCATTAAGTTACCCCGTGTTATTTTGAGTTTTACTTTATGCTTTAATTCATGTAACACATCTTTGCCCAATCTAGATGGGTTTGGATCGGCTTTATCTTCTATGATCCTTATTTGAGTAGATTTCATGTTTCAATACGTGGATCTTGTGCTCTCCAATAGCCGAAACCGAATCGATCTAGGTTGTTACGTGTTGCGGGTTCAAGCTTGCTATGTTCGTATAAATCTTGAAAGAACTGGGTATCATGCGGTAGATGCAGGTTTTGGGTTGCTTTGGAGCTAGTCATCCGGTGGATTAGATTCCCAAATCGGTCGATAGGTTTATTCACGTGGTAATGTTTGTTCCTTCTTCATGGACCCCGAATCGGTACATTCGGCCGTATTCAGTTATGTTTCTTCACGAGTAGATCCCGTACGTTATTTATGTTTTAAATGATGTGTGCTTTTAGCTTTCCATATTTAGATTGTATCATGCGGTGGATAGATCTATTTGTGGAAAGTGTATGGTTTTTCATGCAAGTTGTATCATGCGGTGGATAGATTTGTTTGATGCCGTACCCGACGGATCTTAAAGTAACTAGACATGCGGTAGACTAGTGCTTTGGATCTATGCATGCTTGTTTAATACATGATCATGTCCGTGCTTTACTTTATTTAATGTTGATCATCATGGGGATCGGTCATATCTTTGCGCATGCACCCTTGTTTATACAAAGACCGATCGCTGTCACGCTTACGTCATCCATTCGGCAGTGTTCTTTTTTCCCTTTTGCGGTTTCCCGAATGGTCGTGGCTCTTTGACAGATAGCTTTCCATAGCTATGTGTTATTCCATCTGGCTCTTTAGCTGTAAATATGGAACTGTCTGGTACCACCAGGCAAGTTCCAAGCTTTGATATCTAACTGCCTTATCTTTTGTTAATTTTCAGGAAAAATTGACTGGCACGTCATCTGCTCTCTGCGCGTGTGAAGCCAGCTTTGTTCGGCTTGCTGTGTGATTGGCGTTGAGTGCACTTTTTGCGTCAACAGTGTGTTAGTTTATTTTCAGCATGTATTTCAGTTTGTTTTCACCATTAATAAAGACACCACCTTGTTTACATCATTGGGAAAGTTACAGAATTTGTGCCATGATGATATATGATTATAGTTGCCGCTTTGTTTATCTTTGTAATTGATTTATGCATGTTAAAGCTAGTGCTCTCTTAACACATGAATCTGAATTTATCTAAATGCTAGCTTAATCTTTAGTGGAGGTTATGATTAAAATAAAGACCCATAGTGTTTTATGTGCTCTCAAGTTATGAATAGATTGAAGATAGTTTTTATGCCCAAAAATATCGCTAACCTTGTCATGAATATCACTTGTGTGTTGCTCAACCTATCCAGAGCCTAATATATATTTGAGTGCATAAACCTTAGTGTACAAGATTTATTTTTGAGTGAGTTATTGCAGGCCATGATTTCTCTGGCCCGAGACTAAAAAGCTGGACATTCCGTTTTTGTGTATCTATCTTTTTGCTAGCCTTTTATCCGTGCATTGTGTATCCCCACATTAGAGATCTCACAAACCTCGCCGGATATCCACCCTTAAAACCAAATATCATACTTCGTGATTACCTCCTTGTCCACAATCTATCATTGAGAATAGATCATCAATTCAAGGAAGATTGCAAGACGGTGCCAACATTGAAGTATTCAAGTATCTCTCGAAGGGAAAATATTTCCGGTACCTACCTTATTTATCGCCTCTTTGCCCGAGGACGAGCAACGTCTAAGCATGGGGGAGGAGGTAGGTACGATGCAATTTTAGAATTCAAAGGGGAGTAAATAAAAAAAATTTAAGAGAAAAAAATGATGAGAAAAGGAAAGAAAGAAAGAAAGAGATATATGAGAAAAAGAGAAAAATAAAAATAAAGTTAACTCCCCGGTTCTCTAAAGTGCATTAGGAATTTCAAGGCTTCAAGATTAAAAGACTTCCTTTGTGCCTCGGGATCACTCTTTGCCATTTGCACATGTCCACCTATCTCAAGTGTGTGTATTTTTCTCTTTCCCCTCCTTGATATAACATCATTTTCCAATGACCTTTTTGACGAGTCTCGTTAAGACCATGAGAAGCTTGTCTTGTTTTGACAACACCTCATTTATAAAATCTTGGTAAGACTAAACTTTCCCAAAAAGCTCCATATAAAGCCTATCACACATATATGTTAAGAGAGGGAAAGGAGTAGAATATATAGGCTTGAGAGACAAACTGAGATGAGAGTTCATGAGCAATATGCAAGATGGTTTAAATTTGTGAACTTGGTTTAGCTCTTTTTCATCTAGTTCTTAAAATTCAAAATTTCTGAGATCTATTTAAATTTTGGGAGCATGTTAATACTTGTGGGATAAGCTTAATTAAGAATCTACCCTCCGTAGAGATGAAGGTTAGTACATTATGGAACTTTAACGAATTAAAATTTCGAGAGCATTATGTTTTTTCATGTATGATCAAATGCAGGGTTTAAACATTGATAGGCAACGATGATATCCATCGAAGGCTTACTCACGGACGAGCAAGGTTTAAGCATGGGGGAGATGTTGACGGTGAAAATCCGTCAACCTAGCCATGAGTTTACCTTCGGTGTTGGCATAAGTTTTATACCTTATCCATTGGTAATAACCCCCGTGGTATAACAACTTCACTTGTGCATGTCGGTTTTGGAGTTTAGTGTTTATGCAGGGTTTTAGCGTTGAAAGCAAGACTTTCAGGATAAGTTCATCAAGCACCTTGTGACAAGACCTTGAAGCCCCGTACAAGTCATGCAACGAAGCAAACTTAACTCCAAGAAGTCAAGGACTTGACCCGAGAAGATGACAAACTCCAAGGACCTAACAAGAAAAGTGTCGAATCTTGCAAGACAAGGAGCTATGTCCAATTCGGAGAGAAACTGACGACAAAGGCCTACATGCAGAAGGGGGGAGGATCCAGGAAGCTCGGGAACTGACACCACGCAAAGGAGGCCGCGGGCTGGGCCTGGATGGGTCCAGGCCGGCCGGCCCAGCCCAGTCCAGGGCCCAATCCCCCCTCCTTTGACCTAGCCGCCAATCGCGCTATTTATAGCCCCGAGGTTGAGAGCCACGCATCATCCAATTCGTCATCGGTCGCCGAGGAGAAGAGAAGAGAGGGACACCATCCCGAGAGGGTCGAGCTAGTTGACTAGGGTCTCCCTAGCCGACGTGGGAACCTTGCAAGTAAGACCACGTCAGAGTTCCCGGAGCTAGAAGCAAGATCAAGGTAGGATCCCGGTGGTGATCTTGTTTATGTATCATTGTATTAGTTGAATTATCAAGTTGAATCTATTTCTAGCGATCAAGAGTTTCTTCGATGATTTCGTTTTTCGATCGGCTTTGCTTATTCTAGATCTATTCTCGAGATAGATCACATAGGGTGTTCTTGTAGCCGCGGTGGCTAGAGGTACACACCAGATCTTTCGAAAGAACTCGACTTGTCCTTGGACTCACCCTAGACTACCCGCATGAGTAGGGATACGTTGTGACAGAATGGGGGTTCCGAAAGGCGGGCGTTTTCGGAGTTGGACGGGAAACCACGATTTAAAGACGCTTCTAATAAGATTCGATTTGCTACTTCTTCTCTTGCATAGAACTTCAACAAAAGGCTTAACCCGATCTCTCTAGATCGGTTTATCTACCCTATCTATCTTTGTTATCTCCGGTCTTTAGTAATATAGATTAGTTTTGTGTTCTTTATCTAGATGCATTAGGGTTTCTCTTTACCAAAGATTCAAGTTACTTGCCTTTACTAGATCATCTTTTGCGTCACACATTTATTCCACGGATTTGATACCTTGGGTTCACCACTCGAGGGACGAAGGGTCCCTTGACTACGACGGGAGACTTGTCCACTGGCAAGTCTAAATGAACTTTGATACAACAATTAACCGTCAACAGCCACCTCGGCTTCTGGCACAACGCCTTCAACCGGCACAACCTCGGGGATGGTATTTCCCTCAACTTCTGCCCCTATCGACAAAAGACACACGGAATCAGTTCCCCAGGGGCTCTGAGGAAGGCTGCATTACCGCAGTGTACTCACCTTCTACTACGCTGGCTTCCGGCAGTGTAGCCTCCACGACCGGCGTCACGGTCTCGGCCTGAGGAAGGGGAGCAGACTCCTTGGCAGCAGGCGCGGAGACTTCTTCAGCCGCCGCCGTGCTGGGATCATCTCCTTCCCAGTTCAAGTCAGTCGATTTCCTGCACAGTACAAAATTGGTGGTCAACCAAGTAAGACTGCCAAGTTACAAGTACTACTCTGGAAAGGTTTTCACTTACAAGCTAGACCGGACGACAGTCACGGTCGGAGCGCCAAGTATGCTGGTGATGTCTACAAGCCCAGCTTCGGCGGGCGCCTCTTCTTCGGCTTGAGCCGCTACCGGTTCTTCAGCACCAGTAGTCGTGCTCAGTTCCGGCCTGCTCTCCATGGTCGGCGCCTGCAGCTCGATAACTCTAGTCGACCGCTGTGTCATCCGCGACACAAGTTCTTCTACGGTGGGGGCTGGGCTGCGGCTTCTTTCAGCCGGCTCGCCCACCGTCTCCCAGTCATCTCCTTCCCCTTGGTCAACGGGGTCGGATGGTAGAATCTCCTGCAAGCACTCAGAATTCAATTGTCAGCATACACAATACTGCAAGACAAGTACTCGACTACTCTACTCGAGGAGCTTACCTCTTGAGACGAAGTCTCGGTGACCTTCAATTTCTTGGCGACGTGCTTGCTTGCCACATTGTGTGGCCTCCTTGGCGGCACAGGGAGACTGGCCTCCAGGCTAGTCGGTGGATTATCGATGAGGGGCACATTGGGCAGTCCAGGACGGCTGAACCTGGACCGCAGCTGGAACCGCTCCTGCAACGTCTCTCTGTCCTCCTCATCGGAAGTATCTTCAATGGTGACGGTGTCATCACCCTCGCCGACTTCACGGCGTTCCTTGGCCTTGCCCTTGCCCTCCTCTGGAATCTCCACAAGTTGAGGAGGGGAAGGGTCGGACACAAACTTCGTCAGGTCATCCTGCATCAAACAGTTTGGGTGAGTTCGACTACTACAACACAATGAGTACTCGAAGACAAAAGTTCCATTACCAACCTTGTTTGGCGGACGAGCCGCGGAGTACTCGGGCACTGGGCAGGGTGTGTATGGTGGCATATCTTTGAAGGTCCTACCCAGTCTCTCGACGATGTCGTCATCGTCGACTTCATTACCGGGCATCCTCGACGTGTCGTCATCGCCCATATATTGGTACCCGAGGGTGTCGCGCGCCATCAGCGGCTGCACCCTCCTCTTCATGAAGCTGAAGGCCATGTGTTCGGCCCTCAGCCCGGCTTCTATCAAAGCCTTGATCTTCTGCAGCAGCTCGGGTAGTTGAATACGCTCCTGCATCGTCGTCTCCTTGTTCCACCAGGGCCGATGCTTCGGCTGCTTCCCGCTCGGCTTCGGCAGCTCCAGGTGGTGGTTGGTGATGTAAAACCAATTCACCTCCCAGTGTAGGTTGGAGTCGATGAGCTTGTAAAACATGTACTACTCAGCGGCGTCCTCGCGCATCTGGATACCGGCTCCTCCGACTACTCTTGGGTCGTTGGCGCTCGACTGCAGCTTCAAGCGGAAGAACTTCCGAAACAAGACCCAGTGGGGCTTGATCCCCACGAAGGCCTCACAAAAATGGACGAAGACGAAGACGTGAAAAATTCTGTTAGGGTTCAAGTTCAAGTACTCGATACCGTAGTACTTGAGGAGACCCTTAAAGAAGTGGCTCGCAGGGAGGGCCAACCCGCGCTCCACGAACCAGGCGAACATCGGGATCTCGTCGGGTTCTTCTCCATCGAGTACGGGTCTCTCGCGGCGGCACGCCACATGTTTATCTCCTTTTCCCGGATGAAACCGTTGTTCACTAGCGCCAGCAAGTCTTCGGTCTTCGCCTTGGATTTCTTCCACTCTTTGTTCGGATTCGGGTGCGGGGGAGAGGTCAGCGGCGTTGACCGCTGGGCGGATCCAGCCGCCTCGTCGTGAGATATTTTCTTCCCGGCGCCAGTCTTCATGCTCTTCGATGGGGAAGATTTCATCCTCCAAATGCACCGGGTCTTCACTCGCATCCGCTCGGGGGCTTCTCTAGAGGCCCACAGCGGCGGAGCGTGTGGATCTACAGATTGTGGTGCAGCGGCAGTTGTACGGGTGGCCGACTCTTGGCTAGATTTGTTTCAAATGGCTGCAAATGTGGTGGATGGAAAACCCTAAGTGTTTCGGCATCTATTTATAAGCCAATCGGCGGCGCTGCAACGGCCAGATGGATAAGTATCGGCAACTGACTCAGCGGCGGGCGCCTGACTCTTCATCTTCTAGTAGTCGACGCGCTCGATCTCGAGGGCTCGTCTACGTCTACTCAATTCCCTGGGTGATGACAAGATTCCAGAGCAACTCAGGACACATCCTACAAAAAAGATGACCCTTCAATTCGTGAGGAAATACTCGACTCAAGTCTCGGGGGCTCCGTGCCACGTGTCCTTCGGTTTTTTCTCTGGATTTTGCGGGATAATCTTGGCAGAACTTCAGATTGACCCTCAGCTTGAATCTACAATTCGACCTAAGGCTCAGGGGCTACATTCCATATGGAATGCGATTCTTCGAATCACATTTTCCATATGGTTCCTTCTTCAAGACAACGCGAGTATTATTGAAGACCTTCAAGAGGAGAACTTGAGGACGCTTGGGATCTACTCAAGAAGACTTCAAGACTAATCAAGAATTAGCTGGAGTACCTTCCAGCCTCGGGATGTTTCAAGTATTATTGAGAACTTTTGGCTTGTAGTACTCGGGGACGCTTGAGGACTACTCGTCAAGGCCGTCAGGACTACTCGAAACTATCCTGCTCGACTACAAAGTACTCGGGGGCTTGTCGTATGGACCTTCCTGGGCCCACTGCCTCGGTGGGTACCAGGACCGACTACTCAGTGGGCCCCTGGGACTACTCGGCTTGTGCCACACGGCACCTGATGGTGTGGGGCGCAAGGACTACGGTGGAGAAGTACTCGGATAGGAAGCTATACATGTCCTATACTATGTAGAGAACTCCTAGCCGTACCCGACTAGTACTCTCTCCTCAAACCGACTTGTAACCCTGCCTCCCGGGCTATAGAAGGCGAGGTAGGGACCCCTCTCTCTCTCATACGCATCATCTTGTGAACACATCCAATCAATCCAGAGCTACACATCATACAGGACGTAGGGTATTACGCACCTCGCGGCCCGAACCTGTCTAAATTGTGTGCCACGTGTCTCTTACTTCGAGTTACCGATCTCGGCGAGGCCACATTCATCTACCTTGGGTACTCCCCTTGGTAGGTTGCCGGTCTAAAACACCGTCAGCTTCTCCTTGGTAGGTTGCCTTGGCACGTCGCGCGGCTCGTCATGCGGCTCGTCGCGCCGCTCGTCGTCGACAACTCCGCCTCGCGCAGGCTCTTCGTCGGCTACTTCGCCTCCGCCGCGCGTCCGGGTGCCTCGGCACGTCGCGCGGCTCGTCATGCGGCATGTGGCACCGCTCGTCGTCGACTACTCCGCCTTGCGCAGGCTCATCGTTGACTACTCCGCCTCGCGCAGGCTCGCCGTCGACAACTCCGCCTCGCACAGGCTCGTCGTCGACTACTTCACCTCCACCGCGCGTCCGGGTGCCTCGGCACGTCGCGCAGCTCGTCATGCGGCTTGTTGCGCCGCTCGACGTCGACTAATCCGTGTTGCGCAGGCTCGTCGTCGACTACTCTGCCTCGCGCAGGCTCGTCGTCGACAACTCCATGCACCGCGACTTCGTCTTGCGGCCACGCTGGCTCTATATCAGCCACACCGTGCGTCGTGACTACTTGTCTCGCGGCAACACTGGCTCTACTTCGAGTACGCCACGCGCCGCCACGACGTCGTCTTCCAGTCGCATCACGTCGACCATTCATCTTGACTAATTTTCCAAACTAGTCGAGAACGGCAGTCACGCCCCCAACAACTAGTCAGAATCAACTCTGACTAGTCAACTTCAGCAACAACCGTCGCGGCTCCATCGCCGACCGCCACGGCTTCATCAATAGTCTGCCCAGGCAGCAACAGCTAAGCCATTTATTTAAATGATTACTGTTTTGTTTTCTTGGCTTGTTCTCCTCATCATGTAGGACTACATGCCAGCTACTCATTTGTGTACGCTTCTCGGTGGGTTTTCATGGGAGCTACACTCTGCTAACTACTCTTGGGGTATATCAATCAAGTCACCACAAGTCTACTTCACCAACTTGGGGGCTATCCCTAGGAGGCAACTTCTAAAGTCCACTACGCGCGGCAATCTAAAGTCGACTTCTAAAGTCGCATTCTAAAGTCCGCTCCATGCGGCAACTTAAACGACTCCGGTCACATCTTCGCCTGCTTCGGTGGCATACTACGTGTGTAAGCTTCGATGGAACCTAGCTGTAAGTGTCCCTCGGGTCCTGGCGACGATGGAACCTAGTTGCACGTGGTCTTCACGCTCTGTACCATGGGTCCAAGTACCCTAAGTACTCGCGCTCCGTACCTTGGGTCTGAAATTCATGGCCCAGATACACAAGTCGACTTTGGTCGCACCTTCAAGCCCGCTCTGGCGGCAATCGTACCTTGGGTCTGAAATCCATGGCTCAGGTACTCAAGCCCACTCCGGTGGCACAAGTCGACGCTAACGGTCGCACCCAAGCCCACTCCGGTGGCACGAGTCGACGCTAACGGTCGCACCCAAGCCCACTCCGGTGGCACAAGTCGACGCTAACGGTCGCATCCAAGCCTACTCCGGTGGCACAAGCCGACTTTGGTCGCAATCTTAAGCCCGCTCCGGCGGCAAAACTACTCGTTTTCTCTGATTTTTTTGCTTTTGCTTTCCGGAAAGTGCTTTTCGTTTTTTGCATCTTAAGTCCACCCCGCGTGGCAAAAAGTTGACTACTGCAATCGCATCCAAAGTCCGCTTTACATGGCAATCTAAAGTCGACTTCTTCAGTCGCAACTCAAAGTCCGCTCCACTCGGCATCCTAAAGTTGACTTCGGTTTTCAAGTCGCATCTCAAAGTCCGCTCCGCGTGGCACAAAGTCGACTTCGGTTTTTAAGTCGCATTCTAAAGTCCGCACTGCCGGCATCTAAAGTCGACTTCAGTCGCATCTAAAGTCCGCTCTGACGACATTGCTACTTTTTAAGCTACACAGCTCGACGCCAAACTACTATTCCGAATCTCTCCAGCTCGGGGCTGCACTCAAATTACTACTCGAGGATGACTCCAGTAGACTTCACTTGCTCTTAAGCTCGGGGGCTCCGTACCAACAACTACTCGACGTGGCTCATATGGCTCTCTTATCTCGAGGGCTACACACTGCAAGAGTACTCGGATGATGGCTTTCGCGAACACTGAAGACCCTTGGATTGATTACCTACTCATTTCAAAGCTCGGGGGCTGCTATGCTACACCCATCATTCAAATTTTTCAAGACGGAAGATTCGGAATCAAGATTGACCCTCAGCTAGAGTCTGCAACTCAACCTAAGGCTTGGGGGCTTCTCCATATGGAGTGCGATTTTGCAATCGCACTTCCATATAATCTCGACTTCAAGACTGTTGAGCTGGACCACCTTCCAGCCTCGCGGCAGTTCAAGTACTATTGAAGACTTCTCCAAGCAGTACTCGAGGGCGCTCAAGAACTACTCGCAGAGGCTTCAAGACTACTCGAACTACTACACTCAACTACAATGTGCTCGGGGGCTTGTCGGGCATACTCCCAGGGTACCCATGCAAGGAAGGATGAAGACGGACTCCTACTAGAATTCCCCTGTAATCCTACTAGGAGTCGTACCGTGTAATCCTACTAGGACTCCTGCCTTGTAACCGACTAGGAACTCGCCCCCTGGACTATATTAAGGAGGGTCGGGTACCTAGCCGGGCACTGATCTCAACCCAACACCAAGCACAGGGAGCCATACTTGATCCCCCAAACAGGACGTAGGGTTCGCCACCTTGGCAACCCGAACCTGTATAAATCTTGTGTCCCGTGTCCTTGCGCAAACCTTCGAGTTCTCGGTCTCCCGATCACGATCCTCATCGCACAATCTACTACCTCGGGTACCCCCTTGGTAGGTTTGCCGGTCTAAAACACCGACATGGCCCGACCAGCCCAGGTCAGGAATGACGTGGCCCAGAAGGTGCAAGGCACCTTGTTTGCATGCCTGGACCATTTCAGCCCGGTCGAGGTTTAGATGTTGTTTGCCACCAAGTTGGCAGCCGGGCTGAGAGGCCAACCACCCCAACTGCGAAACCCAGATTGTGTTTGACAGCTGGCAGTGGTTGGCCTGGCCCATAGAGAAATAAGAGTGGTAGACAATTTCATAGAAACATGTACAACATTTAGAAGGATTATTACAGCAACATTTGTGAAATAAATTACACAATTAGTGCAAAATAAAGTACATAGCCTCAGACAATGTTTTGTTGAATTTCTATCATTTTTGGCTGTAGTGTAAAATCAAAGAAAATAGCAAAGAATAACAGCTCACATAGTGGACACCACACAGATGTGCATCCCAACTAAAGGAATCAACATAAATTTACATGTAGCCAACTAATTGAGCACATCATGATAGTGTGAGATTAGTAATGCATTCCTCACTTGTGTCATCATTGGCCATTTCATCTCATCTTGAAACTGGGAGCATAGGCAACATTGGCAAGCAGTGAAAATGGACAGCAACATCAAAGTTATGGAAACATGGGAAATGGACAGCCTCAGATTAAACCATTTCATAGGACCTTGACCTGGAGCATAATGAAAACTGGTAATGGGTTCATGTCAAACAAGGAAACATCGAACACAACCAGCCCAGGCATGAAAACATGGGCATGGATGAATTTGACGTTTTGTTGGGAGACAAGATATATCACAAGCAAAACAATAGCACAAACAGATGGTTCATGGCAACCATGAAACCATGTGAGACATCAATGCCAGGTTTGAAAAAATTGGCATGGATGTCTCACACGTTCAGATGGGAGACATAAGAAGCATATATAAGCAACACGGGTCCAAATTGCTCACAAGTCAAGGTCATCATATAATTCATAGAGTAAATGGTATCATCACTGGCAGAGAAGGTGAACCAATTGGCCTCAGCTTTGTATAATGGTGGTTTTTACCTTGGTAAAGTCGTTGGTGGCTGCCAACCAATTCAAAGAATCAATAAAAGAGGCAAATACAACAGCATTCAAACAACTGGACAAGAATGTATAGCAGGACATAAAAGACCAAGGCATGACATGAAAAGTATCCAAAATAACACTAAGGCAGCCACCTCATGTAAGTTTTAGGCATCATAGGCCAAACACAACCCACTGTTACCACCAAATACTGAGCATGACATGAAAAGGATCCAAAATAACACTAAGGCAGCCACATCATGTAAAGAAAGAGCACATGAATAATATAAGACAACCATTGGAGTTCAAATAGGTTCTTACAAGCAAATGTTCCAACCCAACGGCCAAGGGCTCAAATTGTTAGCCACCCTCCCAAACTAGCATCAACAAAAGGACAGGTGTTATAAGATCAACCTAGACTACAAAAAATCTTAACAGCAAATGAATCCAGCTGTAGTCAAAAAAGGACAGTGTGGGTGAGGGGGGTCGAGGACCTATACTGCTCAACATTCAACCCCCTCATGGCCCTAGCAGCCACACAGTGGAACTACACATGGTAGTTCTTGGCCAGGAAGGTCCTAAGCCAAAGGGACCTATGGGCATCACTCATGTTCACAAAGCCCCTGCCTTGGGCCTTGTTGTCCAGGAGGAATGTGTAGGCAACAATAAGTGCCTCCTCAGGAAAGTTAGGCATTTCCATCACAACAAGATAAAGGTTAGCATCAACATGAGCAGGACCAGTCTCCCTAAGTGCATTAGCCACATTGTTGACTGCATCAGACATGTTAGTCAACATAATCACCTCAGACTCAGTGAAGTTTCCCCTCTTCCTCTTGCCACCCACAGCTGAGGAAGGCTTCTCCATGGTCTTGCTACCCTCTTCAACATCCAGGGGGATTTTGTGAGTGAAGGGTTGGGTGACAGAAGGGCCTTCCTCCTTGACCACATAAGTTTCAGTCTAGTTCTGCCCTAAGGCCTCACCAGACCCTAGTGCCCACTTGCCAATGGCCTGTGAATGGCTAAAAATGGCTTCCATCTCAGTGTAGAACATAATAGGACAGTTCAAGAACTCAGCATCTTTGGGATGGTCCTGCAGTTGGGTAGACACATGTAGGTTTAGATAAGGGGTTTGAAAATATCAATGTATGCACTAGACACATATAGGTGTAGTCAAGCAGGTTTCTACCCAAGGTAAACAAGTACCTTTAAATATGGATTCCATCTATGACTCCCAAGTATCTTTGGGTCAGTGGCAGTGCTGGGCCGCTTGATCAGTTCATTCCTAAGTTCACCAACTGCCTACAACACTTGATGGAAGTGTTTGTGTACTGTTTGAATAGACCTCCTAAAGGATTGGTGCACAACTCTAAACCTTTGATTGTGCCCTACAACATGCAAAAACATTGCCACCTGCTCCTCTACTGACACTCCCTCCCTATCAGTGATAAGGCTTCTATGTCTAAAGGTTTGGCATAAACCAACGAAAGGGGCTCTCTTCATCCTAAGCATGGCAATGCACTCTGCATCACTGGAATTATAGATATGGTTCAATGTCCTAACTTTGTGCTACTCATTTTCATCCCTAAGTGAAAGTGCCAAAGGGTCAGGAATGTGAGTTTCAGGCTCCTTCCTTTTTCTTTTGAGGCTACTGCTTACAAAGGAAACCATGACTACAGTCAATGCAGCAGCCTGCCTACACAGTTGCTCACGGCTCACTGAGGGTTCCATCTACAAGCACATACAAATAAAACATGATTTCAGGCCCTGCTAGGCATCAACATGCATGTTTCACAATGAATAAAATTAGCACGGCTGCATCCTCAACAAGATGCCTCCCAGTGCAACCATAGGACATCATCATCAACCATCATAATAAATCTCGAGGGCACAAAAAGATTTCGCAAACATATACTCAACCAAACAAGAATCAACCGAACATGCATCAAACCGAACAAGCATCTACCAAACAAGAATCAACCGAACATGCATCTACCGAGCAAGCATCTACCGAACAAGAATCAACCAAACATGCATCTACCAAACCAGAAATAAGAGAGGTACAGCATCAACGACATCACCGACCGAATCCTAACACAAGACAAAAGAAAGATTCGAGGTCGATTTCACCTTGGGCTCGGGGTCAAATCAACAAAGACAGAGCAGACCAAGAAGTAGAGGAAGCAGATCCGGAAGTAGAGGAGGCAGATCTGCAAGTAGAGGAAGTAGATCGGCCAGAGACGAAGAAGACGCCCAACACCTCTGAGTCCCGGCACCAGGCAGAGCTCCTGCTCGGCGATGGATCTCCAAAGCCGGGAACAGAGAAGACCAGTGGAGGTGCACACCGCTGCGACTCGCAACCAATCGTCTCCGGTCTCTCACGAGGGGGGTGGAACAACAGCGAGCAGGGAGAAGAGGGGAGAGGGGGTGCGCCATCGCCATATATAGGTGCGAGGGATTTCGCCGGACCTCACCTTCGCACGCGCGGGGAAGTTTCACCTTCCCGCGCAAGCCCGCGCCAGCCACCCCACCAACGCACGGGAGGCAGCGAAATCGCCCCGCGTGCGCCGCCCGCAGCCACGCTCTAGGGAAATGAACCCTAGCGGCGTTTCCTGGGAGCCATGCGGAGACACCCTTTTTGGCCTCCCACAGCTAGGCCCAAAGTCAGGCCAGGTGCGCAAACAAGGCCGCTTGCAGCCTGGGAGCACAGCCGGGTTGCTGGGCCGGGGTCGCAAACACACCCACGGTGTTTGTTGTCACCAAAAAAATGACAACAACTGTCAG
The DNA here is from genome assembly GCA_947561735.1 of Cenchrus americanus. Taxonomy (NCBI): domain Eukaryota; kingdom Viridiplantae; phylum Streptophyta; class Magnoliopsida; order Poales; family Poaceae; genus Cenchrus; species Cenchrus americanus. Next base: position 199,524,748 of record OX387242.1, read on the forward strand.
AACAAGATCTTATTATAGTCAAAATAAATTTGTATGTCATCTTGAACAAATAAATAAACTATATGTGGAACAAACATATTCACGGGGACCAAGCAAATATTCACTTGTGCTGAACAAAAAATTATTGGAGCCGAATCACTGGGACTGAACCAAAAGTCAATTGAGTCGAACAAACATATATTCACTAGGGTCAAACAAAAATCCACTGGGAACTAAAATAAATGAATAAAAATAACAAAAAAGTAAAAAATAAAGGAATAGAGAAAGAAAATCAAGAATAAAGAAGACTAAGAGATAAGAAAACGAAAATTGAAACAAAATAAATAAAAGAACAATAAAGAAGAGAAATAAGAAAGATAAAATCGGGATTTAAAAGAAAAGAGATGAAAAGAAAAATATATAAAACAGAAAAAAGGAATAAACCAAAATAATGGAAAAAGAAAATAAAAAAGAGAAAACGATTCAGAATCGTGTACCCGGACTTTTTTTAGAGCACTAGGCCAGAAACGATTTGTCCTGACGGCTAAAACCGGTTTTTGCTGGCGGGCGAGGCACCCGCCTGCAACTTTGAGCCAGTAGAAATGGCCCTTTGTGCTGGCGGGTGGCCGGCCCGCGGCAGACAGCCATTTGTGCTGGCGGGTCACTTAAACGACCGCCAACACAAATGTCATCAGCGTTGGCGGTTACTTAAGCAGCCCGCCAGCACAAATGCCATCACTGCTGGCGGTTGCTGAGGACGCCAGCCGGCACAAAATTCATCTTTGCTGGCGGTTGCTTAGACCGCCCTCCACAGAAAGCATTTTTCTCATTTCCTATATAATTCCCCATAATTGTTTATTATTTGTATATAAATTGTCATTTTCGTCTATTATTTTTTTCACATTGTCATTTGTATGCTAACTTCACTTTAATTTACAGTAATTTAATTTGTATTTAACCGCCAAATCCAAATATATGTCTCACAAACACACAATCCAAACTAAATTAAAAATGTATACATAAGTCACATTACAAAACATTGTGCATAATAGATAACCCTAAGACACCCATCTACGCAACCTTTCTGCATCATCTAATGTGAAAACTCCTTCTTTATCGAAGAATTCTACATCCTCGTGGCAAATCTCACGTAGGATGAATCTCGCCATGTCCGCACAAATGTTGGTGATTTGATTGTCACCAAGTTGCCCCCATGATCCCCCAATGGTAGGCATCTGCACGTAAACACAATAAATGAAGATTGTTATGCATTACCATCAGGACCATAATTAGAATATACATAGTTGTTTACAAACAAGAGGCTTACGTCTTCAGGATTCGTTCGGTACCTCCCATTATTTCTCAAAACCTCACACACATAATATCCACATAGCACACTGTCAGGAGGTTGTTTGTAGCACTGCAAACAAATAAAAAATGATCCGTACTAATTAACAGAAGTGTACAACTCTGGTAAAAATGATTGGTACTTATTAACAGAAGTGTTCTTACCCATTTGGCATGTCGTATCACCAATTTTTTCTTTCTTGGCTCCCCGTTATTGAGTATGTATAGCCTATACGCACTTTATGGATACAAAGACATAAGACCATCCACACTCGTCATACTTCAAAATCTCCTTCAAAACAGAATATTCCCTCCCTATCATCAATATTCCCTCCTTCATATCTATTTCTACCGCACCCATCTTCCTTCATATCTCAACTCCATCTCAACTACCTCCGGCGGGACCCACTTGTCATTCTCTCCCCCTCTTTTCCCCACCCGCAGTCGGGCTCCCCTTCTCTTTCTCTCACCCAGCCCGTTGTATCTTCTTCTCCCGACTTCTCCGCCGCGGAGCGGGATGGGGCCGGCACAGGCGAGCCCGGCCGCCCCCAGATCCCAGCTCCGGCGCGGATCCCCTCCCTCCGGCGCGGATCCCCGCTCGCGGCTCCATGGCCGGCCGGAGGCGGGGGCCGCGGCGCGGCGGCGGGGAAGACGGGCCGGCAGCGGGGGCGGCGGCCGCGCGAGAAGCTGCTCCTCCTGCTTGAGCTCCGGCAGCGAGGAAGCAGGGGTAACCGGCCTCACACTCAAGGCGCAGGGCGGCGGAATCGACAAATCGAGCTCCCCGCGGTGGCCGAATCCAACGAGGAGCAAGGTGTCGGCCCCTCCCAGCGACTCTTTCTCTGCTCGGGCGTCTCCCTCCCCACGCGGTGGCGGTGGCGGAAGCGGCGGCCGAAGACGCATGGCGGAGGTGCGTCCCTAGCCGGTGCGCATGGAGGTCCAACCCACGGCGTGCTCCCCGTCGCCTTGCTACTCCCTGATCCGGCGAGGCTGCACGGACGAGACGGGCGGGATCCGCCCGCACCGCCGCCGGGGTCCGCCCCCGCACCGCCGCCGGGGTCCGCCCCCCGCTCGGCCGCCGGGTCCGCCCCCGCCCGAGGCGGGGGCGCGCGCGCGGCGGCATCACCCTCTCCGAGCTCCTCCCCGCTCGCGGCGCGGCCCGTGGCCGTCGGATCACGCGCGGAGACCGCCGGGCGGAGGGAGCTCCGCCTCGGCCGGGAGGAGGAGGAGCGCCACGGCGAGGTCCTCGAAGATGGAGGCGGTGGGCGGATGCGGCGACGACGGACGGAGCTCCCCCCTTCCCCTACTTCCCTGCTTCCCAGCATCGGCGAGCGGTTGTTGGGGCAGCAACACGTGGTGGGGCCGACGCAGGATGGCGTTGGCTCGGCATCACGCCGAATCTAAAGGAAGGTGGAGGCCATCGCGATTTTGCAGGACGCCTGCAGGACCCCGCTGCGGGGGGGTGCCATCCGTCTCCTCCAAGAGACGGATGGCGTTGCCGGTGCGGGTGGTCTAAGTTAGTAATACAATTTGAAATATAGCCGATACACGCAGTAGTGATTATATATTGCACTTAGTTGTCTTACTTTCTTATAATCTCAGTGATTTTTTTGTAAGAAGCCTCTGAATAGTGTAATGAGTCGAAGACCCCCACAGTTCCCAACTTCAGACGCATGTGAAAGCAAATGAAATGATCGCTGCATAAAATTAAAATAATTAATCTAAATAGACTAAAAAATGAAGGCAAATGATAAAATAGTTATTTAAAGGATCTTACTCAAAATGGTAAGCAAACTTGATAGAATCCTTATGTTGGTTTTTTCTTCATGACCATTGCAATGTATACAGACACCTCGTGAAGTTTACTTTCTCGTAACCCTTTATTAAGTCTTCCTTCTCTTTTGGTGTCTTTGCTTGTTCCTCTATTTGCTTTCTTAGTTGATCCCTCATTATGAACGTGTGTTGTGACTGGCTTACTTGTTGCGGGTCAACATATGCTACCTTCCACCTCCCATTTGTCTTCTTTTCATCAGACACTTGCATCCTGCAAAAAAGTTTACTTAGGATGGTAATAACAATACATATGGAATTCAATAGATTTGGATGTCGTATAGGGATGTTGACTTACATGGACAAAATGGTGACGAGGTTGATGTCGAGTTTTTCACGACGGAACATCGCATGCAAATCGGGGAAATCGATTGCAACCTTCCGTTCAAAAGAGCTACTGAACACCCATTTCGGGAGATTGGCGGTGATAGTGTGAATGCCTTGCTGCATGGCGTGCATGATCCAAGTATGCAGCCTCATCAATTCTGACGGCCCTTCGTTCAGTTGCCACCTAAACAAGAATGGTTTGCCATGCTCATATTTGTCGGGCACCTCATCCGACGAAAACATACTTATGTGCTCCTCCTTTTGTTTTTGAAAAGAGGTGCGGGATAAAGACTTTTCATCTGGTGCCTTCTTGAGTACTTGAACATTAGGTGATTCTTTGCCGGATGTTGGAGCCCCTTTAGGTTTATTCTTTAGTACTTTCAAGAACAAGTCAACATCAGATGATTTCGTCTTTGGTTCATATGAGTTTATCATACGGTGTATTGTTGTTGGCGTCTTGGTTGCTGGAGGAGGAGATGGTGGTCTTGGACATGGCGGAGGAGATGGTGGTCTTGGAAAAGATTTTGGAGATGATGATGCCCCTGCCCCTACCCCTGCCCCTGTCCCTGATGTCGGAGGAGTTTGTGGCATGTTGTTGTCATTATTGTTAACTTCCTGCTCCACAATCATCATGTTGTTGTCATTGTTACCGCCTCCATGTTCCCCACCCATTGTGTACTCAACCATTGCAACATCTGGATCCTGGGGGGTACCCGTTCTTGGCTAGGTTGCATGCAGGGACTTGGTGATGCATTAAGTATGATATCTCGACGATGCCACAATATGTATTGTGAAACGACCCGGATTTCCGCGAACGGAACCCCGAATCTTAGCACCTCGGTGGTAGTCCCAGGAGGGCTACCATGTGCAATCCTTGTCTCAGCGATTCCAAAAATCCATACAGAAAGATAAAAACAGTAAAATAGAGTACAACATTCATTTTATTACATTAATCAGAGTACATCTCTTCGGCACATGCCGGGTACAAGTCCATCAGGACTGAATCAAACATAAATAAAACGTCTAGCAGCGGCTCCATGATAGCGCGGGAAACTCCATATCCGCAGGCAGCTCAAGTGCAGGAAGAGCTCTAGTCCACCCAACCGTCGTTGTCGAAGTCGTAGTCCGGCTCTGCGTCAGAGTCACCAGGGTCTACCCGATAAGCGGGTAGGTCATGTCAGCTTCCCAACAAAGAGGCAAAAGTGGTGTATGTTCTACTATGCATGAGGTATCCCTATTTTGGCTGTAGAAAGCTTAAGCAAAGCAGCATTGCAACGTACAAGGTAAGCAGAATAAAGCTAGGAGGTCCACACCTCGGGGAAGCTTTCGCTTCTAAGGTCCACACCTCAGGGGTCCACACCCCGCTCAAGAGTAAACCACACCAAATCTCCGGATCTCAACCACGATCCAGAACCCAACTCTCATCTGCGATGTGGGGCCCACCGGCTCCTATCCCCACATCTCAACGGCCGAAGCCGGGCTCACACACTCGGGGGAGAGAAGAAGCACAAGAGGAGTGTAACTAGTCAGGTGAGAGATCGAAAGACTATCCATAACCAGTGGACACGGACTATAGCTATAGGTTTAACACTGCGAGAGGTTGTACAACTGTACCCGCCCGAATAGGTCCGGAACCGGCCGTCACCGGTGTCCAACCCTACCATACGGCTGAAGCCCAAGTAAGTGGATAGTACCCTTCTGCATCTCCGAGCCTGGCCTAGCCTCCGCGGCAGAGCTCATACTACCCGCGAGAGGTCCCTCGAAGCTGTGGAACCCTTCCCTGGCCTCGCCAGGGCAAAGTCTACTAAGGAGGGAAAGACCACTCCCGACACGACCACACCGATCCTCCAACAGGAGGGGTGCTATCCACTACAAGTCTCACCCCGCACCCCCGCCCAATACAAGGCGGGCGGTCTGTACGAAAATAGTCATCCGAAGCAAGGTCAACTGACGATCGGTCCTTAAGGGGCCGAGAGCGAGCACTCAACATCTCCGACCCACACGACACGGCCCTCGGGTAAGAGACCAGATCGCATCTTCCCTCGGCAGCCGTTCACAAGTAACCAAGCGGCTCGCTCCCGCCAAAACACAGCAAGGAGGTACGCAACCCAGAACACACGCTAGAATCACACCGAGATACCCACATCTCAGCCCAAGCCCAGAGTACCATCCATAATCAAACAACAAAAGTATGGATAGTTGAGATAAGGGACTAGCTAGGGGTCTGTAGCTAGTCCCGCAGGTAGTAGAACAAGGAAACAGGATATAACAAAGCATCAAGGCATGGCTATTAAACGGGTTATGCAATTCATCCGATCAATGCATTTAAGTAAAGCACTAGCAGCTAAATAGCAACATAGGATCTATATGGTTGGGAGAGACATGACACCTTCGTTGCCGTTGAAGCAGTCGCTGTCTGGAGCAGTGTACTCGGGGTCCTCCACGTCCTCCTGGTCGAAGCTCGGGTCTGCGGCACGAGATTCGACGCGAAAATAAGATAACGGTGCACATCTAAGCAATAACTCCAATCAAGAATCAATTTAGAAGATCCAAATGAACCCAACCTACCTACAATCAGCAAGGTTTCGTAAATACGGATTTATAGAAATTAGTTTTGTATTTTTCTGAGCTCCCTAGAATTTATTATGAATTTTTAAAGGTTAAATACATTTTCTGGAATTTTAAACAGAAAAGAAAAGGGGTTTTTCAGAAAATATGCTGCTGACGTCAGCGCTCCTGGGTTCGTGGGCCGTTGATGGGCTGAAAGGTTTACTGGGCCGAAACTGGCCCACTGGGCTCGGCCCAGCTGGCCCAGATGGAGGAAGTCTTCTAATCCTCCTTGATTTCTCCGGTCCGAGTGCCTCGTCCACGCGGTGGGCCTACACGGCCGCCCGATGGGCCGGACGCATCTTTAGGCCCGGTTAGCTCTTGAGGCCCGGCTGCCTTCTACTCTACCGCGGCCAGGGGTAACAGGGACCCGCTCCCCCCCCACTTCGGCGGCCGCCACGCCCGGCGGCGCGCGCGCCGCGCACGCACCGGCGGTGGCACGACGGTGCGGCCCCGGGCACGGCGCCGGGGTGCGCTTCTCGCCCTTACTCTCCCCTATGGACTCACACATACGCACGCACGACTCGAAGGCCGGCCCACGGCACGCCCGCCACGGCGCGCGGCGCGACAACGAAGCCGCGCGCGCGTGCATCTCCACGGTGCGGCCACAGCCATGGCGCGCTGGGGTGCGGCCGGCTAGGGTACAAGCGCACGCTCACCTGCAAAAACGCGCCCTCGGCTCGAAGGCCGGTTCAACACAACACGGAACGCGGCGTGGAACTCCTGTACACGGAGCTCCCCTGGTGGCGAGGCCAAGGCCATGGCGCGCATGGGTGCGGCCGGCCGGCTCCCGCGCTCACCAGCACCTGCAACAGAAAGACCCACGGCGCGAAGGCCGGGTCACAGCAGAGCATCACATGCCCCCGCGACGGCTCTCCCCGAGGCGCGACGCGGCGGAAAGGGCGATCCTGCACACCGGGCTGGCGGCGCGATGCACGTTCGGCGCGGTGCTCGACGGCGCGGTGTTGACGGTGAAAATCCGTCAACCTAGCCATGAGTTTACCTTCGGTGTTGGCATGACTTTTGTATCTTATTCATTGGTACTAACCCCCGTGGTATAACAAGTTCACTTGTGCATGTCGGTTCTGGAGTTATGTGTTTACGCAGGGTTTTAACGTTGAAAGCAAGTCTTCCGGGATAAGTTCATTGAGCACCTCATGACAAGACCTTGAAGCCCGATACAAGTCAAGCAATGAAGTGAACATGACTCCAAGAGCCCAAGGACCAAGCTCGAGAAGATGATAAACTCCGAGGACTGAACCAGAAAAGTGCTGAATCTTGCAAGACAAGGAGTTGAGTCCAATTCGGAGAGAAACCGACGTTAAGGGCCCACATGCAAAAGGGGAGAACATCTAGAAGACGTGGGAAGCAACACCGGGCGAAGCAGGCCGCGAGATGGGCCGAATTGGGCCCGGCCGGCCGGCCCGGCCCCACTCCGGGGCCCAATCGGCCTCTCCTTTGACCTAATTGCTTCTCGGGCTATAAATAGCCCCCCGACCGAGAGCCACGCAGAACCGAAGTCGTATTCCGCCGCCGAGGAGCAGAGAAGCTTGAGGGACACCAACTTGAAGATGAGGGTCGTGCTAGTTGTCTAGGGTTTCCCTGGCCGACGTGGGAACCTTGCATGGAAGACCACGTCGGAGCTCCGGAGCGAGGATCAAGATCGAGGGAGGGCCCCGGTGGTGACCTTGTTCATGTAATCATTCATGGTGAAGTTTGTAAGTGAATTCGATTTCTAGCGATCAAGTGCCTTCTCGATGATTTTGTTTTCTTCTTGGTTTTGCTTCTTCTACGATCTATACTTAAGATAGATTACATAGGGTGCTCTTGTAGCCGCGGTGGCTAGAGGTGCATACCGGACCGGCCAAGTGATTTCAACTTGTTCTATCGAACTCGCCCTAAGCTCCCCGCATGAATAGGGATACGTTGTGACGAACGGGGGTCTCGAAAGGCGGATGTTTTCGGAGTCGGATGGAAGGCCACGATTTAAAGATGCTTTTAATGAGATTCGCTTTTCTATCTTCATCTATCTTGTTTGGAGCTACAACATAAGCATGATCTAGATTCTCTAGATTGGTTATCTCTTGCTTTCTCTTGTTACCTCTTTAGTAGATTAGATTAGATTCGTTTTCTTTATGAGTTAGTAGATTAGATGCAACTTACCTTCATAAGATAGCTTACCTTGCTTTACTAGATTGAATCCTTGCGTTGCACATTGTTCCACGGATTCGATACCTTGGGTTCACCACTCGAGGGAAGAAGGGTCCCTTGACTACGACGGGAGACTTGTCCGCTTGCAAGTCACAAACGAACTTTGATACAAATATTGACCGTCAACACGCGGCGCGGGGTGTTCCCCAGCCCTTCCTGCAGACTTTCCCCGAACCCAACCTTGGCGAAAGCACCGGGACGACGCGGCTTGGGGTAGCCACGGCCCCAGGCCCCCACTGGCAAGACGCGACGCGGCGTCGCCCATCGGGAGGCGGCGGCGCGACGCGCTCGGCCACGGGCGGCTCGAAGGCACGCGCACAGGCAGTCTAATAGGAGGTGCGGTGCAAGAAGAAGGGAAGGTGGCTTCGGTGCTCACAGCGGGTCGACGGTGGAGTCGTTGCAGGCTCAACGTGGGCGGCGGTGCGGCGTCGGCGTCGAGGTTCACGGTGGTGCCCTGCTCCGGTCCGGCTCCACCTCGGTCACGCTCGCCTCCTTCCCCGTCCGGCTCCTCTCTGCCTCGTCCAGCTTCCGCAGCAACGCGCCGGCGGCGGCGCGCGTCGGTCTCCCGCCTCGCCTCCTCTTCCCCAACTTCCCCCCTTCTTCTTCCCCCTCCGGCGGTGCGGCTCCGGGAAGGGGCAAAACCCCAATGTGGGTTGGTGGCAGTTGTCCACTGGCGCTTGCCTTCCTCCCGCTTTTGAATCCGCGACGCCGCAAGGACGAGGCGGAATTCCCAGGGCTGCCCCCCGGCTTGGACCGCCCGGTGCCCGTGGCGGCGCCGGCCTCTCTCTCTCACGCGGCTGCTGTCACTGGGGCAAGGCGTGGGGGTAGAAGGGGTTTTTCCTTTCTCCGGCCCTGGCTCGGTTTGCGCGCGGCGCCCGGTCCCTCGGCGTGCGTGCCGGCCGGCGGCTCGGCCGCGCCCCGCGCCTCGTGAGCGGGTGCGACGGGACCGGCGGCGGGGGGGGGTCGGGTGCGCTGGCTGGTTTGCTGGGTAGGTGGAAGGGGGGCGGCCGACACACGGGGTCCACTGGCCAACGGCTAAAGGAGAGGGCAAGGCGGAGCGGGTGAGTTACTGGGCCGGAAGAGGTTGCGGGCTGGGCCGCTGCAGAGCAAGGGAAAGGTGAAGACGGCCCAAAGCACTTGTTTGACATTTTACAATTTAATGAATAAAGCTTTGAACTAGGGTTTGAAAAGGAGTTTGAATTTGATTTCCACTCAAATTCAAACTACACACATTTGAACTCCAAATAAACCAGAGAAAAACCAACTCACATAAATTTACCATATTTTAAACATATGTTTTATAAATGGGCTAATTTGATGGAGAATTTAGAGAAGGGCTAGCAATTTGGTTCAAAAATTGATAGCACTCAAATTCAAGCAAAAAGTTTTAAATTTTCGCAAAATTTGCACACCTAAATTCCCGGGTTGTTACATTCTCCCCCACCACCGAGAATCTCGTCCTCGAGATTTAGTCCTCGACCTCCTCTGTGAACAAGTGAGGGTACTCTTTCCTAAGATCAGCTTCCTTCTCCCATGTTGCTTCTCGCTCGGTATGGTTGCTCCACAACACCTTACAGAAAGGAATGGTTGTTCTCCGTGTCTCCTTGACAGCTCGGTCCAAGATTTTCTCAGGATATTCTGTATACTCCAGATTGTCTTGCAAGTCAAGCAACTCCATGGGCACTTGCTTTGCCTCCACTGCCTTCTCGCTCTTCTTCAGCTGTGACACGTGAAACACTGGGTGAACTCCTGCCATTGTCTCGGGTAGTGCAAGCTGGTAGGCAAAACTTCCAATCCTGCGGGTAATCGGGTACGGCCCCACGTACCTCGGTGCGAGCTTTCCCTTCACCAAGAACCTCTTGGTTCCTCGGAGCGGTGAGACCTTCAAGTACACCCGGTCGCCAACTGCAAAGGTCAACTCTCTTCTTCTTTTGTCGGCATAGCTCTTCTGACGACTTTGAGCGATCTTCAGGTTCTCACGAACTTTCTCAACTTTCTCCTCTGCTTCCTCAATGATTGCTGGCCCAAACAGTGTCCGCTCTCCCACCTCTGACCAAGCTAGCGGGGTTCTGCACTTCCGCCCGTAAAGGGCCTCGAAGGGTGCCATCCGGAGACTTGCTTGAAAGCTGTTGTTGTACGAGAACTCTGCAAACGGCAAACTGCCCTCCCAATCGGTGCCATAAGTGAGTGCACACGCTCGTAGCATATCCTCCAACACCTGGTTGACCCTCTCTGTCTGCCCATCTGTCTGTGGGTGAAAAGTTGTGCTGTAGCTGAGAGTGGTGCCCATAAGCTTGTGGAAGCTCTGCCAAAACTTGGAGACAAACTGGGGTCCTCGATCAGATACAATACTTCTGGGTGCCCCGTGCAGCCTGAGTATGTGCTTTACGTACAGTTCCGCCAACTTCTCGGTTGCATACCGGGTCTTCACCGGCACAAAGTGAGCCACTTTGGTCAGCCTATCCACTATGACCCAAACCGAGTCATTTCCTTTTGGTGTTCGAGGAAGTCCCACCACAAAGTCCATGGAAATGTCCTCCCACTTCCACACTGGAATATCCAACGGCTTCAACAAACCAGCAGGGTTTCGATGTTCAATCTTTACTCGCTACGGTGTGTCGCAACGGGACACGTAGTGTGCTATATCCTTCTTCATGTCCTTCCACCCGCACTCGATCTTCGGATCTCTCGTACATCTTGGTGCTTTGCCGGTGGATCGAGTACCTCGAGTCGTGAGCTTCTCTCATGATCTCGCTCCCGGAGTGCCTTGTCTTGTGGTACACAGATCCGTTCTTTCAACCACACGGTGCCCTCGTTCATCTACCCGTAGTCCTCTCGCTTTGCCCTGCTTCATTAGTTCTCGCAAAGCTTTGATTTCTGCACACTCTGTCTGGGTTGTACGGATTCGTTCCTCCAGGTCATAGGTCACTTGCATCACGTTGACTTGGCCTTGGTCTACAATTTCGATTCTCAGCTTCTCTAGCTCTTCATGCAGAGCAGGTTGCTCTTCTTTTACCATGAGGTTGTTGCAATATGTTTTCCGGCTCAGTGCATCTGCCACGACGTTAGCTTTGCCTGAGTGGTAGTTGATCTCGACGTCGTAGTCCTTGATCAGCTCTAACCATCGCCTCTGCCTCATGTTCAACTCCGTCTGGGTAAAGAAGTACTTCAGGCTCTTGTGGTCGGAAAACAGTTCACACTTGTTCCCTATCAGGTAGTGTCTCCGGATCTTGAGCGCATGCACAACAGCTGCCAGCTCCAAGTCGTGTGTCGGGTAGTTTTCCTTGTGTTTCTTCAGCTGCCTGGAAGCATAAGCCACAACTTTCCCTTCCTGCATCAGCACACATCCGAGTCCTTGCTTTGAAGCGTCACAGTAGACCACAAAATCTTTCTTGATATCTGGCAAGGTAAGCACTGGGGCTGTGGTGAGTCTCTTTTTCAGTTCCTGGAAGCTTTTCTCACATGCCTCTGACCACTCGAACTTTGTGTTGTTCTTGAGCAACTCTGTCATTGGCTTGGCGATCTTGGAAAAGTTCTCGATGAACCTTCGGTAGTATCCTGCCAACCCAAGGAAGCTTCTGACATCTGTCACGTTTAACGGCTGCTCCCACTTGGTCACTGCCTCTACTTTGGACGGATCCACGGCTATCCCCTCTGCTGACAACACGTGTCCCAAGAACGCGACCTTCTCCATCCAGAACTCGCACTTGCTGAACTTAGCGTACAGTTTCTGCTGCCTCAGCCTCTCTAGCACGACCCTCAGGTGCTCCTCGTGCCCCTCAGTGGTCTCAGAGTAGATCAAGATATCGTCGATAAACACCACTACAAACATGTCCAACTCTTCCATGAAGACCTTGTTCATCAAGTTCATGAAGTAAGCTGGGGCGTTGGTCAGCCCAAAGGAAACCACCACGAACTCGTACAAGCCGTAACGTGTGGTGAAGGCTGTCTTGGGTATATCCTGCTCTCGGATCTTCATCTGGTGGTAGCCTGACCTCAAGTCGATCTTGGAGAAGTACCTTGCCTTCTTGAGCCTATCCAGCAAATCCTCGATTCTGGGTAGCGGGTACTTGTTCTTGATTGTCATTGAGTTGAGCGTGCGGTAGTCAATGCACATCCTCTTTGTGCCGTCTTTCTTCTCCACGAAGAGCACTGGGGAACCCCACGGTGAGGCACTCGGCCGGACAAACCCTTGCTCGAGCAGCTTCTTGAGCTGTTTCTTCAACTCGTCCAGCTCGTCGGACGACATCCTGTACGGACTCTTTGCAACGGGCTGTTGACGGTGAAAATCCGTCAACCTAGCCATGAGTTTACCTTCAGTGTTGGCATGACTTTTGTATCTTATTCATTGGTACTAACCCCCGTGGTATAACAAGTTCACTTGTGCATGTCGGTTTTGGAGTTATGTGTTTACGCAGGGTTTTAACGATGAAAGCAAGACTTCCGGGATAAGTTCATTAAGCACCTCATGACAAGACCTTGAAGCCCGATACAAGTCAAGCAATGAAGTGAACATGACTCCAAGAGCCCAAGGACCAAGCCCGAGAAGATGATAAACTCCGAGGACCGAACCGAGAAAAGTCCTGAATCTTGCAAGACAAGGAGTTGAGTCCAATTCGGAGAGAAACCGACGTCAAGGGCCCACATGCAAAAGGGGAGAACATCTAGAAGACGTGGGAAGCAACACCGGCGAAGCGAGCCACGGGATGGGCCGACTGGGCCCGGGCCGGCCGGCCCGGCCCAATTCGGGGCCCAATCGGCCTCTCCTTTGACCTAATTGCTTCTCGGGCTATAAATAGCCCCCCGACCGAGAGCCACACGGAACCGAAGTCGTATTCCGCCGCCGAGGAGCGAGAGAAGCTTGAGGGACACCAACTTGAAGATGAGGGTCGTGCTAGTTGTCTAGGGTTTCCCCGGCCGACGTGGGAACCTTGCATGGAAGACCACGTCGGAGCTCGGAGCGAGGATCAAGATCGAGGGAGGGCCCCGGTGGTGATCTTGTTCATGTAATCATTCATGGTGAAGTTTGTAAGTGAATCCGATTTCTAGCGATCAAGTGCCATCTCGATGATTTTGTTTTCTTCTTGGTTTTGCTTCTTCTACGATCTAGTTTGCAGCTAGATTACATAGGGTGCTCTTGTAGCCGCGGTGGCTAGAGGTGCATACCGGACCGGCCAAGTGATTTCAACTTGTTCTATCGAACTCGCCCTAAGCTCCCCGCATGAATAGGGATACGTTGTGACGAACGGGGGTCTCGAAAGGCGGATGTTTTCGGAGTCGGATGGGAAGGCCACGATTTAAAGATGCTTTTAATGAGATTCGCTTTGCTATCTTCATCTATCTTGTTTGGAGCTACAACATAAGCATGATCTAGATTCTCTAGATTGGTTATCTCTTGCTTTCTCTTGGTTACCTCTTTAGTAGATTAGATTAGATTCGTTTTCTTTATGAGTTAGTAGATAGATGCAACTTTTCTTCATTAGATAGCTTTACCTTGCTTTACTAGATTGAATCCTTGCGTTGCACATTGTTCCACGGATTCGATAACTTGGGTTCACCACTTGAGGGAAGAAGGGTCCCTTGACTACGACGGGAGACTTGTCCGCTTGCAAGTCATAAACGAACTTTGATACAACTATTAACCGTCAACAAGCCCCTTTTTCTGGCGCCGTTGCCGGGGAACAAGCAATCAAGATCCGATCTAGTATCGCTTATCTTTCAGTTTTTCTTTTGATTTTCTTTTGCATCTCTTATGTTTGATCGTCTGCAAAAAGAAAAAAAATTCAATCTGATCTAGTTTTGATTAACCCTAGTTTTTATGTTTAGATTTTTGTTTCATTACTAACCCTAACCAGAGATGGTTGGCTACCTCTCCAAGAAACCCAAACTTTTTTTGTGGATGATCCAAGAAAACTTTACAGGCAAAGGTGACGTGCAACACAAGCTTGAAGGACCATCAAAATCTCCAAGGGAATCACCACCTCCAAGTCAAGACGCCGGAAGACCGTTCAAGATCAACGAGGATGGAGAAGATGGAGATGGAGAAAGAAGCTCAACACCTAAAGGCTGCCAAGGCAAGATCCACGTGCGGGGTGTTCATCGTGATGAAGATGTTAGAGACGCAAGTGGGACAACTAGCCGGACAACCAATTGGTGACAAAGAAGAATATCCGAGACAACTCCAAGGTCCCAAGACGGCGAAGGCTACTCAAACTCATTCGGGAGAGATGAAGGATCACACTAGAGACCATGAAGATCATGACCGAAAGAACGGAGTTCGAGATGCCGAGCCACAAGGAAGATGTTGCATCCGTCAAGACCAAAGGACAAAGCCGGCTGTGAAGACCAAAAAAAAAATTGACTAAGCCAAAGTGGGTACCCAAGATTGCAACGCCCGCAAAGAGCGTTGATCCGGAGTAATCAAGTGAAGAAGTCTAGCCATGGACTATAAACGAAGCGCTAGGCGGGAGGCAACCCGTTTCGTCGAGTGAAGAATAAGCTACCGGGAGGACAACCCGATTCCAGGTTTTTCGAGTCCCTTTAATTCAGTTTTGAATTTTACTACGCAAAACATTAGACTTAGAATGGTTGAACAATATTAGAGACATAATTCTTGGTTGAATATTTTGCTTGATCATAAACCCTTTACATGAACCATCCTATGTGATTGTTTGCTTCTTTTTCGAGAAACCACAACCAAAAAGAAAAAAATTTCAGAACCTAACTCAACCCTTCACCCTCATTATGGTGCTGTGGTTGACTTGTTTTTCATGCTAAAAACACTCGAGTAGAGCCACGATTTATATCTAGATGTTATTTAAATTTCAGCATGTGGTGAGACTCGTGTGAACCTAGAAACTTGATTTTTGGTTGGTTTAAAAATCCATATCCTCGGTTTCTCTAAGATTAGAATTTTTCTAAGCCTCACTTACTTTTATCTCATTCAAAATCTCTCTCATCTAATCAAAATTAGGACCTAAACCTATGCCCCCATGATCAAGCCGGGAAAAGCTTGCTCTCAACTAATGAAGGCAAACTATACCGGTGAGACCGAAATCGACGTAATAAAAAAATATTTTCGACTTGCATTTGTTTTTAATGGTTTAAAAACTTCTCTAAAATTATGTTCGAGCTCTTGCATGGCTCTGAAAAATATTTTTAAATTTCGAAACTAGAGGAGTGCTTAGCCTTAAAGGGAGGCAATCTAGTTAACCTAACCATGCATGCACCATGATACATCACGGGATGCCCCTCCAACATATTTAAACCACATGCAAAGTACAAGCATGGGGGGGCAGCCAAGGCTTTGTTTTGTAGGAATATCATGGATGCATGTGAGGCAAGGGAGTATGGAAGTGAGTCAAAGCGAAAACATCAAGTGGAAGGAGCAATAGTGCAAGCGAAGGAGTGGACGGGAACGTTTGGAAGGTGTACGCGATCACGAAGCAACATGAATGCACTAGAGAAGAACCGAGCCAAGAGGAGGAGAGAGTTAAGTCTTTCATCCAACTCTTTGTTCGTGTGCTCTAGTTGGTAGGCCGGAATCACCTTAGACTTAGCCATCCACCGCGTTTGTTTCGTGCAACAAATCACATCCTTAATCCACTCAAAGTCCAGACTCCAAAATAATATTTGTGTACCTTGTTACCGGGTGAAAACCTCGGATATTTATTTGTGAGGGAGAGTGCTGCAATCATGGAAGAAAACTACAAGCCTTTTCACCGAAGAAGAAGGGATCATCATTGTCTAAGCCATCATCGACAACCTCTTCGAGGAGGCGCTCGGTTTCCGAGCATCCTCGGAGTATGGAGGAGGACACGGCACCGCCGAGGAGGAATCACACTCTTCTCCTTGGTGGCATGAGGGCCACACAAAACTCGTTTATTAGGTTTTCCAAACTTCAATAACATATGGAGGAGCCGCCCGTCCAACCTCACCACTTGACACGATCATCCGCTCCACCTCCATATGCTCCGCGGTATTCCGAGGGGTATGTCATCATGACGGAGGAGGAGAAGAAGCTCGCTCGCCTTAAGTAGAGGCTTGTAGCGAACGCCGACATCGACGACCAAGCTCTCCACATATTGGGTTTCACACGGGACACCGGTGCAATTCTCTAGCGGAGTGTCGGCAAACACCCACAAGAAATTCGCCTAGGAAATTTTCATGACCATGGCGCATAACCTTGATGAAGGAGTGCTGAGTCTCTCATTCCGTTGGAGGGAGCCCACAAGAGGAGAAGAAGGAAGACACCGTCGGAAGGGTAACCTTGATCAGTGATGCTATTTCTAGCACCTTGATGGGGTAATCTCCTTTCATCCATGGGTTGCATTCGGTCTTGAGATGTAATCGAACTTTGTTGGATTATCTATCTATCATCTTGTGCTGAAAATACTTTAATGCTTAAGGCTAGCAACCATGCCATAAAGGGAGTAGGGCTCCAATGCTTCCTTGGATCCATTCAACACAAACCCCGATAGATCAGATTGGTTTTCATGTTCGAAACGATTGCATATCTAGTATCGTAGACCCATGGGCGAGTGTCTCCTACTTTCAAAAGGGAGCTCCGGAACAAGTATGTGCATGAAGGCACATGGGAAGGCTTTTGGAGTATGATCACGGGAAGAGACCATCAACGAAAAAAATATACTATCCGGAACCCATGATCCAAGTGTGTCACTTTTGTGCAAGTGGATTTTTGGGAGCACAAGAGAGACAAAGATAACCAACACAAAGTTGAATTGGCTTTACTTGGCTTTGATTGCCAAGTGGCCAATAGACCCCACTCACCTATGATCAACCGGTGGTGTTGTTGCAACATCGAGTTCGGAAGATATTGGTTCGGGGTGTTACCTCTCCATATTGGCTATCTCTTTAAAACCGGGTATTACAAGGAACCCAAATCATCTCCTACCCGGGACTTCCCGAGGAATATATGAAGAAAGGAAAATATAAGAGTGAAGATGAGAGAGGAGGCTTACAAGTGGCCTAGGTGAATTTGCCCCTTCCGGATTTGAAGATTAAGACTTTTCTTGAGGGGAAAAAGATCGGTTAGAGGAAAGACTTCTTGTGCCGGCGAAAAAAAAATAATAAAAGAAAAAAATTATAGGAGAAGGATCTTCTATGGCCCAAGAATAAGGTGCACAACAAAATTATGTCCCACCATTGGGAGGAACCCCGGCGCCGCCGAGTTACTACGGTGGTGTACCAATGCAAGCATGGGGGAGTGGTGCAGCCATACCCCCACCATTTTTGCGGTGCCCAACGTAGCCTTTGCGGAGCCATTTGCACACCTTCCTCAACCACAACAAAATGTGGCCACCATTGGAGGATACGCTGCAAGGAACATGCAAATTATTGCAGCCATCCTAACCAATGCAAACCAAATGGGTGAAGGAAATGCAAACGTCGCTTATGAGCTTTGACACCTTCACCTAATACCATTGGACAATTCATAGGAGGAGAGGCGCATTCCTATTGCAAGTAAGGGTACAACAACCAAGACTTTCAATATCAACCACCGGCGGAAGATTAGAGAGAGGAGGAGCTTTAGTTATCTTTCCTTTACCCCCTTTTCTTTAATTTTCAGCTTGTATGCAACTATGTTTGCGTAGTATTTTCAGTTTTGCTTTAATTTTCAGTTTTTAGTTTAATTTTCAGCATGTGTCTTAGTTTTTATTTTCATCATGAATAATGTCACCACCAAGTTTTTACCTTTGGTAAAGTTACAAAGTTTGTGCCATGATGATATATGATTATAATTGCCGCTTTGTTTATCTTTGTAATTGATTTATGCATGTTTGAACTAGTGCTCTCTTAAAAATACAAATCTGAAATTATCTAAATGCTAGCTCAATCTTCAGCGGAGGTTATGATTAAAATAAAGACCCATAGTGTTTTATGTGCTCTCAAGTTATGAATAGATTAAAGATGTCTTTTATGCTCAAAAATATTGCTAACCTTGTCATAAATATCACTTGTGTGTTGCTCAACCTATCCGAGCCTTATATATATTTGAGTGCATAAACCTTAGTGTACAAGATTTATTTTTGAGTGAGTTATTGCAGGACATGATTTCTCTGGCCCGAGACTAAGAAGCTGGTCATTCCGTTTTTGCGTATCTATCTTTTTGCTAGCCTTTTATCCGTGCATTGTGTATCCCCGCATCGGAGATCTCACAAACCTCGCCGGATATCCACCCTTAAACCAAATATCATCTTTTGTGATTACCTCCTTGACCACAACCTATCGTTGAGAATGGATCATCAATTCAAGGAAGATCGCAAGACGGTGCCAACGTTGAAGATTTCAAGTATCTCTCCAAGGAAAAATATTCCGGTACCTACCTTATTTTTTTCGCCTCTTTGCTCGAGGACGAGCAACGTCTAAGCATGGGGGAGGAGGTAGGTACGGTGCAGTTTTAGAGTTCAAAAGGGAATATTTTAAAAAAAATGATGATGAAAGAAAAAAAAATTCCAGCGGTACTCATGACTTTCAAGGTATAAAAAAATCAAAACTTCGTTGTGGAAGTCATGGGCTGAATATATGACGAGGAAAAAATGAATGAATGAAAGAAAGAAAAGAATGAGAAATATGAGAAAGAAAAAAAAATGTGCATAAAGTAAATTCCCTAGCTCTCTAAAAGTGCATTCAAGGCTTCAAGTTAAAAAGATCCATTCTCATTTTTCCAACCATGTGCAATCCGATAACAAGGACTTCCTTTGTGCCTTGGGATCACTCTTTGCCATTTGCACATGTCCACTCATCTAAAAGTGTGTGTATTTTTCTCTTTCCCCTACTTGACTTAACATTATTTTCCAATGACCTTTTTGACGAGTCTCGGTAAGACCATGAGAAGCTTGTCTTGTTTTAACAACACCTCATTTATAAAATCTTGTTAGGACTAAACTTTCCCAAAGCTCCATATAAAGCCTACCACACATATATGTTATGAGAGGGAAAGGAGTAGAATATATAGGCTTGAGAGACAAGTGAGATGAGAGTTCATGAGCAATATACAAGATGATTTAAATTTGTGAACTTGGTTTAGCTCTTTTCTTTATCTCGTTCTTTATTTCAAAAATTCTGAGGTCTATTTAAACTTTGTGAGCATGTTAATACTTGTGGGATAAGCTTAATAAGAATCTACCCTCCGTAGAGGTGAAGGCTAGTACATTATGGAACTTTAACGAATTAAACTTTTGAGAGCATTATGTTTTTTTTTTCATGTATGATCAAGTGCAAGGTTTAAACATTGATGGGCAACGATGATATCCATCGAAGGCTTACTCGAGGACGAGCAAGGTTTAAGCGTGGGGGAGATGTTGACGGTGAAAATCCGTCAACCTAGCCATGAGTTTACCTTCGGTGTTGGCATGACTTTTGTATCTTATTCATTGGTACTAACCCCCGTGGTATAACAAGTTCACTTGTGCATGTCGGTTTTGGAGTTATGTGTTTACGCAGGGTTTTAACGATGAAAGCAAGACTTCCGGGATAAGTTCATTAAGCACCTCATGACAAGACCTTGAAGCCCAATACATGTCAAGCAATGAAGTGAACATGACTCCAAGAGCCCAAGGACCAAGCCCGAGAAGATGATAAACTCCGAGGACTGAACCAGAAAAGTGCTAAATCTTGCAAGACAAGGAGTTGAGTCCAATTCGGAGAGAAACCGACGTCAAGGGCCCACATGCAAAAGGGGAGAACATCTAGAAGACGTGGGAAGCAACACCGGGCGAAGCAGGCCGCGGGATGGGCCGAATTGGGCCCAGGCCGGCCGACCCAGCCCAATTCGGGGCCCAATCGGCCTCTCCTTTGACCTAATTGCTTCTCAGGCTATAAATAGCCCCCCGACCGAGAGCCACGCGAACCGAAGTCGTATTCCGCCGCCGAGGAGCGAGAGAAGCTTGAGGGACACCAACTTGAAGATGAGGGTCGTGCTAGTTGTCTAGGGTTTCCCCGGCCGACGTGGGAACCTTGCATGGAAGACCACGTCGGAGCTCGGAGCGAGGATCAAGATCGAGGGAGGGCCCCGGTGGTGATCTTGTTCATGTAATCATTCATGGTGAAGTTTGTAAGTGAATCCGATTTCTAGCGATCAAGTGCCTTCTCGATGATTTTGTTTTCTTCTTGGTTTTGCTTCTTCTACGATCTAGTTTGCAGCTAGAATACATAGGGTGCTCTTGTAGCCGCGGTGGCTAGAGGTGCATACCGAACCGGCCAAGTGATTTCAACTTGTTCTATCGAACTCGCCCTAAGCTCCCCGCATGAATAGGGATACGTTGTGACAGAACGGGGGTCTCGAAAGGCGGATGTTTTCGGAGTCGGATGGGAAGGCCACGATTTAAAGATGCTTTTAATGAGATTCGCTTTGCTATCTTCATCTATCTTGTTTGGAGCTACAACATAAGCATGATCTAGATTCTCTAGATTGGTTATCTCTTGCTTTCTCTTGGTTACCTCTTTAGTAGATTAGATTAGATTCGTTTTCTTTATGAGTTAGTAGATAGATGCAACTTGTCTTCATTAGATAGCTTTACCTTGCTTTACTAGATTGAATCCTTGCGTTGCACATTGTTCCACGGATTCGATACCTTGGGTTCACCACTTGAGGGAAGAAGGGTCCCTTGACTACGACGGGAGACTTGTCCGCTTGCAAGTCATAAACGAACTTTGATACAACTATTAACCGTCAACACGGGCCCCGCCCCTGGCATCAGCTCAATCATGAACTCCACGTCCCGGTCTGGGGGTAACTCCGTAAGCTCCTCTGGGAACACGTCCGGAAACTCACGGACCACTGGGATTTCTTCAATCTCTTTCCCGCTCATGTTGCACATCATCGTAGCAACCTTCGGACTCTGTGGCTCGATCCGCACTGTAGTTCCGCTGGGGTGTTCTAGCTGTATCACTCTGGGGTTGCAAGAGACTATCCCGTTGTGCTTTGCCAACCAATCCATCCCTAGGATCACATCTATCCCGGTAGACTCCAAAACTGTCAAGTCTGCCGTGAACTGTAGCCCCTCAAACACCATCCTCACTCCCCTGCACTCTAACGTACTCCTCTTCTCTCCTAGCGGAGAGCTAGACAAGATAGGCCTTGGTCGAGGCTTAGTTGGTAAAGACCTTTCTTTAGCAAACTTGGTAGAAATATACGAAAACTGAGCTCCAGTATTGAACAAAACAGTTGCCAAAACCGAGTCAACAAGGAACTCACCAAGTGTGACGTCGGGTGCGGGCCGCTTGCATCCTCGGCGGTGAGGTGGTTCGGACGGCCTCGAGTAGGCGGCGGTGGCCGAGCGGTCCTCTGCTGTGTACGGGGTGGCTGTCCTCCTGGTGCCGGTGGCTTGGCTGGGGTCTGGAACTGAGAGCTGCGGTTCTGACTTCCTGGTGGCGCCTGCTGTGGACACTCGAACGACTTGTGCCCAACCTGTCGGCAGTTGAAGCAAGTCACCTTGGATCTGTCTGCTGACTGCGGTGGCGGTCTCGGTTTCCAGCTGTTCTGACCTCCACTCCCGCCTGGGTTGGCTCTGCTCTGCGGCTGAGACTGAGAGACGTGGTGCCTCTGCTGTGACTGGTGGCCCTGAGCGTAACATGTTCTCTGCCTCTGTGGTGGTCCTGAGCGTCCTGCCTGGTCTGTGCGCTTGGACTTGCTTCCACGAACCTCCATGTACTCAAGCCTTGACCTGTCCACGATCAGAGCCTTGTCGATAATGGAGCGAAGTGTCGGGCAGTCGTGCGCGGACAAGTGGTGTGCCATCCCCTTGTGCAGCCCTTTCCTTAACCAGTAGACCTCCTTCTTCTCTGTGTCGGTGTCGTCTGGCACGTACCTCATCAGCTCCTGGTAGCGGTTGGCGTACTCCTGCACTGACATGTTTCCCATCTTGAGGTGCCTAAACTCGTCAGCCTTCCTATCCATCACTGCATCTGGGATGTGGTGACTCCTGAAGGCCTCCACAAACTCGTCCCACCCGATGTGCAACGGGTCCCGGTGCGAGTCACAGTAGCTGTCCCACCACGCACTGGCCGTGCCGACCAACTGGTGCGCGGCCACGGTCACACACTCCTCCTCAGTGAGCTCGGTCAGCTCCAGCTTCTTCTCAATCTCACGTAGCCAGTTGTCTGCGTCCATCGGGTCAGCTGAGTGGTCGAAGGTAGGCGGTCGCAGCTTGTTGAAGTTCTCAACCTTCTTCTGGAAACCCTCTGGCGCGTTGCGGTTCTGACCCCTGTGGTTGTTGTTGTTGTTGTTCTGAGCTAGCATCTGGGTGATCGTCTGCATCAGCTGAGTCTGCACTGCCATCACGTCGGCCAAGTTCGGGGGAGGTGGCGGTGGTGGCACCTCGTGTCCCTGAGCCTGGCCTGCTCCTCCCTCGGGCTGGGGTACCTGCTCGTGCTCGAGCTCCTGCTCCTGAGCTCCCTCGTCATCGTGCGCGACTCCTCGACCGCCAACTCGGCCTCCTCGGCCTACGCGGCTGCCCGTGGCCTCCGCGGAGTCCGCCTCGTGGCGCGTGACTTCCACGGCGTCCGCGGCCTCTCGCTCCCGCTGGGTTAGGGGCATCCTCCCCTCCGTCGTCCCCAGCGACCTCCTCGAAACGGGCCAAGAGTCGCCCGGACCTCCTTGCTCCAGACATCTGTTCTAGTTGCAAGAGTCAGTAGTGGTAGGGAGAATGTATCTATTAAGGTTATTAACTATAAAGGAGTAATCCTGCTAACAATCACAGAATTTCAGACAGACATAAAGAAGCATGAAATCCGGAAGAAACCATAAAGATCCATGTCACTCAATCAATGCCACCATACAAAAGGGGTGCACCTCGAGGTTTACTCCAACGACCTTCGAGGGTGCACAGCAACACATCACGCTAACGCATGGTACATCATGGGGTAGCTACTACAAGCATGACAGCAAGAGCGATATGATCACATCTACTCACTACAACGGCTCAGAATCTACTGATAGATCTCCACTCCCATCACGGGGTACACTGAGGTGTCTCGGGGCTGGAGTCTGGTGGAACCGAGTAGAACGGCGGTGAGTGTGTCCCTGGGTATCCCGGCACCCTGATCGCCGGTCCTCCGTAGTAGTCACAGGTATCCTGAAGAGCACGGTCCATCTCCGCTGTGTCCTGAGAACCACTCGGGTACGGGCGTACACGTGGTAGGAGTGTCGGCGGTAGCTCGAAGGTCTCTTGTCCTCGGTCGGGGCCTCTTCTTGGGGGGTAGGCCGCGCGGAGAGCTCCTCCAACTCTCTCGGCCTCTCTTGGGTCGAACGCTCCCCGGGCCGTGCGGGTCCCGGCTGCTCGGTCTCTCTCCTCGTAGACCGGTCCACCGAGGTAGCACAAGTGGTGGTAGTTGTGTCGACTCGCCTCCCCGAAGATCCCACACCTTGACTCGATAGTCGACCGCTGCGGCCTCCAACCGACTCCAACCGGTCCCTCGCCTCTCGCAAGCCTCACTCTGTCCTCACGCGTGGCCTCCACGGTAGCCGGTGCAACTCCCCGCTCCGTCCTCGGCCGGGCCTCCCGGTGTAGCGATCCTCCCGGCGTCCCTTTCGGTGCCTGGGCCGTGGCCGCCGCCGGTCCAAGTCGTACCGGCTCTCCGTTCCTCACGTGCGACTCCTCCAACCGGTCGAGCAAATCCTCTCTCTCTCCATCTCCGAGTCCCGAACCCGCTGCAGCTATCATCCCACTTCCACCGAAGGTACGCAATCTCACTGTCTGCCCAGAAAAGCGCCTGGTTCTGAGCCAGGATGCACCGTCTGGCTGCGAGCATCATCTTGTCCTCCTCCACTGAAGTCACCTCCGGTGCGCGCTCGGTCGCTCGTGTCCCAGCGGCTCGGGTCGTAGACTCCTGTCGGGAACACGCTGAACGGGGTGTCCTTGAGCTTCTCCCCCAGCTGGACACAAACCATCTTGAGTGCTCGGCGTGCGCTAGACTGGTGTGCCTCCATCGTCGAGCTCTCGTAGCAGTGCACCTTGACCTCCTTGAACTCTGGTACCCGTGGGTCCACCGGTACCGTAACGGTCAGAAAAGTGGCAGACTGCTCCATGTGTCCCATGGTCCTTCCCTTGTAGCTGACTCGGTCGGTCCCCACTCCAGCTGCCTCCAGGCACTCCCTCAGCAAGCGGCAGAAGCCTCCGTAACTCTTGCCGTCCGACTCCAAAGGAACCCACGTCCTTTCCGCCATCTGCACAACGTTGTTAGAGCGTAGTTAGTAAGGTAGTTAGTGAAAGTTAATCAAGGTAATGCATATATATAAGTATAGTTATATACATACGGAAGCCAAGGGGTTTATATAAAGTTTCAAGGTTCACAAACTGCTTCCTATGCTATCGACCATTCTTGGGGCTCGTCCTACAGTCAAGCATGGCTCTGGTACCAACTGAAACGACCCGGATTTCCGCGAACGGAACCCCGAATCTTAGCACCTCGGTGGTAGTCCCAGGAGGGCTACCACGTGCAATCCCTGTCTCAGCGATTCCAAAAATCCATACAGAAAGATAAAAACAGTAAAATAGAGTACAACATTCATTTTATTACATTAATCAGAGTACATCTCTTCGGCACATGCCGGGTACAAGTCCATCAGGACTGAATCAAACATAAATAAAACGTCTAGCAGCGGCTCCATGATAGCACGGGAAACTCCATATCCGCAGGCAGCTCAAGTGCAGGAAGAGCTCTAGTCCACCCAACCGTCGTTGTCGAAATCGTAGTCCGGCTCTGCGTCAGAGTCACCAGGGTCTACCCGATAAGCGGGTAGGTCATGTTAGCTTCCCAACAAAGAGGCAAAAGCGGTGTATGTTCTACTATGCATGAGGTATCCCTATTTTGGCTATAGAAAGCTTAAGCAAAGCAGCATTGCAACGTACAAGGTAAGCAGAATAAAGCTAGGAGGTCCACACCTCGGGGAAGCTTTCGCTTCCGAGGTCCACACCTCAGGGGTCCACACCCCGCTCAAGAGTAAACCACACCAAATCTCCGGATCTCAACCACGATCCAGAACCCAACTCTCATCTGCGATGTGGGGCCCACCGGCTCCTATCCCCACATCTCAACGGCCGAAGCCGGGCTCACACACTCGAGGGAGAGAAGAAGCACAAGAGGAGTGTAACTAGTCAGGTGAGAGATCGAAAGACTATCCATAACCAGTGGACACGGACTATAGCTATAGGTTTAACACTCTGCAGAGGTTGTACAACTGTACCCGCCCGAATAGGTCCGGAACCGGCCGTCACCGGTGTCCAACCCTACCATACGGCTGAAGCCCAAGTAAGTGGATAGTACCCTTCTGCATCTCCGAGCACGGCCCCGGCCTCCGCGGCGAGCTCATACTACCCGCGAGAGGTCCCTCGAAGGCCGTGGAACCCTTCCCCGGCCTCGCCGGGCAAAGTCTACTAAGGAGGGAAAGACCACTCCCGACACGATCACACCGATCCTCCAACAGGAGGGGTGCTATCCACTACAAGTCTCACCCCGCACCCCCGCCCAATACAAGGCGGGCGGTCTGTACGAAAATAGTCATCCGAAGCAAGGTCAACTGACGATCGGTCCTTAAGGGGCCGAGAGCGAGCACTCAACATCTCTGACCCACACGACACGGCCCTCGGGTAAGAGACCAGATCGCATCTTCCCTCGGCAGCCGTTCACAAGTAACCAAGCGGCTCGCTCCCGCCAAAACACAGCAAGGAGGTACGCAACCCAGAACACACGCTAGAATCACACCGAGATACCCACATCTCAGCCCAAGCCCAGAGTACCATCCATAATCAAACAACAAAAGTATGGATAGTTGAGATAAGGGACTAGCTAGGGGTCTGTAGCTAGTCCCGCGGGTAGTAGAACAAGGAAACGAGGATATAACAAAGCATCAAGGCATGGCTATTAAACGGGTTATGCAATTCATCGGATCAATGCATTTAAGTAAAGCACTAGCGACTAAATAGCAACATAGGATCTATATGGTTGGGAGTGACATGACACCTTCGTTGCCGTTGAAGCGATCGGCGTCCGGGAGCAAGTGTACTCGGGGTCCTCCACGTCCTCCTGGTCGAAGCTCGGGTCTGCGGCACGAGATTCGACTAGAAAATAAGATAACGGTGCACATCTAAGCAATAACTCCAATCAAGAATCAATTTAGAAGATCCAAATGAACCCAACCTACCTACAATCAGCAAGGTTTCGTAAATACGGATTTATAGAAATTAGTTTTGTATTTTTATGAGCTCCCTAGAATTTATTATGAATTTTTAAAGGTTAAATACATTTTCTGGAATTTTAAACAGAAAAAAGGGGTTTTTCAGAAAATATGCTGCTGACGTCAGCATGACGTCAGCGCTCCTGGGTTCGTGGGCCGTTGATGGGCTGAAAGGTTTACTGGGCCGAAACTGGCCCACTGGGCTCGGCCCAGCTGGCCCAGATGGAGGAAGTCTTCTAATCCTCCTTGATTTCCTGGTCCAGGCCTCGTCCACGCGGTGGGCCTACACGGCTGCCCGATGGGCCGGACGCATCTTTAGGCCCGGTTAGCTCTTGAGGCCCAGCGGCCTTCTACTCTACCGCGGCCAGGGGTAACAGGGACCCGCTCCCCCCCACTTCGGCGGCCGCCACGCCTGGCGGCGGCGGCGCGCCGGCGCACGGACCGGCGGTGGCACGACGGTGCGGCCCCGGGCACGGCGGCGGGGTGCGCTTCGCCCTTACTCTCCCCTCCGGACTCACACATACGCACGCACGACTCGAAGGCCGGCCCATAGCACGCCCGCCACGGCGCGCGGCGTGACATCGAAGCCCGCGCGCGTGCATCTCCACGGTGCGGCCACAGCCATGGCGCGCTGGGGTGCGGCCGGCTAGGGTACAAGCGCACGCTCACCTGCAAAAACGCGCCCTCGGCTCGAAGGCCGGTTCAACACAACACGGAACGCGGCGTGGAACTCCTGTACACGGAGCTCCCCTGGTGGCGAGGCCAAGGCCATGGCGCGCATGGGTGCGGCCGGCCGGCTCCCGCGCTCACCGGCACACACGCGAGAAAGACCCACGGCGCGAAGGCCGGGTCACGAGCGAGCATCACATGCCCCCGCGACGGCTCTCCCCGAGGCGCGACGCGGCGGAAAGGGCGATCCCGCACACCGGGCCGGCGGCGCGATGCACGTTCGGCGCGGTGCTCGACGGCGCGGCGCGGGGGTGTTCCCCGGCCCTTCCTGCGGACTTTCTCCGAACCCAACCTTGGCGAAAGCACGGGACGACGCGGCTTGGGGTAGCCACGGCCCCGAGCCCCCGCCGGCAAGACGCGACGCGGCGTCGCCCATGGGGAGGCGGCGGCGCGACGCGCTCGGCCACGGGCGGCTCGAAGGCACGCGCACAGGCAGGCTAATAGGAGGTGCGGTGCAAGAAGAAGGGAAGGTGGCTTCGGTGCTCACAGCGGGTCGACGGTGGAGTCGTTGCAGGCTCGACGTGGGCGGTGGTGCGGCGTCGGCGTCGAGGTTCACGGTGGTGCCCTGCTCCGGTCCGGCTCCTCCTCGGTCACGCTCGCCTCCTTCCCCGTCCGGCTCCTCTCTCGCCTCGTCCGGCTTCCGCGACAACGCGCCGGCGGCGGCGCGCGTCGGTCTCCCGCCTCGCCTCCTCTTCCCCAACTTCCCCGTTCTTCTTCCCCCTCCGGCGGTGCGGCTCCGGGAAGGGGCAAAACCCCAATGTGGGTTGGTGGCAGTTGTCCACTAGCGCTTGCCTTCCTCCCGCTTTTGAATCCGCGACGCCGCAAGGACGAGGCGGAATTCCCAGGGCTGCCCCCCGGCTTGGACCGCCCGGTGCCCGTGGCGGCGCCGGCCTCTCTCTCTCTCACGCGGCCGCTGTCACTGGGGCAAGGCGCGGGGGTAGAAGGGGTTTTTCCTTTCCCCTGCCCTGGCTCGGTTCGCGCGCGGCGCCCGGTCCCTCGGCGTGCGTGCGGGCGGGCGGCTCGGCCGCGCCCCGCGCCGCGCGAGCGGGTGCGACGGGACCGGCGGCGGCGGGGGTCGGGTGCGGCCGGGCCGGTTTGCTGGGTAGGTGGAAGGGGGCGGCCGACACACGGGGTCCACTGGCCAGCGGCTAAAGGAGAGGGCAAGGCGGAGCGGGTGAGTTACTGGGCCGGAAGAGGTTGCGGGCTGGGCCGCTGCAGAGCAAGGGAAAGGTGAAGACGGCCCAAAGCACTTGTTTGACATTTTACAATTTAATGAATAAAGCTTTGAACTAGGGTTTGAAAAGGAGTTTGAATTTGATTTCCACTCAAATTCAAACTACACACATTTGAACTCCAAATAAACCGAGAAAAACCAACTCACATAAATTTACCATATTTTAAACATATGTTTTATAAATGGGCTAATTTGATGGAGAATTTAGAGAAGGGCTAGCAATTTGGTTCAAAAATTGATAGCACTCAAATTCAAGCAAAAAGTTTTAAATTTTCGCAAAATTTGCACACCTAAATTCCCGGGTTGTTACATATTGGTTCCTCGCATCACCGAGAAGCTCGATCCCATCCTCAGTAGGGATATCAATCTCGCACGACTCATCAGAAACCGAAACAACTTGAACCCATGCGTACTCTGGCGGTGGTGGATTCGGAAACACACGACCCATTAGTGCCATGGCTGTCCCAACTTCTCGAAACTTATCTAGTTTTCTTCCATATGGAATAACCAACTTGCATGGTGTATCCTCTACAATGTCATCCACAGGATGCTTGGCGTTAGCAATAGAACCAACACTACTTGGAGTCGGGATGGCTCCGATCTGGGCAAGCATCAAGTTTGGAGGAACCTGTCCAGAACCACCAGATATTAGATTCTCTGCACTTGGTCCAACAGAAGCTTGTTGTTGTTGTATGAAGAAGCCTATCAATTTTTGCATGGCAATTTCTCTCATCTTGTCTTCAAGCTTCTTCTTATAATGGTCTCGCTTTTTATAACTGGATCGGTGTTCACGAAATGCTTTACCCCAGGGCAAGGTAGAAGAAATCCCTCGAACACGGCCAGGGTGCTCAGGCGTTCTGATCGCGGCGGTTAGCATATCTTTCTCCCTGTTGGGCACGAAAAGACCTTTCTTTTGCATTTCCGCAAGTTCTTCCAGCTTCTGATAAATTTGTTCTGTTGAGGGCTTCTGGAATGAAACATTACCGTCAGGTGCTATAGCCGGAACTCGAGCAAGGATCCAATTCCTGCTACGCTCATCCATTCCTTCAAAAATAGTTGGTAAACTAGCTACCCTCCTTTCTTCTTCCTCCTTCCTCCATTTTGCCATTTTGGCAGCATATCCTCCCGAACCCAAGCGATGGGGGTTCTCAACAGCTTTCATAGCCTTCTCCTTTTGTTGGACGCTCAGAGCTACTGCTTCTGCCATCTTGTTCTGATCTACGAATTCTTCCCAGACTTCTAGCAGAATGTTACCATACACATCCCTAGCATCCTTTCCTTTCTGGAAAAAATCAGTATTAAGTGTAGACCTCCAATTCCTAAGAGCTCTTCCACAAAGGCCCTCAGCAAAAGTTCTACCTGCATTTTTTGTCCTTCCGGATAAACAAACTTTTCTTTCACTTTGGCCCATAATACATCCTTAATAGCCTTAGGGACTGTCTTCCAATTAGTAGTTGTGATCCAAGATGCCAATTGGTCTCTGACAATTGCACCGACGATGTTCCGAAACCTAGTAGATATCCCTTAGGTTCGACGGGCTCACCTTTGTCACCCAACCGTTCTATCACAAGTTGTCCTCTTTCAAGGATCTGGTTTCTTCTTCTATGACCACGTTTCCTTTTCAGGTTACTAGAACTAGTAGTACCCGAAGGTTGTGGTTCTGAAATGACGTCTGCCTCTTGGGCACTAATGTTAGATTCTCTACGACGTCGTCGCGGGGATCAGTCATTGTTCTACACATAAAACACTATTTAAAGTATATCTTAATTGAATAAACAAACATTAATTTGAGTGAATGTGCATGCAGACCTCATTATCGCTTGGTTCGTAATCAACATCATCGTCTTCGGGACGCCTACGAGGTCGTGGTTTGCTTGGTTCGTACTCAGAGGCAGTTTCATAGTCTCCAATTATACCACTATCACTAGATTCCTCCTCACCGGATTGTTCACTGTTAACATTTGATCATAGATCATCCATAATCCATAGTCCATTTTTATATAATAAATCTATTTAAAAACTATTAAATTAAATCCATAATCCATTTTTATACAACAAAACTAATAGAATTAAATCCATAGTCCATTTTTATATAATTGTCGGGGATAGCCCTAGGGGTCCCCATAAACAACTGGGGAATCCCCACTTAAAACCCGCAAAGGCCAAACGTGCCTCGCTTAAGCACGCAGGGCATGGCCCACGCCACGATGGCCCTGACGGCCCACCAAGGCGGCCCACTCAAAGATCCCCTCGAGCAGGCTCCGCCTCGCTCGAGGACACACGCATCCCTCAGGCGGGCTCCGCCCCGTTCGAGGGGGTGCGCTTACCTCAAGCAGGCTCCGCCTCGCTCGAGGGCGCTCCGCACGCGCACGCCCGTTCCCGTACACGGGCATTTAATGTTCTGACAACGGCGGGGCGGCGCCATCATGCGCCTAGGGCTCACGCCCCGGTTCCATTGCACCAACTCCCTAGGAGGGAACCCATCCCCGCCACTGTGGAGGACTGTGCGACGTGGCCGGTGCCAGTCCCGTGACGCCGCGCCGCCTACTCCGGTACGGCTAACGCGCCGAGCCCTCGAGGGGGGCCGGCCGCACCCTTGGTTTACTTTCCCGTGACTTTACAGGGTTAGGTCAGGGCGTTAGGCCGGCGGGGCACCATCCCTGCCACTATTAACGGCATGGCGGCCGCCCCCGCGCGTACAAACCCACGCCAGGCACTGTGACAACAGCTCCGACGCTGTGGAGCGTGCGAGAACGGGACGCTGCCTTACCTGCCACTGTGCCCCGTACGGACCGACGTCAGCAACTCCCTCGAGCCCGCCTGAAGACATCACGGCCGTCCGCTGCACTCCTACCCTCGAAGCTACCACTGTTCGGGTACAAGATACGCCATGATGGCCGGATCACGGCAAGGACTGTCAAGGCGGCCGCCTACTCTACGGCATAGCACATGACACTTCCCCACGTAGCTAAATAGCGCGGCATACATGTGATTCGCTCTCTCCTTGGCCTATAAAAGGAAGACGAACCTCCCCGCCGCGGGGGACAAGTCAGGACACAACACAAGGCAGAATAACGCTTGCCACCACGCACTTGTTCTCCAATTCTCCCACAATATCTTCAGCCACTTCACCAGGGATTTGGGAGCCACGCTTCCTCTCCCGCATTGCTTGTAGCAGCCCCACTACAGGCACCCCCGGTGCTGAGCAATATAG
Organism: Cenchrus americanus; assembly: GCA_947561735.1. Lineage (NCBI taxonomy): Eukaryota > Viridiplantae > Streptophyta > Magnoliopsida > Poales > Poaceae > Cenchrus > Cenchrus americanus. The sequence continues at coordinate 199,556,422 of OX387242.1, forward strand.
TGCCCCGAGCACACCACTGCTGGACGTACGGCCCCTCGGCCGGAACCAGGATAAAACTCTGTGTCTCTGATTGCTTAGCATCGACCATAGAGGGATAGACCTTGCGCTTATCACTGGTTAGTGTCGGGACCACATTCCGCACCGACAGTTGGCGCCCACCGTGGGGCGATCAAGCGCCTAAGGTCAATCCACCGTCAACTCCCTCCATGGTGATCCGCACTGAGTACCGCGGTACGCGCTACTCCATGGGCAGCTCGGACCCCCTCCCCGCCGGGTTTGAAATCCGGTTCGGGGGCCTAAATTTTCAAGCTACGGGGAACGGCTACCTGATGCACCTCACCAACCGTGAGGAGCTCCGTGCGAGGCGCCAGGCCGGGACCGCCCCGGTCCCCGCCGCGCGCACCGCCACAATACGGACGCCCGCCGTCACGGATGCCGCGAGCCCGTCAACGCCACGACGCCGCCGCCGCTCCGGCCGGCGTTCACGCCGGGCGCGGTCCGAGCGACGGCAAGCCGAACGCGCGCGTCTCCCAACGCGGCGCACCCGTCATCACGGCAACCACCGCCCCGGCGGGGCAGCGCACGGTCTCCGGGCCGCGCTTCCCCATCGGTCTGCGCGGTGCCACGACGGCCTACAACGCCAACGTCAACACCACAATGCGCAGGGTTCCCCCTGGCCGTCACGTCTTCGTCGCCAGGGACCCTGACGCCTCCGCTGGCGACAAGTCATCCCTGGGCTCCCTTGACGCGTTGCCGCCCGCTAACCTGCATGGGTACGAGGAATGGGACTTCTCCGGCGTACCGGACCCAGTAATGTTCAGGCGTTTTTTTGACGCCACGGATATGCGGGTTCGGGCGCTCCGACGATTCCGGCACCGGGAGTTACGACCCGGCGCGGGGAATGCTTTGCGTCGTCATCACCAACGACCCGGCCGAACGCCACCGGTGCGGCGGGCGCCGGCGACGGGGAGGTCACGCCCACCCCGGGGATCGCTCCGCGCCTGGCTGCAGGGCCAAGCACCCGTGTTGGGGCCGACGTCGACGCACAGCTAGCCCAGGCGCGCGAGCTCGAGGCCAAGCTGGCGGAGGAATATCGAACGGTGTGGTTGCTCCGCGCCTCGATGGTTGGAGAAGCCTCCGCGCGCAGCTAACGTGCACGGGAGCTGGGCAAACAGGCCCGCGACCGCATCAATGCCGACTTCAATGTCGACAACCCGGACATGCCTCCGCGGGCGAGCCAGAAGCTTATCGCTGCCGCAACGCTGCTACGGGCCATGCCGGCCCCCTCGACGCCTGAGACGCGAAACCTGCACCGCGAGGTGCAGGCTCTCATCGAGCAGGCGGCCGTCCAGCAGGCCGAGAGCTCGGCATCACGCATTCGCCAACAGGGGGACGCACGAGGCGACAGGGCCGCGCAGGAGGGCGAACCCTCAATCCATGCAGGTGAAGCGGCGGGGCGACCCGCCAACCCGGGACGCACGCCGGCCAAGGAGCGGCTCCTCGACACACGCAGGTCACTGGACGGCGACGCCCACAACGTCATCAACGCTCGGCGTACGAGCAATGCGGATGCGCGAGCGGCGACGGGCTACCACCCTCGACAGGGTGGGTGCTACGACAGCGATGAGGACCGCTCCCCAACGAGGGAACCCCCGGGGACCCGTGTGTTCAGCTGGGAGATCCGCGCGGCAGCCTTCCCCCAACGCTTCCGCCAGCCCACGACCATCGTCAAATACAACGGGGAAACGGACCCCCGTGTATGGATCAACGATTACCACCTGGCGTGCCAGCTGGGCGGGGCCACCAGCGACGAGGTCATCATCCGCAACCTGCCCCTGCACCTCGGCGATTCAGCCCAGACATGGCTCGAGCACCTGCCCGCCAGCCAGATCCACAACTGGGACGATCTGGTCCGCACGTTCGTGGGCAACTTCCAGGGCACGTACGTGCGCCCTGGAAATTCCTGGGACCTGCGCTCCTGCACCAAGAAGTCCGGCGAGTCGCTCCAGGACTTCATACGGTGCTTCTCCAAGCGCTGTACGGAGCTCCCAAGCATGGCGCAATCTGAGATTGTGCACGCCTTCCTCGAGGGCACCACGTGCCGGGACCTCGTGCGAGAGCTGGGACGCAGCCCGCCTGCGGACTCCAATGAGCTGTTCGACATTGCCACCAGCTTCGCCTCGGGAGAAGAGGCTGTGGAGGCGATCTTTGACGGCAAGAAGGGTAAGCGCTCGGACGACGCGCCCGCGGAGGGCAGCAAGTCCAGGGAGCCCCACCGGAAGGACAAGCGGGGCAAGAAAGGGAAGAAGTCGCGCCGCGAGGCGCGCGAGCAGGGGCGTGACGGCGACGACGCCGAGGCCCTTGCTGTTGACCCGGCTCGACGAGGCCCTCGACCGGCCCCTCGAGGTCCGGGGGTGTTTGATGACATGCTGAAAAAGCCATGCCCATACCACAAGACCCCAGTAAACCACACCCTTGAGCAATGCGACATGCTCAAGAAGTTCTACGGTCGCGCCGCCGCAAAGGACGCGGAGGCCAAGAAGGACGGAGGAGATGGTGACGCCGGCAGCTTCCCCGCCGTAGAGAATGTGTTCCTCATCTTCGGGGGGCCAACCGTCGACATGTCGAGCCGCCAGTGCAAGCGGGAGCGGCACGAGGTCCTCGCCGCAGAGAGGGCACCTCCCTCCTTCCTTGACTGGTCGGAGGACGCCATCACCTTCAGCCGTGAAGACCACCCGAACCGCATCCCCAACCCGGGCCAGTACCCACTGGTGGTCGACCCTATCATTGGGAACGCGCGGTTCTCAAAAGTCCTGATGAACGGGGGCAGCAGCCTCAACATCCTCTACGCGCATACGCTGCGCCTGTTGGGGATCGGGTTGGACCAGCTGCGGCCCAGCACGACGCCGTTCCATGGCGTCGCGCCCGGCAAGCGTGTCCAGCCCCTCGGGCAGATTGACCTGCCAGTTTGGTTCGGCACTTCGAAGAATTTCCGCAAGGAAACGCTCACCTTCGAGGTGGTGGTGTTCCGGGGCACCTATCACGCCATACTTGGGCGGCCCTGCTACGCCAAGTTCATGGCGGTCCCCAATTACACCTACCTCAAGATGAAGATGTCGGGACCAAACGGCATCATCACCGTGGGCTCGTCCATCGAGCACGCGTTCTACTGCGACGTCGAGTGCGTAGAGCACGCGGAAGCGCTGGCGCTGGACGAAGCGCTGGTCACCACCTTGGAGAAGATGGTCAACGAGGACCTCGACTCCACCGCCAAGCACACCGGCAACTTCGAGGCCGCGGAGCAGACCAAGGAGGTGCCCCTCGACCCTGCTGCCCCCGAGGGCAAGGCGTTGAGGGTCAGCTCCACCCTCGACCCAAAATAGGAAGTGGTGCTCGTCGACTTCCTCCGCGCCAACGCCGACATCTTCGCGTGGAGCCCCTCGGATATGCCAGGCATCCCGAGGGAGGTCGGTGAGCACTCCCTTGACATCCTGCCTCATGCCCGTGCCGTGTAGCAGCGGCTCCGCCGTTTCGACGAGGAGCGGCGGCGAGCGATCGGAGCGGAGCTGCGGAAGCTCCTCGAGGCTGGGTTCATCAAGGAAGTGTTCCACCCTACGTGGCTAGCAAACCTTGTACTTGTAAAGAAAAAGAACAGGAAATGGCAGATGTGTATAGACTACACTAGTCTTAATAAAGTATGTCCTAAAGTTCCTTTTCCTTTGCCACGCATCGATCAAATTGTTGATTCAACAGCTGGGTGTGAGCTGCTTTGCTTCCTTGATACCTACTCCGGGTATCACCAGATAAAGATGAAGGAGTCCGACCAGCTCGCGACTTCGTTCGTCACGCCGTTCGGGATGTTCTGTTACATCACGATGCCGTTCGGCCTCCGAAACGCGGGCGCAACGTATCAACGCTGCATGCAACACGTTTTCGGAGATCACATCGGGCGAATGGTTGAGGCGTACGTAGACGACATCGTCGTAAAGATCAGGAAGGCGGACGACCTGGTTGGCGATCTTAACATCGCGTTCGACTGCCTACGGGCCAATGGGGTCAAACTAAACCCCGAAAAATGTGTCTTTGGAGTGCCGCGAGGCATGCTCCTAGGATACATCGTCTCCCAACGGGGCATCGAGGCCAACCCCGAGAAGGTTGCGACCCTCGAGCGAATGGGCCCAATTCGGGACCTCAAAGGGGTGCAAAAGGTGCTGGGGTGCCTTGCCGCCTTGAGCCGCTTCATCTCGCGGCTTGGCGAGAAGGGCCTGCCCCTCTATCGCCTCCTCAAGAAGCACGAGCGCTTCTCCTAGACCGTCGAGGCCCAAGACGCGCTCGACAAGCTGAAGGCATCCTTGACCCACGCCCCGATCCTCACGCCGCCGCAGGTCGGCGAACCCCTGCAGCTCTACGTGGCCGCGACCACCCAGGTGGTCAGCGTCGTAATCGTGGTGGAGCGCACGGAGGAAGGGCACGCCCTGCCGGTCCAGCGGCCGGTCTATTACATCAGCGAAGTCTTGTCCGACACCAAGACGCGCTACCCCCAAGTCCAAAAGCTGTTCTATGCGGTGGTCCTCGCGCGGCGCAAGCTCCGCCACTACTTCGAGGCCCACCCCATCACGGTGGTCTCCTCCTTCCCGCTAGGAGAAATCATCCGCAATCCAGACGCGGCGGGCAGGATCGCCAAGTGGTCGGTGGAGCTAATGGGCGAGACAATCGCCTACGCCCCGCGTAAGGCCATCAAGTCCCAGATCCTGGCGGATTTCGTCGCTGAGTGGATGGACACGCAGCTACCCCCGCCGCAGATCCAAGCAGAGTGCTGGACTCTGTATTTCGACAGTTCGGTGATGAAAACAGGGGCGGGCGCGGGCCTGCTCTTCGTGTCACCCCTCGGGGAGCACATGCGGTACGCGGTGCGCCTCCACTTCCCCGCGTCAAACAACATGGCTGAGTACGAGGCCCTCCTTTGCGGCCTCAAGATCGCCATCGAGATAGGCGTCAAGCGCCTCGACGTGCGGGGGGATTCACAGCTCGTGATTGACAAAGTCATGAAGAATGCGAGCTGCCACGATGTTGACGGTGAATTTCCGTCAACCTAGAGTACTTGTTATACATTGGTTTCGATTATGATTTGCAACTAACCCGCCACTAGGCATACTAATGATATCACAAGTTCACACTTGCATGTCGATTTTGGAGTTTGTTGTTTACGCAGGAAATTAACGTTAAAGAGGAGACTTTCGGGATAAGTTCATCAAGCACTTCAAGAGAAGATCATGAAGCCCGTCACAAGTCAAGACACGAAGTGAACAATACTCCAAACAACCCAAGGACCGAAGAATCAACACGCAAAACTCCGGGGACTTGGATGTTTACCAACGAGATCAACTCAGCCCGAGAGATATTCTCGCAGCTCAGGACAGCATGATCTTTCGGTACAGATTCGGAGACTTAAAAGGTCTTTAATGGCAAAAGTTTGACTACCAAAGCTGTGGGCCTCGACGATACCTTCGATTTGGACATGTGGAAGGCCCAATTCGGATAAGGGAGCTAGGAGATATAGCCCCCGAAATCCCTGCTGCGCAGTTAGTCCGAAATCAGAACAGATTATCTTCCAAGGCCGATTTGGAGATCTTATCTTCGTTTTTAAGGAAAGAAATGAATACCAAAGTTGAAGATAATTTCGTGGCACACAACCTGGACACCGAATTTGCATTATTTGGAGTTCGTACGTGGGAGATATGGCCCTTGCAAGGAAGGACTGCGAATCAGGAAAATCTAGCTGATTTTATGGAAACCAAGTTTGCTTCTCTCCCAAGGAGGATCTCGTGCAAGGCAAGGTGGAGCACGCCCAAAGGCACCCCAAGGACATAAATACAACCCCCTAGGCGCCCCAAGGTGGCGAGCCATCGAACAAATCATCCTACCGACGCCAATCACCAGAAAACCGCCGTCGCAAGATGAGGGAGAGAGTTAGATGAGCTCGTCGCAAGGATCAACGCCGGCGGAGAGAAGGAAGCAAGAGGAGGACTCCAAGCCGCTTGCCTAGGGGTGTTCCCAAGCTCCATCACCGCCATCTTCATCGACGACGTTCTCCGGAGTCTCCATCACCCCTATGTGCTTCAATCCGTGTAAGATGATGGGTTAATGTCTCCGTTCATCCCTAGGATTAGATGGATACATGCTATGTGATCGCTACTCGATTTGTGGTTTCAATCTATTGTTTTCATGTTGATGATGCTTTGATGATTAAGGTTAGCTACCATGTTTTTCGGGCGTATGATATCCGCTACTCCCATAGATTCCATCAACATACCGTGTCCATCATAGGTCTAGTCACGAATACCTTCGCGTAGTGACAGTACGAGAGGAGGGAAAGGGCGAAACCGTGGTCACAACCCCCCGGTAGATTGGTTTACCGCTTTCGTGTAGTAGATGCATACCATGTTATCCTAGATCCTAGGGAGGGAACGCTTATCTTTCTTAATCACTCTCTTGTGTTCACCCCTTTATCATCTAGTTTAACCCCAGATTTGTTTGATCAACTTAACTTAGATTAACTTAGGTTAGATTGTTTTACTTTTAGATTAATACTCTCTTTTACAGGTTTCCATAGTCAACTAGATTAGTACTTGGTTAAGCGCTAGTAATCCCCTTGCTCCGCGGATTGACAAGAACCTTGGGAATCCCGTGGTGAAAAAGGTGTGGGGTCCGTACGCTTGCGGATCGTAGAGGGATACGTCTTTTATCCGTCAACACACGACGACAAGATGGAAGCGTACTGCAAGGCCATGCGAGCCCTCGAGGACAAGTTCTACGGCATCGAGCTCAATCACGTGCCCCGCCGGTACAACGAGGAGGCGGACGAGCTGGCCAAGATCGCGTCCGGGCGGATCACCGTCCCCCCGAACGTTTTTGCCCGTGATATCGCCCAGCCCTCCGTCGTCTTCGAGCCTCACCCCTCGAGCCACGCGGAACCCTCGGGGGCTCCCTCGAATCCAGCAGGCGCTGAGCCCATGGACGAGGACCTCTCGAACGAGGCGTACGCGCTCTCCCTCCTCGAGGGGTATGGCGCCTACGAGGCTGATGTGATGGATGTCGAGCCAGCCCCCGTCAAGGCTGATTGGCGCGACAAGTATGTCGCCTGGATGGCTCGAGGGGAACTCCCCTCGGACCGAGCCGAGGCCAGGCGCATCGCCAGGATGGCCAAGTCCTTCGCCCTCGTCAACGGCGAGCTGTACAAGCGTGCCGCCTCCGGCATCCTGCAGCGATGCGTACCCATTCCCGAGGGGCGCGAGCTCCTCCGGGACATTCACGAGGGAATCTGCGGCCATCACGCCGCACCACACACCCTCGTTGGCAACGCATTCCGTCAAGGCTTTTACTGGCCTACCGCGGTCGCGGATGCCAGCGAGATCGTGCGCACCTGCGAAGGGTGCCAGTTCTACGCCCGTAAATCCAACCTCCCTACTCACGCCCTGCAGACCATCCCCATAACATGGCCTTTCGCCGTGTGGGGGTTGGACATCGTCGGGCCCCTGCGAAAGGCGCCCGGGGGCTTCACTCACCTGTTGGTTGCGATCGACAAGTTTTCCAAGTGGGTAGAAGTGCGCCCCATTACGAATCTCAGGGCAGAGCAAGCGGTGACGTTCTTCACCGATATCATCCATCGTTTTGGAGTGCCAAACTCCATCATCACCGACAACGGGTCCCAGTTCACGGGCAGGAAATTCCTGGAGTTCTGCGACAAATTCCACATCCGTGTGGATTGGGCAGCTGTAGCACATTCACAGACCAACGGCCAAGTAGAGCGTGCCAACGGCATGATCCTACAAGGCCTTAAGCCCAGAATTTTCGACCAGCTGAATAAGTCTAGTCGAAAATGGCTCCAGGAGTTACCAGCGGTCGTGTGGAGCCTAAGGACCACCCCAAGCAGAGCCACCGGGTTCACCCCGTTTTTTCTAGTCCATGGCGCAGAGGCCGTCCTCCCCACGGACTTAGAATACGGGTCACCCAGGGTTCCAGGCTACGACGAGGACGCCAACCAGCGAGCCCGCGAGGACTCACTGGACCAGCTGGATGAAGCACGCCTCGTGGCCTTGATGCACTTCGCAAGATATCAACAGTCCCTCAGGCGCTACCAGGCACGGAAAATACGCCGGTGGAACTTCAGCGAAGGGGATTTGGTCCTAAGGCTACGCCAAGACAACCGAGGAAGCCACAAGCTGTCACCTCTGTGGGAGGGACCCTACGTCGTGGTGAAAGTGCTCAAGCCCGGCACGTACAAGCTGGCCAATGAGGACGGCGAATAACTCACCAACGCTTGGAACATCCAACAGCTACGTCGCTTCTATCCCTAGCTAGGATTTCCAAGTGTTTTGTTGTAAAATCACGTAACCAGCACCCCAGTTGGTGACAATCGTGTAAACATCATCAGTTTAATAAAAAGGATAACTCGGCTTTCCCCTGAAACCCAAGTTACCCTCGGGGGCTACTACGGGGGGCATCCCCCCCCCCCAAAATGGTCCCATTTTCGCGCAAAAATGAAACAACTCAGGCGCGCTAAGTATGTTTCTACTTCGTCCTCGAGCAAAGATTCGAACAGGGCGCAGGCAGCCTAGCAGAAGGGGGCGCGAGCTAGAGATAGCCTACGCCTCCGCGAGGATACGACCCTTCTCTCTTGTCTCCAACCCAGCAGGCCACCCGCGAAAATCGAACTCCCCTAACTAGAATTTACTCAGGAAGAAGGAGAAACAAAAAAGCGCGATGAAGCAAAAGACATCATTTCACTTTGACAAATGTTCGAAGCAAAGTGACAAGTTTATTTACAAGGCCACATGGCCTGCACACTGATACATAAACAAAAAGGGCCTAGTGCCCGGCTGTCTTCAGGCTGGAGGAGCGGCGGCATCAGCGGCATCCGGGAAGAGGAACTCCTCGAAGGCCTCGGCAAGCGTCCCGGCGGCGTCGGCGGCTAACGCGTCCACGCGCTCCATCGCCACCTCGTCCTCTACACCCTCTGGGACGACGTAGCCCTCCGCCAGTGCCTCGAAGTTGACCTCGTAGTGAGATCGCACCACCCCGAGGGCCTTCTGGACGCCGAGATGTAGCGCCCGGCGCACTCGCCCGGTAACGTGGCCGCCAAGGGCGCGCGGGCGGGCGGCCGGCCGAGCTCCCCGGCCGGCGCCTCGCCCTCCTCCACGGCCCGGCAGGTCTCGAGGGCCGCAGTGCGCAACTCCAGGAGCTCCTGCTCGGAGGAGTTGTAGGAGGTCTGCAGCGCCTCGGCCCGCTCAGCCGCGTGCCCCAGCGCGGTGCGCAAGCCTGAAGTTGCCCGGCAAGAAAGAAGTCAGAAAAGGGTGCGAACCCTCTAAGAGAAAACTAGCAAAACAGGAGTCAAATAGCGACTTACCTTCGACTTGCTTCTTCTCCACCTCGAGGGTGCGGCGCCCGGCCTCGACCGCCTGCTCAAGGCCCTTGAGGGTCTCGCCTTGCTCCTAGAGGGCCAGCTCCTGGCTCGCGCTCGTGATACCGAGCACCATCAGCTCGCCCTCGAGCTTGGAGAACTCGGTGTTCCGGTCCTCCAGCGACTTTTGCGCCGCCTCGCGAGCAACGCGCTCCCGCTATAGTGCCGACCGGGCGTCGGCAAGGGCAGCCCGCTCCTGCTGGAGCTGCCCCTCGGCCCCCTGGCGGGCGGTACGCTCCTGCAGGAGCTGGTCCTCCGCAACGGCGAGCGCCGCGACCTTGGCGTCGAGGGCGGCCTTCAGATCGTCGGCCTCCTTGGCCTTCTGCTCGAGCGCGCGCGCCCGCTCCTCGGCCCCCGGCTCGCCGAGCTCGCGCCCCCCCGAGCAACGAGTGGAGCTCCAGGTTGTCGTTGCGGACGCCGGCCACCTCGGCCTCCTAGTTGGCCGCCAGGGTGCGCGTCTTCTCCAGGTCTGCCCGCGCCTGCCGCAGCGCCTCATCCCGGTCGATGAGTGCTGTGCAAACCCGCTCGAGGGTGGAGGGGTGCGCCGGGTCCTGCCTTGCGCTCTCATGGAGCTGATCGCGCAGGGCCATGGCCCGGTATGACAGCCAGCCGTCCGGGGTGCTCATGGCGTCGGCAAGCGCGTCGAAGGCGTCGCACTGCTCCCGGAGCCGGCGGAGCTCGGCGCTCACCTGGTTGAAGGCGCCGTACTTGTCATGGGCGCGGTGCTTGAGCTCCTGTCACCAACAAGTCAAACCCTGTAAGCATCATGCTGCAGGGATCGCGCGCAGAAACGAGAAAAAGAGAGAAACAAGCAACGGCACCCCACCTGGAAGACGCGCCACGCGGGACCGCCGTGGATCCTTAGCGCTTCGTTCAGCACTCGGTCGAGCGCGGCGCCGTGGTTGCGGAGCTCTCCCCATAGCTCCTGCTCCCCTTGGGCGTCGGCGAATGCTGGCGGGTCGCCAGCGAACCCCTCTACCGGGGCGGAGCGGCCGGCGCGGGAAGACGAGGCCTCGGCACCGTGCCCTCGGCCTCCTGCCACCATGTGGCCCTCCCGCCGCCTCACGAGGGCCTCATCCTGGGGCTCAGGGGGACGGCGTGGGGAAGCTCACCCACTGGTCCCACCCCGGCGGCGGGGAGTCGTCATCCGGGATCTCCACCACCGCCGCCCGGAGCCGCCGGTGGGTGCTCGCCCCCGCGTCGCCCTCCGCCCGCGCCTCCGTAGACGCGGGCTCCCGCCACGGTGCCGCGGCCACCGCTTCCCGCCGCGCCCCCGCGTCCACGAGCGCCCGACCGCCCTCCTCGGCCGCCGCCGCTTGCCGCGCCTCCACCACGGCCGGCGTCGCGGGCCGCACTTCCACCACGGACGCCGCCGCGGCCGCGCCACCGCCACGACCGCGCCCCGCCGCTCCTCGACGGCCGCCGGCCGCGCGCGGCGGACTCATCCGCCGGCGGTGGCCTCGGGGCATCGGCCGCGCCCCGCGAGCTCTCGCTCGCCGCGGCCGCCGCACTCGCCCCCGCCCCGCGGCGCCCTCGACGAGCGCCGCCGGGTGGGAACGGACGCGTCTGCCCACAACACCTTGGCCGGTGTGAGGGGAGGCACGGTCGGCACCACCCTGCGTAAACACAAACAACTAATCAGGATTCTTGGTTGTCAAAAACGCAACCCTGCAAAGGAGCAAGCCCCTTACCTCGAAGAGGAGAAGGCGCGCTTCCTCTTCCTCGAGGCCCCACTGGATGACGCCGGCGCGGCCGCGCGGCCGCCGCCGCGCCTCCCCGCCCCCTCCGCCACGCGCGCGGCCCCGCCCGCGCGCGCGCGGCACGCTTGCCGCGCGCACCTCCGCGCGCGCGCACCGGCACCTCGCGGCCCGCGCCGCTCCCCGTCGTCGATTGCACCGGCCGCGGGCGCCTCCGCACCCGCCCCAGGCGATGCTGCTCTTGCCGCCTGAGCTGGCTCCGGCGACGGGGGCACGGGCTCCCACCTATCAGGGAGGCCCTGCCCCCCGGTCTCTTCCTCCTCTTCCTCCTCCGAGGACGAGTACTCTTTGGTTCCTAGGGAAGAGAGCCCCTGCTGCTCACACAGCCGGTACTCTTCGTTCCTCCGTTCGCGACGCTCGCGATGTCGCCTTGCGCGCTCCTTCTTGCGCGCCGCCCGCTCCAGCTCCCGTTGCTGCGACGCTCAACCAAGCGCGCGGGAGTCGGGAGTAGGCGGATTAGACTTCGCGGCGCTCAGGCTCACCATCTACAAGCAAAACATTGAAGCGCGTCAGCAACCTAAAGTATCAGCAAGGTCAAGAGCGGGATCAAGAGTTCTACTTACCAACAGGCCGGTGGGGAGCATCTCGAGGTCCCACAGAGACCGGTCGCTCCGCAGCAACCGGGCGTCGACGGCGCTCCGCGCCCGTGTGGCCGCGTACTCCCGCAGGAGGGGGCTCGGAAGCATCCGCGACCTCGCCAGTGCGACGGGGTTCGCCGTCTCCGTCACCTCGTAGATGCAGAGTGGCCTCTCCATCAGGGGGACGACCCGCCGGTGGTGGAGGAAGGCGAGGACGGTCGCCGCGGTCAGCCCGCGCGCCGCCAGGTTCCTCAGCGCGGCCAGGACCGAGTCCAACCGCCTCTGATGCGAAGGCGGGGACACGCCGTGGCTTCAAGAGTCCGGCCTCTCCCGGAGCACCAGGGCGGTGTAAGGGGGGAGGCCGGGCTCGGCGTTGTGAAGGTAGAACCACCCCCGCTCCCAGCCGGCGTTGTTGGTTGTCATGGTACAAGGGATGTAGTCATCCTTGTACTGCGCTCGCAAGGCAAGCGACATGCCGCCGGCGCGCACCGCGCGGCGGGTCCTCTGCTCCGCCGTCGGCTGCGTGTACAGCTCCGCGCGGAAGAGATGTATCCAGAGATCCCAATTCACTGGGATCCCTAGATACCCCTCGCAAACGCCCACGAATGTGGCCGCCTGCGAAATCACGTTTGGCGCGGAGTTCTGCAACTCCACGCCGTAGTGGTGGCAGAGCGCTCGCATGAAGCGGCTCGCCGGCGCCGCGAAGCCGCGCTCGTGGAAGCGGGTGAAGCTCACCACGTAGCCGCTCGGCGGGTTAGGCGTGTGGTCCCCAGCCGGCGGCACGATCCACTCAGTCGGCCGGCCCTCCACGTTCGCTGCCAACTGACCGGCGGATACCAGTTCACCCAGGGCCAGCCGCGTCACCGTGGAGCGCTCCCACGCGTAAGGATCGACGATGACGAGCGGTGGAAGAGGCGCCATGAGGAAAGGCAAGGAAACTGGGAACAAAGGACGGGAAGGAGAGGAAGAGCTCCAACGGCGAAAGGGCGCGGCGACGAGAACGAAACAGAGGCAAGAGCGTGGGGGGCAAGAGTGGCAATTGCTAAGGTAAAACCGCCGTTTCCCCTTCTCCTCAGATTTATAAGCCATGGGCGTGCTCTCCGGGGCGCACGTCCTGCGCGCATTAACTACAGGGGAATCTTTTCTCGCTGACGGGCGGGCCCCACCATTACCGCGGCGGTCACGCCACCGCAGACGGGCCATCATCACGACGTAGAACCGGGAGGACCATGGCAGGCGGTCACGTCCACCTGCCCACGCCGCCCACTACGCGTGCGGCCGCAGCGCCCAAAAAGGCGCGCCCGCGACGCGAAACCGCAGCCTCGACTGCGAAGCATTAAATGGCCCGTCCCCTTACCAAGTAAGGAGGACCCTCGAGCGGTACGAGCCCCTGGCTCAGGAGAATTCAACCCTTGAAAGGATGCAGGCGTGAGACGGTCACCTCGGGACCCGTTTGAGATAGGACAGGCACCGCAGGCACCAATGGCGCACCACTCTACTGATCAGCGCCTCGAGGGCTGACGCGGTCAGGCCCCTCGAAGAGTCGCAGATGCCAGGACGGGAGCGCTTAGCCGCCACCCCGCAGCACTCTACTGATCAGCGCCTCGAGGGCTGACGCGGTCAGGCCCCTCGAAGAGTCGCAGATGCCAAGACGGGAGCGCTTAGCCGCCACCCCGCACCACTCTACTGATCAGCGCCTCGAGGGCTGACGCGGTCAGGCCCCTCGAAGAGTCGCAGATGCCAGGACGGGAGCGCTTAGCCGCCACCCCGCACCACTCTACTGATCAGCGCCTCGAGGGCTGGCCCGCCCAGGCCCCTCAAGGATTCGCAGATGCCAAGATGGGAGCGCTTAGCCGCCACCCCGCACCACTCTACTGATCAGCGCCTCGAGGGCTGGCTCGCCCAGGCCCCTCGAGGATTCGCAGATGCCAAGACGGGAGCTCTTAGCCGCCACCCCGCACGGCCCTACTGATCAGAGGTTCGAAGCCTGACCCTCGATGGCTTCGAACAGGCGCCCCAGATCACCAGAGTCAGGGACGACGAGGGCACGCGCATTCGAGCCGTTCCTCGAGCCTGCCGGCTCGAGGGTGCCCCACATGTCGTGTTCGAGAGCTAGCGAGGGCAGCTAGCCGGGGGATCCCACCGAGGGAGAGCTTCCGCGCCCTCGGTTCCTAGCGAACGGGACCGAGGCCCACCTAGCAAACTCACGCAAGCGCTTTAATGGACGTGTCTCTGGACCACGCAGCCTACCCTTATCGAACGGGGCATGGGCGTCCACTCGAACCACCCGCTAACAGTTCAACGAGGAATCCGCAATCCGCGACCCGCTCGATGGGGGTTGCGGAAACCTCACCCTCCGTCCCGCGGAGGGACGGCGAAGGCGCGTTAAAAAACAAGTCGTAGAGCTCTACCCGATCGCCTCGAACGGGCCCAGGCTCGGGGGCTCGACGCGCGGCTACACCTCCTGGATTGCATCCACCGCGGAAAGGGCCAGTAGCGCGTGCATCGCCGAAGCCGGCTGAAACATTGCCGACGCCGGCTGAAACATGTACCACGCCCTCTAACCAAATCTCGCGATAAACCCCTACAGGTGCGCCCGCGCTCCTGCAGGGCTTCGAGGGCTAGACCCGCGGGTCTGCTGACGCGGCCCCACGGAAAGCGTTCGCAAGCCAGGAGGGAAGGACGTCCTATCAGTAGGCTCCAGCATCTGCGGGAGCCTTGATGGCGAACCCGCAGATGCTCGGGGGCTACTGTCGGGGACAGCCCTGGGGGTCCCCTTAAACTAACTGGGGAATCCCCACTTAAAACCCGCAAAGGCCAAACACGCCTCGCTTAAGCACACAGGGCATGACCCACGCCACGGTGGCCCTGACGGCCCACCAAGGCGGCCCACTCAAAGATCCCCTCGAGCAGGCTCCGCCTCGCTCGAGGACACACGCCTCCCTTAGGCGGGCTCCGCCCCGTTCGAGGGGGTGCGCTTACCTCGAGCAGGCTCCGCCTCGCTCGAGGGTCCGCTCCGCCCTCGAGCAGGCTCCGCCTCGCTCGAGGGCGCTCCGCACGCGCACGCCCGTTCCCGTACACGGGCATTTAATGTTCTGACAACGGCGGGGCGGCGCCATCATGCGCCTGGGGCTCGCGCCCCGGTTCCGTTGCACCAACTCCCTAGGAGGGAACCCATCCCCGCCACTATGGAGGACTGTGCGACGTGGCCAGTACCAGTCCCGTGACGCCGCGCCGCCTACTCCGGTACGGCTAACGCGCCGAGCCCTCGAAGGGGGGCCAGCCGCACCCTCGGTTTACTTTCCCGTGACTTTACAGGGGTTAGGTCGGGGCGTTGGGCCGGCGGGGCACCATCCCTGCCACTGTTAACGGCATGGCGGCCGCCCCCGCGCGTACAAACCCACGCCGGGCACTGTGACAACAGCTCCGACGCTGTGGAGCGTGCGGGAACGGGACGCTGCCTTACCTGCCACTGTGCCCCGTACAGACCGACGTCAGCAACTCCCTCGAGACCACCTGAAGACATCACGGCCGTCCGCTGCACTCCTACCCTCGAAGCTACCACTGCACTCCTACCCTCGAAGCTACCACTGTTCAGGTACAAGATACGCCATGATGGCCGGATCGCGGCAAGGACCGTCAAGGCGGCCGCCTACTCTACGGCATAGCACATCACACTTCCCCACGTAGCTAAATAGCGCGGCATACATGTGATTCGCTCTCTCCTTGGCCTATAAAAGGAAGACGAACCTCCCCGCCGCGGGGGACAAGTCAGGACACAACACAAGGCAGAACAACGCTTGACACCACGCACTTGTTCTCCAATTCTCCCACAATATCTTCAGCCACTTCACCAGGGATTTGGGAGCCGCGCTTCCTCTCCCACATTGCTTGTAGCAGCCCCACTACAGGCACCCCCGGTGCTGAGCAATATAGTGCCCCGAGCACACCACTGCTGGACGTACGGCCCCTTTGCCGGAACTAGGATAAAACTCTGTGTCTCTGATTGCTTAGCATCGACCATAGAGGGATAGACCTTGGCGCTTATCACTGGTTAGTGTCGGGACCACATTCCGCACCGACAATAATAAATCTATTTAAGAATTAGACACAATCCATAGTCCATACTTATAATAAATATATTTATACAAAATGCATAATCCATTTTTATAAAATAAATCTATGTATCCACAATCCATGGTCCATATTTAATTATTTATACAACAAAACTAATAAAATTAAATCCATAGTTGTAACACCCAAAATTCCATCACTTAAAAAAAATGCTAGCAACAACTAGAATTTTATTTTCTAAGGATTAATGAATTTGAATAATTAAACTTGCCCTTAAATATATGCAATAATAATTAATTAATTTAGAATTTACCAAGTGATTGTGCATCATGTTGAATGCATGGGCTTTTGATTGATTGTGTGGTTTAAAAGTTGGTTTAAAAATTTTTGAAAAGATTTTGAGTAAAAGTTTGAAAAGAAATGAGGGAAAAAAGGAATTGAAAAAAAAAGGAAAGAGAAAAAAAAAAGAAAACAACCCCAACCCATTCCAGCCCGCCAGCCCAACCCACCTAACCTTTTCCCGCGCAGCCCCAACAACCAGCCGGCCCACTTACCTCGCCAGCCCACCAAATCCTCTCCCCTCTCTCGCGCCACCGACGGGGCGGGGCCCACTTGTCGGGGTTGTCTTCAACCTCGGCGCGCCCGCCCTTTCCCCCGCCCCGCCGGCCGCCGCCCCGCCCGGCGCCCCCTCGCCTCCCCGCGCCTCCTCCCCTCCCTCCAAGTGCGCGAGCACCCAACCGCGCCGCCCCAAGTCATCCCCGCCCCTTCCTCTCCCCCGAAACGGCCGCCCACCGAGCGCCCCCGGCCATTAATGGCGACCGTCGGTGTGCCGCCGTCCACCGCCTCACCCGCGGCTCCTCCGCTCCCCCTCGCCACCTATAAAAGCCCGCCCCCGAGCTCCTCTCCACCCCGCACCGCTCAATCGAGCTTCTCTCCCTCTCTACGCCGCCGCCCCAAGGACGCCCGCCGGAGCTCCGCGCCTCGCCGCCGATCCGCTTCGCCGCCGCCTCTTCTTCCCCTTTAAGCCGCTCGGTGAAGTCCACTTATCCTCCTCTTCGTTTTGGTGCTTTCCCCTTGCTTGTTTGGTGCACCGCAGTACGGTTTGCCTACGCCGGCGAGCCGGCCGGCGGCGAGCGCCGCCGCCCTTAGCCGCGCGCCGCCGCAACCGCACCCGTGCGCCGCTTCCTTTAGCCACCGGCCTTAGATCCTCGATCCAACGGCCTAGATCTAATAGAGCCCCGGGTCAAACAAGAGTCATACCGGTCAAACCTAGGGTTCGCCGGCAATTTTGCTAAAGAGGCCCCGACCTTTTCGCTATTTACAAGCCGGTCCTCCCACCATATAAAAGCTTAGCAAGTCGCCCCCGGTTTTTATAGTTTAGCCCTTAACCTTTCAAAAATGTTCACCCGCAGTCCAAAAGCCCTTTTTGCACCTAGGTCCTCTAGATTATATTTATAATTATGTTTTAGCCCCTGAATTTTTATAGAAAACCCCCTAAGGATCTTTTACTTTTACAAAATAGTCCCTAGAATTTGTTTTAATCGTAACTTTTCCGTCTTAGCTCCGATTTAGGTGATTTTTGTATCCACGCGATCGTCTCAACAAGCACATTAGTTTTAGAAGCTTGTATTAGACTTTTAGCAATGTTTGATGTACTGTTTTATTTATTGTTTGTTTTTCTTGTGTGATCGTAGAGGACGTGCCGTTCGAGTTTGAGCAGGAGCAATCTTTTGAAGAAACTGAGCCCCAATTTTTAGGAGAAGAAGGCAAGTGGATTTCTCCCCCTGCATACTCTTTTTGGTCCTAATAACTTGCATGTTATCACCCTTTAAATTTAATCGTTATGCATAAATTTGATGGGAAATGCCTATTAAGGAAATGACTAGATTTTAATCCTTATACCTTGCCTACCTTGTTTTAAATAAATGTTTGGGTAGTTAAATGCTTAGATGCTATACTTTGGGAATGGAAGTTATCTTTCAAAATGTTGAATTTAAATGGAATTTGTGTCTATGGAATTTCAAGAACATATAACTTAAAACATGGAGAACCACCCGAGAAAACAGTGCAACCACAGTCCACATGGCTCTGGCTTAGCCAAATAATTAGGAGTGTAAAATATCTAATAGCCCTTGTCCGGAAGGAACACAGGGGGCTCCGGGTTGCAGGGGTATAGCCCGGTCCTTTTGGGGTAGTAGCCTTTGCTAAGGTGCTGACCACTAGGGAGGGTTATGGTCCGCCCTGAGCTGTAACTGTCGTGGGATATTAGTGTTTTACACGCCTTTGTAAAGGCTTCGTAGTGAACCCCTTGCCACTCACCTCGGAAGTGTTTAAGGGCTTTGCAAACCCGGGCAAGATGGGGAACACGAACTGTGGGTAAAGTGTACAACCTCTGCAGAGTGAAAACTGATCGATCAGCCGTGCTCACGGTCAAGAGCGGCTTGGACCCTCACATGATAGTTTACTAGAAAAGGATTCCCAATTTGTGGTTTACTTATGATTTGGAGGAATATTCTTGAAAAGCTAAGTTTTGGGGTGGTATACACTTACACTTAGTAAATAGGTGCTTGCTAATAAAATTTGACCAACTTAAAATGCTTACCGCTGAAAACCCTAGCCTACCCTTGATAGCTTTGCATTTTCCCCCACCCGGCCGAGTACCAACCATAAGTGTACTCACCCTTGCCATATGTGTTCGCAGAGGAGGATGCCGGAGCGAGTTCTTCGACGAGTTCGATGGATTCGAGGCTCGCGTTGCCCCCAGTCAGGAGCTTGTGAAGTTGGAGACGGTGTTCCATCGTCTAGCTATCGATGTTCGTGTTAGACCTTCGTGTCTATCGATGAGTGTAATAAATTAATAAACCTCTCTATGTACGTTTTGAGCATTGTACTATGATATTACACTCATTTGTCTATCATATGTGTGAAAATTGTGGTTATGGCACACGTATGAGATGCATCCGGTTTTCTTCGGAAAACGGGTGTGACAGTGGTATCGAGCAATGCGATCGTAGGACGCAGCCTTAGATAGAAATGGTCGAAATAAGGACATTATCTAGAAAGACATTTCAGCTCTCTCATTCAAAAAAAAAAATCCCCTAAATACACCTAAAAATCTATCTTATTTGCTTTTGTTAAAACCTTGTCCCCTTTATTGTTTTATTCTCGCTCCGAGTTCGCTTTCTTTTCATAGATGGCCGGGACACGACCATTCGGAGCACACCGCTTCCTCCCCGTCCACCCCGAGGAGGAACCGGAGGACCCCTACTTCTTCGTAGAAGGCGAGGATGGAGCCATCTTGGAGGTGTACTACGATGGAGAGCTAGGATCTCCGCGACCTCTCGCCTTCCCCGCCACCGGCCGCCCCCCTTGCCTCACCGGCGGCTCCCGTCGCCCCCGAAGATCCCCGCACCGCTTGCCGCGGAAGGAGATCCACACGACTCGGCGATGACACCGAGGACAAGGAGGCGACGGAGGACGACAACGAGGAGAGGGACGATGCTTACTACGAGGGACCTCGCGAGGGAGACCCGTACTGCATCATGCACTCGTCTGAGGTGGCACTTGGCTACTTCCCTTGGCTGCTGAGGAACACTTTACTGGAGCTGGGGAACACCGTGTACCCCATGTACGTCACTCACAGCTGGAACGAACCTCCACTGGGCACCTACTACCTGACCAGAGTCCACATCAGGGTGCGCAACCATGCCGCAGGAGGGTATATCTCGCGCACGACTCATGATTCTACTACACCTCACTCTACCTACCAGGCATCGGTCAGCAACGCCGCCAGGAGGGCCTTGTTTTCTCTTCGTTTCAGGCATGACCAGGAGTTGAGCCTCAGCGACTACCGCCACATCCCTCGTCGTACCAGTGGCACTGAGCAGACGGTGGTACCACTGACCGGCTCCGAGGACCCACGCCTCCACACTCTTGCCCAGGTCACGGCAGCACTCAACACCGACCTGGAGGGTGCTACGACCGAGCTGGAGCAGACCCACGGTGAGCTGAAGGACGCCTACGCCCGGATTGCACAGCTGGAGGCCGAGCGTGACGGTAGGGAGCCACCCGTCGAGCCTGACGAGACCCCTTTCCCTGCGGAGTCACCACCCCGCAAGAGGCTTCGTTACGGCTCCTCGTCTGCCACCACAGGTCTTCTAGGCTAGGATGCCCAGTGAGATGAGATCGTTAGACCCGTCCCTGCGAGGACGTAATCGATGTAATAATGGTTGTTGGTTGCAAACATGTCTGATTTGGGTTTTTGTTTGACTGGAATGCCTTGTGGTGTGATGGCCGCATGAGCATTAATAAAATAATTAGGTTTAAATTTAATCTTAGCCCCTTTCTCTTACTCATGATTATCGATACTGCTTTTATCTGAAATGACTTTCTCTAACAATCAGATGGTAAACACCAGGTCCGGAGGTGGACAGGACGTACCGCCTGTGATACGTGCCCACATCGCTAATCGGCGAATCCCGCCCCCACCTCCACCTCGGGGATTAGCAATGGATCCAACCATGCGGCGAGTTCTTTACGGCTCAAATGCGGTTGATTCGGAATCTTGCGCAACGGTCCCGAGAACTTGCGGGCACGGCGGAACTACCCGCCACCACAAGGACCTCCACCACCTCCACCAGTCAACAGACACAGAGAGTTTATGAGCCACCATCCACCCACCTACTCCCACTCAGTGGATCCTCTTGATGCAGATGATTGGCTCAAGACTATCAATAAGAAACTAAACATCACTCAGTGCAATGATAGAGAGAAAGTCCTGTATGCCTCGGGACGCTTAGAGGGTGCTGCAGCCGATTGGTGGGATGCCTACACTGTAGCACATGCCGCTGCAGACACTATCACCTGGCAGGAATTCCAGGACGCTTTTCGTACTCACCACATTCCGTCTGGAATAATAAAGCTGAAGCAGAAGGAGTTTCTCGCTCTGAAGCAAGGCAGCATGTCCGTCAGCGAGTATCGGGACAAGTTCACCCAACTGTCTCGGTATGCTCCAGATGAAGTGGATACTGACCCGAAGAGGCAGGAACGATTTCTGGATGGTCTTATAGGGCCACTGAACTATCAGCTCCAGAGCCACACTTTCCCCAACTTCCAGACCCTATTAGACAAAGCTATCGGTCTTGAAAGCAAGCGCAGAGAACTTGGAGACCAGAAACGCAAGTTCCAGAACCAAGGGCAATCTAGCAGCAACACACGCCCTCGCTATAGTGCACCACAGAATCCTCAGTTCCGCTCAGGAGGATATAGTGGGAATTTTCAGCAGAACCAGCCATTCCAGCGTTCAGCTCAGCAGCCCCAGCGCTTCCATCAGCAGACTCCACGTACCCCAATTCAGCAGCAGAGTCGCCCAAACAATACCCCAGGTGCTCCAGTGAGAAACACCGCACCAGTTCAGCCTAATGGATGCTTCAAGTGCGGAGAGATAGGGCATTATGCCAATAACTGTCCCAAGCGTGGAATGCAAACTCCACAGAAGGGCAATGGTCAGAAGCCTGGGCAGCCATCCTCTCAGATTCGCACTGGGAATTCTACTCCTCAGGGCAACGGGGCTCAACGAACTTTGTGCGTGGGAAAGTAAACCACGTGACTATTGAGCGAGCTCGGGAAGCTCCCGAAGTCGTGCTTGGTACGTTCCTTGTCAATTCCGAACCCGCATCCGTTTTATTCGATTACGGAGCATCACATTCATTTGTTACCCATCAATTTGTGGAAAAATATAGCTTGCCCATGAGTCTTATGAAGACACCATTACTAGTTAGCTCCCCCGGGCGGAGAAATGAAAGCGGACACATATGTCCACGGGTGAACCTTAAACTTAATGAGATAGAATTTCTAGCCGACCTAGTAGTTTTAAAATCTTGGGGAATAGATGTCATACTTGGAATGGATTGGCTGCGCAAGCATGATGGGGTGATTCAGTGTCGCAAGAGATCAGTGGTTTTGACTAGCCCACAAGGAGACAGAATTGAGTTCAGAGTGGATAACTCATCCGAAGAACAAGGAACAGTGAATTCAGCAAAGGGCAAATCCTTAGAGGAGATCAAAGTTGTGAACGAGTATCCCGATGTATTTCCAGATGAGTTACCAGGTATGCCGCCTGACCGCGACATTGAATTCAGCATTGAACTTTTACCTAATGCTTGCTCCTATTTATAAAAGACCATATGGAATGAATGTTAAGGATTTGGCCGAATTAAAGAAACAAATAGATGAGTTGCTTAGTAAAGGCTACATCCGACCTAGTTCGTCACCTTGGGGGTCTCCCATTCTCTTTGTTGATAAGAAAGATGGAACTAGAAGAATGTGCATAGATTATCGTCCCCTTAATGATGTTACCATCAAGAATAAGTACCCTTTACCCAGGATTGGAGATTTGTTCGATCAGATGAAAGGTGCTAAAATATTCTCCAAGATCGATGTACGATCCGGGTACCATCAACTGAAAATCCGACTAGAAGACATTCCCAAAACTGCCTTCACATCTAGATATGGCTTATACGAGTTCACAGTTATGCCCTTTGGATTGACAAATGCACCAGCATACTTCATGTATCTGATGAATAAAGTATTCATGGAGTACCTTGATAGGTTTGTGGTAGTTTTCATCGATGACATTCTGGTGTTCTCCCCAAATGAAGAAGAGCATGAGGGACACCTGAGACTCGTGTTTGCGAAACTACGAGAACATCGGTTATATGCCAAATTCAGCAAATGTGATTTTTGGCTAAAGGAAGTTTCCTTCCTTGGGCATATTATCACGAGAGGGTGGAATAGCGGTAGACCCGAGTAAGGTGAAGGCCGTATTGGATCGGAATCCGCCTAAGAATGTGGCCGAGATCGAAGCTTCCTTGGATTGGCGAGGTTATTACCGTCGATTCATCAAAGGATTCTCGAAGATTGTAAAACCTCTCACCTCATTGTTAGAGAAGGGAAAGGAATTTAAATGGGATGCCAAGTGCGAGGATAGTTTTGAGGAACTAAAGAAGAGATTAACCACGGCTCCCGTGTTAATAATGCCGTATATTCACAAGAGCTTTGATGTGTATTGTGACGCTTCACTTCGGGGACTTGGTCGTGTACTAATGCAAGAGGGAAAAGTGATTGCTTATGCTTCTAGGCAATTGAGAAAACATGAGCAAAATTACCCCACTCATGATTTGGAGTTGGCTGCCATTGTGCACGCTCTAAAAATTTGGAGGCAATATATGATCGGAAATAGGTGTCGCATCTTCACTGACCATAAAAGCTTGAAGTACATCTTCACCCAGAAGGATCTAAATCTTAGACAGCGTAGATGGTTGGAATTAATCAAAGACTATGATCTGGACATTCAGTATCATCCCGGCAAGGCAAACGTAGTGGCAGATGCCTTGAGTCGGAAAAGTCAGGCAAACGCACTGATAGCTCATGTGATGCCTCAAGAGTTGTGTTGGGAGATGGCACGTCTTAATCTGGGAATCGTCACCCAGAGTGAAGCTATGACGTTGGAAGTAGAATCTACACTTGAACAAGAAATCAGGAAGGGTCAAATGACAGATGAGAAGATTAAGGAGTATGGACGATTGATTGATGCTGGCAAGGTTCCGCATTTCAAGAGAGATGACCAAGGAACTATTTGGTTCGGGAATAGAATCTGTGTGCCCGAAATTGATCATCTCCGAGAGACTATACTTAAGGAGGCACATGACTCGCCTATTCGATCCATCCCGAAGCACCAAGATGTATCAAGATTTGAAGCGAAATACTTGGTGGTATGGAATGAAAAAGGATGTTGCTGCTTATGTAGCTCTATGTGACATATGCCGAAGGTAAAAGCGAATATCGAGAGGCCGGGCGATTGCTTGACCACCGAAAGTACCCGAGTGGAAATGGGAGGAAATAGGCATGGATTTTATTGTGGGATTGCCACGTACCCGTGATGGATATGACTCCATATGGGTCATTGTGGATAGGTTAACCAAGGTTGCTCACTTTATACCTGTCAAAACTACTTACACCGGAGCCAAACTAGCAGAACTATATATGTCCAGAATTGTATGCTTACATGGAGTTCCAAAGAGGATAGTATCTGACCGTGGGACACAGTTTACATCACGTTTACGGGGGAAAGCTACATGAATCAATGGATACAAAGCTTAACTTCGATTCTGCGTATCATCCACAAACGGATGGTCGGACCGAAAGGACAAATCAAATCCTAGAGGATATGCTTAGGGCATGTGCTTTAAAGCATGGAGGTAGCTGGGATAAAAGTTTGCCATATGCGAGTTTGCCTACAATAACGACTACCAAACCAGCCTTAAGATGGCCCCTTTTGAAGCCTTATACGGGAGAAAGTGCAGAACACCATTGTACTGGGATCAAACAGGGGAGAGTCAACTTTTTGGACCAGACATTATAAAAGAAGCTGAAAGACAAGTTGAGATAATTAGGGAAAATCTCAAGGCTGCTCAGTCACGACCAAAGAGTTACGCTGATCCCAAAAGGAGAGAAGTTGTGTTTGAAGTAGGAGATTATGTGTATCTCAGAGTATCACCCATTAGAGGTCTACGAAGATTCAAGATTAGAGGGAAGTTGTCACCACGATTCATTGGACCTTTCAAGATCTTAGAAAGAAAGGGAGAAGTTGACTATCAATTAGAACTCCCAGCTCGATTGTCAGATGTACATGATGTGTTTCATGTATCTCAGCTCAAGAAGTGTTCAAGTGAGACTAAAGTAGACCACCTACCTTTGGAAGATCTTGATGTGAAAGATGATCTAACCTATAAGGAACACCCTATCAAAATTCTAGACACATCACAAAGAATTACCCGAAGCAAAGTCATTAAAATGTGCAAAGTCCAATGGAGTCACCACTCAGAGGAAGAAGCTACTTGGGAAAGAGAAGATGAGCTTATGGCGAGAATTTCCTCGGTACCGTTTCCCAATCTTCCCGAATCTCGAGGACGAGATTCTCTTTAAGGGGGTAGGATTTGTAACACCCAAAATTCCATCACTTAAAAAAAATGCTAGCAACAACTAGAATTTTATTTTCTAAGGATTAATGAATTTGAATAATTAAACTTGCCCTTAAATATATGCAATAATAATTAATTAATTTAGAATTTACCAAGTGATTGTGCATCATGTTGAATGCATGGGCTTTTGATTGATTGTGTGGTTTAAAAGTTGGTTTAAAAATTTTTGAAAAGATTTTGAGTAAAAGTTTGAAAAGAAATGAGGGAAAAAAGGAATTGAAAAAAAAGGAAAGAGAAAAAAAAAAGAAAACAACCCCAACCCATTCCAGCCCGCCAGCCCAACCCACCTAACCTTTTCCCGCGCAACCCAAACAACCAGCCGGCCCACTTACCTCGCCAGCCCACCAAATCCTCTCCCCTCTCTCGCGCCACTGACGGGCGGGGCCCACTTGTCAGGGTTGTCTTCAACCTCGGGCGCGCCCGCCCTTTCCCCCGCCCCCGCCGCCGCCGCCCCGGCCGGCGCCCCCTCGCCTCCCCGCGCCTCCTCCCCTCCCTCCAAGTGCGCGAGCACCTAACCGCGCCGCCCCAAGTCATCCCCGCCCCTTCCTCTCCCCGGAAACGGCCGCCCACCGAGCGCCCGGCCATTAATGGCGACCGTCGGTGTGCCGCCGTCCACCGCCTCACCCGCGGCTCCTCCGCTCCCCTCGCCACCTATAAAAGCCCGCCCCCGAGCTCCTCTCCACCCTGCACCGCTCAATCGAGCTTCTCTCCCTCTCTACGCCGCCGCCCCAAGGACGCCCGCCGGAGCTCCGCGCCTCGCCGCCGATCCGCTTCGCCGCCGCCTCTTCTTCCCCTTTAAGCCGCTCGGGGAAGTCCACTTATCCTCCTCTTCGTTTTGGTGCTTTCCCCTTGCTGTTTGGTGCACCGCAAGACGGTTTGCCTACGCCGGCGAGCCGGCCGGCGGCGAGCGCCGCCGCCCTTAGCCGCGCGCCGCCGCAACCGCACCCGTGCGCCGCTTCCTTTAGCCACCAGCCTTAGATCCTCGATCCAACGGCCTAGATCTAATAGAGCCCCGGGTCAAACAAGAGTCATACCGGTCAAACCTAGGGTTCGCCGGCAATTTTGCTAAAGAGGCCCTGACCTTTTCGCTATTTACAAGCCGGTCCTCCCACCATATAAAAGCTTAGCAAGTCAGCCCCTGGTTTTTATAGTTTAGCCCTTAACCTTTCAAAAATGTTCACCCGCAAACCAAAAGCCCTTTTTGCACCTAGGTCCTCTAGATTATATTTATAATTATGTTTTAGCCCCTGAATTTTTATAGAAAACCCCCTAAGGATCTTTTACTTTTACAAAATAGTCCCTAGAATTTGTTTTAATCGTAACTTTTCCGTCTTAGCTCCGATTTAGGTGATTTTTGTATCCACGCGATCGTCTCAACAAGCACATTAGTTTTAGAAGCTTGTATTAGACTTTTAGCAATGTTTGATGTACTGTTTTATTTATTGTTTGTTTTTCTTGTGTGATCGTAGAGGACGTGCCGTTCGAGTTTGAGCAGGAGCAATCTTTTGAAGAAACTGAGCCCCAATTTTTAGGAGAAGAAGGCAAGTGGATTTCTCCCCCTGCATACTCTTTTTGGTCCTAATAACTTGCATGTTATCACCCTTTAAATTTAATCGTTATGCATAAATTTGATGGGAAATGCCTATTAAGGAAATGACTAGATTTTAATCCTTATACCTTGCCTACCTTGTTTTAAATAAATGTTTGGGTAGATAAATGCTTAGATGCTATACTTTGGGAATGGAAGTTATCTTTCAAAATGTTGAATTTAAATGGAATTTGTGTCTATGGAATTTCAAGAACATGTAACTTAAAACATGGAGAACCACCCGAGAAAACGATTGCAACCACAGTCCACATGGCTCGGCTTAGCCAAATAATTAGGAGTGTAAAATATCTAATAGCCCTTGTCCCAAGGAACACGGGGGCTCGGGTTGCGGGGGTATAGCCCGGTCCTTTTGGGGTAGTAGCCTTTGCTAAGGTGCTGACCACTAGGGAGGGTTATGGTCCGCCCCGAGTCAGAATCGTCGTGGGATATTAGTGTTCTACACGCCTTTGTAAAGGCTTCGTAGTGAACCCCTTGCCACTCACCTCGGAAGTGTTTAAGGGCTTTGCAAACCCGGCAAGATGGGGAACACGAACCGTGGGTAAAGTGTACAACCTCTCGCAGTGAAAACCGATCGATCAGCCGTGCTCACGGTCAAGAGCGGCTTGGACCCTCACATGATAGTTTACTAGAAAAGGATTCCCAATTTGTGGTTTACTTATGATTTGGAGGAATATTCTTGAAAAGCTAAGTTTTGGGGTGGTATACACTTACACTTAGTAAATAGGTGCTTGCTAATAAAATTTGACCAACTTAAAATGCTTACCGCTGAAAACCCTAGCCTACCCTTGATAGCTTTGCATTTTCCCCCACGGGCTGAGTACCAACCATAAGTGTACTCACCCTTGCCATATGTGTTCGAGGAGGATGCGGAGCGAGAGTTCTTCGACGAGTTCGATGGATTCGAGGCTCGCGTTGCCCCCGATCGGAGCTTGTGAAGTTGGAGACGGTGTTCCATCGTCTAGCTATCGATGTTCGTGTTAGACCTTCGTGTCTATCGATGAGTGTAATAAATTAATAAACCTCTCTATGTACGTTTTGAGCATTGTACTATGATATTACACTCATTTGTCTATCATATGTGTGAAAATTGTGGTTATGGCACACGTATGAGATGCATCCGGTTTTCTTCGGAAAACGGGTGTGACAATAGTCCATTTGTAACATTTTTAAATCTATTTATCCACAGTCCATGTAATTGCATTTATACACAATCTATTTATCCACATATTTAACACATGTAATTGCATTTTGAAAAAAAAGAAAAAAACCAACCAAGTTGGGGCTGTCGTTGCTGCATCGCCGGCCCCATCCCAGGCCTCCATGTGTGCCGAGCGGTGAGGAGATGAGGTGTCGGTGGCGAGCGGGGGCGGCGGAGCTGTCGGCGGAGGCGGCAGCGGTGCTGTCGGCGGTGGCAGAGGAGTCGGCGTCGGTTCCTAGCCGGCGGTTGGGGAAGTGGCCGGCGGAGAGGAGGACGTCATCCTGGTAGGGAAGAGGGGCGGTGGCGCTCGGGGAAGAGGGGCGGTGGCGCTCGGGGACGCGCGGCGGCGGTCCACGGGAGAAGGGGCGGCGCTTTAGCGGAAGCCGGCGGCGGTACATGGGGAGAAGGGGGTGGGGGCCTCGCGGACAACGGTGGGGCGCTCGTGGAGGTCGGCCGGGCACTCCTGGAGGACGGTGGGCTGGTCGGAGGGGCGGCGGCTGTCGGGGACGACGGCGGCGCTCGGTGGGAAAATTTGGCAGCCTGACGGCGTCGTTTCGTTTTCGCGCCAGACTTAGAAAATTTTCGAGACCGCGTCTCTTGTATATATAGATAGAATCACCACTGGCGGGCCACATAAGGCATCCACCAGCGGTAGGTTACCACTGGCGGGTCACATTAGGCAACCGCCAGCGATGACGCTTACCACAGGCGGATCACCTAAGCGACCGCCAGTGGTGAGAATTCTCGCTGGCGGTTATCATAAACGCCCGCCAGCGCTGAAATTTGAAAGAATTGGATCTTAACTTTTCAAATACAAACCTTTTCAAATTAAAATGACAAAACACCTCCTATAAATAACTTAAAATATTTTATGATAATTTTTGGAATTTTCAAATAATTTTGATGAATTTCATGCCAGGATTTCAAATTTTTAAATTTTGGCAAACAACTGTGCTGGCGGTTGACTTATGATAATCGCCAGCATAGTGTTTCCATAATTTGCAAAATTTGAAACAGGGGCTTAAATTATTCAAATTTTATTGAAACTTCCCTAGGAATCATAAAATATTTCAATTTAAGTATAGGGAGTGTGCTTTTTGTAAAAAAAGTCCTAGTTAGAAAAGGTTTGTTCAAATAGGACTCTAGGTTCATACACCTAACGAGTTGTTGTTTGACACTAGAGTCTCATTTGAACTAACTGAAGCGTCCCCTCATCAGAGGTGACTAAATGTGACACAAATACCAGTCCCAGGAGGCTGGTAACACATTTATTACAACAGGTGGATCAGTCTTTTACATCACGGCGACACAGGGGGCACGGAAGTGCCAATGCTACAAGGAACAACACAAACGCTAACGACCACACTACGATAGCAAAGGCTTCCATAGCCTCCTCAGAGTACCACACCATGGAAGCTATCTGTGGAGGCCCTGGGTACACAGGCACGGTTGGGTGTAGGGCAGCGACCTACTCGACGTCTTCGGGAATGTAATCGGGATCCTCCTCTGAAAAATAGTTAGTAAAGCAAGGGTGAGCACATACGTACTCAGCAAATCCAACCCCACCCACGGAGGGGCTTATAAGCAGAATCATGCATAGAGTATAACAAGGATCAGGTTAAGGTTCATTTTGCAACCTTACACATGCAGGGGTTCATTTCAAAAAGGTTTTCGCAAACATTTTCATAACGAAAGTGACTCAATTGTTTTAGGAAAAGCATTGTAGAACTGTCGGACTTCCCGTCCGTCGTAGCCCAGGCACACAGCCACACACTTCACCCGGAAAAAAACTCACACCAGAAAACATCCCATCCCAAACACTAGTTTTTGTGACCACACCGTGACTCGTCCAATACCGTGGACACGGCTATTCGAATAGGTTTGACACTCTGCAGAGGTTGTACATCTTTACCCACAAGTAGGGTACCGCCACACGAACACCTTAGTGTCGGCGCGGATCCTATCAAAGCCATTACCCAACTTAGTTAACACTACGAGCCATCACGGAAGCAACCAAGGGGTTATCCCACATAACCAGGGCGTACCTCACACAGAGCGTACCCCTACTCCTTGGTCTCCCGCCGCTCACCAAAGACACCGGATGGCAAGTAGATTAACTAGTGGGGTTTATGCTAAGCCGTTGCCACATACAACGGTCGAGTGGTTGTACGATGATTTGGGTCGTGTGAGATGTCACGCAACCCGGTCCTTAATTGACAAGATGGACAACTCCCAACACGCTCAACCACACAGGTACGAGCTCACCCATACTCCTGACACACACGTCCATCCCGTCTACCCAGTTCTTTACTCATTTTCCAAACATATCCCATTTCCGTTTTTAAAGCACTCACACATTTTGAAAGCACTCACACATTTTTAAAGCACTCACACATTTTTAAAGCACTCATTTAGGCCAAAACAAGGTTCAATCATAGCAATCAAGGGTGGCTATCGTACCAGGTTTTTGCAGTAAAACAATATGCAATTTATAAAACGGGTATAGGGTTATATTTATAAAACTAGGACCAAAGCATGCATCAAAGGATGAGATTGAACTTGTCGTCTTCGAAGTCTTCGAGGAGTGCCGGTTCGGCGTTCGGGATCTCGGGCTCCTGCTCGCAGTAGTCGGCTCCGATCTCCGGCTCGGGGTACCTTCCTTCGTCTACTCCGTCGGCTATAGCGCACACACAGGCAAGCAAGCAATCAATATAAGTACACACAATTTCTCCGGCTGAGCTCGCGGAAGGTAATTAAATAAAATGGGGAAAATAAATATTATCAAGGGCTTGGGTGGCGGATGGGTGGCGGTATACCCGGCACGGGCGGGGGAAGGTTGGGCGCGATTTGGATTAAAGTTGCGCATGAAATGACGGTTTAAAAGAGGTGTTTAGGATTAATTAGGGCCGGTTAGTAATTTAGTTTAAAAGGAAAGGGCTTAAATATAATATTTAGGTAGGGTGGGGGTTTAACTAAAATAGCCTAGGGATTTGTTTGTAAAGGGGCAGGGGGTTTTTGGAGAAATTACTTTAAAGGGTAGGGGCTAAATGAAAGGAAAGGGAGAGAGAGGGAATAGTGGCAGGGGCTTTGGGGAAAAAGGAAATGGAGAGGGGGCTTTTGGCCAAAAGGCCTTCTTCCTCCTTTGGCTTACGCCCCGGTCAGAGGCAGGGGAGGGGCTCAGGCGGTAGCGCCCCGCCGGCCTCCCGGTGTTGACGGTTAATAATTGTATCAAAGTTCGTTTGTGACTCGCAAGCGTACAAGTCTCCCGTCGTAGTCAAGGGACCCTTCTTCCCTCGAGTGGTGAACCCAAGGTATCGAATCCGTGGAACAAATGTGTGACGCAAGAGTTGATCTAGTAAAGCCAAGTAACTTCAATCTTTGGTAAAAGAGAAACCCTAATGCATCTAGATAAGAACACAAAACAAAGATAAATCTAATCTACTAAAGACCGGAGAAAACAAAGTAAGATTGGGTAGATAAACCGATCTAGAGGGATCGGGGGTAAGCCTTTTGTTGAAGTTCCAAGCAAGAGAAGAAGTAGCAAATCGAATCTTAATAGAAGCCTCTTTAAATCGTGGTTTCCGTCCAAATCCGAAAACATCCGCCTTTCGAGACCCCCGTTCTGTCACAACGTATCCCTATTCATGCGGGGAGCTTAGGGCGAGTCAAAAGACAAGTCGAGATTCTTTCGGAAGATCCGGCGTGTACCTCTAGCCACCGCGGCTACAAGAACACCCTATGTAATCTATCGTACGAATAGAATTGGAATAAGCAAAGCCGATCGAAAAACGAAATCTTCGAGAAAACACTTGATCGCTAAGAAAAGATTCAACTTGATAATTCAACTATGACAATGATACATACACAAGA
Organism: Cenchrus americanus; assembly: GCA_947561735.1. Lineage (NCBI taxonomy): Eukaryota > Viridiplantae > Streptophyta > Magnoliopsida > Poales > Poaceae > Cenchrus > Cenchrus americanus. Next base: position 199,588,009 of record OX387242.1, read on the forward strand.
TCACCACCGGGATCCTTCCTTGATCTTGCTTCTAGCTCCGGGAACTCCGACGTGGTCTTCCATGCAAGGTTCCCACGTCGGCTAGGGAAACCCTAGTCAACTAGCTCGACCCTCTCCTCTCCGACATGGTGTCCCTCTCTTCTCTCGCTTCTCGGCGGCCGAAGACGAAATCTTCTCCCCGTGGCTTTCGGTCGGGGGGGCTATAAATAGTCCGATTGGCGGCTAGGGCAAAGGAGAGCGAATTTGGGCCCAAAATGGGCACCGGGCCGACCGGACCCCGGGCCGGCGGCCCGGGCCCATTTAGGCCCCCCCGGCCGTGGGCTCCTTTGCTCCACGTCGGTTCCCTTTCTTCCCCGGATGTTTCCCCCTTCTGCATGTAGGTCCATGTCGTCGGTTTCTCTCCGAATTGGACTCAACTCCTTGTCTTGCAAGATTCGACGCACTTTTCGGTCGGGTCCCCGGAGTCCGTCGTCTTCTCGGATCAAGTCCCCGGCTTCTTGGAGTTAAGTTTGCTTCATTGCATGACTTGTACGGGGCTTCAAGGTCTTGTCATGAGGTGCTTGATGAACTTATCCCGAAAGTCTTGCATTCAACACTAAAACCCTGCATAAACATTAAACTCCAAAACCGACATGCACACGTGAACTTGTTATACCACGGGGGTTAGTACCAAAGGATAAGGTATAAAACTCATGCCAACACCGAAGGTAAACTCATGGCTAGGTTGACGGATTTTCACCGTCAACATCTCCCCCATGCTTAAACCTTGCTCGTCCTCGAGTAAGCCTTCGATGGATATCATCATTGCTAAACAATGTTTAAACTTTGCACTTGATCACACATGAGAAAACGTAATGCTCTCAAAATTTTAATTCATTAAAGTTCCATAATGTACTAGCCTTCATCTCTACGGAGGGTAGATTCTTGTTAAGCTTATCCCACAAGTATTAACATGCTCACAAAGTTTTAAATAGATCTCAGAATTTTTTGAAATGAAGAACGAGATAAAGAAAAAGCTAAACCAAATTCACAAATTCAAATCATCTCGTGTATTGCTCATAAACTCTCATCTCACTTGTCTCTCAAGCCTATATATTCTACTCCTTTCCCTCTCATATATATGTGGTAGGCTTTATATGGAGCTTTGGGAAAGTTTAGTCCTAACAAGATTTTATAAATGAGGTGTTGTCAAAACAAGACAAGCTTCTCATGGTCTTACCGAGACTCGTCAAAAAGGTCATTGGAAAATAATGTTAAATCAAGTAGGGGAAAGAGAAAAATACACACACTTTTAGATGAGTGGACATGTGCAAATGGCAAAGAGTGATCCCGAGGCACAAAGAAAGTCCTCGTTATCGGATTGCACATGGTTGGAAAATTGAGAATGGATCTTTTTAACTTGAAGCCTTGAATGCACTTTTAGAGAGCCGGGGAGTTTACTTTACGCACATATATTTTTTCTCTTTCTCATATTTCTCATTCTTTTCTTTCTTTCATTCATTCATTTTTTTTCTTGCCATATATTCAGTCCATGACTTTCACAACGAAGTTTTGATTTTTTTATACCTTGAAAGTCATGAGTATCACTGGATTTTTTTTTAAATATTCCCCTTTGAACTCTAAAACTGCATCATACCTACTTCCTCCCCCATGCTTAGACGTTGCTCGTCCTCGAGCAAAGAGGCGAAAAATAAGGTAGGTACCGGAAATATTTTTCCTTGGAGAGATACTTGAAATCTTCAACGTTGGCACCATCTTGCGATCTTCCTTGAATTGATGATCCATTCTCAATGATAGGTTGTGGTCAAGGAGGTAATCACAAAAAGATGATATTTGGTTTAAGGGTGGATACCCGGCGAAGTTTGTGAGATCACCGATGCGGGGATACACAATGCACAGATAAAAGGCTAGCAAAAAGATAGATACGCAAAAACGGAATGACCAGCTTCTTAGTCTCGGGCCAGAGAAATCATGGCCTGCAATAACGCACTCAAAAATAAATCTTGTACACTAAGGTTTATGCACTCAAATATATATAAGGCTTTGGATAGGTTGAGCAACACACAAGTGATATTTGTGACAAGGTTAGCAATATTTTTGAGCATAAAAGACATCTTTAATCTATTCATAACTTGAGAGCACATAAAACACTATGGGTCTTTATTTTAATCATAACCTCCGCTGAAAATTAAGCTAGTATTTAAATAAATTCAGATCTGTATTTTTAAGAGAGCACTAGCTTAAACATGCATAAATCGATTACAAAGATGAACAAAGCTGCAATTCTAATCATATATCATCATGGCACGAATTTTGTAACTTTTCCAATGATAAAATCAAGGTGGTGTCTTTATTAATGGTGACATCAAGTTGAAATACATACTGAAAATAAACAAACATGCTTGCTGAAAATTAAATAAAAACAGAAAATACTATGCAAACACACATAAGCAAAAGCTGAAAATTACAGAGAAAAAGAAAAGAAAAGAAAAGTAAAGTTCCTAAATCTTCTAGTCCTCCGCCGGTGGTTGATGTTGATGATCTTGATAATAATACCCTTGCTCATAATATGATTGGACATTTCCTCCGACGAATTGATTTGGCTCCACAAGGTGAAGGCGTCCAAGTTCAAAGGCAATATTTGCGTTGCCTTCACCAAGTTGAGCTGCGTTAGCTTGGATGGCTGCGATGTTTTGAGCGTTACTTGCAGCAAACCCTCCAATAATGGCCATGCTTTGTTGTGGTTGGGGATGATGAGCGTAGGACTCCGCGAAGTTAGCGTTGGGCACAACATAATTTTGTGGGGGTACCGGTGCACCACCCCCCCCATGCTTGCTCTTGTGGCCCTCCGTAATAACTTGGCGGAGGAGGGACCCCGCCGAATGGTTGCACATTGGGTTGTGCTCCACTCGCTCTGTGCGAGAGGATGTTCCCTCCTCTACGATTCTTCCTCTCTTGTTCTTCCTTGCGGGGACAAGTAGTCCCTCTTCCAACCAATCTTCTCTCCCTTCATTGAAAAGCCTAAGCCTCTCGTTGGGAAGGGGTAGGTTCACTATGGCCAACCGATAACCTCCTCTCTCATCTCCACTAATGTATTTGCCTTTCCGCAAATATTCAATGCCGAGAGAGGTACCTCGCAAAAGGTGGTCGGGGTTTCTTGCGATCCCCGGCCGCAAGGAAAAGGCCAACATGGAGAGGTAACACCCCGAACCAATATTACCCGCCCCCGATGTTGCTTCACAACACCAACGGTTGATCATGAGGTAAGAGGGGTCTATTGGCTGCCTGGCAATTAAAGCCGAGTATAGCCAATTCAACTCCGTGTCGGTCACCTTTGTTTCCTTCATCCTCCCCAATACCCTCTTGCACATCCAAGAGTGAAATATCCGGATAATGGGGTTGCGGATGCAATTGCGTTGTTGATGGGCTTCTCCGGAGATCATGTTCCAAAATCCCGCCAACATGCCGGTGGCACGTCAACTTTCTCCGGAGCTCCCTTGTGGAATCCAAGCAGCTCCCTAACATGCTCGTAGGGAACCTCTTGTTGGACTCCCTCCAAACAGAATGACAAGCTTTGCACCCCATCATCATCAACGATGGGTGCAATAGTCATTAAAATTTCCAAGGCGAACCCCAAATGGGTGTCCACCGATACTCCGTTGGAGAACTGCACCCATCCGAGGTGCCCTAACATATAGTATATATGTCGGTGCCAAAACCCAAGGTGTAGAGTGTCGAACTCGACGTTGGGCACAAGCCTCTTCTCAAGATTAGAAAGCATCTCCTCCTCCTCTGCTGACAAGATGATGAAGCCGTACGAAGAGTATGTCGGGGTGTAAGGAGGTGGCGCGGTTGAGCGAGTCGATCGTCGTGGTGGCGCGGCTGCTCCTCCGTGTGCCCACGAGGTTCGGTAAACCTCATGGAAGTGCTTCTTGCAGCCCTCATACCACCAAGGAGGAGAGCATCGTTCCTCCTCGGTGGTGCCGTGTCCGTCTCCATGCTCCGGGGAGACTCGGAAACCGAGTGCCTTCTTGAAGACGTGGTTGATGACGGCTTGGATGACGACGAACTCTTCTTCTTGGAGAAGAGACTTGTGGTTTTCTTCCACATGGTTGCTGCACTCTTTCTTCAACTAAGACTCCGGGTTGCAACCGGTAACTAGTCACTTAAGCTCTTTGATTCGGATGTGGACTTTGAGTGGATTAAGGATGTGGATTTTTTTTCTTGAGTCATCAAGCTTGGGAAGGTTGGCTATGTCTACGGAGGTTTTGAGCACACAAACTTGAACACACAAACAAAGGAAGGAGAGGGAAGCTTGCCTGCAGAAAACGGGAGTCGGGGGGGCTCCTTATGTAGGTGAGGCCGGCCTCGGTGCTCCTCCCCGCCTCGTCTTTCTTCTAGCACGATCATTTCACCTCTGCAACTTTCCTGCCCGCGTGCTCCACGAGTTGCACCGCCCAAACGCTCTCGTCCACTATTGGTCCTTCCACTTGATGCTTCATGTTTTGGATCATGTCCATGCTCCCTAGCTCCACTTGCTTCACATGCCACCATGAAATTCCTACAAAGTTGATGCTTGCTGCCCACCATGCTTGTCCTTAGCATGTGGAATTGGTGAAAGTTGATGAAAGGGAATCCAATGGTGCATGCATGATTACTAGATTGCCTCCATTAAGGTGTGTTTAAGGTTAAGCACTCCTCTAATTCGAAATTTAAAATATTTTTCAGAGCCATGCAAGAGCTCGAACATAATTTTAGAGAAGTTTTTAAACCAAAAAACAAATGTAAGTCGAAAATATTTTTTATTACGTCGATTTCGGCCTCACCGGTATAGTTTGCCTTCATCGGTTGAGAGCAGACTTTTTCCCGGCTTGGTCATGGGGGCATAGGTTTAGGTTCTAATTTTGGCTAAATAAGAAAGATTTTGAATAAAACAAAATTAGAATAGGCTTAGAAAAATTCTAATCCTAGAGAAACCAAGGATATAGATTTTTAAAACCAACCAAAAGTTTTGATTTCTAGGTTCACGCGAGTTCTACCACGTGCTCAAATTTTTTTATTAACACATAGATATAAGTCGTGGCTCTACTCGTGTGGTTTTAGCATGAAAAACAAGTCAACCTCAGCACCATAATGAAGGTGAAAGGTTGAGTTAAGGTTCTGAAATTATTTGGTTGAGGTTTATCGAAAAGAAAAGAATCAAACAAGCACATAGGAGGGTTCATGAAAAGGGTTTATGATAAAGCAAACATTCAATCAAGAATTATGTCTCTAATATTGTTCAACCACTTCTAAGTCTAATGTCTTTGCGTAATAAAACTCAAAAACTAAATTATTAAAAATACTCGAAAAACCTGGAATCGGGTTGTCCTCCCGGTAGCTTATTCTTGACTCGACGAAACGGGTTGCCTCCCGCCTAGTGCTTCGTTTATAGTCCATGGCTAGACTTCTTCACTTGACTACTTCGGATCAACGCTCTTTGCGGGCGTTGCAATCTTGGGTACCCACTTTGTCTTAGTCATTTTTTTTTGGTCTTCACAGGCTGGCTTTGTCCTTTGGTCTTGACGAATGCAACAACTTCCTTCTGGCTCGGCATCTCGAACTCCGGTCTTCGATTGTGATCTTCATGGTGATCCTTCATCTCTCCCGAGTGAGCTTGAGTAGCCTTCGCCGTCTTGGGACCTTGGAGTTGTCTCGGATATTCTTCTTTGTCACCATCGGGCGTCCGGCAAGTTGTCCCACTTGCGTCTCTAGCATCTTCATCACGATGAACACTTCACACTCCTTGCATGTGGATCTTGCTTCGGCGGCCTTTAGGTGTTGAGCTTCTTTCTCCATCTCCATCTTCTCCATCCTCCTCTTAAGTGAACTGATATGCCACTCAAGGAATCCGGCTCGTATGCATTCAGCTCTCGCAATCGTCATGCGGATAGTTGAGACCTTGATCTTGAACGGCCTCCCGGCGTCTTGAAGGTTTATGATAGGTAGATCAACGATGTCCGGGGTGCGTAGCGCTCCGGTGGTTGAGGTTGATCTTCCTTTGGACTTGGAGGTGGTGATTCCTTTAGAGATTTCGACGGTCCTTCGACTTCAACTTTTGAATCTAGGGTTTCCACCCCTTTAGCTTGTGTTGCATGTCACCTTTGCCTGTAAAGTTTTCCTGGATCATCCACAAAAAAGGTTTGGGTTTCTTGGAGAGGTAGCCGACCATCTCCGGTTAGGGTTAGCAATAAGCAAAGTATGCAAAAGAAACTAGAAAACAAAACAAATCTATAAAGACTAGAGTTAGACAAACTAGATTAGATGTATTTTGAGGATGATCAAAATTTAATAGATGCAAAAATAAAACAAAATCAGTACTGAAAATTACAAAAAAAAGCAATAAAAAAATCAAATCTTGATCACTTGCTCCCCGGCAACGGCGCCAGAAAAAGGGGCTTGTTGACGGTTAATAATTGTATCAAAGTTCGTTTGTGACTCGCAAGCGTACAAGTCTCCCGTCGTAGTCAAGGGACCCTTCTTCCCTCGAGTGGTGAACCCAAGGTATCGAATCCGTGGAACAAATGTGTGACGCAAGAGTTGATCTAGTAAAGCCAAGTAACTTCAATCTTTGGTAAAAGAGAAACCCTAATGCATCTAGATAAGAACACAAAACAAAGATAAATCTAATCTACTAAAGACCGGAGAAAACAAAGTAAGATTGGGTAGATAAACCGATCTAGAGGGATCGGGGTAAGCCTTTTGTTGAAGTTCCAAGCAAGAGAAGAAGTAGCAAATTGAATCTTAATAGAAGCCTCTTTAAATCGTGGTTTCCCGTCCAAATCCGAAAACATCCGCCTTTCGAGACCCCCGTTCTATCACAACGTATCCCTATTCATGCGGGGAGCTTAGGGCGAGTCAAAAGACAAGTCGAGATTCTTTCGGAAGATCCGGCGTGTACCTCTAGCCACCACGGCTACAAGAACACCCTATGTAATCTATCGTACGAATAGAATTGGAATAAGCAAAGCCGATCGAAAAACGAAATCTTCGAGGAAACACTTGATCGCTAAGAAAAGATTCAACTTGATAATTCAACTATGACAATGATACATACACAAGATCACCACCGGGATCCTTCCTTGATCTTGCTTCTAGCTCCGGAACTCCGACGTGGTCTTCCATGCAAGGTTCCCACGTCGGCTAGGGAAACCCTAGTCAACTAGCTCGACCCTCTCCTCTCCGACATGGTGTCCCTCTCTTCTCTCGCTTCTCGGCGGCCGAAGACGAAATCTTCTCCCCCGTGGCTTTCGGTCGGGGGGCTATAAATAGCCCGATTGGCGGCTAGGGCAAAGGAGAGCGAATTTGGGCCCAAAATGGGCCCGGGCCGACCGGATCGGGCCGGCCGGCCGGGCCCATTTAGGCCCGGCCCGTGGGCTCCTTTGCCCCACGTCGGTTCCCTTGCTTCTCGGATGTTTCCCCCTTCGCATGTAGGTCCATGTCGTCGGTTTCTCTCCGAATTGGACTCAACTCCTTGTCTTGCAAGATTCGGCACTTTTCCGGTCGTGTCCCCGGAGTCCGTCGTCTTCTCGGATCAAGTCCCGCTTCTTGGAGTTAAGTTTGCTTCATTGCATGACTTGTACGGGGCTTCAAGGTCTTGTCATGAGGTGCTTGATGAACTTATCCCGAAAGTCTTGCATTCAACACTAAAACCCTGCATAAACATTAAACTCCAAAACCGACATGCACACGTGAACTTGTTATACCACGGGGGTTAGTACCAAAGGATAAGGTATAAAACTCATGCCAACACCGAAGGTAAACTCATGGCTAGGTTGACGGATTTTCACCGTCAACACCCGGCCACGAACGTGGACAGCAAGAGGGGAAAAAGGGAGAGGGCGACGAGGGGATTCTTCTCCCTCACTCACCTTGGGTCGAGGCGGCGCGAGGAGAGGGCTCCACGGGCGGTGGCGGACCGGTGGTGGTGGTGCTTGGGGCGGCGGTGCTCTAGTGCTTAGGCAAGGGAAGGAGGTGGTCGTGGTGAGGTGCGGCGGCCTGGGGGGCGGCCGGCCCCTTTTATCGAGAAGCTTCAACAATGGTGGTGGGGAAAAAAATCTTGCCATTGACCCTTTTCCGGCAAGGCTTCGGCCAGAATCCGCGGTGGGGCTGTGGTGCTGTGTGATTGGATGTGTCGTGCAGGTGCTCGTGGAGGAGGAATGGGTGACACGGTCGCGTGTCCGGCGAGCTCGCCTTTAATGGCGGTCGCCGGCTCACCAGGCCGTGCTCGAGCAGCCCCCCTGCGGTGGTTCAGCCGGTGGCGTGCTGCTAGCCCGGCACGGGCCGGGGGCGGTGGGGGCGGGGGCGTGCCGCCGCCCGGCCGGCGCCGGCCGGTCAACGGCGCCAGGCGCAGGCGCAGCCGGTTGCGGGAGGAAGGAGGAAGGAGAAGGGAGAGAGAAGGGAGAAAGGAAAGAGGAAAAGAAAAGAAAGAAAAGGAAGAAAGGAGAAGAAAGAAAAGGAAGGGAGAAAAAGAAAAGAAAGGAAGGAAAGAAAAATAGGAAAAGAAAGGAAAATAGATAAGGAAAAGGTTTAGATAATTTAGGAAAATTGTTAGGAAATTAGGAGAAGGGTTTAGCGGGGTTTTCCGATTCCCGGTGTCGGCGTGATTTTCGGGACGGCGGTGATGGCGAGGCGGACCGGTCGGCGGGACTATGGCGTGCGCGGGATTCCCGGCACGGTGGTCGACCGCGGCGCTGGGAAGGCACACGTGAGTGCTGGCCCGGGTGCGGGCGGTGCCAGCGGATTCGCGGCACGCGCGCCGAGGGTGAGAGACGGTGACCAGGGTTCCGAAAGGGGGCAAATAAGCTTAGCTGGACAATTTTAAAAACACACGTGATTTATTAGGTGATTTATTAGGAGCTAAAAAACGCGGGCGTTACAAACCTACCCCACTTAAACTGAATCTCGCCCTCGAGATTCGGCTAGGTTTCGAACAGGTGGGGAAACTCCTTCTTTAATGCGTCCTCTCGTTCCCACGTGGCTTCTTCCACTCCGTGTCTGCTCCATTGGACTCTGCACACCCGTACTTCTGATGTTCTCGTCCGCTTGACCACTGTGTCCAAAATCTTGACAGGCACTTCCTGGTACCTAAGGTCTGGCTGAAGATCGATGGTTTCTACCGGTACTCGCTTTTCTTCAAGAACCTTCAAACATCTGCGTAGCTGAGAGATATGAAATACTGGGTGTATATCTGACATTTCTTCAGGTAGCTCCAACCGGTATGCTACTGCTCCGACCCTCTTTAGTACTTTATACAGTCCAATATACCGAGGGGCCAACTTTCCGTGCACTTGAAATCTCCGATTCCCTCGGGTAGGTGAAACCTTGAGGTAGGCGAAATCTCCCGGATTGAAACTTGCTTCTCGCCTCTTCTTGTCTGCGTAGCTCTTCTGTCGGGATTGAGCGGCTTTCAACTTTTCTCGGATGTCGGCTACTCGCTCTTCGACTTCTTTTATAAGTGCGGGCCCAACCAGGGCACGCTCTCCTACTTCTGACCACATCAGGGGTGTCCTACATTTCCTCCCGTATAGTGCTTCGAATGGTGACATTCCCAGACTTGCTTGGTAGCCGTTGTTGTAGGAGAATTCCGCATACGGTAGGCTTTGTTCCCAGTCTTTGCCATATGTGAGGACGCATGCTCTCAACATGTCTTCCAAAATTTGATTCACCCTTTCAGTCTGTCCGTCTGTCTGCGGGTGGTACGCTGAGCTGAAATCCAGCTTGGTACCCATGGCTTTATGCAGGCTTTTCCAGAACCTAGAGGTGAACTCGGGTCCCTCTATCCGAGACTATTCTCGCTAGGCACTCCATGCGCCTTTACTATATTCTCTATGTAGAGTTTTGCCAACTTCTCTCCACCATAAGTGGTCCGTACGGGTAGAAAGTGAGCGACTTTAGTGAGTCGGTCCACGGTCACCCATATGGAGTCATGTCCCTTCTGAGTTCTTGGCAACCCTACTACGAAATCCATACCTATCTCGTCCCATTTCCATACCGGGATTGGTAAAGGCTGCAACAGTCCTACGGGCTTCTGGTGTTCGGCTTTGATCCTCTGACAAGTGTCATAGTGGGCGACGAATCGGGCAATATCTGCTTTCATCCCATTCCACCAATACTTCTGTTTTAAGTCCATGTACATCTTGGTGGATCCTGGGTGAATGGAATATGCCGAGTTGTGTGCGTCATCCATGATGGTCTGTCGAAAATCTCCGCCTTCAGGCACGCATATCCTATTTTTGTACCACAGGGTGCCTTGGTCATCTACTCTGAAGTCAGGGGCCTTGTTCTCTCCTGTATGCTTGCGGATCTTCATCAGATCCTTATCGGTTTCTTGGGCCTTCCGGATCTTCTCCTCTAGGGTAGGCTGAACACTTAGCTGGCGGACGTAGCCTTGGGGAACAATGTGCACATTGAGTCGCACCATCTCCTCTTGCAGCTAGGCACTTTTGGGTGCTGCCTTCTCGTAGGATTTCCGGCTCAGGGCGTCTGCTACTACATTGGCCTTCCCTGGGTGGTAGTGAATCTCTAGGTTGTAGTCTTTGACTAACTCTAGCCACCTTCTTTGCCTTAGGTTCAGGTCGGGCTGGGTGAAGATGTATTTTAGACTCTTGTGGTCTGTGTAGATTTCACACTTGTTCCCAATCAGGTAGTGTCTCCAGATCTTAAGGGCATGCACTACGGCTGCAAACTCCAGATCATGGGTGGGATAATTCTGCTCATGGGGTTTGATCTGACGGGAAGCATACGCCACTACCTTCCCATCTTGCATGAGAACACATCCAACCCTTGTCGGGAGGTGTCGCAATACACGACAAAGTCCCGTTGAATGTCTGGCAGGGTCAGCACCGGGGCTGTGGTCAATCTTCTCTTCAACTCTTGGAAACTTTTCTCACAGGACTCGGTCCAGTTGAACTTCTTCTCCTTCTTGAGCAGCTCTGTCATGTGCCGGGCAATCTTGGAGAATCCTTCGATAAACCTCCGGTAGTACCCTGCTAAACCAAGGAAGCTTCTGATCTCGCTCACGTTGGTCGGTTGTTGCCAGTTGGAGACTGTTTCAACCTTCCCGGGGTCTACAGCTACTCCTTCTGCAGTCAGAATATGCCCAAGGAAAGATATTTTCTCCAGCCAAAATTCACACTTGCTGAACTTGGCGTATAGCTTGTGTGCCCTCAATTTCCCCAACACTACTCGAAGATGCTGCTCGTGTTCCTCCACGCTCTTGGAGTAAACAAGTATGTCGTCAATGAAGACTACGACAAACTTGTCCAGCACTTCCATAAACACCTTATTCATGAGGTTCATAAAGTATGCTGGTGCATTGGTTAGTCCGAAGGACATCACTGTGAACTCGTACTGCCCGTAGCGAGTGACAAAGGCAGTCTTGGGGATGTCACTTTCCCTAATCTTGAGCCGGTGGTACCCTGACCTTAGATCCACCTTCGAAAAGTACTTGGCTCCCTTCAATTGGTCAAACAGATCATCTATTCTGGGGAGAGGGTACTTGTTTTTGATAGTGACCTCGTTCAGCGAGCGATAGTCCACACACATCCTTATGCTCTTATCCTTCTTTTCCACAAAAAGCACTGGGGCTCCCCATGGTGATGAGCTCGGTCTGATGAACCCACTTCGCTGGAGTTCTGCTAGCTGCTTCTTCAATTCTGCCAACTCAGGGGCTGCCATCCTATAGGGTCTCTTGGCTATGGGAGAGGTTCCAGGGATAAGGTCGATTACGAACTCTATATCCCTGTCTGGTGGCATTCCAGGGAGTTCTTCGGGGAACACATCTAGGTATTCTCGTACTACTGGGACATCTTCTATGGACTTGGCTTCTATGTTGAAAAGCATTATGTCCGGCCTGTGTCCTCGAGTGTGGCAGGTCACTTGTATCCCGTCTGGGTTGGTTAGGTGCACTACTTTATCGGAGCAACTTATAAGGCCATGGTGTTGGCTTAACCAGTCCATCCCAAGGATCACATATATCCCTTTGGACTTCAGCACTACTAGATCTGCTAGAAACTCTACCCCACTTAAAATAATCCTTACCCGGGGGCATCCTAGTTGACACTTAATGTCACCTCCGGGCGTTCGAGTTAATAGGGGTGCTTTTAGTAGTACTGTGGGTATGCTATGCTTTTCCACAAAGCTTGAGGATATGAATGAGTGTGATGCTCCCGAATCAAATAATATGGTAGCCAAGACTGAGCTGACCAGGAACTCACCGAGCACTACGCCTTGTGCTTCCTGTGCCTCCTACACATTGATGTGGTTGACCCAGGCTCATCCATACGACTGCTGGGGCTGCCTCATCTGCTGGTTGCTGTTGTTGTTGCCGAAGTTATTGTTGCTGCGCGCCGGCATGCGGTTGGCTCCAGACACTAGTGGCCTCGGCCCGTTCACCGAGTTGGAGTAGGTGGTGGTGGTTGGCTTTTTGGCATACGGGCAGTTGGCGATGAAGTGTCCGGTTCCTCGGTAGTTGAAACACACTCGGGAGCTGTTGTTGTTGGCAGTGATCTGGCTGGTGTTATTCTGTGGGGGCTTCATGGCACTCTGGTTGTTGTAGGGCTTGAACTGGGTTCTGGGGCCTTACGAGCCCGTGGCTTGGGATTGGGTCCTGTACTGCATGGGAGCTTGGAACCTAGACATGGGGTGTCCAAAGTTTATCGGCCTCTGGGACCGCTCTTGCTGCTTGGCCTTATGCTCCATAAACTTGCGCTTGTTTTCCTTCTTTTCTTCCGCCCTTGCTCTTTCTGTGAGTATTTCCATGTTCATGAGGGTGTTGAAGTCCGGGTAGATCTGAGGGGTCAGCAGGGTCCTCAGTTCTGGAGTCAGCCCCTTCTTGAACATTTCCTGCTTCTTGGAATCTTTGTCCACTTCCTCGGGGGCATAGAGAGCCAGCTCCATGAACTGGTACGTGTACTCTTCCACGGACATGTTGCCTTGGTGGAGTTCACGGTACTCATCCGCCTTCCACTTCAGGGTGGCTTCTGGGATGTGCTAGCGGTGGAACTCCTCCACGAATTCATCCCAGGTGATGGCGGAGGGATCCTTGGCTGCTGCGCAGTAGTTTTCCCACCAGGCTAGGGCTGTCCCGGTGAGCTGGTGAGCTGCCAGGAGAACCTTGTCGCGGTCCTCACAGTTGAAGGGCTCTAGCTCCCTCAGAATGGATCTCAGCCAGTCGTCAGCATCCAAAGGATTCACCGACCCGCCAAAGGTGGGTGGCTTCATCCTGAGGAACTCTATCAGCTTCTCGTTCATGCCCAGAACTCGGGGTCTTGGGCGGTTGACGGCGTTGAAAATGGCCTCCATCAGGACGGTCTGGTTGGCCAAGACTTGTGCCAAGTCAATGGGAGGGGGTGGCGGCGGCAGGACCACGTTCTCTCCCCCGTCTTCGTCCTGGTTAACTTCCTGGTCGTGAAGATGCTCCCTCCGATCGGCATGCGATCCTTCAGCGTCCGATCGGCCGGGGCCTTGGTGGGTCCTGACGGGGCACCTGGAAACCATCTGTAAAGAAGCGGTTTTCTAAGAGATCTAGCTTTTATGTGATGTTTAAGTGGATTATATCGGATTTCTTTTTGAAAAGGCAGGGTCTACTCCTACCGGTAAGCACACAACAAGCACATAGCAAACAAGCAAGCACAAACCAGTTTTTATTACAAAACAGCGAGGAGGATACATCCCTACTACGCGGACACCCTACACGACTAAGGGTGCGACTTGGACCAGTACGGCTTCATTCCCTGGGTCAGGGTCACTGGGGTATGCTACTCGCGAGGAGAGCCATCTTCCGGGGTCGAGTGTTCTTCCAGCGAAATGAGCAGCTCGTCATCATTCTCGCCTTCGGGGTTTCCATTTTCCTGAGGCTGTGCTGCGGCTTCGGCGGTCGTCGTTGGGGGTTCGGTGACTGCTGGTGGTGCTGGCGGGACTTCGATAGTTCCTCCCCATCCTACAAGGGGTGTTCCCAGTAGGACTTGATCTTCTCCAATGGCTGGAACGGGTGTTCCGCTGTTGGTCCATTCTTGCATGCGTTGGTCCTGGATTCGCCTGAGGCTTTCCTGGGCAACGGCTTCACTGCTTATGGACCAACAGCTTGAGCCACTCGGACTTGGTGCATCCTTACTGTGACTTCCGCTTGCTCGGCCCGACTGATTTGTTCCCTCAAGTGCCTGGCTTGGTCATCGAAGAGCTTATCCAGGGAGACAAGGTAGGCGACTACGTGGTACAGCAGGTCTTCTTGGTGGCGGCGTCGTTCCAGGTTTCTCATGCGGGCCTACCAAACTGGGGTTCTGATGGCGGGAGGGAAGTACCTCATTGGTGTGGGGACGAGGTGTTCTTCGTAGATCCGGCACAGGTAGCGGAGGGCTTTTCTGAGGGCCAAAGGATAGGTGTCTCGGTGTCGAAACCCTGTGGCGGTTACGCGCCACGGCTCGATGTTGGTGTGGCGGTTGCTTCTAGCGACGGAGAGTACCACCCTACAGCGAGGAGTGTCGAGTTGCTCGTACTCTCTGCTGTAGTACCTAGGGAACTCATTGATACCGAGGCGCTCCAGGGAGTTGATAAGAAGGCGAGCAAAACCAGGCTCCTCCTGGCACACGCCTTGGGTCCATCCATCTTCCGCCATCTGAAAACAAAGGTAGAGTTGAACAGGTTGTGGTGGGGTACAAGAGGTGGATAACTTTTTTCAGTCACAAAGTTGGGGTACACTCTTCGGGGTACACTTATTGGTACTAGGACACAACTCTAGCCTAAACATCCTAGTATTATTTTTATGCTGATTCTTCCTCTAGCTGGATGAGGCGCTTCTTCAGCGGGAGGTCTTGCTCCAGTATCTCGTCCTTGGTCCGGGTCCCTTTGTCCCAGTGAGTTCCTTCGGGTTCTTCTTCATCCAAGTCAGCTTCTTCTCCTCTCCTTCTACGTTCCCTGTGGAGCTCATCCCATAGCTTTTTGTGGAACATCTCCGAACGTTCTCTTTCCCTAAGGTAGTCTCGCTCCAGGTTGCGTAGCTCAACTTCCACCATGGTTGTCTTAATCCTTTCCAGCTCTATCCTTTGCTCCGCTCTTTCCGCTCTGTCAATCTGTTGCTTTAGTTGCTGGGCTTGCTCCTGGTAAAGGTGGTCTAGGCCATTGAGGTAGATGGATAGGTGGGAAACTGCCTCTTCTAGGTCTTCTTCCTCTCGTTCTAGTCCTCTCATGCGATCAATCCACGAGCGTCCTCTTCCTCCGGAGGGTGGAAAGAATCCCATTGGAGTTCTTCGGAGGTGCTGTTTATAAACCACTCGTAGTTGTCGCAGGTCCTTCCGAGCAGCCTTGGGGTAGGTGTCGGCGAAGCGAAATCCAGTGGCGGAGACGAACCAAGGTTCTATGTCGGGGTAGAGCGTGCTTCTTCCCACGAAGATCAGCAGCTTACACCGAAGGGTGCCGTAGCGTTCGTACTCCCGGTAGACGAACTCCGGCGGATCCCTTACTCCGACGCGCTCTAAGCTGAGTAGCAGCAGGTTAGGGAGACCAGGCTGGACGGGGCAGACTCCTCCGTTCCATTCGGGGTTAGCCATCTGGAATCAGGCAAGGATCAAGGTAAGGATTTGGGAAAAGATGAGCTTAGCAAAGGAAAGGTTAGAGAGGGCCAGAGGAGGTCTCGTATCCTAGGGGTCGTGTCCTACGGCCAACCTACGGCTCTGATACCACCTGAAGCGTCCCCTCATCAGAGGTGACTAAATGTGACATAAATACCAGTCCCAGGAGGCTGGTAACACATTAATTACAACAGGTGGATCAGTCTTTTACATCACGGCGACACAGGGGGCACGGAAGTGCCAACGCTACAAGGAACAACACAAACGCTAACGACCACACTACGATAGCAAAGGCTTCCATAGCCTCCTCAGAGTACCACACCATGGAAGCTATCTGTGGAGGCCCTGGGTACACAGGAACGGTTGGGTGTAGGGCAGCGACCTACTCGACGTCTTCGGGAATGTAATCGGGATCCTCCTCTGAAAAATAGTTAGTAAAGCAAGGGTGAGCACATACGTACTCAGCAAATACAACCCCACCCACGGAGGGGCTTATAAGAAGAATCATGCATAGAGTATAACAAGGATCAGGTTAAGGTTCATTTTGCAAACTTACACATGCATGGGTTCATTTCAAAAAGGTTTTCACAAACATTTTCATAACCAAAGTGACTCAATTGTTTTTGGAAAACCATTGTAGAACTATCGGACTTCCCGTCCGTCGTAGCCCAGGCACACAGCCACACACTTCACCCGGAAAACAACTCACACCGGAAAACATCCCATCCCAAACACTAGTTTTTGTGACCATACCGTGACTCGTCCAATACCGTGGACACGGCTATTCGAATAGGTTTGACACTCTGCAGAGGTTGTACATCTTTACACACAAGTAGGGTACCGCCACACGAACACCTTAGCGTCGGCGCGGATCCTATCAAAGCCATTACCCACCTTAGTTAACACTACGAGCCATCACGGAAGCAACAAAGGGGTTATCCCACATAACCAGGGCGTACCTCACACAGAGTGTACCCCTACTCCTTGGTCTCCCGCCGCTCACCCGCACACCAGATGGCAAGTAGATTAACTAGTGGGGTTTATGCTAAGCCGTTGCCACATACAACGGTCGAGTGGTTGTACGATGATTTGGGTCAAGTGAGATGTCACGCAACCCGGTCCTTAATAGACAAGATGGACAACTCCCAACACGCTCGACCACACAAGTACGAGCTCACCCATACTCGTGACACACACGTCCATCCCGTCTACCCAGTTCTTTACTCATTTTCCAAACATATCCCATTTCCGTTTTTAAAGCACTCACACATTTTGAAAGCACTCACACATTTTTAAAGCACTCACACATTTTTAAGGCACTCATTTAGGCCAAAACAAGGTTCAATCATAGCAATCAATGGTGGCTATCCTACTAGGTTTTTGCAGTAAAACAATATGCAATTTATAAAATGGGTATAGGGTTATATTTATAAAACTAGGACCAAAGCATGCATCAAAGGATGAGATTGAACTTACAGTCTTCGAAGTCTTCGGGGAGTGCCGGTTCGGCGTTCGGGATCTCGGGCTCCTGCTCGCAGTAGTCGGCTCCGATCTCCGGCTCGGGGTACCTTCCTTCGTCTACTCCGTCGGCTATAGCGCACACACAGGCAAGCAAGCAATCAATATAAGTACACACAATTTCTCCGGCTGAGCTCGCGGAAGGTAATTAAATAAAATGGGGAAAATAAATATTATCAATGGCTTGGGTGGCGGATGGGTGGCGGTATACCCGGCACGGGCGGGGGAAAGGTTGGGCGCGATTTGGATTAAAGTTGCGCATGAAATTACGGTTTAAAAGAGGTGTTTAGGATTAATTAGGGCCGGTTAGTAATTTAGTTTAAAAGGAAAGGGCTTAAATATAATATTTAGGTAGGGTGGGGGTTTAACTAAAATAGCCTAGGGATTTGTTTGTAAAGGGGCAGGGGGTTTTTGGTGAAATTACTTTAAAGGGTAGGGGCTAAATGAAAGGAAAGGGAGAGAGAGGGAATAGTGGCAGGGGCTTTGGGGAAAAAGGAAATGGAGAGGGGGGTTTTGGCCAAAAGGCCTTCTTCCTCCTCTGGCTTGCGCCCCGTTCAGAGGCAGGGGAGGGGCTCGGGCGGCGGCGCCCCCGCCGGCCTCCCGGCCACGAACGCGGACAGCAAGAGGGGGAAAAGGGAGAGGGCGACGAGGAGATTCTTCTCCCTCACTCACCTTGGGTCGAGGCGGCGCGAGGAGAGGGCTCCACGGGCGGCGGCGGACCGGTGGTGGTGGTGCTTGGGAGCGGCGGTGCTCTAGTGCTTAGGCAAGGGAAGGGGGTGGCCGTGGTGAGGTGCGGCGGCCTGGGGGGCGGCCGGCCCCTTTTATAGGCGGTGGAAGGAGGTTCAGCCGGGGATCCTCGAGCTCGAGAAGCTTCAACAATGGTGGTGGGGAAAAAATCTTGCCGTTGACCCTTTTCCGGCAAGGCTGCGGCCGAAATCCGCGGTGGGGCTGTGGTGCTGTGTGATTGAATGTGTCGTGCAGGTGCTCGCGGAGGAGGAATGGGCGACACGGTGGCGTGTCCGGCGAGCTCGCCTTTAATGGCGGTCGTCGGCTCACCAGGCCATGCTCGGGCGCCCCCCCCCCCCCCCTGCGGCGGTTCGGCAGGTGGCATGCCGCCGCCCGGCACGGGCCGGGGGCGGTGGGGGCAGGGCGTGCCGCCGCCCGGCCGGCGGGCGGCCGCCGATCAACGGCGCCAGGCGCAGGCGCAGCCGGTTGCGGGAGGAAGGAGAAAGGAGAAGGGAGAGACAAGGAAGAAAGGAAAGAGGAAAAGAAAAGAAAGAAAAGGAAGAAAGGAGAAGAAAGAAAAGGAAGGGAGAAAAAGAAAAGAAAGGAAGGAAAGAAAAATAGGAAAACAAAGGAAAAGAGATAAGGGAAAGGTCTAGAAAATTTAGGAAAATTGTTAGGAAATTAGGGGAAGGGTTTAGCGGGGTTTTCCTATTCCCGGTGTCGGCGTGATTTTCGGGACGGCGGTGATGGCGAGGCGGACCGGCCGGCGGGACCGCGGCGTGCGCGGGATTCCCGGCACGGTGGACGACCGCGGCACCGGGAAGGCACGCGTGAGTGCTGGCCCGGGTGCGGGCGGTGCCAGCGGGATTCGCGGCATGCGCGCCGAGGGTGAGAGATGGTGACCAGGGTTCCGAAAGGGGGCAAATGAGCTCAGCTGGACAATTTTAAAAACACGCGTGATTTATTAGGTGATTTATTAGGAGCTAAAAAACGCGGGCGTTACACTAACCTTTTCAAATTCAAACCTTTTCTTATAAAAAACACCTCATATACATAATTTCAAATATTTTATGATAATTTCTGGAAGTTTCAAAGAATTTTGAACATTTTCAGGCTAGGATTTCAAATTTACAAATTTTGGCAAATTACTGTGCTAGCGGTTGAGTTATGATAACCGCCAGTGGTGTGTCTCACTGCTGGCGGATTCTTAAGATGCCCGCGAGCATAGTGTTTTCCATAATTTGCAAAATTTGAAACAGGTGCATAAATTGTTCAAATTTCATTGAAACTTCCCAAGGTATCATAAAATATTTGAATTTAGGTATAGGGGGTGTGTTTCTTGTAAAAGAAGTCTTAGTTAGAAAAGGTTAGTTCAAATAGGTTCATACACCTAATGAGTTATAGGTTGTTTAACCCTAGAGTCTCATTTGAACTAACCTTTTCAAATGCAAACCTTTTTTATGACAAAACACCTCATATACATAAATTCAAATATTCAAAACTCTCCTAAATGCATGTGGTATTTCCATAATTTCCATAATTCATGTGGTATTTCCATTTCATCAAAACTTCCAAAACTCTCCTAAATTGATTGAAAGTCTTACAACAACACTAATTATATAAAGTCGTACAAGTGATACATCAAGCCCGACTAATAAGAAGTGCAAGTTTATCCTTCAACAATTCTCCCTTCACAGTCTGTACGTAACCATGGCTTCTCTGATTTAGGAATGCTGGCTTCAATTTTTTTTATTCTCTTCTCATGATCTTTGAACAAGACTATTTCCTCGAACTGATTGTAATCCTCAACATCAATTACACCTTCTACTCCTAGAATTCTTTGTTTTCCGGAGACGGCAATGTGCTTCTTCACATTCATAGGATCAGCTATGTAGAAAACTTGTGCAACACGCTCGGCGAGTACCCATGGATCATCTTTGTAACCTACATTGGCAAGGTCTACAAGTGTCAACCCATAATTGTCATCTGTGACGCCATTCGGGTGTTTGACCCATTGGCACCGAAACACAGGGAACCTGATATTCTCTCCATAGTCAAGTTCCCATATTTCCTCTATGAACCCATAGTAAGTGATGTTGTTTCCGGATTTATCAATCGCATCTATGAGAACACCACTATTTTGATACGCGACACTCTTGTTGTCTTTTGCCTTCGTATAGTAGGTGTACCCATTAATTTCGTATGCTTTCCATGAGGTAACATTTCTTGATGGACCAGCCGCCAGCCTGGTCAACGTTGTGTCATCTATGGAATTTCCTTGAAATAGATGCCCATGTTCCTTTAACCATGATGGGAAACGACGCTTTTGCTCTTTGATGACCCAATCCTCGGTCCGACTATCGTTTTCCTCACGAATCTCATTTTCGTGTTGCACAATAAATGGCTCTACTATTGCAAGTTATTGCAGAACACTAGCATGTGCTTTCTCCAGTTGTTGGTTGTCCTCGTCAATGAATCTTTTGCTTCCAATGGTCCCTTTCCCTAACAATCTGCCTTCGTGTCGAGATTCTGGTAAACCGATGCTCTCTTATCTTTTATGTAGTCTATGCAACAATCAACACTCTCTTCTGTATGGTAGCTCTCGATCATGCTTCCCTCTGGAAATGCCTTGTTTCTCATGTATCCATTGAGAATCGACATGAACCGTTCGTACGTCCACATCTGATGAAAGTACATAGGTCCTACTTCAGTAATTTGCTCGACCATGTGGATCATTAGATGTTCCATGATATCAAAAAATGACGGAGGGAAGCACATCTCGAGCTGGGCATGAGTTTCTGACATAAACAGCTGAAGCCTTGCCAACTCTACACAATCTACCACTTTCTGCGAAATGACGTTGAAAAAGTAGCACATCCTTGTGATGACCATCTTAGGGAATACTGGTTTGACAGCTCGGATCACAATCGTGAGAAAAATAGTAATCATCACATGACAGTCATGAGAGTTACAACCAGTAAGCGTCATGTCCTTTAACGAGACCAATGATCGGATGTTGGATGAGAAACCGGTTGGCACTTTCAGCCCGCGCAAGCATTTGCAGATAGCCAACCTCTCATGTTGTGTTAAGTTGAAGCTAGCAGGTGTAAGGTACTGCTTACCATTCGGACGTGGTTGTGGATGGAGTTCTTGCCTAATTTTTAGGTCAACAAGATCCTTACGCGAATTCAGTCTGTCCTTTACCTTTCCTGTTAAGCCTAAGAATCCCATTGTGCTTTCAAACACATTTTTCTGAAGATGCATCCCATTGATGGCATGGCGCACTGTCAAATCTTCCCAGTATGGCAAGTACTTAAAAATATAGACATCATCTTGAAAGGCACGTCAATGTTTTCTGTAGTTTCAACCTCCTTCCTTCCCCCTTTTGAATTATCAGCAACATCACCTTTTGATTTCTTACCAAGTTTAAACTTGACCTTCTGACACATTTCAAATACGGTTCTACCAGTGGCCGGTAGTGGGGCAAAAGAGTCTTTCTCAATCTTTCCATCGAAATAGTCTGCCATCTTACGATACTTGTGAGTCCTTAGTAGCCGCCGTTTGTGCCCCATATACACTTCTTCGAGATCCTTTCGGTACACGGATATTGTACCATTCAAACAAACTACACAACCTGATTTTCCTTTTTTCTGACCAGACAAAGAAAATAGGGCAGGGTAATCATTAATCGTAACAAAGATAATTTCCTTAAGTGTGAATGTCTCCCTTCTGTACTCATCCCACATCTCAACCCCATGTTTCCAAAACTTCTCCATTTCTTCCATTAATGGCTCCAGGAAGACATCTATATCAATACTAGGTTTCTTCGGTCCTTGGATTAGAATGGTAAGCAAAAGGAACTTTCTCTTGTGACATAGCGAGGGGGAGGTTGTATATGGTCATCAACACTGGCCATGTGTTGTGTGTGCTGCTTCTTTCACCAAATGGATTCATACCATCTGTACTTAACGCGAACCTTATATTTCTTTTTTCTTCTCTAAACTCTTTGTGCTTGGAATCAAAGGTCCTCCACTGCCGAGCATCAGAAGGATGTCGAAGCTTCCCATCAGACTTCTCTGGGCTATCTGCGTGCCAAGTCATTAGTTTAGCGGTCTTCGGGTTCGAGAACAATCGCTTTAGACGATCCTCCACCGGCAAGTACCACATCACCAATGCAGGGACTTTACGTTGAGTAGCAGTGTAAGTACCAATACTATACTCCTCCTCAACTTGAGAATATACACTTTTCTTTCCACCCACCTTCCTCTTCGTGCCTTTAGATGCAATGACCTGTTCCACAGCAAAATTGGCATTACTTTTGTAACGATGAGCATCGCAATTTGGACACTTCTCCAGTTCTGCATAGTAACTGCGGTACAATATGCAATGGTTCCTACATGCGTATATTCGTTGCACTCGCATCTTCAATGGGTTGATAATCTTCTTTGCTTCATATGTGTTTCTTGGGACCAAGTTAGGCTTCGGGAGTAGTTTGGCCAACAAAGTAAGGAGTTCGTTAAAACTATTGTCCGACCATCCAAATTTTGCCTTCACAATCAGAAGATGGAGCATGAAACGCAACCCGGTCCACTCCTTCCCACAACCCTCATACATACGGTCCTTTGCTGCCTTCTTTAGTGTCTGAAAATTTTCTAACCCTTTAGCACTCTCTAGCAACACCTCTGGTTCAATGTGGCACAACATTTCTTCCATATCAACATCACATTCCTCGTCCACCTGTGGCGCATCTGTTTGATCATCATTTGGATCTTCACAGCCAAAAGCATCATCCATCATGACATGATCATTTTCATCCGCATCTTCATCACCCACTTCATCATACCTGGTGCCGATGTCTGCATTGTTCAAAGTACTTTTTGCTTTTCACCATGGTGGGACCAAGTTTTGTATCCTTTCACAAAACCATGCTTTATCATATGCATCTTGATGGCATTAATATTTTCCCACACAATTTTGTTGCAACAATCACAATATGAACAATGTATTTTCTTTGTCCTAGAAATTTGGGCATGCTTCTGCGCAACCTCAAGAAAGTTTGTTAACTCTGTCAAGAATGTAGACGAATTTCTCCGTATGCCATACATCCATGCTCTATGTTCCATCTTAAATAACCTACAAAAGTAATTCTATTATAAACTCTGTATGCTCTATGCTTCATTTAATATGTAAAAAATAGAAACAAAACCAAATTCGATAATTTTAATGACAAACTAATAATTTAATATGTAAACTTGCTTCTATAATTGCAAATGTAGACTTGCTATTAATGACAAGCTAATAACTTATATAATTTAATATAACTTGCTTCTATATTATGAACATTTAAATATTTTGCATTAACAAACTAATAATTTAAATCTAAATATATTTAAAAAATAAATCTCTAAATCAATATCTCTCTTCACTCCCCTCTCTCTCCTAGATAACCCTAGGTCTAGATCTAGATCTCTATCTACATAGAAATCATTAATAAAAGGAGAAAACTAAGGTTAAAATAGCACAAACTCACCTTATATAGCCACCTCCTACAAGAAAATCGAGACCAAAACCTTCCCCCCTAGATTTGGTGTTTTTGGAGCTTTTCCCGAGCTCCTCTCGGGCACAGCGCCATTGGAAGGTTGTTGAGAACAAGGGGCTGACCTATATTTATAGAAGACACAGTGTGTCCATTTATGCTGGCGGTCAGATTAAGCCACCCGCCAGCACTGTTACCTCTCCTGGCGGGCTATTAAGCCAACCGCCAGCACTGATTCCTCTCCTGGCGGTTTATTAAGCCAACCACCAGCACACTTGTCTGAATATCTTCGGTCAAAACGCGGTTTGTCTGAACTACTCACTCACTCACTCAATCACTCACTCACTCACACACACACTCGCTTCCAACCCTAGCCGCCGCCGCAAGCAGCCGCAACCAACCCTGTACCCCGCCACCGCCGCTCGTGAGCTTCGCGCGCGGGGCGCCGCCTCAGCCGCCGTCGACAAACTGTCGACCCACTCTTCAACCTCCAGTTCCTTGACCGACGTCGAGCAGCAGGTTCACCGCCATCGCATGGCGAGCAGCTCCGTCGCGCCCAACCATAGCCAATTCGTGCCTCTCCCCCTGCTGATCTGCCCGTCGTGTCGCCTCCGGTTAATTTGGTACAAGACCAAGTCAAATAGCATCATCTACAAGTGCCCGAACAACCACTTGGTTTTTTTTCATCTCATGCCCTAATTCATTTGATTAGTACTGATTCGGTTGATATAATATTAATGATTATTAGTTGATATAATATTAGTAGGATTTGTTGATTATTATTGATTTGGTTGATATAAAATTAGTGAGATTTGTTGATCATAGAATTATCCAATTTATTGATGAAAGCCACATTTGTTGTTTATTCTTTTAGGGGGACCCTAACTCATGTCAGGAAGTTTATTATGAAAATCAATACATCAACCATTTGAAAAATTTTCACCCTCATTTGCTGCCGCCAAACTATCAGTCGTTCAACAGTTTAGTTGGTGCAACGCCAGCACCAGGAGCGGCACAACCGTCTAGTGTTGTGTATCCGCCGGGCAGTGCGGGAGCCACCACAAGCAAATTCGGAATTTCGGAACAATGGAATCGATGAAGTCCGTCATTTCGATCCGAAGGTGGGATGAGTGATTTGAAGATAGCGAGTAATGAAACGAGGCTTGAACTTGCAGACCATAGAGGGCAACTTATTGACATTATGGCGGAAATTGGCTATCGGAAGAAGCGCAACAAAAATCAAGGATTCTGCATGCAGGGCACCATCATCACTGTTGTGGTCTTGATAATAGGTTTAGTGCTTGGTTGCTATATCACAGCCGGACTGTCTAAGAAATTTGAGTGAGGCAAAGTTGTGTTGATTTGTGAGTGAGGCCCCTAATGTAGTGTACTTTAATTTGTGTTGGTTTTAAGTGTGCCTTGAAACATTTGTCATCATGCATGTTGTTTATGTGAAATAAACCTTTCTAAGGTGTTGTTTGTGTTGATATTTCAGTTTGAATTTTACTTGTTGTTGCTGTCCATGCATGTTGAAATATTGGTGACTTGTATCAATTTCAAGCTATTTTCAGCTTCACTGTGTTGGCAGGTGCATATAAAAGCCGCCAGTAGTAAAGATCCCTGCTGGCGGTCGATATAAGCCACCCGCCAACAGAAATGGGACCATTTGTGCTGGCGGTTGGCTTATGTAGCCCGCCCCCACTAAACCTTCTATGCTGGCGGTCGACATAACTCGTCCGCCAGCATAAATGGTACCATTTGTGCTGGCGGGTGGCTTATGTCGCCTGCCAGCAGTGATGCTTCAATGCTGGCGTTGCTGTCCCGATGCCCCTACACCCCACTTTGTTAGCGGTTGATAGTTGCACCCGCCAGCACGCGAATTTGCCAGTGGCAGGACAAATCGTTTCTGGCCTAGTGGAGTGAAAGCTATCTGTCACATGCGTGATTTGCAGGGCACCGTCTCACGAATTTTTTCAACGTCTATTTTGCATCTGGCGACGCAGGTACCCACGCGAGCGGATTTGGTTTGTTTGTATGCTGTGTGGGGCCTGGCTTTCAGATCCACTATTTGATTTTTTTTTCTCCCGTAGTTCGCCTCGTTGTTTCCGCGTGTCCATTTCCCTTCTCGAGCTGCGGCTGCTTCGCCCATGGCGGTGATGCACGGCAGATGTAGGGTTTCGGACGCACGAGTAAGGCTCCTCCCTCTCAATCCATTCATGTCTGGTAGATCTGTTGTTTTCCCACTTCTTCCCCTTCTTCCCCACCCGCGAAACGCTCGCGCACGATGAGCATCTGCTGTTTGTCCGGTAGATTCATTTCCCCCTCCACCGTTCGGTGCTCTGGAGCTCGGCAACGAGTGGTGATTCTAGGGTTCCGATCGCTGCAGTGAGTTCCCTTCCTCTACCCTCCCTCCATCGGTTGTCTATCCATTGTTCCCTTCGCTTGAGGTCGTTGTTCCTCCCGTGTTTGGTTTTCCTGCTCGATTCTCTCTCCCCCTCCATCCTTCTGTACTGATTTCTCTACAATGTGTAGCACGTTGTTGGATTTTTCGTTCTAGGATTCGTGGCATCCTTTATTTGCTCATATCTGATCTAGTCGTTCAGGTCGTTCCAGGATTTGCACTACCGGATTCGACGGCTGTGCCGAGAGCCGGACCCACTCGGCACAGGGCTGTATGCTCTCGGCACAGCCTGTGCCGAGAGGGAGCTCTCGGCAGAGCGCTCCCGGCACCGCTGGGCCGGCACAGGCGGCTCTGCCGAGAGCCACGGGCCAAACTCTCGGCACAGCTGTGCCGAGGGCCCATTTAGCACTCGTCACAGGCCCGTCCACGACTGACGACGTGAACTGCCGGCCCCACTTCTGTGCCGAGAGCCTCACAGAAAGCTCACGGCACAGAAGAGCTCTCTGCCGAGAGCCTGTGGGCGGCTCTCGGCACAGGAGTGGTGTTAGGGGGCCGCTGGCGGAGGTGGGCCCCACCTCTTTGCCGAGAGCCTGCTGGCCGGCTCTCGGCACAGGGCTGACAAGCGGGCCCGCGTTTGGCTCCTGTGCCGAGAGCTGGGCCAGCAGGCTCTCGGCACAAAGCCTATCTGGGCTGCCAGCCAGCCCATCTGTGCCGAGAGCTAAAGCCATTGCTCTCGGCACAGAGCCCGCTTTGCCGAGAGCCTGGGCTTTGGCTCTCAGCACAGATTACTTTTTTTCCAGCAAGCTCATGGTTACCCTCATCACTTATACATCATCACAGTCAGTTAATATTCATCGCAGGCAGTTAATATTCATCACGAGCGCTTAATATTCATCACAAAAAGTTAATATTATCCATCACAAGCACATAAAACATAACCACCACGGCCACACGAAGATCCAACTCGAAGTTCAATTCACGAAGGTCCAAATGCACGTACAATTATCGAAGGTACATAGTCATCACATGGCACAGCAAGTTTGGTCGTCGAAATGCAAATAAAAGTTCAGTAGTCCAGCAACTCACTGCGGTGGCTGATGCTGTGGCCACGACCCCCACCCAGACCCCGGTGGCAGCTGTGGCACCCCAGGCCAAGAGGACGGGCCACGCGGCATCCCCCACGGAGTCTGCTGAGCTGGCGGCGACATGTCGTGTCCTGGCGACGGGCCACGCGGCATCCCCCACTGAGTCTGCGGAGCTGGCGGCGACATGTCGTGTCCCGCAGGCCCGTCATTTGATGCCGCCGACAGATTCTGCATATGATTGAAAATCAGAAATGATAATACAAGATTATGAGCATGTATACCAAGTCATTTTCAATTTCTACGTCATTCTAGGTTTCGCTAACATTATAAGTTATATACAACAATAAGAAAGAAATGAAAGTACAAGGTTTTCTAGGTCACCACGAGTAATTCTAGGTCATTCTAGTGTTTAAGCATCTATATCAAGTCGTTCTAGCTCAATACGAGAAACAAAAGAGCAAGCTAGGTTGGAAAGCAACTCACAGGAGAAAGAGCGGCTGGTCGAGGAGGTGGAGCGACCAACACCGCGGTGGTGGAGGGAGCCGCACCGTGGCGCTACCATGTGGCCAAGGTTCCCGCATGTACCGGAGCATGGTGGCCATCTCGCTCGATTTTGGGCCTCTTGCATCGCATCTAACTACCTCTCGGTAATTCACGTGCAAATCATGCGGTTGCCTCGCGACTCTTCTCGCTTGCCTCTCCCGCTCCGCCTTCTCTCGCCGCAAGTTGGGCCTACAATATTTGATCCAAAAATTAGAATACAAGGAAACATATGTAAACATCAATGAAGGACGAATAAAACGAAATAACCTCGGAAGGTAGCATTTAAGGTCTCCATAACACCGGGTCGTCGTTCTATGGGCGGGGCCGAGCTCGTGGCCCCGTCTCGAGATCGAACTCGCGAGAGAGTCGAACATCGCGCGGGACCAGGAGAGAGTCGCCAACGAAGTACCGTCCATGTTTCCTGCCTTCTCCAATCCTGACGACGGTTTCTGGATCCAGAGGCTCTCTCACCGAATCGAAGTCCGGCCCACGAACCTGCCTTTTCACCGTGGTGTTCCTTGCGATGCGGGGCTGGATTGTCGGGTTGGTGTACGCCTCGGGCAGGTCGTCGGGGTTGAAGGTGACGTCGGATGTTGCCCTGCCCTTGTGTGCCATACCATATGCCTCGAGCTCAGAGCAAGCTTGATTCTCATGTGACTTAGACTGCAGGAAAACAATCGAGAGTTAGAAAACAGTAAATTATGCAGTACTGAGAGTTAGAATAAAGAAATAGATTAACATACCCATCTACGAGCATACTCGCGGATGTTAAGGGGGCCTTGATGGTGTGGCGGTCCTGCCATCTTCAAACGTCTCTCCCGACGCTCGAGGTGTTTTGCCTCCCAATCGGGCGCAAACCACAAGTCCACAATCGCACTCCAAGCCCGAGGCATCTCGACGAGCCACCACGGAGGCACCCGCACGTCATCAAGTGGATACCATACAAGAACATAAAGGTTGGCGTATCTAATCCGAGAAGAATGAATAATAGTAATTTTCTCGCATTTACCTCCATGTATTGTTCTCGAGTGAGGCGCGAGGTTTCGGACGTCCCTTTTTTTAACTTTCTCACCATACTTAGCCTTGTAGGCAACATTTTGCGAGATACGTGACTCGTAAATCATATCCGTCACAAGCTTCCGACACGTATACATCGCACACTCGGTACCGCTCGGTCCTCATATCCCTCAAGGACTCTATAGAAATCCTGCATGTACAAGCAATGTTAATACTTGAAGGATATCCAATTAATTCAATTTATTGAGAAATACAATTTGTTGCAAGGAAGACTCACCCAAAACTCGCCAACTACCCGACGGGCCTTGTTCTGGAACGTCCTTTGTGTCGGATCAGGCAAATCGATCATGAATATGCAAAGTTTTGCATATTTCGAACCGTATCTCTTCCGAACGGGAGACACCTAACTAGGTTTCGCGACCTACGACATCTATTAACTCGATGGCGAGGAAGGGGCGTGCTCACCTAGTGACTCGATGGTGAGGCAGGGGCTGGCAGCAAGACCAGGGTCGAACGGGCCTCCGAGACAATGTGAGTGCCCTACTCCTCCTTCGACCGTGGCGACCGGTGCCTCCTTCCCCGCAAAAATAGATCAATGATGGGTGTTTAGTCAAAATTTCGGCAAAGACCTCCCCCCCGTACGGTGAGGTTTCCAAAACCTCGCAACAAAAGGCACGACACGAAGGTCGAGCTACACACGGCACGGTTCAACGGCTCGATGGCCGGACAAATCACGTGTGCTTGCCCCCAAGCTAGCCACGAGTCTCACCTAGGAGATCGACAAATCACCCCTCTTCCTCAAAAAAAGCCTCCGGTGGTCTGTGCGGCAAATCAAGGCATCTCTTCCTATAAAAATGAATTGCATTAGATGTATGAAAACAAAAATTAGAGACACGATAAATTTGCTAATTGCTAACTAGCAAGAATTCTATCTATAAATTGCACACTAAATCTTCTAGTCTTACCTTCCTTAATATTGCTAGGAAACTAAAATTTCTAATAATCGTAACTAACTTGAATTTTAAATTATAATTAAATTAATTAGCTAACCAAGACACCTAAAATTTGATAACTGAAATTTCTAACTTAAATTTTCTATCTAAATTTGAAAACTACAACTAAATTTCAATCTAAATTTCTATCCCAACTTGAATTTCAAACCTATAACTAAATTACTCACCTATTGACTGAGGAGGAGGAGGAGGCCGCGGCCTCCCCACGGCTAAGGTCGCGAGGGGGCGCGGGCCGGGGGAGGGGGGGCGGCCGGCGGACGAGCCGGCGCGGGCGGTGCCGGCGGGGTGGGGCGGGCCAAGCCGGGCGGGCGGTGCCGGCGGCGCGGGGCGGCAAGCGTGGCGCGGGCGAGGCCGGGCGAGGCGAGGGCGGGCGGAGGCGCGGGCGGGGCGGAGGCGCGGGCGGGCGAGGAGTGGCGGGGTGGGGCGCGCGCGGCGGGCGGGCGAGCTCCGGCGGCGGGGCGCGCGCGCGCGGGCGGGCGCGGTGTTGTGTGTGTTGTGTGTGTGTTGCGGGTGGGCTAAGTGTTGGGTGTGTGTTGTGTGTGTTGTGTGTGTTGTGTGGCACTGTGATGTGGGCCCCGTTCTCCATCTGTGCCGAGAGCCAGATCCATTGCTCTCGGCACAGAGGGAGGGTGGGGCCCACCTGGCAGCGCCTGTAACCATCTGTGCCGAGAGGTTTGGATCTAGCTCTCGGCACAGAGGGAGAGTGGGGCCCACATGGCAGCGCCTGTAGCTACCTGTGCCGAGAGCTTTAGATCTAGCTCTCGGCACAGAGGGAGAGCGGGGCCCACTTGGCAGCAACGCAGGACGAGAGCGAGATGGTCCAGCTCTCGTCACAGATCCTCGATGGTCCCACCTGCAGCTTCTTTGCCGAGAGCATTGCTCTCGACACAGAACTATTTATTCAAAATTATTTTAAAAAATAGCAAACGGGCACGAAAATTTTCCAAAACTCAATATGTCACCACTGATGATGTGTATTACTTATAAAAATGTTCTTGTACTCAAAGTCAATTTTGAATTTCCCTTAGATTGCAAACCTAGTGACATTAGTTTAAATTCCTAGAAACTCCCCGTGAGATGTTCGAGTTTCTAAACAACGTACGTGCCCCGGTGTTCAAAATGTTGTCAATTTTTTCTCCACTTCCTTGGATGATATCATCAGTGCTCGACAAAAGTCGTGATTTTCAAACTTTATTTGAATTTTATAAAAATTTTAAATTGTTCTAGCTCACGATGTTCAACGTCATGAGAGAGTCAAATGTCGAAAATTTAGCGTCATTTCGTGTAATTGGTCTTAAAGATGCCTCACGAACATAAATATCATTTTTTGACTAACTTTACTTAGTGATTTCATGCACCCCCAGTTCATATCGGAGCTCTACGGAGAAACTAGCTAGACTGAAATAAAATTGTTAAATACAAAATAAATATATATTTTTATGTGAAATTTGAGCATATGATTTGTAGGAGTGTGTGTTGATCCAGGAAAAACTTTGGAAACCTAAAAATGATTTTTTTTTCATATTTGCCGAGAGCTAAGACAAAGCACTTGGCACAGGACTCTTTGCCGAGAGCAATGCTCTCAGCACAGAATAATTATTTATTCAAAATTATTTTAGAAACTAGCAAACCGACACGAAAATTTTCCAAAACTCAATATGTCACCACTGATGATGTGTATTCCTATAAAAGGGTTCTTGTACTCAAAGTCAATTTTGAATTTCCCTTAGATTATTCCAAACCTATTGACATTAGTTTAAATTCCTTGAAACTCTCCGTGCGTGTTTCTAAACAACGTACGTGTCCTGGTGTTCAAAATGTTTTCAATTTTTTTCTCAACTTCCTCGGATGATATCATTAGTGCTCGACAAAAGTCTTGATTTTCAAACTTTATTTGAATTTTATACAATTCTTAAATGTTCTAGCTCACGATGTTTGTTCAACGTGATGAGAGAGTCAAATGTCGAAAATTTAGCGTCATTTCATGTAATTGGTCTTGAAGATGCCTCATGAACATGAATATCATTTTTCACTAACTTTACATCATGATTTCATGTACTTCCAGTTTCTTTCGCACTCGATCTAGCTCTCTCACTACGAGCTCGAAGAGGAAGCGTGGTTCTAAGCTCGGTGTTTCCCTGCCATTTCATGTTCAAAGAGAAGCTCCTCTCAAGGTACCGGCAGATATCTTTCCCTACTAATACAAAAATTTTTGGAATTAATTCATGTTCTCAGTTACTTTCTCATGTAAATGCAGACGAGCTTGGCTGCCTCTTTGAGGTCGACTTCGCGAGTTTTTTGGCTCATGTGGAGGAGGAGGAAGCGCGCCGCAAGAGCAAGGACGACGACTATGAGAAGGACCTAAGGAAGCTGACCGAGCAAGAGGACGGAAATCTAACGAGGATATATGGTGGTGGAAAGCCTGAAGCACGAGAAATAGATGATAGAGGAGAGGCCTAATATGGTGTTGGATGAGAGGACGAAGGAGCTCAGGCAGATGTGCTTCAAGGAGAGGTTCAAGAGGAGGCAGCTGGCCCATGCACGGCACCTAGCTAGTGAAAGATGACTGCTTGCAGATTCTTGTCTCTTGGATTTTGTTCAGCTGCAGGTTTGGTCATGTAATTGGTCTTGAAGATGCCTCATGAACATGAATATCATTTTTCACTAACTTTACATCATGATTTCATGTACTTCCAGTTTCTTTCGCACTCGATCTAGCTCTCTCACTACGAGCTCGAAGAGGAAGCGTGGTTCTAAGCTCGGTGTTTCCCTGCCATTTCATGTTCAAAGAGAAGCTCCTCTCAAGGTACCGGCAGATATCTTTCCCTACTAATACAAAAATTTTTGGAATTAATTCATGTTCTCAGTTACTTTCTCATGTAAATGCAGACGAGCTTGGCTGCCTCTTTGAGGTCGACTTCGCGAGTTCTTTTGGCTCATGTGGAGGAGGAGGAAGCGCGCCGCAAGAGCAAGGACGACGACTGTGAGAAGGACCTCAGGAAGCTGACCAAGCAAGAGGACGGAAATCTAACGAGGATGGTGGTGGAAAGCCTGAGGCACGAGAAATAGATGATAGAGAAGAGGCCTAATATGGTGTTGGATGAGAGGACGAAGGAGCTCAGGCAGATGTGCTTCAAGGAGAGGTTCAAGAGGAGGCAGCTGGCCCATGCACGGCACCTAGCTAGTGAAAGATGACTGCTTGCGCATTCTTGTCTCTTGGATTTTGTTCGGTGCGGGTTTGGTCATGTAATTGGTCTTGAAGATGCCTCATGAACATGAATATCATTTTTCACTAACTTTACATCATGATTTCATGTACTTCCAGTTTCTTTCGCACTCGATCTAGCTCTCTCACTACGAGCTCGAAGAGGAAGCGTGGTTCTAAGCTCGGTGTTTCCCTGCCATTTCATGTTCAAAGAGCAAGGACGACGACTGCGAGAAGGCACTGATCAAGCTGGAGCACGGCACTAGCAGTGTGCAGAAGGGTGCAGTTGGACATCCGAGAATTGGACCAGGGAAGAAGGCGCTGACGTTCGAGCTAGTGTCGCGGCACTTCTGCATGCCGATCAAGCAGGCGGTGCAGGAGCTCAAAGTCGGGGTCACGATGCTGAAGAAGCGGTGCAGGGAGCTCGGCATCGCGCGGTAGCCGCACCGCAAGGTGAAGAGCCTGAATACGCTTATCGACAACATCCAGGTTTCTGCTTATTCTCTCGTTGAGCATATTATCATGGAATTCAATTCGTTGGGAGTTTTTACTAGAATAAGATTTGTCTGGAAGAACTGACGAACATGGAGTGATGGAGTGCATGTCTAGTAGGACCTCGGGAAGCTGACCGAGCAAGAGGACGGAAATCTAACGAGGATGGTGGTGGAAAGCCTGAAGCACGAGAAAGAGATGATAGAGGAGAGGCCTAATATGGTGTTGGCCGAGAG
Organism: Cenchrus americanus; assembly: GCA_947561735.1. NCBI lineage: Eukaryota > Viridiplantae > Streptophyta > Magnoliopsida > Poales > Poaceae > Cenchrus > Cenchrus americanus. The sequence continues at coordinate 199,621,389 of OX387242.1, forward strand.
GACGAAGGAGCTCAGGAAGATGTGCTTCAAGGAGAGGTTCAAGAGGAGGCAGCTGATCATGGCCGATGCATGGCACCTAGCTAGTGAAAGATGACTGCTTGCAGATTCTGTTCTCTTGGATTTTGTAGCTGCAGGTTTGGTCATAGGAATTTTGTGTGATGGCAAGTGTCAACCGTCTCAAAGCTTAATTAGCAGTGGTGTGTTAAGTTGTTAACCCGTACTAATCAGTTGTAGAGTCCACTGTCTAGGCTTGTCACTAGCAGTGAGTTAACCCGGAGAGTAGAGCAAGAACCATTTTGTTACTGTATGTAACTGTCCTTGGCTCCTTTGGCCCTTGCTGACCTCCCATTTTGATGCTCTCGATTGGTGTCTGTAAAGACTTTCGTTGCCAAACTTGTTTTCTGTTAGAAGCAATTTGATGGTTTCATTTATTTAAATTCTATACAATTTTTAAATTGTTCTAGCTCACAATGTTCATCGTGATGAGAGAGTCAAATGTCGAAAATTTAGCGTCATTTCATGTAATTGGTATTGAAGATGCCTCATGAACATGAATATCATTTTTCACTAACTTTACTTCATGATTTCATGTACTTCCGAGTTTCTTTCTCACTCGATCTAGCTCTCCGACTACCGGCTCGAAGAGGAAGCGTGGTTCTAAGCTCGGTGTTTCCCCGCCATTTCATGTTCAAAGAGAAGCTCCTCTCAAGGTGCGATCACATATCGGTGTTGCTAATATCAAAAGTGCATAGGCGGTCCTTCAAATCAAAATGCATACTCGAACCCCTAGCCTTCTCACGTATAGCATTTATGTTTCTGTACTCTTGAAGTGCATATTTACAAATTTAGTTTGAAAATACATAATCTTGAAGTGTGTATTTACAAATTTATTACTTACACTATCAATAATGCAGCAATTATCACTTGGTTCCATAAACTCTTAAGATGCAGTAGCATCCTCAGAAAATACATAATCTCTTTGTTACCTTTGTATCAATAGGATAACCGTGCTTTGCCTTTGTAATGGCTCTTTGCTTTGAAGGCATTTGCACATGTGTTTTTATCGGATCTTGGGTGAAAATGACACCGAATTGCAAATCCATTCTTGATTTCTTGCAAATTTTGAGTCCATCATCAGTAGAAACGTTGGCACGTTGCGTATGTAGGGCCAAAATGAAGAAAACCTTGCCCTCGAGAAATGAGAAGGCGCCGCGGCCTTTTGAATATGCCGGCGGTACAAGAGTTGTTGCCTCCTTGGTGCCCCACCGCCCCGTGCTCGTCGCCATCTCCCCCCTCCCCCCCGCCGGGAGTACACAACTCGACGGGAGTGACTTGCCATTAATGGGATGTGATGAGGCCGGGGCAGGGCGAAACTCGGCGCCCCGTCCTTTGCTTTGTCTGCATCGCTTCAATCGAAAGAATCAGTCCATCATGTCCCTATCGCCACGACTCCATCTCTAATCTCTCTCCCTGGCACTGCAAATGCCCGGCTCCTCCGTCCCCGTTGCCCAGTGGAGCGAGCGCTGTAGCGAGCACAACGTCGCATCCTGCTTCGCGACTAGACTTTGGCCTCAACCTCATGTGTCTTGCGCGGCGCGTGCTTCCTCCCTGCTCCGTCCATGTACATAGCCCGAGGCAGGAGGCTGCTGGGACTGGGAGCATCCCTTGGCCGCTGTAGGCATCAGCCGTCGAACGCCGGCGGTCCGAGAATCCACGGCGCGCGGTCGAACGAACCGATGCGCGCCGTGCGCGTACGGCGGCCACCCAGCGAGGCAAACACAGCGTGACGAAGCTGCGACACATTGCGTTGGGAACTCGCGACACGGCCGGGCGCGCTGCACCACCTCGATTGCGCCTCTGCCACAGCTGCAACTCGAGCACTCTGGCCATTGGCCAGTCTGACACCACAGTGTCGCTGTGGAGGCAGTTCGTTTGGTTGGTGTTGATAGAGGAGAGGCCTAATATGGTGTTGGATGAGAGGACGAAGGAGCTAGCTCAGGCAGATGTGCTTCAAGGAGAGGTTCAAGAGGAGGCAGCTGATCATGGCCCATGCATGGCACCTAGCTAGTGAAAGATGACCGCTTGCGTATTCGGTCTCTTGGGTTTTGTTCGACCGTTTGCGGGTTTCGTGATGAGAGAGTCAAATTGTCGAAAATTTAGCGTCATTTCATGTAATTGGTATTGAAGATGCCTCATGAACATGAATATCATTTTTCACTAACTTTACTTCATGATTTCATGTACTTCCGCTTTCTTTCTCACTCGATCTAGCTCTCTCACTACCAGCTCGAAGAGGAAGCGTGGTTCTAAGCTCGGTGTTTCCCTGCCATTTCATGTTCAAAGAGAAGCTCCTCTCAAGGTACCGGCAGATATCTTTCCCTACTAATACAAAAATTTCTGGAATTAATTTATGTTCTCAGTTACTTTCTCATGTAAATGCAGACGTGCTTGGCTGCCTCTTTGAGGTCGACTTCGCGAATTTTTTGGCTCATGTGGAGGAGGAGGAAGCGCGCCGCAAGAGCAAGGACGACGACTGTGAGAAGGACCTCGGGAAGCTGACCGAGCAAGAGGACGGAAATCTAACGAGGATGGTGGTGGAAAGCCTGAAGCACGAGAAAGAGATGATAGAGGAGAGGCCTAATATGGTGTTGGATGAGAGGACGAAGGAGCTCAGGCAGATGTGCTTCAAGGAGAGGTTCAAGAGGAGGCAGCTGGCCCATGCACGGCACCTAGCTAGTGAAAGATGACCGCTTGCGCATTCTTGTCTCTTGGATTTTGATCGACCGCAGTTTGGTCATGTAATTGGTCTTGAAGATGCCTCATGAACATGAATATCATTTTTCACTAACTTTACATCATGATTTCATGCACCTCGAGTTCATATCGGAGCTCTACTCTACGGTGAAAAACTAGCTAGCTAGAACGAAATAAAATTATTAAATACAAAATAAATATCTATTAAATACAAACTAGCCTGTAGGGGTGTAGGTTGATGAAGAAAAGGTTTGAATGTGTGAATTTGATTTTTTTTTTTAATTCTTTGCCGAGAGCCTGTGGCAGGCACTCGGCACAGGTGCTCTGTGCCGAGAGCCAGCAGTGGGCTCTCGGCACATTTGACGGCCGGGCAAACGGCCATGACGGCCGTTACGTTGCGCCGTGAGGTGGCGGCTGCGCCGAGGGCCCGCTTCTGCAGCTCTCGGCACAGGTCCTCTGTGCCGTGAGTAGGGTCCTGTGCCGAGAGGCGGCATCGTTCCCCTCTCGGCACGCAGCTGGCTCCGTACCGCGGGTTTTTTCTGTGCCGAGAGCTGAACCCTTTGCTCTCGGCAAAGCGTCTCTGTGCCGAGAGCTTGGGATCTGGCTCTCGGCACAGAAGCGAGCTCTCGGTAGAGGCTGCGTTTCCGGTAGTGTTGGGGGCTGGCCGGTTGTCTGATTAAGTCGTTTAGAATTTGGGGTTGGGCATTCTTCACTCATCGTTTTCGATCTGATGCTAATTCGCTCCCTATCTAGGGTTTCCTGCTTACTTGATGGATTGTTAGTTTAAATTTTACATGTCTTTTTTCTATCATATTTAAATTTTACAATCATTCCATCTGTTTGGTATGTAGATTCGTCATCTTCGTGGAAAGACTTTTGTTAACAAAGATGTGCTCATGACCACGGACAATATGATCTATCTGGGTATCAAGAAAGTGTTCAGGACTGTCTGGTTCTAGCTTGGTGTGCTACAGACGGAAACAACTAGTTCATGACCACGGTTCATGCTTCGGAGAGGATGGCTAGTTCTAATCGGAATTGTGGTAGTTCCTGTGCGCAGCTTTGGATTCATCCTTTCTGTTGATTGTGATGATACGGTTCAGTATTTTTTTGTGGACATTATGTGATGGGCAGAAGACCTTCTTTGATCTTGTCAGTACCCAAGAGTTAAGCTTTATCGGTCAGTAAATGCATTTGCGTTGACTGTCATTTTTTTCATGTTACTTTTAGTTGTCTCAGTTTCATATAACTTGATTCTGTCATCCTCCAGATGAGTTCAGCTTTGTCTTGTTTTCATATTCTTTGTGTTAGTTTTGTGCAGCTGTATCTTTAGCTACATATGCACTGATGCACCTCTTGATGTGTTCAGCTGTATCAAAGGCTCATTTTTTGTGTGTTTGATAGGTCTGGGTGGTAATTTTTTCTTTTGGTTTCATTCACATCTATTGATTATGCATTTTTGGTTACCATCAATATGTATCATGCTATTATAATATGTTATAAGTGTTAATCTCGTCATTTCATTCGAGTTATTTATATGTTATATTTCGTTCTTGGTGTTATTACTCTAATTTGGTTCGTGTATTCTATCCATATAGAATATGTAAATTTTTCAGTACATGTATGTGTTTCTTCCAGCATCTTATTCTGGATTTTTTTTGTTATTTCTGTCTCAAAAGTATTTATTCTGCTTCGTGTTATTCTTTTCAGTTTTTTCTATAGACAAAATTTGGGTGAAGATTGTAATATCTTCACTTGGTTTAGTAGCTAGTTTTTTTTTGTGTAATTTGGCCTCATTGAAACAGTGCGAATGCAGCCACAAAATCACACATTTTTTTAAAGTCTATGTTATTTTGGCTTTTCTGAAAATCTGTGAGGGCCGGTCCTAAATCACACAGATTTGTAGGCCACACAAATTCGTATGAAAATCTGTGTGATTTGCTTTTTCTGAAAATCTGTGTTATGTTGTTTTTTTTTTTTGAAAATATGTGTGAGGGTTGGTCCTACGTCACACAGATTTGTAGCCGAAACAAATTCATGTGATTTCAGACCCCAAATCACACGTGTCACAGGACTTTTGAAATCACATGCGTGAGAGGTAGACAGTCCTTTTTTTAGGGGTGTGTACCTGCTCAGCGCACGCGCGAAACGCGTCGTCCGTCCTCACGTACTCTGCTGGCCCACTCGCGCACGGCGCATCGGTCATCCTCACGCGGCCCACTTCTGCAGCCTACGTTGCCGGCGCGACAAAGTGCGATTTTGTCACTGAAGTACGTTTAGTCGTGGCGCCTGTAAAATCCTTGTCTGGATAATTGGGGAAAATTAACAGGGGACATATAAAACTGATTTCACATAAGTGCAAATCATGTGCAGTAGTGGTATGGACCGTGAAAACACCATTTGCAACAATTGTCATCCTCCACAAAATATATCTATACATGTACTCTCAACTCTCAAGTCCCACGCGGCCACGCGTCCATCTAAAACACCCAAAAAATAATTAAAACCTACTCCCAAGCATCTAGCTCACTTAGAGCAACTTTAGCAGCTCCCCTTTCTCATCCTCAATACCAAAAAAATCAGTGATATAGGGGATCAGATGCTAAAAAACCTCTCCAGCAGCTTCCCTATCCCCTTCCCTCTTTTTCTCCGTGGACTAAAATCTCTCTCCATCCCCTCTATAGAGGGGATCTCTCCTCCACCCCAAAACGGTGGGACCCACTCCAAAGCCAATCGATCCCACAGAAACAGATCGAACCCCCCTCGCCGGCGGTGCCCGGGCTACGCGCGTCGTCCCACGAGTCGAAGAAGCGGGAGCCCGGCATGTCTCGCAGCCCCGCGCGGACGTCCCTGAGCACCGCCGTGTCGCGCTCGTGCGGCGTGGCGGCGGCATTCCTCGCCGCCGCGCCGCGGACCAGGCCGCTCGCGAGCCGAGCAGGATGAGCAGCGGGAGGAGGATGGGAGGCAGCGCCATGTGCGTGGCCTCGGCCTCGGGGAAGAAGACAACCGGCCGGCTTCTGTGGCCAGTGTTGGGAAGCGGGACTAGGAGCAAGAGCAAGCGAAGCGAGCAGAGCAGAGTGATCCATGATGTGGCCTGTGTGGGTGCCTGCGTGGGTGGCGCAGGAGGAGGACAAGCAAACTGGGCGATCCCACAGGAACGCCACCCCCGTGCGCTCGAGCGCGGTGGCGAGCGCCGCCGCGTGGGGCGGGTGCGCACCGCCATGCTCCCAAAGCCGATGTACACGACGGAGCCGTCCTCGGCGAACCCGTCGAGCCACGCGCACGGGTCGGCCGCGGACACGGCCGTCTCGCCGCCGCCGTTGCCCGAGGCGTCGGCTCCGGTGCCAACGGCCCCACCGCGCGTACGCGCCGGAATCCCAGGTCCGCGAGCGGCTCGCCGAGGTAGCGACCCTCGAGCCGCCGGAACGTGTTGGACACAAACGTCGAGCTCTCGAAATTCCAGAGGAAGTTTCGCTTGACGCCCTCCGAGACCTCGTCCCCTTCCTTGAGCGTCTGGTACGGTGCCGCGACACCGCCGCCACGGGTATGCCGGGGCGCTAGGGATGTCCGGGAACGGGATCGGCGGCCCGTCGTCATCCTCGTCCTCGCGCCGCGGCATCCGGCGAACGGCGAGTGCGGCACGGCGGTGCCGTTCACCGCGGATGACGAGAACGCGAACCGCGGGACGCCGAGCTCGGGCGCGAGCGGCCGCGTCCACTCGCGAAGAAGTCGGAGAGCACGACGGCCACGCGGTCCGGCCGTCGGGCCGCTCGCGGGCCCGCTTGCCGAGCGGCGCGCGGAGCCCGGCGAAGGCGACGATGAGCGCGCCGACCGCGCCGGCGGCGGCCCTTGGCGGTCTCGACGCCCGCGGGGAAGGCCGGTGGGAGGGAAACGGGAGGATGAGCGCGCGGACGGCGGCGCGCGCGCGCCGCGCGTGCGCGGCCGCAGGGGGCGCGAGGAGCGGAGTGGTGGCGGGCGTGGCGACGATGGTGAGACGGATGCCGCCGCGGACGCCGGAGGCCGGCCGGGTCGAGGAGCGGGAGCGGGATTGTGTGGCCCCGCGCCGGCACGGAACCACAAGGACGTGCGGCGGCCGCCGCGTGATGGGGCGGCCGCCGGCCGTCGTCGTCATGGCGGGCGTGGTGGCGGTGGAGCAGTGAGTGCGGCGAGCAGGCGACCGTCGTGGTGGCGGTGGTCGGTGGAGTGGATAGAATCGCAACTGCTAGAGTAGAAATTCTTATGGATATATGGCTCGGTGCTGGCTTGTAGGTGCGCGATTGGATTCGGCACGGTGAGACGGGTTGCGGCACTTGGGCGGTGGCGCGGTCACCGTGGCAGTGCGCGGCGGCGCCGTGGCGGAGGCGGCGCGGTGGGAGAGGCTGGCGGCGGGGCAGAAAGATGGAAATTTGGGGGGGAAGGACTGGAACGGTGGGACCCACAGATTGGGATGCAAAATAGGGAAACTGCTGGAGCAATTTGTGTTTTGGTGATGAAAATATTTTTACTCCACCCCCAATAGCTTCCTACAGGGGATCAAATTTACTCCATCTGCTGGAGTTGCTATGAGTTAACGCAAATGCTGCAGCACCAAGCGTGTACGATGTAGATCACCCCCACAGAATCTCTGACAGAGGACGACTGCTACAGCTATAGGTCGTCGATCATCTGCTCTCGATCTCCGTGGGCCGCCACGTCGTCTTCCTCGCGCACAGCATCGCCTCCTTGTTCTTGGACACGGTCATCCTGACCTCCCACTGCAACGACCTCACCACGCTCTGGATCTCGTCCACCGTCTCCTTGTCGTCCCGCACGATGAACTTGCCGTTCGGCCTCAGGATCCTGTCCACCTCCACCACCACCGGCATCACCTTGCACCTGCAAATGCGAACCGACAGTTAAAAGAGCACCTAGCTTGCACCGTCTTCTTATTAAGTTCAAAGATTGGATCGGAGGTAGGACTACCTGGGCTTGAGCTTGGAGAAGAGGTGGTCGGCATGGAGGAGGTCGTATGACCTCGGGTAGGTGCTGAAGGACTCGCACCAGTCGTGGTAGATCCCGAACAGCCCGCGCTCGTAGATCACCGGCAGCGTGTCCGGCGAGTCGATGGTCACCACGTTCATCACCCACACCTCCATCTCCCGCAGCGCGGCGGCGAGCCCGCCGTAGACAGCCCTCATGTCCATCACGTTCCGGATCGTCTTCCAGTCGATGCCCATTCCGGCGAGGTACGTGCTCCGCACCACCTTCCTCCAGTGCTTCAGGTCCGCCGCGAAGTCCTCCGGCCCCGGCTTCCCGTACACCCCCGTCTGGCTGCCGTCCAGCCAGTACGGCGCCTTGCCGAGCCTCTCTGGCCACGGCTCCGGCCACCGCGCCCCCCGCTCCGACGGGTCCACCGGGACGCGGTGCATGCACGCCCGCAGCTTGATGTTCCACGCCGCGTTAGGGTCGTCGGAGGGCTCGCAGAGCGGCGGCGCCTTCTCTGGCCTCTTCTCGTAGCACCCGTTGCTCACCGGCTTCCGGAAGATGGCGACGCCGACCTGGTCGTCGATGACGCTGCGCTTCGTCCTCGCCTCCATCTCCCAGCACATGGCCTTGGTGAGCTTCTCCATCTCGTCCCAGATCTCGACGTCCTCGGGGAGCTTCTGGTACACCGGCGTGGCGGACCACACGAAGACGCCGCCGGGGCGGAGCAGGCGGTTCAGCTCGAGGAGGAGCATGCCGCCGTCGATGTGCCACGGCACGCGGCACCGCGCGCAGTGCACGACGTCGAACACGCCGCTGGGGAACGGGAGCCGCTGGGTGCCCATGACGGCCGAGATCGCCGGGATCCCGCGCTCAAGCGCGAACTGCACCTGCGCCTCGTGCTCGTCCTTGGGCGCCAGCGACATGGTCAGCACGTCGCGGTCGAACAGGTACCCGCCGAAGCTCGCCACGCCGCACCCGACGTCGAGCACCACGCGGCTGTGCCGCCCCCACGCCACCGCATCCTTTGGCGCCGCCGCGGCCTGGATCAGGTCGATGTAGCGGATCGCTCCGTGCTTGAACTGCGTGCCGCCACCGGGGAACGTCAGGTGCTCGCCGGAGACCTTCACCCAGTTCTGGTGCCCCTTGTACTCGGCAAGCGCCGTGTGGGGAACGTTGTGGTACCAGATCTTGTCGCGACTGTGCGGCCACCGGATCGGGTCGCGGTACGCCGGCGGCGCCGGGACCAGGCACGTCGGCGGCTCGGCGGGGCAGTGGCGCTCACGGTGCTCGTAGTGAATGTCCGTTTTGAGCTTCTTGATGGCCGCCTCGTTGTCCAGGCACGGGATGTAGTCGGCGCCGGCGCTCGAGTTGCACAGCTTCCACTTCACGGCCGGCGTCGCCGCGCCGCTGGAGACCTTCTTATTCTTCTTGTTCCCCTTGGTCTTCTTCTCAGCGCCCGCGCGCTTCTTCTTCTCCTCGGTGGACTCCGCCGCCTGCGTCGTGAACGACCCGTTCTGCGCCGCGCGCTCCGTGAGCAGCTCTGCCTGGACGTTCGGCAGCGCCTCCCCCGTGCTTGTGGCGTCGGTGTCGGTGGTCGCCGCCGCCGCTTTGGCTACTGGCTTCACCGTCAGAGCGGCCCCTTCGACCTTGGCGCTCTCCTCCGAGATGCGCGTCTTGTTGCCGTCGTCCTTCACCAAGTCCACGCCGTCCATCTTCCCGTTCTCGTCGTCGAACGTCAGGTTCTTCGGCGTGCCGCGGCTGGACACGGCGCCCGCCGCCTGCTCGGCGCTCTCCTTAGTGTCCGTCGGCACCTGCTCGGCGTTCTGCTCCTTCGCATCGGTGGACGCCTGGTCAAGCCCGCCCGCGTCCTTACCGTCAGTCTCCGCCGCCGCCTCCTCAGCGGCGCCCTTCCCCTCTGTCTCGCCGCCGCTGCCGGGCTTGACAAGCTCCCCGCCCTCCGTCCTGCCGTTCTCGTCATCGAACGTCTGGTCTTTGGACGACGACGCTGCCTTCTCGCCGTCGCCCCTGGCGTCCTCAGCAACGGGCTTCGCGGGGTCCTCCTCGGCGGCCTCGCCACCGCCGCCACCTTCAGCGGCCGTGGTCGTCTCCGCGACGACGTTGGCGCTGTCCTGCTTAACGGTGTTGGTGGCGTCGATGGAGCTGTCCTCCTCGTTAGCGTCGGCCTTGACGACGACAGCCTTATCAGCCGAGGATATCGAGATGGCCCCCGGGACGGTCTCCGGCGAGGACACCATCCACAGTCCAATGAGGCATAGGGCCACGAACACGACGAAGAAGGTAGCCGTCGAGCAGAACGACGACCGCTGCCGTTGGTTCCGATCGAACAGGGCCATTATTCACCTCTCCCGATCACCTCATGCAAAATCAAACGTTCCGTTCTGCATTTAAATGTATTAATTCGAGAACCAAATTGAAAAATCCAGGATCACTTCAAGCAATTCACGGACATTGTTCATCGTTACCTCTCTCGGCAACAACAAGCATCCATTCATTCACGCATGCAGTGATGGTGGTCTTTGTTCTTCCATGATTCTGGAGGATTCTTCAGAGAGCAGGGGAGTGTGCATGCGCGTTTCTTAAGGGCGTAGCGGGGGTAGCAAGTTTGGACGGAGGGAAGAGAGCGTAAAGCGGGGAGGGGAGTGAGGGACAGGCGGGTTCAGCACTCCCCGGCTTTGGTGCGCTATGCATGCAGAGGCGACGACGACGACACACACCACCGGAGTCCGGAGAAGAAGATCACCACCAACCCGTTGCGCTGTTGCTTGAATTTTTTAATTTTATTTTTTACGACGGAAATAATGGGTCTGAAGAAAATTTGCAAAATTAACTCTGAAGTGGTAGGGGTGGTTTTCTCGAAAAACTGCCAATTGAGCCGGTGTTAAGATAAACCGTTGTATAAATGGCGGTAGGGGCGGTTGCCTCAAGGAGCCGGTTGAACAATCTAACGACCATTTCAAACGGTGGTAATTCCCACAACACACCCCCAAAACATCATAACCATTTCATATTTATTTGGCTGGAGATAAATTTTATACGAAAATTGTAGATCTTGATGGTAGCCACAACTTTATTGTTCAAACATTTGAAATCATTTTGACGACCAAATAGTCGATGTAATGTTCAAATCTAATGAATTGAAGAATTATGCTTGGACAACACATCTTCAAAAAAAATCATAATTATTTCATATGATCTTGGATGGAGATAGGTTTTACAAAAATTGTTGACCTCGACGAGATATGAGCATTATATCGAGTATTTCAGCACAAAGATGATTTCAAATGATAAATATTTGAACTACAAAGTTGTAGATTTTGTCGAGATCTATAGTTTTTTTATAAAAATTATTTTTATCCGAGTTCATATAAAATAGTTATGATTTTTGAAATTGTGATGGGGAATTACCACCATTTGAAACGACGGTGTATCTAAGCGCCGGTTCAACCAGTGGTTTTGCAGAAAATCACCATATGAAATGGCGGTAGGAGACAACAGTTCAGGGTAATTTTTGTATACTTTTGCTAGACCCCATTATTTTATAAAATCATACATATAAATAAAAAATTCCTTTCTTTGAGAGGAAATAAAAAATAATTTTGCTTTCTAGCTTGAACTGGGCCACGCCGCAACAAGGCCGGCCCAGGTGCGTGCCGTACGTTAGACGATTGGGTTGAATTTGATAGCTAATTCAGCGTGCAAGTTATTCCAACATCGGCAGTTATGATGCGTTTCTCTAGCAGATAAGCGCAGTCTGTAGAGGTTGTATCACTGCGTGAGACGTGAGGTCAGCAATTATCATTACTACCAGCCTCCTCCTGACGCCGCCTGCCCCCGCCACAGCTCACCAGTCCCTCCCCACCCAGGGTTCCCCGAACCGCCCCACACCAGTTCCCACGAATCAAAAAAACCGGCCGGTCCGGTAAGGATAAAAAAATATAGGCACGGTTTAGGACACCTTATCTAACCAGCCTCCTCCCGACGTCGGGCCCCGCGAGCCGCCACCTCCGCAATGTGATTACAAGATGATGCGTAATGAGAGAGAAGGGTCCCTGCCTCGGCCGAGGTGCGCGTGGCACATAGACAGGTTCGGGCCGCGAGGTGCGTAATACCCTACGTCCTGATTGGATGTGATTACAAGATGATTAAAAAAATATAGACACGGTTTAGGACACCTTATCCATCCAGCCTCCTCCCGACGTCGGGCTCCATCGCCGGCCGGCGGCGCCCCCGCCGCCCCACGAGCCGCCACCTCAGCCGATGTGCGTAATACCCTACGTCCTGTATGCTGCGTAGCTCCGGATGCATTGATTGGATGTGATTAAAAGATGATTGGATGTGATTACAAGATGATTAAAAAATGATGCGTAATGAGAGAGAAGGGTCCCTGCCTCGCCGAGATCGGTAACTCGAAGGAAGAGACACGTGGCACACAATTTAGACAGGTTCGGGCCGCGAGGTGCGTAATACCCTACGTCCTGATCGGATGTGATTACAAGATGATTAAAAAATATAGACACGGTTTAGGAAACCTTATCCATCCAGCCTCCTCCCGACGTCGGCTCCACCGCTCCACGCCGGCCGACGCCCCCGCCGCCCCGCGAGCCGCCACCTCCGCCAAGGTGCGTAATACCCTACGTACTGTATGCTGCGTAGCTCTTGATGCATTGATTGGATGTGATTACAAGATGATTGGATGTGATTACAAGATGATTAAAAAATATAGACACGGTTTAGGACACCTTATCCATCCAGCCTCCTCCCCGACATCGGGCTCCGCCGCCCGCCGGCGCGCCCCCGCCGCCCCGCGAGCCGCCACCTCCGCCGAGGTGCGTAATACCCTACGTCTTGTATGCTGCGTAGCTCTGGATGCATTAATTGGATGTGATTACAAGATGATGCGTAATGACAGAGAAGGGTCCCTGCCTCGCCGAGATCGGTAACTCGAAGGAAGAGACACGTGGCACACACAGTTTAGACAGGTTCGAGCCGCGAGGTGCGTAATACCCTACGTCCTGTATGCTGCGTAGCTCTGGATTGATTGGATGTGATTACAAGATGATGTGTAATGAGAGAGAAGGGTCCCTGCCTCGCCTCATATAGTTCAGGAGGCAGGGTTACATGTCGCTCCGCCGGGTTGGCGATAACAGCAGCCCCACCCAACCTACCAAGGGGAGTACGTGGCCTCGCCGAGATCGGTAACTCGAAGGAAGAGACACGTGGCACACAATTTAGACAGGTTCGGGCCGCGAGGTGCGTAATACTCTACGTCCTGTATGGGGGGTACGTGGCCTCGCCGAGATCCGTAACTCAAAGGAAGAGACATGTGGCACACAATTTAGACAGGTTCGGGCCGCGAGGTGCGTAATACACTACATCCTGTATGCTGTGTAGCTCTGGATTGATTGGATGCGATTACAAGATGATGCGTAATGAGAGAGAAGGGTCCTTGCCTCGCCTTATATAGTCCGGGAGGCAGGGTTACAGGTCGGTTTAGAGAGAGAGTACTAGTTGTGTACGTCTAGGAGTCCTCTACACAGTACATGGTATGTATAGCTTCATATCCGAGTACTTCTCCACCGTAGTCCTTGCCTCACGCCATCAGAAGTCGGGTAGTCCCAGGGGCCCACCGAGTAGTCGGTCCTGGCACCCACCGAGGTAGTGGGCCCAAGGAGGTCCATACGACAAGCCCCCGAGTACTTTGTAGTCGAGCAGGATAGCTTCGAGTAGTCTTGACGGCCTTGACGAGTAGTCCTCAAGCGTCCCCGAGTACTACAAGTCGAAAGTCCTCAAGAATACTTGAAGCATCCCGAGGCTGGAAGGTACTCCAGCTGATCTTTGAGTAATCCTGAAGTCTTCTCGAGTAGTGCCCAAGCGTCCTCGAGTTCTGCTCCTGAAGGTCTTCAACAATACCCGTGTTGTCTTGAAGCCGAAGTTTATATGGAAGTGCGATTGCAAAATCGCACTCCATATGGAGTAGCCCCCGAGCCTTAGGTTGAGTCGTAGACTCTGGCTGAGGGTCAATCTGAAGTTCTGGCAAGATTATAACGCAAAATCCAGAGAAAAAACCGAAGGACACGTGGCACGGAGCCTCGAGCCTTGAGTCGAGTACTTCATCTTGAATTGAAGGGTCATCTTGTATGTAGAATGTGTCCTGACTTGCTCTTGAATCTTGTCGCTACCCAGGGAATTGATTAGATGTAGCCGAGCCCCCGAGATAAGGCGCATCGACTACTGGAAGTTGAAAGGTCAGGCGCTGCCGCTGAGTCAGCCGTGTTGAAACATATCCATCCGGCCGTTCAGGAGTTGCCTGTTGACTTATAAATAGAAGCCAAAACCCTTAGGGTTTTTCACCCCACACACTTGCAGCCATTCGGAGCACATCTCGCCTAGAATCCGCCGCCAGTGCACACTGCTACCTCAGTATAGATCGTAGATCCAGACGCGCCGCCGCGGATAGCCACCACTGCAGCCCCCGAGCGAATGCGAGTAAAGACCTAGTGCACTTCGAGAATGAAGCCCTCACCATCCAAGAGCATGAAGACCACCGACGGGAAGAAGAGATCCTGGGAGGAAGCTGCTGGATCCACCGTAGGGTCAACGCCACCGGTGTCTCCCCCGCGTCCAAATCCCAATAAGGAATGGAAGAAGTCGAAGGCCAAGACTAAGGACCTGTTGGTGCTACTGAATAGTGGATTTCTCCGGGAGAAGGAGGGCGACATGTGGCGCGCCACCGCGGGAGATCCATACCCGATGGAGAAGAATCCGGATGAGATCCCGATGTTCACACGGGTTGGCTCTCCCAGCGAGCAACTTCTTCAAGGGGCTCTTGGAGTACTACGGTATTGAGTACCTCAATCTCAATCCCAACGGTATCTTCCACACCTCCATCTTCGTCCATTTTTGCGAAGCTTTCTTGGGGATCAAACCCCACTGGGTACTCTTCCGGAAGTTGTTCCGCGTGAAGCCCCAGCCGAGCGCCAATGACCCCCGAGTAGTCGGAGGGGCCGACATCCAGATGTGGGAGGATGCTGCAGAGCAATACCTGGCGTACAAGTTGATCGACTCCAACCAGGATTTGAAGTTGAAGTGGTTCTACATCACCAACCACCACCGAAGCTGCCGAAGCCCAGCGGGAAGCAGCCAAAGCACCGGCCCTGGTGGAACACCGAGCCGACGATGCAAGAGGGTATCTAGCTACCCGAACTGTTGGCGAAGATCAAGGCTTTGAGGGAAGCTGGGCCGAGGGCCGAGCATGTGGCCTTCAGCTTTATGAAGAGGAGGGTGCAGCCGCTGATGGCTCGCGACACCCTCGGCTATCAGTACACCGGCGAGGGCGACTCGTCGCGGATGCCCAGCGGCGAGATTGATGACGACGACATCATCGACAGGCTGGGCAGAATCTTTAAGGACATGCCGGCATGCACGCCCTGTCCAGTCCCGGAGTACTCCGCCGCGCGCCCACCGAACGAGGTTAGTAGCCGCACACAATGTACGAGTACTGATTATGTAGTAGTAGTCGTGCTCACCCAATGTGCTTCTTGTAGGATGACGTAGTGAAGTTTTTCTTCGAGCCGGCTTCGCCTCCTCGACTTGTCAAAATCCCAGAGGAGGGGAAGGGCAAGGCCAAAGAGCGCCGCAAAGTCGGCGAAGGGGACAACACTGTTGTCGTCGAAGACACATCGGATGAAGATGACGATGAGACGCTTCAAGAGCGGTTCCAGCTGCGGTCGAGGTTCAGCCGCCCTGGACTACCCAATGTCCCTCTCATCCAAGATCCTCCAACTAGTTTGGAGGCTAGTTTGCCTGCGCCGCCGAGGAAGCCGCGCAATGTGGCACGCAAGCGTGTGGCCAAGAAACTGAAGGTTACTGAGACTACGTCTCAAGAGGTAAGCTCCTCGAGTAGCGTAGTCGAGTACTTGTTTCTCGATGTTGTGTGTGCTGATGACAAAATTCCGTTGCTTGCAGGAGATTCCGCCTTCCGACCCCGTGGAGCAAGGGGACGAAGGCGACTGGGAGACTGTGGGGGAGCCGGCTGAGAGAGCCCACAGCCCAGCCCCCGACATGACGAGGGCCGTGCGCGGCGCGCCGCTTGGCGAGGGCGGGGCCCGAGCTAGCCGCGGCGGCCGCTGGCCGAAGAGCCGCCGACTACCGAAGCCGAAGAGGAGGCGCCTGCTGAAGCTGGACTTGTCGACATCGCCAGCATACTTGGAGCCCCAACCGTGATAGTGGTCCGGTCGAGCTTGTGAGTGAAGATCTTTCCCGAGTAGTACATGTAGTTTGGTAGTCGTACTTGGTTGACAACCAGTTGTGTACTGTGCAGGAAATCCACGGACTTGACCTGGGAGGAGGATGAACCCAGTGCGGCAGTGGCTGAAGAGGACTCCGCGCCAGCCGCTGAGGAGTCCGCTCCCCTCCCCCAAGCTGAGGCCGTGGCGCCGACCGTGGAGGCTACGTTGCCGGAGGCCAGCATTGTAGAAGGTGAGTACACTGCGCAAACGCAGTCTTCCTCAAGGAGTAGTCGTGGCCGCCGAGGGAGACTAATCCGAATGTCTTCTGTTGACAGGGGCCGAGGCTGAGGGAAGTACCATCCCTGAGGCGGTGCCCGTTGAAGGCTTGGCGCCGGAGACCCAAGGAGCTGCCGGAGCAGCCCCCGAGCCGGCGGAGGTAGCCAGCGGAGAAGCCCCCGTGATGGCCGGAGAGGAGCGCGACGATGTACTGCCAGAGTCAAACCTGGAAGTAGTCGTCCGCTCGCCGGAAATTCAAGATGCGGAGCCGATCCGTTCGGCACCAATGTCTAGAGCCGCCACGAGTAGTCGTGGTGGGATTGAACTCCTGGTGGACGACCTTGTCGACCCGGCGACAGTAGCGCATCACTTGGAGGCGATGTGCCAGGCCGAGCAGTGAATGAAGGTAAGTTGTCGGTACCCTTGGGTAGTCAATCTGCCATAAATGCTGAGTACCCGAGTAACAGTTGTTATCTCCTGCAGGATGTCGTGGAGAGATCTCGACAAAAATCTGACATGCTCCAGGGGTACGGCGACACAGTGCTCCGGGTGGAAGCATTGGAGGAACAACTCGCGAAGGCCTAGAAGCACTCCGCCATGCTCCAGTCGAAGCTTGACGGCGCCTTCGCCCAGTACCATAACGAAGTCCAGGACATGCAGGAGAAGAGCGACGAGCTGGTGCAGAAGAACAAGTCGCTCTGCAATAAGAACAAAGGTACAGTGCTGTCTTGTCGAGTACCCATTGGAGTTGTCTTGCAGTGGTCTAACCCCGCCTTGTTGGTTGCAGAGCTTGAGACCCGGGTCGAGCAACTGAGAGCTTCAGAATTCGACATGAAGAACCTCTTCTACCGGGAGAAGGAGGCCCATGAGGTACTTGAATATGATTATAAGCAGTTGTCTTACGAGTGCGATAAGCACATGGAGCTCCGAATTGCCTCGGATCGTGACCTCGTCAACTGCTACAAATCCCTGCAGAAGTTGAGCGAAGACTGCGAGAAGTTGCGGGCCCAGCTTAAAGAACTTGAAGAAGCCGCACTTCCCATTGCGAGGCTACTAGTGCCTCATCCGGGTGGGCCGAAGATAGCTCCACTGGTGGACCGGCTGAGAGAAGCTCCCAGTCGTCTGGTGACGTACGTCAAGCATTTGGCGAAGTCGATCCCAAATCAAGTCTTGGTGTACATGAAGTCATACTTCCCCAAGGCTCCGGTGGACGTAGTCGCGGGCGGGCTAGCCGCTAACTGTACTGATGATCAGTACGCGGAGCTCCTGGAGCAGATAGCACCAATTGCTGAACAAGTCACCGGGAAGCTGAACCTCCAGTAGTCCTGTAGAGTTAGCTTGTAGCAGTAACTGTGTATAAACAAATTTGTACTAAACTTGTTTAAGTATGAATGAGAAAACTTTCATAAATGAGTACTCGTTGTCGCGGGATATGTATGCGGAGTTCTCATCATGGAGTTGTCACGAGTAGTGGTTCTCGCCAATAGACCCGTTGAGGGAGACACAGTAAGTCAGTTGATAGGTAATCACTTTATTACTGAGAGAAGTACACCTGGATGGCCAGTGTCGTTTTACAAGAGTAGTCGCCAGGACCCGGAGGCCGCCTACGGCTAAGTGGTGCTAGGGCGTATAGCCGCTTACAGCGGTAGATCCGTTAGTAGCCGTATAGGCTGGATCTAGGAGGACATGGTCTCTTAGTAGACCGCTGCTGGAGTCCTTTGTCGCTCTGAACAGCCCAAGATCCGTTAGTAGCCGTTTAATGCTGGATCTTGGTGTAGAGTAGTCCAGAGACTAGTGCCTAGACCCGGAGGCCGCTTACAGCAAAGGGGTCTTGGAGTAGTCGTGCAGACTTGAGCCCCCGGCGTAGTCGAGAGACTAGGCGTAGAATCAACAGAGCTGGTCTATATTCCACGAGTTGCTGACGTCTTCACCTTCAAGCGTCTGGAGGCGGTAGGAGCCTGGTCCGGTCACCTTTGCGACTGTGAAGGGACCTTCCCAGGGTGAGCTGAGCTTGTGTAGTCCTTCCATGTTCTGGATGCGGCGGAGGACGAGGTCTCCAATGTTGAAGGAGCGTTCCTTGATGTTGCGATCATGGTAGCGTCGGATACCCTCAAGGTACCTTGCTGACTGGACAAGGGCGGCGCAGCGAGCTTCTTCGAGTCTGTCGATGTCAACTCGTCTGCTATCTTCAGATATGCCTTCGTCGTATTGCTCTACTGCTGGTGAATCCCACATGACATCTGCAGGGAGAATTGCTTCGGAGCCGTAGACCAGGAAGTATGATGATTGTCCCGTTGGCTTGGAGGGTTGAGTACGTAGCCCCCAGAGCGCATTGGGTAGTTCCTTGATCCACTTGCCTCCTTTTGAATTAGCAGCGTCGTGCAGTCGCTTTTTGAGAGCGTCGAGTACCATCCCTTTGGCGCGCTCGACTTGTCCGTTGGTCCGGGGATGGGCAACTGAGACGTATCGGACGTCGATCCCGCTGTTCTCGCATTACTCCCAGAACTGGTGATTGTTGAAGTTGGAGCCCAGGTCTGTGATGATATGGTGGGGCAGTCCGTAGCGATGCACGAGTTCATCCAAGAAGTCGAGTACTCTGTCGACCTTGGGGCAGGTGACCGGCTTGACCTCGATCCGCTTGGTGAACTTGTCGATGGCCACCAGTACTCTGTTGAATCCACCTGGCGCAGTTGGGAGAGGCCCAATCATGTCGAGCCCCCAGCAGGCGAAGGGCCAGGTTGGCGGTATGGTGACTAGCTTGTAGGCCGGGATGTGTTGTTGCTTAGCGAAGTATTGGCACCCTTGGCACCTTCTGACGAGTTCTTCGGCATCACCCAGAGCTGTGGGCCAGTAGAAAGCCCGTCGGAAGGCCTTACTGACCAGCGTGCGTAAGGACGCGTGGTTGCCGCAGACGCCTTTATGGATCTCCTCCAAGATGCCCTTGCCTTCTTCCCGAGGGACGCACTTCATGAGTACTCCATAAGATGCGCCCCGCCTATAGAGCTTGTCTCCGACTAGGACGTAGGACTTGGCGCGGCGAATGAGTTGCTCGGCCAAGTTATTGTCCGAGGGAACCTTCTACTCGCGGATGTAGTCGATGAAGGGTTGCCTCCAGTCCACGTCTATCATCATGACCTCCTGGCCAGCCGGGGGATGTGCTGGATCAGTGGTCGGTGGCGCCGACTCTGGGATGGATGGCACGTGAAGCCCGTGGACGAAGACACCCGCTGGTACTTGAGCGCGAGTAGAACCAAGCTTTGACAGGATGTCAGCTGCTACATTGTTGTCGCGGACGACGTAATGGAACTCGAGACCGTAGAACTTGTTCTCAAGCTTGCGAACTTCTAGGCATTAGGCGTCCATGTTCTCCTTGTTGCGGTCCCAGGACTTGTTGACTTGGTTGATGACCACTGCGGAGTCGCCGTAGACTAGTAGCCGCTTGATGCCCAGTGAAGCCGCGAGGTAGAGCCCGTGTAGTAGGGCTTCGTTTTCGGCTTTGTTGTTTGAGACCTTCCAAAAGATCTGCAGGACATACTTGAGTTGTTCGCCCGTTGGGGAAATCAGGAGTACCCCTACACCTGCGCCTTCAAGCTTGAGCGAGTCGTCGAAGTACATCACCCAGGGCTCTGGGCGCTCGGTTGGAGTAGGTAGCTGATTTTTCCGCCATGAAGTCGACTAGTGCCTGCGACTTGATGGCTGTTTGTGGCTTGAAGTCGATGTTGAGGGCACCGAGTTCGACTGCCCACTTCGAGATCCTTCCAGTAGCATCTTGGTTTTGCAAGATATCGCCGAGCGGGTAGTTGGTGACGACGGAGATCGAGTGCTCCTGGAAGTAGTGTTGTAGCTTCCGCGAGGTGATGAGCACTGCGTACAGTAGCTTCTGTACGGGTTGATAGCGTGCCTTGGATTCTGACAGGACCTCGCTGACGAAGTAGACTGGTCGCTGGACTGGGTAGGCGTGGCCGTCTTCCTGCCGCTCGACGATTATGGCAGTACTGACCACGTGAGTAGTCGCAGCGAGGTAGAGTAGTAGCTACTCCTTTTTGCGAGGAACCGTGAGGATTGGTGGCTTGGATAAGAAGTCCTTGAGCTGATCAAGGGCTTGGTCTACCTCTGGAGTCCACGCGAACTTCTCTTGATGCTTGAGTAGTTTGAAGAAGGGGAGCCCCCGTTCTCCAAGCTTCGAGATAAATTGTTCAGAGCCGCCATGCATCCGGTTAGCTTCTGCACGTCCTTGATGCACGTGGGAGCTTTCATGCTGGTGATGGCGGAGATCTTCTCGGGATTGGCTTCGATGTCGCAGTGGCTGATGATGAAGCCGAGTAGTTTGCCCGACGGTACACCAAAGACGCACTTGTTCGGGTTGAGCTTCCAGTGGTACTCTCGCAAGGATGCGAAAGTCTCTTCAAGATCGGTGATGAGCGTGTCAGAGTTTTTGGTCTTGACGACCACGTCATCCACATAGGCTTCAACGTTCTTATTGAGTTGCCTCTTGAAGCAGGCCTGGATAGCTCGCTGGTAGGTAGCGCCAGCGTTCTTTAACCTGAAGGACATGGTCGTGTAGCAGTACGTGCCAAACGGGGTGATGAGCACGGTCTTCTCCTGGTCTTCTTCCTTGATTGCGATCTGGTGGTACCCGGAGTAGCAGTCGAGGAAGCAGAGTAGGTCGCAGCCCGCCGTGGAGTCAATGACTTGGTCTATCCGCGGCAACCCGAAGGGGTCCTTGGGGCAGTGCTTGTTGAGGTCGGTGTAGTCGACGCACATCCTCCACTCGTTCGAGTTCTTCTTGCGGACGAGGACTGGGTTGGCGAGCCACTCAGGATGGAAGACTTCTCTGATGAAGCCAGCCGGGTGAGTAGTTTGGCGAGTTCCTTCTTGATGGCATCCCGTCTGTCATCGGTGAAGCAGTGGAGGTGTTGTTGCTTCGGGGTAGCTTTAGGGTCGACGTTGAGTGAATGCTCAATCAGATTCCTGGGCACCCTTAGCATGTCAGCTGGTTTCCACGCGAAGATGTCTCGGTTAGCCCAGAGGAAGCTGATGAGCGCGTCTTCCTATTTCGGGTCGAGGCCCGCCCCGATGGTGGTGGTCTTGCTGCTATCGCCTGTCCTGAGGTCAAACGTCTTAACTTGAACCTCCTCAGCTGGCTGAGGCTTGTTGGCTTTGTCCGACTTCTCTGGGATGTCGAGTTCGCTTGGGGCAAGCTTCTTGGATGCAGCGTAGATCTCCATCATTGCGTTGGGTACTTGATTCGTGGCTGCGAGTTCCACAGCTTTTGTGTCGCAGTCGAATGATATCTTCAAGTCCCCTTGCAATGAGAGTACACTGGCCGGACTTGGCATCTTGAGTACCAAGTACGTGTAGTGAGGTACTGCCATGAACTTGGCGATAGCTGGTCTGTTGAGGATGGCATGGTAGGAAGTTTCGAAGTCCGCGACTTTGAACTTAATGTACTCGGTGTGGTAGTTTTCCCTTGTCTCCCCGAAGGTAACTGCCAGGACCACTGAGCCTAGTGGGATAGCCGCGTTCCCGGGGATGATGCCGTAGAAGGGAGAAGTGCTCTTGGTGAGCATGTGGGTGATGTCGAGCTTCATCTTCTTCAAGGTCTTGGTGAAAAGGACATTGAGCCCGCTTCCACCGTCGATGAGGACCTTGTTGAGTTTGGAGCCCGCGACCACCGGCTTCAGGACCAGTGGGTACCGTCCTGGTTCAGAGAAGCTTGTCCATTGATCCGCGCGGGAGAAGGTAATGGGTACCTCCGACCACCAAAGAGGGGTCGGAACTGCTGGTTCAATGCTCAAGACTTCTCGTCGAGTGGCTTTCTGAGCCCGTCGGTTGGGTAGTCCACCGAAGAGGACGTTCACCGTCTTGTCGGGTTCCTAGAAGTCGTCGTTACCCTTGTCGGCCTTCTTCTTGCCTTTCTTGTCGTGAGCGTGCGGTGGCTCTGGAGTGTCCTTGAGTGCTCGCCAGAGTTGGTAGAACTTCTCGGTGGTGTGGTTGCCGTCGTGATGCCACAGGCACTTCTCTTTCAGCAAGTCTTTGAAGCCGCCGGAGGTCTTCTTCGAGTTGTCTTTCGCAGGGTGCTGGATAGCCGCGATAGTGTTGTCTGGCTTGCGCTTGCGATTGGGACCCGAGTAGTTGTTGCTGCGACCGCCTTGGTTCCCGTTGTTGTTGCTGTTGCTGCTCGTGTTCTGCTTGCTCTTGCCACGGATGGCATCGTACTTGGCGTTAGCCTTGTCTTCTTCATCAGCCCAGGAGGTGATCATGTCCTTGAGGAGGGTGATGGAGCTCGGTTGGTGACGACCGAAGTCTTCAAAGGTGCGACGGTGATAGAGACTGTCTTGGAAGAGGTCGATGACCTCCTTGTCGGAGATGTCGACTATGGTGGCGCGCTTGTCGAAGAAACACCACATGTACTTGCGAAGGGTCTCGCCTTGTTCCTGCTTCACCATTGCCAGGTCCATGCGAGTACCCGAGCGACCCATAGCGCCCGCGAAGTTGCTGGTGAACTATTCCTTAAGCTGGTCCCACTTGTCGATCGAGTACTTCTCGAGTGACTTGAGCCATGTAACCGGGGCTTGTTCGAGACAGAAAGGGAAGTAGAGGCACTTCGTGTCGTTATTGCCACCAGCGTTCTCGATAGAGAGGGCATAGCATCTAAGCCACTGCACTGGGTCCTGCTTCGCGTCGTACTTGGTGATCCCCAGAGGTTTGAATTTCTCCGGGAGAAGTAGATTGTGAAGCCGTGCAGAGAAGGCGGGGAAGCCATCGTTGTCGCCTGCCGTGGAGGACTTCTTGCGTCGTAGTTCTTCGATTTTTTGGCGGGCGTCGAAGCCGCCACGTGAAGCGCCGGAGGCGTGGCTGTTCGCGTGGCCTCAGCCGCCGCGGTCGCCTCCTCCCCCGGCTCTCCTGCCAGCCCCGTGGTTGGAGCTCCCGCCGTCGCTACCTCCGCCGCCAGGATCACGGTGAGGGATGATCTCATGGTTGCCGCCGGCGCCACCGGCGCTGTTGCCACCATGAGAGGGTCCACCGGCCGATGCCCGGGTACGGTTGGGGTTAGACGGTAGCTCCCTCGAGTACGGTTGCGATCAATGTCTACACTGCGGCTTGTGGCTTCATTGTCTTGCTGGCGGTTCCTGACGGGGGGCACTTGTGTGACCCTGTTGTTAACTCGCATGAAGTAGGCGTCCTCCGCGAGCTTGGCGGTGACTTCTCCCGCGCGCATCCCCTGAGCCTGACGTGCTATCGTAGTGATAGACATGAGGCATTACTCTGGGGTAGTGTGCACCCAACTCTCGACTTGGTCGAGGGCTTCCGCGAGGTTTCGGATGGGAAGGGACTCGCGAAGACGTCGGTGCCGTTCGTTCCGCTTTCTGTTGCGTTCACGTCGGGTGTCCCTGTTGGCGTCGATCTCGTCAGCGGGTGCGTTGGCAGACAACCCGTCTGCCGAGATATACTCGAGATATCGGTCAGGGACTGTCCCTGAGGGCCCCGGCGTCTCGTTGGTAGTCATGAAAACTTGCCGATCAGGAGAGCCGAGGCTGGAGTCACTGGTTGCCACCTCTGTTGGAGTGTGCTCCTCAGTTGGAGCTAGCGGTGTTCCCTCTTGGAAGGGAAGTGAGTCGAGGTAGGCAACGCAGCGCGAGTTCTCGTCTGTCAGGTCTGCGGGCTTGCGGTCTGGCCAGTAGACGAATCTGCCGGCGGGTGTAGATGTTATAACTAGGCTGGACGCGGGTCCTGACAGCGGTTGCTCCATCGTGTAGGTATCAGATTCGTGGTCGTCCGGGTCTGCTCCGAAGTCGAACTCGTAGGAGGAGATCGAGTAGTATCCGGAGATGGGGTTGGAGTCCGAGTCGTCCTCGGAGGCGACCTCCTTCCCAGCCCGGCGTGCGGAGAGACCCTTCGCGTGGGCCTTGCTAGCGATGCAAAGGTTGTATGGGAAGTGCTCATAGAGTGGGGAGTCCGCAACGATGGCTTGATAGCCGGCTCGCATGCGATGGCTCACGGTGACGTCGAGTTCGAGTTGGAGTCGGATCCAAGCTCGAAGTCAGTGTGCTCGTTGTAGAGCGAAATTTCACCGAATTTTCCGGCGAGATCGCCCGTGACTACTTCGGGAAGCGTCACGAGGCCAGTCTTCGGGTTGGGCGGCATGGTGAGGCGGCGCTGGAAGGATCCGGCGCCGTCAGCAGTGCAGACCCAGGAGCCGAAGACGAAGGTGTCGCCGCGGTTGAAGGCGACGGTTGGCTTGATGAAGATTGAAGCCGTCGAGTTCGCCATATGATCTTCGGCGAGATCCCCTACCCGGCGCGCCAGCTGTCGGTGTTTTAGACCGGCAACCTACCAAGGGGAGTACCCGAGGTAGATGAATGTGGCCTCGCCGAGATCGGTAACTCGAAGGAAGAGACATGTGGCACACAATTTAGACAGGTTCGGGCCGCGAGGTGCGTAATACCCTACGTCCTGTATGCTGTGTAGCTCTGGATTGATTGGATGTGATTACAAGATGATGCGTAATGAGAGAGAAGGGTCCCTGCCTCGCCTTATATAGTCCGGGAGGCAGGGTTACAGGTCGGTTTAGGGAGAGAGTGCTAGTCGTGTACGTCCAGGAGTCCTCTACAGAGTACATGGTATGTATAGCTTCCTATCCAAGTACTTCTCCACCGTAGTCCTTGCGCCTCACGCCATCAGGTACCGTGCGGCACAAGTCGGGTAGTCCCAGGGGCCCACCGAGTAGTCGGTCCTGGCACCCACCGAGGTAGTGGGCCCAGGGAGGTCCATACGACACCCTAACCCGAACCCTAAACTCGCCGGAGTAGCTCGCCGGAGTTGGAGAAGAAGGAGGTGGGGTTAAGATGGAGCTGAAGAAAAATTCGTGTGAGGAGAAGCTCCAAATCACCCAGGTGAGCTATAGCTTTTCCCTTACTGTACTATATGATTTGTAGTTGCTGATGGAGAAAACTGAAGATTTGCACACTACACGTTGTGCTTAGCTTTTTTTGTTGTTGCTTTTTCAAAGCTAATAATATGATGTGCTTTCATGTTTTCACTCTTTTGTTTCCGCTAGCATAGATGCACGTGCGACAAACACATATTAATTAAATAATAATATCTAATAATTTGATAAATCTTTAAATAAAAAAATTAAGAAGTTATTTGAAATAAACGACATTGTTATCATATCTCGACCATCATTAGGAAAATTTTTAAGGGCTACCAAATCCTTGTACCATACAAAAGGACTCCCTCCAAACGTGATTTGCTATTTTGACAACCTGTGTGGATGACAAATGGGTCCATCTGTGTCTATGAAATGTGGGGCCAGTGTCAAAATAGCAAACCATGTTTGTTTGAGTCCTATAATCACAAAATTCTCAAAAATATTAAACTTCACGATGTTACTCAGATTCAGTTTTTCCTTAAAAGTCACAGCACCGGTTATTGGAATTAGTCATGGATGTGATATAATCTATACTATAAGGAGCGAAGACAATTGAAAATTTTTCTCACACAATTCGGGCCCGCCTTACCCCTCATGCCGGACCCACCCGTCAGGTTGTATGATGACAAAAAGGTGGAACGACAATAAAAATCGCAATTTGAGGAGCGTTTCTGGAAAAAAAACTAATAATTTTGTCACCGTCATGTCACGTAGCCACCGTATACCCACCGGTTTAGGAAAAGAGTGCTTTGAGTTTTTTCCATCCGGCACACAACTCGTATTAGAGCAGGAAACAGTCGTAAGCGCTTTATTTTTTTTACGTCCAGCCCACAACTTGTACCGTACCAGGAAACCATCGTGGTAAGCTTTATTGTTTTCGCATGCAGATCGGCTCTCACTTTTTTTAACTGGGTTCACAAAATTAACAAATTCAGTTAGACACAAGACTAGAGAATTTTGTTGCCACAAATGGAAGGAGGTGTCCACCCACGGCCAGATAAGGAGGATGAGAAGAATATGGCCTGGCAATGGTGCGGCCCAACAAAGTTTTGTATAAAAACAAATTACATGTAGTAACCAATGTTATGGATACGCAATGTTGTGGTAAGGAGCGAAGACAATTGACACGTTTCATACCCAATTCAGGTCTGCCTTACCCCTCACGCCGGACCCACCCATTAAGTTGCGTGATGACTAAAAAGGTGGAACGACTATAGAAATCGTAATTTGGGGAGTGTTTCTGAAAAAAAACGTAATTCTTTTCTCACCCACGTACCCCTTACCCACCTAGGCATACCCGCTGGGCCCGCTGTGGGCTGCGTCGTCGCATCTGTTTCCCCCTTCCTTTCCCCGGTAGCACGCGCGACGTCGTCGACGGACTCGGCCGCCACCGGAGAGGTCTGTGCGCCGTTGTTACCGTTAGGCACATCCAAGCGCAGCTGAACGCGTTGCTTCTGCTGGCGTTTCCTCTGCCTGAGGACTACCCCGATCTACATGCCCAGCAGGAGGCTGACAAGGAGACCCCGGGCGGAGCACGGCAGCGGGAGTGCGCCAGATATGTAGGTGCTGGACGGATTCGTCATTCGTGCACTACCAATCTGACATCAAACAGGCTCGCGTGGCGGAATGCCGAGTTCTCCTCCATGGCAATTACCTCAAGGTCGTGGCCTCCTGCACCGGCGTCGGCGCCGCGAGCAGCTTGCAGTTGGCCCGTGACACGGGCTATCAGACCCCGTGGCGGCATCCGTGAGGCAGGGAGGCGAGAGCCTCGGAGGCGCCGAGCACGAGGGAGACGGGGGAGGCAATGCGTCTGCAGGAGGCGGCGGTGTAGTGCTCGGAGGTGGGGCAGAGGCAGCTAGGCACCTGGGGGCTGGGGTAGAGGCGCCGGCAGCAGGCGGCAGGGATGCCGACGACTACGAGGGAAGCGGAGGCAGCAGCGTCTGCAGAAGAGGATAACGAATGGGAAGGGGAGAAAAAAAGGAAATAGACTGGAAGAAAACAGGAATAAATAACAAAAATCACATTATCAATAGAGCCACACATAAAAATGTTGAAGTGCAATCAAGGGCACCAAGGGACAATTAATTGACATCTTCTCTAAGATCTAAGAAGCTAGAATAAACCGTTTTACCAAACATTTTTTCAACAAGATAAATCAAAGTTAGAAAAAACTGCTTTTCCAAGATGAGATGGAGCCAAAGTTGTGTTTTCACGAGCCAGAGATGTGACACGGGGTGTTCAAAAATAGTGGAAGGGGATTTTCAGCTAACTAGAAGATATATAATGTTTTAGCTCTTTGGGGGAGAGAACTCGGCTGGGCTCCATGAAGAAATTTCAGATATATACCACACACATCTAAATCTACTTTTCTTTAATAATATTAAAAGAGTAAAGTTTCTTTGACAAAACTGATTGCTGCTTATGATGGCTAACAAATTCTAACAGAATCTAATATATCAGATAATTAACAATCTGGTAAAGCAAACTTGACTTATTAACTACTATATCAACTGGACCGTCAATCAAGCCTCTATGTGTCCGTACGGCGAAAAAGTTCACATTGGCAGTCAGTAGTGAGTATAAATCGGACGTATTCGACTTAGAGTGGAGGCGTGTTAGAGCAACTACAACAGTTTGGCAAACCAACTTGGCATCCATATAATTTTGGCAAAACAAGAAAAATTGGCCTCCAACAGTTTGGCAAACCAACTTGGCAAAAATAGAAACTTGGCAAAACTCACCTCCCCACGCGCATATATGCGCGCGCGGATCGTGGTTGTCATCATTGTTTCCCTCTAGGTGGGAGGGTGAAAAAGAAATAAAGAATAAAGAAGGATTCCTGATGTAAGTTTTTCAAGAGGTGGAAGGGCACATACATAATTTTGTTTCTCTCAGGATTCCTGATGTAAGTTAGATCTGGATTTGGCAAGTGAATTATGCCAAACTGTTGGAGATGAATTCTTTTTTTACTTTGCATAGCTTTTTAGAAGTTGGCAAAACAAAGAATGTGCCAAGTAAATTTTGCAAACTCTTGGAGATGCTCAGCGAGCTACCTCGTGAAAAGTCACCGTACCCTATAAAAATAAGAAGTGTACTTCGAAATTAAAGATATGCATTTCGAAATGACGTGCGAGACGAGCAAAGGAAGATAATTAGTTCATGATTATTATTATTATTGAGTAATTTTAATATACATAACAGAATTAATTATTTTTTATTTTATTTTTGAAAACGCATTCTTGTATGGTATATTTTTGTTAAAAAATAAAATATGAAACAAAATTTTGTTATGTGTTTACCCCTCAAGCCGGATCTACTTGTCATATAAATTGGGAGAGTGGATAGGGTCTAGACCTATATCCATGTAGGAATCACAATTTGGAGTGTTTCCGTCAAAACCGTAATGACCACAAGCAGATGTACCCATGTGTGTACCCACCGGACTCACCAAAGTTTCCTTTCTCCTTATCGAAAAAATTCCCTTCGTCCGGCTCGCCACGACTCGGAAGGCGTGACTCAGAGCTCCTCAGCGTGGCAGCAAGCGCTCAGCCTTTCTGGCTTGGATGGATGGAGAGGGAGAGGTGGCGCCCAGGGAGGGAGGCCACGCCGCCGTTGGGGCCCAGCGCCCCGAATCGAGCATCGCCGCGCAGCCGATGCAGAGGAAGAGGGAGGAGGGCGTGGGGCCAGCACGGGGAGGGACGGCTGGTGTTGTCACCCGCAGCTCGTCGTTGCTCTGCTCTCCGCCGCTCGCCTACAACTCCTTGCTGCCGGAGGGAATAGAGAGAACAAAGAAGGGGAGGAGTAGGCCACTAGAGGTTGGAGCTCGACCAAGGCACTCGGAGACCCTCTACGCGGCGGCGAGCACTCAACCTTCCTGGCTCCGGCGAATGGAGCAGGAGAGGTGGCGGTGTGCCGATGTCGGACCCGTTGCGCCTTCCGCGGAGAAGAATCTCGGTCGCCGCGCGGTTGAGCCCGAGGCGGTCGTCCTGCCTGCGTGTCGCGCTCGATTCGGCTCGTCGGTTAGCTGATGAGCTCGTCCTACCCGACCTTGAAATCACATCAAGAAGAAGAGGATGACGATAGCTCCAAACAAGAAAAAGATGACAATGAATGGCAGTCGGAAGGATGAAAAAGAAGAGGATAAAAAATATGATGAAGAAGACTTAAGGGAGGAAGAGTTGCAGACATTATATATTCAATACAACATACATAGAGCAAAATGAAGTCTTTGTATTCTTCCCTAAAGTACGTGTCTAATTACATATACTACGCGTCACATCTTTCGCGACCAAATTGAAATGTTGAAGTTTTTAACGTGTCCTTATATAAATGAGTTAATTAATTGTAACAGATTGTTAAAGTTTGAATACATTGTGTCCTTGAAGCGGTATTTGTGAACTCTATTAAAATTAAATCTAACAACGATAGTATATTCTATAAATATAATTACTTTATTATATATATATATATATTAAAAATGTGTGCATGTCACGTGCCTACGGCTTGGTTTCGCTTGCTTCCTGACGTCAATGTGGGTAATCCTCAAATATGACAAAACATTGATGACCGAAGGGCTTTGCTCGGCCGACGGACGACACAAGTTATTACATACACATGCATGTGACAGGTGTATTTTACTCTGTATATAAATAGAGTAAACACGTGCGTGTCGCACGTGCATGTTACTAGTAGAGTAGGAAATTAGGAATTGATTGGACAGGAGGCAGCAGGAACTCAGAAGTAATTCTTTTTGAGTGTTTGGTTCGGAGACGATGCGCGATGGGTTGATCCGCCTCTGTTTTTTTAGAACGGAACCGTCCCGTTTCGTGTTTAGTTGGGTGGGATGAATCCATCTTAGTTCATGGGTGTCGGTTTATTAATAGCATCAGTTACAGTTAATCAGCCTTTTCGTTTGGCTGGTGGCTGATGGCTGGTGCTGATATGTTCTGAGAGAAAAGTACTGCTGGCTGATTGTTGGTGGCTGATTTGTTCTGAGAGAAAAGTACTGCTGGCAGGTGGCTGATAAGCCAAACGAACAGGGCGAATATACCCCATCTATCATTAAAAAGGAGACCCCGCTTACCATTTTCTACTCCATATTTTTCTTTTCTTTTTTCCCTTACCCTTGTCCTTCTTTCTTCCTGTCCGGTCCACTCATCCACGAACTGCCATCCGCCGCCTCCAAGTTCTCCGCCTCTACCCATTTGTGGCCCAGGACATGCAGCTTGGACCAGCTGGGGCTCGCCATTGCCCGCGGGATGGGCTCCCCGGCTGGCTGTCGGCCTTGCCGGGGCCGTTCCCAAGAGGCCAGGACGAGCTCCCCTGCGCAGAGGGCCGGAGGCCATGTACTTCATGCTTGGCGGTGCTGCCCCTAGGTTGGGCTCTTCGGCCGGCCGCCGTGGACATGGCCTCGATGAGGCCTCTCCTTGTGTCTATTGGCACTACCACAGAGCTTCCCCTGTCAGCCATGGAGGTCCCCACACAGAGCTTCCCCGCCCCAGTTTGCCCATAGCCTCCTCCTCTGCCGTCTTGATTTTCGAGCAAGTTAGGAGGTAGTGGAGGGGGAGGGATAGAGGAGGCGAGCTGCCACGAGCCGGAGGACACTGGTGCATGGAGGCCGTGAGAAGGCGAACCATGACGAGCGTGACGACGTCGGCGAGGAGGTAGAGGAGGCCGAGCCGCGGTGAGCCAAATAACGCTAGCATGTGGAGGCCGCCGGTGAGGAGAGGTGGAGGGGGAGGGACAGGAGGAGGAGCCGCATCACGGAAGCGGCGGCTCGCGAGCGGGGCGGCAGGTGTGCAGAGGGGAAGTTTTTTGAAGCAAACTTGGGTGGGCCCAGTGGGTATGTGCGGGCAGGTAGATGTGGCGAGGGTGACACCAGCCACTGAAAAGATGGGCCACTCTGTGAGGGCAGGTGGGTCTAAAGGTGGAACATGTTGTCCATATTCTCTCGCTCTTTATAATGTAGATAGATCAAGAAACTAACACATCCTGACCGTAGCACAAATTAATGTTGTACACTTTGATCAAAATCCGGAAGCTCTTTTTGAAATATCTGATCCTTTCTTTGTTCAAACTTCAGAAGCTTTCCAAAGTTAATTTGACCCACAAAAAGTTTAATTTTATTAGTTACTCATATGTATTATTTTTATTAAGGGATTAGATTTCACTATCATATAACCTCTTACAACAGAGATCTCGAGATAAAGTACAAATACATTGAAGTACTCCACTACATCTCTACCCTTTATCTTCCTTGCAACTGGGATTGTCCATTGCTTCAGGAAACTCCATCGTCATGAAACAACACCAGATCTGAACTCGATAACCTCAGTCCCCACCAACAGAAGACTTCACAGACGTGAAGGCCACAGAAGAGGCGATATATGCCAGCGAAAAGATGATTCCACCAAAGGTGAAAACATATCTAATCCCTCATCAAAGAGGATTATGTCAACATACCTCGATCTCTTGATGGAGAACATGATGTCTCCGAAGAGAATGACACATATCACAAAGGAGATCCGAAATGAAGTAGAAAACCAGATCAAAAACATCGAAAAGATGATCAAAATCTAACCAAATTATTGTAGAGGAAAGAAAAAATATTGAAATTTAAATCTAACAATGTAGTAGATCTAAAGGATGGACCCCATCCGTGGCCACGGTTAGAAGGCTAGCACTAGTAGGGAAGGAGGGATTAGTCCCGGTTGATAAAAGTCATAGAAACCTACGGACCAACCGAGATGAATACAGAGATACAAAAGGCCCCCCTTTAGCCTCGGGTAAAAGAACCAGGACTAAAGGGTGTCTCCGGTCGCTGCACCCTGCCTGCTCCCGCCGCAACACCCCTGCTTCTCCACCATCCCCGATAGCTTCGGCTAAGCTTATTACCATCAGAAAAGGAAGAACACACATACAATGTCAAAATGACACAAGTTCATCTCACATACATGTAACCATCACACAAAAGGAAGAACACACAATCAATTGAAACAAAAAATCTAATTCACAACCACATAGTTCGATTTCATTCTTAAATCCCCTACAACATCGACAAGAACAAATAGCTAGGATTCAGCATAAAAAATTATACAAATCTTAAACTCCATGTCAGGCCGCCGCCATATGGAGACTCGTCTCCTGGAGCCACGCCGGCCCGCCTCAGGTGAGAGGTCACCCGTGGGTCCGCACCGGCCTTGGGGCTGTCGTGTGTCACCGTGCCTCTAGTTGCTGCACCACCACCCCATTGTGTGCCCCTATGCAGGCCTTGCTGTGTGTCGTGCTGCGTCTCTAGCCGTGTCGCGCACGCCCCCCGCGCACGCCTTGCCGGGCACCCCACGAGACGTGCTGGGGGGGCCTGGCTGCCGCGCGCCCCCGCGCCACCTCTCCTCCTGCTAGCTGCCTACACCTCCTCCCTGCCCCCACGTCGGCCGCCGCGTCTCCTCCCGTCGGCTGCCTGCGCAAGCAAAAAGAGATAAGGTAAGATAGAGAAGAAGAAGAAAGAAGAGATGAGAAAAGAATATTGACTGGTGGGCGCAGGTCCGAAGAAGATAAAAGGAACGGTAAGAGGGGGAGTGCTCGGAGCTAAAGGCACCCATTTTGTCTCGGGTGAAAATACGACTCGAGACTAATTTTCACCTAGTCTCTGGTAATACCACCCGATAATAAATCGGGGTGCCAATTGTTGTTGCTAGGTAGGTGTTGGACGGGATTTTGTCTCGGGTTGTTTTTGTGCTCGAACTAAACATACCCCTTTTGTCTCGGGTGAAAATACCACCCGAGACTAATTTTCACCTCGTCACAGGTAATACCACTCAGGGATAAATCCTGGTGCCAATTTGGTGCCAATTGTCCGAATTTAGCGTAACCAAAAATTAAAATCCTAAACACACGTGTTGTGTGCCAATGTCTTCAGGTACGCCAGCCTCAAATCATATCTTATATCAAAGGTTATTGCTGACCGCGAGTCTCACACGGTGCTACGGTTGATTCATTGTCGCTTATCAGGTAGAGAAACTGCTCCTGAACTGCCGATGCGGGATTAACTAAAGTTCTTACTGAATTGGCCTCGCGAATCGCGATGCCCACGCCCGACATGAGGTAGTGGGCCGGGCTAGCAAGGCCCTGGAGATCACCATAACAGGCTAGCGGTTATCGGGCCAGAATCTGGTATGTCCGGAATAGTATGATCGGTTACCGACAGGTAGGACCGGTTAATTCGGTAGGACCGGTTCCGGTTAAAAAAACCCTGCTCATGCCACTAAGGGCTAGTTCGTTTCCATGGGATTGGATCCGGCCGGAACTGATAAAATATAACAAGAAAATCATGATAGCTGCTATAAGGGATCCGGATTTATTCCGGGTTGGAAACCAATTTACTCGTGTAATGAACATCAAGAGACTCGGAATTAATCCACTAGTCAAGAGGTGTGGAATCAATCCGGCTCTTTGGTTCCTTGTTATGCTTATCATGATGAGTAAATTAGTTCTCGGACCGGAATAAATCCAGGTCTCTATATTATCTATATTGATTTTTCTATAGTATTTGTCATTTCCGTTCGGATTGAATCCCGTGGATACGAACTAGCCCTAAGTCGAGCTTCGCCACCTCGATTTGAGCTCCGTGCCGCTGAATTGAGCGTCATGGACTAGTATGTCGCGGTTCCCCACCATTTCCTCCCCTCCACCTCCCAAACCCTGCCGCTGGAGGACATGGCCACCCTTTGAGCTCATTGCTCGCCTTCTCCTTCCACGTCACCCTCCCCTTCCTTTACAAGATCGTCAGTACCATCCTCTTCTGTGATGTCTCCATATGTGTTGTCCTCATCGTTAGCCCTGTTGATGTCTTTCTTGCCAAGCCCTGCTTATAAACAACGGTGTAGTGGCGATGGGAAGGGAGGAGTAAACGCGAGGGAAAGAGGACATGACTAGAGGGATGGGGTGCAGCGGAGAAAACGATAGGGTATGTATATTCACCGCTACCAAATACAGGATCATCTTATCACTTTGTGTAGCCAACCAAACACTAAGATAGCAAATCAGGCTATCCTTAGGTTTAGTCGGTAAAATTAGCGTGGGCTAGAGTTAGCCTGGCTACGAACTAATGCAGCATACTAATCACTCCCTACGGAACATGTGAAAACAATAGGTGTAACAAAAAAAATTAGGGATATGCTAGCGCTAGACGTTCGGACGAAAATCTCCATCGGACGCTCCTGTGGCAATCTGCGATTGGACGCTACCCAACCTACCCACTTGTGCTCCTTCCTCCCATCGCAGCCAGGACCCTCCTCCCACGTGATCATGTCGCAACACCCAACTTTACCTGTTATCTGACATGTTACTCCATGAGTAGCGAGCCTGCACATGAGAGGGGACGGAAGCAAATGGGAAAAATACCAAGGAACACAAAAAAGTATGTTTGCGATATTGGAAAATATGTTCCCAACACTAAAAAATACTGCATGAAAAACATGGAACATGGGAACTTACTCATGGAGCATCCAAAAAGTGACATATTCAGGCATCAACAAAACCCTATTGCAACAATGAAAAATAACCACCACAACATCTTATAGTCTCATTGACACAGGAAACTGAATCATATTACAACATCATTTTTCTAAAATCATCACATATGCAACATCAGAAATAGATAGCTGCAACATCACAAAATGAAATGTGAATCATTTTTTCATTGATACAAAAATTCCTAAATTCTAGTTGCAACATGTTGACGGATAAAAGACGTATCCCTCTACGATCCGCAAGCGTACGGACCCCACACCTTTTTCACCACGGGATTCCCAAGGTTCTTATCAATCCGCGGAGCAAGGGGATTACAATCGTTCAATCTACCTTCACACTCTAGCTACTCAAACCCTAACTACGATTAAACTAGAAAACAACTAAACTACACTAGAGAGAATGATCAAGATATCAAGATAAAAGACACTCACCCATGGGTCTACGATACTAGAGCATGCAATCGCTTAAAGACATGAAAACCAATCCAATCTATCGGGGTTGTGACCACGGTTTCACCCTTTCCCTCCTCTCGTACTGTCACTACGCGAAGGTATTCATGACTAGACCTATGATGGACACGGCATATTGAATGGATCCAAGGAAGCATTGGAGCTCTTACTCCCTTTACGGCATGGTAGCTAACCTTAAGCATTAAAGTATATTCAACACAAGATGATAGATAGATAATCCGACAAAGTACGATTACATCTCAAGATCGATTACAACCCATGGACGAATAAGGAGATTACCCCATCAAGGTGCTAGACATAGCACCGTCGATCATAGTTTCCCTTCCGACAGTGTCTTCCTTCTTCTACACTTGTGGGTGCTTCCTTCGAGGTAGTTGATCTCCCTGTGGAGATCTCCCTCCTCTCTCTCTAGCTTGTGGATGGTCTCCTGGTGCGAATGGCTCTCTCCCTGTCGAATGGCGGCGCCTCCAAGGTTTTAGGGTTGAAGATCCTTCGGGTGCAAGGAAAGGGGGGCCGAACCGACCACCGGAGTGGGCTGGGCCAGCCGGCCTGGGCCGACCGGTCCAGGCCCATCTCGGCCTAGTTTGGTCGCCCCTTCGCTCCCGTGGGTCCTCAGGTGATTATGCACTTTGCCCCCTCCACTTGCATGATTTTGACGATGTCATCCTCGCGTCCAAGATGGAGGTTCTCCGCACATGAAGTTCGGTCTTTTACGCTTCAATCCCCGGGGGTGTTCCTTCGTAGCACTTCGGTCCTTGCCACCATTGGAAGTGATTTCATCAAGCTCATGAACACGAACAAGACTCCGTAAA
The DNA here is from genome assembly GCA_947561735.1 of Cenchrus americanus. Taxonomy (NCBI): domain Eukaryota; kingdom Viridiplantae; phylum Streptophyta; class Magnoliopsida; order Poales; family Poaceae; genus Cenchrus; species Cenchrus americanus. The sequence goes on from OX387242.1 coordinate 199,657,381, forward strand.
TGCTCCTTTGAACTTGTTGCGAATCCGTCCTTTATGTCCATGTTTTCCTACATAAACATAACACTTCCAAATGCATGCATATAGATGAACTTGTTATATGATTAGTGTGCCTAGTGGTGGGTTAGTTCCATAATCAAATCCAAACCAAAGTGTAATGAACATGCTTGGTGTACCAAAATACACCGTCAACATCTCCCCCACGCTTAGCTCTTGCTCGTCCTTGAGCAAGTACTCGTAAGAGAACTTCGTCCAAAGTGTTGTAATCATGTACCGCTAATCCTTCTTCACAAGTTAGTCAATCCTTTCATCTTTAATACATAAACATAAAGTAATGATCATCAAACATAAACATGGGTGTTTAGAATCTTTACCACGTCAAGATTTACCCCACAACTCAAAACTCTTTACTCGAAGTCTTCAAATTCAGCCATGCTTACTTCTTTGCTTCCATCGGAGGGTTTTTATAATTTTTCAAACAAAATTCCTGCAACAAGTATTAGACAAAAACCTTTCTCCAAGCTCTCTCAAGTCACTCATATGAGGTGGCTATCCTAAACCAATTTTATAAAACTCTCACCTCCCATAAGTCTCTCATATAACATGTAAAGTGGAGCTATAGGTAGGGCTAGCGCAATCAACACAAGTATTGTTAAACTAAGAACTTCCTCTAATGGTTGTTTACCTTTCAAAGCCAATGATCATGAGAATTAACTATATGTAGGGGTATAAAGGATGAGAATATTTAGATTGGTGGACATGTGCAAGGGCAAAAGAAAGTTATGACTATGAGGCACCGATGACGTCCTCGTTGTCGGATTGCACATGGTTGGAAAAAGAGTGAAAGTTTTGTCTCTCAACAACGTGACATCCTTCCTTGCACTTTATTTTTTCTTTCACTTGATTCATCCCTCTCATATCCTTCTTGCCACTCCTCTTTTCTCTTTCTCTTCTTTTTCTTTCTCACATTTTTCTCTTTCTTTACTTTTCTATATATTTTTTCTTTCTTTCTTTCTTTTCCATACTCATACTTTTCTCTTTATTTTTCCTTCTCTTGACAACTTTTCAAAGCTCTCAACTCCTCTCTTTCTCACATGCATACAATCTGAAATTTTAAATAAATCATGCTAGAGACGAGACAAAACTTTTGAAAATAGGTTGTGTTCAAGGAATGTGATGTACAAAAGAGATGTATAGGGTTGTGTATGGAATTCGGCGATGTACGAGACTTCCAATGTGAAAGTCACGTTACCGAATGCATGACGAGGCTAGCAACAAAAGATAAGCACAAGAACATGATCATTGCTTGAAATTAAAACTCCCAAGAGAGAACTATCCCAACTCATCGTGCTAATCACACTTATGGTGAAGCAAAAAAAAAAAAATAAATTGGCTTTGTATAGGATTTTCTTCTTACTCTCAACTTGGAAAAGTAGGTTTTGCTAACCTTTATTACAAGGTTTTTTAGATAATTTTCAGAACTGAAATCCTCCAACTTTTAGCATTGAACATAGCACAACTAACATGTGAAGCTCAAGATCGAAGTGCGGTATGAGTACTTTAAGTAGTAGCAATTCCACTAAGCACCATGGTAAACGTTTTTCAAACCACACACTTATGTTCATATATCAAGAATCAAAGATAAACCAACAAGTGAATAAAGATAAGTGTCGGTGCGGAATATGGTCCCGACACTAACCAGTAGATAGCGCCGAGGTCTATCCCTCAATGGTCGATGCTAAGCAACAAGTGACACAAGGTTTTTATCCTGGTTCCGGCCGAGGGGGCCGTACATCCAGCAGGGGTGTGCTCTCGGCACTATATTGCTCAGCACCGGGGGTGCCTGTAGTGGGGCGGCTACAAGCAAGGCGGGAGAGGAAGAGAGGCTTCCAAGTCCCTAACTGAAGATATTGTGGGAGGATGGGTGAGTGAGTATGTGGTGCGTTGTGAGTTCGGATCTGAGTGAACTTGCCTTCGTGTTTCCGTCCCCCGCGGCTGGGGGGTTCGCTCCCCTTTTATAGCTCAAGGGGGAGGCGAATTACATGCACGCCGTGCTATCTAGCTACGTGGGGGGGGGGGGGGGGGGGTGCGACGTGCTACGCTGTAGAATGGGCGGCCGTCCGGTCGATCCTTGCAGCGATCTGGTCATCATGGCTCGACTTGTACCCGAACAATGGCGGTTCGAGGGTAGTAGAGCGACGGAAGGCGGTGATATCCTCTCGATAGGCTCGAGGGAGGTGTCGACGCGGTGCCCGTACGGAGTACGGGAGTAGGCGGACCCGGCGTTCCTTCCCGATGCGCCTCACAGGGCTGGAGTCGTTGCTACAGGGCTTGGCGTGCGCCTGCACGCGCGGCACGGCGCGGCCACGCCGACGCGCGGGGATGGAAGTCCACCGGCCTAGCGCCTCCACCTAACCTTGTAGCGTCACAAGAAAGTGAATCGAGGGTGCGCCGACCCCCTTTCGAGGGCTCGGTGCGTTAGCCGTATCGGACCGTGCGCACGGTGTCACGGGACCGACACCGGCCGCGCCGCACGCCCCTCCCCACGCGGGCGGGGATGGGCTCCTCCCGGGGAGTTGGTGCGGCGGCGCCGGGGTGCGAGCCCCGGCGCATGATGGCGCCGTCCCGCCGGCGTCGGGCGTTAAATGCCCGTGTACGGGAGCCGCCGCACGCGTGAGGGGCGCCCTCGAGCGTGGCGGACCCCCGCCGAGGGCGGGGCGTGCCCTCGAGCGAGGCGGAGCCCGGCCGAGGGGGGAGTGCCGCCCTCGAACGGGCGGAGCCCGCCCAAAGGGAGCACACATCCTTGAACGGGGCGGAGCCTGTTCGAGGGGATCCCAAAGTGGGCCGTCCCGATGGGCCGTCGGAGTCCCTGTGGCGTGGGCCGTGTCCTGCATGGTTAGGCACCTGCATGGTTAGACTTAACGTGTTTTGGTTTCGTTGCGGGTTTTAAGTGAGGTTTTCCCCATTGTTTAAGGGGACCCCTAGGGTCGTCCCCGACAAGAGCCCCCGAGCATCCGTGGGTTTGCCATTGAGGCTCCCACAGATGCTGGAAACTACCGATAGGACGTTCTTCCCTCCTTGTTCTCGCGAACGCTTTCCGTGGGGCCGCGTCAGCCGACCCGCGGGTCTAGCCCGAAGCCCCGCGCAGAGTGTGGGTGCTCCCCCAGGGGTTAACCGCGAGAATTTTGGTCAGAGGGCGTGGCACATATTCCAACCGGCATCGGCGGTGTTTCAGCCGGCTTCGGGGGTGCACGCGCCGCCGGCACCGTTCTCTCGGGCGGGTGCAATTTCAAGGAGGTGTAGCCGTGCGCCGAGCCCCCGAGCCTTGGCCCGTTCGAGGCGATCGGGTAGAGCTCCACGACTTGTTTTTAGCGCGCCCTCGCCGTCCCTCCGCGGGACGGAGGGTGAGGTTTCCGCAACTCCCATCGAGCGGGTCGCGAATTGCGGATTCCTCTTCGAGCTGGTAGCGGGTGGTTCAAGTGGACGTCCATGCCCCGTTCGATAAGGGTAGGCTGCGCGGTCCGAGACACGTCCATGGAAGCGCTTGCGTGGGTTTGCTAGGTGGGGCTCGGTCCCGTTCGCTAGGGACCGAGGGCGCGGAAGCTCTCCCTCGGTGGGATCCCCCGCTAGGCCCTCGCCGGCTCTCGAACACGACATGTGGGGCACCCTCGAGCCGACGGGCTCGAGGAACGGCTCGAATGCGCGTGCCCTCGTCGTCCCTAACTCGCGCGATCCGAGGCGCCCGTTCGAACCCGTCGAGGGTCGACTTCGGACCTCCGATCGGAGGGCCGTGCGGGGCGGTGCCTGGGCGGCCCCGTCTTTTCACGTCTGCGGCCGTCGAGGGGCCTGGGCGAGCCAGCCCTCGAGGCGCTGGTTGGTAGCGCAGCGTATGTGCCCTTCCTTGGAGAATCGATACTGTCTTGAGCCAAGGGCTCACGCCGCTCGAGGGTTTTGCGTGGCATGGGTACCCGCGGTGCCTGCTTTACATCAAGCAGGTCCCGGGCGACCTTCTCACGTCGATATCCCATCGAGGGTTGTTTTCGTTTTAAGCCGAGGGCTCGCCCCGCTCGAGGGTTCTCCTTGCTTGGCAAGGGACCCGGTCATTAAATGTCTCGCATTCGAGGCCGCGGTTTTTTGCAGCGCGGGCGCGTCTTTTAGGCGCCCCCCGCGCGCGCGCGCGTAGTGGGCGGCGTGGCAGGTGGACGTGACGGCTCCGCCTCGGTCCCCGTGGGTCTTTGCCGTGATGATGGCCCGCCCGCAGCGACGTGGCCGCCGCAGTCGTGGTGGGGCCCGTCCGTCGACGTGAGGGGAAGATTCCCTGCAGTTAATGCGAGCGGGGCATCCGCTCCGGAGAGCTCGCCCGTCGGCTTATAAATCTGAGGGAGTGGGGAGACGGTCGGTTTTTTTACCTTAGTGTCTCACCATTTTCAGTCCCCCGCTCCTTCGTCTTCATCTCGCCCTTGCCACCGTGTGTTGACGCAAAAAGTGCACTCAGCGCCAATCACACAGCAAGCCGAAAAGCTGGCTTCGCACGCGCAGAGAGAGAGTGACGTGCCAGTCAATTTTTCCTGAAAATTAACAAAAGATAAGGCAGTTAAATACCAAAGCTTGGAACCTACGGTGGTACCAGGCGGCTTCCATATTTACGGCTAAGAAGCCAAGCAAGACGACATGTAGCTATGCGAAGCTACCCGTCAAAGAACCACGACCATTCGGGTAACCGCAAAGGGAAAAAGAACATTGCCGAACGGGTGACGTAAGCATGACAACGATCGATCTTTGAATAAACATGGATGCATGTGCAAAGCTATGACCGATCTTCATGAAGATTAACATTAAATGAAGTAAAGCACGGACATGATCATGTATTAAAATAAGCATGCATAGATCCAAAGCATTAGTCTACCGCATGTCTAATTACTTTAAGATCCGTCGGCACGATATCAAGCAAATCTATCCACCGCATGATACAACTTGCATGAAAAAACGCAAGCACTTTCCACAAATAGATCTATCCACCGCATGATATAACCTAAATATGGAAAGCTAGAAGCACACGTCTTTTAAAACATAAATAACGCACGTGATCTACTCGTGAAGATATAACCGAATACGGCCGAACAACCGATCCGGGTCCATGAAGAAGGAACAAACATTACCACGTGAATAAATCTATCAAGCTGAATTGGAAATCTAATCCACCGATGACTAGCCCCAAAGCAACCCAAAAACCTGCATCTACCACATGATACCCGCTCTTTCAAGATTTATACTAACAAAGCAAGCTTGAACCCGCAACACGTAACAACCTAGATCGATTCGGTTTCGGCTATCGGAGAGCACAAGATCCACGCGTCAAAACACGAAACCTCGCTCGTACAAGGATCTTAGAAAAAATATAGCCGATCCAAACCCATCTAGATTGGGCAAGGGTGTGTTACATGAATTAAAACATAAAGTAAAACTCATGATAACACGGGGTAACTTAATGAATCTATTGGATCTTGCCAAAATCCAATAGAGCCGATAACTAGCTTCGAGCTAGATCTTAGCCTACCGCATGGCTCATGATCTAACCGTAAACCCTCTTGAACCAAGCTTGAATCTACCGCGTGACACGAAGCATGGTAACAAGACTACTTGCATCAGATCTAAATCCACCGCATGATACTAGACATGATACAAGGTTGCCGGTACTCACGGAGGTCGACGGATCGATTGGCCCTCTCGAAGAACTCGACGACACGACAAGGACTCTAGGGTTTGGCGTAAGGCCGGTGTGTATTGAGGAATGAAGGTCTTTGTTACATACATCCAGGGGTCGTATTTATACCCTGCTGATTACAACTGCGAATGGATTTACTGCCTAACTAAACTCGATTGCCTATCCATCCATTCGCTTCCTCTGATTGAGCCACGTCACCGTCCAATCCCGCAAAATCAGCTCTACTGTTCTTTTGCCGAACTGGAGCAGATAGCCGACCGCGGATCCTTCTGCCGAAAATCTCTGAAAATATCTTTCCTTCCACGCAGTACGTACTCTTTTTCGAATCGGACCCACATGTCATACTCCTTACCAAATTTTGGTGTTAACACATGCCCCTTCAATTGTGGGATAAAAGTAATTTTGTTCCACAATTGACTCTAGCCACGAATCCTTGAGCCAAACCCTCGTCAACACCTCGTTCTTCGCAATCCGCCGGATTCTTCGTTCGCATCCAACCCTAGATCCCCTTCGTTCCGAGCTCGAATCTCCAATGGCAACTCGTAACCAAGTCGCTCGGGTAAATCCACCCCTCCAAACCTTTGTTCGGCATTAGGTTTTCAATTTTACCCGAGATTTTCCTCTTCCGCTCTCCTCCAGAACCTTCTCCCGCTCTTCCGATTCCTATTGAGGCCAATTCGCAGCCTTATTATCTTGGTCCCGAAGGGAATCCCGACCCCCGAGATTTTATTGCCGCCGAATCTCGCAGAATCCCTTTCAAGGTAGCTTTATCTCCACCTCCCCGGTGGCAAGATGCGTTCAAGAACTGGCCTTTGCCCCCAATTGCAGGCTGGAAGACTTGGTATCAGAGGATTCTTGCGGATAAGAGTGGATTGACCAATCTGGATGCTCTCCGCATTGCTCAATGTCTGGAGTTATCCGTAGCTGAGACACCCAAGAATGAAGACCTTCTGATAGCCGCATGCCGCTTCTGGTCGAATGGCGTCAACGCCTTCCTTTTTGGGCATGGCCCAATGTCTCCAACCTTGGCCGATGTGTACATGATCACCGGCCTTGACATCACTGGGTCTGTCCAGCCTTGGAACTTCAAGAATTCCTCACGCCAAACAGGGGTAAAGCCAGGGAATGGCTACAAGAATTATATTTCGAAGCACATGAGAGACAATCCCCTTGGCGAAGTTGAATACAGAGCCTTTTTGAACATGTGGTTATGCAGATTTGTCTTCTGTGGCAAGGCCAACGAACCCACTTTGAATCACATCGCAATGGCGATCCATCTGGCTAGTGGCAATCGCCTTCCTCTGGGAAAATTCCTCTTGGGCGGTGTATACCATATGCTTCATCGACCGTTACCCAAATGTACACCACCGCCGAGGATAGCATGCGTCAATGGCCCTTGGTGGTTTGTTCAAATTTGGCCGCAACTTCACATGCATCGATTATAGGCGTCGACTTGAACTCCAGGTTCTTCCCCCCGGTCCAATCCCCCCGAAGGAGAGCTTCAAGTTACCGCAGGATGCCAAAACTATGGAGAAGCAGCTTCAATCGTTATCGTTCGACAGACATCATCCAGCCTCTTCGAGTTGTTCTTCGCAGGCTTCTCCAATCCTCTTTGGCTCCCTTATCTAGGCAATGACACTCGACCTTCCCCGTCGAATTCTCCTTTGAGCCCGCCATCAAGATAGGGGATTCTTGGAAATATTTAACATCATAATCCGCCCATGCATATTACCGGCCGAGTTCAATGGAGGGAGGCGAATACCGTACTTATGAGTACTACCGGCCTAATGTAATGGCCAGGGCAACTTGGATGTGGCCGCATGCCCCCAAGATCGTTTCGCATGAATTCCTCAAACCCGGGGAGGAAATCAAAGAACCGATGCAAGTGTGCAGAGTTTTCAACTATGTGTGCGGTCCCACCGTCTACACATGTCCTTTTGTGCCCGCAACCATAGCTCACCCCACCTTCAACTCATGGTGGCAAGAATTCCATGACCATATCTTCGCTGAACCCGTTCATGTGTTCTCGTGCAGTGCACTGGTGCCCGATTTCCCGCCGACTTCGCAGGTAACACAATGAGCCCTTGGATCAAACACTTCTTCTCCATTCATGGTTTTGACCTTCATCTTTTGCCCACAGAACACAGTACCTGCCCCTCGAGCCAGGGTAATCACTTATAATGCCGAAGGCCCGATTTCAGCACTGGGGTTTAAATCCACAACCCTGCACCAACTAATGGACAGGTATGCTACCACCGATCCCAGCCTTTCTAGCCTTGCTGTCGACAGGATGCAAGGTCTGCATCTGATTCCCCCTCCAAGTGCTAAAAGGAGGAGAACTATTAAGAAAGTACTGGTTGAGGTAAACTCCTTTACCTTCTTGATTACTGGGTCACTCTGTTCTTGATGGATCATATCATTGTGTATTTTCGGACTGCGAGCCCAAAGAACCTTCGGGAGCCGCACTCGCCGATGCTCCATCCACTGGTATGACTTTTGCTGTTCTTTCTCAAGGATGAGCACTGGCACTTATCCCTTTAATTGGACATTTGCAGAAGAAACTGTGGGAGAACCACTTGTAGATGTTCCAGTGGTTCAACAGGCGAGCCCTTCCAGGGTTGAATTGCCCATCCCAGTAGAGATCTCATCTTCATCACCTTCTGCAGAAGCAGTACGTTCTCCAGAGATGAATCTCCCAACTCAACTGGAGCCACCAAATTCCCCCAGGATGCCATCGCCTATCAGTCAAGCAGCAATGACCAACCCAACAGAGGAGGATCCAATTCTTCACCAGCCAGAAACTCACGAGTCACTGATGGCCGCATCAGCATCTTCTGACTTGGGAGTTTCGGCTCCACTCGGGACACCTCTTCCGTCTGCGATTGCCCCCGCTCAAGAAACCATTCATGAGGTGCCCAATTCCGCTCTTAATTTCGACACCTCGATGCTAGCATTCTCACCTCGGCAATGTTGTTTTCAGGATCACGCCCCGTCATCATCGAGCTTGCCATCAGAGGGCCCATCAACTGCCGATGTGATGAAAGAAATAAACCAGCCGCTGCCAGATGAAGTGTTGCCCAAACTCAAAGAAATTGCAGCCTGGCTAGAAAAAGATGTTCAGGATCAGCTCAATGATCTTCGCCATTTTGAAGAGATGTTTGAACCCATTAGTCGAAAACTTCCCGATGACATCAGAGCTTTCCTATCGTCCGTCTACGACTTAGAGCCCTTTTATGTTCCCTTGAGGCGCACTTGGAGGAAATTGTGCTCCCGTCCGGCCATTGAAAAGGAGAAAACTGATGCTGAACATGCCATGAACGGGGTACAATCCCAAGCAGAAAGCCATAAAGATGCCTTGGCTGACCTGCAAGCTTCTTACGATTTGAAAGTCGCCGTAAAAGGTCGCTCTAGGGGCGGAACTGAGAAGCCCGTCACGGAGATGGAGATTGACCGGAAGAAAATAGCCGATCTCCCCCGGATTGATAGCAAAGACCCAAGCGGAGGTAGAATCGGGTCGTTACCGCAGTAAAGCAATGCGATGCGCAGCTCATTGACTTATCCGGTGCCCAAAAGGACTACCAGGAGATCTTGGATAATTCCCACTTGATAGTATCCAATGTTCGTCACGCACTCGCAAAACTCCTTAATGCTTGAATGTCCTTATTGATGTATACCCTCCGGACCGGTCGTTCTTGTAATATTTCCTTTGCGATTTGTTTCCTTTCCTTTGCGTACTTTGAGATGTAATGCTGAACGACCCATTCGGTAGTGAAATGCTAACTCCGAACAACACCTTGATTTCCTTTAGCCGAAACAATCGATCCGCACGCGTTTCAGCTTAGAACTCCAAACGACCCACCGGCGGGTTGGTCAAGGAAATCTTTCCACCTTCCGATTTTATTGGGACGTGCGCCACGATCCACAACCCACGACTCGAAGCCACGATTCATCCCCGCCGGGCCTATAAATGTTAACATAGGTGCCCCTAGCTCTCCACCGTGCCTTCTAGCTCTCGAATCTTTGCCAATCTTTGGTCTTCTTGTAAACAAGGCACATCCCCAAACCGCAATGGTGCGCCGCCTCAACCGCCGCCGCGCCTCCGACGAGGCCGAGGGAAGCGAGCGCGCTGCGCGCGCGCGGTGATGATCATCAATTTCTCCTCTTCGATCCTCCTCTTGATCTTTTGTCTTGACAATCATCTCCCTTTTTCGAAGTTGATTCGGTGGAATCCGCCTCGTGCGCCGGCCAATCGCCCCTCCCCGACGACTCTTCGAGTCCGATGGCCACTCCCCGCACCGTACGGGGAAGCGGATGCTATTCGCTTCAAGGAGGAGCTAGAGGCGTCCCGTCTCGAGCCGGGAGGACGTCTCCAAAAGCGGGCGTGGCCGAACTAGAATGGGAGGACCGCGGAAACAAATGCGCCGGAGGCCATCGATGGTATGGCTCGGGATTGATTCTTGATTCCGCCCTGCCCTTGATGCTAATCCTTCCTTGTTTGTCTTTTGCAGCCCGTGATGCCGAGCTCAACCCGCCCAAAGGCGCCGGTAGAGCAACCGGCCGAGAAGGTGAACGCCCACGGCGACACGCCGGCGAGCGCCCGGCCGCGGTGGAGCGCCGCATCGACGAGGTGGCCGTCCATGGCGTTCGTTTGGGCACCACCTTGGGCTTGGCCGCGATGGCGACGCATACGGACGTCGACTATTCCACCGGCCGCGTGGCTTCCGTGGCGGCGCGCGGAGGACATCGACGAGATCGAGCTCATCCCGGAGCGCCTTGACGGTCACGGCGACGCCATTGCCGAAATTACCCATCCTCAATCTGTGTTGAATAGGCTCTTCGACTAGATTGTACTAGGGATGTGTAAATATCGGCAATTAGATGAAGAACTTTTGAATTTCGCACCCGTTCGCGATGACTTCTCCCCCGCATTTTGCATCCGCGACTTCTTCTTTGAATGCATCCGGGAACCTGTCTTTAGCCGAACGCTCGCAAACAACCGCCCCTCGGCGCAAGATCCGCAAAGGATCCCAATTCGGCAATCCGTAAACACCGTTCAAAAGAAAACCCTTCGCACTCGGTGGAAACCCCCCCGCCGCTTGGTATTCCAACAAAGTGTACCGGCCGCATCATCACTCCCAATGCGCCTCCTTGGTCAATAAAATAGCCCGTGGGGTGCTCCGCAAATCCACTCGCACACTCCTCCATCGCTTCTCGTCTCTTCCTTTGCGCGAAGAAGAAAAACCCCAACGCCATGGACAAGGGTAAACAACCTCGGGGAGCGGCTCATCGAGGAAGCGTACGATTCGGAAGTGAGTTCTTTCTTGATCTGCTCCTCGTTCTTCCTCGCTTGATCTTACGCTTCATGTCTTCTTCTCGTCTTTTCGACCTTGATTTGCTTCCCGAAGAGGTCATCGGGACCGAAGATGTCCCCGAGTACATCTCCTCCGATTCCTCCCCCGCGGCGCGAGGATGCCACGCCCGAGCAAAGGGCCATTCATCGGGCCGCGCCGCCGTGCCCGCACCGGAGCGCGGCCTCGTGGACATGTCCGTCCGTTGCCAAGCCGAGCGCGAGCGGCGCATGGCGCCGGAAGCACTAGTAGGGGGTAAACGCTTCCGACCCCTTCATGTTTGCATCCGGATTTCTTGCCCCTAACCTTGATTCTTTTGCTCCGTATGTCTCCCGACAGTACAAAGAACCCGAAGGCGGCCCGGGATAGCTTGGTAGAGGCCGCCAATCATGGTCATCCTCGTGCGTTCCAAGTCGCCGTCACGGTGGTCCCGGAACAATCGAAGAGGGAGCGAAGCAGCCGAAGAAGCAAAGAAAAGATTGAATCATACTTTCGCTTCTTTCTCCACGCCTTCTCGCTTCCCTCCCTTTAGGGGACCCGACCATCGTGGCTCGCTAGATGTAATCTTGTAAGAAACAGCTTGTAATGTAGTATTGAGCTAAGGGCAATGCATCGAGTAATCGGCCATTTTCTCTTGTTCATGGATTTTTGTTCTAAAGGCGGCCTCATCCTTGAGCGCCGGCTGTTTCTGTGTCAGATGTGTATAATCATCGATCGATTTCGATGCTAGGATAATACTTCTTCAGATATCTTCCATTTATTGCGGCGGAAAACTCCTCTCCTAGCAAAGTTTTCAATATGTATGCATTACCAGGAACGCATCTGACCACACGAAAAGGCCCCTCCCAGTTAGGGGACCATTTGCCGAATTCACTGTATTTAGTTCCAATCGGCAATAGCGCTTTCCACACCAGGTCGCCTTCTGCAAATTGCCTTACTTTTACTTTCTTGTTATAATAGTTAGCGACCCGCAGCTTGTTTTTCTCGATGTTCTCCAGGGCCCTGATACGGATCATATGCAAATCTTCTAACTCATCCATCATCAGGCCACTGTAATCCTTGGAGCTTAACTCGCTTTGCAGCACTACTCTCCTCGAGTCTGATTGCATTTCCCAAGGCAGGACTGCATGATGCCCGTAAACTAACTCGTAAGGGGAAGTTTTTGTAGCTCCATGGGGGGCCATTCGGTAAGCCCACAGCGCTTCACTGAGTACCGAATGCCACCTTCTTGGCTTCTGATCGATCTTCTTCTGTATCAGCTTGATCATGATCTTGTTAGAAGCCTCTGCTTGACCATTAGCTTGGGCGTAATATGGTGAGGAATTAAATAATTTGATTCCCATGCTTTCGGCAAAATCTCTGAATTCCAATGACACGAATTGTGCCCCTTGGTCGTGGTAATCGTCCGAGGAATCCCAAATCGATAGATGATGTGTTCCTTGACGAATTCGATCATGTTTTCTGACGTCACCTTCTTGAGTGGGATTGCCTCGACCCATTTGGTGAAGTAATCTGTAGCCAAAAGCACGAACTTATGCCCCTTGCTAGATGGTGGATTAATTTGGCCAATCAAGTCTATACCCCAGCCCCTGAATGGCCATGGCTTGATGATGGGATTCAATGCTGATGCAGGGACTCTTTGAATATTCCCGAACCTCTGGCAATCTTGGCATCCCTTGTAATACTCAAAGCAATCCTCTAGTATCGTCGGCCAAAAGCACCCAGCTTGTCTAATAACCCATTTCATCCGATAGGCCGATTGGTGTGCTCCACATATCCCATCGTGCACCTCGCTCATCATGTTCTTAGCTTCTTCTGGACCCAGGCATCGTAGCAACACTCCATCTAATGATTTATAAAATAAATTGTCATCCAGAAGAACGAACTTGATTGCCTTGTACCTGAGTTTCCTCGGAGACCTTTCGGGATGGATCTCTCAAATAATCAACGATCTCTTTCCTCCAATCATCTTCTGTAAGATCCGTCCCTAGTGCACTCACCTCCGCAAAGAAATGCTTCTTGACTCTCTTTATAACCGGAGGCGCTCCGAGCCGTACCGTTTGCTTCCTCGTTATGCTCTCTAGGAATGTGCGTCGTAGGGTTACCGAGTGGAAAGCCCTTCAAGATTTCTCTCGCATTCCTCGTAGTAACTCCTCGCCTCGCTCCCGCACTCGTACCGGCCGTTCAATTGCTTGATGACCAACTCCGAATCTCCATAAATTTCAACCGAAACGGCCCCGCTTCTCTCAAATATTGAAGCCCTCGAAGCAATGCCTCGTACTCAACTGGTTATTTGTGACAAGGGGTTGTATAGGAATGGCGAATTCAAACATCTCACCTCCGGGAGAAATTAGTAGGATCCCTACTCCCCCACCTTTGCCACATGATGACCCATCAAAAAATAAAGCCCAAGGGGTAATTTCAAGCGATCAACCGAAGGGTCACGATGCTCGAATAAAATCGGCAATGACCCGACCTTTGATGGCTTTTGCCGATTCGAACTTCAACTCGAATTCGATAAAGCTAAAATCCATTTGCCAATCCGTCCATTCAAAATTGGCATAGATAACATATGTTTTATCACATCAAACTTCGAGTATACAAGTTGCATTCGGCATTCAACAAGTAGTGCCGAAACTTTGTACATGAGTAGTATACGCAAAGACACAGCTTTTTCCATAGCCGAATACCCGGTTTCGGGATCAAGTAATTTTCGGCTAAGGTAAGCTACTACCCGCTCCTTTCCTTCGAATTCTTGGATAAGGGCCGATCCAATAGTTTGGGTATCGGCCGCCACGTACAACTTGAAAGGCTTGTTCACCGAGGAGGAACCAAAGACCGCGCTCTCCTTCATGTATTGCTTGATTTCCTCGAAAGCCTTTTGTTGTTCGTCGCCCCATGTGAATTTCTCGATCCTTCTTTAGCTTCAAAGAACGGGAGAGAACGGCAACACCTTCGTGATAAATTTGAGATGAACCTTCTCACGAAGTTGATCTTGCCGAGCAAAGTGATTGCAACTCCTTGAGGTTGGTTGGAGGAACGACTTCATCAATGGCTTTCATGCTCTTTTTGCCAACTTCGATTCCCCCTTCGTGGACCAAAAACCCCAAGAACTCTCCACATCGACACCCCGAATGCACACTTGTTTGGATTCATCTTTAGGCCATGCTTCCGGTGCATTCCAAGGTCTTTTTCACATCTTCCAGATGGGTGTCATGACTTAAGGACTTGATCACTACGTCGTCAATGTAGATTTCCACGGTCTTGCCGATCAACTCATGAAAAATGTAATTCATGGCCCGCTGATAGGTTGCACCGGCATTTTTCAACCCAAACGTCATGACTATCCATTCAAATAGGCCTATATGACCAGGACACCCGAAGGCCGTCTTTGATATGTCTTCTATTGCCATGAAGATCCGATTGTATCCCGCGTTGCCATCCATGAAGCTAATCACCTTGTGCCCAAAGCGCGTCAATCAACAAATCGGCAATAGGCATCGGTATCCATCCATGGGAGTAGCTCGTTTAGGTCCCCGAAGTCTATGCAAACTCTCATTTTTCCATTTTTCTTATACACAGGGACGATGTTAGAAATCCACTCCGCATATCCCAGGGCCGAACGAAGTTTGCGTCAAGTAATCTTTCGATCTCCTTCTTCACATCGGCCAATACCTCATCCTTGTAGATTTTCCGGGCGGTTGCTTATATGGTTTGAAACCAGGCTTGATTGGCAACCGTGCTCGACGATGGAACGATCCAATCCGAGCATCTCCGAGTAATCCCAGGCGAAGCAATCTTTATATTCTTTGAGAAGCTCAACTAAGTTCCCCCTGAAGTCTGGTTGCAAATTTGCACTGATGAACGTCGGCCTTGGTTTATCACCGTTCCCAATATCAACTTCTTCCAGCTTATCGGCCGACATAAATCCTCGTCCTAACTTGCCATCAGTGCCATCCACGGGGTTCTCCATTAAAAATTACTATAAGAGCCGACTGCTTGAATCGGCTGTTGGTCACTGCTGACAGGTTCAACAGACCTTCTCCCCGCCCTTCCCCGAGAAGCAATCGATGCCTTGGTACTCCCCGTAAGGCCGGTTCCATGTTAGCCACGCTTACGGAGTCATCCGCCCGGACGACCTCGATTTCATCGTCCACCCACCGGATCGGTACCGTTGATGCATAGTGGATGGGACGCGGCAGCTTGGCGTGGATCCGGCCCCCGCCCAAGCGAGCGGCCGTAGGCTCCCTTCCCTTCGATGACGAAGAAGGTGGTGAGCGCGCGTCTTGGACCCGATCATCAAGTCCACGTGAGCGCATCCTTTGGTGTCCGAGGGGTTCCCGCGAAGTCGTTCGTGATGATGCTTGTTGGTGTCAGATCGCTCGGGGTCATGCCAAGCTTCCTGAAGGTGGTGTATGGCATCACGTTGACTGCCGCGCCACCGTCGATGAACATCTTGGTCAATGGCTTGCCATTGACGTACCCCTTCAAGTACAGTGGCCTCATATGGCGATTCTTGGCCGGCTTGTCGAAGACGGCCTGCTTGGCAAGCACCAGCTGCGCCATCATCTCCTCGGGCTGCTCGTCGTCAAAGGAAGCTTCCTCCTGCATCACCTGGTTAGCAGGAGCCATGAATTCGTTCGGCAGGAAGTATACCATGCATGTGGGGGCCGAACGCTTCGGTCCTTCTGGCTGGTCCTTGGGGCGCCACTTCTGCCTCGTCCGGATCCCGCTTGCCCCTTCATCTCGCGGTTCCTCAAGCGCCGGACCCGCCTCTTCCGGCTCCCGCCCGTAGGCCGGCGGCACCACCGCCCCTTCCGCCGTACGTGGACATCCTCGTCCTCTCCCCGATCGCCCACCCGAGATCGGCTTGGCGCTTCCCCGGGATGATCAATGATTTCAATTTTTTTGCCGCCGATCCCCATTCTAGTGGATCCTTCCAAGTCTTTCATGGACGGATCGGCGATTGCGCTTCCCCGCCCGTACTCAACATATCCGTCGCCGCATTCGCGACGCTTCCTTAATGTGGGCAGCCTTTAGGCCCTCATTCCGGCGGTGCCCCGAAGAAGGCGCACCCCCGCGGGGCGCGCCCTCGCTCGCGCGTGTGCTCGTTCTTGATTCCATCTCCGCGCGCCTCCTCTTCGCCCCCCGCGCCGCTCCTCCTCGTGACGACGCTTTTGGTAGCGCTCCTTTTCCATCTCGGCGCCGCCATTTGTTGAGGAGAATGCGTGACGTCACCTTGGGTTTAGGCTTGGACGATTCCCCAATCTCGATGTGGCTCTTGAGAACGCGGGGGCGTCGCCCGCACTTGCTCTAGGGTCACCCGGCGCTCCGGGTCAACCGATCCATCTTGCTTGGACTGGCCGAGGTCGTGACCTTGACTTTCCCCTTCTCTTTCGGGCCGTTATCGCATTGATAGAAAAGCCGAGCATGTTCTCGCGGGAAGGGGTGGCCATCCAAACCTTCATCTTGTTATCGAACTTGAGGTGCCCTTCCCGGATAGCCTTCGGATCCTCATCCCGAAGACCCCGCAATCGTTGATGGAGTGCGAGTCCCCGTCATGGAAGCCGCAAGAACGTTTCGCTTTGACTCCATCAGCCGAAGCATAGAGTGCCCTTCTAGTGCGCCTTGATTCTCGTCTTCCTTTACCAAGAGCTCAAACAACTCATCGCCTTTGTGATGTCGAAGTCGTAGGTTCCTTTGGTCCGCCCGACCCACCGCCGATTCATTGTCAAGGGCTCTTTACCCCACAAGATCTCTCGCTGCAGCCTATCTCCACTTCGTCGTCGAATCTTCGCACAAATCGGCCTTGTCCAAGAATTGGTTGTAGATGTCGCGATGTCATGTCGCTTACCAAACTTGGGGTCCTTCTTGAGGCCATATGCCCGATTGCTCATCAAGGATAACTTCTCGCGATAGTTGGCCCAAGTTTTCAAACTCCATCCCAAATAGCTTCTCGCGCACGGCCGGCAACATCCCCACGACGGCCATATCGCCCACCGATCGTCCGGCAAGTTCAATGAGAAGCACATGCCCTTGACTTCTCTCGAATCTTCTAAGAAACTCCGCCGGTGTTTCACCGTGCCTTTGCTTCGTGGTGGCGAGATCAATCAACTTCTTCTCGTAACCGCGCGCCGAAGTAATGAGCGTGGAATTTACGCTCCAAATCTTTCCACCGGCCACCGATCTCGCGGCAAGGACGAGAACCACCGAAAAGCCGGGACCCGCCGCCGAGGCGGGGAAGTAGCGAACCCCGAACGTCTCTTCGGCCGAACATTCCCCCAAGCCGCATGAGGTAACGAGCGATATGCTCGACCGTGCTTGTCTCGTCCTCGCCCGCAGAACTTTGTGAATTCCGTCGCGGTTTCACCCTTGGTGAGCAGTGAGCACGTTATAGTACCACTGCGGGAACGGCGGCCGTAGGTGGGGCCCCGCATCCTTGGCTCTGAGGCCGAACCGATTCGCATCAATTCGGCCATCTTGCGTGCTAGGGCATCTTCCTCCCCGAGCGCCCGCAACGCGCGCGTACCCCGGGTGCGGGAAGGCATCGAACGCTCCGTAATTTCCCACTTCATGATAACCACCGCCGTACAAATTCCTCTTCCCCGGGAGCCGCTGGTCGACGGAGCTATTCTTCGACCGGGGTCGAGTGGGGCCCCGCATGAGCCGAACGCTAGGGTCTCCGTACGTAGGGGCCGGCACGGACCCCCGTTGCACGGCCGACCCGTGCCGCTCCGTGGTGGCGGCAGGATTGGTTGACTTCCCGAAGCTTGCGGGGCGGAGGCCGAACCGGCCGCCCCCCGCGCCCGCGGAGGAGGTTGGAATGTCTCGCTCCCGGAGCTTTGAGGGGGAGGGCCGCCGCACCCGGCTTCGTAGCGGCGGCCGAGAGCTTGATTCACCCAGCCTCCACGGTGCTCTTCCGCGTACGCCTTTCCGAACGCCCGCCCCGCACCCGGCCAAAGAGGGCCACCATCATCCGCCGGAGCGACCCGAGGAAAGCTTGGTTGTGCTTGGTGAGCATGTTGTCCTCATCGACTCTTGGAAGATCCGCGCGCATTCTTCCTTTTCTTGTTGGGTTGTGGCGTCGGCCTCTCCCGCAACAAAGACTGCGGCGGTGCCACTCTTCGCATACGGTACACCACTTCGATTCTTCTTAAATGACATGAGACACTTTTGCCGAAACCGATTCACTCGCGTCTAGGAGCCGCCGATGTCGTTCCGGAGAAAGCTCTTCGATGTTGACATCCGTGAGGTCGCTGATCTCGTGCATCCCGAACCAATTCGGCCGTTGGTCCCACCGGGCGTGCCAAAAAGTGTGTTGACGCAAAAAAGTGCACTCGGCCAATCACACAAAGCAAGTCGAAAGGCGTTTCGCACGCGCAGAGAGAGGTGACGTGCCGCCGAATTTTTCCCGAAAATTAACAAAAGATAAGGCAAGTGCTAAATACAAAAGCTTGGAACTTCACGGTGGTACCAGTGCTCCATATTTACGGCTAAGAAGCTAAGCAAGACGACATGTAGCTATGCGAAGCTACCCGTCAAAGAACCACGACCATTCGGGTAACCGCAAAGGGAAAAAGAACATTGCCGAACGGGTGACGTAAGCATGACAACGATCGATCTTTGAATAAACATGGATGCATGTGCAAAGCTATGACCGATCTTCATGAAGATTAACATTAAATGAAGTAAAGCACGGACATGATCATGTATTAAAATAAGCATGCATAGATCCAAAGCATTAGTCTACCGCATGTCTAATTACTTTAAGATCCGTCGGGCACGATATCAAGCAAATCTATCCACCGCATGATACAACTTGCATGAAAAAATGCACCACTTTCCACAAATAGATCTATCCACCGCATGATATAACCTAAATATGGAAAGCTAGAAGCACACGTCTTTTAAAACATAAATAACGCACGTGATCTACTCGTGAAGATATAACCGAATACGGCTGAACAACCGATCCGGGTCCATGAAGAAGGAACAAACATTACCACGTGAATAAATCTATCAAGCCGAATTAGAAATCTAATCCATCGATGACTAGCCCCAAAGCAACCCAAAAACCTCGCATCTACCGCATGATACCCGCTCTTTCAAGATTTATACTAACAAAGCAAGCTTGAACCCGCAACACGTAACAACCTAGATCGATTCGGTTTCGGCGATCGGAGAGCACAAGATCCACGCGTCAAAACACGAAACCTGCTCGTACAAGGATCTTAGAAAAAATATAGCCGATCCAAACCCATCTAGATTGGGCAAGGGTGTGTTACATGAATTAAAACATAAAGTAAAACTCATGATAACACGGGGTAACTTAATGAATCTATTGGATCTTGCCAAAATCCAATAGAGCCGATAACTAGCTTCGAGCTAGATCTTAGCCTACCGCATGGCTCATGATCTAACCCGTAAACCCTCTTGAACCAAGCTTGAATCTACCGCGTGACACGAAGCATGGTAACAAGACTACTTGCATCGATCTAAATCCACCGCATGATACTAGACATGATACAAGGTTGCGGTACTCACGGAGGTCGACGGATCGATTGGCCCTCTCGAAGAACTCGACGACACGACAAGGACTCTAGGGTTTGGCGTAAGGCCGTGTGTATTGAGGAATGAAGGTCTTTGTTACATACATCCAGGGGTCGTATTTATACCCCGCCGATTACAACTGCGCGAATGGATTTCATCGCTCTAACTAAACTCGATTGCCTATCCATCCATTCGCTTCCCCCCGATTGAGCCACGTCACCGTCCAATCCCGCAAAACCGCCCCCACCGTTCTTTTGCCGAACTGGGAGCGGATAGCCGACCGCGGATCCTTCCGCCGAAAATCTCTAGAAATATCTTTCCTTCCACCCGCCGTACTCACTCTCTTTCGAACTGGACTCCACCCGCCCTCATACTCCTTACCAAATTTGGTGTTAACACTCACCTCTCTGCGGCGCGCGCGGAGTACTCTTCGGACCGGCACGCCGTGTATGGCGGCATGTCCTTGAAGATCCTCGACAACCTCTCGACGATGTCGTTGTCGCTCCGGTACCGCCTCCCCGCATCCGCGACGTGTGTCGTCCAAAGTGCAAGAAAAGGGTGATTAGCATCAAGGGCCGAATTGGATCAAAGAGCGGTTTCAGAGCCGTACCGTCAATGGTCTCCAGCAGCTGCTTGCGCTGGTCTTCCCACTCCAATTCGGCTATGCCAGCCTTTTTGGAGACGTCTTCCAGCTCGCGCTGGGCTGCCTCCAGCTCCGCCTTGAAGCGGAGGGCGTCGAGCTCACCGTAGGGCACGGGGGAGTGATGGTCGGACTCCGAGGAATCGTCCGGAAGGGGGGGCGCGGCCGGTGGCGGGACGGATTCCACTGAATCAACCTGAAACAAAGATGATCGTCAAAAACAAAAGGGGATCGAAGATGAATCATGGAAGAAGAGTTGACGATCATTGCCTCCAGCGCGCACTGGCGCGGCTCCCCTCCGCCTCATCAGAGGCGCGGCGCCGGTTGAGGCTGCGCACCATGCCTCTGGGATTTGCGCTGTTTGAAAAAGAAAAGGAAGAAGACTTGAGATTGGCAAAGATTTGAGATCTAAAGGCTTGGTGGAGAGCTGGGGGCACCCACGGTTTTCATTTATAGGCCTGGCAAGACAGATCGTGGCCTCAGGTCGTGGCTTTGGATCGTGGAGCATATCCCAAGAAAATCGGAAGGTGGAGAGGTTTCCTTGACCAATCCGCCGACGGGTCGTTTGGAGTTCTAGGCTGAGTCATATTCGGTTGACTGGCTCAGCTGAAAGGAGTCAAGGTATCGTTCGGGTATTGGCATTTCTTTACCGAATAGGTCGTTCAGCGTTGCATTTAAAGATGTGCAGAAGAAAAGAGAAATAAAATTGCAAGAGCAAATGTTGCGAGAGCGACCAATTCGGTTACACATCGATTGAAACATCTAGATGTTCAAATATTTCGCAATTACATTGCAGACATTCGATGTTGCTTGGTGAAAGTTCTCCATTCGCTCTTGATAATCTCTCTGGGCGTCGGACAGGGTGGTAAGTTCTGCATCACATTGATTCACCTCAGCTGTGGCCGATGTGGCTTCCTCTTGGGTCTTCTCTATCAATCCAGGGACCTCGGCTATTTTCTTGCCATCGGCCTCTATTTCAGCTGACAGACTTCTTAGATTACGCACTCCAAAGCGGCTTTTCTGGCGATCTTCAATTCACGAGAAGCTTGCGATTGGCCAATGTATCTTTGTGACTCTCGGTCGAGATTGTGCCCCCTTCACGGCTTGTTGACTTCTCCTCGCCCTCTTCTCGTTCAACAATCGGGGGGGAGGACACCTTTCTCGGGAGCTTGTCTTATGGGCACATAATGAATTTCCGGACCGAGAGAGATGGATTCAAGTGAGGCCTTGATGTCCTCGGGGAGTTCTTGGGCGATGGGTTCAAGCATTTCTTCAAAGCGATCAAGATCTTTGAGCGATCTCGCGCATCTTTTTTTCGGCCCGGGCAAAAATCTCCTTGAGCCTTTCTCGCACTTCCTCTGACAAGATTTGAGGTACCCTTTCCCTCGTCTCGGCAATTGGATTGTTCATCATTGGTGGGACTGATGGTGACTGAGCCTGATCCTAAAAGAGTAACATTGCCAAGTTAGGGGGATGGGGAATTGAAAGATAGCAGGATTAAACGCAAATAAGTACCTCATGTCTGATTTCCTGAACGAGAGCAAGGTTTTGTTCAGGGGCGGCCTCTGGAATCACTAGTGAGGGAGATGTTCCAGGCAAAGCTGAAGCTTCTGTGTGAGAGGGCAATGATGCAGTCTCTGGTGACCCTGAAGCTTCTGGCTGGAGAAAAGTTGGATTCGCCTCTGCTGGGGCTGATTTTTCTGCTTGACCCATGGGTGATTGATCCCTTGGAGAACTTGATGGCTCCGGTTGGATTGGGAAATTCATCTCTGGCGAGTCTGGTGTTTCTGTCTGAGCAGGGGGTGATTGAGTCCCTGATGAAGATGAGATTTCCACTTGGATAGGTGGCTCAGCCCTGGGAGGACTTGCTTGTTGAGACACTGGGACGTCCACGAGTTGATCCTCTATTGTTTCTTCTGCAAATGCCAAATTAAGAATGAATGCTAGTGTTCATCCTCAAGAAAAAGACAATGAAGGTCATACCAGTGGATGGAGCATTGGCAGGTTCTGAAGTTGAGGATTGCTGAGTTCTAATCTGAAAATGCATAAGATATGATTTATCAGAAAAAGAGTAATCCTGTGATCAAGAAAGGAAGAAATTTTACCTCAACAAGGACTTTTTTGATGGTTCTTCTCCTCTTAGCAGTTGGAGGAGCAATCAGAGACAAGCCTTGCCTCCTGTTAGCAGTAATGCTGGACAGAGTTGGATCTGTTGTGGCAAACCTAGCCATTAACTGAGCTAGGGTTGGTGATCTGAATCCCAATGCTGAGATAGGGCCTACTGCATTGTAAGCGATCTCCCTGGCCAGAGGGGCAGGCATTGTGTTCTGTGGACAAAAGAAATAAGATCAGGATCATGGTTGGAAGAAGAAATGTCTGAATTAAGGATTAATCATATTACCTCTGAGGTTGGCTGAAAATCAGGCATCAGTTCTATACAGAACAAATGCACAGGCTCACTGAAGATATGGTCATGGAATTCTTGCCACCAAGAGTTGAAGGTGGGGTGAGCTATTGTTGTAGGTGTGAAAGGCCAGGTGTAAACAGATGGACTGCATACATATTGGAAAACCCTGCTGGTCTGAGTAAGATCCTTGATCTCCTCCCTGGGCTTGAGGAATTCATGCAGAAACAGTCTCGGGGGCATCTGGCCACATCCAAGTTGCCGAGCCATCATGTTGGGCTGATAGTATTCATAAGTATTGTGATTCAGCCTCCCTCCACTGAATTCAGCTGGCAAAATGCATGGGTGGATGATGTTGTTAAAGATTTCCAGAAATCTTCCATCTTGGCGATCAGTTTCAAAAGAGAACTCACAAGGGAGTGTTAAATTATCATTATCCAAATAAGGGAGCCAAAGAGGATTTTGGAAGCCTTTGAAGAAGAGCTCAAAGAGCTGGCTGACATTCTGCCTGATGAGGACAGTTGAAGCAGCTTCTCCATAAGTGTGGCATCCTCTGGTAACTTGGGGTTCTCCCTTCATCTTGTCGGTTGGATGAAGGGAAAAGCCCGGTGTTCGGTCAACACCAACAATCGGGTGCATGTGCGATTGCGGACCATATACCGCACAAACCACCAAGGACCATTGACACAGGCTATCCTCCGGCGGGTGTACATTTGAGTGACGTTTGATGAAGCATGTGGTACACAACGCCGGAGGTATTTCCCAAGAGGAAGGCGATTACCATTGGCTAGGTGTGAAGCCATTGCAATGTGGTTTAGGGTCGGCTCGTTGGCTTTACTGCAGAAGATAAACACCTTGCACCCACATGTTCGAAACGCCACGTATTCGACTTCACCAAGGGGGCCATCCTTCATATGGTTCCGGATATAATTCTTGTATCCGCTCCCCGGTTTTCACCCCGTTTGTCTTGTGGAACTTTTGAAATCCCGAGAGGCGAAACGGATCCCCGTAATGTCAAGGCCGGTAATCATGTATACATCGGACAGGGTTGGGGACATTGGGCCGTGACCAAAGAGGAAGGCGTTGACGCCATTTGACCAGAAGTGGCAAGCCGCTATTAAGAGGTCTTCGTTCTTTGGGGTCTCGGCCAAAGACAACTCCAAGCATTGAGCAATGCGGAGGGTGTCCCAGATTTCTGGGGTTTCGCGCACTCTTATCTGCGAGGATTCTCTGGTACCAGTTTTTCCAGCCTGCGATTGGGGGTTAGGGCCAATTCTTGAAAGCATCCTGCCACTGAGAAGGTTTGGTTAGAGCCGCTTTGAAGGGGATCCTTTGGGATTCGAGTGCGAGGAATTCTCGAGGATCAGAGGTTCCCACAGGACCAAGGAAGTAAGATCTTGAATTGGCCTCGGTACCGGATCGAAGCTCGGTGGAAAGCTCCCCGAGGGGGGGGGGAAACGGAGAAGAAATTTCAGGTAAAAATTGAAAATCTAAATGCCGAATGAAGCTTATGGTAGGAGAATTTAGCTGAGCAGCTTGGTTTTGCGCCGCCATTGGGGATTTGAGCTCAAAAGAAGTGATCTAGAGTTTGGATCTAGACGAAGACTCCGGCGGATTGTGAAGAGAGAGAACGGGTGTTGAACAGATTGGTGGCTGGAGTCAATTCCGGAATAAAATCATTTTATCCCGTAATTGAAGGGGCATGTGTTAACACCAAAATTTGGTAAGGAGTCTGACTTGTGGGTCCAACCCGGTGAGAAATCCGTCCCGGCGGAAGGAAGGTTTCTTCGGATGCATTCGGCGAGAAAAATCCGCGGTCGGCTCTCGCGTTCGTTCGGCAAAGCAACTGTTGAGCTGATTTTGCGGGATTGTACGGTGACGTGGCTCAAGCGGAAAGGACGAATGGATGGATAAGCGATCAAGCTTAGAGATAAATTAGGTATCAAATCCATTCGAGGTTGTGCTTGGCAGGGTATAAATATGAACCCTGGATGTATGTAATAGATATACGTAATCATTCTCAATAAAAACCAGCTTTACGCCAAACCCTAGAGTCCATTTGTCGTGTCGTCGAGTTCTTCAAGAGGGTTCATCGATCCGTCGACCTCCGTGAGTACCGGCAACCTTGTTGTCGGTGCGGAATATGGTCCCGACACTAACCAGTAGATAGCGCCGAGGTCTATCCCTCAATGGTCGATGCTAAGCAACAAGTGACACAAGGTTTTTATCCTGGTTCCGGCCGAGGGGGCCGTACGTCTAGCAGGGGTGTGCTCTCGGCACTATATTGCTCGGCAGCCCGGGTGCCCGTAGTGGGGGCGGCTACAAGCAAGGCGGGGAGAGGAAGAGGCTTCCAAGTCCCCCTCGAGTGAAGATATTGTGGGAGGATGGGTGAGTGAGTATGTGGTGCGTTGTTGAGTTCGGGTCTCGAGTGAACTTTGTCTTCGTATATTCATCCCTCGCGGCCGGGGGTTCGCTCCCCTTTTATAGCCCAAGGGGAGGCGAATTACATGCACGCCGCGCTATCTAGCTACGTGGGGGGTGTGACGTGCTACGCCGTGAGACTGGGCGGCCGTCCGGGTCGATCCTTGCGGCGATCCGGTCATCATGGCTCGACTTGTGCCCGAACAAGGGGAGGTTCGAGGGTAGTAGAGCACGGATGGTGGTGAAGTCTTCCGATAGGCTCGAGGGAGGTGCGCGCGAGCTCGTACGGAGTACGAGGGTTGGCGAACGGCGTTCCTTCCGGCCGCGCCTCACGTGCACGGAGTTGTTGCTACGCGCGCCGCGCGTGCTCCGCACGCGCGGTACGGTGGCCACGCCGTTACGGCGGCGGGGATGGCGGGTCCACCGGCCTAGCGCCTCCACCCAACCCCGTAGGGTCACGAGAAAGTGAATCGAGGGTGCGCGGCCCCCTTTCGAGGGCTCGGCGCGTTAGCCGTCTTGGAGCGTGCGCACGGTGTCACGGGGCCGACACCGGCCGCGCCGCACGCCCCTCCCACGGTGGCGGGAATGGGCTCCTCCCCGGGGAGTTGGTGCGGCGGCACGGGGTGCGAGCCCCGGGCGCATGATGGCGCCGTCCTGCCGGTGTCAGGGCGTTAAATGACCGTGTACGGGAGCCAGCGCACACGTGAGGGGTGCCCTCGAGCGTGGGGGACCCCGACCGAGGGCGGGGCGTACCCTCGAGCGAGGCGGAGCCTGCTCGAGGGAAGTGCTGCCCCTCGAACGGGGCGGAGCCCGCCCAAAGGGAGCACGCATCCTCGAACGGGGCGGAGCCTGTTCGGGGGGATCTCTGGGGTGGGCGCGTCCCGATGGGCCGTCAGAGTCCCTGTGGCGTGGGCCGTGTCCTGCGTGGTTAGGCACCTGCATGGTTAGACTTAATCGTGTTTTGGTTTCGTTGCGGGTTTTAAGTGAGGTTTTCCCCCCCCCAATTGTTTAAGGGGACCCCTAGGGCTGTCCCCGACGGTAGCCCCCGAGCATCCGTGGGTTTGCCATTGAGGCTCCCGCGGATGCCGGAGCCTACGATGGGAGCGTTCTTCCCTCCTTGCCCTGCGAACGCTTTCGTGGGGCCGCGTCGGCCGGGACCCGCGGTCTAGCCCCGAAGCCCGCGGGCAGAGTGTGGGTGCTCCCGTGGGGTTAACCACGAGAATTTTGGTCGGAGGGGCGTGGCATATATGCCAACCGGCATCGGCGGTGTTTCGGCCGGCCCCGGGGTGCACGCGGCTGCGGCCCCGTCTCCCCGGCGGTGCAATTTCAAGGAGGTGTAGCCGTGCGTCGAGCCCCCGAGCCTTGGCCCGTTCGAGGCGATCGGGTAGAGCTCCACGACTTGTTTTTTAGCGCGCCCTCGCCGTCCCTCCGCGGGACGGAGGGTGAGGTTTCCGCAACTCACATCGAGCGGGTCGCGACTTGCGGGTTCCTCTTCGAGCTGGTAGCGGGTGGTTCTAGTGGACGTCCATGCCCCGTTCGATAAGGGTAGGGCGCGCGGTCCGGAGACACGTCCATGGAAGCGCTTGCGTGGGTTTGCTAGGTGGGGCTCGGTCTCGTTCGCTAGGGACCGAGGGCGCGGAAGCTCTCCCTGGGTGGGATCCCGGCCGTTGCCCTCGCCGGCTCTCGAACACGACATGTGGGGCACCCTCGAGTCGACGGGCTCGAGGAACGGCTCGAATGCGCATGCCCTCGTCGTCCACGACTCGCGATCCGAGGCGCTCCGTTCGAACCCGTCGAGGGTCGGGCTTCGGACCTCGATCGCTGGGGGCCATGCGGGGCGGCGCTCGGGGGCGGCCCCCGTCTTTTCACGTTCGCGGCCGTCGAGGGGCACAGGCGAGCCGGCCCTCGAGGCGCTGGTTGGTAGCGCAGCGTATGTGCCCTTCCTTGGAGAATCGATATTGTCTCGAGCCAAGGGCTCGCGCCGCTCGAGGGTTTTATGTGGCATGGGTACCCGCGGTGCCTGCTCTACATCGAGCAGGTCCCGGGCGGCCTTCTCACATCGATGTCCCTTCGAGGGCTGACATCGTTTTGAGCCGAGGGCTCGCGCCGCTCGAGGGTTTTACGTGGCATGGGTACCCGCGGTGCCTGCTCTACATCGAGCAGGTCCCGGGCGGCCTTCTCACGTCGATGTCCCTTCGAGGGCTAACATCGTTTTTGAGTCGAGGGCTCGTGCCGCTCGAGGGTCTTACGTGGCATGGGTACCGCGCGTGCCGCTGACCTTACATCAAGCGGTGTCCCGCCGCCCTTCTCACGTCGATATCCCATCGAGGGTTGTTTTCGTTTTGAGCCGAGGGCTCGCCCCGCTCGAGGGTTCTCCTTGCTTGGCAAGGGACCCGGTCATTAAATGCCTCGCATTCGAGGCCGCGGTTTTGCGGTGCGGGGCGCGTCTTTTTAGGCGCGCGCGCGCGCGTGCGCGCGCGTAGTGGGCGGCGTGGCGGGGTGGACGTGACGGCTTCGCCTCGGTCCCCGTGGGTCTTTGCCGTGATGATGGCCCGCCCTGCGCGGCCGTGGCCGTGCCGCGAGCCGTGGTGGGGCCCGTCCGTCGACGTGAGGGGAAGATTCCCTGCAGTTAATGCGAGTGGGGGAATCCGCTCCGAGAGCTCGCCCGTCGGCTTATAAATGCGAGGGAGTGGGGGAGACGGCGGTTTTTTACCTTAGTGTCTCACCATTTTCGATCCCCGCTCCTTCGTCTTCATCTCGCCTTTGCCACCGTGTGGTGTCGCCGTTAGAGCTTTTTCTTCCGTTCCTTGTCCTCCGCTCCTGCTTTTCTTTGCCTTCTTCATGGCGCCGCCTCAGCCTCCCCTCACGATCTTGGAGCCGTACGCCTGGGAGAGGTCGACGGTGACCCGGTTGGCCCTTGGCGAGCTGGTCGCCGCCGCCGCCGGCGGCCAATGAAGACGGACGTCCCCGGCGGAGTGGATCGTGCCGCCGGCCGCGGACCGCGAGCCCAACCCGCCGAGGGGCTATGTGGTGAGCTTCATCCGCTACCACGAGCGGGGGCTTCAACGCGCCGGCGAGCACCTTCATGCGGGCGATGTGCCACCACTACGGAGTGGAGCTGCACAACTTCGCCCCCAACGCGATCTCGCAGGCGGCCACATTCGTGGGCGTCTGCGAAGGGTACCTGGGGATCCCAGTCAATTGGGAGCTCTGGGTACACCTTTTCCGCGCGGAGCTCATCACACGGCCCCCCCACGACGGAGCCGAGGACCCGCCGCACGATGCGCGCCGGCGGGATGTCGCTTGCCCTGCGGGGGCAATTCAAGGACGTCTACATCCCCTGCACCATGACGACGAACAACACCGGCTGAGAGTGGGGATGGTTCTACTTGCGTAACGCCGAGCCCGGCCTCCCCCCCCTACACCGGTCGGGTGTTCAAGGAGAGGCCTGACTCTTGGGGCTACGGGGTGTCTACGCCCCAGCATCGGAGGCGGCAGGAGTCGGTCCTGGCCGCGGCCGGCCGCGCCCGCGAAGATGGGGTTGAACGCGATGGGCGTCCTCGCTTTCCTTCATCACCGACGGATCGTGCCGTTGATGGAGAGGCCGCTCTGCTTCTTCGAGATGACAGAGGCGGCCAATCCCGTCGACCTGGCGAGGTCGCGGATGCTCCCGACGCCCCTCGAGCGGCCGTACGCGCTCACCCGGGCGCGGAGCGCCGTCGACACCCGGGTGCCGCCGCCTGCGGGTCGGACCCCATGGGACCTCGAGATGCTCCCCACCGGCCCGCTGGTGAGTTTGGCTCTTAATTTTGTTTTGGTTCTTGGTCTTGTTTCTGTCTCCTGACGCGCCATTGTCGCTCCTGTGTGCAGCTGGTGAACTTCACCATCGCCAAGTCCGTTCCGCCCACCCCCGACTCCCGCGCGCTTGGCGGGCGCGCGCGGCGGCGGCGGCGAGGAGCGGGCGGTGCGCAAGAGGGAGTGCGCGAGGAGACATCAAGCGCGCGCGACCGGCGGGCCGGCGGAGTATCGGCGGCGCGAAGAGCCGGGGCTCTCCTCCCCGGGGGACCGAGGAGTTCTCGTCCTCGGAGGAGGACGAAGAGGAAGAGGCCGAGGGGAGGGCCCCTCGACGGGTGGCGACTGCGCCTCCGTCGCCGAGCCGCGCCGGCGGCGAGGGCGGCATCGCCCGGGGCGGGCGCAACGGCGCCCGCCGCCGGGGCCATCGACATCGGGGGACGGCGCGTGCGCGGAGGTGCCGGCGCGCGCCACGGAGGCGCGCGCGGGCGGGCGCGCGCGTGCGCGCATAGAGCGTGCTGCGCGCGCGGGGCGAGCGCGCCTACGCGTAGGGCGAGCGTGCTGCGCGCGCGGCGGCGTCGTCGGGGCGGCGCTACGGCAAGCGTGCCCGCACGCGGGGGCGAGCGTGCCCGCGCGCGCGGCGGTACCTTCGTGAGGTGCGGCGGCGCCGTCGGGAGGCGCAGCGGCAGGCACGCCAACTGCACCGGCCTCATCCGCTGAGGCCTCGAGGAAAAGGAAACGGGCCTTTTCCTCTTCGAGGTGGTTCGATTGGTTGATGTCCAGGCGTTCTTATCCTCTGTCTGTGCCTGCACAGGGTGGTGCCAACCGTGCCTCCTCTCGCACCAGCCAAGGTGCTAAGGACGGACACATCCGTTCCCACCCGGCGGCGCTCGTCGAGGCCGTCACGGGCGGGGGCGAGCACGGCGGCGGCGGCGAGAGCCGCCGAGGTCCGGCGGAGGCCTCGAGGTTTCGGCCGGCGGATCGCGGCCGCCACGGCGGAGCGCGGTCGGCGAGGAGCGGCCGGCGCCGGCCGTCGTGGGGACGCGGGCCGCGGCGGCGGCCATGGTGGAGGTGCGGCCGCGGATGCGCCGCGCGCGGGGCACGGCCGCGATGTGCCGGCGCTGCGAGAGGAGGCGGAGCGGGCGCGACTGTGGCGCCGCCGTGGATGCGGCGGCACGGCCGGAGGTGGTGGCCGCGGTGCCGGTGCCGGGCGCCGCGGCGCGGAGGCGCAAGTGGGGGCGCCGGTGGAGGCGGCACAAGCGGCGGCGCCCGCGCCCGGCGGTCCGCGGGCGGAGGTGGTGGAGGTCTCGGACGACTCCCCGCCTCCCCGGGTGGAATCGGTGGGCCGGGGCCCACGACTTCCCCCGAGCCCCGGGAGGGGGCCCTCGTGAGGCGGCGCGAGGGTCACCGGTGGTGGGGGGTCGGGGACACGGCGTCGAGGCCTCGTCCTCCCGTGCGGCCGCCGCCCGCCCGTGGAGGGGGCCATCGAGGATCCCCCTGCGTTTGCGACGCCGGGGGGAGCAGGAGCTCTGGGGCGAGCTCCGGAGCCACGGCGCTACGATCAACCGCGCGCTGAACGAGGCGTTGCAGGTCCACGGCGGCCCCGCATGGCGCGTCTTTGAGGTAGGGTGTCGTCGCTTGCTTTCTTCTTCTTCTTCTCTTCGTGTGCTGCTTTCGTGCCGTAGTGCTTACAGATTTTGGTGTGTGGATGCCAGGAGCTTGAGCGCCGTGCCCACGACAAGTACGATGCGTTCGACCGGGTGAACGCCGAGGTCCACCGGCTCCGGGAGCGGTGCAGCGCTTTCGACACGCTTGCTGACGCCCTCAGGTCCCCGGACGGTGGGCCGGCGTACCCGTGCCCCGGCTCGGCCCGATGAGCTCCCGAGAGCTCGAGGCGGAGACACGGCGCACCGCTCGAGCCTCGAGCGGGTGCGCGCAGTCCTCATCGACCGTGATGAGGCGCTGTGGCACGCGCGCTCGGACTTGGAGAAGACGCGGACGCTGGCCGCCAACTGGGAGGCGGAGGTGGCTACCATCCGCGCCGAAACCCGAGAGCTTCGTTCGTCTCTTGAGGGGGCAGGCGCAACAGCGCCAGGCTGAGGAGCGGGCGCGCGTGCTGGAGCAGCGCGCCAAGGAGGCCGACGACCTGAAGGCCGCCCTCAACGCTAAGGCCGCGGCCCTCGTCGTCGCTGAGGAGCGGCTCCTGCAAGAGAGTACCGCCCGCCAAGGGGCTGAGGATCGGCTCCAGCAGGAGCAGGCCGCCCTCACCGACGTCCGTGCGGCGGCTGCGGAGCGAGGAGCGCGCCGCCCACAAGGTGACGCAGAGGACCTTGGCGGCTCGAGATGCCAAGCTCTCCGAGGCCGAGGGCGAGGTGATTATGCTCAGCATCACCAACGCCAGTCAGGAGATATCCCTCCGGGAGCAAGGCGAGACCGTCAAGCGCCTCGAGCTGGCGGTTGAGGCCGTGCGCCGGGACTTCGAGATGGAGAGGAAGCAAGTCGAAGGTGAGCCACTGTTTGACTCTTGTTATGTTGGTTTTTCATTTGGGAACTCGCATTCCCTTTTTCTGATTTCTTTCTTGCCTTGGCGTTTCCAGGCTTGCGCACCGCCCTAGGGCATGCGGCTGAGCGGGCCGAGGCGCTGCAGGCCTCCTACAATTCCTCCGAGCAGGAGTTGCGGGAGCTGCGCGATGCGGCCCTCGAGACCTGCCGCGCCGTCGAAGAGGGCGAGGCCCGTGCCGCCGAGCCTCCCGGCCGGCCGGTCTGCGTGCCCTTGGTGGCCATGTCACCGAGCGGATGCGCCGGCGCGGCAGCGGTCGGGTGTCCGAGAGGCCCTCGAAGTGGTGCGATCCCACTACGAGGTTAACTTCGAGGGCGGTGGAGGGCTACATCGTTCCCGAGGGCGTCGAGGACGAGGTGGCCATGGAGCGTGTGGATGCGCTCGCTGCCGACGCCGCCGGGTCGCTCGCCGAGGCCTTCGAGGAGTTCCTCTTCCCGGACGCCGCTGACGCTGCTGCTCCTCCCGCCTGAAAGCAGTTGGGCGCTAGGCCCGTTTTTTGATGTGTATCAGTATTCTGGCCTCATGGCCTTTTGTAAATAACCGAGTTGTTTCATGAATATAAACATTTGCTGTAAATGAAGTCGTTTGTTTATCATGCTTTTTGTTTCTCCTTCTTCCTGAGTAGATTCTAGTTAGGGGAGTTCGATTTTCGCAGGGGGCCTGCTGGGTTGGAGGCGAGAGAGAAGGGCCATGTACACGCGGCATAGGCTATCTCTGGCTCGCACGCTCCTTCCGCCGTGCCGCCTGCGCCCTGTTCGAATCGTGGCTCGAGGTTGAAGTAGGAAACAAACTTAGCGCGTGTTGTTTTGTTTTTTGCGCGAAAAAATGGGACCATTTTGGGGGGGATGCCCCCCGCAGTAGCCCCCGAGGGTAACTTGGGTTTCAGGGGAAAGACGAGTTATCCTTTTCATTAGACTTGAAGTATTTACATAGTCGTTGCCAACTGGGGTGTTGGCCATGTGATTTTTACAACGAAATTACTTGGAAAATCCTAGCTAAGGGTAGAAGCGACGTAGCCGTTGGATGTTCCAAGCGTTGGTGAGCTCTTCACCGTCCTCGTTGGCCAGCTTGTATGTGCCCGGTTTGAGTACTTTCACCACAACGTAGGGTCCTTCCCATGGGGGCGATAGCTTGTGGCGCCCTCGGTTATCTTGGCGCAGCCTTAGGACCAGATCCCCCTCGCTGAAATCCCGTCGACGTATCTTACGTGCTTGGTAGCGTCTTAGGGACTGTTGATACCTCGCGGAATGCATTAAGGCTACGAGGCGTGCCTCGTCCAGCTGATCTAGCGAGTCCTCGCGGGCTCGCTGGTTAGCATCCTCGTTGTAGCCTCGAACCTTGGGCGACCCGTATTCTAAATCCGTGGGGAGGACGGCCTCCGCGCCGTGGACTAGAAAAAATGGGGTGAACCCGGTGGCTCTGCTTGGGGTGGTCCTTAGGCTCCATACGACCGCTGGTAGTTCTTGGAGCCATTTTCGCCCAGATTTGTTGAGCTGATCGAAAATTCTGGGCTTAAGGCCCTGTAGGATCATGCCGTTGGCGCGCTCCACTTGGCGGTTGGTCCGTGGGTGTGCCACGGCCGCCCAATCCACACGGATGTGGAACTTGTCGCGAACTCCAAGAACTTCCGCCCGTGAACGGGACCCATTGTACGTGATGATGGAGTTTGGTACTCCAAAGCGGTAGACGATATCGGTGAAGAATGTCACCGCCCCTGCTCGCCCCTTAGGTTCGTGATGGGGCGCACCTCCACCCACTTGGAGAACTTGTCGATCGCGACTAGCAAGTGGGTGAAGCCCCCGGCGCCTTCCGCGGGGCCCGACGATGTCCGGCCCCCACACGGCGAACCGCCATGTTACGGGGATGGTCCGTAGGGCATGGGCGAGGGCAAGTTGGACTTGCGGGCGTAGAACGGCACCCTTCGCGGGTGCGTACGATTTCGCCGGCGTCCGCGACCGCGGTAGGCCGCAAAAGCCTTGGCGGAACGCGTTGCCGACGAGGGTGCGGGGGCGCGGCGTGGTGGCCACGGATCCCCGCATGGATGTCCCGTAGGAGCTCGCGCCCCTCGGGAATGGGCACGCACCGCTGTAGGATGCCGGAGGCGGCGCGCTTGTACAGCTCGCCGTCGACGAGGGCAAAAGACTTAGCCATCCTAGCGATGCGCCTAGCCGCGGCCCGGTCCGCGGGGAGCTCCCCTCGAGCGATCCAGGCGATATATTTTTCCCGCCAATCCGCCTGGACAGGAGCCGGCTCGATGTCCATCGCATCGGCCTCGTGGGAGCCGTACCCCTCGAGGAGGGAGAGCACGTACGCCTCCTTCGAGGGGTCCTCATCCATGGGTTCCGCACCCGTTGGGTTTGAGGGAGCCCGCGAGGGTCCGTTGTGGCTCGAGGGGTAGGGCTCGAAGACGACCGAGGGTTGCGCGATGTCGCGCGTGAAAACGTTCGCAGGAACGGTAATCCGCCCGGACGCGATCTTTGCCAGTTCGTCTGCCTCCTCGTTGTACCGGCGGGGTACATGATTGAGCTCAATGCCGTAGAACTTGTCCTCAAGGGCCCGCACGGCCTTGCAGTAGGCCTCCATCTTGTCATCATGGCAGCTCGCGTTCTTCATGACTTGATCGATCACGAGCTGCGAGTCCCCTCGCACGTCGAGGCGCTTGACACCCAACTCAATGGCGATTTTGAGGCCGTAGAGAAGGGCCTCGTACTCAGCCATATTGTTGGACGCGGGGAAGTGGAGGCGCCTTTGCGTAGCGCATGTGCTCCCCGAGGGGTGACACGAAGAGCGAGGCCCGCGCCCCGCTCCCGTTTTCATCACCGAGCCGTCGAAGAACGCAGTCCGGCCTCTGCCCGGATTTGTGGGGGTGGCAGTGCGTGTCCCGTCCACTCGGCCGACGAAATCCGCCAGGATTTGCGATTTGATAGCCTTGCGTGGGGGGCGTGGCGAGCGTTTCGCCCATCAGCTCCACGGACCACTTGGCGATCCTTCCCGCGGCGTCGGGGTTGCGGATGATTTCTCCTAGCGGAAAGGAAGAAACCACCGTGACGGGGTGGGCCTCGAAGTAGTGGCGGAGCTTGCGCCACGCAAGGACTACCGCGTATAGCAACTTCTGGACCTGGGGGTAGCGCGTCTTCGTGTCCGAGAGGACCTCGCTGATGTAGTAGACTGGCCGCTGCACAGGCAAGGCATGCCCTTCCTCCGCGCGTTCCACAACGATCACGGCGCTCACCACCTGGGTGGTCGAGGCCACGTAGAGCTGCAGGGGCTCGCCGTCCTGCGGCGGCCTGAGGATCGGGGCGTGTGTTAGGGATGCCTTCAGCTTGTCGAGCGCGTCCTGGGCCTCGGTGGTCCAGGAGAAACGCTCGTGCTTCTTGAGTAGGCGGTAGAGGGGCAGGCCCTTCTCACCGAGCCGCGAGATGAAGCGGCTCAAGGCGGCAAGGCACCCCAACACCTTCTGCACCCCTTTGAGGTCCCGGATCGGACCCATTCGTTCGAGGGCCGCGACCTTTTCAGGGTTGGCCTCGATTCCCCCGCCGGGAGACAATGTACCCCGGGAGCATGGCTCGCGGCACTCCAAAGACACATTTTTCGGGGTTTAACTTGACCCCATTGGCCCGTAGGCAGCTGAACGCGACGCCAAGGTCGCCAACCAGGTCGTCCGCCTTCCTGGTCTTCACGACGATGTCGTCCACGTATGCTTCGACCGTCCGCCCGATGTGACCCCCAAAAATGTGCTGCATGCAGCGCTGGTACGTTGCACCCGCGTTTCTGAGGCCAAACGGCATCGTGACGTAGCAGAACGTCCCGAACGGTGTGATGAGCGAAGTCGCGAGCTGGTCGGACTCCTTCATTTTTATTTGGTGGTACCCGGAGTAAGCATCGAGGAAGCAAAGCAATTCACACCCAGCCGTTGAATCAACGATTTGATCAATGCGTGGCAAAGGAAAAGGAACTTTAGGACATGCTTTATTAAGACTAGTGTAGTCTACACACATCCGCCACTTCCCATTCTTCTTCTTTACAAGCACGGGATTAGCTAGCCACGTAGGGTGGAATACTTCCTTGATGAATCCGGCCTCGAGAAGCTTCCGCAGCTCCGCTCCGATTGCCCGTCGCCGCTCCTCGTCGAAGCGGCGCGGCCCGCCGCCGCACGGCGCGGGCGTTTGGCGAGATGTCAAGGGAGTGCTCGGCGACTTCCCTCGGGATGCCTGGCATATCCGAGGGGCTCCACGCGAAGATGTCGGCGTTGGCGCGGAGGAAGTCGACGAGCACTGCTTCCTATTTGGGGTCGAGGGTGGAGCTGACCCTCAACGCCTTGCCCTCGGGGGCTGAAGGGTCGAGGGGGACCCCTTTGGTCTGCTCCGCGGCCTCGAAGGCGTGTTTGCTGGCGGGGTCGAGGTCTTCGTTGACCATCTTCTCCAGCGTGTTCACCAGCGCTTCGTCCAGCGCTAGTGCCTCTGCGTGCTCCACGCACTCGACGTCGCAGTCGAATGCGTGCTCGATGGATGACCCGACGGTGATGACGCCGTTTGGGCCGGGCATCTTCATCTTCAGGTAGGTATAGTTGGGGACCGCCATGAATTTAGCGTAACAGGGTCGCCCAAGTATAGCATGGTAGGCTTCTTTGAACCCCACCACCTCGAAGGTGAGGGTCTCCTTGCGGAAGTTCTTAGGGGTGCCAAACCAGACCGGTAGGTCGATCTGCCCGAGGGGTTGAACCTGCTTGCCGGGCGCGATGCCGTGGAACGGCTTCGTGCTGGGCCGCAGCTGGTCCAACCCGATCCCCATCAGGCGCAATGTATGCGCGAAGAGGATGTTGAGGCTACTGCCTCCGTCCATGAGGACCTTCGAGAACCGGGCGTTCCCGATGATGGGGTCAACCACCAGCGGGTACTGGCCCGGGTTGGGGATGCGGTTCGGGTGGTCCTCCCGGCTAAAGGTGATGACGTCCTCCGACCAATTGAGGAAGGCCGGAGGCGCCCTCTCCGCGGCGAGGACTTCGTGCCGCTCCTTCTTGTGCTGCCGGGTCGACATGTCGACGGTAGGTCCCCCAAAGATGAGGAACACATTTTCGACGGCGGGGAAGCCGCCGGCGTCGCCATCGCCTCCGTCTTTCTTGGCCTCTGCCTCCTTCGCGGCGGCACGGCCATAGAACTTCTTGAGCATGTCGCACTGCTCAAGGGTATGGTGCACTGGGGTCTTGTGGTAGGGACATGGCTTTTTCAGCATGTCATCGAACACCCCCGGGCCTCGAGGGTCCGGTCGAGGGCCCCGTCGAGCCGGTCGACGGCCGAGGGCCTCGGCGTTGCCGCCATCGCGCCCCTGCTCGCGCGCCTCGCGGCGCGGCTTTTTCCCCTTCTTGCCCCGCTTGTCGTTGCGGCGTGGTTCCTTGGACTTGCTGCCCTCCGCGGGCGCGTCCTCGGAGCGCCCCTTCTTGCTGTCGAAGATCGCCCCCACGGCCTCTTCCCCGGAGGCGAAGCTGGTGGCGATGTCGAACAGCTCGTTGGAGTCCGCAGGCGGGCTGCGTCCCATTTCCCGCACGAGGTCCCGGCACGTGGTGCCCTCGAGGAAGGCGTGCACGATTTTGGACTGTGCCACGCTGGGGAGCTCCGTGCAGCGCTTGGAGAAGCGCCGTATGAAGTCCCGCAACGACTCGCCAGGCTTCTGCGTGCAGGAGCGCAGGTCCCATGAGTTTCCATGGCGCACGTATGTGCCCTGGAAGTTGCCCACGAATGTGTGGACTAGATCATCCCAGTTATGGATCTGGCTGGCGGGCAAGTGCTCGAGCCATGTCCGGGCCGCGTCGCCAAGGTGCAGGGGCAAGTTGCGGATGATGACCTCGTCGCTAGTGGCCCCGCCCAGCTGGCAAGCCAAGCGGTAGTCGTTGATCCACACGCGGGGGTCTGTCTCCCCGTTGTATTTGACGATCGTCGAGGGTTGGCGAAAGCGTTGGGGGAACGCTGCCGCGCGGATCTCCCGACTGAACACACGGGTGCCTGGGGGCTCCGGCGTCGGGGAGCGGTCTTCGCCGCTGTCGTAACGCCCACCCCGTCGAGGGTGGTAACCCCTTGCTGCTTGTGCGTCCGCCTTGCTGGTGCGTCTGGCGTTGATGACGTTGCGGGCGTCGCCGTCCAGTGCCCTGCGTGCGTCAAGGAGTCGTTCCTTGGCCGGCGTGCGTCCTTGCTCGGTGGGTCACCCTGCGTGCACCGAGGGTTCGCCTCCCAGTGCAGCTTCATCGCCCCGCGCATCCCCCTGTTGGCGGATGCGTGAAGCCGAGCTCTCGGCCTGCTGGACGGCCGCTTGCTCGATGAGAGTCTGCACCTCGCGGTGCATGTCTCGGGCCTCGGGGGTCGAGGGTGCCGGCATGGCTCGCAGCAGCGTCGCGACGGCGATGAGCTTTTGGCTTGCTCGCGGCGGAGCGTCCGCGTTGTCCACGTTGGGGACGGTGTTGATACGGTCGCGGACCTGTCGTCCCAGCTCCCGTGCGCGTTCGCCACGCGCGGAGGCCTCCCCTGCCATTGAGGCGCGGAGCAATCATACCGTTCTGTACTCTTCCGCCAGCTTGGCCTCGAGCTCGCGGGCTTGGGCCAGCTGTGCGTCGACGTCGGCCCCAGCAGGAGCGCTTGGCCCCGCGGCCAGGCGCGTGGCGATCCCTAGGGCGGCGTGACTTCCCCGTCTCCCGGCGCCCGCCGCACCGGCGGCGTTGGCCGGGTCGTTGGTGATGACGGCGCAGCACTCCCGCGCGGGATCGTAACTCCCGGTGCTGGAGTCGTCGGAGCAGCCGAACCAGTAGTCCGCGGCGTCAAAGAAACGCTGGAACACAACTGGGTCAGGCACGCCGGAGAAGTCCCACTCCGCGTACCCGTGGCGGTTGGCGGGTGGTAACGTGTCGACGGAGCCCAGGGTTGATTCGTCTCCTGCTGAGGCGCCGGGACCCCTGGCGACGAAGACGTGGCGGCCAGGTGGAACCCTGCGCATCGTCGTGTTGACGTTGGCGTTGTAGGCCGTCGTAGCGCCACGCAGCCCGATGGGAATGCGCGGTCCGGAGACCGTGCGTTGTTCCACCGGGGCGGTGGCGGTTGTGATGGCGGGCGCACCGCGCCGGGGAGGCGGCGCGCTCGGCCCGCCGCCGCTCGGACCGCGCCCCCGGCGCGAGCGCCGTCCCGAGCGACGACGACGTCGTGGCGTCGATGGACTGCGCGCATCCGTGCTGCGGGCGCCGCGCCGGAGTCGTGCGTGCGGCGGGGGTACGGCCGAGCGGCCCCGGCCGACGCCGCGCGCGCGAGTTCCTCACGGTTAGTGAGGCGCATGAGATAGCCGTTCCCCGTGGCCTGAAAGTTCAGGTCCCCGAAGCGGATTTCGAACCCGGCCGGGAGGGGGTCCGAGCTACCCATGCAGTAGCGTGTAGCACGGTACTCAGTGCGGATCACCATGGAGGGAGTCGGCGAAATGACCTTAGGCGCTCGCTTGCCCCACGGTGGGCGCCAACTGTCGGTGCGGAATATGGTCCCGACACTAACCAGTAGATAGCGCCGAGGTCTATCCCTCAATGGTCGATGCTAAGCAACAAGTGACACAAGGTTTTTATCCCGGTTCCCGCCGAGGGGGCCGTACGTCCCGACAGGGGTGTGCTCTCGGCACTATATTGCTCGGACGGGGGTGCCCTCGTGGGGGGCGGCTACAAGCAAGGCGGGAGAGGAAGAGAGGCTTCCAAGTCCCTAACTGAAGATATTGTGGGAGGATGGGTGAGTGAGTATGTGGTGCGTTGTGAGTTCGGATCTGAGTGAACTTGCCTTCGTGTTTCCGTCCCCCGCGGCTGGGGGGTTCGCTCCCCTTTTATAGCTCAAGGGGGAGGCGAATTACATGCACGCCGCGCTATCTAGCTACGTGGGGGGTGCGACGTGCTACGCTGTAGAATGGGCGGCCGTCCGGTCGATCCTTGCAGCGATCTGGTCATCATGGCCTGACTTGTACCCGAACAGTGGCGGTTCGAGGGTAGTAGAGCAGCGGAAGGCGGTGATATCCTCTGATAGGCTCGAGGGAGGTGCTGACGCAGGCCTGTACGGAGTACAGGAGTAGGCAGAACGCCGTTCCTTCCCGATGCGCCTCACAGGGCTGGAGTCGTTGCTATAGGGCTTGGCGTGCGCCTGCACGCGCGGGTACGGCGGCCACGCCGTTACGCGGCGGGGATGGCGGTCCACCGGCCTAGCGCCTCCACCTAACCCTGTAGGGTCACAAGAAAGTGAATCGAGGGTGCGCCGGCCCCCTTTCGAGGGCTCGGGGCGTTAGCCGTCTTGGACCGTGCGCACGGTGTCACGGACCGACACCGGCCGCGCCGCACGGTCCCCTCCCACGCGGGGCGGGGATGGGCTCCTCCCCGGGAGTTGGTGCGGCGGCGCCGGGTGCGAGCCCCGGCGCATGATGGCGCCGTCCCCTGCCGGCGTCGGGCGTTAAATGCCCGTGTACGGGATCCGCCGCACGCGTGAGGGGCGCCCTCGAGCGTGGCGGACCCCCGCCGAGGGCGGGGCGTGCCCTCGAGCGAGGCGGAGCCTGCTCGAGGGAAGTGCTGCCCCTCGAACGGGGCGGAGCCCGCCCAAAGGGAGCACACATCCTCGAACGGGGCGGAGCCTGTTCGAGGGGATCCCAAAGTGGGCCGTCCCGATGGGCCGTCGGAGTCCCTGTGGAGTGGGCCGTGTCCTGCATGGTTAGGCACCTGCATGGTTAGACTTAACGTGTTTTGGTTTCGTTGCGGGTTTTAAGTGAGGTTTTCCCCATTGTTTAAGGGGACCCCTAGGGCTGTCCCCGACAATAAGCATCACACAAGACACAAAATATATAAAGACTCTTTTTATTGGATTTTCTTTGACTCAACACTAATTTAAGACACTTGCAAAAATTTAAAAACACACTCAAAAACTAAGACTCTTTGAACTCTAAGACTCTCTCGAAGATCAAACCAAACTAAACTAAACTTGAAACTCAAAAGCTAAGTCTAGCTAGCTAGCTCTCCCCCACGCTAAAAACATACGACGTCCTCATTGTATCTTACAAAATTCCTAAGGGGAAAACTAGACCTAGTGGTACTTCCCGCAACTATTGCACCACTTGCGTCTCATGTTCCCGACCATGCCAAAAAGTTTGCACACGTTGCGATTAAGGAACTTGTAGTCGTCTTCAACTACACGCTCCAAATCCTCCAAACGCTGCTTCATCGCCTCCATGGCTTCGAGACATTCGTCGACCGACGTGTAGAGATCCGCGATGGAGTGACAGCAAGCCACACAACACATCACATGCAATCCGAACGGGTCGTCATTGCCATCGTCTCCGTCGTCATCGCCGCCGTCGTCACCACCACCATTGTCGTCGCCGCCGTCGTCGCCACCACCGTTGGGGCCTTCGGGAGCCTTCTCCTTGTGCACCTCATCCCAAATGTAAAGATCGTTATCATCTCTTCCGGCGGCCGCCCACGAGCTCCGGCTACGATCGTCAGAGTAATCGCTACCCCCATAGTCCTTAGGCTCGGGCGACACATCCTTGTAGTCCTTCCGCTTCATTCCATGGATGCGTACCGACCTTCGAACGGGCATAGGGACCTTCTCTCCTTCGACGGGGTTGCGAGATGTGATAGCTCCGGTCGGGACACGCCCTCCACAACGGATGCGGGCGATTCTCTTGATCTCGACGGGTAGCTTGAGCTCGCATCGCTTCGCCTCCTCCATCGATGGCTCCTTGGCTTCTTGCTTCAACTCTAAGCTCCTCGGGGACACAATGGCTGCTGCGTGGGTGCAAAATATTGCTTGAAGGGATTAATTCCCGAGCTCCCAATTTGGCCAAATAAATAGTCCGAAGAGAAAAACCCTAGGAACCTCATTTTCCTTTTTTAAACTTCCCTTAAAATTTTCTTACCGAAGAAGGAAGTCGAAAAGGAGTAATTCGGGCAAAAACCAGGATCGACTGCCGCCGGGACCCACCTGGGCCGGTCGGACTGGGCCGGCCGGCCCACCCTGTCTCGGGGGCCGGGCCGGTCCGGTTTTTCGTGCACCGCCCTTTTTTCGCCTCCTTAGACCATGGGAAAAAGTTGTCCCAGTAAATCTTCGTGAGAAACTCCAGAAAATTAAAAGAAAAACTATTTACAAAAATCCATGCCTTGTTTTTCGTCCTAGGCAGGACGTTCGGGCTCTTCTTCTATGGTGAACACATCAACATGGTGAAGGGGCACAACGTCGGGTTCGTAGTAAACCTTAAGTCGTTGACCATTCACCATAAATTGATCGCCTTTTATATCCATAATGGTTACCACTCCATTGGAGAGCACCGAATGCACAACATAAGGTCCGTCCCACTTGCTTTGCAATTTCCCCTTTCCGAAGGTTTTAAACCTCGAATTGTAGAGGACAACCTTATCTCCTTCTTTAAACTCTTTCTTTTTCAATCTTTTATTATACCACCTTTTGATTATCTCTTTTATATGCTTGCATTTTCATACGCCTTCAACCTCATCTCCTCTAGCTCGCTTATTTGGATTCTTCGTTTCAGCACCGTAGCATCGAGATCGAGGTTCATCTCTTTAATCGCCCAATAGGCTTTATGTTCCAAGTCAACCGGAAGGTGGCAAGCCTTTCCATAGACGAATTGATAAGGGGTCATACCTATCGGTGTCTTGAACGCCGTTCGATAAGCCCACAAAGCTCCGTCTAATTTCTTTGACTAATCCTTGCCTCCCTTCTCTATGGTTTTGTTGAGGATGCTTTTTTAGTTGGAGTAAAATACACCGAAGGTACATCAACTTGTAAGGAGGTGTCACTTAGGTCCATCAACTCTCAAAATGCATTTCTGGGTCCATGAACTTGTTGAGTCATTCACTGCAAGTCCATAACTGTCCGGATATGCTTCTATGGGTGACATGACATGATGACTTGGCCAGAAGAAGCATATCCTAATTAAGGCATTTCATCGAGCAGCCTATGAGTGACACATGGCTGATATTTCTGGAGCTGAACGACAACAGCCCACTCCTGTCGTACACGCGAGGAGGCTACCATTATTGAACACAAGGAATATCTATGTATATGTGTCACCCATTTGTAACCTACTTATTGAAATGCCTCAGCTAGAAGATGCTTCTTGAGCCAAGTCATCGTGTTATGTCACTAGTACAAGCATATCTGGACAGCTCTGCGGTGAATGACTCAACAAGTTCATGGACCCAGAAATGCATTTTGAGAGTTGATGGACCTAAGTGACACATCCTTACAAGTTGATGGGCCTCTGGTGTATTTTAGTCTTTTAACTGCCTATTCGACGTTTCTGCTTGTCCGTTGGTTTGTGGGTGATAGGCCGTAGAGACCCTATGTTCAATTCCCAACTTGGAGAAGCACTTTTTGAAATTCTTCCCGGTGAAGTGAGTTCCTCCATCACTTATCAAGATTCTCGATGTACCGAAATGAGGAAAAATCACGTTCTTGATCATAGTAATGGACTCCTCCGTGGAAGCTTTACGACATGGCATAGCCTCTACCCATTTGGATACATAATCAACCATGACTAGAATATACTCATATCCCCATGAGTTTTTGAAAGGCCCCATGAAGTCTAGACCCCATACATCGAATAAGTCAATTTGTAGATTGTAATTCAAAGGCATAAAATTTCTTTGAGAGATGTTTCCGGTTCTTTGGCATTCGGGGCATGATGCAACATTTCTTTTAGTATCTTCATGCTCGACCATACTTTTGCTTGGGTTCGAAAATGGCTATAGTGTCCACCGTACTCCGCCGAGTGGCACTTTCTCAGAATTTCTACCCTCTCTTCTCTTGGCACACATCTCATAACTCCATCATTGCCAAGTTTGAAGAGGTATGGTGCATCCCAAAAGTACTTCCAACTTTCGGAGATTATCTTGTTTTGAGAGTTTTTGTCTAGATGATCGAGAGGCATCTTCCGAATCGCTCGAATGATATCAATCATCCAAGTGTCTTTATCGAGCACTCGATAGAGGTGGTCATCTCTCATCTTATCTTCTATGGGCTCTTTATCATCTTGTCCACGATTCATCCTAGACAAATGATCGGCCACAACATTCTCCACCCCCTTTTTATCACGAATTTCAACATCAAGTTCTTGGAGAAGAAGGATCCAATGAATCAAACGTGGTTTAGCTTCCTTATTAGCCAAGAGATACTTGATGGCTGCGTGATCGGTGTAAACAATGACCTTCAAGTACACGATGTAAGATCTGAATTTTTTGAAAGCGAATACCACCGCTAGAAACTCCTTTTCCGTAGTGGCATAATTTAATTGTTCCCCACTAAGAGTTTTGATAGCATAGTAAACGGCGTAAACTCAGCCTTCCTTTCTTTAACCCAAAACCGCACCTACGGTGTAGTCACTTGCGTCACATATGACCTCGAAAGGTTGGCTCCAATCCGGAGGTTGAATAATGGGAGCACTCACCAACACACTCTTCAAGGTCCGGAATGCCGCTAGGCACTTCTCATCAAAGTCGAAAGCCACATCCTTTTGAAGAAGATGCGTTAAAGGCTTAGTGATCTTTGAGAAGTCCTTAATAAATCTTCTATAGAATCCGGCATGGCCTAGAAAGCTCCTTAAGGACTTAACATCCGTCGGAGGTGGGAGTTGCTCAACCTTCTCTACCTTAGCCTTGTCCACTTCAATGCCTCTCTCGGATATAACGTGTCCGAGCACTATGCCTTGCTTAACCATGAAGTGGCACTTTTCCCAATTTAACACCAAGTCTACCTCCACACACCTCGTGGGGACCTTATCCAAGTTTGCTAAGCAATCCATGAATGTCTTCCCATAAACGGAAAAATCATCCATGAACACCTCGACAATTTCTTCGATGAATTCCGAGAATACGACCATCATGCAACGTTGAAAAGAGGCCGGAGCGTTGCATAGACCAAAGGGCTTCCTTCTATATGCAAACGTTCCATAAGGGCATGTAAATGTTGTTTTGTGTTGATCGTCCGGGTGAATGGGAATTTGCATGAACCCTGAGTACCCATCGAAAAAGCAAAAATAAGCGTGGTTTGCTAATCTCTCGAGCATCTCATCGATGAA
The DNA here is from genome assembly GCA_947561735.1 of Cenchrus americanus. Lineage (NCBI taxonomy): Eukaryota > Viridiplantae > Streptophyta > Magnoliopsida > Poales > Poaceae > Cenchrus > Cenchrus americanus. Next base: position 199,701,907 of record OX387242.1, read on the forward strand.
CGGTAGGGGGAAGTGATCTTTCTTCGTCGCTTTGTTAAGCTTACGATAATCGATACACATCTGCCACCCGGTCACGGTTCTTTGCGGTATCAATTCGTTCTTCTCATTCTTCACCACGGTTAAACCTCATTTCTTTGGTACACAATGTACCGGGCTCACCCATTCGCTATGCGGAACTGGGTAGATGATTCCGGCATCAAGTAACTTGATGACCTCTTTCTTTACTACCTCTCACATGGCATGAGTTAGCCTCCTTTGGTGGTCCACTATGGGCTTACATTGGTCTTCCATTGGTATACGATGAGTGCAAAAGGCTGGGCTAATACCTTTGAGATCATTAATCGAATATCCAATCACCTTCCTATGTTTTTTCAATAAAATCAGCAACTTCTCATTTTCTTCAGGACTCAACTCGTCGCTCACGATGACTGGATAAGTCTTGTCTGGGCCCAAAAATTCATACTTTAATCCTTTGGGCAAAGGTTTAAGGTCTACCTCTGGCACATGTGGCTCCTCGGGTTTTATTTCTCCTATGTCCTCAAATTTTCCTTCCTCCAGCTTCCATCATGTGGTTCTAAGCCTTTCGTTGCTTCTTCTAGTTCTTCATCTTGTTGATTACTAATTTGATTTTCCATCGCTCTTTGCAATGGGTCTCTAAGGGTTTCAACAAAACAAAGACTATCTACCTCATCTACTTCTTCTTCGGGAGGAAAGGGTGTAGGGGTTTAGAAACGCGAAGAAAGTTATATGTGTACTTTGTTCCATTAAGGTTCATTGTTACTTTGCCTTCTCCGGCATCCAACACGGCATCAACCAACTTAATAAAGGGCCTACCTAGGATTATGTGATCATGATTACTATTGTAAGCATCAATAACAAAGAAATCGGTTGGTATACATTTTCCAGAGATTTTTACTTTCATGTTGCAAGCAATACCTGGAGGTTTAATAGTTCTACCATCTCCCATAATTAATTTCATTGATGTTGGAGCTAAGTCTAGGTTGTGGTCTTGAACTTTATCGTAAATTTTAGAAGATAGGACACTTACTTGGGTTCCGATGTCGCATAAAGCTTTGCATTGAACTCCGTTGATCTCGCAACTCAAGCGTGGTGCCATCTTCTCTTCTTCTTCCGATCCTATCACGTAAATTTCGGCGAGGCGAGCGTATGGTGATGCTTCGGGCTTGATCCCCATGATTCTCTTCACCTCGGCTATGTGTTCCGGATCCACTTCATTATCTCCAAAGAGTTTTTGAAAGATCTCACCGGTGGTTTCAAGGTTGTATGAATCTTCCGGTTTCTTCTCCGGTGGGAAATCCACTTCCAATGCTCTCGCCATCCCCTTTTGATTAGGGAACGGTCTTCTCTTGTCGAATACTTCTCCGTAATCGATAGGAACCCAATCCATTGGTTCGAACTCCCTTAGTGGCTTCGCGCTTGACATGCTTCTCTTGTTTGTCTCATTTGATGCGGCGAAGTCAACGCTCGGGGTAGTTCTTGACTTGATGTGTTCTTGTTCAAACTTTTCCGGGATTGGCTCCTCTTTTGTGACTTCCGGGGTTACCTGTTTAGAAAATTCAGCACACTTCTTCTTCCTTGAATTATATTCCGGCTCTTCCGCAAGTCTTGTTTCCCAATCTCTTTGCATGGCAGCCGCTTTACTAATTTTTTGTAGAAGTTGAGCGGCTTCCGTGAGTGTTTTCTCCATGAGATCCCCACCTGCACACATTTGGACGTGTTTCATGCAACTAGGGGTTAGGGAAAATAAAAATGTATGGAAGAGTACGTCACCAGAGAAGCCGAGTCTTGGTCCTTGTTCGATTAACTCATTAAACCTATCCCAAGCTTGGTCTATCCCTTCCTCTTCTCATTGCATGAAAGTGATCACTTGCCTTCTTAGATGTTGAACCTTGCTAATTGGAAAAAACTTATCGCAAAACTTCTTTGTCAACTTGTTCCAATTGCCTTCAACTTCAAAGGACGCAAACGAGTACCATGTCTTTGCATTACCTGCAAGTGAGTAGGGAAAGAGATTCCATTTGAACCATTCATCGGGAACTCCTTGACGCACCGTGTTGCATAGCGTCGTGAAATGCCTTATGTGTCTATATGGGTTCTCCGTAACCATCCCTTCAAACGGGTTTGCCGCCACCATCTCGGTGATCTTGGATTTAATTTCATACGTGGTCGCTTCGAGCTTCGAATCTGACTCTTGTACTTTTATGTCTTCACATCGAGGTCTAGCATAATCCCTTAGTGATTTCTTCGGTTCTTCCACGGGTTGATTGATGAACGCCATCTAGACAATAAGATAAAAACAAAAACAAAAACAAAACAAGGGGTTTTCTAGATAATATGTGTTAGATATAGCAAACAAAAGATAAACTAAATATAAAACTAAGTTAGATGCAAACCAAACGATGTAAACTAGCTTGCTCCCCGGCAACGGCGCCAGAAAAAGGGGCTTGTTGACAGATAAAAAACGTATCCCTCTACGATCCGCAAGCGTACGGACCCCACACCTTTTTCACCACGTGATTCCCAAGGTTCTTGTCAATCCGCGGAGCAAGGGGATTACAAGCGTTCGATCTACCTTCGCACTCTAGCTACTCAAACCCTAACTATGATTAAACTAGAAAACAACTAAACTACACTAGAGAATGATCAACATATCAAGATAAAAGACACTCGCCCATGGGTCTACTATACTAGAGCATGCAATCGCTTAAAGACATGAAAACCAATCCAATCTATCGGGGTTGTGACCACAGTTTCACCCTTTCCCTCCTCTCGTACTGTCACTACGCGAAAGTATTCATGACTAGACCTATGATGGACACGGCGTATTGAATGGATCCAAGGAAGCATTGGAGCTCTTACTCCCTTTACGGCATGGTAGCTAACCTTAAGCATTAAAGTATATTCAACACAAGATGATAGATAGATAATCTGACAAAGTATTATTACATCTCAAGATCGATTACAACCCATGGACAAATAAGGAGATTACCCCATCAAGGTGCTAGACATAGCACCGTCAATCATGGTTTCCCTTCCGACGGTGTCTTCCTTCTTCTGCACTTGTGGGTGCTTCCTTCGAGGTAGTTAATCTCCCTCCGGAGATCTCCCTCCTCCCTCTCTAGCTTGTGGATGGCCTCCTGGTGCGAACGGCTCTCTCCCTGTCGAATGGCGGCGCCTCCAAGGTTTTAGGGTTGAAGATCCTTCGGGTGCAAGGAAAGGGGGGCCGAACCGACCACCGGAGTGGGCTAGGACGGCCGGCCTGGGCCGACCGGCCCAGGCCCATCTCGGCCCGGTTCGGTCGCCCCTTCGCTCCCGTGGGTCCTCAGGTGATTATGCACTTTGCCCCCTCCACTTGCATGATTTTGACGATGTCATTCTCGCGTCCAAGATGGAGGTTCTCCGCGCATGAAGTTCGGTCTTTTATGCTTTAATCCCCGGGGGTGTTCCTTCATAGCACTTCGGTCCTTGCCACCATTGGATGTGATTTCATCAAGCTCATGAACACGAACAAGACTCCATAAATGCTCCTTTGAACTTTTTGCGAATCCGTCCTTTATGTCCATGTTTTCCTACATAAACATAACACTTCCAAATGCATGCACATAGATGAACTTGCTATATGATTAGTGTGCCTAGTGGCGGGTTAGTTCCATAATCAAATCCAAACCAAAGTGTAATGAAAATGCTTGGTGTACCAAAATACACCGTCAACACAACATCACAAAAAAAGCAATCAAAACATAAAGAAGGGAAATAACAACATAATGAAAATGATGAAACACACTCAAAAAATGATGCAACATGTCACTGAATAAAAATTTAAAAAATCTGAAATCATCATTGCAACACCAGAAACTCAAAACTGCAACATCACGTAAACACAGAGAAAATTCCCTCTGTGCCACTAGAATATATAACTCATGTGCTCTATGTCATTAAACAATACAACATGAGCTCTATGCAATTGTTTTTAATTTCCCATTCTCGGTGTCATTCCGCCGTCTGCACCGTTTGATGGTTGTGAGATGTTGTTGCGGCTCCACATGTCTGGGGGTGAGGGGAAATCCCCTTTCTTCGCGTTGCTCACCCGTGCTCCCCGCACTCCTGCCACAACTTCCCTATGAATGGGCACTCCTCTCCGCTCGGCTTATGTCCATCTCTAACAATAGGAAAGCGCATGCCGTGACACACGCGCCGGAATCTTGGTTGTAAATCACGCGATTAATGGGCGTCAATAGGCCAACATCTGCGGCTGCGGCCGCAAAAATATGGGAGGGGCAGGGAGCTGCGGGCGAGCGGTACACCGGACCTCGATGCGGCTCGCCACGCTGGGACTTGAGGAGGCAAGGCCATCGACCACATGAGGGGAGGAGGAGGAGCAGGAAGCAACCCATGGAGGGAGCCACGCCCGCCGACGGGGTGGAGGAGAGGGAGGGTAAGTGGGACAGAGGGACGGCGCTGGCGCCGCCGTGGTGGCGCGAAGGTGCAAGGGAGCAAACATGGCCGCGAACATGCAAGCAACAGCGGTAGAAAGAGGAAAGGGATATTTACCTCACCCACTAACACGTGAGGCCCGCAACAGCATCTCACGACATCAAACGGTGTAGACAGCAGAATGGGACGAAGGGAATGGGAAATTAGAAGAGGTTTTTTACGGTACACAATATGACCTAACGGTCATACGGTCGTATTATCGGTTTTTCTCTATGGGTAAAATGATAATTTGATAGATATATATTATTTGGAAAAATATTCCCCGCTTGTCGGTGTTTTAGACCGGCAAACCTACCAAGGGGGTACCCGAGGTAGTAGATTGTGCGGTGGGGATCGTGATCGGGAGACCGAGAACTCGAAGGTATGCGCAAGGACACGGGACACAAGATTTATACAGGTTCGGGTTGCCAAGGTGGCGAACCCTACGTCCTGTTTGCGGGATCAAGTATGGCGCCCTGCGCTTGGTGTTGGTTGTCCCCGGAGGGATTGGGGATGTGCGGCTAGGTACCCGGCCCTCCTTTATATAGTCCAGGGGGCGGGTTCCTAGTCGGTTACAAGGCAGGAGTCCTAGTAGGAGTACACAGAGCGAGTCCTAGTAGGAGTACAGGGGAATTCTACCAGGAGTCCGTCTTCTACTATTCTTCCTTCCTTGCATGAGTACCCGGGGAGTATGCCCGACAAGCCCCCGAGCACGTTGGAGTCGAGAGTAGTAGTTCGAGTAGTCTTGAAGCCTCTTCGAGTAGTTCTTGAGCGTCCTCGAGTACTGCTTGGAGAAGTCTTCGATAGTACTTGAACTGTCGCGAGGCTGGAAGGTGGTCCAGCTCATCAGTCTTGAAAAAATTTGATGGGTGTAGCATAGCAGCCCCCAAGCCTTGAAATGATTAGGTAATCAATCCAAGGGTCTTCAGTATCCACGAAAGCCATCACCCGAGTACTCTTGCAGCGTGTAGCCCCCGAGATAAGAGAGTCGTATGAGCCACGTCGAGTAGTGATTGGTGAGGAGCCCCCGAGCTTGAGAGCGAGCGAAGCATGCTTAAGTTATCTTCGAGTAGCCCCCGAGCTGGAGAGATTCCAAGTAGCAGTTTGGCGTCGAGCCGTGGAGCTTGAGAAGTAGTCGTGCCGTCAGAGCGGACTTTAGTTGCGGCCGAAGTCGACTTTGTGCCGCGCGGAGCGGACTTTGAGATGCGACTTGAAATCCGAAGTCGACTTTAGTTGCCGCGCGGAGCGGACTTTGAGTTGCGACTTGAAAACCGAAGTCGACTTTAGGGTGCCGCACAGAGCAGACTTTGATATGCGACTTTAGAAGTCGACTTTAGAATGCCGCGCAGAACGGACTTTGATATGCGACTTTAGAAGTCGACTTTAGTTGCCGTGTAAAGCGGACTTTAGGTGCGACTGCAGTAGTCGACTTTGTGCCACGTGGGGTGGACTTAAGATGCAAAAAACGAAAAGCACTTTCCAGAAAGCCAAAGCGAATAAAAAATCAGAAAAAACGAGTAGTTTTGCCGCCGGAGCGGGCTTAAGATTGCGACCGGAGTCGGCTTGTGCCACCGGAGTGGGCTTAAGTACCTGAGCCATGGATTTCAGACCCAAGGTACAGTTGCCGCCAGAGCGGGCTTGAAGGTGTGACCGGAGTCGACTTGTGCCACCGGAGTGGGCTTAAGTACCTGAGCCATGGATTTCAGACCCAAGGTACGGGTGCCACCGTAGTGGACTTGAAGGTGCGACCGGAGTCGACTTGCGTACCTGGGCCATGGATTTCAGACCCAAGGTACGGGTGCCACCGTAGTGGACTTGAAGGTGCGACCGGAGTCGACTTGCGTACCTGGGCCATGGATTTCAGACCCAAGGTACGGGTGCCACCGTAGTGGACTTGAAGGTGCGACCGGAGTCGACTTGCGTACCTGGGCCATGGATTTCAGACCCAAGGTACGGAGCACGAGTACTTAGGGCACTTGGACCCATGGTACAGAGCGTGAAGACCACGTGCAGCTAGGTTCCATCGTCGCCAGGACCCGAGGGCCGCTTACGCCTAGGTTCCATCGAAGCTTACACACGTAGTATGCCACCGAAGCGGTGCGAAGATGCGACCGGAGTCGACTTTAAGACGCCGCACGGAGCGGACTTTAGAATGCGACTTTAGAAGTCGATTTTAGATTGCCGCGCGTAGCGGACTTTAGAAACTGCCTCCTAGGGATAGCCCCCGAGTTGATGAAGTAGACTCGCGGCGACTTGATTGATATGCCCCAAGAGTAGTCAGCAGAGTATAGCTCCCGTGAAAACCCGCCGAGAAGCATACACAAATGAGTAGTCGGCAAGTAGTCTTGTAGATGAAGCCGTGGCGATCGGCGATGGAACCGCGACGGTTGTTGTTGAAGTCGACTAGTCAGAGTTGATTCCGACTAGTTGTTGGGGGCGTGACTGCCGTTCTCGACTAGTTTGGAAAACTAGTCGAGATGAATGGTCGACGCGATGCGACCAGGGAAGATGACGTCGTGGCGGCGCGCGGCGTACTCGAAGTAGAGCCAGTGTTGCCGCGAGACAAGTAGTCGCACCCCACGGCGTGGCTGAAGTAGAGCCAGCGTGGCCGCAAGACGAAGTCGCGGCGCACGGAGTAGTCGATGATGAGCCGTGTGACAGGGTAGTCGACGACGAGTGGCGCGATGAGCCGCGTGGCAAGCCGCGCGATGTGCCGAAGCACCCGGACGCGCGGCGAAGACGAAGTAGTCGACGACGAGCCTGGGCGAGGCGGAGTAGTCGACGAGCGGTGCGGCGAGCCGCGTGACGAGCCGCGCGACGTGCCGAAGCACCCGGACGCGCGACGAAGGCGGAGTAGTCGACGACGAGTAGTCGACGACGAGCGGTGTGACAAGCCGCGTGACGAGCCGCGCGACGTGCCGTGGCACCCAGACGCGCGGCGAAGACGAAGTAGTCGACGACGAGCCTGGGCGAGGCGGAGTAGTCGACGACGAGCGGCGCGACAAGCCGCGTGGCAAGCCGCGCGACGTGCCGAAGCACCCGGACGCGCGCGCGAATACGAAGTAGTCGACGACGAGCCGGGCGAGGCGAGTAGTCGACGAGCGGCGCGGCGAGCCGCGTGACGAGCCGCGCGACGTGCCGAAGCACCCGGACGCACGACGAAGGCGAAGTAGTCGACGACGAGTAGTCGACGACGAGCGGCGCGACAAGCCGCGTGACGAGCCGCGCGACGTGCCGAGGCACCCCGGGACGCGCGGCGTAGTCGAAGTAGTCGACGACGAGCACGGAGTAGTCGACGATGAGCGGCGCGACGAGCCGCAAGACGAGCCGCGCGGCGTGCCGAGGCACCGGACGCGCGGTGGAGTTGAAGTAGTCGACGACGAGCACGGAGTAGTCGACGATGAGCGGCGCGACGAGCCGCAAGACGAGCCGCGGGACGTGCCGAGGCACCCCGACGCGCGCGGAGGCGAAGTAGTCGACGACGAGCCCCGGGCGAGGCGGAGTAGTCGACGACGAGCCCGGGCGAGGCGGAGTAGTCGACGACGAGCGGTGCGACGAGCCGCATGACGAGCCGCGCGACGTGCCGAGGCACCCGGACGCGCGGCGAAGCCGGAGTAGTCGACGACGAGCCCGGGCGAGGCGGAGTAGTCGACGACGAGCGGCGCGACAAGCCGCGTGACTAGCCGCGCGACGTGCCGAGGCACCCGACGCGCGGCGGAGGCGAAGTAGTCGACGACGAGCCCGGGCGAGGCGGAGTAGTCGACGACGAGCGGCGCGACAAGCCGCGTGACGAGCCGCGCGACGTGCCGAGGCACCCGGACGCGCGCGCGAAGCCGAAGTAGTCGACGACAAGCCTAGGCGAGGCGGAGTAGTCGACGACGAGCGGCGCGACAAGCCGCGTGACGAGCCGCACGATGTGCCGAGGCACCCGGACGCGTAGTGGAGGCGAAGTAGTCGACGACGAGCCTGGGCGAGGCGGGAGTAGTCGACGACGAGCGGCGCGACAAGCCGCGTGACGAGCCGCGCGACGTGCCGAGGCACCGGACGCGCGGTGGAGGCGAAGTAGTCGACGACGAGCTCGGGCGAGGCGGGAGTAGTCGACGACGAGCGGCGCGACAAGCCACGTGACGAGCCGCGCGACGTGCCGAGGCACCCCGGACGCGCGGCGAAGACGGAGTAGTCGACGACGAGCGCGCGACAAGCCGCGTGACGAGCCGCGCGACGTGCCGAGGCACCGGACGCGCGGCGTAGTCGGCGAGATCACCGGCACGGGGGAGTGGAGACGAGTACTCGCGGTGCACGGCGAGGTCGACATAGAGCGCGTGCGGCCGGAGACGAGTAGTCGCGGCGCACGGCGAGGTCGACGTAGAGCGCGTGCGGCGCGCCAGCTGTCGGTGTTTTAGACCGGCAAACCTACCAAGGGGGTACCCGAGGTAGTAGATTGTGCGGTGGGGATCGTGATCGGGAGACCGAGAACTCGAAGGTATGCGCAAGGACACGGGACACAAGATTTATACAGGTTCGGGTTGCCAAGGTGGCGAACCCTACGTCCTGTTTGCGGGATCAAGTATGGCGCCCTGCGCTTGGTGTTGGTTGTCCCCGGAGGGATTGGGGATGTGCGGCTAGGTACCCGGCCCTCCTTTATATAGTCCAGGGGGCGGGTTCCTAGTCAGTTACAAGGCAGGAGTCCTAGTAGGAGTACACAGAGCGAGTCCTAGTAGGAGTACAGGGGAATTCTACCAGGAGTCCGTCTTCTACTATTCTTCCTTCCTTGCATGAGTACCCGGGGAGTATGCCCGACACCGCTGCCCCCTTATACTATCTAACACATTTCATATATTTCATTTCCTGTATTACAACAATAGCATTTTACATTGTTGATAATATCCTTATACAACCCATACGACCTATGAATACTACCGTACGACAGTTAAAAAACCAGTCGTATAGAATTATCTCAACAGTCAGATCCTTACATATAGGTCCTTTTCAATTGCATACGAGTCCTTTTTCAACGGGGCGTACAGGTCGTATTGTGTACCGTAAAAAACCTCAATTAGAAACAATGGCATAAAGCTCATGTTGTATTTTTCAATAGCACAGAGTACATGAGTAGCATTTTCCAGTGGCATAGAGGGGATTTTCTCTAACAAATATGAGACATCACAAGTTGCGAGGATGCAGCAACTCCTCCGATGGCCGCACAGCAAGCGATAGCATGCGAAGCAGTGACTCCGTCCATGGCTACCTGGCGGAGCAGCCCTCCAGCAATCGCACGACAAGGGGCGACACACCATGGAGCAGCTCCTTCCGTCTATGGCTCCCCCACGGAGCAGCTCCTCTGACAGCCGCATGGCAAGTGGTAGTGCATCCTCGGAGTAGTTCCCCCATCCATGGCTTCCCCCAAAGCAGCTCCTTCGACGATGCGTATGTGCAGAGCAGCTCCCCATTCCATGGTTCCCCGACTAAGCAGCTCCTAGCTAGCAGCCTCACAGCAAGCAGCAGCACGCGCGTGTGGAGCAGCTCCTCTAGCGACCTCACAGCAAGCAGCGACGTGTGTGCGCAGCAGCTCTCCTATCCATGGGTAGCAGCAGAGAGAGCAGGTTGGGAGAGGCAGCATGGATGGTCAAGAGAAACCGAATGAAGAGGAAGGGATAATGATCGGATATGTACTTCGTTAGATTTCGATAACCATTGAAACATATAGATGAGGTTGCTCCACAAGTACTAGAGAAATGGGTATTAGTACCGGTGCCAAAACGCCTATTAATACCGGGTGCCCAACCGGTATTACCACGTCGGTACTAATGTGGAAGGGACATTAGTATCGGGTGTTGTTGGCACGCAATACTAATATGTTTTTTCGTCCGTCTCGTCCGCCGTTCCCTTTTTACTTCTTTTTCGCTTTCTTTTCTCTATTTTTCTGTTCTTCCTTCGTCTACAGGCATTCAATCATTCGCAAAACAAGATTCACAAGCAAGTAAAATCAACAATAAAATTCAGTTACAATATCGATTTGAGTCAACTAAATCATTCACACAAGATTGATACATCGAATCACACACCACATCAAAATATCGCAAAGAAACATCACAAGAATCGATTTGAATCACACACCACAAGACTCGCGGAGGTGCGAGGGAGCAGCCATGGTCGCGGACATGCGAGCGGCAGCGGTAGGAAGAGGAAAGGGAAACTTCCCTCACCCACTGACACGTGGGGGCCGCAACAGCATCTCACGGCGTCAAACGGTGTAGATGGCGGAATGGCACAGAGGGAATGGGAAATTAGACACAATGGTATAGAGATCATGTTGTATTTTTCAATAGCACAGAGCACATGAGTTGCATTTTCTATTGGCACAGGGGAAATTTTCTCAAACAAATATGAGACATCACAAGTTGCGAGGGTGCAACAACTGCTCTGATGGCCGCACAACAAGCGACATCATGCGAAGAAGTGACACCCTGCCCATGGCTACATGAAAGGATCAATGCAAGTGGCCTAGAGGGGGTGAATAGGCCTGCAAAACAATTCCAACCAATTTCTGCCAAATACTACCAGACCCTGGAACCTCTAGGATTTTCCCTGAAACCTCCGGAAAAATGCACTGAGGTGTATTTTCCTAGAGGTTTTGTGAAATGGATGTTCTTTAGATTTACTACGGATTAAAAGGTTAGAGAGCATATATAGATCAGGAAAAATGTTGCAAATACTAAGAGATAGAGCCTAACCACACTAGCAACCTTAGGGTTAGAGGAATAGGAAGAAACTAAGCAAACCCTAATAGATCTAGTGAGCAAGCAACCTAGAACAAGCAAGCAACAAGATAGGAAAGGTAAAGCACAAGAGACAACAAGTTAACCCGTGGTTCAGCTCACCACAAAGGTTGGCTTACATCCACGTTGTTGAGGTTAGCCACAAAGGCTATGGGATCTCTCTCTAGATTGTTGACGGTTCAAAACCATGTTGAAGTTCACCGCAAGCGTACGGGTGACTTGGTGCCTTTTTCACCAAGGAGGCCCCCTAAGGTTTGTCAATCCAAGGATCGGAAGCAAACCACTAAGGTTCTCTATCTAACCTACAGGTCTAACCCTATGTGAAGCGTTGATTGCATAAAGATTAACCATACATGAAGGGATGTTGTATGGATCACATCCACCTAGCCATAAAGGTAAACATCAAAAGGTAACCCTAGCCTAGCGTCTTCTTGTTGCCGTTCTGGCCAAGGTGACAAACCAATCTAATCCTACAACATGAGAATGAGTCATCGACTCAACATTACATGTTTGCTCGCCACTTTCTCCTCCACCATACTGCCACTACGCAAGGATATTCATCACCGAACGATAAACCTCGGTCCGTGCATTACTACGATGTATCCGCAAGAGATAGACTAACCACCATGATTACTCTATTCCAACTAAGGGCATATTCTAGCTACACATATGAAATAAACACACATCAAAGTAACTCAAAGTAAGGAAAAGACATGGAATCAAGTCATGGGCTCCAGAGCTCAACCATGGCTTCACCATGTAGGGCCAACCATGGTGGCTAGGGCATGGCCTAGGCCATCTCCTAGGCAACTAAAGGACTTGCGGCGGCCGTCGGCTTCCTCCCGGTGCTTCTCCTTTGTGTCGGCGGCTCTCTGATGAATGGATGGATGGTTGTGGCGGCCGAAGGAGACAAAGGCAATTTATTGAGGAGCACCTAGGTCAAAGGGCGTCGCAAATCTACACGAAAAAGGGCTTGGTCGGCCGGCCTGGGCCCGGTTCGGCCCCAGTTCGCCGCCCGATGTTTCTCGGTCAATTGCTGACTTGCCCCCCTTCTGCATGTGGGCCCTTGATGTTGTCTTCTCCACGGTTTAGATAGAGCTCCTTGTCGCACAAGCTTCAACATCTTTTGTTCAGGTCCCTCGAGTTTTAAGTGCTTGATGAACTTATCCCGGAAGTGTCCTTTTTAATTTTAGTTTCCTACATAAATAATAAACTCCAAAATCGACATTCAAGAGTGAACTTGATACCTCTGGGGGTTAGTACCATTAGTTAGAATATCAAATATGTGCAAATGTTGACGGTAAACTCATAGCTAGGTGCACCAAAATCGACCGTCAACATACCCCCATGCTTAAACCTTGCTCGTCCTCGAGCAAGTCCAAGATCTTTCTTAACTTGGAAATCAGCGTTGCCCTTCAATGTCTTCCCTGCACTTAGTTAAACACAACAAGACATATTGCTCTCTCAAGTATTTAGCATTGAAGGTTCTAGTTTTGACCGACAATTCATCATGGAAGATAGACTATCATTAAGGAACATGCCACAATAAAACAAATATATTTCTCTCAAACTTAAGCAAACTTCAAACCTTTACCTTGTTGCATCGTGAAGAGTTTTCAAAAAGTTGCACATCTAACATAAGTGAGGTTCTCTTGCAAAAGCTCATGGAAATTCTCATCTCATCAAGTCACTCAAGCCTACACTAGATTATTCTCAACCTATCATACTCATATATGAAAGTGGAAAGCTTATGTGGAGCTTGGTTAGTTAAAACAATCCTAGCAAAACATTATACTTGAAATATTGTCAAACTAAGAGAGAGATCTATTGGAATTACCGAGACTAGTCAAAAAGGCCATGGAAAATAAATGTTGGGAAGAGAGAGAGAGAGAGAGAGAGAGAGAGAGAGAGAGAGATGGAACACACACATTTAGAGAGGTAGACATGTGCAAGTGGCAAATGGGTGATCCCGAGACATGAATGAAGTTCTTGTTGTCGGATTGCACATGGTTGGAAAAGATTTAGTATGGACTTGTCTTCAAAGCCCTCTAAGATTTAAACGAAGATAAAAAAGAACCTAGGAGCATTTTTATTTCTCTCGTTTTGCTTTTTTCTTTTCTTATTCTTTTCTTTCTTCTTCTTATTTTTTTCTTTTTTTTCTTCATTCATTTTTTATTCATCATTTTTATGCCCCTCCAAACTTTTAAGCAACATAGTACTTGCTATAGCAGTCCCCCCTATGCTTAAATGATTGATCATCCTCGAGCATAGAAGTGGGGGGACCTATGGCTGCTAAAGAAGTACAAAATCCTTGTATTCCTCTATAAATCTTTTGAAATCATCAGGGGCATCTTCCATGTCGAAACTCTGCATGGTCTTGATTGATAAGCCTCCATATATTATATATCTTGAAATCTTGCCAAAAAATCTTCAGAAAATCCATCGAAAGATCATCCATATTCAATTAGGGTGGATGCCCGACGATAAGTTTGTGAAATTTCCAATGTAGAAACTCACAATGCATGGACAAAAATGGCTAGCATGAAAAAGATACGCAAAGGAATGATCAACTTCTTTTAGTCCCGTACCACAGAAATCAATCATAATCCAACTCATCAAGATATAAGTTTGCAGACTAAGGGTAACATCATGAAAGTACTTATATGAGTATAGGCTTTGGTAGGTAGAGCCTTGCAAGAGATTCACAAATGTAGATAGCATAATAATTTTAAATAAAACAAGTACAAGGCATAGGTCATCTGTAAACTTAAATCAAAGAGCAACATAAAGTATGTGGGTCTAAAAGTTAGTCATTTAACCTCTACTAATGAAAGAGTTGGTATTTAATCAATTTAAGTTCCTTTTAATAGAGAGCAAAAAGTCATGTCATATAAAACATCATGCAAGTAAAACAAAGCGGCAACTTTCATCATTCTTCCATAAGCAAGGCATACAAAAGATATCATCGTGGTAAGCTCAAAAGATATGGTGATTCATTTATTGAAAAAATAAAACTAACTAACCTGGGTTGTCTTCCTAGTAGCCATGTTATTGATTGAGAGATAAATACAAAGGTTGTTTACAGTTGAAAGTATATATGTGCAAGCCTTTAGGAGATGAACAAAGATAAAGTTAAGGGCGAGTTACCGTCATTTTCGATGCTCGTAGTGAAGTGGAGCATGGACTCCCCCATGCTTAAGCATTGTGCTTAGCATAGAAAAAATGATGAGCATCTTGTGGTGAAGGTGATCTTTGAACTCCATGTGGTTGTTTTCCTTTTCGTCCTAAGCATTGTGCTTAGCATGGAAAAAATGATGAGCATTTTGTGGTGAAGGTGATCTTTGAACTCCATGTGGTTGTTTTCCCTTTCGTCCTTCAAATCCTCCCCCATGCTTAGCATGTTGCTAAGTGTGGAAGAACTTGAATCGCTCCCTATTGCCATGTCATTGAAAATCATCTTCACTCTTATTTGCCTTTGTTGCTCAATTGTCCTTCAACTTCTTCTTATTATCATCAAGCCATGGTGTTCACGGTGTATTTTCGTATTAAAGTTCAAGTGGACTTGCAAGCGGACAAGTCCTCCGTCGTAGTCAAGGGACCCTCACTAGTAGAAATATGATCATCCATGACGAAACATAATCGTCATAGATTATATTTGACATCACCATCGTTTATTTTCCTCGTTCGGCACATCTAATGATGAAAAAAATTAGTCATAGATTAGATTTGACATCATCAGAATTTATTTGGCTCGTTTGGCACATCGAACGAAGAAACAAAGTGGTCACAGATCCCATGTGTACCACTTGACTGCGTGCGATGCATGGGCCACACTCCACTTTTTTTTGCATAGTGGGCACATCACAATGGGTCGGAACTCCTTACACGAAGAAACAAATTGGTCACAGATCCCATGTGTACCACTTGACTGCGTGCGATGTGTGGGCCACACTCCACTTTTTTTGCATAGTGGGCACATCACAATGGGTCGGAACTCCTTACGCATGTGTTAAATACTTTTTTGCATAGTGGGCACATCACAATGGGTCAGAACTCCTTGCGCTTGTGTTAAATAGTATTTGGCAAAAAAGACTGCTCCCGCGGAGCATCGAACCCACAACCTACTGGAGCACAGGTAGGAGCCCTACCACTGCACTATGCGACCTTTTATGTTGATGCAATGAAGTTTTTTGTTTGTAAGTTCAATAATAAATTGTGGGTCCCTTAACTACATGGATCAAACGTTATGGGCCGACCCATATGATCCCGCGAATATAGACCCCAATCATGAACAATCTTAAGACGCGGAGGTAATATATTGTTTACAAAAATTCGATCTCTCTTATAGTAATGAATTTTTTTTGTACTTGTAACGTTTCAACATATCTAGGAGTCTAAAATTTTTGCTCCAATTGTTATACTAAAGTTTATTATAATCATTACATTAGTTTTTGTGCTCAAAAATTTCTGAAATTTGTATGCTAACTTACTTTTAGCGTGTAGGATTTGTGAAAAAAATTCATAGTCATTAGATATGATGTAGCCTCCCACGCCATGCAGCAGCCAAGCCCCAGCCGGCTGCGGCCGGCCACTCCATGGCCCCGGTAGGCTGCGCCCTGGCTGGCCACGCCTTGGCCTTGGCCGGCTGTGCCACGGCCCCGGTCAGCTATGCCCTGGCCGCGCCTTGGCCTACGTCTGTAGCAAAAAAATAAGTTGTGAAACCCAGGGTTCGAACCTAGGTTATTGGCATTCCAACCAACTACCCCAAAACACTACGCCACTAGTAGTTATGAGTATTTGTTTTTAAGTTTGTTATATGAGCCTCTTTCTAACACATCAGCTCACAGTAGCGGCGGCGGCTGGCCACGTCGGCTCGACCTAGTAGCGGCCAGTCGGCCCACTGCAGTGGGACGACGGCGGCGGGGTTCGGCCCAGTAGCGGCTAGTCGGCCCACAACGGTAAAAAAAGAGGGTAAAGAGGATTCGAACACTGGTCTTCTTGATGGGAAGGGAGGGACATACCACTAAGCTATAACATGGATTGCATCCTTTTAGTGTATGTGGTTTCTCTTATATCTTCATTGAAACTTTTTAAAATTTTGGAGATTCAAAATTACTTTAAATTATATATGTAAACTTTGAAAACTCAAAATACCAATATTGTCCATCATGAAAAGATCCACAATATTGCTTTTGTAATCAACATCAAATTCTTTTTATATTTTGAATTGAAACAGAGGTAAAATTTAACACATATATCACATAGCTACGGACGAACAGGGATGAACAAGTGCGATTTCTCTTTTTAATCTTTGACTATATCTTGTTACTAGTTTTTCTCCCTCATACTAACTCCAAATTAGATGATTCTTTTTCCTAAAATTTTCTAAAATCATGCTCTATCAAGATAATGTGTTGAGTTTGGTCTTTTTTCATGTGATCAAGTTGGAGAATTCAAAATTTGAATTGTTTTTTAAAGTGACAATTTTAGACCAAAATTTCAAACCTGAAAAGATTTCATCTGAAGAAGTGACGAGTACCAAAGTTTCATAAATAGTCAAGCTCGACAAACTTTATTTAGGTCATTTTTCAGTTTGAACTATGTGAGGGGTTTGTCAAATTTGAACTAAGTATTGTAACTAGTTTCTCAAATGATAAAGTGGTCTAAATAAAGTTTATAGATTTTGATGGGCTATGAAACTTTGGAATTCAGCACTTTTCGGTTTGACATCATTTAGTGTTCGAAAACTTGCATCTAGTTGTCATTTTTTGAAATTCGAAATATGGATTGTTCAAACTGAGTCGGACGGGGAAATGACCAAAATAAAGTTTGTACATCTTGATGAGTTATGAAACATTGGTATTCATCACTTTTCGATTTGACGTCATTTAGTGTTGAAAAAACTTCCAACTAGTTTTCATTTTTTGAAATTCAAATCATTTACTACCTTAAAAAATATGTGATATGTTGAAAATTCTATTTCAAACTTTGGTATCTATTTGAAAATTCTTGAAACTCCTAAGTGATAACTTATATGTGATATGTTGAATAAAAATATTGGGGCATATAAGATATTTCTTTGTATATGTTACTTCACAATGGTGAGAGAAATTGAAAAAAGAAAAGAATACTGTTAAACGTTAAAACGAAATTAGGCCCATTTCAGCCCGAATGACCCAACAATTTTTGGCCGTCCATCATCGATGTGATGGCTTTAGTTGTCTTACCCTCGTATATAACCTGCTCCCTCCTTAACCCTAGCCCAGCGCACCGCATTCCTCCCTCCTCCCAAACGTCCTCTCGTCCCCAACCTACCTGAAATCCACAGCCGTCCTTGACCCCAATCCATGCAGGGATCCCCAATACCCCCTTCCCCACCACCCAAATCCCAAATCAAATCCATAAGGGAGATCCTTCACATCGAGGGTGGGAAGTGCAGCAACCAGATCAGCACCAAGTTCTGGGAGGTGGTTGCCTGCGGCGTGGGCGGAGCGGCGGTGACCCGCGTTGAGCTGGCCGTGAAGGTGTGGTGGCGTGAGTAACCACCAAAAGGGGAGACACCCAAATTCTCCATCTTCCTCATAGGGCGGCAGCATGCACGACATCAACTGCAGCGCGTGGGGGCTTCGCTGCCCGGGTGCAAAGGCCGGCGAGGAGGTCCCGAGGATAGGCCAGCAGGGGGCGCGAGGCTTAGCGAGGAGCGCACAAGAGAGGGGTGGCCAACAAGTGTGGAAGGAGCGACTGGCACACAGTAGGAGGCCATGGGGGCAGTGCACGGATCCAGGCAAAAGGACAAGGTCTCCGTCCGTTACTCTCTAGAGAAAATCCATTCTCAACCAGGTGAATATTTTGCTTGATTTCAGATGTCCCTCTCGTTAATTGACAACACATGATTCTTCTCAGTAATCGCTTCCTGAATTGGCGTGTAGAGCAGGAAGCGGAAGATCCAGCCGATGCTTATGATTCCTCACAGTATTTGCTTCGGAAAAATCTGCAGCTGTATTTTGGCACCCACAAGGCACCAGGTGAAATTATCTGGATTCCTCAATCTAAGTATTTGTGTGCATGATTTGCTAGGGGGAATATGACTACTATTTGGGTTCAGGATTATTGTGTGCATGATTTGATAGAGGGAAATATGACTACTGTTTTAGGTTCAGGATTATTAAGATGATTATTGTGCTTGGAACAGCTTAATACTATCATGGCAGTTATGTATTGCGAATGTCAGAAATGTTGTACTCACTATGTTCTTAGCTAAATAGTGATGGTTGACTGATGATGACTGGTGTGCGTATGAATGGCAGTTATGATTACTGATTTAATCGATTGAGATAATGAACTTGGTTAGTTATACCCTATTTAACAATGTAGCTTAGTGTGATGGACCTTCTGAATAAATTATTCGGTTCTGAGATAGCGATGGGGATGTAGGGTTGTTGAACTTGATTTTTTTTGGTTGGTATGAAAATTTTCATTATCATTATTGTATTGGGCTTATGACATCAGAGTAGTAGACTTTAATAATGTCTTGCAGTAATTTGGAATTTTGAATTATTGGTTGGGATAGTTTTGAGTTTAATAAGCTCAGTCTGGGATTAGTGATTACATCTCTGTTCCTTATCATGATAATAAAATAAATCAATGACTTTATGGCATTATTTTCTCCCGGAATAAAGATCCGCATTTGCCCGTTGGTGGTCATAGAGTCACTTTATCACAATTATCAAGCAGTACCATGATACAAGTTGCTATCGTGAAGCCCACAATTCTTAGTGTCTGTATATGGGCTAGAATTATACATACTTTAGTTGTAATATATGTTTCTTTCTTTGGACGAGTGAAATTTTTGTGGAGCATTGGATACTTGACCTTTTTATCTATGGAATTGTTTGATCATTTCAATATTATTTGCAAATAGTAATGAAACCATGTGCCTATTTGTGATGAAACTGATGAGTCTTCAATGACCAATATATAATTATTTCTATGATGAATTGGTAATAACATCTGTGATGAAAATCCTATCCAATCATAGCACGCCACGTGGCTTAATAAAAGAGGACACATGGTGGAACCTAATTTGGCCACGTGTCATATAAAAGTGCAACGTCAACAGCCACGTCATCTGTTATGTCAGCTACCACGACATGCCAGCGCGGTGTACAACATACTATGACCAAAATAAAACAACAACTGTGATCATACCGGATCATCACAACTCATAAACGCCATTAATGGCGCCGTCAGGCAGCCAAGCACACGGAAAATTATGACGATAACGAAGTTATATCCATAACCAACGACGTTCGTCATAGATTGAATTCATTTCCCTAACAACAACTATTTTGTCAAAGATTAGAGACACATTTGTGACGAAAAAACTCATTTCGTCACAGATGCACAAATGTGACGCCAATTATGTTACCAAATGAATATAGTCACAAAATCGTCACAAATGACTACCTGTGACCATTTTGGCGCCTTCGATGACGTTAAGGGAATGTCATTGATGACAACATCCCTACTAGTGCCTTCTTCCCTCAAGTGTGAAAGCAAGGTATCAAATCCGTGGAACAAATGTGCGATGCAAGAATCAATCTAATAAAGCCGAGAACATTGATATTCAAAGGAGAATCTTATGCTTCTACTCTAGAGAGCTTCACAAAAACGAATCTAATCTATGAAAACTGGAGGTAACAAGAGATAGAGGGGGACAAATAAACCAATCTAGAGAGATTGGATCAAACCTTCGTTGAAGTTTCAAGCAAAGAAGAAGTAAATAAGTTCAATCTCATAAAAAGCATCTTTAAATCACGGTTTCCCGTCCGACTCCGAAAACGTCCGCCTTTTGGATCCATCGTTTTGGCACAACGCACCCCTATTCGTGCGGGTTAGTCTAGGGCGAGTCCAAAGATAAGTTGAAATCTCACAGAAGGTCAGGCATGCACCTCTAGCCACCACGGCTATAAGAACACCCTCGATGATCTATCTCGAGAATAGATCTTAAGATATGAAAAGCCGATTGAAATCAAAGTCGTAGGAGAAACACTTGATCACTAGAAATTGGATTGCAACTTGATAATTCAACATAATACATGATTCATGAATCAAGATCAGCACCGGGATCCTAGCTTGATCTTGCTTCTAGCTCCGGGAACTCCGACGTGGTCTTCCTTGCAAGGTTCCCACGCCGGCTAGGGAGATCCTAGTCAACTAGATCGACCCTCTCCTCTCCGAGATGGTGTCCCTCTCTTCTCTGCTCCTCGGCGGCGGATGGCGAATGAGTTGATGCGTGGTGCCTAGCTTCGAGGCTATAAATAGCCTGAATGACGACTAGGACAAAGGGGGGCCGACTGGGCCCACTTCGGCCCAGCCCGCGGCCTCCTTCGCCCGGCGTTGCTTCCCTAGTCTTCTAGAGTCTTCCCCCAACTGCATGTGGGCCCTTGTCGTCAGTTTCTCTTCGGATTAGATGAAGCTCCTTGTCCCGCAAGATTCAACAATTTTCTGACTGGGTCCTCGGAGTTTTTCATCTTCTCGGGTTTGGTCCTTGGGCTTCTTGAAGTCATGTTTACTTCATTGATTGACTTGTACCGGACTTCAAGGTCTTGTCATGAGGTGCTTAATGAACTTATCTCGTAAGTCTTGCTTTCAACACTAAAATCCTGCATAAACACTAAACTCCAAAACCGACATGCACAAACGAACTTGTTATACCATGGGGGTTAGTACCGATGGATAAGCTATAAAATTCATGCCAACACCGAAGGTAAACTCATGGCTAGGTTGATGGAATTTCACCGTCAAAATCTCCCCCATGCTTAAACCTTACTCGTCCTCGAGTAAGCCTTCGATGAATATCATCATTGCCCTTCATTGTTTAAACCTTGCACTTGATCATACACGAGAAAACATAACACTCTCAAAAGTTTAGTTCGTTAAAGTTTCATAATATACTAGCCTTCATCCCTACGGAGGGTAGATTAAGCTTATCCGACAAGTATTAACATGCTCACAAAATTTAAATAGATCTCAAAAATTTTGAAATAGAGAACAAGATGAAAAAGAGCTAAACCAAGTTCACAAATTTAAATCATCTTGCATCTTGCTCATGAACTCTCATCTCGTCTTGTCTCTCAAGCATATTTATTCTACTCCTTTCCCTCTCAAAACATATATGTAAGTGGTAGGCTTTATATGGAGTTTTTCGGGAAAGTTTAGTCCTACCAAGATATTATAAATGAGATGTTGTCAAAACAAGACAAGCTTCTCAAGGTCTTACCGAGACTCGTCAAGAAGGTCATTGGAAAATAATTTTATATAAAAGAGGGGGAGAGAAAAATACACACTTGAGATAGGTGGACATGTGCAAAAGGCAAAGAGTGATCCCGAGGCACAAATGTAGTCCTCGTTATCGGATTGCATATGGTTGGAAAAATGAGTTTGGATCTTTTAATCATGAAACCTTGAAATTCCTAATGCACTTTAGAGAATCGAGGAGTTCACTTTATTTTACACATACTCATAGCTTTTTTCTTTTCTTATACATATATATATTTATTTCTTTTTCTTTATACTTGACAGACATGGGTACCCATGGGTCCCCACCGACCAGGGTCCCAGAGGTCCCTGTCAAGTGGACCCGACCTGCCAGAAGCCCAACCGACCTGCAAGTGGACCCGGAGACCTTATCTACAATCCTGGTGACCTTGGAAGACCTCAGACGACCTTATCCAGGTCGCAGACGACCTGCCATGCTTGCGGGGCAAGCTTCTCCTTAGATCATGGCGGCAACGCCGCCAGTAGACCCAAGGATCGCGGGATCCTCTCTGTAATTGCGGAAGGCGACCTTCCTAAAATCTATAACTGACCCCGATGAGGGTCAACTGACCTCGAATGGAAACCCTAGTCCACCGGCCATATAAGGCGGCCTAGAGCTCCATTCGGGGGGATATCACTTTCCACATAATCCCACCACACTGGACGTAGGGTTTTACTCTTCGGAGGCCTGAACCAGTATAAATTCCCTTGTGTCCTTGCCATACTCGCCGAGTTCTGAGTTCATCCTAGAACTACCGCTTACGCTCTTAGGTCCTGATCCCCCCATCAATTAACCTACAACCGCTTGGGTAGCCCCCTTGCGGATCTGTGCAGGTCTCACCCCCAGACAGTTGGCGCACTAGGTAGGGGAAAACAGGAACTCGCTGTGCAGCATGGCGACCCGATCTGGCGTCGTTTTCCCGGCGAGCATGGTGGAAATCCTCGCGAATCCCGTGGAGATCTGCTTCGGTTCCTTCACGACGACCTCGACCGCGCTGGCGGCGGTGACCTCACCAACGGTCTCCGTGAAGGTCCCGACGACATCCGACGTCGCCCCTTGCTCCAGCAAAAAGTCGAAGACCCACTCGCCCAAACCCTATGATATCGTCCATGGGATGGAGCACGTCATCGCCATGATGGAGGAAACCCTCCAGATATGCGAACGAGCTTAACGCTCAATGCAAGACGTGTCGCACCGCAAGACCTTCCCGTTCGGTCTGCGGCCTCCCAGAGATGTGTACAAACAACAGGCGACAAAGTCGATCCAGATCCAATCTAGGCGACAGCAACCATCTAGCGATCTCAAGGTCGAATCTCGCGCCCGCCGCGACCCTTTGGACATACCGTGCATCTACCACAAGGGTGCACAACACACACTCTGTGGCTATCGGCTACAAAGGAAGATCGATCAGGAGCACAACGTCGCATGCGTCACGCAGGCTCCCACGTCTCTGGACGGCGGCGAGTTTCAGAAGGCCCGGACGCATCGTCAAGTGGTCGGTTGAGTTGGGCGAATTCGACCTGGAGTTCTGCCCACGGCAGGCCATCAAGTCCCAGATCCTTGCCGATTTTGTCTCCGAGTGGGCGGAGACCTAGCAGCCTCCGCCGGCGGAGAAGCCGGAGCACTAGAAGATGTACTTCGATGGTTCCATGAACCTCGAAGGCGCAGGCGTAGGCGTCCTCTTCATCTCGCCCCAAGGCGATCACTTGAAGTACATCTTACCAATCCACTACAAGGCGTCCAACAACGACGCTGAGTACAAGGCTCTGATCCACTGGCTGAGCATCGCTGTTTCCCTCGGAATCAAGCGACTCATCGCTTACGGTGATTCCAAGGTCATCATCGACCAAGTCAACAAGGCATGCAACGTAAACGAGGAAACGATTAACACGTACTGCGCCGAGGTGCGCAAGCTTGAGGACCACTTCGAAGGACTAGAGTTCCACCACGTCACCCGCGACAACAACATGGCGGTTGATGTCCTCTCCAAGCTGGGATCCAAGCTCGCGCTGGTCCCGGCTGGCGTATTCATCCAAGACCTGCGCAAGCCATCGATCAGACTTCTCAGCGACCCAGAGACGTCACCCAGCGACGTACCGGGTAGTCGCGATGTCCTCATGGCGGAGGCCGAAGATGACTGGCGCCTCGACTTCATCGCCTACATCGTGGAGAAGCGCGTCCCAGAAGACAAGGTCGACCGCGAGAAGATCGTCAAGCGCGCTGCCAATTACGTCGCCATCGGCACCGAGCTGTATTGAAGGTTTGCCTCCAACGACGTGCTAATGAAGTGCATCCTCCGGTCTGAAGGTCTTGAGCTCCTATAGGAGATCCATGGCAGGGAGTGCGACAACCACACAGCCTCTGCGAACCTGGTGGGGAAAGCCTACAGGTCGGGCTTCTACTGGCCCACCGCTTTAGCTGATGCTCAAGACCTGGTTTGGTGGTGCAAGGGTTGCCAGTTCTTCGCCAAGCAACAACACGTCCTGGCTCAAGTTCTGATGACAATTCCACCGTCCCAGCCCTTTGCCATATGGGACCTTGATTCGGTGGGACCATTCAAGACGACCCCTAGTCGGCTACAAGCAGTGGACAAGTTCACCAAGTGGATCGAGGTCTGCGCCGTCACCACAGTCACGTCGAAAGAGGCCGCGAAGTTCATAGAGGACATCACCCACCGGTTCGGAGTGCCCAACAGGATTGTCATCGACCTGGGAAAGGCCTTCACAGGATCGGACTTCTGGGATTTCTGCCAAGACAGCCTCATCGACGTCTACTACTCTTCAGTGGCCCACCCACGGTGCAACGGCCAGGTCAAGCGAGCAAAATGGCATGGTGCTTCAAGGCGTCAAAGACCGCATCTTCGGCGACGCTTTGCAATACGCGACCAGATGGCACGCGGAGCTGCCTCACGTCGTCTGGGGTCTCTGAACCCAGGTCAGCTCGGTCACGGGATACTCACCCTTCTTCCTGGTGTACGGGTCAGAGGCGGTTCTCCCAACTGATGTAACCTTCGGTGCTCCGCGCGTCCAACACTACGAAGAAGGGACGACAGAAAAGACATGCAAGGTCGACCTTGACAGCATCGAGGAACACCGCGTCGCCGCACTGATGCGGCATACGCAGTATGAGCAGCAGTTGCGCCGCTATCATGACCGCAACGTGTGGGAGCGGTACTTCAACATTGGAGACCTAGTCCTACGTCGTATCCAAAACACCAAGGGAATGCACAAGCTCTCTGCCCCTTGGGAAGGTCCCTTTATCGTGATGGAAGTCGTCAGCCCATCGACCTATCGCCTCCAGTGGGCCGACGGCCAAGGCGTTCCTAACATCTGGAACATCGAGCATTTACGTCGCTTCTATCCTTAGAAGATCTATATCAAAATAAAGCTATGTACTCTCCCCCCTGTAATTTCAATATAATAAAGAAAGAGATCCACTGTTCAGCAACCCCTCTGTCGACCTGTTTTTACTTTCCGTCCTTTTCCCTTCCCCCTCGAAGCGCTTGGGGGCTTGGTTTAGGTCAGGTCTCGAAACACTCGGGGGCTTGGCTTTGCCAACCTAAGGGTCTCGCGATCTGAAGGGATTTTCCTTTATGTTTTATGCTTTCAAGTAATAGTTAGCTTCCGCTTCCGTTGTAAACGTTCCTAAGTCTCTGGTTCAAACGACCTAGGGTCCACGACCCCCCTCCACGTGCCGATCGTGCCTAAGTCCCCACGCTGGGCCACACGGTCGGTAAGCCGTTCCTCCAATGAGTTGGGTGAGCAGAGGGTTTCTCTTGTGACCTAGTTACTTTCAACGTATATAATGAGAGCGCTCTGCTAGAACATGCATGCATCTTTTCATAAGAAAAAGCTTTCTAATATTGCAAGTTTATTTACAAGTCCATCGACCTAACCGACGTCTAAAAAGTTTGTTTCAACACCACCTCAGTCAGTGCCGAAGTCAAACTTCTTGACGACCTCCGCGGCTGCCACGACGTCTTCACGCCTGACGAGGCCCGACAGATCCACTCCTTCCGAGACCTTCTGCAGGTCGACCGACGGGTCGTGGTACTTGACGGTTGACAACGCCGCGGCTGCTGCAAGATTGGCGGTGTCCAGGAGCAGGCCCTTGATGCGACCTTTAGCCTCGTCAAGCCAGTCAATCAGCGACTTAGGTTCAACCCCTTCCTCCTGCGGGATATAGAGGTCCATGACGTACTGGGCAACGTCTTTGCGCTCGCCCAGCTCTTTCTCAAGACCTACATCACAAGCAAGCAGAATCAGCAGCACGTCCAGCCGTGGCATGTCTGCCAACTTTT
This sequence comes from Cenchrus americanus, assembly GCA_947561735.1. NCBI lineage: Eukaryota > Viridiplantae > Streptophyta > Magnoliopsida > Poales > Poaceae > Cenchrus > Cenchrus americanus. The sequence goes on from OX387242.1 coordinate 199,727,801, forward strand.
AAACAACAAGCACGAGGCTAACCTCGACGGGTCTATGTGGACTTCTCCTTGATGGCCATCAACTGGCTCTTGATCGCGACCAGCTCCTTCTTGAGGGCCTCCTTGGTCTCTCGAGCACCTGCAGTGATTCAAGGTCAGAGAATCAGGACCAAGACCATGCAAAAGCACACAAAGTCAGCCCAGGGCAATGATGAAGACTCACCCTCTGCCACGGCCTGGAGGTCGGAAGCTGCGTCCCTGGCCTTCTGCTCGGCGACCTCCAGCTTCTTCTTCAGGTCGGCGGCCTCCTTCTGCGCCTGGCGTGCCATGGCCTCCTTGACGCAATGGATCTCACACACCGCCGCGACCTCGGCCTACAGCTTCGCCTCATGAGCCGCGGCGGCCTCTGCGTGCACGCTCGCCGCCTCCTGCAGCAGACCTGTCGGAGCTTGCGCTCGCTCAGCAAGGGATGGCACAACAAACAAAACAAAACATCAAACCTCGTGGCATTCAAATACCCGACGCAAGAACCTAAGGAAGTTAGCAAGGGACCTCACCAGGAGCACGGTCCCGATTGTGCATGCCTGTTGACGGTGAATTTCCGTCAACCTAGAGTACTTGTTATACATTGGTTTCGATTATGATTTGCAACTAACCCGCCACTAGGCATACTAATGATGTAACAAGTTCACACTTGCATGTCGATTTTGGAGTTTGTTGTTTACGCAGGAAATCTACGCTAAAGAGGAGACTTTCGGGATAAGTTCACCAAGCACTTTGGAAGAAAATCATGAAGCCCGACAAGAGTCAAGACACGCGATGAACATGACTCCAAATGACCCGAGAACCAAAGCGTCAACGTGCAATTCTTCAGGGACTCAACCAGAAAACAGCGAAGCTTGCATAGCAAGGATTCAAGCCTTAACCGTGAAGGAAACGACGTCAAAGGCCCACATGCAAGTGCACACAAATAAGGGATCATGCGAGAAGCAACCGGGGAGGAAACCGGGGCCGAACCGGGCCGAAATGGTCCTAGGCCAGCCGGCCTGGGCCGGCCGGCCTAGCCCACTCCGAGGTCGGTTCGGTTCCCCCTTTGCCCTAGGTGTTTGTCTATTTATTGCCTCTGCCGCCGTCGGCCGCCACATCGAACAAATCATCCTACCGACGCCATTGACCAGAACACCGCCGCTGCAAGATGAGGGAGAGAGTTAGATGAGCTCGTCGCAAGGATCAACACCGGCGGAGAGAAGGAAGCAAGAGGAGGACTCCAAGCCGCTGGCCTAGGGGTGTTCCCAAGCTCCATCGCCGCCATCTTCATCGACGACGTTCTCTGGAGTCTCCATCACCCCTATGTGCTTCAATCCTTGTAAGATGATGGGGTAATGTCTCTGTTCATCCCTAGGATTAGATGGATACATGCTATGTGATCGCTACTTGATTCGTGGTTTCAATCTATTGTTTTCATGTTGATGATGCTTTGATGATTAAGGTTAGCTACCGTGTTTTTCGGGCGTATGATATCCGCTACTCTCATAGATTCCATCAACATACCGTGTCCATCATAGGTCTAGTCACGATTACCTTCGCGTAGTGACAGTACGAGAGGAGGGAAAGGGCGAAACCGTGGTCACAACCCTCGGTAGATTGGTTTACCACTCTCGTGTAGTAGATGCATACCATGTTATCCTAGATCCTAGGGAGGGAACGCTTATCTTTCTTAATCACTTTCTTGTGTTCACCCTTTACCATCTAGTTTAACCCTAGATTTGTCTGATCAACTTAACTTAGTTTAACTTAGGTTAGATTGTTTTACCTTTAGATTAATACTCTTTCAAAGGTTTTCCATTCAACTAGATTAGTACTTGGTTAAGCGCTAGCGATCCCCTTGCTCCGCGGATTGACAAGAACCTTGGGAATCCCGTGGTGAAAAAGGTGTAGGTCCGTACGCTTGCGGATCGTAGGTGGATACGAGTTTTATCTGTCAAAAGTGCCGCCTCCTTGAACGTCTCCAGGTCGGTGGTCGGTAACGACCTCCGCCTCCCACGGGGTGCCGGCGTAAAGACATTGGTCTTCGTCGTTCACCGACTCCATACCCTCGTTGACAATCCCTCGTGGGACTAGCGTCGGCTGCGGGTCGGAGATGCCACGGTCACCGCCCTCACCTCCGGTAGTGGGAGGCGCACAAGTCCTGGCCTTGTCCACCTTAGGCGCCGCTGATGTCCCAGCTCCGGCCGCCACGCTCGTCACGTCGACCACTGAAGCTGCAGGCGATTCCACCACCGGCGTGTCCGGTACCTTACTCCTAAATGCCACCTGGCCTGAGGCGTTCTTTCCACTCTCCGACATCATCAGAGGAACCCTGCTCATGAAAAGGCGACCAAGTAAACCACCAATAGGAAACGAAAAATAGAGTTAAGTCATAGGCAAGACAGTGGGCTTACTTGGTCGCCGACCTAAGGTCGGGCTTGCACGGCTTGGGCGGGGCCTTTTTCATCCTCTTGTTCGACCCAACGTCACCCACTGGGTCGGTGCTCGACGTAGCTCAGCCCTGTGCCCTAGGCATCGGGTGGGGCATCTCTGATGCCTATACTCCTGGTGCTGGAGCTGTTGTAGCCTTCGGCGACTGCACGTCGCCCTCGTCATCCTCAATGTCGATGGTCTCGATGTCGGAACTAGCAGTCATGGTATCCGCAGACACCGCCGACCTGGTCCGCTTCCCTCTCCTCTTCTTCACTTCCGCGATCTGGGTCGCGGCCTGGGAGGTAGGAATCTTGCCTACCGTCTGCCGCGTGCGTCATGGAAACTCAGACCAAGACGTGCACATCTCATAAGAACCAAGACGTGCATTCACGGAAACTCAGATTGGAAGAACCACAAAGGTCGAAAACTTACCAGGTTGGAGGGACTGTACACCCCTAGTGCCTTGGGGCACTGCTTGTTGTGAATCCGCCCACCGAAGATGTTCTTCGCGCGAGCCATCATCTCCGCCTTGGAGACCTCTTGCGTTAGGCGACTCGTGTGGGGTCGGACTGTCCCCAGTACTCGAAGGCTAGATGGGCCCGGTCCTGGAGAGGCTGGATGAGGTGGCGGCAGAAGCTGATGGCCACCACGGTGCCGGTCAGCCCTTCCGCCTTGAGCTGCTCCAGCTCGTTCAGCAAGGGTTTGAGCTCCTCGGTGTCCCGCGTCGCTAGCTGGTTGGTCCACTCCGGACCCAGGGAAGGGATCTGCCCCGTCCTCTCCCCTAGCGCTGATGCGGGGTTGTCGAGGTAGAACCACCCCTGCTTTCAACCGGTGGTGTTGTCGGGGAGCGCTAGGTCGATGCACTCCGACTTTATGTTCCGACATAACATGAAGCTGACGCTGCCGACGACCACACCCTTGCCCGCCTTCTTTAGCTTGAAGAAGTGGCGCCAGAGGTGGAAGTGGGGCGTGATGCCGAGGTAGGCCTCGTAGAGGTGGATGAAGGTGGCAATGATGGTGATCGAGTTGGGCGCCAGGTGCACCAACTCGATGCGGTAGAAGTGCAGCAGCCTGCGCAGGAAGTCGCCCGCAGGGACACCGAATCTGCGCTCGATGTGCGCAAGGAAGACGACAGTTTCACTGGTCCCCTCCGTTGGGAATGCCTCTCCCGCCGCAGGCCTCCACACGACATGCTCCTTGGGCCGCCGCAGCCCGCGATCCACCAGCGACTGAATTTGCTCCTCAGTCACCATGGATGTCTCCCAGACGCTGCTTGGATCTGGGATCGCCGGCTTCTCCATCTTGCCCTCCTCGAACCTGATGCACTTGGATCTAAAGGTCACCAACGACTTAGTTCGCATGCGTAGGCGCGACGACGGCGGACCTAAGCTCGGCGGCGCTCTCGCTTTCTTGTGCACGGTGCGGCAGCGGCAACCCTAGATCTGAGTGGAAATGGAAGCAAGTGGAGGCCCCCTGGGCCATGGGTCAGCCTTATATAATTGCGACCCAGCGCTGCAATGAACGGCCAGCCTCGAGGTCTATCCGACGCAGTTTACGGTGACCCAACGGTCCGGCACCCTCAACGGATCTATCGCCAACGGCTCTTTTCGGCCTAACGACTACTTGGCAGTAACAGCTAGTTTCGTGTGGGAATCTGCGTCCGCCGGCCTTCACGCGGCGTCTCGGCTGACGTGGACTCGTTATGCCCTACTTTAAGCCCCCCAACATCAGAAATTAAACTTTGCATTTAAGGTCGCCAGTGACCTACAGACGACCTGCTCCAGGTCGCTCAGACTTCAGCAGTCCTAAGGTCATCTCGACCTCTACAAAAAAGGGCTTTGCATCACATCCCTTAGGCCCGGTCTCCTACACGCCTTCTAGGTCTTCACGACCTACAGCAGCCCCCATATCAACGGCTCTGTGCTTAATGGCTCTACTGTCCGTTGACGACCTTCGTGGTCCTATTTATAGCGCTTCGCTATGGCCTTGGCACATGTTAGGTCGATCCCGACCTCTACGCTTCAGGGTGGACGACCCTGCACTGCGCCACTGCGTAAGCGGCCGTGATGATCCAGGTCATCACGGGCACTCACGTCGGATGTTATGACCTTCCTAAGGTCGGCGTAACGCCATAACAACACCAAGACCTTGGCCATGCCATTGATGTCTCAGGTGCCCCAATCATAGTAATCAACAGAGATTAGCTACTACTCAGCAATTTATGCATTAAAAGCTTCGAAAGCTACAAAAGACCTTGGCCCAAGGCCAAGTCACAAGATACAAACATGTTAAAAGTTCTGGTCTACCTTACATGGTGCAAGCGGCGCAACCTACACTGATGAAGCGCGTCACAAGCTTTCTTCTAGCTTCAGGACCTACTTGGAGACCTCCACCACCGATGGAATCGAGGCTACCTCACAGCTGCCTCTATCCTAGCTCTAGAAGGTTTCCTGTGGGGTCCCATCTTTTGCTGGGGTGCTCTCACAAGATCCCAAATGGAGCCAGCTCCGCCTCCGACCTCTCTTGGCGTAGCATAGCGACCTCCAACACCATATTAGGCCTCTCCTCACAAGGCCTATCAAGGCATGTACTGCCCCATGCTGCACCTGGATTCTTCGATGGGCGCGGGAGCACAGGTTGGTGGAGTTCTTCTAACTTCGCAAGCATTCTTCTAGCTTCAAGGGATGATACCTCAGCTCTATACTCGGGCAGACGCACACAAAGCCAGGGCGTGACTATATAATCAATGGAAATTGCCATGGTGTTCTCTCTGGATTTGGCTAGCCGATGGGTTCTGGGCGCCTATTTATAACAAAGGAGCTCAGCATCGGTGGCCATCCAAATCATTGATGGCGTGGCGGCCTTATCAGGACACTGTTGGCATGTGGATCGCGGGGTCTTTGTCCGCTACCAGAAGCTCTGGCACGTCTGCCATAGGATTGATGACACCTTTTCAGACATTGTCTGTTAGCGGCGGTGGCGGCATCTCCATACAGGGGATAGGCTCTGCGCCGATACAGTGTGCCCGTGGGTCGCTAGGCGACAACAACCCTGGTTACCCGGTGTCCTTGTGTGGATCTCCTCGTCGTTTCGTTTGTTTCTCTAGGGAAGAGCATCTATTTCCACAACAGAAGGCGTAGGTCGTGGATTATTTCTTTGAGCATCAACCCGACCTTCTAGGTCACCTTACTGCTCGGGGGCTACTCTACGAATACGTCTGTGTGACACCCTCTTTTCTTCACGTCGCCTCGACCTACTGGAAGCACGCTTCTAGTACGTCTCCGCTCGACCTCCCGTTGGTCAGCGTTTCGACCTTCCTCGAAGGTGCTTTGGCTTCGCCTGATGCTGTTTGCGGGGGTTTTTCTGGCGGTCACGGCGCCTTGTCTTCGCTTCAAGCCTCTGAACCTACTTCCCAGTGACTTGATGCTCGTCTTCGCACACGCCCAGGAGGATTTTTTTTCTTTTTGGATCGCCTTGCACCCTATGCGGCTTCATCACCGCCACGTCTTCACTCCGTTTCGATGTGACTTCATCTCTACTGCTTCGCCTACACATCGATCGGGGGCTTGACAGACATGGGCACCCATGGGTCCCCACCGACCAGGGTCCCAGAGGTCCCTGTCAAGTGGACCCGACCTGCCAGAAGCCCAACCAACCTGCAAGTGGACCCGGAGACCTTATCTGCGATCCTGGGGACCTTGGAAGACCTCGGACGACCTTATCCAGATTGCAGACGACCTGCCAGGCTTGCGGGGCAAGCCTCTCCTTAGATCATGGCGGCGGCGCCGCCAGTAGACCCAAGGATCGCGAGATCCTCTCTGTAATTGCAGAAGGCGACCTTCCTAAAATCTGTAACCAACCCTGATGAGAGTCCACTGACCTCGAATGGAAACCCTAGTCCGCTGGCCATATTGTGACGCCCCAGGTTTTCAGCTGGGTTATTTAACCCCAAAAATCTGGTCAACCGAGTTGACTTTGGTCAAACGACGGTCAACCTGGGCCATCACCTTGAAAACATCACCAACCACCCCTAATGACACCCTTGGTCAATTAATGGTCAAGGTTTGGTCAACACCCTAGTCAAACTCCTTGAACACCCTTTGACCCTCCTATGTCGCCCAGAACTTTTGCGCGTTCTCCAAATTTCACCTAAACACTTCAAATTCTCCCAATGTAAAAGTTGTGTATTTTGTCAAGGAACACAACAATGTGGAGTGGCATTTGAGATTTGGAGTGGAAATGCGTGAAAAAGCTTGGTCAATGCTTGTAGTTACTATTCACAAGCGCCTAGAAAATCTGCATCTTGGCATGCAATTTGTGCAAAAATGGTTACGAAAAACCCCATACGCCCTTTGTAAAAGTTGTAGAGGGATGCTAGATCTACAACTTTCCTATTCAAACCTTGGTGCACTTCAATTCAACTTTTTGGAGAAATCAGCAGTGAAACACGGCAACCCCAAAATATTTCCGTGCCGGAACGCGCTCCTGCGCAACGTCGCGCGCCGGCGGGCGCCGGACCGCGCACCCGCACCCCCGGGCCGGGCTCGGACGCCGAGGCCTCGCTACCGTTCGCCGGACCGCGCGCCGTGGGACCGCCCGTGCCGAACCGCCTCCCCGGCCCTCTCCCCTTGCGCCACGCGCCACGCACGCACGGGTGGCGTCACGCCGACCATGCCGCTGCCCGCCCACTCACGTCGCCGCCGTACCGGCAGTGCACGCCGCCGTACTCTACCCTTCACGTCGCCATGCTGACTTGCTCCCTTGGCATTGCCTCGGCCGCTGATAAAAGGCGAGCTCCTAGAGTTTTCACGCGCGCACACACACAGACAGCCGTCGCTCCGCATTTGCTATCCGCCTAAGATCCACGACGAGCTCCCACTACCGAACCACCTCCTGGCCGAAGAAGGGAACCATAGCCGCACCAAGCTCCACCGCACCTCCCTGGCCCTTCAGCCCGCCTATCACGACACCCTGTTCGCCGGAGACGGAACTCCTGCGGCCGCACAACCACGACGCTGCCATGGACCACCGCCAGCACCTCCTTCGGTCCCTCCAAAGCTCGGAATGGAACCCTGGGTGATCCTACATCACCCTGGCCTCTTTACCGTCCAAGCCCGGCCTTTCCCTCGCCAGATTCCGGCCATCTCCGCCACTGGCCGTGTCTAGGGATTGCATTGCAGTCTAAGTTTTCGTCCTGGGGGCCTATCCGCGAAATCCGAGGACCTTTTCGTAAACCGTCTCTTGTAGATCTAGGGTGAAGGTGCTGAACCTTATAAAATCCATGTAAAATCGTAGAAAAATCCAAAAATTGCAAAACCAATTTTGTTGTGCTCTGTGTGACTGGAACTACAACTTTTACAAAACTTGTATATACTTTTGAGCTCCAGTTTTTGCATGACAAATAGAAAACCATTTTACCTAGATCTGATGTTCTGCAAAATCTATAAATAATCTTGAGCTGGATTTTGGATATGTTGTGGAGATTAGAATGTTTAGGTCCTGTGCCAAAATTTGCACAAAAGGAATCTTTTTATATGAATTATCTTGTGATATTGTCAAATCTGCCTAAATAATTTTTGTAGCTTCAAATATAATTATTTTTGAGCCCTACTTCTAGATATTGTCTTGTCATGCTAAAATGCACCTCTGGTGAATTTACCCTGATTTTATCTTTGTTAGAAATATTATTTCCAAATATATGCTTGTTTTTATTCATAAATGTGTATATAAAGATCCATAATAGCTACAAGTGTGTTTGTTGGTTTCTTGGGCTTGTTTTAGGCCAGAGCATGTGTAGGCGAAAGTTTGGCCTCATTGTTGTTATATTTATTTTTATATGTTTTATTTCTTTATTGCTAGTTAGACATGCCTTTATTTGTGTATATTAATTTCAGTGGCTCAAACTTGATGCTTACTGTCCAAATAAGTGTTCCCTGGTCAGTAGGACCAGTGGGTACTGTTGGGCAAGTTTTGAGGTGTGATTGGTTGATTAAAAGTTGAAAACTAGATTAAGCTAGTGAGGGAAAAATAGGAAAAACCCATTTCTTTTGTGCATAAGCTTTGTAAATGAGTTAAGAAGTATTTTGTGGCATAGAAGTAACTTTACTTGCTATCTTGCATTTAAAATAAATACTCTTTTATAGATGTGCACACAATCACCATAAAGTGAAGACTAATTAAGCTTTTTGACTATCTTTTAAAGAGAAAGTGTTTAAATACTTTTATTAAGGTGAATATGGACAACCATAGAATTCTTGTGGATGTTTGCTATTGTTTCTAATTTAAATTAAATTAATCACCCTCCTAATCACTGCATTGCATTCCCCGTGTAGAAGTCCCCGACGGTAGCTATACGCTCGTGCCGGATGACGAGGGCGAGGGAGCAGGAGGAGACGTGCACTACGTGACCGTAGAGCAAGACCCGGACCAAAGTCTGGAAGGTTGTGTGTCTGCTTGTGCTGACGAAGGCAAGTCCCGGTTTATTCATTAACCTATGTGTTTCGTTAAACTTCTGAATTTACTTATTGTTATCTTATGTGCATTTACGTTCAGGAGTTGAATTGAAACCCTAGTTGCATGATCCTTAAGTACCAATTATCTTTTACTAGCATGTTAGGTCGCTAGTGTCTATGTTGTAAGGATCCGGTACAAGTCAAGTGATGTTCGTCACTCACGAGAATAGAATCTCCTTTATGGAATCACCATATCTTTACATGGATTCCTCATGTGGTAAGAGCATGGGATTTGGGCTCCGGTCTAATGGCTTCGTTGGTTAAGTGTTTGAAAGTACTAAACACTTGTCAGAAATGGGCACGGTAAGCCTAGTACCTAAATGAGGTGGTACGGGGTTTTACTATTACTACTCTTAGGGTTGCGGCCCCGGGCTCGCCACCTGAGTGCATGCGTGAGGCTGGGTGACCTTAGTGGCGTAGCCCAGATAAACCTTGTACTTAAGACTGTGAGCTATTATCCCCAAGCCGAAGAATGACGAGAATCGCCTGGTTGGTGAACTCTTAGTAAGGACACCTCCCATGTGTTTAGGTCCACATTGCAAGGTTTGAATCAATCGATTGTCGGCCTCTCACCGTTATCTGAGACTACTTAATCTACTGGCCACGACATCCCTTTATGATGGAACTTTGTGAAGATTATTATTTGATTAATTGTTTGTACAACTCTGATTGCAATAGTTGCTTATCTAGTAATGATTACTTCCACTAGAACATGAGCTAAAATGTGAAAGTAAGGATTCACTATTTAGCAGCTTTTTGGCAAACAAACCCACTAGCCAAAAGCCTTGCATGATTAGAGCTAAAGTCTTTCTTTTAGACGGGTAAGCCCTGCTGAGTATTAGTATACTCAGCCTTGCTTTATAAATGTTGTTTCCAGGTAATGCATGTGATGTGTGGCCCGAAGAACTTCCACCCGGCTGGGAGCTGGAATGGGTGGATGACGAAGAGTGATTGCATCATGGGCAGGCCTCCAATGATGTGATCGTATCATTTAGTTATCTTCCGCTATTTTCAATAAACTCTGAACTATTTACTTTCATGTCAAAGAACTATGTTGTAATAATGGACCCTACGGGGATTTGATATTAATTAGTAAGGCACTCTGGACTCTCCTTCATGGGAGTTTTAATGCATACGTTCGATCCTCTCTGTGTTGTCAAGTGATTTACCGGGTGTAAACCCGGCAACACTCAACAGGATGATTCTTTATTATCGCTTAATGACCAAATGGAGTGGTTTAGGCGATAGTACGGAATTATCTCGGATGGGGTTGTCACACATAAAAGGCGACCTAGAGCACCATTCGGGAGGAGATCACTTTCCACATAATCCCACCACACTGGACGTAGGGTTTTACTCTTCGGAGGCCTAAACCAATCTAAAATCCCCTGTGTCCTTGCCATACTCGCCAAGATCTGAGTTCATCCTAGAACTACTGCTTACGCTCTTACGTTCTAATCCCCCCATCAATCAACCTACAACCGCTAGGGTAGCCCCCTTGCGGATCTGTGCAGGTCTCACCCCTGACAATACTCATTTTTTCTTTTTTTCTTTCTTTTTTTATTTGATCCCCTTGAACTCTAAAATTGCATTGTACCAACCTCCTCCCCCATACTCAGACGTTTGCTCGTCCTCGGGCAAAGACGTGATAGAGATAAGGTAGGTACTAGAAATATTTTTCCTTTGGAGGGATACTTGAAATCTTCAATCTTGGCACCATCTTGCGATCTTCCTTGAATTGATGATCCATATTCAATGATAGGTTGTGGTCAAGGAGGTGAACACAAAAGATGATATTTGGTTTTAAGGGTGGATATCTGGTGAGGTTTGTGATATCTCCGGTGTGGGGATACACAATGCACGGATAAAAACGCTAGCAATAAGATAGATACGCAAAAAGGGAATGACCAGCTTCTTAGTCTCGGGCCAGAGAAATCATGGCCTGAAATAACTCACTCAAAAATAAATCTTGTACACTAAGGTTTATGCACTCAAATATTTATATGGCTCTGGATAGGTAGAGCAACACACAAGTGGTATTTATGACAAGGTTAGCTTTACTTTTGAGAATAAATACAAATCATCTTTAATCCATCTAAAACTTGAGAGCACATAAAACACTATGGGTCTTTATTTTTATCATAACCTCCGCTAAAGATTAAGCTAGCATTTAGGTAATTTTCGATTTGCATTTTAAGAGAGCATAAGCTTAATCATGCATAAAACAAATACAAAAATAAACAAAGCGGCAATTATAATCATATATCATCATGGCATAAACTTTGTAACTTTACCAAAGGTAAAAACAAGATGGTGACTTTATTCATGATGAAAATAAAAACTAACACACATGCTGAAAATTGAAGTAAAAACTGAAAATACTACGCATACATAGGCGTACACAAGCTGAAAATTAAAGAAAAAGGGAAAAGGAAAGAAAACTAAAGCTCCTCTCTCTAATCTTCTGCCGGTGGTTGGTATTGATAATTTTGGTGGTTATACCCTTGCTCATAATAGGATTGAACTTTCCCTCCTATGAATTGTTACGGCGGTGCTAGGTGAAGGCGTTCAAGCTCATAAGCAATGTTTGCATTGCCTTCACCCAATTGAGCTGCATTATCTTGGATGACTGCAATATTTTTCTTGTTCCTTGCAGCATATCCTCCAATAATGGCTACTCTTTGTTTTGGTTGAGGAAATTGTTCATAAGGCTCTGCAAAGGCTACGTTGGGCACCACATAATTTGGTAGGGGCATGGCTGCACCACTCCCCCATGCTTGTATTGATGGACCACCGTAGTAACTTGGCGGCGTCGGAATTCCTCCATACGGTGGCACATAGTTTTGTTGTGCACCTCCTTCTTGTGCCGAGGAGGATCCTTCTTCTACAATTCTCCCTCTTTTATTTTTCCTTGCCGGCATATGAAGTCCTTCCTCTAACCAATCTTGCTTCCCTTGAATAAAAAGTCTTAGTCTTGCATCCGGAAGGGGCAAATCACTTTGGCCACTTTGAAGCCTCTTCTCTCATCTCCACTTATATACTTGCCTTGATTCATATATTCAAATCTAAGAGAGGTCCCGGGTAGAAGATGCTCAGGGTTCCTTGTAATACCCGGTCTTAAAGAGATAGCAAACATGGAGAGGTAACACCCCGAACCAATATCTCTTGATCATGAGGTAAGAGGGGTCTATTGGATGCCTAGCAATCAAAGCCGAGTAAAGCCAATTCAACTTTGTGTTGGTCACCTTTGTTTCCCTCATTCTCCCCAAAATACTTTTGCTCATCCATGAGTGAAACACTTGGATGATGGGGTTCCAGATAGAATTTCTTTGTTGGTGGGCTTCTCCCAAGATCATATTCCAAAATCGTCCAACATGCCTTCCGGCACGTCTACTTTTTCTGAAGCTTCCTTATGAAAACCAAGTAGCTCCCTAATATGTTCATAGGGAACCACTTGTTGAATTCCCTCCAACCGGAATGAGAGACTCGTCACCCCCTCATCAAGGATAGGCGCCATGGTCATAGGAATTTCCAAGGCAATTTCCTTGTGGGTGTTTGCCGAAACGCCGTTGGAGAATTGCACCCATCCTAGGTGTCCCAACATGTAATAAATATCCATGCTGAAACCCAATAGGTTGAGAGCTTGGTCGTCGAAGTCGACGTTCGCTACAAGCCTCTTCTCAAGGTGAGCGATCTTTTTCTCCTCCTCCTCCGACATGATGATAAATCCATATGCGGAGTACCGCGGAGCGTATGGAGGTGGAGTAGATGATCATGTTGAACGACGAGGTGGGACGGGTGGCTCCTCCGTACGTCCTTGAGGTTCGGTGAACCTCATAGACGAGCTTCTTGTGGCCCTCATCCCACCAAGGAGAGGAGTGTCGTTCCTCCTCGGCGGTGCCGTGTCCTCCTCCATACTCCGAGGAGACTCGGAAACCGAGTGCCTCCTCGAAGGCGTCGTCGAAGATGGCTTGGATGACAACGACCCCTACTTCTTGGTAAAAAGGTTTGTGGTTTTCTTCCACATATTTGCTGCACTCTCCTCTCTAATATAATCCCAGGGTTTTCAACCGGTAACAAGGCACACATAATTTATTTCGGAGTATGGACTTTGAGTGGAATTAGGATGTGTTTGGTTGGCCAAAACAAACTTGGGATGGATGGCTAAGTCTAAGGTGCATCTGGACTACAAATTCGAGCACACAAACAGAGAGCTGGATGACCAGCTTACCTGCCGAAGGGGAGCACCGAAGGTGCTTAAATAGGGGGAGGTCGGCCGGCCTGGGCCGACCGGCCTGGGTGGCCTCGTGCCGTCCCTGGCTCCGGTTTCTTCCAGCACACTCATCTTCACTTTGTGACCTTTGTGCCCGCGTGCTCCTCGGGTTGCACCGCTCAAACTCTCTCATCCACTCCTTTGCTTGCATTATTGGTCCTTCCACTTGATGCCTTTGCTTTGAGTCATGCCCATGATCCTTTGCCTCACATGCCTCCATGATTTTTCTGCAAAACAAGGCCTTGCTGCCCTCCCATGCTTGTCCTTTGCATGTGTCTTTGATGAAAGTTGTTGGAAGAGCATCCCGTGATGCATCATGGTGCATGCATGATTTGTTTAACTAGATTGCCTCCCTCTAAGCATGTCTTAAGGCTAAGCACTTCTCTAATTTCGAAAATTAAAAATAAACTCAGACCTATAAATGAGCTCAATCATATATTTGGAGAAGTTTTTAAAGCATTAAAAACAAATGTAAGTCGAAAACATTTTCCGACTACTTTAATTTTATGTCGGTCTCACCAGTATTGTTTGCCTTCATTAGTTGAGAGCAAACTTTTCCCGGCTCGATCATAGGGGCATAGGTTTAGGTTCTAATTTTGGCTAAATGAGAGAGATTTTTAATGAAATAATATTAAGTGGCTTAGAAAAATTCTAATCTTAAAGAAACCAAGGATATAGATTTTTAAACCAACCAAAAGTCAAGTTTCTAGGTTCACGCGAGTTCTACCACGTGCTGAAATTTAAATAACATCTAGGTACAAGTCATGACTCTACTCGTGTGTTTTTTTAGCATGTAAAACAAGTCAACCATAACATCATAAAGAGGATGAGAGGTTGAGATACGTTCTGAATTTATTCGGTTTTGGTTTCTTGAAAAGAAGAAAATAACACATAGGATGGTTCATGTAAAGGTTTTATGATCCAAACAAAATATCCAACCAAGAATTATGTCTCTAATATTGTTCAATCACTCTAAGTCTAATGTCTTGCGTAGTAAATTTCAAAACTAACTTACTTTAAAAGACTCGAAAAATCTTGAATCGGGTTGTCCTCCCGGTAGCTTATTCTTGACTCGACGAAATGGGTTGCCTCCCGCCTAGCGCTTCGTTTAGTCCATGTCTAGACTTATTCACTTGATTACTTCGGATCAACGCTCTTTGCGGGCATTGCAATCTTGGGTACCCACTTCCGCACCATCTTAGGCGCGGGCTTATTCTCCGGCTTAGTCATCTTTTTGGTCTTCACAGGCGACTTTTGTTCCTTTATCTTGACGGGCGCAACAACTTCTTTGACTTTCTTCACTTCCTTCTTCTTCGGCCCTTCCTTCTTCCTTGGCTCTTCCTTAACAACGCGACGATGAGGCAGAATATATTTAACTTCAATCATGTTGCATACCTCGAGGCGTGGTCGAAACTTGAAGGAACTCCTCTCGCCGTTAATGTCGAACTTGATCTCCCCCTTGCCAACATCAATGGTAGCTCCCACGGTCTTGAGGAAAGGCCTCCCAAGGATGAGTGGTGGCTTCTCCCTCTCTCCCATCTCGAGTACCACAAAGTTGACGGGGATGAAGTGGTGTCCGACCTTCACGGGCACATCTTCGGCGATGCCCAAGGGGTAGCGAATGGAATTGTCACCCAACTCCAAGAACATACCCATAGGCTCCAATGGTAGGCGTAGCTTCTCGAACACATCTCTTGGCATGACACTCACACTTGCTCCAAGGTCGCATAATGCCTTCTCAAACTTGAACGAACCAACAGAACATGGAATCGTCGGGCATCCGGGGTCTTTTTGCTTCTCTAGTCCATTTGCAATAGTGGCACTACATTGCTTAGACATGTTGACATGATCTACCCTGAGTGTTGCTATCTCATATATGTTTGCAAGGATATCTTTGAAGTAATGAGAATATGTAGGAACTTGAAGGGCATCCAATAATGACATGTTGATGCTTAATCTACGCACAACCTCCACAAACTTCTCAAAATGATTATCAAGTTTACCTCGGAAGTAGCGTGGCTTGAGTTGTATCTTCATGTCTTCTCCAGGCATCTCAAACTCGGGCTCTTCGGTGACGATCTAGGTAACCTCCTCCTTAGCAAATTCCTACATCTTTGCGGATGGTTTAGGCTTCCTTGCTCCCGTGGAATGTTCTGGATCTTCAGTCTCCTTCCTCGAACGAGTTTGAATAGTCTTCACCGTTTCAGGACCTTGAGGTTGTCCCGGAAGCTTCCCTTCATTAGTGGATAGGCGCCCGACAGGTTGTCCCACTTGCGTCTCGAGCATCTTCATCATGTTGAGCACTTGATGATTGGAGCTTACGACCTCCGTCACTTTGCTATCGATGTTCTCCAACACCTTGTCTATTACTTTGAACTTGGTGACGGTGTCCTTGTTGACCTTAGCTTGCTCGTCCATGAAGTCCTTCAATTGCATATGAAGCGGAACCAAATTAGGAATGAATGAGCTTGCATTAAATTGAGGTCTACCTTGCCCGTAGCGGAGGTTCGGCAAATCCCCCTTCCTCATGTAGTCGAGCACCTTGGCTTCCTCTGGACAATCCTTGTGGATATGTCCATATTCTCCGCACTCTTCACATGTGGATCTTGCTTCGGTAGCCTTTAAGACTTGAGCATCTATCTTTTCTATCTCCATCTTCTCCAGCCTCCGCATAAGCGAATCAATCTTTCCTTCTAGTATGTCTTCCTTCTCCACTTGCAAGACTCCTTTGACGTTCCCCGTGGGTTGAACCGGAAGTAACCGTCTGGATGACGCCCATGTGTCATTGTCCACGACCTTCTTGAATAGAGTGAAAGCTTGAGTCGGCGCGAGCTCGATGATGGATCCTCCCGCTGATGCATCGATGATCATCATTGACGCCATGGTGAGTCCTTGGTAGAACTTTTGAACGAGATCCTCCTTCGGGAATTTGTGATGTGGAACCGCCTGAGTGTGCTCATTGAAGTTCTCGAATGCCTCCGATATAGTCTCCGTAGGATATTAAGCAAAAGTAGCAATCTTATTACGCAAGCTTTGAGTTTTACCCGGTGAGTAGTACTCCATCATGAAGGCCCTCATCAATGTGTCCCAATTTTGCACCGTCTCCGCCGGTTGAGAGTCACTACGTGAAAAACTGGCTTTGGTAACGGGCGTAGATCGCCTTTGGTAACGGGCAATGCGCCCGTTACCAATCAAGTGTTACAAATAACCCAAGAAAGGTAACGGGCAGATGCCCATTACTGATAAGACATATTCGTAACAGGCATTAAACAACGACCGTTACCACAACTAGCCACCGGTCACGTGAAAATGACTGTTTCTCTGGGCCCACAGGGAACTTTGGTAACGGGCACCAAAAAAAAGCCCGTTATTGTGAAATCAATATTAGAGACGCGTGTGGTGAACCTGTGTCTCCGATGTCTCAACGAACGGGCCACGTATTGGTAACGGGCTTTTACGGTTCCCGTCACTTTGTTGGCAAGTTTGTAACGGGTGCTCCAATTGAAGCCCATTACTCAGTGGTCAGTGTTTGTAACGAGCTTTAATTAACGCCTGTTACAGATACGTAGGCCACCCCTACAGTAACATGCCGCCCTCGCTTTCCCCGCCGCATCCTGGATCCGGCCCAGATTTGGCGGCTATCGTGGGCGCATCCTGGAACCAGTCAGGATATGACTAAATTCACAGAAATTAGATCCAGCATCCAAATTCACAGAAATCCACAATTCACATGCATCATATGACAAAATTCCGCATCATCATCTCATACAAGGAGGAAATGCATCTCCCAAGGAGGAATGCAACAATATCACAAAAATTCATGGACAATGAGGAATGCAAACATTCATGGACAAGGAGGAATGCAAAATTTTCCTAGTCACCAAACACAATATTAGCTCACACAGTTTCATCAAGGAAATTTTCCTCCGGCTGTGATCACTTGTTCCATGAGGAATGTGGCAATTCTTTCACGATCTGCTAGCAATGATTTGTCGAGAGGATGCTCATCTAGCCCTAATCTCTGGATATAATAATGTCACTAGTCATATATAGGTGGTTACCAAACATGTGTACTGCTAATAAGCAAGAACTGTGCTCAGTTGCAGGTTTTACAAATGAAGATTCCAAGAAAGTACCTCCATATGTGTGCCGCAATATTTAATTTGAAGCAATGGTACAATGTTACTTGAAGTTTTCAAATAAAGAGCACAATATAGACCAACATAGTTTATATAGATATATAAAAAGATCGGGTTGCCTACCGCAAAACTCTTCATTTTAAGTCATAGAGCTCAAATTTCTCACGTACCTTTTCATCGTCGTGAAGCAATGGTTACTTGTGTGAGAATCTAAAGTAGCCATGCAGCTTGATGTTGCCTTATGAAATCGGTCGTGGTTCGCTTCCAACATCATCGTGTGTTGAGTGGTGCCTCTTGTGTATTCATTCATCCAAGCTCCAAAGGGTTTTTTAGTCCTTAGCTTCTGAATTTCATCATGTACGTGTTGTGGAACCGTTGCCCCATCTTCTCTTTATTGACACCATGTCCATCTCCTCTATATCTTGTCGTCATCGCCTTGTTGCTTCCTCTTCTTCGTGGATTTACCCCTGCATCCAAGACAGAAAATATTCCAAAATATAGTTCTATTTAAAAACTTATAAAAGTACCTTTCCAACGGGTACTCATTCCTCTTAATCGGAGTCCGAATGAGAGAGCTATGGCTGTTTCACTTCAGCATTGCTTGCTGTCCAGAATTTCAGCATGTGCCACCTTTGGTGATTCGACCATATCCGCTTGTAAGAATCTCCGATTTCCTTGACACTTAATTTGTTGGGACGTAGACTTCATGGGGCTTTTGAAAATCCAAATATATTTAATGCTTTCTGCTGAGGCTCATGCAAACATCTTGATGACATCATTATCCTTTCGTCCATCGATCCGGAGATGTACGCGTGGTCTTTATCTTGAAGTCTATTAGGGCACCATGCCACGCATCCCTTGTCTTCAAAAGTCATTAACATTGCTGCATGAGCATGATGGTAATGGAATCCTTCTGCATTGTGCTTGGTACGGTTGTTTCCGAAACCTATAGCTCGAACATACAAACCTCCAAAAGAAATTAGTCTTAAAAACTTAATTGACACACGTAGGCATACCTTATTCACCTTCGTTTGCTTTGGGTCGGGGATCAATAGAGGATGTTGGGCCACTAACCAAGGTTAGCACCGACCACTAAAGAGCAATTCTTTTTGTAGCCATCAACTTGGTTGAGCGAGGTTGGACTTGTCGAAGTCCGAATGTTGAAATCTTCTCGATCACTTTGTGTCTATGGTTTTACCTGCATTCAAGGACACAAACAAGAAACACAGGGTATATGCACTAATAAAATTAGGGTTAGTTAAAAAGAAAGATAGATCACCCTAGGGTTCGAGTTGCCAATCCCCTGCAACGACGCCAGGAAAAGGACTTGTTCACGATTCAAAACCGTGTTGAAGTTCACCGCAAGCGTACGGGTGACTTGGTGCCTTTTTCACCAAGGAGGGTCCCACAAGGTTTGTCAATCCAAGGATTGGAAGCAAACCACTAAGGTTCTCTATCTAACCTACCGGTCTAAACCTATGTGAAGCGTTGATTGCATAAAGGTTAAACATACATGTAGGGATGTATGGATCACATCCACTTAGCCATAAAGGTAAACATCAAAAGGTAACCCTAACTATTGTCTTCTTGTTGCCATTCCGGCCAAGGTGACAAACCAATCTAATCCTACAACATGTGAATGAGTCATCAACTCAACATTACATGTTCGCTCGCCGCTTTCTCCTCCACTGTACTGTCACTACGCATGGATATTCAACACCGAACGATAAACCTCGGTCCGTGCATTACTATGATGTATCAGCAAGAGATAGACTGACCACCATGATTATTCTATTCCTACTAAGGGCATATGCTAGCTACACATATGAAATAAACACGCATTAAAGTAATTCAGAGTAAGGAAAAGACATGATTTATATCACCATCGAACGCAGAATGTACAATTTCCTTGATGGAATCAAGGCATGGGCTCCGGAACTCCACCATGGCTTCACCATGCTGGGCCAACCATGGTGGCTAGGGCATGGCCTAGGCCATATGCTAGGCAACTCGAGGACTTGCAGTGGCCGTCGGCTTCCTCCCGATGCTTCTCATTCATGTTGGCGGCTCTCTGATGAATTGATGGATGGTTGTGGCGGCCGACGGAGGCAGAGGCAATTTATTTAGGAGCACCTAGGTCAAAGGGTGTCGTGAACCAGCATGAAAAAGGGCTAGGCTGATAGGCCTGGGTTCGGTTCGGCCGTGGTTCGCTCCCTGACGCTTTTCGGTCAATTGTTGACTTGCCCCCTTCTACATGTCGGCCCTTGACATCATCTTCTCCATGGTTTAGATAGAGCTCCTTGTCATGCAAGCTTCAACATCTTCTGTTCAGGTCCCTGTAGTTTTACGGCTTCATGCTTCGGTCCCTGGGCCATTTAGAGTCATGTTCATCATGTGTCTTGACTTGTGCTGGGCTTCATGATCTTCTCTTGAAGTTCTTGATGAACTTATCCTGAAAGTCTTCTTTTAACTTTAGTTTCCTACGTAAACAATAAACTTCAAAATCGACATGCAAGAGTGAACTTGATACCTCCGGGGGGTTAGTACCATTAGTTAGAATATCAAATATGTGCAAATGTTGATGGTAAACCCATAGCTAGGTGTACCAAAATCGACTGTTAACATAGATCCACTCCTCTCTCACACCTATCACCAAGGTAATAGATGGAGGGTTTCCAGTTTCCACTAAGCAAGTGAGGGTAATACAAACTTCTTAAAGCTTCCACAATCGATTGGAGAGCTTCCAAGCAACCTCTAGCCGTCTAGGAGCCAAGCTCCAAGAGTAAAATGGAGCTTCCACAATCGATTGGAGAGCTTCCAAGCAACCTCTAGCTGTCTAGGAGCCAAGCTCCAAGATTTAAAGATCCACCAAGGAGCTAGGGGTTCACCAAGTGCTCAAGGACACAAGAAGGGGTTTGGATTTGTTTTTTTCTCACAAGGAATCACTCCACACTTGAATTCTAGGGTTGGATTTGGATTCAAGTAGGTGGGAGTCAATGCTTGGGTGAGAGGTGAGAAAAAGCTACTATTTCAGCGCAGGTAGGAAACCGATAACCATTGGGAGAGAAGGGGGTATAAATACACCTAGATCTGGAACAACAATGGCTCTTTTCGAAAACCCGGAACCTCCGGGAAATATCCCGGAACCTCTGGGAACTGGAGAACTTCAGCAAACTGTCTGGGAGCAGCTCGAAACTTCCAGGAAAATCCTCACAGGTTCCTAGATATAGTGTAAGTGGTTAAGATAGCTAGCTGATAGGTCATATGTGGCTAGTATGATTTTGTATTAGAGAAGATCTTTAAGCACTTGGTTTCATCCATGCCACTATTAGTATCCCTCTTGATAGTACGGCTTGTCCTATACTCAAATTCAATATAGAAAATGAATTTAAACCTTGTCTTGAGCCCTAGGAAGCCTCTTCAAAGAATGAGGGGTCATCTTTCTTTCCTTTTCACCTTTCTTCAATACTAAACATGTCACTTATGCTTTAAAGCTCATTAGACCTTTAATTAAGTGGTCAACATTGCCAAAACCCACTTAGGGGCTTGATTGCACTTACACTACCTGGTGGAGCAACTCCTCCAGCAGTTGCATGACTAGGGGTGCATGCGCCATGGAGCAGCTCCCCCCGTCTATGGATCCCCCACGAAGCAGCTGCTCCGACGGGCGCATGGTAAGTGGTAGTGCATCCTCGGAGTAGTTCCCTTGTCCATGGCTTCCCCCAAAGCAGCTCCTTCGATGATGCATACGCGCAGAGCAACTCCCCATTCCATGATTCCCCGACTAAGAAGCTCCTAGTTAGCGGCCTCACAACAAGCAGCATCGCGTGCGTGTGGAGCAACTCCTCTAGCGACCTCACAGCAAACAACGACGTGTGTGCATAGTAGCTCTCCTATTCATTGGTAGCAGTAGAGAGAGTGGGTTAGGAGAGGCAGCATGTATGGCCAAGAGTAAAAGAAGGAAGAGGAAGGGATAATGATGGGATATGTACTTCGCTGGATTTCGATAACCATTGAAACATATAGATGAGGTTACTCCACCAGTACTAGAGAAATGGGTATTATTACCGGTGCCAAAATGCCTATTAATATCGGGTGCCCGACCGTTATTACCATATCGGTACTAATGTGGAAGGAACATTAGTACCGAGTGTTGTTGGCACCCGGTACTAATATGTTTTTCGTCCGCCAGCTGTCCATCTCATCCGCCGTTCCCTGTTTTTCTTTTTCTTTTACTTTTTCTCTATTTTTTGTTCTTCCTTCATCTACAGTCATTCAATCATTCACATAACAAGATTCACAAGCAAGTAAAACCAATAATAAAACTCAATTACAATATCATGAGTCAACTAAATCATTCACACAAAATTGATACAACAAATCACACACCACATCAAAATATAATCACAAAAACATCACAAGAATCGATTTGAATCACAAATTACAAGACTCACCTGCGCCTCCGCCAAGAATTTTTTGCACCTCTGGTACTTCCGCGGCCCTGCCGGCACCCTCCACTGCGCCCTGGCCTGGCCTCTCGCACGCCGGCTCGCCGCGGTCGAGTCTCCCGCCGTGCCGGCTCGGCCGGCGAGGCCGCACCCTAGGGCCGGCCGTGTAACCACCCGGGGGAAGTAGCGCCCCGGGCCGTCCGCGCGCTGCGACGCCTCCGCCCGGGCCGGCCCGGCGAAGAAGCCGGGCGCCACCCCCGTCGGCAGCCCTCCTGAGATCTAGAGAGAGGATATGGGTTAGATGAAGGGGAAGATAAGATGTGTGAAGAGAGATGGCACATAGAGAGGAGAGGGAGTGCATATATTTGTTGTACTGGAGGTTGCGGGATGGATGGAATGTTGGATGACATTAGTACCAGTGGTAGTGACGGCCTGGTGCTAATGTGCCTCGATCACATAAGTACCGGATGTTGCGAGCACCTAGTACTAATGTGGGTCATACAGGGGTTACGTCGGGGGCCGCCTTTCCCAACCAGTACTACCGGGTGCAAAAATATTCGGTACTAATGTGTTTTTTTGTCCCATGGCCCATGATAAATGCTCTATTCTCTAGTAGTGCACGTAACTGTCCGAGTCGATGGCGCACGTCGAACGCATGTCTCCTAGCGGTACCGAAAAAATTAACTGTTGAATCCTATCCCTCGGCATTACCGAAAAAATTAACTACCGAATCATAGCTCGAACCGTACGATTCTTACTATAATTAGGATGCCTTTGGTTCGGCTTTTACCTGCTTTTGCTTTTGTCAAAAGTCAAAAGCCCAACCAAAGGGGTTGGCTACCATTCAAAGCCACAACCAAAAGCAGCTTTTGCCTAGTACAAATCTAAAAGCACCTTCACTCCCTGCTTTTCATGGCTTTTGAGGGAAAAATTACCCAATGCCACTGGTTATGAAAAACGGTTTGATCTTTCTTTCTTTCCCTGTCTCCTTCTCGCTTCTCGGTCGAATCCCTCCGTCGCGACGCCACTGTTCGCCGGCCCTGGAGCTCCGGTTGGCACGCCCGCCCATGCCCGCCACTGCCTGGACGGCGAGATCCGGTGTCGTTCCCCCATCCGCCACGCCTAGGCCGCGACAACCTCAACTGCGACGCCTAGGACGCAACTCCGCCTCTGCCGTCACTTGCCTCTTTGCCGTCGCTGCTCCTCCTCAGCGTCAGCTCCCTCCGCGAGCACCTCTCCACCGACATTGTAGATCGAACGCCCTCCATGGTTGCTCGTGGACGGTCGGCACGACTGCTGTATTGGAGCTCCATCTCCCCCACCCATGGCTGCACGCCGAAGGCCAGCGCGATCGCAGGAGCTCCGCCGCCCCCCTCCCATGGCTCCTCACCGAAGGCTGGCGCGGTCGCGGGAGCTCTGCCGCCTCCTCCCATTGTGCTCGCCGCCGACCGCAGGTGGGCTCCGCCCCCAAGCCCCAGTGAGAGAGGTAGAGAGGGGAAGAAAATTTATTTTGTGCCTATGACGTGTGGGGTCGGCTCGTAAGTGAGGGAAAGTTCTGCAAAAGACACTATTGTTGCACCAAAGGGTCTTCTGCTTTCCGCACAGCTGGTTTTCCGCAGCAGCTTTTGCAACAGCCACAACTCACAACAGCTTTTGCAAAAGCCACAGCCCAACCAAACACACCCTTAGTGTTCTACTCCCTCCGTCCCATTGTATTTGCACTTCTAGCATTTGAACGGCAGCGTTAACCTGGAGATGAAATGACCATTTTGCCTTCAAGTGTGGGGACATCCTACCTGCAAAGTACGACCTTCTCTGCTCCATCTCTCCAGCTCACCTTTTTCTTCGGCGGCATCCACTAGGACCACTATCCACGCGGCAAGCCAAGTAGCTAGTGGCTCTGCGTCGAAGCTCGGCGAGGCAAGCAGCAGCTGCCGCGTCAGTCGCATCGAAGCGTGCAGCAGGGGCTTCGGCGGCCTATTCGGGAGAGGAGTGCTAGCTCCAGCAGCACCCACATGTGTGCGAGGCAAACGCGTCCGCAGCGCCCCCACGACTCGGCGTGATCGAACATCCACGAGGTAGAACGAGTGAGCTCCTCAGATCAGACAGAGCATGCACTTGAGAGGAGCAGAGCACTAGGCCAAAACGTATTTGTACTGACACATCAAATTTTGTGTGTTGGCAGGCTTTATTGACACCCGCCAGCACAAATATTTATGAGCCCGCCGAGTGAACACCCGCCAGCATAAATGTCACTATGCTGGCGGGTCACATAAGGCACCTGCCAGCACAAGTGCCCTTCATTTGTGCTGGCGGGTGCTTATGTGACCCGTCAGCACAAATGATTTTCAATTTATATGAATTGCACAGCTCAAAAGTGTGTAACAAGGGGAAAAAACTTAGTATCCAAATATTTTTCTGATACGTATTAGACTACTTATGTGTTGTTGTCTAAACATTTCAAATTTTTCGAAAGTGATTTACTATTTTCAGGATTTAAATGATTATAATCACATTTATTGAAATTAATTGATACCTGAACTAAACTTTTCACAAATAAGTTGAAAAAATTGCAGAAAAATTTCAATCATAGAGTATGTTCCATTTTATCCCAAATCATGAAATTACATGAAAATTTCACAAGTTTGTTAATGCATTTATGACTTCTATTACATCTTTTGGTGAGAAAAAAATCTAATAATGTTACAATCTTGTCCAAAAAATATATAAATTATTGGTAGGGTGTTATTCCATGAGTTTACAACAATGACATAAAAAATTGAGCATGTTATGGGAATTTTTCATCAATTTTCCCTTGCTTTGTCCTCAGATAAAACTGAGTTCTTACTCCGGCGAGGATGACAGCTTGTGCGGGCGGCCTGTTGGGGATGGGAACGGAGGCACGACGACATTATAGGCCAAGGTAATTGGCCGTGCGGCACATAGGAGGATGGTGGGGTTTCTCGGATGGTACTAGCAGGATAGCTCGCCGGAAGCCACGGGACGACAACACGGCCAGTGTCGAGCGCGGTGCGGGGACGGAGAACGGGTATTTCAGAACGGCAAAAGCACGACGGCTCGCCGCTCGTCGGAAGGCGGCCAGCAGCGGCGGCTACAGCCAGCTTTTTTTGTTGCCTATAATAGGCTCTCCTGGCGGGCAGCATAACAGGCCCGTCAGCGCAAAAATGATCTTTGCTGGCGGACGGCTTAACAGCCCCGCCTGCACAAAACTGCCAATGCTAACAGGCAAACACCCGCCAGCGTAAATAGTCTTTTTGCTGGCACAGAGTTGCTGGCGGGTGTGATACCCGCCAGCACAAATCTGTTTTAGCCGCCATTAAAAATGTTTTCTGACCTAGTGGAGGGACCGACGGGCCTCGACAACCATCACTGCGAAGACCGGGGGTGGTCGCCGCCATTGCTACCATAGGGGCCCGCATGCTTCACGCAAGAGAGACGCGGCTTCGTAGAGGAAGACAGCGAAGGCCTCAGCTGCAAGCTGCGTCGCGGTGGTGGCGGCTCGAACGAGCATCCAGCAGGGGCGCGCGGGCGGCGGTCGCAGAATCAGCCGCAGATCCTAAGGGGCGCGCAGTAGCTCATGCGTGGAGAGAGAAGAGATGAGGTGAGAGAATGTGTGGAGAGTAGGGTGCCACGTTGTTGTCTGGGAGAAGGGTCGAGAGAGAAGAGATGAGGTGAGAGAATGTGTGGAGAGTAGGGTGCCACGTTGTTGTCTGGGAGGAGGGTCTCGACTTGATTTCCGCGCAACAGTGCTATCGAGGCCGGTTATTGTGGGAAATTTTTTGAACCCCAAACGAATTAGTAAAAGCACCAAGAATTGGAAAATATAGCTAGAAAAGAAGAATAAAGAATGAAAAATAAAAAGCTAAGCACATATGTAATGTGCCAATCTTCAAATTTCGACAGCTTTCCAATCATATTGCATTGATGATTGCTGACCGCATGCCTCATGCGGTAATACAGCCGCTATGGTGTGCGCTTATCAGCTGAAGAACGCACATCACAACTGTCGATGTGGGATTAATTTCCATGCTGAATCTGCGACAGGGATTAATTTCCATGCTGAATCTGCGACAGGGATTAATTTCCATGCTGAATCCACACAATCCAAATCGTTTAACGCCCCGGGCCTAATCTCCTCATAGGAGTTATTGGGCTGGACCCTTTGCAAAAAGTGTGTCAATGGATTGACTGGGGGACTAACACGGACTACGCGACAGGCGGGGAAAACATAAGCCGTTATGTTTTGTTTAGTGCCACATCGTGAGCGAATTACAGAGCGCACCGGCTGATAAACTGCAGCCGTTCAATACTACCACGCGCGGCAGGCAACCTTCAAATATGAATATGATAAAATTTTATGAACTCGGCCTCTTCAATGGCCGGCGCAGTACATGTGTGTCTCGCTCTTTTTTTATTTCCGCCGGGAGCCACGGGCGGTTGAGTTTTTTATTTCCGCCGGGAGCCACGGGCGGTTGAGACATATTCGCCGTGGCCCACGGCGGCAGGTCTGCTGCACCTGTAAGAGCTGAAAATTACCCCAGAAATAGCATAAAAATTCGGAAAAAGAAAGAGAGTGTTGGGAAGGAGAAGAAAGTGAGGGGCGGAATTTTTTATTTCCGCCGTGGGCCACGGGCGGTTGAGGCATATTCGTCGTGGGCCAGGCGGTAGGGTTGTGCAACCGCCATGGCTCACGGCGGCAGGTCTGCAGCACCTGTAAGAGCTGAAAATTACCCCAGAAATATCATAAAAATTCAGAAAAAAAAGAAAGTGTTGGGAAGGAGAAGAGAGTGAGGGGGCGGATAAGCAAAGCTCTGCCGTTTCTTCGCTTCATTATAAGTATTTCGTCGATTTGAACCTTTTTAGCACCTATACTTAGAAAGCATAATTAGTGATTCACTGCGTTTATTTAGATCTAGAGTATTAAAAATGTTTTGTTTGTAGGGTTTATGGTTGGGAAGGAGAAGAGAGGGAGGTGGAGGGTGCGGAGCAGTGAAGCTCTACCGCTTCTTCCCTTCATTGCAAGTATTCACTGATTTGAACTCTTTTAGTAATTTGACTTAGACATAATCACTATTTCGGTTTATTGTAGATTTATGTACCGTATAGATTTCTGGAGTATTTTTTTATTTCTGCCGCGGGCCACGGGAGGTTGAGGCATATTCGCCGTGGGCCACGGCGTTATGGTTGTGCAACCGCCGTGGCCCACGGCGGCAGGTCTGCTGCACCTGTAAGAGCTGAAAATTACCCCAGAAATATCATAAAAATTCGGAAGAGAGTGTTGGGAAGGAGAAGAGAGTGAGGGGTAGATAAGCAAAGCTCTGCCGTTTCTTCGCTTCATTACAAGTATTTCGTCGATTTGAACTCTTTTAGCACCTATGTTTAGAATGCGTAATTAGTGATTCACTGCGTTTATTTAGATCTAGGGTATTAAAAATGTCCTGTTTGTAGGGTTTATGGTTGGGAAGGAGAAGAGAGGGAGGTGGAGGGTGCGGAGCAGTGAAGCTCTGCTGCTTCTTCGCTTCATTGCAGGTATTCATTGATTTGAACTCTTTTAGTAATTTGACTTAGATATAATCACTATTTTGGTTTACTCTAGATTTATGTATGGATCTGTTTGTAGCTTATATTACGTAAAATATTTACTGTTAAGTGTGTAGATTGGGGCTGATTAGTTTGCTATTTTAGTTTAGATATTCTATTTGTTTCTTAGTCCCTGAATGTAGTATTTAATAGCAGTTATTACCTTCTTATTATGAATCATACATGTTGGAGATAGTCACAATCAAATTGTATTATGAAATTGGAGAAATTATATATGGTCCACAAGGAGTTGACTTGTCAAATTTTAGTTCAATTGAGAGAAATGTTAAAAGAGCAGCAGAAAGAACTTGGGAGGGTATAACCAACTGGCTTGTCAAGGCATTTGCAGTAGATTTAGAGCACCAATGCCTATCGGTGAAGGACCGATTAGAAGACCAGAGAGGGGGGTGGATGGGAGCCGATTAAAATTTTTCCCGAAGGTCGAACTCGGCCTATGTCCCAAATTCAGAACCAAGGATTCCCACACGAGTTTGCCAAGGTCGCGTAGTCACGACGTACCTACCAACCCTAGGAACAAACCCCAAACAATCCCAAAGAGAAAGCGCAACTCAGGAAGCAAAGGACTTAGCAACTCTGCGAAGCACCGGGCGGACGGTCCTCAAGGTTGGGGCGGACGGTCCACGACCCTCGAGCGGACAATCCGAAAACAATAACTGAACCTCCAGTAGTGCACCCTGAAAAACGAACGGTCCGTGCCTTGACCTCGGACAGTCCGCGAGCAACTTGTGCCACGTGGACGATCTGCATCCTCCAGGCAGACGGTCTGCAAACTACCTGCAACGAAAAACAACCTCTCCAACCGATCGAACCACGAACGCGCAAGAACAAGCGACGAACTGGACGAACTTCGGTCCTCGCGGTCTGTCCGCGCCTATCAGGCGGACTATCCACCAGGAGCGAACAGGCGTGGGAACAGCAAGCCGAATGCAAAAAACTCAAGCACACCACCACCTATCCATCCATGGATCTCCCAAACGGCTTGAGCTCTTGAGGAAATATTTGGGGAGGATGTGAAGCGTCCCTAGGGGATGTTATGCCCCAAAACTTGAGCCCTCAACCGAACTAAATCGCCGGGAATCTAATCGCAATCGAGCTCTACCAAAAACTAGGGTTCCAAACAAAATCCTTCAATCAGAGGCTGAATTCGAAGTTTGAGGGGTCATGATCAAGCACGAAGATGCACAAGGCAACTATCCATGATCTCCACCAACAAATCCGAACCCAAACACCTCAGAATCGAAGGAACATGTCGTGCACGAAAATCCAACAAAAATAGCTCGAAAAAGACACGAAAATTCACACGAGCTACAAGAGGGAAATCGACACAACCATGAAAGCTTCCATTCACTCAGAGGTCAGATTCTTTAAAAACGGAGGAAAAATCTAAACCTATGGAGCAAGGAAATGAGAAGCAGTCCGTAAGGATGGTTTGCCTGGAAACCCTAGAGTTAATATATATGAGTCCCTCCGGGCCAGGCAAAAGACCACACTACCCCTAGCACTTAAGTTGTGATACAAACCCCTTAGGGGCATATAGGTCATGTAGCACTCCTCTTCATCACACGGCCACGCCGTCGCCGTAGACCGCGTCCTCCCGGCGCAAGCCCGGCGATCCCGCCACGTGTCCGTCGGCATCGAAGCTTCTCGGCGCGCCCAGATCCCATCTCCGCCCGCTATTGACGGTGAAATTCTGTCAACCTAGCCATGAGTTTACCTTCGGTGTTGACATAACTTTTGTATCTTATCCATTGGTACTAAACCCCTTGGTATAACAAGTTCATTCATGCATGTCGGTTTTGGAGTTTAATGTTTATGTAGGGTTTTAGTGTTGAAAGCAAGACTTTCGGGATGAGTTCATCAAGCACCTCATGACAAGACCTTGAAGCCCGGTACAAGTCAAGCAATAAACTGAACATGACTCCAAGAGCCTAGGGACCCAACCCGAGAAGATGACAAACTTCGAGGACCTACCCAGAAAAGTGCCGAATCTTGCGAGGCAAGGAGCTTCATCCAACTCGGAGAGAAACTGACGACAAGGGCCCACATGCAGAAGGGGGAAGGATCTAGGAGACTTAGGAACCAACGCCGGGCGAAGGAGGCCACGAACTGGGCTGAAATGGGCCCAGGCCGGTCGGCCCAGGCCGGCCGGCCCAGCCTGTTTCGAGGCCCAGTCGCCCCCCCCCCCCCCCTTTGACCTAGGTGCCTATTGGGCTATTTATTGCCCCCTGACCAAGAGCCACGCATCAACCAATTCATCATCCGCCGCCGAGGAGCAAAGAAGCTTGAGGAACACCATCTCGGAGATGAGGGTCGTGCTAGTTGTCTAGGGTCTCCCTAGCCGACGTGGGAACCTTGCATGGAAGACCACGTCGGAGCTCCAGAGCAAGGATCAAGATCGAGGTAGGATCCCGGTGGTGATCTTGTTCATGTAATCATTCATGGTGAAGTCTTTAAGTGAATCCGATTTCTAGCGATCAAGTGCCTTCTCGATGATTTTGTTTTCTTCTTGGTTTTGCTTCTTCCCCAATCTATACTTAAGATAGATTGCATAGGGTGCTCTTGTAGCCGCGGTGGCTAGATGTGCATACCGGACCGACCAAGTGATTTCAACTTGTTCTTATCGAACTCGCCCTAGACTACCCGCATGAATAGGAGTACGTCGTGACAGAACGGGGGCTCTGAAAGGCGAGCGTTTTCGGAATCGGACCGGAGGCCACGGTTTAAAGATGCTTTTAATGAGATTCGCTTTTCTATCTTCATCTAACTTGTTTGGAGCTACAACATAAGCATGATCTAGACTCTCTAGATCGGTTATCTCTTGCTTTCTCTTGCTACCTCTTTAGTAGATTAGATTAGATGTGTTCACTTGATGATATCTTAGATTAGATGCAACTTGGTTCTTCAAAAGATAGCTTTCCTTGCGTTACTAGATTGAATCTTGCGTTGCACATTTGTTCCACGGATTCGATACCTTGGGTTCACCACTCGAGGGAAGAAGGGTCCCTGACTATGACGGGGGATTTGTCCGCTTGCAAATCCATATGAACTTTGATACGAATATATACTGTCAACACTCGCCGAGCCTCCGGTCTTGGTTTTGTGGCTCAACCATGTAACCCGGCGGTTTTGTGGTGAACCACCGCAAACCCCACGTGCAGACTCCGGTCGTGAGCCGCTACACTGCACCAGCTCCTGTCCACGACTTCGTCTTCCTTTTCTTGCCATCATGTGGTCCGCACTTGACCCCGCTGGCCACCGGGTCCCTCAAGCCAAGCCTACTTGCCTCTCCACTCCTCGGAGGCCCCGCAAGGCATAGACCTTTCGCACTCGTTCTTCACTTGCACCAACGCAAATCAAGCCGCAACCTGCACCTGCAATACTTGGTCAAGAGTCAGTCCACACCACGTTATCAATCACTCATCACAGCCAGGAGTGACCATCCACCGGTCCTCGGACGCTCCGGTCCTCAGTCAGTGATGCACTAATCACAGAGGTGAACATGTGTATTGGGAGCTCGTGCCACTTGAAGGGACTCCACGATGGAAGAGTTTTATTGGAAATGCACGCCGAGTTGGTTTGCCTGTGATTTTGTTTGTCCAAATTTCCAGAAGGGTGGGTCTAGCAGTCAAGTGCATGAGGAAGCTGAGGATGTGGACGTGGGGGAAGGTGGTGAAGAAGGGGAACAATAAGAGGAAGAAGAAGAGAATTCTGAGGGTGAGTAGAGATCTAGAAGTTTTGTTGTCAGTGGTTTTATTGATGAGGGAGAAGGAAATCCAGAGGTGATGAGACAATATCAGAGAGAGTTAGAAGATGATGAACGTGCATTGGAAGAGGACTCTTCAGATGATGATGATGATGATGATGATGATGATGATGATGATGATGATGATGATGATGATGATGATGATGATGATGATGATGATGATGTGCCCTGGGATTGACAGAACTACGATTTCTCACAGTGTACTGTTAATAGTGGTGAGAATGTGCCATGGGAGTACACGGAGAATGAGGTTACAATAGGCACTATGTACCCCTAGTACTGCACATGTGAAGGATGCAGTGAAGCAGTGGTCCACCTTGACTCTACACAAGGAGTTCAGGGTAGTGCAGAGCTCTCCGAGGATATATGATGTGTGTTGCAAGAAGGAGGATTGTTCTTTTCGAGTGTATGCATATATGCAGAAGTGGGATAATTACTTACAGGTGAAGGAAGTGAAAGGTCACACTTGTACCCTTGATCATATTGATTCAAGACACCAAAATATTTTAGCAGATTTTGTTACAAGCCACATTTACCCTACTATTGTGAAATGTACTTCCTATGAGCCGAAGGCAAATCGATGCAATTGAGGAGAAATTCGGGTACACCATCGGTTACGGTAAGGCATACCAAGCAAAGAAGATGGTATTGGAGCATAGGTGGGGTACTTACGAAGCATCCTACCACAATTTGCCTAGATTGCTACACACAATAGTTCAGATGAATCATGGCAGCTAGTATGATACCAAGGACTATGCTTGTGAGGAGAAACCAAGCAAGCTTGTGCTTCAGTAGTCATTCTTGGCATTGGGTGCCTTCATTGAGGCTTTCAAACTGTGTCGACCAGTCATTTGCATATATGGCACTTTTCTCACAGGCAAATACAAAGGAACAATCCTAATAGTTGTGGCGGATGATAATATCTAACATTTGCTTCCTTTGGCCACTTCATTTGTGGAGGAGGAGAACAGTGACAGTTGGTACTGGTTCCTTAAGAGGTTGAAGAACATGGTGCTCTAGGATGTGTAGGATGTGTGTGTCATACACGATAGGCACAAAGGTATTTTGCAAGCAATCAATGACATGAAAGAGGGCAACCAAGAGCGATACAGAGTTCCATTGTGGCCAGATGTTAAGAGCAGATGGTGCATTAGGCATATGAAAGCAAACTTCCACAGCCAGTTCAAGAACAAGACCCTGTCTAAATTGTTTGAGCGGTTGTGTGAGCAGACTCAGCAGAAAAAGTTCGATGCCATCTGGAAGAAATAAGATGACCTGACAAAGAACACATAAGAGGAGATAGCAAAGAGGCCAGTGAATCCCAAACCTGGAGAGGAGACAATTTCTCGCAAGGATTGTGACAACCCCATCCGAGATAATTCCGTACAATCGCCTAAACCACTCCATTTGGTCATTAAGCGATAATAAAGAATCATCCCGTTGAGTGTTGTCGGGTTAACGCCCGGTAAATCACTTGACAACACAGAGAGGATCGAACGTATGCATTAAAACTCCCACGAAGGAGAGTCCAGAGTGCCTTACAAATTAACATCAAATCCCCGTAGGGTCCTTTATTACAAACATAGTTCTTTGACATGAAGGTAAATGATTCTGAGTTTTATTAAAACAGCGGAATTACTAATAGTGATACAATACAACATCACGGGAGGTCATCCGTGATGCCATCACTCGGCGTCATCATCCACCCATTCCAGATCCCAGCCGGGTGGAATCTCACCAGGCCAAACAACTTCACCTGAAAGCAACAATTAAAGCAAGACTGAGTATACTAATATTCAGCAAGACTTACCCGACAAAAGTTACCTCTAGACATGAAGGCTTTTGGCTGGTGGGTTTATTTTGCCAAAAAGCAACTAGGATCATGGATCCTTACTTTCAATATTTTAGCTCAGATTCTAGTAAGATTACCATTACTATAGTGAGCAACTAATGAAATCAAGAATTGTACAATACAATTAATTCACGCAGAAGATTTCACATAGTTCCATCATTAAGGGATATCATGGCCAGTTGATTAAGAAGTCTTGGATAACGGTGAGAGGCCGACAATCAATTGATTCAAAACCTTGCAAGGTAGACCTAAACACATGGAGCGGTGCCCCAACAGAGCCGACACCGACCAAGCGGTTACCATTGATCTTCAGTTCGGGATAGATATTACAGTCCTGGGTACAAGGCTATCTGCTATGCCCCCACTCAGTACATCCAGCCTCACACAAGTACCCCCCCTCCCGGTAATGAGCCGGGCAGGTGAATGCTCGAGATTAGTAATGGAAAATCCCTTGCCGCCTCACTTAGGTACTAGGCGTACCGGTCCCATGCCCGACAAGTGCTTAGTACATTCAAAAGCCTAGCCCACGAAGCCACTGGACCGGAGCCCAAATCCCATGCTCTTACCACATGAGCAATCCATTTATAAATAGGGTGATTCCATAAAGGAAATCCTACTCTCGCGAGTGACAGACATCACTCGACTATTACCGGGTCCTTAGAGCATAGCATCTAACGACCTAGCATACTAGTAAAAGAACATCGGCACCTAGGCATCATGCAACTAAGGTTTCATTCAATTCCTGAACATAAATGCACATAGAATAAAAAAGATAGTTGCATAATTTAAATAAAACATGGGTTAATGATAAACCGGGGCTTGCCTTCGCTGGCACAATCAGTTAGACAAACTTCCGAACTTTGGCCCAAGTCTTGCTCTACGGTGACGTAGTGCACGCCTCCTCTTGCTCCCTCGTTCACGTCCACTGGCACGAGCGTGTAGCTACCGTCGAGAACTTCTACACGGAGGATGCAAATGCAAGACTTAAGTGACAATTTGATTTAATTAATCACAAGCAACACATGACCACCATGGGTGCAGGGTTGACCACATTTACCTAGATAATAATACATTCAGCATACTCTTCCTGTAAAGGAACTATATGCGATGCTTTATTATCTAGACCTTTTAATAGTGACTGTGTACATATATATACAAGTAAATTAATTCAATTCTCACAAAACAGCAAGGGGTTGGTTATAAACATGTTAGAAAGTTCACAACACAAACACAAGGTCCTTAGGTATGATTTGTGATTTTCCAATTAATTTCAATATTAAACCTATAAAGGTTCTTTCATTTTTATTCAACAAACAAATCATAAAACACCAAGAGTGGTGTTCCCTGATCTCAATAAGTCTACAACAAGCCACTGATCACCCATGCACACTTGTTGAAGCAATAAAAAGAAATATATTAAATATAGCATTTCTATTCACCATAAACAAGATAAATGCATATAAAAATAAATAAAGCACTTCTGGACCCAAACTTCCTCTCACTGTTTCTCTGGTCCAAAACAAGTCTAGGAAACCAACAAACACAACTATAGCCTTTATAGATCTTTATCTACACATTTATGATTAAAAACAAGCATAAATCAGGAAATAATATTTCTGACAGAGATAAATTCAAGAAAAATTCACCAGAGGTGTGTTTTAGCATAACAAGACAATAGCCAGAAGTTGGGTTCAAAAATAAATTTATTTTAAGCTATAAAATTCATCTAGGAAGATTTGTCAATAAAACAAGATAAATCATATAAAATGATTTCTTCAGTAACTTTGTGCAATTTTTGGCACATGACCTACACATGCTAGTATCTACAACATATCCAAAATCCAACTCAAGATCATGTATGGATTTTGCAGAATCACAGATCTAGGTAAATCACATTTCAATGTTTCAAGCAAAAACTATAGCTCAAAAGTATATACATACTTTGCAAAAGTCGTAGGTCTAGTCACACAGAGCACAACAAAATTGGGTTTGCAATTTTTGGATTTTTCTACGATTTTAAATTGAGTTTACAAGTCGCAGCCAAAATACTCAAGAGGGTAAGATCCAATTCGTGAGAAGGCCCCTGGAACCTCTGAACTCTCACAATTGTACCTTTGACTCTAACAGTTAGACCCTGAATCCCAAAAACTCTCGCAGTTATGCCCCCGGCGGCAAAGGGAAGCTCGCTGCCGGTGATGTGGGTGTGACACCCTAAAATTCCATCACTAAAATTATTTAGCAACTTAAATTAGTCTTAAGGGTTTAAGGAGATTAAATTGCTATTTAAATTGAGCTCTAAAAATATTAAAGATAATTTAATAAACTTAGAGACAACAAGTGTATGTGCATCATCTTTTGGCTTGCATGGTTTTTGATTGCTTGTGTGGTTTCTAAAAAGTCTATCAAATTCTTGAGAAAAGTTTGCAAAAGTTTGATTTGAATTTGAGTTGAAAAAGGATTTGAAAATGAAGTTTGAAAAAGAAAAAAAACAAAAAGCGCCCCGGCCACCCTTTCGGCCCAGGCGGCCCAGCTCACTCCCGCGCCGGCCCACCGCTCCCCCCCTTCCCTTTTCTTTTTCCTGCTCTCACTGACAGCCGAGCCCCACTCGTCAGCCTCTCCCTCTCCCCCCTTTCCTTTCCTTCTTCTCCCCTGCCCCGCCGGCCGCCACCGCAGCCGCGGATTCCGCCGCGCCCCGCCTTTTCCCCTTCCTTTCTTTCCTCCCCAGGCTTGCCAATTAAGTCAAGTAACCGCCCTCGATCAATTGGGGTCGTTTCCCCTTTCCTTGCACCGAGCCGTGATGGCCGCGGCCATCAATGGCAGGCGCCGCCGCCCGGGATCCTTCTGCCACCCGTCGCCTCCCTTCCTCTGGCCCTATATTAGCTCGCGCACGCACCCCTGTGCTCCCCTTTCGCCTCTGCAACGCACACGCGCACACGCCAAGCACCAATTTCACAGCGCCGCCTCTTCTCCTTCCCGCCGCCGTGCAAGCGCCGCCGTCGGTGAAGTGCATCGCCGCCTCGCTCTTTTCTTACCCGTGCACGATCATGGCCCTCACGTGACGCTTGTTGACCAGGGAAAGCTGCCACAGGAGACGAGCCGCGCCTGGAGCTTGGGTCCCCGCCCTGCCGGGAGCGCCGCCCCGAGCCGCCGCCGTCGCCAAGCCTCCCCGTTGCCGCCTCCTCTCCACCCGTTGGCCCGTCGTCAACCCTTCGCGTGGTGAGCAAAACCGCCCCCACCTTTTCCCCTCTCTCTTGTGCACGAGCGACACCCGCACGGGCTCGCCGGAGCAGCCGCGCGCGCCCCCTCACGGTGCCGGCCGCCGGTGAGGCCCAATCGCGCCCGTAGAACCCACGAGCATGTGCGCAAGCTCTCCCGCATCATTTTGCGCCGACCCGTAGTTAAAATAGTGGCCGGGGAGCGCCGTAGAGGGCTCACGCCGGCGACCTCCCGCCGCGCGCCGCCCTCCGGCGTCGTCGCCGCCGCCGCCCGCCGCACGCACGCGTCCGGGGCCGTTTGATCACGCGCGGACGGCCGAGATCGCATACCCCTTCGTTTAAAAGGGGTGGTCCACGGTGGACCTGTGGACCGCGCCCACGGCCGGGTCCACGGTGCGCGTGTGCGACGCCCGCCGTTTGATCTAAGATCCACGGTGCGGAGTGGCGGATTTGGTTAAGAGCCCCTGAGTTTTCAAATATTAGCAAGCCGGTCCTTCCACTTTTAAGAATATTCACGGATAGGTCCTGGTTTTTGCAAACTAACCCCTGTCTACCCTGGATAATTTTGTTTTAGGCCCTTTTCACTTCTTTTTGCACCTAGACCCTCTGATTTAATTTATAAAAATGTTTTAGCCCCTGATTTTATTTATAAACAACCCTGAAAACATAGTTTTCTTGCAAATAGGCCCCTGTAAACTGTTTTAATCATATCTTTCTCGTTTTAACTCCGTTTTTAGCGTTCTATATACCGAAATGATCGTCTCGATGAGTAGAATCTTTTAAACAGTAAATTTACCAGTTTTGTTACTGTTTGGTGTACTGTTTTGTTTATTGATTGTTATCCATGTTTGACTCGTAGATATCGTGCCTGTTTCGACTGAGCTCCCTGTCGGAAGTGATCAGGAGTAACCTGTCTTCGAGGAGGATTTCACCCAGCTTGTAGAGGAAGGCAAGTGGCTTTCCTCCTCTGCATACTCTTTTTGAACCTATGACACTGCATGCTAAACAATGTTTACTATTCCTGTTGTTATGCATAAATCTGATGGGCAAACACCTAGCTAAGGACTTGACTAGATGCTTTACCACTTTACCTTGATCAACCCTGTTTAATCAAATGTTTGGGGTAGATAAATGCTTAGCTGCTCAACATAAGTTTGGTTATGCTTTGTTTATGTTATACATCTCGGTTTCGCTTATTATGTGCTTGTGTTTTAAACAAGATAACTTGATATAATCGGAACATGGAGAACCACCCAAGATAACAGTACAACCACAGTCCACATGGCTCTGGCTTAGCCAATTAATTAGGAGAGTGGGTTAGCTGATAGCTCTTTTCCGAGAGGGGCACAGGGGGCCGGAGTTGAAGGGGTATAGCCGGTCCTTTTGGGGTAGCGGCCTTGGCTAAGGTGTTGACTACTAGGGAGGGTTATGGCCCGCTCCGCCGCCGTAGAATCTTGTTGCGGGGCTGTTGGTTTCTCTTCTTTCCTTTGTAAAGGCTTCGTAGTGGACCCCTAGCCACTCACCTTGGAAGTGTTTAAGGGTCTAGCTAACCCGGGCAAGATGGGGAACATGAACTGTGGGTAAAGTGTACAACCTCTGCAGAGTGAAAACTGATCGATCAGTCGTGCTCACGGTTACGAGCGGCTTGGACCCTCACATGATTAATAAACTTGAAGATTAATGCAAATCATGGGTTGGTGGTTTGGTTTGAGGTTTCTTTTAAGGTTAAATGGGTTGGTATACACTTACATCTAGTAACTAGGTGCTTGCTAATAAAACTTGACCAACTTATAAAATGCTTACCGCTGTGAACCATAGCCTATCCTTGATAGCCTTGCATTGTTTCCCCCACTTGCTGAGCTCCAACCATAAGTGTGCTCACCCTTGCTTACCGCTGTTCAGAGGAGAACGTCGGAGGCGAGGACGAGTACTGGAGTGACTTCGAGGAGTTCTAGGCATGCGGATCCACCAGTCATCATGCCTGTGGATGTCTGCGATGGAGTTGCTCGTCGTCGTTTAGTTATCGTCTTGTTCGGACCTTCGAGTCCACCCCTATGGATGTAATAATGGATATCATACTGGTTTAAACTCTTGTACGTTTTATTACAGCAATGGTATTACTCTCGTTTTGTCTATCATGTGTGTGTAAATGATCCTGGCGCACATATGAGATGCATTCGGTTTTCCTTGTAAAAATCGGGTGTGACAAAGTGGTACCAGAGCCGTGATGACTGTAGGTCGCAGCCTTAGTTAGAAATGGACGAAATTAAGGATTCATGTTCTAGAAAGCCTTATCATACTTCAAATCATCTTATTTACGCATTAAAAATCTAATTTAATTTTGTTTATCATTTTAAACTGTCATTTTGATTTGTTACGTACTCGAGATCGCGTTTTGCTTTGACGGATGGCCGGGACTTACATGACCCCTCGCAAGAGCACCGGTGGGCGTTTCCCTTCGCGGACGGTGGCCCCTCGCCATCGTCTTGAAGATGTTGAGGAGGAACGGTGGAGTTCCGGCCGGAGGTTGAGGTGGAGGAAGACCCGAGAGGAGGTCCGGCCCGAAGAAGAAGAAGAGGATCTGAAGAAGTCGAGATGGAGGAGGAGGAGCCGGAAGAGCCATTGGAACGGCCACGGTACCGTACGATGGCACGGTGCTAGAGGCGGACGCGGATGGTGACATCGTGATCCCACCGGCGCTGCAAGTCAATGAGGAAGCACCCCCCGCACTCGCCGATCCCGTGCCGGAGGGTGAAGAAGGTGACCCGAGAAGACTCCGGTGATGACGGTGTGGGTGAGGATGATGGTAACAATGTTGTTGGCAACCCGAGAGGAAGATGAGGATCCCCGCTACCATGGAGTCGAATACCACAAACACTCTACCGAAGCCGAGAATGGACGGTTCGCATTCTTCGTGGAATGTTACGAGGTATCCGGGGTATACCATAAAGCCTCTCTATGTGACCAAGCATTTCGGTGAGCCGGAATGAGGGATTACTACACTTGCGAGTTTACATCGGGAAGCCTCCGAATGATGCCGAAGGATGGAGGTATCGCTCATCTCACCATAGCACGGCTCGGTTCTCTACGGATGACGCTGCGGTGAATGATGCGGCAAGGAGGGCGCTACGGTCGGTCCGCCATGCTAATCGGGTGCGAGTTGTTCCAATCGGAGTACCGTCATGTGCCTCGACGTGCAAGTGGCACGAAGTGAGCTGTGGTGCCGGCGGGGAGGCAATGATCGCATTGATGTCTTGGCACGGGTGACTGCTGCTCGAATGCGGATCCGGAGGGAGCAACTTTGGAGATAAACAAGTACCATGAAGAGCTACGGTGCTGCTCGAGGGCAAAGATAGCGCGTGCGGAAGCACGGTGGCGGGACGACGACGGCGCCTCGGAGGTCATGCCATATCAGACCACAGCTTCCCCTCCGCGCAAGAGGCTTCGTTACGGCACTGATGAAGCTACCACTCGTCTTGGCTAGGACCCTAGGATGCTCGCCCTTATCATTTACCTTTTCGATAGACCGTTCCTGCGTGAACGTATTTGCTTGTAATAATGAATGCTGTTTGCAAACATGCTTGAGTTGGATCTTTGCTTGATTGTGAATTGTATGGTGGAGTGATGGCCACTATGCAATCTGAAATCTTAAGTTAATTAAAAGTTTTGTTTGGGTTTTATCGGTTGCCATTGCTTAATCTCTTATGCAAATGTGATTGGATCAAATCTGTTTTCGCAGTCATATGACATATCAGTAATGTTTTGCTTATAACTCAAGCTACAGAACTCCAAATGACATGAAACCAGTTGGGTTAGTTCACAAATTTAGAGGATGAATTTTTGTCAAAAATTCAATAGTATACAATACATATTTTGTGAGTTATGCACGAAGTAATGAACAAGTCAGAATCTGTAAATTTCTGCTGATATAGCTGTACTGTTTGAATTATATCTCGAGTTATACATATCCAAATGAGGTGATTCCAGTTGGGATGGTTCCATAATTTTATACACTATAATCTGGTAAAAATTTGTGGTCATTGGACAATTACACAGAAAGTTATGCATAATTTTTTGAGGTCAACAGAATCTGTCTTAACTGAAGTACATGCTGTCATTTTATTTTGAGTTATCCTCTTATGTAATGATTCAAGTATAATTATCTGAGATATGATTTTTCTAACGGTCAGATGGTAAACACCAGGTCCGGAGGAGGTCAAGACGTGCCACCTGTGATCCGGGCACATATTGCAAATCAGCAAAACCCAGCACCACCTCCACCGATCAACCAAGCAATGGACCCAAACATGCAGCAGTTCCTGGTAGCGCAGATGCAACTGATTCAAAACCTTACCAACACAGTACAGCAGATGCAAGCCCAACAGAACCAGCCACCATAGCCGATCCCTCCACCAGCCCCGCCACCAAGGGACAGGCACAAGGAGTTCATGAGCCACCATCCCCCTACATTTTCCCACTCAGCTGATCCACTGGATGCTGATGACTGGCTCAAAACCATCACAAAGCAGCTGGAAATTGTGCAGTGCACTGATAGAGAGATGGTCCTGTATGCTTTCTTGGAAGACTTGTGGGGCGGGCGCAGATTGGTGGGATGCGTACTCAATCGCTCATCCCAACAGGCATAACATCACCTGGCAGGAGTTTCGTGACAACTTCCGTACTTATCACATTCCTTCAGGGGTTCTCAAGCTTAAGTAGAGGGAGTTCTTGTCACTGAGGCAAGGCAATATGTCAGTGACTGAGTATCTGGACAAGTTCACTCACTTGTCACGCTATGCACCTGATGAAGTCAACACTGATCCAAAGAGGCAGGAAAGGTTCCTAGATGGCTTGATTGGTCCTCTGAATTATCTGCTGCAGAGTCACATCTTCCCGGACTTTCAGACGCTGGTGAACAAAGCTATTGGGCTGGAAAGCAAGAGAAAGGAGATGGGTGAGCAGAAACGCAAGTTTCAGTCTCATGGGCAGTCTAGCAGTAACACCCGTCCCCGTTACAGTTCTCGGCGAGCCCGACTCCATATCGTCTGGTGGTCAAGGCCGGGAGGTACCCACGGAACATGCGGCGCTGCGGCGCTCGTTTCGGCCACGGCGCTTCAATCCTCGGACCCCCGCAGCTCCTACCCCTCGGTGCCGAGTCGTCCTAGCAACAACTGCGGGGCACCCGTCGGAAACACCAACCCCGTTCGGCTCGGTGGATGCTTCAAGTGTGGGGAGCGGCGGGGCATTATGCTAACAAGCTTGTCCTAAGAGGGTGATGCGGACTCCGCGGAGGGACATTGGGAACGGGGTCGGGCAGCCATCTTCGCGGTCTCGTACTCCACGGACACACCCGGCAAGAGAGGCCGGCGAGTCATGTGCGTGGCCGAGTCAATCATGTATCGGTGGAGCAAGCTCGGAATGTTGTCGGCGTGGTATTGGGTACGTTTTTCGTCAACTCGTACCCTCTACCGTATTATTTGATTCGGGAGCATCACATTCATTCATAACGATGAATTTGTGGCAAAATATAACTTATCTATGAGTACAATGAAGAACCCACGATAGTTAGCACTCTCGGGGGAGAAATGAAAACTGGTCATATATGCCCACAAGTAAAGATTAATATCATGGGAGTAGACTTTCTTGCTAATCTGGTAGTTCTAAAATCATGGGGAATAGATGTCATTCTTGGTATGGATTGGTTAAGAAGTTGTGATGGAGTTATTCAGTGTCGGAAGAGGTCAGTACTGTTAACCGGTCCTCAAGGGGAAAGAGTAGAATATGTGAGTGCACCCTCATCTAGCAAAGGAGTTATGAACTCTGTTGAAGGCAAGGCCTTGGAGGATATAAGAGTAGTGAATGAATTCCCTGATGTGTTTCCAGAGGATTTGCCAGGTATGCCACCTGATCGTGACATTGAATTTAGTATTGAACTTATACACAGTATCTTGCTCCCATATCTAAAAGACCATATAGAATGGATGTTAAAGATCTAGCTGAATTAAAGAAACAAATTGAAGAATTACTTAGTAAAGGGTTTATCCGTCCTAGTTCATCACCATGGGGAGCCCCCACACTCTTTGTTGATAAGAAGGATGGATCTAGGAGGTTGTGTATAGACTATCGATCACTTAACGAGGTTACTATCAAGAATAAATACCCTTTACCTCGGATTGAGGATTTGTTTGATCAGATGAGAAGAGCTAAGGCCTTCTCTAAGATAGATCTTAGATCAGGATATCACCAGTTAAAAATCCGTGTGGAGGATATACCAAAGACAGCATTCACATCTAGATACGGGCTATATGAGTTCACTGTGATGTCCTTTGGCCTGACCAATGCACCAGCATACTTTATGTATTTGATGAACAAGGTATTCATGGAGTATCTGGATAAGTTCGTTGTGGTATTCATTGATGATATACTGGTATTCTCTCGGAGTGAGGAAGAACATGAAGAACATCCGAGGCTTGTGTTACGAAAGCTACGGGAACATCGAGTGTATGCCAAGTTCGGCAAGTGTGCTTTACGGTTGAAGGAGGTCTCTTTTCTCGGACACATCATCACGGATGGAGGCATAGCGATCGATCCAAGCAAGGTTCGGGATGTATTGAACTGGAGTCCGCCTAAGAATGTGCCGGAGATCAGAAGTTTCCTTGGACTTGCAGGGTACTATCAGAGGTTCATTGAAGGGTTTTCTAAGATAGTGAAGCCACTTACCACTCTGCTCGAGAAAGGAAGAGAATTCAAGTGGGATGAGAAGTGTCAAGCTAGTTTTGAGGAGTTGAAGAAGAGGCTGACTACAGCACCTGTGTTGATCATGCCAGACATACACAAAAGGTTTGATGTATACTGTGATGCCTCTCGGCAAGGGTTGGGATGTGTGTTAATGCAAGAAGGAAAGGTAGTAGCTTATGCTTCAAGACAGTTGAGGAAACATGAGCAGAACTATCCTACTCATGATCTTGAGTTAGCTGCGGTTGTTCACGCATTGAAGATCTGGAGACATTACATGATTGGGAACAAGTGTAAGATCTTTACCGATCATAAGAGTACGAAGTATATCTTTACTCGAAGGATTTGAATTTGAGGCAAAGAAGATGGTTAGAGTTGATCAAAGATTATGATTTGGATATCCGGTACCATCCGGGAAAAGCGAATGTTGTGGCGAGATGCTTTGAGTCGGAAGGGACAGGACTAGCATGCGATAGGACACTCGTTACCTCGGGAGCTATGTTGGGAGATGGCACGGCTTAACTTGGGAATGGTTGCTTCAAGTGAGACTTTGACATTAGAGATTGAGTCGACACTTGAGCAAGATATCAGGAAGGGACAGTTGACTGATGCCAAGATTGCAGAATACAGGAAGCTGATTAAGTTAGGCAAAGTTCCAGAATTCAGAGAAGATGAGCAAGGAACAGTGTGGTTTAAGAACAGAATCTGTGTACCTGAGATCAAGGAGTTAAGAGAAGCTATCTTGAAGGAAGCACATGATTCAGCTTACTCTATACACCCTGGTAGTACCAAGATGTATCAGGACTTGAAGCAGAGATATTGGTGGTATGGGATGAAGAAAGATGTGGCAGCTCATGTAGCTTTGTGTGATGTGTGTCAAAGAGTGAAGGCTGAGTATCAAAGACCGGCGGGATTGCTACGACCTACGAAGGTACCCGAGTGGAAATGGGAGGAAATCGGTATGGATTTCATAGTAGGATTACCTCGTACTCGTGACGGGTATGATTCTATTTGGGTTATTGTGGATAGACTAACCAAGGTAGCGCACTTCATTCCGGTGAAGACGACCTATACGGGAGTGAAGCTAGGCGAGTTGTATAATTCAAGGATAGTGTGTTTGCACGGGGTACCGAAGAAGATAGTGTCGGATCGAGGCACACAGTTCACTTCACGGTTTTGGCGAAGTTTCATGAGTCGATGGATACAAAGTTAAACTTCGCTCGAGCATACCATCCTCAGACGGATGGGCAGACAGAGAGAACAAATCAGATACTCGAGGATATGTTGAGAGCTTGTGCGTTGAAGAACAG
The DNA here is from genome assembly GCA_947561735.1 of Cenchrus americanus. NCBI lineage: Eukaryota > Viridiplantae > Streptophyta > Magnoliopsida > Poales > Poaceae > Cenchrus > Cenchrus americanus. The sequence continues at coordinate 199,772,109 of OX387242.1, forward strand.
TGGCAGTTGGGATAAGAGTTTGCCTTATGCAGAGTTTGCTTATAACAACAGCTATCAGTCTAGCATCAAAATGGCACCTTTTGAAGTTCTGTATGGAAGGAAGTGTAGAACACCGTTGTTTTGGAATCAGACTGGTGAAAGGCAATTCTTTGGACCAGACAGCATACGAGAAGCAGAAAAGAAAGTTGAAATCATAAGGGAGAATCTTAAGGCAGCACAGTCAAGACAGAAGAGTTATGCTGATCCAAGGCGAAGAGAGGTGATTTTGGAAGTCGGTGATTATGCATACCTCAGAGTGTCACCTATCCGGGGGTTACGAAGGTTTAATGTCAGGGGAAAGTTATCACCTCGATTTATCGGACCTTTCAAGATTTTGGAATGGAAAGGAGAAGTAGCATACCAGTTAGAGTTGCCAGCACAGTTGTCAGGAGTTCATGACGTGTTTCATGTATCACAGCTAAAGAAATGCACAAGTGAGGTTAGGATAGAACCGGTACAGTTAGAGGATATTCAAATGGAGAATGACCTGACGTACAAGGAATACCCTGTTAAGATCTTGGATGTGTCAGAAAGAGTTACCAGGAGTAAGATCATCAGAATGTGCAAAGTGCAGTGGAGTCATCACACCGAGGAAGAGGCAACTTGGGAAAGAGAGGATGAACTCAAGGAAGACTTTCCTCAGCTGTTCTCTAAGTCTTCTGAATCTCGGGACGAGATTCTCTTTAAGGGGGTAGGATTTGTGACACCCTAAAATTCCATCACTAAAATTACTTAGCAACTTAAATTAGTCTTAAGGGTTTAAGGAGATTAAATTGCTATTTAAATTGAGCTCTAAAAATATTAAAGATAATTTAATAAACTTAGAGACAACAAGTGTATGTGCATCATCTTTTGGCTTGCATGGTTTTTGATTGCTTGTGTGGTTTCTAAAAAGTCTATCAAATTCTTGAGAAAAGTTTGCAAAAGTTTGATTTGAATTTGAGTTGAAAAAGGATTTGAAAATGAAGTTTGAAAAAGAAAAAGAAAAAAAAGCGCCCGGCCACCCTTTTGGCCCAGGCGGCCCGGCTCACTCCGCGCGCCGGCCCACCGCTCCCCCCTTCCCTTTTCTTTTTCCTGCGCTCTCACCGACGCCGGGAGCCCCACTCGTCGGCCTCTCCCTCTCCCCCCTTTCCTTTCCTTCTTCTCCCCTGCCACGCCGGCCGCTGCCGCAGCCGCGGATTCCGCCGCGCCCCGCCTTTTCCCCTTCCTTTCTTTCCTCCCCAGGCTTGCCAATTAAGTCAAGTAACCGCCCTCGATCAATTGGGGTCGTTTCCCCTTTCCTTGCACCGAGCCGTGATGGCCGCGGCCATCAATGGCGGCGCGCCGCCGCCCGGATCCTTACGCCACCCGTCGCCTCCCTTCCTCCGGCCCTATATTAGCTCGCGCACGCACCCCTGTGCTCCCCTTTCGCCTCTGCAACGCACACGCGCACACGCCAAGCACCAATTTCACAGCGCCGCCGCCTCTGCTCCTTCCCGCCGCCGTGCAAGCGCCGCCGTCGGTGAAGTGCATCGCCGCCTTGCTCTTTTCTTACCCGTGCACGATCATGGCCCTCACGTGACGCTTGTTGACCAGGGAAAGCTGCCACAGGAGACGAGCCGCGCCTGGAGCTTGGGTCCCCGCCTACCGGAGCGCCGCCCGAGCCGCCGCCGTCGCCAAGCCTCCCTGTTGCCGCCTCCTCTCCACCCGTTGGCCCGTCGTCAATCCTTCTGCGTGGTGAGCAAAACCGCCCCACCTTTTTCCCTCTCTCTTGTGCACAGCAGCACCCGCACGGGCTCGCCGGAGCGCCGCGCGCGCCCCCTCACGGTGCCGGCCGCCGGTGAGGCCCAATCGCGCCCGTAGAACCCACGAGCATGTGCGCAAGCTCTCCCGCATCATTTTGCGCCGACCCGTAGTTAAAATAGTGGCCAGGAGCGCCGTAGAGGGCTCACGCCGGCGAGCTCCCGCCGCGCCGCCGCCCTCCGGCGTCGTCGCCGCCGCCCGCCGCACGCACGCGTCCGGGGCCGTTTGATCACGCGCGGACGGCGGGATCGCATACCCCTTCGTTTAAAAGGGGTGGTCCACGGTGGACCTGTGGACCGCGCCCACAGCCGGGTCCACGGTGCGCGCGTGCGACGCCCGCCGTTGGATCTAAGATCCACGGTGCGGAGTGGCGGATTTGGTTAAGAGCCCCTGAGTTTTCAAATATTAGCAAGCCGGTCCTTCCACTTTTAAGAATATTCATGGATAGGTCCTGGTTTTTGCAAACTAACCCCTGTCTACCCTGGATAATTTTGTTTTAGGCCCTTTTCACTTCTTTTTGCACCTAGACCCTCTGATTTAATTTATAAAAATGTTTTAGCCCCTGATTTTATTTATAAACAACCCTGAAAACATAGTTTTCTTGCAAATAGGCCCCTGTAAACTGTTTTAATCATATCTTTCTCGTTTTAACTCCGTTTTTAGCGTTCTATATACCGAAATGATCGTCTCGACGAGTAGAATCTTTTAAACAGTAAATTTACCAGTTTTGTTACTGCTTGGTGTACTGTTTTGTTTATTGATTGTTATCCATGTTTGACTCGTAGATATCGTGCTCGTTTCGACCGAGCTCCCCGTCGGAAGTGATCGGGAAGAACTTGTCTTCGAGGAGGATTTCACCCAGCTTGTAGAGGAAGGCAAGTGGCTTTCCTCCTCTCGCATACTCTTTTTGAACCTATGACACTGCATGCTAAACAATGTTTACTATTCCTGTTGTTATGCATAAATCTGATGGGCAAACACCTAGCTAAGGACTTGACTAGATGCTTTACCACTTTACCTTGATCAACCCTGTTTAATCAAATGTTTGGGGTAGATAAATGCTTAGCTGCTCAACATAAGTTTGGTTATGCTTTGTTTATGTTATACATCTCGGTTTCGCTTATTATGTGCTTGTGTTTTAAACAAGATAACTTGATATAATCGGAACATGGAGAACCACCCAAGATAACAGTACAACCACAGTCCACATGGCTCTGGCTTAGCCAATTAATTAGGAGAGTGGGTTAGGCGATAGCTCTTTTCCGAGAGGGGCACGGGGGCCGAGTTGAAGGGGTATAGCCCGGTCCTTTTGGGGTAGCGACCTTGGCTAAGGTGTTGACCACTAGGGAGGGTTATGGCCGCTCCGCCTTTATGCTTGTTGCGGCGGGCTGTTGGTTTCTCTTCTTTCCTTTGTAAAGGCTTCGTAGTGGACCCCTAGCCACTCACCTTGGAAGTGTTTAAGGGTCTAGCTAACCCGGGCAAGATGGGGAACACGAACTGTGGGTAAAGTGTACAACCTCTGCAGAGTGAAAACTGATCGATCAGCCGTGCTCACGGTTACGAGCGGCTTGGACCCTCACATGATTAATAAACTTGAAGATTAATGCAAATCATGGGTTGGTGGTTTGGTTGGAGGTTTCTTTTAAGGTTAAATGGGTTGGTATACACTTACATCTAGTAACTAGGTGCTTGCTAATAAAACTTGACCAACTTATAAAATGCTTACCTCTGTGAACCATAGCCTATCCTTGATAGCCTTGCATTGTTTCCCCCACTTGCTGAGCTCCAACCATAAGTGTGCTCACCCTTGCTTACCGCTGTTCAAAGGAGAACGTCGGAGGCGAGGACGAGTACTGGAGTGACTTCGAGGAGTTCTAGGCATGCGGATCCCCCAGTCATCATGCCTGTGGATGTCAGCGATGGAGTTGCTCGTCGTCGTTTAGTTATCGTCTTGTTCGGACCTTCGAGTCCACCCCTATGGATGTAATAATGGATATCATACTGGTTTAAACTCTTGTATGTTTTATTACAGCAATGGTATTACTCTCGTTTTGTCTATCATGTGTGTGTAAATGATCCTGGCGCACATATGAGATGCATTCGGTTTTCCTTGTAAAAATCGGGTGTGACAGTGGGCCCGGAGCCGGCCAACAAATGACACACCCGCGCTATTGAGCTCACCTAAGGTCTATTGGGTCTGTGCTGATTGGAGGGCAGGGGATGCTCTGGCGAGGGGGCTCGGCACTGACCGACGGCGGCGACCACTGGAACTTCATCTCCAGCGAATCGACGAGTGGAGCTGGACAACAAGCAAAGCCAAAGGATTCGGGGGGTCCTAGGGAGGAGGTTTGAATAGACGTCGGCTACGAGAACGGCTGGCACCTGGAACTCACCAGGGCGGGTCCAAGCTGGCGACGGTGACCGCTGCGGCCTAGACTTCGGCGTGGGTGCGAACTGCACTAGCCAAGGCGCAGTACAGGGGGGTTCTAGTGGTGCTAGAGAAGCGGCTACGGGGTCCTCAGGCTCAGGCCGTAAGCCAAGGGAGGTTTCGACGCGGGGTGGCAATGGCGGGCGGCGGCAGCTCGGGAACTCGCGAAAGGAAGCAGCGATGCCCTTTTATTCCCACGGCGAGATGGAGAGGTGGTTCGCGCATACGTCACGACGACAACGTGGTCCGGCATGGGGCGCGGCATGGCACATGTACGGCGACCGGGGAGGCGATGTGCGGGTGGCACAAACGCCCGATGGCGTGGGGCGGCGCCGCCGGCCAACGTGTGAAGACGGAACGCGTGGCACCGGCCTAAGACTCGAGACCACGTCAACCGTACATTGCCACAGTGACCAAGGCACCACGCACGAACCGGCGGTCGGAGGGGGACCTCAGCGTGTCGGCGTATTGTGGCGGGTCGGCGCGCCACGACGGCGGTGCGCACGACGTCGCACGCATGGGCACGGTTGGTCCGGTTTAAATTCACTTGGCCCTGTTCCACTGGGTTTTCCTCCAAAATTTTCAACAGAAGTGACCCGAGGTAATAATACAAAAGTTGTAGAGCTCTCAACCCTCTACAACTCCTAGAAAAGCTCTATAGGATTTTCTCAACCAAAATTGCATAAACGGCATGCCAAGTTGGCAAATTTCTGGGCGCCGATGAATAGTGACTCCGGGCGTTGACTTGAATTTTTCACCTATTTAGGCTTCAAATCTCAAATGCCACTCAAAATGAAAGTTGTGTCCCTCGACAAAATACACAACTTTTACATTGGGAGATTTTGAAGTGTTTAGGTGAAACTTGGAGAACGCGACAAAAGTTCCGGGCGACAAAGGGGGACAAAGGGGTGTTCAAGGGGTTGTGAGTAGGGTTTGACCAAGGGTTGACCAAAAGGGGTCATTAAGGGTTGTCGGTGATGTTTTCGAGGTGATGGCCCAGTTTGACCGTCGTTTGACCAAAGTCAACATAGTTGACCTGCTCATTACGTTTAACAACTTCGGCTGAAAACCTGGGGCATCACAAGGATGTGGGATTAGATGGCCCTCAAGTTAGGCGCAGAAGAGGGGGTGCTGTGAAGATTCATTTGTATTATTTTGCCTATGATTGTTCTCATCTTGTTTTGAAAATTTGCAATGGCCTCTGTAGGTCCTAAGTTGGACTTGGAGTTCCTCACCAAGAGCAAGGACAATGTCGAGGTGCCAAAGGGGATCGAGACTCCTATATGCTTCTTCGGTGACAATTGCAAGCTTGTTAGGTGCAAGATTCTAGGGTACGTCTACGGGATGAGGTTCTTCATGTGCGCCAACTATGTGCATGACCTGATCCAGCCATTCGACCGCAACCTTAGAGCCAAAGTAAGGAATTACCACATTTTTAGAGTATCAATTTGTCATTTGTGTTTTATTATTTGTTGACATGTCTTTGAAAAAAGACTCCACATCCTCTTTGTGATTTCATGCAGTGGCTAGATACCGAGTAGTCCGACTTCGACAAGAGGTGTGTTGAGGGAGCTGCTCATGATGCTAGGGAGAGGTGGTTGCGTATGGTTCAGTGGGAAAAGAGAGAGTAAAAAGGAGGAGCAGAAGTGAGGACCATGTGTGGTTCGAGGACCGGTGGATGGTCGCTTCCTTATGTGATGAGTGATTGACAACGTTGTGTGGACTGATTCTTGGCTAAGTATTGCAGGTGCAGGTTGCGGCTTGACTGGTGTTTGTGCAAGTGAAGAGCAAGCGCGAAAGGTCGTCGCCGGTGAGGCCTCCAGGTGTGGAGAAGACAAGTAGGCTTCATTCGAGGAACCCGGTGGACAGCGGGGTCAAGTGCGGGCCGCATGGTGGCATGAACAGCAAGATGAAGTCATGTACGGTTTCTTGGTAGAGCCTCAAAACTAAGGTCGAGCCGGGACTACGTGGGAGCCGAGTCATGAGTGGCGATTGGCGGAGGCTACACCGAGTTCGCGGGGTTCTAGTGGTTCACCAGAAAACCACTGGGTTCCTTGGTTGATCCACAGAGCCAAGACCAAAGAACCGAAGACGTTGCTGCAGCAGCTCCAGACCGGTCTGACCGGTGGGTCTGACCGGTCTGACCGGTGGGTACCGGTCTGACCGGTGAGGAGCACCAGTCTAACCAGTGTGCGACGACGCGGTCTGGAATCTTCGAAGCAGAGGACACGCGTCAGGATTGCATGGCTTGCGTCGAGGCTAAGCAGCGTGCGGTCGCCGGGCATCCGTCCGATGGAGAAAATCTGAAGACTTCCAAAACCACCCTTGAGGGGCTTGTATCCCTAGTTATTAAGTAAGTGTATTTTAGACTTTCGGTTGCCTCCATATAACCCATGAGGTGAGAGGATGGCAGACAATCTTTTGGAACCCTAGTTCATTTTGCTTTCTGTTAACAACAAAAATTGGTACAGGAAAGAGGCTGATTTGTGGGCCTAATTTGGTAACAAATCCCGTTCAGCAGGGGAAGATTTCTTCAGAGGATTCGGCAGAGATGCCTGCGGTCGGCAGTTTGTTTCCGTTCGGAAAACGGACTGTTTGCGCTGGATTTGTGGGATCGCGTGGTGACGTGACCGAACGGAAGGAGGGGCGAATGGATGGATAAGCATTTTCACTTGGGCATTAAATTAAATATCAAATATTGTGCTCGTAGTCCACCAGGAGTCATGTTAGGACAGGGTATAAATATGAACCCTGGATGTATGTAATTGTAATCGAACATTCTCATAACAAACCGGCTTTACGCCAAACTCTCGAGTCCTTTAGTCGTGTCGTCGAGTTCTTCGAGAGGGTTCATCGATCCGTCGGCCTCCGTAAGTACCGGCAACCTTGTATCATGTCTAGTATCATGCGGTGGATTTAGATCATGATGCAAGTAGTCTTGTTACCATGCTTAGTATCATGCGGTAGATTTAAGCTTGGTTCAAGAGGGTTTCTTGTTAGATCATGAGCCATGCGGTCGGCTAAGATCTAGCTTTGAGCTAGTTATCGGCTCTATTAGATTTTGGCAAGATCTAATAGATTCATTAAGTTACCATGTGTTGCTTTGAGTTTTACTTTATGTTTAAATTCATGTAACACTCTTTTGCCCAATTTAGATTGGTTTGAATCGTCTTTATCTTGTTCGATGATCCTTATGTAACATGCTCACATCTTTGCCTCAATAAGGCACGTGGACCACGTGTTCTCCAATAGCCGAAACTGAATCAATTTAAGTTGTCACGTGTTGCGGGTTCAAGCTTGTTAATCTTGTGTAAACCTTGACAGAACCGGGTATCATGCGGTAGATGCAGGTTTTTGGGTTGTTTTAGAGCTAATCATCCGGTGGATTATCATCTTTGGCAATGTTTGTTCCTTCTCTACGGATCCCGATTCGGCTGTACAGCCGTATTCGGTTATGCTGCCATGAGTAAACGTGTTTATAAGTTATGTTTTAAATAACGCATGCTTTTAGCTTTCCATATTTAGATTGTATCATGCGGTGGATTGATCTTTTTGTGGTTGGTGGTGTGATTTCAAACAAGTTGTATCATGTGGTGGATTAAATTGTTTGATCTCATGCTTGACGGGTTTTTAAAGTACCTATACATGCGATAGACTAGTGCTTTGGGCTTATGCATGCTTGTTCATTACATATTTGTAATCATGCTTTACTTTATTTACTTTTACTGTTATTTATCATCGAGGATCGGTCATGATCTTGTGCACGAGCAACGTTATTTAAACAAAGATCGATCTTTTGTCATGCTTACGTCATCTATTCGGCTATGTTCTGTTTTATGCTCCCGAATGATTTTCAATCTGTTGACAGATAGCTTCTCATAGCTATATGTCATCTTACATGGCTTTCTAGCCGCAAATATGGAACTGTCTGGTACCACCCGGTAAGTTCCAAGCTTTGGCATTTAACTGCATTACCTTTTGTTAATTTCAGGGAAATTGACTGGCACGCATTGGAATCTGCTCGTGTGTTAAGCCAGCTTGTTCGGCTTGCTGTGTGCTTGGCGCGAGGTGTGGATTTTGCGTCAACACTTTCCTATTTCCCCTTCCTATTTTCTTAGGATTTCCATAGGACTAGCTTGAGAGCTTCATGGTGAGATTTTGTGAGAGGGTTGGATGATCGGGCGGCAAGCTAGACCTTGTATGAACCTTCTTGGTTTGTATAGATGATTTGGCGTGGTTCCTCAAGGATTTGTTGTGTTGTTCCTGGTTGTTCTTGGTGGTGATTTTCGGAGCCCTCTCTTGGTGGTTTTCTCAGTGTGTTTTTGGGACCTTGCTCTTGGGGATTTGATGGGGGAAATTCGTGTGAACCCTTCGTGGTTTTTTTGCCTTTGATTCCCCTCCCAAATCCGTGAGTTAAGGGGCTCGATTTTGGGGTTTTCGGTGTTCTAGGGTTAGAGGAGTTCTTGGCGGGATTTCTTCGATTCCTCTTGAATTGGCAAGTTTTGGTGGACAAAATCATGGCTATGGACTCCTCATGAGGTGTTCCTATTATCCCCATAGTCTTGTTCAAGTCCGTGGAGCGATTCGGGAGATCGAAGTTTGGATTTGGAGGAGTTGACCCGCGGGTGCTTTTTATCCCGAGCTGCCCAGGCAACACCGGTCTGACCGGTGCAAGTCTCTTGTGGGATTTGCCTCGGGTGAACTGCTTGATTCGTGTGTCTTTGGGTCTTGGTGCTGCTAGTCAGTTCTTGATCTGTTTGGAGTTGTTTTGTTAGGTTTTGTGTAGGGTTTTCCTTCCGTGCAGGTTGTGTTTTGGGGGTGGTTTTGTTCTAGGGCCTAGAGAAGTCACTGAGGCTCTCTGGAACGCTTGTTGTGCGGCTGCTGTAGCCACCGGCCAGACTGGCACTGTCCACTAGTCTGACTGGTGTCACCGGCTGACCAGCGCAGGCCATCGGTCTTACCGGTGCAGCACAGGTGGCAAGCCGTGCAAGTTTCCGCTATGCATGTTGGTGTGTTTTAGCTCAGAAGGCTGTTTGTTGGTTCCTAGGTCTAGTAGCACTTCAGTGGCTGCGTGGACTTGGCCAACTTGGGTAGTGAGTCGGAGACGTGTGTTGGAAGTCGTGTTCGTCTTGTCGGAGTCCCCATCTCCTTCGAGATGAATTTTTATCAGCTCCCATTCACTCCCCCCCTCTCCGGTTCGTCGTATCGGTCCTTCAAGTGGTATCGGAGCCGGTTCAGGTCTTTATTGACTCTAACCAGTCTAAGATCCAAGGATGGCGTACCAGGAACGGGGTTCGGGTCCTCCACACTTCGATGGCAAAAACTACCAGATGTGGAGTAAGCGGATGGCGGCTTTCCTCCACGGAAAGGGTCAGATCCTTTGGGATGCAACGGTGGACACAGGCTATGTCCAGCTGATGAACTTCCTTGCTCCAGGATCGAGGGACATGTTCGACGCCAACAATAAGGCGGTCGACTACTTGTTTCGTGCTTTGTGTCAGCCTGAGTTCGATCGGGTGCACACCGAGCACTTGGCTTGTAGAATCTAGTTGGTGTTGAAGGAGGCTTATGTTGGGAATGCCCAGGTTCAGGCTCGGATGTATGCGACCTACCGGAGAGAGTACGAGAACTTCACTCATCTCCCTGGTGAGTCCATCGATGCCTTGTTTCAGAGGTTCACGGTGGTTGTGAACAACATGAGGGCCAATGTGGACGTGCTCCCGTATGATGATCATGATAGAGATGTCAAGCTCTTACACTCTTTGGATCGTACGATTTGGGGCAGAAAGTTCGAGACCATTGTGGAGTCGGAGAAGTATGACACTCTGACGGTAAACGAGCTGTTCTCGAAGCTCAAGTCGGCTGAGGTGGATAGGGGCATGACAGCCAAGCTCGAGGGCCCGACTTATTCTCATAGTCTTGCCCTCATTGGTGGTTCGAAAGGAAAGGCTAACACTAACCCATCCACCAGGATGTTCTCTTTGTCCTTTTTGATGTCTATGCCAGATGAGGAGTTCGACGTGCTTGGAGAGGACGAGCTGGCGCTCCAGACGAGGCAGTTCGAGAGGCTGCACGAGAACCGGGTGAACATGAGGACGAACACAAGGACATGCTTCAAGTGCGGCAAGGCTGGACACTATTTCGCCGAGTGTCCAAAGGTGAACAGCCACGACAAGCACAAGTTCAAGGACAAGAGGAAGAAGTCCAATAAGAAGGATCATGGACATGGGAAGAAGACACGGGCTCGAGAGAAGATGAAGAGATTGAGCGACATCGAGTCCGACTCCGAGGACACGTCTTCAAGCTCGAGTGATGGAGACGAAGAGGATGACAAGAAGAAGAGGAAGAAGAACCTCGGCAAGTATCTCAATAATTTCTGCGGCATGGCTCGCAGCTCCAGCAGCAAGAGAAGCTAGAAAGACGCCTCGGACTTAGATTTCGAGGATGAGGTATGTGATGAGCTCTCTTCTTTGCGCAAGGAGAATGAGGAGTTGGTTGACTTGCTTGATAATCACAATCACATGCTTAGGGAGGCTAAGAAGCTTAGGAAGGAGCTTAGATCTTTGCTCGAAGATGCTAGGACTAGAGTGGCTGAGCTAGAAACACATATTCTTGATAGCAAGCTTGAAATTGATTCTCTTAAGGCTAGCCCTGTTGTTTCTGATGAGATTGATTGTGCTGATTGCTCTATTTTCCTAGCTGACTTGACTGATCTTAGGGAAAAGTATGCCTCCAAGTGTGAGAAACTAGATGTGCTTAGGGTTGAGTTGGCTGAGCTACAATCTAGACCCACTTTGCTTGGTGCTTGTACTTCTTGCCCTAGTTTGCATGAGAAAATTGTTGAGCTTCGTTCTCGCATTGTTTCGCTTGAGGCTGATTTGAAAGTGTCTATTCCTACTTCTTGTTCTACGTTTGAGTTGCATGCTATGAAGAATCTGGAACTTGCACAATGTGTTAACCATTTGCAGGATGAGAACAATAAGTTGCGTGAAGTGCTGAGTTGGTTGTCTAGTCAGGAACCTCAGCTTGGTATGATGATTGTGAGTTGTAAGCACTTTGATGGTTGGGCTTTGGGATTCGATAAGTCTGGTGAGAGAAGTGGTGAGAGAGAAGGGAAATTTGGGAATGCTTCAGTTCCACCACAATCAACACCCAAAGATAAGTTTTCTCCCAAGCCAAACCAGTTGCTTAAACCGAGAGAGAAACCAAGCGAGAAACCAAGTGAGAAGCCTTGTGAAGAGCCTCACCCCAAGCCTAAGCCTAGATCAATCCGTTTCCATAGTGAGTTTTGTGGAAAGGATGGTCACAAGAAAGAGTTTTGCTATAAGAGAAGGGGAGAGGCGAGAATGGCTAAGAAGTGGGCAAACAAGGATAGGTACCACCCGTCTCATGATGTGCCTGAGCCTCGTGTGCAGTTGCCCAGGGCCAATGCGAGTGTGAGGACAAATCCGGCTTGGGGAGAGCGAAAGGCTGTTCGAGGTGCTACTGGCCGAGCTACACCGGTCAGACCGGTGAGAGGCACCGGTCAGACGGTGCGGGCACAGGACAGCGGCGGTTGGGTTTCGTGCTCGTACAGATGCTAAGTTTGGTTCAGGAGGTCGTGGTTCTGGTGGTTGGTCTGGAGAGTTTGCTGATGGTCAGTTTGCTAGGCGCTCTCCCCCTCGTGCTCAATACGGGGATGGGAGGGGTCGTAGCTTGGAGTTGGAAAGGAGGGACGGTCCACGGTTTTCTTTTTGTGTTTTTGGTCCTCCTCTGGTTAGTGAGGGGTGGTTCCCTCATAATGGTTACCATGGTGGTGTTGAGTTTGCTGGACGTTCTCCACCTCGTGATCAATACGAGTTTGGGAGAGGTCACAGTTTTAAGTCTCAGAAGGGCTACGGACCACGCTTTCCCTTTCGTGGTAGTCGTACCCTCCAATGGGACAGGAGTGGTCTTCCCATGGTAGTTCTAGGTTTGACAGGATGGATCGCTGTATTGATAGGCATTGTAGGATGAATGTTGCTAACCCTACTTTCGAGGAAATGGCCCGACACTGGTTTGTCACTTTTGGAACTAACCCCAGTGTTGAGTCATTTGCTCGCTCTCGCTCTTGGTTTTGAGTTGCAGGTGGATGGCCTGGAGAACATTTGGTTGATATCGGGAGTGGTTCTCCGGCCTCATACCCCGGTGGTGACATGGAGGTACATCACTTTCGGGGATGGTGGACAAGGACGAGTGAATTGTGAAGAAATGATCAAGGTAAGTAAATTTGTGACCTTCAAGTGTGTGGCCTTGGTCAAGCCACTTGGTTCATTTTGCTCTTTGCCCTATCTCATGTGTGTAAGGTGAGCTTTGTATGCTTTTTGGTCTTAATGCATGAGTTTAGGGGGAGCTTGTGAGTTTTGTGCTCCTTTGCTCTTTTGCCGGTGGTGTCGAGCCCTTTCTGCCTCCCCTCGAGGAGCCGGTGGTTTGTGAGTTTTGTGTGGGAGCTCCTTTGTAGCATATGTATAGCTTTCCTTTGTGCATTTCTTGCATTTGGCATGGCATATGTAACATGATGTATAGGCATCCTTGTATCTTAGATTGCAAGCATTTTGTATCATATGCATTGGATAGGAAAAGCTTCTCCTATATACATTGTTCACCATGGAATGCTATTTATATCTTTGTGAGCTTATTTGGTACGCTATGGTTAGTTTAACTTAGCTCTTAATGATCTTGATTTATAATCCATGGTTGATGGCTATATTTTTGAAAATCGTCACATGTATGCTCTCTCATGTGTAAATGCCTTTATATGATCTTGACATGTTTGAGTGGCTTGGTTATGCTTAATTTGTGGTTGGATAGCTAGTTTATTGATCATATGGGGCCAAAGGCTCATTTGCCACCATGACTGTTTAGCCCTCTTGCTTTATCTTGTGGAGGGGCATAAGTTCCTTTTCGTTGCAAAGACATTTCATGTACCAAATTTGAATCTGAAAATGAAATGTAAAATGCTTGGAAAATGTGCTCCCAGGTCATATGTGCTAAATTTAATTTGCTTTGGGTGCTAAACCGTTGCATGATGCCTACCAATGAGAAGTCTCATACATAGAAGTAGGCACATGGCTCGATGGCTTTGACATGACATGAGGTGCTTGTGGGTGTTTGTGATGGTCTTATGATTAGAATGGCTGTCCTAGCATGAAGTTTTTGTGGCTTTGCTGATATGTTTTGATCATGTTTAGGACTTTGCTCATGAGAGTTAATTTTTCGCAAAATTGCCCAAATCCCTCTTAGCTTCGTCAAATGGTTGTCAAACTTGGTGATCATGTAGTTGAGATAGATATGAAGCTATAGAATATCTAACTTGCTTATTTGGACATGTGTAGCATCCTTTGTTGAATTTTGTCTATTTGAGAAGCTCTAGGTTGAAAGTTTTGCATTTTTGGCTTGATTCATGCATTGCCAACAAGGGGGACAAGTTTGAGCTTGAAATTGCTTGCTGGATGCATTTAGAAGGTTTTCAGGTGGTTTCGAGCCATTTCTGGGCTCTAGTGTGCACCGATCTGACCGGTCAAGGTCACCGGTCTGACCGGTCAGAGTGCAAGCCCTGTTCACATGTTGCACACCGGTCTGACCGGTGGTGTTGACCGGTCTGACCGGTCAGGGCTGAGTTGTTGCAGCTGCCCTGTTTCAAGTGGTGTCTTGCATGCATTCGTCCAGGGGGAGTTGCATTGGTTCAGGGGGAGCTTGCATGTGTGCAGGGGGAGCTCTTTGTGGTTTTTGAGCTTTGGTTTGGTGGTTTGCGCTCTTTGTTTGAGCATACTTTTGTCTCGGACGTGTCGAGCCGTTGCCCTTGCCTAAGGGGTCCGAGACTTGTCTTCTTCAAGTGATCTTGCTCTTTGCCTTTGTTTGGCTTTCGATCGCTTGTTGGAGTTTCTTTTTGTTCGTTTCTTTTCTTTTTCTTTTCTCTCTTGTCACTTTATGTGGGTGTTGTCAATGCACTCATCAAGAGGGAGATTGAGGACCATGTGTGGTTCGAGGACCGGTGGATGGTCGCTTCCTTGTGTGATGAGTGATTGACAACGTTGTGTGAACTGATTCTTGGCTAAGTATTGCAGGTGCAGGTTGCGGCTTGACTGGTGTTGGTGCAGGTGAAGAACAAGCGCGAAAGGTCGTCGCCGGTGAGGCCTCCAGGTGTGGAGAAGACAAGTAGGCTTCGTTCGAGGGACCCGGTGGCCAGCAGGGTCAAGTGCGGGCAACATGGTGGCATGAACAGCAAGATGAAGTCATGGACGGTTTCTTGGTAGAGCCTCAAAACCAAGGTCAATCCGGGACTACGTGGGAGCCGAGTCATGAGTGGCGATTGGCGGAGGCTACACTGAGTTCGCGGGGTTTCTAGTGGTTCACCAGAAAACCACTGGGTTGCTTGGTTGATCCACAAAGCCAAGACCGAAAAACCGAAGACGGTGCTGCAGCAGCTCCAGACCGGTCTGACCGGTGGGTCTAACCGGTCTGACCGGTGGGTACCGATCTGAACGGTGAGGAGCACCGGTCTGACCGGTGTGCGACCACGCAGTCCGGAATCTTCGAAGCGGAGGACACGCGTCAGGATCGCATGGCTTGCGTCGAGGCTAAGCAGGGTGCGGTCGCCGGGCATCCGTCCGATGGAGAAAATCTGAAGACTTCCAAAACCGCCCTAGAGGGGCTTGTATCCCTAGTTATTAAGTAAGGGTATTTTAGACTTTCGATTGCCTCCATATAACCCATGAGGTGAGAGGATGGCAGCCAATCTTTTGGAACCCTAGTTCATTTTGCTTTCCTATTTTCCCTTCCTATTTTCTTAAGATTTCCATAGGACTAGCTTGAGAGCTTCATGGTGAGATTTTGTGAGAGGGTTGGATGATCGAGCGGCAAGCTAGACCTTGTATGAACCTTCTTGGTTTGTATAGATGATTTGGCGTGGTTCCTCAAGGATTTGTTGTGTTGTTCCTGGTTGTTCTTGGTGGTGATTTTCGGAGCCCTCTCTTGGTGGTTTTCTCGGTGTGTTTTTGGAACCTTGCTATTGGGGATTTGATGGGGGGAATTTGTGTGAACCCTTCGTGGTTCTTTTGCCTTTGATTTCCCTCCCAAATCCGTGAGTTAAGGGGCTCGATTTTGGGGTTTTCGGTGTTCTAGGGTTAGAGGAGTTCTTGGCGGGATTTCTTCGATTCCTCTTGATTTGGCAAGTTTTGGTGGACAAAATCATGTCTATGGACTCCTCATGCGGTGTTCCTATTATCCCCAAAGTCTTGTTCATGTCCGTGGAGCGATTCGGGAGATCGAAGTTTGGATTTGGAGGAGTTGACCCGCGGGTGCTGTTCATCCCGAGCTGCCCAGGCTACACCGGTCTGACCGGTGCTCTTGACCGGTCTGACCGGTGCGAGTCTCTTGTGGGATTTGCCTTGGGTGAACTGCTTGACTCGTGTGTCTTTGGGTCTTGGTGCTGCTGGTCAGTTCTTGGTCTGTTTGGAGTTGTTTTGTTAGGTTTTGTGTAGGGTTTTCCTTCCGTGCAGGGTGTGTTTTGGGGGTGGTTTTGTTCCAGGGCCTAGAGAAGTCACTGAGGCTCTCTGGAACGCTTGTTGTGCGGCTGCTATAGCTACCGGCCTGACCGGCACTGTCCACCGGTTTGACCGGTGTCACCGGTTTGACCGGCGCAGGCCATCGGTCTGACCGGTGCAACACAGGCAGCAAGCCGTGCAAGTTTCCGATGTGCGTGTTGGTGTGTTTTGGCTTGGAAGGCTGTTTGTTGGTTCCTAGGTCCAGTAGCACTTCAGTGGCTGCGTGGACTTGGCCAACTTGGGTAGTGAGTTGGAGACGTGTGTTGGAAGCCGTGTTCGTCTTGTCGGAGTCCCCATCTCCTTCGAGAAGAATTTTTATCATCTCCCACTCACTCCCCCCCCCCTCTCCGGTTCGCCTTATCGGTCCTTCAAGAAGGAAATGCGCCATCGCCAGGAGATGAAAGAACGTGTAGCGGCCCAGGCCCGTGAAGTTGTGGAAAGAGGAAGAGGGAGAGGGCTCATCGGGCCAAGGAAGCTGGGCCAGATGCCATCAGGAAGGGGAAATACCCGTGGTGTACTCAGTAGACCTAGAGTATTAGTCAGAATATATCAAATAATTTCGGATTTCATGACATCGTCAACTAGGATCCTCGGTTTGTATCGTTAAGAATTTTAATCGAACTACATTAGAGTGTCTTTTCTCCATTACATGTGTTTCATTAGAGTGACTATCATATGCAGAGTAGTTGTGTTTCCTCCGAGTCACTAACGCGTTCCCCTCCCACGGATAGACTGGCCCACAATGCGACAGTTCCCTAGTACTAGGGTGTGTTTTCTCTGAGTCACTGCTTTGTTTCCCTTCGGATCGAAGGGCCCACCACCCAGCCAGCCTCCTTCTTCTTCCTTATATATGTTGACGGATAAAACTCGTATCCACCTACGATCCGCAAGCGTGCGGACCTACACCTTTTTCACCATGGGGATTCCCTAGGTTCTTATCAATCCGCAGAGTAAGGGGGTTACACGCATTTGATCTACCGCTACTAACTATCTTATCCAACCCTAATCTATAGTTAAACTAGAAAACAACTACGCTACACTAGAGAGAACGATTAAACCAATAAGATATGTCAAAGACACTTGCCCAAGGGTCTACGACACTTGAATATGCAACCGCTTAAGATATGAAAATTGATCTAATCTATCGGGGTTTGTGACCACCCGCCCAGGAAAATACCGTACTATCGCCTAAACCAATCCACTTTGGCCATTAAGCGATAATAAAGGATCATCCTGTCGTTAGTCGCCGGGTTAACGCCCGGTAAAATCACTTGAATAGCAACAAGGATCGAAATATGTGCATTAAAACTCACTCGAAGGCGAGTCCAGAGATACAACATCATTAATCATCCAAATGCGTACCCCGAAGGGTTTAATTATTACAAACCAAAGTTCTTGCGTAATGAAATAGTTCAGAGTTTTGAAAATAGCGGAATTTAAACTAACGAAAGTGGAAACACCACGGGAGGCCATCCATGATGCCTTCAGTTGTCGTCCTCCACCCACTCCAGCTCCCAGCCGGGCGGGATCTCTCCGGGCCACACATCACCGAAAGCATTACCTGGATCAACATATTATAGCAAGGCTGAGTATACTAATACTCAGCAAGACTTACCCGATGGTGATAACTACTTCACCAACTCTAGACCATGAAAGGCTTTTTGGCTATTGGGTTGCTTTTGCTGAAAAGTAACAAAGAGTAGGTCCTTACTTTCAAGGTTTTAGCACAAGTTCTAGTGGGATTAATCTTTACTAAATTAGCCAACTAGTACAAACAAAGTTGCACAATACAATTAATCAAGCATAATATTTATCAACTTCCATCATTAGGGATCTCATGGCTAGTGGAGTAAGTAGTCTCAGATAACGGTGAGAGGTTGACAATCGATTGATTCAAACCTTGCAAGGTAGACCCAAACACACGGTAGGCTGCCCCCGCAAGGACAACTTTCCCAGGCCGTTTCCAAAAATCCTCGGGTCGAGATGAAAGGCCACAGTCTTTGGTGCAGGCTATCCGGCATACCCCGCGAGATACCCGGAATCACCATACACCACCGGTAGCTAGCTGTGAGACAAACCCCAAGAGTAGTGACAGTTCCATCCCTAGCCATCTCATTAAGGTACTAGGCTCACCGGTCCCATTCCCGACAAGTGTTTAGTACGTTCAAACACTTAACCCACAATAGCCATTGGACCGGAGCCCAATCCCATGCTCTTACCACATGAGCAATCTAATTAAGGATATATTGTGATTCCTATCTAGGAACCTATTCTCGCGAGTGAGGTCATCACTCGAGTTGTAACGGTCCTATAGCTTAGCAGCTATCGGCCTATCATACTAATAAGGACAAAGGTACCTAGGGATCATGCATCTAGGGTTCCATTCAATTCTTGAACTTAAATGCACAAGCATCCATAGATAATTGAATAAAGAATTTGAAAACTGGGTTAGATGCACCGGAGCTTGCCTTCGTCAGCTAGGTTAGCCTGGGCACCCTCGGTGTCGTCGAGCACTTCCACGTACTGCAGTGAAGCTTCCGCTCCTCCTTCCTCGGTTTCCGGGACAAGCGAGTAATCACCGTCCGGAAGATCTACACGGAATGCAATGCAAGTTCAGGTGATGTGATAGGTTGTTATCTTGTCCAACTCTTGTTGGTCATATTCACCTTAACAAGTATCTAGATAGTACATCTCCTTTAGGAAGGTTATTAGTTATATATGATTTATTCTTTTATTGCACATTTGAATAAAGGTTTCTTCTGTACTTGTTATTTTATGTAAAGGTTTAATCCCTTTCCTCTCACTAGCAAGGATATGAACAATATTTTTATTCGTAAATTAATTCCTTATCAGCAAGGGTGTTTTATTAATCTTAATCAAGTTAGGTAATAGTTTCCCCAAAGGAAAAAGAATTAAAAAGGGCTTTCCTTTATTTAATTCTCTTTAATCTTTTAAAGGGCTTTAAAGCTTTTGCTAAGCAATAAATTACCAAAAATTCAAAGAAGTGTTTCTTAAGCATATTAGCACCTATACTGGCCCACTGGGCCCACATGTAATGCTTGGAAGCTAGGAATTTAAATATTATAGAAAATGACAAAGACTAGCTAGTGATTCAAATTAAATGCACACAAAAATAATTAAGCACCAAAATGATCCAAACTTTTCTCATGCATACTCTCTAGTCCTAAACAAGCCTAAAGAACCAGCATGTACACCTAGAAATTAACTGATCATGCTTCATTAATTTACAAAGGAACACATGCACAATTTAAGAATAAATATTTCTGTTAAACCAAAATCATGCTTAATTCACAAGAGGTGTATTTTGACATAACAAGACAGTGTGCACAAGGTGGGCACAAAAACATAAATATTTTTAGCTACAAAAATCATCTAGGCAGTTTCTGCAGAAATGGAAAACAATTTATCTAGCAAGATTTACTTCATAACTTTGTGCAATTTTTGGCACAGGAACTAGTCATTGCAAGACATCCAACATACCCAAAATTTAGATACAGAGGAGTTGTAGTTTTTGAGTTATGGCAGATGTAGGTATTTCACAATCCTATTTTTCATGTTAAAACTATTTAGAATCAAGCCATGTGAGAATAACAAAAGTTGTGGGATTTCTCTCCCTAAATCCAAAAAAATTGGTTTGGCATACGGCGGCGTGGCCGGCGCTGACTCGAGGCGCCTCGGGCGGGGGCGCGTCGGGGCGCGTGTGGCTCGGGCGGCGCACGCCTCGGGCGGCGCTCGGCCTCAAAAGGCGCGGGCGCGGACGCCGGGGCCGGCGGCGCTGAGGACCATGTGTGGTTCGAGGACCGGTGGATAGTTGCTTCCTTGTGTGATGAATGATTGACAACATTGTGTGGACTGATTCTTGGCTAAGTATTGCAGGTGCAGGTTGCGGCTTGACTGGTCTTGGTGCGGGTGAAGAACAAGCGCGAAAGGTCGTCGCCGGTGAGGCCTCCAGGTGTGGAGAAGACAAGTAGGCTTCGTTCGAGGGACCCGGTGGCCAGCGGGGTCGAGTGCGGGCCGCATGGCGGCATGAACAGCAAGATGAAGTCATGGACGGTTTCTTGATTGAGCCTCAAAACCAAGGTCGAGCCGGGACTACGTGGGAGCCAAGTCATGAGTGGAGATTGGCGGAGGCTACACCGAGTTTGCGGGGTTTCCGGTGGTTCACCAGAAAACCACTAGGTTCCTTGGTTGATCCACCAAGCCAAGACCGAAGAACCGAAGACGATGCTGCAGCGATGCTGCACGGTCCGACCGGTGGGTCTGACCGGTCTGACCGGTGGGTACTGATCTGACCGGTGAGGAGCACCGGTTTGACCGGTGTGTGACGACGCAGTCCGGAGACTTCGAAGCGGAGGACACGCGTCGGGATCGCATGGCTTTCGGTTGCCTCCATATAACCCAAGAGGTGAGAGGACGGCAGCCAACTCTTGGAACCCTAGTTCATTTGCTTTCCTATTTTCCTTAAGATTTCCATAGGACTAGCTTGAGAGCTTCATGGTGAGATCTTGTGAGAGGGTTGGATGATCGGGCGGCAAGCTAGACCTTGTAAGAACCTTTTTCGCATGTATAGATGATTCAGCGTGGTTCGTCAAGGTTTGGATGTGTTGTTCCCGGTTGTTCTTGGTGGTGATTTCGGAGCCCTCTCTTGGTGATTTCTTTGGGTTGTTTTCGGGACCTTTCTCTTGGGGATTTGATGGGGGAAATTTGTGGGAACCCTTCGTGGTTCTTTGGGCTGTGATTCCCCTCCCAAATCCATGAGTAAAGGGGCTCGATTTTGGGGTTTCCCAGTTCTAGGGTTAGAAGTACTCTTGGCGGGATTTCTTCGATTCCTCCTTTTTGGACGAGTTTTGGTGGGATTAATCTTAGCTACAGACTCCTCATGAGGTCTTCCTAATATCCCCAAAGTCTTGTTCAAGTCCGTGGAGCGTTTCGGGAGATCGAGGTTTGGTTTTGGGGGAGTTGACCCGCGGGTGCTGTTCATCCCGAGCTGCCCAGGCTACACCGGTCTGATCGGTGCTCTTGACCGGTCTGACTGGTTCAACCCTCGGTGGGTTTTTGCTCAGGTGAACGTCTGGGTGTGTTCGCTGTTGTCCTGTGTTGCTGCTGTTTCGAGTTTGGGTCAGTTTGGTGGTCGGTTGGCTTGTTTGGTGCTTTGGGGGCTTTCAGGCTGTGACTGGTCTAACCGGTCTGTCTCACCGGTCTGGCCGGTGTGGAGCCACTTGGTGAAAGTTGCCCAGTTTCACCAACAGGGACCGGTCTGACCGGTGGTGCTCACCGGTCTGACCGGTGTTGGTCTGTAGACTCGAGGTTTGGTGTTCCGCTGCGTTCTCGGGTCGGAAGGTAGTGTGTTGGTTCCTAGGTCTAGTGGCACTCCAGTGGCTACGTGGGCTTGACCAACTTGGGTAGTGAGTTGGAGAAGTGTGTTGGAAGCCGCGTTCATCTTGTTGGAGTTTACATCTCCTGCGAGAAGAATTTTTATCGGCTCCCATTCAGTCCCCACCTCTCTGGTTCGCCGTATCGGTCCTTCAAGTGGTATCAGAGCAGCTTCGGGTCTTTATTGACTCTAACCAGTCTAAGATCCAAGGATGGCGTACCAGGAACGGGGTTCGGGTCCTCCACACTTCGATGGCAAGAACTACCAGATTGGAGTAAGCAGATGGGTGCGTTCCTCCGCGGAAAGGGTCAGATCCTTTGGGATGTCACGGTGGACACAGGCTATGTCCAGCCGATGGACTTCCTCGCTCCAGGATTGAGGGACAGATTCGACACCAACAATAAGGCGGTTGACTACTTGTTTCGTGCTTTGTGTCAGCCTGAGTTCGATCGGGTGCACACCGAGCACTTGGCTTGTAGAATTTGGACGGTCTTTGAAGGAGGCTCATGTTGGGAATGCCCGAGTGTTCGAGGCACGGATGTATGCGACCTACCGGAGAGAATACGAGAACTTCACTCATCTCCCCTGTGAGTCCATCGATGCCTTGTTTCAGAGGTTCACGGTGGTTGTGAACAACATGAGGGCCAATGTGGACGTGCTCCCGTACGATGATCATCATAGAGCGGTCAAGCTCTTACACTCTTTGGATCGTACGATTTGGGGCGGAAAGTTCGAGGCCATTGTGGAGTCAGAGAAGTATGACACTCTGACGGTGAATGAGCTGTTCTCGAAGCTCAAGTCGGGCCGAGGTGGATAGGGGCATGATCGCCAAGCTCGAGGGTCCGACTGATTCCCATAGTCTTGCCCTCGTTGGTGGTTCGAAAGGAAAGGCTAACACTAACCCATCCACCAGGATGTTCTCTTTGTCCTCTTTGATGTCTATGCCAGATGAGGAGTTCGATGTGCTTGGAGAGGACGAGCTGGCGCTGCTGACGAGGAGGTTCGAGAGGCTGCACGAGAACCGGGTGAGCATGAGGAGGAACACGAGGACATGCTTCCAGTGTGGCAAGCCGGGACACTTCGTCGCCGACTGCCCAGAGAAGGTCAAGAACAAGGACGGCTACAAGAACAAGTCGAGGACGGATGGCAAGTACCGGTCGAGGCACGACCACAAGAGCTAGCACAAGAACAAGTACAAGGACGAGCGACGATCGAGGAAGAAGGAGAGCCGAGGCAAGGCCCGAGCGATGGTGGGAGCAAGCGACGTCGACTCCAGTTCCGCGTACTCCACCTCGAGCTCAAGCAGCAGTGAAGACGAAGGTGATCGTCGCAAGAACAAGAAGTCGTCCAAGAACCTGAGCGGGGCCGAGCCGCTTCACGAGAGATGGCTTCGCACCATGGCGCCGAGCTCCGGCGAAGCAAGAAGAGCACACGAGTGACTCGGACACCGAGTCCGACGACGAGGTGCGTGATGAACTTCCCTTCTTGCGCCAGGAGAATGAGAGGCTTGGCTCTTTTCTTGATAACCGTGATGACATGCTTAGAGAGGCCAAGAAAATGAGAAAAGAGCTTAGGGCTTCACTCGAGGATGCTAGGACTAGAGTGGGCGAGCTAGAGACACGGGTGCTTGATAGCAAGCTTGAGATTGATTCCCTTAAGGCTAGCCCTGTTGTTTCGGATGAGGTTGATTGTGCTGATTGCTCCATCTTTCTTGCTGATCTTGCTTTGTTTAAGGAGAAGCATGCCTACAAGTGTGAGGAACTAGATGTGCTTAGGGTTGAAGTGGCTGAGCTTAAGTCTAGACCTACTTTGCTAGGTGCTTGCACTTCTTGCCCTGTTTTGCATGCTATGATTGATGAGATGCATGCTTACACTAGTTCACTTGAGGCTAAGTTGAAGGAACCCATGCCTACATCATGCTCTACTTGTGAAATGCATGCCTTGAAAAATTTGGAACTTGCACATTATGTTGATCGTTTGCAGGATGAGAATGATGAACTGAGAAAGTTGATGGGTTGGTTGTCTGGTCATGAGCCTCAGTTGAGGATGATGATTGAGGCATTTAAGAGGTAGGATGGTGAGGGACTTGGGGCAAACAAGGTTGGTGAGGGAAGTGGAGAGAATATCCCAGAGCCACCAAAAACCCACCACAAAAATGATTTCCCCCCAAAACCTAACCATCTTAGGAACCGACTAGACACAACCCCAGCTCCACCCATGTTTCCAACACCCACAAATGATCTCCAAAAGCCTATCAAGTTTGTGAGCACTTCCGGGAAAGTGTTCTTTGGGAAAGAAAGTGAGAAGGCAAGTGAAGGGAAACTGGTGGAGGAGTTGAGTGGAGATAAACCTAGTGAGCAGCCACATCCCAAGCCTAAGACTAAGCTTGTGAGGTTCCATTGTGGCTATTGTGGGAGAGATGGCCATAAGGATGAGTTTTGCTTCAAGAGGAAGAGAGACGAGAGAATGGCAAAGGAGTGGGCTAACAAGGACAAGTACCACCTTTCCGATGGTGTACTTGAGCCTCGTGTGCAGATGCCCAGGGCCAAGGCGAGTGTGAGGACAGTTCGGGCTTGGGGAGAGCGGAAGGCTATTGGAGGTGTTGCTGCCCAGGTCACACCGGTCAGACCGGTGTGGGGCACCGGTCGGACGGTGCGAGCCCTAGGACAGGGCGGCGGTTTGGGTTTCGTGCTCGTACAGGTGCGAGGGTTGTTTCTGGAGGTCGTGGTTCTGGTGGTTGGGCTGGAGAGTTTGCAGGTGGTCAGGTTGCTAGGCGTTCTCCCCCTCGAGTTCACTACGGGGATGGGAGGAGTCGTAGCTTTGAGAATGAGAGGAGGGACGGTCCACGGATTCTCTTTCGTGGTTTTGGTCCTCCTCCAGGCAGAAAGGGGTGGTTACCTCAGGGTGGTTACTGTGGTAGTGATCGTGGAGGTAGCTCTGGTAGGAGAGATGCTTTGGTTGGTGCTAACCCCACTTTCGAGCAAATGGCTCGGCACTGGTTTTACTCTTTTGGTACTAACCCCAGTGCTGAGTCGTTTGTTCGCTCACGTGCTCGTTTTTGAATTTCAGGTGGTAGACTTGAAGAACATTCGGTTGATTGACTCCGGTTGCTCGAGGCATATGACCGGAGACAGGGGGTGGTTCTCAAGTCTCGTCCCAGTGGTGACAAGGAGGTACATCACTTTTGGGGACAATGGGCGTGGGCGTGTGCTTTCAGAAGGTGAGATCAAAGTGAGTGACAAGATCACTCTCAGGCGTGTTGCTCTTGTTCAATCGTTGGGGTACAATCTGCTTTCTGTGTCCCAGCTGTTGGATGAGAGTTTTGAGGTGTTGTTTCGGCTCGGTGGTTCTCGGATTTTGGACTCTCGAGGGGACCTTGTCTGTATGGTCGTTCCCGAGAGTCAGGTGTTTCGTGCTGATTTTTCTCAGACTTCGGGTGTGGAGCGTTGTTTCTTGGCTGGTTCTTCGAGTGAGTTGTGGAAGTGGCATAGGAAGTTGGGTCACTTGAGCTTTGACCTTTTGTCTCGCTTGAGTAAACTCAATTTGGTCCGAGGATTGCCACAGTTGAGGCTTGAGAAAGAGTTGGTTTGTGCGCTGTGTAAGCATGCCAAGATGGTAGCCTCTTCTCACCCGCCTCTCACCGATGTGATGATTGAGCGTCCATGCGAGCTGCTCCATATGGACCTTGTTGGCCCAGTTCGTGTGCGATCTGCGGGTGGGAAGTGGTATGTCCTTGTTGTGCTGGACGACTATTCTCGGTATGCGTGGGTGTTCTTTCTCGAGGATAAGGGGGAGACGTTTGGTTTTGTTCGAGACCTAGTCTTGAGGTTGAGGAACGAGAGGCACGGAGATGCCATACGAGCTATCCGCAGTGATAATGGCTCGGAATTCAGAAACTCTCGTTTTGAAACCTTTTTCCATGACTTGGGTGTTGAGCACCAGTTTTCGAGTCCGTATACGCCTCCCCAGAATGGTGTTGTGGAAAGGAAGAACAGGACATTGTGCGAGATGGCTCGGACGATGCTTGATGAGCATAGGACTCCGAGGAGGTATTGGGCTGAGGCGGTGAATACCGCGTGCTATGTGTCAAACAGGATCTACCTCAGAGTGCACAAGAAGAAGACATGCTATGAGTTGATGCATGCTCGCACACCCAAGGTGAGTCACTTCCATGTCTTTGGTTGCAAGTGTTTCTTTCTGAAGAAAGGCAGGAAGTTGGATAAGTTTGAGGCTAGGTCTGTCGATGGTATTTTCTTTGGTTATGCATCTCATTCTAGAGCATATCGTGTGCTCAATCTTGAAACTAACCAAATCGTGGAGACTTGCGAGGTAACATTCGACGAGACAGAGCCACGTAGTTAGCTTGTCTTTGAGTGTGCAGGTGATGATGAGCTTGGTGAGGAGATCTTTCTGGAGGAGGAGCATTAACATGGAGAGTATGAAGATGGCGGTGTGGTGCCCCCGGCTGAACATGTACCCACTACTTCGACTACGGTGATGGACAGACCCTCTACTACACCTACGACGACAAATCAAGAACGAGGAGAAGCTGATGTTGAGGGCGAGGTAGCATCGAGGCGAGAACCTCCCCGGCGAGTACAAGTGGATCACCCAGCTTTGAGGATCATCGGCGACATGAATAAACGCACTACACGGTTGAGGGTTCGAAACAATTCTCATTTCGCTCATGCTGCATTTGTTGCTACTTTTGAGCCCGAAGACATTGGACACGCACTATCTGATCACAATTGGGTTAATTCGATGCATGAGGAGTTGGAGAACTTTGAGAGGAATCAGGTTTGGGAGTTGGTTGACCCTCCTCCAGGGTGTAAGCCGATTGGTACAAAGTGGGTGTGGAAGAACAAAGAGGGAGAGAAAGGTGAGGTTGTGAGGAACAAGTCGAGGCTTGTTACTCAAGGGTTCAATCAGAAGGAAGGGATTGACTATGAGGAGACCTTTGCTCCAGTAGCCCGTTTGGAGGCGATTAGGATCCTTCTAGCCTTTTTCGTGGCTAAAGGGTTCAAGTTGCACCAAATGGATGTGAAGATGCTTTTCTGAATGGTGTCTTGGAGGAAGAAGTGAATGTGAGGCGGCCTTCGGGGTTTGAGAGTGAGAAGTACCCCCACCGGTGTACAAGTTGAGGAAGGCGGCGTACGGGTTGAAGCGGTGTCTAGAGCTTGGTATGGCGAGGTTGAGGGGGTTCTTGTTTGAGAGAGGTTTTGAGATGGGGAAGGTCGATCGGACCTTGTTTTTGCCGAGGCAAAAGGGGCGAGAGATATCCTGATTGTGCAGGTGTATGTGGATGATATTGTCTTTGGTGGCTCGTCTAACTCTCTTGTTGCCAGATTTGCAGATGATATGAGCAGGGAATTTGAGATGAGCATGATGGGCGAGTTGGTTCTTCCTCGGGCTACAAATCAAGCAATCAAAGGAAGGAACATTTGTGCACCAGGCTAAGTACACCAAGGACATTGTGCGGAAGTTCAAGATGGAGGACTCCAAGGCTATGACGACGCCGATGAGTACGACTACAGCTCTTGATGTGGACGAGGAAGGTGAACATGTGGACCAGAAGGAGTACCGGAGCATGATCGGGTCACTCCTCTACTTGACGGCGACGAGGCCGGACATCCAGTTCTCGGTGTGTCTGTGCCCTCGTTTTCAAGCGTCTCCGAGGACTTCGCATCAACAAGCGGTGAAGCAAATTTTCAGGTACTTGCGTCATACTCCTGACTTCAGCCTTTGGTACTCCACGTCCTCTTCTTTGGCGCTTCATGGTTTTTCAGACGCGGATTTTGCCGGGTGTCGGTTGGATGGGAAGTCCACTTCTGGGACTTGCCAGTTTTGGGTTCCTCTTTGGTGTCTTGGTCTTCCCGCAAACAATCGAGTGTTGCTCAATCCACTACCAAGGCCGAGTATGTTGCCGCTGCTAGTTGTTGCTCTCAGCTCCTTTGGATTTCATACACCATGAGTGACTTTGGTGAGGAGTATACCCATGTCCCACTTCAATGTGATAGCACCAGTGCCATAAGCGTTGCAAAGAACCCAGTGCTCCATTCCAAAACCAAGCACATAGAAGTGAGGTATCATTTTCTGAGAGACAATGTAGAGAAAGGAAAGATAGCTTTGATCCATGTACCCACACATGACCAACTTTCCGATATTTTCACCAAACCCCTAGATCAAGCAACTTTCACTCGTTTGCGGGGGGAACTTGGTGTGTGTTTGCTTTCTTGAGTTGGGTGTGTGGGAGCTCCTTTGTAGCATATGTATAGTTTCCTTTGTGCATTTCTTGCATTTGGCATGGCATATGTAACATGATGTATAGGCATCCTTGTATCTTAGATTGCATGCATTTTGTATCATATGCATTGGTTAGGAAAAGCTTCTCTCATGTACATTGTTCACCATGGAATGAGATATATGTCTTTGTGAGCTTGTTTGGTATGCTATGGTTAGTTTGGCTTAGCTCTTGATGATCTTGATGAATAATCCATGGTTGATGGCTATGTTTTTGAAAAATTGTCACATGTATGCTCTCTCATGTGTAAATGCCTTTACATGATCTTGACATGTTTTAGTGGCTTTGCTATGCTTAATTTGTGGTTGGATAGCTAGTTTATTGATCATATGGGGCCAAAGGCTCATTTGCCATCATGAATGTTTAGCCCTCTTGCTTCATCTTGTGGAGGGGCATAAGTTCCTTTTTGTCGCAAAGACATTTCATGTACCAATTGTGAATCTAAAAATGAAATGAAAAATGCTTGGAAATGTGCTCCCATGTCATATGTGCTTAATTTAATTTGCTTTGGGTGCTAAACAGTTGCATGATGCCTACCAACGAGAAGTCTCATACATAAAAGTAGGCACATGGCTCGGTGGCTTTGACATGACATGAGGTGCTTGTGGGTGTTTGTGATGGTCTTATGATTAGAATGGTTGTCCTAGCATGAAGTTTGTGTGGCTTTGCCATTTTGATATGTTTTTATTATGTTTAGGACTTTGCTCATGAGAGGCAACTTTTTCGCAAAATTGCCCAAATCCATCTTAGCTTTGTCCAATGATTGTGAAACTTGGTGATCATGTAGTTGAGATCGATACGAAGTTGTAGAGTATCTAACTTGCTCATTTGGACATGTGTAGCATCCTATGTTGAATTTTGTCTATTTGAGAAGCTCTAGGTTGAAAGTTTTGCATTTTTGGCTTGATTCATGCATTGCCAACAAGGGGGAGAAGTTTGAGCTTGAAATGGCTTGCTGGACGCATTTAGAAGGTTTTCAGGTGGTTTCGAGCCATTTCTGGGCTCTGTTGTGCACCGGTCTGACCGGTCAAGGTCACCGGTCTGACCGGTGTGAGTGTTGGTCTTGTGCACATCTTAGGCACCGGTCTGACCGGTGGTGGTGACCGGTCTGACCGGTGTGAGCTGAAGTTGCTGCAGCTGCCCTGTTTTCAGCTGGTTTGCATGCATTCGTTCAGGGGGAGGTGCATTGGTTCAGGGGGAGCTTGCATGTGTGCAGGGGGGGCTCTTTGTGGTGTTTGAGCTTTGGTTTGGTGGTTCGCGCTCTTTGCTTGAGCTTTGTTTTGTCTCGGATGTGTCGAGCCGTTGCCCTTGCCTAAGGGGTTCGAGACTTGTCTTCTTCAAGTGATCTTGCTCTTTGTCTTTGTTTGGCTTTCGATCGCTTGTTGGAGTTTCTTTTTGTTCGTTTCTTTTACTTTTCTTTTCTCTCTTGTTACTTTCGTGTGGGTGTTGTCAATCCACTCATCACGGGGGAGATTGAGGACCATGCGTGGTTCGAGGACCGGTGGATAGTCGCTTCCTTGTGTGATGAGTGATTGACAACGTTGTGTGGACTGATTCTTGGCTAAGTATTGCAGGTGCAGGTTTCGGCTTGACTGGTGTTGGTGCAGGTGAAGAACAAGTGCGAAAGGTCGTCGCCGGTGAGGCCTCCAGGTGTGGAGAAGACAAGTAGGCTTCGTTCGAGGGACCCGGTGGCCAGCGGGGTCGAGTGCGGGCCGCATGGTGGCATGAACAGCAAGATGAAGTCATGGACGGTTTCTTAGTTGAGCCTCAAAACCAAGGTCGAGCCGGAACTACGTGGGAGCCAAGTCATGAGTGGAGATCGGTGGAGGCTACACCGAGTTCGCGGGGTTTCCGGTGGTTCACCAGAAAACCACTGGGTTCCTTGGTTGATCCACAAAGCCAACGAAGACGGTCTTTGCGAGCGATGTGCGAGACCGGTCGGCCGTGGGTCGGCCGATCCGGCCGGTGAGGAGCACCGGTCGGCCGGTGTGCGACGACGCAGTCCGGAGACTTCGAAGCGGAGGACACGCGTCGGGATCGCATGGCTTGCGTCGAGGTTACGCAGGGTGCGGTCGTCGGGCATCCGTCCGATGGTGAACACATGAAGACTTCCAAATCCGCCCTTGAGGGACTTGTATCCCTAGTTATTAGGAAAGGGCATTTTAGACTTTCGGTTGCCTCCATATAACCCAAGAGGTGAGAGGATGGCAGCCAACTCTTGGAACCCTAGTTTATTTGCTTTCCTATTTTCCCTTCCTATTTTCCTTAGGATTTCCATAGGACTAGCTTGAGAGCTTCATGGTGAGATCTTGTGAGAGGGTTGGATGATCGGGCGGCAAGCTAGACCTTGTAAGAACCTTTGTTGCATGTATAGATGATTCGGCGTGGTTCGTCAAGGTTTGGATGTGTTGTTCCCGGTTGTTCTTGGTGGTGATTTTCGGAGCCCTCTCTTGGTGATTTCTTTGGGTTGTTTTCGGGACCTTTCTCTTGGGGATTTGATGGGCGAAATTTGTGGGAACCCTTCGTGGTTCTTTGGGCTGTGATTCCCCTCCCAAATCCGTGAGTAAAGGGGCTCGATTTTGGGGTTTTCGAGTTCTAGGGTTAGAAGTGCTCTTGGCGGGATTTCTTCGATTCCTCCTTTTTGGACGAGTTTTGGTGGGATTAATCTTGGCTATGGACTCCTGATGAGGTGTTCCTAATATCCCCAAAGTCTTGTTCAAGTCCGTGGAGCGTTTCGGGAGATCGAGGTTTGGTTTTGGGGTAGTTGACCCGCGGGTGCTGTTCATCCCGAGGTGCCCAGGCTACACCGGTCTGACCGGTGCTCTTGACCGGTCTAACCGGTGCAACCCTCGGTGGGTTTTTGCTCGGGTGAACGTCTAGGTGTGTTCGCTGTTGTCCTGTGTTGCTTCTTGTTTCGAGTTTGGGTCGGTTTGTGGTCGGTTGGCTTTGTTTGGTGCTTTGGGGGCTTTCGGTGCCGTGACCGGTCTAACCGGTGTGTCTCCGGCCCGACCGGTGTGGAGCCACTTGGTGAAAGTTGCCCAGTTTCACCAACAGGGACCGGTCTGACCGGTGGTGCTCACCGGTCTGACCGGTGTTGGTCTGTAGACTTGAGGTTTGGTGTTCCGCTGCGTTCTCGGGTCGGAAGGTTGTGTGTTGGTTCCTAGGTCTAGTGGCACTCCAGTGGCTACGTGGGCTTGACCAACTTGGGTAGTGAGTTGGAGAAGTGTGTTGGAAGCCGCGTTCATCTTGTTGGAGTTTCCATCTCCTGCGAGAAGAATTTTTATCGGCTCCCATTCACTCCCCCCTCTCTGGTTCGCCGTATCGGTCCTTCAGGCGCGCAGCCGGCGACGCGCGGCGCGCGACGTCGTGGCGTGCCGGCGCTCTACCCTAACCCGTGTTGCTGGTGCTGTGTTTGAATTCATTTTTCTCCAAATTTTTGTATAAAACTTGACCAAGTGGTGACCATGAAAGTTGTAGATCCAGCTACCCTCTACAACTTCTAAAAAGACTATATAGGGTTTTTCTTCACGGATTTTGAAATACACCAATGCCAACTTTGAATGTCAGCCTGTCTTTTTGAACAGTGAATCTTGTTTTGCAACCAATTTTTCAAGCTTTTCCACTCAAAATTTGAAATGACAATCTACATAAAAGTTGTGTCCCTAAACAAGATGGACAACTTTCATAAAGGTAGAATTTTAAGTGTTTAGGTGAACTTTGGAGAACGCGGCAAAAGTCCCGGCAGACATCTAGGGACACTAGGGTGGCAAGGGGGTTTGGCCAAGCCTTTGGCTATGAGTTGGCCCCACAAGTGTGTTTACTAGTCAAAGGGGGTCACTAGGGTAGGTTAGTGAGTTTTTCTAGGTGAGGGCCCAGGTTGACAGTGATTTGACCACTGTTGACTATTTTGACCGGCTGTTAGGGTTAATTAAAAACCTGGGGCGTCACACCCTCCCCCCGTACTGTCACTACGCGGAGGTATTAGTGACTAGACCTATGATGGACACGACGTATTGAATGGATCCAAGGGAGCATTGAGATCTTACCCCCTTCACGGCATGGTAGCTAACCTTAAACATCAGAGCTTCTTCAACACTAGATGATAGATAGATAACCAAACAAAGTAGTGATTACATCTTCAAGTTCGATTATGACCCATGGACAAATGAGAAGATTACCCCATCAAGGTGCTAGACATGGCACCGTTGATCATGGTGACGCTTCCGACAGTGTCTTCCTTCTCCTCCACCTGTGGGTGTTTCCTTCGAGTAGAGCGATCCTTCTCACGAACGATCTCCCTCCTCTTCGCTCTAGCTTATGGATGGCCTCTCAGGAGAATGGCTCTCTGTCTGGCGAATGGCAGCGCCTCGAGTAACTTAAGGTCGAAGGATATTCAGGTGCAAGAAAAGGGAGGCCGAACCGACCCCCGGAATGGGCCAGGCCGGCCCAGTTCGGTCGCCCCTTCGCTCCCGTGGGTCCTCATGTATTTATGCACTTTCCCCCTCCACTTGCACCATTTTAACGATGTCATCCTCGCGTCCAAGATGTAGGTTCTCCTTGCATGAAGTCTGGTCTTTACGCTTCAATCCTCGGGGATGTTCCTTTGTAACACTTTGGTCCTTGCCACTTTTGGGAGTGATTTCATCAAGCTCTTAAACACGAACGAGACTTCTAATTGCTCCTTTGAACTTGTTGTGACTCTGTCCTTTATGTTCATGTTTTCCTGCAAAAACATAACACTTCCAAATGCACACACGAAGATGAACTTGTTATATGATTAGTGTGCCTATTGGTGGGTTAGTTCCATAATCAAATCCAAACCAAAGTGTAATGAACATGTTTGGTGTACCAAAATACACCATCAACAATATACCACCATTCACTCCATTGCCTTTTTCTCACAGCATTCAACAATGACTTCCTAGAGTGGGGATGAACACGGTTTCGGTCCTGAGTTGTGGTATCAGCAATCAGAAGATTTCGAAGCCAATTTCCCACTGAAAGGCAAGAGTGACTTTAGATCGATGCGTGATGTTGGAGGCTACGCACCGAAGCAAACGGTGTTGTGGCCTAGGTGTTCACACGGTGAGTTTTGCGTGATGCAAGTGTCGTCGTCGCTTCTGGCACTGCCCACATGAATGTAAGTAATGTCCACAAATTTGTTCATCATGTTTCTTTAGTTTGCTAACGTTTTCTTGCCTTTTGCAGTACTCCACTCAATCAGAGAACTGCAGTTTCTCTCAATGGGTGGATCCACCAGCTATTGATTCCTATCAACAGTACATCAACTACCTCGAGGACGTCGTCATCTACAACCTGAAGCGGGAGCTGTCAGAGGCACTGGCTTCTCCAGATCCATCGTCTAGCGCAGGAGACGGCCGATGCTGCAAATTCTCGACCTGCACTTGTGAATGCCACAAGAAAAACAACCCCCTCCGAAAGATTGGTCCCCTGCACCTTCACCACCTCCACTCCCACCTGGGTACTACTACATGTCGTCGCAACACTCTGGCGACTCTATGCTCTTCAGGCAGTTCTCGTACAACTAGATTAATTATGAATGTTATCAAATTTCTAAATTTCCTAAGGCAATTTTATCGGTACATAAGGCGCTTTGTTAGGGTTGTACAAGCGTCGTACATGTCATTGCAAATGTGTGTTTTCTCTTCTAAATATTAAAAAAACAACCGCGGTGACCCACGGTGGTTGGGCTCGTGCAACCACCGTGGGCCACGACGGTTGCATGGCCGCTGCCTGCCGCCGTGCGCGCCCCTGCAACTGCCGTCCACAATCGTCGTGGCCCACGGCGTTAAATCCAACCGCCGTGGGCTACGGCGGTTGGACCTGCAACCGCCGTGGCCCACGGCAGCCGCCGTGATACGGCGGTTGGTGATCAAATCTGTCATATAATTTTGCAAAATAATTAAAATATATAAAAAATATGTGGGCACCCACAACGCGGGAGTACCAACTCGTCCGTGCAGCGATCATTTTACCGGCTGATAAGCGATCGCCCTGGCTCGTAAATCACCGCGTGGCAAGAGCGGGCAGCAATATGCTTCTCTATGCTCTGACTATGTTACAGTGTTCGGAGGATTACCACAAGACATTAGCACAGTACATGTGTGTCTAGCATTTTTGCAGTTTCGTTTTTAACCTTCCACTTCAGTGCATTTTCCTCATTGCAATATGTCATCTACTTTAAATCCGTGGCGAAATTCCAAATCATACTAAAAAATATCTGTATTCATAGAAATACCTCCTGCTGCTGATGATGATATGTCTACATGACAACACCCAAGTGCATATACTCCCTCCGTCTCAAAAAGAATGACGTTTTAGAATTCAAAATTTGTCTCGAAAAGAATGACATTTTGCTTAATTTGGCATGTGTGCATATGCATGTAGGCATGCAACAATCAATTAGCACCTAATATGGCAAATAAATAAGGGCAATCGAGGTCATTTCACCTCCTTAATAATCTGTCCTAAAATTTCAAGAATGACATTCTTTTGGGACGGAGGGAGTAAGTTTGCACCAATTGTATAATTTCCACTAAATACACTTTTGGATAGTTGCGTGATAATAGCACACGTACTCCCTCAAAAAGAATGTTGTTTTGGCATTCAAAACTTGTCAAAAAAATGATGTTAATCTTGTGCTTGCATGATTAAATAGAAATATATTTCCATTTTTAAATGCAAATTAAACTAACTAATGGTACACGTATCTTTTCCGTTCATCACTAATCTCAGAACAACGATCTTTTTGAGACGGAGGGGTACTATATTGTGTATCGTCGCTCTTCAGTACATTTTCAGTACATTACCGGTTTTTTCATAGTGGGCGAACAGTGCAAGTAATAAGTACTTGACACGCAGTCAAAATGCATCAGTAAGATGAACTCCAGTGGGGGCCTCTATATGGGCCTCTACTCTAAAATTTGGAGGTTTTGTGCAAAAATTGAACTCCAACAGAACCTTCATTTTGCATGCCCCTCCAAATTCCCCCTCCCACCCTCAATTCTTGGAGGCCCTCCATTTCCCCCTCCAAATGTGGGCCCCACCATTTCTTTTTTCCCCTCTTATTTTTCTCTTCATCCCCTATCCTCCCGCAAACCCGACCGGGGCAGGTCCCCCTGCTGTGGCGGCGCGCACCGCCGCTCTCGTGGTCGTACGACGTCCACCGTCGACCTTCTCGACGCCAGCGTCTTGAGCGCGAGCACCGTCGCAGCCGCGGCATGCGCGGATCCGGCGGCGCTCGCCGGCACGCGGGGTCGTATGGAGCTCGCCGGCGTGAGGCAGACGGAGTGGCGGCGCTCGCGACCGCAAAGCACACGGACACGCGGGAGATGGAGCAGTGGGTCGAGGTCGACAAGTACTACGGCGGGCCCTGCCTGTAGGAGACGATGCTGGCGCTGCGGTGTGTGCAGGAGGTGGCCACCGAGAGCTTCCAGTGTCGGCTCGCCATTTCCCGCCGCATCTTCCCTCCTCCGCCGGCCACGGTCCACGGACACGTCGCGCTCCTGGAACACCACTGCCATGTCCTCCAGCAACGCGCACACGCCGTTGCAGTCCTTGAACGTGCGCTCACTCTAGCAGTAGGTCCGAGCCGTCGTCCGGCGGCAGCGTCGCGGGGGCGGCAGCGCGACCGTCCGAGTCATCCACGAGCTCCCACATGTCGAGCACCTCGTCCACGACGGCGATGGCGGAGATGACGTTCGAGGCACATTCAAATAGCAAAAGAGAGCGTGTGGCGCTGTCCTCATCCTCCTCTTGCTCGCCGGCGTGCCGGATGTTCCTCGTGCTCCCCGCGGAATTGCTAGCGGGAGAGCGGGCGGATGTGCTAGAGATTGATGCTAGCATCTCCTAGACATATTGGAGTGGACGGGATCGATTGAATTGGAAGAGTCTGGCGCATCCCTTGAGCTCCTCAAGGTTGTCGTCGGTCAGGCTCCTGGAGAAGATCCTCCCCTGTCCTGATGACTTCCACCACCAAACCCCGCTGCCGCAGCGAGGTGGAGCTAGCGAGCAGCGAGGCTTCGGGATGGAGAAGCCACACCAGCAGGAACACGCGCGACGAAGAAGGCAGGCAGGGAGTGTCGCTTGGGCCGCCATCGTGCCGCTCGACGCTCGTCCCCGCCGCCATGCTCATCTACATCGGCCTTGACTTCTACACCACCCGCTAGAGCAGCAACAAATCAAGAAACACGGCTTGATGAGCTTGACGTTGTGGCCGTGCAACGATGCTTGGGACACGGCGAGCCCTCCGACGATGAGCTCGACGTTGTGGTTGCCATGGCCGCGCAGCCCATCGCACCCGTCGCCCGGGCCGAGGCCGCGCACGAAGAGGCAACGGTGCGTGGCGCGACGTCGTCGGAGCTCCGATCGTGCGAGATCCGGACCTCGCCCACGCCCGGTGCCGCAACGCCGTCCCTGTCCATTGGGAAAGAGCAGCGGTCCCCCAACGTCGTCGCAAGGCTCATGGGCCTCGACGCACTTCCTCACGGCCAGGCGGCGACGGTGGCCGGAGATGGCGACCACGTAGTGCCAGCGGAGCTCGTGCGCGTCGCCAAGGCCGCGGCGGCTGGGTTTCTTCGCGCTGCCGCAAGGCGTGAAGCACACGGAAAATTGCTGGAGTTGAGATGCAATTTTGGGTCTCTATTTTTTTAGGTAGGCCTGCAAATTGGTTTTGAAGGCTTTAATTTGCATGTTGTTGTTGGAGTTGCTCTAAAACACATCAGCTAACTATACACAAGCACATAAGAGATCTCTTTGTATAATGAGGTGAATAAAGCTTTGTACGCAACCTCTGAACGGTTACAAATTAGCGTACCAACAAAATTTTCACGTGTCCTTCTGCAAAGGCGGTGAATTTGGTGGTGGAAGCCACCAGAGACAAAATGGTTTGTCGTTAAATTTTGGCATGCCACAGAGTTTTGATGAAAAATCAAAAGTTGAGAAAATTTACCGATATTTTAGTAAAATAAATAGGAGGTGCTAACAGTTTTTTAATTAGTCGAACAGTGACAAAAGAATTAGCTTGCTAAAATGTTAACAGCTGTTGGGGGTGCACCTTAGGAGGCCTAAGGCCGGCACCCTTTATGTGTAAAAGAGGCCAAAAGAGATGTCTGATGGTATCATTGTAAAAATTGAGGATCTATTTGTAATTTCAGACTTAATCGGTGGAAATAATATAAAGACCCACCTCCTTTCTGTACAAAAGCAAAAAAAGGTTGGGAGGAGGGGAGAGGTTCACCCTTGTCTCTCCGAGAAATTTGCTATAATAGGACTCCAAACGTCGCGCTTTGCTATAATAGTATTCCAAACATCGACTTTGCTATAATAGGACTCCAAACGTTGAGACATTGCTATAATAGGATTTGGACTCCCTTTAATCAGTTTTCTTGGAGAAATACATGTATTTGTCACATGTTGTGCCGTTTTTGCCCCTGCCTGCCTTTAATCAGTCTGGCGCATGCCCTGGCCGGCGCCTGGCCGCTGGCTGCATGCCGCCGGCCGGCCCGCGCAGCTCGAGCGCCGGCCGCCGGCGCACGCCGCGCCCGCCGCCGGCCGCAAGCCGCGCCCCGGTCGCCGGCCGCATGCCGCGCCCGGCCGCCGGCCGCATGCGCGCGCCGGCCGTATGGCCGTGCATGTAATATAAATTTATATATTAATATATATAATTGTAAATGATACATATATGAAACCATCGACTGCCGCACAAGCGAGTTCATCTCATCAAACCATGATTGTAGCATAAGCAAGTTCATGTCAAAACCCCATAATGCGGTTCCAAACTAGATCCAAGACATAAAAAATAAAATATGAGTGTACATCTCATCACAAGTAAAATAATTCAATCATCCAACTTGTAGCTTTCTTTTTGGAGTCATCTTTTTTGGTGGTGCGGCAGGTGACATCCTCACAGGACTAGTGTTGTCGGTTTGTGAAGACGTGCCCTCTCCTAATAACATCGCAAGCTTGCTGCACACAAAAATGATACACATCTTAGATGCTTAAAAAATTATGTAAAGTAATTGTGCTTAGAAAAAACGAAACACAACTTAGATACTTAGATAACAGTAACTGTGTTAATATTCCTTACCTTCTGCTGATTCTTCCTGGGCTATCCCGTAGTATTTCTTCTCTAGTAAGCCTTTGTGGGGTGTTAGGTTCTGCTAATGTTTGTTCTGCACCATTCTTTCTAGGCTGTCTTCGCTTCCTACAAGTAGTCAAATAAATTAATATTAGAATTTGCATACAAGATTCATGATAAATAAAAGACGTTCGTACCTCTTTTTCTTGGTTCCATTTAGTGGGCACTTGGCACTAGCTTGCCTGTGACCTTGCTGACCACACCTTTTGCAAGTCATAGGTCCTCTAACCTTTTTCTTTCCCTTTTCATTTGTTGGAGCAGTATTATTATCACCAGCATTGCTAATTTCACCATTTTTGGAACCGTTCTTCTTGTGTCCGCCTTCATTCGATGCCTTCATTCTAAGTTTCCTACGTCTTCCAACAGGTAATTTACAAAGAGGTGCACCAACTGAAAATGGCAGGTCAACTTGTGGCCATTGTGTTTTATCTAACATCGGCTCAATCTCTCTTCCATAAGCAGCCCTGAATCTATTCACTGAGTAGTAGTCATGCACAAACTGTTCTAGATCAACTCCCCGTTGGCGGGTTGCATAAGCCAACACATGTTGGCATGGTTTACCCGTGTGCTGCCATTCAAGACAAGAACAAGTCCTTTGGTGTAACTTGACAATATGCCGCTCGACTCTGTGGCTATGATCCCACACCTCTGCACTCCAATTAGAACATGGTACAATTCTCAAGTGTCCCAACCCTCTAGTATTTGCCCGTAGCTGAACCATAATAGCTGGAAGTATCCTCCCTTCAGGTAGCCTGTATGCCATATTTCTTCTCTTGTTCCACAGTACCATGATCGTTTCTCTGATCTTATCAGCAAGGTCAGCAACAGGCAAGTCTTTATGGTCTCTAATCCGGTTATTAAATGACTCAGCAATATTACTACTTATGTAGTCACATTTAATTTCTGGATTGAAACCACACCTATACCATAGTAGCTTGTGATTGGTCTTCAACCATTCCACTGCGGCTGCTGACTCACTTACCATTTTTGCAATATGCTCATAGAATATGTCCTCTCTGTAAGCCCTTGCTGCAGGATATATTTGGCCAAACCCTTTATAATGCTTCTGAAAATTTTTTACCATATGATAAAAGCATTCTCTTTGCTCCGCATTTGGGAATGCAGTCTTCACTCCAATCTCCAAACCCTTGCAAGCATCAGAACAAATAGCAAGCAGTGGAGGATCACCTATAGCCTTCTTTAGTTGTTCCATGAACCAAGTCCAATTTTGTTTTGTTTCAGAAGGTATGAATCCATAAGCAACTGGGTACATCCAATTGTGACCATCGACTGCTACAGCTGCGGCCAACTGACCATTCCACCTTCCATTAAGTGTTGTAGCATCTATGCTCAAATGAGGCCTACAACCTTCCAAAAAACCATCAATGCATGGTTTCAGTGCACAGAAGAAACGACGAAAATATACTTGACCTTCCTCCTCAAATGTGTCAACCTCAACAACACTCCCGGGGCTTCGCTTCTCTACCTCAGCCTTCCACCTATACAATAGCTCAAAACTTTCTGACCATTTTCCATAAACCTCATCAAGAGCCCTTTCTTTACCCCCGCCATACGGTGTCATATGCAATTTCACACTTGTGCTCTCTCTCCGGCCGCTTTTGCGCTTCTCTAGCACCAATATGTGGATCTTCTCCGAGGATACTTTCAGCCTTGCTAGCCACCCATTTGCAACTTGGAGTTGTATTTGTCTGCCTCATGCTGGACATACATGAGTGCTCATCGACTAAGACTGTTACCTGCAAAATAAAAAATCAATGAGGTTAATACTAATTTATATAACATGGTACATGTACAACTAATACAGTATAAAATATTCACCTCTGTAGTGGCTTGA
The DNA here is from genome assembly GCA_947561735.1 of Cenchrus americanus. Classification (NCBI taxonomy): domain Eukaryota; kingdom Viridiplantae; phylum Streptophyta; class Magnoliopsida; order Poales; family Poaceae; genus Cenchrus; species Cenchrus americanus. The sequence goes on from OX387242.1 coordinate 199,811,632, forward strand.
GTATTATGCTTCCTCCCATTTATCCTCCAAGGGCAAGGACGGTCTTCATCACCAGACTTGCAATAAGCCCTGTATATCGTCTTACATGATTTCTCTACTCCTAAAATGAACTCATTGTTGATGGCAAATTGTCGCACAGCCAGCTTGAACTCATCCATTGTTGGGTACAGTGTTCCTACCTCCATTGATGGATTGTTCTTATCATATGAAATGACAACCTCACATGGTACGACATCACTAGTAGGAATGGCAGCACCATCAATATCCCCCTCTACATCCATTCGGCAATCAAACCGTCGGGCAGGTATATTTGTTGTGACCTTATCTCGTCAAACCTAAAAGCTCACACATCCGACTCTCACTAATAACATCAATACGACCTTCATCATCATGTGTTTCCACTATCCGAAGGGTAGACCAATCAACAGTTTCTATATTTTCAACATTATCTACTAGGGACCTATAAACAAGCACAAGCGATGTTTACTGTCTGCAAACTTCATAAGAAACAACAGAAATCGTTAGGGTCAATACCTTTGCACATCAAGCACCGGAAGATTGTATTCAATTGCCGGATGAGGAACAGTGGGTATCAATGATCTTGCGAGGGCTACATCACTTGCGTCGGTAGGGCTAGTGCCATCGACCGCCACTTCCTGCGCATCCACGATAACAAATGCAGACAGGAATTTATTCACAGGCACAAAAAAGGTGGGCACGACTGTGCTGAAGGAATTTCTTAGGCAACTGGAGATCACCGTCGGCCGACTGACCTGTGGGCGCGTTGGAGCGGCCGCTCCCTGCAGGTCGTGCGCCGGTGCGGCCGTGGGCCCCGGGGGCACCGGCGGCCGCTCCCTGCGCAGTCCCGTGCCGCGGCCGGGCACACCGGGCGCCGGCGGCCGCTCCCTGCGCCGCCTCCCCGTGCGGTGCGGCCGGGGCACGTGGGGCGCGGCGGCCGCTCCTCGCACGTCCCCGCGCCGGTGCGGCCGGGGCACGTGGGGGCCGGCGGCCCCTCCCCGCAGTCTCGTGCCGCGGCCCCGGCACCCGGGGCGCCGGCGGCCGCTCCCGGAGGTCTCGTGCCGGTCCCCGCCGGGGCACGTGGGGCGCGCGCCGGCCGCTCCTCGGAGGTCTGCGCGCGCAAGGGCACCGTGGGCGCCGGCCCTAGGAGGATTCGGCCGAGCATCCATGGACGGCGGCGCGACGACGCTTCGACTCCTATCGCGGCGGATACGATACGGTTCTCCGATACGGTGGATGCGAAAAAAAAACGGGCGGGGGGCAAAAACGGCACAACATGTGACAAATACATGTATTTCTCCAAGAAAACTGATTAAAGGGAGTCCAAATCCTATTATAGCAATGTCTCAGCGTTTGGAGTCCTATTATAGCAAAGTCGATGTTTGGAATCCTATTATATCAAAGCGCGACGTTTGGAGTCCTATTATAGCAAATTTCTCTGTCTCTCTTGGTGTCGAGATTAGAGATCCTAACACTAGCGCCCACCGTGCTTGCGGCTCGACAAATAATCCACGAGGACCTACCTCTTCGCCCGGTCGCCGGCGGCGCGAGTCGGGCGTGATCCCCGCGCCGCGTTGTCGACGAAACGCCGCCGCGTCGTCGACGAAACGCTGCCGCGCGCTCTCACTCCTCTCCCCGCGACGTCGGGTTCCTGCCAGGGTAACCCATGGAGGTCAAGGCACCTCTAACCCCGCCGTCGCCGACTATACCATCCCCTCCTCCAACATCGACCTCCTCGCCTTCGCCAGCACACTAATTCTGACGCGCCGCCGCGGCCCCCAACGTCGTGGGCCCCCGCCGTCTTGCTCCACCTGCTCCTCACCCACCCATCCCACTCGCCGCGATGGGTACCTGGTTGCCCTGGCGCTCACCTCCGGCAACAGCGCCAGACCGGTCCTCCGCCGCCTCTTCGCGCTCCGCGACGCGCTGCTGCTGCTAGTTGCTGTTGCTCCCCCAAGGCCCCAATCCTGTCCCATCCCTGCTTGCCTTTGTCGGAGCTACAAACTCTAGCCTGCAGGCTGCTGCCAATGCCGCGCTGCCGTCACTACACCCTCCGCATGCCAGATCGATCGATGCTCTCCCTCTCTACTGCCCCAACCTGCCGCCCCTGCCTCCCTTCGACAGCGACAGGACTGCTATCCACCCCCGTCCACAACCTGTTTGATGGAATGCGCCAACAATAAACTGCACAATGATGTCTGGAAGCTACGGCTCCCCCGTGGTCGCCGTCCGTAGCAGCAGTGGCACGAGGCGGAGGGCACTGTGAGAGGAGTAGGAGCGGCTGCAGCTGCTGCATCATTGCCCGTTGCTGCTGGTCGGTCGCTGCAAGGCCAGCGTGTTGATGTTGCTCACCATCGCGTCCACCTCCTGCTCTCACTCAAGATGAAGGCTCGTTATCGCCGTAGTTCGATTTGGCCCCGTGAGGTATGTATTTTGTAACCTAATTGCAGGTGTTGCTTCTCTTGCTCAAGGTATGTGCACTGCCATCCCCTTGCCCTGTCTTGGGTCGTCATACATTGCTTAATTGCGCAACAGGTCGTACTAGCTTCTCATGCCTATTAGTTTTCCTGTGACAGACATCTGAAAATATTGCGTTGCAAACAAGAAAAGCATGTGTTTTATCTAGTTTCCATCTAGAATCTGTTTGCAATTAGATTGGTTGGCACACATTTCTTTGATTCAAAAAATTATTGCTGCGCATGCCTTAAATTGTTGTTTTCCATCTCATCTGTATAAGAGGTCAATTAATCAGAGGACCTTTATAATGTTTTTCTTTGTGCCACTAGAAAGAGTTATCTATCACGTTTACTAGTTACAGTAGCTAGTGAATGTTTTCTGCATAAACAAGTGTAAATTGTGTCAGATTCCGTTTACCAATCATTCTTGTCTAGTATAGTTTTTGATGACCTAACATCGGCAATTGGGTTTTTTATGTTTAGTTCAGTCATCATAAGTCACTGTGATTGTGGCATAACTGCAATGGTTGGCTTGATTTCCATCTCCAACCACGAATTCCTTATTGGTCCATATAATGTGGCAATATGATAATCTGCTGCTAATTTTAACTCCTAATGCCCAATGCTTGTTGAGACAAGTTTGTTTTTAATCTCAATAGTATACTGTGAAGTTGCAAATAGATATTAGACTGCAGGACAGTTTTATTTCATTGAGGTTTTCAGTCCAACAGAAGTTGGCAAATGGTTTATTTGGGAAGTACAATAATCAGCAATTGAAGGCCTTTCGCTGAATGACAAACATTGTTCTTTGAGCGGGTATAACAGTATCAGTTAGGTGCTATGATTCCCTGGTCACCCAGGTTTTTACTTCCTTGTACGTGAATCCTCAGTTATTTGGAGATATTCTTATCTAGTTCATCGGGAATTTCTATTTATTGTTCCACCTAAAATGTGGTGTTGGCTCTGAGATGTTTCAGCTAGCAGTGCAACTACATAGCAGGTATCTATGTGCTTCAAGCTTGATATTTGTCACACTTGGTTTACTGTGAAGCTGCAACCCGGTGTCAAACTGAAGTTCAACTCATGGTTCTTTTTATGGGACATTTTCATGCAACCATATAACCATTTTTGATGAATTCAAGTAGTGGAATGATCTACAAGGCCCTCTTTGGTTCTTCTATGGTAGTCAGTAGCTATCGGCTACCCAGTGATTCTAAGCCTCTTTGTAATCAAGGGTTTCTCAACACTTGTGCCTAAACAATACTTCCAAGTATCGACAATGTCACCCATTGAGTTCCTCAACTGCTGTTAAATGAACCTTGACCCTGCAAGATTAAATTCAGTTGGTCTTTTGTATGAGGCCCAAATGAGTCATTCGACTCAGTTTTTAATCAAGGTAAGCAAATCTGCAGATTTTTGGGATATACACAAGCTCCCCAGTTCTTGTTTGTTAGAACATTAAACTGATCAAATTATAAGGTATCCCCAGTATTTTGTGTTCATCCCCTCCCCTGGCTAAGCGCAGGTATGGACCCACAATAGGAATCTATTTATTTTATCCTTGTTCCTCCTGATGGATGTTATTTAAACCTTGTCTATTTACTGATTTGAGTGTTAGTCAAAACAATAAATCCCTAGAGTTTTTTGTTGCGTGATCATAAGGCTGAGTGTTTTGGTCAAGATTGCTTGATTCAGAGAGTTGTACAATCGCAGTCTGTAGGATGTTCCTTGTGTTCAAATACCTTCGGTTGAATGCAGTTAGTCCTTGTAGAACTCAACCATATGGATGCAGTCGGTTCAGTATAACACAGAATCAGAGTCTGGTAATAGTGCTACTGATCCTTGGCAAATCCATTTTTTTACTATGATCAGGATAGGCTGTAAACTAAGTTAAATGTTGGGCACTGCATTGAGATTTCAGATGGGCACCTTGATTTTATCTAGTTCCTTCCTGTGGGGTTATTCGGCCATGTCTTTCGATATTTCTGTAATGATGGAGGCCTATAGCGACCTACATTTTTACAGATTGTTGATACTGTTTATTAAATTCACCATGCCTCTTAAAGTTTCTTTGTTGCCACATTTTATATTGCTGAAATGGAGTATTGGAAATTTAAAGTTGTTCTTATATGTGAGTTTACTTGATTACTTTACATGCGTTCTACTTTAGTTAACATAACTTTTTGGTATTTTTCAAATGAACTATAATTTTCTCATACTGGTTTTCTTTGACTGAAATGCTTTATATATGTCGGATGATTGCTTAACAGCTAGGAGATTACTAGTTTTCTTGCAAACACCAATTTCTTGCTACTATGCGCAGTGCTTAGGAAATCATGACTTGCTTTGTTAATTTATTGCTTAACCTTTGAATAGTTAGTTGGAAATAGAATTTATTGATTCTGTAGATTGTTATCTTGGTCTATCAGTCTGCTTGTCCTTTGGATTCTAACAGAAATAGCAAAGCAACTCAACTTGTGTTTTCTTTTTTGGTGAAAACTAGTTATTTGAAAGTTCATACAAGCATTTGACCATTGTTGCATGTCAGCTAACTTGTATGCTGGAGCAGCCTTTCGGTTTAAGTTGTAGAGCATGCAAATATCATTCTTGTTTCATCTCCTGATTCTAATGAAGAGCAGAAACATTACCATATCCATGCTACATGGTGAATGGACATGAGTAATTTTAAAATATTTTATGCATATACACTTGTAGATCATTCTTATCCTGATTGCCATATGCTTTGTCTAATCAAATAAAACTGTTTCATGCATTATTTTTTCTATGTTACTTGCATACAGGTAATTCATTTTCCCTGTTGAAAAAATTAGCAAAAATAATAAATTCTGGTATAGATCTGCAACAACATCCTCTTGTATGCCATATATGTTTTTACTGTAAACCAGCAAACTGATATTAGAGTGCAAGTCAATTTGCTTAATTGCATGCTGCAACAGCCTTTGGTGCTCAATTCAATAGAGTTTGGCAAATTGTTTATTTGGGAAATAAAATGATCATCAGTTGAGGTTATTTGGAGATGGTCTCACCTAGTTCACTGGAAATTTTAGCTTGGGTTTATTGAAAATGGTACTTACTACATGTGGACTGGATACAATCTTTGGAACGGTGGATTTCTCGCTGATATTAATGATATAATTGAGCTGAAGTTCATGGACAACCTTATGGCTCTTTGGTTACCGCCTCACGGTTTTTCACTTATTGTTTTATGGTTCTTCGGTTGCCATATTCAATTATTTGGTCTTTCTTGCAGGGTTCGGTGTTTGGTCAAGCGAGTAATCATGTAGTTGGAATAACGGGATTCGATGAAGCATTTCATGTCATCTGTTCACGTGAATATTATCAGCTTGCTCATCTGAAGGGATTTGTTGAAATGCAGCCATAATAGAGGAAAAATAATTCTGTTGGGCCCATTATTGTCATCACATTTTTGGTATCACAACCACTTTGTAAGTATCTCCAAACCATTTCTAAGTTCGAAATCTATATGCTATCTCAATAGTAACCGATCTTTACTACAATATGCCTAGTATATTAAATGTGAGTATAACTAGCATGAATTGAGGTACTTGTTGCAACTCATGTGCTTCATATATACTATTCCAAAAGCCCCAGAGGGGCTAATCATGAAAACACTTTTTTACCCATTAGGAATTCCTCTAACTTGCAACACTTCATTAATGTCAGTATTGCTTTATCTGTATAGGCTAACTTTGTTAATCATGTGTACTCTTGCACTACTCATATATCCAACTAATGAATTTTACTAGCATGTCATTACCATATTCAAACTATGACTCATTTTCAACGCAATGTTTTATACTCCGTGAAACTTAAGTCCAAATCATTAGTCGAAGCAACTGAAAGTTGCGATATCGACTAGAGCATGACGCTCAGGAAGTAAGTCCACAAAAGCTTGAGCATGAGCAAGCTTTTGTCGACTTATCTACTTATTTTGTGTTGTTACTATACCCGGTTGAATGAGACATATGACCTTTGATTGAGACATCTTTCCAAAAATACAAGTTGTTACATCTTTTATATATAAAAATCTCTTTTGTTGCAGGATTTCACCACTGTAAGTATCTCTTCACTTGCTCAAGACTAACCCGTACATGCTAGACCTTTGCGTTTTCCTTTGTAGGTACATTAGTTTTCATCACCTAAGTAAAAAATTAGTGCTGACATGTTCATTTTCATAGTGTCATGATCTTCAAAACATAATATATCATTTAGACATTCTGGACATTTGGATATATCATCATCTATTGAAATCACCACTTTTGGCATTCATCAATCATTGGTCTCTCACTCTAATGGTTCTAAAAAAACAATAGCTCTATCTTGCTCTATCTTCACCTCCGACTTTCATCAAAATACAAGGTAACTACTTCCATGCCCTCCCCTCTAACAATGGATGTCTTTCCGTTGCATAGTAACATTGTTATTACTTTTACTACTCTCGAAATACCTTGATCCAAGCAAACTCTCGCACGAAAATTTAACCACTTTGAAGCTGTTAGTATATGTTTCAAGTGATCATCTTATCCTTCGTATCTTGATTCATATGCCTAATGAAGTTTGTGAATCGGCAAATCTAGGCTCTAGACATATTTATGCATGTTCTACTTATGTGATCTTAAACATTCAAAGCAATACTCTGTCACGTACTTATATGTTTATGAGAATCCATGTTTATGAGATCCAAAAGTGAAAGAATGATTCCATGAGAAGGCTCAGTGATAGCCGAAATCCCAAAGTGAAAGAATGATTCCATGAGAAGGCTTCGTGATAGCCGAAATCCCAAAGTGGAAGAATGATTCCATGAGAAGGCTCCGTTATAGCCTGAGTTCCATCGTGAGAAAGAAAAAGTTCGTGAAAAAGGCTCCATAGCTTGAGTTCCATCGAGAGAAAGAAAAGTTCGTGAAAAATACTCCGTTATAGCCAGAGTTCCATTAAGAGAAAGAAAAGTTCGTGAAAAAGGCTCTGTTATAGCCTGAGTTCCATTGAGAGAAAGAAAAATTCGCGAAACGACTCTGTGATAGCTGAGACTAAAGAAGAGAAAGAAATGTTTCGAGAAAGAGGCTCTTTGATAGCCAAAGGCTCTGTGAAGGCCTAAATCCCACCGTAAAAGGGATTCCCACCGAAAGGCTCGAGACAACAACACGTTGTAGCCTAAATCCCACCGTAAAAGGGATTCCCACCGAAAGGCTCGAGACAACAAGTTGTAGCCTAAATCGCACCGTAAAAGAGATACCCACTGAAAGGACTGAGACAACAAGAAGTTGTGGCATAGATCCTAGAGTGAAGGGATGATTCCATCGAGATCCCAGAGTGAAGGGGTGATTCCATGAAAAGGCATGAGACAACAATAAAACTACCTTATTTTGGAAGGTTGATGACATGATATAACCAACTATGAAATATATCTTGTCCTGGCATGTGCATACATTTCATTCATTTGCATCAAGACATGCATCAAAAGCATTGCATTGCATGAGATTTATCTCAGTTTTACTTTCCAAATTGAGCCAAAAGGAATCAACAAGTTGAGACATGAGTTATCCTTCCATCTCGAGCTAAAGGCAACAACGAGTTGCGATATCAATTTAACTTTTCACTAGAACTTTTCAAGCTACTTGGAGCAAAAAGTGACAAGTTTTAGCATCAACTTTCATTTCGATATACACTTGTTTTTTCCTCTAACCTTGCAGGATTTAAAATTACATAGTGAAAGCAAAAAAGGTTGTGAAATTTAACAACAATCATCAAGTACCATATATTTAACATTACCTATATGATTTGGATCTAAGGATGCTTATGGGAAATAATGATTGGATCATTCTTTGTGCTATATATATACAACCCCTTTCAGGTGAAAGCTATCGGACCAACCTGACCTAAGTTGCAGATTCAACAAGGCTCGACGCTAGAGGGGCTCGACCTGATCATCTTCAACAACTTCGTGTCTTCCGCTGCATGGGCTCAGGGTGCTCAACCCGGCATCATCCTCAACTTCGTCTTCTACTACGCGGCTACCTCGATCACCTCGACTACTTCCACGTCATCATCTACTTAAAGGCCGACTCCACCTCGACTACCTGGACTACTTCGACTACTACACACGAAGTTTCTCTCACGTACACCAGCCAAGAGGGGCTGGGATTGCACTGGAGAACCAGTACATCATCATTGTTTGGTGCTCGTGAGAGAGTTTGAATATATTGCAGCAAGTATCGATGATGAGCACTTTAGCTACATTGACTCTTGAAGCAAAGTGTGAAGCCGCACAAAGAGCGAAGCATGTACAAGGCACTTGGAGGTAGTTACCAGCACTTGAAGGCAAAGTAACTTGGAGTTGGTATATGTAAACCCAAGATGGAGTTTATAGTGAGGCGAACATGAGTAGGTTGCTAAGGGCGTTCCTTGCAACCAGAGTTGGAGTTGTATTTTGGCCTCTTTTAAACTTGAGCAATTATTAGGTCTTCTTGTGCCGACCAAGACCAAATAGTTGAGGGGCTAGTGTTGGGGGTGCGCCTTAGGAGGCCTAAGGCTAGGACCCCCTTATGTGTAAAAGAGGCCAAAAAAGGGGTCTGATTGTGTCATTGTAAAAATTGAGGACCTATTTGTAATTTAAGACTTAATCGGTGGAAATAATATAAAGACCCACCTCCTCCATATACAAAAGAAAAAAGATTGGGACGAGGGGATGTTCTTTTGCTTCACACTTTGTCTCTCTTGGTGCTGGGATCAGAGATCCCAACAGCAAACCAAGTAAGTTCAAAGAAAGCATACGACTCACTTCTCATGGTGCCGCACATAATAAAAATTGGGGATTCCTATTTATCTTTCACAAGATAGATATGAGTTGAGACTTCCAATCTACCAAGACCCATCTCAATGTTATCTTCTCATCTTCTTCGCCAACCCTTGCATTTGATGATGGCCCACTAAAAAATATTGCCAAGATTTAAAAAAAATGTTGTCATTATTTCTTCATAAAATTGGACCAACATTTTCAAAAGATTATTAGACCAACATTTTTCGGAAAAAGTTGGACCAATATTTCTCAGAAAAAGTTGGATGAACATTTTTTGGAAAAAAGTTGGATCAATATTTCTTTGAAACGTTAAGCCAATAGTTCTTTAGAAAAAGGTTGAATCCATTATTGTTTAAAAAAGTTACAAAAACATTTGTTAAGTAAAGATCAAGGCAACATTTTTCGCTGGCTTTAGACCAACATTTGTCGGAAAGTTTTGGACCAATATTTCTCAGAAAAAAGTTGGATCAACATTTTTCGGAAAAAAGTTGGATCAATATTTCATTGAAAAGTTAAGCCAAGAGTTCTTTAGAAAAATGTTGAATCCATTATTTTTTGAAAAAGTTACAAAAACATTTTTTCCCGTAAAGATCGAGCCAACATTTTTTCACTGGCTCTAGACCAACATTTGTCAGAAAAAGTTGAACCAATATTTCTCGGAAGAAAGTTGCATCAATATTTTTTTGGAAAAAAGTTGGATCAATATTCTTTTGAAAAGTTAAGCCAACAGTTCTTTAGAAGAAAGTTGAATCCATTATTTTTTTAAAAAAAGTTACAAAACATTTTTTCAGTAAAGATTGAGCCAACATTTTTTCAATGGCTTGTTCGGCGACTGCGTGTAGTGGCGCTCCAATTGACGACCCGAGAGGGGGGAGTGAATGGTAGTCGATAAAAATTCTTCCCGAAGGTTGAACTCCGCCTATACCCTAAATTCACAATTCCCATACGAGTTTGTCAAGGTTGCGTAGTCACAACGGACCTACCAACCCTAGGAACAAATCCCAACTCAAAGCAACACGGAAGCACAACTCAAGAAGCAAAGGACTTAGCAGCTTTGCGAGGCACCAGACAGACTGTCCACGAGCTCCGGGTGGACCGTCCGTGAGGCTTAGGCGGACCGTCCGCAAAGCACAGGGTGAACCGTCCGAAAATAACCCTCGAATCTCCAGTACTGCACCCCCGAAATTCAGACCGTCCGTGGAGACACTGCGGACCGTCCGTGAGAGAACAGGCCACGCGGACTGTCTGTGGACCCCACGCGAACTGTCCGCCAAACACTCCGCAACCAAAAACACTTGGTGAAATAAATCGAAACGAAAGCGCTCAATAACACACGACGAACACGAAGAACACCAGGTCGGCCATCTCCACGCGGACTGTCCGCGACCTCCCAGCGGACTGTACGCCACACGCGGATAGAGCAACCCGAACCTGAAACCGCAAGCACGAGCTCACCTATCCATCTAGAGATCTCCCAAATTGCTTGAGCTCTTGAGGAAAGATTTGGGGGAGATGTGAAACGTCTTAGGGGATGTTATGCCCCAAAACTTGAGCCCTCAAACGAACTAAATTGTCGGGAATCGAATCGCAACCGACCTCTACCAAAAGCTAGGGTTCTAACCGATCAATCAGAGGTCGAATTTAGAGTTTGAGGGGTCATGATCAAGCACAAAGATGCACGAGGAAACTATCCATGATCCCCACCAAACAAATCCGAACCCAAACACCTCAGAATCGAAGGAACAAGCCACACATGAAAATCCAACGAAAATAGCTCGAAAAAAACACGAAAATTACACGAGCTACAAGAAGGAGATCGACGCAACCATGAAAGCTTCCATACACTCGGAGGTCAGATTCTTTACAAGCTGGTCAAAAGCCAAGAAAAGATTACTTGAGTTAGATAAATCTTGGTCTCCTAAGGCAATGGCAGCGACTCGACACAACCGAGATAAAATGCTCCAGAATTGTCGACTCCTCAAGGTGAGGCAAAAGGGCTCGACACCATCGGCAAAAGAGCACAACTAAAATTCAGGCGAAAAAGAGCTCCCGAATGCATGAATGCAAGCTCCCCCTGAACAAATGCATATCTCCCAATTTTTCTTCCCTTGATGCAAAACTCCCCCTGGAAACATGAATTGGGTACTTTCCTCCAAGAACCCTTTCAAGATGGCACTCTTCACATCCATTTGGTACAATTTAAACCCTTTAGCCACGAAAAGGGCTAGAAGGATCCCAATTGCCTCCAAACAGGCTACAGGAGCAAATGTCTCATCATAGTCTATCCCCTTCTTCTGACTAAAACCTGAGCAACCAACCTCGACTTGTTCCTCACCACCCCACCATTTTCTCCCTCTTTGTTTTTTCACACCCATTTTGTCCCGATAGGTTTGCAATGTGGTGGTGGCTCTACCAACTCCCAAACTTAGTTTCTCTCAAAGTTCTCTAACTCCTCATGCATGACATTCACCCAATTCGGATCAGATAGCGCGTGTCCAATGTCTTTCGGCTCAAAGGTAGCAACAAAAGCTGAATGAGCAAAGTGAGAAGCATTTCTGGACCTCGACCGTGTCGTACGCTCATTGTGTCGCCGATGATTCTTGAGGGCGGATGATCAACTTGAACGCGCCTCGGTGCCTCTCGCCTGGAGACAACCTCCCCCTCAGAAAATGCTTCCACTTGATCTTGTTGGATCGTAGGCGGTGTAGGAGATGGACCATCCTGCACCGTAGTCGTCGTAGTGGAAGTAGAGGGTGCATGCATGGCTGGAGCTTCACCATCATCACCATCATCCTCTCCAGCATCATCTTCCTCATCCTCAAAGATCTTCTTGCCAACTTCGTCGTCACTTGCACACTCAAAGACAGACGAATTGCATGGTTGTCTCGTCGAAGGTAACCTCGCAAGTCTCCATGACTAGGTTAGTATCAAGGTTAAGCACACGAAATGCTCGAGAATGACTAGCATAACCCAAGAAAATCCCATCGGAGGACCTCGACTCAAACTTATCAAGCCTACCTTCTTGAGAATAAAACACTGACAACCAAAAGCCCTGAAAGGTCTCACTCTAAGGTGCTCGCCCGTGCATGAGCTCATAGCATGTCTTCTTCAAGAAGGCCCTGAGAAAAATCATGTTCCGAACATGGCAAGCGGTATTCACCGCCTCCGCCAAATATCTTCTCAGAGTCTTATGCTCATCGAGCATCGTCAGAGCCATCTCACAAAGGGAACGACTTTTCCTCTCCACTACACCATTCTAACAAGCCACATAGGGAGAAGAAAACTAGTGTTCGAGACCCAAATCACGACAAAAGGTTTCGAAACGAGAGTTTTTAAATTCACTGCCATTGTCGCTACCAATAGATCGAACTGCATCTCCATTCCTCTCATTCTTCAACCTCAAGATTAGATCTTGGACAAAACCAAAAGTCTCCTCCTTGTCAGCTAAAAAGAAGACCCAAGCATAGCGAGGATAGTCGTCCACAATCATAAGGACATACCATTTCCCACCCTCCGAGCACACACGAGCTAGACCAACCAAGTCTATATGGAACAGCTCGCATGGCCTCTCTGTCATAACGGATGTCAGAGGCGGGTGAGAGGCGGCGACCATCTTACCATGCCTACATGGAGCACATACCAAGTCCTTTTGGTATTTCAACTTTGGCAATCCTCAGGGGACGTGGGGGTGTTCCACCTAGGAGAGATAGGATGGATTTTGCTAACCCCACGTTTGAGCAAATGGCACGACACTGGTTTGATTCATTTTGTACTAACCCCAGTGCTGAGTCGTTTGCTCCCTCTCGCTCTCATTGTTTATTTTGCAATTGGGAGGCATGGAGGGCTTTTGGTTAATTGACTCCGGTTGCTCTCGACACATGACCGGAGATCGAAGGTGGTTCTCCATCCTCACCCTGGTGATGACCAAGTAGTACATCACTTTTGGGGACAATGGGAAAGGTAGAGTGCTTTCGGTGGGCACGGTGAAGGTGAGTGAGTCCGTGACTCTTCAGCGTGTTTCTCTTGTCAAGTCTTTGTGTTACAATCTTCTCTCTGTTTCCCAGCTTCTTGATGAGGGTTTTGAAGTCCATTTCAAAACGGGTTGTTCTCGTGTCTTGGACTCTCGAGGCGATCTCGTGTGCACGATCGTCCCCGAGGGTCAGATTTTCAGAGCTGATTTTTCACAGTGTGTTGGCTCTTCTCGTTGCTTGGTTGCTGGTGTTTTGGCAGAGCTTTGGAAATGGCATAGGAGACTAGGTCACTTGAGTTTTGACTTGTTGTCACGCTTAAGTGGGCTAGGATTGGTCCGAGGATTGGAGGACTACGTGTACCACGAAGGGGAGACCGTGGCCCGTAGCTCCTCTGGGACCTAAAGCTGCGATCGTTCCCTCCATACTCGTATTGGCCACGAGTGAAGTAACGTCCAGCAAACTCACCACGCCCAAATCCAACACTCCTGCCACATTCTCTGTGTGGTGGCTCGCTTCGAGGCACAAACCCACGCTCCCTCGAGGGTAAATGGTACGCACCATACCCTCACCTCTTGGGAGCAACCTAGGCACACCACGAGAAGGGCGGTACCTGTCCATGTTGGCCATCTCTCTAGACAACCTCCCCTCACGCTTCCTCCTGAAGCAAAACTCAGCAACGTGCCCATCCCTCCCACAATGCTCACAATGGAAGGGTTTTGATTTTGGCTTTGGTTTTGGGCTCTCTTTGGGCTCTGGCTTCTCCTCACTTGGTTTCTCTCCCTTCGTCCCAAAGAACTCATTTCCAAGTCATCGGTATGTGGAGGAAACACATGTGGAGCTGGGATTGTGTCTAGTTGGTTCCTAAGATGGTTTGGCTTAGGAGCATATGTATTTTTGTGGTGGGTTTTTGGTGGTTCTGGGATATCTCCAATCTTCCCCTTATTCTCACCACTTCCCTCACCAACCTTGTTTGCCCCAAGTGCTTTCCCATCCTGGCACTTGCATGTCTCGATCATTATCCTAAGCTGAGGCTCATGACCAGACAACCAACCCATCATCTTTCTCAATTCATCATTCTCATCCTGCAAGCGATCAACATAGTGTGCAAACTCCATATTCTTCACAGCATTTATTTCACAAGTAGAGCATGATGTAGGAATAGGAGAGTTCAGCTGAGCCTCTTGAGAGACCGAAATGGCGAACCAGAGAGGGGGGAGACTGAATGGGAGCCGATAAAAATTCTTCTCGAAGGAGATAGAGGCTCCAACAAGATGAACACGACTTCCAACACACGTCTCCGACTCAACTACTCAAGTTGGCCAAGACCATATAGCCACTGGAGTGCTACTGGTCCTAGGAACCAACACACAGCCTCCCAAACCAAAACTCACAAACATACAAAGCGGAAACTTGCACGACTTGCTGCCTGTGCTAAACCGGTCAGACCGATGGCATGCGCCGGTGAGACCGGTGACACCGGTCAGACTGATGGACAGAGCCGGTCAGGTCGATGGCTACAACATCTGCACAACAAATGTTCCACGAAGCCTCAGTGCCTCCTCTAGGCCCTGGAACAAAAACACCCACAAAACACAACCTGCACGGAAGAAGAACCCTTCACAAAGCCTAGCAAAACAACTCCAAACCGGCCAAGAACTGACCAGCAACAACACAGTCCAAAGACACACGAACCATGCAATTCACCTGAGACAAATCCCACAAAGGGCTCACACCGGTCAGACCGGTCAATAACACCAGTCAGACAGATGATGTCTGGGCAGCTCGGGATGAACAGAGCCCGCGGGTCAACTCCTCCAAATCCAACTCCCGATCTCCCGATTCGCTCCACGGATTTGCACAAGACTTTGAGGATAGAAGGAACACCTCATGGGCACTCCATAGCCACGTTATGGTCTACCAAAACTCGTTGAATCAAGAAGAATCGAAGGATTTCCACCAAAAACACCACTAACCCTAGGACAATGAAAACCCCAAAATTGAGCCCCTTTACTCACGAATTTGGGAGGGGAATCAAAGGGAAAAGAACCACAAAAGATTCATGTATACATCCCCCACCAAATCCCAAAGAGAAAGGTCTCAAAACCGCCTCAAGAAAATCACCAAGAAAAAGCTCCGAAAATCACCAAAAAGGAAAACTGGAAAGAACTCAAACACAAGCCTTGAGGAATCACGCTTAATCATCTATACAAACCATGAAGGTTCATACAAGGTCTAGCTTTCGCCCGATCATCCTACCATCTCACAAGATCTCACCATGAAGCTCTCAAGCTAGTCCTAGAAATTCCAAGGGAAAAAGGAAAAGGAAAATAGCAAAACAAAATGAGCTAGGGTTCCAAGAGATGGCTGCCATCCTCTCACCACTTGGGTTATATGGAGGCAACCGAAAGTCTAAAATACCCTTACTAGCTAACTAGGGGTACATGCCCCTCAAGGGTGAATTCGAAAATCTTTGTCATCGCTCCATCGGACGGATGCCCAGCGACCGCAAACTTGCTTAGCCTCGACGCAAGCCTTGTGATCCTAACGCGTGTCCTCCGCTTCGAAGTCTCCGGACTGCGATGATCAAAGTGGTGCTCCTCACCGGTCAGATCGGTCGGACCCACCGGTCAGACCGGTCTGAAGCTGCTGCACCTTCGTCTTCGGTTCTTCGATCTTGGTTTTGTGGATCAACCAAGGAACCCAGTGGTTTTCTGGTGAACAACCGGAAACCCCACGAACTCGTTGTAGCCTCCGCCAATCACCACTCATGACTCAGCTCCCACGTAGTCCCGGCTCGACCTTGGTTTTGAGGCTCAACCAAGGAACCGTCTATGACATCATATTGCCGTTCTTGCCACCATGTGGCCCGCACTTGACCCCGCTGGGCACTGGGTCCCTTGAACCAAGCCTAATTGTCTTCTCCACACCTGGAGGCCTCACCGGCAACGACCTTTCGCGCTTGTTTTTCATCTGCACCAACACCAGTCAAGCCGCAACCTGCACCTGCAATACTTAGCCAAGAATCAATCCACACAATGTTGTTAATCACTCATCACACTAGGAAGCGACCATCCACCGGTCCTCGAACCACACATGGTCCTCACCTCTAGAGATCTAGCATAAACAAATGAGACATCTAGCTTCTCATGCAAAACAGGACAAGAAGTGCAAGCACCAAGCAAGGAGGGCCTAGATTTCATCTTATACCTCAACCCTAAGCACATCTAGTTCCTCGACCTTGGAGGCATATTTCCCCTTAAGCACAGTCAAATATCAAGGTAAACAGAACAATTGGTGCATTCAGGTTCATTGGTCACAACAGGAGCAGACTTAAGAGAATCTATTTGAGCCCTAGCATCATCAAGCAAAGATTCTAGCTCAACCACCTTCTCCTTAGCCTCTCCAAGCAAAGACTTATACTCCCTCTTCTCCTTGTTGGTATTTCGAAGCACATCATCATGGTTACCAAGAAAATCATTCAATCTAGCATTTTTCACTATCAAGAAGGATGGATCATTGTTTACCTCTTCCTCGGAGTCAGAGCCCGAGTCATCCCTGTTGCTCTTCTTGCTTGCGGAGCTATGTGCCATGTCGCAAAAGCCTTGGGCGGTGAAGCACAGGCCGTTGATGTTCTTGCTTGATCGTTTGCCCTTGTGTCGGTTCTCATCTTCATCACTCGAGCTCGATGAAGAGTAGCAGGAGCTTGAGTCGATGTCGCTTGCATCGGCAACCATCGCCCACTCCTTCTTCTTGTGACCACCACTCTTCCTTGGCCTCCGCTCGGACTTGTTCTTGCCCTTTTAGTTGTCCCTCGAGCGGTGCTTGTAGTCGGTCCTCGGATGGTGCTTGTGCTCGGACTTGACCTCCATGGCTTTCGGGCACTCGGCGATGAAGTGCCCGTGCTTCCCGCACTGGTAGCACATGCCCGAGCTCCTCCGAGTGTTCTTCCGGTTCGTGTACATGTGCTCGAACCACCTGCTCAGTAACGCGAGGTCCTCCTTGCCCAGCACGTCAAACTCCTCATCTATCATGGACACAAGTAAACACAAAGAAAAATGTCTCGGAGACATGTTAGCATTAGTCCTTGATCTAGATACGAGAGCCAGAATATGAGGGCCAGTCGGGTTCTCGATCTTTGCACGCACCCCACGGTCCACCTCAGACGACTTCAGCTTGAAAAACAGCTCGTCCACCGTGAGGGTCTCATACTTCTTCGACTCAAGAATGACCTTGACCTTCTCACACCACACGGTACGATCCAGGGAATGCAAGAGCTTGATAGCCCTGTCATGGTCATCGTACGGGAGCACAGCCACATTAGCCCTCATGTTGTTCACGATCACCATGAACCGCTAGAACATGGCATCAATCGACTCACCGGGGAGATGCGTAAAATTCTTGTACTCTCTCCGGTAGGTCACAAAGAGCCGAGCCTGAACCTGAGCGTTCCCGGCATGAGCATTCTTCAGCTGCTACCAAATCCTGCATACCAAGTCCTCTGTCTGAACCCGATCGAATTCGGATTGACACAGAGCACAGTACAGGTAGTCGGCCGCCTTGTTGTTGGTGTCGAACATGTCCCTTGATCCTGGAGCAAGGAAGTTCACCCGATGAACATAAGTTGTGTTCACCGTGACATCCCTCAGGATTTGACCCTTGCCGCGGAAGAAAGAAGCTATCCGCCTTTGCCACATCAGGTAGTTCGTACCATCAAAGTGTGGAGGACCCGAACCCCATTCCTGGTACGCCATCTTTGGATCTTAGACTGGTTATGTAACACCCCGTGTTTTTGCTCAGTGACAAATTGTGCTAATGACCCACTTAATCACTCCTCTAACTAACCTTGAGGACATTAGGTCAACCCTTGGTCAAAGCCCTAACTCAAAACCCTTTTATCCCCTTTGACCCCTGATGCCATTCTAGAACTTTTGCACATTCTCCAAAATTTCCCAAAACACTTCAAAACCACCCAAAGGGAAAAATGTGCAGAATGTTGAGGCACACAACTTTGCTGTTGAGTGGCATGGCTGGTTTGGAGGGTAAGAGGGTGAAAATGGCAAAACAAGACCCTGGTCTACTGTTCACAGGCGCCGAGATTTGGGTCAAGTTGGCATGGTGTTCCTGCTCGAATTCTTGGACAAAACCCCTACAAGTCTTTGTGAAAGTTGTAGAGGAATGTTTAATCTTCAACTTTGCTTCAGACCCTAAGGTGCAGTTTAGTTTGAAAAATTGGAGTAAAACAATTTTGAAAACCGTTCAGTGAAATGCCAACAGCCCGGGAACGCCAGAGCGCGCCCACGCGCGACGTCACGCACGCGTGCCACGCCGGCCCGGCCGTACGCGTGCCGCGCGCACACGCCGAGGCACCGGCGGACCCGGCGGTCCATGCGCGGCGCGGAATGCCACCGTGGGTGACGACCACGAGCGTTTGGACGGCGCCATGTGGCCAATTTCCACTCGTCCGCGTGCCAACCGCCGCACGCCATTGGCCGCCGCGCCGCCGCACGTCGCAGCGCCTTGCTGCCCACACCACGCGTGCACCGGCGACGTGGTTGACCCCACGACCTTCTAACCGACCTCCCGGCGCCCTTATAAACCCGCCCCCGGTCGCTCCCCCGCGCGCACGCGCGCTTCCACCCGAGCCGCCGCCGTCCGCCATTGGCACCGCCGGTGTGAACCCCACTCCAGACGCCGTCCCCATTCACCCAAGCACCTAGGCTCCCCTCTGTGTCTCACAAAACCTCCCCGAGTCGTTTATTGATCGATCCGAGCCACACCTTCGCCGGAACCCGAGTTCCCGCGGCCGCCGCCAGACCGCCGTCGTCGAGCTCGCCCCTCCGTCGTTTCTCCAAGACCGGTGACCTTCCTAGCGCCTTCTCTGGGTCACATGGAAGCTCCCCGTGCAGCACATGGTTGAGCCCAGGCTTTTCCCTCACCGTCGTCCAGTTTCCCGCGGGCGCGCCGCCGCCGCTCCGCCGCCGCCGCTCGTCGGAGCCTTCCCCGGTCGATCCACCGCCACCAATCGGTCACGGGTGAGTCCTATCGACGATCCCTGTCACATGTTTGCGTGGCCGAGCCCCACCTTGCCGCCGGCGAGCTGGTTCCCGCCGTCGGGCCCGAGGGGGAGGGACCGAGGGTATTTCTGTGAAGAATTCAAAAGTTTTAGGGTTCGCAGTGCAAAAAGATTCTTCCTTGTTTTGTGAATTATTTCCAGCACCTTGAAAAATACATTAAAAATTGTAGAAAAATCCAAAAATAGCAAACCCAATTTTTCTGTGCTCAGTGTAACAAGAACTACAACTTTCTCGAAATGTGTATATAATTTTGAGTTTTAGTTTTTGCTTGAAAAATAGGAATGTGAAATACTTAGATTGGTGTTTCTGCAAAATCCACACATGCTCTTAAGCTGGATTTTGGATATGTTGTGGTAACTAGTATGCCTAGACTGTTTGCTACTGTTTTGAATTAATTTAAAATAATTACACTCCTAATCACTGCATTGCATCCCCCGTGTAGAAGTCCCCGACGGTAGCTATACGCTGGTGCCGGCTGACGAGGACGAGGGAGCGGGAGGAGACGTGCACTACGTGACCGTAGAGCAAGACCCAGGCCAAAGTCCGGAAGTTTGTGTGTCCGCTTGTGCTGACGAAGGCAAGCCCCGGTTTATTCATTAACCCCAGTGTTTCTTTAAAACTTCTGAATTTACTTCTTGTTATTGTATGTGCATTTATGTAACGCCCGCGTTTTTAGCTCTAAATAAATCACCTAATAAATCGTGCGTGTTTTCAAAACTGTCCAGCTGAGCTTAATTACCCCCTTCAAACCCTAGTCACCGCCCCTCCCTCTCACCCCAGCGCGCGTGCCGCGAATCCCGCCGGCACCGCCCGCACTCCGGCCGGCACCCCCCGCGTGCTTTCCGGCGCCGCGGTCGGCCACCGTGCGGGAATCCCGCGCACGCCGCGGTCCCGCCGGCCGGTCCGCCTCGCCATCACCGCCGTCCCGGAAATCGCGCCGACGCCCGGAAATCGAAAAAACCCCGCAAAAACCCTTCCCCCTACTTTTCCTAACAATTTTCCTAATTTTCTAAACTTTTTCCCAATTTCTTTTCCTCTCTTTTCCTATTTTTCTTTTCTTTTCTTTCCTTTTCTTTCTTTTCTTTCCTTTTCCTTCCTTTTTCCCTTTTTCTTCCTTTCTTTCCTTTTTTTCCTCTTTCCTTTCTTCCTTCTCGCTTCCTCCCTTCTCCTGCTCCCTCCCGCGGCCAGGACCGCGCGCCCGCGGCACCCCGCGCCGGCGCGCGCGTTGACCCCTCCCCGCGCCCGACCACGCCCCCCCCGGCCACGCCACCGCGCCTACCCTCGCCGCCCACCTCCGCGCCGCGCCGCGGGCGACCCCACGACGCGACGCGTCGCCGCCGCCCGCCGCCATTACGGCCGCCACCCGACAGGTCAACACCAACGCTGCAAGCCACCACCCACCCCGCGTCGCTGATTGCTGCTGCCAAGGCCGGCCGCCCCTGCACGACGAGTTCCATCCAAACAGCACCACGGTTGACCTCGCCGGCCGCCGCGGCCCACCTCGCCGGAATCGCCGCCAAGGTCGCCGGGAAGATTTTTTCCCCGGAACCGACCTTCAGGGCCTATAAAAGGCCGGTACCGCCCCCCTCGCCGCCCCACACCGCACCAAGCAAGCTTGCTCTACACCCACCGACCACCATTTGCGCCGCCCCAAGCACCACCACCACCGGTCCGCCGCCGCCAGTGGAGCTCTCTCCTCGCGCCGCCTCGGTCCAAGGTGAGCACGGGGATGAGATCCCCTCGTTCCCCTCTCTGTGTTGCCCCATTCCCCGGCCGCCGCCGTGGCCAGGACCGCCGCGCCCCCCCCCTCCGACCGGCCGCCACCGCTCAGCCTCATCCCCCTCTCTGTTCTGACTCAAGCCAGGGGAGGAAGAAGGCCTTTAGGACAAAAACCCCCTGCCTCCTTTCTTTTCCCCAAAAGCCCCTGCCCCTATTCTCTCTCTCTCTCTTTCCTCTTTTCAAATAGCCCCTAGGTTAATAATTAATTATAGATTAAATATTGTCAAGCCCTAAATAATTTACAACCAGGCCCTAACCAAGTTTATGTTATCATAATCACCCCCTTTCTCCATTAATAGAAATTACTAATAGGTCCTTAGCCCCTATAACCTCTCTTTAACCCAACATTCCGTGCATGATTTTATTCCTGAATACTTCCAAATTCCACCACGCCTTCCCCAGTAATATCCCCGCCGAACCATACACCAAGCCCCCTAGGGCTTATATATTCCCCTCTCCATTTACTTTCCCCTCCTCGAGCTCGGCTGGTAATATGTGTGCTTATAATGACTGCTTTCTTGCTTGTGTGTGTGCTATAGCCGACGGAGTAGACGAAGGAAGGAACCTCGAGCCGGAGATCGGAGCCGACTACTGCGAGCAGGAGCCCGAGATCCCGAACGCCGAGCCGGCACTCCCCGAAGACTTCGAAGATGGCAAGTTCAATCTCACCCTTTGATGCATGCTTCTGTCCTAGTTTTATAAATACACCCTATACCTGTTTTATAAATTGCATATTGTTTTACTGCAAAACATGGTAGGATAGCCACCCTTGATTGCTATGATTGAACCTTGTTTTGGCCTAAATGAGTGCTTTAAAAATGTGAGTGCTTTAAAAATGGAAATGGGATATGTTTGAAAAATGAGTAAAGAACTGGGTAGACGAGATGGACGTGTGTGTCAGGAGTATGGGTGAGCTCGTACCTGTGTGGTTGAGCGTGGTGGGAGTTGTCCATCTTGTCGGTTAAGGACCGGGTTGCGTGACATCTCACCTGACCCAAATCATCGTACAACCACTCGACCGTTGTATGTGGCGACGGCTTAGCATAAACCCCACTAGTTAATCTACTTGCCATCTGGTGTGCGGGTGAGCGGCGGGAGACCAAGGAGTAGGGGTACGCTCTGTGTGAGGTACGCCCTGGTTATGTGGGATAACGCCTTGGTTGCTTCCGTGGTGGCTCGTAGCGTTAGCTAAGGTGGGTAATGGCTTTGATAGTATCCGTACCGGCACCGAGGTGTCCGTGTGACGGTACCCTACTTGTGGGTAAAGATGTACAACCTCTGCAGAGTGTCAAACCTATTCGAATAGCCGTGTCCACGGTATTGGACGAGTCACGGTGTGGTCACAAAAACTAGTGTTTGGGATGGGATGTTTTCTGAGTGAGTTGTTTTCCGGGTGAAGTGTGTGGCTGTGTGCCTGGGCTACGACGGACGGGAAGTCCGGTAGTTCCGCAGTGGTTTTCCTAAAAAAATTGAGTCACCTTGGTTATGAAAGTGATTTGCGAAAACCTTTTTGAAATGAACCCCTGCATGAGTGAGTTTGCAAAATAAACCTTAACCTGATCCTTCTTATACTTTATGCATGATTCTGCTTATAAGCCCCTCCGTGGGTGGGGTTGGATTTGCTGAGTACGTATGTGCTCACCCTTGTTGAGGATCCCGATTACATTCCCGAAGACGTCGAGTAGGTCGTTGCCCTACACCCAACCGTGCCTGTGTACCCAGGGCCTCCACAGAAAGCTTCCATGGTGTGGTACTCTGATGAGGCTATGGAAGCCTTTGCTATCGTAGTGTGGTCGTTAGCGTTTGTGTTGTTCCTTGTAGTGTTGGCACTTCCGTGCCCTCTGTGTCGCCGTGATGTAAAAGACTGATCCACCTGTTGTAATAAATGTGTTGCCAGCCTCCTGGGACTGGTATTTGTGTCACATTTAGTCACCTCTAATGAGGGGACGCTTCAATTTACGTCCAGGAGTAGAAATGAAACCCTAGTTGCATGATCCATAAGAACTGATGATCTTTTACTAGCATGTTAGGTCGCTAGTTGCTATGCTTAAGGATCCGGTACAAGTCGAGTGATGTTCGTCACTCGCGAGAATAGGATCTTCTTTATGGAATCACCATATGAATTAATGAATTGCTCATGTGGTAAGAGCATGGGATTTGGGCTCCGGTCCAATGTCTTCATGGGCTAAGTGTTTGAAAGTACTAAACACTTGCCGGAAATGGGTACGGTAAGCCTAGTACCTAAATGAGGAGGTACGGGGTTTTACTATCGCTACTCTTAGGGTTGCGGCCCCGGGCTCGCCACCCGAGTGCATGCGTGAGGCTGGGTGACCTTAGTGGCGTAACCTAGATAAACCTTGTACATAAGACTGTGAGCTATTGTCCCCAAACCGAAAAATGACGGGAACCGCCTGGTTGGTGAAATCTTAGTGAGGGCACCTCCCGTGTGTTTAGGTCCACCTTGCAAGGTTATGAATCAATCGATTGTCGGCCTCTCACCGTCATCTAAGACTACTTACCCGACTGGCCATGATATCCCTTTATGATGGAACTTTGTGAAGATTATTACTTTGATTAATTGTTTGTACAACTTTGGTTGTAATAGTTGCTTATCTAGTAATGATTACTTCAACTAGAACATGAGCTAAAATATGGGAAGTAAGGATTCACTACTTAGCAGCTTTTTGGCAAACAAACCCACTAGCCAAAAGCCTTGCATGACTAGAGGTAAAGTCTTTTCTTTTAGACGGGTAAGTCTTGCTGAGTATTAGTATACTCAGCCTTGCTTTATAAATGTTGTTCCAGGTAATGCATCTGATGTGTGGCCCGGAGAACTTCCACCCAGCTGGGAGCTGGAATGGGTGGATGACGAAGAGTGATTGCATCATAGACAGGCCTCCTATGATGTGATCGTATCGTTTAGTTATCTTCCGCTGTTATCAATAAACTCTGAACTATTTACTTCATGTCAAAGAACCATGTTTGTAATAATGAACCCTACGGGGATTTGACGTTAATTTGTAAGGCACTCTGGACTCTCCTTCGTGGGAGTTTTAATGCATACGTTCGATCCTCTCTGTGTTTCCAAGTGATTTAACGGGTGTAAACCCGGCAATACTCAACGAGATACTTCTTTATTATCGCTTAATGACCAAATGGAGTGGTCTAGGCGATAGTACGGAATTATCTCGGGTGGGGTTGTCACAGCTGGTATCAGAGCGACCGAATGCACCGAGTGATTAGATTAATATTAATCACATGACTTACAATAAAACTTGCCAAGATTGATTGAATTTCGAATGAATTTCGAAAATCCGTTGGATCGTTAAGGAATGATCTAGATCGAGAGGCCCTAGAGGGAATTTTTGTGTTCTTTAAGGTGGCATAAGAATCTATGGTTTATTTTGCTAACTTCCAGCACTTTACTTTATGTCAGACTTACTTTATTGCACAACCAAACTAGATGAGCCACGTGTTTAATAAGTGTGCTGTTCCGCATCACGGGAATTGTGAGGGTTGATAGAGTGATCCATTCCATGGATCCCATCTTCGCGTCTAGATACGAGTTGTGGTGTCGCCACGTGTTTCATGTGTGTGCATTCCGCATGTCGATCATGCGAGGCAAGGATACACTCCATTCAAACGGAGGGTTTCCGAGGTTGGACGCTGTCCATGCAGCGGCTTGACGCATGGATACCGTTTCTATAAGTGAACGGTACTGTATGTGGACGCTTTCGTGACGTGCTGGCACGAAAGGTTCGTTTTCTGCAGGTACACTATGTTCGTAAATCGTTAAGTGCGAATCGAATAGCTCCGACTAGTTATTATAAGGAGAGCCGATTATAAGCTTGCCACCGGCACTAACTACGTCTTTTGGATCTAGTTGGAAGGTCGTTTAAGGTGTGTGCATGCATGATTAAAATCTTGGTGAACCTAAAATTTACCCTTAATTGCTTGAATAATTTTTCTAGGGTGAATTGCTTGATCTTAGGTAAGGTTTTTCCTCTCTTTTGAATTTAGGAAGTTTCTGGCAGATTCTGTCTCTGTCATTTCTCAATTTTTATAGCCAAATCAGTAGAGAATCTGACTATACATCCTTTAGGAAAGTTGTTTCTTATCAAGTTGAGCATCCAATGTGAATTTTCCAGGATTTGAGGAATTTTCTGTAGAAAGTTATGCTCAGTTTAGTGAGTCCCTGTTCTGCTGTTTTTCAGAACAGACCCCTTCTGCAAAAGAGATTTTTCGAGCTTGTTCCAATCCAATCTAGATCTACATTTGAATACAAAAGTGTGCATAATCATGTCAATTAAGTTGCTGTGAAAAATTGGAAATTTTTGGGACCCTGGTTTTTATGTTATGAATTTTTGTTCATACCTGCCAGATTTTGCCCTATTGCTCGTTGATGTCGATTGATATCTAACGTGTAGTTCCTAATTTTTGTACAGATGGCGCAGCCACCGATCTACGAGATCGATGCGGACGGTACGATTCGTACCGATGCCCTTCGCTGGGAGGGTTTTCCCCGTATTTTGTGGGAGACTCTCAGTGAGGTGGGCTACGTTACGCCGCCGCTATAGAGGTGGTCTCTTTTTGGGACCAGGGTGTTCCCTACGCCCGCACGACCGCTACGGTGCTTCCTCACCCCGAGCACCCGGAGTGGGCCGACTTGAGCATGGTGTTCTTTGCTCACCGCGGTGTTGAGTCGGTTGAGTCCACGGCCATGCAGATTCTTCACACCTTCTGTGAGCAGCACCCGGACGAGGTGATGCTTACTGCGCTGGGTTTGTTCCCGGCCATGGACCCACTCGACCCAGCTTGGCGTGAGCGTCTCTCGCTCACCGACGTGTTACTCACGGCAGACCCTCCAGCGGTTGTTGTGCGCCAGCTTCTGAGAGCAAGTGACGTACCAAAGACAGCCTTTTCCACCAGATACGGTCTCTATGAATTCCTAGTGATGTCTTTTGGTCTCACCAATGCACCTGCGTATTTCATGTACCTTATGAACTCAGTCTTCATGAACGAACTGGACAAGTTCGTAGGGGTCTTCATTGATGATATTCTCATATATTCCAAAAGCGAAGCCGAGCATGCGAAGCATCTTCATATTGTCTTGCAGCGGTTGAGAGATCACAAACTCTATGCCAAATTCTCTAAATGTGAATTCTGGCTGGATAGTGTGAAATTGTCAACATTTTTTAAAAAGTTGGACCAACATTAATTTGTCCGAAAAAGTTGGACCAACCTTTTCTGAAAAATTTGGAGCAACATTTCTTCGAAAGAGTAGAGTCACTAAATCCAATATTTTTAAAAAAATTTGCAAAAACATTTTTTAAAAGGAAAGGTAGAGCCGACATTTTTTTCGATGGGCTTCTACAGCTCCGGCCGCCACTCCACATCGACGCTCCGACGTGTTGGGCTAGAGCGGCAGCGGTGGCGCGGGCCTAGTACGTTGGACGGCTCACGCAGGGAAATAAGTATACTTTCCTAATAAATCTTTTTAGTGATACAAATGTTGATATTATTTTCTATATATTCTTGGTCAAATTTAAAAATGGTTGATTCCCCAGAAGCGTGATGTGTACTTATTTTGGGAGGAAGAGAGAAGATGGACATGATTTTCTATATAAATTGGCTTCGCAAATTTTAGCCCACTAGAGAACTTGGCCATAGTCGAAAGAACCACACAGTCGACATGTTACGGCATTGTTTAGTGCCAGATCGTCCACCGAACCCAGAGCACAGCAACTAATAAGCGAAGACCTTGATGATCTCTTCACCGCGCACCAGACCCACCCGTCAGGTTGCGTGATGACAAAAAGGTGGAACTGTGTCGTTATCTTCTAATCTATACTATAAGGAGCGAAGACAATTGAAGATTTTCCTCACCTAAATCGGGTCCACCGTACCCCTTACGACGGACCGACTCGTCATATGTTTTTGGAAGTGGATATGGTGGAAGGACTATAAAGTACCAAAAAATTGCAATATGGAGAGCGTTTCTGCCAAAATCATAATTATTTTCTCACCACGCATGTTCCTTACCCACCCTTGTACCCACTTGTGGACCCACGCACGAATCGCATGCGTTTGCTTCCTAGGGAAAATAGGAGTCGGATTGAGTTATTCTAAAAAAAGAGCTGTATTGAGTTCAGCAAGTCACCGTGTAACTGGCGGTCCAACATCTGGTGTCCAAACATGATCTAACGGTAGGCACGAGATTTAGCACTCTGCACAAGCGAGGGGGATTTGGGGCTCGCCGCCGACGCCTCGAGGAACTGGACAGCCTCATCGAGCAGCTCGACGCAGCCCTCATGCTCGACCGTGGCAACGACAAAGTGGAGGTGGAATTTTGCATGGGAAAGTATGGCTTGATGGTCGGCGGCGCAATGAGCACGACGAAGCTGCAGCTTACTTGTCGCAGAAAGCGTGTCGTGCTCTACAGCTGGTTTCATCCTTCTCCTCCAGCAACGGACCGGCGACGTACGCCGAGAGCAGAATCCGGACGGGTTCGAGGAGCGCGTTAAAGCAACGGCGGGCAGCAGGGGCATGGACGCAGGGTGAACGCGAATCGAAGTTCCGCGTGGTTGTCGGGGCCTCGCGGCGGCATCGAGCAAGATCCGGCCGGCGAGCGACTCTGTACTTGTCTTCTTCGGCTTGCTCGCTGCGGCAAGCCCCCGACGCATTCCTCTTTCTCCATCAGAGCCATCCCGTCGTGGGAGGTCAGCCATTCACCTGTGGGGCGGTTCGCTAGACAACGTCAACTGGGCCAGGGGCAGCCTCGGCGCCACTGCGGCTGGTTTCATCCTTCTTCTCCAGCAACGGACCGGCGACGTACACCGGAGAGCAGAATCTAGACGGATTCGAGGAGCGCATTAAAGCGACGGCGGGCAGCAGGGGCAACGACGCTGGGTGAACGCGAATCGAAGTTCCGCGTGGTTGTCGGGGCCTGGCGGCGGCATTGAGCAAGATCTGGCCAGCGAGCGACTCTGTACTTGTCTTCTTCGGCTTGCTGGCCACGGCTAGCCCCGACGCATTCCTCTTTCTCCATCAGAGCCATCCCGCAATGGGAGGTCAGCCATTCACCTATGGGGCGGTTCGCTCGACAGCGTCAACTGGGCCATGGGCAGCCTCAGCGCCGCCGCGGCCATCCTGCGCGCTAGGCGAGAACAGGGAGGGTCGGCCGGAGCAGTGGTGCGGTAAGGATCTGCCAGTGGTGGTGCGGGCGCGGGGAGGCGCGGCCCGCTGCTCTCTTCCTCCCTCTCCACGGTGCTGCGAGGAGGGTTTGTCGCCACCATCACCACTGAGCTCCGGTGGTGAGGACGACCGAGAGAAGTAGGGGTGTGGGGGAGGAGGGGCGAACGCCAGCCGTGGGAGAGGAGGCGTCGCGGTTATGGCTGGGAGGGGGCAGCCGTGAAGGGCGGCGCGCGCCGGCGCGGCGCGCCGCGGGAGAAAGATGAGTGCGCACCATGCCGCCCTGTCCATACACATCCCGTAATTTCTCCGAATAAATAAATGACAATCTTGTTTGTTTCGTTGGATCAGGTTTGGAGGGTGGATACGTGGGCGTAGTCATGCTCACTAAATCCTCCTTCGAAAAAATAACGCTACCTCCGTCTGGCCTGCCACGCGAACGAGTACAGGCGAGCGGAAGCGGCCAAGCGGGCCCTTCCGGCCGGCAGCGTCGGACCTTCGCGATGCCCCGGTCTGCCAGCTCGCGTGCGTGCCTCCCCGAACCACCGCGCCGTGCGTGCGTGATCCATGGCCAGCGACCGTGCGTGCCTGCTCATGGGTGACTGCATGTGCTGATGTTCCTGCTCCCATCGGCGGTGCCCTCCATGGTTCATGTTGCGATTGTTGCCTCGATTTGGTTCGTCCCACACACAGATTCGTGATGATACGTAGTCAAATAGGTTCAAAAGATATCAACAGATTCTTGATGGCAAGCGATTGAGTTGGGATTGACCTTGGATAACGAATTTCACCTGAGACTGGAATTGTGGTCGGCAGTTTTGACAGGAAGTAAACCTAAAGGGGAAGCGGTAGAACAGGAAATGCATCACCTTCAATTTTTTCACCGTCGCACACCACCTCCCGATCTACGATCACCGTCGCACGCCTCATGTGCTAGGTAGGCTAACATCATCGTGCTCACTACCTCCACCTGCTGTTACTATTACACCTGAGGTATGAGTTACTTCACAAGTGTCCTTTATATATCCGGCCGTGGTGGTGTTGGTGCTGGTGCCGGCAAGGTTCCGTTTTCTGGATACGGCCGTGGGTGGTGGTGGTGGTGGTGGTGGTGCCGACGGTGGTGACCTGGTGATGGTGGTGGTGGCGGTGGTGTTGGTGCTGGTCATGGTGGCGGCGGTGATGACCTGGTGGTGGTGGCAGTGGCGATGATGGCGGCCGCGGAGGTCCGGTGGCGGAGGACCACAGTGCCCTACTGGTAGATTTGGTCTTTTTTTATTTTTCTCAAAATTCTTTGCCAAGAGCCATCGTAGTTGATGGCATACGTGTGTCGTGGGTCGGGGGTCGTGGTAGTGGTGAGCTTAGAGGGTGGCCGGGGAGGCGTCTGACCAGACGGAGGAGCATGGGGTGTGAACAGCGACGGTGCTGACGGTTGGGTGGTGGAGGATGTCTGGTGTTCGGTGTCATCAGCGGGGCGAGGCAGTGTAGTGGTTGGAAGGGCGAGGATGGCTAGGGGCCGCAAAGGGAGCAGATAGACGGCACGACGTCAAGGTCGTCGTTGACCATTGGCGGAGCTGGAGGGCGACATTGGTGTGTGGGAGAGGAAGAAGGCATGGACGTTCACTGAAGACATTGTTGATGACGACGATGTTGAGGTCTCTGTGCATCTCAATAGAGGGGGGAGGGGAGGGGAAGAAATTGGGTGGCCCTCGCCCACATCAGGTGACGCTGGCCGGCGGATGGTGGCGGCGAGGATGATTTGGTGGAGAGGTCGTCGCACATGGAGTCCGTCATGCTATTTATTTTTACTTCTTCATATTTTCCCATGCAGCGAAGCGGATAAAGCTCGTGTGGGGCTCAGGTCAATATCAGGAGAGACCCATCTACATAATTGTGTTGTACCTATTTTTAATTTGGTTGCTAAATTTTTATATACCACGTGCGTGTCGCACGTGCATCTATACTAGTTTTTTTAAATATATATATTATATGGATATAAGGAGTGAAAACAATCGAAAACCTTTCTCACCCAATTCGGGTCCGTCTTATGTAACATCCCTAATGTTTACTTGTGCTAATGACATTAATTACATGAATTAATCAAGGTTAATTACCTTCTAAGCATGTTTGACATGATTGGACACACTTTTGCACAAAAGACCCCGGTCAACATCTCAAACCATGGTCAAACCCTAGATCTACTTTAAAGGCTGAAATGGTTTTCTTGCGCGTTCTCCAAATTTCACTATAGAAGTTCAAAATCTGCCAATACGAAAGTTGTTCGTTATTTCCGGGAACACATTTTTCGTAATTGGCGGACATTCCAATTTTGAGCGCAAATGGGCCAAAAATCGAGTTTACTGCGCTGTGAACAGTAAACTGAGCCGTGGAAAATCTGCAACTTCGGTTGGCGTTCCTGGGCAAACCATTGATCAAAACATATGTCACCCTTCGGGAAAGTTGTAGATCTACAGCTCCTCTACAACTTTGCTTTTGGGAGATTTTTCACTTAGTTGACGATTTTTGGAGTTTTGCAATTTCGAAAAGGGCTAAACGGAGTACATTTGAGCTGGGCGTCGTGTCCTCGCGCTCTAGAGCGCCGCGCGCGCCTCTGTCCGCCGGCCGTCCACGTGGCGAGGACAGGCCGGTCCGGCGTACGGACGGCCTCGGCGGCTTCGCGGTGGACCGCGCGCCGTGGGCCCTCCGCCCGGTGGTCTCCCCGTGCGCCGCGTCCACCCGCATGCCGCGCGGCCGCAAGGCCACGCGCCCGCCCGCGCGAGCGCCGCGCGGCCGCGCGCACGAACCGGCCACCGGCCGCGACCCGCCTACGCCTCGCCTCGAGCTCGTCGCGCACGTCGTTTTTCATGTTGAGCACATCCCAAACCGCGCGCCCCCCGTGCTCCTAAGCCGCCGCCGCCGTTCGTCCTTCTGCGCCGCCGCCGTTCCTCGCCCCGCGTCAATTCCGCGGCGGCTAGACCTTCCTCCTCCCTTCCCTAGCCGCCCCCGCACCTCCCGCACGCGCCGCGGCCGCGCCCTCGGGGGACCGGCCGGCGCACCGCCGCGCCCGGGCGGACGCCGCCCGCGCGCGCGCGGCGGACGCCCGCCGGCGCCGCCTCCGGCCGGGCCGCGCCCACGCGCCCCGGCGGGCCGGGGCGGCTGCGCGGTGCGGCCGGGCGCTCGCCGGGCCCCTCCGCCCCTCCTCCGGCCGCCGGCGGCGAGCCCGCGCCGGCAAGGGGCTGCAAGGGCCACATTGCGAAAGGGAAATTAATCGCGAGGAGATTTTCGTAAAATTCCAGGGACCCGTTCGTAAAGGTGAAAGTTAGGGATTCGGCAGTACCTTCGAAAAATCATTAAAAATCGTAGATAAATCAGAAAAATGCAAAACCAATTTTGTTGGGTTCGTGGTGAAGAAATCTACCTTTTCTAGAAAGCATGTATAGGGGTTTTCTGCACAGTTTTGGAATTAAAAATTCAAACTCAGTTTGGAGTGTTTTTAGTGTGATTTAAAAACTACACATGCTATGAACTTGAATTTTGGATATGTTGTTCTTTATATCATGTCTAGATCTGTAGCAAAGATTTGCATGGTTTTGATGTATATATTTTCAGTTATGATTTATTTAAGCTTTATGCTAGAATAAGTTTGATGCTTTTTATAGCACCTTTAATGAGCTTTTCTTTGAGCACCAGTGCACCCTAGGGCTTTGCCTTGATGATTAGTACCCCTGGTGTGATGGATGTGATTTTAGGTAATTGTTTGCTTGGTGTTTTGGATCTAACCTTGTGTAGGAGCTTAAATTCAAAATCTGAAAAATAAATTGATTTTGCAACCATGCCTTGGTCAGAACCTCCTCTTTGGCATACTTGACCTGTAGGATAAAGTTGAGATCAAAAAGTTTATTAAATCTTTTTATATGAATTAATGTTGATTTACTAGGCTGCGATTTGTCTTTTTCGTATAAATTAATTTATAAATGATCTTAGGCCAAATTTTGGTGTGCAAGCTAACTAAGCATATGTTGCTGTGTACAAAAGATTAGGTTCATTGGAAGTGTTCTTGATTTAATTTTGATTTATGGTTGAAAGGCTTGTTTTAAATAATTAAAGAAAGAAATGGAAATTAAATGTGGTAAATGATAAAATCATGTTTGGTTCTGTTTTTAATATTTATTCGCAACCCCCTTGCTGTTTGGTGAAGTTAAATAACTTGAATTGCTTAGATGTGCACACAATCACCATCAAGATTAACTTTAATCTACTGCATGTGCATGTAAACGTGTAGATCTCCCCGACGGTACGTACACACTCGCCCGGGAGGGAGACGGGATCGTTGATGGTGAGCCGAACTAGCTTGGTGTGCAGCAAGACCTGGACCAAAGTCCAGAAGAGCCAAAGGCTAGTTTAGGATCTGAGTCTGAGGAAGGCAAGCACCGGTTTCATCTAACCCATGTTTTTAAATATAAATCATGTCCTTTACTTTTCATTACTTTATGCTTTACTTTGTGCATTTAAGTTTCAGGAGTTGTTTTGAAACCTAGTTGCATGATCCTTAGGACTCCTATGCTCTTTTACTAGTATGTTAGGAACGCTAGTGCCATGCTCCGGATCACGGTAGAAGTCGAGTAATGACTCATTGCTCGCGAGATATAGGATGCTTATGTTGGAATCATAAGTTGGTTAAATTGACTCGCTCATGTGGTAAGAGCAATGGGTTCGGTCTCGACCGAGTAGCATGGTGCTGGTCCTAAGCTATTGAACGTACCAAGTACTTGCCGGGAATGGGACCGGTAAGCCTAGTACCTTCTGAACCGGGGCGGGATCTTTCTAGCTACCCGCTTGGGATGTGTCTCCGGGCTAGCTACCCGTGGTATAGTGTGTGAGACCGGACTGGTCGGGTTAGACCCTCCGGATAACCATGTACCAGAGTTTGTAGCGTCTGATCCCAAACTGTGGGATGTTGGGAACCGCCTGGTCGGGGTAGACCCTGCATTTGCTTTTATTTGAATTTTTGGGGTCTACTTCCTCCGTGTATCTTGGGTTTACCTTGCAAGGATATAAATCGATCGATCGTCGGTCACTCGCCGTTATCTGAGTCGGCTTGACCACTGGCTACCCCATGTTTATTTATGGAACAGTTCGGATTAATATTGTTACCTGTTTAATATTGTTTGCACAACATACTTGTTTAGTACAGGTGCTCACCTAGACTGATTAACATACTAGAACTTGCACTGATTAACATACTAGAACTTGCGCTAAAATCTGAAAATAAGGATCAACTCTTAGTTGCTTTTGGCAAAAACAAACCCACAAGCCAAAAAGCCTTGCATGTCTAGTATTGCTTTATTTTTGTCGGGTAAGTCTTGCTGAGTATTAGTACTCAGCCTTGCTTAATTTGTTGTTTTCAGGTAATCCTCTCTCGGCTCGGTGTCATCCCAGAGGGATGGGAGGTTGAATGGGAGAACGATGAGGATGAGTGATATGCATGGATGGCCTCCTATGTGTATCACGCGTTAGTTTATATTCCGCTGTTTAAACTCTGAACCATGTTTACTTTTATGTACTAAAAACCTGGTTTGTAATAATGTTGAACCTATGAAACTTGTTATGTAATGTAATGTTGTACTCTGGTCCCGCCTTCGTGTGGGCTTAGCGCATATCAACGATCCTGTTGTATGTGATTTACTGGGCTTTACCCGGCGGAAGCGACAGAATAGTTCTTTATTATTGCTTAATGGCCATGTGGACCGGCTTAGGCGATAATACAGAACTATTTTGGGCGGTTCTGTCACAGCTGGTACCAGAGCGATGATATGCACCAGAGTAATTAAAATACCTTAACCAACTTGCTTTTGGAATAAAAGTTGCCAAGATTAATAATCTTGCTAAATGAGTAGGACGTTAAGGTCTAATCTAGTCCGAGAGGCCCTAGAGGGAATTTTTGGGTTCTTTCAGGTGGCTAGTATTCTATGGTGTATTTAGTCTGACTTCCAGCACATTTATTCCTATCAAAACTTACTTTCATGCACAACCATACTAGTTCATCACGTTTTGCCATACGTGTTGGTACCACAGGGAAGTCCTTTGAGGGACTAGTGGGACCTATTCCAATGGGTGCCACGTCGCGTCTGCGTCTCATCACGTTTTGCCATACGTGGTGGTACCACAGGGAAGTCCTGTGAGGGACTAGTGAGACCTATTCCAATGGGTGTCACGTCGCGTCTGAGTCTCGTCACGTTTTGCCATACGTGATGGTACCACGGGAAAGTCCGTGAGGGATGAGTGAGGCCTATTCCAATGGGCACTCACGTCGCGTCAGAGTCTTAAATAGGACGCTGTCCATGCAGCGGCTTTACGCATGGATACCGTTTCTATAAGCGAACGGTAATGAATGTGGACGCTTTTGTGAGTGCTGGCACAAAAGGTCTTGAATATCCGTGATTTTCTGCGGTACACTAACCACGGTTGTTAGGCATGGTAATTAAGAAACGAATAGCTTCCGACTAGTT
Source organism: Cenchrus americanus (assembly GCA_947561735.1). NCBI lineage: Eukaryota > Viridiplantae > Streptophyta > Magnoliopsida > Poales > Poaceae > Cenchrus > Cenchrus americanus. Next base: position 199,846,465 of record OX387242.1, read on the forward strand.
ATTATAGGGAGAGACGTTTATATATGCCTGCCACCGGCACTAACTTCGTTTTTAAGCTTAAAAGCTTTGTGAGGAAGTTTAGGACGCTTTTTGCATCATGTAAAAGCTATCAAACCAAAACTGAAGTCAATTCATGTGTTGCTTGGTCTCTATTTAATGTATGTTTCGTAAGGACCAATCTTGCTAGTGTGATTGCTTTGATCAGGTGTTAAGCAAAAATTGTAACTAGATGCTGTTCAAATTTTCTAAGGTTTATCTAGAAAATTTCTGTCTAGGTGCTCTTTAGGGAAATTGTTCATCACCTAGTTAAGTTTGCTCCCTGAATTTCTCATGATTTTAGGAGGTTTAAAACTGAAGTTAGGATCAAAATGACTAGCCTAGGTCTTGCTGAAATGCTGTCAAAATTCTGAGTTAGGCTGAAAACTCGAATCTTTACTTATAGTTCCAAACAGAATTTGACCTGAGAATCTACATCAAAAGTGTTCATTATCTAGCATAGATCATGCTGTAAAAATTTCATGGTAATTGGGTACTCATGTATTGAGTTATGGTCTTTTTAGTGAAGTTCTGCCCTGCTGAAATTCTGGGCAACAGCACTCTGAAAATGAACATTTTTCACCCTTTTCCAATCTGAATTAGTTCGACCTTTGAATACCAAAAATGTGAGTTATAACATTGTCGAGTTGCTCACAAAAATTTGGAATTTATGGGGCACTGGTTTTGCAGTTATGAATTTTTGTTCAGAACTGCCAGTTTTGCCATATTGCATGTTAAACTCATATTTTTGGGTTCTAACATGTGTTTGTAATTATTTTACAGATGGCTGGCCCTGGGTTTGTTGCGGTGGGTGCTGATGGCACGTTTGCCACCACTGGCTTGCGGTGGGAGGGCTTCACACGCATTGCGTGGAGAGCCTTGAGTGCTGTCGGCTACACCACCCCTCCCTTCTACGAGGGGGTGGAGTACGAGGAGTGGGGCGTACCGAGCTGCAGTTCGAGTGATCGTGCTCCCCCACCCGGCCACCCCGAGTGGGCAGACTTGAGCATGGAGCTCCTCTCGTTTCCGCGCCGTCGAGGCGGTGGAGTCGGCGGCCTTGATGGTGCTCCACGCTCTTTCCACCCACGAAGCCGCGGGAGATGCTTCGGACACCGTTGGGGTTGGCTCTAGCCTTGGACCCCAACGATCCGTTGTGGCTAGCCGGATGGCTAATATAGCCACACTTCTCGAGACTCGTGCCACCCTACGACACGAGAGAGACTTTGGGCACGTGCTTGAGGGCTTTGTACGCTCTACAGGACCTTCGCCGGGTTATCGCAGATGATTTGGCTAGTCGTCTCACTGGAGCTACTTGGTATATCTCCTGGGTTGTCGGCCTTTACATCGAGCAGTATGTTAAGTACACCCAGGCGGTGCAGATTATTGCTGACCTTCAGGATCAGATACAGCAGTTCCAGGAGCAGGCACACCAGTTTCTGTTTGAGCGAGGTGACCACCCGCAAGCGATTCCGGACTTGCGGGGCCGGGCGGCGAGGCTGCGCAGGTTCGAGCTGGTTGACAGGGGATGCCTGAGAGGCTTGTACACCTTGAGCACATCCAGGATTTGCAGGAGCAGGTTGGGGACCTCGAGCTCGATGTACAGGCTTTGGAGGGTGTTGTGCTTATGCTCCAGCAGTTGCACCACCCACCGGCTATTATGGATGATGAGCAGATGGAGATGCAGCTGGACCCAGAGGAGGTTCAGGACGTTCCCGGACTCGACTAGAGGAGCTTGGTGCTCTATTCCTACATGTCGCGGGGAAACTCTCCATAGTTTGTACATAGGGCCTAGATCTTAGTCGTTGTAGTAGGAAAAACTTGACTTGTACTCTTGTTAGCCCATTTGGTTGGATTTTGGTAATAGGCTGACTTAGAGTATTCTTTTGTGTAGCTAGAAGCTACATAGTGACCCCCATGTAATGGTGATCCATCAAATTTTGTAATCTGTAATTATGGTGGGAAAAACACCTTCCCGGCAGCAATCTGCCTAAGAAATGAAATGGAGAAAGTTATGGTCATTTCTGGATTTTGCAATGACTATCAAAGTTGTTTGAAATTTTATAATGGTCATGCTCACCAAAATTCAGCATTTTTGCATGTGTAGTTTAAGAAATATCGAATTTTTAGTAAGCTACTGACTGCTGTCCAAACTGCTAGACAGAACCTTGAAAACTGAATTTTTCGACCCCTTTAAAGGATGAATCTGAACTGGAGTTGAATACCAAAATTGAAGCTTATAAAATTCTACACATGCTCACCAAATTTTACGAATTTTGGACTTCTGTACAGAGAGTTATGATTTATTTACTCAGAACTGTGATGCTGTCTGAATTCTGAAATTTTCTATAAGTCTGAATTTTCGTATGCATATTCTTCTTGTATTCTTTTAAGCAAGCTTTGAATATGTATCTAATGAAAGTTCAACTTTTCAGATGTCGGATAACACACAGAATAACTCTCGGGGTGCGGGAGGCAGTGGGGATGCTCCTCTTCCCCCACCTCCACCCATGACACCCGCAGAAGCGTTTATTGCTGCGCAGACAGAAGTATTGCGCCAAATTTTGCAGACTCAGCAGCAAATTGCACAGAGGTTGCAGCAGCCTGTGCACAATCAAGGCCATGTTCAGGAGGGGCCTAATGCAGTCATGTCCTTTGAAAAATTCAGGGCAATGAGGCCACCTCTCTTCACCAAGGCAGAGGAGCCCCTAGAGGCTGATGCTTTCATCAGGGCCCTAGAGGCCATGTTTTCCATCTTCACACTGCCTTGCTCAGAAGAACTTAAGACAGGCTTCGCTGCTCAGCAACTGAGGGGTGAAGCTTTAATCTGGTGGGAGCATTTCAAGTCTATGCAGCCACAGGGTCACCAGATTACTTGGGCGGAATTCAAGAAAGCATTTAAAGAGCATCACATTCCCAAGGGTCTTGTTGATAGGAAGATGAGAGAGCTAATGAATCTCAAGCAAGGCTCTGACTCAGTCTATCGTATGCTCAGAAATTTAATAGTCTCTCGTCGGTATGGGGACTATCATGTTGATACCGATAAGAAAAAGATGGAGCGATTCCGTGAAGGGCTTGATGGAGAGCTCTATGAGAGGTTGAACTTAATCAAAACCGATAGCTATCCCGAGCTAGTGAACTTGGCCATCTCTCGGGAGGACGCCATGAAGAGGGCTCAACAGGATAGAAAGAGGAAGTTCAATCAAGCTTCAGGCAGTGGCCAAGGCAAGAAATTTAAATTTGTGAAGAAGAATGTGCAGGGTGCCCCCCAGCCATCTTCAGCTGGACGCTGGTTAATGAGGCAGTCTCAGTCTAAGCCGTCTGGCAGCTTTGGCTATCGCAACACTCAGCAGACCGCTCCTAGGCCTAGTGCACCCCCACCTGCCCGCATCAATGATGATCGCCGTTGCTATAACTGCGGACAGCTGGGGCACTATGCTAACAAGTGCACACGCCCTCGACAGCAACATCAGCAAAGTCAGGGGCAAGGTTCTAAGGCTGGAAATCAAGGAAAGAAACAAACTGTGCAAGTGAAGCAAGGCCGTTTAAACTTCACCACAGTGGTTGATCTGCCAGAGGGAGCACCGCCTTGACGGGTACATTTTCTATCCGTGGTCGTCCGCTTATTATATTATTTGATTCGGTGCTACTCATAGCTTTATTAATGTGAAAACCGTGAGAAATTTGGACTTGAAGTGGTGTCATACTAAGCAGCCTATATGATTGCCACACCGGTGGAAAGGTTGCTTCAAATCAAGTAGCCTTAAGCGTACCACTTGAGATAGGTAGCAAAACTTTTCTAGCTAATGCGGTCACAATGTACCTAGAAGAGGTAGATGTTATCTTAGGCATGATTTGGATGACTCAAGACAAAGTTGTCCCGGATATTTCGAAAGAATGCTAGAAGTCAACTCACCTTTGGTCGGGAATTCAATTCTTTACCTTCCCCCAACAGCAATAAAGGCTCATGTGTGTATGCGACCATAACTACTCAACTCGAGGATATTCCGGTAGTATGTGAGTACATGGATGTCTTTCTCGATGAATTGCCCGGCTTGCCACCGGACAGGAGATGTTGAGTTTGTCATTGAGCTGCAACCTGGCACAGCTCCTATTTCTAAGCGATCCTATAGAATGCCACCCAAAGAACTTGCTGAATTAAAAAAACAACTTCAAGAGTTGCTTGATAAGGGCTATATCCGCCCAAGCTCATCTCCGTGGGGCTGTCCTGCCCTCTTTGTGAAAAAGAAAGATGGTAGCCTGAGGTTGTGTGTGGACTACCGAGCTCTCAATGCGGTGACTATCAAAAACAAATATCCATTGCCCCGCATTGACGTGCTATTTGACCAGTTGGCTGGAGCTAAGGTCTTCTCAAAGATCGATCTCCGGTCTGGGTATCATTAAATTAAAATCCGGCCTAGTGATATTCCCAAGACAGCTTTCTCTACACGATATGGCCTATATGAATTCTTGGTTATGTCTTTTGGTCTTACAAATGCACCAGCATACTTCATGTATCTTATGAATTCCATGTTTATGACGGAGTTGGATAAATTCGTCGTGGTTTTCATTGACGACATCCTTATTTATTCCAAGAATGCGGAAGAACATGCTGAACATCTTCGCATTGTGCTACAACGCTTGCGAGAACATAAACTCTATGCTAAATTCTCCAAGTGTGAGTTTTGGCTGGATAGTGTTAAATTTCTGGGGCACACTATTTCCAGCGAAGGCATATCTGTCGATCCAAGCAAAGTGCAAGAGGTTATGGATTGGCAACCTCCTAAATCAGCTCATCAAATCCGCAGCTTTCTAGGCTTGGCTGGTTATTATCGTCGTTTTATTCCGGATTTCTCTAGAATTGCTAAGCCTATGACTGAGTTGCTAAAGAAAGGAGTGAAATTTGTGTGGAGTGAGGCTTGTGATAAGGCTTTCCAAAAACTAAGAGAACATTTAACTTCAGCCCCAGTGCTAGCGCAGCCAGATAATTCAAAGCCGTATGAAGTTTATTGTGACGCTTCAGGCACGGGTCTTGGCTGTGTTCTTATGCAAGAAAATCGGGTTATTGCCTATGCCTCACGAGCGCTTCGCCCTCATGAAAAGAATTATCCCACACATGACTTAGAGCTAGCAGCGGTTGTTCATGCATTGAAAATATGGAGGCATTACCTTATGGGAACACGCTGCAATATCTTTACTAACCACAAAAGCCTCAAATACATTTTCACTCAATCTGATTTAAATATGAGGCAAAGAAGATGGTTAGAGTTAATTAAAGATTATGATCTTGAGGTCCATTACCATCCTGGAAAGGCGAATGTAGTTGCAGATGCTCTAAGCCGCAAGGCTCACTGCAATTGCCTATCAATGGAACCTTACGGTGACACTCGTGTGAGGATTTGAGAAGGCTAAACTTGGAAATTGTTGAACAAGGAAGCCTAAATGCTCTTTCTGCAGAGTCTAACCTATTTGATAGAATTGTTAAGGCTCAACTTCAAGATGAGGGTGTTCTCTTAATAAAACAAAAATTGCTAGAAAAGGATCCCAAACATAATTGCTTCCGAAAGGATGAGAAGGATATAATCTGATTTGGGCAACGCCTTGTTGTCCCAGATAATTGGGAGTTGAAAAAGGAAATCTTTGATGAGGGTCATCTCTCCAAATTCTCTATCCATCCGGGGAGTAGTAAAATGTATCAAGACTTAAAGGAAAATTTTTGGTGGTCCAATATGAAGGTGGACATTGCCAAATATGTGTCCGAATGCGATACTTGTCAAAGAATTAAAGCAAGTCACTTGAAACCATCCGGTACTCTTCAACCCCTACCCATACCTTCATGGAAGTGGGATGACATAAGTATGGACTTTGTGTCCGGATTGCCACTCACATCTAGGAAACATGATTCCATCTGGGTTATCGTTGACAGATTGACAAAAACAGCTCACTTTATTCCAATCCGCACTACATATGATGCCAAGGATTATGCAAGTCTTTATATTGAGCACATTGTTCGCTTGCATGGTGTTCCTAAAACCATCATTTCCGATAGGGGATCTCTCTTTGTGGCACGTTTTTGGGAACAACTACATAAGTCACTTGGCACGAAAATCATACGCAGTTCGCCTTATCGTCCTCGGGACCGATGGTCAAACCGAAAGGGTAAACCCGCATTCTAGAGGACATGTTGCGAGCATGCGTGATTCATTTTGATAAGAGTTGGGACAAGTGTCTCGCCCCGGCTGAATTTTCTTACAATAACGCTTATCAAGCCGGCTTGAAAATGGCACCTTTTGAGGCTCTTTATGGACGGAGATGTCGTACTCCCTTGAACTGGTCACGCACGGGGAGAGGAAATTCTTTGGTCCAGCCTTAGTTGAGGATGCCGAAGAAAAAGTGAGGGTAATCAAGGAAAACTTGAGAATTGCGCAAGAAAGACAAAAGAGTCATTATGACAAGGGAAAGGCACCTAGGGAATATAAAGTTGGTGACTTTGTGTACTTAAAAGTTTCGCCAACCAAGGGTGTCCAAAGATTTAGTGTGAAAGGGAAGCTAGCTCCTCGCTACATTGGCCCTTATGAGATCATTCAAGTCTGTGGGCCAGTGGCGTACCGTATTGGGCTACCCGAACGATTCTCTGCCGTGCACAATGTGTTTCATGTATCACAATTGAGGAAGTGTGCACGTGAACCGGCTAGAGAAGTTATTGAAGAAGCTAATGCTTGGATTGAACCGGATCTCTCTGTTGTGGAACATCCTTTGAGAATTCTTGATGTAAAAGAAAGAAAAACTCGAAGACAATCTGTAAAGATGTATAAAATCCAATGGAGTCATCATACCGTAGAAGAAGCTACATGGGAAACTGAACATTATCTCAATGAGAATTATCCGGGTTTTCTTGAATCAAGGCAAAGTAAGTTCTTTCCCCTACTTCCATCTTTTAAATTCTAAATCTCGGGACGAGATTTCTTTTAAGGGGGTAGGCTGTAACATCCCTGATGTTTACTTGTGCTAATGACATTAATTACATGAATTAATCAAGGTTAATTACCTTCTAAGCATGTTTGACATGATTGGACACACTTTTGCACAAAAGACCCCGGTCAACATCTCGAACCACGGTCAAACCCTAGATCTACTTTAAAGGCTGAAATGGTTTTCTTGCGCGTTCTCCAAATTTCACTATAGAAGTTCAAAATCTGCCAATACGAAAGTTGTTCGTTATTTCCGGGAACACATTTTTCGTAATTGGCGGACATTCCAATTTTGAGCGCAAATGGACCAAAAATCGAGTTTATCATCGCTGTGAACGATGAACCGAGCCGTGGAAAATCTGCAACTTCGGTTGGCGTTCCTGGGCAAACCATTGATCAAAACATATGTCACCCTTCGGGAAAGTTGTAGATCTACAGCTCCTCTACAACTTTGCTTTTGGGAGATTTTTCACTTAGTTGACGATTTTTGGAGTTTTGCAAATTCGAAAAGGGCTAAACGGAGTACATTTGAGCTGGGCGTCGTGTCCTCGCGCTCTAAAGCGCCGCGCGCGCCTCTGTCCGCCGGCCGTCCACGTGGCGAGGACAGGCCGGTCCGGCGTACGGACGGCCTCGGCGGCTTCGCGGTGGACCGCGTGCCGTGGGCCCTCCGCCCGGTGGTCTCCCCGTGCGCCGCGTCCACCCGCATGCCGCGCGGCCGCAAGGCCACGCGCCCGCCCGCGCGAGCGCCGCGCGGCTCGCGCGCACGAACCGGCCACCGGCCGCGCCGCGACCCGCCTACAGCTCGCCTCGAGCTCGTCGCGCACGTCGTTTTTCATGTTGAGCACATCCCAAACCGCGCAGCCCTGTGCTCCTAAGCCGCCGCCGCCGTTCGTCCTTCCTGCGCCGCCGCCGTTCCTCGCCCCCGGTCAATTCCGCAGCGGCTAGACCTTCCTCCTCCCTTCCCTAGCCGCCCCTGCACCTCCCGCACGCGCCGCGGCCGCGCCTCGGGGACCCGGCCGGCGCACCGCCGCGCCCGGGCGGACGCCGCCCCCGCGCGCCGCCGCGGACGCCCGCCGCGCGCCGTCTCCCGGCCGGCCGCGCCCACCGGCGGAACCGGGGCGGCCTGGCCGGTGCGGCCGGGCGCTCGCCGGGCCCCCTCCGCCCCTCCTCCGGCCGCCGGCGGCGAGCCCGCGCCGGCAAGGGGCTGCAAGGGCCACATTGCGAAAGGGAAATTAATCGCGAGGAGATTTTCGTAAAATTCCAGGGACCCGTTCGTAAAGGTGAAAGTTAGGGATTCGGCAGTACCTTCGAAAAATCATTAAAAATCGTAGAAAAATCAGAAAAATGCAAAACCATTTTTGTTGGGTTCGTGGTGAAGAAATCTACCTTTTCTAGAAAGCATGTATAGGGTTTTTCTGTACAGTTTTTGAATTAAAAATTCAAACTCAGTTTGGAGTGTTTTTAGTGTGATTTAAAAACTACACATGCTATGAACTTGAATTTTGGATATGTTGTTCTTTATATCATGTCTAGATCTGTAGAAAAGATTTGCATGGTTTTGATTTATATATTTTCAGTTATGATTTATTTAAGCTTTATGCTAGAATAAGTTTGATGCTTTTTATAGCACCTTTAATGAGCTTTTCTTTGAGCACCAGTGCACCCTAGGGCTTTGCCTTGATGATTAGTACCCCTGGTGTGATGTATGTGATTTTAGGGAATTGTTTGCTTGGTGTTTTGGATCTAACCTTGTGTAGGAGCTTAAATTCAAAATCTGAAAAATAAATTGATTTTGCAACCATGCCTTGGTCAGAACCTCCTCTTTGGCATACTTGACCTGTAGGAGAAAGTTGAGATCAAAAAGTTTATTAAATCTTTTTATATGAATTAATGTTGATTTACTAGGCTGCGATTTGTCTTTTTCGTATAAATTAATTTATAAATGATCTTAGGCCAAATTTTGGTGTGCAAGCTTAAACTAAGCATATGTTGCTGTGTACAAAAGATTAGGTTCATTGGAAGTGTTCTTGATTTAATTTTGATTTATGGTTGAAAGGCTTGTTTTAAATAATTAAAGAAAGAAATGGAAATTAAATGTGCTAAATGGTAAAATCATGTTTGGTTCTGTTTTTAATATTTATTCGCAACCCCCTTGCTGTTTGGTGAAGTTAAATAACTTGAATTGCTTAGATGTGCACACAATCACCATCAAGATTAACTTTAATCTACTGCATGTGCATGTAAACGTGTAGATCTCCCCGACGGTACGTACACACTCGCCCAGGAGGGAGACGGGACTGTTGATGGTGAGCTGAACCAGCTTGGTGTGCAGCAAGACCTGGACCAAAGTCCAGAAGAGCCAAAGGCTAGTTTAGGATCTGAGTCTGAGGAAGGCAAGCACCGGTTTCATCTAACCCATGTTTTTAAATATAAATCATGTCCTTTACTTTTCAGTACTTTATGCTTTACTTTGTGCATTTAAGTTTCAGGAGTTGTTTTGAAACCTAGTTGCATGATCCTTAGGACTCCTATGCTCTTTTACTAGTATGTTAGGAACGCTAGTGCCATGCTCCAGGATCACGGTAGAAGTCGAGTAATGACTCATTGCTCGCGAGATATAGGATGCTTATGTTGGAATCATAAGTTGGTTAAATTGACTCGCTCATGTGGTAAGAGCAATGGGTTCGGTCTCGACCGAGTAGCATGGTGCTTGGTCCTAAGCTATTGAACGTACCAAGTACTTGCCGGGAATGGGACCGGTAAGCCTAGTACCTTCCGAACCGGGGCGGGATCTTTCTAGCTACCCGCTTGGGATGTGTCTCCGGCTAGCTACCCGTGGTATAGTGTGTGAGACCGGATCGGTCGGGTTAGACCCTCGGATAACCATGTACCCGAGTTTGTAGCGTACGATCCCAAACTCGTGGGATGTTGGGAACCGCCTGGTCGGGGTAGACCACCGCATTTGCTTTTATTTGAATTTTTGGGGTCTACTTCCTCCGTGTATCTTGGGTTTACCTTGCAAGGATATAAATCGATCGATCGTCGGTCACTCGCCGTTATCCGAGTCGGCTTGACCACCGGCTACCCCATGTTTATTTATGGAACAGTTCGGATTAATATTGTTACCTGTTTAATATTGTTTGCACAACATGCTTGTTTAGTACAGGTGCTCACCTAGACTGATTAACATACTAGAACTTGCGCTAAAATCTGAAAATAAGGATCAACTCTTAGTTGCTTTTGGCAAAAACAAACCCACAAGCCAAAAAGCCTTGCATGTCTAGTATTGCTTTATTTTTGTCGGGTAATTCTTGCTGAGTATTAGTACTCAGCCTTGCTTAATTTGTTGTTTTCAGGTAATCCTCTCTGGCCTGGTGTCATCCCAGAGGGATGGGAGGTTGAATGGGAGAACGATGAGGATGAGTGATATGCATGGATAGCCTCCTATGTGTATCACGCGTTAGTTTATATTCCGCTGTTTAAACTCTGAACCATGTTTACTTTTATGTACTAAAAACCTGGTTTGTAATAATGTTGAACCTATGAAACTTGTTATGTAATGTAATGTTGTACTCTGGTCCCGCCTTCGTGTGGGCTTAGCGCATATCAATGATCCTGTTGTATGTGATTTACCGGGCTTTACCCGGCGGAAGCGACAGAATAGTTCTTTATTATTGCTTAATGGCCATGTGGACCGGCTTAGGCGATAATACAGAACTATTTTGGGCGGTTCTGTCACATTTTACCCTTCACACCGGACCCACCCGTCAGGTTGCGTGATGACAAAAATGTGGAACGACTATAGAAATCGTAATTTGAGGAGTGTTTCTACCAAAAACATAATCTTTTCTCATCCACCCGGTGTCTACCCACCCTCCATACTCGTCGGGCCCACCCATCTCTGCGCAAGCAGAGCACACACCCCGTGAGCCCCCACCCACCGTGCGGCTCTGCCCTCTCAGTCCACCACCTCGCCAGGGACCAAATCGTCTCATCCCCCGAGGAGGAGGTCGCGCGCCAGCCGGGAGGAGGTCGTCACCAGGACCGAGGGAGGGAGGATTCGACGCTCCGCTGACGGGGACGCACGCGGGGCACGCCGCCGCGCTCTCCGACTACACCGCCGTCGGGGAGGAGGTCGCGCGCTGGTCAGGAGGAGTCCATCGCCGGAAATGAGGGAGAGAGAGAGAGGAGCCGAGGGGAGAGTGCGCGGGGAAGATGATGCTATACTGACGGGGACTCACGCGGGACGTATCGCCGCACTCTCCGACGGACTCAGATTCAGTGACATTCCCCGGTGCCATTCTCGGTGCCATTGAGTCACTGACGTGTGGGACCACTGACATGTGGGGCCCACACGTCAGTGACTCAATGGCACCGAGAATGGCACTGGGGAATGTCACTGAATCTCAGTCCCTCTCCGACTATGCCTTGGGGGAGGCTGCCTGCCACGACGTTGTCGTTGTGCCGTGGAGGCGGCGCTCCAGCTCGAACTCCGCCACGTGCAGACGCCCTGACGTGGTGCGCTCCACGGCGGGCAGCAGCGCCCGGGCGTGCCTGCTCCAGCACCTAACGCATTCTCTCGATCTGCACGAACACGAATCACAGGCGAGCTCTCCGGCCGCCGAAGTCGCCGCTTGCCGTGCCGCAGGGGTGCTGCTACCTTTGCGGGGGGGGGGGGGGGCGGGCGAATCTTCAAGAACCGCACTGCCACGAAGGAGTAGATAAGGAAAATGCTTCTTTATTTTTTATGAGACCCACTATTGTATTTTTGTATTTTTTAATCCGTATTGTACGCCTTATGCTTCCTTAAGACCTTAATTGTCTTATATGCTGCATATCTACGCCACACCAACGAGCACCAATCGAAAACGTTTCAGCTCTTTGCTCCTGCGTCGCTGGCGTCAGGTCGCCAGACCTCCCTCCGGCTTCGTCGTCGTCTTCGTCAGGTCGCAAGACCTCTCTCCGGCTCCGTCATCGTCCGCGTCATGTCGCCAGATCTCCCTCCGGCTTCGTTGTCGTCTTCGTTAGATCGTTAGACCTCCTGGTGTCTTTATCATCGCTGACGTTAGGTCGCCAGACCTTCCTCTGGCTCTGTCATCAACTTCGTCAGGTCGCTAGACCTCCCTACGGCTCCGTCGTCACCTTCGCCAGTTCGGAAGACCTCCTCAGCGACTTCGTTCTTCTAGCTTCAAGACCTTCTGCAATTTTCTATCCTACGTTCTGGTGGATGGTTGCATGTCCATGACATGGCTGGAATTCTACTCTGCGGCTTCATGCTCAGCAATGCTCGGTGTTGCCCCCAGCCTTATAGTGCTATTCATAGCGAGAGCCAAGACTCGGTTATGGCCGGATGAGCTCCGACACTAGACAAAGTTGTCGTTTTCTGGGTGGCAAGAGGATCTCCGACCACTGTTGACCTGTGACCCTGCAGTCTACAGAGAGATAAGCCTGGCTCTGCGTCAGAGGGCCCTACGCCTCATTACATCTACAGAAAATGACGACGATGATTACACGCACCCTTTACGGCTCTGCATCTTCATTGCACCCGCTAGGCTCTGCGTCCTGGTACACCCGCTATGGCTCTGCATGTAAACAGACCTATTCCAATCAGCCTATATTTCTGTTTCCTGAGCAGAATGGTCGTAGGTTCGATTGAAAACCTTCCGGGGTAGGCGTGCCTCGCTGCTCTGCCAGATCCGTCTGGGCGCCTGGAGATCAAAAACACCATGGAGATCAGGAACATCGCGGAGATCTATGATTTCGTTGGACCCCCGTGGTCGGTGTGCCTATTACTGAGGTCGCCAAAACGTTAGAACAACGGCTCCGCTATGTTGGTCGTCTGGACACCAAAACGACCTCCTTGAGGTCGGCGTGCCTTAATATCTAAGTCTTGCAACGCCTAGGTATGACTATGGCCCTGCCAACCTAGTTTGGTGCCCAGGATGCGGACCTTCCAAGGTCGGTGTGCTCTTATAACCCTGCCAGTCTGTTCTAGGCACCCAAGATTTTAAGTCGGGAATGAAGGCCTCCCTGTGGGGTGCGCGCCTAATGGCCCTGCCAAGTACCTTCGGGTGCTTGGGCGCTATAGACTTGAGACCTTCTTGAGGTCGGCATGCCTCGAGTGGCTCTGCCAGACTCTTTGCAGCTATGCAAGATATATGGGTGTCTCTACGGTCCATACATTAAAGATCGACGTTCTATCGCAAGATTCATCATCGACCGACCCCGCACATCACAACTTCAGCTATGACGTCATCGAAGACCTCTTCACGCGACGCGCCTTTTAAGGTCCTGCTGGGTATCCTCGGATACTGGACATTGTTGATTTGAGGCCTCTTCGAGGTCGGAACGCCTACAAGGCCTCCTTGAGGTCGGCCCTGCCAGAATCTTTGCAGCAATGCTAGGAGATCTGGGCGTCTCTACACTTTGTTCGATCAAGAACATGACTTAGTTTTCTTCTTTTTTGAGCATCAAACCAGCCATGTTGTTTGTTTCAATACTCGGGGAGTACTCTACGAGTGTGTCTTTGACACCCTTTTGTTTTCCTCGTCGTACCGACCTGTTGGGAAACCCGTTTCTCATCATGTCGTTACTCGACCTACTTTTTCTTCTCTTTTCTTTTTTTGGATCATACTGGCCATCCTGTCCGCCACGATGCTCGGATACTACTCTATGAGTGCATCTTCGATGCCCTCTGAATTTTTTCGTCGTCGTTTCGATCTATTGAAGTCTGCTTCCTATAGGTTGTCACTCGACCTCGCTTCGATCGGCAAGACTACAAACAGATCAACTTCTAAGCTGATTTGTTTCTTTTTTTCTTTTTGGACCGACGTGCATGCTATTCGACCTGTCGATAGCTCTACGACTTCATCATCACCTTTCTAAGGTTGTTGCGCCTACACCTTGCTCGGGGGCTTGTGAGACATGGGTACCCCTGGGTCCCCATCGATCAGGCTCACGGCCATCCCCGACAAGTGGGTCCGGCCTACTAGAAGACACACCGACCTATCAGTGGGCCTAACCGACCTAGTTGGCGGCCCACACGACCTCCTGAAGACCTTCCAGAACATTCCTCAGGCGACCTAATTCAGCATGACCTCAAGACTTGGTGTACAAGAGACATTGGTGGATTTCGACCAAAGCAGATCGACAGGATATGATAAGAGTTGTAATCAGCTAGACTTAGGTTTTCCTATTGTAACCAATTTGGACTCCGGTCCACTGACCTTGTCCGTCGCCCAATATAAGGCGGGCAAGGGTGTCCTCCTAGGGACAGGTCGCCATCTAATCTCGCTACGCCAGCAATACAAACCGAAGAACTAGACGTAGGGTTTTACTCTTTGGAGGCCCGAACAAGTATAAAATCGCATTGTCCTTGTATCTCGTCGTAATTTCCGTGTGCCACACTAGCATAACCATCGCGTTCTTAGCTCCCGATCTCCCCACCGAACAACTAAACCACGGGGATTAACACCCCCGTGGGCTGTCCAGATCTCACCATCTGACAGATGATATGACTTGATTTCGAATACAATCACAATGTATTTGTAATTGTTTAGTTGGTTTTGTAACACCTCCTGCGACATTAGATTTGAACAATTGGGCGACGAAATAGATTAAATCAGATTGATTTTGTTTTAATATGGACATAAAAAGTGGGATGATTTCTCTCTGGGTATTTTGTTCATTCACATTTACAAGGTTTTTTATCAGAAATAAGCTTTAAGAAAGGTCAAATGACCATACTGACAAGCTGATGATGAGCAAACATAGGTATCAATAACACTAAATACAATTTATTAATTTTTATTTTGGATGGAGTCATTATCTAAATTGTAGCCTTTCATGATTTGTGAAAGTTTGATCTCACCATTTCATGCCTGGACAATGCCTACCTTTGGTAAATGTTGATGCTTTTGCTTTAATTTTCTGAACATGTGCTTGACATGGATTTAATTAGATGATCGTGGTACTGGTACAATTATGTATTTGCAACTGTTATTAGTGTTTTTATTAATCTTCTTGCATTGGCAACACAATTATTTGAATTGGACCGTCCTTTTTTTTACAAAATGTAAGGTTGTTGGGACAAACTATACACTTGTTGTAAGCAACTAAAATAAAAATGATCAGATGGTTTATGATGTTTGCTTCTGTTACATGTAAGCGGTATGCACAATCTATGTTAATTTGGGTGAAAGTTTTAAGTCCCCATAAAAATTGTATAAATTACATGCAAAAATTAACAATTCTTTATTAATATGAATATTTTCTAAAAAGTAACTAAATTCTAAAATTTTGTTGGCTATTAAATTTGTTGATGATATCCTAAACTAACTTACAGAAGCGGTTACTTAATTTTTTTAGCAAACATGTGTGGCACAGTAGACACGTGCGTGCTGCACGTGCATCATTACTAGTTTTAATATGGATATGGAGGGAGTACTTCTTAGGCCTTTTTTGGACAGCTCCGCTCATATTTTGATAGCTCTACTCCACCAACTCCACAAAGGAGCAGCTTCACTTTGGAGTTTATAGAGCTGATGTGTATGTTTGGCATAGAACTCTACTCCGTCGTATGCCCCTCAACCTCCATGGCCGTCAACACTGTTGCGACTCGTCTGCTCCGTCCTACCCCGACGCTCCTCTCTCACTCTGTGGCTGCTCCGGCAACCTAGATAGGAAGCAGTGGTGAGGGGCGGACCTGCCTCTCCCACGCGGCAGCATGGTCGTGGTCCGTAGCCGTTGCGGCAGATCCATGGTTGCCGGCCCCTAGCGCCCTCACTCCCCATCTAGCCTCCTCCCTTCTTCCCCATCTCCCCCTGGTGCTCTCCATCCCTCGCGTCGAGCTGGGGCCCCGCCGGCCTCGAGCTCTTTGCCGACAGGAGATCGATTTGGGGCAGCGCTCAGTTCACCGGGCTCGCAAACTCGATTTGGGTCAGGTGCCTACCTGCCTTGAAGAAGAAGCTAATCAAGACAACAAAATCCACCAGAAGTCCTCGATTCGATGGTCTCGTGAACAGAGAGGTAGAGAGGAGGCTAATCAAGACCTTGTTTAGCTTGCTAAAGTTTCTAACCTTTTCTCCACTCTCTCCATCATATCACATTAAATACGCCAAAAGACATATGTTTGGAGTATTAAATATAGGTAAAAAAATAACTAATTACACAATTTTGATGTACTTCGCGATACGAATATTTTGAGTTTAGTTAGGCCATGGTAGGATAATATTTACCACAAACAAACGAAAGTGCTACAGTGTGCTACATGAGTTCAAAATGTTGAAAAAGCAAATGTCCCCACGAACTAAACAAGGCCCAAGGTAGGAAAATCCACCGGCGGCCGGCCTCTACTCGCTGGGCTCTGCTTTGCTTGCTTTTCGTTGGCCTCTGCTCTGCTCGCCCTCGCTTGCTAGGCACCGCCGCGCAGCGGCCGAGGGACCAAGGCGCACTGTACCAGCCAGCACCAAGGCCAGCCAGACCACGACGCGTCCCGTCGCACATCGGGCGTTTGGACTTTGACTTCTGTGTGGCTTAGGCCCCGTTTGGTTCCCATAAGTAGGGTGACTTAAAGTGCAAAAAGTGTAAAATAAGTCACCAGTGAAACCAAACAACCCTGACTTAAAGTGCTTCAACTTATAAGTTGCATAAGTAGTTTCACCCCTACTTAAAGTGACTTATTTCCACTTTTCCCTCTATCACCCTGTGTGGAGCCCACTAACTTATAAGTCACTGCAACCAAACAGGACCGACTTAAAGTGGCGTGACTTATAAGTCGGGTGACTTATAAGTCACCTACTTATGGGAACCAAATGGGGCCTTAGTGAAGATGCGAGAAGCGAGGTGTTCACTGAGAAAAAAAGAAATAGAATCCAACCGGTACGTGTGTAACGAGTGGCAGTGGTGGGTAAATAACTCTGAACTCTATGAGGAGGTTCAAAACTTGTGTTTTCAGAGTACCCCTTGAGGTGCTTAGGAAAAATGTGGAGTTGGCCTTGAACTCCACCTTTTTGCGGAGCAGAGTTCTAGGAGTTGGAGATGTTTGGTTGGACAAAGCTAGAGCAGAGCTGTAAAACTTGGAGCAGAGCAGTCCCAAACAAGTCCTTAACTCTTTGAAACTTATTCGAAAATGATTCCATTTGTAAGCATCTCATGTGATAAAATTGTGAAACTCACTAAATTATTTACCACAGCCTCCACATAGGGGGAAGGGGTGTTGTCTTGGGTGGTCAGTTGAGCTAACGCTCAGGCATGCAGCCCGGGTTCGAGCCCCTGCAGTGGTACCTCGCTGGCAATAACGAGGGAGTCATCGGCCGAGAGTATCATAGAGAGAACTCGGTCCCTAGCGTCTTGACGCAGAGGGCTACGCTAGCCTCTAGTCCCTCAGCCTCCACATATGGTACCATGAGATGTAGAAAAATCTTGTAATTTTCAAACTTTATTTACTTTTTTTTAGAATTAACATCATTCGGACAAACCTACATGGTTTTGTTTCATAGTCAAGATGATCGATTTTTTTTATTTGAAGGGTAAGACCTTAAATTAGGCTAAATAATATGAATAACAATTTTCACTCATTTTATTATATTACTTGAATCATCTGCAGTTCAAATTTAATTTGATTTAAAAATACTTGAAATGTAATTAATTAGTTAAATATAGCAAATAAATATAAAAATATTTTTAATTTAACACAGAGTACTACATGTTGTATAAGGAGTTGAGAGTAATTTTGAAACATAGAAAGTGATTTTTTTTGTCTGTTTTGCCATGTGCATGCAAGGCACACGACAAAACCACCTTTTTGTTGTGTGCCTCCATGACAAAGCAGACCCTTTGTTGTGTGACTTTTGGTAAAGCCTAACGGTTACTTATGATGCTAACGGATGTTGCCCGCGAAGGGTAAGGGTTGGAAAAAATTGTTTTGTCGTGTACCAAAAGAAACACACTACGATGTCGTAATTCGTCATGTGTAAAAATAACACACGACAAACTTTGAGTTCACCGTGTGGGGAAAAAAGCACATGGAAAAAAGCACATGGCGAACTTTGTCTTCGCTGTGCCCGAGTTGTTGTGTGGTGAATAAAAGCACACAACAAACTCTTATTTACATAGCGAACTACATGTTTCCCCGTAGTGAATGGGGTTGGTGGCATTTCACGTCACCACGACAGTGACATGAGGCGGTGAATTTGGTGGTGGAGGCCACCGGAGAGGCGGAGACAAATATGGTTTGTAGTTAAAATTTCGGCATGCTGAGTTTTGACAAGTGAACAGTCGGGAGAAAAATTACCCATATTTTAGTAAAATCACTAGGAGATGGTAGCAATTTTTTAAATAAGTCGAACAATGATAAAAGAATTAGTTTGCTAAAATTTTAACAGCAAACCAAGTAGGTTCAAAGAAAGCAGACGATTGACTTCTCATCGTTCCATGATATAAATTCGGCGCTCCTATCAATTTTGTGAAAGATAAATAATTGTTGAAACCTTCAGCTTACCCAGACACATCTCAATCCTATCTTCTTCTTCCTCAACTTCTTTTTGACAACATTTTTAAAAAAATTGGACTAACCTTTCTTCGGAAAATTGGAGCAATATTTCTTCAAAAAGTAGGGTCGCCGGATAAAAAATATTTGCAAAAAAGGATATTTAGAAAGAAAAAGTTGAATCCAATTTTTTTAAAAAAGTTGCAAAACATTTTTTCGGAAAGGTATAGGCGACATTTTTTTTCTTTTCTTTTCTTTTTTTGCGAATTACACGATACATCAGAGACACTCACAACGCACGCACACTCATCCCTATGAATACATGCACGCAAACCCTACCCTTAGGAGCATCTTCGAAGACTGTGCCGGCAAATCCTCAAGATTGACAAAGTCACCACAGGCGCCTCGCTGTCGGCGGGAACGTCACCTACCACTGAAAGTACAAACAACGTTAAATCCTAATAAATTTACTCCCACATGGAGTTGAACTCAAGAACTGAGGTGCTACCATGGCTCTTGTAACCACTAGGCTACATACCCTTTCGATAGGCGACATTTTTCTATGGACCTCTTCTTCAGCTCGGGCGGCCGCATCAGTGCTCCTATGTGTTCGGCTGGCGCAGCGGTGGTGTGGGCCCCATATGAGAGACGGTGGGGCACGTATGGAAATAGGTACCATTAGATTGAGTATTGAGTATACTTTTCTTATAATTTTTTAGTGATACAAATGTTGATGTTATTTTATATATTTTTTGTGTCCAACTTAAAAATGTTTGATTACTCGAGAAGCGTGATGTGCTCTTATTTTGAGAGCAAGAGAGGAGATGTATGTGATTTTCGTATGGCTTCGCAAATTTTAGCCCACTAGAGAACTTGGCCATAGTCGAAAGAACCACACAGTCGACATGTTACGGCATTGTTTAGTGCCAGATCGTCCACCGAACCAGAGCACAGCAACTAGTAAGCGAAGACCTTGATGATCTCATCACCGCGCAGCAAGAGCGGTGAGCAACCAACCAAAAATGAAACAGATAATTTCAATGAATGCTTTGGCCGGCTTGGCCTCGCTTTTTTGGTACGTGCTCTTACATTTGGTTTTGTACTCTCCAGTCCATTGATTAATAACAGCAGTACAGCTATGAACAAATACTGTAAATCAGAGAGATACCAAGCAGAGACATCCTATCCATTCTGCACACTGAATTAACTGACAGATCATGCTTATTCATGTGACTCTCTCTTAGGTACAATTCAATAACGCACATCCCAATGCGACAATATACAGCATTATCGTACAACTGCGTAACACTAACACACGCAGTGACTGCAGTGACACCTTTGCATTTGACAGCGTGGTGGTGGTTTGTATACTCTGCACCGGCCGAACACGAGCAAGAGCCTGTACTGATCTGAACCGTAAGGGGGTTGTCGTCGTCTAGTGCCTCTCCCTGGGGAACCCCAGGAGCGCCAGGATGAGTGCGATGAAGCTGCCGTTGATCAGGCCCCTCAGGATCTTCTGCTTCTCCGGCGTGTAGGGTGGGTACCTCGCCGTCGCCTCGCCACCAAAGCCACGGATAAGGACCGCCTTCCTGTGGCTGAAGCAGTCGAAGCTGAACTTGCCGTGGTAGCAGCCCGTCCCGCTGTCGCCCACGCCACCGAAGGGGAGGTACGGGTTCGTCAGCTGCATGTTTTTTCAAAGTTTTTGGTGCACGGTTAGAAACCGGTTAGATACTGCAAAGCCTACTAGTATGTTTTTCAGAGTTCTTGGGTGAAGCAGAGCTTAGTTCCTTACATGCAGCGCGACGTCGTTCACGAGCATCCCTCCTGCAGGGACGTTCGCCACGAAGTCCTGCTGCAGCTTCTTGTTCTTGGTGAAGAGGTAGGCGGCCAGCGGTTTGGTCTTGGAGTTGACGTAGTCGATGCTTTCTTCGATGTTTTCGACCTGGAAACACAATTCCAGAACGAAATAAGACCACAATTGCGACCAGTGGGCACGACTATGACATGAAAAGTTGAAATCGTTACAGAAAATAGGTAACATGAACTTTTGCTCCTCAAACCAACTTTTTAAATTAAGACAGCTTTCGTTTGCAAATTTGATATTCCTAGGAGACATCCTGTGGTCCTTTCTAGTTCTATAACAACTACTGAATTCTAAGCACATAGATTGAGTCGGCTGGTGGCAGGGTTGTCTTCCATAAGAGCAGCAGAGTTGCCCGAACAGAGATTACTACAGATTTACAGATGCTATATGAAGACAGAAATATTACTGACCGTCACGATAGGAAGGTATGGGCCAAATATTTCCCCTGTCATGAGTTCTGTATCCTGAGGTACATCCAACAATATTGTGGGGGCAATTTTTCTGTTACACAAGAAACAAATGTTAATGGTAAAAAAACTTTCACCTGCCTAACCGTATCTGCAGAATTTAAAGTAAAAATCCTTACAATTTCTTCTCGTCAGTCTGACCGCCATACACAATCTTTTCAGCTACTTTCTTATCTTCTACCAATTCTGTCAATCTCTGAAAATGTTTAGAATTCACGATACGAGACAAGTCTGCTGATTCCATAGGATCCTTCCCGTAGAACCTTTCCAGAACTCTTTTTAAAGAGTCCACCTGCCAAAGAATTTTTCATGGATCAAGCAAATGAAAGTTCAGTTTCAGGCTTCATCACCGGAATTCATTGGTTGTAATGCTCATGGTGATCTATACCAGTTCTGGTGCAAACGATTTCGTCGTTATGATGTAATCTGGAGCAATACATGCTTGGCCATTGTTACATCCCCATTTGCCAACAGCAATCCTCTTAACAGCAACCTGCAAGGAAGATAACTACATTGTAAAAACTAACACAATGACAAATTTAATTTGAGAACGTGATAGTTACAAAGAGATGCATTACATGAAGGTCAACATCAGAGTCAACAATAACAGGGCATTTTCCACCAAGCTCCAAAGCCACCGGGGTCAGATGTTTTGCGGCTGCTGCCAACACGATGCGTCCTACAGTTCCGCTACCTATAATTTCGTTCAAACCATATACATATGTGAGTCTAAAGAGCAGCTTACAATTCAGTACCAAGGACTTTTGGATTTGGTTAGAAGAATCTCCATTTCCATTTGCATATCAGAGTGACAGATAATGCACGTACTATTGTAACAATTAACTGCTGGTACACAGTTTGGATATTTTTTATTCCCATCACTCAACCTGAAAGAAATTAGACGACTCTGTCGGACACTAAGTTTATACGTGTATTAATAAGAACCTGACCTGTGTAGAAGATCTTATCCCATCTTTGTTCCAAGAGTTCGGTAGTTTCCGTAACACCTCCCTCCACAACTTTAATACATGTGCTGTCAACATACTCAGGCAGCAGCTTTGCAAACATCGCCGATGTTGCTGGCGCTATTTCTGATGGCTTGAGGACAACGGCATTTCCAGCAGCGATTGCCCCAATGACCGGGTCAATAGAGAGCACTAAAATGAAGTAGTTAGCAGTCAGTGATCTTCCTTAATTTTGAACAGTCAAGAAACAGTCTCTCAAGCAAAACATTTTCTTCATAACCATGCAGGAATGAAATTATAAAAACTTTGCTACTGTTGGCTAAATATAACTTTAAAGAGATTTTTATGGTGCTTTTGTAGTATTGGGAAATATTGAGAAGTATTGGGTAGTATTGAGAAGTATCAATCATTTTGATATTCCCACCATCTAAAAAATTAACTAAATGTTGGTGTGGGTCCCACCAATTTGATGCTTCCTAATACTTTCCCATAGCAACTTCCTGATACTTTCACCGAAAATTTCTCAACTTTAATAGGTGAGATGCATTCATGCATCTAGGCAAACAAGACAACAACAATTCAGCTGTACAATTAAGCAGAAACGGTTTTAAGATCTGCCGAATAGACTCGTGTGTTGGCTTGTTGCCCAGAAGTCCAGTAGCACGAACAAAGGCCAAATCATCCGTGTGCTTCTAGAGGCATTCCGTTGAAACATGAGCTGTGAATGAATGTGGAGATGTTGACTAAAAACCAATCAAGACCTGTGACGTGTGTGCAAGGAAAAGCCAGCGCGTGAATCTTGCTTCGTGGATAAGGAAAGATAACCAATATCTCCATAATATCATAGCCAATCCTCCAGCATATGAAATTCATTTCATAAGATTTGTGTCAACTCCATGGCATGACAACGAACTGATTGAGAACTACCGCATCCCTAAAACCGTTTTTGCTGGCATAAGATTTTTCAACTCCATGGCATGACCAGATGCCAAAACCATTTTTTTCCCAAGGCAGTTCCATTACTGCAAATAATCTTGCTAATGGAATTTCTCAAAAGGCATAAAAGCTGTGTAAAACTTACAGAAAGGGTAGTTCCATGCGGAGATGATGAGCACCACGCCGAGGGGCTCCGGCACGATTTGCGCGGAGGACGGGAATGTAGTTATGGCCGCAGGTACCTGGCCATGGATTCCCGGATCAGCCAGAACAGCGACAAGCAGCAGGTTGCAAATATCCACCGAAGCTGCAGCTGCAGAGACCAGAGAACGTAAGTACCTTTTCCGGCTTCATCCAGTTCTTGAGCCCGTTGAGCGCGAACTTGCACGAGGATTTCGCGAGCGATATCTGAGCCATGGAAACGAACATGCGGTTTAATTAGCAGTTAAGCCGTACCCGGTCAGAATGTAATTAATCTTTGTGTGTGACTCTTGACAGCAATTGCTCGGGGTCAAACGTTTTTCTTTCTATTACTAGCAAATTAATCTTCCGGATTAGTACAGTACTAGGTAATTAACCTTCCGGAGTACGTGAAGTACAGACCAGTATGGTCCAGCACTTGGGCATGCTTGACTTCTTTTCAGACGAAGGTAAAGGGGAAAAACGTATGGTCCAGCGCGCGCAACATGCAAATCAGAGCAAAAACCGCAACTGCACACGTGACACAGACGAAGCCTACGAAAAAAGCACTAGGCCAGAGCGCACGGCAAAAATGAGCACTCATAGGAAGAATCGAACTCGCAACACCAACCAATCAAGTTCTGTGAGTTTGTTGTCTAAGATACACCCGCAATTGTAATTGCATAGGGAAAATTCTATCATAACTAATCATTTTTTGATACGCTAAATGCTGTTCTAAACGATTTTTTATGTCAGTACGAAGGGAGTAGCAATTTGAGAACGAGGTTTGTCAGTAAAAAAAGAGAGAGAAAAGAAGATATTTTTCCGTGGTTGTTGACAAAGACTGCAAGCGATGCATGATTATCGGACAGAGTCGAGTGCATATACGACCCAAAAAGCTAATGAAAACAGAGGAATTCGTGGAAGCGACGCCATGGTGTGGGGGTGATGTATGTGCTCGACCGACGACCACCACCAACACCAAGATGCGATTGACACGCAACCTCACCGGGGAATCTCAGCGGCAGAAAAAGAAAGCGAGATGGAGTGGGGAAGGTCGCGGCTAGCTTTCCCAAAGCTGCGCCGACGAGGAGGAAGAGGAAGAAGAAGATGCGTTCAAATCCGCACGGAGGAGGAGGACGGATGAAAGAAACAGAGGCCAAAGGGCAATCTAATCGTGTGACGGTGCATGTGTGATTTATTTACTTACCTCGTGGAGGTAGGACTCCATGTGCGGCTTGGCGAGGTCGTCGTGGAGCGCGGCGGTGATGTCGGCCTCCTTGTCGTCGATCATCCTGACGATGCCCCTGAGCTGCGCCGCCCGCCACTCCGCCGGCCGCGTCCGCCCCGCCGCGAAGCTGCCCCGCAGCTCCCGCACCATCGCCTCCGCCGCCATGTCCCTGTCCCTGTCGTCTCCCCTGTTCCCCTTCCCCCGACCTCTCTCCTTCCACCGGCGACGGAGACAACAGCAGAGCTCAGCAACGAGGGGAGAGGTAGCTAGGGCTTATATACGCACGGCACGGGCACGGGCAGGCAGCTCACCGGATTTGCCCAGGCCCCCCGCCTGCCGAGCGGATTGGATTGGACCGGGCGGCCGTTTGGTTTGAAAGGTCTGTCACCTCCAAGGGCGATGGATTATCTCTCTTGGCTTGTGGTTTTGGAGGAGATAATCTTAGGTAGGAGAGAGACGGAGATTTTTTATAGATCTATAAGTTGAAAAATAAAAAAATGCGGATCTTTTACAATCCCGCCCACCACTGGGTGACTCGGGCCGCGATCTGTTTGGACTTTTTCGCGGCTGGCGTGGTACGGCGTGGCGTCTGGTTTTTTTCCATCTCGTTCGTTGTCCCGTGTCAACGACAAATGGTCCACCGGGACGGACGGGCGGACGCCTCGGAAAACAAGGGGAAAAAACGGAACGAACCAAAGGATCGGGATCGGCGACGTGCGTGCGAGGAGGCGGAGGGTACGGTTCTTCTCGTCGTGCTCGTCGCATTCGCGCGCATATTATCTCTTGTCGGTTACTGACGACGGAGTTTTAGGTCACCTGTTACTGTCTCCAAACGCAGTTACACCTGCGTGAGTTTTGGCTTGAAAAACTGTATACTCCTATGTCAGTACGAGGACCATTATTCATCCATCCGGGGGCCCGTTTGCCTCGTGACGTGATGGTGGCGCGTAGGTAGCGGACAAAGGAGTCGGAACGGACATGTGACTTGGCTTCATCGTCTCCTGGCCCTGGGCCTGGCATGCATTGGGGGGTTTCTTCCAATCCAACGGTACGGCTAGCCACAGGCGCGACAGGGTGTTTGAGTGTGTGAGCGGGAGATCATCATGTGGATGCGAGATACGCCACGCGCGCGCGAGCGGCGTGGCGAGATGAGATCGAGTCGTTCGTGCAGCTGCCGCGCGCACGATGCCCTCCCTCGACTTTTGCCATTGATTGATCCAATCTTTATACAGGAGTACTCTTATGTAGCTAACAATAAATAACAAGGAAAGGATGAGCATGTGGGCGCACAGCAGCCTCTAGAGCCCAGATGCTGCTGCTATATACTCCCTCCGATTTGGTAAATCGTTTAGGACAGCGACACGGTCTCCAAAATACAACTTTGACTTCTTCTTTTTATAAAAATATTTGCTAAAAACTAACATTTGTATACTTTTACGAAAGTATTTTGCAAGACGAAACTATTGAGGTAGTTTTCACATTTCCAAACTCAATGACTTAAAAGTTATTCATGATTTATATTCCCAATGTTTGACTCAAATCATGTCCAAAACGACTTCATTTACCAAACTGGAGGGAGTACCTCTTATGGTGTTTTGTAATTTGTTTGGTTTCATTCGCTGTTCACGTACATCTTTGATAATTAATTAAGAGTATTAATAAAGTTAGTTTACAAAATTACATTCACAATCTTGTGCTAATTTGTGCTGATGAGGTTTTTCTTATCACATAGTACTAATTACGCTAGCTGCAAAATTGCGTCCAGGCTACGTAAAGCTGCAGAGGGTAACCATTAGGTGCACCTCCTAATTCAATTATTTGTACTATTTCTTCAAAATTGAGTTGAAGTAGTACAAATAATTGAACTAAAAAGGTTCGGAGGTGCACCACATCATATTCAATTTGCAGCTACGTACCCCACCAGGTCGGCGAAGCCAGCAACACATATTAACAAAAGCGACTAGGTTAAGCATCTGCAGCTGCTGCTGGAGTCCTTGGCAGGCAGTGCAGAGAGAAGTCATGTGCATGGTGTTTCTAGTAGTACTCGTGGTCGTGAAGGCGCAGCCGGCCACGCCTACTACTAGCGGAGTACGTAGCGGTGGCGCCATCTCGTGCGGTGGTTAGTCGGGTTGAGCCATCTAGAGTGCAGAGGAATCTTCGTTCACGGCCCACACCGCGGCCGGCCTCGTCACGGAGCGGACGGCGGCAGCTGCGGGAGAGAGCACGGCCGGCCGAGGTATACTCGAGTCGCCAAGTCGCCAGCCGCATGTCTCCGTCCGTAACCTTCCCTGCATTGCGATTGCGAGGGACAAAAAGGGAGATTGATGAAGAAGAGCGCCCGGAGCTAGGCTAGTTCCGGATGTACTAGTAGTGAATGCGTGCCGCCCGGATTCCTATCCTCCTCCACGGATCTGCCTCCGGATCTGACTGAGCAGCCGCAGGTGGCACGAGGTCGCGTGGGGCCCGTGCCAGGGATGGCCGGAATGCTGCGCGTGGCTGGGGCCTTTCCGCCGTGTGGACGGAATCTCGCGACGGCCCGAGTTCGTTACGGTGGGCCCTGCGCGTGCGGGTGCGTGCTGGCTAACTAGCTGGGCGTCACGTCACGTGTAATGTCCAAGTCTCCAACCATGCGCGGCGTGGCGTCCGGCCGGTCCGGTCCACCGGCGGCGAGGGCGGAGTACGTGGATGAGCACAAGCATGCACGCCCGTCACGTGTGAGAGGCTGAGAGTTAACTGACGGCTGAGCCCGCCACCAGCCGGGACGTCCGGACCGCCGGCACCTGTACCTGTACGTGCTTTGTTCGTTCCACAAGCTCACGCGTGAGCGAAGGCACGCAGTTTCGCTAAAGCTGATCTCCCCGTGTAAAAGCCGGCCGTACGCCCGTACTACGTGTGAAACCGTTTCACGACACGAATGAATGTGATCGAGCTCACGATCGATGAGCAAAATCAAGGGAGCGGCGGACAGATTTCGAAACGATATATGATCGAGCCGGCCGTGCACGTTTCTGCAAGCACGCACGAGCGAGCGTCGCGGCTGATGATGAGGGCAAGATATGTGCTCTAATATATAGTAACTTGCACGTACTGGTGGATGCGCTGTGAGGTTAGCGTAGATGATAATCATCTATCATCGTTGCCACTACCGGAATCGCGCTCTTTGCCGACGGCGCACGGCAACAAGAGGAATACGCACGGCACCGCCTTTGCCGTGCGCATTTTGCCCAAGCGCACGGCAAAGGGCGTCCGGCGCATTTTTACCCGGTAAAGAACTTTGCCGTGCGCTTTGGGAAAAGGCAACGTACGGCACAGTTCTTTGCCGTGCGTAATAAGTGACGCACGGCAAAGAAAAGGTGTTGACGGCCGTCTGCGAGGAGACGGCGTCACACCCTCTCTGTCGTGCGCCGCTGAGCACGCACGGGAACGGTGGTACTCTTTGCCGTGCGCCACGTGGCAAGGCGCACGTCAAAGAATGGTCAAGGCGCACGGTTGACCCCGCCCTTTGCCGTGCGCCACGTGTCACGGCGCACGGCAAAGATGGGTCCATGGCGTACGGTGGACTACTCCCTTTGCCGTGCGTCGTGCCTCTAGGCGCACGGCAAAAGTTGGTTCAGGCGCCCGGTGCACCATTCCCTTTGCCGTGCGTCTGGTGGCTTGGCGCACGGCAAAGAATGGTCAATGTGCCGTGCGCCGACCCAGGCGCATGGCAAAGGGACTATTCTGGCAGCCCTTTTAGGTCAATTTGCTGTGCGCCTGCCCCACGGCGCACGGCAAATTGACCAAATGTTTTTATTTTTTTTTCTGTTTTCACGTTCAAAAATTCCCAAAAACCATATACATGACATATATATATCACAATATCCATCACAAGCATCATATATATCACAACATGCATCATATATGTCACAATATCTATCACAGGCATCATATATAATAATATACATCACAAATCCACACCGAAGTCCGAAGTTCATCGATAAGTGCACACAAAAGTCCACAATTCATCGACAGTGCACATAGTTCATCACAGTTCATAGACAAGTCCACAATGCAAATAAAAAGGTGTGGCTCACTGAGGCGGTGGTGTACTGCAGAACTCCGGTGGAAACAACTCCTGCTGGATCACCGGTGACAAGGCTGAGGACCCATGCACAGTATTCGATGCCGCCGATATGTTCTTTGAAAAAAATAGTAAAAGACATGTGAGACAAAGAAAGTTGTCCAAGTTATAATCTAAATTGTCTAAGTCTCTACTTTGTCTAGGTTTCAAAGTGAGTCTAAATCTCTACGTTCTCTAAGTCTCTAATGTTCGAAATGAAAGAAGAAAGATGTCAAGTAACTCATAGCAGGAGAACTAGCCATAGGGGTAGGGAGCATCATCGGCGTGGGCATCGAGGGCATCACAGGCGGCGGGGGCATCGGTAGACCACTCTGAAAAGCTTGCATGCATGCTTGCATGTGCGCGGTCATCTGCGACTACTGCATCGCCGCCCACTGCTGCATCGCCGCCTGGTGTGTGGCCATCGCCTGGGCCACCTGTTGGGCCACTTGATCGGCCACCTGCTGCTGCTGCTGCCCCTGCTGTTCTTCCACACGCTGCTCGACCGCGGTTAAGGCCGCCTGCAATTGTTCATCCCAATGTTACAACGAAAAGTGAAGATATGTAGAAATTCAGTAACTTGCCGTAAATCAGAAATAACCTTGAGTCGCTCCATCTCGGCCGGTGCGCCGACGGCCGTGGGCGTATGGGAGGGGCATTCCCGTGTCCTTTGCCTTTACCGCCGCGATAGTGGGAGTACGGCCGTGTCCAAAAGGCCGCTCGCCCATGTAGTAATGGCCGTGCTTCTTCCCCCCACCAATCCTCATGACCGTCTCTCCATCAAACGGCGCACGGATGGGATCCCACTCTGGCCCACGGATCTGCCTTCCCGTCTCCACATATGTAGTGAAGCGGGAGTGGATGGAGGGATTGTTGTACGCCTCCGGCGGGTCGTCGGGGTTGTAGGTGGTCTCGAACGCGGTCGCCTTGCCCTTGTGGGCCAACATTTATGCCATCACGTCGGTGCACTCAGCGTCTCCATGTGCCCGGGACTGAAAAAAATCAAGTTGATTAGAAATTAGATAGAATTGAGCTTTACAACAAAGAAATGGATCTTTTCATACCCATCTTTTCTTGTCTTGTGCGGTACCGTGAGGTTGCCTTGATGGTGTGTTGGGTACGTCATCAACAAACGCTTCTGCCGGCCAGCGTCGTGCTTCTCAATCCACTCCGGGCTGAACCACCTCACCACTATGCGTTTCCAGTAGTCAGCATCATTAACGCACCACCACGCAGGCGTCTACACGTGATCAAGTGAACGAGATGTAAGAATATCATATTAAGCGATGTCCGAAAAGCTGAAATGCAATTTTACCTCCTCGTATTGCTCCTGGGTCAGCCTGTAGGTCCGCGCTTCTGCTTTGGTCATCTTCTTTCCCCACTTTGCAGCGGAGTAGTTTATGACGCACTGAATTTGCGCCTCGTAGTGCATGTCCAGCACAAGTTTCTTGCACACCGTCTCCTGCACCTTCTCTGCCTTCTCCTCAAATCCACCAACCAACCTATAGAAGTCCTGCATATAAAGCAGCAATGGATCCACAATCAATATTGAAAAAAATGCCTGATAGAATACGATGAATTGAGAAAGACTTACCTTAACTCGGCCTTCACTCGCTCTGCCTTGTTGGCGAAGCATCTGTCGTCCCTCTCGAAAGTGTCGGTGGCTTTCTTGTAGTGTGCCCACGTCCAGGCCGGCTCCCACCTGGTAGAATCACCCTCACCGATCCGAACGAGGCCTGGGAAGTGGTACCTCACCAAAAGACCCAAGATGTCGTTGACCAGGCGGTTGTGAGAACCTGGTTCGATGACTTCCCAACCCCTGCAACAAGTAAAAAAGATGAAATATTATTCTCTATTGCGATTTCAAGTTCTCAAAGGAGAAAATACTGACAAACATCTGAAATTACTTACCGTGTGCCTTCGAGTTTAATCAGCGGCCGTTGAGCAACCGGTATCGGCCTCTCCGGGAGTCGCGCGCGACCTCGCTGGTATACGCTACCAATAGTGTCACCACTAGTGTCGTCCGCCTCATGCTCCCCCCACTAGCCTCCTCAGCCTCCGGCTCGTAAGCTGCGTCCTGGGGTGGCTCCTCCTCCTGGGCCGGCTCCGCTTGGGCCAGCTCCTCCTCCTCCTCGTGCTCCTCCTCCTCCTGTCGTGCTCTTGTCTTCTTTGCCTTACCCTTGCTGGAGCCACCCTTCCCGGTCACCCTCCTGTACGCAGACGAGCACGAACGGTGAAGGGAGCCGCCCACCATCTTCTGTCACCTGAAATTAAAAACAGTAGACAAGTCAATACGGGGACATAAGACATAATTAAAAATGAACAAGGAATAAGACATAATTGAAAATAACATAATATTTCAAATAATAATACAATAAGTACGGAGCCTACATGTATTAGTAATAAACATCTTCATGGAGATTATCATGATCAGAAGTCTCATCATCACTATCACGCATGTCCTCCAGATATTCATCCGCTGGAGGAGCGTCAACATCTTGCCCGGCTGCGACTTTCTCAAGTAATACTATGTCGTCGTCATCGTCAATCTCTTCTACATCGTCATCTTCTACTTCCATTATTTCTAATGCTTCGGTTATGTCTATCACAAAATCCCCCGGGAGCCAATCTTCTTGGAAGAACTCTCCCTCATATGTATTTGGGTCTATGTTGTAGTCTTCATTGTTTGGGACAGGTAGTCTACCGTGTGGCGATACCTTGTACACAACGTCCCAACCTTGTAAATGTTCGTCGGTTTTGCACGGGTATAAGAGATAATACACTTGTGTGGCCTGTTGAGCCACAATGTAGACATCTTCTCCGTCATAGACGGATGACTGTCGAATTTCGACTAGTCCAACTGAAGCGTCCCCTCATCAGAGGTGACTAAATGTGACACAAATACCAGTCCCAGGAGGCTGGCAACACATTTATTACAACAGGTGGATCAGTCTTTTACATCACGGCGACACAAAGGGCACGGAAGTGCCAACGCTACAAGGAACAACACAAACGCTAACGACCACACTACGATAGCAAAGGCTTCCATAGCCTCATCAGAGTACCACACCATGGAAGCTTTCTGTGGAGGCCCTGGATACACAGGCACGGTTGGGTGTAGGGCAGCGACCTACTCGACGTCTTCGGGAATGTAATCGGGATCCTCCTCTTAAAAATAGTTAGTAAAACAAGGGTGAGCACATACGTACTCAGCAAATCCAACCCCACCCACGGAGGGGCTTATAAGCAGAATCATGCATAGAGTATATCAAGGATCAGGTTAAGGTTCATTTTGCAAACTCACTCATGCAGGGGTTCATTCCAAAAAGGTTTTCACAAATCATTTTCATAACCAAAGTGACTGTCGTATGGACCTCCCTGGGCCCACTACCTCAGTGGGTACCAGGACCGACTACTCGGTGGGCCCTTGGGACTACTCGGCTTGAGCTACACGGCACCTGATGGCGTGGAGCGCAAGGACTACGGAGGAGAAGTACACGAATAGGAAGTTGTACATGTCACGCGCTGTATGGAAGACTCCTAGACGTACTCGACTAGTACTCTCTCCCTACTCCGACTTGTAACCATGCCTCCCGGACTATATAAGGCGAGGCAGGGACCCTTCTCTAGCATCGAATCTCATCTCACGGCGTACAATTACACCATCTTGTAATCGTACCCAATCAATCCAGAGCTACGCAGCATACAGGACGTAGGGTATTACGCACCTCGCGGCCCGAACCTGTCTAAATTATGTGCCACGTGTCTCTTTCTTCGAGTTACCGATCTTGGCGAGGCCACATTCATCTACTTCGGGTACTCCCCTTAGTAGGTTGCCGGTCTAAAACACCGACACCGGGGCGCGCCGGGTAGGGGCTCTCGCCCGAGATCACATGGCGAACTCGACGGCTCCCCGTCTACTTCAAGCCAACCGTCGCCTTCAACCGCGGCGACACCTTCGTGTTCGGCGCACCGGGTGCCGCACCGCCGACGGCGCGGGATCTTTCCAGCGCCGCCTCACCATGCCGCCCAACCCGAAGACCGGCTTCGTGACGCTCCCTGAAGTCGTCACAGGCGAACTCGCCGGCAAGTTCGGCGAAATTTCGCTCTTCAACCACGACGCCGACTTCGAGCTCGAGTCCGCTTCCAACTCGAACTCGACGTCTCCATGGGCCATCGCATGCGAGCCGGCTGCTCAGCCATCGCAGGCGGTCCCCTCATCCCGTGAGCACTCCGCGCGTGGCCCCCGCATCCTCAGCCGGGCCCGCACGGGGCTCCTTCTTCGCGCCGGGCCGGCAAGGAACCCGTACCCGAGTACAACTCGGACTCCGACACCGCCCCCGGCCGCGCCTCGGACTCCAACCCCCTCTCCGGGTTCTACTCGGATTCCGCATACGAGTTCGACTTCGGGTCGGACCTAGAGGATCCCGAGTCCAAGGACAACTCTACTGAGCATCCCTTATCAGGGCCAGCCTCTGGGCTGGTTATAACCTCCACACTGGCCGGGAGATTCGTCTACTGGCCAGACCGCAAGCCCGCTGACCTGATAAGTGGAGACTCACGCTACGTCGCCTACATCGACTCGCTCCCGTTCCAGGAGGGAACACCACTTGCCCGAGCTGACTCAAACACCCCAACTGAGGTGGCGGCTTCTGAGTCCAGCCTTGGCACCCCTGATCGCCAAGTCTTCATGGCTGCCGGCGACACCCCAGGACCTTCAGGGACGGCTCAAGACAAGTACCTAGAAGACATCTCCTCCGACGAGCTGTCTGCCGATGCACCAGCAGACGAGACCCCCGCCAACAGAGACGCTCAACGTGAGTGTAACAGGAAGCGCAGCGAATGGCGCCGGCGTCTCCGAGACAATCTCCCCATCCGCAACCTCGCGGAAGCTCTTGAGGCGGTCGAGAGCAGAGTACACACTACCCCTGAGCAATGCCTCATGTCGATCACAGCGATCGCACGCCAGGCCCAGGGAATTCGCGCCGGGGAGGTCATCGCCAAGCTCGGCCGAAGACGCCTACTTCGTGCGGATCGACAACGGGGTCAACCCGACCTCCTCCCGCCGTGCACCGCGACAACGAAGCTACAAGTCGCGGCGCCAACCTCGGTCCCAACCGTACTCGAGCCGAGCTCCCGGCCCGGCCCCAACCGTACTCGCTCATACGCCGGCGGACCTCCACGGGGTGGCAACGGCAACCGCGAGGTCGTCCCTCACCGCGCTCTTGCCGGCGGCGGGGGCCGCGACCCCGACGGCGGCGGCGGCGGCGGAAGCTCCAACCATGGAGCCAACGGGGAGGGCCGCCGGCGGCGGCGGTCGCGGCGGCCGTGGCCACGCGAACGACCACGCCTGCGGTGCCTCACGGGCGGCTACGACGCCCGCCAGAAGATTGAGGAGCTGCGGCGGAAGAAGTCAACCACTGCAGGCGACAACGACGGCTTCCCCGCCTTCTCACCTCGACTTTGCAACTTGCTCCTCCCCAACAAGTTCAAGCCTTTAGGGATCACCAAGTACGACGCGAAGCAGGACCCCATCCAGTGGCTCAGGTGCTACGCCCTCTCCATCGAGAATGCTGGCGGCAACAATGACACCAAGTGCCTCTACTTCCCCTTCTACCTGAACCAAGCTCCACTCACATGGCTCGATTCGCTGGACAAGCACTCGATCGACAAGTGGGACCAGATGAAGGAGCAGTTCACCAGCAACTTCGCGGGCGCCATGGGCCGATCGATCGGGTACTCGCATGGACCTGGCCATGATCAAGCAGGAACAAGGCGAGACCCTCCGCAAGTACATGCGCCGCTTCTTCGACAAGCGCGCTACCATAGTCGACGTCACCGACAAGGAGGTCATCGACCTCTTCCAAGACGGCCTCTACCACCGCGGCACAATTGAAGACTTCGGTCGTCGCCGCCCCAAGTCCATCCCCCACCTCAAGGACATGATCACGTCCTGGGCGGATGAAGAAGACAAGGCCAATGCCAAGTACGACGCCATCGGTGGCAAGAACAAGCAGAATGCGGGCGGCGGCAGCGGCAACAACGGGAACCAAGGCGGTCGCAACAACAACAACAACTCGGGTCCCAACCGCAAGCGCAAGCCAGACAACACTGTCACGGCTATCCAGCGCCCTGCGAAGGAGAACTCAAAGAACTCCGGCGGCTTCAAAGACTTGCTAAAGAAGAAGTGCCCGTGGCATCTGAACGGCAACCACACCACCGAGCAGTGCTAACAACTCAGGCATGCACTCAAGAGTACTCCAGAGCCACCGCACCCTCACGACAAAAAGGGCAAGAAGAAGAACGACGGAGATAACAACGACTTCCAGGAACCCGACAAGACCGTCAACGTCCTCTTCGGCGGACTACCCAGCAGGCGGGAGCAAAAGGCTACCCGTCGAGAAGTCATGAGCATTGAACCAGCGGTCCCGACCCCTCTCAGGTGGTCGGAGGTACCCATTACCTTCTCCCGCGCGGATCAATGGACCAGCTTCTCCGAACCAGGACGGTTCCCCCTCGTCCTGAAGCCGGTGGTCGCGGGCTCCAAGCTCAACAAGGTCCTCATCGACGGTGGAAGCGGGCTCAACGTCCTTTTCACCAAGACCTTGAAGAAGATGAAGCTCGACATCACCCACATGCTCACCAAGAGCAACACGCCCTTCTACGGCATCGTCCCCGGTAACACGGCTATTCCACTGGGCTTAGTGGTCCTGCCAGTTACCTTCGGGGAATCTCGGGATATCTACCGTACCGAGTACATCAAGTTCGAGGTCGCGGAGTTCGAGACTTCCTACCATGCCATCCTCGGCAGACCGGCCAGGAGTGCCCAGGGAGTTGATTGAGCACTGCCTCAACGTCGATCCTAAGGCCACCCCCAAGCGACAACACCTCCAACGCTTTGCCGACGACAGACGGGACGCCATCAAGAAGGATCTCGCCAAACTACTCGCGGCTGGCTTCATCAGAGAAGTCTTCCATCTTGAGTGGCTCGCCAACCCTGTCCTCGTCCGCAAGAAGAACTCAAACGAGTAGAGGATGTGCGTCGACTACACTGACCTCAACAAACACTGCCCCAAGGACCCCTTCGGGTTGCCGCGGATTGATCAAGTTATCGACTCCACGGCGGGCTGCGACCTGCTCTGCTTCCTCGACTGCTACTCCGGTACCACCAGATCGCGATCAAGGAAGAAGACCAGGAGAAGACCGCGTTCATCACCCCGTTTGGCGCGTACTGCTACACGACCATGTCCTTCGGGCTGAAGAACGCCGGCGCTACCTACCAACGAGCTATCCAAGCCTGCTTCAAGAAGCAACTCAACAAGAACGTCGAAGCCTACGTGGATGACGTGGTCGTCAAGACCAGAAGCTCCAGTACCCTCATCGACGACCTTGAAGAGACTTTCGCATCCCTGCGCGAGTACCGCTGGAAGCTCAACCCGAACAAGTGCGTCTTCAGCGTACCTTCGGCTACTCGGCTTCATCATCAGCCAACGCGGCATCGAAGCCAACCCCGAGAAGATCTCTGCCATCACCAGCATGAAAGCTCCCACGTGCATCAAAGACGTCCAGAAGCTGACCGGGTGCATGGCGGCCTTGAACAGATTCATCTCTAAGCTTGGAGAACGGGGGCTCCCCTTCTTCAAACTACTCAAGCACCAAGAGAAGTTAGTGTGGACTCCAGAGGCGGATCAAGCCCTTGCCCAGCTCAAGGACTTCCTATCGAAGCCACCGGTCCTCACGGCTCCTCGCAAAGGCGAGCAGCTACTGCTCTACCTCGCTGCGACTACTCATGTGGTCGATCTTGCCATCATCGTCGAGCGGCAGGAAGACGGCCACGCCTACCCAGTCCAGCGCCCAGTCTACTTCGTCAGCGAGGTCCTATCAGAGTCCAAGGCACGCTGTCAGCCTGTGCAGAAGCTCCTGTACGCAGTACTCATCACCTCGCGGAAGCTACGACACTACTTCCAGGAGTACTCGATCTCCGTCGTCACCAACTACCCGCTCGGCGACATCCTGCGGAACCAAGATGCTACTGGAAGAATCTCCAAGTGGGCAGTCGAGCTCGGTGCCCTCACCATCGACTTCAAGCCACGCACAAGCATCAAGTCGCAGGCGCTAGTCGACTTCATGGCGGAGTAGTGGGAGAACCAGCTACCTACTCCAACCGTGCGACCAGAGCATTGGGTGATGTACTTCGACGGCTCACTCAACCTCGAGGGCGTAGGTGCAGGGGTACTTCTGAGATCTCCAACGGGCGAACAACTCAAGTACGTCCTGCAGATCTTCTGTAAAGTCTCAAACAACGAAGCCGAGTACGAAGCTCTCCTACACGGGCTCCGCCTCGCGGCTTCATTGGGCATCAAGCGGCTTCTAGTCTACGGCGACTCCGCAGTGGTCATCAACCAAGTCAACAAGTCCTGGGACCGCAACAAGGAGAACATGGACGCCTACTGCCTAGAAGTCCGCAAGCTCGAGAACAAGTTCTGCGGTCTCGAGTTCCACCACATCATCTGCGACAACAACGTTGCAGCGGACGTCCTGTCGAAGCTTGGATCTACCCGCGCTCAAGTACCAGCGGGTGTCTTCGTTCACGAGCTTCACGCGCCATCCATCCCGGAGCCGGCGCCACCAATCACTGTCCCAGCTCATCCACCGGCTGGACAGGAGGTCATGATGATCGACGTGGACTTGAGGCAACCTTTCATCGACTACCTCAGCGAGCAGAAGGTTCCCTCGGACAAGAACTTGGCCGAGCAGCTCATCCGCCACGCCAAGTCCTACGTCCTCGTCGGAGATAAGCTCTACAAGCGGGGCGCATCTTCTGGAGTACTCATGAAGTGCGTCCCAAGGCAGGAAGGCAAGGACATCTTGGAGGAGATCCACAAGGGCGTCTGTGGCAACCACACGTCCTCCCGTACGCTGGTCAGCAAGACCTTCTAGCGAGCTTTCTACTGGCCCACAGCTCTGGGCGATGCTGAAGAACTCGTCAGAAGGTGCCAAGGATGCCAATACTTTGCCAAGCAGCAACACGTCCCAGCCTACAAGCTAGTCACCATACCGCCAACCTGGCCCTTCGCTTGCTGGGGGCTCGACATGATTGGGCCACTGCCTACTACGCCAGGTGGTTTCAACAGAGTACTGGTGGCCATCGACAAGTTCACCAAGTGGATCGAGGTCAAGCCGGTGACATGCCCCAAGGCTTATAGAGTACTCGACTTCCTGGATGAACTCGTACATCGCTTCGGACTACCCCACCGCATCATCAAAGATCTGGGCTCCAACTTCAACAACCATCAGTTCTGGGAGTACTGCGAGAACAGCGGGATCGACGTCCGATATGTCTCAGTTGCCCATCCTCGGGCCAACGGACAAGTCGAGCGCGCCAACGGGATTGTGCTCGACCCTCTCAAGAAGCGGCTACACGACGCTGCTACTTCCAAAGGAGGCAAGTGGATCAAGGAACTACCCAATGCACTTTGGGGGCTACGTACTCAGCCTTCCAAGCCAACGGGGCAATCCCCTTACTTCCTGGTCTACGGCTCCGAAGCAATCCTCCCTGCTGATGTCATATGGAACTCACCAGCAGTGGAGCACTATGACGAAGGCGTCTCTGAAGACAGCAGAAGAGTTGACATCGATGGACTTGAAGAAGCTCGCTGCGCTGCCCTCGTCCAATCAGCAAGGTACCTGGAGGGTATCCGACGCTACCACGACCGCAACGTCAAGGAACGCTCCTTCAACATTGGCGATCTCGTCCTCCGTCGTATCCAGAACACGGAAGGACTACACAAGCTCAGCTCCCCCTGGGAAGGTCCCTTCACCGTGGCAAAGATGACCGGGCCGGGCTCCTACCGCCTCCAAACACTTGAAGGCGAAGATGTCAACAACTCGTGGAACGTCGACCAGCTCTGTCGATTCTATGCCTAGTCTACACGACTACTCCGGAGCTCAAGTCTACATGACTACATCAAGACCCCTCCGCCGTAAGCGGCCTCCGGGTCCTGGCTCCAGTCTCCGGACTACTACTTCGCTGTAAGCGGCCTCCGGGTCCAGGCACTAGTCTCCGGACTACTCCTCTCCAGGATCCAGCCCGCGCGGCTACCTACGGATCCTGGGCTGCGATGAGCGACAAAGGATTCTAGCAGCGGTCTACTAAAAGACCATGTACTCCAAGATCTAGCCTACACGGCTACCTACCGATCTACTGCTGTAAGCGGCTACTCGCCCTAGCACCACTTAGCTGTAAGCGGCCTCTGGGTCCAGGCGACTATTCTGTAACTACGGCCCTGGCCATCCAGGTGTACTCCTTCAGTAATAAAGTTTGATCGATCATCAACTTCTTTACTGTCTACTTCCCTCAACGAAACTGCTGCCGAGTACGACTACTCGCGACAACTCCACGATGGGACTCCGCACTCTAAGATCGTGACTACGAGTACTCATTGATGGAACTTTTCTTCATTAATACTTGAACAATTACATTACAAATGTTTTTGTACATATACTGCTATGAGCTAACTATTACAGGACTACTGGAGGTTAAGCTTTTCGGCGACTTGCTTCGCAATGGGCGCCATCTGCTCCAGCAGCTCCGCATACTGCTCGTCTGTACAATTGGCGGCTACCCCGCCAGCGACTACGTCCACGGGCGCCTTCGGGAAGTAGGACTTCATGAAGGCCAGCACCTGGTTCGGGATTGACTTCGCCAGATGCTTCACGTACGCCGCCAGCCGACTGGGGGCTTCCTTCAGTCGATCCACAAGCGGTGCTATCTTGGGGCCGCCAGGATGAGGCACCAAGAGTCTTGCAATGGGAAGCGCGGCTTCTTCAAGCTCCTTCAGCTGGGCCCGTAGCGCCTCGCAGTCCTCGTTCAGCTTCTGCAACGATTTTTAGCGGTTGACGAGGTCACGATCGGAAGCAATACGAAGCTCCATGTGCTTGTCGCACTCGAAGGCAAGCTCCTTATAGTCAAGCTCGAGTACCTGGCGGGCCTCCTGCTCCCGGTAGAAGAGGTTCTTCATGTCTGTCTCTGAAGTCCTCAACTGCTCCACCCGGGTCTCAAGCTCTGCAAAACAAAGCGGGTTAGACTACCTCTCGACCTCCAACAACTACTCAACAAGTCAAGCGGTGTACCTTTGTTCTTGTTGCGGAGTGATTTGTTCTTCCGCACCAAGTCGTCGCTCTTCGCCTGCATCTCTTGGATATCGTTGTGATATTTAGCGAAGGCGTCGTCAAGCTTGGATTGCATGGCGGCCGCGTGCTTCCGTGACTTCAAGAGTTGATCCTCCAGCGCTTTAGCCCGGAGCACCGCGTCGCCGAAGCCTTGCAGCATGCTAGATTTCTCACGGGACCTTTCCACGACGTCCTGCACAGACAACACATGTCAAATGAGTACTCAACGCCTACGGATTGACTACTCAGGAGTTAAGACTACTCACCTTCATCCACTGCTCGGCCCCGGCGGACCGCCTCCCGGGTGGGCGGCCACCGTTGCCGGGTCGACCAAGTCGTCTGCCAGCAACTCCACCCCGCCACGACTACTCGTGGCAGCTTCAGTCATCGGGGCAGAGCGGATGGGCTCCGCGTCTTGGATCTCCGGGGAGCGGACAACCACCTCCAGAGCAGCCTCTGGTGGCACGGCGGCCTCCTCTCCTCCGGTTGCCACGGCGGCCTCCTCCATCGGCTCGGGGGCTCCTTCGGCAGCTTCCGGCACTTGTGGTGTCAAATTCTGCATGGGCACCGCCACCGGGATGTCGCTCCCTTCGGCCTCGGCACCTGTCGACGAGAAGACAAGTGCATCAGCGACTACCACTACTCTTTGGGAGTACTATAAACTCAACAGAGTACTTACCTTCGACCACGCTGGCTTCGGGCAATGTAGCTCCAGCAGCCGGCGTCTCGGACTCCGCCTGGGGGGCAGGAGTGGACTCCTCGGCGGGCAGCGTGGCTTCCTCACCCGCCACCGCTATAGAGGGTTCATCCCCCTCCCAAGACAGATCCTTTGATTTCCTGCAGAGCACACAAGTTGGCTGTCAATCAAGTTCGACTACTACATCAAGTACTACTCGAGAAGGTTCAACACTTACAAACTTGACCGGACTATTGTCACGGTCGGGGCGCCGAGGATGCTGGCAATGTCTACCAGTCCAGCCTCAGTGGGCGCCTCCTCTTGCGCCTCTGCGGCCGCTGCCTCTTCTGCAGCGACGGCAGCCGGTGCAGCGCCCTCCTGCGCTCCTGCGGCCACCACTTCTTCAGTAGCAGTGTCTGCGGGCTCCGTGTCCCCTTGAGGAGCAGGGGGCTGGCGCTCCAGCTGCGCCAAAAGCTCTTCAATAGTGGGGGCTGGGCTACGACTCCCAGCGGGTTCCCCCACCGTATCCCACTCGCCTTCGTCGCCCTGATCAGCGGGCTCTGTCGGCGGCACCTCCTACAAGAAAGGAAGCTCAGTCATCAACAAGTGAACTCGAGAGACTAGTACTCGACTACACTAGTCAAGACGTCTCACCTCTTGAGGCGTGGTCTCAGAGACCTTCAATTTCTTCGTCACCCGCTTGCGGGCGGGGTT
Organism: Cenchrus americanus; assembly: GCA_947561735.1. Taxonomy (NCBI): domain Eukaryota; kingdom Viridiplantae; phylum Streptophyta; class Magnoliopsida; order Poales; family Poaceae; genus Cenchrus; species Cenchrus americanus. The sequence goes on from OX387242.1 coordinate 199,887,261, forward strand.
GCGCGGCTTCCGTGGCGGCACAGCTAGACTAGCCTCCAGGCTAGCCGGTGGATCTTGTACGAGGGGCACGTGAGGTAGGCTGGGACGGCTGAACCTCGACCACGGGGGAAGCCGATCTGCCCGGCGTCTCCTCGTCGTCGTCCTCGTCAGACGTGTCCTCCACGATGACGGTGTCATCTCCTTCGCCGACCTCCCACCGCTCCTTGGCCTTGGTTTTTCCCTCCTCCGGGATCTCGACTTCCTGAAGAGGCGGCGTCGGCTCGGAGATGAACTTCTTCAAGTCGTCCTGCAAGACACAAGTCATCAGCGCTACTACTCAGAAGGAATGGGTACTCGACTGGGGGGTACGGCTACTTACCTCCTTTGGCGGGCGCGCGGCGGAGTACTCTGGGACAGGGCACGCGGTGTACGGTGGCATGTCCTTGAAGATGCGCGTCAGCCTATCGACAATGTCGTCGTCATCGACTTCGCCTCCAAGCATCCGCGACGTGTCGTCGTCGCCGGTGTACTCGAAGCCCAGGGTGTCGCGAATCATCAGTGGCTGCACCCTGCGCTTCATGAAGCTGAAGGCCACGTGCTCGGCCCTCAGCCCGGCTTCTCTCAGCACCTTGATGTGCGCCAACAGCTCGGGGAGCTGGATCCCTTCTTGCATCGTCGGCTCCGTGTTCCACCACGGGCGATGCTTCGGCTGCTTCCCGCTCGGCTTCGGCAACCCTGGGTGGTGGTTCGTGACGTAGAACCACTTCTCCTTCCAGTCTTGGTTGGAGTCGATGAGCTTGTACGAGAGGTACTGCTCGGCGGCCTCCTCCCGCATCTGGATTCCTGCTCCACTCACTACTCGCGGGTTGCTGGCGCTCGGCTGCGGCTTCACCCGGAAGAACTTCCGGAACAAGATCCAGTGGGGCTTGATCCCCAGGAACGCTTCACAGAAGTGGACGAAGACAGCGGTATGGAAAATACCGTTGGGGTTGAGGTTGAGGTACTCGATGCCGTAGTACCCCAGGAGGCCTTTGAAGAAGTTGCTGAGGACCATGTGTGGTTCGAGGACCGGTGGATGGTCGCTTCCTTGTGTGATGAGTGATTGACAACGTTGTGTGGACTGATTCTTGGCTAAGTATTGCAGGTGTAGGTTGCGGCTTGACTGGTGTTGGTGCAGGTGAAGAACAAGCGTGAAAGGTCGTCGCCGGTGAGGCCTCCAGGTGTGGAGAAGACAAGTAGGCTTCGTTCGAGGGACCCGGTGGCCAGCGGGGTCAAGTGCGGACCGCATGGTGGCATGAACAGCAAGATGAAGTCGTGGACGGTTTCTTGGTTGAGCCTCAAAACCAAGGTCGAGCCGGGACTACGTGGGAGCCAAGTCATGAGTGAAGATTGGCGGAGGCTACACCGAGTTCGCGGGGTTTCCGGTGGTTCACCAGAAAACCACTGGGTTCCTTGGTTGATCCACAAAGCCAAGACCGCAGAACCGAAGACGGAGGTGCGGCGGCACCGGACCGGTCCGTCCGGTGGGTCGGCCGGTCGGCCGGTGGGGACCGGTCTGACCGGTGTGCGACGACACAGTCCGGAATCTTCGAAGCGGAGGACACGCGTCGGGATCGCATGGCTTGCGTCGAGGCTACTCAGGGTGTGGTCGCCGGGCATCCGTCCGATGGTGAAGACATCAAGAATTCCAAATCCGCCTTTGAGGGGCTTGTATCCCTAGTTGTTAGAGAAGGGCATTTTAGACATTCGGTTGCCTCCATATAACCCAAGAGGTGAGAGGATGGCAGCCAACTAATGGAACCCTAGCTCATTAGTTTTCCTATTTTCCATCTATTTTCTTTAGGTTTTCTCTAGGACTAGCAAGAGAGCTTCACGGAGAGATCTTGTAGAGAGGGATGGATGATCGGGCGGCTTGCTAGACCTTGTACGAACCTTTGTTTCATGTATAGATGATTCGGCGTGGTTCCTCAAGGTTTGGATGTGTTTTCCCCGGTTGTTCTTGGTGGTGATTTTCGGAGCCCTCTCTCGGTGATTTCTTTGGGTTGTTTTCGGGACCTTTCTCTTGGGGATTTGATGGGGGAAATTTGTGGGAACCCTTCGTGATTCTTTGGGCTGTGATTCCCCTCCCAAATCCGTGAGTAAAAGTGCTCGATTTTGGGGTTTCTTGAGTTCTTGGGTTGGAAGTGCTTTCGGCGGGATTTCTTCGATTCCTCCTTTTTGGATGAGTTTTGGTGGGATTAAACTTGGCTATGAACTCCTCATGAGGTGTTCATGATATCTCCAAAGTCTTGTTCAAGTCCGTGGAGCGATTCGGGAGATCGAGATTTGGATTTGGGGGAGTTGACCCGCGGGTGCTGTTCATCCCGAGCTGCCCAGGCTACACCGGTCTGACCGGTGCTCTTGACCGGTCTGACCGGTCAGACCGGTGTGAGCCCTTGTGGGTTTTTGCTCGGGGTGAACGTCTTGGTGTGTTCGTTGTTGTCCCGTGTTGCTGCTGTTTCGAGTTTGGGTCCGTTTGGTGGTCGGTTGGCCTGTTTTAGTGCCTTGGGGGCTTTCAGGCTGCCATCGGTCTGACCGGTGTGTCTCACCGGTCTGACCGGTGTAGAGGCACTTAGTGGAAGTTGCTCAGTTTCACCAGCGAGGGACCGGTCGACCGGTGGTGCTCACCCGGTCCGACCGGTGTGGGTCCGTAGGCTCGAGGTTTGGTTTTTCCGCCGTTTCTCGGGTCGGAAGGTGGTGTGTTGGTTCCTAGGTCCAGTGGCACTCCAGTGGCTACGTGGGCTTGACCAACCTTGGTAGTGAGTCGGAGACGTGTGTTGGAAGCCGTGTTCATCTTGTTGGAGTGTCGATCTCCTTCGAGAAGAATTTTTATCGGCTCCCATTCACTCCCCCCTCTCTGGTTCGCCGTATCGGTCCTTCAAGTGGTATCAGAGCCGGTTCGGGTCTTTATTGACTCTAACCAGTCTAAGATCCAAGGATGGCGTACAAGGAACGGGGTTCGGGTCTTCCACACTTCGATGGCAAGAACTACCAGATGTGGAGCAAGCGGATGGGTGCGTTCCTCCGCGGAAAGGGTCAGCTTCTTTGGGATGTCATGGTGGACACAGGCTATGTCCAGCCGGTTGATTTCCTCGCTCCAGGATCGAGGGACAGCTTCGACGCCAACAATAAGGCGGTCGACTACTTGTTTCGTGCTTTGTGGCAGTCTGAGTTCGATCGGGTGCACACCGAGCACTTGGCTTGTAGAATTTGGGCGGTGTTGAAGGAGGCTCATGTTGGGAACGCCCAGGTTCAGGCACGGATGTATGCGACCTACCGGAGAGAGTACGAGAACTTCACTCATCTCCCCGGTGAGTCCATCGATGCCTTGTTTCAGAGGTTCACGGTGGTTGTGAACAACATGAGGGCCAATGTGGACGTGCTCCCCGTACGATGATCATGATAGAGCGGTCAAGCTCTTACACTCTTTGGATCGTACGATTTGGGGCGGAAAGTTCGAGGCCATTGTGGAGTCGGAGAAGTATGACACTCTGACGGTGAATGAGCTGTTCTCGAAGCTCAAGTCGGCTGAGGTGGATAGGGGCATGACAGCTAAGATCGAGGGCCCGACTGACTCTCATAGTCTTGCCCTCGTTGATGGTTCGAAAGGAAAGGCTAACACTAACCCATCCACCAGGATGTTCTCTTTGTCCTCTTTGATGTCTATGCCAGATGAGGAGTTCGACGTGCTTGGAGAGGACGAGCTGGCGCTCCTGACGAGGCGGTTCGAGAGGCTGCACGAGAACCGAGTGAACAAGAGGAGGAACACGAGGACATGCTTCAAGTGTGGCAAGGCTGGACACTATTTCGCCGAGTGTCCGAAGGTGAACAACCACGACAAGCACAAGTTCAAGGACAAGAAGAAGAAGTCCAAGAAGAAGGATCATGGACATGGGAAGAAGACACGGTCTCGAGAGAAGATGAAGAGATCAAGCGACATCGAGTCTGATTCCGAGGACACGTCTTCAAGCTCGAGTGATGAAGACGAAGAGGATGAGAAGAAGAGGAAGAAGAACTTTAGCAAGTATCTCAACGGCCTTTGTGTGACGGGCCTAAGCCTCAAGGACGACTTCTGCGGCATGGCTCGCAGTTCGAGCAGCAAGAGAAGCCAGAGGGATGCCTCGGACTTGGATTCCGAGGATGAGGTATGTGATGAGCTCTCCTCTTTGCGCAAGGAGAATGAGGAGTTGGTTGACTTGCTTGATAATCGTGATCACATGCTTAGAGAGGCTAAGAAGCTTAGGAAGGAGCTTAGATCTTTGCTCGAGGATGCTAGGACTAGAGTGGCTGAGCTAGAAACACAGGTTCTTGATAGCAAGCTTGAAATTGATTCGCTCAAGGCTAGCCCTGTTGTTTCTGATGAAAATGATTGTGCTTGATTGCTCGCTTTCCTAGCCGACTTGATCGATCTTAGGGAGAAGTATGCCTCCAAGTGTGAGGAACTAGATGTGCTTAGGGTTGAGTTGGCTGAGCTACAATCTAGACCCACTTTGCTTGGTGCTTGCACTTCTTGCCCTAGTTTGCATGAGAAAATTGCTAAGCTCCGCTCTCGCATTGTTTCACTTGAGGCTGATTTGAAAGTGCCTATTCCTACTTCTTGCTCTACATGTGAGTTGCATGCTATGAAGAATTTGGATCTTGCAAAATGTGTTGGTCGCTTGCAAGATGAGAATGATAAGTTGCGTGAAGCACTGAGTTGGTTGTCGAGTCAAGAACCTCAGCTTGGTATGATGATTGCTAGCTGTAAGCGCTTTGACGGTTGGGCTTTGGGATTGGATAAGGTTGGTGAGGGCAGTGGTGAGAGAGAAAGGAAATTTGGGAATGTTTCGGTTCCACCACAACCCACACCCAAATACAAGTTTGCATCCAAGCCAAACCAACCAAAAGAAAAACCGAGTGAGAAGGCAAGTGAAACGCCTAGTGAGAAACCAAGTGAGAAGCCTTGTGAAGAGCCTCATCCCAAGCCTAAGCCCAGATCGATCCGTTTCCATTGTGAGTTTTGTGGAAAGGATGGTCACAAGAGAGCGTTTTGCTTCAAGAGGAAGCGTGAGGAGAGAATGGCGAAGGAGTGGGCTAACAAGGACAAGTACCACCCTTTCGATGGTGTACTTGAGCCTCGTGTGCAGTTGCCCGGGGCCAAGGCGAGTGTGAAGTCGGTTCGAGCTTGGGGAGAGCGGAAGGTCGTTGGAGGTGCTGCGCCCGGGCTACACCCGGCCGACCGGCAGTGGAGCACCGGTCGGGCCGGTGCAGCTGCCGGACGGCGGCAGTTTGGGTTTCGTGCTCGTACAGGTGCGAGGGTTGTTTCTGGAGGTCGTGGTTCTGGTGGTTGGTCCGGGAGAGTTTGCAGGAGGTCAGTTTGCTAGGCATTCTCCCCCTCGAGCTCACTATGGGGATGGGAGGAGTCTTAGCTTTGAGAAGGAGAGGAGGGACAGTCCACGGGCTTTCTTTCGTGGTTTTGGTCCTCCTCCAGGCAGAGAGGGTTGGTTCCCTCATGGTGGTTACCGTAGTGGTGTTCGTGGAGGTAGCTTTGGTAGGAAAGATGGTTTGGTTTGTGCTAACCCCACTTTCGAGCAAATGGCTAGGCACTGGTTTCACACGTTTGGAACTAACCCCCAGTGTTGAGTCGTTTGCTCGCCCTCGCTCTTGGTTTTGAGTTGCAGGTGGACGGCCCGGAGAACATTTGGTTGATATTGGGGGTGGTTCTTCGGCTTCATATCCCAGTGGTGACATGTAGGTGCATCACTTTCGGGGATGGTGGACAAGGATGAGTGAATTGTGAAGAAATGATAAAGGTAAGTGTACTTGTGACCTTCGAGTGTGTGGCCTTGGTCAAGTCACTTGGTTTCTTTTGCTCTTTGCCTTATCTCATGTGTGTAAGGTGAGCTTTGTATGCTCTTTGGCCTTAATTCATGAGTTTAGGGGGAGCTTGTGAGTATGGTGCTCCTTTGCTCTTTTGCCAGTGGTGTCGAGCCCTTTTTGCCTCCCCTCGAGGAGCTGGTGGTTTGTGAGCTTTGTGTGTGGGAGCTCCTTTGTAACATGATGTATAGGCATCCTTGTATCTTAGATTGCATGCATTTTGTATCATATGCATTGGTTAGGAAAGCTTCTCTCATATACATTGTTCACCATGGAATGAAATATATGTCTTTGTGAGCTTGTTTGGTATGCTACGGTAAGTTTGGCTTAGCTCTTGATGATCTTGATGAATAATCCATGGTTGATAGCTATGCTTTTGAAAAAATGTCACATGTATGCTCTCTCATGTGTAAATGCCTTTACATGCTCTTGACATGTTTGTGTGGCCTTGCTATGCTTAATTTGTGGTTGGATAGATAGTTTATTGATCATATGGGGCCAAAGGCTCATTTGCCATCATGAATGTTTAGCCCTCTTGATTTATCTTGTGGAGGAGCATAAGTTCCTTTTTGTCGCAAAGACATTTCATGTACCATTTACAAATCTGAACATGAAACGAAAAATGCTTGGAAAATATGCTCCCATGTCATATGTGCTGAATTTAATTTGCTTTGGGTGCTAAACCGTTGCATGATGCCTACCAATGAGAAGTCTCATACATAGAAGTAGGCACATGGCTCGGTGGCTTTGACATGACATGAGGTGCTTGTGGGTGTTTGTGATGGTCTTATGATTAGAATGGCTGTCCTAGCATGAAGTTTGTGTGGCTTTGCCATTTTGATATGCTTTGATCATGTTTAGGACTTTGCTCATGAGAGGCAAGGTTTTCGCAAAATTGCCAAAATCCATCTTAGCTTCGTCCAATGGTTGTGAAACTTGGTGATCATGTAGTTGAGATCGATACGAAGCCGTAGAGTACCTAACTTGCTCATTTGGACATGTGTAGCATTCTTTGTTGAATTTTGTCTATTTGAGACGCTCTAGGTTGAATTTTTTGCTTTTTTGGCTTGATTCATGCATTGTCAACAAGGGGGAGAAGTTTGAGCTTGAAATGGCTTGTTGGACGCGTTTAGAAGGTTTTCAGGTGGTTTCGAGCCATTTCTGGGCTCTGTTGTACACCGGTCTGACCGGTGAGGAGCACAGGTCTGACCGGTGTGAGTGCTGGTCCTGTATACATGTTAGGCACCGATCTGACCGGTGGTGATGACCGGTCTGACCGGTGTGAGCTGAAAGTGCTGCAGCTGTCCTGTTTCATGTGGTTTCTTGCATGCATTTGTCCAGGGGGAGTTGCATTGGTTCAGGGGGAGCTTGCATGTGTGCAGGGGGAGCTCTTTGTGAGTTTTCGAGCTTTGTTTCGGTGGTTTGTGCTCTTTGCTTGAGTTTTGCTTTGTCTCGGATGTGTCGAGCCGTTGCCCTTGCCTAAGGTGTCCGAGACTTGTCTTCTTCAAGTGATCTTGCTCTTTGCCTTTGTTTGGCTTTCGATCGCTTGTTGGAGTTTCTTTTTGTTCGTTTCTTTTCTTTTTCTTTTCTCTCTTGTTACTTTCGTGTGTGTGTTGTCAATGCACTCATAAAGGGGGAGATTGAGGACCATGTGTGGTTCGAGGACCGGTGGATGGTCGCTTCCTTGTGTGATGAGTGATTGACAACGTTGTATGGACTGATTCTTGGCTAAGTATTGCAGGTGTAGGTTGCGGCTTGACTGGTGTTGGTGCAGGTGAAGAACAAGCGCGAAAGGTCGTCGCCGGTGAGGCCTCCGGGTGTGGAGAAGACAAGTAGGCTTCGTTCGAGGGACCCGGTGGCCGGCCGGGGTCAAGTGCGGACCGCATGGTGGCATGAACAAGAAGATGAAGTCGTGGACGGTTTCTTGGTTGAGCCTCAAAACCAAGGTCGAGCCGGGACTACGTGGGAGCCAAGTCATGAGTGGAGATTGGCGGAGGCTACACCGAGTTCGCGGGGTTTCCGGTGGTTCACCGAAAACCACTGGGTTCCTTGGTTGATCCACAAAGCCAAGACCGCAGAATCGAAGACGGAGGTGCAACAGCACCAGACCGGTCTGACCGGTGGGTCTGACCGGTCGGCCGGTGGGGACCGGTCTGACCGGTGAGGAGCACCGGTCGACCGGTGTGCGACGACGCGGTCCGAATCTTCAAAGCGGAGGACACGCGTCGGGATCGCATGGCTTGCGTCGAGGCTACGCAGGGTGCGGTCGCCGGGCATCCGTCCGATGGTGAAGACATCAAGAATTCCAAATCCGCCCTTGAGGGGCTTGTATCCCTAGTTGTTAGAGAAGGGCATTTTAGACATTCGGTTGCCTCCATATAACCCAAGAGGTGAGAGGATGGCAGCCAACTCTTGGAACACTAGCTCATTAGTTTTCCTATTTTCCACCTATTTTCTTTAGGTTTTCTCTAGGACTAGCAAGAGAGCTTCACGGAGAGATCTTGTAGAGAGGGATGGATGATCGGGCGGCTTGCTAGACCTTGTACAAACCTTTGTTTCATGTATAGATGATTCGGCGTGGTTCCTCAAGGTTTGGATGTGTTTTCCCCGGTTGTTCTTGGTGGTGATTTTCGGAGCCCTCTCTCGGTGATTTCTTTGGGTTGTTTTCGGGACTTTTCTCTTGGGGATTTGATGGGGTAAATTTGTGGGAACCCTTCGTGGTTCTTTGGGCTGTGATTCCCCTCCCAAATCCGTGAGTAAAAGTGCTCGATTTTGGGGTTTCTTGAGTTCTTGGGTTGGAAGTGCTTTTGGCGGGATTTCTTCGATTCCTCCTTTTTGGACGAGTTTTGGTGGGATTAAACTTGGCTATGAACTCCTCATGAGGTGTTCATGATATCCCCAAAGTCTTGTTCAAGTCCGTGGAGCGATTCGGGAGATCGAGATTTGGATTTGGGGGAGTTGACCCGCGGGTGTTGTTCATCCCGAGCTGCCCAGGCTACACCGGTCTGACCGGTGCTCTTGACCGGTCTGACCGGTGCGAGCCCTTGTGGGTTTTTGCTCGGGGTGAACGTCTTGGTGTGTTCGTTGTTGTCCCGTGTTGCTGCTGTTTCGAGTTTGGGTCCGTTTGGTGGTCGGTTGGCCTGTTTTGGTGCCTTGGGGGCTTTCGTGTCGCCATCGGTCCGACCGGTGTGTCTCACCGGTCTGACCGGTGTAGAGCCACTTAGTGGAAGTTGCTCAGTTTCACCAGCAGGGACCGGTCTGACCGGTGGTGCTCACCGGTCCGACCGTGTGGGTCCGTAGGCTCGAGGTTTGGTTTTTCCGCCGCGTTTCTCGGGTCGGAAGGTGGTGTGTTGGTTCCTAGGTCCAGTGGCACTCCAGTGGCTACGTGGGCTTGACCAACCTTGGTAGTGAGTCGGAGACGTGTGTTGGAAGCCGTGTTCATCTTGTTGGAGTGTCGATCTCCTTCGAGAAGAATTTTTATCGGCTCCCATTCACTCCCCCCCTCTCTGGTTCGCCGTATCGGTCCTTCAGTTGCTAGCCGGAAGCGCGAGTCTGCGCTCCGCGAAGCGCGCGAACATCGGGATCTCGTCTTCACTTTTCTCCATGGGGTACGGATCCCCGGCGGCGGCCCTCCACATGTCCATCTCCTTCTCACGGATGAAACCGCTGTTGAGGAGGGCCAGCAAATGTTCGGTCTTCGTCTTCGACTTTTTCCACTCGCGGCTCGGATCTGGCCGCGGTGGAGACATCGGCGGTGCTGCCCCTTCGGCAGACCCGGTGGCCTCGTCACGACCCCTCTTCTTCCCGGCGGTCTTCGCTGTCTTGGACAGCGACGGCTTCATTCTCCAAGTGCACGGCGTCTTCACACGCATTCGCTCGGGGGCTACTATAGCAGCTCTGGGTGGCGGCGCGCTTAGATCTACAGCGGCGGCGGCGTGCGCTGGAGGTGATTCTGGCCAAGATCTATTCGAAATGGCTACAACAGCGATGGGTGAAAAACCCCAAGGGTTTTGGTTTCTATTTATAAGTCAAAACGGCCCTCCAACGGCCGGATGGATAAGTCCGCGCTCAGCTGACTCAGCGACCGCGCGTGACTCTTCGCATTCTACTAGTCGACGTGCCTCACATCGGGGGCTCAGCTACTTCTACTCGACTACCTGGGAAGCGACAAGACTCAGGAGCATCTCAGGACACATTCTACAAGATGACCCTTCAATTCGAGAGGAAGTACTCGACTCAAGGCTCGGGGGCTCCGTGCCACGTGTCCTTCGGTTTTTTCTCTCCGGATTTTTCGGGATATTCTTGCCAAGACTTCAGATGGACCCTCAGCCAGAGTCTGCGACTCAACCTAAGGCTCAGGGGCTACTCCATATGGAGTGCGATTTTGCAATCGCACTTCCATATCAGCTTCGGCTTCAAGACAGCGTGGGCATTTTTGAAGACCTTCGAGGGCAGCACTCGAGGACGCTTGGGACTACTCGAGAAGACTTCAAGATTGCTCTGACATCAGCTGGAGTACATTCCAGCCTCGGGATGCTGTTGACGGTTAATAATTGTATCAAAGTTCATTTGTGACTTGCAAGCGTACAAGTCTCCCGTCGTAGTCAAGGGACCCTTCTTCCCTCGAGTGGTGAACCCAAGGTATCGAATCCGTGGAACAAATGTGTGACGTAAAACTTAATCTAATAAGCCAAGTAACTTCAATCTTCGATAAAAGAAACCCTAATGCATCTAAGTAAAAGACACGAAACGAATCTAATCTACTAAAGACCGGAGAAAACAAAGTAAGATTGGGTAGATAAACCGATCTAGAGGGATCGGGGTAAGCCTTTTGTTGAAGTTCCAAGCAAGAGAAGAAGTAGCAAATCGAATCTTATAAGAAGCTTCTTTAAATCGTGGTTTCCCGTCTAAATCCGAAAACATCCGCCTTTCGGAACCCCCGTTCTGTCACAACGTATCCCTACTCATGAGGGGAGCTTATGGCGAGTCAAAAGACAAGTCGAGATTCTTTCGGAAGATCCGGCGTTTACCTCTAGCCACCGCGGCTACAAGAACACCCTATGTAATCTATCTCGAGAATAGAATTGGAATAAGCAAAGCCGATCGAAAAATGAAATCTTCGAGGAAACACTTGATCGCTAGGAAAAGATTCAACTTGATAATTCAACTATAACAATGATACATACACAAGATCACCACCGGGATCCTTCCTTGATATTGCTTCTAGCTCCGGGAACTCCGACGTGGTCTTCCGTGCAAGATTCCCACGTCGGCTAGGGAAGCCCTAGTCAACTAGCTCGACCCTCTCCTCTCCGAGATGGTGTCCCTCTCTTCTCTGCTCCTCGGCGGCTGATGACGAATTGGATGATGCGTGGCTCTCGGTCAGGGGGCTATAAATAGCCCGATTGGCGGCTAGGGCAAAGGAGGGGGCAAACGGGCCCTGGAATGGGCTGGGCCGACCGGGACCGGGCCGGCCGGCCCGGGCCCATCCGGAGCCCGGCCCGAGGCCTCCTTTGCTCTACGTTGGTTCCCTTGCTTCCCGGATGTTTCCCCCTTCGCATGTAGGTCCATGTCGTCGGTTTCTCCGAATTGGACACAACTCCTTGTCTTGCAAGATTCAGCACTTTTCTGGTCAGGTCCTCGGAGTCTGTCGTCTTCTCGGATCAAGTCCCTGGTTTCTTGGAGTTAAGTTTCCTTCATTGCATGACTTGTACGGGGCTTCAAGGTCTTGTCATGAGGTGCTTGATGAACTTATCCCGAAAGTCTTGCATTCAACACTAAAACCCTGCATAAATATTAAACTCCAAAACCGACATGCACACGTGAACTTGTTATACCACGGGGGTTAGTACCAATGGATAAGGTATAAAACTCATGCCAACACCGAAGGTAAACTCATGGCTAGGTTGATGGATTTTCACCGTCAACAGATGCTTCGACTACTCTTGAGGACTTTTGACTTGTAGTACTCGGGGACGCTTGAGAACTACTCGTTAAGGTCGTCAAGATTACTTGAAGCTATCCTTCTCGACTACAAAGTACTCAGGGGCTTGTCGTATGGACCTCCCTGGGCCCACTACCTCGGTGGGTACTAGGACCGACTACTCGGTGGGCCCCTGGGACTACTCGGCTTGAGCTACACGGCACCTGATGGCGTGGAGTGCAAGGATTACGGAGGAGAAGTACACGGATAGGAAGTTGTACATGTCTCGCGCTGTATGGAAGACTCCTAGACGTACTCGACTAGTACTCTCTCCCTACTCCGACTTGTAACCCTGCCTCTCGGACTATATAAGGCGAGGCAGGGACCCTTCTATAGCATCGAATCTCATCTCACGGCGTACAATTACACCATCTTGTAATTGTACCCAATCAATCCAAAGCTACGCAGCATACATGACATAGGGTATTACGCACCTCGCGGCCCGAACCTGTCTAAATTGTGTGCCACATGTCTCTTCCTTCGAGTTATCGATCTCAGAGAGGCCACATTCATCTACTTCGGGTACTCCCCTTAGTAGGTTGCCGGTCTAAAACACCGACAGTGACTCAATTGTTTTTAGGAAAACCACTGTGAAACTACCGGACTTCCCGTCCGTCGTAGCCCAGGCACACAGCCACACGCTTCACCCGGAAAACAACTCACGCCAGAAAACGTCCCAAACCCAAACAGTAGTTTTTGTGACCACACCGTGACTCGTCCAATACCGTGGACACAGCTATTCGAATAGGTTTGACACTCTGCAGAGGTTATACATCTTTACCCACAAGTAGGGTACTGTCACACGGACACCTCAGTGCCGGCGCGGATCCTATCAAAGCCATTACCCACCTTAGCTAACGCTACGAGCCACCACGGAAGCAACCAAGGGGTTATCTCACATAACCAGGGTGTACCTCACACAGAGCGTACCCCTTCTCCTTGGTCTCTCGCCGCTCACCCGCACACCAGATGGCAAGTAGATTAACTAGTGGGGTTTATGCTAAGCCGTTGCCACATACAACGGTCGAGTGGTTGTACTATGATTTGGGTCAGGTGAGATGTCACGCAACCCGGTCCTTAACCGACAAGATGGACAACTCCCAACACGCTCAACCACACAGGTACGAGCTCACCCATATTCGTGACACACACGTCCATCCCGTCTACCCAGTTCTTTACTCATTTTCCAAACATATCCCATTTCTACTTTTAAAACACTCACACATTTTGAAAGCACTCACACATTTTTAAAGCACTCATTTAGGCCAAAACAAGGTTTAATCATAGCAATCAAGGGTGGCTATCCTACCATGTTTTTGCAGTAAAACAATATGCAATTTATAAAATGGGTACAGGGTTGTATTTATAAAACTAGGACCAAAGCATGCATCAAAGGATGAGATTGAATTTGCCGTCTTCGAAGTCCTCGGGAGTGCCGGCTCGGCGTTCGGGATCTCGGGCTCCTGCTCACAGTAGTCGGCTCCGATCTCCTGCTCGGGGTACCTTCCTTCGTCTACTCTGTCGGCTATAGCGCACACACAAGCAGGCAAGCAATCAATAAAAGCATACACAATTTCTCCGGCTGAGCTCGTGGAAGGTAATTAAATAAAATGGGGAAATAAATATTATGCAGGGGTTTTGGGTGATGGATGGGTGGCGGTATATCCGGCACGGGTGTGAGGAAGGTTGGGCGCGATTTGGGTTAAAATCGCGCATGAAATGTTGGGTTAAAAGAGATGTTTATAATTAATTAGGGCCGATTAGTAGTTTAGTTTAAAACAAAAGGACCTAAATATAATATTTAGGTAGGCTGAGGGTTTAACTAAAATAGTCTTAGGGATTTATTTTTAAAGGGCAGGGCGTTTTGGTGGAATTATTTAAAGGGTAGGGGCTTATTGAAAGGAAAGGGACAGAGAGGGAATAGGGACAGGGGGCTTTGGGGAAAAAGGAAAAGAGGAAGGGGTTTTTTGGCCAAATGGCCTTCTTCTTCCTGCCTCCCCGATTCAGAACAGAGAGAGCGGGGGGATCGAGTGGCGGTCGTCCTGGGGGGAGGGGGCGCCGGCGGTTCCGCCCATGGCGGCGGTCGGGAAGTAGCTCAAAATGGAGAGGAGGCCGAGGGGAATCGATTCCCGTGCTCACCTTGTGCTAGGGTGGTCTGAGGAGGCGGCTCCGCGTGAGGGCGGTGGCTCGGCGGCGGTGCTAAGGGGCGGCGGCGCTGTGGAGCTCGGGGGATGGGGGGAAGGTCGCTGTGGAGGTGCGAGGCGGGCAGGGACTGCCGACCTCCATTTATAGGCATAGGTAAGGCGGTATCCCGGCCGGGCTCCGAGCTCTAGGAGCTTCGGCCATGGCGGTGGAGGAAAAAATCTTGGCGTTAACTCACCGGCGAGGCCCTGGTCGATTCAGTGCTGTGGGACGGGACCTATCGTGCAGGCGGCGAGCTGGCCTCGGCAGCGGAGACTCAGAGCGGTCAGTGATGGTGGTGGAGGTGACCAGTCGGGCAGAGCTTTAATGGTGGTCGTCGGCGCCAGGGGGGTGTCGCGGCTCGGCGGGGCCACCGTAGGCGGCGCGGGGCCGTCCTTGCGTGCCGCGCCGGCGACCCCCGTTGGCCGGCGTGGGCCAGAGGAGGGGCGCCGGTCCTGGGCGGCCGCGTGAGGAGAGGGGTGGGGGTCGCGCGCGGTCAGGTTGCGGGAGGAAGAAGGAGGAGAGGGAAAAATAAGAAAGGGAGAAAAGAAAAGAAAGAAAAGAAAGAAAAGGAAAAAGGAAGGAAGAAAAGATAGGAAAGAGAAAAGAAAAGGAGGAAAGAAAATGGAAAAAGGAGGAGAAAAAGGTTTAGAAATTAGGGAAAATTGCTAGGGAAATTAGGGGGAAAGGTTTTGCGGGGTTTTCCGATTTCCGGGCATCGGCGTGATTTTTGGGACGGTGGTGCTAGCAAGGCGGACCGGCTGGCGGGACCGCGGCGTGCGCGGGATTCCCGGCGCGGTGGCCGACCGCGGCGCTGGGGTGGCACGCGTGGGTGCTGGCTTGAGTGCGGGCGGTGCCGGCGGGATTCACGGCACGCGCGCCGAGGGTGAGAGAGGGAGACGGTGACCCGGGTTTCGAAAGGGGGCAAATGAGCTCAGCCGGACATTTTTGAAATCACGCGTGATTTATTAGATGATTTATTAGGAGCTAAAAATGCGGGCGTTACAAACCTACCCACTTAAAATGAATCTCGCCCTCGAGATTCGGCTAGGTTTCGAACAGGTGGGGAAACTCTTTCTTCAAAGCGTCCTCTCGTTCCCACGTGGCTTATTCTACCCTGTGTCTGCTCCATTGGACTCTACACACCCGTACTTCTGATGTTCTCATCCTCTTGACCACTGTGTCCAAAATCTTGACGGGCACCTCCTGGTACCTAAGGTCTAGCTGTAGATCGATGGTTTCTACCGGTACTCGCTTTTCTTCTAGAACCTTCAAACATCTGCGTAGCTGGGAGATATGAAACACTGGGTGTATATCTGACATTTCTTCTGGTAGCTCCAACCGGTATGCTACTGCGCCGACCCTCTTTAGTACTTTATACGGTCCAATGTACCGAGGGGCCAACTTTCCGTGCACCTGAAATCTCCGAGTCCCTCGGATAGGTGAAACCTTGAGGTAAGTGAAATCCCCAGGATTGAAGCTTGCTTCACGCCTCTTCTTGTCTGCGTAGCTCTTCTGTCGGGATTGGGCGGCTTTCAATTTTTCTCGGATGTCGGCTACTCGCTCTTCGGCTTCTTTTATAAGTGCGGGCCCAACCAGGGCACGCTCTCCTACTTCTGACCACATCAGGGCTGTCCTACATTTTCTCATGTACAGTGCTTCGAACGGTGACATTCCCAGGCTTGCTTGGTAGCCGTTGTTGTAGGAAAATTTTGCATATGGTAGACTCTGCTCCCAATCTTTGCCATAGGTGAGGACGCATGCCCTCAACATGTCTTCCAAAATTTGATTTACCCTCTCGGTCTGTCCGTCTGTCTGCGGGTGGTACGCTGAGCTGAAATCCAGCTTGGTACCCATGGCTTTATGCAGGCTTTTCCAGAACCTAGAGGTGAACTGGGTCCCTCTATCTGAGACTATTCTGCTAGGCACTCCATGCAACTTTACTATATTCTCTATGTAGAGTTTTGCCAACTTCTCTCCACCATAAGTGGTCCGTACGGGTAGAAAGTGAGCGATTTTAGTGAGTCGGTCCACTATCACCCATATGGAGTCGTGTCCCTTTTGAGTCTTTGGCAACCCTACTACGAAATCCATGCCTATCTCGCCCCATTTCCATACCGGGATTGGTAAAGGCTGCAACAGTCCTGCGGGTTTCTGGTGTTCGGCTTTGATTCTCTAACAAGTGTCACAGTGGGCGACGAACCGTGCAATGTCTGCTTTCATCCCATTCCACCAATACTTCTGTTTTAAGTCCGTGTACATCTTGGTGGATCCCGGGTGGATGGAGCATGCTGAGTTGTGTGCCTCATCCATGATCGTCTGCCGTAAATCTCTGCCTTCAGGCACGCATATCCCATTTTTATACCACAGGGTGCCTTGGTCATCCACTCTAAAATCAGGGGCCTTGTTCTCTCCTGTATGCTTGTGGATCTTCATCAGATTCTCATCGGTTTCTTGGGCCTTCCGGATCTTCTCCTCTAGGGTAGGCTGAACACTCAGCTGGCGGACGTAGCCTTGGGGGACAATGTGCACGTTGAGACACGCCATTTCCTCTTGCAACTGGGCACTCTTGGGTGCTGCCTTCTCGTAGGATTTCCGGCTTAGGGCATCTGCTACTACATTGGCCTTCCCTGGGTGGTAGTGAATCTCTAGGTTATAGTCTTTGACTAGCTCTAGCCATCTTCTTTGCCTTAGGTTCAGGTCGGGCTGGGTGAAGATGTATTTTAGACTCTTGTGGTCTGTGTAGATTTCACACTTGTTCCCAATCAGGTAGTGCCTCCAGATCTTAAGGGCATGCACTACGGCTGCAAACTCCAGGTCATGGGTGGGATAATTCTGCTCATGGGGTTTGAGCTGACGGGGAGCGTATGCCACTACCTTCCCATCTTGCATGAGAACACATCCCAACCCTTGTCGGGAGGTGTCGCAATACACGACAAAATCCTGTTGAATGTCTGGCAAGGTCAGCACTGGGGCTGTGGTCAATCTTTTCTTCAACTCCTGGAAACTCCTCTCACATGACTCAGTCCAGTTGAACTTCTTCTCCTTCTTGAGTAAGTCTGTCATGGGCCGGGCAATCTTGGAAAATCCTTCAATAAACCTCCGGTAGTACCCTGCTAAACCAAGGAAGCTTCTGATCTCGCTCACGTTGGTCGGTTGTTGCCAGTTGGAGACTGTTTCAACTTTCCCGGGGTCTACAGCTACTCCTTCCGCAGTCAGAATATGCCCAAGGAAAGATATTTTCTCCAGCCAGAACTCACACTTGCTGAACTTAGCGTACAACTTGTGTGCCCTTAGTTTTCCTAGTACTACCCGGAGATGCTGCTCATGCTCCTCCACACTCTTGGAGTAAACAAGTATGTCATCGATGAAGACTAAGACAAACTTGTCCAGCTCTTCCATGAACACCTTATTCATGAGGTTCATAAAGTATGCTGGTGCGTTGGTGAGTCCAAAGGACATCACTGTGAACTCATACTGCCCGTAGCGAGTGACAAAGGCAGTCTTGGGGATGTCACTTTCCCTAATCTTGAGTTGGTGGTACCCTGACCTTAGATCCACCTTTGAAAAATACTTGGCTCCTTTCAGCTGGTCAAATAGATCATCTATTCTGGGGAGAGGGTACTTGTTTTTGATAGTAACCTCGTTCAGCGAGCGATAGTCCACGCACATCCTCATGCTCTTATCCTTCTTTTCCACGAACAGCACTGGGGCTCCCCATGGTGATGAGCTTGGTCTAATGAACCCACTTCGCTGGAGTTCTCCTAGCTGCTTCTCAATTCTACCAACTCAGGGGCTGCCATCCTATAGGGTCTCTTGGCTATGGGGGAGGTCCCGGGAATAAGGTTGATGACGAACTCTATATCCCTATCTGGTGGCATTCCAGGGAGTTCTTCGGGAAATACATCTGGGTATTCTCGTACTACCGGGACATCCTCTAAGGACTTGGCTTCTATGTTGAAAACCATTATGTCTGGCCTGTGTCCTCGGGTGTGGTAGGTCACTTGTATCCCGTCTGGGTTGGTTAAGTGCACTACTTTATCGGTGCAACTTATAAGGCCATGGTGTTGGCTTAACCAGTCCATCCCAAGGATCGCATCTATCCCCTTGGACTTCAGTACTACCAGATCTGCTATGAATTCTACCCCACTTAAAATAATCCTTACCCGGGGGCATCCCAGTTGACACTTAATGTCACCTCCGGGCGTTCGAGTCAATAGGGGTGCTTTTAGTAGTACTGTGGGTATGCTATGCTTTTCCACAAAGCTTGAGGATATGAATGAGTGCGATGCTCCCGAATCAAATAATATGGTAGCCAAGACTGAGCTGACCAGGAACTCACCGAGCACTACGCCTTGTGCTTCCTGCGCCTCCTGTGCATTGATGTGGTTGACGCGGGCTCGTCCATACGACTGTTGGGGCTGCCTCATCTGCTGGTTGCTGTTGTTGTTGCCGAAGTTATTGTTGCTGCGCACCGGCATGCGGTTGGCTCCAGACACTAGTGGCCTTGGCCCGTTCACCGAGTTGGAGTAGGTGGTAGTGGTTGGCTTTTTGGCATACGGGCAGTTGCGATGAAGTGTCCGGTTTCTCGGCAGTTGAAACACACTCGGGAGCTGTTGTTGTTGTTGGCGTGATCCGGCCGGTGTTGTTCTCGTGGGGGTTTCATGGCACTGCGGTTGTTGTAGGGCTTGAACTCGGGTTCTCGGGGCCTTGCGAGCCCGTGGCTTGGGATTGGGTCCCGTACCGCATGGGAGCTTGGAACCTGGACATGGGGTGTCCAAAGTTTCTCGGCCTCTGGGACCGCTCTTGCTGCTTGGCCTTGTGCTCCATAAACTTGCGCTTGTTTTCCTTCTTCTCTTCTGCCCTCGCTCTTTCTGTGAGTATTGCCATGTTCATGAGGGTGTTGAAGTCCGGGTAGATCTGAGGGGTAAGCAGGGTCCTCAGTTCCGGAGTCAGTCCCTTCTTGAACATTTCTTGTTTCTTGGAATCTTTGTCCACTTCCTCGGGGGCATAGCGAGCCAGCTCTATGAACTGGTACGTGTACTCTTCCACGGACATGTTGCCTTGGCGGAGTTCACGGAACTCATCCGCCTTCCGCTTCAGGGTGGCTTCTGGGATGTGGTAGCGGCGGAACTCTTCCACGAATTCATCCCAGGTGATGGCGGAGGGATCCTTGGCTGCTACGCGGTAGTTTTCTCACCATGCTAGGGCTGTCCCGGTGAGCTGGTGAGCTGCCAGGAGAACCTTGTCACGGTCCTCACAGTTGAAGGGCTCTAGTTCCCTCAGAATGGCTCTCAACCAGTCATCAGCATCCAAAGGATTCACCGTCCCGCCAAAAGTGGGCGGCTTCGTCCTGAGGAACTCTATCAGCTTCTCGTTCATGCCCAGAACTCAGGGTCTTGGGCGGTTGACGACATTGAAAATGGCCTCCATCAGGACAGTCTGATTGGCTAGAACTTGTGCCAAGTCAATAGGATGGGGTGGCGGCGGCAGGACCACGTTCTCTCCTCCATCTTCGTCTTGGTTAACCTCCTGGTCGTTAAGACGCTCCCTCCGATCGGCTTGCGATCCTTCAGCGTCCGATTGGCCGGGGCCTTGGTGGGTCCTGACAGGGCGCCTGGAAACCATCTGTAAAGGAGCGGGTTTTCTAAGAGATCTAGCTTTTATGTGATGTTTAAGTGGGTTACATCGGATTTCTTTTTGAAAAGGCAGGGTCAGCACACAATCAAGCATATAACAACAAGCAAGCACAAACAAGTTTTTATTACAAACCATTGAGGAGGATACATCCCGACTACACGGACACACTACACGACTAAGAACTAAGGGTGCGACTTGGACCAGTACGGCTTCATTCCCTGGGTCATGGTCACTGGGGTATGCTACTCGCGAGGAGAGCCATCTTCCGGGGTCGAGTGCTCTTCCAGCGGAATGAGCAGCTCGTCGTCATGCTCGCCCTCGGGGTTTCCATTTTCCTGGGGCTGTGCTGCGGCTTCGGCGGTCGTCGTTGGGGGTTCAGTGACTACTGGTGGTGCTGGCGGGACTTCGATAGTTCCTCCCCATCCTACAAAGGGTGTTCCCAGCAGGACTTGAGCTTCTCCAATGGCTGGAACGGGTGTTGGTCCATTCTTGCATGCGTTGGTCCTAGATTCGCCTGAGGCTTTCCTGGGCAACGGCTTCACTACTTATGGCGGCTGCGGTCCTTGCTTCTGCTTGAGCCACTCGGACTTGGTGCATCCTCACTGTGACTTCAGCTTGCTCGGCCCGACTGATTTGCTCCCTCAAGTGCTTGGCTTGGTCATCGAAGAGCTTATCCAGGGAGACAAGGTAGGCAACTACGTGGTACAGCAGGTCTTCTTGGTGGCGGCGTCGTTCCAGGTTTCTCATGCGGGCCTGCCAAACTGGGGTTCTGATGGCGGGAGGAAAGTACCTCATTGGTGTGGGGACGAGGTGTTCCTCGTAGATCCGGCACAGTTAGCGGAGGCTTTTCTGAGGGCCAAAGGATAGGTGTCTCGGTGTCGAAACCCTGTGGCGGTCACGCGCCACGGCTCGATGTTGGTGTGGCGGTTGCTTCTAGCGATAGAGAGGACCACCCTACAACGAAGATTGCCGAGTTGCTCGTACTCTCTGCTGTAGTACCTAGGGCGCTCAGTGATACTGAGGCGCTCCAAGGAGTTGATAAGAAGGCGAGCAAAACCAGATCCTCCTGGCACACACCTTGGGTCCATCCATCTTCCGCCATCTGAAAACAAGGGTAGAGTTGAACAAGTTGTGGTAGGGTACAAAAGGTAGATAACTTTATTTAGTAACAAGGTTAGGGTACACTCCTCGGTTCTATTCCGGATTAGCCATCTGGAATCAAGCAAGGATCAAGGTAAGGATTTGGGAAAAGATAAGCTCAGCAAAGGAAAGGTTAAAGAGGGGCCAGAAGAGGTCTCGTATCCTAGGGGTCGCGTTTTACGGCCAACGTACGGCTCTGATACCACCTGAAGCGTCCCCTTATCAGAGGTGACTAAATGTGACACAAATACCAGTCCCAGGAGGCTGGCAACACATTTATTACAACATGTGGATCAGTCTTTTACATCACGGCGACACAGAAGGCACGGAAGTGCCAATGCTACAAGGAACAACACAAACGCTAACGACCACACTACGATAGCAAAGGCTTCCATAGCCTCATCAGAGTACCACACCATGGAAGCTTTCTGTGGAGGCCCTGGATACACAGGCACGGTTGGGTGTAGGGCAGCGACCTACTCGACGTCTTCGGGAATGTAATCGGGATCCTCCTCTTAAAAATAGTTAGTAAAACAAGGGTGAGCACATACGTACTCAGCAAATCCAACCCCACCCACTCAGCAGAATCATGCATACGTACTCAGCAGAATCATGCATAGAGTATATCAAGGATCAGGTTAAGGTTCATTTTGCAAACTCACTCATGCAGGGGTTCATTCCAAAAAGGTTTTCACAAATCATTTTCATAACCAAAGTGACTCAATTGTTTTTAGGAAAACCACTGTGAAACTACCGGACTTCCCGTCCGTCGTAGCCCAGGCACACAGCCACACGCTTCACCCGAAAAACAACTCACGCCAGAAAACGTCCCAAACCCAAACACTAGTTTTTGTGACCACACCGTGACTCATCCAATACCGTGGACACGGCTATTCGAATAGGTTTGACACTCTGCAGAGGTTGTACATATTTACCCACAAGTAGGGTACTGTCACACGGACACCTCAGTGCCGGCGCGGATCCTATCAAAGCCATTACCCACCTTAGCTAACGCTACGAGCCACCACGGAAGCAACCAAGGGGTTATCTCACATAACCAGGGCGTACCTCACACAGAGCGTACCCCTACTCCTTGGTCTCCCATCGCTCACCCGCACACCAGATGGCAAGTAGATTAACTAGTGGGGTTTATGCTAAGCCGTTGCCACATACTACGGTCGAGTGGTTGTACGATGATTTGGGTCAGGTGAGATGTCACGCAACCCGGTCCTTAACCGACAAGATGGACAACTCCCAACACGCTCAACCACACAGGTACGAGCTCACCCATACTCCTGACACACACATCCATCCCGTCTACCCAGTTCTTTACTCATTTTCCAAACATATCCCATTTCTACTTTTAAAACACTCACACATTTTGAAAGCACTCACACATTTTTAAAGCACTCATTTAGGCCAAAACAAGGTTTAATCATAGCAATCAAGGGTGGCTATCCTACCATGTTTTTGCAGTAAAACAATATGCAATTTATAAAATGGGTACAGGGTTGTATTTATAAAACTAGGACCAAAGCATGCATCAAAGGATGAGATTGAATTTGCCGTCTTCGAAGTCCTCGGGAGTGCGGCTCGGCGTTCGGGATCTCGGGCTCCCCGCTCACGGTAGTCGGCTCCGATCTCCTCGCTCGGGGTACCTTCCTTCGTCTACTCTGTCGGCTATAGCGCACACACAAGCAGGCAAGCAATCAATAAAAGCATACACAATTTCTCCGGGCCGAGCTCGTGGAAGGTAATTAAATAAAATGGGGAAATAAATATTATGCGGGGGTTTTGGGTGATGGATGGGTGGCGGTATATCCGGCACGGGTGTGAGGAAGGTTGGGCGCGATTTGGGTTAAAATCGCGCATGAAATGTTGGGTTAAAAGAGATGTTTATAATTAATTAGGGCCGATTAGTAGTTTAGTTTAAAACAAAAGGACCTAAATATAATATTTAGGTAGGCTGAGGGTTTAACTAAAATAGTCTTAGGGATTTATTTTTAAAGGGCAGGGCGTTTTGGTGGAATTATTTAAAGGGTAGGGGCTTATTGAAAGGAAAGGGACAGAGAGGGAATAGGGACAGGGGGCTTTGGGGAAAAAGGAAAAGAGGAAGGGGTTTTTTGGCCAAATGGCCTTCTTCTTCCTCCCTCCCCGATTCAGAACGCAGAGGGGGGGGGGGATCGAGCGGCGGCCGTCCTGGGGGGAGGAGGCGCCGGCGGTTCCGCCCATGGCGGCGGTCGGGAAGTAGCTCAAAATGGAGAGGAGGCCGAGGGGAATCGATTCCCGTGCTCACCTTGTGCTAGGGTGGTCTGAGGAGGCGGCTCCGCGTGAGGGCGGTGGCTCGGCGGCGGTGCTAAGGGGCGGCGGCGCTGTGGAGCTCGGGGGAAGGGGGAAGGTCGCTGTGGAGGTGTGAGGCGGGCAGGGACTGTCGGCCTCCATTTATAGGCGTGGGTAAGGCGGTATCCCGGCCGGGCTCCGAGCTCTAGGAGCTTCGGCCATGGCGGTGGAGGAAAAAATCTTGGCGTTGACTCACCGGCGAGGCCCTGGTCGATTCAGTGCTGTGGGATGGAACCTATCGTGCAGGCGGCGAGCTGGCCTCGGCAGCGGCGACTCCGAGTGGTCGGTGATGGTGGTGGAGGTGACCGGTTGGGCAGAGCTTTAATGGTGGTCGTCGGCGCTAGGGGGGGTGTCGCGGCTCGGCGGGGCCACCGCAGGCGGCGCGGGGCCGTCCTTGCGTGCCGCGCCGGCGACCCCCCGTCGGCCGTGCGTGGGCCGGAGGGAGGGGCGCCGGTCCTGGGCGGCCGCGCGAGGAGAGGGGTGGGGGTCGCACGCGGTCAGGCCGCGGGAGGAAGAAGGAGGAGAGGGAAAAAGAAGAAAGGGAGAAAAGAAAAGAAAGAAAAGAAAGAAAAGGAAAAAGGAAGGAAGAAAAGAAAGGAAAGAGAAAAGAAAAGGAGGAAAGAAAATGGAAAAAGGAGGAGAAAAAGGTTTAGAAATTAGGAAAAATTGCTAGAGAAATTAGGGGGAAAGGTTTTGCGAGGTTTTCCGATTTCCGGGCGTCGGCGTGATTTTCGGGACGGCGGTGCTGGCGAGGCGGACCGGCCGGCGGGACCGCGGCGTGCACGGGATTCCCCGGCACGGTGGCCGACCGCGGCGCCGGGGTGGCACGCGTGGGTGCCGGCTTGAGTGCGGGCGGTGCCGGCGGGATTCGCGGCACGCGCGCCGAGGTTGAGAGAGGGAGACAGTGACCCGGGTTTCGAAAGGGGGCAAATGAGCTCAGCCGGACATTTTTGAAATCACGCGTGATTTATTAGATGATTTATTAGGAGCTAAAAATGCGGGCGTTACACCAACATCCTTGGTCTCTTGGGTTTGGTCAGGATCAAACCAATGGCATTTGAATAAAACAGGTTTCAGGGGCTTGCAACTAGGAAACATGAGTTGACATATTTCTTCAACTATTCCATAGTAGTCTTTTCCATCAGTGCCTGTCGAACAAACTCTGGAGTTTGTGGTTCTTCGGTTTGCCCGACTCTGCTCGTGACTTTTTGTGTGAAAGCGGTACCCATTCACATCATAGCCGCCGTATGACGCGATCCTTAACTCACAACCAATGGAAACTTGTCTCAACTCAGGGCCATTAAGCGCCCAATGGCATCAATTTGAGACACATCAGTGTGCTCGTGAAGTGGTTTCTGTGCGGAAGACAACATGTCATAATAAGCCTTCGCGGTTGGCTCTAGAGCTTCTTCCATAACTTGGTCAGGCCCTTTATCGAAGTTCCCTTGATGAAAGTCTTCTATCATGTCTCCGCATCCAGCATCAGCATCAAAAGTCTCGATGCGTTGCCTCAAGACCTCTTCTCTCGCACGATGTGCTTCACCATGGCAAATCCACTGGGTATAGTTTTTCACAAACCCATGCGCCACAATGTGTTTACCCATGTTGAGCCTAGATTAGTATTTTGTATTTTCACACTTACTACAGGGACACAGAGCTTTATGTTGTCCTTTCTCAAATGCCTTTTTACAGAATGCATCCATGTTGCGTGCGAATTCAGCTGAGTAGTCTCTCTTATTCCTCCAACCCGCGTACATCCACTCTCGGTTATCCATCCTTTAACTAGTGATATAACAAGTTGGTGCAAAAAACAGAAATCTTAGGAGATTTTATAAAGTAGATTGCTTCTACACGTTGTCTATCATGCTAGTAGTAGGTAAAGATAGGTCCTAATCCCACCCGAGGATGTGTAGACGGGTTTAGTTTCCATGCTCTACTCCGATCTGAGACAGAATTTCGGCAGCACCTCCCCGCTGTTCTCCAGATACACGTCCTAGAAAGGAGATTGTGTAACCAGAGAACAACGGGAAGGTGGTGCCGAAACTCTGTCCCACATCGAGCAAAACATGGAAACTAAACTCATCTACACATCCTCAGGCTGTCCAAAAAACGTGGACAATTCAAAACGGATACAATCATAGATATACAAGCATATGCATATCTACAACTGTATCCCTTTCGAACGGGAGATGCCTAACTGGGTTACGAGACCTAGGTAAATAAATTGCGGAGGAGGGGGTCATCTGCACATGCTCACCTAGTAGCTCGAATAGGCAACAACAACACGGTGGACGTCTGAGGAAACGACCGGGGCTACTCCTTCGACGGTGGATGCGGCGGTGGGCGCTCTCCTGCAAAATTAGACCGAGGCAACGTAGTTAGATAAAAAATTCGGCAGCACCTCCCCTATACGGGAAGGTTTCAAAACCTGCAAAGAAAAGACCACGACACGAAGGTCGGGCCAAAAAACAAATGCTCTTCCCACGGCTCGATGGCCGGACACATGAGACTTGTCATTCTTTCCACTTGAGCATAAGCAACATATACCTCTTGTACTCAAATTTTATTTTTTTGAGTTCAAGCTACTCATCACAAATTTAATCTTACATAGGTCATCACATAGCTATGCATCACTACTCATTTATGTAACGAACGATAGATCATCATAGTAGTTTCATCTAAATGCGATAGAGGTTGAGGGAGTGCTCATCGAGAGGATGGCGTACGTGTCGAGACGATGTGGTGTGAGATCACGGCTGGAGAGCACCACTCATCCTCCCTCTTCACCCTCGGCCTCCTCCTTCTCCCTCCTCCCTCCCCCTTCTTCCCTTCCTTTCCTTCTTCTTCTTCTTCTTCTTCTTCTTCTTCTTCTTCTTCTTCTTCTTCCCTTCCTTTCCTCCTCTTCCTTTCCACCTTCTCCGCCTTCCTTTCCTTCTCTCCTGGCTGCCCACTCACTTCTCCCCTTCCTCCTCCTCCCCCTTGGCACGGGTGGGCAGTGGTGGGCGCCCGGAGTAGGAGGCCGGCCGGAGTAGGAGGCCGGCCGGGCGGGGGCCGGTGCGCCCGCACAGGGGCCGGTCGGGGCAAGCGGGCGCGGCCGGGGGTGCGGCCGGGGGAGGAGGACGTCGTCGGGGCCGCGGCCGGGGAGGCGGGCGCCGCCGCCGGGGTAGGGGAGGCCGGGGGCGCAGATCCGGCGGGCCGCCGGCCGGGACCGAGGGATGGCCGGGGGACGGGCGGGGGCACGGCGCGGGGGAGGGCGGGGGGTGTGGCCGAGGGGCGGGCGCGGTGGCGCGGCGGGGGGCGGTGACGCAGAGAGGCCGGCGAGGGCGGTGGCGTGGCGCCGCGGGGGCGGTGGCGCGGGGAGGCCGGTGGGGGGGCGGTGGCGCGGCGCGGCGGGGAGCGGTGGTTGGCAGGGCGGCGGCGCGTGCGGGTGTTAGATGCGGTGTGGGGAAGAAAACTGTGCGGGAGTGAGGTTTAACCCAGTCTTGGTCTTTGCCGTGCGCCAGGGAAAGAAGCGCACGGCAAAGAAGGGACTCCACCTGCCTGTCTCGGTCTTTGCCGTGAGGCGCACGACAAAGAAGGGCCCCACCTGCCAGCCACCTGCCGAGGGTCGAAGCGCACAATGGCTGGCTGGCATGGGGGCCCCACAACCTTTGCCGTGCGCCTCTAGGGCTAGCGCGCGGCAAAGACTGGACCCCACTTGCCAGCCACCGGCCGAGGGTCGATGCGCACAATGGCTGGCTGGCATGGGGGCCCCACAACCTTTGTCGTGCGCCTTGGGGTCTGGCGCACAGCAAAGACTGGATCCCACTTGCCAGCCACCGGCCGAGGGTCGATACGCACAATGGCTGACTGGCATGGGGGCCCACAACCTTTGCCTTGCGCCTTGGGGTCTGGCGCACGGCAAAGATTGCTCTTTGCCGTGGGCCATGGAAAAGGCGCACGACAAAGAGGATACAATGATTTTTATGTTTTTATTATTATGCATAAATGTTTTAATGGATGTAAAAATTACCATAAACTAGAGACAATTGCATGTTGTATGTTCACTAGAGAAAAAGTTTTGAAGTCAAAAACAAAATTCAAATTTTACTAAGATTACAAACCAAATGAGATGACTCTAAACACTATAGAACTTCTAGTGAGATGCTTCAGTTTGTAAACACTATGCGTGACGAAATATTCAAAACCTTCCCTACTCTTTATCACAACTTTCCCATACCATATCATGACCTCTCGATGAATCTCATGATTTTCTAACTTCGTTTGCATTTTTTACAATTAAAAAACTTTACCAATGAACGTCGATTCTCATCCTTCGTGAATCAAATGTACATAATTTCAACCAATTTGGTCGGTAAGGTCTTAAAAAGGACTCAATTACACGAATATCATATTCCCACGAACTTTACCTTATCATTTCATGTACTTGCAGTTCAATTTTGATTTATGTGAAGAAAATCCATTTAAGGAAAGAAATTCATAAAAAATACCAAATAAATCAAGATGAGTACCAACTTGAGATACAGAGGACAAAGTAATGCATTTGTAGTGGACAAATCAAAAGAAGTGAAAAAAACCAAAGTTTTAAAATAATCGTTGCCGTGCGCCGGCAAGAAACGCATGACAAAGAAATATTTGTGCCGTGCGTTTCATATAGGGCGCACGGCAAAGGCTAACGACCGTTAGCGTCCGCCCCAGCCGTCCACCGTGCCACGGGCGGCCCACGTGCCCGGCCTCTTTGCCGTGCGCTCCGGCCCAACGCATAGCAAAGATATACCTTTGCCGTGCGCTCTAGAAACGACGCACGGCAAAGATGTCTGCACCTTGCGTTTATCGGAGCCGTGCGTCGTGTCGCAGGCACACGGCAAAGAGAGGCCTTTGCCGTGCGCTCGATAGAAAGCGTCCGGCAAATCATTTGACGCACGGCAAAGACCGGCTTTCCGGTAGTGTGCACCGGACTCTAGCCACGGGCGTAAGTAGGACTCTCTGCCTCAAGTCTGAACAAGCAAGACGGTCGAGAAGATACACAGCGCATGTGTTGGCTGTGAATAAAATACTACTTTTTTGTGTTCACGCACGGAAAGGAAAAGGAAAAGAAAAGAAACGAACAGAACAACAACAAAGATTTTGGATGCTGTGAAGTCGGAGAGCGCCCACTGCAAAGTCACTTGCGCGGTGCTGGTATCCGCGCTCCACCCCTCTATCTCTGGGCTCGCCTCGCCGTCGGCGGACTCATCACATGACGCATGCATGCATGCATGCGAGCGTAGGGAGATGGCGGCAGAGGGAGAAGAGGTGTGCACACAGGGGACCCACACCCACGGGAACCCATGCTAGCGACGGTCATTGCGCGTAGCGGCAGTTTAAGGTGTGTTTGGATCACCTTTAGTCTCATGACTAAAATTAGTCAGGCTAAAAAGTTTGGAAGCAAGAGCTAAAGTGTATTAAAAGAGCATTAAAGTCCCTATTTCTCTCTCTTTCTCTTCTCTCTCCTCTTCCTCTCTCCTCTCTCTCCTCTCTCATGGTGGGCATGGCTTGGAGCTATTGGCAGTATGCATGTGGTCATTAATGAGAAAGAGGAAGAGGAGATTTTAGTCCCTTTTAGCTCCCCCACCCCTACTAGCAAAGTTTAGCCTCAAGACTAATTTTAGCCTCACTTTAGCCTCACCTGTTTGGAAGTTTAGCTCCTGCTAGAAGCTAATTTTAGTGAGACTAATTTTAGTCCCTATGATCCAAACATGCTCCTACTCTCTCCCGGTCTCCCCTTCTCTCTCATGCGTGGAAGGCTGGAAGCTTGTAGAATGTAGAGATCAATAAATAGATCATGTTGTGTGGATGCGAGAATGCGAGATACGCCACGCGCGAGCAGAGTGTCGAGATCGAGACGCGAGCCGAGTCGCTGTGCAGCTGCGCGGCGCGCACGATGGCCTCGCCTTTCGCCATTGATTAATCCAATATATCTATGTCGAGTATTTTACGTGACAATAAATATGGAGGTGTAGGACCCGCGCCGGATGGGAATGAGGAGCATGCGTGAGGGCGCACATCAGCCTCCAGATGCCGCCGCCGCCGCCGCTGCTATATACTGTGGCAAAGCCAGCAGCAGCTCGCCCAAGGAGGTACGGCGCGCGATGCTGGGCAAAGCGGCTCCGGTCCTGGAGACAGACACCCGGCCCGGCCGGTTCGGAATGTTGGGCTTCCATAAATACATCAGGGCACCCGCAGTGGGTGTTGATACGCCCTCTACAAGCTGCCCGGTAGGAAAGGGGGAGTGAAAGTAAATCGTCGCTAAACCTGGCGAGTGTCGCCAGCACGAGTCCCCCTGCTGTGTGGTACGCTCGCCCCTTCTCTCTTGGGAAATTTTCCTCTTCGTCGCGGGTCGAGCAGCAGAGCATACCATCGGCGCAGGTGCGAAGAGGCGGGCGTGGTGAGCTATCGCTGGTGCACGGGCAGGTGGGAGCGCTCGCCGGCACGACGGCACCTCGCGGGCCTCTCCGCCGCCGCCGCAGGCCCGGCGCGCGGCTGCCGGTGCGGACGCGCCGCCGGCGGGGGCTCACATCGCGGGCGTGGCGTGCGGCTGCCGACACGAATGGCGGACCCAGTCGGAGTGCCGCAGGAAGGGGCAAGGCCATCGCGGGCTTGTCGGAGCTTGCGGATGCCGCACATGAGGAGGGCGAGAAGGACGCGACCGCCGACGCAGGTGGAACCAGCCTACCGAGTGCAGGCGGCACGCATGGGAAGATCCGACGTAGGTGAGGGTTGGCCGGTGCATACGGGGTAGGGTCGGAGTTCGGTTGTCGGCGTGCGGGGGTGGATGGCGGCTCGGAGACACGACGAGGTTGCCTCACGGAGACGCCCCGTGGCCGGCCTTCGGCGTGGTCGGAGGAAGCTCGAGGAGGCGGGCGAGCTGGCTCGCGGAGGCGTCTGTAGTGGTCGGCCTTCTACGCAGTAGATGACGGATTGGCAGGGTGCGCCGCCGGATGCAGGTGGAGCGCCGGCGCGGAGCGAGGTGGAGGGCGGCGGCCGGCACAGGGTCGTGGACGCAAGATCCACCAGCGCTGACGATGTTCGTGCGTATCGGGGAAGAGGGTGCGCCGGCACAGCTACGGATTGGCACGGTGGCCGGCGCGTGTGCCTGTGAGGACGGCGAGCACGAATGGGGTTCAACCGGGGATGGTGCCCGGAGCATAAGCCGGCAATGACGCCATGGCCATGGAAGGTAGGTGGCGTGAGAGAGAAGAGGAGAGGAGAGAAGAATGGATGAGATTGGGGGTGCGGGACCCACATGAGATTAATGCTATAGCAGAGCTATTGGATGAATCATCTATAAAATATACTATATCCTACATGGACATCACTATAGAGAGTAACATGCTACAACCACTACTGGTGCCCTCAGGAACAGATCGACCGGCACAGAGAGGATTTGCGCTGGCATTGAATGTGTGCTCCTTCCATGCATGCATTGCGATTGCAAGGGACAAAAAGGGTGATTGATGAAGAAGAGCGCCCAGAGCTACTAGGCTGGTTCCGGATGCAGTAGTGAATGTGTGCCGCCCGGATTCCTTTCCTCCACGCACGACGGCGGCAGCAGTCACCCGTCCGGATCTGACTAAGCAGCCAATACGGGCAAGGATGATGGGGATCAGTCGGCCTATATGTGGTCCGGTTTCACCTGGTTTTGGGTTAGACCATCCACACTCGTCATACTTCATATTCTCCTTCAAAATGGAATACTCTTGTCTGGTTAGTGAGATTCTCTCCTTTATATCTACTTCTCCCACACTCGTCATCCTTTATATCTCCCACTCCATCTCAATTATACTATATTTTATTTCACCCTCTCCAACTACCCTCCTCCTCTCTCTTCTTTTTCTTTTTTCATCCCGACCTATGTTTCTCCGCCACCCCTGCCGTGCCACACCGCTCCTCTCCGACGCCGCCGAGGCTTCCCCCGAGTATAGCTGCCGCCGTGGTGCCTCCCTTCCCAATCCCCTCTGTAGCGGCGGTCTCCCTCCCCTTGCATCTTACAGAGGGGTGGCGAGGTGGCACGAAGGCGGCAGAGCAGCTCGAGCTCCTGGCGGTGGCACGAAGGAGCTGGCGTGTCAGATGCTGGAGGTCAACGCTAACGACCTCCCCTGCACCCGGCCTCGATTCGAGCACCGCCTCCTCTTGCTTCAAGTGGGAGATGCGGACTCCGGCACCGCCTCCTCGCCTGTCGAGCAGGGCGCGGCGGAGCTCGCCCAAGCGGCCGCGGAGAAGCAGGGCGCGTGGAGGAGCTCGCGGCGGTGGGGGTGCCCGCGGGCCAGCCATGGCGCCCTCCCCCGCACAGCGCACGGTCCCCGTCAGCAAGCGGCGCAGTGAGGCGGCCGACCAGGTGGTCCTGCATCTCTGGCAAGGCGCGGCCCTCCATGACTGGCGCGGCAGGCGCAGAGGCGCATAGACAATTGGGACGACAACATGGTGGAGCCGATGGACGAGATGCGGCTCCTGCTCCATCCCCTCTTCTTCCCCGTGGCGTGCGGATGTGGCAGCAACTCCTCCCCTAATCGCCGGTTGACGCGGCAAGCCCGCCGACCTCATCTACTCCGCCAGCCCACCTCATCCGCTCCGTTGTCGTCTCGCAGTCGTCAGCCTCGCAGATCCGGTAGGTGGCCTCGCAGGCGATGGCGGATCGGGTAGCGGTCACCTCGATGGCGCGCGGGCAGATCGATGCCCTCGGGGGCATGCGGCGGTGGCGCCCACACGGCGCGTCCGGGCGGAGGTGCAGCCGACAGGGACCCAGCGGCAGCTCCTTCTCTTTCCCTGCCACAGAATCCCCCTTCTCCCCCCTCTTCCTGTTGCCGGCGTGGACGTTCAACCACCGCACGGGCCCCATAGATGAAGGAGCTAATCCACTCCTTCGAATAAGAAGGAATCGAGGGGCGACGACATTTTGCCGTGGGTGCTAAAGGCTCCTGCTGCTGGGCCATTTCCGTTATCCCCTTCCTGGAGGAGGGTATAAAGTCCCTCAGTGCAGATGGTCTTAAACCCAACCCAGACCGTGAGGGGATCAGTTGAGCGGTTTCCAAGTCAACGGGTTCGTTAGTTTTCACGGTTTAGTAGCTGTACCAGGAAGGCAGGAAGCATTGAAGCCAGTTGCGGCATGCTGTGTGCTTTCTTTGTTCTTCTTCTTCCTTGGACCGGGGCACGTTGCTAGCGTGACTATGGGAGCTTCCGCCCCGGGAGTACGGGACTCGACTCCGTCGTGTTGGAAGATGGAGGCACACACCCTGTGATGGCATCGTCTAAGCTCCTCACTGCTGCTGCACCGGCGAGCTAGCCGCGCAGCCATGGCTGCGGCGGTGCACGACGGTGGGGCCCTGGCCTGCCACCACGGGGCGCGGGGAGGGGCTCGCTGAATGGCCGGTCGCAGCAAATCGGCCTCCGGACGGACGGAAGTGGCATCCGTCATGTGAACAATGTTGCTGATTGAGCTCATGGACCGCCAGTTTTCATAGTATAGACATGTATATGTATTATATATATATGGGCTTACTACGGGAAAACACATGAACACCGTGCGTTATAATGTTTGCCGTGCACTTTCTATCGGGCGCACGACAAAGCCTCTCTTTGCCATGCGTTTTTCTAAGGACGCATGGCAAACATTTACGCACGGTTTCCACTTTGTTTGCCGTGCGTTTTTCGGCTGACACACAACAAACAAAGTAGTCCCGACACTAACTAGTGAGAAGCGCTGAGATCTATCTCTCAATGGCCGGTGCTAAGCAACTAGTGACACTGTTTTTTATCCTGGTTCCGGCCGGTGGCTGTACGTCCAGCAGAGGTGTGCTTGGGGCACTATATTGCGTTGCACCGTGGTGCTCGTAGAGGGGGGCTACAAGCGAGGCGGGAGAGGAGGTCGGGCCTCCAGGTCCCAGAGGTACTGATTGAGGCAAGTGCCAATATCGCGGTGAAGGCGGAAAGCGTGTGAGTGATCGCTGTCTGTCGTCCCCTTTTTTTGCGGCTAGGGGACTGCCCCTCCTTTTATAGGCCAAGAAGGCGGCAGTTTACAGGCGTGTCGCACTATTTCGCCTACGTGTGGAGGCATGGTGCACAGCGTCGCGGAGTAGACGACCGTCCTGGCGAATCTCGCCTCTGGCGGGGCGTCATGGCGCATCCTGTGCACGCCCAGGAGCGGCTTCGAGGGTGATGGTTTAGCGATCTCTTGTTCGGCGATCGCCTGTGTGAGGACTCAAGGGTGCTGTTGACGCGAGGCCGTACGGGGGTACAGTAGCTGGCGTGGCGGCGTCCCATCGCCGCACGCTTCCACAGTGTCGGGGATGGCGATGCAATGGCCGGGATGGCACCTGGGACGGTGGGGATAGTCGCACAAGGCCGATGGCGATGGGGGTGACCGATCCCGCCGGCCTGGCGTCACGGCGTTGTACCTGCACGGACGTGGCGTAGTTGTTCGTCTTCCCTTCGAGGACTCCGCCGTCCCTTCTCGAGGGTGAGGGGCGCCAGCCGTACGGGAGTGGGTGGCACAGTGCCACGGGGTTGTTGCTGACCACGCCGCACAGCGTCGCACAGTGGCGGGGATGGCTGTGCCATGGGAGGTGGCGGAGCAGTGCCGGGGCATGATTCCAAGGTGCGTAGTGGCGTGGATTCGCCTTTGACTCGGCGCCTGCAAATGTGAGTGCATTAAATGCCCCTGCCGGAGGAGCAGGTATGGAGGCGGTGGGCCCGTGATCCCCTCGAGCGAGGCAGAAACTCGCTCGAAGGGGCACTCGGCTCTCGATCGAAGCGGGTGTAAAACCCCGGATTTTCATAGAAAATCCGAATCCCTGTACCATCGCGATAGTCCCTGGATCAGTGGCTATCGCGTACAGAACGTCTCACAGATAAATACACAAAGTCATACATCGCATCACATAAAGATAATAGTGATGAATGCTGGGTTCGGGTGGGTGGCAGTGTAGTTGTCCCACTAGGCCTTGGCAGGACCCTCCAGCTGGTGCGCGACGATAGCGACGCACTCCTCGTCGGAGCAGATGGTGAGGTCGAGCTTGGTCTCGATCACCCTCAGCCAGTCGTCGGCCTCGAGTGGGTCATCCGAGTAACTGAAGGTGGGGGCCTTTAGGCGGATGAACCTCTCGATCTTCCTCGTGAGGTCCTCGTCCTGCGGAGCGACGCGGTTCCCACCGTTGCCACGGTGCTCCATGGCTTCAGCCATCCTGCCGCATCGGCCGAGTACGGGAGCGCCATCACCTCCACCAAGTTAGGTGGTGGTGGTGGTGTACGGTCGGCTCGGTGGCGGCCTCGCTCGGCTGCTCCTTGCTCAACCTCGGCCTCAGGGTTCTCGGGCGGTGGTGGCGGTGCTCCGTCACCTCGGGCCCTAGCTCCCAAAGCTCCTCCACGCAGGGGTGGGCATCCACAGCCACGCCCGCGTCCACGCCCCTGCGGGGCTTCTTCTCTAGCAGCTCCTCGAGGCAAGCCATCAGCCGGTTGGATCGGCGGATCGACATCCTTCTGAAAACATAAGGAAAGGGGGAAAGTTTACATACGTCACTCACCAACACACACACTTGAGTCTAGAGCAAACATGAAAATATTTCTAATTATAACCTACACTCAAGGAGAAAAAGCATTAAGACGCGAATAACACCATTAAGATCCAAGCACACATCAAGCATGAATAATACACTTGCTCCCCTGAGGCTGACTCAGACCTTGGGGGTAGCAGCAACAAGTCAACGATCTAATACATCGGTACAATCTCAAAAGGGGTAGTGTCTACATGGTGTGGCATGACTCTCTTCATGCACCAGAACATGCTCGCGGCTGCATGGAACAACTCATGGAAACTACTAGCACACTACTCTAGGTCATGCCCCTCGCTCAGCTCTCTACTCAGTGCGCGCCCTCTTGTACGAGACGGGGTAGCGGTCCTCAGTGGGGTAGTCCAGCGGAAAGATCTGGGACACCATGGCGTGAGCCTCTCGAACCTCCTCGGTCTCGACGGGGGTCGGCAGACGGGCCATCGGGCACAGGTGAAGCTTGAGGCGCGACTGGTGTAGCTCGAAGGTCTCGGTGCAGATCTCACGCTGGGACTCGGGGGGTAGCTCTCTGTTGAGCTCGAAGAGCTCGTCCACGCGAAGTGAGTCGGCGTCCTCCCAAGTCCTCCTCAGTCTCTCGGCCTTGTCTCTCAAGTAGACAGCCGTGCGCGTGAGCCACGCGATGTTGGCGATGTTGTCCGCCCGGCTCTTCTCCAGCTTCTCCACCTTGAGCCGCTCACATCCGAGCAGGTGAGCGCGTACCGTGAGCAGGTCGTCCTTGCGCTCGAGCTTGTCCTTCAGCCTGTTCTGACTCGCTGTCAGCCTGCAGAGGTCCTCCTTGGCATGCAGCATCTCCTCCCGGGTGTCCACCCTCTCCCTCTCGGACTGCAGCAGGACAGTGGTCGCACGGTCGAGGCTCAGCTTGAGCTGGCGAACACGGTGGCGTAAGGCGCTGTTCTCTCTCTCTCCAGCTCGGCACAGCGGGGCTGGTACTGGAGGGCGTCGATGGTGGCGTCCCTGACCTGGCCATAGAGGGTACGTGACTCGTCCTCCAGTCGGCGTGCGTACTTGTCGAGGTCGACCAAGTAGGCGCGGTCTCCACCAGGGTCTCGTCGGACTCGCGGAAGGGAGCAGCGTCGACGTCGTCCTGGATCCCCTCGTACGAAGGGACTCCGTCCACGAGCGGTGCGAGGCGCCAGTAGTCTCGAGGTAGCAACCGAAGAGTCCCCGGGGGCTCGGCGGCGGCTATAAATAGGGCGGCGCGGCGCGGGACACGCGGACGGCTCGGATGCGCGGGGGGGGGGGGGGGGCGCGGGACACACCGCGACGGCGAAGCTCGCGGCGGTGCGCCGCTTTTGCTTTGGGTGTTAGCCAAAGCGGCGAGGTAGGGGATGACGCGGTTGCGTCGAGCGTGGCCCCGGGTGACGCGGTGCGGGGCCCGCTTGCCGGCGGCGCGCGCGCGCGCGCGCGCGGTAGGTGGAGGTCGCGGCGGTGGTTAGCTGGGCCGCGGCTGGGCTCAAAGTGGCGCTGGGTAGAATGGGTGGTTGGTGGCCTGTTTAGCATAGTGGTGCTTTCCTTTTCCTTTTAGGCTAATTACTTGATTCAAATTTGAATTGAAATTCAAATTTGAATCCACTCAAACAAAACCCAAATAAAATCCAAAGGAAGATCCAACTTCTCACACTAGCAGATTATAAGTCCTAAAATTATTGTTGGTGCCAAAATTAAATCTAGGAATTGTGGAAAGAAACAGGAAGACACTCTTATTTGTTTCATGAGAACTCAATTTCAATTCAAGGTTTTGAAATTCCACAATTTGAATTCATACCAATTCTAATGATGTTACAGAACTCCCCCCTCACAAGAATCTCGTCCCCGAGATTAAGAAGTTACCTCCGTTTCGAAGAGATGAGGGTATTTCTCCCTCAACGCGGAATCCTTCTCCCACGTTGCTTCGCGCTCGGAGTGATTACTCCATAGCACCTTGCAGAAGCGCGTGGTGGTGTTCCTGGTCGATTTCTCCGCCCAGTCCAGGATCCGAACCGGGTACTCCAAGTACTCCAGGGTTTCTTGGACGTCGAGTGCC
Organism: Cenchrus americanus; assembly: GCA_947561735.1. Classification (NCBI taxonomy): domain Eukaryota; kingdom Viridiplantae; phylum Streptophyta; class Magnoliopsida; order Poales; family Poaceae; genus Cenchrus; species Cenchrus americanus. The sequence goes on from OX387242.1 coordinate 199,924,045, forward strand.
TGAGCGGGCACTCTCTTCTCGACGACCACACACTTCCGAAGCTGGGATACATGGAACACCGGATGCACTCCTGTAAGCTCTGGAGGTAGCTCGAGTTGGTAAGCTACCTTCCCGACCCTTCTCACAATAGGGTAGGGGCCCACGTACCTAGGGGACAGCTTACCCCTGATGTGGAACCTCTTCGTACCTCGGAGGGGTGACACCTTCAAGTAGACGTGATCCCCCACTTCAAACGAGACGTCTCTCCGTTTCAGGTCTGCGTAGCTTTTCTGCCTGCTCTGAGCTATCTTCAGGTTCTCCCTGACCTTGGCAACATTTTCTTCGGCCTCAACAATGGCGGCGGGACCGAAAAAGGTTCGCTCCCCCACCTCGGACCACATCAACGGTGTCCGACACTTTCTGCCGTACAGGGCTTCGAAAGGAGCCATCTTCAAGCTGGCCTGGTAGCTGTTGTTGTACGAGAACTCGGCATAGGATAGACTCTTTTACCAATCGGTCCCATAGGTCAACACACAAGCTCTCAGCAAGTCCTCTAGGACTTGAGTCACTCTCTCTGTCTGACCATCAGTCCGGGGGTGGAATGTTGTGCTGCAGTTCAGTTTGGTGCCCATGGAAGCATGCAAACTCTTCCATTACTGGTCAGTGAACTGAGGTCCTCTGTCCGACACAATGCTCCTCGGAGCTCCATGAAGCTTTAAGATATTGTCCACATATAGTTCTGCAAGTCGGCTCACGCTGTAGTTCGTCTTCACGGGCAAGAAGTGTGCTACCTTGGTCAATCGATCAACAATCACCCAAATGGAGTCATTTCCTTTCTGCGTGCGCGGCAAACCCACAATGAAGTCCATACTGATGTCATCCCACTTCCACGTGGGATCTCGAGCGGTTGTAGCAGACCGGCCGGCCTCTGATGTTCGGCCTTCACTCTCTGACACGTGTCGCATCGAGCGACGTACTCGGCAATGTCTTCCCTCATCTTTTCCCACTAGAACCGTACCTTCAAATCTTTGTACATCTTGGTGCAGCCAGGGTGGATCGAGTATCGAGATCGTGAGCCTCTTTAAGGATCGAGTCCCGAATTTCCTTGTTCTGAGGTACGCAGATACAGTCCTTCAGCCACAATGTACCCTGGTCATCGAGGCGATAGTCAGCTGCTTTGCCACTCTCCATCAGGCGTCTTACCTCTTGAATCTCCGGGCACTCCTTCTGAGCTTGACAGATCTGGTCTTCGAGTGTGTATTTCACCCTCAACTCATTCAACTGCCCCTCTTCTACTATCTCCAAACTCAGCTTTTCTAGCTCTTCATGCAAGGCTGGCTATTCTTCTCGCACCATCAGGTTGCTGCAGTAATGCTTGCGGCTCAGGGCGTCGGCTACAACGTTTGCCTTACCGGGGTGGTAGTGATTGTTCAGATCGTAGTCCTTGATCAGCTCTAGCCACCTTCTTTGCCTCAGGTTCAATTCAGACTGGGTGAAGATATACTTCAGACTCTTGTGATCAGTATAAATGTCGCACTTGTTTCCCATCAGATAGTGCCTCCATATCTTCAGGGCATGAATGACAGCGGCTAGCTCGAGGTCGTAGGTGGGGTAGTTCTCCTCATGCTTCCTAAGCTGTCGCGAGGCATAGGCTACCACCTTGCCTCCCTGCATCAACACGCAGCCGAGTCCCTGCCTTGATGCGTCGCAGTACACCACGAAGTCCTTGCTTGCATCGGGCAAGGTCAGGACCGGCGTAGTGGTGAGGCGAGTCTTGAGCTCCTGGAAGCTGGCTTCACACTTGTCTGACCACACATACGGTGTGTTGCTCTTCAAGAGTTCTGTCATGGGCTTGGCCATCTTCGAGAAGTTCTCGATGAACCGGCGGTAGTATCCGGCCAAGCCGAGAAAACTGCGGATCTCTGTCACGGACTTTGGTGACTGCCACTTGGACATTGCCTCAATCTTGCTCAGGTCTACGACAACTCCTTTGGCTAACAACACATGGCCCAGAAACACGACTTCCTCCATCCAGAACTCACACTTGCTGAACTTGGTGTACAACTGATGCTGCCTGAGCTTCCCCAACATGATTCTCAGGTGCTCCTCGTGCTCTTCTGCTGTTTGGGAGTAGACCAGTATATCGTCGATGAAGACGACGACACACTTGTCCAACTCATCCATGAAGACCTTGTTCATCATGTTCATGAAGTATGCTGGGGCATTGGTCAGGCCAAACGACACGACTGTGTACTCGTACTGCCCATACCGGGTTACGAACGCCGTCTTATGGATGTCCTCCGGGCGAATCTTCATCTGGTGATAACCTGACCGGAGCTCAATCTTGCTGAAGTACTTGGCTTGCCTCAGCTGATCCATCAGATCATCGATCCTGGGTAGTGGGTACTTGTTCTTGATGGTTACTGTGTTTAGGGTGCGGTAGTCGACGCACAGACGTTGAGTTCCATCCTTCTTCGGAACGAACAGTGCCGGTGAACCCCAAGGTGAAGCACTTGGTCGGATGAACCCTTTCTCAAGCACTGAGTCTAGCTCTGCCTTCAACTGTTTCAGCTCAACTTCTGCCATACGGTACGGACTCTGGGCTATCGGCGCCGTTCCCGACATCAAGTTAATCACAAACTCCACATCACGATCAGGAGGCAAACTGGGTAATTCCTCCGGAAACACATCCTCATACTCACAGACTACCGGCACGTCCGATATGGCCTTCGTGTGAAGGCTGTACACTGCCGGTATGTCCCGAGACTTCATCGGCTCGAAGGTAACTCTCGTCCCGTCAGGGTGCACTAGAGTCACAAGTCTCGGCAAAGTGGAGATGACACCTTTGTGGGCAGTGATCCAATCCATTCCGAGTATCACGTCAATACCATGGGAAGGCAGCACGGTCAGATCCCCATAGAACCTGAGGTCTTGGATGACCACTTCCACTCCTTTGCACAGCAGGGTGCATCGGATATCCCCGAGCGGAGAGCTTGTGATAATGGGTATCGATCGGGTGGTTGTAGGGAGGGAGAGTTTATTCACGAACCGAGAGGTAACATACGACCCGGTGGCACCAGTGTCGAAGAGAACCAGAGCAGATGGACCACAAACTAAAAACTTACCGATCACGACGTCAAGAGCGTCGGCAGCCTCCTCCTCAGTAAGGTGGTTCAGCCTCCCACGGCCGGCAGCCGGCGGTGGCGCGGCCTGAGGAGGTCAGCCTCCTGGAGCAGGCGCCCTTGCGGGGGTGGAAGCGGCCTTCTTGTCGGGGCAGTCGTAGGACTTGTGGCCTAGCTTGCCACACGCGAAGCAAGTGACGGTGAAGCCTCCTGCAGCGGGCCTCGCGGTGCTCGGTGGAGCACGAGTGTAGCCTCCAGTCTGCTGGGGATAGCCGGGGTTCCTCCCTCCGGGGAACAGGCTACGTACACCTCCTCCGAAGCCACGCCCAGGCTGGTTGTGCCCCGGGCGGTAGCTCCCCCTCAGCATGTTGCTTTGTCCGCTCCTTGGCTTCTGGAAGGATTGGTCAGGCTGGTCCCGATCTCCCATCCTCTTCTTGCCCCTCATGCGTTCCTCGTGGCCCCTCCTCTCATCCTCGATCGCGATGGCGCGGTTGACGAGATGGCGAAGGGACTTGTGCTCACTTGCCTTCAGCGCCTGGCGAAGGCCGTGGTGAAGGCCTCGCAGGAACCAGAACTGCTTCTTCTGGTCGGTGTTGGTGTCGTCGGGGGCGTACCGCATCATCTTCATGAAGTGACGCTCGTACTCCTCAACCCTCATCGCACCCTGGGTCATGGTGCGGAACTCCTCGCACCTTCGGACCCGGCCAGCTCACCGGAAGGTGCGCTCGCGGAACGCCTCGCAGAACTCCAACCAAGTGATGAATGCTGGGTTCGGGTGGGTGGCAGTGTAGTTGTCCCACCAGGCCTTGGCAGGACCCTCCAGCTGGTGCGCGGCGATAGCGACGCACTCCTCGTCAGAGCAGACGGTGAGGTCGAGCTTGGTCTCGATCACCCTCAGCCAGTCGTCGGCCTCGAGCAGGTCATCCGAGTAACTGAAGGTGGGGGCCTTCAGGCGGATTGTTGACGGTGAAAATCCGTCAACCTAGCCATGAGTTTACCTTCGGTGTTGGCATAACTTTTGTATCTTATTCATTGGTACTAACCCCCGTGGTATAACAAGTTCACTTGTGCATGTCGGTTTTGGAGTTATGTGTTTACGCAGGGTTTTAACGTTGAAAGCAAGACTTCGGGATAAGTTCATTAAGCACCTCATGACAAGACCTTGAAGCCCGATACAAGTCAAGCAATGAAGTGAACATGACTCCAAGAGCCCAAGGACCAAGCCCGAGAAGATGATAAACTCCAAGGACCGAACCGAAGAAAAGTCTTGAATCTTGCAAGACAAGGAGTTGAGTCCAATTCGGAGAGAAACCGACGTCAAGGGCCCACATGCAAAAGGGGAGAACATCTAGAAGACGTGGGAAGCAACACCGGCGAAGCGGCCGCGGGATGGGCCGAATTGGGCCCGAGCCGGTCGGCCCAGGCCGGCCGGCCCGGCCCAATTCGGGGCCCAATCGGCCTCTCCTTTGACCTAATTGCTTCTCGGGCTATAAATAGCCCCCGACCGAGAGCCACGCGAACGGAAGTCGTATTCCGCCGCCGAGGAGCGAGAGAAGCTTGAGGGACACCAACTTGAAGATGAGGGTCGTGCTAGTTGTCTAGGGTTTCCCCGGCCGACGTGGGAACCTTGCATGGAAGACCACGTCGGAGCTCGGAGCGAGGATCAAGATCGAGGGAGGGCCCGGAGGGTGATCTTGTTCATGTAATCATTCATGGTGAAGTTTGTAAGTGAATTCGATTTCTAGCGATCAAGTGCCTTCTCGATGATTTTGTTTTCTTCTTGGTTTTGCTTCTTCTATGATCTATACTTAAGATAGATTACATAGGGTGCTCTTGTAGCCGCGGTGGCTAGAGGTGCATACCGGACCGGCCAAGTGATTTCAACTTGTTCTATCAAACTCGCCCTAAGCTCCCCGCATGAATAGGGATACGTTGTGACAGAACGGGGGTCTCGAAAGGCGGATGTTTTCGGAGTCGGATGGGAAGGTCACGATTTAAAGATGCTTTTAATGAGATTCGCTTTTCTATCTTCATCTATCTTGTTTGGAGCTACAACATAAGCATGATCTAGATTCTCTAGATTGGTTATCTCTTGCTTTCTCTTGCTACCTCTTTAGTAGATTAGATTAGATTCGTTTTCTTTATGAGTTAGTAGATTAGATGCAACTTGTCTTCATTAGATAGCTTTACCTTGCTTTACTAGATTGAATCCTTGCGTTGCACATTGTTCCACGGATTCGATACCTTGGGTTCACCACTCGAGGGAAGAAGGGTCCCTTGACTACGACGGGAGACTTGTCCGCTTGCAAGTCACAAACGAACTTTGATACAACTATTAACCGTCAACAAGCCCCTTTTTCCGGCGCCGTTGCGGGGAACAGCAATCAAGATCCGATCTAGTATCGCTTACCTTTCGCTTTTCTTTTTGATTTTCTTTTGCATCTCTTATGTTTGATCATCCTTGAAAAGAAAAAAAAAGAGTCAATCTAATCTAGTTTTGATTAATCCCAATTTTTCTTTCGTTAGATTTTTGTTTTATCACTAACCCTAACCGGAGTTGGTTGGCTACCTCTCCAAGAAACCCAAAACTTTTTTGTGGATGATCCAGGAAAACTTTACAGGCAAAGGTGACGTGCAACACAAGCTCGAAGGACCGTCAAAATCTCCAAGGGAATCACCACCTCCAAGTCAAGACGCCGGAAGGCCGTTCAAGATCAACGAGGATGGGGAAGATGGAGATGGAGAAAGAAGCTCAACACCTAAAGGCTGCCAAGGCAAGATCCACATGCAAGGAGTGTGAAGTGTTCATCGTTATGAAGATGCTAGACGCAAGTGGGACAACTTGCCGGGCGCCCGATGGGTAACAAAGAAGAATATCCGAGACAACTCCAAGGTCCCAAGGCGGCGAAGGCTACTCAAACTCATTCGGGAGAGATGAAAGATCACACTAGAGACCATGAAGATCACGACCGAAGACCGGAGTTCGAGATGCCGAGCCACAAGGAAGTTGTTGCATCCGTCAAGACCAAAGGACAAAGCCAGCCTGCGAAGACCAAAAAAAAATGACTAAGCCAAAGTGGGTACCCAAGATTGCAACGCCCGCAAAGAGCGTTGATCCGGAGTAATCAAGTGAAGAAGTCTAGCCATGGACTATAAACGAAGCGCTAGGCGGGAGGCAACCCGTTTCGTCGAGTCAAGAATAAGCTACCGGGAGGACAACCCGATTCCAGGTTTTTCGAGTCTTTTTAATTCAGTTTTGAATTTTACTACGCAAAACATTAGACTTAGAATGGTTGAATAATATTAGAGACATAATTCTTGGTTGAATATTTTGCTTGATCATAAACACTTTACATGAACCATCCTATGTGATTGTTTGCTTCTTCTTCGAGAAACCACAACCAAAAAGAAAAAAATTCAGAACCTAACTCAACCCTTCACCCTCATTATGGTGCTATGGTTGACTTGTTTTTCATGCTAAAAACACACGAGTAGAGCCACGACTTGTATCTAGATGTTATTTAAATTTCAGCATGTGGTAGGACTCGCGTGAACCTAGAAACTTGATTTTTGGTTGGTTTAAAAATCCATAGCCTTGGTTTCTCTAAGATTAGAATTTTTCTAAGCCTCACTTAATTTTATTTCATTCAAAATCTCTCTCATCTAATCAAAATTAGGACCTAAACCTATGCCCCCATGACCAAGCCGGGAAAAGCTTGCTCTCAACCAATGAAGGCAAACTATACCGGTGAGACCGAAATCGACGTAATAAAAAAATATTTTCGACTTGCATTTGTTTTTAATGGTTTAAAAACTTCTCTAAAATTATGTTCGAGCTCTTGCATGGCTCTGAAAAATATTTTTAAATTTCGAAATTAGAGGAGTGCTTAGCCTTAAAGGGAGGCAATCTAGTTAACCCAACCATGCATGCACCATGATACATCACAGGATGCCCCTCCAACATATTTAAACCACATGCAAAGTACAAGCATGGGGGGGGGGGGGGGCAGCCAAGGCTTTGTTTTGTAGGAATATCATGGATGCATGTGAGGCAATGGAGTATGGAAGCGAATCAAGCGAAAACATCAAGTGGAAGGAGCAATAATGCAAGCGAAGGAGTGGACGGGAACGTTTGGAAGGTGTACGCGGTCACGAAGCAACATGATGCACTAGAGAAGAACCGATCCAAGAGGAGAGAGGTAAGCCTTTCATCCAACTCTTTGTTCGTGTGCTCTAGTTTGTAGGCCGGAATCACCTTAGACTTAGCCATCCACCGCGTTTGTTTCGTGCAACAAATCACATCCTTAATCCACTCAAAGTCCAAACTCCAAAATAATATTTGTGTACCTTGTTACCTGGTGAAAACCCCGAATATTTATTTGTGAGGGAGAGTGCTGCAATCATGGAAAAAAAACTACAAGTCTTTTCACCGAAGAAGAAGGGATCATCGTCGTCTAAGCCATCATCGACAACCTCTTCGAGGAGGCGCTCGGTTTCCGAGCATCCTCGGAGTATGGAGGAGGACACGGCACCGCCGAGGAGGAATCACACTCTTCTCCTTGGTGGCATGAGGGCCACACAAAACTCGTTTATTAGGTTTTCCAAACTTCAATAACATATGGAGGAGCCGCCCGTCCAACCTCACCACTTGACACGATCATCCGCTCCACCTCCATATGCTCCGCGGTATTCCGAGGGGTATGTCATCATGACGGAGGAGGAGAAGAAGCTCGCTCGCCTTAAGTAGAGGCTTGTAGCGAACGTCGACATAGACGACCAAGCTCTCCACATATTGGGTTTCACACGGGACACCGGTGCAGTTCTCTAACGGAGTGTCGGCAAACACCCACAAGAAATTCGCCTAGGAAATTTTCATGACCATGGCGTATACTCTTGATGAAGGAGTGCTGAGTCTCTCATTCCGTTGGAGGGAGCCCACAAGTGGAGAAGAAGGAAGACACCGTCGGAAGGGTAACCTTGATCAATGATGCTATTTCTAGCACCTTGATGGGGTAATCTCCTTTCATCCATGGGTTGCAATCGATCTTGAGATGTAATCACACTTTGTTGGATTATCTATCTATCATCTTGTGCTGAAAATACTTTAATGCTTAAGGCTAGCAACCATGCCGTAAAGGGAGTAAGGCCTCAATGCTTCCTTGGATCCATTCAACACAATCCCTGATAGACTAGATTGGTTTTCATGTTCGAAACGATTGCATGTTCTAGTATCGTAGACCCATGGGCGAGTGTCTCCTACTTTCAAAAGGGAGCTCCGGAACAAGTATGTGCATGAAGGAACATGGGAAGGCTTTTGGAGTATGATCACGGGAAGAGACCATCAACGAAGAAATACTATCCGGAACCCCATCATCCAAGTGTGTCACTTTTGTGCAAATGGATTTTTGGGAGAACAAGAGAGACAAAGATAACCAACACGGAGTTGAATTGGCTTTACTCGGCTTTAATTGCCAAGTGGCCAATAGACCCCACTCACCTATGATCAACCGGTGGTGTTGTTTTTGCAACATCGAGTTCGGAAGATATTGGTTCGGGGTGTTACCTCTCCATATTGGCTATCTCTTTAAAAAACCGGGTATTACAAGGAACCCGAATCATCTCCTACCCGGGACTTCCCTAGGAATATATGAAGAAAGGAAAATTTATTTGAAGATGAGGGAGGAGGCTTCAAAGTGGCCAAAGTAAATTTGCCCCTATCGGATTGAAGATTAAGACTTTTCTTGAGGGGAAGAAGATCGGTTAGAGGAAGGACTTCTTGTGCCGGCGAAGAGAAAAAAAATATAATAGAGAAGGATTAGGAGAAGGTTTTTCCACGACCCAAGAAGGAGGTGCACAACAAAATTATGTCCCACCATTAGGAGGAACCCCGGCGCCGCCGAATTACTACGGTGGTGTACCAATGCAAGCATGGGGGAGTGGTGCAGCCATACCCCTACCATTTTTGCGGTGCCCAACGTAGCCTTTGCGGAGCCATATGCACACCTTCCTCAACCACAACAAAATGTGGCCACCATTGGAGGATACGCTGCAAGGAACATGCAATTTATTGCAGCCATCCAAACCAATGCAAACCAAATGGGTGAAGGAAATGCAAACATAGCTTATGTGCTTGGACACCTTCACCTAGCACCGTCAGACAATTCATAGGAGTAGTGGTGCATTCCTATTACAAGTAAGGGTACAACAACCAAGACTATCAATATCAACCACCGGCGGAAGATTAGAGAGAGGAGGAGCTTTAGTTATCTTTCCTTTACCCCCTTTTCTTTAATTTTCAGCTTGTTTGCGCCTATGTATGCGTAGTGTTTTCAGTTTTTTATTTAAATTTCAGAAAGTGTGTTAGTTTAATTTTTTTCAGCATGTATCTTAGTTTTTATTTTCATCATGAGTAATGTCGCCACCAAGTTTTTACCTTTGGTAAAGTTACAAAGTTTGTGCCATGATGATATATGATTATAATTGCTGCTTTGTTTATCTTTGTAATTGATTTATGCATGTTTGACCTAGTGCTCTCTTAAAAATACAAATCTGAAATTATTTAAATGCTAGCTTAATCTTCAGCGGAGGTTATGATTAAAATAAAGACCCATAGTGTTTTATGTGCTCTCAAGTTATGAATAGATTAAAGATGTCTTTTATGTTCAAAAATATCGCTAACCTTGTCATAAATATCACTTGTGTGTTGCTCAACCTATCCAAAGCCTTATATATATTTGAGTGCATAAACCTTAGTGTACAAGATTTATTTTTGAGTGAGTTATTACGGGCCATGATTTCTCCGGCCCGAGACTAAGAAGCTGGTCATTCCGTTTTTGCGTATCTATCTTTTTGCTAGCCTTTTATCCGTGCATTGTGTATCCCCGCATCGGTGATCTCACAAACTTCGCCGGATATCCACCCTTAAACCAAATATCATCTTTTTGTGATTACCTCCTTGACCACAACCTATCATTGAGAATGGATCATCAATTCAAGAAAGATCGCAAGACGGTGCCAACATTGAAGATTTCAAGTATCTCTCTGAGGAAAAATATCTCCGGTACCTACCTTATTTTTCGCCTCTTTGCTCGAGGACGAGCAACGTCTAAGCATGGGGGAGGAGGTAGGTACGGTGCAGTTTTAGAGTTCAAAAGGGAGTATTTTAAAAAATATATAATGATGAAAGAAAAAAAAATCCAGTGATATTCATGACTTTCAAGGTATAAAAAATCAAAACTTCGTTGTGAAAGTCATGGACTGAATAAATGACGAGGAAAGAAAAAAAATGAATGAATGAAAGAAAGAAAAGAATGAGAAATATAAGAAAGAAAAAAAATATATTTGTGCGTAAAGTGAACTCCCCGGTTCTCTAAGAGTGCATTCAAGGCTTCAAGTTAAAAAGATCCATTCTCATTTTCCAACCATGTGCAATCCGATAACGAGGACTTCTTTTGTGCCTTGGGATCACTTTTTGCCATTTGCACATGTCCACTCATCTAAAAGTGTGTGTATTTTTCTCTTTCCCCTCCTTGATTTAACATTATTTTCCAATGACCTTTTTGACGAGTCTCGGTAAGACCATGAGAAGCTTGTCTTGTTTTGACAACACCTCATTTATAAAATCTTGTTAGGACTAAACTTTCCCAAAGCTCCATATAAAGCCTACCACACATATATGTTATGAGAGGGAAAGGAGTAGAATATATAGGCTTGAGAGACAAGTGAGATGAGAGTTTATGAGCAATATACAAGATGATTTAAATTTGTGAACTTGGTTTAGCTTTTCTTTATTTCGTTCTTTATTTCAAAAATTCTGAGATCTATTTAAATTTTGGGAGCATGTTAATACTTGTGGGATAAGCTTAATAAGAATCTACCCTCCGTGGAGGTGAAGGCTAGTACATTATGGAACTTTAACGAATTAAACTTTTGAGAGCATTATGTTTTTTTTTCATGTATGATCAAGTGCAAGGTTTAAACATTGTTTGGCAACGATGATATCCATCGAAGGCTTACTCGAGGACGAGCAAGGTTTAAGCATGGGGGAGATGTTGACGGTGAAAATCCGTCAACCTAGCCATGAGTTTACCTTCGGTGTTGGCATAACTTTTGTATCTTATTCATTGGTACTAACCCCCGTGGTATAACAAGTTCACTTGTGCATGTCGGTTTTGGAGTTATGTGTTTACGCGGGTTTTAACGTTGAAAGCAAGACTTCCGGGATAAGTTCATTAAGCACCTCATGACAAGACCTTGAAGCCCGATACAAGTCAAGCAATGAAGTGAACATGACTCCAAGAGCCCAAGGACCAAGCCCGAGAAGATGATAAACTCCAAGGACTGAACCAGAAAAGTGCTGAATCTTGCAAGACAAGGAGTTGAGTCCAATTCGGAGAGAAACCGACGTCAAGGGCCCACATGCAAAAGGGGAGAACATCTAGAAGACGTGGGAAGCAACACCGGGCGAAGCAGGCCGCGGGATGGGCCGAATTGGGCCCAGGCCGGCCGGCCCAGCCCAATTCGGGGCCCAATCGGCCTCTCCTTTGACCTAATTGCTTCTCAGGCTATAAATAGCCCCCTGACCGAGAGCCACGCAGAACGGAAGTCGTATTCCGCCGCCGAGGAGCAGAGAAGCTTGAGGGACACCAACTTGAAGATGAGGGTCGTGCTAGTTGTCTAGGGTTTCCCTGGCCGACGTGGGAACCTTGCATGGAAGACCACGTCGGAGCTCCGGAGCGAGGATCAAGATCGAGGGAGGGCCCCGGTGGTGATCTTGTTCATGTAATCATTCATGGTGAAGTTTGTAAGTGAATTCGATTTCTAGCGATCAAGTGCCTTCTCGATGATTTTGTTTTCTTCTTGGTTTTGCTTCTTCTACGATCTATACTTAAGATAGATTACATAGGGTGCTCTTGTAGCCACGGTGGCTAGAGGTGCATACCGAACCGGCCAAGTGATTTCAACTTGTTCTATCGAACTCGCCCTAAGCTCCCCGCATGAATAGGGATACGTTGTGACAGAACGGGGGTCTCGAAAGGCGGATGTTTTCGGAGTCGGATGGGAAGGTCACGATTTAAAGATGCTTTTAATGAGATTCGCTTTTCTATCTTCATCTATCTTGTTTGGAGCTACAACATAAGCATGATCTAGATTATCTAGATTGGTTATCTCTTGCTTTCTCTTGCTACCTCTTTAGTAGATTAGATTAGATTCGTTTTCTTTATGAGTTAGTAGATTAGATGCAACTTGTCTTCATTAGATAGCTTTACCTTGCTTTACTAGATTGAATCCTTGCGTTGCACATTGTTCCACGGATTCGATACCTTGGGTTCACCACTCGAGGGAAGAAGGGTCCCTTGACTACGACGGGAGACTTGTCCGCTTGCAAGTCACAAACGAACTTTGATACAACTATTAACCGTCAACAAGCCCCTTTTTCTGGCGCCGTTGCCGGGGATCGAACAATCAAGATCCGATCTAGTATCGCTTACCTTTCAGTTTTTCTTTTTGATTTTCTTTTGCATCTCTTATGTTTGATCATCCTTGAAAAGAAAAAAAAAGAGTCAATCTAATCTAGTTTTGATTAATCCCAATTTTTCTTTCGTTAGATTTTTGTTTTATCACTAACCCTAACCGGAGTTGGTTGGCTACCTCTCCAAGAAACCCAAAACTTTTTTGTGGATGATCCAGGAAAACTTTACAGGCAAAGGTGACGTGCAACACAAGCTCGAAGGACCGTCAAAATCTCCAAGGGAATCACCACCTCCAAGTCAAGACGCCGGAAGGCCGTTCAAGATCAACGAGGATGGGGAAGATGGAGATGGAGAAAGAAGCTCAACACCTAAAGGCTGCCAAGGCAAGATCCACATGCAAGGAGTGTGAAGTGTTCATCGTTATGAAGATGCTAGACGCAAGTGGGACAACTTGCCGGGCGCCCGATGGGTAACAAAGAAGAATATCCGAGACAACTCCAAGGTCCCAAGGCGGCGAAGGCTACTCAAACTCATTCGGGAGAGATGAAAGATCACACTAGAGACCATGAAGATCACGACCGAAGACCGGAGTTCGAGATGCCGAGCCACAAGGAAGTTGTTGCATCCGTCAAGACCAAAGGACAAAGCCAGCTGCGAAGACCAAAAAAAAATGACTAAGCCAAAGTGGGTACCCAAGATTGCAACGCCCGCAAAGAGCGTTGATCCGGAGTAATCAAGTGAAGAAGTCTAGCCATGGACTATAAACGAAGCGCTAGGCGGGAGGCAACCCGTTTCGTCGAGTCAAGAATAAGCTACCGGGAGGACAACCCGATTCCAGTTTTTTCTAGTTTTTTTAATTCAGTTTTGAATTTTACTACGCAAAACATTAGACTTAGAATGGTTGAATAATATTAGAGACATAATTCTTGGTTGAATATTTTGCTTGATCATAAACCCTTTACATGAACCATCCTATGTGATTGTTTGCTTCTTCTTCGAGAAACCACAACCAAAAAGAAAAAAATTCAGAACCTAACTCAACCCTTCACCCTCATTATGGTGCTATGGTTGACTTGTTTTTCATGCTAAAAACACACGAGTAGAGCCACGACTTGTATCTAGATGTTATTTAAATTTCAGCATGTGGTAGGACTCGCGTGAACCTAGAAACTTGATTTTTGGTTGGTTTAAAAATCCATAGCCTTGGTTTCTCTAAGATTAGAATTTTTCTAAGCCTCACTTAATTTTATTTCATTCAAAATCTCTCTCATCTAATCAAAATTAGGACCTAAACCTATGCCCCCATGACCAAGCCGGGAAAAGCTTGCTCTCAACCAATGGGGGCAAACCACCACCCCGGCCTGCCGAAGCCGAGCGGACGGCAGCCCAGGCACCGTGAATGGTGGAACACGGAGCCCACCATGCAAGAAGGGGATCCGGCTCACCGAGCGCTAGCACGCATCAAGGTGCTCAGGGAGGCGGGACTGAGGGCCGAGCACGTGGCCTTCAGCTTCATGAAGCGCAGGATCCAACCGTTGATGGCTCGGGAGACCCTGGGCTTTGAGTACACCGGCGACGACGACGCGTCGCGGATGCCAGGAGGTGAGCTGGACGACAACGACATCATCGAGAGGTTGTCGCGGATCTTCAAGGACATGCCACCGTACACGGCGTGCCCTGTTGAGGAGTACTCCGCCGCGCGCCCACCGAAAGAAGTGAGTAGTCGAACCACCCTAGTCGAGTAGCGACTACTTGAAGTAGAGTTGCTGACGTCTTGTGTCTTGCGCAGGATGATGTGAAGAGGTTCATCTCCGAGCCGCAGCCACCTCCAAGCGGAATCGAGATCCCGAACGAGGGCAAGGCGAAGGAGCGGCGTGAAGTCGGTGAAGGTCACGACACCGTTGTCGTGGAGGATACTGAGGACCATGTGTGGTTCGAGGACCGGTGGATGGTCGCTTCCTTGTGTGATGAGTGATTGACGACGTTGTGTGGACTGATTCTTGGCTAAGTATTGCAGGTGCAGGTTGCGGCTTGACTAGTGTTGGTGCAGGTGAAGAACAAGCGCGAAAGGTCGTTGCTGGTAAGGCCTCCAGGTGTGGAGAAGACAAGTAGGCTTCGTTCGAGGGACCCGGTGGCCAGCGGGGTCGAGTGCGGGCCGCATGGTGGCAAGAACAAGAAGATGAAGTCGGTGGACGGTTTCTTGGTTGAGCCACAAAACCAAGGTCGAGCCGGGACTTCATGGGAGCCAAGTCATGAGTGGTGATTGGCGGAGGCTACATCAAGTTCGCGGGGTTTGCGGTGGTTCACCGAGAAAATCACCGGGTTACTCGGTCCGAGCCACAAAGCCGAGGCCGAAGACCGGTGTGGTCGTCCGGCCAAAACCGGCCCGACCGGTTTGGAGAACCGGTCCGACCGGTTTGGGGTCGCGAGGGCGCCGGAAGCTTCGAGGCGGAGGACACGCGTCGGGATCGCAAGGCTTGCGTTGAGTCTACGCGGGTGCGGTCGGCGGGCATCCGTCCGATGGAGAAGACATCACGAATTCCAAATCCGCCCTTGAGGGGCTTGTATCCCTAGTTAATAGAGAAGGGCATTTTAGACATTCGGTTGCCTCCATATAACCCAAGAGGTGAGAGGTTGGCAGCCAACTCTTGGAACCCTAGCTCATTAGTTTTCCTATTTTTCCACCTATTTTCCTTAGGTTTTCTCTAGGACTAGCAAGAGAGCTTCACGGAGAGATCTTGTAGAGAGGGATGGATGATCGGGCGGCTTGCTAGACCTTGTACGAACCTTTGTTTCTTGTATAGATGATTCGGCGTGGTTCCTCAAGGTGTGGATGTGTTTTCCCCGGTTGTTCTTGGTGGTGATTTTCGGAGCCCTCTCCCGGTGATCTCTTTGCGGTGTTTTCGGGACCTTTCTTTTGGGGATTTGATGGGGGAAATTTGTGGGAACCCTTCGTGGTTCTTTGGGCTGTGATTCCCCTCCCAAATCCGTGAGGAAAAGTGCTCGATTTAGGGGTTTCTTGAGTTCTTGGGTTGGAAGTGCCTTCGGCGGGATTTCTTCGATTCCTCCCTTTTGGACGAGACTTGGTCGGATTAAACTTGGCCATGGACTCCTCATGAGGTGTTCCTGATATCCCCAAAGTCTTGTTCAAGTCCGTGGAGCGATTCGGGAGATTGAGATTTGGTTTTGGGGGAGTTGACCCGCGGGCTGTGTTCTTCTCGACCGTTCGAGGCTAAAGCGGCTCCGACCGGTTTCCCAAACCGATCGACCGGTTTCGCCCGATGGGTCGTTGAGAAAGATCTTTGAACAAGGAAGTTTTTCTTGCTCCATGGCTTCGTTTGTTCGGATGTGGAAAGGCTTTTGAAGTGTTTGGGGTCTTTGGGGAGTTTACGGGACGGAATCGGTCCGACCGGTTTGCCTAACCGGTCCGACCGGCTTTTTCCCCGCCTTCGTGAGGCTAAGTCCAACGGAGCGGTCCGACCGGTTTCGAAACCGGCCCCGACCGGTTTGTGCAGCCCGACGACCTTGTCGTGTGTGTTTCGCCGCGCGTGTGTTGAGGCCGTTGTTTGGGTCTTGTTCCTAGGTTCAGTAGCACTCCAGTGGCTACGTGAACTTGGCAAGAGAAGCTTGCGGAGGTGCACGAGTGAATTTGGGTTCATAGGCCGAATTCTTGAATAGAATTTTTATCGGCTCCCATTCACTCCCCCCCCCTCTCTGGTTCGCCGTTTCGGTCCTTCAAGTGGTATCAGAGCCGGTTCGGGTCTTTGTTGACTCTAACCAGTCTAAGATCCAAGGATGGCGTACCAAGAACGGGGTTCGGGTCCTCCACACTTCGATGGCAAGAACTACCAGATGTGGAGCCAGCGGATGGGTGCGTTCCTCCGCGGAAAGGGTCAACTGCTTTGGGATGTCACGGTGGACACAGGCTATGCCCAGCCGATGGATTTCCTTGCTCCGGGGGTCGAGGGGACGCATTCGACGCCAACAATAAGGCGGTCGACTACTTGTTTCGTGCTTTGTGTCGGCCGAGTTCGATCGGGTGCACACCGAGCACTTGGCTTGTAGGATTTGGGCGGTGTTGAAGGAGGCTCATGTTGGGAACGCCCGGGTTCGAGGCACGGTTGTATGCGACCTACGGAGAGAGTACGAGAACTTCACTCATCTCCCCGGTGAGTCCATCGATGCCTTGTTTCGAGAGGTTCACGGTGGTGGTGAACAACATGAGGGCCAATGTGGACGTGCTCCCGTACGATGATCATGATAGAGCGGTCAAGCTCTTACACTCTTTGGATCGTACGATATGGGGCGGAAAGTTCGAGGCCATAGTCGAGTCGGAGAGGTATGATACTACGACGGTGAACGAGCCGTTCTCGAAGCTCAAGTCGGGCGAGGTGGATAGGGGCATGACCGCCAAGCTCGAGGGACCGACCGATTCCCATAGTCTTGCCCTCGTTGGTGGTTCCAAAGGAAAGACTAACTCTAACCCATCCACCGGATGTTCTCGTTTTCCTCTTTGATGTCTATGCCGGATGAGGAGTTTGATGACCTTGGAGAGGACGAGTCGGCGCCGTTGACGAGGCGGTTCGAGAGGCCGCACGAGAACCGCGTGAACATGAGGAGGAACACGAGGACTTGCTTCCGATGCGGCAAGCGGGACACTTCGTCGCCGACCGCCCGAGAAGGCCGAGAACAAGGACGGCTACAAGCACAAGCCGAGGATGAACGATGGCAAGTACCGTTCGAGGCGCGACCACAAGAGCAAGCACAAGAACAAGTACAAGGACGAGCGACGATCGAGGAAGAAGGAGGGTCGAGGCAAGGCCCGAGCGATGGTTGGAGCGAGCGACGTCGACTCCGGGTCCGCGTACTCCACCTCGAGCTCGAGCGAGCGGTGAAGACGAGGGAGATCGCCGCAAGAACAAGAAGTCGTCCAAGAACACCGAGCGGGCCGAGCCGCTCCGCGAGAGATGGCTTCGCACCATGGCGGCCGAGCTCCGGCGGCCAAGAAGAGCACACGGAGCGATTCGGACTGCGAGTCCGACGACGAGGTGCGTGATGAACTTCCCTTCTTGCGCCGGGAGAATGAGAGGCTTGGCTCTTTAATTGATAATCGTGATGACATGCTTAGAGAGGCCAAGAAAATGAGAAAAGAGCTTAGGGCTTCACTCGAGGATGCTAGGACTAGAGTGGCTGAGCTAGAGACACGGGTGCTTGATAGCAAGCTTGAGATTGATTCGCTTAAGGCTAGTCTGTTGTTTCGATGAGAATGATTGTCTTGATTGCTCCATATTCCTTGCCGATCTTGCTTTGTTTAAGGAGAAGCATGCCTCCAAGTGTGAGGAACTAGATGTGCTTAGGGTTGAAGTGGTCGAGCTTAAGTCTAGACCTGCTTTGCTAGGTGCTTGCACTTCTTGCCCCGTTTTGCATGCTAAGATTGATGAGATGCATGCTTACACTAGTTCGCTCGAGGCTAAATTGAAGGAACCCATGCCTACATCTTGCTCTACCCGTGAAATGCATGCATTGAAAAATTTGGAGCTTGCACATTATGTTGATCGTTTGCGGGATGAGAATGATGATTTGAGGAAGTTGATGGGTTGGCTGTCCCGGTCCACGAGCCTCGGTTGAGGATGATGATCGAGGCCTTTAAGAGGCAAGATGGTGAGGGGCTTGGGGCAAACAAGGTTGGTGAGGGAAGTGGAGAGAATATCCCGAGCCACCAAAAACCCACCACAAAAATGATTTCCCACCAAAACCTAACCATCTAAGGAACCGACTAGACACAACCCCGGCTCCACCCGTGTTTCCTACACCCACAAATGACCTACAAAAGCCTATCAAGTTTGTGAGCACTTCGGGGGAAAGTGTTCTCCGGGAAGGAGAGTGAGAAGGCTAGTGGTGAGAAACCGGTGGAGGATTTGAGTGGAGAGAAACCGAGTGAGCGACCACATCCCAAGCCTAAGCCTAAGCTTGTGAGGTTCCATTGTGGCTATTGTGGGAGAGATGGCCACAAGGAGGAGTTTTGCTTCAAGAGGAAGCGAGAGGAAAAAATGGCGAAGGAGTGGGCTAACGGGGACAAGTTTCACCCCTCCAGTGGTGTACTTAAGCCTCGTGTGCAGATGCCCAGGGCCAAGGCGAGTGTGAGGATAGTTCCGGCTTGGGGTGATCGAAAGAGTGCGGGGAGGTGCTGTCTTTGGTGGAGTGAAACCGGTCAGACCGGTTTTGGAACCGGTCAGACCGGTTTGGGGTCTGCGGAATGACAAGCTTGGTTTCCGTGCTCATACGGGTGCGAGGGTTGTTTCTGGAGGTCGTGGTTCTGGTGGATGGGCTGGAGAGTTTGCAGGTTGTCAGGTTGCTAGGCGTTCTCCCCCTCGAGTTCACTACGGAGATGGGAGGAGTCGTAGCTTTGAGAAGGAAAGGAGGGACGGTCCACGAGTTCTCTTTCGTGGTTTTGGTCCTCCTCCAGGCAGAGAGGGATGGTTCCCTCAGGGTGGTTACTGTGGTGGTGTTCGTGAAGGCAGTTTTGGTAGGAGAGATGCTTTGGTTGGTGCTAACCCCACTTTCGAGCAAATGGCTCGGCACTGGTTTTCCTCCTTTGGTACTAACCCCGGTCTTTGAGTCGTTTGTTCGCTCACGTGCCTATTTTTGATTTTCGGTGGGAGACTTGAAGAACATTTGGTTGATTGACTCCGGTTGCTCGAGGCATATGACCGGAGACAGGGGGTGGTTCTCAAGTCTCGTCCCGGTGGTGACGAAGAGGTACATCACCTTTGGGGACAATGGGCGTGGGCGTGTGCTTTCGAAGGTGAGATAAAAGTGAGTGACAAGATCACTCGAGGCGTGTTGCTCTTGTTCAATCGCCGGGGTACAATTTGCTTTACGTGTCCCGGTTGTTGGATGAGGGCTTTGAGGTTTTGTTTCGGCTGGTGGTTCTCGGATTGTGGACTCTCGAGGGGACCTTGTTTGTATGGTCGTTCCCGAGGGTCGGGTGTTTCGTGCTGATTTTTCTCGGTCTTCGGGTGTGGAGCGTTGTTTCTTGGGCGGTTCTTCGAGTGAGTTGTGGAAGTGGCATAGGAAGTTGGGTCACTTGAGCTTTGACCTTTTGTCACGCTTGAGTAAGCTCAATTTGGTCCGAGGATTGCCACGGGCCGAGGCTTGAGAAAGAGTTGGTTTGTGCTCCGTGTAGGCATGCCAAGATGGTGGCCTCTTCTCACCCGCCTCTCACCGATGTGATGACCGAGCGTCCATGCGAGGCGCTCCATATGGACCTTGTTGGCCCGGCTCGTGTGCGATCCGCGGGTGGGAAGTGGTATGTCCTTGTTGTGGTGGACGACTATTCTCGGTATGCGTGGGTGTTCTTTACGGGAGGATAAGGGGGAGACGTTTGGTTTTGTTCGAGATCTAGTCTTGAGGTTGAGGAACGAGAGGCACGGAGATGCCATACGAGCTATCCGCCGGTGATAATGGCTCGGAATTCGGGAACTCTCGTTTTGAAACCTTTTGTCATGACTTGGGTCTTGAGCACCGATTTTCGAGTCCGTATATGCCTCCCCGGAATGGTGTTGTGGAAAGGAAGAACGAGGACCTTGTGCGAGATGGCTCGGACGATGCTTGATGAGCATAGGACTCCGAGGAGGTATTGGGGTCGAGGCGGTGAATACCGCGTGCTATGTGTCGAACGAATATACCTCGCAGTGCACAAGAAGAAGACATGCTATGAGTTGATGCATGGTCGCACACCCAAAGTGAGTCACTTCCATGTCTTTGGTTGCAAGTGTTTCATTCTCGAAGAAAGGCGAGGAAGTTAGATAAGTTTGAGGCTAGGTCTCGTCGATGGCATTTTCTTTGGTTATGCATCTCATTCTAGAGCATATCGTGTGCTCAATCTTGAAACTAACCAAATCGTGGAGACTTGCGAGGTAACCTTCGACGAGACAGAGCCACGTAGTCAGCTTGTCTTTGAGTGTGCAGGTGATGATGAGTTTGGCGAGGAGATCTTTCAGGAAGAGGAGCATGAACAAGGTGATGATGAAGATGGCGGTGTGGTGCCCCCGGCTGAACATGTACCCACTACTTCGACTACGATGATGGATGGACCCTCTGCTACACCTACGACGACAAATCAAGAACGAGGAGAAGCTGATGTTGAGGGGGAGGTAGCTTCGAGGCGAGAACCTCCCCGGCGAGTCCAGGTGGATCACCCCGACTTCGAGGATCATCGGCGACATGAATGAACGCACTACACGGTCGAGGGTTCGAAACAATTCCCATTTTGCTCATGCTGCGTTTGTTGCTTCTTTCGAGCCCAAAGACATTGGACACGCACTATCTGATCACAATTGGGTTAACTCGATGCATGAGGAGTTGGAGAACTTTGAGAGGAATCAGGTGTGGGAGTTGGTTGACCCTCCCTGTAACACCCAAAATTCCATCACTTAAAAATGCTAGCAACAACTAGAATTTTATTTTCTAAGGATTAATGAATTTGAATAATTAAACTTGCCTTTAAATATATGCAATAATAATTAATTAATTTAGAATTTACCAAGTGATTGTGCATCATGTTGAATGCATGGGCTTTTGATTGATTGTGTGGTCAAAAGTTGGTTTAAAAATTTTTTGAAAGGATTTTGAGTAAAAGTTTGAAAAGAAATGAGGGAAAAAGGAATTGAAAAAAAGGAAAAAAAAAAGAAAACCAAACTAAACACCCTAGCCAGCCCAGCCCGCACGGCCCACCAGCCCCAACCCACCTTTTCTTTTATTCTTTTGCGCGGCCCAAATCGGAGCGACCCCACCTACCCCGGCCCCGCCCGCTAGCCTCTCTCCTCCCACGCGCGCGGCGGCGGTGTGGGGCCCACTGTCGGGGCGCGTCTCCCACCTCCCGCGCGCGCCGCCCACCACCCCCCGCCGCGCGCGGCCACCGCCCCCCGCGCGGCGTCCCCCCGGCCTCCCCGCGCCTCCTCCCCTCCGGGTGAGTTGCAGCTCTTTCCTCTAGCTACAAATCAAGCAATCAAAGGAAGGAACATTTGTGCACCAAAGCAAATACACCAAGGACATTGTGAGGAAGTTCAAGATGGAGGACTCCAAGGCTATGACGACGCCGATGAGTACGACTACAGCCTCTTGATGCGGACGAGGAAGGTGAACATGTAGACCGTAAGGAGTACCGGAGCATGATCGGTCAATCTTCTACTTGACGGCGACGAGGCCGACATACGCTCTTAGTGTGTCCGTGCGCTCGTTTTCAAGCGTCTCCGAGGACTTCGCACGCAAGCCAAGGAAGAGAATTTTCGTGTACTTGCGTCACACTCCCGACTTCGGCCTTTGGTACTCCGCGTCCTTCTCTTTGGCGCTTCATGGCTTTTCGACGCGGATTTTGACGGTGTCGACCTTGGATAGGAAGTCCAATTTCCTGACTTGCCGCTTGGGTTCTTCGTTGGTGTCTTGGTCTTCCGCAAGGGCCGAGTGTTGCCTGTCCACGACCGAGGCTGAGTATGTTGCCGCTGCTAGTTGTTGCTCTCAGCTCCTTTGGATCAATACCTACACCATGAGTGACTTTGGTGAGGGAGTATACCCATGTCCCACTTCAATGTGATAGCACCTGCCATAAGCGTTGCAAAGAACCTGCTCCATTCCAAAACCAAACATATAGAAGTGAGGTATCATTTTCCGAGAGACAACGTCGAGAAAGGGAAGATAGCTTTTGATCCATGTACCCACACATGACCAACTAGCCGATATTTTCACCAAACCCCTAGATCAAGCAACTTTCACTGTCTGGCGGGGGGAATCCGTGTGTGTTTGATTTCCCGAGTTGGGTGTGTGGGAGCTTTCTTTGCTCTAGTGGTGTCGAGTCTGTTTTGCCTCCCCTCGAGGAGCCGGTTTGTAGCATATGTATAGCTTTCCTTTGTGCATTTCTTGCATTTGGCATGGCATATGTAACATGATGTATAGGCATCCTTTATCTTAGATTGCATGCATCTTGTATCATATGCATTGGATAGGAAAAGCTTCTCTTATATACTTTGTTCACCATGGAATGAGATATTTGTCTTTGTGAGCTTGTTTCGTATGCTGATGGCTAGTTTGGCTTAGCTCTTGATGATCTTGATGAATAATCCATGGTTGATGGCTATATTTTTTTTTTTGAAAATGTCACATGTATGCTCTCTTGTGTAAATGCCTTTATATGATCTTGACATGTTTTAGTGGCCTTGCTATGCTTAATTTGTGGTTGGATAGCTAGTTTATTGAGCATATGGGGCCAAAGGCTCATTTGCCATCATGAATGTTTAGCCCTCTTGCTTCATCTTGTGGAGGGGCATAAGTTCTTTTTATGTCGCAAAGACATTTCATGTACCATTTACAAATCTGAAAATGAAATGAAAATGCTTGGAAATGTGCTCCCATGTCATATGTGCCGATTTTAATTTGCTTTGGGTGCTAAACTGCCGCATGATGCCTACCAATGAGAAGTCTCATACATAGAAGTAGGCACATGGCTCGGTGGCTTTGACATGACATGAGGTGCTTGTGGGTGTTTGTGATGGTCTTATGATTAGAATGGCCGGCCCTCGCATGAAGTTTGTGTGGCTTTGCCATTTTGGCATGTTTTGCTCATGTCTAGGTTTTTGCGTGTGAGAGAGTAACTTTTCGCAAATTACTCAAATCCTTGTTAGCCTTGTCCAATGGTTGTGAAACTTGGTGATCATGTAGTCGAGGTTCATACAAACCCGTAGAGTATCTAACTTGCTCATTTGGACATGTGTAGCATCTTGTGATGAATTTTGTATACTTGAGAAGCTCTAGATTGCATTTGTGCCTTGATTCATGCATTGGCAACAAGGGGGAGAAAGGAAGGTGGAGAAAAGTTGTTTTGTATCCCCGGAACCTATCCCAAGTGTCAAGGGGAGCTTGTGCATTTCTTTTGCATTTTTGCTTTGGGGTGTGGTCTGCCGGGTGCAACCTACCGACCGGTTATGGGAACCGGTCTGACCGGTTTGTGCCCTGAGTTGGCACTTGATCAGGGGGAGCTTGCTTCTGTGCAGGGGGAGCTCTTGTGTGCTTTGGTGGTTGGTGCTCTTTGCTTGAGCATGGTTTTTGTCTCGGATGTGTCGAGCCGTTGCCCTTGCCTAAGGGGTCCGAGACTTGCTTTCTTCAGCGGTGATCTTGATCTTTGCCTTTGTTTGGCTTTCGATCGCTTGTTGGAGTTTCTTTTTGTTTGTTTCTTTCTTTTTCTTTTTCTCACTTGTTACTTTCATGGGTGTTGTCAATGCACTCATCAAGGGGGAGATTGAGGACCATGTGTGGTTCGAAGACCTGGGTGGATGGTCGCTTCCTTGTGTGATGAGTGATTGACAACGTTGTGTGGACTGGATTCTTGGCTAAGTATTGCGGTGTGCAGGTTGCGGCTTGACTCGTGTTGGTGCAGTGAAGAACAAGCGCGAAAGGTCGTTATTGGTGAGGCCTCCCGTGTGTGGAGAAGACAAGTAGGTTTCGTTCGAGGGACCCGGTGGCCGCCGGGGTCGAGTGCGGGCCGCATGGTGGCAAGAACAAGAAGATGAAGTCGGTGGACGGTTTCTTGGTTGAGCCACAAAACCAAGGTCGAGCTCTGGGATCATGGGAGCCAAGTCATGAGTCGTGATTGGCGGAGGCTACATCAAGTTCGCGGGGGTTTGCGTGGTCTACCGTAAAATCACCGGTTACTCCTGGCCGAGCCACAAAGCCGAGGCCGAAGATCGGGTGTGTGGCCGTCCGGCCAAACTGGCCCGACCGGGTTTGAGAACGGTCCGACCGGTTTGGGGTCGCAGGCGCCGGAAGCTTCGAGGCGGAGGACACGCGTCGGGATCGCAAGGCTTGCGTTGAGGCTACGCAGTGGCGCGCGCGTGATCCGTCCGATGGTGAATACATCAAGAATTCCGAATCCGCCCTTGAGGGGGCTTGTATCCCTAGTTAGCAGAGAGGGGCATTTTAGACATTCGGTTGCCGCCTATAACCCAAGAGGTGAGAGGTTGGCAGCCAACTCTTGGAACTCCTAGCTCATTAGTTTTCCTATTTTCCACCTATTTTCTCTAGGTTTTCCTTAGGACTAGCAAGAGAGCCTACTCGGAGAAATCTTGTAGAGAGGGATGGATGATCGGGCGGCTTGCTAGGACTTCCTTTTGTACGAATCTTTGTTTCATGTATAGATGATTCGGCTGCAATTCCTCAAGGTTTGAATGTGTTTTTCCCGATTGTTCTTGGTGGTGATTTTCTCGAGCCCCTCCAAGTGATTTCTTTGCGGTGTTTTCTTGACCTTTCCTTGGGGATTTGATGGGGAAATTTGTGGGAACCCTTCGTGGTTCTTTGGGCTAGATTCCTCCAAATCCGTGAGGAAAGTGCTCGATTTGGGGTTTCTTGAGTTCTTGGGTTGGTAGTGCCTTTGGCGGGATTTCTTCGATTCCTCCTCTTGGACGAGATTTGTGGATTAAACTTGGCCAAGTGGACCTCATGAGGTTCCTGATATCCCCAAAGTCTTGTTCAAGTCCGTGGAGCGATTCGGGAGATTGAGATTTGGTTTTGGAGGAGTTGACCCGCGGGCCGTGTTCTTCTCGACCGGCTCGTGCTAAAACCGCCCCGATCGAGCCCTGCAAAACCGGTCCGGGACCGGCTTTCGCCCGTGGGCCGTCGAGACGATCTTGAACAAGGAAGTCTTTACTGCCCATGGCTTCGTTTGTTCCGTATGTGAAAGGCTTTTGCTGTTTGGGGTCTTTGGGGAGTTTCGACGTGAATCGGTCCGACCGGTCGTCTAACCGGCCGGGACCGGTTTTTCCCGCCGTCGTGAGGCTAAGTCCAACAGAGCGGTCCGACCGTTTCGTAAAACCGCCCCGACCGGTTTGTGCCGCGCAGCCTTGTCGTGTGTGTGTTTCCGCTCGCATGTGTGTTGAGGCCGTTGTCTGTGTCTTGTTCCTAGGTTCCGCAAGACTCCAAAGGTTGGCTACGTGAACTTGGCAAGAGAAGCTTAAGGAGGTGCACGAGTGAATTTGGGTTCATAGGACGAATTCTGAATAGAATTGTTATCGGCTCCCATTCACTCCCCCTCTCCGGTTCGCCGTTTCGGTCCTTCAACTACTTCGTGCGCCGCCGCGACTTCGTCTTGCGGCCACATTGGCTCTACTTCAGCCACGCCGTGGTGCGCGATTACTTGCCTTGTGGCAACATTGGCTCTACTTCGAGTACGCCGCGCGCCTCCACGACGTTGTCTTCCGGTCCCATCGCGTTGACCATTCATCTCTACTAGTTTTCTAAACTAGTCGAGAACGGCAAATTGCCCCAACAACTCGGTCGAATCAACTCGACTAGTCGACTTCAACAACAACCGTCGCGGCTCCATCGCCGACCGCCACCGTTTCATCATCGTCTCCGCCCAGTAAAGAACGCGCTAAGTCATTTATTTAAATGATTATCGTTTTCTTGGCTTGCTCTCCTATCATGTAGGATAACATGTCTCGCTACTCATTTTGTGTACGCTTTCTCGGCGGGTTTTCACTAGGAGCTACACTCCCACCGACTACTCTTGGGGCATATCAATCTAAGTCACCACGAGTCTATTTCATCAACTCTGGGGCTATCCCTAGGAGGCTTAAAGTCCGCTACACGCGGCAACCTAAAGTCGACTTCTAAAGTCGCATTCTAAAGTCCGCTCCGTGCGGCAACTTAAAGTCGATTCCGTCGCATCTTCGCCTCGCTTCGATGGCATAATACGTGTGTAAGCTTCGATGGAACCTAGCCGTAAGCTGCCCCTCGGTCCCGGCAACGATGGAACCTAGCCGCACGTGGTTCTACGCTCCGTACCATGGGTCCAAGTAGCCTGGGTATACCTCACGCTCCGTACCTTGGGTCTGAAATCCATGGCCTAGGTACGCAAGTCGACCCGGTCGCACCCTCGGCCGACTCCGCCGCACCTTAAAGCCCGCTTCCGGGCGGCAATCGTACCTTGGATCCGAAATCCATGGCTCGTGTACTTAAGCCCACTCCGGCAAGGCACAAGCCGTACTCCGCCGCACCTTCAAGCCCGCTCCGAGGCAATCGTACCTTGGGTCTGAAATCCATGGCCCAGTACTCAGCCCACTCCGTGGCACAAGTCGACGCAAGCGGTCGTATCCAAGCCCACTCCGGCAGCACAAGCCGACTCCGCCGCAATCTTAAGTCCGTCTCGGCGGCAAAACTACTCGTTTTTTCTGATTTTTTATTCGTTTTGGCTTTCCGGAAAGTGCTTTTTGTTTTTTGCATCTTAAGTCCACTCGCGTGGCACAAAGCCGGCTATCGTAGTCGCATCTCAAAGTCCGCTCCGCGCGGCACAAAGTCGACTTCGGTTTTCAAGTCGCATCTTAAAGTCCGCTCTACGCGGCAAACTAAAGTCGACTTCTAAAGTCGCATATCAAAGTCCGCTCGTGCGGCAACTAAAGTCGACTTCGGTTTTAAGTCGCATCTCAAACCACTCCGCGCGCACAAAGTCGACTTCGGTTTTTAAGTCGCATCCTCAAAGCCGCTCCGCGGCACAAAGTCGACTTCGGTTTTCAAGCGCAATCTAAAGTCCGCTTCCGCCGGCATCTAAAGTTGACTTCGTCGCATAAAAAAGTCCACTTTGACAAAGACGACTACTTCTCAAGCTCCACGCTCGATTACCTCGAACCTCCGCAAATTTCGGGGGCCGCACTCAACATACTACTCGAGGATAATCCTTCAAGATGCTTCGCTTCGCTCTCAAGCCTCTGGGCTCGTACCAACAACTACTCGACGTGGCTCATATGGCTCTCTTATCTCCGGGGGCTACACGCTGCAAGAGTACTTGATAATGTCTTTCGTAACACCGAAGACCCTTGGATTGATTACCTAATCATTTCAAGGCTCGGGGGTCGCTATGCTACACCCATCATTCAATTTTTTCAAAACGGAAGATTCGAATCAAGATTGACCCCGCCTAGAGTCCGCAACTCAACCTAAGGCTTGGGGGTTACCTGATATGGAGTGCGATTTTGCAACCGCACTTCCATATAATCTCGACTTCAAGACCGATGAGCCGGACCACCTTCCACTTTGCGGCAGTTCAAGCAATTATTGAAGACTTCTCCAAGCAATACTCGAGGACGCTCAAGAACTACTCGAAGAGGCTTCAAGACTACTCGAACTACTACTCTCGACTACAATGTGCTCGGGGCTTGCCGGCATACCGCTTCCGGTACTCATGCAAGGAAGGAGGAAGAGTAGAAAACGGACTCTACTATAATTCCCCCGTACTCCTACTAGGACTCGTTCAAGGTAATCCTACTAGGACTCTTGCCTTGTAACCGACTAGATCCCGCCCGGACTATATAAAGGAGGGCCGGTACCTAGGAGGACATCCCCTACCTCCCTCCGGAATCAACACACCAAGCGCAGGCGCACACACGAACAGCAGACGTAGGGTAGCTACTCCGGCTACCCGAACCTGTATAAATCTCGTGTCTTGTGTCCTCGCGTGTACCTTCGGGTTCCAGATCATGGCGATCCTCACCTTCTACCTTGCTGCGGGTACCTCCCATGGAGGTCGAGATGTTTAAACACCGACACTTAGTGATTTCTCCGGTTCTTCCACGGGTTGATTAACGAATGCCATCTAGACAATAAGATAAAAACAAAAACAAAAACGAAACAAGTGGTTTTCTAGATAATATACGTTAGATAGAGCAAACAAAAGATAAACTAAATATAAAACTAAGTTAGATGCAAACCAAACGATGTAAACTAGCTTGCTCCCCCGCAACGGCGCCTTTAAAAGGGGCTTGTTGACTGGGATAAAAGACGTATCCCTCTAAGATCCGCAAGCGTACGGAATCTTACACCTTTTTCACCACGGATTCCCAAGGTTCTTGTCAATTCGCAGAGCAAGGGGATTACAAGCGTTCAATCTACTTTTACGTACTAGCTACTAAAACCCTAACTATTATTAAACTAGAAAACAACTAAATTACACTAGAGAGAACGATAAACGATCAAGGTAGGAGACACTCGCCCATGGGTGTACGATCACGCAATTAAATAAAGACATTAAACCAATCTAATCTATCAGGGGTTCTGACCACAGTTTCGCCCTTTCCCTCCTCTCGTACTGTCACTACGCGAAGGTATTCATGACTAGACCTATCATGGACATGGCGTATTGAATGGATCCAAGGAAGCATTGGGGCCCTACTCCCTTTACGGCTAGGTTGCAAACCTTAAGCATTAAAGTATATTCAACACAAGATGATAGATAAATAATCCGACAAAGTATGATTACATATTACGATCGATTACAACCCGTGGACGAACAAGGAGATTACCCCATCAAGGTGCCGGGATTGGCACCATTGATCATGGTTTCCTTCCGACCGTGTCTTCCTTCTTCTCCACGAGAGGGTCCTTCGAGGTGTTGATCTCCCTCCAGAGATCCTCCTCCTCTCTCTCTAGCTTGTGGATGGCCTCCCGGTGCGAATAGCTCTCCCCGTTGAATGGCGCGCCTCTAGGGTTTTAGGGTTGAAAATCCTTAGGGTGCAAGGAAAGGGGGCCGAACCTACGACCGAAGGGTCGGGCCGGCCACCGGGCCGACCGGCCCGGGGCCCACCTCGGCCTCGGCCCGGGCCGCCCCTTCGCTTCCCTTGGGTCCTCATGTAATTATGCACTTTGCCCCTCCATTTGCATGATTTTGACGATGTCATCCTCGCATCCAAGATGGAGGTTCTCTTCGCACAGTAAGCTCGGTCTTTTACGCTTCAATCCCCGATGTGTTCCTCGTAAAGACTTTGGTCCTTTAGCCTAGATGATCACCTGGGAACCGCATTCCGAACCCGGGCCGAGATGCCCGGTGGTCGATCCCATCATTGGGAACGCCGGGTTTTCGAAGGTCCTTATGGACGGAGCGATAGCCTCAATATCCTCTTCGCGCATACTTTGCGCCCTCGGTGGGGGTCCCGGGTCGGACCGAGTGTGGCCCGGCCCGGGCTTCGATTTCACGGCATCGCGCCGGCAAAGCGGAGTTCAACCACTCGGGCGAGATCGATTCTGCCCGATGCAGTTTGGGACCCCCAAGAATTCCCGCAAGGGAAACCCTCACCTTCGAGGTGGTGGGGTTCAAAGGAGCCTACCATGCCATACTTGAGCGACCTTGCTATGCCAAATTCATGGCGGTCCCCAACTACACGTACTGAAGATGAAGATCTGGGTCCAAACGGCGTCATCCTTGTCGGGTCGTCGATCGAGCACGCAGTCGGCGCGACGTCGAGTGCGTGGAACTTGCGGAGGCACTAGCGCGGATGAAGCGGGGCGGGCGAACACGGCGGAGAAGATGGTCAACGACGACCTCGGCTTCCGTCGCCAAGCACGTCGGCACCTTCGAGGGCGCCGAGCAGAGCCAAGGGGGTCTCCCTCGACCGTCGGCCCCAAGGGCAAGGCGTTGAGGGGTCGGCTCAACCCTCGACCCTAAATAGGAAGCGGTGCTCGTCGACTTCCTCCCGCGCCAACGCCAACGTCTTCGCGTCGAGCCCCTCGGACATGCCGAGGGCATCCGAGGGAGGGTTCGCCGAGCACTCCCTTGATATCCTCGCAAGCGCCCGCGGCGGCGGCGGGCGCGCGCTTCGGCGAGGAGCGGCGACGAGCGATCGGAGCGGAGCCACGGAAGCTCCTCGAGGCCGGGTTCATCAAGGAAGTGTTCCACCCCTACGTGGCTAGCTAATCCTGTGCTTGTAAAAAAGAAAAATGGGAAGTGGAGGATGTGTATAGACTACAATAGTCTCGATAAAGGCATGTCCAAAAGTCCCTTTCCTTTGCCACGCATAGATCAAATCGTTGATTCGACGGTAGGGTGTGAACTACTGCGTTTCCTTGATGCCTACTCGGGATATCTCCAAATAAAAATGAAGGAGTCCGACCGGCTCGCGACTTCGTTCATCACACCGTTCGGGACGTTACGTTACGTCACGATGCCTTTTGGCCTCGAAACGCGGGCGCAACATATCGGCGGCATGCGGCACGTTTTAGGGGATCACATCGAGGCGGACCGTCGAAGCCTACGTGGACGACATCGTCGTCAAGACCCGGAAGGCGGATGACACGGTTAACGACCTTAGCGTCGCGTTCGGTGCCTACGAGCCAATGGGGTCAAGCTAAACACCGAAAAATGTGTCTTTGGAGTGCCGCGGGGCATGCTCTAGGATACATCGTCTCCCCGGCGGGGAATCGAGGCCAACCCGAAAAGGTCGCGGCCCTCGAGCGAGTGGGTCCAAGTCGGGACCTCAAAGGGGTGCGAAAGGTGTTGGGGTGCCTCGCCGCCTTACGCCGCTTCATCTCGAGGCTCGGTGAGAAGAGCACTGCCCCTCTAGGCTGCTCAAGAAGCACGGCGCTTCTCTGGACCACGAGGCCCGGGACGCGCTTGACAAGCGAAGGTGACTCGACGCACGCTCCAATCCTCCCCGCCGCCGCGAGGCGGCGACGCCCCTGCCGCTCTACGTAGCCGCAGCCACCCGGGTGGTCGGCGCCTGATCGTCGTAGAGCGCACGGAAGAAGGGCACGCCTTGCCGTGCGAGAGGCCGATCTACTACATCGGCGAAGTCTGTCGGACACGAAGACGCGCTACCCCCGGAGTCCGAGAAGGCGTTGTACGCGGTGGTCCTCGCGCGGCGCAAGCTCCGCCACTACTTCGAGGCCCCCCGGTCCACGGTGGTCTCCTCCTTCCGCTAGGAGAGATCATTCGCAACCCGACGCGGCGGGCGGGATTGCCAAATGGTCGAGTGGGGCGATGGGCGAGGCGCTCGCCTACGCCCGCGTAAGGCCATCAAATCGCAAATCTTAGCGATTTCGTCGGCGGGGTGGACGGACACGCGGCCGCCGCCCCCTCGGATTCCAGCGAGTCTTGGACCACGTTCTTCGACGGCTCGGTGATGAGAGACGGGGAGCGGGCGCGGGCTTTGCTCTTCGTGTCACCCCTCGGAGAGCACATGCGCTACGCGGTGCGCCTCCACTTCCGCGTCCAACAATATGGCGAATACGAGGCCCTCCTCGCGCGGCCTCAAAATCGCCATCGAGTTGGGCGTCAAGCGCCTCGACGTGCGAGGGGACTCGCGGCTCGTGATCAATCAAGTCATGAAGAACGCGAGCACCGGCCACGCCGACAAGATGGAGCCCTGCGCAAAGCCGTGCGGGCCCTCGAAGACAAGTTCTACGGCATCAAGCTTAATCATGTACCCCGCCGGTACAACGAGGAAGCAGACGAACTTGCCAAGATCGCGTCCGGGCGGATCACCGTCTCCCCGAACGTTTTCGCGCGTGACATCGCTCAACCCTCGGTCATCTTCGAGCCCTACCCCTCGAGCGACGGTGGACCCTCGGGGGCTCCCTCGAATCCAGCGGGTGCGGAACCCATGGATGAGGACCCCTCGAACGAGGCGTACGTGCTCTCCCTTCTCGAGGGGTACGGCTCCATCGAGGTCGATGCGATGGACATAGAGCCGGCTCCCGTACAAGCGGATTGGCGGGAAAAATACATCGCCTGGATCGATGGGGAACTCCCCGCGGAGGCCGGGCCGCGGCCGGGCGCATCGCCGGGATGGCCAAATCTTTCACCCTCGTCTACGGCTGTATACAACGCGCCACGTCAGGCATCCTCCAGCGGTGCATACCCATTCCCGAAGGGCGCGAGCTCCTACGGGATATCCACGCGAGGGGATCGTGGCCACCACGTTGCGCCTCGCGCCCTTGTCGACGCGCGTTCCGCCGGGGCTTCTATTGGCCTACGCGGCCGCGGCAGCCAGCGAAATCGTGCGCACCTGCGAAGGGTGCCAGTTCTACGCCCGCAAGTCCAACTTGCCCGCTCATGCCCTCCAAACGATCCCCGTGACATGGCCGTTCGCCGTGTGGGGGTTGGACATCGTCGGGCCCCTGCGGAAGGCGCCGGGGGCTTCACCCATGCGCTGGTCGCGATCGACAAATTCTCCAAGTGGGTGGAGGTGCGTCCCATCACGAATTTAAGGGCGGAGCAGGCAGTCGCGTTCTTCCGCGACAACGTATACCGCTTTGGAGTGCCAAACTCCATCATCACGGACAATGGGTCCCGGTTCACGGGCGGAAGTTCTTGGAGTTACGTGATAAGTTCCACATCCGCGTGGATTGGGCGGGCAGTAGCACACCCACGGACCAACGGCCAAGTAGAGCGTGCCAACGGCATGATCCTACGGGGCCTCAAGCCCCCGAATTTTTGACCAGCTCAACAAATGCGGGCGGAAATGGCTCCAAGAACTACCGGCGGTCGTGTGGAGCCTAAGGACCACCCCAAGCGAGCCACCGGGTTCACCCCTTTTTTCCTAGTCCATGGCGCGGAGGCAGTCCTCCCCACGGACTGGAATATGGGTCGCCCGGGATTCGAGGGCTACGACGAAGATGCTAACCGGCGAGCCGCCCGAGGACTCGGGGGACCGGCTAGACGAAGTACGCCTCGTGGCGTTGATGCACTCTGCAAGGTATCAACGGTCCTACGACGTTACCAAGCACGCAAGATACGTCGAAGGGATTTCAGCGAAGGGGATCTGGTCCTAAGGCTACGCCAAGACTGCTTAAGGGCGCCACAAGCTATCGCCCCCATGGGAGGGACCCTACGTCGTGGTGAAGGTGCTCAAGCCGGGCACGTACAAGCTGGCCAACGAGGACGGCGAAGAACTCACCAACGCTTGGAACATCCAACAGCTACGTCGCTTCTACCCTTAGCTAGGATTTCCAAGTACTTTCTGTTGTAAAAACACATGGCCAACACCCCAGTTGGTGTCAACTATGTAAACGCTCCAAGTCTAATAAAAGGGCAACTCGGCTTTCCCCTGAAACCCAAGTTACCCTCGGGGGCTACTGCGGGGGGGGGGGGCACCC
The DNA here is from genome assembly GCA_947561735.1 of Cenchrus americanus. Taxonomy (NCBI): domain Eukaryota; kingdom Viridiplantae; phylum Streptophyta; class Magnoliopsida; order Poales; family Poaceae; genus Cenchrus; species Cenchrus americanus. The sequence continues at coordinate 199,957,529 of OX387242.1, forward strand.
CCCCCCAAAAATGGTCCCATTTTTCGCGCAAAAGTAAAAAACAACTCACACGCGCTAAGTTTGTTTCTTACTTCAACCTCGAGCCACGATTCGAACAGGGCGCAGGCGGCACGGCGGAAGGAGCGTGCGAGCCGAGGAGATAGCCTACGCCGCGTGGCTATGGCCCTTCTCTCTCGCCTCCAACCCAGCGGGCCCCCTGCGAAAATCGAACTCCCCTAACTAGAATCTACTCGGGGAAGAAGGAGAAACAAAAAGCGTGATAAACAAACAACTTCATTTGCGGCAACGCGCTCATGTTCGCAAGACAACTTTGTTTATTTACAAAAGGCCACGAGGCCGAGGTTACGATACACATAAACGGGAAAATGGGCCTAGCGCCCAGCGCTTTCGGGCGGGAGGAGCGAGCCATCGGCGGCGTCGGGAAGAGGAATTCTTCAAAGGCCTCGGCGAGCGACCCGGCGGCGTCGGCGGCGAGCGCGTCCGCGCGCTCCATGGCCACCTCGTCCTCGACGCCCTCGGGCACGGCGTAGCCTTCCGCCGGCGCCTCGAAGTTCACCTCATGGTGGGATCGCACCACTCAGGGGCCTTCGGACACCCGGTGCACGCGCCGGCGCATCCGCTCGGTGACATGGCCACCGAGGGCACGCGAACGGGCGGCCGGGGAAGGCTGCCGGCACGGGCCTCGCCCTCCTCGACGACGTGGCGGGTCTCGAGGGCCGCATTGCGCAATTCACGCAACTCTGCTCAGAGGAGTCGTAGGAAGCCTGCAGCGCCTCGGCCCGCTCAGCCGCGTGCCCCAAGGCGGTGCGCAAGCCTGGAATTGACAAGACAAGAAGAAATCAGAAAAAGGGAATGCGAGTTCCCAAACAAAAAACCAACAAGCAAGAGTCAAACAGTGGCTCACCTTCGACTTGCTTCCTCTCCATCTCGAAGTCCGGCGCACGGCCTCGAGCGCCGGCTCGAGGCGGCCGGGACGGTTTCGCCTGCTCGCGGAGGGCCGGCTCTGGTTGGCGTTGCGATGCGAGCACGAGCGCCTCGTCCTCAACTTTGGAGAGCGCGGTGCTCCGCTCCTCCAACGACTTCCGCGTCCCCTCGTGGGCGGCGCGCTCCCGCTCCGGCGGCGCACGGGCATCGACGAGGGCGGCCTGCCCCTCGCTGCGGCCCGCTCCTCGGCCCCTTGGCGGGCGGCGCTCTCTCGCGGGGAGCCGCTCCTCGGTGACGACGAGGGCCGCGGCCTTGGCGTCGAGGGCGGCCTTCGGGTCGTCCGCCTCCTTGGCGCGGCTTGCTCCAACCCGCGCGCCCGCTCCTCGGCCGGTGCTTGTTGCGCACGCCCCCTCGAGCGACGTGCGGAGCTCCCGAGTTTCGGCGCGGCGGTGGCCACGTCCGCCTCCCGGTTGGCGGCCGGCGTCCGCGTCTTCTCTAGGTCCGCGCGCGCATTCCACGAGCGCCTCGTCACGATCGACGAGGGGCTGCGCGGATCCGCTCGAGGCTCGGCGGCGCGCGCGTCCCGCCCCGAGCTCTCGGGGAGCTCGTCGGGCTAGGCCCGGGAGCCGGTACGCCAGCCGGTCGTCCGGCGTCCCTAAGAGCGTCCGCAAGCGCGTCGAAAGCCCCGCATTGCTCCCGGAGCGGCGGGCTTCGGCGTTCACCCGGTCGAACGCGTCGTATTTGTCGTGGGCGCGGCGCTCGAGCTCCTGGCATCCACACACCAAACCCCGTAAGCGCCAAGACTTGAATACAGCATACGAAAACAAAAAAGGAAGAGGGGCGAGCAACCATGGCTCACCTGGAAGACGAGCCATGCCGGGCCGCCATGGACCCGCAGTGCCTCGTTCAGCGCGCGGTTGAGCGTGGCGCGCGTGGCTCGGAGCTCGCCCCCCGAGCTCTGCTCCCCCCCCGGCGTCGGCGAACGCGGGGGGATCCTCGGCGGCCCCCTCCACCGGGCGGGGCGGCCGGCGTGGGAGGACGAGGCCTCGGCACCGTGTCCTCGGCCCCCCACCACCATGTGACCCTCGTGCGCCTCACGAGGGCCCCCTCCGGGGCTCGGGGGGAGTTCGTGGGCCGGCCCGGCCCCGCGATTCCCACCCGGGCGGCGGAGAGTCATCCAGGGAGAGCTCCACCACCTCCGCACCGCAAATCGCCGGCGGCGCGCGGTGCTTGCGCCGCCTCCGCCGGCACCTCCCCCGCGCCTCCGCGGCCACGGGCGCCGTCGTGCCCGCGGTGGCCGCCACCTCGGCCTTACCGCCACATCGCGGGCGCTCCCGCGGTTGCGCCCGCTCCACCTCCTCCGCCGGCGGGCGCCACCGCGGGCGCACCCCCACGCGTGGCCGCCGCCGCGGCCCGCGTCACCGCGGCGACCGGCGCCGACCGCCCCCGCGGCAACCTGCGGCGCGCCACGGCGGGCTGGTCCGCCGGCCCGGGGCCTCGAGGCCCCGGCCGGGTCTTGCGAGCTCGCGCCGCCGCCGCTTGTCCCCCGGCGCGACCCCCCTCGACGAGCGCCGCCGGGTGGGGATCGATCCGTCCGTCCTCAGCACCTTGGCTGGTGCAAGAGGAGGGACGGTTGGCACCGCCCTGCGCAGGCACGAGCGGAGGGTCAGAGCACTTAGTCATCGACGAGCCGAACCAAACGAAAAGGCCCGCTTCCTTTTCCTCGAGGCCTCTGCGGACCGAGGGCGGCGGGGTCGCGCGCTCGCCGTAGCGCCTCCCGACGGCGCCACCACGCGCGCGCAGCGCCCGCCCCATGCGCGGGCGCGCCGATGCCGCACCTCCCAAAGGCGCCACCGCTCGCGGGGGCACGCTCGCCCCGCGCGCGGGCACGCCGCGCGTCGGCCGCCCCGCGGCGATGACGCCGCGCGCGCGCTCCCCCGCGCGCGAGGGCACGCGCGACGCACGCCCGGGCGCGTGCGCCGCGGCGCCTCCGTGGCACGCGCCGGCACCTCCCGCGGCGCGTGCCGCCCCGATGACGATTGCACCGGCGGCGGGCGCGCGGTGCGCCCGCCCCGGACGAAATCGCCCACGACGCCGCACGAGTTCGGTGATGGGGGCGCGGGGCGCCGCCACGTCGGAGGGGCCCTCCCTCTCGGCCTCTTCCTCCTCGTCCTCGTGCGAAGACGAGGGCTCCTCACTATCCGGGGAGGAGAGCCCCGGCTCCTCGCGCCGCCGGTACTCCGCGGCCCGCCGGTCGTGGCGCGCTTGGCCGACGCCCGGCGTGCTCCCTCTTGCGCGCCGCCCGCTCCTGCTGCTCCCGCTGTGCCGCCTGGCCGAGCGCACGGGAGTCGGGGGTGGGCGGAACGGACTTGGCGATGTCGAACTCCACCAGCTGCGCACAAGAGCGACAATGGCGCATCAGGAAACGAAAGCAAGACCAAGAACTAAAACGAAATCAGGAACCCAACTCACCCGCGGGCCCGTGGGGAGCATCTCAAGGTCCCACGGGGTCCGACCCGCAGGTGGCGGCGTTCGGGTGTCGACGGCGTTCGCGCCGGGTGAGCGCATACGGCCGCTCCAGCAGCGTCGGGAGCATCCGCGACCTCGCCAGGTCGACGGGGTTGGCCGCCTCCGTCATCTCGAAGATGCAGAGTGGCCTCTGCATCAGAGGCACGACCCGCCGGTGGTGGAGAAAGGCGAGGAAGCCCATCGCGTTGAGCCCGTGCTTCGCCGGCCGCCGCGGGCGGCGAGGACGGACTCTTGCCGCGCCGATGTTGGGCCGTAGACACCCCGTAGCCCCGTGAGTCCGGCCTCTTCTTGAACACCCGGCCGGTGTAGGGAGGAAGGCGGGCTCGGCGTTGCGCGGGTAGAACCATCCCCGCTCCCGGCCGGCGTTGTTCGTCGTCATGGTGCGGGGGATGTAGAAATCCTTGAGCTGCCCCCGCGGGGCAAGCGACATCCCGCCGCGCGCGCACCGCGCGCGGGTCCTCGGCTCCGACGTGGGGCCGCGTGATGAGCTCCCCGCGGAAAAGGTGAACCCGAGAGATCCCCGGTTGGAGCGGGATCCCCCGGGTACCCTTCGCGGACGCCCACGAACGTGGCCGCTCGCGAGATCGCGTTGGGGGCGAAGTTGTGCAGCTCCACCCCGTAGTAGTGGCACATCGCCCGCATGAAGGTGCTCGCCGGCGCGTTGAAGCCACGCTCGTGGTAGCGGAGGAAGCTCACCACGTAGCCCTCCGGCGGGTTGGGCTCGTGGTGCGTCGCCGGCGGCACGATCCACTCCGCCGGGCGCCCGTCTTCGTTGGCCGACAGCTGGCCGGCGGCGACCAGCTCGCCAAGGGCGAGCCGGGTCACCGTCGACCTCTCCCAGGCGTACGGCTCCAGGATCCTAACGGGGAGATGAGGCGGCGCCATAAGGAGGAACGGAGGAATGCGAAGGCGGAGGGCGAGGAAACGGAGGAAAAAGCTTCAACAGCGAGCCCGCGCGGTGGCAAGAGCAAGACGAAGGCGAAGGGGCGGAGGGCTGAAAACGGTGAGAAGCTAAGGTAAAAAACCGCCGTCCCTTCTTCCCCCGCGGTTTATAGGCCGACGGGCGAGCTCTCCGTGAGCGGACGCCCCGACTAGCACTAACGTGCTTGCGGGGAATCTTCCCATCACGTCGACGGATGGGCCCCACCACGACCGCGGCGGCTATAACCTCGCGGGCGGGTCATCATTACGGCAAAGACCGGCGACAGCAACCGAGGCAAAACCGTCACGTCCGCCGCCCGCGCCGCCCACTACGCGCGCGCGCGCGGGCGCGGCGCCAAAAGGCGCGCCAGCGCCGCAAACCCGCGGCCACGACCGCGAGGCATTTAAATGCCCGGGTCCCTTGCCAAGCAAGGAGCACCCTCGAGCGGGGCGGACCCTCGGCTCGAAACAAAGGCGACCCTCGATGGGATATCAGCGTGAGAAGGCCGACCGGGACCTGCTCGATGTAGAGCAGGCAACCGCGGGCACCCATGCCACGCAAAACCCTCGAGCGGCATGACCCTCGGCTCAAAGTAAAGGCGACCCTCGATGGGATATCAGCGTGAGAAGGGCCGTCGGGACTGCTCGGTGTAGAGCGAGGCAACGCGCGGCACCCATGCCACGTAAATCCCTCGAGCGGCATGACCCTTGGCTCAAAATGACGTCAACCCTCGATGGGATATCGACGTGAGAAGGTCGTCCGGGACCTGCTCGATGTAGAGCAGGCAACCGCGGGCACCCATGCCACGGCAAACCCTCGAGCGGCACGAGCTCTTGGCTCGAGACAATGTCAAGCCTCTAAAACAAAGCACATACGCCGTGCTACCAACCAGCACCTCGAGGGTCGGCACGTCCAGACCCCTCGACGGCCGCAAACGTGAAAAGACGGGGCTGTCTGGGCACAGCCCCGCACGGCCTTACTGATCAGAGGTTCGAAGCCTGACCCTCGACGGGTTCGAACAGGCGCCTCAGATCACAGAGTTAGGGACGACGAGGGCACGCGCATTCGAGCCGTTCCTCGAGCCCGTTGGCTCGAGGGTGCCCCACATGTCGTGTTCGAGAGCCAGCGAGGGCAGCTAGCCGGGGGGATCCCACCGAGGGAGAGCTTCCGCGCCCTCGGTCCCTAGCGAACGGGACTTAGCCCCACCTAGCAAACCCACGCAAGCGCTTCCATGGACGTGTCTCCGGACCGCGCAGCCTACCCTTATCGAACGGGGCATGGACGTCCACTTGAACCACCCGCTAGCAGCTCGACGAGGAATCCGCGATTCGCGACCCGCTCGATGGGAGTCGTGGAGACCTCACCCTCCGTCCCGCGGAGGGACTGCGAGGGCGCGTTAAAAAACAAGTCGTCAGGCTCGACCCGATCGCCTCGAACGGGCCAAGGCTCGGGGGCTTGACGCACGGCTACACCTCCTTGAAATTGCACCCGCCGAGAGCGGTGACGGGGAGCGTGCACCCCCGAAGCCGGCTAAAACACCGCCGATGCTTTGGTTGGCATATGTGCCACGCCTTTCCGACCAAAGTTCTCGCGGTTAACCCCTCCGGGGAGAGCCCACACTCTCCGGGGCTTCGGGGGCTAGACCCGCGGGTCCGGCGACGCGGCCCCACGGAAAGCGTTCGCAAACAAGGAGGGAAGAACGTCCTATCAGTAGGTTCCAGCATCTGCGGGAGCCTCAACGGCAAACCCGCAGATGCTCGGGGGCTACTGTCGGGGACAGCCCTAGGGGTCCCCTTAAGCAACGGGGAAATCCTCACTTAAATCCTGGCATCGAAACACGCTAAGCCTAACCATGCAGGTAACTAACCGTGCAGGACATGGCCTACGCGGCGGGACTCCGGCGGCCCACCAAGACGGCCCGCTTAGAAGACCCCTCGAGCAGGCTCCGCCTCGCTCGAGGGCGCGCACCTCCTCGAGCGGGCTCCGCCCCGTTCGTGGGGCAACTCTTCCCTCGAGCAGTCCCGCCCCGCTCGAGGGGCTCGCTCCCCTCGGCGGGTCTCGTCTCGCTCGAGGGTCCGCTCCGCCCTCGGCGGGGCCCGCCACGCTCACGGGCGCCCCGCACGCGTGCGCCGGTACCGTACACGGGCATTAACGCCCTGACGCCGCAGGACGGAGCCATCATGCGCCCGGGGCTCGCACCCGGTGCCGCCGCACCAACTCCCCGGGGAGGCGCCCATCCCCGCCCCCGTGGGAGATGGACTGTGCGGTACGGCCGGTGTCAGTCCCGTGACACCGAGCGCCCACTACAGTACGGCTAACGCGCCCGACCCTCGAAAGGGGGCCGGGCGCACCCTCGATTTCACTTTCCCGTGACTCTACAGGTTAGGTGGGGGGCGATAGGCCGGTGGATGGCCATCCCGGTCACTGTAACGGCGCGGCCGCCGTACCCACGCGTGCAGGCGCACACCCGCGCGCGCAGCGCACGCTCGGGCGCGCGTAGCAGCCACTCGCTACCGCGGAGCGCATTGGGAAGGAACGCCGTTCGCTCCGCTCCCTGTGCCCCATACCAGCCATCATCAACACCTCCCTCGAAGCCTATCCAAGGACGCCACCACCATCTGCCGCCCTCCTACCCTCGAACCGCCACTGTTCGGGTACGGGGTAGGCCATCATGGCCGGATCGCAGCGAAGATCGCCCGGACGGCCGCCCACTCTACAGCGTAGCACGACGTGCACCCCCACGTAGCTGGATAGCGCGGCGTGCATGTAACTCGCCGCCCCCTTGGCCTATATAAGGGGAGGCGAGCCCCCAGCCGCGGGGGGGAGGGGGACGAACAGAGCACAACACAACACACCGTGCACTCACTCTCTTATTCTCCCACAACATCTTCAGCCACTCCACCAGGGACTTGGAAGCCACGCTTCCTCTCCCGCCTCGCTTGTACTTGCCCCACTACAAGCACCCCCGGTGCCGAGCAATCTAGTGCCACGAGCACGCCCCTGCTGGACGTACGGCCCCCTCGGCCGGAACCAGGATAAAACCTTGTGTCATTTGTTGCTTGGCATCGACTATTGAGGGATAGACCTAGGCGTTATCTACTGGTTAGTGTCGGGACCATATTCCGCACCGACAATACGGTAGGCCGATTGGTGTGCTCCGCATATCCCATCGTGCACTTCGCTCATCATGTTCTTGGCTTCTTCTGGACCCAGGCAGCGTAATAATACCCCATCTAATGATTTATAGAATAAATTATCATCCAGAAGAACGAACTTTATGGCTTTGTACCTAAGTTTCCTAGAGACTTTACGGGATGGATCCTTCAAGTAATCAACGATCTCTTTCCTCCAATCATCTTCTGCAAGATCCGCCCCTAGTGCACACACCTCTGCAGCAAACGCTTCTTGACTCTCTTTGTAACCAGAGGCGCTTTGAGCCAGCCTGTTTGCTTCTTCGTTATGTTCTCTAGGAATGTGCTGTAGAGTCACCAACGGGAAACTCCTCAAGATTTCCCTACATTCTTCGTAGTAACTCCTCAGTGCTTCACTCTTGCATTCATATTGGCCGTTCAATTGCTTGATTACCAGCTCTGAATCTCCATAAACTTCAACCGAAACGGCCCCTGCTTCTCTCAAATATTGAAGCCCTCGAAGTAATGCCTCGTATTCAGCCTGATTATTTGTGACGAAGTTTGAATAGGGATGGCAAATTCAAACATCTCACCTCTAGGAGAAATCAGTAGGATCCCTACTCCCCCACCTTTACCACATGATGACCCATCAAAAAATAAAGCCCAAGGGGTAATCTCAAGCAGATCAATTGAAGGATCACGATGTTCAGTTATAAAATCGGCAATGATCTGACCTTTGATGGCTTCTGCCGATTCAAACTTCAGCTCGAACTCTGATAAAGCTAAAATCCACTTGCCAATCCGGCCGTTCAAAATTGGCATAGATAACATATGTTTTATTACATCAAACTTGGAATACACGAAGGCATTCGGCATTCAACGAGTAGTGCCGAAACTTTGTACACGAGTAGTACACGCAAAGACACGGTTTCTCCACGGTCGAATACTCGGTTTCGGGATCAAGTAGTTTTCGGCTAAGATAAGCTACTACCCGCTCCTTTCCTTCAAATTCTCGAATAAGGGCCGATCCAATGGTTTGGGTATCGGCCGCCACGTACAACTTGAAAGGCTTGTTCGGTTCGGGGAGGAACCAGTACTGGTGGCTCCTTCATGTACTGCTTGATCTCATCGAAAGCCTTTTGTTGTTCGTCGCCCAAAATAAACTTCTGATCTTTCGTTAACTTCAACAGCGGAGAAAATGGCAAGACCTTCTGTGACAAATTCGATATGAATCTTCTTACGAAATTGATCTTGCCGAGCAGTGACTGCAACTCCTTGAGGTTAGTTGGAGGAACAACTTCATCAATGGCCTTCATGCTCTTTTTGCCAACTTCAATTCTCCCTTCGTGGACCAAGAACCCCAAGAATTCTCCAGCTGATACCCCAAAACCACACTTGTTTGGATTCATCTTCAAACCGTGTTTCTGGGTGCACTCCAAGGTTTTCTTCACATCTTCCAAATGGGTGTCATGACTTAGGGACTTGATTACCACATCATCAATGTAGATCTCCACAATCTTGCCGATCAACTCATGAAAAATGTAATTCATGGCTCGTTGATAGGTTGCACCGGCATTTTTCAATCCAAATGTCATGATGATCCACTCGAATAGGCCTATATGACCAGGATATCTAAAGGTCGTCTTTGAAATGTCTTCTATTGCCATGAAGATCTGATTGTATCCCGCATTGCCATCCATGAAACTGATCACCTTGTGTCCAGCGGCGGCGTCAATCAACAAATCGGCAATAGGCATCGGGTATCCATCCATCGGAGTAGCTCTGTTTAGGTCCCAGAATTCTATGCAAACCCTCATTTTCCATTCTTCTTGTATACAAGGACGATGTTAGAAATCCACTCCGCATATCTGCATGGCCGAACGAAGTTTGCGTCAAGCAATCTTTCAACTTCCTTCTTCACATCGGCCAATACCTCATCCTTGTAGATTTTCCGGGGCGGTTGCTTATATGGTTTGAAACCAGATTTGATTGGCAACCGATGCTCGACGATGGAACGATCCAATCCAGGCATTTCCGAATAATCCCAGGCGAAGCAATCTTTGTATTCCTTGAGAAGCTTAATTAATTCTCCCCTGAAGTCCGGCTGCAAGCCTGCGCTGATGAATGTCGGCCTTGGCTTATCACCATTTCCAATGTCAACCTCTTCCAGTTTATCAGCCGACATGAATCCCCGCCCTAGCTTGCCATCAGTGCCGTCTACGGGGTTCTCCATTAAAAATTGCTATAAGAGCCGACTGCTTGAATCGGTTGTTGATCACCGCCGACAGGTTCAACAGGACCTTCCCCCCAGTCTTTGCCTGAGAAGCAATCAATACCTTGGTACTCCCAGAAAGCTGGTTCCATGTTCGCCATGCTCACGGAGTCATCTACCTGGACGACCTCAATCTCATCGTCCACCCACTGGATAAGCTGTTGATGCATGGTGGACGGGACGCAACAGTTGGCATGGATCTAGTCCCGCCCAAGCAGCAGGCTGTAGGCCCCCTTGCCCTCGATGACAAAGAAGGTAGTGAGCAGCGTCTTGGATCCTATCATCAAATTCACGTGAGCACACCCCTTGGAATCCGAAGGGTTCCCAGCGAAGTCGTTGAGGATTATACTCGTGGGCGTCAAATCGCTCGGGCCCATGCCAAGCTTCCTGAAGGTGGTGTACGGCATTACGTTGACTGCCGCTCCACCGTCGACGAACATATTTGTCAATGGCTTGCCATTGACGTATCCCCTTAAGTACAGCGGCCTCATATGTCGATTCTTGGCCGGCTTGTCGAAGATCGGCTCGCTTGGCGCGGCACCAATTGTGCCGGCATCCCCTCGGCTCCGCTCATCATCTAGGGCCGCTTCCTCCTGCACAACCCGGTTAGCGAGGAGCCATGAATTCGTTCGGCGAAAGTATACCATGCATGTTGGAGCCGAACGCTTCGATCCTTCAGGGTTGATCTTTGGGGCGCCACACTTGACGCGTGCGGATTCCGGCTGCCTCAACTCGCGGTTCCTCAAGCGCCGGACCCGTCTCTTCGGCTTCTCCTCGGGCGGGCGGGCACCATTGCCCCTTACGCCGACGTAGTCATCTTCATCCTCCTCCCGATCGGCCCACCGAGGTCGCATCTTCGCTTCCTAGGATGATCAATGACTTCAATTTTTTGGCGCCGATCCCCATTAGGTTGGATCCTTCCAATTCTCTCGTGGACAGATCGGCGATTGACAGTCTCCTGCCTGTACTCAAGATACCTGTCACTGCATTCAGGACAGTTCTTCAACGTGGGTAGCTTCAAACCCTCATTCCAGTAATGCCTGAAGAAGGCACGGCCCCAGTGTGCGCGCTCCTGCTCGCGCGTGTACTGCTCCTGGTCCCTTCTGCGCGCTTCTTCCTCAGCTCTGAGCCTCTCCTCCTCAGCTCTGCGCGCCTGGTAGCGCTCTTTCTCCATCTGGCGCTGCCACTTGTTGAGGAGGATGCGCGATGTCACCCTGGGCTTGGCTCTGGATGACTCCCCAATTTCGATGTGACTCCTAAGAATGCGGGGGGCTTCACCTTGCACCTGTTCCAGAGTCACTTGGCGCTCTGGGTCCACTGCTCCACCTTGTCTAGACCTGGCTGAGGTCAAGACCTTTACTTTTCCCTTCTCCTCGGCTGTTATCACGTTAACAGAAAAGCCCACCATGTTCCGAGGGAAGGGGTGGCCATCCAGCTTCATTTTGTTGTCGAACTTAAGGTGACCCTCCTGGATGGCCTTCTAGATCCTCATCCTGAAGACCCTGCAATCATTTATGGAGTGTGAATCCTTGTCGTGGAAGCCACAGTAACGTTTTGCTTTAACTCCATCGGGCCGAAGCATGGAATGCCCCTCAGGCAGCTTGATTCGGCCTTCCTTCACTAAGAGCTCGAACAATTTGTCAGCCTTCGTGATATCAAAATCATAAGTGCCCTTGGTCTGCTTGACCCAGCACTGATTCATTGTCAAAGGCTCCTTCCCCCACATGATCTCTGCTGCGGCTACATCCAATTCCTCATCAGAATCGTCGAACAGATCCACCTTGTCCAAGAACTGGTTGTAGACGTCAGCGACATCATGCTGCTTGCCAAATTTGGCATCCTTCTTAAAGCCATACGCCTGATTGCTCATCAGCGATAGCTTCTGCGATAGCTGGCCCAGATTCTCAAACTCCATCCCGAACAACTTTTCACGCACGGCTGGCAACATCCTGGCGACGGCCATATCAGCCAACTGGTCGTCTGGCAAGTTAAGCGAGAAGCACATGCCTTTAACCTCCCTGAATCTTCTAAGAAAATTCGAGCGGCGTCTCGCTGTGCCTCTGCTTTAGGGTGGCAAGGTCGATCAACTTCTTCTCCGAGCTGCCACTGAAATAATGAGCGTGGAATTTCCGCTCTAAGTCCTTCCATCTGGCAACTGATTAGGGGGTAGGGACGAGAACCACTGGAACGCTGGACCTGTCAGTGATGCGGGGAAGTAGCGGACCCTGAATGTCTCCTCAGCTGAGCACTCTCCGAGCTGCATGAGGTAACGAGCGATGTGCTCGACCGTGCTCGTGTCGTCTTGCCCCGAAAATTTTGTGAACTCTGTTGGCGGCTTCACCCTTGGCGGCAAGAGCACATTGTAGTACCATTCTGGGAACGACGGCTTATAGGCGGGTCCTTGCATTTTTGGCTTGAGGCCGAACTGATTTTGCATCAATTCGGCCATTTTCCGCGCCAGTGCGTCATCCTCTTGTGCGCCTGCAGTTGGCGCGTATCCTGGATGTGGGAAGGCGTCAAATGCTCCGTAGTTTCCCACCTCATGATAGCCTCCACCATACAAGTTCCTCTGCAACCAGTTGGTCGCCGGCGCAATCCTGTGGCCGGAAGCAAGTGGGGCTCCAGGCGAGCCGAACGCTAGATCTCCATACGTAGGCTGGTACGGATTCGGCTGTTGCACAGGCTGACCCGTCTTTGCTCCGTGGCGGTGGGCTGAATTGGGCGCCCTCCGAAGCTTGTAATGGGGGGCCGAACCGGCCGACCCCGGCGCCCGCGGAGGAGGGTGGGAACGCTTGACTTCCAGAGCTCTGAGGAGGATGCTGCTGTGGCTGGCTCCGTAACGGCGGTTGAGAGCTTGACTCGCCCAGCTCCACGGTGCCCCCCTGGATGGGTGCCTTGCTGAACACTTGTTCCATGCCCGGGCCAAAGACGGCCACCATCATCTGCTGAAGCGCACCGAGGAAAGCTTTGTTGTGCTTGCTAAGCATGTAGTCTGCAGATTCTTGAAATACTCGCATGCACTCCTCTTTCTCCTGCTGAGCTGTGGTATCGCTCTCCCCTGGTAGCAACACCCTGTGCATCTCGTTCTTCAAATACGAGACGCCGCTTCTATTTTTCTTGAATTACAGCAGACATTTCTGCTGGAACTGGTCCATGACATCCTGGAGTTGCTGCCGCTGCTCGGGAGAGAGATCTTCATGGTTGACATCCATGAGGTCTCCGATTTCGGGCATCTTGAATCTATTCAGCTGTGTCCCACCAGGCGTGCCAAAAAGTGTGTTGACGCAAAAAGTGCACCTAGCGCCAAACACACAGCAAGCCGAAAAGCTGGCTTCGCACGCGCAAAGAGTAGAGATGACGTGCCAGTCAATTTTCCTGAAAATTAACAAAAGATAAAGTAGTTAGATACCAAAGCTTGGAACTTGCCGGGTGGTACTAGACAGTTCCATATTTACGGCTAAGAAGCCACATAAGATGACACATAGCTATGCAAAAAGCTATTTGCCAAAGAATTGAAACCGTTCGGGAACTTATAAAAGGAAAAGCAATACTGCCGAATGGATGATGTAAGCATGATGGCAATCGGTCTTTGTTTGGTCAACAATGCAAAAACACGATATATGACCGATCTCATAATAACAATGTTAAATAAATGAATAAAGTAAAGCACGAACGTAAACATGTAATAAACAAGCATGCATAGATCCAAAGCACTAGTCTACCGCATGTCTAGATACTTAGAGATCCGTCGGGTACGATGCCAAAACAAATCTATCCACCGCATGATACAACTTGCATGAAATCGTACCACTTTCCACAAATAGATATATCCACCGCATGATACAATCTAAATATGGAAAGCTAAAAGCACGCATTATTTAAAGCATGAATTGCGCACGTGTTTTACTCGTGGAGAAACATAACCGAATACGGCTGAACAACCGATTCGGGGTCCATGAAGAAAGAACGAACATTACCAAGCGGATAAATCTATCAGGTTGATTCGAAATCTAATCCACCGGATGACTAGCTCTAAAGCAACCCAAAAACCTGCATCTACCGCATGATACCCGGTTCTTTCAAGATTTATACCAACAATGGCAAGCTCGAACCCACCACACGTAACAACCTAGATCGATTCGGTTTCGGCTATCGGAAGGCACAAGATCCACGTGTTAAAACATGAAACCTACTCGAACAAGGATCGTAAAAGGGGTAAAGCCGATCCAAACCCATCTAGATTGGGCAAAGGTGTTACATGAATCTAAACATAAAGTAAAAACTCGAAGTAACACAGGGTAACTTAATGAATCTATTGGATCTTGCCAAAAATCCAATAGAGCCGATAACTAGCTTCAAGCTAGATCTTAGCCCACCGCATGGCTCATGACCTAACAAGAAACCCTCTTGAACCAAGCTTGAATCTACCGCATGACACGAAGCATGGTAACAAGACTACTTGCATCAGATCTAAATCCACCGCATGATACTAGACATGATACAAGGTTGCCGGTACTCACGGAGGTCGACGGATCGATTGGCCCTCTCGAAGAACTCGACGACACGACAAAAGGACTCTAGGGTTTGGTGTAAGGCCGGTGTGTATTGAAGAATGATTGTTCTTTGTTACATATATTCAGGGGTCATATTTATACCCTGTCAAATACAACTTCGAATGGATTCATTACCTAACTTATCTCTAAGCTCGATCGCCTATCCATCCATTCGTTCTCCCTGATTGAGCCACGTCACCATTCAATCCCGCAAAATCAGCTCTACTGTTCCTTTGCCGAACTGGAGCAGATAGCCGACCGCAGATCTCTTTGCCGAAAATCTCTGAAAAGATCCTTCCTTCCGCCAGACGGACTCTTTATCGAACCGGACCCACAAATCAGACTCCTTACCAAATTTTGGTGTTAACAGTTCTCGCCTCGATGCTACCTCCCCCTCAACATCAGCTTCTCCTCGTTTTTGATTTGTCGTCGTAGGTGTAGGAGAGGGTCCGTCTACCACCGTAGTCGAAGTAGTGGGTACATGTTCAGCCGGGGGCACCACACCGCCATCTTCATCGTCTCCATGTTCATGCACCTCCTCCTGAAAGATCTCCTCGCCAAGCTCATCATCACCTGCACACTCAAAGACAAGCTGACTACATGGCTCTGTCTCGTCGATGGTTACCTCGCAAGTCTCCACGATTTGGTTAGTTTCAAGATTGAGCACACGATATGCTCTAGAATGATATGCATAACCAAAGAAAATACCATCGACAGACCTAGCCTCAAACTTATCCAACTTCCTGCCTTTCTTCAGAATGAAACACTTGCAACCAAAGACATGGAAGTGACTCACCTTGGGTGTGCGACCATGCATCAACTCATAGCATGTCTTCTTCTTGTGCACTCTGAGGTAGATCCTGTTCGACACTTAGCACGCGGTATTCACCGCCTCAGCCCAATATCTCCTCGGAGTCCTATGCTCATCAAGCATCGTCCGAGCCATCTCGCAGAAGGTCCTGTTCTTCCTTTCCACAACACCACTCTGGGGAGGCGTATACGGACTCAAAAACTGGTGCTCAAGACCCAAGTCATGGCAAAAGGTTTCAAAACGAGAGTTTCTGAATTCCGAGCCATTGTCACTGCGGATTGCTCGTATGGCATCTCCGCGCCTCTCGTTCCTCAACCTCAAGACTAGATCTCGAACAAAACCAAACGTCTCCCCCTTATCCTCAAGAAAGAACACCCACGCATACCAAGAGTAGTCGTCCACCACAACAAGGACATACCACTTCCCACCCGCAGATCGCACACGAGCTAGGCCAACAAGGTCCATATGGAGCAGCTTGCATGGACGCTCAGTCATCACATCGGTGAGAGGCGGGTGACAAGAGGCTACCATCTTGGCATGCCTACAAGGCGCACAAACCAACTCTTTCTCAAGCCTCAACCGTGGCAATCCTCGGACCAAATTGAGTTTACTCGAGCGAGACAAAAGGTCAAAGCTCAAGTGACCCAACTTCCTATGCCACCTCCACTACTCACTCGAAGAACCAGCCAAGAAACAACGCTCCACACCCGAAGACTGAGAAAAATCAGCACGAAACACCTGACCCTCAGGAACGACCATCCAGACAAGGTCCCCTCGAGAGTCCAAAATCTGAGAACCACCTGGCCGAAACAACACCTCAAAGCCCTCATCCAACAACTGGGACACAGAAAGCAGATTGTACCCCAGCGATTGAACAAGAGCAACACGCCTCAGAGTGATCTTGTCACTCACCTTAATCTCACCTTCTGAAAGCACACACCCACGCCCATTGTCCCCAAAAGTGATGTACCTCCTTGTCACCACCGGGACGAGACTTGAGAACCATCCCCTGTCTTCGGTCATATGCCTCGAGCAACTGGAGTCAATCAACCAAATGTTCTTCAAGTCTCCCACCTGAAATTCAAAAACGAGCATGTGAGCGAACAAACGACTCAGCACTGGGGTTAGTACCAAAAGAGTAAAACTAGTGCCGAGCCATTTGCTCGAAAGTGGGGGTTAGCACACTTCAAACCATCTCTCCTACCAAAGCTACCTCCATGAACACCACCACGGTAACCATCCTGAGGGAACCACCCCTCTCTGCCTAGAGGAGGACCAAAACCACGAAAGAAGGCCCGTGGTACGTCCCTCCTCTCCTTCCCAAAGCTACGAATCCTCCCATCCCCGTAGTGAACTCGAGGGGGTGAATGCCTAGCAACCTGACCACCTGCAAACTCTCCAGCCCAACCACCAGAACCACGACCTCCAGAAACAACCCTCGCCCCTGTACGAGCAAGAAACCCAAACTGCTGCCTGTCCAGGCCTGCACCGGTCTGACCGGTGTGACCTGGGCAGCAGCACCTCCAACAACCTTCCGCTCTCCCCAAGCCCGAACTGTCCTCACACTTACCTTGGCCCTGGGCATCTGCACACGGGGCTCAAGTACACCATTGGAAGGGTGGTACTTGTCCTTGTTAGCCCACTCCTTTGCCATCCTTTCCTCTCGCTTCCTCTTGAAGCAAAACTCATCCTTATGGCCATCTCTCCCACAATAGCCACAATGGAACCTCACAAGCTTAGGCTTAGGCTTGGGCTGTGGCTGCTCACTTGTTTTCAGCCTTCTCACTTTCTTTCCCAAAGAACACTTTCCCGGAAGTGCTCACAAACTTGATAGGCTTTTGTAGATCATTTGTGGGTGTAGGAAACACGGGTGGAGCTGGGGTTGTGTCTAGTCGGTTGCTAAGATGGTTAGGTTTTGGGGGGAAATCATTTTTGTGGTAGGTTTTTGGTGGCTCTGGGATATTCTCTCCACTTCCCTCACCAACCTTGTTTGCCCCAAGTCCCTCACCATCCTGCCTCTTAAATGCCTCGATCATCATCCTCAACTGGGGCTCATGACCAGACAACCAACCCATCAACTTTCTCAGCTCATCATTCTCATCCTGCTAATGATCAACATAATGTGCGAGTTCGAAATTCTTCAAAGCATGCATTTCACAGGTAGAGCATGATGTAGCCATGGGTTCTTTCAGCTTAGCCTCAAGAGAACTAGTGTAAGCATGCATCTCATCAATCTTAGCATGCAAAACAGGGCAAGAAGTGCAAGCACCTAGCAAAGCAGGTCTAGACTTAAGCTCAGCCACTTCAACCCTAAGCACATCTAGTTCCTCACACTTGGAGGCATGCTTTTCCTTAAACAAAGCAAGATCAGCAAGGAAAATGGTGCAATCAGCACAATCAACCTCATCCGAAACAACAGGGCTAGCCTTAAGCGAATCAATCTCAAGCTTGCTATCAAGCACCTGTGTTTCTAGCTCAGCCACTCTTGTCCTAGCATTCTCGAGTGAAGCCCTAAGCTCTTTTCTCATTTTCTTGGCCTCTCTAAGCATGTCATCACGGTTATCAAGCAAAGAGCCAAGCCTCTCATTCTCCTGGCGCAAGAAGGGAAGTTCATCACGCACCTCGTCGTCGGAATCAGAGTCCGAGTCGCTCTGTGTGCTCTTCTTGCTGCCGGAGCTCAGCGCCATGGTGCAGAAGCCATCTCTCGCGAAGCAGCTCAGCCCGCTCAGGTTCTTGGATGACTTCTTGTTCTTGCGACGATCACCTTCATCTTCACTGCTGCTCGAGCTCGAGGTGGAGTACGCGGAGCCTGGAGTCGACGTCGCTCGCTCCAACCATCGCTCGGGCCTTGCCTCGGTTCTCCTTCTTCCTCGATCGTCGCTCGTCCTTGTACTTGTTCTTGTGCTTGCTCTTGTGGTTGCGCCTCGACCGGTACTTGCCATCCATCCTCGACTTGTGCTTGTAGCCGTCCTTGTTCTCGACCTTCTCTGGGCAGTCGGCGACGAAGTGTCCCGGCTTGCCGCACTGGAAGCATGTCCTCGTGTTCCTCCTCATGTTCACTCGGTTCTTGTGCAGCCTCTCGAACCGCCTCGTCAGGAGCGCCAGCTCGTCCTCTCCAAGCTCGTCGAACTCCTCATCTAGCATAGACATCAAAGAGGACAAAGAGAACATCCTGGTGGATGGGTTAGTGTTAGCCTTTCCTTTCGAACCACCAACGAGGGCAAGACTATGGGAATCAGTCAGACCCTCGAGCTTGGTAGTCATGCCCATATCCACCTCAGCCGACTTGAGCTTTGAGAACAGCTCATTCACCGTCAGAGTGTCATACTTCTCTGACTCCACAATGGCCTCGCACTTTCCGCCCCATATTGTACGATCGAAAGAGTGTAAGAGCTTGACGGCTCTACCATGATCATCGTACGGGAGCATGTCCACATTGGCCCTCATGTTGTTCACAACCACCGTGAACCTCTGAAACAAGGCATCGATGGACTCATCGGGGAGATGAGTGAAGTTCCCGTACTCTCTCCGGTAGGTTGCATACATCCGTGCCTGGACCTGGGCATTCCCAACATGAGCCTCCTTCAACACCGTCCAAATTCTACAAGCCAAGTGCTCGGTGTGCACCCGATCGAACTCAGTCTGACACAAAACACGAAACAAGTAGTCGACTGCCTTGTTGTTGGCGTAGAATCTGTCCCTCGATCCTGGAGCGAGGAAGTCCATCGGTTGGACATAGCCTGTGTCCACCGTGACATCCCAAAGGATCTGACCCTTTCCGCGGAGGAACGCACCCATCCGCTTACTCCACATCTGTTAGTTCTTTCCATCGAAGTGTGGAGGACCCAAACCCCGTTCCTGGTACACCATCCTTGGACCTTAGACTGGTTAGAGTCAACAAAGACCCGAACCTACTCTGATACCACTTGAAGGACCGATACGGCGAACCAGAGAGGGGGGGAGTGAATGGGAGCCGATAAAAATTCTTCTCGAAGGAGATGGAAACTCCTACAAGATGAACACGGTTTCCAACACACATCTCCGGCTCACTACCCAAGTTGGCCAAGCCCACGTAGCCACTGGAGTGTCCTGGACCTAGGAACCAACACACACACCCTTCCGACCCGAGAGCGCAGCGGAACACCAAACCTCGAGTCCACTGACCAACATCGGTCAGACCGTTGAGCACCACCGATCAGACCGGTCCCTGTTGGTGAAACTGGGCAACTTTCACTAAGTGGCTCCACACCGGTCAGACCGGTTAGATGCACTCGGCGGACCGGCCACGACTCGAAAGCCCCCAAGGCACCAAACAAGGCCAACCGACCTCCAACCGACCCAAACTTGAAACAAACCGCAACACGAGACAACAGCGAACACACCCAGACGTTCACCCGAGCAAAAACCCACCGAGGGTTGCACCGGTCGACCGGTCAAGAGCACCGGTCGGACCGGTGTAGCACGGGCGGCTCGGGATGAACAAGCACCCGCGGGTCAACTCCCCCAAATCCAAACCTCGATCTCCCGAATCGCTCCACGGACTTGAACAAGACTTTGGGGATATTAGGAACACTCATGAGTAGTCCATAGCCAAGTTTAATCCCACCAAAACTTGTCCAAAAAGGAGGAATCGAAGAAATCCCGCCAAGAGCACCACAAATCCTAGAACTCAGAAAACTCCAAAATCGAGCCCCTTTACTCACGGATTTAGGAGGGGAATCACAGCCCAAAGAACCACGAAGGGTTCCCACAAATTTCCCCCATCAAATCCCCAAGAGAAAGGTCCCAAAAATAACCCAAAGAAATCACCAAGGGAGGGCTCCAAAAATCACCACCAATAACAACCGGGAACAACACATCCAAACCTTGAGGAATCACGCCGAATCATCTATACATGCAATAAAGGTTCATACAAGGTCTAGCTTGCCACCCGATCATCCAACCCTCTCACAAGATCTCACCATGAAGCTCTCAAGCTAGTCCTATGGAAATCCTAAGAAAATAGAAAGGGAAAATAGGAAAGCAAATGAACTAGGGTTCCAAGGCTTGGCTGCCATCCTCTCACCTCTTATCTAACAACTAGGGATACAAGCCCCTCAAGGGAGGTTTTGGAAGACTTGAAGCTTTCTCCATCGGACGGATGCCCGGCGACCGCAACCTGCTTAGCCTCGACGCAAGCCTTGCGATCCCGACGCGTGTCCTCCGCTTCGAAGATTCCGGACTGCGTCGTCGCACACCGGTCAGACCGGTGCTCCTCTCCGGTCAGACCGGTACCCACCGGTCAGACTGGTCAGGCCCACCGGTCGGACCGATCTGGCACTGCTGCAGCACCGTCTTTTGTTCTCCGGTGTTGGCTTTGTGGATCAACCAAGGAACCCAGTGGTTTTCTGGTGAACCACCGGAAACCCCGCGAACTCGGTGTAGCCTCCGCCAATCTCCACTCATGACTCAGCTCCCACGTAGTCCCGGCTCGACCTTGGTTCTTAGGCTCAACCAAGAAACCGTCCACGACATCATCTTGCTGTTCATGCCACCATGCGGCCCGCACTTGACCCCACTGGCCACCGGGTCCCTCAAACGATGCCTACTTGTCTTCTCCACACCTGGAAGCCTCACCGACAACGACCTTTCGCGCTTGTTCTTCACCTGCACCAACACCAGTCAAGCCGCAACCTGCACCTGCAATACTTAGCCAAGAATCAGTCCACACAACGTTGTCAATCACTCATCACACAAGGAAGCGACCATCCACCAGTCCTCGAACCACACATGGTCCTCAGTTGAGGCAATTCCATTGAAGAAGGTGACCTCAGAAAATATGGTTGAGTTTGTCAAAGAGCATATCATTTACAGATTTGGAATTTCTCAGACAATTACAACAGATCAAGGAACTCAGTTTACATCTTCGCAGTTCGAGATTTTTTGAAAGTATGGGGATCAAATTATTAAATTCTTCTCCTTATTATGCCAAAGCTAATGGTCAGGCAGAAGCTTCTAACAAGATCATGATCAAGATTATACAAAAGAAGATTGACCAGAAGCCGAAAAGGTGGCATTCGGTACTCAATGAAGCCTTATGGGCTTACCGAATGGCTCCTCATGTAGCTACAAAGACATCTCCTTATGAGTTGGTTTATGGACATCATGCTATCTTGCCATGGGAGATGCAGTAAAACTCGAGGAGAGTAATATTGCAAAAGGATTTAAGTTCCAAAGATTATAATGACTTAATGGTGGACGAATTAGAAGATTTGCACATGATTCGTCTTAGGGCCTTGGAGAATATTGAGAAAAACAAAATGCGAGTTTCTAAGTACTATAACAAGAAGGTAAAAGTCAAGCAATTTGCATAAGGAGATTTGGTTTGGAAAGTGTTATTGCCGATTGGGACTAAGTATAGTGCATTCGGCAAGTGGTCCCCGAATTAGGAAGGTCCTTTTCGGGTGGTTAGGTGTACACCTGGAAATGCATACATCTTGAAAACTTTGCTAGGAGAAGAATTCACTGCTGCTATAAACGGGAGATACTTGAAGAAATATTATCCTAGTATTGAAGTTGATCGTTGATTGCTGTTACAAGCATCCGAGACTTGGAGATAGCCGGCATTCGGGAAGAAGCCGCTTTTAGAGCAAAAAAATCCAGACAAAGGGAAAATGGCCAATACTAAAGTGTGTTGCCCTTAGCACAAAAAATATTTTTGCATCACTGATGTTCTTGCAGGTTCTTTTGTTAACAACACAGCTACCTAAGATTACAAAAGAAGGTCTACAAGAAGCAGAAGGCCTGGAGGAAGAAGCGAAAGTAGCTTCATTTTTTGGTTCGGCGCTTTTCCTCTTGAGCTCGTCCTTCTTCAGCCGCTCCAAGGCCACTGTGACGGCGACGCGGAAACCTTGGGGGCTGGCATGTTCTGCAACTTCCATTAAACTGTTCCAAGCAGCCTTCAGGTTGTTGTACCTGTCGGACATATCTGAAGCAGAAGGACAGACTATCATCAGACACGGGATCTGGACTTGAACATGAGATTCAAATGAGGATAAATATCTCACCGCCTATCACCACTTCCAAGTTCATGCGGCGTTCGCATTCGGCGCAACAACGGGCAGTGATGTCCCGCAGATCGTGCTCTAAATGCCGAATGCGACGACGCAGTTGGTGATTGGTCCTCTGTTCAGGCGTGGTGTCTTCTTCTTCAGCCAAGGAGTCGGAAGGATGTACTCAGGGATTTCTTTGGTGCCGAAAATATCCTCCGGCAACAGGTTGAAGCTGAGATCAGAGAAAGATGAGTCACGAGATTGCAATTAAGATCAAGAGAAAGGAATGAGAAGAAGACATTACTCTCGGATGGTTCGCTTCTTTGATGGGAAGCTATTCTCCTCGAGTGGTTTTTTCCCCTTGTCCGCCATGTCCTTGGGGGTTTTTCTAGAGGAGGAGGACGAGAGGGAGTGAAATGATGGAAGTGTGTGCGAGTGGATTTGCAGAGCACCAGATAGGCTATTTTATTAGCAGTGGAAGTGCATCGGGAGTGATGACTAGCTGGCGTGTATTGATGAGAATACCAAACGACGGGGGTTTTTCCTTGGACACGAAGGGTTTTTTCATCGAAACAATGTTCATGGTTCCCGAATGAGGATTTTCTGCGGATTCTACGCCAAGGAGCAAGAGTTTGTGCGTATTCGACTAGAGGAAAGGTTCCCGAATGCGTTCAAAACATTGAAGATTCGTATGCACAAATTGAAGAAGTCATCACAAGACGAATACAAAAGATAAATTTTCATTTTATTGCCAAAATTCCATAACCCCTAGTACAAACTAATCAAACAGCCTGTTCAGAACAGACTGGGGGTGGATGGAATCGGCAATGGCGACGCCATGGCCATCGAGGCGCTCCACAGTGGCCTCGATGTCGTCGACGTCCTCCGGCGTGCCACCGTAGAAGCCGCGCGGCCGAGTAGAGTAGTCGATGCCGGTGTGCATCGACATGGAGGACAGGCCCAAGGTGGTGCCCAAGTGGACGCCATGAAGGGCCACCTCATCGACGCGGCCTTCCACCGCGCCAAGGCGAGCTTCCGGTTTGTCTCCGAGAGAGTTCACCTAGTTCACCAGCTTCTCAACCAGCGCCTTCAGCCGATTGAGCTCGGCATCACGATCTGCGGGGGTCACAGAGCAATGGCAGTTAGTTCAAGATTAAGTTGAGATTAAGCAAGTTACAGGACTCTCCATTCGATGGCCTCAAGCAGCTGCTTGCGTTGATGCTGCCACTCGAGCTCGGCAATCCCGGCCTGTTTGGAGATGACCTCCAACTCGTGCCGAGCTGCGTCGCGTTCTTCCTTGAATCTGTGGGTGTCATGGTCAGAATAGCGCGAGTTCCCGTTGGAAGGCCTGGAGGAGTAAGAGCGGCTAGACGACCCCGAAGAGTCGCTCGCCATGGCCGGAGTTGTAGCTGGAGCGGGGGCAGGATTCCACTGGATGAGCCTGAAAACACAAGGAAAATCATCAGGGTTGAAAAAAGATCTAAAAGATGGTTGTGAAGAAGCTGACGATCACCACCTCCGACGAGCGCCGGCATGGCTCCCTTCGGCCTCGTCGTTGGCCGAACGCCTGTTGCTGCTGTTTGCCATGGAGTTCTTGGGAGTACTAGAACTGGAGAGAGAGAGAGCTTAGGTTAGCAAAGGCTTGGAAGGCAGAGGATTTGGTGAAAGGCTAGGGCCACCCGAGGTTCTTATTTATGGAACTGGCGAAAAGATTGTGGCCGGAGATCGTGGCGCATATCCCAAGAATTTGGGAAGTGGGGAGACTCTCTCAAACGAACCGTCGCCGAGTCGTTTGGGATTCATGTTGAGTCGTATTCGGTTTGACTAGTTGAGATTCGGCTGTGTTGCGGTCGGGTCGTTTTTCGGGTCTGATACTGTTATGATCAGAATTTCCGAATGAATCATCCAGGAGCTGCTCGTCAAGATTAAGGAAAGACAAATATGGAAAATAAAGATTGACAGAGAGCCAAACTACAGAGTTCATGAAGCATTCGGTTACAAATTGTTTGTTACAATTAGACACCCAAGTATTTTGAGATTACATTGGTGGCATCTGATATGATCTTGTTGATATCCTCCAACAATTTCTTATCAGCCTCTTGGGTTTTAAACAGAGCATAGAGCTTTCTCTTGAGTTGCCTTTCTACATTCAAGGCTGCTGAAGCTTCCTTTCGAATTTTCTCTGTTGATTCAGGAAGTTCAGCCATCTTCTTCTCATTAGCTTCAATCTCAGCTGTCAGGTTTCTTAGCTCAACCTCCAGTGCAGCCTTTCTGGTTTTCTTCAGCTCGAGTGCAGGCTGTAGGTTGGCTAGCAATTCCTTATTGTGCTGAATTTGAGCATGCAAATCTTTCACGGATTGCTTGGCCGTAGCTCTCCTTTGTTCCAGAGCTGCTTGGGAAGATAGGTTCTTCAAAGCCTGTTTTACTGCTGCAAAGTGGTTATCCAGTTGGGAAATAGGTTCTAGAGAATCCTTGATATCAGCTGGGTGATCTTGATCGATAAATTCAAGTGCTTCTCTTAGAAGATCAGCATCCTTGACTTGGTCTAGAACATTCCTTTACAGCAAGGAAAGGATTTCCTGCAGCTTTGTTTGACTTTCCTCTGATAAAGCTTGGCTAGAAGATGCTTCATCTCCTTTTTCGGTAGCCAAATCATCCACAGCAAAGGAGTAACTAGGTGATGATACATTTCCTCCTGAAAAGAAGTTTTTGCCGAATTAGTGATGATCTATTAGATGAAAATAGAAAAGTGGATGTTCATGCTTACATCATTCCTAGCTTCCCGAATGGGGGAAGGAAGCTTTTCAGGCTCAAAGGAAGGTTCTTGTATGTCTGGCTGAGGAGAAACTGGATTGTTTCTTGGTGAAGCTAAGACTTCTGGTTGGGGAGAAGATGGTTGAATCCTTGGTGAGGCTGGAGTTGAATCATGATGAGGAGAAGAACTCCCCACAGTTTGACTCACCAAAGTTTCCTCTACAACTAACAAGTAGGGGATAAGTGCCAATGGAGAAAGATGATTGAAAAAATAAGATGGTGAAAATTTTACCAGTAGATGAAGAATTGGCAGGGTCTGATATGTCCACTGGTTGTTGAGTTCTGGTCTGGAATCATGCAAAGATGATCAGAATGAAGAATGACATTATGTTCAGGAAAGGAAGGTTCTAACATGAATAAGTAGTTTTTTACTTGTTCTTTTCTTCTTAAAAGCTGGGGAAGCAATCAGAGATGGAGCTTTCCTTTTGTCAAAGGCTGGCGTGATGAGAACTGGATCTAGCGTGGCATATCTAGACATCAGTTGAGCCAGAGTAGGAGATCGACATACCAAAGTAGAGATTGGGCCTTCGATCTTATAGGGGATTGTCCTGGAAAGTGGGGCAGGTACTATATCCCGCAAAAAATGACAGAATCATAATAAGTGAAGAGGAGTATGATTGAAACAGATGTAAGAAAGGGAGATGAACATATTACCTCTGAAGTTGGTTGAAAGTTAGGCATTTGTTGAAGACAGAGAGGATGCACTGGCATGTTGAAAATGTGATCATGAAGTTCTTGCCAACAAGGAATGAAAGAAGGGTGAGCAAATGTTATTGGCACAAAAGGCTTGGGTGCATAGAAGGTCGTGCTGCATTTATACTCAAAAATTCTTCTTGCTTGCATGGATTCCTTGATATCCTCTCTGGGCTTGAGGAATTCATGGAAGAATAGCCTTGGGGGCACTTGGCCACACCCAAATTGCCTGGCCATCATGTTTGGCTGGTAGTACTCAAAAGTACTATGAACTAGCCTTCCTCCACAAAATTCTGCTGGCAGGATACATGGATGAATGAAAGCATTGAAGATTGCTATAGAATGTACATCATTGCATCTAGTTTCAAAACTAAACTCACAAGGAAGAGTCAAGTTGTCATTGTCCAGATATGGGAACCAAAGAGGGTTGGCAAAACCTCTGAAGAAGAGCTCAAATAGTTGGCCAATGCCTTTATTAATAGACACAGTGGAAGCAGCTTTTCCATAGGTTTGGCAGCCTTTGGTGCTCTGGGTTTCTCCTTCCTTGTAGTTGGTTGAAGGGAAGTGCCGATTGTTGAGGTCGATGGCAATAATCTGGTGCATATATAATTGCAGCCACATCTGAACAAACCACCAAGGGCCATTAACACAGGGGATCTTTTGGCTGGTGTGCATCAGATAGGTGGTTTGATGAAGCATGTGGTAGACACTTCCTAGAAGGTACTTCCCAAGGGGAATAGATGTACCAGTAGCCAGGTCTTCGGCCATCACAATATGGTTTAGGGTTGGCTCATTGGCTTTGCCACAGAAGATAAATCTGCATAACCACATGTTCAAGAAAGCTCTGTATTCAACATCGGTCAGGGGGCCATCAGACATATAGTTTTGGATATATCTCTTGTATCCAACTCCTGTTTTCACTCCTGTTTGCTTGGAGGAGCCCCTGTACTTGTGTGGATACACAGTTCCTATGACTCTCAGGCCGGTTATCATGTACACATCGGCCAAAGTGGGGGACATTGGCCCATGGCCGAAAAGGAAGGCATTTGCGCCGTTAGACCAAAAGTGGGAAGCTGCAATTAAAAGGCTCTCATTTTTGGGTGTTTCGGCCAGGGACAATCCTAAACAATGAGAAATGCGAAGGTTGTCCCAATTGTTTGT
Organism: Cenchrus americanus; assembly: GCA_947561735.1. Classification (NCBI taxonomy): domain Eukaryota; kingdom Viridiplantae; phylum Streptophyta; class Magnoliopsida; order Poales; family Poaceae; genus Cenchrus; species Cenchrus americanus. The sequence goes on from OX387242.1 coordinate 199,984,370, forward strand.
CTTGGGGCTGTCATCATCAAGCATCCTCTTATACGAGTTTCTCCAGCCTGCAATTGGGGGCAGAGGCTAGTTCTTGAAAGCATCCTGCCACTCATGGGGTTTCGACAGTAATGTCTTGAAGGGAATCCTCCGGGATTCAGCTGTAATGAACTCAGAAGGGTCGGAGATTCCTATGGGCCTAAGGAAATAAGATGCTGATTGATCCTCGACAGGAATCAAGATTTCGGCAGCTAGAGCCTATCAAGAACAAGAGAGGGCAAAAGAAAAATTTGAGATGAGATTCGAGAAAGGTAATACCGAATGAGCTTGAGGAGGATAAGATTTACCTGAAGAGCTTGGTCTTGTTTCGCCATTTGAGGATTGAAGCTTGAAGAGTTGATGAACTAGGGTTTGGATCTGGGCGAAGGCTCCAACGGTTTGAAGGAGGAAAGAACGGGTGTTGAAAGGATTCAGCCTGAGAGCGTTGAGTATTTATGGTCAATTCTGGAATAAAATCACCTTTTATCCCGTAATTGAAGGGGCATATGTTAACACCAAAAATTGGTACAGGAAATTGACTGACATGTGGGCCGAATTTGGTAGAACAGCACCATTCGACAGAAGGTTTTCCTTAAAGCGTTCGGTAGAGGCATCTGCGGTCGGCAGTTCATCATCATTCGGCAGAAGAACTGTTCCACTGGTGAAAGCGGAAAGCATTCGGGAATGCGTGATGACGTGAATTGAATATAAAGAAGGGATGAATTGATGACGGGTACAAGACGGACATGACGCCATGATATTAATTTTAGGCAATAAATGTTGTAATCGTGGTCGACTAGGAGACGTGTTAGAGCCAGGGTATAAATATGAACCCTTAGTGTTTGTAATAGGAGATCGAACAATTTCACAACAAACCGGCCCCGTGCCAACTTTCGAGTCCTTTAAGTTGAGTCGTCGAGTTCTTCGAGAGGAGCCATCGATCCGTCGATCTCCGTAAGTTCCGGCAACCTTGTATCATGTCTAGTATCATGCGGTGGATTTAGACCGTGATGCAAGTAGTCTTGTTACCATGCTTAGTATCATGCGGTGGATTTAAGCTTGGTTCAAGAAGGTTCCTTTGTTGGATCATGAGTCATGCGGTAGGCTATGATCTAGCTTGGAGCTAGTTATCGGCTCTATTCGATTCGGCAAGATCTAATAGATTCATCAAGTTATCATGTGTTGCTTTGAATGTTGCTCTTATGTTTAATTCATGTAACACTCTTATTGCCCAATTTAGATTGATTAGATTTGGCTCTATCTTGTTTGTGATCCACGTGTTGCATGCTTAAATCTTTGGCTTTGACGTGGCGAACGGGTCATGTGTTTTCTAATAGCTGAATTCGAATCAATCTAGATTGTCACGCGTTGCGGGTTTGAGCTTGTTATTCTAGCATAGTTTGTTCCTTCTCCGCGGAACCCGGATCGGTTGTACAACTGTATTTGGCAATCCCATCACGAGTGAAACATGTTCATGAGCTTGTTTTAAATAATGTATGCTTTTAGGCTTCCATGTTTAGATTGTATCATGCGGTGGATTGATCTTTTCTTGGTTGGTGGTGTGATTTTGAACAAGTTGTATCATGCGGTGGATTAATTTGTTTGATGTCATGCTCAACGGGTTTGAAAGTACCTAGACATGCGGTAGACTAGTGCTTTTGATCTATGCATGCTTGTTTACTGTGAGTTTATGATCATGCTTCGCTTTTATTGATTTTATTATGATTTATCCTTGATAAGGGTCATGGTTACATGCTGCAACGTTGTTTAAATAAAGACCGATTTTCATCATGCTTACGTCATACATTCGGCTATACCCTGTTTACATGCTTTATCAGTTCCCGAATGATGTTCGAATTGCTGACAGATAGCTTGTTTGTAGCTATATGTCATTCTAACTGGCTTTATAGCCGTAAATACAGAACTGCCTGGTACCACCCGGCAAGTTCCAGGTTTTATCCAACCTTTTTCATCCTTTGTCAGTTTCAGGGAAAATTGACTGGCACGCTTCCGGATTCTGACGCCCGGGCCACGTGTGTGAAGCCAGCTAATTCGGCTTGCTGTGTGCTTGGCGTGAGGTGCTAATTTTACGTCAACACTTGGCTGACATCGTGCAGAAGGCTGCTCTCGAAGCGCTCACAACTTTTTGTGGGAAGCACCCTGACGAGGTAGCCGGCTCTGCAGCCAAAGTAATTCCTGTACCTAAGCGACACACTGTACCTTGGGTCGGACACGAAGCTTTTCTTCCAACTCAGGGCAGCTCTCACTATAGTCCTGATCTTGTCACCTCAGTTCGTTTCTCCGAAGCCATGTATGACACCTACCGACGAATGGTGGGAGAAAATGTATTCTATAGACACCAAATTTATAGATATCAAGTTAAAGAAATGGAGAACACCGCTCAAGCGTTGAAGGAAGCCCGAGCATTGATAGCTACTCTCAAGAAGGAAAGACGCAAGGACAAGGCGAAGATACGAGAACTGAGTGAAGTTATCCATGAGCAGAACTTCCTGTTGCAGCATAATGACCATTATATGCTTGAACTAGAGAATCAACTGGAAGCTATAGCAGCTCCACCCCCGGAACCTGTCATTCCTGGACCAGCAGAAGAAGAAGATGCTGAGGACATCCAAGGAGAGTCCGAACTAGAGTCGGGACCCGAGTCACCATAGCCCTTCAGCATGGAAGATCCAACCTTACGAAGTTGGTATGTGGAAATAAAGTTATGAGTCGTACAAGTGTAGTAGTTGTAAGGAACCCTAGTTGTGCAGCCATGTTGGGTAGTCGTTGTTGTTAGCTGAATTAGGAGCCTTCCTTGGATGCAGCCAATCCGCATTGTAACCCCCAACCGTTGTTGAAGGATCAGATGGCGACTAGAGAGGGGGGAGTGAATAGGAGCCGGTAAAAATTCTTCTCAAAGAACCCGGCCTATACCCTAGTCAAATCCCGGTCTCACACAAGCGACAAATCGAATCACACACCAATCGCCAAGACAACGAGGTTATGGATCAACCTCTAGTCCTAGGAACGATTCCTTGAAGCACACGCGGAAGCGCAAGAAGGGAAGAGAGGAATCGAACCAAGAAGCAAAGCGCACAGGCTCTGGCGGACCGTCCGGCCAGGAGAGGCGGACTGTCCGCACGGGCCACGCGGACCGTCCGCTAATGTACCGCGGACTGTCCGCACAGATACGGCGGACCGTCCGGCCTGGGCCACGGACTGTCCGTTAAAACCAACAGAACCACCAGAAGCGAACCCCGAAAAACGGACCGTCCGCGGGGAGCACGCGGACTGTCCGCCAGGCACCCGCGGACCGTCCGCCCGCTGCTGCGGACCGTCCGAAACTTCGTCCAACCAAAACTCAAAATCACGACGGATCGAAACGAAAGGCGAGCAAGAACACGAAGAACACCTGAAGAACACGTGCGGCGCGGACCGTCCGCCTGGACGCCGTGGACCGTCCGCGAGGCACGGACAGAGCAGAAAAACAGCCCGACCTCGAAGGTCAACTCCCCCAAATCATCATCGGATTTCCCAAACAGTTGAAGTTGTGGAGACAAGAGTTTGGGGACTTGAAAAGCGTCACACAAGGATGCTATAGCCCAAAAATCTTGCCTCCTAACTCCCTAAATCACCGGGAATCGCGAATTCTTTGAGCACCACCAAAAGCTAGAGCACGGAGCGAAAATCCTTGAATCGAAGTGGTTTCCCGGCGTTTGAGGGCACAAGATCAATCACAAAGATGCACGAGACATCTATCCATGTTTCCCTCAAAGAAATCCGGGGAGAAACCCACTCAAATCCGTGGAATCACACCGAGAGGAAAGGCACGAAAACAAGCACAAAAAGACCACGAAAAACACAACTCCGAATCTTCTATACAAACCAAGAAAGATTCACAAAGTCTAGCATGCCGCCCTAGCATCCATCCCTCTCAACAAATCTCTCATGAAGCTCTCATGCTAGCCTAGAGAAAATAGAGAAGAAAATAGCTACGAAAATGAGAAATGGATGGGGGGAAATGAAACCCTAAGTCGCGGAGAGAGAGAGAGCCCCTCACACACCCTCATGGCTTATATATCGGGTCCCCCCCGGAGTGGTAAATGACTCGACTACCCCTAACTTCACTACTGGCGATACAACCCACGTAGGGGCATTTAGGTAATGTTTGTGGCTCTTGCCATCGGATGGCCACACCTTTGCCGCACCCCGCGTCCTCCCGACGCAAGCCATGCGATCCCGCGTGTCCTCCGCCTCGAAGCTTCCCGACACGCTCGGATCCCGTCTCCGTCGTGTTGGGCCCTCAGACTTGGTTTTGAGGCCCAAACCAAGAAACTGTCCTCCGATGGTTTTGTGGGCAAACCACCAAACCCCGCGTGCTCGGTCCGGCCTCCCGCCAAACCACTTGACTCGACCGCCACCGTGCACCGGCTCGATTGTCCATGACTTCGTCTTGCTCGTGTCGCCACCATGTGGCCCGCACCCAGTCCCGCTGTCCACCGAGTCCCTCGAACCAAGCCTACTTGTCTCTCCATCTCACGGAGGCCCCTCAAGGCTGTAGACCTTTCGCGCCCGTTCTTCACCTGCAACAACACGAACTAGGCTGCAGCCTACACCTGCGCACTAAGCCAAGAGTCAGTCCAACACCCGTTGTCAATCACTCATCACTGAGGAGCGGTCATCCATCGACCACTGGGACGCTCCTGGTCCTCAATCTCCCCCTTGATGAGTGCATTGACAACACTCAACGTGAAATGAAATTCAGAGAAAGAAAGAAAGAAGAAAGAAAAACAAAGAAGCGCAACTCATGACCAAAACCAAGGAAAGGCAAAGAAAGGTCACAAGCCAAGCAAAGCACAAACTCCACACTGAAAACAGCAAGAAAGCTCCCCCTGAACAAATGCAAGATCCCCCTGAACATGTGGATGCAAACTTCCAAATTTTAGCTCACCTCTTCTGAATTTTCATTAAGCTCACCTCTTCTCCCCCTTGTTGACAATGTAGGAATCAAGGTGAAAGTGCAGAAATGCAAAACAAGGCATATAAACATCTACATGAGCTTCTCAAATAGACCAAATCTAGTGTCAAAGGCTAGAAATGAGACAAAAATCACACATATGAATCATAGCATAGACAAAGCATTGCCACAAGTAATATATGAAAATACAAGCATGTGACAAAGCAAAATTTTCAGATTTAAGTAGTTTTACCAAAAGAAGGCTCGCTTCACATGTAAAAGCCTATCCATGTCACACTTGAGCCACTAACATGCATACCATTCAAAGATCATACAAGGATATCAAATTCTCAGCAAAAGATCATAGCAAACACCCATAAAGCAAAGCATGTCATGTCAAAGCTCATGAGCCATGTGTCCACTTCGGGGAGACTTCTCCACTGGTGAACATCATGCAACATGTTTTGCACCCATATGTGAGAGATAAGACATTTTAAGCATAGACATGATGGATGGAGCATTTTTCAAGCATTACACACTTCTGTTCAAGATTAAATCATTTCATGGTACATGAAGTGCCTTTGCGGCAAAAAGAAGATTATGCTCCCCCATGAATGCAACATAGGCTAAACATTAACAATGATATACGGCCTTTGGCCCAAATTGAAGAAAAAGACATCCAAGCACAATTTAAGCATGAAAAGCACATTTAGACCAAACTGTGACATGGATACACTACTACACATGAGTGGAGCACATTTCACCAAAAATTAGTCAAGATTAGCATTTATTTCAAAAAGGGCTATCTCACCACACATATATCTCAAATATTCCAAGAGCAAGCCTCACATCACCATTTCTCCACACATATGACCAATATCTCACAAATAGCCAAAGAGACTCAAATAAGGCATATGAAAAACTCATCATCCTAAAATGCAATATGATACAAATGCAACATGATATATGACAAGATGGCTATCCTACCATGGTTTATACATCAATCAAAGCATGTATATACATCAAAGTAAACATGGTATGATACATATGGTACAAAAGAAAAAACCCCAAGAATCAACTAGAAAGGGCAACAAACCCCAAGTTCCCCCCGCAAGCGCACAAATGTAGCTTGATCGAGAGGCTTTGTGAAAATGTCTGCAAGCTGATCTTGGGTAGGGACATGGCTCAACACAATGGTTCCTTTTTCCACATTGTCCCTCAAGAAATGATACCTCACTTCTATGTGTTTGGTTCTGGAGTGAAGCACAAGGTTTTTGGCTACGCTTATGGAACTGGTGCTATCACAAAGAAGTGGGATCTAGGTGCACTCCTCACCAAAATCTCTCAAAGTGTATGAAATCCACAACAGCTGGGAACAGCAACTCGCGGCTGCAACATACTCCGCCTCGGTGGTAGACTGAGCTACACTAGACTGCTTGCGGGAAGACCATGAAACCAATGAAGAACCAAGAAACTAGCAAGTACCAGAAGTAGACTTCCTCTCGACTCGACAACCAGCAAAATACGCATCAGAAAAACCATGAAGAGAAAGAGTCGAGGAGGAAGAATACCAAAGGCCAAGACCAGGGGCAGACTATAGGTACCTGAAGATCCTCTTGACGGCTTGTCGATGTGATGTCCTCGACGAAGCCTGAAAACGAGCGCACAGACAGACGCTGAACTGTATGTCCGGCCTCGTCGCCGTCAAGTAGAGGAGGGAGCCGATCATGCTCCTGTACTCCCGCTGGTCCACTGGTTCTCCGTCCTCGTCTGCATCCAAAGTGGCCGTACTCCCCATGGGAGTCAACATCGGCTTCACATCTTGCATCTGGAACTTCTTCAGCATGTCTTTTGTGTACTTGGTTTGGTGCACAAATGTTCCATCCTTCACATGCTTGATCTGCAGCCCGAGAAAGTACTGCAACTCGCCCATCATGCTCATCTCGAATTCCCTGCTCATCTCATCTGCAAACTTGGCAACAAGGTTATGTGACGAGCCACCAAAGACAATATCATCCACGTATATCTGAACAATCAACAAGTCATTTCCATTCTTGAGGAGAAACAGAGTCCTATCCACTGTACCCATCACAAACCCTCTGCTCAACAGAAAACCTCTCAATCTCCCATACCAACCACGGGGCGCCTGTTTCAACCCATATAGAACCCTTTTCAACCTGTACACCCTGTGTGGGTACAACTCGCTCTCAAACCCAGGTGGCTGCTTCACATACACCTCCTCCTCTATGACCCCATTCAGAAAGGCACTCTTCACATCCATCTGAAACAACTTGAACCCTTTAGCCACGGTAAAGGCTAGAAGGATCCGAATTGCCTCAAGACGGGCCACAGGAGCAAAGGTCTCCTCATAGTCGATCCCCTCCTTCTGACTAAATTCCTGAGCAACAAGTCTGGACTTGTTCCTCACAACCATTCCATTCTCACCCTCTTTGTTCTTCCACACCCACTTGGTTCCTATAGGATGGCAATTTGGAGGTGGTTCAACTAACTCCCACACCTGGTTCCTCTCAAAGTTTTCCAACTCCTCACGCATAGAATTGACCCAGTTTGCATCAGATAAAGCGTGTTCAATGTCCTTGGGCTCAAAGGTGGCAACAAAAGCAGCATGAGCAAAATGAGAGGAATTCCTGGACCTTTACCGGGTAGTATGTTCGTTGATGTCCCCAATGATCTTCGACAGGGGATGCACTTCTTGAATCCGCCGGGGAGCCTCACGCCTCGAGACTACCTCCCTCTCACCTTCAGCTTCTCTCGCCTGGTCCTCTTACTGCACCGTCGTTGTCCATGAAGTAGACGGTCCACACTCCGTAGTGGTCGTAGGGGAAGTAGTGGGTACACACTCAGCTTCAGGCGCATGGTTCTCCCCATCATCATCTCCAGCTTCATCCTTCTCCTCTTCAAAGAGGTCCTCGGCCATCTCCTCGTCACCTGCACATTCAAAGCCAAGAGAGGTACATGGCATTATCTCGTCGAAGGTTACCTCGCAAGTCTCCATGATTTTGTTAGTCTCAAGGTTAAGCACCCTATAGGCTCTAGAGTGGTTAGCATATCCAAAGAAAATACCATCACTAGACCTAGCCTCAAACTTGTCGAGTTTTCCCTTCTTAAGAATAAAGCACTTGCAGCCAAAGACTCGGAAATGACTCACCTTGGGTGCCCGACCATGCATAAGCTCATAACAGGTCTTCTTGAAAGATCGCAATAAAATCCTATTGGAAACATGACAAGCCGTATTGACCACCTCAGCCCAAAACCTCCTAGGAGTCCTATGCTCATCAAGCATCGTCCTAGCCATCTCACAAAGAGTCCGATTTTTCCTTTCCACAACTCCATTTTGAGGGGGCACATAAGGGGTCGAATACTGATGTTCGAGACCTAGATCACGACAAAAGGCATCAAAACGAGAGTTCTTGAACTTTGAGCCATTATCACTGCGGATAGCCCGAATAGCATTCCCATGCCTCTCGTTTTTCAACCTCGCGATCAGATCTCGAACAAAACCAAATGTCTCACTCTTGTCTTCCAAGAAAAACACCCAAGCATAGCGAGAGTAATCGTCCACCACAACAAGGACATACCACTTCCCACCCACCAAGCAAACTCGAGCTGGCCCAACAAGGTCCATATGCAACAGCTCTGTCGGACGCTCGGTCATGACATCGGTCAGGGGTGGATGGGGAGTGGCTACCATCTTGCCATGCCTACACGGAGCACAAACCAAATCATTCTCAAGCTTCAACCTCGGCAATCCTCGGACAAGGTCAAGACCACTCAAGCGGGAAACCAAATCAAAGCTCAAGTGTCCCAACCGCCTATGCCATTTACACAAATCAGAAGAAGGATCGTCCATCAAACAGCGAGCAGGACTCAAAGAACGAGAGAAATCAGCTCTGAAAATCTGACCCTCGGGGATGATCATACAGAAAAGATCACCTAGAGAATCCAGCAAACGAGACTCACCAGACTTGAAACGCACCTCAAAACCCTCATCAAGCAACTGAGAAACCGAAAGCAAATTGAAACCCAAAGACTTCACAAGAGCCACTCTCTTCAACGTTACCTTGTCACTCACATGCACAACACACTCAGAAATCACCCTTCCTCGTCCATTGTCCCCAAATGTGATGTACATCTTTTCCTTCACCGGGGTGAGGCTGGAGAACCACTTCTTATCTCCGGTCATGTGTCGAGAACATCTGGAGTCGATCAACCAAATGTTCTCCAAGCCTCCTGCCTGTAGTCAGAAACAAGAACGAGAGTGAGCTAGCGACTCGACACTGGGGTTAGCACACAGAAAGTTGAACTAGTGTCGAGCCATCTGCTCAAAAGAGGGGTTAGCAAACATCATTCCCTTGCCACCAAACTTCCCATGTCCCATGGTAGGAGTACGAGCACCACGAGGGGAAAAACGTGGTCCATAGTTCCTCTGGAATCCAAAGCTGCGATCATCTCCCCTAAACCCGTATTGAGGACGAGTAGGAGGACGTCCAGCAAAACCACCACGAGACCGACCAAACCTCTCACCAGCACGCACACCATCATCTCTCCTCTCAAACCTCGCACCACCACCTCTCTGTGGGAACCGGCCAACACTCCTGACACTTCCCACACCCCGTGGAAGTGGCACTCTAGGCTCGGGAATACCATGAGACTGGCGATACCTGTCCTGGTTTGCTTGCTCCCTAGCAAGCCTCTCATCCCTCTTCCTCTTGTAGCAAAACTCTGCAAGATGCCTCTCCTTGCCACAATACTCACACATGAAGGGGATGGGTTTTGGTTTTGGCTCTAGCTTCTCTCTAGGCTTCTCACCCTTCTCACTCACAAACCTCACCAGTTTCTGGAAGTCTTTTGTCTTAGGTGGGAATTTGGGTGGATCTTGGGTTGTGTCAAGCTTGTTGCAAAGGTGGTTGGGCTTTGGTGTGAAAGAGTTCTTGGGTGCTTTTGGAAGTGGGACTTGGATGTCTCTGATCACCTCAAACTCGAGGTTAGACTCAACACACTTCTCATACACACTCTCCCCACTGTTCTCTCCCACTTTCCCACCCAACTTCTCAAAACCCAAACCACGACCATTAGCTCTCTTGAACTCCTCAATCATGATTTTCAATTGAGGTTCCTGCCCAGACAACCAACCCAACACCTTCCTCAAATAGTCATTCTTCTCATAGATGACATCCAAACGGGAAGTAAGTTCAAGATTGCGCAAAGTAACTTCATCACAGCTAGAGCATGCATTTGCAACAGGAGATTTCAAAGATGCTTCCAAAGAACTAATGGTAGAACGAGCATCAACAAGCTTAGCATGCATAGTAGGACATGATTTACAAGCACCAAGCAAAGTAGGTCTAGCCTTCAGCACATCATACTCAGTCCTAAGAGCATCTAGTTTTGCCAAAGTAGAAGCATTCTTCTCATTAAGTAACTTGATCTCATTCAACCATGCATCACACTCAAGACACTCAACATCATCAGGAGTAGTAGGAGCAAGTTTCAAAGAGTCATTCTCAAGTTTCAATTCAAGCAATTTGGACTCTAACTCTCCTACTTTCTCACTAGCATTCTCAAGTTGAGCCCTAAGATCTTTCCTCATCTTTTTGGCATCTCTTAGCACACTATCACAGTTGTCAATCAAGCCATTCAACCTAGTGATCTCAGTCACGATTTACCTCATCCTCCGAGTCGGAGTCGCTGTCTTCCTTCTCGCTCTTCTTGCTGCTCGAGCTATGGGCCATCCCACAAAAGCCTTCAAGTGCCACACAGCTCAACCCACTGAGGTTCCGGCTTGCACTCTTCTTGCCCTTGCGCCTCCCGGTGTCTTCATCTTCACTGCTTGAACTTGACTGCTCGTCGCTTGAGCTTGAGTCAACGTCGCTCGCACCGGCCACCATGGCTCTTGCCTTGTTCTTCTTGTAGCCGCCCTTGCTCGGTCGCCGCTTGTCCTTGTCCTTGCTCTTGGACTTGCTGTAGTTCTTGCCCTTGGAGGAGTACTTGTCTTCACGCCTCGGGTGCGCCTTGTACTCGTTCATCTTGTACTTGTTCTCCTCCGCTTCCGGGCACTCGGCGATGAAGTGGCCATGCTTGCCACACTTGTAGCACGTCCCTGAGCTCCGCCTTGCATTCCTCCGACTCTCGTGTAGTCGATCAAACCTTCTTGAGAGCAAGGCCAGCTCCTCCTCGCCCAGCACATCAAACTCCTCATCTGGAATAGACATAAGAGAAGACAAGGAAAACCGTCGACGGGAAGGGTTAGATTTTCCCTTTGATCCGCCCACAAGAGCAAGACTATGGTCGGTCGAGCCCTCATGCTTGGATTGCAACTTCCGTCAACCTCAGCGGACTTGAGCTTAGAAAAGAGGTCATCCAACTCAATAGTCAAATATTGCCCAGACTCCTTGATGGCCTCAACCTTAGCACCCCAAACATTTGGATCCAAGACATGCAAGAGCTTCAAAGCCTGATCATGCTCGGTGTAAGGAAAATCCTCAACATTAGCCTTCATATTGTTCACGATGGCGGTGAACCTCTAAAACATCACATCGATGTCCTCACCGGGAAGTTCAGTGAAGTTCTCATATTGCATCCGGTAAGAGACAAAGAGGCGAGGCTTCACATGGTTATCACCACCGTGAGCAACCAACAACTTCTCCCAAATTTGCCAAGCAAGATTCAAATGGCGAACACGCTCAAACTCAGGATCACACAAGCTCCGGACCAAGTGATCAACGGCTTTTGCATTAGCCTCATACTTGGCCTTAGCACCGGCATCGGTCACCATAAGATTATGGATGTTGACCGGAATAGCATAGGTCTTGTCAAGCACAATGAAATCCAACAGCTTTCCACGAAGAAAGATCATCATACGAGCCGCCCACTTGTGGTAACCCTTGCCATCGAAGTGCGGCGGACCGCCCCACTCAACGTACGCCATCTTAGGATTCAAGACTTGTCAAAGTCGCAAAGAATCTGGCACCAAGCTCTAATACCAATTGAAGGATCAGATGGCGACTAGAGAGGGGGGAGTGAATAGGAGCCGGTAAAAATTCTTCTCAAAGAACCCGGCCTATACCCTAGTCAAATCCCGGTCTCACACAAGAGATGGATCGAATCACACACAAATCTCCAAGACAACGAGGTTATGGATCAACCTCTAGTCCTAGGAACGATTCCTTGAAGCACACGCGGAAGCACAAGAAGGGAAGAGAGAAATCGAACCAAGAAGCAAAGCGCACAGGCTCTGGCGGACCGTCCGGCCAGGAGAGGCGGACTGTCCGGGCCACGCGGACCGTCTGCCAATGTACCGCGGACTATCCACACAGGTACGGCGGACCATCCGGCCTGGGCCGCGGACTGTCCGTTAAAACCAACAGAACCACCAGAAGTGAACCCCGAAAAACGGACCGTCCGCGGGGAGCACACGGACTGTTCGCCAGGCACCCGCGGACCGTCCGCCCGCTGCTGCGGACTGTCCGAAACTTCGTCCAACCAAAACTCAAAATCACGACGGATCGAAACGAAAGGCGAGCAAGAACACGAAGAACACCTGACGAACACGTGCGGCACGGACCGTCTGCCTGGACGCCGCGGACCGTCCGTGAGGCACGGACAGAGCAGAAAAACAGCCCGACCTCGAAGGTCAACTCTCCCAAATCATCATCGGATTTCCCAAACGGTTGAAGCTGTGGAGAAAAGGGTTTGGGGACTTGAAAAGCATCACACAAGGATGCTATAGCCCAAACATCTTGCCTCCTAACTCCCTAAATCACCAGGAATCGCGAATCCTTTGAGCACCACCAAAAGCTAGAGCACCGAGCGAAAATCCTTGAATCGAAGTGGTTTCCTGGCGTTTGAGGGCACAAGATCAATCACAAAGATGCATGAGACATCTATCCATGTTTCCCTCAAAGAAATCCGGGGAGAAACCCACTCAAATCCGTGGAATCACACCGAGAGCAAAGGCACGAAAACAAGCACAAAAAGACCACAAAAAACACAACTTCGAATCTTCTATACAAACCAGGAAACATTCACAAGGTCTAGCATGCCACCCTAGCATCCATCCCTCTCAACAAATCTCTCATGAAGCTCTCATGCTAGCCTAGAGAAAATAGAGAAGAAAATAGCTACGAAAATGAGAAATGTGAGGGGGGAAATGAAACCCTAAGTCGCGGAGAGAGAGAGCCACTCACACACCCTCATGGCTTATATATCGGGTCCCGCCGGAGTGGTAAATGACTCGACTACCCCTAACTTAACTACTGGCGATACAACCCACGTAGGGGCATTTAGGTAATGTTTGTGGGTCTTGCCATCGGACGGCCACGCCTTTGCCGCACCCCGCGTCCTCCCGACGCAAGCCATGCGATCCCGCCGCGTTTCCTCCACCTCGAAGCTTCCCGACACGCCCGGATCCCGTCTCCGTCGTGTTGGGCCCTCGGACTTGGTTTTGAGGCCCAAACCAAGAAACCGTCCTCCGATGGTTTTGTGGGCAAACCACCAAACCCCGCGTGCTCGGTCCGGCCTCCCGCCAAACCACTTGACTCGACCGCCACCGTGCACCGGCTCGATTGTCCATGACTTCGTCTTGCTCGTGTTGCCACCATGTGGCCCGCACCCAGTCCCGCTGTCCACCGGGTCCCTCGAACCGAGCCTACTTGTCTCTCCATCTCCCGGAGGCCCCTCAAGGCTGTAGACCTTTCGCGCCCGTTCTTCACCTGCAACAACACGAACTAGGCCGCAGCCTACACCTGCGCACTAAGCCAAGAGTCAGTCCAACACCCGTTGTCAATCGCTCATCACTGAGGAGCAGTCATCCATCGACCACTGGGACACTCCTAGTCCTCAGTTGTTGGTAATTCCGAAACCCTCATCGATGTAACGCCTTGATTGAACATCTTTCAGCAGTAATTTTTGTAAGGCCTTATTATGCTAGTTTCGATCAAATCAAAAGTTCTGTGGTGAATCTCAAACTCGTCCAAAAAGTTCGTGCCAATCAAAGATCCAATTGATTCCCCAATCCTGAACTTATTTCTTTTTGGTCTTGCTCACGACTTTTTGAATTAAAATTAATGTCACTTTTGGGTATGCATTGCATAGCATATGCATTTGGGAACCTTGGGCATACTAACATACATTCGCATGAAAACTCCGTACTCATACTCTACCTCTCTTGTTGGTGATGTTGTCATCCCATAACTGAAGGTGCCGCGACGGAACCTAGGGCACCATTTGTGCTGCGGCCACATGACTGCCACTAGGAGCGCGCTAGGTATCTTGGTTGTGAGAATGCGACTCGCCACACATATTCTCTCTCTGCCTGTGATTGCCCTCGCAATCACTAACTCATCATGTGGGTAACCGAGTCACACTAATGTGCATCAGGAGCACCATACCGCATGAGCATGTGCATCGTGTCGTCACAAGCATGTGCTTCACACCAACTTTTAAAAAATCAATGTGCCAAGATGGAATGAGTTAGCAACACCCAATTTCACAAGTTAAGTAAAAGTGTGAGCAAGATTGTTCGGAAGTCCCCACACTAAATTATCTTCCATACAAGAAATTACAGAACTCTGTTACTAGCCTTCCTTTCTTCGTAAAAGTCTATTTGATAATCCGTGTCGATCTGGTCCCTTGCCGCCAAACTCGGCGACCACTCAACATCAACTCCCTTCAAATCAGATAAGCATTAGAAGTAGAAGGTTTTCTTGAGAAATCAAGGTTCTCGAAAAGTCAATATCGAGAAGTCATCCATCGTTTATCCGTCCGTGATCCGTGCTCATAACCTCCCAATCCTCAGAACCGAGAAAGGAGCAAACTCAGGATCGTTGGAAGCTTGTGCTAATGTCTTCCCGATATGCTCTTCCTGCCTAAAGGAGGATACCGTGAGCTTCCTCATGGTGTAGCCGTCACAGGTAACCCTGGAGTTCACCTCGGTGTTGAATATCCACCATGGAGTTACGAAGTTGTACACCGATTGACCAAAGAGAAATTTCTCGGTGAATGAGCAGAGATTTTTAAATTCTGTGCTTGACCGTTTTGTTGTCCAGTTCGTTTTACCCACCATAAACGAGTTTCATAGTGCAAGATCAACTTGTTAATTTCTGAGCAAGTTTCTGAAAGTGTATTAAATTGTAACTCAATTTTCAGATGGTCCGGCCGACACGAAGTATCCCCAATTATTTTGGTGCATTGGGTGGTGGAGACCTATCGCCACCACAGCCCACGACACTAACCGAGGCCTTCATGGCAGCACATACCAAAGTGTTGTGCCAGATCCTGCAGGCACAACAACGGATGGCCCAACAACTACAGCAAATGCCGCCGATGCAACAGAAGCTTCGACCCTTCAAGCCTTGTTCACCAAGAGTATCTACCTAGACTGACATAAATGCCATTGTCGGCGCAATCCAGATGTTGGAGGGGCAAAATTCAGTGCTAAATCAAATAGTGTACGATTTCATCCAAGGACGTTATGGGGGACCATCTCAAACTAGTTGGGCAGACAGTCTCTCTTAATCTTTATCTGCATCCATGGTCGAGCAGGCTCGCTTGTTCAATCTGTTGGTGGAGCATGAAAATCAAGACCAACCCCAGGACTCCGAGTCCATATTACCACCTTCTCAATTACCAATGGACCTTAGAAAGGAAGAGAGAACAAGTCGGAGCAACAAGCGAATATTATCGGAGATAGATGCAAGTGAGTGGGAAATTACCTATAAGGAGACTCGTCCGCGTGAGTGCAAATGACATTGCAACACTGGCAAGACCACTCAGCTCCCTGCAGGCGAAACTCACTCACAAGCCGCGAGGTTAGGAAAGAGAAACAAGAAGAAGCTCTGCCACATCAAGGAAGATCAACAACAAATTTCCAAGCCCAAAGACCTTCCACCCCGCCTTTGCTACAACTGTAGAAAACCCGGGCATTTCATACGTAATTTCTTGAATTCCCAGCAGCAGAATCAGAACCTTAGACCACCTAAGGTGGATCACGGCAAGAAGCCGATCCTTCCAGGGAAGCCAGACCAGCCTATCTCTATGGGTAACCACTCTAACCGAGAGCCACCTCCTCACTTCATCTTGTAACTTCGAATCTCGGGACGAGATTCTTCTTAAGGGGGGTAGGCTGTGACGCCCCAGGTTTTAAATTAGTGTCATTAACTCTAATGACCGAATCAGCTGAGTCAAACCTGCTGACGTTGGTCAAACCTAGGTCAACCTGGGTTATCACCTCGAAAACTGAGCCGATAACCCTTAATGACCCCCTTGACCAAGTCAACACACCCTGGTGGTCAACCCTTGGTCAAAGACAAGGTCAAACCCCGTTTAAACTCTGACGTCGGCAAATGTCTTCCGGAACTTTTGCCGTGTTCTTCGAATTTCGCCTAAACACTTCAAAATCTACCTTTATGAAAGTTGTCCAGTTTGTCGAGGGACACAACTTTCATGTAGATTGGCATTTCAAAATTTGAGTGGAAATTGGTGAAAAACGTGGTCAACCGATAGCAGCTCCTGTTCACCAAGACATGGCGACATTCAAAGTTTGGCTGCATTTTATGCAAAATCCATTGAGAAAAACACCCTAGAGTCTTTGCAAAAGTTGTAGAGGGTAGTGAGATCTACAACTTTCCTATTCACCACTTTGTGCACTTCTATTCAAATTTTTGGAGATTTTCGCGTTCCAACAGGGGTACTGTGAAATATTTTTGAGCCGACCGCGCCCGCGCCGCGCACGCCAGCGCCACGCCGCCCGCTCGCCCGCCCCCCGCCGCCTCGGCGTCCCGCGCCGTGCGCCGTCCGAGGTCGTGCCTTTCCCCGGGCCGCCCACGCCCCGAGACGTCTTGAGCTCCGCACCGCGCCACGTGCCACGCCATGAGTCGCCGCCCGTCCGCGCACGTCGTTGTCCGCCGGTCGCTCCCCTGTGCGAGCGTGCCTACCAAGGGGGTCGTCGTACTGCGAGTTACTCCAGCCGTTACTTCAGCACGGAGGCCAAGGGGCCGCCCCTGCTATTAAAACGACCACTGCTGGCCTTTTCCCCATGCGCACGATGTTGTCGTCCGCCATCGACGCCCCCACGGCAAGCTCCTGCCTCTGCGTGCCGCCGCGTCCTGCTAGCAGCGCCTCCACCTCCCCACAACCTCGCTATAGCCTACCGAGCTGCCTGTTGCGGAGCATTGCCGGCCAGCACGCCGGAGCCGAAGCTCCTTGCGGCCACAGTCCGCCGGCGTCACCGAGCACCGCTGCCGGCTGCTCCTCCGCCGCCAAGAACCCACGGAATGGAACCCTAGGTGAGCCTACACCACTCCCCCACCCTTTCGCGGCTGAGCCGAGCCTTCCCCTCGCCAGAATCGAGCTCCCTCCACCAGCCATGGCGCCAGGGGCCCAATTGCAATCTAATTTTCCGTCCCGACAGCCTATCTGCGAAATTCGAGGGCATGTTCGTAAAATTGTCTCTTCTAGATCTAGGTGAAAGTGCCGAATCTTGTAAAATTCGTAGATAATTGTAGAAAAATCAAAAAAACGCAAACCCAATTTTGTTGGATTCCAGGTGAAAAACACTACAACTTTTGTTATTCTTGCCTCAGCTGTTTCCAGATAGTTTTTGCATGAAAAATAGAAATGTGAAAAACATAGATCTGAGATATCTCCAAGTCTACAAGTCCTCTGTAGCTAATTTTTTGATATGTTGTGTCATCACTAGCTCTTGTACCATACATTGCACAAAGTTATGTTGTAAATCTTTTTATATAAATTGTTTTCTATTTATGCAGAATTTGTCCAAATGATTCTTGTAGCTAAAAATAATTAGATTTTTGTGGCCAACTTCTGCATGATGTCTTGTTCTGTCAAAATGAACCCTTGGTGAATTAATCACAATTTTATAATTAACATAAATATTTATTCTTGAAATATTCTTATTTTTCTTTGTAATTGCATAAGTCAAGTTTCATAATAGTTCTAGGTGTATATGCTGCATTCCTAGGTTAGTTTTGGACAATATAACATGTGTGAGAAAGTTTGGATCATTGTCACACCCGATTTTACAAGGAAACCGAATGCATCTCGCATGTGCGCTAGGATCATTTTACACACACATGATAGACAAAACGAGAGTAATACCATTGCTGTAATAAAACGTTCAAGAGTTTAACCAGTACGATATCCATTATTACAACCAAAGGGGTGGACTCGAAGGTCCGAATACAACGATAACTAAGCGACGAGCAGCTCCATTGTCGACATCCACAGGCATGATGACTGGGGGATCCGCATGCCCTAGAACTCATCGTAGTCACTCCAGTACTCGTCCTCGCCTCTGACGTTCTCCTCTGAACAGCGGTAAGCAAGGGTGAGCACACTTATGGTTGGTGCTCAGCAAGTGGGGGAAACAATGCAAGGCTATCAAGGATAGGCTATGGTTCACAGCGGTAAGCATTTTATAAGTTGGTCAAGTTTTATTAGCAAGCACCTATTTACTAGGTGTAAGTGTATACCAACCCACTTAACCTTAAGAGAAACCTCAAACCAAACCACAAACCCATGATATGCATTAGTCTTTAAGTTTATTAATCATGTAAGGGTCCAAGCCACTCATAACCGTGAGCACGGCTGTTATAACAGTTTTACACTCTGCAGAGGTTGTACACTTTACCCACAGCTCGTGTTTCCCATCTTGCCCGGGTTAGCCAGACCCTTAAACACTTCCAAGGTGAGTGGCTAGGGGTCCACTACGAAGCCTTTACAAAGGAAAGAAGAGAAACCAACAGCCCGCAACAGTTACAACAGCGGAGCGGACCATAACCCTCCCTAATGGTCAACACCTTAGCCAAGGCTGCTACCCCAAAAGGACCAGGCTATACCCCTTCAACTCCGGCCCCCTGTGCCCCTCTCGGAAAAGAGCTATCAGCTAACCCACTCTCCTAATTAATCGGCTAAGCCAGAGCCATGTGGACTGTGGTTGTACTGTTATCTTGGGTGGTTCTCCATGTTCCGATTATGAATCAATTTATCTTGTTTTAAGCACCAACACATTATATAAGCAAAACTGAGATGTATAACATAAACAAAGCATAACCAAACTCATGTAGAGCAACTAAGCATTTATCTACCCCAAGCATTTGTTTAAACAGGGTTGATCAAGGTAAAGTGGTAAAGCATCTAGTCAAGTCCTTAACTAGGTGTTTGCCCATCAGGTTTATGCATAGCACATGAATAGTAAACATTGTTTAGCATGCAGTGTCATAGGTTCAAAAAGATTATGCAGAGGGGGAAAGCCACTTGCCTTCCTCTACGTGCTGAGTGAAATCCTCCTCGAAGACAGGCTCTTCCTGATTACTTCTGACAGGGAGCTCAGACGAAATAGGCACGATATCTACGAGTCAAACATGAACAACAAACAATAAATAAAACAGTACACCAAACAGTAACAAAACTGGTAAATTTACTATTTAAAAGATTCTACTCGTCAAGACGATCATTTCGGTATATAGAACGCTAAAAACGGAGTTAAAATGAGAAAGATATGATTAAAACAGTTTACAGGGGCCTATCTGCAAGAAAACTAAGTTTATAGGTCTATTTATAAATAAAATCAGGGGCTAAAATATATTTACAAAATAAAACAGAGGGGTCTAAGTGCAAAAAGGAGTGAAAAGGACCTTTAACACTATTAACCAGGGTAGTCAGGGGCTAGATAGTAAAAATCAGAACCTAACCGTGAAGATTCTTAAAGGTGGAAGGACCGGCTTGCTAAAGTTTAAAAACTCAGGGGCCCTTAAGGAAAAGAGCCGCAGCCGCACCGTGGATCTCAGATCCGACGGCTGACGACACGTGCGCGCGCCGTGGACCGCGCCGTGCACCCGGTGCACGGGTCCACGGTGCACCGCCCTTTCAAAACGAAAGGGTATCTGATCTGGGCCATCCGCGCAGGATCCGACGGCCCCGGACGTGTGCACGCGATGGGCGGCGGCGACGACGCCAAAGAGCGGCGGCGCGCGGCGGGAGCTCGCCGGCGCTAGCCCTGGACGGCGCTCCCGGCCATCATTTCGACCACTGGTTAGGGCATCTTGCTGTGCGGGCGCTTGCGCACGTGACCATGGGGTCAGTGGGAACGATTGGGCTTCACCGGCGGCCAGCACCGTAAGGGGGCGGCGCGGTCACTCCGGCGAGCTCGGAGAGGCGATGCGGTGCGTGAAAAGAAGAGGAATTGGGCGGAGGATATTGCTTACAGCGCACAGAGGATGACGGCGGGCTAACGGGCGGAGAGGAGGCGACAGCAGAGGGGCTTGACGACGGCGGCGGCTCGGGGCGGCGCTCCGGTGAGCTCGGGCGCGGCTGCCACAGGCGTCGGGGGCGAAGACCTGCGATAGCACGAGCTTGTCAAGCTCCTGGCGTCCCCAAAAACCAAAGAAAACGGGCGGGGGGTCCAGTCCTTCACCGGCGGCGACGAATCGACGGCGGCGGCGGGAACCCGAGGCGGCGGCGCGGGAAAATTGGTGCTCGTGCGTGTGCGTTAGTGTTTTGCAAAGGCAAAGGGGGACGTAGGGGTTCGTGCACGAGCTTAAAAAGGACCAGAGGATGGAAGGCGAGGCGGGTAGGGGTCGGGACGGCCGGCGGCTTGCCATTGATGGCCGCGGCCATCACGGATAGGGTTAAAAGATGGAAAGAAACGGTCCAAATTGATCACGGGAAGGTTAATTGCCTTAAATGACCGCAAGAGGAAGAAAGGAAGGTGGGGAGGCGGCCGGGCGCGGCGGGAATCGCGCGGCGGCGCGGCTCGGGTGGGGGGAGGGGGGCGGGGGCCGGGAGGAAGAAGAAAGGAAGGGGGAGAGGGAGAGGGCGCGGGCGGGCCCCGGCCTGTCAGCGTCTCGGTGAAAAAGAAAAAGGAGAGAGGAAGAAGTGGGCCGGCGCGGGGAGTTGGATCGGCCGTTTGGGCCTTCTGGGCTGAAAGGGAGCCGGCGCTGGTTTTTCTTTTTTTTTTCTTTTTTTCTTTTTCTTTTCTAAACTCCATTTCCAAACCAAATTCATTTCAAATTCAAATCAAACCTTTTCAAACTTTTCTCAAGAATTTTATAGACTTTTTAGAAACCTCACAAGCAACCAAAAACCATGCAAGCCAACAGATGATGCACAAACACTTGTTGTCTCTAAGTTTATTAAATTATATTTAATATTTTTAGAGCTCAATTTAAATAGCAATTTAATTTCTTTGAATCCTTAAGACTATTTTAAGTTGCTAAGTGATTTTAGTGATGGAATTTTTAGGGTGTCACAATCATTTTGATGAGTATTTATTTTTGTGTGCATTTACCTTGTTTCACTCGCTAGCTTTTGTTATTTTCAAAATAATTAATTTCCTAGCTATCCTAAGCATACATGTGTGTTCAGTGGATTGTTATAGGTGATTAGTGCCTCCTGCAGACTTCCACTGAATTTTAATTAATTAATTTATGAATAAAAGCTATAGGAGCAATTTAAGGCTTAATAGTCATTTAAATGGGAAAATCACCAACCCACCTTTAATGACCTTGTGTGTGGATGTAAATCATTTTAAAAGGCTAAATGTACCAACCCAATGCTGTTTGTGAAGTTAAATTAATTTATTCCCATATATATGTACACAGTCACTATAAAAAAGAATAGTTAATAAAGAGCTGCATATTATTCATTTTTGGAAGACTATGTTGAATGTATTTCTTATCTAGGTGAATGTGTTCAAACAATGCACCCCATGGTGGTCATCTATTGTTTGTAATTAAATAAATCAAAAATTGTCGAATAAATCTTGCATTTGCATCTTCGTGTAGATCTTCTTGACGGTAGAGATGCGCTCATGCTAGAAGAAGGAGACGAAGGTGCTCACGAAGAGCTGCCGTACGTGGACGTAGCTCAAGGACTGGACCAAGGTCCAGAAGGGCCCAAGACCAATCTTGCCAACGAAGGAAAGCCCCGGATCATTAACCCTGTCTTTTAAAATTATGCCATTTACCTTTTCAATGATTGTGCATTTACGTTTCAGGAGTTGAATTGAAACCCTAGATGCATGATCCCTAGGTATCTATGCTCTATCACTAGTATGCTAGGTCGATAGCTGCTATGCTATAGGACCGGTACAAGTCGAGTGAGGCTCGTCACTCGCCAGAACATGTTCTTATGTTGGAATCATAAGATCTTATTAAATGGATTGCTCATGTGGTAAGAGCATGGGATTTGGGCTCTAGTCCAGTGGCTTTCGTGGGCTAAGCTTTTGAACGTACTAAGCACTTGTCGGGAATGGGACCGGTAAGCCTAGTACCTTAATGAGACGTTGCAGGAACTTACTATTACTACTCCTGAGGAATCACCTAACCGGCTAGCTACCGGGAAGGGGGGTGCATGTGTGAGACTGGATGCCTCGCGGGGTGTGCCAGTTAGCCTTGTACCCAAGACTGTAAGATTCGATCCCAACCCGAGGATTTTTGGGAACTGCCTGGATGGTTGTCCTCACGGGGGCACCCTTCCGTGTGCTTAGGTTTACCTTGCAAGGTTTAAATCAATCGATTGTCGGCCTCTCACCGTTATCCAAGACTGCTTAATCAACTGGCCATGATATCCCGTAATGATGGAACTTGGTGAATATTGTTGTATGGATTATTTGCTTGTAGAATTCTCGATTGAATTGGCTGGAACATTTAGAATGGTAATCAACTAGAACTTGTGCTAAAATATTGAAAGTTAGGACATACTCTTTGTTGCTTTTCAGCAAAAGAACTCCACCGGCCAAAAACCTTCCATGTCTAGAGTTGGTGATGTAGTTATCACCTGACGGTTAAGTCTTGCTGAGTATTAGTATACTCAGCCTTGCTTTAAAACTATTGTGCAGGTGTTGCTGACCGGGTGGATGACGACAAGTGATGACATCATGGATGGCCTCCTGTGATGTTTAGCGTTGCGCTAGTTTTTTTTTTATTTCAGCTGTTTTCAAACTCTGAACCTTTATTTATTGTCTCGAGCAATGGTTTGTGATAAATTGAATTTTAACCCATATTGTACTCTAGACTGGCCTTCGCGTGAGTTTTAATGCATATGTCGATCCTCTGTATGAATTCCAAGTGATTTACCGGGCGTTAATCCGGCAACTAACGACAGGATGATACTTTACTATTGCTTAATGACCAAAGTAGATTGGTTTTAGGCGATAGTATGGTATTTTCCTGGGCGGGTTGTCACAGGCAGCGGGAGCACCGGGAACAGAGGAGCGAGGAATTCCGGCTGCGTGAGCAGTAGGGACTCCCCCCCTCCCCCGGCGATGTCGGAGTACTCATCGTCGGGAGAGGAAGAGGATGAGGAAAGCGATAGGGGGCGCCCCCCTGAGAGGTGGGAGCCTGCGCGACCCTTACCAAGAGCCGCGGAGGCGGCAGAGGAGCAAGCACCTGGGGCGGGCACGGAAGCGCCCGCCGCCGGGCGGTCGCGGGAGAGGCGGCGCAAGCCGCGGAGGTGCCGCGCGCGCCTTGCGGAGGCGTGCGGGAGCGTGACGGTGGCTACGTCGGCCGCGACCTCAGCGCCCGTCGAGCCCTCGAGGAAGAGGAAGCGGGGCTTCTCCACCCTGAGGTAGGCCATCGCTCCTCCAGACGCCCCATTTTCGAGAGGTGTGAGTTTAATCTTTCTGATTTCGCGTTCGCAGGGTGGCGCCGACCATCCCCCCCCCCCCCCCCTTGCGCCTACTAAGGCGCTTAGGGCAGACGCGTCCATCCCCACAAGGCGGCGCTCATCGAGGGCGCCGCGGGTGACCGGGAGTATGGCGACGGCGACGAGCAAGGCCCCGCGCGCGCGTGGCCGCGGCCGCGCGAGGCCGCGCGGCGGTGGCGGCGGCCACGGCCGGCGGTCATAACCATGGCAGTCATCGCGCCGTTGATTTCGTCGGCGCCGTCCCTGGTCGGCGGCGGTCGGGCGGCGGTGGTGGAGGTCTCGGACGACGACACCCCCGCCGCCGGATGGGATCAGTGGCAGAGCCTGCCCGCACCAGCCCCCGTGCCCCCGGTGGGGGTGCTCGTGATGAGGGATGATAGCTGCGTGATGTCGGGGCACCCGGGAGACGGCGCCTGGCCTCATTGTCGCGCGCCGCCCCTCCGGCTTCGGGCGGCACCGCGGCGAGCCCAGAGCAGGATCGGGAACGCGTCGGCACGGCGCCGGCCCACTTCAGCGAAGCACAGGCCGAGCAGGCGCTGTGGGAGGAACTTCGCAGCCATGGCACCTCGCTCAACCGGGCGTTGAACGAGGCGCTACGGATCCACAGTGGTCCTGTGTGGCGCGTCTTCCAGGTACGTGATTCTTCGTTAAGTCTTGTGGTTCTTCCCCTTTCATTCCTTCTGCGTCCGCGCTTTCCCAGATCGACGCCCCTTGGTCTTTAGCCGTCGGCGGCAGGAATTGGACGATCGGGCCAGGGATAGGTACGGTGCCCTCGACTAGATGAGATCCGAGCTCCAATGGCTCCGGGAGTAGCACGACGCTCTCGACGCCCTTTGTCGAGGCCCTGAGGATAGGAGACGGGTGGCTGGCGTACCGGGTTGAAGCCCTGCGGGACCAGCTCCTGGAGTTGGAAGCTCAGACCGCAGAGGGGGCCTCCGCAGTCGAGAAGGTGCAGACTGCACTCGTGGACCGGGACGAGGCGCTGCAGAGGGCGAGGGAAGATCTGGCGAAGGCGCGCACTCTGGCGGTGGAGTGGGAGACTGAGGTGGCCTCGGTTCGTGCCCAACTTCAACAAGATCGCGCGACCCTCGAGGAAGCACGCGCTTGGCAACTCCAGGCTGAGGAGAAGGCCAAGGAGGCGGAGGAGCTGAGGACAAGCATCACCGAGAAGGCCGCGTCTCTCGCGTCGGCTGAGGAGCAGCTCCGGCAGGAGCGGGCCGCACATCAGCAGGCAGAGGACCAACTCCAGCAGGAGCGGACTGCCCTCGTCGAGGCCCGGGCTGCCCTCGAGTGGGAACACCTAGCGTGGGAAGAGGCGCAGGGTCGGCTCCAACAAGAGCGCACCGCGCTCGAGGGGCGCAGGCAACCCTTAAGCAGCGAGACGACGATGTCTCGCGTCTCAACGGGGAGCTGGTCCAGCTCAGCATCTTGCACGAGGACTTGCGCCAGTCCCTCCAGGAGCAAGAGACCATGGTCTGTGACCTGCAGCGAGAGGCCGAGGAAGCGCACAAGGCCCTCGACTCGGAGATGAAGCAGGTCGAAGGTGAGTTGCGTTTCCGCCCCTTTTACTTCGTCGATTTGGCTTGCTTGGGATCCACTCCCGACCTTTGTTACTTTGTCGTTGGTTTTCAGCCCTGCGGACCGCCCTGGGTAATAGGACCACCCAGGCGGAGGCTGTGCAGATGGCCTACAACTCCTCGCAATAGGAGTTGGAGGAGTTGTGGGCTGCCGCCGTCGAGGTCTGCCAGGAGGTTAAGGAAGGCGAGGCACAGGTCGGGAGCTCGCTGGCGAGTCGCCTACACGCCCTCAGCGGGCATGTCTCCCAGCGCATGCGCCGCGCCCTTCACCTGGGCGTCAAGAAGGCCCTTGGCGTGGTGGCATCCCACTACTATGTCAACTTCGTGGCTGTATCCTTGGGCTACGTCGCCCCGATCGGCGTCAAAGACGAGGTGGCGATGGACCGTGCAGATGCGCTCGCCGCCACCGCCGCCGATATGCTCGCCGACGACTTCACCGACTTCTTGTTCCCCGACGCTCCCGTGGCGGGTGGCCCTCAAGCCTGAAAGCCCTCAAGCCTTGTTGTTTAAGTATTAGCATTCGGGCCATGTGATCGTGTAATAAGCAATTACTTGTTTGAAACATTGGAATGTTTGTAAATTGAAGTAATGCTTTTTATTTCACTTGTCACGCTGTTCCGTCGCTCTTTTCCTTCGCCTAGACGAATTTGAGCTAGGAAGGCTTGATTCCACGAGTAGCCCACTGGTTCAAAGGCAAGGGAGAAGGGCCGTATCCTCTCGGTGGTGTAGGCTATCTCTGGCTCGCGCGTCTTTCCCTCTTTGCCGCTCGCGCCCCACCTAAATTCGCTCGAGGCTCAGGTCAAGTCGTACTTAGTGTGCTTACGGATTTTTGCGAAAAAATGGGACCATTTTTTGGGGGGGGATGCCCCCCGCAGTAGCCCCCGAGGGTGACTTAGTTTTCTGGGGAAAGCCAAGTTACCCTTTGACTTTATTAATTCGAAAGAGTTTACATTTGTACAGCCAACTGGGGTGTTGGGTATGTAAATTACAAAAAGAAATTGGAAATCCTTTCTAAGGGTAGAAGCGACGTAGTTGTTGGATGTTCCAAGCGTTGGTGAGTTCTTCACCATCCTCGTTGGCCAGCTTGTAGGTGCCGAGTTTGAGTACTTTGACTACGACGTAGGGTCCCTCCCACGGGGGCGACAGCTTGTGGCGGCCTCTGTTATCTTGGCACAGCCTTAGGACTAGGTCCCCTTCATTGAAGTCTCGGCACCGTATCTTTCGGGCCTGGTAGCGCCTCAGCGCCTGCTGGTACCTTGCCGAGTGCATCAGGGCCACGGTGTGGGCCTCGTCCAGTTGGTCCAGCGAGTCCTCGCGGGCTCGCTGGTTGGTGCCTTCATCGTAGCCCCCGACTCTAGGTGTAAAACCCCGAATTTTCATAGAAAATCCGAATCCCTGTGCCATCACGATAGTCCCTGGATCAGTGGCTATCGCGTACAGAACGTCTCACATATAAATACACAAAGTCATACATCGCATCACATAAGGATAAAAGTACACAATTTATTACATGTCCATAATGGATACATCAATACAAGCCTCTTGGCTGAATCAGAGTGAAAATTCTACGCAACGGTAGCTACCTTCTCAGAACGGTCTCCATCTTTTATTCTTCCCGCCACAGGCATCCTTGAGCGAAACGACGCATCCCTCAGTCGTACCATCCGTCGGCGTTGATGTCATACTCGGTCTCGTACCCTGCACACCCAAAGTCTATCCCCAAGGAGTGGGATAGGTCCACGTCACCAACTGTATGCAGCTTTAAGTGGCCTATCGTCTAAAGGGAGGAAAAGAGACAAGGAATCGGCTATGTTTTTCTGTGCAGCAGTAGCAGCGTATAAACAAGGTATCTCCAACAATATCCCCAAATCCCAAGTCTCTCAACACAGCTCAGAACCACCTGGTCACCCAGGGGGACCCGTCTCCACAACCTACTCCTGTCTAGGGTCGGTGCGAGAACTTCCTCTCCTCGCACCTCAATGATTGCAACCGAATCGACGAGGTAGATGGAGCCTCTCTCCTCTAGCCGGATGCAACCACGACTCACCACACACTCTCCTATAGGGGGGAGGTAGAAATCCCAAAACATGAGGAACGAACATGTGATCTAGGCTGTGTCCATGACCGAGGACGCAGCTATAACTATAGATCGAACAACTCTGCAGAGTGTGTACACCTGTACCCATCCCGGAATGGCACTCGGCCAGTGTACGGCCGGCCGAGCCCATCCTACCGGGCGAACTCTCGATAGTTACGGTCCCATCCTGCATCCGGCCCTCAAAACGGTCCCCCCCCCCCCCCCGAAGGGACGGCACCAGAACTGTGAAATGCTCCCGTGTGGCCACACGGGAGTCTCTCTGAGAGGGTGGTCTCACTTCCACCGCTCCCCCACTGATACCCCGCTATCCTTCCTAAGCAGGTCTGGTTCCGCACTTGCTGAGCTCAACTCGGCCCTAACCCCACGCTCGGCGGACTGGTGTGTACGAAGTCCTATAGACAAGTTGATCCACTCAGTTTCAGACCGGGGCGAGCTCATATCCTCCAAGCGCAAGTAAAACCCCAACACCTAGGCTCCGAAAACCGTAACAGTAGGGGTACATTGAGGAGTGCACCCCTATCCCCGATCCTAGATCGGTTGTTTCGAGCTCACCCCCGCCAAAGTACCCAAAACGCCTTCTCCTGCCGGTTTTACCCCGCACACGCCAAGAACCACTATTCCCATCCCAACACAGGCATCGCGAAGCTCGGCGTACATACACGCTCGTATAAACATATATACAGTAGTAGTAGGGCAATCAAGGATAGGATAATTAAAGAGGCAGTGCAAGGTTCATCAACATGCATATAAAGTAAAGCGCTAGCAATTCTACTTAGCAATGCCTAATAGGAATTTCAGAATCAGTCGGGCGTGAACCTGGGGACGGGTAGTCCTCCGCGGTGAAGTCGTCGACGTAGTTGTACTCCGGGATCAGCTCCCCGGCTCCAGCTGCTCCTAATAGCGCGAAAGGAAAATAAATAGAGGTTCTATTGCAATTAACTCCAAAGAAACGCAAATAAAAGCCAAAAGAGAGCAAACACCACCCTAGCCCGGAGTTTAGGATTTTAGGAACTTTCTGGAAAAGGTTTCACAATTTTCGGAGTTAAAATGGATTTACTAGGGTTTTTCGAAGAGAGAAATGATTTTCTGGAAATAAAAATACGTTATACCCTCTTAGACCGCCTCAGCCACACCGGATCCCCCACGGATCGGGTGCGGCCTGGCTTCCAGCGGCCCGCGCGTGGGCGGGCCGCCATTGGCCGCCGCGAGCGATCCCGCGGAGAACCGTGCAGCCTGGCGCGGTGTGGGCCGGCATGTGGCCGCGACAGGGGCGCCCTAGCCGCAACGGATCCTGGCGGATCGGATGTGGCTACTCCCGCATGTGGTCACCGGTGTACAACACGAGCCCGTGATTCCAACTGCGACCCTAGGTGCTCGATGAAATGCCCAGGAGAGGGCGATGGCGGTGCAGGATGACCTTGCCAGCGGCGAGTCCCACAGCGCCTGGGAGACTGGCCAAAACGGGTAACCACAAGGAACCTCCTAGGCTACTGGGCTCGAAGGGGCGCAAGACCGGGGTGGTGACCGTCACGTGAGGCCGTCGCCGGCGTGGGCGCGGCGACGTCGGCGCGGCGGCGGTGTTGGTGACCTAAACTAGTGTGGGGCGCGTGAATGCGCATGCGATGGCGTGCGCGGGGGAGTGCGCGCGCGCAAGGTGATTACCACGGCCGGTGAAGGGGGTTGGCCGCGACGGGGGCGTCGCGGCGGGGATCGCGGCGGAGCCTGGGTCGACGCCATGGGTGGCGGCGAGCACGACGCCCGTGGTCGGCTTACGAGTATGCATGCGGGGGTTTAGCCGGTGGCAAGGTGTGTTCGTGGCGGCCAAGGAAACGGTGCCTCTCCCCTTCTCCACTACGGCTGTGTGCACGAGGCGCCCGGCCGCGGCGAGGCCGCGGTGGTGCAGCCGTCCTAAACGCGGCGGCGAGTCCTACGCGAGAGAAAAAGGGACCAAGATTCAGTCTTGCTCCCGGGGTCGACATGCGCGCGTGCTGGGGTGCACGATGGCGCGGGGGCGTTGGGTCCGCGTGGCTACGCGTGCGAACGCAAACGCGAGTGCGAACGGCACAGCGTGGCGTCGCGGACGCGAGTGGCACGGCACGGCGAACAACGGCGACAAAGAGAGGCTAGACTAGAGAGCGAGCGCGCGTCGACGAAGGCAGCGGCACCTGCAAACGAGTTTGTCCCAGCTTGGCACGAAGGCCGGCATCACCAGCGGCGGCGCGGCGGCGCGGAGCGACTGCGCGTTCCACCTCGGCTGGAAGGTCGGGGCATCCACGTGGGCAGGGAAGTGGACGTCCTCACCTTGGTGGCCACGGGCCGTAGTGCAGGCGTCGGTGTAGTGTGGTGGTGCGGCTCGTCGGCGGGGAGGAAGACGAAGGCGACGGCGCGACGTCGAGGAAGTAGGGGAAGCAGGGGAAGTAGGCGTTCTCGGCGATGGCGGGTCCGGCTCCTCCCACGGGCGGCTGCGGTCTTCACGGCGGACGGCGCTCCCACGGACGGCTCCTCTCCTCCTTCTCCCCCCTTGCTCTCCCTTCTTCCCCGGCGGGAAGGTGTGTGTGGACAGGGGAGCAACACCCCCGAGGCGGCTAGGGTTGGGAGCTCTCCGGGGGTCGCGGCGGCGGCTTTTATAGCGGTGAGCGGCGCGGGGCACGTGGACGGCGGGATGCGCCGGGGGCGCGGGGCACGCCGCGGCCGGCGAGGCCCACGGTCGGCGCGCCCGCCTTTGGCTTTGGTCGTCAACTAAAGTAGCAAAGGTAGGGGATGACGCGGCGACGTCATCGCGGGGCCGGGTGACGCGGTGTGGGCCTCGCTTGCCAGTGACCGAGCGGCCGTGCGCAGTAGGTGGAGGCCGACTGGGTTGGTAGTTGGGCCGCGGTTGGGCCGGAAGCAGGGTTAGGCTAGATAGGGGGTTGGCGGTCCGCTATGAGTGGAATTGTTTTCCCTTTTTAGTTTGGTTTGATTCAAATTTGAATTCCCAATTCAAATTTGGATCCACTCAAGAAAATCCAAATAAAATCCAAATAAAGATCCAGCTTATCACACTAGCAAATTATAAGCCCTAAGATTATTTATGGTGCCAAATTAAATCTAGGAGTTATGGGAAAGAAATCAGGAAGGCATCCTTATGTGTTGCATGTGCACTCAAACACAAATCAAGTTTTTTTAGAAATTCCACATTTTGAAATCAAGCCAATTCTAAGGATGTTACACTAGGCGACCCATATTCCAAGTCCGTGGGGAGAACAGCCTCCGCGCCATAGATAAGGAAAAACGGGGTGAATCCCGTGGCTCTTCTCGGGGTGGTTCTGAGGCTCCACACGACCGCTGGTAGCTCCTGGAGCCATTTCCGACCGGACTGAGAACCATGTGTGGTTCGAGGACCGGTGGATGGTCGCTTTCTTGTGTGATGAGTGATTGACAACGTTGTGTGGACTGATTCTTGGCTAAGTATTGCAGGTGCAGGTTGCGGCTTGACTGGTGTTGGTGCAGGTGAAGAACAAGCGGGAAAGGTCGTCGCCGGTGAGGCCTCCAAGTATGGAGAAGACAAGTAGGCTTCGTTCGAGTGACCCGGTGGCCAGCAGAGTGAAGTGTGGGCCGCATGGTGGCATGAACAGCAAGATGAAGTCGTGGACGGTTTCTTGGTTGAGCCTCAAAACCAAGGTCGAGCCGGGACTACGTGGGAGCTGAGTCATGAGTGGAGATTGGCGGAGGCTACACCGAGTTCGGCCGGGTTTCGGTGGTTCACCGAGAAAACCACCGGGTTCCTTGGTTGATCCACAAAGCCAAGACCGAAGAACCGAAGACGGTCTTTGCGGCGGTGCCGGACCCGGTCCGACCGGTGGGTCCGGCCCGGTCCCCGACCGGTGAGGAGCACCGGTCTGACCGGTGTGCGATGACGCAGTCCGGAATCTTCGAAGCGGAGGACACGCGTCGGGATCGCATGGCTCGCGTCGAGGCTACGCAAGGTGCGGTCGCCGGGCATCCGTCCGATGGAGAAGACATGAAGACTTCCAAATCCACCCTTGAGGGGCTTGTATCCCTAGTTATTAAAAAAGGGCATTTTAGAATTTCGGTTGCCTCCATATAACCCAAGAGGTGAGAGGATGGCAGCCAAGCCTTGGAACCCTAGTTCATTTGCTTTCCTATTTTCCCTTCCTATTTTCTTAGGATTTCCATAGGACTAGCTTGAGAGCTTCGTGGTGAGATCTTGCTGAGAGGGTTGGTTGATCGGGTGGCAAGCTAGACCTTGTATGAACCTTTGTGGCTTGTATAGATGATTCGGCGTGGTTCCTCAAGGTTTGGATGTGTTGTTCCCGGTTGTTCGTGGTGATTTTCGAAGCCTTCTCTTGGTGATTTCTTTGGGTTGTTTTCGGGACCTTTCTCTGGGGATTTGATGGGGGAAATTTGTGGGAACCCTTCGTGGTTCTTTGGGCTGTGATTCCCCTCCCAAATCCGTGAGTAAAGGGGCTCGATGTTGGGGTTTTCTGGGTTCTAGGGTTTGAGGTGTTCTTGTCGGGATTTCTTCGATTCCTCCTTTTTTGGACGAGTTTTGGTGGGATTAAACTTGGCTATGGACTCCTCATGAGGTGTTCCTAATATCCCCAAAGTCTTGTTCAAGTCCGTGGAGCGATTCGGGAGATCGAGGTTTGGATTTGAGGGAGTTGACCCGCGGGTGCTGTTCATCCCGAGCTGCCCAGGCTACACCGGTCTGACCAGTGCTCTTGACCGGTCTGACCGGTGCAACCCTTGGTGGGTTTTTGCTCGAGTGAACGTCTGGGTGTGTTCGTTGTTGTCCTGTTTTGCTGCTGTTTCGAGTTTGGGTCAGTTTGGTGGTCGGTTGGCCTGTTTGGTGCTTTTGGGGCTTTCAGACTGTGACCGGTCTAACCGGTGTGTCTCACCGGTCTAACCGGTGTGGAGCCACTTAGTGAAAGTTGCCCAGTTTCACCAGCAGGGACCGGTCTGACTGGTGGTGCTCACCGGTCTGACCGGTGTTGGTCTGTAGACTCGAGGTTTGGTGTTCCGCTGCGTTCTCGGGTCGGAAGGGTGTGTGTGTTGGTTCCTAGGTCCAGTGGCACTCTAGTGGCTACGTGGGCTTGGCCAACTTGGGTAGTGAGTCGGAGACGTGTATTGGAAGCTGTGTCCATCTTGTTGGAGTTTCCATCTCCTTCGAGAAGAATTTTTATCGGCTCCCATTCACTCCCCCCTCTCTGGTTCGCCGTATCGGTGCTTCAAGTGGTATCAGAGCCGGTTCGGGTCTTTATTGACTCTAACCAGTCTAAGATCCAAGGATGGCGTACCATGAACAGGGTTCGGTTCCTCCACACTTCGATGGAAAGAACTACAAGATGTGGAGTAAGCGGATGGGTGCGTTCCTCCGCAGAAAGGGTCAGATCCTTTGGGATGTCACGGTGGACACAGGCTATGTCCAGCCGATGGACTTCCTCGCTCCAGGATCGAGGGATAGGTTCGACGCCAACAACAAGGTGGTCGACTACTTGTTTCGTGCTTTGTGTCAGCCTGAGTTCGATCAGGTGCACACCGAGCACTTGGCTTGTAGAATTTGGACGGTGCTGAAGGAGGCTCATGTTGGGAATGCCCAGGTTCAGGCACGGATGTATGCGACCTACCAGAGAGAGTACGAGAACTTCACTCATCTTCCCAGTGAGTCCATCGATGCCTTGTTTCAGAGGTTCACGGTGGTTGTGAACAACATGAGGGCCAATGTGGACGTGCTCCCGTACGATGATCATGATAGAGCCGTCAAGCTCTTACACTCTTTGGATCGTACGATTTAGGGCGGAAAGTTCGAGGCCATTGTGGAGACAGATAAGTATGACACTCTGACGGTGAACGAGCTGTTCTCGAAGCTCAAGTCGGCTGAGGTGGATAGGGGCATGACTGCCAAGCTCGAGGGTCCGACTGATTCCCATAGTCTTGCCCTCGTTGGTGGTTCGAAAGGAAAGGCTAACACTAACCCATCCACCAGAATGTTCTCTTTGTCCTCTTTGATGTCTATGCCAGATGAGGAGTTCGACGTGCTTGGAGAGGACGAGCTGGCGCTCCTGACGAGGCGGTTCGAGAGGCTGCACAAGAACCGAGTGAACATGAGGAGGAACACGAGGACATGCTTCAAGTGCGGCAAGGCTGGACACTATTTCGCCGAGTGTCCGAAGGTGAACAACCACGACAAGCACAAGTTCATGGACAAGAGGAAGAAGTACAAGAAGAAGGATCATGAACATGAGAAGAAGGCTTGGTCTCGAGAGAAGATGAAGAGATCAAGCGACATCGAGTCCGATTCCGAGGACACGTCTTCAAGCTCAAGTGATGAAGACGAAGAGGATGACAAGAAGAAGAAGAAGAAGAAGAAGAAGAAGAAGAAGAAGAAGAAGAAGAAGAAGAAGAAGAAGAAGAAGAAGAAGAAGAAGAAGAACCTCGGCAAGTATCTCAACGGCCTTTGTGTGACGGGCCTAAGCCTCAAGGATGACTTCTGCGGCATGGCTTGCAGTTCGAGCAGCAAGAGAAGCCAGAAGGACGCATCGGACTTGGATTCCGAGGATGAGGTATGTGATGAGCTCTCTTCTTTGCGCAAGGAGAATGAGGAGTTGGTTGACTTGCTTGATAATCACGATCACATGCTTAGAGAGGCTAAGAAGCTTAGGAAGGAGCTTAGATCTTTGCTCGAGGACGCTAGGACTAGAGTGGCTGAGCTAGAAACACAGGTGCTTGATAGCAAGCTTGAAATTGATTCTCTTAAGGCTAGCCCCATTGTTTCCGATGAGAATGATTGTGCTGATTGCTCTGCTTTTCTAGCTGACTTGACTGATCTTAGGGAGAAGTATGCCTCGAAGTGTGAGGAACGCAATGTGCTTAGGGTTGAGTTGGCTGAGCTGCAATCTAGACCCACTTTGCTTGGCACTTGCACTTCTTGCCCTAGTTTGCATGAGAAAATTGTTGAGCTTCGTTCACGCATTGTTTCGCTTGAGGCTGATTTGAAAGTGCCTATTCCTACTTCTTGTTCTACAAGTGAGTTGCATGCTATGAAGAATTTGGATCTTGCAAAATGTGTTGGTCGCTTGCAAGATGAGAATGATAAGTTGCGTGAAGCGCTGAGTTGGTTGTCGAGTCAAGAACCTCAGCTTGGTATGATGATTGCTAGCTGTAAGCGCTTTGATGGTTGGGCTTTGGGATTGGATAAGGTTGGTGAGGGCAGTGGTGAGAGAGAAAGGAAATTTGGGAATGTTTCAGTTCCACCACAACCCACACCCAAAGACAAGTTTGCATCCAAGCCAAACCAACCAAGAGAAAAACCGAGTGAGAAGGCAAGTGAAAAGCCTAGTGAGAAACCAAGTGAGAAGCCTTGTGAATAGCCTCACCCCAAGCCTAGGCCCAGATCAAACCGTTTCCATTGTGAGTTTTGTGGAAAGGATGGTCACAAGAGAGTGTTTTGCTTCAAGAAGAAGCGTGAGGAGAGAATGGCGAAGGAGTGGGCTAACAAGGACAACTACCACCCTTCCGATGGTGTACTTGAGCCTCGTGTGTAGTTGCCCAGGACCAAGGCGAGTGTGAGGACAGTTCGGGTTTGGGGAGAGCGAAAGACTGTTGGAGGTGCTGCTGCCCAGGCTACACCGGTCAGACCGGTGAGAGGCACTGGTCAGACCGGTGCAGGCCTGGACAGGCAGCAGTTTGGGTTTCGTGCTCGTACAGATGGTAAGTTTGGTTCAGGAGGTCGTGGTTCTGGTGGTTCATCTGGAAAGTTTGCAGGAGGTCAGTTTGCTAGGCATTCTCCTCCTCGTGCTCAATACGGGGATGGGAGGATCCGTAGTTTTGAGAAGGAGAGGAGGGACAGTCCACTGGTTTTCTTTCATGGTTTTGGTCCTCCTCCAGGTAGAGAGGTTTGGTTACTTCATGGTGGTTACCGTGGTGGTGTTTGTGGAGGTAGCTTTGGTAGGAAAGATGGTTTGGTTTGTGCTAACCCCACTTTCGAGCAAATGGCTAGGCACTGGTTTTACACTTTTGGAACTAACCACAGTGTTGAGTCATTTGCTCACTCTCGCTCTTCGTTTTGAGTTGCAGGTGGATGGCCCGGAGAACATTTGGTTGATATCGAGGGTAGTTCTTCGGCTTCATATCTCGGTGGTGACATGTAGGTGCATCACTTTCGGGGATGGTGGACAAGGATGAGTGAATTGTGGAGAAATAATAAAGGTAAGTGTACTTGTGACCTTCGAGTGTGTGGCCTTTGTCAACACCAAAATTAGGTAAGGAGTCTGACTTGTGGGTCCAACTCGGTGAGAAATCCGTCCGGCGGAAGGAAGGTTTCTTCAGATGCATTCGGCAGAAAAATCCGCGGTCGGCTATCTGCTTTCGTTCGGCAAGGAAGCTGTTGAGCTGATTTTGCGAGATTATATGGTGACGTGGCCCGAGCAGGAAGAACGAATGGATGGATAAGCGATCAAGCTTAGAGATAAATTAGGTATCAAATCTATTCGAGGTCGTGCTTGGCAGGGTATAAATATGAACCCTGAATGTATGTAACATATACGTAATCATTCTCAATACAAACCGGCTTTACGCCAAACCCTAGAGTCCATTTGTCGTGTCGTCGAGTTCTTCGAGAGGGTTCATCGATCCGTCGACCTCCGTGAGTACCGGCAACCTTGTATAATATCTAGTATCATGCGGTGGATTTAGATCTGATGCAAGTAGTCTTGTTACCGTGCTTAGTGTCATGCGGTAGATTCAAGCTTGGTTCAAGAAGGTTTCTTGTTAGGTCATGAGCCATGCGGTAGGCTAAGATCTAGCTTGAAGCTAGTTATCGGCTCTATTGAATTTTGGCAAGATTCAATAGATTCATTAAGTTACCCCGTGTTGCTTTGAGTTTTTGCTTTATGTTTAAATTCATGTAACACCTTCTTGCCCAATCTAGATGGGTTTGGATCGGCTTTATCCCTTTTGATGATCCTTATGCGAGTCGAGTTGGTGCCTTTGGTTAATTTAACACGTGGATCACGTGCTCTTTGATAGCCGAAACCGAATCGATCTAGGTTGTCACATGTTGCGGGTTCAAGCTTGCCAAAGCTTGTATAAATCTTGAAAGAACTGGGTATCACGCGGTAGATGCAGGTTTTTGGGTTGTTTTGGAGCTAGTCATCCGGTGGATTAGATTTCAAATCAATCTGATAGATTTATCTTGCTTGGTAATGTTCGTTCCTTCTTCATGGACCCCGAATCGGCTGTTCAGCCGTGTTCGGTTATGTTCGGTTTCCATATTTAGATCGTATCATGCGGTGGATAGATCTATTTGTGGAAGGTGGCACGATCCCAAGCA
The DNA here is from genome assembly GCA_947561735.1 of Cenchrus americanus. NCBI lineage: Eukaryota > Viridiplantae > Streptophyta > Magnoliopsida > Poales > Poaceae > Cenchrus > Cenchrus americanus. The sequence goes on from OX387242.1 coordinate 200,021,035, forward strand.
AGTTGTATCATGCGGTGGATAGATTCGCTTGGTGTCGTACCCGACAGGTTTTAAAGTACCTAGACATGCGGTAGACTAGTGCTTTGGACCTATGCGTGCTTGTTTATTACATATTTATGCTCGCACTTTTACTTCATTTATTATTTAATGTTGATCACTACGGGGATCGGTCACGGTCTTGCGCACGTGCATCTTTGTCCAGACAAAGACCGATTCGTCGTCATGCTTACGTCATCTATTCGGCTATGTTACTTTTTCTTTCTAATGCTCCCGAATAGTTTTCAGTTTGCTGGCAGATAGCTTTCTATAGCTATATGTCATCTCATTTGGCTCTATAGCCGTAAATATGGAACTTTTTGGTACCACCCGGCAAGTTCCAAGCTTTGGAATTTAACTACTTTGTCTTTTGTTAATTTTCAGGGAAAATTGACTGGCACGTCTTGTGATCTCTTCACGTGTGAAGCCAGCTTGTTTGGCTTGCTGTGTGCTTGGCGCTAGGTGCAGATTTTGCGTCAACACACTTTTTGGCACGCCCAGTGGGACCACAGCGGAAAATCAAGATGCCTGACGTCGGGGATATCATGGATGTCAACGTCGAAGACCTCTCTCCGGAACAGCGGCAACAGCTGCAGGATGCCGTGGATCAATTCCAACAGAAGTGTTTGCTATCATTCAAGAAGAACAGGAGCGGCGTCCCATACTTGAAAAATGAGATGCCCAGGGTGTTGTTGCCAGGGGAGAGTGACGCTACAACCCAGCAGGAGAGGGAGGAATGCATGCAAGCGTTCCGAGATACCACGGACCACGTCTTAAGCAGGCACCATAGAGCTTTCCTGGGTGCGTTCAAACAAATGATGGTGGCTGTCTTCGGTCCAGGCATGGAGCAGGTGTTCAATAAAACACCCATTCAAGGAGGCACCGTGGAAATGAGCGAGTCCAGTTCTCAACCGCCATTGCAGAGCCAGCCAGCCCAGCCTCCTCCGCAGAGCGCTGGGAGCCAAACTTTCCAGCCTCCTCCACAAGGCGCTCGGGGTCAGCCAGTTCAGCCCCCACTGCAGGCCACAGGAGGGCGACCAGTCCAGCCCCGCCACCGCGGGCGGTGCGGGACAACACCGTGCAACGGCCCGAACCCGTACCAGCCCACGTACGGGGAGCTGGCATTCGGCTCGCCTGGAGCCCCACTTGCTTCCGGCTACAGGATTGCTCCAGCTCGCAACAGCCTGCAGAGGAATTTATACGACGAAGGCTACCACGAGGTGGGGAACTACGGAGCCATCGATGCTCTCCCGAATCCGGGTTACGGACCAGCTACGGGCACGCAGGAGGATGATATCCTGGCGCAGAAGATGGCCGACTTGATGCAGAATCAATTCGGCCTCAAACAAAAAATGCAAGGACCTGCCTACACGCCTCCGTTCCCAGAGTGGTATTATAACGTGATCCTGCCACCAAGAGTAAAGCCTTCGACGGAATTCACAAAGTTCTCCGGGCAGGATGACACGAGCACGACGGAGCATATTGCCTGCTACCTGATGCAGCTTGGGGAGTGCTCATATGAAGAGGCGTTCAGGGTCAGATACTTCCCCATGTCACTGACGGGCGCGGCGTTCCAATGGTTTTCATCTTTTCCCCCTCAATCAGTTAGCACATGGAAAGAGATGGAACGGAGATTCCACGCCCACTATTTCAGCGGCAGCACGGAAAAGAAGCTGATTGACCTCGCTACCCTGAAGCGGAGACACAGTGAGACGCCCTTGGAGTTCCTCAGGAGGTTCAGGGAAATCAAGGGCATGCGTTTTTCGCTTAATCTGCCAGATGACCAGTTTGCCGACATGGCTGTTGCCGGAATGCTGCCGGTCATGCGTGAAAAGCTGTTCGGCATGGAATTCGATAACCTGGGTCAGCTATCCCAAAAGCTGTCGCTGATGAGCAACCAAGCCTACGGTTTTAAGAAAGACACCAGGTTCAGCAAACAGCACGACGTGGCGGATATCTACAATCAGTTCCTGGACAAAGCCGACCAAATGGAGGACTCTGGTGATGACCAGGATGTGGCTGCAGCCGAAATCATGTGGGGGAAAGAACCATTGACCATGAATCAACGCTGGGTCAAACAGACCAAAGGCACCTACAATTTCGACATCACTAAAGCTGATAAGCTGTTTGAGCTCATAGTGAAGGAAGGCCGAATCAGATTGCCTGAAGGGCATTCCATGCTTCGGCCCGATGGAGTAAAGGAGAAACGTTACTGTGGCTTCCATGACAGGAACTCGCACTCCATCAACAACTGCAGGGTCTTCAGGATGAGGATCCAGAAAGCTATCCAGGAGGGACACCTCAAGTTCGATAACAAGATGAAACTGGACGGCAACCCTTTTCCTCAGAACATGATAAACTTTTCGGTCAACATGGCGACAGCCGAGGAGAAGGTCAAGGTCAAGGTCTTGACTTCAGCCAGGGCAAGGCAGGATGGAGCAGTGGACCCAGAACGTCAGGTGACCTTGGAGCAAGTGCATGGTGAAGCCCCCCGCGTTCTCAAGAGCCATGTCGAAATCGGGGAATCGTCCAGGGCCAAACCCAAGGTGACCACGCGCATCCTCCTCAATAAGTGGCAGTGCCAGCTGGAGAAAGAGCGCTACCAGAAACGAAAGCACGAGGAGAGGCGCAGGGCCGAGGAGGAAGCACGCAGGAGAGATCTAGAGCAATATACGCGCGAGCAGGAGCGCGCGCACTGGGGCTGTGCATTCTTCAGGCACTGCTGGAACGAAGGGTTGAAGCTACCCACGCTGAGAAACTGCCCTGAATGCAGTGATAGGTATTTTGAGTATAGGCAGGAGACTGCCAATTGCCGATCCGTCCATGAAAGAATTGGAAGGATACATCCTAGCGAGGATCGACGCCAAAAAATTGAAATCATTGATCATCCCAAGAAGAGACAAGCTGATTTGAGGTGGGCTGATCAAGAGGAAGACGAGGACGAGTACATCAAAGGGGCAATGGTGCCCTCCTGGCCTAAGAAAGAGTCAGAAAAGGAGGGTTCAACGCTTGAGGAACCGCGAGCTGAGGCAGGCAGGGATCCAGACAAGACAGGTGTGGCGTCCAAAGGATAAACCTGAAGGGTAAAACCGTTCGGCTCCAGCGTGCATGGTATATTTTCTTCCGAATGAATTTATGGCTCCTGCTAATCAGGTTGTGCAGGAAGAGGCGTCCCTGGACGATGAGCAGATTGAGGGACTGATGGCGGAGCTGGTGCTAGCCAAGCAAGCCGTCTTCGACAAACCGGCCAAAAATTTACACATGAGGCCGCTATACTTGAAGGGATATGTCAATGGCAAGCCATTGACCAAGATGTTTGTCGACAGTGGAGCGGCGGTCAATGTAATGTCGTACACCACTTTCAGAAAACTTGGCATGGGCCCTGGCGATCTGACACCTACAAGCATAATACTGAATGATTTCGCCAGGAATCCTTCAGACACCAAGGGATGCGCCCACGTGGATCTGATGATCGGGTCCAAAACACTGCTCACAACCTTCTTTGTTATCGAAGGTAAAGGAGCCTACAGCCTACTGCTTGGACGGGACTGGATTCACACCAACTGCTGCGTCCCATCTACCATGCATCAGCCGGCTCATCCAATGGGTAGATGATGATATTGAGGTGGTCCAAGCAGATGACTCCGTGAGCGTTGCAAATATGGAACCAGCTTTCTGGGAGTATCAAGGCATTGATTGTTTCTCAGGGAAAGACTAGGGAGAAGGTCCTGTTGAGCCTGTCAGCAGCGATCAACAGCCGATTCAAGCAGTCGGCTCTTATAGCAATTTTTAATGGATAACCCCGTCGATGGTACTGACGGCAAATTGGGGCAAGGATTCATGTCGGCCGATAAATTAGAGGAAGTTGACATTGGAAGCGGTGACAAACCAAGGCCGACATTCATCAGCACAAACTTGCAATCAGACTTCGGGGAGGAGTTAATCAAGTTGCTTAAGGAATACAAAGATTGCTTCGCCTGGGATTATTCGGAGATGCCTGGACTGGACCGTTCCATTGCTGAGCATCGGTTGCTAATCAAATCTGGTTTCAAACCATATAAGCAACCACCCTGGAAAATCTACGAGGATGAGGTATTGGCCGATGTGAAGAAAGAAGTTGAAAGATTACTTGATGCAAACTTCGTTCGGCCACGCAGATAGGCGGAGTGGATCTCTAATATTGTCCCTGTCTACAAGAAAAATGGAAAGATAAGGGTCTGCATAGATTTTAGGGATTTGAACAGAGCTACTCCGATGGATGGTTATCCCATGCCTGTTGCCGATTTGTTGGTTGACGCCGCTGCTGGGCACAAAGTTATCAGTTTCATGGATGGTAATGCGGGATACAACCAAATTTTTATGGCAATAGAAGATATATCAAAGACGGCGTTCAGGTGTCCTGGTCATATAGGCCTGTTTGAATGGATAGTCATGACATTTGGGTTGAAAAATGCCGGTGCAACTTATCAGCGAGCCATGAATTACATCTTTCACGAGTTGATCGGCAAAGTTGTTGAAATTTACATCGATGATGTCGTGATCAAGTCCCTAAGTCATGACACACATTTGGAGGGCGTGAAGAGAACCTTGGAATGCACCCGAAAGCATGGTTTGAAGATGAATCCAAACAAATGCGCTTTTGGGGTATCAGCTGGAGAGTTCTTGGGGTTCTTAGTCCACGAAGGAGGGATTGAAGTTGGCAAGAAAAGCATGAAGGCCATTGATGAAGTTGTCCCTCCAACTAATCTCAAGGAATTGCAATCACTGCTCGGCAAAATTAATTTTGTAAGGAGATTCATCTCAAATCTGTCACAGGAGGTTTTGCCGTTTTCTCCATTGCTGAAGCTCAAAAAAGATCAGAAATTCACATGGGGCGACGAACAACAAAAGGCTTTTGACGAGATCAAGCAATACATGAAGGAGCCACCAGTACTGGTCCCTCCTCAGTTGGATAAGCCTTTCAAGTTGTACGTGGCGGCCGATACCCAAACCATTGGATCGGCCCTTATTCAAGAATTCGAAGGAAAGGAGAGGGTGGTAGCGTATCTTAGCCGAAAATTACTTGATCCCGAGACTAGGTATTCGGCTGCAGAGAAGCTGTGCCTATGCGTGTACTACTCGTGTACAAAGTTTCGGCACTACTTGTTGAATGCCGAATGCGTTGTATACTCCAAGTTTGATGTAATAAAACATATGTTATCTATGCCAATTTTGAATGGCAGGATTGGCAAGTGGATCTTGGTTCTATCGGAGTTTGAATTGAAGTTCGAATCGGCAAAAGCTATTAAAGGTCAGATCATTGCTGATTTTATAACTGAACATCGTGATCCATCAATTGATTTGCTTGAAATTACTCCTTGGGCTTTGTTTTTTGATGGATCATCGTGTGGCAAAGGTGGAGGAGTAGGGATTTTATTAATTTCACCCAGAGGTGAAATGTTTGAATTTGCCATCCCTATAAAGCCCACTGTTACAAACAATCAGGCTGAGTACGAGGCATTGCTTCGGGGGCTTCAATATTTGAGAGAAGCCGGGGCTGTTTCGGTTGAGGTTTATGGAGATTCAGAGTTAGTGATCAAGCAATTGAACGGCCAATACGAATGTAAAAGTGAAGCGCTGAGGAGTTACTACGAAGAATGCAGGGAAATCTTGAAGAGCTTTCCGTTGGTGACTCTACAGCATATTCCTAGGGAATATAACGAAGAAGCAAACAGGTTGGCTTAGAGCGCCTCTGGTTACAAAGAGAGTCAAGAAGCGTTTGCTGCAGACATATGTGCACTAGGAACGGATCTTGCGGAGGATGATTGGAGAAAAGAGGTCGTTGACTATTTGAAAGATCCATCCCGAAAGGTCTCTAGGAAGGTCAGGTACAAGGCCATAAAATTCGTTCTTCTGGATGATAATTTGTTTTACAAATCATTAGATGGGGTATTGTTAGGATGCCTGGGTCCAGAGGAAGCTAAAAGGATGATGAGTGAAGTGCATGATGGGATATGTGGAGCACACCAATCGGCCTACCGCATGAAATGGGTTATCAGGCAAGCTGGGTGCTTTTGGCCGACGATATTGGAGGACTGCTTTGAGTATTACAAGGGATGTCAAGACTGCCAGAGGTTTGGAAATATTCAAAGGGTTCCTGCATCAGCATTAAATCCCATTATCAAGCCATGGCCATTCAGGGGCTGGGGTATAGACCTGATTGGCCAGATTAATCCACCATCCAGCAAGGGGCATAAGTTTGTGCTTTTGGCTACAGACTATTTTACTAAATGGGTTGAGGCGATTCCACTAAAGAAGGTGACGTCGGAAAACATAGTTGAATTTGTTAAGGAACACATCATCTATCGGTTTGGAATCCCTCAAACGATCACAACTGATCAAGGAGCCTAGTTCGTGTCCTTGGAATTCAGAGAATTTGCCGAAAGCATGGGAATCAAGTTGTTTAACTCTTCTCCTTATTATGCCCAAGCTAATGGTCAGGCAGAGGCTTCTTATAAGATCATGATCAAGCTGATACAAAATAAGATCGACCAGAAGCCAAGGAGGTGGCATTCGGTACTCAGTGAAGCACTATGGGCTTACCGAATGGCCCCTCATGGAGCTACAAAAACATCTCCTTATGAATTGGTTTATGGACACCATGCGGTTTTGCCCTGGGAAGTGCAATCAGATTATAGGAAGTGGTTTTGCAGAAGGATTTGAGCTCCAAAGATTACAGTGGCTTAATGATGGATGAGCTAGAGGATTTGCACATGATCCGTCTTAGGGCCCTAGAAAACATCGAAAAGAACAAGCTGCGGGTTGCCAAGTATTATAACAAGAAAGTAAAAGTGAGGCAATTTGCAGAAGGTGATCTGGTTTGGAAAGCGTTACTGCCGATTGGAACCAAATACAGTGAATTCGGCAAATGGTCCCCTAACTGGGAAGGACCCTTTCGCGTGGTTAGATGCGTCCCTGGTAATGCATACATGTTGAAAACTTTACTAGGAGAAGAATTTTCCGCTGCACTAAATGGGAGATATTTGAAGAAATATTATCCTAGTATTGAAATCGATCGGTGATCACCAGCAGTGGGATTACATGCATCTGATACAGGAATAGCCGGTGCTCAAGAACGAGGCCGCCTTTAGAACAAAAATTCACAAACAGAAGGAACGGCCAGTGCCTAGATGCATTGCCCTTAGCACAAAACTACATTACAACTGCTTTGCAGGTTTACATCCAACAATCCTGGTGATCAGGACTCCGAGGAGGCGGGAAGCAGAAGGCCTGGAGGAAGAAGCGAAAGTATGATTCAATCTTTTCTTTGCTTCTTCGGCTGCTCCCTCTTCAGTTGCTCCAGGACCACCGTGACGGCAACTTGAAATGCATGGGGGTGATTATGATTCGCTGCCTCCACCAAGCTGTCCCAAGCCGCTTTCAGGTTGTTGTACCTATCAGAGACATCTGAGACGGAGGAGTGGTTATTAGGGGCAAAAATCCAGATGTGAATGCGAAGTCAAGAAGGAGTCAGAAACATTTACCTCCCACTAATGCCTCCAAAGCCATGCGACGCTCGCGCTCGGCCTGGCAATGAGCGGTGATGTCCCTAAGGTCATGCTCCAAGTGCCGAAGGCGGCGGCGCAGTTGATGGCTAGTTCTATGTTCAGGCGTGGCATCCTCTGCTTCAAGGGAAGAATTAGAGGAGATGTACTCAGGCATGTCTTCGGTCCCGATGATTTCTTCAGGAAGCAGATCAAGGCTGAAAGAGGAAAGGTAGAGAGGAGGTAAAGCGCGAGATCATATGAGAAAACAAGGAGTAAATCAAGGGAAAACTCACTCTCGAACCGTGCGTTTCTTCGGAGTGCTGCTCTCCTGGGGTTGCTTGCCTTTGTCCATGGCCTTGGGGTTTTTTCCTCTGAGGACAGGGGAGGAAATGAGAAGTGATGGATGAGTGTGCGAGTGGATTTGCAGGGCATCTCAGCAGACTATTTTATTGACCGGGGGAGTGCATTGGGAGTGATGACTGGCCAGCGTGCACTATTGAAATACCAAGCGGCAGGGTTTTCTTCCCGAATGCGAAGGGTTTTTGTTTGAACAGTACTTACGGACTGCCGATTCGAGGATCTTCTGCGGATTTTGCGCCAAGGGGCGTCTGTTTTCGCGTGTTCGGCTCAAGCAAGTTCCCGAATACGTTTAAGAAAAAACAAGATTCACGGATGCACACATGGAAAAAATCATCGCAGTGCAAGCACAGAAATCAAAAGTTCTTTATTTATTGCCGATATCAAACATCCCTAATACAATCTAGTCAAAGAGCCTATTCAACACGGATTGGGGACGAGTGAGTTCGGCAATGGCGTCGCCGTGGCCATCGAGGCGCTCCAAGATGATCTCGATCTCCTCGATGTCTTCTGGTGCGCCGCCTCGGAAGCCGCGCGGCCTGATGGAGTAGTCGACATCAGTGTGCGTCGCCATGGCGGCCAGGCCCAAAGTGGTACCCAGGCGGATGCCATGGGTGGCCACTTCGTCCACGTGGTGCTCCACCGCAGCAAGGCGCTCCGCCGGCGTATCTCCGCGGGCGTTCACCTTGTCAGCCAATTGCTCCACCGGCATCTTTAGCTGGTTGAGCTCGGCGTCACGGGCTGCAAAGTGCAAGAAAAAGGTGATTAGCATCAAAAGCCAGATTGGATCAAAGAGCGGTTTCGGAGCCGTACCGTCAATGGTCTCTAGCAGCTGCTTGCGCTGGTCTTCCCACTCCAATTTGGCTATGCCAGCCTTTTTGGAGACATCTTCCAGCTCGCGCTGGGCCACCTCCAGCTCCGCCTTGAAGTGGAGGGCGTCGAGCTCCCCGTAGGGCACGGGGGAGTAATGGTCGGACTCCGAGGAGTCGTCCCGAGAGGGCCGATCGGCGGTGCAGAGGATGGATTCCATTGAATCAACCTGAAACGAGGATGATCGTCAAAAACAAAAGGGGATCAAAGATGAATCGTAGAAGAAGAATTGACAATCATTGCCTCTGGCGCGCACTGGCGCGGCTCCCCTCCGCCTCATCAGCGGCGCGGCGCCGGTTGTTGCTGCTCGCCATGCTTCTGGGATTTGCGCTGGTTGGAAAAAGAAGACTTGAGATTGGCGAAGATTGGAGAGCTAAAGGCTTGGTGGAGAGCTGGGGGCACCTACGGTTTTCATTTATAGGCCTGGCAAGACAGATCGTGGCCTCAGGTCGTGGCTCTGGATCGTGGCGCATATCCCAAGAAAATTGGAAGGTGGAGAGGTTTCCTTGACCAATCCGCCGTCGGGTCGTTTGGAGTTCAAGGTTGAGTCATATTCGGTTGATTGGCTCGGCTGAAGGGAGTCAAAGTACCGTTCGGGTATTGGCACTTCTTTACCGAATGGGTCGTTCAGCGTTGCAGTTAAGGACGTGCAGAGGAAAAGAGAAATAAAATTGCAAGATCAAATGTTACAAGAGCGACCAGTTCGGTTACACATCAATCGAAACATCTAGATGTTCAAATATTTCGCAATTACATTGCAGGCATTCGATGTTGCTTGGTGAAAATTCTCCATCTGTTCTTGATAATCCTTCTGGGCGTCGGACAGGATGGTGAGTGCTGCATTGCATTAATTCACCTCAGCTATGGCCGATGTTGCTTCCTCTTGGGTCTTTTCTATCAATCCAGGGAGCTCGGCTATTTTCTTGTCATTGGCCTCTATTTCAGCTGACAGACTTCTCAGTTCTGCCTCCAATACGGCTTTTCTGGCAATCTTCAATTCACAAGCAGCTTGCAGATTGGCCAATGTATCTTTGTGACTCTCAGTCTGAGATTGTGCTCCCTTCACGGCTTGTTTGGCTTTGGCCCTCTTCTGTTCAACAGCTGGGCTAGAAGACACCTTTCTCAGAGCTCGTCTTATGGGCACGTAATGAATTTCCAGACCGGAGATGGATTCAAGTGAGGCATTGATGTTCTCAGGGAGTTCTCGGCTGATGGGTTCAAGCATTTCTTCAAAGTGATCAAGATCTTTGAACTGATCTCGCGCATCTCTTTGCAGCCAGGCAAAAATCTCCTTGAGCTTTTCTTGCACTTCCTCTGACAAGGTTTGTGGTACCCTTTCCCTCGTCTCGGCAATTGGATTGTTCATCATTGGTGGGATTGATGGTGACTGAGCCTGAAAGAGTAACATTGCCGAGTCAGGGGTATCGGGAACTAAAAGATAGCAGGGTCAAATGCAAACAAGTACCTCATGTCTGATTTCCTGAACTGGGGCAGGATTTTGTTCACGGGCAGCCCCTGGAATCACTGGTGAAGGAGATGTTCCAGGCAAAGCTGAAGCTTCTGTGTGAGAGGGCGCTGATGCAGTTTCTGGCAACTCAGGAGCTTCTGGCTGAAGAGGGAATGGGTTCACCTCTGCTAAGGTTGATGTTTTTGCCTGGCCAATGGGTGATTGATCCCTTGGGGGACTTGATGGCTCCGGTTGGATTGGAAAATCTACCTCTGGAGAGGTTGGTGTTTCTGTCTGAGCAGGAGGTGATTGGGTCCCTGATGAAGATGAGATCTCCACGTGGACAGATTGCTCAGCCCTGGGTGGACTTGCTTGGTGAGATATTGGGACATCCACAAGTTGATCCACCATTGCTTCCTCTGAAAATACCAGATCGAGGATGAGTGCCAGTGTTGATCCTTAAGGGAGAAGAGTGGTAAAAGTCATACCAGTGGATGGAGCATTGGCAGGTTCTGAAGCTGAGGATTGCTGAGTTCTAGTCTGAAATTGCACAAGATGTAATTTATCAGAAAAGAGTAATCCTGTGATCAGGGAAAAAGAAATTTTACCTCAATAAGAACTTTCTTAATGGTCCTTCTCCTCTTAACATTTGGAGGTACAATCAGAGACAAACCTTGCCTCCTGTCAGCAGTAATGCTGGACAGAGTTGGATCTGTTGTGGCATACCTAGCCATTAACTGAGCCAGGGTTGGTGATCTGAATCCCAATGCTGAGATTGGTCCTACTGCATTGTAAGCAATCTCCTTGGCCAGAGGGGAAGGCATTGTGTTCTGTGGGCAAAACAAATAAAATCAGGATCATGGTTGGAGGAGGAAATGACTGATTTAAGGATTAATCATATTACCTCTGAAGTTGGCTGAAAATCAGGCATCAACTCTGTACAGAATAAGTGTACAGGCTCACTGAAAATGTGATCATGGAATTCTTGCCACCAGGAGTTAAAGGTGGGGTGAGCTACTGTTGTAGGCGTAAAGGGCCAGGTGTAAACAGTTGGACTGCACACATACTGAAAGACCCCCGTCGGGTCCGGGTAAGCTCTTTGATTTCCTCTCTGGGCTTGAGGAATTCATGCAGAAACAGTCTCGGGGGCATCTGGCCACATCCAAGTTGCCGAGCTATCATATTGGGCTGATAGTATTCATAAGTACTGTGGTTCAGCCTCCCTCCACTGAATTCAGCTGGCAGAATACATGGGTGGATGATGATATTAAGGATTTCCAGAAATCTTCCATCTTGGCGTCCAGCTTCGAAGGAGAACTCACAGGGGAGAGTTAAATTGTCATAATCCAAATAAGGAAGCCAGAGAGGATTTGGGAAACCTTTGAAGAAGAGCTCGAAGAGCTGGCTGACATTCTGCTTGATGAGAACAGTTGAAGCAGCTTCTCCATAGGTGTGGCATCCTCTGGTGACTTGGGGTTCCCCTTCATGATGATTGGATGAAGGGAAGAGCCGGGTGTTCAGATCAACACCGACAATGCGGTGCATGTGCAGTTGCAGCCACATTTGGACAAACCACCAAGGACCGTTGACACATGCTATCCTCTGGCTGGTGTACATTTGGGTGACAGTTTAATGAAGCATGTGGTACACACTGCCCAGAAGGTATTTCCCAAGAGGAAAGCGATTACCATTGGCTAGGTGTGAAGCCATTGCAATATGATTCAGGGTAGGCTCGTTGGCTTTACCACAGAAGATGAACATGCATAGCCACATGTTCAGGAATGCCCTGTATTCGACTTCACCAAGGGGGTCGTCCTTCATATGGTTCAGTATATCATTTTTGTATCCGCTCCCTGGTTTCACCCCTGTTTGTCTTGTGGAACCTTTGAAATCCCAGGGACGAACAGATCCTGTAATTTCAAGGTCGGTAATCATGTACACATCGGCCAGAGTTGGGGACATTGGGCCGTGACCAAAAAGGAAGGCGTTGACGCCATTTGACCCGAAATGGCAAGCTGCTATCAAGAGGTCTTTGTTTTTTGGGGGTCTCGGCCAAAGACAACTCCAGGCATTGAGCAATGCGGAGGGTATCCCAGTTTTGAGTCCTGGCACTCTTATCCGCAAGAATTCTCTGGTACCAATTTTTGCAGCTTGCTATTGGGGGCAAGGGCCAGTTCTTGAAAGCATCCTGCCATTGTGAAGGATCGGATGGCGACTAGAGAGGGGGGGAGTGAATAGGAGCCGGTAAAAATTCTTCCCAAAGAACCCGGCCTATGCCCTACTCAAATCCCGGTCACACACAAGCGATGGATCGAATCACGCACCAATCGCCAAGACCACGAGGTTATGGATCAACCTCTAGTCCTAGGAACGATTCCTTGAAGCACACGCGGAAGCACGAAAGAAGGGGGGAAGGAATCGAACCAAGAAGCAAAGCGCTCGGCCCGGGCGGACCGTCCGGCCGGACAGGGCGGACCGTCCGCAAAGGGCCGCGCGGACCGTCCGGCCGGCACCGCGGACCGTCCGCACCCGAGCCCTCGACCGTCCGGCCCGAGCCGCGGACCGTCCGTTAAAGCCAACAGAACCACCAGTGGCACACCACGAACCACGGACCGTCCGCGGGGAGCACGCGGACCGTCCGCCAAGCACCCGCGGACCGTCCGTCCAACACCGCGGACCGTCCGAAACTCCGTCCAACCGAAAACCAAAATCGCGACGGATCGAAACGAAAGACGAGCAAGAACACGAAGAACACGGGACGAACTCTAGCCGCGTGGGCCGTCCGCCTGGTCCTCGCGGACCGTCCGCCAGGTGCGGACAGAGCTGAAAACTGCTCGACCCCGAAAGTCAACACTCCCAATCCATCACTGGATCTCCCTAACGATGGAAGCTGTTGAGACAAGAGTTTGGGGACATGTAAAGTGTCAACCAAGGATGCTATACCCCAAAAATTTCGTCTCCTAACTCCCTAAATCATCGGGAATCGCGGATCCTTTGAACATCACCAAAAGCTAGAGCACCGAACGAAAATCCTTGAATCGAAGTGGTTTCCCGGCGTTTGAGAGCACAAGATCAATCACAAAGATGCACTAGACATCCATCCATGTTTCCCTCAAAGAAATCCGGGGAGAAACCCACTCAAATCCGCGGAATCACACCAAGAACAAAGGCACAAAAAACAAGCACGAAAATAGCACAAAAAGAACTCCGAAAAAAGCAATAAAAGAAATTCGGGAATAGAAAGATTAGCACAAGATTTAGAGGATGAAATCACTATGAATATCTTGTCCAATCGATTACAAGCCACTCCTAGAAATCAAATCTAAGATGGAAAAAAGCTCCAATCAAAGAGCCACTCTCCCCTCTCTCCCTCTCTCCCTCTCTCCCAAAGCACTCCAAAATGAAAGAGTATCGCAGCCTCTAGCCCAAGAGTTGGCTGAAAATTCAGCCCCCTCCTCCTATATATAGGCCCTCCGGAAAAGACCGAAGTGCCCCTACACTAGGAGTACAACACAAGCCCTCACAGGGGCATTTTGGTCAACACATGAAGTTCACCATCGGACGGCCGCGCATCCATCAGGCCTTCACGTCCTCCCGACGCAAGCCCCTCGATCATGCCGCGTGTCGCCCGCCTCGAAGCTTCCCGACGCACCCGGATACCGTCTCCGTCACGTCAGGCCCTCGGGCTCGGTTTTGAGGTCCAAACCGAGAAACCCTCCTCCGATGGTTTTGTGGCCAAACCACCAAACCCCGCGTACACGGCCCGGTCTCACCACGCCAAGCGTCGAGCCCGCCAAGCCTTTCACCTCCGGCGCCCGGACGGTCTACTCAGTCTTGCCTCGTTCCTTGACTTGGCCACCACCGATGCACCGACTCCATGTCCACGACTTCGTCTTGCTCTTCTTGCACCATGCGGCTCGCACTTGATCCCGTCGGCCACCGGGTCCCTCGAACCAAGCCTACTTGTCTCTCCACTCCTCGGAGGCCCCGCAAGGCTAAGACCTTTCGCGCCTGTTCTTCACCTGCACCAACGCAAACCAAGCCGCAACAAACACCTGCAATACTAGGCCAAGAGTCAGTCCACACAACGTTGTCAACCACTCCTCACGAGTGCATTGACAACACACCACATAAACACTAAGGTAAATACACAAAATAAAACACACACAACACAACACAACTCAACACTACACACACAAAGCTTCAAACCATCCGGTCAATCACTCATCACACACGAACCAAGGTACTTCTCAACTTGGTTCCTCACATTGGGGAGGCTTGGTTAGAGCCGCTTTGAAGGGGATCCTTTGGGATTCAGCTGCGATAAATTTGCGAGGATCAGAAGCTCCCACAGGACCGAGGAAGTAGGATCTTGAATTGTCCTCAGTACGGATTAAAAGCTCGGTGGAAAGCTCCTGAGGGAAAGCGGAGAAGAAATTTTAGGTAAAAATTGAAAATCTGAATGCCGAATGCAGCTTATGGTGGAGGAATTTACCTGAACAGTTTGATTTTGAGCCGCCATTGGGGATTTGACCTCAGAAAAAAGGGATCAATGGTTTGGATCTAGATGAAGATTCCGGCGGATTGCGAAGAGAGAGAACGGGTGTTGAACAGATTCGATTAGAAGACGTTGGTGGCTGGAGTCAATTCCGGAATAAAATCACTTTTATCCCGTAATTGAAGGGGCATGTGTTAACACCAAAATTGGTAAGGAGTCTGACTTGTGGGTCCAACTCGGTGAGAAATCCGTCCGGCGGAAGGAAGGTTTCTTCAGATGCATTCGGCAGAAAAATCCGCGGTCGGCTATCTGCTTTCGTTCGGCAAGGAAGCCGTTGAGCTGATTTTGCGGGATTATATGGTGACATGGCCCGAGCAGGAAGGACGAATGGATGGATAAGCGATGAAGCTTAGAGATAAATTAGGTATCAAATCCACTCGAGGTCGTGCTTGGCAGGGTATAAATATGAACCCTGAATGTATGTAACATATACGTAATCATTCTCAATACAAACCGGCTTTACGCCAAACCCTAGAGTCCATTTGTCGTGTCGTCGAGTTCTTCGAGAGGGTTCATCGATCCGTTGACCTCCGTGAGTACCGGCAACCTTGTATCATATCTAGTATCATGCGGTGGATTTAGATCTGATGCAAGTAGTCTTGTTACCATGCTTAGTGTCATGCGGTAGATTCAAGCTTGGTTCAAGAAGGTTTCTTGTTAGGTCATGAGCCATGCGGTAGGCTAAGATCTAGCTTGAAGCTAGTTATCGGCTCTATTGAATTTTGGCAAGATTCAATAGATTCATTAAGTTACCCCGTGTTGCTTTGAGTTTTTGCTTTATGTTTAAATTCATGTAACACCTTCTTGCCCAATCTAGATGGGTTTGGATCGGCTTTATCCCTTTTGATGATCCTTATGCGAGTCGAGTTGGTGCCTTTGGTTAATTTAACACGTGGATCACGTGCTCTTTGATAGCCGAAACCGAATCGATCTAGGTTGTCACATGTTGCGGGTTCAAGCTTGCCAAAGCTTGTATAGATCTTGAAAGAACTGGGTATCACACGGTAGATGCAGGTTTTTGGGTTGTTTTGGAGCTAGTCATCCGGTGGATTAGATTTCAAATCAATCTGATAGATTTATCTTGCTTGGTAATGTTCATTCCTTCTTCATGGACCCCGAATCGGCTGTTCAGCCGTGTTCGGTTATGTTCTTCACGAGTAAAACACGTGTATAATTCATGCTTTAAATATTGTACACTTTCAGCTTTCCATATTTAGATCGTATCATGCGGTGGATAGATCTATTTGTGGAAGGTGGCACGATCCCAAGCAAGTTGTATCATGCGGTGGATAGATTCGCTTGGTGTCGTACCCGACGGGTTTTAAAGTACCTAGACATGCGGTAGACTAGTGCTTTGGACCTATGCGTGCTTGTTTATTACATATTTATGCTCGCGCTTTTACTTCATTTATTATTTAATGTTGATCACTAAGGGGATCGGTCACGGTCTTGCGCACGTGCATCTTTGTCTAGGCAAAGACCGATTCGTCGTCATGCTTACGTCATCTATTCGGCTATGTTACTTTTTTCTTTCTAATGCTCCCGAATAGTTTTCAGTTTGCTGGCAGATAGCTTTCTATAGCTATATGTCATCTCATTTGGCTCTATAGCCGTAAATATGGAACTGTCTGGCACCACCCGGCAAGTTCCAAGCTTTGCAATTTAACTACTTTGTCTTTTGTTAATTTTCAGGGAAAATTGACTGGCACGTCTTGTGATCTCTTCACGTGTGAAGCCAGCTTGTTCGGCTTGCTGTGTGCTTGGCGCTAGGTGCAGATTTTGCGTCAACAGCCTTGGTCAAGCCACTTGGTTTATTTTGCTCTTTGCCCTATCTCATGTGTGTAAGGTGAGCTACTTCTTGGGGTGGTTCTGAGGCTCCACACGACCGCTGGTAGCTCCTGGAGTCATTTCCGACCAGACTGAGGACCATGTGTGGTTCGAGCACCGGTGGATGGTCACTTCCTTGTGTGATGAGTGATTGACAACGTTGTGTGGACTGATTCTTGGCTAAGTATTGCAGGTGCAGGTTGCGGCTTGATTGGTGTTGGTGTAGGTGAAGAACAAGCGTGAAAGGTCGTCGCCGGTGAGGCCTCCAAGTGTGGAGAAGACAAGTAGGCTTCGTTCGAGTGACCCGGTGGCCAGCAGGGTCAAGTGCGGGCCACATGGTGGCATGAACAGCAAGATGAAGTCGTGGACGGTTTCTTGGTTGAGCCTCAAAACTAAGGTCGAGCCGGGACTACGTGGGAGCCGAGTCATGAGTGGAGATTGGCGGAGGCTACACCGAGTTCGCGGGGTTTCCGGTGGTTCACCGAAAACCACCGGTTCCTTGGTTGATCCACAAAGCCAAGACCGAAGAACCGAAGACGGTCTTGCAACAACGGTGCGACCGGACCGGTCCGACCGGTGGGTCCGCCCGTCCGCCCGGTGGGTATCGGTCTGACCGGGGAGGAGCACCGGTCTGACCGGTGTGCGACGACGCAGTCCGGAATCTTCGAAGCGGAGGACACACATCGGGATCGCATGGCTCGCGTCGAGGCTACGCAGGGTGCGGTCGCCGGGCATCCATCCCATGGAGAAGACATGAAGACTTCCAAATCCGCCCTTGAGGGGCTTGTATCCCTAGTTATTAAAAAAGGGCATTTTAGACTTTCGATTGCCTCCATATAACCCAAGAGGTGAGAGGATGGCAGCCAAGCCTTGGAACCCTAGTTCATTTGCTTTCCTATTTTCTCTTCCCATTTTCCTTAGGATTTCCATAGGACTAGCTTGAGAGCTTCATGGTGAGATCTTGTGAGAGGGTTGGATGATCGGGCGGCAAGCTAGACCTTGTATGAACCTTTGTTGCATGTACAGATGATTCGGCGTGGTTCCTCAAGGTTTGGATGTGTTGTTCCCGGTTGTTCTTGGTGATGATTTTCGGAGCCCTCTCTTGGTGATTTCTTTGGGTTGTTTTTGGGACCTTTCTCTTGGGGATTTGATGGGGGAAATTTGTGGGAACCCTTCGTGGTTCTTTGGGTTGTGATTCCCCTCCCAAATCGGTGAGTAAAGGGGCTCGATTTTGGGGTTTTCCGAGTTCTAGGGTTTGTGGCGTTCTTGGCGGGATTTCTTCGATTCCTCCTTTTTGGACAAGTTTTGGTGGGATTAAACTTGGCTATGGACTCCTCATGAGGTGTTCCTAATATCCCCAAAGTCTTGTTCAAGTCCGTGGAGCGATTCGGGCGATCGAGGTTTGGATTTGGGGGAGTTGACCCACGGGTGCTGTTAATCCCGAGCTGCCCAGGCTACACCGGTCTGACCGGTGCTCTTGACCGGTCTGATCGGTGCAACCCTCGGTGGGTTTTTGCTCGGGTGAACGTCTGGGTGTGTTCGCTATTGTTCTGTGTTGCTGTTGTTTCGAGTTTGGGTCAGTTTGGTGGTCGGTTGACCTGTTTGGTGCTTTGGGGGCTTTCAAGCTGTGACCGGTCTAACCGGTGTGTCTCACTGGTCTGACCGGTGTGGAGCCACTTAGTGGAAGTTGCCCAGTTTCACCAGCAGGGACCTGTCTGACTGGTGGTGCTCACCAGTCTGACCGGCGTTGGTCTGTAGACTCGAGGTTTGGTGTTCCGCTGCGTTCTCGGGTCGGAAGGTTGTGTGTTGGTTCGTAGGTCCAGTGGCACTCCAGTGGCTATGTGGGCTTGACCAACTTGGGTAGTGAGTTGGAGAAGTGTGTTGGAAGCCGCCATCTTGTTGGAGTTTCCATCTCCTTCGAGAAGAATTTTTATCGGCTCCCATTCACTCCCCCCTCTCTGGTTTGCCGTTTCGATCCTTCACGGACTTATGCAGTCTGTCGAAAATCCTGGGCTTGAGACCTTGTAGGATCATGCAGTTGGCGCGGTCCACTTGACCGTTGGTCTGTGGATGCGCCACGGCCTCCCAATCGATGCGGATGTGGAACTTATCACAGAACTCCAGGAATTTCCTGCCGGTGAATTGGGACCCGTTGTCGGTGACGATGGAGTTGGGCACCCTGAACCGGTAGGTGATGTCGGTGAAGAACGTCATGGCCAGCTCTGCCCTGAGATTCGTGATCTGGCGCACCTCGACCCACTTGGAGAATTTGTCTATAGCAACCAGTAGGTGGGTGTAGCCCTCGGGCGCTTTCTGCAAGGGCCCGACGATGTCCAACCCGATACGGCGAAGGACCATGTGATAGGGATTGTCTGGAGGGCGTGTGCAGGGAGGTTGGTCTTGCGGGCGTAGAACTGGCATCCTTCGCAGGTGCGCACGATCTCGCTGGCATCAGCGACCGCAGTGGGCCAGTAGAAGCTCTGATGGAATGCGTTGCAAACAAGGGTGCGTGGCACCGTGTGGTGGCCGCACACACCCGCGTGAATATCTCGAAGGGCTCACGCCCCTGAGGGATGGGCACGCATCGCTGCTGGACGCCTGACGTGGTGCGCTTGTACAGCTCACCATTGACGAGAGCGAATGATTTGTCCATCCTAGCGATGCGCCTGGCCTCGGATCGGTCCGGGGGAATCTCACCTCGGTCCATCCAGGCAATATATTTGTCTCGCCAGTCCTCCGCGCAGGGGACCGGCTCGGTATTGATGGCTTCAGCCTCATCCGCGCCATACCCCTCGAGCAGGGAGAGTACGAACGCCTCGTTCGAGGGGTCCTCGTCCATAGCCTCCACGCCTGTTGGGTCCGAGGGAGCCCCCGAGGGTTCCTCCTGGCTCGAGGGGGTCAGCTCGAGGTTGACGGACGACCTGGCAACATCCCGCGCAAAAACGTTCGGGGGAACGGTGATTCGCCCCGACGCGATTTTGGCGAGCTCGTCCGCCTCCTCATTGTGCCTGCGGGGCACGTGGTTAAGCTCTATGCCATAGAACTTGTCCTCGAGGGCCCGCACGGCATTGCAGTACGCCTCCATCTTGTCGTCGTGACAGCTCGCGTTCTTCATGACCTGGTCGATCACGAGCTGCGAGTCTCCCCTAACGTCGAGGCGCTTGATGCCCGTCTCGATGGCGATTCTGAGGCCGCGGAGAAGGGCTTCGTACTCCGCCATGTTATTTGACGCGGGGAAGTGCAGGCGCACCACGTACCTCATGTGCTCTCCGAGGGGTGAGATGAAGAGCAGGCCCACGCTTGCCCTGTTTTTCATCACCGACCCATCAAAGTAGAGGGTCCAGCACTCAGCCTGAACTTGTGGCGGTGGCAGCTGCGTGTCCGTCCATTCGGTGATGAAATCCGCTAGGATCTAGGATTTGATCGCTTTGTGCGGTGCGTAGGCGAGTGTTTCACCCATTAACTCTACCGACCACTTGGCAATCCTGCCCGCCGCGTCCGGGTTTCGGATAATCTCCCCCAACGGAAAGGAGGAGACCAACGTGACCGGATGGGCCTCGAAGTAGTGGTGAAGCTTGCGCCGCGCGAGCACCACCGCGTAGAGCAGCTTTTGGATCTGTGGGTACCGTGCCTTGGTCTCGGACAACACCTCACTGATGTAGTACACGGGGCGTTGGACTGGTAGGGCATGCCCTTCCTCCGTACGTTCCACCATGATGACGGCGCTGACCACCTGAGTGGTTGTGGAGACATAAAGGTACAGAGGCTCGCCATCCCGGGGTGGCGTTAAGATCGGCGCGCGGGCCAGTGTCGCCTTGAGCTTCTTAAGCGCCTCCTGGGCCTCGACGGTATAGGAGAAGCGTTCGTGCTTCTTCAGGAGCCGGTAGAGGGGCAGCCCCTTCTCGCCGAGCCGCGAAATAAAACGACTCAAGGCGGCGAGGCACCGCAGCACCTTCTGGACCCCCTTAAGGTCTCGAATCGGGCCCATCCGCTCGAGGGCTGTGACCTTCTCGGGGTTGGGCTCGATCCCCCGCTGGGAGACGATGTACCCCAACAGCATGCCCCGCGGCACTCTGAAGACGCACTTCTCGGGGTTCAGCTTTACCCCGTTGGCTCGCAGGCAATCAAATGCCACGCGCAGGTCGTTAACTAGGTCGTCCACCTTCCTGGTCTTTATGACTATATCATCTACGTAAGGCTCAACGGTTCGCCCGATGTGATCCCCGAAAACGTGCTACATACATCACTGGTATGTAGCGCCCGTATTTCGGAGACCGAACAGCATCGTTACATAGCAGTACATCCTGAAGGGAGTGATGAATGAAGTCGCGAGCTGGTCGGACCCCTTCATCTTTATTTGGTGGTACCCAGAATAGGCATCAAGAAAGCATAAGAGTTCACACCCCGCGGTCGAGTCAACGATTTCATCGATTCGTGGCAAAGGAAAAGGAACTTTGGGACATGCTTTATTCAAACTAGTATAGTCTACACACATCCGCCATTTCCCATTCTTTTTCTTAACTAGTACAGGATTAGCTAGCGACGTAGGGTGGAACACTTCCTTGATGAACCCGGCCTCGAGGAGCTTCCGCAGCTCCACTCTGATCGCCCGGCGCCGCTCTTCATCAAAACGGTGCGGCCGTTGCTGCACGGCGCGGGAGTGAGGTAGGATATCAAAGGAGTGCTCGGCGACCTCCATCGGGGTGCCTGGCATATCCGAGGGGCTCCACCCAAAGATGTCGGCGTTGGCGTGGAGGAAGTCGATGAGCACCACTTCCAATTTCGGGTCGAGGGTGGAACTGACCCTCAACGCCTTGCCCTTGGGGGCGGCAGGGTCGAGGGGCACCTCTTTGGTTTGCTCAGCAGCCTCGAAGCTGCCGGCGTGCTTGACGGTGGTGTCGAGATCCTCGTTGACCAGCTTCTCCAAGTTCGCCACGAGCGCTTCATCCAGCACTAGCGCCTCAGCGTGCCCCACGCACTCGACGTCACAGTCGAACGCGTGCTCGATCGACGAGCCCATGGTGATGACACCCTTGGGTCCCGGCATCTTCATCTTGAGGTAGGTGTAGTTCGGGACCGCCATGAACTTGGCGTAGCACGGCCGCCCGAGAATGGCATGGTACGCGCCCCTGAACCCCACCACCTAGAAGGTGAGGGTCTCCTTGCGGAAGTTGTCTAGCGTGCCAAACCAGACAGGCAGGTCGATCTACCCGAAGGGCTGGACGCGCTTGCCCGGCGCGACGCCATGGAACGGCGTCGTGCTGGGCCGCAGCTGGTTCAACCCGATCCCCAGCAAGCGCAGAGTGTGCGCGTAGAGGATGTTTAGGCTGCTGCCTCCGTCCATCAGCACCTTGGAGAACCGGGCGTTCCCAATGACAGGGTCGACCACCAGTGGGTACTGGCCTGGATTGGGGATGCGGTTCAGGTGATCTTCGCGACTGAAGGTGATGGCGTCCTCCGACCAGTCGAGGAAGGAGGGAGGAGCCTTCTCCGCGGCGACGACCTCGTGCCGCTCCCGCTTGCGCTGGCTGTTGGACATGTCCACGGTCGGCCCACCGAAGATGAGGAAGACGTTTTCCACTGCGGGGAAGCCGCCGGCGTCGCCGTCACCCCCATTCTTCTTGGCCTCGCCATCCTTCGCGGCGGCGCGGCTGTAGTATCTTTTAAGCAGGTCGCACTGCTCAAGGGTGTGGTTGACCGGCATCTTGTGGTACGGACAGAGCTTCTTCAGCATGTCTTCGAATACGCCGGGGCCTCGAGGGGCAGCTCGAGGGCCGCTCGAGGGCTCCTTCGAGCTGGGTCGACAGCGAGGGCCTCTTCCCCGTCATCGTCGCGCCCCTGCGTGCGCACCTCGCGGCGCGGCTTCTTGCCTTTCTTGCCCCGCTTGTGCTTCTGCTGGGGCTCCTTGGACTTGCTACACTCCGCGGGCGCGTCATCCACGCGCTTGCCTGTCGAAGATGCCCCCACCGCCTCCTCGCCGGAGGCGAAGCTGGTGGCGATGTCAAACAGCTTGTTGGAGTCGACCGGCGGGCTGCACCCGAGCTCGCGCACGAGGTCCAGGCAGGTGGTGCCCTCGAGGAAGGCATGTACGATCTCGGACTAGGCCACGCTCGGGAGCTTCGTGCAGCGCTTGGGGAAGCGCCGTATGAAGTCTCCGAGTGACTTGCCGGGCTTCTGGGTGTATGCGCGCAGGTCCCAAGAGTTCTCAGGGCGCACGTACGTCCCCTGGAAGTTCCCCACGAAGGTGCGGACTAGGCCGTCCCAGTTGTGGATCTGGCTGGCCGGCAGATGCGCGAGCCACGTCCGCGCCGAGTCGGCGAGGTGTAACGGCAGGTTGCGGATGATCACCTCGTCTGTGGTGGCTCCGACCAGCTGGCATGCTAGGCGGTAGTCGTTGAGCCATACACGGGGGTCCATCTCCCCCGTGTACTTGACGATCGACATGGGCTGGCAAAAGCGTTGAGGAAAGCTCGCCGTGCGAATCTCCCGACTGAACACGCGGGTCCCCGGGAGCTCCGGCGTCGACGAGAGGTCTTCTCGGCTGTCGTAGCGCCCACCTCGCTGCGAATGGTAGCCTGCTGCCGCCCGCGTCTCCGTGTTGCCCGTCCGCCGGGAGTTGATGATGTTGCGAGCGTCGCCGTCTTGGGCCTGCCCGCACGTGTCAAGGATCCGCTCCCTGACCGGCGTCCGGCCTTGGTTGGCGGGTTTCCCCGCCGCGCCGCCCGCATGAACTGACGCCTCGGGGCCTTGCGCGCCCCCGTCGTCCCGCGCACTCCCCCGCCGGCGGATGCGGGACGCCGAGCTCTCAGCCTGCTGCACGGCCGCTTGCTCGATGAGCGCCTGCGCCTCGTGGTGCAGATTTCGCGCCTCGGGCGTTGAGGGAGCGGCATGGCCCACAGCAGTGTCGCGGCAGCGATGAGCTTCTGGCTCGCTCGCGGGGGTGTGCTTGGATTGTCGACGTCGAAGTCGGTGTTGATGCGCTTGCGGGCTTGCTTTCCCAGCTCGCGCGCGCGTTCGCCACGCGCGGAGGCTTCTCCAGTGATGGAGGCACGAAGTATGTGCACCGCGCGGTATTTCTCCGCGAGTTTGGCCTTGAGTTCACGTGCTTGAGCTAGCTGCGTGCTGATGTCGGCAGCCCTTGGCGGTGAGGCGGGGGCGCACTTGGCCCCGCGCCCTGGTGTGGTTCAGTTCTAGGGTTGAGGGGGACCTCTCCGTCGCCAGCTTCCACCGCGTTCGCGGCGTTTGTTTGGTCCTTAGCGATCACGACGAAGCACTCCCGCGCGGGGTCGTAGCACCCAGTGTTGGAGTTGTCAGAGTAGCCGAACCGGTAGTCCGCGGTGTCGAGGAACCACTGGAACATCACTGGGTCCGGCACGCCGGAGAAGTCCCACTCCACGTACCCGTGCGAAGTGGCGGGTGGCAGCTCGCTGGCGGAGCCGTGGTAGGACTCGTCGTCGGTGGTTGCAGCGAGGTTCCTAGCCGCTGGGATATGGTGGCCAGGACAACTCTTGCGCCGCCACATCGGTGCTGGCGAACGAGGCGTGCACCATTGCGGCGCCGCGCAAGCCGAGGGGGAACTGCAGCCCGGAAACTGCACGCCCCCCCCCGTTGGAGCGATGGCGTCTCGTCAGCGACCGCATCGCGTTGCGAGGCGACACGCGCGGCCCGTCGTCGTTCCGTCTGCGCTTGTCGAGTGCGCTGACTGGAGCGTCGTTGGCGTTGAGGTGCTGAAGCGCCCGCAGTGTCCGCTTGGGCGTCAGCAGCGGGCGCGATGGGGACCGGTCCTAGCCCGGTCGACCGACGCGGGTGAAGCTTGTTGCGGTTGGTGACGCGCATGAGGTAGCCGTTCCCCGTGGCCTGAAAGTTCAGGCTCCCGAACCGGATTTCGAACCCGGCTGGGAGGGGGTCCGAGCTGCCCATGGAATACCTCTGGCCTCGGTACTCGGTGCGAATCACCATCGAGATGGCTGGTGGGAGCTGATCTTCAGCACGTGTGCCCCTACCTGGCGCGCCAACTGTCGGTGCGGAAAGTAGTCCCGACACTAACTAGTGAGAAGCGCTGAGATCTATCTCTCGATGGCCGGTGCTAAGCAACTAGTGACACTGGTTTTTAGCCCGGTTCCGGCCGGGGGCCGTACGTCTAGCAGATGTGTGCTCGAGGCACTATATTGCGTTGCACTGTGGTGCTCGTAGAGGGGGGCTACAAGCGAGGCGGGAGAGGAGGTCGGGCCTCCAGGTCCCAGAGGTACTGATTGAGGCAAGTGCCAATATCGCGGTGAAGGCGGAAAGCGTGTGAGTGATCGCTGTCCGTCGTCCCCGTTTTTTTCGCGGCTAGGGGACTACCCCTCCTTTTATAGGCCAAGGAGGCGGCAGTTTACAAGCGTGTTGCACTATTTCGCCTACGGGTGGAGGCATGGTGCACAGCGTCGCGGAGTAGACGGCCGTCCTGGCGAATCTCGCCTCTGGCGGGGCGTCATGGCGCGTCCTGTGCACGCCCAGGAGCGACTTCGAGGGTGATGGTGTAGCGATCTTTTGTTCGGCGACCGCCTGTGTGAGGACTCAAGGGTGTTGTTGACGTGAGGCCGTACGGGGGTATAGTAGCTGGCGTGGCGGCGTCCCGTCGCCGCACGCTTCCACAGTGTCGGGGATGGCGATGCAGTGGCCGGGATGGCACTTGGGACGGCGGGGATAGTCGCACAGGGCCGATGGTGACGGGGGTGACCGATCCCGCCGGCCTGGCCTCACGGCGTTGTAGACGCGAGGCCGTACGGGAGTGGGTGGCACAGTGCCACGGGGTTGTTGCTGGCCACGCCGCACAGCGTCGCACAGTGGTGGGGATGGCCGCGCCACGGGAGTTGGCGGAGCAGTGCTGGGGCATGATTCCTAGGTGTGTAGTGGCGTGGATTCGCCTTTGACTCGGCACGTGCAAATGTCAGTGCATTAAATGCCCCTGCCGGAGGAGTAGGTATGGAGGCGGCGGGCCCGTGACCCCCTCGAGCGAGGCGGAAACTCGCTCGAGGGGGCGCTCGGTTCTCGATCGAAGCGGGGCCTCGCGCGAGAGGGGCGTCCAGCCCTCGAGCGAGACAGAACCTCACTCGAGGGGGCGACCGACCCTCGAGCGAGGCGGAGTTGTACCGGGGCGGCGTCTTACCCCTCGAGCGGAGCGGAGTTCCGCCCGAGGGTGGCTGGGCCGATTGTTTGATGGGCCTTGGGTCCGTGAGTTTGTTTTGCGCGTGTGTTTAGGTTCGTTTGCGTTTATTTTTTTACGAGTTTAATCGGGTTTCCCTTGGTTGTTTAGGGGACTCTCATGGCCGTCCCCGACAGGTTTCTTTTCGAGCACGTGTGCCGCTAGACTTGCATGGTGTCGTTTCAGCCGTCAAGAGCAGTGGATTTTGTCAAGTCAGATTCATTCAGTGGACAAAATAAGACGCTGATGAAGTAAGGCTAAGCCAATTTAAAAACGCAAGTTCCTTTTTCTAAAATATACATACCTTTTTCGCTCAACCATATAAATAAAACAAATATATATGAAGGGGTCGGATAATTTCCATGAAATGGAAACACAATCAGTAGTAAGCCATCCCTGTCGGGCTAAAGCCTAAAAGTGACACTTGAACACATTTCCACAATAAATCAATAATTACACACTGTATATAATTATTAAGCACAGCAGACTAGAAACTTCCATTAAGGGTGTGATCGGTTGCATGTGTCTCCCCGGGCCAGGCTTCGTGGGCTTGTTCGCTTCCATAGGATTCAATCCAACCGGAATAATAGATGTGTGAAGAAAATTATGATAGAGACTCGGATTTATTCCGAATCAAAAATTAATTTACTCATCATGATAGGTAGAACAAGAGACACGAAGAGCCGGATTGGTTCCACACCTCTTGACTAGTGGATTGCTTCCGAGCCTTTTGGTGTATCTATGATGAGCAAATTTATTGTTAACCCGGAATAAATCCGAATCTTTTATACTAGCTACCATGATTTTCTTGTTATATTCATCAATTCCGGTCGGAATCTAATCCCCTGGAAACGAACGAGGCCTCAAGTGGTTGAGCCAGGCTCCCGTCGTGCAGGTGCAGCAGTAACGTTCGAGCTAGGCTAGCCAGAAATGTAGGGCGCGATTGGTTTGCGGATGAGTGTAGCCTGGCCGGTATGCTAGAGCCTGTCCCTCACGAGCCCGGTTGAGCGCAAGCAAGCCATTAATGTTGCATGCCCTCAACCGGCATGGCTCAATGGAGCCGGTGATTGGTTATAAACATACGCATCAGTTGGTAGCCTCTTCGTATTATTTTTGCCCATCCAGTGCATGCACTTTGCATCAACGGAGGAGCCTAGCTCCAGGGAAACGGACGATTTTCTCGTATCCCCGGATGCAGGCTGAGTAGGCGCTTTTGCATGCCATGAGCCTGGCTCAATGCCCGGTGCGGGAGACCAATCAAGACGATCTTGCATCCGAGGAGCCTGATCCGGCCATATTCAGCCAAAGTCTGAGTCCTTGTCAAATGAGCTGCATGCGCAAGAGAGAAGTCAACAGAGCAACAACTGCTGTGCATATCCAGATTAGGCACAAACACACAACCAATCAAGTGCCTATATGCTCCCTATCGGGCCTGGCTGGGGGAAGCCTGGTTCACCATGTGCGAGCCAGGTTCACTGCACCAAGGAACCTGTTCGCACCCAAATTTGGCACATGGCCAATCAGGCTGACGCCACCGGTCAGACCGGTGTTCCACAACGGTCTGACCGGTGAGGTATCTTGTAGCCGATCCGGCAACGGCCGCACCGGTTTGACCGGTGGGCCTGACCGGTCTGACTGCAGGACCCCGAGTTCGAGTAGAATTGTGGAGTCCTTGCGAATTTCGATTTGTAAAAGGATTCCTTGCGGGGCAAGACCTTCCCACCCTAAAAATATAAAGGGCCACGACCGTTTGAGGATGCATCACCCAATCGATCATTACTTTTTACAACTTTTATCTCTCAAACCCTAGCTTTTTCAACCTCGTGCTTTCCTTGTTTGTCTCGACGACGACCAGGGACGTTCTGAGTGGCCTTGCCGATCTCAGAGCAACCCTAGGCGCGCCACCTCCAACAGGGTCCCTCCCGAGGCGGCGATCTTAGGTTTTCACTGTGCCTCTGCATACACCGGTCAGATCGGTGCCCCTGACCGGTCAGACCGGTCCGGGCAGGAGCTCAGCGAGTTCAGCGTTTCGACGTTTCCGCGCGATCTAGCGCTTGTGTGTGTTGACCAGAAAAGCGTCAACATACTTTTGGCGACTCTGCTGGGGAAGAAAGATCAGGTTTCTAAAACCGTTCAATCTAACCTCAGCCAGATGGGTGCTCGGTGTGGTCTTGACATGAACAATATTTTCACCACGTCACTGGAAGATCTCCCTCCAGAGGAACAGCAGAAGTACAAGGCGCTACAAGAATACATGCACGTACAATTCCTCGCCGACATAAAAAAGGATCGATCCGGCAAGGTGGCAAGATTGAAAGAGTTCGAGCTGCCGGCGATCAGACTAAACGACAGCAATATTGAGGTAATCTCCACTGTAAGTAAAAAACTCCCGCCTGATACTATTCCTACGAAATCTACAGTGGGTAGTGATGAGTTGCTTGCTTCTTACGTTGCTCGTTTAGAAAGGTTAGAAGATCTTGAAAGGGATTGGGCTTTAGGTTTTAATAATAATGATGCTAATAGTAGTATTCCTAAAGCGAATCCTCAGGGGTCTCATCCTAACTTAGCACCTTTGCCTGTAAATAATGATAATTTTGCATATGGTTTGACACCAAATCCAGCATCTGGTCAGTACCCTCAGTTCCAACCGCACAGGCCAAACATGACCACACTGGTCGGACCGATGCAGGGTACCGGTCAGACCGGTGCTATGGAGTTGGTGCCCGATCAACCTTTACCAGTTTCTGTCGTGCCAAATCAGATGGTTCCTAATTTTCCTGATACAATCAGTAACATTGGACCTCATTATAGTTCGACAATAAATGTATCGGCCTCCAAAAACATTATTCCAGACGATGTGTTTGAAAGTTACAGGCTAGCTCAAGCTAAGATGGCTCCCTATTTAAATAAAGTGAATTTGGAGTATCCTCAACCATCACAGCCAAATAATCCTAATTGGGCGGAATTTAATAGATTCAAGGAAGATTTGGCTAATGTGGTAAAAACTAAGCTTGGAGTTGACATAGGTAATACTAATTTGTATCAAAAACCATATGATCCCGAGTTTGATAGAGTTCCTCTCCCACGTGGTTGGCGTATGCCTGATTTAATCAAATTTAGTGGTGATGATGACCGAACCAAATGGAAGCATATTAGTCAATACACTGCACAACTAGGTGAAGCTGGTGTCTTTAATGCTTTAAAAGTACGCTTGTTCTCTTTATCTTTAACTGGCACTACTTTTGCTTGGTTTTCTTCGCTTGCTCCCGGTTCTATTATATCTTGGGATATGTTAGAATGTAAGTTTCATAATCACTTTTATAGTGGGAGCATACAATTGAAATTGACAGACTTAACATCGGTTAGGCAAGGAAGAGATGAGACTATTTCTGCTTACATTAAAAGGTTTAAAGAAACTAAAAACCGATGCTTTAATTTGTCAATTACTGATATGGACCTTGCAGACATTTGTCTAAATGGTTTAAGGTCATCTATTAGAGATAGGATAGAGGGCTCTGATTTTCTTTCGGTTGCACAAGTTCAAATAAGAGCTTTAATTATTGAAAACTGAATGAATAAAGAGAAAGATAACTTTATGTCACGTCGTTCTAATGTTCATATTATTGATTATGATTCTGGTAGTTCGAATGATAGTGATAAAGAAGTTTATGCTGCTGAATTTGTTTGGCCCTCTAAAGAAAAATCTTATTCTTGTTCATCTCTTAAGCCGGCTAGTAAAGGTCGGCAAGAAGAAATTAAATTTACTTTTGATGTTTCCAAGTGTGATCGCATATTTGATGAATTGCTTAAATCTGGAAATATCAAATTAACTCATACTATTCCTCCACTTGAAGAATTGAAAAGGCGTGCATATTGTAAGTTTCATAATTCATTTTCTCATGCTATTAATGATTGCAATGTGTTTCGTCGACAGGTTCAATCGGCCATAAATGATGGTCGTTTGACTTTTCATGAGATGCAAGTGGACAAAACTCCTTTTCCAATCAATACCATGGATTTGCAGCAGCCTAAGGTATTAGTTCGGCCACATCAAGCTGAAGCAACTAAAGGCAAGAACGTGGTAATCGGGGAAGCTAAGCCCGATTTGAGAGGAAAAGAGTTAGTTCGCAAAGTTGAGTATGAGAAGACTCCTGATGGCAAAGAGACCTTCAAGGTTACAGTGAGTGCCTCTGGACATGGGGGGGCAAGGGTCGTCCACACCCGTCTGAGTCGTCTCTGGCCAGACCAGTCAGACCGATGGATGTGACCGGTCAGACCGGTGCACCCCTAGGTCGTCCAAGGATGATCAAACCGAGCCATCCGGAGATTGGAAACTGGAAACTTAATGTAGCAAAAAATCAGGGGAGTGGTCCTAAGCCAAAGGTCACTTTCGACATGCTATTTGACAAGTATTCCAAGCAAAAGGACGTTATAAGTGATTCCGTTAAAAAAAGGATGAGGTCACCTATACACCAAGGAGGATCAGCTTCACCTCCAAGGGCTGCTACAAGACTTAAGGGTGAATCCTCACAGCAAGGGCAACACTTTACTCCACCATGGGGGTCATCAAGTTCAAATGCACCACGTCCAGTATATGATGACAATGGAGTGATGTGGGTGCCATACCAACAAGCCTTTCATCCTTGATGGAGTGGACAGAGATCAGCTTTTGATAAGATTTCTAGGCCTGTCCAGGACCGATTGGCTCCTCGCCGATCTGGTCAGGGTCACCAGACCCGGCCGGTCAGACCGGTCGCCATCACTGGTCAGACCGGTGTGGCCAGAAAAGCCGCGCCACCTCCAGTAAAGCAAGTTTACAAGCCAAAGCAAAGAGAGGAGGTGCAGAAGATGGAAGTTGATCTAGAGAGAACTACAGGTCAAGACATTATTCAGATTGGATCAATGGGTGTTCCTATTGGAGAAGATGGCAAAAGACCAATTGTTCCAAACAATAGGGTTGTGACATCAACTCCAGAGGTTGCTGATAATAACCATGAGGCCAGTGGGAGCAGCTCCAACTCCAAATACTTCTTGCCAAGGTGGTGTCCTCCCGGATTGACTCGCACACAAAGGAGGAAGCTTCAATGCCTAAGATTTCAAGAAAAGAGGGAGAGGGAGCTAGAGAAGCAAAGGGATGAAGCTTTCAACTAGTACAGGTCCATGGTACCTCAAGGGGAAGAATAGGGAGTCAAGACCAGCTCTGAACCTGCACCGGTCAGACCGGTGGAAGAGTCGGTCAGACCGGTCACACCGGTCAGACCGATAGTCGTCGACGGTCAGACCGATGACCCAGAGATGCCACCCAATTTTTCTTCTTCAGTTCCCATGGTTTGTGATGACAAGACCACATCAAGTCCTGCACCAGAAGATGATGAGGAGCTTGTGATTACAGTTCTTCACCTGAGCACATGAATTTGGACATCAACGTGATACATATGTCTATGGATGGTTATGTGCTCTCAGAGGAATACGTTACGCATCTCACCTTTGGGCCAAAGGAAGCTATTTTCCGGAAGCCTAAAGCTACTGAAATCATCTGAAGGCTTTGTACATGAAGGGTCACATCAATGGGAAGTCTATCTCTCGTATGTTGGTGGACGGAGGAGCAATTGTCAATTTGATGCCATATTCTTTGTTCAAGAAACTGGGAGGTTCAGATGATGAGCTGATCAAGACCAACATGACCGTCAGTGGTATTGGGGGAGGCGAGCCAATGGGAGCTAAAGGTGTCATCTCTATGGAGCTCACTATTGGGAGCAAGACATTGGCTACGGCATTCTTCGTCGTTGAGACACAAGGTAACTTCAGTCTCATCCTTGGTCGTGATTGGATTCATGCGAATCAGTGTGTGCCTTCTACTTTACATCAATTTTTAATCCAATTGGTAGGCAATGAGGTAGAGGTTGTTCATGGTGATGCATCGACTTGTGTTGCAGTGGCTGATAGTTCTACTATGGATAATCATGAGAATCTTAAGTGCTTAACTGGTTTAGATTTATCCAATTTAAAACATATTATTCTACCAAAGATGGCTTTGCTACTGTTGTCATGAGGCCGATCGTTGATCAGGCTGGAACTTCTTTGTTGATTTGATGGATGCAAATCTGGAGTGGTTGCAACAAAGGCGAGAGCACTATCGGGCACATAAGAACGATATGTGTGAGGCTATCGAAGACTTTGATGATTTAAGCAAGCTAGGACAAGGGTTTACGTCGGCTGATCCTTTAGAGGAGGTTGATATTGGTGATGGCACTGTACCTAGGCCGACATTTGTAAACAAGAATCTTGATCCTTTGTTTAAATCTGATCTAATAAAGTTGTTAAAGGAGTATGTTGATTGTTTTGCATGGAATTACAATGAAATGCCTGGTTTAAGTCGTGATTTAGTTGAACACCGTTTACCTATTAAACCTAGTTTTAGGCCTTATAAACAACCTCGTAGAAACTTTAATCCTGATATTTATGACCGAGTGAAAGAAGAAGTCAATCGGTTACTGATGCAAAGTTTATTAGGCCTTGTTGTTATGCTGATTGGATCTCTAATATTGTGCCTGTTGAGAAAAAAGGAACAAAAAAGCTTTGTGTCTGTATTGATTTTAGAGATCTTAATAGAGCTACTCCTAAAGATGAATATCCTATGCCTATAGCCGATTTTCTTGTTAATGCTGCATCCGGACATAGAATTCTTAGCTTTCTTGATGGTAATGCTGGTTACAATCAAATATTTATGGCCAATGAGGATATATCCAAAACGGCTTTTGTATTTCCAGGTTTTGTTGGTTTTTGAGTGGGCTGTCATGACTTTTGGATTAAAAAATGCGAGTGCTACTTATCAAAGAGTTATGAATTTAATCTTTCATGATTTGCTTGGCATCATAGTATAGGTTTACATCAACGATATTGTTGTCAAATCGGCTGGCGACGATTCTCATTTAGCTGATTTAAGACTTGCATTTGAGAAAATGTGTCGATATAAATTATAGATGAATCCACTCAAATGTGCCTTTGGTGTATCGGTTGGGAAGTTCTTAGGATTCATTGTGCATGAGAAAGACATAGAGATATATCCTAAAAAGATTGAGGCAATCCAGAGTGTTAAAGCACCAACTTGTAAAAAGGATTGCAAAAGTTCTTGGGCAAGGTAAATTATTTGAGAAGGTTCATTTGTAACTTGTCCGGGAAGGTGAATGCTTTTACTCCTTTACTTCGGTTGAAAAATGATGTTGATTTCACTTGGGGGCAAAGCAACAAGAGGCATTTGATGAGATTAAGAGCTATTTGACTTTGCCACCCATTCTTCAAGCACCCAAGAGTGGTATTCCTTTCAAGTTGTATGTAGCAGCTGAAAAGGATGTTATTAGAGGTGTTTTGACTCAATAGACCGAAGGCAAGGAGTACATTGTTGCATATGAGAGTAGAAGATTATTGGATGCCGAAACAAGGTACACTTTTATTGAAAAATGTTATGTTTATCACTATATCATACTTGTACCAAGTTGAGGCATTATCTGTTACGTAGCACTTGCATAGTAGCATGTCAAACCGACAAAATCAAATACATGTTGCATAAAGCAATTTTAAGGGGTAGAGTCGGCAAATGGGCTTATGCTTTAGTTGAATATGACTTACATTGTGAGCCATTAAGTTCTATGAAAGGTCAAATTGTTGCCGACTTTATTGTTGGACATAGAGTAGATAAGCAACTTAATTTGAATGTCGGTTATGTTACTTTTACTCCATGGAAGTTGCATTTTGATGGATCGGTTTGCAAAGATGGTTGTGGTGTTGGAGTTGTCATTATTTCGCCAAATGGGGCTGTTTTTGAAGCTCTTAACCGATTGGATCATGATTGTACTAACAACCAAACCGAATATGAGGCTCTTCTATTTGGGTTGGAGATTTTGCATGACATGGGAGTGAAACATGTGGAAGCATATGGAGATTCTTTATTGGTGGTGCAGCAAGTTTCCAAGGTATGTCAATGCTTAAATGGCTTTTTAAATGCTTATCTTGATAACTGTTTAGACATCATATCTTGTATGGATGAATTTGTTATTTATCATGTGCCATGAGAGGAAAATCCTAGAGCTAATGCCCTGGCTCAGCAAGCATCTGGTTATAACGTTCGAAAAAGAAATTTTCAATAACGCAAACCGTTGCTTACAGCCGAGTGTTTTGCTCTGGAGACACCGGTCAGGCTGATGCAGCCGACCGGTCTGACCGGTCTCCTGATAAAAATTGCTCCTCGATTTTTCGTGACAAAAATGAGGTGGAGGATTGGAGGAAACCTCTGGTAGATTATTTGCATAATCCTAGCAGTTCAGTTGATAGAAAAATCTGACGATGGGCTCTTAAGTTTGTTCTTGATCATGGTGAATTATATCGTCGGACTGCAGATGATTTGCTATTAAAGTGTTTGGGTCCTGACCAAACTAGGTTGGCTATGGCAGAGGTTCATGAAAGTATTTGTGGTACTCATCAATCGGCTCCTAAGATGAAGTGGCTCCTCAGGCGAGCTTGCTTTTATTGGCCTACCATGATAGCTGATTATTTTAAATAATACAAAGGTTGCGAAGAGTGTCAAAAACATGGAGATGTTCAGTTGGTGTCTGCTGCATTGATGCATCCGATTATTAAGCCTTGGCCTTTCAGAGGATGAGGTTTGGATTTTATTGGCAAGATTCATCCTTCATAGTCAAAGGGGCATTGTTTTGTGATTGTGGCTACTTATTATTTCACCAAGTGGACTGAAGCTATCCCTTTGAAGAATATGACACATAGAGAGGTGATTGAGTTTATTACTGGGCATATTATACATAGGTTTGGTATTCCGCAGACTTTGACTACAGATCAAGGAACTTCGTTCATATCTAAAGAGGTGCGTGAATTTGTTGATTCCTATGGTATTAAATTGCTCAATTCATCTCCATATTATGCTCAAGCCAATGGTCAAGCCGAGTCTAGCAATAAAACTTTGGTAAAGCTCATTAAGAAAAAGATATAAGACAATCCTAGAAGATGGCATGAGTTATTATCTGAAGCGTTATGGGCTCATCGTATTTCTAGACATGGTGCTACTAAAGTTACTCCCTTTGAGCTTGTGTATGGTCAAGAGGCCGTTTTGCCCGTTGAGGTGAATCTAGGCGCATATAGACTTGCAAAGCAAAATAACCTTAGTGTTGAGTCATATTATGCTTTGATGATGTGCAATATTGATGAAGTGACCGACAAGCGTATGGAGACTTTGGAAGAAATTGAGAAAGACAAGAGGAGAGTGGCTAGAGCATACAACAAGAAGGTAAAGGCCAAATCTTTTCAGGTACGTGACTTGGTTTGGAAGACGATTTTACCTATTGGATCTAGAAGTAGCAAGTTCGGCAAGTGGTCTCCAAGTTGGGAAGGTCCATACAAGGTTGTCAAGATTTGTTCTGGGAATTCTTACATAGTGGAAACTTTGCAAGGATAGCGACTTCCGAGGCTATCAACGGGAGGTACTCGACGATATTTCATCCAAGTGTCTGGCAAGGTGCTTGATAGAATATGGCCGATTTAAACCAAAATCACCCTTAGACCAAAAAAATGGCCGGTGAGGTGTCACATCGACCTTAGAATTATTTTTTAGACAGCAAGCTTTACTAAAAAACAGGGGGCATATGTTCGCACCCAAATTTGGCACAAGGCCGATCAGGCTGACGCCACCGGTCAGACCGGTGTTCCACAACGGTCTGACCGGTGAGGTGTCTTGTAGCCGATCCGGCAACGGCCGCACCGCTCTGACCGGTGGGCCTGACCGGTTTGACCGCTGGACCCCGGGTTCGAGCAGAATTGTGGAGTCCTTGCGAATTTCGAGTTGTAAAAGGATTCCTTGCGGGGCAAGACCTCCCCACCCTATAAATATAAAGGGTCACAGCCGTTTGAGGAGGCATCATCCAATCGATCATTACTTTTTACAACTTTTATCTCTCAAACCCTAGCTTTTCCAACCTCGTGCTTTCCTTGTTTGTCTCGACGACGATCAGAGACGTTCTGAGTGGCTTTGCTGACCTCAGAGCAACCCTAGGCGCGCCACCTCTGACGGGGTCCCTCCCGAGGCGGCGATCTTAGGTTTTCACCGTGCCTCTGCATACACCGGTCAGACCGGTGCCCCTGACCGGTCAGACCGGTCCGGGCAGGAGCTCGGCGAGTTCAGCGTTTCGACGTTTCCGCGCGATCTAGCGCTTGTGTATGTTGACAAAAATTTGTAAACAGAACCAATGGCACCCTAAAATTCAAGTAAGTCAAGTTGGGCATCATCAAT
Source organism: Cenchrus americanus (assembly GCA_947561735.1). Lineage (NCBI taxonomy): Eukaryota > Viridiplantae > Streptophyta > Magnoliopsida > Poales > Poaceae > Cenchrus > Cenchrus americanus. The sequence continues at coordinate 200,057,140 of OX387242.1, forward strand.
CACTCGTACAACTATGCGTACATGCAGAGTAATTAGTACTAGTACTAATCAGTGCGTACCGTATGATTACCTGCTGGTACGACGTACTACTACAACAGAGTATGATTTTACGATCGTGAATCGTGATCGTGACAACACGTAACAGAGGAGTCCGGGACGATCCACGCAGGTCGTGTACAGTAACCGCAGTTGTCAGACTGAGTGTGCTTTTCTTTTGTGTCTGGTCGTGCCGCGTGTTGTTAGATGACTTAGATCCACACATATGTTTGTTGGCCGTACATCGACGGCGTGGTAGTATGATGCAACGTTATTATTTCTGGAAATATAGCTCCCTCCCCCCCTTTCGCTCTTAAATTAATTGGTTTGTTGGTGAGTGTCGTCGTTCTCGCGGCAACAAGCTGCGTTGACTGGGTGTTGAGTGTGAGTTGATCATGCATGTGGACGCGAGATACGCCACGTACGCACGCTCGCGTCGCCTTAATTTTGCCAATGATCTATGTAGTACGTATTTATACTATACTAGAATCGTGACCGTGCGTTGCTACGAGCTTACATCATAATTAATAAAATCACATATGCTTCATATAAAATGAAAAGTTATAAAGTAAACCTACAATGAGAGAGGAATCATTCGAATATAGAAAACTAATAAAGACACCGTCAGAATTGGTTTCTTGTAGTTTTACTTTGAACGGACCAAACACAAGCAATGGTATATATGATGCTAGCGACAGCCTCCACGGTGCTACATCCTGCTTTGGACAGAGCATACGTGACAAAATTATACATTTTCACAAAAACAGCAGACTGGAAGTCGATGTTTAGCTATTTAGGACATCTTATAATATAGCAACGAGAAGCTATATTCTTTGCTTGAATACAGTTTAATAAGCATTATGCTTCGGATGACATGGTGCTAGTTGCAGTAGGTTCCCGTCCAGATCAATATTTGGCCCTACGCACACAAGTTAACTGTCACATTACCTCTGCACAATCTAACTTATAGAAATGCTCATCATGCCAGTGACCATATGAGGAGGCGAACATGATCCCATTACAGGAGTTCGTGATAACAAAAAAAATATGAATCTCTCGGTAAACTTATAACTAATTTTTTTTATTACCTTCATTTGATGTACTGCATTGAACACACTTCATTGCCGACGAAAGCATCCACAATTATGCCAATGCAGATAGAAGATGAGGTAAAGGAACATTTAAGAGTGACCACATAATATTATGCAATATTTTTTAATCTCAAATTTGATCATATTCAGGTCACTATAACTCACCATTTTCAGTAAAGAAGAAACTCCTTCCTAAGCTATCGAAAACATAACATTTAAGCATAGCTCTATTCAGTTCTCAACAACAAAAAAAGAATTCAATTTTTTACCTTTTGTTAGATATAAATAGTCGCAGGGATGAAACTAAATGATAAATAGTGAAAAATCATTATACAATCAAGTACTCTTAGGAAGTTCTGACATTATCAGTTAATGATACTCTTAGCAAAGTTTAAGTGCTCTTACACTTCGGTATGTGAGTATGTCCAGTAAGTGCTGAAAATATCTAGTATATGTCCAGCCTAGTGCTACTGAGTGACTTGGAAATAAAATAACTTGGTATATGGAAAATAAGAACCAAACTAATTTTGAACTGCATGATTCATACAGATAAACATGTCCAAGTCTAAGTGCCTATTCTACAAAGTACATTATGTACAAAGTCAAATTTTCTAGGTCTGTGTGGGGGATTCTCTCTCTACTACAAGCTCTGTCATATCTTGATGTTTTCTGCAACTTGTTTTAACACTCATCTCATGTGGCAGATAGTAACTTTAAACTCTACACGATTTTATTGCTATCCAAATCAGTACAATAATTTGGTGCCAAATGAAATCCAGCTCCAAATAGATAGGCAGGGGGCATAACCCTTCATAAGGGTTTTACAAGCATGCTAGTTTTTTACAAGTGCAAAAGGTGTACCTGTGACTCCATGTGCTCTCATTCTTCAGAGAGTAAGAAACGATTGGTGCAAACAATTGCAGTCATCACTAAGCTTTGTTAAATCATACTTCTAAGGCGGAACCATCTGTCGGGCATAGACCCCGGGTACTCATGCAAAGAAGGAAAAAGACGGACTCCTATTAGAATTCCCTTGTAATCCTAATAGGACTCGTTCCGTGCAATCCTACTAGGACTCCTGCCTTATAACCGACTATGAACCCGCCCCCTGGACTATATAAAGGAGGGCCGGGTACCTAGCCGGGGACCGGAAAACCCAACACCAAGCGCAGGGCGCCATACTAGTTCCCCCAAACAGGACGTAGGGTTCGCCACCTTGGCAGCCCGAACCTGTATAAATCTTGTGTCTCGTGTCCTTGCGCATACCTTCGAGTTCTCGGTCTCCCGATCACGATCCTCACCGCACAATCTACTACCTCGGGCACCCCCTTGGTAGGTTTGCCGGTCTAAAACACCGACAGCTGGCGCGCCAGGTAGGGGTGATCATCACCACCGGGCGAATTCGAAGGACCCTCGTCAACAAGATCAATCTACTCGTCGACTCGCCGAGATCCATTGAAGCAAGTCGCCTTGCTCTTGTCAAAGTGGAATCAATTTTCCTACGCTGCGCTTCCGGTTGCTTCGGCACGTCGCGCGGCTCGTCACGCGGCTCGTCAAGCCGCTCGTCGTCGACTACTCCGCCTCGCGCAGGCTCATCGTCGTCGACTACTTTGCCTCCGCCGCGCGTCCCGGGGTGCCTCGGCACGTCGCGCGGCTCGTCACACGGCTCGTCGCGCCGCTCGGCGTCGACTACTCCGCCTTGCGCGGACTCGTCGTCGTCTCTCCGTCTTCGCCGCGCGTCGGGGTGCCTTGGCACGTCGCGCGGCTCGTCATGCGGCTCGTCGCGCCGCTCGTCGTCGACTACTCCGCCTAGCGCCGAGGCTCGTCGTCGTCGACTACTTTTGCCTCCGCCGCGTGTCGCGGTGCCTCGGCACGTCGCGCGGCTCGTCACGCGGCTCGTCGCGCCGCTCGTCGTCGACTACTCGCGTCTCGCGCGAGCTCGTCGTCGTCTACTTCGTCTTCGCCGCGCGTCCCGGGGTGCCTCGTCACGTCGCGCGGCTCGTCATGCGGCTCGTCGCGCCGCTCGTCGTCGACTACTCCGCCTCGCGCGAGCTCGTCGTCGTCTACTTCGTCTTCGCGGCGTGCGTCCGGGTGCCTCGGCACGTCGCGCGGCTCGTCATGCGGCTCATCGCGCCGCTCGTCGTCGTCGACTACTTTGTCTCCGCCGCGCGTCCCGGTGCCTCGGCACGTTGCGCGGCTCGTGATGCGGCTCGTCGCGCCGCTCGTCGTCGACTACTCCCGCCTCGCGCGAGCTCGTCGTCGACTACCTCGTCTCCGCCGGCGCGCTCGGGGTGCCTCGGCACGTCGCGCGGCTCGTCATGCGGCTCGTCGTGCCGCTCGTCGTCGACTACTCCACCTCGCACAGGCTCGTCGTCGTCGACTACTTTGCCTCCGCCGCGCGTCCCGGTGCCTCGGCACTTTGCGCGGCTCGTCATGCGGCTCTTCGCGCCGCTCGTTGACGACTACTCTGCCTCGTGCAGGCTCGTCGTCGACTACCTCGTCTTCGCCGCGCGTCCGGGTGTCTCGGCACGTCCGCGGCTCGTCATGCGGCTCGTCGCGCCGCTCGTCGTCGACTAGTCCGCCTCGCGCAGGCTCGTCGTCGTCTACTTCGTCTTCGCCGCGCGTCCGGGTGCCTCGGCACGTCGCGCGGCTCGTCATGCGGCTCGTCGTGCCGCTCGTCGTCAACTACTCCGTCTCGCGCAGGCTCGTCGTCGTCTACTTCGTCTTCGCCGCGTGTCCGGGTGCCTCGGCACGTCGCGCGGCTCGTCACGCGGCTCGTCGCGCCGCTCTCGTCGACTACTCCGCCTCGCGCGGACTCGTCGTCGTCTACTTCGTCTTCGCCGCGCGTCCGGGGTGCCTTGGCACGTCGCGCGGCTCGTCATGCGGCTCGTCGCGCCGCTCGTCGTCGGCACTACTCCGCCTAGCGCGGGCTCGTCGTCGTCGACTACTTTTGCCTCCCGCCGCGTGTCCCGGTGCCTCGGCACGTCGCGCGCGGCTCGTCACGCGGCTCGTCGCGCCGCTCGTCGTCGACTACTCCGTCTCGCGCGGGCTCGTCGTCGTCTGCTCCGTCTTCGCCGCGCGTCGGGGTGCCTCGTCACGTCGCGCGGCTCGTCATGCGGCTCGTCGCGCCGCTCGTCGTCGACTACTCCCCTCGCGCGAGCTCGTCGTCGTCTACTCCGTCTTCGCCGTGCGTCGGGGTGCCTCGGCACGTCGCGCGGCTCGTCATGCGGCTCGTCGCGCCGCTCGTCGTCGTCGACTACTTTGTCTCCCGCGCGCGTCCCGGTGCCTCGGCACGTTGCGCGGCTCGTGATGCGGCTCGTCGCGCCGCTCGTCGTCGACTACTCCGCCTCGCGCGGAGCTCGTTGTCGACTACCTCGTCTCCGCGGGCGCGTCAAGGGTGCCTCGGCACGTCGCGCGGCTCGTCATGCGGCTCGTCGTGCCGCTCGTCGTCGACTGCTCCACCTCGCACGGGCTCGTCGTCGTCGACTACTTTTGCCTCCGCCGCGCGTCCCGGTGCCTCGGCACTTTGCGCGGCTCGTCATGCGGCTCTTCGCGCCGCTCGTTGGCCGACTACTACGCCTCGTGCGGAGCTCGTCGTCGACTACCTCGTCTTCGCCGCGCGTCCGGGTGTCTCGGCACGTCCGCGGCTCGTCATGCGGCTCGTCGCGCCGCTCGTCGTCGACTCGTCCGCCTCGCGCGAGCTCGTCGTCGTCTACTTCGTCTTCGCGCGCGTCCCGGGGTGCCTCGGCACGTCGCGCGGCTCGTCATGCGGCTCGTCGCGCCGCTCGTCGTCAACTACTCCGCCTCGCGCAGGCTCGTCGTCGTCTACTTCGTCTTCGCCTCGTGTCCGGGTGCCTCGGCACGTCGCGCGGCTCGTCATGCGGCTAGTCGCGCTGCTCGTCGTCGTCGACTACTTTGCCTCCGTCGCGCGTCCAGGTACCTCGACACGTCGCGCGGCTCGTCATGCAGCTCGTCGCGCCGCTCGTCGTCGTCGACTACTTTGCCTCCGCCGCGCGTCCCGGTGCCTCGGCACGTTGCGCGCGCTCGTCATGCGGCTCGTCGCACCGCCGTCGTCGACTACTCCGACTCGCGCGAGCTCGTCGTTGACTACCTCGTCTCGCCGCGCGTCCCGGGGTACCTCGGCACGTCGCGCGGCTCGTCATGCGGCTCGTCGCGCGCGCTCGTCGTCGACTACTCGCCTCGCGCGAGCTCGTCGTCGTCTACGTCGTCTTCGCCGCGCGTCGGGGTGCCTCGGCACATTGTGCGGCTCGTCATGCGGCTCGTCGCGCCGCTCGTCGTCGACTACTACGCCTCGCGCGAGCTCGTCGTTGACTACCTCGTCTCCGCCGCGCGTCCAGAGTGCCTCGGCACGTCGCGCGGCTCGTCATGCGGCTTGTCGCGCCGCTCGTCGTCGACTACTCCCGCCTCGCGCGAGCTCGTCGTCGTCTACTTCGTCTTCGCCGCTCGTCGGGTGCCTCGGCACGTCGCGCGGCTCGTCATGCGGCTCGTCACGCCGCTCGTCGTCGTCGACTACTTTGCCCTCCGCCGCACGTCCCGGTGCCTCGGCACGTCGCGCGGCTCGTCATGCGGCTCGTCGCGCCCCTCGTCGTCGACTACTCCGCCTCGCACGAGCTCGTCTTCGTCTACTTCGTCTTCGCCGTGCGTCGGGGTGCCTCGGCACGTCGCGCGGCTCGTCATGCGGCTCGTCGCGTCGCTCATCGTCGTCGACTACTTTGCCTCCACCGCGCGTCCCGGTGCCTCGGCACGTTGCGCGGCCTGCGTCATGCGGCTCGTCGCGCCACTCGTCGTCGACTACTCCGCCTCGCGCGAGCTCTTCGTCGACTACCTCGTCTCCGTCGCGCGTCCGAGGTGCCTCGGCACGTCGCGCGCGGCTCATCATGCGGCTCGTCGCGCCGCTCGTCGTCGACTACTCCGCCTCGCGCGAGCTCGTCGTCGACTACCTTTGCCTCCGCCGCGCGTCCCGGTGCCTCGGCACGTTGCGCGGCTCGTCATGCGGCTCGTCGCGCCGCCCCGTCGTCGACTACTGCGCGCTCCGCGCGGGCTCGTCGTCGACTACCTCGTCTTCGCCGCGCGTCCGGGGTGCCCCGCCGGGCACGTCGCGCGGCTCGTCATGCGGCTCGTCGCGCGCTCATCGTCGACTAGTCGCCTCGCGTGAGCTCGTCGTCGTCTACTTCGTCTTCGCCGCGCGTCGGGTGCCCTCGGCTCGTCGCGCGGCTCGTCATGCGGCTCGTCGCGCCGCTCGTCGTCGACTGCTCCGCCTCGCGCGAGCTCGTCGTCGTCTACTTCATCTTCGCCGCGCGTACGGGGTGCCTCGGCACATCGCACGGCTCGTCCGTGCGGCTCGTCGCGCCGCTCATCGTCGTCGACTACTTTGCCTCGCCTTGCGTCCCGGTGCCTCGGCACGTCGCGCGGTCATCACGCGGCTCGTCGCGCGCTCGTCGTCGACTACTCCGCCTCGCGCGAGCTCGTCGTTGGGCTAGTCGCAGCCGCTCGTCGTCGTCGACTACTTTGCCTCCCGCCCGCGCGCGTGGGGTGCCTCGACACGTCGCGCGGCTCGTCATGCGGCTCGTCGCGCCGCTCTTCGTCGTCGACTACTTTGCCTCCGCAGCGTCCCGATGCCTCGGCACGTTGCGCGGCTCGTCATGCAGCTCGTCGCGCCGCTCGTCGTCGACTACTCCGCCTCGTGCTGGCTCATGTTTGACTACCTCGTCTCCGCTGCGCGTCCGAGTGCCTCGGCACGTCGCGCGGCTCGTCATGCGGCTCGTCGCGCCGCTCGTCGTCGACTACTCCGCCTCGCGCAGGCTCGTCGTCGTCTACTTCGTCTTCGCCGTGCGTCCGGGTGCCTCGGCACGTCGCGCGGCTCGTCATGCGGCTCGTCGCGCCGTCGTCGTCGTCGACTACTTTGTCTCCGCCGCGCGTCCCGGTGCCTCGGCACGTTGCGCGGCTCGTGATGCGGCTCGTCGCGCCGCTCGTCGTCGACTACTCCGCCTCGCGCAGGCTCGTTGTCGACTACCTCGTCTCGCGGCGCGCTCAGGGTGCCTCGGCACGTCGCGCGGCTCGTCATGCGGCTCGTCGTGCCGCTCGTCGTCGACTACTCCACCTCGCACAGGCTCGTCGTCGTCGACTACTTTGCCTCCGCCGCGCGTCCCGGTGCCTCGGCACCTTGCGCGGCTCGTCATGCGGCTCTTCGCGCCGCTCGTTGACGACACTGCGCGCACTCGCGCGGGCTCGTCGTCGACTACCTCGTCTTCGCCGCGCGTCCGGGTGTCTCGGCACGTCCCGCGGCTCGTCATGCGGCTCGTCGCGCCGCTCGTCGTCGACTAGTCGCCTCGCGCGAGCTCGTCGTCGTCTACTTCGTCTTCGCCGCGCGTCGGGGTGCCTCGGCACGTCGCGCGGCTCGTCATGCGGCTCGTCGTGCCGCTCGTCGTCAACTACTCCGTCTCGCGCAGGCTCGTCGTCGTCTACTTCGTCTTCGCCGCGTGTCCGGGGTGCCTCGGCACGTCGCGCGGCTCGTCATGCGGCTAGTCGCGCCGCTCGTCGTCATCGACTACTTTGCCTCCGCCGCGCGTCTGGGTGCCTCGACACGTCACGCGGCTCGTCATGCGGCTCGTCGCGCGCGCTCGTCGTCGTCGACTACTTTGCCTCCCGCCGCGCGTCCCGGGTGCCTCGGCACCTTGCGCGGCTCGTCATGCGGCTCGTCGCACCGCCGTCGTCGACTACTCCGACTCGCGCGGGCTCGTCGTTGACTACCTCGTCTCCGCCGCGCGTCCGAGTACCTCGGCACGTCGCCGCGGCTCGTCATGCGGCTCGTCGCGCCGCTCGTCGTCGACTACTCCGCCTCGCGCCGAGCTCGTCGTCGTCTACGTCGTCTTCGCCGCGCGTCGGGGTGCCTCGGCACATTGCGCGGCTCGTCATGCGGCTCGTCGCGCCGCTCGTCGTCGACTACTGCGCCTCGCGCGGGCTCGTCGTTGACTACCTCGTCTCCGCCCGCGCGTCCAAGTGCCTCGGCACGTGCGCCGCGGCTCGTCATGCGGCTTGTCGCGCCGCTCGTCGTCGACTACTCCGCCTCTCGCGAGCTCGTCGTCGTCTGCGCCGTCTTCGCCGCTCGTCGGGTGCCTCGGCACGTCGCGCGCTCGTCATGCGGCTCCGTCACGCCGCTCGTCGTCGTCGACTACTTTGCCTCCCGCCGCACGTCCGGGTGCCTCGGCACGTCGCGCGGCTCGTCATGCAGCTCGTCGCGCCCCTCGTCGTCGACTACTCCGCCTCGCACAGGCTCGTCTTCGTCTACTTCGTCTTCGCCGTGCGTCCGGGTGCCTCGGCACGTCGCGCGGCTCGTCATGCGGCTCGTCGCGTCGCTCATCGTCGTCGACTACTTTGCCTCCACCGCGCGTCCCGGTGCCTCAGCACGTTGCGCGGCTCGTCATGCGGCTCGTCGCGCCACTCGTCGTCGACTACTCCGCCTCGCGCAGGCTCTTCGTCGACTACCTCGTCTCCGTCGCGCGTCCGAGTGCCTCGGCACGTCGCGCGGCTCATCATGCGGCTCGTCGCGCCGCTCGTCGTCGGCTACTCCGCCTCGCGCGAGCTCGTCGTCGACTACTTTGCCCTCCGCCGCGCGTCCCGGTGCCTCGGCGCGTTGCGCGCGGCTCGTCATGCGGCTCGTCGCGCCGCTCGTCGTCGACTACTGCGCCTCGCGCGAGCTCGTCGTCGACTACCTCGTCTTCGCCGCGCGTCCGGGGTGCCCGGCGCGTCGCGCGGCTCGTCATGCGGCTCATCGCGGCGCTCATCGTCGACTAGTCCGCCTCGCGTAGGCTGCGTCGTCGTCTACTTCGTCTTCGCCGCACGTCGGGGTGCCTCGGCTCGTCGCGCGGCCCGTCATGCGGCTCGTCGCGCCGCTCGTCGTCGACTACTCCGCCTCGCGCAGGCTCGTCGTCGTCTACTTCATCTTCGCCGCGCGTCCGGGTGCCTCGGCACATCGCACGGCTCGTCATGCGGCTCGTCGCGCCGCTCATCGTCGTCGACTACTTTGCCTCCGCCTTGCGTCCCGGTGCCTCGGCACGTCGCGCGGTCATCACGCGGCTCGTCGCGCCGCTCGTCGTCGACTACTCCGCCTCGCGCGGCTCGTCGTTGGGCTAGTCGCACCGCGCGTCGTCGTCGACTACTTTGCCTCGCGCCCGCGCGTCGGGGTGCCTCGACACGTCGCGCGGCCTCGTCATGCGGCCCTCGTCGCGCCGCTCGTCGTCGTCGACTACTTTGCCTCCGCCGCGCGTCCGGGTTGCCTCGGCACGTTGCGCGACTCGTCATGCGGCTCGTCGCGCGCTCGTCGTCGACTACTACGCCTCGCGCGAGGCTCATCGTTGACTACCTCGTCTCCCGCCGTGCGTCAAGGGGTGCCCTCGGCACGTCGCGCGGCTCGTCATGCGGCTCGTCGCGCGCTCGTCGTCGACTACTCGGCCTCGCGCGAGCTCGTCGTCGTCTACTTCGTCTTCGCGCGTGCGTCGGGGTGCCTCGGCACGTCGCGCGGCTCGTCATGCGGCTCGTCGCGCCTCGTCGTCGTCGATTACTTTGTCTCGCGCGCGCGTCCGGGGTGCCCTCGGCACGTTGCGCGGCTCGTGATGCGGCTCGTCGCGCCGCTCGTCGTCGACTACTCCGCCTCGCGCAGGCTCGTTGTCGACTACCTCGTCTCCGCAGCGCGTCCGAGTGCCTCGGCACGTCGCGCGGCTCGTCATGCGGCTCGTCGTGCCGCTCGTCGTCGACTACTCCACCTCGCACAGGCTCGTCGTCGACTACCTCGTCTCCGCTGCGCGTCCGAGTGACTCGGCAAGTCGCGCGGCTCGTCATGCGGCTCGTCGCGCCGCTCGTCGTCGACTGCTCCGCCTCGCGCGGGGCTCGTCGTCGACTCCCACTTTGCACCTCGCCGCGCGTCCCGGTGCCTCGGCACGTTGCGCGGCTCGTCATGCGGCTCGTCGCGCGCTCGTCGTCGACCACTGCGCCTCGCGCGGGCTCGTCGTCGACTACCTCGTCTTCGCCGCTCGTGCGGGTGCCTCGGCACGTCGCGCGGCTCGTCATGCGGCTCGTCGCGCGCTCGTCGTCGACTACTCCGCCTCGCGCGAGCTCGTCGTCGTCTGCTTCACTGCGCCGCGCGTCGGGGTGCTTCGGCACCTCGCGCGGCTCGTCATGCGGCTCGTCGCGCCGCTCGTCGTCGTCGACTACTTTGCCTCCCCGGTGCGTCCCGGTGCCTCGGCACGTCGCGCGGTCGTCCACGCGGCGCGTCGCGCGCGCTCGTCGTCGACTACTCGCCTCGCGCAAGCTCGTCGTCGTCTACTTCTTCTCGCGCCGCGTCCGGTGCCTCGGCACGTCGCGCGGCTCCGTCATGCGGCTCGTCGCGCCACTGCGTCGTCGACTACTCCCCCCTCGCGCGAGCTCGTCGTCATCTACTCCGTCTTCGCCGTGCATCGGGTGCCTCGGCACGTCGCGCGGCTCGTCATGCGGCTCGTCGCGCCGCTCGTCGGCGTCGACTACTTTGCCTCCGCCGCGCGTCTCAGTGCCTCAGCACGTTGCGCGGCTCGTCATGCGGCTCGTCGCGCCGCTCGTCGTCGACTACTCTGCCTCGCGCAGGCTCGTCATCGACTACCTCATCTCCGCGGCGTGTCCGAGTGCCTCGGCACGTCGCGCGGCTCGTCATGCGGCTTGTCGCGCGCTCGTCGTCGACTACCTCGCCTCGCACCGGGCTCGTCGTCGTCGACTACTTTGCCTCGCCGCGCGTCCCGGTGCCTCGGCACGTTGCGCGGCTCGTCATGCGGCTTGTCGCGCCGCTGGGTGTCAGACTTCTGCCGCCGCGCGGGCTCGTCGTCGACTTCCTCGTCTTCGCCACGCGTCGGGGTGTCTCGGCACGTCGCGCGGCTCGTCATGCGGCTCGTCGCGCCGCTCGTCGTCGACTGGTCCGCCTCGCGCGAGCTCGTCGTTTGTCTACGCCGTCTTCGCGCGCGTCCGGTGCCCTCGGCACGTCGCGCGGCTCGTCATGCGGCTGCGTCGCGCCGCTCGTCGTCAACTACTCCGCCTCGCGCGAGCTCGTCGTCGTCTACGCCCGTCTTCGCCTCGTGTCCGGGTGCCTCGGCACGTCGCGCGGCTCGTCATGCGGCTAGTCGCGCCGCTCGTCGTCATCGACTACTTTGCCTCGCCGCGCGTCCCCAGCAATACGTAGGCGGCGCCGAGCCGTGACCATTCTTTGCCGTGCGCCCCGCCACCAGACGCACGACAAAGGGAGCGGGTACGCGGGCGCACGAACCAACATTTACGCGTGCGAGCGTACCCGTGGCGCGCGGCAAAGGGCATAGTCCACCGTGCGGCATGGACCAACCTTTGTCGTGCGCCGCTCCACTTGACACACGGCAAAGGGCGAGGTCAATCGTGCGCCTTGACCACTCTTTGTCGTGCGCCACGTGGCTCGGCGCACGGCAAAGAGTACCACCGTTCCCGTGTGTGCTCAGCGGCGCACAGTAGAGAGGGTGTGACGCCGTCTCCCCGCCGACGGCCGTCAAAACGGCAAAGGTCTTTGCCGGGTAAAAATGCGCCGAGCGCCCTTTGCCATTCGTACGGTAAAGGCTGTGTTGTGCGTATTCTAGTCTTTACCGTGCGCCGCCGGCGCACGGCAAAGCGCGCGAATCCGGTAGTGATACTCTGTCTCTAGTGTGACAACCCGACCAGGAAAATACTGTACTATCGCCTAAGACCGATCCACTTTGGTCATTAAGCAATAATAAAAGTGATACCATCCTGTTGTAAGTCGCCGAGGTTAACGCGACAAAAAATCACTTGAATGGCACAAGGATCGATATATGCATTAAAACTCACTCGAAGGCGAGTCCGGAGATACATCAACATTCAAATCAGAATTCGTACCCCCGAAGGGTTTAATTTATTACAAACCATAGTTTTTGTCATGACGAGAATAGTTCGGAGTTTTGAAAAGACGGCGGAAATTAACTAGCGGCGGCAGGAGTCACCACGGGAGGCCATCCGCAGTGGCGGTGAGTCGTCCTCCACCCACTCCGGCTCCCGGCGGTGTTCGGGATCTCAAGACACACATCCTTGAAGGCATTACGGATCAACACATTATAGCAAGGGTGAGTATACTAATACTCGGCAAGACTCTTCAATCGGTGATAGCTACCTCACCAAATCTAGACCATGAAAGGCTTTTTGGCCTCTTTGAGTTTGCTAAAAAGTAACAAAGTGAGTCCTTACTTTCAAGATTTTAGCACAAGTTACAGTAGTTTAATCCTTACTACATTAGCCAACTAGTACAAACATAGTTGTACAATACAATTAATCAAACATCATCTTCATCAACTTCCATCATTGGGATCACATGACTAGTGGAGTAAGTAGTCTCGGATAACGGTGAGAGGCCGACAATCGATTGATTTAAACCTTGCAGGTAGACCCAAACACACGGTCGTGCCCCCGCAAGGACAACTACGAGGGCCGTCCCCATAAATCCTCGGGTCGGGATCGAATCTTACAGGTCTTTGGTGCAGGCTATCCGGCATACCCCGCGAAAGTACCGGAGTCTGCCACACCACAGTGGCGAGCCGTGAGAGCAAATCCCAAGAGTAGTAACGGTGGGATCCCTAACGCCTCATTATGGTCACTAGGCTTCTGGCCCCACTGCTTAGGCATGTGCTTAGTACGTTCGAAAACACCAGCCCACATAACCCTTTGGACCGGAGCCCGGATCCCATGCTCTTACCACGTGAGCAATCCATTTAAAGGATATGGTATAGTGATTCCTATCTAGGAACCTATTCTCGCAGTGGAAGTCATCACTCAACTTGTAACGATCTATAGCTTAGCGGCCTATCGACCTATAATACTAGTAGGGACCAAAGGTACCTATGGATCATGCATCTAGGGTTTCATTCAACTCCTGAACGTAAATGCACAATCATTCATAGATAAATGAATAAAGACTTTAAAACTAGGTTAGATGCACCGGAGCTTGCCTTCGTCGACTAGGTTAGCTTGGGCACCCTCGGTGTCGAGTCCGTCCACGTCTTCCGCAGAGAACCTTGCTCGCCTTCCTCGGTTTTCGGGACAAGGGAGTATCCCGTCACGGAAGATCTACACGGAATGCAATGCACTTTAGGTGATGTGATAGTTTGTTGTCCTATCCAACTCTAGTTGGTCATATTCACCTTAACAAGCATTTATTTAATGTTTCTGTTTTAGGAAGGTTATTAGTTGTACTTGGGTTACTCTTTTTATTCCACATTTCAATAAAGGTTTTTAATAAGTCTATCATTTCATGTGAAAGCTTCTTTCCCTTTTATCTTTACCAACAAGGTGTAATTAATATTTTTATTTATGGATTAATTTCCTATCAGAGATGATAATTAATTATCTTTTAATTACATTAAATGATGTTTTCAAAAAAAGAAAAGATTTAATTAAGGGTTTTCTTTTATTAATTTCCCTTTAATATTAAAAGGACATTTAGGCCTTTTATTAAACAATTAAATTACCAAAACTTAAATGAGTGTGTTTCTTAGGCCTACTAGCACCTATCTTGGTCCATTGGACCCACATGTAAGTGTTGGATCTTTGGGAAATTAAATATTATTGCAAATAACAAAGGCTAGCTAGTGATTCAACTTAAATGCATATAAAAAATAATTAATCATCAAAATGATCCAAAAATCTCCTGTGCATGTTCCCTGACCCTAAACAAGTCTAGAAAAGCCAGCATGTTCACATGGAATCCTCTCTTGAACTTGGTTTATTAATTTGCAAAACAAAAACATGCATAAATCAAGAATAATTATTTATGTTAATCCAAAAATCATTATTAATTCACACGATGTGTCTTTTGGCATTACAAGACAGTGTGCACAAGTTGGGCTCAGGAACATAAATATATTTAACAGGAAAAATCATTTACGCGGTTAAATGGAATAGAAAAACATTTTTATAAAATGATTTACTTGATAACTTTGTGCAATTTTTGGCACAGCATCTATTCATATCCTAACTCATAACATATCCAAAACTTGGCTACAGAGAAGCTATACATTTCAAGTTATGACAGATCTAAGTATAACACATTTGTAATTTTCCTGCCAAAACTATTTTGAATCTAGCCACAAGTGTACCACACAGAGGTGGGGTTTGACAACCTGAAACCTACAAAATTGGTTTGAGAATTTTCTGAATTTTCTGTGAATTTCTAGAAATTTCCTAAGACCTTGGAGCGATGCAGCAATAAAACTAGAATTAAGATTCCTTGCAAACGAGCCCTGGATTCACATCCGTGCCCTCGGCGGCGGCGGGAGGGCTCGCCGGCGGCGATGTGGGGCCGGGCCGGAGCAACGCGCGGCACGGGGGTGCAATTGGCCTCACCCCGGTTGATTGGCGGTGGTGGCGGGGTCGAGGCGAGCTCCGGCGAGGGCGCGCGGCGGCGGCGGCGGCGGCACCCACGGCGGCGCGGGGAAAAGTGGCAAGGAGGCGCGGGGGCGGGCAACAAGCAGGCCTTGGAGCTTCACTAGCACCTACTGGAGCCACCGGGGTGGTTGGCGGCGATGAGCACGGGCGGAGGAGCTCGGCACGGCGGCGGCGGCGATGGCGGCGGGGGGCGCACGGGTGGCGCGCGGAGGGGCGCGAGCGGGGGGGGGGGGGTTTAAGTATGCGCGCGCGGGCACCGGCGGACGAGCGGGTGACGGCGCAAGATGCTCTCCGTGCTACGGCGCGTCGAGGCGCGCGCGCACGGCGCGCGGACGCCGGGCGCCTCGGGATGGAGCGAGCCGGGGCGCGGGACCTCGGGATGGAGCGTCTTGGGCCGGGGCGCGGCCTCGGGAGGCGCGGGCGCGGACGCCGGGGCATGGCCGGCGGCGGGCGGCGACGGCGGCGCACGGGCGCGCGCGACGTCGCGGCGCGACGCGCTCTGTGTCTAGCAGTGACACTGGTGCTATGTTTGAGCCACTGTTTCTCCAAATTTTTGAATACAACTCGACCAAGCAATGAATACCAAAGTGGTAGATCTAAGTACCAGCTACAACTTCCTCAAAGGCTGTATAGGGTTTAACTCTCTAGATTTGAATCTAAACGAATGCCAACTTTGAATGTCAGTGGGTTCCTGGCAACAGTAAACTCTGGCTTGCAAGGGCTTTTTCACAAATTTCCCTTCCAAATTGGCAATGCCACTCTACATGAAAGTTGTGTCCCTCAACAAGACCTACAACTTTCCCAAAGGTAGAATTTTAAGTGTTTAGGTGAATTTTGGAGAACGCGGCAAAATTCCGGCAGACACCTGTGGACACTGGGTGGCAAGGGGGTTTGACCCACCCTTTGACCATGGGTTGGCCCCACAAGTGTTTTAACTATTCACTAGGGGTCTCTAGGGGTGTGTTAGGGAGTTTTCATGGGTGAGGACCCAGGTTGACCTAGGGTTGACCATTTGACCGGCTAATTCGGTCATTAGCGTTAATGATGGTAATTAAAAACCTGGGGCGTCACATCTAGTCTGAAAGCCCGATCGAAGAAGACACGCATATACTCCCTCCGGTTTGGTAAATGAAGTCGTTTTGACATGATTTGAGTCAAACATTGGGAATATAAATCATGAATAACTTTTAAGTCATTGAGTTTGGAAATGTGAAAACTACATTAATAGATTTGTCTTGTAAAATACTTTCATAAAAGTATACATATGTTAGTTTTTAATAAATATTTTTATAAAAATAAGAAGTCCAAGTTGTACTTTGCAAACCATGTTGCTGTCCTAAACGACTTCATTTACCAAACCAGAGGGAGTATGCAGATGCAGCGCCCAGAGTTGCTCTACCAGTTCAAGGTACGTACTCTTTCCGTTTTCCAGTAATTGTGTGCCGACACACTCGGCATCATGCAGGTTCCTTCCTTTCAACCGTCAAGAGCAGCGGACTTTGTAGAGTCAAATTCAGAGCGCGCGCACACATCATCATCATCATAAAAAATGAAGTAGGGCTAAGTTAATTGAACACATGCGCAAGCAAAAAATGGAGTATCCTTCCACAATCCTCTTATTTTTGCTCGGATAATAGCAATCACTGGTAGAGAGAGGGGCTTTAGTTTCGGTTGGTAGAGGGAATAGGTCTCTCATGTCCAATTGGAACTAATGGTGAGAGACAAAAGACCCCCACGTTTAGTCCCGAGTGACCAACCGGACCTAAAACCGGGACTAAAAGGTTTTCCAGAAAACAAAAAATAGCCTGTAGTTACTGGTGCCCTGCATGCTCCAGCTCCGCCACCACCTCGCCGGTGAGCATCCTGCTCTAGCAGTCCAGCTCCACCGTCGTTCATAACAATTGAGAATTGACGAGAAAAAAAACCACAAACGAGAAGTATTCATCACGTAATAACTTAACCCTTGCATGAGTGAATCAATCAATTTCAATACTCGTAAATCACAAGTTTGATTCAATTCACAGCACAAGTTTCCTTTGCATCACAAGTTTGAGTCGATTCACAATACAAGTTTTCTTTGCATCACAAGGAAAAATCCAAAAAATAAAAAAAATTGACGAACCACTGCCCCGCGTCGGTGGTCGGTGGTCGCGCACTGGGGTCGCGCCCGTGCGGCGGCCGGTGGCCGCGCCCGCGGCCGGGAGCCGCACCCCACGGGGAGCCGCCCGCCGGTGCCCGCCCGCCGTGGCCGACCGCGCATGGCTTCTCGCCCGTGGCCGCGCGCGCCGGTGGCCGACCACGCCCGCCCACGCCAGTGGCTGCATGCCGGAGCCGCCCCTGGACTTCCTCGATCTGGATCTGCATGAGAGGAGAGAAAGAGATGAGATAGAGAAGGAGAAGGAGGAGATAAGGTTTGACTAATGCGAGAGAAAAAAGAGAGAAAGGACAGAATAGAAAACGTTGATGGGTGGAAGGGCCTTTAGTTACGTGTGGTGTTTCCATCCGAGACTAAAGGAGATCCCTTTAGTCTCGGGTGGAAACACCACCCAGAACTAAAGGTTGGCGCCAATTTTTGGAGTGAAATAGCAGTTTTTATGCCCTCCTTTAGTCTCGGTTGGTATTACCAACCGAGACTAAAGGGTAGGGGTGTTCACGGGCAATTCAGGCCACGTCGATGAAAGCTATTTAGTCCTGACTCCAGAACTCAACCAGGACTAAACGGGCATACCAAAGGTCCTGATTCTACCAGTGAATACTGTTGTGGCGAGCATATATGATCATGCTCATTCCAAGAAATGGAAACAAACACTACATGTCTAAATGAGATAAGCTATCATGTCGATCTAAAGGCCACGCTAGTCTCAGTGGCAGCGTCATGAGCACACTTACCAAGTCCGTCACATCAGCTTTTCAGCATGATGACCCTGTCAATCTCAATGCACAGGGTCATGGGCATTGTTTCATAAATAAAATGTAGCACTTGAATCTTGCATGTGTTGTAATCAAATGCAGGATCACAGGCTCTGAGTGGAAGGTCGTGAGCATTGGTACCTGTGTCGACCTGGGGTCATCACCATGACTTTGAGATCTTCTCTTCCTTCATTTATTTGGTGTCATGTCATCAAAAAAAGCCATATGTGACAGTTCATTAAATGTCGATGACCTGCCATTGAGATTAACCTTAACATTCCCCACGATAATCAACAACTAGTACAACATTAAGATAAGCACAATATGACATTGCTAGCTCAGCAGGAGTCGTGCATGGCCTTATGTGAGAAAATTTGAGTTGCATGCAGCCACCAATTCAACCGAAAATTAATCTTAATGAGAGACATCGTACCAACAGAAAGAACCACACAAAGAAAAAAAAGGATGGGTCGATTCACACTTGTGGCAGCAGCATTACCGCATATAGATGGCCATTTGGCGCTATCATGATTGGCCAGAACTAGCATGGTCTGAAAAAGCATGGTCCTCACACAACATGACCCGGCGTAGTGCAAGTGTCTGGGCCGCCAATTCAGCTCATATAGTACCGGCACAGGCATGACACAATTAATTGAATTGGCCCGCTAGCGGCCCATATAACCCCATGCTACTACAAATCATATAGGTATATAATACCCTAATCTTATCCTCCCCACTCCCACCCCATCCAGTCCTGACACCGCCCTGTGCTTGCTCTACTGCTCAGCCCCTGCTCTGCCTTCGTTGCTCCACCGCAGGACGCGACTGCGTCGCCGTTGTTCCCCCTCGGCCCCTCCACCGTTGGACCGCACGGCTGCGCCGCAGCCCACCTCGGCCTCTCCACCGCAGGCCGCTGCAACTCCGCATCGGCCCTCTGGACGTCTTCACCGTCACCGTCACCATCATCGTCGACGCCACCTTCACTGTCGTTGTTGTCGACGCCTTGCCGGCCGTCTCCGCCTCGACACCACACCGGCCACCTTTACCGCCCGTGTCGCGGTGGGCACTGTAGTGCTACCGTTCCCGGTGGCATGACACAACACGAAACGCTTGGAACCCTTTAGGGTCGTGCTTGTACCTGCGATTCGGTGGCAATATCCTACATGACATGACGGAGCAAAACTGTTTGGTCGTTGCCTTAGAGAAACTCCAATAGTTTGGCAAACCAACTTGGCATCCATATAATTTTGGCAAAACAAGAAAAATTGGCCTCCAACAGTTTGGCAAACCAACTTGGCAAAAATAGAAACTTGGCAAAACTCACCTCCCCACGCGCATATATGCGCGCGCATCGTGTTGCCATCGGCGCTTCCCTCTAGGTGGGAGGGTGAAAAAGAAATAAAGAATAGAGAAGGATTCCTGATGTAAGTTTTTCAAGAGGTGGAAGAGCACATACATAATTTTGTTTCTCTCAGGATTCCTAATGTAAGTTAGATCTAGATTCGGCAAGTGAATTATGCCAAACTGTTGGAGATGAATTCTTTTTTTATTTTGCATAGCTTTTTAGAAGTTGGCAAAATACAGGATTTTCCAAGTAAATTTTGGCAAACTCTTGGAGATGCTCTTAGGAAAGTCAAAGCAATGTGTCACATTATTTTTTATTGAACCCATGAATTAGCAGGCTAAACAAACACACACACACGCAAGTCCCTTTTTGTCCCACCGCAGAGCTCTTTTTTTACAACAACCATATATATTAAACATAAACCAAACATATTACAAGGGAGTCCTCAAAGAAGACCGAAATGGAAACAAGGTCCACAGACCGAAGAACAACAACAGAGACATCCATGTGTTCGACAATGGCAATCTCGCCGGCAGGGCCGCAAAGGCATCGTAGACTCTTGCACCCGAAGTAGGACTGCGCTAAACGACGTTTGAAGGTGGGGTGACGGGGCCGAGGAAGTCTGTAGCAACGACCAAAAGGTAGATGAATCACCGTCGCCGGAGGTAGAAGGTGACCACCAAGTCGAATCCCAGGATGAGGCGGAGACGTTGTCGGAACAACCACTGGAGTGTTGTTGCATGAGTGTTGTGGATCTGTCAAATAGTAGAAGGCTGCTTGAAGTCGAGGGAAGAGGCGGAGGTGGAGGCAGGCGCACATCAGTGCGCTCAACAACGATATCTCCACCAAGGTGGAGACAAAGATGTTGAAACAACCGCCGATGTATCGGTGCTTGAGGTAAAGGTAGAGTAGCGCAAAGGCGGAGTTGATGAAGAACTGCTCAGATCCAGCGTGTTTGGGGGAAAACTCCAGGAGCAGAACCCATCAACCAAATCCACCATAGGGAAGCACCAATCTGCAAGAGGCTCAAGCAATACAACCTCAACACCAGCTAGAGGAGGGGCGACGGTGGGGCATCTCCAGTAATAGAGGATGGAGGGGGCGGAAGAGGGTCTGCTGGAGGAGGCAGATTTATTGATATCGTACTAACCGGGGTGACGATGACCGCGATGACGAGGAGGCCATGGAGAACGTCGACGGCGGCGGAACCCAGATAGTTCAAACCACAAAGGGAAAAGGCCATATAGGCAACTAGGAGAGAAAAACTACTACTAAGGGCACGTACAACAGTCGTCTCCACGCCGTCTACGTAGCTAGATTTTTTTCACATACCCCCCGCGCTCCCGAAGACGGCCGCGTCGTCCCTTCGCGAGAGGACGACGGGGGCGTGTGCTCCAACGCAAAAAAGACGGCTCCAGCAGCGTTGTACGACGGCGGTCGTCGACCCGCGGCGGAGGCGGGATTCACCGCGGCCTGGCGTGTGCGCGGGAAGGTGCCCCCGAAATCTTCCTATTCGCGCCATTTTCTTCCTCTCATATAGCTGAATCTCGATCCCCTAATTCATCGCCAACCCTACTTGTGCAGCGATGCGGCGTAAAGAGAGAGATGCGGCAGCGGCGCGACATCTACTACAAGCATCTGCGGCGCGGGTGAGGAAGGCCGTTGCGGTGCAAGAACGGAAGGGGGCGGCAGGGGCCAAGGTGATGGCGCTGGCGGGGGCCAAGGGGATGGCGCCGGCGGGATCCAAGGGGATGGCCCCGACGCCCCCACCTCCAACAGGTACTGCAGGTCCATTCGAATCCCCTTCGTCCTTCACCGGCGCTTCCACCTACAGTTCCCAGTTCCCTTCGGTGGCCGGCGTTGGTAGCAGTCCCAATGGAGCTTACTGGGGCCAAGGTTGTGGTGGTAGTCAGAATGGTCGGCCATGGATGCATAGCTTTCGATCCATCGACATGGTAACCAATTACTTTTAATTTTTCTTAGCCTCAAATCTCATTTTCCTTTGATTACAGGACCAATAGTAATTGTGATTTTAGCTTAGCATCGATTTCCTTCAGTTTTGCATCCCTCTTCTGCATATACTGCTCATAGAAAGCAGTCTGTAGGTTTGACTCTTCGAGAGGATGTTAGCTTATGTGCAGCATATAGTTTCTCCAACTCATTGGCCTTCATTTGTAGTTCACCATGTCGATCTTGGTTCCCTTTTCCTAGTCTTATCCTAGCCTGCAAGTTAAATTCTTGATCGGTAATGGATGATAGCCTGCTCAAATTTGTTCCCTGGCGACCAGAACAATCTAAATCAGAACCAACAGTAAGCTTTGTCCCTACATCCTCTGCCTTCCGTGCTGGACGATTACATTGCACTCTGACATCATGAGCATTAGTTTCTGTAGAGCATCAGTTTCTGTATTTATGGTAATTGGATATGTTAATTCTGGACACTGTGGATATGTTTATGACATTTATGCTATAAGATTTGCTGGTGACATTTCCATCTTAAAAAATCATGAAATCTAGCCTTCAGATTACACACCATTACATACATGTTCACTTTTCCATAGTAGCAAAGCAGTCTGTTGGAAATTTAGGATTCTAACATATAATGTGATATACAGCAATATGTTGACATGTATATGAACCCAAAATCTTAGTGCAAATTTACATAATACCACTTAGATTTTAATAACTGTGTACAATTTTCCTTGACACGATGCATATATAGTACTTGTTTATGCTTCTGTCAGCTTGATTCTAGCTGCTGAAAAAAGTAAATATTCTTTTCCTAAATATTATGAAGATAGGCCTCTACACTAAACAAAGGGAGGCAGCAGAGCTGCAAAGGGAGGCTAGAAAATTGGAACTTGAAGCTAAGATGTTTGAGACATATAACAAGCTCTTAGCAGTAGACATCTCGTTGATGTCTGATGAAGAGAAAAAAGATCATGCCTCCACCATGAAGTGTTTGAAGAAGAAGATATTTTCTGATTACAACTAAGGTTAGTGTTACCTTGGCAATATAATCTGTCATCTTGTTTTGTTTTTTCATCTATGAATGTGTAGTTTTTTTAATTCACAAAAGGTAGCAGTTCATAACCTATTTTCTTGCCCGATCAATGCAGAACCTATTTTCTTTGGAATGACATTGTTTTCTTTGGAATGCAGAACATACAGAAATAGTGACATAAATTTTTTCAGACTATCAGCTTGCATATCAGATTAAAATGCCATGGATGACATAAATTTCCTAGTTGTATCAGCTTGCATATCAGTTTCAGACTATCAGCTTGCATAATGAACAGATAGCATGTTGGAAGAGAACTGTGAATGGCATATCAATTTGCATATTAGTTTCAGACTTTTCTTATGCACTGATATTTTGAAGTTTACTGATTTTGCTTCTTTGAGTTGCAGGTGAAACCATCAAAGGGTTGTTGTAGGAAGCCATTTGTGAACCATTGAAACTTAAATCTATATTATAATGGTACTTCAACTTTATGATATATCATATCATGTAATTTTTTTCGAATTAAAATCATATCATATACTCAGAGTAACTATTTATATAAATATAAATATATATACTATTAATGGCTTTAAAACTATTTTGTGTGAATTAATTCAATGTCATGTATTATATCTCAATGGAGCATCGAAAATGGCTACAAAGATCAAATGTGTACATGATCACCATGATTTATGTGCCAAAGGAAGTATTAAATGTCTTGCAGACAAACAAACAGACCAACCATTGTATAAGCTGTCTGTTTATCTGTCTGTAAGTGTCAAATAGACAGCAGCTGTCTACACTGTTGTACTTGCCCTAATAGATACCGAAGCACAAAAACTACTACTAATAGATACCGGAGCACTGGATCTACTAGCTAGGGGGGCTCCCTACCCCTCTTACCGCCGGTGAGGACACCGACGGGGAAGAAGGGAGGGACCCGAGGAGAAAGCCGGAAGGACTGAGAGCAGGGGAGAAGGAACGGGAGGATAGGTCACCGCTGAACTCTTTAATCCAGTCAGCTTCATTCATTGGCTGGGCCCCGGTGTCCTACGTTCCTTGAAACAGAGGGAGTATATCGTCAGAGATCCTATATAGCTTCCACAATATTTTTTCTTCTTATATGGCTTGCAGTGTTTGAGATGTGTGCTATAACAAATGAGATTTCACAACATATATCAGATCCCCACTCTCTCATAAATTAATATGTGATCTTCGTAAAATGTTTAATTAGGCTATCCAGATTGTTGAATTAGGTTGTGTTGATTGTTGAATCAATTGTATAAGAAAAATTTGAATCATGTATCAGCCGACCAGAATATGTTATTAAATTTTCTGACCACCATGAAATGTTGTATTAGTCTATCCATAATGAGTATTGTTGAATAGAGTTTACGAAAATGTTGAACCATGTGTGGTTAGGGATGGCAATGAAACATGTCAGGTGCGGGTGGAGCAAAACCCACCCATTATGACACCCATCACATTTAGCTACACCCACCCATTACCACACACATGGGTGAAATTTCACACTCACCCACACCCGCTGCGCACCCGCTGGGTGTCGGGCACCCACTGGGTCAATCACATATATAAATGTGATGACATTATATCAAGTAATATAATAGGATAAAATCATTAAATTCACAAATAGATCGTTCTAACCAGCCAAACATCCAACTTATAGTCACATCATGACACATAAATGTTCATAATTCCAGCAAGAAAGTAAATTAGCCGTCATACTCAATACATCACATAAGCAAATATAGAATAAAGAATTAAACCTAACCTTAAGATTGAAAACACCAAACATAGATTACAACATCAATCATCATAAATCTATCAAATAGGTTTAGTATCGACAAAAGTATAAATATAAATTATTATTTCGGGCCCCATGGGTCACCCACGGGTTAAAATGTACACCCACACCCACATCCACTTAATACAGGTCGGGTCGGGTGTAGACCCATGGGTGAAATTCTGCACCCGCACCCGCACCCATTAGGTGCCTCGCATATCGCTTGGGCCCGCACCATGGATCCGACTGCCATCCTTCATTCTACTTGGAGGGGAACCCTAATGGGCCTCATTGACTTTATATCTATATCTCTTAACCAGCTAATGGAAACTGTATAGGAGCCTCGTATATCGCTTACAAACGTGTATCATTTTAAAAATGTATGTTATTTTAACTTTTTAGATACATAGTTTTTGTTATACATCTAGATATAATATAGATATAATGTATATATAATACTCCTAGGCGAATAACAAAAATTATATAATCAAAATAACCTACAATCTAAGATGGAGTTAGTATTATGTATATATATGTAGAGTAATTACCGTACTGTTACATGTAGATATAATGTATATATAATACTCCCAGGCGAATACAAAAATTATATAATCAAAATAACCTACAATCTAAGATGGAGTTAGTATTATGTATATATATGTAGAGTAATTACCGTATTGTTACATGCTAGGACAGAGTATAATTTTACGGTCCCAATCGTTGGAGCACGTACCCGGGGATTACCAAATGAACTAGAATCGAATGGCAGCAACAATTCGTTTGTTGAGCGTCCTAGTCATGGGCTCGTGGCATGCCGCATCATATTCGTGCCCATCTCAGGAGGAGACATGCAATTAGTTTCCAGAATTTTCACCAACTACCCGTTACATCAATCTTCTTTTCACTAATTTGGAGTATTAATGTAAATTAATGACAAAACTCATTTCACGACCTTTACCTTAATTTTCGAAACGAATCTAACGAGTCTAATTATGTCATGATTAAATAACGTCGTGCTACAATAACCAATCTCTAATGACGGATTAATTAAATTTAATGGATTCGTCTCGTAATTTCCGATCCATTCATGTGATTATTTTTGTAAATAATTAACGTTCAATACTCTTAGTAGACCTCGAAAGAGGACTCAATAGTTCACTTCGCAAACTAAACAGACGGAACAAGGACCACGCAAAAAAGACATGAGACCTCATCACTGGGAAAAGCAAGCGTCCACGTCTATCTTGCCGACCGTACGTCGATGACGGGGCAACTTTCTCATTGAGAGTGCATTTTTCCATGCATCGAAGTTGTGAACACGATTGTGCTTTGTGGGCTGTTCTGGGCCTTTTGAGCCGCTAATGGATCAAATATGTGTAGCCATCTATTTTCTAAAAGCCCCTAAAAAAATCTAACTTCCAAAGGATAGTGTGAGCCGGAAAACCTATCGGGCTTCCAGAAGCCAGATAACAACTTAGTACACAACGCTTTAAGACGTGCAAGAGCTGTAGATCGTCCATCTTTCTTCTCCTCCATGTTCCTCTGGTCGTCTCCCACGGGAGCTCCGTCGCGCCGACGTTGTGGGAGCTCACCACGTCGAAGGGGTGGGAGGTGGGCAGTGGCGGGCGACGCTGGGACAGAGTTAGGGTTTGGGTTTCGAGAATTAAGACCTTTAGGGTTTCGGGCAGCTCCATTGTTCACCAACCTTAGAAATGGTGGGGTGGGGGAGGCAAAGGACCGGCAGTGGTAGCAGTTCGCCTGGCCGCCGACTGAGGTCAGATGGCCGGCGGGTCGGTGACCGGTGATGGGGGTGAGGAAGGCTGCTAGGTTAGGAAGGGTAGGGTAGTTGGGTGGCGCGATTGGGGTGCCGGCGCAGTAGCGGCTGGGGGGCAGGTGGCGGCATAGGAGGTGGGGGTCGAGGAAGGGGCTGCGGGCCTAGTCCATCTCGCTACCTGGTACACGGAAACCAGATAAAGCCTCCCCCCACCCACCCACCCACACCCAACCCCAACCCAACCCCAATGTGAGCCCTAAAAAGCATCACATGAAACATCCGTGTGTCATGTATCCATGTTTTCTTTCTATTGTTACTGAAATCAAGTACGACACCATCTGCTCTCCTGTTAGCTGCATTTCCTGTAAGCATTTGCTTCTAAACCACGACATCTACTCCCTTCTTTAGTTCTTTATTGATTCAAACGAATTGCTTACGAGCTTTCAAAGAGTCTACGATCTCCTTTTCCGATTCTAGAAATGAACGGTGTAGTTACATTTTTCATGGAATTAGGCCTCAAAACTATTGTAGCTTTGAAATGAGAATTTCTTCGCGCATCACAATAATTGCTAGAGGGTTTTTACGGTACACAATACGACATAACGGTCGTACGGTCGTATTATCGGTTTTCTCTATGGGTAAAATGGTAATTTTATAGATATATACTATTTGGAAAAAATTTCCCCGATGCCCTCTTATACTATCTAAAATATTTCATTCCTATATACAACAATACTATTTTACATTTTCGATAATACCATTATAGTACCCATACGACCTTTGAATACTACCGTACGACAGCTAAAAAAACCAGTCGTATAGAATTAATCTCAACCGTCGGATCTTTACATATAGGTCCTTTTCTATTACATACGAGTCTTTTTTCAACCGGTCGTACATGTCGTATTCGGCTAAGTTGTTCAGCCCTAAAACGACCTCCTAAAATACGAGGAAACTACATAAATTCAAAGTTTGAAAACTAGTATTTTAGTAAATTAATTGCTTAGCATGGATGCATTTTCTATATTGAAAATTCAAGCTCAACAGTCATGCATTAGACTTAAACATTTAATTTGAAAAATACAAATAGAAATTGCTGCTTCAAAAAACAAAATAAAGCCTGTGTACAAAATTGAAGGTGCCCAATTTTTTTAGGTTGGTATATATACACACGGATGCTTCATGTGATGCTTTTTGGGCCTGTGAGCCTGTGTAAAAGAAACGGCAAACAATTTCGAGTACTTACTAGAAGCTCCCAATTTGTACAGAAGCCTCGAAAATTTATTTTTTTAATAATAGATAATTAAATCCGGCCTCTACATCCGAAGATGTACACAACCAATTATTACGGAGTTCAAACAAAAGTCAAAACGGGGAGACAGACGATAAAAATTATTCCATCCTTCATTGGCAAACTGAAGAGTAATGACTTCCACTATTAGAAAACCCCCCTTTAGCTACGTTGCAGCAGTAACACACTCCAAAAGCGTCTCTATGCTGGTGTCTAAAGATGTTTTTTGACACGATTTTTATAACATATCAAATTGTCACGGCATTAAACATGCTTACATCATTACTAGTCGTATAGAGATACTTTTTATCACACTGAGGAAATCATCTCAAAAGAAACGAAGTTAGACACGATTTAAAGTGTTATTGTTATCTAGACACGCTAGATAGCGTATCAAACAACGTCTATAGTCATCTAAAGATACTTTTTGACATGATTAAAAAAACGTTTCAAATTGATACATGGTTAGACATGCTTTGAATTGTGACTAGTATGTAGGAACGTCATAAAGCGTATTAAATAAGTGTACTAATAGTTATTCATTGACAAACTTAAAAGTAAAACATACTTATGTAAATCACATTTGTTGTGTAGGTGAGATGTTAAGGAAGATATGTGTGAGGTGAGAGGTCTTGGGTTCGAATCCTACACACTACACATATTACACATAAATAATCATGTATAAGTGTCATTAAATCCAAAATATATTTTTATTTTTTTTTAAATTAGTAGATATGCTTTATAGATGTATCTAGGAATTTGTCTCTATGTTTTTAAACATACAGTTAAGCGGTACTATACTATGTAACTACACCACTAAACATGTTATAAACGTGTCTCTAAAATTGTATCAATACTAGTAGACATGCATGTAATGTGTCAATCAAACGTTGCTTTCTTTCATAGACACACTTAACGAATTCATCTCTACAAAGCCTAACACGGTGACTGAGAAGACACTTCTAACACGCTTTTTGAAAGTGTATCTACAAAGCCATAGAGACGAAATAAAATGTGTCTAACTCTAAATATAGCGTAGCTATGGGTGGGGTATTCTAGCAGTGTTCCAATCTCCTGCACAATGCGATGAGGATGTCCTTGGCCTGTTCCTCACGCTGCAACTGGGCCCAGACGCGTAATCAGTAAGGTTCCCTGAAAAAAACCTGCAGAATCGAATTAAACTTCGTCTTTTTAAAACTATATCATTCATGCATTTCCAAATAGCCCAGTAGACGGCCGCGACACCGACCCAAATCAGTTACTTAAAATCTTTATGTTGATTATTAAGTCAATTACCAAAAATATGGTTAATAGATCTAGCACTACAAGAAACTATTTAATCTGTGACGCATTCTCCGCGACGTTTTCAGAAAACATCACGAATGTGCATTGCAGCCCAGACCACCGTGACGATTTGTTAAGTTCGTCGCGATTCTATGACGTATTCCTGTTATTCGTCAAGGATGTGCATTGAAGCCCAAAACACTGCGACGATTTGTTAAATTCGTCGCGATTCTACGACGTATTCCTGTCTTTCGTAACGGATGTGCACTGATGGATATTCAAGCCCAGAACACTGCGACGTATTCCTATTTTTCGTCACGGATGTGCTCTGATGGATATTCAAACCCAGAACACTGTGACGTATTCCTGTTTTTCGCCACGGATGTGCACTAATTGATATTCAAGTCCAGAACACTGCAACGATTTGTTAAATTTGTCGAAATCCAGCCCACAACATTTCGACGTTTTAGCAGATTCGTCATGATCAATAAATAACAAATAGTTATGTTATGAATGGGAAAAAATGAAAAACAATGTAAAAACATCAACAAATAAGAAATAGTCATGTTACTAATGGAAACATTTGAAAAATGAAAAAATAAAAAAATAGAAAAAATGGGAGCAGTTGGTCGCGACCACACCCCGCCCGGCCGAGGTCGTGCCCGCCGCGTCCCGGCTAGGCCGCGGCCACGCCCCGGCTAGCCAAGGCCGGCCGCGGCCGGCCGCACCACGGCCACGGCCCGGCCACGGCCGGCCGCACCACGGCCGTGACCGTGCCCGCCACGCCCTCGCCGCGCCGCGGCCACGCCCCCGTCGGCCACGGCCGGCCGGCCGGCCCCGCACCCACGCCCCGGCCCGGCCGTGGCCACGCCACGACCGGTGTGGCCATGGCCACGGCCCAGGCCCCAGCACCACGGCCCCGGCCAACCGCGGCCACGCCCCCGGTCGGCCACGGCCGGCCGGACAACGGCAGCGCCGGATGCACCCCGCCGCGGCCGGCCGCGCCAAGCCACGCGGCCCAGGCCGCCAGCCCTGCAGCCCCTCCAAAATATAATTCGCACTAAAAAATTGGGGCAAACTAGGACTTGAACCCACGATGTGAGGGGAAAGGAGAAGGATGTGTTACCACTGAGCTACAAGTGAAGTTATGTTTCTTTGCAGAAGTTTACTTTCATATCCTTTCCCGCATCGCCTCTAGAAAAGTTGAATAAATAGCTTGCGGGAACGGGATTCGAACCCACGACCTCAAGCATCAACAGAGCATCTGCTACCACTAGGACACTTCATGAGTTGTGATGAATTGATGATAGTTTGAATCATATACATATAATTTGAGCTTCGGGGCCACGTGGCAGTGCTTTGTTGGTCATGTTGCTTCGCTGTGACCACGTGGCACACGCTGAGCTCGTTTCACCATTGTTTTTTCATTTTAATCTATACTTAAAATTTGAAACTAGTGTTTCTCGGTCATAGTAACTCCAAATTCATTGATTCTTTTTTCTGATTTTTTTGTAAAATCACTATCTTTCACGTAATATCACTCGTTTTCATATTAATTACTATTACATTTATCTTTTTCATACAACTTCTTTTCCTCTACCGAAAGAGAATAAATAAAAGATATTTTTCAATAAGCAATAGTAACATAACTTCATATTTACTAATGTTATGATAAACACAAGGTTATGGTAAAGTTTGAAGTGCATATGAATTCGAAAATTTCGAAAGGTATGATACACTTCAATGTTCAAGTAATGTTTCATGAAACTATGTGAGATATGTATCCATTTCTAAATAACGTAGGTTCCACTGTTACCGGAATCATTTGAAAGTTTGATCACAAGTTTATGGACACAAATTATGTTACCACGTCAATTCGTAGAACCATTAGAACATTTTATGATATTATTTGAATTATGATAGTGTAAATTTGATATGTAAGTTTGAATTATCCCTAATAAACTGCTACCAAAATCATTTTTTATTTGTTAAAGTTGTAGATCTTGGTAGAGCATGATTTTAGAAAATTTTAGAAAAAAGATTCATCGAATTTGGAGTTAGTATGAGGCAGAAAAACTAGTTACAAGTTTTAGTCAAAGATTAAAAAGAGAAAACACACTTGTTCATCTCAGTTCATAGCAATTGCAATTTCTTTTTTTAATCTTCGGATAAAACTTGTACACTGTTTTTCTTCCTCATATGAACTCCAAATTGGTTGATTCTTTTTCCTAATTTTTTCTAAAATCGAGATGTTTTACTCAGTGCCATTTGTTTGTATCTTAATTACTATTTCTTGGTTACTTTTCATACAACACATCTTTTCCAACTAAAAAGAGAATATAAAAAACATGTTTTTTCATAATAATTGCTAACATAACTTAGTATTCTATAATGTTATGGTCAACATGAGATGGTGTCAAAAATTGAGCTGCATACAAGTTCGGTCACGTTATTAGTTATTCAAATCTCAAAGTTTGTTTTCAATTGTAGGAAAATATTTGAGTCTTGTGTCCTATTTGCGGATAATGTATTGTGCCACTTTGTAAAAATCATTTATATTTTTTATCATATATTTGTGAGACTAAAATATGTTTCCATGCCATTTTTTAAAAGTTTTTGACTATTTTTGAGATAAATATACTTCAAATTCATTTGTGAACCATTTTTGACCATTATTTTTGATAAACTCACAGAAATTCATTTAAATTAGTAAAAATGGTAAAATAGTTAGAATAATATTGAAATTTTTACCAGTCAACTTTTATATAATGTATTAGATATACAAAATATATTAGTTCATATAAGATCAATATTTGTATGTGTTACTTCACAATGGTGCAATAAAAGAAAAAGAAAAAGGAAAACGTTAAACCACAAGCCCACCTTAAAGCGGCCCACTTTCACGTCAGCCCACCAACACCTCGGTCGCTGGGAGCCGTCGATCTCGTGATCGGACGGTCGACATTCATCGTGATGTTTATATATATTGACTCCGCTAACCCTAAGGTCAGTCTCAATGGAGAGTTTCACCGTCTCGGTTTCCAAGATTTGAAACTTTGGTATGAAATAGATGTCTCCCTCAATGCATAGTTTCATTGCACAGTTTCATAGGCTCAAGGGTCCCACAACCTCTCTCTCATTGTATGGTTTAATTGCATAGTTGCATGGTGAAACTCTATTTGTGTCTCAATGGGGGTTTCACACAGTTTCCAACGCATGTGAAACTGTGCCCAAAGGTTTCACCATGGTGAAACTCTTTCCTTCTCTCTCCTAAGGGTTTCATGCAAAAAGTGAAATTTTGCTGATGTGGCGCTGTATTTAATATGCATGAAACACTCATGAAACCCATTGAGACTTGCCTAATACCCCTCCTCCTCCACTTCACCAGGCGCAGCTTCCCCCCCTCGTCGCTGCCTCCGCCGTCTCCCTCCACCATGCTCTGCAGGCGAAGGTGCGCGAGTCCGTTGTGTCCATCCCCGCGCTTCCCCCCATCTGCAGGCGAAGATGCTTCGCAGCGGCGGCGGCGGCAGCGGCGAATCGGATCCGGCCACTCGCCGGGGCCTTCGCGACGCGCCGCCTTCGCGCGTGGATGCGCCGCCTGGCGGGTCGCAGGTACCCCACCCCTCCCTCTCCCCCATCGGTTGCTTCCGCCGCCGCCTGTGTCGCGCCGCCTCTTCCCCCGCCATTGCCTCGTCGACTGGTCAGGCTCGAGCCCCATTCCTTGCTGGGATTGGGAACCCTGAGTTCCCAACCCTAGCGAGGCGCGCGGGAACGAGCAAGCGGGTCGACTATGCCGAGCTTCCCTCCGCCCGGTGCCGTCACCGTGTGCGAGATCAACCGCGACCTTGGTACATGCCCCCCGTCTAATCCAATCGATTCCTACTTCTCAACGACCTCTGAATCAGTTGGTATCAGCGATCCGTGCTCATTCCGCCCTTCCTTCCTCTGGTCTCTTTCGCAGTTGCGGCAGATGCCTTGTCCGATGACCGTGGCAAGGAAGCCTACGGGGATGTCCTTGTCAGTTCACTTCCCTAGAAATTTATCCTTTTTTGTGTCTGCGAAGCGAATTTTGCTTACTTGATCGACGAATTTTGTGATTCCGGTGGGGCTTGGCATTTGCAGGGGATGGTTTCAGCTCCATCCCTTTCCAGCCAGACGCTCTTCCCCCAATCCGCAAGCCGACTGGTGCTGAGCAACCTGAGTCCAGTGAGAATGTACCCGCATCTAGTGTGACTTCCACCATATCAGAGTTCTTCAGACGGATGATCTGCCCTCCACAAGAGGTGAGTTGGATTACTGTATATGAACTACTTTATCTACTCCAATGTGCCCCCAAGTTTCTTTTTATCCACCCACTGAGACTTGAACACTTAAACCATTTCTGTGTGCATTAAGAGGTTCGCGGGATTTTATTTATCTTCTTGTAAAAAAAGGTCTATATCCAGTCCCAAAGGATGAATGCATTGCCTGTTTCTCACTTCTCCACAGTGAGCGTACATGATTAAGTAGCTTTCACATAGTAATGCTACTTAGATTGCTAGTATTTTACAACTGCTATAGATTGAAGATTGGTGTTAAAAGTTAAATCAACTCTCCATTTTCTACTTGTCCTACGTTATTGGCCGTGGGTCTATGCATCGATTTGTTGATTCCTCCACCATGCTTTCTAAATCATTGTCATTACAAAGTCATCTTAAAGTTAAAGCCTCGGCCAAGTTTATATTCTTGTGATAAGCACTGTATTTGCTTCCTGATTGTTGAATTAATTAAGTTCCTCCATGTGATTTTTTTTAAAAGAAATCATTATACTCATGCTCATGAATAGTTGTTCTGTTTTACCAGCCAAATCTTCTACAAGAATTTGACACCCAGAAAATAAGTTGGAACCCGCACAAGCATTGTCTAGCATTTGTGTCTGGGAAGAGCCAGGTTACGGTACATGACTTTGAGGATTCAGGTGACATCTGCCTACCTTGTTATGTTGTATTGTGATCTGAACTATGTCCATCAACTTAGTTGCATCACGTAATAATGACCAACCCTTTTAACAGATGCTAAAGAGCCGTGCATTTTGACAAGCGACCATGTCAAAGGCAATTGAGTGGAGACCAAACAGTGGCAAGATGATCGCAATTGCCTGCAAGTGTGTATTACTACTGCCTGATCATATATCTCTTTAATGTGGTTCTTCACTCTTGTCATGTCTTAGCAATTGCTGGCATGTTTTACTTTTAGTAAGGTGACCATTTTCTTTATACGGACCATGCCAATGAAAAATCTTTACCGAATATCACCGATTTGTGACAGCAGAAAGTACCATGCATGACATGCTTGTTTGATGGATTCAGTAGATCTGTACCATCTCATGTCACTGACTGAAGCCTATTACTAATTTATTGAAATTGTCTTCTGTAGACTGGAGTAATGAATCTGGTAATTGCACCATCACTCTACTATAATTGATTATTTTCCAAACTGATAGGCAAACTTTTGAGCTTAGTAGGCTATTTAACTTCTGACCACCCTTAAGGTTTAACCTCACC
This sequence comes from Cenchrus americanus, assembly GCA_947561735.1. Lineage (NCBI taxonomy): Eukaryota > Viridiplantae > Streptophyta > Magnoliopsida > Poales > Poaceae > Cenchrus > Cenchrus americanus. The sequence continues at coordinate 200,090,680 of OX387242.1, forward strand.
TTTTACTTGCAAGGTGATTCTATACCTTCAGATATTCCTCCATTGTCTGACTCTTTACATTATGCTTTGGATTTCCCATACAAACATTTCTCTGAAACTTAAAATGTCAGGATCGAACTATCTCCAAAGCTAACTAACGAGTTGACCGAATGCTTTATGAAACAACCTTATTTTCATCACAAGAAATTTTGCTTTTATAATATTTTTTGGGCCCGGCTCATATGCTTTCGCTGCTACAATTATATTTTGTCCTAGTTTGTTCATGTTCTATTCTATCTCTACTCTAATTATATTTTCTTGTTTTCGGGAGAGCAATAGCGGATCAGCACATCAATAGCCGGGAACTCTCGGCCTACCGTGCCTCTACTCTCGAGTGCAGGTGATTGTTGTGGCAGCTCAGTTCAGAGTAGCAAAGAGTCTATTTCATGCTAATAGTGCTTTGTATAGTTAACCTTTATTTATTCAATCTTTTGAGTACTAGTTTATTGTGTGGCTTAGCTTGATCATTTGTGTTGGGCATAAATTAACACTCTAGTTTGAATATGTGAAATGTCGCATTCATGTAACAGGGAATCATCTTTGCCATGCCTTTGTTTATTCACTAAATGCTTGTGGTAGCTCTCACTATATTGGATCCTAGCAGTTTGTGTACAACAGTACAACTTTTTTCATATATTCATGTCTCCTTTTATATTTACATCCCAGTAATGCAAAGCAAAGATAGAGAATGTCATTAAGGTAAACTGTATAGGAATAACTTTTCTTAGTGCTCAATCCTCCAATTCTCTTAAGTGTTTGTTAGAATGTCATTAAGGTAAACTGTATGGGAATAAAAATATGTGAATCTCTTTGCTTTACTGCTTGCTTGGTGCATTCAGTTCCGCTCTACAACAATTATTTGCAGGCTATGCCTAATATCTTATTTAGCAGATAGAGAAGATTTCTGCAAGGAACTTGTAGAGTAGCCCATAATTTTTAGAGTAAATATGCCAATGACTATTTGTTATGCTGCTTTCGTGGTCAAATGAGTCTAAAATGTTCAGTACTAACTTTCATGGTATTTTACCCTGTGTGTGCAGAAAACAAGGTATATGCCGATGGTGGCTGACTTTCTTGGAAGTGGTATCGGTTGGAACTTGTTGATTCTGCATTAGAGTAGATTTTTGTTGATTTGTTTTACTCGTGAATGTAAACCTGTGATTGTATCTGATCTGGAGCTAATCCCAGTACTTTGGTTGATAAATAAGTTGTATTTAGGCTTAATTCGATTGTACTTGGGCTGAAATGGATGTTGTATTTATAAATGTGATAGGAAATTTTGGTGGGCTGAAATAGTTTCATAAATTTTGGGCCGCAATGTGACCCACTTATAAAATGGGCCCATGAATCCAGGATAAATAAAATTCCACGTCAGCATGACATGTCACACCTAAAAAAGACCACGTCAGCATCCCTTTTCATTGTCCACGTAGGCAGCTGTCATCCATGTAGGCAGCCACGTGTCATCCATGGAGGCAGCCGCATGTCATCCACGTAGGCAGCCATGTGTCAACCATGTCAACAGCCATGTCCACATAATGATCCATGTCAGCAGCAATCCGCGACGATTTTATTTTGTCACGGATAGTGAGCCATGGGTTGGGCTGCATGGGCCTCGGGGTGCTCCGTGACGATTCAGATACATCACGGATCGCGACGTTTATTAAGGGAACGTCGAGAGATTTAATCAATGGCGCTCATTCCACCACGAAAATGTAAATCGTCGCGGATGCAGATTTGCGACGAATTTTATTTAATCCGCGACAGAATGGTTACGTCACAGATTAAATAGTTTCCTGTAGTGTAGGTTGGCTCAAATTAGTCGTATAGAGAATAAACCTCCAAATCATCTTTGCTAAGAGGCAATCTATAAAGAGGGGCCTCCAGAACTTATTAGATGGTTTAAATTTACAAGACAGGTTGATGTACAAATTTATATTCTCCTGTACCGACGTAGTACCATCTATGGTATGTTTTGCCCAGCGGCACAAGACCTGATCGAGCCTTCGAGCTTGCTCAGCAGGTCTCCGGCTAGTACCTTTTATATTGCTCTGACCTTTTGTCCTGAAAATGTACCCTTCGGTTGGGATCCAGATTCAGTGACTTGCCAGTAAGATCATCTCCAGCGGAAGCCTCCAAATTGAGGCCTTCAAACATCATTTACATGTCCAACTCTAAAAAATATAGGTCCAAAAATGCATCTCAACTCCAGCAGCAAATTAACTTGGACCTCTATTTTGATGTGGACCCGTCTTGTCATACAGAGAGGAAAAGGTAAATAACAAAAGGAAAAATAATAAAAATGGTGGCATCACATTTTGGAGGGGGGTAGAGGGCCATTTAGAGGCCCTGCTGGAGATGGATTTTTGCACCAAAACTCCAAATTTTGGAGTAGAGGCTCATATGGAGGCCCCCACTGGTGATGCTTGCCTTACCCCCCTCCAAAGCCGTCCGTCGCAACATGAATGGGCAGATCATCGTGAGCTGTGCATGTGCTACAGTATCAAATAGTGTTCTCGAAACAGTGTTTTTGCTACAGTACTATCTACAGTACATCACTGCAGTGTTTTCCTTTGTCTTCTTGCGCAAGTTACGTGGTGACTTGCTGAAGGCAAGTCACCGAATCCCGGTCCCTTCGGTTGTGAGCTTGTCTGGTGGCTGCACCCCGACGAGCACTTTGCATTTTCTTTCTCGTCTTCTCCACACAGAGATGTGCAGTGCCACGCCCAGTCTTCAAGCATATTTGGTACATCTTGGACTCAGCATTCTGTCTGATATAGATGGTCTATCGCCTTTGGGAGTAGTTTCTCATCCATGTCTTGAAGGCCTACGTACTCCCGTTACTTCTTAGAGCAACTCCAAAAGTCTCTCTAAAAATCACTAGCTAAAACCCTGATTTGGCTAGTATGTAAAATGAAATAGCTAGTAAAAAGTTGATGAAATCCAACAGACTAGCTAAAATCAACTCTCCATATGCTCCACCGCTAGTGGGTCCCGCATGCCATACTCATGTATGACGGAATAGCTAGCGGGACTGGCTAGCCAAAGATACCTAGCGAAGCCCCCGGTTTAGCTAGCGGAAAATAGCGAGGGCAAGTTTAGCTAGTCTGTTGGAATGAGTTTTTTAACAAATTTTCTAATTTTTAGCTAGTTAAGCCAAAATAGCTAGTCTCTTGGAGTTGCTCTTAGGAGGTAAGACTTCAAATAAATCTGAGACATTAAATTTTAAGAGAGAAAAACAATTAATTTTATTGAAAAAGGGCAATAAGTGGGGTTTTTCGGTTACCACCAAGAAATGCGCACTGTATGTGCATGTATCCATGCAGTTTCTTTTCTTGTGCTGCAACCGACACCACTTGGAGATTTACTTTTTGACGACGAAGAGATAAAGTTGAGTTCATGTGCCGTAATCTCTACTACTAAAAAGTATGAAGTGGAGAAAAAAAACCATTAGTACTTTCATCCGGTCCCGCATGCGCCCCCCCTCCCGTGCGTCCGCACCCCCCGCACACGCCCACAACCCTTCGCGCCGCCAGGTCCCCTCCGCCAACGCGCCGCCAACTCCCCCTACGCTGGATCCCCCTACGCTGGAACGCACTAAGGCGTCGCCTCCACCATCGCGCCGCCAGCTCCCCTCCGCCAACGCGCCGCCGATCTAGCCGCGACGTCAACTCCGCAACGAGCCGCGACGCCACCTCCGCCAACGCGCCGCCGACCTCCACGCCGCCGGTGACCTCATCCCCGCCGGTGACCTCGTCCCCGCCGCGACCTCCCCCTCCGCTCCTCATCTGGAGCGCACCGCGGCCTCGCCTCATCCGGAGCGCGTCGCGACGTCCCCTCCGCCAACGCGCCGCCGATCTAGCCACCGCCATTCGTGGAAACCGCAATCTCCACACCGCCGCTGGTCTCCGCCCCATCGCTGTTCGAGGGGACGTTGGCGGCGCGTTGGCGGAGGGGGGCCGGTTGCCTCCTCCGCCGGCGGCCGAGCCCCACGCGCCTCGCCACCGCCTCCTCCTCACCGGCCGCCCTCCCGGCGGCCACCACCCCCCACCGCGGCCTCGTCCGTGTCCCCCCACGCCGGCGGCTCCAAGTGGCCGCTCCTCGCGGGCGACGACGCGCCCGGCGAGGCTTCACATCGTCTCGGCGTCCGCACCCACCCAACGACGCGGCGGCGACCGCCGCCGGCGACCGCGTCCTTCGCGCTCCCGCCGACGGCCCGCCGCGGCAGCAATGGCACTCGACCTCGCCGTCGCGGGCTCGGCGGCCCGCAAGGCCGAGGTCCAAACCCTAGCGCCCGTACTACTCATGGGCCCGCCGCCTCCACCGCCGATCCCGCCGACGTCGGGGATGTACCTCCCGGGTCCCCCCCCCCCCCCCCGAGTGCTCTCCGTCGCGTCCGATCCCCATACCGCTGACTCGCGAGGCCATCTTGCACATGGACGAGTGCCGGAGCTGCTCCCTCCTCAAGGTGAGCACCGCAGCTTAAAGCTCGCAGGCACGGCTTTCCCTTATCGTGTAATTCTGGTTGGATTCGTGGTTGATTGTTTGGGGACTAGCGTTTTACGAGGTCAGTTCATTTCTGACGCGGGGATTGTCCCTTCACTGGAGGACGAGCGGAGGAGGGAGCGGGTGGTACATGAACTCGACAAGGTATTTGGGGGGGGTTAGGGTTTTGGACATAAATGTTTCTCCTTGCAATGTCGGCTAGAATTGATGTTTCAATCTGGTGTTGGTTGTTGCAGATAGTGATGGATTGGGCAAAGAGGGTGGCGTACGAGCAGGGGAAACAACACTGGATAACATCAGCTGCGGTGTTGACCTTTGGCTCCTATGCCTTGGGGGTAAGCGATGATGCCAAATTTGTGCACAACTTCTTGAATTTTTTATGATGATGTGACATCCACTTGATATATTTGGTCATGGCATTGATTTAGAATGGACTGTGGTGTCTGTGTTGCATTTACTTATCTTTTGTGTACAATGTTCTATTTAAGGATATTTATAGTTACCGAAATCGATAAGATAATCTTCAATTGCTTGGTATGTGTCTGAAGTTGATCATTTAAACTTTTTGAATTGCTCAGCTAGACACACGGTACTGTTAGTTTTATACAATAACGCTCCACAAGTTGTCTCTCCTATGCAATTTGTAGTTGGAGTTGCATACTTGCATAAGTGCCATGATCGTTTTGGTAAAGAGCGTCTCTTGCATTTTAAATCTGCCAATTATAACAACTTCGATACTGTTTTAGTGAAGCAAATTGAGAACCATTTAGCTCCTCTGTTTTTCTTTTGTTTTTTTCTGGGCTTGCCGAGTTAATGATCTGGTGGAACAATCTGTCTGGTTGCAATTCTTTTATACAATTGATAGAAGGCCAATGATCTGTATTGCAATCAAAATGTGTAGTTGTGATTTTAAGAGGAGAATACTACTGGTCATACATATTACAAAGAAGTGTAATTTGGGGCATCTACATGGTCTCCAAAACACTTCTACACAGAAACTACGTTGTAATATGTATATAATATAAAACATAGAAGTATACTATGATAGTTTTTAACACAGTCTACTCATATTGTTTGCAAATATTGAATCTCAATGTTAAAAAATATAAAGCTAGCCAATGTTTTAAAAAAGTTGATTGTGTATAAACCAAAATGACATTTGTACAACTTGGAAGGAGTATGGGAGATTGCTTATTGAAGTCTTTTTCTATGGTTAATGCATGCATAAGCTTATATAAACTGCATGCTTTGAAAGCCTTAACATAAGTTTAATCCAGACAAGTAAGTCAGGGATCTAGAAAGAGCTGGTAAATACGATTTCTGTATTGTTAATTAGAATGGTTTGTTTTGCATTTTCCAATTCATTGTCACTCCTGGCTGGAGCTCCTCCTCCTCCCTGCCTTACCGCCCGGGCGAGCCGAAGAGCCCGAGGGTCGGTCTCGATTGGAATCCCCCATTTTGGATTGTGCCGATTCGTGGTTGTTCCGCTCTGATTCGAGGCTGTGGTGGTTTGCTCTTCCTACAGTGTCACTTTGGCGGCCACTTGCTCCCGACTCCCCAGCAGAGCGCTCCCCTGAGCGGGAGAGATCCGCTGCTGGGAACATCCAGGCTGTCAATGGAGGCGGCGGCGGGCGGCAAGCGCACGTACATCACCATTGTGCCCACCTACAACGAGCGCCTCAACGTGGCCCTCATCGTCTACCTCCTCTTCAAGCACCTCCAGTAAGCACAGTTCGCCCGCAACCGCCTCGATCCGTCCCTCTCCTCCCGTTACGTCCGTGCGGAGATCGCCTTCGTGGGCTTACTTCAAATCCGAATTAGGTGCAATTTTGGTTCCGTGTGATTGAATCGGAACAAATTAGATTAACAGCTAACCGGACTCGATCTGATCCGGGCCGTGCGAGTGGGATTACCGCTATCTGTTTAACAACCTTGCTCTGAGATCCGATTGCAACTCACATGTGAATTATAGAGTGCAATCACTTTTGAGTTCGTTATGCATTCAAATTGATGATAGAGCACGTTTATGTTCTGTCTTTCATGCAATTAGGCAGTAATGTTTTATATGTTATCTCGTGTCATTTGAGATGTGTTCTGGTCATCCATGCACTTATACTCTTTGCTTTTGTCAGCCACTGCATGGTTATATTGCCTTAATATTCTTACTTGGTTCCCTAATGTAGGTTGAAACTGGCAATCCTAATGTAGTGTGGAGCGCGAGTGAGGATGGTACTCTGAGACAACATGATCTTTGGGAGTGTAGTTCCTGTCCTCGTGCGAGATCTGCTAATCAGGAATGCCGCAATGTGCTTGTGAGCATCCGTATTTCTGATTTTCAATTGTTTTTTTGTGTTGCAGTTGTTGTCTGAGTGAATTCTTCACATGAAGTATGATATTCTATTCTGTTTGTCCAGTGTATCATGTTATTATATACTCATCATTTTCTTTCTGATTTTATGACCTTTAGTGACCTGATAATGGCAATCCAATTTTCCATGGGGTTATGTTTGTAATTTATTTAAGCTTTTCAAGTACTCTTGGGTGGGCATAGAGCAAATTGAATATATATCTGGATCTCGACATCTCTTTTCTATTCGTCAATGGATGAATCCATAAAATACTTAAAAAATGATGTTTTATCTGACAATGTTCATTTGTTGGATAGTCGTTGTTTAGTCAGTTGTGGAATTGTGTTCAGCATGATGTGCTCTCATTAGCCTGCTTGTTCATTTGTTTATACCATTTTTTTGCCCCTCAGATTCTACTTATTTGAAATGCATGGATAATTGCTGATTTAAGATAAATACTTGCTAATAATATAGTTCATTTAGTTTTGGACTTTGTTCTAATACTATTTTCTGCACTGCACATTTATGGCAGCTTGATCTACGTTGTGGAGCAAAGAAGTCTTAGCTGATCTACCAAAACATCCATTGGCACTGAAGTCTTGTGATATTAGCTCTGTTCGTCCCCATGAAATCCTTTTTGGTGGGAGGTATCCTTTATTTCTCATCATCCATAGGCACTACATAACATGCCTTGTCTGTTCTTTCAGCTGACTAGCACAACTATGTTAAATGTTGTTCATGCAGCGATGCATTTGCCAGGCTGTATGATAGGAGAATTCTACCACCATTGAGTTCATGTCAAACCAAAAGGAAGCCGCCACCATGCATTAAAATGTTCTGCACATTGCATCTTGCTGACAATGTGAGTTCACTCTTGCTTTTGGTTGTTTGCTGTGTTGTTTCAGTTGTGTATGGTAAAGTTGTCAACCATAGTTAGCTTGTATGCCAAAAGATTTCAAGAGTTGTAAGTGTTGTATGCGCTAAGTATCCGGTAAAATGGTAGTCATTTCTATTCATGAGGTGTGGATGGATTTGTGCATTGTTTGACTGAAACCTCAAATTAGTCTGAAATGCGAATTTGACAATGGTCAATGGACTGTCCTTGTCGGGACGAGGTTCTAACATGGTGATCTTTCTTTGTCCACACAAGAAGGAATGACATATTATGTACCTGTTTGTATAGTGAGCTCTAAGGAAAGACTGCAGGAGCAATCAAGCAGGCCGCAACAAGAGGAGTGCCACCGGTGATATATGGTATTTTCATGGAAAGTTCTTATGAGAATAATGCCACCTAAGATTAGCATCTTTTGGTAGAGGGCTTTGCATAATTTCTCAGATCTGTTATGGTGAAAAATACATCTTTTTTCTTATTCCAACAAATAGAATGTGATTATTCTGTAAGGGTGTGTTTTGGTGAAAAAATACATCTTTTTTCTTATTCCAACAAATAGAATGTTATTATTTTGTAAGGGTGTGCCTGAACATACTTGGCATCTGCCTCCTGCATTAGTCCATATTTCACAAATTGGAATGTGTCTCAAGTTACATATAACTGTATGTATGCAGCTTTGTTTACTTCAATAACTACGATCTTGATTTTTTAAGGTTCAACCTTATTTCATATTAATATTCTCATTCAATACTTAGTGTATTTTAGTATTAATGTTGTGTTGCCCGTAGCAACGCACGGGCATGCACCTAGTAACTATGAGTTACAAACTTTCTTTTTGGCTAACTCGCTTTCCCAATTTTGTACATCTTTGATAGCAATACTATCACATGTCATGTTATGAAAGTTAAATCCCAGCAAGTATATGAATTGGGCGCGATATATAGGATTCTGTTGTTTTTTCTTTGCACTAGAGGCCGGCTTAGCACAATATTAAAAAAGAAATGTAGCACACGTACGTACCGTCCTAGGTGCGTGTCCAGGTTAAGAAAACATATACACGTACGTCAGTGTGTCACGAAGAAAAATAGCAGCAGCAGGCGACACCGCGCGTCACGTAAGCAAAAATAGCAGTAGCAACCTGTGTTGCGGTCGCTGGACGTGGGGTGCGTGCGTCAGACGGTTAGGATTTCTCTCCAATTTTTTTATTTTAAAATATACTAGCAAAATGCCCGTGCGTTGCTACGATCAAAATGACGGACCAAAAGCAGAAACAGTCCTTGCTTTAATATTATATTATAGGTAGAGATATATATTGTTATTATATTACTAACAAACATGCCCGTGTGTTGCTACGAGTAATCTCAGATGCCATGTTTGCATAAAGAAATCTCTAACGATCACATATTGACTGCCACCGTCCGGGTTTTGCATGTCTTGCTTCAATTTGCTCATACATGCATTACAGTCTAATCTGCAAACGTTGCCCTGACTCCATTTGATGTTCTTTATCAATAAGATCAGCTACAGCCTTTTTTCTTGACAAGCTTCACATTGTTTTTTTTTCAATAATTCATCCTTTTGTAGGTTGAACAGTTGTTTTTTACCAATCCCTTTGTCGGTGCCTTTCTTTAGAATCCATGATGAGTAGTGACTTGTCACCTGATATCGTGAACCCAATTGCTAATGTTGTTGTTATCTAAAGAAACAAAATATGCATTTAGGAAGAACAGGTTGATCAATATTACTTGTACCGTCAACGGTGCTTTGATCATTCAATATATTGTTATTCACTATGGCTGCCTGGGAGGTTTGGAACCTGCGGAATTCAGTGATTTTTAACAATGGGGTTGCATCTCCACAGCTTTGGGCTAGAAAGTTTAAATGTCTAGACCACCTCCAACCCGTGAGAGTTTGTGAGGATAAACGTGCTTATTTTATTTATTTTCTTGACATAGGCTCTTTAAGATGTCAACCCCCATTGTCCTTATGAAAAAAATATGTAGCGCAACAAAAAATTTGCAAAACTATGCCGATGTCATTGTTTTAAATGACGATAGCAGGTTGGGGGCGGTACTGTAACACTCCCAACCACCCCCTTCAAACGACAGTATAGGGCAAGTCGTTTTCAAATAATCATAACTTTTTTATATAAATTTGGATGGCTATAAACTTTGTACGAAGAGTATAGCTTTGGTCGAGATATACAACTTTGCAGTTTGAACTTTTTTCATTTAAAATCATTTTGAGCCCCACAATGATTTTAAATGAAAAAATGTTTGAACAACAAGATTGTTTATCTCGATGAAAACTATAATTTTTAATATAAATTTTAGCTACATCCGAATTTATACGAAAATTTTGTAATTTTTGGAAAACATACTGATCCATACCGCCGTTCTAAAGAGCGCTTGGAAATGCTACATTACCCGTTGCAGGGTTAATGGCGGTAGCGTCGCAATGCGACCACCATTCGAGACGGTGAAATCAGTTTAGTTTTCCAAAAATTGTACTGAGTAATATTTTTTTTGAAAAATCTAAAAATAAATATTAAAAAAATTCCATCCTTGCGGTGCGGGAGGGTTCAAGTGTTCGAAACTTTACTCCCTCCTATATCACAGAGGGATTTAGGTGACTTGATTCTTTTTCTTTTATCACCTACATCGGTTCACACGAGACTCGGGAGGGGAGGAGGATTCAGTGCAACGTAACTTACCTATGCATCCGGACCATCTAAATCTGATCCAATGACTATCCTTCCTCCTGGTAAAAATCTAAGAAAAACAAAAGCTAAGCCCACCTGTCAGTGACCGATTCTTCTTCATCCTCCAAACGCTCTGCCTCAGCATCTCATGTCCGACGAGCTGCAACCTGTAACGGCGGAGTTGTCGCGCGTGGTGAAGGCTCTGCTGCACACCCCATTGCCTAGCACGCATGCAGGACCGCGACCGCAGCCGCAACAAGCTCTCCGACCCCTTCTCTGCTTTCATCGATGCCATGTCCCCCCGGCATCCGTGCGCGCCGTCAAGTCGCCAACGACCTCTCCAACCTGCTCGACGGCGTGCTGCCGGACCTCGCCGCACTCCCATCCCTCAACACCAGCAGCAACTCAACCTTTCTACCAACAGCCTCACCGGCGCATTACCATCCTCCGCCACGAGGTGCAGACGACCGTCACACGCTCTCACCTTGGCGATGCAGCGCGTGAGCCCGCGGGAGAGCTGCGCAGCACGCGGCGGCGTGGGAAGCCAGGAATGAAGTGTGGCCCGCTGCTCCTTGGCGTGGTGAAAGCTCTGCTGCAGCAACGGATGGAGCTGCCGGCCACTTTTCTCCAACTCCAAATCAGTAGCGTGCTGCTCTTCTCCTCCATGGCATCGACGCGGGTCCTTAGGCGGAGGCGGTAGGGTCTTAGACACCGGTCTTTCTTTCATCAGGATGCCGACCACCTCCTCCATGGGCGGCGCCCATGGCGGCGTAACAGCTCGTGCAAACCACATCTGGTCCGATCCGACCAGCAGGTTTCAAGCACAACACGCTGCGTCCTTGGTCAATTCTGTGGTCTTCCCAGCTGAAAGAATAACGCTGCCCCTTCCGTCGGATCGTGTTTTGACGGTGGATGGGATACCGCCAGTTACGACGTGTTGAATCCTCCTCCCTCGGGAGGGGTGTGCCGGTTCACACGAGACACGGCTCGGGAGGGGTGCGCGGGTTCACGCGGGATGCAGTGCGGAGGTTAGCGGCCGGCTGGCGTATGCCGAGTCAGCAGTTTCCTTTTATTTGGTTCCTCGCAGTACGGTTTTTTATTCGGTTTTCACTTCTTGACGCCGGTTTTCACCGATTTACTTCGGGTTTACTGTAGACGGACGAAAATATTGGGCAGAAACAGTCCTTGCTTTAATATTAAGGTAGAGATAACAACAATTAAATCTATTACCTCTTAGGAGGTAATATGTTTATAAATCGACGGTCCATAGTGATTTGAGAGTACCTAAGCAAAGCCCTCCTTTTCATCAGTGAGCATAGCTCTCCATTGCAGGGTCGATGTTCTCCGGTGAGTTATGAGGCATGAAAGAATTCCCAGCTTCAGAGGGTGCATATTTGAATTCGGAGAACTTCCTCCCCAAGATCGGTAAGTGTAGCTGAATTCTGCCTGTTTCTATGCTGATCTGACAGCAACATACGACACTGCAAAAGCAACATAATAACCTCCTCTGGAAATGCATCACAAAACACCCTGGTGACAAACTGACAATGATGATGAGGATCCAATTGTGTTGCTTGTTGTAGAACACGGTGTGAAATTTTTATCGCCAGAGTACTGTGGATATTGCTCCAGTAGTCAGTCTGCGCGTAAGGAGAATGCAGCAGAAATGAAAAATCCTGGATGGGCAGCTGGATGAGCTCTCTTTTGACATGTTCAGCTACAAACTTGTGATGAGGAGTGACTGACTGCATGCACTTGATCATGACGCCAAATATGTCAGTACTATCAGAAATGGGTAGAGTGAAGCTAAGGACAACACCTTTCAAAGGATCTTGAAGTCTACACAAATCCACAATGAAACCGACCATCGCCTCTACTCCACGCTCTGCAAAATTCCTGGGTCTTATGCCAAAATATGAGAGCTTACTGCCTTGTGCAACTTGATACCTCACAGACTTGCCTGTGAGGTGATGGCCAATAAGGGGATCTGTCTTGGGGTTCCACCAAACTCTACGAATTTTAAGAATTGGTTTGGCCGTCTGCAAACCTCTCGAATCTTTTGGTGTCTGAAGAGCTAATTGTGGGCGGTTCGTCTTTGCCGAAACGAATGAAAGAAGAGATGAATGACTTAGTAGCATGAGCAGTCCATTTGGGAAAGGAGCATTGGCTTATCTGCTGCCTGATTTCTTCCTCTTCAGAGGCACGTTGCTTGTTGTGGCGCAGTACTTTGCTACACTCCTGAGCAGCAAAGCTTCAGCTTCCTCCGACACCGTAGTAGCGGTGTACTGGAAATCTGCCATTTCTTGGACATGTCCAGGGCAGCCTCAAGCTTGATATGTGCTATCTCTAGTCTTTCTATGTTTTCCAGTTGGTCAGTCTTCTCTTCAGCCTTTCTTCTAATGCTCGATATGAATGTACACACAGTTTCTCCTACGACAGCAGAACCTACAGTCTCTGTCATGGCGTCTCAGTAGTTCACAAATTTAAACATGAAAGGGATTTTAACATCCAGAATCTTGCATGAGTAAACAGGGGAATATTATATTTGTAGCTAGAAAGATCAATTAACTACTGGATATATTTTCAGATTGTGCTGTTTAGTTGTGATCACACCAGTCCACCACTGATTTTTTTAGAAAAGCGAATATATATTAATATCCCGGCTTATGCATCGATCAATGCATATAGCTGTTTCTTATTACACTCTTATAACAAACAAATCCACGAGAAGAAAAAATACAAAGAACTGGGTCGCAAATAAATAAAACTCTCTATCTTCACTAATAAAACAAATCAAAAAGGCAATTCTGTTTCTGATGATGTTTGTTTTTTTATTGCCTGGACCTGCACCATTGCCTGATTGTGGATGCCAGACCGACGCCCTATTCGCTTGGCTTATCAGCCACTAGCCAGCAGTACTTTTCTCTCAAAACAAACCAGCCACCAGCAACCAGCCAGCAGTACTTTTCTCTCAGAACAAACCAGCACCGGCCATCAGCCACCAGTCAAACGAACAGGCTGCGACTTGGGGTCTGTGCGGTTGCCCAGGATGATCGAAGATTCAGATATTCTGATCCCAACAAGTTACTGCGGAAAAAAGAGAGGCCGACTAATGATCTCTGCTGCCACATACGTACTGTACAGGCAGTTGCTCACGGAGCCTCTAAATGATGAACAAACGAAGAACTCAAGAACATATCAATCACATCAACTACCATAACTTTATATGAAATAGTTGAATAACTGAAGTAGATCAAAGTCATACAAAGAAATAAAGATACAAGAGAGCTCATACCTAGATTCCAAAGTAGACGTGGAATCTGAATAAGAGCTACTCTAGCCTACCCCCTATCGTTAGAAACCAAAAGTGAGAGAGGAGAGTCAAGTGTGGGTGTGTAGAAATGGAGCCCCTCCCCTTCTATTTATAGACAAAGACCATGGTGTCCTCGGGCACCAAATGTCACCAAAACGCTCTGGGATGCAGCAATGGACCAATGGGGGACCAACACATGGAAGGCTAGGATGAGCCGACCAGAGGTCGGTTCGGCCGATACTAGGGGGGCCACGGCCTCTGTTGTGCTTTGTCCAGGTGGCTGGCATGTGGGCCCTCTGATCCATCCTCCATGCATGGCACATGTCTTGGCAGTTTGAGTCTCTGGTGAGCCCATTGATCCATGTGATGTCCACGTGTCGCTCTCTGAATTGTCGGCGAGAGCCATGTCCTCAGCCGAGGTGGCGTGGACCTCTTCATAGAAGGTGAGTTTCCATCTCTTTTCTTACCCATTTCACCTATATTCAAATAATCTCCAAGGACAAGTGGAACTACATTATTCTTAACAAAATGCATGTAATAAATGCATATGCCTCCATTTATCTGAGAACATTGACAACTAAAAGTGGTGCTTAACAGCCGTCAATAGGGCGCGCACCATCCCTTGTCCGTGGTGAGCGGTCACTGTCGGTGTTTTAGACCGACAACCTACTAAGGGGAGTACCCGGAGTAGATGAATGTGGCCTCGCCGAGATCAGTAACTCGAAGGAAGAGACACGTGGCACACAATTTAGACAGGTTCGGGCCACAAGGTGCGTAATACCCTACGTCCTGTATGCTGCGTTGCTCTGGATTGATTGGGTGCGATTACAAGATGATGCGTAATCAGATGAGATGAAGAGAGGGGTCCCTTCCTCGCCTTATAAAGCCCGGGAGGCAGGGTTACAAGTCGGTTTAGGGAGAGAGTACTAGTCGAGTACGTCTAGGAGTCCTCTATACAGTGCGGGACATGTACAGCTTCCTATCCGAGTACTTCTCCATCGTAGTCCTTGTGCTTCACGCCAGTAGGTGCCGTGCAGCGCAAGTCGGGTAGTCCCAGGGGCCCACCGAGTAGTCGGTCCTGGTACCCACCGAGGTAGTGGGCCCAGGGAGGTCCATACGACAAGCCCCCGAGTACTTTGTAGTCGAGTAGGATAGCTTCGAGTAGTCTTGACGACCTCGACGAGTAGTCCCCAAACGTCCCTGAGTACTACAAGCCAAAAGTCCTCAAGAATATTTGAAGCATCCCGAGGATGGAATGTACTCCGGCTGATATCTGAGTAATCCTGAAGTCTTCTCGAGTAGTCCCAAGCGTCCTCAAGTGCTGCTCTTGAAGGTCTTCAACAATACCCATGTTGTCTTGAAGCCGAAGCTGATATGGAAGTGCGATTGCAAAATCGCACTCCATATGGAGTAGCCCCCGAGCCTTAGGTTGAGTTGTAGACTCTGGCTGAGGGTCCATCTGAAGTTCTGGCAAGATTATCCCGTAAAATCCGGAGAAAAAACTGAAGGACACGTGGCACGGAGCCCCCGAGCCTTGAGTCGAGTACTTCCTCTCGAATTGAAGGGTCATCTTGAATGTAGCAGGTGTCCTGAGTTGCTCTTGAATCTTGTCGCCACCCAGGTTATTGTTGAAATGTAGCCGAGCCCCCGAGATGAGGCGCATCGACTAGTAGAAGTTGAACGGTCAGGCGCCGCCGCTGAGTCAGCCGTCTGGAAGCTTATCCGTGCAGCCGTTGAGGAGCCGTCTGTTTGACTTATAAGTAGAAGCCAAAACCTTTAGGGTTTTCCACCCCACGCACTTGCAGCCATTCCGAGTAGATTGCGCCCTAGAGCCCGCCGTCAGTGCGCACTGCCACCTCAGTGTTGTCTGTAGATCCAAGCGTGCCGCCACCGGTAGCTATCGCCGTAGCCCCCAAGCGGATGCGAGTGAAGACTCCGTGCACTTGAAGAATGAAGACATCTCGGTCGAAGAGCATGAAGACTGCCGGCGGGAAGGAAAGGTCCCACGAGGAAGCCGCCGGATCCGCCACAGGAACATCGCCGCCGGTGTCTCCGCCGCGGCCAAATCTGAACCAAGAGTGGAAGAAGTCCAAAGCAAAGACTGAGGATCTGCTAGCGCTCATCAACAGTCGATTTCTTTGGGAGAAGGAGGTCGTTATGTGGCGTGCCACTGCGGGAAATCCGTATCCCATGGAGAAGAACCCGGACGAGATCCCCATGTTCACGCAGTTCGTGGAGCGCAGGTTGTCTCTCCCAGCAAGCGATTTCTTCAAGGGGCTCTTGGAGTACTACAACATCAAGTACCTCAACCTCAACCCCAATGGTATCTTCCACACCTCCGTCTTTGTCCACTTTCGTGAAGCCTTCTTGGGGATCAAGCCCCACTGGGTACTCTTCCGGAAATTCTTCCGCGTGAAGCCCCAGCTGAGTGCGAGCAACCCCCGAGTAGTTGGGGGCGCCGACATCCAGATGCGCGAAGATGCCGCGGAGCAGTACCTCATGTACAAGCTCATTGACTCCAACCAAGATTGGAAGTCCAAGTGGTTCTATATCACCAACCACCACCCGGAGCTGCCGAAGCCCAGCGGGAAGCAGCCGAAGCACCGGCCCTGGTGGAACACCGAGCCGACGATGCAGGAGGGTATCCAGCTACCCGAACTGCTGACGAAGATCAGGGCTTTGAGAGAAGCCGGGCTGAGGGCCGAACACGTGGCCTTCAGCTTCATGAAGAGGAGGGTGCAGCCACTCATGGCTCGCGACATCCTAGGGTACCAGTACACCGGCGACGACGACACGTCGCGGATGCCCGACGGTGAAGTCGACGACGACGACATCATTGATAGATTGGGTAGGATCTTCAAGGACATGCCGGCGTACACGCCGTGCCCTGTGCTCGAGTACTCCGCCGCGCGACCACCCAATGAGGTCAGTAGCCGTACTCAGGTCGAGTACTGATTATGTAGTAGTAGTCTTGCTGACATAGTGTGCTTCTTTGTAGGATGACATTGTGAAGTTCGTCTCCGAGCCGGCGTCGCCTCCTCGACTTCTCGAGGTCCCAGATCAGGGGAAGGCCAAGGCCAAGGAGCGCCGCGAAGTCGGTGGAGGAGACGACACAATAGTCGTTGAAGACATATCCGACGAGGATGATGAGGACATGCTGCAGGAGCGGTTCCAGCTGCGGTCAAGATTCAACCGCCCTGGACTGCCGAACATCCCTCTCGTTCAGGATTCGCCAACTAGCCTGGAGGCTAGTTTGCCTGCGCCGCCGAAGAGGCCGCGCAACGTGGTCCGCAAGCGTGTGGCCAAGAAGCTGAAAGTCATAGAGACCACGTCTCAGGAGGTAAGCTTCCTTGAATAGGGTAGTCGAGTACTTGTGTCTCGAGGTTGTGTGTTGACGACGAAATTCCCTTGCTTTGCAGGAGATTCCACCTTCAGACCCCGTAGAGCAAGGGGACGAAGGTGACTACGATACGGTGGGAGAGCTGGATAGAGCCAGCCGCAGCCCAGCCCCCACCGTAGAAGAACTCTTGGCGCAGCTGTCGCGCCAGCCCCCAGTTGCTGAGGGGAGTACTGTACCGGTCGCGGCTGTTGCTGAAGAGCCAGCAGCGACCGAGGCCCAAGAGGAGGCACCCGCTGAGGGTGGACTGGTCGACATCGCCAGCATCCTCGGCGCCCTGACCGTGACGGTAGTCCGGTCGAGCCTGTAAGTGAAGATCTTCCCCGAGGAGTACATTTGGCTTGGTAGTCGTACTAGGTTGACAACCAACTGTGTATACTGCAGGAAATCCACGGACTTGACCTGGGATGGGGATGAACCCAAAACAGCGGTGGCTGAAGAGGAATCCGCGCCAACCGCTAGGGAGTCCGCTCCCGCCCCTCATGCAGAGTCCGAGGTGCCGGCCGTGGAGGCTGCATAGCCAGAGGCCAGCATCATAGAAGGTGAGTACACTGCACAAGTGTAGGTAGCCTCAAGGAGTAGTCGTAGCCGCCAGGGGTGACTAATCCAGTTGTCTTCTGATGACAGGTGCCGAAGCAGAGGGAAGCGCTATTCCCGAAGCGGTGCCAGTTGAAGGCCAGGCACCAGAGACCCAAGGAGCTGCCGGAGGAGCCCCCGAGCCGATGAAGGTAGCCAGCGGAGAAGCCACTGCGACGGCCGGAGGAGAGCACGACGACGTGCTACCAGAATCGACACTAGAAGTAGTCGTTCGCTCGCCAGAGATCCAGGACGCGTAGCCAATCCGCTCGGCGCCAATGTCTGGAGCCGCTACGAGTAGTCGTGGCGAGATTGAGCTGCTGGTGGATGACCTTGTCGACCCGGCGATGGTAGCTCGGCACTTGGAGGCATGCGCCAAGCCGAGCAATGGATGAAGGTGAGTTGTCGATGCTCTTAGGTAGTCAATCCTTCATTGCTGAGTACCCAGTTGACATCTGTTGTCTGCTGCAGCACGTCGCGGAGAGGTCCCGACAGAAGTCCGACATGCTTCAGGGGTACGACGACACGGTGCTCCGGGCGGAGGCCTTGGAAGAACAGCTGGTGAAGGCCCGGAAGCACGCAGCCACGATTCAGTCGAAGCTGGACGACGCCTTCGCCCAATATCACAATGAAGTCCAGGACATGCAGGCGAAGAGCGACGAACTCGTGCGGAAGAACAAGTCTCTCCGCAACAAGAATAAAGGTACGTTGCTGTCTTGTCGAGTACTCATTGGAGGTACCTTATAGTAGTCTGACCTGCCTTGCCTTGTTGATTGCAGAGCTTAAGACCCGCGTCGAGCAGTTGAAAGCTTCAGAGGTCGACATGAAGAACCTCTTCTACCGGGAGAAGGAGGCCCGCGAGGTGCTTGAGTATGAATATAAGCAACTGGCTTACGAGTGCGACAAGCACATGGAGCTTCGTATTGCGTCAGATCGTGACCTCATCAACTGCTACAAATCTCTGCAGAATCTGAACGAGGACTGCGAAAAGCTGCGAGCCCAGTTGAAGGAACTCGAAGAGGCCGCACTTCCCATCGCGAGGCTACTGGTGCCTCACCCAGCCGGACCGAAGATAGCTCCGTTGGTGGACCGGCTGAGAGAGGCTCCCAGCCGCCTGGCGACGTACGTGAAGCACCTGGCGAAGTCGATCCCCAACCAAGTCTTGGCATATATGAAGTCGTACTTCCCGAAGGCTCCAGTTGACGTAGTCTCCGGCGGACTAGCCGCGAACTGCACTGATGAGCAGTACGCGGAGCTCCTAGAGTAGATGGCGCCTAGTGCTGAGCAGGTCGCCGAGAAGCTTAACCTTCAGTAGTCCTGTAGGGTTAGCTTGTAGCAGTAGATAAACAAAGTTGTAATAAACTTGTTTAAATATGAATGAGAGAAAACTTCCATAAATGAGTACTCGTTGCCGCGGTGTGTGTATGCGGAGTCCCATTATGGAGTTGCCACGAGTAGTCGTACTCGCCAGTAGACCCGTTGAGGGAGAAAGACAGTAAATCAGTTGATAGAAAATCCAACTTTATTACTGAAGAAGTACACCCAGATGGCTAGGGCCGTTATTACAGAGTAGTCGCCTGGACCCGGAGGCCGCCTACGGCTGAGTGGTGCTAGGGCTCTTGGCCGCTTACAGCGAGAGATCCGTTAGTAGCCGTATAGGCTGGATCTAGAAGTACATGGTCTCTTAAGAGACCGCTGCTGGAGTCCTTTGACGCTCAGAGCAGCCCAAGGTCCGTTAGTAGCCGTTAACGCTAGACCTTGGAGTAGGGTAGTCCGGAGACTGGTGCCTGGACCCGGAGGCCACTTACAGCGAGGGGGTCTTGGAGTAGTCGTATAGACTTGAGCCCCCGGGATAGTCGTGTAGACTTGGCGTAGAATCGACAAAGCTGGTCGATGTTCCACGAGTTGCTGACTTCGTCGCCTTCGGGAGTTTGGAGGCGATATGAGCCTGGCCCGGTCACTTTTGCTACTGTGAAGGGACCTTCCCATGGAGAGTGGAGCTTGTGAAGTCCCTCAGTGTTCTGGATATGGCGGAGGACGAGATCACCAATGTTGGGGGAGCGTTCCTTGACGTTGCGATCGTGGTAGCGTCGGATACCCTCGAGGTACCGTGCTGACTAGATGAGGGCGGCACAGCGAGCTTCTTCGAGTCCGTCGATGTCAACTCGTCTGCTGTCTTCTGATATGCCTTCGTCGTATTGCTCCACTGCTGGTGAGCCCCACATGACATCAGCAGGGAGGATTGCTTCAGAGCCGTAGACCAGGAAGTATGGAGATTGTCCCGTCGGCTTGGAGGGTTGAGTACGCAGCCCCCAGAGTGCATTGGGTAGTTCCTTGATCCACTTGCCTCCTTTAGTGTTGGCGGCGTCGTGTAGCCGCTTTTTGAGAGCGTCGAGTACCATCCCATTGGCGCGCTCGACTTGTCCGTTGGCCCATGGATGGGCGACTAAGACATACCGGACGTCGATCCCATTGTTCTCGCAGTACTCCCAGAACTGGTGATTGTTGAAGTTGGAGCCTAGGTCTGTGATGATGCGATGGGGTAGTCCGTAGCGATGTACCAGTTCATCCAAGAAGTCGAGTACCCTGTCAGCCTTGGGGCATGTGACTGGCTTTACTTCGATCCACTTGGTGAACTTGTCGATGGCCACCAATACTCTATTGAATCCACCTGGTGCAGTTGGGAGTGGCCCAATCATGTCGAGCCCCCAGCAGGCGAAAGGCCAGGTTGGCGGTATGGTGACTAGCTTGTAGGTCGGGACGTGTTGTTGCTTGGCGAAGTATTGGCACCCTTGGTACCTTTTTACGAGTTCTTCGGTGTCGCCCAGGGCTGTGGGCCAATAGAAAGCCCGTCGGAAGGCGTTGCGGACTAGCGTACGAGAGGACATGTGGTTGCCGCAGACGCCTTTATGGATCTCCTCCAAGATGTCCTTGCCTTCTTCTCGAGGAACGCACTTCATGAGTACTCCAGAAGATGCGCCCCGCCTGTAGAGCTTGTCTCCGACTAGGACGTAGGACTTGGCACGGCGGATGAGTTGCTCAGCCAAGTTCTTGTCCGAGGGAACGTTCTGCTCACTGAGGTAGTCGATGAAGGGTTGCCTCCAGTCCACATCAATCATCATGACCTCCTGGCCAGCAGGGGAATGTGCTGGATCAGTGGTCGGTGGCGCCGGCTCCAGGATGGATGGCGCGTGAAGCTCGTGGGCGAAGACACCCGCTGGTGCTTGAGCGCGAGTAGAACCAAGTTTCGACAAGACGTCCACTGCAACGTTGTTGTCGCGGACGACGTGGTGGAACTCGAGACCATAGAACTTGTTCTCGAGCTTGCGGACTTCTAGGCAGTAGGCGTCCATGTTCTCCTTGTTGCGGTCCCAGGACTTGTTGACTTGGTTGATGACCACTGCGAAGTCGTCATAGACTAGTAGCCGCTTGATGCCTAGTGAAGCCGCGAGGCGGAGCCCGTGGAGCAGAGCTTCGTACTCGGCTTCATTGTTTGAAACCTTCCAGAAGATCTGCAGGACGTACTTGAGTTGTTCGCCCGTTGGAGAGATCAAGAGTACCCCTGCACCTGCTCCTTCGAGCTTGAGTGAGCCGTCGAAGTACATCACCCAGTGCTCTGGGCGCTCGGTTGGAGTAGGTAGCTGATTCTCCCGCCACTCTGCCATGAAGTCGACTAGTGCCTACGACTTGATGGCTGTGCGTGGCTTGAAGTCGATGTTGAGGGCGCCGAGTTCGACTGCCCACTTGGAGATTCTTCCAGTAGCATCTTGGTTCCGCAGGATGTCACCGAGCGGGTAGTCGGTGACAACGGAGATTGAGTACTCCTGGAAGTAGTGTTGTAGCTTCCGCGAGGTGATCAGCACTGCATACAGTAGCTTCTGTACTGGTTGATAGCGTGCCTTGGATTCTGATAGGACCTCACTGACGAAGTAGACTGGGCGCTGGACTGGGTAGGCGTGGCCGTCTTCCTGCCGCTCGACGACAATGGCAGTACTGACCACGTGAGTAGTCACAGCGAGATAGAGCAGTAGCTGCTCAGTTTTGCGAGGAGCCGTGAGGACTGGTGGCTTGGATAGGAAGTCCTTGAGCTGGGCAAGGGCTTGATCTGCCTCTGGAGTCCACACAAACTTCTCTTGATGCTTGAGTAATTTGAAGAAGGGAAGCCCCTGTTCTCCAAGCTTCGAGATAAATCTGTTAAGAGCCGCCATGCATCCGGTTAGCTTCTGCACGTCTTTGATGCACATGGGAGCCTTCATACTGGTGATGGCGGAGATCTTCTCAGGATTGGCTTTGATGCCGCGATGGCTGATGATGAAGCCGAGTAGTTTGCCCGACGGTACGCCAAAAACGCACTTGTTCGGGTTGAGCTTCCATTGGTACTTCCACAAGGATGAGAAGGTCTCTTCAAGATCGGCGATGAGAG
This sequence comes from Cenchrus americanus, assembly GCA_947561735.1. Taxonomy (NCBI): domain Eukaryota; kingdom Viridiplantae; phylum Streptophyta; class Magnoliopsida; order Poales; family Poaceae; genus Cenchrus; species Cenchrus americanus. Next base: position 200,112,875 of record OX387242.1, read on the forward strand.
TGTCGGAATTTCTGGTCTTGACGACCACGTCATCCACGTAGGCTTCGACGTTCTTGTTGAGCTGCTCTTTGAAGCAGGCCTGGATAGCTCATTGGTAGGTAGCGCCGGCGTTCTTCAACCCGAAGGACATGGTCGTGTAGCAGTACGCGCCAAACGGGGTGATGAACGCGGTCTTCTCCTGGTCTTCTTCCTTGATCGCGATCTGGTGGTACCCGGAGTAGCAGTCGAGGAAGCAGAGCAGGTCGCAGCTCGTCGTGGAGTCGATGACTTGGTCAATCCGCAGCAACCCGAAGGGGTCCTTGGGGCAGTGCTTGTTGAGGTCGGTGTAGTCGACGCACATCCTCCACTCGTTCGAGTTCTTCTTGCGGACGAGGACTGTTGACGGTTAATAATTGTATCAAAGTTCGTTCGTGACTCGCAAGCGTACAAGTCTCCCGTCGTAGTCAAGGGACCCTTCTTCCCTCGAGTGGTGAACCCAAGGTATCGAATCCGTGGAACAAATGTGTGACGCAAGACTTAATCTATTAAAGCCAAGTAATCTTCAATATTCGATAAAAGACCTAATGCATCTAAGTAAAAGACACAAAACGAATCTAATCTACTAAAAACCGGAGAAAACAAAGTAAGATTGGGTAGATAAACCGATCTAGAGGGATCGGGGTAAGCCTTTTGTTGAAGTTCCAAGCAAGAGAAGAAGTAGCAAATCGAATCTTAATAGAAGCCTCTTTAAATCGTGGTTTCCCGTCCAAATCCGAAAACATCCGCCTTTCGAGACCCCCGTTCGTCACAACGTATCCCTATTCATGCGGGGAGCTTAGGGCGAGTCAAAAGACAAGTCGAGATTCTTTCGGAAGATCCGGCGTGTACCTCTAGCCACCGCGGCTACAAGAACACCCTATGTAATCTATCGCGCGAATAGAATTGGAATAAGCAAAGCCGATCGAAAAACGAAATCTTCGAGGAAACACTTGATCGCTAAGAAAAGATTCAACTTGATAATTCAACTATGACAATGATACATACACAAGATCACCACCGGGATCCTTCCTTGATCTTGCTTCTAGCTCCGGGAACTCCGACGTGGTCTTCCATGCAAGGTTCCCACGTCGGCTAGGGAAACCCTAGTCAACTAGCTCGACCCTCTCCTCTCCGAGATGGTGTCCCTCTCTTCTCTCGCTTCTCGGCGGCCGAAGACGAAATCTTCCCCGCGTGGCTCTCGGTCAGGGGACTATAAATAGCCCGATTGGCGGCTAGGGCAAAGGAGAGCACGTTTGGGCCCAAAATGGGCTCGGGCCGACCGGATCGGGCCCGGCCGGCCCGGGCCCATTTTGGCCCGGCCCCCGTGGGCTCCTTTGTCCCACGTCGGTTCCCTTGCTTCTCGGATGTTTCCCCCTTCTCGCATGTAGGTCCATGTCGTCGGTTTCTCTCCGAATTGGACTCAACTCCTTGTCTTGCAAGATTCGGCACTTTCCCCGGTCGGGTCCCCGGAGTTTGTCGTCTTCTCGGATCGAGTCCCCCGGCTTCTTGGAGTTAATTTTGCTTCATTGCATGACTTGTTCAGGACTTCAAGGTCTTGTCATGAGGTGCTTGATGAACTTATCCCGAAAGTCTTGCATTCAACACTAAAACCCTGCATAAACATTAAACTCCAAAACCGACATGCACACGTGAACTTGTTACACCACGGGGGTTAGTACCAATGGATAAGGTATAAAACTCATGCCAACACCGAAGGTAAACTCATGGCTAGGTTGACGGATTTTCACCGTCAACAAGGACGGGGTTGGCGAGCCACTCAGAATGGAAGACTTCTCTGATGAAGCCAGCCGCGAGTAGTTTGGCGAGTTCCTTCTTGATGGCGTCCCGTCTGTCGTCAGCGAAGCGGCGGAGGTGTTGTCGCTTCGGGGTAGCTTTAGGATCGACGTTGAGCGAGTGCTCGATTAGCTGCCTGGGCACCCCTGGCATGTCTGCTGGCTTCCACACGAAGATGTCTCGGTTAGCTCGCAGGAAGCTGACGAGCGCGTCTTCCTATTTGGGGTCGAGGCCCACCCCGATGGTGGTAGTCTTGCTGCTGTCGCCTGTCCCGAGGTCAATTGTTTTGACTAGAACTTCCTCAGCTGGCTGAGGCTTGTTGGCTTTGTCCGACTTCTCTGGGATGTCGAGTTCACTTGGGGCAAGCTTCTTCAATGCAGCGTAGATCTCCATCATTGCGTTGGGTACTTGATTCATGGATGCGATTTCCACGGCTTCAGTGTTGCAGTCGTGCGATATCCTCAAGTCCCCTTGCAGTGAGAGTACACCCGCTGGGCTTGGCATCTTGAGTACCAAGTAGGTGTAGTGGGGTACCGCCATGAACTTGGCGATAGTCGGTCTGCCTAGGATGGCATGGTAGGAAGTCTCGAAGTCCGCGACTTCGAACTTGACGTACTCGGTACGGTAGTTGTCTCTTGTTTCCCCGAAGGTAACTGGCAGGACCACTGAGCCCAGTAGGATAGCTGTGTTCCCGAGGACGATGCCGTAGAAGGGCGAGGTGCTCTTAGTGAGCATGTGGGTGATGTCGAGCTTCATCTTCTTCAAAGTCTTGGTGAAAAGGACGTTGAGCCCGCTTCCACCATCGATGAGGATCTTGTTGAGTTTGGAGCCCGCGACCACCGGCTTCAGGACGAGTGGGAACCGTCCTGGTTCAGAGAAGCTAGTCCATTGATCCACGCGGGAGAAGGTGATGGGCACTTCCGACCACCTGAGAGGCGTCGAGACCGCTGGTTCAATGTTCATGACTCCTCGTCGTGTAGCTTTCTGTACCCGTCTGCTGGGTAATCTGCCGAAGAGGACGTTCACCGTCTTGTCAGGTTCCTGGAAGTCGTCATTGTCGCTGTCGGCTTTTTTCTTGCCTTTCTTATCGTGAGGGTGCCGTGGCTCTAGAGTATCTTTGAGTGCTCACCTGAGTTGGTAGCACTGCTCGGTGGTGTGGTTGCCGTCCAGATGCCACGGGCACTTCTCCTTCAGTAAGTCTTTGAAGCCGCCAGAGGTTTTCTTCGAGTTCTCATTCGCAGGGCGCTGGATAGCCGCGACAATGTTGTCTGGCTTGCGCTTGCGATTGGGACCCGAGTAGTTGCTGTTGCGACTACTCTGGTTCTCGTTGTTGTTATTGTCGCTGCCGCCCATGTTCTGCTTGCTCTTCCCACGGATGGCGTCGTACTTGGCGTTGGCCTTGTCTTCTTCATCAGCCCAGGAGGTGATCATGTCCTTGAGATGGGTGATGGAGCTGGGGCAGCGACGGCCGAAATCTTCGAAGGTGTGATGGTGGTAGAGACCGTCCTGGAAGAGGCCGATGACCTCCTTGTCGGTGACGTCAACTACGTTAGCGCGCTTGTCGAAGAAGCCCCGCATGTACTTGCAGAGGGTCTCGCCTTGTTCCTGCTTGACCATTGCCAGGTCCATGCGAGTACCCGAGCGGCCCATGGCACCCGCGAAGTTGCTGGTGAACTGTTCCCTCAGCTGGTCCCACTTGTCGATCGAGTACTTTTCGAGTGACTCGAGCCATGTAAGCGGGGCTTGGTCCAGACAGAAGGGGAAGTAGAGGCACTTGGTGTCGTTGTTGCCACTAGCGTTCTCGATGGAGAGGGCGTAACATCTGAGCCACTGGATGGGGTCTTGCTTCGCGTCGTACTTGGTGATCCCCAGAGGTTTCAATTTGTCCGCCAGGAGTAGGTTGCGAAGCCAAGCAGAGAAGGCAGGGAAGCCATCGTTGTCGCCTGCAGTGGCGGACTTCTTCCGTCGCAGTTTCTCAATCTTCTGGCGGGCATCGAAGCCGCCCTATGAGGCTTCGGAGACGTGGTTGTTCGCGTGGCCTCGGCCGCCGCGATCGCCTCCGCCACCGACCCTCTTGTCAGTTCCGTGGTTGGAGCTCCTGCCGCTGCTGCCTCCGCCGCCAGGGTCGCGGTGAGGGACGATCTCACGATCGCCACCTGCAGTTGCAGCGCTGTTGCCACCTTGAGAGGGTCCGCCAGCCGTTGCCCGAGTACGGTTGGGATTGGCTGGTAGCTCAGCTCGAGTACGGTTATGACCGAGGTCCGCACTGCGACTGGTGGCTTCGTTGTCGCGATTCCTGACGGGGGGCGGTTGAGTGACCCTGTTGTCAACTCGCATGAAGTAGGCGTCCTTTGCGAGCTTGGCGATGACTTCTCCTGCGCGCATCCGTTGAGCTTGGCGTGCTATCGCTGTGATAGACATGAGGCATTGCTCCGGGGTAGTGTGCACCCGACTCTCAACTTGGTCGAGAGCCTCTACGAGGTTGCGTATGGGCAGGTTCTCTCGAATACATCGACACCGTTCGTTCCGCTTCCTGTTCCGTTCACATCGGGCGGTCCTGTTCTCGTCGGTTTGATCCGCGGGTGCGTTGGCAGACAGCTCATCTGCGGAGATGTCCTCGAGATACCGGTCAGCATCCCCTGAGGGTCCTGGTGTGTCGCCGGCAGCCATGAAGACTTGGCGATCAGGGTTGCCGAGACTGGAGTCAGAGCTCGCGACCTCTGTTGGAGTGTACTCCTCAACTGGAGTAAGCGGTGTTCCCTCCCAGAAGGGAAGTGAGTCGAGGTAGGCGACGTAGCGTGAGTTCCCGTCTGTCATGTCTGCGAGCTTGCGGTCTGGCCAGTAGACGAATCTCCCGGTGGGTGTAGATGTCATAACCAGCCCGGAAGCCGGTCCTGACAAAGGTTGCTCTGCAGAGTTGTCCTCGGACTCGGGCTCCTCAGGGTCCGACCCGAACTCGAACTCGTAGGCAGAGTCTGAGTAGAAGCCGAAGAGGGGGTTGGAGTCCGAGGAGTAGCCGGGGGCGGTGTTGGAGTCCGAGTCGTACTCGGGTACGGGCTCCTTGCCGACCCGGCGTATAGTGGGGGCCTTCTAGTGGGCCCTGCTGACATTGCGGGGGCCACGTGTGAAGCGCTCGCGGGGTGGGGAGTCCGCATGCGATGGCTGAGTAGCCGGCTCGCACATGATAGCCCATGGGGACGTCAATTTCGAGTTGGAGGCGGATCCAAACTCGAAGTCGGCGTGTTGGTTGAAGAGCGAGATTTCGCAGAATTTTCCGGCGAGTTCGCCCGTGACTACTTCGGGAAGTGTCACGAGCCCATTTTCGGGTTGGGCGACATGGTGAGGCGGCGCTAGAAGGATCCGGTGCCGTCAGCGATGCAGACCCAAGAGCCGAAGACGAAGGTGTCGCCGCGGTTGAAGACGATGGTTGGCTTGATGTAGACTTAAGCCGTCGAGTTCGCCATGTGATCTTCAGCGAGATCCTTTACCTGGCGCGCCAGCTGTCGGTGTTTTAGACCGGCAACCTACTAAGGGGAGTACCCAGAGTAGATGAATGTGGCCTCGCCGAGATCGGTAACTCGAAGGAAGAGACACGTGGCACACAATTTAGACAGGTTCGGACCGCGAGGTGCGTAATACCCGACGTCCTGTATGCTGCGTGGCTCTAGATTGATTGGGTGCGATTACAAGATGATGCGTAATCAGATGAGATGAAGAGAGGGGTCCCTACCTCGCCTTATAAAGCCCAGGAGGCAGGGTTACAAGTCGGTTTAGGGAGAGAGTACTAGTCGAGTACGTCTAGGAGTTCTCTATATAGTCCGGGACATGTACAACTTCCTATCCGAGTACTTCTCCACCGTAGTCCTTGTGCTTCACGCCAGCAGGTGCCGTGCAGTGCAAGTCGGGTAGTCCCAGGGGCCCACCGAGTAGTCGGTCCTAGTACCCACCGAGGTAGTGGGCCCAGGGAGGTCCATACGACAGTCACCAAGTGTGAGCGGGCGCTAGGAGCCCGGGAGCAAGCGATCTACCCTAGGCACACAAGCTCTTCTGCCTTGGCAGGCTCGCATGCACCAATCATCGCAACGGTAGAGGCGAGATGCAAGATGCGAGTGGTGGCTGAAACCGGTGCGTGCGCTAATGTTGGTGGCAGACACACCTAGCGCGCGTGCAGACGACATGGGTGGCAGTTGGTCTTGATGCGAAGGAGGTGAGTTTTGGTTGCTCCTTCCGGGAGGGAGGGGCCACTGGAGCCAAGCTGTAGGGGTTCACCGTATTCGCGCCACCGGCTGGAGGAAGGGGTCGTTGCTGCTCACCTTGGCCCGACCAACCGTCTCCGGCTCCACCTCCTCCAATCGCCTACCTCCTTAGCGATCCAGTCACCACGCTCATCACTTCTAGACGTGCCACCGCTGCTCGACCTCACTATACACTGACGCATGCCACCAGCTGCCTCTAGTCGCCTATCTATTAATCCTAGGTGAGGAATGGGTTCCCCTCACCTTTAGTATGCTAGCCGGCCTCTTACCCCTCACCGAAACCTCACCACTAGCAAGGAATCAACTGGTCAAATCAGAGGCTGATCAATTTTGACCCGGCCATGTCTTTATCTGTGGGTCCTATTGTGGCTTAGAAGCGGGAACAGATTATAGACATCAAAATTTGAAGAGGTTGTTTGTTTTCCCACCGTTTTAAAAGGTTTTCTATATATATTATAGAAAAGAGGTAAAACTCTATATTTAGCTAATATTTTAACTAGACTGTTGGAGTTGCTCTAAAACTTTGCAGTTGTTCAACGAAAATGTGTCCGTATAAAAAATGAGTGTCCCAACCTAAATTGGGCCTAATTATGTCCCTGTCGATCTAGCCCCCATCTCAATAAGTCATGGACAGGCCTAGCCCAACATCAAGAAATCTACACTGAACCAAGTTTAGGTGTTTCGGTAGAGGGAGAGTGAGAGGATGTTGACGGATAAAAGACGTATCCACCTACGATCCGCAAGCGTACGGACCTACACCATTTTCACCACGGGATTCCCAAGGTTCTTGTCAATCCGCGGAGCAAGGGGATTACAAGCATTTGATCTACCTCTACTCACTAACTACTCAAACCCTAACTATGATTAAACTAGAAAATGACTAAACTACACTAGAGAGAATGATTAAGCTATCAAGATAGGAGATACTCGCCCATGGGTCCACGACACTAGAACATGCAATCGCTTCAAACACGAAAACCAATCTAATCTATCAGGGGTTGTGACCACTGTTTCGCCCTTTCCCTCCCCTCGTATTGTCACTACGCGAAGGTAATCGTGACTAGACCTATGATGGACACGGCGTATTGAATGGATCCAAGGGAGCATTGGAGCTCTACTCCCTCTACGGCATGGTAGCTAATCTTAAGCATTAAAGTATATTCAACACAAGATGATATATAGATAATCCAACAAAGTATGATTACATCTCAAGATCGATTACAACCCATGGATGAATAAGAAGATTACCCCATCAAGGTGCTAGGCATAGCACCGTTGATCATGGTCACCCTTCTGACTGTGTCTTCCTTCTTCTCCACTTGTGGGTGCTTCCTTCGAGGTGGTCGATCCCCCTCCGGAGATCTCCCTTCTCTCTCTATAGCTTGTGGATGGCCTCCTGGTGCGAATGGCTCTCCCCTCTGCGATTGGCGGCGCCTCCAGGGCTTTAGGGTTGAAGATCCTTCGGGTGCAAGGAAAGGGGGGCCGAACCGACCCCCGGAGTAGGCTGGGCCGACCGGCCTGGGCCGACCGGCCCAGGCCCATTTCAGCCCGGTTCGGTCGCCCCTTCGCTCCCGTGGGTCCTCAGGTGATTATGCACTTTGCCCCTTCTACTTGTATGATTTTGACAATGTCATCCTCGCGTCCAAGATGGAGGTTCTCCACGCATGAAGTTCGGTCTTTTACGCTTCAATCCCCGGGGGTGTTCCTACGTAGCACGTCGGTCTTTGCCACCATTGGAAGTGATTTCATCAACCTCATGAACATGAACAAGACTCCATAAATGCTCCTTTGAACTTGTTGTGAATCCGTCCTTTATGTCCATGTTTTCATACATAAACACAACACTTCCAAATGCATAGACAAAGATGAACTTGTTATATAATTAGTGTGCCTAGTGGCGGGTTAGTTCCATAAACAAATCCAAACCAGTGTAATGAACATGTTTGGTGTACCAAAATACACCGTCAACATCTCCCCCACGCTTAGATCTTGCTCGTCCTCGAGCAAGTACTCGTAAAAGAACTTCGTCCAAGGCGTTGTAATTGTGTTCCGCTAAATCCTTCTTCACAAGTTAGTCAATCTTTTATCTTCAATACATAAACATAAAGTAATGATCATCATACATAAACATGGGCGTTTAGAATTTTTACCACGTCAAGATTGACCCCACAACTCAAACTCTTCACTCGAAGTCTTCAATTTCAGCCATGCTTACTTGTTTGCTTCCATCAGAGGGTTTTTATGATTTTTTCAAAAATCAAATTCGTGCAACAAGTGTTAGACAAAAACCTTTCTCCAAGCCCTCTCAAGTCACTCATATGAGGTGGCTATCCTAAACAAGTTTTATAAAACTCTCACCTCCCATAAATCTCTCATATGACATGTAAAGTGGAGCTATAGGTAGGGCTAGCGCAATCAACACAAGTATTGTCAAACTAAGAACTTCCTCTAGTGGTTGTTTACCTTTCAAAGCCAATGATCATGAGAATTAATCCATATGTGGGGATATCAAGGATGAGAAGATTTAGAATGGTGGACATGTTCAAGGGCAAAAAATATGACTACGAGGCACCGATGACGTCCTCGTTGTCGGATTGCACATGGTTGGAAAAAGAGTGAAAGTTTCATCTCTCAATAACGTGACATCCTTCCTTACACTTTATTTTTCTTTCACTTGATTCATCCCTCTCATATCTTTCTTGCCACTCCTCTTTTCTCTTTCTCTTCCTTTTCTTTCTCTCGTACACATATTTTTTTCTTTCTTTACTTTTCTATTTTTTTCTTTCTTTCTTTTCCATACTCATACTTTTCTCTTTATTTTCCCCTCTCTTGACATCTTTTTCTCTCTTTTCAAAGCTCTCAACTCCTCTCTTTCTTGCATGCACACAATCTGAAATTTTAAATAAACCATGCTAGAGACGAGACGAAACTTTGAGAGTAGGTTGTGTTCAAGGAATGCGATGTACAAAAGAGATGTATAGGATTGGGTATGGAATTCAGCGATGTACGGGACTTTTGATGTGAAAGTCACGTTACCGAATACATGACGAGGCTAGCAACAAAAGATAAGCACAAGGACATGATCATTGCTTGAAATTAAAACTCCCAAGAGAGAAGGATCCTAGCCCAACTTATCGTGCTAATCACACTTACGGTGGAGCAAAAAATAAATTGGCTTTGTATAGGATTTTTTTTCTTACTCTCAAGTTGGAAAAAGAGGTTTTGCTAACCTTTATTATAAGGGTTTTTTAAATAATTTTCAGAATTGAATTCCTCCAACTTTTAGCATTGAACATAGCACAACCAACATGTGAAGCTCGAGATCGAAGTGTGGTATGGGTACTTTTAGAAGTAGCAATTCCACTAAACACCACGGTAAATGTTTTTCAAACCACACACTTATGTTCATATATCAAAAACTAAAGATGAACAAACGAGTAAATTAAGATAAGCAACACACAAGACACAAAATTTAAAGGACTCTTTTTATTTGATTTTCTTTGATGCAACACTAAATTAAGACACTTGCAAAAATTTAAAAGCACACTCAAAAACTAAAGACTCTTAAACTCTAAAACTCTCTCGAAAACTAAACCGAACCAATCTAAACTTGAAGCTCAAAAACAAAAGGCTAGCTAGCTAGCTCTCCCCCACGCTAAAATCATACGTCGTCCTCGTCGTATCTTAAAAAATCCTAAAGGGGAAAACTAAACCTAGTGGTACTTCCCGCAACTATTGCACCACTTGCCCTTCATGTTCCCAACTATGCCAAAAAGTTTGCGCACGTTGCGGTTTAAAAACTTATAGTCGTCTTCGACCACGCGCTCCAAATCCTCCATACGCCGCCTCATCGCCTCCATGGCCTGGAAACATTCATCGACTGATGCGTAGAGATCCGAGATGAAGTGACGGAAAGCCGCACAACACATCAGATGCATTCCGAAAGGGTCGTCGTCGCCAGGGTCTCCGCCGTCATTGCCGCTGTCGTTGCCATCACCATTGTCGTCGCCACCGTCGTCGTTGCCGCCGCTGTTGGGGCCTTCGGGAGTCTTCTCCTTGGGCACCTCTTCCCAAATGTACAAATCATTATCATCTCTTCCGGCGGCCGCCCAAGAGCTCGGGCTACGATCGTCAGAGTAATCGCTATCCCCATTGTCCTTAGGTTCGGGCGACACCTCCTTGTAATCCTTCCACTTCATGCCACGGATGCGCGCCGACCTTGGAACGGGAGTAGGGACCTTCTCCTCTTTGACGGGGTTGCGAGATGCGATAGCTCCGGTCGGGACACGCCCTCCGCAACGGATGCGGGCGGTCCTCTTGATCTCGACGGGTAGCTTGAGCTCGCATCGCTTCGCCTCCTCCATCGATGGCTCCTTGGCACCTTGCTTCAACTCTAAGCTCCTTGGGGACACCATTGCTGCTGCGTGGGTGCAAAAGATTGCTAGATGGGATGGATTCCCGAGCTGCCAATTCGGCCAAATAAATAGTCCAAAAAGGAAAACCCTAGAAACCTCATTTTCCTTATTCAAACTTCCCTTAAAATTTTCTGACCGAAGAAGGAAGTCGAAAAGGAGCATTCCGGGGAAAAATCGGGGCGAACTGCCGCCGGGGCCCCACTAGCTCAGTCGGACCGGGGCCGCCGGCCCACCCTGTCTCGGGGGCCGGTCCGGTCTGGTTTCCCGTGTACCACCCTTTTTTCTCTTTCTTAGCCCATGGGAAAAAGTTGGCACAGTAAATTTTCGCGTGAAACTCTAGGAAAATAAAAGAAAAACTATTTACCAAAATCCATGCCTTGTTTTTCGTCCTAGGCCAGACGTTCGGGCTCTTCTTCCATGGTGAAGACATCAACATGGTGAAGGGGCACAACGTCGGGTTCGTAGTAAACCTTAAGCCGTTGACCATTCACCATAAATTGACCACCTTTCATATCCATAATGGTTACCGCTCCATTGGAGAGCACCGAACGAACAATATAAGGTCCGTCCCACTTGCTTTGCAATTTCCCCTTTCCGAAGGTTTTAAACCTCGAATTGTAGAGGAGGACCTTATCTCCTTTAAACTCTTTCTTCTTCAACCTCTTATCATACCACCTTTTAATTCTCTCTTTGTATATGCTCGCATTTTCATATGCTTTCAACCTCATCTCCTCTAGCTCGCTTATTTGAATTCTTCGTTTTACCACCGCGGCATTGAGATCAAAGTTCATCTCTTTGATCGCCCAATAGGCTTTGTGTTCCAACTCAACCAGAAGGTGGCAAGCTTTTCCATAGACAAATTGATAAGGGGTCATACCTATCGGTGTCTTGAACGCCGTTCGATAAGCCCACAAAGCTCCGTCTAATTTCTTTGACCAATCTTTGCCTCCCTTCTCTATGGTTTTGTTGAGGATGCTTTTTAATTGCCTATTCGACATTTCCGCTTGTCCGTTGGTTTGCGGGTGATAGGCCGTAGAGTCCCTATGTTCAATTCACAACTTGGACAAGCACTTTTTGAAATTCTCCCGGTGAAGTGAGTTCCCCCATCGCTTATCAAGATTCTCGGTGTATCGAAATGAGGAAAAATCATGTTCTTGATCATGGCAATGGACTCCTCCGTGGAAGCTTTACGACATGGCATAGCCTCTACCCACTTGGATACATAATCAACCATGTCTAAGATATGCTCATATCCATGTGAGTTTTTGAAAGGCCCCATGAAGTCCATTCCCCATACATCGAATAAATCGATTTGTAGATTATATCTCAAGGGCATAGAATTTCTTTGAGAGATGTTTCCGGTTCTTTGGCATTCGGGGCATGATACAACATATCTCTTAGTATCTTCATGCATCTCCGGCCAATAGAATCCGCTAGACCATTCTTTTGCTTGGGTCCGAAAATGGCTATAATGTCCACCGTACTCCGCCGCGTGGCACTTTCTCCAAATTTCTAGCCTCTCTTCTCTTGGCACACATCTTCTCATGACTCCATTGCCAAGTTTGAAGAGGTATGGTGCATCCCAAAAGTATTTCTTACTTTCGGAGATTATCCTCCTTTGAGAGTTTCTATCTAGATGGTCAAGAGGCATCTTCCGAATTGCTCGAATGATATCAATCATCCAAGTGTCTTTATCGAGCACTCGATAGAGGTGGTCATCTCTCATCTTGTCTTCTATGGGCTCTTTATAATCTTGTCCACGATTCATCCTAGACAAGTGATCAGCGACAACATTCTCCACCCCCTTCTTATCACAAATTTCAACATCGAACTCTTGAAGAAGTAGGATCCAACGGATCAGTCTTGGTTTAGCATCCTTCTTAGCCAAGAGATACTTGATGGCCGCGTGATCGGTGTAAACAAAGACCTTCGAGTTCATGATGTAAGATCTGAATTTTTCGAATGCGAATACCACCGCTAGCAACTCCTTTTCCGTAGTGGCATAGTTTAATTGTGCCTCATTAAGAGTTTTGCTAGCGTAGTAAACGACGTGAACTCGGCCTTCCTTTCTTTGACTCAAAACCGCGCCTAAAGCGTAATCACTTGCGTCACACTTGATCTCAAAAGGCTGGCTCCAATCCGGAGGTTGAATAATAGGAGCACTCACCAACACACTTTCTAAGGTCCGGAATGCCGCTAGGCACTTATCATCGAAGTCAAAAGCCACATCCTTTTGAAGAAGATGTGTCAAAGGCTTAGTGATCTTCGAGAAGTCCTTAATAAATCTTCTATAAAATTCGGCATGCCCTAGAAAGCTCCTCAAGGACTTAACATCCATCGGAGGTGGGAGTGGCTCAACCGTCTCTACCTTAGTCTTGTCCACTTCAATGCCTCTCTCAGATATAACATGTCTGAGCACTATGCCTTGCTTAACCATGAAGTGGCATTTTTCCCAATTCAACACCAAGTCTACCTCCGCACACCTCGTGAGGACCTTATCCAAGTTTTCCAAGCAATCCATGAACGTCTTCCCATAAACAGAAAAATCATCCATGAACACCTCGACAATTTCTTCGATGAATTCCGAGAATACGGCCATCATGCAACGTTGAAAAGAGGTCAGAGCGTTGCATAGACTGAAGGGCATCCTTCTATATTCAAATGTTCCATAAGGGCATGTAAACGTTGTTTTGTGTTGATTGTCTGGGTGAATGGGAATTTGCATGAACCCCGAGTACCCATCAAGAAAGCAAAATAAGCGTGGTTCGCTAATCTCTCGAGCATCTCGTCAATGAACGGTAGGGGGAAGTGATCTTTCTTTGTTGCTTTGTTTGGCTTTCGATAATCGATACACATCAGCCACCCAGTCATGGTTCTTTGCGGTATCAACTCGTTCTTCTCATTCTTCACCACAGTTAAACCTCCTTTCTTCGGTACACATTGTACCGGGCTCACCCATTCGCTATGTGGAACCGGGTAGATGATTCCGGCATCAAGTAACTTGATGACCTCTTTCTTTACTACCTCTCGCATGGCATGAGTTATCCTCTTTGGTGGTCCACTACGGGCTTACATTGGTCTTCCATTGGTATACGATGAGTGCAAAAGGCTGGGCTAAGACCCTTGAGATCATTAATCGAATATTCAATCACCTTCCTATGTTTTTTAATAAAATCAGCAACTTCTCATTTTCTTCGAGACTCATCTTGTCGCTCATGATGACCGGATAAGTCTTGTCTAGGCCCAAAAATTCATACTTTAGTCCTTTGGGCAAAGGTTTAAGGTCTACCTTAGGCACTTGTGGCTCCTCGGGTTTAATTTCTCCTATGTCCTCGAATTTTTCTTCCTCCATGCTTCCATCTTGTGGTTCTAAGCCTTTTGTTGCTTCTTCTAGTTCTTCATCTTGTTGATCATTAACTTGATTTTCCATTGCTCTTTGCAGCGGGTCTCTAAGGGTTTCAACAAAACAAAGACTATCTACCTCCTCTACTTCGTCTTCGGGAGGAAAGGGTGTAGGGTGTTTAGAAACGCGAAGAAAGTTATATGTGTACTTCTTTCCATTAAGGTTCATTGTTACTTTTCCTTTTCCGGCATCCAACACGGCATCAACCAACTTAAGAAAGGGCCTACCTATGATTATGTGATCATGATTACTATGGTAAGCATCAATAACAAAGAAATCGGTTGGTATACATTTTCTAGAGATTTTTACATTCATGTTGCAAGCAATACCTAGAGGTCTAATAGTTCTACCATCTCCCATGATTAATTTTGTTGATGTTGGAGCTAAGTCTAGGTTGTGGTCTTGAACTTTATCGTAAATTTTAGAAGATAGGACACTTACTTGGGCTCCGATGTCGCACAAAGCTTTGCATTGAACTCCATTGATCTCGCAACTCAAGTGTGGTGCCACCTTCTCTTCTTCTTCGGATCCTATCACGTAAACTTCGGCGAGGCGAGCGTATGGTGATGCTTCGGGCTTGATCCCCATGATTCTCTTTACCTCGACCATGTGTTCCAGATCCACTTCATCATCTCCAAAGAGCTTCTGAAAGATCTCACCAGTAGTTTCAAGGTCGTATGAATCTTCTGCTTTCTTTTCTGGCGGGAAATCCACTTCCAATGCTCTTGCCATCCCCTTTTGGTTAGGGAACGATCTTCTCTTATCGAATACTTCTCCATAATCGATTGGAACCCAATCCATTGGTTCGAACTCCCTTAGTGGCTTCGCGCTTGACATGCTTCTTATGTTTGTTTCATTTGATACAGCGAAGTCAACGCTCGGGGTAGTTCTTGACTTGATATGTTCTTCTTCAAGCCTTTCCGGGATTGACTCCTCTTTTGTGACTTCTGGGGTTGCCTCTTTAGAAAATTCAGCACACTTCTTCATCCTCGAGTTACATTCCGGCTCTCCCGCAAGTCTTGTTTCCCAATCTCTTCGCATGGCAGCCGCTTTACTAATTTTTTGTAGAAGTTGAGCGGCTTCCGTGAGTGTTTTCTCCATGAGATCCCCACTTGCACACATTTGGACGTGTTGCATGCAACTAGGGGTTAGGGAAAAGAAAAATGTATGTAAGAGTACGTCACCGGAGAAGCCAAGTCTTGGTCCTTGTTCGATCAACTCATTAAACCTATTCCAAGCTTGGTCTATCCCTTCCTCTTCTCCTTGCGTGAAAGTGATCACTTGCCTCCTTAGATGTTGAACCTTGCTAATTGGAAAGAACTTCTCACAAAACTTCTTTGTCAACTTGTTCCAATTGCCTTCAACTTCAAAGGACGCAAATGAGTACCATGTCTTTGCTTCACCGGCAAGTGAGTAGGGAAAGAGATTCCATTTGAACCATTCATCGGGAACTCCTTCTTGACGCACCGTGTTTCATAGCGTCGTGAAATGCCTTATGTGTCTATATGGGTTCTCTGAAACCATCCCTTCAAACAGGTTTGCCGCCACCATCTCGATGATCTTGGATTTTATCTCATACGTGGTCGCTTCGAGCTTCGAATCCGACTCTTGTACTTTTATGTCTTCACATCGAGGGCTAGCGTAATCCCTTAGTGATTTCTCTGGTTCTTCCACGGTTGATTGACGAACGCTATCTAGACAACAAGATAAAAATAAAAACAAAAACAAAAACAAACAAATTGGTTTTCTAGGTAATATGTGTTAGATATTAGTAAACAAAAGAAAAACTAAATATAAAACGAAGTTACATGCAAACCAAATGATGTAAACTAGCTTGTTCCCCGGCAACGGCGCCAGAAAAAGGGGCTTGTTGACAGATAAAAGACGTATCCACCTACGATCCGCAAGCGTACGGACCTACACCTTTTTCACCACGGGATTCCCAAGGTTCTTGTCAATCCATGGAGCAAGTGGATTACAAGCGTTTGATCTACCTCTACTCACTAACTACTCAAACCCTAACTATGATTAAACTAGAAAACGACTAAACTACACTAGAGAGAATGATTAAGCTATCAAGATAGGAGATACTCGCCCATAGGTCTACGACACTAGAACAGGCAATCGCTTTAAACACGAAAACCAATCTAATCTATCGGGGGTTGTGACCACGGTTTCGCCCTTTCCCTCCCCTCGTACTATCACTACGCGAAGGTAATCGTGACTAGACCTATGATGGACACGACGTATTGAATGGATCCAAGGGAGCATTGGAGCTCTACTCCCTCTACGGCATGGTAGCTAACCTTAAGCATTAAAGTATATTCAACACAAGATGATAGATAGATAATCCAACAAAGTACGATTACATCTCAAGATCGATTACAACCCATGGACGAATAAGAAGATTACCCCATCAAGGTGCTAGGCATAGCACAATTGATCATGGTCACCCTTCCGACGGTGTCTTCCTTCTTCTCCACTTGTGGGTGCTTCCTTCAAGGTGGTCGATCCCCCTCCATAGATCTCCCTCCTCTCTCTAGAGCTTGTGGATGGCCTCCTGTTGCGAATGGCTCTCCCCTCTGCGAATGGCGGCGCCTCTAGGGCTTTAGGGTTGAAGATCCTTTGGGTGCAAGGAAAGGGGTGCCGAACCGACCCCCGGAGTGGGCTGGGCCGGCCGTCCTGGGCCGACCGGCCCAGACCCATTTCGGCCCGGTTTGGTCACCCCTTCACTCCCGTGGTCCTTAGGTGATTATGCACTTTGCCCCTTCTACTTGCATGATTTTGACAATGTCATCCTCGCGTCCAAGATGGAGGTTCTCCGCGCATGAAGTTTGGTCTTTTACGCTTTGATCCCCGGGGGTGTTCCTACGTAGCACTTCGGTCCTTGCCACCATTGGAAGTGATTTCATCAAGCTCATGAACACGAACAAGACTCCGTAAATGCTCCGTTGAACTTGTTGTGAATCCGTCCTTTATGTCCATGTTTTCCTACATAAACACAACACTTCCAAGTGCATGCACAAAGATGAACTTGTTATATGAGTAGTGTGCCTAGTGGCGGTTTAGTTCCATAAACAAATCCAAACCAAAGTGTAATGAACATGTTTGGTGTACCAAAATACACCGTCAACAGAGGAGGGGGAAACAGAAGGATGATCAAATCAACGTCGGTGTCAAGATTGGTGACGACGTCCTCAGAGTGGAACATGCGACTGGCATGCGCACGGAACGAGATCATGGAGGCATTAGTTGCTACAAATTCTTCCGCATTAGACTACCTGCACTAGGGACGAGAAAACTCCCGCAATACTTTTTTCCGTCCCGATTTCTAGGAAACGATTCTGCAGCGGGGGACGACAAACGCGGCGTGAAAATCTCACCAGCCTCTATTGCTCTAGATCTGGAGGGATCAAGAGCCTCCCGTGCTCAGAGAGGCATGGTTGCTGCCCGGGAGAGAGAGAGAGAGAGAGAGAGAGAGAGAGAGAGAGAGAGAGAGAGAGAGAGATTCGGTGTGTGGAGCTCTGATGCCCCATTCCTGCTCTTGCACCACCGACCTTTGGGATGGAGTAGAGGAGATCAACTTCGGGAGGCCCACCGCAACCGCCGACCACCGCACGAGCAGGGGAGGGAGGAGGTCGGAAGGCTAGGCTCACCGCCGTGGAGGCCTGTCATCCCATTCCCCCTCCACCTTGGCGCGTAAGATGCGCCTCCTCCTTTGCAGTGCGGGGGCTTGCCACTGTGTGTTGGACCTCCTCCGTCGGTGCGCCAAAGATCTGGCTACAGTTGGATCTCTGTGGCCTTTGTGATCAGCACGAGGAGCGAGGTGCCGAGAGAGGAAGAGGCGCATTGGAGGGAGTTGCATATGGATCTCCATGCCTAGCATGGGGAGAGAGTAGGAGAGAGGGAGGGAGAAAGTGGGGAGGAGTGGGAGAGAGAACCGTCGGCCTGCTCTCCCCGCCCTTCCGCCCCACTCCACGGCCGGCCGTTGGGCGGTTCTCCCGCGGGGAAGAAGGGGAGGAACCCGATGGGAGCGGACCTCGAGTCGAGGCCGGTGTGCGTGAGCAAGGGGAAGAGCGGTGGGAGGGGTGGCAGAGCTCGGGAGCGGGAGGGGCGGCGAAGCTATTGGAGATACGCGGGAGAGGGAGGGTGCGGAGAAGACAAGGTGAGGAGGAGATAAAGGAGAGGAGACTGACGAGTGGGTCCCACCAGAGAGTATTTGTTATAGAGTGAAGATATAAAGGAAGTTGGGTGCGGAGAACCTGGATTTAAAGGAAAGAATCTTGATTACTAGGACAGAATATGTTGTTTTAAAGGAAGATATAGAGACCCACAACTGCGAATAGTCTAAGCATCCCTGCCTCGCTTGTTGGTTTCTATCTTGTTTCATCTTGAGAAGGTGGAGAGTGGATTTGATGTAAAGGTGTACTCCCTCCATCCCATAAAAGAGTGCAATTTTAGTTTTTTAAGGACAAATTAGTGGTGGAATGAAAAGATGTAATATTCTCATTTGTTTGCCAAATGCAGTAAGTTCTGCCATGCAAATCAGATCTGACCACTTAATTAGGAAGGTAATTAGATCTATTTTCTAGGATTGCATTCTTTGTGGGATTTTTAAAAAGTTAGGATTACACTATTTTATGAGCGGAGGGAGTAGAGGATGGACGAACACCTCTACACAATTGGAGATTCGTGTCTTTAATATATGCTTTGTGAATCATCAATCCATCTTCCTTTGAGTTACACAATGGTCGGTTGCTCCTGCGAAAGAAATAATTGCTATTTTCCCCTTTCTGCGCTACACAACAATTGAATTTCTAGAGACAAGCATGTGAGTCACTGAACTACAAAATTGACAAAACAACTTGCTAGTTGACAGTCATGAGGGTGATGATGCAGCAGGTTTTAATTGATATAGAATAGCTCCATAATGCCCTATCTAATGCTTTTTAGTTTAAAATCTCGCTGTTGACGGTGAAATTTTGTCAACCTAGCCATGAGTTTACCTTCAGTGTTGGCATGAATTTTATATTCTATCCATTGGTACTAACCCCCTTGGTATAACAAGTTCGTTTGTGCATGTCGGTTTTGGAGTTTAGTGTTTATGCAGGATTTTAGTGTTGAAAGCAAGACTTCTGGGATAAGTTCATTAAGCACCTCATGACAAGACCTTGAAGCCCGGTACAAGTCAAGCAATGAAGTAAACATGACTCCAAGAATCCCATGGACCAAACCCGAGAAGATGAAAAACTCCGAGAACCCAGTCAGAAAACTGCCGACTCTTGCGGGACAAGGAGCTTCATCTAATCCGAAGAGAAACTGACGACAAGGGCCCACATGCAGTTGGGGGAATACTCTAGAAGACTCAGGAAGCAACACCAGGCAAAGGAGGCTGCGGGATGGGCTGAAGTGGGCCCAAGCCGGCTGGCCCTGCCCACTTCGAGGCCCAGTCAGCCCCCTTTGACCTGGCCGCCTCTCGAGCTATTTATAGCCCCCTGACTGAGAGCCACGCATCAATTCTTTCTTCATCCGCCACCGAGGAGCAGAGAAGCGAGAGGGACACCATCTCGAAGAGGAGGGTCATGCTAGTTGTCTAGGGTCTCCCTAGCCGACGTGGGAACCTTGCATAGAAGACCACGTCGGAGCTCTGGAGCAAAGATCAAGATCGAGGTAGGACCCCGGTGGTGATCTTGTTCATGTAATCATTCATGGTAAAGTTTTATAGTGAACCCGATTTCTAGCGATCAAGTGCCTTCTCGATGATTTTGTTCTCCCTTGGTTTTGCTTCTTTCTCGATCTATACTTAAGATAGATTGCATAGGGTGCTCTTGTAGCCGCGATGGCTAGAGGTGCACACCGGACCGACCAAGTGTTTTCAACTTGTTCTTCTCGAACTCGCCCTAGGCTAACCCGCACGAATAGGGGTGCATTGTGACAGAACGGTGGCTCCAAAAGGCGGGCGTCTTCGGAATCAGATCGGAGGCCACGATTTAAAGAGGCTTTTAATGAGATTCGCTTTTCTATCTTCACTTATCTTGATTGGAGCTACAACATAAGCATGATCTAGACTCTCTAAATCGGTTATCTCTTTGCTTTCTCTTGCTACATCTTGAGTTAGTAGATTAGATTAGATTAGTTTTGTTCTATTGATGATCTCTTAGATTAGATGCAACTTGGTTCTTCAAAAGATTGTTTTCCTTCCTTTACTAGATTGAATCCTTGCATTGCACATTGTTCCACGGATTCGATACCTTGGGTTCTCACACTTAAGGGAAGAAGGGTCCCTTGACTACGACGGGGGATTTGTCTGCTTGCAAATCCAATTGAAGTTCGATACGCATATACACCGTCAACACTCACCATGCTGTTTGGTTATTCAATCAGGTCAATGTTCAATGAAACCACAATTTTTGTGAATCCGATGTTTTCCTCGTGTGTTTGTGAATGGTGTAGAGAAGTGTTTTTATTCAGTCAACTTTTTAATTTCTGTGCTCTGTTTGGCACAAATTACAAACATAAAAGCTCCCTAAATTTTGTGAAATTCCAGAATTTTGGATGCTTCTTCGTTCCCAATGATGTCTTAATGTTGTGAAGTTTGAAGTGTTTTCTCGGTGGCTAATGATATCTAAATGTTTTTTGGGCTCAGTATATTTTATTCAATGTGTTTCTCAGTTCTGGTTGTTGCTGCTGCTGCCTTGATTTTTCAGAATCCTCTTGTGTTGCTATAGATCAAATTGTATGGTATTCTGTTGTACGAAATGTTTCCTGGCCTTCATGAGGTCGGCCCACTGTTGGTTTGTGTCCTAATACTTACTCCATCTATATTGAAATACTTGTCGCCATTGATTTTTTTCTACAACTTTGACCATTCATCTTATTCAAAAAATTATACAAGTGTCAAATATTTTGTTCGCTACATATTTTAGTATTGTAGGTGTTTAAGCTCAACTTATTCTTTTACATATTTGTAATAATTTTTTCAATGAGACGAATGGTAAAAGTTGTAACAAAAAGTCAACAACGACAAATATTTTGATACGGATGGAGTACTTCTACCTGTCTGTGTGCTGAATGTGATGGGGACCCATGTCTTAACAGAGCTCATTGCAAATCGTAAGAAGAGGTCTGCTCAATGACCTGCCCTATAGCTGTTACCGGGCTAATCAGTATGTAGGGTACATACTGTGGTAGAGAAATTTAGGCTTGTCAACTTATTTAGCTGGCAGAACAATATATTATGAGTAACTCCTTGTGCATAATTTATATCCTTTCTTAAGCTCAGGGTTGTTGAAAAGTGTGGAATGAAATGGAATGAGGGCAAATGAATTGATTGATTGCTGAGGGGGGTCGACCCCTGAATATATACACAGGGAAAGGGTGTGTAGGCACCCCTTCAGGAGTGTCGCACCCTTTCGGGGATGACCCTTCGACAAGGCGGTTGTAACTTCTAATTACATCACTAATGATTCCCTAATTACATAGTTATGCTAACTGATCACTAATCAATATTCCATAACACTCCCCCTTGATCAATTGCTTCTTGGGATCTTGATGTAATTCTTCTTCAATCATTTGTGGATATTGTCTTGTAAAACTCCTTCAAAAAAACCCTATGGGAAAAATCTTGAGGAGAAACCAATTTGTGTGTATATGCTATTAAAACTTCTTTAAAACCTAGTGGGAAAATATAAGGAGAAAATGATATGGCATTGTAGATTATTGTCTCATTGATGACTTATATGAGAAAACCTTGAAAAGGAAAAACTCATAAATAAGCTTAGAGAGCAGTAATGTTATGAACTGAGGATCATGTTTGAATAACCTTCTCCAAAACCCAATGGAAACAATATGAGAAGGGATTCTATATCTTCTTAAAACCTCTTGTAGAGAAAACAGAAGATATGACATAGAATATGTCTTGAAAACCACCCTTAAAACCTTAGTGGAAAAAGTAGGTGATATGAGATATGTTCTTGTATTGTTATTGCCTCATTACAGTCTTTTATGAGAAACCTTGTAAGGAAAATTCATATAGGTAAAAGAGTACAATATTCATAATCAGATGATGATGATGTGTAGGTTATATAAAAGGAATGTCTGCCCCTGATTCTTGCAAATCTTTGAGTTGTCTCATACTTATTCCAAAAACTTATTTCTGGAATAATATTGTTGGTAAGGACTTTGTGAATCAATCTGTAAGATTATCACATAATTTGGTATGCAAGATTTCTATCTCACCTTTCTTTCGTAATTGATGAGGATATCTCCTCTTGAACCTTGCAAAATTTTAAGTTGTTCACTCACCACTTACCATGAATACCATTCTATGATTTAGTGGTAGATAAGCATATTAGTGATTGTGTTTTGCAAGACATTTATTCTCTCATTTTTTAAAAATGAGGATAATCATTTTGATCAATACAAGAAGCATTATCATATATGGATAATGTTAGTGATTATATGGAATCACATTTTATCATTCATTGGAGTCAAACATATGAATATGATGCTTCGGAATGATAGATAAAAAGTTTATGTTGTGGTGTCCATTATGATGACTACCATGAAACTTTACTATTTATATCAGTCTATGATCTGACAATATACATGGGGTCAGTTAGCTAGTATGTTGATATCCTACTTGGTCAAGTCTCGAAATATTAATCAAGACTTTTATTACCATTTAATATCTATGGATATCATTTTTCTCACTCCCACTAGCATGGTGTTGTTGGAGTTGAATTATATCAAGATATCTACAACTGCAATATTAATCATGTTGTACTATGTATGATACACAAGCACTTTGTTAGAACTAAATTCATCATCCCAGGGTCTAAATGGATATTGATTCATCTTTAGGAATGACCATAAGTGCTAATGGATATACTTGTCCAATAACATTTGAATATTGGTACACATTATCAATCGAATATTGATAAACTGATATATATATATATATATATATATGCACAAGTTGTAAACTTAAGCATAGTTTGGTTTTAGCAAAAAATCCATCTCAAATTCCATCATAAAATGATTGCTTGTCTAATTTCTTTATGTGTGTTAAAGATGGTGGTGGAAAATCCAAGTTGGATTTGTTTATGAACACACATGCAACCATAGTGATTGGAGTAATCCTTCTGTGGAAGATACTCATTTAGTCAGTTGTACCACAATCAACTTGACTATTTCAAGTCATGGAGTGACTTGAGTAATACACAATATATGTTGCGATTTTATTTATATTTTGGATTGAAATAAGTCAAAGACTTGTATATCCAAATCTATGAAAGTTATCTGATCTGCCAATGGTTAATGTATAGGAACATAATTTTCACATATACCACAAGGGTATGCTTCTCGGTCTCTACGTGAAACCATTGCTACAATATCTCATTATATCACCACCTTGCTTTCATAAAGAATGCATTTGTGAGGAGGTGGTATTACTGTGGTAAATACCTCACACTAGTGAATGAGATAAATTATCCATAATTGCCACCTTTTTATTTGACCCAATTTGAGTGTTGATACACTCTGCCTAGAACTTTTGGTCTGGATCCAGTTTAAGGTGTATAGTAATTTTGAGGAGTATTTGTCGACATTTTGTAGCCTTTGTATGATTGATTCAATGGAACCAATATATATAGCATGTGAAATATTAATACTTTATTATCTCATTTCCCAAGATGATAGAGTTAGGATGTTCCAATGACGCTTCAGTGCCTAAATTTATGTGCACGTGTACTGGGCTTTTGAATGTTAAACATTCATAGGCTTTGGATTTTTTCAATTATCCATAAAGTGTCTAACAACATGTGTGATGTTGATTTGCATTTATTATTTTGGAGGATATCTCCCTCTGTTTCCGTGGATGCTTATTAACAAGCTACATCCCTAGTGACCATACTTCTCCCCCTCTTATTTTGATTTGGGAGTTGAGTGGTCTTTTTAGATTTCCACTCTTTTCTGGTATATTAAATTGTAGGGATTGAATAAGATGACACTTTTGATAAGTAAATGCACTTGGCAGAATATTTGTAATATGCTACAAATATATAAGATGTTCTGAGCTGATAGTTCAAATATTCTTTTGTATGTACGTGAATGTGATGATTGAATGTGATTGGTAACATTCATTTTGTATTCCTAGCATTCTATATGTGGTATTAATCTCCCCCTAATGCCTGGAATTATACTCAAGGTTTGATCAACATAGGAGCTTTTTGTGTAAATCCCCATAGAGACCTAAGGTATTATATGTATGACGGATAATACCTTTAATTTTATGTAGGTCCCTAATGCCCATGATGTATGTTGTGAGGTGGTGATATCGGTATGTGCAAGACATAACCGACACGCGGATGAGAAATATTTGGTTGTGGCCAAGCTTTCACGTACTAACTGCAACGGGGGGAGCAGTATGATTGCAGCTTGATGAATGTAAAATATGTGGTGTGTAAATCCACATATTACCAACTTGATGTTGATATATTGAATTCTATTTTGGTGGTCATACAGATAAGTTATTTCAATAAGAGATTCAGTTAAGCCATAATTGATATGGCTAAGTGATATAGTTCTCAAAACCAAATATTCCATATGAATGGATGTGATCCTGCGTTAGGAAAATTTTGCTCAAAGTTGAAAACTAGAACAATTAATTTGGTAATTTGCTATTCTTATGATTAGTAAGGGACACAAATGGAACTATACATAAATGACTTTATGAGCACTTGAAAGTGCTTAGATACTCCATAAATGGCCGAATATGCCAACTTATCTTGAATACATTCAAGAATTTGTGTGGCTTATTGTTTATAATTTGTAAGAGGGCCTTAAGATTAATTCTCAAGTGACACATGTGGTGCACAAAATCTGAGGATTTTGAGAATGTACGCTATGATCAATAAGATTGATAATATTTTTTCTTATCATGCATGAGTTAGAATGACCAAGGCTTTCATGCCAATTCCTGATATAATTAATCAAGATTGAAAATTATTTGGTATGCAACATATCAAACGGGATTTATGTATGTACATAGAATATATCCCAGATGATATAAAAGGAATTGTTTGAATATTGAATTTTCTTGTCCTTTTGACCAAGTTGAGTGCTGTTTTTTCATCATTATCATTGGTAATGGGTTTTAGTATGAAACCATATACAAATGGATGTCACAAAGTTGGGGTATTTGTAGAATACATGAGTGCATCTACAATAGATAATTGAATATCCGTGAGGAGAGTAAATTTCTCACAATTGTGATAGTGGTGATCCACTTTGTGAAATTCCTTTTCTTTTTGGGTGTATCCCGAAAAAATACTATGTCTGAAATACATGGTATTAATGATGGACAATATACTACATATGTAGTATAATATTGAATTAATGATAATTTCATGAATTTTTATGGAAACATGTGGAGATTTAGTTTATTAATTTATTAAAGTTGCTTCAAATTGATCTCCTTGAATTCACTTTCCTCCACTGGAGTGAAGGTTTTCTTTGAACCAAATATTTGATTTGGAAATCATGTGTACATGAATGTACAACCACACTATAGACAAACTTGAGGTTAGTCATTATGGTCACTTGATTTGAAGGAAAGTGACATTTTATAAATGAGATCCATTGTGTTGTATATTCCATGAACTGAAAGTTCTTTTCTTTTTTGGTAACTCTTCTAAGAGTTTAAAAAATAAATGGATCTTCCTTATTTGGTTATTCTGATTTGTAAAATCAGAATTAAGGAAATGTAGTAACACACAAAGGTGCATGTGTGGTAATGTTAATAACTGATTGAGTACTTGTATGTGAGTATAATGATGGTGGCTTGGATGGCATGAATCTCCTAATGATATCATTGATATCATGTACCCAAATTAGATAGTAAACTCAATCCAATGCGAATTAAAAAACTTCCATTTTGGAAACATTAGTCATGTCCTACATGAGTTAAGCATGTATTTGAATGAATTTACTCGATGAGTAAATTATATAGCATGAAATATATTGTAGTGCAATTTTTTAATCAAGTTGATACTTGACTAAATGGACTATTCTATAATTGGTGAGCTACAAAAATTGTTGAATATGTTTTGGACTTCATTATTGTGAGAATGTATTTATGATCTGATGATCATGCCAAAACATAGTCTCCTTATAGAATATAGTCAACAAAATATGTAGCACATTTCTGCTATTTAATTATTTAAGACAAAATTGATGTTTAAATTTTGATTTCAAGATGAGTCTTGAATAATTATTTATAAAATCATGTATATTCAAATTGCGATTTGAATTACAATTAGTGTGAACCTCATTTTTGATGTACGATGAAATCTCTACTATCAAGTGTGACTCGATCATCACATACTAGTGAGTTAACACATCAAATTATAATCACCACTGTGGTGTAAACTTTGAAGTAGTGGACGAGGAACTCGATGCTATAGGCATAATTTGCATGATTGCAATAAATACCTTAGACTCCACTTATTTGTGTTACAATAGTAATATTTTTTTTTGAGGCAAATACTGTGGGGGAGTTCCCCACAGCTTGAGAAACATAATAAAACTGAAAGGGGTTTATGTACAAGCAGGGGCAGGAGAGATTAAAGAGGGGGAGAATAGGCTACCATTACATTAAGAGATACTCTCCAAAAACGAAATAAAAGCAGCCTGCCTATCACTCTTCACTCTCACGATGTGAAGATAACCCTGAGCTTTAAACTTCCTAACCCAAGCGCTAACAGAAGCTGAACCATTATCAAAGATGATAGCATTTCTAAGATTCCAGATTTCCCAACTTGCTATAATGAAGGCTTCCATGAAAAACTCCAGGTTGGACATCCGAAAAGCTTGAGTAACCCTTTCGTCAACAGGTAGGTTCATGTTCCAGGTAATGCCAAGCCGTGCCCAACAGCCAAGAGCGAACACACAAGAAAAGAAAAGGTGATCGATGTCTTCCTCCTCATTAGCAGTGCATAAAACGCAGGAAGCATTGGGTTGCACATTATAATTCCTCCGCAGCAGCATAGATCTTGTATTCAAGCGATCAACCAAGACTAACCATATGAAGAATTTGATTCTGTTTACACACTTGGACTGCCAGATAAGCGTGAAGATCCTAGAAGACTGAAAATTCTCAAACACCATTCGATAATACCTTCTAGATGTATAATTCCTGTTTCCCCAGCAAAAAGACCAAGAGTCATGTTCAACTGGATTGAGATCCACAGAAAGTAGCACCGTATCAAGTTGCAGCATTTCCTCATGGGCTTCAGTCGACAGAGGCAAGGCAAACAGTGAATCTAGATCATCAGCTTGGGCAAAATCTTGGACAGAGATTCCAGCATTCCTGGCAAAAGAGAACAATCTTGGGAACTTATGAGCCAAAATTTCACCACACCACAGATCCTCCCAAAAAGTAACTGTGGAACCATTTCCCAAAACACAATAGGCAATCCCCCTGAAGAGGATATTTAAGCGCAAGACATCCTTCCACCAAAAGGAACCAACCTCCGAGGAAGCATGAGGGACCTTCCCAAGATAATATTTATCCCGCATTAGATTCACCCACGGGATATCCATATGGTTATAAAACTTATTGAGTTGCTTGAGAAGCGAGCCTCATTTTGTAATCTCGGATTAAGGATACCTAGCCCTCCCTTGGATTTTGGCCTCTCGCACCATAGACCAAGCGACCAAGTTTCCTCCCTTTTTGTCGGGGTGGTTTCCTCTCCACAAACACTTGCTTCCTCATTCTATCTATGTTATCAATCACCCCCACCGGCGACTTGATGGAGCACATGGCATAGGTCACCGTTGAAGTAAGTACTTGTGTTGATCATCTCAAGCCTACCAAGTATAGGAAAGGAAAATTGAACAAGCATTTAGTCTCCTTTCAACCCCTGTCCATTAGTGGAGTGAGATCCTCCATTCTAGGTTTGGTCGTACCCATTGGGAGGCCCAAGTATGTAAAAGGCATGCTGGCAATTTGACAACCAAAAGCTGTAGCTAGGTCATGCAGCTTAGTTTGAGGCACATTTAGGGGAACCATAGAGGACTTGTGATAATTAACTCTCAGGCCTGTGGACTCTGCAAAAGTTTGTAGGAGGCCCTTAAGGTAAAGTAGTTGTGATATATCAGCTGGTAGGATCAAAATAGTATCATCTGCATATTGCACAACTGGGAAGTCATTGGTGGCATGAGGGATTGGCAAAGACAAAAGATTGTTACGAAGTGCATCATTGATAACATACTGAAGTAACTCAGCAGCCAGAACAAATAACAGAGGGGAGAGAGGATCACCCTGTCTAACTCCCCTTTTGCATTTAAACTTCCTTCCAGGAGTACCATTGAGCAGAATTGAAGAGGTGCCAGAAGAAAGAAGAAACCCATGACAACCATTTTGCAGGAAAGCCTAAAGCCTCCATCATACTAAGAATGGCAGTGTGTTCCACAGTATCAAAAGCTTTTGCAAAATCCAGCTTTAGAATAACAATTTCCCTCTTGCTTTGTTGACACTGGTGAATATATTCAAAGCACCAAGCAATGCAATCCTGAATGGATCTTGATTTTATGAAACCATATTGATTAGCATGAAGCAAATTTAAGATTATAGCTCGTAGCCTCTCTCGCAAGAATCTTAGTCAACAACTTGATACTACCGTTAAGGAGGGAGATAGGTCTAAAGTCATTAACGGTTTACGGGTTGTTCTTTTTTGGCACCAGGGTGATGAAAGATTCATTCAAGCATTCTAGATTAATATCGCCTTCAAAGAAATCCTGACAGAGAGTATAATAATCCTTTTTGATGATCCCCCAACACTTCTTTAGAAACAAACCATTGAAACCATCTGGCCCTGGAGCTTTGTCAATGGGAACCATTTTGATGATATTATCAATCTCCTGTGGAAGGACAGGCGCCACCAGACTGTCCAAATCCTGAGTAATGGACACCAGGGTAGATAAATCAAAGAGCATACGTGGCTGTAAAGAAATTCCCATTCTATTCTTGTATTCCTGTAGAAGGAGAGCAGCTTTCCCTTCATGATCATGTACTTGATTTCCAGCTTCATCCCTTAGGTAAGTGATGGAATTTTTCCTATGAGATACTATAGCCATAGCATGAAAAAACTTGGTACACTCATCCCCAAACCTAATTCTGTTGACAGTGAATCTCTTCCTCCAGTATAAATTTTTATATCTCAGAAGCGTTTGTAATTGTCGTTTAATAGTCACTCTCAAATTCCATTCTGTGAGCAGAAGTTGTCTGCAATCCTCAAGAGAGTCTAAGTAGAAAATAGCCTTGTTACAGTTTTTGATCAAAGAGGATAACTGGGACAAACTTTTACTCCAGTTCTTCAGTTACAATAGTAATATTAGTAGGTCATTTTTTAGGAATAATCACCAAGTTGGTGATAGAATTATGCAACCCTAAGTGAAGGCAAGATGATTCTTGCAACAAACTTTACTTTACTGATGTAAAATTTTGTTGTATAGTAAGCAAAATAATGAATGTGAGATGATTCTTACAAAATTAAGGTATATGACATTTTAATTCTTGTAGGAATATTTGACTTGATAGTCATTAAAAATTTTGTCCACATGAATGAAATTTGAATATACACTTTGAAGGTAATCATCATGAAGATGTAGACCTTTCAGTGATGAGCAAAAGCTGCCTAAAAGCACAAATCTCAAGGCAAATAAGCTTTTTAAAATAACTTATCACCTTGTGTTATTCCAAATCATATGTTTCGGCCTTAATTTTATTTTTTTTTGCTTGATATTCTACTCCAAGTAGAAATTTGGTTAAGCATTAATCATGCAAATAAAATTAAATGGCAAAGACTTTGTTACAGTAGGCTGACACGAAGCCGTCCATCTCAGCCAACTCACACATGTGCGGCAGCCGAACCGCCCGCGCGCCCACTCCGCTCGGGACGCACCGCCCGCGCGGTCCACTCACTCGCGGGCCAACTCGTCAGAAGCGACTGTTCAAATCTTGGGAACTGCGACCGTTCATTTCCATCCCCTCGCATTCCCATCTCGTTCATTTCTATTCTCTCACATTCCAATCCCGTCTCTAGGGTTTATCTCTCTCGCGTGGGAACGGCGATTTCGAGGCGATTCGTGCTCCTCCTCGCGCCGCCGCCGGCGACCCCGCGACAAGAGGGGGGGTGGGGGGCCGCGGGTGTGCGCACCGAACAGAGGTGAGGTCTCTATCAGAGCTTCGACGACGTCTGCTATTCCGCGGATCTCACAATGACCATTTCACCAACTTGTTTGACAGGACTCGCATCGAGGGATCCCGGCGAGAGGGGGCGGGGGGGTGGGGGGGAGGGGGGTGTGCGCACCGAACAAAGGTGAGGTCTCTATCAGATCTTTGACGACATCTGCCATTCCGCGGATCTCACTATGACCATTTCGCCGACTTGTTTGACAGGACTCGCATCGAGGATTTCCCCGGGGGCGGCGGAGGTGAATCTCGCGGTGGTTGGAGCAAGTGCGAACTAGGGATTTCCAGGATCTAGTGCCGTAGCACGAGCGTCGCCAGCGGATCTGGTGCTCGCTGCTTCTCTACTTCTTCTCGTCGACGGGGGTATTTAGCCACAGCTCGTTGGCGAGCTCGTCGTATGGCTCCTGGTGCGCGCGCGAGGCAAAGGAAGGAGGTGAGTCCAGTCCAGATCCACTCCATTTCCAGCCGATTCGAGATCCCCTGCTTCCCCTACTCATATGTTTTATGAACGTTTTTTGCCTTGCAGTAGGAATGTTTTTTGCGTCTCTAGGGCTTTTTTATGTCTGATTCGAACATTTCTCAGGGCTATGATGTCTGTTGCGATTTTTAGGGTTATGCTTCTATGATCTTTAGATATGCATGAAGTCTGATTTGGTATTTTTCCACCCTGTTCCAATAGAGATGGTCACGGGGGAGTGATCACTGATTTTGATTGTTTTAGGTGTTATGCTTCCCACGATTCAGATATGCACGACGCCTGATTTTTTATTTTTCACCTTGTTCTGGTAGAGATGGTTAGAGGGGTTGATCTCTAATTCGATATTGTTAGGGTAATGGTATCCAGGGGTATTGACAACTGTCCAATATGCATGATGTCTGGTTAACCATTCAATTAGTTATACAATGTCTGATTAGTGAATTAGTGCTCAACCCTAAAACTATACGAATGCACGATGTCTGTTTGAACCATTGAAATTGCAAAACGGTTATCTGAATGTTTTCAGTACAATTGGTCTTTTTTGTTATGAGTAGAACATATAGCATGTTGGACACTTTTTTTGCATTAACCAGTCCAGTGAATGACATGTCATAGTGATAGGTTTGTTTGTAGACTGTGAGGGGGGGGCTTTTTTCGCGTTGCCCTTGCTGAATCAGATAATTAGCTATATTTGTAAGTTTTGCGCCCGACTGCTTGTTCAGATAATTAGTTGGGGTAATCAGAGTACACAAATTGCTAAAATGTGTTTAGGCAACAATGTAGTACAATTCATCCAAACATTTTGTTATGATTTCGGCAATTACATGGTTATATGTAGGCAATCATACAATTTTATTAGTAACATTTTTTTCTTCTACTATTGATACTACTGTTGAATTATTTTGCTTCTGGCATCTAATCAAATCGACTTGCAATCACTGATTTATTGCATATTGGCTAGCGCTAAGTTGCGGCACATTTCTTATTTTTTCACTAGCATCTACAATTCTATATGTGCAATACAGTACTCAGCTATGCATGTATATAGTAGTAGCTTTTTTCCTTTTTTCTTGGCCTAATGATTAGGTTGAACCATGTAAGCATAGCCGATAAAAATCCACCAGTGGATTGGGCAGAGCGATTTTTTCCATATCGCTTGTGTGTTGTAACCCCGGTGTGGTGGCACAACATGGGTTGACCCAATTAGTAGGCCAAGGAATGTTAGAGTTTAGTTTTTTTCTGTTTTTGCAATCACATTTTTTTAGATTCATTCTAATCCTCTCTTTTTTCCTACACATGTAACGTGCTGTCTGCAAGGTTGAGAGAGCCCTGTTGCACAAGGGGGGGAGTTGCGACAATCATTTTTAAGGTTTGTTCTACCAAACTTCAACCTTGGATGCATCTAATTGTTTTTAGTTTTTTTGTTCACGGCATATTGACCTTTTTTAAGTAGCTCTAGATTGTTGAGTTGGAGTATGCTAAATCTGACATGCGTACTGAATATTTTACGTTTTTTGTATGTATCTACTTTTGAACGGTCAATTTTTTCCGCTATGATTTTTTTCTCTGAATCTTCCACATTAGACCTTTGTATATAGCCACTTATTGCACATATGTAGCTAGTATCTGCTCATCCAATCTGATTTTTTCATATTGATAAAATAACGACTAAAAGGGTACTGAGCATGCCATGTGTTCATTGCTGGTTTGATTATTTTGCTTCTGGCATCTACCCAAATTGATTTGCAACCACTGATATATTGCATACTGGCTAGTGCTAAGTTGCAGCACATTTCTTCTTTTTATTTACTGTATCAACATTCTCTGTGTAATACAGTACGCAGTTGTTCATGTGTGTAGTAGTAGTCTTTCCTTTTATTCCTTGGCCTAATGATTAGGTTGAACCATGTAAGCATAGCTGATAAAAATCCACCAGAGTGGATTGGGCAGAGCGATTTTTTCCATATCGCTTGTGCGCTGTAACCCCGGTGTGGTGGCACTACATGTGTTGACCTAATTAGTAGGCCAAGGAATGTTAGAGTTTAGTTTTTTTCTATTTTTGCAATCACATTTTTCAGATCCATTCTAATCCTTTTTTCCTACACATGTAACTGCCACAATAACTATTGCTGTGGAAGGGTTTTTTCTGAGGAACTGATACAATGGCAAGGAGGAGGAGGAATGCCCCGAGACTGCCACCAGTGACAAATGCGGTACGCCTGCTTATCTCTCTCCCCCCTCCCATCGGTGTTTTTGGCAATGAAACTGGCCCCTCTTTATTTTTTTGTTTCTTACTCACATTTTTTAGGGTGTGAAGAACAGGGCATCACTTGCCAGGCTTGTAAAGCTCAACAACAACATGACACCAAAACAACGGAAGATGATTGAAGATATCAACTTTGGAGGGCTACTTCAGATCTCATGCCATACCATCCCTGCAGATCTCGTGAAATGGCTGCTCACTGAATGCTTTGACCCAGAAGCAATGGAGCTTGTGCTACCTGGCAGGGGCAGGACCCCTGTTAATAGTGGAGGCGAAGTAGCGTATGATCTCCAAGCTGAAGCAATCAAGTTCATCAGCACAAAGTACATCATTGACCAAGGCACGGCTCCAAGGATCGAAGAAATTTTCCAACGGGTGAAGAATAACAAGGTTGCAAATGAAGATTTCCTGAGGTCATGGCTGATGCTCGCAGTTTCAACATTCCTGTGCCCCACAACAAGTCTGCACATAAGCCCCAGATGTTACCCCGAAATCATGGACCTGGATCGTGTCAAGGATTTGAATTGGTCAAAGTTTGTTGTGAAGCAGCTTAAGGACGCTGGTTCCAAACTCAACACAAAGGGATCAGTCAAGGGATGTGTCTTCGTTCTTGTTGTAAGCAGCTTATACCCTCCATATACTTTTTGCAGCATACCATTTTGTTGTGATAGCAACTCAACATTTTCACTTTTCTGGGTGGGTGCGATAGGGGCAGCAACTTAATGTTGTTTGGTACCCAAATTAGTATATTCTTATCCCTCAATTCAGTAGTCTGTCAAAGCAAATCAACCTACCAAAATTTAATCAGAGTATATTTGTTTCACATTATATGCATACTGACCCTCTATTTTGTTGTTATTGTACACAGATATTATACGCAGATTCACTAGAAGCTCATAGCTTGCATATCCCAGATATAAGGCCAAGGGTAGCAGCATGGTCGAGGAAATTGCTAGATAAGCTTATGAGCCTAGATACCGGGATGGATCATTTGGGAAACTTAAGGTATTTGGACAGCAGCATTAGCCTTACTTCTTTTCTGTAAATCCAGTTTTCTGCTCCATTTTGCTCTTACATTATTGATTGCTTTGTTCAGCTCAAGCATTCAGTTCACACAAGAGTACAAGAATCACTATTCAAGATGGATGACATATTTCAGTTTGTATCTTCTAAGGCTATTGGAATGTCAGCTGAGGTAAAAACCCCGAGGCATCAATCGCCCATCCACCTTTTCTTCCGTGCGGCTGATTTTTTTATGCTCATTTTATATGTTTTGTAGGAAAAGAAGCAGCTTTCAAATGCTGTAGGGAAAATGATGTGCGGAATCACAGATGCAGTTGGCAACTTTGTGCAGGAAGTTGGTGCAATACGAACCCAGACAGCACCCACACCCCACACAGCTGATGCAACCCCATCATCATCTGGGTTAAGGAGATCCAGGAGAAGAAGGAGCATTGCACATGAAGAACCACAAGAGGATGAAGATAGCGACTACGCCGAAATAGAGGATGAGTTGGGTGATGATGACGAAGAACAGAGCTTGAAGACAAGGAAGAAGATGAAGATGGGGTAGGAGAAGAAGATGAGGCATCTGAGGGAGATGAGGAATATAGGGAAGATGGAGAAAAAGAGGAAGAGGGACCAGCCAAGGAACCAAGCCCAAAGCGTCGCAAGACGGAGAACTAGAATATTGGTAGTAGCAGGGCTGCATTGCACCCCATATCAGAGGGCAGCGAGGAAGATGTAGGGCATTTTGACTGGGACAGACCTGGCAGCTCTGCACATTGGGACGATCATGACGCAGCTGACAACACACCATTGAGTGTAAGGTTGAGGCAGCTGAGGGAAGTAATCGAGCCTGCTCCTCTAGAGGTGATCCTCCCACCTACAGCCAAGGATAGAAGGGCTAGGTTAAGGCTGCCTGAAACACCAAAGGAGCCCAGAGACCCCCCAATGAATAACAGTTCAGCCCCAGCAAGCAGCCACAAGTGGAGCAAGTCGGTCGATGATTCATGCCAGAGACAAGAGGAACCAGAGCCAATTCCAAGGAGCAATTCAATGGATTTCACACCACCAGAAATAAACATAATGAAGTGGGTTGAGGAGGAAGAAAAATCACCTGCTGCAGAACAAATTTCGAAGACTGATCACATGAAAGAGCTAGGGTCTGACTACTCGGACGACTTTGATGAAGATGCATTGAGGGAAATAGAAAAAAATGCTCTGAAGCAGTTTCAATTGAAGAAATCACAAGCCAGACAGGATGCTGCTGCAACGTCAAGCCAAAAAATCCCAGAAGTTGGAAGTAAAGAAGTTGAGAAGTTAACTCCTCCAGCAGAAATCACAGTGGGTGAAACGACAACACGCACAACAACTGATGCTGAACCATCATCAGTCAATTCATCAGTTGCACCCGCTTTCCATCTTGCTCCTGGGAGGGTCGTTAGGAAAACCAGAGTTTTGAAGTCCCAGTACACTGATATTGCACCCAGGAAAGGATTCAAGTGCAGCAATGAAGTGTGCCACGTATATGACATGATTCTGAAAACTCACCTGCATTCACCAAGGAACAAGGACTTAACCAGCAAAGAGTATGTGCCCCTCCCCCCTATCATACACTTTGAAACACCAACTTAACATTCCACTGTACTCAAATTAGCATCAATTAGCCACCATTTTAACTGTTTCCAAGATGCAACCCAAAGAATATGTGTTTTTCCAAAATTTGAGTTCACCTAACTTTTCTTTTTTTATGTAGCATCATAATCATCAATTTCGGCCATCTATTCATCTACTTGGATGAGCTCGCAAATTCAGTGAAGCCCGAAGGAGATCTTGTCAACACCGTTGCAGATATCGGTATTCATGCAATTAATCCAAGGGCAGGGGCGCTTTGAAGCGGATTATACTAGTACGCCTATCCGTGAGTATTTTTTGTCCCAGCCTAAGGCAACTATTTTTTCTTCTTTGCTAAAACGCCAAAATAAGATGATGGGATCAAATATGATATGAAATGTGGCTATGATATGATGCGATTTTTATGATGACGGTTCCTTTGTACTGATGCTATGAGCAATTTTCCCCCTTTTTAACTTCAGTAAAAATATGATCAGAATATATGGAAATTTCCAGTTAGTAACGTGTCAGCAAGATGTTTGATAGCTATGCAGCAAAACTGTTTTTTGGTTTTTTTTTGTCAGTAAAATACAATGAGAAAGTATTGAAAACAGTTTTCGCTTGAACTACAGTGTTTTTTACACACAGGGATTCTTGCTGCGAAGAGATTTTGACAGGGTAGATGTCAAGCGTGAATTTAAGAAAGGAACAAACAACCTCGACCATAGACAGATGGTACACTTCTATCCCACATAGTTTCCTGGTATTTTCTCACTTTTTCGCACACTTTTTTCCTCCCTATACTGAAAAACAGTCTCCCTTTTTTCTTTGTAAAAAAATGTCGGTGATGTTCCCTGTACTACAAGTTATCAAGAACAAGGACCTGGGCAGCTGTGGTCAGTACTTTCTCCTTGTGCTGAACATCCGCAACCAGAGGTTTGAAGTGATCAACTCCATCAGATCATTGGAAGATGCCAATCTAAAGACCTGATGCGACCAACTTACAGAAGCAATCAAGAAACTCTGGAGCTAATATTACCCAGAGTCCGAAGTTGTCATTCAAAACTACAAAACTATTTCTATCAACACCCCAGTACAGAGCAATATGTAAGTAACATCACACACACCCTCCCCCCCCCCCCCCCCCCCCATTTCACGATAACTTTTGTTTTTATTTTACAACACTCATTTATTTTTTTTCAAACCAGCAATAACCATTTTCTAATGTCTTTTCATTGATATTTTTGTTTACAACCACGACTGTGGGTTCCACATGCTAATGCATGTTGAACACTGGGACGGACGCACAGTCTGCAATTTCAATGAAAAAGACATGCCAAACATTCGAAAGCTTCTCACCTACAAATGGTTCACGCTCCCAGAGAATGACACGGCGTGGAAGCACAAATTCATCCCACAAGGAGGTACGCTTGGTCAAAAAGGGCACCCCCATCATTTTTGTGGACATCAAGTAGTATACTAGTATTATATAGTAACACAACTACAGAAGTATATGTCTATTTTTGTATGTAGAGCCCAATTTAGTGTTGGGCAGACACTAGCATAAAACCAATTTAGCATTCAACAACCATCACTTTAAATATTTTACAAAACCAACTCTACTGATCAGGGGAGTAACCCCAAGCCAAGCCTTTTTTCTTCTGCCATTCCCGGACAACGCTGAATGTTATGTTCTGTAGACTTGCACTTGCACTTGCTGCACCTGTTCTTCCTCTTAGACTTTGCATTCATACGCTTCTTTAGCCTTCTTTCTTTTTTGCACCCTTTAACTATTGATCTGGGTGGGTTCCCAACCTGTAGTGGTAAGCCACCATCACCCTCAATAGCACCTACAAGGGAAATCTGAAATTAGATATAAAACAAGTAATTCAAAAATAGATTATATAGCAGTACAATCATTCTACCTCCGCTGATCGGAGCAGCACCAGATGTAATTTCTGCACCAATCTAGACAACAGCAGTTGCACTCGTTGCAGCAGCGTCAGGAGCTGGAGCAGAGGTACATGGTGCAGACGCAGCAACTGCCCCACTGTCTACTTGCTTCCTTCGAGATTTCTTTCTCTTCTTTAGCTCAATAATTTCAGACCTCATCTGCTTGATATGATTCTGCATGGTAGTATAGGCTTCATTCGACATACACCCATCTGATGCCAAACTCGCAAAAGCTGTAGACAGATTTGTGAACCACAAAGTCCTTTGCCCACTCAAAGGCATGCCACGGGCCACCAAGTCTAGCTGAGCAAACGCTTTAGTTGCAGCATCAACCACTGCTGGCGGCAAAAGCGGCTCCTGAACCCATCGCTCAAGAATATATTTATCTAGGATAGTTCTCAACAGTAACTCTCATCTTCATCAATCACAGTCACAATGTACTCTCTCTTCCCATAGCCATACACACGCACATTATTAGGCACAATCCTGTAGATGATGTCACTTTCCTGCTTCACATCATACTCAACTGTCTTCTCAAACTCTTTTGAAAATCTATAGAAGAGCCCCTTGGTGTAGATGGCAGCATCATGTCTTTCTAGGGGGAATTTAGACCATCTCCGCCTCTCTTTATCTTCAGTATCAAACTCTTGCACCTCTTGAGCAACAAGGCACTTATCTTGTATTTTCTGGTACTTTTCCACAAAATGCAGTATCGACGTGTTAGGGTTCACATATTTCTTCAACACTGCATTGAAGCCCTCGCTACGTTGGGTTGATTGCAGGAATGGGAAGAAGGAGTGCATGTAGAACGCAAGGGCAAAACTGCTTGTACCGGCATAGAGGTTTTGAAAACGGACATTGCCCTGCAAGCCATGTTTGTGCAACATAGCAGTCCACTGTGTGTCAAACTCTTCCGGAGTCACCGTGTGATTCATGCATTCTTTGATATCCTCCTCCAACTCCTCACTCTCATTGTCACACCTGTTTTTCCATAGAAAACCAAGTGCAAATCTATATGCATGCCAGGATCAAGTTTCATGCATATAGTGACATATAAGTGTATACAGAAACAGTATCACAAAAGAAAAAGGCAGATTTTCATAGATTTACACTTTATCTTAGGAACGAAGGCTCCAAACATCACATGCAGTTGACTGGGGGTTGCGTACGCCTAGCTCCAGCAACATCTTCACAAGACTTCAGAGTAGCATCCTCCTTCTGAGCAACATTGTTTATAGCAAGGGTGAGCACTTGTCGTACTCAGCAAGTGTGGGGAAAGATATGAATGCAAAGGCTTTATAGTGGACTGGGCTATAAGCATTTAGCATTTTAGTTGATCAAGTTTTATTAGCACCTAATTACTAATAAAAGTATAAGTTTATACCAACCCACATTAAGCATAAAGATAAGATACACCATAAGAATATGGCAAGAATAACCAGAGAGCACGATTTAAGTCCATCTTCAAGTTCAGATATCATGTGAGGGTCCAGGTCGCTCTTGACTGTGAGCACGGCTAATCGATTAGTTTTACACTCTGCAGAGGTTGTACACTTTCACCGCAAGTCGCGTAAAAGTCCCGAAGAACTTTAGACCCAACCATGTGATGCCGGCCAAGCATCATACCACACTACCGAGGTGTGATTGCATAGGGACGCTACGAGGCCTTTACAAAGAGTCCTCCCGTGTGTACTAGTCCATAGTAGTATGTCATAGAGGCTATCTTTCGTACCACACTTCTACTCACGGACGGTCAGCCATAGAGTACTTCCGTTCCAATACCACTCCGGAATAGAAGAGTCATAAAAGCATTCCTCCGTCCCCAAACTACTATGCGAGTAATGACCACACAAAGACTTCCCTATTTACTCGGCCAAGACCAGAGCCATATAGTTCTTGTGGTTGCACTATTATCCTGGGTGGTTCTCCATGTTCCGATTAAACATATGGTCTTGTATATTAAACATCACATATCACATTGGAACATAGAGTAAAAGAGTATCCATGTTGTTTATTACCAACCCAGTTGAGAAAACTAAGCAAAATC
This sequence comes from Cenchrus americanus, assembly GCA_947561735.1. Classification (NCBI taxonomy): domain Eukaryota; kingdom Viridiplantae; phylum Streptophyta; class Magnoliopsida; order Poales; family Poaceae; genus Cenchrus; species Cenchrus americanus. The sequence goes on from OX387242.1 coordinate 200,152,373, forward strand.
TACCATCAAGGTTAATTAAACAACCCAGTTATACAAGGGAATGGTAAAAAGAAACTAGTCATAATCCTTAATAGGAACCCATCAAAATTAATGCAAGCAATGCAATGAGTGATTAAATATAATTCTTAGGACAAAAGATCAAGGACACACTTGCCTTCAACCAAAGAATTGTTGCTCAAAATCTTCAACTTCAAGCTCTTCCAAACTTCTCGAATGACGTTCACTCTAAGCGCATCAATCATCGGGCACAAGCATACAAAGCAGACAAACAAACAAACTAAGAACAATACACCAGGCAAAAAGAAAGCTTTAAAAGAACGCACTAAAGGATAGGCTTGATTAGATGGATCACTAAAGAACACAAAGTGTGCTTCGAAGGGAAAGGCTTGGTTAACTTTGAAGAGATGGTTGCAGAAGATTGAGCAAGGACCAGAAAGATCACACTGAGATGGAGCTTGATTCTATTGGTTATGCAAGCGCAAGAAACACTGAAAATGGAACTAAGCTCGAAACTATCGTGAGATCATTATCAAACAACAAGAGACTACGCTTGGCATATTTTAATTAAGAAATCATGTGAAAGAATATTTCAGAGAAATACTTATGTTACCATTAAACAAGTTACATTTAATTAAAGAAATCACGATAAACCTAATCATATTTTATTTATAATATTCGAGTAGATGTTATGTCAAATTAACAATTACTTTAGAAAGATAAAGCAAGTATAAGATATCTAGACGAGTAACCTTATGTCACGTGTTCAACTAAACATATTTAATATTGAAAAGACATTTATGATGTCATTAGGCATATTAACTTTATTATGAAAACCGATGTTTAACTCTAACATCTTTTATTTAGAAAAACTATCTATGAATAGGGATTGACCAATTACATCATGATTAAAGAAAACCGGATTAGAACCTAATCACTTTTTATTCATAAAAGCAATGGAATAAGAATTAGTCAAGATTAGCATGCAGTTTTAGTGTTAAAGCAAGTAACAGGTGATACACATGCTAACGTTCAAGTTAAGGTGAAACGAACGAGAAAGGTAGAAGCGAACTATAACGCACACACAAACCTTAGGCTAGGGTTTAGGAGAACCAGTCTACAAAGAGAACTCGGATAAACAACTGACACACTAACCAAGGGTGATCTGATCTGACAGGAGAAAAAACAGATAATAGGGTAAACTCTAAAGAAAGGTAGCTACGATAGATTAGGTACAAGAACACAGCTGATTCATAAAGAGACAACCTAACTGAGATAGGATAGACATGAACTAGATATTGATGAACGAGATTCTAAGAAAAACATGAAATAATCATGGCAGGATTACTTGATAAAGAAATGCAGAACAGAAACTCTAAGATATCTACTTGGATCACCAAAGCACACAAACCGTGCTTAGAAGGGCAAAGCTCAGCTAGATGTAGGAAACAACTTGATCTGAACTAGAACTAAATTTAGAAAGATCTAAAGCTTACATAAGGCTAGAAACACAAAAGAGAACGTCTAACGAACGATTTGCATAAATAAGAAAACAAGGCTATGAGGTAGATTTATTTTATTAACAAAATATATGCAAGGATATTTCATAAATAAAATAGCCCATGTTGGAATTAAAGCAAACTAAACTTTATTTACAAACCCAGTGTAAAGAATTAGTCAAGTTTTATTTACAAAGATTCATATATAGATTTTACCAATTAAACATTTAATTTTAGAAAAACTAAACTATATGAACAATCTAAACGAAACTTTGTAATTTGAGTAGACCATATTATTATCAAAAATATTATGACATTGGCATTAATCAAATTAACATTCATTTATAAAGCCGGAGTAAAAGCCTAATCAACTTTTAATTATAAAAGTTAATTATTCATTAAGCAATTAATATTTGACTTATGGAAAACCAGGTAAAAGATCTAATTAGATTTTATTTACAAAAGCATGTGAGAGAAACATTAAGAAAATTAAATTTGATTATGAAAAACGGTGTATAGATCTATATTACTTTTATTTATAAAAGCATATTTAACCAGACATTAATCAAAGTTAATATTAAATTTATTTTCAGAAAACAAACATGATGAAAACTCACTTCTGGCGCGTACTTTGCATTATTATGGACCTAATGCAATTTGAACGGATTAAAATGGAGCAAAAACAAGAAAGATATGGACTTTTAAAGATGTAAGGACCTAGTTGCAGAGATTGGAAACTTCAGGGGTTTTACTGCGAAAAGACATGGGCAAATACATAATTATGTATTAAAACCCAAGGATTTACTTGCAAAAGGTCCAGGGTGGATGGAATCTAGGGAATCTGATAGTTTCAGGGGGTTTCTTGCAAAAGGAACTAGACACATGATTTGGATCAAGGGATTAGGGGAAAACACGGGGGCCTCAACAGAAGATGTCCTCCTTATTCCTTCAGATCAGGCGCACGCAAGGCGGACAGAGTAGCAGGGAGCTCCGGCTGGCGGGGTCTCCGGCGGCCTGGGACGGCGACGAGCTCGGTTAGGTGGGGGAAAAGAGAGAGGAGGGGATGGGGAACACGGAGTAGGGCTTACCGCGGACGGACAGGGGCGGTAGTAGCTCGTCGGCGGCGGAACCGGGCGACCGGCGGCAGCGCTAGGTGGCGGCACCATTCCAGCGGACTCCTGGCGACGGGAATCAGCGGAGGTGCGGCTTGGCGAGGAGATGCTTGAGGTGACGCTCTTTTGTCCGGGAGATCGACGGAGGCGGCGAATCGGCGGCGGCGGCGACTCCATGGCCGGCGGCGGCGCGGGACAAGGCGGTGAGGCGGAGCGAGGGTTAGGGCACGCGTAGCTCGAGGTGCTCCCCTTTCATTGGGCGCGGGACCCTAGCCTTCCTTGGCGCGCACGCCTAGGACATCCCGGTCGGCGGCGGGCGTCCCGGCCGCGGCGGCCTCCGGCTTGGCCGGATGGGCCTCGCCGGCCCGGCCACCGGCCGGCGGGGCGTGGGTCGGAGCGGGTTGGGCCTTCGGGCTCGGCCCAAACCGAAAGGATAGGTTTTCTCTTTTTTTCGAATTTATTTTTAATGCGAAAACAATTCCAGAACAATCTAGAAAAATACTCCGAAAATCACAAAAATTCCAGGAAAATTCCCAGAGCTAGATTGGAGCATGAACAATCCAAATAAAGTATTTGGAGCTCATGAAAAAGATTTTAGAGCCTTCTAATAAATAGAAATAGCTCAAGGAAAATGAGAATAAATTCCAGAAAAAATCCAGAAAATTCTTGGAAGGGTTAGGACAGCTCCTAAACGCATTTTTGAAACCTTTTGCACTCAAGAAGCACCAAGATGCATTGGCATGAATGCAACACGCATAACCATTATATTTAACTTAGAAAATCGAACAAAGCTTTTTTTCTATACTATATTTCCTATAAATAAAATAAATGTTGGAAAAATTTTAAAATTATGAGAAAATTGTTGTTTTATTATTTTCTCTATTCACATCCTGAAATTGGAAATTTCAAGGTGTGACACTCATCAAGCACTGGACCTATTGTACCTTAGTACTTGTCCATAATGTGGAAGCGGTAGTTCCTGTGAGTTGAATTGGGGAAAACCTGGGCAATCGCAGACCTCATAGCACCATCCTGGTCTGTTATAATGTTCATGGGAGCCTTTCCTTTCATCACCTGCAAGAATGATTGGAACAACCACACATAGCTAGGTGTTTTTTATCCCGCAGGAAGGCACAACCCAATTGAATCGACTGCCCGTGCTTATTTATTCCAATGAATGGAGCAAATGGCATATCATGCATGTTAGTCATGTAGGTAGCATCAAAAGAGACACAGTCATGGTAAAGATCAATGTAAGCCTGCCTTGCTGCACTGTCAACCCAAAACAGGCCTCCACCCTGTCCCTGTCATCCAACTTTACTGTGCAGAAGAAGTTAGGATCTTCCTGCTGTATATATCTGAAACGGTCTACCGCTTCTTGCATGTCTTTGAACTTCTCTGTCCTTCTAATGGTTGACCTAAAGTTGTTGATGTCCTTCCCTATATACGGTACAATTTGTGCAGAACCATACAGCTCATTCATAAGTTGCATTATAAGCCTTGTGGTCAGGTTGCAACCATGCAGTAGAGTAATAAACTCCTTCTCTTGTTGAGGGATGCCCTTGTGAGATCTTAGGAATTTCTTTAGAGATGGTTTCGCAACTAAGTCATGGTTGTGGTCAGCCATAAAGTAAGTGGCATGCCACTTCTCATCCATCAGGTTCACAACCATCCTGGCCTTGCACCCCGTATGAATCATTTTCTCTCTTTTCCTCTTCTTTCCACCATTAAGTTTCTTCTTCTTAACCTATTGTCCGGCATCGTTCTATTCAGGTTCTGATTCTATCCCAGAAGAGTTGCCATCATCACCGGATTCCTACCACAGCCCTCCTTATTGCACACATACGCTGCTCCCTAGTTGAACCTGACAGACGTGTGGCACTAATGCGAATTGAGAAACCAATCCTTTTTGCATAAGCATTGTAGTAGCCTTTGGCCTCCTGCTTAGATGCAAAACTCTTACCAGTGTATGGGATTGGAGGTGTGCCACACTTCTTCAACAACGTCATCCAAAATAGCAGGGCCTCCACCACCTTGAGACACACCATCAGCAATATAGCCTGGGGTGATTTCATTGTTCTGGTCACTATGCATTAAAGTGTTTGCAACATTAGCAACAAGCGAACTATCGCAATCCGGGAGCTGAAGCTGATTGGTAGCTTCTGCCAACCCTACCTGAGTATAGAAGGTAGGATAGGCAGCCTCCACATCAATGAAGTCATAATCATAGTCTGGTGGCAACTGGTTCAGGTCCATTTTGCACATTAACAAACCAATTTTTGATAGATGTTATGAAACTTGATTCAATTAAAACAAGCAGAGAAATTAAACAAGCAGGCCAACACATGCATCAATCATCCACATTGTCATGTAACTTAATTCATTTTTTCAGCCAGCAAAACAAAAACATGGGTGCATATTAGTATTCTTTCACCTAGCAAACTACGTTCTTCCAGCTATGTATCAATTATCTAACTATGTTATTCATTCCATTTTTCTGGCAAACAACACAGGCAATTAAGGATGGTGTTTCTGGGGACACAAGACCTTTTTTTACTAGATTTCTGGTAATGAAGCTAGTGTATATGGTGTGGAGATTTTGACAAGTACATGCTACCCGTCTTCAGCAGGTTCAGATTCAACTAATCAAAAACATCCAGGCAATAAAAAAACAAGGTTCATGTGATGTGTGTGGCAATCGAAAACATCATGTCTGGTATCTAGTCCGGCTAAACAAACTGTTAACTTGCTGGGATTTCCTACCATATCCATATCTAGTTTCTGGGGGCGATTCCTCACCAGGTGGGTGGTTTATGTGCAGAGAACCCCATCTAGAACAATGTGCGGTGTAAAGTTGGAGAAATTTTTGGTGTGGATCTGCCTTTTTCTCTGTGGAAACGTACTTGTGTTTTTGTATTGATCTGGTGATTTTTCACCCCGGGGGGATCCTCCGATGCGCACCTGTGTTCGACGCTGTTTCTAACGGTGCCCTGCCCCACGCACCGCCAGACAGCGACCTAACGAAGAGCTCACCGGAATCGGACCCTAGGTTAGGTTTTGCCACCTTTTTTAACCCCGTGCGCAGCAGCCTATGTGTCATTTTTGGCGCCAAAAAATTGCGTCTGGCGTGGAGAAAAAACGTGGGCCTGGACAGCAAGTCCCCCAAAAAAATAGGCGGTTGCACCCTAGGCTATATTACAGCCGGCTGTAATTTAGAATAAGATGATCTGCAGATCATAAAACGCACAATTACTATGGTAATATTAGCATCCAAATTACATTGGTGCAAATACCGGAGGGTACCTATCATAATATGAATGGCAACACATATTTACAAAACAATTCAGAGGTTAAAATATAAACATGCAGAATTGAGAATTCTAAACATGTACATAAATTAAAGCCTGATGACTATTGTGTAAAAGTAGAGCAGGCTGGCCTGGCCTGCGGGCCCCTGCGTCAAAATTTGGAGAAATCCTGGCCTGCAGTTCGGTTTGACAGCCCAAGAGGCTGGACCGTATGGGGTATCCAGTGCCGATGCACCGGCGGTGTCGCCTACAGACCGTGTCGTTGCCGGCGGTTACCGGCCGGACTGAAGGTCATGCGTGGATCCGTGCCGGAGTACCGGGCAGTGGCCACGGCCGCGATGCGGCTGAGGTGGTACGCTGCGGCGGGTACTCGTACTTCATTTGATGGCCAGGCCACGACGTGGTCAAGGGCTCGAGGCGGCTGGGCGTCGCTAGCGCCTCCGCCTTGGGTTGCGCCTACCGCCTCAGATGCGGCCTCGAATGAGGTCCGTGTACCTGCGACCATCACAGAAATTTCGACTATGACATCTGTGACGTGATCGACAGCCATGGCGTTGAGGGAAAAAATCAGTCGCCCCTTATGCACAAGCAAGAACCAGGGCGACGTACGTCCAATGCACCAATGGTCACCAGACTCTGGATGTGGCCGTTATTATGGTTTGTGGCCATTTTGGCCATGTCCTTCCATGAGTCTGGTGAGTGGTGACTGAAGAGCCACCAAAACGAATACCACAACAGTCAGCCATGGTGCAGAAGTACAATCCATGGCGGTGTACTGTGCACCGTCTGCACCGTAGTGTCCTGCAGGACAATATCCATGGCTGGGGAAGAGGCGGATGCCCCTGCTGCTGAAACAGAACCTGAGGATCTTGCCACCATCCAGTACTGAAATGGCGACTACGACGGCCATGGTGTCCTTGCTGTTGAGGTCTTTAGCCTTCGTTGGTTGTTTTGCAGTGGGTGATAAACTCCATCAATGGAGTTCTTGATCGACTTGAAGGAACCTAAAAACCTCTGGTGATGCAGATCTTTGTGTCTTCTACCTGTCTTGCGCTGTATAGAAGCATGGCAAGGGCTCCTCCGGCGAGAAGTTCAATTGTGTGACTCCCAGGGTTTGCAAAACTGGTGGGAACCGGTCCGGTTCGACCGGTTCCCGGTGGAACCGGTCCGGCCCGGTACACGAACCGGTCCGGTTCCCACCTCAAAACCGTGCCTTCAAATTCACAAGCGTGGTTAACCGGCCGGTTTGACCGGTTTGACCGGTTTACCGGCCGATTTTTATTGAACCGTGGGAACCGGTCATTCACGGTTTTGTTAACCCTGGTGACTCCATCCAGGAACCCCAGACGTCCATGGCCATCACGGGAGCGGCAACCATGTCAAACATGGTGTCCTCCGGTCCAGTGATGGACGCGAGGCCTTCAGGCCTCCTTTCACTCCTATGCTCAGTGGAGAACAAAGTGCGTGATAAGGTGTTGAAAAGTGTGGAATGAAACGGAATGAGGGCAAATGAATTGATTGATTGATGAGAGGGACCCCTGAATATATACACAGGGAAAGGGTGCGTATGTAGCGAACATGGCCTCATATGCCATTTGTTCGGAGTTTGATTTTGGTGATTCATGACAACATGATCATTGAGACTAACCATATTGTTTGAGCATGTCTTTGTAGACATTTCTAGGTCCCAAGGATGCAAGCAAACCCCATGCAAAAATGCCAAAACAAAGGGTCAACACCGAGCAAGAAAAGGAAAAGAGAAGACACCATCGGATGAACCGACGGTCCCTCAAATACAAGCGTCGGTGCAATCGTCGAACGAGTTGGTGCGCAGGGTCAAACCCTAGGTACCGTCGGATGAACCGACGGTCCATTATTTAGTAGCGTCGGACGAGTTGCAGAGGAAGAGCAAGGAAGCCAGCAGCACTGGATGATCCGACGGTCTAAGTGAGGACCCCGCCGGTCTATCCGACGCTCAGTTTGAATTCATACAGAGACGCGCCAAGACGAAGCCTTCGACCTGGATGATCCGACGCCTTGGTCAAGGCATAGCGTCGGTCTATCCGACGACCGTTGGAAGCTAACGCACCGACTTGGACGCGAGGCCTTCGAAAGACCGGATGATCCGTCGTAGCGTCGGAGCATAGCGTCGGAGCAGTTGTGTCAGAGAACCTCAATGGCTACGTGACGTGGGAGGGGCACGGATGAACCGACGCCCCGGAAAAGCATAGCTTCGGATCATCCGACGGTACCTTTTTCAGTGGACGTTAGCCAACGGCTAGTTTGATGCCTTGGGCTATTTATACCCCCTCCACTCACCCATTTGAGGTTGCTTGGATTGTGTGGAAGTGCGAAGAGTTCAAGACACATTCAAGATCATATCCAATCCATCCAAGTGCTTAATTGCTCATCCTTAGACTAGTGCATGCTTTGTGTATGTGCTTAGTGCTAGCCTTAGCTTAGAGCCGAGTGAGTGCAAGGTTGTGCCAACCTTGTGAGGTGATTCTTGAGTGAATCTCGCCGTACAAGGTTCGCCGGAAGCCTTGGGGCCTAAGTGGCTCACCGGCAATCGTCATCGACCCTCCGGCTTGGTGTGGAGCGGCGAGGACACTTTGTGCGGGGGACGTGAAGACCCCTTCCTTGGTGGAGAAGCTCCTTAGTGGAGGCGGCATCAAGGTGACCAAGGGAGCTTGACAACTGCCTAAGTGGCTAGCCTTTGTGGCAAGTCAAGTTGGTGCTCTTGGGAGAGACTTGGTGACCGGGAAGCAATACTCTTGTGTGAGTGCTTCAACAACGTGGACTAGGGGTGGCTTAGTGCCTACCGATACCACGGGATAAATCGCGTGTCGAGAGTTTGCTTCCTCTCATCCCCTTTACGTTTCCGCATTTACTCTCTTGCAATCTTTGCTTGCCTTTACTTTCCTAGAGTAGTATCATGCTAGGATTGGCTATAGGTTGCAAATCTTCTATTGGGATGGGAGTTTCACACTAGAACAACCTTAGTTGCACATATAGATAGTTTGTTCTAGTTTACCTTTGTGTAAAATTAGTGAAGCCATAGATTAAAGTTTTAAGTTGCCTAATTCACCCCCTCCCCCTCTTAGGCTAACGGGCATCCGATTCCTTACAGCGTAGGCACCCCTTCAGGAGTGTCGCACCCTTTCGGGGATGACCCTTCGACACGGCTGTTGTAACTTCTATTTACATCACTAATGATTCCCTAATTACATAGTTATGCTAATTGATCACTAATCAATACTCGTATTTCATAACAAGGGTCTTTGTGAAGCCGTATGAGCTTCCAGATTTGTCTTTGAGAATTTAGAGGGTGAACCATTCACAGTTGCAATCTGCCGTCCTGGTACAGCCCACATTAATTGTATCCACTTGAATGGTTGATGTCAATTGTGCCTTGGATGTGTTGCGTCAGATGTTCACTGTCTCACCGAGATCAGTCCGAGTTGCAGGCTTGCAGCTCCTCTGATCAGTTTCAGAAGTCGTCTAGAGTCCGCATGGTAATTCTGAAGAACAGATCAATCAACTGTGTCAGCTTCGTTTTTAGTGGCAAATAAGACAATCATCAGAGGAAAGACCCACCCATGGCGCATGTGTCGATTAACACCGACGTCGCGGACAACTGGTGGTGTAGCTTTTTCCTTACAAATTACAACTAACAAGCGACAACACCGGCCAACCAGCCGCACAAATGGGATCTCCAATTTCGCCGTTTCTGTTCCACCAATGGAATAGTAAGCTTTCGCTAATTTTTTTACTAATATATCATGCCTCTCCTAAAACAGATGTGTTCTTGCAAGTTGCAACAATGGCGCATCTAACCTCCGTTCTTTTTGCCCTCACCGCTGCTACCCTGACATCATTGTCCCATGCTGCCACCTCTTTATCCCCGTGGTTAACCGCCGTCCCGCCACCTCCATGCGTTCCGCCGGCGTCGGCAGCGGCGTTCCTCCGCGCGCGCTGCGCCACCACGCTCTACGGCGTCACCTGCTACGAGTCCCTCATCCCCTACGCGTGCACGTTCCAGACCAACCACGTCAAGCTCGCGCGCGCCGCCGCTGACGCTAACCTGGCCTGGCTCCGCGGGTTCTCCAAGCACGTCAAGGAGGTTGCTGTCCGTGCCAGTGGCGCCGGCGGAGTCGAGGCGGCGGCGCTCCGCGATTGTGCCGGCACCGTGTCGTCCGCCGCCGACCTGGGCAAGCAGTCGGCGGCGGAGCTCGCCCAGCTCGACGCCTCTGGTGGTGTCGCGGCGGGGAGGAAAAAGGTGAGGTGGTCCATCTCCAATGCGCAGACGTGGCTCAGCGCGGCCATGACGAACGAGGCGACATGCGCCGACGGGATCGGGGTGGTAGGCGCTGCCATGTCGCCGGCGGCCAGGGAGGTGGTGATAGGAGTTGTGAGCGCGAAGGAGCGCACGAGCATTGCTCTTGCGCTCGTCAACGGCATACCGGTACCATCTTAAATGCGGTGTTGATGAAGTGTGGTGTCCGGTCGTGCTATTTCTTTGGTCAATTTAGTCTTTGAGAAATAATTATGGCCCAACTGTTGTCAATAAAAAGATCCTGATCTTCAAGATATATATCTAGGATTTCATGTGTGCCTTTGATCAGTTTAGTGTGGTGGAGCAACTTCAACTATTTGGCAAATCAACCAGACATCTATCTAATTTTGGCAAAACAAGAAAAATAGCCTCCAACAGTTTGGCAAACCAACTTGCAAAAATAGAAATTTGACAAAACTTACCTCTCTATGCGCACGTGGATCGTGGTTGCCATCCTCGTTTCCCTGTAGGTGGGAGGGTGAAAAAATAAATAAAGAATAGAGAAGGATTCCAGATGTAAGTTTTCAAGAGGTGGAAGGGCACAAACATAATTTTATTTCTCTCGGGATTTTTGATGTAAGAGCATCTTCAAGAGTTTGCCAAATTTTACATGGCAAATATTGTGTTTTGCCAACTCCTAAAAAATATGCCAAGTAAAAAAAAGTTCATCTCCAACAGTTTGGCATAATTCACTTGTCAAACTCAGATCTAACTTACATAAGGAAACATGAGAGAATAAAATTATGTTTGTGCCCTTCCGCCTCTTGAAAACTTACATCAGGAATCCTTCTCTATTCTTTATTTCTGTTTTCACCCTCCCAGCTAGAGGGGAATGACGATGGCAATCACAATCCGCGCGCGCATATATGCGCGCGGAGAGGTGAGTTTTGCCAAGTTTCTATTTTTGTCAAGTTGGTGTTCCAAACTGTTAGAGGCCATTTTTCTTGTTTTGACAAAATTAGATGGATGCCAAGTTGATTTGCCAAACTGTTGGAGTTGCTCTGTGAGCAACTCCAACAGTTTGGCAAATCAACTTGGCATCCATCTAATTTTTGCAAAACGAGAAAAATTGACCTCCAACAGTTTGGCAAACCAACTTGGCAAAAATAGAAACTTAGCAAAACTCACCTCCCCACGCGCATATATGCGCGCGCGTATCGTGTTGCCATCGGCGTTTCCCTCTAGGTGGGAGGGTGAAAAAAGAAATAAAGAATAGAGAAGGATTCTTGATGTAAGTTTCCAAGAGGTGGAAGGGCATAAAAAATTTGTTTCTTTCAGGATTCCTGATGTAAGTTAGATCTGTGTTTGGCAAGTGAATTATGCCAAATTGTTGGAGATGAACTCTTTTTTTACTTTGCATACCTTTTTAGAGGTTGGCAAAACACAAGATTTGTCTAGTAAAATTTGGCAAACTCTTGGAGATGTTTTACTTGGCAAATCTTGTGTTTTGCCGACTCCTAAAAAGATATGCCAAGTAAAATAAGAGTTCATGTCCAACAGTTTGGCATAATTCACTTGCCAAATCCAGATCTAATTTACATCAGGAATCCTGAGAGAAACAAAATTTTGTTTGTGCCCTTCCACCTAGAGGGAAATGCCGATGGCAACCACGATCCACGCGCGCGAATATATACGCGTGGGGAGGTGAGTTTTGCCAAGTTTCTATTTTTGCCAAGTTGATTTGTCAAACAGTTGGAGGCCGATTTTTCTTGTTTTGCCAAAATTAGATGGATGCCAAGTTGGCTTGCCAAACTGTTGGAGTTGCTCTTAGATCTGAGTTTGGCAAGTTGATTTGTCCAACAGTTTAGCAGACTTTTGGAGATGCTCTAAACAATGATCAACTCTGGTAGTCATTATTTTAACATATTTGGCACATTAATTTCACCATTTAACTTGACAATTCGACAACTTATGTAAGCACTCCATACATATAATAATATTATTATGTAATAAATGTTCCGGTAGCAATCTATTTATATATTTTCGGTAAGTTTACACATAACTTTATACACTTAATACTCCATAATTAGCTACAATGCATCGACATATATTAAGTTACTTCTGCATGAAAACTATTTCGAAATATATGCACCATTGATCTAGTTTTGTAGATCTTATTGTGAGAAATATAGTGGTGTAATCGGAATTTAAAATGAACAATGAATAAAAAAGAGTAAAGTGCAACTCCGGTCATAAACTTTCTCCATGATGTGTCATCCCGATTCATAAACTTTTAAAGTATGTCATTGTTGTACCTAAACTCAATTTGGATCTCTAATCAGTCTATTAACAGGTCCAATGCACCGAGCGACTATTGTACTAGTTTTGCAACTGGAACCTGTCTTTTTTTTTGACGATTGGTTTTTCATCCTTCCCGCGCGTCGTGTCGTAGTTCATGGCTTGCGGGTCGCGACCGCCCTAAACACAGGCTCCTGCCGCGTGTATGTCTTATGCCTCGCGCTAATGGAGCGTCTCCCCCGGTGCTCCCGGCGGCCGGCGATCGGAGCTCGGCTGCAAAACAGTGAAGGGCGAAGGGAAGGGCACCAATTGACCCATGGCGGCGCAATTGGGCCACAAAGGCAACCTCCACCGGTTTACTGTGAGCTCCTCTATACTTAATCGCATTTTCTTTTCTTCAATCTCTAGCGGTGTTTCAAGATTAGGTGGATCAATAGGGTGTGTTCATCCCTAGTCACATCTTCTTTCCTTCAATTTTGGTTAGGGTTTTGTCTCTATGTGTCTCGAGGAAGTGCGGCGCGAGCCTGGCAGCGGCGACCATTGAGAAACCACCACACGATGCGTGGGAAGGATGAAAAACAAATCAACTAAAAAAGGCAGGGTTCCGGTTGCAAAAATATAATAGTCGTTCGGTGCAATGAACCAGTTAGGGCACTCCCAATGGACAACTCCTAACACAGTATCCAACATAGATAAATTTAATTTCAGATTCTATATCTCCAATGCATAGTTTCTTATCATAGTTTCCATCGGTAAAAATATTTAATGAGCAGCAAGATCAGATGCGGGAAAACAACTATGCACTCTCTTCTATCATGTGTCTCATAACGTGCTCTTCTCACATGGGAGTTGTACAAAGCCCACGGTCAGGGGCGGGCCCACTTGGTATTCAAGGGTATTCATTGAATACCCATTATTTCTGCATAAACATAGTCATATACATATATCGGTATAAAAACAAATGAGAAAACGATATCAACTCAGGCTTTTTAACATCTAGCCCACCTCCTTTCTCTAAATAAGCCGGGCAGCCCAAAAAATTGCCCCATTTCTCGGCCTCTCCTTCCCTCGTTCCCCTAACAGGCCTATCAATTTTTCCCCTTTACAATCTTGAATACCCAATGTCAAAATCTTGGGCCTGCCCCTGCCCACGGTGCACCCTCCTGTGCTCCTGTCTCACTCTCCCATTGCCCTGTCTCTCTCCTCTCTCTCTTTGCTAAAGGGAGAGAACACAACAACAAATCCTCTTCTTCTGCTCTCAAATCCTTCCTACAATTCATGAATCCGGCTATGCATGTCACACCACCACGTTCTCCATCTCAAGAGACTTCCATTCTCCTTTGTGGCTCTTTCTAACATGGAGTATCCAGGGAGATCGAAGGTTGCCCTCCACGGTCGTCTTGCTCCCCATCTCTCTGTATGCATCTTTCTACTCGACCTCCATGGCCACCCTTCTCCCCATCTCTATGTCTGCATCTTTCTACTCTACCTCAACATCCGGCAAGCGAGCGCAAGGCTTCAGGCTAGCGGCGAGGCGGACTGACGTGTTGACGTCGAGCCTGCGAGGCCACGCGAGCCCGCAGCGATGCAGTTACGGCAAGTCGGTGACATCACAGGAGCAGTAGCACCGGAGGATGGGATTCTCCGCATACAAGCGCATCGGATCAGTAGGATGGCCGTTGGAAACCGGTGATTTCTCCCCAACGCTATTTCTCTCGTTTCTTCGTGCATCGTTCCGCGAGAGGACGTCGTTCCTTGAGGAGGAAACGATTTCTTGTTTCTCCGCTCTCTCTCAATAAATCAACTGCCACATCACCAAATTGCTGAGTTGTCAAGTGTAATTAAGAGAGAAACTACAATCAATACCCATTGGGACTGCCCTTAATGGGCTGATTAGAGACCAAAATTGAGTTTAGATATAATAATGACACACTTTAAAAGTTTATGGACCGGAATAATACAGTGTAGAAAATTTGTGAACCGGGATTGCACTTTACTTGAAAAACTAGCAGTACCTAGTCTATCCAGACCCGCTGCCTAACATCGCCTCCATCGAGGTTTTGGGAACAAGCCGCCTTGAGTGAAGTTAAAGAAGATAAAAAAAACGAATGTTAATCCTTGGTTGAAAAATTGTTAAACCTGGTTCGCGCAAATGTTGAAATAGGATATGAGAAATGTTGAATGTAGTATTTGTATTTTTCTTTACAAAATGTTAATCTCTGTTTTTAGAAAATGTTGAATATAATTTGTTTAAATGTTATAAATCTACTGCTCTGCTCAATTTTTGATTTGATCTTGTAATTGTGTCTAATGGGCTTTAAAGTCACTAACGTTAACCCAGGTTACCCAGCTCCCAGCTAGCTGCCCGCAGAAGGTCATCACCAAGTCTTGGGGGTGGGCGGTGGGTGGGGGAGTCCATTTTTCACCATTGAACTAGCACACAAGTTTGCTTTTCAACCTTAAACTACAAACCTGAGTAAAAGGCTATCCAACTAATGAAACCGGGCAATTTTGACCCTTTGAGTGGTTTTCTATTTTGTGAAAATGTTAAAAAATGATTTCATCTCAAAATTATAACTAAATCTTTTAAATCAGATAAATACGAAACTTATACCCAAAGTCTTATAAAAATGCCACCTATTTATTGGTGAACTATTGGAGTCGTCTAGCTCTTTTTTATTCATATTCCTATTATTTAAATAACAATAAAAATGAGAAACTTGAACTTAAAACTCCAAATAGTGCAACAATAGATTTGTGGCATTTTTGTAAATTTTGGGATATAAGTTTCATTCTTTTTTATTTAAAATAAATTAGCTATGATTTTTCAGATAAAACTATTTTTTTACAATTTCACAAAATGGAAAACCACCTGCACTCCAAAACTACTCAAAGGGCCAAACTTGCCCCATTTCGATAGTTAGATGGTCTTTTATGTCTGGTTTTGTAGTTTAAGGTTGAAAACCAGACTTGCGTGCAATAAAAAGGGAAAAGTCCAATTTTCAACCTTGAGCTACCACAAAGTTTGATTTTCAACCTTAAACTACAAAACATAACATAAGAGGTCATTCAACTATCGAAACCGGACAAATTTGACCTTTTGAGTGGTTTTGGAGGTGGTTTTCTATTTTGTGAAAATGTTAAAAAATGATTTCATCTAAATAATCATAAAAAACCATTTTAGATCAGAAAAATATGGAACTTATACCCAAAGTTTTATAAAAATGTCATCTATCTTTTGGTATATTGTTTGGACTCATATGCATCTTATTTATTCATATTTCTGGTATTTTTTAGAAACACAATAATAACTAGAAACATGAACATATAATAAAAAACTCCAAATAATTCACCAATAGATAGGTGGCATTTTTATAACATTTTTATAAAACTTTGGGTATATATAAGTTCCATATTTTTCTGATTTAAAATGAATTTGTTATTGTTATTTTAGATGAAACCACTTTTAAACATTTTCACAAAATAGAAAACCACCTTCAAAACCACTCATAGGGCCAAACTTGCCCGGTTTCCATAGCTTGATGGCCTTTCATGTCTAGTTTTGTAGTTTAAGGTTTAAAACCAGACTTGTGTACTAGTTCAAGGTTGAAAATTGGACTTTCCCCTTAAAAAACAAGAAACTTAGGGAACTACGTGAGGTCTACTTACCCAACAAACCCATGTCGATAGGTGCTCAGAGTACGTGAACTGATCGGGAACCACACACCGCCTATGCCTGCCCCGTTTTGTTCAAAATAAAGTCCAAACTCGCCCTTGATACATGAAACATGGTGTTACAAAATAGAAGCACCGAGGTTGAGGAAGATAGTCGGCGTGACAGACGGGAAGGCGACGGCGGTTGCAGCAGAGAAGAGGACGATCCAGATCCGTTGCTACTTCTATGGCTATACTAGGAGCGAGGTCTTACACGTAGGGCGGTTGGCTCTATGGTTCCCGAGTGCTTGTCGCTGAGTGCAACACTCGGCAAATATTTTTATGGCCTTCGCCGAGTGTTTTTCGCAAAGCACTCGGCGTCTTTGGACTTTTTGTAGTGGTTATAAATCTGATTTGCTCAAATTTTGATTTGAACTTCTAATCGGGTGTACTGGGCTTTAATGTCACTACGATTAACCAGCTCCCGGGCCCCCCCAGCTGCCCGCAAAGGCCCGGCCCGCACCAAGTCTCAGAAATAGGGATGGCAACGGGTGTCAAACCGGTGGGGGCAGAAAACCACACCCGCCACCAGTTAGGGTTTCAACACCCGTCACCCGCCCCACCACCCGTCGCGGGTCAAAAAATCCCCCAGACCCGCCCCCACGTGGGTAACGGGTTACCCATCGGGTGACCCACACCCGCCACTGGGTTCAAGGTCCAACGCCGACGACGGAGATCTGGGCGCAGGCGAAGAGTTGGGGTTGGCGGTGGTGTGGCTGGTGTCTCGCGCAGGGAGTGGCGGTGGCTTGTCCGAGTTCGGGCGCAAGGAACGATGGCGACCTGGACGGACTCACATTGGGAGCGGCGGCGTCCTGGATGGAGTTGGGGGCAGGGCGTCTCGGATGGAGTTGGGCAGCGGCGGCCTGGCCTGGATCTCGCGCAGGGAGTGGCAGTGGCTTGGTGCCTGGGCAGGTTTGGGAGAGGGAACGGCGGCGCCTGGACGGGATCTCGCGTTGAGACTTTGGAGCGACGACATCTTGGACAAGGGACGGGCGTAGGGACTAGCGGCGGCATGACCGATGCTTGGCTGATGCTTGGCTCTCCGAGAAAAAAAAAGAAAGGAAGGGAGCGAGAGCGTGAGCCCTGACTTTCGTGAGGGTGGTGGCGGTTGCTTTGGATTTGGGACTTTGGGTAGGGTCAGATGAGAGTTAGGGTTCCTCATGCTTTTATACGGTGTATATTTCAATGGATGGCCCACATGTCATACTGAAACGGGTGACCCATCGGGTAACGGGTCTGAGGTACACAGGAATACACCCGCACCCGCTTCACCCGATGGGTGAGGAAATGACCCACGAACACACCCGTGGGGGGTAAAATTACCGAACAGGCAAACCGCAAACCCATGTACGTCTATCCGTATCTCAAGTTGATCAGAGTCAACTAGCAACCGCCGCCCACGCCTGCCCTTTCTTTTTCCAAATAAAGTCCATACTCGTGCTTTACACAAACACGGTGGTACGCCATGGACGCGCAGCCGAGGTTGAGGAAGACAGTCGGCGTGACAGACGGGAAGGCGAGGGCGGCGGCTGCGGCGGAGAAGAAGACTATCCAGGTCCGCTGCTACTTCTACGGCTGCACCTTGAACGAGGTCTTACGCGTAAGTCTCCGATCCGTCTCTTTTAATCTGGTCGTGCTGATCGGATCGGTGGATGGCGTGCTCCGTGCTGATGTTTCACCATGCTTCGAGGACGCAGGACCCGCTGGTGCTGCTGCTGACGGGCCTGCACCTGTACATAATCTGGAACTTCTTCAGCGCCGTGGACGAGCTCACTCTCGAGACCCTGGCCGGGATCCTGCTCTTCCTCTTCCTCCTGCTGCCGATGATGGTGCTCATGTCCCTGCTGCCGTTCTTTATCGGCTTCGAGGACGAGGAGTGACTTGGCGACGCCCTCTGCTTGTAGCACGGACCAGCTCGCCATCGCTAAGGCTTGCCATTCGATTCTCGTCGGCTAATTGTACATGTTCAGAAAGCATAATAGATCTCATGGCTACGATGTTTGAGTCTACCGCGAATTGATGGTCAGATGTGTCGGGCATACACCCCGGGTACTCATGCAAGAAAGGAAGAATAGTAGAAGACGGACTCCTAGTAGAATTCCCATGTACTCCTACTAGGACTCGCTCCGTACTCCCTAATAGGACTCCCCGCTCAGAACCGACTAGAAACCCGCCCCCTGGACTATATAAAGGAGGGTCGGGTACCTAGCCGCACATCCCCAATCCCTCCGGGGACAACCCAACACCAAGCGCAGGGCGCCATACTTGTTCCCCAAACAGGACGTAGGGTTCGCCACCTTAGCGGTCCGAACCTGTATAAATCTTGTGTCCCCTGTCCTTGCGCATACCTTCGAGTTCTCGGTCAACCGATCACGATCCTCACCGCACAATCTACTACCTCGGGTACCCCTTGGTAGGTTTGCCGGTCTAAAACACCGACACCGGCGCGCCGGTAGGGGGGTGATCATCACCACCGGGCGAATTCGAAGGACCCTCGTCAACAAGATCAATCCACTCGTCGACTCGCCGAGATCCATTGAAGCAAGTCGCCTTGCTCTTGTCAAAGCGGAATCAATCTTCCTACGCCGCGCGTCCGGTTGCTTCGGCGCGTCGCGCGGCTCGTCACGCGGCTCATCTCGCGGCTCGGCTGCGCCGCTCGTCGTCGACTACTCCGCCTCGCCCGGGCTCGTCGTCGACTACTTCGTCTCCGCCGCGCGTCCGGGTGCCTCGGCACGGCGCGCGGCTCGTCACGCGGCTTGCCGCGCCGCTCGTCGACTACTCCGCCTCGCGGCGGCTCGTCGTCGACTACTTCGTCTTCGCCGCGCGTCCGGGGTGCCTCGGCACGTCGCGCGGCTCGTCACGCGGCTTGTCGCGCCGCTCGTCGTCGACTACTCCGCCTCGCCCGGGCTCGTCGTCGACTACTTCGTCTTCGCCGCGCGTCCGGGGTGCCTCGGCACGTCGCGCGGCTCGTCACGCGGCTTGTAGCGCCGCTCGTCGTCGACTACTCCGCCTCGCCCGGGCTCGTCGTCGACTACTTCGTCTCCGCCGCGCGTCCCGGGGTGCCTCGGCACGGCGCGCGGCTCGTCACGCGGCTTGCCGCGCCGCTCGTCGACTACTCGCCTCGCGCCGCTGGTCGTCGACTACTTCGTCTTCGCCGCGCGTCGGGGTGCCTCGGCACGTCGCGCGCGCTCGTCACGCGGCTTGTCGCGCGCTCGTCGTCGACTACTTCGTCTTCGCCGCGCGTCCCGGGTGCCTCGGCACGTCGCGCGGCTCGTCACGCGGCTTGTCGTGCCGCTCGTCGTCGACTACTCCGCCTCGCGGCCGGCTCGTCGTCGACTACTTCGTCTTCGCCGCGCGTCCGGGTGCCTCGGCACGTCGCGCGGCTCGTCCGCGCGGCTTGTCGCGCCGCTCGTCGTCGACTACTTCGTCTTCGCCTCGCGTCGGGTGCCTCGGCACGTCACGCGGCTCGTCACGCGGCTTGTCGCGCGCTCGTCGTCGGCTACTTCGTCTTCGCCGCGCGTCCGGGTGCCTCGGCACGTCGCGCGGCTCGTCACGCGGCTTGTCGTGCCGCTCGTCGTCTACTACTCCGCCTCGCCCAAGCTCGTCGTCGACTACTTCGTACGCGCGCGCGCGCGTCGGGGTGCCTCGGCACGTCGCACGGCTCGTCACGCGGCTTGTCGCGCCGCTCGTCGTCGACTACTCGTCGTCGACTACTTCGCCTTCGCCGCGCGTCCGGGTGCCTCGGCACGTCGCGCGGCTCGTCACGCGGCTTGTCGCGCCGCTCGTCGTCGACTACTCCGCCTCACCCGGAGCTCGTCGTCGACTACTTCGTCTTCGCCGCGCGTCCGGGGTGCCTCGGCACGTCGCGCGGCTCGTCACGCGGCTCGTCGCTCCGCCCATCGTCGACTACTCGGGCTCGTCGTCGGCTACTTCACCTCTCGCCGCGCGTCCCGGATGCCTCGGCACGTCGCACGGCCCGTCATGCGGCTCGTCGCGCCACTCGTCGTCGTCGACTACTCCGCCTCGCGCAGGCTCACCGTCGACTACTCTACCTCGCCCAGGCTCGTCGTTGATCACTCCGTGCGCCGCGACTTCGTCTTGCGGTCACGCTGACTCTACTTCAGCCACGCCGTGCGTGGCGACTACTTGTCTCGCGGCAACACTGGCTCTACTTCGAGTACGCCGCGCGCCGGCACGACGTCATCTTCCCCGGTCGCATCACGTCGACCATTCATCTCGACTAGCTTTCCAAACTAGTCGAGAACGGCAGTCACGCCCCCAACAACTAGTCGGAATCAACTCTGACTAGTCGACTTCAACAACAACCGTCGCGGCTCCATCGCCAATCGCCACGGCTTCATCTACAAGTACGCCAGCAGCAAGACAACGGCTAAGTCATTTATCTAAATGATTACCGTTTTCTTGGCTTGTTCTCCTCATCATGTAGGACTACTTGCCGACTACTCATTTGTGTATGCTTCTCGGCGGGTTTTCACGGGAGCTACACTCGCCGACTACTCTTGGGGCATATCAATCAAGTCGCCGCGAGTCTACTTCATCAACTCGGGGGCTATCCCTAGGAGGCGCGTTTCTAAAGTCCGCTACGCGCGGCAATCTAAAGTCGACTTCTAAAGTCGCATTCTAAAGTCCGCTCCCCGCGGCATCTTAAAGTCGACTCGGTCGCATCTTCGCCCGCTTCGGTGGCATACTACGTGTGTAAGCTTCGATGAAACCTAGCCGTAAGCGGCCCTCGGGTCCCGGCGACAATGGAACCTAGGCCGCACGTGGTCTTCACGCTCCGTACCATGGGTCCAAGTGCCCTAAGTACTCGCGCTCCGTACCTTGGGTCCGAAATCCATGGCCCGTGTACGCAAGTCGACTCCGGCCGCACCTTCAAGTCCACTACGGTGGCACCCGTACCTTGGGTCCGAAATCCATGGCTCGGTACTTAAGCCCACTCCGTGGCACAAGTCGACTCCGGCCGCACCTTCAAGCCCGCTCCGGCGGCAACCGTACCTTGGGTCCGAAATCCATGGCTCGGTACTTAAGCCCACTCCGTGGCACAAGTCGACGCTAACGGTCGCATCCAAGCCCACTCCGGTGGCACAAGCCCGCTCCGCGGCAACCGTACCTTGGGTCCGAAATCCATGTCTCGGTACTTAAGCCCACTCCGGTGGCACAAGCCGACTCCGGTCGCAATTTTAAGCCCGCTCCGGCGGCAAAACTACTCGTTTTTTCTGATTTTTTATTCGCTTTGGCTTTCCGAAAAGTGCTATTCGTTTTTTGCATCTTAAGTCCACCCCGCGTGGCACAAAGTCGACTACTGCAGTCGCACCTAAAGTCCGCTCCGCGCGGCATCCTAAAGTCGACTTCTAAAGTCGCATATCAAAGTCCGCTCCGCACGGCAACTAAAGTCGACTTCGGATTTCAAGTCGCATCTCAAAGTCCGCTCCGCGCGGCACAAAGTCGACTTCGGTTTTCAAGTCGCATCTCAAATTCCGCTCCGCGCGGCACAAAGTCGACTTCGGATTTCAAGTCGCATCTCAAAGTCCGCTCCGCGCGGCACAAAGTCGACTTTGGTTTTTAAGTCGCATTCTAAAGTCCGCTCTGCCGGCATCTAAAGTCGACTTCGGTCGCAACTAAAGTCCGCTCTGACGGCACGACTACTTCTCAAGCTCCATGGCTCGACGCCAAACTGCTACTTGGAATCTCTCCAGCTCGGGGGCTACTTGAAGATAACTTCAGCATGCTTCGCTCGCTCTCAAGCTCGGGGGCTCCTCACCAATCACTACTCGGCGCGGCTCATACGGCTGCAAGAGTACTCGGATGATGGCTTCGCGAACACTGAAGACCCTTGGATTGATTACCTAATCATTTCAAGGCTCGGGGTCGCTATGCTACACCCATCATTCAATTTTTTTTCAAGACCGATGAGCCGGACCACCTTTCGGCCTCGCGGCGCTTCAAGTACTATTGAAGGCTTCTCCAAGCGATACTCGAGGACGCTCAAGAACTACTCGAAGAGGCTTCAAGACTACTCGAACTACTACTCTCGACTCCAACGTGCTCGGGGGCTTGTCGGGCATACACCCCGGTACTCATGCAAGGAAGGAAGAATAGTAGAAGACGGACTCCTAGTAGAATTCCCATGTACTCCTACTAGGACTCGCTCTGTGTACTCCTACTAGGACTCCTGCCTTGTAACCGACTAGGAACCCGCCCCCTGGACTATATAAAGGAGGGCCGGGTACCTAGCCGCACATCCCCAATCCCTCCGGGGACAACCCAACACCAAGCGCAGGGCGCCATACTTGTTCCCCAAACAAGACGTAGGGTTCGCCACCTTGGCGGTCCGAACCTGTATAAATCTTGTGTCCCCTGTCCTTGCGCATACCTTCGAGTTCTCGGTCAACCGATCACGATCCTCACCGCACAATCTACTACCTCGGGTACCCCTTGGTAGGTTTGCCGGTCTAAAACACCGACAAGATGTTTATGATATTTATGAGAATTTCTTATATTATTTATCTATCTTATCTTACTCGTATCATGATGAGCTTGAAAGTTTCAAAAGCAGCATCTAAATAATACTTAGTAACAATAAGATGTGTGGGTTTTACATCTATACGTACTATAAAGAGTGAGAGAATTAAGACATTTGGTTGTCGTTTCGCAATGCTAAACGCCCTCCTTACCCAAACTTCTACCTGTTGTTAGTTCGATTTCCACACCGACCCGGCCCAAAGGCCGAGTCGGGCTCGACCCGTGCCAACCAATCCATGGTTGGTGCCCCCCCGTCGCACAGTGCTATATAAAGGAGGTGGGGGCCACGGCTCGTGGTACGAAGTTCACTGCGCCATCACAAACCCCACCTACAACCCTAACGACCGAGGGAGAACTAGAGCGGCGGGAAGCACCACCATCGCCGTTGTGGACGTCCTGCTTCATCACCCGTACACGGTGCCATCGTCCTCATCTACGCCGCTTCCCCAACGCCGCCCTCATCAAGCCGGCGCCATCCCTGCCACCTCTACGCCAAGCCGAGGAAGCCCCTGCTACCTCGACCGAAGAGATGGCCAACCCGTCGGCACCGTCTGCCTCCCTTGTTGATGGTCTGTGTTCACCTACTCTTCTTAGTTGTAGTTTGTCTCAGTTAATGTAGAGCTTTTGTCTCTGTGTAGTTGTAGTGCTGTAGATCTAGATCTAGTTCATGTCTTTTTATTAATTAAGTTTTGTACCAACTAGATCTACTGCTAGAGATCCGTGAGTTAATGCTAACAATGATATCAGAGCCAGGTTAGTATACTCGGACCTGTGGGTTATGTCTCGATGGCACCGTGTACGGGTGATGAAGCAGGACGTCCACGGCGGCGATGGTGGTGCTTCCAGCCGCTCTAGTGCTCCCTAGGTCGCTAGGGTTGTAGGTGGGGTTTGTGGCGGTGAACCTCGTACCACGAGTCGTGGCCCCCACCTCCTCTACATAGCACTGTACGACGGGGGGGCCACCAACTATGGATCCGTTGGGCACCCCCGACCAGGGCGCGAGGTCAAACCCGACTCGGCCTTTGGGCCGGGTCGGTGTGGAGATCGAACTAACACCCGCCAGACTCGTCGGTCCCACATCTTCTCCCACGCACGTCGTGCCCGTCAAACCTCCTAATCATGCGGGCTTGTGGCGGCTCCTTGATTTTGCTTTCCTTATTACGCTTTGCATTTGAATCCTGTCCATCTTGCGCCTTTTTTATTTTACTTTCCTTACTAATCACGCGGGCCTGCGTTTGAATGGTGAGGCTGTCATCACGCGACGATTCTTTCTTTGTTTTTCCTTTCCTCACTAAAGTTTTTCTTTCATATTCTTTCCTTTTATTTCCTCGTGTTTGGGTATAAATCCATAGCTAGGTCATATATCCATTCTCGTCGGCCAATTATAGATGTTTAGAAAGCATAATAGATCTCATGGTTATCGATTGACGGTCAAATGCTTATGATTTCTAATTAGAGTTTCTTAGGGTTTTTTATCTATCTTTTAGCTCGTCTCGTGAAAGTTTCAAAAGGAGTAATAAATAGTAATAATGAGATGTGTGGGTTGTACATAGTAAAGAAATAGAGTAAACTAAACCGTATAATCTTAAATATCCACTAAATAGAGTAAGATGCCTAAGGTACATACAGTCAAAAAAAAATACGTACAACAAAGGTCTATTTAGGGCGTGTTTGGGAGAGCTCCAGCTCCGCAAAACAGCTCCGGAGCTGCAGATCCGCGCAAATCCACTGTGGATATGAGATTTCGCAAAATGTTTGGTACAACTCCAAATTTCCTTCCATCTCTATGACATTTGGGATCCGCATGTCAGAAGCGTAATAAGAAAGATCCTTCTTCCTCCCACGGCGGCCAAGCAAGCGGGTGCGCGGCCGAGCAAGAGCTGCCGCGGGGCGGGCGCGCGACCCGGCCACCGGGCGGGCTCGCGACCTCGCCGCCGGCAAATGCCGACTCGCGGCCTTGCCACCGGCGCGAGGGCACGACCTCGCATCCGGCCGGCTCGCCGCCGGTGCGGGCGCGCGGCCTCGCCGCCGAGCGGCGCCGCCGCGGGGCGGGCTCGCGGCCTTGCCACCGGTGTGGCCGCACGGCCTCACGTCCGGCGGGCTCGCCACCGGTGCGAGCACGCGACCTCGCCGCCGCCGGCGGTGCCGCCGCGGGCGGGCTCGCGGCCTCACTACTGGCCCTCCAACGATCTCGCCTCGGCAACATCCGGTGCTTCAGCGGCGGCCGACACCTTCCCTCTATCGGCATCCGAGCCTCCCGCCCCTCTCCGCTCCACCGATTCGATGTCCCACGCCGACATCCATGGAGCTAGGCCTCGTTGTCAGTGTCGGAAGAGCAGGGCAGCCTGGGAGGCTAGCGCGGCGGTCGGATTGCTGCCCCATCGTCCTCCGTGCGGCAATGGCGGATCCTCCATCGGGATGTTCGAGGAGGCATGGGGGAGCTCGCATCTCTCCTCCCATGGCGCAAGAAGCGGCGGCGGAAGGCACAAGGTGCGGCGGACGGCGCAAGGCGAGCACGCGACCTCGTCGCAGGGCGGGCGCGGCCTCGCCACCTGGGTTGGGCGGGCGGCCATGGCGCAGGTGAGGAAGAGTCAAGCGGCACAGGGGAAAGAGCGAACGAAATAAAACGAACCGGTCAATTTCCACTAATCAGTGGCAATGGTGGCTAATTTCCACCAACTCCACAAAACTTGGAGTTGGTGGAGCACCACCTGAGGTACTCCACGAAATCCATGGATTTGAGACCTGCTCTACCCTTTTTTGGAGCAGATCCACAGTGGAGCTGTTGGAGCTGGTTGTGTTTGGCTGAAAAATTTTGGAGCGGAGTTGGTTTTTTGGATCTGGATGTGTGGAGCTCTGTCAAACACGCCCTTGATTCCAACAACCAATACCTAAATTGGAGATCCAAACTGGAGTTTGCCTGCTACACAGTAAACAAGTCTCGTACCCAAAAATCACGTTCTCCAACAGCCAATCCAAATCCAAAGGCCGCAGGTGGGGAGGCATGCTCAAGCGGGCCAGAGCTTTGCATAGCAATGAGAGAGGGGAGACTTTTTTTGCCTGAATGTTGGGGCAAGCAGGAAAAGTGTCTCATGCATTTGGGTCAACTGTTGGATGTCGTTTTTTAGATGCAAAACACTGTGCAGGACTTATTTGTGGGTTTGGGTAGCATTGTTGGGTCAGTCTTAGTTCGTTTAATTTGGCAATTTTTCACTATTTACCTGTCACATCCTCACTACTTGTCAACCAAACTAAAAATCCCCCGACAACTTTTCACTATTCATCGATCACATCCCACTATTCACCTATCCCATTATCTCTATATGCACGCGGACCAATGCAAATCTTTTCATATTCACCAAATTCAACTGAACTAAACACCTCCTGTCAACTTTTCACCATTCACCCATTACATCCTCACCACTTTTCACCAAACTAAACACAGTCTCGCCGGTAGAACCCAATAGGCCACCACTGCAACCACATCTAGTCAAGATCAACTTTGCCTAGTGGTGGATGTGGTCATTTAGCTTAGGAGGGGCTCCCTCTTATTCTCTTCCTTTCATCCCTTCTCTTCTTTTCCCTTTTTCCTAAAATTTACAGAGGAGTTTAAGGGGGCTTCATTTTCGGAGTCACAGTAGGGTAGAGGGGGGCTTGAGCCCCCACTGCGACAGTGTTCTCCTTCCTATGCAGTGTTCCTTCCTATGCTCAGGCATGGGCCCGCTACCTATGTTGTGGAGCATCGATTGAAGTGCGAGACGGTTGCTTTGCCAACATTTGCAGATTTTTCATCCTCATCATATGTGTGCCCCCATTTGGCCTTCTAATGCACTCGGTGATAACTCGTCGCCTGCTACCGGATCCTAGTGGGTATAGCATGAGATGTTCTTCAATTCACTCACTATGCAAGCATTGTTGTCGTTGTACATGCCTCCTTCATTAAGATAATCCAAGCCTTCAGTGTAGTGATTGAATGTAATGCCTCAACGATTTAAGTGTCATCAATAGCATATACCTCATGAAAAAAATCTGAATTGATGTTTGATGATTGGTTGTTTATAACTCAGTAGAATGTACTTTTGAGCAAAATAAGCCTTGTGCATTGGAAAGCGTAAAAGGGGTAATTTTTGACTTGTAGGTGTACTAGGTAATTGGTAGTATTGTCATAATGTTAGTAAAGGGGTACCTTTCCTTAGATTTTAGATGATTACTCTTGGGATGATCTAATTATGGGTTGTTTGTAGGCTTGATCCCGCATGACAAAAAAATATAAGGTGTTGTATGGTTGATTCAAAGTTGGGGTCTCTCATGTTCAATTAGTGAGCCACCTTTCATTCCATGTTGTTTACTTGAGCCTTGTCATGTCCATGCTTTAGCCTTTTGAAACTAGTTCATATGGCTGATCCAAGTTTATTTCTTAGTGATGGTTAGACCAAGGAGTCTAGTTAGATCATTTGTTTCAATTGGAGATCCATCTTGAGTCTTATTGCTCTAGCAAAGTCAATTGTCGAGGTCCAGTTGTGCTCGATTTTGTTGGAGCATGCTATGGAGAAGAGTTAAGTGTCCTCATATATTAATGCTAGAACATGTGCCACTTTAGCTCGTATTCTTCTTTCTTTTGGAAATTCAAAGGAGGAATGGTTCAAAAGACGGATTTGATGAAAGGGTTGCTTTGAACTCAATTGTAATAGGAGTTTACTTTATGCATTTATTTTCCCTACATGGGTTCTCACACATTTTGGTCTATACTCATGTTGACGGTGAAATTCCGTCAACCTAGCCATGAGTTTACCTTCGGTGTTGACATAAGTTATATACTTTATCCATTGGTACTAACCCCCTTGGTATATCAAGTTCATTCGTGCATGTCGGTTTTGGAGTTTAGTGTTTATGCAGGGTTTTGACGTTGAAAGCAAGACTTTCGGGATAATTTCATCAAGCACCTTGTACAAGACCTTGAAGCCCTGTACAAGTCATGCAATGAAGCAAACTTGACTCCAAGAAGCCCAGGGACCAAACCCGAGAAGATGACAAACTTCGATGACCTATCCAGAAAAGTGTCGAATCTTGCGGGACAAGGAGCTACGTCCAACTCGGAGAGAAACTGACGACAAGGGCCCACATGCAGAAGGGGGAAGGACCTAGAAGACTCGGGAACCGACGCCACGCGAAGGAGGCAGGCAACTGGGCTGGATGGGCCCAGGCCAGCCGGCCCGGCCCATTCTAGGGCCCAGTCGCCCCCCCCCCCCCCGACCTAGCCGCCATTCGGGCTATTTATAGCCCCGGGGTCAAGAGCCACGCATCGATCAATTCGTCATCGGGCGCCGAGGAGCAGAGAAGAGAGGGACACCATCCCGGAGAGGAGAGGGTCGAGCTAGTTGACTAGGGTCTCCCTAGCCAACGTGGGAACCTTGCAAGGAAGACCACGTCGGAGTTCCCGGAGCTGGAAGCAAGATCAAGATAGGATCCCGGTGGTGATCTTGTTCATATATCATTGTACTAGTTGATGTATCAAGTTGAATCTGATTCTTAGCGACTAAGTGTTTCTCCGAAGTCTTCGTTTTCGATCGGCTTTGCTTATTTTAGATTTATTCTTGAGATAGATCACATAGGGTGTTCTTGTAGCCGCGGTGGCTAGAGATGCACGCCTGATCTTCCGAAAGAACTCAACTTGTCCTCGGACTCGCCCTAGACTACCCACATGAATAGGAGTACGTTGTGACAGAACGGGGGCTCTGAAAGGCAGGCGTTTTCGGAGTCAGACGGGAAACCACGGTTTAAAGAGGCTTCTAATGAGATTTGATTTGCTACTTCTTCTTTCGCTTGGAACTTCACCAAAAGGCTCAACCTGATCTCTCTAGATCGGTTTATCTACCCCCTCTATCTTTGTTACTTCCGGTCTTTAGTAGATTAGATTCGTTCTTGTGTTGATTCTTGTGTTAGATTGCATTAGGGTTTTATCTATCGAAGATTGAAGTTACTTGGCATTATAGATCATCTTTTGCGTCACACATTTGTTCCACAGATTCGATACCTTGGGTTCACCACTCGAGGGAAGAAGGGTCCCTTGACTACAACGGGAGATTTGTCTGCTTGCAAGTCTAAACGAACTTTGATACAACTATTAACCGTCAACAAGCCCCTTTTTCTAGCGCCGTTGCCGGGGAACAAGTGATCAAGATTTGATCGTTTATTGTTTTTTTGTGATTTTCATTTTTCTTTTACTCTTTATTTTTGCATCTACTAACTTTGATCATCCTCAAAATAAATCTAATCTAGTTCGTCTAACCCTAGTTTTCTTAGATTTATGTTTACTTTTGTTTTTGCATATTTTGTTTATTGCTAACCCTAACAGGAGATGGACGGCTACCTCTCCAACAAACCCAATAATTTTGTGGATGATCCAGAAAAACTTTACAGGCTAAGGAGACGCGAAGCACATCAAGCTAAAAAGCTGGATTTTGTAGATTCAAAGTCGGAAGACAGAGGATCGAAGGAATCTCCAAAGCATTCACCACCTCAAAGTCCTCGGGAGAATCGACTTCCACCGATGGGTGAACAACCGCCGCAAGAACGCAAGATCGGGGAGCTATGCACCCCGAACATCATCAACCTACCAATCTTGAACCTTGAAGAGATCGGAAGGCCGTTCGGACCTCAACAATCCGCATGGTGCAACATTCACCCTTCACCGGTAAAGAGGATCCGAACCTTCACCTCCAAGCATTCAATCAACTATGTCAGACTTTCAACATGGATGGGGTGACTCAAGACCAAATGAGGGCAAGGATTTTTCCGTTCTCACTACTTGGGAAGGCTTTGCAATGGTTCCACTCTCAACCGGCGGAGATGGTGCAAAATTGGAATGCGTTGATGAAGGCTTTCATGAAGGAATATTACTCGCTGGGTAAAACTCAAAGCTTGCGTAATAAGATTGCCACTTTTGCTCAATATCCTAAGGAGACTATCTCAGAGGCATTCGAGCACTTCAACGAGTACACTCGGGTAGTTCCACATCACAAGTTCCCGAAGGAAGACCTCGTGCAAAGGTTCTATCAAGGACTCACCATGGCGTCAAGGACGATCATCGATACATCGGCAGGAGGGTCTATCATCGAGCTTACACCGACCGAAGCTTTCACTCTATTCAAGAAGGTCGCGGATAATGACACATGGGCATCATCCGAACGCCTACTTCCGGTTCAACCCACAGGGAACGTCAAAGGAGTCTTGCAAGTGGACAAGGAAAACATACTTGAAGGCAAGATCGATTCACTCATGAGGAGGTTAGAGAAGATAGAGATAGAAAAGAAAGAGGCTAAAGATTTGAAGGCTGCCGCAGCAAGATCCACATGCGAAGAATGCGGAGAGTATGGCCATGTCCACAAGGATTGTCCGGAGGAAGCCAAGGTGCTCGACTACATGGGGAAGGGAGAATTGCCGAACTTCCGCTACGGGCAAGGTAGACCTCAATTTAATGCAAGCTCATCCATTCCGAATTCGGTTCCGCTTCGTATACAATTGAAGGACTTCATGGACGAGCAAGCTAAGATCAACAAGGACACCGTCACCAAGTTCAAGGCCATAGACAAGGTGTTGGAGAACATCGATAGCAAAGTGCGGAGGTCGGAAGCTCCAACCATCAAGTGCTCAACATGATGAAGATGCTCGAGACGCAAGTTGTACAACTCGTGGGGCGCCTCACTAGTGATGAAGGGAAGCTTCCGGGACAACTTAAAGGTCCCGAATCGGCAAAGGCTATTCAAACACGTTCGGGAAAGGAGACCGAAGATCCGGAACGTTCCGCGGGAGCAAGGAAGCCTAAGCCATCCATCGGGATGGAGGAATTTGCTAAGGAGGAAGTTACGAGGATCGTCACCGAAGAGCCCGGGTTTAAGATGCCGGGAGAAGACACGAGGATACCACAACTCAAGCCACGCTACTTCCGAGGTAAACTTGATAATCACTTTGAGAAGTTTGTGGAGGTTGTGCGTAGACTTAGCATCAACATGCCGCTATTGGATGCCCTTCAAGTACCTACATATTCTCATTACTTTAAAGACATACTTGCAAATAAATATGAGATAGAAACACTCGGGGTAGATCATGTCAAGATGTTCGAGGAGTGTAGTGCCGCTATTGCTAATGGGCTAGAGAAGCAAAAGGACCCCGGATGCCCGACAATTCCATGTTCCGTTGGTTCATTCAAGTTCGAGAAGGCGTTATGCGACCTTGGAGCAAGTGTGAGCGTCATGCCAAGAGATGTGTTCGAGAAGCTACGCCTACCATTGGAGCCTACGGGTATGTGCTTGGAGTTGGGTGACAACTCCATTCGCTATCCCTTGGGCATCGCCGAAGATGTGCCCGTGAAGGTCGGACACCACTTCATCCCCGTCGACTTCGTGGTGCTCGAGATGGGAGAGAGGGAGAAGCCGCCGCTCATCCTTGGGAGGCCTTTCCTCAAGACCGTGGGATCTACTATCGATGTTGGCAAGGGGGAGATCATGTTCGACATTAACGGTGAAAGGAGTTCCTTCAAGTTTCGACCACGCCTCGAGGTATGCAATATGATTGAAGTTAAAAATGTTCCACCTCATCGTCGCATTGTTAAGGAAGAACCAAGGAAGAAGGAAGGGCTGAAGAAGAAGAAAGAGCCGAAGAAGAAGGACGTGAAGAAAGTCAAGGAAGATGTTGCATTTGTCAAGACAAAGGAAGAAAAGCCGCCTGTGAAGACCAAAAAAATGACTAAGCCAGAAGACAAGCCCGTGCCCAAGACGGTGCAGAAGTGGGTACCCAAGATTGCAATGCCTGCAGAGAGCGTTGATCCAAAGTAATCAAGTGAAGAAGTCTAGCCATGGACTATAAACGAAGCGCTAGGCGGGAGGCAACCCGTTTCGTCAAGTCAAGAATAAGCTACCGGGAGGACAACCCGATTCCAGGTTTTTCGAGTTTTTAATTCAGTTTTGAATTTTACTACGCAAATACATTAGACTTAGAAGTGGTTGAACAATATTAGAGACATAATTCTTGGTTGAATATTTTGCTTGATCATAAACCCTTTACATGAACCCTCCTATGTGTTTGTTTGCTTCTTTTCGAGAAACCACAACCAAATAAATTCAGAACCAAACTCAACCATTCATCCTCATTATGATGATGTGGTTGACTTGTTTTTCATGTTAAAAACACACGAGTAGAGCCACGACTTGTACCTAGGTGTTAATTAAATTTCAGCACGTGGTAGGACTCGTGTGAACCTAGAAACTAAACTTTTGGTTGGTTTAAAAATTTATATCCTTGGTTTCTCTAAGATTAGAATTTTTCTAAGCCTCATTAAATTTTATTACATTCAAAATCTCTCTCATTTATCCAAAATTAAAACCTAAACCTATGCCCCCTTGATCAAGCCGGGAAAAGTTTGCTCTCAACCAATGGAGGCAAACTATATCGGTGAGTCCGATATCAACGTAGTCGAAAAATATTTTCGACTTACATTTGTTTTTAATGGTTTAAAAACTTCTCTAAATTTATGCTTGAGCTTTACCATAGCTTTGAAAACATCTTTAATTTTCGAAATTAGAGGAGTGCTTAGCCTTAAACATACTTAGAGGGAGGCAATCTAGTTAAAGTTAATCATGCATGCACCATTGGATGCCCTTTCAACAACTTTCATCAAGACCACATGCAAAGGACAAGCATGGGTGGGCAGCAAGCATAACTTTGCAGGAAATTCATGGTGACATGTGAAGCAAGTGGAGCAAGGGAGCATGGACATGACTCAAAGCATGAAGCATCAAGTGGGAGGACCAATAATGCAAGAAAAGGAGTGGACGAGAGCGTTTGGGCTGTGCAACTCGTGGAGCACGCGGGCAAGGAAGTCATGGAGGAGAAATGATCGTGCTGGGAGAAAGAGCCGAGCCAGGGGGCCAGACCACCCTAGGCCGGTCGGCCCAGGCCGGCCGGCCTGCCCTACAAAAGGAGCCCCTCGGTTCCCATTTTCTGCAGGCAAGCATCCCTCTACTTCCTCTATTTGTGTGCTCAAGTTTTCGTGCCCAGAACCGTTGTAGACATAACCAACCTTCCCAAGCTTGATAGCTTAGACAATTCGCACCCTTAATCCACTCGAAGTCCACATTCCGAAATAATCTTTGAAGTACCTAGTTACCGGTTGTAACCCAGAATTTTAGTGGAGAGAAGAGTGATGCAATCATGTGGAAGAAAACCACAAGTCTCTTCACCAAGAAGGGGTAATTGTCGTCCAATCCATCTTCGACGACGTCTTCGAGGAGGCACTCGGTTTTCGAGTCTCCTCGGAGCATGGAGGAGGACACGGCACCGCCAAGGAGCAACGACACTCTCCTCCTCGGTGGCATGAGAGCAACAAGGAGCACGTCCATGAGGTTTACCGAACCTCAAGGGCGTACGGAGGAGCCGCCCGTCCCACCTCGTCGATCAAACCGTTCATCCGCGCCACCTCCATACACTCCACGGTACTCCACATATGGCTTCATCATATTGTCGGAGGAGGAGGAGAAGAAACTCTCTCGCCTTGAGAAGAGGCTTGTGGCAAACATCGATTTCGATGATCAAGCTCTCAACGCATTGGGTTTCGGCACAGACATATATTATATGTTGGGGCACCTTGGATGGGTGCAATTCTCCAACGGGGTGTCGGCAAACACCTACAAGGAGTTTGCCTTGGAAATCTTGATGACTATGGCACCTATCCTTGATGAGGGGGTGCAAAGTTTATCATTTCGATTGGAGGGAATCCAACAAGTGGTTCCCTACGAGTATATTAGGGAGCTACTTGCGTTCCAAAAGGGAGCTCCGGAGAAAGTTGACGTGCCGGATGGCATGTTAGATGGATTTTGGAATTTAATCTCCGGAGAAGCCCACCAACAACGCAATTCCATCCGCAACCCCATTATCCAAGTATTCCACTCTTGGATATGCAAGAGGATTATGGGGAGGATGAGGGAGACGAAGGTGACCGACACGAAGTTGAATTGGCTCTACTCGGCTTTAATTGCCAAGCAGCCAATAGACCCATCATACCTTATGATCAACCGATGGTGTCGTGAGGCAACATCGGGATCAAGAGATATTGGTTCGGGGTGCTACCTCTCTATGTTGGCCATCTCCTTAAGACCGGGGATTACAAGGAATCCTGAACATCTTTTACGTGGGACCCCTCTCGGATTTGAGTATTTGAAGCAAGGAAAATATATTAGTGGAGATGAGAGAGGAGGCTTTCATGTGGCCAAGGTGAACCTACCCCTTCCGGATCCAAGACTTAGGCTTTTCATTCAAGGGAAGGAAGATTGGTTGGAGGAGGGACTCCTTGTCCCGGCGAAGAAAAATAAAAGAGGAAGAATTGTAGAGGAGGGATCTTCCTCCGAGAAAGCGGGTGGTGCACAACCAAACTATGTGCCACCATTTGGAGGAATCCCTACTCCGCCAAATTATTACGGAGGGCCAACAATGCAAGCATGGGGGAGTGGTCCAGTGTTGACGGTGTAAAACCGTGCTCAAGTTCACCGCAAGCCTACAGGTGACTTGGTGCCTTTTTCACCAAGGAGGGTTCTCCCTAGATTTGTCAATCCAAGGATCGGAAGCAAACTACCAAGGTTCTCTATCTAACCTACTGGTCTAACCCTATGTGAAGTGTTGATTGCATAAAGATAACATACAAACACGAAGGGATGTATGGATCACATCCACCTAGCCATAAGGGTAAGCAAACCAAAGGTAAACCTAGCCTATCGTCTTCTTGTTGCCGTTATGGCCAATGTGATAAACCAATCTAAACCTATACTATGATAAGGATTACACTCGATATGGAGTAACCGATACGGAGTGGTCCGATGCACGTTCACTCGCCGCTTTCTCCCCTCTCGTACTGTCACTACGCAAGGATAATCATCACCGAGCAACAACCTTGGTCCGTGCACTACTACGGTGTGTCCGCAAGACAAGACTAATCACCATGATTCGATCTAGTCCTACTAAAGGCATATGGTAGCTACACATATGAATAAGTATAACTCGTAGTAGATCAAAGTATGACAAGATATAGTTACATCACCAAATGTTGAAGGTACAAACGACTTGACGAATTCAAGTCACGGCTCCGGAACTCCACCATGGCTTTACCACACAGGGCCAACCATGGCGGCTAGGGCATGGCCTAAGCCATCTCCTAGGCAACTCGAGGACTCGCGGCGGCCGTCGGCTTCCTCCCGGTGCTTCTCCTTCGTCTCGGTGGCTCTCTGATGAATGGATGGATGTGGTGGCCGGCGGAGGCAGAGACAATTTATAGACAAGCACCTAGGGCAAAAGGGGGGTGTGAACCGGGCCCGGAGTGGGCTGGGTCGGTCGGCCCAGGCTGGCCAGCCCAGGCCCAATTCGGCCCGGTTCGGCCCCGGTTTCCTCCCCGATTGCTTCTCGCGTGATCCCTTATTTGTGTGCACTTGCATGTGGGCCTTTGACATCGTTTCCTTCACGGTTAAGGCTTCCTTGCTATGCAAGCTTCGCTGTTTTCTGGTTGAGTCCCTGAAGACTTGCATGTTGACGATTCGGTCCTCGGGTCATTTGGAGTCATGTTCATGATGTGTCTTGACTTGTGCCGGGCTTCATGATCGTCTCTTGAAGTGCTTGATGAACTTATCTCGAAAGTCTCCCTTTAAGCGCTAGTTTCCTACGTAAACAACAAACTCCAAAATCGACATGCGAGAGTGAACTTGATACCTCCGGGGGGTAGTACCATTGGTTAGAATATCAAATACGTGCAAATGTTGACGGTAAACTTATAGCTAGGTGTACCAAAATCGACCGTCAACATACCCCCATGCTTAAACCTTGCTCGTCCTCGAGCAAGTCCAGGATCTTTGCTTAATTTGGAAATCAGCGTTGCCCTTCAATGTCTTCCCTGCACTTAGTTATACACAACAAGACATATTGCTCTCTCAAGTATTTAGCATTTAAGGTTCAAGTTTTGACCGGCTACTTCATTATGGAAGATAGACTATCATTAAAGAACATGCCACAATAAAATAAAACAAGTGCTCTCGAACTTAAGCAAACTTCAAACCTTAACCTTGTTGCGTCGTGAAGAGTTTTCAAAATGTTGCACATCTAACATAAGTGAGGTTCTCTTTGCAAAAGCTCAAGGAAACACTCATCTCGTCAAGTCACTCAAGCCTACACTAGATTATTCTCAACCTATTCTACTCATATATTGAAGTGGAAAGCTTATGTGGAGCTTGGTAGGTAAAAACAATCCTAGCAAAACATTATACTTGAAATATTGTCAAACTAAGAGAGAGATCTATTGGAATTACCGAGACTAGTCAAAAAGGCCATGGAAAATAAATGTTGGAAAGGGAGAGAGATGGAACACACACATTTAGAAAGGTGGACATGTGCAAGTGGCAAATGGGTGATCCCGAGACACGGATGAAGTTCTCGTTATCGGATTGCACATGGTTGGAAAAGTTTGAGTATGGACTTGTCTTTAAAGCTCTCTAAGATTTAAATGAAGCTAAAAAGAACCAAGGAGCATTTTTATTTTTCTCTTTTTTTTTGTTTTTTTCTTACTTCTTCATTTATTTCTTCTTTCTTTCCTTCATTGTTTTCTTCTTTTTTTCCTTTTTTTATTTTTTTATTCATCATTTTTATGCTCCTCTGAACTTTTTTAAGCAACATAGTACTTGCTATAGCAGTCCTCCCCCATGCTTAAATGATTGCTTGTCCTCGAGCATAGAAGTGAGGGGGCCTATGGCTGCTAAAGAAGTACAAAATCTTGTATTCCTTTATAAATCTTTTGAAATCTTCAAGGGCATCCTCCATGTTGAAACTCGCATAATCACTGATGAGTCCCTCCATATGTTATATGTCTTGAAATCTTGCCAGAAAATCTTCAGAAAATTCATTGAAAGATCATCCATACTCAATTTGGTTGTGGTCAAGGAGGTAATCACAAAAGGATGTTTTGGGTTTAGGGTGGATGCCCAGCGAAGATTGTGAAATTTCCAATGTAGAAACTCATAATGCATGGACAAGAATGGCTAGAATGAAAAAGATACGCAAAGGAATGACCAGCTTCTTAGTCTCGTACCACAGAAATCAATCCTAATCCAACTCATCAAGATATAAGTTTGCAAACTAAAGGTTATATCATTAAAGTACTTATATGTGTATAGGCTTTGGTAGGTGGAGCCTTGCAAGAGATTCACAAATGTAGATAGCATAATAATTTTAAATAAAACAAGTACAAGGCATAGGTCATCGGTAAACTTAAATCAAAGAGCAACATAAAGTATGTGGGTCTAAAGATTAATCATTTAACCTCCACAAATGAAAGAGCCGGTATTTAATCAATTTAAGTTCTATTTAATAGAGAGCAAATAGTCATGTTATATAAAACATCATGCAAGCAAAACAAGGCGGCAACTTTCATCATTTTTCCATAATCAAGATATACAAATAATATCATCGTGGTAAGCTCAAAAGAGATGGTGATTTATTTATTGAAAAGTAAAAACTAACTAACCTAGGTTGTCCTCCTAGTAGCCATGTTATTGATAGAGAGATAAATACAAAGGTTGTCTATGGTTGAAAGCATATATGTGCAAGCATTTAAAAAGCGATGAACAAAGATAAAGTTAAGGGCGAGTTATCGTCCTTTTCGATGCTCGTAATGAAGTGCAGCGATGCCTCCCCCATGCTTAAGCATTGTGCTTAGCATGGAAAAAGAATGATGAGCTTCTTGTGTTGAAGGTGATCCTTGTACTCCATGTGACCTTTCTCTTTCGTCCTTCAAATCCTCCCCCATGCTTAGCATGTTGCTAAGTGTGGAATAACTTGAATTGCTTGTAATTCGCCATGTGTTTGAGAATCGTCTTCACTTCCTTGCCTTTGTTGCTTATTTTTCCCTGAACTTTTTTTTGTCATCATCAAGCCATGGTTCCAATCCTTCGTCATATCGTCATCACCGACTTCAATGCCGTCCTTTGTCGCTGCCTCATCTTCCCCAGTTTTTATTTTTCCTCCAGAACATAAAATGTACTGAAACACCCCTCCATGTTGAAGTTTATGAAATTATCTTTCCAACGAGCCATCATATGCATGAAACGGGTTCCGAACAAGAGAGTTGTGCCAATTTTACTCCGGCGATGCAATCTGTCCAAGGCTGATTTCAGACTGCGCAGCGCTCAATGGTTTTGCCATATCTCATTGTACGGGTCTTCAAAATTGATGATTCTTGATGAGTTGGAAACAAGTTTTGAAGGAGCTTCTGAAAATTAAATTTTCTTCCATCGTACATCTCTGAACATGTGCTCAAATCTTGATGGAAACAGCAACTTCCCTCTCAAGCCTTGTAGATGACTAACGATCTTGATTGCAATTGGTCAAGAACTCATGGGAACACTTCTCCATGCCTACAAAACAAATCTAATCCACATTCTACCCCCGGGGTGATGGTCGGGAGTAGAAACAATTGCTAACAAACCAAATGCATCCCTAAGACCTTAACTTGTGGCAAAGCTTACCTAGCAAGAAGAAAAGAAGAATCTAATGGGTGTATGTGCGTATAGGTGAAAATGCAAATGAAAGGAAGGGATATAAACAGTTACAATGTTTGCACCAAGTTCTAAACACCATGTTTACAACTAGATTGCTTTATTTCTATATAACCATAAAGATTTAACCAAGGTTTAAACACCATGTTCATTTCAAGGTTAATAACTCTTTATGCCGCAAGAAAGTTAAAGCGCATTGCAAAGCTTATAAACCAACCTATGCAATATAAATTAACAAGGCTTTAAAAACTCAAATGATGATTGTACGCAATCAAGTCTAAACACCACGTTTACACAAGATTGCAAAAGAAAATGCCTCGCGCACGAAGCACCATTATGGAAATAAAGCATTCATCAAAAAGTTTTGCGAAGAAGCCAAGCTAACCTATGCATGATAGAACAAAGGGGGTTCATGCAAAATGCAAATGCAAAGGAGTTAGTAAAAAGGGCAGCAATGTTTGAAAAAGCTTTCAATGTCATTCTTCAATAATGACAAGCAAGTCACTTTATGAGAGGTAGAGTCTTGTCAACACCTTTTATCAAAAGACCTAATCAAATGTGCTAACAAGGTTTTAAGGTAAGGCTTATGGGTATCCTATATTTTTGGCTTAAGACAAGAATTTTGAAAAGATAAGTCGGGTGAAGAAATTCTATCTAAGGTGGTTTTGAAAAAAGAAGAAAAGCGAGGGCTAGATTTTCGGATGAAAAACAAACCTGTGGTTTTAGGATTACTAAAGGTATGAGGGGTTTTTTCTAAGGGTTTAGGATGAGGCTAGTCAAAACTTTAATTAGAAAGGGATAGAGATATATACTTTGTCGACTTGACATAAGTCGATCCCTCCCTTTGTTGGCCTAGGTTCTAGGTGTGCTTTGATAGAAAGGTTTAGGTAAAGATGAGATTTTTTTAAGGGTTATAAAAGATGAGATGCAACATGCAACATAATGCAAAGGTGGAGAACAAAGTGGAATGAAGTAAAACATGATTATGAATGAACAAAATGATATGACATGATATGGTGGTGATCTAAACCAAAAGCAAAAGTTAGCCTAAGTTAACTAGCCACAAGTTTAGTATCAAAAGGGATCATGCTTCATATTTCTCTCTAAAGACACAAAAAAGACTCTAAACACTAATAAGCACACACAAAAAAAGGGTCAACAAGTTTCCCAAAATTCAAGTAGCAAAGTACTCACTCAATGTGTGTGTGTCTATATATATATATATATATATATATATATATATAAGCATACAACATGTGGTTGTGACATTTATCAGAGCAATGGTATGATGTTACTTGAAGTTTTCAAATAAAGAACACAATGTAGACTTGTCATAGTTTATATAGATATATAAAAAGACCGGGTTGCCTCCCACAAAGCGCTTCATTTAAATTCATAGAGCTCGACTTTCTCACTTACCTTTTTATTGTCGTGAAGCCATGGTTACTTGTGCGAGAATCCAAAGTAGCCATGCAGCTTGATGTTGCCATTAGGAAATCCGTCGTGGTTCGCTTCCAACATCATCATGTGTTGAGTGGTGCCTCTTGTGTCTTCATTCATCCCTGCTCTGGAGGGTTTGTTTTAGTCCTTAGCTTCTAAATTTCATCATGTACGTGTTGTGGAACCGTTGCCCCATCTTCTATTTATTATCATTGTGTCCATCTCCTCTATCTTGTCATCATCGCCTTGTTTCTGCCTCTTCTTTGTGGATTTACCCCTGAATCCAGAACAAAACATATACCAAAATATAGTTCTATTGAAAAATTTATAAAATTACCTTTCCAACGGGTACTCATTCGCCTTAATCGGAGTTCGAATGAGGGAGCTATGGCTGTTTCACTTCACCACTGCTTGCTGTCCAGAATTTCAGCATGTGCAACCATCGGTGATTCGGCCATATCCGCTTGTAGGAACCTCCGATTGCCTTGCCG
Organism: Cenchrus americanus; assembly: GCA_947561735.1. Classification (NCBI taxonomy): domain Eukaryota; kingdom Viridiplantae; phylum Streptophyta; class Magnoliopsida; order Poales; family Poaceae; genus Cenchrus; species Cenchrus americanus. The sequence goes on from OX387242.1 coordinate 200,192,635, forward strand.
CTTGATTCGTTGGAGCGTAGACTTCATGCAGCTTCTGAAAATCCAAATATATCTAATTGTTTTCTGCTGAGGCTCATGCAAACATCACAATGACATCATTATCCTTTCGTCCATCGATCCGGAGATGTACGTGTGGTCTTCATCTTGAAGTCTTTTAGGGCACCATGTCACGCATCCTTCTCCATCGTGCTTGACATGGTCGTTTCCGAAACCTATAGCTTGGACAAAAAATACTCCAAAAGACATTAGTCTAAAAACTTAATCGACACATAGGCATACCTTGTTCATCTTCGTTTGCTTCGAATGTTGCAAACTTTTCTCGATCGCTTTGTGTCTAGTTTTCCACCTACTTTCAAGGACACAAACAAGAAAGCAAGCGTATATGCAATGATAAAAAATAGGGTTAGTTAAAAGAAAGATAGATCGCCCTAAGGTTCGAGTTGCCGATCTCCGGCAACGGCGCCAGAAAAAGGGGCTTGTTGACGGTGTAAAACCGTGCTCAAGTTCACCGCAAGCCTACAGGTGACTTGGTGCCTTTTTCACCAAGGAGGGTTCTCCCTAGATTTGTCAATCCAAGGATCGGAAGCAAACTACCAAGGTTCTCTATCTAACCTACCGGTCTAACCCTATGTGAAGTGTTGATTGCATAAAGATAATATACAAACACGAAGGGATGTATGGATCACATCCACCTAGCCATAAGGGTAAGCAAACCAAAGGTAAACCTAGCCTATCGTCTTCTTGTTGTCGTTTCGGCCAATGTGATAAACAATCTAAACCTATACTATGATAAGGATTACACTCGATATGGAGTAACCGATACGGAGTGGTCCGATGCACGTTCACTCGCCGCTTTCTCCCCTCTCGTACTGTCACTACGCGAGGATAATCATCACCGAGCAACAACCTTGGTCCGTGCACTTCTACGGTGTGTCCACAACCTTGATTCGATCTAGTCCTACTAAAGGCATATGGTAGCTACACATATGAATAAGTATAACTCGTAGTAGATCAAAGTATGACAAGATATAGTTACATCACCGAATGTTGAAGGTACAAATGACTTGACGAATTCAAGTCGCGGCTCCGGAACTCCACCATGGCTTTACCACGCAGGGCCAACCATGGCGGCTAGGGCATGGCCTAAGCCATCTCCTAGGCAACTCGAGGACTCGCGGCGGTCGTCGGCTTCCTCCCGGTGCTTCTCCTTCGTCTCGGCGGCTCTCTGATGAATGGATGGATGTGGTGGCCGACGGAGGCAGAGACAATTTATAGACAAGCACCTAGGGCAAAAGGGAGGCGCAAACTGGGCCCGGAGTGGGCTGGGTCGGTCGGCCCAGGCTGGCCGGCCCAGGCCCAATTCGGCCTGGTTCGGCCCCGGTTTCCTCCCCGGTTGCTTCTCGCGTGATCCCTTATTTGTGTGCACTTGCATGTGGGCCTTTGACGTCGTTTCCTTCATGGTTAAGGCTTCCTTGCTATGCAAGCTTCATTGTTTTCTTGTTGAGTCCCTGAAGACTTGCATGTTGACGATTCGGTCCTCGGGTCATTTGGAGTCATGTTCATGATGTGTCTTGACTTGTGCCGGGCTTCATGATCGTCTCTTGAAGTGCTTGATGAACTTATCTCGAAAGTCTCCCTTTAAGCGCTAGTTTCCTACGTAAACAACAAACTCCAAAATCGACATGCGAGAGTGAACTTGATACCTCCGGGGGGTAGTACCATTGGTTAGAATATCAAATACGTGCAAATGTTGACGGTAAACTTATAGCTAGGTGTACCAAAATCGACCGTCAACATACCCCCATGCTTAAACCTTGCTCGTCCTCGAGCAAGTCCAGGATCTTTGCTTAATTTGGAAATCAGTGTTGCCCTTCAATGTCTTCCCTGCACTTAGTTATAGCTAGGTGTACCAAAATCGACCGTCAACATCCAGTCACACCCCCACAAAATTATGTGGTGCCTAACGTAACCTTTGTGGAGCCCTACACACAATACCCCCAACCATAACAAAGCATGGCCATAATTGGAGGGTGCGCTGCGAGAAATATGCAAAACGTCGCAGCCATCCAAACCAACGCATCTCAACTTGGTCAAGGCAATGCAAATATTGCCTATGAGCTTGGGCGTCTTCACCTAGTACCGCTGGAACAATTCGTTGGAGGGGATGTCCAAACCTACTATGAGCAAGGGTACAACTACCAAGATCATCAATACCAACCACCGGCGGAGGATTAAGAAGGAGGAGCTTTAGTTTTCTTTTCTTTTTCCTTTTTATGTAATTTTCAGGTTGTGTTTGCTTGTGTTTGCATAGTATCTTTCAGTTTTTATTTAAATTTCAGCAAGTGTGTTAGTTTATTTTCAGCATGTACTTCAACTAGTCTTCATCATTAATAAAGACACCACCTTGTTTATACCTTTGAAAAAGTTATGAAATTTGTGTCATGATGATTTATGATTATAATTGCCGCTTTGTTTATCTTTGTAATTGATTTATGCATGTTAAAGCTAGTTCTCTCTTAAAATACAGATCTGAATTTATCTAAATGCTAGCTTAATCTTTAGCGGAGGTTATGATTAAAATAAAGACCCATAGTGTTTTATGTGCTCTCGAGTTGTAGATATATTAAAGATGGTTTTTATTCCTAAAAAGTAATGCTAATCTTGTCATGAATATCACTTGTGTGTTGCTTTGCCTATCCAAAGCCTTATATATATTTGAGTGCATAAACCTTAGTGTACAAGATTTATTTTTGAGTGAGTTATTGCAGGCCATGATTTCTCTGGCCCAAGACTAAGAAGCTGGTCATTCCGTTTTTGCGTATCTATCTTATTGCTAGCTTTTATCCGTGCATTGTGTATCCCCACATTGGAGATCTCACAAACCTCGCCGGATATCCACCCTTAAAACCAAATATCATTTTTTGTGATTACCTCCTTGACCACAACCTATCGTTGAGGATGGATCATCAATTCAAGGAAGATTGCAAGACGGTGCCAACATTGAAGAATTCAAGTATTTCTCCAAAGGAAAAGTATTCGGGTACCTACCTTATCTCTGTCACCTCTTTGCTCGAGGACGAGAAAACGTCTAAGCATGGGAGAGGAGTAGGTACAATGCAATTTTAGAGTTCAAATGGGAGCAAATAAAAAATTTTGATGAGAAAGAAAAAAGAAAAAAATGAGAAAGAAAAAGAATATGTATATAAATATGAGAAAAAGAGAAAAATATGAGTTGTGTAAAAATAAAAGAAAGTGAACTCCCCGGTTCTCTAAAGTGCATCAGGAATTCCAAGGCTTCAAGATTAAAAGATCCATACTCATTTTCCAACCATGTGCAATCCGATAATGAGGACTTCCTTTGTGCCTCGGGATCACTCTTTGCCATTTGCATATGCCCACCTATCTCAAAGTGTGTGTATTTTTCTCTTTCCCCTCCTTGATATAACATTATTTTCCAATGACCTTTTTGACGAGTCTCGGTAAGACCATGAGAAGCTTGTCTTGTTTTGACAACATCTCATTTATAATATCTTGGTAGGACTAAAACTTTCCCAAAAAGCTCCATATAAAGCCTGCCATATATATATATATATATATACATATATATATATACATATATATATATATATGTTATGAGAGGGAAAGGGGTAGAATAAATAGGCTTGAGAGACAAAGTGAGATGAGAGTTCATGAGCAATATGCAAGATGGTTCAAATTTGTGAACTTGGTTTAGCTCTTTTTAATCTCGTTCTTTATTTCAAAATTTCTGAGATCTATTTAAACTTTGGAGCATGTTAATACTTGTAGGATAAGCTTAATTAGAATCTACCCTCCGTAGAGATGAAGGCTAGTACATCATGGAACTTTAACGAATTAAAATTTTGAGAGCATTATGTTTTCTCATGTATGATCAAGTGCAAGGTTTAAACAATGAAGGGCGATGATGATATCCATCGAAGGCTTACTCAAGGACGAGCAAGGTTTAAGCATGGGGGAGATGTTGATAGTGAAATTCCGTCAACCTAGCCATGAGTTTACCTTCGGTGTTGACATAAGTTTTATACTTTATCCATTGGTACTAACCCCCTTGGTATATCAAGTTCATTCGTGCATGTCGGTTTTGGAGTTTAGTGTTTATGCAGGGTTTTGACGTTGAAAGCAAGACTTTCGAGATAAGTTCATCAAGCACCTTGTGACAAGACCTTGAAGCCTCGTACAAATCATGCAATGAAGCAAACTTAACTCCAAGAAGCCCAGGGACCAAACCCGAGAAGATGACAAACTCCGAGGACCTATCCAGAAAAGTGTCGAACCTTGCGGGACAAGGAGCTACGTCCAACTCGGAGAGAAATTGACGACAAGGGCCCACATGCAGAAGGGGGAAGGATCTAGAAGACTCGGGAATCAACGCCATGCGAAGGAGGCGGTGCAACGGGCGGGGCGGGGTGGGCCCGGGCCGGCCGCCCATTCCGGGGGCCCGGTCGCCCCCCCCCCCCCCCCCCCCCCCCCCCTTGACATAGCCGCCATTCGGGCTATTTATAGCCCCGGGGTCAAGAGCCACGCATCGATCAATTTGTCATCGGCCACCGAGGAGCAGAGAAGAGAGGGACACCATCCCGGAGAGGAGAGGGTCGAACTAGTTGACTAGGGTCTCCCTAGCCGACGTGGGAACCTTGCAAGGACGACCACGTCGGAGTTCCTGGAGCTAGAAGCAAGATCAAGGTAGGATCCCTGTGGTGATCTTGTTCATTATCATTGTACTAGTTGATGTATCAAGTTGAATCCGATTGTTAGCGACTAAGTGTTTCTCCGAAGTCTTCGTTTTCGATCGGCTTTGCTTATTTTAGATCTATTCTCTAGATAGATCACATAGGGTGTTCTTGTAGCCGCGGTGGCTAGAGGTGCACGCCTGATCTTCCGAAAGAACTCGACTGGTCCTCGGACTCGCCCTAGACTACTCGCATGAATAGGAGTACGTTGTGACAGAACAGGGGCTCTGAAAGGCGGGCGTTTTCGGAGTCGGACGGGAAACCACGGTTTAAAGAGGCTTCTAATGAGATTTGATTTGCTACTTCTTCTTTCGCTTGGAACTTCAACAAAAGGCTCAACCCGATCTCTCTAGATCAGTTTATCTACCCCCTCTATCTTTGTTACCTCCGGTCTTTAGTAGATTAGATTCGTTCTTGTGTTGATTCTTGTGTTAGATTGCATTAGGGTTTTATCTATCGAAGATTGAAGTTACTTGGCATTACTAGATCATCTTTTGCGTCACACATTTGTTCCACAGATTCGATACCTTGGGTTCACCACTCAAGGGAAGAAGGGTCCCTTGACTACGACGGGAGATTTGTCCGCTTGCAAGTCTAAACGAACTTTGATACAACTATTAACCGTCAACAACTCATGACCAAATAAAAAGGGAAGAAAATGAAGATTCAACAGAGAGAGGATGGGAACAAGGAAATGGACTCATTGCTCTCTCATCCACAAGGTGACGAGGCGAAGCGCAGATCGAGTCCACATAGGTGGAACGCCGTTGCCACCGCCGTTTGGGCTCCCACCTCCCTCCCTACAGCCACGTCGCTACCAGAGCCACCCGCTTGATGTGCGAGGGGTGGCAAGGACGGTGGCGGCACGTCAATCTCGCACCCTTTCTCTTGTTTTTCTGCTCAAATCTGAAAACCTAGGTCGTTGTGTTTGTCTGTGGTCGCCGGTGCGACCACCTGCCCACCAAATTTGTTTTTCCCGCGCCCGGATTTGCTCCGTCTGTGGCGCTGGGAGCCTCTCCTGTCGCAAATGGCAGCCTCACTGTCAGTCGTCGGCCATCTCGCCGCATCACTGTCATCATCACCACAACCTCCTTTTTTGATGAGGACATCTCCAATGATGTTGAGTCACCACCCATTGATGGAGAGTATGACTCTCATTATAGTGAACAAGAAAACAATGTCTACAAGGGACCAATGACTAGAGCAAGAATGAGACACTTGCAACATGAGGTGAACTCGCTCCTTATTGACTATGAACATGCGTTTACTAAAACTTATTTACTACCTAAGAGTGGTGCATTACTTGTGCTCTGGTTTGAAGAAGATGCAATGCAAGTATAGGCCACCCAGCATCCAACTAAAGATAACTTGAAGATGGTGAGTTGCTGTTCCAGATTCAAACTTTCAAGTTCGTGATGAATTATGTATTAGCCCAAGAAGTTTCACCTTGAGTACCTATACCATTAGAAGCGTCTTGAAGTCTATTTTCCAATGCACCTGACGGATCGTGATTTGAAGTTATGTATAAAATGTTATGGCTGTTTTAGTGAAGACTTCTCTGGATGTCCAGTTCCTCCTGGTTTGAACTGATCGAGTCTAGACCCTCCTGGTTCGAACTGGATGAGGCGTATTTTGTTCCAGAGACTAGTTATCTTGTACTGGTCCTTGTTGAAAGGCCTTCAACTCAACTAGGAGGGATGGTCCTACGATGAGAAGATCGGGCAAGCCCCCCATCATTTTTCATCGTTGGCTCTGCCTTGCCTCGCCTTTCCCCTTCTCCTCATGGTGCACGGGCAAAGCTCAATATAGGTAGGCCTGGGGGTGCCACCGGAGATTGGACCGGTCCAGGGGTGCCGTCAGGGCCGGGGTTGGGCGGGGGGCGTCGGGGCTGCCTCGGGTGTGGCCGGATCCGCGCTCCCTGCCACTGGATCTGCACGGTGGTGTCCTGGTACAGTGCCTGCTGTGCTCCAGGGGTACCGCACCCTCTCCCGACATGGGTGAGGCCATCGCGGTTTCAAGGGTCTGCTACAAGCTGCAGCTCCCACCATCGTCGTCTTCTGGAGGCTCCAAGGCGTCGGACGTACTTGTGCCTCCTACCCGATGGTCGTGGTGCCTCTACGGAGGCAGCTCCGAGCTGCAGCCCCTCCCCCTCCAGCGAGGTGGGGGTCGAAGCTACACCAGTGGCTTCAAAGGCCTTTCCTTTCAGTTGAGTCGTCACTGTTGGAGGTCGTTGGGTCGTTCGTCGAGGGCAGCCCAGTGTCCTTTGTTGTCTCCATTGGCCTACCTTGCCATCACTGAGGTGGTTGTTGGATCTTGGTTGTGACCTGGGAGATCTTTCCTCTCTAGTTATCTTCTTCGCAGGCAGATTGGGAGGATGGGTCTTCGTCCTTCTCCTGATCTCTCGGGTTGTCACTCATCTTCAGAGAATTGGCGTAGTGGGGCGATGTTGGTTTGGTCGGTCATGTGGAGTGGGGATGTGGGAGAGCTTCAGCTCCTTCCCTCCCCTGGTAGTTGTGGTCGCTCTCTTGGCTACCTTTTGTGCTTGTAGAGGCTTACCTTCGTCACCATCAAGAGTTGCTATCTTTCCTTCGATTGGCCCCTTCTAGGCTTTGGCGGTCGACTGCGTGAAGTTGGTTCTGGAGGCCTGCGAAAGTATGGTCTGGTGTCTTCGGGCTGACAACGGGTGCGTTTTCGGAACATATCCTCGCTGGAGGTGTTGTTTGTCTCTATCCATTTGTGCTGCTAGGTGAAAGCTTGGTCTGCGTCTTCGTCAGCAGACGGATGATGGCGGCGTTGGCGTCATTTCCCTCTTTGGAGGAATCATCTTGCATGTCCTTCTCACTCATCTTTCGTTGGCACCTAGTTGTAAGTTTGTCGGTGATGTGCTTGCGCTCTTGATGTTTTCCTTCGTGCGGGTTTTAGGTATTGCCAGTAGTGTGTTTCCTTTTGTTGGTGTTCCGTCGTCGTTGTTGTTTACCTTTGGTAGTTGTGGTTGTTCCTTGTAACTACGCGTCTTAGAAGTTCTCCTAAGGTCGCTTATCTGTATTTCTCCTCTTCTTAATGAAAAGTATGATATGCACGTCTTAAAAAGAAAGTAATTTCGGCCTTTTTATGCTAGTGTTTGGCATGGAATATCAGTCTTGGTGTGTTTGAGTTTCTCTATCCCTATGACATTAACTCATCTTAGGAATAAGGGTGCTCAGTAAAAAGTTTTGGAGTAATCATGAAATGCTTCAAAGAGTTAAAATTTTTAAAATTGTATTGGAAAATTGAAACTAATTAAATGCAAACCCACCAACAGCCTCTGTTCACCGCCAAGCTTCCCAGATCCCAGTGGCTTCCTATCTCAATCAGCGGCTTTTCAAATATCGTCTTCTCCGCCTCCTTGACGTTCATGCTGATTTTGGTCGCCCTCCTATCTCAACCTTCCACTGCATCCCAGACCCATCAGATTTGTGGTAAACTAGTTATGTTCTGAACGTGTGGTTGTGTGCTGGTGGTGTGCTCTCAGATGAAACTTTTCAACATCTCAAGAAATATCTATGAGGTTCAGATTAATACGATGGGTCCACCTCCCACCACCTCGCTCCCTCGCTCCCATGGCGACAGCCACGACGACTCCCCAGCCAGCCACCTAACTCCCCCTCGATCTGCCTGCTCCCCTACCCAAACCACGCAGCCAACACAAAATCCGGCCACGCCCCTCGACGACCTACTCGTCCATCAGTTCTTCTCCACGAGGTGACCCTGCAGGGGTGGAGAACGAAGCCGCCCAAGCGGCTGTTCGTCAGGATGCGGCCACCGAGACAATGGCACCGAACGAGGCGCATGTTCCCCAGAATAGTGGTACAGTGGATATCCTTCTTCCTAGTCTTGTAGAGGAGCTGCAGGTGCAAGCTGGAATCATGTCATCAATAGCGCACTTGGGGCTCGAGAGCGCCCTCCCCACTACTGAAGAAGACCCCTGACCTGCGACCTCATTCAACGCCTCTACAACTAGGATATCTGGCGAGATCCGTGTTAGAGTGGCGCAGCGGAATCCAGCCCGGCCGGCTATACCCACGAGCCAGCGCCCAACCAGGCCTTTGGTCCACCGGAGCCCACAACAACAGGTCCTGGGCCTAACTCAACCCAAAGACTAGCCTGATGGGTGAGAACTACCCCCACCTTTATGTTGTGCTCCCCCACCATCAATTTCCGATGTGGGACTAAACCCAACAATCTCCCCCGTCACACATTGGGCCCAACTCTTCCATCACAACCATCCGTGTGATCTCCCGAAGACGTTATCCAGGCCCCGAGTCCAACTCTCCAGTCACAACCATCGTGTGACCCTCTGGAGATGTTCACGGGCTCCCCCGTCACCATGTGATCCGGAGATGTTTTCCTAGGTTTTTCCGACCTTCGGCTCTGATACCACTTGTTAGAGTGGCGCAGCGGAATCCGGCCCGGCCCGCTTTACCCACGAGTCGGTGCCTCTTCAGGCCTTAGGTCCACCGGAGCCCACAACAACAGGTCATGGGCCTAACTCAACCCAAAAGACTAGCCTGGACTAGCCTGATGGGTGAGGACTGCCCCCACCTATATGTTGCGCTTCCCCACCATCAATTTCCTGGGTTTAGTCCCACATCAGAAATTGATGGTGGGGGAGCACAACATAAAGGTGGGGGTAGTTCTCACCCATCAGGCTAGTCTTTGGGTTGAGTTAGGCCCAGGTTCTGTTGTTGTGGGCTCCGGTGGACCTAAGGCCTGGTTGGGCGCTGGCTCGTGGGTATAGCCGGCTGGCTGGATTCTGCTGCACCACTCTGACAAGTGGTATCAGAGCTGATGGTCGAAAAAACTTGGGTAAACATCTCCGGGTCACATGGTGACGGGGGAGCCTGTGAACGTCTCTGGAGGGTCACACGGATGGTTGGGGCCTGGATAACGTCTTCGGGAGATCACACGGTTGGTTGTGATGGAAGAGTTGGGTCCAATGTGTGACGTGGGAGATTGTTGGGTTTAGTCCCACATCGGAAATTGATGGTGGGGGAGCACAACATAAAGGTGGGGGCAGTCCTCACCCATCAGGCTAGTCTTTTGGGTTGAGTTAGACCCAGGGCCTGTTGTTGTGGGCTCCAGTGGACTTAAGGCCTGATGGGGTGCCGCCTCGTGGGTATAGAGGGCCGGGCTGGATTCCGCTACGCCACTCTAACAATCCGCATGCAACTAGCAACGTCATGGTCAATCCGCCCATTAACTCTACGGCAAGGAAGACAAGATACCCTTCAGTAGAGAAGGGGAAGGGCATTGAATCTACGACGATGCAAGGACAACTCACACAAGGACAGGGGTCAACTCCAAGCAGCTCCATGGCATCCCGCAGCAAGAAGGAATCCAAGTTAATGTAGAGGGATACTTCCAACTGCAAGAGAAATGGCCACATTCATTCCTCCACCGATCGGCAGTGCTTTGAGCAGCGACGAGCGGATGGGCGTCAGCATTGTGAAAGTTCTCATCGGCACAACTCAGAGCAGCAACGAGGAAGATCCCAGCAAGACTACAACAAGGATTCTCCAATTGATGAGCAGGGCTTCCAAGAGGTCTGGCCGCCCTACAAGTGGTGCAAAGAGTGGCTCCATTCAAGAGATGTTGCACGTCCACAACTACCTGAAGCAGAGTTGCAGAGATTTGAGAGATACCAAGCGCATGTCAGAGGCAAATGCCTCAATTGCTTCTCCCTGGATCACAGAGTGGCAGACTGCAAAAACAAGAGTAAATGTTGGAAATGCACACAATGGGGACACAAGGCACACAACTTCCCCTCCTGGAGAGACCAAGTTAAGACGCCAGAGCAGCACCAGCTTCATCGACCTCCTCATTCCACAGCTTCACAACCCCCTTCTCCAAGTCGGCAATGCCTGAGAGCCCAGAGAGATGTTCCTATCTGCAGGTAGCCAAAGGAGAGGCGACAATGATGGCCGCATACCCAGCAGACCCTCGCGCACGCCCAGAGAAGATGATCTGCACCATCACTGCGACGGGGGCCATCAAGTTCAAGAGGGACGAGATCATTGGCAAGGCGATGGTGTGTTGGCTCAATGGCAACAGCCACTCACTGACACCTGCCATGTCATCGACGCCCTTGAAGATCAACTGCACATCAACCGCCATGACATCAAGGTTGTCAAGCACTTCCCTGAGCAGTACCTTGTCTTCTTCACCGACAGCCGCGCTCTCCACCGCGTCCTCGGCCATCGGGGAGTGTGGCACCACGAGAGGACCTTCAATTTCGAGGAGTGGACGGAGCGGTGCAGCGCACGAGAAGGCATGCTGGAGTACCACGTGCGACTATGCATTGAAGGTGTGTCGGTCCACGCCTGGTTAGAGGAGGTGGTTGCGAAGATCATCGGGCCTCACTGCGCCATCCACTACGTGGAAGGATACTCCCATCGTCACGACCGCACCAGGACCTTTGACCTCTGGCGTGTGGTCATCTGATCCAAGTAAGATTGCCAAAAAGGTCATTTTGTCTGTTACTCACCCTGACAGTGACTTCGACAACCACCTGCGTGTCCGCAAGGGCAAGTACGACTACAAGCTGCACCTCCACCTAGACATCATGGAGGACCTGTCCTTCCAGGATGGTCGAGGGGGGGATGGCCAGAAGTTTTGTCGTGAGTTCTTATGGAACTACGGGAGGCCGAACTATGGGCTAGCCCGCAGCGGCCAGCGCCACGATGACAATATCACACATGACTATCGTCCCCGTCGCGACAGGGACGACGACCACGACAATGACAACGACAACCTCAACCGTGGCGTGAGGCGCCACCGCAGCCAGTCATCTTGGGGGAGGATGACGCGGTACCGCGGTGCGGTGGACGACTGCTACAGCATCAACATTCGTCGCCAGGGAGACAACTACCATCATGGCGGTCATATCAGGGAGATAACATTCTCGGTACACTCTTTCCCATGCCTCATACCAAAAGACCAAACAATCAACAGAGAAAGAGTGCACATCTAGCTGATAAAGCAAAGAATAATGCAGGTATGGGAAGCATTCAGTTGGCTCAATAAGTTCTAATTAAAAAACTAGGTGATCTGGTTCCTGAGTCACAGCAAAATACTGAGTGCACTCTTACTTCTCGGGTACAACAGCTCCCTCGCCCATTCACTAAGTCTACCATGAAAGCTCTGCAGGTGCTGGTGGAAGAAGGCAACAAGGCCAAAAACAAGAAGTCCAAGGTGACTCCGGCACCCACCATGGATCAGCCACTACTGGTGGCGTGGAGGCACCACTTCAGTTCATGGGTGACAGTAGTTTAAGTTGTGGTTAATCTTCAGAATGTCATGTAAAAGACTTCAGAACTTGTCATGTATTGTAATCACTAATGGGCCAACAATTTCAGCCCGCGGTTTCAGCAATGGACTAGGCACTACCCAGCCGTCGACGCCCACAAAGCTCGCCTATTTGTTATTGCCCAGTCATTCATTTGCAGCCCAACTAGGAGAGTTGCTACATGTGTGTTTTCAGGCCTACTTTGTATCAAGCCTCAGCGCTAAGCACGCCCCAACATTCTATGTTGGAATGTGCGTGGTCTCAATGCTTCAGCCTGGCGAGACTCTGTTAGAAATGTCGTCGCTGCAGCAGGGCGACAATTGTATGCCTATAAGAGACTAAAATTGCAAGTTGGAATCCAAGGCTAGTCAGGGACACCCTCGGACTAAATTTTGCAAACTCGTTCGCCACCCTACCAGCCAATGAAGTTCGTGGTGGTATTCTCTTGGCTGTGAATAACCACTTCTTTACAATGCAAAACACTCACATTACAACACATACGGTGTCAGCTGATATAGTGATGAGAGCTGATAATGCAACCTAGACGGTAACAAGAGTGTATGGGCCACATGATAAAAATGACAAAGAAATTTTCCTATACAAGATCAAAGACCTGAAAGCAAGAGGGCAGAAGGAGTGGTTGATTCTTGGTGATTTTAATCTAATCTATAAAGTAGAGAACAAGAGCAACAACAGGCGCTGAACCGACGCCTCATGGATCAATTTAAAGAGACATTACGAGACCGATTAATGGAGATTGACCTCAGGGGTCACATCTACACGTACACGTGGAGCAATGAACAAAACGACCCTACCTTTACATGAATTGACTGGATTTTTGGTTCGCCAGAGTGGCACCTCATGTTCCCAAATTTAGACCTGCAGGCCCTCTCCACCCTAGGCTCAGATCATGCGCCATTACTGCTCACGGGTGATGTGATAAGGCAAAATTACTCGAGGTTCCGGTTTGAGTCTTATTGGGTCAATATGCCTGTATTTTTTAAAACAGTTCAAGCCGCTTGGTCACAAAGGGTCAACACACAGGATCCATCCTAAGAATGCACGTAAAACTTATACACACAGCTAAGGCACTTAAATTATGGCGACGACAATCCCTTGGAAACCTCCCCCTCCGCCTAGAAATTGCAAAGCAGCTCCTCCTCATTATGGATACTGAACAAGAGAAACGTGCACTTTCACAAGAAGAACTGGTTTTTCGGCGTTACCTCAAAGCGAAAACAGTCAACCTTGCAGCCATCCAGCGATCACAAGCAAGGCAACACTCCAGGTTAACTTGGCTTCAGGATGGAGATGCTTGCACAAAGTTATTCATGCTCCATGCTAGCAACAGACAGAGGAAATTATTCATCCCATCATTGAAACTTAGCACGGGATTAACAATCAGCCAACAACGCAAAGAAGAAACCATGTATGATCATTTTGTAAATCTACTATGTACTCGGCCAAACTCAGCCACACACAACTACTTTGGAGTGGGCAAACCTAGGCTATCAGCAGTATGACCTAGGAACTAGAAGACCCCTTTGAGGAGGATGATATTAGGAAAGTCATAATGCAATTGCCAAATGAGAAAGCACAGGGACCCGACGGCTTCATAGGCCTTTTCTAAAAAAAATGGTGGACAATCATTCGAACTAATCTCTTGGCAGCACTGCGGGCCTTCCACTCGCTGAGAACCCAGAAGCTGGAGCTAGTTAATGAAGCAAATGTGGTTCTCATACCAAAAACAAATGAGGCCACAACTGTTAGTGATTTCTAGTTAATGAAGCAAATGTAGTTCTCATACCAAAAACAAATGAGGCCACTACTATTAGTGATTTCCGGCCCATTAGCCTGATCAGCAGCCTCGCCAAAATTATCACAAAGATCCTTGCAGATAGACTGGCGCCGAGATTAAATGAGCTTGTTTCTGGATGCCAAAACACTTTCATAAAAAAGAGGTGCATCTGCGATAATTTTCTATACGCCCAGAATGTGATAAAGGGGCTGCATAAGGCCAAGCGTCCATCACTCTTCATTAAGCTTGATATTTCTAAGGCTTTTGATTTAGTGAGTTGGGTCTTTCTTCTAGAAACATTGCAAGCATTATGGTTCAGACAACGATGGCGGGACTGGATCGCCGCTCTACTTGCAACATCCTCATCCAGAATCATCCTGAATGGTATCCTGAGTCAACGTATAAAGCACGCCAGGGGCTTACGACAGGGTGATCTGTTGTCGCGTATGTTATTCATACTAGCCATCGACCCGCTACATAGGCTGATGGAATTAGCAGCCACGAGAGGACTTTTGCAGCCTATCCTACCCAGAGCAGCCACACTACGATGCTCACATTATGCGGACGGCGCGGCATTATTTGCAAATCCGGATAAGGCAGAACTTCATCACATCACCCAAGTTCTAAACTTTTTTGGTGACTGCTCGGGTCTTAAGGTGAATCTGAGTAAAACGAAAATTTTTCCAATAAGATGTGAGGAGTCACTTGTCGACGAGACATTAAGAGACATCCCGGGTCGCATATCGAAGTTCCCAGGAAAATATTTAGGTCTCCCACTGCATATTCGCAAACTCCGACATGTGGACGTATAGCCTCTACTTGATAAGATTGGTGCCCGGATCCCGGGGTGGAAAGGCAGGCTGCTATCCATGGCCGGACGAGAAAATTTGGTGAAAAGTGTACTAACTTCACAACCAATATACCACCTAGCAGTTTTTGCAGTGCAAAAATGGTTGATCCGACAGATTGATAAGATGCGCAGAAATTTCTTGTGGAAGGATGAAGAACCAGAGAAATTCAGCAGCGGACATTGCTTGGTCAACTGGCCTACAACCTGTGCACCGAGAGGCCTAGGAGGTCTCGGCATCCTGGATCTGGAGTGTTTCGCTCGGGCACTGAGACTGAGATGGTTATGGATCAGGTGGAAACACGCGTGATAGGCCTTGGGCAGCACTAGACATCCCCAGTGATAGTGTTGATAGAGATCTCTTCCATGCTTCCACATTGGTCACAGTTGGAAGGGTTGACAAGGCTAGTTTTTGGCATTCCCACTGGGTTATCGGACAAGCACCCAAATACATTGCACTGACCTTGTTCCAAAAATCCAGGAGAAAAAACATTACAGTAAGGAAGGCTACGGAACAAAACAGATGGATTTCACATATATCCTCAATCCAGTAAGTACAAGAGCTTCAGGAATTCATTGTTTTATGGGATGGGGCGAATTCGGTAAATAGGGTGGAAGACTCGGATGATAAGATTGTGTGGAGATGGACGCCAGATGGCCAATATACCATGCAAAGCGCCTATAGGATACAGTTCATGGGAAGACGCAAGAAGCCATATCTCACCCCGATTTGGAAGGCGAAAGTTGAGCCTAAATGCCGATTTTTGCCTGGATCCTCCTTCAGCATAAAATCTTCACTGCAAATAACCTTGCCAAACGCGGATGGCCGCACGATCCAATTTGCCCACTGTGAAAAGCAGCGCCAGAAACACCCACATCTTTGCATGGAATGTCCGTGCACTCAAAATGTATGGACACACTTGACATCACAACTCGGGAGACAGGTCCATTCAATACCACCCACCTCACACAACATCGGTATCTGGTGGAGGCGAATGCGGCGAGCCTTGGATAAAAACAAAAACCTGAATTCGATGGAATCATGTTGTATTTCTGGTGGAACATCTGGACGGAACATAACAGCCGGATTTTTCATCACAGCTCCTTGCAGATAATAGAAGTGGCCCACGTGATTATAAATGACACCAAGTTGTACCAGGAAGCACGGACTGTCCAGCGACCAAGACCTACTACGACGACTGCTGCACGTATTGGACCGGCCTGAGGATGGTCTTTTAGTTGTTTGGTTTCCTCGTTCTGAGTTGTCGCTCCCTTTTTTATCTTTTTTTCAGTTGTTATAGTTTCGGTCGGCGTGGGTTTGGCAGCGGGAGCCATAGTTGTTTCTCCCGCCCCCTTCCCCCGGTTGTTTCCTCTTTTTGTTCGTTGTGTTTCTTTACACTCTTCTTCTAATAAATTTTACGACAATTCTCTTGTCGTTCCTTTTAAAAAAAGGAAATATCTATCTGCGTGTCTCAAAAAAAATTTTATCTGCATCGAATCCTCCACACCCCAGAGGAAGACTGGTTCTCTATGTGCAGCAATAGAAAACGCAATGAGCGGAGACTTGACCGTGTACGATCACAAGAAAGGAAAGTTACACAGAAACAATAGAATGCACGAGCAAGGTCTTGCATTGCACGACCCAAAGGTTCACTATCATTCTGGTTTTACTGTATGCAATGCTCCCACAAACTGCACTGTTTCCAATCACTCAAAGGTTCAAGTCAGAGCACCCAAACCGTACAAGGGGCCTTTACATGGAAGAAACGCCAAGGGTGCGAGTGTGAAAGCAGACAGGGATATTGTTAAGCCTTCTTCGCGCGATTGGCAACCATTTCCTTTAGCCAATGGGTTCTCATTAGGTTCAGCACACTCATTGGCACGAGAAGCAGATAAAAGACCAAGAACGAGCCCAGATCAGAAGGCCCTGGCGCCGTTTTGTAGAACAGAAGGGCGTACAAGAAGGCCTGCACCATTACAATAGGGTTCTGCAAAACAACAATCACAAAAAATAAAAGAGTCAGTCAGTCAGCTATCATATTCGACAGACACACCATCATAATCTTTTTTTTTTTTGAAAAGCAACAATTATAATCAAGAAACATCATAGGAAAAATAAGTACACAGCATACAGATGTAGTGATATTAACTTAAATAAAAAAAGCTGAAGGATCTCGGAGTTGCCATCCACATGACAATAGATGAAGTGAAGAATACATCCAGGCCATTACTATCAAACTCGTCCCACCTGGGGTCTCCCCCGCTGTATAGTTTCCAAAAAAAAATACTATGGCCACCTGTGTAACAGCAGCACAGCGTTGACCAAACCACATCGCCGACGTAAAGATCTAAAGGAACCCATATTTCAAAACTTTACAAATTTCAGAAACACTGGGTGACACCAGCATGTTTGCTGCTGATGATGCCATTTTACTGAATCTGAACAAACAGGAAATTCTAAATAGCTTCGGCTTAGTTTCATGATTGGTCACAAGCAGAAGCAAAAGTGCAATATACCCTATACAATAAGAAGACATGAGCGTGGTGGAAAATCTGGAATGGTTCCAGTGCCCAGCCCTATCCTTTCCATGTACCTACTTGGCCACTTGGGTTTGCCAATATGAAGACATGAAGACTCCTAAATTGCAGGTCTGCTTACCTTGGTGAACTCTGTCCTCTCATTGGTCCCTACATACTACCTCACAGTGTTTGCACTCAAATAGTGGGCAATAAGGGAAAAGGACAGAATCAGGAAATGTTTCTTCATGAAGAGCGCTTTAGAATCAAATGGTGACCATTGCCTTGACCTTGATAGGTTGGAAAAAGCAAAAAGGTCAAAGAAATCGGGTGGCCTGGGTATTCTAGATCTTCAGATGTTCAATAGAGCACTCCGACTGCGACACTGATGGGCGATGGCTATGGTATGAGTGGAAGGACCCCAAATAGCCATGGGTTGGCTGGCACCTCAACTCCAATGTCTGAACTGGTCAGACAACTATTCAGAATGTTGTGCAGTATGGATGCCTTGGATGGTAGGGAAGCAAAATTTTGGTAATCAAGTTGGTTGCTGGACTGCACACCGAGAGACCCAGCACTGAGCCTCTGCAAGTTGGTTTGACGCTAGAGCAGATCATTGAGGGACGATCTGGATTCCGGACAACCAAGTTGGACAAGAGGGCTTTGGAGAATGACACTGGTTTCAGTAATGGCAGAATTAGCCAGACTTTGGGATCTTGACCAACAAGTACAACTCACATATGAAGCTGATGATACGCCTTGGTGATGGACACCTGATGGCGGATATAGTGCAAATTCAGGGTACAAGATTTAGTAACAAGGATCATTCAGTGGTTTTGACAGGATGCCAAATTGCCAATATGGAAATCGTAGCCAGATAGCCTGAAGGGGATCATAAGTTATTTGCATATAGCTTCTAGTGCAAAGTAAAATATTAACTGCAGGGAAGCTATCAGCTAGAAATTGGCCCTGCGATACTACGTCTACATGTGCTTTCTGCAATTCAGAGAGTAAAACGGCAGCACAGGTGTGCTGCTGTGCCTCCACTATCCCCTTTGCAAGGGATGTATGGGCACTCATTGCATCCTGGTCAAGAAACTTGTTCGGCTGCTAGAACCAGAAATTGGCATTGAGGATTCTGAGTGGTCAAGCTTGCTTCGATCGCTGTCGAAATAGCAACACAGCGCAACTGCAGCTCTGCTGCTACTGTACACAGCATGGAATCTGTGTAAAATGACGCGACTGGAGGGTGTTCGAGGGAAAGAGGAAATCGCCATGCTGGCGCAGCAGGAGCACATTCTTACCCTGAAGAAGCCGTCCCAGTCGAAGCCCCCGGACTCGCGCTCGTTCTCCACGTCGGCCCGCCCCTTCCGCGGTGCTCCGGGCGCCCATCTTGACGCCGCAAGTTGGATCAGCTTCCACGCCGTGCCGCTTCCCTGCCGGCCTGACCCCCTCCGGCACGACGAAGCCTCCGGTGGCGGTGGCACCGGCGGCGGCGGCGGATGATTACCGGATCGGAACCCCGACTAGCCTTATTGGGCCACGCTGGGCAACAGTTCGAGTGGGCCGGAGTTCTCAATTCGTTTCCACTTTTTTTTAACCCCACTCTCTTACTTTTTAAAACTATGTTGCAGAATAAATGTTTATCCATAAGAAAATATTTTGTAATAGATAATCTATGCTCTCTCCTCTGGTCATAAACCAAGTTGTATCATAGGTTGACTCGGTCAACAAAGACAATTTTGGCTACCAATTTTTTTAAAAAATTATATTTTTACGTAGAAACAAGGATATGATATGAAAGTACTTTCGGCGAACATCAGCCTTATGTTGCAATCCTATTTGATTTAATTTCTAGTTATTCTTAGTTGAAAGATTTAATTGAAATAACTAGATCATGTTAAAATTGCAAGAAATGTATCCCAATATTAAATAGAGGTGCCGAAGAAATAAGGCCATTACAAAGACTGACATACCGTGGGCCTGTTTGGATGGTGGGGTAAATGGGGCAAATTTACCTCTAATTTACCCCTAAGGTGCCAAACATGTGGGGCAAATATGGTGGGGCAAATGTTTTGCCCCCTAATTCCATTTACCCCTAAAAGGTAGCAAATTGGAGCAAATTTGTGGTGGGTCCCGCTCTCCCTCTCTCATCCACATCCACATTTACCACTCCATCCAAACACCCCAATGGGCAAATGGGAGGGGTAAATCATTTTCCTTGAGGTAAATATTTACCCATACCATCCAAACAGTGCCTATATCATTAGTATATAACCTTCCTAGTTAATTCGCCTCACCTCACAGTAGTTGAATGAAATAGGTCGTGGAAAGCCTTTTCTACCAACAAGAAACCCCAAGTCACGGGATTGTCACGGCCCACAGTAGTAATAGCCAACACCTTAATCACACTATCAATACAAACATGAGACAATGAGCTTCGATGATGTCCTCATGAAAGGACGTATTTTTTTAGATATGGAAAACATTCCAGCTTCAACATCTCACTACGGGAAAACGGCAGATTGCCGTGCGTCAAAATGTTTGCCGTGCGCTTTTCATCGGCGCACGGCAAACGTCGTCTTTGCCGTGCGTTTTCCGGATGACGCACGTCAAACAAAAACGCACGGTATCCATACACTTTGTCGTGCGTTTGTAGGGGGCGCACGGCAATCACAAATCTTTGACGTCGTTTTCCTAGGGACGCATGGCAATTCTTCTCCACTAACGGGCGTCAACCTTTGTCGTGCGCCTTAGAACAACGCACGGCAAAGACAACAAGTTTGCCGTGCGTTTTCGTATGGCGCACGGCAAAGTTACAGCATTGCCGTGCGTTTTACATTGGCGCACGGCAATGTATTTTTAAAAATTAAGTTTTCGCACCTTATTTCAATTTTTCCTCCACAAGTATATTATTTTGCACTCTATATTTCAATTATGTAATCATATCTTTATTTTTGCTAATTTAACGAATTGTTTTGTTTGATATGATTTTTTTCGTATAAATCAAATTTGAACTATAAGTGCATAAAATAATAAAGTATAGTTTGTGGAAAAATGTTATTTGTGTAATTGATGCATTTCTAAGACCTTACGCATGAAAGTACTTGAAATTTTAAATAATTTGTTTGCGGGGAATGAAAAAATATGTGTATTTGAAATGTTTTTTAAATTGTATTAAATGCAGATGAAGTTTGAAAGTTAATAGATTTGACGAGAGCTCATGATATACCATGAGAAGGCTGTGAAAAATAGTACAGAGAGGTTTGGAACAATCTGTCACGTGTAGTGTTTAGAAACCGAAGCATCTAACTCGAAGTTTCATAGTGTTTATAGTCATCTCACGTGGTATGTAGTCTTAGTAAATTTTGAACTTGGTTTTTGCCTTGAAAACTTTTCTCTAGTGAACATACAACTTACATTGTCTGAAGTTAGTTTATGGTACTTTTTCGCATCCATTTGCTAATTTTCGTACATTAACAATAACTAGATAATTTAAATAAACATGCATTAAATTTGAGTAAATAACTTAAAAGAAAAACTAGTTGTAAAATGTTTTTTACTACAATGTAAACTTCATCTGATTTTGAATATCGCATTTGCGAAAATTTGAATTTTCCATTAATGCAAACACAAGAGTTGAATTTTACGTGTGTTTGCCGTGCGCCGTGTTCAAAGACGCACGGCAAAGACTTCATTGGGTTATTTTTTTGAACACTCCACCCGCCAGCCGGTGGGAAAAGGAAAAAAAAGTGGTCTCTGCGTGCGCCTTGGGCAAAAACGCACGGCAAATAACCATCATTGTCGTGCGCCTGGCCGAGACGCACGGCAAAGAGCGCTCCATTTTTTTATCTCACCTCCTTTATCACGTCCCAACCGACCACACTTAACAAAAAAACGCACTGGCGCCCTGTGCCTCCCTGTGCCTGCGCATCTCGCCCCGTGCGCCGGCCGGCCGCGCCCGCCCCCACCTCCTCCCGGCGCCGGCGCGCCCGCCGCCCTCCGGAACCCGCGCCTCGGCCGCTCCCGCGCGCTCCCCGGCCGCCCCCGCGCCCGCGTCCCGCCGCCCCCCCGCGCGCCCCCCGTCCGCCCGCGCCCCCGCCCGCCCCGCGCCCGGCCACCGCGCGCCGACCGCCCCCGGCCGCCCCCGCCTCCTCCACGCCGGGCGTGTCCGGCGGCGGTCCGCATCCGGCCCCGTCCGGCCGCCACCGGTCGCCCCCACCTCGATCCGGTCCGTGCCGCTCGGACCCGGCCGCCCACGCCCCAGGCCGCCCCTCCCCGGTTAGAGGAGAAGAAGGAGGAGGAAGGGAAGTAGAGGCAGAAGGAGGAGGGGGAAAAGTACAACATGAAGCCTCCCTAGCCAGGCAAGAAATGGAAAACGCCTACAGCCCCATACCTCCTGACCAGGCCCCAAAGGAAGGAAGTACTACAGTGGTTCCAAACTTTAATGTTCCCCGATGGGTATGCAGCGAATCTTAGGAGGGGGTGAACTTAACTACTATGCGAATCAATGGGCTCAAGAGCCATGACTACCACATATGGATTGAGCGGCTTTTTCCGGTGATGGTTCGAGGCTATCTACCTCACCATGTGTGGCAAGTGCTAGCAGAGTTAAGCTATTTCTTTCGCATCCTTTGTGCTAAGGAGTTATCTCGGCCACTTGTTAAAAAATTGGAAGATGCGGCTCTGGTGTTGCTTTGTAAGTTGGAGAAGATCTATCCACCTGTTTTTTTCAATCCAATGCAGCACATGATTTTGCACCTCCCGTATGAGGCACGAATGGGGGGCTGTACATGCCCGTTGGTGCTATTCAATTGAAAGGGTACTAAAGGTCATTCAGGCGTTATGTAGAAACAAAAACAAAATTGAAGCTTCCATTGCTGAGGCATATTGTACCGAGGAGGTGACAAACTTCACAACTAAATACTATGTTGACGCCCTTCCAAGCGTGCATAATCCAACCCCTCATTACAATGCCGACGAAAATGAATCGAAACTCAGCCTCTTCAGAGGGCAACTCGGAAGAGCAAGTGTTGTGACTCATAAGAACTTGCAACATGAAGAGTGGCGCACTATCATGATGTATGTGCTGAAAAACCTTGAGGAAGTGTTTCCATACATCGAGTAAGTTTTCAACATACTTGTTATCCATTATTGCTAGTGTATGGTGTATTCAATGGATAGTACCTAACAACCTCATTCGTATAGTGAATTTACCTATCAATTCTGGCGGAGAAGAAGGGAACCAACCCCGCAGGAAGTTGATAAACTTATTGAGGACCACGATTTCATTTCTTAGTTCAAGCGGAAGGTATGGTCATTCCAGAGGACCTCATACTTTTGTTTTGAAATTACAAATTCCTCGTAGGTGCAAATGTAACAACGATATGTCTTGCTTCTACTTGCAGGGCCAAAATGATATGTCAATGGATCCTGAGTTGAGACAGATTTCCGTTGGTTGTGAGGATAGGATCGAGTCATATGGCGCCTATGACGTGAATGGGTACCGCTTTCACACAAAAAGCCATGAGCAGAATCGGTCAAACCGCAGAACCACAGACACCGGAGTTTGTACGACAGGCAATGATGGAAAAGACTATTATGGAATAATTGAAGAAATATATAAACTAACATTCCCTGGTTGTAAACGTCTCAAACCTGTCGTATTAAAATGCCATTGGTTCGATCCAGAAGCAAAGCGAGAGACCCGAGATATTGGACTAGTCGAAATTCAACAGTCATCCGTCTATGTAGGAGACGATGTCTACATTGTGGCTCAACAAGCCACACAAGTGTATTATCTCTCATACCCGTGCAAAACCGACGAACGTCTTCAGGGTTGGGATGTTGTGTACAAGGTATCGCCACACGGTAGACTACCTGTCCCAAACAATGAAGATTACAACATAAATCCAGATACATACGAGGGAGAGTTCTTCCAAGAAGATGGACTACCAGGGGATTTTGTGATAGACTTAACCGAAGCATTGGGAACAATGGAAGTAGAAGATGACGATGGAGATGAGGTTGGCGATGAGAGGGACATAGAATTACTTGAGAAAGTTGCAGTCAGGCTTCATGTAGACGCTCCTCCATCGGAGGAATACCTGGACATGGACATGCGTGATAGTGATGATGAGACTTATGATCCTGATAATCTCCATGAAGATGTTTATTACTAATAAATGTATGCTCCACACTTATTGTACTAATATTTGCAATATCATGTTATTTTTAATTATGTCTTACTTCTCTTTTGAAATATCATGTTATTTTTAATTATGCATTACTTCTCTTAGTTATGCGTTTCTCCTACTGACTGATTTATTATTTTACTTTTAAATGATAGAACGAAGATGGTGGGCGGCTCCCTTCAGTGTACGTGCTCGTCTATCTTCAGAAGATCCGTAGACGTACCTCCACCGTTGCCAGTGGGCACCAGAGGCAGGAGTCGAGGGAAGGGTGGCCCCAAGAGGAGTAAAAGGTCCAAGAAAGCATGACAGCAGGAGGAGGAGCAGCACCAGGAGGAGGAGGAGGAGGAGGAGGAGGAGGAGGAGGAGGAGGAGGAGGAAGAGCATAGGAGGAGGAGCAGCCCCACGAGGAGTATGTGCCGCCGTCGCCTGAGGAGGGTAGTGGGGGCGAGGAGGGGGAGGAGGAGGATGACACGACAGGTGGTGACTCTAGTGGTACCATTTGGCAGAGAGGTCGCTCACGACTCCCGGATAGGCCGATACTTGTTTCGGGATGACCACTGATTAAACCCAGTGGCAAACTGTAAGTAATTTTCGAGGTTGTTAATATTTTGTCCTTTGAGAACTTGAAATCACAATAGAGACTAATATTTCATCTTTTTCACTTTTTGCAGGAGTTGGGAGGTCGTCCAGGCGGTTGTGACTGTAACATCCCGGATGTTTACTTGTGCTAATGACATAAATTACATGAGTTAATCAAGGTTAATTACCTCCTAAGCATGTTTGCCATGATTGGACACACTTTTGCACTAAAGACCTCGGTCAAAATATCAAACCGCGGTCAAACCCTAGATCTACTTTAAAGGCTGAAATGGTTTTCTTGCGCGTTCTCCAAATTTCACTATAGAAGTTCAAAATCTGCCAATACGAAAGTTGTTCGTTATTTCCGATAACATATTTTTCGTAATTGGCGGACATTCCAATTTTGAGCGCAAATGGGCCAAAAATCGAGTTTACTTGCGCCGTGAACGATGGCCGAGCCGTGGAAAATCTGCAACTTCGGTTGGCGTTCACGGGCAAACCATTGATCAAAACATATGTCACCCTTCGGGAAAGTTGTAGATCTACGGCTCCTCTACAACTTTGCTTTTGGGAGATTTTTCACTTAGTTGACGATTTTTGGAGTTTTGCAATTTCGAAAAGGGCTAAACGGAATAAAAATCGAGCTGGGCGACGTCGTCCCCGCGCTCTGGAGCGCGCGGGCGTTCTAGATGCGCGGCCACGTGGGCGTCGCGCGTTGGTCCGGCGTACGGATGGCCTAGGCGTCTCCACTGTGGACCCTCCCACGCCTAGACCCCTCCGCCCGTTCCCGAACCGTGAGCCGCGTCTACGCGAGCCCCCTGCGCCGGCCGCGCCCACGCGCCGCGACCGCGACGGCCGCGCGGGCGAGAAGGGGCGCTCGCCCTCCGTGTGTCCGTCGCGAGGTATAAGAGGGAGAAGGGGTGTGTCGGCGCTCGTGCTCCTCGTCCCACTCGCCGTGCTCGCCGCTCGCCATCCGCACCCGAGCCGCACGGCCTCCCGCGCGCGCGGCGGCGCGCGCGCCGGGAACGGCTGCCGGCGCGGCGGCCCCGCCGGCCGAGGCCGCCTACGGCCGGGCGCGAGGCCCAAGGAACGGCCTAGACGCCGCCCTCCCGGCGCGGCCCGGCCGCCGCCGGCCCCCAATTCCGGCCACCGGCGCGGGCAGCCCCGCCAAGGACTACATTGCAAGAGAGAAGCTCTTTCCAGGGAGATTTCTGCAAGTTTCCAGGGACCCGTTCGTAAAGGTGAAAGTTAGGGATTCGGCAGTACCTTTGAAAAATCATTAAAAATCGTAGAAACATCAGAAAAATGCAAAACCAATTTTGTTGGGTTCGAGGTGAAGAAATCTACCTTTTCTAGAAAGCATGTATAGGGTTTTTCTGCACAGTTTTTGAATTAAAAATTCAAACTCAGTTTGGAGTGTTTTTAGTGTGATCTAAAATCTACACATGCTATGAACTTGAGTTTTGGATATGTTACTCTTTATATCATGTCTAGATCGGTGACAAAAATTTGCATGTTTTTGATGTATATATTTGCAGTTATGATTTATTTAAGCTTTATGCTAAAATAAGTTTGATGCTTTTTATAGCACCTTTAATGAACTTTTCTTTGAGCACAAATGCACCCTAGGGCTTTGACTTGATGAGTAGTACCCCTGGTGTGATGGATGTGATTTTAGGGAATTGTTTGCTTGGTGTTTTGGATTTAATCTTGTGTAGGAGCTTAAATTCAAAATCTGAAAAATAAATTGAATTTGCAACCATGCCTTGGTCAGAAACTCATTTTTGGCATACTTGACCTGCAGGAGAAAGTTGAGATCAAAAAGTTTATTAAATCTTTTTATATGAATTAATGTTAATTTACTAGGCTGAAATTTGTCTTTTTCGTATAAATTAATTTATAAATGATCTTAGGCCAATTTTTGGTGTGCAAGCTTAAAATAAGCATATGTTGCTGTGTGCAAAAGATTAGGTTCATTGGAAGTGTTTTTGATTTAATTTTGATTTATGGTTGAAAGGCTTGTTTTAAATAATTAAGGAAAGCAATGGAAATTAAATGTGCTAAATGGTAAAATCAGGTTTGGTTCTGTTTTTAATATTTAAACACACCCCCTTTTACTGTTTAGTAAAGTTAAGTAACTTAAATTGCTTAGATGTGCACACAATCACCATCAAGATTAACTTTAATATACTGCATGTGCATGTAAACGTGTAGATCTCCCCGACGGTACGTACACACTCGCCCAGGAGGGAGACGGGACTGTTGATGGTGAGCTGAACCAGCTTGGTGTGCAGCAAGACCTGGACCAAAGTCCAGAAGAGCCAAAGGCTAGTGTAGGAACCGAGTCTGAGGAAGGCAAGCACCGGTTTCATCTAACCCCTGTTTTAAATTAAAATCATGTCCCTTTACTTTTCAGTACTTTAATGCTTTATTTGTGCATTTAAGTTTCGGAGTTGTTTTGAAACCTAGTTGCATGATCCTTAGGACTCCTATGCTCTTTTACTAGTATGTTAGGAACGCTAGTGCCATGCTCTAGGATCACGGTAGAAGTCGAGTAATGACTCATTGCTCGCGAGATATAGGATGCTTATGTTGGAATCATAAGTTGGTTAAATTGACTCGCTCATGTGGTAAGAGCAATGGGTTCGGTCTCGACCGAGTAGCATGGTGCTTGGTCCTAAGCTATTGAACGTACCAAGTACTTGCGGGAATGGGACCGGTAAGCCTAGTACCTTCCGAACCGGGGCGGGATCTTTCTAGCTACCCGCTTGGGATGTGTCTCGGGCTAGCTACACGTGGTATAGTGTGTGAGTCGGACCGGTCGGGTTAGACCCTCCGGATAACCGTGTACCGAGTTTGTAGCGTACGATCCCAAACCGTAGGATGTTGGGAACCGCCCGGTCGGGGTAGACCCCGCATTTGCTTTTATTTGAATTCTTGGGGTCTACTTCCTCCGTGTATCTTGGGTTTACCTTGCAAGGATATAAATCGATCGATCGTCGGTCACTCGCCGTTATCTGAGTCGGCTTGACCACTGGCTACCCCATGTTTATTTATGGAACAGTTCAGATTAATATTGTTACCTGTTTAATATTGTTTGAACAACATGCTTGTTTAGTGCAGGAGCTCACATAGAATGGTTAACATACTAGAACTTGAGCTAAAATCTGAAAATAAGGATCAACTCTTAGTCGCTTTTGGCAAAACAAACCCACAAGCCAAAAAGCCTTGCATGTCTAGTCTTACTTTATTTTTGTCGGGTAAGTCTTGCTGAGTATTAGTACTCAGCCTTGCTTAATTTGTTGTTTTCAGGTAATCCTCTCTGGCCTGGTGTCATTCCAGAGGGATGGGAGGTTGAATGGGAGAACGATGATGATGAGTGATATGCATGGATGGCCTCCTATGTGTATCACGCGTTAGTTTACTTTCCGCTGTTTAAACTCTGAATCACTGTTACTTTTATGTACTAAAAACCTGGTTTGTAATAATGTTGAACTTGTGAACCTTTAATGTAATGTAATGTAATGTTGTACTCTAGTCCCGCCTTCGTGTGGGCTTAGCGCATATCAGCGATCCTGTTGTATGTGATTTACGGGCTTTACCGGCGGAAGCGACGAATAGTTCTTTATTATTGCTTAATGGCCACGTGGACGGGCTTAGGCGATAATACGGAACTATTTTGGGCGGTTCATCACACGGGTACCGTAGCGATGATATGCACCAGAGTAATTAAAATACCTTAACAAACTTGTTTTTGGAATAAAATTTGCCAAGATTAGTAATCTTGCTAAAAGAATAGGACGTTAAGGTTTAATCTAGTCCGAGAGGCCCTAGAGGGAATTTTTGGGTTCTTTCAGGTGGCTAGTATTATTATGGTGTATTTAGTCTGACTTCCAGCAGACATTTTATTCTCGTCAAAACTTACTTTCATGCACAACCATACTAGTTCATCACGTTTTGCCATACGTGGTGGTACCACGGGAAGTCCTGTGAGGGACTAGTGAGACCTATTCCAATGGGTGTCACGTCGCGTCTGAGTCTCGTCACGTTTTGCCATACGTGATGGTACCACGGGAAAGTCCGTGAGGGAGGAGTGAGGCCTATTCCAATGGGCACTCACGTCGCGTCAGAGTCTTAAATAGGACGCTGTCCATGCAGCGGCTTTACGCATGGGTACCGTTTCTATAAGTGAACGGTAATGAATATGGACGCTTTTGTGAGTGCTGGCACAAAAGGTCTTGAATATCTGTGATTTTCTGCAGGTACGCTAACCACGGTTGTTAGGCACGGTAATTAAGAAACGAATAGCTCCCGACTAGTTATTATAAGGAGAGACGTTTATATATGCCCTGCCACCGGCACTAACTTCGTTTTTAAGCTTAAAGGCTTTGTGAGGAAGTTTAGGACGCTTTTTGCATCATGTAAAAGCTATAAAAACCGAAAATGAACTTAAATCATGTGTCATTTGATCTTTAATTAAATTGTGTTTCTTAAGGACCAATCATGCTAGTTTGATGCTTTGATGTGTGACTAAGCAAAATTTAACTAGCTGTTGTCCAAGTCTTTCTAAGGATTATCTAGAAAATTTCTGGCTAGGTGTTCTTTAGGGAAATTGTTCATCACCTAGTTAAGTTTGCTCCCTGAATTTCTCATGAATTTAGGATGTTTAAAACTGAAGTTAGGATCAAAATGACTAGCCTAGGTCTTGCTGAAATGCTGTCAAAATCTGAGTTAGGCTGAAAACTCGAATCTTTACTTATAGTTCCAAACAGAATTTGACCTGAGAATCTACAGCAAAAATGTTCATTATCTAGCATAGATCATTCTGTAAAAATTTCATGGTAATTGGGTACTCATGTATTGAGTTATGGTCTTTTTAGTGAAGCTCTGCCCTGCTGAATTCTGGGCAACAGCACTCTGAAAATGAACATTTTTCACCCTTTTCCAATCCGAATTAGTTCGACCTTTGAATACCAAAAATGTGAGTTATAACCTTGTCAAGTTGCTCACAAAAATTTGGAATTTTTGGGGTACTGGTTTTGCAGTTATGAATTTTTATTCAGAACTGCCAGTTTTGTCATATTGCATGTTAAACTCATATTTTTGGGTTCTTACATGTGTTTGTAATTGTTTTACAGATGGCTGCCCCTAGGTTTGTTGCGGTGGGCGCTGATGGCACGTTTGCCACCACTGGCTTGCAGTGGGAGGGCTTCACACGCATTGCGTGGAGAGCCCTGAGTGCCGTCGGCTACACCACTCCTCCTTTCTACGAGGGGGTGGAGTACGAGGAGTGGGGCGTACCGAGCTGCGAGTTCGAGTGACCGTGCTCCCCCACCCGGCCACCCCGAGTGGGCAGACTTGAGCATGGAGCTCCTCTGTTTCCGCGGCTCGTCGAGGCGGTGGAGTCCCGCAGCCTTGATGGTGCTCCACGCTCTTTCCACCCACAGGCCGCAGGAGATGCTTCAGACACCGTTGGGGTTGGCTCTAGCCCTGGACCCCAACGATCCGTTGTGGCTAGCCAGGATGGCTAATATAGCCACACTTCTCGAGACTGTGCCACCCTACGACACAGTGGAGACTTTGGGTACGTGCTTGAGAGCTTTGTACGCTCTACAGGACCTTCGCCGGGTTATCGCAGATGACTTGGCTAGTCGTCTCACTGGAGCTACTTGGTATATCTCCTGGGTTGTCGGCCTTTACACCGAGCAGTATGTTAAGTACACCCAGGCTGTGCAGATTATTGCTGACCTTCAGGATCAGATACAGCAGTTCCAGGAGCAGGCACACCGGTTTACGTTTGAGCGAGGTGACCACCGCAGCAGATTCGGACTTGCGGGCCGGGGCGGCGGGCTCTACGAGGTTCGGCTGGTTGACGGGGATGCTTGAGAGGCTTATGCACCTTGAGCACATTCGGGATTTGCGGGGAGCGAGGTTGGGGACCTCGAGCTCGATGTACGAGGCTTTGGAGGGTGTTGTGCTTATGCTCCAGCAGTTGCACCACCCACTGGCTATTGGGGAGGATGAGCAGATGGAGATGCAGCTGGACCCAGAGGAGGTTCAGGACGTTCCCGGACTCGATTAGAGGAGCTTGGTGCTCTATTCTTACATGTCTCGGGGAAACTCTCCATAGTTTGTACATAGGGCCTAGATCTTAGTCGTTGTAGTAGGAAAAACTTGGCTTGTACTCTTGTTAGCCCTTTTGGTTGGATTTCGGTGCTAGGCTGACTTAGAGTATTCTTTTGTGTAGCTAGAAGCTACATAGTGACCCCCATGTAATGGTGATCCACCAAATTTTGTAATCTGTAATTATGGTGGGAAAAACACCTTCCCGGCAGCAATCTGCCTAAGAAATGAAATGGAGAAAGTTATGGTCATTTCCGGATTTTGCAATGACTACCAAAGTTGTTTTAAATTTTATAATGGTCATGCTCACCAAAATTCAGCATTTTTGCATGTGTAGTTTAAGAAATATCGAATTTTTAGTAAGTTGCTGGCTGCTGTCCAAACTGCTAGACAGAACCTTGAAAACTGAAATTTTCGACCCCTTTAAAAGATGAATCTGATCTGGAGTTGAATACCAAAGTTGAAACATATAAAATTCTACACATGCTGACCAAATTTTATGAATTTTGGACTTTTGTACAGAGAGTTATGATTTATTTACTCAGAACTGTGATGCGGTCTGAATTCTGAAATTTTCTATAAGTCTGAATTTTCGTATGCATATTCTTCTTGTATTCTTTTAAGCAAGCTTTGAATATGTATCTAATGAAAGTTCAACTTTTCAGATGTCGGATAACACACAGAATAACTCTCAGGGTGCGGGAGGCAGTGGGGATGCTCCTCTTCCCCCACCTCCACCCATGACACCCGCGAAGCTTTCATTGCCTTGCGCGACGAAGTATTGCGCCAAATTTTGCAAACTCGGCGGCAAATTGCACGAGAGGTTGCAGCAGCCTGTGCACAATCAAGGCCATGTTCGGGAGGGGCCTAATGCGGTCATGTCCTTTGAAAAATTCGGGGCAATGAGGCCACCCCTTTTCACCAAGGCGAGAGGAGCCCCTAGAGGCGATGCTTTCATCGGGGCCCTAGAGGCCATGTTTTCCATCTTCACACCGCCTTGCTCGGAAGAACTTAAGGCGAGGCTTCGCTGCTCGGCAAGCGAGGGGTGAAGCTTTAATCCGGTGGGAGCATTTCAAGTCCATGCAGCCACAAGGTCACCAGATTACTTGGGCAGAATTCAAGAAAGCATTTAAAGAGCATCACATTCCCAAGGGTCTTGTTGATAGGAAGATGAGAGAGCTAATGAATCTCAAGCAAGGCTCTGACTCAGTCTATCAGTATGCTCAGAAATTTAATAGTCTCTGTCAGTATGGGGACTATCATGTTGATACTGATAAGAAAAAGATGGAGCGATTCCGTGAAGGGCTTGATGGAGAGCTCTATGAGAGGTTGAACTTAATCAAAACTGAAAGCTATCCTGAGCTAGTGAACTTGGCCATCTCTCAGGAGGACGACATGAAGAGGGCTCAACAGGATAGAAAGAGGAAGTTCAATCAAGCTTCGAGGCGAAGGGCCAAGGCAAGAGATTTAAATTTGTGAAGAAGAATGTGCGGGGGTGCCCCCCGGCCCATCTTCGGTGGACGCCGGGTGATGAGGCAATCCCGCTCTAAGCCGTCGGCGGCTTTGGCTATCGCAACACTCGGCGGACCGCTCCTAGACCTAGTGCACCCCCACCCCCCGCATCAATGATGATCGCCGTTGCTATAACTGCTGCGGACGGTCGGGGCACTATGCTAACAAGTGCACACGCCCTCGACAGCAACACCAGCAAAGTCAGGGGCAAGGCTCTAAGGCTGGAAATCAAGGAAAGAAACGGACTGTGCAAGTGAAGCAAGGCCGTTTAAACTTCACCACAGTGGTTGATCTACCAGAGGGAGCACCAGTCTTGACGGGTACATTTTCTATCCGTGGTCGTCCAGTTATTATATTATTTGATTACGGTGCTACTCATAGCTTTATTAATGTGAAAACCGTGAGAAATTTGGACTTGAAGTGGTGTCATACTAAGCGAGGCCTATATGATTGCCACACCGGGTGGAAAGGTTGCTTCAAATCAAGTAGCCTTAAGCGTACCACTTGAGCTAGGTAGCAAAACTTTTCTAGCTAATCTGGTCACAATGTACCTAGAAGGGGTAGATGTTATCTTAGGCGTGAATTGGATGACTCAGCACAAAGTTGTCCTGGATATTTCTGAAAGGATGTTAGAAATCAACTCACCTTTGGTCGGAAATTCAATTCTTTACCTTCCCCCAACAGGCCATAAAGGCTCATGTGTGTATGCAGCCATAACTACTCAACTCGAGGATATTCCAGTAGTATGTGAGTACATGGATGTCTTTCCTGATGAATTGCCTGGTTTGCCACCAGACAGAGATGTTGAGTTTGTCATTGAGCTACAACCTGGCACAGCTCCTATTTCTAAGCGATCCTATAGAATGCCACCCAAAGAACTTGCTGAATTAAAGAAACAACTTCAAGAGTTGCTTGATAAGGGCTACATCCGCCCCAGCTCTTCTCCTTGGGGCCATCTGCCCTCTTTGTGAAAAAGAAAGATGGTAGCCCGAGGTTGTGTGTGGACTACCGACCTCTCAATGCGGTGACTATCAAAAACAAATATCCATTGCCCCGCATTGACGTGCTATTTGACCGGTTGGTCGGAGCTAAGGTCTTCTCAAAGATCGATCTTCGGTCCGGTTATCATCAAATTAAAATTCGGCCTAGTGATATTCCCAAGACGGCTTTCTCTACTCGCTATGGCCTCTATGAATTCTTGGTTATGTCTTTCGGTCTTACAAATGCACCAACCTACTTCATGTATCTTATGAATTCCGTGTTTATGACGGAGTTGGATAAATTCGTCGTGGTTTTCATTGACGACATCCTTATTTATTCCAAGAATGCGGAAGAACATGCGGAACATCTTCGCATTGTGCTACAACGCTTGCGAGAACATAAACTCTATGCTAAATTCTCCAAGTGTGAGTTTTGGCTGGATAGTGTTAAATTTCTGGGGCACACTATTTCCAGCGAAGGCATATCTGTCGATCCCAGCAAAGTGCAAGAGGTCATGGATTGGCAACCTCCTAAATCAGCTCATCAAATCCGCAGCTTTCTAGGCTTGGCTGGTTATTATCGCCGTTTTATTCCGGATTTCTCTAGAATTGCTAAGCCTATGACTGAGTTGCTAAAGAAAGGCGTGAAATTTGTGTGGAGTGAGGCTTGTGATAAAGCTTTCCAAAAACTAAGAGAACATTTAACTTCAGCCCCAGTGCTAGCGCAGCCAGACAATTCTAAACCGTATGAAGTTTATTGTGATGCTTCAGGCACGGGTCTTGGCTGTGTTCTTATGCAAGACAATCGGGTTATTGCCTATGCCTCACGAGCGCTTCGCCCTCATGAAAAGAATTATCCCACACATGACTTAGAGCTAGCAGCGGTTGTTCATGCATTGAAAATCCGGAGGCATTACCTTATGGGGACCCGCCGCAATATCTTTATCGACCACAAAAGTCTCAAATACATTTTCACTCAATCCGATTTAAATATGAGACAAAGAAGATGGTTAGAGTTAATTAAAGATTATGATCTTGAGGTCCATTACCATCCCGGAAAGGCGAATGTAGTTGCGGATGCTCTTAGCCGCAAGGCTCACCGCAATTGCCTATCAATGGAACCTTACGGTGACACTCGTGTGAGGATTTGAGAAGGCTAAACTTGGAAATTGTTGAACAAGGAAGCCTAAATGCTCTTTCTGCAGAGTCGACTTGTTTGATAGAATTGTTAAGGCTCAACTTCAAGATGAGGGTATTCTCTTAATTAAACAAAAATTGCTAGAAAAGGATCCTAAACATAATTGCTTCCGAAAGGATGAGAAAGATATAATCCGGTTTGGGCAACGCCTTGTTGTCCCGTATAATTGGGAGTTGAAAAAGGAAATCTTTGATGAGGGACATCTCTCTAAATTCTCTATCCATCCGGGAAGTAGTAAAATGTATCAAGATTTAAAGGAGAATTTTTGGTGGTCCAATATGAAGGTGGACATTGCCAAATACGTGTCGGAATGTGATACTTGCCAAAGAATTAAAGCAAGTCACTTGAAACCTTCTGGTACTCTTCAACCCCTACCCATACCTTCATGGAAGTGGGATGACATAAGTATGGACTTTGTGTCCGGATTGCCACTCACGTCTAGGAAACATGATTCCATCTGGGTTATCGTTGACAGATTGACAAAAACGACTCACTTTATTCCGGTCCGCACTACATATGATGCCAAAGATTATGCAAGTCTTTATATTGAGCACATTGTTCGCTTGCATGGTGTTCCTAAAACCATCATTTCCGATAGGGGATCTCTCTTTGTGGCACGCTTTTGGGAACAACTACATAAGTCACTTGGCACGAAAATCATACGCAGTTCAGCTTATCGTCCTCAGACTGATGGTCAAACTGAAAGGGTAAACCAGATTCTAGAGGACATGTTGCGAGCATGCGTGATTCATTTTGATAAGAGTTGGGACAAGAGTCTCGCCCTGGCTGAATTTTCTTACAATAACAGTTATCAAGCCAGCTTGAAAATGGCACCTTTTGAGGCTCTTTATGGACGAAGATGTCGTACTCCCTTGAATTGGTCACAGACCGGGGAGAGGAAATTCTTTGGTCCAGCCTTAGTTGAGGAGGCCGAAGAAAAAGTGAGGGTAATCAAGGAAAACTTGAGAATTGCGCAAGAGAGACAAAAGAGTCATTATGACAAGTGAAAGGCACCTAGAGAATACAAAGTTGGTGACTTTGTGTACTTAAAAGTGTCGCCCACCAAGGGGGTCCAAAGGTTCAGTGTGAAGGGAAAGCTAGCTCCTCGCTACATTGGCCCTTATGAGATCATTCAAGTCTGTGGGCCAGTGGCATACCGTATTCGGCTACCCGAACGATTTTCTGCCGTGCACAATGTGTTTCATGTATCACAATTGAGGAAATGTGCACGTGAGCCGGCTAGAGAAGTTATTGAAGAAGCTAATGCTTGGATTGAACCGGATCTCTCTGTTGTGGAACATCCTTTGAGAATTCTTGATGTAAAAGAAAGGAAAACTCGAAGGCAATCTGTAAAGATGTTTAAAATCCAATGGAGTCATCATACCGTAGAAGAAGCTACATGGGAAACTGAACATTATCTCAATGAGAATTATCCGGGTTTTCTTGAATCAAGGCAAAGTAAGTTCTTTCCCCTACTTCCATCTTTTAAATCCTAAATCTCGGGACGAGATTTCTTTTAAGGGGGGTAGGCTGTAACATCCCGGATGTTTACTTGTGCTAATGACATAAATTACATGAGTTAATCAAGGTTAATTACCTCCTAAGCATGTTTGCCATGATTGGACACACTTTTGCACTAAAGACCTCGGTCAAAATATCAAACCGCGGTCAAACCCTAGATCTACTTTAAAGGCTGAAATGGTTTTCTTGCGCGTTCTCCAAATTTCACTATAGAAGTTCAAAATCTGCCAATACGAAAGTTGTTCGTTATTTCCGGGAACACATTTTTCGTAATTGGCGGACATTCCAATTTTGAGCGCAAATGGGCCAAAAATCGAGTTTACTGCGCTGTGAACAGTAAACTGAGCCGTGGAAAATCTGCAACTTCGGTTGGCGTTCCTGGGCAAACCATTGATCAAAACATATGTCACCCTTCGGGAAAGTTGTAGATCTACAGCTCCTCTACAACTTTGCTTTTGGGAGATTTTTCACTTAGTTGACGATTTTTGGAGTTTTGCAATTTCGAAAAGGGCTAAACGGAATAAAAATCGAGCTGGGCGACGTCGTCCCCGCGCTCTGGAGCGCGCGGGCGTTCTAGATGCGCCGGCCACGTGGCTGTCGCGCGTTGGTCCGGCGTACGGATGGCCTAGGCGTCTCCGCTGTGGACCCTCCCACGCCTAGACCCCTCCGCCCGTTCCCGAACCGTGAGCCGCGTCTACGCGAGCCCCCGCGCCGGCCGCGCCACGCGCCGGACCGCGACGGCCGCGAGGGCGAGAAAGGGGCGCTCGCCCTCCGGTGTCCGTCGCGAGGTATAAGAGGGAGAAGGGGTGTGTCGGCGCTCGTGCTCCTCGTCCCACTCGCCGTGCTCGCCGCTCGCCATCCGCACCCGAGCCGCACGGCCTCCCGCGCGCGGCCGGCGGCGCGCCGCCGGGAACGGCTGCGGCGCGGGCGGCCGGCCGGCCGAGGCCGCCTACGGCCGGGCGCGGGCCCAAAACGGCCTAGACGCCGCCCTCCCGGCGCGGCCCGGCCGCCGCCGGCCCCCAATTCCGGCCACCGGCGCGGGCAGCCCCGCCAAGGACTACATTGCAAGAGAGAAGCTCTTTCCAGGGAGATTTCTGCAAGTTTCCAGGGACCCGTTCGTAAAGGTGAAAGTTAGAGATTCGGCAGTACCTTTGAAAAATCATTAAAAATCGTAGAAACATCAGAAAAATGCAAAACCAATTTTGTTGGGTTCGTGGTGAAGAAATCTACCTTTTCTAGAAAGCATATATAGGGTTTTTCTGCACAGTTTTTGAATTAAAAATTCAAACTCAGTTTGGAGTGTTTTTAGTGTGATCTAAAATCTACACATGCTATGAACTTGAATTTTGGATATGTTACTCTTTATATCATGTCTAGATCGGTGACAAAAATTTGCATGTTTTTGATGTATATATTTGCAGTTATGATTTATTTAAGCTTTATGCTAAAATAAGTTTGATGCTTTTTATAGCACCTTTAATGAACTTTTCTTTGAGAACAAATGCACCCTAGGGCTTTGACTTGATGAGTAGTACCCCTGGTGTGATGGATGTGATTTTAGGGAATTGTTTGCTTGGTGTTTTGGATTTAATCTTGTGTAGGAGCTTAAATTCAAAATCTGAACAATAAATTGAATTTGCAACCATGCCTTGGTCAGAAACTCATTTTTGGCATACTTGACCTGCAAGAGAAAGTTGAGATCAAAAAGTTTATTAAATCTTTTTATATGAATTAATGTTAATTTACTAGGATGAAATTTGTCTTTTTCGTATAAATTAATTTATAAATGATCTTAGGCCAATTTTTGGTGTGCAAGCTTAAAATAAGCATATGTTGCTGTGTGCAAAAGATTAGGTTCATTGGAAGTGTTTTTGATTTAATTTTGATTTATGGTTGAAAGGCTTGTTTTAAATAATTAAGGAAAGCAATGGAAATTAAATGTGCTAAATGGTAAAATCAGGTTTGGTTCTGTTTTTAATATTTAAACACACCCCCTTTTACTGTTTAGTAAAGTTAAGTAACTTAAATTGCTTAGATGTGCACACAATCACCATCAAGATTAACTTTAATATACTGCATGTGCATGTAAACGTGTAGATCTCCCCGACGGTACGTACACACTCGCCCAGGAGGGAGACGGGACTGTTGATGGTGAGCTGAACCAGCTTGGTGTGCAGCAAGACCTGGACCAAAGTCCAGAAGAGCCAAAGGCTAGTGTAGGAACCGAGTCTGAGGAAGGCAAGCACCGGTTTCATCTAACCCCTGTTTTAAATTAAAATCATGTCCCTTTACTTTTCAGTACTTTAATGCTTTATTTGTGCATTTAAGTTTCAGGAGTTGTTTTGAAACCTAGTTGCATGATCCTTAGGACTCCTATGCTCTTTTACTAGTATGTTAGGAACGCTAGTGCCATGCTCTAGGATCACGGTAGAAGTCGAGTAATGACTCATTGCTCGCGAGATATAGGATGCTTATGTTGGAATCATAAGTTGGTTAAATTGACTCGCTCATGTGGTAAGAGCAATGGGTTCGGTCTCGACCGAGTAGCATGGTGCTTGGTCCTAAGCTATTGAACGTACCAAGTACTTGCCGGGAATGGGACCGGTAAGCCTAGTACCTTCCCGAACCGGGGCGGGATCTTTCTAGCTACCCGCTTGGGATGTGTCTCCGGGCTAGCTACCCGTGGTATAGTGTGTGAGTCCGGACTGGTCGGGTTAGACCCTCCGGATAACCGTGTACCAGAGTTTGTAGCGTCTGATCCCAAACTGTAGGATGTTGGGAACCGCCTGGTCGGGGTAGACCCTGCATTTGCTTTTATTTGAATTCTTAGGGTCTACTTCCTCCGTGTATCTTGGGTTTACCTTGCAAGGATATAAATCGATCGATCGTCGGTCACTCGCCGTTATCTGAGTCGGCTTGACCACCGGCTACCCCATGTTTATTTATGGAACAGTTCGGATTAATATTGTTACCGTTTAATATTGTTTGAACAACATGCTTGTTTAGTGCAGGAGCTCACATAGAATGGTTAACATACTAGAACTTGAGCTAAAATCTGAAAATAAGGATCAACTCTTAGTCGCTTTTGGCAAAACAAACCCACAAGCCAAAAAGCCTTGCATGTCTAGTCTTACTTTATTTTTGTCGGGTAAGTCTTGCTGAGTATTAGTACTCAGCCTTGCTTAATTTGTTGTTTTCAGGTAATCCTCTCTGGCCTGGTGTCATTCCAGAGGGATGGGAGGTTGAATGGGAGAACGATGATGATGAGTGATATGCATGGATGGCCTCCTATGTGTATCACGCGTTAGTTTACTTTCCACTGTTTAAACTCTGAATCACTGTTACTTTTATGTACTAAAAACCTGGTTTGTAATAATGTTGAACTTGTGAACCTTTAATGTAATGTAATGTAATGTTGTACTGCGGTCCCGCCTTCGTGTGGGCTTAGCGCATATCGGCGATCTCGTTGTATGTGATTTACCGGGCTTTACCCGGCGGAAGCGACAGAATAGTTCTTTATTATTGCTTAATGGCCACGTGGACAGGCTTAGGCGATAATACGGAACTATTTTGGGCGGTTCTGTCACAGTGACCAACGGCCTAGTCAACGGCATCCTAGGCCTTTTGTGTAGGTTGCACTTCCCAGGCATAGTTCGGATGGGTCAGGGTGATGCTACCAGGTACGAGCCGGCCTGGACGTGGGAACACTACAAAAAAGCCACCGACACTATCGATAGGGACGACAGATGCTTCGACAGTAAGGCAGAGCGAGTGAAGGCCGAGCTGTGGGTAAGTCTTTCTCGCATACACTGCTCAATTCATCGTAATCATTGGACATTTTTGCAATATTGATTGTATATCATCTGGTTTATATGCAGGATTTCTATAGGTTGGTGGGTGGATTTGAGGAGCATGCAAATAAGGTGCAGGAGACGATATGCAAGAAGCTTGTGCTGGACATGCATTACGAGGCGCAAATTCAGTGCATCATAAACTACTCTGCTTCAAAGCTTGCAAAGAAAATGTCAAAAGCAGAAGCAAGAACCTATAAGCTGACATGGGAGCAATACGAGGAGGTACAATTGTATTTCACCTTGAGAACAATGCTTAATATGAGATTCTTACATGTGGTTCACTTGATTACTTGTAGATGCCTGCGTGGTGGTGCCGCAACGATTTGGACTGCTAGAAACTCATAGTGGACAAGTGGTTCACACCAGAGTGGATTGAGAAGCATGATGCTGGCCGACAGAAGCGTTTGTTGATGGGAGGCCCATCGCACCACCAAGGAAACCTTTCCAACTCACAGTACAGGGCTAGATGGGTACGGATATCTATTTCATT
The DNA here is from genome assembly GCA_947561735.1 of Cenchrus americanus. Classification (NCBI taxonomy): domain Eukaryota; kingdom Viridiplantae; phylum Streptophyta; class Magnoliopsida; order Poales; family Poaceae; genus Cenchrus; species Cenchrus americanus. The sequence continues at coordinate 200,232,341 of OX387242.1, forward strand.
GTTGTTAAGCCCAATTCTGCTTGACCTATAATGAACTTGTTGTTTTTCAGTCTCGAGCACATGGAGATAGTGAGTGCAGCGAGGTGATGGGATGGATCTTGTCCCACAAGGGCAAGGCCACTGCGTCCGAGACCACCTACAACCCCGACGACCCGCCGGAGGCGTATAGCAATCCCTCCATCCACTCCCGCATCAATGCATACATGGAGATGGGACGGCAGATCCATGGGCCATAGTGGGATCCGATCTGTGTGTCGTTTGATGGAGATGCGGTCATGAGGATGGGTCATGGAAAGAAGCATGGCCATTACTAAATGGGTGACAGCATTTTGGACACAGCCACTGCTCCCACTCTCGCGATGCTAAAAGAAAGGGACACGGGCAATGCCCCTCCCATACTCCCACGTCCGGCCGCGGCACTGGCCCACGTGGAGCGACTTCAGGTTATTTCTGTTTTACTCATCCTTAATGAATCTCTACATATGTTTCCTGTCAATTGCAACACTTGGGTGACCAATTGCAGATGGCCTTAAACGCGGTTGAGCTACGTGTGGTCGACCAATAGCAGCAGTTGATGACCCAGCAACAACAGCTTTTTGCCACACACCAGGTGCAGATGCAGCAATGGATGGCGTTGCAGCAATAGATGATGGCCGAGCACATGCAAGCTTCCATGCTAGTTGTCCAGAATAGTCAACCGATGCCACCGATGCCCCGATGCCCGTGATGCCCGTGATGCCCCCGATGCCCCCGGTGCCCGTCCTTCCGACTCCGGCTGCAGCTCCTGAGACTCCTGTGGTGAGTTACTTGACATCTGTTCTTTCATTTCAATAATTACAGACTTAGAGAACGTATAGACTTAGACTCACTTAGAAACCTAGAGAAAGTAGAGATTTAGAACTTAGATTATAACATAGAAAACTTGATTGTGGTCTCACATGCAATTTACTCTTTTTATTGAAAGAATCAATCGGCGGCTTCGAATAATCTACAAGGGTCCCCAGGCATGTCACCGCTGATGGCCCCACAGCAGCTCTTCCCTCCTCCTCAGTGAGTCGCATTTATGTCATTTGAGTTCCTGGACTTTGTGGAGCTTTGTCGACGAACTTGAATAATGCTTGTTGTTGAACTTGTGGACTTGTCGATGAACTTGTGGACTTTCCGATGAACTTGGATGTACTAGTGGACTTGTTGATGAGTAACGTGTGAATTTATCTATATGTGATGTCTTATTGTGATATATATGATGTCTGTGATGATTATTGTGACATATATGATGCATGTGATGAATATTATGATACATATGATATTCCTGTGATTTTTGGGTATTTTTAAACGTGAAAAACAAAAAAATTTGCAATGGTCACTTTGTTGTGCGTCTTTCGGAAGACGCACGGCAAAGTGACCAAAACCAACAGCAAAAACAGTGCCTTTGCCGTGCGTTTATAGAGGCGCACGGCAAAGGTGCCATTTATTGCCGTGCGTTTTGCACCACGGCGCACGGCAAAGAGCCCTCTTTGACGTGCGTTTTTTTGCTCAGGCGCACGGCAAAGAGCCCTTTTTGCCGTGCGTTTTTCGCCCAGACGCACATCTTTGCCGTGCGTTTTGCTCCCCGGCACACGGCAAAGGGTGTCACGCGCCGTTTGATTCCGGTGCCGTCAGTTGCTTTTTTTGCCGTGCGTCGTGAAAAAAACGCACGGCAAAGATTATCTACCGTGAGTTGTCAGACGTGGCGTGCGCCCTTTGCCGTGCGCCCCGACGAAAAACGCACGGCAAAGAGTTTGCCGTGCGTTTTAGGGCCTTCCGTTGTGTCTCCAAGAGAGGCAACGGACCGTCAAAATTATAAGCACTCTCAAAGTTTAATACAAACTATGTGTAACTTTACTATTGAATAATTCGAAGAAAGGTCATCATTGGGATGTGAAGAAATGCATAGTTCTTATTACTCTTGAAAGTTGACGTATCTCGACATATCGTATCCTCTGTCATCACTATGCTGCAATAGAGCCGAGAACTGTAGCGCCCCCAGATATAAACGAAAGGATATCCTTCTCCGATCTTATTCAAAGAGCTACTCCATCAGTTCCAAATTATTGGTCGTTTTAACTTTTCTAGATGCATATATATTATTATTATGCATCTAGATATAATGTATATCTAAGTGCCACTACGGCAGGCAGGTTCTTCCCCGAGTGCCAACTGCACTCGGGGAAGGATCAGTTGCACTCGGGGAAGGCTTCCCCGAGTGCAACTCTCGGGGAAGAGGGTCGGGGAAGAGGCTCACGGGGAAGCCGCCTTCCCCCGAGTGCCAACAATCGCACACTCGGGGAAGGCTTCACCGAGAGGGGCCTCTGCACTCGGGGGAAGATTTGTGGATTTTTTAAAAAAAAAAAATGTAAAAGAGCATAGTAACGACCGCCGCCCGCCCGCCCGCCGCCGCCGCGCCGCCCGCGCGCGCCGCCGCCGCCCGCGCGCCGCGCGCGCGCGCCGCCCGCCGCCGCCGCCGCGCCGCGCGCCGCGCGCCGCGCCCGCCGCCGCGCGCGCGCGCGCGCGCGCGCGCGCGCGCGCGCCGCGCGCCCGCCGCCGCCCGCCCGCCGCCGCCCGCGCGCGCGCCGCCGCCGCGCGCGCCCGCGCGCGCGCCGCGCGCGCGCCGCCGCCGCGCCGCGCGCGCGCGCGCGCCGCCGCGCGCGCGCGCGCCGCCCGCCCGCGCCGCGCCGCCCGCGCCGCGCCCGCCGCCGCCCGCCGCCGGCCGCGCCGCCCGCCCGCGCCGCCCGCGCGCCGCCGCCGCCGCCCGCCGCCGCCCGCCGCGCCGCGCGCGCCCGCCGCGCGCGCCGCCCGCCGCCGCCCGCCCGCCGCCCGCCGCCGCCCGCCGCCGCCCGCACCACGCCGGGAGGGAGCTCGCGTGCGGATCCGGAGAGGGGGATCCGGGGAGAGGGGGTGGGGTGCGGCGGCGGGCCGGGGAGAGGGGGGTGGGGTGCGCGCGGCGGGCGGGGGAGGGGGCGGGGCGGCGGCGGATCCGTGGAGGCGGCGGGGGGGGGGGGGGGGGGGCGGGGTGCGCGCGCGCGGGGGGGAGGGGCCGCGGCGGGGGGGGGGGGGGGGCGGTTTTATCCTGTTAGGGTTGGGCCGGGCCGGAATAATTGGGCCGGCCGGACTAAATGGGCCGGCCCGGGCCTTCCCCGAGAGCCGTTTTCCCGGCACTCGGGGAAGCGTCTCTTCCCGAGTGCCGGCCGACGGCACTCGGGGAAGATTTTTTTTTTTTCGTTTTTTTGCCTCATTTTTTTTGTGAAGCCATCCCACATTATTTTAAACTCCTTGCTCAAATTTGGGGTTATTTTGAATTTTTTTGGTATATTTCATTAGTTTTTTCATTTTGTTGAATTTTTTAGCATACGTCAAATTTGAAGTGCAGGTGCATGAAGTAATGAAATTTCTTAATTCAAAAAATGATATTCATTATATTTGGTGTATTTTGAGGTCATATCTAGGAAGCCATATGAAATTTCGAACATCTTTTTTCCGTAACATGACGAACAACGAGCAGGAAAAGTGTTTGTAAATTATATAAAATCCAAACGAAGTCCAAAAATCATGAAACTTGTGCAGGGTGTCATGTTATGGCATGTAGAGGGTGTATGCAAGAATTGAGAAGATTTCGAGCAAGTTGGGACGTCGGATGCCTCAAACCCCGGACATCTCCACACATGATCAAGTGATATCATGTGCGGAGATGTCTCGCGTTTGAGGCATCCGACGTCCCAACTTGCTCGAAATCTTCTCAATTCTTGCATACAGCCTCTACATGCCATAACATGACACCCGACAAGTTTCATGATTTTCGGACTTCGTTTGGATTTTATATAATTTACAAACACTTTTCCCCGCTCGTTGTTCGTCATGTTACGGAAAAAAGATATTCGAAATTTCATGTGGCTTCCTAGATATGGCCTCAAAAAACACCAAATATACCGAATATCATTTTTTGAATTAAGAAATTTCATTACTTCATGCACTGCAGCTCAAATTTGAGGTATGCTAAAAAATTCAACAAAATGAAAAAAACTAACGAAATATCCCAAAAAAATCAAAATAACCCCAAATTTGAGCAAGGAGTTTAAAATAATGTGGGATGGCTTCACAAAAAAAATGAGGCAAAAAAACAAAAAAACAAAAAATTCTTCCCCGAGTGCCTCACCCTAGCACTCGGGGAAGAGACCCTTCCCCGAGTGCTAGGATGAGGCACTCGGGGAAGAGGTTGGCTTCCCCGAGTGCTTAAAAAAATGCACTCGGGGAAGGGGGTCTTCCCCGAGTGCCTAACTTCCCCGAGTGCCATGGACTATAAGGCACTCGGGGAAGACCCTCTTCCCCGAGTGCATTTCTTCCCCGAGTGCAACACTCGGGGAAGAGTTTCTTCCCCGAGTGCCCGATATTTGGCACTCGGGGAAGCCCGAGGCACTCGGGGAATTTCCACTCTCCCGTAGTGTGCATAATGAAGTATATGAATCTAATAAAGCTAAAACGACATGTAATATGAAACAGAGGGAGTAAGGTTTAAGCACTGTGTGGCATCCAATTTTCCGTACTCCTACTGCACCAATGACACATTGACTTTGATCTTTTTTTATAGGAATAAAAAAGAAATTCCTGACTCCGTTTCTGGTCCCCGGTGGTGAATTTTAACACTGCCACACATTCCTTCTAGTAAGAAACTAAAAGCATGGAGTAGGACAAGTAAATTGGGGCCGGGACGCGACGTACTTTTCGTGTGCCTGCTTGCTACAAAGTTCTTAAATATACGTCGTTTAGGACAAGTTAGTAGTTACTAGTTCAAAAATGAACTAATTTCTTTGTGTTCTAAACATCTATCATGTATTTAAAGACGGAGGCAGTAGTTGCTCTAGCTAGAGGGTTTCATTGTTGGGTGGTGCTTGGCAGCGGCGTGTATGCTTCGGCTAGACTTGTGCTCGTCTTCAAGACGTCAACAAAGCTAAGGAGGCGATTATTGATGCCGTCTCTCTCCGCATCATACATCCATGTGAGGCGATTTATTTGGTGTCTTTGCATTGTACGGCTGCCTAACCAACTGAGAATCGTGTGGACTCAAGCCTCTCTCGTCGACCAGATAGGTGACCAAATGAACTGAACCTGCCGTACGGCAGGAAATTTGCACACATCATCCATGCACCATTACTGCACTAGTATCTTTGAACTTTGAACGGATAAGGAAACCTCCCTGCGTTGTGCGTTTGCCTCGCGACGAAGCACACACGACCGGGCGGCCGATCTGGCCCCACTCGATGGACGCATGCACCTGGCGGCGATCCCGTCCGGGTTCGTCTGACTAGCTAGCTCCCACCCAGCTGATGACCAGCAGATCCACCACATGAAGCCAGCGTGCTAGCCAGCTCGTACGTACGTGGGGCACATCGAGGGCGGCCTCCGATCCCAACCGCCACGATGCCGCGAGATCATAGGATACGCGGCGCCCGAGGCCGCCCACCCACCCTGGGCTCCACCACTGCACCACCCCCATGTGCCATGGCGACGCCTGTGGGTGTGGCCGCCTTGTCGGGTGCGGGCCCAGCTGGCACGCAGCGCCCCGTCGCCGCGGCGCGAGCCAAAGCCAGCGTCGTCTCGCTCGTCGTCGCCTTGCCTTGCATCGGATCAACTCCCTCCGCTGACCACCCACGCTTTTGTCCGCGCAAAAAAAAAAAAGATCTATCGAACCTGCAGTGCGTTCCAAGTGCGTGCCTTCCGTGGCGCACTGAGCGCGGCTGCGTCCAAGATTCTTAATCCCAGAGAAAACCTCTCCCGCCCGCCCTCTGCGTTTGCCTGCCAACGAAGTAACACGACCAACCTCGCTCGACTGGACGACGCACCTGGACGCAACCCCGTAGGGCCGGCCGTACTCCAGGTAACCCTGAGATCCACAGTCCACATCCACAGCAGCCAGCTAGCTTTGCACGCCGCGCCGGCCGGTCGCACGCGGCTCGTGGATCGCAACATCGATCGCCTCCCATCCCAGCAACTTCATCCGATCCCCAACGACCACGAGCCGCCACGATACTGCACGACGATACGAGATACGCGGCGCCCGAGGCCGCCCGCCCCACTCCCGCCGATGATGGGTGTGCGTTCCCAATTCCTAATAATCTGCGCCTTGTCGGGTACGGTGCACGCGCGGGCCCCCCCGGCACGCAGCGCCCCGTCGCCGCAGCGGCCGGCCGGCCTCGTCGGACGCCGCGTCCGTCCGGGTCCGGATCTCCACAGTCCACCCACCCACCACCGCAAAAGGACGCCTACGTCGAGCCCGCGTCGCCGCGTAACCACCATGGAGTACCCTTTTGCTGCTGCGTCCAGGTGCGTGCCCCCTCCTGCCGATCCTCGTCGCGCCCGCTTAATTATTTTTTGTTAATCATCAAGCTGCCTTGGCCGCCAAGATTCCCCGCGCGCGGATTCCACATCGGCGAGTGCACTCCGATTCAGGACGCGGGCTTTCGAGTCACGGGAGATCGACCCAAACACTTGTTTACACATACATGCATAGTGACCTCGGTTAGTTTAGTTTAGCTTTATTTGTTGCTTTCCTGGTGGTGTCTTTGTACCAACTTTATTTTCGCCTCGATTTTTTTTAAAAAAAAACCTTTATTTTCGCCAAGTAAAAAAGTTGTGGAGCCTACCACCTATCGACGTCGAGACACGCACGCTGCGCGTGTAGATTATTTTATTTGCAAAGTTGAAAACTCAATCGGTTCCCCACATTTATACGGTCTGAATGCGTACAAAGTACGTTTAGTTGCATATACTGTGTGCAACCTTATTATCGGTGGCGGATGCAGGATGGAGGACAAGCGGGAGTTGAAATAATGGATATGTTGATTTTCAGGAAGATTTAATAGTGATTTAAGGATTTTGCTATAGTGATTAGTGAAGAAACCAGGGTCCCTCTAGACCCACCGGTACATTCACCACTACTTATTATATATGTTATTGTAATTAGTTCCGCTACGAGAAAAAAGTGAACGATTTCTAAGTTCTTTCTTCCGGTTTTTGTTTGTCGAGTGATCCTTGTCTTAAAGCGTACTGTATTACAAACACTGGTAAGGAGAGGGGCTTCGGTTCATAAAGGGAATATGTCTCTCATGTCCAGCAAAGACTGATAATGAGAGACAAAAGGCCCATCCTTTAGTCCCGGGTGAACAAACCGGGACTAAAGGGGTCTTTAGTCCAGGTTGATATTACCAACCGGGACTAAAGGGGGCATGCCAGCGCCAGCGCCCACCCCTTTAGTCTCGGTTGGTAATACCAATCGAGACTAAAAGCATTAGAAAAAAACAAAAAAAAACTACACCCTGTCCTCCATCCTCACCCCTTCATCATTGAGCTCGAGCTCAAATCAAGAACCCGAGCAAATCAAGAACATACTTCACAATTTCAAGAAATTACATTCATCGTATACTCAAATCAGTTCATACCACTAACACACAGGCTCATCTCATCATCATACACCACACAAGAGGTGCTACATAAGTAAATTTGCGAAGTAAATAATCCACAAAATAGTTCATCACGACACATAAATTCAATTGAATTCACAACTCAATTCGTCACAAAATCGTGAAAAAAGAAAAAAAATCTTGCCTCCCGCTGGCCACCTGGGGCGTCGTGCCCTCGCCGACCTCCAGGGGCGTCGTGCCTGCACGCCGGCGGCATCCCGCACCCGTGCGCCGGCGGCCCCACGTCCCCACGCGTTGTGCTATGCGCTGGCAACCTGCAGGGAACAAATCGAGAAGATGAGATGGCGAAGGAAGTAAAGGAAGGAAGAAAGAGATAAGTGTTGACTGTTGAGGGTGGGTGGAACCGATAATAAAAGGAGAGAGAAGAGGAGGGTGGCCTGCATGGTTGATACGAGAGGCTATAGTCTCGGGTGGAAACACCACACAAGACTAAAGATTTAAGCCCGGGTGGTGTTTCCACCCGAGACTAAAGGGGTACCTTTTAGTCTCGGGTGGTGATACCACCGGGGACTAAAGGCAGGAGTCAATCATTGTTCGAAAAATAGCTGTTCGATGCCTCCTTTTAGTCTCGGTTGGTAATCCAACCGGGACTAGGGGCAGTTCTTGCAGCTATTTCGAGCTACGTCGACAAAAGCCCTTTAGTCCCGGCTCCAAAGTTGAACCGGGACTAAAGGGGCGTACCAAAGGCTCCGAATCTACCAGTGAAAACTTCAATTATTGACCAATATTACGTACGTACTAGCCACCCTGATTATTTTTTGGTGTTGGTGGGGTGAATTTGTAAATATGTGAATCATTCGTGAGAACACCTAGGCCGCATTTGCATGCTTGCTGTGCTTAGTTCCATTTGTTATTAAAGTAGTTAGTTGCGTGCTTGCTGTGGTTAGTTCCAGCAGGTTTAATTTTGTTACCCACGTCATTTGGTGCAAGCTTAATTACCTGCCAATTAACTAAGATAATCGAATCGAGCGGCCAGTGTGCACACTCTGGCTACCTCGTGGACACGCACGCAAACGCATACAGTATTTGTATCTTTTACAACATGGAAGTTGAAAACTCGCGGGCGGTTCGCCACATATGGTTTGGATGAGTGCGGTATGGCACGCACTTTGGATGAGTGCGGTATGGCACGCACCCGCAAGCTACCTCGTCTTATTGGTCTCCAACTGCTAGAAAGCACTCGGTTTTGGTTTTCTGCATATGGTTTCTGATTGTCGAGTGGTCCTCGTCTTCGTCTTAAACGGGTTTAAAATACCACAATTATTGCACTATAATAACCCACCGGGCGATAGACAATGTCTCTTTTTGGTGCGGGCTGGATATAAAATGTGATGATTGAAAACACACTACGGCATTTGTTACTCCCTACTCCCTCTGGTTCACTATTAGAAGTCGTTTTGGACAAGGTTTGAGTCAAACATCGTGAATATAAATCATGAATAACTTTTAAGTCGTTGAGTTTGAAAATGTGAAAATCATATAAATAGATTTGTCTTGAAAATTACCTTCATAAGAATATACATATATAAATTGTGCTTTTGTGGCCATGTCGCTGTCCTAAACGACTTCTAATAAGGAACCAGAGGGAGTAACTTCATCTCAAATCATAAGTCGTTTTAGCATTTTAAGGTTCATATATTTTTGCTCTGCAAAGCTATGATCATTCCTTACTTGTTACTGGTTGTGGGCTATAGATTCTTGTGGTTGCAGGGTTAGGGTGTGTTTGGTTGAGACGTGACTTTTGGAAAAGTAGTTGTGGGGTTGTGGTTTTGTTACACACGTCATTATTGGCACAAGCTTACAAATAATCGGGACAAGCAATAATTAACAGTGGTGCTTGTCTCGTGAGCTAAACTACGCGAAATTTAACATGACAATTTGGCCGTTAAAAATTGTGAAATATACTACCATGACAAAGTCTGAAGATGTGCACATATGCCTTGGCAGTGAATCAAGCAGACACAGGGTAGACACGTTCTGCAAGTTGCAACAATTGTTTACTTAAGTTTATTTGTTAGCTAGCTGAAGGAGAAGACGGTGGTGAGTGGTGACAACGGATTCCACCATCGCAAAGTGGATTATGATTCATGATCAAATGAAGTCCACCTACTGAGCTGAAATATCTTTTTGCCACCTCCGATCGGCCACTTGCATGATGCATCTCTCCGGCCGGGACCATCTCGCCATCGTCTCAGCTAAAAAGTATGCACTGGTGGGCAGTATCAACCCATTATAATTAAGCTTGAAATTCTAAAAATATGCAGTTAGGTTCTCCTGCTCCCTGTATACTGCATGCATATCTTAATAACAGTAGCGTCTCAATACAAACAGGCTGGTATTGCTAGCTAGTAATCTCTATCATTGGTGTTGTATTTGGAAACGATAAAGGTCGGTGTCTATCTGAGAAAGTAAACGAGCAATTTTCAAGTTCCATAGCACACTGACGCATGGCCGCGTATTTGAGTGGTTGATGATTAGGTTTACAAGGAAAAACAACATGGTTTTCATTTTCTTAGTTCATATATATACTACCTGGTGGCCAGCTAGCTAGTGTAGCCTAGCTGGTCGTCGCTCAAGGCACATGGAGAGATATCATATTGATGCTGATGCCAGCCGCAACAATACCTATATACTAGTACTACTAGTATCTATCAGGGGTATATGTATATATTCATAATAGTTTTACTTAAACTTGTTTATATCTACGGATCGGGAGCAATCTGACATCGCATGCTTAGGGATTATTGTCCTATTACTATTTACTTCTTATTGAAGTAGAAGAAAACCAATAGTGGTATACGAAAATATCTAGGAAAAAGGGCATCACTTTGGGTTAAATAAATAGCTCAAGTGCAGCAAAAGTGTGGCATTAATTCATCCCTCATGTTTAATTTGGTGCAGACCAACCACTTAACTAGCTAAGAGGGTGTTTGGATCCAGGTGACTAGACTAATTTTAGTCACCTTGAGAGACTGATTTGCCAAACACCCCTGACTAAAGGGTGACTAAATTTAGTCTAGCCTAGAGTCATCCATGACCCAGCTAAAAGGTACTAAAACTCCCCCTCTCTCCTCATTTATCACTCGCAGAGCCTTATCCACTCGCCCCTCCTCTGCTCTCGCCCCCAGGCGCACCGCCGCGAGCACCCTCCACCGCACCTCTGCGTTGCCCTCCGCCGCCTGCCGCAAGCTGTACCTCTGCCTCCGTACCGCTGCGAGTCGTAGGGTATCCCCCTCCGCGCTGCCCTCCGGCGCCGCAGATCCCAATCGACGACGATGTTAGCTTCCCCCAGCGAGCAAGGTCGTCCATCGCTGCCGACCAAGGCGCGCCACCACCCCCGTGCAGCAGTAGCAACGACGCGTGTGGCGGCGGCGGCGATGCTGACACGGCTGGGGGGAGCTGAGCGCGACACCGGCGGCGGCGTCCCGCCGCCGGCGGCCCCCGACGGCACGTGGCGGCCCAAGCCCAAGGGCATCCTGAAGGTGCAGGCAGTGACCATGTCAGGGTCGCCGAGCAAGGCGTGCGTGTCCATCAACCTCCCGGAGAACGAGATCTCCCTGGAGCGAACCCAGTCCGCAGCAGTAATAGCGGAGGCGGGATTGGCGTCGGAGGCGACGCCGCAGCGACGAAGTGTGGAGGAGGTGCCGCGCGAGGCTGACGACGGAGCTCTGAAGGTGTCGGCGCCACAGGAGGAGGTGCTTATTGGCACGCGCCTGGGAGAGGAGAGATAAATGTGAGGGGAAAAGGACAATTTAATGCTAAGAACAATTAATGATGACTAATTTTAGTCACCCTCCAAATAAGGGCTCACTAAAATATTTTAGTCTGACTAAACTTTAGTTAGGGGACTAAAAGGATCCAAACACCCCCTAAATCGATACATTTACACCTTAGTTTAGCAATGGTTTAGTGACATTTAATGATTATTTATGCTATGTAATCATCTGTGTAATCATGCTTAGTGATGTAATATGAGTGAGTCGAAGATATAAAATTAAGAAAAAAAATCAATAAATCATCTAAATTGTGTATCTCAAAGTAATTTCAACAGAAATAAAATAGCGGAACCGAATTATTGTAGCGATTAACTCAACATTAGATGTGGCTAAGTAGCGATTACTAAGATGATTACCTTGCTGGATAAACCGATTTTATATAACACTATATAGTTATTAAATTAAGGTGGGGATGATAAATGAAGGTATTGAGTTAGTTTGGTGGGTTGATTTTCACCAACTAAAATATGAGAAATGAATATAAATATTACACTTGTGCATATACATTTGAGGGATGAAATAAAATAGGATTTTCCTTGAAGAAGACCTCAAAGGTTAATTAAGTTTCGAGAAGCATAATACCATCGTCAGTAACCGACCAGGCGAACCAAACCAAGGAGGCACTAAATCCGCAGGCGCAGGGATTCAGAAACTCGATCGCAGCCGTCTGCAAATCATACGTGATAGATCACCGTATGCAGTAAATCCGGGTTCGCAAATCAGGAGGTGAATTACCAGGAACACACAACAATAGTTTAACACTGCGTAACTCTAGAAGCTAGCTAGGAGTACCATTTTTATTAATTATACTTCGTGGTGCACACAGGTTGATCTGATCGATCTTTCCTCTCTCCGATCCGAAGGGTGCATGCACCTTGCATATTATTACCGCAGCACGTTGAATCCTTGGGCTACAAGATGCGCGGTCAACGGTCGCGCGCCTGACATGCACTCCTGCAGACGACAGAATCCTATTGGCTATATATAGCAGTTTCTTACCCCTGTGTGGGCCCCACAGGAAAGATGACGACATGTCAAACGATACAGATGCACCTAGTAGCTAGTATACGCCTATACTATACCCACAATTAAGCTGCCGCTGGTTAATTAATAAGCTAGATGGCAATAAGAAAACTGGGCCTGATGTTGACCAGTTCGTCCTTGATCGCGAGCGCAACCGTATGCGGCGCCACTACGCCACATATATCCGTTACTTTATAACCGGCCAATGAAGATGTATTTGATGAAATGACGATAGTATACGTAGCTAATTATTGCTCCACCCCCAAGCCAGAAGTCAAACAATGTCGTTTTATTTGGGTTGCATGATGAATTGGAAATTTCAAACATGATGCTATGAATAGCTACATATGCTTTTATTAATTAAATATATCGTACCAGTGTGCTAGGCTACGTAAACATACACAAACTTTCTTAAGTTTCACAAAAAAGCAAAATGATAAAAATGATTTTTTTATAATTAAATAACGAGTATCTCCTATTGTTAATTTGCTAGGGGAGGATGGTTTAATAAGCTCATCAAGCATCTCCTGGTGATGTACGACATGCATGTTGGTTGACATCTAGATGCATCTATCTCGACCTGAATTATAGTAGTAGAATCTCTCGATGCAAGAAGCTTAATTACAATAAGAGAAAAATCAAGAAGAGCGATCGACGATCTGATGAGATTCTCCTTCACGGCGGCGGCACAACGCCACATACGGCGGTTTCGCATTGTATAATCGTCAGCGGTAGCTTTCGGACGTCCTTTGTTTTTTTCGCTGTCATGTCGCACCTAATAAATGTATATATAGGAGTAATGCGCTGTTGGTTAAGTTCCCATAACCTACACAAGTGTACTGTAGTGGCGTCAGCAATAAGCTCCGTGTAGCTCACTGGGGTGTGGGCCCTTTGGGCCGGTGCATGTGATGATGTGTAGGCCGGTGTGTGGGTGCAAAGTCACGTCAACTTGGCAGTTCAGACTTCGGCCGGGTCTTAGTTTAATATTGCAACTTGCAACAACTTTAATTTCGTTCTTGCTCAACCTAATGTTGCTGTTTTCTTTAGGCTGCGAGTGTTTGTCGAGTACAAGTCACCGATGATGTGCGCATGAAAATGATAAGGTTGAAAGGAATCTCCACTACGATCTCACCCATTTGAATTGAATCCAACAGTGTCCGGACTTTTTTTGTTTGAAAAAGCAAAACTGACGACGGAATCAACCAGGTGGACTAATCGTATTATTATCGGGATCTAGAAAGGGTATATTCCTTGCCGTTTTTTATCGAACTTCACGGTAAAAACCATAGGAACCACCGGTGAGTAATTAAGTTTACATTGATCATTACATAAACTAGCTTTTACAAGAAAAATCATTACTTTCCATGCATGGCTAGTCAAGTTGTAATATCAGACAAGGTGTTGGTTGGGGGCATCCATGTGCATGAAGTATGAAATATGGTGCAAACTATCACTTTTATGTTTTGATTTTATCGAGGGTTGCTCAATGGGAAAACAATCAGTCAAATAATATAATCTAATTTCACGAAGCATGTAGCAATCTCACTATTCTCGTTATCATCGCTATTCTAAAATTATTACCTCAGTGAAGAATCTTTTATGACCCGTTAAATGTCAACTCTCGCCGGCCATCCTCAAATGTCCATAAATGACGAAACCCCCCGAACAAACATAATTGCCTGCTGCATACGTGCAGTACCGATCGATGATAGACACGACTACAGTGCCACAGTAACGGAAGGCAACACACTCGTCACGGCGCCGTCACATGGCTCAACACTTTAACCATCCCTCCCGTTTGATAAAAAGGAAATGGAGGTGAATATTCCAAACCAGCGGCTCTTGGAAGCCGCATATGAATCGCCATCCGCGCCCATTGTCAAAGCGCGCCAAGGGGCGTCAGCGCGGCTGAAGTTGCACCTCCAAGGGCCGTCCTCGCAGCCCATTGGCTGTGGTACATTAAACAAGGACGAGAATGACGTGGACGGAGACAACCTGATAGATGCACGGTGTCTTGTGGCTTCGTCCCTGCGCTCGGATTGGCCGGCCGTCGCCGTCGCCGTCGCCGTCGCGCCAGCTCGACGCCGGGGGAATTGCCGTCATCCGTGACGAACCTCGCGGCTCGCGCGCGCCGCGTCGGACCAAACACTCCCACGTCCCACCCGCCAGATTCCTCAGGCCCCCGAAAACAGCATGCTGCAACGTGCGGAACCTGACTGACATGTGGGACCTGCGCTTACTTGGTCCCACCTGTCAGTGATTTGTGCTCCGGGGGTTAGTGGATGGCTGTGGTGCACGTGGGTTGGAAGGGCCTACAGCAGCCGCAGATCGCCGCATATCATTCGTGGATTATATACGAGCTCGGGCTTATCACCCGGCCTGGGGTCAAGTCCGCCTTCGGGCCACACGTCAGTGACGGCGTCGAAACCGAGCCGGGTAGCTAGCCGTACAAGGCAGGTGGAGTGGGACAGCCCGACAGCTCACGCCGACGTCGAGAATCACGCGCGGACGGAAGCCGGGGGGACAACCAGAGGGGAGGAGGGGAGAAGCTATCGCCGGGCCTCTCGTGGTCGCAGGAGCGGCGCTCGCCGCCGCGTCGACGACCGACCGACCGGGTCAGGTCAGCGACAAGCACGCGGCCCGCTCCGGGAAGCCGCGGGGGGAACACGACGTACTGGGTGGATCCCACCGTGGCCCGTCCGCTCTCCGGTCCAGTCCAGGGGGCCTGCACTGCACGCACGGCACCGTACCGGACGTGACGTCGCGAGCGGAACGTCAGCCCGCGGCGCGGCCGTGCGCCGCCGCGCCGCGCCGCGACCCGACGCCGGCCCGGATCCCCGTCGTCGCGCGCACGCGGAAGGCAAGCTGCTGGCTCCGCCCGACGACCCGGGGCAACCCGAATGGAGCCTGATCGAGCCACCTCCACCGCGTTGGCCGCCGCGTCCGCGCCGCCGCAGCGGATATTCGCCCACGCCTAGCTGCTCCTGTCACGCCGTCGTCGATTCGTCGTCGTCATGCCCCCGGAGCTGCACTGCATGCACCACGCCTGCATGCGAAGTCGAGCTCCTCGTTGCTGCGCGAGCTGCTGCTTAGTATGCAGGCTGGCGTGTTGCCCATGTGCTGCGTCACGAAAAGGCGGATCGATCTCTGCGCGATTAGAAAACCAAGATACGGGGCGTCGGAGTACGAGCGCGCGATCTCAAAGGTACAGAACCGGAATCGTAAATGTCAGGACCACCAGTTGATTGTTTAGGTTGGGTCAGGGTTGGGTTAATTAAGTTTGCGGCATGTCAGTCGGGGTTGTGCACTCTCTATTAGGGCACCCCAACCCAGACTCTACGGTAGAGTCCAGAATCATTAATTACATTGTCATCTAGGCAAATTGTTGATGTGGCAAGCAATTTAATGATGGGAGAGGTGTCAAAACTTAGAAACCAAGTCTTCACGCAAAACGGAGCCCGTGCGGATCCCGTGTGGCTGCCCGCATGCATGATGTGTCCTCTTATTTAATAAAACGGGAGTAGAAGATCCGAAAGAAATATTAGATAGACTGCATGCTAGAAAATTTGCATTGGAGAATAGTTTATTGTGATAGAGTCTTCGAGATACACACTCCATGGGTAGAGTGTGGGTTGAGAGTGCGCTTACGCCAATATCCTAGTGGTGGAGCAGTGGCCGGTGGCCACTAGCTGCACAAATCAAAGCATTAATACAAATCACAATAAAATTTTGGGGAAAAAATGGCATTTTAGGAACGAACAGTAGCATAAAGCTAAAGGTTCTACTACCACTACCAGGAAAATAATATTTTAGAGGCTCTTCCCTTTTTATTTCGATAACAAATTTGTGTTTCGAGCTCACCATTCTCGAGGAATAAAATGAAATTCTTACCGATAGTACCAAACTCACGCTTTCTTCTTTAAGGACACAATACCAAAACTGACGCTTGGAAAGGTGCTCCAGAATTTTTTTAAAAAAACCGGTACCTTTCAAAACAAAAAAAGGAGTAAATAGAAACCAGCAATTCGGATGCTGATAACAGAAAAGGCTCACCGAAATAGGCTTAATTGGCCTGTTCCTTAGGCTGGTGGCTGAAAATGCTCTTTTTTTCTTTCCCCTAACAACTTTCAAAGGTTGTAGCACTGGCACTTTCTTATTAGGACACAATACCAAACTAACGCTTGGGAATGTGCTCCGGATTTTTGTAAAACAATCAGCGTCTTTGTAAACTATTTTTTATATTTAAGAAACACTTTTTATAACAACTTTGAATTCCTACCTTACAATTCTCGCGCAATAAACTGAATTTGTAAGTAGATAGTACCAAACTTTCGCTTGGGAATGTGCTCCAGAATTCTTTTTTTAAAAAAACCGCGTCTTTCTATACACTTTTTTTTTAAAAAAAACTGTAATTCCGACACTGGTAACACCGCAAAGCTCACCGAAATAGGCTTCGTGATCATCATCACGGATTAACCCTGGGAATCAAAAGCCCCCCAAAAAAAATCGACCATGGTGCTATTATTTTACTCGCGGGACACAGGAGATCGACCAAGTGGACGTGGGGAATCTCCACGGCGAGAACCCAGCCGGGCCCCACACTAACATGACGCCCAAGCGCAGGCCCACCCACGCCCATGGATACCTACCGGGGCCCACCAGGCAGTCACCGCAGCAGCGAGCCCACGGCCCGGCCGGCGCCAAAACAGCTGACGGAAGGGATGACAAAATCACCCGGGGGGGCGCTGGACCCCAACCCTCCCATCTCACCGCCCACTCGTCCTCGCAACCGCTCCGATGCGCGACACGTGTCCTAACCATCTCCTGGTCAACCTGCCCACCACACCACGGCCTGACGGGCGCCTCCCCTCTCTGCCTCCCCAACTTGCACGTGCGTCACATCGAGGCCTCCCCTCGACACGTGGCGCCCCGCCACCGTCTATAAGTAACACCGGCGTACGGCGAGCTAATGTTCCATTCCAAAAGCTCCTCCCCAGCAGCCAAAACACCAACACCCCCCTGCAGCGACCAGCAAGCTGATCGAGCTCTGCAGCGACCTGTTCTTGCGATCGGCGACAGCTTCCGATCCTCTCAACTCGAATCCGGCCGGCGAGAACTGACATGGACTTCGGTGGCGCGCTGCAGCTGCCGCCGGGGTTCCGCTTCCACCCGACCGACGACGAGCTGGTGAACTACTACCTCCTGCGCAAGTGCGGCGGTCTGCCGCTCGCCGCCCCCGTCATCGCGGAGGTCGACCTGTACAAGTTCGACCCGTGGAGCCTGCCGGAGAAGGCCATGGGAGGGGAGAAGGAGTGGTATTTCTTCTCGCCGCGGGACCGCAAGTACCCCAACGGCTCGCGGCCCAACCGGGCGGCGGGCGCCGGGTACTGGAAGGCCACCGGCGCCGACAAGCCCGTCGGGTCGCCGCGCACCGTCGCCATCAAGAAGGCTCTCGTCTTCTACGCCGGCAAACCACCCAAGGGCGTCAAGACGAACTGGATCATGCATGAGTACCGCCTCGCCGACGTCGATCGATCCGCCGCCGCTCGCAAGAAGACCAACAACAACGCGCTCAGGGTACTAATTTTACTGCCCTCCCTTTATCTCTTCCTGGCACCTTTGTTTGTTCCTTGTGCTCATCCATCTCACTCCCCCAACAAAAGTCACAGCACTGACACTTTCAGTTAGAAAATAATCCTGCATTTGTTAGGTTAATTTTGCAGGTAATTAATAATTAAGAGTATTAATATTATTTTTAAGATAAGGTAGGGGTCCAACTTGTCCATTTGCAGCGTGCTCGAGCTGTCCCTTTCGCGACAGCCCGTGGCAACTTTGCAGACGGACGAGCGGACGGGGGGCGCTCTAGAGACATGTAAAGCAGTAAAGCGCGGCGCGGGCATGGCGTCACGGCTCACGCACGCGGCGATAGGGACAGCCGGCCAGCCGGCAACCGCGGCGGTCGCCGTCAGCGCCACATCCTGATCTTATCGCCGCCGCCAGCGCATGCACCCGATCCACCTCTCTGGCCACAGGCGCCGAATCCCGACGTCACGTCACGTCGAGCTCTCGGCGCCGCGCGGCTCCGTATCCAACGCGTAGTAAAAAGAGATCAATCTGCAAGATTTTGTTCTTTAGCATCCACCTGGATTCTGCCGCTGACCTTTTTTCTACGATTTGGATTATTTTTGCAGCTGGATGACTGGGTGTTGTGCCGGATCTACAACAAGAAGGGCGTGATCGAGCGGTACGACACGGTGGACGACGACGAAGAGGTCACTGCCGCCGCCGCCGCCGCCGCCGGCGGCGTTGACGACGTGAAGCCGGCAGCGAAAGTGGCCGCGGCCAAGAACACACGCGCGCCGGCGGCGGCGCCGATGAAGGTGGAGATGGCCGATTACGGCGGGTACTACGACGACTACGACCTCGAGACGCCGTCGGCCGGGATGCTGTGCTTCGATCGCCCGTCGGCCGTGGCAACGGTCCCTGCCCTTGCCCCCACGCTCGCGCCGGTGCCGGCGTTGGCACCGGCGGCGGCGCTGTCGCCGACGGAGCCCGACCCGGACCGCGACTCCAGCTCCATGCTGTGGACAAACCACACGGACAACTCCAGCAGCGGGTCCGAGCACGTGCTGTCGCCGTCGCCAGACCTCCCCGACCGCGACCACGCCGAGAGCCAGCCCGGCGTTGGCGGCGGGGCCGACTGGTGGTCTGGCGGCGACTACTGGCGCGGCGCGGCGGCCGACGACGGGTTCGTGGTCATGGACGACTGCGGCGAGCTCTTCGGCGGACCGCCGTCGCCGGGGCTCTTCGCGCGCGTCGACGCCGCCGCGTTCGGGGACATGCTCACGTACCTGCAGAGGCAGTTCTGAACTTCTCCGATCAGGGAGCGTGAAGCGTGCGCCGCCATGTGTGTGCTCCAGGCCACTGACCATGGTCGATGATATGTCCAGGTCGTCTAGCTTGCTCGGTATCTTGAGGTGAAATCACGAGCCGGTCTAGGTGGTGTAGCGCAGCGAAGCCGAGATCGATCGCCATGGCCATCCCAGCAGCGGCAGCAGATCAATGGAGAACTGGGGCGAATAATCATCCGCCGGATTGAGCGGCGGCGGCCGGGTGTCCAGATCACCATTCAGATGATCAGATCGTCGTGCAGCTGAATTTTGCACGACGATCTCTGCACCTGATCGAGCCCTTTGCTCTTGGAAGCTGCGTGCCACGTGGAAATGGATGTGCCAATGATGGCTGATGACCGGTGATCACCGCTGGTAGATAGCTAGCTGCTGACCGTCGGATCGGACCTCGATTAATCTAACCCGTCGGTATTTTTGTCGTGTTAATTAGTAGTAGCTGACAACTTGACATGCCTAGTGAATTCAAAAATTAGTAATAATAAGCAACAAAAATCATAAAGAGAGAGAGAGAGAGAGAGAGAGAGAGAGAGAGAGAGAGAGAAGAAGGAAATTACAGGTTTTGGATTCAGAGGCTGTTGATGGTATCATGTATGTAATCTAATAGTGTAGCCTAACTGTACTTAGAATTTGGGTTCAGGTTGGTGGCAAAACAGGGCAGCGCTGTAGGTTTTCGTCGAGTGTATAATTGCAAGTGTCATGTGCTAGAGTCGCTTTCAGTGGGTCTCTTTCTCGTGACCACGAAAGCCCAAATTTTTGTAACGCAATTATATCGATAATAAAGTGTCGTAAGCTGTAATTACATATTGATTCATGCTCTTTGCTTTCTGCCCAATCTGAATGTTCTGATCCACAAAGTTTAACGAAAAGCGCCTTTCGGAACTTGGAAAGCACGCACTGACAGTGAGAAGTTGGGGACAGATCGTGTGCACCATGTTTAAGCTTGTGATTTTGCTTTTGTTTTTGTTCGCGGTTTCGAGATCAAGTGCTGTCTCTCTCAGTGGTGCAATGGTGATTCTGACTGCCTTTTGTACTTGGAGAATATGTTGATGCTGAATCCTTGTCATGCGGCTGTGAGACGCCAGGCGGTCGTGGCCGGGCGGCAGGGATGAACAGAGAGCCTCTGTGCAAGTGGCGCTGATGCCTTGGCCCTTCACATCTTGAGCTCTGGAAAGCACTGGATGGGAGCTGCTCTGCTCATCACCCTTGCCAATATGTCACTGAATACTGTAGAGAGACCGACAGCGACGGTACAGATTGGGTCTTGTACTCGTGCAGTGTTGGAGACATTTTCACTTGGTGCAGTCTGGTCTACAGATAATTCAGTGGTTTCACTGCACGATGTTTATCTGTAACTGCAAGACACTTCAGTTTGGCTGGAAACCCAACACACAGTCCGAGTCATACAATGGTTCAGATGCTTGCTCGCACTATCCAGACCAATTGGGGGAAGAAATCGAGTTGTACCCGGACTCATCCCTCCACCCTCTGACTAGGTTAGAAAGCAAAATTTCGGTGATATCTTGCAACGCCTTGCACTGGAGCTTCATGGTTGATGGCCTCTTCTTCTGAGTCATCGTTGCAATGTGACGGCGAAAACTTCTAGTGCCATATGCCCATATGCGACGCGAACCCAGGAGCCGAAGGCGAACATATGACCTTGCTTGAAAACATGACCTTGCTTGAAAACGATGACGACTTGAAGATGACTTGTGCCATTGAGTTCGTCAACGGATCTTTGACAAAATCCTGTACTTAGTGTGCCAGTTGTTGATGTTTAGACCCCCGACAATCTACTGAGCGACAGGGTACCCAAGGTAGTACTTTCTGTGGTGGTACTTGCCGAGATCAAGAATTTGAAGGTGAACATGAACATATGATTTAAACGGATTCAGACCGTCGAATATCGTAATATTGTACATCTGTGTGTTGATGATTATAATTTATCTTTGGAAGGTCGAAGATTTGTTCTTGCTCTGGAATCATCATTATTTATTTATTTATTTATTTATTTATTTATTTATAACTATGTAGAAGCACCCCACTAACCATTTCTCTCAACATGCAAGCAATTCACGTCAACGTCACATCACCATCCATTAGGACTATCCATTTATTTTTCATGCTAATTTTCTGTGGCTAATAACATCCATGCATACAATTTATAAGTCTTGCGAGTATCACATTACAAAATTCCCACAGTACAATACACGAAGAATCAATAATTTAAGAGCAATTCTCTATCAATAAAATGATTATGTTTTCATTTATAATGCCGTTTGCAAAAGAATGTTGCCTTTCAAACATCATAATTTTCTACTTTCAAAGTTCTTTTTAAAAT
This sequence comes from Cenchrus americanus, assembly GCA_947561735.1. Lineage (NCBI taxonomy): Eukaryota > Viridiplantae > Streptophyta > Magnoliopsida > Poales > Poaceae > Cenchrus > Cenchrus americanus. The sequence continues at coordinate 200,253,903 of OX387242.1, forward strand.
TTTACTTAAAAATCATTATTAAACATAAGTTATTCGCATGTCGTGCTATGATAAAAAATCTCTCAAATCCAAAGCGTGTATAGAGATAAGTGAGAAAGCGAGAGAAGAAAGCCAGTCGAGAGAGAAATGAGAAAGCGGATGCGGTAGGAGAAAAAAGATGTGGTAGGAAATATAATCAGCAGGGGTAACCTTCCTGTTTCTAAGAAAACACGCTCAATCAAAGCTGGACGTACGAAGGACAGTCTCTTGCTCCATCAAATCATCGTCCCAGTGTTCAGCTGGACCGCAGCTCTGCAGTCCAACTGGAATGTGAAGCTCAGCATCAACTTCTGGCTTGGACAGAAGTTGAGTCACTCCTTGGGATTCTTGGCGGTTCCGCTCTCCTCTTCTATCCAGTTCTCCAATGCATCGATCCAGCTTGTAGGTTCCAATTCCAATCGCCACCCTCCATCTCCTCAGCAAATTGGCGATTGTACACAGCGCTTATTCCATCCCTCTCCATGACCTCCCCTGAAAACACAGGCTATCCCTCTCCATGACCTCCCCTGAAAACACAGGCTGTTACGTAATTTCCAGATAGACCAAAAAGTTGCAGCGCATAGCCGCATACACAGTTTAACTCTGATTTTTTTCTAGTTACTAACGCACCATTTTCCCACTGACTCAAAGTCATTACCGTTTTTTTTTGCCAAATAGCTCAGAAATGACCTCCCAAATGAAGCAGGACATGCAGCAATAGTTTTTTTTAAAAAGGCAAGTTCTACCATCCCTCACTTCCACACCCTCATTTGTACATTTGCACTGTTGGGGGTTACCCGAAAAATTCGGATGATTCCCCTAACACGAGAGAGAAAGTTCTTAACACGTTCAAACACAAAGTGAGAGCGCAGAGAGACTGTGATTCCCTCTGCAGATTGCACAAGTTCCCAAAAGTCTGAATCCGTTTACACGTGCCCTCGCGCCCCCTTTTATAGGGAGATGAAGGGACTTTTACATACAAAAACACCCTCAAGCTCAGGGAATATTCCTAGTGTGAACGCATACAAGAATGTCTTTCTCGTCTAACATATTCACAAATCTGCCACTAGTTCACACTCAAAACCCGGACTTTTTGGGACAACAACTTTGACTTTGCTTCTTCATCAGTTCATGAATGTCTTCACGCGTGACTCCCGAACCAGGCCCTAGACAGATTCCCGAATCGGCCTTTGCTTCTCGTCGGTTCATGCATGTCTTCGCGCGTGACTCCCGAACTTGGGTCTCCGACAGATTCCCGAATCCGCCGCCCTCCAAAGTTCGCGCCATCGCCAGCTCGAGGTTCCGGGCTTCTGCATGTTCGCGACTCCACGTCTTCACCGAATCATGATCCCCGAACTTCACACATTCGCGAATCCGAGGCTTCGCAGGTTCCAGGCCTCCGAAAATCGTGAGCTCCCTGTTCCTGAAAAACATGCCTCAAGAACTTTGTCAAATCCTGACGTTTCGAGGGTGACGGGTTTTCCTGAATTCCCCAACACTAGCCCCTCGGGGAAGCGGGTTGACTCCGACGATCCGATTCCACGAATATTTCGGAAATTTAGTAAAAAAACGTCACCCTCGGAACGTCGGAGGGGACACACGTCGCCCGGAAACCCTAAAACGGTTAAATCGAGGCAGGTTTCGCGGAACTACCCCTCCCCGCCTCTATAAATAGGAGGCTCCCGCTGTTAAAAAATTTTAAGGCTCTTCTGCTTTTTTATGATTCGCGAATCTTTCTGCTCGCAGAATCTCGTCTTCTACTGAAAAGTTCGTGATCTTCCGGTTTTCTTCGGATCTCTCTAAGGTATTATGTTATTTCTCTCTTTCAATTCTTACTTGTCATTTTTTGCTGCAATGGTATCTTTGTTCTACGAACTTCATTCTCGAATGTTGTTCTTATTGCTTCGTATGTGTAACTCTGTTGGTTAGGTGGCTCGAGTTAAAAGCACCGAAAGACCCATGACTACCGAAGAACTCATCGCAGCTGGTCTCCCAGTTGATCCAATTGTCGAAGGTGCTGAGAATGCTGCACCAACTGAAGATGCCGGCTCTCCTAGCGGCTCCAGGAGTCGCGAGGACGGGGAGGTTCAATCAAATGACGACGAAGATATCGGGGATGTGGATGCCGGCGTCAGTGATCTGGTTAAAGCAAAGACTGCCGGACCGCTGCCACCCTCTCTTGCCTTCGGAGAGTCCAAGGTCACGACCAATATGATTCGGGAATATGAAAAAGCCGGTTTCTTCCCTCCGGGTGCTGGGCGAGCCCCACTTGATGAACAAATCCCTACCCCTGAGGACGGAGAGGTTGTCGTCTTTCGTGACTTCTTCATCTGTGGACTCAGATTCCCCTGCGACCCGATTCTGCCGGCTATTTTGGATGCCTTTTCGGTGAACATCCACCAACTTTCGCCGACGTCTTTTCTTGAGGTGTCTAAATTCATTTGGATCATGAAGACCTTCGGCTGTAACCTCAGTGTCGACGCCTTTGCCAGATTCTACGAACTGGTAATTATTCCTGAGGTTATCAAGGCCAGCGACGGGCAGTTCTATCACACTCAACATGCGTGTTGCACCTTCAACACCCGGCACCAGAACACCCGAAAAGGGATTACTCGAATTAAGATTGCTCCCTGCTGCAAGACCAACCTCACCGACGACTGGAACTCTCATTGGTTCTACTTGAAGGTCAACATGTTGGAAGTTTCTGGCTACACAGGCCCGACTCACCCCTTGTCCTGCCCTATCGCGCCCCTGACCGCGGTGAACACTGCCGAATTCAATCACCGGGCAGTGGGGATTAGAAACTGCGAGAGTGCATTTCATCTCGCCAGTACTATACTTGGTGGCCGCGACATCATTGAAGAGTTCGTTGCTGCCCGGATCTGGCCGATTTCCAGCGGTTGGGCTCCCATTGAGATTGTATATTTCAACGTCAACTGGGCAGCTCGAGATGTGCCTTTCCCGAAGTTCGGGATTAATCTTTGTGAAAATCAGAGCGCTGAGGCCTTCATGATCGAGATAGAAAAGAGAGTGAACATCATGATAGGCGAATACACCATGAACGAATACTAGGCGTACAAGGCTCTTGTGAGACACAAGAAGAGGATCAATCGCGTGTTCACCGAGGTTTGTGGGGACAAGTCTTTCAGTTCTCGAGGTCCGGGTCCCAAGCTGAAGGTTCCCGCGGTTGCAGTGGCCAGTTGTTCGGCTGCCCCTATCAATGCCCCACGAATAAGATCTTCGAAGCGAGGCTCATCGGCTGTCAGTGAGAGCGCTTCCTCTGGGGTTAAGCCTTCCAGGACAAGATCTCTGGAATCGTCGAAGCGTAAGTGCAAGACCTCTGAACGAACTTCGGACGCCGAGCTTCAGGCGGCTTCGGGCCTAGCCCAGATGAGTCGCAAAAAGTTGAAGAAGGCGGTGAAGAAGGTTTCTTCTACCGGGGTTCGGCGAGTTCCATCTGCCTTCGACGACGATGTCTTCGTGGGAGCGGATAGCCAGAAAGGTTTTTGCTTCTGGCCTCTGTTTAACTTTCGAGACAATTGTCCGTCAGGTTCTGAGAATGAGTTCGTGGATATTGATTCTTTTTCAGATGCTGCTCCCGAAGTTCGCAAAGAGGCTGTACTTGCTGTTGCCGCTGAGACCACCGTTTCTTCTTGCCGGTTACCGCCCCGTTGAAGCCCCCGCTGCTGCCGAAGCCCCTGCTGCCGATGTCCCTCTGTCCACTCGCTCCCGTGACGAGGCTTCCCCCGAATTCACCAAGGAACTTGAACTCACCATTCAAAGGGGGGAGGATCCTACCGAACGTGCTCCCTTGCTCGAAGTTCGAGAGGTTGTTCCCGAAGATCAGGCTCCCTCTCATTCTTTGGCCGATTTTAACAAGATTTTTGGTACGTCTTATCGCGGCGAGCTATTAAGTGTTGGTTTCGAGACAACTAGCGTCAGGAGCAAGACGTCCAAGATTTTAACACTATGGAAATCGCCTGTAATTGTTGATGAAACAGGAGGGGAGAGCTCGGAATAACCCGGAGGAGCTGCTCGGGATTCTAAGAAGGGGCCTCACCCTACTCCCGAAGCCACCCCTTCGTCTCAGGGTAAGGCTTCTTCTGGTTCAACGAAAAAGGTCACCATGCAGCACTTCAGCAAGCAAGGTTCGTTTCTTTTCATTACTTTTTCGCGCTTTTCCCGATTCTCGAATTTCGATCTGAAACTTTAATCACGAATGTTTCAGAGTTCAAGGATCTTCTCCATTCTTACTCTCCGTCGAAGCTGGCGCGTTTTCAAGAAGACTACGCCCTTAAGCATTCTATGCTCGGGAAAGTTGCAGTTGAGCGGCTTGCTGAACAGGAGAAGGCAAACAAGCAACTTTCCCAGGAATCCAAGGAACTCAAGAGCAGTTTCGCCCTCGCTCAGTCCGCGAACATCGATCTTGAGAAAAAGGTGGCTGAACTGGCGGAGGCCTTGAAGACCAGTCAAGACGAAAAGAAGATCGCTGAGGCAGCACTTGAGCAGTCCAAGAAGGAGTTGGAAAAGGTTCAAAAGGCTCACGAAGACGATCTTAGTTTGATCGAAAATATTCGAGAGAAACATGAGAGGGCTGCGAAAACTGCCGAAGGTCTTCGCATTAACAACACCAGTCTCGCCAAGTCTTTGAGCACGAAAGATCGAAAAATTCTGGATCTTGAGAAAGCGCTGGCGGAGCAGGATGAAAACTCAAAGAAGAACATGTCCGAAATTCTGGAGAAGCTGAAGCTCCTTTATGAGGAATACAAGAAATCGCTGAACGAGTTTGGCGTTCGTCCTGCTCCTCTTCCGAATAATATTGAAATTCCCGAATTCATGGACTGGATGGAGACTGAATTCAAGGCCCTCTCTGAGGTAATCTCCGGCGCCAGCGACTTCGCAGCTGCCTTCTCCGTGGAGAGCATACTGAAGATTCTTCATGACTTCGACTGCGCCGATCTGGAGAAGTTCCGCGACAAGATCTCTCAGTTCCACAGTGCCACGAGCACTTCGATAATCAAGCTAACGAAGATGTTCAGGCCATCAAGAACAAATTCGCAAGGGAATTCTGGTTCGCCAGCGGGAAGGAGACCGTTAAGGTCATCGCACGCGCTAAACTTGCTGAGGTAAATTTTTGTACGATTTCGCCACTTGGACTGGCTATTGATGTTTCAGTTTCTTGAGTTCCCTTTACATTTGCTTTCTTATCCTTGTCAGCTGAACAAGGAAGAAGATCGCGAGAATATCGCTGCGTCCCCCGAAGGGTCAACTTCCGGCGAAGATTCTAGCGACTCAGGCGAAAGGGGTTCGGGCGGCAGCAGCAGCAGCAGTAGCAGCGATGAGGGCAGCAACGACGGCCAAGCTTTTGGGCGCGATGAGAGTTCTCCGAAGGTGGACGTCACAAATTAGATGTTTTATCCGAACCTTGCACACTCTCAAGGCTGTCTGTAAATTTTGTACATTCACTTAGCTTTTCTGAACAATTGTTTTTGTAAACTTTAACCTGCGCAGGTCCTGCAAGCTGGTTTGTGATGACTCTTATCCTGTGACCCTCGAAGTACTGCCTTAGCTTCCTTGCTGCCATAATGACCGCATATGCGATTTTTTCCAGTTCGGAATAGAAGATCTTGGAGCCAGACAATGCTTCAGAAGCAAAATAAACAGGAATTTGTTTGAGTTTTCCTTCCTCTTCCTTTTCTTGCACTAGCACCGCACTTACTTGCCGAATTTGATGCGGACACATATAGCGAAGTGGTGATTTTGGTTCGGGAGGACGAGCTTGGTCATATTGGACAAGTAATCTTTCAATTCTTGGAAAGCTCGTTTCGGAGGTTCGGACCACCTTGGAAATTCTTGGCACTTCGGAGAACTTGGAAAAATGGTAAGCTTCTTTCTGCGACCTTGGGAATGAACCCGTTAATGGCGACCACTCTCCCCGTCGGCCTTCGTACATCCTTTACCGAAACTCGGGTCTTGCATTTCCACCAAAGCCACGATCTTGTCGGGATTCGCCTCTATGCCCTTTGTTGAAACTAGACATCCGAGGACTTTCCCCTTGTGAATGCCGAATACGCATTTCTCCCGCATTCGGTTTCAAGTTCGCTTTGCTCTCATATTCGCGAATGTTTCCGCCAAATCACTGATGTGATCTTTTCTGTGAACACTTTTGACGACTATATCGTCCACATACGCCAAGATGTTCCTCCGTAGCTGGGGATGAAGTACTATTGCTATCATTCTTGAGAATGTGCATCCTGCGTTCTTTAGCCCCTCTGGCATTCTCACGAAACAAAATGTCCCGAATGGGGTGATGAAACTTGTCTTCTCTTCGTCCTCTTTACGGACCCTTATCTGATGATACCCAGATAACATGTCCAGGAGTGATAGTATTTCACTGTTGGCTGCATCATCCACGATTTTGTCTACCCTTTCCAAGGGGAAATCGTCTTTTTTGCATGCCTTGTTCAAATCTGTGAAGTCCACGCACATTCTCCACTTTCCATTTTTCTTCTTGACTGGTACTGTGTTGGCTAGCCAGACCGGATACTACACCTCTCTGATTACTTGCGCATCTTGCAATCTCTGAACTTCAGCTTCCACTGCTTTCACTTTTTCTTCAGACATTTTCCGAAGTTTCTGCTTCCTGGGAGGTATTTTTTCGTCTGTCTCCAGGGCATGTTCGATGATGTCTCTGTCCACACCTTGCAGGTCCTTAGCTGACCATACGAAAACATCTTTTTTCTTGTTCAGGAATTGTACGAGATCTTTGTCCTCTTCGGCACTGAGGTGCGCCCCTATTGTGACTGCTCTATCAGGCATGTCGTCCAGATACACTTTCTTGGTTTCGCCATCTGCAGCTATTTCAATTTTTTCTTTATCCCGCTTAGCCTCTTCGTAAGTTTCCTTCTTCTCGTCAGCTGTTTTCAGCTGGTACACATTCGTTTGGCCGGGCGTGTGGCCTTTTTCTATGTTTCTGGCCTCTTGCTGATTGCCGAACACCGTGATGACCCCTTTGGGCGCAGGCATTTTCATGCATAAGAATTGTTGCCTTATGACTGCATCAAATTTGTTCATGAAACCTCTGCCGAAAATCGCGAGGTATGGGTGGTAAATGTCAACTACATCGAAAGTGAGACTCTCCGTTCTGGCATTTTCGAGATCTCCGAAGGAAACCGGGAGTGATATCTTTCCAACCGGCTTGATGGGCTTTCCTCCGAACCCTTGAAGCGGGTACTCTGGGGGTCCAACATGTGCTGGCTCAGATTCATCTTTTCGAAAGTCTTCAAGAACAAGATATTCGCTGAGCTTCCATTGTCAACTAGGACTTTTCCTATGACCCACCCAGCTATGTTCACCTCAATGACCATGGCATCATTGTGAATCACGGATTTCAGCCTGAAATCTTCTTCTGTGAAGGTGATTGGCACCTTTGCCCACTCCGGACGTGCAACTGGGCCGTCATTGATGATGGTGTTTACAGACCTGAAGTAATTGCTTCTTTGCTTCTTGGTCTCGAATTCCATAGCTGACCCGCCCGTGATTGGCATGATAGTCCCGAACGATGGCAATGCTTTGGAGTTCTGAGGTCCCGAACTTGACTGAGGCCTTGACGAACTTTCTGGAGGTGGTGGCAAGATTTCCCGAATGGGTTGTGGTTGCTGGATTGACTGGATTGCTTGCGACTGAGGGAAAAATTGCTGCGACGGCTGCCACGCTGACTGTGGTTGCGGGAATTGCTGAACTAGGACAGAACTTGACTGTGGGTTCGCGAATTGCGGCTGCCAGAAATTCGGGCGAAATTGGCTTGGCATTGAGGATGCGATGCTCATTAGCGCCTTCTCTTGCTGAATTCTTGCCATGTTCTTCTTCGTTTCTGGACACCCTTCGGTGCTATGGCCCCTCCCATGATACTGGCAATAGAAGTAAGGATCTTTTGGGTTATGGTTCATGAGTCTCGAGGGTCCTCTGCCTCTCCCCCTTCCTCTGGGATTGAACCCTCCCCTGGTGCTTGGCCTGTTGCTTTGTTCAGGTTGCGGATTTCCGACGTTGTTGACATTTCGCGGATGCTGGGATGGTGCCCTCCATGTCATCTCTCTGTTGCCCTGTCTTGCCTCGTTCCGCTCGGCTCATCTGACAAAATGTACTCTTCCAATTCGCGAAAAAGTTCCTCAACTGACTTGGGTTTCTTTCTTGTGAGATGTGAAGCTGTTGGCCCTGGAGTGAGGCCCTTGATCAACGCATTGATTGTTGTTTTTTCATCAGCTTCGGGGATTTGGGATCTTTGCTGCATGAACCTTCTCACGAAATTCCACAGTGGCTCTCTGTCTTTCTGATTGCAGTTGTACAAATCTGATGCTTCCGCAGTTGTGTCGTGGAACATCTGAAATGCTTGCATGAACTTTGTCTTGAGGTCTACCCAGTTTGTAGGCGAGTGTGGAGGGCGGCGGTGAGTACCAATTCGATGCTTGGTCCTTCGCAAGCAATGATGAAGGATTTGGCCAGTGCAACATCATCCCCTCCTGCCGAATTCCAGCTGATTCATATCTCATGAGGAATTGCCTAGAGTTTCTGAAGTCGTTGTACTTGGGGAGGGAGACAGGCTTAAACTTCTGCGGCCAAGGTGCTGTTTGCAACCCTATAGATAGCGGCGATTCAGAATCCACGAAGTGTGAGATTCCATTTCCCGCGAAGAAGTTTTCTTTCGGGGGTTCTCTTGTTGGCCCAGAGTTCTGGTGCGGTGATTCCTGCCACAGGGAACTGTTCTCTAGTTCTTTCATCTCATCGATTTCTCTTTGTATCACTTCGATTTGCTCTTTTGCTTTGTTTAGTTGCTTTCTCTTCGCTTGCAATTGACTTGCGAATTTTTCTTTGTCTTTCTGCAGCTGCTGTATCTTTTGCTGAACGCTTTCCAGGTCCCTATCTATGGTGTCATCATCGTCCTCAACATTCTCAAATTCTTGCTGTTCAGGAAGTTGTTCTTGGGTGCGGGCCGTCTTTTCTGCTCTTGCTTTCATCAGAGCTTCGAGCTTCGCTCTCCACTCTTGATCCGTTGTGTTAGAAGGTTCAGGAACGAAAGAGGTTTCATTCCTTTGGGTAGGATGGTGATCGTCTCGATTTGCCTCTGCGGGAACGTTCTTCTTGGATTTCTTCTGAGGTGGCATCGTGAGCTTTTCTTCGGCTGGAACACGGTGGATGCCAATGTTGGGGGGGTTACCCGAAAAATTCATATGATTCCCCTAACACGAGAGAGAAAGTTCTTAACACGTTCAAACACAAAGTGAGAGCACAGAGAGACTGTGATTCCCTCTGCAGATTGCACAAGTTCCCAAAAGTCTGAATCCGTTTACACGTGCCCTCGTGCCCCCTTTTATAGGGAGATGAAGGGACTTTTACATTAAAAAACACCATCAAGCTCAGGGAATATTCCTAGTGTGAACGCATACAAGAATGTCTTTCTCGTCTAACATATTTACAAATCTGCCACTAGTTCACACTCAAAACCCGGACTTTTTGGGACGACAACTTTGACATTGCTTCTTCGTCGGTTCGTGAATGTCTTCACGCGTGACTCCCGAACCAGGCCCTCGACAGATTCCCGAATCGGCCTTTGCTTCTTCGTCGGTTCATGCATGTCTTCGCGCGTGACTCCCGAACTGGGTCTCCGACAGATTCCCGAATCAGCCGCCCTCCGAAGTTCGCGCCATCACCAGCTCGAGGTTCTGGGCTTCTGCATGTTCGCGACTCCACGTCTTCACCGAATCATGATCCCCGAACTTCACACATTCGCGAATCCGAGGCTTCGCAGGTTCCAGGCCTCCGAAAATCGTGAGCTCCATGTTCCTGAAAAACATACCTCAAGAACTTTGTCAAATCCTGACGTTTCGCGGGTGACGGGTTTTCCTGAATTCCCCAACATGCACCCGTGCTGATCACTGCAATCTTTTTTGAGATGGATGAAACGACTGTAGTCTTGGACTTAGTCTTCGAACCACATGGATACTGCTGCCACGCGAGACGTTCATTCTCATTGTCATATATCACAAGCTGATCCAGCAATGTGATGTCTGCAAAACAAAATATGCATCGGAAATATAGTTTCTTTTTCAGAGATGTACTTTTGAACATTATGTCTTAATTGAGAACCGAATCTCTGATCTTTGGCACCTCCAATTATGTACATGTCGATCTCTTCCTGCACAAGAATACCAAAGCATGCATTCCCACATTCCTGCAGTCAAAATAATGAAAGCAAAGGCATTTTAGCCACTTTCTGCCCTTTCAGCATGATATTACAATTGTAGTTGATAGCCACGTGAGCTCTAGGTGTTTACAGTGATGATGAGGTAGCTTTCAGGAGGGATGTTCATGGTGATCCCACCGCCAAAATTCAGGGATACCAGTGATTTGAATTCTTTCTTGAGGTCGTCCAGAGATTTGAAAGGCCTAGGCCCTTTCCAGCATAGAGTCAGTGCAGGAACAGACACCTCTCTGAGCGACTTGCTGAGAGAGGCCTTCAGCTGCAAGAAAAACATCATTTGAAGACTAAATGAATAGTGATTACCCTAAATAAATCAAAAATGGTTTCACTGTAAAGTGGTGAATATGGTTCCTGAAAATACAGTGTAAATCAAATATAGTTGTATCGCCTCTTACTTGGACATGGGCACCCAGGTTATGCGCGAGGGCGAGGGCACATCCCCAATGACGAGGGATGTAAAACCCCGGATTTTCATAGAAAACCCGAATCCATGTACCATCGCGATAGTCCCTGGATCAGTGGCTATCGCGTACAGAACGTCTCACAGACAGACACACAAAGTCATACATCGTATCACATAAAGTTAATAGTACATTAATTTATTACATGACCATAATGGAGTACATCATTACAAGCCTCTTGGCTGAATCAGAGTGAAAATTCTACGCAACGGTAGCTATCTTCTCAGAAGGGTCTCCATCTTTATTCTTCCCGCCACAGGCGACTCGAGCGAAGCGACGTATCCCTCAGTCGTACCATCCGTCGGCGTTGCAGTCGAAGTCGGACTCGTACCCTGCACACCCAAAGTCTATCCCCAAGGAGCGGGATAGGTCCACGTCACCAACCGTATGCGGCTTTAAGTGGCCTAACATCTAAAGGGAAAAGAGAGTAGACAAGGATTCGGCCGCGGTTTCCTAAGCGAGCGACGAAAGATAGTATAAACAAGGTATCTCCATCAATATCCCAAAACCCAAGTCTCTCAACACAACCGGATCCAACTGGTCACCCAGGAGACCCGTCACCAGCTCCTACTCCTGTCTAGGGGCGATGCGAGAACTTCCTCTCCTCGCATCTCAATGATTACAACCGGATCGACGAGGTAGATGGAGCCTCTCTCCTCTAGCCGGCTATAACCACGGCTCACCACACTCTCACCTATAGGGGAAGGTAGAAATCCCAAAACATGAGGATCAAGTACGTCTTCTAGGCAGTGTCCATGACCGAGGACGCGGCTATAGCTATAGATCGAACGACTCTGCAGAGCGTGTACACCTGTACCCATCCCGGAATGGTACCCGTCGGTGTACGGCCGACCGAGCCCATCCTACCGGCGAACTCTCGGTAGTTACGAACCCATCCCGCATCCGGCCCTCAAAGCCGTCCCCCCCCTCGGAAGGGACTACACCGGAAGCGTGAAATGCTCCCGTGTGGCCACACGGGAGTCGCTTCCGAGAGGGTGGTCTCACCTCCACCGCTCCCCCACCGATACCCCGCTATCCATCCTAAGCGGTATGGTTCCGCACTTGCCGAGCTCAACACGGCCCTATCCCCACTCTCGGCGGGGTGGTGTGTACGATGTCCTATAAACAAGTTGATCCACTCGATTTCGGACGGGGCGAGCTCATGTCCTCCAAGCGCACGAAAAACCCCAACACCTAGGCTCCGAAAACCGTAACGGAGGGATACACCGAGGAGTGCACCCCTATCCCCGATCCCCCGGATCGGTTGTTTCGAGCTCACCCCCGCCAAAGTACCCAAAACGCCTTCTCCTGCCGGTTTTTATCCCACACACGCCAAGAACCACTATTCCCATCCCAACACATGCATCGCGAAGCTCGGCGCACATACACGCCCACATAAACATATATAATAGTAGTGGGACAATCAAGGACAGGGTAATTAAAGAGGCAGTGCAAGGTTCATCAACATGCATACATAAAGTAAAGCGCTAGCAATACTACTCAGCAATGCCTAATGGGTAGTTCAGATTCAGTCGGGCGTGAACCTGGGGTCGGGTAGTCCTCCGCGGCGAAGTCGTCGGCGTAGTCGTACTCCTGACTCAGCTCTCCGGCTCCTCCTGCTCCTAGTAGCGCGAAAAAGACAATAAACAGCGGCCCTATGGCAACTTAACTCCAAATAAGAGCAAATAAGATCCAAAATGGGAACAAACACTACCCCAACCCGTAGTTTAAGATTTTAGAAATTTTCTGGAAAAGGTTTCGTAATTTTCGGAGATAAAATGGATTTTCTAGGATTTTTAGAAGAGAAAAGGATTTTCCTGGAATTTTTAATCAAAAGAAAACTCTTCCTTTACTGCCGGCCGCACGGGATCCCCGGATCCCAGCTGCGGCCGGGGCTTCCGTGGCCGCGGTGCGGCTCGGCCGCGCCGGCCGGCCGCGGCCCGTCCGGCGGCGGCCCGGTGCGGCGGGGCGCGGTGCGGGCCTCCCGTGTGGCCGGTGCTGCGAGTGGCGGGCCGCACCGGATCCCGCGGATGCGCTCGCGGCCGCGCGCACGTGTGGGCGCCCGTGCGCATAGGTCCTAGGGGTTATCCCCCCCGCGTGTGGTGTGTTCGACGATTTGCCCCGAGAGACGGCGGCGGCGCGGCGGCGGCGGCTTGCCGGCGGCGAGGTGCGCTCGGCTGGGCCCACATACGACCGTAGTGAGGGTGATGTGTAGCAGGAATTGGTTTTCCTCTTACTCGTGAGCAGTCTTGGCCAAGGATGGGCAGCGGCGCGGCATGACAAGGAGCGGCGGCGACGGTGTGGGTGGCGGCGCGGCGAGGGTCGCCGGCGACGGCGCCAATTGAAGTCCAGCGCTCAGTTCTTGGTCGTGACGGGTCCTACGGGCGCGTAATCGCCTAAAGCTGGGGTTTCCCCCCTAGGTTGCCTGGAACGGCCCTTGCCCTCCGCGGCAGAGCTCTGGCCGGCGGCGGCGCACGGTGCGGGCACGGCTCCGCCCGGGGTGGCCTCGCGTGCGTGCGCACGGTGGCCGGTGTGTCGAGGCGGTCGTGGTGCCGGGCTCGTGTGGGCGGTTCGTGTTCGTGCGCGTGTAGAACGGGACCGAGCGGCCGGCGGCGCGGCGCCCCCGGAGCTCGACGGCGGCGTGACGCGCGTCGGCGACGTGAGGACGGTGCGGTACGGAAAAGAAACGGCGGCGAGAGCGCGCGCTTGCGGCGACGGCGGCGGTGGCACCTGCACAAACAAGCCTCCCAGCCTGGCACGATGGCCGGCATCACCAGCGGCGGCGGCGCGGCGGCAAGGTCGGTATGGCGTGCGCAAGGAGCCGCGGCTCGAAGGCCGGGTCAACCACAGAGGGGTGAGGGGGTTTGCCTCACCTTGGTGGCCACGGGCCGACGTGCAGGCGGCGGTGCAGAACGGTGGTGCAGAGACGAGGAAGGAGGCGGCGCTGGTAGAGGTGGCGGTGCGGTACGGCGGCGCGGCAGAGGAAGCAGGGGCGTCGCGGTCCTTGGCTTCGCGGCGTCCTCGGGCTCCCTCGAGTGGGCCTCCGGTCCACGCGGTCAACGGCGAGCGGCGGGCGGTGGCCTCCGGTCTCCTCCTCTCCTCCTCCTCCTCCTTCTTCTCCCGGCGGGGCGGGCGGTGTGGAGCGGGCGAACTCCCCCCCACGGCGGCTAGGGTTGAGGCCACCCGCGTGGCGCGGCGGCGGCCCTCTTATAGCGCATGGCGGGACGCGGGGGCGCGTGGACGGCGCGGATCGCTCCGGCGGGTGCGGACGGGCGCGGGCGGCGGGCGGCGCCGATGCTCGGGCGACGTCGCAAAGTGAAAGGGGAAAGCGAAAGCGAGGGGGTGACGGGAGGAAGAAGGCCGACGCCGGGGCGACGTCATCTGGGCCCCACCTGTCGGCGTCCCGGGGCGGTCGCGGTTGGTGGTAGGCGGGCCGCGGTAGCTGGGCCGCGGTGGGCTGAAAGGGGAAAGGGATGAGGGTGGCGCGGCATGCTGGAATTGAGAAAGGAGGGAGGCTCGGCGGACCTTGAGAAGTTGGGCTCGCGGCCCAGAAGTATTACTCCTTTTTCCCTTTTCTATTTCCTTTCAAACCCCTCTCCTATTTAGATTCAAATTTGAATGCAGTTTCAAATTTGAAACTCCACCCCAAATAAACTCCAAATAAATCCAAAAGAACTCCAAGTTTCTCACACTAACATTTTCTTATATTTTCCTAGGGATTTCATTTAGCTCAAGGATAAATCTAAGAATTAAGGGAGAGGAAAGGAAGACATCCTTAAATAATTTGATAATCACCCAAATAATTCACCGAAAATTTTAAGACCACAATTTTATTAATGAACATTCCTCAACAAATTTGAGGGATGTTACAGAACTCCCCCCCTCACAAAAATCTCGTCCTCGAGATTAAGAAGTTACCTCCGTTTCGAAGAGATGAGGGTATTTCTCCCTCAATGCTGACTCCTTTTCCCACGTGGCTTCGCGCTCGGAGTGATTACTCCAGAGCACCTTGCAGAAGCGCGTGGTGGTGTTCCGGGTTGACTTCTCTGCCCAGTCCAGGATCCGGACCGGGTACTCCAAGTACTCTAGGGTTTCCTAGACGTCGAGCGCCTGAGCAGGCACTCTCTTCTCGACGACCACACACTTCCGAAGTTGGGAGACATGGAACACCGGGTGAACTCCCGTAAGCTCCGGAGGTAGCTCGAGTTTGTACGCCACCTTTCCGACCTTACACACAATAGGGTAGGGACCAACGTACCTAGGGGACAGCTTTCCCCGGATGTGGAACCTCTTCGTACCTCTGAGGGGTGACACCTTCAAGTAGACGTGATCCCCTACTTCAAACGAGACGTCCTTCCGTTTTGCGTCGGCATAGCTCTTCTGCCTGCTCTGAGCTATCTTCAGGTTCTCTCGTACCTTGGCGACATTTTCCTCGGCCTCAACAATAGTGGCGGGACCGAAAAAGGTTCGCTCCCCCACCTCGGACCACATCAACGGTGTCCGACACTTCCTGCCATACAGGGCTTCGAACGGAGCCATCTTCAAGCTGGCCTGGTAGCCGTTGTTGTATGAGAACTCGGCATATGACAGGCTCTTTTCCCAGTCCGATCCATAGGTCAACACACAAGCTCTCAGCAAGTCTTCTAGTACCTGATTTACCCTCTCTGTCTGTCCGTCAGTCTGTGGGTGGAACGCTGTGCTGTAGTTCAGCTGGGTGCCCATAGAAGCGTGTAAGCTCTTCCAGAACTGAGCGGTGAACTGGGGCCCTCGGTCTGACACAATGCTCCTCGGAGCCCCATGAAGCTTCAGGATGTTGTCTACATACAGTTCCGCAAGTCGGCTTACGCGGTAGTCCGTCCTGACTGGTAAGAAATGTGCTACCTTGGTCAGCCGATCAACAATCACCCATATGGAGTCATGCCCTTTCTGCGTGCGCGGCAACCCCACAATGAAGTCCATACTGATATCATCCCACTTCCACGTGGGTATCTCGAGCGGTTGCGCCGCGCCGGCGGGCCTCGGTGTTCGGCCTTCACTCGCTGACACGTGTCACATCGAGCGACGTATTCAGCAATGTCTTCCCTCATCTTTTCCCACCAAAACCGTACCTTCAGGTCTTTGTACATCTTGGTACAACCAGGGTGGATCGAGTACCGAGAGTCGTGGGCCTCTTTAAGGATCGAGTCCCGAATCTCCTTGTCCTGAGGCACGCAGATGCGGTCCTTCAGCCACAGTGTACCCTGTTCGTCGAGACGATAGTCAGCTGCTTTGCCATCCTCCATCAGGCGTTTTACCTCTTGGATCTCTGGACACTCCTTCTGAGCTTGGCGGATCTGGTCTTCGAGTGTGTATTTTACCCGCAACTGGTTCAACTGCCCCTCCTCCACAATTTCTAAGCTCAGCTTTTCCAGCTCTTCATGCAAGGCTGGCTGTTCCTCTCGCACCATCAGGTTGTTGCAGTAGTGCTTGCGGCTCAGAGCGTCGGCCACGACGTTTGCCTTACCAGGGTGGTAGTGAATGCTCAGGTCGTAGTCCTTAATCAGCTCTAGCCATCTCCTTTGCCTCAGATTCAACTCCGACTGGGTGAAGATATACTTCAGACTCTTGTGATCCGTGTAGATGTCGCACTTGTTTCCTATCAGATAGTGCCTCCATATCTTCAACGCATGAATGACTGCGGCTAGCTCGAGGTCGTGCATAGGGTAGTTTTCCTCATGCTTCCTTAGCTGTCGTGAAGCGTAGGCCACTACCTTGCCTCCTTGCATCAACACGCAGCCGAGTCCTTGCCTCGACGCATCACAGTACACCACGAAATCCTTGCTCGCGTCGGGCAGGGTCAGGACCGGAGTAGTGGTGAGACGAGTTTTGAGCTCTTGGAAACTGGCTTCACACTTGTCCGACCACACATACGGCGTGTTGCTCTTCAACAGCTCTGTCATGGGCTTGGCGATCTTTGAGAAGTTCTCGATGAACCGGCGGTAGTACCCGGCCAAACCGAGAAAACTGCGGATCTCTGTCACGGACTTCGGTGACTGCCACTTGGTCACGGCCTCGATCTTGCTCGGATCCACTGCAACTCCTTTAGCTGACAGCACATGACCCAGAAACGCGACCTCCTCCATCCAGAACTCACACTTGCTGAACTTGGCGTACAACTGATGCTGTCTGAGCTTCCCCAGTACGATCCTCAGGTGCTCCTCGTGCTCTTCTGCTGTCTGGGAGTAGACCAGAATATCGTCAATGAAGACGACGACACACTTGTCCAACTCATCCATGAATACCTTGTTCATCATGTTCATGAAGTATGCCGGGGCATTAGTCAGGCCAAACGACACGATTGTGTACTCATACTGCCCATACCGGGTTACGAATGCCGTCTTGTGGATGTCCTCCGGGCGGATCTTCATCTGGTGGTATCCTGACCGGAGATCAATCTTGCTGAAGTACTTGGCTTGCCTCAGCTGATCCATCAAATCATCAATTCTGGGCAGTGGGTACTTGTTCTTGATGGTCACCGCGTTCAGGGCGCGGTAATCGACGCACAGGCGTTGCGTCCCATCCTTTTTCGGTACGAATAGTGCCGGTGAACCCCAGGGTGACTCTGGGCTATAGGCGCCGTTCCCGGCACCAGGTTTATCACGAACTCCACATCACGATTAGGAGGCAACCCAGGCAACTCCTCTGGAAACACATCCTCATACTCACAGACTATCGGCACGTCCGATATGGCCTTCGTGTGAAGGCTGTATACAGCCGGTATGTCTCGAGACTTCATTGGCTCGAAGGTCACCCTTGTCCCGTCAGGGTGCAGTAGTGTCACGAGCCTCGGTGAAGTGGAGATGACACCTTTGTGGGCAGTGATCCAATCCATTCCCAATATCACGTCGATACCACAGGAAGGCAGCACGGTAAGATCCCCATAGAATGTGTGGCCTTGGATGACCACTTCCACTCCTTTGCACAGCAGGGTGCATCGGATATCCCCGAGCGGAGAGCTCGTGATGATGGGCATAGTTCGGGTGGTTGTAGGGAGGGAAAGTTTACTCACGAACCGAGAGGTGATATAAGACCCGGTTGCACCGGTGTCAAAGAGAACCAGAGCAGAAGTACCACAAACCAAAAACTTACCGATCACGACGTCGGGGGCATCGGCAGCCTCCTCCTCAGTGAGGTGGTTCAGCCGTCCACGGCTGGCGGCCGGGGGCGGTGCAGCCTGAGGAGGTCGGCCTCCTGGAGCAGGTGCCCTCGCGGGAGTGGCAGCAGCCTTCTTGTCGGGGCAGTCGTAGGACTTGTGGCCTGGCTTGCCACACGCGAAGCAGGTGACGGTGAAACCTCCTGCGGCAGGCCGCGCGGTGCTCTGTGGAGCACGGGTGTAGCCTCCCGGTCTGGCGGGGATAGTCGGGGTTCCTCCCTCCGGGGAACGGGCTACGTCCACTACCTCCGAAGCCATGCCCAGGCTGGTTATGCCCCGGGTGGTAGCTCCCCCTCAGCATGTTGCTCTGTCCGCTTCTCGGCTTCTGGAAGGATCGGTCAGGCTGATCCCGATCTCCCATCCTCTTCTTGCCCCTCATGCGTTCCTCGTGGCCCCTCCTCTCGTCCTCGACCGCGATGGCGCGGTTGACGAGATGGCGCAGGGACTTGTGCTCACTCGCCTTCAGTGCTTGGCGAAGGCCGTGGTGAAGGCCTCGCAGGAACCAGAACTGCTTCTTCTGGTCGGTGTTGGTGTCGTCGGGGGCGTACCGCATCATCTTCATGAAGTGACGCTCGTACTCCTCGACCCTCATCGCACCCTGAGTCATGGTGCGGAACTCCTGCGCCTTCTGGACCAGCAGCTCGTCGGGAAGGTACTGCTCGCGGAACGCCTCGCAGAACTCCAGCCCGTGTGATGAATGCGGGTTCGGGTGGGTGGCGGTGTAGTTGTCCCACCACGCCTTGGCAGGACCCTCCAACTGGTGCGCAGCGATAGCGACACACTCCTCGTCGGAGCAGACGGTGAGGTCGAGCTTGGTCTCGATCACCCTCAGCCAGTCGTCGGCCTCGAGTGGGTCATCCGAGTAGCTGAAGGTGGGGGCCTTCAGGCGGATGAACCTCTCGATCTTCCGCGTGAGGTCCTCGTCTTGCGGAGCGACGCGGTTCCCACCGTTGCCACAGTGCTCCATGGCCTCTGCCATCCTCTGCATCAGCTGAGTCTGGAGTGCCATCACTTCCACCAGGTTAGGTGGGGGTGGTGGTGGCTGTTCCGGCTCAGGCTGGCCTTGCGCGGCTGCTCCTTGCTCAGCCTCGGCCTCAGGGTTCTCGGGCAGTGGTGGCGGTGCTCCATCACCTCGGGCCCTAGCCCCCAAAGCTCCTCCACGCAGGGGTGGACGACCACGGCCACGGCCGCGTCCACGCCCCAGCTGGGCTTCTTCCTCAGCAGCTGCCTCCTCGAGGCGAGCTATCAGCCGGTTGGAGCGGCGGATCGACATCCTTCTGAAAACATAAGGGAAAAGAAAGGTGTTTACGCACGTCACTCACCAACTCACACATGAGTCTTAAGCATTCAAGAAAATAGTTCTAATTATAACCTACACTCAAGAAGAAGATGCATTAAGACGCAAATAACATCATTAAGATCCAAGCACACAGCAAACACGATTATTACACTTGCTCCCCTGAGGCTTACTCAGACCTTGGGGCAGCAGCAACAAGTCAACGATCTAATACATCGGTACAATCTCAAAAGGGTAGTGTCTACATGGTGTGGCATGACTCTCTTCATGCACCGGAACATGCTCGCGGCTGCATGGAACATCTCATGGAAACTACTAGCATAGAACACTACTCTAGGTCATGCCTCCCCGCTCGCCTCTCTACTCCGTGCGTGCCCGCTGGTACGAGACGGGGTAGCGGTCCTCGGTGGGGTAGTCCGGCGGGAAGATCCGGGACACCAAGGCGTGAGCCTCTCGAACCTCCTCGGTCTCGACGGGGGTCGGCAGATGGGCCATCGGGCACAGGTGGAGCTTGAGGCGAGACTGGTGCAGCTCGAAGGTCTCGGTGCGAATCTCTCGCTGAGACTCGGGGGGTAGCTCTCCGTTGAGCTCGAAGAGCTCGTCCACGCGAAGCGAGTCGGCGTCCTCCCAAGTCCTCCTCAGCCTCTCGGCCTTGTCCCTCAGGTAGACGGCCGTGCGTGTGAGCCACGCGATGTTGGCGACGTTGTCCGCTCGGCTCTTCTCCAGCTTCTCCACCTTGAGCCGCTCACACCCGAGCAGGTGAGCGCGCACCGTGAGCAGGTCGTCCTTGCGCTCGAGCTTGTCCTTCGGCTCCGTTCGACTCGGCGCCGCCTCGCGTAGGTCCTCCTTGGCGTGCGCATCTCCTCCCTCGGTGTCCACCCTCTCCCTCTCGGACCGCAGCGGGACGGCCGGTCGTGCGGTCGAGGCTCAACTCGAGCCGGCGAACACGGTGGCGTAGAGCGGTGTTCTCCCTCTCCGGCCTCGGCGCAGCGGGCCGGCACGGAGCGCGTCGATGGTGGCGTCCCCGACCCGGCCGTAGAGGGTACGTGACTCGTCCTCCGGTCCGGCGCGCGTACTTGTCGAGGTCGACCAAGTAGCCGGCGGTCTCCACCAAGGTCTCGTCGGTCTCGCGAGAAGGGAGCGGCGTCGACGTCGTCTCCGGATCCCCTCGTACGAAGGAACTCCGTCCACGAGCGGTGCGAGGCGCCGCAGTCCCGGGCAGCGGCCGAAGAGTCCCGGTCTCGAAGGAGGCGCGGCATCGTGCGAGTAGGCAGCCCCGGGGCCGGCGGCGGCGACGTCAAGCGCGGTCGCGACGGTGAGAGCGGCGGCGCGCGGCGCACCTCTCCCTTGAACCCGGGAGACTCGGGTGAGGGAGCACGCGGCCGTGCGAGCACCATCCGCCCAATCACGGCGGGTACGTACTCGGCGCGGTACGTGACGTAGGCTCGGAGGGACTTCAAGCCCGAGAAGGGCCCTCTCCATCCGAGTGGCGAGATCGCCCCGCACGTCTCGGGGGTGATCTCCGCGACCTGGTGCTCCATCTCCTGTGAAACGCAAGAAATTTCTGTCAGCGCAGGTGAGTAAGAAATTTTCAAAGGGGGAACGAGTTTTATAACATAGCTCAAGGGTATAACTATAAAGGTAGAGCGTATAGAGTCCTATCTCTATCGACCTTTCCTAGGGATACGTGCTACGGTCAAGCATGGCTCGGTACCACCTCGTAAAACCCCGGATTTTCATAGAAAACCCGAATCCTCGTACCATCGCGATAGTCCCCGGATCGCTGGCTATCGCGTACAGAACGTCTCACAGACAGACACACAAAGTCATACATCGTATCACATAAAGTTAATAGTACATTAATTTATTACATGACCATAATGGAGTACATCATTACAAGCCTCTTGGCTGAATCAGAGTGAAAATTCTACGCAACGGTAGCTATCTTCTCAGAAGGGTCTCCATCTTTATTCTTCCCGCCACAGGCGACTCGAGCGAAGCGACGTATCCCTCAGTCGTACCATCCGTCGGCGTTGCAGTCGAAGTCGGACTCGTACCCTGCACACCCAAAGTCTATCCCCAAGGAGCGGGATAGGTCCACGTCACCAACCGTATGCAGCTTTAAGTGGCCTAACATCTAAAGGGAAAAGAGAGTAGACAAGGATTCGGCTGTGGTTTCCTAAGCAGCAGCAGCATAGTATAAACAAGGTATCTCCATCAATATCCCAAAACCCAAGTCTCTCAACACAACCCGGATCCAACTGGTCACCCAGAAGACCCGTCACCAGCTCCTACTCCTGTCTAGGGGCGATGCGAGAACTTCCTCTCCTCGCATCTCAATGATTACAACCGGATCGACGAGGTAGATGGAGCCTCTCTCCTCTAGCCGGCTATAACCACGGCTCACCACACTCTCACCTATAGGGGAAGGTAGAAATCCCAAAACATGAGGATCAAGTACGTCTTCTGGGCGAGTGTCCATGACCGAGGACGCGGCTATAGCTATAGATCGAACGACTCGCAGCAGCGTGTACACCCGTACCCATCCCGGAATGGTACCGGCCGGTGTACGGCCGACCGAGCCCATCCTACCGGCGAACTCTCGGTAGTTACGAACCCATCCCGCATCCGGCCCTCAAAGTCGTCCCCCCCTCGGAAGGGACTACACCGAATCGTGAAATGCTCCCGTGTGGCCACACGGGAGTCGCTCCGAGAGGGTGGTCTCACCTCCACCGCTCCCCCACCGATACCCCGCTATCCATCCTAAGCGAGTATGGTTCCGCACTTGCCGAGCTCAACACGGCCCTATCCCCACTCTCGGCGGGGGTGGTGTGTACGATGTCCTATAAACAAGTTGATCCACTCGATTTCGGACCGGGCGAGCTCATGTCCTCCAAGCGCACGAAAAACCCCAACACCTAGGCTCCGAAAACCGTAACGGGAGGGATACACTGAGGAGTGCACCCCTATCCCCGATCCCAGATCGGTTGTTTCGAGCTCACCCCCGCCAAAGTACCCAAAACGCCTTCTCCCCGCCGGCTTTTATCCCACACACGCCAAGAACCACTATTCCCATCCCAACACATGCATCGCGAAGCTCGGCGCACATACACGCCCACATAAACATATATAATAGTAGTGGGACAATCAAGGACAGGGTAATTAAAGAGGCAGTGCAAGGTTCATCAACATGCATACATAAAGTAAAGCGCTAGCAATACTACTCAAAGAATGCCTAATGGGTAGTTCGGATTCGGTCGGGGCGTGAACCCGGGGCTCGGGTAGTCCTCCGCGGCGAAGTCGTCGGCGTAGTCGTACTCCCGACTCGCCTCTCCGGCTCCTCCCCGCTCCTAGTAGCGCGAAAAAGACAATAAACAGCGGCCCTATGGCAACTTAACTCCAAATAAGAGCAAATAAGATCCAAAATGGGAACAAACACTACCCCAACCCGTAGTTTAAGATTTTAGAAATTTTCTGGAAAAGGTTTCGTAATTTTCGGAGATAAAATGGATTTTCTAGGATTTTTAGAAGAGAAAAGGATTTTCCTGGAATTTTTAATCAAAAGAAAACTCTTCCTTTACTGCCGGCCGCACGGGATCCCCGGATCCCGACCGCGCGGCCGGGGCTTCCCGTGGCCCGCGGTGCGGCTCGGCCCGCTGCGGCCGCCCGCAGCCGATCCGGCGGCGGCCCCGGTGCGGCGGGCCGCGCGTGCGGGCCTCTCGTGTGGCCGGTGCTCGAGTGGCGGGCCGCACCCCGGATCCCGCGGATCCGCCCGCGGCCGCGCGCACGTGTGGGCGCCCGTGCGCATAGGTCCTATGGGTTATCCCCCCCGCGTGTGGTGTGTTCGACGATTTGCACCGAGAGACGGCGGCGGCGCGGCGGCGGCTTGCCGGCGGCGAGGTGCGCTCGGCTGGGCCCACATACGACCGTAGTGAGGGTGAGGTGTAGCAGGAATTGGTTTTCCCCTTACTCGTGAGCAGTCTTGGCCAAGGATGGGCAGCGGCGCGGCATGACAAGGAGCGGCGGCGACGGTGTGGGTGGCGGCGCGGCGAGGGTCGCCGGCGACGGCGCCAATCGAAGTCCGGGCCGCTCGGTTCTTGGTCGTGACGGGTCCTACGGGCGCGTAATCGCCTAAAGCCGGGGTTTCCCCCCCCCCCTAGGTTGCCCCGGAACCCGCCCTTGCCCTCCGCGGCGAGCTCGGGCCGGCGGCGGCGCATGGTGCGGGCACGGCTCCGGCCCTCGGGGTGGCCCCGCGTGCGTGCGCACGGTGGCCGCGCGGCGTCGAGGCGGTCGTGGTGCCGGCTCGTGTGGGCGGTTCGTGTTCGTGCGCGTGTAGAACGGGACCGAGCGAGGCCGGCGGCGCGGCGCCCGGGAGCTCGACGGCGGCGTGACGCGCGTCGGCGACGTGAGGATGGTGCGGTACGGAAAAAGAAACGGCGGCGAGAGCGCGCGCTTGCGGCGACGGCGGCGGTGGCACCGCACAAACAAGCCTCCCGCCCCCCGGCATGATGGCCGGCATCACCGCCGGCGGCGCGCGGCGGCAAGGTCGGTATGGCGTGCGCAAGGAGCCGCGGCTCGAAGGCCGGGTCAACCACAGAGGGGTGAGGGGGTTTGCCTCACCTTGGTGGCCACGGGCCGACGTGCAGGCGGCGGTGCGAACGGTGGTGCGAGAGACGAGGAAGGAGGCGGCGCTGGTAGAGGTGGCGGTGCGGTACGGCGGCGCGGCAGAGGAAGCAGGGGCGTCGCGGTCCTTGGCTCGCGGCGTCCTCGGGCTCCCTCGAGTGGGCCTCCGGGTCCACGCGGTCAACGGCGAGCGGGCGGTGGCCTCCGGGTCTCCTCCTCTCCTCCTCCTCCTCCTTCTTCTCCGGCGGGCAGAGGCGGTGTGGAGCGGGCGAACTCCCCCACGGCGGCTAGGGTTGAGGCCACCCCGTGGCGCGGCGGCGGCCCTCTTATAGCGCATGGCGGGACGCGGGACGCGTGGACGGCGCGGATCGCTCCGGCGGGCGCGGACGGGCCGGCGGCGAGCGGGGCGGCGCCGATGCTCGGGCGACGTCGCAAAGTGAAAGGGGAAAGCGAAAGCGAGGGGGTGACGGGAGGAAGAAGGCTGACGCCGGGGGCGACGTCATCTGGGCCCCACCTGTCGGTGTCCCGGGGCGGTCGCGGTTGGTGGTAGGCGGGCCGCGGTAGCTGGGCCGCGGTGGGCTGAAAGGGGAAAGGGATGAGGGTGGCGCGGCGTGCTGGAATTGAGAAAGGAGGGAGGCTCGGCGGACCTTGAGAAGTTGGGCTCGCGGCCCAGAAGTATTACTCCTTTTTCCCTTTTCTATTTCCTTTCAAACCCCTCTCCTATTTAGATTCAAATTTGAATGCAGTTTCAAATTTGAAACTCCACCCCAAATAAACTCCAAATAAATCCAAAAGAACTCCAAGTTTCTCACACTAACATTTTCTTATATTTTCCTAGGGATTTCATTTAGCTCAAGGATAAATCTAAGAATTAAGGGAGAGGAAAGGAAGACATCCTTAAATAATTTGATAATCACCCAAATAATTCACCGAAAATTTTAAGACCACAATTTTATTAATGAACATTCCTCAACAAATTTGAGGGATGTTACAAGGGAGCCCCCTCCTTTCGAGCTGAAACAATGACCAATCACATTCTGTGTGATCATCTTTTGTCGCTGGAGCTGTGAGACAAGGTCTACCGAGCCCCTCCCAAGCCCAAGGATGCCATCAACCGTGAGTCCGTGACTTCCTTCCCCTTTCCCTTCTCCACCTGGTCATACCCACATATGCACAACACAGAAGTAACTGGCTTTGGTTTCAAAAGGAAGTAGCAGGCTTGAACAATAGAGTACTCAGTGGGCATCAACCATGCAATGTTCCATTAGTTGCGTCGTAGCGTACCCGAAGGCGATGGTGGTACGCACATTGGCTGTAGGTAAAGAGAACCTGTCAAGGAGGAGAATACCAAGAGAAGCTGATCCGTCTAGGTTTTCTATTTCGTAGTTGCATTGGTTTGGTGCTCTGCAGTCTTTGGTTGTACCCAGGTCTTGATGCAATTTGTCGCAGAGAGGACTGTTGCATGGAACTAGCTTGCTCGGTGTCGCCCGATACAGTGGGTGTGGAACCTGTGATTGTGTCCAAGGGGCATCATCAAGCACAGTACCAAAAGTCAATCAAAATTAAGCTCAAAAGAATGGTTATGGTGCTAATTACTTTACAGTCTCCTACTACACGAAGTATTACTTCTAGTCTAAATTCGTTATTTGTTGAACCAACAGGGATCCAGCAGAAAGATAGAACGACGAAAGAAAGAACTACTCTGTGAGAGCGTGGTTTGTTAGATCTTAAGTACTTAAGCAAACACAAACACCAGTAGCTAATCTATTCGGGTAGGTACTTAATGATTACAGATAAACGACATGACCTCCTAGATCTAGATCTACTACACCTAAAACAACTACTAAGGGAAACAGAGGGGAAACGGAGACGCAGACCATCGGGGTTGGACGGGAGCGCGGAGTCGGAAGCCATCTCTCGGGTCGGGGTCGCAGGGGCGGCCGCGGCTTGACATAGGGGTTGCAGTGCCGGCTCGGGGACGACGGGATCACGTACGATGCGGTCGAGCGTCGGGCGGTGGCACCGGGTGCGTCGGATCCACGAAGAGGGCCTCGGCGGCGGCGGTGGCGGAGCTTCCCGCCGCTCTAGTGCTCCCTCGGTCGGTTAGGGTTTGTGGGGTGGGGTGTGTGCGGCGGCGCGGTGAACCTCGTACTGCGAGCCGTGGCCCCCACCCTCTCTTTATAGCACTGTGCGACGGGGGCCCACCAACCATGGATTGGTTGGGCGCCCCCGACCAGGGCGCGGTAACAAGCCCGTTACGGCCTTTGGGCCGTAACGGTGAAGAGATCGAACTAACATTCCCCCTCTCGATCTCTTCTACAACATTCATTTAATCTCGAGTTCTTTACTTGACATCCATCTCATCACAAATAAACATATTGAGCATGGGTCATCTAAATTGTAATCACAACCAGATTAACCAACCACAATACACTTATCCATTTTGATAGGATCTTAACATGGGCCCAGTCCGGGAATCATAGGCTTTCCCTTAAACCCATACCGGCTAAGTGTTCTCCGAACACATTGGGTGGTAAGCCTTTTGTGAGCGGATCCGCTAACATTTCTTTAGTGCCTATATGCTCCAGACTTATAGTTTTATCCCGGACTCTGTCTTTTACCGCATAGAATTTTATTTCTATCGGTTTGGTAGCATTACTTAACTTGTTGTTGTGAGCATAGAATACTGCTAGTTTGTTATCTCAGTACAACTGTAGTGGTTTGAATTCACTACTCTTAAGTCAGGTATAAACTTCTTTAGCCACATCACCTGTCCCGTTGCCTCATAACAGGCAATGAACTCTGCATACATCGTAGATGTTGCAACTAGTTCTTGTTTTGAGCTTCTCCACGAAATAGCTGAGAGTGAATATATATCCTGATGTGGATTTTCTATCATCCCTATCTCCCGCATAATCAGCATCTGAGTACCCTCTTATCTCTAGGGAATCAGATCTTCTATATGTTAGCATTAAATCTTTCGTGCCTTGTAGATATCGAAAAGCCTTCTTTGCCATCATCTAGTGCTCTTTTCCTGGATTACTTTGATATCTACCAAGCACTCCCGTAACAAATGCTAAATCAGGGCGAGTGCACACTTGTGCATACTGTAAGCTACCGACTGCTGAAGCATATGGAACCATTTTCATTTGATCGATCTCATATTGGTTCCTTGGACATTGGTGAAGTCCAAACTTATCGCCCTTTACTATAGGAGCAGGTGTGGCTCTACTCGCATGCATATTATATTTCTTTAGTACCTTTTCCAGATATGCTTTTTGCAATAATCCCAAGACCCCCTTCTTTCTATCTCGATGAATCTCAATGCCTAAAACATATGAGGCTTCACCAAGATCTTTCATATCAAATTTTGAGGACAAGAACTTTTTCGTTTCCTGCAGCAGTCTAACATCACTAGTAGCTAGTAGAATGTCATCCACATACAGTATTAGGAAAATGAATTTCACATTCTTAAACTTTGCATAAACGCAGTTGTCCTCAATATTTGCCTTAAAACCAAACTTTGTGATGGTCTCATCAAACTTTAAATTCCACTTGTCTAGAGGCTTGCTTTAAACCATAAATGGATTTTCTTAAACGACATCCTAAATGTTCCTTCCCTTTCACAACAAAACCTTTGGGTTGAGTCATGTATACATCTTCATATAAATCTCCATTCAGAAATGCTGTCTTAACATCCATCTGGTGTAATTCCAAATCATAGTGCGCCACCAAGGCCATTATGATCCTAAAAGAATCCTTACACGAGACTGGAGAAAACGTCTCATTGTAATCTATCCCTTCTCTTTGCGTATAACCCTTGGCCACAAGCCGTCCTTTATACTTTTCTATATTCCCTTTGGAGTCATATTTTATCTTGTAGACCCATTTGCAGCCTACTGTTTTGGCTCCTTTAGGAATTTCCTCCAAGTCCCAAACTCTGTTGGTACTCATTGACTTCATTTCATCTTCCATGGCTTCTTGCCACTTGGATGCATCAGGACGACTCATAGCTTATTCATAAGAAGTAGGATCACCTTCTATGTGAATTTCTTCACATTCATAAACTTCATAATCATCAGGGATAGCTGACTTTCTGACTCTTGATGACCTCCTCGGAGCCTCTATAACTGGCTCTTCCTGCACTTGGGGCTGTTGTGTTTCTTCCGGTGCATCAGTTGTACTTGTAGGATTCTGTTGAACAGTTTCCTCATTTTCTTCCACTGATGGCACAGGCGTACTAACAACAGGTTCCGGCACCACAGTGGGTTGCACTGTAGCTATCGGAACAACAGGCATCTCAAAATACGGTTCTTCAACCATGGGAGTGGGTACACACACCCGCTTTTCTTCAAGATCAATCTTTCGAACTGCCTTGCTCCCTCTGATCATTTTATCCTCTAGGAAAACAGCGTGCCTCGTTTCCACAAACTTTGTATGTCCGGTAGGACAGTAGAAACGATATCCTTTAGATTTTTCCGTGTAGCCAATGAAATGGCAACTTACTGTCTTGGGGTCTAACTTCCCAATATTTGGGTTAAAAACTTTAGCCTCTGCTGGACATCCCCACACACGCATATAATTCAAGGAGGGTTCCCTACCCGTCCATAATTCATACGGTGTTGTAGGTACTGACTTACTAGGTACTTTATTTAGAATGTGAGTGGCGGTTTTTAATGCCTCCATCCACAAACTGGATATTAAAGAACTACCCCGAAACAGATCTACTAACTGGCTAGGCTTTGATACCATTGTTAGATCTTAAGTACTTAAGCAAACACAAACACCAGTAGCTAATCTATTCGGATAGGTACTTAATGATTACAGATGAACGACATGACCTCCTAGATCTAGATCTACTACACCTAAAACAACTACTAAGGGAAACAGAGGGGAAACGGAGACGCAGACCATCGGGGTTGGACGGGAGCGCGGAGTCGGAAGCCATCTCTCGGGTCGGGGTCGCAGGGGCGGCCGCGGCTTGACGTAGAGGTTGCAGTGCCGGCTCGGGGACGACGAGATCACGTA
Source organism: Cenchrus americanus (assembly GCA_947561735.1). Classification (NCBI taxonomy): domain Eukaryota; kingdom Viridiplantae; phylum Streptophyta; class Magnoliopsida; order Poales; family Poaceae; genus Cenchrus; species Cenchrus americanus. Next base: position 200,282,780 of record OX387242.1, read on the forward strand.
CGATGCGGTCGAGCGTCGGGCGGTGGCACCGGGTGCGCCGGATCCACGAAGAGGGCCTCGGCGGCGGCGGTGGCGGAGCTTCCCGCCGCTCCAGTGCTCCCTCGGTCGGTTAGGGTTTGTGGGGTGGGGTGTGTGCGGCGGTGCGGTGAACCTCGTACTACGAGTCGTGGCCCCCACCCTCTCTTTATAGCACTGTGTGACGGGGGCCCACCAACCATGGATTGGTTGGGCGCCCCCGACCAGGGCGCGGTAACAAGCCCGTTACGGCCTTTGGGCCGTAACGGTGAAGAGATCGAACTAACATGGTTACTTACTTTGTTGCACGTTTCGCAGGAACCGCTGCCTGCATCACACTCCACCCAAGTGAGGCTGCTGGCGGTGTCGATGTCCAGGAAGTATGGCTTTGCCGGCTCTCCAATGTTCATGGACACGTAGAAGTGGCTACAAATTTAAAGGCACAGAAAAATTCAGCAACGGACCAAGATCAAACAGTGAGTTTTCTTGTGAACAGGCTAGATTGCTGCAATGGCAGTAAAAAAGATGGTTTTAAAGCACCGGGGTAAGGCCTCTCCACCAGCACGATAAGGTGCTGGAATCTGATCGAATGCTTGTTTTGGAATTGACATTTAGAGGTTGCATATACGCACCCAATGGGGTAGACGTTGCCCCCGAGTGGAATCACCATGCTGGAGGTGGAGAAGGTTGATGACAGAAGTGCAAGCGGGAGCAGGAGGCCGACAGCTGGTCCCATACGGGCAGCCACGGCACCTGAAGAAGGCAGAGCGCGCTCTGGAGGAGTGGTGTGAGTGAGCTGTCTGGGGGCTTAGGCTTAACGTTCTCTGTGTCTTGGGATGCCAGGGATGTGAGGTATTTATATTTATAGGCATTTTCATTCGCATGGGGCAATTGGAGGCTTTCATCCAATTGAGGTCTTGGGTTCAAATATTCAACTTTATATGCATTTTTATTTATTTCTAGATAAGTGTTAGAGGGCCGTCAAGAGCCTAGTGGGCCTCGACAGCCCATTAGTGGGACCCTCTCTATATAAGGAAAGGGGGGGTGTCTGTGTGAGGCAAGAAAGAAGAGATCCTCCTCTTGCCCGGCCGTGGGTGAACAGCCCCACGGCCGGAACTCTGCCTCCCTGTGCAAATCCACAAGTGCCGCCACACTTCCCCCTCAACCCTAGCCAATTCATAACAATTTGGTATTCAGAGCCAGGTTCTTCCCCTGCGCCGACAAACACCCACCCTCCCACCCTCGCTCGTGCCACAGCCTCAGCGATGGCTGGCCTTGATTTTGACACCGTCGCACAACTCGTGACCGATCTCTCCCAGCAGACGGAACAACTTCTGGCGCGTTTGCACTCTGCAGGCTGTGGAGGCCAAGATGGCGCCTTTGCCCCTGCAGTGCACCACCGTCGCTGCCTGTATGGTCCTGCAGCACGCCGACCATCGCCGCCACGTCGTCTCTGTTCCCGTGCAACGTGCCAGAGTATGAGCCGGTGGCCACCACTGCCCCCATCTCCGAAGCCCAGCAGATCAAAGAAGGAGAAGTGAAGTTGCAGCAGTTCCAAGAAGAAGAAGAAGAGCAGTTGTAGCAGATCGATGTCGAAGGCGAGAAGCAGCAAATCGAGTGGGTGGTGGAAACCGCAACAGAGACCGTGGGGGAGCAGCTTACCTGTCAGGCGTCAGCGGCGGTCCGGCGCTCCTCATCCACCATCCCCTCCAAACTCGACAGGATCCGCGGCGGCGAACTGCTCGCTACCACCGTCAAGATCCCCTGCCTCGACCACGCGCGGCGCGCGGCGCGACATCTTCGTTGTCCGCCACGAGCCCCCGTCCGTGGCGGTCGCGAGGCCGTTGTCGTGGCCGGTTGCCGCAACGTGGCCTCCACGATCCGCGCCGGCACGCGCGGGGAATGGTCGACCGCCGAGGGACCGCCTCGCGGGCCGCCAGGCTACGCACGACCGCCTCCATGGACCGCCTTCGCGATGCCCTGTCCCCGCCGATGGCCGCCACGAGGGAGCATCCGCGTGCTGCAGGGGCGAACTCCTCCGGCGGTGTGGTGTGCGACGTTGACGGCGACGGCGGTTCCATTCGACCCAGGCGGTTGACGCGACTGCTGCCAAGGAACATATCCTGCAGCGGTTTGATGCGCAGCGGCGCTCCCCTCCACGGAACTGCTGTGGGAACTTCTCCTGGAGCGGTTGGACGCGGCAGGCGCGTCGCCGCCGAGGAACTGCTGCTGGAGGCCGTTTCTTGCGGCAGGCGACACAGGTTACACGACTGGGACGCCCGGCCTAGAGTGGTTGGATGTGGGACGAGCGTTTCGGGTTTGGAGTATGGGCTTAAGTGGGCTGCAATCTTTCTCAGGCAGCAGCATGCAAGCCCGTTTGCAGCTTGCGACATGAGATAGAGGCTACGTGCACATTCATAAGGATTCAAAATAAATTAGTTTGAGCCTATTTTAGTTTGCAATAATTAAATGAGCTGAGATGTAAAAGGTTCATTTTTAGGTGTTAAGTTTGTTTAGTCGAGTCTTCGTCGTGAGTTTGTTAGGTTGCAGCTCGACTTAGTGGGCCTCGGCAGCCCATTAGTGGGACCATCTCTATATAAGGAGAGGGGGGGGGGTCGGTGTGAGGCAAGCAAAAAGAGATCCTCCTCTTGCCCGGCCGTGGGCGAACAGCCCCACGGCCGGAACCCTGCCTCCCTCCTGTGCAAATCCACCAGTGCCGCCACACTTCCCCCTCAACCCTAGGCAATCCATAACAGGAGTATATGTTTTTTTATATATGCTTTTCATGTCTATTTTTATTTGTTGGGTGTGGGTTCATATTTCAAATGTGTGGCATTGAGATAATATTAGCTCCAGCAAGAGATACTTTGGTTCAGACTACATGTTAGTACTTTCTAAAAGAGTACGGACTACAAACAAAGAGTTCAATTATTCCTTGCCACCACTGAAGGTTACCAGCAACTGTATTCAGATGCGCAAAATGATTGCAGCTTTGGACTTGGGCATTTGATCACATGGTGATGGCATCCAACCCGATAATATCCCTTTATCAGTGTTGTATATCACAAGCTGATCCTGCATTCAGCAGCGGAGAAATATTCTTTAACCCTTTCTTAACTTCAGTACTGATGGGCTGAAATAAGAATTAGTGCAGTTGCATGGATCTTACCAGTTTCTCTAGCTAATTTTCTAGTGATATGCTCCATTTAATTTCGTTTGTTCTAATTAGCCAGATACACGATCTCCACCAATTGGTATATATGAAAATATTCAAGAATGAGCATGCATGTGAGTAGTGGTTCCTTTTCGGATAAAAGGATCAAGGTGGCGAGAAAATGTTAAAGCTCCATCAAGATATTTTGATCACACAGACATTATCTTCTAAAATGGTGCACACAGGAAATTTCAACAGCCCACTCACAAGTCACAAGTACATGCACTAGTTAGCTTCTAAAAATTGTAGTAATGCTCAACTGAATGTGCTTGCACCAGTTCTTTTTAAGGCAATGCACATACACCAGTTGGCTTGGCAACTGGAGGATACTACTCAATCTGCTATGGGCCAAAATCTAAATAAATTGGTGACTTGAATTCCTTGTTGAGGTTGTCCAGAGACTTGAATGGGCCATTACCTTTCCAGCATAGAGGCAGTGCAGGGTCACGTACACACCTCTTTGATTGATGACTTGCCAACAAAGGCCTTCAGGTGAAAGATCATCGTCCGCGTGTCATACCAAAGTAACTCTTGGTTAGAGGGGTTGAGTTATGGTCGCAACTAGGAGATCTAGGTTCGATCCTCATTGAAGTGAATTATGGAGCTGATTTTTTTGTAAAAAAGTCTTCTCGCCGGTGAAACCGGGATTCAGAGGGACACATTTTTGTTCGTTGTCTTCGAGCTATATATCCTTGTGGAACTCTGGTCATTGAATCAAATTAACCTTAAGTTAATGAATAACTAATGATTTCTCTTCTTTTTAACCCTCTTTTTCCCATTAATAACAAAACGAATTATTCCGATATATAAAATATTAATTCCAATGGCTTTTGCTACTATAACCTTCCCAACCACGATTGTTTGGTCTATTCTCTTCACTTATTTTGCATAGAAATAATAAATTCTAACAATATTAAAAAAACAGTGGGTTCCATCGTTTCTATGGTTCCCTTTTAAACGGCAAGACCCTCTCTATACACCGGAGCCTTTCTTTCGTTTCATCAAAAGGTATTGTGAACTTGTATAGTTCACATTCTTTGGCTCTACCTATCCATTATATAGTAAATAGCTCTTTTCACAATAAGAGTTATTCATACAGTGACAATATTTAATTATGAGGTTTTTTGCGGTACACAATACGACCTGTACGACCGGTTGAAAAAAGGACTCGTATGTAATAGAAAGGACCTATACGTAAGGATCCGACGATTGACATTAATTCTATACGACTGGTTTTGTTAGCTGTCGTACGGTAGTATTCAAGGTCGTGCTGGTAGTATAGGAGTATTATCGAGAATGTAAAATGGTATTGTTGTAATATAGGAAATGAAATATATGAAATGTTTTAGATAGTATAAGGGGGCAGCAGATAATTTTTTTCCAAATAATATACATTTATCAAATTACCATTTTACATGTAGAGAAACAACCAAAGAAACCGATAATACGACCGTATGATCATTGAGTCGTATTCTGTATTGTAAAAGACCTCGAGATGAAATTTTTTTAAGCCGGTAGAAGGTTTTTTCTTCTTAATGAAAATTCATGGGGCCGTCTTACCCACCGGCTAGATTTGTCATCCGCGTGTCATGAATCCTATATCTAGTTTCGCTGTTCATAATATGTAGGCATTGGATTGAACTGTGATTTGGATCCTACCGCAGTAACGAGTTGAGAATGAACAAGGTCAGGCAAGTAGGTGTAGGCGCTGTCGCTGTCAAGATTTGCATATCATATCCAGATGCAGGGTTGCACGGCCCGGTGAGGAGGAATAAGGTTTCCCGAAAATACAGTGTTACGTAATGATGTAAAATTGTATTAAAAAAGAGCTCAGTCATAGGGTTCTAACTTATTTACAGGTTGTGGCAGATTTGACAACTGAAACGCGAAGGAAATTCAATGTTTCAATATACACAGCAAGAATCTGACGACACTAAAACTTCAGTCCTGGCTTGTTACAAAACAAGAAGCCCATGTTTTCTTACACATTTAGAGTACTTCTACTAAAAGAAGCTCCAACAGTTTACCCAATTTTATTTAGCAAATCTTGTGTTTTGCTAACTTCTAAAAAATATGATAAATAAAAAAGAGCTCATCTCCAACAGTTTGACATAATTCATTTGTCAAATCCAGATCTAACTTACATCAGGAACCTGCGAGAGAAATAAAATCATGTTTCTACCCTTCCACCTCTTGAAAAACTTAAATCAGGAACCCTGGGAAAAAACAAAATTATTTTTATACCCTTCCACCTCTTGTGATACGAGGATGCGCCGCGGATAGCTGTGCGCATATATGCGTGGAGTGTGTTTTTGCCAATTTGGAGGGGGTCAAGGAACTAAAAGCGTAGATGGTTGCACGTATGACGAGCACGGAAATCCTGGCGAGACACGAGAACACGGCGATTTATACTGGTTCGGGCCTCCGGAGAGTAAAACCCTACGTCCAGTTTGGTGGTGGTATTATCCGAGAGAGAGGTGCCCTCAAGGAGGGAGTCGACGACGACGTCGTCGTGCCCTTGAGGGGCGCCCCAGGCCGCCTTATATTGGTTGGTGTGCCTAGGTTACAAGTTGGTTTCCCTCTATCCTAGTCAGTTACAACATGGAAGGCTTATTCGAGCCGGACTGTCTTGTCTTGTACTCCAAGCTGTCTTCATGTCCTTGGGCCCACATGTCAGGTCGGGGAGGGCCCACTGACAGGTCGGCTGATCTTCTGGTAGGTCGGGCCCGCCTGTCGGGGACGGCTGAGACCCTAGTCGGTGGGGACCCATGGGTACTCATGTCTCTCAAGCCCCCGATCGACGTGTAGGCGTATCGGCCGAGACGAGGTCATGTCGAAGCGAAGCGAAGGCATGGCACCGCTGAGGTCGCGTAGGGTGCACATGGATCTAAAAAACAAAAACCCCTCCAATGTGCGTACGAAGTCGAACATCGAGCTTCTGGAGTGTAGGTCCGAGAGGTCGAAGTGAAGACGAGACGCCAATCTTGAAGAACCGCCGACCTGACCTGGATCAGGTAACACAAAGGAGCTTCCATGATGGAGACACCGGGAGGTCTAGTAACCTGAAGAGGGCGACGAGGGAGCCGCCGGGAGGTCTGTAGACCTACAGCGGGCGACGAGGGAGCTGCCGGGAGGTTCGTAGACCTACAGCGGGCGACGATGGAGCTACCGGGAGGTCCGTAGACCTACAGCGGGCGACGACGAAGACGCCGGGAGGTCCATAGACCTACACCGGGCGACGAGGGAGCCGTCGGGTACACCGGGCAACGAGGGAGCCGTCGGGAGGTTCGTAGACCTACAACGGGTGACGACAGAGACGTCGGGAGATCCGTATACCTACAGCAGCGACGACGGAGACGCCGGGAGGTCCGTAGACCTACAGTGAGCGACAAGGGAACCACCGGGAGGTCCGTAGACCTACAAACGGCGATGGCGGAGTTGTCGTGAGGTCCGTAGACCTACAACGAGCGACGAGGGAACCGCTGGGAGGTCCGTAGACCTATAGACGGCGACGACGGAACCACCGGGAGGTCCGTAGATCTACAGTGAATCGTCGGGAGGTCCGTAGGCCTACAGCAGGTGATGACAGAGACACCGAGAGGTCCGTAGACCTACAACGGGTGACGAGGGAGCCGTCGGGAGGTCCGTAGACCTACAACAGGTGACGACGGAGACATCAGGAGGTCCGTAGACCTACAACAGGCGACAACAGTGACGTTGGGAGGTCTGTCGACCTACAACGCGCGACGAGGGAACCGCCGGAAGGTCCGTAGACCTACAGACGGTGACGACGGAGCCACCGGGAGGTCCGTAGACCTACAACGAGTGACGAGGAACCCGGTGGGAGGTCCGTAGACCTACATACGGCGACGACAGAACCGCCAGAAGGTCTGTAGACTTACAGCGAGCGACGAGTGGACCATCGGGAGGTCCGTAGGCCTACAGCAGGCGACGACGGAGACGTCAGGAGGTCTGTAGACCTACAGCAGGCGACGACGGAGACGCCGGGAGGTCCGTAGACCTACATCGAGCGACGAGGGAACAGCCGGGAGGTCCGTAGACCTACAAACGGCGACAATGAAGCCGCCGGGAGGTCCGTAGACCTACAGCGGGCGATGAGCCCCCGAGTGTGGAAGCTGGATGAGTCGTGGAAGCGCCGCATCGCCTCTCGCTGCGAGCCAGATAGGTCCACTAGGCAACCGGAGACACATCCATAGAAGTACTCCGGAAGCTGGACAAGGAGCTAGCCTTGTGAAACAAAGTAGATGCAAAGACGGTGTATCAATCTGTCAAAGTATAACGAAATCGTAGCCCAGGCTAGACATATGCATGTTGTTTTGTTTGAGAAAGCATTCCCCTCATCGTGCCAAACACAAATTATGCGAACTCAAATGCTATGAAACTGCAAAACGTGTCCCCTCCGCTAACCCAACTCAGTGGAGGAACGACTTACTGACTGCACGAGTCTGCGTGGAGGGTCAGGTGTAGCCGGCGCGCGGAGGGAGGCCTTGGACCCAAGGTTTCGTAACCACACGACTTAAGAATGCGCATAATAAGTAAAAGACATTTGAAGGGAGAATGTACAAAAGTTAATTAAGTCTCCCAGATCTGACGACCCTAAAATTGGCAAAGCCAAGCCCCCAAGCGTATCGAGGTCGGCTACGCCAAGCCCCTGAGCGTGTCAAGGGGGAGGGGAAAAGAACAGGAAAAACATGTATAGCAGGTCGGCGAAGGTCACGGAGACCGAGATGATCACCGTAAGAAACTGAAGCTGTAAAATATTTAATTACAAACAACACTTAGCTTTGCCGAAGTGGAAGATCGTTGATGTCGCCGAGCTGTCGAGGTAGCGGGCGATGCGACCTGAGTTGCGACGGACTCGAGAAGCACGTGCACGTGAAGGTCGGAGACCGGCGATGTGATCTGATGGCGTGAAGACCAGGTCGACACCATGCAAGGCGCGGTGTATGTCAGCCTTGTGCACAGATGGAAGACCATGCATGCACATCACGTAATAAAAGAAATAAAAGATTAGAATAATCCTTTTCCCAAGTCGAGATTAGATTGGAATATAATAGATAAAACCGAATGGAAAGTAAAGCAACTCCAAGAGACCAGCTAAAATGACTTGGCTAGCTAAATTTTGGAAAAAATCTCGAAAACACTTTTCGAACAGACTAGCTATCTGCCCAACTAGCTATCCCGAGTAGCTAAATTCGTTGCCTTGCTAGCTGTCTTTGGCTAGTGGCTGGTGACTAGCTATCCTGATTTTCATGAGTATGACATGCGGGACCCACCGGTGGTGGAGCATATAGAGAGTTCAATTTAGAGAGTCTGTCTTTTTTTCTAGCTATTTCATTTTACATACTAGCTAAATCAGGAGTTTAACTAATGATTTTTCAGAGAGGCTCTTGGAGTTGACGATGGGTCCCCAGTATATCCGCATGCAGACTTGCATGGACGTCAGGGCTAGCACCGGTAGATCGGGGACGATCAGGTTTTTGCAGACCCTTTGTGTGCTGATCGAGCCGCCGTACAAAAGATGCTCGGCACATCTTTTAGATGGAATTTTCGTCAGCCGCATGCAGACGTAGATTACTACGTATGGATCAGTTCGTAAACCAATCGTGGACCACACACGACGGTGTGGACTCCTGCTGCAGCTGTCCCTTCACCGAGAGCGCGCAGCACGGTGCGTGACGCCAGACTTGATCACCGCCATGAAGCTCGCTGGGTGGGTGGGTGGATGAAAAAAAATTCTGCACGCCGTGAGGAAGTTCTTCGCGCCGTCGACGAAGATGACTTTGGGTCCGGCCACCATGCTGCACAGCGAGTTCCCGATCGCCCCTACCTGGCATGCCAACTGTCAGGGGGTGAGACCTGGACAAATCCACTAGAGGGGCTACCCAAGCGGTTGTAGGTTAATTTGAGGGGATCAAGGAACTAAGAGTGTGGATGGTTGCACGTAGGACGAGCACGATTATCCCGGCGAGACACAAGGAACACGACGATTTATACTGGTTCGGGCCTCCGGAGAGTAAAAATCTACGTCCAGTTTAGTGGTGGTATTATCCAAGAGAGAGTGGTGCCCTCGAGGATGGAGTCGACGACGTCGTCGTGCCCTTGAGGAGCGCCCCAGGCCGCCTTATATTGGCTGACGTGCCTTGGGTTACAAGTTGGTTTCCATCTATCCTGGTCGGTTACAACATGGAATGCTTATCCGAGCCGGACTGTCTTGTCTTGTACTCCAAGCTGTCTTCATGTTCTTGGGCCCACATGTCAGGTCGGCGGATCTTCTGGTAGGTCGGGCCTGCCTGTCGGGGACGGCTGAGACCCTGATCGGTGGGGACCCATGGGTACCCATGTCTCTCAGTTGGGCTCGCACGCCGCCGCAACAAGCTCCGCTCCGCGCGCCGGGAGCTCGGCCGGAGGGTCGTCGTCGCAAGCTCGGTCGGAAGGTCGCCATCGCAGGGCCGTGTGAATCGAGCTCCGCGCACGGGGCCGCCGCCGACGACCGGAGTGGGGGCAAGCTCTATCGCGCGGATTTGCCGCCGCTAGCCGTGCGGGCACCCCCTCGATGCGCGGGGCCGCCGCCGGCCGAGTGCGGGCGAGCTCCGGTGCGCGGGGCCGCTGCCACCGACCGGAGTGGCGATGAGCTCCACCGCGTGGTGTGGGTGACCTCCGTCGTGGCCATCCGGTGGTTGTGGAGGAAGGTGAGGGGAAGCAGGTCACAGCCCTGGCAAGCCTGCATAGCTGGGAACACTCGTTTCAGGCATTTCCAGCAATGCAAGCTGGATACCCCTTTTTGCACAACACAAGCCTGCATCAGAGCCTATGCAGGCTGCCAAACACGGGTGGACTGCATTGCGTAAGCCTAGATAGAGCTTATGCAGCCTGCCAATCACACCCTACATACCCAGGTGTTCTTGGCACCATGGGGGCCATCGTTACACCTGAAGAGCATTGTCGAGCCGGGGGGGGCGGCCCTCCCGGCCCCCTCTGACTTCAAGGGCCCCCCTCCCAGGTAGACATGCAGGCACGCAGTACGATGAGAACACAAAATGTCACACCTGCTTTTCCAAAGAAAACCAAGTGCAAACCTATATGCATGCCAGGATCAAGTTTCATGCATATAGCGACATATAAGTGTATACAGAAACAGTATCACAAAATAAAACGGAAGATTATCAGATATTTACGCTTAATCCTGGAAACGAAGACCACAAAACATCACATGCAGTCGACTGGGGGTTGCGTACGCCTAGCACCAGCAACATCTTCACAAGGCTTTAGATCAGCTTCCTCCTTTTGAGCAACATATATATAGCAAGGGTGAGCACTTGTCGTACTCAACAAGTGTGGGAGAAAGAATGAATGCAAAGGCTTTATAGTGGACTGGCTCAAAGCATTTAGCATTTTAGTTGGTCAAATTTTATTAGCACCTGATTACTAATAAAGTATAAGTTTATACCAACCCACATTAAGCATAAGGTAAGAGATACGCCATAAGCACATGGAAAGCATAACCAGAGAGAACGATTTAAGTCCATCTTCAAATTCAGTTATCATGTGAGGGTCCAGGCCGCTCTTGACCGTGAGCACGGCTAATCGATTAGTTTTACACTCTGCAGAGGTTGTACATCTTTAACCACAAGTCGCGTAAAAGTCCCGAAGAACTTTAGACCCAACCATGCGATGCTGCGCAGGCATCATACCACACTACCGAGTTGTGATTGCATAGGGACTCTACGAGGCCGTTACAAAGATCCCCGGATGTAGGCTGCCTGCTAGGTTACCTGATCAGTGCATCGTATAAAGCTCTCGGACGAGTATCGTGTCTTAGCCAAGCCCACACCTTGCCCGAGCAGGTCCATACGCCATCTACTGTCAGCCCCCAACCCTTATCGGGTAAAGCATACCTAACACCTAGTTCTCTAACTATTAAGCCAAGACAGAGCCATATGTCTTGTGGTTGTACTGTTTTCCTAGGTGGTCGCTCCATGTTCCAATTAATCATATGATCTTGTATTAACCAGAGATATATAGCATCAAAGTAAAGCATGTTCATCATTGTTGTTCATTAGAACCACCATATCCCAAGGTATAGCAACTAAGAATAAATACCCACCATAAAGATAAACCCGATTGATCAAGGCACAGGATAAATAACACTAGTCAAACCTTAAACATGGGTCCCATCATATTAATGCAATCATATGCAATGAGTGATTAAACATAATTCTTAGGACAAAAGATCAAGGACACACTTGCCTTTAACCAAAGTAGTTGCTCAGAATGTCTTCACCTCTTGCTCTTCAAAACTTCTCGGACAACGTTCACTCTACTCGCATCAATCATCGGGCACAAGCATACACAAAACAAACAAACAAGCATACTAAGAACAAAGCACCAACCAAAAGAAAACTTTAAAAGAACGCACTAAAGGATAGGCTCGATTAGGTGGATCACTAAAGAACACAAAGTGTGCTTGGAAGGGAAAGGCTTGGTTAGCTTTAAAGAGATGGTTGTGGAAGACTAAGCAAGAACCGGAAAGATCACACTGAGATAGAGCTTGATTCTATTGGTTATGCAAGCGCAAGGAACGCTGAAAACAAAACTAAGCTCGAATCTATCGTGAGATCATTAACAAACAACAAGAGACTACGCGCTTGTTCATATTTTAATGAGAAATCATGTGGAAAGAATATTTCGGAGAAATACTCTATGTTACCATTAAACAAGTTACATTTAATTAAAGAAATCATGATAAACCTAATCATGTTTTATTTATAACATTCAAGTGGAAGTTATGTCAAATTAACAATTACTTTAGAAAGATAAAGCAAGTATAAGATATCTAGACGAGTAACTTTATGTCTCATGTTCAACTAAACATATTTAATATTGAAAAGGCATTTATGATGTCATTAGGCATATTAACTTTATTAAGGAAACCGATGTTTAATGCTAAGCATCTTTTAGTTAAAGAAAACTAGTTATAAATAGGAAATAACCAAATTAGATCTTAGCTTATGAAAATCGAGATAGAACCTAGTTACTTTTATTGAAAAGTAATGGAATAAATATTAGTCAAGATTTACATGCAACTTTGGTGTTAAAACAAGTAACAGGTGATACACATGCTAACGTACAAGTTATGGTGAAACGAACTAGAACAGCACAAACGAACTATCAACGCACAAGAAAACCTTAAGGTGGGTTTAGGAAAACTAGTCTACGAAGAGAACTAGACTGAAGGGCAACAACTGAGCAAAAGGTAAGCTAAACCAGTTGGTAAAGGAACCGATAACAAGATTAGCTCTAGAGAAAGGTGTGACAACCCGCCCAGGAAAATACCGTACTATAGCCTAAACCGATCCACTTTGGTCATTAAGCGATAATAAAGTTGTACAATACAATTAATCAAGCATAATATTCATCAACTTCCTTCATTAGGGATCTCATGGCTAGTGGAGTAAGTAGTCTCAGATAACGGTGAGAGGCCGACAATCGATTGATTCAAACCTTGCAAGGTAGACCTAAACACACGGTGGGATGCCCCCGTGAGGACAACCACCAAGCAGTTCCCAAAAATCCTCGGGTCGGGATAAAAGACCACAATCTTTGGTGCAGGCTATCCGGAATACCCCGCGAAGCACCCGGACTCACCATACACCACTGGTAGCTAGCCGTGAGACAAACCCCAAGAGTAGTGACAGTTAAATCCCTAGCCGTCTCATTAAGGTACTAGGCTTACCGGTCCCATTCCCGACAAGTGCTTAGTACGTTCAAACACTTAACCCACAATAGCCATTGGACCGGAGCCCAAATCCCATGCTCTTACCACATGAGAAATCCATTTAAGGAGATCTTATGATTCCTATCTAGGAACCTATTCTCGCGAGTGACATCATCACTCGACTTGTAACGGTCCTATAGCTTAGCAACTATCGACCTATCATACTAGTAAGGACAAAGGTACCTAGGGATCATGCATCTAAGGTTCCATACAACTCCTGAACTTAAATGCACAAGCATCCATAGATAATTGAATAACAGAAATTTGAAAACTAGGTTAGATGCACCGGGGCTTGCCTTCGTCAGCTAGGTTAGCCTGAGCACCCTCGGTGTCGTCGAGCACTTCCACGTACTGCAGCGAAGCTTTTGCTCCTCCTTCCTCGGATTCCGGGACGAGTGAGTAGTCACCGTCAGGAAGATCTACACGGAATGCAATGCAAGGTTCAGGTGATGTGACAGTTTGTTTATCTCATCCAACTCTTGTTGGTCATATTCCCTTAACAAATAATTAAATATTAATTTCTTCTTAGGAAGATCATCAATTACATGGGGTTCATTCTTTTATTGCACACTTGAGTTAATGTTTCATTTATACTTGTTATTTCATGTGAGGTTTATTCCCTTTACCTTTTACTAGCAAGGGTGTGTACAAGATATTTATTTATAATTTAATCCCTTCATCAGCAAGGGTGTGTTCTTAGCCTTTAATTAAGTTAGTTAACACTTCCCCAAAAGGGAAAAGAATTAAAATGGAATTTTCTTATTTAATCAATCTTTAATCTTTAAATGGCCTTTAAACATTTTTATTAAGCAATAAATCACTAGAAATTTAAAGAAGGGTTTCTTAAGCATAAAACACCCATACTGAACCGCTGGACCCACATGCAAAGCTTGGAAGCTAGAAAATAAAATACTTTAGAAAATAACAAAGACTAGCTAGTGATTCAAATTAAATGCATACAAAAATAAATAAACATCAAAATGATCCAATCTTTCTCATACATGTTCTATGGTCCTAAACAAGAATAAAGAACTAGCAAGCATACCTAAAATCTCTACTGAACTTGCTTTACTAATTTACAAAAGAAAACATGCAAAAATTAAGAATAATTATTTCTGATAAACCAAAATTCTTGATTAATTCACCAGAGATGTATTTTGACATAACAAGACAGCATGAACAAGTTGGGCACAAAAACATAAATATTTTTAGCTACAAAAATCATTTAGGCAGATTCTGCATAAAAAACCAATTTATATAAAACGATTTACTTCATAACTTTGTGCAATTTTAGGCACAGGAGCTAGTCATGACAAGATACACAACATATACAAATTTTGGATCCAGAGGATTTATAGTTTTTGAGTTATGGTAGATCTAGGTTTTTCACATTCCTAATTTTCATGTTAAAAATATCCAGAATCAGAACATGTGAGAATAACAAATGTTGTAGTGTTCTTTACAACGAATCCAACAAAATTAGTTTCACAATTTTCTGAATTTGCTACGAATTTCTACGAATTTTACAAGAATCAGCAAAAGCACTTTACTATTGAAGTTACAGTTTTGCGGACAGACCCCTGAAAGTTTGAGATGCTTACAGAATTACCCTTGGTTTTGCGCTTAGGCCCTCAGGAATATTTGGGGCCAAGCAATGTGGCCCCTGGGCGGTGGCCGACGCAGGTCGGCCTTAATTCCGGCGAGGCTTGTCGGAGTTTGGTCGGGGAAGGGCGTGGGGAGGGGCTAGGGTGCTCTAGGAGCCGATTTGGATCGGAATTGGGGGCGGAGGGGCGCCGGCGGCGGGGTCTCGCGGCGCCGCCCCGTGCCGACCGGCGGGAGCCCCTCGCTCCGCGAGGTAGGGGTCACGCCGGCGACTAGGGAGGGTTGGTGAGCTAGAGTAGGTGCTAGGGAAGGTGGAGGGAGTCTCGGTTGGGGGTGCGGCGGTCGGAGCCGGGGCTTGCCGCGACCGCCTTCACCGGCGTCGGCGGCGGGCCGTCGGCTCGCGCACGAGCCGCGGGCGGGCGGCGCGGCCTTTATAGCCGGGCCGGCCCCTCGACGCGTACGTCGTGGTAAGCGCCCGCATTACTCCCCCGTACGGCGACTCGCCTTGGCCGGTGCGCGCGCGAGGGACGAGCGTCGGACCGGTGGGTAGAGCGGCGACGCGGTCGGGGCGGGCACGGAATCCGAATGGCCTCGGTGTGCGCGTGGCCCGGGGAAGGGGCGGCCTCGGAACGCGGCCCATGGGCGCGAACACCAAGGGGGCGACCCCGGCGCGCGCGACGGCGCGGGCGAGGCACGCGGCGCGCACCGGCGCTCGACGCGTCGCGACGTCGCGACGCGGCGTCGTGCCAGCGCAAAATGCGTTGACTTAGGCGACTTCGACTGAGTTTTTCTCCCAAAATCTGAACTGAAGTGCACAGAGTGATGAATAGGAAAGTTGTAGATCCCATTACCCTCTACAACTTTTACAAAGGCTTTAGGGTGTTTTTCTCCACGGATTTTGCATAAATTGCTGACAAACTTTGAATGCCGCCATGGTTCGGTGAACATGAGGTACTGCCAGTTGACCAGGTTTTTCACCAATTTCCACTCAAAATTGGAGATGCCAATCTACATGAAAGTTGTGTCCCTCAACAAGCTGGACAACTTTCCTAAAGGTAGATTTTGAAGTGTTTAGGTGAATTTAGGAGAACGCGGCAAAAGTTCCGGACGACATTCGCCGACGTCACTGGTTAAGCCCGGTTTGACCGTGTCTTTGACCACGGGTTGACCACGGGTGTGTGTAGACTTGGTCAAGGGGTTCAATAGGGTTCATTGGCGAGGTTTTCGAGGTGATGACCCAGGTTGACCTAGGTTTGACCGCTGTCGGCCGGTTTGACTCGGCTGATTCGATCATTAGCATTAATAATACTAATCAAAAACCTGGGGCGTCACAAAAGGTATAGCTACGAAAGATTGGGCATAAGAACATAGCTGATTTATAAAAAGACAACCTAACAGAGATGGGATAGACATCAACTAGCTGGATGCTGATAAACAAGATTCTAAGATAAACATGAAACAAGAGTGATAAGATTACTTGATAGGCAAATGAGCAGTGCAAACTACTCACACAGATAAAGCTACTAAGCTAAGCAGAAACTCTAAGGCTTGATTAGATGCACACGGTGTAGCTTGGGCTAACACTAGAAAGGTTTAGAGCTTCTGATAAACTTGATCAAAAGAGATACTAAGATAAAGATGACACCGAACGTCTAACGAATTATTTGCATTTATGATAGAACAAGATTATGATCTAGGTTCATTTTAATTAACAAAACAAATATAAAGGATATTTTAGAAATAAAATACCCTATGTTGACATTAATGCAATATTAAACTTTATTTACGAAACTGACGTAAAGAACTAGTCAAGTTTTATTAATAAAGATTCACATATCGATTAAACCGATTAAACATTTAATTTAGAAAAACTAAACTATATGAACAATCTGAACGAAACTTTGTAATTCGAGTAGACCATATTATTATCAAAAATATTATGACATTGGCATTAACCAAATTAACATTTATTTATAAAGTCAGAGTAAAAGCCTAATCAACTTTTAATTATAAAAGTTAACTGATCATTAAGCAAATTAATATTTACCTTATGAAAACCGAGTAAATATCTAATTAAATTTTATTTACAAAAGCATGTGAGAGAAACATTAATCAAATTAAATTTGATTATTAAAAACGGTGTATAGATCTATGTAGCTTTTATTTAGAAAAGACATGTTTTATAACCATTAACAAGATTAATATTAAATTAATTTTCAGAAAACAAACATGAGGAAAACACACCACTAATGCGTGCTTTATTTTATTACGAACCTACTGCAACTTGAATGGATTAAAACGGAGTTAGAACATGGATGGAGAAAACAAGATTGCAGGGACCTTGATGTGATTAACCATAGATTTTAGGGACTAGCAGATAAAACTCACCAGACACATTACACAGTGCTTGCAAAAGTGATATAGCTCGGGGTTAGATTTGTAAAAGGGTCGGGTGGGATTTATGTGCGAATGGTGGGATTATTCTAGGGGGTTTTCCATAAAAGGTGCAAGACACATAAAGATAACAAAGGATTACAGAAAAGGACAGGGTCCTTACTGCAAAGCCGCAGGGGCTTTCTTCAACCTCTGGAAGGGCGCACAGGAGCTCCTCAGGCGGTTCTGGCCGACGGGGATTGAGGGCTCTGGAGGCCTAGGGACTCGATTGGTTTGTGCAGGAGGTAGAGGAGATCAAGGGAGTTCGTGGGGATGCTCACCGGCGGCGGAGACGTAGGGACACGGGCGGAATCCGGCCGACGGCGGTCGGCCAGGCGGCTGGCTCGACCTTCACGCGGCGGCGGCGGTTCGGTAGGTTTCCGGCGACGGGGAGCGGCAGAACGGGTTGTTCTCGACGAGAGGGTGCTCCTGGTGGCGTCGATTCCGCTCCGTCCGAACTCGAGGCGGTGAATCGAGCGGCGGAGTTCGGCTTGACCGGCGAGGTCGCTGCGGCGGCTTGCAGGCGGTGGCGGTGCAAGGCGAGGTGCGGGGCGCGACTAGGGTTCGCGGGGGAGGAGGCGGCGCCTTAAATAGGCACACGAGCCCACGCCTGCCGCGGCTCGCACGCCAAGGCAGAGCCTGGCGGCGGCGGCGTTGCCGTGCTGCGCCTAGTGCTGGGCCCAGATGGGCTCCAGCGGGCCGGCTGGGTCGGAGTGGTTCGGGTCGGGCCCACGGGCTCGGCCCAAAAGGATAGGAGGAGTTTTCATTTTTCGAATTTATTTTTAATGCGAAAATAATTTCAGAAAAGTCTAGAAAATGTTTAAAGGCACGAAAAATACTCTGAAAATCACAAAAATTCCAGGAAAATTCCCAGAGCCAGATTGAGACATGAACAATCGAAATAAAGCATTTGGAGCTCATGAAAAATATTTTAGAGCCTTCTAATAAATAGAAATAGCTCAAGGAAAATGAGAGTCGATTCTAGAAAATTCCGGAAAATTCTCGGGAGAGTTTGGACAGCTCCTAAACGCATTTTTGAAACCTTTTGCACTCAAGAACCACTAGATGCATCGGCATGAATGCAACTCTCACAACTTTTTATTTGATACAGAAAATCAAACAAGGATTTGTCCTATACTATATTTCCTGTAAAGAAAAATAAATGTTGGAAAAATTTTAAAATTATGAGAAAATCGTTATTTAAATATTCTCTCTATTCACATCCTGAAATTGGAAATTTCAGGGTGTGACACAAAATTAAAACCATCAACAACAATTAGCATGTAGACTATTAACTTCAACACAGCCAAAGAAGACATTTGATGGATGAGATTGGTGTTATCTTTCACAAGCAATACTTATCATTTTTTCAGAAAATGGAATTGTTTTCAAGTTCTTTGACCACATATAGCCAAAGCAATACTTATTAGCCCATGATCAATGAGTTGCATCTAGAAAATTTTGGAATAACATGTGTAAAATATTTTTGTACAAATTATTGTTAATGCTAAGTGGACATATTAAGGGCCCCTTGTTTTAGTTATCGCCTGGGCCCTCAAAACTTCAGGACCGGCACTGCTGAAGAGGGCACGTTCTCTTCCCCAAAGAAGAGAATAATCCCCCACCTTTGTACTGAGGCAATGGCCTACCACATTCTTTGTGATGATCTTGTGGTTCTTGAGCTGGGACACCAGCGATACCGTGCTAGGTCCAAGACCAAGAATGTCATTGACTGTCGTTACCTTCCCAGTGTTCACCTCGGTCATAGCCACAGCTGTGCAAAGCCACAAACAAAAAGTTGTCGGCCTTAAAAAATAGTCATTGTGCATTTGATCATGAGATGCGAGGTAAGGATGGTCATCGGGGGGCTTGACCATGGGTGACAGGAGCTCGTCAGTCATGAGCGCACCAAATGGCCAAAACAGCTAGAGCTAAGAATTCGCCAAGGACAACAAATTTGCAAGTGATGGGTGTTGCATTGTAACGGTTTCAGATTAAAAAAATCCAGCTTTTCACAAATGATGGGTTTTGGGTGTATTTGCTTTGAAAATTTACTGTTTCGTTTTGCTATTATTGTTGTTGTTGGTGGTGGTAGTGTGTTTTCTGAGTTTCTTAATGGGTTTCTTATAGTGCTACTGAGATTAAGTCTGCTTACAAAAAAATTACAGCTCCAACAAGATACTTTGTTCACATGCAAGTAGTTCTATCTTATAAAAAGTTGCATGTAGGAAGTTAAATTTCAACAACCCGCTAGAGTTATTTAGGAAAACAGGCTATACATTTTCTGACCATCTAACCTATCACAACTGCAGTTTTATTTTGTTGAACTGAATGCACCATTTACTTGTTGTGCACTAGGGAATACTGGACCACCTACTATGTGCTATATATATTTGGACTTAACTAGCATAAATATATAGGGTGATATATGAGTAGTTGTGCCTAAATAATTTATATATAGATCACAGATGCTTCATGTACAACACATCTTCTACTGTGATTAAAGCGGATGAGAAAAATGCTATAGGTCCAACAAGATATTTTGATTACTGACAACAACTCACTCAGAAGTTATTCGAGAAATCAGAAGTAGGCTTTACATTTAGAGCATTGATATGTAGTTCTGCTGAACTGAATGCACTATTGACTTGAGCACCAAGGCTAGGTACACTGGACCATTTGCTATACTGCTATGTGCTTATCTATTTGGATAGAACAAAAACATACTGGCATCCATTCCATTGAAATACTACTTCTGGATTATTATTGCAATGGAATAACCAGCCCTCTTGTCCTTGACTCAAAAATAGAAATGTAGAGAAGGTTCAAGTAAAGGGCATACAGAGAATAACTCAGATCAACCTTATGAATGATGGGATTCCATTTCGTTATAAACAGAAGAAACATACAGCTTCTGTCAGTAACTTTTTTTCTGCCTCACTAGATAGCTAACCTTCACTCCTAAAATCTCTCATTGCCCTGCCATATTAATATAAACTTTATTCCGATGGTAACAAGCTAGCACTCTTCAGTTGGAAATTGATCATCACATCTAGTTCTTATGATATTGGTAATTTTCATTGATTCTATCAGCAGTACACAGAAATGGATTTAGGGGCTCATAGTTCAAGTATGGGAAATGGTCATGGGAAGGAAGACATAATTGACTTGGCGCTCCTAGTGCATGGTCCGCGCTTCCATCCGATCTGCGCCTTCTCATTATCATATATCACCATTTGATCCAGCATCGTGATATCTACAGAACAAAAGTCAAAAAAGAAGTTAGTACACAAAGATGCATCGCATCCAAATTTCAGAAGATGGATATTGTTGTTCGAGAAAAAAAAAGAGGATGGGTACTGTATAACTTAATTTTATACCTCCAATTACGTTGAGGTTCAGCTTAGCCGCAGTTGCATCAAGGATGCCCAAGCACACATTTCCAGAATTCTGGTACAAAACATGTAGGAAGACATTTAGCCATCATTTCATTCTGTAAGATATTGTGGTTCACTGATGTTATTAGTAAGTTGAGTCTTGAGTGTTTACAGAGACAATGAGGTAGTTTTCCGGAGGGATCTCCATGCCAGGAGCATTTTTGCCAGTGCCAAAGCTCAGATGCAGTGACTTGAATTCCTTCTTCACGTCAAACACAGATTTGAATGCCTTCTGTCCTTTCCAGCACAGAGGCAGCGCATCGGCTACTGGCACCTGTTTAAGTGATTTACTGAGACCACTTTTCAGCTGCAGGGTGAGAGTATAATTAGTTCAGCACTTCTCTCCCCAAAAATTCATGGAAATTGGAACACATCATGACTGAAATATACCGCAGAAACAACAGCTTCGTATGGCTGGGTAGTAAAGTATGTATATGTGCTACCACTGTCAAACACAATCTCCATAGGCTTCAGGCCTAGTGGACGGTTATCAAAAGACAGTGTTCCTGAGCCAGCTGAGTAGTAGTTCCTGGCAAAACAATGTTGTAGAATGTGTCAAACAAAATAAAAGAAAGAAAAGTGGTTTTGCAAATGCCGTTATATTCAAGTCTTTTCAGGTTGTTATATTTGACCTGAGTTCATAATTAAATATTGACAATCAAGGGATACCATGCCTTTTATTTTTAAAGAATGGAGATTAATTTCATAAAGCGACATCAAAGTCTAGAGATAGACTGAAAATTGATGTGAAAACTACAGTAATGGCAAGAAAAGTTTGTAACCTGCAGTAAATTTATAAAGCTATATTAATCTTAAAACCATACTGTAACAGCGTGCTAACAGACTTGCAACTGGCATGAGTCAAATATACAAGTCTTAGATATGGGATTAGCCATGATACATATCATGCTCATAATATTTCCTGCAATATAGTTGGCATGAATTTACAAATCTTAATAATCAAGAGATGCACTGTTTTTATTTTCGAAGAATTGCCGTTAATTTCGTAAACTTCATCAAAATCTAGAAATAGACTGAAAATAATAAACATGAGTGCAATTTGTTTTTTTTTTTGTAAAATATAACATTACTGAGTTGTCAAGGGAATGGCACAAAGTGGAGATTTTATAACGCTAATTGACCTTAAACCCAAGTTGTAACATAGTGCTAATTAACAAACTTGCAAGAACCAAATGTGGGCTAAACTCTAGCTTTATACAGTCATTATCACAAATGGAGCAGCGTCAATAACAATAGAAACACTAGGACAATGATGCTTACCCAGATGTTGTTCGAGCCATTGGCACCCAAGTTACGCCTGATTTAGGCACAATACCATCCCCAAAGAAGAGGAACCCCCCTCCCTTCGTGCTCATGCAATGGCCGAGGACATTCTTGGTGATCCCTTGCTGCTTGAGCTGTGAAACAAGGCCAACTGATCCCCTCCCAAGACCAAGCAAGCCGTCTGTGCGTGATGACTTCTCATTATTTTTCCCGACTTGCTGATCATACCCACAGCTGTGCAAACAAAAGCAACCATATCAACAAACTGAATCCAGCAACACCATCAAGAAATGTTTGAAATATTTTTCTCTCAAGTGTTGTACGTACCCAAAGGTTAGGCTGGGATGAACGGTGGAGGACTTGCTCCAGGGCAACGAGAAGGTGTCGGAGATGAGTACGCCTTGAGACGTGGAGCCGTCGGTGTACTTGATATGGTAGTCACATTGTTTTGGTGAAGGGCACTTGTTACTAGAGCCTAGTCCACGGTGAAGTGCAGTGCAAAGAGGGTCTGCACACGGTACAAGCTTCTTCGCCACAGGCCGATACCATGGGTGTGGAGTCTGCAACAGCCATCAGGAACACAAGATCAAGGAACATGTCAAAATTCTGCATTTCCAACAAAACTTAAAAGTAAAAAAAAATGAAGATAAAGTTGTCACTGAACTGGAGAAGTCAGTCAGTTCATGTGGGAAACATGGAAGCAAAAGTGATATCAATTCCTGGGTCAAACCTACTGGCAAAAGGTAGAACACAAAGACAGGTCAAAAGGTAGCAACATTTGGAAGCGTGTTTGCTCGAAAAAAACAAAGACTCTGGCTCAAAACAAATAGCACGTTTCTTGTAACACAGGGACAGAGTTCGTTCTGACATGAAGACCATGATAACAGGGCTTCTCATATAAGCAGTGGATCCCATATAAGGAAGGATAGATTTCTTGATGCAGTTGTGAACAATCAACAAGCAGCATTGAGTCACCAATTGTACCTTGTGGCAGCTCCGGCAGGGCGCGTTGCACTCCAGCCATGTGAGGTCGCTGCCAGTGTCCACGTCCAGGATGTAGGGCTTCGCCGGGTTCCCGATGTTCACCGTGATAGAGAAATGGCTGCAGAGGTGGAATAGAATGTCAAGTGCTGCTGTACACAACTGGTATTTACAAAAAAAACATGGTAAAGGCAATCAAAATCATCTGTTTGACAAGTGAAAAAATTCGCAAAAAAAAGTGAAAATGCTGGAGTTCAAACAGAGAGCAAGAAATGAACTGGAACATGAGCAGAGGAAGAAATTCTGACGGGGGTAAACAGTCAAGTCAATGCCCATATAAGCACGCAACAACCTGAAAGTAGCAGGTAACGACGAGGATGCAAAGAAGAAGAAGATGGCCAAAGAGGACCTAAAGAAGAAGATGAAAGAAACGGTGATGAATTTTGTTTTCGCGCTACAAAGTACTAAACAGGGCAAGCCAAAACGGTAAACTCTCTCTCGCACGGTAAGATTATTCCGTTGCAGTGATTAGTAGGCGAGTGACGCTCTGAAAAGTACGGACAAGAATCGCGAAACGAAACGAAATGCCAGGCAAGAAAACGAGTGATGGTGGCTCGGTCAAACGATGGCCACAACGCCCGCGGCGGGACGGAGACGGGAGACGAGACTGGACGGGGCGACCTGCATTCTGCGGGACCAATCCGTCGCGCGGCTCACGCCACCGACAGTGATTGGGTGAAAACATCCCAAATTCCACATCTAATCAGGCGGTAAGAACCCAAATCCCCGTGCAAGCAGAGGATTCCTGGGGGCAACCTTGGGGGGGAGGGGTGCCTCGGCCTGTGTACTAGTCGACGTTGATCAGGGAGGAGGGGGAGCAGGAGGAGGTCGCGTACCCTGCGGGGTAGACGTTTCCCTGGAGCAGGAACGCGGCGGTGGAGGTGGAGGCCGCCGGCGGCGACGTCGCCAGCGCGGCGGCGCGGGCGAACGGGAGGAGGACCGCCAGGACCAGGAGGAGGACCACGGCGGCCGGGGCACGCATGCCTGCGGCGGCCATGGCGAGGCGAGCCGAGGAAGGGAAGGAGGAGCAGTGGCGGGAGCCCGAGACGGCTGCGATTTCCCTCTCTCTCTTCCCCCTTCCTCCTCTGCCGCGTTGGATGGTGGGAAGGAGGAGGCGACGAACGCGGGGGTATTTATAGAGGGGGCGTGGTGGGCGAGGTGGGAGAAGCAGAGGGCATGCTGAAGCTCACCAACGCGGAACCTACCCAGCAAATTCCGTGCTTTTTTTTAGCCATGGGGTTTTGTGCTGTGGTTTTGGATTTTGCATTGGCGTCCAAACCTCCTTGCAAGAGAACGCGATCCTCTACCGTTCCCTCTCGGCTGTTGACTCTGCCGTGGGGTCCTATCGTAATGGGACCTACACTGCAGTGACTCAATGATATGGGCATTAACGTGAGAGGAACCCTCTCCCCTCCAAGGGGTTGGGTTGACTTGGGGTGTGGATGAGGAACCAACATTTCTCCCATATTGAATTTCTGCTATTTACATATAAATAAATCATGAAACTACTAAGTAGCCAAATAGAAATAATGTTATTATTTTATTTTCATTTATTATCTTCATATCTTCTATACGGAGGTAGCCGGGGAAGAAGGCCATGTCACTTGCTTTTCCCGACAATCAGCCGCGTGAACGGACTAGATCGATCGAGCACTGTGCCTCAACACTTGAACTGTTTCACGACCGTCGCATTCTGCTCTGAACTATTTCACTCTCCACTTGAACTTGAAATCTCATATGTAAGCGACATAAACACGTTCCGTGCATGACCCGTAGATATAATTATCGATAATGACTGTCTTGTATGACAAACTGGGGTACCAGAAGAGGCAAGAGGAGGGGGGTGCGAGACAAAGCAAACAAGTAGAATGGAAGGCCCATACCTACCAGAAGAGGGAAGAGGAGGAGGATGCGGAATAGTATTCCTAAGAGTCAAATATATGCAGTGATAATGATCACAGGATTTCGTAGAAGCATGACACATCTTGGGCACTGTTTGGATGGTAGGGGTAAATATTTACCCCAAGGAAAATGATTTGCCCCTCCCATTTGCCCCTTGGGGTGTTTGGATGGAGGGGTAAATGTGGATGTGGATGAGAGAGGGAGAGCAGCTCCCACCACAAATTTGCTCCAATTTGCTACCTTTTAGGGGTAAATGGAATTAGAGGGGCAAAACATTTGCCCCACCACATTTGCCCCATATGTTTGGCACCTTAGGGATAAATTAGGGGTAAATTTGCCCCATTTACCTCATTTACCCCACTATCCAAACAGGCCCCTGGTTACATATGTAGTTAAATCATGATGTGCTTCATTTTAGTTGACAACATATTTAAAAGCTCATGAACTTTTTTGTGTTTCCCACTCCTCTTCCTGTTGGCACTTAAAGTCTCATATTTCCAAAGCAACATAGATACTACATCATGATACGAATATAGCGTGTTACGAATCACAATACGAACAAATGAGAGAGAGAGAATAAGAAACTCCACTTAGTTGCATGCCCCAAATTTAATAATGTATTTTTAGAAATTATATATGTCTTACAATCACCATTTATGCAATGGGTTGGTACTTGTGATATGCTATTTTAATACATATTACACACGTGAAAAAAGAATAAGGATATACTCCCTCCGGTTCGGTAAATGAAGTCGTTTAGGACAACGACACGTCTCCAAAGTACAACTTTAACTTTTTATTTTATAAAAATATTTATTAAACAACTAATATATGTATATTTTTATGAAAGTATTTTGCAAGAAAAATTTATTCATATAGTTTTCACATTTTCAAACTCAACGACTTAAAAGTTATTCATGATTTGTATTACCCAATGTTTGACTCAAAGCTTTTTCAAAATGACTTCATTTACCAAGCTAGAGGTAGTGTGTGTATGTATGTGTGTCTATATATATATATATATATATATATATATATATATATATATATATATATATATATATATATATATATATATATATATATATATTCTTACCTCAGTTGGTGAGCTACAACTATTCCTACTCTAGCAGTAGCAGGCTAGCAGCTCATATTTCCACAGATTCTTCAACTAGACGACTGGCAGAGCGCGTACGTGTGGGTACAGAGATTTACGTTATCTCTTTTTGCTGGTCCAGAGAAGGCTAAAGATTTTTTTTTTGAGTGATACCCTACGATGGAGAGAATGAGAGTTGGGCAGTTGGGCGTCAGCATCTCCGCCTATCCACGTCATCAACAGTACAGTCTTGAGCGCGTTAAGCAGTCGAAGGTTCGAAACGGCTGACTTACGTTGGACTAGTCGTCAGACTCACAACACTACTCGTGACGCCTGCTATAATATGTGTACAACACTAGAGTGTTTTTGTTTTGCTAAAGTTTTTTTCGCCTCGCTCGTTGCATCAAAAGTTTTTTTTTGAAAAAAAGGGTATGAAAAGGTTTATATATTTCAGTTATTTTATATAACCACTTCCTGATCCCTAACATGTGGAATAACAATTTCGTACAGCTAGCTGTAAAAGGCGATGCTCATGTTATGTGTTTTACTCCTATTTATTTATTTAAAGAGACAAATAATTAGTTTATGTAAAAGCCAATTAACTTGTCCAATATACATTTTATATTCAAAGTAGTCTCGGGCTTTCGTTGGATATGACTTGAACCGAGAAAAGCTTGGCCATCAACACAGCTGGACAACCAAATGGAAGTATGGAACTGAACACAACTGATCCACACATAGGACAACGACAGCCAGTGGTGGTTGAGACATGGTGTCATGGTATCAGCGGTACATCCTTCCTCCACATGCATAACCAGCTAGCAGTGGCGGAGCCACCAGTATGGCGAGCCCTGGCGGCCGCCACACCTAGCCGTCGGCAAACCTCCTCACCCCCGGTGATCCCCGCCGGGCCGCCGCCGCCGCCGCGCACCGCATTGCGCCATTACCGAGGGCCCGAACCCGGAAACGAACTGTTGAAGAAGAAAGAAGATAGCAATACATATGAGTTGAGCATACGCTTGCCTTCATGGGCCTTTGCGTTTCAGCGATGTGTCATGGTGCCCCAATGGAACTTGGTCGACACAAATGCAGATTAGAAATTGTACTCCGGAAATCCAAATCATGATGGTTCCAACACACCGTGCCACAAAATTCCTAGGCCATGTTGGTTCGAGCAGATAGGAACAAATTAAAAGGTAAGAAAAATTATATTATAAAATTTTTCTATGAATTGGTACCATAATATGCTAATTTTATTGTTTGCCTCTTTTTAATGTTTCAGTTGTAAGCATAAACAGAAGTTTTTAGCAGAATTTTTGAGACAAAACAGTCCAATGTTAATAGCATATTTTGATGATTTATATCTGTAATTAGTAGTAATATTATGTTCGCCATAGGTAAATTTTAATTCTGGCTCCGCCACTGCCAGCTAGTACTACCATTTGATTTTTTTGTCTCAAACTTTGTCCAACGACAATATCTATTTGATGAATTAGTTAAATAAAATGAAATGTGTAACAATACGGATACCATCCGAAGTAATTTTCAATTAATTTGTATATTTGTCTGTTTGCATTATGAATTTGTAGCAAATATAAATAGTTAAACAGTGAAAATGTATTATATAATTTTTTGGTACTTTGGTTGGTGGCCTGTGTGGTTCAGGCGCGCTGATTGATGAACTCCCTCACGTGCCGACAATGGGATGGCGGCTTCTCGCTGTTCCTCGATCTCTTCAAACCCCTCGAAATCTTCTTAGATGCCCGTGTGCTTGACCATGACCGTTGAAGTTCATATCCTACTGGATTTTGGCACGCTCTCAACGCACTTTTTTTTTTTTTGAAATTAAACTCTCAACGTACATTTGATATATGATGCCTGCGATAGGAGCCTGGAGTATTGCAATAAAGACCAAATTGTCCATTATATATTGTTTACTAGAAATTATCCACACACACACACACAATTGCCTGCCGTTTGCATACCTCACATCCTTAAGGACATTATAGACTACTGACATCAAAACAAAAACACTAGAGTAGCAAGAAATGGCGTCAGATAGCAAAATTGGGCACTTGGCAGACCAGATACAGAATTCATGGCGTTGAGCAACAAACTTGCCGTGCCAAATCAGGCACCAGACGTGACAACACATCAGATGGCACTTGGCATATGCAATATCTCCAAGTCTCAAAAGAAATTTTTACTCCGCGTATAGTTCAACGCGTTGTTTCACAATTGTTTTCGCTCTCTGCTAGCTCCAGAGAAAAACTGAAGAAATTGAGCTGACACATATACACGACGGTAAGTCAACATCGTGTGCTAGCTCTTGCCAATACGACAGTATATAGAATAATCAGTGGAGCGCGTTAAGCAATGGAAGCTTCGAAATCAACACTCCACTACAAGCGGTCAGTCTCTCAGTGTACTCAGTACTTTAATTAATTCGGATGGTTAATTTTTATATTAACCGTTAATATAATAATTAAGTTGATCAGTACAAGATCCGGGCCTAGCTGGCTGACGTGAACATCCTTTGCAAACGGAAACAGAAAGAATCATTGTGCGCCCTCTGCTCAGTTTAATAAGGCAAGTTAGAATTTGAGAAGGTTTTAAAAATTACCCTTGTACTATATTAACTTCCCTTACAATGATGTACTAAATCATGGATTAATTAATTGGTGCAACTTCTTCTTTGAACTAAACAAGCACCTAGTTTATCTAATTATCCCTCAAAACTTATGAAGTTTTTGCAATTGGTGTACCCCTGTTGGGGTTGAAATTAAATTGAAAAATATCTGGGGCCACTGAGAAATGGGAGAAACCAACAGGATAATGCGGAATGATTGATCCGCTCCGGAGTGGTGCAGGAAACACGCCACGTTCAAGTTTCAACCAACAACTGCTTGCTGAAACAATAGTGCCTCGGCATCATTTCTAGATGTGCTCATCACCTAGAACTCTTGGCATTATTCTTCTAAAAATGACTCTTTGCGTTATTCTCAGAACCACTATCCTGAAACAAGCCGTGACCTGCATGAAAAAGTAGGTCATAATTCAATCATAGGACCCGTGCTTACCCCAAAATGGGAGGGAATGGAGTTATGCTTAAGCCCCCCGTTCACCAGGTGCGACAAAAATCAGCAACTGAAGAAACAATTTGATCTCTTCGGTGGGTGGGATGATGCCACTACTGTGTTTGCATTCTGCTCCTCCCTGAGCCTGTCCCTCTCCGAATCTCCACGATGTCCAAGGCTTGTTGACCTTCAGTGCTTCACCGTTGTAAACTCCATCGATTCCGGAAAGTTGGGGCCAGTGAGCCAGTAAAGTCTATAGACTTTCTCGTGCTACATTTACCAGAGATCATGCAAACGGCGTGCACTCCGAGATGCAGACGGCATGCAGTCTTCTTCTTTTTTTTTTTGAAAACTACGGTCTTAACTGTGTCATTTCTTGCCAATAAGTACAGTATGTATCAACAGCAAGAAGCCATTGGCAATGCTCATTCCTCCGAAATCAGATATCAGAGTGATTTTCCCTTGTACCCGCCAAAAAAAAGAGTGATTTTCCCTTGGAAGTGGAGACAAGGCAGTTGCAGCTTGAAAACTTTGGCTCAAGCTACCGCCAGTTGTAGTATTGGCATGTGGGCTGTGGCATGTTTGGTTTGCATGCAACTTTATACCAAAGTATACACAATCAGCCTAATACTCTATGTATTGCAAAAAGACCAAATTTTCCATTATGGTTTACTAGAAATCACCACAATGGACTGCCGTTTGCATACCTCACATTCTCTGCTCCATCATGCTAAGGACATTATTAGACTATTGGCATCCAAAAGAAGCAATCCAGGGATCATGACAGCACCATGATCAAGTTTTTAACAATCTACAAGCTTAAAAGCTTAGCTTTACACAAGATCGGTCTTATTCAACCGCGCCTTACTTTCTGGCACATTACAAGATTTACCCACATACAGTCAGTCAGTAACCTGCATACAACTGGCACTCTGAAATTATTCAAGTTTGGTACTGTACGTCCATCAAGTACACTATGCATTTTTGTTTTCCTATTTTTACCAGCCAAGTACAGTAGCAACAGATGCGTTAGATAGCAAAGTTGGCACTTGGCACCACACTAGATACAGAATTCATGGCATTGATCAACAAACTTGCCGTGCCAAATCAGGCACACCAGACGTCACAACAATGCAACCACTACTGCTGAATTTTACTCTCTACTGCTTGAGCAGCGCCCATGAATGTCAACACATTCTCAGTTAGCAGACGTGTTTCCAGAGAAAACTGAGGAAATTGGGCTCACATAGTCACATATATACATGACGAAGGAGAGTCAAGTCAACATCGTGTGCTCTGGCAAATACAACAGTCTATAGAGTAATCGGTGGAGCGCGTTAAGCAATGGAAGCTTCGAAATCAACATCCACTACAAGTGGTCAGCCTCTCAGTACTCACGAAGTCACGATTACTATTTTTTTAGATAAATTGGAAACAATAAGTTGATCAGTACATCAAACAATATTGCACTGCTACAAACCCTCCGCGCATCGCTCCAGCAAAGTTCTTTAGGAGCTTGGACAGCCGAATCTCTCGCCATAGATTCGGTACAAGATCCATGCCCTGGTTGACGTCAATCGTCGCCAGTGATCGTAAAATTATTTAGGATGGTTACTATTCTTTGTTTACTAGACAAGATTGAATTGCAAAAAAAAAAAAATCAATAAAGCATGGCCAAAAGGTCTTTGGTCTAAAAGAACGTTGACAATATTGGGGCTTTTTTACAAGCAGGGTGTCATTGTCAGCTTTGCATTTCCAGTGTTTATTTGGCATGTACTGATAGTGAACGTTTTATTAGTTGCTGTTCTTATTGTCTGATTTCGGTGTCACTGGTTTTCTTTATGAGTTCGAAAACTTGAACATCGTTTGAAAAGGAAACAAAAAGAATCATGTATCCAAGTGACTTCTCGTTCTATTGTGCACCCTCTGTTCTATTTTTATAAGGCATGCTAGAATTTGATAAGGTTTAAAATAACTATTAACTTCGCTCACCATGATGTAATAAACATGAATTAATTTATCAGTATAACTTCCACAAACCAAAAATGCAATTAAATTATCTGATTATTGCTCAAAACTTATGAAGTCCTTGCAATTTGCTTATCCTATTGGGGGTTGAATTTAAATTTAAAATTATTTGGCCACCAAGAAATGGGAGAAACCAAGGGGGCAATGGGGAATGATTGATCTACTCGGGAGTGGCACAAGAAACACGCCACGTTCAAGTTTCAATTAACAACCGCTTGTTGAAAGAATGACGCCTCAGCATCATTTCTAGATGTTCCTTATCTAGAACTCTTGGCATTACTATAAAAGTGACTCTTTGCGACTTTGCATCATTCTCAAAACCACTATCCTGAAACAGACCATGTCCTACGTGAAGAAGTCATAGTACAATCATAGGACTTGTGCTTACCTCAAAAGTGGGAGGAAATGGAGTAATTCGTGTTGGCGTTCATCAGGTGTGAAAAAAATCGACTGAAGCAGCTGGTTATCTGGTTCTTATTATTTCTGTTCTTATTGTCTGATTTCAGTGTCACCAGCTTTTTTTAACGAGTTTAAAAACTTGAACATCATTTGCAAAAGGAAAGGTAACAAAAAGAATCATGTATCCAAGTGACTCGTCGCTGCACTGTGCACCCTGTGTCGGATTTACAAGGCATGTTATAATTTGACAAGGTTTTTAAAGTTACACTTTGACTATTAACTTCTCTTATTCAGTGATGTGCTAAATCATGAATTAATTTATCTGTATAAATTCTAGGGGATGAACTAAATACACACCTAATTTAAATAATATTTGGTCAAACTTATGAAGTTCTTGCGATTTGTAGGGGGTTGAATTTAGATTGAAAAAAAAATTGACCATCAAGAAATGAGAAAAATAAAGGGACAAAGTGGAATGATTGATCCACTCGGGAACGGTGCGGGAAACACACTACGTTCAAGTTTCAACTAACAACCGCCCGTTGAAAGAATGGCATCTTGGCATCATTTCTAAATGTGTTCGTCACCTAGAACTCTCGGCATTATTCCTCTAAAAATGACTCTTAGCATCATTCTCAAAATGGGAGGAAATGGAGTTATTCTTATGCCCTCCATTCACCAGGTGCGACAAAAATCAGCAACTGAAGCGACAAAAATATGCTCTCTTCGGCCCTATTTGGATCCATGGGCTAGAGTTAGTTTTGGCTAGTTGGAGCTCAACTAGCCACAAAGTATCCAAACATGAGGGCTAGATTGAGCTAGTTTGCATCTAACACACCCAAAAAAACTATCCCACCCAAGAGGTGCTTATTGGGGCTAGTTCATGTTGGGTCCACCAAAAAGTGACTTTTCTCTCTCCCTCCACCCACACCTAATG
Source organism: Cenchrus americanus (assembly GCA_947561735.1). Taxonomy (NCBI): domain Eukaryota; kingdom Viridiplantae; phylum Streptophyta; class Magnoliopsida; order Poales; family Poaceae; genus Cenchrus; species Cenchrus americanus. The sequence goes on from OX387242.1 coordinate 200,315,044, forward strand.
ATTGAAAAAGTACATTTAATGTCATTCTAACCCTTTCATCCAAACACCTCTAGAGCTAGAGTTAGTTTAGGGCTAGAGCTAGAGTTAGAAATTAGCTCTAACTCTAACCCTGCTAGAGTATCCAAACAGGGCCTTCGGTGGGTGGGATGATGCCATTGTGTTTACTTTTGAGCTCTGCTGGTTGCTATTTCTTCACATGCAGACAAGTGAATGGCCAAGCTGTTCCCTCTCCAAGATGTCCAAGGTGTTGGTGACCTTCAAGCCCTTCACCGTTCAAAACCCCATCGATTCGGCACATCTTGACAGTTGGGGCTAATGGGATGGGGGCCTGTAAAGGCTGTAGACTTTCTTGTGTTACACTTACCAGGCACCCTGCAGACGGCCAGCACTCGGAGATGTGAGGTGATCACCCTGTTAAACAGTGCCTTCAGTCTTCACTGTGCCAAATCTTGCCAACAAGTACAATGGCGACACGTCTACCAGCACTTCAGCAACAAGAAAGCCACTGGCAATGCCTAGGAGAAGTGGAGACAAGGCAGTTGCAGCTTGGAAACTTGGCTCAGGCTACTGCCAGTTGTAGCCTTGCCAAAACTTTTATTGTATTGTACCTCACAGAAATAGTCAAATAGATAATCCTACCACCCCCATAATCCTACCTCACAGAAAGGGGGGAAGGGATAAACTTACCATAAAGAGGAATTAAACTAACATGCCAATACAGATGTGTCAGGCAGGCTGCCAGTTCACTGTCAAATGAGACAAGCATTATGTGCAGTTGTAGATTGAAACGCTGGCTTAGACTACTGCCAGTGCTAGTAGCATTGGCATGTCACATGTGGCATGTTTGGCTTTCATGTAACTTATACGATGAAACCAAAGCTCACAATTAACCGTACCAAACTTGAGCAAAGCAAAACTTTATTGTACCTAAGAGAATGCTGCCATGACTTGAGCGTTTGGTTGCCACACCAGACGAGACGAGAATACTCCCAATTAACCTTAGCATAACGAGGAACAAAACTAAATTGCTAGCAATAGGTTGCGAGACGTGAAAACACATAAAGATGGCACACGACACATGAGCATGACAGGCACAAAAAATAAAGCTGCAAGCTTTTCTTTCAATTTCTATTTTCAGCTAAAAGAATCAGTGCAATTGGCTAGTCTAATTCTCTATAAAAAGGAGTTAGCTCAAACTGAGGCTACAGATGACTAGATGAGCACACCCATGCAGACAATATCTCGCCACACATCACATAAATGTTCTATAATCAGTCATGTTTCTACTTCTCACACCAATCTAAACTAAAAAATATAATTACAGGAAACATATTCGCCTGTACAAAATAAATTACCCGGTCCAAAATCTGTTACAGCTGTAAAGCTACAATCCAGAGAGGACCTAAGAATAATTGAATGATGATAATGCGGGGGGTTATCTAAGTGTCCCACATTTCTACATATAAATGAATTTGGATGATTATGGGGCTGATTTACATGGAAGCCAGGAGTATAAGATTTGTGTCAGGTAAATCAGCCATATGCTACATACTGTCGTTGGACGGTCTGTTTGACCATACGATCTCTATCTCAAGGGTTCTTGAGCCATCCTTACCGCCATCGTGGCTGAGGCTGAAGAACCCACTGTATACACCCTCAGTGACAACCTTGTCGATCTGGATGGTCACTCTTCCAAGGGTTGACTGGAACAAAAATAGCAGCATTTGAGAAGTAACATAGGAAGTACAGGCATTAACCAAGAAAAGAAAACTGGTGAAGAAGATATGCCGTACATACGGCCATACCTTTCCAAATGTATTTTTGCTCTTGCATATGATATAGAGCTTCTGCCCTTTTGGGGCAACGTCAAATAACCAAGTGAAACCCTCGTTCCATGCTGGACAGATGCTGTGGTTAACCACCTGACATTCAGCCAAAAAAAATATCAGCTGCTGCAGACAACCAAAATATCAACTAAGATGTCCACTAAGAATACCACTTGCCAAACACTGTTCCCAGTCTTGCAAGGCTAATTGCTGGTACTACTGGGTTTTAGAGCAAAAGAAATAAGAGCATACCATGTATGAATTGTTGAGTAGGACTGAATCTACAAGAAATTACCTTAGTTTGCCTTGGAGGACCATTTCCTATCTGCAGGCAACAAAATGCATTTGTACCCCCCATTGTCTGTTTCAAATTATTCCCACGAATGATGGTCACTGTCAAGCAACCAGGCAAGCAATGCAGCAAACTATCGGCTCTCTCATGAAAACTGGGAGGACAGGTCTTCATAAGCATTTGTAGAACGGGTATGGCTTCAGCTGAAATCAGGGACTGGGCCTTAGCAATGTCTTCATTCATTTGCGGCCAAGATTCTTTCAGCAAGCAAAGGATGTCGAGCACACTCTCTTGGGCAGACTCATTTCCATCCTTCAGGGCACACACCAGATGGGGTATGCACAAGGTTGCTGCCTCAGAAAACCGAACCTTTTTGAAGTTGCTGAATATCACATATATGGTCCTCAGAATAACTTCATTGATAGATGACGTAGAGAGCAGCTCTCTCTCCAAGGCAGCTGCAATAAATTATAAATTGACATTAGACAAACAATGAAGCCAATCCGTCACCTAAGCAGGTATAGAAACCATCAAACACTTGCAATTCAATTATTTTGTCACTTAAAACATCTGCTGTTGATTATAGATTCCTGTTTATAGTATCAAAGGCAAAATGGCAAATGAAAAAACATTTAATTTTCACAATAAAGGGGCATGAGACTTCAGATGAACATGAAGAAATTTTCATCTGAAATAAATATCACGACAGTCTTCAGAATAAAGATTAAGATCTTACCGGTGAGAGACCGGATGAGTTCATTTGACACATATTCTTGCAATGTATGATTTGAAAATAGGTACTTGATTAGAAGAGCAGCCTGTCCTGAAATATCCACATTTGGAGAAAGTAGCAATTCTTGCACAACCAAAATGCCCCCAGCCTCTGCAACAGCTCGCCTGTTTGTCCTGCTGTGCATCACTAAGCTTTGCAGTGCACAAAGAGCAACCATTGTCATGTCATCCGTAGGCTGGTCCTCAAGTAGGCTTACAAGAGCACGGCAGGCAGAAACAGAATCACTTGCTCTTGCAAGTGCTTCATGCTGGAAAATGTCACCTAGTGCAAGAGTTACCAGAAACTTGGCTGACTGATTCTTAGACTGAGGATCTAACAGGTACTGTGAGAGAGGAGCAATAGCATACTTGGCAACTTTTGTTTCACGGACTCTTGAATTGTTTATCAGCGCTTCAAGCAATCTTGCTGCAGATTCCTCGCAACGATGGCTCTTCAGGAGCTCCAAGAGTGCACGTACTGCCCCAGCCTCAGCCATAGCCACAGCACAGCGTGAACTACTTTTCTCTTGAACAAGTAAAGCGCTGAGAGCTATTGTGACAGTACTCTCCATGGTCGAGTTCAGCAATCTTACAAGTACAGCCATTGAGACTTTAACATAGTTGTCAGAATTATATCGCAAAACATTACATAACACAAGCGCTGCAGATTCCCATAGTGCTTGACTTGGCTGAGGATCATCCTGGACAATTACTTTTGAAAGTTCAAAAATCCCACCTGCATCTGCTACAGCCTTTGGCCAACTCTGTGATATGTTTTCAAGAGCTTTAACTGCAGTTTGTTGTAAGCTCAAGATTCCAATACCAGCAAGTTGCACAAGAGGAACAACTGCATTTTTTGTAGTGATGTCCTGTTGAAAATGCTCCTGTTCTAGAAGATGTGAGAGCACCTCAGTGCCAAGTTGCTGAATTGCTTGCGAAGGAGACTCGAGAAATGATATTAAAGGCTCAATTATTTGACTGGGAGTCAACTTCAATGCTGCTAGACTCTGAGGTTTCTCCAGAATATTTACGAGCGCTTGCAATGCACTGTGCTGGTCCCACATGGTAACATCCGGGCGACGTAGAAGTAAGAAAAGTGGCTCCACCATTTTTGCAGCAGCAGAACTTTTAGCAATGCCACTGTTGTTTGTCAAAATCCGAAGCAACTCAGCAATGGATGAACTAACAGATACAGGAACATCAAGAATCATATCAAGTGCATGCTCAATAATACCAGCTTTAACCATGTCAAGCTTGCAGTTTGGACGATCCTTGCCCAATTTTATGAGAGCACCGATACATGCTTCAGACAACTGGTAGTTTGTTCCAGGAACAAAACTAACAAGAAGATCAATAACTTCACCAGTTGCAGCACCCTCTGCATTGTACTCCTCTTCCAGTAGTCTATTCAGAGCACAAACAGCTGGTTCAACAGCCAAGCTAGATCCTGATGTCATTAACGATATCAGGGGTTGAAGACATTCTGTTGCAATGGGTGATGCACGTATGGTTGAATTCTCAAATAAAATATAGCAGAGTTGAGCAGCATCTTTCTTGAGCTCCAATGATGAACTGAAGGACAAAATTTTGTAAAGATTTTCAAGTGTGTTGCTTTCTACGTCAAACATGGCAGAACCCTTAGAGATATTCCCAGCAGAAAGCTTGATAAGCGCACCAAGTGCTGCCTGCTGTTCTATTTCAGTTCCTGACTCAAGCATGTCAAGTAATGGTTGAATAGCTTGCCGAGCCACCTCGGTGTCCCTTATATTCTCTGAATCAAAAAGCTTCTGCAGTGTTCTTACTGCACTAAGCCTAGAACTCCTCGAGCCCAAACGTAAGACAGCTACTAGCTGATTTGAAGTGCTACGTGATGATTCATGGTAAAGCAGATCAGGATTACTGTATAAGATCCTTAGCAAATTTGTTATAGTAGTTTCAGTTGAGTCTTGAGGGCTTAAAGATAGATACTTAGTCAAAGCATCTAAAGCTCCAGCCTCTGCCATAGCAACTTTATTTGTCTCACTAGCTTCTGCTAGCTGGGTCAGAAGGTGCAACGCGATCAGAGGTGCACCTGGTCTGTCTGGCATTGGTTTAAGTAGATCCACTAGCAAGGGTATGGCCCTTCGAGCAATGGCACCGGTGCAAACATCTTCAAGCTCAAAAAGGGTTCTCAATATTATTTGACTTGGATTCTCTGCCAACTTGAACTCTTCCGCCATTGTAACAAGATTTGGCATATCAGATTCTACCTGTCCAATCAAGGCTACAGCACCCAAAACTGAACCAGAATTTGCAATAGCAAGCTGTACACCTCTACTTCCAGTGGAAACAAGGCTGGCCAGTGCTTGTGCAGCAAAGTATTTATTAATGATAGCATCAGATTTTAGCAAAGAAGCTAAAGATGGTATTGTTCGCATTATTTCGGAAGATTGAACAATAACTGAATCCTGAAACAATGTAGACAACAGAAGGGCACAAGTCCAAATATTTTCTGAATCTTCATACTGTTCCTGCAACATGAAGCAGATATCAAGGCCTAGAAATAGACATATGAGAAGAAACAGTATGATACAAAAAAGACAAGTAAAGAAACAAAGAATGAAGACATGGCTATGAATTATCATATCTCTGGATTTTAGAACAATTCAACTATGGTAAGTGGACCATCATGATTTCAGTTCTTGCTTGTTCAGTTCTCAATGCCAATTGAATAGTAGAAACTAATATGTGTAACAACATCTGTTACACGTGCCTGGTGCCAAAGCTATGGAGTTATCAAGAACAAAGGGTAAAATCTAATCGAGAGTTTCCACCAAATTACTAGGCAAGTTGGAATAAAAGAATAAACATGCCAAGCAAATATTTCTTCCAAAACATACACATTTCATCTGTGGGTCTATGACTAGACTTCTCTTTCTAGGTAAGGATTTAGCATCATGATTTTTTCCTGTAAGCAGTAACTGTGGGGTGGACGCAGAAACAGCATGGCAAATCATATCAACTCTTCCAAGAATGTGCCCATTAAATGTTTGATAACCAATGGTCCAAAAAAAAACTTCACCCAGAAATTAAATTGGGTTTCTTTGGAACATTTAACATGAAAAACTAGCGATATTATATGTGCTGGTGCAAATAGGTCACCTAAAGTTAATCCAGTCTCGTTCTTTTACAGAACCCAGTTCAGAGTAAATATTCCTTCAGAAATGAGTAAAAAGGAGGATAAATATTTGAAGTGAGCTACCTTTTTGTATCCAGCATTAATAAAACAAGGATATAAAAGTAAAGGAATCCTTTGATTTATCAATGCTGGCATGCTAGTCAAAATGACAATCTAAAATGAAACTAAGATGTTCACAGCACTGGTACAAATAGATTACCAAACTACAAGACTATCTATCCTTATGTACGGCCGCCCCTTATAACTCAACAATATAGCAGTCGTAAGAAAAAAAGATTTTGAATCAGCAACAACTTATTGCAGTTAGAATGTGAGTTATATGCAAACAGAAAACTTAAATGTGAAATATGCACCTGTCGATTAGCAGTACAGCTAGCAAGTCTATCGGATACTGCATCAACACCGCCAAGCTCCATAACAGTATATTTACTTCGTGCATGATAAGAACAAATCAGTGAAAGCAACCATAGTGCAACAGTTTCTTCTGAAATCTTTCCTAATTCAGGTACACTCAAAACATCCTGCTCATAATTAAGTGAACTTGTTTCCGTGTAAGGTTTCCAAATTTCAATGTCTAGAGATGTTAAAGAGGATTGTTGCTTCAGCATATCAATGAGTGCAGATATCAAATCCTTCAGAAGCTTTGATGCTTCAAGAACATCAATCGACTGTTCTCTCCTGTCCCTCATAGCAGATATGAGGATGACTGCACTGCTAATTCTTATTTCCATGTCTTTTGACTCCATAACTCTATTGGCAAGAGAACCAATGCATCCTTGACTTCTGTTTAAATATTCACCTAATAGAGAAGGTCGACCCTGACAGAGACTTGCAAGGATTTGAATGGACTTATCTTGAATAGGTGGAAGCCCAATACTAACACAACGAACTAAAGGTTCTAAACTTTCAGGAACTTCAAGAAAGGAAGTACACAGAGGGGGGCTAAAATGTGCACCCTCCTTTGTTCTAGCCATCAATGCAAGTACATCAAGGGGTTCCAAACTTGTAACATTGTCCAAACTGATGCCAGATAAACACACCAGGAGTGCATGAATAATAAAACAGCACTGTGAGTAATCTGGAAGAACTTCACTGAGTGGAAACTGGTTGAGCAACTGGCGAAGTGACCGTGAAGCACTAATCTTACCTTCTAAACTCCCTTCCTTAAGCACTCTAGTCAAAGCCAAGACAATATTATCATCTAAAGCTTCTTTAGCAATCTGTGTGTCTGATAAGAGATTTGCTAATGCAGCAAATGCTGTTTCAGCAACATCAATTGATGATGTCTTTGACATCTCTATAAGGGGTCGCACATCACCTTCAGTTAAGCATGACATCTTGTTTTTTGACATGGCACTAGCTGAACATGATAGCGCTCCTAAAGCTCGGGCAGATTGTGTTGCAATAACTTGATTTCCACTTGTCAAAAGCTTCATGCATGGCTGAACAATTTCATCAATTTCCAAGATGTCACAAATATCCTGACGCATAGTGAAAATATCAGCCAGCACAGTTGCAGCAATCTCCTGTGTTTGTTCATTTGATGATTCAAGAACAAGAACAAGTGACCTAAGGCCTTTATTAGCTGGGCTTCCATTCTGGATTAGAGCACTCTGGGGTGCCAGCACAAGGACATGTCCAAGAACTGTAATGACGTGAGTCTTTGAGCTCAACGAGTCATTAAGCAGTAATGCTAACAGCTGATTGATTGTAGCAGAATCAGCTGATCGTATAAGCTTCTTGAGTGCTTTGACTGATGCCTCCTGTCCTCGAGGGCTGCCGCTCTTTAGAAGCCAAATCAGTGCCAGAACAGCTCCAGCACTCTCAATACATGCCCTGATATCATCACTGTCACAGCACATGTTCCACATGATGTAAGCTGCATCCTCCTTTGCCTTTTGAGATCCTGTTTCCAGAAGCTGGACAAGTGGGGGTATACCTCCAGCAGCTGTTATTGCCCACTTACTGTCATCTACCTCATCACTCAAGATAGCCAACAATGAAACTGCATATTCCTGCTGCTGCTCACTGGAAAGCCCAAGTAATGATATTAGCAACTGAACCCCTTCTCTCTTTCCAAGAGCCTCCCATATTCCAACACCATCACAACACAAACTAGTTAAGGCACGAACAAGATGTTCTTGAACATCAGCAGGAGCCATGGTAATCAGCCCAACAAGCACCTTCTTAGAATTAGAGTGATCCAGACTGCCAGAGAGACAATCATTCCCATACAGACTTGCTAAAGCCTCAAGAATACGATCAAGCTTGCTGTCATGAGATTTTAAGAGCACAATCAAAGTATTTTCAATCTCAACTGGGTCAAAGGATTTGCCATCAGTGCCATCAAAAACCATCAAAGAATATGCAAGTGCTCCAAGAATGTCAGCAAGGGGAACAGGCGACCGGGGTGCTTGGCAGAGCTCACCAAGATAAAGCAACAGAGAAGTTGTTCCACCACAAATATTTGATAAAGCATGGACAGCATGGCTTTGTAGAGAATGACATGTCTCACCCTGCATGCATTCTTTTGAGGGAGCTACAACAGCTCCAATCAGAATAGGAAGGCCTCCTGCATCCACCACAGCTTTCTTTGCAATACTAGACTTGGAGGACAGGGCCTCCAAAGCATCAGCAGCACTTTCACGAACAGAAATGACATTATCTCGATTTAGAAGGTGCAGAAGAGCCTTAACAGCCCCAGCATCTATAATTTTGGGAATGCTGTCACCAAAAGCACAGATAAACCGTGCCAACAGGGAGGCAGCATTCGACTGTGAAGCAGTATTCTTGGATGAAAGAAGACCAGTAATAATGTCAACACCACCAGCCTCAAGTGTAGCCTTCCAATAACCGTCTTTGTCCCCACAGAGATTCCTTAAAGCCCCAGTCACAAAACCCTCAACTACTCGATCTTGGCGAGACTTAGGATTAAGCAAGTCCCACAGAGTTGGCACAACACCTTCAGTCACAAATATTTTCCTGCCTATGTGATCATCCGAAAGTCCACCAGAAGACACTTCATAAATAGCTTCAGCAGCAGCCTTCTTCGCTTCAGAAGATTCAGACTTCAAAAGAGAGATTAAGGGTGGTATACAGCCTCCTAAGAGGACCCTCACACGCAGGTCTTCTTCCTTACAGAGTGCACTCAGTAGGGCTGCAGCATTTACTTTTGCTGCAGATGACCCAATTCTAAGGGTAGATATAAGCAGTGGCATTGCCTGAGAATGGCTACCTATCAAAATCCTTGCCTCCTTTTTTGCTTTGGCTAGTTCAAGTAACCTTTTGGTTGTAGCTTCCTTCTCTGATGGAGATACCATGCTAGCATGGAGATCTTCCAGCAATCGAGCAACAGTAGACATTGCACTTTCAGGATCATCAACTTCTGCTAGGTCACCTTTTTCCCTGTAGAACAGAAAACAAATAACAAGTTATATAGGATGGGTGTTTGCTACCTTCCGCTTCTTATACTCTAACAAAGAGGATTCCAAGGCACGAGCAAATAACAAAGAATAACATATGGAAAGATTTGAAACAAAAACAATAGGACGCTGGCTAAAAATGAAACATGAGCAACCAGCTAGGGTAATTTTGGAAATCAATATGAGGAAATACAGGATAAAACATTTTTTTGCTGATTAACAGTTTTGAACTAACTTGGAAACATGGTAAATGAGCAAGAGGGGAGGGGGGGGGGGGGATGTGTTGTTATACCTTGATATGGAAGATGATGTGGATGGTGCGGGTGACATAGGTTCCCGAGAGTCCCGAGGTTCAGACGAGTTGAAATTTGCCATGATTAAATCAACAGCTTTACACCTTGAATTTATTTATAAGTCCTAACAACATAAAACACGAAATTAATTAGCATAACAAACCATAGTGCCAGCCTGTGTCACTCTGTTTTGCATTTAACACAGGAGAAAGGAAGAAAGCGAAGATAAAAGAGGAACAGCTACTTAATTGTGTGATTACCAAGCATGGCATGTGTCAGTTTAAAAGCATAAAGCAACAAATTACAAGATGCATCATAGCACAGCCCCAAAAAGATCCAGTTCCGACAGAAAAAGGGAAAGAGATAGCACCCATAGCTTAAACATTCTGTGAGGAAATATTACGAAATCTTAGGTAGAACGAACCTAGGATTTTAATCTGACATAAAAATGTATTACTTTTGTTCTGAGTACAAGATGAGTAAAAAGGCTTTTTTCGTTGAATTGTTATCAATTTTCACAAACTATTGCACAGCAGTACAACATTATCTCTGGGACATGGCTATGCTTTTATTGGGAAAGATAAACTGGGAAGTGATTGGTACAAACACGTTAAGCATGAGAAGTTAACAACACAGACAAGAACCAGTAAATCATGAATAACAGAGTGCAAAAAGGAGTTGTGCACGTTTAAGGTCCCATGGCAGGTTCAATCTTACAGCCTACAACCACTAAGCCCACCATTTCAAGGGTACAAAAAAAGACTGAAAAGGAGACAACCAAAACCTCAAGCACAAGGTCCAACACTTCCTCTAATAGAGTTTTCGAACGTACAATGTTAGAATCATCATGGTGAACAGAGAAATGGCGAGTGTAACTACTGATACTTAGATAAGTGGCGCATCCTCATACCCACCCTAACTGCAACTGGCATTCGTTTCGCCTCCACAAAGCAAATTTACGCACAACTGAAACCCACTTCCCTTATTTCACAAGTAAGCGCCGTCACTCCCCAACTCGCCAAAACGAAGGAGCCAATCCCCTCAATTCCTGAGCTGAGAGAGACAGCAATCTCCAGAACTCAACAGGATTCATGATGCTAAAAGCCTAGAAGCTAAGTACCACCTAACTGCAGCAGCATCAAGGGTGCATTCCGCCATTCCACCTCACAGCTTCCTGCTGTTACACCATTACAACCAACGAAGGAAACAGATTCGTACGCGTCCTTGGATCAGGACACCGACACCTTAACGAAAGGAACATAACTCGGCAACCCGTAGAATTCGTGCAGAATTACGGCACTCCTCTCCCCAGCCCCCATTCCGAGACTACCAGCCATCCCCTCCCCGCAGATCGCTCCACTCCACTCCCTGCAGAGTGCCAGCGACGCTCGCACCCACCGCCCCCGTCAGGATCACGGAAGCCGCCAAAAAAAAAAAAAATTCCCGCCCTCCTCCTCCTCCCCCACACCCCCACCGACGGCGCACCCGGGCGCGAGATCTCGCCCGCCGCGCACCCCGCACTCCGCTGGAAAGTTAACGGAACACTCCCGGTGGCCCCACATGAGCTGCTGCCGCAATTGGGCGGGCGGGGGGGCGCCCCCCGCCCCGCCCCGCGCGGGATCGAGTGACCGGAGATCGGGAAGGGGAGCGGGAGACTCACCGGCGGCCGCGGCGGAGGAGGAGGAGGCTGAGGCGGCGGCGGCGGCGGCGGCGGCTCGTCTCGCTCCACTCGCTCGGCTCGCCCACTGCGCTGGCGCCAGTGTGGGGGGTGTGTGCGCGTGCGTCCGTTACAGGGAGGGAGTCGGGGGGGAGATGTGTGAGAAAAGCTTTGGGAGGAAGGGGAGGTGCGTCTTTTTGCTGGTCACTCCTGTCGTTGTCACGTATTTCGGAAATGGACAGCCACCTGGGGGTTTATGGGCGAATTATTACTTTTCCACATTGGCCGTGGACAGCTTCGGATTCAATACGGCCTGGTACAACCGCGTACGTGTAGCACAAGTAGCGTAACTTCCATTATGGAAGCTGGATGGTCGTGTAGAATGTACTATTATCCCGTGTGTTGCCATTAAACGTAGATAGGAATAGGAATAGGAACAGGAGAGTAGTGCCGTGCGTGAGAGGTAGCAACATACGGTCAAAATTTTATAAGAACGCGAATAAAAGATTGATCATTAATAGATGTTGTTGTTGCGGGAATTTCTACTCCCTCCATCCCAAAACAAATGCAATTCGGATTCAAATTTTATTTCACAATGATAGGTAACGTTTCTCTCATCGTGGAAGTGCGATCAAGCAGTCAAACTGCTGTTAGTCAGAATAAATAGCAAACTAATTTCTCTTTCATGAGTCATGACTAGGCATGGGTTGATACTAGTTACCCAAGTGTTTATCATTCCAAATTCACATTCTTAACCGTCTTGTCGGCAACAACATAAACTTTTGCCTCTTAAACTGGTAGAGGAAATCGTATAGCTAAGCATGTCACAAGAATGAGAGAGCTTTATCTCTCCGACAACCAAACGAATTCGTGCGGGGTTTGCTCAAGGACAAAGAAAAGGAACTGGATTTCCCACACTGGCAGAAACGACAATTTGGCTGTCAGGCCGATTCGTCGTGTGATCAGCACGTCTCCTTGTCGAGACCACGAACGGAAAACTCAGCTAACCTAAGGATTACTCTGTAAAAAAGGCGTCTTTTAGGACTGGCAGCGCAAACGCCCCGGTGGCCCCTCCCAAAGTGACGTCCCAACGGGTCGCCAACTGACGCGCGGGGCCCACCATCGAGCCGTTGACGTGGGGCCCACCTGTCAGTACCTGATCGCGGACGATTCAATGGCCGTTTGCTTTGGTCTTGGACTCACGGTCTGTCCAGTGGCGGGGGGGCTGGCGGCAGGCATGTGCGATCCGGGGGAATGTGGGGTTGCCGTTTGCTTTTCCATCACGTGCTCGTAAAAGCATTGGCTGTGCGTGGACCGTGTTGTCAGTGAACGTGTGTAGCCTTTCTGCCAATGGCCGTAGACTGTTGTCGCTTGTCGGGCCTAGCCTTGAGCCTATCCGAACTGGGGATAAACATCCGAATTGTGTAATAGATTGATACTTTTAGATCACAATAAAATAAATTTGGTGCTAATTTTTTATGCATTATAACCAGCTAATTGTCGGATAAAATAAAAAAATTAGCTATAATTTTTTTGGATTATTTGCTTTCGATAGAGAAAAATGTGAAAAAAAACATCCGTATCCGAACCTGAATAGATATCCAAATTTCTTTTCATCATTTGATTAAAATATAGCACACATTTGGGGTTTATTTTTTATGAATCTTAACAAGCATAATGCCAAGACAAGAATATAAATTTTTGATACAAAATATTATACCTAATTTAGCTAAAATAAAAAAAGAACAGCTAAAAAATAATATCTGAATTGGTATCCGGATCCATCCTTGGAACCGGTATAGTGGATCTCCAGAAACCTCTCTCCCTACTCTCCGGAATATTTAACCGGTTGCCACTATGTGGGGGTGAGTGGCAACAGATTTGTCACCCATATGAGAGGAGTGAATGTGAAAGGGATTAATTGACCATAGCTAAAAGTAGCAAATAGTTAAATAATAGAAAACCCCGGGCGCGACGTTGCCGCGCCATCTTGGAGGCAGCAAGCCATGGAACAACCTGGAGACAATTATTAAAAATCTACCTACTATGAAATAATATAGATTTTCGCTGAAATGTGATTTTATACTTATGCATTACTCCCAATATTTACCTCGTTCGCTTATCTGAAAATGAGAACACGAGGGATTGTTTGGGAGCACAATTTGGAGTGCGAGGGCTAGTGGAGGAATTAGATATTAGAAAGTTAAACACACCTACGTAACATGTAGGATGGCTATAAACTTTATAGACTATTATACTGTGGATATTTTTCTTCAAGAATTTATTTTTTCTTTTCATAAAATTTCTAATATATCAGAATAGTTAAGTCATATATTTGTCTCTTTTTTTAGAATTTTTTTTCGAAACAATGGCGCCTAATCTCAAACAAGTGTAGTAGGTCAAAATGAGAGACTGTAAGTGTGTGTTCATCACCGCATCAGCATTTCCATTTAGAAGTATTACTCCAAAGTGGTGCCAGTTTTTACGGTCCACAGTTCGCCGCTGGGGACAGCAGTGGTGGCAATGGTGAAATTGAAGCAACAATATATGTATATAAGCATGCAAATAACAGTTGATTTAATTAGAACAGTAAAATTTCACAACTATTACTTGTTAACTTGATCATGTTGATTTTATAGTAGTTTCAATGGCAGTATAGTAATGTTGAAGGCTATTTTAATTTAGAAATGTAGAGATCCACGCAACAGTTACATGAGATGCCTCATGGGATGATAATGATATAATGGAGTCAAACTCTAAACTACTGCCTAATTAAGCATTTTCTAACTTGCATCTACTAGTTTGTTTAGAAAATGAAGAATCTTTTACCAAGTGCAGCTCTGAAAATCAGTTTGGACCGGACCAAGTATATACTTGAATTTACTGTATCACAGCCTCGTCTAAAAGGATCTTTTAGCAGCACTTTTGCTCGAGAACTTACCTACAGATATGTTGCCCATCAGTAAGTTCTTGGAATTAAGAAGCTACAATACATCTGATGGACAACCTTACAAGTTTTATTATATTTTTAACCAAAGTTGAATGCTATATAATTGGAGGTATTCATCGATTCGGGAATGCAGTTTATGCACTGCAATGGTTGTCGGCTACCAGTCTAATTTAGTTTTTAAGAATATTGAATTCCATAAGAATCTCATTTTGTAAGGACAGTTTACTGCAGTTTATGGCAAAAGGCTCCTACATCTATAATGCTGGTTGTTAGTAGAGAATAGATTGTAGTATTTAACTGCAGTTTACGGGAAAAAGGTAGTTATCCTTTCTTCGCTTTAAAATTCAACAAACACTAAAATGTGCATTAAGCTATATAATTTATCTAGTGGATAATATTTGTAGAGCATTGAGACGTTTAGTCAAACGGGTGGTGTGCATGCATATGGTACTGAGCTTCAAAGGTCCAAGGCGCACCTTGGCAGCAGTTGCCGATAGTCTTTTTTTTTTTAATTAAAGGCAGGAGCACTGCCATGTCATTTAAGAAGAAGAAGCAATGTTACATAACAAGCCGAATCGACGCAACACCACAAACAGACAAACGCAAACACAACTCTACACCACCACCACCTGAGAGAGGAGCTGAGCTCCTCCACCATGGGAGAAACACCCCCAAGCAGCACACCCACGATCGTCGATCTCTCCGCTCCAGCTTTGCGTCAGAAGAAAACTCCCATCGCGGCACCAATGAAAACCACTGATCTCGGCCACTCTGCGTGGGGGCCTCGCCTCTTCCAACGCCTCGCTTCTCTGCCAAAGACTCAGATATCTGAACTGCTTTGAGAGCACCCCTTCCGCCCACCTGTCACCGAGATCACCACTGTCCTACGCGTCAACTCAAGGCCTCCAGCACCCATGGCCCCTCTGCACCTTAGCCGCCAGCACCTGATCTTGCACACCTCAACTTCCGCTGCGAACGGGCTAACCAGACCACCTCCAACACTACCACTAGTCGAGACGAGACTCTGTAAGCGACGCCCCCAAGGAGGACGCGACGCCGATGGCGCCGCCATCGCCGTCCAGCAAACTGGACCGGGTTTTCACCCTGAGACTCTATGCTTCAGGACGCAGTGCCCCATAGTGTTGTCCCCAGCGGGAAGAACGACGCCCCATGCCGTCGCCGCCACTACCACCGGCACAAGCACCAGTGAAGACTTTCGTCTGGTCAACACCGCGCCTTACGCACAATCTCATCCAAGCAACAGCAAAACAAACTCCTACCACCTCCGCTCCTCCGCTGACGGAGAGATGACTCGGTACCCTCCAGCAATGCCGCCACGACACCACAAGAACATACAACACAAGCCATCCGGCCCTGCCACCGCAACGGCGCCGAATCCGCACAGCCTTGCCGAGGAAAAGAGGAGGGGAGCACCACCATCTCACCTCCATCCCCACCGCCCGCACGCAGGTGTCCGCCGGCACCACCTCCAGGCCACCATGGCCTAGAATGGCCAGCCCTTCAGGCGCTTGTGACGCCCCAGGATTTTTAATTACCGTCATTAACGCTGATGACCGGATCAGCCGGGTCAAACCAGTCAAACCCCGGTCAAACCTAGGTCAACCTGGGTCATCACCCGAAAACCTCGCCAGCAAACCCCAATGAACCCCTTGATCAAGTCTACACACACCCGTAGTGGACCCAGGGTCAAAGACACGGTCAAACCCCGCTTAACCGTTGACGTCGGCGGATGTCGTCCGGAACTTTTGCCGCGTTCTCCAAAATTCACCTAAACACTTCAAAATCTACCTTTATGAAAGTTGTCCGTCTTGTTGAGGGACACAACTTTCGTGTAGATTGGCATTTAAAATTTTGAGTGGAAATTAGCGAAAAACTTAGTCAACCGCCAGTACTCCTGTTTTTCAGAACAGACCGACATTCAATATTGGCACGACGTTCCTGCCAAATCCGTTGAGAAAAACACTATATGGCCTTTTTGAAAGTTGTAGGGGTAGTTAGATCTACAACTTTCGTATTCATTGCTTTGTGCACTTTTATTCAATTTTTTGGAGAAATCGTATTTCAAACAGAGCCGGTCTGCACATTGTGGGCGCTCTCGCGCGCACGACGCGCCGCGCGCGTGCGTGCGGCGTCCCGCCGCCGCGGCCGGCGCCCGCCCTCGGCGTCCGAGCTCCCGGCGCACCCCGAGGTTGCTCCTTTCCCAGGTCGCGTGCCCCAAGGTGCCCTTGAACCCCGTGCCCCCGTTTCCCCCCTGGACAACCCGTACTCGGCGGTCGCGCATGGACCGGTGGTCCGCCGGCTGCCTCCCCGCCGGGCACTCCTACCGAGACCAGGACAGCGTACCGCGGCGTTAACTCGCTGCTCACTTCGAGGCAACCCTCCCGAGGCGCCCCTACTACTTAAGGCGACGGCCAGCGCTCCCCCCGCGGCCGGCCGCATGGCCGCCGGCGCCGGGGAGCGGCCGCCACGGCAAGCACTCCCGCCGTACCGGCGTTCTTCCCCAATTAAACCCGCCAACACCCTCCTCTAGCTTCGCGATAACTCGCCGGCCATCCTCCGCTACCGCCCGAGGCCCCCCCTCGCCGGCTTGACCGGCCGCGGCGGCCGGGTGCCGCCGGCCGCCGCGCACCCCACCGCCCCGGCCGTCTCGTCCCCGTCCAACCCCACAAACCGGCCCCCGGTGACCCATAGACCGCTCCCCCCACCCTCCCCGGCCGGGCTCCGGCGAGACCTCGCCGGAATTGGGCCATCCCGCGCCGGCCACCGCTCCCGGGGACTACATTGCGAAGAAACAGTTCTTTTCAGGTGCCTAACTGCAAAAGCGCAACTTCAATAGTACATGTGTTTTGCTGTTTCTTGTAAATTGCATAGAAAATCACAAAAAATTCAGAAAAATGTTAAACCAATTTTGTTGGATCCGTTGTGATTTATTCTACAACTTTTGTTATTCTGGCCTGAGCTAGTTCCTTTTAGTTTTTGCATGAAAAATACAAATGTGAAAACCCTAGATCTGCAATATCTCAAAAACCATAAGTCCTCTGTATCTAATTTTTGGATATGTTGTGTGTTAGGTCATGACTAGCTCCTATGCCAAAAATTGCACAAAGTTATCATGTAAATCTTTTTATAAAAATGTTTTTCTATCTCTGGCAGAACTGCATAAATGATTTTTCATGTTAAATATATTTATGTTCTTGAGCCCAACTTGTGCACACTGTCTTGTAATACCAAAATGCACATCTTGTGAATTAATCATGAATTTTGGATCAACAGAATTAATTATTCTTGATTTATGAATGTTTTCCTTTGTAAATTAATAAACCAAGTTCAGTAGAGGTTCCATGTGAACATGCTAGCTTTTTAGACTTGTTTAGGACCAGAGAGCATGCACAAGAAAGTTTGGATCATTTTGATGCTTATTTATTTTTTACATGCATTTAAGTTGAATCACTAGCTAGTCTTTGTTATTTTCAATAATATTTAATTTCCTAGCCTCCAACACTTACATGTGGGTCCAATGGACCAGTATAGGTGCTAGTAGGCTTAAGAAACACCACTTTAATTTTTGGTAATTTAATTTCTTAATAAAAAGCTTAAAAGCCCTTTTAATATTAAAGGGAAATTAAATAAAGAAAAAACCTTATTTAATTCTTTTTCCTTTTTGAAAAATATTAGTTAATACAATTAAAAGTTAATTAATTATCATCACTAATAAGAAATTAATTCTTAAATAGAAATATTAATTACACCTTTATTGGAGAAGGAAAAGGAGTTGAAGCTTTCACATGAGATGATAAGTATGATAAGAACCTTTATTCAAATGTTTAATAAAGAATTGCATATTGTTCCTTTTTGGAAGAGTATGCTAAATGTATTCTTATCTAGGTGAATGTGTCCAACTAATGCACCCTATGGTTGTAATTTATTGTTTGTAATTAATTAAATTAAAATCGTCAAGTAAATCTTGCATTTGCATCCTCGTGTAGATCTCCCGAACGGTAGCTGTACGCGTGTGCCGGACGGAGGAGACGGAGGAGCTGACGGAGACGTGCACCACGTCGTTGTAGAGCGAGACCTGGACCAAGTCCAGAAGGGCCCAAGGCCAACCTTGCCATCGAAGGCAAGCCCCGGATCATTAACCCATCTTTTAAAATTATGCAATTATGTTTGCTACGATTGTGCATTTACGTTTCAGGAGTTGATTTGAAACCCTAGATGCATGATCCCTAGGTACCTATGCTCTATCACTAGTATGCTAGGTCGATAGCTGCTATGCTATAGGACCGATAGAAGTCGAGTGAGGTTCATCACTCGCGAGATTAGGTTCCTAGATAGGAATCATAAGATATCCTTAAATGGATTGCTCATGTGGTAAGAGCATGGGATTTGGGCTCCGTCCAGTGGCTTTCGTGGGCTAAGCTTTTGAACGTACTAAACATATGCCGGGTATGGGACCGGTAAGCCTAGTACCCGATTGACGCGGTAAGGGAACCTTTCCCTACTACACCCCGGGGCACTTGTGTCCCCCTCGCTTGCAATAGTGTGGTACTGCGTGAGTACGGACGTTCGTGTGGGAGCGATCCGGTAAAACCTTGTACCAAGGAATGTAGGTTCCGCTCCCGAGCCGAAGATCGACGGGAACGGCACAGGGAAAGTTGTCCTTGCGGGGGCGGCCTACCGTGTGTTTGGGTTTACCTTGCAAGGTTTAAATCAATCGATTGTCGGCCTCTCACCGTTATCCGAGTGCGCTAATCAGCGGCCATGATATCCCATAATGATGGAACTCGAGGAATATTGTTGGATGAATTAATTGCTTGCCCAATTCCTGATTGAATTAGTTGGCACACTTAGAAATGGTAATCAACTAAAACTTGTGCTAAAAGATTGAAAGTAAGGATCTACTCTTAGCAGCTGTTGAGCAAAAGAAAACCCCACCGGCCAAAAGCCTTTCATGTCTAGAGGTTGGTGATGTAGTCATCACCCGACGGTTAAGTCTTGCTGAGTATTAGTATACTCAGCCTTGCTTTAAAATTGTTGTTGCAGGTGTGATTGACCGGATGGGTGACGACAAGTGATGACATCACGGATGGCCTCCTGTGATGTCTACCGTTGCGCTAGTTTATTTTATTTCCGCTGTATTTTCGAACTCTGAAACTTTACTCCATGTCGTGAGCAATGGTTGTAATAAAATGTTTAATTCATGTTGTACTCTGGACTCGCCTTCACGTGAGTTTAATGCATGTATCGATCCTCTGTTCGATGTCCAAGTGATTTACCGGGCGTTAACCCGGCAACTAACGACAGGATGAAACTTTACTATTGCTTAATGACCAAAGTGGATCGGTCTTAGGCGATAGTACGGTATTTTCTGGGCGGGTTGTCACAAATTTGGTATCGGAGCGATTATATGCACCGAGTTTAATTAACAACCTTAATCACTGGTTTTTGGAATAAAACTTGCCAAGATTGGTTGTGTTTGCAAAATGCGTTGGTCCGTTAAGGATGAACTAGACCGAGAGGCCCTAGAGGGAATTTTTGGGTTCTTTCAGGTGGCTTATTAATCTATGGTTTATTTTGCTAACTTCCAGCACATCTTACTTTATGTCAGACTTACTTTCTTGCACAACCAAACTAGGAGCCACGTGTTTCATACGTGTGCTGTTCCGCATCACGGGAATTGCGAGGGTCGATGGAGTGATCCATTCCACGGATCCCATCTTCGCGTCTGTTTGTGAGTTGTGTGTCGCCACGTGTTTCATACGTGTGCATTCCGCATGTCGCTCATGCGAGGCAAGGATACACTCCATTCAAACGGAGGGTGTCCGAGGTTGGACGCTGTCCATGCAGCGGCTTAACGCATGGATGCCGTTTCTATAGTGAACGGTAATGTATGTGGACGCTTTCATGAGTGCTGGCATGAAAGGTTCGTGGTGTTCTGTGATCTTCTGCAGGTACACTAACCATGTTCGTAAGTCGCTAAGCGAGTACCGATAGTCTCGACTAGTTATTATAGGGAGAGACGTAATTGTTGCCTTGCCACCGGCACTAACTTCGATTTTTGGCTTGATTGCCATATGAGGTCGGATAGGACGTCTTGCATGCATGTTAAAAATCGAAACAACTAAATGGACCCAAAAAATAAATTTCCATATGCTCTCTAAGGAAGATTTTGCTAGTGTGTGCTTTTTATAAACTAGAGTACCTCTCGTGCTTAGCTGTTATGCTGCCCAAAGTTGTAACAGTTTGTTCGCTTTGTCTTTGCACCATGTTCTAGGAGTAGCTAAAATAGGTGTGCAAACAAAAAAAATTGCTTCGAATCTAATCTACTTCCTGCTCACAGCAAATCACGGTCATAACTTTTGTCTGTCTCAAGTTATGCTCGGTTTAGTCAACCTCTATCATGCTGCCTTTCCGGAACCAGATCTAGAACCTTGCCTAATTGAGCAACCTTCCTAGCCTTCTAGCTCAGCCTTTGAGTATCAAAAATTCATCTCCAACCTTGTTGATTTACCATCCCAAAATTGGAATTTTTTGGAGCTCTGGGTTAAAGTTATAAACTTTTGTTCATAACGGCCAGAACTTCATGTCGTCATGTATGTGAGCTCGCTTCGAGTTCTGACATACAATTGTGCCTTCGTGCACATGACTACCCAGCAATGCTCAGCCGGAGAAAAAGAACTTATGCTATTCTGCTATGTCAGTGGGAATGTCTTGATCTTAGAATTCAATCTTCCATGGTGATTCTCCTGTCAACATGTCATCTCTGTCGACTTATATTTGCCCCCAACCCTGTTGTCCTTAAACGTGATGAAACCCTAAGGTATTCTTTGTATTGATATCCTTATCCTGGTTATTTCGATCATGCAATCATGAGCTTATTCCCCATGGTCTTGCTCACAACCTTTTGAAAAAAAAAATAAAGAAATGATTATGTCCCTTCTTGAGCATGCATTTGCATAGCATGTGCATTGGGAACCTTGGGTGAACCAACATGCATACGCTTGGAGTGTTTTCAATATCTCCCACTCTATCCTTTGTGTTTGGTGATGTTGTTATCCCAGAACCAAAGGTGCCGCGACGGAACCTAGGGTATCGTGTGTCTGCAGCCACCCGACTGCCACTAGGAGCGCGCTAGGTATCTTGGTTGTGAGATAGCAACTCGTCACACAGATCCTCCCCTACTTTGATTGCATTTCCGATCACCAACGCATATGGGTAACCGAGTTATTCTAACGTGCATCATGAGCACCATACCGCACAAAGCATACGCATTGCATCAACTCTGAAAAGTAATGCACTTTCGAAACAATGAGTTGTTAAAACCCAAAATTTGCAAATTAAGTAAAGATGTGAGCAAGATTATTCCTTGAAGTTCCCACTTGAAGTCATCTTTCGTACAGGAGCTCGTGGAACTCTGTCGTTAGCCTTCCCTTCCTTGTAAATGCCTATTGGGAATCCTTGACCAATTGGTCCCTTGCCGTGAATCTTGACGACCTTGTAGCATCGATTCCTTTTCCGCTAGCCAAGTGGAAAATGGTAGAAGTAGAAATTTTTTCTCGAACAGTCAAGGTTCTCGAATAGTCAACATGGAAAAGTCATTCTTCGTGTATTCGTTCTTGGCCGTGCTCATAACCCTCAAGTCCTCAGAATCGAGCAAGAAAGCACGCCCAGGATCGATCGAAGCTTTAGGCTACGCTCCTCAGTGTCACTATCACAAGCGTGAAGCGCAGTACACCGAGCCTTTCTCGTTTTGCTCCCCATTACGGTCGATTATTTAGACCGTTGAGCCCATCGTCATCAGTGTCACGACCACATGACGCCTTGACGTCGCTCTACCCTTGATTTCCGCAACCGTATTCACGACGCCGTGATCGCGTGAGCTGACCTTGTTGAGCTCCGTGTTGTCCACACCAGGTACCCGACTGGGTCAACTGACCGTTACAGCCCCGCATCGGCTATAAAATGGAACCTTTTACCCGGAACCGCCGATACGGAAGCTCCATTGTCCATTAGAGCTCGGCAGTATCACTGTTCTTGTTCTTCTTCTAGCTAGCCTGGCTATTTGCCACTAGAGCACCTCTCCCAGCTACTTCGATCTTCCCGAGCAAACTGTTCTCCGTCTGCATTTCCGACGTCAAGAAGAAGCTCGGAGTAGACCGACAGCAGAGAATCAATCCAAGCTGCCACCCATGACTCCGTCTTCGGAAGAGCTCGAGTCGTTCTGCTGAACATTGTTAGGGATGTACCTCTGTATAGTAGGAGGATTATGTCTGCTATTAGCTGTGCATGTGCACATTCATCGTCCGCTTCCTCATGAACGGCGATGAGGTAGTAAGAGGACACACCTTGTACCTTTTTGTTCCAGCTGCAATCCCGATCATGAGAGGTGTGTAGACAAAGCTTTACCCGTTAATGTTTTGGATGTTCGGTTTGCATTGCTTACCGTGAACGAGTCTCGAAGAGTATGTTCGAAGTAAAAGTTTCTGAGTGAGATTCTGAGCATGTGCTAATTAGGGACTCAAATTTTCAGATGTTCCGACCGGCATGGAACAACCCCAATGATTATGAAGCATCGGGTAGTGGCGACCTTACGCAACCGCCGCCCACAATGTTGACCGAAGCTTTCATGGCAGCACATAACGAAGTATTGTGTCAGCTCCTGCAGACACAACAGCTAATGGCTCAACAGCTACAACAAATGCCACCGATGCAATCGAAGCTTCAACCTTCCAAGCCTTGTTCACCCGAAGTACCCACCCAGAGGGACATAAACGCCATTGTCGGCATAACTCAACTATTAGAAGGGCAAAATTCAGTGCTGAACCAGATAGTGTACGATATCATCCAAGGACGTTATGGGAAACCATATCAGAATAATTTGGCAGACAGTCTCTCTCAGTCCTTATCTGTCTCTATGGTCGAACAAGCCCGTTTGTTCAATCTGTTGGAGAAGTATGTTAATCAAGATCGACCCCAAGCCTCCGACTCCATATTACCACCTTCTCGACTACCAATGGATCTTAGAGCAGAAGAGAGGGCAAATCGAGGCAGTAAACGAGTACTATCTGAGATAGATGTAAGTGAGTGGGAAATTACCTGTACGGAGACCCGTCCGCACAAAGGCAAACGAAGATGTAACACTAACAAGACCACTCAACTCCCTGCTAGTGCAACACCTTCGCGAACCACGAAGTGGGCAAGGAAAAAGGAGAGGAACAGGCTCCGCCTTATCAAGAAAGCCCCGCAACAAATCTCCAAGCCCAGAGACATTCCACCCCGTTTGTGCTACCATTGTGGACGGCCAGGGCATTTCAGACGTGATTGCCCAAATCTCCCGCATCAGGATCAGAACCTCAGAGCAGCTAAGCGTGCTCCCGGCAAGAACCCAATTTTTCAAGAAAAGCCAGGCCGGCTTAACGCTATGGGTAACACCTCTATCCCAGAACCACTTCCCCACTTCTTCTTGTAGTTTCGAATCTCGGGACGAGATTCTTCTTAAGGGGGGTAGGCTGTGATGCCCCAGGATTTTTAATTACCGTCATTAACGCTGATGATCGGATCAGCCGGGTCAAACCAGTCAAACCCCGGTCAAACCTAGGTCAACCTGGGTCATCACCCGAAAACCTCGCCAGCAAACCCCAATGAACCCCTTGATCAAGTCTACACACACCCGTAGTGGACCCAGGGTCAAAGACACGGTCAAACCCCGCTTAACCGTTGACGTCGGCGGATGTCGTCCGGAACTTTTGCCGCGTTCTCCAAAATTCACCTAAACACTTCAAAATCTACCTTTATGAAAGTTGTCCGTCTTGTTGAGGGACACAACTTTCGTGTAGATTGGCATTTAAAATTTTGAGTGGAAATTAGCGAAAAACTTAGTCAACCGCCAGTACTCCTGTTTTTCAGAACATGCCGGCATTCAATATTGGCACGACGTTCCTGCCAAATCCGTTGAGAAAAACACTATATGGCCTTTTTGAAAGTTGTAGGGGGTAGTTAGATCTACAACTTTCGTATTCATTGCTTTGTGCACTTTTATTCAATTTTTTGGAGAAATCGTATTTCAAACAGAGCCGGTCTGCACATTGTGGGCGCTCTCGCGCGCACGACGCGCGCGCGCGTGCGGGCGTCCCGCCGCCGCGCCCCTGCCCGCGCCGCCTCGCCGGCGCCCGCCCTCGGCGTCCGAGCCCCCGGCGCACCCCCGAGGTTGCTCCTTTCCCGTGTCGCGTGCCCCAAGGTGCCCTTGAACCCCGTGCCCCCGTTTCCCCCCTCGGACAACCCGTACTCGGCGGTCGCGCATGGACCGGTGGTCCGCCGGGCCGCCCTCCCCCGCCGGCACTCCTACCGAGACCGGGACGGCGTACCGCGGCGTTAACTCGCTGCTCACTTCGAGGCAACCCTCCCGAGGCGCCCCTACTACTTAAGGCGACGGCCAGCGCTCCCCCCGCGGCCCGCGCATGGCCGCCGGTGCCGGGGAGCGGCCGCCACGGCAAGCACTCCGCCGTGCCGGCGTTCTTCTCCAATTAAACCCGCCAACACCCTCCTCTAGCTTCGCGAGAACTCGCCGGCCATCCTCCGCTACCGCCCGAGGCCCCCCCTCGCCGGCTTGACCGGCCGCGGCGGCCGGTGCCGCCGGCCGCCGCGCACCCCACCGCCCCGGCCGTCTCGTCCCCGTCCAACCCCACAAACCGGCCCCCAGTGACCCATAGACCGCTCCCCCACCCTCCCCGGCCGGGCTCCGGCGAGACCTCGCCGGAATTGGGCCATCCCGCGCCGGCCACCGCTCCCGGGGACTACATTGCGAAGAAACAGTTCTTTTCAGGTGCCTAACTGCAAAAGCGCAACTTCAATAGTACATGTGTTTTGCTGTTTCTTGTAAATTGCGTAGAAAATCACAGAAAATTCAGAAAAATGTTAAACCAATTTTGTTGGATCCGTTGTAAATTATTCTACAACTTTTGTTATTCTGGCCTGAGCTAATTCCTTTTAGTTTTTGCATGAAAAATACAAATGTGAAAACCCTAGATCTGCAATATCTCAAAAACCATAAGTCCTCTGTAGCTAATTTTTGGATATGTTGTGTGTTAGGTCATGACTAGCTCCTATGCCAAAAAAAGCACAAAGTTATCATGTAAATCTTTTTGTAAAAATGTTTTTCTATCTGGCAGAACTGCATAAATGATTTTTCATGTTAAATATATTTATGTTCTTGAGCCCAACTTGTGCACACTGTCTTGTAATACCAAAATGCACATCTTGTGAATTAATCATGAATTTTGGATTAACAGAATTAATTATTCTTGATTTATGCATGTTTTCCTTTGTAAATTAATAAACCAAGTTCAGTAGAGGTTCCATGTAGACATGCTAGCTTTTTAGACTTGTTTAGGACCAGAGAGCATGCACAAGAAAGTTTGGATCATTTTGATGCTTATTTATTTTTTACATGCATTTAAGTTGAATCACTAGCTAGTCTTTGTTATTTTCAATAATATTTAATTTCCTAGCCTCCAACACTTACATGTGGGTCCAATGGACCAGTATAGGTGCTAGTAGGCTTAAGAAACACCACTTTAATTTTTGGTAATTTAATTGCTTAATAAAAAGCTTAAAAGCCCTTTTAATATTAAAGGGAAATTAAATAAAGAAAAAACCCTTATTTAATTCTTTTTCCTTTTTGAAAAATATTAGTTAATACAATTAAAAGTTAATTAATTATCATCACTAATAAGAAATTAATTCTTAAATAGAAATATTAATTACACCTTTATTGGAGAAGGAAAAGGAGTTGAAGCTTTCACATGAGATGATAAGTATGATAAGAACCTTTATTCAAATGTTTAATAAAGAATTGCATATTGTTCCTTTTTGGAAGAGTATGCTAAATGTATTCTTATCTAGGTGAATATGTCCAACTAATGCACCCTATGGTTGTAATTTATTGTTTGTAATTAATTAAATTAAAATCGTCAAGTAAATCTTGCATTTGCATCCTCGTGTAGATCTCCCGAACGGTAGCTGTACGCGTGTGCGGACGGAGGAGACGGAGGAGGCCGACGGAGACGTGCACCACGTCGTTGTAGAGCGAGACTCGGACCAAGTCCGGAAGGGCCCAAGGCCAACCTTGCCATCGAAGGCAAGCCCCGGATCATTAACCCATCTTTTAAAATTATGCAATTATGTTTGCTACTATTGTGCATTTACGTTTCGGAGTTGATTTGAAACCCTAGATGCCTGATCCCTAGTTACCTATGCTCTATCACTAGTATGCTAGGTCGATAGTCGCTATGCTATAGGACCGATAGAAGTCGAGTGAGGTTCATCACTCGCGAGATTAGGTTCCTAGATAGGAATCATAAGATATCCTTAAATGGATTGCTCATGTGGTAAGAGCATGGGATTTGGGCTCCGTCCAGTGGCTTTCGTGGGCTAAGCTTTTGAACGTACTAAACATATGCCGGGTATGGGACCGGTAAGCCTAGTACCCGATTGACGCGGTAAGGGAACCTTTCCCTACTACACCCCGGGGCACTTGTGTCCCCCCTCGCTTGCAACAAAGGTGGTACTGCGTGAGTCCGGACGTTCGTGTGGGAGCGATCCAATAAAACCTTGTACCAAGGAATGTAGGTTCCGCTCCCGAGCCGAAGATCGACGGGAACGGCCTGGGAAAGTTGTCCTTGCGGGGGCAGCCTACCGTGTGTTTGGGTTTACCTTGCAAGGTTTAAATCAATCGATTGTCGGCCTCTCACCGTTATCCGAGTCTGCTTAATCAACTGGCCATGATATCCCATAATGATGGAACT
Source organism: Cenchrus americanus (assembly GCA_947561735.1). Taxonomy (NCBI): domain Eukaryota; kingdom Viridiplantae; phylum Streptophyta; class Magnoliopsida; order Poales; family Poaceae; genus Cenchrus; species Cenchrus americanus. The sequence goes on from OX387242.1 coordinate 200,342,257, forward strand.
CGAGGAATATTGTTGGATGAATTAATTGCTTGCCCAATTCCTGATTGAATTAGTTGGCACACTTAGAAATGGTAATCAACTAAAACTTGTGCTAAAAGATTGAAAGTAAGGATCTACTCTTAGCAGCTGTTGAGCAAAAGAAAACCCCACCGGCCAAAAGCCTTTCATGTCTAGAGGTTGGTGATGTAGTCATCACCCGACGGTTAAGTCTTGCTGAGTATTAGTATACTCAGCCTTGCTTTAAAATTGTTGTTGCGGTGTGATTGACCGGATGGGTGACGACAAGTGATGACATCACGGATGGCCTCCCGTGATGTCTACCGTTGCGCTAGTTTATTTTATTTCCGCCGTATTTTCGAACTCGAAACTTTACTCCATGTCGTGAGCAATGGTTGTAATAAAATGTTTAATTCATGTTGTACTCTGGACTCGCCTTCACGTGAGTTTAATGCATGTATCGATCCTCTGTTCGATGTCCAAGTGATTTACCGGGCGTTAACCCGGCAACTAACGACAGGATGAAACTTTACTATTGCTTAATGACCAAAGTGGATCGGTCTTAGGCGATAGTACGGTATTTTCCTGGGTGGGTTGTCACAGCGCTCCTCGCACAGGGCCTCCCCCAGCAACAAGCCGAGACGCCAAGCCCCACGCAAGCCGCCACTGCCGCTGTCGTCACCTTCCCTGCGCAAAGGCGCGCCAATGCGCACCAGACCCCAGCACCGGCGGCCTTCAACTTCCCACCTTGGTCTACAGCAGCACAGAGCCGCCGCCACGAACCCCGCCTCGCCATAGCCTCCCGCACAGGCCAAGCCATCGTCGCCGTCGTCTTCCCACTCCCGCAGCCGCCGCAGGACTCCCCACCACGCTCCACCACACAACTGCTCGCCCCCGTCGAGCCCCCACCAGATCCGGCACGGGCGCCGCCGGATCTAGGGGTCTAGCCTCCGCCGCCACCGCCATGGCCGCATCGGCGGGGAGCGCCGACCAGCCAGTAGATCTCGCCTCCCGCACGAGGTCCGCGAGCCACCAGGGGAAGAGCCCCGCCGCCACCATCCTTAGGGCCCGCACGGACTCCCGGTGGCGCCTCCTCCAGCAGCGGCGAGGCGAAGGGAGGGTGGAGGTGTGGGTGGAGGCGGCGCTAGGGTTTGCCCCCGCGAGTCGCCCAGCGGGAGAGGCGACGCGGGGGAGGTGATCCTGGGGTGCTGCTGTTTTGCTCTCTGAGGTCTTGAGCTCACTGGCCCGCAGTTGCCGATAGTCACGAGGAAGCAGGCATTAGAGGAAACACATGTTTGTCGCTGCTGACCTGGGCATCGCTTGTTGGTGTGTTGCCTCTTGCACGCACCACAGATTCGTGATTGCCCGCAGTACAGAGGCACGCCTCTGATGGTCGGGAAGACACGACCATCGGCATGGTTGGCGACACAGCCTGTGACCGTGAGGTGTGCAGACTTGCTGGCCATCCAAGGTAGAGGGCAGCAATGTGCTTCCCCCGCGCCCGCGGTGGTGGAGGATCCGGCGGTCATGCGTGCACGGATCCTCGCTTCCGGCCAGCCTTCCGGCTGCAGGACTATCATGGGACGGAGCAGCACAGCAGGCAGAGGTAGTCGCAGGCGGCGCGGCCGCGGAGGCGAAGGGGTCGCTTGCGCCCGTTCGCGAGGGTTCGCGAGGATTTGCGAGGGTTCGGATTCGCGAGTTAACGGGCGAGACCCCTGCGGACCAATCAAACGGTCGATATTGCAAGTTCGTCCGATCGAACGGCTAACGGACTAACCGGCGACGTGGGCATCGCGCCCGCCCGCGGAAACCCAGGATTCGTCTATGAAAGATCCCCTACTCTCCCTGACTCCTCTGCTACAGTTGAGAGAGGCGACAGAGAGGCAATTTGTGCTCCCGCCGGCGAGGTCGTCGTTCCCCTTCGCCTTCGGCGGCCTTCAGGCCCTGGAGGTGGATGGGACCGGTGGCTCTCAGTCCGGCGGTGTAGATTAGGTCCTAGCGTGTCTAGGTTTAGGTTTCTGGCGACGTCGTTGAGGCGGCATCAAGGAATAAGGTCCTCTTGTTCTCTTCCCTGTCCCGTTGGTGCTCTGCTCCGGTGGCGTCGCGAGGCTGTGGATGAGGGGGGCTCCCTGTGAGGAGCCTCTGTACAGGAGTCTGTCGGTGACTCATCGTCAGGTGAGTTCGCCGGCTTCTGTCGTCGTGGATGGAGAGACAACTCAGGGCCCTGTCGTTGGCTGGAAAGTGGGTCTGGGCTCGGTTGTTCCGCAGCGGCCGGCCGCCGCCGACGGTGAGTCCGGATCCGTGGCGCTGGAGCTCGGGGTGCGTCCCCGGCCGATGCTTCTTCAATGTTTGCTTCTTCTTGCTCTTTGGTGCAAGTATCAGTTGCGGCTCTTTTCAAAGCCTTGTGGCGATGGGGCTACAGTTCGTCCATGGGTGGTGGTTGGCCGCCGGCGTCGGCCGGCGGCCATGGAATCTGGAGGATGCGGCCTGCAGAGGATCCAAGGACCTTCTAGTTTTTTCTCTGTTTTGTAAGGACCTTTGTGTTAATAGGTCGCAACAACTGTTCTCTGTATCCTTTGAGAACGTATTTGTATTGGTACTCGACTGTGTACGGTATCCTTAACAATCAATACAGGTATGTTTGATAAAAAAATGGTACAGTGAAACGCGCCCTCCAATACCGCGTTTGCAGGAAGGATGCGCCTAAATGTTCCACTCTCTTCACCACATTAAATATGCGAACAGACATATGTTCGGAATACTAAATGTAGATGAAATCAAAAACTAATTACACGATTGTGATGACCTTTGCGACACGAATCTTTTGAGTCTAGTTAGGCCATGGTAGGACAATATTTACCAAAAAAGCCGAAATTGTCTTTTGCTACAGTGCGTTAAAAAGGCAATTTTTTCTGACATCTAAACAAGGCCCAAGCCTAGTCAACCGGCGAGTAAACCCCACCACGTCACCTTCCATCCGAGTTGGAGGAGGGAGAAAGCTGGGACGGGCGACTCACGACTCGCTCGCTCGCGGCTGCAAAACCGAGGCGCAGTTACTCCCTCCGCGTATCAGATTGCATCTACATAGATGTATTAACTGCTTGCTATTAAATGCAGTGACTTTCATAGCTAATCTAGTAGCCAAATCTATTATATGGGCTGGCTGTGTTGCCTAGCTGAATGTGATGTGGTTGTTGCGTTCCGCCCGCCACTAGCTAAATCATTAGCCATGCTCTAAACGGAGAGGGCTTAACGGAGAGTCTTTCGAGGTTACTTCCTGCAACATTAAAGTATTTCTCCCAACTCAAAAAAGACAAAGAAACAAGTCACTTTTAGTCATACATGGAGAGACCTCCCAGGTTACTTACTACGACACAAAATTACTTCTCTCAACACAAAAGAAGCACACAGGAGGAAGTAACTTTGTGTCGCCGGAAGTAACTCGGTGTCGCAGAAAGTAACTTTGTGTCGTGAGAAGTAACTTTTATGTCGCAGGAAGTAACCTCAGAGGGCTCTCCATTTAGGCTTAAATGGAGAGCCCTCTCCGTTTAGATTTTGCGTTTCCAGAAAATAGTCCGTAGCGGCATACGCGAACCGAGACGGGACGCGAGCGAGCGTCGCGTTTCCTTCATTTTGGTGGATTCCCAGGAAACGCGACATGTGGGTCCAACCTCGCCTCCCGCCACCGACCCCCAACCACCCCATCCTCCTGCACGTCCTAGGAACGGGTCCCGCTGCCATCGGGAGGAGGCCGACGGAGGAAGGGTAGTGATGAGCAGCCCCTGACGAGAAGCTATAACGAGGAAAATTTGGCGTGCTCCTACTCCTCCGCCACCCGAGCCAGCCGCCCCACGAAGGAGAGCTCTGTTGCGGCCACCTCGTTGTCGTCGGTGGGAGAGAGACCCCTGCTGACCTGCTCCTACGCTGGGAGGAAGGACCCTTCTGCCCCGCACCACCGTCGGAGAGGGAGGGAGGTCTCGAGGCGCGCAGCTGCCGGATCCCCTACTCGACAATGACGAGCTATCGGGGACCAGTCGCTTCTCCGCCGCGGGAGGATGGGGGAGCAGGGGCCGCGGGTGCCCTTCCGCCACCGCGACACGTGCTCCACCGCTTCGAGAGGGCCAGGAGTGTCCTCCTCTGCTTCATCACAAACGTGTCCTCGATTGGTTGGAGGAGCTCGACGACGCATGGAGCAGGGTCGACACCTCGAGGCCACCGCGTTGACTCGGAGAGAGAGAGGTGGCGACTGCGGAGGGAAGAAGGCACCACCGGATCCAGTGCCAGTGAGCGGGCGGACGCAGATCGAGGCCAGCGGCACCCCTCCTCCGGCGGTGGTCCAACCCTCCACGGGTTCCCCTGCATCGACTGCGGAGGGAAGGAGCCACCACCGGATCCAGTGCCAGTGAGTGGGCAGGCGCAGATCGAGGCCAGCGGAGCCCCTCCTCTGGCGGTGGTCCAACCCTCCATGGGTTCCCCTGCACCGCCCCTCCGCTACTCTGAGGGAGCCAAGAGCAGGCGCTGGGGGCAGAGCACAGAGAGAGGGCAAGGACACAGAGCAGCGGAGGGGGGAAGAAAGGGCCAAAGGTGGATCCGGCACCGGAGCACGGGGAGACCGGAGCTCCGTGCCGTCATGGATGCCATTTGCGGTGACACCATGGGAGGGTGGAGCAGGGAAGGGGCTCCGCTGCGGTGACCCTGCTGGAGGTGAGAGCAGAGCAGGGGAAGGGGACGGTGTTGTGGAGGATCTCAGTGTCCACCATGGAGAGAGAGGGATGGCGGATGAAGGGGAGCCAGCCAGCGCACGCTGGAAGAGCAAGGTGTGGTAGCGGAGAAGCAAATAAGGGTCGTTGGGGAGGGGTGAGGGTGGTCGGGGGAGACAAGGGGTATGGGAGGGTGGGTGTGAGAGAGAAGAAAAGAAAGGAGAGAAGGTGACTAAGTGACAAGTGGGCCTCACTAGTAGAAAACCTCACATCCATGACCATTTCCCTGTGACCATTTATGTATTGGTCATAGAAGTGTAGTCTTCAGTAATGATTTACATAATTTGGTCACAGATGAGGTGTTACGCCGCCAGGCCACTAAGGAATAATGACGAATAGGAAAAAATGGTTACAGAATAATAATCCTATTGGTCACAGTTCAGTTATTCCGCTTCTGAACGTGTGAAAGCAACAAACAAACGAGAAAAATGATCACAAAACAATTAGAATAAACAAGAACCAATCTAGACCCACATGGGCCACGTGAAGGTGTGAGTCTGACATGTGGGTCCCACAGCCACGTGGCCATGCGGACCCACAGCCGCACGGCCACGTGGGTCCCACATGACGTGGACCCCGTGCCCTTCCCACTTCCACGTGGGTACCACCGGTCCCACTTGCGATCCCACCATGTGGACCCCACCACCACCACACCGACTCCCACATGGCCAGCCACGCGGCCACTCAGACCCACAGCCACGTGGCCAACAGGGTCCCACCACCAAGTGGCATCGTGGGTCCCACATGACGTGGACCCCGCTCCCTTCCCGCTGCCACGTGGGTACCGCCGGTCCCACATGCGGTCCCACCATGTAGACTCCACTACCACCATATCCTACTGCCACATGGCCACGTGGGACCCGTCACCACGTGGGTCCAACGTAACATGGACTCTGAAGTTTTTTTGTATTTGTTAAAATCTAAAAATTTGTGCCACCAGGTGAGTACTAAGCTCATCCGGGAGCTGGCACAGAGTGGTGAGGCATGGTAGGCAGGGTATACAATTGAGTTCGAGACACCCTCCTGGCTCACGTTTTTAAGTTGTGCGGTGGATCCTTGAGTAGGCGAGGTGGGATAATGTTCTAGAGTGGAAGGCGAATCCACATCTGCCTGGCCTTTCTCCCCCGCAGCCCGCTCGGCCTGCTCGGCCCACCAACCGGCCACCTAGGCTGGTGCGCGAGCGGGAGAAGGTAGTCTGGGCCGGTGGAGGCGGGCCGGCTGGGGGTTATGGGCTTCTTTCTCTTTTCCTTTTCTTCTTTTCTTTCCTTTCTATTTTCTTTATTTTGTAAACATTTGAATTCAAATTTCATTTACAATTTTGATTTTTCCACTCTTTATTTCTTTTTGAATTTGATTTACAAATTCAGTTTTCATAACTAGTACGTGGAAGTTTAGGGCAAGAAAGGATGGTGAGCATGATAATTTTAGGCCGATACTTTTTCCTATTTTTTTCTAAAATCTCCCGTGCCAACTTTTCTAAAAAAATTATATTTGTTAAATACAAAAAAATTTGTCGCCCAGCCATCCGAAGCCAGGCCAGCCTGGTCATGCTCAACCATTCCGGGATCAAAGACATAGCCGGCCCGGCCCAAACAACCGAGAGGCAGAGAGCGGTGAGGCAGAGTAGTGAGTGATCGTGTGAGTTCGAGAACCGCTGTATCGCTCAAGCCTTTAAGTCGTGCGTGCCTTCCGTGAGTAGGCGAGGTGGGACTATGTAGTTGTGCGCGCGTGGGTGAGAAGAGCGAGGCAGTGAGAAGTGCCGACCCAACAACAACACCGCGGGTATAGATGGCAACGGGCGCATTACCCACGGGTAGAGGGTTTACAAACCCGCGCCCGCGAGCCAAACCCTGTGCCCGTGCCCGCGCCCGCAACCCGTCACGGGCAGGAAGTTGTGCCCGCGCCCGCCACCCGCGGGCACATTAAACCCGCGGGCACACCCGTGCCCGCTAGGCCACATCAATATGACAGAAATCACAGAATCATATACACAACAGTAAATGACAAATAAATAGGTTCCCAAACAAGCTAAATTATTCAACAACTTAACAAGAGTACAAGATTGTTCCAGAGCTGAGTACAAGCCAAATAAATAGAGTTTAATAATCACAAATTCAAGTCTAGAACATCATAATGTTCACATAACAGATACATTGCTCACTTCACTTGGCCAAGTTCACCAACACAAATGAACATTAAGCTTAATCGTCGACGGAGGAGATGCAAGGTTCATCCTTCATTTCTTCTTCAATGTCTTCAAGGCAGGACCAAAAGGTGTCGATCGATCCATCATCTTGACCTACAAATGCACACAGGAATGAGAGTATAACATTAGTAAGCTGCTATATCACTGGAATAAGAATACAACATTGGTAAGCTACAACAATCAAATGCACCTTTAAGATTGTGACGAAACCAACTTTGGCTACACATCAAAGCTTCCAACATTTGTGGAGTAAGACGGTCCGCGATGCTCACTTAGAATCCTCCCACCGGTGCTAAAAGCCGATTCAGAAGCTACTGTGGTGATAGGAATTGCCAAAATATCACGAGCAATCATCCTCAAAGTAGGGAAGCTAGTTCCAGCAACCTTCCACCAACCAAGGACATCAAAGTACTCATTTTCATCATGAGGAAGTGGTTCTTCATCCAAGTAGCGATCTAACTCATTTTTTGCTTTAACGAGAGAAGAGCATTTCTTACTTAATCGCTTATACTGCAGCCATTGATTATTGAATAGAGGAATAGAGGATGGAGAGTGAGAGACATAGCAGAAACAAAATGCATCAATACCTAAGATCCAAGGCAAAATGCATCAATACCTAAGATCCAGGGCCCAGGGGCGGCTTGGGGTGGAGGCACTCCGGTCTCCGGTGACCGGCGGCCGGCACAACAGGGGCGACGCGGCGCGAGGGCTTCACCGGAGGAACCGACGCGGCGGTCGGCACAACAGGGGCCGCACGGTCGACGGGGGCGCCGCCGCGTCCACTCGCGCTCCGCGCCTCCGCCTCTCGCCGTCACCGCCGGCCGGCCGGCGGCCGCGCGTGGGCGCGTGGCCTCGTGGACTCGTGGGTGCGTGCCCCGCCGGCGTGGGCGCGTGGCCTCGTGGTCGTGGGCGTGCGCGCCGCGGGCCTGCAGGGTGGCGGCGGCCAGATGCAGATGGATGGGAGGGAGGAGAAAAATGACAGGAACCCTAGAAACGCTGCTGATTTCTTTATATACTTCCAGCTGAGGTCCACATGTCAGGGATAATCTACGGGTTCGCGGATTCGCGGGCACGGGTAAGGCTTTTTTATACCCGCTGTAATTTTACCCGCGGGCACAATGTTAAACCCGCACCCGTGCCCGTGGGCACAAACACAAACCCATACCCTCACCCTACCGGGTTTTTGCCCGCGGGCACGCGGGTAGTCTGTGCCCGTTGCCATCCATAACCGCGGGAGCGCCCGACCCACTCGCTCGGAAGTAGAGCTAGGCGGCCCAGTTGGGTGGGCGCGGCCCAACGCGGGAGCAGAGCAGAGCGGTGGCGGCGACGTTCATCTCCCCTGCCCTCGAGTTACTGTAGCAGACCCCCCCTTGAAACTTCTTCACCGAATTACTCCAGATTTTTACATAAAAGATAAAAATCTATAAAAAGCAAAGTTGCTCACTTTGGCATGCTCTCCAATTTTGGTATTCAAAACATTTTCAAATTTGGTCTAGTTTTTGAAATTTGAATTGGGGAAATTTTGGGGTTTATCGGGATTCAAAATTACTTTGAAGTTTGCATAAAAACTTTTAAAACTCAAAATACCAACTTTGTTAATCTTTGATAGATCTACAAAGTTGCTTTTGAAACCATATCCAAATTCTTGATAGTCCAAAAAAGTTGAGTGCTATGTAGTCTAAATATAACAAGTCACTCACATAGTTCCTTAAACTATGTGAGTGGCTTGTTATATTTGAACTACATAATATCACCACTTCCTCAAATGGAAATTTGACCTACACAAAGTTTGTTAGTCTCGACAAGTTATAAAACTTTTGTGTTCAAAAGATTTTCATCCAAGTTCATTTCGTGTTTCGTTTGACTGAGTTTTGACCGAGTCAAACTTGGATTTTAAAATTTGAATTGCTCATGTTTTGTTGCATGAAGAAATGATTGAATCCAACACCATAACTTGATAAATCATGATTTTAAAAATTTTTGGGAAGAAGAATCACCTCATTTCGAGTTCGTATGAGGGAGAACGACTAGTTACAAGTTTTAATCCGAGGAAAAAAAAGAAAAATAGATCAGTTCATTCCAGTTCGTCACGTGCTCATGAAGAAGGACCGATTTCTCTTTTTTTCCTCGGATTAAAAATTGTAACTAGTCTTTCTCCCTCATATGAACTCCAAATGAGGTGATTTTTTATCCTATTTTTTATAAAATCATTTTTTATCTGAAGTTATCTAGTTTTGAATTTCAAATTTTCGGTTAAATAGTGTCAAATTTTGAATTCCAAATTCAAATTATATGTCAATTTGTAGAATTTTCTAGCTCATTTACATATTATTATAACTCCCATGGTTGTGACAGCTTGTGGCGGCCTCGGTTTCTTGGCGATGCCTTAGCACTAGGTCGCCCTTGTTGAAGTCTAGGTGCCGGATTTTCTGAACTTGCTACCGCCTTAGCGTCTGCTGGTATCTTGTCGAGTGCATCAAGACCACATCACGGGATTCGTCAATTTGTAGAATTTTCTAGCTCATTTACATATTATTATAACAATTATGTTGTACTTTTGAGATAAAAATTTGAATGTAAATTCGAGATGTAAGTTTGAATTGCCACTAATAAACTGCTGTCGAAATCATTTTTCATTTGTTAAAGTTGTAGATCTTGGTAGAGAACGATTTTAGAAAATTTTAGAAAAAAGAATCGTCTAATTTGGAGTTAGTATGAGGTAGAAAAACTAGTTACAAGTTTTAGTCAAAGATTAAAAAGAGAAAACACACTTGTTCATCTCAGTTGATATTAAGTGCAGTTTCTGTTTTTAATCTTCAGATAAAACTTGTAAACCGTTTTTCTTCCTCGTACGAACTCCAAATGGGTTGATTCTTTTTCCTAATTTTTTCTAAAATCGATATGTTTTACTCAGTGCCATTTGTTTGTATCTTAATTACTATTTCTTGATTGCTTTTCATACAACATATCTTTTCCAACTAAAAAGAGAATATAAAAAACATGTTTTTTCATAATAATTGCTAATATAACTTAATATTCTCTAATGTTATGGTCAACACAAGGTTGCATCCAAATTTGAGGTGCCCATGAGTAAGAAAGTATTTGAGTGTGTACAAACTTTGAAGTTTAAGTTGAGTTGTATGAAACAATGTGATAATCTAGCTAGTTTATGAACAATGTATACTCCAATTTTCACAAAATCTTATGTAACTTTTTTGTCAAGCTTGTACATTGATAAAATGATCTTATGCCAATTTACATAATTTTTTGATAAGTTTTATTTATTATTATCATTATTTTATAACAAGGTGACCAGTAGAAGTTTGAAATTTCCTATAAGCCAATTGAATTTTTCGTCAATCTCCTAGATGTGGCCTCGAATGGACCATAGGCGCCCAAATATAATTTTTTTTTTGAAATTTTTAAACTTATTAGATGCACATATAGGTGAAAGTGCATCTTGGCCCTTAATTATTTTGGTGATAATGACAAGCATGATTTGTGGTATTTAATGCTTTGACAAGATGTGTGCAGGTCTTAAATGAATAAAACTCATTTGGTTGATCAAAGGAAGGCCCCCAATTTCAAGTCGTTGCTTTCAACTCGGATCAAGGCTTAATTTCTTTTTACTTTTGAATTCGAGTATAGGAAACACCGTACTATAAAGGGGGATGCAAATCGATAGCCAAGAGATGCTAAAAGTGCTCTAGAAGGTAATCTAAGTGAGTGAGAAGAGTTGAGAGTTGGCACGTGCACAAATGCTTCTCTTCTCTCAAACTCTCAGCCTGGGCCGGTTCTACCGACGCCACGTCGGTACTACCGACGATCGCCCCTCGGTAGTACGGCGCGGGGCCGTATACCGATATGGCTTCACCGGCGAATTTTAGCCGGGGGGGTCCGTACTACCGACCCCGTGTCCGTACTACCGATGACCGTCTTGTTTTAGTTCGTAACCCCCCCCCCCCTCGGTAGTACCGACGCCGTGCTCGTAGTACCGGGGTTACACGATTCCGCACGAACGGCTAGTTTTTAGCCCCTAGTATTTAAGCCCCCTTCTCCCTCCTCACTCATTGCTGACCAACCACGGGACAAACACTTCCTTGAGCATTCACTCCACCTCTCCCCTCTCCTCTAGAGCTAATCCTCGGTTCCCTTGAGCTAGGGTTTGAGAAGAGAGGTGAATTCTAGTGAAGTGTGACCAAGCTTTGAGAGCCCCATCGTTCTTCTCCTTCTCAAGAGCACTTGAAGCATCTCCGGGCTTTTGGTTTGCATTTGTTACTCTTGAAGCTTGCTTCTAGACGGTTAGGCGTCGCCCGCGAGTGCCCTCTTGGTGTGGTGCACCCAGGATCGTTTGTATTTCCCTCTCCTTTGTGGAGAATTCTTAGTGAGCACCAATCTTCCTTTGTGGGGGTTGGAAGAGGAAAAGAGGCTCTTGGTGATAGCCCTCCCTTTGTGGGATCCTCAACGGAGACGTAGCATCCTTTGTGGGTGTGAACTTCGGATTAAATCTTGTGTCTCCTTTACTTGCTTGAATTCTTTGTTTCTAACTAACCCTAGAACTTGTTTTAGCCCGATCTATCATTTGGTTGCTATCGAACTCATCTCTGTGGTTGCAGGTTGTTCTTAGCTTCTAAACTTAAACTTTGATTCAAGTAGAATTGCTAGAAACCTCACAGAATTCAAATTTCGCTTTAAGTCATTTACGCTCGTTGTCGGTAGTACCGACCGATACCGTAGTAGCGACCCCGTCGGTAGAACCGCACCACGTCGTAGTACCGACAGGAGTTTTAATCCGCTGCTTTTGTTTCAGAAATTTGAAGTGATCCTATTCACCCCCCTCTAGGCATCACAAGGTCCTTTCAATTGGTATCAGAGCCTAATCCCTTGATTTAGGCTTAACCGCTAAGGGATCAAGATGTCGGGGATTGGAAGCAACCCAACCGCCGAAGAAATTGCCGCAAAAGAAGCTCAAGAGAGAGAGCTCACGGCAGCTCAAGTCGGCGACCTCGTCGGCAGGGCCCCAAGCCGTACTCCATCCAACGTGGACAGCTCCGACGACTCATCATCGGATTCCGACTCCGACTCGGATTCCGACTCAAGCGATGAGGATGCCAAGGACGATGATCTTGCGGCAAAGAAGGCGGCAAAGAAGAGAAGAAAGGCTAAGAAGAAGAAGAAGGCCAAGAAGATGGCAAAGAAGCTCCTCAAGAAGATGATCAAGAAGGAGCAAGCCAAGTACTCTCACTCCGCTTCTACGAAGTGCCCCATCACTACGGGCAAATCCCGGCAACAACTCTAACGATAAATTTTATTCCGTGCATTTGGGAAAGCCTCCTCATTTCGATGGGAAGGACTATCCCAAATGGGCTTATGATATGCAAATGCACCTTTACGGGCTTCACCCTTCTCTTTGGAAGATTGTGGTTGTAGGTGTAACAATTCCCGCCGAAGGAGAAGCCCTCACCATTGAGCATGAGCAAGATCTTCACCGCAATGTACAAGCCACAAGAGTCATCACGGGATCCTTATGTGCACAAGAGTTCAACAAGGTGCGGAACATCCAAATTGCCAAGGTAATTTGGGACACACTCAAGGAAGCACATGAGGGAACCGAGCATGTGAGACAAGGGAAGATGGACCTAATTAATGGAGAGCTTGAGCTTTTCTTCATGAAGGATGGAGAGACCATTCAAGGAATGTATGATAGACTCATGGTACTTGTCTCGGACATTAGAGCTCTTGGAAGCAAAGATTGGGATGACTCAAAGGTCACAAAGAAGTTGCTAAGAGCTTTTGCCCCCAAGGACAAGAACTTGACGCAAATGATAAGAAGAGATCCAAGATATCCAACAATGACTCCCACTCAACTCCTTGGAGAGATATTGCATCAAGAACTTGTTGACCAAGATGTGGAGAAGTCTCTAACCTTGAAGATGGGCAAGAGCCTAGCTCTCAAAGCTAGCTCTAGTGAAGTAGTTGAAGAAAAGCCCAAGGCATCCAAGAGCAAAAAGGAAGACACTAGCGATGAAGAAAGCACGGATGAAGAAACCGCCTTTGCTATAAGGAAGTACAAGAAATTCTTGAAGTCAAGAAACTCAAGAAAAGGTGGAGATGATAGAAGGAAGAAGTCACAAAGGAAGTGTTATGAGTGTGGAGAGTATGGACATTTCATTGCCGAGTGCCCCAAGAACAAGAACAAGAATGAGGAAGAAAAGAGGTTCAAGGAGAGGAGCAAGGAGTACAAGAACAAGTACCAAGGGCGTGCACACGTGGGTCAACAATGCGACTCAAGTGACGAAGATGAAGAACCAAAGAAGCAAGGGATGGCAACAATCGCCATGGCACAAGGTTCATCCTCAACACGCCTCTTCAACAACCTCTCCGATGATGAAGACCACTCTCATTTTTGCCTCATGACAAGGGGGAGCAAGGTACAAGAATCTACCGTCTCATCCTCTCCAACATCCTCTTCATCCACCTCTAGTAGCGACATAGAAAACCTAGATGAGGAAAAGGAAATAGAGAACAACATGATAAAGAAATTTGGTAAAAATGGCCACAAGGAAATTAAAAGGCCATTGGACAAACTAGAGAAAAAGAAAGAGATCCTTCATGAGCAAGAAGACTTGCTTATCCTTGAAAAGGAAAGAAACCTTGCTCTAGAAAAATCTCTTGCCGAAGAGAAGGCTAAGGTTGAAAAGTTGACCATGGACTTGTCCTTGATCGACGATTCTAATAAGAAGATGTCAAAGGATTTCACCTTGGCAAATGAATCTTTAGCTTCCCTAAAGACTACTCATAGTGAGCTGCAATCAAGCTTCTCATGCTTGACGAAGAAGTACAAATCTCTTGAAGCTAACTTTAGTAGTCTTTTGGAAAGCACCAAAGCCACTCCATCGGCAAACTTGGACTCTAGTGCCTCCACTAGCAAAACTTGCTCTTCTTACGCTAACATTGATATGAATGCTATCAAGACTAACCTTGCAAGGCTTGAAGAGAAAATTAAGAGCAAGGACAAGGAAATTGCCCGATTGAACATGTTGTTTACACAAGGCAACATTAGTGCCAAGTCAATACCCAAGGTAGTGGACAAGAAAGGACTTGGACACCACAAGAACAACAAGGCAAATGGTAGAGTGACGGTGAAAGGGCATGAGATCCCCTTATGGAACAAGGGAGGCTACCTCAACACAATAATGAATATTGCCCATGGAGTCACCACATCTACCACAACCAAGGAAGCTCCAAAGATGGTGCAAACCACAAAGGGAATTGGTGGGAGTAACACCCCACCTAAGGCATCGAAGAATGTGGTTGAGCACAAATCCACACCCAACTACACTTGTGATTACATTGTAACCTTGGACCATAATGGTAAAATGGTTGTCAAGTATGTTGGGGCCTATGCCATGAAGGCCATGAGAAAGAGTGTGTGGGTTCCAAAAGTTTTTGCATCTAACCTCCAAGGACCCAAATCCTTTTGGGTACCTAAACCAAGAGCTTAAACTTGTTTTGTAGGCCTACTCCTCCGGTGGAAGTGCATGGTTGATTGATAGTGGTGCCACTAATCACATGACCGGAGATGAAGGCTTGTTTGCATCCCTTGACCGTTATGACAACCCTACGGAAACTATCATTTATGGACACAATGGTCAAGGGGATGTCATTGGTTTAGGTAAAATTGCTATCTCAACAACAAATTCAATTGAAGATGTTTATCATGTGCAAGGGTTGGGATACAACTTGTTGTCGGTTTCACAACTTTGTGAGAAAGGCTACAATTGTCTCTTTACTCATGAGGGTGTGACCGTCTCTAGAAGGGAGGATTCCTCTATTGTCTTTGCGGGTCACCTACGGGGAAAACTTTACTATGTGGATTTCACAAAAGTAAAGGTGGATCCTAAGGCTTGCTTAGTGGCAAAATCCGACTTGGGTTGGCTATGGCATCGCCGACTAGCCCATGTTGGCATGAGGAACTTGGCCAAACTTCAAAAAGACGAGCACATCCTAGGACTAACAAATGTTGTCTTTGAGAAAGATAGGTTATGTAGCGCATGTCAAGCCGGTAAGCAAGTTGGAGCTCATCATCCCGCCAAGAACATTCTATCCTCATCAAGACCATTGAAGCTACTACACATGGATTTATTAAGACCAATTGCCTATATAAGCGTCGGTGGTAATAAATATGGTTTAGTAATTGTTGATGACTTTTCCCGTTTCACTTGGGTCTTCTTTTTGCAAGATAAAAGTGAGGCAAAGGGAATTGTGAAGAAGTTCATTAGAAGAGTTCAAAATGAGTTCAAGCTCAAGGTCAAGAACATAAGAAGTGACAACGGCTCGGAGTTTAGGAACACACAAGTTGAAGAGTTCCTAGATGAAGAAGGCATCAAGCATGAACTCTCCGCTCCATATACACCTCAACAAAATGGCATTGTTGAGAGGAAGAACCGCACATTGATAGAAGCGGCAAGGACAATGCTTGATGAGTACAAGACTCCGGACTCATTTTGGGCGGAAGCCATCAACACCGCATGCCACGCCGCCAACCGACTCTACCTCCACAAGCACTTGAACAAGACTCCCTACGAAATCATCACCGGTAAGAAACCTAGTGTGCATTACTTTAGGGTCTTTGGGTGTAAGTGTTTCATACTTAACAAGAAACCCAAAGCCTCAAAGTTTGCATCCAAGGTTGATGAAGGTTTTCTACTTGGTTATGGAACTAACGAGCATGCCTATCGTGTTTTCAACAAAACCACCGGTTGTGTTGAGACCACGGTAGACGTGAAATTTGATGAATCCAACGGCTCTCAACGAGAGCAAGTTAGTGAAAACCTTGTAGATGATGAAGAGCCCCCAAGCATATCCATCTTTAGAATGGGGACCGGTGAAGTGATGCCTCGGGAGATTCAAGCACAAACTCCGGTTGACACAAGCACTCATGATCCATCATCATCAACAAGAGTGGAACCACCTAGTTCTCAAGTCCAACAAGATGAGAGTCAAGTTCATGGTGACGATCATGGACGGGGCTTTGATCAAGGGGGAGAACTAAGTGATGAAGCTCAAGAAGATACACCACAAGTTGAAGATGATGATGATGGACCTATCCAACGTCAATCTCAAGAGCCACACCCAAGGGTACATCAAATGGTTCAACGTGATCATCCCGTCGACAACATTCTTGGGAGTATTCAAAGAGGGGTAACAACTCGATCTAGATTGTCAAATTTTTGTGCATTTTACTCGTTTGTTTCCTCTTTAGAACCTCTTAGTGTGGAACAAGCTCTTGAGGACCCGGATTGGATTATTGCCATGGAGGAAGAATTGAACAACTTCAAGAGAAATGAAGTTTGGGAGTTGGTACCAAGACCCAAGCAAAATGTGATCGACACCAAATGGGTTTTTAGGAACAAGCAAGATGAATTTGGTGTCGTCACGAAGAACAAGGCAAGGCTTGTTGGCAAGGGTTACACGCAAGTTGAAGGCTTAGATTTTGGAGAGACTTATGCACCGGTAGCAAGGCTCGAGTCAATTCGTATTCTTTTGGCCTATGCTACTCATCATGATTTCAAGTTTCATCAAATGGATGTGAAAAGTGCCTTCTTGAATGGACCTCTCCAAGAAGAAGTGTATGTGGATCAACCATCGGGCTTTGAAGACTCAAGATTTCCAAATCATGTGTACAAGCTCCATAAGGCGCTCTACGGGCTTAAGCAAGCTCCTAGAGCATGGTATGAATGCCTTAAGGATTTTCTTCTCAAGAATGGCTTTGAGATGGGCAAAGCCGATTCTACTCTCTTCATACAAAGAAACGGAAAAGATATTTTCGTTTGTCAAATTTATGTCGATGATATCATTTTTTGGTCTACTAATGATAAATTTTGTGAAGAATTTAGTAGGATCATGACCAAGAGGTTTGAGATGTCTATGATGGGAGAATTGAAGTTCTTCCTTGGGTTTCAAATCAAGCAAATGAAGGAAGGGACTTTCTTGTGTCAAACCAAGTATGTGAAGGATATGCTCAAGAGATTTGACATGGCTGATTCCAAGCCCATCAAAACACCCATGGCATTAAATGGACATCTTGATCTCAATGAAGAAGGGAAGTCGGTCGACCAAAAGGTATTCTGTTCCATGATTGACTCCCTCCTTTACCTTTGTGCATCTAGGCCCGATATAATGCTTAGTGTGTGCATGTGTGCAAGATTTCAAGCCAATCCTAAGGAGTGCCATCTAATGGCTGTTAAGAGGATCTTTAGATATTTAGTTCATACTCCTAACCTAGGCTTGTGGTATCCCAAAGGTTCCACTTTTGATCTACTTGGCTACTCCGATTCGGATTATGCCGGTTGCAAAGTAGATCGAAAGAGCACTACCGGGACTTGCCAATTTCTTGGTAGGTCTTTGGTGTCGTGGAGCTCAAAGAAGCAAAATTCGGTTGCTTTATCCACGACCGAAGCCGAATATGTGGCGGCCGGTGCTTGTTGTGCACAACTCTTGTGGATGAAGCAAACATTGAGTGATTATGGTTGCAAGTTTAGTAAGATTCCACTCTTGTGTGACAACGAGAGTGCTATCAAACTAGCGAACAATCCTGTCCAACACTCTAGAACAAACCACATAGACATTAGACATCACTTCTTACGGGATCATGAGGCTAAGGGTGACATTGCTTTACGGCATGTTTGCACCGAAAAGCAACTTGCCGACATTTTCACTAAACCTCTAGACGAGCAAAGGTTCTGTGCTTTGAGGAGTGAGCTAAACATCTTAGATTCTCGTAACTTGGCTTGATCTTTTGCACATAAACCTGTTTGTTGCCTAGATAGGAAACAAAATGTTTTATTTTAACTTTCCTTGTGTGTGTTTTACAAAACTTTGGATTTTTACATAGTGGGTGGTGACTATATCTTTGATTGATTGCTTGTGACTAGTCACCAACTCCTATGAGGTCTCTACATGTCCATATTCCCCTTTACCAAAAATCTCAATCTAGACCTTCAATCTATTCCAAAAACTGTTTAAACTGCCGGTACAACCGACACAAGGTTGGTAGTACCGATATGAGTTCTCTGTTGGAATTTCTGGCGATTCCCGGTAGAACCGACGCCGTGTCGGTACTACCGGACCCCCCGGTAGAACCGACCGGGGGTCGGTATACCGATATGACTTCTCTGTCATATTTTCCAGGGACCGCCGGTAGTACCGACGCCCTGTCGGTACTACCGATAAAAGCCGCTGGGCTATTTATACCCCGCGACCTGAGAGGGCTAGGGTTTCCTCCTTCCTAACCGTTGCTGCGCCCTCTCTCTTCCTCCTCTCAAATCTGTGAGGGGATCTCAAGAACCAGCCGTGGAAAGTGTTTCTAGCCCACATCCTTAGATTCTCCACCCTCCGGAACATCCGATCCTCGCCGGAAGTTCGTCGATTCGCGCGGGAAGCTTCTCAAGGTATTCATTCAAAATCTCTGTCGATCAATCTCTCAATGTAGTTGTTTCTAGAGGCAATGCTTTAGGGAATCATCATCTTGTCCCTCCTAGAACTCGTATCTATGATTTGGTAGCTTTTGGTTGGCTAAATCATCCGGATTCAATCCTTTCCACCAAAAACTGACCCCCATCGGTAGTACCGACGCCATGTCGGTAGTACCGATGGAGGGCTGTTAACTGAGCTTCCCCGCTAAGTTGAGCCATCCCTTTTCATAATCGATACACCCATCTTATGCACTCTTTGCTAATCCTCCAGATGGGTCGCGCCGACAAGCAAGTGGTTCGTGAAGGATCCGATGAAGACGAAGTTCCTCTCGCTCAAAGGAAGAGGAAAGGGGGAGCTAGCTCTCAAGCTCCTCGTGGTCGTGGTCGTACCAACCCACCTGTTGCTCCTCGCCAGTCCACGGGACAAGGTCATCGTGCCCGTACCAAGCAAGCTCACCAACCCGATGATCACTATGATGACTATGAGGACATCTCCTTGGAAACCCTCTCATTGTTCATCCTTCGGCCATCCAGACCTCCTCGTCCAGCCACTCAAATGGGGATTGTCAGGATGGTAGACTACACAAGGGGGTCTCACAATGTCTACAAGGAAAGGTACTCCGACCCCGCTCTTTGGCAAAAGGAGTTCGACGCGGACATCCGCTTTTGGCTCAAGTTCAATGCCGATTGGTACAGTTATTCTCAGCAAGGACCACATGACTATTGATATGAAGTCAATCAATTGGGATCTCCTTAGGTCACTTGATATTCTGGTCATCAATGATGCAATTGATATATGTCATGCCAAGGGGATGACCAATGTGATGGCAATCAACTATGATTGGAATGAAGAAGTGGTCGCCCAATTCTATGCCAATCTCTACATCCTTCGTGAGACCTGGACCTTTCATTGGCTCCTTCAAGGCAAGCCCCTCTCCGTCTCATATGAGCGTTTTGCTCAAATCCTTGGTTTCGGTGAGGAGGATCTCGCTCGTCCCAAGCTGCATGGTGGAGAGTTCCCTCTTGACAGTGAGATGGCTTTCATGTATGACTCTGTGTATGGCAAGGTGGAGTTTGGTACCACTCATGGGATGAAGCCGGTTTATCAGATGTTAAATCAACTCTTTCGCTACACTCTCACTCCCAAGATAGGTGACAACACCAATATCTCCAATGTGGCAAAAGAGATCCTTGTGAGGATGGCACCGGGCAAGGAAGACTTTAGCATATTCAACTTCATTTGGGAGGAAATCATTGTGTGCTCCGTGTCCGCCAACAAGAGTTGCCAATATGCCCCTTGGATATTCAAGATGATTTGTGAGGTGGCGGGAGTTGATATCCTCCCCGACAAGACCCATTCTTGGTACAAGCCCAACAAAGGCAACATCGAGAGGCTTCTCAAGTTGGGCAAGCATGCCCCTCCTCGTCCCTCTACCGCAGGTGGCTCCTCCTCCGGTGGCCCATCCACCTTTGAGCCACCTTCCTCCTCTCGTGGGCCATCCGCATCTCGAGCACCGTTCCCCCCGGCAAGAAAAAGAGTATCTTCAATTTCCTCTCTCAAGGTCTTTTTGCTTGCATTTACATATTATTATAACTCCCATGGTTGTGACAGCTTGTGGCGGCCTCGGTTTCTTGGCGATGCCTTAGCACTAGGTCGCCCTTGTTGAAGTCTCGGTGCCGGATTTTCTGAACTTGCTACCGCCTTAGCGTCTGCTGGTATCTTGTCGAGTGCATCAAGACCACATCACGGGATTCGTCAATTCGTAGAATTTTCTAGCTCATTTACATATTATTATAACAATTATGTTGTACTTTTGAGATAAAAATTTGAATGTAAATTCGAGATGTAAGTTTGAATTGCCACTAATAAACTGCTGTCGAAATCATTTTTCATTTGTTAAAGTTGTAGATCTTGGTAGAGAACGATTTTAGAAAATTTTAGAAAAAAGAATCGTCTAATTTGGAGTTAGTATGAGGTAGAAAAACTAGTTACAAGTTTTAGTTAAAGATTAAAAAGAGAAAACACACTTGTTCATCTCAGTTGATATTAAGTGCAGTTTCTGTTTTTAATCTTCAGATAAAACTTGTAAACTGTTTTTCTTCCTCATACGAACTCCAAATTGGTTGATTCTTTTTCCTAATTTTTTCTAAAATCGATATGTTTTACTCAGTGCCATTTGTTTGTATCTTAATTACTATTTCTTGATTGCTTTTCATACAACATATCTTTTCCAACTAAAAAGAGAATATAAAAAACATGTTTTTTCATAATAATTGCTAATATAACTTAATATTCTCTAATGTTATGATCAACACAAGGTTGCATCCAAATTTGAGGTGCCCATGAGTAAGAAAGTATTTGAGTGTGTACAAACTTTGAAGTTTAAGTTGAGTTGTATGAAACAATGTGATAATCTAGCTAGTTTATGAACAATGTATACTCCAATTTTCACAAAATCTTATGAAACTTTTTTGTCAAGCTTGTACATTGATAAAATGATCCTATGCCAATTTACATAATTTTTTGATAAGTTTTATTTATTATTATCATTATTTTATAACAAGGTGACCAGTAGAAGTTTGAAATTTCCTACAAGCCAATTGAATTTTTCGTCAATCTCCTAGATGTGGCCTAGAATGGACCATAGGCGCCCAAATATAATTTTTTTTGAATTTTTTAAACTTATTAGATGCACATATAGGTGAAAGTGCATCTTGGCCCCTAATTATTTTGGTGATAATGACAAGCACGATTTGTGGTATTTAATGCTTTGACAAGATGTGTGCAGGTCTTAAATGAATAAAACTCATTAGGTTGATCAAAGGAAGGCCCCCAATTTCAAGTCGTTGCTTTCAACTCGAATCAAGGCTTAATTTCTTTTTATTTTTGAATTTGAGTATAGGAAACACCGTACTATAAAGGGGGATGCAAATCGATAGCCAAGAGATGCTAAAAGTGCTCTAGAAGGTAATCCAAGTGAGTGAGAAGAGTTGAGAGTTGGCACGTGCACAAATGCTTCTCTTCTCTCAAACTCTCAGCCTGGGCCGGTTGTACCGACGCCACGTCGGTACTACCGACGATCGCCCTTCGGTAGTACCGGCGCAGGGCCGGTATACCGATATGGCTTCACTGGCGAATTTTAGCAAGGGGGTCGGTACTACCGACCCTGTGTCGGTACTACCGATGACCGTACTGTTTTAGTTCAGAAACCCCCCCCCCCTCGGTAGTACCGACACCGTGTCGGTAGTACCGGGGTTACGCACAGTAACGGCTAGTTTTTAGCCCCTAGTATTTAAGCCCCCTTCTCCCTCCTCACTCATTGCTGACCAACCACGGGACAAACACTTCCTTGAGCATTCACTCCACCTCTCCCCTCTCCTCTAGAGCTAATCCTTGGTTCCCTTGAGCTAGGGTTTGAGAAGAGAGGTGAATTCTAGTGAAGTGTGACCAAGCTTTGAGAGCCCCATCGTTCTTCTCCTTCTCAAGATCATTTGAAGCATCTCCGGGCTTTTGGTTTGCATTTGTTACTCTTGAAGCTTGCTTCTAGACGGTTAGGCGTCGCCCGCGAGTGCCCTCTTGGTGTGGTGCACCCGGGATCGTTTGTATTGCCCTCTCCTTTGTGGAGAATTCTTAGTGAGCACCAATCTTCCTTTGTGGGGGTTGGAAGAGGAAAAGAGGCTCTTGGTGATAGCCCTCCCTTTGTGGGATCCTCAACGGAGACGTAGCATCCTTTGTGGGTGTGAACTTCGGATTAAATCTTGTGTCTCCTTTGCTTGCTTGAATTCTTTGTTTCTAACTAACCCTAGAACTTGTTTTAGCCCGATCTATCATTTGGTTGCTATCCAACTCATCTCTGTGGTTGCAGGTGGTTCTTAGCCTCTAAACTTAAACTTTGATTCAAGTAGAATTGCTAGAAACCTCACGGAATTCAAATTTCGCTTTAAGTCATTTCTGCCTGTCGGTAGTACCGACCCCGTCGGTAGAACCGGCACCACGTCGGTAGTACCGACAGGAGTTTTAATCTGCTGCTTTTGTTTCCGAAATTTGAAGTGATCCTATTCACCCCCCCTTTAGGCATCATAAGGTCCTTTCAATAGGTCAATTTTAAATTACTTTCGGTAAACACGTAGAAATTCATTTAAATGATAGAAAATAGCAAATCCACTCGAAAAATCTTGAAACTCCTAGATGAAAACTTGTATCCATACTGTTATATATAAAAAATATATTTGTACATATAACATAATTATTTTTTAGTGTTACTTCACAATGGTGCAATAAAAAGGAAAAAAGAAAAAGAAAAACAATAAACAGAGAAGCCCATGTCGGCCCAAATAGCCCAACGATTTGCAGCCATCGATCATCGATCTAATGGTTCTCATCGTGTTTCCTTGGTATATAACGCAGCATCCAACCCTAACCCTAACCCCATCCCCCTCCTTCCGCAGTCCCTCCTCCCCTCTCTCTCCCCTTGTCCCCCTGCTCTCCTCCCGCCTCACCCATCCCCCCTCCCTAGATCCGCCGCCCCTGCTCCCACTCTCCCCCGCAGATCCACCTACAGCTACCCAACCCAGCCAGCCGGAGGCCTCGCTCCCCCGCCCCACCTCCGCAATCCACGTGTCGCCGCCCACCGTCGTCTCTCCGTCCGATCCGGCGCCGGAACTGCTCCTCCTCCTCGTCCTCCTCCTCCCCACACGCGCGCAGATCCCGACGCCGACGCCTTGCGCGCGACGACCTCCAGGCAGAGTCACATCCACACGCCAAGGTCGGTAGGGGGTCGCAGGCGCATCTAGATCTGCGCCCCCAAGCCAGGCTGACCATTCGAACCCACTCCACCATCATCTTCGTCTCCCTCCCCGCGGTTCGGCGGCCTCGGGCGCTGTCGTTATTTCCGCGCGGCCGCGGGGATCGCTGTTGCTTCGTCCCTTGCTGCTCGTAGTCGTTGCGGAGGCGGCGGCGGTAGAGGGACGAGCGAACGGGTGGCGATGGCTTCCGCGGTGAGGAACGCGGGCGTCCTCGCGCTCTTCGACGTCGACGGCACCCTCACAGCGCCCCGCAAGGTGCCCCCACCGCAGTTCTCATCCTTCCCGGATCTGTTTTCCCTTTTTCCCCCTCTCTCCTCCTACTGCCCGTGGTGCCCAATTTTTTTCCTTTTTGCCGAATAATCGTGTGCTTCTCCGAGACAGTATGTGACGCATGAGATGCTAGAGTTCATGAAGCAGCTGCGCCAGGTGAGTGAGAATTGGGATCGCTCGCTCATCCTCCTACTCCCTGCTTTTGTTCATGGTGTGAAGTTACACAGCTCCGTTTTGATTTTTGGAACTCAAGTAAGTCTATCATGTTTACTGTCTTATAATCCATTGATGGGCTGTATCTTAGATGAACGAATTTGGTTGCAAGGAAATCGACTACCTGATTTCTCTAGGTTCTTTGTGTATGCTGATGATGCCTATCCTTTTGCTTTATGCAGAGCTTTAAATCTTTTCTCGGAGAAGACACGCTGAAGGTGAATCCATGTGGCGTATTCGCTTCCATTCACTGATTGAACAACAGACCTGCTAAAGATTTGCATGTGTTTTCAGGAATTTATTAACTTCACCCTTCATTACATTACTGACCTGGATATCCCGATTAAAAGGTCAGTGAAGACCCATGCTCAGTCATTCCAATCTGCACTTTCTCATTGGTCGTTACTGATCAGTACCGAATCTTTTGCTCAAGGGTACCTTCATAGAGTTCCGAAGTGGAATGATTAATGTCTCTCCTATTGGGAGAAACTGCAGTCAAGAAGAACGTGATGAATTTGAGAAGTAAGATAAGGTATGAACCGTCTTCTAGAAGTCAGTAACCTTTCATAGTCAGAGGTGGAAAGTTGTCGATGACACATGAGCTGAAACAATTGATTTCCTGCAGGTGCATAACATTCGACCTAAAATGGTATCTGTGCTTCGTGAAAAGTTTGCTCACTTGAACTTGACATTTTCCATTGGTGGGCAGATTAGTTTTGAGCGTACTCTACTAGAGATTGTCTAAAATATCATAAGCAATTTATAGTATGCGAGATCCTAGTTCTGAATGTTTTTTTCTTAGCTCCATTGCAATAACTATAATCACTTTTTTGTGTTTATGTGCATCTGAACTAACTGGAGCTGCTGCTATGCACAGATAAGCGATTCATTTCTCCGTAGTTCATATATTTTCTTCTACATGTGCTTCCATTATTATCTACTGAAATTTTGGCTCCTGGAAATTGCAATAATCACTTTTAAGTTGATGAAGCTGACCTGGGCACACTCGTAACATGTGTACTGAGTAGCCAATCATTGTGATTGACTTAAACTTTGTATACTATACTCGTGCATCCTAAGTACTAGCTAAATAATGAATGGCTTTAACTTGAATTAGCACTGTCATCTCCAGGAACTGCAGTAGTAAGGGTAGCACAAGTAATTTTACCTTGCATATAGACTTTGTTTCTTGCCTCACAGATTATAAAGTAAAATGTGATTAATATTTGTTTCATTCAAGGGAGGTGGAGACTGTACACCGTAGTTGGTGCTAGTCGATGACGATGAGGATGGTGACGATGACAGTGATCTAGAGTTAACGGTTCAGAAGAACAACAACAGGAGCATCCCCAAACCATGCAAACACAGATTCTATCGTGACATTGGTAGGTGATGCGTCATCTGATTGTTTTTTGCAGAGTAATTGTGGTATCAATGTGAAATGATATGGTCATCACAACACTGCCTGCAGAACAAGTTCAGTGCCAAGTCAAAAGTGATGACGACGATCTTGATCTAGATCATGAGGACAATGCGCCGGCAAAGACCGGGTACTACTTCTGCAAGAATGGTGTGGTGAGCGATTACCATCTGACGGAGGAAGATTGGGAGGAGATATCAAGCATCTGAATCCCAGCTCTGTCAACGAACCCGGTGTTCGTCAAGGTCATGCACCCCAGCCATGTCCGCGGCGAGAAACCCGATGTGGTAGTAAGTGACCTCCCTTCTGAAAACATCCCTACCCTTTGCTCTCTGTAATATATCCTTGAACTCTTTATGTTGGGTATAATAAACAGGAAATCAGCAAACCTGTCATTTTGTTAAACTACTAAGATTAATAATGTGCCTTTTACCATTTTGATCATCTTAAGAAAATGACTAGTTAAACTACTCACATTAATAAGGTGCCTTTTATAGGTTCAGTGTTGTGATTTGCTGAGACCAAATTCCAACTGAATGACTGAACTTGTTAAGTATATGTCAAAGGCTACCATGATTGTCCAATGCTGATGATATATAGCCTACAACTGTGCTTTATAGTTCTTAGCATTCTGTGTTCCATGGGAGTCACTATGGGGACAATATTTGGTTCATCTTGAAGATGGGGTTGTGCTGCTTTGATGTGATAGTTATTGTTACTTGGTGATTTCTTATAATAAAAAATAGCATCAGCAACCTGTTTGAAATCTTTTCCTGGACATTTCGGATCATCCTGATTTATTGCCTTTGAGCTTTGTGGTATATTTGTTACATTGAATCATTGAAATGGTTTCCTTTCCATATATGAATAAGTACTATTAGTTTGAATCAGAAATGCTATTTCCTTTGAGCTAATTGTTGCATTACACTTTGATGATGGCAGGCTGCCATGGAATCTTTGAAGGATCAACCTCTTCCTGGAAGTTTTGTTTTGCTGGAACTTGAAGACTTGTCTTTGCCGCCGTCGGATCCGAACTTGTCTTGTGTTCTCGCTTAGTCGTATGTGTCTTCTCGTGAACATGATTGTGTCGTCTGTGAACATGGTTGTGTCGTCTGTGAACATGGTTGTCTTGCGAGTCCAAAACATGTTTGTGTCATCTGTTATATGCCTTGTGTCATATGAATATGTTATATATGCAGAAATTCCTGTCTCATGTGAATTGTATGTGTATTGACAGTGAAACTGGAAAGTGACACATGGTGCATTTAGAAGAAACCACGTGTCGCAACCTGAATCAAACGCATGGCCCAACCAAAAATGAAAAGGTGGCGCCAGCAGAAGCGGCCACGTGGCGCCTGCAGAAGCAGCCACGTGGTGCCAGCAGAAGCCGCCGCATGGCGAAAGCAAAAGCAGACACGTGGCGCAACAAGAGGCAGCCACGTGGCGCAACAAGAAGCAGCCACGTGGCGCAACAAGAGGCAGTCGCGTGGTGCCACTGCAAGCTGACACGTGGCAGCACGGGGACCGGCCACGTGGACCAACCAGAGAGCGAAACGTGGAGCAACCAGAGCGCGACACGTGGACAAACCAGAGTGCGACACGTGGACAAACCTGAGTGCGATACGTGAACCATTCAGAGCGCGACACGTGGACAAACCGCAGCGCGACACGTGGACAAACCTGAGTGCGACACGTGGACCATTCAGAGCTCGACATGTGGACAAACCGCAGCGCGACACGTGGCGCTGTGTCAAAGAGCCACGTCATCATATCCATGTCAGCACGCGCCTTGCCATGGCAGCAGCCAACATGGGTCGTGCCACGTGGCATCCCCTTCCGTGACCAATTTCGTGACCATTTGGCTTGGTCATAGAAGAAATACACTTCTATGACGAAAAACGTGTTGGTCATGGAAAAGTTCCACTTCTATGACCAAAATGACCGATTGGTCATGGTAGACTAAATGTGACGGAGCTTCTGTGACCAATTCAATTTGGTCATAAGTTGGTCATAAAAAAGTGTTCCGTGACCAAATTTGCATGTACTGTGACCAAACCGTTTAGCCATTGATGTTGAGTACTGTACTAGTGCCTATTGTTGGTAGTTGGGATAGAGGAAGAGATATTAGAGATGACGAGTGTAGAGAAACTGAGAGTAAAGAAGAAAATCTCGATGACTAGTTAGGAATATTCCGTTTTAAAGTAGTATATGAAGTATGACGAGTGTGGATAATCTCAGGTGGAAGTAAGGGTTGAGACAAGTACTTGTCTTATAGCCAAGATGTAATAGCATAGCTATACAATAATAGACTCTTATTTGTCTACAACATATTATTTAATCATCACCTGATACTACTTTTATTCACACTGTACATTCTCTTTCCTATTCACTTTCACATTCATCCATCACATAGGCCCACCACAAAACCGGAGCTCGTGCTCATCTTGTTGCTAGCAGGGGCACCAAGCTCTTTTCTCTCTCCTTGAATTTCTTCTCCATGTTGGAAAAACTGTTGACTAGCTTAGCTACAAGCCCATTATTACCTGCTATAAGATCATTTACTTGTGGAGTTGCGACTCATAGCGAGTAGTACATACAAACAAATACTAGGTGATACCCTTTTGTTGCCGCGAGACTTTCTTAAACATAATTTTTAGAATGTAAGGTGAAATTTGAAAGTAGAGACACTAATGTACTTGCATAACAACATTCTTTTGCAAATGATATAAGCGCGAGCTGCTTCATTGGGCGTGGCGGCATCGGATTTGCCTTCTGCACAATCGACCTCCCACTGGAAGGTATGCAGCTTCTCCCCTTCACTACCCCCTGCTAGAAGCTTCTGACCGGTTGTTCTGCTATTCCGGGCTGTTGCCTCCCCCCACCCACCCCAAATCACACCATGATTTGAATCTCAGTGGATTTCTCCTCATGGGCAACCATTCCTCTCGATGTCACCTAGCGTGCGGGCTCAGACCCCTTGAATTTCACCCTGCATACTCCAACTCCATGGAATTGTACGGCAGGTGAGAAAATTAGTGATTCCAACTAGTAAAATCATTGTTGTGTGTGATAATTCTTCCATGCATCATCAGAAGGTTCCGGGGTTTCCCTTCATTCAATTTGTTACTGACAAATCTACTTAATATTCTAGGCTCTCCGGTCAAGGGTGAGGAGGCCAGGGCGAGCCACTTCATTGGGCGTAGCGGCATCGGATTTGCCTTTTGCGCAATCGACCTCCCATTGCAAGGTATGCAACTTCTCCCCTTCACTATCGCTCCTAGAAGCTTCTGACCTAGTTGTTCCACTATTCGAAGCGATTGCCTCCCCCCAAATCACACATATCGTTTGAATCTCAGGGGATTTCTCCTCATGGGTGAGCATTCCCCCGAATTTCACCTGGTGTGCAGGTTTAGATCCCTTGAATTTCACCTCACGGGCTCGGACTCCCTCAGATTTCACCTAGGGTCCATCAGATTTCAAGCTAGGTGAATGTTGACGGCCGTTAAGTACCTAATTTAGGACCGTCAACCATTGCATTCATCCACAAGAAATGTACATCCACAACAGAATAGGAGGTTATACTGACAATTTCCACGAGTGGCAATGTATATCATGCCACGTCATCAATCCAAGGGAATCAAGCCTCGACGAATCAGAGGGCGACACGTGTGCAACATGTGGATTAGAGGGCCCACAGAAATCCAATCTAACTTATTTCACCGTGTACACGCCAAACCAACCAAAGGGGAGCCATTGGCCCCACATGGGGGTTGGCTGAACTGACCTTGTGTCGACCAATGGCCCCCTTGCACATGGATGCTCCTGGTTGGTCCCCAAAGTCAGTGGAGTGTGCACCTAGTGTTGCAAGGTGCCCAAACAGGGTGTCCATCTCCCGTATAAATAAAGGATAGGGGTCCTAAAATGGGAGACACTTCGAGAGAAGGCTCTTTAGATTATGCTAGGTATAGAGGTGTGAGGAGTGAGATGTAGGATGGTGGATATGGCTTGTTCATTGCTCATCATGCCTAGTTCCTCAACAAGTTCCTTGTTCTTCATTTAGACTAAAGTAAGTATTTGTGCATTTTTCATTGATACCAAAGTGGTGTTCATGCATAGATGATATGTGATGAGAACATCCTCCACTATTACCTGTTGGTCGACAAAGACGCAACATGGGTCGTAGCCCAGTTGCAGTCGAGCGACGACCGTGTGAGCCTCATAATCCCACCTTACTTAGCTTGGGAGGAGGAAGCCACCTTAAAAGGGAGAGCCACCCTTCCCCTGTCAAACTAGTCTTATGGGGCGATTGGGCCTATCCCCGAGGGAGCACACCATATGGTGCTAAGATTGCAGGATTCAGGGAATCCAAATTGGTGTGTCAGGAGTTGCGGCGCTAAGATTGTCGAGGTGGAACAAGAGATTCTAGTGGTGTTGTAGCCGATCAGTGTGCCGGGCTTTTCGGGTGTGCGATGCTAAACTACGTAATTGATGCATCGGGCTTTCATCATTCAATCCTCACCTGGGCCAGACTCATCATTTGGTATAGAGTTGGGCCCTTGTTAAAAAGGGGGATGATGAGGACATCCTCCATTATTACTCGTTGGCAAAAATGCAACATGGGTCGTAGCCTAGTTGTAGTCGAGCAGCGACTGTGTGAGTCTCATAATCCCACCTTGCTTAGCCTGGGAAGAGGAAGCCACCTTAAAATGAAAAGCCACCCTTCCTCTATCAGATTAGTCTTTTGGGGTGATAGGGCCTTTCGGGCAAACCATACAGTGCTAAGGTTGCGGGATTTAGGGAATCACGATTGGTGTGTCATAAGTTGCGGTACTAAGATTGCCAAGGCACAACAAGAGGCCCTAGTGGCGTTTCGGGTGTGCGATGCTAAATTACATAATCAGTGCAGCGGGCTTTCATCATCTAATCCTTGTCTGGGCCGGACTCATCATTTCATCATTCAATCCTATCATCCAATCCTCGCCTGGGCCAGACTCATCATTTCATTATACAATCCTCGCCTCGGACAAACTCATAATTCTCCCCTTCTTAACAAGGGCCCAACTCTAATACCACTTGATGGGGACAAGGTATCGGATCTTCCGTCAGGAGAGGATAACTCTTTTTGGTGGAGCACGACACTGATCTGAACCCTGCAATCTTAGCACCACGACTTCTCTGGTTATCAACCGTGCACAATTCGGTTGACCTCGTCGTGAAGGCTAATCCCTGCCTGCGAAACGGATAACTCAAGCAAGAACTTGAAAAGAATGCAGCCATCAAATTATAGTGACGATCTGCGGATGAATGATTGAATCAAATGAAGTTGAGGTTTTGCTTAGATTATTCTGCTTGGTCAATTTCATCGTTTATCGGTTTCATATCAATCCTTTCTAAACTTTGGCTAAAGAAATCATTCCTGAATAGCAGGAGTATAAGGGAAAGAATGCCTAGTGTGAATTCAACTCTTAGACTCCCCTCTCGTATCTCTTCCTAGACTCTCTTCTCGAGACCATGTCTCGAGGGAGAACGGAAGAGATATTTTGGTAAGAATAGTTGTTCCTGGCAAGAACGAATATTCAATTCCAATTATAATCTTCCTAGGGAAGGTATTATTAGTATATCATGTTTTTGTGTCATGGCTCGAACCCAAGTGTTTTTGCACCAAGGTTTAGGCTTCAAGATTGGCTACTGTTCTATGATCGATATATTCATCTTTTGGCCAAAAGAATCATGATCATTTCTCGATCGAGTCAAATATCTTAAACTTCTATTTTATCAAAAGCTTGAATATCGATCGATGCCAATCAAGTGAGGTGAATTTACTGTCTCCATCATACTCCCTGACTTGGCCGATGCCTAGTGGGGAGTTGCACTCTAAGGTGATATTCTTTAGACCCCCTATCGGAAGCTTAGTTTGGAATGTGAAGTGATTTGCCCTTGACAAATACTAAGCTATCTATCTAAGAAGAGAGTGAGTTGAAATATACTTGATCTTCCAAACTCATGATGCTTGCTTGGTCTAAGGATCTATCCTGCTTTCCATTATGATACCAAAGCACCATTGAGCAAAACATACCCCAAAATCTGAGCCCGCACGCCAAGTGAAAATTCTGGGGAATGCTCGCTCGTGAGAAGAAATCCCCTGAGATTCAAATGATGGGTGTGATTTGGGGGGAGGCAATCGCCCGGAATAGCAGAACATCCAGGTCGGAAGCTTCAAGCAGGGGGTAGTTAAGGCTGAAGGGGAGAAGCTGCGTACCTTGCAGCTGGAGGAGGTTCGATTGAGCGGAAGGTTGTCCAATGTCAGGCTCATTAAGCGGCTCGCCCTGTCCTCCTCACCCTCAACTAGAGAGCCTAGAATCAGATTCGTCAACAATAAATTCTAGATGAGAGAGTGTGAGGGTAGGAAGAGGGGGTAATGGGGAAAGAAGAAAGGCTTGCATGAGCGACCGCCGTGAGGAGGCGTGGAGTGAGCAGGATTCCTAGGTGTATCCGTGCTCTTGCAGATTCATTCACACCTATTAGCATACCCAAGTGTTCCTGACACGCTCAAACTATACGCACCACTAGTGCTAACGTTAAGAAATACCAACAATGAGCAATCTATGATTCCTGCTAGTAAAATCCTTGTCATGTGTGAGAATTCCTCCATGCATCGGAAGGTTGTGGGGGTTTTGCTTCATTCAGTTTGTCTGCGTCTTGTTTTGGTGTGAGTTTGTTCATTGTAATTTTGTCCTAACCTCTTTTTAGGATCTTCCCTGTATTCGTTGCCGCACACAAATGGTGCCTACTAAACTAGTAGATAATAGCCAGTTACCCTTTAGTTTTCACTGATTGAATAAGATGATTTGGAATGGACCTTCAGGACAGGAATATACTTGGTGTCTTCTTTTTAGGCTAATCTTTGATTGTACTTTGGATATGCTTAGTTGCCATGGATGTCATGTGGTGCTTTTTGTTGTTGATGTAGTCACTTGGATTAGATGAGATGATGGTTTGCATTTTGGAACCCAATCTGTTTAACAGAATTCTAGATATTTTTTTGGCAAAGATTTCTGTGATAGCTTGCTTGTATGTTATGAAAAATATTTGGAAGATTTTTGAGGAATAGTCGCCTACATGTTGCAACTCCCCACCCCTTAGAAAAGTGCTTGAAGAAAAAGTGAAGGTAAAAAAACCCCCATATACTTATAAAGCTCGTGTTTACGAATGTGGATGCTAATAATTTAATAAAAAATAGGAAGACCAGAAGAAGTTAATGTGGAACTTTCAGGCTATTCTCGATCTTCAAGTGGAGTCCATAATTACAGTAATAATTGGAATTGCCGGTTCGGGTGAATGAGAATTTTTAGAGCAAGATGATTCTAGCACTTCTTATCACCGCCCTCATTACCTCAATTGTCGCGGACACCCTTATGATGCTCGAAGTTTTTACCAATCTTTCATGGTACTTAGAATGACAATATCTGAGATGTGAACAATAATACTCAAACACGATAGATACACAAAATGCAGCAAGAACTAAAAAATCAATCTATTCCTCTCGATCAACGCAATCAGCAAGGTAACTCTTAATGAATCAAATATCCAACAAATAGACATAGGGGATCAACTTACAAGTTTGCAACCAAAACACTAGGTTATTCTCCCACCTGTGAGCAGCAATACCCACGATCAAAAGAGGGGATATCTTAAGAAATCAAGTATGTACCTAGGTAACATGCACCTGGTCATGTCCTCCTCCACCAATCCAACTTGGATCAGCTTCAAGGTAAAGAAGAAGGGATACCCTCCTTCTAGGTTTCCTCTAGACTAAACCAAGAGCAAAAACACAATGAAAAATATCATCTGGCCATACAAGGGTGCCGACCCTAGGCTATAAGGCTCGCATGCTAGCCTAAACTCCAACTGTAACTCAAACACGAGTCAAAATTCACTTGGACTCGACACAACATGTCACTTGTTTTGACGTCTGTGACTCATACAAATGGAATCTAGCAATGGGCTTGTATCCATTAGAAAGGGTACAAAAGTTCCTTTTTATCAAGTACTTATAAACAATAAAAACGGAATTCATATGTGGGAGATATGGCCAATTTACTCTAGGCTTGTAAAACTGTGACGTGGCAGTCCGAATTGAGTTCAAACCTTGCAATCTTTAAACTCCTTGTTTGATCCGAACCAAAGTCTTATCATACTTGAAAAAGGAAGTCTTTTCTATTATACTCTTGCGCAGATTAGCCCCAACAAACATGGTCTTGGTTAAATTGGTGTTAAGAAAATAAACAACCCCATCGTTCATATCATGTTGCCATGTACCAAAAGAACCAAACTGCATAAAAGGTCTTTCCATTGTATTATTGAGGGCTGAAATATTTGAAGCCTTGCACTTCTTTCCAAAAGTAGACGATGCAGTAATTTGAGGAGTCGTCGGCTCTTCATCCTCTCCCCGTGAAACAAAGCTGCAATCCTCAGCTTTGACATAGATTGAGCTGCAATACTTTGTAGATCGACACCATCAATTGAAGATTTGTATTGCGTAGCAACAACTATTGTTCTATCTCCTTGAATTGATTCATTTTGATGATCAATTCCGGATTTTGCGTCAAGAATGACACTTGAATTTTCAACACATATACTTTGACTTTTATATGTTGTTATGCATAAATTTATTGGGAAATGCCTATTAAGAAAATGACTAGTTTTCATCCCTATGCCTTGAACACCTTGATTTAAACCAATGTTTTGGGTAGATAAGTGCTTAGTTGCTATACTATGGGGTGATGGAAATGAATATTTATAAAATAATGATTAAGATAATATTGGAGCTTTATGGTAATACAAGATCACATGAATTAAATCGGAACATGGAGAACCACCTAAGAAAACAGTGCAACCACAGTCCACATGGCTCTGGCTTATCCAATTAATTAGGTGTGCGATCGTACCAGTGATCTTATCCGAAAGGAACACAGGGGCTCAGGGTTGCAGAGGTATAGCCCGGTTCTTTTGGGGTAGCAGCCTTTGCTAAGGTGCTGACCATTAGGGAGGGTTATGGTCCGCCCTGAGCTATAACTATCGTAGGTTGTTGGTGCTTTTGCATACCTTTGTAAAGGCTTCATAGTGGACCCCTAGCCACTCACCTCGGAAGTGTTTAAGTGTGTAGCTAACCCGGGCAACATGGGGAACACGAGCTGTGGTGAAAGTGTACAACCTCTGCAGAGTGTAAAACTGATCGATCAGCCGTGCTCACGGTCAAGAGCGGCTTGGACCCTCACATGATAATTGAACTTGAAGATGGAATTTAAATCGTGGTTTATATACGGTTTGAGGAAATGGTTTATAAATTCTAAGTTTTGGGTTGGTATAAACTTACACTTAGTAACTATGTGCTTGCTAATAAAATTTGACCAACTTAAAAATGCTCATCGCTGAAAGCCTTAGCCTACCCTTGATAGCTTTGCATTTCCCCCCACAGGCTGAGTACCAACCATAAGTGTACCCACCCTTGCATATATGTGTTCAGAGGAGGATGCCAGAGTAGAGTTCTTCGATGAGTTCGATGGATTCTGAGGCACGTGTTTCCCCTAGTCAGAGGCTTGTGGAGATGAAGACGGTGTTTCATCGTCTAGTTAACGATGATCGTGTAAAGACCTTCGAGTCTAAAGTTATGAGTGTAATAAAATAACAAACCTGTACGTTTTGAGCATTGTATTATGATATTACACTCATTTGTCTATCTTATGTGTGAATTTATGATTCTGGCACACGTATGAGATGCATTGGTTTCCTTTGGAAAACGGGTGTGACAGAGTACCTCATGGGCATCCCATAGCTACAATTTGGACCCCCAAGATCCACCAAATCAAGAGGAATTGAAGAATTTCCATCAAGAACGCCACTTCCTGAAACCAAAGGAAAACCCTCAAATCGAGCATCTTTTCCCGCAAATTTGAGAGGGGGTCTCCAAGAAAAGAATCACGAAGGGCTCATGTATACATCCCCAACCAAAATCAGAAGGGAGAGGCCTCAAATCCACTAAACGAAAATAACCAAGAATAGGCTCCGAAAATCACCAAAAAGGGAAAACAGGAGAGACAACAAAAGCCCTTGAGGAATCACGTTGAACCTTCTATACATACCATGAAAGATTTATACAAGGTCTAACTTTCATCCCTATCATCCATCCCTCTCTCAAGATCTCACCATGAAGCTCTCAAGC
This sequence comes from Cenchrus americanus, assembly GCA_947561735.1. Taxonomy (NCBI): domain Eukaryota; kingdom Viridiplantae; phylum Streptophyta; class Magnoliopsida; order Poales; family Poaceae; genus Cenchrus; species Cenchrus americanus. Next base: position 200,377,628 of record OX387242.1, read on the forward strand.
TAGTCCTATGGAAAACCTAAAGGAAAATAGGATAAACTAGAGAAGGAAATGAACTAGGGTTCCAAGAGATGGTTGTCATCCATTCTCTACCAAGTTTATATGGAGGCATCCAAAAGACGAAACTACACCTATTACATAATACTAGGATACACAACCCCGAAGGGCACTTTGGGAAATCTCGTCGTAGCACCATCGGACGGATACCCGACGACTGCACCTATCTTAGCCTCGATGCAAGACTTACGATCCCGATACGTGTCCTCCGCTTCGAAGGCTCCAGAAGCCGCCCACGGAGCACACCGGTCAGACCGGTGCACCTCACCGGTCAAACCGGTCCCCACCGGTCAGACCAACCTAGTGTTGTAGTCGTGCACACTTCGGTTTTCAGTCTTAGCTTTGTGACTCAACCAAGGAACCCAGTGGTTTTGTGGTGAACCACCGGAAACCCCACAGACTCGGTGTAGCCTCCCGTCAATCTCCACTCATGACTTGGCCCCCACGTCATCCCGGCTTGATCTTGGCTTTGAGAATCAACCAACGAACCATACACGGCTTCATCTCATTGTTCTTGCCACCATGTAGCCCGCATTTAATCCTGCTGACAATCGGGTCTCTCAAACTAAGCCTACTTGTCTGCTCCACACGTGGAGGCCCACCGACATAGACCTTTCGCGCTTATTCTTCACCTGCACCAACACCAATCAAGCTGCAACCTGCACCTGCAGTACTTAGCCAAGAGTTAGTCCACACAACATTGTCAATAACTCATCACACCAGGAAGCGACCATCCACAGGTCCTCGAACCACACAAGCTCTCATAGTCTCATCATGTCCTATTTGTCTGTCCTAGTTGTTATTTCAGTCACAACAGAGTTGTTACGTGCGCAGTAGTGGGTCAAGATAGCAGCGCGCTCATCCATCCATCCATCCATCCATCCTCTTTTCTCCTTTATTTTCTTCTTCCACTCATTATGTATGGTAAAAAATGTTGGATTCTACTGTTGGGGTAAACATTCCACAACTAACCCCTCCCATATATCTTCGGCCCATCAAGGAAGAACATGTGTCAATTCTGTGTTCACTTTGGCCGTTTCAGGGTGAAATCGAGGACTGATAAGCGAAGACCCGACGAAGCTCGAGATCTTCGTTCGAGAAGATAAAGTTGGCTTGAGTAGAGAAGGGGAAGCGGCCGTCACGAAGACATGTTGCGCTCATGCGAAGATGACCTGCGAAGAAGCCCAACCAAGAGAAGAAGCGTGCGGCTTTCGTGGGAAGAACAGCTAGCGAGAGGCCCGAAGAGTTACGTTCAGGGCAAAGACTATAACAAGGGCGTGACAAGGTGAAGTGTTGAAGTGGTTTCAGATGCGAGCGAAGATAAGGTCTCGAAGAAGGGGCGGAGGAAGCTCAGTCCGGAAGAGAAGGCAAGCGAAGATCGGGTTGCCACGGTGGCCGACACGTAATTCGCTAGGGTGTAAAGTGAACATCTGTAAAGTGTGTGAGTACGGGCCCTGCGAGGTTACCAGAATACCCTTGAGATGCTTCACACAATGTAAAAAAACGATGACAAGTGTTGTAAAGCGTAATTGTCACGGGCCTATAAAATTGACCTAACTGTAATGAAATGGGGGCAATTGGAAGGCGACTGAGTTTCATTACACTCAGTCAAGTTTGAGTCTTAGGTCTTTGGTGTCTTTGGAGTCTTTCCTTCGCTTAGTTCGTTTCGACTGTTGGCCCCTCTTCGTTCGACTGTTGGCCCCTCTTCCGGAAAATTTTTATCCCAACATCTGCCAATATGCCTAAACCCTCTTCCCTTTGACTTGTTGCATATCATCATTTTTAATGTGGATTTCAAGCATAATGGTCGAAGGCATCATCACCATATTTAATGTGGATTTCACGCGTAATGGTTAAAGGAATTAACCCATAAATTTTGATTGTAACTTGTAGTAAGGATGGAAACAGATCGGATTTGCATGGAATCGGATTCGGATAATACCTTTTACCACATTTTTACTCAAATATGAATGCGGATTTCTCGAATACGAATACAAAACGAATGTCTCGAATTCGGAAATCCATTCAAATATTTAATCGATTTGGAAGACAACATTTACCAATTTTTTATTGACAATTTACAATTACAAAATCATGTAAAGTCTAAGTATATTAGTACATAACAGAGATGGCTCATTAAAAATATCGCATTCATCCATATTTACTTTAATAATTAATCATATAATAAATAAAACTATTAATAAATACATATTTTTAATATATATAGATTTTTCAAACAAATAATAAAAAATACATGAATAATATTTTCATCAATACATAAATAAATTAGAGTAATTAAAATTTAACTTTATATTTTCAACTAAAAAATTGTTTTATGGATGCAATATTTTTAATATCAAAATTAATGTCATAATCATTAGTTGTAGGTATATATTTTTTCAATTATACACTATCATTATTAGTACTCTATTAACATAATTTTTCATTAGTTATAAAGATAACTTACAATTTTATATAGTCGAATACAAATAGTGCCGGATATTGTCGAATATTGATCGAACCGGATAGAGAAAAGTCGACAGAAATGAATTCAGATGTATCCATTTTACTGCCACATTTGAATTCCAACATGGATACAGATATACATGTTTATATTCTAGCAGATACAGATATTGAATAATTCAGATTCCATTTCCATATTTCCATTTCTAATTTTTTAGTATGCTGGTCAAGCTGAGGTAAAGTCAAATGTAGAAGACATGACCGTATCAAACCGCTGCCCGATCGCTGAAGAGAGAATTTTATGATGATACTCCCTTGGTTCGAAATTTTAAGTCATTTTGACTTATCTACATTCATAATAATTATTAATCCACAACAAGTAACAAGTAATGTATAATAATACAAACTAATAGTGCTAGAAGATTCCAAACTTTTCTCTTTTGGAGTAAAGATTCCTAAATTTTCGTAGGACCTGAAGATCATCTCCTCAAGTTTGCTCATGCCGCCGCCCTGGATGAGCCGGGCCAGCCTGTACATCACCGTCACCAACAATTGGCACACCACGAGCATTATGGTAACTATAACGGGCACCCGCTCCGCCGCCATGCTAACGATCTGGTCGTGAACCCAGCCCACAAGACCTGAGGAAGCAAAGGGAGGACACGGCGGTCGGGTAAGCGGAACGGCGAAGTGAGTGTTTTTTTTGAGATTGCGAAGCGAGTGCTTTTTGTATAGGATGCTGCTACGGGGAGGGGCCTCTAGCGTTAGGCTTATGCGGAGGGCCCCTCCGGCCCCACCACACACGCAAGCCAGAAAAGGAGGCATCGTTTTCTACGCCAACATCTCTGCCTCGCGTCGTCCACCTCGCGACATCTTCGTTCTCCGCCCGCACCATCGCCGCCGCCGCCTCCGCCGCCGCCCGCGACCGGCGGCGACCTCGCCGCCGTGCCCCGCCCGCCTCCCCGCCGCGGCCCCCTTCCCCCGCCCTTCCTAACCTCTTCTTTCTTGCCCCCGCCGCCGACCCATCCCTCCCGGCTCCCGGCGGCGCCTCCGCCACCGCATCCGCCGCCCACAACCTCGTCGCCGCCGGATCCACCTCCACCGAGCTCGCCACCGCCGGTTCCTCACCGTCCCCACCCCCGCCGCCAACCCCCGGCCCAACCGGCCTCCTCCACCACCCCGCGCGGCGGCGGCGCCACCGCCCGCCGTTCCGCCCACACTCCACGACCACCGCCGGTCCGGCGGCCGCCCCAAACCTCCCTCTAGGTCCGGTGGGCATGGAAATCCCCCACCCCCAAACCCTAATCCGAACCCGAACCCTAAGGCCGCCGGCCTCCACCGCCGCCCGCGCCCGCCGACGTCCCGCCGTCGGCCGCCCCGCCCACCAACTGCCGGAGTTGGAGGAGATCACCGAAGAAGAAAAGGTGACTGCCGGAGATCAGTTACTTTTTTTGATTTGTTACTTCTCCCTCTCTTTCTCTTTTTGTCATCCGTTTCCTCCCACACTTCCTCGTACTCTCCAAATCGGGAGGGCTCTCGGGCTAAGCCTAAATCGAGATCCCTCTCCGTATAGCATTTGCGTTTTGTATACGAGCGGCCGACGTCGCGACGAAGAAGAAGGGATTACTACACACCAGGAGGTCGTAGCGCGCGAGCATGCTCGGCGCCACCTGAATACCTGATCCATCATCCTCGGTCGCTTGCGCCGAGCCGACGTCAGCTTCCGGCGAATCCCACAGGATGGCGAGCCGGTGAGGGCGGGTTCCGATCTTGGGCGCAGAGCCCTCGATTTTAAATAAGACTGCGCAGCCTTTGGAATACCAGCCTTTGCCTTGCCACTCAGAGTCGACTCGGACTCGAGAACGGGCCCTTAAGTGATATAGCCCATAAGGCCCACTCGAGCACATACGTAAGGAGGCGTTTTGTCGACCGCAGGCGGCCTGGCCTGGCCTGGCCCGCCGGATGCTACCTCCTCTTGATTGGTCGCGATTTTTTTATTTTTTTTACCATTTTGTTAAATTACACTACCATTTCAAAATTTATCAGATTTAACCACGAAACGCCGTGGCGCACGACTGCCACTGTGGGCCACGACGGTTGAAGAAGGTCCAACCGCCGCAGCCCACAGCGGTTTGACCAATGGTCGCGGGCCCAACGGGCGGGAAGGCCCGCCGATGACCTAGCCACCGTGGGCCACAGTGGTAGGTTTGTGAAACCGCAGTGAGGCACGGTGGTAGGTCACTTGCCCACTAAAAGACCCGAAAATTAGCCCGGAAATGTCATAATGATTCGTAAAAAAGAAAGAGAGGGTTGAGAATGAGAAGAGAGTGAGGGGCGGAGCAGCGAAGCTCTGCTGGTTGTTCGCTTCATTGTAAGTATTTTGTTGATTTCAACTCTTTCAGTAATTTTATTTACTTAGATATAATGAAAGCGTAATGCCGCCAGAGTTGCCCACCCACACACTGCCCGCCCCGCCGCCCACCAGGAGGATTTTCCTTGTTGGAGAGAAGCAATCCATTTTTACTTCACATTTCTCCTCACAATGCGAAATGCCTGCTCATTTGCCTCTTTTGTTGCCTCTTTTGTTGGAGACTGATTTCGTGATGCACATTACAATACGAAGATGAAAAATGGATTTGCCTCTTATTGTTGGAGTGAGTTTTACAGTTAGGTTGGAATACTATTCTACGACATGTTCGAAGAATAGGCTGCTACTCCCTCCATATTGGTATTAGAAGACGTTTTTGACTGTGACACGGTCTTCAAAACACAACTTTGACTTGTTTTTTAAAAAAGATATTTATTTAAAAATGATATATTTATACTTTTATGAAAGTATTTCTCAAAACAAATCTATTTATACTATTTTCACATTTTCAAACTCAATAACTTAAAAACTATTCATGATTTATAATCCCAATGTTTGACTTAAACTTTGTCCTAAACGTCTTCTAATACCAATATGGAGGGAGTAGTCTTTTGTGAGGATGTTTTTACTATCATGTTCATGTTGAAAAAGGAAATCATCTAGTAGATCAATAAAATTTCTATACTTTCCATATGTGCAGGGGCTATGTGGACGGTTTCGAAGATGCGGAATGGTGTTCAACGTCGAGCTGATTAATTTCCAAATGATTGTGGTGCAAGGGCTGGTTTGTTTCCAAGGGATTGGATCCTGTCAGAATTGATAAATATATATAAAAAATCATGATAGCTACTATAAGGATCCGGATTTATTCCGGGTTGGAAACCAATTTACTCAGGCCTCATTCGTTTCCACGAGATCAATTCCCATAGGAATGGATAAATACAACAAGAAAATCATGATAGTTACTATAAGGGATCCGGATTTATTCCGGGTCGAAAATTAATTTGCTCATGATAGGTACAACAAAAGGCTCGGAATCAATCCACTAGTCAAGGTGTGGAACCAATCCGGCTCTACGGTCTCTTATTCTACCTATCATGATTGGTAAATTAATTTTTGATACGGAATAAATCCGAGTCCATATCATAATTTTCTTCATACATTTATTATTCCGGCCGGATTGAATCCCACGGAAGCGAACAAGCCCTAATGATATGAACATCAAGAGACTCGGAATTAATCCACTAGCCAAGAGGTGCGGAATCAATCCGGCTCTTTGATTCCTTGTTGTGCTTATCATAATGGGTAAATTAGTTCTCGAACCGGAATAAATCCAGATCTCTATATTATTTATATTGATTTTGTTGTGCTTATCATAATGGGTAAATTAGTTCTCGAACCGGAATAAATCCAAATCTCTATATTATTTATATTGATTTTTCTATAGTATCTGCCATTTCTGTCCGGATTGAATTCCGTGAAAAGATCTAGCCCTAAGATGGTGTGGTTCCCTTTCCCCGGACGCAGAAGCAGCAAGATGGTGAGAGAGAACGAAGAAGCCCGTCGTTGCCGCTGCTTTTTTGAGTGAAGTTGGTGTTCATTCTTGGCAAACGTGACGGCCACGAAAATTCCGGTCATTAAAAGAACAAGCGAGACCCTCGATTTCGTATAACTATTTGTTGTTGTAAAAAAAAAGTACTGCGTCTCTAGCCCAAGGAAACTCTGACTGAGGCCCTTCGCAGCCGAGCTCAGTCTCCTCGCGCCCAAACTCGCCGCCGCCGCCGCCGAACCGACCCCCGTCCCCGCGACCGCCCAAGGTGAGCCAACCCACCGCCCACCCTCGCCCTCCCACGGGGTTAGCACCGCCGCGGCCGCGAAACCTAGGGTTTCCTCCCTAGGCGGCGGCAGTGGCGTGGGGATCCTTCGTTCCTTATTGCGGTACCTGAGCGGGGAATTCTGCTTGTTTCATTTCGTTATGATTTGAGATTTGATCAGATATGGTATGGGGATTAGTGAGGCGTGTGCCCTCGCCGCCATGGTGGGAGCAGAGGGCGACGCAGTGTTTTAGAGTTGGTTGTGTGGTGATGATACTGATCGATTCATCATTATGTATTATGTTGTATTTTGGTCTTGTTCGGGCACTGTTGTGGCTGGCAGTAATTGATGGTGTATGTTCTTACAGACATATTGCAGTGTTCCCCAAACTGCACTTGTTCCTCTGTTCACAGGGAGAACGGGCACGGAACTGAATTTTCTTCATTGTTCCAGTTTCCGGCCCCGGCATTACTCAAACAGAACCGAAGATGCCGCCCAAAGGATTGATGGAGCAGGACCTGAGCAAGCTCGTCGTCGCCCAGCTGCACCCTCTGGCACCAGAGGTTATTTCACGCCAGGCGACGATCAACATCGGTATGGCCTATGCAGTTTTCTAACAATTTCCAGACTTTTTCCCTAGTGTGCCTGTACTGACATTAGTGTTGCAGCACCTGTATTTCCCTTTAAGTCCTCAATTTGGTACTCCCTTGAGTGAACTTGCCAGAAGGCCCAGTACTCTTCCGTGGTCCCGAGATGGCTTGCAGTAGCTAAGCCATGAGCTTGTTTGGATGGTGGGGTAAATGGGGTAAATGGGGCAAATTTACCCCTAATTTACCCCTAAGGTGCCAAACATGTGGGACAAATGTGGTGGGGCAAATGTTTTGCCTCCCTAATTCCATTTACCCCTAAAAGGTAGTAAACTAGAGCAAATTTGTGCCCTCCCTCTCTCATCCACATCCACATTTACCCCTCCATCCAAACACCCTAAGAGGCAAATATTAGTAGGGGCAAATGGGAGGAGCAAATCATTTGTCTTGGGGTAAATATTTACCCCTACCATCCAAACAGTGCCCATATATTTGTGCCGGTGCTGGGGTTTCATTTACACAATACATTTATTTATTATTTATACTTGGTTGTAGATGCGTTAAATTAAGAAGGCAGCACAATGTACACTTATTTTTATATAATTTGAAGTTTATTCATAGAATTGGATGAGAATAAGTTTACATTGAAAACTATTGGCAAATTAGTTATGTTCGCCTTGATTCTTTCCTGAAATAAAAGGGGATAGAAAATGTTGTTTGCGACTGCTACGAATCTGTGATAGTAGGCACCAGGTAGATTGCACACGGCGACAAAATTTTTGATTGGGCCACCATATATTTTGACTTTTGGCTTGATTTCCATATAATGTGTTGCTTGTCGGTCTTCAATCTTATGTTCACGCATGAAGGTAAAAACTCTTGCAGTAATGCCATTCATCTGTGTGTGTATCTAAGGAAAATTTCTCTTGGAATGTACAGGTACCATTGGGCACGTTGCCCATGGGAAGTCTACTGTTGTCAAAGCAATCTCAGGTGTACAGGTAATATTGTAATGATGTCATCAGTTCATCATATGTTGTGTCTCTTTGTTCCTTTTATAAGTACGATAATAAGATTGTTTGGTTCTGTTTCTGGAGATATATTATTTCATATTATGTTCAAGTTCGCTGATCGTTCTCTTTTGATCTCCAGACTGTTCGTTTCAAGAATGAACTGGAGCGCAATATCACCATAAAGCTTGGCTATGCTAATGCAAAAATCTATAAATGTGAAGATGATAGGTGCCCACGACCAATGTGCTACAAGTAAGTCTGTTGTAATTTTATCGTATCTGTCCTTAAATTTATCACATGCAAGTGATTTAGCTGCAGCTCATCATTGTGAATATCTTCAAGGACGACATTCCCATATTGTATTATTGTTGCATTTATAGTGCGAATGTGTAGTTAGTTATAACACTGAAGTATCCATTTCATTTTCTTGTATGCCGTAGTACATTGCAGAAAAGGCCAGGCATAAGATTAGTTAAATGTTCGTAAGTCTATAAAGGAATAGTTGCACGTAATAGTTATACTCTTTCTAGTTGACTGTTTGGTTACTAGCAATTGCTGGCTAGTGACTAGGTAGTGCTTGCTCTCACTTTTTCATGCCTTGGTGCCAAAACAGGGAGTAAACTGTTATTTCATATTTCATAAGCAAATGAGAAGTTACAAACACCAATATTTTTTGTACTAAAATCCTATTGGATGAAACCTTGCCTGAAGTGGTCTCATGCTGATTCATGTGACTACCTTGGAGAGTTCCTTTTTTTTTCTGTCTTTGTAATAATAATAATGTTGAATGTTTCAGCTTTCTCAGTACTATCAAGTGATGTAGCAACCATATATCTGTTGCCAAATGCATTTGTTGTCTTGAATTTCATACGGCAAGGCTATTTGGTGATCTGCTACAAACCTTGCCTCTTTTGCCAGATGCTTGTTTGTTGTGAACCCTATAGCTAATCTCTTGGACTGCATTCACATATAATTCCTGCAGATACTATTATGCTCAAATTTTCATTTGATTTCTTAACCATATTGTTTATGTTTATTATTGTATGTACAGGGCATATGGCAGTGGCAAAGAAGATTCCCCTCTCTGTGATGTGCCAGGTTTTGAAAACTGCAGGATGAAGCTCCTCAGACATGTTTCATTTGTTGATTGCCCGGTATGGTGAAAACTCTCATATCAATTTTCTTTCGCATGCCTACTTAGGGTTCAGATTCACGTATTCAGATCATTTATGTATCTCTGCACAAAAGTTTTGATTCTGTTTGCTTGCATCGATGTTCTGTTCAGGCTTTCATGCTGCAAAAACATTAAGTGATGTAATATAGATGATAATTGCTGTTCGCAGAAACTGGCATGTTGATGGTTAATATAATTCGATAAGAAATAGTGAAAAAGGATTTTGCAAGTCAATCATTAAACATTTGACTAATATCCTGCCAGCTTCAGGGTATGTTGATTCTTATTTTATATTCATCTCATGAACAGGGGCATGACATTCTCATGGCTACAATGCTTAATGGAGCTGCTATCATGGATGGAGCACTTCTTCTGATTGCAGCAAATGAGAGCTGCCCACAACCCCAGACATCTGAGCACCTTGCAGCTGTTGAAATTATGCGTCTTCAACATATTATTATTCTGCAGAACAAGATTGATCTTATCCAGGAAAGTGCAGCAATGAACCAGCATGAAGCAATCCAGAAATTTATACAGGTCAGTGCTTCTTGTCTCTAAATATCAGCCAATATTTTGTGAAACTCAGTTTGTTATAATTATATTCTTGGTTCTCAGGGAACAATAGCTCAGGGTGCTCCTGTGGTGCCAATATCTGCGCAGCTCAAGTACAATATTGATGTTATCTGTGAATACATCGTGAAAAGGATACCCATCCCAGAGAGGAATTTCATCTCTCCTCCCAACATGATTGTTATTCGTTCTTTTGACGTGAACAAACCTGGTTCGGAGGTTGATGAAATCAAGGGTGGAGTAGCAGGTGGCAGTATCCTGAAGGTATGTAATTCCTGATACCAATATAGTACCACCCTTCAGAAATCTTTGTTTGTGCATGGATCATTCAATATTCATTGTTCTGTGGAGGTAAATGACAGCTTGAATTTCTGTGCTTTAGGGAGTCCTGAGGGTGAACCAGAGAATTGAAGTTCGCCCAGGCATCGTCATGAAGGATGAGCATGGCAAACTTAAATGCACGCCCATCTATTCGAGGATTGTCTCCCTGTATGCTGAGCAGAATGAACTCCAGTTTGCTGTTCCTGGAGGGCTTATTGGAGTTGGAACCACCATGGACCCGACACTGACTCGTGCTGATAGGCTGGTTGGTCAGGTTCTTGGTGAAGTTGGGTCATTGCCTGATGTTTACATCGAGTTAGAGGTCAGTGATATCTTTGCTGCTCAGAATCAACAGGGTTTAAGCAGATGTTGCCATTTCTGATGCTCTCTGGTTTGCAGGTGAACTTCTTCCTCCTAAGGAGGCTGCTGGGGGTGAGGACATGTGGATCGGAAAGGGCAAGCAGGGTCTCGAAGCTCGCTAAGGGTGAGATCCTGATGCTTAACATAGGGTCAATGTCCACCGGAGCCCGTATTATCGCTGTCAAGAATGATCTTGCGAAGCTGCAGCTGACTGCACCGGTGTGCACCAGCAAGGGTGAGAAGCTGGCACTTAGCCGGCGCATCGAGAAGCACTGGCGTCTCATTGGTTGGGGCTCAATCCAGGCGGGCTCTACACTTGACGTCCCACCGTGCCCGCTCTGAGTCATACACCACCTGTTTGACGTGAAGGATACATTTGAAAGAGAAGAGTTGAGATGTGGCAAGGCAGAGAGCTGTTAGGAACGATTTTTGTGAGGTGGAGGAGAAAACCTGGACATAACTATTACTATCTTCTTGGATTTTTATTCTTAATTTTAGTAGTTTTGCATTGTTATTATATCATGGATGAGTGGCATAATAGCGTTTCACCTTGTGAGTGTAATGATAAGCCTTATATTGAATCGAGCAGTCTGGTCTTAGTACTGCAACTTGCTGATGAGGCCCACAGCAAGCTGACGAAGTATTACCTCATCTGTTGGTGGCTCGTTTCACATAAGCCTTCTACATTTTAAAAATCATTGACATTTGACTGGCCAAAATTTTATAATTAAAACTGGTATACAACATCTTAAAACAAAACTGTACATTCTTTTTTCGGAAAACCCAACTGTACATTCTTTTGAAAATACTTCATTCAAAAATACTTGTCCTGTTGACTTTTAATCACAGCGTAATTATATTTAAAATTGGTGTACATATGCAAAATACCTTTGATGACAAAGTAATTCACAAACAATATATGCATAATTTTAAAAGTTATATCTGACTTAAAAGTTATATTTGAAATACCTTTGATGACAAAGTAAATCACAAACAAAACAAACAATATATGCATAATTATTTTAATAAGACGAATAATCAAATTTTGTGATCAAAAGTCAACATGGAGGGAGTATTTGTAGAGCGTGGCAGATAGATCGATTACTTTTGACTGGAGCGAGTATTGGCACGCCCAGGCCCCAGGAGAGGGTAAGGCACTAACTAGTTTGGTTTGCAATACGAGCTCTGTGATCATGAACAAAACCTTGTGAAGATCAAACAAACGGCAAAGCCAAATGGGGTCACAGGGACCTAATAGATAAACACTTATATGACCAACAGACTGTCTAAATGAATTACAATGATGTGTTTATAAATTATATAACGCTACAGCTGGTGAAGCTAAGTTGAGTAAAATTCTTACGAAGTATTCCCCTATCCTGCACTAGAATTGTTTCCGGAAGATGATCTCAGCAACTGATGGTGGTTAGGAGTAACCGAACTGGGCATGCCAGAGTTGAACATGATGTTTGATGCCTGGGGCGATGGTTGAGTCTGGATTGCCGAGAGTGGAAGGCGAGGACCGAAAGAGAGCATCTGCGGCCGCTGATGCATGAATGGCATCTGCGGCATTTGGGGATGACCATGTCCCTGAATGTTATTGGCATATGCGGTTGGCATGCTGGCCTGAGGCATGGAGCCCGGCACACCAACTGGTCTGGGGCTCATGCTTACTGGATTGGATGGCATGGTGCTACTGCTTCCAGGCATTCCAGTAGAACCCAACATGGCTGACCTCATCCGGGCACGGTCAGCTGAAATCCGCTGTCTCACCCTCTCCACTTGCTCACATTCTTTCAAGAGCAAAGTCTCTACTTCCGCAAACTGCTTCAATTTCAACTCCAACCTTTTTAACTGCAAATTGAGTAGCAATGCAAAATTTTAAATATCAATAAAACTATCATTAAAAAACAGCCTCCTAAAGTAATTGTGAAATGGTGTATCAAACCATCTCTTCATGCTGGTATCAGAATTTTTCGAATGGCCATGTTAAAACCTTCTTCACAAACACTTGGACAATAAAGCTATCCTTAGGAAACAGCCTCCTAAAGTAATTGTGAACAATGGTCAAACCAACTCTCCATGCTGGTTTAGAATTTTTTGAATGTGCGTGTCAATAACTTCTTCACAAAAGACTTCCCAGTGATCAAAGCAGGCTTATAACTGTACTTGGTTAACATAGCCATCTATGGTAATATATTTGTGGACTTTACATGCTGAAAAAATTCAACCTATCAAGTTTTTACAATCCTACTGTACTTTGTATTGTTATGTAAATGCAAACAATGATTTGGCAAATATCAATAATCATTTCCAACTCATTGGCCATATTCTAACCCTTCGGCTACTTTCATCTTGCCACATCACTATCATTGAAGACCAGTAATAAACAGGCCAGGGGGTTACCATGGCTGAATTCTTTTAGAATTCTCATCTGACTTGACTCCAACAAAAGGCTCATTAATACATGCTAGTTTCTAGTATCAATTTAGGCTACTAAACGAAACTTAGTCGGTTAGTCCCAGGGGCGCCATATTGCCTTTTTCTGAGCTATGCTAAGTTTTTAGAGAGAATGTGAATATCAAAGGATCCACCAGATCATAGGCTGAATTTCTAAACCTAATCACAGCTTTAATTTAATAGTATATGACAGGTGTCAAGTGACTCAATACAGAGACCGGCCATGCAAGTACGCAACAATGCCCTCGTAGAAATCAACAGCACTGACTCAACAAACGGGAAGATGTGCATGCACATTAGGTGGCAATGGTCAAACTAACCTGATGATTTATTACAGTAGCAGCTAGTCTTTGGACTTCACGTTCCTCTTGGTCTGCAAAGAGTTTCGACTTCATTGCTGCTGCTGACAGACCACACATGGCAGCATGTTTCACATTTTCTGGAGAAATGGCTGGTGAAGCACCTGTTTAAAAATTCATGATTTCAAATATTAATTGTGAACAAATTGGAAGAATTTTGCTAGCAGCATTAACTGCAAGTCTGTGATAGGATTAGAACACAAAAGCAGTTACCATTATGGTTGTGAAAATTAGGATTTGCACCATTGCCCCTGCCATCAGCATGCATGCCTTCTGAACCGTGCCTTCAATATGTAGGAAAATATTTGTCAGAAGACACAGAACCTAACACTAGCAGAACACATATGAAAAGTCGGGCGACTATACACGATGGAAAAGTTTGTACCTCGTGTATGAGGACAATGTTGCATATTTGAAGTGATAAGGCTTTAGTATTCACAAATGTAATGGAATAAAATCATTCAGTAAGATGGCTAACCTGGGATCATCATCTCTTGTTAAAAAAGATAGTGCCGCATGTGCACATGATGCTGCAACTCTTGGTCCTATCGCAGAGGCCAAAAATGCAACCTACACATCATTTCTGAAAAGTAAGACTTTGACACTATTGACGATAAAAAAGGTTGATTTTATTTCTCGTTGTCACGAAGAAAGTATATAGGAGGGCAGAACGGTGAGTATCCCTGAGAACCACTTCAAGAATTTCATATATCAGGATATACTGGTTTTGATCTTACTGTACAGCAGCCAAAATGTTACCTACACTACAGTTCGGAATCAAAAGTGCATATCCCCCAGGTAGCAAATTAGGATTGTCCTAAATATTCTGTTGGTAAAAAAAAGATGCATATATAACTTTACTAAGAAGCCATGCCAATTTCAAAGGTCGGGCAATATGTAGATACTAAAGCACATTATACACTATTGGTACCCTAGTTTCCATGGCATCAGTTCTACTTATCAGCTAAACAAATCATACACTGGTTTTAAAAACAAAAAAGAGGGGGAAGGAAGAGTAGGGGTTGTTCCGACTCACCAACGACATGACAGGATTAGAAGAATTAATGAATGGAAGCTCATTTCCATGTTGAAAATTTTGAAGTGGTATCCCTAAGGAGGGAACAAATCATCTACATTAGAAAAAGAAAGGAACAAGCCATATAAAACAGAATTCAGCTGATAGATAAGTTAATGATGTTACACCTGAAGTGCTACCATTGGAATCCAAATGTGGATAACCATTGCTTTGTGCTCTAAATGGCACCGATCCATTCGGTACCTCAACATTCTCTAGCAAACCATCTTCTACTGGAAGCCGAATAAAATGGTAAATACATTGTGCCTTTGATTTTGTTGCAACATGCCCTGCAATGTCATCCCAATTGTCATTGTATTTCTCAATGCCCTCCAACAGCAACAATGTTTCTTCATCAGTCCATTTATCACTATCATTTTCCAATCCATCATTAACCCCATCCACTCTCTGGAAATCTAAGCTAGAATGCCCAGTAATATATCTCGAGTCATGGAAGCAATCAGAGCACAGCGCAATATCTGCCTGCTGAGCCAGTCAAAAGCACATGTTATTGCTTTTTTGTGAAGCGTAAACAGTACGGGGAGACCCATACTGTGGTACACATGTTATATATACAAAGAATATGAGAACTGAACAGAGGCTAAAAAGCCATAGATAAGAGATCATGCCGATTCTGGTCAGTTCCTTTATTCTTGGGTCTCTAATCAAACATCATTAATAAACCCTTTCTGCCAAAAAGATAAGATGGGCATGTTTGCATACAAACAGTCACTGTCATTCCACAAAATTAAAACAAACTGAGAAAGCACAATGAGACATCCAAATAAGTAAACAACTCAACAGTTAAAAGATATACTTAAACTTAAAGCAGATAAAATCACATCACACTATTAGGCCTCAAATAATATTCAGTTTTCCAAATGTTGTTTCCAAAATTACAGTTGCCAAATAGTAAATATTAATATAGGATCTGAGCACATTTCGGGCATCCAAGATTCGAGAAACCTTATGTTTGAACCACTATTAAGCAGACTAAGCTCGAAACAACAAGTGATGGGGGTTTAGAATTCAGCAACAAATCGTAGTCTTCCTTTCCACATTAAACCAAGACTTAGTCAAGAACATGCTAAGTTGTGAAGCATGACTACAGTTTACTATGATGTAGTACCAGAATCTTTGAATGTTATGATAGTTTAGCATGTGCGCATAATGGAAATGTATGTAAGTCGCACTTCAAAGATACAGATACATGTTTTGTACACAGGACATATATGAGAAAACATATAAATGAAGGTACAAAGAAGCACACCTCCTTTTGCGATCGGTAATGCACACTTGGAAAAGGCTGTAAGCAATAACTGCAAGAGCTTTCAGACAAACGGTCCCTAATCTTCCCATCCAAGTCTGCAAATGCAGCATCAAAATCCACCACCTCTGAATTTGATGAAGATGATGCCATCGAAGAAATGTCCTCCACTTGCAGGCTACATTTCGGCCGGTCGAACAAAACCAGGCCATCGATTGATTTCAATGGTGCTGTAAGCAATTGCAATTCCCCTGACGGTTCCTCTCTTAGAAGTGATGTTGCCATCCTCAGGCCACGGTGCACTGACCCAGCCGCAAGGTAATTAATGATTCCCCAAGTGTCCAAGAACCTAACGATCCTACTCAGATCATACAGTTCGCCTGTGCTGCCAACAAGCCCCTGGCACTCGGCAAAAGCAAGCCTCTTGCCTGGGTTCTCCAAGTACTTAGCGATAACTTTATTCCTTAACATGGCGTACTTCTCCGGCGTATGCCCTGGAGACTTCCCTGTAAAGAAGTGTGGAACCACCTGCCTTTCCAACCTATGCACAGTCCCGGGGGAGAACCAATCTACAAACGACAAACCAATACATCGGTACTTAAATTCGCAGGTGTTTCCTAGTACATCTCAGCAATCCATGTTTACGTCTGAACAAAGAGTGCAGACCTGAGTGCTTTGGCACGACATGGAGACGACCATGGAACTGTTTGGGCACGCCACGCCCCTCCATTAGGGGTGGCGGGGTGCACACATACAAGGACGACCTGTCGGGGTCTGTGGTGAGGGATGGGTGGTCCGGAAGCACCCCAGAGAGCACCTGCAGCTGCCCGTGCGAGATGTTCTCTAGCACCGGCAGCGGTGCTGCAGCAGTGACGTCGCCGGAATAAGCAGATCGCTCGGCCGCGATCAGGGCGAGGACGGACTGGTGTGGCCGGTTGACCACCCGGCGCTTCGCGGCGGGGAAGGCGGAGATGACCTCGGCCGTGGGCAGCACCTCCGCCTCGCGGTGGTCGAGCGCGGGGTCCTCGGACGCCGCGGGGGCCTCGTCGTCGTCGGCCCCGTCCCCCGCGGCGGCGTACTCGTCGTCGTTCGCGGCGGCGGAGTCTGACTCGTCCGAGTGGTCGGCGGCGGTGGAGGTGGAGGGCTTGGACGGGGACGCGTTGGGGTTGCGCTTCCGCTTGCGCCATTTGAGGCGCGAATCTGGGAGTTAGGGTTAGGAAGCCGGGAAGAGGGGAAGGGTTAGTTCAGGAGATGGAGAATTGAGAGGTTTCGAGAGAGGGCGAGAAAGCACGGACCTGATGTGGATGAGGCCTTGCGCGGCATCGTTGGCGGCGGCGGCGGAGGAGGAGGACGGCGACGAGGAGGTGCGAGAGTGACGGGGAGTGAAGACGCGGGCGAGTCGGAACGGGTCGACGGGGAAGGAAAGGGATGCACGTGCGTGGCACGTTCCGCGTACACGAGTTGTGCGGCCCAATGGGCTTGATTGGTTTAGATTTGGCCCATAGCTGGAATGCGTTGGTGGTATGTGGACTGCATTTTTTTTTTTGGAGAATATGCGGCCTACTGACTGATTACCTAAAAAACGTTAGTCCTAAAAAAAGTTTAAAAAATGTACACCTACGGTAGTAAATGGTAAATGAAGACATTGCAGTAAACTGGATTACCTTCACAGTGATGGTTAGCGCACTTGAGTAGGGTTAATTTGGGAGGATTTGTATCAGAGAAAAGCAAGCATCAGAGATTCAATCAGGACAAGCCTTAAAAAACTTCTTTTTAATAAAACTTGCCAAAAAAAGTCGCATTTGAAAAAATGTATTAATGGCTAAGAATGTGAAAGCCTTAAGGGAGTTTTTGAAAGATTTTAAGGTGGCTAATTAACTATTTCTTTATTTTATACTTACTTTTATTGTGTTGCTCATGCTTACCATTCGTGCGCAGAGTTCCGCATCACGAGTATGCGAAGGGTGATATCCATTTGATTCCAATGAACCTGTCTCCATGGTTGTTTTGCCCACATTTATTACACGTGCGCAAGGTTCTGTATGTTTAATCATGCGAAGGGTAGCATATGCCATATGGTTCGATTCAAACAAACCTATCATCATAGTTGTTCATCCACATCTATTATACTGCAAAAGATTATGCATCACAAGCATGCCAAGGGGTTTTTTATTCTATTCAAAGTGGCATATTTTCACGGTTGTTGCGGCGTTGTCCATGCCGTGTTAAGCACATGAGTGTCGTTTTCACAGTGAACAGTAGTGAAAGATCAATTTTATTAGAGGTTAATCGGTTCTGTACCATTATAAACATCACGTTTTCGAAGAATGTCATTACTATTCAATTAACCGCGTCAGTGCCACTACAATTTTCCACTTTTTTGAAAAATGTCATTATGTACGCAAAACACCGTATCGGGCCCACTTGCAGGCATATTAGACTGAAAAGGGAGAGAGAAATGTCTTTTTTGCCCTCATCTTCAGCCTCGGTCTTCCTTCTTCCTCTCAACAAACTCAACACCCGCCGCCGTCAACCACAGCCACCCGCCGCTGCCCAAATAGCTCGCGGCGGAGCTGCCCGCGGCATCACACACGTGAGGAGGAGCTCGCCCGCAGCGGAACCGGCCCGCGACGACGCACGCACGCGAGCCGAGCTCACCCGCGGCGGCGCCGCGCGCGAGGCCGACCCTCCGGCGCACGTGGCCGCCCCATCCCCCCGGGGCTACCCTCCGCGCGAGCTCATCAGCGCGGAAGGTGTAGGATGCCGCGGCGTACGGCGAGGCGGAGCGCGGGAACTGCCCACCACCGGCCAAATCCGCGGCTTCCGCTGCGCCACCTTTAGATCGTCACCGCCCGGACCTTCCACACCTCGTAGGCTCCACCCTCCACCTCTCCTCGTTGCCATACATGGCCCATAAGGGCGAAAATGGAAGATCCCTGGCTGCCAGCCCGCCGCCGACCCGAGCTCGTTCGCCGCCGTGTAGGGCTCCCTCCAGCGTCAGCCCTGTGCCGCCGCTCCTTGCCGAGCTTTTGTTGCTGGGTGTGCTCTGCGCCTCCCCCTTGGCAGTTTGCCCCCACGGCATCAAGCAGGTGAAAGGAGGTTGAAGACAACCCTGACGTGTGGGTCCCACGCGTCAGTGGAACGAGAGAGAGGAAAGTAAGGGGTAATCTTATCCATACGAAAATACAGAGCCTCCGGTATGCTTGCAAGTGGGCCTGATACGTTGTTTCGCGTACGTTGTTTCGCGTACATAATGGCATCTTTCAAACGGCTGCGAAATTGTAATGGCACTGACGTGGTTACTTGAATAGTAATGACATTCTTCAAAAATACGATATTTATAATGGCACAGAACCAATTAACCCATTTTATTATGCTCTAGAAGATCTTCTGCAGGTACACTAATCACAAATTCGTTAAGCTATAAAAACCGTTAGAAATTCGGCTAGATATTATGAGAGCCGTAATTTATGATTTCCCACAGATGCTAACCCCGTAAGACTAAAACTTTTAGCAATTATTTATCTTGTGAGGACAGATAAGGCGAGCATGCATCATTGTAAAAGTCACTGAAATTCGTTATAAATATGCATGAGAACTTAATCCACTTCTCACAAAATTGATGTCAAATCGCCTAAAGTTGTATTATTTGTCAATGTGTAGCTCTGCATTATGGTTTATTCTCCTCGCTTACAAAGATTTTCTTGGTTTTTAGCACTTGAGTTTGTACTTGTTTCTCACATATTTTGTTCTCTTCGGATGGCAAGCCCGCAAAATCAGTTTGGTGGTCGATCGCTCCGCGCGGTCGATCTGACCGACCCAGCTCCCGCGCTCCCTACAGTCTCTGTTTTTTTTCTTTTCATTTATCAACCAGCACGGGACACCTCCTCCTTTCTCTTTTTAATTTTATAACAACGCATCCTTCTTTCTTTTCACATGTGCGGGCCCACTAGAATTAATGCTCTCCATCGTACTCTAGTTTTTCTGCCTTCCCATTAGTCTTCGGGATCCTTTCTCTTTCCTCTCTCTTTCAACATTTTAGGCATATAACTTGGTGTTGAAAAAAGTTATGCACACAAATTATTTTTTAGGAAAAAATCATGTGCATGACTAGTCGAAAATTTTGCTGGAAAAATTTATGCGCATAACTCGTCGGTAGGAAAAAAGTATTCGCATGACTCATCACTAGAAAAAAATTATGCACATAATTTGTCGTTAGGGAAAAAGTTGTGCGCACAACTCGTCATTAGAGAAAAGTTGTGCACACAACTCGTCGTTAAGGAAAAGTTATGCGCATAACTCGGCGTTAGAGAAAAAGTTATGCACATAAGTCATCTGTAGAGAAAAAATATGTGTATAAATTATCTTTAGTCACAAATTTATGCACATAAATTGTTGTTAGAGAAAAATTATGTGCATAAATTATCACAGTGAAAAAATTATGGACATAAATAAATTTTTCATAGAAAATTATGCGCATAAGTTTGTTTTAGTAAAAAAATTGTGTATATATGTTGCCACTGTGGGAGATAGCAGCGGGAACATGCTGACAGTCTGATGGAGCAACGTGAGGGAAAAGAAAGAAAAAAAATGACAGCTCACAGTCCTGGTAAGAGGCATGTGCCTTCCATAGGGAAAAAAACAACCTGCTGTCTGAACTCTGAAATCGATCGCTCGCACCCCAGCTAGCGGGCGCGCGCTAATTAGTCTCTCCCTGGCAAGCCCCTGCTTCAAGATGATTCCGTCCACTCATAGTTCCTCCACAGGGAGGGTTTTCTCTCTATTGTGTGGGGTGTTTTAAGAGCCGCTCTAGCTACCATCTCCTCGTTACTCAACATTGCAGCAAACTAGACCCCTAATTCCATCGCTATCCTTACCCCTTACAACACTATTATCATTTATTATTTTCAATATAATAAATATGTTTATGATGTGATTTTGAATTGGGGAGGAAATTCATTTCTATAATATTTGTTTTTCCAAAAGTATTTGCTATTATTGCTTTGTAGTGAAGTTTGAGCAAAGTGGTACGAAAGACTATCTCCAGGACTTTTCTCATCCCTTCCTCCATCCCCAAAATGAGGACACAGGCGTCACTATAGCGCCTCCAGCAGATTCCCATCATTTGCCGTAAAATGAAGATGCTCCTTTCTGCCTCCATGGTTTCTCTCTCCTTTCCTCCTCTCAACCGTTCTCTTGTCTCATCTATCCTCTCTCGTGGTCCCCTCTACCTCCTCCTCGCTACCTCAGCTACACCAATGCTGTGTGCCTGTCCTCCTTCCCCACGCCGGTCGTGGGTCCTCCTCCCTCCTCTTCCTCGGCCGCCATGAACTCCGGTTTCCCTCTGCTGCCGCCGGCCTGAGCTCGAGCTCAGATCTGTCGTGGAGGAGCACCGTCAGAGGTCGCCACCGCGTACCCTGGAGTCCACCTCCCCCGCTTCCACAGGAGGCCCGCCACCAATCTCGCCTGCTTAAAGGGACGCCGCTGGATCTCACTCGTCGTCTTGTCTCTTTCGCATCTCCGGCGACCGCTTCCTCCTGCCCGGGCGCGAGATTTGGCCACAACCTCCTTGCTCCTCCCCGGTGGCGAGGTCGAGGCACGGGCGGGCGGCTCGATTCGGATCTTGATGGCGAGGTGGAGCAGGCATGGAGCGGGTGCTAAGCCTAGAGCGGGCAAGCGCGCAGCATGGAGGCATGGTACAGAAAGGATGAGCGCAGGATGCACAACACCGTGGCTGTCTCCTTCCCCGGCTTCCAGGTCGGTGCCGACGGCGAGCTCCCCTGCTCTGCCTCCCCTCTCCTTGAGCGGCCTCCCGACTCAGTGCAGGCCCTGCGGCAAAGCTCTCCAGGCCCACAGGAAGCAATCGCCAGGGCTACGCGCTAAGGGGATGGGTGACGTGATCACAGGAAGACAACGACTACTGGGAACAGGTGCGGAGCACAGCATAAGGTCACCCAGGCCATGGCCTTAGGTGTGGCAAAAAACCTCATATACCCCTCCTATATTTTTCCACGGCCCGTGAATAATTTTGTATGATGATCATATTCTTCGCGGTCCAGTTTGTTGTGTGGCTCAACAAATCACACCCCAAATGTGGCACTTGAGGCCTAAAAAGCAAAAAGAAAAAACCTTGCGATGCTTGCTCCCTCTGTCCCTAGCTCGCGGCAACCCTAGTTATCTGTGGACTTGGGTCGCGCTATCTGTGGGCTGCACGAAGTATAATATTTTGGCACGACACGATAAATTTTGGACCGTGCCAGCACAACACGAATGCGCGGGTCCTGTCGTGCGTAGGATCTCAACATGATAGGTAGCACAACATGACACATATTTTCGGCCGTGCTTGAGCCAACACGACATGAAAATGGACGATAGAAAATCCGTATGTTATACCATCTCAATCATTCATCATATACATTATAGAGCTTAGTATAATTAGTATCATCTAAATAGATCACAAAATCTACCTTGCATGTACGAAATTGTGATGATGATCATTCATAACACAATAATGTTGTGTTTTCGTATGATCATAAGTAGCCATATTGCGAGGGTCGTGCTTGGCCCGCCACGACACGAAAACGTGCCGCCGTGCCACGGAAGTGCTTGGGCCTAGTAAAAAAACTTGTTGTGCCATGCCGACACGACAAAACGTGCCTCGTGTGCCTAGAAGCCTAAACATGATGCTGTTGACGCAAAACGTGCACCCGGCGCCAAACACACAGCAAGCCGAACAAAGCTGGCTTCACACGCGCAAAGAGTAACAAGACGTACCAGTCAATTTTTCCTGAAAATTAACAAAAGACAAAGCAGTTAGATACCAAAACTTGGAACTTGCCGGGTGGTACCAGACACGCTTCCATATTTACTGGCGAGAAGCCGGATGGGGTGACACATAGCTATAGAAAGCTATTTGCCAATGAACTACAACCATTCGGGAACTCGCAAAAGAGAAAATGTAATACTGCCGAATGGATGACATAAGCATGACAGCGATCGGTCTTTGTTTAAACAAGGATGCACATGCACGAGGCCATGACCGATCCTCATGAAGATTAGCATTAAATAAATGAATAAAGTAAAGCACGGACATGATCATGTGTTAAACAAGCATGCATAGATCCAAAGCACTAGTCTACCGCATGTCTAGGTACTTTAAAACCCGTCGGGTACGATGTCAAGCAAATCTATCCACCGCATGATACAACTTGCATGAAAACCGTACCACTTTCCACAAATAGATCTATCCACCGCATGATACAATCCAAATATGGAAAGCTAAAAGCATACATCATTTAAAGCATGAATAACGCACGTGTTCTACTCGTGAAGAAACATAACCGAATACGGCTGAACAGCCGATTCGGGGTCCATGAAGAAGGAACAAACATTACCAAATGAATAAATCTATCAGATTGATTTGAAAATCTAATCCACCGGATGACTAGTTCCAAAGCAACCCAAAAACCTGCATCTACCGCATGATACTCAGTTCTTTCAAGATTTATACCAGCATTAGTAAGCTTGAACCCGCAACACGTAACAACCTAGATCGATTCGGTTTCGGCTATCGGAAAGCACAAGATCCACGTGTTCAAGCATAAAATCTACTCGAACAAGGATCATAAAAGAGGTAAACCGATCCAAACCCATCTAGATTGGGCAAAAGTGTGTTACATGAATTTAAACATAAAGTAAAACTCAAAGTAACACGGGGTAACTTAATGAATCTATTAGATCTTGCCAAAATCTAATAGAGCCGATAACTAGCTTCAAGCCAGATCTTAGCCTACCGCATGGCTCATGATCTAACAAGAAACCCTCTTGAACCAGGCTTGAATCTACCGCATGACACGAAGCATGGTAACAAGACTACTTGCATCAAATCTAAATCCACCGCATGATACTAGACATGATACCAGGTTGCCGGTACTCACGGAGGTCGACGGATCGATGAACCCTCTCGAAGAACTCGACGACGCGACAAAGGACTCTAGGGTTTGGCGTAAGGCCGGTGTGTATTGAAGATTGATTGTCCTTTGTTACATACATTCAGGGGTCATATTTATACCCTATCAAGTACAACTTCGAATGGATTCGTTGCCTAACTTATCTCTAAGCTTGATCGCCTATCCATCCATTCGTCTCCCTGATTGAGCCACGTCACCGTCCAATCCCGCAAAATCAGCTCTACTGTTCCTTTGCCGAACCGGGAGCAGATAGCCGACCGCAGATCTCTTTGCCGAATATCTCTGAAAATATCCTTCCTTCCACCAGACGGACTCTTTATCGAACCGGACCCACAAGTCAGACTCCTTACCAAATTTTGGTGTTAACACATGCCCCTTCAATTGTGGGATAAAAGTAATTTTGTTCCACAATTGACTCCAGCCACGAATCAAATCTGTCAACACCTGTTCTTCACAATCCGCCGGAATCTTCTTCCAGATCCAAACCCTAGATCACCTCGTTCCGAGCTCAAAGCCCCAATGGCAGCTCAAAACCAAGATGCTCAGGTAAATTTCTCCCCCGTGAGCCTCGTTCGGCATTTAGGCTTTCAATTTCTCCTGAGATTTTTTCTTCCGCTTTTGATATCAGGAGCCTTCCACTGAGCTTTTGATTCGCACTGAGGCCAATTCGAGATCCTATTATCTTGGTCCTGTAGGGAACTCTGACCCTCGAGATTTCATCGCAGCTGAATCTCAGAGAATACCCTTCAAAGCAGCTCTGTCTCCACCTCCTCAGTGGCAAGACGCTTTCAAGAACTGGCCTTTACCTCCAATCGCAGGCTGGAAAACTTGGTACCGGAGGATTCTCGCAGACAAGAGTGGATTGACCAACCTGGATACCCTCCGTATCGCCCAGTGCTTGGAGTTATCCGTGGTTGAGACCCCCAAGAACGAAGACCTCCTGATAGCAGCCTGCCACTTCTGGTCAAACGGCGTCAACGCCTTCCTTTTTGGCCATGGCCCAATGTCTCCAACCTTGGCCGATGTATATATGATCACCGGTCTTGACATTACAGGGTCTGTTCAGCCCTGGAACTTCAAAAATTCCTCACGGCAAACAGGGGTGAAGCCAGGGAACGGATACAAGAATTACATCTTGAAACACATGAAAGACAATCCCCTTGGTGATGTTGAATACAGGGCATTTCTGAATATGTGGCTGTGCAGATTTGTCTTCTGTGGTAAAGCCAACGAGCCTACCCTGAACCACATCGCAATGGCGTCTCATTTGGCCAGTGGCAACCGCCTCCCCCTGGGAAAATTCTTCTTGGGCAGCGTATACCATATGCTTCACCAAACTGTCACCCAGATGTACACCAGCCAAAGGATAACATGTGTCAACGGCCCTTGGTGGTTCGTTCAGATATGGCTGCAGCTTCACCTGCATCAAATTATTGGTGTTGATTTGAACACCAGGCTCTTCCCTTCGTCCAATCACCCTGAAGGAGAAAACAATGCTACCAGGGGATGCCAGAATTATGGAGAAGCGGCTTCAACTGTTCTCATTCAGCAAGACTTCAGCCAGCTTTTCGAACTGTTTTTCAAAGGTTTTCAGAATCCTCTCTGGCTTCTCTATCTGGATAATGACACCTTGACTTTCCCTGTCGAATTTTCCTTTGAGCCCGGTCGTCAAGATGGGAGATTCTTAGAGATTCTTAACATCATAATCCGCCCATGCATACTGCCGGCTGAGTTCAATGGAGGGAGGTTGAATGCTAGCACTTATGAATATTACCAGCCCAACGTAATGGCCAGGCAAATTGGATGTGGGCAAATGCCCCCAAGATTGTTCCTGCATGAATTCCTCAAGCCCAGAGAGGAAATCAAAGAGAGTATGCATAGCAGCAGGGTCTTCCAATATGTGTGTAGTCCCACTACCTACACCTGTCCTTTCGTGCCCACAACCATAGCTCATCCCACCTTTAACTCCTGGTGGCAAGAATTCCATGATCACATCTTCAGTGAGCCTGTACACGTGTTCTGTGCAGAGTTGATGCCTGATTTCCTGCCAACTTCAGAGGTAATACAATGAACCTTTAGATCAGACATATCCTCTTTAATCATGATTCCGACCTTCATCTTCTTATCCACAGAACACAGTGCCTGCCCTTCGAGCTAGGGATATCACCTACAATGCTGAAGGCCCAATCTCAGCACTGGGATTCAAGTCCACAACTCTAGCTCAACTAATGGCCAGGTATGCTACAACAGACCCCAGCCTTTCTAGCCTTGCTGCTGACAGGAGGCAAGGTCTGCATCTGATTGCTCCTCCAAATGCCAAGAGGAGAAGAACTGTCAAGAAAGTGCTTGTTGAGGTAAAATCCTTCACCTTCTTGATCACAAGATTACTCTGTTCTTGATAAATCATATCTTTGTGCATTTTCAGACCAGAGCCCAACAGCCTTCAGCGCCAGCACCTGCCAATGCCCCATCCACTGGTATGACCTCTATTGTCCTTTCTTAAGGATGAACACTGGCATTTACCCTTTCAATTTAACATTTGCAGAAGAGACAATGGAAGAACAACTTGTAGATGTTCCAGTGGCTCAACAAGCAAGTCCACCCAGGGTTGAATTACCTATCCCAGTGGAGATCTCATCTTCATCACCTTCTGCAGAAGCAATGAATTCTCCAGAGATGAATCTCCCTATCCAGCCGGAGCCATCAAGTTCTCCAAGGGCACAATCGCCTGTTGGCCATACAGAGACTCCAATCCCAACAGAGGTAGACCCGACTCCTCATCAGCCAGAAGCCCATGAACTACCAGCAACTGCATCAACACCTTCCAACTTGGAAGCTTCAGCTCTACCTGGAGCACCTCCTTCACCTGTGATTGCCCCTGCTCAAGAAATCAGCCATGAGGTATTCATCTGCACTTAACTCTGCTACCTCCACGTTTAGCACCCTTAACTCGGCAATACTGCCTCTCAGGATCAGGCCCCATCATCATCAAGCCTGCCATCGGAGAGCAATCCAGCTGCCGAGGCGATGGAAGGAGTATACCGGCCTCTCCGTCGATGAAGTGTTATCAAAGCTTAGAGAAATTGTTGCCTGGCTAGAAGGGGATGCACAAGATCAGTTCAAGGATCTTGATCACTTCGAGGAGATGCTTGAATCCATCAGCCAAGAACTTCCTGAAGACATCAGAGCTTCTCTAGCATCTATCTGTGGCTTAGACGTCCTTTACGCGCCCAGAAGGCATGCTTTGAGGAAATTGCGCTCCCGCCCGGCTATTGAAAAGAAGAAAGCCGATGCTGAACACGCCATGAACGGGGCACAATACCAAGCAAAGAGCCACAAGGATACATTGGCTGACCTGCAGGCTTCTTATGATCTGAAAATTGCCAGGAAAGCTGCTCTAGAAGCAGAACTGAGAAGCCTGTCAGCTGAGATAGAGGCTGACAAAGAGAAAATAGCCGAACTCCCTGGATTGATAGAAAAGACCCAAGCGGAAGCAAAATCGGCTATCACCAAGATAGAGCAATGCGATGCAGAACTCACCAACTTGTCTGGTGCTCAAAAAGATTGCCAAAAGCTGTTGGACAATTTCCGTCAAGCAGCATCCAATGCCCGTGGCGTGATAGCGAAACATCTGAACATTTGAATACCCTAATTGATGTATAACCGAATTGGTCGCTCTTGTGATATTTTTCTTGCAGTTCATTTCTTTTCTTCTGCGTACCTTCAAACATAATACTGGGCGACCCATTCGGCAAAGAAACGCCAATTCCCGAATGGCACTTTGATTCTCTTTAGCCGAGCCATTCAACTAAATGTGACCCAGCCTAGAACCCCAAGTGACCCGCCGGCGGGCTGGCCAAGGAAACCTTTCCACCTTCCGATTTTCTTGGGATATGCGCCACGATCCAAAGCCACGACTCGAAGCTACGATTCATCTTGCCGGGCCTATAAATGCAACCGTAGGTGCCCCTAGCTCTCCACCAGGCCTTCTAGCTCTCGAATCTTTGCCAATCTCAGTCCTTTCTCTTTCCAAATAATGCACATCCCAAACCGCCATGGTGCGTCGCCTCAACCGCCGCCGCGCCTCCGACGAGGCAGAGGGGAGCAGCGCCAACGCGCGCTGGAGGCAATGATCGTCGATTCCTCCTCTTTGATTCGACTTTTGATCTTCTTCTTGTCTTGACGATCATCCCCTTTTTCAGATTGATTCAGTGGAATCCGTCTCCTGCGCCAGCCAATCAACCCCTTCCAGACGACTCCTCGGAGTCCGATGGCCACTCCCCCGTGCCGTACGGGGAGGTCGATGCCCTCCGCTTCAAGGAGGAGCTGGAGGCGTCCCGGCGTGAGCTAGAGGACGTCTCCAAGAAGGCGGGTATAGCCGAGCTGGAATGGGAGGACCAGCGCAAACAGCTGCTGGAAGCCATCGATGGTACGGCTCTGAGATCAATTCTTGATCCAACCCGGCTTTTGACGCTAATCTTTTTCTTCTTGCTCCTTGCAGCTCGCGATGCTGAGCTCAACCAGCTGAAGGCGCTGGTAGAGCAGCTGGCCGAGAAGGTGAACGCCCGCGGCGACACGCCGGCGGAGCGCCTTGCCGCGGTGGAGCACCGCGTCGACGAGGTGGCCACCCATGGCGTTCGTTTGGGCACCACCTTGGGCACCGGCCGCCATGGCGACGCACACGGACGTCGACTACTCCACCGGGCCGCGCGGCTTCCGGGGCGGCGCGCCAGAGGACATTGAGGAGATCGAGCTCATTCTGGAGCGCCTTGATGGCCATGGCGACGCCATTGCCGAAATTACTCATCCCCAATCTGTGTTGAACAGGCTCTTCGACTAGACTGTATTAGGGATGTGTAAACATCGGCAATAAATGAAGAACTTTTGAATTCTGTGCTTGTTTTGTGATGACTCCCTTTACATTTTGCATCCGTGAATCTTGTTTTCTTTGAATGCATCCGGGAGCTATCTTGAGCCGAACGCGCGGGAACAACTGCCCCTTGGCGCAAAATCCACAGAAGATCCCGATTCGGCAATCCATAAACACTGTTCAAGCAAAAACCTTCGCACCTGGGAGAAAACCCTGCCGTTTGGTATTCCAACTGTGTGTACTGGCCGATCATCACTCCCAATGCACCCCTTCGGTCATTAAAATAGCCTGCCGGGATGCCCTGCAAATCCACTCGCACACTCATCCATCACTTCTCATCTCTCCCCTGTCCTTAGAGGAGAAAACCCCAAAGCCATGGACAAGGGCAAGCAACCCCAGGAGAGCAGCTCATCAAAGAAGCACACGATTCGAAGGTGAGTTTTTCCTTGATCCAATCCTCGTTCTCCACATGATCTCGCGCTTCATGTCCTCTTCTTTTCCTCTTCCAGTCTTGATTTGCTCCCTGAAGAAATCATCGGGACCGAAGATGTGCCGGAGTACATCTCCTCCGATTCCTCCTTCGAGGCAGAGGATGCCACGCCTGAACAGAGGGCCAACCATCAGCTGCGCCGCCGCGTTCGGCACCTGGAGCACGGCCTCAGGGACATCACCGCCCGTTGCCAAGCCGAGCGTGAGCGTCGCATGGCTCTGGAGGCACTAGTAGGGGGTAAACGCTTCTGACTTCTTCTTGACCTCATGCCTGCATTTGGATTTCTTGCCCCTAACATCGATCCCTCCGCTTCAGATGTCTCTGACAGGTACAACAACCTGAAGACGGCCTGGGAGAGCTTGGTGGAGGCCGCCAACCATGGTCACCCCCATGCGTTCCAAGTTGCCGTCACGGTGGTCCTGGAGCAACTGAAGAGGGAGCAGCCGAAGAAGTAAAGAAAAGATTGAATCATACTTTCGCTTCTTCCTCCACGCCTTCTGCTTCCCTCCTCCTTGAGTATCTGACCACTAGGGTGGTTAGATGTAAACCTGCAAGAAGCAGTTGTAATGTTTGTGCTAAGGGCAATGCATCTAGGCACTGGCCATTTCTT
Source organism: Cenchrus americanus (assembly GCA_947561735.1). NCBI lineage: Eukaryota > Viridiplantae > Streptophyta > Magnoliopsida > Poales > Poaceae > Cenchrus > Cenchrus americanus. The sequence goes on from OX387242.1 coordinate 200,407,454, forward strand.
CTGTTTATGGATTTTTTGTTCTGAAGGCGGCCTCATTCTTGAGCGCCGGCTATCTCTGTGTCAGATGTGTGTAATCATTGATCGATCTCAATGCTAGGATAATATCTCTTCAGATATCTTCCATTTATTGCAGCGGAAAATTCTTCTCCTAGCAAAGTTTTCAATATGTATGCATTACCAGGGACGCATCTGACCACACGGAAAGGCCCTTCCCAGTTAGGGGATCATTTGCTGAATTCACTGTATTTAGTTCCAATCGGCAATAGCGCTTTCCAAACTAGATCGCCTTCTGCAAATTGCCTTACTTTTATCTTCTTGTTGTAGTACTTGGCAACCCGCAGCTTGTTTTTCTCGATGTTTTCCAGGGCCCTGAGACGGATCATATGTAAATCCTCCAGCTCGTCCATCATTAGGCCACTGTAATCCTTGGAGCTCAAGTCCTTTTGCAGCACCACTCTCCTTGAATCTGATTGCATCTCCCAAGGCAAAATCGCGTGGTGCCCGTAAACCAACTCGTAAGGAGAGGTCTTTGTAGCTCCATGGGGGGCCATTCGGTAAGCCCACAGTGCTTCACTGAGAACCAAATGCCACCTTCTTGGTTTCTGATCGATCTTCTTTTGTATCAGCTTGATCATGATTTTGTTAGAAGCCTCCGCTTGACCATTAGCTTGGGCATAATAAGGAGAAGAGTTAAACAATTTGATCCCCATGCTTTCGGCAAACTCTCTGAATTCCAGTGACACGAATTGTGCCCCTTGATCGGTGGTAATTGTCTGAGGGATTCCAAATCGATAGATGATGTGCTCCTTGACGAATTCAATCATGTTTTCTGACGTCACCTTCTTCAGTGGGATCACCTCAACCCATTTGGTGAAATAATCCGTAGCCAAAAGCACGAACTTATGCCCCTTGCTAGATGGTGGATTAATTTGGCCAATCAAGTCTATACCCCAACCCCTGAATGGCCATGGCTTGATGATGGGATTCAATGCTGATGCAGGGACCCTTTGAATATTCCCAAACCTTTGGCAATCCTGACATCCCTTGTAATACTCAAAGCAGTCCTCTAATATCGTCGGCCAAAAGCATCCAAATTTGTCTAATAACCCACTTCATACGGTAGGCCGATTGATGTGCTCCGCATATCCCATCGTGCACTTCGCTCATCATGTTCTTGGCTTCTTCTGGACCCAGGCAGCGTAATAATACCCCATCTAATGATTTATAGAATAAATTATCATCCAGAAGAACGAACTTTATGGCCTTGTACCTGAGCTTCCTAGAGACCTTTCGGGATGGATCCTTCAAGTAATCCACGATCTCTTTCTTCCAATCATCTTCTGCAAGATCCGTCCCCAGTGCACACGCCTCTGCAGCAAACGCTTCTTGGCTCTCTTTGTAACCAGAGGCGCTTTGAGCCAGCCTGTTTTCTTCTTCGTTATGTTCCCTAGGGATGTCTTTCAGAGTCACCAACGGGAAGCTCTTCAAGATTTCCCTGCATTCTTCGTAGTAACCCCTCAGCGCTTCACTTTTGCACTCGTATTGGCCGTTTAATTGCTTGATCACCAGCTCTGAATCTCCATAAATTTCAACTGAAACGGCCCCCGCTTCTCTCAAGTATTGAAGCCCTCGAAGTAACGCCTCGTATTCAGCTTGATTATTTGTGACGAAAGAGGGTCGAATAGGGATGGCAAATTCAAACATCTCACCTCTAGGAGAAATCAGTAGGATCCCTACTCCCCCACCTTTACCACACGATGATCCATCAAAAAATAAAGCCCAAGGGGTAATCTCAAGCAGATCAATTGACGGATCATGATGTTCAGTTATAAATCGGCAATGATCTGTCCCTTGATGGCTTTTGCCGATTCGAACTTCAACTCGAACTCTGATAAAGCTAAAATCCACTTGCCAATCCTGCCGTTCAAAATTGGCATAGATAACATATGTTTTATCACATCAAACTTGGAATACACAGTGCATTTGGCATTCAACAGGTAGTGCCGAAACTTTGTACACGAGTAGTACACGCAAAGACACAGTTTCTCTACAGTAGAATACCCGGTTTCGGGATCAAGTAGTTTTCGGCTAAGATATGCTACTATCCGCTCCTTCCCTTCAAATTCTTGAATAAGGGCCGATCCAATGGTTTGGGTATCGGCCGCCACGTACAACTTGAAAGGCTTATCCAGTTGAGGAGGAACCAACACCGGTGGCTCCTTCATGTACTGCTTGATCTCATCAAAAGCCTTTTGTTGTTCGTCGCCCCATGTGAACTTCTGATCTTTCTTCAGCTTCAGCAATGGAGAGAATGGCAACACCTTCTGTGATAAATTTGAAATGAATCTTCTCACGAAGTTGATTTTGCCGAGCAGTGATTGCAACTCCTTGAGGTTAGTTGGAGGAGTAACTTCATCAATGGCCTTCATGCTCTTCTTGCCAACTTCAATTCCTCCTTCGTGGACCAAAAACCCCAAGAATTCTCCAGCTGATACCCCAAAAGCGCACTTGTTTGGGTTCATCTTCAAACCGTGTTTCCGGGTACACTCTAAGGTCTTCTTTACATCTTCCAAATGGGTGTCATGACTTAGGGACTTGATTACCACATCATCAATGTAGATCTCCACGATTTTGCCAATCAACTCATGAAAAATGTAATTCATGGCCCGCTGGTAAGTTGCACCGGCATTTTTTAATCCAAATGTCATGACGATCCACTCGAACAGGCCTATATGACCAGGACATCTAAAGGCCGTCTTTGAAATGTCTTCTATTGCCATGAAGATTTGATTGTATCCCGCATTGCCGTCCATGAAACTGATCACCTTGTGTCCAGCGGCGGCGTCAATCAACAAATCGGCAATAGGCATCGGATAACCATCCATCGGAGTAGCTCTGTTCAGGCCCCTAAAATCTATGCAAACCCTCATTTTTCCATTCTTCTTGTACACAGGGACGATGTTAGGAATCCACTCCGCATATCTGCATGGCCGAACGAAGTTTGCATCAAGTAATCTTTCAACTTCCTTCTTCACATCGGCCAATACCTCATCCTTGTAGATTTTCCGGGGTGGTTGCTTATATGGTTTGAAACCAGGCTTGATTGGCAACCGATGCTCGACGATGGAGCGATCCAATCCAGGCATCTCCGAATAATCCCAGGCGAAGCAATCCTTGTATTTTTTAAGAAGCTTAATTAAATTCCCCCTGAAATCTGGCTGCAAATTTGCACTGATGAACGTCGGCCTTGGCTTATCACCGCTTCCAATGTCAACCTCTTCTAATTTATCAGCCGACATGAATCCTCGCCCTAACTTGCCATCAGTGCCATCTACGGGGTTCTCCATTAAAAATCGCTATAAGAGCCGACTGCTTGAATCGGCTGTTGATCACTGCTGACAGGTTCAACAGGACCTTCTACCCAGTCTTTCCCTGAGAAACAATCAATGCCTTGGTATTCCCAGAAGGCTGGTTCCATGTTTGCCACGCTCACGGAGTCATCTGCTTGGACGACCTCAATCTCATCGTCCACCCACTGGATAAGCTGTTGATGCATGGTGGATGGGACGCAACGAGTTGGCATGAATCCGATCCCGCCCAAGTAGCGAGTCGTAGGCTCCTTTGCCTTCGATGACAAAGAAGGTAGTGAGCGGCGTCTTGGACCCGATCATCAAGTCCACATGAGCGCACCCCTTGGTGTCTGAAGGGTTCCGGCGAAATCATTCAAGATGATGCTTGTAGGCGTCGGATCGCTCGGGCCCATGCCAAGTTTCTCGAAGGTGGTGTACGGCATTACGTTGACCGCCGCTCCACCGTCGACAAACATCTTGGTCAATGGCTTGCCATTGACGTATCCTCTCAAGTACAGCGGCCTCATATGACGATTCTTGGCCGGCTTGTCGAAAATGGCCTGCTTGGCCAGCACCAGTTGTGCCATCATTCCTCCGGTCTGCTCATCATCGAAGGAAGCTTCCTCTTGCATAACCTGGTTAGCAGTAGCCATGAACTCGTTCGGCAGAAAGTATACCATGCATGTTGGAGCCGAACGCTTCGATCCTTCCGGTTGGTCTTTGGGGCGCCACACCCCGCTTCGTCCGGATCCCGGCACTCGCTTCGGTTCACGGTTCCTCAAGCGCTGGACCCGTCTTTTCTGACTCTTGCGTAGGCCGGGCGGGCACCACTGCCCCTTCTGCCAGATGTAGTCGTCCTCGTCCTCTTCTTGATCAGCCCACCTGAGATCGGCTTGACGCTTCTGGGGTGATCGATGACTTCAATTTTTTGGCGCCGATCCCCATTAGGGTGGATCCTTCCAATTCTCTCGTGGACGGATCGGCGATTGGCACTTTCTCGCCCGTACTCAAAATACCTGTCACTGCATTCAGGACAGTTCTTCAACGTGGGCAGCTTTAAACCCTCATTCCAGCAATGCCTGAAGAAGGCACATCCCCAGTGTGCGCGCTCCTGCTCGCGCGTGTATTGCTCCTGGTCTCTCCTGCGCGCTTCTTCCTCAGCTCTGCGCCTCTCCTCCTCAGCTCTGCGCTTCTGGTAGCGTTCTTTCTCCATCTGGCGTTGCCACTTGTTGAGGAGGATGCGCGAGGTCACCCTGGGCTTGGCTCTGGATGACTCCCCAATTTCGATGTGACTTCTAAGAATGCGGGGGGCTTCACCTTGCACCTGTTCCAGAGTCACTTGGCGCTCTGGGTCCACTGCTCCATGTTGTCTAGACCTGGCTGAGGTCAAGACCTTGACTTTTCCCTTCTCCTCGGCTGTTATCATGTTAACAGAAAAGCCCACCATGTTCTGAGGGAAGGGGTGGCCATCCAACTTCATTTTGTTGTCGAACTTAAGGTGACGCTCCTGGATGGCCTTCTGGATCCTTATCCTGAAGACCCTGCAATCATTGATGGAGTGTGAATCCTTGTCGTGGAAGCCACAGTAACGTTTTGCTTTAACTCCATCGGGACGAAGCATGGAATGCCCCTCAGGCAGCTTGATTCGGCCTTCCTTCACTAAGAGCTCGAACAATTTGTCAGCCTTCGTGATATCAAAATCATAAGTACCCTTGGTCTGCTTGACCCAGCGCTGATTCATTGTCAAAGGCTCCTTCCCCCACATGATCTCTGCTGCGGCTACATCCAATTCATCATCAGAGTCCTCGAACAGATCAGCCTTGTCCAAGAACTGGTTGTAGACGTCAGCGACGTCATGCTGCTTGCCAAATTTGGCATCCTTCTTAAAGCCATACGCCTGATTGCTCATCAGTGATAGCTTCTGTGATAGCTGGCCCAGATTCTCAAACTCCATCCCGAACAACTTTTCACGCACGGCTGGCAACATCCCGGCGACGGCCATATCAGCCAACTGGTCGTCTGGCAAGTTAAGCGAGAAGCACATGCCTTTAACCTCCCTGAATCTTCTAAGAAATTCTAGCGGCGTCTCGCTGTGCCTCTGCTTCAGGGTGGCAAGGTCGAACAACTTCTTCTCCGAGCTGCCACTGAAATAATGAGCGTGGAATTTCCGCTCCAAGTCCTTCCATCTGGCAACTGATTCAGGGGGTAGGGACGAGAACCACTGGAACGCTGGACCTGTTAGTGATGCGGGGAAGTAGCGGACCCTGAATGTCTCCTTAGCTGAGCACTCCCCGAGTTGCATGAGGTAACGAGCGACGTGCTCGACCGTGCTCGTGTCGTCTTGCCCCGAAAATTTTGTGAACTCTGTTGGCGGCTTCACCCTTGGCGGCAAGAGCACATTGTAGTACCATTCTGGGAACGGCGGCTTATAGGCGGGTCCTTGCATTTTTGGCTTGAGGCCGAACTGATTTTGCATCAATTCGGCCATTTTCCGTGCCAGGGCGTCGTCCTCTTGTGCGCCCGCACCGGCGGCGCGTATCCCGGATGCGGGAAGGCGTCAAATGCTCCGTAGTTTCCCACCTCATGATAGCCTCCGCCGTACAAGTTCCTCTGCAGCCAGTTGGTCGCTGGAGCAATCCTGTGGCCGGAAGCAAGTGGGGCTCCAGGCGAGCCGAACGCTAGATCTCCATACGTAGGCTGGTACGGATTCGGTTGTTGCACCGGCTGACCCGTGCTGCTCTGTGGTGGTGGCTGAATGGGCTGCCCTCCTGAAGCTTGTAATGGGGGGCCGAACCGGGCCGACCCCCGGTGCCCTGCGGAGGAGGCTGGAACGCTTGACTTCCGGAGCTCTGAGGAGGAGGCTGCTGTGGCTGGCTCCGTAACGGCGGTTGAGAGCTTGACTCGCCCGGCTCACGGTGCCCCCCTGGATGGGTGCCTTGCTGAACGCTTGTTCCATGCCCGGGCCAAAGACGGCCACCATCATCTGCTGAAGCGCACCGAGGAAAGCTTTGTTGTGCTTGCTAAGCATGTAGTCTGCAGATTCTTGGAATACTCGCATGCACTCCTCTTTCTCCTGCTGAGCTGTGGTATCGCTCTCCCCTGGTAGCAACACCCTGGGCATCTCGTTCTTCAAATACGGGACGCCGCTTCTATTTTTCTTGAATGACAGCAGACATTTCTGCTGAAACTGGTCCATGACATCCTGGAGTTGCTGCCGCTGCTCGGGAGAGAGGTTGACATCCATGAGGTCTCCGATTTCGGGCATCTTGAATCTATTCGGTACGTTGTCCCACTGGGCGTGCCAAAAAGTGTGTTGACGCAAAACGTGCACCCGGCGCCAAACACACAGCAAGCCGAACAAAGCTGGCTTCACACGCGCAAAGAGTAACAAGACGTGCCAGTCAATTTTTCCTGAAAATTAACAAAAGACAAAGCAGTTAGATACCAAAACTTGGAACTTGCCGGGTGGTACCAGACAGTTCCATATTTACGGCTGAGAAGCCAGATGGGGTGACACATAGCTATAGAAAGCTATTTGCCAATGAACTACAACCATTCGGGAACTCGCAAAAGAGAAAATGTAATACTGCCGAATGGATGACATAAGCATGACAGCGATCGGTCTTTGTTTAAACAAGGATGCACATGCACGAGGCCATGACCGATCCTCATGAAGATTAGCATTAAATAAATGAATAAAGTAAAGCACGGACATGATCATGTGTTAAACAAGCATGCATAGATCCAAAGCACTAGTCTACCGCATGTCTAGGTACTTTAAAACCCGTCGGGTACGATGTCAAGCAAATCTATCCACCGCATGATACAACTTGCATGAAAACCGTACCACTTTCCACAAATAGATCTATCCACCGCATGATACAATCCAAATATGGAAAGCTAAAAGCATACATCATTTAAAGCATGAATAACGCACGTGTTCTACTCGTGAAGAAACATAACCGAATACGGTACAACAATACCGATTCGGGGTCCATGAAGAAGGAACAAACATTACCAAATGAATAAATCTATCGATTGATTTGAAAATCTAATCCACCGATGACTAGTTCCAAAGCAACCCAAAAACCTGCATCTACCGCATGATACTCAGTTCTTTCAAGATTTATACCAGCATTAGTAAGCTTGAACCCGCAACACGTAACAACCTAGATCGATTCGGTTTCGGCTATCGGAAAGCACAAGATCCACGTGTTCAAGCATAAAATCTACTCGAACAAGGATCATAAAAGAGGTAAACCGATCCAAACCCATCTAGATTGGGCAAAAGTGTGTTACATGAATTTAAACATAAAGTAAAACTCAAAGTAACACGGGGTAACTTAATGAATCTATTAGATCTTGCCAAAATCTAATAGAGCCGATAATTAGCTTCAAGCCAGATCTTAGCCTACCGCATGGCTCATGATCTAACAAGAAACCCTCTTGAACTAGGCTTGAATCTACCGCATGACACGAAGCATGGTAACAAGACTACTTGCATCAAATCTAAATCCACCGCATGATACTAGACATGATACAAGGTTGCCGGTACTCACGGAGGTCGACGGATCGATGAACCCTCTCGAAGAACTCGACGACGCGACAAAGGACTCTAGGGTTTGGCGTAAGGCCGGTGTGTATTGAAGATTGATTGTCCTTTGTTACATACATTCAGGGGTCATATTTATACCCTGTCAAGTACAACTTCGAATGGATTCGTTGCCTAACTTATCTCTAAGCTTGATCGCCTATCCATCCATTCGCTCTCCCTGATTGAGCCACGTCACCGTCCAATCCCGCAAAATCAGCTCTACTGTTCCTTTGCCGAACTGGAGCAGATAGCCGACCGCAGATCTCTTTGCCGAATATCTCTGAAAATATCCTTCCTTCCACCAGACAGACTCTTTATCGAACCGGACCCACAAGTCAGACTCCTTACCAAATTTTGGTGTTAACAGATGCGACACGAGGCACGAGAGGGTCGGGTTGTGTCGGCACGGCCAACCCAAGTCCCAGCTCTACTGATGACGAACCAGACGGACACTAGTTAGATATTTATTTTATCAAATTTGTTATACAAATAGATCTTAAATTGTGATGCACTAGTCTAAATCATGCATTTTAAGCACTTCTAACATTATATGAACTATCATTTTTGTGGTTACCACAATTATATGATCTACACTGAAACTGAGTGGTATAAGTGTTTACTGAGTGACCCTGGTCGTCAAAATCCTCTAGCTCCACCACTGGTCACCACTGGTTGGGAAGCCTATATTTTTGTGGTTCCGGTCCTCTCTCTTCTTGGCGCAAACGGCCCTTTGTGCATCCTATATGCGGTTCATTGCTGGAGTCAGTCTAATGGGACTTATTAACTAGAGTTTCCTAGCGTTTGGTACACGTGCTGAAACGTGAACACAACAGGGATATTATAACTTGTTTTTGGTGCCATATGTAAGTAGTGTATTAGAAGACTGTGGATGCATTTCTTGAAGTGTTTATGAAACCATTTTGTATAACCAGTTGGCCGTGAATCCGTGATGCACATATGTAAAGACTTGCTCTTGTTACCTGGACATATTGCAGCCTTTACATCATGAGTTCGACAAAGTAAAATCAGCATCGTATCTAAGTATGTGTATATATTACCCTTGTTATGTATTTCAAAGCTTTCGAGACAAAAATTATGGCTGCGTGGCGTGGGCACAGTGAGCAGGTTGCCTGCCTGATCTGTGCGAGCTCCTCAAGGATTGGTAACGACTCAGGAGCAGCAGCGGCTGGATAGGCAACTAAATTAAGGCGGGTCGTACTCCATTTGCATACCATCGAGATTCTTTGGTTTCTGTTTTCTCACCCTTGTCATCCTCTACATTCTATACTTCATACCAACTACTCCGGTTTGGGACTCACACGTCATTGACTTCTTCTTTTTTTCTCTCCCTCCCACCTCCCACCCTGACGCCATCCATTCCAACATCTCTCGCCTACTTCGCACCCTCCCCTGTTTGCGCCAGCGTTGGCACCTTCCCCGCGCAAGACCCCGGTGCTGGGAGCGAGCGGCGGAGGCGGGTCCGCGGTGGCGCTCCTCCTCCCCGGCCTCTCCCTTTCCTTTGCCGCCCCAGCCTCTCCTCCCCTATCTCGCTCCCTCTGTCCCTGAGTCGTTCGCTGCCCCGCCCTCGTTCCCTCCGGCTCGCCTGGCCGACCATCTGGCACTCCTCGATGGTGGCACGCCTTCCTCCTCTCTAAGCGTGGCTAGCGGCGGCGTTCGACACGGAGTAGAGGAGCTGTGGCGCTCGGCTCCCCTGCTCGGCCTCCTCGGTAAGCACCACGTGGTGGCCCTATCCCTCTCATCCACGAGGCGACGACGTCCATGGAGGAGCTCTCCGCGGCTCCATCCCCAAGCTCGGGAGCTCCGACGACGAAGAAGGATGCGATGTGGGGCATGCTCTGTCCTGCTCGAGTGGTGTGGGTCCGTCGGAGATCTCGCGGCGGCGACAACTTCTGTTTCTCTCTGTGGCACGGCGAGATCTGCTCGGCGGCGAGGCAAGGCTGGCGGCAAAAGCCCTGTTCGTTTGGCTTATCAGCCACTAGCCAGCAGTACTTTTCTCTCACAACAAACCAACCACCAGCAATCAGCCAGCAGTACTTTTCTCTCAGAACAAATCAGCACCAACCATCAGTCACCAGCCAAATGAACAGGCTGAAAGAAGCCTGGTGACACCTCTGTGACTCACATGGCTCGCGCGCCGGTGGTCGAGCTACCTACGCGCCTCGACTCTTCATGTCCTCCTGCCTTGGCTCCTCCATCGAGGCCCGATCTGCGCGATTAGAGGCGGAGCTTGGAGGGGGCCTCCCTCCCGCGGTGGAGACGACGACGATAGGGATCTCGACACATGGCGAGCTGGACGGCGACGGTGGAGATCTGGCTTCTTCCTCTCTCGAGCTCAGGTCGGGTCGGTGACTTGTGCCTCTCTCTACAGCGGAGGTCTCGAGCTCGGGTCGACGACTTCTACCTCTCTCTGGCAGCGTCAGCGGCTTTGTGCCTCTTTCTCTACGACGGAGGTCTCGAGGTGTCTGTCGTAGAGGCGGCGCAACCCAGGTGCGATGATGCGCAGCAGCAACGGCAACACGAGGTGAGACTGCTGCGGGCCCTAGCGCACGCCGTGTCAAACTGATCCAATAGCCTCTTTATTTTTGGGTTATTTGGTTCCAAGCCATTACAATTTTACAAAGTTGGAGAAACACCATTACTATTCGTGTTATTGGAAATTTGCCACTGCAATTCTCTACTTCTCACATCTTTGCCCTTTTCTACGTCCGACGCGCACTAGGGCCACTTGCAGGCTCCGTATTTGTGTATAGGGACCAAATTGCCCTCCGGCCTCCGTCCAAGCCGGGTGTTGGCTGCTTCCTCTACTCCTTTGTCGCCCCGCTCTCCCTGCGCACAGCCACCGCCGGGGTGCCTACAACAGCTGTTGCTGCTCCCACCGCCGCCGCCGTCATTGCTGGCCTCAGTGGCCTGCGCATGCTCAACACGTCTTCTCACCACGCCCAGGGCAGCCACTGGCCGGTTTAGATGGAGACAACGCCGTGCACCTGGGACGGCCCGGTTGTGCTGCTCCTTCGACCGAGCACGCCACAACTGTCCCGCTCGAGCTCCCGCGCCGGAGCCTCCCACACCGTCAGCCGCGTCATACGTGAGGCGTCCTCCTGCTCCGCCGTCAAGTCCACCATCGAGCAGTCACTCTGCTCGCCCTCGCCGGCGGTGACCTCCGCCATCGTGGCCGTATCCGCCCCGACGCTCACCGCCTTAACAAAATTGTCCGTCACGACGCCGAGCGAGGGTGACTCCTCCGAAAACCCCTGCACAACATCGACTCATAGAACATAGATGGAGACCGCTCGATTCAGATTTCAGTGGCATATGCTATCGTCTGCGGATTTCTGGTCGTCGCTGCAGCCGCTGATGGAGATTGCCTGGCCGCAGTTGGGGAAAGTGGAACACCGGCGAATCGCTGCTGTCAGAGCCGTCCACGAGCCATCGCATCGCCCGCAGTAGGTTCTCCCTCGTTGACACCCTGCTCGGGTCCCTCTCATCCTCTGACACACAAACCATGGCAGCAACTGATTAGTTCCATTCTCGAACCTTCGTATAATTAAATTGAGTCTGCAAAGGAACAGTACGGAGCACTGGTCAGCTCCAGGACGCAGTCGTCGGGGAACCCAAACTTGCCGCACAGGTTGTGGTGCATCTCCTTGACATCGTTCATCGTGCCCTTGAGCTCGTGCGCAGTGCCCCTGTAGTTGACACTGACGAGGAGCGTCCTCAGGGGAGGGCCCGAGGAGGCATGGGCGGGGAGCTCGAGGAGTAGGGGCCGGCCGGCGGAGGACCTGAGCTCCGGCTGCTCCGACGCTCCGCGCGCTGCTGAAGGTCGTCTCGTCGTCGGGATTTGCCCCGTCTCGTCGCCGAGATTCGCCTCCCATGGATGGAGGCGGAGCGCGAGTCCTGCCGCCCCCGGGAGTAGTGGAGGGGAAGGAGCCCAGCGCCTGTTCGTTTGGCTGGTGGCTGATGGGCGGCCTTTGGTTTGTTACGGAGAAAATCTTGTTGGGCAGTTCTTTGGTGGGCGATTTGTTGTGAGAGAACGATCTTCTGGCCACGCACGGTGGTGATAAGCCCGACAAACAGCCGCCGGTCGGTGAGGGAGGTCGGGGAGCACCGCCGGCCGGAGATGAGGTGGCCGCTGCGCGTGGGGAGAGCGGGGGCGGCGAAGGAGCAGAGAAAAGGGCCGACACCGGCTTGGACGGAGGGTAATTTGGTCCCTATACGCAAATACGAAGTCTGCAAGTGGGCCCTAGTTCACGTCAGATGTAGAAAATGGCAAAGATGCGGGAAGTGAAGAATTGTAGTGGCAAATTTCAAATAAGACGAATAGTAATGGCGTTTCTCCAACTCTGCAAAATTGTAATGGCTTAGGACCGGATCAACCTTTATTTTTTTCATCCCGCGCTCGCTTTCTTTGCTAGTCTACTCCCTCGCCATCCTCTCGCCCCCCGCCCCCCTTGGCCCCGCACGGTCCCACGCTCTCACCCTCTGTGCAGGTGGAGGTGGGAGGCGCACAGCACTGGTCATCACCGGCGAGCCGTAAAATCAAGCGCAGTAGTAAAAATCATTTCCATCCATCACAGGCAAAATCAATTTCACCTCTCACATCCTACTCTCACGGTCAAGCACAGCAGTAAAAATTTAAAAATGAGCAAGGCAGTCACGGCGGTGCATGCTCGTCCCCGTGCGAGAGGGAGTTCATACTAATCCCTCACTACCATAAAAAAGTGCAATCCTAACTTTTGAAAAAAAATCTCATAAAGAATGCAATTTTAGGAAATAGATCTAATTACTCTTCTAATTAAGTGATCAAATCTGATTTGCATGGCAAAATTTACTGTGTTTGGCAAACAAATGAGGGTATTAGAGTCTTTTCATTACTCCACTAATATATCTTAAAAAACTAAAATTGCACTCTTTCATGAGACGAAGGGGTATACGTCTGCACAGGGCCCGCAATTTTCAGCGGCCCAAAAAATTTCTACACAGTATGTAATAACTCGGCACGCAGAAAAAAGGTCAATCTTGGCCCATCTCGCGCACATGCAACAGTTAGCTTTCTGTGTTGTCTCCCGTCAACAACTCAGCATCCAACGGTTGGTTTTATTTTTCTAATCCATCACGTTATGAGACGGACCGTGCTGGCAGTCGTAGGTGGTCTGGCGCGGACTCAGATTCAGTGACATTGCTCGGTGCCATTCTCGGTGCCATTGAGTCACTGACGTGTGGGCCCACACGTCAGTGACTCAATGGCACCGAGAATGGCACTGAACAATGTCACTGAATCTCAGTCCGTTTGGCGCACGTAGGATCTAGGATACCGACCAGAGGGGGTGAATCAGCGGTTTAAAAAATAAAACCACAACACTAGAATAATTTAATTAGAACCACAAGGAGGATTAAATTTCTAACTACTCTATTCCTATGCTGGGGTTTACAACCAAAGGTGACAAGATATAATTCAATCTCTAGAAAGTAAATGCTCAAAGTAAGGTACTTGAACCGAAATTGAGCAAAGAGATAACCAAGGAAATTGAGTAAAGAGATAACCAAGCACAAGAGACGAATTTTATCCTGTGGTATCAATGACTTGCCGGTCACCCCTAGTCCACGTTGAGGTGGATTCAATGTTCAACTGCTCCTCTATCAATGCACCGCTTGATCTTGATCCGGTTAGAAAAAAAACCATTCCACACCTCGATTACACCAGAGTTGCTCTTCACTACTCCGGTGAGATGAGCACAAGACCTCTCACACCAATCTTCCAAGGCAACTTCACAATCTTCTTGAAGTGCTCAATGGAATCACGGGCTCCAAGCCGTCTAGGAGGCGGCAACCTCCAAGAGTAAAAAATCAACTGTGAGATATGGGTACCCCTGGGTCCCCACCGACCAGGCTCACGGCCGTCCCTGACAAGTGGGTCCGGCCTACCACAAGACTCGCCGACCTGTCAGTAGGGCCGTCCGACCAGACATGTGGGCCCGGAGATGAGAAGACAGCTTGGCGTACAAGACAAGGCAATCCAGACGGATTAAGGCAACTCGGATAAGCTTTCCATGATGTAAACATACTAAAGATAAGTTTCACTATTGTAACCGACCTGGACTCTGGTCCAGCGTCCTTGTCCGTCGCCCAATATAAGGCGGGCAAGGGCGTCCTCCCGGGGACAGGTCGCCATGTAATCTCGCCACGCCAGTAATATAAACCGAAGAACTGGACGTAGGGTTTTACTCTCCGGAGGCCCGAACCAGTATAAAATCGTCTTGTCCTTGTGTCTCGTCGTAATTTAACAACTAAACCACAGGGATTAACACCCCCGTGGGCTGTCCAGATCTCACCATGTGACAGTTGGGCGCGCCAGGTAGGGGTAGATCGCGAGCTCTTCGTGTAGCGCCATGGCAGTTCGCTCCGGTGATCATCTTCGGCGACGACACGAAGGATATCTCCGTAGCGACCTGCTCGCAGCTCACCTCCGATCTAATCACGAGGTCGACGTCTTCGTTTTATGGACGGCGCGCTAAATATTTTTTTTCGCATCCACCCAAGAAGATCGGTGATGCAACATGCGTCCGCGCATCGGCTCAACCCATCGAAGATGCGTGACTCCAAGTCCGTCACGAAAAAAGCAGTCCATCTACAAGATGGATACGTATGCAGGAAAGCTTTTGTTATTTTATTATTCTTTCTTTGCTTCTTTCGATCCGATCTTAACCGACAATGATTATTCTAATCTATTATTTTCTTACAAGATGCATGCATGGACTGCCATGCGGCCAAATACCAAGCAACGGCGACGCATGGTGAGGGACGTAGCCAGGGCATGACCTGTACATTCGGACACGACATCAGCGATAGCGCGCTAACCGCTCCGACCTCGACTACACACGAGCTAAGTGCTATTTTCAATTTAATATTTTTACAGCTTTATGTTTCGTCAATTGTCTCGGATTCTTTTTGTTTCTGTGACCTTCACAGACCTGCTCTATATGTTTCTGTCCCTCCCTTTCGATATGCTCGGGGGCTTGGCCATGCGAACGCGTAGGTCGCCAGACCCGAGGGATCCAATTTTTATCTTGTGCTATGTTCCCCTCCCACTCGACATGCTCGGGGGCTTGGCCTTACCAATCTAAGGGTCGCCAGACCTGTGGGGTCCTGCTTCTCCTTTGTGTGTTCTTTATTTAACTTCTTGACTCTCGTTATGGGTATTCGATGTTGTGTGGTTGCAAAACCTGGGTCCTAGGCCCCTCCCCGTGCGTCGAGGGGTGAAACACTTTGCAGCTTCAGAGCTTTCGAGTCCGAATAATGTATGTCTGGCATGATAAGTGGAATACGTACCTTTTCAAACAAAAACATAGCACAATAATGTTCAGCTCCGGCTAGCATTACACATCAACATGAACATATCATAGCTCAGACTAGATCTTTATCATATTTATATTCGACAGATTGATACACCGACCTGGTGTTTATTTTATTTTACAGGACCAGCTCTTTGCTCCGGCATCACTGGCGTTTGGTCGATAGACCTCCCTGCCGCTCTGTTTTCCTCATCAGGTCGATAGACCTTCCTCCGACTTCGTTGTCGTCTTCGTCAGGTCGCTAGACCTCCCTCTGGTTCCGTCATCTTCGGCGGAGCTCCCTGCGTCTTCGTCATCGGCATCACCTTTGGCAAACTTACCTTGGGTGGCTCCGTCGTCGTCAGATTGAGGCCGCGGATCTCCCTATGGCTCTATCGTCGTTGGCTTTAGGTCGTTAGACCTCCCGGTGTCTGCGTCGTCTTCGACAAGTCGCTAGACCTCTTTGCAGCTTTGGCATCATCTTCAGTGGATTTCCCGGTGTCTCCGTCGTCATCCTTGTCAGGTCTAGACCTTCCTCCGGCTCTATCGTCTTCGTCAGGTCGCTAGACCTTCCCTACGACTCCGTCGTCACCCTCGTCAAGTCGTCGTCGTCCTCGTCAGATCGCTAGACCTTCCTCCGGCTCCGTCGTCGTCTTCGTTAGGTCGCTAGAGCCCCCTCCGGCTCCATCATCGTCTTCGTTAGGTCGCTAGACCTCCCTGTGGCTTCGTCGTCGCCGGCTTTAGCTCGTTAGACCTCTCAGTGTTTCCATTGTCGTCGGCGTCAGGTCGCTAGACCCTCCTCCGGCTCCATCGTCGTCGTCATCAGGTCGCTAGACCCTCCTCCGGCTCCGTCGTCGTCATCGTCAGGTCGCTAGACCCTCCTCCGGCTCTGTCGTCCTCATCGTCAGGTCACTAGACCCTCCTCCGGCTCCGTCGTCGTCCTCATCAGTTCGCTAGACCTCTTTGTGGCTCCGTCGTCGCCTTCGCCAGCTTGGAAGACCTCCCCAGGATCTTAAGTCGGGAATGAAGGCCCCCTGTGGGGTGTGCGCCTAATGGCCCTGCCAAGTATCTCCGGGTGCTTGGGCGCTTTTTGATTTGAGACCTTCTTAAGGTCGGCATGCCTCGAGTGGCTCTGCCAGACTCTTGCAGCTATGCAGGATATCTGGGTGTCTCTACACTCCATACATTCATCGTTGACAACCTCTTCATGCGACACACCTTTCAAGATCATGTTGGATACTAGACATCATCGACATGAGGCCTCTTTGAGGTCGGCACGCCTACAAGGCCTCCTTGAGGTCGGCCCTGCCAGACTCCTTGCAGCTATGGTAGGAGATCTGGGTGTCTTTACACTACGTTTGATCATGACCATGACTCAGTTTTTCTTTACTTTTTTGAGCATCAAACCAGCCATGCTGCCCGCTTCAATGCTCGGGGACTACTCTACGAGTGCGTCTTCGACGCCCTCTTGTTTTCTTCGTCGTACCGACCTGTTGGGAAACCCATTTCTCATCACGTCACTACTCGACCTACTTTTTCTTCTCTTCTTCCTTTTTGGATCATCGTACCGGCCATCCTGCCCGTCACGATGCTCAGAAACTACTCTATGAGTGCATCCTTGATGCCCTCTGAAATTTTTCATCGTCGTTTCGATCTATTGGAAGCCCGCTTCCTATAGGTCGTCACTCGACCTCTCTACGTTTGACAAGACTACAAACAGGTCGGCTGCTACGCTGACTTGTTCTTTTTTCTTTTGGACTGACGTGCATGCTATTCGACCTATCGATAGCTCTACGACTTCGTCATGACCTTTCTAAGGTCGCTGCGCCTACACCTCGCTCGGGGGCTTGTGAGACATGGGTACCTCTGGGTCCCCACCGACCAGGCTCACGGCCGTCCCCAACAAGTGGATCCGACCTACCAGAAGACTCTCCGACCTGTCAGTGGGCCTGTCTGACCTGACATGTGGGCCCGGAGATGAGAAGACATCTTGGTGTACAAGACAAGGCAGTCCAGACGGATTAAGGCAGCTCAGATAAGCTCTCCATGATGTAAACATACTAGAGATAGGTTTCCCTATTGTAACCGACCTGGATTCCGGTCCACCGACCTTGTCTGTCGCCCAATATAAGGGGGCAAGGGCGTCCTCCCGGGGACAGGTCGCCATGTAATCTCGCCAGGCCAGCAATATAAACCGAAGAACTAGACGTAGGGTTTTACTCTCAAGAGGCCCAAACCAGTATAAAATCGTCTTGTCCTTGTGTCTCGTCGTAATTTTCGTGTGCTACACTAGCATAACCATCGCGTTCTTAGCTCCCAATCTCCCCGCTGAACAACTAAACCACAGGGATTAACACCCCTGTGGGCTGTCTAGATCTCATCATCTGACATCAACCCGCTCGCTTGATGTTTCCCTAGTGCCACAAAGATCAACACCTTGATGCTATGCACTAGATTCTCTCAATCTCACAAAGAATGTAACCTCAAAGCAAAGTGAGTGAGAGAGGAGAGGGAGAGCTCAAGAATGTCAAATGAACCTTTCAAAGTGCCAAGGGACCCTCTCCCAACCCGGGCATGGAGTATAAATACCCCTTCCCGTAACTAGCCGTTATGTCAAAAACGCGTATCTCGCGGACTGTCCGCGATGACCTCACAAACTGTCCGCGTTTGAATTGCAACAGTAAAAACGTGAAGTCAACGGTTGTCAGAGTTTCCCGTTGGGCCGGACGGACTGTCCGTCAGGGCCCCGCGGACCGTCCGCTGGTAGGCCGCGGACCGTCCGCCCGGTCCACCTATGTTGCGCACCTTTATGTTTGATTCGAGGTTAATTTCAGATATTCAATAAACCTCAAGAGCCCGCGCAACCGTCCGCCCCAAGGGCCCGGACTGTCCGCCCCATAGCAGAAAACTGACTTTTCTCAAGATTTTCAACGAAACCTCTTTCACTTTTGAAAATGCCACTCATCTAAATGCAATGCGTGCAAAATATGATCCAATTGGCACTATAGAGATGTCAAGCCAACCAAGTTGATCCCTCTTGATAGTACGACTATCTATCATATTAACCCGGTCATTTTGCATTCACTAATCACCTCATGACGGGCAGAGGAAAATCCCTATACTTCACCTTTGCCTTGAGCTTCCCATGGTCGAAGATATCCGTGCTACTAACAACATTGCCATGAAGCTCAATTCAACTCTAGGACTAACCTGCACTCGTATTCTCAATGAAATTGTTAGTCCACTAAGATTGTCATTAATTACCAAAACACGAATTAGGGGCCTACATGCCTTCAGCGCACGATCTGGTCACTCTGTCATCTCGACGATCATGACAACACTTAGTCAATTGTCACACTGCCAGCAGGAGCCCTCCATGTAGGTTATCTACCAATGTTTTGAATATTTTGTTTCAAGAAGCACGTCACGGATGGAGTTGTTCAAGTAGAAATTATGCAACAAAGATTAAATAAATATGATTACTGATACATTCAATTCTTTGATACAATATATCATATATATTATTTATTGCTCTATTTGGTTGGTCCCTCTGAATTTTGTAAGGGCCTCAGTTTACGCCAGCACGGGCCTGTTGCGGCCGCCCGGCCGCCAGGCAGGCCGTGACGCAACGAGCGAGCCAAGTACAGATGTGCAAGCTATGGAACAACGGGTGGGGTGGGTGAGGCGGCAAGCAGGCTACGTGTGTTTGTGCGGTCGTATCCGCCGGAGTTGCAAGCTGCATAGGTCGTGCCACCGCCGCATGCGCCGACGTGCGAATCTGCGAGGTGCGCGGGCCGCACACGACCAAGCCGCCGCATTCGCTGTCGTGAAGGGATGCGAGGAGTCGGATGGTGTGCGGCAGTGGTGGGTTGAACGGCGCTGAGAAAGAGAGGGAGGAGCGACAGGCGCAAAGGAGACCGGTGCTCGTCGTGGAGCGACGGGAAGCAGAGGTGAGGAGCAGTGGCGGACCCAGGAAATTTAACAAGCCCGGGCATACGCGACTGCCGGTCTGTCGTTCCCCTTCTCCCGTGCCCTTTCCTCCCGTGGAAGTGTACTTGGCCTTAAGGGCCCATAGACGACGAGCCCGGGCACCGGCCCAGGCTAGCTGGGCCGTAGGTCCGCCAGTGGTGAGGAGAAAGAAGAGTATTATATGTGGAGACTAGTGATAGTGTAGTGTATAGAGAGTTCAATTTTAGATAATCAGTTGGTTTGTCTCTCAGTTTAAGAAGTTTTTTATTTTTTTGACTAATTTTTTATTCTCAAATTTAGCTAAGATTTATGCTAAGATTTATGCTAGTCTTCCGGAGATGCTGCACTTAAGCATCTCCAAGGGACTCTCTATATTCTTTCTAAATGGTAGAAATAGAGATTTTAGTGAAAAAAATGCTTCCAACAACTTATGTAAATGGTCATCCAAATATAGTCGTCTCCTATTCTGATTTTTCGCTAGTCAAATATAGAAGACGAGAATAATTCTCTAGAGTGCGCATTAGAAATATAAGAAATAGAAAAGCTGCTGGAAATGATATTTATGCAAATGACTCTTTAAATAATGATGTAGAGATCACAGCTATTTAGTCGGCACTTTGACTTGGTGTTTCTCTGTTCTCGTGAAGCACCGCATCTAGGTACTCAAAGTTCTCTCTCTCCTCTAGCTACTGTCTTCTTTCTTTTTATTTTTCTTTTTCATGATTCTGATTTGCTTTGCGTGTCGTCCTTGGTATGTTCATTGAGAATTGGTGCCAGCATATATATACTAGCACCAATTAAGTACTCAAGTACGTCAATTGGTGATGCCAACAAAAATTTAAAGAACATAGTTTAATGTTTCTCAAATATCGTTTATACCAGCAAGTTTTGGAGAAATGCACGTACAACACCTTCATTCATACCATATATAGGGTTCGTTTGGCACAGCTCAGCTTCACCTGTAGAGCTGTTTTTTAGAAAACAACTCCATGAGCAACTTCATGAGCGGGGGAGAGAGCCATGTTTTGGCAGCTTCACCATGTGCTTAACTCTGTGAGAGTGAGCTTTCAGAGAAGCTGACCAGAGAGTTGGGCAGAGAGTTAGCTGTTTGGCTATTGAAGTTGTGAAGCTGCTCATGAAGCTGTACCAAACGGGCCCATATACCTGCCTCCTCCAGTCGAGCTGTGTACAGCAAGTATGTGTAAGGTGTGCATACCTTTACACACTCGTAGATTTTCCATAATTGCTTCTGATAATGGCATGTGTTCATACCTCCAGAATTTTCTCCTGCTTTATTTGCCCATATATGTGCGCATCTAGTAGCTGCTCTGTACTAGTCTACAGTCGATACAACAAGATCACGTCGTATTGTCCGGAAAATAGTTGGTGCGTATGCATATATCTGCACGCGTACGTACGTCATGAGTCATGACGTGAACAAAACATCCACCGGCCGGCCGGCCGCGGATCTCCCGTGCGGGGGCCGCGCGCCCGCCATCAGAATTCACACTACATTTACGCGAACTTGACTCGATGGTGCACGGCTACGTACGTGGCCACAACTTCTCTTGCGTTTTTTTGGCTGCCTAGCTAGACTAAGACTCCACCACACAGTAACTTGGCTGACCAGCGCGGCGCGCGTGGTGACCGGCCGGTCGACCTGGGCGGCCATGGGCATATCGCACGTCTCTATTCAGGATATTTTCACTACAGTTTTGACGCTTCTTCTTACTCAAACTAACTAGACATGGTTTAGACGGGGTATTGAGAAGTAGTGAAAATGCAAAGAAGTTTCCTTCATCGATATATGGACAAAGTATGTGACTCTTCTCTACACAGCTGGACCGAACGAAACCAACAGATGTTCAGACCGGTCAGCCTGAAATTGTTACCGGCTCACCGCAAGTGTGACTCTTCTCTACACAGCTCTAACGGTTGCCGGCTTCATCATGTATATATATATATTGACGCCAGAGGCCTCCCTCCTCACGTACTCTACTGGAACATCGACGCAGCAGCTAGCAACCTAGCCTGCGTTTTGATCGATCAGGGCATGGCCATGGATCGTCAGCAGCCGCAGCACATCATCCAGCTCGCGCCTCCTTCGCGTGGCTCACCAGCTGTGAATACGCCGCCACCGTCGAGGAAGCCCAACGATGGCGCATCACGCTTGGTCCACATGTGCCCTCCTCTCTACCTCGCCGCCTACAGAGGTCGGACGGAGGAGGTCATGGCGCTGCTTCTGCAGCAACACGGCGCCGCCACGGCAGAAAGCTACCAATCCACTGGTAACTTAGCGTTCATCGCCTCGATCTAAGCACCTTTCTTTTGCTTTTTATTTTATGTCCATATCTGCATGCATGCGTCAGCTTCCCTTGACAGTATTTACACCGTTTGTGATGCATGGTCTCTACGACATGGACGACAGTACAGTCGTTCGTCACTACTGGATCCTAGCCCTAACCAGATAGTCGTTGTGTGATTCTAAGAGCAACTCGAAGAGTCTCTCTAAAAGCAACTCCAACAGTTTGGCAAACCAACTTTGCATCCATATAATTTTGGCAAAACAAGAAAAATTGGTCTCCAACAGTTTGGCAAACCAACTTGGCAAAAATAGAAACTTGGCAAAACTCACCTCCCCACGCGCATATATGCGCGCACGGATCGTGGTTGCCATCGTTGTTTCACTCTAGGTGGGAGGGTGAAAAAGAAATAAAGAATAGAGAAGGATTCCTGATGTAAGTTTTTCAAGAGGTGGAAGGGCACATATATAATTTTGTTTCTCTTAGGATTCCTGATGTAAGTTAGATATGGATTTGGCAAGTGAATTATGCCAAACTGTTGAAGATGAAGTCTTTTTTTACTTTGCATAACTTTTTAGAAGTTGGCAAAACACAGGATTTGCCAAGTAAATTTTGGCAAACTCTTGGAGATGCTCTAAATATCACTAGCTAAATTACTGATTTGGCTAGTATGTAAAATAAAATAGCTAGTAAAAAGTTGATGAAATCCAACAGACTAGCTAAAATGAACTCTCCATATGCTCCACCGCTAATGGGTCCCGCCTGCCATACTCATGTACAACGGGATATATAGCTAGCGGGATTGGCTATAGCTATGACAAGTTTAGCTACTCTGTTGAATTGAGTTTTTCGACAACTTTTCTATTTTTAGCTAGTTAAGCCAAGATAGCTAGTCTGTTGGAGTTGCTCTAATACGGGTTGTAGGAGTACTATACCCCCTCCGTGCTAAATTATTATTCCCTCCGTCCTTAAATGATGGTCGTTCGGGAAGCGTGCTTGTGAGAGAAACACGGTTTTCTAGAGACAATCATTTAGCCACGGAGGGAGTAGTCACTATTGACTTTTGATCACAACCTTTGAACGTAAAATTGTGCAACTATGTAAAACTTCAAATTACACTTTGATTCATAAAATAAGTCACAAACAAAACAAACAATATATATGTAATTTTTAAAAGACGAATTGTCAAATGCTGTAATCAAAAGTCAACAGTGACTAGTGATTATGACTAAGGTTACATTTTTGTATGTATGCATGCATGCGCCATATAATTAATAAGTTGGGATCAAAAGGATATTTTGATAATTCATTTCAATAGTTTGATTTTTTAGAAAAGGTAATATATTTCAACATTCCAACCTCCGCACTATGCATATAGAATTTCAATATCCCTATACGTACATAATTAAATTCATGTCCCGATCGATACGGGACCGTGACATTGCTAGCTGACTGTTTGAGTGGTGCAAGATCCTCCAGAAGAGGAAGCAGCTGTACTAACAACTAAGTGACCAGAATATGTCCGTATCGACGGACCGTCATCCATCCAATAATGGATCACCGTCACCGTCAACCACCGAACCCCAAATATCACCAGGAATAGATCTTTGTTCTTTCAACTGTGACTTTGTTTTCCTTCTCTTTTCACCCTTCTATTTACTGATATATATATATATATATATATATATATATATATATATATATATATATATATATATCCAGTAGGGGCGTTACCCCTCTTGTTTCAAAAAAAAAAACAGAGAAACAACCAAAACGATTTTTTTCCTTAGTCATGATGCCAGTTGCATGCTTGCTTTGTCACGCTCACCTATAGATGCTTGTAATCATCTCTGGTGATTCAAAGTTCCAAACTATGGTTGCCACTTGCCACACCCACGCTATATATACGCGAACCATGGCTGCCATGTCGTGTTCGCACAGTGATCGAGAACTTTTGTTTTGAGTTTCTTGAGATATAGGAGCCGTGGAGAATGGAGAATGACTCGTTATCGATCAAATGTGGTTCTTCCAATTCTTAGTGGATTGTCATCTTTTTGCTGCCCTTTTATCTATCATTCTCGCTGCCCATTACGATCTTCCTTCACCTTCTGTGCGCCAGCTGATTTCATGGTCCGGTAAGGCTTACATTGAGCTTCTCCAATACATATGCATGAAGATGATGCATCATCGTGGTTCTCCCAGATATATGCTAGTACGTTTCACTACCGGATTCAGCCTGGCTGCCGTGAGCCGGTTCCGTGAGCCGGTTCCTCACGGCAAAGACCCACTACGGGAGCTAGCGGATTCCCCGAGTGCCGGTTGCACTCGGGGAAGACCAAGTTGCACTCGGGGAAGCCTTCCCCGAGTGCAACTCTCGGGGAAGGAAGTCCGGGGAAGCGCTCCACGGGGAAGCCGCCTTCCCCGAGAGCCGGAAATCGCACAATCGGAGAAGGCTTCACCGAGAGGCGTGAAAGCACTCGGGGAAGACTTTTGTTTTTTTAAAAAACCACAGGCCAGCCGGGCACTGTGGGCCCCTCCATCCACCGCCTCTCCGCCGTCGCCGCCTCCGCCGCCACCTCCGCCTCGTAGATCCCGCTGCGCCGGAGGAGGAGGGCGTCGTCCTTGGGCCGCCGCACCTCGCCGGGAAGGAGTGGCGGCCGCTGTCCTTGGGCCGCGCCACTACTGGAAACAGCTCCTTTGCCGAGTGCCCGAAACCGTCGGCAAAGACGTAGAAACCGTCGGCACAGGCTTTGCCGACGGCCGCACTCGGCATCGTACTCCCGGAAAAATTTTTCTCGGCCAAGGATCTTTGCCGAGAGCCTTAGGTCAAGACCCTCGGCAAAGGCTCTGCCGAGAGCCCACGGCGGGCCGTTGGAGGAAAAAAGTAACCGTTACGAACTGACGGATTTTCAAATCCTCTTTGCCGACGGCCGAACGCTAGGCCGTCGGCACAGAGCTTTAGGTTTGTTTTTTAAAAAAACAAACTGCGCCGACGGCTCACCCCAGGCCGTCGGCAAAGATTACATCTTTGCCGACGGCCAACGCTCGGCAAGGCTGGGAGACCCGGATCGGGTGCTCCCAGCTGTGCCGAGTGCCCTGTGCAAGTACGCTCGGCACAGCTGGGAACACCAGAGGAGGGGCCGGTTTTCAGTGTGTGCCGAGCGTACTGGCACAGAACCCTCGGCAAAGACGGCTTTGCCGACGGCTGCGCTCGGCAAAGCGGTCATCCTTTGTTTATTTTTTTTGCTTCCAAATTGCAACCAAATGCATATCCCCTGCAAACACACATATATCACCTGCAAACACACATGCAAAGAAAGACATATCACATATATATCACATCCACAAGTCCACACATCACAATAGTTCACACATCCACAAGTTCACACATCCACACAAGTCCACAAATCCACATAACATCCACAAGTCCATCGAAACAAGTCCATGGTAGATCCACAGCCTACGGTGACGCTCGGGCGGCGGGAAGGGTGTGAAAGCGGCATCCGAGTGACGGGCGAGTGGTGGACTTGATCGCCACTTGGAGCCCGGCCGATTAGAACCCGCCGAGAAAGGCCGCACAAAGGAGACAAGATTGCAAGTGTTAGATATGATTAGCCACAAAACCAGAAAGTCTTTGGTATCATACTCACAGGACTACCGAGAACTTGCGGCGTAGGAGACACCTGTGGAGCGATCGGAGTGATAGGAGCTAGGAGCCCTGGTGGTAGAGCCATACCACCTGACGTCGCCAGGAACCTAGTAAGTTCCTCGAACTTACTCGCCATTGCCTGGAGATCTCCTAGACATTGTCCAGGTTTGTGCTAAGGAAAACTCCTGGGTTGTGCTAAGGTGAACGGAAACATGCATGAAATCATTCCAGGTTTTTACCACTGACTACACATGTGATATAACGACCACTCGTCACATTTCGTGATTTTTCGACTATATTTCCATTTTATATAATTTGAAAACGATTCGCGGGAAAGTGAGTGGACATGCGATCCGCCCTAAGATGTTCGAATTTTGGCACGTGGGCCTAGATTAGGACTAAACTCACACTAAAAAGCAAGCATATCATTTTTCCCGTCACATACATGCACTGTTTTGATGACTTGCAGTTCAAATTCGAAATATGCATAGAAATTCAAAACAAAGACCAAAATACATAAAATATAGTAAAAATTTGTCAAAAATCATGCCAAAATTGAAAATCAATCTCTAGGTCATGTACCTTTACCAAAGAAAAAAACTTAAAGCAAAAACAAAAAGAAAAATATTTCTTTGCCGAGGGCCTGGTGGGGCCCTCGGCAAAGAACCGTGTGCCGAGCGCAGGCCGTCGGCACAGGCTTCTGTGTGCCGACGGCCAGGCTAGGCTCTCGGCAAAGGCGGGTCAACTGGGTTTTCAACGCAGTCAACGGGGGGCGGGCCTTTGACGAGGGCACTCTTTGCCGACGGCCCCCTTGATCTGGCCGTCGGCACAGTGTGCGACAGTCAAATGTAACGGCCGTCCGTTCTTCTCCGACGGGCGGTTATGTCCCGAGAGCTAACCCTCGGCAAAGAAATCGTCTTGCCGAGGGTCGTGCGGTGCCGACGGTCCGGCCGTCGGCAAAGATGGTTGTGCCGTGAGTCAACCTGTGCCGACGGCGGCGCTCGGCACAGATCAACTCTGCCGAGGGCCCGACAAAAGGCCCTCGGCAAAGCCGTTTACGCTCGGCAAAGCCTGAGTTTCCCGTAGTGCGCCATCAAGCCTGGAGAAAGAGGTCGCGCCGCCGGAGAAAGAGACCGCCGCCGTGTCCTGGGGCCGCCGCCGCACCTCGCCGTGTTGAGGCCGCCGCCGTGTTGAGGCCGCCGTCGTGTCCCGGGCCGCCGCCGCACCTCGCCGGGATGGAAAGGAGGCGCCATCCTCGGGAAGCCGCCGCAGCTCGCCGGAACGGAGAGGAGGCCACCGTCCTCGGGCCGCCATCGAAGCTCGCCGAATGGAGAGGAGGTCGTCATCCCTCGGGCTGCTGCCACACCACGCCGGGGAGGGAGCTCGCGGGCTCATGGCGGATCTGGAGTAGGGGGTTGCGGGGGGGGGGGGGGGGGGGGGGGGTGGGGGTTGCGGCGGCCGGCCGAGAGGGAGAGGGGTGAGGGGAGTGGGGTGCGGCGGCGGTCCGAGGAGAGCGGGGCGGCGTGGGTGGGTTGGGGGCCGCGGCGCGCGCGGGGGGGGGGGGGGGGTGCTTTTATACGTATAGGGTTTTCGCCTTTGGGCCGGCAGGGACCTTCCCCGAGAGCTGTGTTCCTGGCACTCGGGGAAGCGTCTCTTCCCCGAGTGCCAGACAAACGGCACTCGGGGAATTAATTTTTAGTTTTAGTTTTTTTGCCTCATTTTTTTGAAGCCATCCCACATTATTTGAAACTCCTTGCTCAAATTTGGGGTTATTTTGTTTTTTTGGTATATTTCATTAGTTTTTTTCATTTTGTTGATTTTTTTAGCGTACTTCAGATTTGAATTGCAGGTGCATGAAGTAATGAAATTTCTTAATTTAAAAAATGATATTCATTATATTTGGTGTATCTTGCAGGTGCATGAAATTTCATGTGGCTTCCTAGATATGGCCTCAACATACACCAAATATAATGAATATCATTTTTTGAATTAAGAAATTTCATTACTTCATGCACCTGCAGTTCAAATTTGAAGTATGCTAAAAAATTC
Organism: Cenchrus americanus; assembly: GCA_947561735.1. Taxonomy (NCBI): domain Eukaryota; kingdom Viridiplantae; phylum Streptophyta; class Magnoliopsida; order Poales; family Poaceae; genus Cenchrus; species Cenchrus americanus. Next base: position 200,434,717 of record OX387242.1, read on the forward strand.
AACAAAATGAAAAAACTAATGAAATATACCAAAAAAAATTCAAAATAACCCCAAATTTGAGAAAGGAGTTTCAAATAATGTAGGATGGATTCAAAAAAAATGAGGCAAAAAAACTAAAAATAAAAAAAATTCTTCTCCGAGTGCCTCAACCTAGCACTCGGGGAAGAGACCCTTCCCCGAGTGCTAGGATGAGGCACTCGGGGAAGAGGCTTGCTTCCCCAAGTGCTAGGGTGAGGCACTCAGGGAAGAGGTTGGCCTCCCCGAGTGCTAAAGAAAGGCACTCGGGGAAGAGTGTTTTAAAAATATCTCCATTTTCGAACATCATTTTTGTTCGTGGGTGCCTCTCTTCCCCGAGTGCTATGGACTATTAGGCACTCGGGTAAGACTCTCTTCCCCCGAGTGCATTTCTTCCCCGAGTGCAACACTCTGGGAAGAGTTTCTTCCCCGAGTGCCCGATATTTCCATTGTCCCGTAGTGAGCGGTCTACTCACGACAAAGAGTTTGCCGTGAGTAGCCTCCAGCATAGAGCTCATGGCAAAGTTCTGCTAGCAACTAGTCCTTTGCCTTGAGTCAAAGCTCGGGCTCATGGCAATGGTGTGCCATGAGTGCTTTTAGACTCTCGGCAAAGAGTTTTTGAAAACAATAAAAAAATCAAAAACCCCCAAAGGTCGGGCTCACCGCCGCTGTCCCACCACCACCAGCATCACCACCCGACGGTGCCAGATCAGGGGAGCCGCCGTCCTCGAGATGCGCCACTACCACCACGTCAGGGAGGGAGGTCGGCTGCGCCGGGGAAGTAGGCTGTCGACGGCGTGGGGGAGGGAGCAGTCGTCACCGAATCTCGTGTCGCTTGGAGCAGTCATCGACGGATCTAGCGTCGCTTGGAGGAGTATGACGGGACACTGAGCATGGAGGAGGAGGCCGGGCGGGCGCAGTTGGATGAGGATGTCGCGCCGTGGTTCGAGGAGGAGGCCGCACCGTCGTTGTCGATCCCGCCGCCGACGTCGTAGATCCCTGGCCAGGGAAGAGGAGGAGAGGCAGCGCAACCGACGGATCCGAAGGAGGGAGTGAGGCAGATGTGGAGGAGGAGGCCGGGCAGCCGCAGTTGGAGTTGGAGGAAGAGATTGCTGCCACCACGGCCGCCGCCACCGCTCCTCGCCCTGCCGCTTCTCCTCTCCACGAGGTGAGGGGCAAGCGGAGGGGGAAGGAGGGGGACGGTGAGGATGCGGCGCAGGACGCGCGGCGGAGGAAGAGCGCCGACGTGGAGCTGAGGAGGGAGAGAAAGAGGAGAGGAGAGCCAGGCGGTGACGTGGTGGAGTGAGGGTAGGGGCTGTTTATACGTTAGGGTTGTGGTGGGGGAGGGGCCGGCCGACCCAATTAACTCTTTGCCATGAGCCCATTTCAGCCCACGAAAACTCCTTTTTTAAAATAAATACATCTAATACATTTTTTAGTTAAATATAGCAAATGATTTCAAATGAAAAAGTTGACAAATGCAAAGTTTCATATTTTTTGAGATACACCACTTTCATATTGCGAGATTCTCCATTTGAGGTTGTTTACAAAATTTAAATTTCAAATTTAAGGCATTCAAATTTTCAAATTCGAGAAATTCAAACGTACTTTTCGTTACCCAATGTAATTCAAATCAGAAATGGTTCAACTACAAAGTTTTATAAATTCTCAAGACCTACAACTTTTATTTTTGCCATTTGATCATCCAGTATTGCGGTACCAACATTCTTCACAAATCTTATACATCTCTCTTATAGTTTCATGAAACTATACAAGAGATATGAGTTTTGTGAACAAAATTATTATAACTTTGTCAAATGAAGAAATTTCCTAATAAAAGTTGTACATCTTGAGAAGTAATGGAACTTTGTAATTGAATTTTTTTATTTGATATAATTCACTACAAAATTTGATTTTAATTTACGGCAAAGAACATTTTCCGGTCAGCTAGAAAGAAGGCTCATTGCAAAAGAATTCTTTGCCGTGAGCCACTCTCGGTAAAATAGCATTTTGCTCACAGAGATTCCAAATTCAAAGTCACTATATACCTTTGTATATATATTGAAATATATGCACTGCGATCCAAAAATAATACTCCGTAATTGCTTCGTGTCTGTTTCAGGGATTATTCAGCATGGACAGTGCGACATACTAGAGGTGAGCGCGGAGAGGAACACCATCCTTCACGTCGCCGCGGAGCAAGGGCACGACGAGCTGATCCGGGAGCTGCACCTCAGGTTCAGGGAGGAGCAAGGCCTCCTCTCTCGCCGGAACTCGGCACTGGACACGCCACTCCACTGCGCGGCTAGGGCGGGGCACGTCAGGGCCGTCGCAATCCTCGTCCAGCTGGCCCAGGACTGTGGTGATGGTGAGAGCAAGAACATTGTGGGTTGCAAGAATGAAGCCGGGGACACGGCCCTGCACCTGGCGGCGAGGCACGGGCATGGCGACGCAGTGGAGGTCCTGGTCTTGGCGGCGGCTGATCCAGCGGCCGAGCTAAACAACGCCGGTGTGTCGCCGCTGTACTTGGCGGTCATGAGCGGGTCGGTGCAAGCCGTCCGAGCGATTGTTAGTTCGTGCAGCGGCGCGTCGGCTGTCGGGCCGAGCTCGCAGAACGCTCTGCACGCTGCCGTCTTCAAAAACTCAGGTCAGTTCTCGTTTAATTCGTATTAGCTAAACCTACGTAATTTTATTTTATTCATGTCGCAAAAAATTTAATCGGCGTTGTTGCCCTGCAGAAATGGTTGACCTGCTACTGGAATGGAGGCCGGCTCTTGCCGGCGAGGTCGATAGCGGCGGCAGCAGCCCGCTCCATTTCGCAGCGTCCGACAGTGACTGGAAAATCGTAGAGGCCATCCTTCGCGCCGCGCCGGCGGGAACGGTGTACATGCAGGATTCAGGCGGCCTCTCGGCGCTCCACGTGGCGGCGCGGATGGGCCACCACCGCGTCGTCGACGACCTGTTGGGGAGCTTCCCCGACGCCGCCGAGCTCCGCGATGGCGACGGTGGGACTTTCGTGCACACCGCGGCCAGGGAGAAGAGATCCAAGGTGGTGTCTCTAGCCGTCAAGAATACGATGCTGCGCGGCCTCCTGGACGCGCAGGACAGGGACGGGAACACCCCGCTCCACCTCGCGGTGGCCGTCGGTGCGCCGGGGGTCGTGGAAGCCCTGCTACGGAAGGGCAAGGTGCGGGCCGATGTCCTGAACAACGACGGGCGCACGGCGTTCGATCTCGCCACGGGATCAACCAGTTTCTTCACCATGGTGAGAACTTCATGCATATACTTATTTAATAGTTTTCTGTGGGACCTTCCGTTGCAACATTGAAAGAAAGAGTATGCATAACTAACTTGGTCATTTTGCATTTACTATGCTTAAGGTGAACATGGTGGTGACGCTAGCGGCATTCAGGGCACAACTCCGACCACAAAGGCAGGACCATGTGAAACCGTGGAGCGGCCACGGCATAGGGCAGTGGACGGAGAAAATGTCCGAGAGCTTCGCGGTGGTGGCCGGGCTCATAGTCACCGCCGCTTTGGCCGCTGGGTTCAACCTACCCGGGAGCTACGGTGACAATGGCAAGGCGAACCTCTCTGGCAGCTTGGAATTCAAGAGCTTCCTGGTCCTGGACACCATGGCCGTGGCGACGTCCGTGGCCGCGCTGATCCTGTTCGTCTACGGGAAGGCGTCGCGCTCCGCCGGCTCGTGGAAGAGCTTCGCGGTGGCGCTGCAGTTCATGTGGGTGTCACTCATCTGCTTGATGCTGGCCCTCTACGCGGCTCTTGCCGCCGCGGCGACCACAAGGGCTATCAGAATCGGGTTGATGGCTATATACCTGTGCATCTATGGCTTGCAAATCTTAATCGCCTTGTTGATTGGGCCTGCGGCGACGTGCTGCACTATCGGGAGCTTCCTATGGCAGCGCAGAAGGCACGTGAGCATCAAGCGGCAGTATCCTTTCGCGGGCGCTTCTTATGTACTCAACTTCTATTTGTTTATGCTTATAAGCTGGGTAGGGTCTTTCCTTTTCGGAGTCGCCTTAAATCATGCAGGACTAAAGGGAGGACTGGGCACCTCACCTGCCCCCTCTCCTCTTTAGATAGAAAGTGTATCATCTCTTTTATTTTGTTATTATAGCTACTGCTATGATCCTTGTACGAGTCAATACTTTGGTGGTGGTGCATTTGGTTACACATGCACCGCATGATGTATGTTTAGATGAGTCTGAATGATGGAGTTCAACCAATTTTCTTGTATTGTATATATGGTTCAATTCTATTAGTAGAACAATGTACTAAGTGGAACGGTTTCATTCTAGGTATAGTTGATCCAACCAAATAATAACATCATTGTTATTTTGAACCATTTCACACAAGAACCAAATCTATATATTCTATAAAAACTGAATACAATTGAAAATATTTCTCACCGTACCCCTCATGCAAACCTACTTGTCATGTTTTTAGGGGGGGGGGGGTGGAGATCCATAAAAATCGCGAGTTAGAGCATCTCTGCTCCAAAAGCATTGCCATCTCGCTCGCCAAATCCGATAACCGAAATGACCTTCTAATAACTCTCCCATCATAGTGAAGGTCACTGATATATTGTTTGCATCATTTGCTAATATATAATAGGTCACCAAACATGGTTTGCCTTGGCCTACCAAAATGACCTTCCAATAACTTTGACTCGTCGAAACTTAAGCTTGCCTATATTAGCACGTACAATAGGCCATGTCATATTGTCTTATTTATGTTGTGGTCTTGATCTTATGTGAAACATTCTAATAATTACTCATATAGATACATATGTACTCCTTCCGTTAGGACAAAAATATTAATTCATTGGACGAAATTGCTTGTCCGCAACGTCATATAATTATGGACAGAGGAAATATCTTTTATCTTAGTTGTTGTGATAGCTTTAGTTAGTATTATTGCATATATACCTTTATATCCACATTCACAGTTTTTTTGTTCAAATTCACATTGCACATCCATATATGTTTGATATATATCTTCAATTGCACCGTTATACTACATTAGTTTGGCTGCATGTTAAATATGAACATTGAACATTTGTATTTTAAACTTTAAATGGGACTAAAATAGAAGAAAATGGAGAGATTGAGGAGCTGAAGTATAATAACAATATTTCTCTTACTACTAAGATTATGACATTTCCCATGTAAAAGTATAGATGGCCATGTTCATCTGCTCCTATTACCTTACGTATAGTACTTCGTAAACTTTTGAATGTTATTGTATCATGCATATTTTAATTCGTTTCTTCGTAATATACACAAACGGAGATTACGTCGGTCGAAATACACACTGTTACGGAGATTGGTGTCACTCTAGTTTAGATTTTAGACGCCACCCAGTAACTTTATGCCACTACTCGCCGATCTAATGTGTCTCACAAAACTTACACGTAAATTGTCTTCAAATTTTTTTTGTTGGAAAAGGTTTAGTAAAAAAGTTACAACATTTGGCAATCAATAACTCTTCAAACATTAGGTCTTTCCACAAAAAGATATCATACATGCAGATTTTAATTCCAAAAATACTTTTGTAATATTAGGTCTATCTTACTTCATTTTTATTAAAAATATATTGGTCAAAGAACATATTGGAGACCACTATTTGCACACAAAAATTGGAGGGGTGGAGTACCACTAGACCCTATTTGTTTCAGGTACCTAGGAGCTTTTACAGCTAACCTCCATATATCCAAACGATAGATATCTCTGAAAAGTGGAAAGTTGACAATCTCATAAAAGTTGTTTATGGGCTTTCCACTTTCAGAGTTTCCAGCTTTCGGATATATGAAAAGCTATGCATCGAAAGTCCACCAAAAACTGAAACGAACAAGGCCTTAGGTCCCCTTTGGCACAGCTCATCGATTAGCTTCTCGAGTGCCTTTCGATGAAGCCATTCCAAACGGCAACCTCGAAATGACTCTGCAACGGAAGCCGAGCAGCTCATCGATTAGCTTCTCGAGTGGCTTTCGATGAAGCCATTCCAAACGGCAACCTCGAAATGACTCTGCAACGGAAGCCGAGCAGAAGCCTTGGAAATCTTGCTCTTTGCGTTTGTCCACTCGGGAGAAGCCAAAATTAGCAGCTGATATGGTTCCTCCTCGACCCAATACCATGTTTTCCATGTTTGTCCTTAGAGGAACAGTGGACGGCGTTGGTGCAGGACAGACGATGATGATATGAAGTCCATCTTGGGACATGCACAGTCGATGCAACACACTCACGTTGGACGACAATAGCCACAGATGATGACAAAGATGTGACAGTGGATGGGACATGAGCCATGTGCGCCCAAGTAGTGCACGCGTGGGACTGCGATTGGAGTTATTACCAGCATTGCGGGAGCAACGTGCGCACGAGGCCACAAAGTAGGCTTGGCCGCCAGTAGCCAAGTCTGGGCACCGGCATGGAGAGAGAGGATTGGAAAGAAAAGAAAGTGGTGAGGCGGCGGGTAGGCAAGGAAAAGGAAAGAAAATGAGGAAGGAAAAAAGGAAGACAAGGGCATTAATGGACGTTTCACATTTTATTTCCAATCTAAAAGTCAGGAGAAGCCGTTTTATTGAGTGATTTTCTAACAACATGAGCTAGAGCTAGAAAAACCGTTTTACCAAAGAAGCTTGAGGTAAAGCCATTTTCGTCGGAGCTAGAGCTGTGCCAAATGGAACCCTCATCTTCCTTCTCTTTTTTTTCATTCATTCTTTCTTTCTTTCTTTTGTTAGAGCGGCACAGCGGAATTCGGCCCGACCCACGAGCCGGCGTCCGACCAGGCCTTAGGTCCACAGGAGCCCGCAACAACAGGCTCTGGGCCTAATTCAACCCAAAAGACTAGCCTGATGGGTGAAGACTGCCCCACCTTATTATGTTGTGCTCCCCCACCATCAATTTCCGATAGGGGACTATAAACCCAACATCTTTCTTTCTTTCTTTCTTTCTTCTGCCTCTCCTTCATCATGGCTAAAGCTTTAGGAGGAGTTTAAGGAGGGCTCCATTGTATTCGGAGTAGGGTTCAAAACCACAAACCGCTCGGTTTTGTAAACTGAAAAACATGTCTGGTTTCCCGAGGTGGTAGTTTTTAGGTCCGATCAGACTGTCGGTGTTTTAGACCGGCAACCTACTACGGGGGGTACCCGAAGTAGATGAATGTGACTCGCCGAGATCGGTAACTCGAAGGAAGAGACACGTGGCACACAATTTAGACAGGTTCGGGCCGCAAGGTGCGTAATACCCTACGTCCTGTATGCTGCGTAGCTCTGGATTGATAGGGCACGATTACCCGATGGTGCAGTTGTGCGCCGTGGGTTGTATGAGATGAGATTGGATGATGGAGATCGGTCCCTGCCTCGCCTTATATAGTCCGGGAGGCAGGGTTACAAGTCAGAGTAGGGAAGGAGTACTAGCCGAGTACGTCTAGGAGACCTCTATACAGTGCGGAACGTGTACAGAGTCCTATCCGAGTACTACTCCTTCGTCGTCCTTGTGCTCCACGCCTTCGGGTGCCGTGTAGCGCAAGCCGGTAGTCCCGTGGGCCCACCGAGTAGTCGGTCCTGGTACCCACCGATGTGGTGGGCCCAGGGAGGTCCATACGACAAGCCCCCGAGTACTTTGTAGTCGAGAAGGATAGCTTCCAGTAGTCTTGACGGCCTTAACGAGTAGTCCTCAAGCGTCCCTGAGTGCTACAAGTCAAAAGTCCTCAAGAGTAGTCGAAGCATCCCGAGGATGGAATGTACTCCAGCTGATGTTTGAGCAATCTTGAAGTCTTCTCGAGTAGTCCCAAGCGTCCTTGAAATCTGCCTTCGAAGGTCTTCAAGAAATGCCCGTCTTGTTTTGAAGCCGAAGCCGTCGTGGAGATGCGATTTGCAGAACCGCAATCCACATGGAGTAGCCCCGAGCCTCGAGCCGCGGGCTCGGGCGAGGATCCATCCGAAGTCTTGGCAAGAAAATCCCGAAAAATCCGGAGAGAAAAAACCGAAGGACACGTGGCACGGAGCCCCCGAGCCTTGAGTCGAGTACTTCCTCTCGAATTGAAGGGTCTTCTTGAAGAATGTGTCCTGAGATGCTCTTGAGACTAGCCGCGTCCCAGGTAGTCGAGTAGAAGTAGCCGAGCCCCCGAGGTGAGGCGCATCGACTAGTAGAATACGAAGAGTCACGCGCAGCCGCTGAGTCAGCCGCGCGTGGACTTATCCAGCCGCCCGTTACGGAGACAATTTGGCTTATAAATAAGAGCCAAAACCCTTAGGGTTTTTCACCCAAGTGAGCCGCAGCCAATCCCATTTGAATCTTGAAGTAGATCCACTCCAGCGCCTGCTGCCGCCGTAGTAGATCCGAGCGCATCGCCACCCGGAGCCTTTTAGGGTAGCCCCCGAGCGGATGCGAGTGAAGACTCCTTGTACTTGGAGAATGAAGCCGTCGCCGTCGAAGACATTGAAGACCGGCGGGAAGAAGAGGAGCCGTGCAGAGGCTGCCGCGGCCGCCACCAGTGCGGCGCCGCCTCTGTCTCCACCACGCGCTGATCCAAGCCGCGAGTGGAAGAAATCGAAGGTCAAGACGGAGGACCTGCTGACCCTGTTGAACAGCGGGTTCATCAGGGAGAAGGAGATCGACATGTGGAGATCCGCCGCGGGAGACCCCTATCCGATGGAGAAAGCCGAAGACGAGATCCCGATGTTCTCGCGCTTCGTGGAGCGCGGGCTTGCGCTCCCAGCAAGCGGCTTCTTCAAGGGGCTGCTCAGGTACTACGGCATCGAGTACCTCAATCTGAACCCTAACGGAATCTTCCATACATCTGTCTTCGTACACTTCTGCGAAGCCTTCTTGGGAATCAAGCCGCACTGGGTGCTCTTCCGGAAGTTCTTCCGCGTATAGCCGCAACCCAGCGCCTCCAACCCTAGAGTAGTCGGAGGGGCCGGAATCCAACTAAGGGAGGACGCCGCGGAGCAGTACCTGGCGTACAAGCTCGTGGACTCCAACACCGACTGGAAGACGAGATGGTTCTACATCACGAACCACCATCCCGAGCTACCGAAGCCGAGCGGACGGCAGCCCAGGCACCAAGAGTGGTGGAATACGGAGCCCACCATGCAAGAGGGGATCCAGCTCCCTGAGTTGCTAGCGCGCATCAAGACTCTCAGGGATGCGGGACTGAGGGCCGAGCATGTGGCCTTCAGTTTCATGAAGCGCAGGATCCAGCCGCTGATGGCGCGAGACACGATGGGCTTCGAGTACACCGGCGACAACGATACGTCGCGGATGCCAGGGGGCGAGCTGGACGACAACGACATCGTCGAAAGGTTGTCGAGGATCTTCAAGGACATGCCACCGTACACGGCGTGTCCAGTCGAGGAGTTCTCCGCCGCGCGCCCGCCCAACGAGGTGAGTAGTCGTACCCCCTCATCGAGTAGTGAGTACCCGTAGTGAAGTCTCTGACGCCTTGTGTGTTTGCGCAGGATGATGTGAAGCGGTTTGTCTCCGAGCCGCAGCCGCCACCAAGCGGAATCGAGATCCCGGCGGAGGGGAAGGTGAAGGAGCGCCGTGAAGTCGGCGAAGGCGACGACCCCGTCATCGTGGAGGATACCTCCGATGACGAAGAAGACGAAGAGACGCTGCAGGACCGCTTCCAGCTGCGGTCGAGGTTTAGCCGTCCGGGCTTGCCTCACGTGCCACTCATCCAAGACCCTCCGGCTAGCCTGGAGGCTAGCCTTGCTGCGCCGCCGCGGAAGCCGCGCAACCCCACCAAGAAACGGGTAGCGAAGAAGCTGAAGGTCTCAGAGACCACTCCTCCGGAGGTGAGTGTTATTGAACAGAGTAGTCGAGTACCCAGTAGTCGAGTACATTGCTGACGAGTAGTCGTCCTTTGTGTGCAGGAGGTGCCGCCAGCGGAGCCCGTCGAGGAGGGCGACGAAGGTGTGTGGGACCCGTGGGGGGAACCGGCTGGAAGCCGAAGTCCAGCCCCCACTGTTGAAGATCTTCTCGGCGCGGTCGGAGCGCCGGCCCCCCGCTCCGGTGGAGAGCGAGTACCCGCGCCCGCCGCCGCCGGAGAGATGGAAGCCGCGAGGGACGCGAGAAGACGTCGCGCGCGGCCGCCGCCACCGTGGAGGAGGCAGTAGCCGAAGAGGCGGAGGAAGAGACGCCCGCCGAGGGTGGACTGGTTGACATCGCCAGCATCCTCGGTGCTCCGGCCGTGACTATCGTCCGGTCGACCTTATGAGTACCCCACCTTCATGAGTAGTACTCGTTGCAGTAGTCGATGATTTCCTGACAAACTTCTGTGAACACTTGTGCAGGAAATCCACAGATCTGAGCTGGGACGGGGAAGAGCCCGCGACAGCGGAGGCAGGAGAGGCCGCGCCACCCGTCGAAGAGCCCGCTCCCGAGGCCCAAGCCGCGACCGAGCCCCCGGCTGCCGAAGCACCGCTGCCAGAGGCGGCCATAGTTGAAGGTGAGTACCCTTCTTGAAGCTGTAGAACTCCAGGACGGGTAGTCGTGGGCACTGATGCGCGTGTTCCTTGTTGACAGGCGCTGAAGGGGGTGACCTCCCCGCAGGGATACCCATGCAGGAGCTGACACCAGAGGCCCCGGAGGTCGCGGAAGGAGCCCCCGAGCCCGAGGGGGAAGTCGTCGAGGAGTCCGCCAAGGGGGAGGCGGCTACCACGTCGCCAGGGGTTGCCCTGGAGGTGGCAATCCGATCCCCCGACATCCAAGACGCGGAGCCTATCCGCTCGGCGCCGATGACGGAGGCTACGTCGAGTAGCCGTGGCGGGATTGAGCTGCTGGCCGACGATCTCGTCGAGCCGGCAACGGTAGCCCAGCATCTGGAGGCGATCCGGCATGCTGAGCAGTGGATGAAGGTACGTAGCCGAAGCTTCACGAGTAGTCAATCCTTTGCGTAGAGTACTCTGCTTGACTTGATCTTGTCTTGTGCAGGACGTCGCGGAGCGATCCCGCGAGAAGTCGAACATGCTGCAAGGCTACGGCGACACCGTGCTCCGAGCCGAGGCCCTGGAAGAGCAGCTCGTGAAGTCGCGGAAGCACGCGGCCGCGATGCAGTCGAAGCTCGACGCCGCCTTCGCCAAGTATCACAACGATGTGATGGAGCTGCAGGCGAAGGGCGACGACTTGGTGCGGAAAAACAAAGGCCTCCGCAAGAAGAACAAAGGTATGTCCTTGGACTTGTCGGGTACTTGTTGGAAGCCGCATAGCCTCTGACCCGTTGTTGTGGTGTGTTGCAGAACTCGAAGGCCAGGTGGAGCAATTGAAAGCCTCGGAGGTCAGCATGAAGAACCTCTTCTACCGGGAGCAAGAAGCCCGCCAGGTACTTGAGCTCGACTACAAGGAGCTTGCCGTCGAGTGCGAGAAGCATATGGAGTTGCGGATTGCCTCGACAGAGATCTCGTCAACCGCTACAAATCTTTGCGAGGAGTTGAACGAAGATTGCGAGGCGCTCGGGCCCGGTCGAAGGACCTTGAAGAGGCTGCCCTCCCGATCGCGAGGCTCCCGGTGCCGCACCCGGCGGCCCCAAGATAGCCCCTCTCGGCGGATCGACTTCGTGAAGCGCCAAGCCGGCCGGCCGCCTACGTCAAGCACATGGCGAAGTCGATCCCGAAGCGAGTGCGGCCTTCATGAAGTCGTACTTCCCGAAGGCTCCGGTGGAGGTGGTCGCCGGCGGGGTAGCCGCCAACCGCTCGGATGAGCGATGCGCGAGCCGGCTGGCGAGCGGATGGCTCCCATCGCGGAGCAGGTAGCCGAAAAGTTGAACCTCCAGTAGCCCTGCATAGGTAGCTTAGTAGCCACAGTTGTACAAAAGCCACTTGTAATGAACTTATTCATGTATCAATGAAATGAAGTTGTTCCATGAATGAGTACTCGTAACCGCGATCTCAGAGTGCGGAGCGCCCATCGTGGAGTAGGTGCGAGTAGTAGTACTCGGTTTTAGTAATCCCGTCGTAGGGAATAGACAGCAAAGAAGTTGATGGACGATCAAACTTTATTACTGAAGGAGTACACCTGGATGGCCAGGGCCGTAGTTACAAGTAGTCGCCTGGACCCGGAGGCCGCTTACGGCTAAGTGGAGCTGGAGTGGGTGGCCGCTCGCAGCTGGTAATCTGTAGGTAGCCGTGGAGGCTGGATCGCAGATCCGTAAGTAGCCGTGGGGCTGGATCTTGGAGTGTGGTCTCTTGATAGACCGCTGCTAGAGTCCTTGACGCTCGTCGCAGCCCAGGGTCCGTAGGTAGCCACACGGGCTGGACCTGGAGGAGAGTAGTCCGGAGACTTGGAGCCAGGACCCGGGGGGTCGCTTGCGGCAGGGGGCGTTGATGTAGTCGTGTAGACTTGAACCCCGGAGTAGTCGTGAGACTAGGCGTAGAATCGACAGAGCTGGTCGACGTTCCACGAGTTGTTGACCTCTTCGCCTTCAAGTGTTTGGAGGCGGTAGGAGCCCGGCCCAGTCACCTTAGCCACGGTGAAGGGGCCTTCCCAGGGGGAGCTGAGCTTGTGGGGTTCTTCCGTGTTCTGAATACGACGGAGGACAAGATCTCCAACGTTGAAGGAGCGTTCCTTGACGTTGCGATCATGGTAGCGTCGGATACCCTCCAGGTACCTAGCTGATTGGACGAGGGCGGCGCAGCGAGCTTCTTCGATGCTGTCAATGTCAACTCGTCTGCTGTCTTCCGAGACGCCTTCGTCGTAGTGTTCCACTGCCGGTGAGTTCCATATGACGTCGGCAGGGAGGATGGCTTCAGAGCCGTAGACCAGGAAGTAGGGGGATTGCCCCGTTGGCTTGGATGGTTGAGTCCGCAGCCCCCAGAGTGCGTTGGGTAGTTCCTTGATCCACTTGCCCCCTTTAGAATTGGCAGCGTCATGTAGCCGCTTCTTGAGGGCGTCGAGCACCATCCCATTGGCGCGCTCGACTTGTCCGTTGGCCCTTGGATGGGCGACTGAGACGTATCTGACGTCGATCCCGCTGTTCTCGCAGTACTCCCCGGAGATCGGTGGTTGTTGAAGTTGGACCCCAGGTCTGTGATGATGCGGTGGGGTAGCCCATAGCGGTGTACGAGTTCATCCAGGAAGTCGAGTACTCTGTCAGCCTTGGGACATATGACCGGCTTGACCTCGATCCACTTGGTGAACTTGTCGACAGCCACCAGCACCCTGTTGAATCCTCCTGGCGCAGTTGGCAGTGGCCCGATCGTGTCGAGCCCCCAGCAGGCAAAGGGCCAGGTCGATGGTATGGTGACTAGCTTGTAGGCTGGGACGTGTTGCTGCTTGGCGAAGAATTGACATCCTTGGCACCTTCTGACGAGTTCTTCGGCATCGCTCGGGCCGTGGGGCCGCAGAAAGCTCGCCGGATGACCTTGCTGACCAGCGTACGTGAAGACGCGTGGTTGCCGCAGATGCCCTTGTGAATCTCCTCCAAGATGTCCTTGCCTTCTTCACGAGGGACGCATTTCATGAGTACTCCAGAGGATGCGCCCCGCTTGTAAAGCTTGTCGCCGACGAGGACGTAAGACTTGGCGCGGCGGACGAGTTGTTCGGCCGCGTTCTTGTCGGAGGGGACCTTCTGCTCGCTGAGGTAGTCGATGAAGGGTTGCCTCCAGTCCACGTCGATCATCATGACCTCCTGCCCAGCTGGTGGATGGGCTGGGGCAGTGGTCGGTGGCGCCGGCTCCGGGATGGATGGCGCGTGAAGCTCATGGACGAAGACGCCGCGGGTACTTGGGCGCGGGTGGATCCGAGCTTTGAGAGGACGTCCGCCGCAACGTTGTTGTCGCGGACGATGTGATGGAACTCGAGACCGTAGAACTTGTTCTCGAGCTTGCGGACTTCTAGGCAGTAGGCGTCCATGTTCTCCTTGTTGCGGTCCCAGGACTTGTTGACTTGGTGGATGACCACTGCGGAGTCGCCGTAGACTAGTAGCCGCTTGATGCCAAGTGAAGCCGCGAGGCGGAGCCCGTGCAGGAGGGCTTCGTACTCGGCTTCATTGTTCGAGACCTTCCAGAAGATCTGCAGGACGTACTTGAGTTGTTCGCCCGTTGGAGAGATCAGGAGTACCCCTGCGCCCGCGCCCTCGAGGTTGAGTGAGCCGTCAAAGTACATCACCCAATGCTCTGGTCGCACGGTGGGAGTAGGTAGCTGGTTCTCCCGCCACTCTGCCATGAAGTCGACTAGTGCCCGCGACTTGATGGCGGTGCGTGGATTGAAGTCGATGGTGAGGGCGCCGAGCTCGACAGCCCACTTGGAGATTCTTCCGGTGGCGTCTGGGTTCCTCAGGATGTCGCCGAGCGGGTAGTCGGTGACGACGGAAACCGAGTACTCCTGGAAATAGTGTCGTAGCTTCCGCGAGGTGATGAGTAGAGCGTACGAAGCTTCCGCACGGCCGGTAGCGAGCCTTGGACTCGATAGCACCTCGCCGACGAAGTAGACCGGGCGGCCGGGACCGGATAGGCGTGGCCGTCTTCCCCGCCGCTCGACAACGATGGCGCATCGACCACGTGAGTAGTCGCGACAAGGTAGAGCGATGGCGCTCGCCCTTGTAGGGAGCCGTGAGGACTGGCGGCTTTGACAGGAAGTACTTGAGCTGGGCAAGGGCTTGATCCGCCTCGGGAGTCCACACGAACTTCTCGTGATGCTTGAGAAGTTTGAAGAAGGGGAGACCCCGTTCTCCTAGCCTCGAGATGAATCTGTTCAGCGCCGCCATACACCCCGTCAGCTTCTGGACGTCCTTGATGCTCGTGGGAGCTTTCATGCTGGTGATGGCGGAGATCTTCTCGGGGTTGGCTTCAATGCCGCGCTGGGCGATGATGAAGCCGAGTAGTTTGCCCGAAGGGACGCCGAAGACGCACTTGTTCGGGTTGAGCTTCCGGCGGTACTCGCGTAGTGATGCGAAGGTCTCTTCAAGGTCGTCGATGAGGGTACGGAGTCCCGGTTTTGACAACCACGTCATCCACGTAGGCCTCGACGTTCTTGTTGAGTTGCCGCTTGAAGCGAGCTGGATGGCCCGTTGGTAGGTAGCGCCGGCGTTCTTCAACCCGAATGACATGGTCGTGTAGCAGTACGCGCCAAACGGGGTGATGAACGCGGTCTTCTCCTGGTCTTCCTCCTTTATTGCGATCCGGTGGTACCGGAGTAGCGGTCGAGGAAGCGAGAGCGGTCGCGGCCCGCCGTGGAGTCGATTACTTGATCAATCCGCGGCAACCCGAAGGGGTCCTTGGGGCAGTGCTTGTTGAGGTCGGTGTAGTCGACGCACATCCTCCACTCGTTCGAGTTCTTCTTGCGGACGAGGACGGGGTTGGCGAGCCACTCAGGATGGAAGACTTCTCTGATGAAGCCTGCAGCGAGTAGCTTGGCGAGCTCCTTCTTGATGGCGTCCCGTCTGTCGTCGGCGAAGCGTCGGAGGTGTTGTCGCTTGGGGGGTGGCCTTTGGATCGACGTTGAGACAGTGCTCGATCATCTCCCTGGGCACTCCTGGCATGTCCGCTGGCTTCCACGCGAAGATGTCGCAGTTAGCCCGAAGGAAGCTGATGAGCGCGTCTTCCTATTTGGGGTCGAGGCCGGCCCCGATGGTGGTGGTCTTCGTTGGGGTCGCTCGTTCCGAGGTCGACCAGACTTGACGAGTACCTCCTCGGGTGGGCGAGGCTTGTTGGTGCCGTCGGACTTCTGCGGGATGTCGAGTTCGCTCGTAGCGAGCTTCTTCGACGCGGCGTAGACTTCCATCATTGGGGTGGGTACTTGGTTTGTTGAAGCGATCACCACGGCCTCCGTATCGCAGTCGTGGGAGATCTTTAAGTCCCCCTGGAGGGAGAGTACACCGGGCCGGACTTGGCATCTTGAGCACCAAGTAGGTGTAGTGGGGCACTTGCCATGAACTTGGCGATAGCCGTCCGCCAAGGATGGCGTGGTAGGAAGTCTCGAAATCCGCAACCTCGAACTTGATGTACTCGGTGCGGTAGTTATCCCGAGACGCCCCGAAGGTAATGGCGCGGTACCACCGAGCCCGGTGGGATAGCCGCGTTGCATGGGACGATGCCGTAGAAGGGCATGCTGCCCTTGTTGAGCATGGGGGTGACGTCGAGGTTCATCTTCTTCAAGGTCTTGGTGAAAAGGACGTTGAGCCCGCTTCCACCGTCGATGAGCACCTTGTTGAGCTTGGAACCCGCCACTGTTGGTTTCAAGACGAGAGGGAACCGTCCTGGCTCGGAGAAGCTAGTCCACTGGTCCGCGCGGGAGAAGGTGATAGGTACTTCTGACCACCTGAGAGGGGTCATAACCGCTGGCTCGATGGACATCACTTCGCAATGGGTAGCCTTCTGCTCCCGCCTGTTGGGCAGTCCGCCGAAGAGGACGTTGACGGTCTTCTCGGGTTCCTGGAAGTCGTCGTTGTCGCCGTCCTTCTTCTTGCCCTTCTGATCGTGAGGGTGCGGTGGCTCCGGCGTGTCCTTGAGTGCGTGCCTGAGCTGGTAGCACTGCTCAGTAGTGTGATTGCCGTTTGGATGCCACGGGCACTTCTCCTTCAGCAGGTCCTTGAACCCGCCAGAGTTCTTCTTCGAGTTCCCCTTCGCAGGGCGTTGGATAGCCGCGATGGTGTTGTCTGGCTTGCGCTTGCGGTTGGGACCCGAGTAGTTGCTGTTATTGTTGTTGTTGTTGCCGCGGCCGCCTTGGTTTGCATTGCTGCCGCTGCCGCCGCCCTGGTTCTGCTTGGACTTGCCGCGGATGGCGTCGTACTTGGCGTTGGCCTTGTCCTCTTCGTCCGCCCAGGACGTGATCATGTCCTTGAGGTGGGGAATGGACTTGGGGCGGCGACGACCGAAGTCCTCGAAGGTGCGGCGATGGTAGAGGCCGTCCTGGAAGAGGTCGATGACCTCCTTGTCGGTGACGTCGACGACGGTAGCGCGCTTGTCGAAGAAACGGTGCATGTACTTGCGGAGGGTCTCGCCTTGTTCCTGCTTGATCATGGCGAGGTCCATGCGAGTACCCGCGGCCCATGGCGCCCGCGAAGTTGCTCGTGAACTGTTCCTTCGCTCGGTCCCACCTGTCGATCGAGTGCTTGTCCGGCGACTCGAGCCATGTGAGTGGAGCTTGGTCCGGGCGAAGGGAAAGTAGAGGCACTTGGTGTCGTTGTTGCCGCCAGCGTTCTCGATGGAGAGGGCGTAGCATCGGAGCCATCGGATGGGATCTGCTTCGCGTCGTACTTGGTGATCCCCAAAGGCTTGAACTTGTCGGGGAGGAGCAGGTTGCGGAGCCGGGGTGAGAAGGCGGGGAAGCCGTCGCCTTTAGTAGCGGTGGTCGACTTCTTCTGCCGCAACTCCTCGATCCTCCGGCGAGCATCGTACCCGCCATGAGAGGCGCCGGAGGCGTGGCTATGCGCGTGGCCACGGCCGCCGCGGCTGCCGCCGCCTCCGGCCTTTCTGTTGGCCCCGTGGTTGGAGGCTGCCGCCGTCGGCCGCCGCCGCCGTCCGTCGGGGTCGTTGCCGCCGCCACCCGGCCGGAGCGCGGTGGGGGACGACTTCTCGGTTGCCTCCGCTCTTGTCGTGAAGGTCCGCCGGCGGTGGAGCGGCGACGGTTTGGGTCCGGGCGGGATGTCGCCCCGGGTACGGTTGGGACCGGGGTCGGCCGCCGCGACTAGTAGCTTCGTTGTCGCGAGGCTTAGGCGGGAGAGGTTGGCCGACTCTCTTGTCGACCCGCATGAAGTAGGCTTCTTCAGCGAGCTTGGCGATGACCTCTCCAGCGCGTATGCCCTGAGCCTGTCGTGCGATCGTTGTGATCGACATGAGGCATTGCTCAGGGGTGGTGTGGACTCTGCTCTCCACCGCCTCGAGAGCTTTCGCAAGGTTGCGGATGGGAAGGTTGTCTCTGAGCCGCCGGCGTCGTTCGTTGCGCTTCCTGTTACGTTCGCGCCGGGCGTCCCTGTTGGCGTCGGTCTCGCTGCGGGTGCATCGACGAACGGCTCGTCCGCGGAGATGTCCTCCAGGTACTTGTCTGCGGCCGTGCCTGAGGTCCCCGGGGTGTCGCCGGCAGCCATGAAGACTTGGCGATCGGGGGTGCCGAGGCTGGACTCAGAAGGCGCCACCTCAGTGGGTGTGTTGGAGTCAGCCTGGGCCAGTGGTGTTCCCTCCTGGAACGGTAGTGAGTCGATGTAGGCGACGTAGCGTGAGTCTCCCTTTGCCAGGTCAGCGGGCTTGCGGTCCGGCCAGTAGACGTATCTGCCGGTCGGTGTTGATCTTATAACCAGCCCAGAGGCTGGCCCTGACAAGGGAAGCTCAGTGGAGTCGTCTTCGGACTCGGGCTCCTCAGGGTCCGACCCGAAGTCGAACTCGTAGTCCGGGTTCGAATAGAACTCGGAGAGAGGGTTGGAGCCCGAGACGTGATCGGGGACGGCGTCGGAGTCCGAGTTGTACTCGGTTACGGGCTCCTTGCCGCCCGTCGCGGAGTAGGAGCCCCCCGTGCGGGCCCTGCCGGGGACGCGGGGGCCACGCGCGGGGCGTTGGCGTGGTGAAGGGGCCGTCTGCGATGGCTGAGCAGCCGGCTCGCAAGCGATGGCCCATGGTGACGTCGAGTCCGAGTTGGAGGTGGACTCGAGCTCGAAGTCGGCGTGCTGGTTGAAGAGCGAGATTTCGCCGAACTTGCTGGCGAGTTCGCCCCCGTGACGACTTCGGGAAGCGTCACGGGGCTCGTCCTCGGGTTGGGCCGCATGGTCGGCGGCGGCCGGAAAGAGCCCGTGCCATCGGCAGTGCAGACCCAGGCGCCGAAGACGAAGGTGTCGCCGCGGTTGAAGGCGACGGTTGGCTTGATGTGGACGGAAGCCGTCGAGTTCGCCATGTGATCTCGAGCGAGAGCCCCTACCTGGCGCACCAGCTGTCGGTGTTTTAGACCGGCAACCTACTACGGGGGGTACCCGAAGTAGATGAATGTGACTCGCCGAGATCGGTAACTCGAAGGAAGAGACACGTGGCACACAATTTAGACAGGTTCGGGCCGCAAGGTGCGTAATACCCTACGTCCTGTATGCTGCGTAGCTCTGGATTGATAGGGCACGATTACCCGATGGTGCAGTTGTGCGCCGTGGGTTGTATGAGATGAGATTGGATGATGGAGATCGGTCCCTGCCTCGCCTTATATAGTCCGGGAGGCAGGGTTACAAGTCAGAGTAGGGAAGGAGTACTAGCCGAGTACGTCTAGGAGACCTCTATACAGTGCGGAACGTGTACAGAGTCCTATCCGAGTACTACTCCTTCGCTGTCCTTGTGCTCCACGCCTTCAGGTGCCGTGTAGCGCAAGCCGGGTAGTCCCAGGGGCCCACCGAGTAGTCGGTCCTGGTACCCACCGATGTGGTGGGCCCAGGGAGGTCCATACGACACAGACCTTCACCGGTAACACCGGTAACCGGTCAAACTGGATCAGTTCTCACCAGTTTTGTGAACCCTGATCCGGAGCTCCTCTATTGTCTTGAGGGCATTAGGAGGAGCTTGACCTTCGTTTGACCCACCGCTCGATCCGTTCTTGAAGTACCAACACATATAACGAGATATAAAAACACTGACATATTAAAAGGATAATTTGATCCTCTTAAGATATTGATACAGGTTGATTCACTAAGCAAACTCAAATCCCTTGTTATGTCCCTACCCAAATGCTAAATGGAGAGGGATCTCCATTTAGTCTTATATGGAGAACCCTTCGAAGTTACTTCCTACGACACATAAGTTACTTCTCGCGACACATAAGTTACTTCCCGCGACGAAAGTTACTTCCTCCTGTGCGCTTCTTTCTATCGAGGGAAGTAATTTTGTGTCGCGGGAAGTAACCTGGAAGTGCTCTCTAAGTATGACTAAAAGTTACTTACTCTTGTATGCTTTTTTGTTGAGAGAAGTAATTTTGTGTCGCTGAAAGGAACTTCGGAGGCCTCTCCATGTAAGACTAAATGGAGAGCTCTCTCCATTTAGTCGCCTCCATGTCCCTAATGTATATTTCAAAGAAAATGGAGTAAAGTGCACCACCGGTCCACAAACTTTCTAAGTTGTGTCATCCCGCTTCATAAACTTTTTAAAATGTGTCATTGTCGCACCTAAATTCTATTTGGGTCTCAAATCAATCTATTAACAGATCCATTACACCGAATGGTACAGTTTTGACACACTTTAAAAAGTATGGGCCGGGATGACACAACTCAGAAAGTTTGTGAACCGGTGATGCACTTTTATACTGTAGAAAAAGCCCAATTTGCGATTCGCATGTACGTACTGCAGAGTGAGGTGCAGACGCAGAGACGCTCGTGATCCACTCCCTTTTCCTCGTCGGCCGCGACCCCGCGACGCCGCTGCATCGCATCACATCGCATCGCGTGGAAACCAAGCCCTAATCGCTCCGCCGATTTCTCCTACCGGTGCCATGGCGCAAGGCCACCGGAGCCGGAGGAGGCCCTCCAGAACGCACCCAAACGGTCATAGAGATCAGAGGACGAAGCTAGCCGCCTCTTCTCCGACGTGACCCCCGGCCCGGAGCAGAGCAATCTCTCTGCCTCGCCTCGTCCGCGCGTCCCAGGGTGGATGGAGCTTATTCTCCCGGCGACTGGCGACGCCAGCTGGCTGATCTTGGACCACTTCGTCCACCTCAGCAGGAGGCGGCGCGGGTTCGTCCAAGGGGACGCCACCGCCTCGTCGCTCGCCGAGGACTGCACCGGCGGGCAAATCCGCGCCTCCCTCCGTATCGCCGACCCACCCGCGGTGTCTCGCCTCTACCTCCACTGGCCAGGCAGGCCGCGGATCGATGGCATCTCAGATCCCGCCGCCATCGCCGCCCACCGCAACTCCATCCTATTCCAGATGACAGTCCCCTTCGAGGATCCTTCGTGGTGGCATGATACTTTCTCCTTCCCCTGCGACTACTTGGTCTACTCCTGCTGCTCCTCCTCGTCGCCGCTGACTCTGATTGCGCTTCCCCCTTACTTCCAGGGTGGCCACACCGACCCCGAGCTTGACCACTTCTTCAAGCCGCACCGAAGGCGGCAGCACCGCATCATGTTCGAGGAAGAGATGGGCATCCTCTGCCACGGCGACAGAGGCGAGTTCACGGTGGCACATCTCGCGCACCGTCGCCGCCAACTTGAGCTCTGCTTGCTGCACCATCTGCCTCCTGCGTCCGGCGGTCCAATGAAATGGAATCTTAGCAAGTTGCACATCCCTCCAGACACGAAGATCAATCTCTTCTCCTGGAGGACTGATGTTGTAGTCCCATCGGGAGATGCTTGTGCTGGGTTGACTATTATCAGGGAATGCTGCTCGTCGATGTCCTCGCTGACAGTGTCCCGGATCACCATTACATCCGGCTTCCTGCTCAGGCCCTCAAGTCTCGCCGCCTGTACATGGACGTCGACACTCTTGACCCGTTTCGTCGTGTCTGTGTCACTGATGATGGCACCATTAAGCTCCTCTGTGTTCTTGTCAAACGACCTCCATCACCTACTGACTTCACCATCATAACATGGACTTTGGTTGACATCAACAAGGGCAGCTGGAGGAAGGATGTGGACACCATCATGGGAGCTGATGAGTTCTTTGATGTTTGCAAGGCTTCCCAGAGTTGCCTTCTTCCACGGGTGCGGCCGAGTTTTCCAGTGGTGAGCTTGGTTGATCCAGATGTTATCTGTTTCCTGCTCAAGGAAGAGGACAGCAACCTTTCCTGGATGGTTGAGGTCAACATGAGGAACAAGGTGCTGCAGTCTAGTGCATTCTATATCAATCAAGAAGAAGAAGAAGGATATCTCTCTAAAAAGGAGTGCAAGAGAAGTTTCTTTGGTCACTACTTTATCCCCACAAAGTTCTCCTCTTACTTGAGTAAGGATGCCATCACAAGGTAGTACAATATCTCCTCTTGTTTACCTCTGCAGTTGCTCCTTGCTTGTACCACTTGGCATAGTCTTAATGTACATTCCAAACATGAAGAGAACATATGATGATTGTTAAGTGGCAAAGTATTTATCATATCAAGGGGGCATCGTTGTGATTTACATTATACGTTAAATATGAATAGCCAATATGTTAACAGTGGTTTGACGATATAAAGATATGTATCACATAAATCGTATTGTACAACTGTAAGTCTACCCAATGTTATCATGGTTTAAAAGCCAATACAAGACTAAGTTGTAATAGGGCCCAATAGAAGTGTTGTCCAGTTCAGACTTTGTTTCACCGTGACTCCAATTTGTGTTCTGGACCTGTCAGTAGATCTATACTACTTGTTTGTTATCCAAACTAAAACCAGAGCAACACATATTTAAAACCTTAGTAGCACCTTACAAACTAACTCAACTCAACCTACTCAAACCAAATTCACGTTTTTTATGATCTTGGCCTTTTTATTTTCTTACGAATAAACCAACTAGATTTTCATACTGTTTCTGCTAACAAAGACATTTTCTTTTTCTTACAGTTAAATAAACATTTGCATACTTACCATCATCACATTAATCAATTTACTACGATAGGGAGCTTACGTCAATAACTGAAGTTATACAATAGCTCCTGATAATCAGGGATCAGGAATGTCTAATATACAGAAGAAAGCTTCTACAAATAGTCAGACATGCCTGATGCTTCTAAGAATGGTGTTCATGATAGGCAACCTCCTATTTGTTAGATTTTTAAACTTTATTTGAACTTTATTTGAATTTTATACAATTTTAAAACCTTTCTACCTCATGATCTTCATCATGATAAGAGAACCAAATGCCGGAAATTTAGCTTGATTTCATGTACATGGTCTTAGATATGTCTCATGAATATGAATTTCATGTGTTGACTAACTTTACTATATAATTTCATGCATTTGCAGTTCATATCTAACGTATGCGAAAAAATACCTAGAAAGAAGTAAAATTGCTAAATACAGCAAACAAAGTTAAAATTATGCCAAATTTGAGCATAAGTGTTGTATAAATGTATGTTGAGGATAGAAAAAAATTGGAGGCAAAAAAGTGATTTTTTAAATTTTCTTTGCCGAGAGTCAGAAAATTGCACTTGGCAAAGAAATTCTTTGCCGAGAGCCAACCAGTTGGCTCTTGGTAAAGAAATCTTTGACGAGTGTTTTTTCTGTGCCGAGAGCTTTTTGTTTGGCTCTCGGCAAAGAAGCCTGTTTGCCAAGTGTTTTTTCTGTGCCGAGAGCCAAATAAAAAACTCTCGGCAAAGACTTCTTTGCCGAGAGTTTTTTATTTGACTCTCGGCACAGAACCAGACTCTAGGCAAAGACTGAAATTCCGGTAGTGTCCGTCCATTTGTCTTGAACGGAACGGTGTGTAGGTGGCTTCGCCAGGACCCTAACTGAGCTGTCATGTTCAGTTGGTGAAGCCTGCACGCAGTTCTTATAAGACAGTTAAGAAACTGAAGCATGTCTAACTGATGTCAAAGTAATATACTAATATGTTTGTGTCTCAACTCTCAACGCCTAAGTAATTTATAGTCGAAATGTTTCCCCTCAAATAAAAAGTGATTTATTCAAACTGTACATGGGTAAAAAAATACTACTATAAGGCAGACTATTTATCAGGAGATGGAATGGAGAGATGAGCTAACTAGTACCTTCTTTTGTGCAGTCGGAAACTAAGTGAAATGATGCAGAAGGCTAAAGAGGAAAGGACAAGGCAGAAGCTGAAGGAGTAATTTGCTATACGGTTAGAAACCGTTTAATTTATCAATGAATTTTTGTCTCACTGAAATTTTGAACCATGCACTAATCTAACAATCTCATATATTTATCTACGGAAATGCTACACTTCTTACAATGATCATCATCAGATCAATGTTGTCGGCTAGACAAGAATTGAAAGATGGGCGGACCCCAAATTTGATGTTGTCCTGTTGTTAACGATCGTTATTGACCAATGTTCAGACCCAAATTCTCAGCACTACTGATGAAGGTGGTGTTTTTTTCTCTTGGGCGACGAAGGGTCTCGCATGGCGGCGACTTTCTTAGTGTGGTGAGGTCTGCTTTCTCTTGGGTCCTTGTCGACGTTGCATTGGGTCACAATGGGTTTCTCGACAACTGCTTTGAGAGTGGTTTGTTGGTGGGCATCGCATTTAGGCTTCGGTTTTGCTGCCTCTTTAATTGGAATAGTGCGTTGATGTCTCAATCCAGTCGATCGATGTTTAGAATTTTCTTTTCTTTTTTTCCCTATCTATGGCCGCCTAGAGGTGTAGTCTTGTATTTTTCTGCTATATCATTGAAACACACACTATCTTGTGCGGTTTATTAAAAAAAATGATCCTAGGGGTACGGTGTTCCCAAGTATATTACCCTTGGTCCATGGATCCACCAAATACGCACAAATGACTGATTATTTGGAGGGTTCCACAAATTGGTGTCTTTTTTAATAAGACAAGCGATCAAATTTGAGATAAAAAATC
The DNA here is from genome assembly GCA_947561735.1 of Cenchrus americanus. Lineage (NCBI taxonomy): Eukaryota > Viridiplantae > Streptophyta > Magnoliopsida > Poales > Poaceae > Cenchrus > Cenchrus americanus. The sequence goes on from OX387242.1 coordinate 200,459,162, forward strand.
AAGCGAATTATAATTTGAAACAGAAAGAGTAATGTTTAAAACACCACAAGCCGAGAGCGTTTCATAAAGGGAGTATAATCATAATTCCAACACTGAGAAATGCATCAAAGGCCCTGTTTGGATCCATGGGCTAGAGTTAGTTTTGGCTAGTTGGAGCTCAACTAGCCACAAAGTATCCAAACATGAGGGCTAGATTGAGCTAGTTTGCATCTAACTCATCCCAAAAAACTATACCACCCAAGAGGTGCTTATTGGGGCTAGTTCATGTTGGGTCCACCAAAAAGTAACTTTTCTGTCTCCCTCCACCCACACCTAATGATTGAAAAGGCACATTTAATGTCATTGTAACCCTTTCATCCAAACACATCTAGAGCTAGAGTTAGTTTAGTGCTAGAGCTAGAGTTAGAAACTAGCTTTAACTCTAACCCTGCCGGAGTATCCAAACAGGGCCAAAATCCCGGTTGATCCTTATGTTCTTTGTTCCTAATGTATTTGAGATGTCGTTTTTCTACAATAAATACTCCAACTATTTGCAAACTTTACGGTAGTATTCTTCTTTTTTTTTGTATAGACTAGTGTTACATGCGAGTTACCAACTTACTATAATTTAGTTAACTCACTTTTTGAGTTATTTTGGTATGCACTTTTGCATAGCTCTTTTGAAATGGTGTTCAAGTCCAATAATTTTATGCAAAGTATAAAACAATCGCATCCTGGGTTTAGGGACAAAGTTCATTTTGCTAGGGTTCAAATTGACATGTCATCTGACCCAAGAGTTACGGGGTGGGTCGATGAATGATTGAGGGGATCTTTCTTGGATTACAGCGAGAGCCGTATAGTGACCCGGACATTATTTTTGTTTCATCTTCTTTTTTTGTTTGAAAAAAAAAAGTGTTTCTAAGCCCAGTAGGGGCCCAAGATAAACAGTTAGAGTTAAGCCACCGGCGGCTCCGGCCACCGGCCACCGACGCACCCCGGGTGAGCTAGCTGCACGCCAGCATGGAGGCGAGCAGCAGCCGGGGCCGGAGCTTGAGCGGGAGCGCAGCGCTGAAGCGCCGCAGGGGCTCTAGCTCTGGCTTGACGGCGCAGTCGCTGAACGACGAAATCCTCCGCTCCGTCTTCTCCCGCCTGGATGACCACTTCTGTCAGGAACCAACGTCTTCAGTTTCGTCGGTAAAGGAACAGAGCAAGGAAACAGAGCAAGTGATCGGTTCAAGATGGCGCAGCGGATGCCGTCCATTTCATTTCCAACGGACACCGTCACTTCTTCCCTTTTACCGCTCTTTCACCTTTTTCAATGTTACTGCTGTAATATTCAGTTGCTTATACTTAAGCTGGGAGCTTATTGGCCCCAAGCATGGTGAATGATATGAACTAGAACTAGGGTTAGGAATTAGCTATAGTTTCTCCCGCTGTCTCCCTGTCGGCGCCTGATCGGCTTGTACTCTAGTTATCCCTTTGTCGATTCAGTGAACTGTAGTTCCTACCCCTCTCGTATTTGCTCTTGTTCGTGTTCTTCAGTTGTTGCTGAGTTCGATTCTATTCGATTTCCTTCGCTCGGTACCTTTGGTCCTCACAATTGGTATTCAGAGCTAGTTGTTCCTTGGCGAGATTACCTCACTTCCATAGCCAGTTCCTCGTTTCTAGTCTGATCAGCGTGGTGCGAGGTCATTGCGGCTTATCCGCGGAAAACCCCACACTCCCACCCAGATCTGAGGAAACAACCCCATCTATCCCCAAATTAGCGAACAATTCTTGTCAGCAAGGGTTGTTAGGAGGGTGGGGGGAAAGGGAAATAGCTATTGGAATTTGGAAGTTGAGAAATGGATATACTATTGAGTAGTTAACTCAATGTGAAGAGGTATATTTGTGGCGAGACAAATAGAGTTGAATGACGAGTCGAATCTAGCTCCTTTATTGGAGATGCTCTAACCACTTAACCCCTTCTCTGTATACTATTAGCACAGAGCTATTGTAGCTGTGTAGGAAACGTTTACAAACAGTCTATCTAAAATAGTTGTGTGTAGGAAATATTTACAAACAGTCTGCGTCTCGTTTAGTTCGCGAGGTGAAACTTTTGGGTCCTTTTTCAAGACTAGTATAGATGCACGCACATGGTATTTAAAAATTTAGCAACAAAATTAAAAACATAGGCAAAACACAATTAGGATATGAACCCGAGCCCCACACGAGATTTATCCGCTTTGATGCATGGGAAAATGTGAAGAACTAAAAACGAACAGCACGACAGACTCCATGCGTGACGACCCCTCCAACAAATTATCCCCGCCACCAACATCTGCCAGCCGGTGTCACCTTCGACGTGGGCGAGGGCCACCCAATCGCTACCCCTCCCCCCTCCATCGAGATGCACAACGACCTTGATGTCCGTGTCGTCTGTCCGCCACGACATTTTGTTGTCTGTTTGTTAGTTACCTTTTGTTAACATTAACAAACATTCAACATGCCCAAAAAATATCAAACCGAGAAATTACCATTGTATTGGTGTGCTACAAAGCTGCACTTTCCTTCAAACAAAAACCAACAACAGAAGATGTGGTCGATGATAGTGTTGTCTTGAGTCGGAAAAACAAATCGTTCCTAATTAGTATTTGTTTGGTAAATGCATGACACAGTTAGTGTTATGCATTACCTAAAAGGCTAAAATACATTTTAGATCAAGTACGAGGGGGTATATTGATGAACCTTATCTCTCCAACTGGCAGCCAAGAGACAACTGCCGAACTGTTTTAGAGGCCTTTGTGGCTCTCAAGCTTTCAAGCATCGCCGCCATGCGGTGCTAAGGGCCTCTTTGGGAGGGCTCCATCGGCGGCTTCAGGAGCGGCTCCGGCCGGAGCCCTCCCAAACGGAGGTTTCACACGCGGCTCCACCGGTGGAGCCCCGCGAAATGCGCTCTCTGTAGCACTTTCGCCCGGACGGAGCCACCAAAACGTGGCTCCGCCCGGCTCCGCCCGGCTCCACGCGGGGTTTGCCAGTCGTGCCCCCAGGCAGGTAGGAGGTGCCGGCGGGGGACGATTCGCGGCCGGCGGGCGGGGACGATCCGCGGTCGACGGGCGGGCACGAGCACGGCCGGCCGGCCGGCGGGCCGGCGGGCGGGAACGGGCACGGCCGGCGGGCGGGGCGAGCGGCGGCCGGCGGGCGCGGCGGCGCGGCCGACCGACGGGGGGAGGGAGCGCGCGCGCGCGGCGACGCGGAGGATGCGAGGGACCGGCGGGCGGGGCGAGGCGAGGTGCGGCCGGCCGGCGGGGGAGGAGGCGCGCGCGCGCGCGCCGCGCGGAGGAGGGCGCGAGGGATCGGCGGGCGGGGGCGGGGCGGGCGCGGCCGGCCGGCGGGGGGAGGAGGCGCGGCGGCGGCCGGCGCGGAGGGGGCTGCAGGGACATGCAGGCGTGCGGGGGTGAACGGATAAGGAGTAGAGAGGAAAGAAAAGGAGAGGGAGAAAGGAGAAAAGAAAGGAAATGAAAAAAAGAAACGAAAGAAAAGAAAGAAAAAAAGATAAGGGCAGTTTAGACTTTTTACAATCTCAAGTCACCCGGTAAAGCCGTTTTGCCAAACGTTTTTCAAAATGACTCCAACTCCACCTGAGGAGCCGCTCCACCAGAGGAGCCGGAGCCGGAGCCGTTTTCGGTGGAGCCGGAGCCCTCCCAAACAGGCCCTAAATCAGTAAATCACTACCATCGCTTGCCGTGTGAGTGCGTGAGTGCACCGCAACTCAGTGCAGCCACAGCCACAGGTAGCATAGATAGGCCGCCATTGCTGATCAGTCTAGGTTGAGGTTCGCCAACCTTTAGTGCATCGTGGACTGGGGCCGGTGGTGAGGAGCTGCTTCTGGTGGAAGGTAAGTCAAGGGATCGGAGCAGGAGGAGGACTACGACTGGTTGCCATTGACGATTGATGATCCGCGGCAAGCAGGTTGATCTCCTTGTTACTGTATTGCCTAATTGCTTAGTTTGAGCATGCCTCGGCTTCTCTCCTCTGAAAATCCAAGGAGTTGACTACTCCTACGTGTTGCCTGCTCGAGTTGGGATAATAATTAGAGCAAAATTTGTGGAGTCTTTTACCTATATGCCATTACAAAAGTTGCTTGTGACCTGTGTGCCACTAAAAAGTTCGCTCGCACCTGTGTGCCATCCACCTAAAATTCTTTGACCTCTACGTCATTCCGTCTCAACTCCATCCATTATTCACCGTTAAGTCACCTGACACGTGGGCCCGACCAGTTAAGAAGTCCGGAATACCCCTGTCTTCATCCTCTCCTCTGTTACAGACTAGGGGGCAGAGGGGCGCGCAGGGCAGGGTGCTGAAGCTGTTCGCCACACACTGTCAGGGCGGGCCACCTCCATCTACCGCAGCAGCTACTACCAGTCGGGCGTGGTGCAGGACGACATGGCGCTGTCCCCCGGTGACGTACCTGGGCGGCGCGTCGAGCGCGAGCTCCACGCCCAGGTATGAGCTGGGCGGCGAGGCAAGGGGTGGGTGGCGCAGGTGGAGCCAGGTGTACAAATCACATTCGTGTCCCTCCCGGCGGCGACGGCAACGACCTAAAGCAAATACAGTTCAGCCGGGAGGTGTACAACAAGGGGCAAGCGCAGTGGTGGGTGACAACAACGACGTCGAGCTTGTCTGCTTTGCTTGCTCCTTTCGTTCATTCACGGCGATAGATGCTATAGATGCTGACATTTCGTTGTAGAAGAAGCGATCGATTAAAGCTGCATGCGTATATGTTTTGTTTGCAGAGGGAATCCTTCTACTCACAGTCCCAGGTGGGGAGCCCTGCCGCCACCCTGTCGCCGGCGCCGCTCACCCTGGACAGGATCAGCTGGGGCACCTTCGCGCGCCCGGCGGCGCCCCTGCAGTCCGGCACATCGCGGCACCACCACCGGTCCTCGTCCAACCCTCCGAAGCGGGCCTGGCAGCACCACCACCGGTAGCAGCAAGGGCAGCACGAAGCGGCCGGCAAGAGCCCCGCGGCGTCGGAGGAAGCCGCGACGGAGGCGGTGGGCGCAGAGCGCCTCGCGCGTGCTCGCGGTGGTGTGGGCCGAGCTCGCTCACGCCCGTTCTCTCAAAGACAGGCGCAAAGCTTGCTCGCACGCTTGCTCGCGGCGGCGTGCGCAGAGCTCCCCCGTGCGCGCTCTCGCTGCGGCGGTTGCAGAACACGCCCGCGCTCGCGGCGGCGGGCCCAGAGCTCGCCCGCGCTTGTGCCCTGTGGAGGGGTTGCTGGCCGCAGTGGCGGAGACGGAGCCGGCGGTGAGGCCGTGGTCGACGAGGATGGCGACGAAGGTGGAGCAGAGCAGATGAGGACAGTGAAAGAGGGTGGAGAAGGGGCATTTTGAAATTCTTAATTGGCTGGGCCCACATGTCTGGTTATTTGACGGTGGAAATGGATGGAGTCAGGACTGAATGTCGTAGAGGTAAAATAAGTTTAGGTGGATGGCACACAGGTGCAAGCGAACTTTGGCACGCAGGTCGCAACCAACTTTTGTAATGGCATACAGGTAAAAGACTCAAATTTGTGAGGATTCTTTCTTTTATGGTGCCAGGGGATAGAGATGGATGTGTGGAAACATTTGGGAGTTGGGACTCAGGAGGTTGGTCGGAGCGAGTCGTGCGGGATTTTACCAAAGGTTCTAGTCTTAATCCATATTCGACGCCACCGAGACAAACGTGGGGGCACCTGGAGCGGGCCGGCGGTGGGCTGATGTCGCTGCACATCGTGGTGGGGTACGGCCGCGGGCCGAACACCAACCTCCCCAGCAGTGGACGCATTCGGCGGCGTCGCCGCGGCACATCGTGGTGGTCGTGGCTGTGCGCACGTGCTGAAGCTAGGGTCCGATCCGGCGGCCCCCCGATGAGCAGGGACGGACGCCGGCGGACGCGTTGCTGCAGAGGAGATCGCCGCTGGGGAGGTCCGACAGCAGGGAAGGGGAATTTTTTGGATCGAGATCCTCTACCATCACTCTCCGTGATGGATCTCTGCAGTCGACGGATCCCAGCCGCCTGCTGGGAATCGAGGGGCACCCAGCGTATGTATTGTGTGCCAGCCTAATATCGCAGGCCGCAGAGCAACCCATCTCGGCCCATCGTGTGACTGGACCTCCTCGTCGCCGCCGGCGGCGGCACCGTCGTCATCCTCACTTGTTGCAGATCAGTACTCTCCTCTGCTCCTCCTCGTCACTACGACGCTCTCCTCGGTTCGGGGAGACCTTATCCGGCACCCATGCGTTGCGACTCGCTGGCGGCGAACACGAGGCGCCAACAAACATGGTAGGCCTGACTACCATCCCTTAATTATCTCCCTTCCTTTCTTCTCCCCACCTTTCTTCTTCTTCCTTCCTTTTCTTCTCTCTTCATTTCTTCTTCCTTTCAACCTCTTTCACACGCATCGGCCGCGAGTGCCTGAGCCACGCCCGTCGCCGCCGACCTCCACCACCGCCCACAGCCGGCGGCACCTCGCCGCCGCGCGCGCTCCGCCCACGTCCCACCCCCCGCCGCGCCATCCCGCCCTCCCTAACCTCTTCTTCCTTCATCCGCCACACCGCGCCGCCACGGCCCGGCTACCACTACCGCCTCGCGGTCGGCGGCGAGCGGCCGGCCGCGCCCCCACCTACCACCCTAGCGGCGCATCCCCTCCCTTCTTAACCTCTTCTTCCATTACTCACCCCCGCTGCCGGCACTGGCCCACCGGAGGTCCCCCACCACCCGGCCGGCGGCGCTGTCGCCACCCGGTCTTGCCGCCCACAACCCACAGCCATCGTCGGGACGCCACCGCCCCCAGTCACCTCCTTCAAGGTCGTCGGCAATGGAGCTCCCTTCCCCAAATCCCCAAACCCTAACCCAACCCCAACCTGAAACCCTAAGAACCGCCGGCCTCCACCACCGCCCGCCGCCGCCCACAACGCGCCATTTCTCTCCCGCCCCCAACTGAGGAACATGATGCTCGGGAGGAAGACGCTGGGAGGAGGAAGACGATCAGATGGATAAGGTTTGCACCTCTCCCAGTGCGATGTGTGTCCATTCGCTGCTATTGTGTAGCGGCGCGTGCGCGTCGTCTAAGAATTTTGCCAGCAGGTTGCTGTCGGTGCCAAAGTAGCAGTAGCGGAGATTCACCATGTTCTTGTGCCGGATGCTGCCCAGCGTCTCCACCTCTGTCCGCAGCTCCCGTTGTCGAGCCACCCATTGCTGGTGGGGGTGCTCGTCAGTCGTCACCACCTGCAGCACGTCGTGCTGCTGCTTCGTCCGCCGCACCATGGCCGACATTCCGGGGCTCCGTCGCCAAACATGCAAGAGATACGTATGTGTGCTGCTCTTGTAATCAGAAGAATTTGTTCCAACTGGCAACAGCTAGGAGCTCAAATGAATGATTATTAATTTGCCTAGGCTCCGTTCCATGCCTGGGTCCGCCACTGGCCGTCTCCATGATGTTCTTGTCGATTAGCGCCTCTGGACCCACTGGTCGTCCCCACAATGTTCTTGTCGATTAGCGCCTCCATGATCTCGTTGTGGTCGAAGTTCAACTTGTGGAAGCTCGTCACGTTGTAGGACGAGCTCCGAGACCCCGGCGACATCGGCGCGCCGTCGTGCTCTGCGTCCCGCCACGCCTGCAGCACCCACCGCCGCACCAGCGCCAACGCCGTTGCCGTCGCCACACCAGTGTGCAAACCCCACCACCCACACGTCCCCGGTGAGCCCCCACCCTGGTCGAGGTCACAACAGCAGCGCTGGCTCCGTCAGGTTCAACCGGAACAGCCCCAGGCTCCCGCCACACCCTCCAGCAGGCCCTCCTTTTGTCTTTTATGAGCGGCGACGACCCTCCTTCTACCAGATCCGACAGGTTGTTGTTGGAGAAGTCCGGCGAGTCAAAAAAAAGTCCGGCGAGTTGGGCAGTAGCGTGCACAGCGACTCCGGGATCGGCGGCACACTACCGGATTCGCGCTCGCACGGCAAAGGCTAGAATCCGCACGGCACAGTCTTTGCCGTGCGGATTTTGCCCAAGCGCACGACAAAGGGTGTCCGGCGCATTTTTGCCCGACAAAGACCTTTGCCGTGCACTTTGGGGAAAGGCAACGCACGACATATTTCTTTGTCGTGCGGAATAAGTGGTGCACGGCAAAGAAAAAGTGTTGACGGCCGTCCGCGGGGAGACGGTGTCAGACGCTCTCTACCGTGCGCCGCTTAGCACGCACGGGAATGGTGGTACTCTTTGCCGTGCGCCACGTGGCCCGGCGCACGGCAAAGAATGCTCAAGGGCACGGTTGACCATACCCTCTGTCGTGCGTCACGTGGCGCGGCACACGACAACGAATGGTCCAGGCGCACGGTGGACCATGCCCTTTGCCGTGCGTCGTGCCGCTAGGCGCACGTCAAAGGAAGGTCCAGGCACCCGGTGCACCAGTCCCATTGTCGTGCGTCTAGTGGCGTGGCGCACGGCAAAGAATGGTCAATTTGTCGTGCGTCGCCCCTGGCGCACGACAAATCTCCTGTCGCAGCAGCCATTTTGGGTCAATTTATCGTGCGCCTGTCTTACGGTGCACAGCAAATTGACCCAATTTTTTTCTATTTTTCACGTTCAAAAATTCCCAAAAAACATAGACATGACATATATATCACAATATCCATCACAGGCATCATATATATCACAACATGCATCATATATATGTCACAATATCCATCACAGGCATCATATATAATAATATCCATCACAAATCCACACCGAAGTCCGAAGTTCATCGACAAGTGCACACAAAAGTACACAATTCATTGACAGTGCACATAGTTCATCACAATTCATAGACAAGTCCACAATGCAAATAAAAAGGCACGGCTCAATGAGGCGGCGGCTGGCGGAACTCCGGTGGGAACAACTGCTGCTGGATCACCGATGACAAGGCTGGGGACCCATGCAGAGTATTCGATGCCGCCGATATGTTCTTTGAAAAAAATAGTAAAAGGCATGTGAGACAAAAATCAACTTGTCCAAGTTATAATCTAAATTGTCTAAGTCTCTACTTTGTCTAGGTTTCTATGTGAGTCTAAATGTCTACGTTCTTTAAGTCTCTAATGTTTGAAATAAAAGAAGAAAGATGTCAAGTAACTCACAGCAGGAGAACCTCCCATAGGGGGAGGGAGCATCATCAGCGCGGGCATCGGGGGCATCATAAGTGGCGGGGGCATCGGTAGACCACTCTGCAAAGCTTGCATGCATGCTTGCATGTGCGCGGTCATCTGCGACTGCTGCATCGCCGCCCACTGCTGCATCGCCGCCTGGTGTGTGGCCATGGCCTGGGCCACCTGCTAGGCCACCTGATCGGCCACCTACTGCTGCTGCCCCTGCTGGTCTTCCACACGCTACTCGACCGTGGTTAAGGCCGCCTCCAATTGTTCATCCCAATGTTACAATGCAAAGTGAGCATATGTAGAAATTCGGTAACGATTAGTAAATCAGAAATAACCTTGAGTCGCTCCATCTCGGCTAGTGCCGCCGACAGCCGTGGGCGTATGGGAGGGGCATTCCCCGTGTCCTTTGCCTTTACCGTCGTGAGAGTGGGAGTACTCGCTGTGTCCAAAAGGCTGTCGCCCATGTAGTAATGGTCGTGCTTCTTCCCCCCACCGATCCTCATGACCGTCTCTTCATCAAATGACGCAAGGATGGGATCCCACTCTGGCCCATGGATCTGCCTTCCCGTCTCCTCGTATGTAGTGAAGCGAGAGTGGATGGAGGGATTGTTGTACACCTCCGGCGGGTCGTCGGAGTTGTAGGTGGTCTCGGACGCGGTCTCCTGGCCCTTGTGGGCCAACATGTATGCCATCACGTCAGTGCACTCAGCATCTCCATGTGCCCGGGACTGAAAAAAAATCAAGTTGATTAGAAATTAGATAGAATTGAGCTTTACAACAAAGAAATGGATCTTTAAATACCCATCTTTTCTTGTACTGTGCAGCCGTCAGGTTGCCTTGATGGTGTGTTGGGTACGTCATAACAAACGCTTCTGCCGGCCAGCGTCGTGCTTCTCAATCCACGACGGGCTGAACCACCTCGCCACTATGAGTTTCCAGCAGTCAGCATTGTTAACGCACCACCACGCAGACGTCTACAAGTGATCAAGTGAATGAGATGTAAGAATATCATATTAAGCGATGTCTGAAAAGCTGAAATGCAATTTTACCTCCTCGTATTGCTCCTGGGTCAGCCTATAGGTTCTTGCTTCTGCTTTGGTCATCTTCTTTCCCCACTTTGCAGCGGAGTAGTTTATGACGCACTGAACTTGCGCCTCATAGTGCATGTCCAGCACAAGCTTCTTGCACACCGTCTCTTGCACCTGCTCTGCCTTCCCTCAAATCCACCAAACAACCTATAGAAGTCCGGCATATAAAACAACAATGGATCCACAATCAATATTGCAAAAATGTCCGATGAATTGAGCAGTGTATGAAAGAAAGACTTACCCACAACTCGGCCTTCACTCGCTCAGCCTTGTTGGCGAAGCATCTGTCGTCCCTCTCGAAAGTGTAAGTGGCTTTCTTGTAGTGTGCCCACGTCCAGGCCGGCTCCCACCTGGTAGAATCACCCTCACCCATCCGAACGAGGCCTGGGAAGTGGTACCTCACCAAAAGACCCAGGATGTCGTTGACCAGGCGGTTGTGAGAACCTGGTTCGATGACTTCCCACCCCCTGCCACAAGTGACAAAGATGAAATATTAGTCTCTATTGCGATTTCAAGTTCTCAAAGGAGAAAATATTGACAAACATCTGAAATTACTTACCGTGTGCCTTCGGGTTTAATCAGCGGCCGTTGAGCAATTGGTATCGACCTCTCCGGGAGTCGTGCGCGACCTCGCTGGTAGACGCTACCAATAGTGTCACCACTAGTGTCGTCCGCCTCGTGCTCCCCCCACTAGCCTCCTTAGCCTCCGGCTCGTAATCCGCGTCCTGGGCTGGCTCCTCCCTTGGGCCGGCTCCACCTGGGCTGGCTCCTCCTCCTCGTGCTCCTCCTCCTCCCATCATGCTCTTCTCTTCATTGCCGTACCCTTGCTGGAGCCACCCTTCCCTGTCACCCTCCTGTACGCAGATGAGCACGACGGTGAAGGGATCCACCCACCATCTTCTGTCACCTGAAATTAAAAACAGTAGACAAGTCAATACGGGGATATAAGACATAATTAAAATTGACCAAGGAATTGCAAAAGAGGAATAAGACATAATTGAAAATAGCATGATATTGCAAATAATAATACAATAAGTACGGAGCCTACATGTATTAGTAATAAACATCTTGCCCGACTGTCCTCCAGATATTCATCCGCTGGAGGAGTGTCAACATCTTGCCCGGCTGCGACTTTCTCAAGTAATACTATGTCATCATCATCGTCAATCTCTTCTCCATCGTCATCTTCTAACTCCATTATTTCTGAGACAGAATTTCGGTAGCACCTCCCCGCTGTTCTCCAGATACACGTTCTAGAAAGGAGATTGTGTAACCAGAGAACAACGGGAATGTGGTGCCGAAACTCTATCCCATATCGGAGTAGAACATGGAAACTAAACCCATCTACACATCCTCAGGTTGTCCAAAAAATATGGACAATTCGAAACGGATACAGTGATAGATATGCAAGCATATGCATATCTATAACCGTATCCCTTTCGAACGTGAGACGCCTAACTAGGTTACGTGACCTAGGTAAATAAATTGCGGAGGAGGGGGTCATCTGCACATGCTCACCTAGTAGCTCGAACAGGCTGAAGACGGGGGCAGGCGGCAAGACGGAGCCCGAAGAGGCAACAACAACACAGTTACCTCCTGCTACTCTTTCACCGGACGTCCGAGGAAATGGCCGGGGCTACTCCTTTGACGGTGGTCGCGGCGGCGGGCGCTCTCCTGCAAAATTAGACCAAGGCAACGTAGTTAGATAAAAAATTTGGCAGCACCTCCCCTGTACGGGAAGGTTTCAAAACCTGCAAAGAAAAGACCACGACACGAAGGTCGGGCCACAAAACAAATGCTCTTCCCACGGCTCGATGGCCGGACACATGAGACTTGCCATTCTTTCCACTTGAGCATAAGCAACATATATAGGTAGTACTCAAATTTTATTTTTTTTGAGCTCAAGCTACTCATCACAAATTTAATCTAACATAGGTCATCACATAGCTATGCATCACTACTCATTTATGTAACGAACGATAGGTCATCATAGTAGTTTCATCTAAATGCGATAGAGGTTGAGGGAGTGCTCACCGAGAGGATAGCGTATGTGTCGAGACGGCATGGTGTGAGATCACGGCCGGAGAGCACCACCCATCCTCCCTCTTCATCCTCGGTCTCCTCCTTCTCCCTCTCCTCTTTCCCCCTTCTTTCCTTCCTTTCCCTCTTCTTCCTTTCCTCCTCCTTCCTTTCCACCTTCTCTGCCATCCTCTCCTCTCCCGGCTGTCCACTCACTTCTCCCCTACGTCCTACTCCCCCTTGGCATGGGAGGGCAGTGGTGGCCGGCCGGGGGAGGCGGGCGCCGCCGGGGCGCCACCGCCGGGCGAGGGGAGGCCGGGGACGCGGATCCGGGCGCCCCACCCGCGGAGCGAGGGTGGAAGGGGGCGGTGGTGGAGCGGCGGGGGCGGTGGCGCGCGGGGCGGCCGGGGTTGGGCGGTGGCGCGGCGGGGGGGCGGGCGGTGGCGCGGCGGGGGCGGGGGCGCGGTGCGACGGGGGGGAGGGGGTGGCGCGGGGGAGGCCGGCGGTGGCGCGGGGGAGGCCGGCGGGGCGCGGGCGCGGCGGTGGCGGCGCGGGATGGTCTGGGGAAGAAACGGGTGGGGGAGTTAGGGTTAACCCGTGTCTCGGTCTTTGCCGTGCGCCTCGGGGTCTGGCGCACGACAAAGAAGCGACCCCACCGGCCCCACAACATTTGCAGTGCGCCGCGGGGGGTTGGCGCACGGCAAAGACGGGCCCACCCGCCGACCCACCGCCGGGGTCGATGCGCACAACGGCCGGGCGGCATGGGGGCCCCATAACCTTTGCCGTGTGCCGCGGTGGGCTGGCGCACGGCAGAGACGGGCCCCACCTGTCAGCCACCGGCCGGGTGTCGATGCGCACAACGACTGGCTGGCATGGGGGCCCCACAATCTTTGTCGTGTGCCACGGGTGGCTGGCGCACAGCAAAGACATGCCCCACCTATCAGCCACTGGCCGAGTGTCGATGCGCACAACGACTGGCTGGCATGTGGGCCCCCGCAATCTTTGCCGTGCGCCTCAGGGTTTGGCGCACGACAAAGATTTTCTTTGCCGTGCGTAATGGACACGGCGCACGACAAAGAGGCTACATTGAATTTTTTTGTTTTTATAAATATTATGCATAAATGTTTAAATGGATGTAAAAAATACCATAAACTAACACGAGACAGGTGCATGTTGTATGTTCACTAGAGAAAACGTTTTGAAGTCAAAAACAAAATTTAAATTTTACTAAGTTTACAAACCAAATGAGATGACTCTAAACACTATAGAACTTCTAGTGAGATGCTTCGGTTTGTAAACACTATGCGTGACGAAATATTCAAAACCTTCCCTACTCTTTATCACAACTTTCCCATAGCATATCATGACCTCTCGATGAATCTCTTGATTTTCTAACTTCGTTTGCATTTTTTACAATTAAAAAACTTTACTAATGAACGTCGATTCTCATCCTTCATGAATCAAATGTACATAATTTCAACGAATTTGGCCGGTAAGGTCTTAAAAAGGACTCAATTACACGAATATTATTTTTCCACGAAATTTACCTTATCATTTCATGTACTTGCAGTTCAATTTTGATTTATGTGAAGAAAATCCTTTTAAGGAGAGAAATTCATAAAAAAATACCAAATAAATAGAGATGAGTACCAACTTGAGATACAGAGTACAAAGTAATGCATTTGTAGTGGACAAATCAAAAGAAGTCAAAAAAACCAAAGTTTTACAAAAATCTTTGTCGTGCGCCAACTTGATACGCATAACAAAGATAAATCTTTGCCGCGCGTTTCATATGGGGCGCATGGCAAAGGCTAACGACCGTTAGCGTCTGCCCCCACCGTCCGTCGTGGAACGGGCGGCGCATGTGCCTGCACCTTTGCCGTGCGCTCTGGTATGACGCACGACAAAGATATATCTTTGTCGTGCACCCGTGTTTAAACGCTCGGCAAAGACGTCTTCACCATGCGTTTATGTGAGCCTTGTGGCTGGTCCTAGGCGCACGACAAAGAGTGGCCTTTCACTACAAGAAACTATTTAATCTGTGACATAACCATTATGTCGCGGATTAAATAAAATTTGTCGCAAATCAGCATCTGCGACGATTTACGTTTTCGTGGTGGAGTGAGCGTCATTGATAAAATCTCTTGACGTTCCCTTAATAAACGTCGCGATCCGTGACGTATCTGAATCGTTACGAAGCAGCCCGAGGCCCATGAAGCCCAACCCATGGCTCACTATCCATGACAAAATAAAATGGTCACGGATTGCTACTGAGATGGCAGCAGACATGGACGATGATGTGGCATCCTACGTGGACAATGAAGTGGCATCATACATGGACGATGATGTGACATCCTACGTGGATGATGACGTGGCATCCTACGTGGACGATGACGTGGCATCCTACATGGACGATGACGTGGCATCCTACGTGGACGATGATGTGGCATTCTACGTGGACGATGATGTGGCAATTAACACCAAATTTCAATCATTTTTCCATTCCAATTCATTCAACTGTAAGCAATCAGGGAGTCAAATTTATTGCAACAGGAACATCCCAATTTTAACATTTAACAGTAAGTAATTCCACCTCACAAGTAACGGCATCACATGTTTTACAATTCAGAATAATAAAAGATCACATGCATTTGTTAATCACTAGTAGTGCAGCATAGAAAATCAAGTCTCCTCTTTCCTTCTAGCGCATTGCTTACCGGATGCAACTAATCCTCATCCAATCACTTCTAGTGGCTTGCTCCTTGCTGATCTGATCCTCGCCATGAAAGAGCACATTACCAAATACTAATAATTAGAGGTTAATGTTAAAGTTCTCAAATATTAAGTGTCAAAGCTTTTAGTACTCAACTAGATTCTTGCTTTAGATGAATCAAATCAGACAGAGACCAAACGGATATACTATGACACGTAACAAACACCAATATTCCAATCATTAAATAATTGAGTATCACCATGAGACAGTTGTGTGTAATTTACCAAAGAAAGTACAGGTGGCAAGCATATACTGAAAGTTGAAAATAAAAGAGTAGTGAACAATATAATGTGTTGACATCTAACAACAGAGGAATAGAGCTAGACAGTACCAACATGAGTACATAATCACTATTGTTGGTACTGAATGGCATAAATAAAGTGAAATCACTATTGCATTTATCACTATCAAAGTACATAATCACTCTTTTGGTAGTTAATTGGACATGTGTAGCTAGATGAACCAATTAGGTCATAACAGGTTCAGTTCCATATAAATTACATCTACTTAACAAGGTAAAAATCCACAGGTTCAGACATTCAGTTGGCATTTGGTCACATTCAGTTGACATCATTTGCCTTTGGCTGAGCCATCATTACCATCAACAGAAAGTCAAAGAAATAATTAGAATTCAAAAGTGTGGAATTAAGTATATACCATAGTGTGCCATAGCATTGCTCTCGAAAATAGCACCATCCGGGTCTCCCGGAACGGAACCCGAAAGGAATTGGTAGTTCCTGAATATCAATACATAAGTGCTCGGAGTTGTGTGCACATGAACAAGCAATCAAAAAGCCTCCTACATAAGTGGTATTGGTGACATAGTAGTGTCATTTAGCCCTAACAGTGCAGAAGGTGAAATCTAGCATAAGGTAGATCAGTTTCTAAGCATTCATAAGCATTAACCATGCTACCATTTGTGGAACCATGCAAGATAGGATTGCTTCACATGCATACTTCTTAAACCCGTTAACAAAGGAACAAAACAGGACAAGATGACACTTATGTTCGTAAGCATCAACAGTCAGTCTTAGTCATGCAACCTAGCAGAAATTGTTTGGGAATTTGAGAGGTTGGCACTTATCTGTAGCTAGAGCAGCTCCTCCTCCCCGCTCCCCGCACCTCTCGCTCCTGCACCTCTTGCTCCCCGCTCCCGATTATTTTATAAAAAAGGGAAAGACCATTATCAGTCAGTCCAAGAAGCTAGCACAAACTAGCTAGAGTTAAGCACAAGCATATATATCATGGCATTATTATGCATCAAATAGATAGGAGAGGACAGAGAGAGAGTTTCAACATAAGTGTGTAAGCAAATACCAAGCTAACAACCAACATAAGCAAATAGATATTACTTAAATTCTATTTTGAATCAAAGTGCACATAAATCTGAGTGACTTAGAATGGTTTTAGTGCGAAGGGAAAATTTTCTACACAGAATAATTTAACTACATAGGAGTCAGACAGAACCCACCTCTTCTCCTCATTAGCATGGGCTGAAGCCTGCAAAAGGAAACAAAAGGCAATGTTAATCCTTCCCGCACCGTCTTTGCGGCGGGGAGCTTCGAGATACAAAACTAGCAATCAGTATCGCAGATTCACACTACTCAGGAGGCGCAGATTTTAAACAAGCAAGTTGTGGGTATAAGCTGAAACAGTCATGAATCATTGTTTGCCGAACTGCCCAAATGGAACGAAACTTTGGACAACCGGACCAACTGACAAGGAACAAAATGAAGCAGAGAAAATTCTAACCTAACTGAAGGTTCCAATGGACCTCAACCATACATGACCAAAAACTAGCGGTTTATTCACATCATCGACGCTATAACCAACAAAGCAAAGGGGGGCGCATATGCTTGCACAAATGGAAGTCAAACCCTAACCATCACTCCGCAAAAGGAATTAAAAATGAAATGGACTGGTAGACAGCTAATAAATCAACGACAGCTTAATGCAAGCGTTCCACTGAATACTAATACCTAAGAAAATAAGAAAAGTCTCCTTGACCCTGTCGCGGCCACAGCCTACAGCACCCACCGAAAGGGGATGCAAAAGAGAGACGGAAAATCCCCCGCTGAGTTGGCGGGACAGGGACTAAATCCCAAGAAATTCGACCATGAACACGGCGATAATCGACCATCCCAATGTTGCTGGCAAGCGAATCGTTCGCCGAACCCCACGAATCGACCCACCGATCCCCACGCGCGAGACGCCCACGACTGACCGCAGCGGGATCCAACCGGGGAGGGAGGGGAGGGGTGAGGGGCGGAGCGGTGTTCTTACCCTGTCCTCGCTGCCGCGCGACTCGGTGGCGATCGCCATGCTGGAACCCGGAGCAGCGGAGCGGGGCGGAGGCCGGTGGGGGAGGGGAGCAGCGAGTTTGGAATTTGGGGGCAATCTGGGGGCGGGGGACTCGAGGCTTTTAGAACCGACCCCATTACCGGAATCGAGGCTACCACCGGACTCGGTCGCGCCGGCGCCAGGGTGCGTTGAGGACGAGGCGAGACCAGGGTGCGGAAGCAAGAGAAGGAGGATGGGGGGAGACGAAGCGGGCGGAGGGAGGCGGATGCGTACCTTGCTCCTCGACGCGGAGGCCGCCCTGGAGGGTGGATCCGAGGCGGTCCATGGCCTGCCCCGTGCCGCAGATCCACTTGCCCACCGTGAAGATCGCGCGCCCAGGGTCCCCATACCTCCCCCCTGGCCTTGGACCAGTTGCGGGCACTGCAGAGCCACGCGAGCTCCACGCGCTCTGGGGACATGGCGGCGGTGGCGGTCGCCGGCGCGGTGGGGGGTAACGGACGGAACCAGCGAGCGGCGGAGGGGGTGGAGAGGGGGAGGAGATTTGCGATTTGGGGGCTTGGGGCCCTCCCTCCTCCTCTGCTGCTGTTGCTGCGGTGGTGGAGGTGGTAGTGGAGGTGGCGGGGAGAGAGGGACGACAGGGGAGGAGGGGCCGCAGGAGGAGGGAGATGGGTTAAGGGTTAGGGAGGATGCAGCGTTATATACCAAGGAAACACGATGTGAACCATTGGATCGACGATCGATGGCTGCAAATCATTGGGCTATTTGGGCCAACATGGGCTTCTCTGTTTATTGTTTTCTTTTTCTTTTTTCCTTTTTATTGCACCATTGTGAAGTAACATAAAAAATAAATTTGTTATATGTCCAAATATATGTTTTATATATAACAGTATGGATACAAGTTTTCATCTAGGAGTTTTAAGAATTTTGGAGTGGATTTGCTATTTTCTATCATTTAAATGAATTTCTACGTGTTTACCGAAAGTAATTCAAAATTGACCTATATGTGCATGCAATAAGTTTAGAAATTCAAAAAAAATATTTAGGCGCCTATGGTCCATTCTAGGCCACATCTAGGAGATTGACGAAAATTCAATTGGCTTGTAGGGAAATTTCAAACTTCTACTGGTCACCTTGTTATAAAATAATGATAATAATAAATAAAACTTATCAAAAAATTATGTAAATTGGCACATGATCATTTTATCGATGTACAAGCTTGAAAAAAAGTTTCATATGATTTTGTGAAAATTGGACTATACATTGTTTATAAACTAGATAGATCATCACATTGTTTCATACAACTCAACTTAAACATCAAAGTTTGTATACACTCAAATACTTTCTTACCCATGGGCACCTCAAATTTGGATGCAACCTTGTGTTGACCATAACATTAGAAAATATTAAGTTATATTAGCAATTATTATGAAAAACATGTTTTTATATTCTCTTTTTAGTTGGAAAAGATATGTTGTCACACCCGATTTTCCGAAGGAAACCAAGTGCATACCTATATGCATGCCAGGATCAAGTTTCATGCATATAGTGACATAAAAGTGTATACAAAAACAGTATCACG
Source organism: Cenchrus americanus (assembly GCA_947561735.1). Classification (NCBI taxonomy): domain Eukaryota; kingdom Viridiplantae; phylum Streptophyta; class Magnoliopsida; order Poales; family Poaceae; genus Cenchrus; species Cenchrus americanus. The sequence goes on from OX387242.1 coordinate 200,478,054, forward strand.
TAAGAAAAAGAGAGATTTATTAGAGATTTACGCTTTAACCTGGAAACGAAGGCTCCAAACATCACAGGCAGTCGACTGGGGTTTGCGTACGCCTAGAACTCCACAACATCTTCAGCAAACTCCATGGTAGCTTTCTCCTTCTGAGCAACATTGTTTATAGCAAGGGTGAGCACTTGTCGTACTCAGCAAGTGTGGGGAAAAGAATAAATGCAAAGGCTTTATAGTGGAGTGGGCTATACGCATTTAACATTTTAGTTGATCAAATTTTATTAGCACCTGATTACTAATAAAAGTAAAGTTTATACCAACCCACAATTAAGCATAAAGATAAGAGAAACGCCATAAGCATATGGCTAAGATAACTAGAAACCACGATTTAAGTCCATCTTCAAGTTTGATTAATCATGTGAGGGTCCAGGCCGCTCTTGACCGTGAGCACGGCTTATCAATTAGTTTTACACTCTGTAGAGGTTGTACATCTTTACCCACAAGTCGCGTAAAAGTCTCGAAGAACTTTAGACCCAACCATGCGATGCCGGCCAAGCATCATACCACACTACCGAGGTGTGATTGCATAGGGACGCTACGAGGCCTTTACGAAGATCCCCTAGTGCAGGCTGCCCGCTAGGTTACCTGATCAGTGCAGCGTATAAAGCTCCCGGACGAGTACCGTGTCTTAGCCAAGCCCACACCTACGCCCGAGCAGGTCCATACGCCATCTAGCATCAGCCCCCAACCCTTATCAGGTAAAGCATACCTAACACCAAGTTCTCTAGTTATTCAGCCAAGACAGAGCCATATGTCTTGTGGTAGTACTATTTTCCTGGGTGGTTCTCCATGTTCCGATTAAACATATGGTCTTGTATATTAAACATCACACATCACATTGGAACATAAAGTAAAATAGTATCCATGTAGTTTATTACCAACCCAGTTGAGCAAACTAAGCAATACCTACCATCAGGATTAATTAAGCAACCAGTTTAAACAAGGCAATGGTAAAAGAATACTAGTCATCATCCTTAACAGGAACCCATCAAAGTTAATGCAAAGCATATGCAATAGTGATTAGTAAAGTTATTGGGACAAAAGAACAAGGACACACTTGCCTTTAACCAAAGTAATGACGTTGCTCAGAATATCCTCATCCTTCAACACTCCGGAACGACGTTCATACTACGCGCATCAATCATGAAGCACAAACATGCAAAGCAAACACACAAGTACAACTAAGAACAAAGCACCAATCAAAAGAAAACTTTAAAAGAACGCACTAAAGGATAGACTTGATTAGATGGGTCACTAAAGCACACAAACCATGCTTGGAGGAAGAAAGGCTTGGTTAACTTTGAAGATATGGTCACGGAAGATTGAGCAAGGACCGGAAAGATCACACTGAAATAGAGCTTGATTCTATTGGATACGCAAGCGCAAGAAACACTGAAAGCAGAACTAAGCTCCAAACTATCATGAGATCATTATCAAACAACAAGAGACTACGCTTGGCATATTTTAATTAAGAAATCATGTGAAAGAATATTTCAGAGAAATACTCTATGTTACCATTAAACAAGTTACATTTAATTAATGAAATCACGATAAACCTAATCATGTTTTATTTATAACATTCGAGTGGAAGTTATGTCAAATTAATAATTACTTTAGAAGGATAAAGTAAGTATAAGATATCTAGATGAGTAACTTTATGTCACGTGTTCAACTAAACATATTTAATATTGAAAAGGCATTTATGATGTCATTAGGCATATTAACTTTATTATGGAAACCGATGTACAACACTGAGCATCTTTTATTTGGAAAAGCTAGTTATAAATAGGAATTATCCAAATTAAATCTTAGCTTATGAAAACTGAGATAGAACCTAGTCACTTTTATTGAAAAGTAGTGGAATAAATATTAGTCAAGATTAACATGCAACTTTAGTGTTAAAACAAGTAACAGGTGATACACACAAGCTAACATACAGATTATGGTGAAACGAACTAGAACGGTAGAAGCGAACTAAGATGCACACACAAACCTTTGGCTAGGGTTTAGGAGAACCAGTCTAGCTACAAAGAGAACTCGGATGAACAACTGACACACTAACCAAGGACGATCTGATCCAACAGGTGAAACATATAACAGGGTAGACTCTAAAGAAAGGTATAGCTACGAAAGATTGGGCATATGATCATAGCTGATTTATAAAAAGACAACATAACAGAGATGGGATAGACATCAACTAGCTAGGTGCTGATAAACAAGATTCTAAGATAAACATGAAACAAGAGTGATAAGATTACTTGATAGGCAAATGAGCAGTGCAAACTACTCACACAGATAAAGCTACTAAGCTAAGCAGAAACTCTAAGGCTTGATTAGATGCACACGGTTTAGCTTGGGCTAACACTAGAAAGGTTTAGAGCTTCTGATAAACTTGATCAAAAGAGATACTAAGATAAAGCTGACACCGAACGTCTAACGAATTATTTGCATTTATGATAAAACAATATTATGAGCTAGGTTCATTTTAATTAACAAAATATATGCAAGGATATTTCAGAAATAAAATACCCTATGTTGACATTAATGCAAATTAAACTTTATAACAAAACCGATGTAAAGAACTAGTCAAGTTTTATTAATAAAGATTCATATATGAATTAATCAATTAAATATTTAATTTAGAAAAACTAAACTATATGAACAATCTAAACGTAACATTGTGAGTAGCTCATGTTATTATTAGAAACAGCATTACATTGATTTTAATCACAATTAACATTTATTTATAAAGCCGGTGTAAAAGCCTAATCAAATTTTAATTAGAAAAGATTAATTAACTATTAAACAAATTTGCATTTGTATAAGAAAAACCGAGATAAAGATCTAATTAGATTTTTATAGAAAAGCATGTGATATAATTATTAATCAAATTAACATTAATTATGAAAAACGGTGAGTAGCACTATATTGCTTTTAGTTATAAAAGGCATGTATAACTAACCATTAATCAAAATTAATATTAAATAAATTTTCAGAAAACAATCATGATGATAACACACCACTAATGCGTAGTTTACATTATTATGAACCTAACACAACTTGAACGGATTAAAACGGGGCTAAAACGAAGATTCTAGGGAGAAAACAAGATTAGGGACCTACCTGCAGAGATTGGAAACTTCCAGGGACTTTTCTGCGAAAACTCAGGGCATATACATAATTATGTATATAAACCAGAGGGCCTTCACGCAAGATTCTTGGGGTGGACTGGATCTGAAGGATCTAATCTTTCCAGGGGGTTTTCGAGGAAAGGTGTAAGACTCATATACAACTCTAGGGATTACTAATAACCTCCCGGGCCTAGATGCAAAACCGGCAGGACTCATCTCCTACCTCTGTCCAGGGGCGGACAGGGAGGTCTGGCGGTTCAAATCGCCGGCGGTCAGGGTGCCAAGGGTTCGACCGAGGCGCGGAATTGAAAGAGGGGATCGGGGGGTCATGTAGAGGTCCTCTACGACGATTGAGATGCAGGAAGGCGGTCAGATTTTTGGAGGAGACGATGGACGACGGCCGACGGCTCCCTAATCCTCTGGTGTGTACGGGCAGTAACCTTCCAGCGGTGGGGAGGTGGCGAGGGTGGTCTGCGATTGTGCGGTTTATGCCTCCTCGCTCCAGGAATGCTCCAACACCCTGAATCGAACGATGCCCAGCGGCGGCGGCGCATAACTCCGGAGGCGGCGCTGCTTGCGCAGAGAGACGGTGCGGGTGGCGGCAGAGGGAGCAGGGGGGCACACGAGGGGCTCGAGGCCGTGGCCTTTAAAGGCACGGAGCCCTTGGCCGGCCTTGCGCGGCACGCACGCCCGTGCAAGGCCCCGCGGCGGCGGCGGCCGGCCGGGCGGGCCATGGCCGGGCTCAGATGTGCTTCGCCGGGTCTGAGGCTGGGCCGGAGTGGGTGTGGGTCGAGCCTTCGGGCTCGGCCCAGGAGGAAAGATAGTTTTTTTCCTTTTATTTTTCTGAAGTCATTTCCAGTGCAAAAACAATTACAGTAAAGCCTAGTAAATGTTTGCAAGGCACCAAAAATACTCAGAAAATTCTGAAAATTCCAGGAAAATTCCTAGAGACACCTAGGGACATGAGCTATCCAAATAAAGTGTTTGGAGCTTATGAAAAAGATAGTAGAGCCTTCTAATAAATAGATTTAGCTTGGGGAAAATGAGAATAAATTCCAGAAAAGTCTGGAAAATTCTCGGAGAGATTTGGACAGTTCCTAAACGCATTTTTGAGACCTTTTGCACTCAAGAAGATGCATCAGCATGAATGCAACACTCACATCAAACCATTTTCTTTTATTCAGAAAATCAAACAATGTCTTTTTCCTATACTAGATTTCCTGTAAAGAAAAATAAATGTTGGAATTTTTTTAAAAAAATTATGTTAAAATCGTTATTTAATTATTCTTTCTATTCACATCCTCAAATTGGGAAATTTCAGGGTGTGACATATGTTGTATGAAAAGCAATCGACAAATAGTAATTAAGATACAAACAAATGGCACCGAGTAAAAAATCTCGATTTTAGACAAAATTAGGAAAAAGAATCAACCGATTTGGAGTTCGCATGAGGAAAAAAACAGTTTACAAGTTTTATCCAAAGATTAAAAACATAAATTGCACTTGCTATGAACTGAAATGAACAAGTGTGTTTTCTCTTTTTAATCTCTGACTAAAACTTGTAACTAGTTTTTCTGCCTCATACTAACTCCAAATTCGATGATTCTTTTTTTCTAAAATTTTCTAAAATCATTCTCTACCAAGATCTACAACTTTAACAAATGACAAATGATTTCAACACCAGTTTATTAGGGGTTATTCAAACTTACATCTCGAATTTACACTATCATAATTCAAATAATATCATAAAATGCTCTAATGGTTCTACGAATTGACGTGGTAACATAATTTGGGTCCATAAACTTGTGATCAAACTTTCAAATGATTCCGGTAACAGTGGAACCTACGTTGTTTGGAAATGGATACATGTCTCACATTGTTTCATGAAACATTATTTGAACATTGAAGTGTATCATACCTTTCGAAATTTTCGAATTCATACGCACTTCAAACATTACCATAACCTTGTGTTTATCATAACATTAGTAAATATGAAGTTATGTTACCATTTCTTATTGAAAAATATCTTTTATTTATTCTCTTTCGGTAGAGGAAAAGAAGTTATATGAAAAAGATAAATGTAATAGCAATTAATATGAAAACGAGCGATATTACGTGAAAGATTGTGATTTTACAAAAAATTAGAAAAAAGAATCAATGAATTTGGAGTTACTATGACCGAGAAACACTAGTTTCAAATTTTAAGTATATATTAAAATGAAAAAAAACAATGGGGAAATGAGCTCAGCGTGTGCCACGTGGTCACGGCGAAGCAACTCGACCAACATGGTACTGCCACGTGGTCCCGAAGCTCAAATTATATGTATATAATTCAAACTATCATCAATTCATCACAACTCATGACGTGTCCCAGTGGTAGCAGATGCTCTATTGATGCTTGAGGTCGTGGGTTCGAATCCCATTCCCGCAAGCTATTTTTTTCAACTTTCCCAAATGCGATGCGGGAAAGGATATGGAAGTAAAACTTCTGCAAAGAAACATAACTTCACTTGCAGCTCAATGGTAACACATCCTTCTCCTTTTCCCTCACATCGTGGGTTCAGTCATGGTTTGCCCCCATTTTTTTAGTGCGTATTATTTTTTGGAGGGGCTGCAGGGCTGGCGGCCTGGGCCAGCGTGGCTTGGCGTGGCCGGCCGCGGCCGGGTGCATCCGGCGTCGCGTGGTGCGTGCAGCGGCCGTGGCCCCGGGGCGTGGCCGCGGCCGTGGTGCGGTAGGTTGCGGCCGGCCGTGGCCGCCAGGGTGTGGCCGCGACCGGCCGCGACCGTGGTGCGTCTGGTTGCGACCGACCGTGGCCGCCGGGGGCGTGGCCGCGGCCCAGCCGTGGCGTGGCGGGGCGCGGCCGTGGCTTGCCGGGGCGTGGTGCGGCCGGTTGTGGCCGGCGGGGCGTGGTCGCGGCCGGCCGGGCCGTGGTGCACCGGGCCGCGGCCGACCGTGGCCGGGGCCGGGGTGTGGCCGCAGCGCGGCAAGGGCGTGGCGGGCGCGGCCGCGCCCGGCCGGGCCGTGGTGCGGGCCGGCCGTGGCCGGCCGGGGCCGTGGTGCGCCGGCCGCGGCCGGCCTTGGCTAGCCGGGGCGTGGCCGCGCCGAGCCGGGACGTGGCGGCGCGACCGCGCCGGCCGGGGTGTGGCCGCGACCAACTGCTCCCATTTTTTCTATTTTTTTATTTTTTTCATTTTTTCAAATGTTTCCATTCATAACATGACTATTTCTTATTTGTTGATGTTTTTAGATTGTTTTTCATTTTTTCACATTCGTAACATAACTATTTGTTATTTATTGATCGTGACGAATGTGCTAAAACGTCGCAATGTTGTGGGCTGGATTTCGACGAATTTAACAAATCGTCGCAGTGTTCTGGACTTGAATATCAATTAGTGCACATCCGTGATGAAAAACAGGAATACGTCACAGTGTTTTGGGCTTGAATATCCATCAGAGCACATCCGTGATGAAAATAAGGAATACGTCGCAGTGTTCTGGGCTTGAATATCCATCAGTGCACATCCGTGACGAAAAACAGGAATACGTCGTAGAATCGCGACGAATTTAACAAATCGTCGCAATGTTTTGGGCTTCAATGCACATCCGTGACGAAAAACAGGAATACGTCATAGAATCGCGACGAATTTAACAAATCGTCACAGTATTCTGGGCTGCAATGCACATTCGTGATGTTTACTGAAAACGTCGCGGAGAATGCGTCACAGATTTAATAATTTCTTGTATTGTTTGCCGTGCGCCCGATAGAAAGCGCCAGGGAAAGGAAATGGCGCACGGCAAAGGCCGTCTTTCCGGTAGTGGCAGTGGCGACAGCAAGAAGGTTCAGTCACTCGATGGGCTGTGATGGACTGTTGTGTGGCCTGCGATATTAGGCTGGCAGTCGCATAATGTGTGCGCGCCCCTCGATTCCCAGCGGGCGGCTGGGGTGCCTGAACTTCAGAGAATCATTACGGAACGGGGACGCGAGGGCTGGGCTCAGCGGGTAGAATTAAGCTTTACAACAAAGAAATGGATCTTTTCATACCCATCTTTTCTTGTACTGTGCAGCCGTCAAGTTGCCTTGATGGTGTGTTGGGTACGTCATCAACAAACGCTTCTGCTGACCAGCGTCGTGCTTCTCAATCCACGACGGGCTGAACCACCTCACCACTATGAGTTTCCAGCAGTCAGCATCATTAACGCACCACCACGCAGGCGTCTACAAGTGATCAAGTGAACGAGATGTAAGAATATCATATTAAGCAATGTCTGAAAAGATGAAATGCAATTTTACCTCCTCGTATTGCTCCTAGGTCAGCCTATAGGTTCTTGCTTCTGCTTTGGTCATCTTCTTTCCCCACTTTGCAGCGGAGTAGTTTATGACGCACTGAACTTGCGCCTCGTAGTGCATGTCCAGCACAAGCTTCTTGCACACCGTCTCTTGCACCTGTGTAACACCCGAAAATTCCATCACAATAAAATATTTCTAGAAACAAGGTTTAGTTTTATTTTCTAAGGATTTAATAAATTTGGAATAAATAAATTTGCCTTTAATTAAATTAAACATCATTTAATAATTAGAATCAATCAAGTGATTGTGCATCATATTGAAATGCATGAGTTTTGTTTGTGGTGTGATTTTAAAAGTCTTAAAGAAAATATTTGTGAAAAAGTCCTTAAATTAATTGTGAAAAAGTTTGTGGAAATTGGTGTGAAAGTTTGAATTAAAAAAAATGATGAAAGTTTGAATTTAAAAATGTTTGAAAACTTGTTTAAAAGGTTTTTCTAAAAGTCTTCAAATATTTGAATAAATTTGTGTTAAAATTTCAATTTGAAAAGATGAAAAAGATTTGAATTTTGAATTTGGTTTGAAAAGGATTTGAAAAGAAAAGGAAAAGAAAAAAAAAGAAAAAAGAAAAAAGAAAAAAAAACAAATCTAACCTAACCAGCCCAACCCTCCCGCGGCCCATCCCCGCTATCGGCCCACACGGCCCACTCAACGCCGCCTCCCTCCCCTCCCTCTCTGACCCGCTGACAAGTGGGGCCCGCTTGTCAGGGCGTCTTCAACCTCCAGCCGCGCCCCTTCTTCCCCGCGCCGCCGCCGCCGGCCCCCGCACCGGCGCCGCCTCCCCCGGCTCCCACACCCCGCGCCGCCTCCCCGGCTTCCCCGCGACGCTCCGCCTCCCCACCGCACTCATCCACCGCCCCTACCCTTTCCCCTTCCCCTACCGAAACCGCCACCGCACCGCCGCCATTAATGGCGCCGGCGCCACCGACCTCGCCGCCCACCGCCTTCCCGGCCTTTCTCCTCCCCGCTCACACCTATAAAAGGTGCCCCAAGGCCCCCTCTACACCCCGCGCCACTCCTCCTCTTTTCCCCACTTGTGCACCGCCGCCGCCACGGAGCCCACCGCCGGAGCTCCACCGCGCCGCCCGATCTCCTCCTCCGCCACAGTTCCCTCCTCTCCGGCCCCTGGGTAAGCTTCCCCTTGCTCTCCTCTTCGCTCTGGTGTTTTCCCCGCCGCGAATGGTGCCCAGGAAGCCATGTTGGCTTCTCTCCGGCGAGCCCCGCCGCGCGCGCCGCCGGCGCCGCCGCCGGCCGGCCGTCCACCGCGGCCCGCCCGCTCACACGCGACAGTGGCCCTCAGATCTAAGACCGACGGCCCAGATTAAAAGGACTCATGACCCTTGGATAAGGTCCACGGTGGACCGGTGGACCGGGTCCACGGGCGCCGGTCCACACGCTGACGTCATCGCCACGTCATGCTCGCGTCATCACGTCCAACCACAGCCCGCCACGTGTCGCCGCCACAGTCCACCCGCCGGCTGCCTTGGCAGTTTTGCGCAAAGGACCCCGAGATTCCAGAAATTACAAATATGCCCTTCCACCTATGAAAAAGTCTTTCAATCAGGTCCTTTCTTTTATGCTTAGGCCCCTGCAGTCCTTAGTTTCTATGTTCTTTAGCCTACCCTTTGACCTTTTTCATATTAGACCTTCTAGTTCCACACATATTTATGTTTAGGTCCCTGAAATCTTGCAGAAAACCCCCTAAACTTCCAGTTCTTTTACAATTTAGCCCCTGAACCTTGTTTCAGCCATAACTTTTTCATCCTAGCTCCGTTTTACGCGTTCTTGGTATCCACGCGATCGTCTCTCCGAGCCCGTCATTTCTAAAAGCTTGTTTTAGTCTTTTGGTAATGTTTGATGTATTGTTTTATTTATTGTATGTTTTCTTGCATGATCGTAGCCAACGCGCCGTCCGAGGAAGTTCAAGTGCAAAGCTTTTCAGATAAGGAAAGTAGCTTATCGTTGGAGAAAGGCAAGTGACCCTAACCACCCTTCTACCTATGCTTTAATCAAGATTACTATAAGTTAATCGGAACATGGAGAACCACCCAGGAAAACAGTGCAACCACAGTCCATATGGCTCTGGCTTAGCCAATTAATTAGGTGTGTGATTGTGTTGACGACCCTATCCGAAAGGAACACGGGGGGCTCGGGTTGCGGGGGGGTATAGCCCGGTCCTTTTGGGGTAGCGGCCTTTGCTAAGGTGCGACCACTAGGGAGGGTTATGGTCCGCCCCGAGTCAGAATCGTCGTGGGTTGTTGATGCTTTTGCATATCTTTGTAAAGGCTTCGTAGCGTCCCTATGCAATCACACCTCGGAAGTGTGGTATTGTGCCCGATCGGCACATGCGTGGTTGGGTTCAAAGTTCTTTGGAACTTTTACGCGAGCCGTGGGAAAAGTGTGCAACCTCTCGCAGTGTAAAACTGATCGATCAGCCGTGCTCACGGTCAAGAGCGGCCTGGACCCTCACATGATTAATTGAACTTAAAGATGGATTAATATTGCTTTCCGGTTATTCCTGTGGCCTTGCTGAGTACCAACCATAAGTGTACTCATCCTTGCTTACGCTGTTCAGAGAAGAATCCCGGAGTGGAGTACTTCACCGACTACGAGGAGTTCTGAGGATGCGATCAACCGCCGAAGCTCGTGGAAGATGAAGATGGAGTCGCGTCTTCATAGTTATCGATGTTCGTGTAAAGACCTTCGTGTCTACTTTCGTGAGTGTAATAAAAGTTAATAAATCTTTTCTGTACGTTTTGAGCATTGTCTTGCGATATTACACTCATGAGTCTATCATATGTGTGAAATTGTGATCCTGGCACACATATGAGATGCATTCGGTTTTCTACGGAAAATCGGGTGTGACAACCTGCTCTGCCTTCCCTCAAATCCACCAAACAACCTATAGAAGCCCGGCATATAAAACAGCAATGGATCCACAATCAATATTGCAAAAATGTCCGATGAATTGAGCAGTGTATGAAAGAAAGACTTACCCACAACTCGGCCTTCACTCACTCAGCCTTGTTAGCGAAGCATCTGTCGTCCCTCTCGAAAGTGTAAGTGGCTTTCTTGTAGTGTGCCCACGTCCAGGCTGACTCCCACCTGGTAGAATCACCCTCACCCATCCGAACGAGGCCTGGGAAGTGGTACCTCACCAAAAGACCCAGGATGTCGTTGACCAGGCGGTTGTGAGAACCTGGTTCGATGACTTCCCAACCCCTGCCACAAGTGAAAAAGATGAAATATTAGTCTTTATTGCGATTTCAAGTTTTCAAAGGAGAAAATATTGACAAACATCTGAAATTACTTACCGTGTGCCTTCGGGTTTAATCAGCGGCCGTTGAGCAACCGGTATCGACCTCTCCGGGAGTCGCGCACGACCTCGCTGGTAGACGCTACCAATAGTGTCACCACTAGTGTCGTCCGCCTCGTGCTCCTCCCACTAGCCTCCTTAGCCTCTGGCTCGTAATCCGCGTCCTGGACTGGCTCCTCCTCTTGGGCCGTCTCCTCCCGGGCCGGCTCCGCCTGGGCTGGCTCCTCCTCCTCGTGCTCCTCCTCCTCCCATCGTGCTCTTCTCTTCATTGTCGTACCCTTGCTGGAGCCACCCTTCCCTGTCACCCTCGTGTACGTAGATGAGCACGAACGATGAAGGGAGCCGCCCACCATCTTCTGGCACCTGAAATTAAAAACAGTAGACAAGTCAATATGGGGACATAAGACATAATTAAAATTGAACAAGGAATTGCAAAAGAGGAATAAGACAAAATTGAAAATAGCATGATATTGCAAATAATAATATAATAAGTACGGAGCCTACATGTATTAGTAATAAACATCTTGCCTGGCTGTCCTCCAGATATTCATCCGCAGGAGGAGCGTCAATATCTTGCCCGGCTGCGACTTTCTCAAGTAATACTACGTCATCATCATTGTCAATCTCTTATCCATCATCTTCTACTTCCATTATTTCTGAGACAGAATTTCGGCAGCACCTCCCCGCTGTTCTCCAGATACACGTCCTAGAAAGGAGATTGTGTAACCAGAGAACAACGGGAAGTTGGTGCCGAAACTCTGTCCCAGATCGGAGGAGAACATGGAAACTAAACCCATCTACACATCCTCAGGTTGTCCAAAAAATGTGGACAATTCAAAATGGATACAGTCATAGATATGCAAGCATATGCATATCTACAACCGTATCCCTTTCGAACGGGAGACACCTAACTAGGTTACGTGACCTAGGTAAATAAATTGCGGAGGAGGGGGTCATCTGCACATGCTCACCTAGTAGCTCGAACAGGCCGAAGATGGGGGCGGGCGGCAAGACGGAGCCCGAAGAGGCAACAGAAACACGGTCTCCTCCTGCTACTCCCTCACCAGACGTCTGAGGAAACGGCCGGGGCTACTCCTTCGACGGTGGATGCGGCGGCGGGTGCTCTCCTGCAAAATTAGACCAAGGCAACGTAGTTAGATAAAAAATTCGGCAACACCTCCCCTGTACGGGAAGGTTTCAAAACCTGCAAAGAAAAGACCACGACACGAAGGTCGGGCCACAAAACAAATTCTTTTCCCACGGCTCGATGGTCGGACACATGAGACTTGCCATTCTTTCCACTTGAGCATAAGCAACATATATAGGTAGTACTCAAATTTTATTTTTTGAGTTCAAGCTACTCATCACAAATTTAATCTAACATAGGTCATCACATAGCTATGCATCACTACTCATTTATGTAACGAACGATAGGTCATCATAGTAGTTTCATCTAAATGCATTAGTGGTTGAGGGAGTGCTCACTGAGAGGACGGCGTATGTGTCAAGACGGCGCGGTGTGAGATCACGGCTGGAGAGCACCACCCATCCTCCCTCTTCACCCTCGGCCTCCTCCTTCTCCCTCTCCTCCTTCCCCCTTCTTCCCTTCCTTTCCTTCTTCTTCCTTTCCTCCTCCTTCCTTTCCACCTTCTCTGCCTTCCTCTCCTCTCCCGGCTGCCCACTCACTTCTCCCCTACATCCTCCCCCCTTGGCACGGAAGGGCAGTGGTGGCCGGCCGGGGGGGCGGGGTGCCGCCGAGCGGGGGGAGGCCGGGGGGCACGGATCCGGGCACCCCGCCGGCCGCAGCGACGGTAGACGGGGGCGGCGGTGGCGCGGCGGGGGCGGTGGTGCGGGGGGCGGGGGCGGGGGCGGCGGTGGTGCGGCGGGGGCGGAGGCGCGCGGGGGGCGGGCGGTGGCGCGGCGGGGGGCGGGGGGTGGTGGCGCGGTGCGGCGGGGGGAGGGGGAGGCGCGGGGGGAGGCCGGCGGGGCGCGGGCGCGTCGGCGACGACACGGGAGCGGGTCGGGGGCGCGGGCGGGTCGGGGAAGAAACGAGCGGGGGAGTTAGGGTTAACCCCCTGTCTCGGTCTTTGCCGTGCGCCTCGGGGTCCGGCGCACGGCAAAGAAGCGACCCCACCGCCCCACAACCTTTGCCGTGCGCGCGCGGGGGCCGGCGCACGGCAAAGACGGCCCACCCCGCCGCCCACCGGTTGGGGGTCGATGCGCACAACGGCTGGCTGGCATGGGGCTCCACAACCTTTGACGTGCGCTGCGGTGGGCTAGCGCAAGGCAAAGACGGGCCCCACCTGTCAGCCCCTGGCCGGGTGTCCATGCGCACAATGGCTGGCTGGCATGGGGGCCCCACAACCTTTGTCGTGCGCCGCGGGTGGCTGGCGCATGGCAAAGACGGGCCCCTCCTGTCAGACACCGGCCGAGTGTCGATGCACACAATGGCTGGCTGGCATGTGGGCCCCCGCAACCTTTGCCGTGCGCCTCAGGGTTTGGCGCATGGCAAAGAGGCTAAATTGAATTTTATGTTTTTATAAATATTATGCATAAATGTTTAACACGAGACAATTGTGTGTTGTATGTACACTAGAGGAAACGTTTCGAAGTCAAAAACAAAATTCAAATTTTACTAAGTTTACAAACCAAATGAGATGACTCTAAACAATATAGAACTTCTAGTGAGATGTTTCGGTTTGTAAACACTATGCGTGACGAAATATTCAAAACCTTCCCTACTCTTTATCACAACTTTCCCATAGCATATCATGACCTCTCGATGAATCTCATGATTTTCTAACTTCGTTTGCATTTTTTACAATTAAAAAACTTTACTAATGAACGTCGATTGTCATCCTTCATGAATCAAATGTACATAATTTCAACTAATTTGGCCGGTAAAGTCTTAAAAAGGACTCAATTACACGAATATTATTTTTCCACGAACTTTACCTTATCATTTCATGTACTTGCAGTTCAATTTTGATTTATGTGAAGAAAATCCTTTTAAGGAAAGAAATTCATAAAAATACCAAATAAATCGAGATGAGTACCAACTTGAGATACAGAGTACAAAGTAATGCATTTGTAGTGGACAAATCAAAAGAAGTCAAAAAAACCAAAGTTTTACAAAAAATCTTTGCCGTGCGCCGACTTGATACGCACGACAAAGATAAATCTTTGCCGTGCGTTTCATATGGGGCGCACGGCAAAGGCTAACGACCGTTAGCGTCTGCCCCGCCGTCCGTCGTGGCACGGGCGGCGCACGTGCCCGCGACCTTTGCCGTGCGCTCTGGTATGACGATATCTTTGTCGTGCACTCGTGTTTAGACGCACGGCAAAGACGTCTTCATCGTGCGTTTATCTGAGCCGTGCGACTGGTCCTAGGCGCACGACAAAGAGTGGCCTTTGCCTCGCGCCCGATAGAAAGCGCCCGGCAAAGGAAATGGTGCACGGCAAAGGCCGTCTTTCCGGTAGTGGCAGCGGCGACAGCGGCGACAGCGAGAAGGTTCAGTCGCTCGATGGGCCGTGATGGGCTGTTGTGTGGCCTGCGATATTAGGTTGGCAGTCACATAATGTGTGTGCGCCCCTCTATTCCCAGTGGGCGGCTGGGATGCCTCAACTGCAGAGAACCATTACGGAACGGGGACGCGAGGGCTGGGCCCAGCGGGTACGGGGGGGCGGGTATGTGCGGGTGGGGGGAGAAAAATTTTCGTTTTTGGAAAATACGCTCTCCAAATTGTGATTTTTTGTACTTCATAATCATTCCACCCTATCCACCTTCAAAAACATATGACGAGTGGGTCCGACGTGAGGGGTAAGGCGGGTCCGATTTGAGTGAGAAAAGTTTTTAATTGTCTTCGCTCCTTATAGTATAGATAGGCTAGTAACATGCCCGCGCGGCGCGTTGCTGCGGAAATTTTAAAAAATAAGATAGAATTTGCAATTAGAAACGCACTACTTAAACCGTCTTTGGACGCCTAGTAGCGATGGATGGATTGAGTTCCAAAAGCTCGATATGAAAAAACGTGCACTGCACATTTGGCCACAACATCAGAAAAAGAAGGAATTATACGTAATGCAGAGTTTAAGAAATAAAAAACACTATCATTTTGTAAAGTTTCTTTTTTGTCGACCTTATCTTCGTGGAGACGGGTAGGAAGCCGCCGCTCGCACATCGTGGCTGCCACTGTTCGTACCCACCAGTGGCCGTCGCGGAGGACAGGGAGCAGCGAGGTCGAGTGTACGGTCGGGAAGGCGACGGCCACAGAGGCAGCTTCTGTGCCTGGAGCTTGCCCCTCCCCCGCGCGTGTAGCTTGCCTCCACGGCTCCACCTCACCACTGCCCATGGAGATTGCTCACCTCACCGGCCATGGAAGCAGCCACGGGCTGACCTCGCCCCGTCAGCCGTGGAGGCGCCACGCTCGGACGTCACCCAGGCGGCCATGGAGGGCCCTTGTGCTCGGACACCACCTACCTCGCCGGTCGGCCACACAAGGCTGGTCCCGCGACTGGACCTTGCCCCTGCCCCGCCGGCCATGGAGGTAGCTCGTCGCATCCGGAGCTCGCCGTCTGCCAGATTGAGGGCGTCGCCGGATTGGGTCAGGGCGGAGGAGGGCGTCACCGGCAACTTGAGGTGGGGTAGGGAGAGGAGGCACGATTTTATGGAGAGAGGTGGCATCGATGGAGGAGGCGATGGGGCTCCGATGGGGAGGCAAGGGGGCTGCGTTGGGGGAGGCGACGCGCTGGAGAAGGCAAGGGGGTTGCGCGATTGGGAGAGGAGGAGGCGAGCCCACGATGGAGAAGTAAATGGAATCCATGGGAGGGGAGGGGGCGGCGGCACGAGGACGCGGAATCCAGGGGCCGCGGGGTGGGATGAGTGGGGATTGTGGCGGGCGATGACGTGGATGGCTGAGAGAGCAGAGAATGGTACCGAAAACAAAGTTTTGTATGATAAGTGCCACACTTTGACTCGTTGTTCTGTTTTAGCTGCAGCACCCAACAGTTGTGGATCCTTATTAAACTTTAAGTCCAGCAACGAGAAATGTTTAATATGAATAGTAAAGGCATTGTTTCCTCCAAACATGACTGTCGAGCATTTGTTTTTTCAACGATCTTCAACCTTTTTGAACTCCGAGCAGGATCAACCATTTACCCATTCCTGCTCAACAGTAGAAAAATACTTCAGTATAACTACAAAAGTTCCATGCAGCCTTTTGTGCATCTGATTACTCAGGATAAAAATGATCAATGTGACGGATGAATAGAAAAGCAGCAGCCCAAAGCATGCTGCATCCCGCAACCAAATCATATTTGCACAATGAGTTTTCCATGAACACTGTTGCAACTTTAGTTGAAGGATACAAATGCTAGCTGCAACCAATGCATGTATTCTAAATGATTTTTTCGAAATAAAAAACTGAAATCAAGAAGAATTAATTTGTAATAATTTGGAGGGATCATGCATGGTAATATGCACCTTCAGATGTATACATGTATATTAGTCACTTAAATATCACTCATATCATTCAAAGTTCTAATAACTGAATTTAAAAGGTTAACTTCCTAGTGTGCTAACTATTCTAAGCATCCTTTTGCCATCTTTAACCAGAATAGTTACTTGGATTCCTGATTTGAACAGTGCAGCCTCTTAATTGCCTACAACAGTACTCACACGGGCTAACTGGATAACGAAGAGAAACAAAGCAGCACATGTGCAATGTAGCTTAAGCATATATGTACTGCTGATATAAAGTATGAGCGATCAACCATGATTTCCTTGTCTAGTGTCTCCAAGCATATTGCTTGGTAATCAACCAGTAGTCTAGCACTGCATGTTGCTAGACATCCTTCAGGTTTAGTGCAGAATTTCATTAGTAGGAATTCATTACTGGTGCATTAATATAATCACTATAAGCATAAGCTATTTCACTGCTCGTACCATGTTGGATATATGGACATTTTAAACCTACACCATAAACCATGATTTCATTTTCCATTCTAGAACTAAAATACCGTCTTGCATAATTTTGGACATGAGTGAAAGCTATGGTAACAAGTAACAAAGGTTTGTCATAAAGTAATCCAAACATAAATTGTTTCACCAACATTTATCTATCTATGTTGATGTCCAGTTTCAGTAATTAATCTCATAATAATAATTGACAGCATCATCCAAGTTGGACATTGCACACCAGTAGGATTGAACAAGAATATTCCATAACTTTAGTTTTTTTCTAAACAAAGAAATACCATCAAAGAAGTTCTAAAAAACGGACGCGGGAAATATTCTGTTAAGCCATGAAAACTTATCTGCCGATTCGATCACAGAGACAGAAGGTACATTGTAATTCTCATGCATAAAAGAATATTCACTCAAATTTGAACTGTAATTAAATTACCCACCATGTGTTTTGGAAGATATTTGTTTTTGCATCAACCATAATTAAGGGAAACTGCCAGGTGTCATGTCCTAGCAAATACATAAAACAAACTGTGAGAATTATTATCTTTGGCATGAGTAAAAAATTTCTTTGGTTGCTGGTATTTAAATGCCATGGCATCCTAATTTGTATTTACCTTCGTAATGCCATGGCATCCTAATTTGTATTTACCTTCTTTGGCCTGATGGCTTCTCCTCTTCATAATGCACCAAGTATTTACCTTTTGCCATCGGTAGTTCGGCACAAGACACCAACCTAGGAAGAGAAATTCATATGTCAATTTTATGCTTAATTTGTCAACAAAAATAATCACTGGTCTTCTTCAAATTATAGTAAAACTTCTAAAGCCTACTACATAATCAATTTCAATATGTGCAAGTGTTAAAAATCAATTGAAACAGGGAGGATGATGTGCAGGGCTGGCGCTTGTGGTCTGCTAGCACCGTGTCTACACTATCTTCACCCGTCTGTCGTCGCCTTCTTGTCATCGAATGTGCCGTTGAGCTCAACCAAGCCAAGCTGACGGGAGAGGTGGCACCTTGCGCTTGCTGTTGGTCTTGCACACGAACTTCTGGCTTGTGGCCCTGTGTGTGCACAGCAACGTGAACCCGAACTGCCCACGCCCGGGCTCCTTGCCGACAGCCGAAGGTGTAGGTGCTCTTGACGTCCTCCATGTGCCGCCCCAGCATGTGGCCGACGACGGTCGGGGGATTGGATGGCGTGGGCGCGGAGGTCGCGCCTCAACATGGAGCCGACGGCGGCCAGGGGCCTAGCGGGAGTTGGCACGTAGGTCGCCGAGACCTCGCCGGCGGATGCCGAGGGAACAGAGGCGCTGTCCACGGGACGACTGGAGCCGACGGAGGAGGGATCCGACCAGCGTTGTCATGTGCAGTAGCAGGGCAAAGGGTGAAGAATGGATGGGCATGGGAGTAGAGGAAAAGATTGGACCTGGCGGGTACGTCGAGCGTGGATATCGTTGAGACCTCACCGGCGGATGCCAAGGGAACTGTAACACCCTAAAAATTACATCACTAAAATAATTTAGCAATAAAAGGTAAGGTTTAAAAATTTCTTTAAGGACATAAATAAATCATTAAAAAAATTGGCTTTTAAAATAATTAAACATCACTAAAATAATTTAGAAATAATAAGTGTTTGTGCATCATGATTCGAATGCATGGATTTTGTTTGATTGGAGTTTGAATGTTTGAAAAATGAATTTGAAAGAAATTTTAAAAAAAAAAGACAAAACCCTTCCCTCCCCCTCTCTCTCTCCCTTTCTTCTAACTCAGCCCGCAAGCTTCCAGGCCGGCAGGCCTTTCTTTCTTTTTTTTCTTGCGCCCGCAACGGCCCATTTTGGCCCAGCTCCGCACACACACCGGCCCAGCACAGCCCTCCCTCCCTTTTCTTTTTGCGCCGGTCGCTGACAGGTGGGACCCGGCTGTCAGGCCCGTCTCCCACCTTCAGCCGGGTCAACCGCGCCGGCCCCCGCGCGCCGCCGGCCGTTACCGGCCGCCTCCCCGCGCCCCGCGCCTTCAAACCGAGCATTTAAGCCGCAGTGAAGCCCCTCCATCACTTCCCCTCTTCAAATCGCCGGTTACTGCCCTTAAACCCCCTCCCCCCTTAATTCCCAATCAAGCCGCGGCCGTTAATGGCGAGGCCGACGGGGAACCGCCTCCCGGTGCCCCCTCGGGCCTATATAAACACCCCCCAGGACACCCCGCTCCTCCCCTTCGCTTCACATCAAGCTCCAGCGCCTCCCGTGCCCTAGCCGCTTGCGCCACCGCACTGAACCGTGCGCCGCCGCGCCATTGCCGTCGCCCGAGCCCGTCCGCCGTCGGTGAAGCCCCCTGGACTCCCTCAATCGATTCCTCTTCGCACGTGTGAGCTAACCATGGCATCCTCTCGAACCCGCAGGCCCTCATGCACTCCAGTCGCAGCTCGCCGTCGCCGCCCGTGAAGACCGGCCGCCGGAGTTGATCTGCGCCGCCGCCGCCTTCTCCATCCAATTCACACCCACCGCAGCTCCTACCCGCCGTAAGGACCCTATCCCCGCCCTCCTTTTCACTTGTGCCCGACCGTAGCGCCGCCGCCGCCGCTCGGCCGGCCGCCGGCCGTCCGCCCCTTGGACGCCGCGCCTCGGTTGCCGACCGTTCCACTCGTGTAAGCGCCCGGCTAGGTTAGCCTTGTTCCCGGCCCTACGCGTAGATGCTCTTTCCGCTCAAATTCGTGGCCGGGAACCCCGGTTTTGGTCGTCGCCGGCGACCCGCCGCCGCGCGCCGCCGCCGCCGGCGCGGGCGCCGCCCCCTCAGGCGCATGCGGGCGTGGGTGGCCGTTGGATCGGCCATCCACGGCTCAGATCCGTTGGACCCCGCGGGTCAAACCGCTTATAACGGTCAACCCGAGGACAAACTCTTAAAGAGACCCCCAACTCTTTTATAATCACAAGCCGGTCCTCCCACCTTTAAAGATCCTTGCAAATTAGTCCTGAGTTTTTCGTTTAAGCCCCTGTTTTTAATAGAACTTTGCTCAGAGGTCCAGAACAGCCTTTTTTATAGTTTAACCCTTCTGTTTTTAAGTTTATTTATGTTTTAGCCCCTGTTTTCTTGCTGTTAGGCCCCTGTATAGTTTAGTTTATCGCAAATTAGTCCTTAAACCTTGTTTTTAGCATAACTTCTCTGTTATAGCCCCGATTTTAGCGTTCTAGTAGTCCTTACGATCGTCTCAGCGAGCCCGTCGTTTTAGTAGCATGTTTTTAGCCTTTAGGTTTGTTTGGTGATCTGTTTTATTTATT
The DNA here is from genome assembly GCA_947561735.1 of Cenchrus americanus. NCBI lineage: Eukaryota > Viridiplantae > Streptophyta > Magnoliopsida > Poales > Poaceae > Cenchrus > Cenchrus americanus. The sequence goes on from OX387242.1 coordinate 200,498,135, forward strand.
GTATGCTTTATGTGTGCATCGTAGATATCGTGCTCGTTTCATCCGAGCCACCTCTCGGGGACGATCGGGGAGCGCTTGTTCGAAGAGGAAGAAGTTTTTACCGTAGTTGAGGAAGGCAAGTGGTTTTCTCCCCCCCGCATGTTCTCTTTCTCTCTTCCTATATAATTGCATTACAAATTAATGTTTACTTTATGTTATCATTGCATTAAATTGACGGGAAAACCTTTTTAAGGACTTACCTAGATCTTTTACCCTGATCCTTGGCCTAGCCCTTTTTAAATAAAGTTTTGGGTAGAAAACGCTAGTTGCTTAACATGGGCTGGTTAAATGGGTCTTTTATGGAAATGATACATGGTTTATAGTTAATGTTTTGGGTAATGCAAGAACACTCGATTTAATCGGAACATGGAGAACCACCCAAGAAAACATGCGCAACCACAGTGTTACATGGCTCTGACCTTAGCCGAATAATTAGGTGTGTAATTGTACTAGTGGCCCTTTTCCGTAAGGAGCAGAGGGGGATCCGGGTTGCAGGGGTATAGCCCAGCCCTTTTGGGGTAGTAGCCTTTGCTAAGGTACTGACCACTAGGGAGGGTTATGGTCCGCCCTGATCTGTAACTATGCGGGTCGTTAGTCTTTTGCATGCCTTTGTAAAGGCTTCGTAGCGTCCCTGTGCAATCACACCTCGGAAGTGTGGTATGGTGCTTGGCCAGCATCGCATGGTTGGGTTTAAAGTTCTTCGGAGCTTTTACGCGAACGTGGGTAAAGTGTGCAAACCTCTGCGAGTGTAAAGCCGATCGATCGGCCGTGCTCACGGTCATGAGCGGCTTGGACCCTCACATGATTAATAAACTTAAAGATGAGACAAATAGTGGTTGGTGAAGCTCGTTGAGCTTGGGATGTTATGGCTCTTAAGTTTTTCTTAAGTGGGATGGTACGAACTTACACTTAGTAATTAGGTGTTCTATAATTAAAACTTGACCAACATTAAAATGCTAACCGCTGCAAAACCTTAGCCTATCCTTGATAGCCTTGCATTTTCCCCCACTTGCTGAGCTCCAACCATAAGTGTGCTCAGCCTTGCCTATCGCTGTTCGCAGGGAAAACTTTGGAGGGGAGTTCGACGACTTCGATGAGCCGTGAGGCTTGCGGACCCCCGATCAAGTGCACGTGGGAGCGGAAGACGAGGACTCGACGAGTAGTTATCGTTTTCCGTTGTTAGAGACCTTCGAGTCTCCCCGCATGAGTGTAATAAGAGGTTAAACTTTGAAATACGCTTGAATACTGTTTATGATATTTCACTCATTTTTGTCTATCATATGTGTGTGAACTGATCCTGGCGCACATATGAGATGCACTTGGTTCCTCTTCGGAAATCAGGTGTGACAGGAACCGAGGTGTTGCCCACGTGACGGCTGGATCCGACGGAGGGGGGATCCGACCGGCGGCTGAGGAGGAGGAGGAGGCGGATATTTTTTTGATACAGGGAACAAGGAAGGAAACCTGGGCAGCGGGTCCACGACGTGGTACGCGGGCAAGGGGTGGGCCCGGCGGGTATGGAGGGGGTATGTGAGCGTTGTGTGAAAAAAGTTAGGTGTTTTTGGCAGAAACGCTCTCCAAATTACGATTTTTTGGTATTTCATAGTCCTTCTACCTTATCCACTTTCAGAAACATATGACAGGTGGGTCCGGTGTGAGGGGTAAGGAGGGTCCGATTTGTGTGAGAAAAGTCTTTAATTCTCTTCGCTCCTTATAGTATAGATTTATTAGGAGTATTGAATGTAGACTATTTACAAAAATAATTACACGAATAGACCGGAAATTGCGAGATGAATCCATTAAGTTTAATTATTCTGCCATTTGAGATTGCTTGTTGTAGCACGATATTGTCTAATTATGACATAATTAGGCTCGTTAGATTTGTCTCGAAAATTAAGGTAAGGGTTGCGTAATGAGGTTCGTTATTAATTTACGTTTAATATTACTAATTAGTGTTCGGAAGATTGATGTGACGAGTAGTTGGTGAAATTTCACAAACAATTATCTGTCTCGTGAAATTGAAGGTCCGGTAAATCCAAATCTGAAAAAAACTCCCTCTTTTTTCCCACGTGACGACTGGATCTGCCCCTAGCTACTACTCTAAAAATAAATATATGGTGTTCAGGAATCAGGCCGTACACTGTGAAAGACCATGGTCCATCCCTGTAAAAAGATTCGCATGAGTGAGCCGGTCAAAAGCACAGAAGAAGTTTGGACATTGGAGTCTTGGAGAGGAGGGAGGAGAGAGAGAGTCCAGTGCAGAACAGCAGCAAGGGAGTAAAAGCTAAAACCACGAGTGCAAGCAAAGCCTACCTATGAAAGTTGAAAGGGTAGGGAGTAGTGAATGTTGACGCGATGGAACGGGTGTTCTCTCTTCTCTGTGTTGGCAGACTGGCCTCATCGTCTCGAGCCGTGGGAGATTCTGATTTCCGAATCCTCTCTTCGATCTTCTTCATCATTGCATCACCGGCTATTACTACCGTCCTCTTTTACTTGATAATCATTACCACGATTTTGGTTGTTTCAGGAGTAAAAGACTACTAGTTGGAGATTGGATGGATAATTTGGGCCTAATCCATTGCTACTTGAGATAGGAGACTTGAGATTTGAGAAGAGGATGGGAGGATGCTGATCCCCTCTTCTTCCTCCTTGCATTCACTGGCGCCTGCTGCCCCCGCTCTGCTTCGACGTGATGGGAGACCCATTATTCTTTTTGGGAAGGAAAAGGCTTGCCGTGTCCGTAGCCAGGCCGGTCCCACCGATCAATGCTTGCCGAAACCAGCAAACGCAAATGCTGCAGGCGTGCAGGAGAGGTCTTGTTTAGTTCAATTGATTATAGGGAAAATTATCCTTCCATGATTTAACCATATTCAAAAGATTCATGGGCATGAATGGATCCATGTGTTAGTGTTAGTTTGTGGCAAACTAACACAAAACTAACACAAAAGATCCATGCATAGGTGTTATTTTGGTGTTAGTTTGGACTAACACCCCTAAAAAAACTAACACCTCCAAGAGGTGGTAATTGGTGTTAGTTCTAGTGGACCCCACACCTTTTACTCTTTCTCTCTCCCCCTAGATCCTCCAATGATTGCAAAAGTAGCACTATATGCAAAAGTAACACATGTATCCATGCATCTAAGGTGTTAGTTTGTTAGGTGTTAGTTTGAGGTGCAAAATACTACCACTAAAACTAACACTAACACCAATCATCCATTCATGGCCCAAATCGCAAAGTCAACTAAAATTGTATAATTAATTTCTTTTTATGTATATTTAATACTTCAAAGTTCAAACATATGTTTTTTTCTATTCAATGTGATGCTCCTGTCTCTTCGAGGACAGGGACAGCCCGACGGACAGGACATGGGCACTCCTATTGCTGCACTGTACTGCATGCGCACTCCTATTGCTGCACTGTACTGCATGCGTATGAGCCGAGTTTTTTTTAAGTAAAGCCACAGCCGAGTTTTATGGCGCCTTCCATGCCTCTAGTTACTACAGGGAACACAAAGGTAGAGTATACCTACAGTTTGGCAAACCACACATTCAAAAATCTGACTTGCATTGTAAATTCTCCAACCAATTTGAAAAAGTGTCCATTTAGAAAAATAATCAGATGAGAGTATAGAATTTGGATCTAAAATGTTACTACGAAGGAATATATAACTCAGTGACTATATACAAAACACGTCGTTTTCCCGGTTAATCTATCTAATAATTCTACCTCCTACGTGATAGAGGTAAGGGCCATGGAGAGGAAGAAGTGGCTACGTTTGGGGGAGCTTAAGCTTCTCCAAAAGTTCTACTCTCCCTCCGCCACAAAGAAATTGTCATTCTAGAAATTTTAGGACATATTATTAAGGAGGTGAAATAACCTTAATTGCCCCTATTTATTTCCCATATTAGGTGCTAATTGAGTGTTGCATGCCTACATGCACATGCACACATGCCAAATTAAGCAAAACATCATTCTTTTTGGACAAATTTTGAATCCTGAAACGTCATTCTTTTCGGGACGGAGGGAGTACTTGGAAAAGCTGCAACCTCCTTCCTTATATCTTTGCTTTTCGCAGAAGCTAAGCTGACCTGTTTGGCTGTCAGCTTCTGCGGAACATCCGAGGGATGACGGCCGAAGCAGATGGTAGCGGCACAGAGGGGGAAGGGTGGACCCGAGCAAAGGGAAGGGGTGACGGTGGCATGAGTGGGGGAAGGGACGACGAGGCCCCATGTGGAGGGGAGGAACGGCAGGCCCCGAGCGAAGGGTAGGGGCGACGACGGTCAACGCGGAGGGGAGGGACGTCGGGACCGAGCAAAGGGGAGGGGCGCCGACGGTAGGCGTGTTGGGGATGGATGGTAGGTCCCGAGCGGAGGAGAGGGATGCCGACGGTCAAAGATGGATGGCGGGGCCCGAGCGGAGGGGCGAGGGGACTAGAGCGGTGGTGGAGACGAGCAAGGGCAGCTCCGAGGTAAGGGGGCAGCGGCCGTCGAGGGAAGAGAGGGGACGGTCTGACAAGGGAAGGGAGAATGATTCGGCACAAAAGCTCGAGAAGTTTTTTTTGAGATTCACACAGTGCAACGCAAACGCTCAAGCTCGAGAAGTTGCGGCTCTAGAGCTTTTCAATCGGTAGGGTAAAAAAGAGTTTATTAAGTTTTTGCTTTGGGTAGCAGACTCCGTTTGAGGGGAGCTTTTGAAGCTTCTTAGAGAAGCAAAAGCTCGAGAATCTCCCCAAAACATATACCTTTGTTTTTTTTGCAAGATCTGCAGCAAACCAATTTAACATTATTAAATGCATACATGATGTACAGTGAACATAAACAGAATAGCTTGTCGCCCTTTCCTTACCTGCTGATCAGCAAGCGTGATTATTTGTCGTTGTGTACTGTACTTCATGGTGTACAATGTAACGGATATGAGAGTCATTTACCTGTATGCCAATTATGGAAACTTCAATCCGAGTCGCACGATCTTGATACAAGGGAGAGCTCATGGGAGGTGGAAGAGGTGATTTGCAAATTTCATGGGAGGTGCGAGGCGTGATTTGCAAAGGTGATTTTGCAAATCACTCCTCCCACCTCCTCTGAGCGTCCCGTTGGATCAAGATCGTGTGACTCAGATTGAAGTTTTTATAGTTTGTATGGAGAGGTTGGTTTCCACCTAATATGTTGGCTTATAAAAGTGCACGGTTACGCTCGTGCCATGAAAAAGTTCCCGGTTACCTGTGTGCCATGCACCAAATTTTCGTTGACGTACATGCCATTTTGGATGAACGGAGACTTAACAGAGGTGTTAGAGGCTGTTTAAAGACACTTTTGCCCTTGTGTACATCGACTTATGTGTGGGCCCCACGCCATCTTTTTCCTCCCCTGTCTTCTCCAACCGGCCAGTGTAGAACTGCAGATCCGCTCGCGCACGCGGCACGCGCGCCTGCCGAAGCTCCGCCCACGGCCGCCGCGCGCGCGGCGGAGCCGCGCACGGCGGCCCCTGCGCTCGTGGCCCCGCGCCCCGCCCCGCGCTCACCCCTGCCGCGTGGGCGCGCGCGCCCGGCCGCACGGGGCGCCGTGCGGCCCCGGCCTCGCGCGGGATCCGGCGCCGGCGGCGCTGGTCGGAGGCGCTTGGGTCGGGGCGGCCATGGCGGCGGCGCGAGCTCCGCCGGGGCGGCCACGGCCGGCGGGGGCGAGCTCCGCCCGGGCCACAGCCGGAGCACGGGAGAGCACATGCACACACGGGAGTACACATGTAAAGGGCAAAGGTAAAATGGTCATTTCCATACGTGGGTCCCACATGTCAAATCGGTGGAACCGTTTAGTTCCAACAGACGGTGGACGGAATGGCATGTACGTCAACAAAAATTTGGTGCATGGTTTCATGACATGAGCGCAACCGCGAGCTTTTTTATAATGGCATACAGGTAAATGACTCTGGATATGGTTTAGCATGCTGGTCTGCCTTCCTTTGGTTTCTGACTTCCCCGGCCGAAGAGAAAAGATGCATGGTTTGGCCCCGCACAAAAGGTAAAGCTGCGAGCCACACAGGACAAACAAATTTGCTGCGAGCCGCAGGAGGACAGAGAGGGCACGGAGCAGCCGCAGAAACAAGCTGCACTTGCACTGTTCAATCCCCCTCTCATTGGTGAGCCGCTGGCTACCGTAGTGTTGGGGTTGGGGCCTTGGGGGGAGCCAAGAAACATTGGAACGAGAGAATGTCGTGCGATTCGGGTGGTGAGGCCGCAAGAACCGCTTCCGACCGTGGAGGTGCTGGAGCAGCACCGTCGCCCGCTCCTCGTTGACGCCCCGGTCCAGGCACGCCCACCACCGCAGCGGCGGCGTCATCTCGACGCGCCTGCCCAGCTCGCCGCGGACGTCACGCTCCGGCGACGAGCACCGACCCTTGCCGAAGAACAAGTCGACGCCCTTGCGACGAGAAACTCCGAGGTAGGCCTTCTTCTTCTCCTCGCGCCGCATCAGCCTCTTCAACTGCACATTTTGTTTGCTGGACTTCGTGAATCTTGGTCTTGCAACGCACGCCGCCTTCTCGTCGGTGCTCGGTGGTTTGGTTTTACGAGTGGTTTGCTGCGATTTGTTTCGTCCTTGGTTTGGTCTGCCGCCATTGTCATTGTCCTCGCCTCCTTGGCATGCTATAGATCTCACTCGTGTCGATTTAATTGTAAAAAAAACATTTCAGGGTTCAAGTGGAGAAACAAGCGCGCATGAGATTGTACTCCTCAACAGTGACGACGAGAAAAGAAGATGTTGCCAAAGTGGAGGAGAAACAAGCTTCAGCAAGGACTTTGGGCCGCCTCTGTATCTGTAACGGACCAATAGAGAAGATCCAGATCCAGATCCAGGGAGGCCACAGGATCACAGCATCTCTTCTTCAGGCACAGGAGTACATGTCTGCTGGTTTCATTTTAGGTGATGGGAAAGCCCTACTTGCGCTTGACATTACTTCAATGAACACAAGGTGCGTGCCACTGCTCTACATTGCTAATGATGCTTTATCCTGCAGCGACTGAGACCTCCTTGGTCCTGTAATGTTCTCAGGATTTTTGTCAAACGGTCACTGGGAACCTCAGTTGATGATCTTCTGTCTTATCTGCAACTGCAAGTAAGGGTTCGTCACTATATGCTCATGAACTCATCCATTGTCTCATGTAGCTCATCTCTAGTATTGAATGATGCATGGCAAAATTGCCACCTTCTGAGTGCAGGATCCCAAGGCAGATAAAACCAGATGCATTGGGGACTTGGATTACAGAGGCACCACGAAGGAATGTGTTGCTACCTTCCTGCTTCTAGTGGTCGACGGCAAGGCATCACCACCAGCGAGTGTCTTGGTGGAGGGTATTAGCACAATGGGATCCATTTGCACTTCTGTTGTAGTCTTGTAGATGAGGCTTTATCAACACAGGATGCCTCATCTCGTGATCCCAGTGAAAGGAGAGAGGTCATGCCTTGCTTGATTCAGCTACTGAACTGATTTCGAGTGGAACAAATACTTGGCTGGAGAAGCTTACCACCTCTACTTAACGCTGCCATGGTACGCTGTTTATTGACCATTGTTATGTTTGTCAACTGTTCCGCTATTCAAATTCTGGTTAGTCAAACTTGTGTTGAATAATCATGGAATGCTTGTACTGACTGGTCTTTCTTTGTTAGGTTCGAGACATGAATACCACAGAGATGCTTCTGAGGGGGAATTCTGGCGTCAACAAAATTATCGCCATAGGGAGCACAAGGATTTACTGGATCCTCTTTGTCATTGGTACCTCAAGAACACATGAACTAAGGTGCTCTTTCCTAAAATTATTCTCTATTTACTTCATAATCATAGCATACATCTTTTTTTTGCATCTTCTTGCTTGCTTGTGCCAGTAGTATTCATTAGCTGTCTCATGCAATTCTGCAGAACTGTGTGGCTCCTGCTGAAGAACAATCCCAGAATTTTTCAGGAAAAAACATATGGACCAATACATATGGCAGAATTTCAGAATATGTGTTGCAATGAAAACTCTGCAAGCATGATACCATGTAAGATATCTGACAGTGATAACAACACTTCTTGTCTGTTCAAACTGTTTGCAACACTTTCCCAGTTTTTTTATTTTAGCTCTTTGATTATTCAAATATGCATTTCCGACTCTAGAGGAGTTCAATTCAATGGAAGGAAACTAATTATGGATACACAACAAACTATTTTTCCTGAACATAGTATATTTTGTTTCAGGGGACAGTAGCACACTTCGAAAGAAGCAGTTGATGAACAAGGAAGGCGGTGACTGGCTTCTTGATGATGAATTGAATGATTTTAATAGATGGTATGTCTTGTATATATGTTATGCATGATTACATGAATTGTATAAACCTTGCTTTCATGTGCAGTTAAAACTAATATATTACTTTGAATATTGTTGAAGCTATACTAGGCCTGATGCATCAACAGGCCTTATGTCCAGCATTTATTCTGCACCAGTGGCTAGGATAAAGAGCCAGGGTTATCCGAAACAAGGCTCCAAGTTTGAGACTGCGCTTGAGATAGCTCCAGTGAACACAAGGTGTGTGTCAATGCCCTATGTTGCCAATGATCCTTGATCCGGTTGAAATCATGCATGTTTCCTGCAGTGACTGAAACGTCCTTGGCCTTTTTGTAGTTTCAGGGTTCCAGTTAAATGGCAACATAGCACCTCAGTTGATGATCTTCTGTCTTATCTGCAAGTAAGTGTTCATCACTATACCCATCTGTTGTCTCATGGCTTATCTCTGATTGAATGCATCTTTCAACGCAAAATTGCCACCTCTGCATGTAGGATCCCAAGACAGATAAATCCAGAGGTATTTGGAGAGGTTGATTGTGTTGTTGACTATTGTTATGCTTGTCAACTGTTTAGCTATTCCAAATTCAATTTGATGAAGCAGGCTTACCTTTCTTGTCATACACATGTCATTCAATGTTTGCAGTTTCATATCTTCCATACTTACCCTAAAATAATGACTTCCATACTTTTTATAGAAAAGAATAATCACAGATCTTTTCAAATTTTGTTATGCTAATCTTTGGAAGACCTAAATCTATAGGAATGCTTTGTAATGGCTCATCTATGTTTGTCAGGTTCAAGACATAAATATAATAGAGATACTTCTGAGGGGGGATGCTGATGCTAACAAAGTTAATGCCGTATATAGGGACCATAGAGCTTTACTGGTTCGTCATGGATACCTCAAGCACACAGGAGCCAAGGTGTTCAAGCATGAGATTCTTCTCTACTTACTGCACAATTATAATGTACATGTTCTTGCTCGTGCCATTTGTCTTCCTTAATTGTCTTTTGCAATTTTGTAGGACTGTGTGGCTCCTGCTCAAGAACAATGCCAGAAGTTTTCAGGGAAATACACACGGACAAATGCACATGGCAGTATTTCAGAGCATGTATGTCAACAGAAACTCTGCAAAGCATGATATCATGTAAGACTTCTGGCTGTGATAAGGATACTTGATTGTCTTCCCATTTATGTACAACACTTACATTCTGTTCTTTTAGCCTTTTGATTTGTTCAAATATAATAGTATTTGTACTGTGAAGGAGTTCCATTCAATGGAAGGAAATTAATCGTAGATATATAACAAGATGCTTTTCTGAGCAAAGTATACTTTGACAGTAGCTCAATTCAAATAAATCAGGCGATGAACAAGGAAGGTGGTGACTGAGTTTTGGATGATGAATTGGATAATTTTAAAGGATGGTATGTCCGCTATATATCTGTATATGCATGACTAGATCAACTGTAGAAACCTTGTTTTCATGGACATTAATAAAAAATATATAACTACTTTGAATATCATTGTAGATATATTGGGCCTCATGCATGGTATTCTGCCGGGAAAGCACTAGTCATTGGGTTAAAGAGAGCAAACCAAATGCAGCCCTAAGGCATTGTATTTATACAGTCTGAAAGTGACAAGGGGGTGGTTAGGAAGAGAGTGGATGTAGAGGATATTGTTCTTATAGAATCCTTTCCCACAGAACTCCATAGGGTCACTTCTCATAGTATGTTGGATGATGAACTCATCAAAAAATCATAACCTTCACAAGTTGTGTCTATTGCCAGTGTTGCACCTCCCATCACTGTTTTTTATATTCAGTAGTGATTGCCAGGATTTCAAGTGGTTGTAGCCAAACAACTTAGAGGGATGTACATGTTGAGTTCTATAAGGGGTGATGTTCGAGCAAAATGCATAATGAAGCTTTCTCATGGCGTGCATGGTTATTATAAGGTAAGAGACTTGACACAATTCCTTCCAAACATCTGCAAGATGTGTGTAGTTCCTGTAAGAACTGACTCAGCAACAAGGATGGTTTATCTGCCACTGCTTTTGCAAACAAAGAGTGAACTTGAAGAATCAGAGTCAGATTATTAGTACATAATATGTCTTAGTACTGCCAACATCACTGGGGACTCTCATGATAATGAGAGCCAACAATTCATGCCCTACTGTGAGAGCAATAGTGTTGAGAGCTGACAGGGCAATGAGTGCAGACTGAGCAATGTTGACAGACACCAAGAAGGTACCGAATCCACTAAAGAGGATAGCTCGGTGATACCTATTTTTGTGAGGCATGTTTCTAGTGAGTTGGCATTAACAATTAGTCTGGATCAATCTTTACAACATTTGATGCACCTGAACGCACAAAAGACGAAGACGAAACTTAAGTGCCAGTATTTTGTCTATGAGAGGAAAACACTTGAACCTGACCATACCTTTCTATTTTATGGTGTAGAACGAGACACTACGGTGCATGTCTGTACCAGGCTACTTGGAGGAATGTGAGTTCAAAATATTATTTTTCAGTCGTTTCATGTGTTTTCTCCAACCCTATTATTTTATGGCTTTGTTGATTGATTGTCACATTGTATATATATTTCAGAGTAACTGTAGGGGGTATCTTATTAGTAACAAAGAGAAGTTTTTATCAGAGGTTATTTGGTCATCTCCAATGAAATCCTGCCATCCGGTAATGTAACCTCTAAAAAAACTTCTCTTTGTTACCAATAAGATATTCCCTACAGTTACTCTGAAATATATACAATATGACAGTCAATCAACAAAACTATAAAATAATGGAGTGGGAAAAACACATGAAATGACTGAAAAATAATATTTTGAACTCACATTCCTCGAAGTAGCCTGGTACAAACATGCACCGTAGTATTCTGTTCTACCCCATAAAATAGAAAGGTATGCTCAGGTTGAAGTGTTTTCCTCTCATAGACATAATATTGGCACTCAAGTTTCGTCTTCGTCTTTTGTGCGTATAGGTGCATCAAATGTTGTAAAGATTGATCTAGACTAACTGTTAATGTCAACTTCTCAGAAACATGCCTCACAAAAATAGGTATCACCGAGCTATCATCTTTAGAGGATTCAGTACCATCCTTGTGTTTATCAACATTGCTCAGTCTGCACTCATTACCCTGCCGGCTCTCAACACTATTGCTCTCACAGCAGGGCATGAACTGTTGGCTCTGAATATCATGAGTTCCCAGTGGTGTTGGCAGTAGTAAGACATATTGGGTACTGATAATCTGACTTTGATTCTTCAAGTTCACTCTTTATTTGCAAAAGCAGTGGTAGATAAACCATGCTTGTTGTTGGGCCAGTTCTTACAGGAAATACACACATCTTGCAAATGCTTGGAAAGAATTGCGTCAAGTCTCTTGGCTTATAATAAGCATGCATGCCATGAGAAAGCTTGATTATGCATTTTGCTCGAACATCACCCCTTACAGAACTCAACATGTACATCCCTCTAAGTTGTTTGGCTACAACCACTTTCTATCCTGGCAACCACTTTCTGAATATAAAAAACCATGATGGGAGGTGCAGCACTGGCAATAGTCAGAACTTATAAAGGTTATGTTTTTTGATGAGTTCATCATCGAACACACTATGAGAAGTGGCCCTCTGGAGTTTTTTGGGCAAGGATTCTATAAAAACAATATCCTCTACATCAACTCTCTTCCTAACCATATTGTCCTTTGCATTGATCACCCCCTTGTCACTTTTAGACTTTATAAATCCAATGCCTTGGGGCTGCATTTGGTTTGCTCTCTTTAACCCAATGACTAGTTCTTTCCCGGTAGAATACCATGCATGAGGCCCAGTATAGCCGCAATGATATTCAAAGTAGTAATACATCTTTTTTACTATCCATGAAAACAAGGTTTCTACTGTTGATCTAGTCATACATATATAGATATATAGCAGACATACCATCCTTCAAAATTATTCAATTCATCATCTAGAAGTCAGTCATCACCTTCCTTGTTCATCGTCTGATTTATTTGAATTGAGCTACTGTCCCCTAGAAGTATACTTTTCTCAAAAAGCATCTTGTTATATATCTACGATTAATTTCCTTCCATTGAATGGAACTCCTTCATAGTATGAAAAGGCTAAAAGAATAGAATGTAAGTGTTGTACATAAATGGGGAGACAATCAAGTGTCCTTATCACAGCCAGAAGTCTTACATGATATCATGCTTTGCAGAGTTTCTGTTGACATACATTATTTGAAATACTGCCATGTGCATTGGTCCATGTGTGTTTCCCTGGAAAATTATGGCATTGTTCTTCAGCAGGAGACACACAGTGCTACGGAATTGAGGAAGACAAATGGCACGAGCAAGAAGATAGCTCATCAGTTGGGTACCACAGGGTTAGAACAACCATATCGGGGAAGATCGACATGCTCGGGAGGGGTGCTCACAAATTGCATGTTTTAGATCTGTTCTCATCTGTTCAAGTTGCGTTAGGTTCATAATAAAATAAAGTGCACGATTGTGGTGTGTTCTAATCATGTATGTTTTCTGAAAATTAATTTGATATTAATTGTGTTTAATGCTAAGTGAACATGTTTTCTTTTATTAATAGCTAAATAGTGTTATACACCGTTTTTATGATCAATGTTAATTTGAGTAATGTTAATTAAGTTTATATGCTTTTGTTAATAAAATATGATTAGCGCCACATCTCGGTTTTCTTCAAACTAATATTAACCTTGCTTAATGAATAATATTTAGTTAACTTTTCTAATTAAAAGTTGGTTAGGCTTGTACACCGGCTTTTATAGATAAACATTAACCTGACTAAAGACAACGTGCATATGTTTTCTAAATAAAGTTTGTTTAGTTCAACACGATGCATGCTTCAATTCGATTAGTTGTTCTAACCTTTCTAAAGTTAAATGTTTAGTTGGTGTAATTTATACATGAACATTTATAATTAAAACTTGACTAGGTTCTTTACCCTAATGTTGCAAATAAAATGTAATTTGCATTAATGTCAACATAAGGTATTTTATTTATGAAATACCCTTTACATTTGTTTTGTCAACATAATGCAAATCGTTAGTTACTCGTTCTTTATCAAGCTCTATCTCAGTGTGTCTTGTTTTAGTTCTTTCTAGTTTAATTCAAGCTCAAACCATGTGTCTCTCGTACATCTAACCAAGCCTTTCCTTTCCTCAGCACAGTGTGTGCTTTAGTGATTCGACCCACTTGTTTGTCTTAGAGTTTTCGTTCTACCTAATAGCTTTATTTGTGTGAGTAGTTGGCGCTACTCTTTGCCTATCAAGTAATCTTACCAATCTCATTTATCTTGTATATCAACATCTAGCTCATGTTATCATATCTCAGTTAGGTTGTCTCGTTATGAATCAGCTATGTTCTTGTGCCTAATTTCGTAGGTACCTTGCTTTAGAGTTTACTGTGCGATCTGTTTCTCCTGTCAAATCAGTTTACCTTTGGTTAGTTATGTTCTCCTTGAGCCTAGTTTTCCTAAAGCCTACCTTAAGGTTTTCTTATGCGTTTGATAGTTTGTTTATCTAGTTCTAGTTCATTTCACCTTAACTTGTACGTTAGCATGTGTATCACCTGTTACTTGTTTTTAACATCAAAGTTGGATGTCAATCTTGATTAATTTTTATTCTATTGGTTTTCTAAATAAAAGTGTTTAGGTTATATTCCCGTTTACATAAGTTAAAATGTAATTGGTTAATTCTTACTTATAACTAGCTTTTCTAAATAAAAGATGCTTAGTGTTATATATTGGTTTTCATAATAAATATAATGTGCTTAATAATATTATAAATATCTTTTTAATATTAATATGGTTAGTTGAACATGAAATAGAAGTTTTTCTTTTAGATGCCTTGCTTTATCTTTCTAATGTTAATTGTTAATTTGATATAACTTGTACTTAAATATCTGCTAATAAAATATGATTAGACTTATCGTGTTTTCTATAATTAAAAATAACTACTTTAATTACAAATGGGGTATTTCTAAGAAATAACCTCTACTCATGATTTTCTTATTAAAATATGTCAAGCACATAGTCTCTTGTTGTTTGTTAATAATCTCTCGATAGCTTTGTCTTTTCGATCGTAGTTCCGTTGTCAATGCCTCTTTCGTTCATGAGTAACCATAGAATTGAATTTATCTTTTAGTGCGCTATTTTAAAGCTTTTTCTTTGCTTGTTCATTGTTCCTAGTTGTACTTGTATATTTACTTTGTATGGTTGTTCCTAATGATTGCTTCAAGTAGAAGATCGCTGTTCGTTTTGCCTTGAAGATGAAGAGTTCAAGAAAGCAAGAGATAAAGAAAGAGCATTAAGAGTACCTTATCTAAGTAGAAGATCGCTGTTCGTTTTGCCTTGAAGATGAAGAGTTCAAGAAAGCAAGAGATAAAGAAAGAGCATTAAGAGTACCTTATCTTTGGAGAAAGGAAAGTGTCCCTAACCACCTTCTACATGTGCTTTATTTATAAGATTACTATGCATTAAATCGAAACATGAAGCGACCACCTAGGAAAACAGTGCAACCACAAGACATATGACTCTGTCTTGGCCAATTAAATAGAAACCTTAGTGTTTGGTATGCTTCACCTGAAAGGGTTAGGGGTGCCAGTAGTTGGTGTATTGCCCGACCTGTCAGGCATACTCCCAAATACCCATACGAGGAAGGATGAAGACAGACTCCTACTAGAATTTCCCTGTAATCCTATTAGGACTCGTTCCGTGTAATCCTACTAGGAGTTCCTACCTTGTAACCGATTAGGAACCCGCCCCTGGACTATATAAAGGAGGGCCGGGTACCTAGCCGGCATCTGAACAACCCAACACGCAAGCGCATGGCGCCATACTTGATCCCCAAACAGGACGTAGAGTCCGCTACTCTAGCGGCCCGAACCTGTATAAATCTTGTGTCCCGTGTCCTTGCGCATACCTTTGAGTTCTCGATCTCCCGATCACGATCCTCCACCGCATAATCAACTACCTCGGGTACCTTATTTGTAGGTTTGCCGGTCTAAAATACCGACAGATGACGCGCTAGGTAGGGTGATCGTCATGATCACTGACAAATTCGAAGGACCTCATGTGCAAAATCAATTTACTGCTGCGGCTTTTTGTTCAACAAGCAGCCGAATCATCAACTCATCGACTCTCTGCGTCCAAGTTCCAGACGGAATTTTTAATCTCGGTCGAAGTCGTTGATTACCAATTCGAAGCCGTTTCGTGTTTTCCGCCACAGATCCCAAGTCGTCGAGTCTATGCTCGAGAAGGGCCCACCTGCTGTCGTTCCGGGGTCCGAAGATGGCTCTGTTCCGAGTCAAAATCGAGATGCTGTCTCCAATTTGGTGTCGAAATAAAACATCGATGTGCTCCCGTCAAGCCTGATGGCACGCATGTGCACCAGGGCAATCTACTCGGCGTGTTTCTACTCAGCAAATCAGGCGGCTTGATGCACTGCGGCACCGAGTTCCAGTCACATTGAGGCGACAACACGTCATCCCGATTGGAGTCACATCATCTATCAGACTGTCCGCACTGGCGAACTGGACGCGAACTGGAGGTCGCTTTTACCGTTTTTTCCCGCAGCGGGGGATGGTAAAAGCGACGCAACCATCCAGTTCGCCCGCTCGAACGCCACAACCAGCGTCGTACGGGAGGAACGGCATGCGCGGGCCCGCGCAGCCTCTCGCCATCCCCAACCACCACGGGAGAGAGGATGGAGCCACCTTGTCGCCGCCGCCGGGAACGGCCGCCTTGCTCCCGCTGGCGAGGCACGCAGGGAGGTCCCGCCGGGGTCGGATCCCCCTTGCCGCTCGATCCGGGAGCCGGAGGTGCCGGCGGCGAAGACGAGGAGGCGGCCGCCGGAGCTCGGAGGTGTCGCGGCGCCGACTCCTCGCCGCCGGTGCCTCCTCCTCGTCGTCCACCTCGCGCGCGCCCACCACCGCCGGAGACCCGCCGGCCGGGGGCCGTTCGATCCGCCGGCTCGACGGCCCCCGCCGGGCTCGACGGCGCGCGCGGCGTGGGGGGAGGTGGAGCGCGCCGGCCGGGGAGGTAGAAGGGGCCCCCGCCGCGCCGGAGAGCGGCTCCTCGTCCCGCTCGTCGAGGCCGCGCCACCGGATCTAATCCCGGGCCGCCGACGAAGGGAGAAGAGGAGGGGGCGGATGCGCCGGTGGATCTCCGCCTCTGCTCTCTGCCGCGAGCTGCGGAGTGGGTGGCAGGGGCGGGTAGGGCGGGGGCGACGCCGTCTCGGTGCCCTGCTCCGTCGTTGGGGAGGAGGGAGGAAGGAGAGAGAGAGCAGAGGGGGCGCGGGGTAGGTGGGGAGGGGGAGAGAGAGGATGGAGGGAGAGGGAGAAGAGGAGTATGACGTGTGGGGCCCGCAATTGGTGGTTGGTATAGAGCTTGAGATATAGAGGTTGACGAGTGCAGAAAAAACGGTACTGAACTGAAAAACATTGATGACCAGGCGGGAATATTCCTTTTAGAGGTTGGATTTGGAGTTCCACCAGTGCGGACAGTCTCAGGCTTATTCCCATCCGCGGTGGACTGCTATTAAACCACCCACACCGGGGTTTTCCCGGAGACTTTTCCAGGAAAAACGTATGCAGCGGGGGACGGGAAAGCCCCGCCATTCTCATGGAGGCCTCCGCTTCCTCTAGATCCCAAGGGATCGAGAGGGCTCCGTGAGGCCCCACCACACGTACCTTTGCCGCCCCAACGACCTGACGCGCACGCCCGGGAGGGAGAGAGGACGGGGTCTGCTGCTCTGCCCGCCGCCTCCTCCGCCGCTGCAGGTCATGCTTCGGGATGTGTCGTCGCCGGTGGAGCTTGAGGCTGCTGGGGAGCTCGAGGTCGTCCCTGGCGGAGGAGGCCGCACCACCCGGGAGGAGTCGAGGGCGGCGCACGTAGGCGGAGGAGCAGCCGTCGGGAGGGAGATGCGTCATTGCGCGCCCGTCGTGGAGGAGCGGCCGTCGCGGAGGGAGGCCGCCGCCGGCCTTGGCTCCGCCGCCCGGGGAGGGAGGCCGCCCACCTCCTCCTCCCTTTAGCTTGGAGGAGCGAGGCGAAGGGGAGGAGCTCCGCCCGCCACCGCCGCATCCGCCTGCCCGGTGCCATGGCCCTCCTCGTCACCATCGCTGGCGGAGAGCGCACCCGCAGCCATGCTCCACTCGCCTCGCCTGGCCGCACTCCACTCCACCTCGCCTCGCCGTGCTCCACTTCGCCTGCTACCGCCTACGCTGCCGCTGTGGAGCACCTCGAGACCCCGCCGTGGAGCACCTCAAGACGCCGCCATCGGCCCGTAGCGCCACTCCTCCTCGAGCTCGAGCTCCATGCCCTGAGATCCACACCAGCGTGGAGGTCGAGGAGGAGGGGAAGGAGGCCGCCGACGTGGATCTGGGAGGGAGGGGTGGCGGGACCTGGTGCGGGAGGGTGGTCTCCTCGGGTGGCCGCCGGCGCCGGTGCGGGTGGCCGGTGTCGGCGCGCCGCCGCCCGTCATCGATTCGTGAGGGGAAGAGCAGAGACGGGGTGGGAAGAGAGGAGGGGACGGGTGGGTGGAGGGATAAAAATATTTGTGGGCCCGGTTGTTGGGATAAAGGGGAAGTTGAAGGATGATGAATGCAAGAGAGGTAAATATGTAGGAGAGAATCTTGATGACCAGGATAACATATTATGTTTTGAAGGAGGAAATGAAGTAACACCAGTGTGGATGGTCTTAGACTATCCACACTCGTTCTCCTTTATCTTCTCCTTCAAAAGGGAATATTCCATCATCCTCATCAATTCTCTCACCTTTATTCACAGTTCCCGCACTCGTCTTCCTTCATATTTCTCCTTTATCCCAACTACCCACTCATGGGGTCCACACATTAGCCTCACCCCCTCTATCACCCACCTACCCCTTCCCTCCTCCCACCGCTTCTCCCCTGCTCCCCTGCTCCTCCTCCCGGCGCCCCTCCCTCTCTCTTCTCCTCCGGCGCACCGGTCCGGTGACCCGCAGCCGGCGCGAGGGCAGGTGGCGGCGGTGGTGGCACGCGGCGGATCCGGGTGGAGGAGCCAAGGCCCGTGGCGAGGAGGCGCGTGCCCGCATCCTCCTCCTCCGGCCCTCCCTCTCCCTCCCCCTTCCCTACGCCGGCGGAGCGACTCAACCTCCCGACGGTGGCGCGAAGGAGCGAGCGCGCTGGTGGGGTGGCGGTGCGAAGGAGCGATGCGGGCGCAGAGGCAGCGAGGTGCCGAGGTGGGCGCAGCCATGGCGGGATCTCGAGCTGGGGTCGCCACCCTTACCTGCGCCTGCCGCACACGCATCCATGTCGGTGAGGAGATAAAGCTGGCGCCAACTCCTTGATTTGCGCTGGTAGGACCTCATCGCGGCCGGCCGGCGGGACCACCGAGGCCGAGCTCCTCCCAGTGCGGGGAAGCCCCTCTGCGGCGGGCGGTGGCGCGAAGCAGAGGTCGCCGGCGAAGACGACAAGCTCCCTGCGGCATCTCCTCCTCGCTCTCCCTCACCGGCGGCGACCCTCCATCCCTCTCCAACGTCGGCCTCGAGCTTGCCCTTCCCCAACGCACGCACGCCGGCATCCTCCTCCGGTCCTCCCTCCCCCTTCTCTGCGCCGGTCGGAGACCGCCTCCCCGTCTTCGTCGTCCTCCTCGCCAGTGCCCCTCCTTGCTCCCTCCGACACGGGCGCGCCGTCCTGCTTGACGAGGAGCCCGACGACTCCGCTCGTCATCTCCTGCTCGCCTCTCCACTGCTCCATGGCGAGGTGAGGTCCGGCGCGGCGGGCGGAGCTCGATCTGGCGGTGGCGCGCCAGGATCCGACGGCTCCCTCGGTGGCACTGGCCCCTGGCGTCATCTTCCCCGCCCCCGGCCCCGTCCATCGCCGATGGCATCCATCACCGACGACGCAGGAGCAGGAACACGGCGTTCCCGTCCATCACCGGCGACGACTCTGCTTCTTCCCTCCGAGAAAATGCGGCGTCGATCGTTGGGAGCGGGGCACGTGGTGGGGCCGCAAGAGGGATCGAGGAGCCTCTCGATCCCTCCGGATTTGAAGGACGCGTGGGGTGATGGGAAAATGCTAGGGGGTTTCCCGTCCCCCGCTGCACCTCAAAAAACAGGATCCCTCTCCTGGAGGAGAGGATCCCTGGCACCGGCGCAGGTGGTCTTAGGAGATTTGGGTCTACAACATCAAATGAGAATTACACCAGGAGCTACTCCCTCAGCCCCTTATTGATAGTCCGGGAAGCGTGTCTGTAAGGGGAAACACTTTTTTGACGACTTAAAAAAAGGAGGGAGGGAGTACGTGTAATTCGAGTTCGAGGCATGATCACACAGCTGCAAGTCCGGAGCAAAATCAGCATTAATTACCTATGTCCAAGTGACGGTCTGCTGGCATACGGACAAGGGATTCAACTTTCTTGAATTAAGCTACGTGTACCAAAAGGCTATCAAGGAAGCTCCAGATTGCTGCTACGTGTGCACTAAGGTCCTTAATGCACAGTTTCACAGACACAGAATGCAGCATTTAAACCTTGCATGTGTTATGATCAAATGTGGCATATAACTATGTAGCCTTTTGATAAATAAAAAAGTTATGTTTCATAAATATTCATACGATAGTAAAATGTGCATATATAAAAATGATTACATATAGTATCAAATTGTATTGAAACAAAATAACTTCTAATGTCTGAACAAAAATAAGTTGCAACTTCTCAAGGTTTGCTTCTCAGAATAACTCCCATTTCTCACGAATTCCCATCACCTGAAAATAGACAATCAAAAGTTGATAAAAAGTTTGCTAGGAAACATGTAAGAGCTGACAGGGGTTAAGCAAAGAACAACTAAAAGGGAGTATACATGTTAATATATGCCACTTGGCTTCTGGCTAAGATCAGTAACCATTTAAGACTGCATTATAATTTCACAAAGTGATATGCATACCTCATGCTTCTTCATCAGTAACCATGTACTTCCTCTGGATAAATTGCAAAGTCTTCGCTTCTGCCCCTCCACGACCTTCATGTTTATCCTTGAGACCTCAAGTTGTGCCTCTGTAGCTTTTTCTCGCTCCATCTTGCGGTCTTCAAATTTAACTACCATTCCAGGCTACCATTTCATAACTGAGAAATAAGCTTGATATTATCATAACGGAGCATCTAGGCATTCCATAAGACTATGTGTATAACCCAACATATTTGGTTTCAATTCCATGCATCTTAAAACCTACTGTTAAGATGGCCTTATGCTAGTACTGCTAGCTCAGTGTGAAGCAAAGCAACCTCGAGAGACTAGAGTATCAGGGAACTGTCCCATGGCACAAACCAATAGCCAAAGCCCTGCTCTGCTCATACTAGTAACACTGAACTTTGCCTGCAGAAAAAGGATCGCCGGAGCAACTTGCAGCAAAGCCATCACTAGCCATCAGCTCAGGCCACCATCTGCTCACTGATGGATGATACCTCTATGTCATAAGCAGCTATGATCTAGCCAAGATCCTAAGAAACAATGGCGAGCACAAATAGCAATTTTTTATATCTCGTTTTTTCAAAAAAAAATGCATGATGTTAACTTCTGCAGATTTGGACCATACATGTGCCTAAAACATATCCTGCATTTCTTAGTGAACTTTGCTGAAATATCAATTTACTACTCTTTGTTGACTGAACTACTGTCATATTTCTTCTTCTTAAGAGGTCAACTGGACAGCAACAATGACACTATATTCCTAATATTTTCCAAATTACAGTTGCATATTTCTTCTTCTAAATGAAAATATAGCATCCATCTTAGTGATTCATTGACAAACAATGCATCCAGCCATCAAACAACATCAACACAAACTAGATAATTGCAGGCCACATCTAAAATTCGTTACTGAAATAAACCATCCACACACATGCTGACGGGCCAAACTTGATGCCTTCAAATGGATTGGGGAAAATTGCAGTGTGAAATCAGGAATAATTACCATGGATTCCCTGAACAGGATTGACCTCTTGGGATCCCAGACCCGGATTCCGGCCGCCATGGTGCAATGGGCATTGGTCGCGGGGGTTGGCCAGCACTAGGCAGCCACGACGCAACACCGGGTGGGTGCGGTGCAAAGCCTGGCAGCGGCGGTGCAGCACTTGGCAGAGAAGACACAAAACCTAGCGGCGGCGGCGGTGTAGCACCTGGCGGCGGAGGTGGGGACGACGCAGCAGGAGCTTGTGGCATCGTCGTCCGCTTCTTGGGGGCTCCCTTCTATCTTTGCTTGCCATCGGAGGAGATTGGGGACGGCGCAGCAAGAGCTACCGTCTTCAAGATTCGGTGCGGCTAGATAACGAGATTGGAAGCGAGATAGGGCAGGGAAGAGATTGGAGTTCATATATGTGAGTAGTGGATGGCGGGGGAAATTGGCCGCGCGGGAAGTTTGGCGGGAGAGGGTGCACTGCGGGAAGAAGGGCACGGCAGACGGGATCTCCGGCGTGCGGAGCTGATGAAACGAAGGCTTCTCAATGGAGTGTCGTCCAGTTACCGAGGTCTGGGTAACCGGAGCCGCTGCGTTTCATCCGGCCGACACTCTCTTTTTCTCCCTCTTCATTAACTTAGTGCCATGTCAGCAGATTTGCCTATGTGGCACCTAATTAATTGCTGATGACACCTGCATTGAGACTGGCCTAACTACGCACCAGATATTGCCAAGATCTCTTCTTGATGCACACAAGTGATGTTCGCGAGCTCACCTTCGTCAATTCCCTATTGCCGCCGACCATGTCAAGCTCCGTATTGACTACTTCAACTACACTTGTGTGCCGCTACTACATCACCAACTCTGGCTGCACCGGCTTTACATCAACTACGTCATGCGCCGCGACTACTCGTCGCTCGGCCAAACCGGCTCTACCGCACCTACGTCGTGCATCCGGACGCGCCGTCTCGCCGCTCGACTTCTCGTCGGTCGGTCGCACTGACTCTCGCCGTGTGCCCGTTCGCTCTGTCTCGCGGCTCAACTACTCTGTGCGCCGCCGCTCGACTTGTTGTCCGGTCGCACTATGTTGACGGTGTATTTTGGTACACCAAACATGTTCATTACACTTTGGTTTGGATTTGTTTATGGAACTAACCCGCCACTAGGCACACTAATCATATAACAAGTTCATCTATGTGCATGCATTTGAAAGTGTTGTGTTTATGTAGGAAAACATGGACATAAAGGACGGATTCACAACAAGTTCAAAGGAGCATTTACGGAGTCTTGTTCGTGTTCATGAGCTTGATGAAATCACTTCCAATGGTGGCAAGGACCGAAGTGCTGCGTAGGAACACCCTCGGGGATTGAAGCGTAAAAGACCGGGCTTCATGCAAAGAGAACCTCCATCTTGGACGCGAGAATGACATTGTCAAAATCATGCAAGTGGAAGGGGCAAAGTGCATAATCACCTGAGGACCCACGGGAGCGAAGGGGCGACCGAACCGGCCCGAAATGGGCCTGGGCCGGTCGGCCCAGGCCGGCCGGCCCCGGCCCACTTCCGGCGTCGGTTCGGCCCCCCTTTCCTTGCACCCGAAGGATCTTCAATCCTAAAGCCCTGGAGGCGCCGCCATTCGGAAGGGAGAGAGCCATTCGAACCAGGAGGCCATCCATAAGCTAGAGAGAGAGGAGGGAGATCTCCGGAGGGGGATCGACCACCTCGAAGGAAGCACCCACAAGTGGAGAAGAAGGGAGACACCGTCGGAAGGGACACCATGCTCAACAGTGCTATGTCTAGCACCTTGATGGGGTAATCTTATTCGTCCATGAGTTGTAATCGATCTTGAGATGTAATCGTACTTTTTTAGATTGTCTATCTATCATCTTGTGTTGAATATACTTTAATGCTTAAGGTTAGCTACCATGTCGTAAAGGGAGTAGAGCTCCAATGCTTCCTTGGATCCATTCAATACGTCGTGTCCATCATAGGTCTAGTCACGATTACCTTCGCGTAGTGATAGTACGAGAGGAGGGAAAGAGCGAAACCATGGTCACAACCCCTGATAGATTAGATTGGTTTTCATGTTTTAAGCGATTGCATGTTCTAGTATCGTAGACCCATGGGCGAGTGTCTCCTATCTTGATTGCTTAATTGTTCTCTCTAGTGTATCTTAGTTGTTTTTTAGTTTAATCATAGTTAGGGTTTGAGTAGCTAGTGAGTTGAGGTAGATCAAATGCTTGTAATCCCCTTGCTCCGCGGATTGACAAGAACCTTGGGAAATCCCGTGGTGAAAAAGGTGTAGGTTCGTACGCTTACGGATCATAGGTGGATACGTCTTTTATCCGTCAACAAGCCCCTTTTTCTGGCGCCGTTTTGTCGGGGAGCAAGCTAGTTTACATCGTTTGGTTTGCATTTAACTTAGTTTTATATTTAGTTTATCTTTTGTTTGCTAATATCTAACACATATTGCCTAGAAAACCACTTTGTTTGTTTTTGTTTTTGTTTTTTTATCTTATTGTCTAGATGGCGTTCGTCAATCAACCCGTGGAAGAACCGGAGAAATCACTAAGGGATTACGCTAGCCCTCGATGTGAAGACATAAAAGTACAAGAGTCGGATTCGAAGCTCGAAGCGAACAAGTATGAGATAAAATCCAAGATCATCGAGATGGTGGCGGCAAACCCGTTTGAAGGGATGGTTACGAAGAACCCATATAGACCCATAAGGCATTTCGCGATACTATGCAACACGGTGTGTCAAGAATGAGTTCCCGATGAATGGTTCAAATGGAATCTCTTTCCCTACTCACTTGCCGGTGAAGCAAAGACATGGTACTCGTTTGCGTCCTTTGAAGTTGAAGGCAATTGGATCAAGTTGTCTAGAAGTTTTGCGAGAAGTTCTTTCCAATTAGCAAGGTTCAACATCTAAGGAGGCAAGTGATCACTTTCACGCAAGGAGAAGAAGAAGGGATAGACCAAGCTTGGAATAGGTTTAATGAGTTGATTGAACAAGGACCAAGACTCGGCTTTTTCGGTGACGTACTCTTGCATACATTTTTCTTTTCCCTAACCCCTAGTTGCATGCAACACGTCCAAATGTGTGTAGGTGGGGATCTCATGGAGGAAACACTCACGGAAGCCGCTCAACTTCTACAAAAAATTAGTAAAGCGGCTGCCATGCGAAGAGATTGGGAAACAAGACTTGCGGGAGAGCCGGAATGTAACTCAAGGATGAAGAAGTGTGCTGAATTTTCTAAAGAGGCAACCCCGGAAGTCACAAAAGAGGAGCCAATCCCGGAAAAGCTTGAACAAGAACACATCAAGTCAAGAGCTACCCCGAGCGTTGACTTCGCCGTATCAAATGAAACAGACAAGAGAAGCATGTCAAGCGCGAAGCCACTAAGGGAGTTCGAACCAATGGATTGGGTTCCAATGGATTACGGAGAAGTATTCGATAAGAGAAGACCGTTCCCTAATCAAAAGGGGATGGCAAGAGCATTGGAAGTGGATTTCCCACCGGAGAAGAAAGCGGAAGATTCATACAACCTTGAAACCACCGGTGAGATATTTCAAAAGCTCTTTGGAGATGAAGAAGTGGATCTGAAACACATGGCCAAGGTGAAGAGAATCATGGGGATCAAGCCCGAAGCATCACCATACGCTCGCCTCGTCGAAGTTTACGCGATAGGATCCGAAGAAGAAGAGAGGATGGCGCCACACTTGAGTTGCGAGATCAACGAAGTTCAATGCAAAGCTTTATGCGACATCAGAGCCCAAGTAAGTGTCCTATCTTCTAAAATTTACGATAAAGTTCAAGACCACAACCTAGACTTAGCTCCAACATCAACGAAATTAATTATGGAAGACGGTAGAACTATTAGACCTCTAGGTATTGCTTGAAACATGAATGTAAAAATCTCTGGAAAATGTATACCAACCGATTTCTTTGTTATTGGTGCTTACCATAGTAATCATGATCACATAATCCTAGGTAGGCCCTTTCTTAAATTGGTTGATGCCGTGTTGGATGCCGGAAAAGGCAAAGTAACAATGAACCTTAATGGAAAGAAGTACACATATAACTTTCTTCGCGTTTCTAAACACCCTACACCCTTTCCTCCCGAAGATGAAGTAGAGGAGGTAGATAGTCTTTGTTTTGTTGAAACCCTTAGAGACCCGCTGCAAAGAGCGATAGAAAATCAAATTAATGATCAACAAGATGAAGAACTAGAAGAAGCAACAAAAGGTTTAGAACCACAAGATGGAAGCGTGGAGGAAGAAAAATTCGAGGACATAGGAGAAATTAAACCCGAGGAGCCACAAGTGCCCGAAGTAGACCTTAAACCTTTGCCCAAAGGATTAACGTATGAATTTTTGGGCCCAGACAAGACTTATCCAGTCATCATGAGCGACGAGTTGAGTCCCGAAGAAAATGAGAAGTTGCTGATTTTATTGAAAAACATAGGAAGGTGATTGGATATTCGATTAATGATCTCAAAGGTCTTATCCTAGCCTTTTGCACTCATTGTATACCAATGGAAGACCAATGTAAGCCCGTAGTGGACCACTAAAGGAGGCTAACTCATGCCATGCGAGAGGTAGTAAAGAAAGAGGTCATCAAGCTACTTGATGCCAGAATCATCTACCCGGTTCCGCATAGCGAGTGGGTGAGTCCGGTACATTGTGTACCGAAGAAAGGAGGTTTAACTATGGTGAAGAATGAGAAGAACGAGTTGATACCGCAAAGAACCGTGACTGGGTGGCGGATGTGTATCGATTATGGAAAGCTAAACAAAGCAACGAAGAAAGATCACTCCCCCTTACCGTTCATCGACAAGATGCTCGAGAGATTAGCAAACCATGCTTATTTTTGCTTTCTTGATGGGTACACGGGGTTCATGCAAATTCCCATTCACCCGGATGATCAACACAAAACAACGTTTACATGCCCTTATGGAACATTTGCATATAGAAGGATGCCCTTCGGTCTATGCAACGATCTGGCCTCTTTTCAATGTTGCATGATGGCCGTATTCTCGGAATTCATCGAAGAAATTGTCGAGGTGTTCATGGATGATTTTTCTGTTTACAGGAAGACGTTCATGGATTGCTTGGCAAACTTGGATAAGGTTCTCACGAGGTGTGCAGAGGTAGACTTGGTGTTGAATTGGGAAAAATGCCACTTCATGGTTAAGCAAGGCATAGTGCTCGGACATGTTATATCCGAGAGAGGCATTGAAGTGGACAAGGCTAAGGTAGAGACGGTTGAGCAACTCCCACCTCCGATGGATGTTAAGTCCTTGAGGAGCTTTCCAGGCCATGCCAGATTTTATAGAAGATTTATTAAGGACTTCTCGAAGATCACTAAGCCTTTGATACATCTTCTTCAAAAGGATGTGGCTTTTGACTTCGATGATAAGTGCCTAGAGGCATTCTGAACCTTGAAAAGTGCGTTGGTGAGTGCTCCCATTATTCAACCTCTGGAGTGGAGCCAACCTTTCGATATCATGTGTGACGCAAGTGACTACGCTGTAGGCGCGGTTTTGGGTCAAAGAAAGGAAGGCCGAGTTCACGCAGTCTACTACGCTAGCAAAACTCTTAATGAGGCACAATTAAACTATGCCACTACAGAAAAGGAGTTGCTAGAGGTGGTATTCGCATTTGAAAAATTTAGATCTTATATCGTGAACTCAAAGGTCATTGTTTACACCGATCACACGGCCATCAAGTATCTCTTGGCTAAGAAGGATACTAAACCACGATTGATCCGTTGGATCCTTCTTCTTCAAGAGTTCGATGTTGAAATTCGTGATAAGAAGGGGGTGGAGAATGTTGTGGCTGATCACTTATCTAGGATGAATCGTGGACAAGATGATAAAGAGCCCATAAAAGACAAGATGAGAGATGACCACCTCTATCGAATGCTCGATAAAGATACTTGGATGATTGATATCATTCGAGCGATTCGGAAGATGCCTCTTGACCATCTAGATAGAAACTCTCAAAGGAGGATAATCTCCGAAAGTAAGAAATACTTTTGGGATGCACCATATCTCTTCAAACTTGGCAATGATGGAGTCATGAGAAGATGTGTGCCAAGAGAAGAGAGGCTAGATATTTTGAGAAAGTGCCACTCGGCGGAGTACGGTGGACACTATAGCCATTTTAGGACCCAAGCAAAAGTGTGGTCTAGCGGATTCTATTGGCCGGAGATGCATGAAGATACTAAGAGATATGTTGCATCATGCCTCGAATACCAAAGAACCGGAAACATCTCTCAAAGAAATTCTATGCCCTTGAGATACAATCTACAAATCGATTTATTCGATGTGTGTGGTATAGACTTCATGGGTCCTTTCAAAAGCTCACACGGATATGAGCATATTCTAGTCATGGTTGATTATGTATCCAAGTGGGTAGAGGCCATGCCATGTCGTAAAGCTTCCACGGAGGAGTCCATTACTATGATCAAGAACGTGATTTTTCCTCGTTTCGATACACCGAGAATCTTGATAAGCGATGGAGGAACTCACTTCACCGGGAAGAATTTTAGAAAGTGCTTGTCCAAGTTGGGAATTGAACATAGGGTCTCTACGGCCTATCATCCGCAAACCAACGGACAAGCGGAAACATCGAATAGGCAACTAAAAAGCATTCTCAACAAAACCATAGAGAAGGGAGGCAAAGATTGGTCAAAGAAATTAGACGGAGCTTTGTGGGCTTATCGAACGGCGTTCAAGACACCGATAGGTATGACCCTTATTAATTCGTCTATGGAAAAGCTTGCCACCTTTTTTTGAGTTGGAACATAAAGCCTATTGGGCGATTAAAGAGATGAACCTTGATCTCGATGCCGCGGTGGTAAAACGAAGGATTCAAATAAGCAAGCTAGACTATGGGGATAGCGATTACTCCGACGATCGTAGCCCGAGCTCGTGGGCGGCCGCCGGAAGAGATGATAACGATCTTTACATTTGGGAAGAGGTGCCCAAGGAGAAGACTCCCGAAGGCCCCAACGGTGGCGGGAACGACGACGGCGGTGACGACAATGGTGATGGCGATGACGGCGGCGACAACGGCGGAGACCCTGGCGATGACGACCCTTTCGTGATGCATTCGATGTGTTGTGCGGCTTGCCGTCACTCCATCTCGGAGCGCTACGCATCAGTCGACGAATGTTTCCAGGCCATGGAGGCGATGAGGAGGCGTATGGAGGATTTGGAATGCGCGGTCGAAGACGACTACAAGTTCCTAAACTGCAACATGCGCAAACTTTTTGGCATGGTTGGGAACATGAAGGGCAAGTGGTGCAATTGTTGTGGAAAGTACCACTAGGTTTAGTTTTCCCCTTAGGATTTTTGTAAGATATGACGAGGACGTCGTATGATTTTAGCGTGGGGGAGAGCTAGCTAGCTAGCCCCCAACAACTAGTCGGAATCAACTCTGACTAGTCAACTTCAGCAACAACCCGTCATGGCTCCATTGCCGACCGCTGCGACTTCATTAACAGTCTGCCCAGGCAGCAACAGCTAAGTCATTTATTTAAATGATTACTGTTTTCTTTCCTTGGCTTGTTTTCCTCATCATGCAGGATCACATGTCGAGTACTCATTCATGTACGCTCCTCGGCGGGTTCTCACAAGAGCTACACTCTGCTGACTACTCTTGGAGTATATCGACCAAGTCACCATGAGCCTACTTCATCTACTCGGGGGCTATCCCAAGGAGCTGGCTTCTAAAGTCCACTCCGCGCGGCAACCTAAAGTCGAATTTTAAATTCGCATTCTAAAGTCTGCTCCGCGCGGCAACTTACAGTCGACTCCAGTCGCACCTTCTCTTGCTTCGGCGGCATACTGCGTGTGTAAGCTTCGATGGAACCTAGCTGTAAGTAACCCTCTCATCCTGACAATGATGGTACCTAGCTGCACGTGGTCTTCACACTTTGTACCATGGGTTTCGTACCCTAAGTACTCGTGCTCCGTACCATGGGTCCAAGTACCCTAAGTACTCACGCTCCGTACCATGGGTCTAGCACCCTAAGTACTCGTGGTCCGTACCATGGGTCCTAGTACCCTAAGTAATCAAGTCGACTTCGATCGCAATCTCAAGTCCACTATAGTGGCAACTGTACCTTGGGTCTAAAATCGATGGCCCAAGTACACAAGTCGACTCCAGTCGCACCATTCAAGCTTGCTCCTGCAGCAACCGTACCTTGGGTCTGAAATCCATGGCTCAGGTATAGATGGCCAAATGGACCGGACCTAACGGGCGGCACGAGGCACGGCACGTTTTGGCACGGCCCAAGCATGGTTCGGCCCGATTAATGATGGGCCAGGCCGGCATGACTCGGTATGGCGGGCCAGGCTTGGGCCGCTGGTGTGCCACGTGGGCCGACACGGGCACGACCCGTTTAATTTGATGGCACGATTTGGCCTGCTATATCGTTTCCCACCCACTAAAAGTAGTCATGTTTGTGATTGTTTGAACATAATACACTTATATGTATATCATTATATGACAACATGTATACGTTTATCACTATATGTATGTGAAAACTATCAAAATTCTAAATATATGTACATTATATATATATATATATGCATCAAATATCATGAGTTTGGAGATTTTTTTGTTTAATCGGCCAATGGGCGGCCCGACCCACCAAGCACGACAGGATGTTGGGTCGGTACGGCCCGTATAAGCCAACCCAGGCTAGGCTTGGGCCTAGGATGTGGCACTTGAGCTGGCACGGCACGGCCCGCTAATGTGACTGGGCCAATGCAGGCCGGGCCATGACGGGCTCGGGCCAGGCCGGGCTGGGCCGCCCATTTGGCCATTTATAGGCTCAGGTACTCGACGCCAAACTACTACTCAGAATCTCTCTAGCTCGGGGGCTGCACTCAAATTACTACTCGAGGATAACTTCAGCAAGCTTCGCTCGCTCTCAAGCTCGGGGGCTCTGCATTAACAACTACTCGACGTGGCTCATATGGCTCTCTTATCTCGGGGGCTACACATTGCAAGAGTACTCGGATGATGGCTTTCGCGAACACTGAAGACCCTTGGATCGATTACCTAATCATTTCAAGGCTCGGGGGCTGCTATGCTACACCCATCATTCAACTTTTTCAAGACGGAAGATTCAGAATCAAGATTGACCCTCAGCTAGTGTCTACGACTCAACCTAAGGCTCGGGAGCTACTCCATATGGAGTGCGATTTTGCAATCGCACTTCCATATACTCTCGACTTCAAGACTGATGAGCTAGACCACCTTCCAGCCTCGTGGCAGTTCATGTACTATTGAAGACTTCTCCAAGTAGTACTCGAGGACGCTCAAGAACTACTCGAAGAGGCTTCAAGACTACTCGAACTACTACTCTCGACTATAACATGCTCGGGGGCTTGTCGGGCATACTCCCCGGGTACCCATACGAGGAATGATGAAGACGAACTCCTACTAGAATTACCCTGTAATCCTATTAGGACTCGTTCTGTGTAATCCTACTAGGACTCCTACCTTGTAACCGACTAGGAACTCGCCCCTGAACTATATAAAGGAGGGCCGAGTACCTAGCCGGGCATCTAAACAACCCAACACGCAAGTGCAGGGCGCCATACTTGATCCCCAAACAAGACGTAGGGTCTGCTACTATAGTGGCCCGAGCCTGTATAAATCTTGTGTCTCATGTCCTTGCGCATACCTTCGAGTTCT
Organism: Cenchrus americanus; assembly: GCA_947561735.1. NCBI lineage: Eukaryota > Viridiplantae > Streptophyta > Magnoliopsida > Poales > Poaceae > Cenchrus > Cenchrus americanus. The sequence goes on from OX387242.1 coordinate 200,529,182, forward strand.
CGGTCTCCTGATCACGATCCTTCACCGCATAATCAACTACCTCGGATACCCCATTGGTAGGTTTGCTGGTCTAAAATACCGACAAGACCCTCAAACAGATATGCTCTATGGTAGCTTCACAGTCTTGAGAGAGGTTTATACATTGTGCTGTCATGTAACCTAGCTAACAACCTACATTAGAGAATCTTTGTAAATGCCTCATATCGTCCCTATGCAATCACACCTCGATAGTGTGGTATTGTTCCTTACAAGTATCGCATGGTTGGGTCCAAAGTTCTTTGAAACTTTTACGTGACTTGTGGGTAAAGATGTACAACCTTTGCAGAGTGTAAAACTAATTGATTAGTCGTGCTCATGGTCAAGAGCGGCCTGGACCCTCACATGATTAATAAACTTAAAGATGAACTTAAATCACTTTATGGTTATTTCTTGTGGCCTTGCTGAGTACCAACCATAAGTGTACTCATCCTTGCTTACTGCTGCTCAGAAGAAAAAGGTGTGAAGTTGTTGAAGATGATGATGCTAGGCATACGCAGCCCCCAGTCAATTACTTGTGAAGTTTGGCGCCTCCATTTCCCGGATTAAGTTGTATAACTTTGATAGATTTGTACGTTTGTTTATGTTTTTATACATAATACTGTTATTGTTATTCACTTATGTCTACTATATGTATGAAACTTGATCCTGGCATACATATAGGTATGCACTTGGTTTGTTTTTCTAAAACCAGGTGTGACAGCGCACGGCGTAGTCGAAGTAGTCGACGATAACGTACGACAAGCCGACGAGGCCAGATGCACAGCGTAGGCGAAGTAGTCGACGATGAGCTCAAGGTTTAAGTAGTCACCGAGTATATTGATCTTGAAAAAGAGGTCCTTCTAATTCGCCTGATGATCTTGACGATCACCCCTACCTGGTGCACTAACTATCAGTGTTTTAAATTGGCAAACCTACCAAGGGGTACCCAAGGTAGTAGATTGTGCGGTGGGGAATCACTAGACCTGAAACTCGAAGGTAAAGGCAGGACACGAGACACAGATTTCTATAGGTTCAGGCCACCAGAATAGCGGACCCTACGTTCTATTTGGAGTATTGTATGTGGCGCCCTGCGCTTGGGTGTTGATTTGGTGTCCTCCTAGGTACCCGACCCTCGTTTATATAGTCCAGGAGGTGGGTGCCTAGTCGGTTGTAGGGTAGGATTCCTAGTAGGATTACAGAGTATGAATCCTAGTAGGATTACAAGGATTTGTGGTATGAGTCTGTATTCTTCTATGTATGGGTACCTAGGGTGTATGCCCGACAGTGGCAGATTCAACGACGATAGCCGCCAAACACGCGAGGAGGGTGGGTGGGTGAGGACACAACAACTTACAAGTGGAAGAGGAGAGTCATTTGAGTTGTTTCATTCGTGGGTTGCGCCACCACGAGATTGTTGCTGAGACTTCGAGTTCTCGTGATGATGTGATTGTTGCCTATGGTAATAAAATTATTATGGTATGCGATTAGATTTCTTTGTTATTCATATTGTTCGGTTGGCTGGTGTTGATTTATTGTGAAAGAAAAATACTGCTAGCTGGCTGGTGCTAGGTGGCTGATGCTAATTTGTTGTAATAGAAAATACTGATGACGTTCATTTAAAAATATATCTTATTTATCTATTGTGTGTTTTTAAAATGCTTTACTATATAAATATATTTTTTAATTATTGTGGTTTTTAGACACGTGCGTGCTGCACAAGCATTTACTATCTACAGTAAATTATTTAAAAAAGACTAATGATAAAATCATCTTCTTAAACAATCCACAGTCGTCATCCTTCATATCCTCCTTCAAAACAGAATATTCCTACCTGAACATCGAGATTCTCTCCTTTATATAACTTTCTCACGCACCTGTCATCCTTCATATCTCGTCCTCTATCCCAACTACCCACACCGGGCCCCACATGTCAGCCTCTTAATCTTTTTTAAAGTTGGTCGCACTGGGTATGTGACAACCCCACCCGAGATGATTCCGTACTATCACCTAAACCACTCCATCTGGTCATTAAGCAATAATAAAGAACCATCCCGTTGAGTGTTGCCGGGTTTACACCCGGTAAATCACTTGGGAACACAGAGAGGATCGAACGTATGCATAAAACTCCCACGAAGGAGAGTCCAGAGTGCCTTACAATTTAACAACAAATCCCCGTAGGGTCCATTATTACAACATGGTTCTTGACATAAAAGTAAACAGTTCAGAGTTTTATTAAAACAGTGGAAGTACTATTAGCGATACGATGTGACATCACTGGAGGCCATCCGTGATGTCATTACTCGGCGTCATCACCCACCCATTCCAGCTCCCAGCCGGGTGGAATTTCACCAGGCCAAACAACTTCTCCTGAAACAACAATTTAAGCAAGACTGAGTATACTAATACTCAGCAAGGCTTACCCGACAAGAGCTACCTCTAGACATGTAGGCTTTTGGCTAGTGGGTTTGTTTTGCCAAAAAGAAACTAGGATCATGGATCCTTACTTTCAATATTTTAGCTCAATTTCTAGTGAGATTATCATTACTATAATGAGCAACTAATACAATCAAGAATTGTACAATACAATTAATTCACGCAGAAGATTTCACATAGTTCCATCATTAAGGGATATCGTGGCCAACTGATTAAGCAGTTTCAGATAACGCTGAGAGGCCGACAATCGATTGATTTGTAAACCCTTGCAAGGTAAACCTAAACACACGGGCGGTGCCCCACAGAGCTGACACTGACCAAACGGTTCCCAAAAATCCTCGGGTTGGGATGAGAGCCTACAGTCCCGGGTACAAGGCTATCTGGCGTGCCCCACCTAGTAAACCCAGCCTCACAAAAGTACCCTCCTCCCGGTTGCAAGCCGAGCAGGAGACGAATCGAGAGTAGTAGTAGTAAAATCACGTGCCGTCTCATTAAGGTACTAGGCTTACCGGTCCGATTCCCGACAAGTGCTTAGTACGTTCAAAAGCTTAGCCCACGAAGCCACTGGACCGGAGCCCAAATCCCCTGCTCTTACCACATGAGCAATCCATTTATAACAGGGATGATTCCAAAAAGGAAAATCCTATTCTCGCGAGTGACAAACATCACTCGACTTGTACCGGATCCTTAAAGCATAGCAACTAGCGACCTAACATGCTAGTAAAAGATCAGGGTACTTAAGGATCATGCAACTAGGGTTTCATTTCAACTCCTGAACGTAAATGCACATACAATAACAATAAGTAAATTCAGAAGTTTAAAGAAACACATAGGTTAATGAATAAACCGGGGCTTACCTTCGTTGGCACAAGCAGTTAAACAATCTTCCGGACTTTGGCCGGGTCTTGCTCTACGGTCACGTAGTGCACGTTTCCTCCAGCTCCCTCGTTCACGTCCTCTGGCACGAGCGTGTAACTACCGTCGGGAACTTCTACATGGGGAATGCAATGCAGTGATTAGGAGTGCAATTATTTTACTTTAAATCAAAAACAGTACCAACAACAACAAAGAGTGTAAGGTTGGTCATATTCACCTTAACAAATGTATTTAAACATTTAAGTACTCGTTGAGAGTAACACAAAAAGACTATACAACACTTTCATGATGGTCGTTGTGTACACATCTATAAAGAATATTTATTTAATTACAAACAGCAAGGAAATTTACTTTTGTGCCAGCAATTTATCTTCCTAACTCATTTATTTAACTTATGCACAAAGGATGTATTTTTCCCTATTTTTCCTTTACTAAATTAATCTAGTTTGCATTCTTTTACTCAACCAAACACATTCAAAACTTGCCCAACAGTGCCCACTGGCTCTAATGACCAAGAGGCACACCTTTGGACAGCAAGCAATTGGTTTGCACCAATGAAGTTTAAATGCACCTAAATAAAGGCATTTCTTGCTAGCATATAAAGAATTAATGCATACAAAAATAAAAAGAACAGTAGTGGACCCAAACTCTCTCCTACACATGCTTTGGTCCAAAACAAGTCTAGAGAATCTATGAACACACCCATAACCTTTGTAGATCTTGATCTACACATTTATGATTAAAAACAAACATAAATCAGGAATAAATATTTCTAACAGAGATAAAATCATGATAAATTCACTAGAGGTGCATTTCAACATTACAAGATTATAGCCAGAAGTTGGGCTCAAAAATAATTACATTTTAAGCTACAAAAATCATCTAGGCAGATTTATCAATATCACAAGATAATTTATTTAAAAAGATCCCTTTAGTAACTTTGTGCAATTTTTGGCACAGAACCTAAACATGCTAGTTCCCACAACATGTCCAAAATCCAGCTCCAGATCTTGTGTGGAGTTTGCAGAAACACAAATCTAAGTACTTTACATTTCTATTTTTCAAGCAAGAACTATAGCTCAAAAGTGTATACATGCTTTGGGGAAGTTGTAGTTCTTGTTACACTGAGCACAACAAAATTGGGTTTGCTATTTTTGGATTTTTCTACAAATTGATATTGAATTTACAAATCTCAGCCAACACAAGTAAAGGGGATAGAATCTTTACACACTTAGGTCCTTGAAAGTTTTAAAGCTTTTACAATCAGGTCCTCACTTTCCCCCCTTGGACCCGACGGCGACGGCGAGCTTGTCGGCGGCGAGGGCGTGCACGGGTAGGCAAACAAGCGACGGGGAAAAAGATTGGGCTCACCACTGAGTGATTGCCAGTGATAGCTCGGCGGAGCGGTCGCCGGCGAGCGGCGGCGGCACCGGGCGGCACGGCCGCGGCGGCGTGAAGTCCGGCGAGGGGAAAGGCCCGGCTGAGCAATACGCGGCGCACAGAGCGAGGGCCCATTGGCTTGGAGAGTAGGCGGAGGCACGAGTTCGGTAGAAGCTGCCCGGCGGCGGCCGCGGGAGCCTGGATTCCGGCGAGCTGGCGGCTCGGTCTGAGCAATATGCGAGCGGGGAAGCTACTGGGGGTCCTAAGGTAAGCTGGAGCAACACACATTGGCGGTACAAGCGGCCGGAGGGTGAAGCTCGGCGTCGGCGTCGCTGGTGGCGGCAATGGCGGATCGGTGCCCGGGGCTGTGCGCGCGGGGGCGAGTTTAACTCCTTTTGTAGGCACGCGTGTCTTGAGTAGGTGGTTACGATCGTCCACGACATGGGCACGGTGAGGCGGTGGTGAGGCGCGACGGCCAATAGCCGTGTAGGGGCCGCGCGGCGCGCGTACGGCGACGTCGCGGTTGGGCGGTCGGCGCGGCGTGCGTGGACGCGTGGCGCACGAGGAGAGGACCGGGATGGCGGTTCGGCAAGGGCGGCGGTGGCGCATGGACCGGGGGTCCGAAGCTTGCCTCGGCGTGCGGGCCCGGCGTGGTCGCGACGCGGCGGTGCGCGACGCCGGCGCGACAGCGAGTTCTGGACGCCAAGGACCGAAGATCAATCGGACTAGCACTGTTTGACCGCTGATTTCTCAAAATTCTTCAACATAAGTGGACCAAGCGATCAACAGCAAAGTTGTAGATCGGCTGACCCTCTACCACTTTTGCACAGGCCGACCGTGGTTTGGATCAACAGATTTTGCAGGACATGCAGTAGAACATGGCCGAAAACTCGGCTTCAGTGAACAGTGCCTACAGGCGTTGACCTACATTTTTCACCAATTTGCACTTCAAACCAGCAATGCCACTCAACATGAAAGTTGTGTCCCTCAACAAAATACACAACTTTTGTATTGGGAGAATTTGAAGTGTTTAGGTGAAATTTGGAGAACGCGGCAAAAGTACCGGCTGACACTGGTGGGTCAAAAGGAGTCAAAGGGTTTTTGAGTGGGGTTTTGACCAAGGTTGACTATGGTTGACCAAAAGGGGTTATTAGGGTTTGTCGGTGACGTTCTCGAGGTGATGGCCTAGGCTGACCGTCGTTTGACCAAAGTCAACACTGTTGACCGGATCATTAGGGTCAATTAACCCGGCCGAAAACCTGGGGCGTCACAGGGTACTGGGAGGCAAACGGGACAGACCACTACAGTATATGTTTTGGCATCCCCTCGCACAGGGGGACGCCAAACCGTGCAGGATGTCCCGTTCCCATCCCGCGTCCCCCAAATCCAGCGTGATGTAGGATGTGCACTACACCCAATGTGGTCCCATTTTTCATCCGACCATTGCTGTTCGTGCCATCGCAGAGAGGATGGAGAGGATGCCGGGAAACAGAGAGAGGAAGATGGCGCCGATGATGTCGACGACGAGGAGCGCACGGAGGGAGACCGACCAGTGGCCGCTGCCCGAGAGGTCAAGATCGAGGCCTGCCGTCCCCCGGAGAAGTTGGGCAGATGGAGAGGGAGGAAGGGAGGAGTCACCGCTGTTGAGATCTCCATGGCTCGAGATTGAGCTGCTGAAGGCGAATCAAGGCCATTGCATCCAAGGGGAGGAAGGGAGCAGTGCACCGGTGAACAGAGGGGGTGGTGGCACACCGGCGATGGGGACGACGACCGTCGTCCGAAGCCAGGGCATCCTTGAGCAAGATCCTGCACCACCGAGGAAGTCCTCGGGGGGGGGGGGGGGTGCCAAGCACCTCCACCAACTCATCATCGCCTGCTCCTCCAGTTTGCTGCCGTTGGGGATGGTGAGGGTGCAGGCGGCGCACGTCTGCCCCGTGGGGATGGCCGAATCGACTTGGGGCGTGCGTGGGAAGGGGCCGCTTGCTCGAGCTGCCACTAGCCGGGGAACGGGCCACCTGCTTGGTTGCTCCTCCTCGCTGCTGCGCCCCGCTCCTCTGCCGCAGTAGAGAGAGAGAGAGAGAGTAGGGGAGGTGCCCATCGTCGATTCGACGATGGGAGGGAGGATCTAGGAGAGGGAGCTCCGCGTAGTGGAGATGAGCTGAATCACACTGTCGGTGGATCCGTCGCCGATTGGGTCGCGATGTTGTGCAGTAGTGGAGGGGGTGGCAGGGGAGGGAGGAGGCACGGCTTGCCGGCCGGTGTGGGAGGGAGCAGGGGACAGGGAGGGTCGGAGGGCGGTGGGTCGTGTTGCGAGAGCTCCACCGCCGCCGGCCGTGCAAGCTCTGCCATCCGCCGCCGGTGGGGGAGAGGAGGGAGGCGAGCAGAGGGAGCAAGAGAGGAGGCATAGTTTAGGTGGAGGAGATAGAATGGAGAGAGAAGGGGAGGGAAGGGAGAAAAAGAGTATGACATGTGGGGCCCACAGGTGTTGGTTGGTATGGAGTAGGAGATATAGAGGGTGACAGGTGCGGGAAAACTGGTGCTGTACTAGAGAATCTTGATGACCAGGCAGAATATTCTATTTTAGGGTATACAAATGGACTATGATGAGTGAAACCAGCCTAACAGCCCCTTCCCCACCCATCCAACCCCACCTCTTTCTTTCCATTCTTCTCCTATGCTACTCCACCAACCCGCCGCCCTCTCTTTACTCCATCACCAGCGCCGCCCTCTCCCCCCTTCTCCATTCTCCTCCTTCCCCGTGTCGAGCTCAAGCGAATCTAGTGGCGCCCGCGTCGAGCTCTGCGTCGTGGCCCGCCCTATGGCTGGCTCGTGTTGGTGCGTCGGCATGGGGATCTTGGGCGAGCAGGGGCGGGGTCCGCTGGCCACGACCGCCACATCTAGATCCCCTACCGCGCGCGTAAGCCAGCACAGAGGCGGAGGCGGAAGCCGTCGCGTTGGAGGCAGGCCTCACGTTATAGATGTTCAAACGAGCTCAGCCCGTTGGGCCGACACGAACACGACCCGAATAAATACGGCCCAAGAACGACACGGCCCGACCTGCCCCGTGCTCGTGCCAGGCACGGCACGGCCCCCGTGCCCGTGTTGGGCTAAAATCCCAACACGCCAGCCCGACACAGGCACGACCCGCTCCAACGGCCGGCATGGCCCCAGGCACGATAGCCGTTGGATCCCAGCCACCCCTCCCTGTGACCGTTGGATCCCGGCGTCCCCTCCCTTCCTATATAAAGGCCAGCGACGGCCGATCACACCCCCAACCCTAACCCTAGTTCATTTGCACGCCCCCTCGTCTCTCTCCTCTCTCGTGGTGGCTGCTCCTGCTATCTAGTCTCTGCCTCTCTCCACTGTCCTCCACCGCCGGCACCACCGTGGATTGGCATCTTGAACCACTCATTCTCGCTCCTCGTCGGTGATGTAGCCTCATCCTCTCCACCTTTCCCTCATCCTCCTCATCTCCGCCTTGTCAACATGCTCGCCAGGATCTAGATCCAGGAACCTTGGGGCTCCGCGACCGATCCCACGCATTGAGGTACCAGGGTGCCAGATCTGGGGTCGATGCTGTCGCCGGCATCTCTAGTGCTCCGGTGAAAGAGGTAAGTTGTAACCCTAACCCTATTGCTTCTTCTTGATCTTGAACCCTAACCCCTAGATCTTGAACTAACTCGAGCTTCTGTTCTGTGCAACCGTTGAGGGACTGGAGGCCAGCGGCAGCGAGATGTCGGACGACGAGGTGGAGGAGATCGGTCATTCTATGACTACGAATGACGAGCTCCGCCTCTTTGGGATGTGCGGAGATGACGTGGAGGATCTTCTTGGGGATGCTGAGGCTCTCCTTGGCCGCTCTGCAGCAGAGGAGATCTTGGGCGCCACCGGCGAGGCTGCTACTTCCGCCGGCGAGGCCGCTCCTTCCGCCGGCGAGGCCGCTCCTTCCGCAGGCGCGGCCACTGATGTAGGCTTCATCAAGCCTTCTTCTAACCGCCCTGCTACCTCTGCTTTTTGGGATGATTTCGAGAAGCTCATCAAAATAGTGAACGGTCACCAGGTCAGGTATGGTGCTCGTTGTATTCATTGCGGTAAGGAGTACTCTGCATACTCCAAATGTGGCACTGGAACTCTCCTCCATCACCAGGAAGCGTGCCCCAAAAAGCGTGAGAAAACTCGCTTGTCCCAGTTTCACATTACTTTCAATAAGGATGGTACTCCTCATAATTGGGAGTACTCTGCTAAGGTAGCTCGTGTTCAGCTTGTTCGTTTGCTTTCTAGGCTAGATCTTCCTCTAATTCTCGGTGAAACTGAGGCCTGGGAGGAATATATTAAAACTGCTCATAACCCTAGGTATAAAACTGTTTCTAGGCAAACTACAACTAGAGTCTTTCAAGAGCAATGCAATTACCTCTGTTGTTGTTACTTCTGATATTTGTTCTGGAAATGCTAAAGAAGACTACTTGAGTGTTGTTGGTCATTACATTAATGCTGATTGGCAACTTGAAAAGAGGTGCTTGGGTTAAGGCTTATTGATGTGTCACATAATGTTGAGAACATTGCTGAACGTGTTGGTAATGTGCTTAATGATTATGGAATACCGCATAAGGTTTTTTCTGTTACTTTGGATAATGCTTCTGCTAATAACAAAGCCATGGATGCTTTGAAACCTGTACTTAAGCAGTATTTGGGTGTTGATCTGTTTTTGCATCAATGTTGTGCTTGTCATATCATAAACCTGATAGTTAAGGAATCTCTTGTTGGTGTTAAACCTATGAACTGCAATATAATTTATGAACTCATCCAATCAAAGAATTGCTGCATATAAAAAGTTATTGCATGGCATCTGGTATTAGACCTAGAAAATTTGGATTGGACATGGATGTTAGGTGGAACTCTACATATCTGATGCTTAAGCATCTGCTACCCCACAAGGAAACTTTCCATACTTTTATTGAATCTAATTATCCTAGACCAAGAGGTGCTCCCTTTCTGTTGACTCATGATCACTGGGCTATGGCAACTAAAATTCTTGCATTCCTTGAACTGTTTTATGATTCAACTATTGCTTTGTATGGTGTGTACTATCCTACTGCTAATCTTATGATTCATCATATTGTTAGGATTGCTATACACCTGCACAAGTATCAAAATAATGAGCATATTGGAGTTCTTGTCCAACCTATGATTGATAAGTATAATAAATACTGGAGAACAATACCTGAACTTAAAGGTTTTAACAAAGTGATTAGGTAGTTACAACTGATTACTGATGCTGATTATTCTAATAAGTTGTTGGAAACTAGAACTCTTCTTTCCAAGTTGTATCATAAATATGATGATCTGTATGGCTCTGTTAGGGAGAAAAGGGTTGTTCCTCCAAGCCTATCAGGTAAGAAAAGAACAGGTTGGGATGAAATATATGATGAAGATGATGATGGCCTTCCTCCTAATCTTGATTTGTCTAGTAGTATACGTGCTACTGCCTTGCTACATGCAGCTTCTAACACTAACAATGGTTCTGAACTGACTGTCCACCTAGACTGTGACACAGTCAGTCAATTAGATGACGACTTCAACATCTTGAATTGGTGGCATCAGCATATACTAACTTATCTAGTTCTTTCTACCCTTGCTAAAGATGTTTTAAGTGTGCCTGTTTCAACCATTTCTTCAGAAGCTACTTTCAGCACCACTGGCAGGATCATTGAAGAACGATGACGGAGGCTCAACCCTGAGACTGTGGAGGCTCTGACATGCATCAAAGACTGGGAAGCTGCAGAGTCAAGGCTACAACACATGGTGGAGGACAAGGAGCTGGTTGAGTCCTTTGAACAGCTGTTGACGGTTAATAATTGTATCAAAGTTCGTTCGTGACTCGCAAGCGTACAAGTCTCCCGTCGTAGTCAAGGGACCCTTCTTCCCTCGAGTGGTGAACCCAAGGTATCGAATCCGTGGAACAAATGTGTGACGCAAGAGTTGATCTAGTAAAGCCAAGTAACTTCAATCTTTGGTAAAAGAGAAACCCTAATGCATCTAGATAAGAACACAAAACAAAGATAAATCTAATCTACTAAAGACCGGAGAAAACAAAGTAAGATTGGGTAGATAAACCGATCCAGAGGGATCGGGGTAAGCCTTTTGTTGAAGTTCCAAGCAAGAGAATAAGTAGCAAATCGAATCTTAATAAAAGCCTCTTTTAAATCGTGGTTTCCCGTCCAAATCCGAAAACATCCGCCTTTCGAGACCCCCGTTCTGTCACAACGTATCCCTATTCATGCGGGGAGCTTAGGGCGAGTCAAAAGACAAGTCGAGATTCTTTCGGAAGATCCGGCGTGTACCTCTAGCCACCGCGGCTACAAGAACACCCTATGTAATCTATCGCGCGAATAGAATTGGAATAAGCAAAGCCGATCGAAAAACGAAATCTTCGAGGAAACACTTGATCGCTGGGAAAAGATTCAACTTGATAATTCAACTATAACAATGATACATACACAAGATCACCACCGGGATCCTTCCTTGATCTTGCTTCTAGCTCCGGAACTTCGACGTGGTCTTCCGTGCAAGGTTCCCACGTCGGCTAGGGAAACCCTAGTCAACTAGCTCGACCCTCTCCTCTCCGACATGGTGTCCCTCTCTTCTCTCGCTCCTCGGCGGCCGAAGACGAAATCTTCTCCTCGTGGCTCTCGGTCGGGGGGCTATAAATAGCCCGATTGGCGGCTAGGGCAAAGGAGAGCGTGTTTGGGCCCAAAATGGGCCCGGGCCGACCGGACCGGGCGGCGGCGCCCGGGCCCATTTAGGCCCGGCCCCCGTGGGCTCCTTTGCCCCACGTCGGTTCCCTTGCTTCTCGGATGTTTCCCCTTTCGCATGTAGGTCCATGTCGTCGGTTTCTCTCCGAATTGGACTCAACTCCTTGTCTTGCAAGATTCGAGCACTTTTCCGGTCGGTCCCCGGAGTCCGTCGTCTTCTCGGATCAAGTCCCCGGCTTCTTGGAGTTAATTTTGCTTCATTGCATGACTTGTTCAGGACTTCAAGGTCTTGTCATGAGGTGCTTGATGAACTTATCCCGAAAGTTTTGCATTCAACACTAAAACCCTGCATAAACATTAAACTCCAAAACCGACATGCACACGTGAACTTGTTATACCACGGGGGTTAGTACCAATGGATAAGGTATAAAACTCATGCCAACACCGAAGGTAAACTCATGGCTAGGTTGACGGATTTTCACCGTCAACAACAGCTATGGATTGATTAGTCATTTATGTAATGGATCTATAATCTTAATTAGACTTTTAGAGACTTGGATGGTGATGGACTTTGGATGTAATGTAATGAACTCATGAACAATTTATTTTATGGAGCTGGCTGTACTCTTTTTCCCTCTCTAGGGTTTCTCACAAGGGTGAGTTTACCTAGAGAGGGTTTTAATGAGGCAGCCATTGCACAGCTCCAATCTTTTGTTATCTCTGTCTATTTTGTGTTCTTTCTATGTTTTTACTTTGAATGGTTGAACACTTAGTGAATCTTGTGTGTTTTGAACACTTCGTGAATTTGTGTGCTGTGTAAAATCGGGGGCTGGGCACCAGCATCGTGCCTGGGCTGGCACGGGCACTGCTGGGCTACCGTGGCGAGTAACACGACACGACACACTCCAGCTTACTTAGTGTCGTGCCTGGGCTGTGATGCCGGCACGCCAGCACGGCTAGGCACGACACGGAAGGCACGCGTGCTTGATAGTGTCGTGCCTAGCCTGTGTCATATCGTGTCGTGTTCGTGCCCGTGTTGGCACGACATGCATGTTTGGCCATCTATACCTCATGGTGGTGGAGGCCAAGCTCGAGCCAAGGATGTCCTGGCAGGGGCGGCGGTAGCGGGCCAGTGCGGAGCGGTGGAGAAGGAGCTGGGCTCGATCTGCGCGATAAGAAGCTCGCAGGAGCAGGTGGCGACGACAGTGGACGAGGGCTCACCTCTGTAGGGTGCAGATCCTCGGCATCCATGGCCGACGGCGGGCCTTGCGGTGGCGGGTAAAGCTCCGGTAGCCTCCTCTCGATCTACACAGCCCGGAGGTGGAGCTCCTCTACTCTGGCCTCCTCCGCCCATTCATCTTTTCTCCTCTAACCAGCGAGGTGAAATCGAGGTAGGGGCAGGGCACGACCGCAACGTGGAAGGGGCAGGGATGCAGACCAGCGGGAGCAAGGCAGCGTAGGTGAGGGCAGACATGGCTCCCTGTGCGTCCCTCTCTCCCTCCCCTTCCCTTGCTTCGGCAGCGGGAGAGCTGCGCCATCGTCTCACGTCGTGCCGGCCTCCAGCTTGAACCGGTGGAGGAGCAGGGCGGGCCGGCCATGATGAGCTCCAGTGGCGTGGGTGGCGCGGGTCCGCCTCTAAGGGAGGGCGCGAGGCGTTGGGACGCGTGGGCCGCGCGTGGATGCCGTCGCTCCGCCATCCTCCGGATTTTGTTGGATTGGTGTCGTCTAGGGCCCACGGGAAAATGGAGGACCTCGTCTAGGATGCAGCTGCGGGGGACGGGAACTTTATCCGTCTCCTAGACCGAAACCGCTCTTTGTAGTATTGGGCAAGTGTCGTGTTATCCTCTCCTTCCTCCCCTCTCCACCGCTTCCTAGATCTCACTGCCGCTGCCACTTATCTTCATCTCTCCACACCTTCTCCTCCCTCACCGCCGCCCCTGTCGCCGCAACTTGCTGCCCCTGGCCCCTTCCCTCCTTGCTCCGGCGTTCGCACCAGAGCGGGTAGGGAAAGGGGCACTCCTTTGGTTGTACAGTTCCTTTAGGAGACCCGCCATGGGTGCTCCCCTGGCCGTGCTCCTTATCGTCGTAGTCGCGGCTGCAGTTTCTCCCGTCGCCGTCGACAGAGCTCTGGTCCAGGTACGTATAAATAAAATCCTGCTTTCCTCCCCTTGAATCGCCTGCCACAAATCTGCTCTGCCTTCGACTTCCTCGCCTTGCTGCCTTCGCAGATATGGTCCGCCCCTTGCTCCTCCGGCCCTGGTGTGGAAACTTTGAATTGGGGGTTGTTCCGATGTCATTCGTCGTTGAACGCTTCGATTTTCTCCGGTTTGATTCTCACCTCTTATTGTCGGTGGTTGTTCCGATGCACATGCCCATCGTCGTTGAACACACCGTCTTCCTAGCTTGGATCAGCTGTGCTTCCTCGTTTCCACCTCTGGCTTTTGCAGTAGTTCATCGGTGGTTGTTCCGTCTTCCTCGTCTCCCCTCGGGTTGCGACGAGTCTGAAGTCATTGAACGCACCGATGTGCTTCTCCTCCGCCTACGCCTCGCCTCCCCTTCGGTACAAGCAGCCTTTGCAGCTACAGATCTTCGTTACACGAACACCATGACATCAAGCTCTGCCACGACGACTTCGCCTCTCCCGGGCTTTGATTTGGAGTATCAACAATCTCTAGTGACGGTTCCCAACAAGCCCGGCCGTCCGGTGCACTCGTCAACCCCTCCGTCGAGCCCCACTCAACCGACGAATCCGTCGTCATGTCCGCTTTTTCGATGTTCTAGTGCTATTCTGATTCAAGGACCTACATGTAATTTGGTCCTCTTCCGAGGACTGATCAGTAACTTGGTTGCTTAATATATATGTATGTTGTAAAAAAAAATTATACGTCTCCTCCAACTGGCAGCGAGAGCTGTGAACTATTGATGCTGAGGAAGTTTGTTTTTGTTCCATCTTTTCTTCAAAGAAAAAAATATCTTTCTAAGCCCATGACCGGTCCAAGATAAACAAAGGAGGCCCTCTCTCATGGTCCGGACGGGAGACGGGGGGAGAGAACTGAGAAGCAGCAGCCGCCGACCAACATGGAGGCGAGCAGCAGCCGGGGCCGGAGCGGGACCGCGGCGCTCAAGCGCCGCAGAGGCACCGGTCCCGGCCTTGGCTCCGGCTCCGGTTCGACGGCGCAGTCGCTGAACGACGACATCCTCCGCTCCGTCTTCTCCCGCCTGGAAGACCACTTCGACCTCGCCCGATGCTCCGCCGTCTGCAGCTCCTGGTCCGCCGCTTCCCTCTTTCCCTTTCCCTTTCCTTTCAGTTCTCCGCCTCGTTGCTCGAATCAGCAGCCTACGTGGCTAATCTTAGTTCATCCGTGATTTTGCGGACAGAAAAAAAAATCTGTGCCTCTTGTCTCGCTCTCCCGTTCATCCATGGTGGGTTCGGCTTAATTGAAGTTGAGAATGGACAGTAGGAACCGGCGTCTAGTAAAATCATTTGGTGGTTTCTGTGCTTGTTCTTTTTGGGAGGAAACGGGAAAAAACTTAGCTTTTGGTGGTAGGAACTACGAAGGTACTAATTTCATCAGGAAGCTTGGTAATCATAATCATGGAGTCTGCTATAAACGGCGTTTATATTGAACGGTGCTTTTTTTTAATCTTAGTTGGAAGAACTGGGCCTCTGCAGGATAGGCTGTTTGCCATGTGTGTTTTATGTGCTATAATGGTGTATTAAGGATGTCTGTGCACAGCTTACGTATCTTTTAAGCCATTGTTATTTCTGGTTTACAAGCACCAATTATTGTGCTATAAATTCCTTCAATAGATGGTGCTTTATTGTTCGACTTTCTCTCTTTCACAATGCATTTCTCATGTTTGGATTGTCAGATGAGTTTTTCTTTTTGAAGTAAATGGATAAGTTTTTCCTCATGACATTTCTGAAGCTCTGGGGCTATGTATGTGCCAGTGTTGATTAGCACGCACAATATGATTTTTTTTCTCGTTTTTCAGGAATAGGATAATTGCAACAGCTCATATCATGAGGGATCTGTATTACAAGAGGAATCCGCCAGCAAGAGGTTCAAGCTCAAACATTTCAGTGAGAAGTTACTTTGAGGCGCTTGCAATGGATGAGCATGCATCCTCTTTGTCTAGTGGACCGGCAGATGCCTACCAGTGGATTGGTCACCCAATGAGGTAAGCACTCATCTCTTATACCTCCTATATGTTGTGTGTAATGACAGGGTTTCTCATTTGTTAGGTCATCAAACATCGTATACTTTATGTTTTCTGTTTTTATAAATTATACTTATTTTTTGCTTTCAGTTACTTATTTCTTTTTGTTACAGGGCTACTTTGTGCCGAATGAAAGGTGGTTCGATTTTAACTGGAGTTGGAGATAAGGTGGGCGTTGCATCATATAATGTTCTTAATATGTTTAAGCAACATAAATACCAAATTTAAATATTTAATTTGGATTCATGGTAACTAAATTATATTTTTTGCTCATCCTGAATAGTTCATAGTTTTGACATTGTTTTTCTTTTTTGACAGATTCTCCGACTTTGGTCTGCTGAAACCTGCAAATTCATGAATGAGTACAATGTGCCAAATGCAAAAATGTTGGCCGATTTCGATTTTGATGAGAATAAGGTAAACAGTATTGTTGCACTTTCTATTTCTTCTTATTTGGTTATCGTTGCTATGGTGGTCTTTGTGTTTGACTGAAAGAGCCCCACATTCTTCTTTATGGCAGGCTGTACTGTAGAGAGTATGTGTCACCTATTTATATGTCATATGCTTAAGCTGTTTTTCCAATGCATCAATTGTGTAACACACTGACTGATTTGGTGTTTCCAATGTTATACCGTTTCATCCAAAAAACTATTTTGTTCTATTTGTGGAAGATGGACATGTGCTGAACCATGCTGTAGTTGAAATGTCTTTTTTTTTACAATTTTATACAATAGTATGTCTATTAACAAAACTTTAACTTCTTTTTACCAACCAGAAAATTTATTCTAGTGCTCTGTGAAGATTGTAGGTTTGACTAGCTCCCAAATTTGCATATGGAGACGGAGTGAACCAAGAAGCATATTTCAATCTGGTGGAGCCTCATTCAATCATGGGTTATGCATGAGGTGTGGAGGCTATTTACAAGATTAGTGTTAACTGCTTGCCACCTATTACTAATATTTTGAAGTTGTTTTGGATTGTGAAAATTGCTGTACACGAATAAGTTTGTGAATGCCCCACACGAGTAGCCTAGAAAGTGTTGGTTCTTATTTAAATCTGGATTTTTACCTAATGTTCATTTCCTTGTGCAGTTATGCTGATCCAGAAGTTGTAATTGGCTGTGAAGATGGTCGAGCCTTTGTATATGATATGTATAGCAGGAGTTGTTCAAGTATTTATCGGTAAGTGCCTTTCCAGATTTGTCTTCATTTTAATTTGTTGGCATTTATGTTTGCAACTCAATAGGTATTTTGAGTTGATCACTGGAATTGCTCAATTATTGAGTTGCATGCACCACCAGTTCAACCGAGGAAAGGTGGCAAATTCACTTACTCCAACACTCCCCCTCACGTGCAGGCTCCCCCAGGCCGCATACGTGGATTTTGGAGTGGACCGTAATTATTTTAATTAACGCGCCCGCCAGGACTCGAACTCGAGACCTCTGGACATGATATCATATTGAGTTGCATGCACCAACCAATTCAACCCAAAAGCTTAAACTAATGAGGAAAAGTGGACAATTCACTTATACTCCAACATCGATCAAATTGAAACTTGAAGTTGCTAACTTTATTTGCTACGTCATAATATCATTGAAGTAGAAAAATAACTCTAAGAGTAAATGAGTAACGAAAACAAAGGTATTATGATAGTCATGCATATAGAAAAATATTGTTTCTTGAGGTTAGTCTATAATTTCTGATTGTAACTTACATGTCTTCTGGAATTGATCCCTGTTTAAGATGTGCAATACAGGCTTCACTCTTCTCCTGTGACATGCTTGACAATAACAGATGACCAGCTTATTCTTGGTGGTTCTACACTTGGAAATATAGCTATTGCAGATCAAACATCAGGGCAAAAAATAGGTGTTCTGAAATCAGCTTATGC
This sequence comes from Cenchrus americanus, assembly GCA_947561735.1. NCBI lineage: Eukaryota > Viridiplantae > Streptophyta > Magnoliopsida > Poales > Poaceae > Cenchrus > Cenchrus americanus. The sequence goes on from OX387242.1 coordinate 200,546,752, forward strand.
ACCATTAGGTGAGCCTTCGACTAATTGCCAGCTATAGGCATGGTCAATTTTCATTTGTCGGTGATTCATGAGGATGGCTAACTACTTCAATTTTCCCTAATAAAACAGAATCACAGAACCTTTTAGCTCAGTTCCTGTGTTTTTGTGGCTTCAGTCACATTAGCTTGTTGATTCCTTTTTTTTCCATTTCAAGATAATGGCACAACTTTTCTGCTTATTGATCATTAATATAAATTGAAGATTTTCTATCACAGAAAACAGGATGTAATTTGTTAAGAGTAAAAGGTATTTTTGTAGCTGGACATGGAGTATATTGTTCAGAAGTTCAAATATAGCCTTCCTATATGTCATTACTACCGTACTACAGTTAATTGCCTGTAAAAAGTTGGATAATATATCCTTGGTTGATAGGTCAAACTGCATTAGGTTTATACTTATTGGATATTTTGCAGTAACTGTAATTAATCAAAACTTGTTTGAAACATTGTGGTGTGAGCTTAGTACTCAGTAACTTAATTGACTTCTGTCTTCTTTTTCCATTTCAGCAATTAGATGCTTATCTTTCAACACAAATTCACACAGGATATTCGCTGGCTCGTCTGCTGGTTATGCGCATTGCTGGGACTTAAGGTCAGTAAGCAAAACTGCACATGTGTCTGGTTTGCTAAATAGCTGAGGCTGTACTTATCACAAATCATGAGCATTTTAAGCATTTTAGCATCGTTTCTGCAATTGTCCCAAAAGAAAGGAATGGCATATATGTTTATCTGATCAAATTAGGAATACCTTCTCACTTTGAAGTTTGAATAGATGGATAAACAGTTGCAAATATCATGGTGAAATTTTTATTGCAGCATTTAGCTTAAAATAGTTAATTTGTGTGTTGTACTTTTGTGTTGTATGAAAATTTCAGTTCTTTTCATTTGAATCTATAACTTTTCATGAATTTACCTGTCATGCTTTATCACATGAGCTAGTTGGGAATTCAGATTGCTTTAGCATGGTGTGTTCGAAGTTTTTAAACTCTAAAGCTTTTGCGTGGCTTGTAAGTCTGGTGAATTACCATCTAGATGTGAACTCTTATTGGACAATAGCAATTCATGTTAGCCATCTTCTAAGATTCATTTGACCAACCACATTCTAAGGTTCTTATTAATTGCTGCCCAACAATAGTTCAAATGCTAATGTCAAAGTTACGCAAATCAGAACTGTGATCTAATCATAGTTCTTTTTATTCTCTGTTGTTGCTTCAGGACTCTGAGGCCTCTTTGGGAACCAAGAGTCAGCCCAAACGTCATCTACAGTGCACATCACTTGCCAGGTGACACGGCAACACTAGCAGTTGGTGGCATCGACGGTGTGCTTCGCTTGATATCACAAAGAACCGGTGAAATCATTCGAAGCATTGTCGTGGACACAGACCATCCAGCAGAACCCACCTCCAGATCCAGACCTCGAATTGAGAAGAAGCGTGTTCGCGAGGTTGCCCCAGATGCCCGAGTGGACAACATCTCCACACGTTTCCGCCCTCAGATTACCAGCCTATCGGTTGGCATGAAGAAAATCGTGACTACCCATGGTGAAAATTACATCAGGATTTTGAAGTTTCGCCCCAAAATATCATAAAATTGCCATTCTTAATGCGAGCTAGCTGTCTGGATAGCATACCATTTGCGACCTGTACGGCTGTACACTATCTGAATAATATGGTGTGACAGGTATTGTGTATCTGTAAGAATAGCTTGAAAGGCTGAAACATAAGTTGATGTACTGTAGCTGTTGAAGATGCCTGAATCAGGACTGTTGGTAATATACGGTTGTAGAAAAAATATTGTAATATGTTTACTATAAACGGTTGTAGAAAAACTATTTATTAGACCAATTGAAAAAGAAAAGGTGCCTCTCTATGTACCTTGAGCTGCAAACATATTCTAGGCTTGTAGCAACGGCGGGTGTGTCAAGTTTGCAGGTGATGGTTCTTGCAACAATGCAACATACTGATAGTTAGTTTATCAGGCAAGAATGTAAAAACAAACATACCGTGTCATAGATTTGATTAGATACCATTGGTTTTAGGGCCGTCTGAGTGGAGTTTCATGACATTAAATATGCTGATGTGGTGAAGAGAGAGAATGTGAGTTTCATGTGATGTGAGTTTGAATGTGAGTTTCATGTGATGTGAGTTTCACTCCCATTAAACTTCACTGGCACAGTTACCTAAATTTCAGTCTAGGTAACAGTGTCTATGAAATTTGCATTGCGACTGGTCTTAGGTCAGTCTCAGTGGAGATGCCATGAACACGATCATCTAAAAACATTTAAAATCATAATGAAACACCTCTCTCTCAATGCATAGTTTCATCTATTGTTGTTTTCTAGGTTGCATGCAAGACACAAGTTGTAGGTAACAGTGTAGGGAGAGTTTCATCCTCAAGAAACTCATTTTACCTCTTTCTTCATTAATACACTGCCACATCATCAAAAATGCTTACATGACAGCCTATTTAATGTTCATGTAACTCCCATTGAGACTGGCCTTAGAGTGTACTCCATCTGTTCTTTCTTATAAAGTGCATTCGCATATCCAGATTCAAAATTTATTAAATATCATAATTTTATCTTATTTTTTCTTTAAAAAGTACTGCGTCGTTATGATCACAAACACCCTGTTCGTTTGGCTTGTGGCTGGCGCTGATTTATTCTGAGAGAAAAGTATTGCTGTCCGGTTACTAGTGTCTAGTTTGTTTTGAGAGAAAAATACTGCTGACTGGTGGCTGATAAGCCAAACGAATAGGGTGAAATTCTCAATAAAATTGCAAGACAGAGATGCAAGGTCACCACAAACGTGGACCGAATGATGTGGAGTTCCTCGTCAGGCCTGAACAAAACAACGCTTTGCTACTGAACATTATTTGGACGCAATGAGTTCTCACTTTTTATTCAAATTAAACTTATGTGTGCTAAAAAATCATTTAAACATCTAATTATACCATGTCGCCTCTAAAAGATGGAACTCCCATGTTCATATGCTGTCGCCCGGTTCACCTTAGCACCACGAGGTAACAGTGGTAAGCAATCATCTTAAGGTTGATTGAGAAAACTGAAGCTAAGTTGCTAGCACACTACATGATGTGCTTTTACCATTTTTCCCCATGCACACAACACATGAGCCGACGTTTTTTTTGACCGTTTTTGTGTACATGTAGTCACTTGAATGACTATTTCATGTACTGACTTTCAATGTAAAATTTCATGATGTCTAATAAGAGGGGTTATATATCTGACATTAAATGCTTCCAAATATTTGTGAGTTATTTTTTAAAAAAAATAGGTTTGTCAAACATAAAAAAGTGATTAAGGATAAAACCAATCCAGCAACCAACAAAACAAAAATAAAAAATGGAAAAGTCAAAACAAAATAAAAATGCATTTTAAAATACATAATACAAATGTGGTTGTATTTGTATTTGATGGCTTCGTAACGAAAGACTCACGTAGAAGAATGCTTTAGACCGAACACAAAAGGTTGATGCACAATTTAATTCACTTCTTACTCACATGAGAAGGAGGCATATCGTCGTTATTGCATTGGGATTATGTTCGTGCTCATCTATCTGTTGTCTTCTTTCTCGTTCTACACGACAGTCTTCTTCGCTAGTGGTGGTATCGCAACAGCTCCGTCCTTACTCAGGGCATCTACAACTCACAAATGGCGAGCCATCTTCAGAATCTCGATTTATCTTCTAGACAGATATAAAGGCAGTTGATATAACTCACCCACAAAGGGTCTGTCTCTAAGCTTTTTAATGTTTTACATGTAACTAATATCAATCACACATATACTTTTGGGTACTGTTGTGTAGATATTTGATAAAATATTATCAAGCATAAATAAGAATGAGCAAAATTTGCCAGGAGAGACACAAGGCGGCCTTTGCTCTAGACTATTGGAAAAGAGTGTCTTGGCTGGGAGATATATTACATTTGCCGAGGGACATCACGCTTCTTATTTTACTCAATTTTATCCGAAAAAGCAATGAGAAATGATAACACTGTATCACTGCCTTATCCTATCACTACTACATGAATGTTTTGTAGGAGCGGTCAGATTCGCATTTTCAGGTGCGGGCACGAAACCCGCTCCTACCTATTGCTTTTAGAAATAGATGTTTTTAGGAACGGGTAAACGACCTGCACTAGAAATCCATTTGCAGGTGCGGGTGATAACGTCACCCACACCTACAAAACACCATTTCTAGGTGCGGGTGACGGAGTGGCCTGCACCTGCTAATCAATTAAAAACAAAAATGTGACTGCGTTAGAAAGCTCAAAATAAATAAAAAAAAACTTTTTAGGAGACGAACACCACAGGCCAGCCACCTACTCAACGTTGGTCGTGACGCTACGCGGTCGGCAAGACTCAAACCCGCGACCTCCACCCTCGCGCGAAGTCTCCTCTACCACTACACCACACGCTCATATACTTCAATATCTGGTTCATTCTACTCATATTATACTACACTGAGTGTAAATCATTTTTAGGCTCTAAACGGATTCAAATTAAAAACTTGTGAACTACAAAGTTATAACTTTGTAAGATCTATAACTTTCATGTTGCGACCGTCTCCATTCGAGGTCATTTACAAAATTTAAATTTCAAATTTGAAAGATCAAACCTAGTTTTTCGTTGACATTATGATTTCAAATAAAGTTTCATAACTTTTCAATAGCTACAACTTTTATTTACAATGTTTCTCCATTTGAGGTCGTTCGAAAAATTCAAATTTTTGAATTCGAAAAATTTCTACGTACTTTTAGTTGATGAAAGTAATTCAAATTATAATTGTTCAACTACAAATTTCTATAACTCCTGAAGATGGACTAGTTTTATTTTGGTCATTTCTCATCCTGCATAGTGGTAGTAACATTCTTCACAAATCTTATACACCTCTTATATTGTTTCATGAAACTATATAAGAGATATATGTTTTGCAAACAATCTCATAGCACTTAAATGGATATTTTGAAACATTAAACAATATAACTTGTCAACTACAAAGTTTTAGGTCTCGTCGAGCTATACAATTTTGATATAAAGTTTTTCTTCATCCGAGATCATATGAAGAAGTTACATTTTTTTCCACGAGACCAATTCCAGGTGCGGGTGATGCCATCACCTGCACCTAGAAATGAGAATATTTCTAGGAGCGGGTCATGGTGTCACCCACACCTAAAAATGAATTCCAAGTCCTAGTGATGGCGTCACCTGCTCCCAAAAATGATTTCTAGGTGCAGGTCAACTTGCTACAGTGTCATCTCCTTTTGTTAGATCGGGCGGCAAATTTGCCCACTCCTGGAAAAAAAAGTCGAGTTTATCCAAGTCTGATCCCCCACAAGGAACAACCGCGGCGCTCCTACAAATTGTTTATGTAGTAGTGTATCCAAGCCTGATCCCCCGCAAGGAACAACCGCTCACAACCTTGAGAAGTCCAGGCAGCAACGGTCTCCCAGCTCGCGACACCTCCCCTCTCAGCATGTGTCCCCGACGGCACACGGCTCCTCCCAGCGGTGTCCATGCCCCGAGGAAGCCATCCCAAAGGAGGCCTCTCCCGTGTAGTGACCACACCAAGCGGAGGCACCCTCCCTGTGCGTGTCCCTAGCAGTCTCGACAACGGAGGAGCTCCAACGGCGCATGACTCCTCCCAACTACGGTCATGCCCGGGTAAGGCTAACTGCAACGGTGACCGGTATCGCACCCTGGACCGCCAAATATAGCAGATCGGACGCCCTGTACAGCCCGCAGCGGCACCCGGTATCGCACCCGGTTAAACCCAGGACCCGGAGTCGATCCTGCATATGTCGAGGGCGCCCGGGCTCCTCCAATCCTCCGCGTACTCCGGCGGCGGCCGCTCGCATCGCCCCCTCCCTCGCGCCTTCCGGCGGCGGCCGCTCGCATCCGCTCGTGCCTTCCGGCGGCGGCCGCTCGCATCTCCCACTACCGCCGCCGCGTCCTCCGCCTACACCTCCCCCTCGCCTTCGCCGCGTACGCCACCTCCCCATCTTGTCGTCACCGAGTTGCCTGCCTCCGCCTCGTCCTGGTGGTTGCCGCACGCACTCCTCCTCGCGCCGGTGAACCTGGACGGCGTTGGATTTACATACACGGCCAGTTCAAGGTTCGATTTTCCTGCACTTGATTGCGACCTACATCGGTAGGGTCGTTTTTTTCGATCTAGACGCTAGGGTTCCAGTGGGGGCACTAGTAGCATGCTGCTCCGTCAGTTCTTTCAGTTCTCTCTGGGAGTCATTCTCACGATTTAGTTCTTTGATTTGATGATTTAGCCCATTTGCTAATTGAACACTCTGTTAGTAGTATGCCCATTTGCTAATTGGCGTCAGTTCTTTCAGTTGATGATTCAGTGCTGATGCTTGGTTACAGATAGGAGTTGTTTAGTTGTGGTGATTAAAATCAAACAAATTAAAACTACCTGATAAATTTGCTACCCTGTTTCAAAAAAAGAAGATCTATGCAGGTCTTGATTTCCATTTCCCAATCTGCCAATATGTGAATGCTTTTTGTGCTGGTGTCTAACATCCAGTTGGCAAGATGAGCACATATAACAAATGGTAAATCAAGTGTGCTGAAATACTGGTTTCCTAGAAATGTGACAGTGACAAATTTGTCATAACTCATAAGAGGACAGGGAAGTACTTATCACAATTTCTTGGAAATTTGTCATGGTCACAATTACTCGACAGGTTAGCACTAGATGTAATAACTGGAGTTTTGTTCAATAGGCTTCAGTCGTCATGTTTCTTGTCATCATGTGCGAACTTTCTCTTGGTCTGGTGATTAAAAGTATCCTAATATGGCTGTTTACATTTCAAAATTAGGTTAGTTTCAGACTTTCAGTATGTGTCAAACACGTTAGTTTCCATGGTGCTATAAGATATCCATGGCTGTTTACATTTCAGTATGTTTACCTTCCTCTTTGGTACAAAAGATTAATGTCAATTAGTTCTAGGTTAGACTGCCAATGTTCTCATCATATCATTATGCGTGGTGATGTTCAGTCCTTATTTAACTGACATACCATAGTACTTTGTTGCAAATTTAACTGACATACCATAGTACTAATGTGCAAAACTGATTACATGGGGCTAAATTTTTTTTCTTATCTCTCTCTCACTCTCTCTAGAACTCATGTCCTTTTAGTGGGTGCTGATTGAATGCTTCAGCTTTTAGTTGGGACCAATTGTTGGTGCCAGAGGTGAATATGAAATTGTGAGGTCTAGGATGAACCTTTGGATTTCTTTGCCAGCCGCTTGCTGTCGTCGATATGGTGTTTGTGGTATAGTGGGGTCGATGCGGACAGTGAACATCTGTTTTATCAAGCGCGGCATGAATAAAAAGACAACTTAATTGGGGGTATTCATGAACTCATGATACAATATACATAGCCCTTAAATTAATGGCCTGATATGATGTGTGTGTCCCTTCTTAATTATGTAAGTAGGCTGCTTGTTGCTGTCTATTAACTGCACTAAGTGAAACAAGTCAGAGTATTGCTCAGGTTAATTTGTTTTTGTTTTTCTGACTGTCCAGTATTTCTAGAACTTTGAACTTTTGCTGAATTTGAACTCCTGCGGATGGTTGTTCTGTTATTGAACATTGCATTTAATCTAACTGCATTTTTTTCTTTGCAGCAATACAGGATGACATCTTTTTTTAGTACCCACAGTGATGCATCGGCGGGGTTTTTTGGAGAAAGTCTTGTTGATGCAGCACAAGCCATTGGAGGGGCCTCTGAATCTTCCGTGAGTGCCTCTGCTGGCCAACCTCAAGGTCGTCGCAAGGTGGCAGCAACCAGGACCAAACAGACCAACTTCTCAGCATACGAAGACAATGTGTTATGCAAGTCTTGGTTGGAGATCCGCTGCGATGCGGCCACCAACACCGGCCAGAGGAAAGAAACTTTTTGGGGTCGTGTGGTTAGCAGATACAACTCACAGTGTCGCGACTATCCAGAGAGGACACTAAAATCAATTACAAGTCGTTGGGATCACATCAAGGCTGAAGTAAGCAAGTTTTCCGCGTACATGGCCGATGTGATCCGCACAAATGCAAGTGGAACGACAGAAGCAGATAAGTCTGTGGCAGCTGCTGCTAATTTTGCAGCCATAGAAAAACACAATTTCACTCTAATGCACTGCTGGAAAATACTGAAGGATGAACCAAAATGGGCAGAGTTGAAAAGAAGAATGGACACACCTTCAAATAGTTCCAGTGAGCATCACAACATCATAGACCTTGATCTGAATGATCCATCGCCAGCTAGGTCTACAGGAAAACGTCCCATGGGGAGGGACGCAGCAAAAGTAGCCAAGAAGAAAGTTGCTGGAGGTTCAAGTTCACATGACTATATCTCCAAGATGGAGGACATCTCGGTTCGAAAGATTGAAGCATTAAAGGAAGCAGAGGTTGAGCGGAAGATAAAGCTCAATGAGATCCTTAATCTAAAGAAAGTGAAGGCGGAGGAAGCTCGTCAACATCGGTTGCTAATGTTGGACCTGGAAAGGGAAAGGTTGGCCATGGAAAAGCGTCGACTTGAAATGGAAGCTAAAAAGAGAGAGAAGGGGGAGGAGGAGAAAGAGAAGAGGGAGGACGAGCGAATAATGGCTATTAACCTCGACCAGTGCCAACCAATGGAAAGAATTTACTATGAAGAACTACAACGAGACATACTTAACAACATGCGCACTCGACGTCGTCAAGGACCGAGTTAGTGATAGTTGAGTCAGATTTCAAAAAGGCGGAGGGGAATTAGCTAATAAGCTAAGGCTTAATTATTTATGTAATAATTAGGTGCTAAATTATTTATGTAATAAGATGAGGCTAAATTCTGAGTCAAGATAATTTCTGGATGCCTTGTGTTTTAGCTAAATTATTTATGTAATCAGAGTTGGATCATGTCACAGTTCAATATATGTGGTCCTGCCAATTTTTGCACTGGTCTGAAATTTTTGCACTGGTCTGAAAATGCAAGCCAGTCTATTTGCATGTGTTCTGGCTGTATACTTTGTTTTGAATGTGTTCAGATTTTTGGCTTTTGTTACTTGTTATGATTCTGTTTTGAAATCAACCTGTATGACTGGAGTCAACTGATACAACCTGTATGACTGGAGTCAGACTGATACAACCTGTATAACATTTATTATTATTGTCTAGACATCATCAACTGGAGTCAGACTGAAAAGAAATCAACCTAAAGAAGATAGAAAAAATAGGAACTGATACAACCTGTATGACTGCATGGAAAATTTTATTAACAGAACAGTTTTTCTGGTATAACATTGCAGATAAAATCCTGATACCTTCTTATGGTCATGCTTGTTTGTCTGATAGCATCTAGCTCATGAAACCAAGCACAGAAAATTCAGACCAAGAGATGGCATTCAACACAGAGACAAAGTCAAAAGGTTGTACAATAGAATAGACACCATTCTAATGTCAACATTGTAAAAATAATTTGTCACCAAGTACATAAATATTTTATTGACTGACAATACATATCACCACAAGAGAAAGAATAACAAATAATTTAAAGGCTATGACATCTAGGTGGAACCAAATCTGTTCCAGTTGTGCTCAATGAGATCTTGTTGCGGCCGGCTATGCATAGCTGGGTCCCTTAACTTGTGATGTGCTTCTATAAATGCATTTCGCTCTGGAACATTTCCCTGTGATGGAGTGACTTTGATGCCAATATCGTCGAAGTTTGTATCGGTAGCCTCAGCTTTCTCATCCTCAACAATCATATTGTGCATTATAATGCAAGCAGTCATGATATCACTAAGATGTTCTCTCGTCCCATCCATAAGCGAGTCCACGGACCACCGCCCACCTAGATTGAAGCACTCCAAATGCCCTCTCAATGTCTTTGCGTGCACTCTCTTGCGAAGCACAAAATGTGCGGTCTTCCGTTCCATAGGATGTTGAACGCTCTTCACGAATGCGAGCCGGTCGGGGTATATACCATCCGCAAGGTAGTACCCCATGTTATATGTATGTCCATTGACCGTAAACTCAACCGAAGGTGTCTCTCCTCGTACAAATCCCGAGAAAACATGCGACCTATGCAATACGTTGATGTCATTGCAACGGCCTGGAAGACCAAAGTAAGCATGCCATATCCAAAGATCATGGGATGCTACGGCCTCTAAGATCATGGACGGTTGCTTAAAGTGTCCAGTGGAACTGGCCCTTCAAAGAAGCGGGGCGGTTCCTCCATGGCCAGTGCATACAATCAATGCTTCCATACATACCTGGGAAGCCACGACTCTCATTCTCTTGAAGTAGGCGAGCCAGATCGGCCGGAGTTGGAGAACGGAGGTATTCTTTCCCGAAGGCAGATATAACAGCACTGCAAAAATGGTGAAGAGCCTCACGAGCAGTAGACTCGCCAATCTGCACATACTCATCAATGGCGTCTGCCGACATACCATACGCAAGTATGCGAATTGCAGCTACCACCTTCTGTAGGGCGCTCAATCCTAACAACCCAAAGGCAATCCTCACGGCTGCCGGGAAGTATGTGTCCACCGACGTAACTCCATCAAGAATGCGAAGGAAGACATGACGCCTCATCCGGAACCTACAAGTTTGAAAAATGTAAGCAATATGCACATATTGACGAAAAACACAATAATATGACAATGACATGTACCTTCTACGGAACGTTGCCGGGGTGTACACGGGGTTGTCAGCAAAGTAGTGCCGTATGATTCTCGCCTCTCCATCAGCATGGTCTCTAGGCACAACTCGTCTCGTATGCTTTGAGCGGTGGAAGGAACTCTCCGCATCCATAGCTTCCGCCATAATGGCCATCTCTTCTTCGTCGTCAAAAAGCAACTCATAATTAGGTTGATCCTCTGCAATCAAGTACCGAATCAAGGTGGAATCATCTTCTTCCATTGTTTGGGACAGCCGAGACATTGGAGCCCTGCACGCCAAAGACAAAAATTTGAGATGAGACATTAGAGATATTGCCAAGTTCAATGACAGCAGTTTTAATTCGTTTGGATGAATGCCTTAGCAGACCACTCTAATCCAATCCCTGTAGCATTAATTTGACACCTGTTCATAATCATGTGTGCAGTTTGGTTTCAGTCTCTGCATCATTTTTATGGTCATCATTTCTCTTATAAGAACTTTTTTTTGCCTTATATTAGGTGAGAAGAGAGAGGATCAGTGAGAGGATGAGAATGCTGCAAGCACTGGTCCCTGGTTGTGACAAGGTCAGATTAATTACTTGGAAGCCTCAAAAAAGATTAATTACTTGTTGGTGCATTATATGTTGGTGCTAATTAAAATGCTGCACTTCACCACCTAGGCAGTAACATGCAAATCATATTCCTACCTGTTTTGTTTTTTAGTTCCTTTCCATGAGGATTGCCTCCATGAGCCCAGTTTTGTATGGGTTTGGACTGGACAGTGATGGCCTTCATGAACATGCTCAAGTATGAAACAGCAAAGTCATTTTCACCAACTACTACAATCATGATTAAATTGATATTAAGATGCTCAAAAACGATTTGTGTTAAATGGTGCTGTTTCAGAAAATGGGAGGCATGCTCCAAGAAGCCCTTGCAATGGCTGGTCCAGTCCTAGCCAAGCTAGCCCAACTCCATCTGAAACCATCATGGACACCACCTCCTCCACACCCTATTGAGAGTTGTTCACTGACTTTCTGAAGAAGATTGTTACAGTTGCCCTTCAGTTGCTTCGGACCAACTGCAAACTCATGGCAGTTCTGAGAGGACAGGTGAGAAATTCCTGTTGATCTATTGCTTCCTTCAGACAGTCAGTTCTCCATTTGTTCTCTGGAAATTACTTTCATTTCTGGTTATTCATCAAACTAGAGTAATGCAATTTTTAGCAATTGGGCGTTAGCAGAGCTGTCTGTTTCATGAATCTACAGGACAGCAAGTAGTACACTAGGTCATTTGGAGACAGATTTCCTAACTGTCCAAATGATTAGCACATGGATCTTTAATACACCAGTTGTGAAGTATATAAAATCAGGTCATCAGATCACTACTGTACTGATTTGAACTTACAGAGTTGTACTGTACTGAGAGAGAGAGGTGCACCAGGTATCGCAGCAATGGAAGATTGAATTGAACAAGCAAAGCAAACCAAGAACAGCAAATTCTACCTGGGGCAAGCCCGGCGTATCCGGCGGGCGGGCCTTTTCGCCGGCGGCGGCTGCTCTGCCCTGCAACTCGGGCGTTCACACGCGCGCACCGGCCGGGGAGACGGCACGGCGGATCGCGGCCAACCGGCGACGCGGCCGCCGGCGTCCGTAGCAGAGCTTCTCGGCACGTGCCGTGTCCGCCGCGGGCTTGCCGGCCGGGGAAGGGATGGGGTGGGCCGCGGGCCGTGTCTTCCCCGTCCCCCCGCGCGGTGAGGGAGCGGTGAGGGAGCGGTGCGGGGCGGCGGTGGCCGGGGCCGGGACGCGGCCACCGGCGGCGGCGACGAGCCGGCGAGGCGGAGGAATTGGGAGGAGACGTGGTGGAAAAGGAGATAGAGGAGGAAAATACGGTCACCGTTGCGGCGAGACTGGATTTGGAGGGTTAAATTTTTTGGAGGCTCCTCCAAACATACTTTTACAGGGTGATTTTTGCAGGCCACCGTTGCGGTCAGCCTAAGCCATCCCGACGGAGGCCTCCCCCCTGCGGCGGCGACACCTGGTGGAGGCCCTCCACTTCGTGATGGCTGGGACGGAGGGCGGGCGAGCTCCTCCGCCAGCAAGCGGCGTGACACTCTAGCGAGCTCCTCTGCTGTAGAGCAGCAGCACGAGGGTTAGATTTGCGGCCCCTCTTTCCCATCGGCACTCTCTCGCCCCCCCTCTGAAGGCCAGCCGACCGGCAGCACGACGTCGCATGAACCTCCTGCACTGGCTTAAGGGCCCGTTTGGCACAGCTCAGATTCACCTGTAGAGTTGTTTTTTAGAAAACAACTCCATGAGCAACTTGTTGGCGCAAAAAGTGCACCCAACGCCAATCACACAGCAAGCCGAAACAAAGCTGGCTTCACACGAGCAGAGAGCAAATGACGTGCCAGTCAATTTTTCCTGAAAATCAACAAAAGATAAAGCAGTTAAAATACCAAAGCTTGGAACTTGCCGGGTGGTACCAGACAGTTCCATATTTACGGCTAAAAAGCCAAGCAGGATGACACATAGCTATGTAAAGCTATCTGTCAAAGAACCACGACCATTCGGACAACCGCAAAGGGAAAAGGAACACTGCCGAATGGATTACGTAAGCATGACAACGACCGGTCTTTGTATAAACAAAGATGTACGTGCAAAGTTGTGACCGATCTCCATGAAGATTAACATTAAATAAATGAAGTAAAGCACGGACATGATCATGTATTAAATAAGCATGCATAGATCCAAAGCACTAGTCTACCGCATGTCTAGTTACTTTAAAATCCGTCGAGTACGATATCAAACAAATCTATCCACCGCATGATACGACTTGCATGAAAAACGTACCACTTTCCACAATTAGATCTATCCACCGCATGATACAATCTAAATATAGAAAGCTAAAAGCATACATCATTTAAAACATAAATAATGCACGCGATCCACTCGTGAAAATACAACCGAATACGGCTGAACAGCCGATCCAGGGTCCATGAAGAAGGAACAAACATTACCACGTGAATAAATCTATCAGACTGATTCGGAAATCTAGTCCACCGGATGACTAGCTCCAAAGCAACCCAAAAACCTGCATCTACCGCATGATACCCGGTTCTTTCAAGATTTATACGAACACAGCAAGCTCGAACCCGCAACACGTAACAACCTAGATCGATTCGGTTTCGGCTATCGAAAGCATAAGATCCACACGTTAAAACACGAAACCTCGCTCGAACAAGGATCATAAAAAAGATATAGCCGATCCAAACCTATCTAGATTGGGCAAAGATGTGTTACATGAATTAAAACATAAAGTAAAACTCAAGATAACACGGGATAACTTAATGAATCTATTGGATCTTGCCAAAATCCAATAGAGCCGATAACTAGCTTCAAGCCAGATCTTAGCCTACCGCATGGCTCATGATCTAACAAGAAACCTTCTTGAACCAAGCTTGAATCTACCGCATGACACGAAGCATGGTAACAAGACTACTTGCATCAGATCTAAATCCACCGCATGATACTAGACATGATACAAGGTTGCCGGTACTCACGGAGGTCGACGGATCGATTGGCCCTCTCGAAGAACTCGACGACACGACAAGGACTCTAGGGTTTGGCGTAAGGCCGGTGTGTATTGAAGAATGATCGTGCTTGTTACATACATTCAGGGGTCGTATTTATACCCTGTTGAGTACAACTGCGAATGGATTCATTGCCTAACTAAACTCGATCGCCTGTCCATCCATTCGTCTCCCCTGATTTGAGCCACGTCACCGTCCAATCCCGCAAAATCAGCTCTACTGTTCCTTTGCCGAACCGGAGCGGACGTACCGACCGCATCTCTTTGCCGAAAATCTCTCGGAAATATCCTTCCTTCCACCGGACGGACTCTTTTTCGAACCGGACCCACGGTCGGACTCCTTACAAAATTTTGGTGTTAACACATGCCCCTTCAATTGTGGGATAAAAGTAATTTTGTTCCACAATTGACTCCAGCCACGAATCCTTGAATCAAATCTGTCAACACCTGTTCTTCGCAATCCGCCGGAATCTTCGTTCAGATCCAACCCTAGATCCCCTCGTTCCGAGCTCGAACCTCCAATGGCAACTCAGAATCAAACTGCTCAGGTAAATTCATCCCCCGTAAACCTTGTTCGGCATTAGGTTTTCAGTTTTACCTGAGATTTTCCTTTTCCGCTTTCTTCCAGGAGCCTTCTACTGCTCTTTTGATTCCTATCGAGGCCAACTCGCAGTCTTATTACCTTGGTCCTGTAGGGAATCCTGACCCTCGAGATCTTATTGCCGCTAAATCTCAGAGAATCCCCTTCAAGGCAGCTTTGTCTCCACCTCCTCAATGGCAAGATGCGTTCAAGAACTGGCCTTTGCCCCCAATTGCAGGCTGGAAGACTTGGTATCGGAGGATTCTTGCAGATAAGAGCGGATTGACCAACCTGGATGCTCTCCGTATCGCCCAATGCTTGGAGTTATCCGTGGCTGAGACCCCCAAGAATGAAGATCTTCTAATAGCCGCATGCCATTTCTGGTCAAATGGCGTCAACGCCTTCCTTTTTGGGCATGGCCCAATGTCTCCAACCTTGGCCGATGTATATATGATCACTGGCCTTGACATCACCGGTCCGTCCGTACCACGGGACTTCAAAAACTCTTCACGCCGGACGGGGGTAAAGCCAGGGAATGGCTACAAGAATTATATCTTGAAGCACATGAAAGACAATCCCCTTGGCGATGTTGAATACAGAGCCTTTCGAACATGTGGCCGTGCGCATTCGTTTTTACGTGGCAAGGCCAACGAACCCACTTTGAACCATATCGCAATGGCGATTCATCTGGCTGGTGGCAATCGCCTTCCTCTGGGAAAATTCTTCTTGGGCAGCGTATATCATATGCTTCATCAGACCGTTACCCAAATGTACACCAGCCAGAGGATAACATGCGTCAATGGTCCTTGGTGGTTTGTTCAAATGTGGTTGCAGCTCCACATGCATCAGATTGTCGGCGTCGATTTGAACTCCAGGTTCTTCCCTTTGTCCAATCACCCCGAAGGAGAGCCTCAAGCTACCAGAGGATGCCAAAACTACGGAGAAGCGACTTCGACTGTTTCCGTCCAGCAGGACATCAGCCAGCTCTTCGAGTTGTTCTTCAAAGGTTTCCCCAATCCTCTTTGGCTTTCTTATCTAGGCAACGACACCTTGACCTTCCCTGTTGAATTTTTCTTTGAGCCCGGCCATCAAGATGGTAGATTCTTGGAGATCTTTAACATCATAATCCGCCCATGCATACTACCGGCCGAGTTCAATGGAGGAAGGCTGAATGTCAGCACTTATGAATACTATCAGCCTAATGTAATGGCCAGACAACTTGGATGCGGCCAGATGCCCCCAAGATTGTTCCTGCATGAATTCCTCAAACCCAGGGAGGAAATCAAAGAACTGATGCAGGACAGCAGAGTTTTCAACTATGTGTGCAGTCCCACTGTCTACACATGTCCTTTTGTGCCCACAACCATAGTTCACCCCACCTTCAACTCCTGGTGGCAAGAATTTCATGACCATATCTTCAGTGAGCCTGCCCATGTGTTCTGTGCAGAGTTGGTACCTGACTTTCTGCCAATTTCAGAGGTAATACAATGAGCCCTTAGATCAGACCTTCCTTCTTTATTCATGGTCCTGACCTTCATCTTTCTGTCCACAGAACACAGTGCCTGCCCCTCGAGCCAGGGCAATTGCTTACAACGCTGAAGGCCCAATTTCAAGCACTAGGATTCAAATCCACAACTCGCATCAACTAATGGCCGGATATGCTACCACGGATCCCAACCTTTCTAGCCTTCTTCCGCACAGGAGGCAAGGTCGCATCCGATTGCCCCTCCAAGTGCTAAAAGGAGAAGGACTGTCAAGAAAGTGCTTGTTGAGGTAAACCCTTTTACTTTCTTGATATCCAGGTCACTCTGTTCTTGATGAGTCATATTATCGTGCATTTCAGACCAGAGCCCAGTAGCCTTCAGAACCAGTACCTGCCAATGCCCCATCTACTGGTATGACCTCTACTGCTTTTTCTTGAGGATGAACACTGGCATTTACCCTCCCAATTTGGTATTTGCAGAAGAAACAACAGAAGGGCAGCTTGTAAATGTTCCAGTGGTCCAGCAAGCAAGTCCAGCCGGGGCTGAATTACCTATCCCAGTGATCTCGTCCTCATCACCTTCTGCAGAAGCAGCAAATTCTCCAGAGATGAATCTCCCAATTCAACTGGAGCCACCAAGTCCCCCAAGGGTGCCATCACCTGTTGGTCAAGCAGAGATAGCCAACCCAACAGAGGCGGATCCGACTCCTCATCAGCCAGAAACTCACGAGCTGCTGATAGCCGCACCGGCACCTCCCAGCTTGGAAGTTTCGGCTCTGCTTGGAGCATCTCCTTCGCCTGTGATCGCCCCTGCTCAAGAAACCAGCCATGAGGTATCCATCTGCGCTTAATTTTGGTACCTCGATGTTTAGTATTCTTAACTCGGCAATGTTGTTTCTCAGGATCATGCTCCATCATCATCAAGCCTGCCATTGGAGAGCAATTCAACTGCCGAGGTGATGAAAGAAACATATCAGCCACTGCCAGATGAAGTGTTGCACAAACTTAAAGAAATTGCAGCCTGGCTAGAAAAAGATGCTCAGGATCAGTTCAATGATCTCCATCATTTCGAAGAGATGTTTGAATCTGTCAGTCAAGAACTTCCTGAAGACATCAGAGCTTCTCTATCATCCGTCTATGGCTTAGAAGCCTTTTATGCACCCGTAAGGCGTGCTTGGAGGAAATTGCGCTCCCGTCCGGCCATTGAAAAGAGGAAAACCGATGCTGAACATGCCATGAACGGGGCACAATCCCAAGCAGAGAGCCATAAAGATGCATTGGCTAACCTGGAAGCTTCCTATGATCTGAAAGTTACCAGGAAGGCTGCTCTAGAAGCAGAACTGAGAAGCCTGTCAGCGGAGATAGAGATTGACAAAGAGAAAATAGCCGAACTTCCTGGATTGATAGCAAAGACCCAAGCGGAAGTAAAATCGGCTATCACCAAAATAGAGCAATGCGATGCAGAACTCACTGACTTATCCGGTGCCCAAAAGGACTGCCAGGAGTTGCTGGACAATTCCCATTTGATAACATCCAATGCTCGTCGTGTACTTGCCAAACTTCTGAATGCCTGAATGTCCTTATTGATGTATAACTGAATTGGTCGTTCTTGTAATATCTTCTTGTGATTTGTTTCCTTTCTCTTGCGCACTTTCAGATGTAATGCTGAACGACCCATTCGGTAGTGAAACGCCAACTCCCGAACAGCACTTTGATTTCCTTTAGCCGAACCAATCGATTTGCACGCGGCTCAGCCTAGAACTCCAAGCGACCCGCCGGCGGGCTGACCAAGGAAACCTTTCCACCTTCTGATTTTCTTGGGATATGCGCCACGATCCGCAGCCACGACTCGAAGCCACGATTCATCCTGCCAGGCCTATAAATGTTACCATAGGTGCCCCTAGCTCTCCACCAGGCCTTCTAGCTCTCGAATCTTTGCCAATCTTTAGCCCTCTCGCGAACAGTGCACATCCCAATCCACAATGGTGCGCCGCCTCAACCGCCGCCGTGCCTCCGACGAGGCCGAGGGGAGCAGCGCCAATGCGCGCAGGCGGTGATGATCGTCAATCTCTCCTCTTTGATTCTGTTCTTGATCTTCTTTTGCCTTGACGATCATCCCCCTTTTTCGGGCCCGATTCGGTGGAATCCGCCTCGTGCGCCGGCCAATCAGCCCCTCCCAGATGACTCCTCGGAGTCCGATGGCTACTCCCCGGTGCCGTACGGGGAAGAAGACGCCATCCGCTTCAAGGAGGAGCTAGAGGCGTCCCGTCGCGAGCTGGAGGACGTCTCCAAGAAAGCGGGCGTGGCCGAGCTAGAATGGGAGGACCAGCGCAAACAGTGCCGGAGGCCATCGACGGTATGGCTGCGAGATTGATTCTTGATCCGGCCCCGGCCTTTGATGCTAATCCTTTCGTTTGCTCTATGCGGCCCGCGATGCCGAGCTCAACCGCCTAAAGGCGCCGGTAGAGCAATTGGCCGAGAAGGTGAATGCCCGCGGCGACACGCCGGCGGAGCGCCCGGCCGCGGTGGAGCGCCGCGTCGACGAGGTGGCCGTCCATGGCGTTCGTTTGGGCACCACCTTGGGCCCGGCCGCGATGGCGACGCATATGGACGTCGACTATTCCACCAGGCCGCGTGGCTTTCAGGGCGGCGCGCCGGAGGACATCGACGAGATCGAGCTCATCCTGGAGCGCCTTGACGGCCACGGCGACGCCATTGCCGAAATTACCCATCCCCAATCTGTGTTGAATAGGCTCTTCGACTAGATTGTACTAGGGATGTGCAAATATCGGCGATAGATGAAGAACTTTCGAATTCTGCACCTGTTCTGCGGTGACTTCCCTTTGCATTTTGCATCTGCGAATTTTTCTTTGAATGCATCCGGGAACTATCTTTAGCCGAACGCGTGAGAACAACTGCCCTTTGGCGCAAAATCCACAGAGGATCCCAATTCGGCAATTCGTAAACACTGTTCAAGAGAAAACCCTTCGCACCTGGTGGAAAACCCCGCCGCTTGGTATTCCAACAGTGTGTACTGGCCAATCATCACTCCCAATGTGCCTCCCCGGTCAACAAAATAGCCTGTGGGGTGCTCTGCAAATCCACTCGCACACTCCTCCATCATTTCTCGTCTCTTCCCCTGCCGTTAGAGGAAAAAACCCCAACGCCATGGACAAGGGTAAACAACCTCAGGAGAGCGGCTCATCAAAGAAGCGTACGATTCGGAAGTGAGTTCTTTCTTGATCTGCTCCTTGTTCTCCTTCTTGATCTTGCGCTTCATGTTTTCCTCTCGTCCTTTTCAGCCTTGATTTGCTTCCTGAAGAAGTCATCGGGACCGAAGATGTGCCTGAGTACATCTCCTCCGATTCCTCTCTCGAAGCGAGAGGATGCCACGCCCGAACGAGAGGACCAACCATCGGTGCGCCGCCGCGTCCGCACCCGGAGCATGGCCTCGGGGACATGTCCGCCCGTTGCCAAGCCGAGCGCGAGCGTCGCATGGCTCTGGAAGCACTAGTAGGGGGTAAATGCTCCTAACTCCTTCATGCTTGCCTCTGGATTTCTTGCCTCTAACCTTGATTCTCCCCGCTCCGGATGTCTCCGACGGACAGTACAACAACCTGAAGGCGGCCTGGGATAGCTTGGTAGAGGCCGCCAATCATGGTCATCCTCGTGCGTTCCAAGTTGCCGTTACGGTGGTCCTGGAACAACTGAAGAGGGAGCAGCAGCCGAAGAAGTAAAGAAAAGATTGAATCATACTTTCGCTTCTTTCTCCACGCCTTCTGCTTCCCACCTCCTCGGGGACCTGACCATCAGGGTTGTTAGATGTGATCCTGCAAGAAGCAGTTGTAATGTAGTATTGAGCTAAGGGCAATGCATCCAGGCACTGGCCATTTTTTCTTGTTCATGGATTTTGTTCTGAAGGCGGCCTCATTCTCGAGCGCCGGCTATTTTTGTGCCAGATGTGTGTAATCATCGATCGATCTCAATGCTAGGATAATATTTCTTCAGATATCTTCCATTTATCGCAGCGGAAATTTCTTCTCCTAGCAAAGTTTTCAATATGTATGCATTACCGGAACGCATCCGACCACACGAAAAGGCCCCTCCCAGTTAGGGGACCATTTGCCGAATTCACTGTATTTAGTTCCAATCGGCAATAGCGCTTTCCAAACTAGATCACCTTCTGCGCATTGCTTTACTTTTACTTTCTTGTTATAGTATTTGGCGACTCGCAGCTTGTTTTTCTCGATGTTCTCCAGTGCCCTGAGACGGATCATATGCAAATCTTCTAACTCATCCATCATTAGGCCACTGTAATCCTTGGAGCTCAACTCGTTTTGCGAAGCACTACTCTCCTTGAATCGATTGTATCTCCCAAGGCGAGATTGCATGATGCCCGTAAACCAACTCGTAAGGAGAGGTCTTTGTAGCTCCATGGGGGGCCATTCGGTAAGCCCACAGCGCTTCACTGAGTACCGAATGCCACCTCCTTGGCTTCTGATCGATCTTCTTCTGTATCAGCTTGATCATGATCTTATTAGAAGCCTCTGCTTGACTATTAGCTTGGGCATAATATGGAGAAGAATTAAACAATTTGATTCCCATGCTTTCGGCAAAATCTCTGAATTCCAATGACACGAATTGTGCCCCCCGGTCGGTGGTAATCGTCCGAGGGATCCCAAATCGATAGATGATGTGTTCCTTGACGAATTCGATCATGTTTTCGACGTCACCTTCTTCGGTGGGATTGCCTCGACCCATTTGGTGAAGTAATCGCGTAGCCAAAAGCACGAACTTATGCCCCTTGCTAGACGGCGGATTAATTTGGCCAATCAAGTCTATACCCCGGCCCCCGAATGGCCATGGCTTGATGATGGGATTCAATGCTCGATGCGGGGACTCTTTGAATATTCCCAAACCTCTGGCAATCTTGACATCCCTTGTAATACTCAAAGCAATCCTCTAATATCGTCGGCCAAAAGCATCCAGCTTGTCTAATAACCCATTTCATCCGATAGGCCGATTGGTGCGCTCCACATATCCCATCGTGCACCTCGCTCATCATGTTCTTGGCTTCTTCTGGACCCAGGCATCATAGCAAGACCCCATCTAATGATTTATAGAATAAATTGTCATCCAGAAGAACGAACTTAATTGCCTTGTACCTGAGTTTCCTAGAGACTTTTCGGGATGGATCTTTCAAGTAATCAACGATTTCTTTCCTCCAATCATCTTCTGCAAGATCCGCCCTTAGTGCACACACTTCGCAAAGAAACGCTTCTTGACTGTTCTTGTAACCGCAGGCGCTCCGAGCTAGCCTTGTTTGCTTCTTCGTTATGCTCTCTAGGAATGTGCTGTAGGGTTACCAATGGGAAGCCCTTCAAGATTTCCCTGCACTCTTCGTAGTAACTCCTCAGCGCTTCGCTCCTGCACTCGTATTGGCCATTCAATTGCTTGATTACCAGTTCTGAATCTCCATAGATCTCAACTGAGACGGCCCCAGCTTCTCTCAAATATTGAAGCCCTCGAAGTAGTGCCTCGTATTCAGCCTGGTTATTTGTGACAGTGGGTTGTATAGGAATGGCGAATTCAAACATCTCACCTCTGGGCGAAATTAGTAGGATCCCTACTCCCCCACCTTTGCCACACGATGACCCATCAAAAAATAAAGCCCAAGGGGTAATTTCAAGCAGATCAATTGAAGGGTCGCGATGTTCAGTTATAAAATCAGCAATGACCTGACCTTTGATGGCTTTTGCCGATTCGAACTTCAACTCGAATTCTGATAAAGCTAAAATCCATTTGCCAATCCGACCATTCAAAATTGGCATAGATAACATATGTTTTATCACATCAAACTTTGAGTATACGGTGCATTCGGCATTCAACAAGTAGTGCCGAAACTTTGTGCACGAGTAGTACACGCAAAGACACAGTTTCTCTATAGCCGAATACCTGGTTTCAGGATCAAGTAGTTTTCGGCTAAGGTAAGCTACTACCCACTCCTTTCCTTCGAATTCTTGAATAAGGGCCGATCCAATAGTTTGGATATCGGCCGCCACGTACAACTTGAAAGGCTTGTTTAGCTGAGGAGGAACCAGCACCGGCGGCTCCTTCATGTACTGCTTGATCTCATCAAAAGCCTTTTGTTGTTCGTCGCCCCATGTGAATTTCTGATCTTTCTTTAGCTTCAGCAATGGAGAGAATGGCAACACCTTCGTGATAAATTTGAGATGAATCTCCTCACGAAGTTGATCTTGCCGAGCAATGATTGCAATTCCTTGAGGTTGGTTGGAGGAACGACTTCATCAATGGCTTTCATGCTCTTTTTGCCAACTTCGATTCCCCCTTCGTGGACCAAAAACCCCAAGAACTCTCCGGTGATACCCCAAAAGCACACTTGTTTGGATTCATCTTCAGACCATGCTTCCGGGTGCACTCCAAGGTCTTCTTCACATCTTCCAGATGGGTGTCATGACTTAAGGACTTGATCACCACGTCGTCGATGTAGATCTCCACAGTTTTGCCGATCAACTCATGAAAAATGTAATTCATGGCCCGTTGATAGGTTGCACCGGCATTTTTCAACCCAAATGTCATGACTATCCATTCGAATAGGCCTATATGGCCAGGACATCTAAAGGCCGTCTTTGATATGTCTTCTATTGCCATGAAGATCTGATTGTATCCCGCGTTGCCATCCATGAAACTAATCACCTTGTGCCCGGCGGCGGCGTCAATCAACAAATCGGCAATAGGCATCGGGTATCCATCCATGGGAGTAGCTCTGTTTAGGTCCCCGAAGTCTATGCAAACCCTCATTTTTCCATTCTTCTTATACACGGGGACGATGTTAGAAATCCACTCCGCATATCCGCACGGCCGAACGAAGTTTGCGTCAAGTAATCTTTCGATTTCCTTCTTCACATCGGCCAATACTTCATCCTTGTAGATTTTCGGGCGGTTGCTTATATGGTTTGAAACCGGGCTTGATCGGCAACCGGTGCTCGACGATGGAACGATCCAATCCGGGCATCTCCGAGTAATCCCGGGCGAAGCAATCTTTATATTCTTTGAGAAGCTCAATTAAGTTCCCCCCCGAAGTCCGGTTGCAAATTTGCACCGATGAACGTCGGCCTTGGCTTATCACCGCTTCCAATGTCAACTTCTTCCGGTTTATCGGCCGACATGAATCCTCGCCCTAATTTACCATCGGTGCCATCCACGGGGTTCTCCATTAAAAATTACTATAAGAGCCGATCGCTTGAATCGGTCGTTGGTCACCGCCGACGGGTTCAACGGACCTTCTCCCCGATCCTTCCCCGAGAAGCAATCGATGCCTTGGTACTCCCCGGAAGGCCGGTTCCATATTGGCCACGCTCACGGAGTCATCCGCCCGGACGACTTCGATCTCATCATCCACCCACCTTGGATAAGTCTGTTGATGCATGGTGGATGGGACGCGGCAGCTAGCATGAATCCGGTCCCGCCCAAGCGAGGGTCGTAGGCTCCTTTGCCTTCGATGACAAAGAAGGTGGTGAGCGGCGTCTTGGACCCGATCATCAAGTCCACGTGAGCGCATCCTTTGGTGTCCGAGGGGTTCCCGCGAAGTCGTTCAAGATGATGCTTGTAGGTGTCAAATCGCTCGGGCCCATGCCAAGCTTCCCGAAGGTGGTGTACGGCATCACGTTGACCGCCGCTCCACCGTCGACGAACATCTTGGTCAATGGCTTGCCATTGACGTACCCCCCTCAAGTACGGCGGCCTCATATGGCGGTTCTTGGCCGGCTTGTCGAAGATGGCCCCGCTTGGCCGGCACACCGGTTGTGCCATCATCCCTTCGGGCCGCTCGTCATCAAAGGAAGCTTCCTCCCCGCATAACCCGGTTAGCGAGGAGCCATGAACTCGTTCGGCGGGAAGTATACCATGCATGTAGGAGCCGAACGCTTCGATCCCTCGGGCGGTCCTTGGGGCGCCACTTCGCCTCGTCCGGATCCCGGCTTGCTTCATCTCGCGGTTCCTCAAGCGCCGGGACCCGCCTCTTCGGCTCCTGCGTAGACCGGGCGGGCACCACTGCCCCTTCTGCCAGACGTGGACATCCTCGTCCTCTTCTCCGATCGCCCACACGAGATCGGCTTGGCGCTTCTTGGGATGATCGATGACTTCAATTTTTTGACGCCGATCCCCATTCAGGTGGATCCTTCCAAGTCTCTCGTGGACGGATCGGCGATTGGCAGTTTCCTGCCTGTACTCAACATATCTGTCGCTGCACTCAGGACAGTTCTTCAATGTGGGCAGCTTTAGGCCCTCATTCCAGCAGTGCCTGAAGAAGGCGCATCCCCAGTGTGCGCGCTCCTGCTCGCGCGTGTACTGTTCTTGGTCCCTTCTGCGCGCTTCCTCTTCAGCTCTGCGCTGCTCCTCCTCGTGACGACGCTTCTGGTAGCGCTCCTTCTCTATCTGGCGCTGCCATTTGTTGAGGAGAATGCGCGACGTCACCTTGGGCTTGGGCTTAGACGATTCCCCAATCTCGATGTGGCTCTTGAGAACGCGGGGGGCGTTGCCTTGTACTTGCTCCAGGGTCACCTGGCGCTCTGGGTCCACTGCTCCACCTTGTTTGGACCTGGCTGAGGTCAGGACCTTGACTTTTCCCTTTTCCTCGGCTGTTATCGCGTTGACAGAAAAGCCGAGCATGTTCTGAGGAAAGGGGTGGCCATCCAGCTTCATCTTGTTATCGAACTTGAGGTGTCCCTCCTGGATAGCCTTCTGGATCCTCATCCTGAAGACCCTGCAATCGTTGATGGAGTGCGAGTCCCTGTCATGGAAGCCACAGTAACGTTTCGCTTTAACTCCATCAGGCCGAAGCATAGAATGCCCCTCAGGCAGCTTAATTCAGCCTTCTTTTACCAAGAGCTCAAACAACTTATCAGCCTTCGTGATGTCAAAGTCGTAAGTCCCTTTGGTCTGCTTGACCCAACGATGATTCATTGTCAAGGGCTCTTTACCCCACATGATTTCTGCTGCAGCTACCTCCAATTCGTCATCAGAATCCTCGAACAAATCAGCCTTGTCCAAGAATTGGTTGTAGATGTCAGCGACGTCGTGCTGCTTGCCAAATTTGGGGTCCTTCTTGAGGCCATATGCCTGATTGCTCATCAAAGATAACTTTTGCGACAAAGTCGGCCCGAGTGTTCTCAAACTCCATCCCAAATAGCTTCTCGCGCACGGCCGGCAACATCCCGGCGACGGCCATATCGGCCCGGCCGATCGTCCGGCAAGTTCGGCGAGAAGCACATGCCTTTGACTTCCCTGAATCTTCTAAGAAACTCCAGCGGTGTTTCGCTGTGCCTTTGCTTCAGGGTGGCGAGATCAATCAGCTTCTTCTCAGAGTTGCCGCTGAAATAATGAGCGTGGAATTTACGCTCCAAATCCTTCCATCTGGCCACCGATTCAGGAGGCAGGGACGAGAACCACTGAAAAGCTGGACCCGTCCGTGAGGCGGGGAAGTAGCGAACCCTGAACGTCTCCTCGGCCGAGCATTCCCCAAGCTGCATGAGGTAACGGGCGATGTGCTCGACCGTGCTTGTTTCGTCCTGCCCCGAGAACTTTGTGAATTCCGTCGGCGGCTTCACCCTTGGCGGCAAGAGCACGTTATAGTACCACTGCGGGAACGGCGGCCTATAAGCGGGGCCCGCCGCATCTTTGGCTTGAGGCCGAACCGCATTCGCATCGGTTCGGCCATCTTGCGCGCTAGGGCGTCATCTTCTTGCGCGCCCGCCGCGGCGGCGCGTACCCCCGGGTGCGGGAAGGCGTCGAACGCTCCGTAATTTCCCACTTCATGATAACCACCGCCGTACAAATTCTTCTCGGAGCCGGTTGGCCGACGGAGAAATTCTCCGACCGGGGTCAAGTGGGGCCCCGCACGAGCCGAACGCTAGGTCTCCGTACGTAGGGCCGGTACGGATTCGGCCGTTGCACGGGCCGACTTTGTCTTTGCTCCGTGGTGGCGGCGGGATTGGTTGACTCCCCGAAGCTTGCAACGGGGGGCCGAACCGGCCGCCCCCCGCCGCCCGTGGAGGAGGTTGGAACGCTTGGCTTCCGGCGCTCCGAGGAGGAGGCCGCCGTGGGCGGCTCCGTAGCGGCGGCCGAGAGCTTGACTCACCCGGCTCTATGGTGCTCTTCCGGAAGGGCGTCTTCCCGAACGCTTGCTCCATGCCGGGCCAAAGATGGCCACCATCATCTGCCGGAGCGATCCGAGGAAGGCCTTGTTGTGCTTGGTGAGCATGTAGTCTGCCGACTCTTGGAACACCCGCGCGCATTCCTCCTTTTCCCCGCCGAGACGTAGCATCGACTTCTCCCGTAGCGCACTCTAGGCATCTCGTTCTTCGGATATGGGACGCCGCTTCGTTCTTCTTAAACGACAGCGGGCACTTCGCCGAAATTGATCTACGACGTCTTGGAGGCTGCCGCCGTGCTCGGAGAAAGATCTTCCAAGTTGACATCCATAAGGTCTGCAATCTCAGGCATCTTGAATCAGTTCGGCTGTTGGTCCCACTGGGCATGCCAAAAAGTGTGTTGGCGCAGAAAGTGCACCCAACGCCAATCACACAGCAAGCCGAAACAAAGCTGGCTTCACACGCGCAGAGAGCAAATGACGTGCCAGTCAATTTTTCCTGAAAATCAACAAAAGATAAAGCAGTTAAAATACCAAAGCTTGGAACTTGCCGGGTGGTACCAGACAGTTCCATATTTACGGCTAAAAAGCCAAGCAGGATGACACATAGCTATGTAAAGCTATCTGTCAAAGAACCACGACCATTCGGACAACCGCAAAGGGAAAAGGAACACTGCCGAATGGATTACGTAAGCATGACAACGACCGGTCTTTGTATAAACAAAGATGTACGTGCAAAGTTGTGACCGATCTCCATGAAGATTAACATTAAATAAATGAAGTAAAGCACGGACATGATCATGTATTAAATAAGCATGCATAGATCCAAAGCACTAGTCTACCGCATGTCTAGTTACTTTAAAATCCGTCGAGTACGATATCAAACAAATCTATCCACCGCATGATACGACTTGCATGAAAAACGTACCACTTTCCACAATTAGATCTATCCACCGCATGATACAATCTAAATATAGAAAGCTAAAAGCATACATCATTTAAAACATAAATAATGCACGCGATCCACTCGTGAAAATACAACCGAATACGGCTGAACGAGCCGATCCAGGGTCCATGAAGAAGGAACAAACATTACCACGTGAATAAATCTATCAGACTGATTCGGAAATCTAGTCCACCGGATGACTAGCTCCAAAGCAACCCAAAAACCTGCATCTACCGCATGATACCCGGTTCTTTCAAGATTTATACGAACACAGCAAGCTCGAACCCGCAACACGTAACAACCTAGATCGATTCGGTTTCGGCTATCGGAAAGCATAAGATCCACACGTTAAAACACGAAACCTGCTCGAACAAGGATCATAAAAAAGATATAGCCGATCCAAACCTATCTAGATTGGGCAAAGATGTGTTACATGAATTAAAACATAAAGTAAAACTCAAGATAACACGGGATAACTTAATGAATCTATTGGATCTTGCCAAAATCCAATAGAGCCGATAACTAGCTTCAAGCCAGATCTTAGCCTACCGCATGGCTCATGATCTAACAAGAAACCTTCTTGAACCAAGCTTGAATCTACCGCATGACACGAAGCATGGTAACAAGACTACTTGCATCGGATCTAAATCCACCGCATGATACTAGACATGATACAAGGTTGCCGTACTCACGGAGGTCGACAGATCGATTGGCCCTCTCGAAGAACTCGACGACACGACAAGGACTCTAGGGTTTGGCGTAAGGCCGGTGTGTATTGAAGAATGATCGTGCTTGTTACATACATTCAGGGGTCGTATTTATACCCTGTTGAGTACAACTGCGAATGGATTCATTGCCTAACTAAACTCGATTGCCTGTCCATCCATTCGTCTCCCCTGATTTGAGCCACGTCACCGTCCAATCCCGCAAAATCAGCTCTCTTCCTTTGCCTTTGCCGAAAACCGGAAATACCTCCCCACCGCGGATCCGGACCCACGGAGCGATCACCAAATGGTGAACGCATGCTCTTTGTTCCGAAAATCTTGCACCCTTGAAATATCCTTCCTTCCACCGGACGGACTCTTTTTCGAACCCACGTGGACCCATCATGTGTCCCGGACTCCTTCCTAGCAATACCAAATTTTGGTATTAACACATGCCCCTTCAATTGTGGGATAAAAGTAATTTTGTTCCACAATTGACTCCGCCCACGAATCCTTGAATCAAATGTAACTCCGAGCAACACTTTTTCTCCGTTCTTCGCAATTCGCCGAAATCTTCGTTCGAGATCCAACCCTAGATCCCCTCGTTCTCGCAAAGCTCGAACCTCCAATGGCAACTCGAATCAAACATCTCACCTCCGGGTAAATTCATCCCCCCCTAAACCTTGTTCGGCATTAGGTTTTCAATTTTACCGCAATGAGATTTTCCTTTTCCGCTTTCTTCCGAAAAGCCGCAGCCTTCTTGCATAACTGTTTTCTCTTTTGATTCCTATCGAGGCCAACTCGCACGCAAAGTCTTCATGTACCTTGGTCCCGTAGCGGGAATCACCCGACCCTCGAGATCTTATTGCCGCCGAATCTCGAGAGAATCCCCCTTCAAGGCAAAAGCCTTTGTCTCCACCTCCTCTCAATGGCAAGATGCGTTCAAGAGAGAACCCACGGCCTTTGCCCCCAATTGCTGAGGCCGGGGGGAAGACTTGGTATCGGAGGATTCTTGCGGATCACCCCCCCCCGGGAACCAAAAACCCCAAGAGCGGATTGACCAACACACTTGGATGCTCTCTTCGCCTGCTCGCCCAATGCTTGGAGTTATCCGTGGCTGAGACCCCCACGTCGATGTAGATCTCCACAGTTTTGCCGATCAACTCATGAAAAATGTAATTCATGGCCCGTTGATAGGTTGCACCGGCATTTTTCAACCCAAATGTCATGACTATCCATTCGAATAGGCCTATATGGCCAGGACATCTAAAGGCCGTCTTTGATATGTCTTCTATTGCCATGAAGATCTGATTGTATCCCGCGTTGCCATCCATGAAACTAATCACCTTGTGCCCAGCAGCGGCGTCAATCAACAAATCGGCAATAGGCATCGGGTATCCATCCATGGGAGTAGCTCTGTTTAGGTCCCTGAAGTCTATGCAAACCCTCATTTTTCCATTCTTCTTATACACAGGGACGATGTTAGAAATCCACTCCGCATATCTGCACGGCCGAACGAAGTTTGCGTCAAGCAGTCTTTCGATTTCCTTCTTCACATCGGCCAATACTTCATCCTTGTAGATTTTCCGGAGGTTGCTTATATGGTTTGAAACCAGGCTTGATCGGCAACCGGTGCTCGACGATGGAACGATCCAATCCAGGCATCTCCGAGTAATCCCAGGCGAAGCAATCTTTATATTCTTTGAGAAGCTCAATTAAGTTCCCCCTGAAGTCTGGTTGCAAATTTGCACTGATGAACGTCGGCCTTGGCTTATCACCGCTTCCAATGTCAACTTCTTCCAGTTTATCGGCCGACATGAATCCTCGCCCTAATTTACCATCAGTGCCATCCACGGGGTTCTCCATTAAAAATTACTATAAGAGCCGACTGCTTGAATCGGCTGTTGGTCACTGCTGACAGGTTCAACAGGACCTTCTCCCCAGTCCTTCCCTGAGAAGCAATCGATGCCTTGGTACTCCTAGAAGGCTGGTTCCATGTTGGCCACGCTCACGGAGTCATCTGCCTGGACGACTTCGATCTCATCATCCACCCACCGGATAAGGCGTTGATGCATGGTGGATGGGACGCGGCGATTAGCATGAATCCGGGCCCCGCCCAAGCAACGGCCGTAGGCTCCTTTGCCTTCGATGACAAAGAAGGTGGTGAGCGGCGTCTTGGACCCGATCATCAAGTCCACGTGAGCGCATCCTTTGGTGTCCGAGGGGTTCCGGCGAAGTCGTTCAAGATGATGCTTGTAGGTGTCAAATCGCTCGGGCCCATGCCAAGCTTCCCGAAGGTGGTGTACGGCATCACGTTGACCGCCGCTCCACCGTCGACGAACATCTTGGTCAATGGCTTGCCATTGACGTACCCCCTCCAAGTACGGCGGCCTCATATGGCGGTTCTTGGCCGGCTTGTCGAAGATGGCCCGCTTGGCCGGCACACCGCTATGGCCATCATCCCTTCGGCCGCTCGTCATCAAAGGAAGCTTCCTCCCCGCATAACCCGGTTAGCAGGAGCCATGAACTCGTTCGGCGGGGAAGTATACCATGCATGTAGGAGCCGAACGCTTCGATCCCTCGGGCGGTCCTTGGGGCGCCACTTCGCCTCGTCCGGATCCCGGCTTGCTTCATCTCGCGGTTCCTCAAGCGCCGGACCCGCCTCTTCCGGCTCCCCGCGTAGACCGGCGGGCACCACCGCCCCTTCGCCGTACGTGGACATCCTCGTCCTCTTCCCCGATCGGCCCACCCGAGATCGCCTTGGCGCTTCTTGGGATGATCGATGACTTCAATTTTTTGACGCCGATCCCCATTCGGTGGATCCTTCCAAGTCTCTCGTGGACGGATCGGCGATTGGCGCTTTCTCGCTCGTACTCAACATATCCGTCGCCGCACTCGGGACGGTTCTTCAATGTGGGCGGCTTTAGGCCCTCATTCCCGGCGGTGCTCGAAGAAGGCGCATCCCCGGTGTGCGCGCTCGCGCCCGCGCGTGTCTTGTTCTTGGTCCCTTCGCGCGCTTCCTCTTCGGCTCGCGCTGCTCCTCCTCGTGACGACGCTTCGGTAGCGCTCCTTCTCTATCTGGCGCTGCCATTTGTTGAGGAGAATGCGCGACGTCACCTTGGGCTTGGGCTTAGACGATTCCCCAATCTCGATGTGGCTCTTGAGAACGCGGGGGGCGTTGCCTTGTACTTGCTCCAGGGTCACCTGGCGCTCTGGGTCCACTGCTCCACCTTGTTTGGACCTGGCTGAGGTCAGGACCTTGACTTTTCCCTTTTCCTCGGCTGTTGTCGCGTTGACAGAAAAGCCGAGCATGTTCTGAGGAAAGGGGTGGCCATCCAGCTTCATCTTGTTATCGAACTTGAGGTGTCCCTCCTGGATAGCCTTCTGGATCCTCATCCTGAAGACCCTGCAATCGTTGATGGAGTGCGGTCCCTGTCATGGAAGCCACAGTAACGTTTCGCTTTAACTCCATCAGGCCGAAGCATAGAATGCCCCTCAGGCAGCTTAATTCGGCCTTCTTTTACCAAGAGCTCAAACAACTTATCACCCTTCGTGATGTCAAAGTCGTAAGTCCCTTTGGTCTGCTTGACCCAACGCTGATTCATTGTCAAGGGCTCTTTACCCCACATGATTTCTGCTGCAGCTACCTCCAATTCGTCATCAGAATCCTCGAACAAATCAGCCTTGTCCAAGAATTTGTTGTAGATGTCAGCGACGTCGTGCTGCTTGCCAAATTTGGGGTCCTTCTTGAGGCCATATGCCTGATTGCTCATCAAAGATAACT
Organism: Cenchrus americanus; assembly: GCA_947561735.1. Lineage (NCBI taxonomy): Eukaryota > Viridiplantae > Streptophyta > Magnoliopsida > Poales > Poaceae > Cenchrus > Cenchrus americanus. The sequence continues at coordinate 200,578,721 of OX387242.1, forward strand.
TTTGCGACAGCTGGCCCAGGTTCTCAAACTCCATCCCAAATAGCTTCTCGCGCACGGCCGGCAACATCCCGGCGACGGCCATATCGCCACCGATCGTCCGGCAAGTTCGGCGAGAAGCACATGCCTTTGACTTCCCCGAATCTTCTAAGAAACTCCGGCGGTGTTTCGCCGTGCCTTTGCTTCGGGGTGGCGAGATCAATCGGCTTCTTCTCGCAGTTGCCGCCGAAATAATGAGCGTGGAATTTACGCTCCAAATCCTTCCATCCGGCCACCGATTCGGGAGGCGGGGACGAGAACCACCGAAAAGCCGGGACCCGTCCGTGAGGCGGGGAAGTAGCGAACCCCGAACGTCTCCTCGGCCGAGCATTCCCCAAGCCGCATGAGGTAACGGGCGATGTGCTCGACCGTGCTTGTTTCGTCTGCCCCGAGAACTTTGTGAATTCCGTCGGCGGCTTCACCCTTGGCGGCAAGAGCACGTTATAGTACCACTGCGGGGAACGGCGGCCTATAAGCGGGGCCCCGCATCTTTGGCTTGAGGCCGAACCGATTCTCGCATCGGTTCGGCCATCTTGCGCGCTAGGGCGTCATCTTCTTGCGCGCCCGCAACCGGCGCGTACCCCGGGTGCGGGAAGGCGTCGAACGCTCCGTAATTTCCCACTTCATGATAACCACCGCCGTACAAATTCTTCTGGAGCCAGTTGGCCGACGGAGCAATTCTCCGACCGGGGTCAAGTGGGGCCCCGCACGAGCCGAACGCTAGGTCTCCGTACGTAGGCCGGTACGGATTCGGCCGCGTTGCACGGGCCGACTCGTGCCGCTCCGTGGTGGCGGCGGGATTGGTTGACTCCCGAAGCTTGCAACGGGGCCGAACCGGCCGCCCCCCGCGCCCGTGGAGGAGGTTGGAACGCTTGGCTTCCGGCGCTCTGAGGAGGAGGCTGCTGTGGCGGCTCCGTAGCGGCGGCCGAGAGCTTGACTCACCCGGCTCTATGGTGCTCTTCTCGGAAGGGCGTCTTCCCGAACGCTTGCTCCATGCCCGGCCAAAGATGGCCACCATCATCTGCTGGAGCGATCCGAGAAAGGCCTTGTTGTGCTTGGTGAGCATGTAATCTGCTGACTCTTGGAACACCCGCGCGCATTCCTCCTTTTCCCCGCCGAGACGTAGCATCGACTTCTCCCGGTAGCGCACTCTAGGCATCTCGTTCTTCGGATATGGGACGCCGCTTCCGTTCTTCTTAAACGACGAGCGAGCACTGCGCCGAAATTGATCTACGACGTCTTGGAGCTGCTGCCGCTGCTCCGGAGAAAGATCTTCCAAGTTGACATCCATAAGGTCTGCAATCTCAGGCATCTTGAATCAGTTCGGCTGTTGGTCCCACTGGGCATGCCAAAAAGTGTGTTGGCGCAGAAAGTGCACCCAACGCCAATCACACAGCAAGCCGAAACAAAGCTGGCTTCACACGCGCAGAGAGCAAATGACGTGCCAGTCAATTTTTCCTGAAAATCAACAAAAGATAAAGCAGTTAAAATACCAAAGCTTGGAACTTGCCGGGTGGTACCAGACAGTTCCATATTTACGGCTAAAAAGCCAAGCAGGATGACACATAGCTATGTAAAGCTATCTGTCAAAGAACCACGACCATTCGGACAACCGCAAAGGGAAAAGGAACACTGCCGAATGGATTACGTAAGCATGACAACGACCGGTCTTTGTATAAACAAAGATGTACGTGCAAAGTTGTGACCGATCTCCATGAAGATTAACATTAAATAAATGAAGTAAAGCACGGACATGATCATGTATTAAATAAGCATGCATAGATCCAAAGCACTAGTCTACCGCATGTCTAGTTACTTTAAAATCCGTCGAGTACGATATCAAACAAATCTATCCACCGCATGATACGACTTGCATGAAAAACGTACCACTTTCCACAATTAGATCTATCCACCGCATGATACAATCTAAATATAGAAAGCTAAAAGCATACATCATTTAAAACATAAATAATGCACGCGATCCACTCGTGAAAATACAACCGAATACGGGTCCGAACAGTACCGATCCAGGGTCCATGAAGAAGGAACAAACATTACCACGTGAATAAATCTATCAGACTGATTCGGAAATCTAGTCCACCGGATGACTAGCTCCAAAGCAACCCAAAAACCTGCATCTACCGCATGATACCCGGTTCTTTCAAGATTTATACGAACACAGCAAGCTCGAACCCGCAACACGTAACAACCTAGATCGATTCGGTTTCGGCTATCGGAAAGCATAAGATCCACACGTTAAAACACGAAACTGCTCGAACAAGGATCATAAAAAAGATATAGCCGATCCAAACCTATCTAGATTGGGCAAAGATGTGTTACATGAATTAAAACATAAAGTAAAACTCAAGATAACACGGGATAACTTAATGAATCTATTGGATCTTGCCAAAATCCAATAGAGCCGATAACTAGCTTCAAGCCAGATCTTAGCCTACCGCATGGCTCATGATCTAACAAGAAACCTTCTTGAACCAAGCTTGAATCTACCGCATGACACGAAGCATGGTAACAAGACTACTTGCATCGGATCTAAATCCACCGCATGATACTAGACATGATACAAGGTTGCGGTACTCACGGAGGTCGACGGATCGATTGGCCCTCTCGAAGAACTCGACGACACGACAAGGACTCTAGGGTTTGGCGTAAGGCCGGTGTGTATTGAAGAATGATCGTGCTTGTTACATACATTCAGGGGTCGTATTTATACCCTGTTGAGTACAACTGCGAATGGATTCATTGCCTAACTAAACTCGATCGCCTGTCCATCCATTCGTCTCCCCGATTTGAGCCACGTCACCGTCCAATCCCGCAAAATCGGCTCTCTTGTTCCTTTGCCGAACCGGAGCGGACACCGACCGCGAGATCTCTTTGCCGAAAATCTCCGGGAAATATCCTTCCTTCCACCAGACGGACTCTTTTTCGAACCGGACCCACAGGTCAGACTCCTTACCAAATTTTGGTGTTAACACAACTTCATGAGCGGGGAAGAGAGCTATGCTTTTGCAGCTTCACCATGTGCTTAACTCTGTGAGAGTGAGTTTTCAGAGAAGCTGACCAGAGAGTTGGACAGAGAGTTGGTTGTTTGGCTATTGAAGTTGTGAAGCTGCTCATGAAGCTGTACCAAACGAGCCCTAAGTCAGTCCCAACAGTTGTGTGAATCGGACGCAGTGGGCGGTGAGGCAGGTGGAGGCAGGTGCTACCGAGGGACTTGTCAATGGGAACGGGGATCGTCAAACTGTGGGCCCACTGAAGGTTACATGTCAGCGCATAAGAAAACGTTGAAGTGACAAAATATTTTCATTTTTGGCAGAATCATCCCTTAAATTATGGGTTTTATTTATGGGTCTTCCACCCTATCCACTACCGAATTATATGACGAGTGGGTCCGGCGTGAGAGGTACGACGGCCCCGATTCAAGTGAGAAACGTTTTCAATTATTTTCGGTCTTTATAGTATAGATTTAGACAACAAATTATTTTTGTAATATAAATTAAATCTGTATTGAGATCGCATGTTGTGAGAGATGTGACTTGATGTGACATGTGAATAGAGAATTGAGGGGTGGAATTGATCCATTGAAACAAGGTCTTCAAATTATAATATATATTTGACAAGATTGGATTAGTAACCAAATGAACTCTCCAATTATCATTCACTTATAACCATAAATAATATTATAAGATAAATAAATGATGAAGGTTTAGTTTTGGAAGACCCTGACATGCTATGTCATGCCTTGTAAACATGAACAGAGGAATAGTTCGTTAAATAGCATAATTTTTATCTTATTTTTCTTCTTAAAAAATATAAGTACTGCGTAGTTATGACCACAAATTTTCTGTAAAATTTTTATCGAGATGACAAGGAGGTCTCCACGAACGCGGGCCGAATGATTGTGGAGGCCTTGTCAGGCCTGAATAAAACAAGGCTTTGCTATTGGATATTTTAACCCAATGAGTTCGCACCATTCATTCATTTTAAACTTTTAGTTATACCATATCGCCTCTGAAAGATGGAACTCCCATGTTCATATGCTGTTTCCCAGTCGGCCATATCACCACGAGGTAACAGTGGTAAGCAATCATCAAATTGTTGAGAAAAGGAAATCTTAGTTGGTAGCATATTATATGCTGTGCTTTGATCATTTTCTTTTCAATGCACACAAGCACTTGCTGGACTCTGAGCATTTGACCTCTGCCACCCCGCCAGGGTGCCGACGACTCGACGAGGATCAGGCAAAGGCTTGTCCAGGTACGTGCAGGACAACGGAGATGGCAGTGGCAGGGCACCACACCCCATCTTATCGCTTTCCACGGAACCCATCGGGGCATCAGCAATGTTAAAGGACCGCACAGCCCTTAAGAGTGGGTCCCACAACAGGTGGTCCTAGTTAATGTCCACGGTCACAATGGTAAAAGAACGGGTGAGAAATAACGCGCCCATGGGTAAAAAAAAACTCCTGTGGCGCGCGAGAGACATCCGATCCCCCACTCTCCGATCCGTGAAACCTCTTATCCATGGTGCCGCTTTGGATCCCCTGCCGCCGAATCCGCAATCCGCCCCCACCCCCACACACATGCTCCATGGCGCATGTCGCTGCTATCCGATCCGGTAGTTGCCGTGGTTAGCCCCCGCTTGCGGCTCAGATCTGAACCCACGGCAGTGGCGACCTTGCGGTGGACGGCGGCCGGCCGGCCATGAGGGGCACAAGCGTGCCAACTGGCCACGGGAGCGCCGTTGTTGCGGCAGCCGAGCGGGCGGCCGAGTGACGACGCGCCCTGCGAGCAGCGTGAGCGCACTGCAACGGCAAGCAGCAGGTCGAGACCAAGCTTCGACGAACTGGCAGGCAACACCGCACACACAAAGCAGTAGGTAATCATCTCCCATCTCTCTGATATTTGGTGATTTACTAATTATGTCGGCCTTATATGTGGTCTGTGTGAAGATTGGCTTCCTCGAAGCAAATCAAAGGGACATGTGCTTTTAGTTAGTCATAAAAAGTAATAACTGAACAAACACTTGAATCTTAAATTGACTGCTTGAATACATACTGGTAGGGTACTAACTGCCTGAATACAATCTGGTAGAGTACAAGGTTGCCAACGAACTAGTAAACTAGTAAAACATATATTTGATAAGAAACAAATAAACTCTAATGTTGCTGTGAGGGCTGGCCACCAAATTTTTGCCATAAGTGCTCCATCAAACCTACCTTGAGCCGACGATGGGTTGGTCGATCACGAATCTCCTTGTTTTTCTCTAGGACATCTGCAAAACCATAGATTGGACCATGCATATGATTGTTCTGCGCACCAAATGGCCCTTGTTCATACGTGTTGTCATCAGGTATATCATAGTCATCCCTCTCGTCATCAACTATCATGTTGTGCAAAATTATACATGCATACATGAGCTGCTGGTGTACCATGCATACATGTGCAAAAGTTTCATCCATAAAGTCAGCAGGTGTACCATATGCCAACATTCTAATGGCTGCTGTGCATTTCTGCAATGGTGATAGACCCACCTTGCCAAATGCATCTCGCCTTAGACGGAAATATGGAGACCAAACACCAAGAGCTTCAACAATCCGCAAAAAAAAAACATGCTTCCTCATGCGAAATCTTCTACGAAATTGCTCATCGGTGTACAAAGGATTCTCACAAAAATATTTAGCAAACAATCTATTGTGGTCCTCTGCATGATCTCTATTGATGTACCTTCTTGTGTACCCCCGACGACGAGTAGAAGATTCAGGTTGCTCTGCTTCCAGCTCAGCAACAATCTGAGCTTCAATTTCAGCCTCCATGGGATCATTGACTTCTTCCCACATCAGTTCTTCAAGTTTTTCACTGATATTGGAATCATCTGAGTGACTAGATTCTTCTTCTGAGGTGGTTGACATGCTTTGGATGCTGGTCTGGGTTTTGGGTGAGGGTGAACTAAGTTGGTTGTCAGAGTGTGAGGAGTGGGCTGCTCCAATTTGTAGGATGAACTCCAACGGCTAGTTTGTAACAGCTATTTCTTACTTTTGTCAGCTTGCTAACAACTGTTTGTAACTTTTGTCAGCTTGCCAACAACTGTTTGTAACTTTTGTCAGCTTGCCAACAACTACTTGTAACTTTTGCCACCATGGCAACAAATATCAGCCAGCAAGCTAATGGCTATTCTTTTGTGTGCAGGTATACTGTATTGTGAAGAAAATAGCTCCTGGATGTTAAAACAAGGTGCAAACAATATTTTTTTCATAACAGCACACATTTTACTCATGGGGATACAAGCATTGAACTGAATACTACGGGTACACGCCACACACGCCATTAGCCAACTCTATTACACCAAGTACAAGCACTAAATTTTAACCACATACAATAACTAAATACTACGGGTACATTAACCACACTACTCTGCAAGTTCACTAGCTAACTTGTTCAACATTGCCTCATGTCTATTCAGTTTATCTTGACTGAAATTTGAAGTATATTTATGCTCTAATTTTAAGTACGCCTTCCACTTGTCCGCCCTTGTTCTTTCTTGTTTTGCTTCGGCTGATTTTGTTGTTGCTTCTGCCGTCTTCAATAATGCTTCAGCTTTAATCTTGATAGTTTCACTGAACAAGATCATATTTTCAGATGGCGGGTTCCCCAAAGGAGAAGATGAAGTGCCTTTTCCTTTGCCTTTTAGTCTTTCTTTTGCTTTCTTCTGCCCCTCGGGGCGCCTCTCTTTACTTGCTGTTTATTCATCAGTGTCACGGTTTGATGATGATGTGTAAGCTCCTGATTCAGAAATCTTAGTCCTCTTGTTCTTTTCTAGCTCCTTTTTCACGAGCGTGCGCCATTTTGGTTGATCCTTCATCTCTCCACATATACTCCAAAGTGAAAGGTTTCTCACTTGATTGACTCTTGTACCATGCATGGGCTTTCTCCATGATCATGTCATTGGAATGTCCACTGGTGTAGGTCAGCCTAACATTAGAATAAACCCCACAGAATTTAGCAACATCCCTCTTAACATTACCCCAATGTGTCTTCAATTGTTTGACAGTCCTCTTGTGGGCATTTGTAGGCCGGTTTTCATTGAACTCATGAGCTACATCCTTCCAATAATGCTCTAGCTTCTTGCCATTTCCTTGAATAGAATCAACTGAATTATTTAACCAAGCAAAAAGTAACCTTAGATTTTCTTCTTCTGACCAATTGATGCGTTGTGCTCTCCCCACTTCTTCTTCACTACTATCACTTAACTCTTCAATCTCAACTGACTGCTTCGCTTGGTGTCTTGCAGGGCATGGAGTGGAAGACTCTGACCCGTGGGAAGAAGTGTTGGCTGCAGGTGCAAGAAAACTGCTATGTTGTGGCACAAAGGTCACTCTGTTGCTTGCAGCTCTAAACACCGAATTTGGCGAGTGCACCACATTTTCTTGGAAAGGGTAACCTGGTAAGCTGCCTGGAAGCCAAATTCCTTGATGTTGAAGTCCTTGAAAGTGTGGAGGAGATTGACTATATGGTACAAAGTTGGCTGAGCCACCAAATGGGTGGAAATTATGAAAATGTTGTGAGTTCATACTTTGAGGCAACTGAGATGGGGGGAAATTGTTAGAGAATTGCTGTGGAGGGGAGCTATGGCCTGTTTCTGAGGGATTTGAGCATTCCTCATTTAGGTTTGGGAAATTTCTGTTGGACGAATTTCTGTTGGACGGATCCATCTCTCGATGAGAACTTCAATCTGAAATGTGTGAGCTTTTGTTTTGTAGGCAGCAGCATATGGAGGATTGGAGGTGAAGCTCAGTTTTGTAGGCGCACGCATGGAGGAGTGCTAGCAGTAGCAGCCAACGGCTCTATGTCCCACGTCCAACCGTTGTACTATTATTTTTGCTTGTAACAGTGATTTAATGTATTTTATTCTTTGTGGGCAGTCGCATATGGACTATTTTGGCAATAAATGCTATAATGACTACTTGGCAATGTATGCAGCCGGTCCATAAGGGGGCATTTATTGCATAAGGACTACTTTTTGGGCACGTTGTGGACGCCCTCCGGCTGCCGCCGCGGTAGGAAATTGTGGGCTATGCCATCTACCCTCTATTCCTCTGCCTTATTTGTGGTGCCGCTCACAATGCATGATGAGGCTAGAAAGTAGAGACCTATTAGACTCCACTTCCAGGTGTTACAAATATTCCACCCATGTTCCGGGAAACCCTCTATTCCTCTGCCTTATTTGTGGTGCCGCTCACAATGCATGATGAGGCTAGAAAGTAGAGACCTATTTATAGACTCCACTTCCAGGTGTTACAAATATTCCACCCATGTTTTGGGAAATTTGTGACTCATGATCAGTTGTATATATGAGATCAATTCCAATCTGTTCATGTGGATTAACAGCCTGCAGAGCTGATCCTACAAAACAAACCCAACTCTTCGGTCATACATGTACGTACATAATAAACATTCGAGTAGAGTCGATCTCAACTTGTTCCTCTACTGTGTTCCAGCACAAACGTCCTCGACACCTCGAGTACAAATTCCTCGAGTTAGATTTCACATCAATAATTCCTTTATCACACGCATCAAAAATAATTCCACATTGAGGTGAATATATAATAGCAATCACAAATGATATAAATATAAATATTGACAGCCATATAAAAAACAACATCTCCCAATTGGCTTAAACATTTTAAACAATAACCTGAAGTCCCATGTCTCTAGTATGCTTGGAAAATAATTCCTGACTAACAGGCTTAGTCAGTGGGTCTGCAACCATACTAGTACTAGGCAAATAAACCAAACGAATACTCTTGAGTCTATTTATTACATCTCGAATATAATTATACCTTCCCTCAATGTGTTTACTTTTACTATGAAATTTAGGATCCTTGGAGACCTTGATCGTCGCCATATTATCACAAAAAATAGTGATAGGTTGTGATGCACTTTCCACAACCTTAAGTGATGCAAGAAATTCCCTTAGCCACATGCCTTCCTTTGCTGCTTCAGGTGCAGCAATGTATTCAGCTTCCATAGATGAAAGAGCAACTGAATCTTGCTTCATGCTACACCAAGAAATTGCACCTCCTGCTAAAGTGAATATATAACCAAACGTAGACTTTCGGTCATCCAAATCCCCTTCCCAATCAGCATCAGTATAACCCTGCAGCTGAAGATTATGACCGTTAAAATATAAACCATAGTCCAAAGTTCCTTTGACATAACACAGTACATATTTCAGTTGTTTCCAGTGCTCTTCCCCAAGATTCTTTTGATATCTACTAAGAATTCCAATTGTGTGGCTAAGGTCAGGCCGTGTGAATAACATAGCATACATAAGACTTCCCAAGGTTGAAGAATAAGGAATGTCCTTCATCCTTTCTTTTTCCTCAGGAGTATGTGGACATAATTCCTCACTGACTTTTGTTCCCTTAACTATAGGTACAGTAGTAGGTTTGCAATATTCCATAGAAAATCGTTTCGTAACACTTTGAAGGTAAGTCTTTTGTGACAAACTAAGAAGTCGTTTATTCCGATCTCTATGTATTTCCACTCCTAAGACGTATGAAGCTTCCCCCATATCTTTCATATCAAATTTAGAAGACAACCAAGCTTTTACTTTTGCCAATGTTACTTTATCATTAGAAGCTATGAGAATATCATCAACATATAAAGACAGTAATACAAAATTGCCACCATCAACTTTAGTATATGCAATGGTCACCTTTCGTCATTGAAAAACCATATGACGTGAGAACATTATCAAAAAGAATATTCCATTGACGTGAAGCTTGTTTAAGCCCATAGATTGATCTATTTAATTTGCAAATCATACTTTTGTTTCCCTTTTCTCCAAAACCTTCTGGTTGCAACATATATATTTCCTCCTCTAAATTCCCATTAAGAAAAGCAATTTTCACATCCATTTGATGAAGTTCAAGATCATAATATGCTGACAAAGCACTAAGTAATAATACGAATAGAAGTAAACTTTGGAACGGGAGAAATTTTTTCCACAAAGTCAACACCTTCCCTTTGTGTATAGCGTTTAGCAACAAGTCTAGCCTTATATTGTTCCACTTGATCTACTGCATTCAATTTCCTTTTGAAAATCCATTTGCAACCTATGGGCTTGCGGTTGTTTGGTAAAGAAACCAGTTCCCAAAGTTTATTTTTTCTCATCGAGTTTAATTCTTCCAGCATTGCTTCCACCCATAGTTTTGAGTGTGGGCAATTAATGGCTTCATTGTAAGTCTTTTGATCATCCTCTATATCTGGAACTTTAGAGTGGACTTCCCCCATAAACACATAATAATCATCTTTCCTCCCACTTCTCCTAAGTATATTAGTGTTAGGAGTTTGGTATGTGTCTCCTTCCGGGGTATAATTTTCCTCACCATGTGAGTGAATTCCAGATGTGTCCATTTGTGGTTCATATGGAGTTGCTAGTAATTCCACCCTTGCTCTCTTAGCACGAATGTAATGATCATGAAACCTATACCCTTTAGATTCTATAGAATAGCTAATAAAATTCATGGTGTGCTCTTAGGTTGCAACTTAGTACGATATGGATTTGGTACTCTAATATGAGCATTGCAACCCCAAACAACTAAATGGAGAAATGAGGGTTTCCCTCCAGTCCACAATTCATAAGGAGTGACGACAACGACTTTAGATGGTGAATGATTCAATAAATAAATAGTAGTATGCAAAGCTTCACCGCAAAAAGACAAAGGGAGATCATAATATGCCATCATTGACCTAACCATGTCCATGAGAGTTCTATTCCTCCACTCAGCTACAGTAAGTTGGGATACTACTTAAGCAAGAGTTAATTAGGGTTAGTCTCCCTCCTAGAGAGAGGGCACTTCCCTGCCAAGCATCCAGTCTCTTCAATAGCTTCTCTACTATATGAGCCCATTCAATCACATGAATTCTAGAACCTGATACATGCACTCCCAGATATTTAATCGGCCAGGATCCAGTGCTGCAATTCATGATGTCCGCAAATGAAATGGCCTTCTGTTCATCATGAGAGATCATAAGTGCTTCACCTTTCTCAAAGTTTATTTTTAACCTTGACATTTTCTCATACACACACACAAGAGTAGTTTCATATTTTGCACTGAGGCAAGGTCATCTTGCAAACATAAAATGGTGTCATCGGCATATTGTAACACCGCTACTCCTTGGGGAATATATTACGCAGCCAGCCCTTTGATCAATCCATTTTCCTGAGCCTTATGAATCATTTTTGCCAGACTGTGTGCATCTAAATTGAAGAGTAGAGGAGACAAGGGATCTCCCTGTCTTACTCCTTTTCCACTTTTAAAGTACCCACCAGCAACTCCATTGACTTTCACACCAAGTGTTCCACTTGAGGTTACTTCTTGAATCCACTAACACCATTTTTCACAAAATCCTCTTTGTCTAAGGATTTCAAAAAGGAAATCCTAGCTAATCTTGTTATAAGCCTTTTCAAAATCAAGTTTTATCACCACCCCTCTTTTTTCTTTATTCTGACATCGTGTACAATCTCATGTAGAGATAAAACTCCATCCACGATATTCCTCCCTTTTATGAAAGTTGGCTGGTATTTGTGGATAATTCTGCTCATACAGTTCTCAAACCTGAACATCAGGATTTTTGTGATTATTTTGAAGTTCACATTCAACAAACAAATCGGTCTATACTGATGAATTCTGTTAGCCTCTTTAGATTTTGGGATCAGAGTAATCACACCATAGTTGAGTCTCTCTATATCTAATTTGTGGCTGCCAAACTCAATTAACATGTCTAGCACGTCATCTGTGATTAGCTCCCATCCAGATTGATAAAACTCCACTGGCATGTAGTCTGGATCTGGTGCAGTATTTTTTCCATAGAAAACACAACTTTCCTTAATTCTTCCATGGAGAAGGCACTAGAGAGGTATTCATTTTCTTCAGGGGACACTTTTTCATGTTGTTCCCAACAACTTGAGTCTAGATTGAAAAATATACTATCAGAGGGTCCAAATAGGTTCTTATAATAATCAATAGCATGTTTCAGGATTTCCTCATCTTTTTCCAGGGAGGTCCTTCATGTTCTAGATGGAAGATTATATTTTTCCTTTTCTTTCCATTTGCAATTCTATGAAGAAACTCTATGTTATTATCCCCCTTCAGTAGCCAATTTAGATTGGATCTTTTATGCCAATATAGCTCTTCTTCTTCCAGAATTCTAAGCATTTCAGTCTGGATAAAAGTTTTCCTTTCTAGTAAATGAGCATAGAGAGGGGACTTTTCTTCTGCTGTCTGAATTTCTTCTAGCTCTTTCTGTAGAGTTTCTTTATACCTTCTGTTATGCCATTTGATATTTATCCCCCATCCCTTGAGGATTTTTTTACTCTATTCAAATTGATGTACCATTTTCCACTGCATTTTTCACTGTTATCTCTTTTCCCAGATTTCTTTCAATTTTGGAAGGTATTCTGGATGTTTCACCCAAGAGGTTTCAAAACAAAATTGCTTTGTTTTTTCTTTTTGTCTTGGTCTGAACATAATATCAGAGGATTATGGTCAGACATGAATCTAGGTGTAACGACCCGGGTTTTCGGTGAGGAAAACCCGACTCCCTATACCCTTGTGATAGTCCCTGGATAGGTAGCTATCACGTACAGAACCCATTACAGAATAATATCATTTCCATACAACGAAATCAGAGTACAAAACATAATATTTACTTCTGAAACAACTCGGTATACGAATTTAGTACAAGCCCCTAGGGTTAAGCGACAAGTAGAAATCCTGCGTAGCGGTAGCTAGGGCTTCATCTTCATCTTCAATCTTCACCACAGGCATCCTTGAGCGAAGCAACGCAACCCTTCCTTCATGGATTCTACAAACTCGGGCTCTCACTCCAAGTCCAATCCTGCAAACACACAAAACTATCCCCAAGGAATGGGATTGTGACAACCCCATCCGAGATAATTCCGTACTATCACCTAAACCACTCCATTGGGTCATTAAGTGATAATAAAGAATCATCTCGTTGAGTGTTGCCGGGTTTACACCCGGTAAATCACTTGTCAACACAGAGAGTATCGAATGTATGCATTAAAACCCCCACGAAGGAGAGTCCAGAGTGCCTTACAAATTAACATCAATTCCCCGTAGGGTCCATTATTACAAACATAGTTCTTTGACATAAAAGTAAATAGTTCAGATTAAAACAGCGGAAGATAACAAAATGATACGATCACATCATTGGAGGCTTGTCCATGATGCAATCACTCCTCGTCATCCACCCATTCCAACTTCCAGCCGGGTGGAAGTTCTCCGGGCCACACATCACAAGCATTACCTGGAAACAACATTTATAAAGCAAGGCTGAGTATACTAATACTCAGCCAGGCTTACCCGTCTAAAAGAAAGTCTTTACCTCTAATCATGCAAGGCTTTTGGCTAGTGGGTTGGTTTGCCAAAAAGCTACTAAGTAGTGAATCCTTACTTTCACATTTTAGCTCATGTTCTAGTAGAAGTAATCATTACTAGATAAGCAACTATTGCAATCAAAGTTGTACAAACAATTAATCAATAATAATCTTCACAAAGTTCCATCATAAAGGGATATCATGGCCAGTAGATTAAGTAGTCTCAGATAATGGTGAGAGGCCGATAATCGATTGATTCAAACCTTGCAAGGTGGATCTAAACACATGGGAGGTGCCCTCACTAAGAGTTCACCAACCAGGCGGTTCTCGTCATTCTTTGGTTTGAGGATAATAGCTCACAGTCTTAAGTATAAGGTTTATCTGGGCTACGCCACTAAGGTCACCCAGCCTCACGCATGCACTCGGGTGGCGAGCCCGGGGCCGCAACCCTAAGAGTAGTGATAGTAAAACCCCGTACCACCTCATTTATGTACTAGGCTTACCGTGCTCATTTCCGACAAGTGTTTAGTACTTTCAAACACTTAACAAATGAAGCCATTGGACCGGATGTCGGGCATACACCCCGGGTACCGCAAGGAAGGAAGCAGACAGACTCCTAGTAGAATTCCCCTGTACTCCTACTAGGACTCTCTCTGTGTAATCCTAATAGGACTCCTACCTTGTAACTGACTAAGTTCCCGCCCCCTGGACTATATAAAGGAGGGCCGGGTACCTAGCCGATCATCCACAATCCCTCTGGGGATCAACATACAAGCGCAGGCGCAATACTCCAAACAGGACGTAGGGTAGCTACTCCGGCTACCCGAACCTGTATAAATCTTGTGTCTTGTGTCCTCGCGCGTACCTTCGGGTTCCATATCATGGCGATCCCCACCTTTTACCTTGCTGCGGGTACCTCCCATGGAGGTCGAGAGGTTTAAACACCGACAGCTGGCGCCCACCGTGGGGCTATCGTCACGATCATCGGCGAATTCGAAGGACCTTCATCTACAAAATCAATCTGCTCAACCATCAAGTCGCTGACAGTGTCCTACGCGGACGCAGTGCAAGCACTCTGTTCCAAGCAGAGTCGATATCTCCCTCAAATCTCAACTCGCCGGCTCGGCGATTCTCCACAAGACCGACGCGAACTCGATTTCGTGTTACATGCTTAAGGCCGCACGTTGAGTCCGTGTCCCAAGCAATCTAACCTGCCTACGCATCGAGACCAAGAGTTTAAGACGCGGCACGTGACTCGTCAGAGTTAATGCAAAGCAAATCAGTATACAAGTCTGGTGCCCCCCGTGGAGTCTCTCATCAAAGTGCATGCGTTCTGGAAGAAAAACAGAGTTGAGCAATCTATTCGCTGGCAACGCATGCACGTGAAGACCAAGGAGTGCATTTGGCTCTTGGCCACGTGCACATCAAAAGCTACACCAGCAGACTTCAAGGATCTTTGCTACATACACACACAAGACGTACATGAGTACACCTACTTCAACTACTCGAGTACAACTACACAGCGCGCCGCGACTACTCGTCACCCGGCTGCACGGGCTCTACGTCAACCTTGCCGTGTGCCGCGAGTACTCGTCTATCGGCCACAGCGGCTCTACATCGACTACGCCGTACGCGGCCGCGACATCGTTTTTTGGGCGTACGACTACTTCGACTACTATCTTGACTAGCAAACTAGTCGAGAACGGCTTTCGCGGCATCAACAACTAGTCGGATCCACCTCCAACTAGTCGACTTCATCTCCAACCGTTGCGGCTCCATCACCGACCGCCACGGCTTCGTCGACTCTCGTCTGCGAATCAAGCTAAGTCACTTATTTCAATAATTATTTCTTCTTCGGCTTGTTTTCCGCATACAGGAACCAACGCTGAAGACTACTTCGTGTACGCCTCTCGACGGCTACCGCCGCGCGAGCTACACCGTGCCAGCTATTCCTTGGGGACCGTTGACTGACTGTCACAGGCTTGGTACACCAAATTAGGAGGCTCTTGCCACGACGTTTCGTGTACTGAGTGCTGGAGGCGCACAACGGCTACGCCTTGAGGAGGCACTGCGCAATCCTGCTCTCCGCCATGCGGAACAACGAGCAAACACGCTCTCTCTCTTGTCGCCATGTCGACTACCTTTCGTCTACCTCTTAATGGTCTCGCTACAGTAGCACACGCCTTGATCCGCGCAAAGCCTCGGCTCTCCTGTCATGCCTCCACGCCCCCAGCGACTACGGCTAAACAGGCTCCTCAGAGACCGGGCGCTTAAACCAGCTCTCCTGTCATGCCTTCACGCCTCCAGCGGCTATGGCTAAACAGCGACCATAGAGACTGGGCGCTAAACCGCATCAGGCTAACTACTCGACGCCTAACGACCACAACAAGAGCATGACACATGACATTTACATCTATATTCATATTTGTATTTGTCATTTGTAGATTCAATTTCTACAAAAATGCTACATAATGTACGCATCTCTACTTTCAGGTCAAGCTTCGGCGACGACTTCCAGTACGCTCCGCGTACCTCCACCGGCGCGACTAGTTCCCAAACTCGGGGGCTACGCACCAAATTACTACTCGATGACAACTCGAGTAGTCTCCGCTAGCTCTCTAGCTCGAGGGCTCGACACCAACAACTACTCAACGTGGCTCCTACGGCTCACCTGGCGACGAGCTCGGGGGCTGAACGCTACAAGAGTACTCAAAATGATGACATCCTGGTTTCAAGCACACAGCACGGTACACGCTTCACAGCACGTAGCTACGTAGAGCGGAAGGGGGCTATGTGCGAAGCAGCACAAAGCGGAGGCAGCGGTGTAGGAAAGGTAAGGGATGCGATCATGGGGTAGGATTCATGTCTGCAACACGCCAATGACTAGTTGCGGGATTCCGGCGTCCCAGACCCACATAGCGCAGTGGCGGGCAACGGACACGAATTCTACATTATGAACGCGAGGATAAAAAGGGCTCGGTTCAAGAGAAGGACAGGATAGCGGCGAGCGTCTCGAATTATGAAACCAATGCAATTGGTTTCATATTTTTCGGAGCTCCCGGTAGTTAGTTATGATTTTTCAAAGGGAAAGACATTTATAAATTATTTATTAAATCAGAAAAGGATTTTATTAAAAACATGCTGACGTCAGCATGGCGTCAACGCTGGGCCTAGGTCACTGATTAGTGGGCCATTAACGGGCCAAAAGTGGTCGTGGCCCAATGGGCTGGTTCAGTCCAGCCCAATATTCCAAAGTCTAGAAAACCATCCTCAATCCTCACTAGGTCCGGCCTGGTTTGGTTAGACGGGATGGTTTATCAGGCTTAAACAGGCTTCCATGGGCTGCAAGGCCAAAACTCCCTAAGGCTTTATCTCCTGAAGTCTGCTACTGGTCCTCCTACTCTCCTGGGGTTCGACGGCACCCACGACGCCGCGGTGCAGGTTCGGCCGTGAGCGACTCCGGCAGCGTGACAAGGTTGCGCCGACAGAATTGGGTTCGCTGGGGGCGTGCGGTGTCGTGGCGGTGCGGCGAGGCAAGGCTGTTCGGTGGCGCAACAGCTGGGTGCATGGCGAGCGGCTGCGAGTGAGGTGGCGGCACGACACCTGTAGGGAAAAAGTGGCTCGAAAACCGGCTTGCCTGGCACGAAGGCCGGTCGGCTACTCAGGTACAAAGGTGAGGCGTGTGGCTCAGCTCACCTATCGCACAAAACATCGAACAACTAAAGGGCGTGCAAGGGTGTAGCTTCAACAGGCAACCACGGTCACAAGAGTTTTAGAGAAGACAGGACTGTTGCACAACGCGACGGCCGGCAACACAGGCAAGCAAGGCAGTGGCCTGGAGGGTCACAGATCGATGGGCAAGCTAAAAGGTTAGAGAGCAAGCACGTCGGTTTCAACAGGACAGGTTTGGCCCATGCGCAAAGCGTCGAGCAGGTCATGGGCATGCCACGGCTTGCATCTCCGGCATGCCGTCCAAAGCTTCAGTGCTCCGGGGAAAAACAAAGACGAGCACGGCTTGAAGGCCGGCTTCACAGGCAGTGAGGCAGACAAACAGAGAAAAGGGGCGGCTTGGGCGAGCTGCTCACCAAGGGGCTCGTCGCGGGTCTAGGCGCTGCAGGGAGACGTCGTGGCTGTGGCGGTTTGGTGTGGTGCAGTGCAGGACGGTGGTCGAGGTTCGTCTTGCGGCCGGACAATGTAGGTGTCGATCTCCGGCTTGGTCCCCCCCCCCCCCCCCCCCCCGTCCTCGCGGTCGTCGATGTTGTCGTCGTTCCCGGCACAACGCAGTTCCTCCTCGGTGTGGCGCACCACCTCTCGGCACGGTGCGACGCGACGCGGTGTTTCCTCGGCGGCGGCGTGGTCGTCGATGCAGCAGTGATCCAGCTCCTCTCTGCAGCGGCGTCAAGGATGCAGTGCTCCCTGTCCTCGGCGTCGGCGCGGCGCGGTGACGCGGAACAGAGCAGGGCGGGCGCGGTCGTTCCGGCCTTCACGTCGTCGAGGGCGGCGCTCCAGCGCTCCGCAGCGACTTCCCTTTGGTCCTGCAGGTCCAACTCCATCCCCTCCTTCTTCTCTTCTCCTCCCTTTCTTTTCCTTCTCTGATTCATTCGACCGGTGGCAGAGGATTTGGGGAAAAGAATCCCCAAGGCGGCGGCGGCGCAAGGGATAGGAACGGCTGGAGCGCGGATGGTTCTTATAGGAGGCGGCACATTCGACGCAAGGGCGAATTTGCCCCACGGCCATCCATGGCGCCTGAGCCATGGCGGCGACGTGGCTGCAATCCTGCGTCTTGCCCCTAGGGTTCGAGGGTGCGGCGCTGGAGCATCCGAGGCCGGAGCTAGGGCGCTCGCGCGGCTCGGCGTGCGTGCCAGCGCGGCCCGGTTGTCCCATCGCGTGCGCATGCGCGCGGCGCGTGACGGACAGGTACGGACGAAGGAAGAAGAAAGGGAAACAGAGACCGACTGACGTGTGGACCCCGCCTGGCGGTGAGAGCAAAGAGAAAAGGTGCGAGCTGGGCCAAGCTGTGCTGCGAAGCTGGAGTGTCTTGTGGGCGGCAGTTGGGCTTCATGGGAGAAGGTGAAGCGGGCTGACTTGGTAGATTAGGTGGGCTGAATTTTTTGGGGTTAGAAAGGTTAGATGTTAGATAGGTTAGTAAAATAGGTTTTTAAACATATTAGATTATAAAGTTTGAATTTGAAACCTGTCCAAATTCAAACTTCACAAAATTTTAAACTCCAATTCGAAAGCCAAAAAGATCCAACTCAAGTTTATACCATAATTTGAAAATAATTTATAATAGGTTTTAATTTATATGGAGTTCGAGATGAGAGGCTAGCAATTTGGCTCAAATTCGGTAGCACACAAGTTCAAACAAAAAGTTTTAAAATTTTGCAAAAAATCACTCATGAGAAAGCAATCAAATTTCTGGTATGTTACACTAGGTTTCTTCCTCAGATTAGTCAAATGGAAGGTTGCTTCCCATTCTGGGCTTATCAAGTCCCTATCCAGCTTCTCTAGAGTTGGATTGGCCTGGTTATTACTCCAAGTGTAGAGTCCCCCATTTAATACATCTCCGAGTTCATAGGAGTTGATCACCCAGTTGAACATCTCAGAGAACCTATTGTGATTGAATTTTTTGTTTTTTCCTTGCTATATCTGAGGATATTGAAATCTCTACCAATGAGGGTGGGTATTTTTATGCCAGCACAGATGTTGGACAGTTTAGTAAGGAACTGTTCCTTTTTCTCATCATGGGTTGGGCCGTAAACTATAACCAACATAAGATTTTTCTTTTGTTCCTTGTCAAACACCTCTGCCCTTATTGAGAACTCATTTTCATGAACCTTTATAATGTCAAATTTATCCTTTTTGATTCCACAAAGGATCCCACCAGACCTGCCAGTAGAGGGCAGCCAGTGGCAGGCAAAAGCTTTGCTTGGATCAAAAGTCCTAAAAAAGTTATCAGATTATTTCTTTTTCATTATCTCTTGCAAACCCATGAAGTCTGCATTGTATTCTTCTAACAGATCTATGATCTTGGGACCCATCCCCTTTTTAGATACCCCCTACAGTTCCAAATGACTCCTATCATTCTAACCTTTATTTTTTATTGTGTTCCCTTTCCTGAGATAATATCTAGAATTAACTCTAGATATTTCTCCATCAAGGGAGTTGCTTCCATCAAAAGGATGGGGCAAATAACCCTTGGACTTTCTGAATGTCGGTGAATCTTTATGTTTGGGTGATTTCTTTTTCCTTCTCTTGGGTACCAATTGAAAGCCCTCTTCATCTGAATGTTCAGATGACTCAGATTTCCATTCAATATATTTCATCTCCTCAGATGGGAGGTTTTCTGTGGTACCAACATTACTTGCTTCTGTCAAACTTTTGGCTCTTTCTTTCAGGTTGTGCCTGGCAACTTCCATGTCTTCTAAAAGATCAAAATACTCTAGATTTATTTTTTCAGTACCCCCCATTTTGTGGAATTTATCAGCTAGAATAATATTATCAAAAACTACAAAGGAGTTCTGAAAAGCAATGTTATTACCTTCCAAGTTCTTCTTCTTGGCTGCCATTTGTGCCTTGTCTGCAATTTTTTGATTCCTGGCACTCCTTGCTTCTTGATTCTTTCACTCTGTCTTATGCCTTTATCTCCTACTAGGTGGGTTTCTACATTCAGCCTTCCCCCTAGCATCCTCCATCACTGAGCTTTTGTCAGTAGTTTGTGTTGCCCCTTCTTTCACTTCTTCTGCCTCCATGTCTGTTATCCCATTGACATTTTCTTCAGTTGTTGTTTCCCCAAATAGCCCCCTCTCACTAGCAGGATCTTGAGATGTCTTGGGTTAGGTCAACTAATCTGCCAGGCCTTCCTCCTGGATATAGTCCTCAACCCCTAGTGCCTCTTGAGAGCCTCCATCAAGGCTGGGGAATTCAACTTGAGCACTAACATTGTTTTCCTCTGCTAACTTTTCTTCTTCTACAATTTTCACTAGCTTATCTGTTTCTTGGCTACTGAGAATCATGCTTTGTTTAGCCTTGTCTTTTTTTGGCCATGGCAGATTTAGCTTCAATAATAGTCAAAGGATCATGTTTGCTCTTGAACAAGTTTGTCCCATACTCATTGAAAGCCATTGACTTGGTCTCATTTAGTTGCAGCCTAAAGATATTCCTTATCTCCTCCCTCTGGAATGTGCCAAAATTCCAATGCCCACCTGGTGAAATTAGCTCATCGAAAGCAATGTTGTCATCACTTTCTTGGCTTGAGTTTGCTCCCTTATCTTGATTTCCTTCTCTCTGCAAATTGTTCTCTTGAGTATTTGCTTCAGGTGCTTCTTGAGTTTGTTTACTTTCATCTTTTTGTGTTTCTTCCCCATCTCTGAGCAGTGTTGTTTACCCTGTTGTTGAGATGATGTCCCTGCCTCTGCATCATGGCTACTAGTGGAGCTTCCTAGAAGTCGTTGCCTTCCCCGTTTTTTATGTTTCTTAGGGAATGGGTTATCATTCCCATCAGTGGACCTTGTCCAAGTATTCCATCCTGGATTATTAGTCCCTTCAACATGACCTTCCCTTTGAAAGGCGAAGTCATAAAAGTACATGTCCAACAAACCTTCTACCACAACAGACACTTTAGTAATGTTTCTGCACCCAATTCTGACTCTAACATAGTCCATCTCTTCATGTTAGCTTTGTCAACCTCCAGAGGAATGCCAACCAGGGAGGCTATATAGCACGCTCTTTTATCAGTCCTTTTCTCATATGGGATGCAACCAGGCTGGGCTACACCTTAAAAGTTACTCCTGGATCTGTACCCATCATCATTCCATTGAAGAAAGCCAGCTCTTCCACTTTTTTTGCAATAGGAAATTTCATATGAATTTTATTTTCTGCCACCTTCTTAGCAAACCATCACCAGGTTGAGTTAGGACCTACCTGAGCTTTGAATTCACCTTCAACCTATCTGGCCGTAGCAGTCCCCTCTTTAATTGTGATTAAAGCATAGTTTGATGATTCTTTGGAGGCTTCCTGTGACGCCCCAAGTTTTTAATTAACCCTAACAGCCGGTCAACCCAGCTGACAGTGGTCAAATCACGGTCAACCTGGGCCCTCACCTCGAAAAACTCCCTAGTGAACCATTTTGGCTAGTAGACACATTTGTGGGGCCAACCCATGGCCAAGGACTTGGTCAAACTCCTCTCTCCCCTAGTGTCCATAGTTGTCTGCTGGAACTTTTGCCGCGTTCTCCAAAATTCACCTAAACACGTAAAATTCTACCTTTATGAAAGTTGTCCATCTTGTTGAGGGACACAAGTTTCATGTAGATTGGCATTTCAAATTTTGAGTGGAAAAGCTTGAAAAATGGGTTGCAAAGGCAGAGTCTACTGTTCCAGGACACAGGCTGACATTCATTGTTGGCAATAGTGTAATTCAAAATCTATGAAGAAAACCCCCATATAGCCTTTTTATAAGGTCTAGAGGGTGACTAGATCTACAACTTTCGTGTTCAAAGCTTGGTCGAGTTTTATTTAAAATTTTGGAGAAATTCTAATTCAAAGTCAGTGCCAGCAACACAGTTTAGGGCCGGGCGCCAGCACGCCGCGACGTCGCGCGCGCCGCGCGCCGCGCGTCGCCGGCCGGCGCGGCCGACCCTCGGCGTTCGCGCTCGCGCGCCTCCCGACGCCCCCTCCGCCCGAGGCCGACCGCGCCCCTAGGCCGCGCCCCTCGCCGAGGCGTCCCGCGCCCCACGACGCGCGGGGTCGGCCGCCGCGCCACGTGCCGACGCGCGCGCGCGGCCGTGCGGTGGCGGGACGCCCCCCTTCGGACCGGCGGTCAGTCTGCGTTCCCTCACCAGCGTGCACCGTGGTACGGCTCTGGGTCACGCCACCGTCATTCCCAGGCCGAGCCAAGGCTATTTAACCCCATCCTTCTCCCCCTTCGCGCGCCACCGAGCCTCCACCCCGCCATTGCCACCGCCACCGGGGCACCCCCTCCTCCGGCCGTTCCCGTTACCACCTGAGCTCCCTAGCACACTCCCTAGGATCTATAGCACCCCCAGGGTCGCGCGTTGCCCAGCAAAACATCCTCCTCGCCGTCACCCCGAGCCGCCACGGGCGTTCCCGCCGGCCGCTACCGCACGCCCTCGTCGGCAATCCTCCGCGCGAGCCACGACCACCCCCGTGCCCTAGGTGAGCTCCTAGTCGAGCCCGGCCCGCTTGCCGGGCGGGAGCGCCGCCGCTCGCCGGAATTGGCCGGAGCCGCGCCGCCCCACGGCCAAGGGTGGCATTGCAAGCCCCCAGGTCTTTCCAAGGAGTTTTTTGCGATCTAAGGGTATATGTGTGAGACTCTGAAAAGTTCTAGGGGTCTGGTCGTAAGAGTGATTCTTCAATAGCAAACAGAGTTGGCAGAAACTTGTAAAATTCCTAAAAAATCGTAGGAAATTCAGAAAATTGCAAAACCAATTTTGTTCGGTTCTTAGTGAAGAATACTACAACTTTTGTTCTTGTCACATGGCCTGATTCTGGATATTTTTAACATGAAAAATATGATTTTGAAATACTTAGATCTGTAATAACTCACAAACTATAACTCCTCTGCATACAATATTTGGATATGTTGTATATCTTGTCATGACTAGCTCCTGTGCCAAAAGTTGCACAAAGTTATTTAGTAAATCTCTTTATATAAATTGTTTTCCTTTTCTGCAGAAACTGCCTAGAGGATTTTTGTAGCTAAAAATATTTATGTTTTTTTGCCCAACTTGTGCATGCTGTCTTGTGATGTCAAATGAATTAATCATGATTTTTGATTTAACATAAATATTTATTCTTAATTTGTTCAGTTTTCCTTTGTAAATTAGTGAAGCAAGATCAGTAGAGTTTCTAGCTGTACTTGCTGGTTCTTTAGGCTTGTTTAGGACCAGAGAGTGTGCATGAGGAAGTTTGGATCATTTTGATGCTTATTTATTTTTGTATGCATTTAATTTGAATCACTAGCTAGTCATTGTTATTTTTCTATAATATTTTGTTTCCTAGCTTCCAAGCCTTACATGTGGGTCCAATGGACCAGTATGGGTGTTGTGATGCTTAAGAAACACTTCTTTAAATTAGTAGTGATTTATTGCTCAATAAAAAGCTTTAAAGCCCTTTCAAAGATTCAAGAACAATTAATAAGGAAAATCCCTTTTAAATTTTTTAGCTTTTTGGAAAAATATTGCCTAACTTAAAGGCTAAGGAAAACATCCTTGCTGATAAGGAATTAATTTGCGAATAAAAATCTTGTTCACACCCTTGCTAGTGGGAGGAAAAGGGTTAAACCTTCACATAGAATAACAAGTTCAAAGAAACATTAATTTAAATGTGCAATAGAAGAATGAATCACATCTAACTAATAACCTTCCTAAAAGAGATGTACTATCTAGATACTTATTAAGGTTAATATGACCAACAAGAGTTGGATAAGAAAACAAACTGTCACATCACCTGAACCTTGCATTGCATTCCGTGTAGATCTTCCGGACGGTGACTACTCCCTCGTCCCGGAAACCGAGGAAGGAGGAGCAGAAGCTTCACTGCAGTACGTGGAAGAGCTCGACGACACCGAGGGTGCCCAGGCTAACCTAGCTGACGAAGGCAAGCTCCGGTGCATCTAACCTAGTTTTCAAATTCTTTATTCAATATTTATGGATGCTTGTGCATTTAAGTTCAGGAGTTGAATGGAACCCTAGATGCATGATCCCTAGGTACCTTTTTCCTTATTAGTATGATAGGTCGATAGCTTCTAAGCTATAGGACCGTTACAAGTCGGGTGATGACCTCACTCGCGAGAATAGGTTCCTAGATAGGAATCACAATATATCCTTAATTGGATTGCTCATGTGGTAAGAGCATGGGATTTGGGCTCCGGTCCAATGGCTATTGTGGGTTAAGTGTTTGAACGTACTAAGCACTTGTCGGGAATGGGACCGGTAAGCCTAGTACCTTAATGAGACAGCTAGGGATGGAACTGTCACTACTCTTGGGGTTGTCTCACGGCTAGCTACCGGTGGTGTATGGTGAGTCCGGGTACTTCGCGGGGTATTTCGGATAGCCTGCACCAAAGACTGTGGCCTTTCATCCCGACCCGAGGATTTTTGGGAACTTCTTGGGAGTTGTCCTTGCGGGGGCAGCCTACCGTGTGTTTAGGTCTACCTTGCAAGGTTTGAATCACTCGATTGTCGGCCTCTCACCGTTATCTGAGACTGCTTACTCCACTAGCCATGAGATCCCTAATGATGGATGTTGATGAATACTATGCTTGATTAATTGTATTGTACAACTTTGTCTGTACTAGTTGGCTAATGTAGTAAAGATTAAACCCACTAGAACTTGTGCTAAAATCTTGAAAGTAAGGACATATTCTTTGTTACTTTTCAGCAAAAAGAAACTCAGTGGCCAAAAGCCTTTTATGTCTAGATTTGGTGAAGTAGGTATCATCGACGGGTAAGTCTTGCTGAGTATTAGTATACTCAGCCTTGCTATAATGTGTTGATCCAGGTAATGCTTTCGGTGATGTGTGGCCCGGAGAGATCCCGCCCGGCTGGGAGCTGGAGTGGGTGGAGGACGACTACTGAGAGCATCATGGATGGCCTCCCGTGGTGTTTCCGCTTCCGTTAGTTTAATTCTGCTGTTTCAAAACTCTGAACCATTTCCTTATGGCAAAAACTTCGGTTTGTAATAATTGAACCCTTCGGGGTACGAATTTGGATGTTAATGATGATGTATCTCTGGACTCGCCTTCGAGTGAGTTTTAATGCATATATTTCGATCCTTGTTGCTATTCAAGTGATTTACCGGGCGTTAACCCGGTGACTAACGACAGGATGATACTTCATTATCGCTTAATGACCAAAGTGGATTGGTTTAGGCGATAGTACGGTATTTTCCTGGGCGGTTTGTCACAATTGGTATCAGAGCAATTATATGCACCAGAGATTAATTATTAACCTTAATCACTAGTTTTTAAATAAAATTTGCCAAGATTGTCTGATTTTCCAAAACACGTTGGTCCGCTAAGGATAAACTAGACCGAGAGGCCCTAGAGGGAATTTTTGGGTTCTTTCAGGTGGATTATTTAAACTATGGTTTATTTTGCTAACTTCCAGCACATTACTTTATGTCAGACTTACTTTCTTGCACAACCAAACTAGATGAGCCACGTGTTTTATACGTGTGCTGTGCCGCATCACGGGAATTGCGAGGGTTGATGGAGTGATCCATTCCACGGATCCCATCTTCGCGTCTATTTATGAGTTGTGTGTCGCCACGTGTTTCATACGTGTGCATTCTGCATGTCGATCATGCGAGTCAAGGATACACGCCATTCAAACGGAGGGTGTCCGAGGTTGGACGCTGTCCATGCAGCGGCTTAACGCATGGATACCGTTTCTATAGTGAACGGTAATGTATGTGGACGCTTTCGTGACGTGCTGGCACGAAAGGTTCGTTTTCTCCGCGTACATAACGAGTGCTTCGTTAGTCGTTAAGCGAGTACCGTATAGCTCTCGACTAGATATTATAGGGAGAGACGAATAAAAGCCTTGCCACCGGCACTAACTTCGATTTTTGGCTTGATTGCCATGTGAGGTCGGATAGGACGTCTTGCATGCATATTAAAAATCGAAACGACTAAAATGGACCCAAAACTGAATTTCCATATGCTCTCTAAGGAAGATTTTGCTAGTGTGTGCTTTTATAAACTAGAGTGCCTCTCATGCTTAGCTGTCTTGCTGCCGAGATTTTGAAAAAGCTTGTTCACCTTGTTGAACCTTGTGCTAGATTTAATTAAACCAGTTTGTTAAAAACAGTTGCTCCTTAACCAGTCTAGCTTGTAGTCGCAAGTTTCGATCTTAGTTTCTTTTTGTTTAGTTTACACTTTCCTAGGCACATCTAGGTCTTGTATCCGTCCACCTTGTTTTCCTGTTCTAGCTCAACCTTGAAAACCTAAAGTGTGTAAAAGAACTTTTGTAGTAGCCGGGAAACTTGGGGGAAGATTTTGAGGATTCTGGATTTTTGGTTATGAATTTGTATTCATAGCTGCCAGAACTTCACCATTTGACATGCCATTCTCCTTGAGACCTGACATGTGTTACATTTTTGTACAGATGGCTTTCCCCATGTTTCACGAGTTCGACGCTGACGGTACGATCCGTACCAACGGGTTGCACCAGGAGGGTTTTCCACGCCTTGCGTGGGAAGCACTCAGCGCTGCAGGCTACCTCACACCACCGACTTATGAGGTGTCCGAGTTCGAGCGCTATGGCGTTCCCTGTTGCAGAGTGATTGTCACTGTTCTACCACACCCGGACCACGCTGACTGGTTCGACTTGAGTTTTATCTACTGGGGATTCATTACCCACGAGGCCGTTGAGTCAGCAGCCCTCAGAGTGCTGACAGACTTCTGTGACCACAACCCCACTGTGGTAGCTCTCTCTCCGTTCGGGTTGTTTCCTGCTGTG
This sequence comes from Cenchrus americanus, assembly GCA_947561735.1. Classification (NCBI taxonomy): domain Eukaryota; kingdom Viridiplantae; phylum Streptophyta; class Magnoliopsida; order Poales; family Poaceae; genus Cenchrus; species Cenchrus americanus. Next base: position 200,605,665 of record OX387242.1, read on the forward strand.
AGTTCTCACGACCCGGCATGGTTGGACCATATGGATCACCTACGGGAGTTGTTGACACTAGCGGAGCCGTTGGATGTCACTCAGATGCTAGCTCGCTGTCTTAACGTGGTTTTCACACTTCAGGGGTTGCGCTATAATACCGCAGCGATTATCGGGCAGCGTTTGGAGGCATCTAGGTGGGATTGGCAGCAGCTATCGGCGGCAAAGACACGGTACCGAACTTTACACTTACTCGGATGCGGCAGGGAGAATGACGAGTCGCGTGCCGAGAGATTCCGGTTAGAGCTAGAGAGAGGCGACCGCCTACAGAGGATTATAGATCTGGAGGCAGAGAATCATACCCTAGAGGAGAATGCCGATGCGTATGAGATTGAGAGGTTGACGCTACTTCAGAACATTGCTGATATGCAGCAGCAGGTGGAGGAGGCTGAGGTACAGGTGGCAACCTTGCAGGCTATAGTGGCCTTACAGCCACTGCCTCCAGTACAGGCACACCCAGAGGAGCAGCAGGATCTGTCTAGTCTGGATCAGACGAGCCAGGCAGGACCACCGTTGCCGACTCCCCCAGCTTCGCCTACGGACAGTGGTGCTTCGATGGGCAACTAGGTTGCTGACAGCAAGAATAAGAAGGATGTCGATCGTATGGTGTTATCTTCGAGATGTTTGGAGTAGTTAACTTTTTAGCACGTCCTCGTGCAGAGTAACTGCTTGTAACCTTGTCGTATTGTGGTGTTTTCGAATTCAAGCTTTGTAATGTCCTTGGACCTTGTTCCATCTTGTTGTAATAATGAATGCTTAAGCATGTGGTGTTTTAATTGAAATTCGCTTGTTCACCCCAGAAGTTTAAGTTGTATTGCGTACGATTACCGAATTCTTGAGTAGATCGTTGCAATGACCACGCTGGTCAAATCTTGCATTTCACCAAAGCATTAGTAAACCAAAGCATTTCTAGGGGCATCACTCGTCTACCCAACGATTAAGTGCTCATTCGTATACCACCTTCGTTGGTACCCGAAGTGACAGTAATTGTCCGAGAGTGAATGTTGGCTCATGTTAATCGAGTGATCGCACTCCTAACTATGTCGTAGAGCGATCCTAGAAATTCTTGTTGGCTATGTGATACCTTTCGACTGTTGCTGTCATCATCATATGAATGCTAATGAGTTGTGGTTATGTATGATCATGCTTATCATCATTTTGGAGTAAGCTTTTGGTTATGTAACTAACAAGGCTCGCATTTCAGATGGTGGGAACCACGCGCAGCTCTCCCAACGGGTTCGGAGCGAACGGTAGCAGTGACTTGCCGCCACCACCGCCCATGACGCCGTCGGAGGCCTTCATGGCCACGCAAACCGAGGTGCTGCGCCAGATCCTGCAGACGCAGCAGCAGATCACCCAACAGATGAACCGAGGGCCGCCACACGGGGCCAACCACGAGGGGCCTAATCAGGTCACCACGTATGTTCAGTTCATCGCAATGAAGCCATCGACCTTCTCCAAGGCGGAAAACCCCCTGGAAGCTGAGGCTTGGATCAAGGCCATAGAGGCAAAGTTCTCGGCCTTTGTGCTGCCTTGCTCCGAGGAGAACAAAGCCAACTTCGCAGCTTTGCAACTGCAGGGAGAAGCTTTGATGTGGTGGGACCATTTCAAGTCAATGCAGCGAGGGCATGCTGTAACTTGGGATGAGTTCAAGCAAGCCTTCAAGAGCCACAACATTCCCAAGGGACTGATGGATAGGAAGATGAGGGAGTTGTTGGCCCTCAGGCAGGGATCCGACACAGTGTACCGCTACGCCCAGAAGTTTAACAGCTTGTGCCAGTATGGTGGGCATCACGTTGACACTAATGCAAAGAAGATGGAGAGATTCCGCGACGGGCTAGATGGCAAGTTATACGAGCGGCTGAACTTGCTCGAGCCCGCAAACTTCTATGAGCTAGTAAACAAGGCTATCTCCCAAGAGGATGCTATGAAGAAGGCCCACGGAGACAAAAAAAGGATGTCTGGTTTTGCTCCGGGCAGCGGAACGGGTAAAAAGTTTCGCTTTGTGAAGAAGCACGTTCCAAGCCCATCCCAGCAATCTTCAACTGGACGCTGGACGATGAAGCCATCCCAGAGCAAACCCACAGGGAACTTCCAGTTCCGCAATGCTCGACGAGCGAGGCTCCAAAGCCTAATGCACCTCCTCGCAACGTTGGTGATCGTCGTTGCTTCAACTGTGGTCAGCCGGGGCATTACATCAGTGAGTGTCCCAAGCCCAGGCAGATCAAGCCCAACCCATAGAATCAAGGTGCAGGAAACAAGCCTGCCACTCTGGCTAAGAAGCCTATGGTGCAAGTACACCAAGGCAAGCTGAACATCACCGCATGAGTGATATTCCAGAGGGAGCTTTAGTGCTCACGGGTACATTCTCTATCAACGACACTCCTGTTAAGATTTTATTTGATTCCGGAGCTACCCATAGTTTCATCAGTGAAAAACTGTTAGGCAAACTGGGTTTGAAGGGTTCTCATACCACTTCCGCTTATAAGATAATTACTCCGGGAGGGAAAATCACCTCTAATATCTTGATCCGTGGAGTATGTTTGGGATTAGGTAGTAAAATCATTCCAACGAACCTTATCGTCATAAACTTGGTTGGTATGGATGTTATCTTGGGTATGGAGTGGATGACCCAACATAAGGTGATTCTAGATATATCAGAAAGGGTCGTAGAGATCAATTCTCCTACGGTCGGGCACACTACCTTGTACCTACCTTTCAAGGACGGTACTGACTCTTGTGCCTATGTGACCATTATCTCCCCTCTTGATGAAATTCCAGTAGTGTTTGAGTATCCGGATATCTTTCCTGATGAGTTGCCTGGTATGCCACCAGACAGAGATGTCAAGTTTGTGATCGAACTCCAACCGGGTACTGCACCCATTTCCAAAAGACCTTATCGTATGCCACCCAAAGAATTAGCCGAACTGAAAACCCAACTCCAGGAATTGTTAGGTAAGGGTTATATTCGCCCAAGCTCTTCACCTTGGGGTTGCCCCACTCTTTTTCATCAAAAAGAAAGATGGTAGCTTGAGAATGTGTGTGGATTACCGACTGCTCAATGCAGTCACCATCAAGAACAAATATCCTCTTCCCCGAATCGATGTTCTTTTTGATCAATTGGCTGGAGCCAAAGTCTTCTCCAAGATTGACCTTCGTTCTGGTTATCATCAAATCGAAATTCGACCTTGTGACATTCCTAAAACCGCTTTCTCCACTCATTATGATCTTTACGAGTTCTTGGTAATGTCTTTTGGTCTCACGAATGCCCCAGCTTACTTCATGTACCACATGAACTCCATGTTTATGACGGAGCTCGAAAAATTCGTCGTGGTCTTTATCGATGATATTCTCATTTGTTCCAAAAGCGAGAAAGAACATGCCAAACACCTCCGAGTTGTCCTTCAGCGTTTGCGAGATCATAAGCTTTATGCTAAGTTCTCCAAATGTGAATTCTGGTTGAAAAGTGTGAAATTCTTAGGGCACCATTTCCCAAGATGGTATCTCCGTAGATCCTAGCAAAGTTCAAGAGGTGATGGATTGGAAACCACCCAAGTCCATACACCAGATCCGCAGTTTCCTAGGATTGGCAGGATACTACCGTCGATTCATCCCTGACTTTCCTAGAATCGCCAAGCCTATGACTGAGCTACTCAAGAAAGGAGTGAAGTTCGTGTGGAGCAAAGCATGTGAGAAAGCTTTCTGCACCTTGAGGCAACATCTAACCTCAGCCCCAGTGCTAGTGCAACCGGATAATTCCAAACCATTTGAAGTCTTCTGTGACGCATCAGGCACGGGTCTCGGCTGTGTCCTTATGCAAGAAGGCCGAGTCATTGCCTATGCTTCACGGGCACTTGGACCTCATGAGCTCAATTATCCTACCCATGATCTTGAGTTAGCTGCTGTTGTCTATGCTCTCAAGATATGGAGGCATTATCTGATGGGTAATCGTTGTAACATCTTCACTGATCATAAGAGTCTCAAATACATCTTTACTCAGTCAAAGTTGAACATGAGGCAAAGAAGATGGCTTGAGTTGATTAAGGATTATGATCTAGAAGTGCACTACCACCCCGGCAAAGCAAATGTTGTTGCGGATGCCCTTAGCCACAAGGATCACTGCAACCACCTAGAGTTGGAGCCAGTTAGTGACACGTTATGTAAAGAAATGAGAAGGCTCAACTTAGAAGTAGTACCGCAAGGAAGTCTTTATGCCTTAACGGCAGAGTCCAATCTTTATGATAGAATTGTCACTGCTCAACGCAATGATGATGACATACAAACCATCAAACAGAAACTAACAGAGGGAGATCCCAAGTATACTTGTTTCCAGAAAGATCACCAGGATGTGGTCTGGTTTGGAAAACGTCTTGTGGTCCCCGTTGATCCGGAAATTAAGAAGATCATCTTAGATGAGGCTCACCAGTCCAAATTTTCTATTCATCCCGGCAGTACCAAGATGTACCAGGATCTGAAACAGAATTTCTGGTGGACCAATATGAAGGTGGATATAGCCAAGTATGTAGCCGAGTGCGATACTTGCCACCGGATGAAAGTAAGCCATTTGAAATCGGCAGGTGTACTCCAACCCCTGTCGATACCCATGTGGAAGTGGGATGATATTAGTATGGATTTCATTGTGGGTTTACCCCTAACGGCTAGAAAGAAAGATTCTATTTTGGTAATCGTAGACCGACTCACCAAGACCGCTCACTTCATTGCCGTGCATGCCACTTATTCAGTACAACAATATGCAGAGTTGTACATGGACCACATAGTTCGTTTGCATGGAATTCCGAAGACTATAATCTCTGACAGAGGAACTCAGTTTGTAGCTCATTTTTGGGAGCAATTGCATCAGTGCTTAGGAACCAAGCTAATTCGCAGTTCCAGTTATCATCCGCAGACCGATGGTCAGACGGAAAGAATAAACCAGATTTTGGAAGATATGCTACGAGCCAGCATCTTGCACTTTGACAAGAGTTGGGACAAATGTTTGTCTTTGGTAGAATTCTCTTACAACAATAGTTATCAAGCCAGTTTGAAGATGGCACCGTTCGATGCTCTTTATGGACGAAGATGCCGCACTCCGTTGAATTGGTCAGAAGCCGGAGAGAGAACACTCTTTGGTCCGGACTTAGTTAAAGATGCCGAAGAAAGAGTGCAAGTGATAAGAGAGAATTTAAAGATGGCTCATATGAGGCAAAAGAGTTACCATGACAAGGGAACCGTACCCCGACACTTTGAAGTGGGAGATTACGTATATTTGAAGGTGTCCCCCACCAAAGGTGTGCAAAGGTTCGGTGTCAAAGGGAAGTTAGCTCCGCGCTACATTGGACCCTATGAAGTTATATAAGTATGTGGGTAGTGGCTTACCGTATCCAATTGCTAGAATGGTTTTCCGTTGTCCACAACGTGTTTCATGTAACTCAATTGAAGAAGGGAATGCCTATGCCGGAGAACGAAGTTATCACAGAAGCTAATGCTTGGATTGAGCCGGATTTCTCGCTCATCGAGCACCCGTTGAGAGTACTAGACCAAAAAGAGCGAAAGACCCGAAGACAAACCGTACGGATGTACAAGATCCAATGGAGTCATCACACGGAAGAAGAGGCAACGTGGGAGACGGAGGACTATCTCAACACTAAGTATCCGGGCTTCCTACAATCTCGAAACCGTGAGTTCTCCTCCCCATCTTTTCGTTATCTAATCGAACCTCGGAACGAGATTCCGTTTAAGGGGGGTAGGCTGTGACGCCCCAGGTTTTTAATTAACCCTAACAGCCGGTCAACCCAGCTGACAGTGGTCAAATCACGGTCAACCTGGGCCCTCACCTCGAAAAACTCCCTAGTGAACCATTTTGGCTAGTAGACACATTTGTGGGGCCAACCCATGGCCAAGGACTTGGTCAAACCCCTCTCTCCCCTAGTGTCCATAGTTGTCTGCCGGAACTTTTGCCGCGTTCTCCAAAATTCACCTAAACACGTAAAATTCTACCTTTATGAAAGTTGTCCATCTTGTTGAGGGACAAACCTTTCATGTAGATTGGCATTTCAAATTTTGAGTGGAAAAGCTTGAAAAATGGGTTGCAAAGGCAGAGTCTACTGTTCCAGGACACAGGCTGACATTCAATGTTGGCAACAGTGTAATTCAAAATCTATGAAGAAAAACCCCATATAGCTTTTTTAGAAGTTGCAGAGGGTGACTAGATCTACAACTTTCGTGTTCAAAGCTTGGTCGAGTTTTATTTAAAATTTTGGAGAAATTCTAATTCAAAGTCAGCGCCAACAACACAGTTTAGGGCCGGGCGCCAGCACGCCGTGACGTCGTGCGCCCGCGCGCCTCCCGACGCCCCCTCCGCCCGAGGCCGACCGCGCCCCTAGGCCGTGCCCCCGCCGAGGCGTCCCGCGCCCCACGACGCGTCGGGGTCGGCGCCGCGCCACGCGCCGATGCGCCGCGCGCGTCGTGCGGTGGCCGGACGCCCCCCTTCGGACCGGCGGTCCATCCGCGTCCCCTCGCCCGCGTGCGCCGTGGTACGGCTCTGGGTCACGCCGCCATTATTCCTAGGCCGAGACGAGGCTATTTAACCCCGTCCTTCTCCCCCTCCGCGCGCCACCGAGCCTCCACCCTGCCATTGCCGCCGCCACCGGGGCACCCCCTCCTCCGGCCGTTCCCGTTACCACCCGAGCTCCCTAGCACACTCCCTAGGATCGATTGCACCCCCAGGGTCGCGCGTTGCCCAGCAAAACATCCTCCTCACCGTCACCCCGAGCCGCCGCGGCCGTTCCCGCCGGCCGCCGCCGCACGCCCTCGTCGGCGATCCTCCGCGCGAACCACGACCACCCCCCGCGCCCTAGGTGAGCTCCTAGTCGAGCCCCGCCACTTGCCGGGCCGGGAGCGCCGCCGGCTCGCCGGAATTGGCCGGAGCCGCGCTGCCCCACGGCCAAGGGTGGCATTGCAAGCCCCCAGGTCTTTCTAGGTAGTTTTGTGCGATCTAAGGGTATATGTGTGAGACTCTGAAAAGTTCTAGGGGTCTGGTCGTAAGAGTGATTCTTCAATAGTAAACAGAGTTGGCAGAAGCTTGTAAAATTCCTAGAAAATCGTAGGAAATTCAGAAAATTGCAAAACCAATTTTTTGGGTTTGTAGTGAAGAATACTACAACTTTTGTTATTCTCACATGGCCTGATTCTGGATATTTTTAACATGAAAAATAGGATTGTGAAATATTTAGATCTGCCATAACTCAAAAACTAGAACTCCTCTGCAACCAGTTTTTGGATATGTTGTATGTCTTGTCATGACTAGCTCCTGTGCCAAAAGTTGCACAAAGATATGTAGTAAATCTTTTTATATCAATTGTTTTCCTTTTCTACAGAAACTGCCTAGAGGATTTTTGTAGCTAAAAATATTTATGTTTTTGTGCCCAACTTGTGCATGCTGTTTTGTTATATCAAAACACACCTCTGGTGAACTAATCATGATTTTTGGTTTAATATAAATATTTATTCTTAATTTGTGCATGTTTTCCTTTGTAAATTAATGAAGCAAGATCAGTAGAGTTTCTAGCTGTACTTGCTGGTTCTTTAGGCTTGTTTAGGACCAGAGAGTGTGCATGAGGAAGTTTGGATCATTTTGATGCTTATTTAATTTTGTATGCATTTAATTTAAATCACTAGCTAGTCTTTGTTATTTTTCTATAATATTTTGTTTCCTAGCTTCCAAGCCTTACATGTGGGTCCAGTGGACCAGTATGGGTGTTGTGATGCTTAAGAAACACTTCTTTAAATTTGTAGTGATTTATTGCTCAATAAAAATCTTTAAAGCCCTTTAAAAGATTAAAGAACAATTAATAAGGAAAATCCCTTTTAATTGTTTTTTCCTTTTTGGAAAAATATTGCCTAAATTAAAGGCTAAGGAAAACATCCTTGCTGATAAGGAATTAATTTGCGAATAAAAATCTTGTTCACACCCTTGCTAGTGGGAGGAAAAGGGTTAAACCTTCACATAGAATAACAAGTTCAAAGAAACATTAATTCAAATGTGCAATAAAAGAATGAATCACATCTAACTAATAACCTTCCTAAAAGAGATGTACTATCTAGATACTTGTTAAGGTGAATATGACCAACAAGAGTTGGATAAGAAAACAAACTGTCACATCACCTGAACCTTGCATTGCATTCCGTGTAGATCTTCCGGACGGTGACTACTCCCTCGTCCCGGAAACCGAGGAAGGAGGAGCAGAAGCTTCGCTGCAGTACGTGGAAGAGCTCGACGACACCGAGGGTGCCCAGGCTAACCTAGCTGACGAAGGCAAGCTCCAGTGCATCTAACCCAGTTTTGAAATTCTTTATTCAATATTTATGGATGCTTGTGCATTTAAGTTCAGGAGCTGAATGGAACCCTAGATGCATGATCCCTAGGTACCTTTGTCCTTACTAGTATGATAGGTCGATAGCTGCTAAGCTATAGGACCGTTACAAGTCGGGTGATGACCTCACTCGCGAGAATAGGTTCCTAGATAGGAATCACAATATATCCTTAATTGGATTGCTCATGTGGTAAGAGCATGGGCTTTGGGCTCCGGTCCAATGGCTATTGTGGGTTAAGTGTTTGAACGTACTAAGCACTTGTCGGGAATGGGACTGGTAAGCCTAGTACCTTAATGAGACGGCTAGGGATGGAACTGTCACTACTCTTGGGGTTGTCTCACGGCTAGCTACCGGTGGTGTATGGTGAGTCCGGGTACTTCGCGGGGTATTTCGGATAGCCTGCACCAAAGACTGTGGCCTTTCATCCCGACCCGAGGATTTTTGGGAACTTCTTGGGAGTTGTCCTTGCGGGGCAGCCTACCGTGTGTTTAGGTCTACTTTGCAAGGTTTGAATCAATCGATTGTCTGCCTCTCACCGTTATCTGAGACTGCTTACTCCACTAGCCATGAGATCCCTAATGATGGAAGTTGATGAATACTATGCTTGATTAATTGTATTGTACAACTTTGTCTGTACTAGTTGGCTAATGTAGTAAAGATTAAACCCACTAGAACTTGTGCTAAAATCTTGAAAGTAAGGACATATTCTTTGTTACTTTTCAGCAAAAAGAAACTCAGTGGCCAAAAGCCTTTCATGTCTAGATTTGGTGAAGTAGGTATCACCGACGAGTAAGTCTTGCTGAGTATTAGTATACTCAGCCTTGCTATAATGTGTTGATCCAGGTAATGCTTTCGGTGATGTGTGGCCCAGAGAGATCCCGCCCGGCTGGAAGCTGGAGTGGGTGGAGGACGACTACTGAGAGCATCATGGATGGCCTCCCGTGGTGTTTCCGCTTCTGTTAGTTTAATTCCGTTGTTTCAAAACACTGAACCATTTCCTTATCGCAAAAACTTCGGTTTGTAATAATTAAACCCTTCGGGGTACGAATTTGGATGTTAATGATGATGTATCTCTGGACTCGCCTTCGAGTGAGTTTTAATGGATATATTTCGATCCTTGTTGCTATTCAAGTGATTTACCGGGCGTTAACCCGGCAACTAACGACAGGATGATACTTTATTATCGCTTAATGACCAAAGTGGATTGGTTTAGGCGATAGTACGGTATTTTCCTGGGCGGGTTGTCACACTTCCCCAGTTTCATCATCGTGAATCACATGAAATCCATGCTTTGGAGCAGCCAACCCACAAAAGGGTGCAATGCATTCCAATGGAGAAAATTCAGGATAGGCTCTTGACACATGTCCTTTCTTTTTGCACTTGGAGCAGGTTATTGGTCTGAAGCAATCTTCTGACTTATGTCCCACTTTCCCACATCTTTTACAGATTCCTGGAATTTTCTAATCGTGCATCTAAGATATATGGCTTTGAATTTCTGTTTATTTTTTGCCGTGAGCATTCTTGCATCTCATCAAGTCATTTGTACTAATTGAAATGGGTACTCTTCTGGATAGCTGATGTTGATTATACTCCTCACATCTGAATTTCAATGACAAGCAAGCAACTCTCGGTGTTTCAAAGAAATATAATATTTCAAGAAGTTTCTGAATTTAACATTTTGCTTATGGATATTGATGATGGTATGTCAGCAAGAAGCAACATCTCAAAGATTAATAAAGGTTGCACAATAGGATCTAGACAGCCAACTTATTTAGTGGTTAATGTGGATGTCATTCTTAAATTATACTCGGTAGCTATTGTTTTTTGGAACTGAATTGATTCTTTCTTGGGATTCACCAAGCATTATGCATGAATTTACCTCCTTTGCCTCTGTTAAGTGCCGGTAAGCATCACTATAGTTATTCTTCTGCGTGACAATTGAGCTTTCATGATTAAGCAGTACCCAATTGTAGTAACACTGATTGTCTAACAACTGAAAGTGACATAATCATAGTGACGCCTCCAGGAGAAAAACAGAATGGATCATCAAAAGCAAGAAGAAAAGGGATGGTACCCAATTGTTGATTGGTGTTGTGACCAAGGTACATGCAGAGTGATGCTATTTTCAATTTTTTTCTGGTGCTCTGTAATTTGTATCTGTCATCACAACTACATGTAAGGTATAGATTGTGCAAGGTTATACTTTCCATATGCTCTGTGGTTTGTAAGGAAACTTCTGTTAGTTTAAAGTCAATCGACATTATTTGATTATCCTTCTGTTGTACTCACTTGGTCCATATTTCTGTTTTCTTTGTCTATCTAGATACTAGAGAGGTTGGCAGTTTCTTCACAAAATGGCTTTCAGACCTGATAAATGATGACAAAGCTCTCACCTCTTGAAGAATTTTGCACTATTGAAGAATTTTACAATACTGCACAGATTTTCACAAGCATATCCAAAATAGCGTATCCAAAACCGGTGCGGCCACGATGCAGATTGCTGACGAATGGAGCAACAGGGTATCACCCACCCGGGGAGGCGGCTTGAGCGCATGGCCTCCTGGTGCAGCGATGGCGGGAGGTTGAAGAAGACCCTGATGTGTTAGTCCCGCACGTCAGTGAAATGAGAATGATGGAACGAGCAAGGGCAATCTTGTCCATACGAACATTGTATACCCCTCTATACACCTTATAGTGAGCTCAAATCATCTCCAAACGTAAATAATAGCATATTTCAAACATGTGATGTAATGGTGTACTTTAAAACCAGCAAAGTTATAATGACACATATCTAATTAAGTCTTTTTTTTGATGGGGGCTGCGGTGTGGGAAACACCGGATGCGGTGTTATGAAAATACCCATTACCAATTTTCGTAAAAAAACCCAGTTCCCCTGATTCCCTCAAGCACAATAACTAATCTCGAGAAGATGAGCTTTAGTGGGTTGGAAATTTTCAAACCTTAACCATCTTCTGCGTAGATATATAGCCCCCTCTCTCTGTGCTATCGTTGTTGGGCCTTGAGGAGGCAAGCTGGAAAATCCTATATATCTTCCAGAAGATAGTTTCTTATGCAATTATAACCTACTAGATGCCCAAAATAACAGCCCACTCAGCCCACCAACATGAAACCCTACACCCTGTCCTTCGTCTCGTGTAAGCCTGGTAGTGGTTCGGGCTGAGCCCGGTTTAATTGGTTTGGTTTCCTACCTGGGCTGGCTAAGATTGGTCGTAAATGGGTCAGAGTTGTTTAGTAGATTGGTTTGGTCCGATTCGGTTCGGTTGAGAATGGGGTCGCTGTCGCTATCCTTTCCTTGCCCATCTCGCTAGCTGGTTCTCGGTCGCCGTCTCCACATCCAGCACGTTGGCTCCTCCACGGACTCATCCGACGGGAACAAGTCAGTGTGTATCGTTACTAAATGGGGGGGTGGTGTGGAAACGGTAAGGAGACATGCAGTTCTGTTTGGTTTTGGTTTTGGTTTTGAAAGGCTCGCGGTTTGGTTCGACTCAACTGTGAACTCATGCAATTTGGTGTGGTGAAGTTTGATCAGTGATATATTTAGCCGCTGGTGTAGTGCGGATTTGGTGCAGTTCTCAGACCACTTGCAGCCTTACTCCTGTGATCCTCGACAGGCGCCGTCCACGCGTGTAACACCCTGGAATTTTTTCCGATTTCAAGATGTTAATAGAAAGAATAATAAAAACAAAGATTTCTCATAATTTAAAATGTACCAAGTATTTATTTTCTTTACAAGAAATTTAGTGTAGGAAAATAATTGATTGTCTTTGGAATTAAATAAAATGATTGTTTGAGTGATGCATTTATTTCTTTTGCATTTGTTTTTGTTTGAGTTAGTGTTTCAAGATCATAAAAAGATCAAACTCCAAAATCTTTTGTTCTCTCTTTCTTTTTATGTAACCTATCTAGCCTAAGAGAGAATTCCTTATTTGACACTGAGAAACTTAGACATTCCATCCTTGGCCCTCAAAATTTTTTACTTCCCTATTTGACACTAAGTTGAAACTTCATCCCTCATATGACACTGCCGTCCATTTGACCCTCTAACAGCGTTAACTCCGAGTTAAAAAGACGATTTTGCCCCTCTGTGCTACAAAATGAGAGCTGACTGCACCTTTTCTTTCATATGTAGACCAATGTTTAGAACAATTATGTGTCAACTTTTTGGATCTATTTTTTATCTCGTTTTGCATTAAGTTTTTTGCAACAACTTTTTTGCAGCAACTTTTTGCATCATTTATGACTAATTAAATTTCCAATAATACATCTTTTTATAACGTGGAGAGAAAAAATATTCCCCAAATAGGGTTCTTTTGACACATCATGAGCCAGAGTACCTTATTCTGTAGCCAGGCCACCGCACCCACCTTCCAGCGGGTCTGATGCGTCCCGCGCTGCAACCGTTTCCGTCTCCCACAATCACGCTTCGCGTCACGAGACCCATGCAGGCCAGCTGAGCGGAGTGCCGGGTGAACCGTAATTATGCACATTGATTAGTCCACGGTGATTTCGGGAAATCAAATTCACGTCACTAGCAGCATGGAGACCATGACTGGCTTACGAGACTACATGAGCTAGTATGGTCGCTACGAGACTACCATGATTGAAAATTAGCATGTTTCAGTGTGCCCGTGCATGAATACTTGTGATACGGTAACACTAGTATGCTACCCCAGGCACGTGCTACCAGAATCCGTCTTAGACTCCAGACACCCCAGTCATGTCACTATTACCGTACTGTAACATTTTTACTGTATCCAGTCACGTCACTAATGTACAGTAACAATTGTTGTGGTAGTACCAATGCCGTGAGGTGGTAATTAGGATGGAAATTACCACAATTAGAGGTCACAAGCTATTTCGAGGTACCAATTACTGTAGTGATGAGATGAATTTACATGAAAATGGTTACATGAATTCAAATGTCTTGATATGAAAATTAGGATGCAGAGTTAAGCGGTTACTATAAAGTATGGGATGGATTTACCATGATAACTAGTTTAAAATAGTTACAAGAATTCCTAGCTGCTGAGACAAGGGAGTTACTACAATTCAGCATCAAGCTGTTCTTTTCAGTTTTGAACCAACCACTTTTGTGCCAAATCAAATTTAGCATGAAAAAATGATAAAAAATCGAACGGGTTGAGGTGATAATTAGGATGTGGGGTTAGCACATTTTTTGTATAAAATGACATACGACAATTTGAATGAATCAAGAAATAATATAGACGATTTACTAGAACTGATATACACGATCAGAAGTGTCGTAATTTACTATTACTCTATTGTATGTTGACTACAATTTGGATGGGTAGTTACTGCTATTTAGCGTCAGGATGCTCTGAGGAACAATATCTAACACAATAGAAATGACAAATGAGACTAGGATATGTAACACAAACTATGGTAATTAAGTAGTTGTGCCACAAAACATTTACATCGAACATTTTTTCCATCAGAGTGAAACAGAAATAAAGTATATCAGAAAACAAAACAAAAGTATTCTCGAAACCCCTATATGCTCCAAGCTTCACGGCACGCATGCATGTCCATAATTACAGGGAAGAATTAGTGCTCCACAGCTTCACGACACGCACGCATGGCGATAATTACAGGCTAGAATTAATGTTCACCAGCTAATTCATGCACCTGCAAGGTCTTGTCATTTTGGAAGACATGGTTATGGATGAGCAGCAGTTTGGGGAAAATATTCCTCCTGACCAAGCTCAGATGGTTCAACCCATTGGGGTTCTTCCTGCTGCAGATCAAGAGAACCCCCTAGCTTTGGTTCTCCCTGAGCATTTGCCTGCCCTGGGCCAACAGCTTAATGCAGATCATAACTTTGGCTCAGTTAATCAGCAGTTTAATGTCAACATCAACATGGCCTTAACTAATGTGGTGTTTTCTGGAGCTGATCCATTGGCCAAGACCCCCCAGACGTTTACAGGCTTTGGGCCAAGCACTTTTCCCCGGTGGGCTGCCCATCTCATGTCATCCAGATCCCAAAAGATTGGGCTGCCTTCTTCACGGTCATGTTGCTGTCCCCTGCACACTTTGATTGGGCCAAGACCTTCTTAACTTCTCAGGCTTGGAGCCTGCTGCTTCAGTGCTCCAACTCCTCTTCGTTCATGACTTTTGCTCTCCCATCCTCCTGCCCCAAGAATGCAGAAGTTAGATGCTCAGCTTTGGAGACTGAATCTGAGGATACTTCTTCTCAGCATGGTTCAAACAGTGTATCCCCCTTCAATGCTCCCCCAGCCAAAGTTAAGCCATCTCTTCCCACTGTGGAAACTTGTGACAACCCGCCCAGGAAAGTACCGTACTATCGCCTAAGACCGATCCACTTTGGTCATTAAGCAATAATAAAGTACCATCCTGTCGTAAGTCGCCGGGTTAACGCCCGGTAAATCACTTGAGAGCACAAGGATCGAATATATGCATTAAAACTCACTCGAAGGCGAGTCCAGAGATACAACAACATTAAACTTCAGATTCGTACCCCGAAGCGTTTAATTATTACAAACCATAGTTTTGGGTCATGACAGAATAGTTCAGAGTTTTGAAAAGACACAGCGGAAATTAACTAGCGGAAGCAAGGTCACCACGGGAGGCCATCCATGATGCTTCAGTAGTCGTCCTCCACCCACTCCAGCTCCCAGCCGGGCGGGATCTCACCGGGCCACACATCACTGAAGGCATTACCTGGATCAACACATTATAGCAAGGCTGAGTATACTAATACTCAGCAAGACTTACCCGTCGGTGATATTTACTTCACCAAATCTAGACCATGAAAGGCTTTTGGCTACTGGGTTGTTTTTGCTAAAAAGTAACAAAGAGTAGGTCCTTACTTTCAAGATTTTAGCACCAATTCTTAGTGGTTTAATCTTTACTACATTAGCCAACTAATACAAACAATGTTGTACAATACAATTAATCAAACATCATCTTCATCAACTTCCATCATTAGGGATCACATGACTAGTGGAGTAAGTAGTCTCGGATAACGGTGAGAGGCCGACAATCGATTGATTTAAACCTTGCAAGGTAGACCCAAACACACGGTCGGCTGCCCCCGCGAGGACAACTCCCCAGACCGTCCCCATAAATCCTCGGGTCGGGATCGAATCTTACAATCTTTGGTGCAGGCTATCCGGCATACCCCGCGAGATACCCGGAGTCACCATACACCACCGGTGGCGAGCCGTGAGAGCGAATCCCAAGAGTAGTAACGGTAGGATCCCTAGCCGCCTCATTATGGTACTAGGTTTACCGGCCCCATAACCGGCATGTGCTTAGTACGTTCAAAAACTTAACCCACATAACCACTGGACCGGAGCCCAGATCCCATTTAAGGATATAGTATGATTCCTATCTAGGAACCTATTCTCGCGAGTGAGGTCATCACCCGACTTGTAACGGTCCTATAGCTTAGCAGCTATCGACCTATCATACTAGTAGGGACCAAAGGTACCTATGGATCATGCATCTAGGGTTTCATTCAACTCCTGAACGTAAATGCACAATCAATCATAGATAATTGCATAAAGAACTTTTAAAAACTGGGTTAGATGCACCGGAGCTTGCCTTCGTCAGCTAGGTTAGCTTGGGCACCCTCGGTGTCGAGTCCGTCCACGTACTGCAGAGAACCTTCCGCTCCGCCTTCCTCGGTTTCCGGGACCAGGGAGTAATCTCCGTCCGGAAGATCTACACGGAATGCGATGCACTTTAGGTGATGTGATAGTTTGTTGTCTTATCCAACTCTAGTTGGTCATATTCACCTTAACAAGCATCTATCTAAGGTTTCTATTTGAGGAAGTCATTGGTGGTACATGGATTACTCTTTTATTCCTTATTTGAATAAAGGTTTTATTTAAGCTTATCATTTCATGTGAAAGCTTTATTTCATATTATTTTTACCAACATGGTGTAATTAATATCTTTTATTTATGAATTAAATTTCTTTATCAGTAATATTAATTAAATTTCTTTTATTTATATTAAGTACTATTTCCAAAAAGAAAAAGGATTTAATTAAGGATTTCTCTTTATTTTAATTTCCCTTTAATATTAAAAGGGCATTTAAGCCATTATTTAAACAATTAAATTACCAAAAATTAAATGAGTGTTTCTTAAGCCTAACAGTACCTATTCTGGTCCATTGGGCCCACATGTAAGTATTGGATGCTAGAAAATTAAATATTATTGAAATTAACAAAGGTTATCTAGTGATTCAACTTAAATGCAAATAAAAATAAATAAGCATCAAAATTACCCAAACTTTCTGGTGGATGCTCTCTGGTCCTAAACAAGTCTAAAAAGCTAGCATGTTTACATGGAACCTCTACTGAATTTGGTTTATTAAATTACAAAGGAAAACATGCATTAAACAAGAATAATTATTTCTGTTACTCCTAAATTCATGATTAATTCACAAGAGGTGCCTTTCGGCATCTCAAGGCAGTGTGCACAAGTTGGGCTCAAGAACATGAATAAAATTAACATGAAAAATCATCTATGTAGCTCTACCAAAGATGGAAAAACATTTTTATAAAAAGATCCACATGATAACTTTGTGCAATTTTTGGCACAGCATCTAGTCTTATCCTAACACACAACATATCCAAAGCTTAGCTACAGAGAAGCTATACATTTCAAGTTATAACAGATTCAAGCATAACACATTTGAAATTTCCTGCCAAAACTACTTTGAATCTAGTCACAAGTGTACCACACATGGGTGGGGTTTGACATCCTGAGTCCTACAAAATTTGTTTGAGAATTTTTGGAATTTTCTGTGAATTTCTAGGGATTTTCTAAGACTGTGGACTGATCTGCAAATAAACTAAGTTACGGATCCTTGCAAATATGCCCCTGGATTCACATCTATACCCTCGACGGCGGCGGGAGGGCTCGCCGGCGGCGATGTGGGGCCCGACCACGACAACAAGCGGCACCATGATGAAATTGAGCTCACCACGGTCCTATTGGTGGTGGTGGCGAGGGTGGAACTTGCTCCGGCGACGGCGCACGGCGGCGACCGGCGGCGGCGCTCGGGGCGGCTCGGTGTACTGCGGCGTGGAGGCCAAATTGGCGCAAACAAGCGCACTTGCGAGCTGGCCTGGGTGCTAAGGGATCTAGCGGCGTGCTTGGACGGCGGTGAGCGCGAGCCGGGGAGAGCTAGCACCGGCGGCGGCGGCGATGGCGCGGGCGGCTCGGTGCGCGCGCGCGAGGAGAGCACGGGGGCCTTTATACCCGGCTCGGGCGGCCCGTGGGTGACGCGCGGGTGACGGCGGGAGATGCGGCCGTGCTACGGCGCGTCGGGACGCGCGCGTACGGCGGCGACGCCGGCCGACGGACCGCCGGTCCGTGGCGCGCGCGCGTACGCGCGGCGCGGACGCCAAGGCGCCTCGGGACGGCGAGCGCATCGGCACACGCGTGCATCGGGACGCGGCGTGGCGCGGACGTCGAGGCCTCGGGCGGCGTGGGCACGGCCGCCGGGGCAAGGCCGGTGGTGGTCGTCGACGACGGCGCACGGGGCGCGCACAACGTCGCGCGTCGCGCGCTCTGGCTCTAGCCGTGTTGCTGGTGCAAGCTTTGACTCGATTTTTCTCAAAATTTTTCAACAGAACTGGACCAAGTGATGAATACCAAAGTTGTAGATCTAGGTACCAGCTACAACTTTTACAAAGGTTGTACAGGGTTTTGTTGCCTAGATTTGAATCTGTGGAAGTGCCAACTTTGAATGTCAGCAGGATTCTGCCAACAGTAGAATCTGTCTTGCAAGGGATTTTTTTACAATTTTCCCCTCCAAATCAGTAATGCCACTCTACATGAAAGTTGTGTCCCTCAACAAGACCTACAACTTTCCCAAAGGTAGAATTTTAAGTGTTTAGGTGAATTTTGGGGAACGCGGCAAAAGTTCCGGCGAGAAACTGTGGACACTGGGTGGCAAGGGGGTTTTGACCCACCCTTTGACCAAGGGTTGGCCCCACAAGTGTTTTACTATTCACTAGGGGCACTTAGGGGTATGTTAGGGAGTTTTCATGGGTGAGGGCCCAGGTTGACCTAGGGTTGACCATTTGGCCGGCTAATCGTGTCGTTAGCGTTAATGACGGTAATTAAAAACCTAGGGCGTCACAAAACTGAAGCTAGGCGTAGCCCAAGAATCCGTAGCAAGAATGGGGGGTTCAAGCACAATAGCTGTCCCAGCAAGAACTGTTTGGCCTGTGCTGCCACACCTCCAAGCCTGACTCCCAATGTCCTCTCCAAACTTGGGAAGGATCTCTGCAAGATTTCTGAGGATAATCTCTCCCTGGACCACCTGTCCAGCAAAGGGAAAGGGAAGTCTGTTATAGGGGGGAAAAGGGGCTCCAAGGGGAACATGCCATCCAAGGCTGACAAAGGGAATGGTAGCTCCTCAAGCAACGGTGGTGGAGCTCCTGAAGATCAGGAGGCTAGCAAGAAAATAAAGAAGTGATGGCTTGGGGGATAAGGCTGTGTCCCATATCAGTCTACCTTGTGGAGCTACTTTTGTTGTCTTTTGCCAAAAGTGCAAATCTGTAATTCTCTCAGTTTACCTCACTGGTACTTTGAACCTTATGGTTTATCTAATGCTTGCTATAATGATGCTAATGGTCCTCCTCCTGGAGTTCCTCTCCTTTTGTTCTATTTGTGGGCTGTGCTTACATTGGTTTCCCCCTTTTATCATCCTCTTATTTAAATGAATTCAGCTACCAACAATAGGAATTGGGTTATTCTGTGTTGGAACATCAGAGGTCTTAATGATGACAGGAAGTGGGATGCTGTCAAAAGCAAAATCAATGAATCTGGTTGTGATGTTTTATGTCTGCAAGAGACCAAAAGGGAGGTCTGTGATACCCTCTTTGTCAAGAACTTCTGCCCCTCAAGAATGGATGACTTTGTTTTTCTCCCCTCTGCTGGAAATTCAGGAGGTAGCCTCATTGCCTGGAATAGCTCGAAGTTCGATGGTCAGTTGATTTTTCAAAACAACTTTGCTCAGTCAGTAGAATTCTCTTGCAATATGTCTGGTGAAAACTGGATACTTACCAACATCTATGCCCCCTGCACTCCTGAGGGTAAAATCAGCTTTCTAGGCTGGTTTAAAAATATTAATATGCCCGCTGATACTAAATGGCTCATTGTTGGGGATTTTAATCTCATGAGGTCGCCTGACAACAGAAATAAACCTGGGGGCAATTTGCAGGAAATGTTTGCGTTTAATGAAGCAATTAGCAAACTCAGATTAGTTGAGCTCCCCCTGAAAGACTGTAAGTTTACTTGGACTAATAAATAGCATAGCCCCCTTCTGGAGAGACTTGATTGGTTTTTCACCTCAAATGCTTGGACCACTGCAATGCCTAACACAACTGTGTCTGCTCTCTCAAGAGATACTTCTGACCACACCCCATGTGTGATCTCTGCCTCTACTAAGGTCCCCAGGCCCCAAATTTTCAGATTTGAAAATTACTGGTTGGAGCATGACCAATTTATGACCATTTTGCAAAACTCTTGGTCTGAAGGCATGATTTCTATGGACTGTGCTAAATCAATTAGTGCTAAATTTAAAAATCTAAGGAAGGCCCTTAAAACTTGAAAGATTGGTCTCCCAAATCTAGCTGCTGTCATTTCAAAAACAAAAGAACTAGTGCAGTTCCTGGATGTCCAAGAGGAGACTAGGGACCTCACGGTGGAGGAATGGAATTTTAGGAGCATACTCAATGATCATCTCAGAAAACTACTTCATCAACAAAGGACTTACTGGAAACAAAGGGGTACTATTAATTGGGTCAAATTTGGAGATGAATGTACTGCTTTCTTCCATGCTAATGCCTCCATTAGGCACAGGAAAAATTTCATTTCCTCTCTAGTAAATTCAGTTGGGGAAGAGCTTATTTTACACGAGGACAAAGCTGGCTTACTCTGGCAGGCATACAAAGATAGGATGGGAGTTACAGAATACACGCACATGTACTTTGACCTTCCCTCCCTTCTAAGGGCTGATAATAACTTGGGGGACCTGGAGAGAACTTTCTCAAAGGAGGAGATTGATAAAATCATTTCTACTCTCCCAAACAATAAATCCCCTGGTCCTGATGGCTTTAATGGGAAATTTATAAAGAAATGTTGGCATATAATTGCACAAGACTTCTATAAGCTTTGTGAGGGCTTCTTTGAAGGGAATATTTGTTTGAGTAGCATCAACTCCTCCTATATAACTCTTGTGCCCAAATCTGACTCCCCCTCAGGTGTAAATGATTTCAGGCCAATATCTCTCCTGAATTCCTCCCTGAAGCTTATTACTAAGCTTCTTGCTGATAGGCTTCAAAAGGTGATCTCGAGGTTAATCCACAAGAATCAATATGACTTCATCAAATCAAGGTCCATTCATGACTGTTTAGCTTGGAACTTTGAGTATCTGCACATCTGCAAAAAGTCCAAAAGGGAGTTAGTCATCTTAAAACTGGACTTTGAAAAAGCCTTTGACAAAATTGAGCATCAAGCGGTTCTTGAAATCCTAAAGCACAAGGGCTTTGGGGAGCGGTGGTTAGGATGGATTAAGAGTCTGTTAAGCTCAGGAACCTCTTCTGTCCTTTTGAATGGGGTTCCAGGGAAAGTCTTCCATTGCCGGAGGGGTTTAAGGCAAGGGGACCCTCTTTCTCCCCTCCTCTTCGTTTTGGCTGCTGATCTCCTACAATCTTTGGTTAATGACCTAAAAAGGCAAGGTGTCCTTCATTTGCCAATTACTCTGGGAGCTGGAGAGGATTTTCCCATATTGCAATATGCTGATGACACCATATTAATCATGGAAGCCTGCCCTATTCAGCTGTTGGCCCTGAAAAATCTCCTCCACTCTTTTGCTGCCTCTACTGGTCTGAAGGTGAACTACCATAAGTCTGTCTTGGTCCCTCTAAATCTTAGTGAAGAAAAGTTAGACCAGCTTAGCACAGCTTTCCAATGCCAGAAGGGATCCCTTCCTTTCACCTATCTGGGCCTACCCCTTGGGTAACAAAACCTAACATTGAGCATTTCCTCCCACTAGTGCAGAGAGTGGAAAAAAGGTTATCTTGCACATCCTCCTTCCTTTCCCGGGGTGGAAAGCTTGAGATGGTAAACTCAGTTTTCTCTTCGTCTGCAATTTTTTACACCGGTTCTCTTAAACTTCACAAGGGAGTCATTAAGCAGCTGGACAAATACCGAAAACACTGCCTTTGGCGTGGTTCTGATTGGAACTCTAAAAAGCCTCCAAAAGCTGCTTGGTCCATGGTTTGCCTCCCTAAGAAACAAGGTGGGCTTGGTGTGGTTGATCTCAATACTCACAATGAAGCGATGTTGCTCAAGTTTCTGCATAAATTTTACTCCAAGGCTGACATCCCTTGGGTAAGGCTGGTTTGGGACAATTATTATGGCAATAGGAAGTTGCCTGGTCAGACCAAGAAGGGGTCCTTTTGGTGGCGGGACATTGTCAAACTCTTGGAAAAGTATAAGAATTTAGCTTCAGTGCTAGTTGCTACTGGTGATACTGTTCTTTTGTGGTCAGATAAGTGGAATGGGAACACCCCTGCTCAATTATTTCCTGAACTGTTCTCCTTTGCTAAGAACCCTGCCATAACTTTCCAAGATGCAGTCAACAAGCCCCTTTTCCTCAACAATTTTCATTTACCCCTATCTGCTCAGGCTCATGATCAGCTGCAACAGCTCTCTATCTTGGTTAGCAACAGGCCGGCTGTGGGGAACTTGGATCTCTGGTCATACTCTTGGGGCAACGCTAAATTCTCTACAGCCAAAGCATATAAGTCTCTGGTTGGATCCAGGCCTACCCATCCGGCCCTCTTATGGATTTGGCGCTCAAAGTGTCAAATGAAACACAAGGTGTTCTTTTGGCTTCTGCTTAAGGACAAGCTAAGCACACGGGATTTGCTACAAAGGCAATCTGTGGAACTCGATTACTACACTTGTGATCTCTGCATCACAAGGAAAACTGAAACCGTGGCACACCTTTTCTTCAGGTGCAGCTTTGCTAAGGCGTGTTGGAGTTCAATTGGCGCCTCGGTAGTAACCTCAAGGCCAGTGTTTCAAATTCTGAAGCTGCTTAAGGATAAGCTCGCAGTCCCCTTCTCCATGGAGATCATAATCTTGATGACTTGGGCAATCTGGACGACTAGAAATGCTTGGATATTCAACAATATGGACCCCCTTCCTCAGGACTGCAAAAGGAAGTTCTTGTCTGAATTTTCCTTGCTGCTGCATAGAGTGAAACCGGAATTGGTCAACCCCATGGAAGTTTGGTTGAATGTAGTTTAGGCTCACATTAGCTTGGTTTTGTGTTTCTTTTGTCTTTCTTTCTTGTACTTCCGAACTCTTCACTTTTAGTTTAATGCATTCCCAGTAGGGGGCTCGCCCCCTCCTGTTTTCCTTCAAAAAAAAATTAACTCTCACATCAACACACCCCAAGAAAAGGGGAATCAGACGGGAGAGAGGTTGGGTACAGAATAACTATTCTATGGCCGGCTGCAGACTAATAGTTCTCTCTCTATATATATAACATACTCCGTGGCTAGCCACAAAATACCTTAGTTTGTAGCCAGACCCAACCGATCGAACCCACTCAGACCCAACGTGTCGTGCCCATTTGCTCTAGTAATAATGACAGTAGTTAAGCTGATTTAGTGAGCTATTTAGTCTCAATAGAGAGTTTCACCTCCCGATTTCCAAGATGTGAAACTTTGATATGAAATATGCGTCTCTCTCAATGCACAGTTTCATTGCACAGTTTCATATGCTCACGGGTCCCACAACCTCTCTCTCATTACATGATTTATTGCATAGTTCCATGGTGAAACACAATATTTTTGCCTCAATGGGGATTTCACCCCGTTTCCAATGCATCAAATGCATGTGAAACAGTGCCCAAAGGTTTCACCATGGTGAAACTTTTTCCTTCTCTCTTAAGAGTTTCATACAAAAAGTAGAATTTTGCTTATGTGACGCTGCATTTAATGTGCATGGAACACTACCGAAACTCCCATTGAAACTGAAACTACTAGTGCGATGTGACCTGACAGCTACTATACCGGGCTTCCGTAAAAAAAAGGCAGCACAGCTGTTACTGTAGCCGGTTCATGATTAGCGGCATTTACTACACATGCCTGGCCGGCCGGCCCTTGTAATTTTGCGCACACGTGCATACGAGAGTGCACGATAGTTAGAATAATCTATTATTTTTCTTTTATCTATGCACGGGTGAAAGTGAAAAGCCGTTCACTAGAATTCTACATGCGCCATGATATGGAGAATTACGGTAATTAGGCGTCAATTTACCGGAATGTGCCACTGAGATACTACAAAAGTAATTTAGCACTATGGAGTAACCAAGTTACTATGCCTAGATTAACTATATGTACACTATTGCACGGTAACTGGTTCCTCTTGCTCCAGCAGCTTGAGTTCTCGTAACACTTGCATTTGGAAATTACGTGATTTACTGTTTTCGAAATTAATATAACCCAATCTAGATATTTACCAGACTTTGGGAAATTATTTACTATAATATATGCCACGGATGCCCGATTAAAAATAAATTCACATAGTACACATGCAAGCACGCGTACCCAAACCTTGCTTGCTCACAAAACCGTGACACAAAATTCCGGAAACAAACGTCAACTAGTCAACCTGAAATAACTACGGGACTCTTGTAAATTTATTTAGCATAATCACTGTAGTTACTACATGTTCAACAGCCCACGCATGCAACAACGCGCCTAGGAGCATGGCTCGGTGGATGTATGGTCAGACGCCATATATATTAACAATTACTGAACTAAGTACCGGGATTACTGAACCATGCTCACCGGTCAGTAATCTCGCGATTTGGTTCAGTAATTTTTTACGCAGTTTGGTCAGTAATTACTGTTGGGTGTAGAATAAGATTTTACACCTAGAGTGTAGATTATCGATACCGTATATATATATATAATCTACACCTAGGTGTAGAATAAGATTCTACACCCAAACCAACTAGTATGCAACCGGACATCCAAACCGACCCGACCATCCCACCCGCCGCGCCCGTTCCCAGTAACCGACGCCCGACCCACGCATCCTCAATCCCCTGATTTCCACCCTTTTCCCCATCGCTTCTGGGTACCGGCGGTGGCGATCCGCGAGCGGAGGTGAATCCTCCTATGGGCGGCCTGCGGTGAGCGGCGGAGCTTCGCGGCCTATGACCTCGCAGGTTTCCTCGGCGGGGCGGCATCCACAGGAGCTCCATCTGGCGAACGGCGACCCCGCAGGCACCCTCGGCGGTGGCGTCCCCATGGACCCCTTCGGCGGCGGCGGCCATGTGAGCTCCCTCTGGCGGCCTGCAATCTCGTGGGATCCCTCGGTGGGGCAGCTTCCGCTAGAGTGCCATCCGGCGAACGGTGGCCCCGCAGGCACCCTCGAAGGGCGGCGGTCAGATGGCCTCCCTCCGGCGAGTGGCGAACCCGTTGGCTCCCTAGGCGGTGGCCACAATAGCTCCCTACGACAGCCTGCAGTTCTGTGGGCTCCCGCCGGTGGCCTGCAGTCCCTTGGGTTCCCTCCAAAGCATTTGCTTTCAAATAATCATTAATCGTGGGGGATAGCTCGAACTGCCGGCATGGATCGCTGGAACGGAATAACTTGTGTGTTCTGTTCTTGCTCCTCAGATCAGTCAGACTAGAGAAATGATATTCGCTCGTCTCATCCCAGATGGCCGCAAGGTGTCTGTGGAAATGCTTCTCAAGTCGATTGGTTGCTCCCAGCTTGTCAAGCAAATTGGACAAGGATGGCTGCATGTGACACATTTTCCAGGCGTCGTGCTCAAATTGGAGGATGCAGCCAAGGACCAACAAGACAGACCATGCAATGAGCAATGTCATGCCCAAATGCTCAACATCTGGGATAGGTTTTGCATTTTTGCAACCTGATGCAGCATCTGCAGGGCTTCCTAAGGGCGGGTTACAAGGGGAGATGCTAATTAGCGCGCGCCCGTTCAGAGCGATCGATTTCCGACTATGGCTCCTTTCCCATTTTAATATTTGCCCAAGCGCAGTGACATTTCTTTTTCACAAGGGGACTTATCTTTTCTCTTTCCGCGTCATCATATGCTGCAGCACGCCCGCAAGTATATATTTTCGTGTACATGCCTTCCCATAAAAAAATCAACGAGCCAGCATCTATGTTTATTTTAATTTCATTTCAAGATAAAAAATCATTAAAAACTCATACACACACATATTTTGCATATAAAATTTTTCATTTTGAATAATGATACTTTTACTTATAAATTCCATATATAACTTTTTTCTATGAACAATTTGCGCACATGATTTTTTTCCTACCATAATTTATGCGTATAATTTTTTCCTAACAACGAGTTATACGTATAACTTTTCTCTAACGATAAGTTATGTGCATAACTTTTGACAATTTATGTGCACAACTTTTTCCGTGAACACGAGTTATGCGCACAACTTTGTCCCTAACGACGAGTTATACGGATAACTTTTCCTTGACGACGAGTTATGAGGATAACTTTCTTTTAAGGATAATTATGTGCATAATGTTTTTCTAACAAGTTATGTTCATGACTTATACACTTATATATTATTTGCTTGGTATAAAAAAAACTCAACCAGCACAAAAAGTACAGAACTTATATACATAATATTTTGTCATAACTTTTGGGAGTATAATTTTAAAGAAAAGTATACACGTAGATTATACGTGCATATGCTAATTAGTTAGTTAAAAAAGAAAAAGAAAAGAAAAAACACATCAGCAAGCATGTGCGCAGCAACTGACGGGCTGCTGAGCAGCGTGCGTGGGCAACGCGAGTGGTGGGTCCCCTGCGGGCCGCGCGCATGTGCCTCGCGCGCTGGAAGCGAGCGAATGCTAAACTGATATTGCGGGTTACAAGTGTTGAGCTTTTCCCTTTCAATAATCATCAGTCATGTGTTGATATTTGTAATTTTAGAAACTCGATCATTCAGTAATCATGTAACCATTTCTTGTTTTGTATTTCAGTAATACTCCAAGCGTAACCTCTTTGAGATATTCTGAGATATTTGGTAGTCAGTAATTTTAGTAATCTTTGCTATTGGTAGTTTAGTGATTCACTTGATTCAGTAATGTTGTAACCATTCATTATTTGAGTCTCAGTAATCACTACAAGCATATCCTATCATTGACATATTCAGAATTTCAGTAATCAACCAATATCAGTAACTTAGTATCATGTATCAATATTGGTAATTTAATAATTCGTTGATTCAATAATTCTATAACCATTTCTATTGTTTGATGTTTCAGTAATCCACAGTAATCAACATCATGGTATACTCAGTAATATAACAATATATGCTCAGTAATGTATACTCAGTAATACTTGCTTTGTAATATATATTCAGTAATACATCAACATGTGTTCAGTAATATATACTCTGTAATACATCGACTTGTGTTCACTTAGTAACATATCAACATGTGTTCAATAATATATACTCAGTAATACATCAACATGTGTTTAGTAATATATCACCGACAATAATTCAAATACTTCACCACCCCATTAATTCAGTGATCACAAGCATATCTACAATGGGATGTGTGCTGGGCAATCATCACTTCTGGAGTACTCAACAAAGCCAAGGCACCACTCTAGTACTTTCACAGTTCATCTTGTTCAGTAATTGAACTCCTTCATGCAATACTAAATCTCATTTTGAGGTTTTGGTAATTCCTTTTCTGCAGCAAATGATAAAGAAAAAGAGCCACCAGTCAAATAACATCACTGGAATACTGTGCAAGTACACGCACGTTATCATTGAACAAGTGGGGTAATATATCTTAGGTAATTTTTGGGAAGGCAAAACAAAATGAGCCACAAGGTTGTGCATCATCACCGAACAAGGCAGACCACACACATGACACAACGCCGATGAATTTTACCAAGCACCACTCTAATTCGCTAATAATAGAGTTCAGTAATTTCTGTCATTTTTTCTTAGCACAGTTTATGAGCTCATCAATCCATCTTATGCACATCGATAGTATCAGTAATTATTTGAGTTTGAGTAAGTGCTACAAGTATATCCTATCTTTGACATATTCAGAATTTCAGTAATCAACCTATATCAGTAATTAATAATCATATATCAATGTTGGTAATTCAATCATTCAGTAATGTTGTAGCAATTCAATATTTGAGTTTCAGTAATCGCTACAAAGCATATCTTGATCTCCTATCTTTGACATATTCAGAATTTTAGTAATCAACCAATATCAGTCCTTAATAATCATTGATTCAGTAATCCATAGTATTTTGAGTAACCAACATGAGTCAGATGGAAGTTTCACATGCCACAATGATCTGTGGATTTATAACAATGGGATTTGAGGCACACTACTAATAAGATGGAGAGGAATACTGTCGAACATAGAACTAGCTGATGAACCATGCAAAGGAAACACACAGACAATTGTATAAGGATTTTCACAAAATCACCTACCTGGAAGATAGCTCAATTGAAATAGATTTTTCTATAGATGGGGCGGATGGAGCTGCTGCATAATCTCGCACCTCGATGCTCCACCACAGAATTTGGTTAACCTCTGTCCCATGCTCCACAGTACTGCAGATCCACTGCAAAAAAAAAGAAGCGCAGTTACGAATCGATATGGTGGGCTTGGAGCTCCAGGCCTCCAGCTCGATGCTCAACTCCTGCTACAAGCAGTGCGTGCATGCCTGCGCGACGCTCATGCTGCCCACTACACCCGCCGGCCTGCCCCTCCCAACACCGCCACTGCAGCTCGCCGCTACTGCTCTCGCATCCTGGTTCGTGCGTGCGTAGCCACATGCCTCTCTCTACCCCAGGTAGCGCTCGCGCAGGGGATGGAAGGCATCGAGGAGGGGGCCGACCGGAGAGGAAGACGGGGGACTCGATTTGGATTGAATCGGGGTGCGCACGGTAATGGAAAGTTGGGGATTGAGCACTCGGTCTGGAAGGCCGGAGGAGGAAGCAACTGCCGGAGGAAGGCCACCGGTGGAGGGAGGGCACCCGCCGGAGACGTCTCGCGCTCGCGCCTTGTAAAACCCCGGACTTTCATAGAAAACCCGAATCCCTGTACCATCGCGACAGTCCCTGAATCAGTGGCTATCGCGTACAGAACGTCTCACAGAATGATACACAAAGTCATACATCGCATCACATAAAGTTAATAGTACATTAATTTATTACATGTCCATTATGGAGTACATCATTACAAGCCTCTTGGCTGAATCAGAGTGAAAATTCTACGCAATGGTAGCTATCTTCTCAGAAGGGTCTCCAGCTTTATTCTTCCCGCCACGGGCAACTCGAGCGAAGCGACGTATCCCTCGGTCCGTACCATCCGTCGGCGTTGCGGTCGAAGTCGGACTCGTACCCTGCACACCCAAAGTCTATCCCCAAGGAGCGGGATAGGTCCACGTCACCAACCGTATGCAGCTTTAAGTGGCCTAACATCTAAAGGGAAAAGAGAGTAGACAAGGAATCGGCTGTGGTTTCCTAAGCAGCAGCAGCAGAGTATAAACAAGGTATCTCCATCAATATCCCAAAACCCAAGTCTCTCAACACATCCCGGATCCAACTGGTCACCCAGAAGACCCGTCCCAACTCCTACTCCTGTCTAGGGGCGATGCGAGAACTTCCTCTCCTCGCACCTCAATGATTACAACCGGGATAACGAGGTAGATGGAGCCTCTCTCCTCTAGCCGGCTATAACCACGGCTCACCACACACTCTCATCTATAAGGGGGGAGGTAGAAATCCCAAAACATGAGGAACGAACATGTCTTCTAGGCAGTGTCCATAACCGAGGACGCGGCTATAGCTATAGATCGAACAACTCTGCAGAGCGTGTACACCTGTACCCATCCCGGAATGGTACCCGGCCGGTGTACGGCCGACCGAGCCCATCCTACCGGCGAACTCTCGGTAGTTACGTACCCACCCTGCATCCGGCCCTCAAAGCGGTCCTCTCCGCAGGTGAAGACGACACCGAATCGTGAAATGCTCCCGTGTGGCCACACGGGAGACGCTCTGAGAGGGTGGTCTCACCTCCACCGCTCCCCCACAGATACCCTCTATCCTTCCTAGGCAGGTATGGTTCCGCACTTGCCGAGCTCAACTCGGCCCTATCCCCACTCTCGGCGGGGTGGTGTGTACGATGTCCTATAAACAAGTTGATCCACTCGATTTCAGACCGGGGCGAGCTCATGTCCTCCAAGCGCACGAAAACCCCAACACCTAGGCTCCGAAAACCGTAACAGGAGGGGGATGCACTGAGGAGTGCACCCCTATCCCCGATCCCAGATCGGTTGTTTCGAGCTCACCCCCGCCAAAGTACCCAAAACGCCTTCTCCTGCCGATTTTTACCCCACACACGCCAAGAACCACTACTCCCATCCCAACACATGCATCGCGAAGCTCGGCGCACATACACGCCCATATAAACATATATAGTAGTAGTAGGACAATCAAGGACAGGGAAAATAAAGAGGCAGTGCAAGGTTCATCACATGCATACATATAAATTAAAGCGCTAGCAATACTACTCAGCAATGCCTAATGGGTAGTTCAGAATCGGTCGGGCGTGAACCTGGGGTCGGGTAGTCCTCCGCGGCGAAGTCGTCGGCGTAGTCGTACTCCTGACTCAGCTCTCCGGCTCCTCCTGCTCCTAGTAGCGCGAAAAAGAAAATAAACAGCGGTCCTATGGCAACTTAAATCCAAATAAGAGCAAATAAGATCCAAAATGGGAACAAACACTATCCCAACCCGTAGTTCGAGATTTTAGAAATTTTCTGGAAAAGGTTTCGTAATTTTTGGAGATAAAATGGATTTTCTAGGATTTTTAGAAGGAAAAAGGGTTTTTCTGGAATTTTTAAGTAAAAGAAAACACCCCCCCCGACCGGCCGCACGGGATCCCCGGATCCCGAGCCGCGGCCGGGGTTCCCGTGGCCCGCGGTGCGGCTCGGCCGCCCCTGCGGCCGGCCCGCGGCCGATCCGGCGGCCGCCGTGCGGCGGGCCGCGGTGTGGCCCTCTCGTGCGGCCCGGATGCCGAGTGGCGGGCCGCACCCGATCCCGGGGATCTCTCTCGCGGCCACGTGCGCGTGTGGGCGCTCGTGTGCGGGGGTCCTAGGGGTTATCCCCCCCGCGTGCGTGGTGTGCTCGACGAAATGCCCGAGACGGCGGCGGCGCGGCAGCGGCTTGCCGGCGGTGAGGTGCGCTCGGCTGGGCCCACATGCGACCGTAGTGAGGGTGAGGCGCAGCAGGGCTTGGTCTACCCCTTACCCGTGCGCGGTCTTGGCCAAGGATGAGCAGCGACGTGGCGAGACAGGGAGCGGCGGCGACGGCGTGGGCGGCGGCGCGGCGAGGGTCGCCGGCGACGACGCCAAATCGTAGTCCGAGTGCCCAAATTTGGTCGTGACGGAACCTACGGGCGCGGGCCTCGCGTTAGGCGGGGTTTTCCCCCCTTGGGTTGCTCGGAACGGCCCTTGCCCTCCGCGGCGAGCTCGGGCCGGCGGCGGCGCACGGTGCAAGCACGGCTCCCGGCCGGGGTGGCTCCCGCGCGCGTGCGCACGGTGGCCGCACGTCGAGGCGGTCGAGGTGCCGGGCTCGTGTGGGTGGAACGTGTTCGTGCGCGTGTAGAACGGGACCGAGCGGGCCGGCGGCGCGGCGCTGCGGAGCTCGACGGCGGCGCGACGCGCGTCGGCTACGCGAGGACGGTGCGGTACGGAAAGAAAAGGAAACGGCGGCGAGAGCGCGCGCTTGCGGCGACGGCGGCGGTGGCACCCGCACAAACAAGCCTCCCGGCCCCGGCACGATGGCCGGCATCACCGGCGGCGGCGGCGCGGTAGCAGGGTCGGCATGGCGTGCGCAAGGGGCCGCGGCTCGAAGGCCGGGTCAACCACAGAGGGCGAGGGGGTTTGCCTCACCTTGGTGGCCACGGGCCGACGTGCAGGCGGCGGTGAAGAATGGTGGTGCAGAGACGAGGATGGAGGCGGCGCTGGTAGAGGTGGCGGCGCGGTACGGCGGCGCGGGGCAGAGGAAGCAGGGGCGTCGCGGTCCTTGGCTTCGCGGCGTCCTCGGGCTCCCTCGAGTGGGCCTCCGGCTCCGCGCGGTCGACGGCGGCGCGGCGGCGGCCTCCGGTCTCCTCCTCTCCTCCTCCTCCTCCTTCTCCTCCGGCGGGCGCGAGGCGGTGTGGAGCGGGTGAACTCCCCCGCGGCGGCTAGGGTTGCGGCTACTCCGTGGCGCGGCGGCGGCCCTCTTATAGCGCATGGCGGGACGCGGGACGCGTGGACGGCGCGGATCGCTCCCGGCGGGCGCGGATGGCCGGCGGGCGAGCGGGGCGGCGCCGATGCTCGGCGACGTCGCAAAGTGAAAGGGGAAAGCAAAAGCGAGGGGGTGACGGGAGGAAGACGCGCCGACGCCGGGGGCGACGTCACCGGGCCCCGCCCGTCGGCGTCCCGGGGCGGTTGCGGTAGGTGGGAGGCGGGGCCGGCGGTAGGCTGGGCCGCGGTGGGCTGAGAGGGGAAAGGGACGAGGGTGGCGCGGCGTGCTGGCAATGAGAGAAGAGGGAGGCTCTGCAGACTTCGTGAATTTGGGCTCGCGGCCCAGAAGCAAAACTCCTCTCTCCTTTTCTATTCCCTTTCAAACTCCTCTCCTATTTAGATTCAAATTTGATTGCGTTTTCAAATTTGAACACTACCCAAATAAATTCCAAATAAAACCAAAAGAACTCCAAGTTTCTCACACTAACATTTTCTTATATTTCCTAGGGATTTCATTTAGTTCCAAAACAAATCTAGGAATTAAGGGAGAGGAAAGGAAGACATCCTTAAATAATTTGTTAATCACCCACACAATTCATCGAAAATTTTTAAGACCACAATTTTATTAATTAACATTCCTCCACAAATTTGAGGGATGTTACAGAACTCCCCCCTCACAAGAATCTCGTCCCCGAGATTAGGAAGTTACCTCCGTTTCGAAGAGATGAGGGTATTTCTCCCTCAATGCTGACTCCTTCTCCCACGTGGCTTCGCGCTCGGAGTGATTACTCCAGAGCACCTTGCAGAAGCGCGTGGTGGTGTTCCTGGTCGACTTCTCCGCCCAGTCCAGGATCCGAACCGGGTACTCCAAGTACTCCAGGGTTTCCTGGACGTCGAGCGCCTGAGCAGGCACTCTCTTCTCGACGACCACACACTTCCGAAGTTGGGAAACATGGAACACCGGGTGAACTCCCGCAAGCTCCGGAGGTAGCTCGAGTTTGTAAGCTACCCTCCCGACCTTGCTCACAATAGGGTAGGGCCCAACGTACCTAGGGGACAGCTTCCCCCTGATGTGGAACCTCTTCGTGCCTCGGAGGGGTGACACCTTCAGGTAGACGTGATCCCCTACCTCGAACGAGACGTCCTTCCGTTTTGCGTCGGCATAGCTCTTCTCGCTCGCTCCGAGCTATCTTCGGGTTCTCTCGTACCTTGGCGACATTTTCCTCGGCCTCAACAATGGTGGCGGGACCGAAAAAGGTTCGCTCCCCCACCTCGGACCACATCAACGGTGTCCGACACTTTCGCCATACGGGGCTTCGAACGGAGCCATCTTCAAGCCGGCTCGGTAGCCGTTGTTGTATGAGAACTCGGCATATGACGGGCTCTTTTCCCGATCGATCCATAGGTCAACACACAAGCTCTCGGCAAGTCTTCTAGTACCCGATTGACCCTCTCCGTCCGACCGTCCGTCTGGGGGTGGAACGCTGTGCTGTAGTTCAGCTGGGTGCCCATAGAAGCGTGTAAGCTCTTCCAGAATTGAGCAGTGAACTGGGGCCCTCTGTCTGACACAATGCTCCTCGGAGCTCCATGAAGCTTCAGGATGTTGTCCACATACAGTTCTGCAAGTCGGCTCACGCTGTAGTTCGTCTTCACTGGCAAGAAATGTGCGACCTTGGTCAATCGATCGACTATCACCCAAATGGAGTCATTTCCTTTTTGCGTGCGTGGCAACCCCACAATGAAGTCCATACTGATATCATCCCACTTCCA
Source organism: Cenchrus americanus (assembly GCA_947561735.1). Classification (NCBI taxonomy): domain Eukaryota; kingdom Viridiplantae; phylum Streptophyta; class Magnoliopsida; order Poales; family Poaceae; genus Cenchrus; species Cenchrus americanus. The sequence continues at coordinate 200,639,221 of OX387242.1, forward strand.
CGTGGGTATCTCGAGCGGTTGTAGCAGCCCGACGGGCCTCTGGTGTTCGGCCTTCACTCGCTGGCACGTGTCGCATCGAGCGACGTATTCGGCAATGTTCTCCCTCATCTTTTCCCACCAAAACCGTACCTTCAGGTCTTTGTACATCTTGGTACAACCAGGGTGGATCGAGTACCGAGAGTCGTGGGCCTCTTTAAGGATCGAGTCCCGAATCTCCTTGTTCTGAGGCACGCAGATGCGGTCCTTCAGCCACAGTGTACCCTGTTCGTCGAGACGATAGTCAGCTGCTTTGCCATTCTCCATCAGGCGTTTTACCTCTTGGATCTCTGGACACTCCTTCTGAGCTTGGCGGATCTGGTCTTCGAGTGTGTATTTTACCCGCAACTGGTTCAACTGCCCCTCCTCCACAATCTCTAAGCTCAGCTTTTCCAGCTCTTCATGCAAGGCTGGCTGTTCCTCTCGCACCATCAGGTTGTTGCAGTAGTGCTTGCGGCTCAGAGCGTCGGCCACGACGTTTGCCTTACCAGGGTGGTAGTGAATGCTCAGGTCGTAGTCCTTAATCAGCTCTAGCCATCTCCTTTGCCTCAGATTCAACTCCGACTGGGTGAAGATATACTTCAGACTCTTGTGATCCGTGTAGATGTCGCACTTGTTCCCCATCAGATAGTGCCTCCATATCTTCAACGCATGAATGACAGCGGCTAGCTCGAGGTCGTGTGTCGGGTAGTTCTCCTCATGCTTCCTTAACTGTCGTGAAGCGTATGCCACTACCTTGCCTCCTTGCATCAACACGCAGCCAAGTCCTTGCCTCGACGCGTCACAGTACACCACGAAATCCTTGCTCGCGTCGGGCAGGGTCAGGACCGGGGTAGTGGTGAGACGAGTTTTGAGCTCCTGGAAACTGGCTTCACACTTGTCCGACCACACATACGGCGTGTTGCTCTTCAACAGCTCTGTCATGGGCTTGGCGATCTTGGAGAAGTTCTCGATAAACCGGCGGTAGTACCCGGCCAAACCGAGAAAACTGCGGATCTCTGTCACGGACTTCGGTGACTGCCACTTCGATACGGCCTCAATCTTGCTCGGGTCTACAGCAACTCCTTTAGCTGACAACACATGACCCGTAAAGGGACCTTCCTCATCCAGAACTCACACTTGCTGAACTTGGCGTATAACTGATGCTGTCTGAGCTTCCCCAGTACGATCCTCAGGTGCTCCTCGTGCTCTTCTGCTGTCTGGGAGTAGACCAGTATATCGTCAATGAAGACGACGACACACTTGTCTAACTCATCCATGAAGACCTTGTTCATCATGTTCATGAAGTATGCCGGGGCATTGGTCAGGCCAAACGACACGACTGTGTACTCATACTGCCCATATCTGGTCACGAAAGCCGTTTTGTGGATGTCCTCCGGGCGGATCTTCATCTGGTGATAACCCGACCGAGATCGATCTTGTCGAAGTACTTGGCTTGCCTCGGTCGATCCATCAAATCGTCAATCTGGGCGGCGGGTACTTGTTCTTGATGGTCACCGCGTTCGGGCGCGGTAGTCGACGCACGTACGTTGCGTCCCATCCTTCTTTGGTACGAATAGTGCCGGTGAACCCCGGGGTGAGGCACTCGGCCGAATGAACCCTTTCTCGAGTAGCGAGTCCGGCTCTGCCTTCAGCAGTTTCAACTCAACCTCCGCCATACGGTACGGACTCTGGGCTATCGGCGCCGTTCCCGGCACCAGGTTAATCACGAACTCCACATCACGATCAGGAGGCAACCCGGCAACTCCTCTGGAAACACATCCTCGTACTCACATACTACCGGCACGTCCGATATGGCCTTCGTGTGAAGGCTGTATACGGCCGGTATGTCTCGAGACTTCATTGGCTCGAAGGTCACCCTTGTCCCGTCAGGGTGCAGTAGTGTCACCAGCCTCGGTGAAGTGGAGATGACACCCTTGTGAGCAGTGATCCAATCCATCCCCAGTATCACGTCGATACCATGGGAAGGCAGCACGGTGAGATCCCCATAGAATGTGTGACCTTGGATGACCACTTCCACTCCTTTGCACAGCAGGGTGCATCGGATATCCCCGAGCGGAGAGCTCGTGATGATGGGCATCGTTCGGGTGGTTGTAGGGAGGGAAAGTTTACTCACGAACCGAGAGGTGATATAAGACCCGGTTGCGCCGGTGTCAAAGAGAACCGAGCGAAGTACCACAAACCAAAAACTTACCGATCACGACGTCGGGGGCATCGGCAGCCTCCTCCTCAGTGAGGTGGTTCAGCCTCCCACGGCCGGCGGCCGGGGGCGGTGCAGCCTGAGGAGGTCGGCTTCCTGGAGCAGGTGCCCTCGCGGGAGTAGCAGCAGCCTTCTTGTCGGGGCACTCGAAGGACTTGTGGCCCGGCTTGCCACACGCGAAGCAGGTGACGGTGAAACCTCCGGCGGCAGGCCGCGCGGTGCTCGGTGGAGCACGGGTGTAGCCTCCAGTCTGCTGGGGGTAGCCGGGGTTCCTCCCTCCGGGGAACGGGCTACGTCCACTACCTCCGAAGCCACGCCCAGGCTGGTTGTGCCCCGGGCGGTAGCTCCCCCTCAGCATGTTGCTCTGTCCGCTTCTCGGCTTCTGGAAGGATCGGTCAGGCTGATCCCGATCTCCCATCCTCTTCTTGCCCCTCATGCGTTCCTCGTGGCCCCTCCTCTCGTCCTCGACCGCGATGGCGCGGTTGACGAGATGGCGCAGGGACTTGTGCTCACTTGCCTTCAGCGCCTGGCGAAGGCCGTGGTGGAGGCCTCGCAGGAACCAGAACTGCTTCTTCTAGTCGGTGTTGGTGTCGTCGGGGGCGTACCGCATCATCTTCATGAAGTGACGCTCGTACTCCTCGACCCTCATCGCACCCTGAGTCATGGTGCGGAACTCCTGCGCCTTCTGGACCAGCAGCTCGTCGGGGAGGTACTGCTCGCGGAACGCCTCGCAGAACTCCAGCCAGGTGATGAAAGCTGGGTTCGGGTGGGGGCAGTGTAGTTGTCCCACCATGCCTTGGCAGGACCCTCCAGCTGGTGCGCGGCGATAGTGACGCACTCCTCGTCGGAGCAGACGGTGAGGTCGAGCTTGGTCTCGATCACCCTCAGCCAGTCGTCGGCCTCGAGTGGGTCATCCGAGTAGCTGAAGGTGGGGGCCTTCAGGCGGATGAACCTCTCGATCTTCCGCGTGAGGTCCTCGTCCTGCGGAGTGACGCGGTTCCCACCGTTGCCACGGCGCTCCATGGCCTCCGCCATCCTCTGCATCAGCTGAGTCTGGAGCACCATCACTTCCACCAAGTTAGGTGGGGGTGGTGGTGGCTGTTCCGGCTCAGGCTGGCCTTGCGCGGCTGCTCCTTGCCCAACCTCGGCCTCAGGGTTCTCGGGCAGAGGTGGTGGTGCTCCATCACCTCGGGCCCTAGGCCCCAAAGCTCCTCCACGCAGGGGTGGACGGCCACGGCCACGGCCGCGTCCACGCCCCAGCTGGGCTTCTTCCTCAGCAGCTGCCTCCTCGAGGCGAGCTATCAGCCGGTTGGAGCGGCGGATCGACATCCTTCTGAAAACATAAGGGAAAAGAAAGGAGTTTACGCACGTCACTCACCAACTCACACGTGAGTCTTAAGCATTCAAGAAAATAGTTCTAATTATAACCTACACTCAAGTAGAAGAAGCATTAAGACGCAAATAACATCATTAAGATCCAAGCACACAGCAAACATGATTATTACACTTGTCCCCTGAGGCTGACTCAGACCTTGGGGTAGCAGCAACAAGTCAACGATCTAATACATCGGTACAATCTCAAAAGGGTAGTGTCTACATGGTGTGGCATGACTCTCTTCATGCACCGGAACATGCTCGCGGCTGCATGGAACAACTCATGGAATCTACTAGCTTAGAACACTACTCTAGGTCATGCCTCCTGCTCAGCTCTCTACTCCGTGCGTGCCCGCTGGTACGTGACGGGGTAGCGGTCCTCGGTGGGGTAGTCCGGCGGAAAGATCCGGGACACCAAGGCGTGAGCCTCTCGAACCTCCTCGGTCTCGACGGGGGTCGGCAGACGGGCCATCGGGCACAGGTGGAGCTTGAGGCGTGACTGGTGCAGCTCGAAGGTCTCAGTGCGAATCTCACGCTGGGACTCGGGGGGCAGCTCTCCGTTGAGCTCGAAGAGCTCGTCCACGCGGAGTGAGTCGGCGTCCTCCCAAGTCCTCCTCAGTCTCTCGGCCTTGTCCCTCAGGTAGAAGGCCGTGCGCGTGAGCCACGCGATGTTGGCGACGTTGTCCGCTCGGCTCTTCTCCAGCTTCTCCACCTTGAGCCACTCACACCCGAGCAGGTGAGCGCGCACCGTGAGTAGGTCGTCCTTGCGCTCGAGCTTGTCCTTCAACCTGTTCTGACTCGCGGTCAGCCTGCGTAGGTCCTCCTTGGCGTGCAGCATCTCCTCCCTGGTGTCCACCCTCTCCCTCTCGGACTGCAGCAGGACAGTGGTCGCGCGGTCGAGGCTCAACTCGAGCTGGCGAACACGGTGGCGTAGAGCGGTGTTCTCCCTCTCCAGCTCGGCGCAGCGGGGCTGGTACTGGAGCACGTCGATGGTAGCGTCCCTGACCTGGCCGTAGAGGGTACGTGACTCGTCCTCCAGTCGGCGCGTGTACTTGTCGAGGTCGACCAAGTAGCTGGCGGTCTCCACCAGAGTCTCGTCGGTCTCGCGGAAGGGAGCAGCGTCGACGTCGTCTCCGGATCCCCTCGTACGAAGGAACTCCGTCCACGAGCGGTGCGAGGCGCCAGTAGTCCCGGGGCAGCAGCCGAAGAGTCCCGGTCTCGAAGGAGGCGCGGTACGTGCGAGTAGGCGGCCCGGGGCCCGGCGGCGGCGACGTCGAGCGCGGTCGCGACGGTGAGAGCAACGGCGGCGTAAGCGCACCTCTCCCTTAAACCCGGGAGACTCGGGTGAGGGAGCACGGCGACCGTGCGAGCACCATCCGCCCCGATCACGGCGGGGACGTACTCGGCGCGGTACGTGACGTAGGTCGGCGGGACTCCAAGCCTGAGAAGGGCAATCTCCATCCAGTGGCAGATCGCCCCTCACGTCTCGGGGGTGATCTCCGCGACCTGGTGCTCCATCTCCTGTGAAACGCAAGAAATTTTCTGTCAGCGCAGGTGAGTAAGAAATTTTCAAAGAGGGAACGAGTTTTATAATATAGCTCAAGGGTATAACTATAAAGATAGAGCGTATAGAGTCCTATTTCTATCGACCTTTCCTAGGGATACGTGCTACGGTCAAGCATGGCTCGGTACCACCTCGTAAAACCCCGGATTTTCATAGAAAACCCGAATCCCCGTACCATCGCGACCGGTCCCCGGATCGGTGGCTATCGCGTACGTAACGTCTCACGAATGATACACAAAGTCATACATCGCATCACATAAAGTTAATAGTACATTAATTTATTACATGTCCATTATGGAGTACATCATTACAAGCCTCTTGGCTGAATCGAGTGAAAATTCTATGCAACGGTAGCTATCTTCTCGTAAGGGTCTCCGGCTTTATTCTTCCCGCCACGGCAACTCGAGCGAAGCGACGTATCCCTCGCCGTACCATCCGTCGGCGTTGCGGTTGAAGTCGGACTCGTACCCTGCACACCCAAAGTCTATCCCCAAGGAGCGGGATAGGTCCACGTCACCAACCGTATGCAGCTTTAAGTGGCCTAATATCTAAAGGGAAAAGAGAGTAGACAAGGAATCGGCCGTGGTTTCCTAGCGACGAAGCAGCAGAGTATAACCAAGGTATCTCCATCAATATCCCAAAACCCAAGTCTCTCAACACATCCCGGATCCAACTGTCAACCGAGAAGACCCGTCCCAACTCCTACTCCTGTCTAGGGGCGATGCGAGAACTTCCTCTCCTCGCACCTCAATGATTACAACCGGATCAACGAGGTAGATGGAGCCTCTCTCCTCTAGCCGGCTATAACCACGGCTCACCACACACTCTCATCTATAAGGGGGGAGGTAGAAATCCCAAAACATGAGGAACGAACATGTCTTCTAGGCAGTGTCCATAACCGAGGACGCGGCTATAGCTATAGATCGAACAACTCTGCAGAGCGTGTACACCTGTACCCATCCCGGAATGGTACCCGGCCGGTGTACGGCCGACCGAGCCCATCCTACCGGCGAACTCTCGGTAGTTACGTACCCACCCCCGCATCCGGCCCTCAAAGCGGTCCTCTCCGCGAAGGAAGACAGCACGGGACCGTGAAATGCTCCCGTGTGGCCACACGGGAGACGCTCCGAGAGGGTGGTCTCACCTCCACCGCTCCCCCACGGATACCCTCTATCCTTTCTAGGCGGTATGGTTCCGCACTTGCCGAGCTCAACTCGGCCCTATCCCCACTCTCGGCGGGGTGGTGTGTACGATGTCCTATAAACAAGTTGATCCACTCGATTTCGGGCACGGGGCGAGCTCATGTGCTCCAAGCGCACGAAAACCCCAACACCTAGGCTCCGAAAACCGTAACAGGAGGGATGCACTGAGGAGTGCACCCCTATCCCCGATCCCAGATCGGTTGTTTCGAGCTCACCCCCGCCAAAGTACCCAAAACGCCTTCTCCTGCCGATTTTTACCCCACACACGCCAAGAACTACTACTCCCATCCCAACACATGCATCGCGAAGCTCGGCGCACATACACGCCCATATAAACATATATAGTAGTAGTAGGACAATCAAGGACAGGGAAAATAAAGAGGCAGTGCAAGGTTCATCACATGCATACATATAAATTAAAGCGCTAGCAATACTACTCAGCAATGCCTAATGGGTAGTTCGGGGATCGGTCGGGCGTGAACCTCGGGGTCGGGTAGTCCTCCGCGGCGAAGTCGTCGGCGTAGTCGTACTCCTGACTCAGCTCTCCGGCTCCTCCCCGCTCCTAGTAGCGCGAAAAAGAAAATAAACAACGGTCCTATGGCAACTTAAATCCAAATAAGAGCAAATAAGATCCAAAATGGGAACAAACACTATCCCAACCCGTAGTTCGAGATTTTAGAAATTTTCTGGAAAAGGTTTCGTAATTTTTGGAGATAAAATGGATTTTCTAGGATTTTTAGAAGGAAAAAGGGTTTTTCTGGAATTTTTAAGTAAAAGAAAACACCCCCCCGATCGGCCGCACGGGATCCCCGGATCCCAGCTGCGGCCAGGGTTCCCCGTGGCCCGCGGTGCGGCTCGGCCCGCTGCGGCCGCCCGCGGCCGATCCGGCGGCCGCCGGTGCGGCGGGGGCGCGGTGTGGCCCTCTCGCGCGGCCCGGATGCCGAGTGGCGGGCCGCACCCGATCCCGGGGGATCTCTCTCGCGGCCACGTGCGCGTGTGGGCGCTCGTGTGCGGGGTCCTAGGGGTTATCCCCCCCCCCGCGTGCGTGGTGTGCTCGACGAAATGCCCGAGACGGCGGCGGCGCGGCGGCGGCTTGCCGGCGGCGAGGTGCGCTCGGGCCGGGCCCACATGCGACCGTAGTGAGGGTGAGGCGCAAGCAGGGCTTGGTCTACCCCTTACCCATGCGCGGTCTTGGCCAAGGATGAGCAGCGACGTGGCGAGACAAAGGAGCGGCGGCGACGGCGTGGGCGGCGGCGCGGCGAGGGTCGCCGGCGACGGCGCCAAATCGTAGTCCGAAGTGCCCAAATTTGGTCGTGACGGAACCTACGGGCGCGAGCTCGCGTTAGCCGGGGTTTTCCCCCCCCTTGGGTTGCCCGGAACGGCCCTTGCCCTCCGCGGCGAGCTCGGGCCGGCGGCGGCGCACGGTGCAAGCACGGCTCCGGCCGGGGTGGCTGCGCGCGCGTGCGCACGGTGGCCGCACGTCGAGGCGGTCGAGGTGCCGAGCTCGTGTGGGTGGAACGTGTTCGTGCGCGTGTAGAACGGGACCGAGCAGGCCGGTGGCGCGGCGCTCCGGAGCTCGACGGCGGTGCGACGCGCGCGTCGCTACGCGAGGACGGTGCGGTACGGAAAGAAAAGGAAACGGCGGCGAGAGCGTGCGCTTGCGGCGACGGCGGCGGTGGCACCCGCACAAACAAGCCTCCCAGCCTGGCACGATGGCCGGCATCACCAGCGGCGGCGGCGCGGTAGCGGGGTCGGCATGGCGTGCGCAAGGGGCCGCGGCTCGAAGGCCGGGTCAACCACGGAGGGCGAGGGGGGTTTGCCTCACCTTGGTGGCCACGGGCCGACGTGCAGGCGGCGGTGAAGAATGGTGGTGCAGAGACGAGGATGGAGGCGGCGCTGGTAGAGGTGGCGGCGCGGTACGGCGGCGCGGGGCGCAGGAAGCGAGGGGCGTCGCGGTCCTTGGCTTCGCGGCGTCCTCGGGCTCCCCTCGAGTGGGCCTCCGGCTCCGCGCGGTCGACGGCGAGCGGGCGGCGGCCTCCGGATCTCCTCCTCTCCTCCTCCTCCTCCTCCTTCTCCGCCGGCGGGCGCAGGCGGTGTGGAGCGGGTGAACTCCCCCGCGCGGCGGCTAGGGTTGCGGCTACTCCGTGGCGCGGCGGCGGCCCTCTTATAGCGCATGGCGGGACGCGGGACGCGTGGACGGCGCGGATCGCTCCCGGCGGGCGCGGATGGCCGGCGGGCGAGCGGGGCGGCGCCGATGCTCGGCGACGTCGCAAAGTGAAAGGGGAAAGCAAAAGCGAGGGGGTGACGGGAGGAAGACGGCTGACGCCGGGGCGACGTCACCCGGGCCCCGCCTGTCGGCGTCCCGGGGCGGTTGCGGTAGGTGGGAGGCGGGCTGGCGGTAGCTGGGCCGCGGTGGGCTGAGAGGGGAAAGGGACGAGGGTGGCGCGGCGTGCTGGCAATGAGAGAAGAGGGAGGCTCGGGGGACTTCGTGAATTTGGGCTCGCGGCCCAGAAGCAAAACTCCTCTCTCCTTTTCTATTCCCTTTCAAACTCCTCTCCTATTTAGATTCAAATTTGATTGCGTTTTCAAATTTGAACACTACCCAAATAAATTCCAAATAAAACCAAAAGAACTCCAAGTTTCTCACACTAACATTTTCTTATATTTCCTAGGGATTTCATTTAGCTCCAAAACAAATCTAGGAATTAAGGGAGAGGAAAGGAAGACATCCTTAAATAATTTGTTAATCACCCACACAATTCATCGAAAATTTTTAAGACCACAATTTTATTAATTAACATTCCTCCACATATTTGAGGGATGTTACACGCCTCGCCGCACTCTGCGGGCCTCGCCGCTCATGCTCGCATGGACTTGCGGTGGGGGCATGCGGTTGGGAGGAAGGGAAGGCTCGGTTGGATCTGCGGGCACGAGCTGGTTGGGTGGAACCCGGTTGGTTGATGTTGGACCGGTGGGTGTAGAATTTATTAGCACTAACCGGTCCAACCCAACTAATCGGCTCCCGCACGCCCCGCGACCGTACCAGTCTTCCTCCCCATCGTGCCTCCCCCCGATAACCCAAAATACCCATCCCGCATACCGTCTCCCTCTCCCGAGCGCGAGCCGTCCCGCGGCCGGCACGAACGCCGGAGAGCGTAGGCTGGTGAGCAAAAGCGGCAGCGGGACAGGGCAACCACCGGAGGCCGACGCGGAAGCCGAAGAGCGCAGCCGGCAAGCAAAGCGGCGGCCGGGGCGGGGCAAGCACGGCGGCCGCGCGGAGGCTAGAGAACACAGGCGGTGAGCAAAAGCGGCCGCGGTGGCATTCCGGCGGTGGTGCGTGAGGGATCCGCGAGACGCGAGACGGGTCCGCGGGCAGATCCGCAAGACGGGCCGGCGTCGCGCCGACGACGACCAGTGAAATCAGAAGCGCGCAGAGGGGTCGTCTCGCGCGTGCAGAGCGGAGCAGGAGCACCGCGGAGACGTGCTCCAGGTTCGCTTGGAACGTGCTGGTGCTGGTGGCGTCGCAATTTGGGGCGATCGCCGGCCGCAGCAGCAGCAGAGGGCAGCAGCAGACAAATATACGCCAGTAATTACTGAAGAAAGTGGATCATGCTACGCTTGGAGATCGAGCATGGCAGGAGCGCACAAAGCTAGCAAGGGAGAAATCTGCAAAGACCTATTCCCATTGAATCCACAGAGCCACCAGAAAAGAATCAGAGATCTTGAAAAAAAATCGAGTGGAAATCTGCAAAAATTGAGTGGAATTTGACTAGAATTTGACCTTTCCGCTCGTGTGGTTGATTTTGATCTCGCTGGCGAAATAGCTCTTGAATGTGCTTACTAAATTGCCAAATTACTAGTGGCGTATGTGTGCTTATTCATGTATCTATTTTACTGAACAAAAAATGAGTGATCTTGGTTACTGAAATATTCACTTGTTCCTGAACGTGCACATATCCTAATGTTCGAAATGTGTATAGATTACCGAAATATCTTAATGTATGCGGATTATATATTACTGAAATATCTTAATCTATGCGGAGTACCATGGGTTTAGTAATAGTAATATTGAGTGCATAGGATTTCGTTGTTCAAGTAATATTTCGCCATTCGAAATATTCTTAATGTTCGGTAATGTGCGGTCAAGAAACCACATGTAACCGACTTTGATCCGTCGGTTACCAAAATAACTCGGTGAACGTGCTCGCTTTACCGAATAATGATTACGAACCCATGACCTCGACTACTAAACAATGTGTCGTATTATCGCATGATAGATCATTAGTATGATCAAAACCGATGTCGAGAAAAATTACCGAAGAGAAGAATAATGATTACTAAACCCATAAGATCGACTACCGAACAATGTGTCGAAATAATTGAACCGTCAAAACTCGAAGAGAAGAATAATGATTACCGAACCCATAAGATCGATTACCGAATAACGTGTTAGATTACCGAAGGATAAGGGATTCGTGAAATTATCGCTAGTTTGCTTGTCTAGATCTAGAGCTTTACCAGCCGTACAACACGCCGATTATATATATCCTCCCGATTCGTTTCACCGATTGTGTTGTCGCCGGTTACCGAAGTAGCTACCGAGAATCACACGCAACGAAAACAGAGGTCTGCTGTAATTTGCTTGAAACCGAGCTACCGAGAATCACTTAACATCGAGGTACCGAGAATGAAATCGACCTCTCCTCTCGTGATGATTTTGTTTACCGAATTACCGCCGATATGTGGGATTACCGAAAATATTGTGATGTTGGTTACTTGAATTACATCAAACAATAAATTGTTATAGGATTACCGAATAAATGAATTATTACATTACCAATATTGATACATTTGACTACTAAATTACCGATATTGGTTGATTACTAAAATTTCGAATATGTGAAAGATAGTATATACTAGTAGTGATTACCGAAAATATTGTGATGTTGGTTACTGAATTATATCAAACAATAAATGGTTATAGGATTACTAAATAAATGAATTATTACATTACCAATATTGATACATTTGACTACTAAGTCACTCCTTTGGATTTAGTAATACATCCCAACAACTTTAAGTAATTGACCCTAGCATTGCATCCCATTTGACAGATCTTAGTAATCGACCTTTTCAGTAATTGATCTACAAGCACTAGTGGGAATGCTAAAATTACTTTCAACTGTGAGCAAACTGCATCCCTCATACTTTTGAGACGTTTCCTGAGTATTCCTGTAACCATTCATTATTTGATTTTCAGTTTTTCTTTTTTCCGGGCATGCGGCATGATAGTGCGGATGTATATTTTTTTGTTATTATCGCGAGGTTTTTATTTTACTGAAATCATGTGACGAGTTCCCACATGAAGCTTACCGATAGATTATACGGAAAAAGATTACCGACGAGTCATCGATATTACATTGGATTACTAACAGACATCGACGTAGCTTTCGAACGAGATTACCGAGATTACATTGGATTACTAACAGAGATTACCGACATTACGTATAGAGATTACCGACAGCCTAGATTATTGAGAAACATTATTGATAGAAACCGGATTACATCCGGAGCCGAGAGATTGGATTACCGACAAACTAGATTACTGCGAGAGATTATTGACGAAACTAGATTACCGAGCTAACGGATTGGATTACGAGATTACGTGCACTCTACTAAGACGAGAGGTGAATCGGTTAGAGAGGGATAGAAATTTCGACGCAAGTGACCATAAACACGTCTTGCAAGAGCAGCATTAACCGGATAGAGAGTGGAATTTCGGAGGCAATTACCTATTCGGCGCCCAAATCCCGCTTGATTTGCGATTGATTTTTTTGTCCGGGAAAGGAGGAGCCATGTGCTTGTTGTGCCCTTCTCACCGGGTCGGCCCGAGCGCCGCCGCACGCCCATGTTCGCTCCCGCGGCACCGCACGCTTGCGCCGCGTGCCTAGCCGGCCCGCGTGGCGCGCGCTCGCTCCGGCACCCTCGCGGCCTCACGCGTCCCTCGCCGCCGCCGTGCCCGCAATGCGCCGCGTGCCCCCGCCACCGCCGCGCCTTCATCGCGCTACGTGCCTCGCCGCGTCCGCACGCCGCCGTCGACCCATCTCGCGCTTGCCGCGCGCTCGACCCGACCGCGCCGCCGCCAGACTCGTCTCGCACTCACCGCTCGCTACGTGCGCTCGACCGAGGGGATAAGGTTCGGTGGGAGATGAAGCTAAATGGGGTTATCGGGTCCGACGGGACGGGGTTGGTGGTATCTGGTCGGTTGGGTGCGTTGGTTCGGTTCAACTGGTTAGTGTTAGGTTCGGTGGTGTAGAATCAGATTCTACACCTAGGTTGTAGTATAGCGCGCGCGCGACACACACACACTCCTTTTTTTAGATTAAGGAAACAAATTCCGGCCTCGACAGTAGTCAGAACCGTCTACAACCAAACACACACACTCCTATATATATAGATGTTGTGAACTGAGATGTTCTGTATCGTGGAACCTTTATGTGTGGTATATATATACCACACACAGAGTTCTTGTGCTAGGTTCACATACAGAGTTCACAACATCTCACAGCTAGGTTCCGACATAGATATTAGGTTCAAAGATACACGAAAGTTCACACAAAAGCCAAGTATATATCACAGGCTGAGCCTTCTCTTGCTCTTTGTGCTCAATCCAGGGATACTAGGATGCAATGTTTTGCTTCTTGTGCCCATTGCAGGGCTGTCAAGCGGCAATATAGGAATGGTGATTTTCTTTTTTTGCAGGTGCCTTCTTCCTTCTTTTGGTATTTTCCTTGACTGGAGCAGCAACAAGTTCATTTGAATCACAATTTGATCCGTCAATCGTAGCAAGAATTAATAGTTTATAGAAATTGGATGAATGGGACTTATAAATTCAGATCTCTATATGGCACCAATAAATTCAGAACTAGATGACTCAACACATGTAAATAAATTTAGAAATAGACTGGTATTTTACCTTTTTGATACTCTAGAACTAGAGTTGCTCTTTTTCCCCTTCTTAGATGTAGCCTCTAAACTTTTTGTTGTTCCACTAGAACTGGTTTTGGATTGCTTATCCTTGTTGTTCTTGGTGATCTCCATGTTTTGGCTAAGATGAGAAAGAAATACTTAAGATGCTTATACATATCATGTAAACAAGTGTAAATTGATGAGCTAACCTTGGTGGAAAAGACATAGAGACAGCTGGTGCTTCATCTTCCAAAGGTACAATAGATGACTCAGTTGTTTGGTTTTCTTTGCCTTCGTCTTTGGTGGTCCTCTGCATGACAACAAAATAAAGTAGGTTAGAATTGGTACTGAAATTCATGAATGAAAATTAAATTAGCAAGATTATAGTGTAGTACCTCATAGCCATCACAATAGCAATGTCATCAGGATTACCTTTTTTGTAGGTGGGCCAATGATGCCCATATGTTTCACAAATAGGGCACTTGTGTTGACCTTTTTTCTTCTTCTCACTACATCCTTTATACCTTTCTGTTTTAGGCCTACCAGCTGTGGCTTTTAGTAGAGGTGGATGCAAGAAATATCCATGTGTAGATTCAGTCCATTAGCGTTTCTCAGTCATAGCAGGAATCAAGTGCCCATATGCTGCTCTAAATTTGTCAATGGAGTAATACATGTCAACATACTTCTCTAGAGGAACATTGTCAAGTGAGGTGATAAATGCTATTGCATGTTTACATGGAATGCCAGAAACTTGCCATTGTCTGCACGAACATGTCTTATCTTGGAAGTTGACTACAAATCTAAAGCCACTGCCCCCTAATGTTGTAACTTCAGCAACTTCTTCTCAGCATTCAAGCACCTCCAAGTTCAATTCTCTACTCTTTTCATTCGGCTTCTTAATTATATGGGGTATAGTAGAATCAAACCTTCTAACTTCCTATTTTCTCCTTTGGTTCCATTTAATCATAAGCATTTGCCTTAATTTGTCCATTAAGTCATCTTAGTTCAAGGACTTGTGATGCTTAATCCAATTGTTGAAACACTCAGCCAAGTTGTTGGTTACATAATCAACCTTGGAAATGGTTAAGAACTGACTCCTTGTCCACAACCTTGTGTGCCTCTTCCTAAGATAATTAGTAGCACCTGGCTTGGTTGCCTCCATTGCAGCTCAATGTTTCCCAAACAAATACGGGTTCCATGAATATGATGCTGCCCAAAGATGGTCATCAAAAACCTTGCCATGGAACTGCTTCTTAAAATTGGAGACTAAGTGAAACATGCATTCCCTATGTTCTGCCGTTGGGAACACTTCGCCTACCCCATGCATCACAACTTGACCCACATCAGTGCATATGGTTAAACCCCTTGGTGATCCTATGGCCTCTTTAACTCTTTGCATGAACCACTCCCAATTTTCATTTGTTTCAGAATCAAAAACTCCAAAACATACATGAAACAACCAATTGTTTCCATCAACATCTGAAGCACTAGAAAACTGTCTCCTAAACTTGCCTGTCAGGAAAGTGCTATCTACTGCTAAATATGGCCTACAACCACTAATGAACCCATCAATGCATGGTTTCAATGCAAAGAAAAACCTTTTGAATCTTATTTTCCTGGTTACTGTATGATGATCTATCACAACTAGGCTCCCTGGGCAAGTGCTCTCAACTTGGGCCTTAAACCTATATAAATTATCAAAGCTACGGTCCCAGTCACCATAAATCTGCCTAAATGCTAGCTCTTTACCCATCCATACTCTCTTGTAAGGGACACTTACCTTGTAGTGTTCTTTCAGCTTCTTTTGCAATGCTGATGCTTTAAGAGACCCATCTGTAATGAGCTAGTCCTTCACTCTAAAGCAAATCCAATGCTTGGTGGCATTCTTGCAAGTTCTCTTCCTTCTTGAGCTAGAGCATGAATGAGTAGAATTGTACTTCTTCACCTACAAAAGATGAACATCAGAATTAGCTACA
The DNA here is from genome assembly GCA_947561735.1 of Cenchrus americanus. Lineage (NCBI taxonomy): Eukaryota > Viridiplantae > Streptophyta > Magnoliopsida > Poales > Poaceae > Cenchrus > Cenchrus americanus. Next base: position 200,654,542 of record OX387242.1, read on the forward strand.
TCTATCAAAACCATGAATATGCAACAATGAATAAGGTTCAAAAAATTACCAGTGCATAAATCATCTGTTGAAGAAGCATGTATTCCCCATGTGCACTTATCTTCCTTCCATTTTGAACAATAGGCTCTAAATCTAGATGGTGCACTCTTCTTCGTGTTAAACTCATATTGATGCTTGATTGCATGCTGAGATAAAACAATCTTAAACTCAGCCATATTAGGATATGTGGAGCCAACTTCCATCAAATGGTCTTCTTTATCATATTCCAAGTTAGGAATATGATCTGCCTCATCTCCAACCAACTCTTCATCATCCGGTAAATCAGCCCCTGACCCAATCTCCAAGTCATCCTTATCCTCAGTCTCATCTTTAGCTTCAGCTTCAGCCTCATCCTCATCCTCGTCCTCATCACCATTTTCTTTGTCATGTTCCCGATGCTCAATCAAATCCATAGTTGCAGCTTCAATAGGTTTCTTCCCCAAGTACATCACCTCCTCATCAACACCTACATGCTCATTATCTGGTAATGGGTTGCAAAGGTACCTATCCTTATCTTGATTGGCATTGTTAGCAATCTGGTTTTGCACATCATCATAATACTCTTTGATAGGCTCAAATGGTTTAGAGGGATCACAATATGATATGAACATGTCAACCACCTTTGTCTTGGAATTTTTCTTAAACATACACAACAAATCTTGGTCAGAGAGAACTTCAAAGAAAGCTTTCATATCATGGTCATAGTACTGAACATGAGTAACTTCCAGATAGCCGGGTGGGTACTTGTTTACAATCTCTTCAACTAAATCCTTGTAATTTGTCACATCCGAATCAATAGTCTTATCAAAACAGAAGCATCTAAAGTCCTTTCTAGCTTTCTTTTTATTGCCAAACAACCTAATGTCAAGATAATAGGTTGAATTTGGATCTATCCTGAGAAAAGAAACAGAATCCTAACTCAACAAAATTGCTACTGGTAATGAAGCAACATCCTCAAGCAAGGTGCACTTACCCAGGAAGGAGCCAATCTGGCTGTGCACCAGTGGCGGGGGCTGCCGCTGCATCTTGCTTGGTGGGGGCGCGGCTCGAGCTGCAACATGTCGGGTAGGGGGCGCAGCCCGAGCTGGAGCACGCCGGGTCGGGGTCGTTGCCGTCGCAAAGCACGCCGGGTTGGCGGGGGCGTCGCGGCCGCCGCCGCACGCCGGCGAGGGTCGCGTCTGCCGCTGCTTGCAGGATTGGGGTCGCGTCCATCGCTGCACGCTGAGTAGGGGTCACGGCCACGGTGGGGGTCACGACCGCCGCATCTCCCGAGCCGCCGCCCTCCTCGTCCTTCATTTGCGCGCCAGCGCCTCTAGGGTTTGTGACGAGCAGAAGCCGCCGCAGCCTGATTCGGGAGGGAGGCGCGCGTTTGTGCGTCGCATGCACGCGTGTGAGGGCCTGAGGGGCTCGAATAGGTATGGGTAATTTTGTCCATTGACCTGAAAATTGACAGGTGGGCCAAGTGATTTTCACGGTAATGGCTAACAGAACGAACGACGGTGTCATATGAGGGATGAAATTTCAACTCAGTGTCAAATAGGGAAGGACAAAATTTTGAGGGCCAAGGAAGGAATATGTAAGTTTCTCAGTGTCAAATAAGGAATTCTCTCCTAGCCTAACCCGAGGTCACTTTTCTTTTTTCGAGCCAGCATTAGTAGCCCGCTACCTAGTTTCCACACTCAGCCCAGCTTCACAACTCTGAGATCTTCAGCCCGCTTTTCTGCACCGGCCCAACTCCTATCTCTCTCTCTCTCTCTCTCTCTCTCTCTCTCTGACAGCCCGCCTGAAGGACCGATACGGCGAACTAGAGAGGGGGGGGGGGGAGTGAATGGGAGCCGATAAAAATTCTTCTCGATGGAGATCGAAACTCCAACAAGATGAACGCGGCTACCAACACACGTCTTCGACTCACTACCCAAGTTGGTCAAGCCCACGTAGCCACAAGAGTGCCACTGGACATAGGAACCAACACACACAGCCTTACGACTCGAGAACGCAGCGGAACACCAAACCTCGAGTCTACAGACCCACACCGGTCAGACCGGTGTGCACCACCGGTCAGACCGGTCCCTGCTGGTGAAACTGAGCAACTTTCACTAAGTGGCTCTACACCAGTCAGACCGGTGAGACACACCGGTCAGACCGATCCCAGCCTGAAAGCCCCCAAAGCACCAAACAGGCCAATCGACCACCAAACTAACCCAAACTCGAAACAGCAGCAACACAAGACAACAGCGAACACACCCAGACGTTCACCCGAGCAAAAACCCACCGAGGGTTGCACCGGTCAGACCGGTCAAGAGCACCGGTCAGACCGGTGTAGCCTGGGCAGCTCGGGATGAACAGCACCCGCGGGTCAACTCCCCCAAATCCAAACCTCGATCTCCCGAATCGCTCCACGAACTTGAACAAGACTTTGGGGATATTAGGAACACCTCATGAGGAGTCCATAGCCAAGTTTAATCCCACCAAAACTCGTCTAAAAGGGGGAATCAAGGAAATCCCGCCAAGAGCATTTCCAACCCAAGAACTCAAGAAACCCCAAAATCGAGCACCTTTACTCACGGATTTGGGAGGGGAATCACAGCCCAAAGAACCACGAAGGGTTCCCACAAATTCCCCCCATCAAATCCCCAAGAGAAAGGTCCCGCAAACAACCCAAAGAAATCACCTAGAGAGGGCTCCGAAAATCACCACCAAGAACAACCGGAGAAAACACATCCAAACCTTGAGGAACCATGCCGAATCATCTATACATGAAACAAAGGTTCATACAAGGTCTAGCAAGCCGCCCGATCATCCATCCCTCTCTACAAGATCTCTCTGTGAAGCTCTCAAGCTAGTCCTATGGAAAACCTAAGGAAAATAGGAAGGAAAAAGGGAAAACAAATGAGCTAGGGTTCCAAGAGTTGGCTGCCATCCTCTCACCTCTTGGGTTATATGGAGGCCACCGAAAGTCTAAAATACCCTTCTCTAACAACTAGGGATACAAGCCCCTCAAGGGCGGTTTTGGAAGACTTGAAGCTTTCTCCATCGGACGGATGCCCGGCGACCGCCAACCTGCTTAGCCTCGACGCAAGCCTTGCGATCCCGATGCGTGTCCTCCGCTTCGAAGATTCCGGACTGCGTAGTCGCACACCGGTCAGACCGGTGCTCCCCACCGGTCAGACCGGTACCCACCGGCCGACCGGTCCGCCTTCACCGCGGCAAGACCGTCTTCGGTTCTTCGGTCTTGGCTTTGTGGATCAACCAAGGAACCCAGTGGTTTTCTAGTGAACCACCGGAAACCCCGCGAACTCGGTGTAGCCTCCGCCAATCTCCACTCATGACTCGGCTCCCACGTAGTCCCGGCTCGACCTTGGTTTTGAGGCTCAACCAAGAAACCGTCCATGACTTCATCTTGTTGTTCATGCCACCATGCGGCCCGCACTTGACCCCCGCCGGCCACCGGGTCCCTCGAACGAAGCCTACTTGTCTTCTCCACACCTGGAGGCCTCACCGGCGACGACCTTTCGCGCTTGTTCTTCACCTGCACCAACACCAATCAAGCCGCAACCTGCACCTGCAATACTTAGCCAAGAATCAGTCCACACAACGTTGTCAATGACTCATCACACAAGGAAGCGACCATCCACCGGTCCTCGAACCACACATGGTCCTCAATCTCCCCCTTGATGAGTGCATTGACAACACCCACACGAAAGTAGCAAGAGAGAAAAGAAAAAGAAAAGAAACGAACAGAAAGAAACTCCAACAAGCGATCGAAAGCCAAACAAAGGCAAAGAGCAAGATCACTTGAAGAAGACAAGTCCCGGACCCCTTAGGCAAGGGCAACGACTCGACACATCCGAGACAAAACAAAGCTCAAACAAAGAGCGCAAACCACCAAAGCAAAGCTCGAACAAACACAAAGAGCTCCCCCCTGCACACATGCAAGCTCCCCCTGAACCAATGCACCTCCCCCTGGACAAATGCATGCAAACTAGCTGAAAACAGGGCAACTGCAGCAACTTCAGCTCACACCGGTCAGACCGGTCATCACCACCGGTCAGACCGGTGTCTGACATGTGTACAGGACCAGCACTCACACTGGTCAGACCGGTGACCTTGACCGGTCAGACCGGTTACCAAAAGAGCCCAGAAAAGGCTCGAAACCACCTGAAAACCTTCTAAATGCATCCAGCAAGCCATTTCAAGATCAAACTTCTCCCCCTTGTTGGCAATGCATGAATCAAGTCAAAAATGCAAAATATTCAACCTAGAGCTTCTCAAATAGACAAAATTCAACAAAGAATGCTACACATGTCCAAATGAGCAAGTTAGATACTCTACGGCTTCGTATCGATCTCAACTACATGATCACCAAGTTTCACAACCATTGGACGAAGCTAAGATAGATTTGGGCAATTTTGCGAAAAACTTGCCTCTCATGAGCAAAGACCTAAACATGATCAAAACATATCAAAATGGCAAAGCCACACAAACTTCATGCTAGGATAGACATTCTAATCACAAGACCATCACAAACACCCACAAGCACCTCATGTCATGTCAAAGACACCGAGCCATGTGCCTACTTCTATGTATGAGACTTCTCATTGGTAGGCATCATGCAACGGTTTAGCACCCAAAGCAAATTAAATTCAGCACATATGACATGGGAGCATATTTTCCAAGAATTTTTCATTTCATTTGCAGATTTATAATTGGTACATGAAATGTCTTTGCGACAAAAAGAAACTTATGCCCCTCCACAAGATGAAGCAAGAGGGCTAAACATTCATGATGGCAAATGAGCCTTTGGCCCCATATGATTAATAAACTAGCTATCCAACCACAGATTAAGCATAGCAAAGCCACTAAAACATATCAAGAGCATATAAAGGCATTTACACATGAGAGAGCATATATGTGACATTTTTCAAAAGCATAGCCATCAACCATGGATTATTCATCAAGATCATCAAGAGCTAAGCCAAACTAACCATAGCATACCAAAAAAGCTCACAAAGACATAAATAGCATTCCATGATGAACAATGTATATAGGAGAAGCTTTTCCTATCCAATGCATATGATACAAAATGCATGCAATCTAAGATACAAGGATGCCTATACATCATGTTACATATGCCATGCCAAATGCAAGAAATGCACAAAGGAAAGCTATACATATGCTACAAAGGAGCTCCCACACACCCAACTCAAGAAATCAAACACACACCAAGTCCCCCCGCAGACGAGTGAAAGTTGCTTGATCTAGGGGTTTGGTGAAAATATCGGTTAGTTGGTCATGTGTGGGTACATGGATCAAAGCTATCTTTCCTTTCTCTACGTTGTCTCTCAGAAAATGATACCTCACTTCTATGTGCTTGGTTTTGGAATGGAGCACTGGGTTCTTTGCAACACTTATGGCACTGGTGCTGTCACATTGAAGTGGGACATGGGTATACTCCTCACCAAAGTCACTCATGGTGTATGAAATCCAAAGGAGCTGAGAGCAACAACTAGCAGCGGCAACATACTTGGCCTCGGTAGTGGATTGAGCAACACTCGATTATTTGTGGGAAGACCAAGACACCAAAGAAGAACCCAAAAACTGGCAAGTCCGAGAAGTGGACTTCCTATCCAACCGACACCCGGCAAAATCCGCATCTGAAAAACCATGAAGCACCAAAGAAGAGGACGCGGAGTACCAAAGGCCGAAGTCGGGAGTGTGACGCAAGTACCTGAAAATTCTCTTCACCGCTTGCTGAAGGATCAGATGGCGACTAGAGAGGGGGGAGTGAATAGGAGTCGGTAGAAATTCTTCCCAAAGAACCCGGCCTATGTCCTAGTCAAATCCTGGTCACACACAAGCGATGGATCGAATCACACACCAATCTCCAAGACAACGAGGTTATGGATCAACCTCTAGCCTTAGGAACGATTCCTTGAAGCACACGCGGAAGCACGAGAAAGGAAGGGAGGAATCGAACCAAGAAGCAAAGCTCACAGGCTCTGGCGGACCGTCCGGCCAGGAGGGGCGGACCGTCCGCACTGGCCTCGCGGACCGTCCGGCCTGATGCCGCGGACCATCCGCACCAACCCTGCGGACTGTCCGGCCCTACGCCGCGGACCGTCCGATAAAGCACACAGAACCAACAGAGACGCACCCGAATAACGAACCGTCCGTGGGGAGCACGCGGACTGTCCGCCAGGCACCCGCGGACCGTCCGCCCGCTGCTGCGGACCGTCCGAAACTCCGTCCAACCAAAACTCAAAATCACGGCGGATCGAAACGAAAGACGAGCAAGAACACGAAGAACTCCCGACGAACAGGACCCGCGCGGACCGTCTGCTGACCCCAGGCGGTCCGTCCGCCCCTTGCGGACAGAACAGAAAAATGCCCGACCTGGAAGGTCAACTCCCCCAAATCATCATCGGATTTCCCAAACGGTTGAAGCTGTGGAGACAAGGGTTTGGGGACTTGAAAAGCGTCACACAAGGATGCTATAGCCCAAAAATCTTGCCTCCTAAGTCCCTAAATCACCAGGAATCGCGAATCCTTTGAGCACCACCAAAAACTAGAGCACCGAACGAAAACTCTCGAATCGAAGTGGTTTCCCGGCGTTTGAGGGCACAAGATCAATCACAAAGATGCTCGAGACATCGATCCATGTTTCCTTCAAAGAAATCCGGGGAGAAGCCCACTCAAATCCGCGGAATCGCACCAAGAACAAAGGCACGAAAACAAGCACAAAAAGACCACGAAAAACACAACTCCGAATCTTCTATACAAACCAGGAAAGATTCACAAGGTCTAGCATGCCGCCCTAGCATCCATCCCTCTCAACAAATCTCTCATGAAGCTCTCATGCTAGCCTAGAGAAAATAGAGGAAAAATAGCTACGAAAATGAGAAAGAGGAAGGGGGAAATGAAACCCTAAGTCGCGGAGAGGGGGAGCCATCCATACACCCTCATGGCTTATATATCGGGTCCCGCCGGAGTGGTAAATGACTCGACTACCCCTAACTTAACTACTGGCGATACAACCCACGCAGGGGCATTTAGGTAATGTCTGTGGGTCTTGCCATCGGACGGCCACGCCTTTGCCGCACCCCGCGTCCTCCCGACGCAAGCCATGCGATCCTGCCTCGTGTCCTCCGCTTCGAAGCTTCCCGACACGCCCGGATCCCGTCTTCGTCGTGTTGGGCCCTCGGACTTGGTTTTGACGCCCAAACCAAGAAACCGTCCTCCGATGGTTTTGTGGGCAAACCACCAAACCCCGCGTGCTCGGTCCGGCCTCCCGCCAAACCACTTGACTTGACCGCCACCGTGCACCGGCTCGCTTGTCCATGACTTCGTCTTGCTTGTGTCGCCACCATGTGGCCCGCACCCAGTCCCGCTGTCCACCGGGTCCCTCGAACCGAGCCTACTTGTCTCTCCATCTCCCGGAGGCCCCTCAAGGCTGAAGACCTTTCGCGCCCGTTCTTCACCTGCAACAACACGAACTAGGCCACAGCCTACACCTGCGCACTAAGCCAAGAATCAGTCCAACACCCGTTGTCAATCACTCATCACTGAGGAGCGGTCATCCACCAACCACCGGGATGCTCCTGGTCCTCAATCTCCCCCTTGATGAGTGCATTGACAACACTCAACGCGAAATGAAATTCAGAGAAAGAAAGAAAGGAAGAAGAAAGAAAAACAAAGAAGCTCAACTCATGACCAAGACCAAAGAAAGGCAAAGAAAGGTCACAAGCCAAGCAAAGCACAAACTCCACACTGAAATCAGCAAGAAAGCTCCCCCTGAGCAAATGCAAGCTCCCCCTGAACATGTGGATGCAAACTTCCAAGATTTAGCTCACCTCTTCTGAATTTTCATTAAGCTCACCTCTTCTCCCCCTTGTTGACAATGTATGAATCAAGGTGAAAATGCGAAATGCAAAGCAAAGCATATAAACATCTACATGAGCTTCTCAAATAGGCCAAATCTAGTGTCAAAGGCTAAAAATGAGACAAAGATCACACATATGAATCATAGCATAGTCAAAGCATTGCCACAAGTAATATATGAAAATACAAGCATGTGACAAAGCAGAAATTTCAGATTTAAGCAATTTTATCAAAAGAAGGCTCGCTTTACATGTAAAAGCCTATCCATGTCACACTTGAGCCACAAACATGCATATCATTCAAAGATCATACAAGGATATCAAATTCTCAGCAAAAGATCATGGCAAACGCCCATAAAGCAAAGCATGTCATGTCAAAGCTCATGAGCCATGAGTCCACTTCGGGGAGACTTCTCCACTGGTGAACATCATGCAACATGTTTTGCACCCTTATGTGAAAGATAAGACATTTTAAGCATAGACATGATGGATGGAGCATTTTTCGGGCATACACACTTCTTTTCAAGATTAATTCATTTCATGGTACATGAAGTGCCTTTGCGGCAAAAAGAAGCTTATGCTCCTCCATGAATGCAACATAGGCTAAACATTCACAATGTTATCCGGCCTTTGGCCCAAATGCAAGAAAAAGGCATCCAAGCACAATCTAAGCACAGAAAGCATATTTAGACCAAAACGTGACATGGATACACTACTACACAAGAGTGGAGCACATTTCACCAAAAATTAGTCAAGATTAGCATTTATTTCAAAAAGGGCTATCTCACCACACATATATCTCAAATATTCCAAGAGCATAGCCTCACATCACCATTTCTCCACACATATGACCAATATCTCACAAATAGCCAAAGAGACTCAAATAAGGCATATGAAAGAAGCTCATCATCCTAAAATGCAATATGATACAAATGCAACATGATATATAACAAGATGGCTATCCTACCATGGTTTGAACAACAAGCAAAACATGTATATACATCAAAGTAAAACATGGTATGATACATATGGTACAAGAGAAAATCCCCCAAGAATCAACTAGAAAGGGCAACAAACCCCAAGTTCCCCCCGCAAGTGCACAAATGTAGCTTGGTCGAGAGGCTTTGTAAAGATGTCGGCTAGCTGATCTTGGGTAGGGACATGGCTCAACACAATGGTTCCTTTTTCCACATTCTCCCTTAAGAAATGATACCTCACTTCTATGTGTTTGGTTCTGGAGTGAAGCACTGGGTTTTTGGCTACGCTTATGGCACTGGTGCTATCACAAAAAAGTGGGATCTGGGTGCACTCCTCACCAAAGTCTCTCAAAGTGTATGAAATCCACAACAAATGGGAACAACAACTCGCGGGCGCAACATACTCCGCTTCGGTGGTAGACCGAGCTACACTAGACCGCTTGCGGGAAGACCATGAAATCAACGAAGACCCAAGAAATCGGCAAGTACCGGAAGTAGACTTCCTCTCGACTCGACAACCAAAGAAATCCGCATCGGAAAAACCATGAAGAGAAAGAGTCGAGGAGGACGAATACCAAAGGCCAAGACCGGGGGCGATCGTAGGTACCCGAAGATCCTCTTGACGGCTCGTCGATGTGATGTCCTCGGCGAAGCCCGAAAACGAGTGCACGGACACACGGCCGAACCGTATGTCCGGCCTCGTCGCCGGTCAAGCGCAGGAAGGAGCCGATCATGCTCCTGTACTCCCGCTGGTCCACTGGTTCTCCGTCCTCGTCCGCATCCAAAGTAGCCGTACTCCCCATGGGAGTCGACATCGGCTTCACATCTTGCATCTGGAACTTCCTCAGCATGTCTTTCGTGTACTTGGTCTAGTGCACGAATGTTCCATCCTTCACTTGCTTGATCTGCAGCCCGAGAAAATACTGCAACTCGCCCATCATGCTCATCTCGAACTCCCTGCTCATCTCATCTGCAAACTTGGCAACAAGGTTATGTGACGAGCCACCAAAGACAATATCATCCACGTATATCTGAACAATCAACAAGTCATTTCCATGATTGAGGAGAAACAAAGTCCTATCCACGGTACCCATCACAAACCCTCTGCTCAACAGAAAACCTCTCAATGTCCCATACCAAGCACGGGGCGCCTGTTTCAACCCATACAGAGCCCTTTTCAACCTGTACACCCTGTGCGGGTACAACTCGCTCTCAAACCCGTGTGGTCGCTTCACATACACCTCCTCCTCTATGACCCCATTCAGAAAAGCACTCTTCACGTCCATCTGAAACAACTTGAACCCTTTAGCCACGGCAAAGGCTAGAAGGATCCGAATTGCCTCAAGACGGGCCACATGAGCAAAGGTCTCCTCATAGTCGATCCCCTCCTTCTGACTAAACCCCTGAGCAACAAGTCTGGACTTGTTCCTCACAACCATCCCATTCTCTCCCTCTTTGTTCTTCCAAACCCACTTGGTTCCTATGGGATGGCAATTTGGAGGTGGTTCAACTAACTCCCACACCCGGTTCCTCTCAAAGTTTTCCAACTCCTCATGCATAGAATTGACCCGGTTTGCATCGGATAAAGCATGTCCAATGTCCTTGGGCTCAAAGGTGGCAACAAAAGCGAAGATGAGCAAAATGAGAGGAATTCCCGGACCTTGACCGTGTAGTACGTTCGTCGATGTCCCCAATGATCTTCGACAGGGGATGCACTTCTTGAATCCGCCGGGGAGCCTCACGCCTCGAGACTACCTCCCCCTCACCTTCAGCTTCTCTCGCCTGGTCCTCTTGCCGCACCGTTGTAGTCCATGAAGTAGACGGTCCACGCTCCGTAGTGGTCGTAGGTGAAGTAGTAGGTACACACTCAGCTTCAGGCGCATGGTTCTCCCCATCATCGTCTCCAGCTTCATCCTTTTTCTCTTCAAAGAGGTCCTCGGCCATCTCCTCATCACCTGCACATTCAAAGCCAAGAGAGGTACATGGCATTGTCTCGTCGAAGGTTACCTCGCAAGTCTCCATGATTTTGTTAGTCTCAAGGTTAAGCACCCTATAGGCTCTATAGTGGTTAGCATATCCAAAGAAAATACCATCACTAGACCTAGTCTCAAACTTGTCGAGTTTTCCCTTCTTAAGAATAAAGCACTTGCAGCCAAAAACTCGGAAATGACTCACCTTGGGTGCCCGACCATGCATCAGCTCATAACATGTCTTCTTCTTGAAAGCTCGCAATAAAATCCTGTTAGAGACATGACAAGCCATATTGACCGCCTCAGCCCAATACCTCCCAGGAGTCCTGTGCTCATCGAGCATCGTCCTAGACATCTCACAAAGAGTCCGATTTTTCCTTTCCACGACTCCATTTTGAGGAGGCACATAAGGGGTCGAATACTGATGTTCAAGACCTAGATCACGACAAAAGGTATCAAAACGAGAGTTCTTGAACTCAGAGCCATTATCACTGCGGATAGCTCGAATAGCATTCCCATGCCTCTCGTTTTTCAACCTCACGATCAGATCTCGAACAAAGCCATATGTCTCACTCTTATCCTCCAAGAAAAACACCCAGGCATAGCGTGAGTAATCGTCCACCACAACAAGGACATACCACTTCCCACCCACCGAGCGAACTCGTGCTGGCCCAACAAGGTCCATGTGCAACAGCTCTGTCGGACGCTCGGTCATGACATCGGTCAGGGGTGGATGGGAAGTGGCTACCATCTTGCCATGCCTACATGGAGCACAAACCAAATCCTTCTCAAGCTTCAACCTCGGCAATCCTCGGACAAGGTCAAGACCACTCAAGCGGGAAACCAAATCAAAGCTTAAGTGTCCCAACCGCCTATGCCATTTCCACAAATCAGAAAAGGACCAGCCATCAAACAGCGAGCAGGACCCAAAGAATGAGAGAAATCAGCCCTGAAAATCTGACCCTCGGGGATGATCATACAGACAAGATCACCTCGAGAATCAAGCAAACAAGACTCGCCAGACTTGAAACGCACCTCAAAACCCTCATCAAGCAACTGAGAAACAGAAAGCAAATTGAAACCCAAAGACTTCACAAGAGCCACTCTCTTCAACGTTACCTTGTCACTCACATGCACAACACCCTCAGAAATCACCCTTCCTCGTCCATTGTCCCCAAATGTAATGTACATCTTTTCCTTCACTGGGGTGAGGCTGGAGAACCACTTCTTATCTCCGGTCATGTGTCGAGAACACCCGGAGTCGATCAACCAAATGTCCTCCAAGCCTCCTGCCTGTAGTCAGAAACAAGAACGAGAATGAGCTAACGACTCGACACTGGGGTTAGCACAAAGAAAGTTGAACCAGTGTCGAGCCATCTGCTCAAAGGAGGGGTTAGCAAACATCATTCCCTTGCCACCAAACTTCCCATGTCCCATGGGAGGAGTACGAGCACCACGAGGGGGAAAACGTGGTCCGTAGTTCCTCTGGAACCCAAAGCTGCGATCATCTCCCCTAAACCCGTATTGAGGACGAGTAGGAGGATGTCCAGCAAAGCCACCACGAGCCCGACCAAACCTCTCACCAGCACGCACACCATCATCTCTCCTCTCAAACCTCGCACCACCACCTCTATGTGGGAACCTGCCAACACTCCTTACACTTCCCACACCCTGTGGAAGTGGCACTCTAGGCTCAGGAATGCCATGAGACTGGCGATACCTGTCCTGGTTTGCTTGCTCCCTAGCAAGCCTCTCATCCCTCTTCCTCTTGTAGCAAAACTCTGCCAGGTGTCTCTCCTTGCCACAATACTCACATCTGAAGGGGATGGGTTTTGGTTTTGGCTCTGGATTCTCACTAGGCTTCACACCCTTCTCACTCACAAACCTCACCGGTTTCTTGAAGTCATTTGTCTTAGGTGGGAATTTGGGTGGATCTTGGGTTGTGTCAAGCTTGTTGCAAAGGTGGTTGGGCTTTGGTGTGAAAGAGTTATTGGGTGCTTTTGGAAGTGGGACTTGGATGTCTCCGATCACCTCAAACTCGGGGTTAGACTCAACACACTTCTCATACACACTCTCCCCACTGTTCTCTCCCACTTTCTCACCCAACTTCTCAAAACCCAAACCACGACCATCAGCTGTCTTGAACTCCTCAATCATGATTTTCAATTGAGGTTCCTGCCCAGATAACCAACCCAACACCTTCCTCAAATAGTCATTCTCCTCATAGATGACATCCAAACGGGAAGTAAGTTCAAGATTGCGCAAAGTAACTTCATCACAGCTAGTGCATGCATTGACAACAGAAGATTTCAAAGAAGCTTCCAAAGAACTAATGGTAGAACGAGCATCAACAAGTTTAGCATGCATAGTAGGACATGATTTACAAGCACCAAGCAAAGTGGGTCTAGCCTTAAGCTCATCATATTCAGTCCTAAGAGCATCTAGTTTAGCCAAAGTGGAAGCATTCTTCTCATTAAGCAACTTGATCTCATTCAACCATGCATCACACTCAAGACATTCAACATCACCAGGAGTAGTAGGAGCAAGTTTCAAAGAGTCATTCTCAAGTTTCAATTCAAGCAATTTGGACTCTAACTCTCCTACTTTCTCACTAGCATTCTCAAGTTGAGCCCTAAGATCTTTCCTCATCTTTTTGGCATCTCTTAGCACACTATCACGGTTGTCAATCAAGCCATTCAACCTAGCGATCTCAGCAAGCAAAGAGTCGGGGTCACGATTTGCCTCATCCTCCGAGTCGGAGTCGCTGTCCTCCTTCTCGCTCTTCTTGCTGCTTGAGCTATGGGTCATGCCACAAAAGCCCTCAAGCGCCACACAGCTCAACCCGCTGAGGTTCCGGCTTGCACTCTTCTTGCCCTTGCGCCTCCCGGCGTCTTCATCTTCGCTGCTTGAACTTGACTGCTCGTCTCTTGAGCTTGAGTCGACGTCGCTCGCACCGGCCACCATCGCTCTTGCCTTGTTCTTCTTGTAGCCGCTCTTGCTCGGTCGCCGCTTGTCCTTGTCCTTGCTCTTGGACTTGTTGAAGTGCTTGCCCTTGGAGGAGTACTTGTCTTCACGCCTCGGGTGCGCCTTGTACTCGTTCACCTTGTACTTGTTCTCCTCCGCTTCCGGGCACTCGGCGATGAAGTGGCCACGCTTGCCACACTTGTAGCACGTCCCTGAGCTCCGCCTTGCATTCCTCCGACTCTCGTGTAGTCGATCAAACCTTCTTGAGAGCAAGGCCAGCTCCTCCTCGCCCAGCACATCAAACTCCTCATCTGGAATAGACATAAGAGAAGACAAGGAAAACTGTCGACAGGAAGGGTTAGATTTGCCCTTTGATCCGCCCACAAGAGCAAGACTATGGTCAGTCGAGCTCTCATGCTTGGATTGCAACTTCCTGTCAACCTCAGCCGACTTGAGCTTAGAAAAGAGGTCATCCAACTCAATAGTCAAATATTGCCCAGACTCCTTGATGGCCTCAACCTTAGCACCCCAAACATTTGGGTCCAAGACATGCAAGAGCTTCAAAGCCTGATCATGCTCGGTGTAAGGAAAATCCTCAACATTAGCTTTCATGTTGTTCACGATGGCGGTGAACCTCTGAAACATCGCATCAATGTCCTCACCGGAAGTGGAGTGAAGTTCTCATATTGCATCCGGTAAGAGACAAAGAGGCGAGCCTTCACATGGTTATCACCACCGTGAGCAACCAACAACTTTTCCCAAATTTTCCAAGCAAGATTCAAATGGCGAACACGCTCAAACTCTGGATCACACAAGCTTCGGACCAAGTGATCAACGGCTTTTGCATTAGCCTCATACTTGGCCTTAGCATCGGCATCGGTCACCATAAGAGTATGGATGTTGACCGGAATAGCATAGGTCTTGTCAAGCACAATGAAATCCAACAGCTTCCCACGAAGAAAGATCATCATTCGGGCCGCCCACTTGTGGTAACCCTTGCCATCGAAGTGCGGCGGACCGCCCCGCTCAACGTACGCCATCTTAGGATTCGAGACTTGTCAAAGTCGCAAAGAATCCGGCACCAAGCTCTGATACCAATTGAAGGATCAGATGGCGACTAGAGAGGGGGGAGTGAATAGGAGCCGGTAAAAATTCTTCCCAAAGAACCCGACCTATGTCCTAGTCAAATCCCGGTCACACACAAGCGATGGATCGAATCACACACCAATCGCCAATACAACGAGGTTATGGATCAACCTCTAGACTTAGGAATGATTCCTTGAAGCACACGCGGAAGCACGAGAAAGGAAGGGAGGAATCGAACCAAGAAGCAAAGCTCACAGGCTCTGGCGGACCATCCGGCCAGGAGGGGCGGACCGTCCGCACTGGCCTCGCGGACCGTCCGTCCTGATGCCGCGGACCGTCCGCGCCAACCCCCGCGGACCGTCCGGCCCCTACGCCGCGGACCGTCCGATAAAGCACACGAAGCAACAGAGACGCACCCGAATAACGAACCGTCCGCGGGGAGCACGCGGACTGTCCGCCAGGCACCCGCGGACCGTCCGCCCGCTGCTGCGGACCGTCCGAAACTCCGTCCAACCAAAACTCAAAATCACGGCGGATCGAAACGAAAGACGAGCAAGAACACGAAGAACTCCCGACGAACAGGGCCCGCGCGGACCGTCCGCCGGCCCCAGGCGGACCGTCCGCCCCTTGCGGACAGAACAGAAAAATGCCCGACCTCGAAGGTCAACTCCCCCAAATCATCATCGGATTTCCCAAACGGTTAAAGCTGTGGAGACAAGGGTTTGGGGACTTGAAAAGCGTCACACAAGGATGCTATAGCCCAAAACTCTTGCCTCCTAACTCCCTAAATCACCGGGAATCGCGAATCCTTTGAGCACCACTAAAAACTAGAGCACCGAACGAAAACTCTCGAATCGAAGTGGTTTCTTGGCGTTTGAGGGCACAAGATCAATCACAAAGATGCTCGAGACATCGATCCATGTTTCCCTCAAAGAAATCCGGGGAGAAACCCACTCAAATCCGCGGAATCACACCAAGAACAAAGGCACAAAAACAAGCACAAAAAGACCACGAAAAACACAACTCCGAATCTTCTATACAAACCAGGAAAGATTCACAAGTTCTAGCATGCCGCCCTAGCATCCATCCCTCTCAACAAATCTCTCATGAAGCTCTCATGCTAGCCTAGAGGAAATAGAGGTAAAATAGCTACGAAAATGAGAAAGAGGAAGGGGGAAATGAAACCCTAAGTCGCGGAGAGGGGGAGCCATCCACACACCCTCATGGCTTATATATCGGGTCCCGCTGGAGTGGTAAATGACTCGACTACCCCTAACTTAACTACTGGCGATACAACCCACGCAGGGGCATTTAGGTAATGTCAGTGGGTCTTGCCATCGGATGGCCACGCCTTTGCCGCACCCCGCGTCCTCCCGACGCAAGCCATGCGATCCCGCCGCGTGTCCTCTGCTTCGAAGCTTCCCGACACGCCCGGATCCCGTCTCCGTCGTGTTGGGCCCTCGGACTTGGTTTTGAGGCCCAAACCAAGAAACCGTCCTCCGATGGTTTTGTGGGCAAACCACCAAACCCCGCGTGCTCGGTCCGGCCTCCTGCCAAACCACTTGACTTGACCGCCACCGTGCACCGGCTTGTTTGTCCATGACTTCGTCTTGCTTGTGTCGCCACCATGTGGCCCGCACCCGGTCCCCGCCGTCCACCGGTCCCTCGAACCGAGCCTACTTGTCTCTCCATCTCCCGGAGGCCCCTCAAGGCTGAAGACCTTTCGCGCCCGTTCTTCACCTGCAACAACACGAACTAGGCCGCAGCCTACACCTGCGCACTAAGCCAAGAATCAGTCCAACACCCGTTGTCAATCACTCATCACTGAGGAGCGGTCATCCACCGACCACCGGGACGCTCCTGGTCCTCACTTGCCGATGTGAAGTCCTCGGAGACGCTTGAAAACGAGCGCACTGACACACCAAGAACTGTATGTCCGGCCTCGTCGCCGTCAAATAGAGGAGTGACCCGATCATGCTCCGGTACTCCTTCTGGTCCACACGTTCACCTTCCTCGTCCGCATCAAGAGCTGTAGTCATACTCATCGGTGTCGTCATAGCCTTGGAGTCCTCTATCTTGAACTTCCGCACAATGTCCTTGGCGTACTTAGCCTGGTGCACAAATGTTCCTTCCTTTGATTGCTTGATTTGTAGCCCGAGGAAAAACTGCAACTTGCCCATCATGCTCATCTCAAATTCCCTGCTCATATCATCTGCAAACCTTGCAACAAGAGAGTTAGACGATCCACCAAAGACAATATCATCCACGTACACCTGCACAATCAGGATATCTCTGCCCTGCCTCAGCAAATACAAGGTCTGATCGACCTTCCCTATCTCAAAACCTCTCTCAAACAAGAACCCCCTCAACCTGCCATACCAAGCTCTAGGCGCCTGCTTCAACCCATACAACGCCTTCCTCAACTTGTACACCCGGTGGGGGTACTTCTCACTCTCAACCCCGGAGGCTGCCTCACAAACACTTCTTCCTCCAACACACCATTCAGAAAAGCACTCTTCACATCCATCTGGTGCAACTTGAACCCTTTAGCCACAGAGAAGGCTAGAAGGATCCTAATCGCCTCCAAACGGGCTACGGGAGCAAAGGTCTCCTCGTAGTCGATCCCCTCCTTCTAACTGAACCCTTGAGCAACAAGTCTCGACTTGTTCCTCACAACCTCACCTTTCTCTCCCTCTTTGTTTTTCCACACCCACTTCGTACCAATCGACTTACACCCTGGGGGAGGGTCAACCAACTCCCAAACCTGATTCCTCTCAAAGTTCTCCAACTCCTCATGCATCGAATTAACCCAATTGTGATCACATAGTGCGTGTCCAACGTCTTTGGGCTCAAAGGTAGCAACAAATGCAGCATGAGCGAAATGAGAGTTGTTCTGAACCCTCGACCGTGTAGTGCGTTCATTCATGTCGCCGATGATCCTCGAAGCTGGGTGATCCACTTGTACTCGCCAGGGAGGTTCTCGCCTCGATGCTACCTCCCCCTCAACATCAGCTTCTCCTCATTCTTGATTTGTCGTCGTAGGTGTAGTAGAGGGTCCATCCATCACCGTAGTCAAAGTAGTGGGTACATGTTCAGCCGGGGGCACCACACTGCCATCTTCATCGTCTCCATGTTCATGCTCCTCCTCCTGAAAGATCTCCTCGCCAAGCTCATCATCACCTGCACACTCAAAGACAAGCTGACTATGTGGCTCTGTCTCGTCGAAGGTTACCTCGCAAGTCTCCACAATTTGGTTAGTTTCAAGATTGAGCACACGATATGCTCTAGAATGAGATGCATAACCAAAGAAAATACCATCGACAGACCTAGCCTCAAACTTATCCAACTTCCCGCCTTTCTTCAGAATGAAACACTCGCAACCAAAGACATGGAAGTGACTCACCTTGGGTGTGCGACCATGCATCAACTCATAGCATGTCTTCTTCTTGTACACTCTGAGGTAGATCCTGTTTGACACATAGCACGCGGTATTCACCGCCTCAGCCCAATACCTCCTCGGAGTTCTATGATCATCAAGCATCGTCCGAGCCATCTCACACAAGGTCCTGTTCTTCCTTTCCACAACACCATTCTGGGGAGGCGTATACGGACTCGAAAACTGGTGTCAAAACCCAAGTCATGGCAAAAGGTTTCAAAACGAGAGTTTCTGAATTCCGAGCCATTATCACTGCAGATAGCTCGTATGGCATCTCCATGCCTCTCGTTCCTCAACATCAAGACTAGATCTCGAACAAAACCAAACGTCTCCCCCTTATCCTCGAGAAAGAACACCCACGCATACCGAGAATAGTCGTCCACCACAACAAGGACATACCACTTCCCCCCGCAGATCGCACACGAGCTGGGCCAACAAGGTCCATATGGAGCAGCTCGCATGGACGCTCAGTCATCACATCAGTGAGAGGCGGGTGAGAAGAGGCTACCATCTTGGCATGCCTACACGGTGCACAAACCAACTCTTTCTCAAGCCTCAACCGTGGCAATCCTCGGACCAAATTGAGTTTACTCAAGCGAGACAAAAGGTCAAAGCTCAAGTGACCCAACTTCCTATGCCACCTCCACAACTCACTCGAAGAACCAGCGAAGAAACGACGCTCCACACCCGAAGACTGATAAAAATCAGCACGAAACACCTGACCCTCGGGAACGACCATACAGACAAGGTCCCCTCGAGAGTCCACAATCCGAGAACCACCTGGCCGAAACAACACCTCAAAACCCTCTTCCAACAACTGGGACACAGAAAGCAAATTGTACCCCAGCGATTGAACAAGAGCAACACGCCTCAGAGTAATCTTGTCACTCACTTTGATCTCACCTTCTGAAAGCACACGCCCACGCCCATTGTCCCCAAAGATGATGTACCTCTTCGTCACCACCGGGACGATACTTGAGAACCACCCCCTGTTTTCGGTCATATGCCTCGAGCAACCGGAGTCAATCAACCAAATGTTCTTCAAGTCTCCCACCTGAAATTCAAAAACGAGCACGTGAGCGAACAAACGACTCGGCACTGGGGTTAATACCAAAAGAGTAAAACCAGTGCCGAGCCATTTGCTCGAAAGTGGGATTAGCACCAACCAAAGCATCTCTCATACCAAAGATACCTCCACGAACACCACCTCGGTAACCACCCTGAGGGAACCATCCCTCTCTGCCTGGAGGAGGACCAAAACCACGAAAGAGAACCCGTGAACCGTCCCTCCTCTCCTTCTCAAAGCTACGACTCCTCCCATCCCCGTAGTGAACTCGAAGGGGAGAACGCCTAGCAACCTGACCACCTGCAAACTCTCCAGCCCAACTACCAGAACCACGACCTCCAGAAACAACCCTCGCACCTGTATGAGCACGAATCCCAAAACGCTGCCTATCCAGGCCTGCACCGGTCTGACCGGTGCCCCACACCGGTCTGACCGGTGTGACCTGGATAGCAGCACCTCCAACAGCCTACCGCTCTCCCCAAGCCCAAACTGTCCTCACATTCGCCTTGGCCCTGGGCATATGCACACGAGGCTCAAGTACACCATCGGAAGGGTGGTACTTGTCCTTGTTAGCCCACTCCTTTGCCATTCTCTCTCACGCTTCCTCTTGAAGCAAAGCTCCTCCTTATGGCCATCTCTCCCACAATAGCCACAATGGAACCTCACAAGCTTAGGCTTAGGCTTGGGATGTGGCTGCTCACTAGGTTTCTCTCCACTCAACTCCTCCACCGGTTTCCCCTCACTAGCCTTCTCACTTTCTTTCCCAAAGAACACTTTCCCCGAAGTGCTCACAAACTTGATAGGCTTTTGTAGATCATTTGTGGGTGTAGGAAACACGGGTGGAGCCGGGGTTGTGTCTAGTCGGTTCCTAAGATGGTTAGGTTTTGGGGGGAAATCATTTTTGTGGTGGGTTTTTGGTGGCTCCGGGATATTCTCTCCACTTCCCTCACCAACCTTGTTTGCCCCAAGTCCCTCACCATCCTGCCTCTTAAACGCCTCGATCATCAACCTCAACTGAGGCTCATGACTAGACAACCAACCCATAAACTTCCTCAAGTCATCATTCTCATCCTGCAAACGATCAACATAATGTGCAAGTTCCAAATTTTTCAAGGCATGCATTTCACAGGTAGAGCATGATGTAGGCATGGGTTCCTTCAATTTAGCCTCAAGAGAACTAGTGTAAGCATGCATCTCATCAATCTTAGCATGTAAAACAGGGCAAGAAGTGCAAGCACCTAGCAAAGCAGGTTTAGACTTAAGCTCAGCCACTTCAACCCTAAGCACATCTAGTTCCTCACACTTGGAGGCATGCTTCTCCTTAAACAAAGCAAGATCAGCAAGGAATATGGAGCAATCAGCACAATCAATCTCATCCGAACCAACAGGGCTAGCCTTAAGGGAATCAATCTCAAGCTTGCTATCAAGCACCTGTGTCTCTAGCTCAGCCACTCTATTCCTAGCATCCTCGAGTGAAGCCCTAAGCTCTTTTCTCATTTTCTTGGCCTCTCTAAACATGTCATCACGGTTATCAAGCAAAGAGCCAAGCCTCTCATTCTCCTGGCGCAAGAAGGGAAGTTCATCACGCACCTCATCGTCGGACTCGCAGTCCGAGTCGCTGCCGTGTGCTCTTCTTGCCGCCGGAGCTCGGCGCCATGGTGCGGGGAGCCGTCTCTCGCGAAGCAGCTCAGCCCGCTCTGGTTCTTGGACGACTTCTTGTTCTTGCGACGATCACCTTCGTCTTCATTGCTGCTCGAGCTCGAGCTGGAGTACGCGGAACTGGAGTCAACGTCGCTCGCTCCCACCATCGCTCGGGCCTTGCCTCGGCTCTCCTTCTTCCTCGATCGTCCCTCGTCCTTGTACTTGTTCTTGTCCTTGCTCTTGTGGTCACGCCTCGAACGGTACTTGCTCTTGTAGCCGTCCTTGTTCTCGGCCTTCTCTGGGCAGTCGGCGACGAAGTGTCCCGGCTTGCCGCACTGGAAGCATGTTCTCGTGTTCCTCCTCATGTTCACACAGTTCTCGTGTAGCCTCTCGAACCGCCTCGTCAGGAGCGTCAGCTCGTCCTCTCCAAGCTCGTCGAACTTCTCATCTGGCATAGACATCAAAGAGGAGAAAGAGAACATCCTGGTGGATGGGTTAGAGTTAGCCTTTCCTTTGGAACCACCAACGAGGGCAAGACTATGGGAATCAGTCGGTCCCTCGAGCTTGTCAGTCATGCCCCTATCCACCTCAGCCGACTTGAGCTTCGAGAACAACTCGTTTACCGCCAGAGTGTCATACTTCTCCGACTCCACAATGGCCTCAAACTTTCCGCCCCAAATCGTACGATCCAAAGAGTGTAAGAGCTTGACTGCTCTATCATGATCATCGTACGGGAGCACGTCCACATTGGCCCTCATGTTGTTCACAACCACCGTGAACCTCTGAAACAAGGCATCTATGGACTCACCGGGGAGATAAGTGAAGTTCTCGTACTCCCTCCGGTAGGTCGCATACATCCGTGCCTAAACCTAGGCATTCCCAACATGAGCCTCCTTCAACACCGTCCAAATTCTACAAGCCAAGTGCTCGGTGTGCACCGGATCGAACTCAGGCTGACACAAAGCACGAAACAAGTAGTCGACCGCCTTATTGTTGGTGTCGAATCTGTCCCTCGATCCTGGAGTGAGGAAGTCCATCGGCTGGACATACCCTGTGTCCACCGTGACATCCCAAAGGATCTGACCCTTTCCGCGGAGAAACGCACCCATCCGCTTGCTCCACATCTGGTAGTTCTTGCCATCGAAGTGTGGAGGACCCGAACCCGGTTCCTGGTATGCCATCCTTGGATCTTAGACTGGTTAGAGTCAATAAAGACCTGAACCAGCTCTGATACCACTTGAAGGACCGATACGGCGAACCAGAGAGCGGGGGGAGTGAATGGGAGCCGATAAAAAATCTTCTCGATGGAGATCGAAACTCCAACAAGATGAACGCGGCTACCAACACACATCTTCGACTCACTACCCAAGTTGGTCAAGCCCACGTATCCACAATAGTGCCACTGGACCTAGGAACCAACACACACAACCTTACGACTCGAGAACGCAGCGGAACACCAAACCTCGAGTCTATAGACCCACACCGGTCAGACCGGTGAGCACCACCGGTCAGACCGGTCCCTGCTGGTGAAACTGAGCAACTTTCACTAAGTGGCTCTACACGGGTCAGACCGGTGAGACACACCGGTCAGACCGATCCCAGCCTGAAAGCCCCCAAAGCACCAAACAGGCCAACCGACCACCAAACTGACCCAAACTCGAAACAGCAGCAACACAAGACAACAGCGACCACACCCAGACGTTCACCTGAGCAAAAACACACCGAGGGTTGCACCGGTCAGACCGGTCAAGAGCACCGGTCACACCGGTGTAGCCTGGGTAGCTCGGGATGGACAGCACCCGCGGGTCAACTCCCCCAAATCCAAATCTCGATCTCCCGAATCACTCCACGGACTTGAACAAGACTTTGGGGATATCAGGAACACCTCATGAGGAGTCCATAGCCAAGTTTAATCCCACCAAAACTCGTCCAAAAAGGAGGAATCGAAGAAATCCCGCCGAAAGCACTTCCAACCCAAGAACTCAAGAAACCCCAAAATCGAGCACTTTTACTCACAGATTTGGGAGGCGAATCACAGCCCAAAGAACCACGAAGGGTTCCCACAAATTTCCCCCATCAAATCCCCAAGAGAAAAGTCCCGAAAACAACCCAAAGAAATCACCGAGAGAGGGCTCCGAAAATCACCACCAAGAACAACCGGGGAAAACACATCCAAACCTTGAGGAACCACGCCGAATCATCTATACATGAAACAAAGGTTCGTACAAGGTCTAGCAAGCCGCCCGATCATCCATCCCTCTCTACAAGATCTCTCTGTGAAGCTCTCAAGCTAGTCCTATGGAAAACCTAAGGAAAATAGGAAGGAAAAAGGGAAAACAAATGAGCTAGGGTTCCAAGAGTTGGCTGCCATCCTCTCACCTCTTGGGTTATATGGAGGCAACCGAAAGTCTAAAATACCCTTCTCTAACAACTAGGGATACAAGCCCCTCAAGGGCGGTTTTGGAAGACTTGAAGATTTCTCCATCGTACGGATGCCCGGCGACCGCAACCTGCTTAGCCTCGACGCAAGCCTTGCGATCCCGACGTGTGTCCTCCGCTTCGAAGATTCCGGACTGCGTCATCGCACACCGGTCAGACCGGTGCTCCCCACCGGTCAGACCGGTCTGGCACTGCTGCAGCACCGTCTTCGGTTCTTCGGTCTTGTCTTCGTGGATCAACCAAGGAACCCAGTGGTTTTCTGGTGAACCACCGGAAACCCCGCGAACTCGGTGTAGCCTCCGCCAATCTCCACTCATGACTCGGCTCCCACGTAGTCCCGGCTCGACCTTGGTTTTGAGGCTCAACCAAGAAACCGTCCATGACTTCATCTTGCTGTTCATGCCACCATGCGGCCCGCACTTGACCCCGCTGGCCACCGGGTCCCTCGAACGAAGCCTACTTGTCTTCTCCACACCTGGAGGCCTCACCGGCGACGACCTTTCGCGGTTGTTCTTCACCTGCACCAACACCAGTCAATCCGCAACCTGCACCTGCAATACTTAGCCAAGAATCAGTCCACACAACGTTGTCAATCACTCATCACAAAAGGAAGCGACCATCCACCGGTCCTCGAACCACACATGGTCCTCACCGCCCCCGGCCGTCAGGCACCCCTTCTCCCCGGAAATCCTATATAACTCCCGAAAGTTTTTTCCATATGGACTTCTAGTGTTTGCGATTCGTGCAACAATTCACAGTCGTCTGATCACTCTCAAACCCTAACCCACCTTTCTCTCTCCACGACCCCTCCCCTGCATCTCGTGTGTCGCCGCCGCTGGGACGGCCGTCGTGCCACCCCTGAGCCCCCCGCGCGCCTCCGTGGTCCCCCCGCCGCCGCCGTCCCGAGGCTCGCCGGCGCGCGGTTGGTGCACCGTCACGGCTTCCCGGCCGCCGCGGCCTCCCGCGGCGCCCGACGTGGCCGGCGGCCGGCGAGCTCGACCCCATCGCGCCCGGGCTCGCGCCGCCGGCCATCGCTGCCGCCGCCGCCGCCGGCCGGAGGTGAAGGTGAAGGAAGCGGTTGGGGAAGAAAGGGCCCATGGTGGAAGAAAGGGGAAAAATGTTGATTCTTTTCCTGAAAAATGTAACATTTTTAGAAAATGTTGATCAACATTTTTATGAAAAATATTGAAAAATGTTGATGAAACATTCCGTAAAATTGTTGAATCTAACATTTTCTCTCGAAAAAAGTTGATACAACTCTTCTCAGAAAAATGTTAGTTGAAAAATGTTGGTTCAACATTTTCGTTGAAAAATGTTACAACATTTTCTAATGCACGGGCTGGTGGAAAAATAAAACGAAGGTAGTTTAGATGAGTTTTGGTGGGCGCAAGTTGGCATCGTTATTCACCTTCCGGTAGGTATATAGGATCCCCTTCTCCCAGCTCTGCCTTGCACCAGCACGCACCTGTGCGCTGCCTATGCGCCGCCGCGGCACCGCGCTTGCATTCGAACCGCTCGGCCTCCTCGGCGCCCTTCCTTCTCGTCTCTTGCTCTTCTCTTCCCTCCTCCAATGGCACCATCAAGGCACAATGAAACCGGCACCATGATTCACCTTCACTTCCCGTCCGTTTCTCCTCTTCATCACTCCCAATAAGTAACGGTCTCCACCACTGGCCATTCATGCTTCGGCCGGCTTTGCTCACCCGCGCCGCCTGGCCGCCCGCACCATTTCCATTCCACGGTGTGTTGCAGTCCCTGCCGCTCCTTCCACACGCGCACCTTTAAAGCCCGCCGGTCGAGCCCTCGCGCGCCCCTGCTACTCCCTGCTTCTCCTGCGTGAGCACCGGCTGCCATTCCTCGCCGCTGCTCGTCGTCCTCGTTGGCTCGTTCCACCGCTAGAGGAGCTCCACCGTGCGGAGCCTGTACCGGCCGCTGTCACCGTCATCTGCTCCACATCCATCCGTCTCCGTCTCCTTCCGTAGCAGGTGAGCTGTTCAGGAACCCATCGCCTCCCTTTCTTGGTTCCGCTCCTCACAGTCGCTCGTGCTCAGAGAGTCAGAGGCTCCGACCAAGCTGTCCGTTGTTAGTCGTCCGTCGCCCGTTCGTCTCTATCGCCGGTGGAACACGGGTGACGGGACAGCTCCAGGAGTTCGTCAGGGCAAGAGCAAGAACCTCAAGGGATCGACGACATCGAGGGGAAGCCACACAGCTGCGCCACCAATTCCATCTCGTCGTCGCTGCCTTGCTGGAACAGCAGCACCCGAGCGAACAGAGCTGATCACCGCCGGCGCCGATCTGCTCGCTGGGGCCTTCTCCTCTAAGGAGGTACACATCAGTGAGATTCCCATCCTCTCCTCTTTCCGTTTTTCTATCTCCCGTCGATTCCTGAGCATCGTAATCCATCCTAGCACATCTCCAGAGTGCTTCTGTACCTCAGCCATGCAGGAACAATGTGCTTCGTTCTCCTCTGGAAGGAGGTCATGCAGTCTTGTGATAAAGTCTTTATTCGTTCCATCTTTGCAGCATCATAGTATCTCCCAATCCATCTCGTCCGGCAAGGATGCTTTAATAATTTACTGAAGGGTTGCGTTCATGCGACGATGACTGAAGCTGCTGCCATGTTAAGTTGGAGTCTCATCGTTCCTGTAGCAAGCTTCATCTGCTTGTCCCCATCATTCACCCTCAATCGCCGTCATCACACAAGAAGGTATCATGCTCCATCATCCGTACGTCGTGATGGCCTATTTATCTTGCAATCTATAGTTCTGTGAACATGCATCCTATGTTCCAAGAAGCAAGCAACCATATGTTACATACTGTCAGCATACAAAACCAATGTCACCTGTGTACTCTAACAATTTTATTCTTGTCGAAAGCATCTCGCTCAGTCATGCACGTGATGTTCCTGTAAACCAATCAGAATCAACAAACTAGTGTTACACATATTTGTTCATCCCTTGCATGATGTGAGCATATCATCATGCTGATGTCATATAGGAGTACTCTTATCCCTTAAAGAAGTTTGGTCCACCATGTTCTATAAATATCTATCTAATTAGTAATCTAAAACATGTCTCTATCTTATCTTTGCTTTGTAAATCTCCCTTCCAATCTACAATTTATCATGATTAGATCCCTAATCTTTTTTTAATCTATAGATCTCATGTTTTAGCCTGTTTAAGCTTGTTCTTGTTGCGTTAATTACGTCTAGACATGATGTTTACCCTACAATGTGTTTTGATAATTTATTCTATATTAACTTCGTTAATGCCTATTAAACTTGTTTTCTAAATAAAATATAATAGAGTTGAACCTTGTGTTTTTCATACTAAATCTAATTTGATTAATACTTATTTAAACAATCCTTTCAATTAAAAGCTAAGTAAAGTTATACCTCTGTTTTTTAATAAAATTTCAATTTATTAATGTTATTGAATTTGCTTTCTAAATAAAAGCTACATAGGTTATATACCGAGTTTTTTAATCGAATGCTAATTTAGTTAGTATGAATAAAAATGTTTTATTAAATTATAATTTGTTTAGTCCAACTCAAAATATAAAGCACACGCTTAGATGCTCTACATGCTTCCTTCAAAAATTTAATGTTTAATTTGCATAAATCATACTTGAATATTTATAAATACAATTGGACTAAGTTTACATCATCTTTTTGATATAGATATAACTTGCTTAATTCTAATAGGGTATTTTTTTGAAATAACCTATGCACATTACTTTATTCAATTAAAATATATCAAGTATATAGTCTTTGTGTGTTATAATCCAAATCTCTCAATAGCTTTGTCTTTTTAACCACAGTTTCTTAGCGTTTCTTGCGTTCGTGATCCTAAAACCCAACCATATCCTCTTTTTAAGCCTTTTCTTGATTGGTGTATTGTTCTTAGTTGTTCTCGTTTATTGCTTTGCATGTGTTGTGCCTGATGATTGCTGCAAGTAGAAGATTGAGCTGTTGTTCGGAAGTCTTGGAGATCAAGGGTATCAAAGAGCTAGCAAGAGCCGAAGAATATAAGAGTAGTTTATTTGTTAGAGAAAGGCAAGTAGTGTTCTCCCCCTACATGTTCTATTTTATCCTATGTAATTTCATGATAATTAACTTTATCTTTTATGATATTGCATAAACTTGATGGGAACACCTTTTTAAGGACTTACCTAGATTTTTACCCATAATCCTTGGAACAACCTTGTTTAACAAACCTTTTCGGTAGAAAATGCTTAGTTGCTTAACTCGGGTCGGATAAAATAGTTTTCTTGACAAAGCCTTTTATGCTGATGATGATTTTAGTTAATACAAGAACACCTTATTTTAATCGGAACATGGAGAACCACAAAAAAACAACGCAACCACAGTCTATATGGTTCTGTCTTAGCCAATTAATTAGGTGTGCAAATGAATTGATGACCTTATCCGAAAGGAGCAGAGGGGGGGGGGGGTTCCGGGTTGTAGGGGTATAACAAGATCCTTTTGGGGTAGCAGCCTTGGCTAATTAAGGTGTTGACCATTAGGGAGGGTTATGGTCTGCCCTGATCTATAAATATGCAGGTTGTTGGTCTTTTGCATGCCTTTATAAAGGCTTCATAGTGGGCCCCTAGCCACTCACCTCAGAAGTGTTTGAGGGCCTTGCAAACCCAGGCGACATGGGGAACACAAGCTGTGGGTAAAGTGTACAACCTATGCAGAGTGAAAACTGATTGATCAGTCGTGCTCACGGTTAAGAGCGGCATATACCCTCACATGATAATCAAACTTAAAGATGGAATTAAATCGTGGTTTTCTTGTGGTTTTGAGATGAGATGTGTTCTAAATGTTTAAGTGGGTTGGTATGAACTTATATCAAGTAACTAGGTCGTTGATAATTAAAACTTGACCAACATTAAAATGCTAACCGCTTTAAACCTTAGCCTATCCTTTTGGTCGTGCATCTTCCCCCACTTGCTGAGTACCAACTATAAGTGTACTCACACTTGCTAAACCGCTTCTCAGAAAAGAAGAAGAATGTGTATGAAATCTAGAAGATGGTGCTAGGCATACGCAATCCCCAGTCGTTTGCCTGTGAACATGGGGGCCTTTGCTTCCCAGGATTCTATTGTAAATCTCTAATAATCTCTTTTCTTTACATGATATTGTTTTTGTTATTCACTAATGATGTCAATATTTGTATGGAACTAGATCCTGGAGTACACATAGGAAGCACTTAATTTGTTTTGGAAACCGGGTGCGACACTGCGCCCCGCCGCCGCCATGGCTGGCCACCCCTTAGCTACCACATGCCATAGCTGGTCTGGCCATGCCCTTGCCAGCCTCTATCGTCGCCGCCATGGCCTCCCGGGTGTGGGCGCCGGTGCCGGTGCTGCCGGGGTTGCACGCCGGGCTTGCGACACCGCGGCACCTCCCTAACCCTAGCCTCTGGCGATGGCCCACAAGTTGCTGGTTGACTCCGATGAGGAGGAGTTCTCTTTTTGACTGGTTGGCTCCCGCGAGGAGGAAGAGATCGCTTGTGTCGCCACGAAGAACAAGCAACATCATCTGTGAAGGAGACGGACGATGAGGTGCCATAGCCGAAGCCCACTCCAAACGTAGTGGCGGAAGGGAAAGGCGTGAAGCCCTCATCGCGCGAGGCCAAAAAGGTGGTGTCCTTCAAGAACATCTGGTTGGTGCAAGACGAGGTCCGCATCATGGAGGCCATGGCCACGTACCTTTGTGAGCACGGCACACTGCCGTAGGTCGAAGCCCTCGCCGCCATGCTCGACGATAAACTCGACAACAATGACTACAACTTGGTGTCACTGAGAACATGAAGCACCAGTACAGGGTCACTATCGAGCAAGGGTCACAATCGTCGGCTCTTCAACCTCTCCAAGACCGTCTGGAGCTCCATGACCATGGCGCCGAATGGCGGTGCATGGAGGATTGTTGCCGAGATGTGCAGGCTATACCCGTACCTCATGGAGGACGTGATGGTGCTGTAGAAGGAGCACCCGGGGTTGTTGAAGCGGCAGTTCTTGATGATCGATGATGACAAGGTGCATGCCTTGGCCAAGAATATAAAGAAGCAAAGGGTGGATGAGGCTAAGGTGAATCTGCGTCGTAGGGACATGATGAAGGAAGTGACCAACACACTCATTGATCTGTTGAAGAGCCACACATCTAGGCATCCCTGTTAATGACCATTTTCATGCCGATTCTGTATCCTGTAGCTGAATCGCATGCGAATTGGGCACCTAGATAGGTGTCAAATGTGTATCGGTGAATGGTGATCGACTTGTTTGAGCGTCTGTGTTAAGTTAGGACTCAGGAAATGCCTGCATGGGTGCATTGTGGCTCTATGAGGAAGAATGTACTGTTGTGCTTTATGAACTAACCAATCTTACTATTCAAACTTGCTGGAGTATCTCTACAAATGAGTTAGGCCTATCACCCTCAAATGGATGGCCAAATTGAGTGTGTCAACCAATGCCTGGAGACATTTCTGTGTTGCTCTGTTCATGCTTCCCCCAAGAAGTGGTTCCATTGGCTTCACTTGGCTGAGTTCCGGTATAATACAAGCTTGCATTCAGCCCTGGCAAGCTCTCCCTTTCGGTTGATTTATGGCCGTACTCCTCGTATGTTTGGCAATGAACCTGCTGATGCATGTCCAATTACTAGTCTCAATGAATGGCTCAATGAGAGAGAATTGATGCAACATTTAATCCAGCAGCACCTCTTGCGGGCTCAGAAACATATGAAGGGGCAAGCTGATAAAGGCATATCTGAGAGGCAGTTTCAAGTGGGTGACTCGGTGTACCTTAAATTTCATCCCTATGTGCAGTCGTCCTTAGCACCTAGGTCCAACCAAAAGTTAGCATTCAACTTTTTTGGCCCATTTCTGTTTTTGGAGCACATTGGGGGCAGCCTTCTCTTGAAGTTATTCAACATGGAAGAAACCTGACCACAACAAGACATTCTTCCTCAACAGAACCACAATGTACGCAGGCATTTCTTGAGTCCTTACTTAACACAGATGCTTAAACAAGTCGATCACCATTCACTGATATAAAAACACATTCGACACCTCAAGGTGCCCAATTCACATGCGATTCAGCTACTGGATATAAAATTGGCATGTAAACGATCATAAATAGGGATGCCTAGATGGTGTGGCTCTTCAAAAAATCAATAAGTGTGTTGGTCACTTCCTTCATCACGTCGCCACGACACATTCACCTTAGCCTCTTGCACCCTCTGCTTCTTTATATTTCTATCCAGGGCACGCGCCTTGTCATCATCGATCATCAAGAACTCCAGCTTCAACAAACTCGGGTGCTCCTTCTGTAGCGCCATCACATCCTCCATGAGGTACGGGTACAATTTGCACATCTCCGTAGCAGTCCTCCGCGCTCCACCATTTGGCGCCGTGGTTGTGGAGCCCCACATGGCCTTGGAGAGGTCAAAGAGTTGACGATCGTGACCCTTTCTTGGTAGCTTGCCCTTACTAACAGCCAAGCTGTACTGGCGCTTCATGTTCTTGACCTTAGATCTCAGTGACACCAAGCTGTAGTCACTGTTGTAAAGTTTGTCGTCATGCATGGTGGCAAGGGCTTCGACCCACGACAGTGTGTCGTGCTCACAGAGGTAGATGACCATAGCCTCCATGATGCAGACTTCGTCTTGCATCGACCGGATGCGCTTGAAGGACACCACATTTTTTGGCTCGCGCGATGAGGGCTTTGCGCCTTTCCCCTTCGCCACTGGGTTTGGAGAGGGCTTCGGCTGCAGAACCTTATCGTCCGTCTCCTTCTCAAATTGTGGTAGAGATAGGTTCTTCTTCTTCGTGGCGACACAAGAGATCTCTTCCTCCTTGTGGGAGCCAACCGATGAAAAAGAGAACTCCTACTCGTCAGAGTCAGCCAGCAGCTTGTGGGCCATCGCTGGTGGCTCACCGGCCTCCCTGCGTGGTGCGTGTGCCTGTGCGCCGGTTGTGGGCTTTGCGAGTCAGATCCGATGTGTTTTTTTTCAAAATTTTCAAAAATGTTGCAACATTTTGTAAAATGTTGACTAAAAATGACTAAAAACACTGGAAAAAATGTTGTAACATTTTTTATTTAATAGACATACATTTTGGTGAGCCAGAATTATTAACTAGCAATCTTAGGTGGACTTTGGTGGACTGGAAGTTTGTACGCTTATCCACCTTGGGAGCTCCCCAACAACGTGCCCGTGGTAGCCCAAGTTGATGTTCACTACGTGAAAACCTCAAATAGGTCACGCAACATTTGTAACAGACCCTTAACACTCATTACATGCACCCACTGTTGACAGTCAATTTTGGTACACCTAGCTATGAGTTTACTGTCAACATTTGCACGTATTTGATATTCTAACCAATGGTACTAACCCCCGGAGGTATCAAGTTCACTCTTGCATGTCGATTTTGGAGTTTGTTGCTTACGCAGGAAATTAACGTTAAAGAGGAGACTTTCGGGATAAGTTCATCAAGCACTTTATGAGAAGATCATGATGCCCATCACAAGTCAAGACATGAAGTGAACACGACTCCAAATGATCCAAGGACCGAAGCATCAACACGTAAAACTCCGGGGACTTGGATGTTTACCAACGAGATCAACTCAGCCCGAGAGATATTCTCGCAACCCAGGACAACATGATCTTTCGGTGCAGATTCAGAGACTTAAATGTCCTTTAATGGCAAAAGTTTGACTACCAAAGTTGTGGGCATCGACGATACCTTCGATTTGGATATGTGGAAGGCCCAATTCGGATAAGGGAGCTAGGAGATATGACCCTCGAAATCCCTGCTGCGCAGTCAGTCCGAAATCAGAACATATTATCTTCCAAGGCCGATTTGAGATCTTATCTTCGTTTCCAAAGAAAGAAATGAATACCAAAGTTGAACAAAATTTCGTGCCATACAACTAGGACACCGAAGTTGCATTATTTGGAGTCCGGACGTGGGAGATATGGTGCCGGCAAGGATGGGGTGCGAATCAGGAAAATCTGGACGAAGCTGATTTTATGGAAACCAAGTTCCCTTCTCCCCCAAGGAAGATCTCGTGCAAGGCAAGGTGGAGCACGCCCCAAGGCTCCCCAAAGGCATAAATACACCCCCTTGGGCGCCCAAGGAGGGGTGATCTATTCAGATCCATTCACCAGAGAGCCGCCGAAAGGAGATACACCGAAGGAAGCCGACGGCCGCCGCAAGTCTTCGAGGGTACCTAGGAGATGGCTTAGGCCACCCCTAGCCGCCATGGACTCCCTACGAGGTTGTGCCATGGTGGAGTTCGGGAGTCACCCCCAACATTCGTGGGGGTATGTACGCACATGTTGGTGATATCAATCTACTTTTTATTCTAGTTGTCTCAACTTTGGTCTACTTCAATGCATGCTTTCTTCCTCATATGTGATGCATCCATATGTTCATAGTATGATTAGATCTATTCGTGGTGATTAGTCTACATCTTGCGGATGCATTGAAGTATCATGTTTTAGCTAGTTGGGTGATTACCCTCGTGTGGTGACAGCATGCGGGAGGGAAAAGTTCTAGCGACGACATGATGTGTAATAGGATCGAATGCAAGTACCACGGGAGTCGGTGCGCGACCACCAAGGAGGAGGAGGTACGAGTAAGAGCGCCTTGGTGGGTGTTTGGGGTAAAGCTTTGGGAAACCTTAGGCGTCAACACGTACCTCGCACCAGTGACCTTGGGAAAGTAGGCTACTTGCAAGTCGCCTTTCGAAGAGATGATTCTGTGTACCTTTAGTTGAGATGAATCTATGTTTTGACCACCTTTTGACTAGAACGGTACCTAGAGAGATAGGCCTTATCTCCTTGGTTGTGTTATCTCATCTATGGCTGTGAATGTGGTCAACACTTATACTTCATTCATATATATTAAGTGGGCAAAATAGCCAACATCATCCCTAAACTTTCTTCAAGGGGTCAATTTGGTCACTGAACTTTCAAAAAGATCAATCTAGTCCCTCAACTCTTGCTTTTTGGTTAAACACATCCCTATGCTGATGTAGCATTGCATAGTGGCGTGAAATGAAAGTGAAATATCAATTTTGCCCTTGGTGGTCAACTGCATACGGTATACGTACTGGGAGCCCACTAGTGGATTTATTCAGTCTATTGGGTGCAGGCCATAGAAGCGAAGCCACGAGGCTGGGCACACACACTCTTTAACAAAGAATAAAAGGAGAAGATAAAAAACAAAAAAAGCTCATTTTGGTTCCTTTTGCAGCGCCAAATCCATCATGTTCAAGTATTTGAGTGTTAGAGTTCTAGCCAACAGGTCCCACCTTTCGTTATGCAAGGGTAAAATGGGCATTTAACATTCATGTCATGCCACCAAGTAGCACCACATAATCACAAGGATGTGTTTGAACCAAAAACAAAAGTTGGAGGACTATATTGACCATTTTCAAAGTTTAAGGACTAACTTGACCCCTTGAGGAAAGTTCAGGGATGATGTTGCCTATTTTGCCTATTAAGTGTTACCCTTTCATATGCAATCTAAGCTTCATGTTAGGTTAGATTTGATCGATTTGATGGAAAACCCTAGGCAGTTCTTTGTCGATCCACGGATTGATAAACCTTGGGGAAGTACTCCGAGGGAAGAGCTACAACCGACCCGTGTGCTTGCGGATCGAAACTTGACGCGTTATTTAACCGTCAACAAGCTTTTCTGGCGCCGTTGCCGGGGATCGGCAACTCGAACCCTAGGGTGATCCGTCTATCTCTTTGACTAACCCTAATTTTTATTATTGCATACATGCTTGCTTTCTTGTTTGTGTCCTTGAAAGTAGGTGAAAAGCTAGACACAAGACGTTCGATAAATTCACAATCCACTCAGACAAGATGATGACTACATCAAGATTCACTCTTTAGTGGTAGGTGCTAACTTTTGTTAGTGTCCCATCATCCGCTATTGAGTCCACACCCTACATGAGTGATGTTAGACAAGGTATGTCGATGTGTCAATTAAAGTTTTAAGACTAATGTTTCGTGGAGGTTTGTTTATCCAAGCAATAGGTTTTGTAAGCAATCACGTTGCGAAAGAAGCACCCGTCACTTTGGCTCAAGCAAAATCATGAAGAAGACACACCATTGTGAAGGACCGATACGGCGAACCAGAGAGGGGGGGAGTGAATGGGAGCCGATAAAAATTCTTCTCGAAGGAGATGGAAACTCCAACAAGATGAACACGGCTTCCAACACATGTCTCCGACTCACTACCAAGGTTGGTCAAGCCCACGTAGCCACTGAAGTGCCACTGGACCTAGGAACCAACACACCACCTTCCGACCCGAGAAACGCAGCGGAAAAACCAAACCTCGAGCCTACAGAACCACACCGGTCGGACGGTGAGCACCACCGGTCGACCGGTCCCTGCTGGTGAAACTGAGCAACTTCCACTAAGTGGCTCTACACGGTCGGACCGGTGAGACACACCGGTCGGACCGATGGCGACCGAAAGCCCCCAAGGCACCAAACAAAGCCAACCGACCACCAAACGGACCCAAACTCGAAACAAGAAAGCAACACGAGACAACAACGAACACACCAAGACGTTCACCCGAGCAAAATCCCACGGGGGCTCGCACCGGTCGGACCGGTCAAGAGCACCGGTCGGACCGGTGTAGCTCGGCGGCTTGGGATGAACGAGACCCGCGGGTCAACTCCCCCAAATCCAAATCTCGATCTCTCGAATCACTCCACGGACTTGAACAAGACTTTGGGGATATCGGAACACCTCATGAGGAGTCCATAGCCAAGTTTAATCCCACCAAAACTCGTCCAAAAAGGAGGAATCGAAGAAATCCCGCCGAAAGCACTTCCAACCCAAGAACTCAAGAAACCCCAAAATCGAGCACTTTTACTCACAGATTTGGGAGGCGAATCACAGCCCAAAGAACCACGAAGGGTTCCCACAAATTTCCCCCATCAAATCCCCAAGAGAAAAGTCCCGAAACAACCCAAAGAAATCACCGAGAGAGGGCTCCGAAAATCACCACCAAGAACAACCGGGGAAAACACATCCAAACCTTGAGGAACCACGCCGAATCATCTATACATGAAACAAAGGTTCGTACAAGGTCTAGCAAGCCGCCCGATCATCCATCCCTCTCTACAAGATCTCTCTGTGAAGCTCTCTTGCTAGTCCTAAGGAAAACCTAAGGAAAATAGGTGGAAAATAGAAAAACTAATGAGCTAGGGTTCCAAGAGTTGGCTGCCATCCTCTCACCTCTTGGGTTACATGGAGGCAACCGAATGTCTAAAATGCCCTTCTCTACTAACTAGGGATACAAGCCCCTCAAGGGCGGATTTGGAATTCTTGATGTTTTCACCATCGGACGGATGCTCGGCGACCGCACCCTGTGTAGCCTCGACGCAAGCCATGGGATCCCGACACGTGTCCTCTGCTTCGAAGATTCTTGGACTGCGTCGTCGCACACGGCCGACCGGGTGCTCCTCACCCGGGGAGCCCGGTCCCCACCCCGGCCGAGGCCAGGTCGGACCGACCGGTCGGGCCGGTCCAGTGCCGCTTGCGGCTCCATCTTCGGTTCTCCGGTCTTGGCTTTGTGGATCAACCAAGGAACCCGGTGGTTTTCCGGCGAACCACCGGAACCCCGCGAACTCGGTGTAGCCTCCGCCAATCTCCACTCATGACTTGGCTCCCACGCGATCCCGGCTCGACCTTGGTTTTGAGGCTCAACCAAGAAACCGTCCATGACTTCATCTTGTTGTTCATGCCACCATGCGGCCCGCACTTGACCCCACTGGCCACCGGGTCCCTCGAACGAAGCCTACTTGTCTTCTCCACACCTGGAGGCCTCACCGGCAACGACCTTTCGCGCTTGTTCTTCACCTGCACCAACACGAGTCAAGCCGCAACCTGCACCTGCAATACTTAGCCAAGAATTAGTCCACACAATGTGGTCAATCACTCATCACACAAGGGAGCGACCATCCACCGGTCCTCGAACCACACATGGTCCTCAATCTCCCGCTTGATGAGTGCATTGACAACACCCACACGAAAGTAACAAGAGAGAAAGGAAAAAGAAAAGGAACGAACAAAAAGAAACTCCAACAAGCGATCGAAAGCCAAACAAAGGCAGAGAGCAAGATCACTTGAAGAAGACAAGTCTCGGACCCCTTAGGCAAGGGCAACGGCTCGACACATCCGAGACAAAGCAAAGCTCAAGCAAAGAGCGCAAACCACCAAAACAAAGCTCGAACACCACAAAGAGCTCCCCTTGCACACATGCAAGCTCCCCCTGAACCAATGCACCTCCCCCTGGACAAATGCATGCAAACCAGCTGAAAACAGGGCAGAGCTGCAAAGCAACTTCAGCTCACACCGGTCGGACCGGTCATCACCACCGGTCGACCCGTGCCTAACATGTGTACGGGACCAGCACTCACACCGGTCAGACCGGTGCTCTTCACCGGTCAGACCGGTGTACAACGAGAGCCCCGAAAATGGCTCGAAACCACCTGAAAACCTTCTAAATGCGTTCGGTAAGCCATTTCAAGCTCAAACTTCTCCCCCTTGTTGGCAATGCATGAATCAAGCAAAAAATGCAAAACTTTCAACCTAGAGCTTCTCAAATAAACAAAATTCAACAAAGAATGCTACACATGTCCAAATGAGCAAGTTAGATACTCTACGGCTTCGTATCGATCTCAACTACATGATCACCAAGTTGCACAACCATTGAACGAAGCTAAGATGGATTTTGGCAATTTTGCGAAAAACATGCCTCTCATGAGCAAAGTCCTAAACATGATCAAAGCATATCAAAATGGCAAAGCCACACAAACTTCATGCTAGGACAACCATTCTAATCATAAGACCATCACAAACACCCACAAGCACCTCATGTCATGTCAAAGCCACCGAGCCATGTGCCTACTTCTATGTATGAGACTTCTCATTGGTAGGCATCATGCAACGGTTTAGCACCCAAAGCAAATTAAATTCAGCACATATGACATGGGAGCACATTTCCAAGCATTTTCATTTCATTTTCAGATTTGTAAATGGTACATGAAATGTCTTTGCAACAAAAAGGAACTTATGCCCCTCCACAAGATAAAACAAGAGGGCTAAACATTCATGATGGCAAATGAGCCTTTGGCCCCATATGATCAATAAACTAGCTATCCAACCACAAATTAAGCATAGCAAAGCCACTAAAACATGTCAAGATCATATAAAGGCATTTACACATGAGAGAGCATACATGTGACATTTTTCAAAAGCGTAGCTATCAACCATGGATTATTCATCAAGATCATCAAGAGCTAAGACAAACTAACCATATCATACCAAACAAGCTCACAAAGACATATATCTCATTCCATGGTGAACAATGTATATGAGAGAAGCTTTTCCTAACCAATGCATATGATACAAAATGCATGCAATCTAAGATACAAGGATGCCTATACATTATGTTACATATGCCATGCCAAATGCAAGAAATGCACAAAGAAAAAACTATACATATGCTACCACCGGCTCCTCGAGGGGAGGCAAAACGGGCTCGACACCACCGGCAAAAGAGAGCTCCCACACACCCAACTCAAGAAATCAAACACACACCAAGTTCCCCCCACAAATGAGTGAAAGTTGCTTGATCTAGGGGTTTGGTGAAAATATCAGCTAGTTGGTCATGTGTGGGTACATGGATCAAAGCTATCTTTCCTTTCTCGACATTGTCTCTCAGAAAATGGTACCTCACTTCTATGTGTTTAGTTTTGGAATGGAGCACTGGGTTCTTTGCAACAATTATGGCACTGGTGCTATCACATTGAAGTGGGATATGGGTATACTCCTCACCAAAGTCGCTCATGGTGTAGGTGATCCAAAGGAGCTGAGAGCAACAACTAGCAGCGGCAACATACTCGGCCTCGGTCGTGGATTGAGCAACACTCGACTGCTTGCGGGAAGATCAAGACACCAAAGAAGAACCCAAAAACAGGCAAGTCCCAGAAGTGGACTTTCTATCCAACCGATACCCGGCAAAATCCGCGTCTGAAAAACCATGAAGCGCCAAAGAAGAGGACGCGGAGTACCGAAGGCCGAAGTCGGGAGTGTGACGCAAGTACCTGAAAATTCGCTTCACTGCTTGCCGATGCGAAGTCCTCGGAGACGCTTGAAAACGAGCGCACAGACACACCGAGAACTGTATGCCTGGCCTCGTCGCCGTCAAGTAGAGGAGTGACCCGATCATGCTCCGGTACTCCTTCTGGTCCACGTGTTCACCTTCCTCGTCCGCATCAAGAGCCGTAGTCGTACTCATCGGCGTCGTCATAGCCTTGGAGTCCTCCATCTTGAACTTCCTCACAATGTACTTGGTGTACTTAGCCTGGTGCACAAATGTTCCTTCCTTTGATTGCTTGATTTGTAGCCCGAGGAAGAACTGCAACTCGCCCATCATGCTCATCTCAAACTCCCTCGCTCATATCATCCGCAAACCTTGCAACAAGAGAGTTAGACGAGCCACCAAAGACAATATCATCCACGTACACCGCGCACAATCGGGATATCTCTCGCCCCGCCTTAGCAAAAACAAGGTCCGATCGACCTTCCCCATCTCAAAACCTCTCTCAAACAAGAACCCCCTCAACCTCGCCATACCAAGCTCTAGGCGCCCGCTTCAACCCATACGAGCGCCTTCCTCAACTTGT
Source organism: Cenchrus americanus (assembly GCA_947561735.1). Lineage (NCBI taxonomy): Eukaryota > Viridiplantae > Streptophyta > Magnoliopsida > Poales > Poaceae > Cenchrus > Cenchrus americanus. Next base: position 200,693,755 of record OX387242.1, read on the forward strand.
ACACCCGTGGGGGTACTTCTCGCTCTCAAACCCCCCGGAGGCCGCCTCACATACACTTCTTCCTCCAAAGACACCATTCGTAAAAGCACTCTTCACATCCATTTGGTGCAACTTGAACCCTTTAGCCACGAGAAAAGGCTAGAAGGATCCTAATCGCCTCCAAACGGGCTACGGGAGCAACAAAGGTCTCCTCGTAGTCGATCCCCTCCTTCGACCGAACCCCCGAGCAACAAGTCTCGACTTGTTCCTCACAACCTCACCCTTCTCTCCCTCTTTGTTTTTCCACACCCACTTTGTACCAATCGGCTTACACCCTGGGGGAGGGTCAACCAACTCCCACACCTGATTCCTCTCAAAGTTCTCCAACTCCTCATGCATTGAATTAACCCAATTGTGATCAGATAGTGCGTGTCCAATGTCTTTGGGCTCAAAAGAAGCAACAAACGCAGCATGAGCAAAGTGGGAATTGTTTCGAACCCTCGACCGTGTAGTGCGTTCATTCATGTCACCGATGATCCTCGAAGCTGGGTGATCCACTTGAACTCGCCGGGGAGGTTCTCGCCTCGAAGCTACCTCCCCCTCAACATCAGCTTCTCCTCGTTCTTGGTTTGTCGTCGTAGGTGTAGTAGAGGGTCCATCCATCATCGTAGTCGAAGTAGTGGGTACATGTTCAGTCGGGGGCACCACACCGCCATCTTCATCCTCTCCATGTTCATGCTCCTCCTCCTGAAAGATCTCCTTGCCAAGCTCATCATCACCTGCACACTCAAAGACAAGCTGACTACGTGGCTCTGTCTCGTCGAAGGTTACCTCGCAAGTTTCCACGATTTGGTTAGTTTCAAGATTGAGCACACGATATGCTCTAGAATGAGATGCATAACCAAAGAAAATGCCATCGACAGACCTAGCCTCAAACTTATCTAACTTCCTGCCTTTCTTCAGAATAAAACACTTGCAACCAAAGACATGGAAGTGACTCACCTTGGGTGTGCGACCTTGCATCAACTCATAGCATGTCTTCTTCTTGTGCACTCTGAGGTATATCCTGTTCGACACATAGCACGCAGTGTTCACCGCCTCAGCCCAATACCTCCTCGGAGTCCTATGCTCATCAAGCATCGTCCGAGCCATCTTGCACAAGGTCCTGTTCTTCCTTTCCACAACACCATTCTGGGGAGGCGTATACGGACTCGAAAACTGGTGCTCAAGACCCAAGTCATGGCAAAAGGTTTCAAAACGAGAGTTCCTGAATTCCGAGCCATTATCACTGCGGATAGCTCGTATGGCATCTCCGTGCCTCTCGTTCCTCAACCTCAAGACTAGATCTCGAAGAAAACCAAACGTCTCCCCCTTATCCTCCAGAAAGAACACCCACGCATACCGAGAATAGTCATCCACCACAACAAGGACATACCACTTCCCACCCGTAGATCGCACACGAGCTGGGCCAACAAGGTCCATATGGAGCAGCTCGCATGGACGCTCAGTCATCACATCGGTGAGAGGCGGGTGAGAAGAGGCCACCATCTTAGCATGCCTACACGGAGCACAAACCAACTCTTTCTCAAGTCTCAACCGTGGCAATCCTCGGACCAAATTGAGTTTACTCAAGCGAGACAAAAGGTCAAAGCTCAAGTGACCCAACTTCATATGCCACTTCCACAACTCACTCGAAGAACCAGCCAAGAAACAACGCTCCACCCCCGAAGACTGAGAAAAATCAGCACGAAACACTTGACCCTCGGGAACGACCATACAAACAAGGTCCCCTCGAGAGTCCACAATCCGAGAACCACCAGGCCGAAACAACACCTCAAATCCCTCATCCAACAACTGGGACACAGAAAGAAAATTGTACCCCAGCGATTGAACAAGAGCAACACGCCTCAGAGTGATCTTGTCACTCACTTTGATCTCACCTTCTGAAAGCACACGCCCATGCCCATTGTCCCCAAAGGTGATGTACCTTTTCGTCACCACCGGGACGAGACTTGAGAACCACCCCATGTCTCCGGTCATATGCCTCGAGCAACCGGAGTCAATCAACCAAATGTTCTTCAAGTCTCCCACCTGAAAATTAAAAATAAGCACATGAGCGAACAAACGACTCAGCACTGGGGTTAGTACCAAAGGAGGAAAACCAGTGTCGAGCCATTTGCTCGAAAGTGGGGTTAGCACCAACCAAAGCATCTCTCCTACCAAAACTACCTCCACGAACACCACCACGGTAACCACCCTGAGGGAACCACCCCTCTCTGCGTGGAGGAGGACCAAATCCACGCAAGAAAGCCCGTGGAACGTCCTTCCTCTCCAACTCAAAGCCACGACTCCTCCAATCCCCGTATTGAGCACGAGGAGGAGAACACCTAGCAAACTGACCACCTGCACCCTTTCCAGCCCAACCACCAGAACCACGACCACCAGAAACAACCCTCGCACCTGTACGAGCTCGAAACCCAAACAACTGTCTGTCCAGGCCTGCGCAATGTCCGACCGGTGCCCCACACCGGTCTGACCGGTGTGACTCGGGCAGCGAAGCACCATCTGCGACCTTCTTCTCTCCCCAAGCCCGAACTCGTCCTCACACTCGCCTTGCCCCTGGGCATCTGCATACGAGGCTCAAGTACACCATCGGAAGGGTGGTACTTGTCCTTGTTAGCCCACTCCTTTGCCATTCTCTCCTCTCGCTTCCTCTTGAAGCAAAACTCCTCCTTATGGCCATCTCTCCCACAATAGCCACAATGGAACCTCACAAGATTAGGCTTAGGCTTGTGATGTGGCTGCTCACTTGGTTTCTCTCCACTCAAGCCCTCCACCGGTTTCTCACCACTAGCCTTCTCACTCTCCTTCCCAAAGAACACTTTCCCCGACGTTCTCACAAACTTGATAGGCTTTTGTAGGTCATTTGTGGGTGTAGGAAACACGGGTGGAGCTGGGGTTGTGTCTAGTCGGTTCCTTAGATGGTTAGGTTTTGGTGGGAAATCATTTTTGTGGTGGGTTTTTGGTGGCTCCGGGATATTCTCTCCACTTCCTTCACCAACCTTGTTTGCCCCAAGTCCCTCACCATCTTGCCTCTTAATGGCCTCGATCATCATCCTCAATGGAGGCTCATGACCGGAAAACCAACCCATCAACTTCCTCAAGTCATCATTCTCATCCTGCAAACGATCAACATAATGTGCAAGCTCCAAATTTTTCAATGCATGCATTTCACAGGTAGAGCAAGATGTAGGCATGGGTTCCTTCAATTTAGCCTCGAGCGAACTAGTGTAAGCATGCATCTCATCAATCTTAGCATGCAGAACAGGGCAAGAAGTGCAAGCACCTAGCAAAGCAGGCTAGACTTAAGCTCGGCCACTTCAACCCTAAGCACATCTAGTTCCTCACACTTGGAGGCATGCTTCTCCTTAAACAAAGCAAGATCAGCAAGGAATATGGAGCAATCAACACAATCATTCTCATCCGAGACAACGGGGGCTAGCCTTAAGCGAATCAATCTCAAGCTTGCTATCAAGCACTCCGTGTCTCTAGCTCGGCCCACTCTAGTCCTAGCATCCTCGAGTGAAGCCCTAAGCTCTTTCCTCATTTTCTTGGCCTCTCTAAGCATGTCATCACGGTTATCAAGCAAAGAGTCAAGCCTCTCATTCTCCTGGCGCAAGAAGGGAAGTTCATCACGCACCTCGTCGTCGGACTCAGAGTCCGAGTCGCTCTGTGTGCTCTTCTTGCTACCGGAGCTCAGCGCCATGGTGCAGAAGCCATCTCTCGTGAAGCAGCTCAGCCCGCTCAGGTTCTTGGACGACTTCTTGTTCTTGCGGCGATCTCCCTCGTCTTCACTGCTACTCGAGCTCGAGGTGGAGTACGCGGAACTGGAGTCGACGTCGCTCGCTCCAACCATAGCTCGGGCCTTGCCTCGGCTCTCCTTCTTTCTCGATCGTCACTCGTCCTTGTACTTGTTCTTGTGCTTGCTCTTGTGGTCGCGCCTCGAACGGTACTTGCCATCGTTCATCCTCGGCTTGTGCTTGTAGCTGTCCTTGTTCTCGGCCTTCTCCGGCGGTCGGCGACGAAGTGTCCCGCTTGCCGCACCGGAAGCAAGTCCTCGTGTTCCTCCTCATGTTCACGCGGTTCTCGTGCGGCCTCTCGAACCGCCTCGTCAACAACGCCGGCTCGTCCTCTCCAAGGTCATCAAACTCCTCATCCGGCATAGACATCAAAGAGGAAAACGAGAACATCCCGGTGGATGGGTTAGAGTTAGTCTTTCCTTTGGAACCACCAACGAGGGCAAGACTATGGGAATCGGTCGGCCCCTCGAGCTTGGCGATCATGCCCCTATCCACCTCGGCCGACTTGAGCTTCGAGAACGACTCGTTCACCGTCAGAGTATCATACCTCTCCGACTCGACTATGGCCTCGAACTTTCCGCCCCATATCGTACGATCTAAAGAGTGTAAGAGCTTGACCGCTCTATCATGATCATCGTACGGGAGCACGTCCACATTGGCCCTCATGTTGTTCACCACCACCATGAACCTCTGAAACAAGGCATGGATGGACTCACCGGGGAGATGAGTGAAGTTCTCGTACTCTATCCGGTAGGTCGCATACATCCGTTCCTGAACCTGGGTGTTCCCAACATGAGCCTCCTTCAACACCGCCCAAATCCTACAAGCCAAGTGCTCGGTGTGCACCCGATCGAACTCGGGGCCGACACAAAGCACGAAACAAGTAGTCGACCGCCTTATTGTTGGCGTCGAATCTGTCCCTCGACCCTGGAGCAAGGAAATCCATCGGCTGGACATAGCCTGTGTCCACCGTGACATCCCAAAGAAGCTGACCCTTTCCGCAGAGGAACGCACCCATCCGCTTGCTCCACATCTGGTAGTTCTTGCCATCGAAGTGTGGAGGACCCGAACCCCGTTCCTAGTACGCCATCATTGGATCTTAGACTAGTTAGAGTCAACAAAGACCCGAACCGGCTCTGATACCACTTGAAGGACCGATACGGCGAACCAGAGAGGGGGAGTGAATGGGAGCCGATAAAAATTCTTCTCGAAGGAGATGGAAACTCCAACAAGATGAACACGGCTTCCAACACACGTCTCCGACACACTACCAAGGTTGGTCAAGCCCACGTAGCCACTGAAGTGCCACTGGACCTAGGAACCAACACACCACCTTCCGACCCGAGAAACGTAGCGGAAAAACCAAACCTCGAGCCTACAGAACCACACCGGTCAGACCGGTGAGCACCACCGGCCGACCGGTCCCCTGCGGTGAAACCGAGCAACTTCCACTAAGTGGCTCTACACCGGTCGAGCCGGTGAGACACACCGGTCGGACCGATGGCAGCCCCGAAAGCCCCCAAGGCACCAAACAAAGCCAACCGACCACCAAACAGACCCAAACTCGAAACGGCGGCAACACGGGACAACAACGAACACACCAAGACGTTCACCCGAGCAAAGTCCCACGGGGGCTCGTACCGGTCGACCGGCCAAGAGCACCCGGTCGACCGGTGTAGCTCGGGCGGCTTGGGATGAACAAAGACCCGCGGGTCAACTACCCCAAATCCAAATCTCGATCTCCTGAATCACTCCACGGACTCGAACAAGACTTTGGGGATATCAGGAACACCTCATGAGGAGTCCATAGCCAAGTTTAATCCCACCAAAACTCGTCCAAAAAGGAGGAATCGAAGAAATCCTGCCGAAAGCACTTCCAACCCAAGAACTCAAGAAACCCCAAAATCGAGCAATTTTACTCACGAATTTGGGAGGCGAATCACAGCCCAAAGAACCACGAAGGTTTCTCACAAATTTCCCCCATCAAATCCCCAAGAGAAAAGTCCCGAAAACAACCCAAAGAAATCACCGAGAGAGGGCTCCGAAAATCACCACCAAGAACAACCGGGGAAAACACATCCAAACCTTGAGGAACCACACCGAATCATCTATATATGAAACAAAGGTTCGTACAAGGTCTAGCAAGCCGCCCGATCATCCATCCCTCTCTACAAGATCTCGACGTGAAGCTCTCTTGCTAGTCCTATGTTGAGCCATGTCCCTACCCAAGATCAGCTTGCAGACATTTTCACAAAGCCTCTCGACCAAGCTACATTTGTGCGCTTGCGGGGGGGACTTGGGGTTTGTTGCCCTTTCTAGTTGATTTTTGGGGGATTTCCTTTTTGTATCATATGTATCATACCATGTTTTACTTTGATGTATATACATGCTTTGCTTGATGTATAAACCATGGTAGGGTAGCCATTTTGTCATATATCATATTGCATTTGTATCATATTGCATTTTAGGATGATGAGCTTCTTTCATATGCCATATTTGAGTTTCTTTGGCTATTTGTGAGATGTTGGTCATATGTGTGGAGAAATGGTGATGTGAGGCTATGCTCTTGGAATATTTGAGATATATGTGTGGTGAGATAGCCCTTTTTGAAATAAATGCTAATCTTGACTATTTTTTGATGAAATATGCTCCACTCGTGTGTAGTTGTGTATCCATATCACAGTTTGGTCTAAATGTGCTTTTCATGCTTAGATTGTGCTTGGATGCCTTGTTCTTGCATTTGGGCCAAAGGCCGAATATCATTGTGAATGTTTAGCCTATGTTGCATTCATGGGGGGGCATAAGCTTCTTTTTGCCGCAAAGGCACTTCATGTACCATGAAATGAATTAATCTTGAAAAGAAGTGTATAATACTTGAAAAATGCTCCATCCATCATGTCTATGCTTAAAATGTCTTATCTTTCACATATGGGTGCAAAACATGTTGCATGATGTTCACCAGTGGAGAAGTCTCCCCGAAGTGGACACATGGCTCATGAGCTTTGACATGACATGCTTTGCTTTATGGGTGTTTGCCATGATCTTTTGCTGAGAATTTGCTATCCTTGTATGATCTTTGAATGGTATGCATGTTTGTGGCTCAAGTGTGACATGGATAGGCTTTTACATGTGAAGCGAGCCTTCTTTTGGTAAAACTGCTTAAATCTGAAAATTTTGCTTTGTCACATGCTTGTATTTTCATATATTACTTGTGGCAATGCTTTGAGTATGCTATGATTCATATGTGTGATATTTGTCTCATTTTTAGCATTTGACACTAGATTTGGCCTATTTGAGAAGCTCATGTAGATGTTTATATGCTTTGTCTTGCATTTCTGCATTTTCACCTTGATTCATACATTGTCAACAAGGGGGAGAAGAGGTGAGCTTTAATGAAAATTCAGAAGAGGTGAGCTAAAATTTGGAAGATTGCATCCACATGCTCAGGGGGGAACTTGCACTTGTTCAGGGGGAGCTTTCTTGCTGTTTTCGGTGTGGAGTTTGTGCTTTGCTTGGCTTGTGACCTTTCTTTGCCTTTCTTTGGTTTTGGTCATGAGTTGAGCTTCTTTGTTTTTCTTTCTTCTTTCTTTCTTTCTTTCTCTGAATTTCATTTCGCGTTGTGTGTTGTCAATGCACTCATCAAGGGGGAGATTGAGGACCAGGAGCGTCCCGATGGGTCGATGGATGACCGCTCCTCGGTGATGAGTGATTGACAACGGGTGTTGGACCGACTCTTGGCTTAGTGCGCGGTGTGTAGGCCGCGGCCTAGTTCGTGTTGTTGCAGGTGAAGAACGGGCGCGAAAGGTCCTCAGCCTTGAGGGGCTTCCGGGAGATGGAGAGACAAGTAGGCTCGGTTCGAGGGACCCGGTGGACAGCGGGACTGGGTGCGGGCCACATGGTGGCGACACGAGCAAGACGAAGTCATGGACAAGCGAGCCGGTGCACGGTGGCGGTCGAGTCAAGTGGTTTGGCGGGAGGCCGGACCGAGCACGCGGGGTTTGGTGGTTTTCCCACAAAACCATTGGAGGACGGTTTCTTGGTTTGGGCCTGAAAACCAAGTCCGAGGGCCCAACACGACGGAGACGGGATCCGGGCATGTCGGGAAGCTTCGAGGCGGAGGACACGCGGCGGGATCGCATGGCTTGCGTCGGGAGGACGCGGGGTGCGGCAAAGGCGTGGCCGTCCGATGGCAAGACCCACAAACATTACCTAAATGCCCCTGTGTGGGTTGTATCGCCAGTAGTTAAGTTAGGGGTACTCGAGTCATTTACCACTCCGGCGAGACCCGATATATAAGCCATGAGGGTGTGTGAGTGGCTCTCTCTCTCCGCGACTTAGGGTTTCATTTCCTCCCTCCATTTTCTCATTTTCGTAGCTATTTTTCCTTCCATTTTCTCTAGGCTAGCATGAGATCTTCATGAGAGATTTCTTTAGAGGGATGGATGCTAGGGTGGCATGCTAGACCTTGTGAATCTTTCCTGGTTTGTATAGAAGATTCGGAGTTGTGTTTTTCGTGGTCTTTTTGTGCTTGTTTTCGTGCCTTTGTTCTCGATGTGATTCCACGGATTTGAGTGGGTTTCTCCCCGGATTTCTTTGAGGGAAACATGGATAGATGCCTCGTGCATCTTTGTGATTGATCTTGTGCCCTCAAACGCCGGGAAACCACTTCGATTCGAGGATATTCGTTCGGTGCTCTAGCTTTTGGTGGTGCTCAAAGGATTCGCGATTCCCGGTAATTTAGGGAGTTAGGAGGCAAGATTTTTGGGCTATAGCATCCTTGTGTGACGTTTTTCAAGTCCCCAAACCCTTGTCTCCACAGCTTCAACCGTTTGGGAAATCTGATGATGATTTGGGGGAGTTGACCTTCGAGGTCGGGCGTTTTTCTGCTCTGCCCGTGCCTCGCGGATGGTCCGCGCCCTCCTGGCGGACGGTCCGCGCCGCACGAGTTCGTCCCGTGTTCTTCGTGTTCTTGCTCGTCCTTCGTTTCGATCCGTCGCAGCTTTGAGTTTTCATTGGACGGAGTTTCAGACGGTCCGCAGCAGTGGGCGGACGGTCCGCGGGTGCCTGGCGGACAGTCCGCGTGCTCCCCGCGGACGGTCCGTGTTTTCGGGTCGCTTCTGTTGGTTCTGTGTGATTTAACGGACGGTCCACGGCGTAGGGCCGGACAGTCCGCAGGGTTGGCGCCGACGGTCCGTGGCTTCAGGTCGGACGGTCCGCGAGGCCAGTGCGGACGGTCCGCCCCTCCTGGCCGGACGGTCCGCCAGAGCCTGTGAGCTTTGCTTCTTGGTTCGATTCTTCTCTTCCTTTCTCGTGCTTCCGCGTGTGCTTCAAGGAATCGTTCCTAAGGCTAGAGGTTGATCTATAACCTCGTTGTCTTGGCGATTGGTGTGTGATTCGATCCATCGCTTGTGTGTGACCGGGTTTTAACTAGGGCATAGGCCGGGTTCTTTGGGAAGAATTTTTACCGGCTCTTATTCACTCCCCCCCTCTCTAGTCGCCATCTGATCCTTCAATATTGTATCAGTTAAACTCTTGTACGTTTTTATTACTGCAATGGTATTACACTCTATTATCTATCATGTGTGTGTAATTTGATCCTGGCGCACATATGAGATGCATTCTGTTTTCCTTGTAAAATCGGGTGTGACAGTTGTGTCTTGATGCAAGAAGGAAAAGTGGTAGCATACGCTTCTAGACAGCTAAGGAAACATGAACAAAACTATCCTAACCATGACCTAGAGTTAGCAGACATAGTGCACGCACTGAAGATTTGGAGGCACTATATGAGTGGTAATAAGTGTCAGATATTCACAGATCACAAAAGTTTAAAGTACATCTTCACTCAAAGAGATCTCAAACTCAGACAGCGCAAATGGTTAGAGTTGATTAAGAACTATGACTTGGATATACAATATCATCTTGGAAAGGCAAACATAGTAGCAGATGCTTTGAGTCGTAAAAGTCAGGCAAACATGTTAGTAGCCCGTTTAATAACTCAAGAATTATGTTGGGAAATGGCACAACTTAATCTTGGGATAGCTGCACAAAGTGAAAGCATGACCTTGGAAATTGAGTCAACTCTTGAACAAGAGATTAGAAAGGGGCAATTGAATGACCAAAAAATTAAGGAATATAAGAAGTTGATTGAACTAGGCAAAGTTCTGGAATTCAGAGAGGATGAACAAGGAACTATTTGGTTTAAGAACAGGATTTGTGTGCCAGAAATCAAACACCTTCGTGAAACCATACTGAAAGAAGCACATGATTCTGCATTCTCTATACATCTAGGAAGTACTAAAATGTACCAAGATTTAAAGCAGAATTATTGGTGGTACGGTATGAAGAAAGATGTTGCAGCACACATTGCACTGTGTGATGTGTGTCAGAGGGTAAAGGCAGAGCACCAAAGACCAGCAGGGTTGCTTCAACCATTACAAGTACCGGAATGGAAGTGGGAAGAAATTGGCATGGATTTTATAGTGGGACTACCACGTACACGTGATGGTTATGACTCAATATGGGTTATAGTGGACAGATTAACTAAAGTTGCTCACTTTATACCAGTGAAGACCACATACTCAGGAGCAAAGTTAGCAGAGCTATACATATCAAAGATAGTATGTCTGCATGGAGTTCCAAAGAAGATAGTTTCAGACCGAGGCACTCAGTTCACATCACGATTCTGGCAGAAGCTGCATGAGTCTATGGATACAAAGTTGAATTTTAGCTCAGCATATCATCCACAGATAGATGGTCAGACTTAAAGGACAAATCAGATCTTAGAAGATATGTTAAAGGCATGTGCACTAAAACATGGTGGAAGTTGGGATAAGAGTTTGCCATACGCAGAGTTCGCTTACAACAATAGCTATCAGAGTAGTCTTAAGATGGCACCATTTGAGGCATTGTATGGAAGGAAGTGCAGAACACCATTCTTTTGGAATCAGACAGTGGAAAGTAAACTTTATGGTCCAGAGATTATAAAGGAAGTTGAAAGACAGGTTGAGATAATTCGAAAGAATCTTAAAATCGCTCAATCTAGGCAAAAGAGTTATGCTGATCCTAAGAGAAGAGAGGTAGTATTTGAAGTTAGAGATTATGCATATCTCAGAGTGTCACCTATTCGAGGTCTTCGAAGGTTTAGTATTAGAGGAAAGTTATCACCCCGCTTCAAGTCTTGGAAAGACGAAGAGAAGTGGCTTATCAATTGGAGTTACCTGAACGCTTGGCAGGTGTTCATGATGTGTTTCATGTGTCACAATTGAAAAAGTGTTCAAGCGAGGTTAGAGTTGAACACCTACCTTTGGAAGAACTTGAGGTGAAGGATGATTTGACTTACAAAGAACACCCAGTCAAAATTTTGGATACTTCAGAAAGGGCTACTCGCAGCAAAGTTATTAGTATGTGTAAGGTGCAGTGGAGTCACCATTCAGAGGATGAGGCTACTTGGGAAAGAGGGGATGAGCTTAAGGAAGAATTCCCTCAGTTGTTCTCTAATCTTCCTGAATCTCGGGACGAGACTCTCTTTAAGGGGGTAGGATTTGTAACACCCTAACAATTACATCACTAAATTAATATAAGCAACATGTGTTTAGATTTAATTTTTCTAAGGACATAATTAAATTATCAAATAAATTGACTTTTAAAATATTTAAACATCATTTGGATAAAATTAGAAATAATAAGTGCTTGTGTATCATGATTCGAATTCATGGTTTCCTTTTTGGTTGAAGTTTGAAAGTTTGAAAATGAATTTGAAAAGATATTTCAAAAGAGAAAACCTTTTCCTCTTCCCCTCTCCCCTTTTCCGTTTAGGCCCAGCTGGCCCACCTCCCTATCCTTCTCTACGCGACCCGCAAACCACCCCGGGCCGCCGGCCTTTTCGCTCACGAGCGCAACGCGCGCACGCGCGAGCCGGCCCACACCGGCCCGGCTCGCCTTCCCCCGCCGGCCCGGCGCACACCCACTCTTTTCTTTTGGCATTAGCCCCTAACGGGTGGGGCCAGGCCGTCAGGCCCTCCCCCTACCTCCAGCCCGCGGGTCGGCCACCCCCCCCCCTATTCATTGCGGTCGGCCGTTACCGGCCGGGTTCGCCGCTTCGCCGCCTTCAAGCCCTCGCAATCAAGTGCAGTGAAGCTCCCCCCTTCACTCCCCCTCTTCAAACGGCTGTTTACACTCCTTAATCCCCCCTCTTGAATTCCATCAAGGCCGCATGGCCATTCATGGCTATGCTCGCCGGCGCCTATATAAGCGTCCCTAGCGCCTCACCATGATCCCCTTAACTCACACTGAGCTTCCCATCCTCCCTCGTCGGTTTCCTTGCGCCCAATCGAGCTCACCGCCGCCTCCCTTGAAGCTCAGCCGCCGGCGCCGATCTTCGTCGTCACCGCCTCCCCCGCCGCTCTCTCTTCCGCCAAGGCTTCCACGTACTGTGAGAAAACAAACCTCGCCTCCCTTTTATTTGTACTGAACAGCACGCCGCACCGCCGCTCGCCGGCCGCCGGCCGTCCGCCCCCTTTGGCACCGCGCCTTGGCTGCTGCCCGAACTGCCCGTGCAAGCGCACTTTTGGGTTCGCCATCACCCCAGCAATGCATAGGTGTGACCCGCGCACGTTTTTGTGGTCGGGAGCGCCGTTTTGGCCAACACCGGTGACCCGCCGCCGCGCGCGCGCCACCTTCGGCGCGGGCGCGCGCCGCCCAGCCGCCTGCGGGCGAGGCTAGTCGTTGGATCGGCCGTCAAGGGCTTGGATCCGCCCAGCCCGCGGGTCAATCCCGCAAGTAACGGTCAACCTGGGGACTTTTTGTTAAAGAGACTCCCAGCTTCTTTCTATTCACATGTCGGCCCTTCCACCTCAATAGATCCTCACAGATCAGTCCTGAAATTTAGGTTTAAGCCACTGGCTTTATTAGATTTTCGCACCCGAGGTCCAGAACAACATTTTTATGAATTAAATCTTCTGTTTTAAGTATAATTAGTTTTAGCCCCTATTTTCTTGCTATTTGGCCCCTGGAAAGTTTAGTTCTGTACCTTATTTTTAGCGTATCTTTACAGTTTTAGCTATGTTTTTAGCGTTTTAGTTGTCTCAGTGAGCCCGTCACTTAGTAGCGTGTTTTTAGTCTTTAGACTTGATTGGTGATCTGTTTTATTTATTGTATGCTTTATGTGTGAAATCGTAGATATCGTGCCTGTTTCAACTGAGCCACCTCTCGGAGTCGATCAGGAGCAGTTGTTTGAGGAAGAAGAAGATTTTGCTGTAGTTGAAGAAGGCAAGTGGTCATCTCCCCCTACATGTTCTATTTTATCCTATATAATTGCATTATAATTAAGTTTACTTTCATGATATTATTGCATTAATTTGATGGGAACACCTTTTTAAGGACATACCTAGACTTTTCACCCTGATCCTTGATCTAGCCCGTTTGAATAAATGCTTTTGGGGTAGTTTATGCTAGTTGCTCAACTTGGGTTGGACAAAATGGTCTTTTATGGAAATACTTAATGTTTAATGATCAATGTTTTTGGTAATGCAAGAACACTTGATTTAATCGGAACATGGAGAACAACCCAAGAAAACATGCGCAACCACAGTGTCACATGGCTCTGACCTTAGCCGAATAATTAGCTGTGTGATTGTACTAGTGGCCCTTTTCCGAAAGGAGCAGAGGGGGATCCAGGTTGCAGAGGTATAGCCCGGTCCTCTTGGCCGCAGCCTTTGCTAAGGTGATGTCCACTAGGGAGGGTTATGGTTCGCCCTGATCTGTAACTATGCGGGTCGTTAGTCTTCTGCATGCCTTTGTAAAGGCTTCGTAGCGTCCATATGAAATCACACCTCGGAAGTGTGGTATGGTGCTTGGCCAGCATCGCATGGTTGGGTTTAAAGTTCTTCGGAGCTTTTACACGAACTGTGGGTACAGTGTGCAAACCTCTGCAGAGTGTAAAACTGATCGATCAGTCGTGCTCACGGTCATGAGCGGCTTGGACCCTCACATGATTAATAAACTTAAAGATGAGAATAAATTGTGGTTTGATGATCTTTGGGTTGTTTTGTATTAAAGTTTTCTTGAGTGGGTTGGTACGAACTTACACCTAGTAATTAGGCGTTCTTTAGTTAAAAGTTGACCAACAATAAAATGCTAACTGCTGCAAAACCATAGCCTACCTTGATAGCCTTGCATCTTCCCCCACTTGCTGAGCTCCAATCATAAGTGTGCTCATCCTTGCTTATCGCTGTTTAGAGGACAACTATGGAGGCGAGTTCCACGACGACTACGATGAGTTTTGAGGCTTGCGGACCCCAGTCAAGTGCCTGTGGGAGCGGAAAACGAAGACTTGACGAGTAGTTATCGTTTTCCGTCGTTTGAGACCTTCGAGTCTTTTGCATGAGTGTAATAAGTGGTTAAACTCTGAGATACGTTTAAATACTGTCAATGATATTTCACTCATTTTGTCTATCGTATGTGTGTGAACTGATCCTGGCGCACATATGAGATGCACTTGGTTTCTCATCGGAAAACAGGTGTGACATCAGAGTTGTGGGAGAGGGGCTGTCCACCGCCGTAGTCGAAGTAGTAGCTACATGCTTAGCCACGGATACCACACCGCCATCTTCATCGTCTCCATGTTCATGCTCCTCCTCCTGAAAGATCTCCTCGCCAAGTTCATCATCACCTGCACAACCAAAGACAAGCTGACTACGTGGTTGTATCTCGTCGAAGGTTACCTCGCAAGTCTCCACGATTTGGTTAGTTTCAAGATTGAGCACACGATATGCTCTAGATTGAAATGCATAACCAGAGAAAATACCATCGACCGATCTAGCCTCAAACTTATCCAACTTCTTCCCTTTCCTAAGAATGAAACACTTGCAACCAAAGACATGGAAGTGACTCATCTTGGGTGTGAGACTGTGCATCAACTCATACCCGGTTTTCTTCTTATGCACGCTAAGGTAGATCCTGTTTGAAACATAGCACGTGGTATTCACCGCCTCAGCCCAGAACCTTCTCAGAGTCCTATGCTCATGAAGCATCGTCTGAGCCATCTCACACAAGGTCCTGTTTTTCCTTTCCATAACACCATTCTGGGGAGGCGTATACAGACTGGAAAACTGGTGTTCAAGACCCAAGTCATGGCAAAAAGTTTCAAAACGAGAGTTTCTGAAGTCTGAGCCATTGTCACTGCGGATCGCTCGTATGGCATCTTCGTGCCTCTCGTTCCTCAACCTCAAGACAAGATCTCGAACAAAACCAAATGTCTCCCCTTTCTCCTTAATAAAGAACATTGATGCATACCGAGAATAGTCGTCCAACACAACAAGGACATACCACTTCCCACCCGCGGATCGCACACGAGCTGGGCCAACAAGGTCCATATGGAGCAGCTCGCATGGACGCTCAGTCATCACATAGGTGAGAGGCGGGCGAGAAGAGGCTACCATCTTGGCATGCCTACACGACGCACAAACCAACTCTTTCTCAAACCTCAACCATGGAAATACTCAGACCAAATTGAGTTTACTCAAGCGAGACAAAAGGTCAAAGCTCAAGTGACCCAACTTCCTATGCCACTTCCAACACTCACTCGAAGAACCAGCCAAGAAACAATGCTCAACACCAGAAGACTGAGAAAAAACAGCTCGAAATACCTGACCCTCGGGAACGACCATACAGACAAGGTCCCCTCGAGAGTCCAAAATCCGTGAACCACCAGGCCGAAACAACATCTCAAAACCCTCATCCAACAGCTGAGACACGGAAAGCAAATTGTATCCAAGCGATTGAACAAGAGAAACACGCCTCAGAGTGATCTTGTCACTCACCTTAATCTCACCTTCTGAAAGCACACACCGGGATGTACTTCTTTGTCCACAAAGGTGATGTACCTCTTTGTCACCACCGAGACGAGGCTTGATAACCACCCCTTGTATCCGGTCATATGCCACGAGCAACCGGAATCAATCAACCAAATGTTCTCCAAGTCTCCAACCTGAAATTCAAAAATGAGCACGAGAGGGAACAAACGACTCAGCACTGGGGTTAGTACCAACAGAGTAAAACCAGTGCCGAGCCAACTTTGTGGTGGGTTTTTGGTGGCTCTGGGATATTCTCTCCACTTCCCTCACCAACTTTGTTTGCCCCAAGTCCCTCACCATCATGCCTCTTGTATGTCTCGATCATTATCCTCAACTGAGGCTCATGACCTGACAACCAACCCATCAACTTTCTCAACTCATCATTCTCATCCTGCAAATGATCAACATAATGTGCAAGTTCCAGATTCTGCAAAGCATGCAGTTCACAGGTAGAGCAAGATGCAGGAATTGGTTCTTTAAACTTAGCCTCAAGAGAAACAGTGTGAGCATGCATCTCATCAATTTTTTCATGCAAAACAGGGCAAGAAGTGCAAGAACCTAGCAAAGCAGGTCTGGCCTTAAGCTCAGCCACTTCAACCTAAGCATATCTAGTTCCTCACACTTGGAGGCATGCTTTTCTTTAAACATAGCAAGATCAGCAAGGAAAATAGGACAATCAGCACATCCAACTTCATCAGAAACAACAGGTGAAGCTTTGAGAGAGTCAATTTCAAGCTTAGCATCCAAGTTCTGTGTTTCTGACTCAGCCACTCTAGTCCTAGCATCCTCAAGCGAAGCCCTAAGCTCTTTCCTCATTTTCTTAGCCTCTCTAAGCATGTCATCACGATTATCAAGCAACAAGCCAAGCCGTTCACTCTTCTGATGCAAGAAGGGAAGTTCATCACGCACCTCGTCGTCGAAATCGGAGTCCGAGTCGCTCTGGGTGCTCTTCTTGCTGCCGGAGCTCAGCGCCATGGTACAGAAGTCGTCTCTAGCAAAGCAACTCAGCCCACTCAGGTTCTTGGACGACTTCCTGTCCTTGCGACGATCACCTTCATCTTCACCGCTGCTTGAGCTCGAGGTGGAGTACGCGAAATTGGAGTCAACATCACTCGCTCCAAACATCGCTCGGGCCTTGCCTCGGCTCTCCTTCTTCCTCGATCATCGCTTGTCCTTGTGCTTGCTCTTGTGGTCGCGCCTCGACCGGTACTTGCCATCCATCTTCGACTTGTGCTTGTAGTTGTCCTTGTTCTCGACCTTCTCCGGGCAGTCTGCGACGAAGTGTCCCAGCTTGCCGCACTAGAAGCATGTCCTCGTGTTCCTCCTCTTGTTCTCTCGGTTCTCGTGCAGCCTCTCGAACTGCCTTGTTAGGAGCGCCAGCTCGACCTCTCCAAGCACGTCGAAATCCTCATCTGGCATAGACATCAAAGAGGATAAGGAGAACATTATGGTGGATGGGTGTTGACGGTGAAAATCCGTCAACCTAGCCATGAGTTTACCTTCGGTGTTGGCATGACTTTTGTATCTTATTCATTGGTATTAACCCCCGTGGTATAACAAGTTCACGTGCGCATGTCGGTTTTGGAGTTTAATGTTTATGCAGGGTTTTAGTGTTGAAAGCAAGACTTTCGGGATAAGTTCATTAAGCACCTCATGACAAGACCTTGAAGCCCGATACAAGTCAAGCAATGAAGTGAACATGACTCCAAGAGCCCAAGGACCAAGCCCGAGAAGATGATAAACTCCGAGGACCGAACCGTAAAAGTGCTCGAATCTTGCAAGACAAGGAGTTGAGTCCAATTTGGAGAGAAACCGACGTCAAGGGCCCACATGCAAAAGGGGAGAACATCTAGAAGACGTGGGAAGCAACACCGGCGAAGCGAGCCGCGGGATGGGCCGACCGGCTGGGCCCGGCCGGCCGGCCCAGCCGGCCGGTCCAGCCCCCAATTCGGGGCCCAATCGGCCTCTCCTTTGACCTAATTGCTTCTCGGGCTATAAATAGCCCCCCGACCGAGAGCCACGCGAACCGAAGTCGTAATCCGCCGCCGAGGAGCAGAGAAGCTTGAGGGACACCATCTCGGAGATGAGGGTCGTGCTAGTTGTCTAGGGTTTCCCTAGCCGACGTGGGAACCTTGCATGGAAGACCACGTCGGAGCTCGGAGCGAGGATCAAGATCGAGGGAGGGCCCCGGTGGTGATCTTGTTCATGTAATCATTCATGGTGAAGTTTGTAAGTGAATTCGATTTCTAGCGATCAAGTGCCTTCTCGATGATTTTGTTTTCTTCTTGGTTTTGCTTCTTCTACGATCTATACTTAAGATAGATTACATAGGGTCCTCTTGTAGCCGCGGTGGCTAGAGGTGCATACCGGACCGGCCAAGTGATTTCAACTTGTTCTATCGAACTCGCCCTAGACTACCCGCATGAATAGGAATACGTTGTGACAGAACGGGGGTTCCGAAAGGCGGGGCGTTTTCGGAGTCGGATGGGAAGGCCACGATTTAAAGATGCTTTTAATGAGATTCGCTTTACTATCTTCATCTATCTTGTTTGGAGCTACAATATAAGCATGATCTAGATTCTCTAGATTGGTTATCTCTTGCTTTCTCTTGCTACCTCTTTAGTAGATTAGATTAGATTCGTTTTCTTTATGAGTTAGTAGATTAGATGCAACTTACCTCCATAAGATAGCTTACCTTGCTTTACTAGATTGAATCCTTGCGTTGCACATTGTTCCACGGATTCGATACCTTGGGTTCACCACTCGAGGGAAGAAGGGTCCCTTGACTACGACGGGAGACTTGTCTGCTTGCAAGTCACAAACGAACTTTGATACAACTATTAACCGTCAACAAGCCCCTTTTTCTGGCGCCGTTGCCGGGGAACAAGCAATCAAGATCCGATCTAGTATCGCTTATCTTTCAGTTTTTCTTTTGATTTTCTTCTGCATCTCTTAAGTTTGATCATCCTCAAAAAGAAAAAAAAATTCAATCTAATCTAGTTTTGATTAACCCTAGTTTTTATGTTTAGATTTTTGTTTTATTACTAACCCTAACCGGAGATGGTTGGCTACCTCTCCAAGAAACCCAAAACTTTTTTGTGGATGATCCAGGAAAACTTTATAGGCAAAGGTGACGTGCAACACAAGCTAAAGGGTTGGAAACCCTAGATTCAAAAGTCAAACTCGAAGGACCATCAAAATCTCCAAGGCAATCACCACCTCCAAGTCAAGACGCCGGAAGGCCGTTCAAGATCAAGAGGAGGATGGAGAAGATGGAGATGGAGAAAGAAGCTCAACACCTAAAGGCTGCCAAGGTAAGGTCCACATGCGAAGTGTTCATCATGATGAAGATGCTAGACGCAAGTGGGACAACTTACCGGGCGCCCGATGGGTAACAAAGAAGAATATCCGAGACAACTCCAAGGTCCCAAGACGGCAAAGGCTACTCAAGCTCACTCGGGAGAGATGAAGGATCACACTAGAGACCATGAAGATCACAACCGAAGGACCGGAGTTCGAGATGCCGAGCCACAAGGAAGTTGTTGCATCCGTCAAGACCAAAGGACAAAGCCAGCCTGTGAAGACCAAAAAAAATTGACTAAGCCAAAGTGGGTACCCAAGATTGCAACGCCCACAAAGAGCGTTGATCCGAAGTAATCAAGTGAAGAAGTCTAGCCATGGACTATAAACGAAGCGCTAGGCGGGAGGCAACCCGTTTCGTCAAGTCAAGAATAAGCTACCGGGAGGACAACCCGATTCCAGGTTTTTCAAGTCTTTTTAAATATAATTCAGTTTTGAATTTTACTACGCAAAACCTTAGACTTAGAATGGTTGAACAATATTAGAGACATAATTCTTGGTTGAATATTTTGCTTGATCATAAACCCTTTACATGAACCATCCTATGTGATTGTTTGCTTCTTTTTCGAGAAACCACAACCAAAAAAAAATTTCAGAACCTAACTCAACCCTTCACCCTCATTATGGTGCTGTGGTTGGCTTGTTTTTCATGCTAAAAACACACGAGTAGAGCCACGACTTGTATCTAGATGTTATTTAAATTTCAGCATGTGTGGTAGGACTCGCGTGAACCTAGAAGCTTGATTTTTGGTTGGCTTAAAAATCCATATCCTCGGTTTCTCTAAGATTAGAAGTTTTCTAAGCCTCACTTAATTTTATTTCATTCAAAATCTCTCTCATCTAATCAAAATTAGGACCTAAACCTATGCCCCCATGATCAAGCCGGGAAAAGCTTGCTCTCAACTAATGAAGGCAAACTATACCGGTGAGACCGAAATCGACGTAGTCGAAAAATATTTTCGACTTACATTTGTTTTTAATGGTTTAAAAACTTCTCTAAATTTATGCTTGAGCTCTTGCATGGCTCTGAAAAATATTTTTAAATTTCGAAATTAGAGGAGTGCTTAGCCTTAAACACACTTAAAGGGAGGCAATCTAGTTAACCTAACCATGCATGCACCATGATACATCACGGGATGCCCCTCCAACATATTTAAACCACATGCAAAGTACAAGCATGGGGGGGGGCAGCCAAGGCTTTGTTTTGTAGGAATATCATGGATGCATGTGAGGCAAGGGAGTATGGAAGTGAGTCAAAGCGAAAACATCAAGTGGAAGGAGAAATAATGCAAGCGAAGGAGTGGACGGGAACGTTTGGAAGGTGTACGCGATCACGAAGCAACATGAATGCACTAGAGAAGAACCGAGCCAAGAGGAGGAGAGAGGTAAGTCTTTCATCCAACTCTTTGTTCGTGTGCTCTAGTTTGTAGGCCGGAATCACCTTAGACTTAGCCATCCACCGCGTTTGTTTCGTGCAACAAATCACATCCTTAATCCACTCAAAGTCCAGACTCCAAAATAATATTTGTGTACTTTGTTACCGGGTGAAAACCCCGGATATTTATTTGTGAGGGAGAGCACTGCAATCATGGAAGAAAACTACAAGCCTTTTCACCGAAGAAGAAGGGATCATCGTCGTCTAAGCCATCATCGACAACCTCTTCGAGGAGGCACTCGGTTTCCGAGTTTCCTTGGAGTATGGAGGAGGACACGGCACCGCCGAGGGGGAACTACACTCTTCTCCTTGGTGGCATGAGGGCCACACGAAACTCATTTATTAGGTTTACCAAACTTCAATAACATATGGAGGAGCCGCTCGTCCAACCTCGCCACTTGACACGATCATCCGCTCCACCTCCATACGCTCCGCGGTATTCCGAGGGGTATGTCATCATGCCGGAGGAGGAGAAGAAGCTCGCTCGCCTTAAGTAGAGGCTTGTAGCGAACGTCGACATCGACGAACAAGCTCTCCACATATTGGGTTTCACACGGGACACCGGTGCAATTCTCTAACGGAGTGTCGGCAAACACCCACAAGGAATTTGCCTAGGAAATTTTCGTGACCATGGCGCATACCCTTGATGGAGTGCTGAGTCTCTCATTCCGTTGGAGGGAGCCCACAAGTGGAGAAGAAGGAAGACACCGTCGGAAGGGTAACCTTGATCAACGATGCTATTTCTAGCACCTTGATGGGGTAATCTCCTTTCATCCATGGGTTGCAATCGATCTTAAGATGTGATCATACTTTGTTGGATTATCTATCTATCATCTTACACCGTGACCATCATAGGTCTAGTCATGAATACCTTCGCGTAGTGAGAGTACGAGAGGAGGGAAAGGGCGAAACCGTGGTCACAACCCCCGATAGATTAGATTGGTTTTCATGTTCGAAATGATTGCATGTTCTAGTATCGTAGACCCATGGGCGAGTGTCTCCTATTTTCAAAAGGGAGATCCGGAACAAGTGGATATGCATGAGGCACATGGGAAGGATTTTGGAGTATGATCACGGGAAGAGACCATCAACGAAGAAATACTATCCGGAACCCCATCATCCAAGTGTGTCACTTTTGTGCAAGTGGATTTTTGGGAGAACAAGAGAGACAAAGATAACCAACATGGAGTTGAATTGGCTTTACTTGGCTTTGATTGCCAAGTGGCCAATAGACCCCACTCACCTATGATCAACCGGTGGTGTTGTTAAGCAACATCGAGTTCGGAAGATATCGGTTCGGGGTGTTACCTCTCCATATTGGCTATCTCTTTAAAACCGGGTATTACAAGGAACCCAAATCATCTCCTACCCGGGACTTCCCTAGGAATATATGAAGAAAGGAAAATATAAGAGTGAAGATGAGAGAGGAGGCTTCCGAGTGGCCTAGGTGAATTTGCCCCCTCCGGATTGAAGATTAAGACTTTTCTTGAGGGGAAGAAGATCGGTTAGAGGAAGGACATCTTGTGCCGGCGAAGAAAAAAAATAATAAAAGAAAAGAATTATAGGAGAAGGATCTTCTATGGCCCAAGAAGGAGGTGCACAACAAAATTATGTTCCACCATTCGGAGAAATTCCGGCATCGCCAAATTACTACGGTGGTGTACCAATGCAAGCATGGGGGAGTGGTGCAGCCATACCCCCACCATTTTTGCGGTGCCCAACGTAGCCTTTGCGGAGCCATATGCACACCTTCCTCAACCACAACAAAATGTGGCCACCATTGGAGGATACGCTGCAAGAAACATGCAAAATATTGCAGCCATCCAAACCAATGCAAACCAAATGGGTGAAGGTAATGCAACATTCGCTTATGAGCTTTGACACCTTCACCTAGCACCGTCGGACAATTCATAGGAGGAGTGGTGCATTCCTATTGCAAGTAAGGGTACAACAACCAAGACTATCAATATCAACCATCGGCGGAAGATTAGAGAGAGGAGGAGCTTTAGTTATCTTTCCTTTACCCCCTTTTCTTTAATTTTCAGCTTGTTTGCACCTATGTTTGCGTAGTATTTTCAGCTTTGCTTTAATTTTTAGTGTTAGTTTAATTTTTCAGCATGTGTCTTAGTTTTTATTTTCATCATGAATAATTTCACCACCAAGTTTTTACCATTGGTAAAGTTACAAAGTTTGTGCCATGATGATATATGATTATAATTGCCGCTTTGTTTATCTTTGTAATTGATTTATGCATGTTTAACCTAGTGCTCTCTTAAAAATACAAATCTGAAATTATCTAAATGCTAGCTTAATCTTTAGCGGAGGTTATGATTAAAAAAAAGACCCATAGTGTTTTATGTGCTCTCAAGTTATGAATAGATTAAAGATGTCTTTTATGCTCAAAAATATTGCTAACCTTGTCACAAATATCACTTGTGTGTTGCTCAACCTATCCAGAGCCTTATATATATTTGAGTGCATAAACTTTAGTGTACAAGATTTATTTTTGAGTAAGTTATTGCAGGCCATGATTTCTCTGGCCCGAGACTAAGAAGCTGGTCATTCCGTTTTTGCGTATCTATCTTTTTGCTAGCCTTTTATCCGTGCATTGTGTATCCCCGCATCGGAGATCTCACAAACTTCGCCTGATATCCACCCTTAAACCAAATATCATCTTTTGTGATTACCTCCTTGACCACAACCTATTGTTGAGAATGGATCATCAATTCAAGGAAGATCGCAAGACGGTGCCAACATTGAAGATTTCAAGTATCTCTCCAAGGAAAAATACTCCGGTACCTACCTTATTTTTCGCCTCTTTGCTCGAGGACGAGCAACGTCTAAGCACGGGGGAGGAGGTAGGTACGGTGCAGTTTTAGAGTTAAAAGGGGAATATTTAAAAAAAATCCAGTGATAATCATGACTTTCAAGGTAAAGAAAAAAAAGATATATATAATGAATGAATGGAAGAAAGAAAGAAAGAAAGAAAAGAATGAGAAATATGAGGAAGAGAAAAAAAAAATATATATGCGTAAAAGTGAACTCCCCGGTTCTCTAAGAGTGCATTCAAGGCTTCAAGTTTAAAAGATCCATTCTCATTTTCCAACCATGTGCAATCTGATAACGAGGACTTCCTTTGTGCCTCGGGATCACTCTTTGCCTTTTGCACATGTCCACTCATCTAAAAGCGTGTGTATTTTTCTCTTTCCCCTCCTTGATTTAACATTATTTTCCAATGACCTTTTTGACGAGTCTCGGTAAGACCATGAGAAGCTTGTCTTGTTTTGACAACACCTCATTTATAAAATCTTGTTAGGACTAAACTTTCCCAAAGCTCCATATAAAGCCTACCACACATATATGTTATGAGAGGGAAAGGAGTAGAATATATAGGCTTGAGAGACAAGTGAGATGAGAGTTCATGAGCAATATACAAGATGATTTAAATTTGTGAATTTGGTTTAGCTCTTTTCTTTATGTTGTTCTTTATTTCAAAAATTCTGGGATCTATTTAAACTTTGTGAGAATGTTAATACTTGTGGGATAAGCTTAATTAAATATCTACCCTCCGTAGGGATGAAGGCTAGTACATTATGTAACTTTAACGAATTAAACTTTTGAGAGCATTATGTTTTTTTCATGTATGATCAAGTGCAAGGTTTAAACATTGATGGGCAACGATGATATCCATCGAAGGCTTACTCGAGGACGAGCAAGGTTTAAGCATGGGGGAGATGTTGACGTTGAAAATCCGTCAACCTAGCCATGAGTTTACCTTCGGTGTTGGCATGACTTTTGTATCTTATTCATTGGTACTAACCCCCGTGGTATAACAAGTTCACGTGTGCATGTCGGTTTTGGAGTTTAATGTTTATGCAGGGTTTTAGTGTTGAAAGCAAGACTTTCGGGATAAGTTCATTAAGCACCTCATGACAAGACCTTGAAGCCCGATACAAGTCAAGCAATGAAGTGAACATGACTCCAAGAGCCCAAGGACCAAGCCCGAGAAGATGATAAACTCCGAGGACCGAACCAGAAAAGTGCTGAATCTTGCAAGACAAGGAGTTGAGTCCAATTCGGAGAGAAACCGACGTCAAGGGCCCACATGCAAAAGGGGAGAACATCTAGAAGACGTGGGAAGCAACACCGGCGAAGCAGGCCGCGGGATGGGCCGACTGGGGCCCAGCCGGCCGGCCCGGCCCCAATTCGGGGCCCAATCGGCCTCTCCTTTGACCTAATTGCTTCTCGCGGCTATAAATAGCCCCCTGACCGAGAGTCACACAGAACCGAAGTCGTAATCCGCCGCCGAGGAGCAGAGAAGCTTGAGGGACACCATCTCGGAGATGAGGGTCGTGCTAGTTGTCTAGGGTTTCCCTAGCCGACGTGGGAACCTTGCATGGAAGACCACGTCGGAGCTCCGGAGCGAGGATCAAGATCGAGGGAGGGCCCGGTGGTGATCTTGTTCATGTAATCATTCATGGTGAAGTTTGTAAGTGAATTCGATTTCTAGCGATCAAGTGCCTTCTCGATGATTTTGTTTTCTTCTTGGTTTTGCTTCTTCTACGATCTATACTTAAGATAGATTACATAGGGTGCTCTTGTAGCCGCGGTGGCTAGAGGTGCATACCGGACCGGCCAAGTGATTTCAACTTGTTCTATCGAACTCGCCCTAGACTACCCGCATGAATAGGAATACGTTGTGACAGAACGGGGGTTCCGAAAGGCGGGCGTTTTCGGAGTCGGATGGGAAGGACACGATTTAAAGATGCTTTTAATGAGATTCGCTTTACTATCTTCATCTATCTTGTTTGGAGCTACAATATAAGCATGATCTAGATTCTCTAGATTGGTTATCTCTTGCTTTCTCTTGCTACCTCTTTAGTAGATTAGATTAGATTCGTTTTCTTTATGAGTTAGTAGATTAGATGCAACTTACCTTCATAAGATAGCTTACCTTGCTTTACTAGATTGAATCCTTGCGTTGCACATTGTTCCACGGATTCGATACCTTGGGTTCACCACTCGAGGGAAGAAGGGTCCCTTGACTACGACAGGAGACTTGTCCGCTTGCAAGTCACAAACGAACTTTGATACAACTATTAACCGTCAACAATGGGTTAGCGTTAGAGTTTCATTTCAAGCCTTCGATGAGAGCAAGACTATAAGATTCAGTCGGTCCCTCAATCTTGGCTGTCATGCCCCGATCCACCTCAGCCGACTTGAGCTTTGAGAACAGCTCGTTCACGGTCAGAGTGTCATACTTCTCCGACTCCACATTCTCTCTTCTTCCTCCTCCTCAATCTTTCAGTTGCTAGAAGAATTCTTGTGATAGAGGGTGATTGGGTTACTCATCCCTCAAACACAGTTGTCAGAAGAATCCTTGTGACATACCCCTTGCTCGCAGCCGTGTCCGGGGAAGGTAGCCTAGAACCTCCTGACATCAGGATGAACAAGCCAACAGAAAGCTTGCTGCAACTTTTCCGTCACACTTGGGCTTCCTTTTGCTTTCCCCTTCTCCTCTAGGAGGAGGGATTGTTTAAGTGATATGTTTCCACCCTCTATGTATCTTTCTCTTGTGTTCACTTGTAAGATGAGAAAGTAGCCAAAATCTGGATGGAGCATATCTCATTATTTTTCCTTATAAGATGAGCATAATTAAGGAAAGCTTCTGTCTTGCAAACCAAATTAGGGTTGCAAGACAGAAGCTCTTTTTAATTAGTCATGCCAGGAATCAAGTTTCTAAGTCGTCAGCAGAAATGGAGCTTGTTCGATGACCACATGCAGCAAGATCGACGACCTACAAGCAAGATCGATGTTTGTGTGTGTGATTTTGCATATCTCGTCATGAAGATATGGACGCATTGTAACCTTGTTCTGATGTATCAATGATGACTATAATTTGTGTGTGTATGATTTTTCATCTCAAAAGACATGCTTTTGTGAAATTATGCCAGATTGTTGGAGATGAACTCTTTTTTTACTTGGTATATCTTTTTAGAAGTTGGCAAAGCACAAGATTTGCCAAGTAAAATTTGGCAAACTCTTGGAGATGCTCTAATCCGTGTCTATTTTGATGATATGTTCGTGATTTCGCATATCTTCTTGCCCATAACAAAAGCGATGTTGGTTCGTTAGTCCTCATCTCTTGCCCGTAATAAAGGCGACGATGGTTCGTTAGTCCTCGTCTCTTGCCCGTAACAAAGGCAACCCGGGTTTGTTAATCCTCGACTCTTGCCCGTTACTGAACTGAAGCAGAATATAAACAGATTATATATAGTATCTTTGGCAGAATATATTAACAAGCAGGATTCAAATTCTACCACATCCCATACATTACAAAAAGGATTGAAATTCCACCAATACATCGCATCCTTTATATTACAAAACGGATTCCATTTCCACCAATAGACACATCCTCCGGCATTACAAAAAGGATTCAGCAGAAATCAGGCTTGCTTTTTCTTCCTTGATTTCTATATCTGGATTTTTTCACTATGGCCGCTTCGCAAGTACGGTGTTTTGTTAGTTTCAAAGAGTTGGGGCTTGTATGAAGTGTCAAAGGATGGAATTTCGTCAAACTGGTTGTATTACTCCTCCTCAAAAACATTTTCAATCCCCACAATCCTTTTTTTCCAGGCATAACCATAGACCAGTTCTTCTTTGCAACGTCAGGTACATAGAACACTTGCTCAACATCGTTGGCGAAGACAAACGGTTTGTTTTTGTAACCAAAGACTCGGAGATCAACACTAACATAACCATATTTGTCCTTGCTCACAGTTCTCTTCCCATTGGTGACCTATCTACACCGAAACAAGGCTACCTTCAATCCTACATAATCAAGCTCCCATATCTCGTCTATTTGACCATAATATGTGTCTGTTTCTGTGTCATCATCATCGTCATGACTGTCGTCAACGATGGCCCGTCCACGCACACCACTATTTTGATAGACGCTTTTTTATCCTGGATCATGGTGTAGAACGTGTATCCATTGATATCCATTCCTTCTTATCTTGTAACAGTGAATAATGGCCCTGCTGCTAGATTCCTTATCTCGTCGGTAATTACAGCATTATTTCAGCATGTCTCGACATAATCTCGGAGCCAACTGCTGCAACCTTGCATGTGCATCTTTGCAAGCCAAGCCCTACCACGGTTAGGGTTGTCTTCACGTAGTTGTCATTTGTTCTCATTGGCAAACAGTGTAATTGGGTGCATCTGTTGTATCACGGTGAAATGAGCCTTTTCGAAGGCATCTGCATCTGGAGTGACTGACCTTTTCCCCATGGTCCCAACACCTGAAAGCCTACCTTCATGCCGTGAGCGAGGCACACCAATGGAGTTTTGTGGGTCCATATAACCCATGGCCCACTCCACTGCTTCGATGGTCTCGTAGCCACGAACAATGGCTCCCTCCGAAAATAACCGGTTATGTACCAATGATTTCAGGAATCCATAGAACCTCTCATATGGAAACATCTGATGACGGCAAGATAGGTGAAGGAACCAGATTTGCGTCGCGAGGTGTGATGTTAGATGCAGCATGAGATCAAAGAATGACGGTGGGAAGGTAGCTTCAAGCAGGCATAGGGTCTCAAAATGCCTCCTCTCCAAGTCCAATAATTTTTCCTCGTCAATCACCTTCTGTTCTATTGCATTGAAGAGTAAACACAAGCTCGTGACCACGTCGCGAACCAGTTATGTCTTGATACCTCTAAGTGCAACAGGAAGAAGAACTGTCATCAACACATGACAATCATGAGATTTCATCAAGTTGAAATTCATTTTCATGTCCTTCACTGACACTAGACTCTTGAAGTTTGATGAGTATCCTGAAGGTACTTTCAAATCATGCAAAAACTGACATAATTCTTTTCTCTCTGCCTTTGACAAGGTGGTTGCAGCAACGGGAAGCTTTGTCCCCATCTCTGTTTCCTCTGCATAGAGCTCCGGCCTAATACCTAGCTCTTTAAGATCCTCCCTTGCATTTTTATGATCTTTTCCTTTGGACTTCAATTGTAGCAATGTTCCACAAGTAGCTTCACACACATTCTTCTTGACGTGCATGTTGTCAATCGAATCACACACATCCAACATCGGCCAATACTTTAGCTCCTATAAAATTGATTTCTTGTTCCACATTCCTTCTTCTTCTTCATCATCTCGTTTCTTTTTTTTGCCAAGGGTTTTTTCAGTCAGTTTGGGTAACTCCTCGATAGTTTTGATGTCCTTGACTTTCAAGTGGACCACATCTCCAGTCACATGCAATGGCGTCTCTCGATTCTCCTTTTCCCCATTAAACTGACAATTCATGGCCTGGTATGGATGTTTCTTGCCGAGGAAACGGCGGTGCCCCATAAATATGTATTTCTTTGAATGTCTTAGCCATATTGTGCAAGTATCTTGCAAGAAGTGTGGACAAGCTGCACCTTTCCTTTTATTCTAGCCAGAGAGGTTGCGCTGAGCCGGGTTGTCATTGATGGTGGTAAACAACATGTCATGCATTGTGAACTCCTCACACTTGTACTCATCCCAAATTTCTGGCACACCAGGCTTCCACAATATCTTCAAATCATCAACTAGTGGCCTCAAGTAGACATCAATACGGTCGCCAGGTTGCTTTGGCCCGGAGACCAATATTGTCAGCATCATATATTTTTGTTTCTTTCATAGCAAGGGTGGAAGTTTGTACAACGACAGCACGACAGTCCAGGTGCTATGTGTTGAGCTCTGGTTACTGAATGGGTTCATGCCATCTGTGCTTATAGCAAACCATATGCTCCTTGCGTAGTCAAACCATGGGAAGTGGGTATTAATGTTACCCCATTGCGCTGCATCTGCGAGGTGCCTAAACTTGCCATCTTTCTTATAATTAAGCTCCTTTCGGCCTTCGTCATGCCAATGCAAGAGTTGGGCCTCCTTTCGTGTTGCGAACCACCTTCTCAGCCGAGGAATGATGCAAAAATACCATGCCACCCTCACATGAGCCCCTCTGTTAGCCTTCTTCTTCTTGCCTCTGATCTCGTCGGGCTCGTTCTCGTCATCAGCATTATTATCATCTCCACCATCCTTTTTCCTCTTGTACCAATCATAGCCACACTTGGGGCACTTGTCAAGGTCTGCATAATCTCCACTGAACAATACACAACTCTTCTTGCATGCATGGATTTTTTCAGCCTCTATTCCTAGAGGACAGATTATCTTCTTCGCCTCATAGGCAGACTCTGCTATTTGGTTTCCTTCAAGTAGCATGTCTCTAAGCACATCCAATAGAAGTTTGAAACTTTTGTTGCTCCAACCACGATCTGCCTTAGGCTGCATAAGTTTTAGATCACCAGAAAGGCAAGAGTACTTCTGGCAATCAGGATAGAGGGGTTTCTTTGAATCTTCAATGAACTGCTTCAGCCTCACTAATTCAGAAGGTGTGTACACTCGTCGAAACTCAATATCCCGCAACATTTGATCAACATTGTGCACACATTGCAACACCTCACCATCATCGAAGCCCCTAACTTCTTGATCAGTGATATCCTGAGGCCTCAACACATTTGGTGGGAATAATTGTTCATTTCCCTCAAAAAGTCCACTGTCATCAAGGTCTTCATCATGGTTAGCATGGTGTCGCACTTCACCTTCATTTAGGCAGCCTACTTCAAGTTCATTAAGTCCTGCCTCACCATGTTTATTCCAACACGTGTAATATTTTGTGAAACCACGTGTGACCAAATGATGAAAAATGATTTCTCGTTGTGCGAATTTCTTTTGGTTGAGACAATCAATACAGGGGAAAAGCATTGCCTGAACACCACAATATCCGCCTCTGCTTGATTTAGAAAACCATTAACCCCGCATAAGAAATTCTACCAATCTTCTTGGGGTTATCTGTACATCCAAGCCCGAGTAGCAGACGCCATCTGCATTCCATACACCAAATGAGCATAATTCATCACAAAAAAGACAACTGAAGAATTTCAATAAAATGGGACAATTAATTTCCACCTTGACGAGGACTTTCTACGAGGCGAGCGCGGCCGAGGAGGAGGATCAGAGGCATGGAGGACGGCACGGTCGACGTCCGCTCTTGCCCCTTTCGCCGTCATGCAATCCTCAGAGCGCGCGCAGCTGGTGGCGTCGAACGGGACAGTCCGGCCGGGACATCTGAGCACACAGATCGAGCGAGTGACCTTCTGAGGAGAGAGAGAGAGAGCGAGTGTTGTTGTCGGAACAAGAGTGACCTAGCTTATGCGGAGAGAGAGCGAGTGGTGTCGAAAGGATAAGACACAGACACACAGATGAGATAACAATATGTGTCTCCGATGTGAGAAAAAAGGCGACCTTGGGTGCCAATCAAAGGAGACGCATCCTACAAGCATGCGTCTCCAGTACAAACTTATCGGTAACGGACTTTATAGCCCGTTATCAATACGGCAGCGATCAGTAACGGACTTAAGCAGCCCATTACTGATAGAGCTTTGATTGATAACGGACTTTACAAGCCCGTTACCGATAGGTTTGAAATTTGTGACGGGCTCTTTTAACATTCGTTACGAAGAATTTATGTAACGGGCATTTAAGAAGCCCATTACCAGAAGTCCACATTGGTAATGGGTGTTGTGGAGGCCAACCGCGGGGTCGTCCTGGCTTGCTTATAGATAACGGGCGCCAAACAACAACCATTACAGGTGTGGGTGGATGTAACGGGCGTTAAGGGCCCGTTACAAATGCTGCGTGACCTATTTGAGGTTTTCACGTAGTGGTATGTGTTAAGGTCAATGATGGGATGGGTCACCTTTTTAAAACTAGGAAAGCCTTGAGACAAGGCGACCCTCTGCCACCTATCCTTTTTAATGTGGTGGCAGACATGTTGGCTATTTTAGTTGAAATATCAAAACCCCAGAATTTGTTTGATGGTCTGGTCCCTCACTTAGTTGATAGCGGACAATCCATTCTGCAGTGTGCAGATGACACAATTCTCTTCCTGATGATGATTTAGACAAGGCTAAGAACTTGAAACTTGTGTTATGTGTTTTTGAAAAGCTTTCGGGGCTTAAAATAAACTTTAATAAGAGTGAGTTGTTTGGCTTTAGAGAATCCAAAGAAAGAATTGTTAAGTATGTGGATATTTTTGGATGCAAGGAAGGGTATTTGCCTTTTAGGTATTTGGGAATTCCGATGAGCCATCACAAGCTATCAAATAAAGATTGGAGTATAGTGGAGGAGAGATTTTAGAAAAAATTAAGTAGTTGGAAAGGGAAGCTTCTTTCGTGAGGTGGAAGGCTAGCTCTTATTAACTCGGTACATTCAAGCTTGCCAATGTTCATGATGTCCTTCGGAATACCTAAAGGTGTTTTGGAGAAACTTGACTATTATAGATCCCTTTTTCTGGCAATGTGATGAGCATAAGAAAAAATATAGATTGGCTAGATGGAGTATTTTCCGAAAGCCAAAGAGTGTGGGCGGCCTTGGCATAATTGATTTGGATGTCTAGAATAAGTGCCTTCTAAGTAAATTGCTCTTCAAGCTAATGAATGAAGAGGGTCTATGGCAGGATATCCTAAAGAAAAAATACCTAAAAGGCAAAGCTCTTGCACAAATTGAAAAGAAAACAGGGGACTTGCACTTTTGGTCGAGGCTAATGGAGGTTGAGAATATTTTTTTTGGAAAGGGTAGGTTCATGGTCCAAGATGGTACTCAGACTAGATTATGGTTAGATCTTTGGATTGGAGATGCACCTCTGAAATCTAAATACCCATCCTTGTATAACGTCGTTAGGTGGAAAATGCTACGGTGGCCCGTTTAACATTTCGTTTAGGAGGGCATTGGTGGGAGATAATTGGGTTAACTGGGTGAAATTAGTTGGTGATCTGTTTGAGGTGTAACTCAATTCATGAAGTGATACTTTTGTTTGTAACAGATGTAAAAGTTTTTTAGTGAGAGTTATGTACAATGATTTAATAACTAGGGAGGGAGTCCCTTATGATGTTTCATCTTGGAAAGCAAAAGTGCCCTTAAAAATCAAGATCTTCCTTTGGTATTTAAGACAATGGGTGCTCCTTACTAAGGATAATTTGGCCAAAAGAAAATGGAAAGGGGTACTGAATGTTGTTTCTGTAGTGCTCATGAGACAATTCTGCATCTCTTTTTTGATTGCCGATGACATGGCTGATTTGGAGTATTGTGAGCACTACTTTTGATATTAGAAAACGAAGGCGTGTAAATGATATCTTTGGGGCATACATTAGGGGCTTTCATTATAAACAAAGAGACTGTGCGCTGTTAGGTGTTGTAGCTGTGTGCTGGGCTATTTGGCTTAGTAGGAATGATGTGGTTTTCCAAAGATCGATTCCTAATTTGTGGTTGCAGGTAATCTTTAGGGGCGCCTTTTGGATCAGGAGTTGGTCAATCCTGACTAAAGAGGAGAAGAAGAGCAGCCTTTTGTTGGGAAGTCGAAGCTTGGAGGTGACTACCTTAGAAATTTTTAGCAAGTTTCGCTTGAATATGTCAAGAAGGCTCACAAATTAGACGGTTGCTTGTCGTTTGGTTGTACTAGTGTGTAGGCAACAGTGGTGGCACCTTTTCATCTTCATTTCCAGATAGTGTTGATGTGTCTATTGAACGTGGGAGGGTCATGTCTATGGCTGCAGTTTTGTTGACGCTTTTCTGGTCAACACACACGAGCGCTAGATCGCGGAACGTCGAAATGCTAAACTCACCGAGCTCCTGCCCGGAACGGTCTGACCGGTCTGAGGCACCGTTCTGACCGGTGTATGCAGACACACGGTGAAAACCTAAGATCGCCGCCTCGGGAGGGACCCGTCGGAGGTGGCACGCCTAGGGTTGTTCTAAGGTCGGCAAGGCCACTCAAAACATCCCCGATCGCCGTCGAGACAAGCAAGGAAAAGCATGAGGTTGGAAAAGCTAGGGTTTGAGAGACAAAAGTTGTAAAAAGTAATGATCGATTGGGTGATGCCACCTCAAACGGCCGTGGCCCTTTATATTTATAGGGTGGGGAGGTCTTGCCCCGCAAAGAATCCTTTTACAACTCGAAATTCGCAAGGACTCCTCAATTCTACTCGGACTCGGGGTCCACCAGTCAGACCGGTCAGGCCCACTGGTCAGACCGGTGTAGCCGTTGCCGGATCGGCTACAAGACGCCCCACCGGTCAAACCGTTAAGGGACACCGGTCTGGCCGGTGGCGTCAGCCTGATCGGCCTTGTGCCAAATTTGGGTGCGAACATATGCCCCCCTGTTTTTTTAGTAAAGCTTGTTGTCTAAAAAATAATTCTAAAGTCGATGTGACACTTCACCGACCATTTTTTTGGTCTAAGGGTGATTTTTACTTTAAATCGGCCATATCCTATCAAGCATCTTGCCAGACACTTAGATGAAATATCTTCAAGTACCTCCTGTTGAGAGCTCTCGGAAGTCGCTGTCCTTGCAAAGTCTCTACCATGTAAGAATTCCAAGGACAAACCTTGACAACCTTGTACGGACCTTCCCAACTTGGAGACCACTTGCCAAACTTGTTACTTTTAGATCCAATAGGTAAAATCGTCTTCCAAACCAAGTCACCTACTTGAAAAGATTTGGACTTTACCTTCTTGTTGTATGCTCTAGCCACTCTCCTCTTGTCTTTCTCAATTTCTTCCAAAGCCACCATTTGCTTGTCGGTCACTTCATCAATATTGTCCATCATCAAAGCATAATATGACTCAACATTAAGGCTATTTTGCTTTGCAAGTCTATATGCGCCTAGATTTACCTCCACGGGCAAAACGTCCTCTTGACCATACACAAGCTCAAAAGGAGCAACTTTAGTAGCACCATGTCTAGAAATACGATGAGCCCATAAAGCTTCAGATAATATCTCATGCCATCTTCTAGGATTGTCTTCTATCTTCTTCTTAATGAGCTTTAGCAAAGTTTTGTCGCTAGACTCTTCTTGACCATTGGCTTGAGCATAATATAGAGATGAATTGAGCAACTTAATACCATAGGAATCAACAAATTCACGCACCTCTTTGGATCGAAGTCCCTTGATCCGTAGTTAAAGTCTGCGGAATGCCAAACCTATGTATGATATGTCTAGTAATAAACTCAATCACCTCTCTATGTGTCATATTCTTCAGAGGGACAGCTTCAGTCCACTTGGTGAAGTAATCAGTAGCCACAATCACAAAACAATGCCCCTTTGACGATGAAGGATGAATCTTGCCAATGAAATCCAAACCCCATCCTCTGAAAGGCCAAGGCTTAATGATCGGATGCATCAACGCAGCAGGCACCAACTGAACATCTCCATGTTTTTGACACTCTTCACAACCTTTGTAGTATCTAAAACAATCAGCTATCATGGTAGGCCAATAAAAGCAAGCTCGTCTGAGGAGCCACTTCATCTTAGGAGCCGATTGATGAGTACCACAAATACCCTCATGAACCTCTGCCATAGCCAACCTAGCTTGATCAGGACCCAAACACTTTAAGAGCAAATCATCCGTAGTCCGATGATATAATTCACCATCATCAAGACAATCTTAAGAGCCCATCGTCAGACTTTTCTATCAACTGAATTGCTAGGATTATGCAAATAATCAACCAGAGGCTTCCTCCAATCCTCCACCTCATTTTTATCATGAAAAACTGGGGAGGAATTTTTATTAGGGGATCCGTCAGACCGGTCATGGTCATCAGTCAGACCGGTGCCATGTGCTGGCCCAGATCTGCAGGACCGGTCGGATCGGTCGGTGGCATCGGTTAGACCAGTGCCACCGGTTAGACCGGTCGGCTGCGTCGGCCTGACCGGTGCTTCCAAAGCAAAACACTCAGCTGCAAGCAATGGTTTGTGTTCTTGAAAATTTATTTTTCGAACATTATAACCATATGCTTGCTGAGCCAGAGCATTAGCTCTAGGATTTTCCTCTCGTGGCACATGATAGATAACAAATTCATCCATACAAGATATGATGTCTAAACACTTATCAAGATAAGCATTTAAAAAGCTATTTAAACATTAACATACCTTGGAAACTTGCTGCACCACTAATAAAGAATCTCCATATGCTTCCACATGGTTTACTCCTATGTCATGCAAAATCTCCAACCCAAATAGAAGAGCCTCATATTCGGTTTGGTTATTAGTACAATAATGATCCAATCGGTTAAGAGCTTCAATAACAGCCCCACTTGGCGAAATAAGGACAACTCCAACACCACAACCATCTTTGCAAAACGATCCATCAAAATGCAACTTCCATGGAGTAAAGTAACATAACCGACATTCAAATCAAGTTGCTTATCTACTCTATGTCCAACAATAAAGTTGGCAACAATTTGATCTTTTATAGAACTTAATGGCTCACAATGTAAATCATATTCAACTAAAGCAAAAGCCCATTTGCCAACTCTACCATTTAAAATTGGTTTATGAAACATATATTTGATTATGTCTGTTTGACATGCTACTATGCAAGTACTAGGTAATAGATAATGCATCAACTTGGTACAAGTATGATATAAAGATAAACACAACTTTTCAATAAAAGTGCACCTTGTTTCGGCGTCCAATAATCTTCTACTCTCGTATGCAACAATGTACTCCTTGCCTTCGGTCTCTTGAGTCAAAATACCTCCAATAACATCCTTTTCAGCCGCTATATACAACTTGAAAGGAATACCAATCTTGGGTGCTCGAAGAACGGGTCGCGAAGTCAAATAGCTTTTAATCTCATCAAATGCCTCTTGTTGCTTTGCCCCCCAAGTGAAGTCAACATCATTTTTCAACCGAAGTAAAGGAGTAAAAGCATTCACCTTCCTGGACAAGTTACAAATGAACCTCCTCAAATAATTTACCATGCCCAAGAACTTTTGCAAATCCTTTTTACACGTAGGTGCTTTAACACTCTGGATTGCCTCGGTCATTCTAGGATCTATCTCTATGCCTTTTTCATGTACAATGAATCCTAAAAACTTCCCAGCCGACACACCAAAAGCACATTTGAGTGGATTCATCTTTAATTTATATCGACGCATTTTCTCAAATGCAAGTCTTAAATCAGCTAAATGAGAATCATCGCCAGCCTATTTGAAAACAATATCATCAATATAAACTTCTACTATAATGCCAAGCAAATCATGAAAGACTAAGTTCATAGCTCTTTGATAAGTAGCACCCGCATTTTTCAATTCAAAAGTCATGACAACCCACTCAAACAATCCAACAAAACCCGGACATATGAAAGCCGTTTTGGATATATCCTCATCGGCCATAAATATTTAATTGTAACCAGCATTACCATCAAGAAAGCTAAGAATTTTATGTCCAGATGCAGCATTAACAAGAAAATCGGCTATAGGCATATGATATTCATCTTTAGGAGTAGCTCTATTAAGATCTCGAAAATCAATGCGAACACGAAGCTTTTTTGTTCTTTTTTTCTCAACAGGTACAATATTAGAGATCCAATCAGCATAACGACAAGGCCTAATAAACTTTGCATCAAGTAACTGATTGACTTCCTCTTGCACTCAGTCATAAATATCAGGATTAAAGTTTCTACGAGATTGTTTGTAAAGCCTAAAACCAGGTTTAATAAGTAAATGATGCTCAACTAAATCATGACTTAAACCAGGCATTTCATTGTAATTTCATGCAAAGCAATCAACATACTCCTTTAATAACTTTATTAAATCAAATTTAAAAAAGGATCAAGATTCTTGTTTACAAATGTCGGCCTGGGTACAGTGCCATCACCAATATCAACCTCCTCTAAAAGATCAACCGACGTAAACCCTTGTCCTAACTTGCTCAAATCATCAAAGTCTTCGATAGCCTCACACATATCGTTGTTATGCGCCCGTTAGTGTTCTCGCCTTTGTTGCAACCACTCCAGATTTGCATCCATTAAATCGACAAAGTGGTTCTAGCCTGGTCAATGATCGGCTTCATGACAACAGTAGCAAAGCCATCTTTGGTAGAATCGATAAGTTTTAAGTTGGATAAATCTAAACCAGTTAAGCACTTAAGATTCTCATGATTATCCATAGTAGAACTATCTGCCACTACAACACAAGCCGATGCATCACCATGAACAATCTCTACCTTGTTGCCTACCCATTGGATTAAAAATTGATGCAAAGTAGAAGGCACACACTGATTTGCATGAATCCAATCACAACCAAGGATGAGACTGAAGTTACCTTGTGTCTCAGCGACGAAGAATGCTGTAGCCAATGTCTTGTTCCCAACGGTAAGCTCCATAGAGATGACGCCTTTTGCTCCCATTGGCTCGCCTCCTCCAACACCACCGACAGTCATGTTGGTCTTGATCAAGTCATCATCTAAACCTCCCAGTTTCTTGAACAAAGAATATGACATCAAGTTGACAATCGCTCCTCCGTCCACCAACATGCGAGAGATAGGCTTCCCATTGATGTGACCCTTCATGTACAAAGCCTTCAGAGGATTTTCAGTAGTTTTAGGCTTCTGAAAAATAGCTTCCTTTGGCCCAAAAGCGAGATGCGCAACATCTTCCTCTGAGAGCACGTAGCAATCCATAGACATGTGTATCACGTTGATTTCCAAATTCATGCGCTCAGGCGAAGAAGTGTAATCAACAAGCTCCTCATCGTCTTCTAGTGCAGGATCCAATGCGGACTTGTCATCACAAACCATGGGAACCAAAGAAGAGAAACAGGGTGGCGTCTCTGGGTCATCGGTCTGACCGTCGACGTCCACCGGTCTGACCGGTGTGACCGGTCTGACCGACTCTTCCACCGGTCTGACCGGTGCGGGTTCAGAGCTGGTCCTGACTCTCCATTCTTTCCCCATTCTTTCCCTTGAGGTACCATAGGCCTGTACTGGTTAAAAGCTTCGTCCCTTTGCTTCTCTAGCTCCTTCTCCCTCTTCTCTTGAAATCTTAGACGTTGAAGCTTCCTCCTTTGTGCGTGAGTCAATCCGGGAGGAAACCACCTTGGCAAGAAGTACTTGGAGTTGGAACTACTTCCACTGGCCTCATGGTCATTAACAGCAACCTCTGGAGTTGATGTCAAACCTTATTGTTTCGAACAATCGGTATTTTGCCATCTTCTGCAATAGAAACATCTATTGATCCAATCTGAATAATATCCTGACTTGTAGTCCTCTCTGGATCAACTTCCATCTTTTGCACCTCCTCCCTTTGCTTTGGCTTGTAAAATTCCTTTACTGGAGGTGGCGCGGCTTTTCTGGCTGCGCCGGTCTGACCGGTGACAGCGACCGGTCTGACCGGTCGGGTCTGGTAACCCTGACCAGCTCGGCGAGGAGCCAATCGGTCTTGTATAGGCCTGGAGATCCTTTCAAAAGCTGATTTATGTCCACTCCATCCAGGATGAAAGGCTTGCTGGTAGGGTACCCACATCACTCCATTGTCATCATATACCGGGTGTGGTGCACTTGAACTTGATGACGCCCATGGTGGAGTAAAGCGTTGCCCTTGCTGTGATGATTCACCCTTAAGTCTTATAGCAGCCCTTGGAGGTGAAGATGACCCTCCTTGGTGTGTAGGTGACCTCATCCTTTTTTTAAACGGCCAATCACTTGTAACGGCCTTTTTCTTGGAATACTTATCAAATAGTAAAACGAAAGTGACCTTTGGCTTAGGACCACTTCCTGGATTTTTTACTATATTAATTTTCAAATTTCCAATCTCCGGGCGGCTTGGCTTGATCATCCTCGGACGACCTGGGGGTACACCGGTCTGACCGGTCACCTCCACCGGTATGACCGGTCTGGCCAGAGATGGCTCAGACGGTTGCTGATCGACGGGTGTGCACGACCCTTGCCCCCCATGTCCAGAGGCACTCACTGTAACTTTTAAGGTCTCTTTGCCATCAGGAGTCTTCTCATACTCAACTTTGCGAACTAGCTCTTTTCCTCTCAAATCGGGCTTAGCTACCCCGATTACCACGTTCTTGCCTTTAGTTGCTTCATCTTGATGTGGCCGAACCAGTACCTTAGGCTACTGCAAATCCATGGTATTGATTGGGAAAGGAGCTTTATCCACTTGCATCTCATGAAAAGTCAAACGACATTCATTTATTGCCGATTGAACCTGTCGACGAAACACATTGCAATCATTAGTAGCATGAGAAAATGAATTGTGGAACTTACAATATGCACGTCTTTTCAACTCTTCAAGTGGAGGAATAGTATGAGTTAATTTGATATTTTCGAATTTAAGCAATTCATCAAATATACGATCACACTTGGAAACATTAAGAGTAAATTTAATTTCTTCTTGTCGACCTTTACTAGCCGGCTTAAGAGGTGAACGAGAATAAGATTTTTCTTTATCACTATCGTTCGAGCTATCAGAATCATAATCAATAATATGAACATTAGAACGACGTGACTTAAAGTTATCCTTCTCTTCATTCATTCGGCCTATGTGGTTGGAACCGAGGGTACTGACCAGATGCTGGATTTGGTGCCAAACCATATGCAAGATTATCATTGTTTACAGGAAAAGGTGCTAAGCTAGGATGAGACCCCTGAGGATTTGCTTTCGGAGTAGTACTATTAGCTTCATTATTATTAAAATCTAAAGCCCTATCCTTTTCAAGATCTTCTAACCGTTCTAAACGAGCAATGTAAGAAGCAAGCAATTCATCACTACCCACTGTAGATTTCGTAGGAGTAGTGTCAGGTAGGGGTTTCTTACTTACAGTGGGGATTACCTCAATATTGCTGTCGTTTAGTCAGATCGCCGGCAACTTGAACTCTTTCAATCTTGCTACCTTGCTAGATCGATCCTTCTTGATGCCAGCGAGGAATTGTACTTGCATGTACTCTTGTAATGCCTTGAACTTCTGCTGTTCTTCCGGAGAGAGATCTTCCAGCGACGCGGTGACAATATTGTTCATGTCAAGACCACACCGAGCACCCATCTGGCTGAGGTTAGATTGAATGGTTTTAGCAACCTGATCTTTCATCCCCAGCGGAGTCGCCAAAAGTATGTTGACGCTTTTCAAGTCAACACAAACGAGCGCTAGATCGCGCGGAACGTCGAAACGCTGAACTCGCCGAGCTCCTGCCCGAACCGGTCTGACCGGTCAGAGGCACCGGTCTGACCGGTGTATGCAGACGCACGGTGAAAACCTAAGATCGCCGCCTCGGGAGGGACCCCGTCGGAGGTGGCGCACCTATGGTTGTTCTGAGGTCGGCAAGGCCACTCAGAACGTCCCTGATCGCCGTTGAGACAAGCAAGGAAAAGCACGAGGTTGGAAATGCTAGGGTTTGAGAGACAAAAGTTGTAAAAAGTAATGATCGATTGGGTGATGCCACCTCAAACGGCAGTGGCCCTTTATATTTATACGGTGGGGAGGTTTTGCTCCGCAAGTAATCCTTTTACAACTCGAAATTTGTAAGGACTCCTCAATTCTACTCGGACTCGGGGTCCACCGATCAAACCGGTGAGGCACACCGGTCAGACCGGTGTAGCCGTTGCCGGATCGGCTACAAGACGCCCCACCGGTCAGACCGTTAAGGGACACCGGTCTGACCGGTGGCGTCAGCCTGATCGGCCTTGTGCCAAATTTGGGTGCGAACAAGTTTGAGTGCTGCTTTTGTATCCATTGGTTTGTATGTTGGCTGTATACATTCTCCACAGAATGTAGGCCGGGTTTTAATCCTAATTCTAAAAAAAATCAAAGTAGACATGTATTCACATTTTTAGCATCAATCTTCTTTTCTAAAACATTTGATTTAAATTTTTTGAGTTTATTGTGCCCGACTATATTTAGTTTAAGAGGAAATTGGGTATGAGGGATGGAACGTAGTGACCGGGATATGCGTGCATGTACATGAGCTAGTACAGTAGACCGTGTGTGCATGAGAGGAATGTCGGAGATCAGTTGAGTTTCTGTTGCATATTATTTGAACTCCACCACCTGCCGAAAATCTGGATCAAACAAAATAACTGGCGGTAGGTTTTCGAAGATAACCATCATCCAGCCGTGAAAGACGAACGGCATAAGAGGAAGGGATAAGGTTTGTTAAGTTATTATCCACAGCGAAACGAACTAATCCCGCTAGCTACATTCGAAAAAAAAAATCCGCTAGCTATAAATATGACACGTCGCATCTCCTCCATCTCGCACTTCTCCAT
Organism: Cenchrus americanus; assembly: GCA_947561735.1. Taxonomy (NCBI): domain Eukaryota; kingdom Viridiplantae; phylum Streptophyta; class Magnoliopsida; order Poales; family Poaceae; genus Cenchrus; species Cenchrus americanus. Next base: position 200,735,388 of record OX387242.1, read on the forward strand.
CAACAACAGCACATCGTCTTCCTCCTCAACCCGACAAGTTCGTTCCCTTCCAAGCAGCAATCGAGATGGTGCAGCGCACGAACAACACCGCCGCCGAGGTCATGTCCACGGACCTCAGCCCCAAGAAGCCCAACAAGGCCTACGGGGGCGACGGCGGCGCATACTACGACTGGTCCCCAGCCGACCTGCCCATGCTCGGCGCCGCCTCTATCGGTGCCGCCAAGATCTCCCTCGCTGCCGGCGGCCTCGCCCTGCCCAGCTACTCCGACTCCTCCAAGGTCGCCTACGTTCTCCAAGGCAAGGCTCCTGTTTTCTGATTCTCCCTACTGCTCCCATCTCCTCCATGGATGGATCAGCTAATTCATGTGTACGCGTGCAGGCAAGGGCACGTGTGGCGTGGTGCTCCCGGAGGCGACGAAGGAGAAGGTCATCCCGGTGAAGGAGGGCGACGCGCTGGCGCTGCCCTTCGGCGTCGTCACCTGGTGGCACAACGCGCACGCCGCCGCGTCCGACCTCGTCGTGCTCTTCCTAGGCGACACCTCCAAGGGCCACAAGGCCGGCCAGTTCACCAACCTCCAGCTCACGGGTGCCACGGGCATCTTCACCGGCTTCTCCACCGAGTTCGTCGGCCGCGCCTGGGACCTACCCGAGGACGCTGCCGCGAAGCTCGTCTCCACCCAGCCCGGCGCCGGCATCATCATGGTCAAGGACGGCCACAAGATGCCGGAGCCTTGCGAGAAGGACAGGGAAGGCATGGTGCTCAACTGTCTCGAGGCGCCGCTCGACGTTGACATCAAGGGCGGCGGCCGCGTCGTCGTGCTCAACACCGGCAACCTGCCGCTGGTGAAGGAGGTCGGGCTTGGCGCCGACCTCGTCAGGATCGACGCCCACTCCATGTGCTCGCCGGGGTTTTCCTGCGACTCGGCATACCAGGTCACCTACATCGTGCGCGGCAGTGGACGCGTCCAGGTCGTCGGCATCGACGGCACGCGCGTGCTGGAGACCCGCGCCGAGGGAGGGTGCCTCTTCATCGTGCCCAGGTTCTTCGTCGTCTCCAAGATCGCCGATGAGACCGGGATGGAGTGGTTCTCCATCATCACGACTCCCAAGTAATTGTTTTTTCTTAATTTCCTGATTCAATGCTTGCATTTATATTTTAATCAGTGGATACAGTTAATTTAATTAACTGAAATTAACACGGTGTCTTGTGCTTTGCAGCCCGATCTTTAGCCACTTGGCCGGGAAGACTTCGGTTTGGAAGGCGATCTCGCCAGCGGTGCTAGAGTCGTCGTTCAACACCACGCCGGAGATGGAGAAGCTGTTTCGTTCCAAGAGGCTGGACTCGGAGATCTTCTTCGCTCCCCCAACCAAGTGATGAAGCAGCAGTGCTACCTAGGTCGTGTATCCATCTCGGCACCCTGATTTGGGCAATTAGGGGATTTAGGGTCTTGTTTTAGCTTAGTTTAGGCTTTTCATATGTTGATCGAGTGCTAAAATCATCACTCGATCTATTCCCATTTAAATTGGTCGATGTAATAAGCTTGAGGTGGAACAATTTGTGTGACGATACCTCTTGGATTATTGTTTCTCGTTAGTTTGATTTCAGTGCACATTTTTTATTTTTTTAATGCATCAAATGGGATTCGACAAAGATTGAAAAAATTGAAAACGACCTTTTTATACAAAAACACACCTTTCAAGTAGAAATAGTTCTATAATATGAAATTAATTTTAATGATGAATCTAGTAGAATCAACCTTTTTTAAACAAAACTATTTAGATATTTTAGTTCTTGATGGTCAAAGCTTAATAAATTGGCACGGTGAAATCAAAAAAAAAAGAGCACCCATGTTTATGATCGGAGGGAACATGTTCTCGATATTTGTCATATTAATTGCAGTGTATGCCTTAATATTTCTTAGGCGTTCTTTTTATGATTAAGACACATACTCCCTCCATCCCAAAAAAATGATGTTTTAGAATTCAAAATTTGTCAAAAAAAAATGACGTTTTACTTAATTTGCCTGTATGAGCACAAAACTCAAACTGTTGCCTGTCTAGGCCTGCACCGGTCTGACTGGTGCCCCTCACCGGTCTCACCGGTGTAGCCCCGGCCAGCAGCACCTCCAACAGCCTTTCGCTCTCCCCAAGCTGGAACTGTCCTCACACTCGCCTTGGCCCTGGGCATCTGCACATGAGACTCAAGTACACCATTGGAAGGGTGGTACTTGTCCTTGTTAGACCACTCCTTTGTCATTCTCTCCTCTCGCTTCCTCTTGAAGCAAAACTCATCCTTATGGCCATCTCTCCCACAATAGCCACAATGGAACCTCACAACCTTAAGTTTAGGCTTGGGATGGGGCTGCTCACTTGGTTTCTCTCCACTTGGCTTCTCAACCGGTTTCTCCTCACTAGACTTCTCACTCTCTTTCCCAAAGAACACTTTCCCCGAAGTGCTCACAAACTTGATAGGCTTTTGGAAATCATTTGTTTGTGGGGGAAACACGGGGTGGAGCTGGGGTTGTGTCTAGTCGGTTCCTAAGATGGTTAGGTTTAGGAGGGAAATCATTTTTGTGGTGGGTTTTTGGTGGCTCTGGAATGTTTTCTCCACTTCCCTCACCAACCTTGTTTGCCCTAGTCCCTCACCATCCTGCCTCTTGTATGTCTCAATCATTATCCTCAATTGAGGCTCATGACCAGACAACCAACCCATCAACTTTCTCAGCTCATCATTCTCATCCCGCAAACGATCAACATAATGTGCAAGTTCCAAATTCTTTAAAGCATGCATTTCACAGGTAGAGCAAGATGTAGAAATTGGTTCTTTCAACTTAGCTTCAAGAGAAACAATGTAAGCATGCATCTCATCATTTTTACCATGCAAGACAGGGCGAGAAGTGCAAGCACCTAGCAAAGCAAATCTAGACTTAAGCTCAGTCACTTCAATCCTAAGCACATCTAGTTCCTCACACTTGGAGGCATGCTTTTCCTTAAACAAGGCAAGATCAGCAAGGAAAATAGGACAATCAGCACATTCAACTTCATCAGAAATAACAGGTGAAGCTTTCATAGAATCAATTTCATGCTTAGCATCCAAATTCTGTGTTTCTAGCTCAGCCACTCTAGTCCTATCATCCTCGAGCGAAGCCTCAAAGCAAGCCATGCGATCCCAACACATGTCCTCGGCTTCGAAGATTCCGGACTGCATTGTCGCAAACCGGTTAGACCGGTGCTCCTCACCGGTCAGACCAGTACCCACCGGTCAGACTGGTCAGACCCCCCGATCAGGCCAATCTGGGGCTGCTGCAGCACCGTCTTTGGTTCTTCCGTTTTGGCTTTGTGGATCAACCAAGGAACCCAGTGGTTTTCTGTTGAACCACTGGAAACCCCACGAACTCGGTGTAGCCTCCGCCAATCGCCACTCATGACTCGGCTCCCATGTAGTCCCGGCTCGACCTTGGTTTTGAGGCTCAACCAAGAAACCGTCCATGACTTCATATTGCTGTTCATGCCACCATGCGGCCTGCACTTGACCCCGGGTCCCTCGAACGAAGCCTACTTGTCTTCTCCACACCTGGAGGCCTCACCGGTGATGACCTTTCGCGCTTGTTCTTCACCTGCACCAACACTAGTCAAGTCGCAACCTACACCTGCAATACTTAGCCAAGAATCAGTCCCCACAACGTTGTCAATCACTCATCACACAAGGAAGCGACCATCCACCGGTCCTCAAACCACACATGGTCCTCAACTTACGCCGGCCAACTCAAAAATGAAGCAACGGCCATCAAATAATAAAACAAAAGAGGGAGTGCTTCATCAAGTTCTCATATTGAAAGAGCAATGTAGAACTCACGGCTAGTAATCTCGTGATAAAATTTGTGCAGACAAGATATATAGTTTCCATACTTGAGAAGAGAACATATTATTGTAACTTTCATCTACTTGTGCAGCAAAATAAAAAAGAATATCATGATTCAAATTGTTGATATTCGACCTCAATTCTCAAGTTGGAAACGAATGACTAGTCTGGAAGCCAAGGGCATTAGGCCCGAATGGAATTACACATACGGCTTTCACACTAGGCCACAAATGATTTGTGCTGGCGAGTGGACCGCCCGCTAATGACCTAGTGCTAGCACAAATCATCTCAGTTTGGCGGGTGCCGCCCGCCAACATAGAGACCTTAGTGCTGGCGGGCGTCTTAAGCACCCGCCAGCACTGAGGTTTTCAAACCAGCGCAAAAAACTTAAAATAAATAGCAAAAAAATCTTTTTAGGGAAGGAACTCCACCAGCCACACACTCACTAGCACGGTGCCATCTGTGCTGGGTAGTGACATAAGCGTCTGTCGCAACCGACCACCCACCCACCAGCACTGTGCCATCTTTGCTGGCGGGTGACATAAGCACCCGCTGACACTGTCTTTATAGCCGCTAGCATTGTTCCTAACCACAGTGTTGGCGGGTGTCAATTGCCATGTGCCATATGTCAGCACAAATCAATTCTGGCATAATGTCAGACACTACTATAGAGCGGACTTCGTATCCCGAGCCTCGAAGTTCATTGGTATCGAGTATTTCGGCACCCGATACTAATGTGTGCATTAGTACCGGGCAGGAAGGGAGGGCCCTGACATGCCCCCTAGATAGGGACCATAGTATCGGGTGGTGGCTTGACTCGACACTAATTGGCCAGGCTACCATTAGTACCGGGTGACAATACAACCCGGTATTGATTGGTACACATTAGTACTCGGAAATGTGACATTACAACCCTGAGTGACCTACACTGCGGCTTCCCCTCTCACACACCTAGAAATATATTTCGTCTCCTCATCCACTCGTGCCGCTCCACCAACTAGGCGTGTGTGACGCCCTAGGTTTTTAATTAGCAACATTAATGCTAATGACCGGATTAGCTGAGTCAAACCTACTGACGTTGGTCAAACCATGGTCAACCTGGGTCATCACCTCGAAAATCTCACCAACAATCCCTAATGACCCTCTTGATCAAGTCAACACCCACTTGTGGTCAACCCTTGGTCAAAACCAGGTCAAACCCCTGCTGTCTTTGAACACCTGATGGAACTTTTGCCGCGTTCTCCAAAATTCACCTAAACACCCCAAAATCTCCCAATATAAAAATTGTCCAATTTTTCAAGGGACACAACTTTGCTTTTGGGTGGCATTGCAGATTTGGAGTGGAAAATGGAGAAAACTTGGTCAACTGCAGGTTTCACTATTCATCAGCGCCATGAAAATCCCGAACTTTGCTCGACGTTCCTGCTCAGAACATTGAGAAAAACATAGGACAGCCTTTGTAAAAGTTGTAAAGGGGTCGTAGATCTACAACTTTGTTATTTACACCTTGGTGCATTTCAGTTCAAATTTTTGGAGAAACGGGCAGTCCAAGCCACGTTGACCGGCGTCTCGGGCACTTCCTGGCACCCTGGAGCGTGAACTCACGCGCGACACCGCTGAGCGTGCCCCGCGCCCATGCGTGCGTGTGCGCCACGTGTCAGCCGCCGCCCCTCGGCCGTCCGGGCTCCCCGGTCCCCGGACTCGCGCGCGCCCCGAGGCCTCATGCGCACCTAGGCGACTCGGGAGCCGCGCCCTCGCGTGCCACGTTCCCGCGCGCACCGCGCCGCATCCCTCCCACGCCGCCCGCCGGCCCGGCGGCCGCCCGCGCCCCCAACAAGCCGGCTGGACCTCTCCTCACCCGTTGATTGCTCCAAGACGTGCTCGACCCCCTCCTCGCGTGCACCGGTTGTTCCACCCCTGGACTCACCGCCGCCGCTGCCATTGGAGCGCCACCGCAGAGTTTCTCCCACCGAGCCACACCCACTCCAACCAAACCTCCCAACGGCTTCACACGTCTGCGCAAGACCTCCCCGAGCTGCTTGTTGCCCCGGTTGCGTCGCCGTTTTGTCGGAGTAGTCGCTCCAGCGGCCGCATCTGCCGAGTGCCGCCGTGCTCCGTCGCCGGCGTCGTTTCCGCCCATCTCCGGCCACCAACCCGACCCTAGGTGAGCTCGCGCACCACCTCGACCTTTTTCCCCGGCTGAACCCGCCACGGCTTCGTCGTAATTCGGCCTTTCCCGCCGCCGGCCGCCTCCTAGGGACTCAGTTGCGAGTCTCACCTTCTTTCCAGGGACTTTAACGCAAAGCAAGGGCGTATGTGTGAATACTAGAAAGTTTCCAGGGACCTTGTTGTAAACTAGATCTTGAATAGTTTAGCAAATTTGCTGATTCTTAGAAAATTTGTAGAAAATCGTAGAAAAATCAGAAAAATACAAACTCAATTTTGTTGGATTCCTGGTGAAAAACAATACAGCTTTTGTAAAGCATGTACATAGTTTTTCCTGATAGATTTTGCATGAAAAACACAAAATTGAAAACACTATATCTGTTTTATCTCAAAATCTACATGTGATATGTAGCTGCATTTTGGATATGTTGTGTGTTATATTATGACTAGCTCCTGTAGCAAAAATTGCAAAAAGTTATGTTGTAAATCGTTTTATATAAATTGTTTTGTATTTATGCATAATCTGTCAAAATGATTTTTGTAGCCAAAAATATATATATTTTTGTATCCAACTTCTCCATGTCATCATTGTAGGCGAACATGCAACTCTGGTAAATTAATCACCATTTTATATTGGTCAAAAATATTTATTCTTTAAATATGTTTGATTTTCTTTGTAAATGCTTAACTTAAGATCTATAATGATTCTAGCTTAGTTTTGGACCAGAGATCATGTATGAGAAAGTTGGGATCATTTTGTTGTGTATTTATTTTTGTATGCATTTATCTTGCTTTAGTAGCTAGCTTTTGTTATTTTCTGTATAATTAATTTCGTAGCTCTCCTAAGTGTGCATGTGTGTGCAGTAGCTTTGTATAGGCTTGTAGTGCTTCTTAAACACCTTCGCTGAATTTTATTAATTTATTTTGTGAATAAAAGCATTAAAGCCATTAAAGCTTAATATTAAATTAAATTGGGAAAATCACCAACCCACCTTTAATGACCTTGTGTGTGGTGTAAATCTGATTAAAAGGCTAAATTTCACCAACCCATTGCTGTTTGTGGAATTTAAATTAATATATTTCCATATATATGTACACACTCACTATCAAAAGAATAATTAATGAAGAGCTACATATTATTCCTTTTTGGAAGAGTATGCTGAATGTATTGTTATCTTGGTGAATGTGGTCAACCATGCACCACATGATTGTCATTTGTTGTTGGTAATTAATTAAATTAAAAATTGTTAAGTAAATCTTGCATTTGCATCTTCGTGTAGATCTCCCCGACGGTAGATATACGCTCGTGCCAGAAGGAGCCGAATGTGCTGACGAAGAGCTGTCATACGTGGACGTAGCTCAAGACCTGGACCAAAGTTCAGAAGGGCCCAAGGCCAACCTTGCCAGTGAAGGCAAGCCCCGGATCATTAACCCCGTCTTTTAAAATTATGCAATTACCTTTGCTATACTTGTGCATTTATGTTTCAGGAATTGAATTGAAACCCTGCTTGGTCGATAGCTGCTATGCTATAGGACCCGGTAGAAGTCGAGTGATGCTCGTCACTCGCGAGAATAGATTCTTACGTTGGAATCATAAGATCTTTATAAATGGATTGCTCACATGGTAAGAGCATGGGATTTGGGCTCCGGTCCAGTGGCTTTCATAGGCTAAGCTTTTGAACGTACTAAGCAGTTGTCGGCAATGGGACCGGTAAGCCTAGTACCTTAATGAGACGGTGTGGGAACATACTATTACTACTCTTGAGTAATCACCTACCCGGCTGCTAGCTACCGTGGAAGCGGGGGGGTACTTGTGTGATGTTGGATACCTCCCGGGGTATGCGAACTAGCCTTGTACCCAGGACTGTAAGATCTGATCCCAAACCTGCCTGGATGGTTGTCCTCGCGGGGGCACCCTACCGTGTGTTTAGGTTTACCTTGCAAGGTTTAAATCAATCGATTGTTGGCCTCTTACCGTTATCTGAGACTGCTTAATCAACTGGCCATGATATCCCGTATTGATGGAACTTGGTGAATATTGTTGTATGAATTAATTGCTTGTACAATTCTTGATTGAGTTAGTTGGCACACCTAGAAATGGTAATCAACTAGAACTTGTGCTAAAATATTGAAAGTAAGGACATACTCTTGTTTCTTTTCGGCAAAGGAAATCCACCAGTCATAAAGCCTCTCATGTCTAGAGTTTGGTGATGTAGTCATCACCCGACGGTTAAGTCTTGCTGAGTATTAGTATACTCAGCATTGCTTTAAAACTGTTGTTGCAGGTGTTGTTGACCGGGTGGATGACGACGAGTGATGGCATCACGGATGGCCTCCTGTGATATTACTGTTGCGCTAGATTGTTTTATTTCCGCTGTTTTCAAACTCTAACTTTTACTTCATGTCATGAACAAAGCTTTGTAATTAAACCCTTAGGGGTAAATTGGATTTAAATTGTGTTTACACTCTGGACTCGTCGTCGCCTGAGTTTTAATGCATATATGTCGATACTTGTTGCTATGTAAAGTGATTTTACCGGGCGTTAACCTGGCAACTAACGACAGGATGATACTTTACTGTCACTTAATGGCCAAAGTGGATTGGTTTAGGCGATAGTACGGTATTTTCCTAGCGGGAGGGGGGTTGTCACAGCGTGCCTATTTTTTTTCTCCATCCCCACACTCATCCTTCTCTCATCTTCTTCTCTCTTCTCTCTATGGCAGGGGTGCGGTTCGAGCTGCTGACATGGGCCACCGTTGGCCAAGTGGGCGCGACACCTGGAGATGAAGCGTCGGTCGGGCGAGCGCGTGTGGAGATGGAGCCATGGGAGCGGTGCGTGGAGCTGCAGCGGCCGCCCTTCACTACGAGATGGGGCCGCGGTGGCACCCTGAAGGCGCCGGTGGAAGGAGCCTGTGGTTCGTGTTTCTTGTTTATGTGAGTCTTGAGTATGTGAGAAATGTCTATGAATTTGTGAATCGTGTTCATGTTTGTCTCTTGAATCTTGAATCTATGTTGTTGAATCTATGAATTTGTTGTAAGTGTATACTATTTGTGAATGTGTAGTTCGCTAGTTCTTGTTGAATGTGAAATTTGTGATGAAATTTTATGAGAAAATTGTAGTTGTATGGTAGCAGCAAGATGAGATGAGATGATTAAGAAAAGAAAAGGGAACAGAGAGGAGATGGAGCTTAGGGCATTAGTACCAGGCCATGTTACCACCTGGTACTAAAGGTGGTGGAGCATTAGTACCGCGTGGCTCACCCGGAGGAATAATACTGGCTGAATACCCAGTGCTAAAGGGGGGTTTCCAACCGGTATGTTGATTCTCTAGTAGTGATAATATGTGACACGGTGCTGAACCCCATCAGAAAAATATCAGAATACATCAGAAGTATTAATTACGTCAGTAAACCATCAGGCAAATACTGACAAGGACACATTTATTTTTGTTGTCAAGCCAAAAATTTCTTCATGCCTATGAACCAACCTCTTTCAATTGAGAGGTGACCAGCCATACCCCCATGCCTACAGATAGTATTCCATCGTGCAGGTTAACATGTGCTTATGTGGGAGGTAAAATTTGCCCGGACCTCTAATGGAAGCCAAGAAACACAAATGCATCGAATGGTATAGAGTGATCCATGGTAACGCCCCTTCGTGTGCCTAGCTGTCTATCAACAAGATGCTTTAACAAACCAGTAAATCCATATATAACCTCAGCTTTAATTGTTTGGAGTCCATCTCTCCCTGTTTTTGTCTCATGCCAACAGGAACAATGCTTTCTGTCACAACAGGAAACCCGTGCTTCGCCAACAGCGCTAAGCTGTTGGCGAAGACTCCAACCCTGTTGGCGAAGGCTTTCCCAACAGGGTTTCCGAGTTCCTGTTGGGAAAGAACCGTTGGCGTTTTAAGTGATGGGAAAGAGCTCTTCGCCAACAGGAACTCCGGCCCTGTTGGGAAAGCTTCGCCAACAGCCATGTGTGCTGTTGGCGAAGAGGGGACGCCGTCAGCTCGGATGCCGTTACCTTCGCCAACAGGGAAGCGACGGCTGTTGGCAAAGTCCGGTTGGCAAAGGGAATGGCAGCTTTGCCAATAGCTAGCTTTGCCAACAACATCGGTTGAAGTTGTTGGCAAATCCGCTGGACAAGGCTGTTGGCAAAGAAGCCCAGCTTTGCCAACAGCTAGCTTTGCCAACAGCTTTGGCCCAGGCTGTTGGCAAAGCTGGGCGCGTGCTTCAGGGGAAGCCCATCTTTGCCAACAGCCTGGCCAAAGTTGTTGGCAAAGCTGGGAAGGCTGGTGAGGAAAGCCCAGCTTTGCCAACAGCTTTGGCCTATGCTGTTGGCAAAGCTGGGAATTCCCCCCTTTTTTTCTCTTTTCTAGCATTTAATTCACATATCAAATCCACACATCAGCATATGAACCAGAATACCGCATATATATCAACAATATAGCATATGAACCACATTTCGGCATCGGTTTCGATCTCAACATGAATCCACACATCAAATCCTTCGATACATGTCCATAATACACATAAAGTCACGAAACGAGTGCATACATGTCCAACATACACCAGGATGTCCAACACACATGTCCAAAATGTCCGACAAGTCCAACATACATGTCCAGGGGTCTAACATGCATCACTACTAGTCCATAAGAGGTAGTCACAAGTACCTAGCCCGTGGCGCCGTCCCCAGGGGTCTCGGCGCCATCCCCAGAGGTCCCAGCGCCCCCACCTTGCTCCAACGCACACCACCCTGACTGAGCTTGTGGCTGTGGCTGTGCCTGAGTCCACCCTGACCCCTGCGGCGGGTCATAGTGCCAGTAGGGCGGGCGAGGCCCCCGCTGCGTCTGCGCCCCCGGCCACGACGAGTAGGTCTGCGACGGTGGAGCCCACGTGTACGGCTGTGTGGGGTAGGTCAGGTGCTGTGGAGAAAGACATGGTGGAGGGCTAGCACCTGGAGTCGGGTTCAAACCCGCCGACTGAGCCCGCACAAAGGACAAGTGATGTAATTAGTACCTGCAAGATGGCCGCACAAGCTAAAGCAAAAAGGTAATATACTCACTGGAGCGTGAACAGGAGGAGGCACTGGGAGTGGTGGTGCAGCAAAGAGCGAGGGAGGAAGCTCTTGCTCGTCCGGGAACTTGGACTTGACGAAGCCGGCCAGGTCCGCTATCTGACGCTGGTAGTGCCCCGCCATAACCGCTAAGCTCTGCTGGTGGGCCGCATCCTGGGCCGCAGCTGGGCCAGCTTCATCTCCTGGAACCTGGCCTGCAATATTACACCCGCATGGTATGTGAAGCCAAGGTGTTTGAAACGAGTGAACAACGAATGAAACCGCACTTACCTCCATCTGCTGGTACGTGGTCGGCCGTCGGGACGCTATCGGGATGCCGGAGGAGCTACTGGACCCGGCCTTTCGAATCTCCCTCAGTGTGGGAGAAGTGGACGGGCTGATGGTGCTGTTGGCCATCCAGTAGGAGCCGTGCTGCTTCCCTCCTCCCAACCTCATCACGATCTCTGTGTCTAGGGGCTCCTTGAAGGGGTCCTTGTCTTCTTCCGGATGGCTCTAGCGAAACGCAGCGCTGTACTCGACGAGCTTGGGCTGCACGTTCGCATTGGTGTACGCGTCCGTCCCGTCCTCCGGGTTCCACCTGTTGGCCGGGTCCTTCGCTTTGCCCTTGTGAGAAAGGGCGTACCCCACCACCTCGTTGATCTCCTCCCCACCATGAGATGCCCTCTGCGAGGAAAACACAAACATGGTTACAAGAAAATAGATTGAGCACTACAGTAAATAGATCAACATTATCATACCCATGCGTCCATGAACCGCGGGAGGGACCGGTTCCCTTGGTGGTGTGCCACCCTTGCAGCCTTTGCCCGGCGCTCCCGACGCTCTTTCTTTTCCTCGTAGCACTTGTCCGATCTCCACCAGCGTACAATGGCCTCCCAGCATTCCGGGTCCTTGTTGCACCACCCCGGTATCCACTAAGAAACATCAAGTATTTGACATGTCAGAAGATGAATTGAATGTTTCATGGAAGCAAACAGAACGAATGTTTACTGCTTAATTACCGTCAAGTACTCATCCTCGGTGAGGTCGGTCTCCCTCTGGAGGATGATCTCCTGCCTGACTCGTTCTTTCTTGATCACCTCACCAAGACAGTTGCGGTAGTGGTTGATGACGCACTGGATGCGCGCATCGTGGTACATGTCCCTGAGACGTGCATGGCAGGCGTTCTCCAACACGATCTCCGCCTCCGCCTCTTTCCCATCTCCGCACTTCCAGTACCCCTACACGCACACATCATGTATCATTTCATTATTTCAAGAACGTCCAATGAATGTGTAGTATTGAGAAATGCGTTGCGATGAAAACACTCACCCAAAACTCCCTCTTGATCTTCTCCGCAAGTGACTCGCGTGTAGGTGAACCAGCAAGATCGCTGCCTTCGGGCTCGAGCGCGGGGACGGTGTGCAGGTGGAAGTGTTCCCACTTCATGGGCGGCTTTCGAACACCGTCGATGGTGACCAACCAGGGTAGTACTCCTTAATCAGTAGGGAGAGGATGCCATTGATATGGCGTGCACCGGTACCCCCCTCTGTAAACACCCAGGCCCTACACAAGTCATTAACAAAAATTATTAGTCTGAAATTCGGTTTTCAACATGCTATGTGAACAATATGAAAAAAGTAGTTCACTTACTCTTTCCCGATGGGCGCAATCACCTTGCGCTGGTGGGGGAGCGGCTTCTGGGTAGGGAGCGTCGAGTGCCCGCGCTCGTAGGGCTTCCTCAAACCTGAGGAAGGCACCACGGCGCCGTGACACTCGTCCTCATCGTCGTGGCCTCCACCGCCACCGCCATACCCGGTGTCGTGGCCCTCGTCGTCATCGTCGTCGCCGCCGCCACCACTGCCACCGCTGCCACTATCCCCGGTCATCGTCGTCATCGTCCTCATCACGAACTCCAGCCTCCTCTGTCGGAGACGTCTGCTGCGGGCCGGCTCCTCCGTCCGGGCCGGCTCCTCCTCCCTACCAGCCTGCTCCTCCACGTCTACCTCCTGCTCACCGCGACCGCCGTAGAGCGAGGGGCAGGTCCGCTTCGGCAGCTTCTTCCTGCCGCCTGGCATTTCGTCGAGTGCCTGCAATGACAACGATTAAAACAATTAGCATTTATTGCAAGGTGACAATAATAATTGTAAATAAAAAAACATAATTGTAAATGACAATTAGTTGTGAATAAAGAAATATAATTGCAAATGACAAGTAGTTGTATTACGTGGAGGCGACATAATCTCCGCATATGGCACTACGACTTGTGCGACTTAATCACCACTGTCCTCGTCATCACTTTCAATATTGTTGAGCTCTCGATCATCCTCATCGTCATCGCCATCGTCATCGCCAGAGTCATCGTCATCGTCCAGAACAGCTCCATCGCGCTTCCTCTGCCATCGCTCAAGGAGTTGTAAGTCCTTAGCATCCAGCACGTCATCACCCTCGTCCTCATCGATGTCGTTGTCTTCTTCCATGCTCATCGTCATTAGCATAGAAATGTCTATCTCAAATCACCCATCTAGCCCCTCAGGTTGATAGAACTCATCTGTCGTTGGGTCAAAGTTGTAATCATCATCGTTTGGGAGAGGTGCTTTACTGCGCGGCGATACCATGTGCACAAGGCTCCAACCCGCAAGCCTTGGGTCAGTTTGGCACGCCCATGGAAGGTAATAAACTTGCGTGGCGTCTTGGTTAGCCACAATAGAGACATCATCTCCATTATATTTGGAATCCTGTCGAATTTCGGTTAGCCCAATCTTAAGGTCTTCTCTCATGACATTAGGATCGAACCAATGGCATTTGAATACCACTGGCTTCAAAGAACTGCCACCCCTGAATTCGAGCTCGTATATCTCTTTGACTATGCCGTAATAGTTCTTCTTATCATTGCCGAGCGTACAAACACCGCTGCACGTGGTTTTCTGTTGGGGCCTGCTCTCCTCGTAGCCTCTAGTGCGAAAGCGATAGCCATTGACATCATACACGGTGAATGACTTGACCTTACGGTTGATGCCAAGGCCCACCTCTCTCAATTCAGCACTCATTAGCGCATCTTCCTGGGACCGCAGGGTTACGACGGTTGGATCGTTAAATTACTCACTCATAGGAGCAAAGTGGAAACGAGGTTACTCGGATGGTACCTTTGAACAGAACCAGGAAACGAAGTTGGGCTTGCCATGTCTAAGAAGATGGTCCTCTTGTTCCGAGGTAGGAGCAGTATTGCCGCTCCAATGAATTTTAATGAATTCCCTGAAAAACAAGAGACATGGGGGTTGAATTGCTAGGTAAGAGGTTATAGTGACGGCGTATGAAACAAGCATACTGAGAACTTACTTCTGATAATCCAGGCACTCGTCAAGGTTCAACAACAAGTACATCATGATACTGGTCCACTCCTCATGGGTCAAGTTCTTGTTGACACCTGCGCTTCCTTTTCCGAGATCCCCTTTGAAAAGGCTAAGGGTCGATGAGTTCTCCTCGACGTTGTAACGAGAGGTTGGATTATGCACACTAGGAAGTTTCTCAGTATAGTACGCCTATGTGAAGGTCGACACCTCCTCAATAACGAATGCCTCCACCACGGAAGCCTCGATTTTGGCTTTATTTTTACACTTTTGCCGAAGTAACTTCAGACACCTCTCAATTGGATAGCACCAACGGGCCTGCACGGGACACCCGAGCCGTGCCTCGCGGGGTAGGTGCAGGATTAGATGCTGCATAGATAGGAAGAAGCCGGGTGGAAATATCATCTCCAATTTGCAGAGCAACAGAGGTGCAGCCTTCTCCAGTTCAAGACACACTTCTCGAGATAACTGCTTGGCACAAAGCTGTCGGAAGAAATAGATCAACTCTGCCAGGACGCGCCACATTGGCTCGGGGAGGTATCCACGGGTCATCGCGGGAAGGACCCGCCGAATGCATATGTGGAAGTCGTGACTCTTCATCCCTAGCACTTTCATAGTGTCCACGTTCACTCCCCGAGCCAGATTCGCAGCATACCCATCAGGGAACCGCACCGTCTTCATCCACCTTAGTATGTCCTTCCTAACTGGCCTTTTGAGGACGTAATCGGCCGGGCCCCTTTTCCACCTCTTGCCTGGCGCAGGGGTCTTCATCACAAGCTTTGGTCTATCATACATCGTTTCGATGTCCAGGCCTAGCCTTAACGTTGTCCTTCGACTTCTTACCGGTTGTCCATGAGTGTTGCCCAGAGTGCCTCAGCGACATTCTTTTCTGTGTGCATTACATCGATGTTGTGTGGAAGAAGGTGCTTGAAGTACGGTAGCTTATGCAAGCCCGATATATGAGTCCACATGTGCGTGGTACCATATCCAATAAAACCACCGTTCACTTCATCAACTTGGAGAGCCTCTAACTCGGCAAGAACATCCTCGGGGCTCCTAGGCTCAGGAATGGGGTCGGTGACTTGAATACCTTTCGTGAAGTGCTTTTCATCTCGCCTCAATTCATGGTCCTCGGGTAGGAATTGTCGATATTTGTCGAAAGAAGAATACTTGCCACCCTTTTTCAGCCAGGTGAACATCACATCTGTCTTGCATGTTGGGCAAGGGAACTTCCCGTGAACACACCACACGCTGAACAAGCCATACGCCAAGAAGTCATGCAACGAATACTGGTACCACACATGCATTGTGAAGTTCCTCTTCGTAGCTCGATCATACGTCCGCACCCCCTCGTCCCAAGCATGTTGCAATTCATCCCACACTGGCTGCATGAACACACCCATATTTTTGCCCGGGTGTCCAGGTATTATCAGCGTTAAGAACACGTTCCTGGGTTCGAACATGATGCCGGGGGGAAGATTGAGGGGGATCACGAACACCGGCCAACAAGTGTACGGGGCCGCCATCATTCCAAACGGGTTGAACCCATCTGTCGCCAGCGCTACGCGTACATTCCGGGCATCCTCTGCCTTGTCAGGATACATGGCATCGAAGTACCTCCATGCATCACCATCCGATGGGTGTACCATCTTGTTAGTGTACCTCTTGCCTTTCTTGTGCCACATCATCATTTTCGCGGTATCCTCTGTCCTAAACATTCATTGGAGCCGATGTGTGAAAGGAAGGTGCCGGATGACCATCTCGGGGATCTTTGACTGTCTCTTGATGCCATCACTGCCTTCTACCTCCACATACTTAGAGACTTTGCACGTTGGACAGTGTGTTGCGTCCTCGTGGTCGTCCCTGAACAAGACGCGCCCATTTGGACAAGCATGGATCGGCTCGTACAGTATCTTAAGTGCACGAAGGAGCCTCTGTGACTCGTACGTGTTCTTCGGTTGGATGTGGTCCTCCGGAAGCAGCCCGCCAAAAACTGACAACACGAGATCGAAGCCGTCTCGACTAATCCCAAGCTGCAACTTCAACGCTATTAGGCGTGATATGCCATCTAGCTATGAAACCCTTGTCTTCTCGTGAAGGGGCTTCTGTGCCGAGTCCAGCATGGTGTAGAACGCCTTTGCGGTTTCCTCCGGATCCTCCTCCGCCTCCATTCCTCGAGGGAATGCCCCTTCCTGGAAGTCTTCTAACATGTCTGCCATCCCGGCATCTGCATCCAACTCCTCGAGGAGGGGTCTCATCGACTCTTGCCTAATAACATCGGGTTCACCATGGTGGACCCAGCATTTATAGTTTCGAACGTATCCATTCTTGAAAAGATCTTGCATAACAATACGCCTTTCTCTCCATTTCTTGTTCTTACACTAGTTGCACGGACACCGCATCCGAATCGACCCTCTAGCAGCTGGGCCAAATGCCTGGTCCAAGAAAGCGCTAGTCCCCCTAACCCATTCATTGCTCTGTTTCTCCGTTGTCCAACCAGTGTACATCCACTGACGGTCGCCCATCCTCTCGCCATGCGCCAAGGTAAGCGAGCAATAAAACCACCATCTGCATCTACAAGGCGTTCCTACCATCTAATAGGTGAAGGATAGGTCCTAATCCCACCCGACGATGCGTAGATGAGGTTAGCTTCCATGCTTCGCACCCGTCCGAGACAGAATTTCGGCAGCACCTCCACGCTTTTCTCCCGATACACATCCCGGCGGGGAGAGTGTGCATCCGAAGAACAACGGGGAGGTGCTGCCGAAACTCCGACTATGACGGGGGCGGAACATGGAAGCTAACCCATCTACGCATCCTCAAGCTGTCCAAAAAACGTGGACAATCCGAAAGAGATACTTTCGCGAATATGCACTGATCAGCATACCAACGACCGCGTATCACTTTCGAATGGGAGACGCCTAACTCAGTTACGCAACCTAAGACCATGATACGGATAGAGGGGTTATACCTAGGGGGCCGGTGAAGCTAGCGGGTCCTTTGGGTCCTTCGAATCCCCTCCGGTAGCTCCTGCTCTGCTAAAGAAGAAAAACAATACTATAAGTAAAATTTTTGGCAGAACCTCCCCTGCACGGGGAGGTTTCCCAAAACCTGCAAGAAAAGTCGACACGAAGGCCGACATCCACAATTCACGGCACAAAGGCACACACATCCACAAATTTGACAACCATCACATTTTGGAGGTGACATTTCAAAAGGACCAAAAACTATGATTTTCACCTAAAAGGATCCATTCACGACTCTTTGAACTTACAATGTATCAATTCCTCAAAGATATCGCTCCTTGCACCCTTCTTGAAGTCGCCAAAGAACACCTTAACAAGTACCTAGCATAAGAGAAAATAATCCGAGATAGTGAAATAATTGGCCTTAAGTAACGTATATAGAAGCATGTGATCACTTGATATATATATATATATATATATATATATATATATATATATATATATATATATATATATATATATATATATATATATATATATATATATATATATATATACGCACCCCATTTTCCAAAGAAGCACATACGGCTAGGACTTTATATGAAAAGGAACTAATCATTAAGACACATCCATTAGAGCCTAACCAATAAAAGCTTAGTGTATCCCGACCATCATCGTGCATTCTTGCTCTAATCGACACCTCTAATTATAAGTTATACTAAATTAACTACAAAACAAGAAACCGTCTACAAGAGATTATTGTATATCTACGAAATTGGGAGTGCAAGCAACAATCACTAGCTATTCGTGACTAGTTCACTAATCAACATCAACGCAAAGCCATCCACCTCATCTAGGATATCAGACCAACCTTTGATTGTTTACCAATGGATTGTTTACCAATGAGATCCATAAACTGATTTGCATGGCAGTAGAGAATAACCAACCTGTTTTGAAGGTTCACTAGTCGCTAGTATTTATCACAACAAATCTTGCGAATTAACACAACCTTGTATGGAATGTTACCCGAAACCGTCGGTGTGGTGGCCCGGCGGGGGTCGGCGGGCGGGGGGCCGGGCGGGGCGGGGCGGGGGGGGGTGGGGGCGCGGCGCGGCGGGGTCGGCGGGCGGGGCCGACGGGCGCGGATCCGCCGGCGGCGGCGCGGGGGGGGGCGGCGGGGCGGAGCGGGCGCGGCGCGGGGCCGGCGGGCGGTGGCGGCGGGGCGGGGGCGGCGGGGTGGGGGCGGGCGGGGGGGGGGCGCGGCGGGGCCGGCGGGCGCGCGCGGGGTCGGCGGGCGGGGTCGGCGGGCGGGGCCGGCGGGCGCGGATCCGGCGGCGGCGGCCCGTGGGGGGGCGGCGGCGCCCCGCCCGCGGGCGGCGCGCGCGCGCGCGCGGGTTGGGTGGGGGGCCGAGGGAGGGGGCGGGTCCGGTGGGGAGGGAGGGGGCCGCTTTGTTTTAGGGTTAAAGTTCTTTGCCAACGCCCCATAGGTGCGGCCGTTGGCAAAGCCTTTTTTTATTTTTTATCGCGCCATCCTTCGCCAACAACCGCGGTATTAATGCTGTTGGTGAAGCCACTTTGCCAACAGCACCACAAGGCTGTTGGGAAAGAATTTTTGCATTTTTGTTTTTTTTCCTTTCAACTTTTTTGTGGGTCCTTCCTACTATAACTACATCTCAACTTCAAAACTTGGGGATGTTTTGATCTATTTAACTATATTTCGTTAATTATTTTCATTCACTTGAATTTTCCGGCATAATTCAAATTTGAACTGCAGGTGTGTGAAATAATGAAACTTAGGCGTTCGAAAAATGATATTCATGTCGGGGAGTGTGTTTTGAGGCAGTGTCCCAAAGCTCACCTGAAATTTCGAAGTCCTTGTCCACGTGACACGACGGTCCAAGCGTGGTACAACTGTTTTTTAATTAAAATCCAAACGAAGTCGAAAAATCACGAAACTTGTCGGGGTGTATTGTTATCGCATGTGGAGGCTACGATAAACATTTGAGAAAGTTTGGAGCAAGTTGCCGCGTCAAATGCTCAAAACCTAGATATCTCTACCATGTGATCACTTGTTCGCACATGTGGAGCTGTCTAGGTTTTGAGCATCCGACGCGGTAACTTGCTCCAAACTTTCTCAAGTGTTTATCGCAGCCTCCACATGCGATCACAAGACACCCCGACAAGTTTCGTGATTTTTCGACTTCGTTTGGATTTTATATAATTAAAAAACAGTTGTACCACGCCTGGACCGTCATGTTACGTGGACAAGGACTTCGAAATTTCGGGTGAGCTTTGGGACACGGCCTCAAAACACACTCCCCGACATGAATATCATTTTTCGAACGCCTAAGTTTCATTATTTCACGCACCTGCAGTTCAAATTTGAATTATGCCGGAAAATTCAAGTGAACGAAAATAATTAACGAAATATAGCTAAATGTTGCAAAATGGGCCCACATTTAACCATGTGCTTGTAAACAACGTAGCAAGGCTACCAAAAAAGTTTGAATTCAAAATTCGAAAAAAATGAAAATTCTTTGCCAACAGCCGCAATCTTCCCCAACAAATTTCCCTACAAGGCTGTTGGGAAAGAAGGCTCTTCACCAACAGCTTGGTAGCCCTGTTGGCGAAGGGCTGCTCCCTTTGCCAACAACTAACGGCGAAGCTGTTGACGAAGCGGACGGCGGCGGTACCGTTTGGCCGCGCCGGGGCTTCGCCAACAGCTTTTCTTTCCTAACAGGAATGCTGTTGGGAAAGAACCCCTTCGCCAACAGCCAAACTTTGCCATCAGTCATTGGATTTTGGGCTGTTGGCGAAGATTTCTTTCCTGACAAAATGAATTTTCCCCGTTGGGAAAGAGTTTCTTCGCCAACAGCTCAGGTCTTGGCTGTTGGGAAAGCTCTGGGCTGTTGGCGAAGCCACAGTTTCCTGTTGTGTGTAATAAAGGCTTCATCACCCTGCCAATAGATGTCAAAATTAAATCTAGAACATGTTCTATTTTCCGTTATTTGACAAGGGGAAATCTTAACTAGTAAACATGCGTTTAGCTTGCCAATTTCAGCTGCAATATTTGCAGTTAGTTCAACGATGACACAGATGGTGATAAAAAAACTTCAGAGCACAACATATAGGTGTTCCTATTAGAGTTAGTATCCCTGCCTGATTGGCCCTTTACCGCCGGCTAACATGTAATATGCATTATGTTTACATCTAGTAGAATTAATTAAACGTTAATATGTAGCATGCTTCATGTTTATATATGGTAGAATTAAACGTATATTTCTAACAGATAACCCAGAATACTAATATACGAAGAGAGCAAACCGAAAACATGAAAAAAAAAGCTTGGGGCACAACATCTAGTGTGCACAAGTATATGCGCCTACACAAGTGAACGACACTATAGTATAGGAAGACCAAAATTGCATCATTATTGAGATGGTTGCTGACCACGGTTGCATCGCGGTGACACAACAATCCTGGTGAGACCTTATGAGCCTGCGGCTGTCAGGTTTTGATGGCAATGTGGCACTAAAAGAAAGGTATAAAACAAACTAAAGTGGGGCCTTCATTTGTCCCAACAGAAGGTAATTCTCTTCTAGGACTTAACAACGGCCCATGCAGGCAGGTCTCTGCAGCCATCGTTGTTGTGCCTGATTTAGACTGATTTAGTGTCTTATTTTAATTAGTTTAGGTTAGACTTTTCATATGTTGATCGAGGATTCAAATTATGTCCTCGATCTATTTCAACTTAAACTGGTCGATGTTATAAGCTTGAGATGGAAGAATTTGTGTGACGATACCTTAGATTGCATTGGTTTCACGTTAGCTAGCTTGAGTTCAGTCCACGTATTAATAATGACTATAAGCTGTTTAGGACATCTATATGGTCGACAAGATAAAATTTTTCATACATACTTGGTTTCTTGGTCCCCAGCACACTGTTAAAATGTGGTTTGGTCCGTAGGACACCCCACTCTCCGATTTAGTCTTGTGCACATCGTCATTTTGTGTTTTTGTTTCCAGGACACTGCACCACACAAGCTAATTTTCAGCTAAAACCGATGGTAAAATCACTGTTTTGTCCTCCTTTCTTCCTCTCTTTTTTGTGTCCACCCGTCATCCCTTCCGTTTCATTTTCCTTGCCATTCCCATCCTGCCTGTGCCCCTGGAGTTCAGGGCGACTGGGCGAGCATGATTGATCAGCAATGGAGTTTCCTCATATAGCTACGAGACACACCAGCAGATCGCTGCATCCTTTTGCCTACTCGCTGCTCCACCCGGTCGACAGGCTTCATATCGATCGGGGTTGCTCGTTCTGGTGGCTGCTTGCTCCATCAGTGGCGATCGGCGGCAGATATGATTCAGGCCCCAAATGGCCAAGTATTTGGCGTTGGGCCATTGGGTGTCAGCGAGCGATACTGTTCCTCCATCCGGATCGCAGAGCGCTGCCCCGCGCGGCTCAGGCGAGGCACCAACCAGCGGCACGCGGATTCCAGACGCGTCGGTTCGCCCGGCAGGACCAGCGCTAGCTGGTTGCGGCCCTTCACCGCACCGGCCGCACGCGGGCGCGGCTCGCTTCTCCCCGCGCCGACGCCCGTCGGGTTCCGCAGCCGCCGTGCGAGCCTCACGCCGGCAGAAGAGGAGAAGTAGGAAGCATCATTGGGGAGATAAGGAAAAAAGAGACAGCGTCGCAACACCCGCAAAACGCCGCCGTTGGGTGGGGAAGCGGGGAAGGTAAGAGAAAAGAGCAGTGTTGTCTAAAGAGAAAAGAGGATGAAATAGAGAGGGGAACAACATGACGACCTAAGGGTAACATTGTCTTTTTACCTCTACTCCCAACTGAAAAGGATTAATTTATTTGTTAGGACTAGTAACGTGCAAGTTCGACACGCACGTGTTTACACACACCAACATGCTATGACACGAATTATTTAAAAAAAATCAAAAACTGTCATGGTATGACAAATAGCATATTTGTTGAACACAAATTACTCTCAATCAACATATTAGTAATGATTCATGTATGTCTTATTGAATATAAGATGTGTTTACATCTTAAGATACAAGTGAATAACTTCATTTGGTATACTTGACATTTGTTACGTTATATCCCTATTATTTCATTTCCACAAGCACATCTTTTCATTAAGCAAATACTTAGAATGGTTACTCAAACACAATCACTCTAATCATATGTTAGTGAATAATTATTTTAACATTAATGTTTTCTCCTCTTTGATTTTTTTTTTAAATTTATTCACTACTTTTCCTCTCTGTCGGTGGACAAAGCATGCATTTTACGTAACTGTGGTTGTGGTTGAAATGATTCCGACTGTGTTAGTGAAGCAACCTTTTCTATATGTGGCTCGTCTAGTTGGAATAATATTTGACAAAATGGCTTCTACTGTGTAAGAGCAACTCCAGGAGTCTAGTTAATTTTTTTTATTAAAGCCCTATTTTGTTCAGGAGTGAAAACTTTAGAAGTCTCTATCAAGGTCTATTAGGGGTAATACGTAGACTACTTACAAAACTAATTACATGGATGAACAGGAAATCCCGAGAAGAATCTATTAAGCCTAATTAATCTGTCATAAGATAGCAACACACACGAACACAAAGAGAACATAATTTCAGCAAGTGACATGAATCATTGGCAGCCATCGCCTCATCTCTGTCATCGTAGCCCTTCAGCACCACATCCTCCTCGTTCTTGATCCTCATCGTGTCCATCACCCCGTCCATAGTGATGTCGAAGGCGTCCCTCACTCCCCCTCCAACCTCACCGTAGGATCCCTGTACAGGAACCTCGGGATCATCCTGACCACCGATTCCCTCATGACCACCACCACCTCGTCATTGTACCTGCTCAACTCCTTCTCGATGTCCACCCTCTTTCAGCACGTCGTCGACGTTCAGCAGCACGTAGTACCTGCGCCAGCTGCCATCGTTCTGGCCTGGCTCCGCCAGCTGTAGTTTGTGATCGCCCTAATAACCATTAGCCCATGTACATGTACTCTGATACTGCCACCGCGAATATGTCATATACCAGATCTTACACGCCTCATGTGACGGTCATCTTGTAGTCTCAATGCTGGTTTAACAACATTTAGAACAACTCCAACAGTTTATGTATAATATTAATTAAATTTATAGATCTAGAAGGACTTTAAAAATAGAAAACTTTATTAAACAATGAACAAAGGGCATGTACAACCCACAGGCGGTGTATTGTCTGTAGAATATCGATTTTGTCATCCGGACATGTACAGAGACAGCTCATACAACCCACAGACATATTACCCGTGTGTAAGCTATTTAATGCTTTGTATGTAGCTAAAATCAACTACAAATGTCTTTGTGTATACCATTGTGTGACTATTTGATAAAAATGTTATGAAGTATAAATAAGAAACATTATTAAATTAATTTAGAAAGTATTAATAATAATTATATTATATCAAGCCAACATGGTTAAATAACATGATAGAATATTAACATGATTACACTAAAAATCGTGTGCATTAGCTGAGGGACAGTGTGCTGACCATTTTACTCAGGTTAGCCGGATAGCAATAGGAAATGACATGGTTGTCTCCTTAGTCCTTACTACATTTCAACTGCTCGCACTGATGCACGCACATACCTCCGTGGCTCAGTCCTTGCAAAATCCAGGAGGCAGCGCTCTTCAGCGGCGGGCGGCGCCATGACCCCTCTGCGGCCGACGAGCAGCATGCGATAGAATCCTTCTATCTCCTGCAGATCGGCCTTGCTTTTCCCTTGGAATCCTCACGGGAAAATTCTTGTCCTACATGGGGGGCAGCGGGGGAGCTGAGGTCTGGCGGTGGCGTAGTTCCGGGCAGATGTGGGGGAGCGGCAGCGCAGAAGACCTCGGGGCGGGATAATCCACCGGATCTGCAACCCCCTCCTCCTCGTCGGCGTCTCTCACCCCCTCTCTCAAGATCAGTCGGCCAACCCGGTGGTGGCGAGAGGGTGCGGGAGTTGCCGCAACGCTTCACCACAGCCCCGCGTCGCACGCTCTCGGGTCTCGGCCGAGCGGGCGCGAGCACGCCCGGGAGTTCATACGGCGGACGACAGATTTGGTCCCTCTCTCCCAACCGGCGGCCGGCACCGTTCCTCTCTCGACTGCGCGCAAAGACTACGGGTCCGTCCCCTCCTCTCTGGCCAGCGGCCCGTGCTCGGCGCATTGGATCCTGGCGGCGGAGGCGGAGCGCGGCGAGGGGCAGGTCGGCAGGAGGCCGCGATGGCGCGAGGCCAGGGCGCAGAGGACGGGGCTTCACGACGACTGGCAGGGAGCGGCGGGCGCCTCCCTTTCTCCCTCCACGCGGCAAGCAGTGGGGCCGCGCGGCACCTCCCCTGCTCCCTCTCCGCCGCTAGGAGGTGGTCAGCGCGGGGCACAGCTGCGGCCTTCCCCTACTCTACAGCGACAGCGCATGGACCTCCCCGCCATTCTCGGCCTCAGTCTGTTGTTCCATCGACGTGGCGAGCCTCGGCGACCTCGAGCAGCAGCGGTAACCTCGCTCTTGCCATGGAGGTCCCGATGGAAAAAACACAGAACGCGTACGGGACCGTTCCGACGGTACGGGTGTGGGCCCGATGTGGGTATGGGCGGGTGGGTATATGTTGGGTGGGTGAGAAAAATAATTCGTTTTTCGCAGAGACACTCCCCAAATTGCAATTTTTATGGTTGTTTCACCTTTTTTGTCATCACGCAACCTTACGGGTGGGTCTGGTGTGAGGGGTAAGGTGGGCCCGTATTGGGTGAGAAAAAATTTTAATTGTCTTCGCTCCTTATAGTACTTGGATGTGTTGTAGACCAAACCGTGTTTTCACAGTGTGCTGGAGCCTAAATAACATTGGGGATGTGCGCTTGACAAACGTGCACATTGAGAGTGTGCCACACACAAAGTTCCCTAAATATTTTGGACAGAAAGTGCATTGCTTCAAATAGTAATGTTTTCTAATGATTTTTTAATAATGAATCCAATAGATTCCACCTTATTTTGCAAAAAGATTTAGACATTTTAGTTATTGTTGATGGTCTCTGGTCAGAGTTAAAAACATTTTATGCAGTGAAGCTAAAAACGGAAAACTAGCATCCATTTATGATTGGAGGGAACATGTTCATGATGTTGTCATATTTATTGCAGTGCATGCCTCCACAGGCTCCACCTCCAGTGCCTCACCCACCTTCACCGAAGGCAGAGCCGCCGCCCGTTGTAGTTGGAGGAGGGAGGAGACACCGCCGGATTTGAGGAAGAGAGGAGGGGTGCGGCTTGCGCTGCTACCGGTTGGAGATTGAGTTGGGGACGATGGTACGCGCCTCATATGACCAAGGTGTGAAGGAGCAACCTGCTGTCGCATTTGAGGGAGGTAGGGATGGAGGAGTGGCTCGCTGCCAGATTTATGGGACGGGGGAGGGGAGGAGCCAGGTAGCCATAGCAGGTGCCAGCGGCGTCGGCCGGGCGGCGTTGCTGCTGCTGCCACTAGGCCACAAACGATTTGTACTAGCGGGTAAAAGGGGTCTTTGCTGGCAGGTGGAGCGGGTTTAAAATAAAAACTTGTCAACTACAAAGTTTCTTAACTTCCTTAGATCTACAACTTTCATGTTGGGAGTTTTTCCATTTGAGGTCATTTGCGAAATTTGAATTTCAAATTTGAGAGATTCAAATTTGATTTTCATTGACAATATGATTTCAAATAAAAAAGTGTAAACTACAAAGTTTCATAACTTATTAGGATCTACAACTTTCATGTTAATAGTTTCTTCATTTGAAACCGTTTGAAAAATTCGAATTTTTCAAGTGGTTGTGTCTATCTGTGCTGGCGGGCGACATAAGCCAACCGTCAGCACAAATAGGAACATTTGTGCTGGCGGGTGGCTTATGTCACCCGCCGGATTGTGCATTCACTGCTGGCGGGCGACATAAGTCACCCGCAAGCACAAATTGGACCATTTGTGCTGGCGGGTGACTTAAGTTGCCCGCCCGGCATCGGACCTTTACGGTGGCGGGTGTAAAGCCGACGCCCCTTTCGCCATAGTGCTGGCGGGTGCCAATTACACCCGCCAGCACGCTAATTTTTGCGTGTCAGTACAAATCGTTTTTGGCCTAGTGTGCTGCTTGGAGGCGACGGGGAGGCACAGGCGTGCAGCAGCGTAGCTACTGGCCTGCTAATGTTTGGGGAAGCGGGGAGGCGCAGGCGCGCAGCGGCGTAGCTGCTGGCCTGCTGCTGCTTGGAGGCGGGCGGCGGCGGCGGCGTCGTTGAGCGTGAGAGCGGAGAGGAAATGAGTTAAGGTTAGGGATGTGAGCCGGTGGAGAGCTTTGATATCTATGGAGGGTGGGCAGACCATGAGATGGGTCGGTGATATATGGGCAACTTTGGGATGAAAATGTCTAATTGGTTTATTGTTGGGTTTCGGGAACTGAACCGAAATAACCGAGTAAATTTGGTTCTTGAGGAATAGGAACCGCACATGGGACCAAATTTCTCTGTTTTGGTTCTCTCGGTTCTGGTTCGTGATTCTTTATGCCCAGGGCTACTGTTGGGTATTTTAGCGTCACACGACAAAATCCGCAAGTGCACAGATACTATTGTAGCTTTCACCTCAGAGTATTCCAAGGGTATCGACGTGTGTGTACTAACTTCGTGCAGTCTGTCCAAGGACACACCCGGGCAAGAGGTAAGGATAGAGAGGATACCTAAAGATAGCACTATACATGAGATTAAAGGTCGATCTCTAGATAGAACATGGCCTAGGGTACCGATAGCCCTGACTTAACAGGAGACTCGGTACACGGATCTATGTAGAACGGAGTTCTGACTATATCCAGCTGCGGAGGATCAACGAGGGCCAGAAGGGTTGTCACCACCTCCTAGACTGCCTCTACCTAACCTTGGAATAAGTCGAACGAATGATAACTGGTAGCGTGTCACAACGTCCATGCTGTGGTTACTACTGTAGCCAATGGACTATGGCACTCTGTACTAATAGAACTACGACCACGGAAAAGAACTGATCTCAATCACTATAGGTACTACTAGCCTATACTAAAGGCATACGAGAGAGCACTCAGTCCCATACTATGCTTCCAACGTAAATGAACAACTTGCAGCAGATGAACGCATAAACCCATGATCTACACACTAGCAGAGGAATAAGGCTACTCATGAAACCTAGCATAAACTATTATAATGAAATCACGAACATAATTTATTCTAATCAGAGCATGCAAGCATATCCACTTTATTCTAATTGACTAATCATAGAAAAGGGATACAAACTTGTGCACCTAATCAACTAGATCGAGAGGGTGTGTCCGTGAAGAACACGTTCCTCTAAATGATGAATCGGCGAAGAACACAAGAACATATCACTCAAGTATGAATAACACTTTAGTCTAAATAGAAAATGCAGAAATACTCTCTCTACTCTAATTGAACAACAAGCATCCATAAAGATATGAATCCTTCTCTCACTCTCTTATTCTCTAATATACCAAGGAGAGGCCTCTCCTTTGAAGAGAAGCTCTCATCCTTGGGTGAGATGGTGTGTCTCATAAAGAGCCCCCTCCCCATCTATTTATAGGCCTAAGGGAGGTATAGGAGGAGCCCCCAAGGCTTCCATGGGCGCCACCTATAGGGTGGTGACACGTGGCACTGAGGAGTGGGGGGCCAAGTTGTTGTATCTTGCGTGAGGAGCTTCAGGCGACTTCCTTCCTGCGTAAGCTACTGAATCTTGCGGTGTAAACTTCTGGGAAGCTACACATTGCAGCCACACTTGTGCATGCGCCCCATGCTGCTGATGTGGCATGGACCCGTGCCAGGTGTGGGCCCCGTGCGTGATGAGGTGTGGGCCCCAGATGACATCATCTATCCTTTGTTTGTTTATTTCATATCTCGTGCATACGAACTCTGATGTAGGCAAATAATATATTAGTTTCGATCGTCTCAAGGAGCCATTGCAATGGTGCGGTCTAAATTGGCATTTGAGGTTGTTTATGATGATGTCCTATATAAACCATTAGATCAGTTTCTCTCAACTGTACCATTTAGCACGTATTTCAGTGTGCCCTGCAACAAAAGCTAGAAACACCAACACTTGTGGAAATTGTCAGTGTAAAGACCTATCCTAGTGTCGATGCCCACTTTCCATTTATCTTATGGAGGAGGTGACGGTGTATTAGTGGTACTTAACAACCATCAACAACACCCCCACTCCACCTTTGCTCAAATCAAGGTGAGACATGATATCCAAAGGTATAAAGCAAGCATAAGAGATATTCCAAACCGTACCTTGTACTTGTGAACTCTCTGAAGTGTCTATCATGCCATATGGGTAGTTGATGAATGGAAAAGTAATGGATCAAATCACTCCTGCTGTTTATTTAAGTAACTCAGGGTTTTGCAATAATTTTCAAAACAAACCTTTGCTTAGCTCCTCATTTGATTCTCTCAGATCGCTCAATGTGTATATGTCCTCACCAAGGCATTAGAAGTGTCTATCTTCATCCTACTTCTAATGATGGCTATATGTGGAGCTCAGGGTAGGATAAAGATAAAGCATACTTGCATCACATATATTGCGAAGTAAAAATCCCAATCCAAGGAGAAAATCAAATCATACAATCAGATCAAGATGTGTACATGTATGGATGTGATGGATATGGTAAGGTGGGTACTAGGCCTGGAATGGGTGCTAGATGTTGTGGTAATGGCGAAGTGGACACTAGGCCCAGAGCGGTTGCTAGTTATTACCATCTAATTTATTGGAACTCCTATTTGCATGATTCCATCTCTCTCCTTTTTCTTCATTCCTTTGGACATGGACTATCTTTCTCTTTTTTCATTGAGCATGGGTTTTTTTGCCCCCATGCCTTTGAGCATGGTTTCTTATAGCCCATGCCCTTTTTCAAGGATACTGTTGGAGAGAGAGAGAGAGGTCACACCACACACGAAGCTTTATTTTTATGGAATGGATCGATGATACAATGCTATAACTTCCAGCGTAGAAGTATAGCAAGGGGTTATGGTGTGCACATGGATCTTGATCATGAAAGCATGAAAAGAATTCTCATAAGGGTCACAATAATTTGACCAAGCTCAATGCAATAACAAGCAGCATATGGTTCATGATAACTAATCATATGGCTTTGGTAGGACTTTGGCATATCAAGCAGGAGCTTTGCAATGGGTTTTCAATTTTTCAAATAAAATTCCCAAGCACTCAAACATTTAGAGAGAAGGTCATATCATCAGACCATATCACAAACACCAACTTCTTAGATGAGCATGAGTTCCATAATGATATTTGTTCACACGCATCAAGATGATAAGCATGGGATAAACATATGCAAGACAACCATAGAAAACATGTAGAGCAGGTAGAGAATGATTCCAAGAGTGTGATTTAGTAGAAAGGAAATGAAACTCATTCAAACTCATGCATCAAAGAGAGTGAGATAAAGGGTGCACATACCATCACTCTTGAAGAATATGGGAATCAAGGACGACCAGCAGTGGTCCAGCTAACCGATGGGGTAGTCGGCTCACCCTAGTTTACCTTGTCCCTGGTCATGAAAGTGTAGTCGATGTTGTGCAACGCCTGTGTGGGAGATTTCAAGTGTGTTTGTCGATTATATGCTTGGGAGATCTCCCCCACACTTGTTCTTGTATTTGGTGTTGTCTTGAAACAAAATGGAAAAAACAAAAGAGGGACTCTAGTGGTTCAAGAACCAGGGAGTCTTTATTCAAATTCAAATATTTTTTGTTTTTATTTTTTAATTCACCATGAAACCAAACTCAAACAAGGTTTACATGCATTGCCTTACCTTCCCTTTTGAATCAAGCTTGATGACTTACCCCATTTGGATTTGAAATTCTTGCAAGGGTTAGCCTTCATATAGAACCAATATTCATGTAAGCATCAAACTCGACACCATGACTTATTTGACTAAAGAAGACAATTTTAACCTAAGCACCATGCTTACTTTAAAACAACCTATGAATGCACACAGCTAAACATGCACTCAAACCATAGCATTAGAAACATAGATAAAGGAAGCATGAAAGCGTGATCAAGCTATTCCAGAGGAAGATAAACATGAGCATAAGATGATGAACATCGGGAAACCTCCCGGAAGGGCTTTGTTTAAAGTCAAAAGCGAGACATACCTAATCAGGCAAGATGCAAGAGCAACCATCTTCTCCAAACCAGGATAAGATTTTGTATGAAAGGAACTTTACTCGAGATGCTCACATACCTCCCCCACACTTGTAGTTTGCATTGCTAGGTAACAAAACTCAAGTGTGTGGAGATTAAGCTTCCCTTTGTACATGTTCTATAAACAAAAACTTATAAAGGTGTTGTAGTGATGTAGCTTGCATGTTCTTAGACATCACCTATCCATCATTCTTTTCAACCTGCACGTGAAAGATTAGCGACCAAAAATACCCGAAGGACAACCTTATCCTAAAAAACATGTTATTGCTTTTTATTTGAGAAGGGAAATAAAATCTAACCTAATCTAATATATCTCCTAGTAGTGCTTTGTTTACGGTCATAAACTCGACCATGGGAACTTCTTCCTGCAGCTATCATTGGTGATGTCATTCCTGTCTCACCGCCAGTTGTTGATGTGTCATTGAAGCTTTAGCTGCAAGTGTAACACCCTAAAATTCCATCATTAAATAATGTAAGCAACATGATGTTTTAGATTTTATTTTTTTAAGGATTAAATAAATTATCAAATAAATTATGCTCTAAAATATTTAAATGTCACTTTTGAATAATTTTAGAAGCAACAAGTGTATATGTGCATCATATTTTGTTTGCATTGTTTTCGTGTGTTTGTGTGAAGTTCTAAAAGTTTTTAAAATGATTTTAATCTTGAAAACTTTTAAAGTGTTTATAATTTAGTTTTAAAGTTTGAAAAGGTTTGAAAAAAAGAGAGAAAAAAACAAAACAAAACCTTCCCAACCCTCTTTCTCCCCTTCTCTCTTCCATCCCGCAGCCCAACTCCCCGCCGGCCTCTCCCGCATGCGGCCTGTGTTCACCGCATGGCCCAACTCCCTCTTCCGGCCCATTAGCCGCCGCGGCCCAACATCTCCCTCTCTCCCCTTTTTCTTTTTCTTCCAGTCACTGACAGCTCGGGCCCGCTCGTCAGCCCCTTCTCCCACCTCCAGCACCCTCCTCTGCCCCGCATCCAGCGCCGCCGCCGGCCGCTCCCCGCATCTCCTGCGCCACCCCTCCTTGAATCGCCACCGTTAAGGTGCATTAAGCCTCAGTGCTTCACTTCCCCTCCATTAATCCTTCGGTTACTCCTTCCCCATCAAGCTGCCCCCTTGAATACCTTGAGCCACCGGTCGCCCCACCTAGCCATTGATGGCCAATGCCAGTCGCCGCTCCCTCTCTTCCTTCCTAGCCTATAAAGGCATGCTCGAGCCTTGCGCACCCCCTTTCCGCAACCGTGCACGCCCAACACCCTTCATTCACGTGCTCGCGCCGTCGCCATCTAATTCCGGCCGCCGGCTACTATTGGCCACCCCGGAGCTCTCCGCCGTCGGTGAAGTGACTCTATTCCCTTGCTTTCTTTTTCTTCTTCACGTGTGATTCTCACCAAGCCTCCCTTTGTCCGAGGCGCCTTCTCTTCTCACCGGCCGAGCGCTACCCGGAGCACCGCCGCAGTCTTCAAGCTTCGGCCGCCGCCTCGATCTCCTCCGTTGATCCATCTCCGCCGCCCAAACCTTCATCGGTTTGTCTTCGTGTGGTGAGCAAGACCTCCCCTACCTCAATTTACTTTACCCCGAGCCGTAGCCCTTGCCTCCGCGCGCCGCCGTCAGCTGCGCCGCCCTCTCACGGTGCGAGCCGCCTCCCCGAGTCCCTATTTAAGTTTGCCTTGTTCCCAGCTCCGCGTAGGTCGAAACCACGCTGAAAACCGTGCACCAGAACTCGAGATCAAGCGAGCTCCGGCGAGCTCCGCCGCCGGCCCCGCCGGCGCCGCCGGCACCGCCGTCCCCGCCGCCGCGCACGCTGCGCGGGCCACCCCCGGCCGCTTGATCTCGGTGAACGGCCCAGATTAAACCGGGGTGTAACCCCTTGGCCCGGTCCACCATGGACCCGTGGACCACGTCCACCACCAGGTGCACAGCCGCGCTGGCCGTCCATCAGCGGATCGACGGCCCAGATCTCCCCAAGCCCCTGAGTCAAACTTCTTATACCGGTCAATCCCTGGTCTCCGCCGGCACTTTTGCTAAAAGCCCTCGCAGCTTTCTAATATATCATACCGGTCCTTCCACCTTTAAGTTTCTTCGCATATAGGTCCTTTCTTTTATATCTAAGCCCCTAATCTCTCTAGAAATCCCACCGAGATCCTAGAATTAACCTTTTGTGCTATAGAACTTAGGTTTATATGCATAATTATGTTTTAGCCCCTGGTTTCTTGCAGTTAAGCCCCTGGAAGCCCTGTTTCTTCACAGAAAAGCCCTGAAACTTATTTTAGCCATATCTTTTCCGTACTAACTTCGTTTTAAGCGTTCTTGGTGTCCACGTGACCGTCTTTTGAAGCCCTTCAGTTTTGGAACCTTGTTTTGGCCGTATCTTGTGCGTTTTAGCTCCGTTTTCACCGTTTCAAGTTGCGTTAGACTCATATCAACTAAAACTACGTGATAGGACCAATGTGGTACATGTTCTTTGTTTTATAATTTATTTAAATGTTAAATATGCTTAAATCTTAGTATGCATGCTTTTCTAATTAAAATCTAACTAGAGTTCGACACGTGTTTCCATAAGAAAGTTAATATGCTTAATACTAGTCAAATATTTCTTATAGTTAAAAGCTAATTAGATGTGTACCTCGGTTTTTATAATCAAATTTAATTTGAGTAATGTTTATGCAATTTGCTTCTTAAATAAAAGCAATATAGGTTTATCTCGAGTTTTCTTAATTAAATTGTTAATTTGATTAATATGAATATAAATGTGTTTTTAAATTTTAATTTGATTAGAATGACTCGAAATATAAAGATATGCACCTAGATGCTTTACATGCTTCTTTTGAATTAAAATGTTTAATTTGCATAAGTTAAACTTGAATATTTGTAAATAAAATTGGACTAGGTTCACATCGTCATTTAAATACAAATATAACTTGCTTAATTATAAATAGGGTATTTCTTTGAAATAACCAATGCACACAATTTTATTTAATTAAAAATATACCAAGCACATAGCTAGCTCTTGTTTGTGATCATCCAAAGCTCCCGATAGTTCCTAGTGCTTCTGTGTTCGCGTTCCTAGAGCCAACCCTTGTTCTCTCTTGGTGAATCAACTATGTTCTTACACCTAATCTTTCCTAGCCAGCTTTCTTTAAAGCTACCTTGTTGTCTGTTTCTTCTTTCAGATCAGTTTACCTTTGCTTGGTGTATTGTTTTATTTATTGTATGTTTTCTTGTGTGCTCGTAGACATCATGCCAGTTTCGAGTAAGCAGCCAGTTGGAGTAGATCAAGAGCAAGTGTTTGAAGAAGAACTCCAGTGTTTAAGCAAGGAAGGCAAGTGGTCTTCTTCCCCTGCATATTCTATTTTTGTCCCACACAACTTGCATGATAACTAAGTTTACTTTTAAATGTTGTATTGCATAAACTTGATGGGAAATTACCTTTTTAAGGACATGACTAGATTTTATCCCTATTACCTTGGACAACCCTTTTAAATAAATGTTTTGGGTAGAAATGCTTAGTTGCTTTGTACCTTGGGATGGTTAAAATGAATCTTTTACAATATGATGAATGTTGATCATGATAACCTTTGGTGATATATATGTATGTGTGTGCTTATGGTTAATAACAAGATCATATGGTTTAATCGGAACATGGAGAACCACCCAGGAAAACAGTGCAACCACAGTCCATATGGCTCTGGCTTAGCCAATTAATTAGGTGTGTGGAACTAGCTGATAGCCTTATCCGAAAGGAGCACAGGGGGCCGGAGTTGCAGCTGTATAGCCCGGTTCTTTTGGGGTAGCAGCCTTTGCTAAGGTGCTGACCACTAGGAAGGGTTATGGTCCGCTCCGCTGCTGTAACTGTCGTGGGTTGTTGGTCATCTGCATATCTTTGTAAAGGCTTCGTAGCGTCCCTATGCAGCCACACCTCGGTAGTGTGGTATTGTGTCTGATCAACACATGCGTAGTTGGGTTCAAAGTTCTTTGGAACTTTTACGCGAACTGTGGGTAAAGTGTACAACCTCTGCGGAGTTTAAAACTGATCGATCAGCCGTGCTCATGGTCAAGAGCGGCCTGGACCCTCACATGATAATCAAACTTAAAGATGGAATTAAATCGTGGTTTCTTGTGGTTTTTGAGAGGAGATGGTTTCCTAAATGCTTAAGTGGGTTGGTATAAACTTACATATAGTAATTAGGTGGTTGCTAATAAAAATTTGACCAACATTAAAATGCTAACCGCAGCAAACCTTAGCCTATCCTTGATAGCCTTGCATCTTCCCCCACTTGCTGAGCTCCAACCATAAGTGTGCTCACCCTTGCTTACCCGCTGTTCAGAGGAGATCACTGGAGAAGAGTACTTCAGCGACTACGAGGAGTTCTGAGGCTTGCGTGCCCCCAGTCATGTGCCTGTGGAAGATGAAGATGGAGTTGCGTCTTCATAGTTATCGTTTGATCGTTGTAAAGACCTTCGAATCCAACGTCTGAGTGTAATAAAGAGATAATGTAATGGTTTAAGTCTTGTACGATTTTATTGCTGTTTATTGATACTTCACTCATGATGTCTATCATATGTGTGTAAACTTGATCCTGGCGCACATATGAGATGCATTTGGTTTTCTTCGGAAAATCAGGTGTGACAGAGTGGTATCAAAGCAATGTTGACTGTAGGATGCAGCCTTAAGTTAGAAATGGTCGAAAAGTAAGGATTCATGTTCTAGAAAGCCTGTCATCCTTCAAAATTGACTTATTTTACGTATAAAAAAACTAATTTAATCTTGTCTTCTTGTTAAAAACACATCGTTTTGTTTTGATCTATTTCGAGTTCGTTTCTTGTGCTATCAGCTGAATCTTCACCACCGAGGTTTTCTGATATAAGTTCTTAGATTGCCTACCCCTTATCAACTTCGATAGAAACGTTTCTGTGAGGACGATCGTTGTGCTAATGTTTGTTGTTTGAACACATGATTGATTTGGATCTTTGCTTTTGTGAGTTGTATTGTGGAGTGATGGCCACAAATGCAACAAGAAATAAATTGTTAGGTTAATAAGATAGTTTGGGGTCCAAATCTTGATGTCTTCTATTTTATCTCTCATGCAAGTTTGGAATGATGCAAATCTGTTCTCGCAGTTATTTGACATAGCAGAAATGTTTTAATCATATCTCGAGCTACAGAATTCCGTTTGATACAAAACTAGTTGGGTTAGTTCACAAATTTTGAGGATGATTTTCTGTCAAAAATTCAATATCATACAGTATGTACTTTAAGAGATATGCACAAAGAATGGAGCCTATCAGAATCTGTAATTTCTGCTGACATAGCTGCACTGTTTGAATTTTATCTCGAGTGGTAGACCTCCGATTGAGGTGATTCCAGTTGTGTTAGTTTCATAAGTTTGCACATCATATCCTGGTAATTTTTCATGATTTTTGGATAGTGGTACAGAGAGTTACATCTGATTTATTGAGAACAACAGAATCTGTCTTAGTTTTGAAATTCATGCTGCTTCATCTTTTCGAGTTCATATCTTCATGCATCAGTTCAATCTTCTTGTTGGAAATAATTTGCTCTCTAACAATTAGATGGTACAAACCAGGTCAGGAGAAGGTCAAAACATTCCACCTGTAGTCTGTGCTCATATTGCTATTCGACATAATCAAGCACCACCACCTCCATCCCCACTGCTTAACCAAATGGATCCCGCAATGCAACAATTGTTTGCTGCTCAAACCCAGCTACTACAAAACCTCATTGCCACCCTCCAGAACTTACAAGCTCAACAGAACCAACCAGCACCCCCTCCTCCACCTCCAACACAGCCGAGGGACAAGCATAAGGAGTTTATGAGCCACCACCCTCCTACCTATTCCCATTCTTCCGATCCGTTGGATGCCGATGACTGGTTGAAGAAAGTTACCAAGAAACTTGAGATTGTTTAGTGCACCGACCGAGAGATGGTTCTTTATGCTGCAGGAAGATTGACAGGACAAGCTGCTGATTGGTGGGATGCATATTCGACTGCACATCCTAATAGAAACAATATTACTTGGCAGGAATTTAGAGATAACTTCCGTACATATCATATTCCTTCAGGAGTGATAAAGCTAAAGCAGAAGGAGTTTCTTGCACTGAAACAGGGAAACATGTCTGTTACTGAGTATCTCGACAAGTTCACTCATTTGTCCCGGTATGCTCCTGATGAAGTCAACACTGACCCCAAGAGGCAGGAAAGATTCTTGAATGGATTGATTGGACCGCTCAACTATCAGCTGCAGAGTCATACATTCCCCAACTTTCAGATGTTGCTAAACAAAGCTATAGGTTTGGAGAATAAACGAATGGAACTTGGAGAACAGAAGCGCAAGTTCAGGTCTCATGGACAGTCTAGCAACACACGCCCTCGCTTCTACTCATCTCAGAATTCTCAGTTTTACTCTGGTGGATCAAATGGAAATTATACTCAGAATTTACAGTTGCAGCACTCAACTCAACCATCCCAGCATTCAAGCCAGCAGACACCACATGCTCCAAGTCATCATCAAGATCGTTCAGAAGCACCAGTGAGAAGCAACTCCCCAGTTCGTCCGAATGGTTGTTTCAATTGTAGAGAATTGGGACATTGTGCCAACATCTGTCCGAAGCGCAACATGCAGACTCCTCAGAAAGGTATTGGTCAGAGGTTTGGACAGCCGTTATCACAAGCTCGTATTGGGAATTCTGCTTATCAAGGTAACAGGGGTCAACGGAATTACACACGTGGTAGAGTGAATCATGTGACGGCTGAAGAAGCTCAAG
Organism: Cenchrus americanus; assembly: GCA_947561735.1. Classification (NCBI taxonomy): domain Eukaryota; kingdom Viridiplantae; phylum Streptophyta; class Magnoliopsida; order Poales; family Poaceae; genus Cenchrus; species Cenchrus americanus. Next base: position 200,772,824 of record OX387242.1, read on the forward strand.
ACGCTCCAGGCGTTGGGCTGGTACGTTCTCTGTCAACTCTGTACCAGCAACAATTTTATTTGATTCTGGAGCATCGCATTCTTTCATTACTGAACAATTCGTGGCAAAGCATGATATACCTATGAGTTCTATGAAGACACATTTGCTTATTAGTTCCCCGAATGGTGAAATGAAATCTACATATATATGTCCACGAGTCAATCTTAAAATCAGGGGAATAGATTTTCAAGCTGATCTAGTAGTTCTTACATCAAGTGGAATAGATGTTATTCTTGGAATGGATTGGTTAGGCGAATGTGACGGAATAATTCTGTGTGCCAAGAAGTTTGTGCTCTTGACCAGCCCACAAGGGGATAGGATTGAAGTTGCCACGACTGCCTCATCCAACAAGGAAAGAGAAGTGAATCAAGATGAAGGAAAGCAAGACAAGAAGCTATGATTGAAGAACTCAGCATGCAAGATGAGATTATAGAAGTGTACTCTTAGTTTCTTTTCCAATCTCTCTGAATCTCGGGACGAGATTCTTTTTAAAGGAGGTAGATTTGTAACACCCGAAAATTCCATCATTAAATAATGTAAGCAACATGGTGTTTTAGATTTTATTTTTTCTAAGGATTAAATAAACTATCAAATAAATTATGCTCTAAAATATTTAAATGTCACTTTTGAATAATTTTAGAAGCAACAAGTGTATATGTGCATCATATTTTGTTTGCATTGTTTTCGTATGTTTGTGTGAAGTTCTAAAAGTTTTTAAAATGATTTTAATCTTGAAAACTTTTAAAGTGTTTATAATTTAGTTTGAAAGTTTGAAAAGGTTTGAAAAAAAGAGAGAAAAAAAACAAAACAAAACCTTCCCAACCCTCTTTCTCCCCTTCTCTCTTCCAGCCCGCAGCCCAACTCCCCGCCGGCCTCTCCCGCATGCGGCCCGTGTTCACCACATGGCCCAGCTCCATCTTCCGGCCCGTTAGCCGCCGCGGCCCAACATCTCCCTCTCTCCCCTTTTTCTTTTTCTTCCAGTCACTGACAGCTCGGGCCCGCTCGTCAGCCCCTTCTCCCACCTCCAGCACCGCCGCCGGCCGCTCCCCGCATCTCCCGCGCCTCCCCTCCTTGAATCGCCACCGTTAAGGTGCAATTAGGCCTCGGTGCTTCACTTCCCCTCCATTACTCCTTCGGTTACTCCTTCCCCATCAAGCCGCCCCCTTGAATACCTTGAGCCACCGGTCGCCCCCCTAGCCATTGATGGCCAATGCCAGTCGCCGCTCCCTCTCTTCCTTCCTAGCCTATAAAGGCATGCTCGAGCCTTGCTCACCCCCTTTCCGCAATCGTGCACGCCCAACACCCTTCATTCACGCGCTCGCGCCGTCGCCATCTAATTCCGGCCGCCGGCTAGTGTTGGCCACCCCGGAGCTCTCCGCCGTCGGTGAAGTGACTCTATCCCCTTGCTTTCTTTTTCTTCTTGACGTGTGATTCTCACCAAACCTCCCTCTGTCCGAGGCGCCTTCTCTTCTCACCGGCCGAGCGGTACGCGGAGCACCGCCGCCGTCTTCAAGCTTCGGCCGCCGCCTCGATCTCCTCCGTTGATCCATCTCCGCCGCCCAAACCTTCATCGGTTTGTCGTCGTGTGGTGAGCAAGACATCCCCTGCCTCCATTTACTTTACCCCGAGCCGTAGCCCTTGCCTCCGCGCGCCGCCGTCGAGCGCGCCGCCCCTCACGGTGCGAGCCGCCGTGGCCGCTAGAGCCGCCTTCCCGAGTCCCTATTTAAGTTTGCCTCGTTCCCAGCTCCGTGTAGGTCGAAATCACGCTGAAAACCGTGCAACAAAACTCGAGATCAAGCGAGCTCCGGCGAGCTCCGCCGCCGGCCCCGCCGGCGCCGCCGGCACCGCCGTCCCCGCCCGCCGCGCACTGCCTGCGGGCCACCCTGGCCGCTTGATCTCAGGTGAATGGCCTGTCGGTGTTTTAGACCGACAACCTACTAAGGGGAGTACCCGAAGTAGATGAATGTGACTCGCCGAGATCGGTAACTCGAAGGAAGAGGCACGTGGCACACAATTTAGACAGGTTCGGGCCGCGAGGTGCGTAATACCCTACGGCCTGTATGCTGCGTAGCTCTGGATTGATTGGGCACGATTACAAGATGGTGCAATGGTGCGCCGTGAGTTGTATGAGAGGAGATTGGATGCTAGAGATCGGTCCCCTGCCTCGCCTTATATAGTCGGGAGGCGGGGTTACAAGTCGGAGTAGGGAGAGAGTACTAGTCGAGTACGTCTAGGAGTCCTCTACACGGTGCGGAACATGTACGGCTCCCTAACCGAGTACTACTCTGTGTAGTCCTTGTGCTCCACGCCTTCGGGTGCCGGTGTAGCGCAAGCGGGTAGTCCCGGGGGCCCACCGAGTAGTCGGTCCTGGTACCCACCGAGGTAGTGGGCCCAGGGAGGTCCATACGACAAGCCCCCGAGTACTTTGTAGTCGAGAAGGATAGCTTCAAGTAATCTTGACGGCCTTAACGAGTAGTCCTCAGGCGTCCCTGAGTGCTACAAGTCAAAAGTCCTCAAGAGTAGTCGAAGCGTCCCGAGGCTGGAATGTACTCCAGCTGATGTCTGAGCAATCTTGAAGTCTTCTCAAGTAGTCCCAAGCGTCCTCGAAAACTGCCTTCAAAGGTCTTCAAAAGATGCCTGTCTTGTCTTGAAGCCGGAGCTGACATGGAGGTGCGATTTGCAAAATCGCACTCCATATGGAGTAGCCCCCGAGCCTTAGGTTGAGCCGCGGGCTCTGGCTGAGGGTCCATCTGAAGTCTTGGCAAGAAAATCACGAAAAATCCAGAGAGAAAAAAACCGAAGGACACGTGGCACGGAGCCCCCGAGCCTTGAGTCGAGTACTTCCTCTCGAATTGAAGGGTCATCTTGAAGAATGTGTCCTGAGATGCTCTTGAGACTAGCCGCTTCCCAGGTAGTCGAGTAGAAGTAGCCGAGCCCCCGAGGTGAGGCGCTTCGACTAGTAGAACACGAAGGGTCACGCTCAGCCGCTGAGTCAGCCGCGCGTGGACTTATCCAGCCGCCCGTTGTGGAGCCGCTTTGGCTTATAAATAGAAGCCAAAACCCTTAGGGTTTTTCACCCATTCGAGCTGCAGCTATTCCGTATCCATCTGAAGCAAATCCACTCCCAGCGCTTGCTGCCGCCGTAGTAGATTCAAGTGCGCCCCCACCCAAAGCTTTTAGGGTAGCCTCCGAGCGGATGCGAGTGAAAACGCCCTGCACTTGGAGGATGAAGCCGTCACCGTCCAAGACGTCGAAGGCCGCCGGGAAGAAGAGGGGCCGCGAAGAGGCCGCCGCGGCTGCCACCAGAGCGGAGCCGCCCATGTCTCCACCGCGGGCCGATCCAAGCCGCGAGTGGAAGAAGTCCAAAGTGAAGACGGAGGATCTGCTGACCCTCCTGAACAGTGGGTTCATCAGGGAGAAGGAAGTCGACATGTGGAGATCCGCCGCTGAAGATCCATATCCGATGGAGAAAGCCGAAGACGAGATCCCGATGTTCGCGCGGTTCGTCGAGCGCGGGCTTGAGCTCCTGGCCAGCGATTTCTTCAAGGGGCTGCTCGGGTACTACGGGATCGAGTACTTGAACCTGAACCCCAACGGCATCTTGCACACGGCGGTCTTCGTGCACTTCTGCGAAGCCTTCCTCGGGATCAAGCCACATTGGGTGCTTTTCCGGAAGTTCTTCCGCGTCAAGCCGCAGCCAAGTGCCACCAACCCCAGGCTAGTCGGAGGAGCGGCATCCGGTCGAGGGAGGACGCCGCGGAGCAATATCGGCGTACAAACTTGTCGACTCCAATGCGGTTGGAAGACCGGGTGGTTCTATATCACGAACCACCACCCCGGCCTGCCGAAGCCGAGCGGACGGCAGCCCAGGCATAGAGAATGGTGGAATACGGAGCCCACCATGCAAGAGGGGATCCAGCTTCCTGAGCTGCTGGCACGCATTAAGGTGCTCAGGGAGGCGGGACTGAGGGCCGAGCACGTGGTCTTCAGTTTCATGAAGCGGAGGGTGCAACCGTTGATGGCTCGAGACACCCTAGGCTTCGAGTACACCAGCGACGACGACACGTCGCGGATGCCGGGAGGCGAGCTGGACGACAGCGACATCGTCGAGAGGTTGTCGCGGATCTTCAAAGACATGCCGCCATACACGGCGTGCCCTGTACAGGAGTACTCAGCCGCGCGCCCGCCAAAGGAGGTGAGTAGTCGTACTCTATCAGTCAAGTAGTCATTGCCTGGTGTAGAGTTGCTGACGTCTTGTGTCTTGCAGGAGGACTTGAAGAAGTTCGTCTCCGAGCCGCAGCCGCCCCCAAGTGGAATCGAGATCCCAATGGAGGGGAAGGCGAAGGAACGGCGAGAAGTCGGTGAAGGCGATGACACCGTCATTGTGGAAGACACCACCGACGACGACGAAGATGACGAAGAAACGTTGCAGGACTGCTTCCAGCTGCGGTCGAGGTTTAGCCGCCCGGGCTTGCCTCATGTTCCTCTGGTACAAGACCCCTCGACTAGCCTGGAGGCTAGCCTGGCTGCGCCGCCACAGAAGCCGCGCAACCCCGCTAGGAAGCGGGTGACGAAGAAGCTCAAGGTCTCAGAGACCACGCCTCAGGAGGTAAGTTGTCTTGAACAGAGTAGTCGAGTACCCGTTGTACGAGTACGATTGCTGATGAGTAGTCTCCCTTGTATGCAGGAGGTGCCGCCGACGGAGCCCGTCGAAGAGGGCGATGAAGGCGTATGGGACACAGTGGGGGAGCAGGCTGGAAGTCGTAGTCCAGCCCCCACTGTCGAGGAGCTGTTGGCGCGGTCGGAGTGCCGGCCCCTCGCTCCACGGGGGGGAGCACGCAGCCGTAGCCGCCGCCGTTGAAGAGGTGGTGGCTTCGGGAGCGCGAGGAGACCCTTGCGCGGCCGCCGGCCGCCGTGGAGGAGGCGGTAGCCGCAGGGGCGTCGGAGGAGGCGCCCACCGAGGGTGGACTGGTCGACATCGCCAGCATCCTCGGTGCACCGGCCGTGACAATAGTCCGGTCGAACTTGTAAGTACCGTATCCTTCCGAGTAGTACTTGTTGCAGTAGTCGATGTTCACTGACGACCATCTGTGAGTGTTTCTGCAGGAAGTCCACGGATTTGTCTTGGGAGGGGGAGGAGCCCTCTTCAGTGGTGGCGGAAGAAGACGCGCCGCCCGCCGAGGAGGCCACTCCCGCTACCCAAGCCGCGGCTGAGCCACCGGCTGCCGAGGCGCCGCTGCCGGAGGCCAGCGTAGTCGAAGGTGAGTACCCTTCTTGAAGCTATAAAGCTCTTTGAGGAGTAGTCGTAGGCACTGATGCACTTGTCGTCTTTGTGACAGGCACTGAAGCTGGAGGTGACGACATCCCTGCAGGGGTGCCGATGCAGAGGTTGACACCAGAGGCCCCGGAGGCTGCGGAAGGAGCCCCCGAGCCCATGGAGAAGGTCGTCGAGAAGTCCGCTGGGGGAGAGGCGGTCACCACGTCGCCAGAGATTGCTCTGGAGGTGGCTATCCGCTTCCCCGAGATCCAGGACGCAGAGCCCATCCACTCTACGCCGGTGACGGAGGCCACCATGAGTAGTCGCGGCGGAATAGAGCTGCTCGCAGACGATCTTATCGAGCCAGCGACGGTGGCCAAGCATCTGGAGGCGATCCGTCAAGCCGAGCAGTGGATGAAGGTAAGTAGCCGTAGCCTTTGAGTAGCCAATCCTTTGTCGTTGAGTACCCTTGTGACTTGAGTTGTCTTGTGCAGGACGTTGCGGAGCGGTCCCGCGACAAGTCGAACCTGCTGCAGGGCTATGGCGACACGGTGCTCCGAGCCGAGGCGTTAGAAGAGCAACTTGTGAAGTCGCAGAAGCACGCGGCTGCCATGCAGTCGAAGCTCGACGCCGCCTTCACCAAGTACCACAACGACGTCCAGGAGTTGCAGGCGAAGGGCGACGACTTGGTGCGGAAGAACAAGGGCCTCCGCAACAAGAACAAAGGTACGCCGCTGAACTGGTCGGGTACTTGCTGGAGGTCGAGAAGTCCTTGACCCGCTGTGCTGCTGTCGTGTTGCAGAGCTTGAGGGCCAGGTGGAGCAGCTGAAGGCCTCGGAGACGAGCATGAAGAACCTCTTCTACGGGAGCAAGAAGCCCGCCGGTACTCGAGCTCGACTACAAAGAACTCGCCTTCGAGTGCGAGAAGCATATGGAGCTTCGGATTGCTTCGACGAGATCTCGTCAACTGCTACAAATCCTTGCGAAGTTGAACGAAGACTGCGAGGCATTGCGGGCCCGATTGAAGGAGTTGGAAGAAGCCGCCTTGCCGCCGATCGCAAGACTCCCGGTGCCGTACCCGGCGGCCCCAAGATTGCTCCTCCGGTGGATCGCCTCAAGGAAGCTCCGAGCCGGGCCGGCCGCCTACGTAAAGCACATGGCGAGGTCGATCCCAAGACAAGTTCGCCTTCATGAAGTCGTACTTCCCGAAGGCCCCGGTGGAAGGTAGTCGCCGGCGGGGGTAGCCGCCAACCGCTCCGATGAGCGATATGCGGAGCTGCCGGGAGCGAGATGGCTCCCATCGCGGAGCGAGTAGGGCGAGAAGCTTAACCTCCAGTAGCCCTGTAATAGATAGCTAGTAGCCATGGTTGTACAGGAAAACAATTGTAATGAATTGCTTAAGTATTAATAAAAGAAATTTTCCAGCAATGAGTACTCGTAGTCGCGATCTCAGAGTGCGGAGCCCCCATCGTGGAGTGGATGCGAGTAGTAGTACTCGGCTTTGGTAGTCCCGTTGTAGGGCGTAGACAGTAAAGAAGTTGATGAACAATCAAACTTTATTACTGAAGGAGTACACCTGGGTGGCCAGGGCCGTAGTTACAAAGTAGTCGCTTGGACCCGGAGGCCGCTTACAGCTGAGTAGCGCTGGAGCGGGTAGCCTCTTACAGCAGTTGATCCGTAGGTAGCCGTGTAGGCCGGATCGTAGATCCGTAGGTAGCCGTGCGGTCGGATCTTGGAGTGTGGTCTCTTAGTAGACCGCCTAGAGTCCTTGATGCTCGTCGCGGCCCCGGGGTCCGTAGGTAGCCGCACGGGCCGGAGCACGGAGAGGAGAAGTCCGGAGGCCGGAGCCGGGACCGGGGGGGGGTCGCTTACGGCCAGGGGGTGTTGATGTAGTCGTGTAGACTTGAACCCCAGAGTAGTCGTGTAGACTAGGTGTAGAATCGACAGAGCTGGTCGACGTTCCATGAGTTGTTGATGTCTTCGCCTTCAAGTGTTTGGAGGCGGTAGGAGCCCGGCCCGGTCACCTTTGCCACGGTGAAGGGGCCTTCCCAGGGGGAGCTGAGCTTGTGTAGTCCTTCCGTGTTCTGGATACGGCGGAGGACAGGATCACCAACATTGAAGGAGCGTTCCTTGACGTTGCGATCATGGTAGCGTCGGATACCCTCCAGGTACCTTGCTGATTGGACGAGGGCAGCACAGCGAGCTTCTTCGAGGCTGTCGATGTCAACTCGTCTCGCGTCTTCCGAGACGCCTTCGTCGTAATGCTCCACCGCCGGCGAGTTCCATATGACGTCGGCGGGGAGGATTGCTTCGGAGCCGTAGACCGGGAAGTAAGGGGATTGCCCCCGTTGGCTTGGATGGTTGAGTCCGTAGCCCCCCGCAGTGCGTTGGGTAGTTCCTTGATCCACTTGCCCCCTTTGGAGTTAGCAGCGTCGTGTAGCCGCTTTTTGAGAGCGTCGAGCACCATCCCATTGGCGTGCTCGACTTGTCCGTTGGCCCGTGGATGGGCAACTGAGACGTATCGGACGTCGATCCCGCTGTTCTCGCAGTACTCCCAGAACTGGTGGTTGTTGAAGTTGGAGCCCAGGTCTGTGATGATGCGGTGGGGTAGCCCGTAGCGGTGTACGAGTTCATCCAGGAAGTCGAGTACTCGTCGGCCTTGGGGCATGTGGCCCGGCTTGACTTCGATCCGCTTGGTGAACTTGTCGATGGCCACCAATACCCTGTTGAACCCTCCCCGGCGCGGTTGGCAGTGGCCCAATCATGTCGAGCCCCCAGCAGGCAAAGGGCCAGGTTGGCGGTATGGTGACTAGCTTGTAGGTTGGGACGTGTTCTTCCTTGGCGAAATGCGGCATCCTTGGCATTTTCTGACGAGTTCTTCGGCGTCGCCCAGAGCTGTGGGCCAGTAGAAAGCTCGTCGGAAAGCCTTGCTGACCAGCGTGCGTGAGGACGCGTGGTTGCCGCAGACGCCCTTGTGGATCTCCTCCAAGATGTCCTTGCCTTCTTCGCGAGGGACGCACTTCATGAGTACTCCAGAAGATGCGCCCCGCTTGTAAAGCTTGTCTCCGACGAGGACGTAAGACTTGGCGCGGCGGACGAGTTGCTCGGCCGCGTTCTTGTCGGAGGGGACCTTCTGCTCGCTGAGGTAGTCGATGAAGGGTTGCCTCTAGTCCACGTCGATCATCATGACCTCCTGCCCAGCTGGTGGATGGGCTTGGATAGTGGTCGGAGGCGCCGGCTCCAGAATGGATGGCGCGTGAAGCTCGTGTCTCGTGTACAAAGACACCCGCTGGCACTTGAGCGCGGGTGGATCCGAGCTTGGAGAGGACGTCCGCTGCAACGTTGTTGTCGCGGACGATGTGATGGAACTCGAGACCGTAGAACTTGTTCTCGAGCTTGCGGACTTCCAGGCAGCAGGCGTCCATGTTCTCCTTGTTGCGGTCCCAGGACTTGTTGACTTGGTTGATGACCACTGCGGAGTCGCCGTAGACTAGTAGCCGCTTGATGCCCAGTGAAGCCGCGAGGCGGAGCCCGTGTAGGAGGGCTTCGTACTCGGCTTCGTTGTTGGAGACCTTCCAAAAGATCTGCAGGACGTACTTGAGTTGTTCGCCCGTTGGAGAGATCAGGAGTACCCCTGCACCTGCGCCCTCGAGGTTGAGTGAGCCGTCGAAGTACATCACCCAATGCTCTGGTCGCACGGTGGGAGTAGGTAGCTGGTTCTCCCGCCACTCTGCCATGAAGTCGACTAGTGCTTGCGACTTGATGGCTGTGCGTGGCTTGAAATCGATAGTGAGGGCGCCGAGCTCGACAACCCACTTGGAGATTCTTCCGGTAGCATCTTGGTTCCGCAGGATGTCGCCAAGCGGGTAGTCGGTGACGATGGAGACCGAGTACTGCTGGAAGTAGTGTCGTAGCTTCCGCGAGGTGATGAGTACTGCGTACAGTAGTTTCTGCACAGGCTGATAGCGGGCCTTGGACTCTGATAGAACCTCGCTGACGAAGTAGACTGGACGCTGGACCGGGTAGGCGTGGCCGTCTTCCTGCCGCTCGACAACGATGGCAGTACTGACCACGTGAGTAGTCGCAGCGAGGTAGAGCAACAGCTGCTCTCCCTTGTGAGGAGCCGTGAGGATCGGTGGCTTTGATAGGAAGTCCTTGAGCTGGGCAAGGGCTTGATCCGCCTCTGGAGTCCACACGAACTTCTCTTGATGCTTGAGTAGTTTGAAGAAGGGGAGGCCCTGTTCTCCTAGCCTCGAGATGAATCTGTTCAGCGCCGCCATGCACCCCGTCATCTTCTGGATGTCTTTGATGCTCGTGGGAGCTTTCATGCTGGTGATGGCGGAGATCTTCTCGGGGTTGGCTTCGATGCCGCGCTGGCTGATGATGAAGCCGAGTAGTTTGCCCGAAGGGACTCCGAAGACGCACTTGTTCGGGTTGAGCTTCCAGCGGTACTCGCGTAGTGATGCGAAGGTCTCTTCAAGGTCGTCGATGAGGGTGCTGGAGTCCTTGGTCTTGACAACCACGTCATCCACGTAGGCCTCGACGTTCTTGTTGAGTTGCCTCTTGAAGCAGGCCTGGATAGCTCGTTGGTAGGTAGCGCCGGCGTTCTTCAACCCGAAGGACATGGTCGTGTAGCAGTACGCGCCAAACGGGGTGATGAACGCGGTCTTCTCCTGGTCTTCTTCCTTGATCGCGATCTGGTGGTACCGGAGTAGCGGTCGAGGAAGCGAGAGCGGTCGCGGCCCGCCGTGGAGTCGATGACTTGATCAATCCGCGGCAACCCGAAGGGGTCTTTGGGGCATTGTTTGTTGAGGTCGGTGTAGTCGACGCACATCCTCCACTCGTTCGAGTTCTTCTTGTGGACGAGGACGGGGTTGGCGAGCCACTCAGGATGGAAGACTTCTCTGATGAAGCCAGCTGCGAGTAGCTTGGCAAGTTCCTTCTTGATGGCGTCCCGCCTATCGTCGGCAAAGCGTCGGAGGTGTTGTCGCTTGGGGGTGGCCTTAGGATCGACGTTGAGGCAGTGCTTAATCAACTCCCTGGGCACTCCTGGCATGTCCGCTGGCTTCCACGTGAAGATGTCGCGGTTAGCCCGAAGGAAGCTGATGAGCGCGTCTTCCTATTTGGGGTCGAGGCCTGCCCCGATGGTGGTGGTCTTGCTGGGATCGCCTGTTCCAAGGTCGATCGCCTTGACGAGTACCTCCTCAGGTGGCTGAGGCTTGTTGGTGCTGTCAGACTTCTCTGGGATGTCGAGTTCACTTGTAGCAAGCTTCTTCGACGCGGTGTAGACCTCCATCATCACGTTGGGTACTTGATTTGTGGAGGCGATCTCCACGGCTTCTGTGTCGCAGTCGTGGGAGATCTTGAGGTCCCCTTGGAGGGAGAGTACACCGGCTGGACTTGGCATTTTGAGTACCAAGTAGGTGTAGTGGGGCATCGCCATGAACTTGGCGATGGCCGGTCTGCCGAGGATGGCGTGGTAGGAGGTCTCGAAGTCTGCGACCTCGAACTTGATGTACTCGGTACGGTAGTTGTCCCGAGATGCCCCGAAGGTAACTGGCAGGACCACTGAGCCCAGCGGAATAGCCGCGTTGCCAGGGACGATGCCGTAGAAGGGCACGTTGCTCTTGGTGAGCATATGCGTGATGTCGAGCTTCATTTTCTTCAAGGTCTTGGTGAAAAGGACATTGAGCCCGCTTCCACCGTCGATGAGCACCTTGTTGAGTTTGGAGCCCGCCACCGTTGGCTTCAGGACGAGGGGGAACCGTCCTGGTTCAGAGAAGCTGGTCCATTGGTCCGCACGGGAGAAGGTGATGGGTACCTCCGACCACCTTAGAGGGGTCGGGACTGCTGGCTCAATGGACATCACTTCCCGACGGGTAGCCTTCTGCTCCCGCCTGCTGGGCAGTCCGCCGAAGAGGACGTTGACAGTCTTCTCAGGCTCTTGGAAGTCGTTGTTGTCGCCGTCCTTCTTCTTGCCCTTTTGGTCGTGAGGGTGCGGTGGCTCCGGCGTCTCCTTGAGTGCGTGCCTGAGCTGGTAGCACTGCTCGGTGGTGTGGTTGCCGTTTGGATGCCACGGGCACTTCTCCTTCAGCAGGTCCTTGAAACCGCCAGAGTTCTTCTTCGAGTTCCCTTTCGCAGGGCACTGGATAGCCGCGACAGTGTTGTCTGGCTTGCGCTTGCGGTTGGGACCCGAGTAGTAGTAGTAGTAGTAGTAGTTGTTGTTGTTGTGGCCGCCCTGGTTCGCATTGCTGCCGCTGCCGCCGCCCTGGTTCTGCTTGGTCTTGCCACGAATGGCGTCGTACTTGGCATTGGCCTTGTCCTCTTCATCCGCCCAGGACGAGATCATGTCCTTGAGGTGGGGGATGGACCTGGGACGGCGACGACCGAAGTCTTCGAAGGTGCGGCGGTGGTAGAGGCCGTCCTGGAAGAGGTCGATGACCTTCTTGTCGATGACGTCGACGACAGTAGCGCGCTTGTCGAAGAAGCGGCGCATGTACTTGCGAAGGGTCTCTCCTTGTTCCTGCTTGATCATGGCCAGGTCCATGCGAGTACCCGATCGGCCCATGGCGCCCGCGAAGTTGCTTGTGAACTGCTCCTTCAGCTGGTCCCACTTGTCGATCGAGTGCTTGTCCAGCAACTCGAGCCAAGTGAGTGGTGCTTGGTCCAGGCAGAAGGGGAAGTAGAGGCACTTGGTTTCGCTGTTGCCGCCAGCGTTCTCGATGGAGAGGGCGTGGCACCTGAGCCACTGGATGGGGTCCTGCTTTGCATCGTACTTGGTGATCCCCAAAGGCTTGAATTTGTCGGGGAGGAGAAAGTTGCGAAGTCGAGGTGAGAAGGCGGGGAAGCCGTCGCCCTCAGCTGCGGTGGTCGACTTCTTCCACCGCAGTTTTTCAATCTTCTGGCGAGCGTCGTACCCGCCATGTGAGGCACCGGAGGCGTGGCTGTTCGCATGGCCTCGGCCGCCGCGACTGCCACCGCCGCCAGCTCTCCTGTCAGCTCCATGGTTGGAGCTTCCGCCGTTGCTGCCGCCGCCGTCGGGGTCGTTGCCGCCGCCACCGGCCGGAGCACGGTGGGGGCCAACTTCTCGGTTGCCGTGGTCTTGCAGTGAAGGTCCGCCGGCGTTGGAGCGACGACGGTTTGGCTCGGCTGGGAGCTCAGCTCGAGTACGGTTGGGACCGTTGTTGGCGCTGCGACTAGTGGCTTCGTTGTCGCGGGGTTTAGCTGGAGGAGGTTGGTTGACTCTGTTGTCGACCCGCATGAAGTAAGCTTCTTCGGCGAGCTTGGCGATGACCTCTCCAGCGCGTATGCCCTGAGCCTGCCATGCGATCGCTGTGATCGACATGAGGCACTGCTCGGGGGTAGTGTGTACTCTGCTCTCGACTGCCTCGAGAGCTTCCGCAAGGTTGCGGACGGGGAAGTTGTCGCGGAGGCGTCGACGACGTTCGTTGCGCTTCCGGTTACGCTCACGTCGAGTGTCTCTGTCCGCCGGAGTCTCGTTCGGTGGAGCGTCAGCAGAGAGCTCGTCGGAGGAGATGTCCTCCAGGTACTTGTCCTGAGCCGTGCCCGAAGGCCCTGGGGTGTCGCCGCGGCCATGAAGACTTGGCGATCGGGGGTGCCAAGGCTGGACTTAGAAGGTGCCACCTCAGTTGCTGTGCTTGAGTCAGCCCGGGCTAGCGGTGTTCCCTCCTGGAATGGTAGCGAGTCGATGTAGGCGACGTAGCGTGAGTCTCCCTTTGTCAGATCAGCAGGTTTGCAGTCTGGCCAGTAGACGTATCTTCCGGCCGGCGTGGATGCTATAACCAGCCCAGAGGCTGGCCCTGATAAAGGAAGCTCAGTGGAGTTGTCCTCGGACTCGGGCTCCTTAGGGTCCGACCCGAAGTCGAACTCGTAATCCGGGTTCGAGTAGAACTCGGAGAGAGGGCTGGAGTCCGGAGCGCGATCAGGGGTGGCGTCGTAGTCCGAGCTGTACTCGGGTACGGGCTCCTTGCCAGCCCGGCGCGAAGTGGGAGCCTCCGTGCGGGCCCGGCTGAGGATGCGGGGCCACGCGCGGAGCGCTCGCGAAGTGAGGGGGTCTCCTGCGATGGCTGAGCAGCCGGCTCGCATGCGGTGGCCCATGGCGACGTCGAGTTCGTGTCGGGAGCGGACTCGAGCTCGAAGTCAGCGTGGTGGTCGAAGAGCGAAATTTCGCCGAACTTGCCGGCGAGTTCACCCGTGACAACTTCAAGAAGCGTCACGAAGCCTGTCTTTGGGTTGGGCTGCATGGACAGGCGGCGCTGGAAGGAGCCTGCGCCATCAGCAGTGCAGACCCAGGCGCCGAACATGAAGGTGTCGCCGCGGTTGAAGGCGACGGTTGGCTTGAAGCAGACGGAAGCCGTCGAGTTCGCCATGTGATCTCGGGCGAGAGCCCCTACCTGGCGCGCCAGCTGTCGGTGTTTTAGACCGGCAACCTACTAAGGGGAGTACCCGAAGTAGATGAATGTGACTCGCCGAGATCGGTAACTCGAAGGAAGAGGCACGTGGCACACAATTTAGACAGGTTCGGGCCGCGAGGTGCGTAATACCCTATGTCTCGTATTTCGCGTAGCTACGGATTGATTGGGCACAATTACAAGATGGTGCAATGGTGCGCCGTGAGTTGTATGAGAGGAGATTGGATGCTAGAGATCGGTCCCCGCCTCGCCTTATATAGTCGGGAGGCGGGGTTACAAGTCGGAGTAGGGAGAGAGTACTAGTCGAGTACGTCTAGGAGTCCTCTATACGGTGCGGAACATGTACAGCTCCCTAACCGAGTACTACTCCTGTGTAGTCCTTGTGCTCCACGCCTTCAGGTGCCGTGTAGCGCAAGCCGGGTAGTCCCAGGGGCCCACCGAGTAGTCGGTCCTGGTACCCACCGAGGTAGTGGGCCCAGGGAGGTCCATACGACACGGCCCAGATTAAACCGGGGCGTAACCCCTTGGCCCGGTCCACCATGGACCCGTGGACCACGTCCACCACCAGGTGCCCAGCCGCGCTAGCCGTCCATCAGCGGATCGACGACCCAGATCTCCCCAAGCCCCTGAGTCAAACTTCTTATACCGGTCAATCCCTGGTCTCCGCCGGCACTTTTGCTAAAAAGCCCCCGCGGCTTTCTAATATATCATGCCGGTCCTTCCACCTTTAAGTTTCTTCGCATATATGTCCTTTCTTTTATATCTAAGCCCCTGATCTCTCTGTAAATCCCACCCGAGATCCTAGAATTAACCTTTTGTGCTATAGACCTTAGGTTTATATGCATAATTATGTTTTAGCCCCTGGTTTCTTGCAGTTAAGCCCCTGGAAGCCCTGTTTCTTCACAGAAAAGCCCTGAAACTTGCTTTAGCCATATCTTTTCCGTCCTAACTTCGTTTTAAGCGTTCTTGGTGTCCACGCAACCGTCTTTTCAAGCCCTTCAGTTTTGGAACCTTGTTTTGGCCGTATCTTGTGCGTTTTAGCTCCGTTTCCACCGTTTCAAGTTGCGTTAGGCTCATATCAACTAAAACTACGTGATAGGACCAATGTGGTACATGTTCTTTGTTTTATAATTTATTTAAATGTTAAATATGCTAAAATCCTATTATGCATGCTTTTCTAATTAAAATCTAACTAGAGTTCGACACGTGTTTCCATAAGAAAGTTAATATGCTTAATACTAGTCAAATATTTCTTATAGTTAAAAGCTAATTAGATGTGTACCTCGGCTTTTATAATCAAACTTAATTTGAGTAATGTTTATGCAATTTGCTTCTTAAATAAAAGCAATATAGGTTTATCTCGAGTTTTCTTAATTAAATTGTTTATTTGATTAATATGAATATAAATGTGTTTTTAAATTGTAATTTGATTAGAATAACTCGAAATATAAAGATATGCGCATAGATGCTTTACATGCTTCTTTTGAATTAAAATGTTTAATTTGCATAAGTTAAACTTGAATATTTGTAAATAAAATTGGACTAGGTTCACATCGTCTTTTAAATACAAATATAACTTGCTTAATTATAAATAGGGTATTTCTTTGAAATAACCTATGCACACAATTTTATTTAATTAAAAATATACTAAGCACATAGCTAGCTCTTGTTTGTGATCATCCAAAGCTCCCGATAGTTCCTAGTGCTTCTGTGTTCGCGTTCCTAGAGCCAACCCTTGTTCTCTCTTGGTGAATCAACTATGTTCTTACACCTAATCTTTCCTAGCCAGCTTTCTTTAAAGCTACCTTGTTGTCTGTTTCTTCTTTCAGATCAGTTTACCTTTGCTTGGTGTATTGTTTTATTTATTGTATGTTTTCTTGTGTGCTCGTAGACATCGTGCCAGTTTCGAGTAAGCAGCCAGTTGGAGTAGATCAAGAGCAAGTGTTTGAAGAAGAACTCCGGTGTTTAAGCAAGGAAGGCAAGTGGTCTTCTCCCCCCTTGCATATTCTATTTTTGTCCCACACAACTTGCATGATAACTAAGTTTACTTTTAAATGTTGTATTGCATAAACTTGATGGGAAATTACCTTTTTAAGGACATGACTAGATTTTATCCCTATTACCTTGGACAACCCTTTTAAATAAATGTTTTGGGTAGAAATGCTTAGTTGCTTGTACCTTGGGATGGTTAAAATGAATCTTTTACAATATGATGAATGTTGATCATGATAACCTTTGGTGATATATATGTATGTGTGTGCTTATGGTTAATAACAAGATCATATGGTTTAATCGGAACATGGAGAACCACCCGGAAAATAGTGCAACCACGGTCCATATGGCTCGGCTTAGCCAATTAATTAGGTGTGTGGAACTATCTCGATAGCCTTATCCGAAAGGAGCACAGGGGGCCGGAGTTGAAGGGGTATAGCCCGGTTCTTTTGGGGTAGCAGCCTTTGCTAAGGTGCTGACCACTAGGGAGGGTTATGGTCCGCTCCGCTGCTGTAACTGTCGCGGGTTGTTGGTCATCTGCATGTCTTTGTAAAGGCTTCGTAGCGTCCCTATGCAGCCACACCTCAGTAGTGTGGTATTGTGTCTGATCAACACATGCGTGGTTGGGTTCAAAGTTCTTCGGAACTTTTACGCGAACTGTGGGTAAAGTGTACAATCTCTGCGGAGTGTAAAACTGATCGATCAGCCGTGCTCATGGTCAAGAGTGGCCTGGACCCTCACATGATAATCAAACTTAAAGATGGAATTAAATCGTGGTTTCTTGTGGTTTTTGAGAGGAGATGCTTTCCTAAATGCTTAAGTGGGTTGGTATAAACTTACATCTAGTAATTAGGTGGTTGCTAATAAAAATTTGACCAACATTAAAATGCTAACCGCAGCAAAACCTTAGCCTATCCTTGATAGCCTTGCATCTTCCCCCACTTGCTGAGCTCCAACCATAAGTGTGCTCACCCTTGCTTACCCGCCGTTCGAGGGAGATCACCGGAGAAGAGTACTTCAGCGACTACGAGGAGTTCTGAGGCTTGCGTGCCTCCAGTCATGTGCCTGTGGAAGATGAAGATGGAGTTGCGTCTTCATAGTTATCGTTTGATCGTTGTAAAGACCTTCGAGTCTAACGTCTGAGTGTAATAAAGAGATAATGTAATGGCTTAACTCTTGTACGATTTTATTGCTGTTTATTGATATTTCACTCATGACGTCTATCATATGTGTGTAAACTTGATCCTGGCGCACATATGAGATGCATTTGGTTTTCTTCGGAAAATCAGGTGTGACAGAGTGGTATCAAAACAATGTTGATTGTAGAACGCAGCCTTAAGTTAGAAATGGTCGAAAAGTAAGGATTCATGTTCTAGAAAGCCTGTCATCCTTCAAAATTGACTTATTTTACGTATAAAAAAAACTAATTTAATCTTGTCTTCTTGTTAAAAAAACATCGTTTTGTTTTGATCTATTCTGAGTTCGTTTCTTGTGCTATCAGCTGAATCTTCACCACCGAGCTTTTCTGATATAAGTTCTTAGATTGCCTACCCCTTATCAACTTCGATAGAAACGTTTCTGTGAGGACGATCGTTTTGCTAATGTTTGTTGTTTGAACACATGATTGATTTGGATCTTTGCTTTTGTGAGTTGTATTGTGGAGTGATGGCCACAAATGCAACAAGAAATAAATTTTTAGGTTAATAAGATAGTTTGGGGTCCAAATCTTGATGTCTTCTATTTTATCTCTCATGCAAGTTTGGAATGATGCAAATCTGTTCTCGCAGTTATTTGACATAGCAGAAATGTTTTAATCATATCTCGAGCTACACAATTCCGTTTGATACAAAACCAGTTGGGTTAGTTCACAAATTTAGAGGATGATTTTCTGTCAAAAATTCAATACCATACAGTATGTACTTTAAGAGATATGCACAAAGAATGGAGCCTATCAGAATCTGTAATTTCTGCTGACATAGCTGCACTGTTTGAATTTTATCTCGAGTGGTAGACCTCCGATTGAGGTGATTCCAGTTGTGTTAGTTCATAATTTTGCACATCATATCCTGGTAATTTTTCATGATTTTTGGATAGTGATACAGAGAGTTACATCTGATTTATTGAGAACAACAGAATCTGTCTTAGTTTTGAAATTCATGCTGCTTCATCTTTTCGAGTTCATATCTTCATGCATCAGTTCAATCTTCTTGTTGGAAATAATTTGCTCTCTAACAATTAGATGGTACAAACCAGGTCAGGAGAAGGTCAAAACATTCCACCTGTAGTCTGTGCTCATATTGCTATTCGACATAATCAAGCACCACCACCTCCACCCCCACTGCTTAACCAAATGGATCCCGCAATGCAACAATTCTTTGCTGCTCAAACCCAGCTACTACAAAACCTCATTGCCACTGTCCAGAACTTACAAGCTCAACAGAACCAACCAGCACCCCCTCCTCCGCCTCCAACACAGCCGAGGGACAAGCATAAGGAGTTTATGAGCCATCACCCTCCTACCTATTCCCATTCTTCCGATCCGTTGGATGCCGATGACTGGTTGAAGACAGTTACCAAGAAACTTGAGATTGTTCAGTGCACCGACCGAGAGATGGTTCTTTATGCTGCAGGAAGATTGACAGGACAAGCTGCTGATTGGTGGGATGCATATTTGACTGCACATCCTAATAGAAACAATATTACTTGGCAGGAATTTAGAGATAACTTCCGTACATATCATATTCCTTCAGGAGTGATAAAGCTAAAGCAGAAGGAATTTCTTGCACTGAAACAGGGAAACATGTCTGTTACTGAGTATCTCGACAAGTTCACTCATTTGTCCCGGTATGCTCCTGATGAAGTCAACACTGACCCCAAGAGGCAGGAAAGATTCTTGAATGGATTGATTGGACCGCTCAACTATCAGCTGCAGAGTCATACATTCCCCAACTTTCAGATGTTGCTAAACAGAGCTATAGGTTAGGAGAATAAACGAATGGAACTTGCAGAACAGAAGCGCAAGTTCAGGTCTCATGGACAATCTAGCAACACACGCCCTCGCTTCAACTCATCTCAGAATTCTCAGTTTTACTATGGTGGATCAAGTGGAAATTATACTCAGAATTTACAGTTGCAACACTCAACTCAACCATCCCAGCATTCAAGCCAGCAGACACCACATGCTCCAAGTCATCATCAAGATCGTTCAGAAGCACCAGTGAGAAGAAACTCCCCGGTTCGTCCGAATGGTTGTTTCAATTGTGGAGAATTGGGACATTATGCCAACATCTGTCCGAAGCGCAACATGCAGACTCCTCAGAAAGGTATTGGTCAGAGGTTTGGACAGCCGTTATCACAAGCTCATATTGGAATTCTACTTATCAAGGTATGTTGACGGTGAATTTCCGTCAACCTAGAGTACTTGTTATACATTGGTTTCGATTATGATTTGCAACTAACCCGCCACTAGGCATACTAATGATATAACAAGTTCACACTTGCATGTCGATTTTGGAGTTTGTTGTTTACGCAGGAAATCTACGCTAAAGAGGAGACTTTCGGGATAAGTTCACCAAGCACTTTGGAAGAAGATCATGAAGCCCGACAAGAGTCAAGACATGCGATGAACATGACTCCAAATGACCCGAGGACCGAAGCGTCAACGTGCAAGTCTTCAGGGACTCAACCAAAAAACAGCGAAGCTTGCATAGCAAGGATTCAAGCCTAAACCGTGAAGGAAACGACGTCAAAGGCCCACATGCAAGTGCACACGAATAAGGGATCACGCGAGAAGCAACCGGGGAGAAAACCGGGCCCGAACCGGGCCGAAGTGGGCTCGGGCCGGCCGGCCCGGTCCGACCGGCCCCGCCCACTCCGGGGTCGGTTCGGTCCCTCCTTTGCCCTAGGTGTTTGTCTATTTATTGCCTCCGCCGCCGTCGACCGACACATCGAACAAATCATCCTACCGACGCCAATCACCGAGAAAACCGCCGCCGCAAGATGAGGGAGAGAGTTAGATGAGCTCGTCGCAAGGATCAACGCCGGCGGAGAGAAGGAAGCAAGAGGAGGACTCCAAGCCGCTGGCCTAGGGGTGTTCCCAAGCTCCATCGCCGCCATCTTCATCGACGACGTTCTCCGGAGTCTCCATCACCCCTATGTGCTTCAATCCGTGTAAGATGATGGGGTAATGTCTCCGTTCATCCCTAGGATTAGATGGATACATGCTATGTAATTGCTACTTGATTCGTGGTTCCAATCTATTGCTTTCATGTTGATGATGCTTTGATGATTAAGGTAGGCCACCGTGTTTTTCGGGCGTATGATATCCACTACTCCCATAGATTCCATCAACATACCGTGTCCATCATAGGTCTAGTCACGAATACCTTCGCGTAGTGACAGTACGAGAGGAGGGAAAGGGCGAAACCGTGGTCACAACCCCCAGTAGATTGGTTTACCGCTTTCGTGTAGTAGATGCATACCATGTTATCCTAGATCCTAGGGAGGGAACGCTTATCTTTCTTGCTCACTCTCTTGTGTTCACCCTTTACCATCTAGTTTAACCGTAGATTTGTTTGATCAACTTAACTTAGATTAACTTAGGTAGATTGTCTTTACTTTTAGTTTAATACTCTATTTCAAAGGTTTTCCATTCAACTAGATTAGTACTTGGTTAAGCGCTAGTAATCCCCTTGCTCCGCGGATTGACAAGAACCTTGGGAATCCCGTGGTGAAAAAGGTGTGGGGTCCGTACGCTTGCGGATCGTAGAGGGATACGTATTTTATCCGTCAACAAGCCCCTTTTTCTGGCGCCGTTGCCGGGGAACAAGCCAGTTTGCTACGTTTAATCTAGTATTAATTTTGTTGATTACTAACACCTAACCCTTGTTTTCTAAAAAAAAGAAAAAAAAATCTTTTTGTTTTTCTTTCTACTTTTCTTGTGCCTAGATGGATTTGTTCACCTCACCATTGGAAGACGAAGAGATGTCGCTAAGGGAGCTAGCAATGCCGTCAATGGAAGACATTGAGATGCAAAAATCAGATTTGGCGCTTGCTACAACCCACTATGAATTGAAGCCTGGAATCATCAATTTAGTGGCGACAAAACCATTTAGAGGATTGGAGGATGACAACCCATATAGACACATTAAGGAATTCACGATGTTATGCAACACGGTGCAACAAAAAGGAGTTCCGGCCGCTTGGTTCAAGTGGAATCTTTTTCCATTCTCTCTCAAAGATGAAGCGCGAAGATGGTACACACTTGCGTCCGTTGAAGCAAAAGGAAATTGGGATGAGCTAGTGAAGAAATTTCTTTTGAAGTTCTTTCCCATAAGCAAGGTCCAAGACTTAAGGAGGCAAGTGCTCAATTTCAAGCAAGGAGAGGATGAAGGAATTGATGAAGCATGGGACCGATTTAATGAACTACTTGAGCAAGGCCCGAACTTGGGATTTTCCGGTGACTTGATGTTGCATACCTTTTATTTTTCACTAACCCCTAACTCGTCTCGTTTTGTAAGCATGTGTGCGGGCGGTGATATAATGGATAAAACAATTAGTGAAGCTGCACAAATCTTACAAAGGATAAGCAATGGACAAAGAACAATACGAGATTGGCAAAGATGTTGTCGAGAGGAGCAAAATGACAAAATCAAGCCCAAGGTGCTTGCTGAAATTTCTGAAAAAGATGAACCGAAGGTCAAGGAAGATGAACCGACCACACAAGAAAGTGAAGATCCACTTCCCAAGGTAAGAGAAGTCATTTCGGATGTTAAAAATGTTGAAACTAACATGAATGTAGGCCGAAGTATGTGGAATGCTAGACCATTGGCGGAGTTCAAGCAATCCGGTTGGGTTCAAGTTGATTTCGCCCCACTAATCAACTACCGAAGGAAGGAGGAACGCCGACACGTTGCCAAACTAGTTGAAGATATATTTGATCAAGAGATGAGTGGAGAGTCGATCCAAAAGATGTTTGAAGAAGAAAGAAAAGAAGGAGATGAAGGATGGATCGACCGGTTTGACAAATCAAAGATTTATGATGAAGGAAGAGAAGAGTACAACCGTGATGAGCCTAGTGACTCAAAGGATAAATGGGAGGAGATAGGACTCAAACTAGATGATAGCTTGTGTGCTATTGAAGCCTACAAACTAGCAAATCAAGACATGGAAGTACTCAAGGATGAAGGAAAGAGTGAATCAACAATGAGCGATCTTGATGACATGTGGTACATGGAAGATAAAGAAAGCAACATACAAATCTTTGAAGATGAAGATCTGGTTGATAAAGAAGACTTCAAAGAAGAGATGAATGCATACATAGTTGAAGGATTACATGTCCCACATGATGAGATGGAGGGGATGCAAAAAGGTAACAAAGAGACACCTTCACTCGTTGAGATCGATTCGCCTTCAACACCGCTTGATGAACCAAATATCACTCTTGTTGAAAAATCTCTAAGGCCAAGGTACGCGCTGAAATCTCAAGATATTATTGGTATTGATGTTGATAAATTCAAATACTCATGCTCAACCAATAGTATGAATGATAGTTTAATGCCTATGCCTTGTTCCAATAGTGATCATGTTGATAGGCTAGATTTTCTTGAGAATGAAAAAGAGGAAACATTTAAATTTGATCCAATTAATCTCACACCTATACAACCTTTGCCTAATGATGAGCTAAGTGCTATGCATGAAACATATGCTTCTTTTATTTACACCTTGACTTGTTGCTACAATTCACATGTGGTGTTAATTATGGACGCGTATGTTTACAATAAGTTTTGTAAATCTCGATCATGCTTTGCGCTTGGTCAAGCTAGTGACCTTAAAGAATCATATGTCGGGAAAGGCCCGATTTTCACTAACCATGTAGACAAGGCTTGAATAATGAAAAAAAAAAGAAGTCATGCCTGAAAGAGTTGCAAGATAAATCATCAACCTCTCCGAATCCCGCGATGGGTGCTGCTGCCTTCATCAATTTGAGAGCTTGTTCAGAGGTGTACAAATGAAGAAAATGAGATATCCAGAAGCTCCATCAAGTTACCATTCCAACGCATCAAGAACCAACAAGTTTGAAGACCCGTGCAAGGAGTTATGGAGAAAACATTGAGCGTTGCGCGTTCTGAAATTTCAGGACAGATTTCATCGCCGAAGTAAAACTGACGTAACTCTCTTGTCCGGAGTCCGATTTGAGCAAATGAAGACTCGTTGGAAAGGAAATTTTGTGCACTGTGTAATGGAGTAGAGCTTGAGTATACTTTCTGTTCTGGACATTAAAAAATAATAGAGTGAAGGCAGCACCGAAGGATGATAAAGAAGGAGATAACGATGAAACAAAAGGATGCTTTGGGCAAGTCTTCTATAAGTGATCAAGCACAACATGGGAAGTAAATTAAAGCTGCATTGGTACCTTTTCTTCTTGCATGAAGGGCCATGGCTATGCAACGAAAAGAAGGTATGTGAGAAAGTCGAGCTCTATGACTTTAAATGAAGCGCTTTTCGGGAGGCAACCCGTTTCTTTATATTTTTACTACTTTCTTAGAGAAAATAAAAGAATGGCACTATCTTATGATGATCAACTTGTGGTTATTAATCTAAGTTCAGTTTTCTTTTTTTTAGAACCACCATCATGTTCATGATCTTATTTATTTGCATGCATTGCATTTTGTTATCCTCGTGATGTTTCTTTGTGTATACATGTTTTGCACATAGTTGGCTTGGTTGTTTTATATACTTAATGATGTATGCTTCAGTTTCTATGTTAATGCTTCATATGGCCATATGGGTATTTTCCTTTTGTGATCTTGGGGTAAACGTGGTGTTTAAACAAGATTGCGGACCATCATCGTTAAGTTCGATAAACCTAGCTAGCTTTTCATATGTTTTCATGTTGCATTGGTTAGTTTATAAGCTCTGCAATGCGCTTAATTTTTCTTGTGCTATAAGGGTTATTGATTTAGGGATAGACATGGTGTTTTAACCCTTGATAAATAAACCTTTATGGCTATGGAGAAATTCGGCAACCTAGTTGTAAACATGGTGTTTAGAACTAGGTGAAAACATTGTCTTTGCTTATATGCTTTCCTATCATGTGCATACACACCTTGCACCACGTACACTCATTAGGTTTTTATTCCTCATTAAACTAATTATGCCACAAGTTAAGAATCTTAGGAGACATTGTTGGATTGTTGGCAATTCTATCTACTCCCAACCGTCACCTTGGGGGTAGAATGTACGTTTAAAACATCTTACAGGCAAGATAAAGACTCTCACTACAAGGAAATTGAAGGATGGCTAAGAAGTGCTTTGTCTTATTCTTCCATGGCTAGCAAAATGCTAAGCATGGGGGAGACCCTGAATCTTCAACACGGAAGTGCAACATGACACTCTAGAAGATAGAATGATAAAGATCGTTAACATCTCCGGATCAATGCGCAAGAAGTCACCAATCTCATCAAAATTCTGCATGGTCTCAAAGGGAAAACACTAGGTATTTTTGGATATTTAGAAGCCCCATGAAGTTACGATTCCAACAAATCAAGAATCAAGACAATCGGAGGTTCCTACAAGCGGTTATGCCCGAATCACCGAGTGCAACACGTCCTGAAATCAGTTTTGGACAGCACGCAGTGCTGAAGTAAAACGGACATAGCTCCCTTGTTTGAACTCCGTTTTCGACGAATGACCACACGTTGGAAAGGTAATTTCATAAACTTTTCAATAGAGCTATATTTCGATATATGTTCTGTTCTGGACAGAGGGGGAAATCCATGAAAAAGAGACAGCAAGGAGATGATGAGAACAAGAAAGAGGAGATGGTGATGACAACATTGAAGAGAAGGGTGACCAATGACTCCATTAAGCATACAAGATCAAATTCAGAAGTTTAGGAGCATTAATAAATCAAGACAAAAGCAAAAGCCACATCGATACATGGAGATGTCGGAAGAAGGCAACGAAGAATTACAAAGGATGGTAACATCTCCATGGACCTTCTCTTTTCCAAACACAAACGCTTGTAAGTATGCCTTCAATATCAACTAGGTGCAACCTTTTGTTTTTCTCTTCAAACAATAACATGGCTACTAGGAGGACAACCTAGGTTTCTTTTTACTTTCAATAGATAAGCATGACCATGTGTTCACCTCGATGTTCTACATTGCCTATGCTTACGGAAAGATGATGAAAGTTGCCGCTTTGTTTTACCTACATGAAGTTATACATGTCGTGGATAATTGCTCCCTATAATATGATCTGAAATTAATTTAAATACCGGCTCTTTTATTTGTGGAGGTGAAATGACTATGCTCTAGACCCACATACATATCTTTGCTCTTTGATTTAAGTTTATGGATAGCCGGATAACTTGTTGCTTTTATGAAAACTTAACTTTTATGCTATCTACATATTTGTGATGCTCTTGCAAAGTTCTACCTACCAAAGCCATATACATATATGTTTTATGATAACAAAACTCGTAGATTGCAAACATATGTTTTGATGAGTTGGATTAGGATTGATTTCTATGGTTCGAGACTAAGAAGCTGGTCATTCCTTTGTGTAACTTTTTCATGCTAGCCTTTTTGTCTATGCATTGTGGGTTTTCACATCGAAAATTTCACAAGCTTCGCTGGGCATCCACCCTAAACCAAAAACATCTTTTTGTGATCACCTCCTTGTCCACAACCCAATTTGAGTATGGAGTAAAATTCTCGATGGAGATTTAAATATTCCGCAAGATTATGGAATTTATACTTACTTTAGCAGTCATTTCCCCTCTCTTTTATGCTCGAGGACGAGCATCGTTCAAGCATGGGGGAGGAGTCATTCTCTGACACAAATGCTATGTAAGTATTATGTTGCAAAAAGTTTTGAGGAGCAAAAGAAAAAAAAAGAATAAAAATGAAAAATGAAAAAAAAATATGATAAGAAGAAAAGAAAAGTAAGAAAAATAGGAAGAATAAAGTGAAAAAAAAGAAAGAGAGAAAAATGAGAAGGAAATAGAATAAAGAAAAAAATAAAGATGCTCCTCGGATCTTTTTGCTTCATAAGTTCTCAAGTGCCTTAATGACAAATCCATACTCAAATCTTCCAACCATGTGCAATCCGATAACGAGGACTTCACTCGTGCCTCGGGATCATCCATTTGCCACTTGCACATGTCCACTTATCTAAATGTGTGTGTTTCGTCGCTCTCTCTTTCCAACAATTATTTTCCATGGCCTTTTTGACGAGTCTCGGTAATTCCGATAGACCTCTCTCTTAATTTGACAATATTTCGAATGTATGTTTTGCTAGGATTGTTTTTAACCTTCCAAGCTCCACATAAGCCATCCACTATCACATATGAGTAGAGTAGGTTGAAAATAATCTAGTATAGGCTTGAGTGACTTGATGAGATGAGTGTTCCATGGGCTCTTGCAAGAGATTTTCACTTATGTTGGATATGCATCTTTTTGAAAATCTTCCATGTGACAAGGTAATGGTTTGAAGTTCACTTAAGTTTGAGAGCATCATGTTTATTAAATGTGGCTTGTTCTTTATTGTTAGTCTATCTTCCATAATGAAAAAGAAGCCGGTCACAACTTGAACTTTAAAAATAAATTCTTAAGAGAGAGCAATTTGTCTCGTCATGAATGACTAAGTGCAGGGATAACATTGGAAGGCAACGCTGATTTCCCTTTTAAGCGAGGACCACTTACTCGAGGACGAGCAAGGTTTAAGCATGGGGGAGATGTTGACGGTGAATTTCCGTCAACCTAGAGTACTTGTTATACATTGGTTTCGATTATGATTTGCAACTAACCCGCCACTAGGCATACTAATGATATAACAAGTTCACACTTGCATGTCGATTTTGGAGTTTGTTGTTTACGCAGGAAATCTACGCTAAAGAGGAGACTTTCGGGATAAGTTCACCAAGCACTTTGGAAGAAGATCATGAAGCCCGACAAGAGTCAAGACATGCGATGAACATGACTCCAAATGACCCGAGGACCGAAGCGTCAACGTGCAAGTCTTCAGGGACTCAACCAGAAAACAGCGAAGCTTGCATAGCAAGGATTCAAGCCTAAACCGTGAAGGAAACGACGTCAAAGGCCCACATGCAAGTGCACACGAATAAGGGATCACGCGAGAAGCAACCGGGGAGAAAACCGGGCCCGAACCGGCCGGAGTGGGCTCGGGCCGGCCGGCCCGGTCCGACCGGCCCGCAGCCCACTCCGGGGTCGGTTCGGTCCCTCCTTTGCCCTAGGTGTTTGTCTATTTATTGCCTCCGCCGCCGTCGACCGACACATCGAACAAATCATCCTACCGACGCCAATCACCGAAAAACCGCCGCCGCAAGATGAGGGAGAGAGTTAGATGAGCTCGTCGCAAGGATCAACGCCGGCGGAGAGAAGGAAGCAAGAGGAGGACTCCAAGCCGCCGGCCTAGGGGTGTTCCCAAGCTCCATCGCCGCCATCTTCATCGACGACGTTCTCCGAGTCTCCATCACCCCTATGTGCTTCAATCCGTGTAAGATGATGGGGTAATGTCTCCGTTCATCCCTAGGATTAGATGGATACATGCTATGTAATTGCTACTTGATTCGTGGTTCCAATCTATTGCTTTCATGTTGATGATGCTTTGATGATTAAGGTAGGCCACCGTGTTTTTCGGCGTATGATATCCACTACTCCCATAGATTCCATCAACATACCGTGTCCATCATAGGTCTAGTCACGAATACCTTCGCGTAGTGACGATACGAGAGGAGGGAAAGGGCGAAACCGTGGTCACAACCCCCGAGAGATTGGTTTACCGCTTTCGTGTAGTAGATGCATACCATGTTATCCTAGATCCTAGGGAGGGAACGCTTATCTTTCTTGCTCACTCTCTTGTGTTCACCCTTTACCATCTAGTTTAACCGTAGATTTGTTTGATCAACTTAACTTAGATTAACTTAGGTAGATTGTCTTTACTTTTAGTTTAATACTCTATTTCAAAGGTTTTCCATTCAACTAGATTAGTACTTGGTTAAGCGCTAGTAATCCCCTTGCTCCGCGGATTGACAAGAACCTTGGGAATCCCGTGGTGAAAAAGGTGTGGGGTCCGTACGCTTGCGGATCGTAGAGGGATACGTATTTTATCCGTCAACAAGGTAACAGGGGTCAACAGAATTACACACGTGGTAGAGTGAATCATGTGACGGTTGAAGAAGATCTAGACGCTCCAGGTGTTGTGCTGGTACGTTCTCTGTCAACTCTGTACCAGCAACAGTTTTATTTGATTCTGGAGCATCGCATTCTTTCATTACTGAACAATTCGTGGCAAAGCATGATATACCTATGAGTTCTATGAAGACACATTTGCTTATTAGTTCCCCGAATGGTGAAATGAAATCTACATATATATGTCCACGAGTCAATCTTAAAATCAGGGGAATAGATTTTCAAGCTGATCTAGTAGTTCTTACATCAAGTGGAATAGATGTTATTCTTGGAATGGATTGGTTAGGCGAATGTGACGGAATAATTCTGTGTGCCAAGAAGTTTGTGCTCTTGACCAGCCCACAAGGGGATAGGATTGAAGTTGCCACGACTGCCTCATCCAACAAGGAAAGAGAAGTGAATCAAGATGAAGGAAAGCAAGACAAGAAGCTATGATTGAAGAACTCAGCATGCAAGATGAGATTATAGAAGTGTACTCTTAGTTTCTTTTCCAATCTCTCTGAATCTCGGGACGAGATTCTTTTTAAGGGAGGTAGATTTGTAACACCCGAAAATTCCATCATTAAATAATGTAAGCAACATGGTGTTTTAGATTTTATTTTTTCTAAGGATTAAATAAATTATCAAATAAATTATGCTCTAAAATATTTAAATGTCACTTTTGAATAATTTTAGAAGCAACAAGTGTATATGTGCATGATATTTTGTTTGCATTGTTTTCGTGTGTTTGTGTGAAGTTCTAAAAGTTTTTAAAATGATTTTAATCTTGAAAACTTTTAAAGTGTTTATAATTTAGTTTGAAAGTTTGAAAAGGTTTGAAAAAAAGAGAGAAAAAAAACAAAACAAAACCTTCCCAACCCTCTTTCTCCCCTTCTCTCTTCCAGCCCGCAGCCCAACTCCCCGCCGGCCTCTCCCGCATGCGGCCCGTGTTCACCGCATGGCCCACCTCCCTCTTCCTGCCCGTTAGCCGCCGTGGCCCAACATCTCCCTCTCTCCCCTTTTTCTTTTTCTTCCAGTCACTGACAGCTCGGGCCCGCTCGTCAGCCCCTTCTCCCACCTCTAGCACCCTCCTCTGCCCCGCATCCAGCGCCGCCGCCGGCCGCTCCCCACATCTCCCGCGCCTCCCCTCCTTGAACCGTTAAGGTGCAATTAAGCCTCGGTGCTTCACTTCCCCTCCATTACTCCTTCGGTTACTCCTTCCCCATCAAGCCGCCCCCTTGAATACCTTGAGCCACCGGTCGCCCCCTAGCCATTGATGGCCAATGCCAGTCGCCGCTCCCTCTCTTCCTTCCTAGCCTATAATGGCATGCTCGAGCCTTGCGCACCCCCTTTCCGCAACCGTGCACGCCCAACACCCTTCATTCACGCGCTCACGCCGTCGCCATCTAATTCCGGCCGCCGGCTACTGTTGGCCACCCCGGAGCTCTCCGCCGTCGGTGAAGTGACTCTATCCCCTTGCTTTCTTTTTCTTCTTCACGTGTGATTCTCACCAGGCCTCTCTCTGTCTGAGGCGCCTTCTCTTCTCACCGGCCGAGCGGTACCCGGAGCATCACCACCGTCTTCAAGCTTCGGCCGCCGCCTCGATCTCCTCCGTTGATCCATCTCCGCTGCCCAAACCTTCATCGGTTTGTCTTCGTGTGGTGAGCAAGACCTCCCCTGCTTCCATTTACTTTACCCCGAGTCGTAGCCCTTGCTTCCGCGTGCTGCCGTCAGCTGCGCCGCCCCCTCACGGTGCGAGCCGCCGTGGCCGCTAGAGCCGCCTCCCCGAGTCCCTATTTAAGTTTGCCTCGTTCCCAGCTCCGCGTAGGTCGAAACCGCGCTGAAAACCGTGCACCAGAACTCGAGATCAAGCGAGCTCCAGCGAGCTCCGCCGCCGGCCCCGCCGGCGCCGCCGGCACCGCCGTCCCCGCCGCCGCGCACTGCCTGCGGGCCACCCTGGCCGCTTGATCTCAGGTGAACGACCCAGATTAAACCGGGGCGTAACCCCTTGGCCCGATCCACCATGGACCCGTGGACCACGTCCACCACCAGGTGCACAGCCGCGCTAGCCGTCCATCAGCGGATCGACGACCCAGATCTCCCCAAGCCCCTGAGTCAAACTTCTTATACCGGTCAATCCCTGGTCTCCGCCGGCACTTTTGCTAAAAGCCCCCGCGGCTTTCTAATATATCATGTCGGTCCTTCCACCTTTAAGTTTCTTCGCATATAGGTCCTTTCTTTTATATCTAAGCCCATGATCTCTCTGGAAATCCCACCCGAGATCCT
This sequence comes from Cenchrus americanus, assembly GCA_947561735.1. NCBI lineage: Eukaryota > Viridiplantae > Streptophyta > Magnoliopsida > Poales > Poaceae > Cenchrus > Cenchrus americanus. The sequence goes on from OX387242.1 coordinate 200,803,027, forward strand.
AGAATTAACCTTTTGTGCTATAGACCTTAGGTTTATATGCATAATTATGTTTTAGCCCCTGGTTTCTTGCAGTTAAGCCCCTGGAAGCCCTGTTTCTTCACAGAAAAGCCCTGAAACTTGTTTTAGCCATATCTTTTCCGTCCTAACCTCGTTTTAAGCGTTCTTGGTGTCCACACGACCGTCTTTTCAAGCCCTTCAGTTTTGGAACCTTGTTTTGGTCGTATCTTGTGCGTTTTAGCTACGTTTCCACCGTTTCAAGTTGCTTTAGGCTCATATCAACAAAAACTACGTGATTGGACCAATGTGGTACATGTTCTTTGTTTTATGATTTATCTAAATGTTAAATATGCTTAAATCCTATTATGCATGCTTTTCTAATTAAAATCTAGCTAGAGTTCGACACGTGTTTCCATAAGAAAGTTAATATGCTTAATACTAGTCAAATATTTCTTATAGTTAAAAGCTAATTAGATGTGTACCTCGATTTTTATAATCAAACTTAATTTGAGTAATGTTTATGCAATTTGCTTCTTAAATAAAAGCAATATAGGTTTATCTCGAGTTTTCTTAATTAAATTGTTTATTTGATTAATATGAATATAAATGTGTTTTTAAATTGTAATTTGATTAGAATAACTCGAAATATAAAGATATGTGCATAGATGCTTTACATGCTTCTTTTGAATTAAAATGTTTAATTTGCATAAGTTAAACTTGAATATGTGTAAATAAAATTGGACTAGGTTCACATCGTCTTTTAAATACAAATATAACTTGCTTAATTATAAATAGGGTATTTCTTTGAAATAACCTATGCACACAATTTTATTTAATTAAAAATATACTAAGCACATAGCTAGCTCTTGTTTGTGATCATCCAAAGCTCCCGATAGTTCCTAGTGCTTCTGTGTTCGCGTTCCTAGAGCCAACCCTTGTTCTCTCTTGGTGAATCAACTATGTTCTTACACCTAATCTTTCCTAGCCAGCTTTCTTTAAAGCTACCTTGTTGTCTGTTTCTTCTTTCAGATCAGTTTACCTTTGCTTGGTGTATTGTTTTATTTATTGTATGTTTTCTTGTGTGCTCGTAGACATCGTGCCAGTTTCGAGTAAGCAGCCAGTTGGAGTAGATCAAGAGCAAGTGTTTGAAGAAGAACTCCAGTGTTTAAGCAAGGAAGGCAAGTGGTCTTCTCCCCCTGCATATTCTATTTTTGTCCCACACAACTTGCATGATAACTAAGTTTACTTTTAAATGTTGTATTGCATAAACTTGATGGGAAATTACCTTTTTAAGGACATGACTAGATTTTATCCCTATTACCTTGGACAACCCTTTTAAATAAATGTTTTGGGTAGAAATGCTTAGTTGCTGTACCTTGGGATGGTTAAAATGAATCTTTTACAATATGATGAATGTTGATCATGATAACCTTTGGTGATATATATGTATGTGTGTGCTTATGGTTAATAACAAGATCATATGGTTTAATCGGAACATGGAGAACCACCCAGGAAAATAGTGCAACCACAGTCCATATGGCTCTGGCTTAGCCAATTAATTAGGTGTGTGGAACTATCTGATAGCCTTATCCGAAAGGAGCACAGGGGGCCGGAGTTGAAGGGGTATAGCCCGGTTCTTTTGGGGTAGCGACCTTTGCTAAGGTGCCGACCACTAGGGAGGGTTATGGTTCGCTCCGCCGTCAGAATCGTCGCAGTTGTTGGTCATCTGCATGTCTTTGTAAAGGCTTCGTAGCGTCCCTATGCAGCCACACCTCAGTAGTGTGGTATTGTGTCTGATCAACACATGCGTGGTTGGGTTCAAAGTTCTTTGGAACTTTTACGCGAACTGTGGGTAAAGTGTACAATCTCTGCGGAGTGTAAAACTGATCGATCAGCCGTGCTCATGGTCAAGAGTGGCCTGGACCCTCACATGATAATCAAACTTAAAGATGGAATTAAATCGTGGTTTCTTGTGGTTTTTGAGAGGAGATGCTTTCCTAAATGCTTAAGTGGGTTGGTATAAACTTACATCTAGTAATTAGGTGGTTGCTAATAAAAATTTGACCAACATTAAAATGCTAACCGCAGCAAAACCTTAGCCTATCCTTGATAGCCTTGCATCTTCCCCCACTTGCTGAGCTCCAACCATAAGTGTGCTCACCCTTGCTTACCCGCTGTTCAGAGGAGATCACTGGAGAAGAGTACTTCAGCGACTACGAGGAGTTCTGAGGCTTGCGTGCCTCCAGTCATGTGCCTGTGGAAGATGAAGATGGAGTTGCGTCTTCATAGTTATCGTTTGATCGTTGTAAAGACCTTCGAGTCCAACGTCTGAGTGTAATAAAGAGATAATGTAATGGTTTAACTCTTGTACGATTTTATTGTTGTTTATTGATATTTCACTCATGACGTCTATCATATGTGTGTAAACTTGATCCTGGCGCACATATGAGATGCATTTGGTTTTCTTCGGAAAATCAGGTGTGACAACAAGGTTAGTTCCACAGTGCATACACGAAATCGGCAATGCTTATGGTAAACATATGCATCTACAACCAACCTTATGAACGTTGAGAAAAAGAGGACTAAAAGGCGGTTGTAGTCCTTGTGTGTGCCTAGTGCACCGAGCATAGCTGATTCTGGAGAAGCATGATGCGAGCATGGTTTAGGTGGTATATCAAGAGTGAACCTACCATACTCGTCTATGGAATCCTTCCCTTTGGACTCCAGAATCGGTGCTTCATAGATTTCCATGGCCCATGAATTCTCCATCTCAAGAGATTCATCGTGTAAGATCAATGTTGATTCTCGATCAAGGTCGAGAGCAACATGATATGGGCCAGTGGGAAGAGGCTCAAACTCGTTTGAGGTTGATGATGATTGTTCGCCTTCACAAAGGTCAAGAGGATCTCCCAAGTCATACTCTTGAGGAGTAGAGAAATACGAACAGAGATACACGCATCATCTCCTCTAGTAGGTTTTGCTTAGGAAGACGCTTCGCCATAGAACTTTCTGAGAACAAGGGAGTGGTGGTAGAAGCAACCTCCCTAAAGTTTTCATCTAGGCTCCCTCGAGATGCATCGAGAAGTTTTTCTGCAAGGGAGCCTAGGAGGAGATAAAGATCAAGGACATCAAAGATGTGGAAGTCCAGATTCACCTTGATCTTGTCTACTAGGAGTGGCACAACACATACAACCCCCCGACGCTAAAGAATATGTCCGAAGGGACAACTCTTGAGGAGCTTGTGGGATGGTCTTAGTGTAGCACTGCCCAACAAAGTGTATGCTAAGTGCCATGGCAGAACATTGACCTCCATGACAGGGTTAAGGTAGGCTTCTATGGTAACTCCTTTTATGGAACAAGAAATGATCGTAGAGGGCGAATAAATCCAAAGTGCTTCGGAAAAGTTTCCCACTCCAGTCATCCACTTCTTCTCCACAACCTCCATGATAGATGTTTCATTTGGAGGATTGGGAGACAAAGGAGGTACCGTAGGTTTAGGGGAAGGTTATGTCAAAAGATTTCTAGATGGCTGGATTTGGACAGAAGAGGGCCCCTTCCCTAGTTGGACATCTAAGCAATTCGAGGTGTTTTTGAGATTTTCAAAAGGGGCATACTTGAATTGATAGAGGAACTTTGGAGGTTGAATTTCTTCTTCCTCCATGTTTCATGGTTCGAGAAAGGGCTCAATAGACGAACCTTGGGATGTTGAAGGAAAAGGTTTAGGTTCAGCTATTGAGAGGCTCTCATGGATCGACTCTGATTCTTGGTGGGGTTCATTATGGCTGGTAAGAAGGGAAGAGTTTTCTAAAAGGCTGTCTAGGATTTCTATTCCTTCCTCTGAAGTTTTGTTTGCGAACACACCTCCAGCGATGGCGTCGAGACGTAGGGCATCGCCCATGTCTAAACTCAAGTAAAAGGTACACAAGTATGAGCGATCAGGTATAGACATCTTTGGGCTATATTTCAACAGGTGTAAGAACCTAACCCAAGTTGCACCTATGGTCTGCTCCTCTAATGGCATAAAGTTGCAGGTGTCACTCGGAAGAAACGCTATGTGTTTTGCAAGGTTGAAAGGACAATAGAAGTCAACTCAGAGTTTTTCCCAATCGTTCACAACCATTGCTCCGCCCTCTTTGTGTGTGTGTATGTGAGAGAGAGAGAGATAAAGAGGAATCAACTTTAGCCTCAAGGATTTTTGTATAATTCATTGGGGAGCCAGGGATGAACACAACCTCTTGAACTTTATCAAATGGTCATGGGGATCTTCATTATTAGCTGCAGAGAAGGGTTGATTCCGAACCGTGGCTATAATGTCAGGCTTGAGTCCATAGATGGGTGCAGAAGTTGATGGATCAGTGACCTCATAAGTTGAGGTGGAGAGGTCATGAAAGGATGGCCTCTCTAAGGATGGCATATCTTTAGTGACACACGAAATAAATCCACAAGCGCATGAATACTGTTGTAGATTTCACCTCAGAGTATTCCAAGGGTATCGAATCCAAGGGAATGTGTGTGTACTAACTTCTTACAATCGGTCCAAGGACACACCCAGACAAGAGGAAGGGATAGAGAGGATTCCTAAAGTTAGCACTATAGATGAGATTAAAGGTCGATCTCTAGATATATATTGACTTAGGGTATCAATAGCCATGACTTAACAGGCTACTCTGGTACGCGGATCTATGTGGAATGGAGCTCTGACTATATCCAGCCGCGGAGGATGAACAAGGGCCAAAAGGTCTGTCACCACCTCCTGGACTACCTTTACCTAACCTTGGGATAAGCCGAGTGAATGATAACCAGTAGAGTGTCACAACGTTCACGTTGTGGTTACTGTCATAGCCAATAGAGTATGTCACTATGTACTAATAGAACTTCGACCACGGAAGAGAACTGATGTCACTCACTATTGGTGCAACTAGCTTATACTAAAGGCATGCGAGAGAGCACTCAGTCCCGTACTACTCTTCCAACATATACGAATGATTTGTAGCAGATGAACGCATAAACCAGCATCTACACACTAGCAGAGGAATAAGGCTACTCATGCAACATAGCATAAACTATTAGAAAGGAATCACGAACACACTTAATTCTAATCAGAGCATGCAAGCATACCCTTTTTATTCTAACTGTCTAATCATAAAAATGGGATACAATATTGTGCACCTAATCAACTAGATTGAGAGGGCATGTTCGTGAAGAAGACGCGCCTCTAAATGATGAACAGGCGAAGAACACAAGAACATATCACTCAAGTATGAATAACACTTTAGTCTAAATAGAAATGCAGAAATACTCACTTTACACTAATTAAAGAACAAGCATCCATACAGATGGAAATCCCTCTCTCACTCTCATCTTCTCTAATATACCAAGGAGAGGCCTCTCCTTTGAAGGGAACCTCTCATCCTTGGGTGAGGTGGTGTGTCTCATAATGAGCCCCATCCCCATCTATTTATAGGCCTAAGGGAGGTAGGAGGAGCCCCCAAGGCTGCCATGGGCACCACCTATAGGGTGGTGAGACGTGGCGCTGAGGAGTGGGGGCTAAGTTATTGTATCTTGCGTGAGGAAGGAGCTTGAGGTGACTTCCTTCCTGTGTAAGCTGATGAATCTTGCGGTGTAAGCTTCTGAGAAGCTACTCATTACAGCCACACTTGTGCATGGACCCCATGTTGCTGATGTGGTGTGGACCCCATGCATGACGAGGTGTGGGCCCCAGGTGATGTCATCTATCCACTACGTGAAAACCTCAAATAGGTCACGCAGCATTTGTAATGGGCCCTTAACGCCTGTTACATCCATCCATATCTGTAATGGTTGTTTGGCGCCCGTTACCTATAAGCACGCTAGGATGACCCGGGGGTTGGCCTCCACAACGCTCGTTACCAATGTGGACTTCTGGTAACATAAATTCTTTGTAACGGATGTTAAAGAGAGCCTGTTACAAATGTTAAACATATCGGTAACGGGCTTGTAAATTCCGTTACCGATCAATGCCCTATCAGTAACAGGCTACTTAAGTCTGTTACAGATCGTTGCTGTATTGGTAGCAGGCTATAAAGTCCATTACCGATAATTTCGTACTGGAGGTGCATGCTTGTAGGATGCATCTCCTTTGCTGGTGACCCAATTGGATGCATCTCGTGTCTTAGGACTCGTCTCCTTTGATTGCCACACAGGGTCACCTTTTTTCTCACATCGGAGATGCACGTTGTTATTGCTCGTCTATGTCTTCTCCTTCCGACCCCACTCGCTCTCTCTCTGCAGAAGGCCACTCCTGTTCCGACAACAACACTCCCTCTCTCTCCTCAGAAGGTCACTCACTCGATCTGTATGCTCAGATGTCCCTGCTGGCCTGTCCTGTTCGTCGCCGCTAGCCGTGCGCGCTCTGAGAGTCGCGCTTAATTTCTCTCCTCAGAAAGCCGGCGCTACAGCAGGCCGGCCGGCCGCGTGCGCGACGGCGAAAGGGGCCAGAGCAGACGTCGACCGCACCGTCCTCCACACTGTTGCCACGGCAGTGACGCCGCCTCCGATCCTCCTCCTCAGCCACGCTCGCCTCGTAGAAAGTCATCGTCAAGGTGGAAATTAATTGGCCCCTTTTATTGAAATTCTTTAGCTGTCCTAATCCTCTTGTGTGTTATCGGTTTTTTTTGTGATGAATTATGCTCATTTGGTGTATGGAATGCAGATGGTGTTTGCTGCTCGGGCTTGGATGTACAGACAGCCCCAAGAAGATTGAGAGAATTTATTAAGCAGGGTCAATAGTTTTCTAAATGAAGCACAGGCGGATATGAGAAACCATGGTGTTCAGGCAATTCTTTACCCCTGTATTGATTGTCTCAACCAAAAGAAATTCGCACAACGGGAAATCATTTTTCATCATTTGGTCACATGTGGTTTCACAAAAAAATTACACGTGTTGGAATAAACATGGTGAGGAAGGCCTTAATGAACTCGAAGCAGGCTGCCTAAATGAAGGTGAAGTGCGACACCATGCTACCCACTGATGACAGTGGACTTTGTGAGGGAAATGAACCATTATTCCCACCAAATCTGTTGAGGCCGGAGGATATCACTGATCAAGAAGTTAGGGGCTTCGATCATGGTGAGGTGTTGCAATGTGTGCACAATGTTGATCAAATGTTGCGAGATGTTGAGTTTCAACGAGTGTACACACCTTCTAAATTAGTGAGGCTGAAGCAGTTCACTGAAGATTCAAAGAAACCTCTCTATCCTGATTGCCAGAAGTACTCTTGCCTTTCTGATGATCTAAAACTTCTGCAGCTTAAGGCAGATCATGGTTGGAGCAACAAAAGTTTCAAACATCTATTGGATGTGCTTAGAGACATGCTACATGAAGGAAACCAAATAGCAAAGTCTGTCCATGAGGCGACGAAGATAATTTGTCCTCTTGGAATAGAGGTTGAAAAAATCCATGCATGCAAGAACAATTGTGTATTGTTCTGTATGGAGATTATGCGGACCTTGACAAGTGCCCCAAGTGTGGCTATGATCGGTACAAGAGGAAAAAGGATGGTGGAGATGATAATAATGCTGATGACGAGAACGAGCCCGATGAGATCAAAGGCAAGAAGAAGGCTAACAGAGGGGCTCCTGTGAGGGTGGCATGGTATTTTTGCATCATTCCTAGGCTGAGAAGATGGTTCGCAACACGAAAGGAGGCCCAACTCTTGCATTGGCATGAAGAAGGCCGAAAGGAGCTTAATTATAAGAAAGATGACAAGTTTATGCACCCCGCAGATGCAGCGCAATGGGGTAACATTAATACCCACTTCCCATGGTTTGATAACGCAAGGAGCATATGGTTTGCTATGAGCACAGATGGTGTGAACCCATTCAGTAACCAGAGCTCAACACATAGCACCTGGCCTGTTGTGCTGTCGTTGTACAACCTTCCACCCTGGCTATGCAAGAAACAGAAATATATGATGCTGAGAATATTGGTCTCTGGGCCAAAGCTACCTGGCGACCGTATTGATGTCTACTTGAGGCCACTAGTTGATGACTTGAAGATATTGTGGAAGCCTGGTGTGCCGGAGGTTTGGAATGAGTACAAGCGTGAGGAGTTCACAATGCATGGCATGTTGTTCACCACCATCAATGACAACCCGGCTCATTGCAACCTCTCTGGCCAGAGTAAAAGGAAAGGTGCAGCTTGCCCACACTACTTGGGAGATACTTGCGCAATATGGCTAAGACATTCAAAGAAATACGTATTTATGGGGCACCATCATTTCCTCAGGAAGAAACATCCATACCGGGCCATGGATTGTTAGTTTAATGGAAAAGGGAAAATCGAGAGGCGCCATTGCATGTGACTAGATATCTGGTCCACTTGAAAGTTAAGGACATCAAAACTATCGAGGAGTTACCCAAACTGACTGAAAAAACCCTTGGCAAAAGAAAGAAACGAGATGGTGAAGGAGAAGAAGAATGAATAAGGAACAAGAAATCAATTCTATGGGAGCTAGAGTATTGGCCGATGTTAGATGTGCGTCATTCGATTGACAACATGCACATCAAGAAGAATGTCTGCGAAGCTACTTGTGGAACATTGCTACAACATAATTCCAAAGGAAAAGATCATAAAAATGCAAGGGAGGATCTTAAAGAGCTGGGCATCAGGCTGGAGCTCTATGCAGAAGAAACAGAGACGGGGACAAACCTTCCCGTTGCTGCAACCATCTTGTCAAAGGCAGAGAGAAAAGAATTCTGTCAGTTTTTGCATGATTTGAAAGTACCTTCAGGTTACTCATCAAACTTCAAGAGGCTATTGTCAGTGAAGGACACGAAAATGAATTTCAACTTGACGAAATCTCATGATTGCCATGTGTTGATGACAACTATTCTTTCTGTTGCACTTAGAGGTATCAAGACAGAACTGGTTCGCGACGCGGTCCCGAGCTTGTGTTTATTCTTCAATGCAATAGAACAGTAGGTGATTGATGAGGGAAAACTATTGGACTTGGAGAGGAGGCATTTCGAGACCCTATGCCTGCTTGAAGCTACCTTCCCACCATTATTCTTTGATCTCATGCTGCATCTAACAGCACACCTCGCGAGGGAAATCTGGTTCCTTGCCCCATCTTACCTTCATCAGATGTTTCCATATGAGAGGTCCTATGGATTCCTGAAATCATTGGTACATAACCGGTTATTTCTGGAGGGGGCTATTGTTCATGGCTACGAGACCATCGAAGCAATGGATTGGGTCATGGGTTATATGGACCCACAAAACCCCATTGGCGTGCCATGCTCACGGCATGAAGGTAGGCTTTCAGGTATTGGGACCATGGGGAAAAGGTCAGTCACTCGGGATGCAGATGCCTTCCAAAAGGCTCATTTCATCGTTATACAACAACTGCACCTAATTACATCGTTTGCTAATAAGCACAAATGACAACTACGTGAAGACAACCCTAACCGTGGTAGGGCTTGTCTTGCGAAGATGCACATGCAAGGTTTCAGCAAGTGGCTCCGAGATTATGTCGAGACATGCAACAATACTGCTTAATTACCGACGAGATAAGGAATCTAGCAGCAGGGCCATTGTTCACTGTTAAAAGATACAAAGAAATGGATATCAATGGATACACATTCTACCCCCATGGCCTAGGATAAAAAGAGCGTCTATAAAAATAGTGGTGTGCGTGTACGGGCCGTCGTCGACGACAGTGAAGGATCGGATGGCGACTAGAGAGGGGGGGGGAGTGAATAGGAGCCGGTAAAAATTCTTCTCAAAGAACTCGGCCTATATCCTAGACAATTCCCGGTCACACACAAGCGATAGATCGAATCACACACCAACCGCCAAGACAACAAGGTTATGGATCAACCTCAAGTCTTAGGAACGATTCCTTGAAGCACACGCGGAAGCACGAAAGAAGGAGGAAGAATTCGAACCAAAGAACAAAGCACTCAGGCTCTGGCGGACCGTCCGGCCAGGAGGGGCGGACTGTCCGCACGGGCCACGCGGACCGTCCGCCTGCTGCCGCGGACCGTCCGCACCCACACCACGGACCGTCCGGCCCTGAGCCGCGGACTATCCGAAAAAGCAAACAGAACCTCCAGAGACGACCCCGAATAACGGACCGTCCGCGGGGAGCACACGGACTGTCCGCCAGGCACCCGCGGACTGTCCGCCCGCTGCTGCAGACTGTCCGAAACCACTTCCAACCAAAACTCGAAACCAAAACGGATCGAAAGCGAAGCCAACCACGAACACGAAGAACACGCGAAGAACACTGTGCGCGCGGACCGTCCGCCAGGCCCTCGCGGACCGTCCGCCAGGCACGAACAGAACTGAAAACTGCTCGACCCCGAAAGCCAACACTCCCAATCCATCACCGGATCTCTGGAACGGTGGAAGCTGTTGAGACAAGAGTTTGGGGACATGAAAAGCGTCAACCAAGGATGCTATACCCCAAAAATTTCGTCTCCTAACTTCCTAAATCATCGGGAATCGTGGATCCTTTGAACACCACCAAAAGCTAGAGCTCCGAACGAGAATCCTTGAATCGAAGTGGTTTCCCGGCGTTTGAGGGCACAAGATCAATCCCAAAGATGCACAAGACATCCATCCATGTTCCCCTCAAAGAAATCTGGGGAGAAACCCACTCAAATCCACGAAACCACACCAAGAACAAAGGAACCAAAAACAAGCACGCAAAAGACCACGAAATTCACAACGCCGAATCTTCTATACAAACCAGGAAAGATTCACAAGGTCTAGCATGCCGCCCTAGCATCCATGCCTCTCAACAAATCTCTCATGAAGCTCTCATGCTAGCCTAGAGAAAATGGAGAAGAAAATAGTCCAGGAAAAAGAGAAATGGGAGAGAGGAAATGAAACCCTAAGTCACGGAGAGCGAGAGCCATCCACACACACTCATGGCTTATATATCACGTCCCGCCGGTGTGGTAAATGACTCGACTACCCCTAACTCAACTACTGGCGATACAACCCACGCAGGGGCATTTATGTAATGTTTGTGGGTCTTGCCATCGGACGACCACGCCTTTGCCGCACCCCGCGTCCTCCCGACGCAAGCCATGCGATCCCGCCGCGTGTCCTCCGCTTCGAAGCTTCCCGACACGCCCAGATCCCGTCTCCGTCGTGTTGGGCCTTCGGACTTGGTTTTGAGGCCCAAACCAAGAAACCGTCCTCCGATGGTTTTGCGGGCAAACCACCAAACCCCGCGTGCTCGGCCCGGCCTCCCGCCAAGCCTCTTGACTTTACCGCCACCGTGCACCGGCTCGATCGTCCATGACTTCGTCTCGCTCGTCTCGCCACCATGTGGCTCGCACCTAGTCCCGCCGTCCACCGGGTCCCTCGAACCGAGCCTACTTGTCTCTCCATCTCCCGGAGGCCCCTCAAGGCTGAAGACCTTTCACGCCCGTCCTTCACCTACAACAACACGAACTAGGCCGCAGCCTACACCTGCACATTGAGCCAAGAGTCAGTCCAACACCCGTTGTCAATCACTCATCACTCATCCATCGACCACCGGGACGCTCCTGGTCCTCAATCTCCCCCTTGTTGAGTGCATTGACAACACACAACGCGAAATGAAATTCAGAGAAAGAAAGTAAGAAGAAAGAAAAACAAAGAAGCTCAACTCATGACCAAAACCAAAGAAAGGCAAAGAAAGGTCACAAGCCGAGCAAAGCACAAACTCCACACTGAAAACAGCAAGAAAACTCCCCCTGAACAAATGCAACCTCACCCTGAACATGTGGATGCAAACTTCCAAATTTTAGATGCATTTTTCTGAATTTGCATTAAGCTCACCTCTTCTCTTCACCCCTTCTCCCCATTGTTGACAATGTATGAATCAAGGTGATAATGCAAGAATGTAAGACAAAGCATATAAACATCTACATGAGCTTCTCAAATAGGCCAAATCTAATGTCAAAGGCTAGAAATGAGACAAAGAGCACATATATGGATCATAACATAGTCAAAGCATTGCCACAAGTAATATATGAAAATATGGGCATGTGTCAAAGCAAATTTTCAGATTTAAGTAGTTTTATTAAAAGATGGCTCACTTCAAATGTAAAGGCCTATCCATGTCATATTCTAGACCAAAACATGCATATCATCCAGAGATCATAAAAGGTATCAAATTCGCAGCAAAAGATCATTGCAAACACCCATAAAGCAAAGCATGTCATGTTAAAGCTCATGAGCCATGTGTCCACTTCGGGGAGACTTCTCCACTGGTGAACATCATGCAACATGTTTTGCACCCATGTGTAAAGGATAAGACATTTTAAGCATAATCATGATGGATGGAGCATTTTTCAAGCATACACACTTCTTTTCAAGATTAATTCATTTCACGGTACATGAAGTGCCTTTGCGGCAAAAAGAAGCTTATGCTCCCCCATGAATGCAACATAGGCTAAACATTCACAATGATATTCGACCTTCGGTCAAAATGCAAGAAAAAGACATCCAAGCACAATCTAAGCATAGAAAGTACATTTATACCAAAACGTGACATAGATACCCTACTACACATGAGTGGATCACATTTCATTAAATTTAGTCAAGATTAGCATTTGATTCAAAAAGGGCTATCCCACAACACATATATCTCAAATATTCCAAGAGCATAGCCTCACATAGCCATTTCTCCACACACATGATCAAAATCTCACAAGTAGTCAAAGAAACTCAAATAAGGCATATGAAAGAAGCTCATCATCCTAAAGTGCAATATGATACAAATGCAACATGATATATAACAAGATGGCTATCCTACCATGGTTTATACATCAAGCAAAGCATGTATATACATCAAAGTGAACATGGTATGATACATATGGTACAAAAGGAAATCCCCCAAGAATCAACTAGAAAGGGCAACAAACCCCAAGTTCCCCCCGCAAGCGCACAAATAGCTTGGTCGAGAGGCTTTGTAAAGATGTCTGCAAGTTGATCTTGGGTAGGGACATGACTCAACACAATGGTCCCTTTCTCCACATTGTCTCTCAAGAAATGGTACCTCACTTCTATGTGTCTGGTTCTGGAGTGAAGCACTGGGTTTTTCGCTACGCTTATGGCACTGGTGCTATCACAAAGAAGTGGGATCTGGGTGCACTCCTCACCAAAGTCTCTCAAAGTGTATGAGATCCACAACAGCTGGGAACAACAACTCGCGTCTGCAACATACTCTGCCTCGGTGGTAGACTGAGCTACACTAGACTGCTTGCTGGAAGACCATGAAACCAACGAGGACCCAAGATACTGACAAGACCCAGAAGTAGACTTCCTCCCGACTCGACAACCAGCAAAATCCGCATCAGAAAAACCATGAAGAGAAAGAGTCAAGGAGGAAGAATACCAAAGGCCAAGACCAGGGGCAGACTGTAGATACCTGAAGATCCTCTTGACGGCCTGTCGATGTGATGTCCTCGGCGAAGCCTGAAAACGAGCGCACAGACACACACTGAACTGTATGTCTGGCCTCGTCGCCGTCAAGTAGAGGACGGAGCCGATCATGCTCCTGTACTCCCGCTGGTCCACTGGTTCTCTGTCCTCGTCCGCATCCAAAGTAGCCGTACTCCCCATAGGTGTCGACATAGGCTTCACATCTTGATCTGGAACTTCCTCAGCATGTCTTTTGTGTACTTGGTCTGATGTACAAATGTTCCGTCCTTCACTTGCTTGATCTGCAACCCGAGAAAGTACTGCAACTCGCCCATCATGCTCATCTCGAATTTCCTGCTCATCTCATCTGCAAACTTGGCAACAAGGTTATGTGACGAGCCACCAAAGACAATATCATCCACGTATATCTGCACAACCAACAAGTCATTCACATGCTTGAGGAGAAACAAGGTCTTATCCACGGTACCCATCACAAACCGTCTGCTCACCAGAAAACCTCTCAATCTTCCATACCAAGCCCGGGGCGCCTGTTTCAACCCATATAGAGCCCTTTTCAACCTGTACACCCTGTGTGGATACTTCTCACTCTCGAACCCCAGTGGCTGCTTCACATACACCTCCTCCTCTATGACCCATTCAGAAAAGCACTTTTCACATCCATTTGAAACAACTTGAACCCTTTAGCCACGGCAAAGGCTAGACGGATCCGAATTGCCTCAAGACGGGCCACAGGAGCAAAGGTCTCCTCATAGTCGATCCCCTCCTTCTGACTATATCCCTGAGCAACAAGTCTGGACTTGTTCCTCACAACCATCCCATTCTCTCCCTCTTTGTTCTTCCAAACCCATTTGGTTCCTATAGGATGGCAATTTGGAGGTGGTTCAACTAACTCCCACACTTGGTTCCTCTCAAAGTTTTCCAACTCCTCATGCATATAATTGACCCAGTTTGCATCAGATAAAGCGTGTCCAATGTCCTTGGCCTCAAAGGTGGCAACAAATGAAGCTTGAGCGAAATGAGAGGAATTTCTAGACCTTGACCGTGTCGTGCGTTCGTCGATGTCCCCAATGATCCTCGATAGGGGATGCACTTCTTGAATCCGCCAGGGAGCCTCACGCCTCGAGACTACCTCCCCCTCAACTTCAGCTTCTCTCGCCTGGTCCTCTTGTCGCACCGTCGTTGTCCATGAAGTAGACGGTCCACCCTCCGTAGTGGTCGTAGGGGAAGTAGTGGGTACACAATCAACTTCAGCCGCATGGTTCTCTCCATCATCATCTCCAACTTCATCCTTCTCCTCTTCAAAGAGGTCCTCAACAATCTCTTCATCACCTGCACATTCAAAGCCAAGAGAGGTACATGGCATTGTCTCGTCGAAGGTTACCTCGCAAGTCTCCATGATTTTGTTAGTCTCAAGGTTAAGCACCCTATAGGCTTTAGAATGATTAGCATATCCAAAGAAAATCCCATCACTAGACCTAGCCTCAAACTTGTCGAGTTTTCCTTTCTTAAGAATGAAGCATTTGCAACCAAAAACTCGGAAATGACTCACCTTGGGTGCCCGACCATGCATCAGCTCATAACATGTCTTCCTCTTGAAAGCTCGCAATAAAATCCTGTTGGAGACATGACAAGCCGTATTGACCGCCTCAGCCCAATACCTCCTAGGAGTCCTGTGCTCATCGAGCATTGTCCTAGCCATCTCACAGAGAGTTTGATTTTTCCTTTCCACAACTCCATTTCGAGGGGGCACATAAGGGGTCGAATACTGATGTTCAAGACCTAGATGACGACAGAAGGCATCAAAACGAGAGTTCTTGAACTCTGAGCCATTATCACTACGGATAGCTCGAATGGCATTCCCATGCCCCTCGTTTTTCAACCTCACGATCAGATCTCGAACAAAACCAAATGTCTCACTCTTGTCCTCCAAGAAAAACACCCAAGCATGGCGAGAGTAATCGTCCACCACAACCAGGACATACCACTTCCCACCCACCGAGCGAACTCGAGCTGGCCCAACAAGGTCCATATGCAATAGCTCTGTCAGACGCTCGGTCATGACATCGGTCAGGGGTGGATGGGGAGTGGCTACCATCCTGCCATGCCTACACGGAGCACACACCAAATCCTTCTGAAACTTCGACCTCAGCAATCCTCGGACAAGGTCAAGACCACTCAAGCGGGAAACCAAATCAAAGCTCAAGTGACCCAACCGCCTATGCCATTTCCACAAATCAGAAGAAGGACCGGCCATCAAACAGCGAGCAGGACCCAAAGAACGAGAGAAATCAGCCCTGAAAATCTGACCCTCGGGGATGATCATACAAACAAGATCACCTCGAGAATCCAACAAACGAGACTCACCAGACTTGAAACGCACCTCAAAGTCCTCATCAAGCAAATGAGAAACCGAAAGCAAATTGAAACCCAAAGACTTCATAAGAGCAACCCTCTTCAACGTTACCTTGTCACTCACATGCACTACACCCTCAGAAATCACCCTTCCTCGTCCATTGTCCCCAAATGTGATGTACATCTTTTCCTTCACTGGGCTGAGGCTGGAGAACCACTTCTTATCTCCGGTCATGTGTCGGGAACACCCGGAGTCGATCAACCAAATGTTCTCCAAGCCTCCTACCTGTAGTCAGAAACAAGAACGAGAATGAGCTAGCGACTCGACACTGGGGTTAGCACAAAGAAAGTTAAACCATTGTCGAGCCATCTGCTCAAAAGAGGGGTTAGCAAACATCATTCCCTTGCCACCAAACTTCCCATGTCCCATGGAAGAATTACGAACACCACGAGGGGGAAAACGTGATCTGTAGTTCCTCTGGAACCCAAAGCTGCGTTCATCTCCCCTAAACCCGTACTAAGGACGAGTAGGGGGACGTTCAGCAAAACCACCACGAGCCCGACCAAACCTCTCACCAGCACGCACACCATCATCTCTCCTATCAAACCACTCACCACCACCTCTCTGTGGGAACCTACCACCCTGAGCTCCAACTCTACCAACACTCCTCACACTTCCCACACCTCGTGGAAGTGGCACTCTAGGCTCAGGAATACCATGAGACTGGCGATACCTGTCCTGGTTTGCTTGCTCCCTAGCAAGTCTCTCATCCCTCTTCCTCTTGTAGCAAAACTCTGCTAGATGCCTCTCCTTGCCACAATACTCACACCTGAAGGGGATGGGTCTTGGTTTTGGCTCTGGCTTCTCTCTAGGCTTCTCACCCTTCTCACTCACAAACTTCACGGGTTTCTGGAAGTCATTTGTTTTAGGTGGGAATTTGGGTGGATCTTGGGTTGTGTCAAGCTTGTTGCAAAGGTGGTTGGGCTTTGGTGTGAAAGAGTTCTTGTGTGCTTTTGGAAGTGGGACTTGAATGTCTCCGATCACCTAAAACTCGGGGTTAGACTCAACACACTTCTCATACACACTCTCCCCACCGTTCTCTCCAACTTTCTCACCCAACTTCTCAAAACCCAAACCACGACCATCCGCTCTCTTGAACTCCTCAATCATGATTTTCAATTGAGGTTCCTGCCCAGACAACCAACCCAACACCTTCCTCAAATAGTCATTCTCTTCATAGATGACATCCAAACGGGAAGTAAGTTCAAGATTGCGCAAAGTAACTTCATCACAGCTAGTGCATGCATTGACAACAGGAGATTTCAAAGAAGCTTCCAAAGTGCTAATGGTAGAACGAGCATCAACAAGCTTAGCATGCATAGTAGGACATGATTTACAAGCACCAAGCAAAGTGGGTCTAGCCTTAAGCTCATCATACTCAGTCCTAAGAGCATCTAGTTTAGCCAAAATGGAAGCATTCTTCTCATTAAGCAACTCGATCTCATTCAACCATGCGTCACATTCAGGACATTCAACATCATCAGAAGTAGTAGGAGCAAGTTTCAAAGAGTCATTCTCAAGTTTCAATTCAAGCAATTTAGACTCTAACTCTCCTACTTTCTCACTAGCATTCTCAAGTTGAGCCCTAAGCTCTTTCCTCATCTTCTTAGCATCTCTCAACACACTATCACGGTTGTCAATCAAGCTATTCAACCTAGTGATCTCAGCAAGCAAAGAGTCGGGGTCACGATTTGCCTCATCCTCCGAGTCAGAGTCGCTGTCTTCCTTCTCGCTCTTCTTGCTGCTCGAGCTATGGGCCATCCCACAAAAGCCTTCAAGCGCCACACAGCTCAATTCACTGAGGTTCCGGCTTGCACTCTTCTTGCCCTTGCACCTCCCGGCGTCTTCATCTTCACTGCTTGACCTTGACTACGCGTCGCTTGAGCTTGAGTCGACGTCGCTTGCACCGGCTACCATGGCTCTTGCCTTGTCCTTCTTGTAGCCGCCCTTGCTCGGTCGCCGCTTGTCCTTGTCCTTGGTCTTGGACTTGCTGAAGTGCTTGCCCTTGGAGGAGTACTTGTCTTCATGCCTCGGGTGCGCCTTGTACTCGCTCATCTTGTACTTGTTCTCCTCCGCTTCCGGGCACTCTGCGATGAAGTGTCCACGCTTGCCACACTTGTAGCATGTTCCCGAGCTCCGCCTTGCATTCCTCCGTCTCTCATGTAGTCGATCAAACCTCCTTGAGAGCAAGGCTAGCTCCTCCTCGCCCAGCATATCAAACCCCTCATCTGAAATAGACATAAGAGAAGAGAAGGAAAATTGTCGACGGGAAGGGTTAGCTTTGCCCTTTGATCCGCCCACAAGAGCAAGACTATGATCAGTCGAGCCCTCATGCTTGGATTGCAACTTCCTGTCAACCTCAGCCGACTTGAGCTTAGAAAAGAGGTCATCCAACTCAATGGTCAAATATTGCCCAGATTCCTTGATGACTTCAACCTTAGCACCCCAAACATTTGGGTCCAAGATATGCAAGAGCTTCAAAGCTTGATCATGCTCGGTGCCTCAACATTGGCCTTCATGTTGTTCACGATGGCGGTGAACCTCTGAAACATCGCATCAATGTCCTCACCGGGAAGTTGAGTGAAGTTCTCATATTGCATCCGGTAAGAGACAAAGAGGCGAGCCTTCACGTGGTTATCACCACCGTGAGCAACCAACAACTTCTCCCAAATTTGCCAAGCAAGATTCAAATGGCGAACACGCTCATACTCAGGATCACACAAGCATCTGACCAAGTGATCAACGGCTTTTGCATTTGCCTCATACTTGGCCTTAGCACCGGCATCGGTCACCATAAGAGTATGGATGTTGGCCGGAATAGCATAGGTCTTGTCAAGCACAATGAAATCCAACAACTTGCCACGAAGAAAGATCATCATACGAGCCGCCCACTTGTGGTAACCCTTCCCATCGAAGTGCGGCGGACCGCCCCGCTCAACGTACGCCATCTTAGGATTCAAGACTTGTCAAAGTCGCAAAGAATCCTGCACCATGCTCTGATACCAATTGAAGGATCAGATGGGGACTAGAGAGGGGGGAGGAGTGAATAGGAGCCGGTAAAAATTCTTCTCAAAGAAGTCGGCCTATACCCTAGACAATTCCCGGTCACACACAAGCGATAGATCAAATCACACACCAACTGCCAAGACAACAAGGTTATGGATCAACCTCAAGTCTTAGGAACGATTCCTTGAAGCACACGCGGAAGCACGAAAGAAGGAGGAAGAAATCGAACCAAAGAACAAAGCACTCAGGCTCTAGCGGACCGTCCGGCCAGGAGCGGCGGACTGTCCGCACGGGCCACGCGACCGTCCGGCCTGCTGCCGCGGACCGTCCGCACCCACACCATGGACCGTCCGGCCCTGAGCCGCGGACTGTCCGAAAAAGCAAACAGAACCTCCAGAGACGATCTCGAATAACGGATTGTCCGCGGGGAGCACGCGGACTGTCCGCCAGGCACCCGCGGATCATCCGCCCGCTGCTGTGGACTGTCCGAAATCACTTCCAACCAAAACTCGAAACCAAAACGGATCGAAAGCGAAGCCGACCACGAACACGAAGAACATGCGAAGAACACTGTGTGCACAGACCGTCCGCCAGGCCCTCACGGACCATCCGCCAGGCATGAACAGAACTGAAAACTGCTCAACCCCGAAAGTCAACACTCCCAATCCATCACCGGATCTTCCGAACGGTAGAAGCTGTTGAGACAAGAGTTTGGGGACATGAAAAGCGTCAACCAAGGATGCTATACCCCAAAAATTTCGCCTCCTAACTTCCTAAATCATCGGGAATCGCGGATCCTTTGAACACCACCAAAAGCTACAGCTCCGAACGAGAATCCTTGAATCGAAGTGGTTTCCCGGCGTTTGAGGGCACAAGATCAATCTCAAAGATGCACAAGACATCCATCCATGTTTCCCTCAAAGAAATACGGGGAGAAACCCCCTCAAATCCGCGGAACCACATCAAGAACAAATGCACCAAAAACAAGCACGAAAAAGACCACGAAATTCACAATGCCGAATCTTCTATACAAACCCGGAAAGATTCACAAGGTCTAGCATGCCACCCTAGCATCCATCCCTCTCAACAAATCTCTCATGAAGCTCTCATGCTAGCCTAGAGAAAATGGAGAAGAAAATAGTCCAGGAAAATGAGAAATGGGAGGGAGGAAATGAAACCCTAAGTCACGGAGAGCGAGAGCCATCCACACACACTCATGGCTTATATGTCGGGTCCCGCCGGTGTGGGAAATGACTCGACTACCCCTAACTCAACTACTGGCGATACAACCCACGCAGGGGCATTTACGTAATGTTTGTGGGTCTTGCCATCGGACGGCCACGCCTTCGCCGCACTGCGCGTCCTCCCGACGCAAGCCATGCGATCCCGCCGCGTGTCCTCCGCTTCGAAGCTTCCCGACACGCCCGGATCCAGTCTCCGTCATGTTGGGCCTTCGGACATGGTTTTGAGGCCCAAACCAAGAAACCGTCCTCCGATGGTTTTGTGGGCAAACCACCAAACCCCGCGTGCTCGGCCCGGCCTCCCGCCAAGCCTCTTGACTTGACCGCCACCATGCACCGGCTCGATCGTCCATGACTTCGTCTCGCTCGTCTCGCCACCATGTGGCTCGCACCTAGTCCCGCCGTCCATCGGGTCCCTCGAACCGAGCCTACTTGTCTCTCCATCTCCCGGAGGCCCCTCAAGGCTGAAGACCGTTTCGCGCCCGTTCTTCACCTGCAGCAACACGAACTAGGCCGCATCCTACACTTGCGCATTGAGCCAAGCGTCAGTCCAACACCCGTTGTCAATCACTCATCACTGAGGAGCGGTCATCCATTGACCACCGGGACGCTCCTGGTCCTCAGACAGTCATGATGATGATGACACAGAGATAGACACATATTATGGTCAAATAGAGCAGATATGGGAGATTGATTATGTAGGATTGAATGTAGCCTTGTTTCGGTGTAGATGGGTCACCAATGGGAACAGAGCTGTGAGCAAGGACAAATATGGTTATGTTAGTGTTGATCTCCGGGTCTTTGGTTACAAAAACAAACCGTTTGTCTTCACCAACAATGTTGAGAAAGTGCTATATGTACCTGACCTTGCAAAGGAGAACTGGTCTATGGTTATGCCTGGAAAAAAGGATTGTTGGGGTTGAAAATGTTGTTGAGGAGGAGGAATACAAGAAGTTTGACAAAATTCCATCCTTTGACACTTAATACAAGCCCCAGCTCTTGAGAACTAACAAAACACCGTACTTACGAAGCAACCATAGTGAAAAAATCCATATATACAGAAATCAAGGAAGAAAAATCAAGCTTGATTTCTGCTAAATCCTTTTTGTAATACCGGAGGATGTGTCTATTGGTGGAAATGGAATTCGTTTTGTAATATAAAGGATGCAATGTATTGGTGGAATTTCAATCCTTTTTGTAATATATGGGATGTGGTGGAATTTGAATCTTGCTTGTAATATATTCTGCTTAAGATACTATATATATTATGTTTATATTCTGCTTCGGTTCAGTAACGAGCGTTAATATCAAAGAGATGAGGATTAGCCAACCCGCGTCGCCTAAGTTACGAGCAAGAGATGAGGACTAACGAACCCGCATTACCTTTGTTATGGGCAAGATATGTGAAATCAAGAACAGATTACAAGCTTTGCAAGTGAGTAGGTAAATCATACAAAAAATTGAACTGCACAAAGATAATCACACAAGCATGTCTCTTGAGATGCAAAATCACACACACAGATTACATCAAAAGAGACACGAATTAGCCAGCCCCCGTCAGCTTGTTCTTCTTCTTGCTTGCAAGTGAGTAGGTAAATCATACAAAAAATTGTTCTGCACAGAGATAATCACACAAGGATGTCTCTTGAGATGCAAAATCACACACACACAGATTACAGTCATCATTGATACATCAGAACAAGGTTACAATGCGGCCATATCTTCATGATGAGATATGCAAAATCACACACACATCGATCTTGCTCGCAGGTCATCGATCTTACTGCACGTGGTCATCGAACAAGCTCCATTTCTGTTGATGGCTTAGAGACTCGATTCCTGGCATGCAATGAGACCACAAAGCATCCTCAACCTGCACTTTTGGTTTGCAAGAGCCTTCGGCGAGTGCAGGGAGAAAGCATGTGGTAGGAAAAATAATGATCATTGGACACATGATGAATTCCGTCGGATTGTTCATCCTGAAAACAATGATCATTGGACACAGGATGAAATTGTTCATCCTGATGCCAGGAGGTTGTGGGCTACCTTGCCCGAACATAGCTGTGAGCAAGGGGTATGTCACAAGGATTCTTCTGGCAGTTGTGTTAGAGGGATGAGCAACCCAATCACCCATATCACAAGAATTCTTGTAGCAACTGAGAGATCGAAGAGGAGGAAGAAGAGAGAAAAGCAAAAGCTTGTGCCCTACAAGATCAATTCTTTGCGCCATAGCTAGATCTAGATCTAGAGAAGAAGGAAGCAGGTGACTCGCTTTATTGTATCGGAAGAATTGACCATATAGCTAGATCTAGATCTAGAGAAGAAGGAAGAAACTTGAAGTGAGGAGGACCGATAGCCGTCAGTGCCTTTTTATAGCAAAAACAAGGAAGGGATAAGACCAAGAGCACAGGAAACGACCGGGAAGGTTCCCAAGACGGTCAATGGCGAAACTGTTGCCAGTCAATGGCTAAGAGCAGAGGTACGATAGTGATTCCAATGTAGAATTAAATAATACGCGGAGTAACCAAACATCGTCTCATAAAAAGAGAGGAAGGGATAAGATCAAGAGCACAAGAAACGAGAAGGTTCCCAAGACGGTCAATGGCGAAACTGTTGCTAGTCAATGGCCGGGAGCAGAGCTACAAAGTTAGTGATTCCAATGTAGAATTAAATGATACGCAGGGTAATGAAACATCGTCTCTACGAGGATTGGCCAAACGTCGTCTCCAATGGATAATTAAATGATAATGTGGATTAGCTAAACATCGTCTCCATTGCATACTTAAACCGTGTTTGGAAACAAATCTCCTATATCTTCTGCTTCCAAAACAATTAGATCCCCTGCCCCATCATCTCTACCCGCAAAAAACAACTGCCTACTCCTCATCGTCACCATTCCCGGCCAGAGATGAATAGCATACCGGGAAGAAGCAGGCGACACCAGCCGTCATCGCTGTTGGGCCTCCCTCAAGACCTCCGCATTGAGATTGCGGCGCGCGTCGGTGTGACATCAGAGCAGCCCTTGGCTGACCTCCGCAGCCTACGTGGTACTTGCTCTACCATGCCTCAAGTGTGCGGCGGCGTTAGCCAGCGTTTGTCGATAGAGGGGATACGAGATGAGATTTCTTGAGTGTGGGACACTATCACTTACAAAGCATTCCTTGCTATGCTGACCGGTTTCGGGAATCCGGAGGCTTGCTTCTTCTCCGGGATCAAAGCCGTCTTCATGGAAAACAGAGGATACAATGACCTCCGGTGCGCCGCCGAGGGTGGGCACGATGCGGTGGCCTATCTATACGCCATCTTGCTCTACAGAGACAATGGTGGTGCCGCCACCGATGACACCACGAAGCGGTACATGAGGCGGGTCGCGGGCGGTGACAGTACGACATCGAGATGACTGAGCAACGAGGGGTCTCTGCCTTTGCGCGAGAAGGCTGCACGTGTGATCCACTCCTCGACTTGGCGCATTTGGGGTGAACCGCTGCCGCCTCCGGCACAGGTGCACGGCAACCAGCCGTGCGCAGGCAACGGCGGCGGCTGCGGTGTGGAAAAAAGATGGCTTCGAATTTCTTAGTTTTGCAGCGAAGACTGTAGGTTGTGCTGCAAAATGGTGAAGCCTGCACAAAGTATTGGAATAGGAAATCAGTAGTAGATTAGCTTTTGTATGATGCTCAAATTATCTGTGTAAAATTTTGGGAGAGCAGCAAATTCGACACGGGTTATCAGCCCCGCATCGCCAATGACTGTGGGGGCCCAGTTCTATTAAAATGAAGAACAGTTCCCATTTCTCCTTTTAATCTGCAATTAAATATTGTAACAAGTATTTCTTCGTCATTATTAGTCCAAATTTGATATTTATTCTAAATTTTTTTAAAATCACCATCTTTTCATTAATTTCATTGTTTAGTGTACATTCCGTTTGTTGAATAATGTTTATATGCCTTATTTTGTCCTTTGTAAGTACAACATACAAATAATTTTTTGCTTTACACAACCATCAGTGATGAAACTTTACATTTCATAAGCTTAAGGTGAACACAAGGTTTTGTTAAGTTTTCAAATGCATATGAGTTCGAACATGTTGCAAAGTGTGGAAAAATTCAATGTTCAAGCAAACATTCTAGGAATCTATGTGAGAGATGTAGACATTTGTACAAAAGTATATTATTCCTTCATCGATACCATTTGAAAATTCGAAGACAAGTTTTGGTACCCAAATTATGTTGCCAAGTCAATTTGTAGATTTTTTAGAGCAAATTTTATGTTATTAGAATTATTATATAATTACCATGGGGTATAAAAACGAAATATATGAATTTTGGACACACAAGTGTGACTGTTGATATTTTATTCAAATACTAAATGTCCAAATATGAATTATTCGTATTTTTATGTTTTTTAGGTCATGTTTTATGGGCTCTTGTAATTTAGGGAAGCAAGGTTCATTCTAATAAAAATAGTGATGGGCCCACGTCAATATAAAAAGATAACAGTTGCCTGCCCACCCGGACCCAACTGCCAACAAATGTGATGCGGGTTCACTAGAGATGAAAACAGATCGAATACGGACGGATACTGCGGATGCAAATACAGATAGTTTTTCTTTCTCAGACTAAATTCTCGGTTCGAATACAGACACAGACAATATATTTTTGTCAAATAGTGATATTCATGATATTTGGATCATAGAAATTCAACTTTGAATTTCCGGATAATAATGTGGTACGGATAGTTACGGATATTAAGTATTTGGATTCGAATACGGTCTTACCATTTGAGTGTTTGAACCTTTCGGTCGGTCGGTCAGACGGATAATATCCGTACCACTTTCATCCTTAGGGTTCACTAACCATCGTCGCCAATGACACCGGCCCACGCGTCAGCGTCAGCATCAGCAGGCTAACCTACGTCGGCAATGACTATCCATTGTCTCTAAGATCTAATTCATCACAACAGATCTCTAGTTCATCACAATAGATCTCCAGTTCATCACAATAGAACACAGTTCATCACAACATGATTGGATCTACTCGAGTCTATTAGATCGAGTTCATGACATACAAAATCTAACAACAAAACTAATTAACTAAGCAGTTCATGATCGACAGACAAACTAAGTAGTTCATGTCCAAGAACCTGACAAAGACACAAAAGCACACACACATTGTTACTAATTGGTAGAGGAGACTATCAATTAGTTGGAGTCCCGCCGTCGTCACCGCCGTGGCTGCCGTCGTCGCCATTGTCGCCGTGGCTGCCGTCGTCGTCGTGGCTGCCGTCGTCGCCGTCGAAGCCGTCGTCGTCGAAGACGAAGTGGCGGCAGGCAGCCCGCTTGACCACGGGGTGGTTCTCGAGCTTCTCAGCCAACTCTTGGATCTTGAAGGCGAGACCCATCACACTGGGGTCCTTGTACACATCATGGTGCGCCTTGATGTCGAAGGCCACACCAACACCTTCAAGCTTCTTGAAGGGGCTCCTGAGGAGCTCAACGACGAACTTAATGTCGTCGAAGAGCGGTTCCTCGTCGATGTCCTTGGCCGCTGACTCCTTCGCCTTCTCCAACTTCTTCTGATGGCGGCTTTCGTCGTCGTCGTCCTCCCTTCGACGACGGCGGGCTCCTCGACGCCATCTCCTTATCTCGGTGACCGAAGATTTGTAGTGGTGGATCGCAAGGAGGAAAAAGTGAAATAGATGAGAAGCTTGTGGAAGAAGCAGGGGAAAGCATGGGAGGGCGACTGGGCGAGTGAGTTATATTGACAAGACGCGGAACCGTCAGGCGCCTCTGCCCCCACCAACTACTCCATTACTGCCAGTACGTGCCACTCGATTGCGCACAACCGTCCAAAATCACATGTCGCCTTTTAATTACACGGGAAGGAGAAGGGGCGAGGCAATGATGTCAGGCCCACTTGTCAACGGCAGCAGCCAAACTGCGGCGCCTTTTAAATTTCCATATATTGTTTTATTACATGGCCGAGGTGCCCTCTTGAACCTTCAACCCTCGTCGCCTTCTTCAACTTCAATCCTCGTCGCCAACTTCCTCCCTCGTCACCTTCAACTTCAATCCTCGTTGCCAACTTCATCCCTCGTCGCCAACTTCAACCCTCATCACCTTCAACTTCAACCCTCGTCACCTCTCAATTTCCAAACCCCGTCGATTTTATAGTTCCTCCCCTTCTCCTTGATGCCCGAGGTGTGCTTGATGCTGCTGCTGCCAGATGAACTTGTCACCCAGATCATCATCCGCTCAATCAAGGATGAGCCCGTCTTCCATTTTCTGAACCTTCGCAATAAAATTTGCGGCACCTTCCGGCGCATCTGCGACTCCGATGAGGTACTACTGCACGTGTCGCTACGTGATCTTTGTGAGGCGTGCAGGAATCGCTACGTCAGGTTATGCTTTGAGCGGCGCTTCCGCGAGGCCAATAATCCGGAGGCATTGTGCTTCGAGGGGATGGAGAGGTTGATGAGGCAACGGAACCCCGATAAGGGTCTGAAGCTCATCGGAGATGCCGCTGATGAAGACTATGGTGCCAAGTACTTCTTAGCGATACTGAATTATCGTTGCAACCTAGCGGACCCCGAAGCCATGGCACTGCTCCAGGAAATCAGCGGCAACCCGTCGCCTCCGGACGGTCGGTGGAAGAACCACAACCTGCGGCGGCTACGCTACCTCGGCAAGCAGGATCTCCACAACATTGCGTGGCGGTACTAGCTTGATGACGGCGGCGACAACGACATTCCGTTGCTGCCCGTCTAGAATCCCCACATCTGCATTTGGGCAGCGGGATATAGGCGCTACGGGTCGGATACCAAAGAGATCATCCACTATTGCAGCGCCGAGTGTCGCATCTGTCATGAGTTCGACCTCTGGACGCATAGCTTCCACCCCGCCGTGGAGTATGCCGTCAGCAGGATGAACATCGGGATGTAGGCGCAAGCATCAATGAACATTATCTATCTTGAATGTAAATTATTAGATATTACCAAACACGGATTTGATTTTATCGGGATGTCGGTATTTAATCAGTTTTTGGTAGATATATTTGATTTGTCATGTTTGTGAGTCAAATCGAAGGTTGTGATGGTCTCATTTGCCGCCGACGAGGCCTGGGATACCCTCCTGGGTGTCAAAACCGCCGAAGCAGGCACAGTGGCGGCGGCGGCGGGCGGCGGTGCCCTCTGCTTCCTCCTTTGTTCTATTGGAGAATGAAGAACAATTTACGTGTCCCGCGTCATCGACGACATTTCTCATTTTAATCCGCAATCAAATTTTTGTAACATGTATTTCTCCGTCGTAATTAGTCCAAATTTGATTTATTTCCTGCAGTTTTCTAAAATCACCGTGTTTTCATTATTTTCATTGTTTAGTGTGTATTATGTTTCTTGAACAATGTTTATATGCCTTATCTCGTTCTATGTAAGTACATCATATAAATAATATTTGTTTTCCACACCTCCTGTAATGAAACTTTGCATTTTCGTAATCTTAAGGTGAACCACAGGGTTTTTTTAAGTGTTCAAATGCATATGAGTTCGAACATGTTGCAAAGTGTGGAAAACTTCAATGTTCAAGGAACATTCTATGAAACTATGTGAGAGATGTAAATATTTGTACACAAGTATATTATTCCTTCATCGAAACCATTTGAAATTTTGAAGACAAGTCTAGGTACCCAAATTATGTTGGCAAGTCAGTTTGTAGATTTTTTAGAGCACACTAGATGTTAGTAGAATTATTACATCAGCAACATGGGATGTAAAACAGATTCTAAGAATCTTGGGCACACACGTGTGACTTTTGATATTTTATTCAAATACTAAATGTCCAAATACGAATTGTTCGTATTTCTATGATTTTTTTAGGTGCTGTTTTATGGGCTCTAATATTTTAGGGAACCACATTTCATTCAAAAGACAATAGTGGCTGGCCCACACGTTAGCAACAGCAGCCAAAATAAAAGATAACCGCTGCCCGCCTGTCGGACCCAACTCCCAACAAAGGCGATGTGGGTTCACTAACAATCGTCACCTATGACACTGGCCCACTCGTCAGCGTTAGCAGGCAAACCATGCGCGGGCTGCTCAAAATTTCCCACCTATATTGACTATAATGCCCATGAAATTCCAATTGCTACACAGAGCCGTCAAGGGCACGCCAGTAGTTTCATTAAACACAGTTACGCGCGCCATTCATATTCGACTCCTCGCTAGACAGATCCACAACGCCCGCATTCTCTCCAACGCCGCCGCCACTCCCCCCGCTCGCCTTCACCGCTCTCTCTCCCTGACGCAGCCCTGCTCTTCTCCAGCCCCACCGCTCCCTGCGTGACGAGAGTGACGAGGACGTGGTTACTGGCGTGCGGACGTACGTCTTCCCGGCCAACCTAAAGACGGTTGATGCGGATCCATAGACGTCGTCCCCGGCCACGACGACGAGCCGGCTGCCCCAGGCCATGAGCCGATGTGGATCCGGCCCCTCCGACCATCACGAGAACAACTACTTCATTCGCGATAGAGGTTAGTCTTGCTTGAACCCCAACACCCTCTCTCTCCTCAGCCACCAAAATTTGCTATATATTTGTGTCAATGTGGATTAGTTAGGGAGACATGCCTTGATAGTTCATCTTTAATTGATTGACTGTGGATTTGATGGATGGATTTTGTTGCCCCAAGTCTGTTTGAATAAATTATTGCTAACAGATGTAGTTATATGAACTGTTGAAATTCATTTTCATGTCCTGGTGCTACAATTTTTGCACTATAAATTCATGAAAGCATTGAGGATGTTAGCATACTTTAATTCTATTATGCTTTGAATGTACCAGATTGATAGTTATGCTTTAGACCTGTTAGCGTACTTTAATTCTGCTATGCTTTGAATGTACCAGATTAACAGTTATGCTTTGGACCTATTGGCATATACTTTAATTCTGCTATGCTTTGAATGTACCAGATCGACAGTTATGCTTTGGACCTATTAGCATATTTTAATTCTGATGACCACATAAGGAAACTGGGAATTGCATCGCAGTTGTTTATAATGTAGTCCACCCAATCTGCTATATATTCATGTCAAGGTGGATTAGGGAGACATGCCTTAAGAGTTCATCTTCAATTGATTGACTGTGGGTTTGATGGATGTATTTTGTTGCTCCAAGTTTGTTTTGAATAAATTGATGCTAATAGATGAACTTATATGAAATGTTGAAATTCATTTTCATGTTCCTAAGCTATAATTTTTGCTCTGTAAATTCATGAAAAGCATAAAGGATGTTAGCATACTTTAATTCTGCTATGCTTTGAATGTACCAGATCGACAGTTATGCTTTGGACCTGTTAGCATACTTTAATTCTGATGGCCACATAATGTCAGTGGGAATTGCATCGCAGTTGTTTATAATGTAGTGATAACTAGACTGTCTTATGCTTTGTTGTGAGTGTTAGTTGTTTCACTACTGTCATATATATTGTTATTGTTGGTGTCATGATGTGTTGTGAGTGTTGTTTCACTAGTGTCACATATAATGTCATGACCTTTGCTTTATCCTCTTGTTGCATGTACAGATGGAACACACAATCAATCACTGCTGAAGTTGACAAGGAAGCAGTTGAAGGAATTTATTCTCTACTTTGATATATGAGCATATTGTTGTGTCCCTGTCAAAATGGTTAGTACTTATCCCTGTATGCTAATTAAGTAAAATATGAACTGTGTATGTCTATGCTGATTTTATTTACGACTGTATCAGCTATTTTGCCTGTCAAAGAAAATGAAATTATCTAATAAGAATTTTGTTTAGATTTTCAGTCTTGCTTATGTTGCTCTACTGAGAACCTAACATATCATCCATGCAGTCTCCCACAACAACAAACTCCTCTACCTCCAGTGCATCATCAAAGCCCATCGTCGGTGAACCTCCTTCACAGGGTCACTAAGCACAGACTGCTGCGAGTAGTCCTCGATCCCGTGGGTCAAGGACACAAACCAAATGGCCAGAAGACAAGTTGTCTGCAACTGGACTTGATGCCAATTTTTGGCCTACCTCAGATGTTGCGAGGGATAGAATTGTATTGGTCTGTGGTCTCATTACTCGGGAGAGGGTGTCAATCAAAAAGGTTGTTGATGATCTCTCACCAATTGAGAAGAACCATATGTTCACAATTTTAGAGGAAAAGCTAGATTACCCAGCCAATCAGGAAGAATCTGTTTGCAATAAGGCAGTTAAGGCAACTATATCATAGATTGGAACCTTACAACGGCGCTTCAAGGCCCATTTAAGAAAAAAATATGTTAGTGAAGAGGAGACTCCCTTTGTGAAGCATGCCTTTTTGCAGCAATAAGACTGGGACATGTTTGTGCAGGAAACCAATTCTCATTCATTTCAGTAACTGAGCCAGGAGATGAAACAAAAGAGAGCATTGCATAATAAGCCACACAAGATAGGCAGAAAAGGTTATCATGGTAAAAGGAAAGATTGTGAGAAGGAGGATGTAAAGCTAGCTGCAGAAGGAAAAGAGAACCCTTGGGACCAATTTCCTGGACAGACCTTATCTGCGGGCAAGGGTAGGGAAGAAGAAGAAGAATACTAGTGAAGAAGCGGGGGAATAACATTCAGTAACCCTATGGTGGTGGGGGTAGCAGATAGGGTGAAAACACTTGCAGCTCAGGGTAGCGATGGTTCTTTCTCTGGGGTTAGGGAGGATGATATCCTCACCGCAGCACTTGAGACTCCAGAGCATCGAGGTCGGGTCCGAGGCATGTCTAGTACACTTGGCTGGGGTAAAGGGCTTGTTGAAGAGTTCGCTGGAATGTACAGGAAGAAGAGGAACAAGAGGTCTGATGCTCATGATATGATGGACAAAACATTTAAATCAATTGTCCAAGCTCTAAGACTATCAGGCATCAACATACCGAAAAATGCACTTCTTCCTTCCCAATTACCAACGCTTGTCAGTAGCAGTGAGGAAGAAGATATGCATGAGCGAGGAAGAAGATGGGCATGACCACGAGGAAGAACATGTGCATGTCAGCGAGGAAGATGGCAGAGAGCAAGATCATTGGAATGCCAACGGTGACGAAGAGAATCAAGTGCACAGTGATAGTCGATCACCTATGCTGGACACAATAGATAAGTTGACAGAGCCAACTGCGTGCAGCCTTTTGGATGGCACCGGGATTAATGTGGAGCTCGCACTAGCGAAAGTCTTTCCACTTCAAAAGGCTTGCCTATTCAGTACTGGTGCAGGATGGGTATGTTGTGGTGCAACCTACTTATGTGTGGGCCAATGCGGGTCACTACCCTCTGTCTGTACCAATTGATGGGGGTGACGTAGCAACCCTAGCTGAGGCTCTCGTTCAAAGGATCCAATGGCCAAAGTACAGGATCCTTATACCGCCCATGACGAGACATCCCAACCCTGAAGCCGCAATAGGTAGCAGAGGTACAACATCAGATGGAGGTACTGCAGCTCAGTGTCAGCAAGAGAAGGCTCATCAAGAGAAGCAGCAGTGGCAGATCAGCAAAACTACACAGCAGGAGCGTCGACAACAGCCGGAGGAGGAGCCCAGGCAAACTCCATCTAAGCAGCTGCTGCAACTTGAGGATAATCAACAAATGAAACAACAGTCTTTCTAGCAGCAGGAGCGTCGACAACAGTAGGAGGAGCCCAGGCAAACTACACCTAAGCAGCAGCTGCAACATGAGCATAAGCAACAGATGAAACAGCAGCCTCTCCAGCAGGAGGAGGAGCGCAGGCAATCTCCCCCTAAGCAGCAGATGCAACAAGTACAACAGCCTATACAATAGGAGGATCCTAGGCAATCTACTGCAGTAGGGAACCAGGACAGGAAACCTCTCTCTAAAGATGAGATTCATAACTGTATTATTGGGACAGAACAGGAATGACCAAAATACAAGCCTGGTCTACCTATGTTGTCAGAAGCAAATGTAAGGGCTGCTGGACCAAATTGTGCCAAGTTGCATGCTTATGTTATGGAACACAGTAAGGATAAACTTGCCTTTCCAGCAAAGGTGGATCAAGACTACTTTAAAGATGGTTGTGGTGTTTTCATATTAAACATTGAATTCAGTAGCATGTATAACCTTATAACCCTGGCTTCTCTGGATGCTACCTTCATGAGGTTGTGGACATTGTAAGTCCGTTAAAACCTCAAAAAGGTATTTCTATAATTTTGACCACAAAGTTCATGCATGCTAACAATTTGATTTTTTGTAGGAAAATGATGGAAAAGGCAGCAAAGATGCAGATCAGTGTTGGTTTTTAGATCCAGATTTGTTTACTTCAATAAATATTTCTCAGCGTTCTCACCAAGTTGGCAAAGCAATCTCAAATGCAATGAACAACGACTACGTGGTGGGTGCCTACTTCACTAGCCACTGGGTAACAATGATCATCCGTATGAAGTTCAAAGAGGTTTGGTATCTAGATTCTGCTAAAGAACATCCCCAGCTAAAGTTCCCACACCTCCAACCTGTTTTGAACTGGTTAGTTTTTTGTAGGTTTTGTTCACAAAAAATCAATCTCTTAGTTTTTCTAATTGGTTAGTTTTTTTTAGGTTTTGTTCACAAACATGAAACTCATTCAGTCTTCTTTAGTCAGTTGTTGTTGCCTGAGAAACCTACTTGGCTTGCTTGGTTGGGGTCAGATACTGCCTGGTTCAGGCATCTTTCTCATGACTCCATCCAAACAAGCCTTGATGAGAGTAACTTGAAACTTGATGTGATCATATCCTAGTAGCTTGTCTATAAATGTGATCTTGGTTGTCTATAAATGTGATCTAGCTTTGCCTATATTTGTGATGTGAGAATGTGTTTGTGATGTCTCCTTGTTGTGGTGGCTGCCATATCCTGGCTGGTTCCAAGATGCAACCCCTGATGGCGGCCGAATCCTGGCTGGTTTCAGGTGTCGCCGGCAAGCGGGCAGGTTACTGTAGGGTGGCCTATGTATCTGTAATGGGCGTTAACTAAAGCTCGTTACAAACACTGATCAGTGAATAACGAGCTTCATTCGGGAATCCCGTTACAAACATGTCCACAATGTAACGGGAAGTGTAAAAGCTCGTTACCAGTCTTGACCGGTGGGCCCAGAACCTAGCCCGTTCATCGAGATATAGGAGACAAAGGTTGAAAGCAAGCGTCTCCCTTAATAGAGAGAAAGCATACGCGCGTAGAAACATATGTGTCTCACTTCGTCAAGACAGAGGAGACGCAGGTCCATAGAATGCGTCTCGGATATTAATTTCACAGTAACGGGCTCTGCTTCATGCACGTTACCAAACTTCCCTGTTGGCCCAGAGAAACAGCCATTTCACGTGACCGGTGACTAGTTGTGGTAACGGTCGTTGTTTGATGCCCTTTACGAATCCTATATGTGCTAAGACGCGCGTGAAATAGACGCGTCTTAGTTCGTCAAGATAGTGGAGATGCAGGTGCACAGCAGGCGTCTTCGATATTAAGCTACTGTAATGGGCTTTGCTTTGGTACCTGTTACCAAAGTTCCCTGTGGGCCTGGAGAAACAGCCATTTCACGTGACCGGTGACTAGTTGTGGTAACAGTCATTGTTTGATGCCTGTTACGAACCCTCTATGTGCTGAGACGTGCGTGAAATAGACGTGTCTCAGTTCGTCAAGATAGTGGATACACAGGTGCACAGTAGGCGTCTCTGATATTGAGCTACTGTAACGGGCTATGCTTTAGTGCCCGTTACGAAAGTTCCCTGTGGTCCCAGAGAAACAGCCATTTCACATGACCGGTGGCTAGTTGTGGTAATGGTCGTTGTTCAATGCCCGTTACGAATATGTCTTATCAGTAACGGGCATCTACCCGTTACCTTTCTTGGCTTATTTGTAACACTTGATCGGTAACGGACGCATTGCCCGCTACCGAAGGCAATCTATGCCCGTTATAAAAGCGAGTTTTTCACGTAGTGATCCTATGTTTGTTAATTTCATATATCATGCATATGAACTCCGATGTAGGCAAATAATATATTCATTTTGATCATCTCGATGAGCCCGTTGAAAGGGTGCAATCTAAATTGGCATTTGAGGTTATTTATGATGACATTCTATATAAGCCATTACATGAGTTGCTCTCAACTGTACCATTTAGCACGTATTTCGGTGTTCCCTGCAACAAAAGCTAGAAACACCGACACTTGTGGAAATTGTCAGTATAAAGACCTATCCTAGTGTTGATGCCCACTTTCCATTTATCTTATGCAGGAGTTGAAGGTGTAAAAGTGGTACTTAATAACCATCAACAACTACCTACAACTAATTTTGTGCAGTGTTTGGAGGTAGAGATAGTTTGGGAGCGAAGAGGATGAACGAATAGGTTGTTGGAGGTGCCATGGCCAGGTCGCTGGAAGAACTTCAATGTGAACACGATGGCTAGCATGCAGAAGACACAACCTTGGTGGGCACCTCCTTCCACGCATCGAGCATCGGCCTTGGTGGCCACCTGCTTCCACGTAGTAGACAACGGTCTTAGTGGCCAACTGCCCATCTCCTTCAATTCCAGCATGCGACGAGTGCTGGGCTGCAGACTTGCTTTTGGCCACATCCTTCAACTCCAGCACCCGACGGACGTTGATCTGCAGGTTTGCTCGGGGTTGTGAGAAGGGATCTTGGAGCGTTAGTGGCGGCCTATGGCCATGGACGGTAGCACTCCGACGGGTGGGGTGGAAGCCGAGGGTGTGGCATGCAGGAGGTGTGGGGAGGCCGAATGGAGTGAGCGTGCGGGATATCGAGTCGAGAGGCTAGACAGCTTTGACGAGTGAACTTGGTGGGATTGCGAGCGGGTTAGCTGCTAACGGCTGTTAAGTATCACGTTTAGCTGTCAATATTCTCACATATATAAATGGAGGTATATGCATTTATTACATGCATTTTATTAAGAATAATGTATTTCCACTTGTACTTTGAGATTATTTGAATATAGTTGCAATGAGCATGAAAAGATATGGAAACTCAACTTCTATGAAGTCATCCACGCCACCTTAGCTGAGGAGATGGCTGCCACATAGATCTTATTTGGAAATCACGTCACTGATGCAAGTGAAGCACTCGTCAACGATTTAGAGTGACACATGGACATCACATTATCCATGGGTCCACTAGGGACACAAAACGCCAAGGAATCTTACCATGCACGGAGGACGGATCATGGGAGCCACCTGACAGCCACCTGGAGAAAACACACCAGAGGCAGTGCCCCCCCCAAGATCGGCCTATCCTAGGATTGGCCGAACCAACCTCTAGTCTGTTCATCATAGCCTTCCACGTGTTGGTCCCCCATTGGTCCATTGCTGCATCTTGATGTGTTTTGGCGACATTTGGTTCCTAAGGACGTCATGGCCCTTGCCTATAAATAGAAGGTGAGGGGCTCCATTTCTCACACCCACACTTCACTCTCCTCTCTCACTTTTAGTTTGCAAGGCTAGGAGGTAGGCTATAGTAGCTCTTATTTAGGTTCCAAGTGTACTTTAGAATCTAAGTATGAGTTCTCTTGTATCTTTATTTCTTTGTATGATTTTTATCTACTTCATTTATTCAGCTACTTCATATAAAGTTATGGTAGCTCAAGTGATTGATATGTTCTAGAGTTCTTCGTTCGTTCATGAATTAGAGGCCCGTGTTCGTCATGAACACTACCATTCGATCCAGTTGAAGGATGATTTACTCATACCTTTTTTGTTTGTTCATAAGTTAAAGGCCCGTGTTCTTCACAAACATGACCCTTTGATCTTGTTGATTAGCCATAAGAGAGTTTGTATCCATTTGCATGATCAGCCCTGTTTGATCTAGTTAGATTGCATTGTTGTGTTGCATGAGGTTTGTGTATAAGTTGACTAGTGTTCTAGTGGCTTCACCCTGGGTCACAATAGCCCAGGCCTTGTGGAGTTCAATAGCAATGTAGGCATGGTGCCTGGGTTGTGTAGCTGTGTTAGTTATCAGCTTGCCCCCCGTAACGATTGAGGTAGGATGTGGTAGTGACAGCCATTGGACCCTTTGTAACTCTCTGCGCTGGGGACTTACTATAGGAGGCTAAAGGGTATATTTCTGCTTGTATGCTTGGCATCATGGTGCTATCTCCCCATTTGTACTTGGGTGCTGAACGTTCAATCATGCAATACTTTTTGCATCTCTCTTTATCATCTAACTTCTATATGTTTAGTACCTTAGAACCTAGAGCTAGTTCCATACAGCCCCCCTACACCGTAGTGTTCTTTAGTAGGAAATGAATCAATGTGTGTGTCACACTGTCCAATCTTATATTTATCTTGCCATTGTATCTGAGTTGTTTGCTGGGGGTCCGAAAATCATATGGAGTTCCCGAACACAAGAGTCGCGAACAAAAGCATGCAAATCACGAAGAAAGAGGAGACAAAGAATCTCCAAAAGCCTGTCCTTGCCTCAAAAATTGTGAATCCCTTTACATGTGCCCTCACGCCCCCTTTTATAGGGATACGAAGGGAGTTTACATTCTGAGATTGCCCTCGAATCTAAAGAATAATCGTAATGTGAACATGTACATGAATGTCTTCCCGAAATAAGCAACAAAACTGCGAACCAAAGCCAAGTTCGGCAATAAATTCGTGAAATAATCAAAAGGTTAGCAACTTGCGCAGAATTCAACAAAACATCTTTCATGAACACCCTCTTGCTACGAATTTAGAATTTCCCATCATAACCATACTCACAAACATTTGCATGAATTCAGTAACTCCGACTGTTTCGAGGGTGAAAGGTTTGTGCCCAATTCCCCGACACTAGCCCCCCCCCCGGGAAGCAGATTGACTCTGATGATCTGATTCCACGAAAACTCCTGAAATAGAAAAAAAGAAGTCACCCTCGGAACGTCGGAGTAGACACGTGTCTCCCTGAAAACTCGCAATGGTCGCATCGAGGCGGTTCCTCGGGGCTACCCCCTTCCTTCCTATAAAATAGATGGGAGTGTCGTAAGTATTTTTTACCGTTCTGTCAGTTTCTTCGAAAGTTTCACAACATTTTTGTTGTAGAACTTCGTTCATGAGAACATCCGAAGTTCGGAGGTTTCTCTTGATTTTTAAGGTATTGTTCTCTCTTCTTAAGTTTTTATCTTTATTCATGCGATTTCGTACATTTTGTTGTTTCACAGTTTGTCTTACACTTTTTGTTGTCATTATTCTTATGTAGGTGGCTCATACAAAGAGTACTGCTAGGCCAATGACTTCAGAAGAGCAAGCTACTACTGGACTTTCTCCGATCAGAGAAGAAATTCCCGAATCTTGCAGTCGTGAAGAGGAAGAATTTAGAGCCGAAGCCATGTCTGGTGGCGAAGAGGATCTTGCAGATGTGGATGTTGGTCCAAAGGAACTTGTTGAGGCGAGAAGTTCAAAATCATATCCTGCAGCTTTCGTGTTTGGTAAATCGAAGGTTACTGCAGATTTCATTAAAGATTGTGAGACGACTGGATTTTTTCCTGTTGGTGATGTGCGCGCCCCTCTTGATGAGCAAGTCCCAACTCCCGAAGCTTACAAAGTTGTTGTATTTCAGGATTTCTTCATGTGCGGGCTTAGGTTCCCCTGTGATCCTGTTATGCCTGCAATTCTGGACAGATTTTCTATGAAGATTCACCCGTTATCGCCGAATTCATTCTTGGAACTCTCGAAGTTTTTTTGGATCATGAAGACCTTCAGATGCACTTTCGGCACTAACATATTCGCCCACTTGTTTGAACTTGTTATCAAAAAAGACATTCTCAAGCTCGACGATGGTCAGTACTACGAGGCGCACTACTCATGCTGCACCTTCAACACGCGTAGGCAAAATTCACAAAAAGGCTGACTCGAATTCAGCTTGCTCCCTGCTGCATAACTAACTTCCCCGAACACTGGAGCTCACATTGGTTTTATGTGAAAGTCGACATGTCGAAGATCCCTGGCTATACTGGGCCTGCTTATCCTCTGTACTCGCCTATTGAGGTTGTGACTACTACCTACACCGCTTCATACAACCATCGAGTGATTGGTTTCAAGAGTTGCGAAAATGCTTTCTTTCTGGCAAGCACGATTCTTGGTGGTCGTGACGTTATTGAAGAATTTGTCACCGTGGGAGTTTGGCCGACTTCTCATGGCTGGGCTCCTACTGAGATTATTAATTTCAACGTGAACTGGGCAACACATCAAGTGCCCTTTCCCTGATTTGGTCTTCATCTAAATGAGGGTCAGACTTTTGAGGAATTCTTTGAGGATGTGGAGAATAAGGTGGATTCTATGATTGGCGAATCCACTATGAATGAATACAAGGCCTACAAGAATCTGGTGAAACATAAGAAGAGAATTATTCATGTGTTTTCAGAACTTGGCGTGGAAACTTCCTTCCGCTCTCGCCCTCCAGGCGTTGATAAGAAGGCTCCGGCTGTCGTTGTAGCTAGTTGTTTGGCTGCGCCTCCCAAAGCTTCCCGAAGAAGGTCCTCGAAAAAGGGAAAAGCAGTACTGATGACACTTCTTCTTCTGATGTTCGTCCTGAAAATACTAAGTTCTAAAATCTAGCAAGCGAAAGCGCAAGACATCTGAAGGTGTTTCAGATGCTGAAATTCAGGCAGCCTCAAGCCTTGCTCAGCTAGGTTAGAAGAAAATCAAGACAGTTGTTAAGAAGATTGTTGCTGCTGAAGTTCGGCATGTTCCTTCTGCCTTTGACGATGACATGATTGGCGAACCTCGTCCCAAAGGTTTCTCTTCTTGCTTGTGGTGTGACTTAAGATTCAATGTTCACCGTAGTTACTCTCCAGGTTCCGAAAATGAACTTGTCGATGTTGAATCCTTTTCAGATGGTGTCACCGGGGCTAAGAAAACTACCACTGATTCGGTTGTTATTGCTGATGCTGGGGGTGCTGCTCCTCATCCTTATTCTCCTCAAGACGAAGCTTCTCCCAAGTTTACTGGGGATATGGAGGGGACTATTCAGAGAGAAGAAAATCCTGTTGAAAATCTTCCTATGGTCGAAACGCATGAAGAACTTCCCGAGGGCTAGGATTCTTCTCTCTCGGTCGAAATGCATGAAGAACTTCAACGAAGGTTTCAGTACATCCTACAGGGAAGAGCTGCTAAGTGTTAGCCGTGAAATGGCTGTTGTTGGAGGTGGTGCATCTAAGCTTTTGCTGTTGTAGAATTCATCTAAATTTGTGGATGAAACAGGAGAAGAAGCTCCAACACAGACACTCCAATTGCCCAGCAAGACCATCCGCGATTCAGAGAAGCAGCCTTCTTCTTCGAAGAAAACTTCCACGATTTCTGAACGTGCTGCCCGAGCTCCTCTTGAAACTCTTAACAAAAAAGGTTTGTGCACTATTCTTCTCACTTGGCTCCTGTCTTAACCTTTCTTGTTACTTTTATATTTTTCTTACTTCTTTAGTATGATTTACTGTTGTGAACTTTTCAGACTTTGAAGAAGCCTTACGTAAACTTCCGTCATCTGATCTTGATGGTTATCGCAAGACCTATGCTTTGAAAACTTTGATCCTCGGGAGGGTTACTATTGAGCGCTTACAACAGAAAGAGGAAGCCATCAAGAAGATGTCTAGTGCATTGAAAAAGTTAAAGCGCGAGTTCAACTTGGCTCAAGTTGCAAGTATAGATTTGGAGAAAAAAGTTGTCGATCTTGCTGATGCCCTGAAGAAATGCTAGGATGAGAAAAAGGTCGTCGAAGATGAGAAGAAGGTTGCTGAAGATGCCCTTGAGAGTTCGAAGAAAGACATTGAGAAGCTACAGAAAACTCATGAAGAGGACTTAAAGTTAATTGAAAATCTTTGCAAGGATTGTGACAAGTCTTCTAAAGCAGCTGATGATCTTCGTGTCAACAATGCTGATCTTGTGAAGACTCTTAGCAGTAAAGAGCAAAGAATTCGAGATCTTGAGAAGGCTTGAGCTGAGCGTGATGAAACCTCTGTACAAGAGATTGACAAAATCATGACAAAATTGAAGCTCTTGTTTGAGGAATACATAAAGGCTCTGAGGGACTTTGGCGTTCGCCCTGCCCCCTTGCCCGTTAGTGAAGAGATCTCTGATTTCATGGACTAGATCAATACTAAATTCAAGGCACTTACTGGGGTTATATCAGGTGCAAGTGACTTTGCCGTTGCTTTCTCAGTGGAGAGCATTTTGAAACATCTCCAGAACTTTGACTATGCCGACCTTGCGAAGTTTCGTGAGAAACTGACGCACTTTCCTGATGCCTCAAGCACTTCAATCATCCGTGCCAACGAAGAAGTCTTGGCTATCAAGATCAAGTTCATGAAGTAATTCTGGTTTGCAAGTGGGAAAGAGGTTGCGAAAAAGATCGCTCACGTCAAATTGGACCAGGTTAGTTTCTGGAAGACGTCGTTGGTTTTTTTGGAATTTCATGAATTTTTCTTGATTTGGTTTTCTTAAGTCTTTTGTTTCCTTTGGTTTCATTAGATGATTCAAGAAGAAATGCATTGTAAGGGCGTTGAAGTTCCAGAGCCTTCTTCTGAAGCTGAGGAGAATGATGATGCTGACAATGAAAAGGGAGATTCTAGTAAAGAAGGCGGTGATGGCAGCAGTAGCAGTAATGGTGGTGACGATGTTGGGGCTGAAGGTAGTTCTGAACGCGATGATGCTTCCCCGAAGGTTGACATCACCGACTGAAATGCTCGAACACTTGTTTCTGATGCTATTGTAAAAAACATGTAAATTTGTGGGTTGCGACCCCTTCTCTGAACAATTGCTTTGTAAATCTTAAGCTGCGCAGGTCCTGCAGGATAGGCATGCGCAGGATGTGACACCCTTACAAATTCATTGCGGAAATCAAGTGGTTTGTGGTGAAGCTTGGCGGTTGTTTAAAGAAACTCATCCTGAGCGTGATTTTTCCGATTTTTGGCTTGAAGGTTGTCTAGATTTTTCGATACGTAGTTTTGAGCTGTCCTGGTTCTTTTTTCAATGTGACGGCTGCGTTGTTGCTGCTGAAGCTTCGAGGCCTCGAACTTTTGTGAAGACAGAGCCCCCTAGCTAGGCCATATTATGATTTATCTTATGCTAGTGATACTGTTGAAAACAATGGTCGCGACCCAGGCCATATTGTCGAACTTTCGTATTGAATTATGGGTCCTTGATGCTATGTAATGAATTTTCTACGAAATTTTGTATGTAACTAAAGAAACAAAGACGTTTTTCTCGAGAAAAAACGTCACCCTCACCACCCTGCCATTTTGCATGCAAAATATCGCGAGAGTCTGAGAATCGAAAGCTCTCCTCTAGTGTTTTTGTTTCACGAACTTTCTGTAAGTTGTTTTGCGAATTTTGAAATCACAAGACTTCTAGTGTAAGTCGACAAAATTTATTTCATGAATTTTGTGGACTTTTCTAGCTTGGCACACTTGCCATGGTTGATATCGCTGAGGACCATGTGTGGTTCGAGGACCGGTGGATGGTCGCTTCCTTGTGTGATGAGTGATTGACAATGTTGTGTGGACTGATTCTTGGCTAAGTATTGCAGGTGCAGGTTGCGGCTTGACTCGTGTTGGTGCAGGTGAAGAACAAGCGCGAAAGGTCGTCGCCCGTGAGGCCTCCAGGTGTGGAGAAGACAAGTAGGCTTCGTTCGAGGGACCCGGTGGCCAGCGGGGTCAAGTGCGGACCGCATGGTGGCATGAACGAGAAGATGAAGTCGTGGACGGTTTCTTGGTTGAGCCTCAAAACCAAGGTCGAGCCGGGACTACGTGGGAGCCAAGTCATGAGTGAGATTGGCGGAGGCTACACCGAGTTCGCGGGGTTTCCGGTGGTTCACCGTGAAAACCACCGGGTTCCTTGGTTGATCCACAAAGCCAAGACCGAGAACCGAAGACGGAGGTGCGGCGGCACGGGCCGGTCCGACCGGTGGGTCCGACCGGTCCGACCGGGTGGGGACCGGTCCGACCGGGTGAGGAGCACCGGTCGGCCGTGTGCGACGACGCGGTCGGAATCTTCGAAGCGGAGGACACGCGTCGGGATCGCATGGCTTGCGTCGAGGCTACGCAGGGTGCGTTCGCCGGGCATCCGTCCGATGGTGAAGACATCAAGAATTCCAAATCCGCCCTTGAGGGGCTTGTATCCCTAGTTAGTAGAGAGGGGCATTTTAGACATTCGGTTGCCGCCTATATAACCCAAGAGGTGAGAGGTTGGCAGCCAACTCTTGGAACCCTAGCTCATTAGTTTTCCTATTTTCTACCTATTTTCTCTAGGTTTTCCTTAGGACTAGCAAGAGAGCTTCACGGAGAGATCTTGTAGAGAGGGATGGATGATCGGGCGGCTTGCTAGACCTTGTACGAATCCTTGTTTCATGTATAGATGATTCGGCGTAATTCCTCAAGGTTTGGATGTGTTTTCCCCGGTTTTTTTTGGTGGTGATTTTCGGAGCTCTCTTCCGGTGATTTCTTTGGAGTGTTTTTGGGGCTTTTCTCTTGGTGATTCGGTGGGGGAAATTTGTGGGAACCCTTCGTGGTTCTTTGGGCTGTGTTCCCCCTCCCAAATCCGTGAGAAAAGTTGCTCGAATTTGGGGTTTCTTGAGTTCTTGGGTTGGAAGTGCTTTCGGCGGGATTTCTTCGATTCCTCCTTTTTGGACGAGATTTGGTGGGATTAAACTTGGCTATGGACTCCTCATGAGGTGCTTCTGATATCCCCAAAGTCTTGTTCAAGTCCGTGGAGCGATTCGGGAGATCGAGATTTGGATTTGGGGGAGTTGACCCGCGGGTGCTGTTCTTCCCGAGTCGCCCGAGCTACACCGGCTCGACCGTGCTCTTGACCGGTCCGACCGGTGCAAGCCCTTGTGGGTTTTCGCTCGGGTGAGTGTCTTGGTGTGTTCTTTGTTGTCTCGTGGTGCTGCTTGTTTCGAATTTGGGTCCGTTTGGTGGTCGGTTGGCCTTGTTTGGTGTCTTGGGGGCTTTCGGCCGTCATCGGTCCGACCGGTGTGTCTCACCGGTCCGACCGGTGTAGAGCCACTTAGTGGAAGTTGCTCGGTTTCACCGGCCAGGGGACCGGTCCGACCGGTGGTGTTCACCGGTCCGACCGGTGTGGGTCTGTAGACTCGAGGTTTGGTTTTTCCGCCGCGTTTCTCGGGTCGGAAGGTTGCGTGTTGGTTCCTAGGTCCAGTGGCACTCCAGTGGCTACGTGGGCTTGACCAACCTTGGTAGTGAGTCGGAGACGTGTGTTGGAAGCCGCGTTCGTCTTGTTGGAGTTTTCATCTCCTTCGAGAAGAATTTTTATCGGCTCCCATTCACTCCCCCCCTCTCTGGTTCGCCGTATCGGTCCTTCAATCGCAACCTTCAGTTGCTTCAACCATCCCATCTTACGAATATTAGCTTTCGGGAGGACTCGAGCCCCTTGGCCTCTTGAGGGAAAGATTTTCTGATGGTATTGGAATGAATCATCGTAAATGTGATTCATGACATTTACTTCACACCTTTTCAAGCATAAAATTTCTAACAAAAACATATATAGTTCGTTAGTCAATGTTCTCAATTATTTTCGAACTTTTGGTAGGACATCCCTTCATGATGGGATCTAGGCTACAACTTGTTGTTGTCTTAAGCCATTCGATGGGAATCCCTTTGACGATGGGATTTGGGCCACAAGTTGTCTCAGGCCTTTCGGTGGGAATCCCTTTGACGGTGGGATTTAGGCCACAACTTGTTGTTGTCTCAGAATTCGTTGGGAATCCCTTTGACGGTGGGATTTAGGCTTTCACGGAGCCTTCGGCTATCAAGGAGCCCCTTCACAAGCTTTAGAGGACCCTGTGTGGTTCGAGGACCAGTGTATGGTCGCTTCCTGGTGTGATGAGTGATTGACAACATTGTGTGGACTAATTCTTAGCTAAGTATTGCAGGTGTAGGTTGCGGCTTTACTAGCGTTGGTGCACGTGAAGAACAAGTGCGAAAGGTCATTGCCGGTGAGGCCTCCAAGTGTGGAGAAGACAAGTAGGCTTTGTTCGAGGGACCCGGTGGCCAGCGGAGTCAAGTGCGGGCCGCATGGTGGCAAGAACGGCAAGATGAAGTCATGGACGGTTTCTTGGTTGAGCCTCAAAACCAAGGTTGAGCCGGGACTACGTGGGAGCCGAGTCATGAGTGGCGATTGGCAGAAGCTACACCGAGTTCGCGGGGTTTCCGGTGTGTGAGATGGTGAGATCTAGACAGCCCATGGGGGTGTTAATCCCTGTGGTTTATTTGTTCGGCGGGGAGGAGTCTAAGGCTAAGAACTCAAAGGTCGCACACGAGTACGCGGAACACAGAGAACACGGCGAGTTTATACTGGTTCAGGCCTCCAGAGAGTAATACCCTACGTCCAGTTGTCGGTGTAGATTGCTTGAGGATTGCGTGAGGTTACAAACGGTCGCCTCATCCGCCTTATATTGGCCAGCTTATGAGGTCGGTTCCTCGACTCCTGGTCGGTTACGACCAGGAGACCTATGTCTACGTTACACATCTTGCCATATCCTGTCGATCTGCTTCAAGCGAAATCCACCGAGGTCTTTGTCTTGTACGCCAAGTCTCGAGGTCGTGATGGACCTGGTCGTCTGGGTAATCTTCTGGAAGGTCTTTAGGAGGTCGTGTGCGCCGCCAACTTGGTCGGTTAGGCCCACAGACAGGTTGGCAGGTCTTCTAGTAGGCCGGACCCACTTGTCGGGGACGACTGTGAAGCCTGGTCGATGGGGACCCAGGGGTACCCATGTCTCACAAGCCCCCGAGCGAG
This sequence comes from Cenchrus americanus, assembly GCA_947561735.1. Classification (NCBI taxonomy): domain Eukaryota; kingdom Viridiplantae; phylum Streptophyta; class Magnoliopsida; order Poales; family Poaceae; genus Cenchrus; species Cenchrus americanus. The sequence continues at coordinate 200,847,858 of OX387242.1, forward strand.
GTGTAGGCACAACGACCTTAGAAAGGTCATGACAAAGTCGAAGAGCTATCGACAGGTCGAATATCTTGCACGTCAGTTCAAAAGAAAAAAGAACAAGCCGACTTGGCAGCCGACCAGTTTGTAGTCTTGCCGAACGAAGAGAGGTCGAGTGACGACCTATAGGAAGTAGGCTTCCAATAGATCGAAACGTCGATTAACAAATTCAGAGGGCATCGAAGATGCACTCATGAGTAGTATCCAATCATCATGGAGGGATGGATGGCCGGTATGATGGTCCAAAAAAGAAGAAGAGAAGAAAAAGTAGGTCGAGTAACGATGTAATGAGAAACGGGTTTCCCAACATGTCGGTACGACGAGGAAAACAAAGAGGGCGTCAAAGACGCACTCGTAGAGTAGTCCTCGAGCATTGAAGCAGATAGCATGGCTGGTTTGATGCTCCAAAAAAGAGAAGAAAAACGAAGTCATGGTCTTGATCGAACGAAGTCCAGGGACACCCAAATCTCCTAACATGGCTGCACAGGATCTGGCAGGGCTGACCTCAAGGAGGCCTTGTAGGCGTGCCGACCTCAAAGAGGCCTTAAACAACAATGTCCAATATCCGAGGATACCCATCAAGGTCTTGAATGGTGCGTCAAATGAAGAAATCACCGATGATGTTGTGGATGTAGTTGCAATGTTGGTAGTCGGTCGATGATGAAGCTAGCGAAATAACATCGAACTTGATCGTATGGAGTGTAGAGACACCCAGATATCCTGCATGGCTGCAAGAAGTCTGGCAGAGCCACTCGAGGGATGCCGACCTAAGGAAGGTCTCAAAACATAAGCGCCCAAGCACTCAGAAGCACTTGGCAGGGCCATCAGGCGCGCACCCCACAGAGAGGCCTTCATTCCTGTCGTGAAATCTTTGGTGCCCAAGGTAGGCTGGCAGGGCTTACAAAAAGCACACCAACCTCAGGAGGTCATTCATTCGTGGCGCCCAACTAGGTTGGTAGATCTGTAAACATACCGCGGCATTGCAAGACCTAGGTATTTAAGGCACGCCGACCTCGAGGAGGTCTTTTTGGTGTTTGGATGACCAACATAGCTGTTGGCCACCCAGCGGAGCCGTGATACTAAAGTATTGTCGACCTTAGCAACAATAGGCACACCGACCACGGAGGCTTGACAAAATTTGTAGATCTCCTTAATGCATCTGATCTCCATGGTATTGTTGATTTCTAGGCACCCAGAAAGATCTGGTAGAGCAGCGAGGCACGCCTACCTCGGAAGGTCTTCAATCGAACCTACGACCATTCTGCTTAAGAAACAGAAATATATGCTGATTGGAACGGGTCCATTTACATGCAGAGCCATAGCGGGTGCACAAGGACGCAGAGCCTAGCGGGTGCAAATAATAGACATCAGGTCGTAGAAGAAGGTCGTGAAGTTGTCATCGGAGGGGGGCTAAGTTAGGCGTGGAGCCCTCTGACGCAAGGTCAGGTTTTGTCTTGTAGTGTAGACTGCGGGATCACAGGTCAACAGTGGTCGGAGATATTCTTTCCACTCAGAAAACAACAAGCTGCTCACTGATCGAGGGGGTTACTGTAGCCATGTGACCTCTACGGCAGGGCTCAGGCATCATTGATGCACAAACGACAAAGACGTCGTGAGTCAGTAAAGGTAATGTCATAGCATTTAATGATGCACAGTCTTACAGGCCTCATTATCACGTGGTGACAGAGTCATTACCTCGCCAGCTGCCCGGGGCACGGCGTTGGCTATAAATAGCGCCTTTGAGACTGAAGGAGGCAAGCACCAAGCATTGTTGAGGTATGAAGCCGTAGGGTAGTTGTGAGGCCATGCCATGGGCATGCGATCGTCCACCAGAATGTAGAGTTGTGTTCTTGTAGATACTTGAAGCTAGGAGAATTATCGCGAAGTGCGGGCAACATCTCCATCCTCTGAGCCCAGCCTCTGCGTGGTACCAGGCAGAGTTTGGAGGTGCTGCTAGTCAAGCTAGAGCTATATCAGGACTTCTCTGGTGAGCACCGGGAGCTCACCGGGGCTTGGTGTTCAACACCGAAGAGCAAGCTCGTGTCTCCATTCCAATAGTTGGAGCCGAGCGTGCCTTATATTACGTGTTGTGCTGAAGTAGGTCCCTGCAAGGCCGCCGTCAAAGTCCTGATGCTAGGAGAAGTCTCGCGACCTGCCCTGCTTTGGGGAAGTAGATCGTGGTGACCGCTCTGAGTAGCTCAGGCCTTGTAGTATGTTATCCTGTGTGCCAGGTTCTGGATCCAGTGAGGTCGCAGGCGACTTGTGTACCTTCGGATTCTGGATCCAATAAGGTCGTAGGTAGTAGGTACCCTGGGGGTAATCCATGTAATGTTCGCTCTCTTCTGTCATGTACCTGGTCAATTTGGCAAAATGATTCGCCAAAGACCTGATTTTATATGATGGGGGCGCTTGTAAACTGTGTTTGCCATCAGGATGACCTGATGTTGCCTTTATGTTTAGCTTACGACCTAAACCTAGATTTAGGTCCTAACACATGGTCTGTTAGCGAAAAATCCGCCTCAATCTTCTCGCGAACTTCTCGAGATAGAGCCGTTGAGGCGTGTTGTACGGAGCAAGGAGCCGTAACGGATAGATTCGATAGACCCCTCTATAAATAGAGTGAGCCAGGGAGGGGGTGATCCTAGTCCCTTCGTCTTCTTCCTCTTCCTCCCATCGCCTTCTTCCTCTTTTGCGCTACAGCGATCTTGTGATCGCCATGCTCCCGCGCCCGCTAGCTCCGGCTAGGCTCGTGCTAGCGCCGCTGCTTCACGTCGTGCGCCTCCGGCATATGAGCGTTAAGTCTCTGTGCCACATTAGATCCACCGCAAACCCTAACCTTGAGATGGTGGCGGAGACAACTAGCATGCCGGATCCCCAGGCGGATGACCAAGGACCGGGGGCTGCTCCGACCGAAGACGGAGGTGGAGTGGAGGGCAGCCGTCGGGGAAGATTTCCCGAGCGAGGACGTCAAGGAGTAGGTCATCTTTGCTTCCTTCTTCGAGCACAGCTTCAACCTCCTGGCGGGAGACTTCTTCCGCGGCCTGCTGTACTACTACAGGTTGGAGCTGGTACACCTCGTTCCAAACTCCATCACTGTAGTGTCAACTTTCATCCATTTTTGTGAGGCGTATCTGGGGATACCGCCTCACTTCACATTGTGGAGGTATTCTTTTTTGCGTCAAAAGCACTGGCAAAAGTTCGAGGCCAGTGGGGGCTGTGATGTTCAATTTGAGATCAGGCCTCAAGGCAGAATGGATAGACACCGACCTTCCCGACAACACCGCCGGGTGGAGATCGGAGTGGTTCTATATTGCAGACCAAATTCTAGGTCTTCCGCTGCGAACTGGCCATAAACCAGTGAAAATTAGCGAGTGGGATCTGGGACTCTCCACCCGCGACCTCGAGGACCTAAAGGGGGTCCTAGAGCTAGTCAGCAACATGAAGAACCGAGGAGTGACAGGAGCAGTGGTGGCGAGGTCGTTCTGCCGGCGGATGATCCAGTTGATCAAGGATCGGGTCCACCCGGCGTATGAGTACTGTGGGCAGTCAGATCCCATACGCGAGGTGAGCCGCAAGGTCTCCAAGGAGGAGATGGCAGCTAGAGTTTCCCAGATGTATTCTGGGAAGGTGAAGGTGAAGAAGTGCCCGAGGGCACACTCGTTGAAGAGGCCGGCTGACCCGGTAAGATCCTGAGATCTGTCTTTAGGTCGTTGTACTTTGCTTTCTTGATTCACTTAGGTCGTATAACATTTATGTCATCTGTTTCATAGATTCGCAAGCTCCAGATGTGGTGCTCGGTGCCTCTCCCTGAGGGGGAGATACATCGGAGGAAGCTAAGGTCGGACAAGTACAAACCTCCAGCAGGTCGTCTGCTGGAGAATTATGAGTCTGACTCGTCGGTGGAGGCCGACGAAGACACTGGTGCAGAGGCTGGGGCAGATGCAGCCGCCGGCGTCGCAAAGTCTCGGCGCAGGACCAGGTCGACGGTAGCAAAGAAGTCTACTTCGGCCGTTGCCATGCAATCTCTGTGTTGATGGCCGCAGAGTAGAAGAAGAAGAGGAAGAGGAGGGCCGCATCCCCTCCGGCCGTTGCTACTCCAACGATTCCGACACCTCGCTCGTGGGAGGTCAAGTCGAAAGATGAGAAGGAGAAGGAGAAGGATGAGGTCGTCGAAGAGCTGCCGGTCCATGAAGACCAGGCAGCGAGGAGGCCGAAAAGTCCTGCTGCCAAGAGGCAGCGGGAGCTGGTGCAGAAGACGTCAGAGGAAGCTCTCCTACGTGGTTTGGAGGCGTAGCGCAGCACTGCGGCGGCGCAGGCGAAGATACCTGCGGCTATTAAGCCTCGGGTGTTTTGGCCGAAGACTCGGCTTCCGGCTATGCCGAGGTATTTTCTTTGGAGCTGATGCTATCTTTATACTTTTTATCTGAACTCAATCTTGAAGAAGTATTTTTGCCGTGCAGGCCGATGGCAAGACCACAAGGGGTGCCATTTGCCCCATCATCTCCCTCCCGCACGAGGTCACCTGAGCCATAGGTCGTGGGGGAGGCGCTTGCAGATGATGCGCGTACCGCTACCCCGACGCGAGGAATGGCGGAGGGATTCACGACTTCGCCACCCGTGACTAACACGAGGGAGGGTTCTTCCCTACACACCGCTGAGGGTGTTGAGACCTCAGCTGGGGAGGTCGGGGCGACGACCTCTCCAACAGTCGTAGATGTTGACCCTATCAGGGCTGTTCCTGGTGGGACTGAAGACGTGGCCAGGGACCCGCCTCAGATCGACCTGGCGCCGGGAGGTCCGGAAGCGTCCGACGCACAGGTACCTCTATCTTCAACTTCAAGCCCAAGGTTGCCACGTCGATCAATTAATTGGGATCCCACCCCTTGGCAGGAGGATTGGTTCGAAGACAATGGGAACATGCGGGCCTTGCAGACCAGCATCGTCACCATCAACCACGCACTCATTGTGAGTTGCCTGTGATGTATTATCAATGCTTGATTGTTTTGCTTTTGAAGCATTGTTGACTACCTTGTGATTTTGTAATAGTCGCTGGTAGAGAGGGCCAAGGGCCGGGTCGACCAGCTGCGACATGCCGAGGAGAAGGAATAGCGTATTACTGACCTTGAGCGAGAGCTCAAGGAGGTTCGTGAGGCGGCAGCCGCCGATAAGAAGAGGCTCGAGGACGAGCTTGCTGAGGAGAGGCGCAAGGCCGTGGAGGCCACTGCGCAGTTTAACACAGCGGCTACTGGTGAGTTTTAGTCTTTGTCCCTTTTTGAACAGAAGGTCATTAGCTGCCAGCTAACTGTTGTGCGCGCAGATTTCCGTAACCGCGAAGAGGAGCTGAAGAATGCTCTGGCGACCTCCAGGTGCAAGATCCGGGACCTGGAGGTCAGGGTCCGGGAGATCGAAGCTAGGGGCCTAGAACTCAAACAGGCGATGAAGGAAGCCACCGAGAGTGAGTACGCCATATCTCAAAAGCTGGCTTATGAGACTGCAGCTCGTCGGGGCCTTGAAGTCGAGTTCGAGGTTGTTTTGAAGTCATTGTAGAGTGACCAAATCACCATTGCAGGGTATGAGGTGGAGCTGAACGACCTCTAGGGTGCTGCCAATTATGCAATGTCTTGCATACCTATTACACAGGAAGGGGATCAGCAGCAGTCCATCGTCGATCGCCTGGTAGACACTCCTAACAGGCTGTTGTTTTATTGAGGGCAACCGGTATGGCGGTTGCGACCGATTCGTTGGTAACAGTCAAGTCCCACTATCCTAAGGTCGACATGACCGAGATCAAGGGCGGTGCTGACACCACGAAGGACCTTCAAGCCTTGGAGCTCGAAGTTGATGAAGCCGCCACCAAGGTGGTGAAGAGCATCAACTTTGAAGGCAATGGCGGAGCCGGTGGTGAAGGTGGCGATGGCGGCAACCAGTAGTAGCTAGGAGCTATACCTCCCCCTCCCCTCATAACTTGTACAAACATTTAAAGATATTTTGAAGAAATCTTTAACGAAGTACTTGCCTTTTGCCTGCGCGAGTTCTGGTTGGTCTTGTAGATGATGACGTTTTGTATTCTTGACTCGCCAATCACTACTGACGGAGAGGCTAGCTTGCCGACCTCAACAACTCAGCGTGGAGGCTTACGAGAGATCAGCGCGCGAGGGAGGAGCCCGGGGCTCAGGTCTGGCAACCTTTCTGACCAAGCATGCTCGTGGCGGCAGGAGGCTTCGTACTTATTCGCGATGATGTCCTTAGGTCGGCGACCTTTAGGTTGGCTTTTTAGCCAAGCCCCCGAGCATGTCGAGGGGAAGGAATAAGGAAGACTTAGAACCCCCAGGTCTTGCGACCCAGATGTTGGCTTTAGCCAAGCCCCCGAGCATGTCGAGGGGGGTTATAGTATGAGGAAGGAGGATGTAGTGCTCGACTCGTAGCAGAGGACTGCTTGAAATACTTTTTATTTAATCTTAAAAAGAGAAATACAAAAGGGGAAATACTTAGCTTGAAAAGAAACTAATCTACAGATAGAATTGTCGTAAATGCTCCACGTTCCATGGGTTGGGCACTCCTTGCCCGTCACCCCACTGAAGTCGATATGTTGATGGGCTAATTACTTCCGTGACGATGAAGGGCCCCTCCCAAGGGGTAGAGAGCTTGTGCATGCAGTCGGTCTTTTGGATGCGTCTAAGGACGAGGTCGCCAACGTTGAAGGAGGTTTTCCTAACATTGCGATCGTGGTAGAGACGTAGCTGCTGGTCATGACGAGCTTGTCTCATTACAGCGGCGAGTCTTTGTTCTTCAAGACTGTCGAGGTCGATGCTGCTCGGCCTCTCCTTCCTCGTAGAACTGAATCTGTGGAGCTCCGAAGGCGACGTCGGTAGGAAGTACGACTTTTGATCCGTAGACCAGAAAGAAGGGAGAAAAGCCTGTGGTAGAGCTGACTCGAGTCCTGAGTCCCCAGATTACGTGAGGCAGCTCAGCTAGCCATCTGGTGGCGTAGTTGGAGGCGTCGTCATAGATACGGTCCTTGAGAGCTTGGAGCACCATGCCGTTGGCTCTTTCGACCTAGCCGTTACACCGTGGGTGGGCGACCGAGGAATAATAGACGTCAATGAGGTTGTCTTGGCAGAAGTCCTAGAAGACCGAGCCAGTGAAAGCTTTGCCTAGGTCAGTAATGATCCTGTTAGGCACACCGAAGCGGTGTTTGATGTCTCCGTTGAATTTAACTGCCTCTTCCGATGTTACTTTTGCAACAAGTCGGACCTCAATCCACATAGTGAATTTGTCTACAGCGACCAGGATTTGTTTGTAGCCGCCTGGAGCGGTACGAAACGGTCCTACCGTGTCGAGGCCCCACATAGCGAAGGGCCAAGATGGAGGAATACACAGAGCCGGAGCTGGCAGGTGCTGCTGTTTGGCGAAGAACTGACATCCTTTGCACCTCTTGATGAGTTCTTTAGCGTCAGTTACGACCGTGGGCCAATAGAATCCAGATCAGTATGCTTTACCGACCAAGTTCGTGGATGCCGCGTGGCAGCCATACTGGCCACTGTGTATCTCAGCTAAGAGTTGTAGACCCTCCAATCGTAGGACGCACTTCATCAAGATGCCCGTGGAGGCAGCTTTCCTGTATAGGTCGGAACCAATCACGACATAGTTAGCACTTCGCCGCGTGATACGTTCTCGCTCCGCTTTGTCGTCGGGGACAAGCTGGTCGAGTATGAAGTCTATGAAGGGCTTGCGCCAATCGTCCTCTTTTTCAGTCATGAGCACATCGTGGGGAGGTGCTGAATTTTGGTCGTTTGAAGGTGGCTCTAGATTATTAGGATCTAGGAGCTTGATTGAAGGCTTGCGTAGGTCTTGGACGAATATGCCTGCTGGGACTACAGCTCGACGAGAGCCTAGTTTGGAAAGCACGTCGGCGGCGACCTTGTTGTTGCGTGGGACGTGCTGGAACTCGTCCCCTCGAAGTGGCCTTCAAGTTTACGAATCTCAGCGCAGTAAGCATCCATCGTGTCCTTGACGCAATCTCACTCTTTATTGACTTGCTCGATGATGACCTTGGAATCGCCGAAAGCTAGTAGTCGCTTGATGCCAAGGGACACTACTATTCGGAGCGCGTGGATCAGGGCTTCGTACTCTGCTCCATTGTTGGAGGCCTTGTAATGAATCTGCAGGACATATTTGAGTTGCTCTCCCTGGGGAGAGATGAGTAACACGCCTGCGCCTTCTCCTTCGAGGTTGAGGGCGCCGTTGAAGTACATTATCCAGTGTTCAGGCAGCTTCTTGGGAGGGGGCATCTAGATCTCTATTCGTTCAGACACAAAGTCTGCGAGGATTTGCGACTTGATCGCTTGTCTAGGGCAAAACTCGATTTCAAACTCTCCAAGCTCGACTGACCACTTGACGATGCGGCCGTATCTGGCGTCACGGTTGCGGATGATCTCTCTCAAGGGGAACGAAGACGGGACCACGATCTTGTGAGCTTGGAAGTTGTGTCGAAGCTTTCTCGGCGGGATCAGGAGCGCATAGAGCAGCTTCTGAGGTTGTGTGTAGCATGTTTTAGCATCAGCCAGAACCTCGCTCACGTAATACACAGGTTGTTGAACAGGGTAGGCCTGCCCTTCCTCTTCTCGCTCGGCGACGAGAACTGTGCTGACCACATTAGTGGTGGCAGAGATGTAGAGTAAGAGTGTTTCCTTCGGTATTGGAGGTGTCATAACTGGTGGTGTTGTCAAGGACTCTTTGAGGGCCTCGAACGCTTTCTTGGCTTCGTCGTCCCACACGAACTTGCCAGCCTTTTTCAGTAGCTTGAAGAACGGTAGTCCTTTTTCACCCACCTTGTTGATGAAACGACCTAGAGCCGCCATCATACTGGTGAGCTTCATGATGTCTTTCTTGTGGGATGGCTTGGCCATCTTGCGTATAGCGTCGATCTTTGCTGGGTTGGCCTCGATGCCTCGGTGCCCGACCATGAAGCCCAGAAGCAATCCGGAAGGGACACCGAAGACACATTTTGTTGGATTGAGCTTCCGTTGGAACTCTCGTAGATTGGCAAAAGTTTCTGTGAGGTCGGCGATGAGCTTGTCTTCCTCTGTAGTCTTGACGACCACATCGTCCACATAAGATTCGACGTTATCCCCAATTTGGGTCTTCAAGCACTTTTGAATTGCCTTTTGGTTGGTTGCTCCGGTGTTTTTCAGACCAAAGGTCATGACCTTGTAGCAGTAGATGTCATGGCGCGTTATGAACGCTGCCTTGTCTTCTTCGTCGGGATGTAGGGCTATCTGATGATACCCTGAGTAGCAGTCGAGGAAGCAGAGTAGGACACTGCCGGCCGTGGAGTCCACGACCTGGTCAATACGAGGGAGAGGGAACGGATCCTTTGGGCAGTGCTTGTTAAGATCGGTGTAATCGATACACATTCTTAATCCACCAGTTCTCTTTGGTACAAGAACCAGGTTTGCGAGCCAAACTGGGTGTTGACATTCTCTAATAAAACCTGCAGCTAAGAGCTTACATACTTCTACTTCTATAGCTTGTTTTCTATCTTTTGCAAATCACCGGAGCTTTTGCTTGATAGGTTGAGCGGTCTTGTTGACTTCAAGTCTGTGCTCAGCCAGCTCCCTGGGGACTCCAGGCATATCGGACGGACTCCATGCGAAGATGTCAGCGTTGTCCCTGAGGAAGCTGGTGAGCTCGAGTTCCTATTTGGGGTCGAGGTCAGCCACGATGATGACTTCCTTGGATGCGTTGGGCAGGCCGAGGCAAACCTTCTTGACGGCTTGACTTGGGTCCAAAGCTATGCTTGTACGCTTCTGCTCCGGTACTTGAAGAGTAGTTTGGTCGATCTTGGCTGCCTGAGTGACCATGACCGTTGCTACGGCTTTGATTGCTGAATCTTTGGAGAGCTCGACGGTGGCGCTTTCACAATTGTAAGAGACCATGATGTCCCCGAGGACGGAAAGGATTCCGTTTGGCGCCGGCATCTTCATGATGAGGTAAGTGTGATGTGGTATAGCCATGAACTTGGCGAGCATTGGCCGTCCGAAGATGGCGTGGTATGATGAGCGGAAGTCCGCGACCTCGAACGTCAAGTACTCCTTTCGGAAGTTCTCCTCTGTGCCGAAGGTGACCGACAGGCACACGCGACCTATGGGGTACGCAGCCTTGCCGGGCATGACCCCGTAGAAGGGTTCATCATAGGCGATCATTTTGGAGAAGTCGAAATCCATCTTGCGTAGCATCTCTGTGAAGATGATGTTTAGGCTATTGCCTCTGTTGATGAGGGTCTTAGGCAACCAGGCCCCATTGACTATGGGGTTGACGACCAGCAGGTAGGTTCCGGGGTAGGGGATGCGAACCCAATGATCTTTCCTGGATAAGGTGATTGGGAATTCAGACCACCGCAGAGGTCGTGGATTTTCGGTGTTGTCGTGCCCGATCTCTGGTGTTTGATCCAATTTGCCGGTTGGTTTTGATCGCTTGGCGACCTCCAATGATGAAGTTGATCTCGCGGTTGGCCTTCTAGAATGCACCGTTGGGGTTGCCCCCTTTGCGTGGTGGCGGGGGTGTCTGCTCCTTACGGTTGTTGTCTAAGCGGTTGTGATCGTCCTGTCGACGTCGATCATCACGCCGGTCATTGTGACAGTCATCGTGGCGATTATCACGACGATCGCTTCTGTCACGCTTGTCGGTGCGGTCATCGCAACGGTAGTTGTCGCGTCTGTCATCGCGGCGGTAGTCGCGGCGATAATCACGTCGATCCCCATCGTCATTGTGAGGGTAGGGTCTATAGTCTCAGTAATCTCGTCGATTAGGTCGACGGTTGCGATTCTCGAAGCGTTGACCACCATGTGGTCGTCATTATTGTTGCTCCTGGTCTTTTTGGAGGTAGATGGTACCCCGAGAGCACGTTTTAGCTTGTCGCACTCCCTCATGGTGCGCTTGGCATCACGGTGGAACTAGCACTAGTCATCCATGACCATATTGAAGTCACCTTTGAGGAAGGTGGAAGGTCTTGTTGGATCTGTTACGTAGGCTTCTCCGAATCGCTTGCGCGACCTGGTGCCTCTGTCGTCGTGATCGTCTCCATTGAAATCGTGCATTACCGCGTCTTGAGTGTCGACCAGTTTGTCGATGTAGGCCATGAGGTCGCCAATGGTTTTGGTGTCGGCTTCGTGGATCTTCTCAAACAACTTGGTGTTGGTGGTTCCCTTTTTGTAGTAGGGAATGACATCGTCATCTTTGACACCTGCGAGGGTGTTGCGATTCTCGAAGTAGCGGTTAGTGTACTCTCGGAGAGTTTCATCGCTTCTCATCCGTAATCTAGCAAGGTGGTGAGTATTGCCAGGATGATTGTAGGTCGCCTGGTAGTTGGTCGTGAATAGGTGGGACAAAGTCACCCAGGAGGTGATGCATTATGCCGGCAGATTGTCGAGCCACAGGAGTGGCGCCTTGCCCATCACGAGAGGAAATTATCCGGCCATGTGGTCTTCATTGCCTCCTGAGGCACGTGCAGCTATGCTGTACATCTTGAGCCATATACTCGGGTCGAAGCGATCGTCGTACTTCTCAATTGAAGGCTTCAAGTCTTTAGGGTATCTGATCGTCAGAGACGTCGTGAGAAAGCTGGAAAATTATTGACCGCTCCCGGGCTTGCTGATGGGGCATGCTCGGCAGGGATAACTTAGAGGTCGTCGGGAGGTCCATTGTCTTGGTTGTACTATGCGCGTCGTAAGAGTTCCTGGTCGTGCATGATCCGGAGATCTGTAGCTTGAATAGGGTTGTTGGTGTCGAGAGCATCAGGGACTCCATGCTCACGGTCATAGTTTGCACGCTGAGCTATTTCGACTTCATCTCTTATGTGGTGATGCCGACTTCCCTCATGATCGGCCTGGACCGGAGGAGGCTGAGCTCCTGCATTGCGTCTTGGATTTGGGGCAGGGTCTCCCTGGATGTTAGCAGCATTGGCTGCATTGTTGGTGGCATAGCCAGCGGCATTAGCCGGGGCATTTGCTAGAGCATTAGCCGCTGGGTTGGCTGGAGCATTAGCTGCAGAGCAAGCAGTGGGGTTACCCGGCTGCATTACTTCATTTTCACCTCTTCCTTCTTCGGCCACCGGGTCGAGGGGACCCTGGCTACAACGTCGCTGGCGAGGACGCTCCGATCTGCTTCTGGAATAGGAACTTGCTGCAGATCTATTGTATCCGGGGCCTCTTTCCTCGATCTGAGCAGCTCAACACTAACGTTGGCTTGGAGGCGCCGGATCGCTGGAGAATCTTCAAGGTGATTTGGGACAGTGGGAGCGGATCCCAAATTGGTCCGCGGTGAGTTGTAAACTTCAAGTCTGTCACACTCGACGTCCCTGAGGAGATCTCGCGCACATAGTCTTTTGGCACGAGGTGGATCATCTTGGCGTCATTGCTGTGGAGCCGCTGGTGCCACAAGTCCTTGTTGCGCGGCAATGGCATTGACGTGTCCGACATTAGCCAGCTGGAGGTCTGCACCTATGGCAGCGATCTCTTGTTGTCGTCGGACAGCTCGGGCGGCGTTGGCGTTTTCACGCTCTTGACGCTGCGCGTCTGTTTCTCCGCCTTGCGGTGGTACATCTGCAGAGACGACCAAGATCTGACGATCCAGAGTGTCGAATTCATCTCCCGGATAGTTCAGGGAGATCGTTGTGTGGGCTACCTGGAAAGCAAGGCGGTCCGGAGATGACTCTTGGTTCAACCGGTGGCAGTGAGCCGTGGTAAGAGGCCGGCGAAGATTTTTGAGGACACGGCACTGGCTTGCGGTGTGCTTGGAGTTTTCATGGATAGGGCAGGGCTCGTTGAGGTGACTTTGGCAGCTTCCACGATCTTGATGGTAGAGTCCAGAGTCGATCTGGATCTTGCGCTTCATGTAGCGTGATGCTACGCGGGCGGCATTACGCAAGCCAAGAGGCATGTTGGAGGTCGAAGGAGTTGAGCGAGGACGCTTGACGCGCTCACAGACTTTCATTGTATCGGAGAGCATATCCCTGACACAATCAATCCCAGTGATCATGTCACTAGGAGTGGGTGGGTGGGTCTTCTTTGATATATCTGTTTCGATCTGTTGGTGGGTGGTGACCGCGTTGCCTTCGATGACGAGGCAGGCGGCTGGAGCGGTGGATGCCGCCAGCATCGAACCAAAGCAGATGTCGACTGGGTTGGTGAGGAAGTCCGCCATGGTCTCCGGGAAGGTGACGTCGTTGGTCGAAGCCATCGAGTTACACGAAGAACCTTGACTTTCCCCCTACCTAGCGCGCCAACTGTCAGATGGTGAGATCTGGACAGCCCACGGGGGTGTTAATCCCTGTGGTTTATTTGTTCGGCGGGGAGGAGTCTAAGGCTAAGAACTCGTAGGTTGCACACGAGTGCGCGGAACACATAGAACACGACGAGTTTATACTGGTTCGGGCCTCCAGAGAGTAATACCCTACGTCCAGTTGTCGGTGTAGATTGCTTGGGATTGTGTGATGTTACAAAGGGTCGCCTCGTCCGCCTTATATTTGCCAGCGGATGAGGTCGGTTCACTGACTCCTGACCAGGAGACCTAAGTCTATGTTACACATCTTGCCATATCCCGTCGATCTGCTTCAAGCGAAATAGACTGAGGTCTTTGTCTTGTACACCAAGTCTCGAGGTCGTGATGGATCAGGTCGTTTGGGGAATCTTCTGGAAGGTCTTCAGGAGGTCGTGTGGGCCACCAACTAGGTCGGTTGGGCCTACTGACAGGTCGGCAGGTCTTCTAGTAGGCCGGACCCACTTGTCGGGGACGGCAGTGAGCCTGGTCGGTGGGGACCCAGGGGTACCCATGTCTCACATGGTGGTTCACCAGAAAACCAATGGGTTCCTTGGTTGATCCACAAAGCCAAGACCGAAGAACCGAAGATTGAGGTGCATCAGCATCAGACTGGCCTGACCGGTGGGTACCGGTCTGACCGGTGTGCGACGACTTAGTCCAGAGAATTCGAAGCGGAGGACACTCGTCAGGATTTCAAGGCTTGCGTCGAGGCTAAACAAGTTTGCGGTCGTTGGGCATCCTTCCCATAGAGTGATGTATACCTAATTAGCTAGTAATGGTATTTTAGACTTTCGGTTGCCTCCATATAACCCAAGTGGTGAGAGGATGGCAGCCATCTCTTGGAACCCTAGCTCGTTTTGTTTTCCTATTTTCCCTTCCATTTTCCATTGGAATTTCTTGGACTAGCTTGAGAGCTTGATGGTGAGATCTTGCGAGAGGGTAGGATGATCGGGCGGAAGATAGACCTTGTATGAACCTTCATGGTATGTATAGATGATTCGGCGTGGTTCCTCAAGGCTTGTTTGAGTTCTTCCCGGTTTTCATTTTTGGTGATTTTCAGAGCCTTTTCTTGGAGATTTTCTTGGAGCGATTTTGAGGCTTTTCTCTTTGGGATTTGTTGGGGGATGTATGCATGAACTCTTCGTGGTTCTTTTCCCTTTGATTCCCCTCCCAAATCCGTGAGAAAAGGGGCTCGATTTTGGGGTTTTCAGGGTTTGTGGTGTTCTTGGCGGAAATCCTTCGATTCCTCTTGATTCAACGAGTTTTGGTGGACCATAACTTGTTTATGGAGTGCCCCTGAGGTGTTCCTACTTTTCCCAAAGTCTTGTTCGGATCTGTGGAGCAAATCGAGAGACCGAGAGTTGGATTTGGAGAAGTTGACCCGCGGGTTCTGTTCATCCCGAGCTGCCTAGGTTTCACCGGTCTGACTGGTGCTCTTGACCTGTCTGACTGGTGCTCTTGACCGGTCTGACCGGTGTGAGCCTTTTGTGGGATTTGTCTCGGGTGAATTGCTTAATCCGTGTGTTTTTGGGTTGTGCTGTTGTTGGTCAGTTCTTGGACAGTTTGGAGTTGTTTTGCTATGCTTTGTGTAGGGTTCCTCTTCCTTGCAGGTTATGTTTTGGGGGTGTTTCTGTTCCAAGGCCTAGAGAAGTCACTGAGTCTCTTCGGAACGCTTGTTGTGCAGCTGCTACAACCACCAACCTGACCGGCTCTATCCACCGGTCTGACCAGTGTCACCGGTCTGACCGACGCGGGCCATCGGTCTGACCGGTGTAGCACAAGCAGCAAGCCGTGCTAGTTTCCGCTATGCGTGTTGGTGAGTTTTGGCTCGGAAGGTTGTTTGTTGGTTCCTAGGATCAGTAGCACTCTTGTGGCTATGTGGTCTTGACCAACTTGGGTAGTTGAGTCGAAGACGTGTGTTGGAGGTCATGTTCATCTTGTTGGAGTCTCTATCTCTTTCGAGAAGAATTTTTATCGGCTCCCATTCACTCCCCCACTCTCTGGTTCGCCATTTCGATCCTTCAAGTGGTATCAGAGCTGGTTATGGGTCTTGATTCACTCTAACCAGTCTAAGATCCAAGGATGGCGTACCAAGAACGGGGTTCGGGTCCCCCACACTTTCATGGCAAAACTACTAGGAGTAAGCGCATGGCAGCGTTCCTCCGCGAAAAGGCTTAGATCCTTTGGGATCTCACGGTGGACACAGGTTATGTCCAACCGATGAACTTCCTCGCTCCAGACTTGAGGGACATGTTCGAAGCCAACAATAAGGCGGTCGACTACTTGTTTCGTGCTCCGTGTCAATCCGAAATCGACCGGATGCATACAGAAAACTTGGCTTGTAGAATCTGGTCGGTGTTGAAGGATGCTCATGTTGGAAATGCTCAGGTTTAGGCTCAGATGTATGCAACTTACGAGAGAGAGTACGAGAACTTCACTCATCTCCTCGGTGAGTCCATCAATGCCTTGTTTCAGAGGTTTACAGTGGTGGTAAACAACATGAGGGACAATGTGGACGTGCTCCCGTACGATGATCATGACAGGGCTGTCAAGCTTGTCGGGGACAGCCATAAGGGTCCCCTAAACAACCAGGGAAGACCCGCTTACCTTCGTAAAAAAGCAAACGAACCTAAAAACACGCGTGAGATAAACCCATGGGCCCACAGCCCACCAGGCAGTCGGCCTGACCACCCTCAGGCGGAACTCCGCTTCGCTCGAGGGGCACGGCGCCGCACTGGTAAAACTCCGCCTCGCTCGAGGGCTGGTCGCCTCGGGTGAGGTTCCGCCTTGCTCGGGGGCTGGGTGCCCCCTCGAGCGGGATTCCGACTCGCTCGGGGGCTGGACGCCCCCTCGAGTGAGGCCCCGTCTCGATCGAGAGCTGAACGCCCCCTCGAGCGAGGTTCTGCCTCACTTGAGGACCTCACGAGCCCGCTACCTCCATACCTTCTCCCCCGGCAGGGGCATTTAATGCACTGACATTCGCAGGAACTCGAGTCAAAGACGAATCCACGCCACGACGCGCCTGGGAATCATGCCCCGACACTGTTCCGCCAACTCCCCCGGTGAGGCCATCCCCGCCACTGTGCGACGCTGCGCGGCATGGAAGGCGATAGTCCCGCGACACTGTGCCGCCCACTCCCATACGACTGATGCGCCACGCCCTCGAAAGAGAACGGCGGAGCCCTCAAAGGGGAGACGGACGGCTACTCCACGCCCGCACAGGACTACGCCGTGACGTCAGGCCAGCGGGACTGGTCACCTCCGTCGCCATCGGCCCTGTGCGGCCATCCCCACCGTACCAACACCATCCCGGACACTACATCACCATCTCCTACACTGTGGGGGACGGGGCGACAAGACGCTGCCACGCCGGCTGCTGTGCGCCCAGGGGCCTTCCATCACCCACACCTCGAAGCCAACGTACGGACGATGACCGAACGAGAAGCCCCTACACCGCCGCCCTCGAAGCCGCTGCTGGACAGATACAGGGCAAGCCATGACATCCCGCGAGAAGCAAGATTCGCCAGGACGGCCGTCTACTCCACGACACTGTACGCCACACCGCCACACTTAGCTAGAATAGTTCGGCATGCCTGTAAACTGCCTCCTCCTTGGCCTATAAAAGGAGAGGCAGTCCCCCGGCCGCAGGAATGATGACAGGGAGCACGCACTCGCACACTTCCTGCCTTCACCACTGTTGGGGGGGTTACCCGAAAAGTTCGGATGACTTCCCTAACACAAGAGAGAGAGTTCTTAACACGTTCGAGTACAAGGTGAGAGCGCAAAGAGACTGTGATTCCCTCTGCAAATTGCACAAGTTCCAAAAGTCTGAATCCGTTTACACGCGCCCTTGCGCCCCCTTTTATAGGGAGATGAAGGGACTTTTACATACCCAAAACACCGTCAAGCTCAGAGAATATTCCTAGTGTGAACACATACAAGAATGTCTTTTTCACCTAACATATTTACAAATCTGTCACTAGTTCACACTCTAAACCCGGACTTTTTGGGACAACAACTTTGACTTTACTTCTCCGCCGGTTCGTGAAAGTCTTCCCGCGTGACTCCCGAACTAAGTCCTCAGCAGATTCCAGAATCGGCCTTGCTTCTCCGCCGGTTCGCGCATGTCCTCACGCGTGACTTCCGAACTGAGCCCTTGACAGATTCCCGAATCGACCGTCCTCCGAAGTTTGCGCCATCGCCAGCTCGAGGTTCCGGGCTTCCGCATGTTCGTGACCCCATTGCTTCACGAATCAAGATTCCCGAACTTCACACTTTCGCGAATTCGAGGCTTCACAGGTTCCAGACTTCCGAAAGTCGTGAGTTTCCTGCCCCTAAAAAACATGTCTAAAAAACTTTGTTAATCTTAACGTTTCGAGGGTGACGGGTTTTCCTGAATTCCCCAACACTAGCCCCTCGGGGAAGCGGGTTGACTCTGACGATCTGATTCCACGAATTCTTCGGAAATTTAGTAAAAAATGTCACCCTCGGAACGTCGAAGGGGACACGCGTCGCCCGGGAGCCTTGGAACGGTTGGATCGAGGCAGATTTTGCGGAACTACCCCTCCCCGCCCCTATAAATAGCGGGCTGCTGCTGTTAAAAAATTTTACAGCCTTCCTGCTCTTTTTGCGATTTGTGGATATCTCTTGCTCGCGAAGTTTGGTTTTCTACTGAAAAATTTGCGAACTCCCGGCTCTCTAAGGTACTATTTTATTTCTCTCCTCTCAATCCTTATTTGTCATACTTTAGCGCGGTGGTATCTTTATTGTATGGGCTTCATTCTCGAATGTTGTTCTTACTGATTCGCATGTTTGTTTCTGTTGGTTAGGTGGCTCGAGTCAAAAGCACTGCCAAACCCATAACTACCGAAGAGCTCATTGTAGCTGGTCTTCCAGTTGATTCAGTTGTCGAAGGTGGTGAGCATGTTGCACCAACCGAAAATGCTGGCTCTCCTAGCGATTCCAAGAGTCACGAAGATGGGGAGGTCCAATCTGATGACGGCGAAGATATCGGAGACGTGGAGGCCGACGTCAGTGACTTGGTTAGAGTGAAGCCCGCCGGACCGTTGCCACCCTCACTCGCGTTCGGGGAATCCAAGGTCACGGCTAACATGATTCGGGAATACGAGAAGGCTGGGTTCTTCCCTCCGGGCGCCGGGCGAGCTCCGCTTGATGAGCAAATCCCTACCCCCAGAGACCGAGAAGTTGTCGTCTTTCGCGACTTCTTCATCTGCGGACTCCGGTTCCCCCCGCGATCCCATTCTGCCGGCTATCCTGGACGCCTTTTCGGTGAAGATCCATCAACTCTCGCCGACTTCCTTTCTTGAAATATCGAAATTCATTTGGATCATGAAGACCTTCGGCTGCAATCCCAGTGTCCATGCTTTTGCCAGACTCTACGAACTGGTGATTATCCCCAAAGTTATCAAGGGCAGCGACGGGGAATTCTATCACACCCAACATGCGTGTTGCACTTTCAACACTCGGCGGCAGAACACTCGAAAGGGGATTACCCGAATTCAAATTGCTCCCTGCTGCAAGACTAACCTCACCGAAGATTGGAGCTCTCATTGGTTCTATTTGAAGGTCAACATGTTGGAAGTTCCCGGCTACACTGGCCCGGCTCACCCCTTGTCTTGCCCGATTGCGCCCCTGACGGCGGTAAACACAGCCAAATTCAATCAGCGGGCCTTGGGGATTCGTAACTGTGAAAGTGCGTTTCACCTTGCCAGTACCATACTTGGTGGTCGCGATATCATTGAAGAGTTCGTGGCTGCTCGGGTCTGCCCTATTTCAAGCGGTTGGTCTCCCACTGAGATCGTATACTCCAACGTCAACTGGGCCGCTCAAGAGGTTCCTTTCCCGAAGTTCGGGATTAAACTTCGTGATAACCAGAGCGTCGATGCCTTCATGGTTGAGATAGAAAAGAGGGTGAACATCATGATCGGCGAGTACACCATGAATGAGTATAAGGCGTACAAGGCTTTTATGAAGCACAAGAAGAGGATCAACCGTGTGTTTTCCGAAGTTTGCGGGGACAAATCTTTCAGCTCTCGAGGCCCGGGTCCCAAGCTAAAGGTTCTCGCAGTTGCTGTGGCTAGTTGCTCGGCTGCCCCCATCAACGCTCCACGAATAAGGTCTTCGAAGCGAGGCTCATCATCTGTCGCGAAGGCACTTCCTCTGGAGTTAAGCCTTCAAGAACAATATCCCTAGAATTGTCGAAACGCAAGCACAAGACTTCTGAACGAACATCGGATGCGGAGCTCCAGGCGGCTTCGGGCCTAGCCCAGATGAGCCACAAAAAGTTGAAGAAGGCGGTGAAGAAAGTTTCTTCCGTCGGTGTTCGGCGAGTTCCCTCCGCCTTCGACGACGATGCCTTAGTAGAAGTAGTGAGCCAGAAAAGTGTCTGCTTTTGGCCTCTGTTTAACTTTCGAGACAATTGTCCGTCGGGTTCTGAGAATGAATTCGTGGATGTTGATTCCTTTTCAGATGCTGCTCCCGAAGTTCGCAAGGAGTCTGTACCTGTTGCTGCTGCTGAGGCCACTGTCGAAGCTGAAGTTACTGTCCCCGCTGAAGCCCCCGCTGCTGCCGAAGCCCCTGCTGCCGATATCTCTCAACCCGCTCGCTCTCGGGATGAAGCCTCCCCCAAATTCGCCAAGGAACTTGAGCTCACCGTACAAAGGAGGGGGGGAATCCTACCGAACATGTTCCCTTGGTCGAAGTTCGGGAGGTTGTTCCCGAAGACCAAACTCCCTCTCCTTCTTTGGCTGCTTTCAACAAGAGTTTTGGTACGTCTCATCGCGGCAAATTATTAAGTGTTGGCTTTGAGACAACTGGCATTGGGAGCAAGACTTCTAAGATTTTAACACTGTGGAAATCATCTATGACTGTTGATGAATCAGGAGGAGAGAGGTCGGGACAACCTGAAGGAGCTGCTTCGGGTTCTGATAAAGGGCCTCATCCTACTCCCGAAGCCACCCCTTCGCCTCAGGGTAAGGCTTCTTCTGGTTCGGCGAAACAAGTAACCATGCAGCATTTCAGTAAGCAAGGTTCGTTCCTTCTCACTACCTTTTCGTGCTTTTTTCGATTCTTGAATTTTGATCTGATACTTTGATCTTGAATTTTTCAGAATTCAAGGATCTTTTGCACTCCTACTCTCCCTCGAAGCTAGCGCGCTTTCAGGAGGACTATGCACTCAAACACTCTATGCTTGGGAAAGTTGCCGTCGAGCAGCTCGTTGAACAAGAGAAGGCGAACAAGCAGCTTTCCCGGAAATCTAAGGAAATTAAGCGGAGCTTCGCCCTCGCACAATCCGCGAACATAGAACTTGAGAAGAAGGTGGCTGAGTTGGCGGAGGCTCTGAAGACAAGTCAGGATGAAAATAAGCTTGTGGAGTCGGCTCTTGAGCAGTCCAAGAAGGAACTAGAAAAGGTTCAAAAGTCCCACGAAGATGACCTCAGTGTGATCGAGAATCTTCGGGGAAAACACGAGAGGGCTGTGAAAATTGTCGAAGATCTTCGTACTAACAACGCCAGCCTTGCTAAGTCTCTGGGCGCGAAAGATCGCAAAATCCAGGATCTCGAGAAAGCGCTTGCGGATCAGAGTGAAGCCTCGAAGAGGAGTACTTCTGAGATTCTAGAAAAATTGAAACTTCTTTATGAGGAATACAAGAAGTCACTGAACGAGTTCGGTGTTCGTCCAGCTCCTCTTCCAGATAACATTGAGATTCCCGAATTTATGGATTGGATGGAGACTGAGTTCCAGGCTCTCTCTGAGGTGATCTCCGGCGCTAGTGACTTCGCGGCTGCTTTCTCCGTGGAGAGCATTTTGAAAATTCTTCATGACTTCGACTGGGCTGACTTAGAGAAGTTTCGCGAGAAGATCTCCCAATTCCCTAGCGCCACAAGCACTGCGATACTTCGAGCTAATGCCGATGTTCAGGCCATCAAGAATAAGTTCGCAAGGGAATTCTGGTTGACCAGTGGGAAGGAGACCGTCAAGGTCATTGCGCGCGCCAAACTTGCTGAGGTAAATTTTTGCACGATTTCGTCACTTACAGCGGCTATCGATGTTTCAGTTTCCCGAGTTTTCCTTACATTTGTTTTTCCTTCTCAGCTGAACGAGGAAGAGAATCGCGAGGACGTCGCTGCGTCCCACGAAGGGTCAACCTCCGGTGAAGATTCGAGCGACTCAGGCGAAAGGAATTTGGGAAGCGGCAGCAGCAGCAGCAGTAGCAGCAGCGACGAGGACGGCAGCGACGGACAAGCTTCCGGGCGCGATGACAATTCTCCAAAGGTGGATGTCACGAATTAAACGTTTTGTCCGAACTTTGCACACCCTCAGAGGCTGTCTGTACACTTTGTAAATTTACTTAGCTTTTCTGAGCAAGTGTTTTGTAAACTTTTAACCTACGCAGGTCCTGCAAGCTGGGCCTGCGCAGGACGTGATGCCGCTACAAATTCATCGAGATAGGATGTGCGTTAGCGGCGAAGCGTGGCGCTTATTTAAGCGAGCTCATCCCGAACAGGACTTCTCAGATTTTTGGCTCGAAGCCTCACTTAAGTTTTCTATGGGCTGTTTTCATCTCTCTTCCTTTTTCTTGTTTCGTAAAAAGGAATGCTCTGCATCCACTTCTTCGCGCTCCACGACTATCCCGAAGACAGAGCCCCTTAGCCCCTTAGCAGGCGTGTCTGGCTTCGCTTATGCTAGTGATATTGCCGAAGACAATGTTTGTAAACCAGGACACGTTGTGGAGCTTTCCTTCTAAATTTTTGTACTAACTGCTGTAATCTTGATAAACTATTCCGAAGTTTTTATGCGAATAAGGCAATGAACACGTTTTTTGTTGAAAAAAAAGAAAAAACATCACCCTCCCCCACCTTGCCGTTTTGCATGAGAACTTGAAGGCAGGTTGACGAAGCTTACTATTCACGGATTTCGAGCATATTTTTAGGAGAAATCTTCGTTAGTTTTTGAAAACCTCAACCGTCATTGCGCAAGTCGACAAAATTTGTTTTCGAATTTTGTGGACTTGACCCGACTGGCAGACTTGCCTCGGTTGATACTGCAACCCTCAGATGCTTCAACCAAGATTTTCTACAATTCTCCAAACGAGCCCCTTGCCCTTTTCTTACAATGATGTTATCTAAAAAATTTTCAACAATCTACACTAAGTGAAAATATGCAGGCAACCTCTTAGGCGTTCACTTTCTCGAAATCATCATGCAAACTTTTTGGTGGGAATCCCTTCGTGGATGGGATTTTAGGCCACAGCTTACTGCTGTCTCGGGCCTTTTTGATGGGAATCCCTTCGTGGATGGGATTTTTCTAGGCCACAACTTGTTGTTGTCTTAGGCCTTTTTGGTGGGAATCCCTTCATGGATGGGATTTTCTAGGCCACAACTTGTTGTCTCAGTCCTCTTTCTTCACGGTGAAATTCAGGCTATCACGAGGCCTTTCTCAAGAACTTTTTCTTTTTTCATGATGGAATTCTGGCTGTCACGAAGCCTTTCTCACGAACTTTTTTCTTTTTTCACGATGAAATCCTGGCTATCACAGAGCCTTTCTCACGAACATTTTTCTTTTTTCACGATGGAATTCTGGCTATCACGAAGCCTTTCTCACGAACTTTTCTTCTTTTTTCACGATGGAATTCTGGCTATCACGGAGCCTTTCTCACGAACATTTTTCTTTTTGCACGATGGAATTCTGGCTATCACGAAGCCTTTCTCACGAACTTTTCTTCTTTTTTCACGATGGAATTCTGGCTATCACGGAGCCTTTCTCATGAACATTTTTCTTTTTTCACGATGGAATTCTGGCTGTCACGAAGCCTTTCTCACGAACATTTTTCTTTTTTCACGATGGAATTCTGGAAATACGCGATTTGGGGGAAGACTCTTTATATATATATCACAAAGAGTATTTACATAGGATCCGCCTCGTTAAAAACCTTGCCTCTTGATTTAGAGCCCCCTTTGCAAGGAAAAGAGTACGGTCCTTTTAATTCTAATGCGACTAGAAAAAGTGAAACTAATTTTTTCTCCCGAAATCACTTATAGACACGTGATTCGGATTTTTAGTTTTCTAGAGTACAAGCTTACAATAATCGAAAAACTACTATATGTTACATCTAGCTACAACTAGGGTTTTCATGTATAATACCTTTTTAGACTGTCAGCATTCCACGAATACGGCAACTCTTCGCCAGTTTGCTCCATCAAGCGAAAAGCCCCTGGCATATCTGTTTCCCTGGCGATGTAAGGCCCTTCCCATGACTCGTGAAGTTTTCCTGGGTTCTGCCAATTTTTCTTTCTTTTCAAGACAAGATCACCAGTTTTGATGTCCTTTCGGACCACCTTCTTGTCTCTCCATGCCCTTGTTTCTCTCTGGTATTTCTCAATGTTTTCTGCGGCTTCAAGGATTAGCAGCTCGATCATTTCCTTTTCCACCTTTTTATCAATTTCCTCTATCTCTTTTCCTTTCAGGACCGTCATGCTTTCATTCTTGATTTCTTCCGGTGTCATAGCCTCAGTTCCGAAAAGTAGGCGAAAAGGCGTGAAACCTGTTGCCCTTGATACTGTGGTGTTGTGAGACCAGATCACCTTCGAAAGTTCATCCACCCACTTTCCCTTTTTCTGATCGAACAAGCATTTCTTGATTCCCGAAAAAATCAGGCCATTGGCTCTTTCAACTGCACCATTGGACTGTGGGTGATATACTGCCGAAAATTTCGCCTGGGTGCCCAAGGTTTTGCAATATTCTTTAAAGGTGTAGCAGTCGAACTGTTTGCCATTGTCAACGTTAATTCTCTAGGAACCCCGAACCTGCAGACTATGTTCTGCCAAAAGAATTTCTGAACTGTTGCTGCTGTGATATTCGCGAGCGGTTTTGCCTCCACCCACTTTGTGAAATAATCGACTGCAACAGCTGCGAATCGGCAGTTGCCTTGAGCTGTTGGCAACGGGCCCACTAGATCCATTCCCCACCTTTGCAGAGGCCAAGTTGGTGGAATTAGGTGAACTGGCATTGAAGGCAGATTCTGTTGATTTCCCGTTTTCTGGCATGCTTCACATTGCCGAACTAATGTCTTGGCATCAATGTTTATGGTGGGCCAATAGAATCCCTGCTTTATCGCCTTTCCGGCCAAAGCCCTGGTGCCTATGTGCGCCCCACAGAATCCGCTGTGAATTTCCTTTAGGAGTTCCTGACCTTTTTCGGAGGTGATGCACCGCAGCCAAGGCTCAGTGACTCCCGATTTGTATAGTTCTCCATTCACTACTGTATAGCCCCAAACCCTTTGCTTCAATCTTTTCTCCTCTAACTCATCTTGTGGTTCGTAGTGTCCTCTCAGATATGCCATGATTTCTGCTCTCCAATCAGGAGTCTCTACTACATTCACGATTTTGGCCCTCGAATCCTTGATGGAGGGCTCTCTGATGATTTCGAAAAACACATCCGGGGGTAGCTCTTGATTTCTGGCTGTCGCTTTCGCCAGTTTGTCTGCCTCATTGTTGTCATCCCTTGGGATATGCTGGACTGAATACCCTTTGAAGTGTTTTTCCATTTCTCTGACTTTTTCGAGATATTTCATGAGAACAGGATTCCTTGCCTCACTCTCTTTCTCGATATGTTCTTGGATCACTTTCGAATCCGTTCTGATTATGAAGGTCTGCTGCCCCAAGGCTCTCATTTTCCTTAATGCCAACAGAAGAGCTTCGTACTCCGTTGTGTTGTTCGTGTAATGCTCATTATTCGCGAATACGAGCCGCGCTGCGTATCTTATGATCACGCCCGTCGGGGACATCACAACAACCGAAATTCCAACTCCCTTGTAACACCAGGCCCCGTCACACTGTACTATCCAAGGTTCGGGTGCATCTTCCTCGAGGTTCTGAGTGGGTGAAGTCCAGTCCACAACAAAATCTGCCAGAACTTGCGATTTTATTGCACTTCTTCTCTCGAAGTCTACCACGTACTCAGAAAACTCAGCACCCCACTTGATGATTCGGGTGGATGCCTCTCTATTTGCGAACAAGTCATTCAGCGGCTGGTTGGTGATGACTCTTATTCTGTGACCCTCAAAGTAGTGCCTTAGCTTCCTTGCTGCCATGATGACCGCATATGCGATTTTTTCCAGCTCAGAATAGAAGATCTTGGAACCAGACAATGCTTCAGAAGCAAAGTATACAGGAATTTGTCTGAGCTTTCCTTCTTCCTCCTTTTCCTGCACTAGCACTGCGCTTACTGCCGAATTTGATGCGGACACATACAACAGAAGTGGTGATTTTGGTTCAAGAGGGCAAAGTTTGGTCATGGTGGACAAGTAATACTTCAGTTCGCGAAAGGCTCGTTTCTGAGGTTCAGACCACTGGAAATTCTTACCACTTCTGAGGACTTGGAAGAATGGTAAGCTTCTTTCCGCGGCTCTGGGAATGAATCTGTTGAGGGCAGCTACTCTCCCTGTCAGCTTCTGGACATCTTTCACTGAAACTGGATCTTGCATTTCCACTATAGCCTTAATTTTGTCAAGATTTGCCTCTATGCCTTTCGTTGAAACTAGGCATCCAAGAACTTTCCCCTTGTGAATGCCGAATACACATTTCTCCGGATTCAGCTTCAGATTCTCTGCCCTAATGTTCGCAAATGTTTCTGCCAGGTCACTGATATGGTCTTTCCTCTGAATGCTTTTGACAATTATGTCGTCCACATATGCCAAGATGTTTCTCCGAATCTGCTGGTGTAGTACTATTGCTATCATTCTTGAAAATGTACATCCCGCGTTCTTTAGCCCCTCTGGCATTCTTACGAAGCAAAATGTTCTGAAGGGAGTGATGAAACTTGTCTTCTCCTCATCCTCCTTACGAACCCTGATCTGATGATACCCAGAGAACATGTCCAGGAGCGAGAGCATCTCACTATTGGCTGCATCATCCACGATTTTGTCTTACCTCTCCAAGGGAAAATCATCTTTCTTACATGCCTTGTTCAAATCGGTGAAGTCCACACACATTCTCCACTTTCCTTTTTTTGACTGGCACAGTGTTGGCTAGCCAGACTGGGTACTTGACTTCTCTGATTACCTGTGCATCCTGTAATCTCTGAACTTCTCCTTCGACTGCTTTGACCTTTTCCTCAGACATTTTCCGAAGTTTTTTCTTCTTGGGTGGTATTTTTTTATCTGTTTCCAGGGCATGTTCGATGATATCCCTGTCAACACCTTGCAGGTCCTTAGCTGACCATGCGAAAACATCCTTATTTCTGTTCAGAAATTGTACAAGTTCCTTGTCCTCTTCGGCGCTGAGATTGGCTCCTATTATGACTGCTCTATCGGGCATGTCATCCAGATACACTTTCTTTGTTTCGCCCTCGGCGGCTATCTCATTTTTTTCCTTGTCTCGTTTGGGCTCTTCGCCAATGTTGGGGGGGTTACCCGAAAAGTTCGGATGACTTCCCTAACACAAGAGAGAGAGTTCTTAACACGTTCGTTTGGCCGGGCGTGTGGCCTTTTTCTATGTTTCTGGCCTCTTGCTGATTGCCGAACACCGTGATGACCCCTTTGGGCGCAGGCATCTTCATGCATAAGAACTGCTGCCTTATGACAGCATCAAACTTGTTCATGAAACCTCTGCCGAAAATCGCGAGGTATGGGTGGTAAATGTCAACTACATCGAAAGTGAGACTCTCCGTTCTGGCATTCTCAAGATCTCCGAAAGAGACCGGGAGTGATATTTTTCCAACCGGCTTGATGGGCCTTCCTCCGAACCCCTGCAGCGGGTACTCTGGTGGGTCCAACATGTGCTGACTCAGATTCATCTTTTCGAAAGTTTTCAAGAACAGGATATCCGCCGAGCTCCCATTGTCAACTAGGACTTTTCCTATAACCCATCCAGCTATGTTCACTTCAATGACTATGGCGTCATTGTGAATCGTGGATTTCAGCCTGCAATCTTCTTCTGTGGAGGTGATTGGCACCTTTGCCCATTCCGGCCATGCAGCTGGGCCGTCATTGATGATAGTGTTCACAGACCTGAAATATTTGTTTCTTTGCTTCTTGGTCTCGAATTCCATGGCTGACCCGCCCGTGATTGGCATGATGGTTCCGAACGATGGCAATGCTTTGGAGTTCTGAGGTCCCGAACTTGATTGAGGCCTTGACGAACTTTCTAGAGGTGGTGGCAGGATTTCCCGAATGGGTTGCAGTTGCTGGATTGCCTGGATCGCTTGTGACTGAGGAAAAAACTGCTGCGATGGCTGCCATGTTGACTGTGGTTGCGGGAATTGCTGAACTGGGACAAAACTTGACTGTGGATTCGCGAATTGAGGCTGCCAGAAATTCGGGCGAAACTGGCTTGGCATTGAAGATGCAATGCTCATTAGTGCTTTCTCTTGCTGGATTCTTGCCATGTTCTTCTTTGTTTCTAGGCATCCTTCGGTGCTATGGCCCCTTCCATGATACTGGCAATAGAAGTGAGGATCTTTTGGGTTGTGGTTCGTGAGTGTTGGGGGTCCTCTACCTCTCCCCCTTCCTCTGGGATTGAACCCTCCCCTGGTGCTTGGCTTGCTGCCCTGTTCAGGATGCGAATTTCCGACGTTGTTGACATTTCGCGGATATTGGGGTGGTGCCCTCCACGTCATCTCTCAGTTGCCTTGTCTTGTCTCGTTCCGCTCGGCCACTCTTCTGCGATGGTCATCATCTGACAAAATGTACTCCTCCAATTCGTGAAAGAGTTCCTCAACTGTCTTGGGTTTCTTTCTTGTGAGATGCGAAGCTGTAGGCCCTGGGTGAGACCCTTGATCAGTGCGTTGATCGTTGTTTTGTCATCAGCTTCGGGGATTTCAGACCTTTGTTGCATGAACCTTCTCACGAAGTTCCACAGTGGTTCTCTGTCCTTCTGCTTACAGTTATACAAATCTGAGGCTTCGGCTGTTGTGTCGTGGAACATCTGAAATGCTTGCATGAACTTTGTCTTGAGATCTACCCAGCTGTAGACTGAATGTGGAGGCAGCAGTGAGTACCAATTCGGATCGGTCCTTCGCAAGCTATGATGAAGGATTTGGCCAGTGCAACATCATCCCCTCCTGTCGAATTCACAGCTGATTCGTATCTCATGAGAAACTGCCTGGAGTTTCCGAAGCTGTTGTATTTGGGGAGAGAGACAGGCTTAAACTTCGGCGGCCAAGGTGCTGTTTGCAGCCCAATTGACAGCGGCGATTCAGAATCCACGAAGGTTGAAACTCCATTTCCCGCGAAGAAGTTTTCCTTCGGGGGTTCTCTTGCTGGCCCAGTGTTCTGGTGTGGTGACTCCTGCCACAGGGAACTATTCTCTTGTTCTTTCATTTCATCAATTTCTTTCTGTATCGCTTCGATTTGCTCTTTTGCTTTGTTCAGCTGCTCTAGCTTTTCAGAGATATTCCTCTTCGCTTGCAACTGAGCTGTGAACTTTTCTTTGTCTTTCTGTAGCTGTTGTATCTTTTGCTGAACCATTTGCAGCTCCCTATCTATGGTGTCATCATCGTCATCCACGTTCTCAAACTCTTGCAGTTCAGCAGGTTGTTCTTGGGTGTGAGCTGTTTTTTCTGCTCTTGCCTTCATGAGAGCTTCAAGCTTTGCTCTCCGTTCTTGGTCTGTTGTGTTGGAAGATTCAGGAACGAAAGAGGTTTCGTTCCCTTGGGTAGGATGGTGATTGTCTCGATTTGCCTCTGCTGGAACGTTCTTCTTGGATTTCTTCTGAGGTGGCATCGTGAGTTTCTTTTCGGCTGCCCCACGGTGGGCGCCAATGTTGGGGGGTTACCCGAAAAGTTCGGATGACTTCCCTAACACAAGAGAGAGAGTTCTTAACACGTTCGAGTACAAGGTGAGAGCGCAAAGAGACTGTGATTCCCTCTGCAAATTGCACAAGTTCCAAAAAGTCTGAATCCGTTTACACGCGCCCTTGCGCCCCCTTTTATAGGGAGATGAAGGGACTTTTACATACCCAAAACACCCTCAAGCTCAGAGAATATTCCCAGTGTGAACACATACAAGAATGTCTTTTCCACCTAACATATTTACAAATATGCCACTAGTTCACACTCTAAACCCGGACTTTTTGGGACAACAACTTTGACTTTGCTTCTCCGCCGGTTCGTGAATGTCTTCCCGCGTGACTCCCGAACTGAGTCCTCAGCAGATTCCCGAATCGGCCTTGCTTCTCCGCCGGTTCGCGCATGTCCTCGCGCGTGACTCCCGAACTGAGCCCTTGACAGATTCCCGAATCGGCCGTCCTTCGAAGTTCGCGCCATCGCCGGCTCGAGGTTCCGGGCTTCCTCATGTTCGTGACCCCATTGCTTCACGAATCAAGATTCCCGAACTTCACACTTTCGCGAGTTCGAGGCTTCACAGGTTCCAGACTTCCGAAAGTCGTGAGTTTCCTGCCCCTGAAAAACATGTCTCAAGAAATTTGTTAAACTTAACGTTTCGAGGATGACGGGTTTTCCAGAATTCCCCAACAACCACAATATTGGCACCTTCCTCAATCAGTACCTCTAGACCTAGAGGCCCGGCCTCCTCTCCCGCCTCGCTTGTAGCCCCCTCTGCAAGCACCACGGTGCAACGAAATATAGTGCCTCGAGCACACCCCTACTAGACGTACGCCCCCCCCCCCCCCCGGCCGGAACCAGGATAAAATCCAGTGTCACTAGTTGCTTAGCACTGGCCATCGAGAGATAGATCTCAGTGCTTCTTACTAGTTAGTGTCAGTACTACTTTCTGCACCGACAGTTGGTGCGCCAGGAGGGGGCATCACGCGCTGAAGATCAGCTTCCACCAGCCCTCTCGATGGTGATTCGCACCGAGTACCAGCCCAGAGGTACTCCATGGGCAGCTCAGACCCCCTCCCAGCCGGATTCAAAATTCGGTTCGGGGGCCTGAACTTTCAGGCCACGTGGAACGGCTACCTCATGCGCATCACCAACCGCGATGAGCTTCACCCGTGGCGGACACCGCGGGCCCCTCAGCGCTACAACACTGACGACTCTACGGCCAGCGCTCTCGACAGGCGCAGATGGAACGACGTCGGGCTGCACACGTCGCCTTCAAACACGACGCGCCCACTGGCGAGGTGGCGACCGCTCCCGCAGGGGAGCGCGTGGTTCCCGAACTGCAGTTCCCCCACGGCATGCGCAACACCGCGATGGCGTACGCCTCATCCTCCAGCACCGACGCGGCAGTGTGCGAGGGCCGTCCCGGCCACCATCTCTTGGCCGCCAGGAACCTCAACGCAACGACCAATGACAAGTCCTACCATGGCTCCGCTAGCGAGCTGCCACCCGCCACTTCGCACGGGTACGCAGAGTGGGACTTCTCCGGCGTGCCGGACCCAGTGATGTTCCAGCGGTTCCTTGACGCCGTGGACTACTGGTTAGGCTACTCCGACGACTCCAGCGGCGAGATCTTTGACCCCGCGCGTGAGTGCTTTGTGGTGGTCGTCGACGACCAGGCGAACGGCGCGAACGCGCCAGGAGCTGGCAACACAGAAGCCCCCCTCAACCCGGGAACTGGACCACTCCAGGGCTCGGGGCCAAGTGTGCCCCCACCTCACCGGCGAGTGCCGACATCAACGCGCAGCTAGCCCAAGCGCGTGAGCTCGAGGCCAAGCTTGCGGAGGAGTACCGCGAGGTGCGACTACTTCGAGCCTCCATCGCTGGAGAAGCTTTCGCGCGCGGCGAATGCGCGCACGAGCTGGGCAGGCAGGCGCGCGACCGCATCAATGCTGACTTCCACGTCAACAACCCGAACACGCCGCCGTGAGCGAGCCAAAAGCTCATCGCCGCTGCGACACTGCTGCGAGCCATGCCTGCTCCCTCGACGCCTGAGGCGCAGAAGCTACACCACCAGGCGCAAGCGCTCACTGAGCAGGCAGCCGTGCAACAGGCCGAGAGCTCGGCGTCTTGCATCCGCCAGCAGGGGAGCGCACGGCACGACAGGGGCGCGCAGGGCCCCGAGGTGTCAGTTCACACGGGTGGCGCTACGAGGCAACCCGCCAACTAGGGCCGAACGCTGGTCAGGGAGCAAATCCTCGACACGTGCGGACTGGCCCAGGACGGTGACCCCCGCAACGTCATCAACACCCGGCGGATGTGCAACGTAGAGACGTGGGCGGTGGTGGGCTACCACCTGCGCCGAGGCGGGCGTTACGACAGCCGTGAGGACCGCTCACTGACATCGGAGCCCCCAGGGACCCGCGTGTTCAGCCGGGAGATCTACACCACGAGCTTCCCGCAGCGCTTCCGCCAGCTCACATCGATCGACAAGTACACGAGGGAGACGGACCCCCATGTATGGATCAACGACTATCACTTGGCATGCCAGCTGGGCGGAGCCACCACCGATGAGGTCATCATCCGCAACCTACCACTGCACCTCGCTGATTCGGCACGGACGTGGCTCGAGCACCTGCCAGCCAGTCAAATCCACAACTGGGATGACTTGGTCCGCACCTTCGTGGAGAACTTCTAGGGCACCTACGTGCACCCTGGGAACTTCTGGGATCTGCGCGCGTGCACCCAGAAGCCCGCGCGAGTCGCTCCGGGACTTCATACAGCGCTTCTCCAAGCGCTGTACGGAGCTCCCGAGCGTCGCCTAGTCTGAGATCGTGCATGCCTTCCTCGAGGGTACGACCTACCGGGACCTCGTGCGCGAGCTTGGGGGCAGCCCGCCGGTCGACTCCAACGAGTTGTTCGATATCACCACCATCTTTGCCTCCGGCGAGGAGGCGGTGGGGGCCATCTTCGACGGAAAGAAGTGCAAGTGCGTGGACGACGTGCCTGCGGAGGGCAGCAGGTCCAAGGAGCCCCAACAGAAGCACAAGCGTGGCAAGAAGGGTAAGAAGCCACGCCGCGAGGCGCGCGCACAGGGACGCGATGATGACAGGGACGAGGCCCTCGTTGTCGACCCAGCTCGAAGGGGTCTTCGAGCGGCCCCTCGAGGCCCCGACATATTCGACGACATGCTCAAGAAGCCCTGCCCGTACCACAAGACGTTGGTCAACCACACCCTCGAGCAGTGCGACCTGCTCCAAAGAAACTATAGCCATGCCGCCGCGAAGGATGGTGAGGCCAGGAAGGATGGGGGTGACGGCGACGCGGATGGCTCCCCGCGATGGAGAACGTCTTCCTCATCTTCAGGGGACCGACTGTGGACATGTCCAACAGCCAGTGCAAGCGGTAGTGGCATGAAGTCCTCGCTGCGGAAAAGGCTCCTCCCTCCTTCCTGGACTGGTCGGAGGACACCATTACCTTCAGCCGCGAGGATCACCCGAACCGCATCCCCAACCCGGGCCAGTACCCGCTGGTCGTCGACCCGGTCATCGGCAATGCGCTTCTCCAAGGTGCTGATGGACGGAGGCAACAGCCTCAGCATCATCTATGCGCACACTCTACGCCTGCTGGGGATCTCGTTGGACCAGCTACGGCCCAACACGACTCCGTTCCATGGTGTCGCGCCGAGCAAGCGCATCCAGCCCCTCGGGCAGATCGACCTCTCGGTCTGGTTCGGCACGTCGGACAATTTCCGCAAGGAGACACTCACCTTCAAGGTGCTGGGGTTCAGGGGCGCGCACCACATCATTCCTGGGCGGCCATGCTACGCCAAGTTCATGGCGGTCCGAACTACACCTACCTCAAGATGAAGATGCCGGGCCCCAAGGGCGTCATCACCGTGGGCTCATCGATCGAGCACACATTCGACTGCCACGTCGAGTGCGTGGAACATGCCGAAGCACTAGCGTTGGATGAAGCTCTCGTGGCGACCATGGAGAAGCTGGTCAATGAGGACCACTACTCCACCGCCAAGCTCGCTGGCAGCTTCGAGGCTGCTGAGCATACCAAAGAGGTGCCCCTCGACCCTGCTGCCCCTAAGGGCAAGGCGTTGAGGGTTAGTTCCACCCTCGACCCGAAATAGGAAGTGGTGCTCGTCGACTTCCTCCGCGCCAACACCGACATCTTCGTGTGGAGCCCCTCGGACATGCCAGGCATCCCGAGGGAGGTCACCGAGCACTCCCTTGACATCCTACCTCACGCTCGTGTCTGCAACGACAGCTGCACCGCTTTGATGAAGAGCGGTGCCGGGTGATCGGAGTGGAGCTGCGGAAGCTCCTCGAGGCCGGGTTCATCAAGGAAGTATTCCACCCTACGTGGCTAGCTAATCCTGTACTAGTAAACAAAAAGAATGGGAAGTGGTGCATGTGTAGATTACACTAGTTTGAATAAAGCATGTCCTAAAGTTCCTTTTCCTTTGCCGCAAATCGATCAAATTGTTGACTCGACTGCAGGGTGTGAGCTTCTATGCTTCCTTGATGCCTATTTCGGGTACCACCAAATAAAAATGAAGGAGTCCGACCAGCTCGCAACTTCATTCATCACGCCATTTGGAATGTTTTGCTACGTGACGATGCATAAGGCCTCCGAAACGCGGGCGCAACGTACCAACAGTGTATGCAGCACGTCTTCGGAGACCACATCAGGCAGACCATTGAAGCCTATGTTGATGACATAGTCGTGAAAACTAGGAAGGCAGACAACCTAGTTAATGACCTTAAAGTGGCATACGACTGCCTGCGAGAAAACGGGGTGAAGTTGAACCCCGATAAGTGCATCTTCGGAGTGCCGCGAGGCATGCTGCTGGGATACATTGTCTCCCAGCGGGGCATCGAGCCCAATCCCGAAAAGGTCACGGCCCTCGAGCGGATGGGCCCGATTCGAAACCTCAAGGGGGTCCAGAAGGTGCTGGGGTGCCTTGCCACCTTGAGCCATTTCATTTCACAGCTCGGCGAAAAGGGGTTACCCCTCTACCGACTCCTGAAGAAGCATGAGCGTTTCTCCTGGACCGTCGAGGCCCAGGAGGCGCTTGACAAACTCAAGGTGATGCTCACCCATGCGCCAATCCTAACGCTGCCCCAGGACGGCGAGCCTCTGTACCTCTACGTCGCCGCAACCACTCAGGTGGTAAGCGCCGTCATCGTGGTGGAGCATACGGAGGAGGGGCATGCCCTACCAGTCCAGCGGCCCGTGTACTACATCAGCGAGGTGTTGTCCGAGACCAAAGCACGGTACCCGTAGATCCAGAAGTTACTCTACGTGGTGGTGCTCGTGTGGCGCAAGCTCCGGCACTACTTCGAGGCCCATCCGGTTACGGTAGTCTCCTCCGTCCCATTGGGGGAGATTATCCGAAATCCGGACACAGCGGGTAAGATCGCCAAGGGGTTAGTGGAATTGATGGGCAAAACGATCGCCTATGCACGACGCAAGGCGATTAAGTCCCAAATCCTGGTGGATTTTGTCACCGAATGGACGGACACACAGCTGCTGCCGCCGCAAATCCAGGCTGAGTGTTGGACCCTCTACTTCGATGGGTTGGTGATGAAAACAGGGGCGGGGGCGGGCCTGATCTTCATCTCACCCCTCGTGGAGCACATGAGGTATGCAGTGCGCCTGCATTTCCCCTCGTCAAACAACATGGCGGAGTACGAGGCCATTCTCTGCGACCTGGGAATCGCCATCGAGATGGGCATCCAGCGCCTCGACGTCAGCGGGGACTCGCAGCTCATGATCGACCAAGTCATGAAGAATGCGAGTTGTCACGACGACAAGATGGAGGCATACTGCAATGTCGTACGGGCCCTCGAGGACAGGTTCTATGGCATCGAGCTCAACCATGTACCCACAGGTACAACGAGGAGGCGGACGAACTCGCCAAGATCGCGTCGGGGTGGATCACCGTCCCCCCGAACGTCTTTGCGCGAGACGTCACGAAACTGTCCGTCAACCTCGAGTTGGTGCCTTCGAGTCAAGAGGAACCCTCAGGGGATCCCTCGAACCCAACGGGCGCGAAGCCCATGGGCGAGGACCCCTAGAACGAGGCGTTCGTACTCTTCCTGCTTGATGGGTATGGCGAGGACGAGGCTGAGGCCATAGACACAGACCTAGTCCCCCGCGCGGAGGACTGGCGAGACAAATACATCGCCTGGATGGATCGAGGGGAGCTTCCCTCAGACCGAACCGAGGCCAGACGTGTCGCCAGGATGGCCAAGTCGTTCACCCTCATCGAGGGCAAGCTGTACAAGCGCGCCGCGTCGGGCGTCTTGCAGCGGTGCATACCCATTCCTCAGGGGCGCGAGCTCCTCCGGGACATCCACGCGGGCTTGTGCGGACATCACGCAACGCCACGCACCCTCGTGGGCAATGCGTTCCACCAGAGCTTCTATTGGCCCACCGTGGTTGCTTACGCCAGCGAGATCATGCGCGCCTGCGAAGGGTGCCAATTCTATGCCACCAAGACCAATCTCCCAGCACACGCCCTCTAGACGATCCCCGTCACATGGCCTTTTGTTTTATGGCAGTTGGACATTGTCGAGCCCCTGTGAAAGGCGCCCGGGGGCTACACCCACCTGCTGGTCTCCATCGATAAATTCTCCAAGTGGATTGAGGTGCACCCAATCACAAATCTCAGGGTGGAGCAGGCAGTGACGTTCTTCACCGACATCATCTACAGGTTCGGGGTGCCTAGTTCCATCATCACCGACAACGGGTCTCAATTCACCGGCAAGAAGTTCCTGGAGTTCTGCGACAAGTTTCATATCCGCGTGGATTGGGCAGCCGTCACACACCCGCAAAGCAATGCTCAAGTGGAGCGTGCCAACGACATGATTTTGCAAGGCCGCAAGCCTAGAATTTTCGACAGACTGAACAAGTCTGGTTGAAAGTGGTTCCAGGAACTACCGGCAGTCGTGTGGAGGACGACAGGGAGCACGCACTCGCACACTTCCTGCCTTCACCACGATATTGACACCTACCTCAATCAGTACCTCTAGGACCTGGAGGCCCGGCCTCCACTCCCTCTTCGCTTGTAGCCCCCCTCTGGAAGCACCACGGTGCAACGCAATATAGTGCCTCGAGCACACCCCTGCTAGACGTACTGCCCCCAGCCGGAACCAGGATAAAATCCAGTGTCACTAGTTGCTTAGCACCGGCCATCGAGAGATAGATCTCAGTTCTTATTACTAGTTAGTGTCGGGACTACTTTCTGCACCGACAAAGCTCTTGCACTCGCTGGATCGTACGGTTTGGGGCGGAAAGTTCGAGGCCATTGTGGAGTCTGAGAAGTATGACACCTTGACGGTGAACGAGCTGTTCTCGAAGCTCAGGTCAGCTTAGGCGGATCTGGGTATGACATCCAAGATTGAGGGTCCGACTGACTCTCATAGTTTCGCCGTCATCGGTGGCTTCAAAGAAAAATCTATAGCTAACACATCCACTAGGATGTTCTCTATGTCCTCTTTGATGTCTTTGCTAGATGAGGAGTTCACGTGCTTGGAGAGGATGAGTTGGCGTTGCTGACTAGGCGGTTCGAGAGGATGCACGAGAACCAGGTGAACTCAAGGAGGAACTCAAGGGCATGTTTCAAGTGCGACAAGGCCGGACACTTTTTCGCCGAGTGTCCGAAGGTGAACAACCACAACAAGCAGAAGTTCAAGGACAAGAGGAAGAAGTCCAAGAAGAAGGATCATGGACATGGAAGAAGACATAATCTCGAGAGAAGATGAAGAGATCAAGCGACATCGAGTCCGACTCCGAGTACACGTCTTCAAGCTCGAGTGCTGAAGACGAAGAGGGTGACAAGAAGAAGAATAAGAAGAACCTCAGCAAGTATCTCAACAGCCTTTGTGTGATGGCCCTAAGCCTCAAGGACAATTTATGTGGCATGGCTCGCAGCTCCAGCAGCAAGAGAAGCCAGAAGGACGCCTCAGACTTAGATTTCGAGGATGAGGTATGTGATGAGCTCTCTTCTTTGCGCAAGGAGAATGAGGAGTTGGATGACTTGCTTGATAATCGCGATCACATTCTTAGAGAGGCTAAGAAGCTTAGGAAGGAGCTTAGAGCTTTGCTTGAAGATGCTAGTACTAGAGTGGCTGATCTAGAAACACAGGTTCTCGATGGCAAGCTTGAAATTGATTCTTTTAAGGCTAGCCCTATGGTTTATGATGTGGTTGATTGTGCTGATTGGTCTATTTTCCTAGATGATTTGACTACTCTTAGGGAAAATCATGCCTCCAAGTGTGAGGAACTAGATGTGCTTACGGTTGAGCAGGCTGAGCTGCAATCTAGACCCAGTTTGCTTGGTGCATGTACTTCTTGCCCTGGTCTGCATGCAAAAATTGCTGAGCCCCAAGGCCAAGAGCCACACATCAATTCGTTCGTCATCTGCCGCCGAGGAGCAGAGAAGCTTGAGGGACACCATCTCAGAGAAGGGGGTCATGCTAGTTGTCTAGGGTCTCCCTAGTCGACGTGGGCACCTTGCATGGAAGACCACGTCAGAGCTCCAGAGCAAGGATCAAGATTGAGGTACGATCCCGGTGGTGATCTTGTTCATGTAATCATTCATGATGAAGTTTTTATAGTGAATCTGATTTCTAGCAATCAAGTGCCTTCTCGATGATTTTGTTCTCCCTTGGTTTTGCTTCTTCCCCAATCTATACTTAAGATAGATTGCATAGGGTGTTCTTGTAGCCGCAGTGGCTAGAGGTGCATACCGGACCGACCAAGTATTTTCAACTTGTTCTTCTCGAACTCGCCCTAGGCTAACCTACTCGAATATGAGTGTGTTGTGACAGAACGGTGGCTCCAAAAGGTGGGCGTCTTGGGAATCGGACCGGAGGCCACGGTTTAAAGATGCTTTTAATGAGATTCACTTTTCTATCTTCATCTATCTTGTTTGGAGCTACAACATAAGCATGATCTAGACTCTCTAGATCTGTTATCTCTTGCTTTCTCTTGCTACCTCTTAGTAGATTAGATTAGATGTGTTCTCTTGATGATCTCTTAGATTAGATGCAACTTGGCTCTTCAAAAGATAGCTTTCCTTGCTTTACTAGATTGAATCCTTGTGTTGCACATTGTTCCACGGATTTGATATCTTGGGTTCTCACACTTAAGGGAAGAAGGGCCCTTGAATATGACGGGGGATTTATCCACTTGCAAATCCATATGAAGTTTGATACGAATATAAACCGTCAACAAGCCCCTTTTCTGGTGCCGTTGTCGGGGAACAAGGAGTCAAGATCCAATCTAGTATCGCCTTTTTTGTGAATATTTTTCAGTTTTTCTTTTTATTTTCTTTTGCATCTCTTAACTTTGATCATCCTCAAAAAGAAAAAAATCAATACTGTCCAGTCTTTGATTAACCCTAATTTTTTTTAGATTTTTTTGTTTTTGCTAACCCTAACCGAAGATGGTTGGCTACCTCTCCAAGAAACCCAAATATTTTGTGGATGATCCAGAAAAACTTTATAGGTGTCGGTGCGGAATATGGTCCCGACACTAACCAGTAGTAAGCGCCGAGGTCTATCCCTCAATGGTCGATGCTAAGCAATAAGAGACACGGGGTTTATCCTGGTTCCGGCCGAGGGGGCGATCGTCCCGGCGGTGTTGTGCTCAAGGCACTATATTGCTCGGCACCGGGGTGCCTCGCAGGTGGGGCTGCTACAAGCAAGGCGGGAGAGGAAGCGTGGCTTCCAAGTCCCTGGTGTGGTGACTGAAGATGTTGTGGGAGAATTGGAGAGCAAGTGCGTGGCGCAGCCTGTCTTCTGTTGTGTTGTGTCTGTCTCTCCCCCGCGGCTGGGGGGTTCTTCCTCCTTTTATAGATCAAGGAGCGAGCGAATCACATGCGCGCTGCGCTATTCAGCTACATGAAGGGCGCGTGGCGTGCTATGCTGTAGAGTGGGCGGCCGTCCGGACGATCCTTGCAGCGATCCGGCCATCATGGCCTATCTTGTACCCGAACAGTAGCGGCCTCGAGGGTAGAAGGGCGGCGGATGGCTGTGATGTCTTTTGGTAGGCTCGAGGGAGCTGCTGACGTCGGTCCGTACGAGGCGCAGTGACAAACAAGGCGACGTACCGTTCCCGTAAGCTCCGCAGCGCCAGAACCGTTGCCACAGCGCCCGGCGTGGGGCTCGTACGCGCGGGGGCGGCAGCCATGCCGTCAACAGTGGCGAGGATGGCGTCCCACCGGCCTAGCGCCTCCATCTAACCCTGCAAGGTCACAAGAAAGCAAATCGAGGGTGCAGCCGGCCCCCCTGCGAGGGCTCGGCGCGTTAGCCGCTGCGGAGCGAGCGGCGGCGTCACGGGACCGGCACCGGCCGCGTTGCACGGTCCCCCCCCCCCACGGGATGGGGATGGGCTCCCTCCCGGGGGAGTTGGTGCGGCGGTGCGGGCGCAAGCCCCGGCGCATGATGGCGCGCGTCCCGCCGGTGTCGGGCGTTAAATGCCCGCGTACGGGAGCAGGCGCACGCGTGCGGGCGCCCTCGAGCGAGGCGGGCCCCGGTCGAGGGCAGGGCGGACCCTCGAGCGAGGCGGAGCCTGCTCGAGGGAAGCGCACCCCCTCGAACGGGATGGAGCCCGCCCGAGGGAGGCGTGCATCCTCGAGCGAGGCGACGCCTGCTCAAGGGGATCTTTGAGAGGGCCGCCTTGGTGGGCCGTGCAGGTCCCCGCGGCATGGGCCGTATCCTGCATGGTTAGGCAAAGTGTGTTTGGCTTTGTTGCGGGTTTTAAGTGGGGATTTCCCAGTTGTTAAAGTAGACCCATAGGGCTGTCCCCTACAGTAGCCCCCGAGCATTTGTTGGTTTGCCATTGAGGCTCCCGCAGATGCTGGAACCTACTGATAGGACGTTCTTCCCTTCTGGTTTTGCGAACGCTTTCCGTGGGGCCGCGTCAGCGGACCTGCAGGTCTAGCCCCCGAAGCCCTGCAGGAGCGTGGGAGCTCCTGGAGGGCTTAACTGTGAGAGTTGGCCAGGGGCATGGTACATGTTTCAACCGGCGTCGGCAATGTCTCAGCCGGCTTCGGTGACGCACGCGCCGCTGGCACTATCTCCGGCGGGTGCAATCCAGAAGGTGTAGCCGTGCGTTAAGCCCCCGAGCCTGGGCCCGTTCGAGGCGATCGGGTAGAGCTTTACGACTTGTCTTTTAACGCGCCCTCGCCGTCCCTCCGCGGGACGGAGGGTGAGGTTTCCGCAACCCCCATCGAGCGGGTCGCGAATTGAGGATTCCTCGTTGAGCTGCTGGCGGGTGGTTTGAGTGGACGCCCATGCCCCGTTCGATGAGGGTAGGCTGCGTGGTCCAGAGACACGTCCATGGAAGCGCTTGCGTGGGTTTGCTAGGTGGGGCTCGGTCCCATTCGATATGGACCGAGGGCGCGGAAGCTCTCCCTCGGTGGGATCCCCGGCTAGGCCGCCCTCGGCCGGCTCTCGAATACGACATATGGGGCACCCTCGAGCCTACGGGCTCGAG
Organism: Cenchrus americanus; assembly: GCA_947561735.1. Classification (NCBI taxonomy): domain Eukaryota; kingdom Viridiplantae; phylum Streptophyta; class Magnoliopsida; order Poales; family Poaceae; genus Cenchrus; species Cenchrus americanus. The sequence continues at coordinate 200,888,532 of OX387242.1, forward strand.
GAACGGCTCAAATGCGCGTGCCTTCGTCGTCCCTGACTCTGCGATCTGGGGCGCTTGTTCGAACCCGTCGAGGGTCAAGCTTCGAACCTCTGATCAGTAGGGCCGTGCGGGGCGGCGCCTGGGCGGCCCCGTCTTTGCGTTTGCGACCGTCGAGGGGCCCGGGCGAGCCGTCCCTCGAGGTGCCGATTAGTAACAGTGGTGCGGGGCGGCGGCTAAGCGCTCTCGGCCTGGCATCTGCGACCATTCCAGGGGCCTGGGCGAGCCAGTCCCCGAGGCGCTGATCAGTAATACAGCGCGGCATGGGTGCTTGCGGTGCCCGCTTTGCTTTCAAACGGGCCCCGAGGCGACCTTCTCACGCCTGTGCCCTTTAGAGGGCTGACATCATCCCGAGCCAGGGGCTCGTGCCGCTCGAGGGTTTTGCGTGGCATGGGTGCTTGCGGTGCCCGCTTTGCTTCAAACGGGCCCCGAGGCGACCTTCTCATGCCAATGCCCTTTAGAGGGTTGACATCATCTCGAGCCAGGGGCTCGTGCCGCTCGAGGGTTCTACGTGGCATGGGTGCTTTCGGCGCCCGCTTTGTTTCAAATGGGCCCCGAGGCTACCTTCTCACGCCTGAACCCTTTCGAGGGTTGGAACTCTCCCGAGCTAGGGGTTCGTGCCGCTCGAGGGTTCTGCGTACCATGTAAGGAACCGAGCCATTAAATGCTATGCAGTCAGGGCTGTAATTTCGCGTCGTGGGCGCGCCTTTTCAGGCGTTGCAACCGCGCGCGCGCGTAGTGGGCTGCGTGGGCAGGCGGACATGTCCGCTGTCACGGCCCCTGCTATTCTCCGCCGTAATGATGGCTTATTCGCGGTGGCGTGGCCGCCGCGGTCGTGGTGGGCCCGCCCGTCAGCGAGAAAGGAGATTCCCTGCAGTTAATGCGCGCGGGACGTCCGCCCCGGAGAGCTCGCCCGCGGCTTATAAATCTGAGGGGAGGGGAAAACAGCGGTTTTTTACCTTAGCATTTCGCCGTTCTCGCCCCTTGTGCTCTCGCCTCCGGTTTGCTCTTGCCATCGTGCGCCTTTGCCATTAGAGCTCCTCTTCCTTCCCTTGTTTTCCGCTCTCGCATTCCTTGTTCTTTCTGATGGCGCCGCCTCCGCACCTCACGATCCTCGACCCGTACGCCTGGGAGCGGTCGACGGTGAACCTGCTGGCTCTCAATGAGCTGGTTTCCGCCGGCCAGCTGGCGACAAACGAGGAGGGCCGACCGGCGGAGTGGATCGTGCCGCCGGCGGGAGACTACGCGCCCAACCCGCCGGAGGGCTATGTGGTGGGCTTCATCCGCTTCCACGAGCGCGGCTTCACCGCGCCGGCGAGCCGCTTCATGCGGGCGCTCTGCCACTACTATGGCGTGGAGTTGCATAACTTCGCGCTGAACGCGATTTCATAGGCGGCCATGTTCGTGGGCGTCTGCGAGGGGTATCTAGGGATCCCAGTCAACTGGGAGCTCTGGATACACCTCTTCCGCGCGGAGCTCTTCACGCAACCCACGACGGAGCAGAGGACCCGCCGCGCGGTGCGCGCAGGCGGGATGTCGCTCGCCCTGCGGGGGCAGTTCAAGGACGACTACATCCCCTGCACCATGACGACGAACAACGCCGGCTGGGAGCGGGGGTGGTTCTACCTGCGCAACGCCGAGCCCGGCCTCCCCCCCTACACCAGTCGGGTGTTCAAGGAGAAGCCCGACTCCTGGGGCTACGGGGTATCCACGCCCCAGCATCGGAGGCGGCAGGACTCGGTCCTGGCCGCCCTGAAGAACCTGGCGACGCGCGGTCTGACCGCGGTGGGCGTTCTCGCCTTCCTCCACCACCGGCGGGTCGTGCCTCTGATGGAGAGACTGCTCTGCATCTACGAGATGACAGAGGAGGCAGACCCCGTCGCGCTGGCGAGGTCGCGGATGCTCCCGACCCCCCTTGGGCGGGCGTACGCGCTCACGCGGGCGCGGAACGCCGTCGACACCCGGATGCTGCGCCAGGGCCGGTCCCCGTGGGAGTTCGAGATGCTCCCCACCGGCCTGCTGGTGAGTATGATTCTTGATTCCGTTTTAGTTCTTGGTGTTGCCTCTGCCCCCCGATGCGCCTTTGACATTTTCGCATGCAGCTGGTGAACTTCACCGTCGCGAAGTTCGTCCCGCCTACCCCCGACTCCCGCGCGCTCGGTCGGGCGGCGCAGCAACGGGAGCAGGGGCGGGCGGCGAGCAAGAGGTAGCGCGCGAGGCGGCACCGCGAGCGCCGCGAGCGGCGGAGCGAGGAGCATCGGCGGCGCGAGCGGGCCGGGGCTCACCTCGCCGGAGACCGAGGAGTACTCGTCCTCTGAGGAGGACGAGAAGGAAGAAGCTAGGGGGCAGGGCCCCTCTGATAGGTGGGAGCCTGCGCCCCCGTCGCCGGAGCCGGCCTCCGGCGGCAAGGGCGGCATCGCCGGGGGCGGGCGCGGCGGCGCCCGCCGCAGCAATCAACGACCGGCAAGAGCCGCGGAGGTACCGACGCGCGCCGAGGAGGCGCGCGCGCGAAGCGTGCCCGCACGTGGGGCAGGACCCGTGCGCGCGGCGGAGGCGTCGGGGGGCGCGGCGACCGGCGCGTTGGCCGCGCGGGCCTCATCCGCCGAGGCCTCGAGGAAACGGAAGCGCACCTTCTCCTCTTCGAGGTAAGGGGCTTGCCGCTCTGCTGTGTTAGGTTTTTTGTGGAGCAGGCGTTCTGACCTTCTGTTTGTGCTCGGGCAGGGTGGTGCCAGCCGTTCCTCCCCTCGCACCGGCCAAGGTGCTGAGGGCGGACGCGTCCGTCCCCACCCGGCGGCGCTCGTCGAGGGCGCCACGGGCGGGGCAAGCACGGCGGAGGCGGGCGAGGGGCTCGCAAGGCGCGGCTCGAGGCCTCCGAGGCCTCGGCGAGCGGATCGACATGCCGCCGCGCGGCCGGCGGTCGTCGAAGAGGAGCGGGCGCCGGTCGAGGCGGAGGCGCGGCTGCCGGCGGCGGGCGCGGCGGACACGCGGCCGGCGGTGGGCGCCGCGGCGGAGGCGCGGCTTTGTGGCGCCGGCCGCGGCGGAGGCGGAGCGAGGTGCGGCCCGCGGTGGCGCCCGTGGTCGCGGGCGGGGAGGGCGGACGGGCGCCCGTGGTCGCGAGGGCGCGGCCGGAGGTGATGGCCACGGCGCCGCGTCGGGGCGCGGTGGCCACGGAGGCACGAGTGGAGGCGCGGCGGAAGCGGCGCGGGGGTTGGCGCCCGCCCGGCGGCTCTGGGCGGTGGTGGTGGAGGTCCCGGACGACGACTCCCCGCCGCCCGGGTGGGACTAGTGGACAAGCTTCCCCACGCTCTCCCCAGAGTCCCAGGAGGGGGCCCTCGTGGGGCGGCGCGAGGGCCACATGGTGGCGGGGGGCCGAGGACATGGCGCCGAGGTCTCGTCTTCCCGCGCCTACCACTCCGCCCTGGTGGAGGGGGTCGCTAACGACCCGCCCGCATTCACCGACGCCCAGGCGGAGCAGGAGCTGTGGGGAGAGCTCCGCAGCCACGGCGCCACGCTCAACCGTGCGCTGAACAAGGCGCTGAGGGTCCACGGCGGCCCCGCGTGGCATGTCTTCCAGGTAGGGCATCGCTGCTCGTTTTCCTCTTTCCCTCCTTTCTGTGCGCTGTCTCTGTATCATGATGCTTACGGGTTTCGAATCATGGGTGGCAGAAGCTCGAGCGCCGTGCCCGCGATAAGTACGGCGCCTTCGATCGGGTGAACGTCGAGCTCCACCAGGTCTGGGAGCGATGCGGCGCCTTCGACGCGCTCGCCGACGCCCTCAGGACTCCGGACGGCTGGTTGGCGTACCAGGCCATGGACTTGCGCGATGAACTCGCCGAGAGCACGAGGCAAGACCCGGCACGTCGCTCTAGCCTCGAGCGGATCTGCACGGCCCTCATCGACCGTGATGAGGCGCTGTGGCAGGCATGCTCGGACCTGGAGAAGATGCGGACGCTGGCGACCAACTGGGAGGCGGAGGTGGCCGGCGTCCACAGCGAGAACCGGGGGCTCCGCTCGTCGCTCGAGGGGGTGCGGCGCGGCGGTGCCGGCCGAGGAGCGGGCGCGCGCGCTCGAGCGAAGGGCGAAGGAGGCCGACGACTTGAAGGCCGCCCTCGACGCCAAGGCCGCGGCGCTTGCCGCCTCCGAGGACCAACACGCGGGAGCGCACCGCCCGCCAAGGGGCCGAGGGGCGGCTCCGGCAAGAGCAAAGCCGCCCTCGCCGACGTCCGGTCGGCGCCGGGAGCGAGGAGCGCGTCGCTCGCGAGGCGGCGCGAGGGGTCGCCGGAGGAGCGGAACACCGCGTTCTCCAAGGTCGAGGGCGAGCTGATAGTGCTCAGCATTGCGAGCGCGAACCAGGAGCTGGCCCTCCAGGAGCAGGGCTAGACCGTCAAGGGCCTCCAGCTGGCGGTCGAGGCCGAGCGCCGTGCCCTCGAGGTGGAGAACAAGCAAGTCGAAGGTGAGCCGCTGCTTGACTCCTGTTTGGTTGGTTTTCTGTTTGGGAATTCGCACTCCTTTTCTGATTTCTTTCTTGTCTTGGTGACTCCAGGCTTGCGCACCGCTTTGGGGCACGCGGCCGAGCGGGCCGAGGCGCTGCAAGCCTCCTACAACTCCTCTGAGCGGGGAGAGCGCGGGGAGTTGCGCAATGCGGCCCTCGAGACCTGTCGGGTCGTGGAGGAGGGCGAAGCACAGGCGGGCAGCTCGGCCGGCCGCCCGCCCGCGCGCCCTTGGCAGCCACGTCACCGAGCGGATGCACCGGGCGCTGCATCTGGGCGTCCAGAAGGCCCTCGGAGTGGTACGATCCCACTACGAGGTCAACTTCGAGGCGCTGGCGGAGGGTTATGTCGTCCCCGACGGTGTTGAGGACGAGGTGGCGATGGAGCGTGTGGACGCGCTCGCCGCCGACGCCGCCGGGACGCTCGCTGAAGCCTTCGAGGAGTTCCTCTTCCCGGATGCTGTTGACGCCGCCGCTCCTCCCGCCTGAAGACAGCTGGGCGCTAGGCCCATTTTTGTTTGATGTATCAGTACGCTGCCCATGCGGCTTTGTAAAGAAACAAGTTGTTTTTGACGTAAACATCTGTTGATGTGAAAAGAAGTCTTTTGTTTATTGCGCTTTTTTGTTTCTCCTTCTTCCTGAGTAGATTCTACTTAGGGGAGTTCGATTTTCGCGGGTGGCCTGCTGGGTTGGAGGCAAGAGAGAAGGGCCGTATCCTCGCGGCGTGGGCTATCTCTGGCTCGCGCGCTCCTTCCGCTAGGCTGCCTGCGCCCTGTTCGAAACGTTGCTCAGGGTCGAAGTAGAAAACAAACTTAGCGCGCGTGAGTCGTTTCGTTTGCGCGAAAATGGGGCCATTTTGGGGGGGAATGCCCCCGCAGTAGCCCCCGATGGCAACTTGGGTTTCGGGGGAAAGCCGAGTTGCCCTTTGCATTAGATTTGTGGCGTTTAAATAGTTGTCACCAATTGGGGCGTTGGTCGTGTGATTTTTACAACAAAAATACTTGGAAATCCTGGCTAGGGGTAGAAGCGACGTAGCTGTTGGATGTTCCAAGCGTTGGTGAGCTCTTCTCCGTCCTCGTTGGCCAGGTTGTATGTGCCGGGCTTGAGTACCTTCACCACGACGTAGGGTCCCTCCCACGGAGGCGATAGCTTGTGGCGTCCTCGGTTGTCTTGGCGTAGCCTTAGGACCAAATCCCCCTCGCTGAAGTCCCGTCGGCGTATCTTGCGCGCTTGGTAGCGCATGAGGGACTGTTGATACCTCGCGGAATGCATCAAGGCCACGAGGCGTGCCTCGTCGAGCTGGTCTAGCGAGTCCTCGTGGGCTCGCTAGTTGGCATCCTTGTCGTAGCCTCAAACCCTGGGCGATCCATATTCTAAGTCCGTGGGGAGGATGGCCTCCGCGCCATGGACTAGGAAAAACGGGGTGAACCCGGTGGCTCTGCTTGGGGTGGTCCTTAGGCTCCACACGACTGCTGGCAATTCTTGGAGCCATTTCCGACCGGATTTGTTTAGCTGGTCGAAAATTCTGGGCTTAAGGCCTTGCAGGATCATGCCGTTGGCACGCTCTACTTGGCCATTGGTCTGTGGGTGTGCCACAGCTGCCCAATCCACACGGATGTGGATTCTGTCGCAAAACTCCAAGAATTTCCTGCCCGTGAACTGGGACCCGTTGTCGGTGATGATGGAGTTTGGTACTCCGAAGCGGTGGACGATGTCAGTGAAGAATGTCACCGCTTGCTCCGCTCTGAGATTCGTAATGGGGCGTACCTCCACCCACTTGGAAAACTTGTCGATCGCGACCAGCAAGTGGGTGAAGCCCCCGGGCGCCTTCCGTAGGGGCCCGACGATGTCCAGCCCCCACAAAGCGAACGACCATGTTATGGGGATGGTTTGCAGGGCATGAGCGAGAAGGTTGGACTTGCGGGCGTAAAACTGGCACCCCTCGCAGGTGCGTACGATTTCGCTGGCGTCCGCGACCGCGGTGGGCCAGTAGAAGCCTTGGCGGAATGCATTGCCAACTAGAGTACGCGGCGCCGCATGATGGCCGCAGATCCCGGCGTGGATGTCCCGCAGGAGCTCGCGCTCTTCATGACCTGGTCAATTACGAGCTGTGAGTCCCCTCGCACGTCGAGGCGCTTGACGCCCAACTCAATGGCGATCTTGAGGCCGCAAAGGAGGGCCTCGTACTCAGCCATGTTGTTCGAGGCGGGGAAGTGGAGGCGCACCGTGTAGCGCATGTGCTCCCCGAGGGGTGACACAAAGAGCAGGCCCGCGCCCGCCCCTGTTTTCATCACCGAGCCGTCGAAGTACAGAGTCCAGCACTCTGCCTGGATCTGTGGTGGCGGCAGCTGCGTGTCCGTCCATTCAGCGACAAAATCCGCCAGGATTTGAGAATTGATGGCCTTGCGCGGGGCGTAGGCCAGCGTCTCGCCCATCAGCTCCACGGACCACTTGGCAATTCTGCCCGCCGCGTCGGAATTGCGGATGATCTCCCCCAGCGGGAAGGAGGAGACCACCGTGACGGGGTGGGCCTCGAAGTAGTGACGCAGCTTGCACCGCGCGAGGACCACCGCGTACAGCAGCTATTGGACTCGGGGGTAGCGCGTCTTAGTGTCAGACAAGACCTCGCTGATGTAGTAGACCGGCCGCTGGACCGGCAGGGTGTGCCCTTCCTCCGTGCGCTCCACCACGATCACAGCGCTGACCACCTGGGTGGTCGCGGCCACGTAGAGCTGCAGAGGTTCGCCACCTTGCGGCGGCGTGAGGACCGGGGCGTGCGTTAGGGACGCCTTCAGTTTGTCGAGCGCATCCTGGGCCTCGGCGGTCCAGGAGAAGCGCTCGTGCTTCTTGAGGAGGCGATAGAGGGGCAGGCCCTTCTCGCCGAGCCGCGAGATGAAGCGGCTCAAGGCGGCAAGGCACCCCAGCACTTTTTGCACTCCTTTGAGGTCCCAGATCGGACCCATTTGTTCGAGGGCCGCGACCTTTTCGGGGTTGGCCTCGATTCCCCATTGGGAGACGATGTATCCTAGGAGCATGCCCCGCGGCACTCCAAAGACACACTTTTCGGGGTTTAATTTGACCCCATGGGCCCGTAGGCAGCCGAACGCGATGCCAAGGTCGCCAACCAAGTCATCCACCTTCCTGGTCTTTACGACAATGTCATCTACGTACGCCTCGACCGTCCGCCCGATGTGATCCCCGAAAACGTGCTGCATGCAGCGCTGGTATGTCGCACCCGCGTTTCGGAGGCCGAACGGCATCGTGATGTAGCAGAACATCCCGAACGGCGTGATGAACGAGGTCGCGAGCTGGTCGGGCTCCTTCATATTTATTTGATGATACCCGGAGTAGGCATCAAGGAAGCAGCGAAGCTCACCCCCGGCCGTTGAGTCAACAATTTGATCAATTCGTGGCAAAGGAAAAGGAACTTTAGGACATGCTTTATTAAGACTAGTGTAGTCTATACACATCCGCCACTTCCCATTCTTTTTCTTTACAAGTACAGGGTTTGCTAGCCACGTTGGGTGGAACACCTCCTTGATGAACCCAGCCTCTAGAAGCTTCCGCAGCTCCACTCCAATAGCCTGTCGCCGCTCCTCGTCGAAGCGGTGCAGCAGTTGCTGCACGGCACGGGCGTGAGGCAGGATGTCAAGGGAGTGCTCGGCGACCTCCCTCAGGATGCCTGGCATATCCGAGGGGCTCCACGCGAAGATGTCGGCGTTGGCGCGGAGGAAGTCGACGAGCACCACTTCCTATTTGGGATCGAGGGTGGAGCTAACCCTCAACGCCATGCCCTCGGGGGCAGAAGGGTCGAGGGGGGCCTCCTTGGTCTGCTTCGCGGCCTCGAAGGTGCCGGTGTGCTTGGCGGCGGAGTCAAGGTCTTCGTTGACCATCTTCTCCAAAGTGGTCACCAGCGCTTCATCCAGCGCAAGTGCTTCTGCGTGTTCTACGCACTCGACGTCGCAGTCGAATGCGTGCTCGATGGACGAGCCTACGGTGATGACGCCGTTCGGTCCTGGCATCTTCATCTTCAAGTAGGTGTAGTTGGGGACCGCCATGAACTTGGCGTAGCAGGGCCGCCCAAGTATGGCATGGTAGGCGCCCTTGAACCCCACCACCTCGAAGGTGAGCGTTGCCTTGCGGAAAATTTTCGCGGTGCCGAACCAAGCGGCGGATCGATGCGCCGAGGGCCGGACACCGCTGCCGGGCGCGACGCCGTGGAACGGCTTCGTGCTGGGCCGCAGCTGGTCCAACCCAATCCCCAGCAGGCGCAGCGTGTGCACGTAGAGGATGTTGAGGCTGCTGCCTCCGTCCATCAAGACTTTCGAGAACCGCGCGTTCCCGATGATTGGGTCGACCACCAGCGGGTACTGGCCCGGGTTGGGGATGCAGTTCGAGTGGTCCTCCCGGCTGAAGGTGATGGCGTCCTCCGACTAGTTGAGGAAGGACGGAGGCGCCCTCTCCGCGGCGAGTACCTCGTGCCGCTCGTTCTTGCGCTGGCGGGTCGACATGTCGACGGTTGGTCCCCCAAAGATGAGGAACACGTTTTCCACGGCGGAGAAGCCACCAGCGTCGCCATCTCCCCCGTCTTTCTTGGCCTCCGCCTCCTTCGCGGCGGCGCGGCCGTAAAACTTCTTGAGCATGTCGCACTGCTCAAGGGTGCGGTTTACTGGGGTCTTGTGGTAAGGACATGGCTTTTTTAGCATGTCGTCAAACACCCCCGGAACTCGAGGGGCCGGTCGAGGGCCCAGTCGAGCCGGGTCAACAGCAAGAGCCTCAGCATTACCGCCGTCGCGCCCCTGCTCGCGCGCCTCGCGGCGCGGCTTCTTTCCCTTCTGAAGGACCGATAAGGCGACCAGAGAGGGGGGGAGTGAATGGGAGCCGATAAAAATTCTTCTCGAGGGAGATTGAAACTCTGACAAGACGAACTAGCTCGGTCGAACCCCCGAAATCACACGCTCCGCACTTCTACCTCCCGTTTGCCAAAACCACGTAGCCACTGGAGTGCTACTGGTCCTAGGAACAAACTCTACCAGCAACCACAACACACACGCAGCACCGTCAGCGGAAACAACTCGAAAACCGGCTAACCAGAGGGGGCGGTTAGACCGGGTATAGGGGGCGGTTAGACCGCCTCCACCTGGCAACCAAGAAATCCTCCGAAACGCCTCTTCCGAGCACCAAAACACAGCACGGTTTCACCAACAGAGATCTCTGGTCAAGGCCATGCTAGCTACCAGAAAATCTTGGCGAAAACCAAACCTTCACCCAAGGGCCTAGGGGCGGTTAGACCGGCTACCTGGGGCGGTTTAACCTCCTGTACCCAACGAACGAACTCCAACCAAGAACACCTAGCAAACTGCGCAAGAACGGCTCCAAATTTCACCCGGACACTCCTCCGATCAAGGCGAACGAACTCACGAGAGGAAAATCCGGCGAAACAAAACTTTGACCCGGAAACACCCCGGCGGTTAGACCGCCCCCCGCAGGCGGTTAGACCGCCCCTTCCCGTAACAGGAACCCGCGGGTCAAACCTCAACTTCCTTGCGCTCAATCTCCCGAATCACTCCACGGATTGCGGCCAAACTTCGGGGATAGCTGGGTTACCTCCTGGGCAACCTCTACCTCAAAGGAATCGACCCGAAACGCTCACAATCAAGAGGAATCGAAGAAATCGCTTCTCTAGGTCAAGAACTCGCCCAACTCGAAAAACCTCCAAATCGAGTCCGATTCAAAGGGGATTTGGGGGCAAAGTCACCAGCCAAAGAGGCACCAGAACCTCATACGTGACACCCACCAAAAACCCCAAGAAATCGTTCTCAAAACACCGCCAAAAAGAGCTCCGAAAATCAACATCAAAGAGACGGGAAAACCACCATCAAGAACCACGCCGAACCTTCTATACATGCCATGAATGGTTCGTACAAGGTCTAGTTTGCCACCCAAACATCCATCCCTCTCTTTAGATCTCACATGAAACTCTCAAACTAGCCTTCTAAAAACCTAGGGAAAATAAAGAACGAAAATGGAAAAACGAAATGAGCTAGGGTTCCAAGAGTTGGCTGCCAACCTCTCACCTCTTGGGTTATATAGGCGGCAACCGAATGTCTAAAATGCCCCTCTCTACTAACTAGGGATACATGCCCCTCAAGGGCGGATTTGGAATTCTTGATGTCTTCACCATCGGACGGATGCCCGGCGACCGCACCCTGCGTAGCCTCGACGCACGCCTTGCGATCCCGACGCGTGTCCTCCGCTTCGAAGCTTCTCGGCGCCGGCGGCCGGGCGGTCGGACCGCCCCCCCGGGCGGTTAGGCCGGCCCCGGTGGATCGACCGGCCCCGGGCGGTCCGACCGCCCCTCCCGGGCGGTTGAACCGGCCCGGGTGGCCGCACCTCCTCGTCGAGTCTTCGGCCTCGGTTTTGTGGCTCAACCGAGTAACCCAGTGGTTTTCTGGTGAACCACTGCAAACCCCGCGAACTCGGTGTAGCCTCCGCCAATCTCCACTCATGACTCGGCTCCCACGTAGTCCCGGCTCGACCTTGGTTTTGAGGCTCTACCAAGAAACCGTCCACGACTTCATCTTGTTGTTCATGCCACCATGCGGCCCGCACTTGACCCCGCTGGCCACCGGGTCCCTCGAACGAAGCCTACTTGTCTTCTCCACACACCGGAGGCCTCACCGCAACGACCTTTCGCGCTTGTTCTTCACCCGCACCAACACGAGTCAAGCCGCAACCTCGCACCTCGCAATACTTAGCCAAGAATCGGTCCACACAACGTTGTCAATCACTCATCACACAAGGAAGCGACCATCCACCGGTCCTCGAACCACACATGGTCCTCAATCTCCCCCTTGATGAGTGCATTGACAACACACTCACATGAAGTAACATAAGAGAAAAGGAAAAGAAAAGAAACAAAATAAAAGGAAACCCCAACAAGCGATCGAAAGCCAAAGAAAGGCAAAGAGCAAGATTCACTTGAAGAAGACAAGTCTCGGACCCCTTAGGCAAGGGCAACGGCTCGACACATCCGAGACAAAACTCAGCTCAAGCAAAGAGCGCAAACCACCAAAGCAAAACTCGAACACTACAAAGAGCTCCCCCCCGCACAAATGCAAGCTCCCCCCGAGCCACAAGACACTCCCCCGAACACATGCATCAATGCAACTCGGGAATGCAACAAAGAGCAAAAACTCCGCTCACACCGCCCAGGGCGGTTAGACCGCCCGCCCGGGCGGTTAGACCGCCTCCGCCCGAACCGTACCGCTCGGGGGGCGGTTAGACCGCCCGAAGAAACCGACCCCGCACCAAACTCGCTCAAAAACTGCCCGAAACAATTGGAACACCTTCCAAACACTCCCAGTGCCCAAAACATGCACAAACTTCTCCCCCTTGTTGACAATGCATGAATCAAGGCAAAATGCGAAAACTTGCAACATATAGCTTCTCGAATATACAAAATTCATCACAAGGAGCTACACAAGTCTAAATGAGCAAGTTAGATACTCGACGGAGTTCGTAAGGACCTTAACTACGTGATCACCAAGTTTCACAACCATTGAACAAGGCTAAAAAGGATTTTAGTAATTTTGCGAAAAGTTACTCCCTCATAAGCAAATACCTAAACATGAGCAACACATATCAAAATGGCAAAGCCACTCAAACTTCATGCTAGGACAACCATTCTAATCATAAGACCATCATAAACACCCAAAAGCACCTCATGTCATGTCAAAGCCACCGAGCCATGTGCCTACTTCTATGTATGAGACTTCTCATTGGTAGGCATCATGCAACGGTTTAGCACCCAAAGCAAATTAATTTCAGCACATATGACATGGGAACATATTTTCCAAGCATTTTTCATTTCATTTTCAGATTTGTAAATGGTACATGAAATGTCTTTGCGACAAAAAGGAACTTATGCCCCTCCACAAGATTAAGCAAGAGGGCTAAACATTCATGATGGCAAGCGAGCCTTTGGCTCCATATGATCAATAAACTAGCTATCCAACCACAAAGTAAGCATAGCAAAGCCACTAAAACATGTCAAGATCATATATAGGCATTTACGCATGAGAGAGCATGTATATGACATTTCTCAAAAATTAGCCATCAACCATGGATCATTCAACAAGATCATCAAGAGCTAAGCCAAACTAACCATAGCATACCAAACAAGCTCACAAGAACATATATAACAACCCATGGTAAACAATGTATATAGGAGAAGCTTTTCCTATCCAATGCATATGATACAAAATGCATGCAATCTAAGATACAAGGATGCCTATACATCATGTTACATATGCCATGCCAAATGCAAGAAATGCACAAAGGAAAGCTATACATATGCTACAAACCGGCTCCTCGAGGGGAGGCAAAACGGGCTCGACACCACCGCAAAAGAAAGCCCCCACACACCCAACTCAAGAAATTAAACATACACCAAGTTCCCCCCGCAAACGAGTGAAAGTGGCTTGATCTAGGGGTTTGGTGAAAATATCGGCTAGTTGGTCATGTGTGGGTACATGGATCAAAGCTATCTTCCCTTTCTCTACGTTGTCTCTCGGAAATGATACCTCACTTCTATGTGTTTGGTTTTGGAATGGAGCACCGGGTTCTTTGCAACGCTTATGGCACCGGTGCTATCACATTGAAGTGGGACATGGGTATACTCCTCACCAAAGTCACTCATGGTGTAGGTGATCCAAAGGAGCCGAGAGCAACAACTAGCAACGGCAACATACTCGGCTTCGGTCGTGGATTGAGCAACACTCGACCGCTACGAGAAGACCAAGACACCAACGAAGAACCCAAAAACTCGGCAAGTCCCGTAAGTAGACTTCCTATCCAACCGACACCCGCAAAATCCGCGTCCGAAAAGCCATGAAGCGCCAAAGAAGAGGACGCGGAGTACCAAAGGCCGAAGTCGGGAGTGTGACGCAAGTACCCGAAAATTCGCTTCACCGCTTGCCGATGCGAAGTCCTCGGAGACGCTTGAAAACGAGCGCACGGACACACCGAGAACCGTATGTCCCGGCCTCGTCGCCGTCAAGTAGAGGAGTGACCCGATCATGCTCCGGTACTCCTTCTCGGTCCACGTGTTCACCTTCCTCGTCCGCATCAAGAGCCGTAGTCGTACTCATCGGCGTCGTCATAGCCTTGGAGTCCTCCATCTTGAATTTCCTCACAATGTCCTTGGTGTACTTAGCCTCGGTGCACAAATGTTCCTTCCTTTGATTGCTTGATTTGTAGCCCAAGGAAGAACCGCAACTCACCCATCATGCTCATCTCGAACTCCCCGCTCATATCATCCGCAAACCTCGCAACAAGAGAGTTAGACGAGCCACCAAAGACAATATCATCCACGTACACCTCGCACAATCGAATATCTCCGCCTCGCCTCTCGCAAAAACAAGGTCCGATCGACCTTCCCCATCTCAAAACCTCTCTCAAACAAGAACCCCCTCAACCTCGCCATACCAAGCTCTAGGCGCCCGCTTCAACCCATACGACGCCTTCCTCAACTTGTACACCCGGTGGGGGTACTTCTCACTCTCAAACCCCGAGGTCGTCTCACATACACTTCTTCCTCCAACACTCCATTCAGAAAAGCACTCTTCACATCCATTTGGTGCAACTTGAACCCTTTAGCCACAGAAAAGGCTAGAAGGATCCTAATCGCCTCCAAACGAGCTACGGGAGCAAAGGTCTCCTCGTAGTCGATCCCCTCCTTCTGACTGAACCCCTGAGCAACAAGTCTCGACTTGTTTCTCACAACCTCACCCTTCTCTCCCTCTTTGTTTTTCCACACCCACTTTGTACCAATCGGCTTACACCCTGGGGGAGGGTCAACCAACTCCCACACCTGATTCCTCTCAAAGTTCTCCAACTCCTCATGCATCGAGTTAACCCAATTGTGATCGGATAGTGCGTGTCCAATGTCTTTGGGCTCGAAAGAAGCAACAAATGCAGCATGAGCAAAATGGGAATTGTTTCGAACCCTCGACCGTGTAGTGCGTTCATTCATGTCGCCGATGATCCTCGAAGCCGGGGTGATCCACTTCAACTCGCCGGGGAGGTTCTCGCCTCGAAGCTACCTCCCCCCTCAACATCGGCCTTCTCCTCGTTCTTGGTTTGTCGTCGTAGGTGTAGCGAGAGGGTCCATCCATCATTGTAGTCGAAGTAGTGGGTACATGTCCAGCGGGGGGCACCGCACCGCCATCTTCATCATCACCATGTTCATGCTCCTCCTCCTGAAAGATCTCCTCGCCAAGCTCATCATCACCCGCACACTCAAAGACAAGCCGACTACGTGGCTCGTCTCGTCGAAGGTTACCTCGCAAGTCTCCACGATTTGGTTAGTTTCAAGATTGAGCACACGATATGCTCTAGAATGAGATGCATAACCAAAGAAAATTCCATCGACAGACCTAGCCTCAAACTTATCCAACTTCCCGCCCTTCTTCGAATAAAACACTTGCAACCAAAGACATGGAAGTGACTCACTTTGGGTGTGCGACCATGCATCAACTCATAGCATGTCTTCTTCTTGTGCACTCGAGGTATATTCCGTTCGAAACATAGCACGCGGTATTCACCGCCTCGGCCCCAATACCTCCTCGGAGTCCTATGCTCATCAAGCATCGTCCGAGCCATCTCGCACAAGGTCCCGTTCTTCCTTTCCACAACACCATTCCGGGGAGGCGTATACGGACTCGAAAACGGTGCTCAAGACCCAAGTCATGACAAAAAGTTTCAAAACGAGAGTTCCTGAATTCCGAGCCATTATCACTGCGGATAGCTCGTATGGCATCTCCGTGCCTCTCGTTCCTCAACCTCAAGACTAGATCTCGAACAAAACCAAACGTCTCCCCCTTCTCCTCAAGAAAGAACACCCACGCATACCGAGAAAAGTCGTCCACCACAACAAGGACATACCACTTCCCACCCCGCATCGCACACGAGCCGGGCCAACAAGGTCCATATGGAGCAGCTCGCATGGACGCTCGCTCATCACATCGGTGAGAGGCGGGTGAGAAGAGGCCACCATCTTGGCATGCCTACACGGAGCACAAACCAACTCTTTCTCAAGCCTCAAACGTGGCAATCCTCGAACCAAATTGAGTTTACTCAAGCGAGACGAAGGTCAAAGCTCAAGTGACCCAACTTCCTATGCCACTTCCACAACTCACTCGAAGAACCGACCAAGAAACAACGCTCAACAACCGAAGACTGAGAAAAATCAGCACGAAACACCCGACCCTCGGGAACGACCATACAAACAAGGTCCCCTCGAGAGTCCGCAATCCGAGAACCACCAGGCCGAAACAACACCTCAAAACCCTCATCCAACAACCGAGACACGAAAGCAAATTGTACCCCGGCCGATTGAACAAGAGCAACACGCCTCGCAGTGATCTTGTCACTCACTTTTATCTCACCTTCCGAAAGCACACGCCCACGCCCATTGTCCCCAAAAGTGATGTACCTCTTCGTCACCACCGGACGAGACTTGAGAACCACCCCCTGTCTCCGTCATATGCCTCGAACAACCGGAGTCAATCAACCAAATGTTCTTCAAGTCTCCCACCCGAAATTCAAAAACAAGCACGTGAGCGAACAAACGACTCGAAGATCGGGGTTAGTACCAAAGGAGGAAAACCGGTGCGAGCCATTTGCTCGAAAGTGGGGTTAGCACCAACCAAAGCATCTCTCCTACCAAAACTACCTCCACGAACACCACCTCGGTAACCACTCCGAGGAAACCACCCCCTCACCGCCCGGAGGAGGACCAAAGCCACGGAAGACAACCCGTGGAGCGTCCCTCCTCTCCTTCTCAAAGCTACGACTCCTCCCATCCCCGTAGTGACCTCGAGGGGGAGAATGCCTAGCAACCGACCACCGCTCGTCTTTCCGGACCAACCACCGCAACTCCACCTCCGGACACCGAAACCTCTCGACTCACCACCTCGAAAACCACTCCGCCCAGAATTCTGGGGGGGGCCGGTTAAACCGCCTAGCCAGGCCGGTCTAACCGCCCCCCTTCGGGCCGGGGCCGGGCTCCGACCGCCTAGCCGGCGCCGGTCCGCCGACCGCCCCTCCAGAACAGCTCCTCGGCTGCGGGAACTCGCATCTCCCCATGCCGGAACACTTCTTACCACAGCCTTACCCCTGGGCAGTGGCATACGAGGTTTAGGTACACCATAGGAAGGGTTGTACCTATCCTTGTTAGCCCACTCCTTTGCCATCCTCTCTTCCCGCTTCCTCTTGAAGCAAAACTCATCCTTGTGACCCTCCTTCCCACAATGGCCACAACGGAATCTCACAAGCTTAGGTTTTGGCTTGGATTGGGGCTGCTCGCTTGGTTTCTCTCCACTCAACTCCTCCACCGATTTCTCCTCACTTGCCTTCTCTCTCACTTTCCCAAAGAACACTTTCCCAGAAGTGCTCACAAACTTGATGGGCTTTTGGAGATCATTTGTGGGTGTAGGAAATATAGGTGGAGCTGGGGTTGTGTCTAGTCGGTTCCTAAGATGGTTGGGTTTTGGAGGGAACTCATTCTTGTGGTGGGTTTTTGGTGGCTCGGGATATTCTCTCCACTTCCCTCACCAACCTTGTTTGCTCCAAGCCCCTCACCATCTTGCCTCTTAAAGGCCTCGATCATCATCCTCAACCGAGGCTCGTGACCGGACAACCAACCCATCAACTTCCTCAAATCATCATTCTCATCCCGCAAACGATCAACATAATGTGCAAGCTCCAAATTTTTCAATGCATGCATTTCACGGGTAGAGCAAGATGTAGGCATGGGTTCCTTCAATTTAGCCTCGAGCGAACTAGTGTAAGCATGCAACTCATCAATCTTAGCATGCAAAACGGGGCAAGAAGTGCAAGCACCTAGCAAGGCGGTCTAGACTTAAGCTCGCCCACTTCAACCCTAAGCACATCTAGTTCCTCACACTTGGAGGCATGCTTCTCCTTAAACAAAGCAAGATCAGCAAGGAATATGGAGCAATCGAGACAATCATTTTCATCGGCAACAACGGGGCTAGCCTTAAGCGAATCAATCTCAAGCTTGCTATCAAGCACCCGTGTCTCTAGCTCGGCCCACTCTAGTCTTAGCATCCTCGAGTGAAGCCCTAAGCTCTTTCCTCATTTTCTTGGCCTCTCTAAGCATGTCATCACGGTTATCAAGCAAAGAGCCAAGCCTCTCATTCTCCCGGCGCAAGAAGGGAAGTTCATCACGCACCTCGTCGTCGGACTCGCAGTCCGAGTCGCTCCGTGTACTCTTCTTGCTGCCGGAGCTCGCGCCATGGTACGAAGCCGTCTCTCGCGAAGCAACTCAGCCCGCTCAGGTTCTTGGACGACCTCTTGTTCTTGCGGCGATCTCCCTCGTCGTCGCCGGCCGCTCGAGCTCGAGGTGGAGTACGCGGAACTGGAGTCGACGTCGCTCGCTCCCACCATCGCTCGGGCCTTGCCTCGGCCCTCCTTCTTCCTCGATCGTCGCTCGTCCTTGTACTTATTCTTGTGCTTGCTCTTGTGGTCGCGCCTCGAACGGTACTTGTCGTCGTTCTTCCTCGGCTTGTGCTTGTAGCTGTCCTTGTTCTCGGCCTTCTCCGAGCAGTCGGCGACGAAGTGTCCCGGTTGCCGCACCGGAAACAGGTCCTCGTGTTCCTCCTCATGTTCACGCGGTTCTCGTGCAGCCTCTCGAACCGCCTCGTCAACAGCGCCAGCTCGTCCTCTCCAAGGTCATCAAACTCCTCATCTGGCATAGACATCAAAGAGGAAAACTAGAACATCCTGGTGGATGGGTTAGAGTTAATCTTTCCTTTGGAACCACCAACGAGGGCAAGACTATGGGAGTCAGTCGGTCCCTCGAGCTTGGCAGTCATGCCCCTATCCACCTCAGCCGACTTGAGCTTCGAGAACAGCCTCGTTCACCGTCGAGTATCGTACCTCTCCGACTCGACTATGGCCTCGAACTTTCCGCCCCCATATCGTACGATCCAAAGAGTGTAAGAGCTTGACCGCTCTATCATGATCATCGTACGGGAGCACGTCCACATTGGCCCTCATGTTGTTCACAACCACCGTGAACCTCTCGGAACAAGGCATCGATGGACTCACCGGGGAGATGAGTGAAGTTCTCGTACTCTCTCCCCGTAGGTCGCATACAACCGTGCCTCGAACTTGGGCGTTCCCAACATGAGCCTCCTTCAACACCGCCCAAATCCTACAAGCCAAGTGCTCGGTGTGCACCCGATCGAACTCGGCCGACACAAAGCACGAAACAAGTAGTCGACCGCCTTATTGTTGGCGTCGAATCCGTCCCCTCGACCCCGGAGCAAGGAAATCCATCGACTGGACATATCCCGTGTCCACCGTGACATCCCACGTAGTCCGACCCTTTCCGCGGAGGAACGCACCCATCCGCTTGCTCCACATCCGGTAGTTCTTTCCATCGAAGTGTGGAGGACCCGAACCCCGTTCCTCGGTACGCCATCCTTGGATCTTAGACGGTTAGAGTCAACAAAGACCCGAACCGGCTCGATACCACTTGAAGGACCGATAAGGCGACCGAGAGAGGGGGAGTGAATGGGAGCCGATAAAAATTCTTCTCGAGGGAGATTGAAACTCCGACAAGACGAACTAGCTCGGTCGAACCCCCGAAATCACACGCTCCGCACTTCTACCTCCCGTTTGCCAAAACCACGTAGCCACCGGAGTGCTACCGGTCCTAGGAACAAACTCTACCAGCAACCACAACACACACGCAGCACCGTCGGCGGAAACAACTCGAAAACCGGCTAACCGCAGGGGGCGGTTAGACCGGGTATAGGGGGCGGTTAGACCGCCTCCACCGGCAACCAAAAATCCTCCGAAACGCCTCTTCCGAGCACCAAAACACAACGACGGTTTCACCAACAGAGATCTCTCGGTCAAGGCCATGCTAGCTACCGGAAAATCTTGGCGAAAACCAAACCTTCACCCAAGGGCCTAGGGGCGGTTAGACCGGCTACCGGGGGCGGTTTAACCTCCCGTACCCAAAGCAACGAACTCCAACCAAGAACACCTAGCAAATCGCGCAAGAACGGCTCCAAATTTCACCCGGACACTCCTCGATCAAGGCGAACGAACTCACGGAGGAAAATCCGGCGAAACAAAACTTTGACCCGGAAACACCCCGGGCGGTTAGACCGCCCCTCGCAAAGCGGTTAGACCGCCCCTTCCGGAAACGAACCCGCGGGTCAAACCTCAACTTCCTTGCGCTCAATCTCCCGAATCACTCCACGGATTGCGGCCAAACTTCGGGGATAGCCGGGTTACCTCCCGGGCAACCTCTACCTCAAAGGAATCGACCCGAAACGCTCACAATCAAGAGGAATCGAAGAAATCGCTTCTCTAGGTCAAGAACTCGCCCAACTCGAAAAACCACCAAATCGAGTCCGATTCAAAGGGGATTTGGGGGCAAAGTCACCAGCCAAAGAGGCACCGTAACCTCATACGTGACACCCACCAAAAACCCCAAGAAATCGTTCTCAAAACACCGCCAAAAAGAGCTCCGAAAATCAACATCAAAGAGACGGGAAAACCACCATCAAGAACCACGCCGAACCTTCTATACATGCCATGAATGGTTCGTACAAGGTCTAGTTTGCCACCCAAACATCCATCCCTCTCTTTAGATCTCACATGAAGCTCTCAAACTAGCCTTCTAAAAACCTAGGGAAAATAAAGAACGAAAATGGAAAAACGAAATGAGCTAGGGTTCCAAGAGTTGGCTGCCAACCTCTCACCTCTTGGGTTATATAGGCGGCAACCGAATGTCTAAAATGCCCCTCTCTACTAACTAGGGATACATGCCCCTCAAGGGCGGATTTGGAATTCTTGATGTCTTCACCATCGGACGGATGCCCGGCGACCGCACCCTCGCGTAGCCTCGACGCACGCCTTGCGATCCCGACGCGTGTCCTCCGCTTCGAAGCTTCTCGGCGCCGGCGGCCGGGCGGTCGGACCGCCCCCCCGGGCGGTTAGGACCGGCCCGATGGATCCGACCGGCCCCGGGCGGTCCGACCGCCCCTCCCGGGCGGTTGAACCGGCCCGGGTGGCCGCACCTCCTCGTCGAGTCTTCGGCCTCGGTTTTGTGGCTCAACCGAGTAACCCGGTGGTTTTCTCGGTGAACCACCGCAAACCCCCGCGAACTCGGTGTAGCCTCCGCCAATCTCCACTCATGACTCGGCTCCCACGTAGTCCCGGCTCGACCTTGGTTTTGAGGCTCTACCAAGAAACCGTCCACGACTTCATCTTGCTGTTCATGCCACCATGCGGCCCGCACTTGACCCCGCTGGCCACCGGGTCCCTCGGACGAAGCCTACTTGTCTTCTCCACACCTGGAGGCCTCACCGGCAACGACCTTTCGCGCTTGTTCTTCACCTGCACCAACACGAGTCAAGCCGCAACCTGCACCTGCAATACTTAGCCAAGAATCAGTCCACACAACGTTGTCAATCACTCATCACACAAGGAAGCGACCATCCACCGGTCCTCGAACCACACATGGTCCTCAATCTCCCCCCTTGATGAGTGCATTGACAACACACTCACATGAAGTAACATAAGAGAAAAGGAAAAGAAAAGAAACAAAATAAAAGGAAACCCCAACAAGCGATCGAAAGCCAAAGAAAGGCAAAGAGCAAGATTCACTTGAAGAAGACAAGTCTCGGACCCCTTAGGCAAGGGCAACGGCTCGACACATCCGAGACAAAACTCAGCTCAAGCAAAGAGCGCAAACCACCAAAGCAAAACTCGAACACTACAAAGAGCTCCCCCTGCACAAATGCAAGCTCCCCCTGAGCCACAGCACACTCCCCCTGAACACATGCATCAATGCAACTCGGGAATGCAACAAAGAGCAAAAACCTGCTCACACGCCCAGGCGGTTAGACCGCCCGCCCGGGCGGTTAGACCGCCTCCGCTTGAACGACCGCACGGGGGGCGGTTAGACCGCCCGAAGAAACCGACCCCCGCACCAAACTCGCTCAAAAAACTCGCCGAAACAATTGGAACACCTTCCAAACACTCCCAGGTGCCCAAAACATGCACAAACTTCTCCCCCTTGTTGACAATGCATGAATCAAGGCAAAATGCGAAAACTTGCAACATATAGCTTCTCGAATATACAAAATTCATCACAAGGAGCTACACAAGTCTAAATGAGCAAGTTAGATACTCGACAGGTTCGTAAGGACCTTAACTACGTGATCACCAAGTTTCACAACCATTGAACAAGGCTAAAAAGGATTTTAGTAATTTTGCGAAAAGTTACTCCCTCATAAGCAAATACCTAAACATGAGCAACACATATCAAAATGGCAAAGCCACTCAAACTTCATGCTAGGACAGCCATTCTAATCATAAGACCATCATAAACACCCAAAAGCACCTCATGTCATGTCAAAGCCACCGAGCCATGTGCCTACTTCTATGTATGAGACTTCTCATTGGTAGGCATCATGCAACGGTTTAGCACCCAAAGCAAATTAATTTCAGCACATATGACATGGGAACATATTTTCCAAGCATTTTTCATTTCATTTTCAGATTTGTAAATGGTACATGAAATGTCTTTGCGACAAAAAGGAACTTATGCCCCTCCACAAGATTAAGCAAGAGGGCTAAACATTCATGATGGCAAGCGAGCCTTTGGCTCCATATGATCAATAAACTAGCTATCCAACCACAAAGTAAGCATAGCAAAGCCACTAAAACATGTCAAGATCATATATAGGCATTTACGCATGAGAGAGCATGTATATGATATTTCTCAAAAATTAGCCATCGACCATGGATCATTCAACAAGATCATCAAGAGCTAAGCCAAACTAACCATAGCATACCAAACAAGCTCACAAGAACATATATAACAACCCATGGTAAACAATGTATATAGGAGAAGCTTTTCCTATCCAATGCATATGATACAAAATGCATGCAATCTAAGATACAAGGATGCCTATACATCATGTTACATATGCCATGCCAAATGCAAGAAATGCACAAAGGAAAGCTATACATATGCTACAAACCGGCTCCTCGAGGGGAGGCAAAACGGGCTCGACACCACCGGCAAAAGAAAGCCCCCACACACCCAACTCAAGAAATTAAACATACACCAAGTTCCCCCCGCAAACGAGTGAAAGTGGCTTGATCTAGGGGTTTGGTGAAAATATCGGCTAGTTGGTCATGTGTGGGTACATGGATCAAAGCTATCTTCCCTTTCTCTACGTTGTCTCTCAGGAAATGATACCTCACTTCTATGTGTTTGGTTTTGGAATGGAGCACTGGGTTCTTTGCAACGCTTATGGCACTGGTGCTATCACATTGAAGTGGGACATGGGTATACTCCTCACCAAAGTCACTCATGGTGTAGGTGATCCAAAGGAGCTGAGAGCAACAACTAGCAGCGGCAACATACTCGGCTTCGGTCGTGGATTGAGCAACACTCGACTGCTTACGAGAAGACCAAGACACCAACGAAGAACCCAAAAAGCGGCAAGTCCCGAAGTAGACTTCCTATCCAACCGACACCCGGCAAAATCCGCGTCTGAAAAGCCATGAAGCGCCAAAGAAGAGGACGCGGAGTACCAAAGGCCGAAGTCGGGAGTGTGACGCAAGTACCTGAAAATTCGCTTCACTGCTTGCCGATGCGAAGTCCTCGGAGACGCTTGAAAACGAGCGCACGCACACACCGAGAACCGTATGTCCGGCCTCGTCGCCGTCAAGTAGAGGAGTGACCCGATCATGCTCCGGTACTCCTTCCGGTCCACGTGTTCACCTTCCTCGTCCGCATCAAGAGCCGTAGTCGTACTCATCGGCGTCGTCATAGCCTTGGAGTCCTCCATCTTGAATTTCCTCACAATGTCCTTGGTGTACTTAGCCTCGGTGCACAAATGTTCCTTCCTTTGATTGCTTGATTTGTAGCCCAAGGAAGAACCGCAACTCACCCATCATGCTCATCTCGAACTCCCCGCTCATATCATCTCGCAAACCTCGCAACAAGAGAGTTAGACGAGCCACCAAAGACAATATCATCCACGTACACCCGCACAATCGAATATCTCTCTCGCCCGCCTCTCGCAAAAACAAGGTCCGATCGACCTTCCCCATCTCAAAACCTCTCTCAAACAAGAACCCCCTCAACCTCGCCATACCAAGCTCTAGGCGCCCGCTTCAACCCATACGGCCGCCTTCCTCAACTTGTACACCCGGTGGGGGTACTTCTCACTCTCAAACCCCGAGGTCGTCTCACATACACTTCTTCCTCCAACACTCCATTCGAAAAAGCACTCTTCACATCCATTTGGTGCAACTTGAACCCTTTAGCCACGAAAAGGCTAGAAGGATCCTAATCGCCTCCAAACGAGCTACGGGAGCAAAGGTCTCCTCGTAGTCGATCCCCTCCTTCCGACCGAAACCCCCGAGCAACAAGTCTCGACTTGTTCCTCACAACCTCACCCTTCTCTCCCTCTTTGTTTTTCCACACCCACTTTGTACCAATCGGCTTACACCCCGGGGGAGGGTCAACCAACTCCCACACCCGATTCCTCTCAAAGTTCTCCAACTCCTCATGCATCGAGTTAACCCAATTGTGATCGGATAGTGCGTGTCCAATGTCTTTGGGCTCGAAAGAAGCAACAAATGCAGCATGAGCAAAATGGGAATTGTTTCGAACCCTCGACCGTGTAGTGCGTTCATTCATGTCGCCGATGATCCTCGAAGCTGGGTGATCCACTTCAACTCGCCGGGGAGGTTCTCGCCTCGAAGCTACCTCCCCCTCAACATCAGCTTCTCCTCGTTCTTGGTTTGTCGTCGTAGGTGTAGCAGAGGGTCCATCCATCATTGTAGTCGAAGTAGTGGGTACATGTCCACCGGGGGCACCGCACCGCCATCTTCATCATCACCATGTTCATGCTCCTCCTCCTGAAAGATCTCCTCGCCAAGCTCATCATCACCTGCACACTCAAAGACAAGCTGACTACGTGGCTCTGTCTCGTCGAAGGTTACCTCGCAAGTCTCCACGATTTGGTTAGTTTCAAGATTGAGCACACGATATGCTCTAGAATGAGATGCATAACCAAAGAAAATTCCATCGACGTACCTAGCCTCAAACTTATCCAACTTCCCGCCCTTCTTCGAATAAAACACTTGCAACCAAAGACATGGAAGTGACTCACTTTGGGTGTGCGACCATGCATCAACTCATAGCATGTCTTCTTCTTGTGCACTCGAGGTATATTCCGTTCGAAACATAGCACGCGGTATTCACCGCCTCGGCCCAATACCTCCTCGGAGTCCTATGCTCATCAAGCATCGTCCGAGCCATCTCGCACAAGGTCCCGTTCTTCCTTTCCACAACACCATTCCGGGGAGGCGTATACGGACTCGAAAACGGTGCTCAAGACCCAAGTCATGACAAAAAGTTTCAAAACGAGAGTTCCTGAATTCCGAGCCATTATCACTGCGGATAGCTCGTATGGCATCTCCGTGCCTCTCGTTCCTCAACCTCAAGACTAGATCTCGAACAAAACCAAACGTCTCCCCCTTCTCCTCAAGAAAGAACACCCACGCATACCGAGAAAAGTCGTCCACCACAACAAGGACATACCACTTCCCACCCGCATCGCACACGAGCCGGGCCAACAAGGTCCATATGGAGCAGCTCGCATGGACGCTCGCTCATCACATCGGTGAGAGGCGGGTGAGAAGAGGCCACCATCTTGGCATGCCTACACGGAGCACAAACCAACTCTTTCTCAAGCCTCAAACGTGGCAATCCTCGAACCAAATTGAGTTTACTCAAGCGAGACAGAAGGTCAAAGCTCAAGTGACCCAACTTCCTATGCCACTTCCACAACTCACTCGAAGAACCAGCCAAGAAACAACGCTCAACACCCGAAGACTGAGAAAAATCAGCACGAAACACCTGACCCTCGGGAACGACCATACAAACAAGGTCCCCTCGAGAGTCCGCAATCCGAGAACCACCAGGCCGAAACAACACCTCAAAACCCTCATCCAACAACCGAGACACGTAAAGCAAATTGTACCCCGCCGATTGAACAAGAGCAACACGCCTCGCAGTGATCTTGTCACTCACTTTTATCTCACCTTCCGAAAGCACACGCCCACGCCCATTGTCCCCAAAAGTGATGTACCTCTTCGTCACCACGGGACGAGACTTGAGAACCACCCCCCCGTCTCCGGTCATATGCCTCGAACAACCGGAGTCAATCAACCAAATGTTCTTCAAGTCTCCCACCCGAAATTCAAAAACAAGCACGTGAGCGAACAAACGACTCAGCACTGGGGTTAGTACCAAAGGAGGAAAACCAGTGCCGAGCCATTTGCTCGAAAGTGGGGTTAGCACCAACCAAAGCATCTCTCCTACCAAAACTACCTCCACGAACACCACCTCGGTAACCACTCCGAGGAAACCACCCCTCACTGCCTGGAGGAGGACCAAAGCCACGGAAGACAACCCGTGGAGCGTCCCTCCTCTCCTTCTCAAAGCTACGACTCCTCCCATCCCCGTAGTGACCTCGAGGGGGAGAATGCCTAGCAACCGACCACCCGCCGTCTTTCCGGACCAACCACCGCAACTCCACCTCCGGACACGAAACCTCTCGACTCACCACCTCGAAAACCACTCCGCCCCGAGTGCGGGGGGCGGCTAAACCGCCTAGCCGGGCCGGTCTAACCGCCCCCCTCGGGCCGGGCCGGTCCGACCGCCTAGCCGGGCCGGTCCCCGACCGCCCCCTCCCGAACGGCTCCTCGGCCGCGGGAACTCGCATCTCCCCATGCCGAACACTTCTTACCACGGCCTTACCCCCCGGGCAGTGGCATACGAGGTTTAGGTACACCATAGGAAGGGTTGTACCTATCCTTGTTAGCCCACTCCTTTGCCATCCTCTCTTCCCGCTTCCTCTTGAAGCAAAACTCATCCTTGTGACCCTCCTTCCCACAATGGCCACAACGGAATCTCACAAGCTTAGGTTTTGGCTTGGATTGGGGCTGCTCGCTTGGTTTCTCTCCACTCAAATCCTCCACCGATTTCTCCTCACTTGCCTTCTCTCTCACTTTCCCAAAGAACACTTTCCCAGAAGTGCTCACAAACTTGATGGGCTTTTGGAGATCATTTGTGGGTGTAGGAAATATAGGTGGAGCTGGGGTTGTGTCTAGTCGGTTCCTAAGATGGTTGGGTTTTGGAGGGAACTCATTCTTGTGGTGGGTTTTTGGTGGCTCGGGATATTCTCTCCACTTCCCTCACCAACCTTGTTTGCTCCAAGCCCCTCACCATCTTGCCTCTTAAAGGCCTCGATCATCATCCTCAACCGAGGCTCGTGACCGGACAACCAACCCATCAACTTCCTCAAATCATCATTCTCATCCCGCAAACGATCAACATAATGTGCAAGCTCCAAATTTTTCAATGCATGCATTTCACAGTAGAGCAAGATGTAGGCATGGGTTCCTTCAATTTAGCCTCGAGCGAACTAGTGTAAGCATGCAACTCATCAATCTTAGCATGCAAAACGGGGCAAGAAGTGCAAGCACCTAGCAAGGCAGGTCTAGACTTAAGCTCAGCCACTTCAACCCTAAGCACATCTAGTTCCTCACACTTGGAGGCATGCTTCTCCTTAAACAAAGCAAGATCAGCAAGGAATATGGAGCAATCAGCACAATCATTTTCATCAGCAACAACAGGGCTAGCCTTAAGCGAATCAATCTCAAGCTTGCTATCAAGCACCTGTGTCTCTAGCTCAGCCACTCTAGTCTTAGCATCCTCGAGTGAAGCCCTAAGCTCTTTCCTCATTTTCTTGGCCTCTCTAAGTGAAGGACCGATACGGCGAACCAGAGAGGGGGGGAGTGAATGGGAGCCGATAAAAATTCTTCTCGAAGGAGATGAAAACTCCAACAAGATGAACGCGGCTTCCAACACACGTCTCCGACTCACTACCAAGGTTGGTCAAGCCCACGTAGCCACTGGAGTGCCACTGGACCTAGGAACCAACACACAACCTTCCGACCCGAGAAACGCAAGCGGAAAAACCAAACCTCGAGTCTACAGACCCACACCGGTCAGACCGGTGAGCACCACCGGCCGGACCGGTCCCCGCCGGTGAAACCGAGCAACTTTCACTAAGTGGCTCTACACCGGTCGGACCGGTGAGACACACCGGTCGGACCGGTGGCGGCCGAAAGCCCCCAAGGCACCAAACAAAGCCAACCGACCACCAAACGAACCCAAACTCGAAACGGCGGCAACACGGGACAACAACGAACTCACCAAGACGTTCACCCGAGCAAAATCCCACAAGGGCTTGCACCGGTCGGACCGGTCAAGAGCACCGGCCGACCGGTGTGGCTCGGCGCACTCGGGATGAACAACGACCCGCGGGTCAACTCCCCCAAATCCAAATCTCGATCTCCCGAATCGCTCCACGGACTTGAACAAGACTTTGGGGATATCAAGAACACCTCATGAGGAGTTCATAGCCAAGTTTAATCCCACAAAAACTCGTCCAAAAAGGAGGAATCGAAGAAATCCCGCCGAGAGCACCTCCAACCCAAGAACTCAAGAAACCCCCAAAATCGAGCACCTTTACTCACGGATTTGGGAGGGGAATCACGCCCAAAGAACCACGAAGGGTTCCCACAAATTTCCCCCATCAAATCCCCAAGAGAAAGGCCCCGAAAACAACCCAAAGAAATCACCGAGAGAGGGCTCCGAAAATCACCACCAAGAACAACCGGGGAAAACACATCCAAACCTTGAGGAACCACGCCGAATCATCTATACATGAAACAAAGGTTCGTACAAGATCTAGCAAGCCGCCCGATCATCCATCCCTCTCTACAAGATCTCTCCGTGAAGCTCTCTTGCTAGTCCTAAGGAAAACCTAGAGAAAATAGGTGGAAAATAGGAAAACTAATGAGCTAGGGTTCCAAGAGTTGGCTGCCAACCTCTCACCTCTTGGGTTATATAGGCGGCAACCGAATGTCTAAAATGCCCCTCTCTACTAACTAGGGATACATGCCCCTCAAGGGCGGATTTGGAATTCTTGATGTCTTCACCATCGGACGGATGCCCGGCGACCGCACCCTCGCGTAGCCTCGACGCAAGCCATGCGATCCCGACGCGTGTCCTCCGCTTCGAAGATTCCGGACCGCGTCGTCGCACACCGGTCGACCGGTGCTCCTCACCGGCCGGACCGGTCCCCACCGGCCGGACCGGTCGGACCCACCGGCCGGTCCGGCTCCGGTGCCGCCGCACCTCCGTCTTCGGTTCTCCGGTCTTGGCTTTGTGGATCAACCAAGGAACCCGGTGGTTTTCCGGTGAACCACCGGAAACCCCGCGAACTCGGTGTAGCCTCCGCCAATCTCCACTCATGACTTGGCTCCCACGTAGTCCCGGCTCGACCTTGGTTTTGAGGCTCAACCAAGAAACCGTCCACAACTTCATCTTGCTTGTTCATGCCACCATGCGGCCCGCACTTGACCCCACCGGCCACCGGGTCCCTCGAACAAAGCCTACTTGTCTTCTCCACACCCGGAGGCCTCACCGCGACGACCTTTCGCGCTTGTTCTTCACCCGCACCAACACGAGTCAAGCCGCAACCTCGCACCCGCAATACTTAGCCAAGAATCGGTCCACACAACGTTGTCAATCACTCATCACACAAGGAAGCGACCATCCACCGGTCCTCGAACCACACATGGTCCTCAATCTCCCCCTTGATGAGTGCATTGACAACACCCACACGAAAGTAACAAGAGAGAAAAGAAAAAGAAAAGAAACGAACAAAAAGAAACTCCAACAAGCGATCGAAAACCAAACAAAGGCAAAGAGCAAGATCACTTGAAGAAGACAAGTCTCGGACCCCTTAGGCAAGGGCAACGGCTCGACACATCCGAGACAAAGCAAAGCTCAAGCAAAGAGCACAAACCATCGAAACAAAGCTCGAAAACTCTCAAAGAGCTCCCCCTGCACACATGCAAGCTCCCCCTGAACCAATGCAACTCCCCCTGGACTAATGCATGCAAGACACCACTTGAAAACAAAGGCGGTACCGCAACAAACCAGCCCCCGACCGGTCGACCGGTCAACACCACCGGTCGACCGACCGGTGTGCAACATGTGAACAGAGCCGGCACTCACACCGGTCGGACCGGTGACCCCGACGGTCGACCGGTGCTCAACGAGCCCGAAAATGGCTCGAAACCACTCGAAAACCTTCTAAACACGCCCAAAGAAGCCATTTCAAGCTCAAACTTCTCCCCCTTGTTGGCAATGCATGAATCAAGCCAAAAATGCAAAACTTTCAACCTAGAGCTTCTCAAATATGCAAAATTCAACAAAGAATGCTACACATGTCCAAATGAGCAAGTTAGGTACTCTACGGCTTCGTATCGATCTCAACTACATGATCACCAAGTTTCACAACCATTGGACGAAGCTAAGATGAATTTTGGCAATTTTGCGAAAACTTGCCTCTCATGAGCAAAGTCCTAAACATGATCAAAGCATATCAAAATGGCAAAGCCACACAAACTTCATGCTAGGACAGCTATTCTAACCATAAGACCATCACAAACACCCACAAGCACCTCATGTCATGTCA
The DNA here is from genome assembly GCA_947561735.1 of Cenchrus americanus. Taxonomy (NCBI): domain Eukaryota; kingdom Viridiplantae; phylum Streptophyta; class Magnoliopsida; order Poales; family Poaceae; genus Cenchrus; species Cenchrus americanus. The sequence goes on from OX387242.1 coordinate 200,918,748, forward strand.
AAGCCACCGAGCCATGTGCCTACTTCTATTTATGAGACTTCTCATTGGTAGGCATCATGCAACGGTTTAGCACCCAAAGCAAATTAAATTCAAGACATATGACATGGGAGCATATTTTCCAAGCATTTTTCATTTCATTTTCAGATTTGTAAATGGTACATGAAATGTCTTTGCGACAAAAAGGAACTTATGCTCCTCCACAAGATAAGTCAAGAGGGCTAAACATTCATGATGGCAAATGAGCCTTTGGCCCCATATGATCAATAAACTAGCTATCCAACCACAAATTAAGCATAGCAAGGCCACAAAAACATGTCAAGAGCATGTAAAGGCATTTACACATGAGAGAGCATACATGTGACATTTTTCAAAAGCATAGCTATCAACCATGGATTATTCATCAAGATCATCAAGAGCTAAGCCAAACTAACCATAGCATACCAAACAAGCTCACAAAGACATATATCTCATTCCATGGTGAACAATGTATATGAGAGAAGCTTTTCTTAACCAATGCATATGATACAAAATGCATGCAATCTAAGATACAAGGATGCCTATACATCATGTTACATATGCCATGCCAAATGCAAAAAATGCACAAAGGAAAGCTATACATATGCTACAAACCGGCTCCTCGAGGGGAGGCAAAACGGGCTCGACACCACCGGCAAAAGAGAGCTCCCACACACCCAACTCAAGAAATCAAACACACACCAAGTTCCCCCCGCAAACGAGTGAAAGTTGCTTGATCTAGGGGTTTGGTGAAAATATCGGCTAGTTGGTCATGTGTGGGTACATGGATCAAAGCTATCTTTCCTTTCTCAACATTGTCTCTCGTAAAATGATACCTCACTTCTATGTGTTTTGTTTTGGAATGGAGCACCGGGTTCTTTGCAACGCTTATGGCACCGGTGCTATCACATTGAAGTGGGACATGGGTATACTCCTCACCAAAGTCACTCATGGTGTAGGTGATCCAAAGGAGCCGAGAGCAACAACTAGCGACGGCAACATACTCGGCCTCGGTCGTGGATTGAGCAACACTCGACCGCTTACGGGAAGACCAAGACACCAACGAAGAACCCAAAACCGGCAAGTCCCGAAGTGGACTTCCTATCCAACCGACACCCGGCAAAATCCGCGTCCGAAAAACCATGAAGCGCCAAAGAAGAGGACGCGGAGTACCAAAGGCCGAAGTCGGGAGTGTGACGCAAGTACCCGAAAATTCGCTTCACCGCTTGCCGATGCGAAGTCCTCGGAGACGCTTGAAAACGAGCGCACGGACACACCGAGAACCGTATGTCCGGCCTCGTCGCCGTCAAGTAGAGGAGTGACCCGATCATGCTCCGGTACTCCTTCCGGTCCACGTGTTCACCTTCCTCGTCCGCATCAAGAGCCGTAGTCGTACTCATCGGCGTCGTCATAGCCTTGGAGTCCTCCATCTTGAACTTCCTCACAATGTCCTTGGTGTACTTAGCCCGGTGCACAAATGTTCCTTCCTTTGATTGCTTGATTTGTAGCCCGAGGAAGAACCGCAACTCACCCATCATGCTCATCTCGAACTCCCCGCTCATATCATCTCGCAAACCTCGCAACAAGAGAGTTAGATGAGCCACCAAAGACAATATCATCCACGTACACCCGCACAATCGGGATATCTCCGCCCGCCTCACAAAAACAAGGTCCGATCAACCTTCCCCATCTCAAAACCTCTCTCAAACAAGAACCCCCTCAACCTCGCCATACCAAGCTCTAGGCGCCCGCTTCAACCCATACGGCGCCTTCCTCAACTTGTACACCCGGTGGGGGGCTACTTCTCACTCTCAAACCCCGAGGTCGCCTCACATACACTTCTTCCTCCAACACTCCATTCGGAAAAGCACTCTTCACATCCATTTGGTGCAACTTGAACCCTTTAGCCACGAAAAGGCTAGAAGGATCCTAATCGCCTCCAAACGGGCTACGGGAGCAAAGGTCTCCTCGTAGTCGATCCCCTCCTTCGATCGAACCCCCGAGCAACAAGTCTCGACTTGTTCCTCACAACCTCACCCTTCTCTCCCTCTTTGTTTTTCCACACCCACTTTGTACCAATCGGCTTACACCCTGGGGGAGGGTCAACCAACTCCCACACCTGATTCCTCTCAAAATTCTCCAACTCCTCATGCATCGAGTTAACCCAATTGTGATCAGATAGTGCGTGTCCAATGTCTTTGGGCTCAAAAGAGGCAACAAACGCAGCATGAGCAAAATGGGAATTGTTCCGAACCCTCGACCGTGTAGTGCGTTCGTCCATGTCGCCGATGATCCTCGAAGCTGGGTGATCCACTTGAACTCGCCGGGGAGGTTCTCGCCTCGAAGCTACCTCCCCCTCAACATCAGCTTCTCCTCGTTCTTGATTTGTCGTCGTAGGTGTAGCAGAAGGTCCATCCATCATCGTAGTCGAAGTAGTGGGTACATGTTCAGCGGGGGCACCGCACCTCCATCCTCATCATCTCCATGTTCATGCTCCTCCTCCCCGAAAGATCTCCTCGCCAAGCTCATCATCACCCGCACACTCAAAGACAAGCCGACTACGTGGCTCTCGTCTCGTCGAAGGTTACCTCGCAAGTCTCCACGATTTGGTTAGTTTCAAGATTGAGCACACGATATGCTCTAGAATGAGATGCATAACCAAAGAAAATGCCATCGACGACCTAGCCTCAAACTTATCCAACTTCCCGCCTTTCTTCGAATGAAACACTTGCAACCAAAGACATGGAAGTGACTCACCTTGGGTGTGCGGCCATGCATCAACTCATAGCATGTCTTCTTCTTGTGCACTCGAGGTATATCCCGTTCGACACATAGCATGCGGTGTTCACCGCCTCAGCCCAATACCTCCTCGGAGTCCTATGCTCATCAAGCATCGTCCGAGCCATCTCGCACAAGGTCCTGTTCTTCCTTTCCACAACACCATTCTGGGGAGGCGTATACGGACTCGAAAACTGGTGCTCAAGACCCAAGTCATGACAAAATGTTTCAAAACGAGAGTTCCTGAATTCCGAGCCATTATCACTGCGGATAGCTCGTATGGCATCTCCGTGCCTCTCGTTCCTCAACCTCAAGACTAGATCTCGAACACAACCAAACGTCTCCCCCTTATCTTCGAGAAAGAACACCCACGCATACCGAGAATAGTCGTCCACCACAACAAGGACATACCACTTCCCACCCGCAGATCGCACACGAGCTGGGCCAACAAGGTCCATATGGAGCAGCTCGCATGGACGCTCGCTCATCACATCGGTGAGAGGCGGGTGAGAAGAGGCCACCATCTTGGCATGCCTACACGGAGCACAAACCAACTCTTTCTCAAGCCTCAACCGTGGCAATCCTCGGACCAAATTGAGTTTACTCAAGCGTGACAAAAGGTCAAAGCTCAAGTGACCCAACTTCCTATGCCACTTCCACAACTCACTCGAAGAACCACCAAGAAACAACGCTCCACACCCGAAGACCGAGAAAAATCAGCACGAAACACCCGACCCTCGGGAACGACCATACAAACAAGGTCCCCTCGAGAGTCCACAATCCGAGAACCACCGAGGCCGAAACAACACCTCAAAACCCTCATCCAACAACCGAGACACGTAAAGCAAATTGTATCCCGGCGATTGAACAAGAGCAACACGCCTCGCAGTGATCTTGTCACTCACTTTTATCTCACCTTCCGAAAGCACACGCCCACGCCCATTGTCCCCAAAGGTGATGTACCTCTTCGTCACCACCGGACGAGACTTGAGAACCACCCCCTCGTCTCCGGTCATATGCCTCGAACAACCGGAGTCAATCAACCAAATGTTCTTCAAGTCTCCCACCTGCACATCAAAAATAGGCACGTGAGCGAACAAACGACTCAAAGATCGGGGTTAGAACCAAAAGAGGAAAACCGAAGGCCGAGCCATTTGCTCGAAAGTGGGGTTAGCACCAACCAAAGCATCTCTCCTACCAAAACTACCTCCACGAACACCACCACGGTAACCACCCCCGAGGGAACCACCCCTCTCCGCCCGGAGGAGGACCAAAACCACGCAAGAAAGCCCGTGGAACGTCCTTCCTCTCCAACACACCGCCACGACTCCTCCAATCCCCGTATTGAGCACGAGGAGGAGAACGCCTAGCAACCGACCACCCGCACCCTTTCCACCCCAACCACCGTAACCACGACCACCGTAAACAACCCTCGCACCCGTACGAGCACGAAACCCGAACATCCGTCCGCCGTGCCCGCACCGGTCCGACGGTGCTCCACACCGGTCCGACCGGTGTGGTCCGGGCAAGCGCACCGCCTCTGACCTTCTTCTCTCCCCAAGCCCGAACTCGTCCTCACAATCGCCTTGCCCCCGGGCATCCGCACACGAGGCTCAAGTACACCATCGGAAGGGTGGTACTTGTCCTTGTTAGCCCACTCCTTCTCCATTCTCTCATCTCGCTTCCTCTTGAAGCAAAACTCCTCCTTATGGCCATCTCTCCCACAATAGCCACAATGGAACCTCACAAGCTTAGGCTTTGGCTTGGGATGTGGTCGCTCACTCGGTTTCTCTCCACTCAAACCCTCCACCGGTTTCTCACCACTAGCCTTCTCACTCTCCTTCCCAAAGAACACTTTCCGGAAGTGCTCACAAACTTGATAGGCTTTTGTAGGTCATTTGTGGGTGTAGGAAACACGGGTGGAGCCGGGGTTGTGTCTAGTCGGTTCCTTAGATGGTTAGGTTTTGGTGGGAAATCATTCTTGTGGTGGGTTTTTGGTGGCTCCGGATATTCTCTCCACTTCCCTCACCAACCTTGTTTGCCCCAAGCCCCTCACCATCTTGCCTCTTAAAGGCCTCAATCATCATCCTCAACCGAGGCTCGTGACCGGACAACCAACCCATCAACTTCCTCAAATCATCATTCTCATCCCGCAAACGGTCAACATAATGTGCAAGCTCCAAATTTTTCAATGCATGCATTTCACGGGTAGAGCAAGATGTAGGCATGGGTTCCTTCAATTTAGCCTCGAGCGAACTAGTGTAAGCATGCATCTCATCGATCTTAGCATGCAAAACGGGCAAGAAGTGCAAGCACCTAGCAAAGCAGTCTAGACTTAAGCTCGGCCCACTTCAACCCTAAGCACATCTAGTTCCTCACACTTTGAGGCATGCTTCTCCTTGAACAAAGCAAGATCGGCAAGGAAAATAGAGCAATCAAGACAATCATTCTCATCGAAACAACGGGGCTAGCCTTAAGCGAATCAATCTCAAGCTTGCTATCAAGCACCCGTGTCTCTAGCTCAGCCACTCTAGTCCTAGCATCCTCGAGTGAAGCCCTAAGCTCTTTCCTCATTTTCTTGGCCTCTCTAAGCATGTCATCACGGTTATCAAGCAAAGAGCCAAGTCTCTCATTCTCCCGGCGCAAGAAGGGAAGCTCATCACGCACCTCGTCGTCGGACTCGCAGTCCGAGTCGCTCCGTGTGCTCTTCTTGCCGCCGGAGCTCAATGCCATGGTGCGAAAGCCGTCTCTCGCGGCGGCCTCGGCCCGCTCGTGGTTCTTGGACGACCTCTTGTTCTTGCGGCGATCTCCCTCGTCGTCGGCCGGCCGCTCGAGCTCGAGGTGGAGTACTCGGAACCGGAGTCGACGTCGCTCGCTCCAACCATCGCTCGGGCCTTGCCTCGGCCCTCCTTCTTCCTCGATCGTCGCTCGTCCTTGTACTTGTTCTTGTGCTTGCTCTTGTGGTCGCGCCTCGAACGGTACTTGTCATCGTTCTTCCTCGGCTTGTGCTTGTAGTCGTCCTTGTTCTCGGCCTTCTCCGGGCGGTCGGCGACGAAGTGTCCCGCTTGCCGCACCGGAAGCAAGTCCTCGTGTTCCTCCTCATGTTCACGCGGTTCTCGTGCGGCCTCTCGAACCGCCTCGTCAACGGTGCCCGCCTCGTCCTCTCCAAGGTCATCAAACTCCTCATCCGGCATAGACATCGAGAGGAAAACGAGAACATCCTGGTGGATGGGTTAGAGTTAGTCTTTCCTTTGGAACCACCAACGAGGGCAAGACTATGGGAATCGCCGGTCCCTCGAGCTTGGCGGTCATGCCCCTATCCACCTCGGCCGACTTGAGCTTCGAGAACGGCTCGTTCACCGTCAGAGTATCGTACCGCTCCGACTCGACTATGGCCTCGAACTTTCCGCTCCATATCGTACGATCCAAAGAGTGTAAGAGCTTGACCGCTCTATCATGATCATCGTACGGGAGCACGTCCACATTGGCCCTCATGTTGTTCACCACCACCGTGAACCTCTCGAAACAAGGCATCGATGGACTCACCGGGAGATGAGTGAAGTTCTCGTACTCTCTCCGTAGGTCGCATACAACCGTGCCCTCGAACCTCGGGCGTTCCCAACATGAGCCTCCTTCAACACCGCCCAAATCCTACAAGCCAAGTGCTCGGTGTGCACCCGATCGAACTCGGCCGACACAAAGCACGAAACAAGTAGTCGACCGCCTTATTGTTGGCGTCGAAGCCGTCCCCTCGATCCCGGAGCGAGGAAATCAACCGCCGGACATAGCTCGTGTCCACCGTGACATCCCAAAGGATCCGACCCTTTCCGCGGAGAAAAGCACCCATCCGCTTGCTCCACATCCGGTAGTTCTTGCCATCGAAGTGTGGAGGACCCGAACCCCGTTCTCGGTACGCCATCCTTGGATCTTAGACCGGTTAGAGTCAACAAAGACCCGAACCGGCTCGATACCACTTGAAGGACCGATACGGCGAACCGCAGAGGGGGGGGAGTGAATGGGAGCCGATAAAAATTCTTCTCGAAGGAGATGAAAACTCCAACAAGATGAACGCGGCTTCCAACACACGTCTCCGACTCACTACCAAGGTTGGTCAAGCCCACGTAGCCACCGGAGTGCCACCGGACCTAGGAACCAACACACAACCTTCCGACCCGAGAAACGCAACGGAAAAACCAAACCTCGAGTCTACGGACCCACACCGGCCGGACCGGTGAGCACCACCGGCCGACCGGTCCCTGGCCGGTGAAACCGAGCAACTTTCACTAAGTGGCTCTACACCGGCCGGACCGGTGAGACACACCGGTCGGACGGTGGCGACTCGAAAGCCCCCAAGGCACCAAACAGTGCCAACCGACCACCAAACGAACCCAAACTCGAAACGAGCGGCAACACGGGACAACAACGAACTCACCAAGACGTTCACCCGAGCAAAATCCCACAAGGGCTTGCACCGGTCGGACGGGCCAAGAGCACCGGTCGACCGGTGTGGCTCCGGCGACTCGGGATGAACAACGACCCGCGGTCAACTCCCCCAAATCCAAATCTCGATCTCCCGAATCGCTCCACGGACTTGAACAAGACTTTGGGGATATCAAGAACACCTCATGAGGAGTTCATAGCCAAGTTTAATCCCACAAAAACTCGTCCAAAAAGGAGGAATCGAAGAAATCCCGCCGAGAGCACCTCCAACCCAAGAACTCAAGAAACCCCCAAAATCGAGCACCTTTACTCACGGATTTGGGAGGGGAATCACGGCCCAAAGAACCACGAAGGGTTCCCACAAATTTCCCCCATCAAATCCCCAAGAGAAAGGCCCCGAAAACAACCCAAAGAAATCACCGAGAGAGGGCTCCGAAAATCACCACCAAGAACAACCGGGGAAAACACATCCAAACCTTGAGGAACCACGCCGAATCATCTATACATGAAACAAAGGTTCGTACAAGATCTAGCAAGCCGCCCGATCATCCATCCCTCTCTACAAGATCTCTCCGTGAAGCTCTCTTGCTAGTCCTAAGGAAAACCTAGAGAAAATAGGTGGAAAATAGGAAAACTAATGAGCTAGGGTTCCAAGAGTTGGCCGCCAACCTCTCACCTCTTGGGTTATATAGGCGGCAACCGAATGTCTAAAATGCCCCTCTCTACTAACTAGGGATACATGCCCCTCAAGGGCGGATTTGGAATTCTTGATGTCTTCACCATCGGACGGATGCCCCGCGACCGCACCCCGCGTAGCCTCGACGCAAGCCATGCGATCCCGACGCGTGTCCTCCGCTTCGAAGATTCCGGACGCGTCGTCGCACACGGTCGGACCGGTGCTCCTCACCGGCCGGGGACCGGTCCCCACCGGCCGGACCGGCGGACCCACCGGTCGGGCCGGTGCCGTGCCGCCGCACCTCCGTCTTCGGTTCTCCGGTCTTGGCTTTGTGGATCAACCAAGGAACCCGGTGGTTTTCCGGTGAACCACCGAAACCCCGCGAACTCGGTGTAGCCTCCGCCAATCTCCACTCATGACTTGGCTCCCACGTAGTCCCGGCTCGACCTTGGTTTTGAGGCTCAACCAAGAAACCGTCCACAACTTCATCTTGCTCGTTCATGCCACCATGCGGCCCGCACTTGACCCCACCGGCCACCGGGTCCCTCGAACAAAGCCTACTTGTCTTCTCCACACCCGGAGGCCTCACCGGCGACGACCTTTCGCGCTTGTTCTTCACCTGCACCAACACGAGTCAAGCCGCAACCTGCACCTGCAATACTTAGCCAAGAATCAGTCCACACAACGTTGTCAATCACTCATCACACAAGGAAGCGACCATCCACCGGTCCTCGAACCACACATGGTCCTCACTAAGCATGTCATCACGGTTATCAAGCAAAGAGCCAAGCCTCTCATTCTCCTGGCGCAAGAAGGGAAGTTCATCACGCACCTCGTCGTCGGACTCAGAGTCCGAGTCGCTCTGTGTACTCTTCTTGCTGCCGGAGCTCAGCGCCATGGTACAGAAGCCGTCTCTCGCGAAGCAACTCAGCCCGCTCAGGTTCTTGGACGACCTCTTGTTCTTGCGGCGATCTCCCTCGTCGTCGGCCGCCGCTCGAGCTCGAGGTGGAGTACGCGGAACTGGAGTCGACGTCGCTCGCTCCCACCATCGCTCGGGCCTTGCCTCGGCCCTCCTTCTTCCTCGATCGTCGCTCGTCCTTGTACTTATTCTTGTGCTTGCTCTTGTGGTCGCGCCTCGAACGGTACTTGTCGTCGTTCTTCCTCGGCTTGTGCTTGTAGTCGTCCTTGTTCTCGGCCTTCTCCGAGCAGTCGGCGACGAAGTGTCCCGGCTTGCCGCACTGGAAACAGGTCCTCGTGTTCCTCCTCATGTTCACGCGGTTCTCGTGCAGCCTCTCGAACCGCCTCGTCAACAGCGCCAGCTCGTCCTCTCCAAGGTCATCAAACTCCTCATCTGGCATAGACATCAAAGAGGAAAACTAGAACATCCTGGTGGATGGGTTAGAGTTAATCTTTCCTTTGGAACCACCAACGAGGGCAAGACTATGGGAGTCAGTCGGTCCCTCGAGCTTGGCAGTCATGCCCCTATCCACCTCAGCCGACTTGAGCTTCGAGAACAGCTCGTTCATGGTCAGAGTATCGTACCTCTCCGACTCGACTATGGCCTCGAACTTTCCGCCCCATATTGTACGATCCAAAGAGTGTAAGAGCTTGACCGCTCTATCATGATCATCGTACGGGAGCACGTCCACATTGGCCCTCATGTTGTTCACAACCACCGTGAACCTCTGGAACAAGGCATCGATGGACTCACCGGGGAGATGAGTGAAGTTCTCGTACTCTCTCCGGTAGGTCGCATACAACCGTGCCTGAACTTGGGCGTTCCCAACATGAGCCTCCTTCAACACCGCCCAAATCCTACAAGCCAAGTGCTCGGTGTGCACCCGATCGAACTCAGTCCGACACAAAGCACGAAACAAGTAGTCGACCGCCTTATTGTTGGCGTCGAATCCGTCCCCTCGACCCCGGAGCAAGGAAATCCATCGGTGGACATATCCCGTGTCCACCGTGACATCCCACGCAGTCCGACCCTTTCCGCGGAGGAACGCACCCATCCGCTTGCTCCACATCCGGTAGTTCTTTCCATCGAAGTGTGGAGGACCCGAACCCCCGTTCCCGGTACGCCATCCTTGGATCTTAGACGGTTAGAGTCAACAAAGACCCGAACCGGCTCGATACCACTTGAAGGACCGATAAGGCGACCGAGAGAGGGGGGGGGTGAATGGGAGCCGATAAAAATTCTTCTCGAGGGAGATTGAAACTCCGACAAGACGAACTAGCTCGGTCGAACCCCCGAAATCACACGCTCCGCACTTCTACCTCCCGTTTGCCAAAACCACGTAGCCACCGAAGTGCTACCGGTCCTAGGAACAAACTCTACCAAAGAACCACAACACACACGCAAGACCGTCGGCGGAAACAACTCGAAAACCGGCTAACCGCAGGGGGCGGTTAGACCGGGTATAGGGGGCGGTTAGACCGCCTCCACCCGGCAACCAAAAATCCTCCGAAACGCCTCTTCCGAGCACCAAAACACAAGCACGGTTTCACCAACGAGAGATCTCTCGGTCAAGGCCATGCTAGCTACCGTAAAATCTTGGCGAAAACCAAACCTTCACCCAAGGGCCTAGGGGCGGTTAGACCGGCTACACGGGGCGGTTTAACCTCCCGTACCCAAAGAACGAACTCCAACCAAGAACACCTAGCAACCGCGCAAGAACGGCTCCAAATTTCACCCGGACACTCTTCCGATCAAGGCGAACGAACTCACGAGAGGAAAATCCGGCGAAACAAAACTTTGACCCGGAAACACCCCGGCGGTTAGACCGCCCCCTGCAGGCGGTTAGACCGCCCCTTCCGAACAGGAACCCGCGGGTCAAACCTCAACTTCCTTGCGCTCAATCTCCCGAATCACTCCACGGATTGCGGCCAAACTTCGGGGATAGCCGGGTTACCTCCCGGGCAACCTCTACCTCAAAGGAATCGACCCGAAACGCTCACAATCAAGAGGAATCGAAGAAATCGCTTCTCTAGGTCAAGAACTCGCCCAACTCGAAAAACCACCAAATCGAGTCCGATTCAAAGGGGATTTGGGGGCAAAGTCACCAGCCAAAGAGGCACCGTAACCTCATACGTGACACCCACCAAAAACCTCAAGAAATCGTTCTCAAAACACCGCCAAAAAGAGCTCCGAAAATCAACATCAAAGAGACGGGAAAACCACCATCAAGAACCACGCCGAACCTTCTATACATGCCATGAATGGTTCGTACAAGGTCTAGTTTGCCACCCAAACATCCATCCCTCTCTTTAGATCTCACATGAAGCTCTCAAACTAGCCTTCTAAAAACCTAGGGAAAATAAAGAACGAAAATGGAAAAACGAAATGAGCTAGGGTTCCAAGAGTTGGCTGCCAACCTCTCACCTCTTGGGTTATATAGGCGGCAACCGAATGTCTAAAATGCCCCTCTCTACTAACTAGGGATACATGCCCCTCAAGGGCGGATTTGGAATTCTTGATGTCTTCACCATCGGACGGATGCCGGCGACCGCACCTCGCGTAGCCTCGACGCACGCCTTGCGATCCCGACGCGTGTCCTCCGCTTCGAAGCTTCTCGGCGCCGGCGGCCGGGCGGTCGGGGACCGTCCCCCCCGGGCGGTTAGGACCGGCCCGGTGGATCCGACCGGCCCCCGGGCGGTCCGACCGCCCCTCCCGGGCGGTTGAACCGGCCCGGGTGGCCGCACCTCCTCGTCGAGTCTTCGGCCTCGGTTTTGTGGCTCAACCGAGTAACCCGCGTGGTTTTCCGGTGAACCACCGCAAACCCCCGCGAACTCGGTGTAGCCTCCGCCAATCTCCACTCATGACTCGGCTCCCACGTAGTCCCGGCTCGACCTTGGTTTTGAGGCTCTACCAAGAAACCATCCACGACTTCATCTTGTCGTTCATGCCACCATGCGGCCCGCACTTGACCCCCGCCGGCCACCGGTCCCTCGAACGAAGCCTACTTGTCTTCTCCACACCCGGAGGCCTCACCGCAACGACCTTTCGCGCTTGTTCTTCACCCGCACCAACACGAGTCAAGCCGCAACCCTCGCACCCGCAATACTTAGCCAAGAATCAGTCCACACAACGTTGTCAATCACTCATCACACAAGGAAGCGACCATCCACCGGTCCTCGAACCACACATGGTCCTCACCTTCTTGCCCCGCTTGTCGTTGCGGTGGGGCTCCTTGGACTTGCTGCCCTCCGCGGGCGCGTCCTCCGAGCGCTTGCCCTTCTTGCCGTCGAAGATCGCCCCCACGGCCTCCTCTCCTGAGGCAAAACTGGTGGCAATGTCGAACAGCTCGTTGGAGTCCGCGGGCGGGCTGCGCCCCAGCTCTCGCACGAGATCCCTGCACGTGGTGCCTTCGAGGAAGGCATGCACGATCTCGGACTGCGCCACGCTGGGGAGATCTGTACAACGCTTGGAGAAGCGCCGTATAAAGTCCCGCAGCGACTCGCCGGCTTCGGGCGCGGGCGCGAGTCCCGAGGAATTCCCCGTGGCGCACGTACGTGCCCTGGAAGTTGCCCACGAACGTGCGGACCGGATCGTCCCGGTTGTGGATCCGGGCCGGCGGGCGAGGTGCTCGAACCATGTCTGGGCCGCATCGCCGAGGTGCAGGGGCAAGTTGCGGATGATGACCTCGTCGCTGGTGGCCCCGCCCAGCTGGCACGCTAGGCGGTAGTCGTTAAGCCACACGCGGGGATCTGTCACCCCGTTGTACTTGACGATGGTCGAGGGCTGGCGGAAGCGTTGGGGGAAGGCCGCCGCGCGGATCTCCCGGCTGAACACACGGGTCCGTAGGGGCTCCGGCGTCGGAGAGCGGTCTTCGTCGCTGTCGTAGTGTCCACCCCGTCGAGGGTGGTAGCCCACCGCTGCTCGCGCGTCCGCCTTGCTCGTGCGCCGGCGTTGATGACGTTACGGGCGTCGCCGGTCCGGCCCCCGCGCGCGTCAAGGAGCCGCTCCTTGACCGGCGTGCGCCCGGGTTGGCGGGTCGCCCCGCCGCTCCTCCCCGCGTGGACCGAGGGTTCGCCCCCCGGTGCGGCTCCGTCGTCCCGCGTATCCCCCTGTTGGGGGATGCGTGACGCCGAGCTCTCGGCCTGCTGGACGGCCGTTGCTCGATGAGAGTCTGCACCTCGCGGTGCAGGTCTCGCGCCTCAGGGGTTGAGGGTGCCGGCATGGCCCGTAGCAGCGTCGCGGCGGCAATGAGCTTTTGGCTCGCCCGCGGAGGTGCGTCCGGGTTGTCGACGTTGTTGATGCGGTCATGGACCTCTTTGCCCAGCTCCCGCACGCGTTCGCCGCGCGCGGAGGCTTCTCCTGCCATTGAGGCACGGAGCAGCCGCACCGTCCGCACTCCTCTCGCCGCCTTAGCCTCGAGCTCGCGGGCTTGGGCCGCCGCGCGTCGGCGTCGGCCCCGGCGGGAGCGCTTGGCCCTACGGCCGGCGCGCGTGGCGATCCCCCGGGGCGGCGTGATCTCCCCCGTCTCCGGCGCCCACCGCGCCGGCGGCATTGGCTGGGTCGTTGGTGATGACAGCGTAGCACTCCCGCACGGGGTCGTAGCTCCCGGTGCTGGAGTCGTCGGAGCAGCCGAACCAGTAGTCCGTATCGTCGAGAAAACGCCGGAACATGACTGGGTCAGGCAAGCCGGAGAAGTCCCACTCCGCGTACCCGTGGAGGTTAGCGGGTGGTGGCGCGTCAAGGGAGCCTAGGGACGACTCGTCGCCGGCTGAGGCGCTGGGATCCTTGGCGACAAAGGCGTGACGGCCGGGGGGAACCCTACGCATCGTGGTGTTGACGTTGTTGTTGTAGGCCGTCGTGGCTCCCCGCAGCCCAATGGGAAAGCGAGGTCCGGAGACCTCGCGCTGTCCCGTTGGGGTGGCGGTTGTCGTGATGACTGGCGCGCCGTGCTGAGAGGCGGCGCGCTCGGCCGCCGTCGCTCGGACCGTGCCCGGCGCGAACGCGGACCGCAGCGCGGCGGCGGCGTCGTGGCGTCGACGGCCCGCGGCGTCCGCACCGGCGGGCGTCCGCGCGTGGTGGTGCGCGCAGCAGGGACCGGAGCGGACCCGGCCTGGCGCCGCGCACGGAGCTCCTCACGGTTGGTGAGGCGCATGAGGTAGCCGTTCCCTGTGGCCTGAAAGTTTAGGCCCCCGAACCGGATTTCGAACCCGGCAGGGAGGGGGTCCGAACTGCCCATGCAGTAGCGTGTACCACGGTACTCAGTGCAGATCACCATGGAGGGAGTTGGTGGAATGACCTTAGGCGCTCGATTGCCCCACGGTGGGCGCCAACTGTCTGTGCGGAATATGGTCCCGACACTAACCAGTAGTAAGCGCCGAGGTCTATGCCTCAATGGTCGATGCTAAGCAATAAGAGACACGGGGTTTATCCTGGTTCCGGCCGAGGGGGCCGTACGTCCAGCAGTGTTGTGCTCAAGGCACTACATTGCTCAGCACCGGGGGTGCCTGCAGTGGGGCTGCTACAAGCAAGGCGGGAGAGGAAGCGTGGCTTCCAAGTCCCTGATGTGGTGACTGAAGAGGTTGTGGGAGAATTGGAGAGCAAGTGCGTGGCGCAGCCTATCTCCTGTTGTGTTGTGTCTGTCTCTCCCCCGCGGCTGGGGGGTTCGTCCTCCTTTTATAGATCAAGGAGCGAGCGAATCACATGCGCGCCGCGCTATTCAGCTACGTGAAGGGGCGTGGCATGCTATGCTGTAGAGTAGGCGGCCGTCCGGACGATCCTTGCAGCGATCCGGCCATCATGGCCTATCTTGTACCCGAACAGTAGCGGCCTCGAGGGTAGAAGGGCAGCGGATGGCTGTGATGTCTTCTGATAGGCTCGAGGGAGGTGTTGACGTCGGTCCGTACGAGGCGCAGTGACAGACAAGGCGACGTCCCGTTCCCATACGCTCCGCAGCGCCAGAACCGTTGCCACAGCGCCCGGCGTGGGGCTCGTACGCGCGGGGGCGGTAGCCATGCCGTCAACAGTGGCGGGGATGGCGTCCCCACCGCCTAGCGCCTCCACCTAACCCCCGCAAGGTCACAAGAAAGCAAATCGAGGGTGCGGCCCCCCCCCCCCCCCCCGCGAGGGCTCGGCGCGTTGGCCGTGCGGAGCGAGGGCGGCCGGCGTCACGGGACCGGCACCGCCGCGTTCCACGCCCCCCCCCCCCCCCCCCGGTGATGGGGATGGGCTCCCTCCCCGGGGAGTTGGTGCGGCGGTGCACGGGCGTGAGCCCCGGCGCATGATGGCGCCGTCCCGCCGGTGTCGTGGCGTTAAATGCCCGCGTACGGGAGCAGCGCACGCGTGCGAGGCGCCCTCGAGCAAGGCGGGCCCCGGTCGAGGGCGGGTCGGACCCTCGAGCGAGGCGGAGCCTGCTTGAGGGGGAGCGGGTCCTCGAGCGAGGCGGAGCCTGCTCGAGGGAAGTGCACCCCCTCGAACGGGACGGAGCCCGCCCGAGGGAGGCGTGCATCCTCGAGCGAGGCGAAGCCTGCTCGAGGGGATCTTTGAGATGGCCGCCTTGGTGGGCCGTGCAGGTCCCCGCGGCATGGGCCATATCCTGCATGGTTAGGCAAAGTGTGTTTGGCTTTGTTGCGGGTTTTAAGTGGGGATTTCCCAGTCGTTAAAGGGGACCCCTAGGGCTGTCCCCGACAACAGGCAAAGGAGACGTGCAACACAAGCTAAATGGTTGGAAACCCTAGATTCAAAAGTTGAAGTCGAAGGATCATCAAAATCTACAAGGGAATCACCACCTCCAAGTCCAAAGGAAGATCAACCTCAACTGCCACCCATGGGACAACAACCACAACCAGAGCGCAAGATCGAGCTATGCACCCCGGACATCGTTGATCAACCTATCATAAACTTTCAAGACGTTGGAAGGCCGTTCAAGATCAAGGTCTCAACTATCTGCATGGTGCAATACTCGCCTTTCACCGGTAAAGAGGATCCGAACCTTCACCTCCAAGCATTTTTTCAACTATGTCATACTTTCGATGAGGATGGGGTGACTCAAGATCAAATGAGGGCAAGGCTTTTTCCGTTCTCACTACTTGGAAAAGCTTTGCGTTGGTTCACACTCTACCGGCGGAGTCAAAACCAGATTGGAAGCGTTGATAAGGAACTTTATGATGGAATTTTATTCGCTGACCAAGACTCAGAGTTTGCACAACAAGATTGATATGTTTGTTCAATTGCCCATGGAGACGATTGCGGAAGCTTTGGAGTGTTTCAATGAATACATGCGAGCCGAATTCCTTGAGTGACATATCGATTTCCTTATGAGGAGGATGGAGAAGATGGATACAGAGAGAGAAGCTCAAGGCCTAAAGGCTGCTGAGGCAAGATCCACATGTGAGGAGTGTGAGGAGTATAGCCATATCCAAGGTAAACCCCGATTTAATGCAAGTTCGTCCATTCAAGATTTGGTTCCTCTTTGTATAGAATTGAAGGACTTCATGGACGAGCAAGCAAAGATCAACAAGGACACCGTTGCTAAGTTCGAGGCTATGGAGAAAATATTGGCGAATTTAGATGGCAAGGTGATAGAGGTCGGAAGCTCTATACATGAAGTGTTCATCGTGATGAAGATGCTAGAGACACAAGTGGGACAACTTGTCAGGCACCCGATGGGTAACGAAGGAGAATTTCCACCCCAAGGTCCCGAGACGGAGAAGGCTGCATAAACTCATTTGGGAGAGATGGAGGATCACATTAAGAAGATCACGATCGAAGGACCGGAGTTTGAGATGTCGAGCCACTACATGAAGGAAGTTGTTGCATCCGTCAAGACCAAAGGACAAAGCCAACCTGTAAAGACAAAAAAATGACTGAGCTGAAGAATAAGCCCGTGCTCAAGATGGTGCGGAAGTGGGTACCCAAGATTGCAACGCCCGTAAAGAGCGCTGATGTGAGATAATCAAGTGAAGAAGTCTAGTCATGGACTATAAATGAAGCACTTGGCGGGAGGCAACCCGTTTCGTCGAGTCAAGAATAAGCTACCGGGAAGACAACCCGATACAAGATTTTTCGAGTCTTTTCAAGTAAGTTAGTTTTGAAATTTGCTACACAATACATTAGACTTAGAATGGTTGAATATTGTTAGAGACATAATTCTTGGGTGGATATTTTATTTGGATCATAAACCCTTATTATGAGCCATCTTATGTTATTTGCTTCTTTTCAAGAAACCAAAACCAAAAATTTCAGAACCTGTCTCAACCTCTCGTCATCTTCATGATGTTATGGTTGACTTGTTTTACATGTTAAAAACACATGAGTAGAGCCACGCCTTGTATCTAGATGTTAACTAAATTTCAGCGCATGGTAGGACTCGCGTGAACCTAGAAACTTGACTTTTGGTTGGTTTCAAAATCCATATCCTTGGTTTCTCTAGAGTTAGAATTTTTATTAGCCTCATTTAATTTTATTTCATTTGAAATCTCTCTCATTTAACCAAAATTAGAACCTAAACCTATGCCCCCATGATCAAGTCGAGAAAAGCTTGCTCTCAACTAATGAAGGCAAACAATACCGGTGAGACCAACATAAAAGTAGTCGGAAAATATTTTCAACCTACATATTGTTTTTAATGCTTTAAAACTTCTCTAAATTTATTCTTGAGCTCATCCATAGCTCTGAGTTTATTTTAAATTTTCGAAATTAGAGGAGTGATTAGCTTTAAAACATGCTTAGAGGGAGGCAATCTAGTTAACCTAACTATGCATGCACCATGATGCATCACGAGATGCCCCTCCAACATCTTTTATTAAACCACATGCAAAGGACAAGCATGGGGGGGGGGCAGCCAAGGCCTTGTTTTGCAGAAATATCATGGAGGCATGTGACGCAAGGGAGCATGGAAGTGACTCAAGGAAAAATCATCAAGTGGAAGGAGCAATAATGCAAGCAAAGGAGTGGACGAGAACGTTTGGAAGGTGCAACCCCGTGGAGCACGCGATCACGAAGCAACAAAGCAAGCATGAGTGCACTAGAGAAGAACCGAGCCAGGAGGAGTAGAGAGGCCCCCAGGCCGGCCGGCCCAGGCCAGCCGGCCTACCCCCTTCAAACGCACCCTGCTGCTCCCCTTCGGCAAGTAAGTCTCCCATCCACCTCTTTGTTCGTGTGCTCAACTTTGTAGTCCAGAACCACCTTAGACTTATCCATCCACTCAGAGTTTGTTTTGTCCAACAAAATCGATCCTAATTCCACTCAGTCCATACTTTAAATAATATTTGTGTACCTTGTTACCAGTTGAAAACCCCAGATTTATATTTGTGAGGGCGAGTGCTGCAACCATGTGAAAGAACTACAAGTCTCTTCACCAAAAAGAAGGGATCATCGTCGTCCAAGCCATCATTGACAACCTTCGAGGAGGCACTTGTTTCCAAGTCTCCTCGAGAGTATGGAGGAGGACGCGTGACCACTGAGGAGGAATGTCACTCTTCTCCTTGCTGGTGTGAGGGCCACACGAAGCTCCTCTATGAGGTTCACCGAACCTCAAGGACGTACAGAGGAGCTTCCTATCCGACCTCACCGCTTGACATGATCATCCGCTCACCTCCATACGCTCTGCGGTATTCTGAATAAGGATTTATCATCATGACGGAGGAGGAGGAGAAGAAGCTCCATCGCCTTGAGAAGAGGCTTGTGGCAAATGTCGACTTCGACGACCAAGCTCTCCAAGTGTTGGGTTTTCATATGGATATTTACTACATGTTGGGACACCTAGGTTGGGTGCAATTCTCCAACGAAGTGACGATGAACACCCACAAGGAATTCACCTTGGAAATTCTCATGACCATGGTACCTATCCTTGATGAAGGAGTCCTGAGTATCTCATTCCGTTTGGAGGGAGTGAACAAGTGGTCCCCTGTGACTATATTAAGGAATTACTTGGTTTCAAAATGGGAGCCCCGGAACAAGTTGATGTGCATGGAGACACATTGGAAGACTTTTGGAGTATGATCGCGGGAGAAGCTCACTGGTAAAGAAATATTATCCAGAACCCCATCATCCAAGTGTTTCACTCATGGATGTGTAAGAGGATTTTGGGGAGAATGAGGGAGACAAAGATAACTGACATGGAGGTGAATTGGTTTTACTCGGCTTTATTGCCAGGTAGCCAATCGACCCCACTCACCTTATGATCAACCGGTGGTGTTGTGAAGCAACATCAGGTTCGGGAGATATTAGCTCGGGGTGTTATCTCTCCTTGTTGGCTTTCTCTTTAAGATCGGGAATTCCAAGAAACCCGGAGCATCTCCAAGCCGGGACTTCCCTTGGATATGAGTATATGAAGCATGGCAAGTACATAAGTGGAGATAAGAGAGGGGGCTTCAAAGTGGCCAAGGTGGATTTTCCCCTTCCGGATAGAAGATTGAGACTTTTCGGGAAAGAAGATTGGTTAGAGGAAGGACTTCTTGCGTCGGCAAAGAAAAGTAAAAGAGGAAGGATTATAGGAGAAGGTTCTTCCATGGCTCAAGAAGGAGTTGTGCAACAAAATTATGTGTCACCATTTGGAGGAACTCCAGTACTACTAAGTTACTACAGTGGTGTACCAATGCTAGCATGGGGAAGTGGTGCAACCATGCCCCCACCAAATTTTGCGGAGCCCAACATAGCCTTTGCGGAACCATATGAACATATTCCTCAACCACAATAAAGTGTGGCCATCATTGGAGGATACACTATGAGAAACATGCAAAATATAGCAGCCATCAAAACCAATGCAAACCAAATGGGTGAAGGAAATGCAAACATCGCTTATGAGCTTGGATACCTTCACTTAGCACCACCGGGAGAATTCATAGGAGGAGCGGTTCCATCCTATTATGAGCAAGGGTATAACAATCAAGATTGTTAATATCAACCACTGGCGGAAGATTAGAGAGAGGAGGAGCTTTAGTTAATCTTTCCTTTCCGCTTTTTTCTTTAATTTTCAGCTTGTATGAGCCTATGTATGCGTAGTGTTTTCAGTTTTTACTTTAATTTTCAGCATCTGTGTTAGTTTTTATTTTCATCATGAATAAAGTCACTGTTGACGGTGAAATTCCGTCAACCTAGCATGAGTTTACCTTCGGTGTTGGCATGAGTTTTATATCTTATCCATTTGTACTAACCCCTTGGTATAAGAAGTTCGTTCGTGCATGTCGGTTTTGGAGTTTAGTGTTAATGCAGGGTTTTAGCATTGAAAGCAAGACTTCCGAGATAAGTTCATCAAGCACCTCATCACAAGACCTTGAAGCCCGATACAATTCATGCAATGAAGCAAACATGACTCCAAGAAGCCCGGGGACCAAGCCCGAGAAGATGACAAACTCTGAGGACCCAATCAGAAAAGTGTTGAATCTTGCGGGGCAATGAGCTGCATCCAATTCGGAGAGAAACTGACAACAAGGGCCGACATGCAGAAGGGGGAAGGATCTAGAAGACTCGGGAAGCAACACCGGGCAAAGGAGGCCGCGGACTGGGCCGAAATGGGCCCAGGACGGGCGACCCAGGCCGGCCGGCCCAGCCCATTTCGAGGCCCAGTCACCCCCTTCTCCTTTGACCTAGCTGCCATTTGAACTATTTATAGCCCCGAGGCCAAGAGCCACGCAAGAATTCATTCGTCACCCGCCGTCGAGGAGCAGAGAAGCTTGAGGGACACCATCTCGGAGAGGAGGGTCGTGCTAGTTGTCTAGGGTCTCCCTAGCCGACGTGGGAACCTTGAATGAAGACCACGTCAGAGCTCCGGAGCGATCAAGATCGAGGTAGGATCCCGGTGGTGATCTTGTTCATGTAATCATTCATGGTGAAGTCTTTAAGTGAATCTGATTTCTAGCGATCAAGTGCCTTCTCGATGATTTTGTTTTCCCTTGGTTATGCTTCTTCCCCAATCTATACTTAAGATAGATTGCATAAGGTGCTCTTGTAGCCGCGGTGGCTAGAGGTGCATACCGGACCGACCAAGTGATTCAACTTGTTCTTATTGAACTCGCCCTAGGCTAACTCGCACGAATTGGGGTGCGTTGTGACAGAACGGTGGCTCCAAAAGGCGGGCGTCCTCGGAATCGGACCGGAGGCCACGGTTTAAAGATGCTTTTAATGAGATTCACTTTTATATCTTCATCTATCTTGTTTGGAGCTACAACATAAGCATGATCTAGACTCTCTAGATCGGTTATCTCTTTGCTTTCTCTTGCTACCTCTTTAGTAGATTAGATTAGATGTGTTCTCTCGATGATCTCTTAGATTAGATGCATCTTGGTTCTTCAAAAGATAGCTTTCCTTGCCTTACTAGATTGAATCCTTGCGTTGCACATTGTTCCACAGATTCGATACCTTGGGTTCACCTCTCGAGGGAAGAAGGGTCCCTTGACTACGACGGGTGGATTTATCCGCTTGCAAATCCATATGATGTTTGATACGAATATACACCGTCAACAGTCACCACCTAGTTTTTACCTTTGGTAAAGTTACAAAGTTTATGCCATGATGATATATGATTATAATTGTCGCTTTGTTTATCTTTATACTTGTTTTATGCATGATTAAGCTAATGCTCTCTTAAAATACAAATCTGAAATTATCTAAATGCTAGCTTAATCGTTAGCGGAGGTTATGATAAAAATAAAGACCCATAGTGTTTTATGTGCTCTCAAGTTTTAGATGGATTAAAAATGATTTATTTTTGTTCTTAAAAGTAATGCTAACCTTGTCATAAATACCACTTGCATGTTGCTCTACTTATCTAGAGCCATATATATATATATATATATATATATATATATATATATATATATATATATATATATATATTTGAGTGCAAAAACTTAGCATACAAGGTATATCTTTGGGTGAGTTATTTCAGGCCTTGATTTCTCTAGCCCTAGACTAAGAAGCTGGTCATTCCGTTTTTTTGTATCTATCTTATTGCTAGCCTTTTATGTGTACATTGTGTATCCCCACACTGGAGATTTCACAAACCTCGCCGGATATTCACCCTTAAAAGCAAAAATATCATCGTTTGTGTTTACCTCCTTGACCACAACCTATCATTGTGTATGGATCATCAATTCAAGGAAGATCACAAGATGGTGCCAATATTGAAGATTTCAAGTATCTCTCCAATGGAAAAATATTTCTAGTACCTACCTTATCTCTATCACCTCTTTGCCCGAGGACCAGCAAACGTCTAATCATGGGGGAGGATGTAGGTACAATGCAATTTTAGAGTTCAAGGGGAGCAAATAAAAAAAGAGAAAGAAAGAATGAAAAAGGAAAAAGTGAGTATAAAGAAAAAATGATAAAAGAAAAAAATATGGGTATGTATGATATAAAAATAAAATAAAGTGAACTCCCCGGTTCTCTAAAGTGCATTAGGAATTTCAGGGTTTCAAGATTTAAAAGATCCAAACTCATCTTTCCAACCATGTGCAATCCGATAACGATGACTTACTTTGTGCCTCCGGATCACTCTTTGCCATTTGCACATGTCCACCTATCTCAAGTGAGTGTATTTTTCTCTCCCCCTCCTTGATATAACATCATTTTCCAATGACCTTTTTGACGAGTCTCGGTAAGACCATGAGAAGCTTGTCTTGTTTTGACAACATCTCATTTATAATATCTTGGTAGGACTAAACTTTCCTAAAAAGCTCCATATAAAAGCCTACCACTTACATATATGTTTTGGGAGGGAAATGACTATAAGAAACAGGCTTGAGAGACAAGATGAGATGAGAGTACATGAGCAAGATGCAAGGTGGTTTCAATTTGTGAAATTGGTTTAGCTCTTTTTCATCTCGTTCTTTATTTCAAAATTTCTGAGATCTATTGAATTTTGGAAGCATGCTAATACTTGTGGGATAAGCTTAATTAATAATCTACCCACAGTAGGGATGAAGGCTAGTACATTATGAAACTTTAACGAATTACACTTTTAAGAGCATTATGTTTTCTCGTGTATGATCAAGTGCAAGGTTTAAACAATGAAGGGCAACGATGATATCCACCGAAGGCTTACTCGAGGACGAGCAAGGTTTAAGCATGGGGGAGATGTTGACGGTGAATTTCCGTCAACCTAGCCACAAGCAAAGTTTAAGCATGGGGGAGGAGTAGAGAAGCTTGAGGGACACCATCTCGGAGAGGAGGGTCGTGCTAGTTGTCTAGGGTCTCCCAAGCCGACGTGGGAACCTTGCATGGAAGACCACATCAGAGCTCCAGAGCAAGGATCAAGATCGAGGTAGGATCCCGGTGGTGATCTTGTTCATGTAATCATTCATGATGAAGTTTTTATAGTGAATCCGATTTTTAGCGATCAAGTGCCTTCTCGATGATTTTGTTCTCCCTTGGTTTTGCTTCTTCCCCAATCTATACTTAAGATAGATTGCATAGGGTGTTCTTGTAGCCGCAGTGGCTAGAGGTGCATTCCAGACCGACCAAGTGTTTTCAACTTGTTCTTCTCAAACTCGCTGTAGGCTAACCCGCACGAATAGGAGTGCGTTGTGACAGAACGGTGGCTCCAAAAGGCGGGCGTCTTCGGAATCGGGCCGGAGGTCACGGTTTAAAGATGCTTTTAATGAGATTCGCTTTTCTATCTTCATCTATCTTATTTGGAGCTACAACATAAGCATGATCTAGACTCTCTAGATCGGTTATCTCTTGCTTTCTCTTGCTACCTCTTAGTAGATTAGATTAGATGTGTTCTCTTGATGATCTCTTAGATTAGATGCAACTTGGTTCTTCAAAAGATAGCTTTCCTTGCTTTACTAGATTGAATCCTTGCATTGCACATTGTTCCACGGATTTGATACCTTGGGTTCTCACGCATAAGGGAAGAAGGGTCCTTTGACTACGATAGGGGATTTGTCCGCTTGCAAACCATATGAAGTTTGATACGAATATACACCGTCAACACTTTCGCGTCTCGAAGCCTTTGTACCTCAGCTTCTACTGCCTTTACTTCTTCTTCGGACATTTTCTTGAGCTTTTGCTTTTTCGAAGGTATTTTCTCATCTGTTTCCAGAGTATGTTTGATGTTGTCCCTATCGACACCTTGCAGGTCTTTAGCTGACTAGGCGAAGTGTCACACCTGTTTTCCGGAGAGAAACCAAGTGCATCTCATATGTGCGCCAGGATCAGTTTACACACATATGATATACGAAATGAGTGAAATACCATTAACAGTACTCAAACGTATCTCAGAGTTTAACCACTTATTACACTCATGTGGGAGACTCGAAGATCTCTAACAATGGAAAACGATAGCTACTCGTCAAGTCTTCGTCTTCTGCTCCCACAGGCACTTGACTGGGGGTCCGCAAGCCTTAAAACTCATCGTAGTCGTCGTAGAATTCACCTCCAAAGTTCACCTCTGAACAGCAATAAGTAAGGCTGAGCACACTTATGGTTGGAGCTCAGCGAGTGGGGGAAGATGCAAGGCTATCAAGGTAGGCTATGGTTTTGCCGCAGTTAGCATTTTAATGTTGGTCAAGTTTTAATTAAAGAACGCCTAATTACTAGCTGTTAGTTCATACCAACCCACTTAAGAAAAACTTTAATACAAGACAACCCCAAGCTCATCGAGCTTCAACAAACCATGATTTATTCTCATCTTAAAGTTTATTAATCATGTGAGGGTCCAAGCCGCTCATGACTGTGAGTACAGCTGATCAATCAGTTTTACACTCTGCAGAGGTTTGCACATTGTACCCACAGTTTGCGTAAAAGCTCCGAAGAACTTTAAACCCAACCATGCGATGCTAGCTAAGCACCATACCACACTTCCGAGGTGTGATTGCATAGGGACTCTACGAAGCCTTTACAAAGGCATACAAAAGACTAACGACCCGCATAGTTACAGATCATGGCGGACAATAACCCTCCCTAATGGTCAGCACCTTAGCAAAGGCTACTACCCCAAGAGGACCAAGCTATACCCCTGCAACATGGATCCCCCACTCCTCCTTTCAAAAAGGGGCCACTAGTAGCCTTTGCTAAGGTGCTGACCATTAGGGTGACCCACACACCTAATTATTCGGCTAAGGTCAGAGCCATGTGACACTGTGGTTGCGCATGTTTTCTGGGGTGGTTCTCCATGTTCCGATTAATTCAAGTGTTCTTGCAATACCCAAAACATTCATCTTTAACATAGAGCATTTCCATCATAAAAGACCATTTACCCAACCCAAGTTGAGCAACTAGCAATTTCTACCCAAAACATTTATTTAAAAGGGCTAGGTGAAAGATCAGGGTAAAAAGGTCTAGGTAAGTCCTTAAAAAGGTATTCCCGTCAAGTTAATGCAATATCATCATAACAGTAAACTTAATTGTAATGCAGTTATATAGGAAAAAATAGAACATGCAGTGGTGATGACCACTTGCCTTCTTCAACTACAGCAAAATCTTCCTCTTCCTCAAACAACTGCTCCTGATCGTCTCCGAGAGGTGGCTCAGTTGAAACAGGCACGATATCTACGATTTCACACATAAAGCATACAATAAATAAAACATATCAACAATCAAGTCTAAAGACTAAAAACACACTACTAAAGCGACGGGTTCGCTGAGAAGATCGCATAGATAGCTAGAATAATAAAATTGAAGCTATAACGGTAAAGATACGCTAAAAACAAGGTACAGGGACTAATCCGCGAAGAACTGAACTTTACAGGGGCCTAACAGCAAAAAAATAGGGGCAAAAACGTAATTGTTCTTAAAAACAGAAGGTTTAAATCATAAAAAGGATGTTCTGGACCTCGGGTATGAAATTCTAATAGGACAGGGGCTAAAATATAAAATTTAGGACTGAATTGTAAGGGTCTTTCAAGGTGGAAGGACCGGCCTGTGAATTTAAACAAACCGGGGGTCTCTTAACAAAAGACCCCGGGTTGACTGGTATGGGTGGGATTGACCCGCGGGTCAATTAAATCCAGGCCGCTGGCGGCCGATCCAACGGCCAGCCTCGCCCGAAGGTGGCTATACGGTGGCGCCCGCGCCGGAGGCGGCGCGCGCGCGGCGCCGGGTCGAAGGCGTTGGCCGAACTAGAGCCCCTGGCAACTAAATCGCGCGCGGAAAACATCTACGCGTAGCTGGGGTAACTGCGAACTCGACCGTGTGCTCACACAGGCGGTTCGGGCGGCGGTGGCAGCATGGCGCCGAAGGGGGCGGACAGCCGGCGGCCGGCGAGCGGCTCGGGAGAAATAAAAAGGGGGGCGGGAAGGAGTTTCTTTACCACACGATGGAGCCTAGGCGGGAGAAAGAGCGGCGGGGAAGGCATCGACGGTGGAGATCGGCGCCGGCAGTCGGAAATCAAGGTCGGCGGCGGCGAGCTCAGTTGGAAGCGCTAGAGACCCTGCAGATTCGAATAGATACACGTGTGAGCCTCGGGCGCGACGAAGAAGTGAGGGAGAGAGTTTGGGGAGCTTCACCGACGGCGAGGGAGTCGACAACGGCAGAGATCAGTGTCGGCGACCAAACTTCAATGGTGGTGACGGCGAGCTCGATTGGGGCACAAGGGAAACAACGAGGAGGGTTGTGGAGCTCGGTATGGGTGAAAGGGGGGCCGAGGGAGGCCCTGAGGGCACCTATATAGTCTCGGTATGGGAGAGGAGGCGGCTCCCGATGGCATGGCCATCAATGGCCGCGGCTTGATTGGAATTAAGGGGGGAAGAGGGGTTAAGGAGGGGGTAACGGCCATTTGAAGACGGGGGTGAAGGAGAAGCTTCATTGCGGCATAAAGGGGTGGTTTGAAGGTGAGGGGCACGGGGAAGGCGGCCGGTAACGGCCAGCGCCCTTGATGGGGAGGCGGCTAACCCGCGGCAGGCGGTTGGGGATGACCTTGATCTCCGGGCCCCACCTGTCAGCGGCTGGCCGAAAAAGAAAAAGGAGGCGGGGTGCGCTGGGCTGGCTGAAGGGCAAGCTGGGCCGGGTGGGCCGCTAGCACGTGCTCGCGAGAGGAAAGAAGGGTAGCGGCCTGGGCAGGCTTGCGGGCTGTGGAAAGAGAGAGGAAAGAGTTGGGCCGGCTGGGCTAAGAGAGGAAAGGGGAGAGGAGAGAGGGGTTTAGGATTTTCCATTTTTTAAAAAATTCTTTTCAAATTTATTTTTCAAACTTTGAAACTTCAATCAAACAAGAAACCATGCATTCGAATCATGATGCAAAATCACTTATTATTTCTAATTTTATTTAAGTGATATTTAAATAGTTTAAAAGTCAGTTTATTTGATAATTTAATTATGTCATTAGAAAAATTAAATCTAGACACTTGTTGCCTATATTAATTTAGTGATGGAATTGTTAGGGTGTTACAAATCCTACCCCCTTAAAGAGAATCTCGTCCCGAGATTCAGAAAGATTAGAGAACAAGTGAGGGAATTCTTCCTTAAGCGCATCCTCTCTTTTCCAAGTAGCCTCATCCTCTGAATGGTGACTCCACTACACCTTGCACATTCTAATGACTTTGCTGCGAGTAGCCCTTTCTGAAGTATCCAAGATTTTGACTGGGTGTTCTTTGTATGTCAGATCATCTTTCACCTCAAGTTCTTCCAATGGTAGATGATCTACTCTGACCTCGCTTGAACACTTTTTCAATTGCGACACATGGAACACATCATGAACACCTGCCAAGCGTTCAGGTAACTCCAATCGATAAGCTTCTTCACCTCATCTTTCCAAGACTTGAAAAGGTTCGATAAAGCGGGGTGATAACTTCCCCCTGATATTAAATCTTCGAAGACCTCAGATAGGTGACACTCTAAGATATGCATAGTCTCCAACTTCAAATACTACCTCTCTTCTCTTAGGACCAGCATAACTCTTTTGTCTAGATTGAGCGATTTTAAGATTCTCTCGAATTATCTCAACCTGTCTTTCATCTTCCTTTATAATTTCTGGACCAAAGAGTTGACTTTCCCCTGTCTGATTCCAAAACAATGGTGTTCTGCACTTCCTTCCGTACAAAGCCTCAAATGGTGCCATCTTAAGACTACTCTGATAGCTATTGTTGTAAGCAAACGCTGCGTATGGCAAACTCTTATCCCAACTTCCACCATGTTTTAGTGCATATGCCCTTAACATATCTTCTAACATTTGATTTGTTCCTTCAGTCTGACCATCAATTTGTGGATGATATGCACAACTTTGTGTCCATAGACTCATGCAGCTTCTGCCAGAATCGGGATGTGAACTGAGTGCCTCAGTCTGAAACTATCTTCTTTGGAACCTCATGCAAACATACTATCTTTGATATGTATAGCTCTGCTAACTTTGCTACTGAGTATGTGGTCTTCACTGGTATAAAGTGAGCAATTTTAGTTAATCTGTCCACTATAACCCATATTGAGTCATAACCATCACGTGTACGTGGTAGTCCCACTATAAAATCCATGCCAATTTCTTCCCACTTCCATTCAGGTACTTGTAATGGTTGCAGCAACCCTGCTGGTCTTTGGTGCTCTGCTTTTACCCTCTGACATACATCACATAGTGCAACGTGAGCTGCAACATCTTTCTTCATACCGTACCACCAATACTTCTGCTTTAAATTTTGGTACATTTTAGTACTTCCTAGATGTATAGAGAATGTTGAATCGTGTGCTTCCTTCAATATGGTTTCACGAAGGTGTTTGATCTCTGGCACACAAATTCTATTCTTAATCCAAATAGTTCCTTGTTCATCCTCTCTGAATTCCGGAACTTTGCCTAGTTCAATCAACTTCTTATATTCCTTATCTTTTCATCATTCAATTGCCCCTTTCTAATCTCTAGCTTAAGACTTGACTCAATTTCCAAGGTCATGCTTTCACTCTGTGCAGCTATCCCTATATTGAGTTGTGCCATTTCCCAACACAGTTCTTGAGGCATCAAACGAGCTACTAACATATTTGCGTGACTTTTACGACTCAAAGCATCTACTACAATGTTGTCCTTTCCAAGATGATACTGTATATCCAAGTCATAGTCCTTTATCAACTCTAACCATCTACGCTGTCTAAGATTGAGATCTCTTTGAGTAAAGATGTACTTTAAACTTTTGTGATCCGTGAATATCTAACACTTGTTACCAATCATATAGTGTCTCCAAATTTTCAGTGCGTGCACTATGGCTGCTAAGTCTAGGTCATGAGTAGGATAGTATTGTTCATGCTTTCTTAGCTACCTAGAAGCATATGCTACCACTTTTCTTTCTTGCATCAAGACAAAACCAAGACCCTGTCATGATGCATCACAGTATACATTAAACCCTTTGTGTATATCTGGCATTATCAGTACTGGGGCGGTAGACAACTTCTTCTTCAATTCCTAAAAACAAGCTTGGCACTTGTCATCCCACTTGAACTCTTTTCCTTTCTCCAACAAAGACGTGAGTGGTTTCACAATTTTCGAGAACCCCTCAATGAACCGACGGTAATAACCTGTCAAACCAAGAAAACTCCTGATCTCCAATACATTCTTAGGTGGATTCCAATTTAACACATCCCGAACCTTACTCGGATCCACAGCAATCCCTGCGTCAGTGATGATGTGCCCAAGAAAAGAGACTTCTCTCAACCAAAAATCACACTTACTGAACTTGGCATATAACTGATGTTCTCGATGCTTCTGCAATACCATCCTCAGGTGTTCCTCATGCTCTTCTTCGTTACGGGAAAATACTAGGATGTCATCGATAAACACTATCACAAACTTATCAAGATACTCCATGAAAACCTTGTTCAATAGGTACATAAAATAGGCCGGAGCGTTGGTCAATCCAAAAGACATAACTATAAACTCATACAGACCATATCTAGATGTGAAAGCTGTCTTAGGAATATCCTCCATACGAATCTTCAGTTGATGGTAACCAGATCGCAGATCTATCTTAGAGAAAACTTTCGCTCCTCTCATCTGATCGAATAGATCTCGATCCGGGGTAAAGGATATTAATTTTTGATAGTGACCTCATTGAGAGATCGATAATCTACACACATCTGTCTAGATCCATCCTTTTTATCTACGAAGAGTGTGGGGGCTCCCCATGGTGATGAACTAGGACGGATAAATCCTTTACTTAATAACTCTTCTATTTGTTTCTTTAGTTCAGCCAGATCATTAACATCCATTCTATATGGTCTCTTAGATATAGGAGCGGTGCCAGGTAAGAGTTCAATGCTGAATTCAATGTCTCGGTCAGGTGGCATACCTGGTAAATCATCAGGGAACACATCCGGGTGCTCATTTACCACTTTGATGTCCTCCAGAACCTTTCCTTTCATTGAATTCATTATTTCTTTTCCAGTAGGTGACAGTGTAGCAATAAACTCTATTCTATCCCCTCGTGGACTAGTCAAGTGAACTGACTTCTCTCGACACTGTATAACCCCATCGTACTTTCTTAACCAGTCCATCCCAAAGATCACATCTATGCCCCATGAATTCAAGACTACTAGATTGGATGGAAAGTCTACCCCCATGATTTTAAGATTTACTTGAGGGCACAGATGACTGGCTTTCATATCACCGCCCGGTGAACTAACAAGCAATGGTTTCTTCATTAGACTCACAGGCTTATTATACTTTGCTACGAACTGATCAGTAATAAATGAATGCATAGCTCTTGAATCAAACAGTACTGTGGCAGGTACAGAGTTGATAGGAAATGTACCCAGCACAACCCAGAAGCGTTCTACACCTGCTCACAGTCATGTTATTCACCTTGTTGCACACATAATTCTGATGTGCCTTATTGCCTGGAGTGCTTGAATTTCCAGGGCACGCTGGAGTCGATGACTGTCTAACTTTCTGAACATTGCTCCTCTGGGGAGTTTGCATCCCGCATTTAGGGCAGTTATTGGCATAATGTCCCAACTCGCCACACTTGAAACATCCATTAGGCTGCACATGAGTGGTGTTTCTCACTGGTGCACCTGGAGTATGAGCTGGGCAGTTTTGCTGGAAGTTTGGAGTGCGGGGAGTTTGTGGGTTGAAGCATTGGGGCTGCTGGAATGAGCGCTGCAACTGCATATTTTGAGGATACTTTCCACTCTGTCCTCCAGAGCGAAACTGTGGGTTCTATGGAAAGCTGTAGCGTGGACGAGTGTTGCTGCTGGACTTTCCATGGGATTGGAACTTACGCTTTTGCTCTCCAAGCTCTTTGCGCTTGTTCTCCAAGCCAATTGCCTTGTTCAGTAAGGTAGCGAAGTCTGGAAAGGTATGGCTCTGAAGCTGGTAATTCAGTGGCCCAATTAGTCCATCCAGAAATCATTCCTGTCTCTTCGGGTCAGTGTTGACCTCGTCTGGGGCATAGCGGGAAAACTGAATAAATTTGTCTAGATATTCGTTCACAGACATATTGCCCTAGTTCAGAGCAAGGAACTCCATCTGCTTCAACTTCAGTACCCCATCAGGAATGTGATGTGCATGGAAAGCATCCCTGAACTGTTGCCAGGTAATGGTGTTGGGTGCAGGGTGTGCAGCGGAATAAGCATCCCACAAATCTGAGGCTAGCCCTTCCAAGCATCTAGAAGTGTACAGGACCATTTCACTGTCAGTGCACTGAGCTCTCTCCAGCTTTTTGGTTACAGTTTTCGACCAATCATCAGCATCCAGAGGATCGGTTGAGTGGGAGTAGGTAGGTAGGTGGTGGCTCATGAACTCATTGTGCTTGTCTCTCGGGGCAGGTGGTGGTGGTGGTGGCTGCGGCTGATTTTACTGGGCTTGTATGTTTTGCACTGCGGCGGTGAGGTTTTGAATCAGCTGCATCTGGGCAGCGAAGAATTGCTGAGTAGCAGGATCCATTGCTGGATTGGGTGGGGGAGGTGGCACCGGATTCTGCTGATTAGCTATATGTGCCCGAGCAACGGGTGGAACGTCCTGTCCTCTCCTGACCTGGTGTTTACCATCTGATTGTTAGAGAAAGGCATTTCAGACAAGAATATTGAACTCATGTATATAGAGGTAAGTTTGAATAAAGAAATCAGCATGATTCTATTTCTGTGGCAGATTCGGTTGATCTCCATAAAACAGTTGTAACTCATAATGCTCTTCCCTAAAAATTATGTAATTTTACCAGGCTGTGAAAGACTTAATTATGAAACCAACCCCACTGGAATCATCTCATTTAGGAATCTACATCTTGAGATAAAATTCGAACACTGCTGCTGTGTCAGCATGATTTTACAGATTCTATTAACCTCATTGTCCTATTCACAACTCTCTGTATATTAAACCTATGATGCTTAATTTTTGACAGTAGTTGATCCACAAAATTTGTGAACCAACCTAACTAGTTTTAGGTCAATCGGAGTTCTAATTATAGTTTGAGTTATGATTAAAACATTACAGCGCTGTCAGAGAGCTGCGCGAACAGATTTTGTGCAATTGATTTGGTACGATAGGTAAGATGCAAGATAACTTGGAATTGAACCCCCAACTAACCATTAACTTTAACAAAATTTTTCTTATTGCATTGTTGGCTATCACTCCACAATACAACTCACTCACACAAAGATCACACTTAAGGACAAGATGCTTCAGCTTTCTCGGGTGGCTGTTGTCCGGCAAGCTGAGCTTCTAACTGAGCTATCCTTGCTTGTGCTAGAGTTCCCGACGAGTCATGTCTAACTCCGCTGTTGCACCCTCCAGATCTGTGTTAAGGGTTGCAGTCACCCTAGAAAGTATGTCCACACGGCTTTCTCGGAAGTCACCCATATGTACCACAGTGTTCTCAGTGCCACTAACTCTGCTGGGAACAAACCGGAAGTCTGTGCCTTCAATACGATCACGGAAAGTGTTGCTGACAGACTATAGTGCTCTTCTAGCAGCGTCGTTGATGGCAGCAGCCTCTGAAGTGAAGTGTGCTGTACTGGGATGAATCGTACGAGTCCTCCATCTGCTTGCCTGTGCCGTCGTCACTCGGACATGAACCTCTTTAGTGTAATAATCCCTCATTCCAGGCTCTGCATAATGCCTGGTGATGTACAAAGGTCTCACTGAGTGCTCTGTGTCTTGCAGCAGTTCCTCTAGTAGCTCACAAAACAGACCATTGGGACCAACATAAGTATGCTCATGGTACTCCGCCCTACGGTACCTATGCTCATCACCCTGTTCATCTCCATTCTCATTATTATTGTTGTTGCCACCATCCTGATTATCATTATGAGAGCAACTCCAGCGAGGGCCTCCATATGGACCTCTACTCCAAAAATTTAGAGGTTTTGGGCAAAAAACCAACTCCAGCAGGGGCTCTATATAGACCTCTATTTTTCATACTCCTCCAAATTCCCACTCCCACCCTCCATTCCTGGAGGCCCTCCATTTCCCCCTCCAAACGTGGGACCCACTGTTTCCCCTTTTCTTTCTCTCCCTGTCACTTCGCATCGCATCGCCAGGCATCCACCAGGCCGCGGTCCGCCGCCGCCTCCTTTTCTCTCCCTGTCCCTGGCGAGCCCCGCTGGCTGGAGCAGCTGACGGCGGAGCTCCTAGACGGGTGCTGCTGGGAAGTCCACAGGTCGAGCGCCGACTCGCCATCCACGCGGGCGTGCCGCGCGAACCGCATCAATGGCGGGAGCTGCCATAATCGGGCCAGGCGAACACATGTGAAGTCGATGGCTCGATGAGTGGAGGACATAGGCGGCCGTGTCCACCATGCCAGACTCCGGGTCGGCCATGAGGTCGAGTAGGGGGCGCATGGCATCGGCCTTCACGGCGCACTGCCGCTTCTCGGGTGCGCCGCGGCAGAGCGCAAATAGGGCGGTGGCGGCGTCCTTCTTCCCGCGTGCGCCGCCATTCTCGAGGAGGAAGACCAGCAGCAGGATGGCTCCCGTGCGGCCGATGGCGGCCCTGGCGGCACCGTCGAGCTGTGACAGCAGGAGAAGCGCGCACGCGGCGTTCGGGCGACACGATGGACTTGAGCTCGAGCACCAGAGGCCACCGCCCTCATCGACGTGTGTGCCATCAACCTCGTCGGCGCATGCTCCGTCGCAGATTGAGAGTTGAGCAGCACTGTGGCGTCGTGTTCTTGCATTAGTGGGTCCGCGTGCGACAGTAGCTGGACAAGCGGCCGCACGTCCCCCGCTGTGGCGATTCGTACCCGGTGCTTGGCCAGCAGCCAGAGCTCCATGGCGTTCCTGATGATGGCGGAGCTGCCGGACGCAATGCCGACAGGGATCAAGCTGCGCCGGCTGGGGAGGCCCGCACTGGTGGAACTCTAAAATGAGCTCAAAAGCCTGTTCAGAAATACGAGCTGCAGACCTGCACTTGGGCACTTGGGCCTCGATCCCGTGGCCACACAAGCACCCGAGCCACCCACCCGCGCCGGGCTCCATCTACGTGGGTCGCTTCTTGCAGGACGACGGCAAGTTCTGGCAGTGCGGGGTCCACCTGGGCCTCATCACTACGTAGGAAGGTGTGCGCGTCTGCGTCATTCTCATTCTGGGCGCGCACCTCCTTGTCCATGGTCGCCTTGGCCGTGACGGTGAAGAAGGACCCATGGTACTCGTTGAGATTGAACTCCTCGCCGTCCACCTCTAACCACTCAAACTCCCTGACCAGGTTCACCACGAAGTACTCGAGGTGGAGCATCACCAGCGCGAGCCCCGGATAGATGCGCCTTCCGACGCCGAACGACATCATAATGAGCTCCCTCGTGTAAGTCAGGTCCACGCCACCCCACATTAACCTCTCGGGCTTCAACGACATCAGGTCCGACCACGGCACCGGGTCGCGGCTGATCTTGCCAACGAGGATGTTCACGGTGGCGCCGCACCCGGCAGGCGTGGCACGCTAAGCGCCTCCGCAACATCGGCGTCCTGGCCTTGTTCGCGGACACCACCTGCACCACCAGAGGAGAAGGGGAGCGCTTGCGATGGCGTCGACGCGGCCTGGGCGGGCGCACAGCGACGACAGCGGGCGATGGCGAGTGTAGGAGAGGAGGATGAGCGCCGAGGTGCAGGGGAGGAGCAACGAGGTGTGCGTAGGGGCAGGGCAGCGGCGGTGGCGACGGACGACGATGGCGGCACAGGGGCAGAAAGGCACACATGTGTTGATTTCTCCTATGTACAGACGGGCCCACAACAAAATAGAGGGCTGAATTGAATTTTCTGCTGGAGTTGGAACCAAAATAGAGGGCCATGTACTTTTGAGTTGGGCCTCCAAATGGCTTTTAGAGGCCTTAATTTGCAGGCCTCCACTGGAGTTGCTCTTATTCCCATTGTTTTCTACCACGTTGTTGACATCCTCCAGTCCCTCTATATCAACATCTGCATCCTCTTCATCTTCATCCTCATTCTCGTCCTCTTCCTCACTGGAGCTATCTTCGCTGCTACTGGAGTCATCTCCTCAATCATCTAGATCATTGCCTGCAGCATCCTGTGCAGGCTCTTCATCTTCAACAGCTTCTGGTTCTGGTGCTGCTTCAACCACTAGTGGAATCACTATATCCCCGTCCGCATCAACCTCCAGAAGAACCCCATCATACAGCTGTGGTTGTTCCTCTGCCTCATCATCCTCAAAAACAACCTCCTCTGGATCTTCCTCAATATCCTCCTGGGCTGCACCTCCTGGTGCTCCGGTTCCACCATCTCCGGCTGCAACTGTATCGGATAATCTCCATCTTCCTGCTGTATCTCCTCAAGTTGTGCCTCTACCTGAGCTGCTGGGTAACGAGGAGCCAACTATCCCATAGGGAAACGTCCTCCGGTCCTCTTGCGGGCAGTCTGGTGAGTCCTGGCCATCTGTGTTGATGTAAAATCAGCACCTCACGCCAAGCACACAGCAAGCCGAATCAGCTGGCTTAACACACGTGGCCCGAGCGTCAGAATTTGGAAGCGTGCCAGTCAATTTTCCCTGAAACTGACAAAGGATGAAAGAGGTTAGATTAAACCTGAAACTTGCCGGGTGGTACCAGACAGTTCTGTATTTACGGATACAAAGCCAATCAAAACGACATATAGCTACAACAAGCTATCTGTCAGCAATCTGAACATCATTCGGGAACTAATAAAACATGTAAACAGGGTATAGCCGAATGCATGACGTAAGCATGATGATAAATCGGTCTTTATTTAATCAATGTCAGCATGTTACCATGACCGATTATCAAAGATAAATCATAATGAAATAAATAAAAGCGAAGCATAATCATAAATTTGCAGTAAACATGCATGCATAGACTAAAAGCACTAGTCCACCGCATGTCTAGGTACTTTCAAACCCGTCGAGCATGACACCAAACAAGTTAATCCACTGCATGATACAATTTGTTTGAAATCACACCACCAACCAAGAATAGATCAATCCACCGCGTGATACAATCTAATCATGGGAGGCTAAAAGCATACATCATTGAAAACAAACTTATGAACATGTTTCGGTCACGATAGGGTTGCCGAATACAGCTGTACAGCCGATTCGGGTTCCGTGGAGAAGGAACAAACTATGCTAGATTAACAAGCTTGAACCCGCGCCACGTAGCAATCTAGATTGATTCGAATTCGGCTATTAGAGAGCACGTGACCCATGCACCACGTCAAGTTAAAGATTTGAACACACAACATGTGGATCACAAGCAAGATAGGGCCGAATGTAGTCAATCTAAATTGGGTAATAAGAGTGATACATGAATTAAACATAACAGCAAAATTCAAAGCAACACATGGTAACTTGATGAATCTATTAGATCTTGCCAAATCTAATAGAGCTGATAACTAGCTCCATGCTAGATCTTAGCCTACCGCATGGCTTATGATCCAACAAGAAAGCCCTCTTACACCAAACTTAAATCCACCGCATGATACTAAGCATGATATCAAGACTACTTACATCACGGTCTAAATCCACCGCATGATACTAGACATGATACAAGGTTGCCGGTACTTACGGAGGTCGACGGATCGATGGCTCCTCTCGAAGAACTCGACGACTCGACTAGAAGGACTCGAAAGTTGGCACGGGGCCGGTTTATTGTGAAATTGTTCGATCCCTATTACAAACACTAAGGGTTCATATTTATACCCTTGTTCTAACACGACTACTAGTCTACCACGATTACAACATTTATTGCCTAAAATTAATGCTCCGGCGTCAATGTCCATCTCGCACCCGTCATCAATTCGTCCCTTCTTTATATTCAAGCAACGTCATCACGCATTCCCGAATGCTTCCTCTTCCAAGCGCGAAATAGCTCTTCTGCCGAATGATGACGTACTCTCGACCACAGACGTCTTTACCGAATGCTTTGAGGAAACCCTCTTGTCGAATGGTGCTCTCCTACCAAACTTGGCCCACAAGTCAGTCCCTTCCCTGTACCAATTTTTGGTGTTAACATATGCCCCTTCAATTACGGGATAAAAAGTGATTTTATTGCGGAATTGACCATAAATGCTCAACGTCCTCAGACCGAATCAGTTCAACACCCGTTCTTTCCTCCTTCAAACTGTCGGAGTTTTCGCCCAGATCCAATCCCTAGTTCATCAACCTTTCAAGCTTCAATCTTCAAATGGCGAACCAAGACAAAGCTCTTCAAGTAAATCTTATCCTCCTCGGGCTCATTCGGTATTACTTTTCTCGAATCTCATCTTAAATGTTTCCTTTGGATAGGCTCTAGCTGCCGAAATCTTGATTCCTGTCGAGGATCAATCAGCGTCTTATTTCCTTGGACCCGTAGGAATCTCCGACCCTTCTCAGTTCATTGCAGCCGAAACCCAGAGGATCCCCTTCAAGACACCACTGTCGAAACCTCATGAGTGGAAGGATAGTTTTAAGAACTGGCCTCTGCCCCCAATTGCAGGTTGGAGAAACTGGAATAAGGGAATGCTTGATGATGACAGCCCCAAGACAAGCAATTGGGACAACCTTCGCATTGCTCATTGTTTAGAATTGTCCTTGGCTGAAACACCCAAAAATGAGAACCTTCTGATTGCAGCTTGCCATTTTTGGTCAAATGGCGCAAATGCCTTCCTTTTTGGCCATGGGCCAATGTCCCCCACTTTGGCCGATGTATACATGATAACCCGCCTGGGAGTCACAGGAACTGTGTATCCACACAAGTACAAGGGCTCCTCCAAGCAAACAGGAGTGAAAACAGGGGTTGGATATAAGATATATATCCAAAACTATATGTTTAATGGCCCTTTGTCTGATGTTGAATACAAAGCTTTTCTGAATATGTGGTTATGCAGATTCATCTTTTGTGGCAAAGCCAATAAGCCAACCCTGAACCACATTGTAATGGCCGAGGACCTGGCTGCTGGCACCTCTATTACCCTCGGGAAGTACCTCCTAGGAAGTGTCAACCACATGCTTCATCAGACCACCTATCTGATGCACACCAGCCAAAATATTTCCTGTGTTAATGGCCCTTGGTGTTTTGTTCAGATGTGGCTGCAATTATATATGCACCAGATTGTTGCTATTGACCTCAACAATCGGCACTTCCCTTCAACCAACTACAAGGAAGGGGAAACCCAGAGCACCAAAGGTTGCCAAACTTATGGAGAAGCTGCCTCCACTGTATCCATCAACCAAGGCATTGGCCAACTCTTTGAGCTCATCTTCAGAGGTTTTGCCTTATTTTGACGAGCAGTTTCTGGATGATTCATTCAGCAACTCTGACCAAACAGTGTCAGACCTGAAAAACAACCCGACCGAAACACAGCTGGATCTCAACCAATCAAACCGAATATGACTCAGCATGAATCCCAAATGACCCCGCGACGGTTCGGTCGAGAGAGTCTCTCCACTTCCCAAATTTCGTGGGATATGCGCCATGATCTCCAGCCACGATCTCTTCGCCAGTCCCATAAATAAGAACCTTGGGTGCCCCTAGCCTTTCACCAAGTCCAATGCCTTTCAAGCCTTTGCCAATCCAAGCTTTTCTCTTCAGTACTAGTACTCCCAAAACCTCCATGGCAAACAACAGCAACATGCGTCCGGCCAACGACGAGGCCTAAGGTAGCCGTGCTGGTGCTCGTTGGAGGTGGCGATCGTTGGCTTCTTTGCATCCCCCTTTTTTCTAGATCCTTTTCACCCCTGACGATCTTCTTTGTGTTTTCAGGCTCATCCGGTGGAATCCTGTGCCTGCTCTAGCTACAACTCCGGCCATGGCAAGCAACTCCTCAGGATCATCTGGTCGTTCCCACTCCTCTAGTTTGCGCTATAACGACCGCGACACCCGCAAATTCAAGGAAGAACACGACGCAACCCGGCATGAATTGGAGATCATCTCCAAAGAAGTCGGTATTGCTGAGCTCGAGTGGGAGCATCAATGCAAGCAGCTGCTTGAGGCCATTGACGGTGAATCCTGTAACCTTCTTAATCTCAACTTAATCTTGAACTAACCGCCATTGCTCTGTGATCCCCGCAGATCGCGAGACCAAGCTTAATCGGCTGAAGGTGCTGGTTGAGAAGCTGGCGGACAAGGTGAATGCTCCCGGAGACACACCGGAAGCTCGCCTAGGCGCGGTGGAAAACCGTGTCGACGAGGTGGCCCTTCATGGCGTCCGCTTGGGCACCACCTTGGGTCTGGCCGCCATGTCGACGCACACTGGCGTTGACTACTCCACGCGGCCGCGCAGCTTCTACGACGGCATGCCGGATGACGTCGACGACATCGAAGCCACCATAGAGCGCCTCGATGGCCACAGCGTCGCCATTGCCGATTCCATCCACCCCAAGTCTGTTCTGAACAAGCTGTTTGATTAGTTTGTACTAGGGGTTATGGAATTTCGGCAATAAAGATGAAATTTTATCTTTTGTATTTGTCTTGCGATGACTTCTTTAATTTGTGCATACGAATCTTCACTGTTTTGAATGCATTCGGGAACCTTTGCTCTAGCCGAATACGTACAAACTCTTGATCCTTGGCGTAGAATCCGCAGAAAATCCTTTATCGGGAGCCATGAATACTGTTTGATGAAAAACCCTTCGCATCCAAGGAAAAAACCTCTGTCGTTTGGTATTCCCATCAATGCACGCCAGCCAGTCATCACCCCCGATGCACTCCCTTTGCTAATAAAATAGCCTCTCCGGTGCTCTGCAAATCCATTCGCACACACTTCCATCATTTCAATCCCTCTCGTCCTCCTCTTCCAGAAAAAAACCCCAAGGCCATGAGGACAAGGGGAAACAGCCACTCGAGGAGAACAGCTTCCCATCAAAGAAGCGAACCATTCGAGAGTAATCTTCTCTTCTCATCCCTTTCTTTTGATTTCGATTGCAATCTTGTGATTCATCTTTCTTTGATTTCAGCCTTGATCTACTACCGAAGGAAATCTTCGGTACTAAAGAAATCCTTGAGTACATCCTCTCCGACTCCTCGGCTGAAGAGGAAGACGCCACGCCTGAACAGAGGACCAGTCATCAACTGCGCCGTCGCATTCGGCATCTAGAACATGATCTGCGGGACATCACCACCCGTTGCAGTGCCGAACGCGAAAGCCGCATGAGCTTGGAGGCGTTGATGGACGGTAAGATCTTCATCGTCATCTGAATCTCACGTTCAAGTTCAGATCCCATGTTTGACGATAATCTGCTCTCCTTCTTCAGATGTGTCCGACAGGTACAACAACCTGAAGGCCGCCTGGGACAGCTTGATGGAAGCTGCAGAACACGCCAGCCCCCAAGGTTTCTACGTCGCCGTCACGGTGGTCTTTGAGCGGCTGAAGAAGGAAGAGCTCAAAAGGAAAAGCGCCGAACCAAAGAAATGAAGCTACTTTTGCTTCTTCCTCCAAGCACTCTGCTTCCTGCAGGCCTTCTTTTGTAATCTTAGGCAGCTGTGTTGTCAATAAAGGTACCTGCGAGAATGTTTGTAATGCAAAATAGTTTCATGCTAAGGGAAATACACTTTAGTATTGGCCATTTTCCCTTTGTCAGGATCTTTGTTCTGAAGGCGGCTTCTTCCTGAACGCCGGCTACTTTCCATGTCTCTGATGCTTGTAACAGAACCCAACGATCAACTTCAATACTAGGATAATATTTCTTCAAGTATCTCTCGTTTATAGCAGCGGTGAATTCTTCTCCTAGTAAAGTTTTCAGGATGTACGCATTCCTAGGTGTGCACCTAACCACCCGAAAATGACCTTCCCAATTTGGGGACCATTTGCCGAATGTACTGTATTTAGTCCCAATCGGCAATAATGCTTTCCAAACCAAATCTCCTTCTACAAATTGCTTGACCTTTACCTTCTTGTTATAGTACTTAGCAACTCGCATTTTGTTTTTCTCAATATTTTCCAAGGCTCTAAGACGAATCATATGCAAATCTTCTAACTCGTCCATCATTAAGTCATTGTAATCCTTGGAACTCAAATCCTTCTGCAATACTACTCTCCTTGATTCTGATTGCATTTGCCATGGCAAGACAGCATGCCCATAAACATGCTCGTAAGGAGATGTCTGTGTAGCCCCATGAGGAACCATTCGGTAAGCCCACAAAGCTTCATTGAGTACCAAATGCCACCTTTTTGGCTTCTGATCAATCTTCTTTTGTATAATCTTGATCATGATCTTGTTAGAAGCCTCTGCCTGACCCTTAGCTTGAGCATAATAAGGAGAAGA
This sequence comes from Cenchrus americanus, assembly GCA_947561735.1. Lineage (NCBI taxonomy): Eukaryota > Viridiplantae > Streptophyta > Magnoliopsida > Poales > Poaceae > Cenchrus > Cenchrus americanus. Next base: position 200,960,166 of record OX387242.1, read on the forward strand.
ATTTAATAATTTGTCACACCCGATTTTACAAGGAAACCGAATGCATCTCACGTGTGCGCCAGGATCATTTTACACACACATGATAGACAAAACGAGAGTAATACCATTGCTGTAATAAAACGTTCAAGAATTTAAACCAGTATGATAACCATTATTACATCCAAAAGGGTGGACTCGAAGGTCCGAACACGACGATAACTAAACGACGACGAGAAACTCCATCGTTGACTTCCACAGGCACGATGACTGGGGGATCCGCATGCCCTAGAACTCCTCGTAGTCACTCCAGTACTCGTCCTCGCCTCCGACGTTCTCCTCTAAACAGCGGTAAGCAAGAGTGAGCACACTTATGGTTGGTGCTCAGCAAGTGGGGGAAACAACGCAAGGCTATCAAGGATAGGCTATGGTTCACAGCGGTAAGCATTTTATAAGTTGGTCAAGTTTTATTAACAAGCACCTAATTACTAGGTGTAAGTGTATACCAACCCACTTAACCTTTAAAAGAAACCTCAAACCAAACCACAAACCCATGATTTGCATTAATCTTCAAGTTTATTAATCATGTGAGGGTCCAAGCCGCTCGTGACCCTGAGCACGGCTGATCGATCGCCTTTACACTCGCGAGGTTGTACACTTTACCCACGCTCGTGTTCCCCATGTCGCCCGGGTTTGCAAGGCCCTTAAACACTTCCGAGGTGAGTGGCTAGGGGTCCACTACGAAGCCTTTACAAATGTAAGAAGAGAAACCAACAGCCCGCAACAAGCATACAGAAATGAGCGGACCATAACCCTCCCTAATAGTCAGCACCTTAGACAAGGCTGCTACCCCAAAAGAACCGGGCTATACCCCTTCAACTCCGGCCCCCTGTGCCCCTCTCGGAAAAGAGCTATCAGCTAACCCACTCTCCTAATTAATTGGCTAAGCCAGAGCCATGTGGACTGTGGTTGTACTGTTATCTTGGGTGGTTCTCCATGTTCCGATTATGAATCAAGTTATCTTGTTTTAAGTACAAACACATTATATAAGCAAAACTGAGATGTATAACATAAACAGAGCATAACCAACTCATGTAAAGCAAACTAAGCATTTATCTACCCCAAGCATTTGTTTAAACAGGGTTGATCAAGGTAAAGTGGTAAAGCATCTAGTCATGTCCTTAGCTAGGTGTTTGCCCATCTGGTTTATGCATAACAACAGGAATATTAAACATTGTTTAGCATGCAGTGTCATAGGTTCAAAAAGATTATGCAGAGGGGGAAAGCCACTTGCCTTCCTCTACATGCTGAGTGAAATCCTCCTCGAAGACAGGCTCTTCCTGATCACCTCCGACAGGGAGCTCAGACGAAATAGGCACGATATCTACGAGTCAAACATGAACAACAAACAATAAATAAAACAGTACCCCAAACAGTAACAAAACTGGTAAATTTACTGTTTAAAAGATTCTACTCGTCCAGACGATCATTTCGGTATATATAACGCTAAAACGAAGTTAAAATGAGAAAGATATGATTAAAACAGTTTACAGGGGCCTATCTGCAAGAAAACGAAGTTTACAGGGCTATTTATAAATAAAATTAGGGGCTAAAACATATTTATAAAATAAATCAGAGGGGTTTATATGCTAAAAGGATGAAAAAGGACCTTTATATAAAGAATCTAGGCTGGCCAGGGGCTAAAACATAGAAATCAGGACCTATCTGTGAAAATTCTCTAAGGTGGAAGGACCGACTTGCAAAAACATAAAAGTTCAGGGGCTCTTAAGGAAAAGGGCCGCAGCCGCACCATGGATCTCTGATCCAACGGCCGACGACGCGTGCGTGCGCCGTGGACCACGTCGTGCTCCCGGTGCACGGGTCCACGGCGGACCGCCCTTTCAAAACGAAAGGGTATCTGATCTGGGCCGTCCATCGCGGATCCAAAGGCCCTGGTCGTGCGCGAGCAGGCGCGGCGGCGACGATGCCGGAGAGCGGCGGCGCACGGCGGGGAGCTCGCCGGCGCTAGCCCTGGACGGCGCTCCCGGCCATCATTTCGACCACGGGTTGGGGCTACTTGCTGCGTGGGTGCTTGCGCACGTGACCATGGGGTCAGGGGGAACGATCGGGCCTCACCGGCGGCCGGCACCGTAAGGGGGCGGCGCGGTCACTCCGGCGAGCTCTGGGAGGTGATGCTGTGCACGAAAAGAAGAAGAATTGGGCGGGGGATAATGCTTACCGCGCACAGAGGATGACGGCGGGCTAACGGGCGGAGAGGAGGCGACAGCAGAGGGGCTCGACGACGGCGGCGGCTAGGGCAGCGCTCCGGTGAGCTCGGGGCGCGGCTGCCACAGGCGTCAGGGGCGAAAACCTGCGACAGCACGAGCTTGTCAAGCTCCTGGCGATCCCAAAGGTCAAAGAAAACGGGCGGGGGTCCAGTCCTTCACCGGCAGAGACGGATCGACGGCGGCGGCGGAAGCCCGAGGCGGCGGCGCGGGGAAATTAGTGCTCGTGCGCGTGTGCTAGCAAGACGCAGAGGCAAAGGGAGGCGCAGGAGTTCGTGCGCGAGCTCAAGTAGGAGCAAAGGGAGGAAGGCGAGGCGGGTAGGGGACGGGACTGCCGGCGGCTTGCCATTGATGGCCGCGGCCATCACGGCTAGGGTTAAAAGATGGAAAGAAACGGTCCTAATTGATCACGGGAAGGTTAATTGCCTTAATTGACCACAAGAAGAAGAAAGGAAGGTGGGGAGGCAGCCGGGCGCGGCGGGAATCGCGTGGCGGCGCGGGCTCGGGGGGGGTGCAGCGGGAGGAAGAAGAAAGGAAGGGGGAGAGGGGAGGCTGACAGGTGGGGCCCAGGCGTAAGTGGCTCAAGGAAAAAGAAAAAGGAGAGGGGAAGAGGTGGGCCGGCGCGAGAGGCGGGTTGGGCCGCTTGGGCCAAAAGGGAGACGGTGCTGGTTTCTCTTTTTTTTCTTTTCTTTTTTTAAACTCCATTTTCAAACCAATTTCATTTCAAATTCAAATCAAACCTTTTAAAAAAATTTCTCAAGAATTTTATAAACTTTTTAGAAACCACACAAGCAACCAAAAACCATGCAAGCCAACTGATGATGCACATACACTTGTTGTCTCTAAGTTTATTCCATTATATTTAATATTTTAGAGCTCAATTTAAATAGCAATTTAATTTCTTTTAAATCCTTATGACTATTTTAAGTTGCTAAGTGATTTTTAGTGATGGAATTTTTAGGGTGTCACAAATCCTACCCCTTAAAGAGAATCTCGTCCCGAGATTTAGAAGACTTAGAGAACAGCTGAGGAAAGTCTTCCTTGAGTTCATCCTCTCTTTCCCAAGTTGCCTCTTCCTCAGTATGGTGACTCCACTGTACTTTGCACATTCTGATGATCTTACTTCTGGTAACTCTTTCTGATACATCCAAAATCTTAACAGGGTATTCTTTGTATGTCAGGTCATTCTCCATTTGAATATCCTCTAACTGTACCGGTTCTATCCTAACCTCACTTGTACATTTCTTCAGCTGTGATACATGAAACACGTCATGAACTCCTGATAACTGTGCTGGCAACTCTAACTGGTATGCTACTTCTCCTTTCCATTCCAAAATTTTGAAAGGTCCGATAAATCGAGGTGATAACTTCCCTCTGACATTAAACCTTCGTAATCCCCGAATAGGTGACACTCTGAGGTATGCATAATCACCGACTTCCAAAATCACCTCTCTTCTCCGAGGATCAGCATAACTCTTCTGACGTGACTATGCTGCTTTAAGATTCTCCCTTATGATTTCAACTTGCTTTTCTGCTTCTCGTATGCTGTCTGGCCCAAAGAATTGTCTTTCACCAGTCTGGTTCCAAAACAACGGTGTTCTACACTTCCTTCCATACGAGCTTCAAAAGGTGCCATTTTCATGCTGGACTGATAGCTGTTGTTATAAGCAAACTCTGCATAAGGCAAACTCTTATCCCAACTGCCACTGTTCTTAACGCACAAGCTCTCAACATATCCTCAAGTATCTGATTTGTTCTCTCTGTTTGCCCATCTGTCTGAGGATGGTATGCTGAGCTGAAGTTTAACTTTGTATCCATCGATTCATGCAACTTCTGCCAAAACCGTGAAGTGAACTGTGTGCCTTGATCTGACACTATCTTCTTCGGTACCCCGTGCAAACACACTATCCTTGAATTATACAACTCAGCTAGCTTCACTCCTGTATAGGTCGTCTTCACTGGAATAAAGTGCGCTACCTTGGTTAATCTATCCACAATAACCCAAATAGAGTCATACCCATCACGAGTACGAGGTAATCCTACTATGAAATCCATACCGATTTCCTCCCATTTCCACTCGGTACCTTCGTAGGCCGAAGCAATCCCCGCCGGCCTTTGATACTCGGCCTTCACTCTTTGACACACATCACACAAAGCTACATGAGCTGCTACATCTTTCTTCATCCCATACCACCAGTATCTCTGCTTCAAGTCCTGATACATCTTGGTACTACCAGGGTGTATAGAGTAAGCTGAATCGTGTGCTTCCTTCAATATAGCTTCTCTCAACTCCTTGATCTCAGGTACACAGATTTTGTTCTTAAACCACACTGTTCCTTTCTCATCTTCCCTGAATTCCGGAACTTTGCCTAGCTTAATCAACCTCCTGTATTCTGCAATCTTGGCGTCAGTCAACTGTCCCTTCCTGACATCCTGCTCAAGTGTCGACTCAATTTCTAATGCCAAAGTCTCACTTGAAGCAACCATTCCCAAGTTAAGCTGTGCCATCTCCCAGCATAGCTCCTGAGGTAACGGATGTCCTATCAGCATGCTAGTCTGTCCCTTCCGACTCAAAGCATCTGCCACAACATTTGCCTTTCCTGGATGGTACTGGATATCCAAATCATAATCTTTGATTAACTCTAGCCATCTTCTTTGCCTCAAATTCAAATCCTTCTGAGTGAAGATATACTTCAGACTCTTATGGTCAGTAAAGATCTTGCACTTGTTCCCAATCATATAATGTCTCCAAATCTTCAATGCGTGAACAACCGCAGCTAACTCTAGATCATGAGTAGGGTAGTTCTGCTCATGTTTCCTCAACTGTCTTGAAGCATAAGCTACTACCTTTCCTTCTTTCATTAACACACATCCCAAACCTTGCCGAGAGGCATCACAGTACACATCGAACCCTTTGTGTATGTCTGACATGATCAACACAGGTGCTGTGGTCAGCCTCTTCTTCAACTCCTCAAAACTAGCCTGACACTTCTCATCCCACTTGAATTCTCTTCCTTTCTCGAGTAGAGTGGTAAGTGGCTTCACTATCTTAGAAAACCCTTCAATGAACCTCCGATAGTATCCTGCAAGTCCAAGGAAACTTCTGATCTCTGGCACATTCTTAGGCGGACTCCAGTTCAATACATCCCGAACCTTGCTTGGATCAACTGCAATTCCTCCATCTGTGATGATGTGTCCGAGAAAAGAGACCTCCTTCAACCAGAAAGCACACTTGCTGAACTTGGCATACAGCTGATGTTCCCTTAGCTTCTGTAACACAAGCCTCAGATGTTCTTCATGTTCTTCTTCACTCCGAGAGAATACCAGTATGTCATCAATGAATACCACAACGAACTTATCCAGATACTCCATGAATACCTTGTTCATCAAATACATAAAGTATGCTGGTGCATTGGTCAGGCCAAAGGACATCACAGTGAACTCATATAACCCGTATCTAGATGTGAATGTTGTCTTTGGTATGTCCTCCACTCGGATTTTTAACTGGTGATAACCTGATCTAAGATCTATCTTAGAGAAGGCCTTAGCTCCTCTCATCTAATCAAACAAATCCTCAATCCGAGGTAAAGGGTATTTATTCTTGATAGTAACCTCATTAAGTGATCGATAGTCTATACACAACCTTCTAGATCCATCCTTTTTATCAACGAAGAGTGTGGGGGCTCCCCATGGTGATGAACTAGGACGGATAAACCCTTTACTAAGTAGTTCTTCGATTTGTTTCTTTAATTCAGCTAGATCTTTAACATCCATTCTATATGGTCTTTTAGATATGGGAGCAAAGGTACCGTGTATAAGTTCAATACTAAATTCAATGTCACGATCAGGTGGCATACCTGGCAAATCCTCTGGAAACACATCAGGGAATTCATTCACTATCCTTATATCCTCCAAGGCTTTGCCTTCAACAGAGTTCACAACTCCTTTGCTGGATGAGGGTGCACTCACATACTCTACTCTCTCCCCTTGAGGACTGGTTAATAGTACTGACCTCTTCCGACACTGAATAACTCCATCACAACTCCTTAACCAATCCATACCAAGAATGACATCTATTCCCCATGATTTTGGAACTACCAGATTAGCAAGGAAGTCTACTCCCATGATATTAATCTTTACTTGTGGGCATATATGACCAGTTTTCATTTCTCCCCCAGGAGTGCTAACTATCAGTGGGTTCTTCATTGTGCTCATAGATAAGTTATATTTTGCCACAAATTGATCAGTTATGAATGAATGTGATGCTCCCGAATCAAATAATACGGTAGCGGTGTACGAGTTGACGAAAAACGTACCCAATACTACGCCGCATCATTCCGAGCTTGCTCCACCGATACATGATTGACTCGGCCACGCACATGACTCTCGCCGGCCTCTCTTGCCGGGTGTCCGTGGAGTACGAGCTCGTGAAGATGGCTGCCCGATCCCGTTTCCATTGTCTCTCTACGGAGTTTGCATCACCCTCTTGGGACAATTGTTAGCATAATGCCCCGCCTCTCCACACTTGACGCATCCACCGGCTGAACAGGGGTTGGTGTTTCGACGTGTGCCCCGCAGTTATGGCTAGGACGACTCGGTCCGAGGGGTAGGAGCTCGCGGGTGTCCGAGGATTGAAGCGCTGTGGCTGAAACGAGCGCTGCAGCTGCATGTTCTGTGGATACCTCCCACCTTGACCACCAGGACGATATGGAGTCAGGCTCTGCTGAGAACTGTAACGGGGACGGGTGTTACTGCTAGACTGCCCATGAGATCGAAACTTGCATTTCGTTCACCCATCTCCTTTCTCTTGCTTTCCAGCCCAATAGCTTTGTTCACCAGCGTCTGAAAGTCTGGGAAGATGTGACTCTGCAGTAGATAGTTCAGAGGACCAATCAAGCCATCCAGGAACCTTTCTTGCCTCTTTGGATCAGTGTTGACTTCATCAGGTGCATAGCGTGACAAGTGAGTGAACTTGTCCAGATACTCAGTCACTGACATATTGCCTTGCCTCAGTGACAAGAACTCCCTCTGCTTAAGCTTGAGAACCCCTGAAGGAATGTGGTAAGTACGGAAGTTGTCACGGAACTCCTGCCAAGTGATGTTCTGCCTGTTGGGATGAGCAGTTGAGTACGCATCCCACCAATCTGCGGCCTGCCCAACAAGTCTTCCAGTAGCGTACAGCACCATATCCCTGTCAGTGCATTGCACGATCTCCAGCTTCTTGGTGATAGTTTTCAGCCAGTCGTCAGCATCCAGTGGATCAGCCGAGTGGGAAAATGTAGGGGGATGGTGGCTCATGAACTCCTTGTGCCTGTCCCTTGGTGGCGGGGGTGGAGGAGGGATCGGCTGTGGCGGCTGGTTCTGTTGGGCTTGCATCTGCTGCACTGTGTTGGTAAGGTTTTGAATCAGTTGCATCTGCGCTGCCAGGAACTGCTGCATGTTTGGGTCCATTGCTTGGTTGATCGGTGGAGGTGGTGCTGGGTTTTGCTGATTTGCGATATGTGCCCGGATCACAGGTGGCACGTCTTGACCTCCTCCGGACCTGGTGTTTACCATCTGACCGTTAGAAAAATCATATCTCAGATAATTGTACTTGAATCATTGCATAAGAGGATAACTCAAAATGAAATAACAGCATGTTCTTCAGTTAAGACAGATTCTGTTGACCTCAAAGAATTATGTATAACTTTCTGTGTAATTATCCAATGACTACGAATTTTTACCAGATTATGATGTATAAAATTATGGAACCATACCAACTAGAATCACCTCATTTGGACATCTATAACTCGAGATAAAATTCAAACAGTACAGCTATATCAGCAGAGATTTACAGATTCTGACATGTTCATTACTTCGTGCATAACTCCCATAATAAGTATTGTATACCATTGAATTCTTGACAGAGATTCATCCTCTAAATTTGTGAACTAACCCAACTGGTTTCATGTCATTTGGAGTTCTGTAGCTTGAGTTATAAACAAAACATTACTGGTATGTCATATGACTGCGAAAACAGATTTGATCCAATCAATCTTGCATAAGAGATTAAGCAATGACAACCGATAAAACCCAAACCATTCTTTAATTAACTTAACAATTCAGATTGCATAGTGGCCATCACTCCACCATACAATTCACAATCAAGCAAAGATCCAACTCAAACATGTTTGCAAACAGCATTCATTATTACAAGCAAATACGTTCACGCAGGAACGGTCTAGCGAAAGGTAAATGATAAGGGCGAGCATCCTAGGATCCTAGCCAAGACGAGTAGTAGCTTCATCAGTGCCGTAACGGAGCCTCTTGCGCGGAGGGGAAGCTGTAGTCTGATATGGCATGACTTCCTGAGGGAGTCGCTGTCCTGCCAGCTGTGCTTCCAGACGTGCTATCTTCGCCTGAGCATCTTCGCCTGAGCAGCCTGCAACTCTTCATGATACTTGTTCATCTCCAAAGTTGCTCCCTCCAGATCTGCGTTCAGAGCAGCAGTCACCCGTGCCAAGACGTCGATGCGATCATTGCCTCCTGCTGGCACCACGGTCACTTCTGTGCCACTTGCACGTTGAGGCACATGGCGGTACTCCGATTGGAACAACTGCACCCGATTTGCATAGCAGATCGACCAGAGCGCCCTCCTTGCTGCATCATTCACCGCAGCATCATCCGTAGAGAACTGAGCTGTGCTATGGTGAGATGAGCGATACCTCCATCCTTCTGTATCATTCGGAGGCTTCCCGATGTAGACTCGCAAGTGTAGTAGTCCCTCATTCCCGCTCACCGAAGTGCTTAGTCACATAGAGAGGCCTTATGGTATATCCCGTGTACCTCAGAACATTCCACAGAAGAATGCAGAACTGTCCATTCTTAGCTTCAGTAGAGTGTTTGTGGTATTCTGCTCCATGATAGCGGGGGTTTTCATCCTCGTCTTCCTCTGGATTGCCAATAGCATTATTACCATCATCCTCACCCACACTGTCATCACTGGAGTCATCCAGGTCACCTCCTTCACCATCAGGCACTGGATCAGCAGGTGCAGGGGGTGCTTCCTCATTAGCTACAGGCGCCGGTGGGATCACAATGTCTCCATCTCCGTCTGCCACTAGCACTGTGCCATCGTACAGCTGTGGCTGTTCCAATGGCTCTTCTGGCTCCTCCTCCTCCATCTCGACCTCTTCAGGATCCTCCTCTTCTTCTTCTGGCTGGACCTCCTCTAGGTCTTCCTCCACCTCAACATCTGGCTGGAACTCCTCCTGTTCCTCCTCAACATCTTCAAGACGATGGCGAGGGGCCGGACCGTCCCGTAAGGAAAACGCCCACCGGTGCTCTTGCGAGGGGTCATGTAAGTCCCGGCCATCCGTCAAAGCAAAACCGATCTCGGAGTACGAATAAATCAAAATGACGAGCTTTAAAATGATAAACGAAATTAAATTAGATTTTTAATGCGTAAATAAGATGATTTGAAGCATGATAAGGCTTTCTAGAACATGAATCCTTAATTTCGTCCATTTCTAACTAAGGCTGCGACCTACAGTCATCACGGCTCTGGTACCACTTTGTCACACCCGATTTTACAAGGAAACCGAATGCATCTCACGTGTGCGCCAGGATCATTTTACACACACATGATAGACAAAACGAGAGTAATACCATTGCTGTAATAAAACATTCAAGAGTTTAAACCAGTATGATAACCATTATTACATCCAAAAGGGTGGACTCGAAGGTCCGAACACGACGATAACTAAACGACGACGAGCAACTCCATCGTTGACTTCCATAGGCACGATGACTGGGGGATCCGCATGCCCTAGAACTCCTCGTAGTCACTCCAGTACTCGTCCTCGCCTTCGACGTTCTCCTCTGAACAGCGGTATGCAAGGGTGAGCACACTTATGGTTGGTGCTCAGCAAGTGGGGGAAACAATGCAAGGCTATCAAGGATAGGCTATGGTTCACAGCGGTAAGCATTTTATAAGTTGGTCAAGTTTTATTAGCAAGCACCTAATTACTAGGTGTAAGTGTATACCAACCCACTTAACCTTTAAAAGAAAACTCAAGCCAAACCACAAACCCATGATTTGCATTAATCTTCAAGTTTATTAATCATGTGAAGGTCCAAGCCGCTTGTGACCGTGAGCACGGCTGATCGATCAGTTTTACACTCTGCAGAGGTTGTACACTTTACCCACAGTTCGTGTTCCCCATGTCGTCCGGGTTTGCAAGGCCCTTAAACACTTCCGAGGTGAGTGGCTAGGGGTCCACTACGAAGCCTTTATAAAGGAAAGAAGAGAAACCAACGAGCCCCGCAACGATACGGCGACTGGAGGGGACCATAACCCTCCCTAATGGTCGCACCTTAGCCAAGGTCTGCTACCCCAAAAGAACCGGCTATACCCCTTCAACTCCGGCCCCCTGTGCCCCTCTCGGAAAAGAGCTATCGCTAACCCGGTCTCCTAATTAATTGGCTAAGCCGAGCCATGTGGACCGTGGTTGTACTTGTTATCTTGGGTGGTTCTCCATGTTCCGATTATGAATCAAGTTATCTTGTTTTAAGTACAAACACATTATATAAGCAAAACTGAGATGTATAACATAAACAGAGCATAACCAACTCATGTAAAGCAAACTAAGCATTTATCTACCCCAAGCATTTGTTTAAACAGGGTTGATCAAGGTAAAGTGGTAAAGCATCTAGTCAAGTCCTTAGCTAGGTGTTTGCCCATCAGGTTTATGCATAACAACAGGAATATTAAACATTGTTTAGCATGCAGTGTCATAGGTTCAAAAAGATTATGCAGAGGGGGAAAGCCACTTGCCTTCTTCTACGTGCTGAGTGAAATCCTCCTCGAAGACAGGCTCTTCCTGATCACCTCCGACAGGGAGCTCAGACGAAATAGGCACGATATCTACGAGTCAAACATGAACAACAAACAATAAATAAAACAGTACACCAAACAGTAACAAAACTGGTAAATTTACTGTTTAAAAGATTCTACTCGTCGAGATGATCATTTCGGTATATAGAACGCTAAAAACGGAGTTAAAATGAGAATGATATGATTAAAACAGTTTACAGGGGCCTATCTGCAAGAAAACTAAGTTTACAGGGCTGTTTATAAATAAAATCAGGGGCTAAAACATATTTATAAAATAAATCAGAGGGGTTTATATGTTAAAAGGATGAAAAAGGACCTTTATATAAAGAATCTAGGCTGGCCAGGGGCTAAAACATAAAAATCAGGACCTATCTGTGAAAATTCTCTAAGGTGGAAGGACCGACTTGCAAAAACATAAAAGTTCAGGGGCTCTTAAGGAAAAGGGCCGCAGCCGCACCGTGGATCTCAGATCCAACGGCCGACGATGCGTGCGTGCGCCGTGGACCGCGTCGTGCTCCCGGTGCACGGGTCCACGGCGGACCGCCCTTTCAAAACGAAAGGGTATCTGATCTGGGCCGTCCATCGCGGATCCAAAGGCCCTGGTCGTGCGCAAGCGGGCGCGGCGGAGACGACGCCGGAGAGTGGCGCGCGCGCGGCGGGAGCTCGCCGGCGCTAGCCCCGGACGGCGCTCCCGGCCATCATTTCGACCACGGGTTGGGGCTACTTGCTGCGCGGGTGCTTGCGCACGTGACCATGGGGTTAGGGGAACGATCGGGCCTCACCGGCGGCCGGCACTGTAAGGGGGCGACGCGGTCACTCCAGCGAGCTCTGGGAGGCGATGCTGTGCGCGAAAAGAAGAAGAATTGGGCGGGGGATAATGCTTACCGCGCACAGAGGATGACGGCGGGCTAACGGGCGGAGAGGAGGCGGCAGCAGAGGGGCTCGACGACGGCGGCGGCTCGGGCGGCGCTCCGGTGAGCTCGGGCGCGGCTACCACGGGCGTCGGGGGCGAAAACCTGCGACAGCACGAGCTTGTCAAGGTCCTGGCGATCCCAAAGGTCAAAGAAAACGGGCCGGGGTCTAGTCCTTCACCGGCGGCGACGGATCGACGGCGGCGGCGGAAGCCCGAGGCGGCGGCACGGGGAAATTAGTGCTCACGTGCGTGTGCTAGCAAGACGCAGAGGCAAAGGGAGGTGCAGGAGGTCGTGCGCGAGCTTAGGTAGGAGCAAAGGGAGGAAGGCGAGGCGGGTAGGGGACGGGACTGCCGGCGGCTTGCCATTGATGGCCGCGGCCATCACGGCTAGGGTTAAAAGATGGAAAGAAATGCTCCTAATTGATCACGGGAAGGTTAATTGCCTTAATTGACCGCAAGAAGAAGAAAGGAAGGTGGGGAGGCGGCCGGGCGCGGCGGGAATCGCGCGGCGGCGCGCGGCTCGGGGGGGGGGGGGGGGGCGGGAGGAAGAAGAAAGGAAGGGAGAGAGGGGAGGCTGACAGGTGGGGCCCAGGCGTCAGTGGCTCAAGGAAAAAGAAAAAGGAGAGGGGAAGAGGTGGGCCGGCGCGGGAGGCGGGTTGGGCCGCTTGGGCCAAAAGGGAGCCGGTGCTGGTTTCTCTATTTTTCTTTTCTTTTTTAAACTCCATTTTCAATCCAATTTCATTTCAAATTCAAATCAAACCTTTCAAAATTTTTTCTCAAGAATTTTATAAACTTTTTAGAAACCACACAAGCAACCAAAAACCATGCAAGCCAACTGATGATGCACATACACTTGTTGTCTCTAAGTTTATTAAATTATTTTTAATATTTTGGAGCTCAATTTAAATAGCAATTTAATTTCTTTTAAATCCTTATGACTATTTTAAGTTGCTAAGTGATTTTTAGTGATGGAATTTTTAGGGTGTCACATTTCAGCAAATTCTCTAAACTCTGAAGATGTAAACTGAGTTCCTTGATCGGTTGTAATTGTTTGAGGAATCCCAAATCTGTAAATAATATGCTCTTTGACAAACTCAATCATATTTTCTGATGTCACTTTCTTCAATGGAATTGCCTCAACCCATTTAGTAAAATAATTTGTTGCTAAAAGTACAAACTTATGCCCCTTGCTAGATGGAGGATTTATTTGGCCAATCAAATCTATGCCCCATCCTCTGAATGGCCATGGCTTGATAATAGGATTCAAAGCTGATGCTGGAAATCTCTGAATATTTCCAAACTTTTGACAATCTTGACACCCTTTGTAGTATTCAAAGCAATCTTCCGGCATCGTCGGCCAATAACATCCAGTTTGCCTAATGACCCACTTCATTCGGTAAGCCGACTGATGTGCTCCACACAACCCATCATGCACTTCACTCATCACCCTCTTCGCTTCTTCTTGACCCAGGCATTGTAGTAACACCCCATCCAATGATTTGTAATACAAACGTCCATCAAGAAGAACAAAGTTTATAGCTTTATACCTGAGTTTCCTAGAGACCTTTCGGGATGGATTCTCCAAATAATCAACAATTTCTTTTCTCCAATTATCTTCTTCTAGATCACTCCCAAAAGAATATACATCATTGGCAAACACTTCTTGATTCTCTCTATAACCCGAAGCACTTTGAGCTAACCTATTTGCCTCTCCATTGTTTTCCCTAGGAATATGTTGCAGAATCACTAACTGAAAACTTTTCAGGATTTCCTTGCACTCCTCATAGTAATTCCTTAGGATATCATTTCCACATTCATATTGGCCATTCAATTGTTTTATAACTAGCTCTGAATCTCAAAAAATCTCAACTAAAATAGCCTTTGTCTCTCTCAAGTACTGAAGCCCTCTGAGCAATGCTTCATACTCAGCTTGATTATTTGTGACAGTAGGTTGAATAGGAATAGCAAATTCAAACATTTCTCCCCTGGGTGAAATTAATAAAATTCCTACTCCACCACCTTTGCCACATGAACATCCATTAAAGCATAAAGCCCAAGGAGTAATCTCAAGTAAATTAATTGACGAATCATGATGTTTAGTAATGAAATCAGCAATAATTTGTCCTTTAACAGCTTTTGCCGATTCAAACCTTAATTCAAACTCAGACAAGGCTAAAATTCACTTGCCAATCCTTCCATTCAAAAGTGGTATAGACAACATGTGTTTAATTACATAAAATTTTGAATATACAATGAATTCGGCATTCAACAAATAGTGTCGAAACTTTGTACATGAGTAATAAACACATAAGCAAAGCTTCTCTGCAGCCGAATATCTTGTTTCGGGATCAAGCAATTTTCGGCTAAGGTATGAAACTACTCTTTCCTTTCCCTCAAATTCTTGTATGAGGGCCGATCCAATGGTTTGGGTATCGGCCGCCACGTACAACTTAAAAGGCTTGTTCAATTGTAGAGGTACCAACACTGGTGGTTCCTTCATGTATTCCTTGATCTCATTGAAAGCCTTCTGCTGTTCGTCACGCCATACAAACTTCTAATCCTTTTTGAGTCTTAACAGTGGAGAAAAAGGCAACAGCTTTTGTGGAAAATTTGATATGAATCTTCTCACAAAGTTGATTTTGCCGAGCAATGACTGTAATTCCTTAAGATTGGTTGGAGGAACAACTTCATCAATAGCTTTCATGCTCTTCTTGCCAACTTCTATTCCTATTTCATGCACCAAAAATCCCAGGAACTCTCTTGCCGAAACTCCAAAAGAACACTTGTTCGGGTTCATCTTAAGCCCATGTTTTCTAGTGCATTCTAGAGTTTCCTCACATCATCCAAATGTGATTCATGATCCAATGACATGATCACGACATCATCAATATATATCTCCACAATTTTGCCGATCAACTAGTGAAAAATATAATTCATGGCTCTTTGATAAGTTGCACCAGCATTTTTCAACCCAAATGTCATGACAATCCAATCAAACAAGCCTATATGTCCAGGACATCTGAAGGCTGTTTTTGATACATCTTCTATTGCCATAAAAAATTGATTGTACCCTGCACTGGCATCCATGAAGCTAATAACTTTATGTCCAGCAGCAGCATCAACCAACAAGTCAGCAACAGGCATTGGATATCCATCCATGGGTGTAGCTCTGTTTAGATATCTAAAGTCTATGCAAACCCTCATTTTTCGGTTTTTCTTGTAAACAGGAACAATATTAGAAATCCACTTTGCATATCTGCATGGCCGAATGAAATTTGCTTCTATTAATCGTTCGACCTCTTTTTTCACGTCGGTCAATACTTCATCCTTGTAGATCTTTCGGGGAGGTTGCCTGTAAGGTCTAAAACCAGGCTTGATCGGCAACCGATGCTCAACAATGGAACGATCCAAACCAGGCATCTCCGAATAATCCCAAGCGAAGCAATCTTTGTACTCTGTTAGTAGCTTAATTAACTCTTCTCTGAAACTTGAATCCAAGTTAGCACTGATAAATGTCGGCCTTGGCTTGTCACCATCTCCAATGTCTATTTCTTCCTGTTTGTCAGTCGACATAAATCCACGCCCTAACTTTCCATCAGTTCCATTAATTGGATTCTCCATTAAAAATTACTATAAGAGCCGACTGCTTGAATCGGATGTTGATCACTGTTGACTGGTTCAACAGGACCTTCACCCCAGTCCTTGCCTGAGAAGCAATCTATGCCTTGATACTACCAGAAGGCTGGTTCCACGTTAGCCACGCTTACTGAATCATCCGCTTGGACGACTTCTACATCATCATCCACCCATTGAACAAGCTGTTGATGCATAGTAGATGGAAAGCAGTAGTTCGCATGGATCAAATCTCTTCCAAGTAGCAAGCTATATGCCCCTTTGCCTTCAATGACAAAGAAGGTCATAAGCTGAGTTTTAGATCCAATCATCAAATCAACATGCACACAACCCTTAGTGCCTGAAGGATTTCCAGCAAAATCATTCAGAACTATGCTTGTTGGCGTCAAATCTCTAGAGCCCATGCCAAGCTTTCTAAATGTAGTGTACGACATCACATTGACAGCAGCTCCACCATCAACAAACATCTTGGTCAATGGCTTCCCGTTGACATACCCTCTCAAGTAGAGCGGTCTCATGTGCCGATTCTTGGCTGGCTTATCAAAAGTAGCCTGCTTAGCCAACACTAATTGTGCCATTAATCCAAATTTCTCAGCTTCATCTATGTCTGGCGACATCTCCTTCTGCACAATCTAATTAGCTGGAGCCATGAATTCATTCGGCAAGAAGCATACCATGCATGTAGGAGCCGAACGACCAGACTCATCAGGTTTGTATTTTGGGCGCCACACTTGTTTCCTCTTGATTCCTGCCTGCTTCAGCTCCTGATTCCTCAAGCGCTGAACCCTTCTCTTTTGGCTTCTCCTCAAACCAGGTGGGCACCACTGTCCTTTTTCCATACATACCCTTGCTCTTCCTCTTCTTCATGATCAACCCACCTGTAATCAGCATATCTTTTATTTGGTTGATCATCAATCCTGTTTATTTTTAAACGTCGACCATCACTAGGATGCACCCTTCCAATTCTTTCATGGATGTATCGGCGATTGGCAATGTCTTGCCTGTATTCGGTATACTTGTCACTGCATTCGGGGCAATTATTTTGTGTGGAAGTTTCAAACCCTCATTCCAGTAGTGTCTGAAGAAGGCACTTCCCCAATGTGCACGCTCTTGCTCTCGCATATATTCTTCTTGATCCTTCATGCACATCTCTTCTTAATATCTTCGCTTCTCCTCTTTGTATTTACGCTTCTGGTAGCCCTCCTTTTCTTGCTGACGCTGCCACTTGTTGAGGAGAATATGCGAAGTCACTCTGGGTTTAGAGGATTCACCCACTTTAATTTGACTTTTTAGAAAGCGGGGCTCTCTCTTGTGGATTTGTTCAAATGTTACTTGTCGAGCGGGGTCAATTGAGCCATCCTGCTTCGCCTTTGCTGAAGTCAAAACTTTCACTTTCCCTTTCCCTTCAACAGCATTCACCATGTTGACTGAGAACCCAATCATGCTCTGAGGAAAAGGATTACCATCCAATTCCATCTTATTATCAAATTTCAGATGACCTTCTTAGATAGCTTTTTGAATTCTCATCCTAAAGACCCTGCACTCATTGATGAAATTAGAATTCCAGTCATGAAATCCACAGTACCTCTTTTCTTTCACTCCATCACACCGAAGCATAGAATGCCCATCTGGCAACTTGATTCGGCCTTCTTTCACGAGGAACTCAAAGAGCTTATCTGCCTTGGTCACATCAAAATCATAGGTGCCTTTAGCCTGCTTAATCTACCTCTGATTTACTGTTAATGTCTCTTTGCCCCACACTATTTCTGCTGTAGCTATTTTTTCTTCATCATCATATTCCTCTCCTTGATCTGCCCTTTCGAGGAATTGATTATAGATGTCAGCTATGTCACTGTGTTTGACAAATCTGGAGTCTTTCTTGAAGCCATAAGCTTGATTGCTCATCAACGACAGTTTGTGCGACAGCTAGCCAAGGTAGGTCATCGAACTCCATGCCGAATAGCTTTTCCCGAATAGCTGGCAGCATCCCTGCAACAGCCATACCAGCGAATTGATCATCCGGTATGTTCAAAGGGAAGCACATGCTTTTTGTCTCTCTGAACCTCCTGAGGAACTCCATTGGTGTTTCATTGTTCCTCGACCTCAAGGTAGTTAGATCAATTAGCTTTTTCTCATTGCTGCCAATGAAATAATGAGCATGAAACTTCTGCTCCAAATCCTTCCAAGAGCAGTTTGAGTGAGCAAGTAGAGAAGTGAACCATGTAAACGCTGGGCCTGTCAATGATAAAGGGAAATATCTAATTCTGAAGGCCTCATCAGCAGAAGCTTCCCCAAGTTGCATCAGGTACCGGGCTATGTGTTCCATAGTACTGGTATCATCTTGCCCTGAAAACTTGGTGAACTCCGAGGGGACTTTCACCCTGTTTGGTAAAGCCACCCTGTGGTACCATTCCGGAAAGGGAGGTATATATACGTGTCCTTGGTTCTTAGGCTTTAGACCGAGTTGATTTTGAAGCACATCGGTCATTCTCTGCACCAGGAGATCAATATTGGTATCTTGATTCCCTAGTCCTCCAACAGGCATCCCTGTAGTAGCACCATACCCAGGATTCGGGAGAGCATCAACAACACTATAATCCATGACTTCTGAATACCCGTTCTCGTACATGTTCTTTTGCAACCTGTTATTTGTTGGGGCTATCCTGTAAGTAGAGACAGGTTGAACTCCAGAGTAGGGAACGCCATTTCTCCATACGTACGTGGATTAGGTATTGCTTGATGAGTGTTCTGCCGAATTGGTTGACTACTCACGTGCTGAGTTGGCTGAACACTTACACTCTACGGAGGCGGTTGAACACTTGCATCTTGACGAGATGGTTGACCAGCAGCAACAGCACTTGAATCTCCTTGTTCAAAATGTTTGTCCACGCTTGGGTTAAAGATACCAACCATCATCTGTCAGAAGCTATTTAAAATGCAGTATTATTCTTAGCCATTATGTCTTCCATAGTTTGCTATATCATGCCAAAAACTTCTTGTTTCTCTGCAGCAACTGTGGCATCAGTTTCTCCTGGCATCAAAACTCTTGGCATTTCTTACTTGAGGAATGGCACACCACTCCTATTTTTGGAAAATGACATTAGACACTTCTGCTGGAATTGGTCAATAGCTTCTTTCAGTAGTAATTGAAGTTCTGAAGACAGTTCATTGAATGTGACATCCAGGACATCTTGGATGTCAGGCAACTTGATCAACTAGAAGGTCCAGCTGGGTGTGCCAAAAAGTGTGCTGACGTAAAATCAGCACCTCACGCCAAGCACACAGCAAGACGAATCAGTTGGCTTAACACACGTGGCCCGAGCGTCAGAATTTGGAAGTGTGCCAGTCAATTTTCCCTGAAACTGACAAAGGATGAAAGAGGTTAGATAAAACCTGGAACTTGCCGAGTGGTACCGGACAGTTCCGTATTTACGGCTACAAAGCAAATTAAAACGACATATAGCTACAACAAGCTATCTGTCAACAATCTGAACATCATTCGGGAACTAATAAAACATGTAAACAGGGTATAGCCGAATGCATGACGTAAGCATGATGAAAAATCAGTCTTTATTTAATCAACGTTGCAACACGTTACCATGACCGATTATCAAAGATAATTCATAATGAAATAAATAAAAGTGAAGTATAATCATTAATTTGTAGTAAACATGCATGCATAGACCAAAAGGACTAGTCTACCGCATGTCTAGGTACTTTCAAACCCGTCGAGCATGACACCAAACAAGTTAATCCACCACATGATACAATTTGTTTGAAATCACACCACCAACCAAGAATAGATCAATCCACCGCATGATACAATCTAAACATGGAAGGCTAAAAACATACATTATTGAAAACAAACTTATGAACATGTTTCGGTCACGATAGGGTTGCCGAATACAGCTGTACAGCCGATTCGGGTTCCGTGGAGAAGGAACAAACTATGCTAGATTAACAAGCTTGAACCCACAACACGTAGCAATCTAGATTGATTCGAATTCGGCTATTATAGAGCACGTGACCCATGCACCACGTCAAGTTAAAGATTTGAACACACAACATGTGGATCACAAGCAAGATAGGGCCGAATCTAGTCAATCTAAATTGGGCAATAAGAGTGTTACATGAATTAAACATAAGAGCAAAATTCAAAGCAACACATGGTAACTTGATGAATCTATTAGATCTTGCCAAATCTAATAGAGCCGATAACAAGCTCCAAGCTAGATCTTAGCCTACCGTATAGCTCATGATCCAACAAGAAAGCCCTCTTGAACCAAACTTAAATCCACCGCATGATACTAAGCATGGTATCAAGACTACTTGCATCACGGTCTAAATCCACCGCATGATACTAGACATGATACAAGTTTTCCGGTACTTACGGAGGTCGACGGATCGATGGCTCCTCTAGAAGAACACGACGATTCGACTAGAGGGACTCGAAAGTTGGCACGGGGCCGGTTTATTGTGAAATTGTTCGATCCCTATTACAAACACTAAGGGTTCATATTTATACCCTTGTTCTAACACGACTCCTAGTTGACCACGATTACAACATTTATTGCCTAAAATTAATGCTCTGGCGCCAATGTCTGTCTCGCACCCGTCATCAATTCGTCCCTTCTTTATATTCAAGCCACATCATCACGCATTCCCGAATGCTTCCTCTTCCAAGCGCGAAATAGCTCTGCGAATGATGACGTACTCCCGACTGCAGACGTCTTTACCGAATGCTTTGAGGAAAACCTCTTGCCGGATGGTGTTCTCCTACCAAACTCGGCCCACAGGTCAGTCCCTTCCCTGTACCAATTTTCGGTGTTAACAACTTGTTAAGAGACAATGAACTCAGTATAGAAGAAATCAAAATGATGCAATTTTCAACAAAGAACAAAGAATAAATTTGATTTTTATGCGAAAATAAAGTTGTTTTGAAAGATGACATGATGATCTAGAACATGAATCCTTAATTTTCGTCCATTTCTAACTAAGGTTGCGTTCCTACAGTCAACACTGCTCTGATACCACTCTGTCACACCTGTTTTCCGGAGAGAAACCAAGTGCATCTCATATGTGCACCAGGATCAGTTTACACACATATGATAGACAAAATGAGTGAAATATCATTAACAGTATTTAAACGTATCTCAGAGTTTAACCACTTATTACACTCATGTGGGAGACTTGAAGGTCTCTAACAACGGAAAACGATAGCTACTCGTCGAGTTTTCGTCTTCCGCTCCCACAGGCACTTGACTGGTGGACCGCAAGCCTTAGAACTCATCGTAGTGATCGTAGAATTCACCTCCAAAGTTCTCCTCTAAACAGCGATAAGCAAGGCTAAGCATTATGGTTGGAGCTCAGCAAGTGGGGGAAGATGCAAGGCCATCAAGGAAGGCTATGGTTTTGCAGCGGTTAGCATTTTAATGTTGGTCAAGTTTTAATTGAAGAATGCCTAATTACTAGGTGTAAGTTCATACCAACCCACTTAAGAAAACCTTTAATACAAGACAACCCCAAGCTCATCGAGCTTCACCAAACCACGATTTATTCTCATCTTAAAGTTTATTAATCATGTGAGGGTCCAAGCCGCTCATGACCATGAGCACGGCTGATCGATTAGTTTTACACTCTGCAGAGGTTTGCACACTGTACTCACAGTTCATGTAAAAGCTCCGAAGAACTTTAAACCCAACCATGCGATGCTGGCCAAGCACCATACCACACTTCCGAGGTGTGATTGCATTGGGACGCTACGAAGCCTTTACAAAGGCATGCAAAAGATTAACGACCCGCATAGTTACAGATCAGGGCGGTTCATAACCCTCCCTAATGGTCAGCACCTTAGCAAAGGCTGCTACCCCAAGAGGACCGAGCTATACCCCTGCAACCCGGATCCCCCTCTGCTCCTTTCGGAAAAGGGCCACTAATATGATCACACACCTAATTATTCGGCTAAGGTCAGAGCCATGTGACACTGTGGTTACGCATGTTTTCCTGGGTGGTTCTCCATGTTCCGATTAATTCAAGTGTTCTTGCATTACCCAAAACATTCATCTTTAACATAGAGCATTTCCATCATAAAAGACCATTTATCCAACCCAAGTTGAGCAACTAGCAATTTCTACCCAAAACATTTATTTAAAAGGGCTAGGTCAAGGATCAGGGTAAAAAGGTCTAGGTAAGTCCTTAAAAAGGTATTCCCGTCAAGTTAATGCAATATCATCATAACAGTAAACTTAATTGCAATTCAGTTATATAGGACAAAATAGAACATGCAGGGGGAGATGACCACTTGCCTTCTTCAACTATAGCAAAATCTTCCTTTTCCTCAAGCAGCTGCTCCTGATCGTCTCCGAGAGGTGGCTCAGTTGAAACAGTCACGATATCTACGATTTCACACATAAAGCATACAATAAATAAAACAGATCACCAATCAAGTCTAAAGACTAAAAACACACTACTAAAGCGACGGGTTCGCTAAGACAATCGCATAGACAGCTAGAACGCTAAAATCAGAGCTATAACGGTAAAGATACGTTAAAAACAAGGTACAAGGACTAATCTGCGAAGAATTGAACTTTCCAGGGGCCTAACAGCAAGAAAAGAGGGGCTAAAACGTAATTATGCTTAAAAACAGAAGGTTTAAATCATAAAAAGGATGTTCTAGACCTCGGGTATGAAATTCTAATAGGACAGGGGCTAAAACATAAAATTTAGGACTGAATTGTAAGGGTCTTTCAAGGTGGAAGGATCGGCCTGTGAATTTAAAGAAACCGAGGGTCTCTTTAACAAAAGATCCCGGGTTGACCGGTATGGGCGGGATTGACCCGCGGATCAATCAAATCCAGGCTGCTGGCGGCCGATCCAACGGCCAGCCTCGCCGCGGGCGGCGGGCCGGACCGTAGCGCCCGCGCCGGAGGCGGCGGCGCGTGGCGGTGGGTCGCCGGTGTTGGCCGAACTAGAGCTCCTGGCACTAAATCATGCGCGGAAAACATCTACGCGTAGCTGGGGTAACTGCGAGCTCGACCGTGTGCTCGCACGGGTGGCGGTACGGCAGCGGCTCGGGAGAAATAATAAGGGAGGCGGGGAGGAGTTTCTTTACCACACGATGGAGCCTAGGTGGGAGAAAGAGTGCCACGGAAGGCAGCGACTGTGGAGATCGGCGCCGATGGTCGGAAGTTAAGGTCGGCGGTGGCGAGCTCGGTTGGAGGTGCTAGAGACCCTGCGGATTCGAATAGATACATGTGTGAGCCTCGGGCGCGACGAAGAAGTGAGGGAGAGGGGTTGGGGAGCTTCACCGACGGCGATGGAGTTGACGACGGCGGAGATCAGTGCCGGCAGCCAAACTTCAATTGCGGCGATGGCGAGCTCGGTGGGGGCGCAAGGGAAACGGCGAGGAGGGTTGTGGAGCTCGTTATGGGTGAAGGAGGGGCGAGGGAGGCCCTGAGGGCACTTATATAGGCTCGGTATGGGAGAGGAGGCGGCTCCCGGCGGCATGGCCATCAATGGCCGTGGCTTCATTGGAATTAAGGGGGGAAAGAGGGGTTAAGGAGGCGGTAACAGCCATTTGAAGAGGGGGATGAAGGAGAAGCTTCATTGCGGCATAAAGGGGCGGTTTGAAGGCGAGGGGCATGGGGAAAGCGGCCGGTAACGGCCGGCGCCCTTGATGGGGAGGCGGCTG
This sequence comes from Cenchrus americanus, assembly GCA_947561735.1. NCBI lineage: Eukaryota > Viridiplantae > Streptophyta > Magnoliopsida > Poales > Poaceae > Cenchrus > Cenchrus americanus. Next base: position 200,983,538 of record OX387242.1, read on the forward strand.
ACCCGCGGCCGGAGGTTGGGGATGACCGTGACCTCCAGGCCCCACCTGTGAGCAGCTGGCCGAAAAAGAAAAAGGAGGCGAGGCGCGCTGAGCTGGTGGAAGGGCGAGCTGGGCCGGCTGGGCCGCTAGCGCGTGCTCGCGAGAAGAAAGAAGCCCAGCGGCCTGGGCAGGCTTGCGGGCTGTGGAAAGAGAGAGGAAAGAGTTGGGCTGGCTGGGCTAAGAGTGGAAAGGGGAGAGGGGTTTAGGGTTTTCCATTTTTTTAAATTCTTTTGAAATTCATTTTTCAAACTTTCAAACTTCAATCAAACAAGAAACCATGCATTCGAATCATGATGCACAATCACTTATTATTTCTAATTTTATTTAAGTGATTGTTAAATATTTTAAAAGTCAATTTATTTGATAATTTTATTATGTCATTAGAAAAATTAAATCTAGACACTTGTTGCCTATATTAATTTAGTGATGGAATTGTCAGGGTGTTACACGAAGACATCTTTGTTCTTGTTTAAGAATCGCACGAGCTCATTTTCTTCTTCGGGGCTAAGATGAGCCCCTATCGTGACTGCTCTATCGGGCATGTCATCCAGGTATACTTTCTTGGTCTCACCATCAGCGGCTATCTCGATCTTTTCTTTTTCTCGCTTGGCCTCAATATAGGGTTCTTTTTTTCTTCGGCAGAATTCAGCTGATGCACGTTGTTTGCCCGAGGGTATGACCCTTTTCTATGTTTCGAGCCTATTGTTGATCGCTGAATACAGTGATAACTCCTTTGGGAGCTGGCATCTTCATGCACAAGAACTGCTGCCTTATGACTACATCAAATGTGTTCGTGAAACCTTTGCCAAAATCGCGAGGTATGGATGGTACATATCAACCACGTCAAAAGTGCGAGTTTCTGTTCTAGCGTTGTCAAGATCTTCGAAAGATACAGGATGAGATATTTTTCCTACTGGCTTGATTGGTTTCCCTCCGAAGCCCAGCTGTGGGTATTCTGATGGATGCAACATGTGCTGACTCAAATTCATCTTCTCGAAAGTTTTCAAGAATAAGATGTCTGTCGAACTTCCATTATCCACCAGAATTTTCCCGATGACCCATCCAGCTATGTTAACTTTAATGACCAAAGCGTCGTTGTGGTTCGTGGACTTCAACCTAAAATCTTCTTCTGTGAATGTTATCGACACTTTGGCCCATTTTGGTCATGCAGCTGGACCATCATTAATGATTGTGTTCACGGATCTGAAATAGTTGTTTCTCTGCCTTTTGGTTTCAAATTCCATAGCTGATCCTCCGGTGATGGGCATGATTGTTCTGAAAGAAGGCAAAGCTTTCGGGTTGTGAGTTCTTGAACTCGATTCTTGCCTTGACGAATTATCGGGCGGTGGTGGTAGTACTTCTTAAATTGGATATGGTTGTTGAATTGATTGAATTGCTTAAGACTGAGGATAGAACTGCTGAGAAGGTTGCCAAGATGGCTGTGGTTGCTGGAACTGTTGCAATGTGACTGGATTTGGTCGAAAATTCATGAACTGTGGTTGCCAGAAGCTTGGGCGAAGTTTGTTTAGCATTGTGGAGGCAATGCTCATCCTGGCTTTCTCTTGTTGAATTCTAGCGATGTTCTTCTTGGTTTCTGGCACCCTTCGGTGAGTAGAAGTATGGATCTCTATGGTTTGTAAGTTTCGGTGGTCCTCTTCCCCTTCCTCTTCCCTTGGGTGCAAGACCTCCTCTTGTATTTGGTCTGTTTTCTTGTCTGAATTGTGGATTTTCCATATTATTGATGTTTCGTGGGTTTTGAAAGTGAGGTCTCCACATTGTTCCTGTGTTTCCTTGCCTTGCCTCATTTCGCTCGGCAACTCTTCTGCGGTGATCTTCATCAGACATGATGTACTCTTCTAGTTCACGAAAAAGATCATCAATGCTTTTTGGTTGTCTTCGGGTCAGATGTGAGGCTGTTGGTCCTGGAGTCAGACCCATAATCAGTGATTGAACTGCTGTTTTATCATCTCCTTTGGGGATCCGAGATCTTTGCTGCATGAACCTTCTAACAAAGTTCCGCTATAGCTCCCTGTCTTTCTGCTTGCAGTTATACAATCTGAGGACTGAGCTGTTGTCTCATGAGATATCTGGAATTCTTGGATAAACTTTGTCTTGAGATCAACCCAGCTGCAGACTGAGTGTAGTTGTAGCAAAGAGTACCAATTGAGAACTGGGCCTTCGCATGCAATGATGAAGGATTTGGCCAGCGCGACATCATCTCCTTCTGCTGAATTCACAGCGGATTCATGTCTCATGAGGAACTATCTGGAGTTTCCGAAGCCGTTATATTTCGGGAGAGAGACTGGCTTGAACTTCGGTGGCCATGGTGCAGTTTGCAACCCTATTGAGAGTGGTGATTCTGGATCCACGATTTGCGAGATTCCACTATGTACGAAGAAATTTTCTTTCGGGGTTCTTCTGTTCTGGACAGAATTCTGGTGTGGTGAGTCTTACCACAGTGAGTTGTTTTATTGTTCTTTCATTTTTTTTTCAATTTCTCTTTGCATTCTTTCGATTTGTTCTTTTGCTTGATCAAGTTTCTCTAGCTTTTTTGAAACTTTTCTTTTTGCTTCAAGTTGGTTCGTGAATCTTTCTTTGTCTTTCTGAAGCTGCTGTACTTTCTGTTGTACTATCTCCAGTTATCTGTCGACAGCCTGGTCATTATATTCATGAGCATCTTCTTCTATGGATGGTTCTAGCTAGTGTATGTGCTGTCTTCTCAGCTATTGCCTTCTGGAGAGCCTCAAGTTTTGCTCTTCATTCTTGATCTGTGGTATGTGAAGGTTCTGCAGTGAGAGAGATTCTGCTGTCTTCGTCATTGTAGTGCTCTTCTTGGTTGGTCTCAGTGGGAATGTTCTTCTTGGACTTCTTCTGTGGTGGAACGTCAGCTTTTTTCGACTGAAACCACGGTGGGCGCCAATGTTGGGGGGTCCGAAAATCAGATGGAGTCCCCGAACACAAGAGTCGCGAACAAAAGCACGCAAATCACAAAGAAAGAGGGGATAAAGAATCTCCGAAAGTCTGTCCTCGCCTCAAAAGTTGTGAATCCCTTTATATGTGCCCTCACGCCCCCTTTTATAGGGAGACGAAAGGACTTTTACATTACGAGATTGTCCTCGAATCTAAAGAATATTCGTAATGTGAACATGTACATGAATGTCTTTTACATCCCGTGATTTGTGGAGCTAATTTCATACATTTACAAGCCAGCCACTAGTTCACATTTTAAACCCGGACTTTTTGAGACAACGTCTTTGACCCGGCTTCCTTGAGCTTCCGAAATTTCATTCACAAAGGTCATCACTCATCGAGACTCACGAACTGAGGTTTCCGAAAATTTCCAGGTCGATGGCTTCATGCGTTTCACCACATTCCAGTCATCCAGAAATAAGCAACAGAACTACGAACCAAAGCCAAGTTCGGTAATAAATTTGTGAAATATTCAGAAGGTTAGCAACTTGCGCAGCATTCAACAGAACGTCTTTCATGAACACCATCTTGCTACGAATTTAGAATTTCCCATCATAGCCATACTCACGAACATTTTTATGAATTCAGTAACTCCGATTGTTTCGAGGGTGAAAGGTTTTTGCCCAATTCCCCAACATTGTTGTCTCTTTCTCTATCTCATTGTTTATATTCAATGTAGTAGCATAAGTCTTGATATCCGCCATTGCCTTCCATGGATTTGATACCCTTGGAATACTCTCTTCCCCGTGGAAATGCTACAATAGTATATCTGTGTGCATGCATGTTCATTCATGATCTTTAGGATTACCTCTGCTACTCTTGACGCTTGCTCTAACTAGGCGCTGTTATTTGTGATGTTAAGAAACACCAACAATAGCGAGGGGGTGTTTTTCAGAGTTTGTTAGATTGAACTTTTAGAAAAAAATTTCTTTTTTTTTCCTAACCAACTATGAATAGCTAGGTTGTTGGAGTTGCTCTTACACTACGTCGTAGTGTTCTTTAGTAGGAGATGAATCAATATGTGTGTCACACTACCCTATCTTATTATTTATCTTACCACTGTAATTGAGTTGTTATCTCTTTCTCTATATCATGGTTTATTTTCAATGCAATACCACAAGTCTTGATATCTGCCATTGCCTTCCATGGATTCGATACCCTTAGAATACTCTCTTCCCTGGGGAGATACCCTTAGAATACTCTCTTCCCTGGGGAAATGCTACAATGGTATATCTGTGCTATTGCAGATTCATTCATGATCGTTAGGATTACTTCTAGCTACTCTTGATGCTCGATCTAAATGGGCGTCATTAGTAGTGACGTTAAGAAACACCAACAATAGCAAGGGGGTGTTTTTCAGAGTCGGTTGGATTCAACTTTTACAAATTTTTTCCTTTTTTAGATAACCAAATATGAATAGCTAGGTTGTTGGAGTTGCTCTTAGATTTGAGTAGCACAGGAGAGCACGCGGACGATAAACGCCAACAATAGCAGGGGGTCAGAGTCTACCGGATCCAACTTTTAGAAGAATTTTTCTTTTTTTAGCTAACCAACTATGAACAGCTAGGCTGCTGGAGTTGCTCTTAGATTTGAGTAGCACAAGCGAGCATGCAGACAATAAAAAGATATTTTTCTTTTTTTAGCTAACCAACTATGAATAGGTTGTTGGAGTTGCTCTTATATTTGAGTAGCACAAGCCAGCATGCGGACGATAAAAATATATGTAAAATAAAAAAAGCTTAGGGCACAACATCTAGTGTGCTCAAGAATATGTGCCTACACAAGTGAATACACTATATGATAGGAAGACCAAATTTGCATAATCATAGAGTTGATTGCTGACCGCGCTTGCCTCGCGGTGACACAACTACCCGGGTGAGAGTTTACGAGCCTGCGATCACCAGAATCCTCCGATTCCGTAGGCGACGGGCGCGTCACATTGCCTTTGTGGCTCCACGCGTGAGAGGCGAACGAGAAGGCAGTTTGGAAACTACAGTTCCCGGTGAGAAAACTAGCGCGATCCAAGGATCGAACGCTGGCTAGCAGCGCGCGCACCTGCAGCGCTAGCCATCCGAGCTACGGCTCGGTCCCTGCACTCTGTAGTTTAGTCACTAACGGGTGGGATCGGCCCACGCATCAATGCCACAATTGTTTTTTAAATCACACAGTACAACGCAAACGCTCACACACACGCACGCACATTCACCCTTATGAATACACATACACAAACTCTACCCCTATAAGCACCTCCGAAGGATTGAGCACTGGCAGATCTGGAGATTCCCGAAGTCACCATTGGCGCCTCGTCGTCGACGGAAACGTCACTTAGCACTTAATGCATAACGCTGGTAAATCCTGAAAAATCCAGAAAAAGGTGCGAGCACCAGGATTTGAACCCTGGTGGGCAGCGTCCCACTGGACCGTCCTACCATTGGACTATAAGCCCAATCGCAGTGCCACAATTGTTGAGGCCACTACTTCAGAGGAGCCCCGTCGACCTTCTCCTATTAGGAAACATGACACCAGGGGTAGAGGGAGGGGGCCGAGGGGGTGCCTGGCAACCCCACAGCGCTACTAATCCCCATAATATACCCTTATATATATATAATATATGGTTACTTACTCCTAATTTAGCTCAATCATTCCATTATTAACTCTTCTGAGACCAACTGCAACCACTAAAAGATGTTTTTCAGCTATGAAATTTGCGAGGACACATCTTAAATGTACAATAGAAGATGATTTCTTGCGAGATTGTTTGGTACTTTATACTGAGACGGAATTGGCTACATCAATTAGTAATGATGAAATTATTGAAGCATAGGATCTTACTTCTAGTCGTAGAGCTAGTTTTAAATTGATACACAAGTAATGTTATTTTGGTTAAAACTTGTAAAACATGGCAATATTATATATGACTAGATCTAAATCCATGTGGCATGAACATTAGTTTAATTTTTTTTGGCCCTCCAATTCCTAATCCGTCTCCGCCCCTGCATGACACCACATACCACTTGAGGTGCTGATCAAGGCCTCATGGAGATAAAAGGCATGACCAGATCGAGGTGACTGTGCTTCTGAACATTATTCTTTTTAACACAACACAACTCTTAATTCTCCAGCAATAGAAGAACCCTGGTTTATGTGCCACTTGAGGTGCTGATCAAGGGGCACTCATGGAGAGAAAAGGCATGACCAGATCGAGGTGACTGTGCTTCTGAACATTATTCTTTTTAACACAACGCAACTCTTAATTCTCCAGCAATAGAAGAACCCTGGTTTATTTTTGCACATCATCATTGTGAAACTGCAAAAAGCTAAAGGGCACATCATATAGTGTGCTCAATTTCAATGCACCTACATAATAGATTGTAGAATAAGCAAACCACACTATGACAGTACTGTAATAATATAGAGACAGTTGCATAATCTTTGAGATGATTGCTGACCACAGTTGCCTCGTGGTGACACAACCATCCCGCTGACACCTTATGAGCCTGCCGCTATCGGGTTGGAATAGCAATGTGGCACTAAAAAGAAGTTCTAAAAAAACTCAATCTTGCTCTGGCCCAACTTAAGGTATTTCTCTAGGACGGCCCAGCTTACTCTTGGAAAATCATTTTGGTTAGCAGGCTCCGTCGTTGGGCCTACATGAGGCATTGATTCAATAGCAAAGCCTTCGTCTTTGTTAAGGCCTCACGAGGTCTCCACAATCATTCGGCCCACGTTTATCATCTCGATGTCTCCAAAATTTGCAGAAATTTTGTTGTCACAGCGACGCATCACTTTCTTTTATATATAAAAAAAGACACTCTAAAACTAATGATATCTAATCGACTCTATTACACTATGTTTGTGTTTACAATCTTGACTAGTAAACGAGCTACTCGAGGGTCCAGGTATAGATGAACATATGGCATGAGGCCTATGGACTAGCTCAAAGCACGATTTTATGACCCGACACAAGCACGGGCGAACACGATGTTGTCGGGCTTGGGCCGGTCCGAGTACGACGTCGGGCTAGTGTTGGGCCTTCTTCTCAGCCCATAGTGCCAGTCAGCCCAGGCAGGCACGAGTACCTGACAAGAGGTGGCCCATGGGCAGGCACTAAACCTAGTGGCCCATCTGCCCCAACTAAGTTCACCTGATCACCTCCCTCTGCATTCGGCCTGGCCCAGCCCATGTCCCCCCAACACACTACGTGAAAACCTCAAATAGGTCACGCAGCATTTGTAACGGGCCCTTAACGCCCGTTACATCCGCCCACATCTGTAACAGTTGTTGTTTGGCGCTCGTTACCTATAAGCGCGCTAGGACGACTGTTGACGGATAAAAGACGTATCCCTCTACGATTTGCTAGCGTACAGACCCACACCTTTTCACCACGGGGTTCCCAAGGTTCTTGTCAATCCGCCGAGCAAGGGGATTACAAGCGTTCGATCTACCTTTACACTCTAGCTACTCAAATCCTAACTATGATTAAACTAGAAAACAACTAAACTACACTAGAGAGAATGATTAAGCAATCAAGATAGGAGACACTCGCCCATGGGTCTACGATACTAGATCATGCAATCGCTTAAAAACATGAAAACCAATCTAATCTATCAGGGGTTGTGACCACGGTTTCGCCCTTTCCCTCCTCTCGTACTGTCACTACACAAAGGTATTCATGACTAGACCTATGATGGACACGGCGTATTGAATGGATCCAAGGAAGCATTAGAGCTCTACTCCCTTTACGGCATGGTAGCTAACCTTAAGCATTAAAGTATATTCAACACAAGATGATAGATAGATAATCCGACAAAGTATGATTACATCTCAAGATCGGTTACAACCCATGGACGAATAAGGAGATTACCCCATCAAGGTGCTAGACATAGCACCGTTGATCATGGTCACCCTTCCGACGGTGTCTTCCTTCTTCTCCACTTGTGGGTGCTTCCTTCGAGGTGGTTGATCCCCCTCCGGAGATCTCCTCCTCTCTCTCTAGCTTGTGGATGGCCTCCTGGTGCGAATGGCTCCCTCCCTGTCGAATGGCGGCGCCTCCAGGGATTTAGGGTTGAAGATCCTTCAGGTGCAAGGAAAAGGGGGCCAAACCGACGCTGGAACTGGGCTGGGCCGGCCGGCCTGTGTCGACCGGCCCAGGCCCAATTCGGCCTGGTTCGGTCGCCCCTTCGCTCCCGTGGGTCCTCAGGTGATTATGCACTTTACCCCCTCCACTTGCATGATTTTGACGATGTCATCCTCGCGTCCAAGATGGAGGTTCTCCGCGCATGAAGTTCGGTCTTTTACGCTTCAATCCCCGGGGGTGTTCCTTCGTAGCACTTCAGTCCTTGCCACCATTGGAAGTGATTTCATCAAGCTCATGAACACGAACAAGACTCTGTAAATGCTCCTTTGTACTTGTTGCGAATCCGTCCTTTATGTCCATGGTTTCCTACATAAACACAGCACTTACAAATGCATGCACATAGATGAACTTTCTATATGATTAGTGTGCCTAGTGGCGGGTTAGTTCCATAATCAAATCCAAACCAAAGTGTAATGAACATGCTTGGTGTACCAAAATACACCGTCAACATCTCCCCCACGCTTAGCTTTTGCTCGTCCTCGAGCAAGTACTCGTAAAAGAACTTCGTCCAAAGTGTTGTAATCGTGTACCGCTAATCCTTCTTCACAAGTTAGTCAATCCTTTTGTCTTCAATACATAAACATAAAGTAATGATCATCATACATAAACATAGGCGTTTAGAATCTTTACCACGTCAAGATTTACCCCACGACTCAAACTCTTCACTCGAAGTCTTCAAATCCAGCCATGCTTACTTCTTTGCTTCCATCGGAGGGCTTTTATGATTTTAAAAAACAAAATTCCTGCAACAAGTGTTAGACAAAAAACCTTTCTCCAATCTCTCTCAAGTCACTCATATGTGGTGGCTATCCTAAACCAATTTTACAAAACTCTCACCTCCCATAAATCTCTCATATAACATGTAAAGTAGAGCTATTGGTAGGGCTAGTGCAATCAACACAAATATTGTCAAACTAAGATCTTCCTCTAATGATTGTTTACCTTTCCAAGCCAATGATCATGAGAATTAATCCATATGTAGGGATATCAAGGATGAGAAGATTTAGAATGGTGGACATGTGCAAGGGCAAAAGAAAATTGTGACTACGAGGCACCGGTGACGTCCTCGTTGTCGGATTGCACATGGTTGGAAAAAGAGTGAAAGTTTCGTCTCTCAACAACGTGACATCCTTCCTTGCACTTTATTTTTTCTTTCACTTGATTCATCCCTCTTATATCCTTCTTGCCACTCCTCTTCTCTTTCTCTTCTTTTTCTTTCATTCTTTCATTCTCATATTTTTCTCTTCCTTTACTTTTCTATATTTTTTCTTTCTTTCTTTATTTTCCATACTCATACTTTTCTATTTATTTTTCCCTCTCTTGACAACTTTTCAAAGCTCTCAACTCCTCTCTTCTTGCATGCATACAATCTGAAATTTTAAATAAACCATGCTAGAGACGAGACGAAACTTTGAGAGTAGGTTGTGTTCAAGGAATGCGATGTCCAATAGAGATGTATAGGGTTGGGAATGGAATTCGGCGATGTACGGGACTTCCGATGTGAAAGTCACGTTACCGAATGCATGACGAGGCTAGCAACAAAAGATAAGCACAAGAACATGATCATTGCTCGAAATTAAAACTCCCAAGAGAGAAGGATCCTAGCCCAACTCATCGTGCTAATCACACTTATAGTGGAGCAAAAAATAAATTGGCTTTGTATAGGATTTTTTTTCTTACTCTCAACTTGGAAAAAGAGGTTTTGCTAACCTTTATTGCAAGGTTTCTTAGATAATTTTCAGAACTGAAATCCTACAACTTTTAGCATTGAACATAGCCCAACCAACATGTGAAGCTCATGATCGAAGTGTGATATAGGTACTTTTAGTAGTAGCAATTCTATTAAGCACCACGGTAAACGTTTTTCAAACCACACACTTATGTTCATATATCAAGAATTAAAGATAAACAAACAAGTGAATAGATAAGCATCACACAGAACACAAAATATATAAAGACTCTTTTTATTTGATTTTCTTTGACTCAACACTAATTTAAGACACTTGCAAAAATTTAAAAACACACTCAAAAACTAAAGACTCATTAAACTCTAAGACTCTCTCGAAAACTAAACCGAACCAAACTAAACTTGAAGCTCAAAAGCTAAGGCTAGCTAGCTAGCTAGCTCTCCCCCACGCTAAAAACATACGACGTCCTCGTTGTAAGGGGAAAACTAAACCTAGTGGTACTTCCCGCAACTATTGCACCACTTGCCTCTCATGTTTCCCAGCATGCCAAAAAGTTTGCGCACGTTGCGGTTTAGGAACTTGTAGTCGTCTTCAACTACGCGCTCCAAATCCTCCATACGCTACCTCATCGCCTCCATAGCTTAGAAACATTCGTCGACCGTTGCATAGAGATCCGAGATGGAGTGACGGCAAGCCGCACAACACATCGGATGCAACCCGAAAGGGTCGTCATTGCCAGGGTCTCTGCCGTCATTGCCGTCGTCGTCATCACCACCGTTGTCGTCGCCGCCGTCGTCGCCGCCGCCGTTGGGGACTTCGGGAGTCTTCTCCTTGGGCACCTCATCCTAAATGTAAAGATCGTTATCATCTCTTCTGGCGGCCGCCCACGAGCTCGGGCTACGATCGTTGGAGTAGTTGCTACCCCAATAGTCCTTAGGCTCGGGCGACACCTCCTTGTAGTCCTTCCGCTTCATGCCTTGGATGTGCGTCGACCTTCGAACGGGTGTAGGGACCTTCTCTTCTTCGACGGGGTTGCGAGATGCGATAGCTCCGGTTGGGACACGCCCTCCGCAATGGATGTGGGCGGTCCTCTTGACCTCGACGGGTAGCTTGAGCTCGCATCACTTCGCCTCATCCATCGATGGCTCCTTGGCTTCTTGCTTCAACTCTAAGCTCCTCGGGGACACAATGGCTTCTGCGTGGGTGCAAAATATTGCTTGATGGGATTGATTCCTGAGCTCCCAATTCGGCCAAATAAATAGTCCGAAGAGGAAAACCCTAGGAACCTCATTTTCCTTATTCAAACTTCCCTTAAAATTTTCTGACCGAAGAAGGAAGTCGAAAAGGAGCAATTCGGGCAAAAACCGGGACCAACCGCCACCGGGACCCACCTAGGCCGGTCGGACTGGGCCGGCCGGCCCACCCTGCCTCGAGGGCCGGGCCGGGCCGGTTTTTCATGCACCGCCCTTTTTCCGCCTTCTTAGCCCATGGGAAAAAGTTGCCCAGTAAATCTTCACGAGAAACTCCAGAAAATTAAAAGAAAAACTATTTACAAAAATTCATGCCTTGTTTTTCGTCCTAGGCGGGACATTCGGGCTCTTCTTCCATGGTGAAGACATCAACATGGTGAAGGGGCACAACGTCGGGTTTGTAGTAAACCTTAAGTCGTTGACCATTCACCATAAATTGATCACCTTTTACATCCATAATGGTTACCGCTCCGTTGGAGAGCACCGAATGAACAACATAAGGTCCGTCCCACTTGCTTTGCAATTTCCCCTTTCCGAAGGTTTTAAACCTCAAATTGTAGAGGAGGACCTTATCTCCTTCTTTAAACTCTTTCTTTTTCAACCTTTTATCATACCACCTTTTGATTCTCTCCTTGTATATGCTTGCATTTTTATATGCTTTCAACCTCATCTCCTCTAGCTCGCTTATTTGGATTCTTCGTTTCACCACCACAGCATCGAGATCAAGGTTCATCTCTTTAATCGCCCATTAGGCTTTATGTTCCAACTCAACCGGAAGGTGGCAAGCCTTTCCATAGACGAATTGATAAGGGGTCATACCTATCGGTGTCTTGAACGCCATTCGATAAGCACACAAAGCTCCGTCTAATTTCTTTGACCAATCTTTGCCTCCCTTCTCTATGGTTTTGTTGAGGAAGCTTTTTAATTGCCTATTTGATGTTTCCGCTTGTCCGTTGCTTTGTGGGTGATAGGCCGTAGAGACCCTATGTTCAGTTCCCAACTTCGAAAAGCACTTTTTGAAATTCTTCCTGGTGAAGTGGGTTCCTTCATCGCTTATCAAGATTCTCAGTGTACTGAAACGAGGAAAAATCATGTTCTTGATCATAGTGATGGACTCCTCCGTGGAAGCTTTACGACATGGCATGGCCTCTACCCACTTGGATACATAATCAACCATGACTAGAATATACTCATATAAGCATGAATTTTTGAAAGGCCCCATGAAGTCTATACCCCACACATCGAATAAATCGATTTGTAGATTGTATTCAAAGGCATAGAATTTCTTTGAAAGATGTTTCCGGTTCTTTGGCATTCAGGGCATGATGCAGCATATCTTTTAGTATCTTCATGCATCTCCGGTCAATAGAATCCGCTCGACCATACTTTTGCTTGGGTTCGAAAATGGCTATAGTGTCCACCGTACACCGCCGAGTGGCACTTTCTCATAATTTCTACCATCTCTTCTCTTGGCACACATCTTCTCATGACTCCATCATTGCCAAGTTTGAAGTGGTATGGTGCATCCCAAAAGTACTTCCTACTTTCGGAGATTATCTTCTTTTGAGAGTTTTTATCTAGATGATGGAGAGGCATCTTCCGAATCACTCGAATGATATCAATCATCCAAGTATCTTTATCGAGCACTCGATAGAGGTTGTCATCTCTCATCTTATCTTCTATGGCCTCTTTATCATCGTGTCCACGATTCATCCTAGACAAATGATCGACCACAACATTCTCCACCCCCTTCTTATCACGAATTTCAACATCAAATTCTTGAAGAAGTAGGATCCAACGAATCAAACGTGGTTTAGCTTCCTTCTTAGCCAAGAGATACTTGATGGTTGCGTGATCGGTGTGAACAATGACCTTCGAGTTCACGATGTAAGATCTGAATTTTTCGAAAGCAAACACCACCGCTAGCAACTCCTTTTCCGTAGTTGCATAGTTTGATTCTGCCCCATTAAGAGTTTTGCTAGCGTAGTAAACGACGTGAACTCGGCCTTCCTTTCTTTGACCCAAAACCGCGCCTACTACTTAGTCACTTGCGTCAAACATGATCTCAAAAGGTTGGCTCCAATCTAGAGGTTGAATGATGGGAGCACTCACCAATGCATTTTTCAAGGTCCGGAATGCCGCTAGGCACTTCTCATCAAAGTTAAAAGTCACATCCTTTTGAAGGAGATGCGTTAAAGGCTTAGTGATCTTTGAGAAGTCCTTAATAAATATTCTATAAAATCCGGCATGGCCTAGAAAGCTCTTGAAGGACATAACATCCGTCGGAGGTGGGAGTTGCTCAACCGTCTCTACCTTAGCCTTGTCCACTTCAATGCCTCTCTCGGATATAACATGTCCGAGCACCATGCCTTGCTTAACCATGAAGTGGCACTTTTCCCAATTTAACACCAAGTCTACCTCCGCACACCTCGTGAGGACCTTATCCAAGTTTGCCAAGCAATCCATGAACGTCTTCCCATCAATGGAAAAATCATCCATGAACACCTCAACGATTTCTTCGATGAATTCCGAGAATACGGCCATCATGCAACGTTGAAAAGAGGCCGGAGCATTGCATAGACTGAAGGGCATCCTTCTATATGCAAATGTCCCATAAGGGCATGTAAACGTTGTTTTGTGTTGATCATCGGGGTGAATGGGAATTTGCATGAACCACGAGTACCCATCGAGAAAGCAAAAATAAGCGTGGTTCGCTAATCTCTCGAGCATCTCGTCAATGAACGGTAGGGGGAAGTGATCTTTCTTCATCGTTTTGTTAAGCTTACGATAATCTATACACATCCGCCACTCGGTCACGGTTCTTTGCGGTATCAACTCGTTCTTCTCATTCTTCACCACGGTTAAACCTCCTTTTCTTTGGTACACAATGTACCGAGCTCACCTACTCGCTATGCGGAACCCGATAGATGATTTCGGCATCAAGTAACTTGATGACCTCTTTCTTTACTACCTCTCGCATGGCGTGAGTTAGCCTCCTTTGGTGGTCCACTACAGGCTTACATTGGTCTTCCATTGGTATACGATGAGTGCAAAAGGCTGGGCTAATACCTTTGAGATCATTAATTAAATATCCAATCACCTTCCTATGTTTTTTAATAAAATCAGCAACTTCTCATTTTCTTCGGGACTCAACTCGTCGCTCACAATGACTAGATAAGTCTTGTCTGGGCCCAAAAATTCATACTTTAATCCTTTGGGCAAAGGTTTAAGGTCTACCTCGGGCACTTGTGGCTCCTCGGGTTTAATTTCTCCTATGTCTTCTAATTTTTCTTCCTCCACTCTTCCATCATGTGGTTCTAAGCCTTTTGTTGCTTCTTCTAGTTCTTCATCTTGTTGATTACTAATTTGATTTTCCATCGCTCTTTGCAGCGGGTCGTTAAGGGTTTCAACAAAACAAAGACTATCTATCTCCTCTACTTCTTCTTCGGGAGGAAAGGGTGTAGGGTGTTTAGAAACATGAAGAAAGTTATATGTGCACTTTGTTCCATTAAGGTTCATTGTTACTTTGCCTTCTCCGGCATCCAACACGGCATCAACCAATTTAAGAAAGGGCCTACCTAGGATTATGTGATCATGATTACTATGGTAAGCATCAATAACAAAGAAATCGGTTGGTATAAATTTTCTAGAGATTTTCACTTTCATGTTGCAAGCAATACCTAGAGGTTTAATAATTCTACCATCTCCCATAATTAATTTTGTTGATGTTGGAGCTAAGTCTAGGTTGTGGTCTTGAACTTTATCATAAATTTTAGAACATAGGACAGTTACTTGGGCTCCGATGTCGCATAAAGCTTTGTATTGAACTCCGTTGACCTCGCAACTCAAGTGTGGTGCCAACTTCTCTTCTTCTTCGGATCCTATCGTGTAAACTTCGGCGAGGTAAGCGTATGGTGATGTTTCGGGCTTGATCTCCATGATTCTCTTCACCTAGGCCATGTGTCCGGATCCACTTCATCATCTCCAAAGAGCTTTTGAAAGATCTCACCGGTGGTTTCAAGGTCATATGAATCTTCCGCTTTCTTCTCCGGTGGGAAATCCACTTCCAATGCTCTTGCCATCCCCTTTTGATTAGGGAACGGTCTTATCTTGTCGAATACTTCTCTGTAATCGATAGGAACCCAATCCATTGGTTCGAACTCCCTTAGTGGCTTCTCGCTTAACATGCTGAAGGACCGATACAGCGAACCAGAGAGGGGGGAGTGAATGGGAGCTGATAAAAATTCTTCTCGAAGGAGATGGAAACTCCAACAAGATGAACACGGCTTCCAACTCACGTCTCCGACTCACTACCCAAATTGGCCAAGCCCACGTAGCCACTGGAGTGCCACTGGACCTAGGAACCAACACACAACCTTCCGACCCGAGAACGCAGCGGAACACCAAACCTCGAGTCCACAGACCAACACCGGTCAGACCGGTGAGCACCACCGGTTAGACCGGTCCCTGCTGGTGAGAGTTGGCAACTTCCACTAAGTGGCTTCTCACCGGTCAGGCCGGTGTAACACACCGGTCAGACCGGTCCAATCCTGAAAGCCCCCAAATCACCAAACAGGCCTACCGACCTCCAAACTGACCCAAACTCGAAACAGCTACAACACAGGACAACACCGAACACACCCAGATGTTCACCCGAGCAAAAACCCACCGAGGATTGGACCAGTCAGACCGGTCAAGAGCACTGTGTTAACACCAAAATTTGGTAAGGAGTCTGACTTGTGGGTCCAATTCGGTGAGGAATCCGTCTGGCGGAAGGAAGGTTTCTTCAGATAATTCGGCAGAGGAGTCCGCGGTCGGCAATTTTCTTCCGTTCGGCAAGGAAAATGTTGTGCTGATTTTGCGGGGTTGCGTGGTGATGTGGCCCGAGCGGAAGGGACGAATGGATGGATAAGCGATCGCACTTAGAGATAAATTAGGTATCGAATCCATTCGAGGTCATGCTTAACAGGGTATAAATATGGACCCTGAATGTATGTAACAGACATTCGAAACATTCTCAATACAAACCGGCTTTACGCCAAACCCTAGAGTCCTTTGTCGTGTCATCGAGTTCTTCGAGAGGGTTCATCGATCCGTCGACCTCCGTGAGTATAGGCAACCTTGTATCATGTCTAGTATCATACAGGGATTTAGATCTGATGCAAGTAGTCTTGTTACCATGCTTAGTGTCATGCGGTAGATTCAAGCTTGGTTCGAGAGGGTTTCTTGTTAGGTCACGAGCCATGCGGTGGCATAAGATCTAGCTTGAAGCTAGTTATCGGCTCTATTGAATTTGGCAAGATTCAATAGATTCATTAAGTTACCCAGTGTTGCTTTGAGTTTTACTTTATGTCTAAATTCATGTAACAGTTCTTTGCCCAATCTAGATGGGTTTGGATCGGCTCTATCTTTTTGATGATCCCTATGCGAATCGAATTCGTACCCTTGGCTTAAATGGCACGTGGATCGCATGCTCCCTGATAGCCGAAACCGAATCGATCTAGGTTGTCACGTGTTGCGGGTTCAAGCTTACCAAATCTTGTATAAATCTTGAAAGAGCTGGGTATCACGCGGTAGATGCAGGTTTTTGGGTTGTTTTGGAGCTAATCATCCGGTGGATTAGATTTCAATCCAATCTGATAGATTTATCTTGTTTGGTAATGTTCCTTCCTTCTTCATGGACCCCGATTCGGCTGTTCAGCCGTATTCGGTTATGCTCTCATGAGTAAAACGCGTTCATAAGTCATGTTTTAAATATTGCATGCTTTTAGCTTTCCATATTTCGATTGTATCATGCGGTGGATAGATCTACTTGTGGATGGTGCTATGATTTCAAACAAGTTGTATCATGTGGTGGATAGATTTGCTTGGTATCATGCCTAACGGGTCTTGAAGTACCTAGACATGCGGTAAACTAGTGCTTTGGACCTATGCATGCTTGTTTATTACACATTTATGATCATGCTTTTACTTCATTTATTATTTAATGTCGTTTATCACGGGGATCGGTCATGGCCTTGCGCACGTGCATCTTTATCCAAATAAAGAGCGATCTATCGTCATGCTTATGTCATCTATTCGGCTATGTTATTTCTTGCACTTTAAAGCCCCGAATGGTTTTAGTTTGCTGGCAGATAGCTTCTTATAGCTATATGCCATCTCACCTGGCTTTCTAGCCGTAAATATGGAACTGTCTGGTACTACCTGGCAAGTTCCAAGCTTTGGAATTTAACTACTTTATCTTTTGTTAATTTTCAGGGAAAATTGACTGGCACGTCTTGTGATCTCTTCGCGTGTGAAGCTAGCTTGTTCGGCTTGCTGTGTGCTTGGCGTGAGGTGCAGATTTTACGTCAACACACTTTTTGGCACGCCCAGTGGGACCATAGCCGAAAATCAAGATGCCTGACATCGGTGACATTATGGATGTCAACATCGAAGACCTCTCTCCGGAACAGCAGCAACAGCTAAAGGATGCTGCGGATCAGTTCCAACAGAAGTGTTTGCTGTCAGTTAAAAAGAACAGGAGTGGCGTCCCTTACCTCAAAAATGAGAGGGAGGAGTGCATGCCAGGAGAATGTGACACTACAACTCAGCAGGAGAGGGAGGAATGCATGCAAGCGTTTCGAGACGCCGCAGATGATGTGCTAAGCAGGCATCATAGAGCTTTCCTGGGTGCATTCAAACAGATGATGGTGGTTGTTTTCGGCCCGGGCATGGAGCAAGTATTCAATCGAACGCCCCTTCAGGGAGGCACCGTGGAGATTGGAGAGTCCAGTTCTCAGCCGCCGTTGCGAAGCCAACCAGTCCGGCCTCCCCCGCAGAGCGTTGGAAGCCAAGCCGTGCAGCCTCCTCCACAAGGTGCTGGAGGTCAGCCAGTTCAACCCCCTCTGCAGGCCGCAGGAGGGCAACCAGTCCAGCCACCTCAACAGGGCAGCACAGGTCAACCTATGCAACAGCCAAACCCATATGAGCCCACGTATGGGGAGTTGGCATTCGCCTCATCTGGGATTCCACTTGCTTCCGGCTACAGGATTGCCCCGGCTAGCAACAGACTGCAGAAGAATTTGTACGGTGGAGGCTACCACGAAGTGATGAACTATGGCGCCATCGATGCTCTACCAAATCCGGGCTACGACCCAGCCACGGGCGTACAGGAGGATGATATCCTGGCTCAGAAGATGGCCGACTTGATGCAGAATCAATTCGGCCTCAAACCTAAAATGCAGGGGCCTACCTACACGCCTCCGTTCCTGGAGTGGTATTCCAATGTGATCCTGCCGCCAAGAGTAAAGCCTCCGACGGAATTTACAAAATTTTCCGGGCAGGACGACACGAGCACGGTGGAGCACATTGCTCGCTACCTGATGCAGCTGGGAGAGTGCTCATCTGAAGAGGCATTCAGGGTCAGGTACTTCCCCATGTCACTGATGGGCGCAACATTCCAGTGGTTTTCATCTTTGCCTCCACAATCAGTTGGCACATGGAGGGAGCTGGAGCGAAAATTCCACACCCATTACTTCAGCGGCAGCACGGAAAAGAAGCTCATCGACCTCGCTACCCTGAAGCAGAGACATAGTGAGACACCCTTGGAGTTCCTCAGGAGGTTCAGGGAAATCAAAGGCATGTGTTTTTCACTGAATCTGCCAGATGATCAGTTGGCCGACATGGCCGTGGCAGGGATGCTGCCGGCCGTACGAGAAAAGCTGTTTGGAATGGAGTTTGATAACCTGGGTCAGCTATCCTAAAAGCTGTCATTGATGAGCAATCAGGCTTACGGGTTTAAGAAGGACACCAGGTTCGGCAAACAACACGACGTAGCTGAGATCTACAATCAATTGCTGGAAAAGGCCGATCAAATGGAGGACTCTGATGATGACCAGGAAGTGGCTGCTACTGAGATCATGTGGGGGAAGGAACCGTTGACCATGAATCAGCGCTGGGTCAAACAGACCAAAGGCACCTACGACTTTGACGTCACTAAAGCCGATAAGCTGTTTGAATTCCTGGTGAAAGAAGGCCGAATCAAATTGCCTGAAGGGCATTCCATGCTTCGCCCTGATGGAGTATAGGAGAAGTGTTATTCCAGCTTCCATGACAGCAATTCTCACTCCATCAACGACTGCAGGGTCTTCAGAATGAGGATTCAGAGGGCTATTCAGGAGGGTCATCTCAAGTTTTACAACAAAATGAAACTGGACGGCCACCCTTTTCCCCAGAACATGATAAGCTTTTCCGTCAACATGGTGACAGCCGAGGAAAAGGGCAAGGTCAAGGTCTTGACTTCAGCCAGGGCAAGGCAGGATGGAGCAGTAGACCCAGAACGTCAAGTGACCTTGGAGTAGGTTCATGGTGAAGCCCCTCGCGTTCTCAAGAGCCATGTCGAGATTGGGGAGTCGTCCAGGGCCAAACCCAGGGTGACTACGCGCATCCTCCTCAACAAGTGGCAGTGCCAGCTAGAGAAAGAGCGCTACCAGAAGCGAAAGCACAAGGAGGAGAGGCGCAGGGCCGAAGAAGACGCGCGCAGGAGAGATCTGGAACAGTACACGCGCGAGCAGGGCGTGCGCATTGGGGGTGCGCCTTCTTCAGGCACTGCTGGAATGAAGGGTTGAAGCTTCCTACGCTGAAAAATTGCCCTGAGTGCAGCGACAGGTACCTAGAGTATAGGCAGGAAACTGCCAATCGCCGATCCGTCCATGAAAGAATTGGAAGGATTTATCCCAGTGAGGATCGACGTCAAAAAATTGAAATCATTGATCACCCCAGGAAGAGGCAAGCTGATTTGAGATGGGCTGATCAGGAGGAAGACGAGGACGAGTACGTCTGGCAAAAGGGGCAATGGTGCTCGCCTGGTCAAAGAAAGAGTCAGAAAAGGAGGGTTCAGCGCTTGAGGAACCGCGAACTGAGGCAGGCGGGGATCCAGACAAGACAGGTGTGGCGTCCGAAGGATAAACCTGAAGGATCAAACCGTTCGGCTCCAGCGTGTATGGTATATTTTCTGCCGAATGAATTTATGACTCCTGCTAATCAGGTTGTGCATGAGGAAACATCCTTGGACGATGAACAGCTTGAGGGACTGATGGCACAGCTGGTGCTAGCCAAGCAAGCCATCTTCGACAAACCGGCCAAAAATCGACACATGAGGCCGCTATACTTGAAAGGATATGTCAATGGCAAGCCATTGACCAAGATGTTTGTCGACGGTGGAGCGGTAGTCAACGTGATGCCTTACACCACTTTCAGAAAACTTGGCATGGGCCCTGGCGACTTGACACCTACAAGCATAATTCTGAACGATTTCGCCGGGAATCCTTCAGATACCAAGGGGTGCGCCCACGTGGATCTGATGATCGGGTCCAAGACACTGCTCACTACCTTCTTTGTCATCGAAGGTAAAGGAGCCTACAGCCTACTGCTTGGACGGGACTGGATTCATGCCAACAGCTGCGTCCCATCTGCCATGCATCAGCAGCTCATCCAATGGGTGGATGACGGGATTGAGGTGGTCCAAGCAGATGACTCCGTGAGCGTCGCAAATGTGGAACCAGCTTTTTGGGAATATCAGGGTATTGACTGTTTCTCAGGAAAAGACTGGGGAGAAGGTACTGTTGAGCCTGTCAGCAGCGATCAACAGCCGATTCAAGCAGTCGGCTCTTATAGCAATTTTTAATGGACAACCCAGTCGATGGTACTGACGGCAAGTTGAGGCGAGGATTCATGTTGGCCGATAAATTGGAGGAAGTTGACATTGGAAGCGGTGACAAACCAAGGCCGACATTTATCAGCGCAAATTTGCAATCAGACGTCAGGGGGGAATTGATCAAGTTGCTTAAGGAATATAAGGATTGCTTCGCTTGGGATTATTCGGAGATGCCTGGACTGGACCGTTCCATTGTCGAGCATCGGTTGCCAATCAAATCTGGTTTTAAACCATACAAGCAACCTCCCCGGAAAATCTACAAAGATGAAGTATTGGCCGATGTGAAGAAAGAAGTTGAAAGATTACTTGATGCAAACTTCGTTCGGCCATGCAGATATGCGGAGTGGATCTCTAATATTGTCCCTGTCTACAAGATGAATGGAAAGATGAGGGTCTGCATAGATTTCAGGGATTTAAATAGAGCTACTCCTATGGATGGTTACCCCATGCCTATTGCTGATTTATTGGTTGACGCCGCTGCTGGACAAAAGGTTATCAGTTTCATGGATGGTAATGCAGGATACAACCAAATTTTTATGGCAATAGAGGATATATCAAAGACAGCCTTCAGATGTCCTAGTCATATAGGCCTGTTTGAATGGATAGTCATGACATTTGGGTTGAAGAATGCTGGTGCAACTTATCAGCGAGCCATGAACTACATCTTTCACGAGTTGATCGGCAAATTTGTTGAAATTTACATTGATGACGTCGTGATCAAGTCTTTGAATCATGACACACATTTGGAAGACGTGAAAAGAACCTTGGAGTGCACCCGGAAGCATGGTTTGAAAATGAATCCAAACAAATGCGCTTTTGGGGTATCAGCTGGAGAGTTCTTGGGATTCTTGGTCCACGAAGGGGGGATTGAAGTTGTCAAGAAAAGCATGAAGGCCATTGATAAAGTTGTCCCTCCAACTAATCTCAAAGAGTTGCAATCATTGCTCGGCAAGGTTAATTTTGTAAGAAGATTCATCTCAAATCTGTCACAAAAGGTTTTGTCGTTTTCTCCATTGCTGAAGCTTAAGAAAGATCAGAAGTTCACGTGGGGCGACGAACAACAAAAGGCTTTCGACGAGATCAAGCAATATATGAAGGAGCCACCAGTACTGGTCCCTCCGCAATTGGATAAGCCTTTCAAGTTGTACGTGGCGGCTGATACCCAAACCATTGGATCGGCCTTTATTCAAGAATTCGACGGAAAGGAGCGGGTAGTAGCGTATCTTAGCCGAAAATTACTTGATCCTAAGACCAGGTATTCGGGCCGCAGAAACCGTGCTCGTGTCCGTACTACTCGTGTACAAAGTTTCGGCACTACTTGTTGAATGCCGAATGCGTTGTATATTCTAAGTTCGATGTAATAAAACACATGTTATCTATGCCAATTTTGAATGGCAGGATTGGCAAGTGGATCTTGGCTTTATCAGAGTTTGAGTTAAAGTTTGAATCGGCAAAAGCCGTTAAAGGTCAGATCATTGCCGATTTTATAACTGAACATCGTGATCCATCAATTGATTTACTTGAAATTACTCCTTGGGCTTTATTTTTTGATGGATCATCATGTGGTAAAGGTGGGGGAGTAGGGATTCTGTTGATTTCGCCCAGAGGCGAGATGTTTGAGTTTGCTATCCCTATACAGCCCACTGTCACAAACAATCAGGCTGAGTACGAGGCATTGCTTCGGGGGCTTCAATATTTGAGAGAAGCCGGGGCCGTTTCGGTTGAGGTTTATGGAAATTCAGAATTGGTAATAAGGCAATTGAACGGCCAATATGAATGTAAAAGTGATGCAATGAGGAGTTACTACGAAGAATGCAGGGAAATCTTGAAGAGCTTTCCGTTGGTAACTCTACAGCATATTCCTAGCGAACATAATGAAGAAGCGAACAGGTTGGCTCAGAGCGCTTCCCGTTATAAAGAGAATCAAGAAGCGTTTGCCACGAACATATGTGCACTGGGAATGGATCTCGTGGAGGATGATTGGAGAAAAGAGATCGTTGACTATTTGAAAGATCCATCCCGAAAAGTCTCTAGGAAGCTCAAGTACAAGGCCATAAAATTTGTTCTTCTAGATGATAATTTGTTTTAAAAATCATTAGATGGGGTGTTGTTACGATGCCTGGGTCCAGAGGAAGCTAAAAGGATGATGAGTGAAGTACATGATGGGATATGTGGAGCACACCAATCGGCCTACCGCATGAAATGGGTTATCAGGCAAGCCGGTGCTTTTGGCCGAAGATTTTTGAGGACTTGCTTTGAGTATTACAAGGGATGTCAAGACCGCAAGAGGTTTGGAAATATTCAAAGAGTTCCCGCATCGACATTAAATCTCATTATCAAGCCATGGCCATTCGGGGGTCAGGGTATAGACTTGATTGGCCAGATTAATCCACCATCTTGCAAGGGGCATAAGTTTGTGCTTTTGGCTACAGATTACTTTACCAAATGGGTTGAGGCAATTCCACTTAAGAAGGTGACGTCAGAAAACATGGTTGAGTTTGTCAAGGAACACATCATCTATCGGTTTGGAATCCCTCAAACAATCACAACTGATCAAGGAGCTCAATTCGTGTCACTGGAGTTCAGAGAGTTGGCATTCGGTACTCAGTGAAGCGTTATGGGCTTACCGAATGGCCCCTCATGGAGCTACAAAAACATCTCCTTATGAATTGGTTTATGGACACCATGCGGTTTTACCTTGGGAAGTACAATCAGATTCTAGGAGAGTGGTTTTGCAGAAAGATTTAAGCTCCAAAGATTACAGTGGCTTAATGATGGATGAGCTAGAAGATTTGCACATGATCCGTCTTAGGGCCCTGGAAAATATCGAAAGGAACAAGCTGCAGGTTGCCAAGTATTATAACAAGAAAGTAAAAGTTAGGCAATTTGCAGAAGGAGATTTGGTTTGGAAAGCGTTACTGCCGATTGGAACCAAATACAGTGAATTCGGCAAATGGTCCCCTAACTGGGAAGGACCCTTTCGAGTGGTCAGATGCGTGCCTGGCAATGCCTACATGTTGAAAACTTTACTAGGAGAAGAATTTTCCGCTGCAATAAATGGAAGATATTTGAAGAAATATTATCCTAGTATTGAAATCGATCGGTGATCACCAGCATTGGGATTACATGCATCTGGTACAGGAATAGCCGGCGCTCAAGAACGAGGCCGCCTTCAGAACAAAAATTCCCAAATAGAGGGAATGGCCAGTGCCTAGATGCATTGCCCTTAGCGCAAAACTACATTACAAATGCTTCTTGCAGGTTTATATCTAACAACCCTGGTGATCAGGACTACGAGGAGGTGGGAAGCAGAAGGCCTGGCGTAAGAAGCGAAAGTATGATTCAATCTTTTCTTTGCTTCTTCGGCTGCTCCCTCTTCAGTTGCTCCAGGACCACCGTGACGGCAACTTGGAACGCGTGGGGGTGACCATGATTTGCTGCCTCCACCAAGCTGTCCCAAGCCGCTTTCAGGTTATTGTACCTATCAGAGACATCTGGGACGGAGGAATGGTCATTAGGGGCAAAGATCCAGATAAGAGCATGGAGTCAAGAAGGAGTTGGGGATATTTACCTCCTACTAGTGCTTCCAAAGCCATGCGACGCTCGCGCTCGGCCTGGTAGCGAGCGGTGATGTCCCGGAGGTCGTGCTCCAGGTGCCGAACACGGCGGCGCAGTTGATGGCTGATTCTCTACTTGGGCGTGGCATCCTTTGCTTCAAGAGAGGAATCAAAGGAGATGTACTCAGGCATGTCTTCGGTCCCGATGATTTCCTCAGGAAGCAGATCAAGGCTGAAAGAAGAAAAGCAGAGAGGAGATAAAATACGAGACCACATGAGGAAACAAGAAGCAAATCAAAAGAAAACTCACTCTCTCGAATCGTGCGTTTCTTTGGGATGCTGCCCTCCTGGGGTTGCTTGCCTTTGTCCATGGCCTTGGGGTTTTTTCTTTTGAGAGCAGGGGAGAAGATGAGAAGTGATGGATGAGTGTGCGAGTGGATTTGCAGGGCATCTTAGCAGACTATTTTATTGGCTGAGAGAGTGCGTTGGGAGTGATGACTAGCCGGCGTGCATTATTGGAATACCAAGCGGCAGGGTTTTCTTCCCGGATGCGAAGGGTTTTCGTTTGAACAGTGCTTACCGATTGTCGAATCAAGGATTTTCTGCGGATTTTGCACCAAGGGGGATCTGTTTTCGCGTGTTCGGCTCAAGCGAGTTCCCGAATACGTTTAAGGAGAAACAAGATTCACAGATGCAAACACAGAAAAAATCATCGCAGTACAAGCACGAGAATTAAAAGTTCTTTATTTATTGCCGATATCAAACATCCCTGATACAATCTAATCAAAGAGCCTATTTAGCACAGACTGGGGATGAGTGAGTTCGGCAATGGCATCGCCGTGGCCGTTGAGGCGCTCCAAGATGATCTCGATCTCGTCGATGTCTTCTGGTGCGCCGCCCCAGAAGCCGCGCGGCCTGGTAGAGTAGTCTACGTCGGTGTGCGTCGCCATGGCGGTCAGGCCCAAAGTGGTGCCCAAGCGGATGCCGTGGGTGGCCACTTCATCCACACGGTGTTCCACCGCGGCAAGGCGCTCCGTCGGCGTGTCTCCGCGGGCATTCACCTTGTCAGCCAATTGCTCCACCAGCATTTTTAGCTGGTTGAGCTTGGCGTCACGGGCTGCAAAATGCAAGATAAAGGTGATTAGTATCAAAAGCCAGATTGGATTAGGGAGCGGTTCCAGAGCCGTACCATCGATGGTCGCCAGCAGCTGCTTGCGCTGGTCCTCCCACTCCAGTTCGGCTATGCCAGCATTTTTGGAGACGTCTTCCAGCTCGCGCTGGGCCACCTCCAGCTCCGCCTTGAAGCGGAGAGCATCAAGTTCCCCGTAGGGCACGGGGGAGTAGTGGTCTGACTCCGAGGAGTCGTCTGGCAGGGGCTGACCGGCCGGTGCAGAGGATGGATTCCATTGAATAAGCTTGAAGCAGAGATGATTGTCAAAAGTAAAAGGGAATCGAAGACGAATCGTAAAGGAAAAAGTTGACGATTATTGCCTCCGACGGGCGCTGGCGCTACTCCCCTCCGCCTCTTCAGTGGCGCGGCGCCTGTTGTTGCTGCTCGCCATGCTTCTGGGATTTGCGCTGATTGGGAAAAGAAGATTTGAGGTTGGCGAAGATTTGAGGGCTAAAGGCTTGGTGAAGAGCTGGGGGCACCTACGGTTTTCATTTATAGGCCTGGTGAAATAGATCGTGGCCTCAGGTCGTGGCTTTAGATCGTGGCGCATATCCCAAGAAACTTGGAAGGTGGAGAGGTTTCCTTGACCGATCCGCCGCCGGGTCGTTTGGAGTTCAAGGCTGAGTTGTATTCAGTTGACTGACTCAGCTAAGGTGTCGTTCAGGTATGGCACTTTTGGGCTATTGATTACCGAATTGATCGTTCAGCGTTGCAATTAAGGACGTGCAGAGAAAAGGGAAAATAAATTTACAGAAGCAAATGTTGCAAGGACGGCCAGTTCGGTTACACATCGATCAGTACATCTAAATGTTTAAATACTTTGCAATTACATTGGAGGCGTTCAATGTTGTTTGGTGAATGTTCTCCATCCGTTCTTGATAATCTTTCTGGGCATCGGACATGATGGTGAGTTCTGCATTACATTGATTCACCTCAGCTATGGCCGATGTCGCTTCCTCTTGGATATTTTCTATCAATCCAGGAAGTTTGGCTATCTTCTTGTCGTCAGCTTCTATTTATGCTGATAAACTTTTCAGCTCTGCCTCCAGTGCTGCCTTTCTGGCGATTTTCAACTCACGAGCAGCTTGCAGATTGGCCAATATCCCTTTGTGACTCTAAGTTTGAGATTGTGCTCCCTTCACGGCTTGTTCAGTTTTGCCTTTCTTCTGTTCAACAGCTGGACGGGAGGACACATTTCTCAGAGCTCGTCTTATGGCTACATAATGCACATCCAAACCAGAAATGGGTTCAAGTGAGGTCTTGATATCCTGAGGGAGTTCTTAGCTGATGGGTCTAAGCATGTCCTCGAAATAATCAAGATCTCTGATCTGATCTCGAGCCTCTCTTTGCAGCCAGGCAAAAATTTCCTTGAGCTTTCCTTGCACTTCCTCTGACCAAGCTTGAGGCCCTCCTTCCCTTGTCTCGGCAATTGGATTGTTCCCCATTGATGGGTTTGATGATGACGGAGCCTGATCCTAAAAGAATAACATTGCTGAGTCAGGGGCGTTGGAAATAAAAGATAATAGGATTAAGTGCAAATGTTAACCTCATGCCTAACTTCCTGAACTGGAACAGGGTTTTGTTCAGTTTCAGGGGCGATTTCTAGAGCCACTGGTGAAGAAGGTGCTCGTGGCAAAGCTAAAGCTTCTGTGTGAGAGGGTGCTGATACAGTTTCTGGCAACTCTGAAGCTTCTGGCTGGAGAGGAGATGGATTTACTTCTGCTAAGGTTGAGGTTTCTGCCTGGCCAATGGGGGATTGAGCCCTTGAAGGACTTGAAGGCTCTGGTTGGATGGGAAAGTTCATCTCTGGCAAGGTTGGTGTTTCTGTCTGAGCAGGGGGTGATTGAGTCCCTGATGAAGATGAGATCTCTACTTGGGCAGATGGCTCAGCCCTTGGTGGACTTGCATGTTGAGAGACAGGGACATCCACAAGTTGATCCACCATTGTTTCTTCTGCAAATATCAGATTAAGGATAAATGCCAGTGTTGGTCTTTGAGGAAGGAGTAATAAAGGTCATACCAGTGGATGGAGCATTGGCAAGTTCTGAAGCTGAGGGTTGCTGAATTTTAGTCTGAAATCGCACAAGACGAGATTTATCAGAAAAGGGTAATCCTGTGATCAAGAGAGAGGAAATTTTACCTCAATGAGGACTTTCTTAATGGTTCTTCTCTTCTTAGCAGTTGGAGGTGCGATCAGAGACAGGCCTTGCCTCTTGTCAGCAGTAATACTGGACAAAATTGGGTCTGTTGTAGCATACCTAGCCATCAGTTGAGCTAGGGTTGGTGATCTAAATCCCAATGCTGAGATTGGGCCTACTGCATTGTAAGCAATCTCCATGGCTAGAGGGGCAGGCACTGTGTTCTGTGGGTAAAAAAATCAAGATCATGGTTAGAGGAAGAAATGTCTGGTTTGGGGAAAGGGATAATCATGTTACCTCTGAAGTTGGTTGAAACTCAGGCATCAGTTCTATGCAAAATAAGTGCACAGGCTCACTGAAAATATGGTCATGGAATTCTTGCCACCAGGAGTTGAAGGTGGGGTGAGCTACTGTTGTAGGTGTGAAGGGCCAGGTGTAAACAGTTGGACTGCATACATACTGAAAAACCCTGCTGGTTTGAGTAAGTTCTTTGATTTCCTCTCTAGGTTTGAGGAATTCATGCAGAAATAGTCTTGGGGGCATCTGGCCACATCCAAGTTGTCGAGCCATCATATTGGGCTGGTAGTATTCATAAGTGCTGTGGTTTAGCCTCCCTCCACTAAATTCAGCTGGCAGAATGCATGGATGAATGAGGACATTGAGGATTTCCAGAAATCTTCCATCTTGGCGTCCAGCTTCAAAGGATAACTCACAAGGGAGAGTTAAATTATCATTGTCCAAGTAAGGAAGCCAGAGAGGGTTGGGGAAGCCTTTGAAGAAGAGATCAAAGAGCTGGCTGACATTCTGATTGATGGGAACAGTTGAAGCAGCTTCTCCGTAGGTGTGACATCCTCTGGTATTCTGAACTTCCCCTTCGTGATAGTTGGATGAAGGAAAAAAAACGGGTGTTGAGGTCAACACCAACAATCTGGTGCATGTGCAGTTGCAGCCACATCTGTACAAACCACCAAGGGCCATTGACACATGCTATCTTCTGGCTGGTGTACATTTGGGTGAAAGTTTGATGAAGCATGTGGTATACACTGCCTAAGAGGTATTTTCCAAGGGGAAGGCGCTTACCACTAGCCAATTGTGTAGCCATTACAATATGATTCAGAGTGGGCTCATTGGCTTTACCACAGAAGATGAACCTACACAGCCACATGTTCAGGAATGCCCTATATTCAACTTCACCAAGGGGGCCATCTTTCATATGATTCTGGATATAATTTTTGTATCCGCTCCCTAATTTCACTCCTGTTTGTCTTGTGGAACCTCTGAAGTCCTAGGGATGAACAGTTCCTGAAATGTCAAGCCGGTAATCATGTATACATCGGCCAGAGTTGGGGACATTGGGCCGTGACCAAAAAGAAAGGCGTTGACGCCATTTGACCAGAAGTGGCAAGCCACTATCAAAAGGTCTTCATTCTTGGGGGTCTCGGCCAAAGAAAGCTCCAAGCATTGAGCAATACGAAGGGTATCCCAGTTTTGGGTCCTGACACATTTATCCGCAAGAACTCTTTTGTACCAATTCCTCCAGCCCGCAATTGGGGGCAAGGGCCAGTTCTTGAAGGTGTCCTGCCACAGGGGAGGCTGAGTTAAAGCTGCTTTGAAGGGGACCCTCTGGGATTCGGCTGCGATGAATTCGCGAGGATCAGGAACTCCCACAGAACCAAGGAAGTAGGACGTCGAATTGGCCTCGGTGTGAATCAAAAGCTCAGTGGAAAGCTCCTGAGGGGAGGTGGAGAAGAAATCTCAGGCAAAATTGAAAAATTGAGTGCTGAATGAAGCTTATGGTCGAGGAATTTACCTGAGCAGCTTGGTTTTGACCCGCCATTGAGGATTTGAGCTCAGAAAAAGGTGATCTAGGGTTTGGATCTGGGCGAAGATTCCAACGGATTGCGAAGAGAGAGAACGGGTGTTGAACCGATTCAATTTGAAGACGTTGGTGGCTGGAGTCAATTCCGGAATAAAATTACTTTTATCCCGTAATTGAAGGGGCATATGTTAACACCAAAATTTGGTAAGGAGTCTGACTTGTGGGTCCAATTCGGTGAGGAATCCGTCCGGCAGAAGGTTTCTTCAGATGAATTCGGTAGAGGAGTCCGCGGTCGGCAATTTGCTTCCGTTCGGCAAGGAAACTGTTGTGCTGATTTTGCGGGATTGCGTGGTGACATGGCCCGAGCAGAAGGGATGAATGGATGGATAAGAGATCGCACTTAGAGATAAATTAGGTATCGAATCCATTCGAGGTCATGCTTAACAGGGTATAAATATGGACCCTAAATGTATGTAACAGACATTCGAAACATTCTCAATACAAACCGGCTTTACGCCAAACCCTAGAGTCCTTTGTCGTGTCGTCGAGTTCTTCGAGAGGGTTCATCGATCCGTGGACCTCCGTGAGTACCGGCAACCTTGTATCTTGTCTAGTATCATGCGGTGGATTTAGATCTGATGCAAGTAGTCTTGTTACCATGCTTAGTGTCATGCGGTAGATTCAAGCTTGGTTCGAGAGGGTTTCTTGTTAGGTCACGAGCCATGCGGTGGGCTAAGATCTAGCTTGAAGCTAGTTATCGGCTCTATTGAATTTTGGCAAGATTCAATAGATTCATTAAGTTACCCAGTGTTGCTTTGAGTTTTACTTTATGTCTAAATTCATGTAACACTTCTTTGCCCAATCTAGATGGGTTTGGATCGGCTCTATCTTTTTGATGATCCCTATGCAAATCGAATTCGTACCCTTACCAAATCTTGTATAAATCTTGAAAGAGCTGGGTATCACGCGGTAGATGCAGGTTTTTGGGTTGTTTTGGAGCTAATCATCCGGTGGATTAGATTTCAATCCAATCTGATAGATTTATCTTGTTTGGTAATGTTTGTTCCTTCTCCATGGACCCCGATTCGGCTGTTCAGCCGTATTCGGTTATGCTCTCATGAGTAAAACGCGTTCATAAGTCATGTTTTAAATATTCATGTTTTAAATATTGCATGCTTTTAGCTTTCCATATTCAGATTGTATCATGCGGTGGATAGATCTACTTGTGGATGGTGGTATGATTTCAAACAAGTTGTATCATGCGGTGGATAGATTTGCTTGGTATCGTGCCATACGGGTCTTGAAGTACCTAGACATGCGGTAGACTAGTGCTTTGGACCTATGCATGCTTGTTTATTACACATTTATGATCATGCTTTTACTTCATTTATTATTTAATGCCGTTTATCACGGGGATCGGTCATGGCCTTGCGCACGTGCATCTTTATCCAAATAAAGACCGATCTATCGTCATGCTTATGTCATCTATTCAGCTATGTTATTTTTTGCACTTTAAAGCCCCGAATGGTTTCAGTTTGTTGGCAGATAGCTTCTTATAGCTATATGCCATCTCACCTGGCTTTCTAGCCGTAAATATGGAACTGTCTGGTACCACCCGGCAAGTTCCAAGCTTTGGAATTTAACTACTTTATCTTTTGTTAATTTTCAGGGAAAATTGACTGGCACGTCTTGTGATCTCTTCGCGTGTGAAGTTAGCTTGTTCGGCTTGCTGTGTACTTGGCGTGAGGTGCAGATTTTACGTCAACACACTGGTCAGACCGGTGTAGCCTGGGCAGCTCAGGATGAACAGCACCCGCGGGTCAACTCCCCCAAATCCAAACCTCGATCTCCCGAATCGCTCCACGGACTTGAACAAGACTTTGGGGATATTAGGAACACCTCATGAGGAGTCCATAGCCAAGTTAAATCCCACCAAGACTCGTCCAAAAAGGAGGGATCGAAGAAATCCCGCCAAGAACACCTCAAACCCTAGAACCCGAAAAACCCCAAAATCGAGCCCCATTACTCACAGATTTGGGAGGGGAATCACAGCCCAAACAACCACGAAGGGTTCTCATAAATTTCCCCCATCAAATCCCCTAGAGAAAGGTCCCGAAAACAACCCAAAGAAATCACCGAGAGAGGGCTCCGAAAATCACCACCAAGAACAACCGGGAACAACACATTCAAACCTTGAGGAACCACGCCGAATCATCTATACATGCCACAAAGGTTCATACAAGGTCTAGCTTGCCGCCCGATCATCCAACCCTCTCAACAAGATCTCACCATGAAGCTCTCAAGCTAGTTCTATCGAAATCCTAAGAAAATATAAAGGGAAAATAGGAAAGCAAATGAACTAGGGTTCCAAGGCTTGGCTGCCATCCTCTCACCTCTTGTGTTATATGGAGGCAACCGAAAGTCTAAAATACCCTTCTCTAACAACTAGGGATACAAGCCCCTCAAGGGCGGTTTTAGAAGTCTTCAAGCTTTCTCCATCGGACGGATGCCCGGCGACCGCAACCTGCTTAGCCTCGACGCAAGCCTTGCGATCCCGACGCGTGTCCTCCGCTTCAAAGATTCCGAACTGCGTCGTCACACACCGGTTATACCGGTGCTCCTCACCGGTCAGACCGGTACCCACCGGTCAGACCCACCGGTCAGACCCCGGTCCGCACCTTTGCGCAAAGACCGTCTTCGGTTCTTCGGTCTTGGCTTTGTGGACCAACCAAGGAACCCAGTGGTTTTCTGGTGAACCACCGTAAACCCCACGAACTCGATGTAGCCTCCACCAATCTCCACTCATGACTCGGCTCCCACGTAGTCCCGGCTCGCCCTTGGTTTTGAGGCTCAACCAAGAAACAGTCCACGACTTCATTTTGCTGTTCATGCCACCATGCGGCCCGCACTTGACCCCGCTGGCCACCGGGTCCCTCGAACGAAGCCTACTTGTCTTCTCCACACCTGGAGGCCTCACTAGCGACGACCTTTCGTGCTTGTTCTTCGCCTGCACCAACACCAGTCATGACGCAACCTGCACCTGTAATACTTAGCCAAGAATCAGTCCACACAACGTTGTCAATCACTCATCACACAAGGAAGCGACCATCCACCGGTCCTCGAACCACACATGGTCCTCAATCTCCCCCTTGATAAGTGCATTGACAACACCCACACGAAAGTAATAAGAGAGAAAAGAAAAAGAAAAGAAACGAACAAAAAGAAACTCCAACAAGCGATCGAAAGCCAAACAAAGGCAGAGAGCAAGATCACTTGAAGAAGACAAGTCTCGGACCCCTTTGGCAAGGGCAACGACTCGACACATCCGAGACAAAACAAAGCTCAAGCAAAGAGCGCAAACCACCGAAACAAAGCTCGAAAACCACAAAGAGCTCCCCCCTGCACACATGCAAGCTCCCCCTGAACCAATGCAACTCCCCCTGGACGAATGCACACAAACCACTTGAAAACAGAAAGCGGTAGCCAACGTCTTCGACTCACACCCGCCGGACCGGTCACCACCACCGGTCAGACCGGTGCCCAACATGTGCACAGGACCAACACTCTGACCGGTCAGACCGGTGACCTCGACCGGTCAGACCGGTGCACACCAGAACCCAGAAATGGCTCGAAACCACATGAAAACCTTCTAAATGCATCCAGCAAGCCATTTCAAGCTCAAACTTCTCCCCCTTGTTGGCAATGCATGAATCAAGCCAAAAAAGCAAAACTTTCAACCTAGAGCTTCTCAAATAGACAGAATTCAACAAAGGATGCTACACATGTCCAAATAAGTGAGTCAGATACTCTATAGCTTAGTATCAACATCAACTACAAGATTATCAAGTTTCACAACCATTGGATGAAGCTAAGATGGATTTGGGCAATTTTGCGAAAACTTGCCTCTCATGAGCAAAGTCCTAAACATGATCAAAACATATCAAAATGGCAAAGCCACACAAACTTCATGCTAGGAGAGCCATTCTAATCATACGACCATCACAAACACCCACAAGCACCTCATGTCATGTCAAAGCCACCGAGCCATGTGCCTACTTCTATGTATGAGACTTCTCATTGGTAGGCATCATGCAACGGTTTAGCACCCAAAGCAAATTAAATTCAGCACATATGACATGGGAGCACGTTTTCCAAGTATTTTACATTTCATTTTCAGATTCATATATGGTACATGAAATGTCTTTGCGACAAAAAGGAACTTATGCCCCTCCACAAGATGAAGCAAGAGGGCTAAACATTAATGATGGCAAATGAGCCTTTGGCCCCATATGATCAATAAACTAGCTATCCAACCACAAATTAAGCATAACCAAGCCACTAAAACATGTCAAGATGATATAAAGGCATTTACACATGAGAGAGCATACATGTGACAATTTTCAAAACATAGCCAGCAACCATGGATTATTCATCAAGATCATCAAGAGCTAAGCCAAACTAACCATAGCATGCCAAACAAGCTCATAAAGACATAAATAGCATTCCATGTTGAACAATGTATATAGGAGAAGCTTTTCCTATCCAATGCATATGATACAAAATGCATGCAATCTAAGATGCAAGGATGCCTATACATCATGTTACATATGCCATGCCAAATGCAAGAAATGCACAAAGGAAAGCTATACATATGCTATAAAGGAGCTCCCACACATCCAACTCATGAAATCAAACACACACCAAGTTCCCCCGCAAACGAGTGAAAGTTGCTTGATCTAGGGGTTTGGTGAAAATATCGACTAGTTGGTCATGTGTGGGTACATGGATCAAAGCTATCTTTCCTTTCTCTACGTTGTCTCTCAGAAAATGATACCTCACTTCTATGTGCTTGGTTTTGGAATGGAGCACTGGATTCTTCACAACGCTTATGGCACAGGTGCTATCACATTGAAGTGAGACATGGGTATACCCCTCACCAAAGTCACTCATGGTGTATGAAATCCAAAGGAGCTGAGAGCAACAACTAGTAGCGGCAACGTACTCGGCCTCGGTAGTGGATTGTGCAACACTCGACTGTTTGCGGGAAGACCAAGACACCAAAGAGGAACCCAAAAACTGGCAAGTCCCAGAAGTGGACTTCCTATCCAACCGACACCCGGCAAAATCCGCGTCTGAAAAATCATGAAGCGCCAAAGAAGATGACGCGGAGTACCAAAAGCCGAAGTCGGGAGTGTGACGCAAGTACCTGAAAATTCGCTTCACCGTTTGCTGATGCGAAGTCCTCGGAGACGCTTGAAAACGAGCACACAGACACACCGAGAACTGGATGTCTGGCCTCGTCGCTGTCAAGTAGAGGAGTGACCCGATCATGCTCCGATACTCCTTCTGGTCCACGTGTTCACCTTCCTCGTCCGCATCAAGAGCTATAGTCGTACTCATCGGCGTCATCATAGCCTTGGAATCCTCCATCTTGAACTGCCACACAATGTCCTTGGTGTACTTAGCTAAGTGAACAAATGCTCCTTCCTTTGATTACTTGATTTGTAGCCCGAGGAAGAACTGCAACTTGCCCATCATGCTCATCTCCAATTCCCTACTCATATCCTCTGCAAACCTTGCAACAAGAGAGTTAGACGAGCCACCAAAGACAATATCATCCACGTACACCTGCACAATCAGGATATCTTTGCCCTGCCTCAGTAGAAACAAGTTTTGATCCACCTTCCCCATCTCAAAACCTCTCTCAAACAAGAACCCACTCAACCTGCCATACCAAGCTCTAGGCGCCTGCTTCAACCCATACAGCGCCTTCCTCAACTTGTACACCCGGTGGGGGTACTTCTCACTCTCAAACCCCGGAGGTTGCCTCACATACACTTCTTCCTCCAACACACCATTCAAAAATCACTCTTCACATCCATTAGGTGCAACTTGAACCCTTTAGCCACGGAAAAGGCTAGAAGGATCCTAATCGCCTCCAAACGGGCTACGGGAGCAAAGGTCTCCTCGTAGTCGATCCCCTCCTTCTGACTGAACCCCTGAGCAACAAGCCTCGACTTGTTTCTCACAACCTCACCTTTCTCTCCCTCTTTGTTCTTCCACACCCACTTTGTACCAATCGGCTTACACCCTGGGGGAGGGTCAACCAACTCCCAAACCTGATTCCTCTCAAAGTTCTCCAATTCCTCATCCATCGAATTAACCCAATTGTGACCAGATAGTGCGTGTCCAATGTCTTTGGGCTCAAAAGTAGCAACAAATGCAGCATGAGCGAAATGAGAATTGTTCCGAACCCTCGACCGTGTAGTGCATTCATTCATGTCGCCGATGATCCTCGAAGCTGGGTGATCCACTTGTACTCGCCGGGGAGGTTCTCGCCTCGATGCTACCTCCCCCTCAACAACAGCTTCTCCTCGTTCTTGATTTGTCGTCGTAGGTGTAGGAGAGGGTCCGTCCACCACCGTAGTCGAAGTAGTGGGTACATGTTCAGCTGGGGGCACCACACCGCCATCTTCATCGTCTCCATGTTCATGCTCCTCCTCCTGAAAGATCTCCTCACCAAGCTCATCATCACCTGCACACTCAAAGACAAGCTGACTACGTGGCTGTGTCTCGTCGAAGGTTACCTCGCAAGTCTCCACGATTTGGTTAGTTTCAAGATTGAGCACACGATATGCTCTAGAATGAGATGCATAACCAAATAAAATACCATCGATAGACCTAGCCTCAAACTTATCCAACTTCTTGCCTTTCTTCAGAATGAAACACTTGCAACCAAAGACATGGAAGTGACTCACCTTGGGTGTGCGACCATGCATCAACTCATAGCATGTTTTCTTCTTGTGCACTCTGAGGTAGATCCTGTTTGACACATAGCACGCGGTATTCACCGCCTTAGCCCAATACCTTCTCGGAGTCCTATGCTCATCAAGCATCATCTGAGCCATCTCGCACAAGGTCCTGTTCTTCCTTTCCACAACACCATTCTGGGGAGGCGTATACGGACTCGAAAACTGGTGCTCAAGACCCAAGTCGTGGCAAAAGGTTTCAAAACGAGAGTTTCTGAATTCCGAGCCATTATCACCGCGGATTGCTCATATGGCATCTCCGTGCCTCTCGTTCCTCAACCTCAAGACTAGATCTCGAACAAAACCAAATGTCTCCCCCTTATCCTCGAGAAAGAACACCCACGCATACCGAGAATAGTCGTCCACCACAACAAGGACATACCACTTCCCACCCGCAGATCGCACACGAGCTGGGCCAACAAGGTCCATATGGAGCAGTTCGCATGGACGCTCAGTCATCACATCAGTGAGAGGCGGGTGAGAAGAGGCTACCATCTTGGCATGCCTACACGGCGCACAAACCAACTCTTTCTCTAGCCTCAACCGTGGCAATCCTCGGACCAAATTGAGTTTACTCAAGCGAGACAAAAGTTCAAAGCTCAAGTGACCCAACTTCCTATGCCACTTCCACAACTCACTCGAAGAACCAGCCAAGAAACAACGCTCCACACCCGAAGACTGAGAAAAATCAGCACGAAACACCTGACCCTCAGGAACGACCATATAGACAAGGTCCCCACCAGAGTCCAAAATCCGAGAACCACCTGGCCGAAACAACACCTCAAAGCCCTCATCCAACAGCTGGGACACAGAAAGCAAATTGTACCCCAATGATTGAACAAGAGCAACACGCCTGAGAGTGATCTTGTCACTCACCTTAATCTCACCTTCTGAAAGCACACGCCCACGCCCATTGTCCCCAAAAGTGATGTACCTCCTTTTCACCACCGAGACGAGACTTGACAACCACCCCATGTCTCCGGTCATATGCCTCGAGCAACCGGAGTCAATCAACCAAATGTTCTTCAAGTCTCCCACCTGAAATTCAAAAACGAGCACGTGAGCGAACAAACAACTCAGCACTGGGTTAGTACCAAAAGAGTAAAACCAGTGCCGAGCCATTTGCTCGAAAGTGGGGTTAGCACCAACCAAACCATCTCTCCTACCAAAGCTACCTCCACGAACGCCACCACGGTAACCACCATGAGGTAACCAAACATCTCTACCTTGAGGAGGACCAAAACCACGAAAGAAAACCCGTGGACTGTCCCTTCTCTCCTTCTCAAAACTACGGATCCTCCCATCCCCGTATTGAGCGCGAGAAGGAGAATGCCTAGCAAACTGACCTCCTGCAAACTTTCCAGACCAACCATCAGAACCACGACCTCCAGAAGCAACCCTCGCACTTGTACGAGCACGAAACCCAAACTGCTGCCTGTCCATGCCTGCACCGGTCTGACCGGTGCCCCACACCAGTCTGACCGGTGTAGCCTGGGCAGCAGCACCTCCAATAGCCTTCCGCTCTCCCCAAGCCCGAACTGTCCCCACACTCGCCTTGGCCCTGGGCATCTGCACACGAGGCTCAAGTACACCATCGGAAGGGTGGTACTTGTCCTTGTTAGCCCAGTCCTTCGCCATTCTCTCCTCTCGCTTCCTCTTGACGCAAAACCCATCCTTATGGCCATCTCTCCCATAATAGCCACAATGGAACCTCACAAGCTTAGGTTTAGGCTTGGGCTGTGGCTGCTCACTTGGTTTCTCTCCACTCAACTTCTCCACCGGTTTCTCCTCACCAGCCTTCTCACTTTCCATCCCAAAGAACACTTTCCCCGAAGTGCTCACAAACTTGATAGGCTTTTGGAGATCATTTGTGGGTGTAGGAAACACGGGTGGAGCTGGGGTTGTGTCTAGTCAGTTCCTAAGATGGTTAGGTTTTGGAGGGAAATCATTTTTGTGGTGGGTTTTTGGTGGCTCCGGGATATTTTCTCCACTTCCCTCACCAACCTTGTTTGCCCCAAGTCCCTCACCATCCTGCCTCTTAAATGCCTCGATCATCTCCTCAACTGAGGCTCATGACCAGACAACCAACCCATCAACTTTCTCAGCTCATCATTCCCATCCTACAAACGATCAACATAATGTGCAAGTTCCAAATTCTTCAAAGCATGCATTTCACAGGTAGAGCATGATGTAGGAATGGGTTCTTTCAACTTGGCCTCAAGAGAACTAGTGTAAGCATGCATCTCATCAATTTTAGCATGTAAAACAGGGAAAGAAGTGCAAGCACCTAGCAAAGCAGATCTAGATTTAAGCTCAGCCACTTCAACCCTAAGCATATCTAGTTCCTCACACTTGTAGGCATGCTTTTCCTTGAACAAAGCAAGATCAGCAAGGAAAATGGAACAATCAGCACAATCAACCTCATCCGAAACAACAGGGCTAGCCTTAAGGGAATCAATCTCAAGCTTGCTATCAAGCACCTGTGTTTCTAACTTAGCCACTCTAGTCCTAGCATCCTCGAGTGAAGCCCTAAGCTCTTTTCTAATTTTCTTGGCCTCTCTAAGCATGTCATCACGGTTATCAAGCAAAGAGCCAAGCCTCTCATTCTCCTGGCGCAAGAAGGGAAGTTCATCACGCACCTCGTCGTCGGAATCAGAGTCTGAGTCGCTCTGTGTGCTCTTCTTGCTGCCAGAGCACAGCGCCATGGTGCAGAAGCCATCTCTCGCGAAGAAACTCAGCCCATTCAGGTTCTTGGACGACTTCCTGCTCTTGCGACGATCACCTTCATCTTCACTGCTGCTCGAGCTCGAGGTGGAGTACGCGGAACTGGAGTCGACGTCGCTCGCTCCAACCATTGCTCGGGCCTTGCCTCGGCTCTCCTTCTTCCTTGATCGTCGCTCGTCCTTGTACTTGTTCTTGTGCTTGCTCTTGTGGTCACGCCTCGACCGGTACTTGCCATCCGTCCTCGACTTGAGCTTGTAGCCGTCCTTGTTCTCGACCTTCTCCGGGCAGTCGGCGACGAAGTGTCCTAGCTTGCCGCACTGGAAGCATGTCCTCGTGTTCCTCCTCATGTTCACCCGGTTCTCGAGCAGCCTCTCGAACTTCCTCGTCAACAGTGCCAGCTCGTCCTCTCCAAGCACATCGAACTCCTCATCTGGCATAGACATCAGAGAAGGCAAAGAGAACATCCTAGTGGATGGGTTAGTGTTAGCCTTTCCTTTCGAACCACCAACGAGGGCAAGACTATGGGAATCAGTCGGACCCTCGAGCTTGGCAGTCATGCCCCTATCCACCTTAGCCGACTTGAGCTTCGAGAACAGCTCGTTCACCGTCAGAGTGTCATACTTCTCTGACTCCACAATGGCCTCGAACATTCCGCCCCATATTGTACGATCCAAAGAGTGTAAGAGCTTGACGGCTCTATCATGATCATCGTACGGGAGCACGTCCACATTGGCCCTCATGTTGTTCACAACCACTGTGAACCTCTGAAACAAGGCATCGATGGACTCACCGGGGAGATGAGTGAAGTTCTCGTACTCTCTCCGGTAGGTTGCATACATCCGTGCCTGAACCTGAGCATTCCCAACATGAGCCTCCTTCAGCACCGTCCAAATTCTACAAGCCAAGTGCTCGGTGTGCACCCGATCGAACTCAGGCTGACACAAAGCACGAAACAAGTAGTCGACCGCCTTATTGTTGGCGTCGAACATGTCCCTCGATCCTTCGACCGGAAAAGTTCATCGGTGGACATAGCCTGTGTCCACCGTGACATCCCAAAGGATCTGACCCTTTCCTCTGAGAAACACAGCCATCCGTTTACTCCACATCTGGTAGTTTTTGCCATCGAAGTGTGGAGGACCCGAACCCCGTTCCTGGTACGCCATCCTTGGATCTTAGACTGGTTAGAGTAAACAAAGACCAGAACCGGCTCTGATACCACTTGAAGGACTGATACGGCGAACCAGAGAGGGGGGAGTGAATGGGAGACTATAAAAATTCTTCTCGAAGGAGATGGAAACTCCAACAAGATGATCACGACTTCCAACTCACGTCTCCGACTCACTACCCAAATGGGCTAAGCCCATGTAGCCACTGGAGTGCCACTGGACCTAGGAACCAACACACAACCTTCCGACCCGAGAACGCAGCGGAACACGAAACCTCGAGTCCACAGACCAACACCGGTCAGACTAGTGAGCACCACCGGTCAGACCGGTCCCTGCTGGTGAGAGTTGTGAACTTCCACTAAGTGGGTTCTCATCGGTCAGGCCGGTGTAACACACCGGTCAGACCGGTCCAAGCCTGAAAGCACCCAAATCACCAAACAGGCCTACCGACCTCCAAACTGACCCAAACTCGAAACAGCTGCAACACAGGACAACAACGAACACACCCAGACGTTCACCCGAGCAAAAACCCACCGAGTGTTGCACCGGTCAGACCGGTCAAGAGCACTGGTCCGACCGGTGTAGCCTGGGCGGCTCGGGATGAATAGCACCTGCGGGTCAACTCCCCCAAATCCAAACCTCGATCTCCCGAACCGCTCCACAGACTTGAACAAGACTTTGGGGATATTTGGAACAACTCATGAGGAGTCCATAGCCAAGTTAAATCCCACCAAAACTCGTCCAAAAAGGAGGAATCGAAGAAATCCCGGCAAGAACACCTCAAACCCTAGAACCCGGAAAACCCCAAAATCGAGCCCCTTTACTCACGGATTAGGGTGGGGAATCACAGCCCAAAGAACCACGAAGGGTTCCCACAAATTCCCCCCATCAAATCCCCAAGAGAAAGGTCTCGAAAACAACCCAAAGAAATC
Source organism: Cenchrus americanus (assembly GCA_947561735.1). Classification (NCBI taxonomy): domain Eukaryota; kingdom Viridiplantae; phylum Streptophyta; class Magnoliopsida; order Poales; family Poaceae; genus Cenchrus; species Cenchrus americanus. The sequence continues at coordinate 201,024,635 of OX387242.1, forward strand.
ACCAAGAGAGGGCTCCGAAAATCACCACCAAGAACAACCGGGAACAACACATCCAAACCTTGAGGAACCACGCCGAATCATCTATACATGCCACAAAGGTTCATACAAGGTCTAGCTTGCCGCCCGATCATCCAACCCTCTCAACAAGATCTCACCATGAAGCTCTCAAGCTAGTCCTATTGAAATCCTAAGAAAATAGAAAGGGAAAATAGGAAAGCAAATGAAATAGGGTTCCAAGGCTTGGCTACCATCCTCTCACCTCTTTGGTTATATGGAGGCAACCGAAAGTCTAAAATACCCTTCTCTAACAACTAGGGATACAAGCCCCTCAGGGGCGGTTTTGGAAGTCTTCAAGCTTTATCCATCGGACGGATGCCCCACGACCGCAACCTGCTTAGCCTCGACGCAAGCCTTGCAATCCCGACGCGTGTCCTCTGCTTCGAAGATTCCGAACTGCGTCGTCGCACACCGGTCAGACCAGTGCTGCTCACCGATCAGACCGGTACCCACCGGTCAGACCGGTCAGACCCACTAGTTAGACCGGTCTGGCACTGCTGCAGCACGGTCTTCGGTTCTTCAGTCTTGGCTTTGTGGATCAACCAAGGTACCCAGTCGTTTTTTGGTGAACCACCGGAAACCCCACGAACTCGGTGTAGCCTCTGCCAATCTCCACTCATGACTCGGCTCCCACGTAGTCCCGGCTCGCCCTTGGTTTTGGGGCTCAACTAAGAAACCGTCCACGATTCATCTTGCTTTTCATGCCACCATGCAGCCCGCACTTGACCCCACTAGCCACCGGGTCCCTCGAACGAAGCCTACTTGTCTTCTTCACACCTGGAGGCCTCACTAGCGACGACCTTTTGCGCTTGTTCTTCATCTGCACCAACACCAGTCAAGCCGCAACCTGCACCTGCAATACTTAGCAAAGAATCAGTCCACACTGTTAACACCAAAATTTGGTAAGGAGTCTGACTTGTGGGTCCGGTTCGATAAAGAGTCCGTCTAGTGGAAGGAAGGATCTTGTAACATCCTGGAATTTTCTCCGGGATGTTAGCAATGCGAAAATGTGGATTTCAAAATTTCGATTTGAAATTGAGTGCATAATTAAGATGTAAGGCTGTCTTCTTTGAACCTCCCCTGAATTCCTAGATTTATTTTGAGCAAAATCATAACATTTAGGAATTATAAAATGCTAGTGTGAGAACCTTGGATTTTATGGGATTTATTTTGCATCTTAATTGTGTGGGATTCAAATTTGAATTATAATTCAAATTCGAATCGTAGATTAAATAGGAGCTAAGGTTTAAGAAATTAGGAAAGGAGCCTCTGCACCTTGGGCCTCAACTCAATTTACTGAGTCCTCTAGACCACCCCGAAGCCCTCCTCTGGTTCGCCTACGCCGCAGCCCACCTATCCCTTACGGCCCAACACAGCCAGCCGGCCCGTCTAACACCCACCTCTCTTCTTCTCTCGCTGCCATGTGGGCCCAGCCGGTCAGACCTTATCTCTTTTCCCCTTCCCTGTCTTCCCTGTGACGCACCATGGGGGGGGGGCGAGGCAGGGGCGACGCAAGCGCCTCGGCCCCATGGCCGTCGCCCCTCCCTGCAGTGTTGGTGCCGCGAATGGACTCCACGCGCCCCTGAATCGCATCCCAGCCGCCCGCTCCTGCGTCCTCAATCCCTAGGCGCCGCCCTATAAAGCCGGCCGCCCCACCTTCCTCCCTGCACCGCGTCGCCGCCCCATGGGGGATTTCCCCAAATCCACCGCCACTGCACCAAAAACCGGAGGGGGAGGAGGAAGGGAGGAGCTGGAGTCGCTGGGGGGGTGCCGTTCGTGGAGGAGCCCAAGGCCGCCGCCCCGCTGGACTGCCTCGTCGCCGCCGCCCGCGGCGAGGCCGCCGGGACGGGGGAACGCCGTGCGTGGCCGCTGCGAAGATGGAGCAGTTCAAGCCAAGGTCGCCGACGCACCAAAGCCCGAAGTCGTCGCGCTAGACCCCTGCTCACTTGCTGCGCACCGCGACACCACCACCCCGCCGCCGCCTTTAAAGCAGGTGAGCTCGCCCCCCTCGCCTGATGGATGTTGTGGTGGTCTTCGAACCACTTGTGCACCGCCAGTGTCTAGCCTTGACTGAGTGCTTGTAGCCTTGTTTCCATCGCCGTTCGCGGGAGCTGTTGTCGTCGTGAGGCCGGGGCTGGAACCACCAAGAACGACGCCGCCCCTTTCTGTTTCCTCTTCACCGAGCTCTTCAACACCGCCTCGCCGGAACGCCAAGGAGCGGGGCTGCAGCACCGGGAAGATGTCGCCGAGAAAGCCATGGACCGCGCCGCCCTGTTTCCTCTGCTCCAGGCTGTTCCGCTGCTCGTCGAGCCCTTCACTGCTGCCTCGCCGTCGTGTCCAGGAACGCGAGGTGAGAAACCCCCGACCATGTTGTGGACCCGGCCTTCGAGCCGAGGCTGGACCGAGCCTTGTGAGCTCGCTGTTTGAGTGTTGCCCGCTGTCCCGCACCGCGCCGCCGCATAGACCCGCCGTCGCTTGAGAGCCGGCCATCGAGCCGAGCCGGTCGTTTGCAGGTGCCGCTGCCTACCGCAACGCGCGCGCTCCTCGCTTGGCATCGTGTTGATCTTGTCCTGACGAGCGCACGTCGAGTTCCGGCTCGCCGTCGGCACCCACACACTGAGCACACCACTGTCGAGCGAAGGCCCTGCCTTTCTTGGGCCAGGAGTCGTGTGAGCACAGACCTTTGTCGTGTGCACTTCCCCGCTCACCCTGTTTTTGTCCCTTGTTGTGCACATGTTGTCGGCGTTGTGCCATCGCCATGGCTGTGCCGCCGACCGTTTACCCGCACACACCAACACCGGGTCGAGGCACTGCCTTCCTGGCCGAACCTGTGCACGTGCACTCACGCACACGCGAGGTCGTTCGCCGGCGTATGTCCCCAACCAACGCCGCCGGGCCGTTCCTCGTCGTTTTCCATTTCTCTGTTCCCTTGCCTAGTGCACGCCATCATTTTCGTGTCGCTTCCATGGCCGTGCCGTCGGCGTTCGGCACGCACAAGAACACACGCAACCGAGGGGCCGAGCCCCCTGCTTCACCTATCTGTGACCGTGCTCGACGTTCCGCCGTGCCGTCGCCGCGAACCCCAATGCACCGGCGCACGTGTGTCCGTCGAGCCATCGACTCCAATTTCGAACCTTTTGGCCACCTTGACCCTGAGCCCTGCCTCGCCTAAATCTGCTCGTTGTGCTCTTGTCTCTGTGTCGTCGCCGTGCATGCGCCGTCGGTTTCGTGTCGCCCCAGTGGCCAGGCCGCCGACGTTTGCTCAAGTGCGAACGTATACACCCGAAGGGTCGAACCCCTCTGCTCTACCTAACCAACCGCGCACACACGTAACCGTGCGCACACTCACGCTCGGTTTCTGCACGTGATCGTTTGATTCTCGCCGGCACCGCACAAGAGTTTGCGTCGGTGAGCCCATCTCGCCCCATCTCGCCCCGCTCTGCCGCCGCCGCGAACCCCAACGCGTCGGCGCACGTTTGTTCCCCGAAGCCATCCGACGCGAGGTCGAACCATCTTTGGCCGCCTTGAACCTCATCACCTCCCGGCCTTAGCCTGGTCGCCGCTCTCCTTTCTTTGCGCCGTCACTGTGGTACGCCGCCGCAGTCGCGTTGTCGCCATGGTCATGCCGCCGCCGTTCCGGCCCACCGCCGTGGCCTGGACGCCGGTATGCGCAAGCGTTCGCCCTTGCCTTGTGCAACCACGCACACTCGTGCCCGTGCCTAGCCGCGCAACCCTGCGTGCGCTTGCCTGGAGAGGTAAAGGCCAAACCTTTGGCTCCCTTTCGCGCCAGACCTTGTCGGCACTCCGTCCCGCCACAGGACGCGGCTTTGCCGCCAATGGAGATCCTTCCTCCCCGGGAGTGCGAGCGCCAACTCGATCCCATTCTTGCACACTTGCTCAGACGCATGAGCGCGCCAACCCAGTCGTCGCCTTCCCCACCTCGAACGAAACCAAAGCATCCATATCGCGACCACCTCGTCGCTCTACTTCACCTCACTGCCGAGAACGTCCTTCCGCCTGGGCGCACGAGCGTCAGGCCAAGTCAGTGCATGTGTTCGTCCGCACGTACGCACGCAGGCGAACACCCCGGCGTGCCACCGCGGAGCTCGCCGCCGTGGCCAAGCCACCGACATGCCTGCGCGCTCAAGTGAGGACATGGACGCCGCCTTTGGCCGACCAATGCACACTCACGCACGCGAGGACCAATGCCTCGCCTTTCTGTGGCCAGCCCTCGTGTGAACTCAAACCCTCGCCGCCGACCCTTCATTGTTGCCAGGAAAGCCCCGTTCTTGACCGTGATCTTCTGTTCGCAAGACGGCGTCCCCGCCGCGTAGTGCGTTGTCTCTGTCAACCTTCGCTGCGCCGGACTGCTCTCTTTCGCCGCCGACGTTCTGCTCACGCACACCCGCACCCGCGGGAGTCGAGCCCTGCTCTTCCTGTCCAAGCGGTGCACGCGCATGTTCACGCGCACGCACGCCCTCGCAAGCGAGCTGCCACGCCGCCGCGGTCACCCCAGTCGCGACGCCGCGGAGTTCGAGCCACACCGAGCCGTTTACCCTCGCGCTGTCGTGCTCGTCCGGGAGCTTCATCTCACAGCCGCACGCTCGTGCAAGCGCTCGACCAAGCTATCGCCTTTGCTCTCCTGGCTCGAGTCCGGTGAACACGCTCACGCGTGTGAGCCGAACCTGACCGTCGCTCAGCCTGTCGTGACCGGAACCCCGTCGTCAAGAGCATCCAATCCGCCGAGGCGCGCGAGCGCCGGACCAACTCGCGTACGCGTTCGCTCTCAAGCACGCGAGCGCATACAACCTCATCGTTGCCGACCACCCGAATCTTGTCGCCGAAACCTTCTGCTTTGCACCGCACGCCAAGCTGCTCTCCGTCACCGTCGTGCCGAGTTTCCGACCAAGGCAAACCTTTTCTTTTCCTAGATGAATCCCTAGGTGTACCCGAGCCACGTCGAGTTGCGTGAGGTCGAGTCACCGACCAACCTCGCCGCCGACGAGCCCCTTTCCACCCGTCGCTCCTCTGGGACTTACCATCGAGCACCTGGCGCCCACGCCAGAGTCCCGTAGGGGATAGTTGCACACACGCGCCCACACACCTTTGTTACCGTAGTGGATCCTGCCGGATCTAGTGCGGTCGACCAACCACAAAAGCACCACACCTCTGCCGCTCAGCTGCGAGCCGCAGCAGATCCGACCGAGATCGTTTGTGGCAGCCACACCTTCGCCCATGTGGGCGACCACTTGTGCATGGGTCGGCTTATAGCTACCTATGTGGCAGCCATGTGAGCTCGAAGAGCTAGCTTGCGGCCACTCGTAGATAGCTTAGAGCCCTTTTGAGCCCGCCACGTAGTTAGCTTATATTTGAGTGTATTGTGTATGCGTATTTTAATTTCAGAAATCTATTTTATCTTTGGAAAATCCTAGAAAACTCATTTCAACTCCGAAAATTGTGAAACCTTTTCCAAAGCTTTTCTAAAAGTATAAACTCCGTGTTAGGCTAGTGTTCGCTCTCTTTTGGCTCTTAATTGTTGTTCATTTGGAGTTAATTGCAATAGGACCCGCCTTTATTGTGATTAGGCGTTAATAGGAGCAGTTGGAGCCGGGGAGCTGAGCTCGGAGATCGACTACACCTACGACTACGCCGCCGACGACTACTCGCACGCAGGTGTTCACGCCCGACTGATTCTGAAATACCTATTAGGCATTGCTATGTAGAATGCTAGCGCTTTACTTAAAATGCATGATGATGAACCTTGCACTGCCTACTTTTATTATCCTGTCCTTGATTGTCCTACTACTATATATGTGTATATAAGCGTGTATATGCGCTGAGCTTCACGATGCATGTGTTTGGGATGACAATAGCGGTTCTTGGCGTGAGTGGGGTAAAAACCGGCAGGAGAAGGCGTTTTGGGTACTTTGGCGGGGGTGAGCTCGATACAACCGATCTGGGATCGGGGATAGGGGTGCACTCCTCAGTGTATCCCTACTTTGACGGTTTTCGGAGCCTAGGTGTTGGGGTTTTACTTGCGGATGGAGGACATGAGCTTGCCCCGACCGAAAGCGAGTGGATCAACCTTGTCGATAGGACTTTCGTACACACCACCTCGCCGAGAGTGGGGATAGGGCCGAGTTGAGCTCGGCAAGTGCGGAACCATACCTGCTTAGGAAGGATAGAGGGTATCTGTGGGGGAGCGGTGGAGGTGAGACCACCCTCTCAGAGCGTCTCCCGTGTGGCCACACGGGAGCATTTCACAGTTCCGGTGCAATTCCCTTTGCGAGGGGGATCGCTTTGAGGGCCGGATGCAGGATGGGACCGAAACTACCGAGAGTTCGCACGGTAGGATGGGCTCGGTTGGCTGATCACCGTCGGGTACCATCCCGAGTTGGGTACAGGTGTACACGCTCTCGCGAGTTTTGATCTATACGTATAGCCGCGTCCTCGGTCATGGACAAACCTTGAAGACATGCTTGTTCCTCATGTTTTGGGATTTCTACCTCCCCCTGTAGTTGAGAGTGTGGTGAGCCGTGGTTGCAGTCGGCTAGAGGAGAGTGGCTCCCTCTACCTTGTCGATCCGATTGTAATCATTGAGGTGCGAGGAGAGGAAGTTCTCGCATCGACCCTAGCTGGAGATAGGTTGTGGAGATGGGGCCCTGGGGTACCAGGTGGCTCCGAACTGTGTCTGAGAGATTGGTTTGGGACCTATATGGAGATGATTTCTGTTTATGCTTTGCTGCTGCTGCATAGGAAACCTGAGCTTCCACCTTGCCTCTTTTCTTGCCCTTTAGAAGATAAGCCACTTAAAGCTGCATACAGTCGGTGACGTGAACCTATCCCACTCCTTGGGGATAGACCTTGAGTGTGCAGGTTACGAGTTCGACTTCGACAACAACACTGACGGATGGTACGACTGAGGGATGCGTCGCTTCGCTCAAGGATGCCTGTGGGCGTGAAGAACAGAAGATGGAGACCCTTCCGAGATGCTAGCTACCGCCGCGTAGAATTTTACTCGGATTCAGCCTTAAGGCTTGTAATGTTGTACTCCATTTTGGACATGTAATAAATTAATTACTAATATTTATGTGATGCGATGTACGGTTGTGATTTACCTACTGTGATGAGATCTGTACGCGATAGCTACTGATCCCGAGACTATCGCAAAGGTACAGGGACTCGGATTTTCTATGAAAATTCGGGGTTTTACAGATCTTTTCAGAGATGTTCGGCAAAGAGATCTGCGGTCAGCTATCTGCTCCAGTTCGGCAAAGGAACAGTAGAGCTGATTTTGCGGGATTGAATGCTGACGTGGCTCAATCAGGGAGAACGAATGGATGGATAGGCGATCGAGCTTAGAGATAAGTTAGGTAACGAATCCATTCGAAGTTGTACCTGACAGGGTATAAATATGACCCCTAGATGTATGTAACAAGACACAATCATTCTTCAATACACACCGGCCTTACGCCAAACCCTGGAGTCCTTTTGTTGTGTCGTCGAGTTCTTCGAGAGGGCCAATCGATCCGTCGACCTCCGTGAGTACCGGCAACCTTGTATCATGTCTAGTATCATGCGGTGGATTTAGATCTGATGCAAGTAGTCTTGTTACCATGCTTCGTATCATGCGGTAGATTCAAGCTTGGTTCAAGAGGGTTTCTTGTTAGGTCATGAGCCATGCGGTAGGCTAAGATCTACCTTGGAGCTAGTTATCGGCTCTATTGATTATGGCAAGATCCAATAGATTCATTAAGTTACCCTGTGTTACTTCGAGTTTTTACTTTATGTTTAGATTCATGTAACACTTTTGCCCAATCTAGATGGGTTTGGATAGGCTCACTTCTTTTGTGATCCTTGCATGGGTAGATTTCATGTTTTAACACGTGGATCTTGTGCTTTCCGATAGCCGAAACCGAATTGATCTAGGTTGTTACGTGTTGTGGGTTCAAGCTTGCCATTGTTGGTATAAATCTTGAAAGAACCGAGTATCATGCGGTAGATGTAGGTTTTTGGGTTGCTTTAGAGCTAGTCATCCGGTGGATTAGATTTTGAATCAACCTGATAGATTTATCCGCTTGATAATGTTCGTTCCTTCTTCATGGACCCCGAATCGGCTGTTCAGCCGTATTCGGTTATGTTTCTCCACGAGTAAAACACGTGCGCAATTCATGCTTTAAATAATGCGTGCTTTTAGCTTTCCATATTTAGATTGTATCATGCGGTGGATAGATCTATTTGTGGAAAGTGGTACGATTTCATGCAAGTTGTATCATGCGGTGGATAGATTTGTTTTTGGCATCGTACCCGACCGATCTCTAAGTACCTAGACATGCGGTAGACTAGTGCTTTGGATCTATGCATGCTTGTTTATTACATGCTTACGTTCGCGCTTTACTTTATTCATTTATTTAACATTGTTATTATGGGATCGGTCATATATCGTGTTTATGCATTGTTGACCAAACAAAGACCAATTGCCATCATGCTTACGTCATCCATTTGGCAGTATTGTTTTTTCCTCTCATAAGTTCCCGAGTGGTTTCAATTCTTTGGCAAATAGCTTTTACATAGCTATGTGTCATCTCGTATGGCTTCTTAGCCGTAAATATGGAACTGTCTGGTACCACCCGGCAAGTTCCAAGCTTTGGTATTTAACTGCTTTATCTTTTGTTAATTTTCAGGAAAAATTGACTGGCACGTCATCGTTACTCTTTGCGCGTGCGAAGCCAGCTTGTTTGGCTTGCTGTGTGTTTGGCGCTAGGTGCACTTTTCGCGCCAACACACTTTTTGGCACGCCTGGTGGGACCAACAGCCGAATAGATCAAGATGCCCGAGATTGCAGACATCATGGACGTCAACCTTGAAGACCTATCTCCAGAGCAGCGGCAGCAACTCCAGGACGCCATGGATCAGTTTCAGCAGAAATGTCTGTTGTCTTTCAAGAAGAATAGAAGTGGCGTCCCGTACCTGAAGAACGAGATGCCCAGGGTGTTGCTGCCAGGGGAAAGCGATGCCACGGTTCAGCAGGAGAAAGAGGAGTGCATGCGGGTGTTCCAAGAATCTGCAGGTTACATGTTGAGCAAGCACAACAAGGCTTTCCTCGGTGCGCTCCAGCAGATGATGGTGGCCGTCTTCGGCCCTGGCATGGAACAAGCGTTCAGCAAAGCGCCCGTCCAGGGGGGCACTGTGGAACTGGGCGAATCAAGCTCTCAGCCGCCACTTCGGTGCCCGCCAGTGCAGCCTCCTCCCCAAAGCGCTGGAAGTCAAGCTTTCCCGGCCCTCCTCCACAAAGCCGCCGAGAAACAACCCTGGTTCGGCCCTCCACCGTAGGCCTCGGGACGACCAATCCGGCCCACCACCGCAGGCGGCACGGGTCAACCCCGTGCAACATCCGAATCCGTACAAGCCCACATACGGAGACTTAGCATTCGGCTCGCCCGGCGCCCCGCTCACTTCCGGTCAGAGGATCGCTCCGGCGAGCAATTGGTTGCAGAGAAACCTGTACGGCGGAGGCTACCACGAGGTGGGAAACTACGGGGCATTTGACGCCTTCCCACATCCAGGATACGCGCCAGCTGCAGGCGCGCAAGAGGACGACGCCCTGGCGCGAAAAATGGCCGAATTGATGCAAAATCAGTTCGGCCTCAAGCCAAAAATGCAAGGACCCGCCTATAAGCCACAGTTCCCAGAATGGTACTACAATGTGCTCTTGCCGCCAAGGGTGAAGCCGCCAACGGAGTTCACGAAGTTTTCAGGACAAGACGACACGAGCACGGTCGAGCACATCGCTCGTTACCTCATGCAGCTCGGAGAGTGCTCAGCTGAGGAGACATTCAGGGTCTGCTACTTCCCCGCATCACTGACAGGTCCAGCGTTCCAATCGTTCTCGTCCCTACCCCCTGAATCAGTTTCCAGATGGAAGGACCTAGAGCGGAAATTTCACGCTCACTATTTCAGCGGCAGCTCAGAGAAGAAGCTGATTGACCTTGCTACCATGAAGCAGAGGCATAGCGAGACGCCGCTGGAATTTCTCAGGAGATTCAGGGAGGTCAAAGGCATGTGCTTCTCGCTTAACTTGCCAGATGACCAGTTGGCTTACATGGCCGTCGCCGGGATGCTACCGGCCGTACGCGAGAAGTTGTTCGGGGTGGAGTTCGAGAACCTGGGCCAGCTATCACAGAAGCTATCACTGATGAGCAACCAGGCGTACGGCTTCAAGAAGGACGCCAAGTTCGGCAAGCAGCATGATGTTGCTGACATCTACAACCAGTTCTTAGACAAGGCTGACCTGACCGAAGACTCCGATGACGAACTGGATGTAGCCGCGGCAGAGATCATGTGGGGTAAGGAGCCTTTGACGATGAATCAGCGCTGGGTCAAGCAGACCAAGGGCACCTACGATTTTGATATCACAAAAGCTGACAAATTGTTTGAGCTCCTAGTAAAGGAAGGCCGAATCAAGCTACCCGAGGGGCATTCCATGCTTCGGCCTGATGGAGTTAAAGGAAAACGCTACTGTGGCTTCCACGACAGGGATTCGCACTCCATCAATGATTGCAGGGTCTTCAGGATGAAGATCCAGAAAGCCATCCAGGAGGGTCACCTCAAGTTTGACAACAAAATGAAGCTGGATGGCCACCCCTTCCCTCAGAACATGGTGGGCTTTTCTGTCAACGCGATAACGGCCGAGGAGAAGGGGAAAGTCAAGGTCTTGACCTCAGCCAGGGCTAGACAAGATGGGGCGGTGGACCCAGAACGCCAAGTGACTCTGGAACAGGTGCACGGTGAGGCTCCCCGCGTTCTCCGCAGTCACATAGAGATCGGGGAGTCATCCAGAGCTAAGCCCAAGGTGACCACGCGTATCCTCCTGAACAAGTGGCAGCGCCAGATGGAGAAAGAGCGCTACCAGAAGCGCAGAGCTGAGGAAGAAAGGCACGTAGCCGAGGAAGAGGCGCGCGAAGGGACCGGAGCACACACGCGCGAGCGGAGCGCGCGCACCGGGGATGTGCCTTCTTCGGCATTGCCGGAATGAGGGTTTGAAGCCGCCCACGTTGAAGAACTCGTCCCGAATGCAAGGATGTATTTTGAGTACAGGCAGGAGACAGCCAATCGCCGATCCGTCCACGAGAGAATTGGAAGGATCCAACCTAATGGGGATCGGCGCCAAAAAATTGAAGTCATTGATCGTCCTAGGAAGCGGCAAGCTGATCTCAGGTGGGCTGATCAAGAGGAGGATGAAGATGACTACGTCTGGCAGAAGGGGCAATGGTGCCCGCCCGGCCTAAGGAGGAGCCAGAAAAGACGGGTCCAGCGCTTGAGGAACCGCGAGTTGAGGCAGGCTGGAATCCAGACGAGGCAGGTGTGGCGCCCCAAAGATCAACCTGAAGGATCGAAGCGTTCGGCTCCAACATGCATGGTATACTTTCTGCCGAACGAATTCATGGCTCCTGCTAACCAGGTTGTGCAGGAGGAAGCGGCCCTAGATGATGAGCAGGCCGAGGGGATGCGCGGCACACCAGTGCCGGCCAGCGAGGCAATCTTCGACAAGCCGGCCAAGAATCGACATATGAGGCCGCTGTACTTGAGAGGATACGTCAATGGCAAGCCATTGACAAAGATGTTTGTCGATGGTGGAGCGGAAGTCAACGTAATGCCGTACACCACCTTCAGGAAGCTTGGCATGGGCCCGAGCGATTTGATGCCTACGAGTATAATCCTCAATGACTTCGCTGGGAACCCTTTAGATACCAAGGGGTGTGCTCACGTGGATTTGATGATCGGATCCAAGACGCTGCTCACTACCTTCTTTGTCATCGAAGGCAAGGGGGGCTACAGCCTGCTGCTTGGGCGGGACTGGATTCATGCTAACTGTTGTGTCCCGTCCACCATGCATCAACAGCTTATCCAGTGGGTGGACGATGAGATTGAGGTCGTCCAGGCAGATGACTCCGTGAGCGTGGCAAACATGGAACTAGCTTTCTGGGAGTACCAGGGTATTGATTGCTTCTCAGGCAAAGACTGGGGGGAAGGTCCTGTTGAACCTGTCAGCAGTGATCAACAGCCGATTCAAGCAGTCGGCTCTTATAGCAATTTTTAATGGAGAACCCCGTAGACAGCACTGATGGCAAGCTAGGGCGGGGATTCATGTCGGCTGATAAATTAGAAGAGGTTGACATTGGAAACGGTGATAAGCCAAGGCCGACATTCATCAGCGCAGGCTTGCAGCCGGACTTCAGGGGAGAATTAATTAAGCTTCTCAAGGAATACAAAGATTGCTTCGCCTGGGATTATTCGGAGATGCCTGGATTGGATCGTTCTATCGTCGAGCATCGGTTGCCAATCAAATCTGGTTTCAAACCATACAAGCAACCACCCCGGAAGATCTACAAGGATGAAGTATTGGCCGATGTGAAGAAGGAAATTGAAAGATTACTTGATGCAAACTTCGTTCGGACATGCAGATATGCGGAGTGGATTTCTAACATCGTCCCTGTGTACAAGAAGAATGGAAAAATGAGGGTCTGCATAGATTTCAGGGACCTGAACAGAGCTACTCTGATGGATGGTTACCCAATGCCTATTGCCGATTTGTTGATTGACTCCGCAGCTGGACACAAAGTCATCAGTTTCATGGATGGTAATGCGGGTTACAACGAAATCTTCATGGCAATAGAAGATATATCAAAGACGGCCTTTAGATGTCCTGGTCATATAGGCCTGTTTGAATGGATAGTCATGACATTTGGGTTAAAGAATGCTGGTGCAACTTATCAACGGGCCATGAATTATATTTTTCACGAGTTGATCGGCAAAGTTGTGGAAATCTACATTGATGACGTGGTAATCAAGTCCCTGAGTCATGACACGCATTTAGAAGATGTGAAGAGAACCTTGGAGTGCACTCGGAAGCATGGTTTGAAGATGAATCCAAACAAATGTGCTTTTGGGGTATCAGCTGGAGAATTCTTGGGGTTTTTGGTCCACGAAGGGGGAATTGAAGTTGGCAAAAAGAGCATGAAGGCCATTGATGAAGTTGTTCCTCCAACTAACCTCAAGGAGTTGCAGTCACTGCTCGGCAAGATCAATTTCGTAAGAAGATTCATATCGAATTTGTCACAGAAGGTCTTGCCATTCTCTCCATTGCTGAAGCTGAAGAAAGATCAGAAGTTCACATGGGGCGACGAACAACAAAAGGCTTTTGATGAGATCAAGCAGTACATGAAGGAGCCACCAGTGTTGGTTCCTCCTCAACTAGATAAGCCTTTCAAGTTGTACGTGGCGGCCGATACCCAAACCATTGGATCGGCCCTTATTCAAGAATTTGAAGGAAAGGAGCGGGTAGTAGCATATCTTAGCCGAAAACTACTTGATCCGGAAACCAGGTATTCGGCTGTAGAGAAACTGTGTCTTTGCGTGTACTACTCGTGTACAAAGTTTCGGCACTACCTGTTGAATGCCGAGTGCACTGTGTATTCCAAGTTTGATGTGATAAAACATATGTTATCTATGCCAATTTTGAACGGCAGGATTGGCAAGTGGATTTTAGCTTTATCAGAGTTCGAGTTGAAGTTCGAATCGGCAAAAGCCATCAAGGGACAGATCATTGCCGATTTTATAACTGAACATCGTGATCCGTCAATTGATCTGCTTGAGATTACCCCTTGGGCTTTATTTTTTGATGGATCATCGTGTGGTAAAGGTGGGGGAGTAGGGATCCTACTGATTTCGCCTAGAGGTGAGATGTTTGAATTTGCCATCCCTATACGTACCCCACCGTCACAAATAATCAAGCTGAATACGAGGCATTACTTCGAGGGCTTCAATACTTGAGAGAAGCGGGGGCCGTTTCAGTTGAAATTTATGGAGATTCAGAGCTGGTAATCAAGCAATTGAACGGCCAATATGAATGCAAAAGTGAAGCGCTGAGGAGTTACTACGAAGAATGCAGGGAAATCTTGAAGAGCTTCCCATTGGTAACTCTACAGCACATTCCTAGAGAACATAACGAAGAAGCAAACAGGCTGGCTCAGAGCGCCTCTGGTTACAAAGAGAGTCAAGAAGCGTTTGCTGCAGAGGTGTGTGCACTAGGGGCGGATCTTGCAGAAGATGATTGGAGGAAAGAGATCATTGATTACTTGAAGGATCCATCCCGTAAAGTCTCTAGGAAGCTTAGGTACAAAGCCATAAAGTTCGTTCTCCTGGACGATAATTTATTCTATAAATCATTAGATGGGGTATTATTACGCTGCCTGGGTCCAGAAGAAGCCAAGAACATGATGAGCGAAGTGCACGATGGGATATGCGGAGCACACCAATCGGCCTACCGTATGAAGTGGGTTATTAGACAAGCTGGATGCTTTTGGCCGACGATATTAGAGGACTGTTTTGAGTATTACAAGGGATGTCAGGATTGCCAAAGGTTTGGGAATATTCAAAGGGTCCCCGCATCGCATTGAATCCCATCATCAAGCCGTGGCCATTCGGGGGTTGGGGTATAGACTTGATTGGCCAAATTAATCCACCATCTAGCAAGGGGCATAAGTTCGTGCTTTTGGCTACGGATTATTTCACTAAATGGGTTGAGGCGATCCCACCGAAGAAGGTGACGTCGTAAAACATGATTGAATTCGTCAAGTAGCACATCATCTATCGATTTGGAATCCCTCGTACAATTACCACGGATCAAGGGGCACAATTCGTGTCACTGGAGTTCACAGAGTTTGCCGAAAGCATGGGGATCAAATTGTTTAACTCTTCTCCTTATTATGCCCAAGCTAATGGTCAAGCGGAGGCTTCTAACAAAATCATGATCAAGCTAATACAAAAGAAGATCGATCAGAAGCCAAGAAGGTGGCATTCGGTTCTCAGTGAAGCACTGTGGGCTTACCGAATGGCCCCCCATGGAGCTACAAAGATCTCTCCTTACGAGTTGGTTTACGGGCACCACGCGATTTTGCCTTGGGAGATGCAATCAGATTCAAGGAGAGTGGTGCTGCAAAGGGACTTGAGCTCCAAGGATTACAGTGGCCTAATGATGGACGAGCTGGAGGATTTACATATGATCTGTCTCAGGGCCCTGGAAAAAATCGAGAAAAAACAAGCTGCGGGTTGCCAAGTACTACAACAAGAAGGTAAAAGTAAGACAATTTGCAGAAGGCGATCTAGTTTGGAAAGCGCTATTGCCGATTGGAACTAAATACAGTGAATTCGGCAAATGGTCCCCTAACTGGGAAGGACCTTTCCATGTGGTCAGATGCGTCCCTGGTAATGCATACATATTGAAAACTTTGCTAGGAGAAGAATTTTCCGCTGCAATAAATGGAAGATATCTGAAGAAATATTATCCTAGCATTGAGATCGATCGATGATTACACACATCGACACAGAGAGATAGCCGGCGCTCAAGAATGAGGCCGCCTTCAGAACAGAAATCCATCAACAGAAGAAATGGCCAATGCCTAGATACATTGCCCTTAGCACAAACATTACAACTGCTTCTCGCAGTTTACATTTAACAACCCCCCGGTGGTCGCATTCTCAAGGAGGAGGGAAGCAGAAGGCGTGGAGGAAGAAGCGAAAGTATGATTCAGTCTTTTCTTTACTTCTTCGGCTGCCCCCTCTTCAGTTGTTCCAGGACCACTGTGACGGCAACTTGGAACGCATGGGGGTGACCATGGTTGGCGGCCTCCACCAAGCTCTCCCAGGCCGTTTTCAGGTTGTTGTACCTGTCAGAGACATCTGAAGCGGAGGGATCGATGTTAGGGGCAAGAAATCCAAATGCAGGCATGAGGTCAAGAAGAAGTCAGAAGCGTTTACCCCCTACTAGTGCCTCCAGAGCCATGCGACGCTCACGCTCGGCTTGGCAACGAGCGGTGACGTCCCTGAGGCCGTGCTCCAGATGCCGAACGCGGCGGCGCAGTTGATGGTTGGCCCTCTGTTCAGGCGTGGCATCCTCTGCTTCGAGGGAGGAATCGGAGGAGATGTACTCAGGCACATCTTCGGTCCCGATGATTTCTTCAGGGAGCAAATCAAGGCTGGAAGAGGAAAAAAGAAGAAAACATGAAGCACGGGATCATATGGAGAACGAGGAACAAATCAAGAAAGAACTCACCTTCGAATCGTACGCTTCTTCGATGAGCTGCCCTCCTGGGGTTGCTTGCCCTTGTCCATGGCTTTGGGGTTTTTTCCTCTAAAGACAGGGGAAGAGATGAGAAATGATGGATGAGTGCACGAGTGGATTTGCAGGGCATCCCGGCAGGCTATTTTATTGACTGAAGGGGTGCATTGGGAGTGATGACCGGCCAGTACGCACTGTTGGAATACCAAACGGCAGGGTTTTCTCCCAGGTGCGAAGGGTTTTGCTTGAACAGTGTTTATGGATTGCCGAATCGGGATCTTCTGTGGATTTTGCGCCAAGGGGCAGTTGTTCTCGCGCGTTCGGCTCAAGATAGTTCCCGGATGCATTCAAAGAAAACAAGATTCACGGATGCAAAATGTAAAGGGAGTCATCACAAAACAAGCACAGGATTCAAAAGTTCTTCATTTATTGCCGATATTTACACATCCCTAATACAATCTAGTCGAAGAGCCTGTTCAACACAGATTGGGGATGAGTAATTTCGGCAATGGCGTCGCCGTGGCCATCGAGGCGCTCCAAGATGAGCTCGATCTCGTCGATGTCCTCCGGTGCGCCACCCCGGAAGCCGCGCGGCCTGGTGGAGTAGTCGACGTCCGTATGCGTCGCCATGGTAGCCAGGCCCAAGGTGGTGCCCAGACGAACGCCATGGGTGGCCACCTCGTCGACGCGGTGCTCCACCGCGGCAAGGAGCTCCGCCGGCGTGTCGCCGCGGGCATTCACCTTATCGGCCAGTTGCTCCACCAGTGCCTTCAGCTGGTTGAGCTCGACGTCGTGGGCTGCAAGAAAAAGGGAATTAGCATCAAAGACGGGTTGGATCAAAGATTCAGTTACAGAGCTGTACCGTCAATGGCTTCCAGCAGCTGTTTGCGCCGGTCCTCCCACTCAAGCTCGGCTATGCCCGCTTTCTTGGAGACATCCTCCAGCTCGCGTCGGGCCGTCTCCAGCTCCTCCCTGAAGCGGAGAGCGTCCTCTTCCCCGTAGGACACGGGGGAGTGACCGTCGGACTCCGAGGAGTCGTCTGGGAGAGGTTGATTGGCCGGCGCAGGAGACGGATTCCACTGAATCAACCTGAAAAGGAGATGATCGTCAGAACAAGAAAAGATAGAAGCTGAAGCAAAGAAGAAGAATCGACGATCATTGCCTCTGGCGCGTGTTGGCGCTGCTCCCCTCTGCCTCGTCGGAGGCGCGGCGGCGGTTGAGGCTGCGCACCATGGTGACTTGGGATGTGCACTGTTTGAAGAAAGGAAGAGCTGAGATTGGCAAAGATTCGAGAGCTAAAAGGCTTGGTGGAGATCTAGGGGCACCTACGGTTGCATTTATAGGCCTGGCAAGATGAATCGTGGCTTCGAGTCGTGGCTTTGGATCGTGGCGCATATCCCAAGAAAATCAGAAGGTGGAGAGGTCTCCTTGGCCAGCCCGCCGGCGGGTCGCTTGGAGTTCTAGGCTGAGTCACATTCAGTTGATTGGCTCGACTGAAGGGAGTCAAGGTGCTACTCAGGTGTTGGCATTTCTTTGCTGATTGAATCGTTCAGTGTTTACACCTAGAGGTATGCAAAAGAAAGGAAAATTAAATGCAAGGATAAGTATTACAAGAACGATCAATTCGGCTATACATCAATGTGGGTATTCAAATGTTCAAATATTTCGTGATCATGCTACGAGCATTGGATGTTGCTTGATGGAAGCGGTCCAGCAGTTCCTGGCAATCTTTTTGAGCACCAGACAGGTTGGTGAGTTCTGCATCGCATTGCTCTATCTTGGTGACAGCCGATTTTGCTTCCGCTTGGGTCTTTTCTATCAATCCCGGGAGCTCGGCTATTTTCTCTTTATCAGCCTCTATTTCAGCTGACAGGCTTCTCAGTTCTGCCTCTAGAGCGGCTTTCTTGGCAATTTTCAGATCATAGGAAGCCTGCAGACTAGCCAGTGTATCTTTGTGGTTCTCTGCTTGGGATTGCTCCCCGCTCATGGAGTGCTCTGCATCGGCTTTCTTCTTTTCAATAGCCGGGCGGGAGCGCAATTTTCTCAGAGCGTGCCTTATGGGCGCATAAAGGATGTCCATGCCACAGATGGATACTAAAGAAGCTCTGACATCTTCAGGGAGTTCTTGGCTGATATATTCAAGCATCTCCTCGAAGTGATCAAGATCCTTGAACTGATCTTGTGCATCCCCTTCTAGCCGGGCAACAATTTCTCGAAGCTTTGCTAGCACCTCCTCTGACAGAGGCTGGTGCATCCCTGCCATCGCCTTGGCAACTGGATTGGTCCCCGACGGCAGGCTTGATGATGATGGAGCCTGATCCTAAGAAGCCGTATTGCCGAGTTAGAGGTGCTAAAAGTAAAAATAGCAGAGTTGAGTGCAAATGATTACCTCGTGGCCGATTTCTTGAGCAGGGGGTAATCACGGAGAAGGAGGTGCTCCGGTAGAGCCGAAGCTTCCAAGTTAGAAGGTGTTGATGCGAGTCTTGCCGGTAGTTCATGGGCTTCTCGTCGATGAGAAGTCGGATCCACCTCTCGTTGGGATTGGAGTCGCCGCGTGACCAACGGTGATTGTGCCCTTGGAGGACTTGATGGCTCCGGCCGGATTGGGAGACTCATCTCCGGAGAATTTATTGCTTCGCAGAGGGTGATGAAGATGAGATCTCCACCGGGATAGGTAATTCAACCCCCGGGTGGACTTGCTTGTTGAGCTACCGGGACATCAACCGCTTGTTCTTCCACTCGTTTCTTCGCAAATGTCAAGTCACAAGGGTAAATGCTAGTGTTCAACATTAAAAGAGGACAATAAAGGTCATACCTGTGGATGGGGCATTGGCGGTGTTCTCGACACCGAAGGTTGCTGAGCTCTGGTCTGAGAATGCACAAAGAGATAATTTATCAGGAACAGAGTAATCTTGGGGTCAAGAAAGTAAAGGATTTTACCTCAACAAGGATTTTCTTGATAGTTCTCCTCCTCTTGGCATTTGGAGGAGCAACCAGAGATAAACCTTGCCTCCCCGTCGCCAGCAAGGCTAGAGAGGCTGGGGTCTGTTGTAGCAAACCTGGCCATTAACTGAGCCAGAGTTGTGGACTTGAATCCCAGTGCTGAGATTGGGCCTACAGGGTTGTAAGTGATATTCCTGGCTCGAGGGGCAGGCACTGTGTTCTGTGGAATCAAAGGAATGAGGTCAGAGTCATGATTGAGAGGAGAAATGTCTGATCCAAAGGTTCATTATGTTACCTCTGAAGTTGGCAGGAAATCAAGCATCAACTCTACACAGAACACGTGTGCAGGCTCACTGAAGATGTGATCGTGGAATTCTTGCCACCAGGAATTGAAGGTGGGATGAGTTAAGGTTATAGGCACAAAGGGCCAGGTATAGACAGTGGGACTGCACACATAATTGAAGACTCTGCTGATGTGCATAGGTTCTTTGATTTCCTCCCTGGGCTTAAGGAATTCATGCAGAAATAGCCTTGGGGGCATCTGGCCACATTCAAGTTGCCAGGCCATTGTATTAGGCTGATAATATTCATAAGTGCTCTGATTCTGCCTTCCTCCATTAAATTCAGCCGGAAGTATACATGGGCGGATTATGATGTTGAAGATCTCAAGAAATCTCCCATCTTGACGACCGGGCTCAAAGGAGAATTCAACAGGGAAGGTCAAGGTGTCATTATCCAGATAGGGGAGCTAGAGAGGATTCGGGAAACCTTTGAAGAATAGTTCAAAAAGCTGGCTGATGTCTTGCTGAATAAGAACAGTTGAAGCCGCTTCTCCATAATTCTGGCATCCCCTGGTAGCATTGTTTTCTCCTTCAGGGTGATTGGATGAAGGGAAAAGCCTGGTGTTCAAATCAACACCAACAATTTGGTGCGAGTGGAGCCGTAACCATATCCGAACGAACCACCAAGGGTCGTTGACACATGCTATCCTTTGGCTAGTGTACATCCGAGTAACAAGCTTTGGTGAAGCATATGGTATACACCGCCGAGGAAGAATTTCCCAAGGGGAAGGCGGTTGCCACCGGCCAAATGAGACGCCATTGCAATATGGTTCAAGGTAGGCTCGTTGGCTTTGCCACGAAGACAAATCCGCACGTGCCCACATATTCAGGAATGCTCGTATTCAACATCACCAAGGGGATTGTCCTTCATGTGCTTCAAGATGTAATTCTTATATCCGTTCCCTGGCTTTACCCCCGTTTGCCGAGAGGAATTCTTGAATTTCCAAGGCTGAATAGACCCTGTGATGTCAAGGCCGGTAATCATATACACATCGGCCCGGGTTGGAGACATTGGACCATGGCCAAAAAGGAAAGCGTTGACGCCGTTTGACCAGAAGTGGCAGGCTGCTATCAGGAGGTCTTCGTTCTTGGGGGTCTCAGCCACGGATAACTCCAAGCACTGGGCGATACGGAGGGTATCCAGGTTGGTCAATCCGCTCTTGTCTGCGAGAATCCTCCGGTACCAAGTCTTCCAGCCTGCGATTGGAGGTAAGGGCCAGTTCTTAAAAGCGTCTTGCCACTGAGGAGGTGGAGATAGAGCTGCTTTGAAGGGGATTCTCTGAGATTCAGCTGCGATGAAATCTCGAGGGTCAGAGTTCCCTACAGGACCAAGGTAATAGGATCTCGAATTGGCCTCAGTGCGAATCAGAAGTTCAGTGGAAGGCTCCTGAAGCAAAAGCGGAAGAAGAAATCTCAGATGAAATTGAAAACCTAAATGCCGAACGAGGTTTACGGGGGAAAAATTTACCTGAGCATCCTGGTTTTGAGCTGCCATTGGGGCTTTGAGCTCGGAATGAGGGGATCTAGGGTTTGGATCTGGATGAAGATTCCGGCGGATTGCGAAGAACAGGTGTTGACAGATTTGATTTGAGGTATTCGTGGCTGGAGTCAATTGTGGAACAAAATTACTTTTATCCCACAATTGAAGGGGCATGTGTTAACACCAAAATTTGGTAAGGAGTCTGACTTGTGGGTCCGGTTCGATAAAGAGTCCGTCTAGTGGAAGGAAGGATCTTTTCAGAGATGTTCGGCAAAGAGATATGCAGTCGGCTATCTGCTCCAGTTCGGCAAAGGAACAGTAGAGCTGATTTTGCGGGATTGAATGGTGACGTGGCTCAATCAGGGAGAACAAATGGATGGATAGGCGATCGAGCTTAGAGATAAGTTAGGTAACGAATCCATTCGAAGTTGTACCTGACAGGGTATAAATATGACCCCTGAATGTATGTAACAAGACACAATCATTCTTCAATACACACCGGCCTTACGCCAAACCCTAGAGTCCTTTTGTTGTGTCGTCGAGTTCTTCGAGAGGGCCAATCGATCCGTCGACCTCCGTGAGTACCGGCAACCTTGTATCATGTCTAGTATCATGCGGTGGATTTAGATCTGATGCAAGTAGTCTTGTTACCATGCTTCGTATCATACGGTAGATTCAAGCTTGGTTCAAGAGGGTTTCTTGTTAGGTTATGAGCCATGCGGTAGGCTAAGATCTAGCTTGGAGCTAGTTATCAGCTCTATTGGATTATGGCAAGATCCAATAGATTCATTAAGTTACCCTGTGTTACTTCAAGTTTTTACTTTATGTTTAGATTCATGTAACACTTTTGCCCAATCTAGATGGGTTTGGATCGGCTCACTTCTTTTGTGATCCTTGCATGGGTAGATTTCATGTTTTAACACGTGGATCTTGTGCTTTCCGATAGCCGAAACCGAATCGATCTAGGTTGTTACGTGTTGTGGGTTCAAGCTTGCCATTGTTGGTATAAATCTTGAAAGAACCGAGTATCATGCGGTAGGTGCAGGTTTTTGGGTTGCTTTAGAGCTAGTCATCCGGTGGATTAGATTTTGAATCAACCTGATAGATTTATCCGCTTGGTAATGTTCGTTCCTTCTTCATGGACCCCGAATCGGCTGTTCAGCCGTATTCGGTTATGTTTCTCCACGAGTAAAACACATGCGCAATTCATGCTTTAAATAATGCGTGCTTTTAGCTTTCCATATTTAGATTGTATCATGCGGTGGATAGATCTATTTGTGGAAAGTGGTACGATTTCATGCAAGTTGTATCATGCGGTGGATAGATTTGTTTTTGGCATCGTACTCGACGGATCTCTAAGTACCTAGACATGTGGTAGACTAGTGCTTTGGATCTATGCATGCTTGTTTATTACATGCTTACGTTCGTTCTTTACTTTATTCATTTATTTAACATTGTTATTATGGGATCGGTCATATATCGTGTTTATGCATTGTTGACCAAACAAAGACCGATTGCCATCATGCTTACGTCATCCATTCGGCAGTATTGTTTTTTCCTCTCATAAGTTCCCGAGTGGTTTCAATTCTTTGGCAAATAGCTTTTACATAGCTATGTGTCATCTCGTATGGCTTCTTAGCCGTAAATATGGAACTGTCTGGTACCACCCGGCAAGTTCCAAGCTTTGGTATTTAACTGCTTTATCTTTTGTTAATTTTCAGGAAAAATTGACTGGCACGTCATCGTTACTCTTTGCACGTGCGAAGCCAGCTTGTTCGGCTTGCTGTGTGTTTGGCGCTAGGTGCACTTTTCGTGCCAACACACACAACGTTGTCAATCACTCATCACACAAGGAAGCGACCATCCACCGGTCCTCGAACCACACATGGTCCTCACATGCTTCTCTTGTTTGTCTCATTTGATACTGCGAATTCAACGCTCGGGGTAGTTCTTGACTTGATGTGTTCTTGTTCAAACTTTTCCGAGATTGGCTCCTCTTTTGTGACTTCCGGGGTTGCCTCTTTAGAAAATTCAGCACACTTCTTCTTCCTTGAATTATATTCCGGCTCTTCCGCAAGTCTTGTTTCCCAATCTATTTGCATGGCAGCCGCTTTACTAATTTTTTTGTAGAAGTTGGGCGGCCTCTGTGAGTGTTTTCTCCATGAGATCCCCACCTGCACACATTTGGACGTGTTGCATGCTACTAGGGGTTAGGGAAAAGAAAAATGTATGCAAGAGTACGTCACCGGAGAAGCCGAGTCTTGGTCCTTGTTCGATAAACTCATTAAACCTATTCCAAGCTTGGTCTATCCCTTCCTCTTCTCCTTGCGTGAAAGTGATCACTTGCCTCCTTAGTATTGAACCTTGCTAATTGGAAAGAACTTCTCGCAAAACTTCTTTGTCAACTTGTTCTAATTGCCTTCAACTTCAAAGGACGCGAACGAATACCATGTCTTTGCTTCACTGGCAAGTGTGTAGTGAAAGCGATTCCATTTGAACCATTCATCGGGAACTCCTTCTTGACGCACCGTGTTGCATAGCGTCGTGAAATGCCTTATGTGTCTATACGGGTTCTCTGTAACCATCCCTTCAAACGGGTTTGCCGCCACCATCTCGATGATCTTGGATTTAATTTCATACTTGGTCGCTTCGTGCTTCGAATCCGACTCTTGTACTCTTATGTCTTCACATCGAGGGCTAGCGTAATCCCTTAGTGATTTCTCCGGTTCTT
This sequence comes from Cenchrus americanus, assembly GCA_947561735.1. NCBI lineage: Eukaryota > Viridiplantae > Streptophyta > Magnoliopsida > Poales > Poaceae > Cenchrus > Cenchrus americanus. Next base: position 201,048,307 of record OX387242.1, read on the forward strand.
CCACGAGTTGATTGATGAACGCCATCTAGACAACAAGATAAAAACAAAAAAACAAAAATGAAACAAGTGGTTTCTAGATAATATGTGTTAGATATAGCAAATAAAAGATAAACTAAATATAAAACTACGTTAAATGGAAACCAAACGATGTAAACTAGCTTGCTCCCCAGCAACGGCGCCAGAAAAAGGGTCTTGTTGACGGATGAAAGACGTATCCCTCTATGATCTGCAAGCGTATGGACCCACACCTTTTTCACCAAGGGATTCCCAATGTTGTTGTCAATCCGCGGAGCAAGGGGATTACAAGCGTTCGATCTACCATTACACTCTAGCTACTCAAACCCTAACTATGATTAAACTAGAAAACAACTAAACTACACTAGAAAGAATGATTAAGCAATCAAGATAGGAGACACTCGCCCATGGGTCTATGATACTAGATCATGCAATCGCTTAAAGACATGAAAACCAATCTAATCTATCGGGGGTTGTGACCACGGTTTCGCCCTTTCGCTCCTCTCGTACTGTCACTACGCGAAGGTATTCATGACTAGACCTACGATGGACACGACGTATTGAATGGATCCAAGGAAGCATTGGAGCTCTACTCCCTTTACGGCATGGTAGCTAACCTTAAGCATTAAAGTATATTCAACACAAGATGATAGATAGATAATCCGACAAAGTATGATTACATCTCAAGATCGATTACAACCCATGGACGAATAAGGAGATTACCCCATCAAGGTGCTAGACATAGCACCGTTGATCATGGTCACCCTTCCGACGGTGTCTTCCTTCTTCTCCACTTGTGGGTGCTTCCTTCGAGGTGATTGATCTCCCTCCAGAGATCTCCTCCTCTCTCTCTAGCTTTTGGATAGCCTCCTGGTGCGAATGGCTCCCTCCCTGTCGAATGGCGGTGCCTCCAGCGTTTTAGGGTTGAAGATCCTTCGGGTGCAAGGAAAGGGGGGCCGAACCGACGTCGGAACTGGGCTGGGCCGGCCGGCCTGGGTCGACCGGCCCAGGCCCAATTCGGCCCGGTTCGGTCGCCCCTTCGCTCTCGTGGGTCCTCAGGTGATTATGCAGTTTGCCCCCTCCACTTGCATGATTTTGACGATGTCATCCTCGCGTCTAATATGGAGGTTCTCCGTGCATGATGTAATCCTTTGACACTTCATACAAGCCCCAAACTCTTGGGAACTAACAAAACACCGTACTTGCGAAGCGATCATAGTGAAAATCCATATACAGAAATCAAGTAAGAAAAAACAAGCCCGATTTCTGTTGAATCCTTTTTGTAATGCCGGAGGATGTGTCTATTGGTGGAAATTGAATCCGTTTTGTAATATAAAGGATGCGATGTATTGGTGGAATTTCAATCCTTTTTGTAATATATGGGATGTGGTGGAATTTGAATCGTACTTGTAATATATTCTGCCAAAGGTACTATATATATTCTGTTTATATATATATTGCTTCAGTTCAGTAACGGGCAATAGACGAGGATTAACGAACCCGCGTCGCCATTATTACGGGAAAGAGACGAGGACTAACGAACCCACGTCGCCATTGTTACGGGCAAGAGATGAGGACTAACGAACCAGCGTCGCCTTTGTTATGGGCAAGGTATGCGAAATCACGAACAGATTACATCCAATAGTTTCCCAAATTTTACTTGGCAAATTTGTGCTTTGCCAACTTCTAAAAAGAAATGCCAAGTAAAAAAAATGTTCATCTCCAACAATCTGGCATAATTTATGTTGCCTAATCCAGATCTAACTTACATCAGGAATCCTGAGAGAAACTAGTTGATTTGCCAAACTGTTGGAGTTGCTCTTAGCCAGCCCCTGTCGGCTTGTTCTTCAAGCTTTGCAAGTGAGTAGGTAAATCATACAAAAAATTGTACTAGCCAGAGATAATCACAAAAGCATGTCTCTCGAGATGCAAAACCACACAAACAGATTACAGTCATCATTGATACATCAGAAAAAGGTTACAATGCGGCCATATCTTCATGACACGATATGGAAAATCACACACACAAAGATTACAGTCATGATTGATACATCAGAACAATGTTACAATGCGGCCATATCTTCATGATGAGGTATGCAAAATCACACACACACACACACATCGATCTTGCTCACAGGTCATCGATCTTGCTGCACGTGGTCATTAAATAAGCTCCATCCATATTGATGGCTCAGAGAACTGATTCTTGGCTTGCAATGAGACCACAAAGCTTCCTAGCTTAACCTACACTTTTGGTTTGCAAGAGCATTCCGCGAGTGAAAGGAGAAAGCATAGGAAACATAATGATCATTGGACAAAGGATGAAGGATTGTTCATCCTGAAAACAATGAACATTGGACACAGGATGAAATTATTCATCCTGATGCCAGGAGGTTCTGGGCTACCTTCCCTGTACACGGCTACGCGGAAGGAGTATGTCACAAGAATTCTTTCGGCAACTGTGTTAGAAGGATGAACAACCCAATCACCCCCTATCACAAGAATTCTTCTAGCAACTGAGAGATCGAGGAGGAGGAAGAAAAGAGAAAAGCAAAAGCTTGCGCCCTACAAGATCTATTCTTTGCGCCATAGCTAGATCTAGGTCTAGAGAAGAAGGAAGCAAGTGACTCGCTTTATTGTATCAAAAGAAGGAACCATATACTAGCTAGATCTAGATCTAGAGAAGAAGGAAGGAAGTGACTCACTTTATTGTATCAGAAGAAGGAACCATATAGCTAGATCTAGATCTAGAGAAGAAGGAAGAAACTTGAAGTGAGGAGGACCGATAGGCGTCGGTGCTTTTTTATAGAAAAAACAAGGAAGGGATAAGATCAAGAGCACAGGAACGGCTGGAAGGTTCCCAAGACGGTCAATGGCGAAACTGTTGCTAGTCAACGGCTAAGAGCAGAGCTGCAGAGGTAGTGATTCCAATGTAGAATTAAATGACACGCGGAGTAAGCAAACATCGTCTCCAATGACCGTGTTTGGATGGTATATGTTAGTGTTAGTGTTACTGTTAGTGGTAGTTTTTAACACCTCCAAATTAACACATGTGTTTGGCTCCAAAGTGTTAGTTTTGGTTTTAGTTTTCTACAAACTAACACTATCATCTCCATCCAAACATCCAATGTAGTCATCATCTCAAAAAAAGAGAGGAAGGGATAAGATCAAGAGCACAGGAAACGAGAAGAGGTTCCTAAGATGGTCAATGGCGAAACTATTGGCAGTAAATGGCTGAGAGCAGAGCTGCAGAGGTAGTGATTCCAATGTAGAATTAAATGATATGCGGGGTAACAAAACATCGTCTCTACGCGGATTAGCCAAACGTTGTTTTTAATGGAGAATTAAATAATAATGCGAATTAGCCAAATATCATCTCCATTGCATACTTAAACCGTGCTTGGAAACAAATCTTCTGTATCTTCTCCTTCCAAAACAATTAGATCCCCTGCCCCTTCATCTCTACCCGCGAAAAACAACAACTGCCTACTCCTCATCATCACCATTCCCGGCCGGATATGGATAGCATGCCGGGAAGAAGCATGCGGCACCAGCCGTCATCGCTACTACTAGGCCTCACTGAAGACCTTCGCATTAAGATTGCGGCGCGTCGATGCGACCTCGGAGCGGCCCTTGGATGACCTCCACAGCCTACGCGGTACTTGCTTGACCATGCGCCGTGTGTGCGGCCACGGCGACGTTGACCGGCATTTGTCGATACAGGGGATATGAGATGAGATTTCTTGGGTGTGGAACCCCACCACTTACAAAGCATTCCTTGCTATGTTGAGCAGTCTCGAGAATCCGGAGGCTTGTTTCCTCTCCGGAATCAAAGCCTTCTTCATCGAACACAGGGGATACAATGATCTCCAGCGCGCCGCCGAGGGTGGGCACGATGCGGCGGCCTATCTATATGCCATCTTGCTCTACAGAGACAATGGAGGTGCCGCCGCCAACGACACCGCGAAGGGGTACATGAGGTGGGTCGCAGGCGGAGGTAGTACGACGTCGTCGAGATGGTTGAGCAACGAAGGGTGTCTGCCTTTATGCGAGAAGGCCGCGCGTGCGCTCCACTACTCGACTTCGCACATTTGGGGTGAACCGCTGCTGCCTCCGGCACAGGTGCATGGCGATCAGCCGTGCGCAGGCACCGACAGCGGCTACGTCGTGGAAAAAGGATGGCTTCAAATTTCTCTGTTTGTAGCGCAGACTGTAGGTTGCGCTGCAAAATGGTGAAGTTCGCACAGAGAATAGGAAATCAGTAGTAGATTAGCTTTTTTATGATACTCGAATTATCTGTGTAAAATTTTGGGAGAGCAGCAAATCCGATGCGGGTTATCAGCCCCGCGTCGCTAATGACTGTGGGGCCCAGTTCTATCCAAATGAAGAACAGTTCCCATTTCTCCTTTTAATCTACAATGAAATGTTGTAACAAGTATTTCTTGGTCATTATTAGTCCAAATTTGATATTTTTTTCTAATTTTTTCTAAAATCACCATGTATTCATTAATTTCATTGTTTCGTGTACATTTCGTTTGTTGAGTGATGTTTATATGCCTTATTTTGTTCTTTGTAAGTACAACATACAAATAATATTTGTTTTACACAACCATTAGTGATGGAACTTTACATTTCGTAAGCTTAAGGTGAACACAAGGTTTTCTTAAGTTTTCAAATGCATATGAGTTCGAACATGTTGCAAAGTGTGGAAAACTTCAATGCTCGAGCAAACATTCTGCGAAACTATGTGAGAGATGAAGACATTTGTACACAAGTATCATTCCTTCATCAATACCACTTGAAATTTCGAAGACAAGTATAAGTACCCAAGTTAAGTTGACAAGTCAATTTGTAGTTTTTTAGAGCAAATTTGATGTTATTAGAATTATTATATAATTACCAAGGGGTGTAAAAACGAAATATATGAATTTTGGGCACATAAGTTTGATTGTTGATATTTTATTCAAATACTGAATGTTCAAATACGAATTGTTCGTATATTTATGATTTTTAGGTGTTGTTTTATGGGCTCTAATAATTTAGGGAAGCAAGTTTCATTCAAAAAATTGTGACGGGCCCACGCGTCAGCGTCAGCAGCCAATATAAAAAGATAACTGTTACCTTCCCGCCCGGACCCAACTGCCAACAAATGCGATCCGGGTTCACTAACCATTGTCGCCAATGACAATAGCCCATGCGTCAGCGTCAGTGTCAGCAGGCTAACCTGCTCGGCAATGACTACTCTAATAAGATCTAATTCATCACAACAAATCTCTAGTTAATCACAACAGAACACAGTTCATCACAACACAGTTGGATCTACTCGCGTATATTAGATCGAGTTCATGACATACAAAATCTAATAACCAAGCTAATTAACTAAGCAGTTCATGATCAACAGACAAACTAAGCAGTCCATGTCCAAGAACCTGACGAAGACACAAAAGCACATAGAGACATTATTGTTACTAATTGGTAGAGGAGTCTATCAATTAGTCGGAGTCCCGCCGTCACCACCATGGCTGCTGTCGTCGCAGTCGTCGTTGCCGTGGCTACCGTCGTCGCCGTCGGAGCCGCCGTCGTCGAAGAAGAGGCGGCGGGCAGCCCTCTTGACCACGGGGAGGTTCTCGAGCTTCTCAGGCAACCCGTGGATCCTGAAGGCGAGACCCTTCAAGGTCGGGTCCTTGTACACATCATGATGCGCCTTGATGTCGAATGCCTCGCTAACACCTTGAAGCTTTCTGATGGCGCTCCTAAGCAGCTCGGCGGCGAACTTAGTGTCGTCGAAGAGCAGTTCCTCGTTGGTGTCCTTGGCCGCCGGCTCCTTCCCCTTCTCTAACTTTTTCCGACGACGGCTTTCGTCGTCGTCGTCCTCCCTTCATCCCCGCTTCGACGGCGGTGGGCACCTCGACGCCATCTCCTCCTTCTCTCGGTGACCGAAGATTTGTAGTGGTGAGTCGTGAGGAGGAAGAAGAAGTGAAGAAAAAGATGATAAGCTTATGGAAGACGCAGGGGAGAAAGCAGGGGAGGGCGACTGGGCGAGGGAGTTATATTGACAAGACGCAGAACCGTCAGGCGCCTCTGCCCCCACCCACTACTCCATTACTGACAGTACGTGCCCCTCGATTGAGCATCGGGCTCCATCTCGGGTGCGAAGCCACGTGTTTCCTTTCACTTACACGGGTAGGAGAAGAGGCGGGGCAATGATGTCAGGCCCACTTATCAACGGCAGTAGCCAAACTGCGGCGCCTTTTCAATTTCCATTTATTGTTTTATTACGACATGTCCGAGGCGCCATCTTCAACCTTCAACCATCGAGCTCGTCGCCTCGCTCACTCCTTCAACTTCAATCCTAGTCACCAACTTCATCCCTCTTCAACTTCAATCCTGCTTGCCAACTTCATCCCTCGTCGCCGCCAACTTCAACCCTCGTCACCATTCCAATTCCAAACCCCGTCGCTGTGCTATTTCCTCCATTCTCATTGATGGCCACCGCGATGTGCTTGATGCTGCTGCTGCCAGATGAACTTCTCACCAAGATCATCATTCACTCCACCAAGGATGTGGCCGTTTTCCATTTTCTAAACCTTCGCAATAAAATCCGTGGCACCTTCCGGCGCATCTGCAACTTCGATGAGGTACTACTGCACTTGTCGCTGCGTGATCTTCATTCGGCGTGCAAGAATCGCTACGTCAGGTCGTGCTTTGAGCGGTGCTTCCGCGAGGCCAATCATCCGGAGGCATTGTGCTTCGAGGGGATGGTGAGGTTGATGAGGCGGCGGAACCCCGATAAGGGTCTGACTCTCATCGGAGATGCCGCCGCTGCTGAAGACTCCGGTGCCAAGTACTTTTTAGCGATGCTGAAGTACCGTTGCAACTCGGCGGACCCCGAAGCCATGGCACTACTCCAGGAAATCAGCAGCGGCCTGTCGCCCCCTGACGGTCGGTGGAAGAACCACAACCTGCGGCGGCTGCGCTACCTCGTCAAGCAGGATCTCGATAACATTGCATGGTTGTACTAGCTTGATGACGGCGACGACGATGATGACATTCCTTTGCTGCCCGTCCAGAATCCCCACATCTGCATTTGGGAAGCGAGATGTAGGCGCTACGGGCCGGATACCAAAGAGATCATCCACTACTGCAGCGCCGAGTGTCGCATCTGTCATGAGTTCGACCTCTGGACGCGTAAATTCCGTCCCGCCGTGGAGTACGCCGTCAGCAGGATGAGCATCGGGATGTAGGCACAAACATCAATATGAACATTATCTATCTTGAATGTAAATTATTAGATATTACTAAACACGGATTTGATTTTATCGGGATGTCGGGACGTCGGCGGCGGCGGGCAGCGGTGCCCTCTGCTTCCTCCTTTGTTCTATCAAATGACCGTGGGGGGCCGTTCTATTCAAATGAAGAACAGTTCCCATTTCTCCTTTTAATCTGCAATCAAATGTTGTAACAAGTATTTCTTTGTCGTTATTAGTCTAAATTTGATATTTTTTTTCTAAAATCACCATCTATTCATTAACTTCATTGTTTAGTGTACATTCTGTTTGTTGAGTGATGTTTATATGCCTTATTTTGTACTTTGTAATTATAACATACAAATAATATTTGTTTTACACAACCATTAGTGATGGAACTTTACATTTCATAAGCTTAAGGTGAACACAAGGTTTTGTTATGTTTTCAAATGCATATGAGTTCGAACATGTTGCAAAGTGTGGAAAACTTCAATGTTCAAGAAAACATTCTTGGAAACAATGTGAGAGATGTAGACATTTGTATACAAGTATATAATTCCTTCATCGAAACCATTTGAAATTTTGAAGACAAGTCTAGGTACCCAAATTATGTTGGCATGTCAATTTGTAGATTTTTTAGAGCACACTAGATGTTAGTAGAATATTACATCATTAACATGGGATGTAAAATTGGATTCGAAGAATCTTGGGCACACAAGTGTGACTGTTGATATTTATTCAAATATTAAATGTCCAAATACGAATTGTTTGTATTTTTATGATTTTTAGGTGTTGTTTTATGGGCTCTAATAAATTAGGGAAGCAAGTTTCATTCCAAAAAAATTGTGATAGGCCCACGCGTCAGCATCAACAACCAATATAAAAAAGATAACCGCTGACCCAACTCCCAGCAAAGGCGATCTGGGTTCACTAACCATCGTCGCCCATGACACTGGCCCACTCGTCAGCGTTAGCAGGCGAACTATATGTGGGCTGCTCAAAATTTCCCATCTATATTTACTATAGTGCCCATGAAATTACAATTGCTGCACAGAGCCGTCAAGGTCACGCCAGTAGTTTCATTAAACACACTTACGAGCGCCGTTCATATTCGGTTCCTCGCTAGACAGATCCACAACGCCCGCATTCTCCCCACCGCCGCCGCCAGTCGCCCCGCTCGCCTTCACCGCTCTCTCCCCACCGCAGCCCTGCTCTTCTCCAGCCCCACCGCTCCCTATGTGACGACAGTGATGAGGATGCGGTTACTAGTGTGCGGACGTACGTCCGGCCAACCTAAAGATGGTTGACACGGATCCGTCGACGTCGTCCCCAGCCATGACGACGGGCCGGCCGGCCGCCTCGGGCCACGAGCCGCCGTGGATCCGGCCCCTCCGACCATCACGAGAACAACTACTTCATTCGCGACAGAGGTTAGACCTGCTTGAACCCCACCGCCCTCTCCCTCTCATCTTTAATTGATTGACTGTTGTTTTGATTGATGGATTTTGTTGTCCCAAGTCTGTGTGAATAAATTGTTGCTAATAGATGTAGTTATATGAACTATTGAAATTCATTTTCTTGTTCCTGGTGCTATAATTTATGCACTGTAAATTCATGAAAAGCATCGAGGATGTTAGCATACTTTAATTCTGCTATGCTCTGAATGTACTAGATCTATAGTTATGCTTTGGACCTGTTAGCCTATACTTTAATTCTGCTATGCTCAGATCAACAGTTATGCTTTGGACCTGTTAGCATACTTTAATTCTGATTGCCACATAATGTCATTGTGAATTGCATCGCAGTGGTTTATAATGTAGTCCACCCAATCTACTATATATTAATGTCAAGGTGGATTACCAAGACATGCCTTAATAGTTCATCTTCAATTGATTGATTGTGGATTTGATTTATGGATTTTGTTGCTCTAAGTCTGTTTTGAATATATTGTTGCTAACAGATGAAGTTATATGAAATGTTGAAATTCATTTTCATGTTCCTAGTGCTATAATTTTTGCACTATAAATTCATGAAATCATAAAGGATGTTAGCATACTTTAATTCTGCTATGCTTTGAATGTACCAGATCGACACTTATGCTTCGGACCTGTTAGCATACTTTAATTCTGATGGCCACATAATGTCAGTGGGAATTGCATCACAGTGGTTTATAAGGTAGTGATAACTAGACTGTCTTATGCTTTGTTGTGAGTGTTAATTGTTTCACTATTGTCATATATATTGTTATTGTTGGTGTAATGATGTGTTGTGAGTGTTGTTTCACTACTATCATATATAATGTCATGGCCATTGCTTTATCCTGCTGTTGCATGTACATATGGAACACACAATCCATCGCTGCTCAAGTTGGACAAGGAAGCAGTTGAAGGAATTTATTCTTTGCTTTGATATACAAGCATATTGTTGTGTCCCTGTCAAAATGATTAGCACCTATCCCTGTATGCTAATTAAGTAAAATGTGAACTGTGTATGTCTATGCTGATTTTATTTACGACTGTATCAGCTATTTTGCCTGTCAGATAAAACGAATTTATCTAATAAGAATTTAGTTTAGATTTTCAGTCTTGCTTATGTTGCTCTACTGACAAACCTGACATATCATCTATGCAGTCTCCCACAACAACAAACTCCTCTACCTCCAGTGCATCATCACAGCCCATCGTCGGTGAACCTTCTTCACAGGGTCACTCAGCACAGACTACTGCGAGTAGTACTCGATCCCGAGGGTCAAGGACACAAACCAAATGGCTAAAAGACAAGTTGACTACAACTGGACTTGATGCCAATTTTTGGCCTACCCCAGATGCTATGAGGGATAGATTTGTATTGGTCTGTGGTCTCATTGCTCGGGACAGGGTGCCAATCAACAAGGCGGTAGATGATCTCTCACCAATTGAGAAGGACCATCTCTTTGCAGTTTTAGAGGAAAAGCTAGATTACCCAGCCAATATGGAAGAATCTGTTCGCAAGAGGGCAGTTAAGGCAGCTATATCACAGATTGGAACCTTGAAACGGCGGTTCAAGGCCCATTTAAGTAAAAATATGTGATTGAAGAGCAGACTCCCTTTGTGAAGCATGCCTTTTTGCAGCAACAAGACTGGGACATGTTTGTGCAGGAAACCAATTCTCCATTTCAGCAATTGAGCCAGGAGATGAAACAAAAGAGAGCATTGCATAATAAGCCACACAAGACGGACAGAAAAGGTTATCGTGGTAAAAGGAAAGAGTGGGAGGAGGAGAATGCAAAGCTCACTGCCGAAGGAAAACAGAACTCTTGGGACCAATTTCCTGGACGTTCGAGACCTTATCTGTGGGCAAGGGTAGGGAAGAAAAAGAATACTAGTGAAGGAAGCAGGGGCATAACATTCAGTAACCCTGCGGTGGTGGGGGTAGCAGATACGGTGAAAACACTTGCAGCTCAGGGTAGAGATGGTTCTTTCTCTGGGGTTAGGGAGGATGATATCCTCACCGCAGCACTTGAGACCCCAGAGCATCGAGATCGGGTCTGAGGCGTGTCTAGTTCACTTGGCTGGGGTAAAGGGTTTGGTGAAGAGTTCGCTTGAATGTACAAGAAGAAGAGGAACAATAGGTCTGATGCTCATGATGTGATGGCGGACAAAACATTTAAATCAATTGTCCATGCTCTAAGACTATCAGGCATCAACATACCCAAAAATGCACTTATTCCTTCCCAATTCCCAGCGCCTGTCAGTAGCAGCGAGGAAGAAGATATGGATGGCATTGAGGAAGAAGATGGTCATGACAGCGAGGAAGAACATGCGCATGTCAGGGAGGAAGATGGCAGAGAGCAAGATCATTGGAATGCCAATGGTGACGAAGCGAATGAAGTGCACAGTGATAGTTGATCACCTATGCTGGACACAATAGATAAGCTGACAGAGCCAACCGTGTGCAGCCTTTTGGATGGCACCGGGGAGCTCGCACTAGCGAAAGTCTTTCCATCTCAAAAAGCTTGCCATTCAGTACTGGTGCAGGATGGGTATGTTGTGGTACAACCTACTTATGTGTGGGCCAATACGAGTCAATACCCTCTACTTATACCAATTGATGAGGGTGACGTAGCAACCCTAGCTGTGGCTCTCGTTCAAAGGATCCAATGGCCAAAGAACAGGATCATTACACCACCCATGACGAGACATCTCAACCCAGAAGTCGCAACAGGTAGCAAGGGTACAACATCAAATGAAGGTGCTGCAGCTTAGTGTCAGCATGAGAAGGCTCAACAACAGCAACAACAGTGTCGGGGACAGCCCTAGGGGTCCCCTTAAACAATGGGGAAAACCTCACTTAAAACCCGCAACGAAACCCAAACACGTTAAGCCTAACCATGCAGGTGCCTAACCATGCAGGACACGGCCCACAGGGACTCTGACGGCCCATCGGGGCGGCCCACGAAAGGATCCCCTCGAACAGGCTTCGCCCCCGCTCGAGGGGCGCCTCCCTCCGGCGGGCACCCCCCGCTCGAGGGGCGAGCATTTCCCTCGAGCGGGCTCCGCCTCGCTCGAGGGTACGCCCCGCCCTCGGCCGGGGTCCGCCACGCTCGAGGGTGCCCCTCACGCGTGCGCCGGCCCCGTACACGGGCATTTAACGCCCGACGCCGCGGGGACGGCGCCATCATGCGCCCGGGCTCGCGCCCCGTGCCGCCGCACCAACTCCCCGGGGAGGAGCCCATCCCCACCACCGTGGAGGGAGACCGTGCGCACGGCCGGTGTCGGTCCCGTGACACCGCGCGCCTACTTGCGAAGACGGCTAACGCGCCCGACCCTCGAAGGGGGGCCGGGCGCACCCCTCGATTTCACTTTCTCGTGACCCTACGGGGGTTAGGTGGAGGCGCTAGGCCGGTGGATTGCCATCCCGGCCACTGTAACGGCGTGGCCGCCGTACCCGCGCGTGCGGGCGCACGCCGGACCCTGTAGCAACGACTCCAGCCCCGTGAGGCGCGTTGGGAAGGAACGCCGTTCTGCCTGTCCCCGTACTCCGTACGAGCTTGCGTCAGCACCGCCCCCGAGCCTATCAGAGGACATCACCGCCATCCGTTGCTCTCCTACCCTCGAAGCGCCACTGTTCGGGTACAAGTCAGGCCATGATGACCAGATCGCAGCGGAGATCGCCCGGACGGCCGCCCACTCTACACCGTAGCACGTCGCACTTCTCCACATAGCTAGGTAGCGCGGCGCGCATGTAACCCGCCTCCCCCTTGATCTATAAAAGGGGAGGCGAACCCCCAGCCGTAGGGGGAGACAGAGGAGCGGAGACACGAGAACACTTCACACACCACGTACTCATTCTCATTCTCCCACAACATCTTCAGCCACTCTTCCAGGGACTTGGAAGCCACGCTTCCTCTCCCGCCGTGCTTGTACTTGCCCCACTACAAGCACCCCCGGTGCTAAGTAATATAGTGCCCCGAGCACGCCCCTGCTGGACGTACGGCCCCCTCGGCCGGAACCAGGATAAAAACCCTGTGTCACTTGTTGCTTAGCATCGACCATTGAGGGATAGACCACGGCGCTATCTACTGGTTAGTGTCGGGACCATATTCCGCACCGACAGTTGGCGCCCACCGTGGGGCAAGCGAGCGCCTAAGGTCATTTCGCCAACTCCCTCCATGGTGATCCGCACTGAGTACCGTGCTACACGCTACTGCATGGGTAGCTCGGACCCCTTCCCGGCCGGGTTCGAGATCCGCTTCGGGGACCTGAACTTTCAGGCCACAGGGAACGGCTATCTCATGCGCCTCACTAACCGTGAGGAACTCCGCGCGCGGCGACAGAGGCCGGTGCCGCTCGGACCCCCGCCGCACGCGCGACTCCGGCGCAGCGCGCCGCGGCAGCGCGGAGGCGGCGGGTCCATCGACGCCACGACGCCGTCGTCGCTCGGGGCAACGCTCGCGCCGGCCGCGGTCCGAGCGGCGGCGGGCCGAGCGCGCCGCCGCCCAACGTGGTGCGCCGATCATCACGACCGCCACCACCCCGGCGGGACGCGCGCGCGGTCTTCGGACCGCGCATCCCCATCGGGCCGCGTGGCGCTACGACGGCCTACGACGCCAACGTCAACACGACGATGCGCAGGGTTCCGCCTGGCCGCCACGTCTTCGTCGCCAGGGACCCCGGCACCTCGGCCAGCGGATGAGTCATCCCCCGGGCTCCGTCGACACGATGCCACCCGCCAACCGCCACGGATACGCGGAGTGGGACTTCTCCGGCGTGCCGGACCCGGGCCGTGTTCGGCGTTTCCTCGACGCCACGGACTACCGGTTTGGTCGCTCCGACGACTCCACGCACCGGGAGCTACGACCCCACGCGGGAGTGTTGCGCCGTCATCACCAACGACCCGGCCAACGAGGCCGGCGCGGTGGGCGCCGGAGACGGGGAGGTCACGCCCGCCCCGGGGATCGCCGCGCGCCCCGGCCGCGGGGCCAAGCGCTCCCCGCCGAGGCCGACGTTGACGCACAGTGGCCCAAGCCCGCGAGCTCGAGGCCAAGCCGGCGGAAGAGTATCGAACGGTGCGGTTGCTCCGCGCCTCAATGGCGGCGAGACCTCTCGCGCGTGGCGAACGCGCGCGGGAGCCGGGGCCGGCGGTCCGCGACCGCATCAACACCGCCCCCAACGTCGGAAACGCGGACGTACCCCCACGGGCGAGCCAGAAGCTCGTCGCCGCCGCGACACTGCTGCGGGCTATGCCAGCACCCTCGACCCCCGAGGCTCGAGACATGCACCGCGAGGTGCAAACTCTCATCGAGCAAGCGGCCGTCTAGCAGGACGAGAGCTCGGCCTCACGCATCCGCCAACAGGGGGATGCGCGGGGCGATGAAGCCGCACCAGGAGGCGAACCCTCGGTGCACGCGGGGGGACCAGCGGGGCATCCCACCGAGCAAGGGCGCACGCCGGCCAAGGAGCGACTCCTCGCCGCGCGCAGGGCACTAGATGGCGACGCTCGCAACGTCATCAACGCCCGGCGCACCAGCAAGGTGGACGCGCGAACGGCAAGGGGTTACCACCCTCGACGGGGTGGGCGCTACGACAGCGGCGAGGACCGCTCCATGACGCCGGAGCCCCCAGGCACTCGCGTGTTCAGCCGGGAGATCCGAGCGGCAGCGTTCCCCCAACGCTTCCGCCAACCCTCGACGATCGTCAAGTACAACGGGGAGACGGACCCCCGCGTCTGGCTCAACGACTACCGCCTGGCTTGCCAGCTGGGCGGGGCCACCAGCGACGAGGTCATCATCCGCAACCTCCGCCCCCGCACCTTGGCGATGCGGCCCGACATGGCTCGAGCACTTGCCCGCCGGCCCGCATCCATAACGGGACGACCTAGTCCACACGTTCGTGGGCAACTTCCCGGGCACATACGTGCGCCCCGGGGAACTCCCGGGACCCGCGCTCCCCGCACGCGAAGCCCGGCGAGTCGCCGCGAGACTTCATACGGCGCTTCTCCAAGCGCTGCACGGAGCTCCCCGCCGTGGCGCGGTCCGAAATCATGCATGCCTTCCTCGAGGGCACCACGTGCCGGGATCTCGTGCGGGAGCTGGGACGCAGCCCGCCCGCGGACTCCAACGAGCTGTTCGACATCGCCACCCGCCCTCGCCTCCGGGGAGGAGGCCGTGGGGGCGATCTTCGACGGCAAAAAGGGCAAGCGCTCTGAGGACACGCCCGCGGAGGGCAGCAAGTCCAAGGAGCCGCGCCGCAACGACAAGCGGGGCAACAAGGGAAAAAAGCCGCGCCGCGAGGTGCGCGAGCAGGGGCGCGACGGCGACAACGCCGAGGCCCTCGCTGTCGACCCGGCTCGACGGGGCCCTCGACCGGCCCCTCGAGGCCCGGGAGTGTTCGACGACATGCTGAAGAAGCCATGTCCCTACCACAAGACCCCAGTGCAACACACCCTTGAGCAATGCGACATGCTCAAGAAGTTCTATGGCCGCGCCACCGCGAAGGAGGCAGAGGCCAAGAAAGACGGAGGCGATGGCGACGCCGGCGGCTTCCCCGCCGTCGAAAATGTGTTTCTCATCTTTGGGGGACCTACCGTCGACATGTCGACCCGGCAGCGCAAGAAGGAGCGACACGAAGTCCTCGCCGCGGAGAGGGCGCCTCCGGCCTTTCTCAATTGGTCGGAGGACGTCATCACCTTTAGCCGGGAAGACCACCCGAATCGCATCCCCAACCCGGGCCAGTACCCACTGGTGGTCGATCCCATCATTGTGAACGCCCGGTTCTCAAAGGTCCTTATGGACGGAGGCAGTAGCCTCAACATCCTCTTCGCGCATACATTGCGCCTGATGGGGATCGGGTTGGACCAGCTGCGGCCCAGCACGAAGCCGTTCCACGGCATCGCGCCCGGCAAGGTGTTCGGCCCCCCTCGGGCGATCGACCTGCCGGTCTGGTTTGGCACCCCTAAGAACTTCCGCAAGGAGACCCTCACCTTCGAGGTGGTGGGGTTCAAAGGGGCCTACCATGCTATCCTTGGGCGACCTTGTTACGCCAAGTTCATGGCGGTCCCCAACTACACCTACCTGAAGATGAAGATGCCCGGCCCAAACGGCGTCATCACCGTCGGGTCGTCCATCGAGCACGCATTCGACTGCGACGTCGAGTGCGTGGAACATGCAGAGGCACTGGCGCTGGATGAAGCACTGGTAAACACGCTGGAGAAGATGGTCAACGAGGACCTCAACTCCGCCGCCAAGCACGTCGGCGCCTTCGAGGCAGCGGAGCAGACCAAAGGGGTCCCCCTCGACCCCTCAGCCCCCGAGGGCAAGGCGTTGAGGGTCAGCTCGACCCTCGACCCAAAATAGGAAGCAGTGCTCGTCGACTTCCTCCGCGCCAACGCCGACATCTTCGCGTGGATCCCCTCGGACATGCCAGGCATCCCGAGGGAAGTCGCCGAGCACTCCCTTGACATCCTGCCAAACGCCCGCGCCGTGCAGCAGCGGCTGCGCCGCTTCGACGAGGAACGGCGACGGGCAATCGGAGCGGAGCTGCGGAAGCTCCTCGAGGCCGGATTCATCAAGGAAGTATTCCACCCTACGTGGCTAGCTAATCCCGTGCTTGTAAAGAAGAAAAATGGGAAGTGGCGGATGTGTGTAGACTACACTAGTCTTAATAAAGCATGTCCCAAAGTTCTTTTTCCTCTGCCACGCATAGATCAAATCGTTGATTCAACGGCTGGGTGCGAATTGCTCTGTTTTCTTGATGCCTATTCCGGGTACCACCAAATAAAAATGAAGGAGTCCGACCAGCTCGCGACTTCGTTCATTACACCGTTCGGGACGTTCTGCTACGTCACGATGCCGTTTGGCCTCAGAAACGCGGGTGCAACATACCAGCGCTGCATGCAGCACGTCTTTGGGGACCACATCGGGCGGACGGTCGAAGCATACGTGGACGACATCGTCGTGAAGACCAGGAAGGCGGACGACCTGGTTGGCGACCTTGGCGTCGCGTTCGGCTGCCTACGGGCCAATGGGGTCAAGTTAAACCCCGAAAAATGTGTCTTTGGAGTGCCGCGAGGCATGCTCCTGGGGTACATTGTCTCCCAGCGGGGAATCGAGGCCAACCCTGAAAAGGTCGCGGCCCTCGAACGAATGGGTCCGATCCGGGACCTCAAAGGGGTGCAGAAGGTGTTGGGGTGCCTTGCCGCCTTGAGCCGCTTCATCTCACGGCTCGGTGAGAAGGGCCTGCCCCTCTACTGCTTACTCAAGAAGCACGAGCGTTTCTCCTGGACCACCGAGGCCCAAGATGCGCTTGATAAGCTAAAGGCGTCTCTGACGCGCGCCCCGATTCTCACGCCACCGCAGGACGGCGAGCCCCTGCAGCTCTACGTGGCCGCGACCACCCAAGTGGTGAACGCCGTGATCGTGGTGGAGCGCACAGAGGAAGGGCACGCCTTGCCTGTGCAGCGGCCAGTCTACTACATCAGCAAGGTCCTCTCGGACACGAAGGCGCGCTACCCACAGGTCCAGAAGTTGCTATACGCGGTAGTCCTTGCGCGGCGCAAGCTCCGCCACTACTTCGAGGCCCACCCCGTCACGGTGGTTTCTTCCTTTCCGCTAGGAGAGATCATCCGCAACCCCGACGCCGCGGGAAGGATCGCCAAGTGGTCCGTGGAGCTGATGGGCGAAACGCTAGCCTACGCCCCGCGCAAGGCCATCAAATCGCAAATCCTGGCGGATTTCGTTGCTGAGTGGACAGACACGCAGCTGCCACCCCCACAAATCCAGGCCGAGTGCTGGACTCTGTTCTTCGATGGCTCAGTGATGAAAACGGGAGCAGGCGCGGGCCTGCTCTTCGTGTCACCCCTCGGGGAGCACATGCGCTACACAGTGCGCCTCCACTTCCCCGCGTCCAACAATATGGCTGAGTACGAGGCCCTTCTCTGCGGCCTCAAAATCGCCATTGAGTTGGGTGTCAAGCGCCTCGACGTGCGAGGGGACTCGCAGCTCGTGATCGATCAAGTCATGAAGAACGCGAGCTGCCACGATGACAAGATGGAAGCCTACTGCAAGGCCGTGCGAGCCCTCGAGGACAAGTTATACGGCATCGAGCTCAATCATGTACCCCGCCGGTACAACGAGGAGGCAGACGAACTGGCCAAGATTGCGTCCGGGCGGATCACCGTTCCCCCGAACGTTTTCACGCGTGACATCGCCCAACCCTCGGTCGCCTTCGAGCCCTACCCCTCGAGCCACGACGGACCCTCGGGGGCTCCCTCGAACCCAGTGGGTGCGGAGCCCATGGACGAGGACCCCTCGAACGAGGCGTACGTGCTCTCCCTTCTCGAGGGGTACGGCTCCCACGAGGCTGATGCGATGGACGTCGAGCCGGCCCCCGTCCAGGCGGACTGGCGGGAGAAATACACCGCCCGGATCGCTCGAGGGGAACTCCCCCGCGACCGGCCGCGGCTAGGCGCATCGCTAGGAAGGCTAAATCTTTTGCCCTCGTCGACGGCGAGCTGTACAAGCGCGCCGCCTCCGGCATCCTACAGCGGTGCGTACCCATTCCCGAGGGGCGCGAGCTCCTACGGGACATCCATGCCGGGATCTGTGGCCACCACGCCGCGCCCCGCACCCTCGTCGGCAATGCGTTCCGCCAAGGCTTTTACTGGCCTACCGCGGTCGCGGACGCCAGCGAAATCGTACGCACCTGCGAAGGGTGCCAGTTCTACGCCCGTAAGTCCAACTTGCCCGCCCACGCCCTACAGACCATCCCCGTCACATGGCCGTTCGCCGTGTGGGGGCTGGACATCGTCGGACCCCCGCGGAAGGCGCCGGGGGCTTCACCCACTTGTTGGTCGCGATCGACAAGTTCTCCAAGTGGGTGGAGGTGCGCCCCATCACGAATCTAAGGGCGCAGCAAAGGGCGGTGACATTCTTCACCGACATCGTCTCATCGCTTTGGAGTGCCAAACTCCATCATCACGTACAATGGGTCCCGGTTCACGGCCGGAAGTTCTTGGAGTTCTCGCGACAAGTTCCACATCCGTGTGGATTGGGCAGGCGTGGCGCACCCACGGACCAATGGCCGGGTGGAACGTGCCAATGGCATGATCCTACAAGGCCTAAAACCCGGAATTTTCGACCAGCCTCAACAAATCCGGGCGAAAATGGCTCCAAGAACTACCGCCGGTCGTGTGGAGCCTAAGGACCACCCCAAGCAGAGCCACCGGGTTCACCCCATTTTTTCTAGTCCACGGCGCGGAGGCCGTCCTCCCCACGGATTTAGAATACGGGTCGCCCAAGGTTCGAGGCGACGACGAGGATGCTAACCAGCGAGCCCGCGAGGACTCGCCCGGACCGGTACCGGACGAGGCACGCCTCGTAGCCTTAATGCATTCCGCGAGGTATCAACAGTCCCTAAGACGCTACCAAGCACGCAAGATACGTCGACGGGATTTCAGCGAGGGGGATCTGGTCCTAAGGCTACGCCAAGATAACCGAGGGCGCCACAAGCTATCGCCCCCATGGGAGGGACCCTACGTCGTGGTGAAGGTACTCAAGCCGGGCACATACAAGCTGGCCAACGAGGACGGTGAAGAGCTCACCAACGCTTGGAACATCCAACAGCTACGTCGCTTCTACCCTTAGCTAGGAATTTCCAAGTATTTTTGTTGTAAAAATCACATCGCCAACGCCCCAGTTGGCAACGACTATGTAAATACTTCAAGTCTAATGAAAAGGATAACTCGGCTTTCCCCTGAAACCCAAGTTACCCTCGGGGGCTACCGCGGGGGGGCATCCCCCCCCAAAATGGTCCCATTTTTTCGCGCAAAAAACAAAACAACACGCGCTAAGTTTGTTTCCTACTTCAACCTCGAGCCACGATTCGAACGGGCGCGGGCGGCACGGCGGAAGGAGCGCGCGAGCCGCAGATAGCCTACGCCGCGTGGACATGGCCCTTCTCTCTCGCCTCCAACCCAGCAGGCCCCCTGCGAAAATCGAACTCCCCTAACTAGAATCTGCTCAGGAAGAAGGAGAAACAAAAAGCGTGATAAACAAACGACTTCATTCACAGCAGATGCTCATGTTCATCAAACGACTTGTTCATTTACAAAAGGCCACGAGGCCAGAATACTGATACACATAAACAAAAAACGGGCCTAGCGCCCAACTGCTTTCAGGCGGGAGGAGCAGCAGCGTCAGCGGTGTCCGGGAAGAGGAACTCCTCGAAGGCCTCGGCGAGCGACCCGGCGGCGTCGGCAGCGAGCGCATCCACACGCTCCATGGCCACCTCGTCCTCGACACCCTCGGGAACGATGTACCCCTCCGCCAGCGCCTCGAAGTTAACCTCGTAGTGGGACCGCACCACTCCGAGGGCCTTCTGGACACCCAGCTGCAGCGCCCGGCGCATCCGCTCGGTGACATGGCCACCAAGGGCACGCAGACGGCTGGCCAGGGAGCTGCCGGCCTGGGCCTCGCCCTCCTCGACGGAGCGGCAGGTCTCGAGGGCCGCATCGCGCAGCTCCCGCAACTCCTGCTCGGAGGAATTGTAGGAAGCCTGCAGCGCCTCGGCCCGCTCAGCCGCATGCCCCAGGGCGGTGCGCAAGCCTGGAAACGCCAAGGCAAGAAAGAAATCAGAAAAAGGGAATGCGAGTTCCCAAATGAAAAACCAACAAAACAAGAGTCAAACAGTGGCTCACCTTCGACTTGCTTCCTCTCCGTCTCGAAGTCCCGGCGCACGGCCTCGACCGACAGCTCGAGGCGCCGGACGGTTTCGCCTTGCTCGCGGAGGGCCAGCTCCTGGTTGGCGTTGCTGATGCTGAGCATGAGCGCCTCGTCCTCGACCTTGGAGAACGCGGTGTTCCGTTCCTCCAGCGACTTCCGCGTCACCTCGTGGGCGGCGCGCTCCTGCTCCAGCGCTGCACGGGCGTCGACGAGGGCGGTCTGCCCCTGCTGAAGCCGCTCCTCAGCCCCTTGGCGGGCGGTGCTCTCTTGCAGGAGCCGCTCCTCGGCCGACGACGAGGGCCGCGGCCTTGGCGTCGAGGGCGGCCTTCGTGTCGTCGGCCTCCTTGGCGCGGCGCTCCGGCCCGCGCGCCCGCTCCTCGGCCCCGGGTGCCGTTGCGCCCGCGCCCCCTCAAGCGACGTGCGGAGCTCCCGGGTTTCGGCGCGAGCGGTGGCCACCTCCGCCTCCCCGCTTTGCGGCCGCCGTCCGCGTCTTCTCCAAATCCTCGCGCGCGTGCCACGGCGCCTCATCACGATCGACGAGGGCCGCGCGCACCCGCTCGAGGCTCGAGCGGCGCGCCGTGTCCTCCGCCTCGGGCCCTCGGGCAACTCGTCGGGGCCGGGCCGGGGCCCGTGCGCCGGCCCGGTGTCCGGGGGGACCCGAGAGCGTCGGCGAGCGTGTCGAAAGCGCTGCACTGCTCCCGGAGCTGGTGGACCTCGGCGTTCACCCGGTCGAACACATCGTACTTGTCGTGGGCGCGGCGCTCGAGCTCCTGACATCCACAGACCAAAGTCCGTAAGCACTACGGCACGAGAGCAGCACACAAAGACGAGAGGAAGGGGAAAGCAAGCGACGACACCCTACCTGAAAGACGCGCCATGCGGGGCCCCCGTGGACCTGCAGCGCCTCGTTCAGCGCGCGGTTGAGCGTAGCGCCGTGGCTCCGGAGCTCGCCCCAGAGCTCCCCGCTCCCCCCGGGCGTCAGCAAACGCCGGGGGATCATCGATGGCCCCCTCCACCCCGGGCGGGGCGGCCGGCGTGGGAGGACGAGGCCTCGGCGCCGTGTCCTCGACCCCCCACCACCGGGTGACCCTCGTGCCGCCTCACGAGGGCCCCCTCCCGGGGCTCGGGGGTTCGTGGGCCGGCCGGCCCACCGATCCCATCCGGCGGCGGGGAGTCGTCCGAGACCTCCACCACCTCCGCTTGCGAACGCCGGCGGGCGCCGCCGCTCGTGTCGCCTCCACCGGCGCCTCCGCCGCTGCGTCTCCGCGGCCGCGGGCGCCGGCACGGCGCGCGCGGCCACCACCTCTCGGCCGCGCCTCGCGGCCACGGGCGCCGCGGGTTGCTCCCGCTCCAACTCCTCCACGGCGCAACGCCCCCCCGCGGCCGCGCATCCACCACCGCCGCCGCCGCGGCCGCACCCCCGCCGACGGCCGCGCCGGCCGCTCCTCGGCGACCGCCGGCCGCGCCGCGGCCGGGGCGATCCGACGGCCGAGGCCTCGGGGCCCCGGCCGCACCTTGCGAGCTCTCGCCCGCCGCCGCCGTGCTTGTCCCCGCCCGCGGCGCCCTCGACGAGCGCCGCCGGGTAGGGATGGACGCGTCCGTCCTCAGCACCTTGGCAGGTGCGAGAGGAGGCACGGTTGGCACCACCCTGCGCAGGCGCGAACGGAAGGTTAGAACGCCTAATCATCAACTAATCAAACCAAACGAAAAAAGACAGGCTCCTTACCTCGAAGAGGAAAAGGCCCGTTTCCTTTTCCTCGAAGCCTCGGCGGATGAAGCCGGCGCGGCCGCCGCGCGCTCGCCCGCCGCGTCTCCGACGGCGCCGCCACGCGCGCGGGCGCGCCCGCCCCCCGCGCACGGTCGCGCCTCCCGACGACGCCGCGCCGCGCGCGCGCGGTACGCTCGCCCCGCGTATGGGTGTGCCCGCCGCCGCACTCCCCCGGCGACGACGTCGCCGAGCGCGTGGACGCGCCTCCCCCGCGCGCGGGCACGCTCGATGCGCGCGGCCGGCGCGCTCGCCGTGCGCGCCCCCGACGAGCGCGCGGCGCCTCCGCGCGCGCGCGCCGCCTTCGATGTCGATGGCCCGGTGGCGGGCGCCGCCCCGGGCGATGCCGCCCTCGCCGCCGGCGCCGGCGCCGGCTCTCCGGCGACGGAGGCGCGGGCTGCCACCGTCGAGAGGGGCCCTCCCCCCTCGGCCTCTTCCTCTTCGTCCTCCTCCGAGGACGAGAACTCCCTCGGTCCCCGGGGAGGGAGAGCCCCGACTCCTCGCGCCGTCGGTACTCCGCGGCCCGCCGGTCCGCGAGCGCTTGACGTCGCCTCGCGTGCTCCCTCTTGCGCGCCGCCCGCTCCTCGCTGGCTGGCCGGCCGCGCCGCACGGCCCTGCGCGCGGGAGTCGGGGGTAGGCGGGACGGACTTAGCGATGGTGAAAGTCACCAGCTGTACACGGAAGCAACAAGGGCGCGTCAGGAGGCAAAGGCAACGCTAAGAACCAAAACGAAATCAAGAACCACACTCACCAACGGGCCGGCGGGGAGCATCTCGATGTCCCACGGGGTCCGACCCGCAGGCGGCGGCACCCGGGTGTCGACGGCGCTCCGTGCCCGGGTGAGCGCGTACGGCCGCTCGGGGGGCGTCGGGAGCATCCGCGACCTCGCCAGGTCGACAGGATTGGCCGCCTCTGTCATCTCGAAGAAGCAGAGCGGCCTCTCCATCAACGGCACGATCCGCCGGTGATGAAGGAAGGCGAGGACGCCCATCGCGTTCAGCCCCATCTTCGCCAGGCGCTGCAGCGCGGCCAGGACCGACTCCTGCCGCCTCCGATGCTGGGCCGTGGACACCCCGTAGCCCCAGGAGTCAGGCCTCTCCTTGAATACCCGGCCGGTGTAGGGGGGAGGCCGGGCTCGGCATTGCGCAAGTAGAACCATCCCCGCTCCCAGCCGGCGTTGTTCGTCGTCATGGTGCAGGGGATGTAGACATCCTTGAATTGCCCCCGCAGGGCAAGCGACATCCCGCCGGCGCGCATCGCGCGGCGGGTCCTCGGCTCCGTCGTGGGCTGCGTGATGAGCTCCGCGCGGAAAAGATGTACCCAGAGCTCCCAATTGACCGGGATCCCCAGGTACCCTTCGCAGACGCCCACGAACGTGGCCGCCTGCGAGATCGCGTTGGGGGCGAAGTTGTGCAGCTCCACTCCGTAGTGGTGGCACATTGCCCGCATGAAGGTGCTCGCCGGCGCGGTGAAGCCCCGCTCGTGGTAGCGGATGAAGCTCACCACGTAGCCCTCCGGCGGGTTGGGCTCGCGGTCCGCAGCCGGCGGCACGATCCACTCCGCCGGACGTCCGTCTTCGTTGGCCGCCAGCTGGCCGGCGGCGACCAGCTCACCAAGGGCCAGCCGCGTCACCGTCGACCTCTCCCAGGCATACGGCTCCAGGATCCTAAGGGGAAGCTGAGGCGGCGCCATGAGGAAGGACGAAGGAATGCGAGGACGGAGAACGAGGAACGGAGGAAAAACTCTAATGGCGACACCGCGCGGTGGCAAGAGCTAGGCGAAGACGAAGAGGCGGGGGACTGAAAATGACGCCCCGCTAGCATTAACTGCAGGGAATCTCTCCTTCGTGTCGACGGCCGGGCCCCACCACGACTGCAGCGACCACGTCACTGCAGACGGGCCATCATTACGGCAAAGACCCGCGGCCGACCGGGCGGGGGCGGTCACATCCGCCTGCCACGCCGCCCACTACGTCGCGCGCGCGGCCACAGCGCCTAAAAAGGCGCGCCCGCGCTGCAAACCGCGGCCACGATCGCAAGACATTTAAAATAACTGGGTCCCTTGCCAAGCAAGGAGAACCCTCGAGCGTAGCGAACTCCTGGATCAAGACCAGGGCAACCCTCGATGGGATATCGACGTGAGAAGGTCGCCCGGGACCTGCTCGATGTAGAGCAGGCACCGCGGGTACCCATGCCGTGTAAGACCCTCGAGCGGCGCGAGCCCTCGGCTCAAAGCGAATCCAACCCTCGATGGGATACTGATGTGAGAAGGTCGCCCGGGACCTGCTCGATGTAGAGCAGGCACCACGGGTACCCATGCCACGTAAGACCTTCGAGCGGCGCGAGCCCTCGGCTCAAAACAATGTCAGCCCTCGAAGGGATACTGACGTGAGAAGGTCGCCCGGGACCTGCTCGATGTAGAGCAGGCACCACGGGTACCCATGCCACGTAAGACCCTCGAGCGGCGCGAGCCCTTGGCTCGAGACAATATCGACTCTCCAAGGAAGGGCACATACGCTGTGCTACCAACCAGCACCTCGAGGGCCGGCTCGCCCCGAACCCCTCGATGGCCGCAAACGTGAAAAGACGGGGCCGCCCGAGCACCCACCCCCGCACGGCCCTGCGATCGGAGGTTCGAAGCCCGACCCTCGACGGGTTCGAACGGGCGCCACGGATCGCGAGTTAGGGACGACGAGGGCACGCGCATTCGAGCCGTTCCTCGAGCCCGTCGGCTCGAGGGTGCCCCACATGTCGTGTTCGAGAGCCGGCGAGGGCGGCTAGCCGGGGGATCCCACCGAGGGAGAGCTTCGCGCCCTCGGTCCCCATCGAACGGGACCGAGCCCCACCCTAGCAAACCCACGCAAGTGCTTCCATGGACGTGTCTCCGGACCGCGCGGCCTACCCTTATCGAACGGGGCATGGACGTCCACCTGAACCACCCGCTAGCAGCTCGACGAGGAATCCGCAATCCGCGACCCGCTCGATGGGGGTTGCGGAAACCTCACCCTCCGTCCCGCGGAGGGACGGCGAGGGCGCGTTAAAAAGCAAGTCGCCAAGCTCTACCCGATCGCCTCGAACGGGCCAAGGCTCGGGGGCTTGGCGCACGGCTACACCTCCTTGAAATTGCACCCACCGGAGACAGTGCCAGCGGTGCGTGCACCCCCGAAGCCGGGCCGAAATACCGCCGATGCCGGTTGGCATATGTGCCACGCCTCTCTGACCAAAATTCTCGCAGTTAACCCCTACAGGAGCACCCACACTCCTGCAGGGCTTCGGGGGCTAGACCCGCGGGTCCGCTGACGCGGCCCCACGGAAAGCGTTCGCAAACAAGGGGGAAGAACGTCCTATCAGTAGGTTCCAGCATCTGCGGGAGCCTCAATGGCAAACCCACAGATGCTCGGGGGCTACTGTCGGGGACAGCCCTAGGGGTCCCCTTAAACAATGGGGAAACCTCACTTAAAACCCGCAACGAAACCCAAACACGTTAAGCCTAACCATGCAGGTGCCTAACCATGCAGGACACGGCCCACAGGGACTCTGACGACCCATCGGGGCGGCCCACAAAAGGATCCCCTCGAACAGGCTTCGCCCCGCTCGAGGGGCAGCACTCCCTCCGGGCGGGCACCCCCCGCACGAGGGGCAGCATTTCCCTCGAGCGGGCTCCGCCTCGCTCGAGGGTATGCCCCGCCCTCGGCCGGGGTCCGCCACGCTCGAGGGTGCCCCTCACGCGTGCGCCGGCCCCGTACACGGGCATTTAACGCCCTGACGCCGCAGGACGGCGCCATCATGCGCCCGGGGCTCGCACCCCAGTGCCGCCGCACCAACTCCCCAGGGACGAGCCCATCCCCATCACTGTGGAGGGAGACTGTGCGGTACGGCCGGTGTCAGTCCCGTGACACCGCGCGCCTACTGCAGTACGGCTAACGCGCCCGACCCTCGAAGGGGGGCCGGGCGCACCCTCGATTTCACTTTCCCGTGACCCTACAGGGTTAGGTGGAGGCGCTAGGCCGGTGGATTGCCATCCCGGCCCCGTAACGGCGGCGTGGCCGCCGTACCCGCGCGTGCAGGCGCACGCCGGACCCTGTAGCAACGACTCCAGCCCCGTGAGGCGCGTTGGGAAGGAACGCCGTTCTGCCTGCCCCTGTACTCCGTACGAGCTTGCGTCAGCACCGCCCCCGAGCCTATCAGAGGACATCACCGCCATCTGTTGCTCTCCTACCCTCGAACCGCCACTGTTCGGGTACAAGTCAGGCCATGATGAACAGATCGCAGCGGAGATCGCCCGGACGGCCGCCCACTCTACACTGTAGCACGTCGCACTTCTCCACATAGCTAGGTAGTGCGGCGCGCATGTAACCCGCCGCCCCTTGATCTATAAAAGGGGAGGCGAACCCCCAGCCGCAGGGGGAGACAGAGGAGCGGAGACACGAGAACACTTCACACACCACGTACTCATTCTCATTCTCCCACAACATCTTCAGCCACTCTTCCAGGGACTTGGAAGCCACGCTTCCTCTCCCGCCGTGCTTGTACTTGCCCCACTACAAGCACCCCCGGTGCTAAGTAATATAGTGCCCCGAGCACGCCCCTGCTCGACGTACGGCCCCCTCGGCCAGAACCAGGATAAAAACCCTGTGTCACTTGTTGCTTAGCATCGACCATTGAGGGATAGACCACGGCGCTATCTACTGGTTAGTGTCGGGACCATATTCCGCACCGACAAACAGCAGATCAACAAAACTACGCAGCAGGAGCATCGACAACAACCGAAAGAGGAGCCCACACAAACTACGCCTAAGCAGCAGCTGCAACTTGAGGATAAGCAACAGACGAAACAGCAGCCTCTCCAGCAGCAGGAGCATCGACAACAGCAGGAGCCCAGGAAAACTACGCCTAAGCAGCAGCTGCAACATGAGGATAGCAACAGATGAAAGAGCAGCCTCTCCAGCAGGAGGAGGAGCGCCGGCAATCTCCCCCTAAGCAGCACATGCAACAACTGCAATAGGAGGAGCCCAGGCAATCTCCACTGCAGAAGGGGAACAAGGCCAGGAAACCTCTATCTAAAGATGAGATTCTTAACTGTCTTAATGGGATAGAACTGAACCGACCAAAATACAAGCCTGGTGCACCTATGTTGTCAGAAGAAAATGTAAAGTCTGCTGGACCAAATTGTTCCAAGTTGCATGCTTATGTCATGGAACACAGTAAGGATAAACTTGCCTTTCAAGCAAAGGTGGAGCAAGACTACTTTAAAGGTGGTTGTGGTGCTTTAATGTTAAACATTGAATTCAGTAGCGTGTTTAAACTGATAACCCTGGCTTCTCTGGATGTTACCTTCATGAGGTTGTGGACATTGTAAGTCCTTTAAAACCTAAAAAGATATTTCTTTAATTTTGACTGCAAAGTTCATGCATGCTAACAATTTGATTTTTTCTAGGAAAATGATGGACAAGGCTGCAAAGAAGCAGATGAGTGTTGGGCTTTTGGAACAGATTTGTTTACTTCAACAAATATTTCCTAGCGTTCTCAGCAAGTTGGCAAAGCAATCTCAAATGCAATGATGAACAACTACTACGTGGTGGGTGCCTACTGCACTAGCCACTAGGTAACAGAGATCATCTCTATGAAGTTCAAAGAGGTTTGGTATCTAGA
This sequence comes from Cenchrus americanus, assembly GCA_947561735.1. Taxonomy (NCBI): domain Eukaryota; kingdom Viridiplantae; phylum Streptophyta; class Magnoliopsida; order Poales; family Poaceae; genus Cenchrus; species Cenchrus americanus. The sequence goes on from OX387242.1 coordinate 201,076,183, forward strand.
TTCTGCTAAACAACATCCCCCACTAATGTTCCTAAACCTCCAAAATGTTTTGAACTGGTCGGTTTCTTGTAGGTATTGTTCACAAAAATTCAATCTCTTAGTGTTTCTAATTGGTATTGTTCACCATGCAGGGCCTTTGTTATAGTATTTTTTTGTTCACAAAAAATCAATCTCTTAGTGTTTCTAGTTGGTATTGCTGATCATGCAGGGCCTTTGGTGATGCACAAGTCAGAGTGACGAAAGGAAAGAAAAAAGGCAAAAGCCACACTCAAGCACAAAACGAATCTCGCTGTAAGAACGAGGTTTTTTTATGGTCCCTTCTTACCTATTTGGTACTGCATTAACTTGTCATTTTGGTACCTCGATGCAGTGTGCTCAGCAGCCAAGGTGGTCCTCTTTGTGTGGATTCCATGTGGCATTCCGTATGTTAAGACTACTCGATGACATACCTGACATCAAGAATGCTGCTGTAAGTAGATAATAATGCTCAACCTTGTCTCTGCTCATATTACCCATCTGATTTTAGAAAATGATTTCTACTTGTATTCTCATAAATGATTGTATTTTGCAGGATTTCAAACCTCCTGTAGATGTTTCCACAGAAGATGTAAAGCGTGTCCAGGAGATGTTGTGCGAGTACATTCTTAAGGAGACCATCGACCGAAAGGGCAAGTTCTACAGTGGTGCACCGTGAGTTTATTGTGACCAGAAACTTGAAACTCATTCAGTCTATTTTAGTCAGGTGTTGTTTCCTGAAAAACCTGCTTGGCTTGCTTGGTTGGGGTGAGATACTACCTGGTTCAGGAAGTTTTCTCATGACTCCATCCAAACAAGCCCTGATAAGAGTAACTTGAAACTTGATGTGATCCTAGCTAGCTTGTCTATAAATGTGATCTTGCTTTGCCTATATCTGTGATGTGAGAATGTGTTTGTGATGTCTCCTTGTTGTGGTGGCTGCCATATCCTGGCTGGTTCCAGGATGCAGCCCCTAGTGGCTGCCAAATCCTGGCTGGTTCCAGGATGCCGCCGGCAACCGGGCGGGTTACTGTAGCGGTGGCCGTCGTATCTGTAACGGGTGTTAATTAAAGCTCGTTACAAACACTAATCAGTAAGTAACAGGCTTCATTCGGAAAGTCCGTTACAAAATGCCCACAATGTAACGGGTAGTGTAAAAGCCCGTTACCAGTCCTGACCGGTGGGCCCCATGACTTGGCCGTTCATCGAGATATAGGAGGCGCAGGTTGAAAGCAAGCATCTCCTTTAATAGAGAGAAAGCAGACGCACGTAGAAACAGATGCGTCTCATTTCGTCGAGACAATGGAGATGCTGGTTCACAGAATGCGTCTCTGATGTTAATTTAACAGTAACGGGCTCTGTTTCGTGCCCGTTACCAAAGTTCCGTGTGGGCCTAGAGAAACAGCCATTTCACGTGAACGGTGACTAGTTGTGGTAACGGTCATTGTTTGATGCCCATTATGAATACTAGTTGTGCTGAGACGCGAGTGAAATAGACGAGTCTCATTTCGTCAAGATAGTGGAGACACAGGTGCACTTCAGGCGTCTCTGATATTGAGCTTCTGTAACGGTCTTTGCTTTGTTACCCGTTATGAAAGTTCCCTGTGGGCCCAGAAAAATAGCCATTTCACGTGACCGGTGGCTAGTTGTGGTAATGGTTGTTGTTTTATGCCCATTACGAATATGTCTTATCAATAATGGGCATCTGCCCGTTACCTTTCTTGGCTTATTTGTAACACTTGATCGGTAACGGGCGCATTACTCGTTACCAAAGGCGATCTACACCCGTTACCAAAGCCAGTTTTTCACGTAGTGACACTCAGCTATGGGCATTGTGGTATATATATAAGCTGCTCTCCCCCCTCCCAAACCCTAACCCCTCCCCAGCGCCACAGCCACAACAATGCCTCACCTCGTCCACCCTCTCCCCCATCAGCCACCACCACTTGCCACCTCAGCTACCGGCCACCTCCTCCACCCTAACCGCCTCCCTCCTCTCCTAGAGATCACCTCATCCGAACCCTCGCCGACCACCTAGTTAAATCTACGTCACCGGACAGCTCGTCGTCACCATCGCCGCCCAGATCTACGTCGCCAGGCACCTCATCCTCTCCGTCGTCGGTCAGATCTATATCGCTGGACATGGTCACTTGCTCTGCACCCTAGACAGTCAGATCTCACTGGTCGGCCACCTTGTCCGCACCCTCGACGGTCGGATCTCGCTGGTCGGCCACCTTTTCCGCACACTTGACGGTCGGATCTGCATCGCTGGCCACCTTGTCCTCACCATCGATGGCCAGAGCTACATCACCGGCATATTTGATCTTTTGAGCTTTCTCTTTGTGTCTTTGTGATTCTTTTTCATTGGTTTGATGACACTGGCTGCTGAATGAGATGCTTGTAAGATCATGAAATTGTGATATTTGAGTTCTTGTGAAGTTGGCTTTTGAATGAGTTGTAACATTGGCGTTGGGTCAGCATGACAAAGATGGCCCATTGTGTCGTCGTCGTGTCAATGTGCCGGCACGGTATGAAAAAATGGACTCATGCTCGTGTTTTGACACAAGCTCGGCACAAGCACGCACAAGGCACAAAGGCCATCGGGGCGTGTCATGGTCGTGCACGTGCTCGTGCTGTGCTGGGCGGGCAAAATGACCATCAATAGCTCCAGGGTTACATCCACCCAAATGTAGACACCTCCAAACCTGGCACACCCGCCGTTGCTACAAGCCTATGCTACTCAAGGTTGGTTCAGTGATACTAATTGTTGGAAATATGCCCTAGAGCCAATTGGATTTGATCCACTAGTGGACTCAGATGAATTTGATCCATTATGGTGTAAAAGTCCTAATGGGCCACAAATGTTGTAAAGCCCATTAGTGTTGGAAGGGGTACACCATCTATTAGTTCCGTATTGCTAATGGAAGAAGCCGTGGAGGGTTTTGCTCCGAATAAATATGGACCACACCCCTCCTGAAAAGGGACGACTCTCAAGTAGCAACCGCACCGCCAACGCTCTCTCCTCGTCGCACTCGCGGACCTAGCAGTCCGGCGTGCGTCGCTTCCTTCTCCGTACGTGTGCATACCTTGGAGGTGCTGCATCTGGAGCACTTGGATCGGACGAGCCACACGTGCAGGTCAAGAAGGACGTGAGCAACTGCACTGCCCGCTACCCTCGACGTATTCTTCTACATCGAGATAGTTCCGCAGCATCTGCGTGTCTAGTGGTAATCCCGTGATCTCTGACAGCAGCAGTTCCTGTTTTGTAGGGAATTTTTTTCACACTAGAGTACCCACCCCGTATCCCTTCAGTGGTACCAGAGTCGTAGCTACTAAGTTTTAGATTCGGGATGTGTGCATATGGACATATGCAGATGTAGATCAAAGTTTTGATGGGCTTCGTGTTCTTGCCGTCATGGTCGTGTAACGAATTACTCCTACCGGTCGGAATTCCTCCATCGGAGTTAAGTGATACACGTAAACCCAATCACAACGAGAAGGAGATCAATTGGATTGGTCGAATCGAAGCTAGGTCAAGTGCCAGGCGCATGGGATGCGTGGCGGCGGCACATTGGATATGCTACCGGCCCGGGAAAACCAGAAAACATGTTGTTCGGTAAAACAGTCATAACTTTTCGTGGTTAACTCGGATGAAGAAGTTTTCTATATGAAAATTGATCTACATAAACTTTTACACATGTGATATACCAGCATTGCTGGTCTCGGCGAAATTAGTTTTGCCAAATTCGGCTTGCAAGGTGGCTTTTCGGGCGTTTTATGTTTGTACGTCGGAATTGCCATAATTTATTTTGCAGGTTTTGTGATCGGTATGGCCTATATGTGTATGTGATGCATGTGTGTAATTTATTCGTGACCTGTGTGACAATACGTCTTGAGCCACATGTATTGTCAAAATTAATGTAATGGTCTGCGTACCAATTTGTGATGATCTAAATACGCGATTGTGTAACTTTCATTACTAGCACGCGTTAGACAGTTCTTGGAGGACTCATCACATGGAGGATGACACACATGGATCATTAAGATGGAGATCAACATGATGTACAGGTCGATGGAGATAGAGATCACCATGCGACAATGGGCCATACCGTGTTACAACTGTGTGAATGTCGTTCTTACCGTTCTACTTTTACATGCGATAATGTTTTTTTCTTGTGTGTGATGTTACGAGTAGACTGATTCTTGGCTAAGTATTGCAGGTGCAGGTTGCGGCTTGACTGGTGTTGGTGCAGGTGAAGAACAAGCGCGAAAGGTCGTCGCTGGTGAGGCCTCCAGGTGTGCAGAAGACAAGTAGGTTCGTTCGAGGGACCCGGTGGCCAGCGGGGTCAAGTGCGGGCCGCATGGTGGCATGAACAGCAAGATGAAGTCGTGGACGGTTTCTTGGTTGAGCCTCAAAACCAAGGTCGAGCCGGGACTACGTGGGAGCCGAGTCATGAGTGGTGATTGGCGGAGGCTACACCGAGTTCGCGGGGTTTCCGGTGGTTCACCAGAAAACCACTGGGTTCCTTGGTTGATTCACAAAGCCAAGACCGGAGAACCGAAGACGGAGGTGCAGCAGCACGGCACCGGTCCGACCGGTGGGTCCGACCGGTCGGCCGGTGGGGACCGGTCTGACCGGTGAGGAGCACTGGTCTGACCGGTGTGCGACGACACAGTCCGGAATCTTCGAAGAGGAGGACACGCGTCGGGATCGCATGGCTTGCGTCGAGGCTACGCAGGGTGCGGTCACCGAGCATCCGTCCGATGGTGAAGACATCAAGAATTCCAAATCCGCCCTTGAGGGGCTCGTATCCCTAGTTAGTAGAGAAGGGAGTTTTAGACATTCGGTTGCCTCCATATAACCCAAGAGGTGAAAGGATGGCAGCCAACTCTTGGAACCCTAGCTCATTATTTTTCCTATTTTCCACCTATTTTCCTTAGGTTTTCTCTAGGACTAGCAAGAGAGCTTCACGGAGGGATCTTGTAGAGAGGGATGGATGGTCGGGCGGCTTGCTAGACCTTGTACGAACCTTTGTTTCATGTATAGATGATTCGGCGTGGTTCCTCAATGTTTGGATGTGTTTTCCCCGGTTGTTCTTGGTGGTGATTTTTGGAGCCCTCTCTCGGTGATTTCTTTGGGTTGTTTTCGAGGATTTTCTCTTGGGGATTCGATGGGGGAAATTTGTGGGAACCCTTCGTGGTTCTTTGGGCTGTGATTCCCCTCCCAAATCCGTGAGTAAAAGTGCTCGATTTTGGGGTTTCTTGAGTTCTTGGGTTGGAAGTGCTTTCGGCGGGATTTCTTCAATTCCTCCTTTTTACACGAGTCTTGGTGGGATTAAACTTGGCTATTGACTCCTCATGAGGTGTTCCTGTTATCCCCAAAGTCTTGTTCAAGTCCGTGGAGTGATTCGGGAGATCGAGTTTTGGTTTTGGGGGAGTTGACCCGCGGGTGCTGTTCATCCCGAGCTGCCCAGGCTACACCGGTCTGACCGGTGCTCTTGACCGGTCTGACCGGTGCGAGCCCTTGTGGGTTTTTGCTCGGGTGAACATCTTGGTGTGTTTGTTGTTGTCCCGTGTTGCTGTTGTTTCGAGTTTGGGTCAGTTTGGTGGTCGGTTGGCCTGTCTGGTGCCTTGGGGGCTTTCAGGCTGCCATCGGTCTGACCGGTGTGTCTCACCGGTCTGACCGGTGTAGAGCCACTTAGTGTAAGTTGCTCAGTTACACCAGCAGGGACCGGTCTGACCGGTGGTGCTCACCGGTCTAACCGGTGTGGGTCTGTAGACTCGAGGTTTGGTTTTTCGCTGCGTTTCTCGAGTCAGAAGGTGGTGTGTTGGTTCCTAGGTCCAGTGGCACTCCAGTGGCTACGTGGGCTTGAACAACCTTGGTGGTGAGTCGGAGACGTGTGTTGGAAGCCGTGTTCATCTTGTTGGAGTTTCCATCTCCTTCAAGAAGAATTTTTATCGGCTCCCATTCACTCCCCCCTCTCTGGTTCGCCGTATCGGTCCTTCAAGTGGTATCAGAGCCGGTTCGGGTCTTTGTTGACTCTAACCAGTCTAAGATCCAAGGATGGCGTACCAGGAACGGGGTTCGGGTCCTCCACACTTCGATGGCAAGAACTACCAGATGTGGAGCAAGTGGATGGGTGCTTTTCTCCGCGGAAAGGGTCAGATCCTTTGGGATGTCACGGTGGACACAGGCTATGTCCAGCCGGTTGATTTCCTCGCTCCAGGATCGAGGGACAGCTTCGACGCCAACAATAAGGCGATCGACTACTTGTTTCATGATTTGTGTCAGCCTGAGTTCGATCGGGTGCACACCGAGCACTTAGCATGTAGGATTTGGGCGGTGTTGAAGGAGGCTCATGTTGGGAACGCCCAGGTTCAGGCACGGATGTATGCGACCTACCGGAGAGAGTACGAGAACTTCACTCATCTCCCCGGTGAGTCCATCGATGCCTTGTTTCAGAGGTTCACGGTGGTGGTGAACAACATGAGGGCCAATGTGGACGTGCTCCCGTACGATGATCATGATAGAGCGGTCAAGCTCTTACACTCTTTGGATCGTACGATTTGGGGCGGAAAGTTCGAGGCCATTGTGGAGTCGGAGAAGTATGACACTCTGACGGTGAACGAGCTGTTCTCGAAGCTCAAGTTGGCGGAGGTGGATAGGGGCATGACTGCCAAGATCGAGGGACCGACTGATTCCCATAGTCTTGCCCTCATTGGTGGTTCCAAAGGAAAGGCTAACTCTAACCCATCCACCAGGATGTTCTCCTTTTCCTCTTTGATGTCTATGCCAGATGAGGAGTTTGATGACCTTGGAGAGGACGAGCTGGCGCTGTTGACAAGGCAGTTCGAGAGGCTGCACAAGAATCGCGTGAACATGAGGAGGAACACGAGGACTTGCTTCCAGTACGGCAAGCCGGGACACTTCGTCGCCGACTGCCCGGAGAAGGCCGAGAACAAGGACAGCTACAAGCACAAGCCGAGGATGGACGGCAAGTACCGTTCGAGGCGCGACCACAAGAGCAAGCACAAGAACAAGTACAAGGACGAGCGACGATCGAGGAAGAAGGAGGGCCGAGGCAAGGCCCGAGCGATGGTTGGAGCGAGCGACGTCGACTCCAGTTCCGCGTACTCCACCTCGAGCTCGAGTAGCAGTGAAGACGAGGGAGATCGCCGCAAGAACAAGAAGTCGTCCAAGAACCTGAGCGGTCTGAGCTGCTTCGCGAGAGATGGCTTCTGCACCATGGCGCTGAGCTCCGGCAGCAAGAAGAGCACACAGAGCGACTCGGACTCTGAGTCCCACGACGAGGTGCGTGATGAACTTCCCTTCTTGCGCCAGGAGAATGAGAGGCTTGGATCTTTGCTTGATAACCATGATGACATGCTTAGAGAGGCCAAGAAAATGAGGAAAGAGCTTAGGGCTTCACTCGAGGATGCTAGGACTAGAGTGGCTGAGCTAGAGACACGGGTGCTTGATAGCAAGCTTGAGATTGATTCGCTTAAGGCTAGCCCTGTTGTTTCGGATGAGAATGATTGTGCTGATTGCTCCATATTCCTTGCTGATCTTGCTTTGTTTAAGGAGAAGCATGCCTCCAAGTGTGAGGAACTAGATGTGCTTAGGGTTGAAGTGGCTGAGCTGAAGTCTAGACCTGCTTTGCTAGGTGCTTGCACTTCTTGCCCTGTTTTGCATGCTAAGATTGATGAGATGCATGCTTACACTAGTTCGCTCGAGGCTAAATTGAAGGAACCCATGCCTACATCTTGCTCTACCTGTGAAATGCATGCATTGAAAAATTTGGAGCTTGCACATTATGTTGATCGTTTGCAGGATGAGAATGATGACTTGAGGAAGTTGATGGGTTGGTTGTCCGGTCATGAGCCTCAGTTGAGGATGATGATCGAGGCCTTTAAGAGGCAAGATGGTGAGGGACTTGGGGCAAACAATGTTGGTGAGGGAAGTGGAGAGAATATCCCGGAGCCACCAAAAACCCACCACAAAAATGATTTCCCTCCAAAACCTAACCTCTAAGGAATCGACTAGACACAACCCTAGCTCCACCCGTGTTTCCTACACCCACAAATGACCTACAAAAGCCTATCAAGTTTGTGAGCACTTCGGGGAAAGTGTTCTTTGGGAAGGAGAGTGAGAAGGCTAGTGGTGAGAAACCGGTGGAGGATTTGAGTGGAGAGAAACCGAGTGAGCAGCCACATCCCAAGCCTAAGCCTATGCTTGTGAGGTTCCATTGTGGCTATTGTGGGAGAGATGGCCATAAGGAGGAGTTTTGCTTCAAGAGGAAGCGAGAGGAGAGAATGGCAAAGGAGTGGGCTAACAAGGACAAGTACCACCCTTCCGATGGTGTACTTGAGCCTCATATGCAGATGCCCAGGGGCAAGGCGATTGTGAGGACAGTTCGGGCTTGGGGAGAGAAGAAGGCTGCAGGTGGTGCTGCTGCCCAGGTTACACCGGTCGGACCGGTGTGGGGCACCTGGCCGGACCGGTGCGGGCACAGACGGACGCTTGTTCGGGTTTCGAGCTCGTACAGGTGCGAGGGTTGTTTCTGGTGGTCGTGGTTCTGGTGGTTGGGCTGGAAAGGGTGCAGGTGGTCAGTTTGCTAGGCGTTCTCCTCCTCGTGCTCAATACGGGGATCGGAGAAGTCGTGGCTTTGAGTTGGAGAGGAAGGACGTCCCACGGGCTTTCTTGCGTGGATTTGGTCCTCCTCCAGGCAGAGAGGGGTGGTTCCCTCAGGGTGGTTACCATGGTGGTGGTCGTGGAGGTAGCTTTGGTAGGAGAGATGCTTTGGTTGGTGCTAACCCCACTTTCGAGCAAATGGCTCGGCACTGGTTTTACTCTTTTGGTACTAACCCCAGTGCTGAGTCGTTTGTTCGCTCACGTGCTCGTTTTTGAATTTCAGGTGGGAGACTTGAAGAACATTTGGTTGATTGACTCCGGTTGCTCGAGGCATATGACCGGAGACAGGGGGTGGTTCTCAAGTCTCGTCCCGGTGGTGACGAAGAGGTACATCACCTTTGGGGACAATGGGCGTGGGCGTGTGCTTTCAGAAGGTGAGATCAAAGTGAGTGACAAGATCACTCTGAGGCGTGTCTCTCTTGTTCAATCGCTGGGGTACAATTTGCTTTCTGTGTCCCAGTTGTTGGATGAGGGTTTTGAGGTGTTGTTTCGACCAGGTGGTTCTCGGATTGTGGACTCTCGAGGGGACCTTGTTTGTATGGTCGTTCCCGAGGGTCAGGTGTTTCGTGCTGATTTTTCTCAGTCTTCGGGTGTGGAGCGTTGTTTCTTGGCTGGTTCTTCGAGTGAGTTGTGGAGGTGGCATAGGAAGTTGGGTCACTTGAGCTTTGACCTTTTGTCACGCATGAGAAAACTCAATTTGGTCCGAGGATTGCCACGGTTGAGGCTTGAGAAAGAGTTGGTTTGTGCTCCTGTAAGCATGCCAAGATGGTGGCCTCTTCTCACCCGCCTCTCACCGATGTGATGACTGAGCGTCCATGCGAGCTGCTCCATATGGACCTTGTTGGCCCAGCTCGTGTGCGATCTGCGGGTGGGAAGTGGTATGTCCTTGTTGTGGTGGACGACTATTCTCGGTATGCGTGGGTGTTCTTTCTCGAGGATAAGGGGAGACGTTTGGTTTTGTTCGAGATCTAGTCTTGAGGTTGAGGAACGAGAGGCACGGAGATGCCATACGAGCTATCCGCAGTGATAATGGCTCGGGATTCAGGAACTCTCGTTTTGAAACCTTTTGCCATGACTTGGGTCTTGAGCACCAGTTTTCGAGTCCGTATACGCCTCCCCGGAATGGTGTTGTGGAAAGGAAGAACAGGACCTTGTGCGAGATGGCTCGGACGATGCTTGATGAGCATAGGACTCCGAGGAGGTATTGGGCTGAGGCGGTGAATACCGCGTGCTATGTGTCGAATAGGATATACCTCAGAGTGCACAAGAAGAGGACATGCTATGAGTTGATGCATGGTCGCACACCCAAGGTGAGTCACTTCCATGTCTTTGGTTGCAAGTGTTTCATTCTGAAGAAAGGCAGGAAGTTGGATAAATTTGAAGCTAGGTCTGTCGATGGCATTTTCTTTGGTTATGCATCTCATTCTAGAGCATATCGTGTGCTCAATCTTGAAACTAACCAAATCGTGGAGACTTGCGAGGTAACCTTCGACGAGACAGAGCCACGTAGTCAGCTTGTCTTTGAGTGTGCAGGTGATGATGAGCTTGGCGAGGAGATCTTTCAGGAGGAGGAGCATGAACATGGTGATGAGGACATCCCAACCATACATGTTTCCTCAAGTGTCAATCCTTCACCATCCAAAATTGAAGATGTAAATCGTGGACCATTAACAAGAAGTCGTGCTAAGAAATTACAAGAGCAGGTGAATTCATTCCTAACTGATATTAACTTTAATAATTCTATGAATGTTATACTACCTAAGTGCTCTACTTTGGTTGTAATTAGGTATACAAGTGAGCAAGAAGATGAAACGGATCACTTCAGCAAGAATGAAGCACTTCAGCAAGAACGAACTACCTCAACAAAAACCGGACCAGTACAAGAAACGTTCATAACTTTTGATTTCCAAAAGCTATGAATGTGAATGAGCACTTGCTGGAAAGCTCTTCAAGTCTAGTTTCCATTGCCTCTATCCCCGACCAGTTTGCATTCCTAGTTTTTGCACCCGACCAGTTTAAGTGCATGCTGCTCAGGAGCTCAACAGTCAGCATCAAGTCCAAGTTCGAGTGCAAAACTGTACCATTATACAAAGTGTCGTGGTACATGGAATACATGGATGGAAGGACCTTCAATTTAGCTTTCTAACGCATCCAACCGTTCGTATTTTCCACTTCCCAATAAAAAGTTATGGCTGAATTACTGAAGACTGCTCCAGAAGGTCAACAGCCGCCCGAGACCACTTCTGAAGTCAGTTCGTGGAAGACTTTCCAACTACTTAGACTCTTCATTTCTATCTTGAATTCACACCTATCTAGCAGGGCTGTTGCTAGTATAAATACCCCCTTGTTACATAGCAATGGCAGACTTTTGATAATCGAAAACCGAACCCTTTGTTCAGCGAGTGCTAACAAACTTGAGAGAAATCTCTACCCCTTTGCTCTTGTGTTTTCCTTCGCGGAGATTGCGAAAGCGGCCGCGTCATCGGCACCCAATCCGTGCTCTTGGTCTTTCGTGTCCAGGTTGCGTAGGTTGGTTCTTCGAGAGTGTGATTGGGCGAATCCTTGGTTCAGGCTGCCGTAGAAGAGACGGTGGTTGGCTCCTTGTGCGTGTCGTCGGGTTGCACTAGTTATCGCTGCTTGCAGCAAGTTATCGGCCATTCTTTGGCTAGTTATCAAGATCGGAATCCTACGTCGTGAAGATCGGGACAACGCCCCTTATCATCCGGTATCGAGCTCTACGGTTGCCACGGTAGGATTTTTACCCTTAGCTACATATATATTGTGTTCGTCCTATCCACTAAAAAGCCACAAAAATATCTTGGTATAGCCCTTTGTTTCAATCTGTTATTCTAGTGAGTTTTGTTTAAGTTTCGGTCCATTAGAATCTTTGTTTTGTTGCTGATCATATCTTCCTTTGTGTGTCCTTTGTGCCTCTTTATATCCCTAAGAAAACCCTACAAAAAAAATCTGAAACCGGTATCATCCTTCGCGTTAACTTTGATCCTATCAAGTTATTGTTGACGGTTGTGTCTTGTTTCACAAAAAAAAAGTGTGCAAGTATTATATCTGATCTTATTGTTGGTTATATTAAAAAAAAAGGTGCTGAAAAAAAAAGTTGTGAAAGAAGAGTTGAAAGATCTATTTGTTTAAGTGCACAAGTTCTGAATTTTTATTCAAGTACAGAACCAGATTGTTATCCATCTTTTGGTGCAAAATTTTGCTTGGGTTTGATTGCAACACTTGCATCCTAAGCATACTCCTTGTTTGCATCAAATCTGAAATTATCTTTGCGCGTGTGTTTGATCATTATACATCATTCATATCTTGTGGTCAGCACTTGCATTGATCTTCTAGCTTGGACCGTGATTTAAGCATTACAACATATAGAATTCAGATTGCATTCCTTGTGAGTCATTTCCCACCAAGCTCCACTTAAAACCCACCGTCATAGGAACGCTGACCTTGTATTCTCTTATTCATCACTCTCGTGTTACCACCCCGCTTTGGCCCTTTGCAATCCACAGGAATTCATAAGAGCTTCGGTTGGTAAGAGAGGTGAGCTTGTGAGATTCCACATATAATTTCCTATTCCACATATATTTGTGCCTTGTTCTCTCTAATCTAACAGGAAGATGGGAGATGGGATTGAAGAATGTGTTAGTCTGGTCCAATTCAATGAACTCAAGCAAAGCCTTGAAGAGAGACAAGATCGGTTGGCACAAGATTTGCAAACCATCCTAGCTGAAATCAGATTGAACCGTCCCCCTAATGATGGTGCAATCAACCACAGTGAAGACGGAGAACATAGTGATGGAAGAGGAAGAGGAAGGAGGAATCGAGGTGCTGCATATGGAAGAGGAAGAGGCCGAAATCGAAGACATGATGATGAAGAATCTGGAGATGAGGATGATGATAATCATTCCCAATTTCGCTTTGATCGCCGACAATATAGAGGGGGCCATCGTGAGGAGAGATTTGGTAAACTGAAATTTACCATGCCAAAATTTGATGGAGGATCCGATCCTGAAGCATATTTCACTTGGGAGTTGAAGGTAGACAAGATCTTTCGTATGCATAATTATACGGAGGAGAAGAAGTTGGCAATGGCATCCCTTGAGTTTGATGGATATGCTCGATCCGGTGGGAACAATTAATCCATGATCGTGAAGAAGATGGAGAAGTCCCTATTGCCACTTGGGCTGAAATGAAACGTGAGATGAGAAGTCGCTTTGTGCCGAAGCATTATCGGCGTGATCTCTTTGATAAATTGCAGAATTTGAAGCAAGGTACTCTCTCTGTTGAAGAGTATTATAAAGAGATGGAGAAGGCAATGATTAGAGCCAATGTTTATGAAGATGAAGAGCAAACAATTGCGCGTTTCATGGCTGGGCTGCATCGCAACATTCAGCGCATTGTTGAATTTCAATCGTATCGTCATCTCATTGATTTGGTACATCAAGCAACCAAAGCTGAACGCCAATTGCAGCAGGACATGAAGTCCAGTAGAGGAGTCTCTTTCAGCACAAGAAGTACTCAAAGTGGAAGCAAATTCACCCCAAGAGGTAGTGCAAGTAGAGGTACAACTTCCAACTCAAGTGGTGGTGCACGCTCTAGCAATTTTGATGCTTCTAGTGGCAAAGAGCTGGCTGCTCAAAGTGAGAGGAACAAATCAGCAAACTCATCATCTACTTCAGCGGGTTCTTCCACTAAAAGTAGTGGAATCCAATGCTTCAAGTGTGGTGGTCGTGGTCACGTTGCAAGAGAGTGTCCAAATGATCGAACCATCATTGTGAATGACCAAGGAGAATATGAATCTGCTAGTGATGAAGAACATGAAGATATTGGAGAAGAAGATAATCTTGAGAAGGACTTCTGTGAATTTGAACAAGGTGTTGCTCTTGTTGTAACTCGAATTTTGAGTGTGCAAATGAGTGAAGCTGAAAATGGGCAGCGGCACAATCTCTTTCAAACTAGAGCCAAGGTTGAAGACAAGGTATGCAAGGTAATCATTGATGGTGGAAGCTGCCACAATCTTGCTAGCAAAGAGATGGTTGAAAAGCTTGGTTTAAAGCTGTTGAAACATCCTCAACCTTATCATGTGCAATGGTTAAATAATTCTGGTTCCATTAAAATTGCACAAAGAGTGAAAGTTCCTTTCAAGATTGGTGAATATGTTGACACTGTGGAGTGTGATGTAGCACCAATGACAGTGTGTCACATGTTGCTAGGAAGACCATGGCAATATGATCGATCATCCCTTCATTGTGGTCGGACTAATCAATACACCATCAAGTGGAAGGGCAAGGAGTTGATTCTTAAACCCATGACACCGCATCAACTTCTAGTTGAGCACTTGCAAAAGAGCTCCAATGAGAAGAATGAGAGTGCAAAAGAAGGAGAGAAAAAGAATTTGAGTGCCATCCACAAATCGGTGAGTGAGAGCCACAAGCCAAATATGAGAGAAAATAAGAAAAGAGAGGGAGAGAACTTAGTGATGATAGCCACCAAATCTGAAATAAGAGATGTGCGGAAAAACCCGGACCAAGTAATGATCATACTAGTGTGTAAGGACACATTGCTTTCAGCTAACGACTTAACCTCTATTCCTAGTGTTGCTGCATGTGTTTTGCAGGAATATGAAGATGTTTTTCCAGAGGAAACACCTGCTGGACTTCCTCCATTGCGTGGCATTGAACATCAAATTGATCTCATCCCTGGAGCTACACTTCCGAACCGTCCAGCATATCGCACCAACCCTGAAGAAACCAAAGAAATTCAAAGGCAAGTACAAGAACTTTTAGATAAAGGTTATGTGCGTGAAAGTTTAAGTCCTTGTGCTGTACCTGTGATTTTGGTGCCAAAGAAAGATGGTTCATGGAGGATGTGTGTAGATTGTAGAGCCATAAATAACATCACTGTTCGTTATCGTCATCCAATTCCTAGACTAGATGATATGTTAGATGAGTTGAGTGGATCTATGATATTTTCTAAAATTGATTTAAGAAGTGGTTACCATCAAATTAGAATGAAAATTGGAGATGAATGGAAAACTGCTTTCAAAACAAAGTTTGGATTATATGAATGGTTAGTTATGCCTTTCGGATTGACTAATGCACCTAGTACCTTCATGAGATTGATGAATCATGTCTTGCGAGCATTCATTGGAAAATTTGTTGTTGTTTACTTTGATGATATCTTAATTTACAGCAAGACATTAGAGGAACATGTTGCTCATATTCAGAAAGTTCTAGATGTGCTTAGGAAGGAAAAATTATTTGCTAACCTTGAGAAGTGCACATTTTGTACAGATCAAGTTGTGTTTCTTGGTTTTGTTGTCTCAGGTTCAGGAATTCAGGTTGATGAATCAAAGGTGAAAGCAATCAAGGATTGGCCAACTCCTACAAATGTAAGTCAAGTAAGAAGTTTCCACGGACTTGCTGGTTTTTACAGGAGATTTGTGAGAGATTTCAGCACAATAGCTGCTCCACTAAATGAGTTGACAAAGAAAGGTGTTGCCTTCCAATGGGGTGAACCACAAGAGAAAGCTTTCCAAGAATTAAAGAGAAGGTTATCTGAAGCCCCCTTGCTTGTGTTGCCGGATTTCACTAAAACCTTTGAGGTTGAATGTGATGCAAGTGGGATTGGGATTGGAGGTGTTCTCATGCAAAATGGACAGCCCGTGGCATACTTCAGTGAGAAGTTGGGAGGAGCACAAGTGAACTATTCGGTGTATGACAAGGAGTTGTATGCTTTGGTAAGAGCACTTGAGACTTGGCAACATTACTTATGGCCAAAAGAATTTGTTATTCATTCAGATCATGAGGCTTTAAAATATTTAAAAGGCCAAGCAAAACTGAACCGTAGACATGCCAAATGGGTTGAATTCATAGAAACTTTTCCTTATGTTGTGAAATATAAGAAAGGTAAGGAAAACATTGTTGCGGATGCTTTGTCCCGTAAAAATGTTTTACTAAATCAACTTGAAGTAAAGGTGCCGGGACTTGAAAACATAAAAGAATTGTACTCCACTGATCATGAATTTTCAGAACCATATGTAAAATGCACAAATGGAAAAGGGTGGGAAAAATATCATATTCATGATGGATTCTTGTTTCGAGCTAACAAATTGTGCGTTCCCGGTTGCTCGTTAGACTTTTATTGTTACAGAAACACATGCGGGAGGTTTGATGGGTCACTTTGGATGGAGAAAGACATATGAGATGCTAGCTGATCATTTCTATTGGCCAAAGATGAGAAGAGATGTTCAACGACCGGTACAAAGATGTGTCACCCGTCACAAAGCTAAGTCAAAACTGAACCCCCATGGATTATATACTCCCTTGCCTGTTCCTAATGCTCCTTGGGAAGATATTAGCATGGATTTTGTTTTGGGATTACCTAGGACAAAGAGGGGGAGGGATTCAATTTTTGTTGTTGTTGATCGGTTCTCTAAAATGGCACATTTTATACCATGTCATAAAAGCGACGATGCTTCCCACATAGCCTTTCTATTTTTCGGGGATATTGTGAGATTGCATGGCATGCCCAAGACGATTGTTTCAGACCGTGACACCAAGTTTTTGAGCTACTTTTGGAAGACGTTGTGGGCAAAGCTCGGTACAAGGCTGCTATTTTCCACTACATGCCACCCCCAAACGGATGGGCAAACTGAAGTTGTGAATAGAACACTTTCTATGTTGCTGCGATCCTTGATCAAGAAGAACTTGAAGGAATGGGAAGAGTGCTTGCCACATGTGGAATTCGCCTATAATAGGGCAGTACACTCTACAACTAATCTGTGTCCTTTTGAAGTTGTGTATGGTTTCAAACCACTTGCTCCGATAGATTTGCTGCCTCTACCATTACGGAAAGAACCAACATGGAAGCCTCCAAGCGCGCGTCTTATGTCAAGAAGATTCATGAGAAGACCAAAGAAGCAATTGAGAAGAGGTCCAAGTACTATGCTGCATGGGCAAACAAGCATCGCAAGAAGGTGACATTTGAGCCTGGAGATTTAGTATGGGTACACCTTCGCAAAGATCGGTTTCCAGACAAGCGCAAATCTAAGTTAATGCCAAGAGGAGATGGTCCATTCGGAGTGTTAGCCAAGATCAATGATAATGCTTACAAGATTGAGCTCCCCGAAGAGTATGGTGTTAGCACATCCTTCAATGTTGCTGACTTAACACCGTTCTTTGGGCTGGAAGGATCGAGTCGAGGACGACTCCTTGTCAAGAGGGGGAGGATGATGAGGACATCCCAACCATACATGCTTCCTCAAGTGTCAATCCTTCACCATCCAAAATTGAAGATGTAAATCGTGGACCATTAACAAGAAGTCGTGCTAAGAAATTACAAGAGCAGGTGAATTCATTCCTAACTGATATTAACTTTAATAATTCTATGAATGTTCTACTACCTAAGTGCTCTACTTTGGTTGTAATTAGGTATACAAGTGAGCAAGAAGATGAAACGGATCACTTCAGCAAGAATGAAGCACTTCAGCAAGAACGAACTACCTCAACAAAAACCGGACCAGTACAAGAAACGTTCATAACTTTTGATTTCCAAAAGCTATGAATGTGAATGAGCACTTGCTGGAAAGCTTTTCAAGTCTAGTTTCCATTGCCTCTATCCCCGACCAGTTTGCATTCCTAGTTTTTGCACCCGACCAGTTTAAGTGCATGCTGCTCAGGAGCTCAACAGTCAGCATCAAGTCCAAGTTCGAGTGCAAAACTGTACCATTATACAAAGTGTCGTGGTACATGGAATACATGGATGGAAGGACCTTCAAGTTAGCTTTCTAACGCATCCAACCGTTCGTATTTTCCACTTCCCAATAAAAAGTTATGGCTGAATTACTGAAGACTGCTCCAGAAGGTCAACAGCCGCCCGAGACCACTTCTGAAGTCAGTTCGTGGAAGACTTTCCAACTACTTAGACTCTTCATTTCTATCTTGAATTCACACCTATCTAGCAGGGCTGTTGCTAGTATAAATACCCCCTTGTTACATAGCAATGGCAGACTTTTGATAATCGAAAACCAGAACCCTTTGTTCAGCTGAGTGCTAACAAACTTGAGAGAAATCTCTACCCCTTTGCTCTTGTGTTTTCCTTCGCGGAGATTGCGAAGCGGCCGCGTCATCGGCACCCAATCCGTGCTCTTGGTCTTTCGTGTCCAGGTTGCGTAGGTTGGTTCTTCGAGAGTGTGATTGGGCGAATCCTTGGTTCAGGCTGCCGTAGAAGAGACGGTGGTTGGCTCCTTGTGCGTGTCGTCAGGTTGCACTAGTTATCGCTGCTTGCAGCAAGTTATCGGCCATTCTTTGGCTAGTTATCAAGATCGGAATCCTACGTCGTGAAGATCGGGACAACGCCCCTTATCACATGGTGATGATGAAGATGGCGGTGCGGTGCCCCCGGCTGAACATGTACCCACTACTTCGACTACGATGATGGATGGACCCTCTGCTACACCTACGACGACAAATCAAGAACGAGGAGAAGCTGATGTTGAGGGGGAGGTAGCTTCGAGGCGAGAACCTCCCCGGCGAGTTCAAGTGGATCACCCAGCTTCGAGGATCATCGGCGACATGAATGAACGCACTACACGGTCGAGGGTTCGGAACAATTCTCACTTTGCTCATGCTGCGTTTGTTGCTTCTTTCGAGCCCAAAGACATTGGACACGCACTATCTGATCACAATTGGGTTAATTCGATGCATGAGGAGTTGGAGAACTTTGAGAGGAATCAGGTGTGGGAGTTGGTTGACCCTCCCCCAGGGTGTAAGCCGATTGGTACAAAGTGGGTGTGGAAGAACAAAGAGGGAGAGAAGGGTGAGGTTGTGAGGAACAAGTCGAGACTTGTTGCTCAAGGGTTCAGTCAGAAGGAGGGGATCGACTACGAGGAGACCTTTGCTCCCGTAGCCCATTTGGAGGCGATTAGGAGCCTTCTAGCCTTTTCTGTGGCTAAAGGGTTCAAGTTGCACCAAATGGATGTGAAGAGTGCTTTTCTGAATGGTGTGTTGGAGGAAGAAGTGTATGTGAGACAGCCTCCGGGGTTTGAGAGTGAGAAGTACCCCCACCGAGTGTACAAGTTGAGGAAGGCACTGTATGGGTTGAAGCAGGCGCCTAGAGCTTGGTATGGCAGGTTGAGGGGGTTCTTGTTCGAGAGAGGTTTTGAGATGGGGAAGGTCGATCAGACCTTGTTTTTGCTGAGGCAGGGCAGAGATATCCTGATTGTGCAGGTGTACGTGGATGATATTGTCTTTGGTGGCTCGTCTAACTCTCTTGTTGCAAGGTTTGCAGATGATATGAGCAGGGAGTTTGAGATGAGCATGATGGGTGAGTTGCAGTTCTTCCTCGGGCTACAAATCAAGCAATCAAAGGAAGGAACATTTGTGCACCAGGCAAAGTACACCAAGGACATTGTGAGGAAGTTCAAGATGGAGGACTCCAAGGCTATGACGACGCTGATGAGTGTTGAAGCAAAACGTGCACCTAGCGCCAAGCACACAGCAAGCCGAACAAGCTGGCTTCACACGCGCAAAGAATCACGAGACGTGCCAGTCAATTTTCCCTGAAAATTAACAAAAGACAAAGTAGTTAGATACCAAAGCTTGGAACGTGCCGGGTGGTACCAGACAGTTCCATATTTACGGCTAAGAAGCCAAATGGGATGACACATAGCTATAAAAAGCTATCTGCCAATAAACTGAAACCATTCGGGAGCTTTCAACGGGAAAAGTAACATAGCCGAATGGATGAAGCAAGCATGACGGCTATCGGTCTTTGTTTAGAGTAAAGATGCATGCGCACAAGACCACAACCGATCCCCATGGTGATTAACATTAAATAAGTAAATAAAGTAAAACACGAGCATAAACATGTAATAAACAAGCATGCATAGATCCAAAGCACTAGTCTACCGCATGTCTAGATACTTTAAAACCCGTCGGGTACGATGCCAAAACAAATCTATCCACCACATGATACAACTTCCATGAAAAATCGTACCACTTTCCACAAATATATCTATCCACCGCATGATACAATCTAAATGTGGAAAGCTAAAAGCATACACTATTTAAAGCATGAATTACGCACGTGTTCTACTCATGAGAAACATAACCGAATACAGCTGAACAGCCGATTCAGGGTCCATGAAGAAGGAACAAACATTACCAAGTGAAATAAATCTATCAGATTAGTTCGAAATCTAATCCACCGGATGACTAGCTCCAAAGCAACCCAAAAACCTGCATCTACCGCGTGATACTCAGTTCTTTCAAGATTTAAACGAACAATGGCAAGCTTGAGCCCGCAACACGTGACAACCTAGATCGATTCGGTTTCGGCTATCAGAAAGCACAAGATCCAAGTGTTAAAGCACGAATTCTACTCGCATAAGGATCAAAAGAAGGATAAAGCCGATCCAAACCCATCTAGATTGGGCAAAAGATGTTACATGAATTTAAACATGAAGTAAAATTCAAAGCAACATGGGATAACTTAATGAATCTATCGGATCTTGCCAGAACCCAATAGAGCCGATAACTAGCCTCAAGCTAGATCTTAGCCTACCGCATGGCTCATGACCTAACAAGAAACCCTCTTGAACCAAGCTTGAATCTACCGCATGACACGAAGCATGGTAACAAGACTACTTGCATCAGATCTAAATCCACCGCATGATACTAGATATGATACAAGGTTGCCGGTACTCACGGAGGTCGACGGATCGATGAACCCTCTCGAAGAACTCGACGACACGACAAATGGACTCTAGGGTTTGGCGTAAGGCCGGTTTGTATTGAAGAATGATTGTGTGTATTACATACATTCAGGGCTCATATTTATACCCTGCCAAGTACAATCTCGAATGGATTCGCTGCCTAACTTATCTCTAAGCTTGATCGCCTATCCATCCATTCGTCCTTCCTGCTTGAGCCACGTCACCGTCCAATCCCGCAAAATCGCCCTCAACGTTCCTTTGCCGAACAGGAGCAGATAGCCGACCGCAGACTTCTTTGCCGAATACATCTGAAAAAATCCTTTCCTTCCACCAAACGGACTCCTCACCGAGCTGGACCCACAAGTCAGACTCCTTACCAAATTTTGGTGTTAACAATGAGTACGACTACAGCTCATGATGCGGACGAGGAAGGTGAGCACGTGGATCAGAAGGAGTACCGGAGAATGATTGGGTCACTCCTCTACTTGACGGCGACGAGGCCGGACATACAGTTCTCGGTGTGTCTGTGCGCTCGTTTTCAAGCGTCTCCGAGGACTTCGCATCGGCAAGCAGTGAAGAGAATTTTCAGGTACTTGCGTCACACTCCCGGCTTCGGCCTTTGGTACTCCGCGTCCTCTTCTTTGGCGCTTCATGGTTTTTCAGACGCGGATTTTGCCGAGTGTCGGTTGGATAGGAAGTCCACTTCCGGGACTTGCCGCTTTTTGGGTTCTTCTTTGGTGTCTTGGTCTTCCCGCAAGCGCCGAGTGTTGCTCAATCCACGACCGAGGCCGAGTATGTTGCCGCTGCTAGTTGTTGCTCTCAGCTCCTTTGGATCACCTACACCATGAGTGACTTTGGTGAGGACTATACCCATGTCCCACTTCAATGTGATAGCACCAGTGCCATAAGCATTGCCAAGAACCCAGTGCTCCATTCCAAAACCAAGCACATAGAAGTGAGGTATCATTTTCTGAGAGACAACGTAGAGAAAGGAAAGATAGCTTTGATCCATGTACCCACACATGACCAAAGCCGATTTTTTCACCAAACCCCTTGATCAAGCAACTTTCACTCGTTTGCGGGGGGAACTTGGTGTGTGTTTGATTTCTTGAGTTGGGTGTGTGGGAGCTCTCTTTTGCCGGTGGTGTCGAGCCCTTTTTGCCTCCCCTCGAGGAGCCGGTGGTTTGTGAGTTTTGTGTGGGAGCTTCTTTGTAGCATATGTATAGCTTTCCTTTGTGCATTTCTTGCATTTGGCATGGCATATGTAACATGATGTATAGGCATCCTTGTATCTTAGTTGCATGCCTTATGTATCATATGCATTGGTTAGGAAAAGCTTCTCTCAGATACATTGTTCACCATGGAATGAGATATATGTCTTTGTGAGCTTGTTTGGTATGCTATGGTTAGTTTGGCTTAGCTCTTGATGATCTTGATGAATAATCCATGGTTGACGGCTATGTTTTTGAAAAATGTCACATGTATGCGCTCTCATGTGTAAATGCCTTTATATGATCTTGACATGTTTTAGTGGCTTTGATATGCTCACTTTGTGGTTGGATAGCTAGTTTATTGATCATATGGGGCCATAGGCTCATTTGCCATCATGAATGTTTAGCCCTCTTGATTTATCTTGTGGAGGAGCATAAGTTCCTTTTTGTCGCAAAGACATTTCATGTACCATTTACAAATCTGAAAATGAAATGTAAAATGCTTGGAAAATGTGCTCCCATGTCAGATGTGCTGAATTTAATTTGCTTTGGGTGCTAAACCGTTGCATGATGCCTACCAATGAGAAGTCTCATACATAGAAGTAGGCACATGGCTCGGTGGCTTTGACATGACATGAGGTGCTTGTGGGTGTTTGTGATGGTCTTATGGTTAGAATGGCTGTCCTAGCATGAAGTTTGTGTGGCTTTGCCATTTTGATATGCTTTGATCATGTTTAGGACTTTGCTCATGAGAGGCAAGTTTTTCGCAAAATTGCCAAAATCCATCTTAGCTTCGTCCAATGGTTGTGAAACTTGGTGATCATGTAGTTGAGATCGATACGAAGCTGTAGAGTACCTAACTTGCTCATTTGGACATGTGTAGCATTCTTTGTTGAATTTTATCTATTTGAGAAGCTCTAGGTTGAAAGTTTTGCATTTTTGGCTCGATTCATGCATTGCCAACAAGGGTGAGTAGTTTGAGCTTGAAATGGCTCGCTGGACGTGTGTAGAAGGTTTTCAAGTGGTTTCGAGCCATTTCTGGGCTCTATTGTGCACCGGTCTGACCGGTCAGGGTCACCGGTCTGACCGGTGTAAATGCTGGTTCTGTACACATGTTGCACACCGGTCTGACCGGTGGTGTGGACCGGTCTGACCAGTCAGGGCTGTTTTGTTGCAGCTGCCCTGTTTCAAGTGGTGTCTTGCATGCTTTCGTCCAGGGGGAGGTGCATTGGTTCAGGGGGAGCTTGCATGTGTGCAGGGGGAGCTCTTTGTGTTTGTTCGATCTTTGTTTCGGTAGTTTGTGCTCTTTGCTTGAGCCTTGCTTTGTCTCGGATGTGTCGAGCTGTTGCCCTTGCCTAAGGGGTCCGAGACTTGTCTTCTTCAGGTGATCTTGCTCATAGCCTTTGTTTGGCTTTCGATCGCTTGTTGGAGTTTCTTTTTGTTCGTTTCTTTTCTTTTTCTTTTCTCTCTTGTTACTTTCGTGTGGGTGTTGTCAATGCACTCATCAAGGGGGAGATTGAGGACCATGTGTGGTTCGAGGACCGGTGGATGGTCGCTTCCTTGTGTGATGAGTGATTGACAACGTTGTGTGGACTGATTCTTGGCTAAGTATTGCAGGTGCAGGTTGCGGCTTGACTGGTGTTGGTGCAGGTGAAGAACAAGCGCGAAAGGTAATCGTTGGTGAGGCCTCCAGGTGTGGAGAAGACAAGTAGGCTTCGTTCGAGGGACCCGGTGGCCAGCGGGGTCAAGTGCGGGCCGCATGGTGGCATGAACAGCAAGATGAAGTCATGGACGGTTTCTTGGTTGAGCCTCAAAACCAAGGTCGAGCCGGGACTACGTGGGAGCCGAGTCATGAGTGGTGATTGGCGGAGGCTACACCGAGTTCGCGGGGTTTCCGGTGGTTCACCGTAAACCACCGGGTTCCTTGGTTGATTCACAAAGCCAAGACCGAGAACCGAAGACGGAGGTGCAAGAAGACTGCACCCGGACGGTCCGACCGGTGGGTGGGTCCGACCGGCCCGACCGGTGAGGAGCACCGGTCCGACCGGTGTGCGACGACGCAGTCCGGAATCTTCGAAGCGGAGGACACGCGTCGGGATCGCATGGCTTGCGTCGAGGCTACGCAGGGTGCGGTCGTCGGGCATCCGTCCGATGGTGAAGACATCAAGAATTCCAAATCCGCCCTTGAGGGGCTTGTATGCCTAGTTAGTAGAGAAGGGCGTTTCAGACATTCGGTTGCCTCCATATAACCCAAGAGGTGAGAGGATGGCAGCCAACTCTTGGAACCCTAGCTTATTAGTTTTCCTATTTTCCACCTATTTTCCTTAGGTTTTCTCTAGGACTAGCAAGAGAGCTTCACGGAGAGATCTTGTGGAGAGGGATGGATGATCGGGTGGCTTGCTAGACCTTGTACGAACCTTTGTTTCATGTATAGATGATTCGGCGTGGTTCCTCAAGGTTCGGATGTGTTTTCCCCGGTTGTTCTTGGTAGTGATTTTCGGAGCCCTCTCTCGGTGATTTCTTTGGGTTGTTTTCGGGGCTTTTCTCTTGGGGATTTGATGGGGGAAATTTGTGGGAACCCTTCGTGGTTCTTTGGGCTGTGATTCCCCTCCCAAATCCGTGAGTAAAAGTGCTCGATTTTGGGGTTTCTTGAGTTCTTGGGTTGGAAGTGCTTTCGGCGGGATTTCTTCGATTCCTCCTTTTTGGACGAGTCTTGGTGGGATTAAACTTGGCTATGGACTCCTCATGAGGTGTTCCTGTTATCCCCAAAGTCTTGTTCAAGTCCGTGGAGTGATTCGGGAGATCGAGTTTTGGTTTTGGGGGAGTTGACCCGCGGGTGCTGTTCATCCCGAGTCGCCCGTGCTACACCGGCTCGACCGGTGCTCTTGACCGGTCTGACCGGTGCGAGCCCTTATGGGTTTTTGCTTGGGTGAACGTCTTGGTGTGTTCGTTGTTGTCCCGTGTTGCCGCCGTTTCGAGTTTGGGTCGGCTTTGGTGGTCGGTTGGCCCGTCCGCGTGCCTTGGGGGCTTTCAGTCGCCATCGGTCCGACCGGTGTGTCTCACCGGTCCGACCGTGTAGAGCCACTTAGTGGAAGTTGCTCGGTTACACCGGCGGGGACCGGTCCGACCGGTGGTGCTCACCCCGTCCGACCGGTGTGGGTCTCGTAGACTCGAGGTTTGGTTTTTCCGCGTTTCTCGAGTCGGAAGGTGGTGTGTTGGTTCCTAGGTCCAGTGGCACTCCAGTGGCTACGTGGGCTTGACCAACCTTGGTAGTGAGTCGGAGACGTGTGTTGGAAGCCATGTTCATCTTGTTGGAGTTTCCATCTCCTTCGAGAAGAATTTTTATCGGCTCCCATTCACTCCCCCCCTCTCTTGTTCGCCGTATCGGTCCTTCAAGCTTCCTCGCTCACGACGTCTTCGAGAACAACATAGCCGTCCAGTAGCAGTGTGAAGTTGAGCATGTAGTGGCTCAAGGTCAACCCCAAGGTCTTCTAGATGCCGAGACGAAGGGTGCCCCGCAAGCGCTCGGTGACCAGACTTCCCAGGGACCGCAGGCGGCTCGCCACCGAGCTACCAGAGGAATGACCCTCGGCTCCCTCGAGCTCGCAACACACATCGAGAGCAGCGGTCTCCATGTTCTCAAGCTCTCCCTGGGCTTCGTCGTAGGCGACCTGGAGAACCCGCATCTCCTCTGAAGGATTTGTCGAGCTCTTCTGAAGTTCTGCGACATGACAACAAATGTCAAACCTCGAAAGGACTTTATAAAAAGTTGAAGGGACTAAGGAATGCGACTTACCCTCGGCCCTCATCTTCTCAGTCTCGAGCGCAGCTCGCGCGGCGTCGACATCCTTCTGAAGCTGGCGGATTGAGGTGTCCCGCTCCTGAAGCACGTTCCTCACCCCTCCAAGTTCTTCACGCGCAATCTGGAGCTGAGATTTTGCTCTCTCACGAGCGGTACGATCATCGCCAAGCTGACCCTCCACTGCCACTAGCGCATCGCTCTTTTCCTTCCAAGCGTTGGCAAGCCCCTCGACATCCTGAGCCTCTTTCTCAGCCTGAGCGAGGCGCGCCTGCACGTCCTCTAGTGCCATGCGCTTGCGCTCAGCGCGAGCCTGCGCCTCGGTGAGGGCGGTGTCCTTCAGCGTGATCTGGGACCTCACCTCGTCGAGAGCAGCGCGCTCCTGCCGGAGCTCGCCATCCTTGCCCTGTTGCGTAACTCTAAGTTGCTCGATCTCCTTGGCCTTCTGTTCCACCGCGGAACGGTGGGTGTTGTGCTCCTCCTCTGTACGGCGCAGGTCAGGGGAAATGGATATGACAACATCCAAAAGCAATGCTGTAAGTTTATAATGAAAATAGACATACATTGGCGGAATGGGAATGAACACTACATTTTTCTACTACTGCATTTATCTGTGTACCCACCGTCAAGTAGTGTACCTTCCCGTTTCTTCAATGTCGTCTTCTTTTTTGTTTTGTGTCGAGGGGATGAATGAGATGATTGGAAAACTAAACCCGCTGGTTGACGTTATATATATAGCAATATACATGTATTAAAAAAGGTAAGATTAAGCAATCAAAGGAAGGAACATTTGTGCACCAAGCTAAGTAGAACAAGGACATTGTGAGGAAGTTCAAGATGGAGGACTCCAAGGCTATGGCGACGCCGATGAGTACGACTACAGCTCTTGATGCAGATGAGGAAGGTGAACACGTGGACCAGAAGGAGTACCGAAGCATGATCGGGTCACTCCTCTACTTGACGGCGACGAGGCCGGACAACCAGTTCTCGGATGTCTGTGCGCTCGTTTTCAAGTGTCCCCAAGGACTTTGCATCGGCAAGCGGTCAACCGCATATTCAGGTACTTGTGTCACACTCCCGACTTTGGCCTTTGGTACTCCGCGTCTTCTTCTTTGGTGCTTCATGGTTTTTTAGAGGCGGATTTTGCTAGATGTCAGTTGGATAGGAAGTCCACTTCTTGGACTTGCCAGTTTTTGGGATCTTCTTTGGTGTCTTGGTCTTCCCGCAAACAGTCGAGTGTTGCTCAATCCACTACCGAGACAGAATACATTGCCGCAGCTAGTTGTTGCTCTCAGCTCCTTTGGATCACATACACCATGAGTGACTTTGGTGAGGAGTATACCCATGTCCCACTTCAATGTGATAGGACTAGTGCCATAAGTGTTGCAAAGAACCCAGTGCTCCATTCCAAAACCAAGCACATAGAAGTGAGATACCATTTTCTGAGAGACAATGTAGAGAAAGAGAAGATAACCTTGATCCATGTACCCACATATGACCAACTAGCCGATATTTTCACCAAACCCCTAGGTCAAGCAACTTTCACTCGTTTGCGGGGGGAGCTTGGTGTTTGTTTGATTTCTTGAGCTGGTGTGTGGGAGCTCCTTTGTAGCATATGTATAACTTTCTTTTTATGCATTTCTTGCATTTTGCATGGCATATGTAACATGATGTATAGGCATCTTTGTATCTTAGGTTGCATGCTTTTTGTATCATATGCATTTTGTAGGAAAAGGTTCTCCTATATACATTGTTCACCATGATGTGCTATATATGATCGTGTGAGCTAGTTTGGTCCACTATGGTTAGTTTGGCTTAGCTCTTGATGATCTTGAGTTATATCCATGGTTGATGGCTATGCTTTTTGAAAAATGTCACATGTATGCTCTCTCATGTGTAAATGCCTTTATATGATATTGACATGTTTTAGTGGCTTGGCTATGCTTAATTTGTGGTTGGATAGCTTGTTTATTGATCATATGGGTCCAAAGGCTCATTTGCCATCATGAATGTTTAGCCCTCTTGCTTTATCTTGTGGAGGGGCATAAGTTCCTTTTTGTCGCAAAGACATTTCATGTACCAAATAAGAATCTGAAAATGAAATGAAAATTGCTTGGAAAATGTTGTCCCATGTCATATGTGCTTAATTTAAAATTGCTTTGGGTGCTAAACCGTTGCATGATGCCTACCAATGAGAAGTCTCATATATAGAAGTAGGCACATGGCTCGGTGGCTTTGACATGACATGAGGTGCTTTCGGGTGTTTGTGATGGTCTTATGATTAGAATGGTTGTCCTAGCATGAAGTTTGTGTAGCTTTGCTATGTTGACATGTTTTGCTCATATCTAGGACTTTGCTCATGAGAGGGTTAGTTTTCACAAAATTGCTCAAATCCTTTTTAGCCTTGTCCAATGGTTGTGAAACTTGGTGATCATGTAGTTGAGGTCATTACGAACATGTAGAGTATCTAACTTGCTCATTTGGACATGTGTAGCACCTTGTGATTAATTTTGTATATTTGAGAAGCTATATGTTGAAACTTTTCGCATTTCACTTTGATTCATGCATTGTCAACAAGGGGGAGAAGTTTGTGCATGATTTGGCACCTGGGAGTTTTTGGAAGGTGTTCCAATTGGTTGGGGCAATTTTTGAGAAGTTTGGTGCAGGGCCGGTCACATGGGGTGGTCTAACCGCTCCCAAGGCGGTCAGATGATTGGTAGGCGGTCTAACCGCCTGGTGAAGGAGGTCTAACCACCCTGGGCAAAGTGAGCAGATTTTTGCTCTTTGTTGCGTTCCCGTGTTGTATTGTTGCATTGGTTTAGGGGGAGTGTGCTTTGGCTTAAGGGGAGCTCTTTGTGTTGTTCGAGTTTTGGATTGGTGGTTTGCGCTCTTTGCTTGAGCATGGTTTTGTCTCGGATGTGCGGAGATGTTGCCCTTGCCTAAGGGGTCCGAGACTTGTCTTCTTCAAGTGATCTTGCTCTTTGCCTTTCTTTGGCTTTCGATCGCTTGTTGAAATCTCTTTTTATTCATTTCTTTTCTTTTCTCTTTGGTTATCAAATCTTGTGTGTTGTCAATGCACTCATCAAGGGGGGGATTGAGGACCATGTGTGGTTCGAGGACCGGTGGATGGTCGCTTCCTGGTGTGATGAGTGATTGACAATGTTGTGTGGACTGACTCTTGGCTATGTATTGCAGGTGCAGGTTGCGGCTTGACTAGTGTTGGTGCAGCTAAAGAACAAGCGTGAAAGGACGTTGCCGGTGAGGCCTCTAGGTGTGGAGAAGACAAGTAGGCTTGGTTCGAGGGACCCGGTGGCCAGCGGAGTCAAATGCGGGCCGCGTGGTGGCAAGAACAGCGGGATGAAGTCGTGGACGGTTTCTTGGTTGCGCCTCAAAACCAAGGTCGAGCCGGGACTACGTGGGAGCCGAGTCATGAGTGGCGATTGGCGGAGGCTACACCGAGTTCGCGGGGTTTGCAGTGGTTCACCAGAAAACCACTGGGTTACTCGGTTTAGCCACAAAACTGAGGCCGAAGACTCGACGAGGAGGTGTGGCCACCCAGGCCGGTCTAACCACCCAGGAGGGGCGGTCTGATCGCGCGGGTCGCAGCCACCGAGAAGTTTCGAAGCGGAGGACACGCGTCGGGATCGCAAGGCTTGCGTCGAGGCTAAGCAGGTTGCGGTCGCTGGGCATCCGTCCGATGGAGAAAAACTGAAGACTTCCAAATTCGCCCTTGAGAGGCATGTATCCCTAGTTATTTAGTAAGGGTAGTTTAGTCTTTTGGGTGCCTCCATATAAACACTTGAGGGGATGGATGGCAGCCAACTCTTGGAACCCTAGCTCATTTCGTTTTCTCATTTTCGTCCTTATTTTCCTCTAGTTTTCTAGGACTTTCTTGAGAGCTTCATGTGAGATCTTGAGAGAGGTATGGATGTACGGGTGGCAAGCTAAACCTTGTACGAACCTTCATGGTATGTATAGATGATTCGGCGTGGTTCCTCAAGGTTGTGTGGTGCTTTTCCTGTCCTTCTTTGTGGTGATTTTCAGAGCTCTTTGTTGTGATTTTCTTGGCGGAGTTTTGAGGATGATTTCTTGGGGATTTTGTTGGGTGTCACGTATGAGGACCTCGTGCCTCTTTGGCTAGTGACTTTGCCCCAAATTCTCCCTTGAATCGGACTCGATTTGGTGGTCTTTCGAGTTGCTCGAGTTCTTGCCCTAGAGAGCCAAAATCCGTGATTCCTCTTGATTGTGAGCGATTCGGGTCGATCCCTTTGAGACAGAGGTTTCCCAGGAGATAACCCAGCTATTCCCGAAGTTTCGCTGCAATCCGTGGAGTGATTCGGGAGATCGGGCGATGGCAAGTTGAGGTTTGTCCCGCGGGTAGGTTTTCGGGAAGTGGCGGTCTAACCGCTAGGGGGCGGTCTAACCGCCCTGGACCTTCCAGGTGAAGGTTTTGATTTTGCCAGATTTTCCTATGTGAGTTTGTTCGCCTTGATCAAAGGAGCGTTCAGGTGAAATCTCGGGTCGTTTTTGTGCTGTTTGCTAGGAGTTCTTGTTTGGAGTTTGTTGATGGTAGATTATCGTATCAAAGTTCATATAGATTTGCAAGCGGACAAATCCCTCGTCGTAGTTAAGGGACCCTTCTTCTCTTGAGTGGTGAACCCAAGGTATCAAATCCGTGGAACAATGTGCAACACAAGGATTCAATCTAGTAAAGCAAGGAAAGCTATCTTATGAAGAACTAAGTTGCATCTAATCTAAGATATCATCAAGAAAACGAATCTAATCTAATCTACTAAAGAGGTAGCATGAGAAAGCAAGAGATAACCGATCTAGAGAATCTAGATCATGCTTATGTTGTAGCTCCAAACAAGATAGATGAAGATAGAAAAGCGAATCTAATTAAAAGCATCTTTAAACCGTTGCCTCCAGTCCGATTCCGAAAACTCCCGCCTTTTAGAGCCCCCATTCTTTCACAACGTACTCCTATTCATGAGGGTAGTCTAGGGCGAGTTCGATAAGAACAAGTTGAAATCTCTTGGTCGGTCCAGTATGCACATCTAGCCACCGCGACTACAAGAGCACCCTATGCAATCTAGCTATAGACTAGGTTGGGGAAGAAGCAAAACCAAGAAGAAAACAAAATCATCAAGAAGGCACTTGATCGCTAGAAATCGGATTCACTATAAAAACTTCACCATGAATGATTACATGAACAAGATCACCATCGGGATCCTACCTCGATCTTGATCCTTGCTCTGGAGCTCCGACGTGGTCTTCCATGTAAGGTTCCCACGTCGGCTAGGGAGACCCTAGACAACTAGCACGACCCTCATCTCCGAGATGGTGTCCCTCAAGCTTCTCTGCTCCTCGGCGACGGATGACGAATTGATTGATGCGTGGCTCTCGGTCAGGGGGCTATAAATTGCCCGAGAGGCATCTAGATCAAAGGGGGGGCCGACTGGGCCTCGAAACGGGATGGGCCGGCCGGCCTGGGCCGACCGGCCTGGGCCCACTTCGGCCCAGTTCATGGCCTCCTTCGCCCGGTGTTGCTTCCCAAGTCTTCTAGATCCTTCCCCCTTTTGCATGTGGGCCCTTGTCATCAGTTTCTCTGCGAATTGGACGAAGCTCCTTGTCTCGCAAGATTCAACACTTTTCTCGCTAAGTCCTCGGAGTTTTCCATCTTCTTGGGTTGGGTCCTTGGGCTTCTTGGAGTCGTGTTCACTTCATTGCTTGACTTGTATCGGGCTTCAAGGTCTTTTCATGAGGTGCTTAATGAACTTATATCTTTGAAGTCTTGCTTTCAATGCTAAAACCCTGCATAAACACTAAACTCCAAAACCGACATGCACAAGTGAACTTGTTATACCACGGGGGTTAGTACCAATGGATAAGGTATAAAACTCATGCCAACACCGAAGGTAAACTCATGGATAGGTTGACGGAATTTCACCGTCAACAGAGTTCTTTGCTGGGTACAGGAGGTTAGACCACCCCT
The DNA here is from genome assembly GCA_947561735.1 of Cenchrus americanus. Classification (NCBI taxonomy): domain Eukaryota; kingdom Viridiplantae; phylum Streptophyta; class Magnoliopsida; order Poales; family Poaceae; genus Cenchrus; species Cenchrus americanus. The sequence continues at coordinate 201,107,626 of OX387242.1, forward strand.
GGTAGCCGGTCTAACCGCCCCTAGGCCCCTAGGTGAAGTTTTGGTTTTCGCCAAGATTTCCTGGTAGCTATCTTGGCCTTGACCAGAGATTTCTGTTGGTGAAACCGTGGTGTGTTTTGGTGCTCCGAAGAGGTGTTTCGGGGGATTTATTTGTTGCCTGGTGGAGGCGGTCTAACCGCCCCCATACCCGGTCTAACCGCCCCCCTCCAGACAGTCGGCTCCCAAGTTGTTTCCGCTATCGTGTGTGTAGGAGTTGAGGTTGCTGGTAGATAGTGGCTACGTGGTTTTGGCAAACGGAAGGTAGAAGTGCGGAGCGTGTGATTTGGGGGTCCGACCGAGTGAGTTCATCTTGTTGGAGTTTCAATCTCCTTCGAGAAGAATTTTTATCGGCTCCCATTCACTCCCCCTTCTCTGGTCGCCTAATCAATCCTTCAAACTTTGATCATAATGCATACCTCAAAGTGTGGTCGAAACTTGAAGGAACTTCTCTCACCGTTGATGTCGAACTTGATCTCTCCCTTGCCGACGTCGATAGTAGCTCCCACGATCTTGAGGAAAGGCCTCCCAAGGATGAGTGGCGGACTCTCTCTCTCTCTCCTATCTCGAGCACCACGAAGTTGACAGGGATGAAGTGGTGTCCGACCTTCACGGGCACATCCACGGTAATGCCCAAAGGGTAGCGAATGGAGTTGTCACCCAACTCCAAGCACATGGCCGTAGGCTCTAACTCCGGTGGGCATAGCTTCTGGAATACATCTCTTGGCATGACGCACACACTTGCTCTGAGGTCGCATGATGCCTTCACAAACCTGAACGAACCAACGAAACATGGAATCGTCGGGCATCTAGGGTCTCCTTGCTTCTCTAGTCCGTTCGCAATAGAGGCACTACACTGCTCAGACATCTTGACATGATCTACCCCGAGTGTTGCCATCTCATACTTGTTTGCAAGAATATCTTTGAAGTATCGAGAATATGTAGGAATTTGAAGGGCGTCCAATAGCGGCATGTTGATGCTCAACCTACGCACAACCCACTAGTAGAGATGTTGTCAACAATGGCGTTCCCTTAACGTCACCGAAGGCGCCAAAATGGTCACAGGTAGTCATTTGTGACGATTTTGTGAAAATATTCATTCGGTCACAGAATTGGCGTCACATTTGTGCATCTATGACGAAATGAGTTTTTTGTCACAGACGTGTCTCTAATCCGTGACGAAATAGTTGTCGTCATGGAAATGAATTCAATCTATGATGAACGTTCTTGGTCATGGATATAACTCCGTTATCGTCATAATTTTCCGTGTGCCTGATTGCCTGACGGCACCGTTAATGGCATTTGTGATGTGTGTCGATCAGATTTGGTCACAGATGTTCCTATGTATTGGTCATAATCTCCCGTTAACGGCGTTTGCATCTGACGTGGTGCTGACGTCAGCAATGACGTGGCAGTTGACGTGGTGGTGACATCATCAATGACGTGGTAGCTCACATCATCTTTTTGAAATCATCATAGAAGACAAGTTTATATCGTCACAAAATGATATTTGCCATCGTCACCTTTTGATATAAAACGGTCACAATTTTGCCATTATTTTGGTCACAGTTTTTCTCTCATTTTGGTCACAGATTGTCCTTTATTGAGCCACGTGACTTGATCTGATCAGTTTTATTTCGTCATAAAAGTGCAAATGGTAATTATCAATACAATTTACAAATAATACTGAAATAACAAAAAAACTTGTATAAATTAACAAATCCAGTATTCCAATGACCATACAACTCCATATCTCAACTCAATTCACATTATTACTCACATTACAACAAATTCGAACTACAAATTCCAACATATTCTTACTACAAGTTACATTTTTCACATCTTAATTTACATATTGTACTTCTCATAGAAACCACACTTCCTTTCAACATCCTGCACACATGCCATTCAAAATAGAGTTCTTACATTGTTGCTGCTTTGCATTAGGGGAGAAGAAAGAGGCAAAGGGGTTATTCTGACTTAATCTTGTTCTCACCTAAGAGAAATCAAACTCGATCTGTTGCATTTTGTGCATGAGCTGTCGAGATGACCTGCCGAAAAGAAGTGAAGAGATGAGCTAGCTGACCTGCCAAGAAAATAAGAGTTATAAAGCAAAGATAGTGAAACAACTATTAGAAGCAGACAGAGCAATAACCACCCAACAAATTTTCAGTTATTACTTACCTGCAATGAGTCAAACAAAGTGGATCATATTGATAAGGTTTTCTTTTCTGCAACATCAAATGGAACACTAATTTCAATAAATGCCCAATCACTTGCAGTAACTGATTACGCCCACCATCATCTCTAGTTCTCTAATCTAGACCTGTACAAAAGAAGACTGCAAGTGAACATCAGATTACTTGTGGGCTGCTCCAGCATCGATGCCTTGGTGTAGAATGACCACTCACATTCCAGCAGTCAATTAATTTTGTAGCTTTAGGATCCATTGGAGATACTGAAAGTCAAAAGGTCCCTAACTCATTCTGGCCTGCACAAAAATAAGGAGAATTATGTCAGGTGGGTGCAAATGCAGCTAAACATAAGGCAATGAAAGAACATATATGGTGGTGCATTAGTCAACAATGATTCTGTCTTGCAATTACCCATTTCATGTCACTAACAAGATATTGCATGAGTAAACTAATTAGATATTGCAAATTAGATATGCTGCAACCAGTTAACACTACAAGGAGAGGACAAGTATATGACACAAAAAGGAATACACATACAGGGCAAATCATGAATGGTCCAACAGAATGAAGCAATGGTTGATCACAGTTCATTTACTTATCCAAACTGTCATCTAATTATTTGTCACTAGAACATTCTATGAGAAGAAGAAACAAATGCATTCTGAAATCTAAAATTGTGTATCAACAAAGATTTAAGACATACTAATTTATCCCCAAGAGCTCTGCATAGGTATTACTAGTTATTTTACATATTTAGATACAGGAAAGAATTAGATACAGGCATACAACTCTTTCATATTCAAGGAATTACTATTTATTTTTGTGTGGGAAAACAGTAGGGATGTAAAGCACATGTTGATATGAACTATAAGTCTATTCCAGACATATTCTCTCTATTATTTTCTTACAGGAAAATGGCAAGAATGCAAATCACTGACCAAAGCTGCACATGCACTCGCTACATATAGAAGCCTAAGGAGGAAGCCTAAATATCCTTGATGAGTTTCTTTTTTTATCTTTTTAAAGAAAACGGCAAGAAAGACTAGAAGCAAACTAATACTCGGTGAATCAAAATAATTGCTATGTCACAAACAATTAGACTAGACAGATCCAACATAGCACAACACTAATCCAATTCCTGATTGAAGCTAGATAATCTCCTGGACAAGCAACGGAACTCGCTCCTTTGATTCGGCCATAAACAATTGCATGCCACGCGTTTGACTAAGGACCAAACTGCAGCAAATCGGAATCCCTGAATATGTGTGTAATCAGCTCGCTGCGTCACACCTGGACGGAGCGTAGAACGTCAAGGAATGGACCTCAGCGAGCGCACGGCCCCCCCAGAGCCCCGGAAATCGTCAAGGATGTGGTGTGGCTGCAGGATTCACGTACCTGCCGCCGCCACCGCCGTTGATCTGGGACGTGAGGCTTCGTGCGCAGATCCAGCATCGAGTGCTGCCCTAGTGCCCACCTCAGCACTTGGTGGCCGAGGTCGGGGATCCGCACGGCCGCAAATGCTCCAGGGTGGATGGTGGTGGCAGATCCGGCTGGGGCATCTCGAGGACATGCGACTGAGGGGGGAGACATGGGACTCGGGGAGAAGGTGGAGGCGAACGAGGCTAAGCAGCTGAGCCACCGAGCAGCGTGCGGAGGGGAGGGAATGAGGAGGAGGGCAAGCGGAGCTAGGGTTTGAGCAGGTTTTATTTTGTGGAAACGCGATTTGAGCCATCGAAATGAAGCTGGACAGTCAGAAAGTTTTGGGCTATTTGGGCTGAATTGGGAGTTTTTTCATTTCTTGTCTAATTAACATTTTTCTTTTTCTTTTTTGATTTACTAAATCATTGTGAAGTAACACACAGAAATAATAACCCTATATGAACTAATACTTTTTTATATAAAATAGGATAGATATAGGTTGTGTTTTACAAATATCAAGAATTTTCAAATAGATTTGTATTTTTAATCATATAAATGAATTTCTACATGTTTACCGAAAGTAATTCAAAATTGAATTATATGTATCCCTAAGAAGATTAAAAAATTTCTAAAAAACTATATTTAGATGCATATGGTCCATTTTAGTCCAAATCTAGGAGATTGACAAAAAAATCAATTGACTTGTAGGGAAAACTCGACCTTGTACTAGTTACCTTGTTATAAAATAATGATAATAATATCTAAAACTTCTCCGAAAATTCTAAAAATTGACATGGAATCATTTAATGGATGTTTAAACTCTTCACATCCATTTGAAACAACTTGAACCCTTTAGCCACAGCAAAGGCTAGAAGGATTCGAATTGCCTCAAGACGGGCCACAGGAGCAAAGGTCTCCTCATAGCCGATCCCCTCCTTCTGACTAAACCCCTGAGCAACAAGTCTGGACTTGTTACTCACAACCATCCCATTCTCACCCTCTTTGTTCTTCCAAACCCACTTGGTTCCTATAGGATGGCAATTTGGTGGTGGTTCAACTAACTCACACACCTGGTTCCTCTCAAAGTTTTCCAACTCCTCATGCATAGAATTGACCCAGTTTGCATCAGATAAAGCGTGTCCAATGTCCTTGGGCTCAAAGGTGGCAACAAAAGCAGCATGAGCAAAATGAGAGGAATTCCTGGACCTTGACCGTGTAGTACGTTCGTCGATGTCCCCAATGATCTTCGACAGGGGATGCACTTCTTGAATCCACCGGGGAGCCTCACGCCTCGAGACTACCTCCCCCTCACCTTCAGCTTCTCTCGCCTGGTCCTCTTGTCGCACCGTCGTTGTCCATGAAGTAGACGGTCCACGCTCCGTAGTGGTCGTAGGGGAAGTAGTGGGTACACACTCAGCTTCAGGTTCACCCTGTCATCATCTCCAGCTTCGTCCTTCTCCTCTTCAAACAGGTCCTCGGCCATCTCCTCATCACCTGCACATTCAAAGCCAAGAGAGGTACATGACATTGTCTCGTCGAAGGTTACCTCTCAAGTCTCCACGATTTTGTTAGTCTCAAGGTTAAGCACCCTATAGGCTCTAGAGTGGTTAGCATATCCAAAGAAAATACCATCACTAGATCTAGCCTCAAACTTGTCAAGTTTTCCCTTCTTAAGAATAAAGCACTTGCAGCCAAAGACTCGGAAATGACTCACCTTGGGTGCCCGACCATGCATAAGCTCATAACAGGTCTTCTTCTTGAAAGCTCGCAATAAAATCCTGTTGGAGACATGACAAGCCGTATTGACCGCCTCAGCCAAATACCTCCTAGGAGTCCTGTGCTCATCGAGCATCGTCCTAGCCATCTCACAAAGAGTCCAATTTTTCCTTTCCACGACTCCATTTCGAGGGGGCACATAAGGGGTCGAATACTGATGTTCAAGACCTAGATCACGACAGAAGGCATCAAAACAAAAGTTCTTGAACTCTGAGCCATTATCACTGCGGATAGCTCGGATGGCATTCTCATGCCTCTCGTTCCTCAACCTCACGATCAGATCTCGAACAAAACCAAATGTCTCACTCTTGTCCTCCAAGAAAAACACCCAGACATAGCGAGAGTAATCGTCCACCACAACAAGGACATACCACTTCCCACCCACTGAGCGAACTCGAGCTAGCCCAACATGGTCCATGTGCAACAGCTCTGTCGGACGCTCGGTCATGACATCGGTCAGGGGTGGATGAGGAGTGGCTACCATCTTGCCATGCCTACACGGAGCACAAACCATATCCTTCTCAAGCTTCAACCTCGGCAATCCTCAAAGAAGGTCAAGACCACTCAAGCGGGGAACCAAATCAAAGCTCAAGTGACCCAACCGCCTATGCCATTTCTACAAATCAGACGAAGGACCGTCCATCAAACAGCGAGCAGGACCCAAAGAACGAGAGAAATCAGCCCTGAAAATCTGACCCTCGGTGATGATCAAACAAACAAGATCACCTCGAGAATCCAGCAAATGAGACTCACCATACTTGAAATGCACCTCAAAACCCTCACCAAGCAACTGAGAAACCGAAAGCAAATTGAAACCCAAAGACTTCACAAGCGCAACTCTCTTCAATGTTATCTTGTCACATACATGCACAACACCCTCAGTAATCACCCTTCCTCGTCCATTGTCCCCAAATGTGATGTACATCTTTTCCTTCACTAGGGTGAGGCTGGAGAACCACTTATCTCCAGTCATGTGTCGGGAACATCCGGAGTCGATCAACCAAATGTTCTCCAAGCCTCCTGCCTGTAGTCAGAAACAAGAACGAGAATGAGCTAACGACTCGACACTGGGGTTAGCACATAGAAAGTTGAACCAGTGTCGAGCCATCTGCTCAAAAGAGGGGTTAGCAAACATCATTCCCTTGCCACCAAACTTCCCATGTCCCATGGAAGGAGTACGAGCACCACGAGGGGGAAAACGTGGTCCGAAGTTCCTCTGGAACCCAAAGCTGTGATCATCTGCCCTAAACCCATATTGAGGACGAGTAGGGGGACGTCCAGCAAAACCACCACGAGCCCGACCAAACCTCTCACCAGCACGCACACCATCATCTCTCCTATCAAACCTCTCACCACAACCTCTCTGTGGGAACCTACCACCCTGAGCTCCAACTCTACCAACACTCCTCACACTTCCCGCACCCCGTGGAAGTGGCACTCTAGGCTCAGGAATACCACGAGACTGGCGATACCTGTCCTGGTTTTCTTGCTCCCTAGCAGGCCTCTCATCCCTCTCCCTCTTGTAGCAAAACTCTGCTATGTGTCTCTCCTTGCCACAATACTCACACCTGAAGGGGATGGGTTTTGGTTTTGGTTTTGGCTCTGGCTTCTCTCTAGGTTTCTCACCCTTCTCACTCACAAACTTCACGGGTTTCTGGAAGTCATTTGTTTTGGGTGGAAATTTGGGTGGATCTTGGGTTGTGTCAAGCTTGTTGCAAAGGTGGTTGGGCTTTGGTGTGAAGGATTTCTTGGGTGCTTTTGGAAGTGGGACTTGGATGTCTCTGATCACCTCAAACTCGGGGTTAGACTCAACACACTTCTCATACACACTCTCCCCACTGTTCTCTCCCACTTTCTTACCCAACTTCTCAAAACCCAAACCACGACCATCAGCTCTCTTAAACTCCTCAATCATGATTTTCAATTGAGGTTCCTGCCCAGACAACCAACCCAACACCTTCCTCAAATAATCATTCTCCTCATAGATGACATCCAAAGAGGAAGTAAGTTCAAGATTGTGCAAAGTAACTTCATCACAGCTAGTGCATGCATTGACAACAGGAGGTTTCAAATAAGCTTCCAAAGTGCTAATGGTAGAACGAGCATCAACAAGCTTAGCATGCATAGTAGGACATGATTTACAAGCACCAAGCAAAGTGGGTCTAGCCTTAAGCTCATCATACTCAGTCCTAAGAGCATCTAGTTTAGCCAAAGTGGAAGCATTCTTCTCATTAAGCAACTTGATCTCATTCAACCATGCATCACACTCAGTGCATTCAACATCATCAGAAATAGTAGGAGCAAGTTTCAAAGAGTCATTCTCAAGTTTCAATTCAAGCAACTTAGACTCTAACTCTCCTACTTTTTCACTAGCATTCTCAAGTTGAGCCCTAAGATCTTTTCTCATCTTCTTAGCATCTCTCAACACACTATCACGGTTGTCAATCAAGCCATTCAACCTAGTGATCCCAGGAAGCAAAGAGTCGGGATCACGATTTACCTCATCCTTCGAGTCGGTGTCGCTGTCTTCCTTCTCGCTCTTCTTGCTGCTTGAGCTATGGGCCATGCCACAAAAGCCTTCAAGCGCCACACAACTCAATCCACTAAGGTTCCGACTTGCACTCTTCTTGCCCTTGCGCCTCCCGGCATCTTCATCTTCACTGCTTGAGCTTGACTGCGCGTCGCTTGAGCTCGAGTCGATGTCGCTTGCACCGGCCACCATGGCTCTTGCCTTGTCCTTCTTGTAGCCGTCCTTGCTCGGACGACACTTGTCCTTGTCCTTGCTCTTGGACTTCCTGAAGTGCTTGCCCTTGGAGGAGTACTTGTCTTCACGCCTTGGGTGCGCCTGGTACTCGCTCATCTTGTGCTTGTTCTCCTCCGCTTCCGGGCACTCGGCGATGAAGTGGCCACGCTTGCCACACTTGTAGCATGTCCCCGAGCTCCGCCTTGCATTCCTCCGGCTCTCATGTAGTCGATCAAACCTCCTTGAGAGCAAGGCCAGCTCTTCCTCGCCCAGCACATCAAACTCCTCATCTTTAATAGACATAAGAGAAGACAAGGAAAACTGTCGACAGGAAGGGTTAGCTTTGCCCTTTGATCCGCCCACAAGAGCAAGACTATGGTCAGTCGATCCCTCATGCTTGGATTGCAACTTCCTGTCAACCTCAGCCGACATGAGCTTTGAAAAGAGGTCATCCAACTCAATAGTCAAATACTGCCCAGACTCCTTGATGGCCTCAACCTTAGCACCCCAAACATTTGGGTCCAAGATATGCAAGAGCTTCAGAGCTTGATCATGCTCAGTGTAGGGAAAATCCTCAACATTAGCCTTCATGTTGTTCACGATGGCGGTGAACCTCTGGAACATCGCATCAATGTCCTCACCGGGAAGTTGAGTAAAGTTCTCATATTGCATCCGGTAAGAAACAAAGAGGCGAGCCTTCACATGGTCATCACCACCGTGAGCAACCAACAACTTTTCCCAAATTTTCCAAGCAAGATTCAAATGGCGAACACACTCAAACTCTGGATCACACAAGCTTCGGACCAAGTGATCAACAGCTTTTGAATTAGCCTCATACTTGGCCTTAGCACCGACATCGGTCACCATAAGAGTATGGATGTTGGCCGGAATAGCATAGGTCTTGTCAAGCACAATGAAATCCAACAATTTGCCACGAAGAAAGATCATCATACGAGCCGCCCACTTGTGGTAACCCTTCCCATCGAAGTGCGGCGGACTGCCCCGCTCAACGTACGCCATCTTAGGATTCAAGACATGTCAAAGTCGCAAAGAATCCAGCACCAAACTCTGATACCAATTTAAGGATCAGATGGCGACTAGAGAGGGGGGGAGTGAATAGGAGCCGGTAAAAATTCTTCTCAAAGAACCCGGCCTATACCCTAGTCAAATCCCGGTCACACACAAGCGATGGATCGAATCACACACCAATCGCCAGGACAACGAGGTTATGGATCAACCTCTAGTCTTAGGAACGATTCCTTGAAGCACACGCGGAAGCACGAGAAAGGAAGGGAGGAATCGAACCAAGAAACAAAGCACTCAGGCTCTGGCGGACCGTCCGGCCAGGAGAGACGGACCGTCCGCACGGGCCACAGGACCGTCCGGCCTGCTGCAGCGGACTGTCTGCACACAAACCACGGACCGTCCGGCCCTGCGCCGCGGACCGTCCGACAAAGCAAACAAAACATTCAGAGACGACCCCGAATAACGGACCATCCGCGGGGAGCACGCGGACTGTCCGCTAGGCACCCGCGGACCGTCCGCCCGGTACACGCGGACCGTCCGAAACTTCGCCCAACGAAAACTCAAAGCCACGACGGATCGAAACTAAAGGCGAGCAAGAACACGAAGAACACCCGACGAACAGGGACGGTGTGGACTGTCCGCCTGGTCCTCGCGGACCGTCCGCCTGGTCCTCGCGGACCGTCCGCGAGGTGCGGACAGAGCAGAAAACGCACGACCCCGAAGGTCAACTCCCCCAAATCATCATCGGATTTCCCAAACGGTAGAAGCTATAGAGACAAGGGTTCAGGGACTTGAAAAGAGTCACACAAGGATGCTATAGTTCAAAAATCTTGCCTCCTAACTCCCTAAATCACCGGGAATCGCGAATCCTTTGAGCACCACCAAAAGCTAGAGCTCCGACCGAAAATCCTTGAATCGAAGTGGTTTCCCGGCGTTTGAGGGCACAAGATCAATCACAAAGGTGCACAAGGCATCCATACATCTTTCCCTCCAAGAAATCCGGGGAGAAACCCACTCAAATCCGCAGAATCACGCCAAGAACAAAGGCACAAAAACAAGCACAAAATGACCACGAAAAACACAACTCCGAATCTTCTATACAAACCAGGAAAGATTCACAAGGTCTAGCATGCCGCCCTAGCATCCAAGCCTCTCAACAAATCTCACATGAAGCTCTCATGCTAGTCTAGAGAAAATGGAGAATAAAATAGCTACGAAAATGAGAAATGGGAAGGGGGCAATGAAACCCTAAGTCGCGGAGAGCGAGAACCATCCACACACACTCATGACTTATATATCAGGTCCCGCCCGAGTGGTAAATGACTCGACTACCCCTAACTTAACTACTGGCGATACAACCCACGCAGGGGCATTTAGGTAATGTTTGTGGGCCTTGCCATCAGACGACCACACCTTTGCCGCACCCTGCGTCATCCCGACACAGGCTATGCGATCCAGCCGTGTGTCCTCCGCTTCGAAGCTTCCTGATACGCCCGAATCCCGTCTCCGTCGTGTTGGGCACTCGGACTTGGTTTTGAGGCCCAAACCAAGAAACCGTCCTCCGATGGTTTTGTGGGCAAACCACCAAACCCCACATACTTGGTCCGGCCTCCCGCCAAACCACTTGACTCGACCGCCACCGTGCACCGGCTCTATCGTCCATGACTTCATTTTGCTCGTCTCGCCACCATGTGGCCCTCACCTAGTCCCACTGTCCACCGGGTCCCTCGAACCAAGCCTACTTGTCTCTCCATCTCCCGGAGGCCCCTCAAGGCTGAAGACCTTTCGCGCCCGTTCTTCACCTGCAACAACACGAACTAGGCCGCAGCCTACACCTGCGCACTAAGCCAAGAGTCAGTCCAACACCCGTTGTCAATCACTCATCACTGAGGAGCGGTCATCCATCGACCACTGGGACGCTCCTGGTCCTCAGACTATATATGTTCATAAATGGGAACATCTCTCACATAGTTTCTGATAACTATAGTCAAACCTTCAAAGTTTGTACACCTTATAATGTTATTAAACTCGTATGCAGCTAAAATTTGGACACAACCTTGTTTTGGTTTTAATATGAGTAAATATAAAGTTACACTTGAAATTGTATTTTAAAACATGCTATTTTTATTTGCTACTTGGGTGAAAGATAACAAGATGTATGTAAAAGATTGAAGCATAATAATTAACAAATAAAATAGTACCAATAAATGAAGGAGCGTGATTTTAGAAAAAGTAGAAAGAAACCCCATCGAATTTGGAGTTACTATGAAGCAGAAATACCAGTTAGAAATTTAAAATGTGGATTTAAAAGAAATATGAACGTTTTATGTGTTTTTCATCTTAAATCAGTGATGTGGCACAATCTGATTGGTGCAAACAGTGGCACCGGATCCAAGTATGAGTATTATTAATAAAATGCTAGGCAACGACACCAATTTTATCGTAGTGTAGTGGTAAGATGATGCTTCACGTCCTCGGGGGCCTAGGTTCGAACCCTCATTACCTCATTATTTTTGGTTATTTTGACATAGCATAATATATAACATATATGACAAGTATAAATCACAAAACAAAAGGTAGCTCAATGGTAGCATAATTCGCCTCTGAATAGAGAGGTCATGGGTTCGAGACCCCAGCGGCCCCTTTTTTGCGCTCAATTGAATTTTCTAGGCGCGATTGGCTGGCCGGGGCTGGCCTGGGCGTGGTCGGGGCGTGGCCGACCGCGGCCAACCGCTCGCCGGTGCCTTGGGGCTTGGCCGCTGCCCGATTGGGGGATGGCCGGATGGGGATTGCCAGACTGGCGAGTGGAGTGGGCTATGGGAGATCTGGAGATGACCGCCCTCCCTGCCCCGTTAGGCCGCCGCCCGCTGGTACTACGACCCGAGAGGCACGAGGGACTAAGGGAGTCGTCCCGTGTTCGGGCGGAGTGAGCTCGTGGTACTGCGGCCTCAGCCTACCTTGCCTCCTCGAGACGTGAGTGCCGCGGATGGAAGGAGGCGGGCAAGGCAGGGGAGGCTACGAGAGACCGAGAGAGGATGTGATGGAGGCGGTGGATGTGTTGTGTGGGCGCGCTGGTGTGGCATAGAAGGGATGAGGAGGAGCACTAGGGTTTCAAAGATCTGGTAGCCATCGGATCGAACAGATCAACGTTTTGAAAAAAACGGGCTGAAGGGTTACGTTGGTGGGCTGAGAAATGGCCTATTTGTGGCTTGTTTAGTATTTTTCATCATTTTCACCTAATTAAGGCATTCTTATGTGGGATGTGTAGTACCATTTGCTCGAAATCATTTGAAACTTTTTTGGGATTCCTTTGAATCCAAACTATGATGTTGTGTGAAGTTTGGGAATTTTTACACCATTTTTGCATATTATTGTAATTAGTTGATGATTTAATGAATAATAAATGTTAAAATCATCTAATATTGTTTAAACAATCTGAAAATTTGCATGAGCTCCACCTTTTGGTGTATTATGTTGTAAAAAAAGTTTTAAGTGATTATGAGAAAGTGATGATGCACATCACCACTAAAGCATACCTGTCTCACACATGTCATTGTCACTTAGTGAGAGATCTTCATCCCTATGTGGGATGCGTAGTACCAGTGGCTCGAAATCATTTGAAACTTTTTTGGGATTCGTATGGATCCAAATCATGATGTTGCGTGAAGTTTTGGTATTTTCTGACCAAGTTTTCCTATTATTGTAATTATTTGTTGATTTAATAAATAATAAATGTTAAAATCATCAAATCTTGCTCAAAAAATGTGAAAACTTGCAAGAGATCTACCTTTTGGTGTATCATGTTGTCAAAAAAGTTTTAAGTGATTCTGAGAAAGTGGGACACACTATATATTGAACATTTTTGGATTTGGAAAATTTTGAACCATTCAAATTTTGAATTTCACTAAATTTTATAGAATTTTCTGTTTTTTGAACCCTAAACTATCTCGAATTGAAAAGTCATGAATACCAAAAAATTCACAACTCATCAAGATATACAAAGTTCATTTAGGTCATTTTTACATTTTACATCATTTAGTGTTAAAAGAATCTTGCTTTTAGTTGTCATTTTTTAGAATTCAAAATTTGAATTGTTCAAATTTTTACACATGAAGAGATGACCAAAGTCAATATCATACATTGATAGAACATGATTTTAGAAGCATTTAGGAAAAAGCTATCAAATTCAGAGTTAGTACGAGGGAGAAAGACTACTCACAAGTTTTAACTAAAGATTAAAAGGAGAAATCGTTCTTGTTCATGTTCTTGATGTTTCTTTGTGCCTCAATTCCATAAACGTGCATGTACTTAATAAGGGCAATATTTGCCCCTTCTATCACAAAAGGAAGAATGATGTAGTGGTATGACTTAGTATTCTATTGCAAGAGATCTCATGTTCGAATCCCATGTTCCACATAGTTTTTTCAAGTTTGATTTATAAGATTTACTGCATTCAATTAATAAAAAAGAAATTAAACACCCTAATACAACAAAAACTAATGCTTGTCCTACTGGTCAGAACACTTTAATTTTGTTCCAAAGGTCTCTAGTGGTTCAAATCCTTGAGGGAGCAACTTTTTTTGCAATTTTGGTTTATTTACAAGATTTATTGTGTTTCATTAATAAAAAAAACCCCAATACAACACAAATTGATTCTCGTCTTAGTGGTCAGCGCACTTCAATTTTGTTCCAAAGGTCTCGGGTTCAAATCCCTCAGTGGGCAATTTTTTTGCAATTTAATAACATTTAATGTGGCCCACGCATCGCATGCCCTCAAGGTGGAACTAGACATGTTATCTATGACGATTCCTAAAACTTATATGTGACCAAATTGTTCATGCATCGCACGCCGTCAAGTGGTAGACGTGAGGGAAACCATGCACATTATCTATGATGAATTCTAAAACTCATCTGTGACCAATTTGCTTCATCATTAAATGTACCGAATGAGTCAAATAAACGATGACGATGTCAAATCTAATCGGTGACTATTAGATTTCGTCACAAAATAAAAGCATAATCTATGACCATTTGCAGTTAGAGTTCGGTGATAATTTTTTTATTTTCGTCATTAATAATTAAGGAAAAACGTCATCACTTGTACCTTACGACGAAAATGAAAATTTCGTCACAGAAAGTATAATTCTGTGACGAAGTTTTACATCGTCACGAGCAAAATGTCATGGATTAGAGTATTTCTACTAGTGACCTCCACAAACTTTTCAAATTGATTATCAAGTTTACCTCGGAAGTAGCGTTGCTTGAGTTGTGGTGTCTTCGTGTCTTCACCCGCTATCTCAAACTCAGGCTCTTCGGTGACGATCTCGGTAACCTCCTCCTTAGAAAATTCCTCTGCCTCGGTAGATAGTTTAGGCTTTCTTGCTCCCGCGAAATGCTCTGGATCTTCGGTCTCCTTCCCCGAACGAGTTTGAATGGCCTTCGCTGTCTTGGGACCTTGAGATTGTCTCGGAAGCTTCCATTCACTAGCGGATAGGTGCCCAGCAAGTTGTCGCACTTGTGTCTCGAGCATCTTCATCATGTTGAGCACTTGATGGTTGGAGCTTCCGACCTCCGTCACCTTGCTATTGATGTTCTCCAACACCTTGTCTATGGCCTTGAACTTGGTGACGGTGTCCTTATTGATCTTAGCTTGCTCATCCACGAAGTCCTTCAATTGTATACGAAGCGGAACCGAATTCAGAATGGATGAGCTTGCATTAAATTGAGGTCTACCTTGCTCGTAGAGGAAGTTCGGCAAACCCCCCTTCCTCATGTAATCGAGCATCTTGGCTTCCTTCGAGCAATCCTTTTGTACATGTCCATATTCTCCGCACTCTTCACATGTGGATCTTTCTTCGGCAACCTTTAGATCTTGAGCTTCTTTCTTCTCTATCTCCATCTTCTCCAACCTTTGCATAAGCGAATTGATCTTGCCTTCGGGTATATCTTCCTTTTCCACTTGCAAGACTCATTTGACGTTCCCTATGGGTTGAACCGAAAGTAAGCGTCCTAATGACGCCCATGTGTCATTGTTCGCGACCTTCTTGAATAGAGTGAAAGCTTGGGTCGGTGTAAGCTCAATGATGGATCCTCCCACGATGCATCTATGATTGTCCTTTACGCCTTCGTAAGTCCTTGATAGAACTTTTGAACGAGATCTTCCTTCGGGAACTTGTGATGTGGAACCGCTCAAGTGTACTCATTGCAACGCTCAAAGGCTTATGATATAGTCTCCATAGGATATTGAGCAAATGTAGCAATCTTATTGCGCAAGTTTTGAGTCTTACCAACTGATTAGTATTCCTTCACGAAGGGACTCATCAAGGTGTCCCCAATTTTGCACCGTCTCCACCAGTTGAGAGTAGAACCATTGCAAAGCCTTCCCGAGTAACGAGAATGGAAAGAGCCTTGCCCTCATTTGATCTTGAGTCAATACGTCCATGTTGAATAATTGACGAAGTTGAATGAACGTTTGGAGGTGAAGGTTCGGATCCTCTATCTTTCTCTTTCTCATTTTTCTCTTTCTCATCAAAATTTTTTATTTGCTCCCCATTGAGCTCTAAAATTGCATTGTACCTACCTTATCCCCCATGCTTAAACGTTTGCTCGTCCTTGGGCAAAGAGGTGATAAAGATAAGGTAGGTACTAGAAATACTTTTCCTTAGGAGAGATACTTGAAATCTTCAATGTTGGCACCATCTTGCAATCTTCCTTGAATTGATGATCCATTCTCAACGATAGGTTGTGGTCAAGGAGGTAATCACAAAAGATGATATTTGGTTTTAAGGGTGGATATCCAGAGAGGTTTGTGAGATCACCAATGTGGGGATACACAATGCACGGATAAGAGGCTAGCAATAAGATAGATACGCAAAAACAGAATGACCAGCTTCTTAGTCTCGGGCCAGAGAAATCATGACCTGCAATAACTCACCCAAAAAATAAATCTTGTACACTAAGGTTTATGCACTCAAATATATATAAGGCTCTGGATAGGTAGAGCAACACGCAAGTGATATTTTTGACAAGGTTAGCATTACTTTTAGGAATAAAAATCATCTTTAATCCATCTAATACTTGAGAGCATACAGAACACTATGGGTCTTTATTTTAATCATAACCTCTGCTAAATATTAACCTAGCACTTAGATAATTTCAGAATTGTATTTTTAAGAGAGCACTAGCTTAATCATGCATAAAACAATTACAAAGATAAACAAAGCAGCAAATATAATCATATATCATCATGGCATAAATTTTGTAACTTTACCAAAGGTAAAAAAGGTGGTGAATTTATTCATGATGAAAACAACTAACACACATGCTGGAATTTAAATAAAAACAGAAAATACTACGCATACAAAAGCAAACACAAGTTGAAAATTAAAGAAAAAGGGAAAAGAAAAGAAAACTAAAGCTCCTCCTTCTTCTAATCTTCCGCCGGTGGTTGGTCTTGATAATCTTTGTAGTTGTACCCTTGCTCATAGTAGGATTGGACATCCCCTCCAACGAATTGATCCGGCGGTACTAGGTGAAGGTGCCCAATCTCATATGCAATATTTGCATTGCCCTCACCTAATTGAGCCGCATTGGATTGGATGGCTGCGATGTTTTTCATGTTTCTTGCAGCGTATCCTCCAATTACGGCCACACTTTGTTGTGGTTGAGGATATTGTGTATAGGGCTCCGCTAAGGTTATGTTGGGCACCACATAATTTGGTGGGGGCATGGCTGCACCACTCCCCCATGCTTGCATTGGTGGCCCTCCGTAATAACTTGGCGGTGTAGGAATTCCTCTGTACGGTGGCACATAGTTTTGTTGCGCACCTCCCTCTTTCACCAAAGAGGATCCTTCTTCTACAATTCTTCCTCTTTTATTCTTCCTTTCCAGCACAAGGAGTCCTTCCTCCAACCAATCTTTCTTCCCTTGAATCAAGAGTCTTAGTCTTGGATCAGGAAGGGGTAAGTTCACTTTGGCCACTTTAAAGCCTCCTCTCTCATATCCACTTATGTATTTTCCTTGCTTCATGTACCCAAATCCGAGAGAGGTCCCGGGTAAAAGATGTTCGGGATTTCTTGGAATTCTCGGCCTTAAGGAGATGGCCAACATGGAGAGGTAGCACCCCGAACCAATATCTCCCGATCCGATGTTGCCTCGCAACACCATTGGTTGATCATGAGGTATGAGGGGTCTATTGGCTGCCGGGCAATTAAGGTCGAGTAAAGCCAATTCAACTTCGTGTCGGTCACCTTCGTCTCCCTCATCCTCCCCATAATCCTTTTACACATCCATGAGTGGAATACTTGGATGATGGGGTTCCGGATGGAATTTCATTGTTGGTGGGCTTCTCCGGAGATTAAATTCCAAAATCCATCCAACATGCCTTCCGGCATGTCAACTTTCTCCGGGGCTCCCTTTTGGAAACCAAGTAGCTCCCTAATGTGCTCATAGGGAACCACTTGCTGAATTCCCTCCAATCAGAATGATAAACTCAGCACCCCCTCATCAAGGATAGGCGCCATGGTCATCAAAATTTCCAAGGCAAATTCCTTGTGGGTATTTGCCGACACCCCGTTGGATAATTGCACCCATCCTAGGTTCCCAACATATAATAAACGTCCATGCCAAAACCCAATGAGTTGAGATCTTGATCATCGAAATCTACGTTTGGCACAAGCCTCTTCTCAAGGCGAGAGAGTTTCTTCTCCTCCTCCTCCGACATGATGATGAAGCCATATGTGGAGTACCGCGGAGTGTACGGAGGTGGAGCGGATGATCGGGTGTTGACGGTGAAAATCCGTCAACCTAGCCATGAGTTTACCTTCGGTGTTGGCATGAGTTTTATACCTTATCCATTGGTACTAACCCCCGTGGTATAACAAGTTCACGTGTGCATGTCGGTTTTGGAGTTTAATGTTTATGCAGGGTTTTAGTGTTGAATGCAAGACTTTCGGGATAAGTTCATCAAGCACCTCATGACAAGACCTTGAAGCCCCGTACAAGTCATGCAATGAAGCAAACTTAACTCCAAGAAGCGGGGACTTGATCCGAGAAGACAACGGACTCCGGGGACCCGACGAGAAAAGTCTTGAATCTTGCAAGACAAGGAGTTGAGTCCAATTCGGAGAGAAACCAACGACATGGACCTACATGCGAAGGGGGAAACATCCGGAAGCAAGGGAACCGACCCGGGGCAAAGGAGCCCTCGGGGCGGGCCTAAATGGGCCCGGGCCGGCCGGCCCGGTCCGGTCGGCCCCGTGCCCATTTAGGGCCCAAACACCCTCTCCTTTGCCCTAGCCGCCAATCGGGCTATTTATAGCCCCCCGGCCGAGAGCCACGAGGAGAAGAATTCGTCTTCGGCCGTCGAGGAGCGAGAGAAGAGAGGGACACCATGTCGGAGAGGAGAGGGTCGAGCTAGTTGACTAGGGTTTCCCTAGCCGACGTGGGAACCTTGCATGGAAGACCACGTCGGAGTTCCGGAGCTAGAAGCAAGATCAAGGAAGGATCCCGGTGGTGATCTTGTGTATGTATCATTGTCATAGTTGAATTATCAAGTTGAATCTTTTCTTAGCGATCAAGTGTTTCCTCGAAGATTTCGTTTTTCGATCGGCTTTGCTTATTCCAATTCTATTCGTACGATAGATTACATAGGGTGTTCTTGTAGCCGCGGTGGCTAGAGGTACACGCCGGATCTTCCGAAAGAATCTCGACTTGTCTTTTGACTCGCCCTAAGCTCCCCGCATGAATAGGGATACGTTGTGACGAACGGGGGTCTCGAAAGGCGGATGTTTTCGGATTTGGACGGGAAACCACGATTTAAAGAGGCTTCTATTAAGATTCGATTTGCTACTTCTTCTCTTGCTTGGAACTTCAACAAAAGGCTTACCCCGATCCCTCTAGATCGGTTTATCTACCCAATCTTACTTTGTTTTCTCCGGTCTTTAGTAGATTAGATTTATCTTTGTTTTGTGTTCTTATCTAGATGCATTAGGGTTTCTCTTTCACAAAAGATTGAAGTTACTTGGCTTTACTAGATCAACTCTTGCGTCACACATTTGTTCCGCGGATTCGATACCTTGGGTTCACCACTCGAGGGAAGAAGGGTCCCTTGACTACGACGGGAGACTTGTACGCTTGCGAGTCACAAACGAACTTTGATACTATTATTAACCGTCAACAAGCCCCTTTTTCTGGCGCCGTTGCCGGGGAACAAGTGATCAAGATTTGATTTTTTATTGCTATTTTTGTAATTTTCAGTACTGATTTTGTTTTATTTTTGCATCTACTAAATTTTGATCATCCTCAAAATACATCTAATCTAGTTTGTCTAACCCTAGTTTTCATAGATTTATTTTTCCTTTCTAGTTTTTGCATACTTTGCTTATTGCTAACCCTAACCGGAGATGGTTGGCTACCTCTCCAAGAAACCCAAACCTTTTTGTGGATGATCCAGGAAAACTTTACAAGCAAAGGTGACATGCAACACAAGCTAAAGGGGTGGAAACCCTAGATTCAAAAGTTGAAGTCGAAGGACCGTCGAAATCTCCAAGGGAATCACCACCTCCAAGTCCAAAGGAAGATCAACCTCAACCACCGGAGCGTTGCGCACCCCGGACATCGTTGATCTACCTATCATAAACCTTCAAGACGCCGGGAGGCCGTTCAAGATCAAAGTCTCAACTATCCGCATGACGATTGCGAGAGCTGAATGCATACGAGTCGGATTCCTTGAGTGGCATATCGGTTTACTTAAGAGGAGGATGGAGAAGATGGAGATGGAGAAAGAAGCTCAACACCTAAAGGCCGCCGAAGCAAGATCCTCATGCAAGGAGTGTGTGGAGTACGACCATGTCCAAGGACGCCGTCACTAAGTTCGAGGCTATGGAGAAAATATTGAAGAATTTAGATGGAAAGGTGACGGAGGTCGGAAGCTCTATACGTGAAGTGTGTTAACACCAAAATTTGGTAAGGAGTCTGACTTGTGGGTCCGGTTCGAAAAAGAGTCCGTCTGGTAGAAGGAAGGATATTTCTAGAGATTTTCGGCAAAGAGATCTGCGGTCGGCTATTTGCTCCAATTCGGCAAAGGAACAGTAGAGCTGATTTCGCGGGATTGGACGGTGACGTGGCTCAAATCAAAGGAGACGAATGGAGGGACGAGCAATCGAGCTTAGTTAGGCAATGAATCCATTCGCGGTTGTAATCGGCGGGGTATAAATACGATCCCCGGATGTATGTAACAAACACGATCATTCCTCAATACACACCGGCCTTACGCCAAACCCTAGAGTCCTTGTCGTGTCGTCGAGTTCTTCGAGAGGGCCAATCGATCCGTCGACCTCCGTAAGTACTGGCAACCTTGTATCATGTCTAGTATCATGCGGTGGATTTAGATTTGATGCAAGTAGTCTTGTTACCATGCTTCGTGTCATGCGGTAGATTCAAGCTTGGTTCAAGAGGGTTTCTTGTTAGATCATGAGCCATGCGGTGGGCTAAGATCTAGCTCGAAGCTAGTTATCGGCTCTATTGGATTTCGGCAAGATCCAATAGATTCATTAAGTTATCCCGTGTTATCATGAGTTTTACTTTATGCTTTAGTTCATGTAACACACCCTTGCCCAATCTAGATGGGTTTGGATCGGCTATATTTCTTTTAAGATCCGTGTACGAGCAGGTTTCGTGTTTTGACGCGTGGATCTTGTGCTCTCCGATAGCCGAAACCGAATCGATCTAGGTTGTTACGTGTTGTGGGTTCAAGCTTGCTTTGTTCGTATAAATCTTGAAAGAACCGGGTATCATGCGGTAGATGCAGGTTTTTGGGTTGCCTTGGAGCTAGTCATCCGGTGGATTAGATTTCCAATTCAGTCTGATAGATTTATTCACGTGGTAATGCTTGTTCCTTCTCCATGGACCCTGGATCGGCTGTTCAGCCGTATTCGGTTATGTTTTCACGAGTAGATCACGTGCATTGTTTATGTTTTAAACGATGTATGCTTTTAGCTTTCCATATTTAGATTGTATCATGCGGTGGATAGATCTATTTGCGGAAAGTGGTACGTTTTTCATGCAAGTTGTATCATGCGGTGGATAGATTTGCTTGTGATCGTACCCGACGGATCTTAAAGTACCTAGACATGCGCTAGACTAGTGCTTTGGATCTATGCATGCTTATTTAATACATGACCATGTTCGTGCTTTACCTCATTTTATTCAATGACAAACCTCATGGGGATCGGTCATAACTTCATGCTTGCATCTTTATCTATACAAAGACCGATCGTCGTCACGCTTACGTCATCCATTCGGCAGTATTCCTTTTTCCTCTGTAATGGTCCGGATGGTTGTGATTCTTTGACAGATAGCTCTACATAGCTACATGTCATCTTGCTTGGCTTCTTAGCCGCAAATATGGAACTGTCTGGTACCACCCGACACGTTCCAAGCTTTGGTATCTAACTGCTTTATCTTTTGTTAATTTTCAGGAAAAATTGACTGGCACGTCATTTGCTCTCTGCGCGTGCGAAGCTAGCTTTTTTCGGCTTGCTGTGTGATTGGCGTTAAGTGCACATTTTGCGTCAACACACTTTTTGGCACGCCCAGTGGGACCAACAGCCGAATTGGTTCATGATGCCTGAAGTCTCAGACCTCCTGGATGTCAACATCGAAGAGCTTTCTCCAGAGCAGCATCAGCAGCTCCTAGACGCCGTGAATCAGTTTCAGCAAAAGTGTCTCATGTCGTTTAAGAAGAATCGAAGTGGTGTACCGTATCTAAAGAATGACACCGCCTTGAGTGCTCGCTGCCGGGAGAGAGCGATGCCTCAACCCAACGGGAGAAGGAGGAATGCGCACGGATGTTCCAAGAGTCGGTAGACGACATGCTCACCAAGCACAACCGGGCTTTCCTCGGGTCGCTTCGGCGGATGATGGTGGCCCTCTTTGGCCGGGCGCGGGGCAAGCGTTCGGGAAGGCGTCCGCCGGAAGAGCACCGTGGAGCCGGGTGAATCAAGCTCTCGGCCCGCTGCTACGGAGCCAATTGCGGCGGCCTCCCCCCTCAAAGCTCCGGTAGCCGGACATTCCAACCTCCTCCGCGGGCGCCGGGGGGCGCCGGTTCGGCCCCCGTTGCAAGCTTCGGGGAAGTCGGCCCGGTCCCGCCGCCACCACGGAAAGGCACGGGTCGGCCTGTGCAACAGCCGAATCCGTACCAGCTTACGTACGGTGACCTAGCGTTCGGCTCAGCTGGGGCCCCACTTGACCCCAGTCGAAGAATAGCTCCGTCGACCAACTGGCTCCAGAAGAATTTGTATGGCGGTGGTTATCATGAAGTGGGAAATTACGGGGCGTTCGACGCCTTCCCGCACCCAGGGTACGCGCCAGCTGCGGGCGCGCAAGAAGATGACGCCCTAGCACACATGATGGCCGAATTGATGCAGAATCAGTTCGGCCTCAAACCAAAGATGCAGGGCCCCACCTATAGGCCGCCGTTCCCAGAGTGGTACTATAATGTGCTCCTGCCGCCGAGGGTGAAGCCGCCGACCGAATTCACAAAGTTCTCTGGGGAGGACGAGACAAGCACGGTCGAGCACATCGCCCGTTACCTCATGCGGCTTGGGGAATGCTCGGCCGAGGAGGCGTTCGGGGTTCGCTACTTCCCCACCTCGGCCGACGGGTCCGGCTTTTCGGTGGTTCTCGTCCCCGCCGCCCGAATCGGTGGCCGGTGGAAGGATTTGGAGCGTAAATTCCACGCTCATTACTTCGGCGGCGATTCCGAGAAGAAGTTGATTGATCTCGCCACCCCGAAGCAAAGGCACGGCGAAACACCGCCGGAGTTTCTTAGAAGATTCGAGAGAAGTCAAGGGCATGTGCTTCTCATTGAACTTGCCGGACGATCGGTGGCCGATATGGCCGTCGCCGGGATGTTGCCGGCCGTGCGCGAGAAGCTATTTGGGATGGAGTTTGAAAACTTGGGCCGACTGTCACAAAAGTTATCTCGATGAGCAATCGGGCGTATGGCCTCAAGAAGGACCCCAAGTTTGGCAAGCGAAGACGACGTCGCCGACATCTACAATCAATTCTTGGACAAGGCTGATTTGTTCGAGGATTCCGACGACGAATTGGAGATAGGCAGCAGCGAGAGATCATGTGGGGTAAAGAGCCCTTGACAATGAATCAGCGGTGGGTCAAGCAGACCAAAGGAACTTACGACTTCGACATCACAAAGGCTGATAAGTTATTTGAACTCTTGGTAAAGGAAGGCCGAATCAAGCTGCCTGAAGGGCATTCTATGCTTCGGCCTGATGGAGTCAAAGCAAAATGTTACTGCGGCTTCCACGACAGGGACTCGCACTCCATCAACGATTGCAGGGTCTTCAGGATGAGGATCCAGAAGGCTATCCAGGAAGGGCACCTCAAGTTCGATAACAAGATGAAGCTGGATGGCCACCCCTTTCCTCAGAACATGCTCGGCTTTTCTGTCAATGTGATAACAGCCGAAGAGAAGGGGAAGGTCAAGGTCCTGACCTCAGCCAGGTCCAAGCAAGGTGGGTCGGTGGACCCGGAGCGCCAGGTGACCCTAGAGCAAGTGCAGGGTGACGCCCCCCGCGTTCTCAAGAGCCACATCGAGATTGGGGAATCGTCCAGGCCTAGACCCAAGGTGACGTCGCGCATTCTCCTCAACAAGTGGCAGCGCCAGATGGAGAAGGAACGCTACCAGAAGCGTCGTCACGAGGAGGAGCAGCGCAAGGCTGAAGAGGAAGCGCGTAGAAGGGACCAAGAACAGTACACGCTCGAGCAGGAGCGCGCCCACTGGGGGTGCGCCTTCTTCAGACACTGCTGGAATGAGGGCCTAAAGCTGCCCACATTGAGGAACTGTCCTGAATGCAGCGACAGATATGTTGAGTACGGGCGGGGAAATCGCAATCGCCGATCCGTCCATGAGAGACTTGGAAGGATCCACCCGAATGGGGATCGGCGGCAAAAAATTGAAATCATTGATCATCCCAGGAAGCGCCAAGCTGATCTCAGGTGGGCTGATCAAGAGGAGGACGAGGATGTTCACGTCTGGCAGAAGGGGCAGTGGTGCCCGCCCGGTCTACGCAGGAGCCAGAAAAGGCGGGTCCAGCGCTTGAGGAACCGCGAGATGAAACAAGCCGGGATCCAGACGAGGCAGAAGTGGCGCCCCAAGGACCAGCCAGAAGGATCGAAGCGTTCGGCTCCTGCTTGCATGGTATACTTCCTGCCGAACGAGTTCATGGCTCCCGCTAACCAGGTTATGCAGGAGGAAGCTTCCTTTGACGACGAGCAGCCCGAGGAGATGATGGCACAACTGGTGCTTGCCAAGCAGGCCGTCTTCGACAAGCCGGCCAAGAATCGCCATATGAGGCCGCTGTACTTGAGGGGGTACGTCAATGGCAAGCCATTGACCAAGATGTTCGTCGACGGCGGGGCGGCAGTCAACGTCATGCCATACACCACCTTCAGGAAGCTTGGCATGGGCCCGGGCGATCTGACACCTACGAGCATCATCCTGAACGACTTCGCCGGGAACCCCTCAGACACCAAAGGATGCGCGCACGTGGACTTGATGATCGGGTCCAAGACGCTGCTCACCACTTTCTTTGTCATCGAAGGCAAGGGAGCCTACGGCCCCGCTCGCTTGGGCGGGACCGGATTCACGCCAACCGTTGCGTCCCGTCCACCATGCATCAACGGCTTATCCGGTGGGTGGATGACGAGATCGAGGTCGTCCCGGGCGGATGACTCCGTGAGCGTGGCCAACATGGAACCGGCCTTCCGGGGAGTACCAAGGCATCGATTGCTTCTCGGGGAAGGATCGGGGAGAAGGTCTCGTTGAACTCGTCGGCGGTGACCAACGGCCGATTCAAGCGGTCGGCTCTTATAGTAATTTTTAATGGAGAACCCCGTGGATGGCACCGATGGCAAGCCGGGACGAGGATTCATGTCGGCCGATAAGCCGGAAGAAGTTGACATTGGAAGCGGTGATAAGCCAAGGCCGACGTTCATCGGTGCAAATTTGCAGCCAGATTTCAGGGGGAACTTAATTGAGCTTCTCAAAGAATATAAAGATTGCTTCGCACGGGATTACTCGGAGATGCCTGGATTGGATCGTTCCATCGTCGAGCACCGGTTGCCAATCAAGCCTGGTTTCAAACCATATAAGCAACCGCCCGGAAAATCTACAAGGATGAAGTATTGGCCGATGTGAAGAAGGAGATCGAAAGATTACTTGACGCAAACTTCGTTCGGCCGTGCGGATATGCGGAGTGGATTTCTAACATCGTCCCCGTGTATAAGAAGAATGGAAAAATGAGAGTTTGCATAGATTTCGGGGACCTAAACGAGCTACTCCCATGGATGGATACCCGATGCCTATTGCCGATTTGTTGATTGACGCCGCTGCTTGGACACAAGGTGATTAGTTTCATGGATGGCAACGCGGGATACAATCGATTTTCATGGCAATAGAAGACATCTCGAAGACGGCCTTTAGATGTCCTGGTCATATAGGCCTATTTGAATGGATAGTCATGACATTTGGGTTGAAAAATGCCGGTGCAACCTATCGGCGGGCCATGAATTACATTTTTCATGAGTTGATCGGCAAAGCCGTGGAAATCTACATCGATGACGTGGTGATCAAGTCCTTAAGTCATGACACCCATCTAGAAGATGTGAAGAAGACTTTGGAATGCACCGGAAGCATGGCCTAAAGATGAATCCAAACAAGTGTGCATTTGGGGTGTCGACCGGAGAGTTCTTGGGGTTTTTGGTCCACGAAGGGGGAATCGAGGTTGGCAAGAAGAGCATGAAAGCCATTGATGAAGTCGTTCCTCCAACCAACCTCAAGGAATTGCAATCACTGCTCGGCAAGATCAACTTCGTGAGAAGATTCATCTCAAATTTGTCACAGAAGGTGTTGCCATTCTCTCCGTTGCTGAAGCTAAAGAAGGATCAGAAATTCACATGGGGCGACGAACAACAAAAGGCTTTCGATGAAATCAAGCAATACATGAAGGAGCCGCCGGTCTTTGGTTCCTCCTCGACCGGACAAGCCTTTCAAGTTGTACGTGGCGGCCGATACCCAAACTATTGGATCGGCCCTTATTCAAGAATTCGAAGGAAAGGAGCGGGTAGTAGCTTATCTTAGCCGAAAACTACTTGATCCTGAAACCAGGTATTCGGCTATAGAGAAACTGTGTCTTTGCGTATACTACTCGTGTACAAAGTTTCGGCACTACTTGTTGAATGTCGAATGCACTGTATACTCGAAGTTTGATGTGATAAAACATATGTTATCTATGCCAATTTTGAATGGTCGGATTGGCAAATGGATTTTAGCTTTATCAGAATTCGAGTTGAAGTTCGAATCGGCAAAAGCCATCAAAGGTCAGATCATTGCCGATTTCATAACTGAACATCGTGACCCTTCAATTAGTCTACTTGAAATTACCCCTTGGGCTTTATTTTTTGACGGGTCATCATGTGGCAAAGGTGGGGGAGTAGGGATCCCGCTAATTTCGCCCAAAGGTGAGATGTTCGAATTCGCTATTCCTATACAACCCACCGTCACAAATAACCAGCCGAGTATGAGGCACTACTTCGAGGGCTTCAATATTTGAGAGAAGTCGGGGCCGTATCGGTTGAGGTCTATGGAGATTCGAACTAGTAATCAAGCAATTGAACGGCCAATACGAGTGCGGGAGCGAAGCGCCGAGGAGTTACTACGAAGAGTGCGGGGAAATCTTGAAGAGCTTCCCACCGGTAACCCTACAACGACATTCCTAGAGAGCATAACGAAGAAGCAAATAGGCTAGCTCGGAGCGCCTCGGTTACAAGGAGAGTCAAGAAGCATTTGCTTTGCAGAGGTGTGTGCACTAGGGGCGGATCTTGCGAGAAGATGATTGGAGGAAAGAGATCGTTGATTACTTAAGAGATCCATCCCGAAAAGTCTCTAGGAAGCTCAGGTACAAAGCAATCAAGTTCGTTCTTCTGGATGACAATTTATTCTATAAATCATTAGACGGAGTATTGCTACGATGCCTGGGTCCAGAAGAAGCCAAGAACATGATGAGTGACGTGCATGATGGGATATGTGGAGCGCACCAATCGGCCTATCGGATGAAATGGGTTATTAGACAAGCCGGATGTTTTTGGCCGACGATATTAGAGGATTGCTTTGAGTATTACAAGGGATGTCAAGACTGCCAGAGGTTCGGGAATATTCAGAGAGTCCCTGCATCAGCATTGAATCCCATCATCAAGCCATGGCCATTCGGGGTCGGGGTATAGACTTGATTGGCCAAATTAATCCGCCGTCTAGCAAGGGGCATAAGTTCGTGCTTTTGGCTACAGATTACTTCACCAAATGGGTCGAGGCGATCCCACTGAAGAAAGTAACGTCAGAAAACATGATCGAGTTCGTCAAGGAACACATCATCTATCGATTTGGAATCCCTCAGACGATTACCACTGATCAGGGGGCACAATTCGTGTCATTGGAGTTTAGAGATTTTGCCGAAAACATGGGAATCAAATTGTTTAATTCCTCTCCGTATTATGCCCAAGCTAATGGTCAAGCAGAGGCTTCTAATAAGATCATGATCAAGCTGATACAGAAAAAGATCGATCAGAAGCCAAGGAGGTGGCATTCGGTACTCAGTGAAGCGTTGTGGGCTTACCGAATGGCCCCCCATGGAGCTACAAAGACTTCTCCTTACGAGTTGGTTTACGGGCATCATGCAATCCTGCCCTGGGAAATGCAATCGAGTCAAGGAGAGTAGTGTTGCAAAACGAGTTGAGCTCCAAGGATTACGGTGGCTCGATGATGGATGAGTTAGAAGATTTGCATATGATCCGTCTCAGGGCCCTGGAGAACATCGAGAAAAACAAGCTGCGGGTCGCCAAATACTATAACAAGAAAGTAAAGGTAAAGCAATTCGCAGAAGGCGATCTAGTTTGGAAAGCGCTATTGCCGATTGGAACTAAATACAGCGAATTCGGCAAATGGTCCCCTAACTGGGAGGGGCCTTTTCGTGTGGTCAGATGCGTCCCTGGTAATGCATACATATTGAAAACTTTGCTGGGAGAAGAATTTTCCGCTGCAATAAATGGAAGATATCTGAAGAAATATTATCCTAGCATTGAGATCGATCGTTGATTACACACCTCGGGCACAAAAATAGCCGGCGCTCAAGAATGAGGCCGCCTTTAGAACAAAATCCATGAACAAGAGAAAATGGCCAGTGCCTGGATGCATTGCCCTTAGCTCGACACTACATTACAACTGCTTCTTGCAGGATCATATCTAACAACCCCGATGGTCAAGTCCCCAAGGAGGAGGGAAGCAGAAGGCGTGGCGAAAGAAGCGAAAGTATGATACAATCTTTTCTTCACTTCTTCGGCTGCTGCCCCCTCTTCGCTTGTTCCAGGGACCACCGTGACGGCAACTTGGAACGCACGGGGATGGCCAAGGTTGGCGGCCTCTACCAAGCTATCCCGGGCCGCCTTCAAAGGGTTCTTTGTACCCGTCGAGACATCCGGGGGCGGGGGAGAAATCAAGGTCGAGGCAAGAAATCCAGGGGCGAGGCACAAAAGAGTCGGGGAGCATTTACCCCCTACTAGTGCTTCCGGAGCCATGCGCACGCTCGCGCTCGGCTTGGCAACGGGCGGACATGTCCCCGAGGCCATGCTCCGGTGCGGACACGGCGGCGGAGCCGATGGTTAGTCCTCTCGCTCGGGCGTGGCATCCTCCTCGCTCGGGGGGAGGAATCGGAGGAGATGTACTCAGGAACATCTTCTGTCCCGATGACCTCTTCGGGAAGCAAATCAAGACTGAAAAGGGCAAAAGGAAAACATGAAGCGCAAGATCAAAGCAGGAGAACAAGGAGCAAATCAAGAAAGAACTCACTTCCGAATCGTACGCTTCCTTGATGAGCCGCTCCCCTGAGGTTGTTTACCCTTGTCCATGGCGTTGGGGTTTTTTCCTCTAGTAGCAGGGGAAGAGACGAGAAATGATGGAGGAGTGTGCGAGTGGATTTGCAGAGCACCCCACGGGCTATTTTATTGACCAAGGAGGCGCATTGGGAGTGATGATTTGGCCAGTACACACTGTTGGAATACCAAACGGCAGGGGTTTCCACCGAGTGCGAAGGGTTTTCTTTTGAACAGTGTTTACGGATTGCCGAATTGGGATCCTTTGTGGATTTTGCGCCAAAGGGCAGTTGTTCTCGCGCGTTCGGCTAAAGATAGTTCCCAGATGCATCCAAAGAAGACAAAATTCACAGATGCAAATGCGAAGGATGTCATCGCGAACAAAAGTGCGAATTCAAAAGTTTTTCATCTATTGCCGATATTTACACATCCCTAGTACAATCTAGTCGAAGAGCCTGTTCAACACAGATTGGGGATGGGTAATTTCGGCAATGGCGTCGCCGTGGCCGTCGAGGCGCTCCAGGATGAGCTCGATCTCGTCGATATCCTCCGGCGCGCCGCCCTGGAAGCCACGCGGCCTGGTGGAGTAATTGACGTCCGTATGCGTCGCCATCGCAGCCAGGCCCAAGGTGGTCCCCAGACGAACGCCATGGACGGCCACCTCGTCAACGCGGCGCTCCACCGAGGCCAGGCGCTCCGCCGGCGTGTCGCCGTGGGCATTCACCTTCTCGGCCAATTGCTCTACCGCCCCTTTAGCCGGTTGAGCTCGGCATCGCGGGCCGCAAAAGACAAACGAAGGGATTAGCATCAAAGGCCGAGCCGGACCAAGAATCAATCTCGGGGCCATACCGTCAATGGCCTCCGAGCGGTGTTGCGCCGGTCCTCCCATTCTAACTCGGCCACGCCCTCGCTTTCTTGGAGACGTCCTCCCCGCCTCGCGACGGGACGCCTCTAGTTCCTCCCTGAAGCGGATGGCGTCTGTTTCCCCATACGGCACCGGGGAGTGGCCATCGGACTCCGAGGAGTCATCTGGGAGGGGCTGATTGACCGGCGCACGGGGCGGATTCCACTGAATCAGCCTGAAAAAAGAGAGATGATCGTCAAGGCAAAGGAAGATTAAAAAGCAGAATCACAGAGGAGAGGTTGACGATCGTCACCGCCTGCGCGCATTGGCGCTGCTCCCCTCGGCCTCGTCGGAGGCACGGCGGCGGTTGAGGCGGCGCACCATTGTGGTTTGGGATGTACACTGTTTGCAAGAAGGCTAAAGATTGGCAAAGATTCGAGAGCTAGAAGGCCTGGTGGAGAGCTAGGGGCACCTATGGCAACATTTATAGGCCTGGCAGGGTGAATCATGGCTTCGAGTCGTGGCTGTGGATCGTGGCGCACGTCCCAATAAAATCGGAAGGTGGAAAGATTTCCTTGACCAACCCGCCGGCGGGTCGTTTGGAGTTCTAAGCTGGACCGTGCGCAGGTCGATTGGTTCGGCTAAGTGAACTCAAGGTGTCGTTCGGGAGTTAGCGTTTCACTGCCGAATGGGTCGTTCAGCATTACATCTCAAAAGTACGCAAAAGAAAGGAAACAAATCACAAGGAGATATTACGAGAGCGACCAGTTCGATTATACATCAATAAGGATTCGTGCATTCGGGAGTTTGGCAAGTACACGACGAACATTGGATATTATCAAACGGGAATTGTCCAAAGCATCTCCCGGCGCCTTTTTGGGCACCCGTATAGGTCGTTGAGCTCCGCATCGCATTGCTTTATTCGCGTGACAACCCCGATTCTACTTCCGCTTGGGTCTTTGCCATCAATCCAGAAGTTCGGCTATTTTCTTTTGGTCAATCTCCATCTCCGCCGACAAGCTTCTCGGTTCGGCCTCTAGAGCGCCTTCCTAGCGCCTTTCGCATCATAAGAAGCTTGCGAGTTAGCCAATGCATCTTTATGGTTCTCTGCTTGGGTTTGTGCCCCGTTCATGGCTTGTTCAAGCATCGCTTTTCCTTTTCTCAATGGTCGGACGGGAGCGCAATTTTCTTCCAAGCGCGCCTCAAGGGTACATAAAGGGGCTCTAAGTCATAGACGGATGACAGAGAAGCTCTGATGTCTTCAGGGAGTTCTTGACTAATGGGTTCAAACATTTCTTCGAAATGATGGAGATCATTGAACTGATCCTGAGCATCTTTCTCTAGCTAGGCGGCAATTTTTGTGAGCTTGGACAGCACTTCCTTTGGCAGCGGCTGGAATACTCCTTCCATCACCTCGGCAGCTGGATTGCTCTCTGATGGCAGGCTCAGTGATGATGGAACTTGATCCTGATGAACAACATTGCCGAATTAAGGATACTAAACACCAAGGCACCAGAATTGAGTACGGGTGGTTACCTCATGGCGGTTTCTTGAGTAGGGGCAATCACAGGTGAAGAGGACGCTCCAAGAAGAGCCGAAACTTCTGAGCTGAGGGGTGCCGATGCGGGCATTAGCAGCTCGTGGGTTTCTGGCTGGAGAGGAGTTGGGTCTGCCGCCTCTGGTGGATTGGCTATCTCTGTTTGACCAATAGGCGATGGCACCCTGGGAGAATTTGCTGGCTCCAGTTGGCCGGGAGATTCATCTCTCGGAGAATTTATTGCTTCGGCAGAAGGTGATGAAGATGAGATCTCCACCGGATGGGTAACTCAACCCCGGATGGACTCGCTCGTTGAACCACCGGAACATCTACAAGCCGTTCTTCCACGCCTTCTTCCGCAAGTGTCCAATTGAAAGAATAAGTGCCGTGCTCATCCTTGAGAAAGGACAAGAAAGGTCATACCAATGGATGGGGCATCGACGAGTGCCGGGTTCTCAAGGATGTTGGGCTCGGTCCGAAAATGCACAATGATATGATCCATCAAGAACAGAGTGACCCGGTAATCAAGAAGGTAGAAGGTTTTACCTCAACAAGCACCTTTTTGACAGCTTCTTCTCCTTTTGGCACTTGGAGGGGCAATCGAGTGCGCACCTTGCCTCCCGTCCGCAGCAAGGCTAGAAAGGCCGGGATCCGTAGTAGCATACCCGGCCATTAATTGGTGCAGGGTTGTGGATTTGAACCCTAGTGCCGAAATTGGGCCTTCGACATTGTAAGCAATTGCCCCGGCTCGAGGGGCGGTGCGTCGTGTTCGTGGACAAAAGATGAAGGTCAAGACCATGAATAAAGAAGAAGTGCTTGATCCAAGGGCTCATTGTGTTACCTCTGAAGTCGGCAGGAAATCGTGCACCAGTTCCGCACGAAACACATGAACGGGTTCACTGAAGATGTGGTCGTGAAATTCTTGCCACCAGGAGTTGAAGGTGGGGTGAGCTATGGTTGCGAGCACAAAAGGACATGTATAGACAAAGTGGGACCGCACACATAGTTGAAAACTCGCCGCATTGCATCGCCTTCTCCGATTTCCTCCCTGGGTTTGAGGAATTCATGCAAAAACAATCTTGGGGGCATCTGGCCGCATCCAAGTTGTCTGGCCATTACATTAGGCTGGTAGTATTCATAAGTGCTGACATTCTGCCTCCCTCCATTGAACTCGGTCGGTAATATGCATGGGCGGATTATGATATTAAAGATCTCCAAGAATCCCCTATCTAGACGGCCGGGCTCGAAGGAGAATTCGACAGGGAAGGTCAAAGTGTCATTGCCTAGATAAGGAAGCCACGAGAGGATTGGAGAAACCTTTGAAGAACAACTCGAAGAGCCGGCCAATGTCCCGCCGAATAAGAACAAGCTTGAAGCCGCTTCTCCATAGTTTTGGCATCCTCTGGTGGCTTGAGGCTCTCCTTCAGGGTAATTGGACAAAGGGAAGAACCTTGAGTCCAAATCGACGCCGACGATCTGATGCATATGGAGCTGCAGCCACATTTGAACAAACCACCAAGGGCCATTGACGCACGTTATCCTCTGGATGGTGTACATTTGGGTAACAGTCTGATGAAGCATATGATATACACTGCCCAAGAAAAATTTTCCCAGAGGGAGGCGATTGCCACTAGCCAAATGGATCGCCATTGCAATATGATTCAAAGTGGGTTCGTTGGCCTTGCCGCAGAAGACAAATCTGCATAGCCACATGTTCAGAAAGGCTCTGTATTCAACTTCGCCAAGGGGATTATCTCTCATGTGCTTCGAGATATAATTCTTGTAGCCATTCCCTGGCTTTACCCCCCGTCCGGCGTGAGGAATTTTTGAAGTTCCGTGGCCGGACGACCCGGTGATGTCAAGGCCGGTGATCATGTATACATCGGCCAAGGTTGGAGACATTGGGCCATGCCCAAAAAGGAAGGCGTTGACGCCATTTGACCAGAAGTGGCATGCGGCTATCAGAAGATCCTCATTCTTGGGTGTCTCAGCCACGGACAACTCCAGGCATTGAGCGATGCGGAGAGCATCCAGGTTGGTTAATCCACTTTTATCTGCAAGGATCCTCCGGTACCAAGTCTTCCAACCCGCAATTGGAGGTAAGGGCCGCTTCTTGAACGCATCTTGCCACCGAGGAGGTGGGGACAAAGTCGCTTTGAAGGGGATTCTCCGAGATTCGGCAGTGATGAGATCTAGAGGATCAGGATTCCCCACGGGACCAAGGTAGTAAGACTGCGAATTGGCTTCGATAGGAATCAAAAGAGCAGTGGAAGATTCCTGGAAGAAAGCGGAAAAGAAAAATCTCAGGTAAAATTGAAAACCTAATGCCGAACAAGGTTTGCGGGGGATGAATTTACCTGAGCAGCTTGGTTCTGAGTCGCCATTGGAGGTTCGAGCTCGGAACGAAGAGGATCTAGGGTTGGATCTGAACGAAGATTCCGGCGGATTGCAAAGAGTAGGTGTTGACAGACTTAGCTCAAGGATTCGTGGCTGGAGTCAATTGTGGAACAAAATTACTTTTATCCCACAATTGAAGGGGCATGTGTTAACACCAAAATTTGGTAAGGAGTCTGACTTGTGGGTCCGGTTCGAAAAAGAGTCCGTCTGGTAGAAGGAAGGATATTTCTAGAGATTTTCGGCAAAGAGATCTCGCGGTCGGCTATTTGCTCCAATTCGGCAAAGGAACAGTAGAGCTGATTTCGCGGGATTGGACGGTGACGTGGCTCAAATCAAAGGAGACGAATGGAGGGACAGCAATCGAGCTTAGTTAGGCAATGAATCCATTCGCAGTTGTAATCAGCAGGGTATAAATACGATCCCTGGATGTATGTAACAAACACGATCATTCCTCAATACACACCGGCCTTACGCCAAACCCTAGAGTCCTTGTCGTGTCGTCGAGTTCTTCGAGAGGGCCAATCGATCCGTCGACCTCCGTAAGTACTGGCAACCTTGTATCATGTCTAGTATCATGCGGTGGATTTAGATTTGATGCAAGTAGTCTTGTTACCATGCTTCGTGTCATGCGGTAGATTCAAGCTTGGTTCAAGAGGGTTTCTTGTTAGATCATGAGCCATGCGGTGGGCTAAGATCTAGCTCGAAGCTAGTTATCGGCTCTATTGGATTTCGGCAAGATCCAATAGATTCATTAAGTTATCCCGTGTTATCATGAGTTTTACTTTATGCTTTAGTTCATGTAACACACCCTTGCCCAATCTAGATGGGTTTGGATCGGCTATATTTCTTTTAAGATCCGTGTACGAGCAGGTTTCGTGTTTTGACGCGTGGATCTTGTGCTCTCCGATAGCCGAAACCGAATCGATCTAGGTTGTTACGTGTTGTGGGTTCAAGCTTGCTTTGTTCGTATAAATCTTGAAAGAACCGGTATCATGCGGTAGATGCAGGTTTTTGGGTTGCCTTGGAGCTAGTCATCCGGTGGATTAGATTTCCAATTCAGTCTGATAGATTTATTCACGTGGTAATGCTTGTTCCTTCTCCATGGACCCTGGATCGGCTGTTCAGCCGTATTCGGTTATGTTTTCACGAGTAGATCACGTGCATTGTTTATGTTTTAAACGATGTATGCTTTTAGCTTTCCATATTTAGATTGTATCATGCGGTGGATAGATCTATTTGCGGAAAGTGGTACGTTTTTCATGCAAGTTGTATCATGCGGTGGATAGATTTGCTTGTGATCGTACCCGACGGATCTTAAAGTACCTAGACATGCGGTAGACTAGTGCTTTGGATCTATGCATGCTTATTTAATACATGACCATGTTCGTGCTTTACCTCATTTTATTCAATGACAAACCTCATGGGGATCGGTCATAACTTCATGCTTGCATCTTTATCTATACAAAGACCGATCGTCGTCACGCTTACGTCATCCATTCGGCAGTATTCCTTTTTCCTCTGTAATGGTCCTGATGGTTGTGATTCTTTGACGATAGCTCTACATAGCTACATGTCATCTTGCTTGGCTTCTTAGCCGCAAATATGGAACTGTCTGGTACCACCCGACACGTTCCAAGCTTTGGTATCTAACTGCTTTATCTTTTGTTAATTTTCAGGAAAAATTGACTGGCACGTCATTTGCTCTCTGCGCGTGCGAAGCTAGCTTTTTTCGGCTTGCTGTGTGATTGGCGTTAAGTGCACATTTTGCGTCAACAAAGTGTTCATCGTGATGAAGATGCTAGACGCAAGTGGGACAACTTGCCGGGCGCCCGATGGGTAACGAAGAAGAATATCCGAGACAACTCCAAGGTCCCAAGAAGGCGAAGGCTACTCAAGCTCATTCGGGAGAGATGAAGGATCACACTAGAGACCATGAAGATCACGACCGAGGGACCGGAGTTCGAGATGCCGAGCCACAAGGAAGATGTTGCATCCGTCAAGACCAAAGGACAAAGCTAGCCTGTGAAGACCAAAAAAATTGACTAAGCCAAAGCGGGTACCCAAGATTGCAACGCCCACAAAGAGCGTTGATCCGAAGTAATCAAGTGAAGAAGTCTAGCCATGGACTATAAACGAAGCGCTAGGCGGGAGGCAACCCGCTTCGTCGAGTCAAGAATAAGCTACCCGGAGGACAACCCGATTTCAGGTTTTTCGAGTATTTTTAATAATTTAGTTTTTGAGTTTTATTACGCAAAGACATTAGACTTAGAAGTGGTTGAACAATATTAGAGACATAATTCTTGATTGAATGTTTGCTTTATCATAAACCCTTTGCATGAACCCTCCTATGTGCTTGTTTGATTCTTTTCTTTTCGAGAAACCTCAACCAAATAATTTCAGAACCTTAACTCAACCTTTCACCCTCATTATGGTGCTGAGGTTGACTTATTTTTCATGCTAAAACCACACGAGTAGAGCCACGATTTATGTTTAAGTGTTAATAAAATTCAGCACGTGGTAGGACTCGCGTGAACCTAGAAATCAAAGCTTTTGGTTGGTTCTAAAAATCTTTATCCTTGGTTTCTCTAGGATTAGAATTTTTCTAAGCCTATTCTAATTTTGTTTTATTCAAAATCTTTCTTATTTAGCCAAAATTAGAACCTAAACCTATGCCCCCATGATCAAGCCGGGAAAATGTCTGCTCTCAACCAATGAAGGCAAACTATTTTCGACTTGCATTTGTTTTTAATGGTTTAAAAACTTCTCTAAAATTATGTTCGAGCTCTTGCATGGCTCTGAAAAATATTTTAAATTTCGAATTAGAGGAGTGCTTAACCTTAAACACGCCTTAATGGAGGCAATCTAGTAATCATGCATGCACCATTGGATTCCCTTTCATCAACTTTCACCAATTTCACATGCGAAGGACAAGCATGGTGGGCAGCAAGCATCAACTTTGTAGGAATTTCATGGTGGCATATGAAGCAAGTGGAGCTAGGGAGCATGGACATGACCCAAAACATGAAGCATCAAGTGGAAGGACCAATAAAGGAGTGGACGAGAGCGTTTGGGCGGTGCAACTCGTGGAGCACGCGGGCAGGAAAGTTGCAGAGGTGAAATGATCGTGCTGGAAGAAAGACGAGGCGAGGAAGAGCACCGAGGCCGGCCTCACCTACATAAGGAGCCCCCCGGCTCCCGTTTTCTGCAGGCAAGCTTCCCTCTCCTTCCTTTGTTTGTGTGTTCAAGTTTGTGTGCTCAAAACCTCCGTAGACATAGCCAACCTTCCCAAGCTTGAGAGCTCAAAAAAAAATCCACATCCTTAATCCACTCAAAGTCCACATCCGAAGCAAAGAGTTTAAGTGCCTAGTTACCGGTTGCAACCCGGAATTTTAGTTGAAAAAAAAGAGTGCAGCAACCATGTGGAAGAAGACCACAAGTCTCTTCTCCAAGAAGAAGAGTTCGTCGTCGTCCAAGCCATCATCAACCACATCTTCGAGGAGGCACTCGGTTTCCGAGTCTCCCCGGAGCATGGAGACGGATACGGCACCACCAAGGAGGAACGATGCTCTCCTCCTTGGTGGTATAAGGGCTGCAAGAAGCACTTCCATGAGGTTTACCGAACCTCGTGGGCACACGGAGGAGCAGCCCGCGCCACCACGACGATCGACTCGCTCAACCGCGCCACCTCCTTACACCCCGACATACTCTTCGTACGGCTTCATCATCTTGTCGGCGGAGGAGGAGGAGGGGCTCTCTAATCTTGAGAAGAGGCTTGTGCCCAACGTCGAGTTCGACGACCAAGCACTCTACACCTTGGGTTTTGGCACCGACATATACTATATGTTGGGGCACCTCG
This sequence comes from Cenchrus americanus, assembly GCA_947561735.1. NCBI lineage: Eukaryota > Viridiplantae > Streptophyta > Magnoliopsida > Poales > Poaceae > Cenchrus > Cenchrus americanus. The sequence continues at coordinate 201,145,400 of OX387242.1, forward strand.
GATGGGGTGCAGTTCTCCAACGGAATATCGGTGGACACCCATTTGGGTTACGCCTTGGAAATTTTGATGACTATTGCACCCATCGTTGATGATGATGGGGTGCAAAGCTTGTCATTCCGTTTGGAGGGAGTCCAACAAGTGGTTCCCTTCGAGCACGTTAGGGAGCTACTTGGATTCCACAAGGGAGCTCCGGAGAAAGTTGACGTGCCACCCGGCATGTTAGCGGGATTTTGGAATATGATCTCCGGAGAAGCCCATCAACAACGCAATTGCATCCGCAACCCCATTATCCGGATATTTCACTCTTGGATGTGCAAGAGGATATTGGGGAGGATGAAGGAAACAAAGGTGACCGACACGGAGTTGAATTGGCTATACTCGGCTTTAATTGCCAGGCAGCCAATAGACCCCTCTTACCTCATGATCAACTGTTGGTGTTGTGAAGCAACATCGGGGGCGGGTAATATTGGTTCGGGGTGTTACCTCTCCATGTTGGCCTTTTCCTTGCGGCCGGGGATCGCAAGAAACCCCGCTCACCTTTTGCGTGGTACCTCTCTCGGCATTGAATATTTGCGGCAAGGCAAATACATTAGTGGAGATGAGAGAGGAGGTTATCGGTTGGCCGTAGTGAACCTACCCCTTCCCAACGAGAGGCTTAGGCTTTTCAATGAGGGGAGAGAAGATTGGTTGGAAGAGGGACTACTTGTCCCTGCAAGGAAGAACAAGAGAGGAAGAATCGTAGAGGAGGGAACATCCTCCGCACAAGCGAGTGGAGCACAACCCAATGTGCAACCGTTCGGCGGGGTCCCTCCTCCGCCAAGTTATTACGGAGGGCCACAAGAGCAAGCATGGGGGGTGGTGCACCGGTACCCCCACAAAATTATGTTGTGCCCAACGCTAACTTAGCGGAGTCCTACGCTCATCATCCCCAACCACAACGAAGCATGGCCATTATTGAAGGGTTTGCTGCAAGTAATGCTCAAAACATCGCAGCCATCCAAGCTAACGCAGCTCAACTCGGTGAAGGCAACGCAAATATTGCCTTTGAACTTGGACGCCTTCACCTTGTGGAGCCAAATCAATTCGTCGGAGGAAGCGTCCAATCGTATTATGAGCAAGGGTATTATTATCAAGATTATCAACATCAACCACCGGCGGAGGACTAGAAGATTCAGGAACTTTAGTTTTCTTTTCTTTTCTTTTTCTCTGTAATTTTCAGCTTTTGCTTATGTGTGTTTGCGTAGTATTTTCTGTTTTTATTTAAATTTCAGCAAGCATGTTTGTTTATTTTCAGTTTGTATTTCAACTTGATGTCACCATTAATAAAGACACCACCTTGATTATATCATTGGAAAAGTTACAAAATTCGTGCCATGATGATATATGATTAAAATTGCAGCTTTGTTCATCTTTGTAATTGATTTATGCATGTTTAAGCTAGTGCTCTCTTAAAAATACAGATCTGAATTTATTTAAATGCTAGCTTAATTTTCAGTGGAGGTTATGATTAAAATAAAGACCCATAGTGTTTTATGTGCTCTCAAGTTATGAATAGATTAAAGATGTCTTTTATGCTCAAAAATATCGCTAACCTTGTCACGAATATCACTTGTGTGTTGCTCAACCTATCCAAAGCCTTATATATATTTGAGTGCATGAACTTTAGTGTACAAGATTTATTTTTGAGTGAGTTATTGCAGGCCATGATTTCTCTGGCCCGAGACTAAGAAGCTGGTCATTCCATTTTTGCGTATCTATCTTTTTGCTAGCCTTTTATCCGTGCATTGTGTATCCCCACATCGGTGATCTCACAAACTTCGCCGGATATCCACCCTTAAACCAAATATCATCTTTTGTGATTACCTCCTTGACCACAACCTATCGTTGAGAATGGATCATCAATTCAAGGAAGATCGCAAGACGGTGCCAACGTTGAAGATTTCAAGTATCTCTCCAAGGAAAAATATTTCTGGTACCTACCTTATTTTTCGCCTCTTTGCTCGAGGACGAGCAACGTCTAAGCATGGGGGAGGAGGTAGGTACGGTGCAGTTTTAGAGTTCAAAGGGGAATATTTTAAAAAAATGATGATGAAAGAAAAAAAATCCAGCGATACTCATGACTTTCAAGGTATAAAAAAAATCAAAACTTCGTTGTGAATGTCATGGGCTGAATATATGACGAGGAAAAAAATGAATGAATGAAAGAAAGAAAAGAATGAGAAATATGAGAAAGAAAAAATGTGCATAAAGTAAATTCCCTAGCTCTCTAAAAGTGCATTCAAGGCTTCAAGTTAAAAAGATCCATTCTCATTTTTCCAACCATGTGCAATCCGATAACAAGGACTTCCTTTGTGCCTTGGGATCACTCTTTGCCATTTGCACATGTCCACTCATCTAAAAGTGTGTGTATTTTTCTCTTTCCCCTCCTTGATTTAACATTATTTTCCAATGACCTTTTTGACGAGTCTCGGTAAGACCATGAGAAGCTTGTCTTGTTTTGACAACACCTCATTTATAAAATCTTGTTAGGACTAAACTTTCCCAAAGCTCCATATAAAGCCTACCACATATATATGAGAGGGAAAGGAGTAGAATATATAGGCTTGAGAGACAAGTGAGATGAGAGTTCATGAGCAATATACAAGATGATTTAAATTTGTGAATTTGGTTTAGCTTTTCTTTATCTCGTTCTTTATTTCAAAAATTCTGAGATCTATTTAAAACTTTGTGAGCATGTTAATACTTGTGGGATAAGCTTAATGAGAATCTACCCTCCGTAGAGATGAAGGCTAGCACATTATGGAACTTTAATGAATTAAAATTTTGAGAGCACTATGTTTTCTCATGTGTATTCTAATGCAGAATTTAAACATTGTTTAGCAATAATGATATCCATCGAAGGCTTACTCGAGGACGAGCAAGGTTTAAGCATGGGGGAGATGTTGACGGTGAAAATCCGTCAACCTAGCCATGAGTTTACCTTCGGTGTTGGCATGAGTTTTATACCTTATCCATTGGTACTAACCCCCGTGCTATAACAAGTCCACGTGTGCATGTCGGTTTTGGAGTTTAATGTTTATGCAGGGTTTTAGTGTTGAATGCAAGACTTTCGGGATAAGTTCATCAAGCACCTCATGACAAGACCTTGAAGCCCCGTACAAGTCATGCAATGAAGCAAACTTAACTCCAAGAAGCCGGGGACTTGATCCGAGAAGACAACGTACTCCGTGGACCCGACCCGTAAAAGTGCCGAATCTTGCAAGACAAGGAGTTGAGTCCAATTCGGAGAGAAGCCGACGACATGGACCTACATGCAGAAGGGGGAAACATCCAGGAAGCAAGGGAACCGACCTGGGGCAAAGGAGCCCTCGGGCTGGGCCTAAATGGGCCCAGTCCGGCCGGCCCAGGCCCATTTAGGGCCCAAACACGCTCTCCTTTGCCCTAGCCGCCAATCGGGCTATTTATAGCCCCCTGACCGAGAGCCACGAGGAGAAGAATTCGTCTTCGGCCGCCGAGGAGCAGAGAAGAGAGGGACACCATGTCGGAGAGGAGAGGGTCGAGCTAGTTGACTAGGGTTTCCCTAGCCGACGTGGGAACCTTGCATGGAAGACCACGTCGGAGTTCCCTGAGCTAGAAGCAAGATCAAGGAAGGATCCCGGTGGTGATCTTGTGTATGTATCATTGTCATAGTTGAATTATCAAGTTGAATCTTTTCTTAGCGATCAAGTGTTTCCTCGAAGATTTCGTTTTTCGATCGGCTTTGCTTATTCCAATTCTATTCGTACGATAGATTACATAGGGTGTTCTTGTAGCCGCGGTGGCTAGAGGTACACGCCGATCTTCCGAAAGAATCTCGACTTGTCTTTTGACTCGCCCTAAGCTCCCCGCATGAATAGGGATACGTTGTGACGAACGGGGGTCTCGAAAGGCGGATGTTTTCGGATTTGGACGGGAAACCACGATTTAAAGAGGCTTCTATTAAGATTCGATTTGCTACTTCTTCTCTTTCTTGGAACTTCAACAAAAGGCTTACCCCGATCCCTCTAGATCGGTTTATCTACCCAATCTTACTTTGTTTTCTCCGGTCTTTAGTAGATTAGATTTATCTTTGTTTTGTGTTCTTATCTAGATGCATTAGGGTTTCTCTTTCACAAAAGATTGAAGTTACTTGGCTTTACTAGATCAACTCTTGCGTCACACATTTGTTCCACGGATTCGATACCTTGGGTTCACCACTCGAGGGAAGAAGGGTCCCTTGACTACGACGGGAGACTTGTACGCTTGCGAGTCACAAACGAACTTTGATACTATTATTAACCGTCAACATCGGGTCGATCGACGAGGTGGGACGGGCGGCTCCTCCGTACGCCCTTGAGGTTTGATAAACCTCATGGACGAGCTCCTTGTTGCCCTCATGCCACCGAGAAGAAGAGTGTTGTTCCTTCTCGGCGATGTCGTGTCCACCTCCATGCTCCGAGGAGACTCGGAAACCGAGTGCCTTCTTGAAGACGTCGTCGAAGATGGCTTGAACGATGACGACCTCTTCTTCTTGGTGAAGATACTTGTGGTTTCCTTCCACATGATTGCCAAACTCTTCTCTCTAATATAATTCCGGGGTTTTAACCGGTAACAAAGCACTCAAGAATTACTTCGGAGTATGGACTTTGAGTGGATTAAGGATGTGATTTTTGTTGGGAAAACCAACTTGGGAAGGATGGCTAAATCTAAGGCGGTTCTGGACTAAAAACTTTGAGCACACAAATAGGTAGGGGGAAGAGCTGCTTGCTTGCTGAAGACGAGCACTGGGGGTGCTTTTTATAGGGGAGGCCGGCCGGCCTGCGCCGATCGGCCTACGGTGATTCTGGCCCTTCCTGGATCGGTTTTGAGGACCAGGAGCGTCCCGGTGGTCGATGGATGACTGCTCCTCAGTGATGAGTAGTTGACAACGGGTGTTGGATTGACTCTTGGCTTAGTGTGCAGGTGTAGGCTGCGGCCTAGTTCGTGTTGTTGCAGGTGAAGAACGGGCGCAAATGGTCTTCATCCTTGAGTGGCCTCCGGGAGATGGAGAGACAAGTAGGATCGGCTCGAGGGACCCGGTGGACAGCGGGACTAGGTGCGGGCCACATGGTGGCGATACGAGCAAGATGAAGTCATGGGCAATCGAGCCGGTGCACGGTGGCGGTCGAGTCAAGTGGTTTGGCGGGAGGCCGGGCCGAGCACGCGGGGTGTTGTGTTTTGCCCACAAAACCATCGGAGGACGGTTTCTTGGTTTGGGCCTCAAAACCAAGTTCGAGGGCCCAACACGACGGAGACGGGATCCGGGCGTGTCGGGAAGCTTCGAGGCGGTGGACACGCGGCGGGATCGCATGGCTTGCGTCGGGAGGACGCGGGGTGCGGCAAAGGCGTGGTCGTCCGATGGCAAGACCCACAAACATTACCTAAATGCCCTTGCGTGGGTTGTATCGCCAGTAGTTGAGTTTGGGGTAGTTGAGTCATTTACCACTCCGGCGGGACCTGATATATAAGCCATGAGTGTGTGTGGATGGCTCGCACTCTCCGCGACTTAGGGTTTCATTTCCCCCCTCCCATTTCTCATTTTCGTAGCTATTTTCTTCTCCATTTTTCTCTAGGCTAGCATGAGAGCTTCATGTGAGATTTGTTGAGAGGGATGGATGCTAGGGTGGCATGCTAGACCTTGTGAATCTTTCCTGGTTTGTATAGAAGATTCGAAGTTGTGTTTTTCGTGGTCTTTTTGTGCTTATTTTCGTGCCTTTGTTCTTGGTGTGATTCCGCGAATATGAGTTGGTTTCTCCCCGGATTTCTTTGAGGGAAACATGGATGGATGCCTTGTGCACCTTTGTGATTGATCTTGTGCCCTCAAACGCCGGGAAACCACTTCGATTCAAGGATTTTCGGTCGGAGCTCTAGCTTTTGGTGGTGCTCAAAAGATTCGCGATTCCCGGTGATTTAGGGAGTTAGGAGGCAAGATTTTTGGGCTATAGCATCCTTGTCTGATGCTTTTCAAGTCCCCAAACCCTTTTCTCTACAGCTTCTACCGTTTGGGAAATCCGATGATGATTTGGGGGAGTTGACCTTTGGGGTCGTGCAGTTTTCTGCTCTGTCCGCACCTCGCGGATGGTCCGCGAGGACCAGGCGGACAGTCCGCGCCGTCCCTGTTCTTCGGGTGTTCTTTGTGTTCTTTCTCGCATTTAGTTTTGATCCGTCGTGGCTTTGAGTTTTCATTGGGGGAAGTTTCGGACGGTCCGCGTGTACCGGGCGGACGGTCCGCGGGTGCCTGGTGGAAAGTCCGCGTGCTCCCCGCGGACGGTCCGTTATTCGGGGTCGTCTATAGAGGTTCTGTTTACTTTTTCGGACGGTCCGCGGCGCAGGACCCGACGGTCCGAAGTGTGTGTGCGGACAGTCCGCGGCAGCAGGCCGGACGGTCCGCGTGGCCCGGACGGTCCGCCCCTCCTGGCCGGACGGTCCGCCAGAGCCTGAGTGCTTTGTCTCTTGGTTCGATTCCTCCCTTCCTTTCTCGTGCTTCCGCGTGTGCTTCAAGGAATCATTCCTAAGACTAGAGGTTGATCCATAACCTTGTTGTCTTGGCGATTGGCGTGTGATTCGATCCATCGCTTGTGTGTGACCGGGATTTGACTAGGGTATAGGCTGGGTTCTTTGAGAAGAATTTTTACCGGCTCCTATTCACTCCCCCCTCTCTAGTCGCCATCTGATCCTTCAATTGGTATCAGAGCTTGGTGCCGGATTCTTTGCGACTTTTGCAAGTCTTGAATCCTAAGATGGCGTACGTTGAGCGGGGCAGTCCGCCGCACTTCGATGGGAAGGGTTACCACAAGTGGGCGGCCCGAATGATGATCTTTCTTCGTGGCAAGTTTGTGAGTGAGAAGGGTGAGAAGCCTAGAGAGAAGCCAGAGCCAAAACCAAAACCCATCCCCTTCAGATGTGAGTATTGTGGCAAGGAGAGACACCTAGCAGAGTTTTGCTACAAGAGGAAGAGGGATGAGAGGCTTGCTAGGGAGCAAGCAAACCAGGACAGGTATCGCCAGTCTCATGGTATTCCTGAGCCTAGAGGGCCACTTCCACGAGGTGCTGGAAGTGTGAGGAGTGTTGGTAGAGTTGGAGCTCAGGGTGGTAGGTTCCCACAGAGAGGTGGTGGTGAGAGGTTTGATAGGAGAGATGATGGTGTGCGTGCTGGTGAGAGGTTTGGTCGGGCTCGTGGTGGTTTTGCTGGACGTCCTCCTACTCGTCCTCAATACGGGTTTAGGGGAGATGATCGCAGCTTTGGGTTCCAGAGGAACTACGGACCACGTTTTCCCCCTCGTGGTGCTCGTACTTCTTCCATGGGACATGGGAAGTTTGGTGGCAAGGGAATGATGTTTGCTAACCCCTCTTTTGAGCAGATGGCTCGACACTGGTTCAACTTTCTTTGTGCTAACCCCAGTGTCGAGTCGCTAGCTCATTCTCGTTCTTGTTTCTGACTACTAGCAGGAGGCTTGGAGAACATTTGGTTGATCGACTCCGGATGTTCCCGACACATGACCGGAGACAAGAAGTGGTTCTCCAGCCTCACCCCAGTGAAGGAAAAGATGTACATCACATTTGGGGACAATGGACGAGGAAGGGTGATTTCTGAGGGTGTTGTGCATGTAAGTGACAAGATAACATTGAAGAGAGTTGCGCTTGTGAAGTCTTTGGGTTTCAATTTGCTTTCGGTTTCTCAGTTGCTTGGTGAGGGTTTTGAGGTGCATTTCAAGTATGGTGAGTCTCGTTTGCCGGATTCTCGAGGTGATCTTGTTTGTTTGATCATCACCGAGGGTCAGATTTTCAGGGCTGATTTCTCTCGTTCTTTGGGTCCTGCTCGCTGTTTGATGGACAGTCCTTCGTCTGATTTGTAGAAATGGCATAGGCGGTTGGGTCACTTGAGCTTTGATTTGGTTCCCCGCTTGAGTGGTCTTGACCTTCTCCGAGGATTGCCGAGGTTGAAGCTTGAGAAGGATATGGTTTGTGCTCCGTGTAGGCATGGCAAGATGGTAGCCACTCCTCATCCACCCCTGACCGATGTCATGACCGAGCGTCTGACAGAGCTGTTGCACATGGACCATGTTGGGCTAGCTCGAGTTCGCTCAGTGGGTGGGAAGTGGTATGTCCTTGTTGTGGTGGACGATTACTCTCGCTATGCCTGGGTGTTTTTCTTGGAGGACAAGAGTGAGACATTTGGTTTTGTTCGAGATCTGATCGTGAGGTTGAGGAACGAGAGGCATGAGAATGCCATCCGAGCTATCCGCAGTGATAATGGCTCAGAGTTCAAGAACTTTTGTTTTGATGCCTTCTGTCGTAATCTAGGTCTTGAACATCAGTATTCGACCCCTTATGTGCCCCCTCGAAATGGAGTCGTGGAAAGGAAAAATTGGACTCTTTGTGAGATGGCTAGGACGATGCTTGATGAGCACAGGACTCCTAGGAGGTATTGGGCTGAGGCGGTCAATACGGCTTGTCATGTCCCCAACAGGATTTTATTGCGAGCTTTCAAGAAGAAGACATGTTATGAGCTGATGCATGGTCCGGCACCCAAGGTGAGTCATTTTCGAGTCTTTGGCAGCAAGTGCTTTATTCTTAAGAAGGGAAAACTCGACAAGTTTGAGGCTAGGTCTAGTGATGGTATTTTCTTTGGATATGCTAACCATTCTAGAGCCTATAGGGTGCTTAACCTTGAGACTAACAAAATCATGGAGACTTGCGAGGTAACCTTTGACGAGACAATGCCATGTACCTCTCTTGGCTTTGAATGTGCAGGTGAAGAGGAGATGGCCGAGGACCTCTTTGAAGAGGAGAAGGATGAAGCTGGAGATGATGATGGGGAGAACCATGCGCCTGAAGCTGAGTGTGTACCCACTACTTCCCCTAAGACCACTATGGAGCGTGGACCATCTACTTCATGGACAATGACGGTGCGACAAGAGGACCAGGCGAGAGAAGCTAAAGGTGAGGGGGAGGTAGTCTCGAGGCGTGAGGCTCCCTAACGGATTCAAGAAGTGCATCCCCTGTCGAAGATCATTGGGGACATCGACGAACGTACTAAGCGGTCAAGGTCCAGGAATTCCTCTCATTTTGCTCATGCTGCATTTGTTGCCACCTTTGAGCCCAAGGACATTGGACATGCTTTATCCGATGCAAACTGGGTCAATTCTATGCATGAGGAGATGGAAAACTTTGCGAGGAACCAGGTGTGGGAGTTAGTTGAACCACCTCCAAATTGCCATCCTATAGGAACCAAGTGGGTTTGGAAGAACAAAGAGGGTGAGAATGGGATGGTTGTGAGTAACAAGTCCAGACTTGTTGCTCAGGGGTTTAGTCAGAAGGAGGGGATCGACTATGAGGAGACCTTTGCTCCTGTGACCCGTCTTGAGGCAATTCGGATCCTTCTAGACTTTGTCGTGGCTAAAGGGTTCCAGTTGTTTCAGATGGACGTGAAGAGTGCTTTTCTGAATGGGGTCATAGAGGAGGATGTGTATGTGAAGCAGCCACCTGTGTTTGAGAGTGAGTTGTACCCACATAGGGTGTACACGTTGAAAAGGGCTCTGTATGGGTTGAAACAGGCGCCCCGTGCTTGGTATGGGAGATTGAGAGGTTTTCTGTTGAGCAGAGGGTTTGTGATGGGTACCGTGGATAGGACCCTGTTTCTCCTCAAGCATGGAAATGAATTGTTGATTGTTCAGATATACGTGGATGATATTGTCTTTGGTGGCTCGTCACATAACCTTGTTGCCAAGTTTGCAGATGAGATGAGCAGGGAGTTCGAGATGAGCATGATGGGCGAGTTGTAGTACTTTTTCGGGCCGCAGATCAAGCAAGTGAAGGATGGAACATTCGTGCACCAGACCAAGTACACGAAAGACATGCTGAGGAAGTTCCAGATGCAAGATGTGAAGCTGATGTCGACTCCCATGGGGAGTACGACCACTTTGGATGTGGACGAGGGAGCATGATCGGCTCCCTCCTCTACTTGACGGCGATAAGGCCAGACATACAGTTCAGCGTGTGTCTGTGCGCTCGTTTTCAGGCTTCGCCGAGGACATCACATCGACAGGCCATCAAGAGGATCTTCAGGTACCTACAGTCTGCCCCTGGGCTTGGCCTTTGGTATTCGTCCTCCTCGACTCTTTCTCTTCATGGGTTTTCCGATGCGGATTTTGCTAGTTGTCGAGTCCAGAGGAAGTCTACTTCTGGTACTTGCCAGTTTCTTGGGTCTTTGTTGATTTCATGGTCTTCCCGCAAGCAGTCTAGTGTAGCTCAGTCTACCACCGAGGCGGAGTATGTTGCAGCCGCGAGTTGTTGTTCCCAGCTGTTGTGGATTTCATACACTTTGAGAGACTTTGGTGAGGTGTGCACCCAGATCCCACTTCTTTGTGATAGCACCAGTGCCATAAGCGTACCTAAAAACCCAGTGCTTCACTCCAGAACCAAACACATAGAAGTGAGGTATCATTTCTTGAGGGACAATGTGGAAAAAGGAACCATTGTGTTGAGTCATGTCCCTACCCAAGATCAGCTAGCCGACATCTTTACAAAGCCTCTCGACCAAGCTACATTTGTGCGCTTGCGGGGAGAACTTGGGGTTTGTTGCCCTTTCTAGTTGATTCTTGGGGGATTTTCTTTTTGTACCATATGTATCATATCATGTTTACTTTGATGTATATACATGCTTTGCCTGATGTATAAACCATGGTAGGATAGCCATCTTGTCATATATCATGTTGCATTTGTATCATATTGCATTTTAGGATGATGAGCTTCTTTCATATGCCTTATTTGAGTCTCTTTGGCTATTTGTGAGATATTGGACATATGTGTGGAGAAATGGTGATGTGAGGCTATGCTATTGGAATATTTGAGATATATGTCTGGTGAGATAGCCCTTTTTTGAAATAAATGCTAATCTTGACTAATTTTTGGTGAAATGTGCACCACTCATGTGTAGTAGTGTATCCATGTCACGTTTTGGTCTAAATGTGCTTCCTATGCTTAGATTGTGCTTGGATGTCTTTTTCTTGCATTTGGGCCAAAGGCCGAATATCATTGTGAATGTTTAGCCTATGTTGCATTCATGGGGGAGCATAAGCTTCTTTTTGCCGCAAAGGCACTTCATGTACCATGAAATGAATTAATCTTGAAAAAAAGTGTGTATGCTTGAAAAATGCTCCATCCATCATGTCTATACTTAAAATCTCTTATCTTTCACATATGATGTTCACCAGTGGAGAAGTCTCCCCGAAGTGGACACATGGCTCATGAGCTTTGACATGACATGCTTTGCTTTATGGGTGTTTACAATGATTTTTTGCTGAGGATTTGATATCCTTGTATGATCTCTGAACGGTATGCATGTTTGTGGCTCAAGTGTGACATGGATAGGCTTTTACATGTGAAGCTAGTCTTCTTTTGGTAAAACTGCTTAAATCTGAAAATTTTGCTTTGTCACATGCTCCTATTTTCATATATTACTTGTGGCAAGGCTTTGACTATGCTATGATTCATATGGGTGATCTTTGTCTCATTTCTAGCCTTTGACACTAGATTTGGCCTATTTGAGAAGCTCATGTAGATGTTTATATGCTTTGTTTTTCATTCCTGCATTTTCACCTTGATTCATACATTGTCAACAAGGGGGAGAAGAGGTGAGCTTAATGCAAATTCAAAAGAGGTGAGCTAAAATTTGGAAGTTTGCATCCACATGTTCAGGGGGAGCTTGCATTTGTTCAGGGGGAGCTTTCTTGCTGTTTTCTGTGTGGAGTTTGTGCTTTGCTCGGCTTGTGACCTTTCTTTGCCTTTCTTTGGTTTTGGTCATGAGTTGAGCTTCTCTGTGCTTCTTTCTCCTTCCTTTCTTTCTTTCTCTGAATTTCATTTCGCGTTGTGTGCTGTCAATGCACTCATCAAGGGGGAGATTGAGGACCAGGAGCGTCCCGGTGGTCGATGGATGACCGCTCCTCAGTGATGAGTGGTTGACAACGGGTGTTAGACTAACTCTTGGCTTAGTGCGCAGGTGTAGGCTGCGGCCTAGTTCGTGTTGTTGCAGGTGAAGAACGGGCGCGAAAGGTCTTTAGCCTTGAGTGGCCTCCGGGAGATGGAGAGACAGGTAGGCTCGGTTCGAGGGACCCGGTGGACAGCGGGACTAGGTGCGGGCCACATGGTGGCGATACGAGCAAGACGAAGTCATGGGCAATCGAGCTGGTGCACGGTGGCGGTCGAGTCAAGTGGTTTGGCGGGAGGCCGGACCGAGCATGCGGGGTTTGGTGGTTTGCCCACAAAACCATCGGATGACGGTTTCTTTGTTTGGGCCTCAAAACCAAGTCTGAGGGCCCAACACGACGGAGACGGGATCCGGGCGTGTCGGGAAGCTTCGAGGCGGAGGACACGCGGCGGGATCGCATGGCTTGCGTCGGGAGGACGCGGGGTGCGGCATAGGCGTGGCCGTCCGATGGCAAGACCCACAAACATTACCTAAATGTCCCTGCGTGGGTTGTGTCGCCAGTAGTTGAGTTAGGGGTAGTCGAGTCATTTACCACTCCGGCGGGACCTGATATATAAGCCATGAGTGTGTGTGGATGGCTCGCTCTCTCCGCGACTTAGGGTTTCATTTCCCCCCTCCCATTTCTCATTTTCGTAGCTATTTTCTTCTCCATTTTTCTCTAGGCTAGCATGAGAGCTTCATGTGATATTTGTTGAGAGGGATGGATGCCAGGGCGGCATGCTAGACCTTGTGAATCTTTCCTGGTTTGTATAGAAGATTCGGAGTTGTGTTTTTGTGGTCTTTTTGTGCTTGTTTTCGTGCCTTTGTTCTTGGTGTGATTCCGCGAATTTGAGTTGGTTTCTCCCCGGATTTCTTTGAGGGAAACATGGATGGATGCCTTGTGCACCTTTGTGATTGATCTTGTGCCCTCAAACGCCGGGAAACCACTTCGATTCAAAGATTTTCGGTCGGAGCTCTAGCTTTTGGTGGTGCTCAAAGGATTCGCGATTCCCGGTGATTTAGGGAGTTAGGAGGCAAGATTTTTGGGCTATAGCATCCTTGTGTGACGCTTTTCAAGTCCCTAAACCCTTGTCTCTACAGCTTCTACCGTTTGGGAAATCCGATGTTGATTTGGGGGAGTTGACCTTCGGGGTCGTGCAGTTTTCTGCTCTGTCCGCACCTCGCGGACGGTCCGCGAGGACCAGGCGGACAGTCCGCGCCGTCCCTGTTCTTCGGGTGTTCTTCGTATTCTTGCTCGCCTTTAGTTTCGATTCGTTGTGGCTTTGAGTTTTCGTTGGGGGAAGTTTCGGACGGTCCGCGTGTACCGGGCGGACGGTCCGCGGGTGCCTGGCGGATAGTCCGCGTGCTCCCCGCGGACGGTCCGTTATTCGGGGTCATCTCTGGATGTTCTGTTTGCTTTTTCGGACGGTCAGCGGCGCAGGGCCGGACGGTCCGCAGTGTGTGTGCGGACAGTCCGCGGCAGCAGGCCGGACGGTCCGCGTGGCCTGTGCGGACGGTCCGCCTCTCCTGGCCGGACGGTCCGCCAGAGCCTGAGTGCTTTGTCTCGTGGTTCGATTCCTCCCTTCCTTTCTCGTGCTTCCGCGTGTGCTTCAAGGAATCGTTCCTAAGACTAGAGGTTGATTCATAACCTCGTTGTCTTGGCGAATGGCGTGTGATTCGATCCATCGCTTGTGTGTGATCGGGATTTGACTAGGGTATAGGCCGGGTTCTTTGAGAAGAATTTTTACCGGCTCCTATTCACTCCCCCCCTCTCTAGTCGCCATCTGATCCTTCAGGTTTTTCTTTCAGCGTGATCATCTCCACTTTGTGACTTTTGTGCCCGCGTGCTCCACAAGTTGCACCGCCCAAACTCTCTCATCCACTCCTTTGCTTGCATTATTTGTCCTTACACTTGATGCCTTTGCTTTGAGTCATGTCCATGCTCCATTGCTTCACATGCCACCATGAATTTCCTGCAAAACAATGCTTGCTGCCTACCCCCCATGCTTGTCCTTTGCATGTGACCTTGATGAAGGTTATTGGAAGGGCATCCCGTTATGCATCATGGTGCATGCATGATTTGTCTAACTAGATTGCCTCCCTCTAAGCATGTTTAAGGCTAAGCACTCCTCTAATTTCGAAAATTAAAAATAATTTCAGAGCTATGGAAGAGGTCAAGCATAAATTTAGAGAAGTTTTTAAACCATTAAAAACAAATGTAAGTTGAAAATATTTTCTGACCACATTTATATCGGTCTTACCGGTATTGTTTGCCTCATTAGTTGAGAGCAAACTTTTCCCGGCTTGATCGTGGGGGCATAGGTTTAGGTTCTAATTTTGGCTAAATGAGAGAGGTTTTGAATGAAATAAAATTAAATGAGGCTTAGAAAAATTCTAATCTTAGAGAAACCATGGATATAAATTTTTAAACCAACCAAAAGATAAGTTTCTAGGTTTACGCGAGTCCTACCACGTGCTGAAATGTAAATAACATCTAGATATGTATCGTGGCTCTACTCATGTGTTTTTAGCATTTAAAACAATTCAACCACAACATCATAAAGAGGCTGAATGGTTGAGTTAGGTTCTGAATTTATTTGGTTTTGGTTTCTCGAAAAGAAGCAAACACTCATAGGAGGGTTCATGTAAAGGGTTTATGATTCAAACAAAATATTCAACCAAGAATTATGTCTCTAATATTGTTCAACCACTCTAAGTCTAATGTCTTGCGTAGTAAATTTCAAAACTAAATTACTTGAAAAGACTTGAAAAATCTGGAATCGGGTTGTCCTCCTGGTAGCTTATTCTTGACTCGATGAAACGGGTTGCCTCCCTCCTAGCCCTTCGTTTATAGTCCTTGGCTTGACTTCTTCACTTGATTACTTCAGACAAAGCTCTTTGTGGGCATTGCAATCATGGGTACCCACTTCCGCACCATCTTGGGCACGGGCTTATTCTCCGGCTTAGTCATCTTTTTGGTTTTCACAGGCGGCTTTTGTTCCTTTGTCTCGACGGATGCAACAACTTCCTTGACATTCTTCACATCCTTCTTCTTCGGCTCTTCCTTCTTCCTTGGTTCTTCCTTAACAATGCGATGATGTGGTGGAACATATTTCACTTCAATCATATTGCATACCTCGAGGCATGGTCGAAACTTGAAAGAACAACATCTATAGTAGCTCCTACGGTCTTGAGGAAAGGCCTCCCAAGGATGAGTGGTGGCTGCTCCCTCTCTCCCTTCTCAAGTAACACGAAGTCGACGGGGATGAAGTGATGTCCGACCTTCACTGGCACATCTTTGGCGATGCCCAAGAGATAGAGAATGCAGTTATCACCCAACTCCATGTACATACCCGTGGTCTCCAATGGTAGGCATAGCTTCTCGAACACATCTCTTAGCATGACACTCACACTAGCTCCAAGGTCGCATAACGCCTTCTCAAACTTGAATGAACCAACGGAACATGGAATTGTTGGGCACCCGGGGTCCTCTTGCTTTTCTAGTCCATTAGCAATAGCGGCACTACATTGCTCGGACATCTTGACATGATCTACCCCGAGTGTTGCTATCTTGTATTTATTTGCTAGGCTTTTGGAGTCATGTTCACTTCATTGCTTGACTTGTACCTGGCTTTAAGGTTTTGTCATGAGGTGCTTGATGAACTTATCCCAAAAGTCTTGCTTTCAACACTAAAACCCTGCATAAACACTAAACTCCAAAACCGACATGCACGAATGAACTTGTTATACAAAGGGGGTTAGTACCAATGGATAGGATACAAAACACACGCCAACACCGAAGGCAAGCTCATGGCTAGGTTGACTGAATTTCACTGTCAACAAGGATGATCAAAAGTTAGTAGATGCAATAAGAAAAACCAAAACAAAACTAAAAATATTCACAAAAAGCAATAAAAGATCGAATATTGATCACTTGTTCCCCGGCAACGGTGCCAGAAAAATGGGCTTGTTGACGGTGTATATGTGTATCCAATTTCGTTTGGACTGGCAAGCGGACAAGTCCTCTGTCGTAGCCAAGGGACCCTTCTTCCCTCAAGTGTGAACTCAAGGTATCGAATCTGTGGAACAAATGTGTGATGCAAGAACCTATCTATTAAAGCCGAGAACACTTAGATCTTCAAAGGGGAATCTTATGCATCTAATCCAAGGAACATCAAAAGAGACGAATCTACTCTATGGAAACCGGAGGTAGCAAGAGATAGAGATTGGATCAACCTTTTGTTGTAGTTCCAAACAAAGAAGAAATAGCCAAGTTGAATCTCATAAAAAGCATCTTTAAACCACGATTTCCCATCCAACTCTGAAGATGCCCACCTTTTGGAGCCATCGTTCTGTCACAATGCACTCCTATTCGTGCGGTTTAGCCTAGTGTTGACGGTCCTTACAACAAATATTCGACCGTCATTATCTTAAGAATGAGAGGAGGATATAACAAACTTCATGCACATTTTAAGTACTAATGAGGTTCCACGAGCTTTGTTTGTATTTTTACTTGTAGGTACACACATATGGGAATAACAATGGACAAATGAACCATACAGGGGTGCACCAAAGCAATGGTGCAGGGCCGGCCGCACCTGGCCAGGTCCGACCACACCACAGCCAGGTCCGGTCGTAGCTTAGCCAGGCTCGGCCGCACCACTTGGCCAGGGCTAGGCCCGGCCATACCTATAGGTGTGCCCACACCTCTAAGTGTGCCTGCACCTACCAAATGCCACGTCTCGGGTCCATGGCACCAACAATCCCACAAACACACCTTGGAGGGATGAGATTCACCGGTGGATGGTCGGTTTGACCAAAAGGCTAAGATTGGAAGCACTTGGATCGATGGACCCACACTTAACCGCCGCAACCGCCATCAAGGAGTGATCCTGGACGTCCCTCAACACTGTCGGTGCATCACACGGTAATTGGGTAGGGCCGGCCGCACCTATCAACTAGCGTGCCGGGCGAAACCGACCCAAGGAGCCGACCTGCAACCTCCTCAAGAGCAGTGATCAGGGTCATCCAAGTCCATAGGCGGTGGATCATAGGGCCGGACACACCTGGAGATACGGCCGCACCACCTTGCTCGGCACTGGATCTCCCTCTAGCCTACAAGTTTTGCCTCCTGCAGCCATTGACCTACTAGGGCTATATATAGAGCATGGTGTCGGTGTTTTAGACCGGCAACCTACTAAGGGGAGTACGAAGTAGATGAATGTGGCCTCGCCGAGATCGGTAACTCGAAGAAAGAGATACGTGGCACACAATTTAGACAGGTTCGGGCCGCGAGGTACGTAATACCCTACGTCCTGTATGTTGCGTAGCTCTGGATTGATTGGGTACGATTACAAGATGATGCAATTGTACACTGTGAGATGAGATGATCAGAGAGGGGTCCCTGCCTCGCCTTATATAGTCCGGGAGACAGGGTTACAAGTCGGAGTAGGGAGAGAGTACTAGTCGAGTACGTCTAGGAGTCTTCCATACAGTGCAGGACATGTACCACTTCCTAACCGAGTACTTCTCCATCGTAGTACTTGTGCTTCATGCCATCAGGTGCCGTGCAGCGCAAGTCGGGCAGTCCCAGGGGCCCACCGAGTAGTCGGTCCTAGTACCCACCAAGGCAGTGGGCCCAGGGAGGTCCATACGACAAGCCCCCGAGTACTTTGTAGTCGAGAAGGATAGCTTCAAGTAGTCTTGACGGCCTTAACGAGTAGTCCTCAAGCGTCCCCGAGTACTACAAGTCAAAATTCTTCAAGAGTAGTCGAAGCATCCCGAGGCTGGAATGTACTACAGCTGATGTTTGAGCAATCCTGAAGTCTTCTCGAGTAGCCCCAAGCGTCCTCGAGCGCTGCCCTTGAAGGTCTTCAAAAAATGCCCGTATTGTCTTGAAGCCGAAGCTGATATGGAAGCGCGATTGCAAAATCGCACTCCATATGGAGTAGCCCCCAAGCCTTAGGTTGAGTCGTAGGCTTTGGCTGAGGGTCCATCTAAAGTTTTGGCAAGAATATCCTGAAAAATCCGGAGAGAAAACCGAAGGACACGTGGCACGGAGCCCCCGAGCCTTGAGTCGAGTACTTCCTCTCGAATTGAAGGGTCATCTTGTAGAATGTGTCCTGAGATGCTCCTGAGTCTTGTCGCTTCCCAGGTAGTCGAGTAGAGGTAGTTGAGTAGAGGTAGCTGAGCCCCCGAGGTGAGGCGCGTCGACTAGTGGAATACGAAGAGTCACACGCGGCCGCTGAGTCAGCCGAGAGCAGGATTATCCATCTGGCCGTTGGAGGGTCGTTTTGACTTATAAATAGAAGCCAAAACCCTTAGGGCTTTTCACCCCACGCAGTCGCAGCCATTCCAAACAAATCTTTACCCAGAAAACCCTGCATGCGCACGCCGCCTGCGCACGCCGCCGCTGTAGATCTGAGTGCGCCGCCACCAAGAGCCACCAGAGTAGCCCCCGAGCGAATGCGTGTGAAGACGCCGTGCACTTGGAGAATGAAGTTGTCTCCGTCCAAGACCTCGAAGGCCGCCGGTGGGAAGAAGAGGAGCTGCGACGAAGCCACCGGATCTGCCGCAGGGACATCAGCGCTGATGTCACCACCGCGGCCAGATCCGAACCGCGAATGGAAGAAGTCGAACGCGAAGACCGAAGACCTGCTAGCCCTCCTCAACAGCGGATTCATCCGGGAGAAGGAGGTGGACATGTGGAGGGCCACCGCCGGGGATCCATACCTGATGGAGAAGAATGAAGACAAGATCCCGATGTTCGCACGATTCGCGGAGCACGGGCTCTCGCTCACGGCGAGCAACTTCTTCAAGGGGCTCATGGGGTACTACGGCATCGAGTACCTCAACCTCAACCCCAACGGTATTTTCCACACCGCCGTCTTCGTTCATTTCTGCGAGGCCTTTCTGGGGATCAAGCCCCATTGGATCTTGTTCCGGAAGTTCTTCCGGGTGTAGCCGCAACCAAGCGCCAGCAACCGGTGGGTAGTCGGAGGAGCGGGAATCCAGATGCCGGAGGACGCCGCCGAGTAGTACCTCTCGTAAAAGCTCATCGACTCCAACCAATACTGGACGGCCAAGTGGTTCTACATCACGAACCACCATCCAAGGTTGCCTAAGCCAAGCGAGAAGTAGCCCAAGCATGGCCCGTGGTGGAACATGGAGCCGACGATGCAGGAAGGGATCCAGCTCCCAAAGTTGTTGGAGCGGATCAAGGCGCTGAGAGAAGCCGGGCTGAGGGCCGAGCACGTGGCCTTCAGCTTCATGAAGTGCAGGGTGCAGCCACTGATGGCTCGCGACACCTTGGAGTTCGAGTACACTGGCGACGACGACACGTCGCGGATGCCTGGAGACGAAGTCGACGACGACAACATTGTCGATAGGCTGGCACGGATCTTCAAGGACATGCCGCCATATACGGCGTGCCCCGTACCGGAGTATTCTGCCGCGGGCCCGCCAAAGTAGGTAAGTAGCCGTACTCAGTGTCGAATACTCAGTCCGTGTGAGTAGTCGTACTGATAAGTTGTGTCATGCAGGACGACTTGAGGAAGTTTGTCTCCGAGCCGCCGCCGCCCCCTCAGGAAGTCGAGATCCCAGAGGAGGGGAAGACCAAGGCCAAGGAGCGGCGGGAGGTCGGCGAAGGAGACGACACCGTTCTCATGGAGGACACGTCCGACGAGGACGATGACGAGGAGACGCTGCAGGACCGTTTCCAGCTGCGGCCGAGATTCAGCTGTCCTGGCCTACCTCCCTCTTGTCCAGGATAAGCCAGCTAGCCTGGATGCTAGTCTGGCCGCGCCGCCGCGGAAGCCGCTCAATGCGTCCCGCAAGCGCGTGGCGAAGAAGTTGAAGGTCTCTGAGACCACGCCCCAAGAGGTATGCCATCTTGAGTTGTGTAGTCGAGTACTCGTGTCTCGAGTTCACTTGTTGATGAAGAAGTTTCCTTGTTTGCAGGAGTTGCCGCCTACGGAGCCCGCTGATCAGGGCGACGAAGGCGAGTGGGACACGGTGGGGGAACCCGCTGGGAGTCGCAGCCCAGCCTCCACTGTCGAAGAGCTTTTGGCGCAGGTGGAGCGCCAGCCCCCTGCTGCTCAGGGAGGCGTGCAGCCCGCTGCTGCTACTACGGAAGAAGCAGCGGAAGGAGCAGTTGTTACCGAGGCACAGGAGCAGGCGCCTGCCGAGGCTGTGGCCGTAGAGGCGCAGGAGGAGGCGCCCGCCGAGGCCGGACTGGTGGATATCGCCAGCATCCTTGGCGCCCCAACCGTGACGGTAGTCCGGTCAAGCCTGTAAGTGTTGAGTCTTCCCGAGTAGTACTTGATGTAGTAGTCGAACTTGATTGACAACCAACTTGTGTACTCTGCAGGAAATCAACGGATCTCTCCTGGGAGGAGGATGAACCCGCCACAGTGGTGGCGGAAGAGGAAGCTGCGCGGCCCACTAGGGAGTCCGCTCCCACCCCTCAGGCAGAGCCCGAAGCTCCGGTCACCGAGACTACGCTGCCCGTGGCCAGCATTGTTGAAGGTGAGTACCCTACTGAAGTCGGAAACCATCGAGAGTAGTCGTAGTCACGAAGATATGACTGATGCACTATTCTTCTCATTGACAGGTGCTGAAGCCGAAGGGAGCGATATCCCAGCAGCGGTGCCAGTGGAGAGCTTGACACCAGGGACCAGGAGGCTGCCAAAGGAGCCCCCGAGCCGATGGAGATGGCCGCCGAAGGAGCCGCCGCGGCGACTGGAGGAGAGGAAGCCACCACGCAGCCAGAACCCGCTCTGGAGGTGGTCGTTTGCTCCCCGGAGATCCAAGACGCGGAGCCCATCCGTTCGGCGCCGATGACCGAGGCCACCATGAATAGTCTTGGCGACGTCGAGCTCTTGGCAGATGACTTGGTCGATCCAGCAACGGTGGCTAGGCACCTGGAGGCGGTCCGCCAAGCCGAGCAGTGGATGAAGGTGAGTAGCCGTAGCTCTTGAGTAGTCAATCCTGTAACGTTGAGTACCCATTTTATGTGAGTTGTCTGTGCAGGACGTCGTTGAGAGGTCCCTCCTGAAGTCGGAGATGCTTCAGGGGTACGGCGACGCTGTGCTCTGGGCCGAGGCGCTGGAGGACCAACATGTAAAATCTCGAAAGCACGCGGCCGCCATGCAGTCCAAGCTTGACACCGCGTTCGCTAAGTACCACAACGACATCCAGGAGACGCAGGAGAAGAGCGACGACTTGGTGCGGAAGAACAAGTCGCTCCGCAACAAAAACAAAGGTACACCACTTGTCTTGTTGAGTACTTGTTGGAGGTCGAGAGGTAGTCTGACCCGCTTTTCCTTGTTGTTTGCAGATCTTGAAACCCGGGTAGAGCAGTTGAAGATCTCGTACTCGGCAGTAGTCCCGTTGAGGGAAGTAGATAGTAAAGAAGTTGATGAACGATCAAACTTTATTACTGAAGAAGTACACCTGGATGGCCAGGGCCGTAGTTACAGAGTAGTCGCCAGGACCCGGAGGCCGCCTACGGCTAAGTGGTACTAGGGCGAGTAGCCGCTTACAGCAGCAGATCCGTAAGTAGCCGTGTAGGCTGGATCTAGGAGTACATGGTCTCCCAGTAGACCGCTGCTAGAGTCCTTTGTCGCTCGTCGTAGCCCAAGATCCGTAGGTAGCCACATGGGGCTGGATTCTGGTGAAGAGTAGTCCGAAGACTAGTGCCTGGACCTGGAGGCCGCTTACAGCGAAGGAGTAGTCCGGAGACTGGAGCCAGGACCCGGAGGCCGCTTACGGCGAAGGAGTAGTCCGGAGACTGGAGCCGGGACCCGGAGGCCGCTTACGGCGGGGTGGGCTTCATGCAGTCGAGTAGACTTGGGCCCCCAGGGTAGTCGTGTAGACTTAGGTGTAGAACCGACAGAGCTGGTCGACATTCCACGAGTTGTTGACGTCTTCGCCTTCAAGTGTCTGGAGGCGGTAGGAGCCTGGCCCGGTCACCTTTGCCACGGTGAAGGGGCCTTCCCAGGGGGAGCTGAGCTTGTGTAATCCTTCCGTGTTTTGAATACGGCGGAGGACGAGATCGCCAACGTTGAAGGAGTGTTCCTTGACGTTGCGATCGTGGTAGCGTCGGATACCCTCCAGGTACCTTGCTGATTGGACGAGGGCAGCGCAACGAGCTTCTTCGAGTCCATCGATGTCAACTCGTCTGCTGTCTTTAGAGACGCCTTCGTCGTAGTGCTCCACTACTGGTGATTCCCATATGACATCAGTAGGGAGGATTACTTCGGAGCCGTAGACCAGGAAGTAAGGGGATTGCCCCGTTGGCTTGGAAGGCTGAGTACGTAGCCCCCAGAGTGCATTGGGTAGTTCCTTGATCCACTTACCTCCTTTGGAGTTAGCAGCGTCGTGTAGCCGCTTCTTGAGAGCGTCGAGCACCATCCCATTGGCGCGCTCGACTTGTCCGTTGGCCCGGGGATGGGCAACTGCGACATATCGGATGTCGATCCCGCTGTTCTCGCAGTACTCCCAGAACTGGTGATTGTTGAAGTTGCAGCCCAGGTCTGTGATGATGCGGTGAGGTAGTCCATAGCGATGCATGAGTTCATCCAGGAAGTCGAGTACTCTGTCAGCCTTGGGGCATGTGACCGGCTTGACCTCGATCCACTTGGTGAACTTGTCGATGGCCACCAATACTCTATTGAATCCACCTGGCGCAGTTGGCAGTGGCCCAATCATGTCGAGCCCCCAGCAAGCAAAGGGCCAGGTTAGCGGTATGGTGACTAGCTTGTAGGCTGGGACATGTTGCTGCTTGGCGAAGTATTGGCATCCTTGGCACCTTCTGACGAGTTCTTCAGCGTCACCCAGAGCTGTGGCCCATTAGAAGGCTCGCCGGAAGGCCTTGCTGACCAGCGTACGAGAAGATGCGTGGTTGCCGCAGACGCCCTTGTGGATCTCCACCAAGATGTCCTTGCCTTATTGTCTGGGAATGCACTTCATGAGTACTCCAGAAGATGCGCCCCGCTTGTAAAGCTTGTCTCCGACGAGGACGTAGGACTTGGCGCGGTGGATGAGCTGCTCAGCCATGTTTTTGTCCGAGGGAACCTTCTGCTCGCTGAGGTAGTCGATGAAGGGTTGCCTCCAATCCACGTCGATCATCATGACCTCTTGGCCAGCGGGTGGATGCGCTAGGACAGTGGTCGGTGGCGCCGGCTCCAGGATGGATGGCGCGTGAAGCTCGTGGATGAAGACACCCACTTGTACTTGAGCGCGAGTAGAACCGAGCTTCGAGAGGACGTCCGCTGCAATGTTGTTGTCGCGGACGATGTGATGGAACTCGAGACCATAGAACTTTTTATCGAGCTTGCGGACTTCTAGGCAGTAGGCGTCCATGTTCTCCTTGTTGCGGTCCTAGGACTTGTTGACTTGGTTGTGACCACTGCGGAGTCGCCGTAGACTAGTAGCCGCTTGATGCCTAGTGAAGCCGCGAGGCAGAGCCCGTGTAGGAGAGCTTCGTACTTGGCTTCGTTGTTTGAGACCTTCCAAAAGATCTGCAGGACGTACTTGAGTTGTTCGCCCGTTGGAGAGATCAGGAGTACCCCTGCACCTGCGCCCTCGAGGTTGAGTGAGCCGTCAAAGTACATCACCCAATGCTCTAGTCGCACTGTTGGAGCAGGTAGCTGATTCTCCCGCCACTCCGCCATGAAGTCGACTAGCGCCTGCGACTTGATGGCTGTGTGTGGCTTGAAGTCGATGGTGAGGGCGCTGAGTTCGGTTGCCCACTTTGAGATTCTTCCAGTAGCATCTTGGTTCCGCAGGATGTCGCCGAGCGGATAGTCAGTGACAACGGAGATCGAGTACTCCTGGAAGTAGTGTCGTAGCTTCCGCGAGGTGATGAGTACCGCGTACAGGAGTTTCTGCATAGGCTGATAGCGTGCCTTGGACTCTGACAGGACCTTGCTGACGAAGTAGACTGGGCGCTGGACTGGATAGGCATGGCCGTCTTCCTGCCACTCGACGATGATGGCAGTACTGACCACATGAGTAGTCGCAGCGAGGTAGAGTAGTAGCTGCTCGCCTTTGCGAGGAGCCGTGAGGACTGGTGGCTTCGATAGGAAGTCCTTGAGCTGAGCAAGGGCTTGGTTCGCCTCCTGTGTCCACACGAACTTCTCTTGGTGCTTGAGTAGTTTGAGGAAGGGGAGCCCCCGTTCTCCAAGCTTCGAGATAAATCTGTTCAGGGCCGCCGTGCACCCGGTCAGCTTCTGGACGTCTTTGATGCACGTGGGAGCTTTCATGCTGGTGATGGCGGAGATCTTCTCGGGGTTGGCTTCGTTGCCGCGTTGGCCGATGATGAAGCCGAGTAGTTTACCCGAAGGTACGCCGAAGACGCACTTGTTCGGGTTGAGCTTCCAGCGGTACTCGCGCAGGGATGCGAAGGTCTCTTCAAGGTCGTCGATGAGGGTACTGGAGTTTCTGGTCTTGACGACCACATCATCCACGTAGGCTTCGACGTTCTTGTTGAGCTGCCTCTTGAAGCAGGCCTGGATAGCTCGTTGATAGGTAGCGCCGGCGTTCTTCAGCCCGAAGGACATGGTCGTGTAGCAGTACGCGCCAAACGGGGTGATGAACGTGGTCTTCTCCTGGTCTTCTTCCTGGATCGCGATCTGGTGGTACACGAAGTAGCAGTCGAGGAAGCAGAGCAAGTCGCAGCCCGCCGTAGAGTCGATGACTTGATCAATCCGCGGCAACCCGAAAGGGTCCTTGGGGCAGTGCTTGTTGAGATCCGTGTAGTCGACACACATCTTCCACTCGTTCGAGTTCTTCTTGCGGACGAGGACGGGGTTGGCAAGCCACTCAGGATGGAAGACTTCTCTGATGAAGCCAGCCGCGAGTAGTTTGGCAAGTTCCTTCTTGATGGCATCCCGTCTGTCATCGGCGAAATGTTGGAGGTGTTGTCGCTTGGGGGTGGCCTTAGGATCGACGTTGAGGTAGTGCTCAATCGACTCCCTGGGCACTCCTGGCATGTCCGCTGGCTTCCACACAAAGATGTCGCTATTAGCCCGGAGGAAGTTGATGAGCGCGTCCTCCTATTTGGGATCGAGGCCAGCCCCAATGGTGGTGGTCTTGCTGGAGTCGCCTGTCCCGAGGTCGATCGTCTTGACTAGAACCTCTTCAGCTGGCTGACACTTGTTGGTTTTGTCAGACTTCTCAGGGATGTCAAGTTCACTTGTAGCAAGCTTCTTCGACGCGGCGTAGACTTCCATCATCGCGTTGGGTACTTGATTTGTAGAGGCGATCTCCACGGCTTCTGTATCGCAGTCGTGCGAGATCTTCAAGTCGCCTTGGAGAGAGAGTACACCTGCTGGGCTTGGCATCTTGAGTACCAAGTAGGTGTAGTGGGGCACCGCCATGAACTTGGCGATGGCCGGTCTGCCGAGGATGGCATGGTAGGATGTCTCGAAGTCCGCGACCTCGAACTTGATGTACTCGGTACGATAGTTGTCCCGAGATTCCCCGAAGGTAACTGGCAGGACCACTGAGCCCAGTGGGATAGCCGCGTTACCGGGGACGATGCCGTAGAAAGGCGTGTTGCTCTTGGTGAGAATGTGGGTGATGTCGAGATTCATCTTCTTCAAGGTCTTGGTGAAAAGGACGTTGAGCCCACTTCCACCGTCGATGAGGACCTTGTTGAGCTTGGAGCCCGCGACCACCGGCTTCAGGACGAGAGGGAACCGCCCTGGTTCGGAGAAGCTGGTCCATTGATCCGCGCGGGAGAAGGTAATGGGTACCTCCGACCACCTGAGAGGGGTCGGGACCGCTGGTTCAATGCTCATGACTTCTCGACGAGTAGCCTTTTGCTCCCGTCTGCTGGGTAGTCCGCCGAAGAGGACGTTGACAGTCTTGTCGGGTTCCTGGAAGTCGTTGTTGTCTCCGTCGTTCTTCTTCTTGCCTTTCTTGTCGTGAGGGTGCGGTGGCTCTGGAGTACTCTTGAGTGCTCGCCTGAGTTGGTAGCACTGCTCGGTGGTGTGATTGCCGTCCAGATGCCACGGGCACTTCTCCTTTAGCAAGTCTTTGAAGCCGCCACAATTCTTCGAGTTCTCCTTCGCAGGGCGCTGGATATCCGTGACAGTGTTGTCTGGCTTGCGCTTGCGGTTGGGACCCGAGAAGTTGTTGTTGTTGCGACCGCCTTGGTTCCCGTTGTTGCAGCTACCGCCGCCCGTGTTCTGCTTGTTCTTGCCACGGATGGCGTCGTACTTGGCATTGGCCTTGTCTTCTTCATCCGCCCATGACGTAATCATGTCCTTGAGGTGGGGGATGGACTTGGGGCGGCGACGACCGAAGTCTTCAAAGGTGCGGCGATGATAGAGGCCGTCTTGGAAGAGGTCGATGACCTCCTTGTCGGTGACGTCGACTACAGTATCGCGCTTGTCGAAAAAGCGGTGCATGTACTTGCGGAGGGTTTCGCCTTCTTCCTGCTTGACCATGGCTAGGTCCATGCGAGTACCCTATCGGCCCATGGCGCCCGCGAAGTTGCTGGTGAACTGCTCCTTCAGCTGGTCCCACTTGTCGATCGAGTGCTTGTCCCGCGACTCGAGCCATGTGAGTGGGGCTTGGTCCAGGTAGAAGGGGAAGTAGAGGCACTTGGTGTCGTTGTTGCCGCCAGCGTTCTCGATGGAGAGGGCGTAGCACCTGAGCCACTGGATGGGGTCCTGCTTAGCGTCGTACTTGGTGATCCCCAAAGGCTTGAACTTGTCGGGGAGGAGCAAGTTGCGAAGTCGAGGTGAGAAGGCGGGGAAGCCGTCGTTGTCGCCTGCAGTAGCTGACTTCTTCCACCGCAGCTCCTCAATCTTCTGGCGGGCGTCGTAGCCGCCCTGTGAGGCTCCGGAGGCGTGGCTGATCGCGTGGTCCCGACCACCGCGACTGCCGCCACCGCCGGCCTTCCTGTTGGCTCCGTGGTTTGAGCTTCCATCGTCGCTGCCGCCACCGTCAGGGTCGCGGCCGCCGCCGCCATGGGCGCGATGAGGGACGACCTCACGGTTGCTGTTGCCACCCTGTGAGGGTCCGCCGGCGTTTGCACGAGTACGGTTGGGCTGAGCTGGGAGCTCAGCTCGAGTACGGTTGCGACCGAGGTCGGCGCTGCGACTTGTAGCTTCGTTGTCGCGGTTCCTGGCGGGAGGAGGCTGGTTGACCCTGTTGTCGACCCGCATGAAGTAAGCGTCTTCAGCGAGCTTGGCGATGACTTCTCCGGCGCGTATTCCCTGAGCCTGGCGTGCGATCGCTATGATCGACATGAGGCACTGCTCGGGGGTAGTGTGTACTCTGCTCTCGACCGCCTCGAGAGCTTCCGCAAGGTTGCGGATGGGGAGGTTGTCTCGGAGACGCCGGCGCCGTTCGTTGCGCTTCCTGTTACGCTCACGTCGGGCATCCCTGTTAGCGGCGGTCTCGTCTGCAGGTGCATCAGCAGACAGCTCGTCTACGGAGATGTCTTCAAGGTACTTGTCTTGAGTCGTCCCTGAAGGTCCTGGCATGTCACCGGCAGCCATGAAGACTTGGCGATCAGGGGTGCCAAGACTGGACTCAGAGCTCGCCACCTCAGTTGGGGTGTACGAGTCAGCTCGGGCAAGCGTTGTTCCCTCCTGGAACAGGAGCGAGTCGATGTAGGCGACGTAGCGTGAGTCTCCACTTATCAGGTCCGCGGGCTTGCAGTCTGGCCAGTAGATGAATCTTCCGGCAGGTGTGGACGTTATAACTAGCCCAGAGGCCGGCCCTGATAAGGGATGCTCAGTAGTGTTGTCCTCGGACTCGTGATCCTCTGGATCCGACCCGAAGACGAACTCGTATGCGGAATCCGAGTAGAACCCAGAGAGGGGGTTGGAGTCCGAAGCGTGGCCCGGGGCGGTGTCGGAGTCTGAGTTGTACTCGGGTACGGGCTCCTTGCCGGCCCGGCGCGAAGAGGGAGGCCCCGTGCGGACCCTGCAGGGGTTGCAGGGGCCACGCGTGGAGCACTCACTGGATGGTGGGACCACATGCGATGGCTGAGTAGACGGCTCGCATGCGATAGCCCACGGAGACATCGAGTTCGAGTTGGAAGCGGACTCGAGCTCGATGTCGGCGTGATCGTTGAAGAGCGAAATTTCGCCGAACTGGCCGGCGAGTTCGCCTGTGACAACTTCAGGGAGTGTCACGAAGCCGGTCTCTGGGTTGGGCAGCATGGTGAGGTGGCGCTGGAAAGATCCCGCGTCGTCAGCAGTGAAGACCCAAGCACCGAAAACGAAGGTGTCGGCGCGGTTGACGGTGACGGTTGGCTTGAAGTAGACAAGAGCCGTCGAGTTCGCCATGTGATCTCGGGCGAGATCCCCTACCTGGCGCGCCAACTGTCGGTGTTTTAGACCGGCAACCTATTAAGGGGAGTACCCGAAGTAGATGAATGTGGCCTCGCCGAGATCGGTAACTCGAAGGAAGAGACACGTGGCACACAATTTAGACAGGTTCGGGCCGCGAGGTGCATAATACCCTAGGTCTGTCTTTGCGTAGCTACGGATTGATTGGGTACGATTACAAGATGATGCAATTGTACGCCGTGAGATGAGATGATCAGAGAGGGGTCCCTGCCTCGCCTTATATAGTCCGGGAGGCAGGGTTACAAGTCGGAGTAGGGAGAGAGTACTAGTCGAGTACGTCTAGGAGTCTTCCATACAGTGCGGGACATGTACAGCTTCCTAACCGAGTACTTCTCCCCGTAGTCCTTGTGCTTCACGCCATCAGGTGTCGTGCAGCGCAAGTCGGACAGTCCCAGGGGCCCACCGAGTAGTCGGTCCTGGTACCCACCAAGGCAGTGGGCCCAGGGAGGTCCATACGACACCTGGCACATCGTAGAAGAGTGTGACAAGTGATTAGAAGCAAGTGGCGGAGCCCTCCAAAAGTTAGTATCCAGAGAGTAGGGAGAGAGAGTTGAGTGTTGGAGTAGAAGCTGGAGTCAGTCTTCTTCTTGTACCTCACGGGTGCGGTACACTTTCGGTCGTCCACACCCGGGATAATTTAGTGTTGTCTGCTACACTTCAATGTTCAAGTAATGTTTCATGAAACTATGTGAGACATGTATCCATTTCTAAACAACGTAGGTTTCACTGTTACCGAAATCATTTGAAATTTTAATCACAAGTTTATGGACCCAAATTATGTTACCACGTCAATTCGTAGAACCATTAGAGCATTTTATGATATTATTTGAATTATGATTGTGTAAATTCGAGATGTAAGTTTGAATTATCCCTAATAAACTACTACCGAAATCATCTTTTCATTTGTTAAAGTTCTAGATCTTGGTAGAGCATGATTTTAGAAAAATTCAGAAAAAAGAATCATCAAATTTTGAGTTAATATGAGGCAGAAAAACTAGTTACAAGTTTTAGTCAAAGATTAAAAAGAGAAAACACACTTATTCATCTCAGTTCATAGTAAGTGCCATTTCTGTTTTTAATCATTCGATGAAACTTGTAAACTGTTTTCTTTCTCATACGAACTCCAAATCGGTTGATTCTTTTTCCTAATTTTTTTACAAAATCGAGATGTTTTACTCAGTGCCATTTGTTTGTATCTTAGTTACTATTTCTTGATTGCTTTTTATACAACACATCTTTTCCAACTAAAAAGAGAATATAAAAATATGTTTTTTCATACAATTTGGGCTGAAATGGTTGTTGTGTTTATGTTATTGGTTAAAATATGATGGGTATTTTTGGTGGGCTGAAATGGTTATGATGGGCTGAAATTTTTGCTCACAATGTGGCCCACTTCTAAAATGGGCTCATTAGCTCAGGAGTTTCAAAATTACACGTCACCAAGACATCTCATTGGCCACATCATCTCTGTCATCTAGTCAGCAGCCACGTGACATGCCACGCTAGCGCCCACGTCCGCAACCATGTGGGTCGCCACGTCAGCTGCCAGGTGGCATCCACGTCAGCAGCCAGGTGGAACGCCATGTCACCAGCCAGGTGGCATCCACGTCAACGGCTGTGACAACCCGCCCAGGAAAATACCATACTATCGCCTAAAACCAATCTACTTTGGTCATTAAGCAATAGTAAAGTATCATCCTGTCGTTAGTTGCCGGGTTAACGCCCAGTAAATCAGTTGGAATTCATACAGAGGATCGACATATGCATTAAAACTCACGCGAAGGAGAGTCCAGAGTACAACACGGGTTAAAATTCAATTTATTACAAACCATTGCTCGAGACAATAAATAAAGGTTTAGAATTTGAAAACAGCGGAAATAAAATAAACTAGCGCAACAATACACGTCATAGTAGGCCATCCGTGATGCCATCACTCATCCTCTTCCACCCATTCCAGCTCCCAGCCAGGTGGAATCTCACAAGGCCAAACAACACCTGCAACAACATTTATAAAGCAAGGCTGAGTATACTAATAACTACATCACCAAAACTCTAGACATGAAAGGCTTTATGGCCGGTGGAGTTCCTTTTGCTGAAAAGCAACAAGAGTATGTCCTTACTTTCAATATTTCAGCACAAGTTCTAGTTGATTACCCTTTCTAAGTGTGCCAACCAATTCAATCAAGATTTGTACAATGCAATTAATTCATACAACAATATTCACCAAGTTCCAACATTACGGGATATCATGGCCAGTTGATTAAGCAGTCTCGGATAACGGTGAGAGGCCAACAATCGATTGATTTAAACCTTGCAAGTAAGCACACAGTAGGGTTCCCCTGCGAGGACAACCATCCAGGTAGCTCCCAAAAATCCTCAGGTTGGGATCAAATCTTATAGTCCTGGGTACAAGGCTAACTGGCACACCCTGCAAGGTATCCAGTCTCACACATGCACCCCCCTTCCCGGTAGCTAGCCGGTTAGGTGATTCCTCAGGAGTAGTAATAGTAAGTTCCCGCACCGTCTCATTAAGGTACTAGGCTTACCGGTCCCATTCCCGACAAGTGCTTAGTACATTCAAAAGCTTAGCCCACGAAAGCCACTGGACCGGAGCCCAAATCCCATGCTCTTACCACATGAGCAATCCATTTATAGAGATCTTATGATTCCAATATAAGAACCTATTCTCGCGAGTGGTGTACATCACTCGACTTGTACCGGTCCTATAGCATAGCAGCTATCGACCTAGCATACTAGTGATAGAGCATAGGTACCTAGGGATCATGCATCTAGGGTTTCAAACAACTCCTTAAACGTAAATGCACAAGCATAGCATGGAGTAATTGCATAATTTTTAAAAGACAAGGTTAATGATCCGGGGCTTGCCTTCGCTGGCAAGGTTGGCCTTGGGCCCTTCTAGACTTCGTTCCAGGTCTTGAGCTACGTCCACGTACTGCAGCTCTTCGTCAACACCTTCGTCTCCTCCTTTCGACACGAGCGTATATCTAGCGTCAGGAAGATCTACACAAAGATGCAATGCAAGATTTATTCAATGATTTTCGATTTAGTAAATTATGATCAACAAATGAAAACCATGGGGTGCAGGGTTGACCACATTCACCTAGATAAGAATACATTCATCATACTCATCCAAAGAGGAACAATATGCAGCTCTTTATTAATTATTCTTTTTGATAGTGATTGTGTACATATATATGTAAATAATTTAATTTAACTTCACATACAGTAGTGGATGGGTATTTATCTTTTTAAAATGATTTTCATCACATACAAAGTCATCAAAAGTGGTCTGGTGATTTTTCCCATTTAATTGACTATTAAGCCTTAAATTGCTCATATAGCTTTTATTCATAATTTAATTAATTAAAATTCAGTGGAAGTGTGTATTATGCACTAAGCACCTATAATAAGCCATTGAACACACATGCATGCTTAGGATAGCTAAGAAATTAATTATTTTGAAAATAACAAAAGCTAGCTAGTAAAACAAGGTAAATGCACACAAAAATAAAAAAACTCATCAAAAATGATCCTAACTTTCTCACCCATGTTATATGGTCCAAAACTAACCTAGGGATGCAGCATATACACCTAGAACTATTAAGAATCTAGACTTATGCAATTATAAAGAAAAACAAGCATATTTCAAGAATAAATACTTATGATCATTATATAATTATGATTAATTCATCAAAGGTGCATTTTGGCATAAAAAGACAACATGCGGAAGTTGGTCACAAAAATCTAATTATTTTGGGCTACAAAAATCATTTGGACAGATTCTACATAAATGGAACACAATTTTTATAAAAAGATTTACAACATAAGTTTGTGCAATTTTTGGTACAAGAGCTATCATGACCTAACACACAACATATCCAAAAATTAGCTACAGAGGACTTATGGTTTTTGAGATATCTCAGATCTAGGTTTTTCACATTTCCATGTTTCATGCAAAAATTATCAGGAAACAGCTCAGGCAAGAATAACAAAAGTTGTAGGGTTTTTCACCTGAAATCCAACAAAATCGGTGTTGCATTTTTCTGAATTTTCTACGATTTTCTATGGATTTTACAAGATTCAGCCAAAGGTCAAACACTATTTAAGAAACCAACTTTCATCGGGGTCCCTGGAAAGTTTTTCAGATTCACAACCATGCCCTTACTTTGCAGTTTAGACCTTAGCAAGATTTCCAACCTCACAATGTGGCCCTTGGGGGCGGCGGGCGGCGCAATTCCGGCGAGGCCGGCGGCGGTGGCCGGGCGGGAGTGGGCGCGGGGTGGTCTAGGGGTGCCCTAGGCCCGGGTTGGGGGTTTGGTTGGGGTGGAGGCGGCGCCGCGACGGGGCTCGGCGGCGGCGGCGGGGGGCGCCGCGGCGGCTGCCGTCCGGAGAAAGGCGAGCACGCCCGGGACAACACGCGGCTGTGCGAGCCTGGGTGGGTGCTAGAGGAGCTACTAGAGGTACTAACCGGTGAGGGGAGCCAGCGGAGGGGCAGGCGCACCGTGGCGGACCGGTGGTGGCATGGGTGGCTCGACGCACAGGGATGTGGTGGTGCTTGGGTGCGCGAGGCAAGGGCGACGGGCCCTTTATAGGCGACCCGCGCGCTAGCTCGCGACCAGCAGACCGACGGCGGCACCTCGGGGATGCGCACGTCAGGGAGAACGGTGGACGGACCGACGGTCCTTGGCGCGGTGCGCGACCGACGAGTGTGGGTGCGGCACGTGGCGCGACGCGGAGCTCAAGGCGTCACGGGGCGCGGGCGGCATGGGGAAGGCGCGGCCTCGGCCGGCCCGCGGCGTGGACGTTGAGGCGGCACGGCGCCGGCGCGTGGGCGGCACGGCGGCGGCGCGCACGACGTCGCGGCGTGGGCGCGGCATCAGCCGACCCGAAATTGTTTTATTGATCCCCTGTTTGAATGCTTAAAACTCCAAAATTTTGAATAGAAGTGCACCAGGTGGTGAATAGGAAAGTTATAGATATCACTACCCTCTACAACTTTAACAAAGGCTCTAGGGTGTTTTTCTCCACGGATTTTGCTTAAATTGCAGCCAAACTTTGAATGTCGCCATGTCTCGGTGAACAGGAGATGCTAGCAGTTGACCACGTTTTTCACCAATTTTCACTCAAAATTTGAAATGCCAATCTACAGGAAAGTTGTGTTCCTTGACAAACCGAACAACTTTCATATTGGTAGATTTTGAAGTGTTTAGGTGAAATTTGGAGAACGCGGAAAAAGTTTCGGAAGACATTCACCGACGTCAGTGTTTAAGCGGGGTTTGACCGTGCCTTTGACCAAGGGTTGACCATAAGGGTGTGTTGACTTGGTTAAGGGGTTCAATAGGGTTTGTTGGCGAGGTTTTCGAGGTGATAACCCAGGTTGACCTAGGTTTGACCAACGTTGGCCGGTTTGACTTGGCTGATTCGGCCATTAGCGTTAATGACACTAATAAAAAACCTGGGGCGTCACAACGGCCATGTGGCATCCACGTCAGCATCCAAGTCACTAGCCATGTCACATCAGTCAACAGCAATCAGTGACAATTTTATTTTGTCACGGATAGTGAGCTATGGGTTGGGCTGTATGGGCCTCGGGCTACTCCGTGACGATCCAGATACGTCACAGATCGCGACATTTATTAAGGGAACGTCGAGAGATTTAATCAATGATGCTCATTCCACCACGAAAATGTAAATCGTCACATATGCTGATTTGCGACGAATTTTATTTAATCCGCGACACAATGATTACGTCACAGATTAAATAGTTTCTTGTAGTGGAAGGATTTGGGTTTGCTTACGTTCACAACTTGAGCATCTTCCTTCTGGTATATTTGTATAGCAATCTGCCTATGTCCAAAAAATATTGGAAAAGTTCAATATGGACAAGTCATATCCAGCAAATACTCCCATGGTAGTAAGGTCCTTAGAAATAGAGAAGGACCCTTTTAGACCACAAGACGAGGGAGAAGAGATATTGGGACCACAATTCCCATAGCTTAGTGCTATTGGAGCTTTAATGTACCTTTCTAACTACACTCGA
Source organism: Cenchrus americanus (assembly GCA_947561735.1). NCBI lineage: Eukaryota > Viridiplantae > Streptophyta > Magnoliopsida > Poales > Poaceae > Cenchrus > Cenchrus americanus. The sequence goes on from OX387242.1 coordinate 201,179,859, forward strand.
CACGATATTGCATTCGCAGTAAATTTGCTTGAAAGACATAGTGCTGCACCTACCAAACATCATTGAGTAGGAGTAAAAACGGTATTTAGATACCTTAATGGCACTAAAGACCTGGGACTATTCTATAGCAGAAATCAAGATCAGACTTTGCTAGGATATACCGATGTCGGTTATTTGTCACATCCCCATAATGACAGATCACAAATAGGCTTTGTATTCTTGCAAGGAGGCACGACAATTTCTTGGAAGTCTACAAAGCAAACATTAGTATCTGCTTCCACTAATCATTCTGAAATAATAGCCTTATATGAAGCATCACGCGAATGCGTATGGCTTCGCAGAATGATAAACCACATTATGCAAACATGTGGTATTTGTGCAATTGATACACCAACAATTATCTTTGAAGATAATTTAGCTTGTATTACTCAGATGGAGTCAGGTTATATTAAGAGTAATATGACTAAGCATATTATTCCTAGGTTATTCTACCCCCACGAACTCCAAAAGAATGGAGAAATTGAAATATTGTAGACTAAGTCATGTGATAATCTAGCCGACTTATTTACAAAATCTCTACCATACTCCTCATTCTATAAATGTGTTGAAGGCATTGGTTTGAGCAGGCTTAAAGACTTGCAAGAATCAGGGGGAGAACCTCTATAAATATAACTTATTCCAGACATGATATTACACTCTTTTCTTTATATGAGTTTTACTCTAGTAGAGCTTTCTCACATAAAGTTTTTAATAAGTTAATATTAACACATTACAAATGTCATATTATCCATTTTTCCTCAATGAGGTTTTTCAAGGATAATATTTGTGACATATTGATTTTGGTCAAATTGTTTATAGACTAGGACTTTAAGAATACTTAAAGAGTCTATTAACATTGAAACAACGTACATCATGTTGTTACTCCTTATTTTAAAGGAGTTTTTGCCTGTTACATCAATATATACTTTGGTTTTTTACCAAAGGGTTTTTCCAAGGATTCAAGATTATAATTGTTGAACAAGTAAAGACTTCTACAGAGCTAGCTAATTGATCAAGGGGGAGTGTTAAAATTAGTTAATTAGTGATTAATTAGATTAATTAGGATTAATTAAGTTACACCAACTGCTCCTAGCGGTTCCCACCGAATTAAGTTACACCAACTGCTCCTAGCGGTTCCCACCGAAGGGGCACAGATCTCACATCAAATTGATTGATCATTCCCAATATGTAGCTAGATCTGTTGCTATTGCCCGTATGCATATGCATGCATGGTGAGCTTGTCAGTCACCATGGATCGATTACGGCCTGATTGGCTTTCTTCTATGTGAACGGCACGTACCATTGCACAATACAGTACGTGAAGCATATGTGACTGATACACTATGGGAAAACGAAGGTTTGCCGTGCGTTTCAACGTTCGCCGTGTGCTCTCCGTCCGGCGCACGGCAAAGCACATCTTAGCCGTACGTTTTTCTATGAGCGCACGACAAACATGAACGCCAGTTACTAGTCTTTTTGCCGTGCGTTTTCGGACGGGCACACGACAAACACAAATATTTGTCGTGTGTTTTAATACCGACGCACAATAATCCTTCTTTTTTAACGCAACAGAGCAAGTGCCTGCCAGGTGCCTAACGGACGTCAACCTTTGCCGTGCGTCTTCCTGTGACGCACGACAACATGTACTTTGCCGTGCGTTTTGTGTCAGCGCACTGCAAAGGTTTTTTAAAAATGATTTTTCCTACCTTCTTTTAATTTCCCCCCACTAGTGCATTATTTTCACGCTAGATTCCAATTACTTAATCATATCTATCTTTTTGCTAACTTTAACTAATTTCTTTTATTGATAGGATTTTTTATATAGATCAAATTTGAACTACAAGTGCGTAAGATAATAGAGTATAGTCCGTGGACAAATGATATTCGTGTAATTGACACCTTTTTAAGATCATACCCATGAAAGTACTTGAAATTTCAAACATTTTGTTCGCGAAAAATGAATATCCACGTGTCTTTGAAATGTTTTTTAATTGATTAAAATGCAAACGAAGTTTGAAAGTCATGAAATTTGTGGAGAGCTCATGATATATTATGGGAAGGTTGTGAAAAATAGTACAAAAAGGTTTTGAACAAAGTGTCACACATGTTGTCTAGAAACCGAAGCATCTAACTCAAAGTTGCATAATGTTTAAAGTCACCTCACTTGGTTTGTAGTCTTAGTAAAATTTAAACTTGGTTTTTGACTTCAAAACAGTGAACATACAACATATATTGTGTCATTTAGTTTATGGTAATTTTCGCATCCATTTACTAATTGTCGTATATTAAGTATAATTAAGTAATTTAAATGGACATGCATTGAATTTGAGTAAATAACTTCAAAGAAAAACGAGTTGTAAAAAAGACATTCATTTTTTTGACTACAACGTAAAGCTTCATCTGATTTTGATCGCATTCACGAAAATTCGAATTTTCCATCCATGGAGACACAAAAAAAATTGAGTTTTACTTGTCTTTTCCATGCGCCGTGGTAAAAAACGCACCGCAAACAGCCATCATTGCCGTGCGCCTAGGCTAGGCGCATGGCAAAGACTGTGGGTCCCAAATTTTTTACGCTCTGCCCCAGCTGGCCGAAATAAAGTTCGTGGAAAATTTGAATTCTATGTTGATGGAAAAACTTGTCTTTATTGTGCGTCGTGGTAAAAAATGCACCGCAAACAACCATCATCTTAGTTATGGCGCACCGCAAAGACACTATTCCCACCGGCCGGAAAAGTGCCTTTGTCGTGCGTTTTAATTGTGGCGCACGGCAAAGAAGCCTTCTTTGCCATGCGTTTTTCGTCCTACGCACGACAAAGGTTGTTACACGCCGTTTGCGCCCGGCACCGTGAGTTGCTTTTTTTCGCTGTGCGCCTCCCTAATGCACAGAAAAGATAATTCACCATGCATTGTCATAAAAGGTGCACGGCAATGGGACTTTGCCGTGCAAAATAGCTACCGTGTTGTAACATCCTTACATTTGTTTGTATGTAAAAATACAGGATTTCAAAAAACTTACTATGAAATTGTGTGCTCATGAAACCATTAAGGATGTCTTCCTTTTCCCTTCCCTAAAATCCTAGATTCTACTTTAAGTCGATCAACACTAATAGGACTTCTAAAATGCTAGTGTGAGAAATTGGATTTTCATTTGGATTTATTTGTGTGGATTCAAATTTGAATTGGATTCAAATTTGAATAACTTAATAATTACAGTTAAGAGATATAGGAAAGCCATTTCCCCTTGCGTGGGCCAGCAGCCAACCAAACCGGCCCACCATCCCTTTCGGCCCGAGCGCGGCCCATCACACCGACACCTACCGCGCCCACCACCGTGTCGCTGACCAGTGGGACCCGTCGAGCGCCACGCTCGCATCACAATGACGTCGCCATCGTCCTCAACCTCCTTTAGTAGTTTGGCTGACACCGGCGCCAAAGCGCGGCCGCGCCGGTCATGGCCGCCGGCCGCGATGCGGCCGCGCGCCCCGCTTGTGCATCCACGCCGTCCATGTGCCCCCCCCCCCCCCCCCCCCCCCGCCCGCCGCTATAAGTAGCTGCCGCCGCAACCCCCAGGAGCTCCCAACACTAGACGCCCCAGGGGAGCCATCCCCTGTCCACACCGCCTGCCCACCGGAGATGAAGGAGAAGGGGAATAGAAGGGAGAGGAAGAACGCAGGCCGTCCGAGGGAGCGCCGTTCGCCGCGAAGACCGGAGCCTCCCGTGAGGAGGAGCCGGACCCGCCGTCGTCGAGCGCGCCTACTACTTCTGCATCCCCTACTTCCTCTACTCGCGCTACCGTCTTCACCCTCGTCGCCATCAAGCCCTTTCCGTCCCTTCACCGACGCCGCACTTCGGCCAGGGGCCACCAAGCTGAGGACCCGGTTCCCCACTCATCTGTTGATGCCCCGGCCTACGAGTCGAAGGGGAACACCGTGTCTGCCACCGCACCGCCGCGCACGCTGCTGGTGATGCCGGCCTTAGTGCCAGGCTGGGAAGCTATCTCTTGCAGATGCCACTGCCTCACCATCGTGCGCGCAGCCCCGCTCGTCGTTCTGTTTCCTTACGCGTCCTTCCCGTAGCGCTAGAACCGATGCCGTCCTCGCCTCCGCCACTGGCTTGGCGACGGTGAGCACGCGCTCAACCACAGTGCCCGCACACGCCTGCGCGCACCCGTGCACCCCAGCACTAGTGCGAGCGCGTTCACCTGGAGGAATCAAGGCTGAACCGTGGGTCTCTTGCTCACGCTGGACCTCGCCGGAACGTTGATGCGCCCCCGCGAGCCGAGACGACGCCACCGGGATAGGCTTCTCGCCCCGAGAGCGCGAGCGCCCGGTCGTCGTCTAGCCCGCGCGCTTGTTCACGCGAAAGCCGCGTAGAGATCCTTGGCCTTGTCCACCCCAGTCACGCCACCGGGCCTATCTGCCTTCCGCCGTGGCGAGCCGCGCACTCTCGCGCACTTTCTCTCTCTCTCTCTCTCCCTCTTTCTCTCTCTCTCTCTCTCTCTCTCTCTCTCTCTCTCTCTCTCTCTCTCTCTCTCTCTCTCTCGTGTCTGTGCTCCCAAGCACACGCACGCACACACGAGCACCTGTGTGCACAAAAGTTGCCCGCCGACGTTAGAGCCTCGACGTGTCGCCGTCGCAGTACCACCCTACCACCGCTTCGGCCGAAACTCCAACCTCACCGCGCCGGGAACCCGACCCTAGGTCGTCCCTTTTTCCTTGCCTATCTAACCTTTGGGCCATCCTTACCTCGTCGTGAGACGTGTTGGCCAACTGTCGTAGACCCTCGCCGGTGGCGAGACCTTGCCGAGCCGCCTCCTCTTTAGGGGCTTTTCGTCAAGCACCTAGGGGCCGCCCCTGAAATCCAAGGGGGGTTTCTCCCTGCACACGAGGGGCCACACGTGGATCTGGACGCAGCCGATCCACCAGATCCCGTGCTCCCAACCACTTCCGGTCAAGCCACATGCATGCACTCACAGCGCCGCGCGGCAGTGACCCGCCAAGGGATTGGCTGCGCCGTGCCACACCAGCCGCGCTGCTAGCCGCCACGTGGGATCCCGCCGGCTTAAAGCCGCCTACATGGCAGCCACGTGTGCTACTGTAGCTTTATGCCCTTTTTAGACAGCCAGTAGTCATCCTAAAGTTAATGCTATTGTGTATGCGTATTTTACTTCCAGAAAACTATTTTATCTTTGGAAAATCTTAGTAAATCCATTTTTGCTCCGAAAAATACAAAACCTCTTCCAAAAATTCTCTAAAATCTTAAACTCCATGCTAGGCTAGTGTTTGCTCTCTTTTGGCCCTTAATTGTTATTCTTTTGGAGTTCTTGCATTAGGATTGTTGTTTATTTTCTTTTGCACGTTAATAATAGCAGCTGGAGCCGGGGAGCTGATCTCGGAGTCCGACTACACCGACGACTTCACTGTGGAGGACTACTAGACCCCAGATTCACGCGCCGACTGACTTTGAAAACCTATTAGACATAGTAATATAGAATGCTAGCGCTTTACTTTATATGCATGTTGATAAACCTTGTACTTCCTACTTTAAATATCCTGTCCATGATTGTCCTACTACTATATATGTATATAAGTGTGTATATACGCTGAGCTTCACGATTCAAGTGTTGGGGTGGGAATATCAGTTCTTAGCATGAGTGGGATAAAACTGGCAGGAGAAGGCGTTTTGGGTACTTTGGCGGGGGTGAGCTCGAAACAACCCATCTAGGATCGGGGATAGGGGTGCACTCCTCAGTGTATCCCTACTGTGACAGTTTTTGGAGCCTAAGTGTTGGGGTTTTACTTGCGTTTGGAGGATATGAGCTCGCCCCGGTCTGAAACCGGGTGGACCAACTTGTCGATACGACTTTCGTACACACCACCTCACTGAGCGTGGGGTTAGGGCTGAGTTGTGCTCAGAAAGTGCGGAACCATACCTGCTAGTAGGATATAGTGTATCAGTGGGAGAGAGGTGGGAGTGAGACTGCCTTCTTTCAGTGTGTCGCCTGTGTGGCAACACCGGGGCATTTCAAAGTTTCGGTGCAGTTCCCTTTGCGAGGGGGCCGGTTTGAGGGCCAGATGCAGGATGGACCGAAACTACTGAGAGTTCTCATGGTATGATGGGCTCGGTCGACCGTACACCAGCCGGGTGGCATTCCGGGTTGGGTACAGGTGTACACACTGCAAAGTTGTTCGATCTATAGCTATAGTCGTGTCCTCAATCATGAACAAAGCCTAGAAGACATGTTCGTTCCTCATGTTTTAGGATTTCTACCTCCCCCCTATAGATGAGTGCGTGGTGAGCCGTGGTTGCAATCGGTTAGAGGCGAGAGGCTCAATCTAGCTCATTGATCCGATTGCAATCATTGAGGTGCGAGGAGAGTAAGTTCTCGCATCGACCCCAGTCGAAAGTAGGTTGTGGAGGTGGGACCCTGGATGCCGAAGTGGTTCCGAGCTGTGTTGAGAGCTTTGGGTTGGGAACTTGATGGAGATATTTTGATATTACTCTACTGCTGCTGCAAAGGAAACCAAAGCCGCTTCCTTATCTCTTTTTCTCCCTTTAGAAGATAGGACACATAAAGTTGTATACAGTTGGTGACGTGGACCTATCCCACTCCTTGGGGATAGATTTTGGGTGTCAGGTACGAGTCTGAGTACGACAACAACACCGATTGATGGAACGTGTCGGGCATACACCCCGGGTACGCATGCAAGGAAGGATGAAGACGGACTCCTACTAGAATTCCCATGTAAACCAATTAGGACTCGTTCCATGTAATCCTACTAGGACTCCTGCCTTGTAACCGACTAGGAATCCGCCCCTGGACTATATAAAGGAGGGCCGAGTTCCTAGCCGGGCACCTGATCTAAACCAACACCAAGCGCTAGGTGCCATACTTGATCCCCCAAATAGGACATAGGGTTCGCCACCTTGGCGGCTCGAACCTGTATAAATCTCGTGTCCCGTGTCCTTGCGCATACCTTCGAGTTCTCGGTCTCTCGATAACGATCCTCCACCGCACAATATACTACCTCGGGTACCCCCTTGGTAGGCTTGCCGATCTAAAACACCGACAGCTGGCGTGCCAGGTAGGGGTGATCATCACCACCGGGCGAATTCAAAGGACCAATATCAGATCAATCTACGCAGCGCATGGTTTCTGTATTTGGCAACTCGATGGGTTCCTATCAACTCGGATACTCGTGTTGGGATGCAAGCACAACTCATCGAAGTTCAAGTCTAGAGCACAGACAAACAACCGCAACTCGCCAACGCCCGCCTGTCCGCATCACGCAATAGCAACAAGCGGTTCAAGCTGCTTGGCCCGTATCCGACTCGCCGAAAATTCGGGAACAGTGACGGCATCCAACAGAACATAAACAGACTCTGCATGCTGGTCTGACCGGTTCCAGATTCTTCTCCGAATTTGAGAGATGTTGTCTCGTGCGGGTAAAAAAATCAATATGCTGATTGTGTTGTGCGCGCATGCACGTGAAGTCCAAGTAGTCTATTTAGCTCTTGGCTACATGCACACGCACGGCTACCAGGAAGCCCCCAAGACTTTTTGCTTGATGCACACATGGAGACTGCACCAGCAAGCTTCAAGGTCTTTTCTTGCCGTACACGGGAAGGTGTACGCGAGTGCGACTACGTCGCTTCCGGCTGCAGCAGTGCTACCTCAACTGGGTCGTGCGCCGCGACTACTCATCTCCCGGTAGCGCGGGCCCTACCTCAACCTTGTCATGAGCCATCGTGCCGCTCGACTTCTCGTCGGTCGGTCGTACTGGCTCGCCGTGCGCTCGGTCACTACGTCTGGCGGCGCGACTACTCGTCGTCCAGATTGCACCAGCTCTACTGCCTATGCTGTGCATCTGGACGCGTCGTCTTGGCGCTCGACTTCTTGTCGGTCGGTCGCACTGGCTCTCGTCATGCATCCAGTCACTGCATCTCGCGGCGTGACTACTCGTCGTCCGGATTGCACCGGCTCTACTGCGCCTATGTCATGCATCCGGACGTGCCGTCTCGACACTCAACTTCTCGTCTGTAGGTCGCACTGGCTCTTGCCGTGTGCCCGGTCATTCCGTTGTGTGTCGTGACTACCCGTCTCGCGGCCGCAACGGATATACTTTAGCTACGCCGCGCGACCGGGTGCCTCGACACATTGCGCAGCTCGTCATCAACTACTTCGCCTACGCCGTGCGTTCAGGTGCCTCGGCATGTTGCACGGCACGTCGTGCGGCGCGTCGTCGACTACTTCACCTATGCCGCGCGTTCGAGTGCCTCGGCTCGTCGCGCGGCTCGTCGTGCCGCTCGTCGTCGACTACTTCGCCTATGTCGCGCATCCGGATGCCTCGGCACGTCACGTGGTTTGTCGTTGACTACTTCACCTCGCGTGGCTCGTCGCGCAACACGTCGTGCATCTTGTCGTCGACTACTTTGCCTACACCGCGCGTCCTGGTGCCTCATCACGTTGTGCAGCTCTTCTTGCCGCTCGTCGTCGAATACTTCACCTACGCCGCGCGTCGGGGTGCCTTGGCTCATCGCGTGGCTCGTCGCGCCGCTCGTCGTCGACTACTTCCTACACCACGCGTCCGGATGCCTTGGCACGTCGCGCGGTTCGTCGTCGACTACTTCGCCTTGCGCGGCTCATCGCGCGGCACGTCGCGCGTCTCGTCGTCGACTACTTCGCCTACGCCGCGCATCCGATTGCCTCGGCATGGCGCGCGGCTCGTCACGCGACTCGTTGTCAACTGCTTCGTGTGCCACGACTTCGTCTTGCGGCCACATTGGCTCTACTTCAGCCACGCCGTGCATCGCGACTACTTGTCTCGCGGCAACACTGGCTCTCCTTTGAGTATGTCGCACGCTACCGTGACGTCGTCTTCCGGTCGCATCGCGTCGACCACTCATCTCGACTAGTTTTCTATACTTGTCGAGAATGGCAGTCATGCCCCCAACAACTAGTTAGAATCAACTCTGACTAGTCAACTTTAGCAACAACCGTCGTGGCCCCATCGCCGACCGCCACAGCTTCATCAACAGTCTGCCCAGGCAGCAACAGCTAAGTCATTTATTCAAATGATTACTGTTTTCTTTTCTTGGCTTGTTCTCCTCATCATGTAGGACTACTTGCCGACTACTCATTTGTGTACGCTTCTTGGCGGGTTTTCACGGGAACTACACTCTGCTGACTACTCTTGGGGTATATCAATCAAGTCACCACGAGCCTACTTCATCAACTCGGGGGCTATCCCAAGGAGGCAGCTTCTAAAGTCTGTTTCACACGGCAATCTAAAGTCGACTTCTAAAGTCGCATTCTAAAGTCCGCTCCGTGCGACAACTTAAAGTCGACTCCGGTCGCATCTTCTCCTGCTTCGGTGGCATGCTACGTGTGTAAGCTTCAATGGAACCTAGCTATAAGTGGCCCTCGGGTCCTGGCGATGATGGAACCTAGCTACACATGGTCTTCACACTTTGTACCATGGGTCCAAGTACCCTAAGTACTCGCGCTCCGTACCTTGCGTCTGAAATCCATGGCCCAAGTACACAAGTCGACTTCAGTAGCACCTTCAAGCCTGCTCTGGCGGCAATCGTACCTTGGGTCTGAAATCCAAGGCTCGGGTACTTAAGCCCACTCCGGTGGCACAAGTCGATGCTAACAGTCGCACCACCCAAGCCCACTCCGGTGGCACAAGCCAACTTCGGTCGCAATCTTAAGCCCGCTCCGGCGGCAAAACTACTCGATTTCTCTAATTTTTCATTTGCTCTGGCTTTCCGGAAAGTGCTTTTCGTTTTTTCATCTTAAGTCCACCCTGCGTGGCACAAAGTGGACTACTGTAGTCGCATCTCAAAGTCCGCTCCGCGCGGCACAAAGTCGACTTCGGTTCTCAAGTCGCATTCTAAAGTCCGCTCTACCGGCATCTAAAGTCGACTTCGGTCGCATCTAAAGTCCGCTTTGACAGCACGACTACTTCTCAAGCTTCACGACTCGATGCCAAATTACTACTTGGAATCTCTCCAGCTCGGGGGCTACACTTCAATTGCTACTTGAGGATAACTTCAGCAGGCTTTACTCGCTCTCAAGCTCGGGGGCTCTGCACCAACAACTACTCGATGTGGCTCATACGGCGCTCTTATCTCGGGGGCTACATGCTGCAAGAGTACTCGGATGATGGCTTTCGCGAACACTGAAGACCCTTGGATGGAATACCTAATCATTTCAAGGCTTGGGGGCTTCTATGCTACACCCATCATTCAATTTTTTAAGATAGAAGATTCAGAATCAAGATTGACCCTCAGCTAGAGTCTGCGCCTCAACCTAAGGCTCGGGGGCTACATCATATGGAGTGCGATTTTGCAATCGCACTTCCATATAATCTCGACTTCAAGACTGATGAGCTGGACCACCTTCCAGCCTCGTGGCAGTTCAAGTACTATTGAAGACTTCTCCAAGCAGTACTCGAGGACGCTCAAGAACTACTCGAAGAGGCTTTAAGACTACTCGAACTACTACTCTCAACTCCAAAGTCCTCGGGGGCTTGTCGGGCATACACCCCAGGTACCCATGCAAGGAAGGATGAAGATGGACTCCTACTAGAATTCCCCTGTAATCCTATTAGGACTCATTCCGTGTAATCCTACTAGGACTCCTGCCTTGTAACCGACTAGGAACCCGCCCCCTGGACTATATAAAGAACGGCCGGGTACCTTGCCGGGCACCTGGTCTAAACCAACACCAAGCGCTGGGCGCCATACTTGATCCCCCAAACAGGACGTAGGGTTCGCCACCTTGGCGGCCCGAACCTGTATAAATCTCGTGTCCCTTGTTTGTGCGCATACCTTCGAGTTCTCGGTCTCTAGATCACGATCCTCCACCGCACAATCTACTACCTCGGGTACCCCCTTGGTAGGCTTGCCGGTCTAAAACACCGACAGCTGGCGCGCCAGGTAGGGGATCCGTCGCTTCATTCAAGGATGCCTGTGGCGAGAAGCATAATAGATGGAGACCCTTCTGAGATGCTAGCTACCGCTACATTGAATTTCACTCTGATTCAGCCAAGAGGCTTGTAATGATGTACCCCATAATTTACATGTAATAAATTATGTACTAATACTCTTATGTGATGCGATGTATGACTTTGTGTTATTATCTGTTAGACGTTCTGTACGCGATAGCCACAGATCCAGGGACTATCACGATGGTACAGGGAATCGGGTTTTCTATGAAAATCCAGGGTATTACAGGTGGTACCAGAGCCATACTTGATCGTAGCACGTATCCCTAGAAATGGCCTATAGAAATAGGACTTTATACACTCTATTTCTATAATTATACCCTTGAGCTATTTTATATAAAAACTTATCCGTTTTTGAAAACATCTTACTCACCTGCGCTAACTAAAATTTCTTACGTTTCACAGGAGATGGAGTGCCAGGTTGCTGAGATCACCCCCAAGACGTGCGGGGCGATCTGCCACTGGATGGAGGGCTCTTCTCAGGCTTGGGGTCCCTCGTACCTACGTCACGTACCGTGCCGAGTACATACCCGCTATGACAGGGCAGATGGTGCTCTACACGGCCGCTGTCCTTCCTCACCCGAGCCTTCTGGGGTTCAAGGGAGATGTCTGCTACAGCACCGTGCTCACTGTTGCGACCGCGCTGGAAGCCGCCTACGGACAGGCACTGGGCTGACTTCTCGCTCATTACCGTGCCACCTTTGAGTCTGGGACACTCCTACTTCTACCCGGGGACTACTGGCGCCTCGCACCGCTCGTGGACGGAGTCCCTTCGCACGAGGGGATCCACGACGACGTCGACGCTGCACCCTTCCGCGAGACAGAAGAGACCTCGGTGGAGACAACCAGCTACTTGGTCGACCTCGAAAAGTACGCATGCCGCCTGGGGGACGAGTCACGGACCCTCTTCGGCCAGATCAGAGATGCCACCGTCGACGCCCGCCAGTACCAGTCGTGCTGTGTTTAGCTGGAAAGAGAGAACAGCGTGCTACGCCTCTGCATTCGCCAGCTCGAGCAGAGCTTCGACCACTCGACCTCCGTCCGACTGCAGTCCGAGAGGGAGCGTGTGGACACCCATGAGGAGCTGCTGCACGTCAGGGAGGACCTCCACAGGCTGACCGCGAGTCAGAACAGGCTGAAGGACAGACTTCAAAGCAAGGATGACATCCTCACAGTGCTCGCTCACCTGCTCGGCTGTGAGCGGATCATGATGGAGAAGCTGGAGAAAAACACAGCAGAGAACGTCGCCAACATCGCGTGGCTGATGTGCACGACCGTCTACCTGAGGAGGACTTGGGAGGACGCCGACTCTCTCCACGTCGACGAGCTCACCGAGCTCAACGGAGAGCTGCCCTTTGAGTCGCAGTGTGAGATCCGCACCGAGACCTTCGAGATGCACATGTCCCGTCTCAAGCTTCACCTGTGCCCGTTGGCTCAGCTGCTAACCCCCGTCGAGACTAAGGAGGTTCAATAGGCACACGCCTCGGTGTCCCGGATCTTTCCGCTGGACTACCCCACTGAGGACTGTTACCCTGTCTCATACAAGAGGGCTTGCACCGAGTAGAGAGCCGAGCGAGGCCATGACCTAGAGTAGTGTTGTATATTAGTAGTTTCCATGAGTTGTCCCATGCAGCCGCGAGCATGTTCCAGTGCATGAATAGAGTCATGTCACACTTTGTAGGCACCACCCCTTTTGAGCAGGTATTGATGTATTAGAGCGTTGATTTGAGCTGCTACCCCTATGGTCTGAGTCAGCCTCGGGGAAGCATATGTACTACTCATGCTTCATGTATGCTTGGATCTTAATGGGTTATTCGTGTCTTTATGCTTCTTCCCCTTAGTCTTATTTTCATAATTGTCTTAGACTCATATGTGTGTCGGTGAGTGACGTGTGAAGACCTTTTCTTCCCCGCTTGTGTTTTCAGAAGGATGTCGATACGCTGATCCAACCGGCTGATGGCGCGCCTCGAGGAGGCTTCTGTCGAGGAGGAAGCCCCACATGGCTGTGGACGCGGATGTGGTCGTGACGCTGCTCTTGGACGCGGTCGTGCACCTGCCCATGGCCGTGGACGCCCGCCCTTACGTGGAGGAGCTTTGGGAGCTCGAGGTCGGGGTGCTGGAGCACCGCCACCATCGCTCGAGGGCCCAAAAGCTGAAGCTGAAGATGGAGATGCCGAGCATAATTAGAAGCAACACCAGCTTGAGCCGAACCAGCCTCCGCCACCCCACCTAATTTGGTTGATGTGATGGTGGTCCAGACTCACCTGATGCAGAGGATGGCAGAAGCCATGGAGCACCGTGGCAACGGTGGAAACCACACCACTCCGCAGGATGAGGACCTCACGAGGAAGATTGAGAGGTTCATCCACCTAAACGCCCCCACCTTCAGCTACTCAGATAATCCGCTCGACGCTGATGATTGGCTGAGGGTGATCGAGACCAAGTTGGACCTCACTGTCTGCTCAGACGAGGAGTACGTCGCCATCGCCACGCACCAGCTGGAGGGTCCTGCCAAGGCTTGGTGGGACAACTACACCGCCTCCCACCCGAACCCAGTGTTCATCACCTGGCTAGAGTTCTGCGAGGCGTTCTGCGAGCAGTACCTGCTTAACGAGCTGCTGATCCAGAAGGTGCAGAAGTTCCGCACCATGACTCAGGGTGCGACGAGGGTCGAGGAGTATGAGCGCCACTTCATGAAGATGATGCAATATGCCCCTGACGACTCCAACACCGACTAGGAGAAGCAGTTCTGGTTCCTGCAAGGTCTTCACCACGGCAACACCAAGTTAGGTGGCACAAGCCGACTTTGGTCGCAATCTCAAGCCCGCTCCGGCGTCAACTGTACCTTAGGTCTGAAATCCATGGCTCAGGTACTTAAGCCCACTCCGGTGGCACAAGTCGACGCCAACGGTCGCACCCAAGCCCACTCCGGTGGCACAAGCCGACTTCGGTCGCAATCTCAAGCCCACTCCGGCAGCAACTGTACCTTGGGTCTGAAATCCATGGCTCAGGTACTTAAGCCCACTCCGGTGGCACAAGTCGACGCTAACGGTCGCACCCAAGCCCACTCCGGTGGCACAAGCCGACTTCGGTCGCAATCTCAAGCCCGCTCCGGCGGCAACTATACCTTGGGTCTGAAATCCATGGCTCAGGTACTTAAGCCCACTCCGGTGGCACAAGTTGACGCTAACGGTCGCACCCAAGCCCACTTCGGTGGCATAAGCCGACTTCGGTCGCAATCTTAAGCCCGCTCCAGCGGCAAAACTATTCGTTTTCTCTGATTTTTTTTGCTTTGGTTTTCGGGAAAGTGCTTTTTGTTTTTTGCATCTTAAGTCCACCCCGTGTGGCACAAAGTTGACTATTGTAGTCGCATCTAAATTCCGTTTCACACGGCAATCTAAAGTCGACTTCCAAAGTCGCATTTCAATGTCTGCTCTGCATGGCACAAGGTCGACTTTGGTTTTTAAGTCGCATTTCAAAGTCCGCTCCGCGCGGCACAAAGTCGACTTCTGTTTTCAAGTAGCATTCAAAAGTCCGCTCCACCGACATCTAATGTTGACTTCGGTCGCATTTAAAGTCCGCTCCGACGACACGACTACTTCTCAAGCTCCACGGCTCGATGCCAAATTACTACTCGGAATCTCTCCAGCTCAGGGGCTGCACTCAACATACTACTCGAGGATAACTTCAGCATGCTTCGCTCGCTCTCAAGCTCGGGGGCTCCGCACCAATAACTACTCGGCATGGCTCATACGACTCTCTTATCTCGGGGGTTACACGCTGCAAGAGTACTCGGCTGATGGCTTTCACGAACATTGAAGACCCTTGCATTGATTACCTAATCATTTCAAGGCTCGGGGGCTGCTATGCTACACCCATCATTCAAATTTTTCAAGACGGAAGATTCGGAATCAAGATTGACGCTCAGCTAGAGTCTGCAACTCAACCTAAGGCTCGGGGGCTACTCCATATGGAGTGCGATTTTGCAACCGCACTTCCATATAATCTCGACTTCAAGACTGATGAGTTGGACCACCTTCCAGCCTCGTGGCAGTTCAAGTACTATTGAAGGCTTCTCCAAGCAGTACTCGAGGACGCTCAAGAACTACTCACAGAGGCTTCAAGACTACTCGAACTACTACACTCGACTACAATGTGCTCGGGGCTTGTCGGGCATACTCCCCGGGTACCTATGCAAGGAAGGATGAAGACGGACTCATACTAGAATTTCCCTGTAATCCTACTAGGACTTGTATCGTGTAATCCTACTAGGACTCCTGCCTTATAACCGACTACGAACCTGCCCCTGGACTATATAAAGGACGGGCGGGTACCTAGCCGGGGACCTGATCTCAACCAACACCAACCGCAGGGCGCCATACTTGATCCCCCAAACAGGACGTAGGGTTCACCACCTTGGCAAACCGAACCTGTATAAATCTTGTGTCCCGTGTCCTTGCGCATACCTTTGAGTTCTCGGTCTCCCGATCACGATCCTCACCGCACAATCTACTTCCTCGGGTACCTCATTGGTAGGTTTGCCGGTCTAAAACACCGACACTTCGCCACAGACTGAAGGCGAGTGAGCACAATTCCCTTCGCTACCTCGTCAACCGCGCCATCGCGGTCGAGGACGAGAGGAAGAGCCACGAGGAGCGCATGAGGGGCAAGAAGAGGATGGGAGATCGAGATCACCACGACCGATCCTTCCAGAAGCCGAGTGGACAGAGCAACATGCTGAGGGGAGCTACCACCCGGGGCACAACCAGCCCGGGCCCAGCTTTGGAGGTGGAGGACGTAGCCCGTTCCCTAGAGGGTCGAACCCCGGCTAACCCCAGCAGACTGGAGGCTACACCTGTGCGCCGCCGAGCGCCGCGAGACCTGCAGCGGGAGGCTTCACCATCACCTACTTCGCTGCCGCGCCGAGCCCGGCCACAAGACCTTCGAGTGCCCCGACAAGAAGACTGCTGCTACACCCGCGAGAGCACCTCGCTCCAGAGGCCGACCTCCTCGGGTTGCACCATCACCGCCCGTCGGGCCGTGGGAGGTCGAACCACCTCACCGAGGAGGAGGCCGCCGACGCTCCCGACATCGTGATCGGTGAGTTTTTGGTTTGTGGTACTACTACTTTGGTTCACTACGATATAGGTGCAATTGGGTCGTATATTACCTCTAGATTCGTGAACAAACTCTCCCTCCCTACAACCACCCGATCAATTTCGATCATCACGAGTTCACCTCTTGGAGATATTCGGTGCACCTTACTGTGCAAAGGAGTGGATGTGGTCATCCAGGACCACAAGTTCTTTGGAGATCTGACAGTGTTGCCTTCCAACAGCATCGATGTGATACTGGGGATGCACTGGATCACTGCACGCAAGGGTATTATCTCCACTTCACCGAGACTTGTGACCTTGGTTCACCCTGATGGGACAGAAGTCACCTTCGAGCCGATGATGTCGTGGGACATACCAGCTATGTACAGTCTTCACACGAAAGCCATCTCAGATGTACCGGTGGTTTGTGAATTTGAGGATGTGTTTCCCGAAGAGCTGCCGGGTTTACCACTTGACCGTGACGTGGAGTTTGTGGTCAACTTGGTGTCGGGGACTGCACCTATAGCTCAAAGTCCGTATCGCAAGGCAGATATTGAGTTGAAGCTATTGAAGGCAGTGTTAGATTCACTGCTTGAGAAGGGGTTCATCGGACTGAGTGCTTCGCCATTGGGTTCACCAGCTCTGTTCGTGCCGAAGAAGGATGGGACTCAAAGACTGTTTGTTGATTACCACACTCTAAATGCGGTAACTATCAAGAACAAGTACCCCCTGCCCCGAATCGACGACCTGATGGATCACATAAGGAAAGCCAAGTTCTTCAACAAGATTGACCTCTTATCAGGCTACCACCAGATGAAGATTCGCTCGGAGGACATCTACAAGACCTCGTTTGTGACCTGATACGGATAGTACAAGTACACTGTCGTATCGTTCGGTGGCAGTGTCCAAGTGGTAGTCACTGAAGTTTATGACATAGATCCGCAATTTTCTCGGTTTGGCCGGATACTACAGACGATTTATCGAGAACTTCTCCAAGATTGCAAACCATATGACAGAACTGTTGAAGAGCAACACACCGTACGTGTGGTCGGACAAGTGTGAAGCCACCTTTCAGGAGCTCAAGACTCACCTCACCACTACACCGGTCCTAACTCTTCCCGATGTGAGCAAGGACTTCGTGGTGTACTATGACACATCGAGACAGGGACTCGGTTGCGTGCTGATGCAAGGAAGCAAAGTGGTTGCCACCTCGCGATAGCTTCAGAAGCATGAGGAGAACTACCCCACACATGACCTCGAGCTAGCTGCTGTCGTTCACACTTTGAAGATATGGAGGCACTACCTGATGGGCAACAAGTGCGACATTTATACCGATCACAAGAGTCTGAAGTACATCTTCACGCAGTTAGAGTTGAACCAGAGGCAAAGAAGATGGCTAGAGTTGATCGAGGACTACGACCTGAACATACACTACCACCCCGGCAAAGCAAACGTCGTAGAAGATGCTCTGAGTCGCAAGCATTACTGCAACAACCTGATGGTGCAGAAAGAGCAACCGACACTGTACAAGGAAATGGAGAAGCTAAAATTGGAGATAGTTGAGGAAGGCCAGCTGAACGAGTTGAGGGTAAAGTACATGCTCGAAGACCAGATTCGGCAAGCTCAGAAAGGATGCCCAGAGATTGAAGAAGTGAAGTCCATGATGGCCAGAGGCAAAGCACCCGACTACCACCTCAACGACCAAGGCACTCTGTGGTTGAAGGACCACCTCTGCGTACCCCAAAGCAAGGAGGTCTGAGACTCTATCCTAAAGGAAGCTCACGACTCTCGGTACTCGATTCACCCCAGCTTCACAAAAGTGTATCAAGATCTGAAGGTACGATTCTAGTGGGAGAAGATGAGGGAAGGCATTGCTGAGTACGTCACTCGGTGTGACACGTGTCACAAAGTGAAGGCTGAACACCAAAGACCAGCCGGGTTGCTTCAGCCGCTTAAGATACCCACGTGGAAGTGGGATGATATCAGTATGGATTTCATTGTGGGTTTGCCGCGTACACAGAATGGTAATGACTCCATTTGGGTGATCATCGATCGATTGACCAAGGTAGCACACTTCTTGCCAGTGAAAGCCAACTACAGTGTGAGCCGACTCGCAGAGATCTATGTGGACAACATTCTGAGGCTCCATGGGGCTCTGAGGAGCATCGTGTCACACAGAGTACCGTAGTTTTCATGCACAGTTCTGGAAGAACCTACATGCTTCTATGGGCACCGAGTTGAACTACAGTACAGCTTTCCACCCATAGACAGATGGTCAGATAGAGAGAGTTAATCAAGTTCTAGAAGGCCTTCTGAGGGCATGCGTTTTGACCTACGGGTTGGATTGGGAGAAAAGTCTGTCCTATGCTGAGTTCTCTTATAACAATGGCTACCAGTTTAGTCTCCGAATGGCACCTTTCGAAGCTCTCTACGGCAGAAGGCGTCGGACACCGCTGATATGGTCTGAGGTGGGGGAACGGACCTTATTCTGTCCCACAACCATTGTCGAGGCTGAAGAGAATGTTTCAAAGGTCAAAAAGAATCTGAAGATAGCATAGAGCAGGCAGAAGAGCTACGCTGGCCCAAAGAGGAAAGACGTCTCGTTCGAGGTGGGAGAGCACATCTACTTGAAGGTGTCACCCCTCTGAGGTACAAAGAGGTTCCATGTAAAGGGTAAGTTGTCCCCAAGGTACATTGGCCCGTATCCGATCCTAAAAAGGATCAAGAAGGTGGCTTACAAGCTCGAGTTACCTCCGGAGCTTGTCGGGGTACACCTGGTATTCCTTGTGTCTCAGCTCCGGAAGTGTGTGGTCGTCGAGAAGAGAGTGCCCGCTCAGGCACTCGATGTCCAAAAGACCTTGGAGTACTTGGAGTACCTGGTTTGGATCCTGGATTGGGCAGAGAAGTCAACCAGGAAGACCAACACTCGCTTCTGCAAGGTGATTTGGAGTAACCACTCTGAGCGCAAAGCAACGTGGGGGAAGGAGTGCGTGTTGAGGGGAAATACCCTCACCTCTTCGAACCAGAGGCAACTTCTTAAATCTTGAGGACAAGATTCTTGTGATGGGGGGAGTTCTGTAACATCCTTGAATTTGTTTGCATGTAAAAATACGGGATTTCAAAAAATTTGTTATGAAATTGTGTGCTCATGAAAACATTAAGGATATCTTCCTTTTCCCTTCCCTAAAATCCTAGATTTTACTTTAAGTCAATCAACAATTCTATGACTTATAAAATGCTAGTGTGAGAAATTGGATTTTCATTTGGATTTATTTGTGTGGATTCAAATTTGAATTGGATTCAAATTTGAATTGGATTCAAATTTGAATCACTTAGTAATTAGAGTTAAGAGATATAGGAAAGCCTTTTCCCCTTGTGTGGACCGGCAGCCAACCAAACCGGCCCACCATCCCTTTCGGCCCGAGCGCGGCCCATCTCACCACCACCTACCGCGCCCACCGGCGTGTCACTCACCGGTGGGACCCGTCGAGCGTCACGCTCGCATCACGATGATGTCACCGTCGTCATCAGCCTCCTTTAGCACTTTGGCTGACGCCGATGCCAAAGCGCGGTCGCGCCGGTCATGGCCACCGTCGCGATGCTATCGCGCGCCCCGCCTGTGCATCCGCTCTATCCACGTGCCCCCCTGCGCACCCACCGCTATAAGTAGCCACTGTTGTAACCCCTAGGGGCTCCCAATCCTAGCTGCCCCAGGGGAGCCGTCCCCTGTCCACACCGCTTGCCCGCCGGAGAAGGAGAAGGGGGAGACAAGGGAGAGGCAGAACAGAGGCCGTCCGAGGGAATGCCGTTTGTCGTGAAGACCAGAGCCGCCCGTGAGGAGGAGCCAGACCCGCCGTCGTCGAGCGCACCTGCTACTTCTGCATCCCCTACTTCCTCTACCCGCGCCACTGTCTTCACCCTCGTCGCCATCGAGCCCTTTCCGTCCCTTCACCGACGCCTGCTCTTCGGCCAGGGCCCACCAAGGTGAGGACCCGCTTCCTCACTCATTTGTTGATGCCCCGGCCTTCGAGCCAAGGGGGAACACCGTGTCCGCCACCGTGCCACCACGCACGCTACTAGTGATGCCGGCCTTTGTGCCAGGCTGGGAAGCTGTCTCTCGTAGGTGCCGCAACCTTCACTGTCGCACGCGCAGCCTCGCTCGCGGTTCTGTTTCCTCGCGCATCCTTCCCGTAGCGCTAGCGCCGATGCCTTCCTCGCCACCGCAACTGGCCTGGCGACGGTGAGCACGCGCTCAACCCCAGTGCCTGCGCACGCCCACGCGCACCCGTGCACCCCAGCACTAGCGCGAGCGCGTTCACCTTGAGGAATCAAGGCTGAACCATGGGTCTCTTGCTCACACCGGACCTCGCTGGAACGTTGATGCTCCCACGTGAGCCGAGACGTCACCACCGGGATAGGCTTCTCGCCCCGAGAGCGCGAGGGCCCGGTCGTCATCTAGCCCGCGCGCTTGTTCACACGAAAGTCGCGTAGAGATCCTTGGCCTTGTCCACCCCAGTCGCGCCACCGGGCCTATCTGCCTTCCGCCGTGGCGAGTCGCGCACCCTCGCTCTCTCTCTCTCTCTCTCTCTCTCTCTCTCTCTCTATCTCTCTCTCTCTCTCTCTCTCTCTCTCTCGTGACTGTGCTCCCGAGTGTGCACACGCACACGCGCGCACTTGTGCACACGCAAGTTGCCCGCCGACGTTAG
Organism: Cenchrus americanus; assembly: GCA_947561735.1. NCBI lineage: Eukaryota > Viridiplantae > Streptophyta > Magnoliopsida > Poales > Poaceae > Cenchrus > Cenchrus americanus. The sequence goes on from OX387242.1 coordinate 201,200,715, forward strand.
AGCCTCATTGTGTCGCCATCACAGCACCACCACGCCACCGCTCCGGCCGAAACTCCAACCTCACCGCGCAGGGAACCCGACCCTAGGTCATCCGTTTTTCCTTGCCTAGCTAACCTTTGGGCCACCCTTATCTCGCTGTGAGATGTGTTGGCCAACCGCTGTAGAGCCTCGCTGGCGGCGAGACCTTGCCGAGCCGCCTCCTCTTTAGGGGCTTTTTGTCGAGCACCTAGGGGCCGCCCCGAAATCTAAGGGGGTTTTCTCCCTGCACACGAGGGGCCACACGTGGATCTGGCCGCAACCAATCCACCAGATCTCGTGCGGCTGACCACTCCCATCCAAGCCACACACACGCATGCACGGCGTCGCGCCATGGCGACCTGCCCAGGGATCGGCTGCGCCGCGCCACGCTAGCTGCCCTGCTGGCCGCCACGTGGGATCCCGCCAGCTTAAAGCCGCCTACATGGCAGCCACGCGTGCTGCTGTAGCCAGCCAGCAGCTAGCTTGCAGATAGCTTTAAGCCCTTTTTAGCCAGCCAGTAGTCAGTCTAAAGTTAATGCTATTGTGTATGCGTATTTTATTTCCAGAAAACTATTTTACCTTTGGAAAATCCTAGTAAATCCATTTTTGCTCCGAAAAATACAAAACCTATTCCAAAAATTCTCTAAAATCTTAAACTCCATGCTAGTCTAGTGTTTGCTCTCTTTTGGCCCATAATTGTTGTTCTTTCAGAGTTCTTGCATTAGGACCGCTGTTAATAGGAGTAGCTAGAGCCGGGAGCTGATCCCGGAGTACGATTACACCGACGACTTCGCTGCAGAGGACAACCAGACCCCAGGTTCACGCCCGGCTGACTTTGAAAACCTATTAGAAATTGCAATATAGAATGCTAGCGCTTTACTTTATATGCATGTTGATGAACCTTGCACTACCTACTTAAAATATCCTGTCCTTGATTGTTCTACTACTATATATGTATATAAGCATGTATATATGCTGAGCTTCGCGATTCAAATGTTGGGATGGGAATAGTGGTTCTTGGCGTGAGTGGGTTAAAACCGGCAGGAGAAGGCGTTTTGGGTACTTAGGCGGGGGTGAGCTGGAAAGAACCAATTTGGGGTCGGGAATAGGGTGCACTCCTCAGTATATCCCTACTGTGACGGTTTTCGAAGCCTAGGTGGTGGGGTTTTACTTGCGTTTGGAGGATATGAGCTCGCCCCGGTCTGAAACCGAGTGGATCAACTTGTCGATAGGACTTTCGTACACACCACCTCGCCGAGCGTGGGGTTAGGGCCGAGTTGAGCTCGGCAAGTGCGGAACCATACCTGCCAGCAAGATAGAGGGTATAAGTGGGGGAGAGGTGGGAGTGAGACCACCTTCTCATAGTGCATCGCCCATGTGGCCACATGGGGGCATTTCATAGTTCCAATGCAGTTCCCTTTGCGAGGGCGGCCGTTTTGAGGGCCGGATGCAGGATGGGATCGTAGCTACCGAGAGTTCGCATGGTAGGATGGGCTCGGTCGGCCGTACACCAGCTGGGTGCCATTCCGGGTTGGGTACAAGTACACACACTCTGCAGAGTTGTTCGATCTATAGCTATAGTCGCGTCCTCGGTCATGGACAATTCTTAGAAGACATGTTCATTCCTCATGTTTTGGGATTTGTACCTTCCCCCTATAGATGAGTGTGTGATGAGCCGTCGTTGCAGTCAGTTAGAGGAGAGAGGCTCCATCTATCTCGTTGATCCGATTGCAATCATTAAGGTGTGAGGAGAGGAAGTTCTCGCATCGACCCTAGTCCGAAGTAGGTTGTGGAGACGGGACCCTGGATGCCCAGGTGGTTCCGAGCTGTGTCGAGAGCTTTGGGTTGGGAACTTGATGGAGATATTTTGATATTACTCTACTGCTGCTGCAGCATAGGAAACCAGAGCCACTTCCTTGTCTCTTTTTCTCCCTTTAGAAGATAGGCCACATAAAGCTGCATACAGTTGGTGACGTGGACCTATCCCACTCCTTGGGGATAGATTTTGGGTGTGCAGGGTACGAGTTCGAGTACGACAACAACGCCGATGGATGGTACGACTGAGGGATGCCTCGCTTCGCTCAATGATGCCTGTGGCGAGAAGCATAAAAGATGGAGACCCTTCTAAGATGCTAGCTACCGCTGCGTAGAATTTCACTCTGATTCAGTCAAGAGGCTTGTAATGATGTACTCCATAATAAACATGTAATAAATTATGTATTAATACTCTTATGTGATGCGATTATGACTTTGTGTTATTACCTGTGAGACGTTCTGTACGCGATAGCCACTGATTCAGGGACTATCGCGGTGATACAGGGAATCGGGTTTTCTATGAAAATCTGCGGTTTTACACGTGCTCTCTTTGCAATGCGCCCCGATGAAAAACGCACGACAAAGACTTTGCCGTGCGTTTTTTGACGCGCTCATAGCGCATGACAAAGCGCGTGTTTCCCGTAGTGATAGTCTATCAGTCACATGGTTGACGACCATCCTACTAGGCAACGCTAATGAACTGAGATGTAATCTAGACACCAATTCTATTAGGCGACAACCATCCATGCTTAACAAAGATGTCTAAAGCCTCGGCCGACCGGAAGATAATTTTGTTTAAGTGTCATTTAGCATGCATATCCTTTTCGTAAACACGGACAGACTCCAATGTTTATGACTGTAGGGTCTCAGGTCTAAAATAATTCTTGACCTGATTAAGTGCACTGCTTGCATCTCTATGGTGTGTCATTTAGCATACATTTCCTTTTCGTATGCATCTCTATGGTGTGTCATTTAGCATACATTTCCTTTTCGTAAACACGACTGACTCCAATGTTTATGACTGTAGGGTCTCGGGTCTAAAACAATTCTCTGACACTGATCTTAAAAAAAACAATTCTCTGACACGATCAACTCAACAACTCAATAATCAGTTAAGATCCCCTCCAACAACTCAACACGACATCCACTTGCATGGTAAGGCCGACCGGGAGATAATTTTGTTTAAGTGCACTGCTTGCATCTCCATCGTGTGTCGTTTAGCATGCATTTCCTTTTGGTAAACAAGACAGACTCCAATCATACAAAACTATATAATAGATCCCCACTAGGGAGTTTTGTCAACCCTCAGCGTGCCATGTCATCATCCATTATGTGTTCCCTCAACATGCAAGGTGTCACATCACTATCCACTAAAATCATCAAATCATTTCCTCTATCGATTTTCTATGGCTAATATCGTCCATGTAGGAATGTGCTGTTTGCAGTAGAATATTGTGAAGTAATCACTTTAGTTTCTTTATCTTTAAAATTTGTTAAATCCCCACAGCAACACGCGAGGTATCACCTAGTGTTTATGACTGTAGGGTCTCTGGTCTAAAATACTTCTTGACCTGATCAACTCAACAACTCAATAAAATTTGTGTAAGTGCACTGCTTGCATCTCTATCATGTGTCATTTAGCATACATTTCGTTTTCGTAAACACGACTGACTCATATATTTATGACTGTAGGGTCTCAGGTCTAAAACAATTCTCGATATGATCAACTCAACAACTCAATAATCAGTTTACATCCCCTAAAAAAACAGTTAAGAACATCTGCAAGTACTCAATAACTTCTACAAAAAACATGATGTTTTTCAACTCCCAAAAAACATTGAGAGAAATAAATAAGGCAATCTTGACATGCTAAATGAGTATAGCACATCACTGGCATCATGAGGACCGATGCGCCAGAACGTCGATTTTTTTTTTTTTTTTGACAACACTGAGGGAGTATAGTTTATCTTACGAAGACTATGACATCCATAATACAAACTAATGATGTTCTGATCACAATAATATGATAATGCCGTTCTATATTAAGATGATTGTATCAATTTTTCGATAAGATCTTGATAGATTTTTTTTGTCTCCATTTGCAAAGCACAGAAATATTTACTTGTAAATGTGTCGTAAGTTTAATTTCATACGTACTATACATATGTTAGAAACAATTATATACTCTACTGGTACAATACTGTTGAGTATTTAGTCATTTTACGAGATGCATTAACCCATAAAAACGATAGTGAACATACTAGCATGACCATAAGAACAATAGTACTCTTATATTTGCTACCGCAACAAGTACGCATGCTAAAAACTGGTCGGGCAGGAGACGACGATAACGTCGCTGCAGCAGCAACAGGACTAGACAAGTCCTCTCCATTGGGGAAAGAACCTGGACGGGTTGGGAGTTGAGGAGCGCATAGGGTTTCCGCTGTTGGGCCAAACGGGCCGATTGGCAAAACCTGAGCATTTTTCAGGCCGGGCCAGGTTCGAACGGGTTTGGGCCGGGCCGAAAAAACCCGGTTATTTCGGGTAGAGAAAATCCTGCCCATGCCCGGGCTTGGGCAGGTCACCTGTGCATGCCCGTCCCACTCAGCGCATTTGATTTTTTTCTCGGGCTGCAAGATCTGTGCCCACACCTATCTAGTAAGGTTCGTGGGCGGGTCGAAAAACGTTCACACGGGTGCGCAGGCGGTGCGGCTTGGCAACGGCAACTTGTGGATCCCTAAGTCTCCCTCTCAACTTGTGTTTAGTGAGCGTTTCACAACTCACTATTTAAGTGGATTGCCTCATTAGTGAAATCACCATGTGGCACTATTCTAGTTTCCACTTAGCACTAATTGTGGGCCTTTGGAGCTCTATTGATTAATTAAGGACTTGGGAGGACGCCGACTCTCTCCGCGTGGACGAGCTCACCGAGCTCAACGGAGAGTTGCCTTCGAGTCACAGTGTGAGATCCGCACCGAGACCTTCGAGATGCACCAGTCCCGTCTCAAGCTTCACCTGTGCCCGTTGGCTCGGCTGCCGACCCCCGTCGAGACTGAGGAGGTTCAAGAGGCACACGCCTTGGTGTCCCGGATCATTCCGCTGGACTACCCCACTGAGGACCGTTACCCTGTCTCGTACAAGAGGGCTTGCACCGAGTAGAGAGCCGAGCGAGGGCATGACCTAGAGTAGTGTTGTATGTTAGTAGTTTCCATGAGTTGTCCCATGCAGTCACGAGCATGTTCCAGTGCATTAAGAGAGTCATGTCACACTTTGTAGGCACCACCCCTTTTGAGCAGGTATTGATGTATTAGAGCGTTGATTTGAGCTGCTACCCCTAAGGTCTGAGTCAGCCTTGGGAAAGCAAATGTACTACTCATGCTTGATGTATGCTTGATCTTAATGGGTTATTCGTGTCTTTATGCTTCTTCCCCTTGTGTGTTGGTTATATAATTAGTCTTATTTTCATGATTGTCTCAGACTCATATGTGTGTCGGTGAGTGACGTCTGAAGCCCTTTTCTTCCCCGCTTGTGTTTTCAGAAGGATGTCGATCCGCCGATCCAACCGGCTGATGGTGCGCCTCGAGGAAGCTGCTGCTGAGGAGGAAGCCCCACAAGGCTGTGGACGCGGACGTGGTCGTGACGCCGCTCTTGGACGTGGTCGTGCACCTGCCCATGGCCGTGAACGCCCGCCCCTACGTGAAGGAGCTTTGGGAGCTCGAGGCCGGGGTGCCGGAGCACCGCCACCATCACTCGAGGGCCCAGAAGCTGAAGCTGAGGATGGAGACGCCGAGCATAATTAGGAGCAACACCAGCTTGAGCCGGACCAGCCTCCGCCACCCCACCTCACTTGGTTGATGTGATGGCGGTCCAGACTCAGCTGATGCAGAGGATGGCAGAAGCCATGGAGCACCGCGGCAACGGTGGAAACCATGCCACTCCGCAGGATGTGGACCTCACGAGGAAGATTGAGAGGTTCATCCACCTAAATGCCCCCACCCTCAGCTACTCGGATAATCCGCTCGACGTTGATAACTGGCTGAGGGTGATCGAGACTAAGCTCGACCTCACTGTCTACTCAGACGAGGAGTGCGTAGCCATCGCCACGCACCGGCTAGAGGGTCCTGCCAAGGCTTGGTGGGACAACTACACAGCCTCCCACCCGAAACCAGTGTTCATCACCTGGCTAGAGTTCTGCGAGGCGTTCCGCGAGCAGTACCTGCCCAATGATCTGCTGATCCAGAAGGTGCAGAAGTTTCGCACCATGACTCAGGGTGCGATGAGGGTCGAGGAGTACGAGCGCCACTTCATGAAGATGATGCAGTATGCCCCTGATGACACCAACACCGACTAGAAGAATCAGCTCTGGTTCCTGCAAGGTCTTCACCATGGCAACACCAAGTTAGGTGGCACAAGCCGACTTCGGTCGCAATCTCAAGCCCGCTCTGGCGGCAACTGTACCCTGGGTCTGAAATCCATGGCTCAGGTACTTAAGCCCACTCCGGTGGCACAAGTCGACGCTTACGATCGCAGCCAAGCCCACTCCGGTGGCACAAGCCGACTTCGGTCGCAATCTCAAGCCCGCTCCAGCGGCAACTGTACCTTGGGTCTGAAATCCATGGCTCAGGTACTTAAGCCCACTCCGGTGGCACAAGTCGACGCTAACGGTCGCACCAAAGCCCACTCCGGTGGCACAAGCCGACTTCGGTCGCAATCTCAAGCCCGCTCCAGCGGCAACTGTACCTTGGGTCTGAAATCCATGGCTCAGGTACTTAAGCCCAGTCCGGTGGCACAAGTCGACCTTAACGGTCGCACCCAAGCCCACTCCGGTGGCACAAGCCGACTTCGGTCGCGATCTTAAACCCGCTCCAGCGGCAAAACTATTCGTTTTCTCTGATTTTTTTGCTTTGGCTTTCCGGAAAGTGCTTTTCGTTTTTTGCATCTTAAGTCCACCCCGTGTGGCACAAAGTCAACTATTGTAGTCGCATCTAAAGTCCATTTCACACGGCAGTCTAAGTCGACTTCCAAAATCGCATTTCAAAGTCCGCTCCGCATGGCACAAGGTCGACTTTGGTTTTCAAGTCGCATTTCAAATCCCTCTCCGCGCGACACAAAGTCGACTTCGGTTTTCAAGTCGCATTCAAAAGTCCGCTCCACCGGCATCTAATGTTGACTTTGGTCACATTTAAAGTCCGCTCTGACGACACGACTACTTCTCAAGCTCCACGGCTCGATGCCAAATTGCTACTCGGAATCTCTCCAGCTCGGGGGCTGCACTCAACATACTACTCGAGGATAACTTCAGCATGCTTCGCTCGCTCTCAAGCTCGGGGGCTGCACTCAACATACTACTCGACGTGGCTCATACGGCTCTCTTATCTCGGGGGTTACATGCTGCAAGAGTACTCGGATGATGGCTTTGGCGAACACTGAAGACCCTTGGATTGATTACCTAATCATTTCAAAGCTCGTGGGCTGCTATGCTACACCCATCATTCAAAGTTTTCAAGACGGAAGATTCGGAATCAAGATTGATCCTCAGCTAGAGCCTGCAACTCAACCTAAGGCTCGGGGGCTACTCCATACGGAGTGCGATTTTGCAACTTCCATATAATCTCGACTTCAAGACTGATGAGCTGGACCACCTTCCAGCCTCGCGGTAGTTCAAGTTCTATTGAAGACTTCTCCAAGAAGTACTCGAGGACGCTCAAGAACTACTCACGGAGGCTTCAAGACTACTCGAACTACAACACTCGACTACAGTGTGCTCGGGGGCTTGTCGGGCATACTCCCCCGGTACCCATGCAAAGAAGGATGAAGACGGACTCATACTAGAATTTCCCTGTAATCCTACTAGGACTTGTACCGTGTAATCCTACTAGGACTCCTGCCTTATAACCGACTACGAACCTGCCCCCTGGACTATATAAAGGACGGGCGGGTACCTAGCCGGGGACCTGATCTCAACCAACACCAACCGCAGGGCGCCATACTTGATCCCCCAAACAGGACGTAGGGTTCACCACCTTGGCAAACCGAACCTGTCTAAATCTTGTGTCCCGTGTCCTTGCGCATACCTTTGAGTTCTCGGTCTCCCGATCACGATCCTCACCACACAATCTACTTCCTCGGGTACCCCATTGGTAGGTTTGCCGGTCTAAAACACCGACACTTCGCCACGGACTGAAGGCGAGTGAGCACAATTCCCTTCGCTACCTCGTCAACCGCGCCATCGCGGTCGAGGACGAGAGGAAGAGCGACGAGGAGCGCATGAGGGGCAAGAAGAGGACGGGAGATCGAGATCACCACGACCGATCCTTCCAGAAGCCGAGTGGACAAAGCAACATGCTGAGGGGAGCTACCACCCGGGGCACAACCAGCCCGGGCCCAGCTTTGAAGCTGGAGGACGTAGCCCGTTCCCTAGAGGGTCGAACCCCGGCTAACCCCAGCAGACTTGAGGCTACACCTGTGCGCCGCCGAGCGCCGCGAGACCTGCAGCGGGAGGCTTCACCATCACCTACTTCGCCTGCAGCGAGCCTGGCCACAAGACCTTCGAGTGCCCCGACAAGAAGACTGCTGCTACACCCGCGAGAGCACCTGCTCCAGGAGGCCGACCTCCTCAGGTTGCACCATCACCGCCTGTCGGTCGTGGGAGGCTGAACCACCTCACCGAGGAGGAGGCTGCTGACGCTCCTGACATCGTGATCGGTGAGTTTTTGGTTTGTGGTACTACTACTTTGGTTCACTACGATATAGGTGCAATTGGGTCGTATATTACCTCTAGATTCGTGAACAAACTCTCCCTCCCTACAACCACCCGATCAATTTCGATCATCACGAGTTCACCTCTTGGAGATATTCGGTGCACCTTACTGTGCAAAGGAGTGGATGTGGTCATCCAGGACCACAAGTTCTTTGGAGATCTGACAGTGTTGCCTTCCAACAGCATCGATGTGATACTGGGGATGCACTGGATCACTGCACGCAAGGGTATTATCTCCACTTCACCGAGACTTGTGACCTTGGTTCACCCTGATGGGACAGAAGTCACCTTCGAGCCGATGATGTCGTGGGACATACCAGCTATGTACAGTCTTCACACGAAAGCCATCTCAGATGTACCGGTGGTTTGTGAATTTGAGGATGTGTTTCCCGAAGAGCTGCCGGGTTTACCACTTGACCGTGACGTGGAGTTTGTGGTCAACTTGGTGTCGGGGACTGCACCTATAGCTCAAAGTCCGTATCGCAAGGCAGATATTGAGTTGAAGCTATTGAAGGCAGTGTTAGATTCACTGCTTGAGAAGGGGTTCATCGGACTGAGTGCTTCGCCATTGGGTTCACCAGCTCTGTTCGTGCCGAAGAAGGATGGGACTCAGAGACTGTTTGTTGATTACCACACTCTAAATGCGGTAACTATCAAGAACAAGTACCCCCTGCCCCGAATCGACGACCTGATGGATCAGATAAGGAAAGCCAAGTTCTTCAACAAGATTGACCTCTTATCAGGATACCACCAGATGAAGATTCGCCCGGAGGACATCTACAAGACCGCGTTTGTGACCTGATACGGATAGTACAAGTACACTGTCGTATCGTTCGGTGGCAGTGTCCAAGTGGTAGTCACTGAAGTTTATGACAGAGATCCGCAATTTTTCGGTTTGGCCGGATACTACAGACGGTTTATCGAGAACTTCTCCAAGATTGCAAAGCATATGACAGAACTGTTGAAGAGAAACACACCGTACGTGTGGTCGGACAAGTGTGAAGCCACCTTTCAGGAGCTCAAGACTCACCTCACCACTACACCGGTCCTAAGTCTTCCCGATGTGAGCAAGGACTTCGTGGTGTACTATGACACATCGAGACAGGGACTCGGTTGCGTGCTGATGCAAGGAAGCAAAGTGGTTGCCACCACGTGACAGCTTCAGAAGCATGAGGAGAACTACCCCACACATGACCTCGAGCTAGCTGTTGTCGTTCACACTTTGAAGATATGGAGGCACTATCTGATGGGCAACAAGTGCGACATTTATACCAATCACAAGAGTCTGAAGTACATCTTCACGCAGTCAGGGTTGAACCAGAGGCAAAGAAGATGGCTAGAGTTGATCGAGGACTACGACCTGAACATACACTACCACCCCGGCAAAGCAAATGTCGTAGCAGATGCTCTGAGTCGCAAGCATTACTGCAACAACCTGATGGTGCAGAAAGAGCAACCGACACTGTACAAGGAAATGGAGAAGCTAAAATTGGAGATAGTTGAGGAAGGCCAGCTGAACGAGTTGAGGGTAAAGTACACGCTGGAAGACCAGATTCGGCAAGCTCAGAAAGGATGCCCAGAGATTGAAGAAGTGAAGTCCATGATGGCCAGAGGCAAAGCACCCGACTACCGCCTCGACGAGCAAGGCACTCTGTGGTTGAAGGACCACCTCTGCGTACCACAAAGCATGGAGATCTGAGACTCGATCCTAAAGGAAGCTCACGACTCTCGGTACTCGATTCACCCCAGCTTCACAAAAGTGTATCAAGATTTGAAGGTACGATTCTAGTGGGAGAAGATGAGGGAAGACATTGCTGAGTACGTCGCTCGGTGTGACACGTGTCACAAAGTGAAGGCTGAACACCAAAGACCAGCCGGGTTGCTTCAGCCGCTTAAAATACCCACGTGGAAGTGGGATGATATCAGTATGGATTTCATTGTGGGTTTGCCGTGTACACAGAACGGTAATGACTCCATTTGGGTGATCATCGATCGATTGACCAAGGTAGCACACTTCTTGCCAGTGAAAGCCAACTACAGTGTGAGCCGACTCGCAGAGCTCTATGTGGACAACATTCTGAGGCTCCATGGGGCTCTGAGGAGCATCGTGTCACACAGAGTACCGTAGTTTTCATGCACATTTCTGGAAGAGACTACATGCTTCTATTGGCACCGAGTTGAACTACAGTACAGCTTTCCACCCATAGATAGATGGTCAGACAGAGAGAGTGAATCAAGTTCTAGAAGACCTTCTGAGGGCATGCGTTTTGACCTACGGGTCGGATTGGGAGAAGAGTCTATCCTATGCTGAGTTCTCTTATAACAATGGCTACCAGTTTAGTCTCCGAATGGCACCTTTCGAAGCTCTCTACGGCAAAAGGTGTCGGACACTGCTGATGTGGTCTGAGGTGGGGGAACGGACCTTCTTCGGTCCCACAACCATTATCGAGGCTGAAGAGAATGTTTCAAAGGTCAAAAAGAATCTGAAGATAGCATAGAGCAGGCAGAAGAGCTACGCTTGCCCAAAGAGGAAAGATGTCTCATTCGAGGTGGGAGAGCACATCTACTTGAAGGTGTCACCCCTCTGAGGTACAAAGAGGTTCCATGTAAAGGGTAAGTTGTCCCCAAGGTACGTTGGCCCGTATCTGATCCTAAATAGGATCAGGAAGGTGGCTTACAAGATCGAGTTACCTCTGGAGCTTGTCGGGGTACACCTGGTATTCCTTGTGTCTCAGCTCCGGAAGTGTGTGGTCGTCAAGAAGAGAGTGCCCGCTCAGGCACTCGATGTCCAAAAAACCTTGGAGTACTTGGAGTACCTGGTTTGGATCCTGGATTGGGCAGAGAAGTCAACCAGGAAGACCAACACTCGCTTCTGCAAGGTGATTTGGAGTAACCACTCTGAGCGCAAAGCAACGTGGGGGAAGGAGTCCGTGTTGAGGGGAAATACCCTCACCTCTTCGAACCAGTGGCAACTTCTTAAATCTCGAGGACAAGATTCTTGTGATGGGGGGAGTTCTGTAACATCCTTGAATTTGTTTGCATGTGAAAATACGGGATTTCAAAAAATTTGTTATGAAATTGTGTGCTCATGAAACCATTAAGGATATCTTCCTTTTCCCTTCCCTAAAATCCTAGATTTTACTTTAAGTCAATCAACAATTCTAGGACTTATAAAATGCTAGTGTGAGAAATTGGATTTTCATTTGGATTTATTTGTGTGGATTCAAATTTGAATCACTTAGTAATTCGAGTTAAGAGATATAGGAAAGCCTTTTCCCCTTGTGTGGACCGGCAGCCAACCAAACCGGCCCACCATCCCTTTCGGCCCGAGCGCGGCCCATCTCACCACCACCTACCGCGCCCACCGGTGTGTCACTGACCGGTGGGACCCGTCGAGCGTCACGCTCGCATCACGATGATGTCGCCGTCGTCATCGGCCTCCTTTAGCACTTTGGCTAATGCCGATGCCAAAGCGCGGTCGCGCCGGTCATGGCCACCGTCACGATGCGGTCGCGCGCCCCGCCTGTGCATCCTCGCTATCCACGTGCCCCCCTGCGCACCCACCGCTATAAGTAGCCGCTGTTGTAACCCCTAGGGGCTCCCAATCCTAGCTGACCCAGGGGAGCCATCCCCTGTCCACACCGCCTGCCCGCCGGAGAAGGAGAAGGGGGAGACAAGGGAGAGGAAGAACGGAGGCCGTCCGAGGGAATGCCGTTCGCCGTGAAGACTAGAGCCGCCCGTGAGGAGGAGCCAGACCCGCCGTCGTCGAGCGCACCTGCTACTTCTGCATCCCCTGCTTCCTCTACCCGCGCCACTGTCTTCACCCTCGTCGCCGTCGAGCCCTTTCCGTCCCTTCACCGACGCCTGCACTTCGGCCAGGGCCCACCAAGGTGAGGACCCGCTTCCCCACTCATCTGTTGATGCCCCGGCCTTCGAGCCAAGGGGGAACACCGTGTCCACCACCGCGCCGCCGCGCACACTACTAGTGATGCCGGCCTTTGTGCCAGGCTGGGAAGCTGTCTCTCGTAGGTGCCGCAACCTTCACCGTCGCACGCGCAGCCTCGCTCGCGGTTCTGTTTCCTCGCACATCCTTCCTGTAGCACTAGCGCCGATGCCTTCCTCGCCGCCGCAACTGGCCTGGCGACGGTGAGCAAGCTCTCAACCCCAGTGCCTGCGCATGCCCACGCGCACCCGTGCACCCCAGCATTAGCGCGAGCGCGTTCACCTTGAGGAATCAAGGCCGAACCATGGGTCTCTTGCTCACACCGGACCTCGCTGGAACGTTGATGCGCCCACGTGAGCCGAGACGTCACCACCGGGATAGGCTTCTCACCCCGAGAGCGCGAGGGCCCGGTCGTCGTCTAGCCCGCGCGCTTGTTCACGCGAAAGCCGCGTAGAGATCCTTGGCCTTGTCCACCCCAGTCGCGCCTCCGGGCCTATCTGCCTTCCGCCGTGGCGAGTCGCGCACCCTCTCTCTCTCTCTCTCTCTCTCTCTCTCTCTCTCTCTCTCTCTCTCTCTCTCTCTCTCTCTCTCTCTCTCTCTCTCTCTCTCTCTCGTGTCTGTGCTCCTGAGTGTGCACACGCACACGCGCGCACTTGTGCACACGCAAGTTGCCCGCCGACGTTAGAGCCTCATTGTGTCGCCGTCACAGCACCACCCCGCCACCGCTCCGGCCGAAACTCCAACCTCACCTCGCAGGGAACCCGACCCTAGGTCATCCGTTTTTCCTTGCCTAGCTAACCTTTGGGCCACCCTTATCTCGCTGTGAGATGTGTTGGCCAACCGCCGTAGACCCTCGCTGGCGACGAGACCTTACCGAGCCGCCTCCTCTTTAGGGGCTTTTTGTCGAGCACCTAGGGGCCGCCCCGAAATCCAAGGGGGTTTTCTCCCTGCACACGAGGGGCCACACGTGGATCTGGCCGCAACCAATCCACCAGATCCTGTGCGCCTGACCACTCCCAGCCAAGCCACACGCACGCATGCACGGCGTCGCGCCATGGCGACCTGCCCAGGGATCGGCTGCGCCGCGCCACGCCAGCCGCCCTGCTGGCCGCCACGTGGGATCCCGCCAGCTTAAAGCCGCCTACATGGCAGCCACGCGTGCTGCTGTAGCCAGCCAGCAGCTAGCTTGCAGACAGCTTTAAGCCCTTTTTAGCCAGCCAGTAGTCAGTCTAAAGTTAATGCTATTGTGTATGCGTATTTTATTTCCAGAAAACTATTTTACCTTTGGAAAATCATAGTAAATCCATTTTTGCTCCGAAAAATACAAAACCTATTCAAGAAATTCTCTAAAATCTTGAACTCCATGCTAGGCTAGTGTTTGCTCTCTTTTGGCCTATAATTGTTGTTCTTTCAGAGTTCTTGCATTAGGACCGCTGTTAATTTTCTTTTACGTGTTAATAGGAGTAGCTAGAGCCGGGAGCTGATCCCGGAGTACGACTACACCGACGACTTCGCTGCAGAGGACAACCAGACCCCAGGTTCACGCCCGGCTGACTTTGAAAACCTATTAGAAATTGCAATATAGAATGCTAGCGTTTTACTTTATATGCATGTTGATGAACCTTGCACTGCCTACTTAAAATATCCTGTCCTTGATTGTCCTACTACTATATATGTATATAAGCGTGTATATATGCTGAGCTTCGCGATTCAAATGTTGGGATGGGAATAGTGGTTCTTGGTGTGAGTGGGATAAAACCGGCAGGAGAAGACGTTTTGGGTACTTAGGCGGGGGTGAGCTGGAAAGAACCGATTTGGGGTCGGGGATAGGGTGCACTCCTCAGTATATCCCTACTGTGATGGTTTTCGGAGCCTATGTGGTGGGGTTTTACTTGCGTTTGGAGGATATGAGCTCGCCCCGGTCTGAAACCGAGTGGATCAACTTGTCGATAGGACTTTCGTACACACCACCTCGCCGAGCGTGGGGTTAGGGCCGAGTTGAGCTCGGCAAGTGTGGAACCATACCTGCCAGCAAGATAGAGGGTATAAGTGGGGGAGAGGTGGGAGTGTGACCACCTTCTCTTAGTGCATCGCCCATGTGGCCACACGGGGGCATTTCATAGTTCCGATGCAGTTCCCTTTGCGAGGGCGACCGTTTTGAGGGCCGGATGCAGGATGGGATCGTAACTACCGAGAGTTCGCACGGTAGGATGGGCTCGGTCGGCCGTACACCAGCTGGGTGCCATTCCGGGTTGGGTACAAGTACACACACTCTGCAGAGTTGTTCGATCTATAGCTATAGTCGCGTCCTCGGTCATGGAAATGCCTAGAAGACATGTTCATTCCTCATGTTTTGGGATTTGTACCTTCCCCCTATAGATGAGTGTGTGACTAGCCGTCGTTGCAGCCAGTTAGAGGAGAGAGGCTCCATCTATCTCGTTGATCCAATTGCAATCATTAAGGTGTGAGGAGAGGACGTTCTCGCATCGACCCTAGTCCGAAGTAGGTTGGGGAGACGGGATCCTGGATGCCCAGGTGGTTTCGAGCTGTGTTGAGAGCTTTGGGTTGGGAACTTGATGGAGATATTTTGATATTACTCTACTGCTGCTGCAGCATAGGAAACCAGAGCCACTTCCTTGTCTCTTTTTCTCCCTTTAGAAGATAGGCCACATAAAGCTGCATACAGTTGGTGACGTGCACCTATCCCACTCCTTGGGGATAGATTTTGGGTGTGCAGGGTACGAGTTCGAGTACGACAGCAACGCCGATGGATGGTACGACTGAGGGATGCGTCGCTTCGCTCAATGATGCCTGTGGCGAGAAGCATAAAAGATGGAGACCCTTCTAAGATGCTAGCTACCGCTGAGTAGAATTTCACTCTGATTCAGTCAAGAGGCTTGTAATGATGTACTCCATAATAGACATGTAATAAATTATGTATTAATACTCTTATGTGATGTGATTATGACTTTGTGTTATTATCTGTGAGACGTTCTGTACACGATAGCCACTGATCCAGGGACTATCGCGGTGATACTGGGAATCGGGTTTTCTATGAAAATCTGCGGTTTTACACGTGCTCTCTTTGCCATGCGCCCCGATGAAAAACGCACGACAAAGACTTTGCCGTGCGTTTTTTGACGCGCCCATAGCGCATGACAAAGCGCGTGTTTCCCGTAGTGATAGTCTATCAGTCACATGGTTGACGACCATCCTACTAGGCAACGCTAACGAACTGAGATGTAATCTAGACACCAATTCTATTAGGGGACAACCATCCATGCTTAACAAAGATGTCTAAAGCCTCGGCCGACCGGAAGATAATTTTGTTTAAGTGTCATTTAGCATGCATATCCTTTTCGTAAACACGGACAGACTCCAATGTTTATGACTGTAGGGTCTCAGGTCTAAAATAATTCTTGACCTGATTAAGTGCACTGCTTGCATCTCTATGGTGTGTCATTTAGCATACATTTCCTTTTCGTAAACACGACTGACTCCAATGTTTATGACTGTAGGGTCTCAGGTCTAAAACAATTCTCTGACACTGATCTTAAAAAAACAATTCTCTGACACGATCAACTCAACAACTCAATAATCAGTTTAGATCCCCTAAAAAAACAGTTAAGAACATCTGCAAGTACTCAATAACTTCTACCAAAAACATGATGTTTTTCAACTCCCAAAAAACATTGAGAGAAATAAATAAGGCAATCTTGACATGCTAAATGAGTATAGCACATCACTGGCATCCTGAGGACCGATGCGCCAGAACGTCGATTTTTTTTTTTTTTGACAACACTGAGGGAGTATAGTTTAACTTACGAAGACTATGACATCCATAATACAAACTAATGATGTTCTGATCACAATAATATGATAATGCCGTTCTATATTAAGATGATTGTATCAATTTTTCGATAAGATCTTGATAGATTTTTTTTGTCTCCATTTGCAAAGCACAGAAATATTTACTTGTAAATGTGTCGTAAGTTTAATTTCATACGTACTATACATATGTTAGAAACAATTATATACTCTACTGGTACATTACTGTTGAGTATTTAGTCATTTTACGAGATGCATTAACCCATAAAAACGATAGTGAGCATACTAGCATGACCATAAGAACAATAGTACTCTTATATTTGCTACCGCAACAAGTACGCATGCTAAAAACTGGTCGGGCAGGAGACGACGATAAAGTCGCTGCAGCAGCAACAGGACTAGACAAGTCCTCTCTGTTGGGGAAAGAACCTGGACGGGTTGGGAGTTGAGGAGCGCATAGGGTTTCCACAGTTGGGCCAAACGGGCCGATTGGCAAAACCTGAGCATTTTTCAGGCCGGGCCAGGTTCGGACGGGTTTGGGCCGGGCCGAAAAAACCCGGTTATTTCGGGCAGAGAAAATCCTGCCTATGCCCGGGCTTGGGCAGGTCACCTGTGCATGCCCGTCCCACACAGCGCATTTGATTTTTTTTTCTCGGGCTGCAAGATCTGTGCCCACACCTATCTAGTAAGGTTCGTGGGCGGGTCGAAAAACGTTCACACGGGTGCGCAGGCGGTGCGGCTTGGCAACGACAACATGTGGATCCCTAAGTCTCCCTCTCAACTTGTGTTTAGTGAGCGTTTCACAACTCACTATTTAAGTGGATTGCCTCATTAGTGAAATCACCATGTGGCACTATTCTAGTTTCCACTTAGCACTAATTGTGGGCCCTTGGAGCTCTATTGATTAATTAAGGACTTGGGAGGACGCCGACTCTCTCCGCGTGGACGAGCTCACCGAGCTCAACGGAGAGTTGCCTTCGAGTCGCAGTGTGAGATCCGCACCGAGACCTTCGAGATGCACCAGTCCCGTCTCAAGCTTCACCTGTGCCCATTGGCTCGGCTGCCGACCCCCGTCGAGACTGAGGAGGTTCAAGAGGCACACGCCTTGGTGTCCCAGATCATTCCGCTGGACTACCCCACTGAGGACTGTTACCCTGTCTCGTACAAGAGGGCTTGCACCGAGTAGAGAGCCGAGCGAGGGCATGACCTAGAGTAGTGTTGTATGTTAGTAGTTTCCATGAGTTGTCCCATGTAGTCGCGAGCATGTTCCAGTGCATTAAGAGAGTCATGTCACACTTTGTAGGCACCACCCCTTTTGAGCAGGTATTGATGTATTAGAGCGTTGATTTGAGCTGCTACCCCTAAGGTCTGAGTCAGCCTTGGGAAAGCATATGTACTACTCATGCTTGATGTATGCTTGATCTTAATGGGTTATTCGTGTCTTTATGCTTCTTCCCCTTGTGTGTTGGTTATATAATTAGTCTTATTTTCATGATTGTCTCAGACTCATATGTGTGTCGGTGAGTGACGTCTGAAGCCCTTTTCTTCCCCGCTTGTGTTTTCAGAAGGATGTCGATCCGCCGATCCAACCGGCTGATGGCGCGCGTCGAGGAGGCTGCTGCCGAGGAGGAAGCCCCACAAGGCTGTGGACGCGGACATGGTCGTGACGCCGCTCTTGGACATGGTCGTGCACCTGCCCATGGCCGTGGACGCCCGCCCCTACGTGGAGGAGCTTTGGGAGCTCGAGGCCGGGGTGCCGGAGCACCGCCACCATCACTCAAGGGCCCAGAAGCTGAAGCTGAGGATGGAGACGCCGAGCATAATTAGGAGCAACACCAGCTTGAGCAGGACCAGCCTCCACCACCCACCTAACTTGCTTGATGTGATGGCGGTCCAGACTCAGCTGATGCAGAGGATGGCAGAAGCCATGGAGCACCGCGGCAACGGTGGAAACCATGCCACTCCGCAGGATGAGGACCTCACGAGGAAGATTGAGAGGTTCATCCACCTAAATGCCCCCACCCTCAGCTACTCGGATAATCCGGTCGACGTTGATGACTGGCTGAGGGTGATCGAGACTAAGCTCGACCTCACTGTCTACTCAGACAAGGAGTGCGTAGCCATCGCCACGCACCATCTAGAGGGTCCTGCCAAGGCTTGGTGGGACAACTACACAGCCTCTCACCCGAACCCAGTGTTCATCACCTAGCTAGAGTTCTGCGAGGCGTTCCGCGAGCAGTACCTACCCAACGATCTGCTAATCCAGAAGGTGCAGAAGTTCCGCACCATGACTCAGGGTGCGATGAGGGTCGCGGAGTACGAGCGCCACTTCATGAAGATGATGCAGTATGCCCCTGATGACACCAACACCGACTAGAAGAAGCAGCTCTGGTTCCTGCAAGGTCTTCACCATGGCAACACCAAGTTAGGTGGCACAAGCTGACTTCAGTCGCAATCTCAAGCCCGCTCTGGCGGCAACTGTACCCTGGGTCAGAAATCCATGGCTCAGGTACTTAAGCGCACTCTGGTGGCACAAGTCGACGCTTACGGTCACAGCCAAGCCCACTCCGGTGGCACAAGCCGACTTCGGTCGCAATCTCAAGCCCGCTCCAGCGGCAACTGTACCTTGAGTCTGAAATCCATGGCTCAGGTACTTAAGCCCACTCCAGTGGCACAAGTCGACGCTAACGGTCGCACCCAAGCCCACTCCGGTGGCACAAGCCGACTTCAGTCGCAATCTCAAGCCCGCTCCGGCGGCAACTATACCTTGGGTCTGAAATCCATGGCTCAGGTACTTAAGCCCACTCCGGTGGCACAAGTCGACCTTAACGGTCGCACCCAAGCCCACTCCGGTGGCACAAGCCGACTTCAGTCGCAATCTTAAACCCGCTCCAGCGGCAAAACTATTCGTTTTCTCTGATTTTTTTGCTTTGGCTTTCCGGAAACTGCTTTTCGTTTTTTGCATCTTAAGTCCACCCCGTGTGGCACAAAGTGGACTATTGTAGTCGCATCTAATGTCCATTTCACACGGCAGTCTAAGTCGACTTCCAAAGTCGCATTTCAAAGTCCGCTCCGCATGGCACAAGGTCGACTTTGGTTTTCAAGTCGCATTTCAAAGCCCGCTCCGCGCAGCACAAAGTCGACTTCGGTTTTCAAGTCGCATTCAGAAGTCCGCTCCACCGGCATATAATGTTGACTTTGGTCACATTTAAAGTCCGCTCTGACGGCACGACTACTTCTCAAGCTCCACGGCTCGATGCCAAATTACTACTCAGAATCTCTCCAGCTCGGGGGCTGCACTCAACATACTACTCGAGGATAACTTCAGCATGCTTCGCTCGCTCTCAAGCTCGGGGGCTCCGCACCAATAACTACTCGACGTGGCTCATACGGCTCTCTTATCTCGGGGGTTACACGCTGCAAGAGTACTCGGATGATGGCTTTCGCGAACACTGAAGACCCTTGGATTGATTACCTAATCATTTCAAGGCTCGTGGGCTGCTATGCTACACCCATCATTCAAAGTTTTCAAGACGGAAGATTCGGAATCAAGATTGACCCTCAGCTAGAGCCTGCAACTCAACCTAAGGCTCGGGGGCTACTCCATACGGAGTGCGATTTTGCAACCACACTTCCATATAATCTCGACTTCAAGACTGATGAGCTGGACCACCTTCCAGCCTCGCGGCAGTTCAAGTACTATTGAAGACTTCTCCAAGAAGTACTCGAGGACGCTCAAGAACTACTCACAGAGGCTTCAAGACTACTCGAACTACAACACTCGACTACAATATGCTCGGGGGCTTGTCGGGCATACTCCCCCGGTACCCATGCAAGGAAGGATGAAGACGGACTCCTACTAGAACTTCCCTATAATCCTACTAGGACTTGTACCGTGTAATCCTACTAGGACTCCTGCCTTATAACCGACTAGGAACCTGCCCCCTGGACAATATAAAGGACGGGCGGGTACCTAGCCGGGGACCTGATCTCAACCAACACCAAGCGCTGGGCGCCATACTTGGTCCCCCAAACAGGACGTAGGGTTCACCACCTTGGCAAACCGAACCTGTATAAATCTTGTGTCCCGTGTCCTTGCGCATACCTTCGAGTTCTCGGTCTCCCGATCACGATCCTCACCACACAATCTACTACCTCGGGTACCCCCTTGGTAGGTTTGCCAGTCTAAAACACCGACACTTCGCCAGGGACTGGAGGCGAGTGAGCACAAGTCCCTTCGCTACCTCGTCAACCGCGCCGTCGCGGTCGAGGACGAAAGGAAGAGCCACGAGGAGCGCATGAGGGGCAAGAAGAGGACGGGAGATCGGGATCACCAGGACCGATCCTTCTAGAAGCTGAGTGGACAGAGAAACATGCTGAGGGGAGCTACCACCCGCGGCACAACCAGCCCGGGCCTAGCTTTGGAGGTGGAGGACGTAGCCCGTTCCCTGGAGGGACGAACCCCGGCTAACCCCAGCATACTGGAGGCTACACCTGTGCGCCGCCGAGCGCCGCGAGACCTACAGCGGGAGGCTTCACCATCACCTACTTCGCCTGCAGCAAGCCTGGCCACAAGTCCTTCGAGTGCCCCGACAAGAAGACTGCTGCTACACCCGCGAGAGCACCTGCTCCAGGAGGCCGACCTCCTCAGGTTGCACCATCGCCGCCTGCCGGTCGTGGGAGGCTGAACCACCTCACCGAGGAGGAGGCTGCTGACACTCCTGACATCGTGATCGGTGAGTTTTTGGTTTGTGGTACTACTGCTTTGGTTCTCTTCGATGTCGGTGCAATCGGGTCGTATATTACCTCTAGATTCGTGAACAAACTCTCCCTCCCTACAACCACCCGATCAATTCCGATCATCACGAGTTCACCTCTCGGATATATCAGGTGCACCTTACTATGCAAAGGAGTGGATGTGGTCATCCAGGACCACAAGTTCTTTGGAGATCTGAAAGTGTTGCCTTCCAACAGCATCGATGTGATACTGGGGATGGACTTGATCACTGCACGCAAGGGTATTATCTCCACTTCACCGAGACTTGTGACCTTGGTTCACCCTGATGGGACGGCAGTCACCTTCGAGCCGATGATGTCCCGGGACATACCAGCTATGTACAGTCTTCACAAGAAAGCCATCTCAGATGTACTGGTGGTTTGTGAATTTGAGGATGTGTTTCCCGAAGAGCTGCCGGGTTTACCACTAGACCGTGACGCGGAGTTTGTGGTCAACTTGGTGTAAGGGACTGCACCTATAGCTCAGAGTCCGTATCGCAAGGCAGGTATTGAGTTGAAGCTATTGAAGGCAGTGTTAGATTCACTGCTTGAGAAGGGGTTCATCCGATCGAGTGCTTCGCCATTGGGTTCACCAACTTTGTTCATGCCGAAGAAGGATGGGACTCAAAGACTGTTTGTTGATTACCACGCTCTAAATGCGGTAACTATCAAGAACAAGTACCCCCTGCCCCGAATCGACGACCTGATGGATCAGATAAGGAAAGCCAAGTTCTTCAACAAGATTGACCTCTTATCAGGCTACCACCAGATGAAGATTCGCCTGGAAGACATCTACAAGACCGCGTTTGTGACCTGATACGATAGTACAAGTACACTGTCGTATCGTTCGGTGGCAGTGTCCAAGTGGTAGTCACTGAAGTCTATGATAGAGATCCGCAAATTTCTCGGTTTGGCCGGATACTACAGACGGTTTATCGAGAACTTCTCCAAGATTGCCAAGCATATGACAGAACAGTTGAAGAGCAACACACCGTACGTGTGGTCGGACAAGTGTGAAGCCACCTTTCAGGAGCTCAAGACTCACCTCACCACTACACCGGTCCTAACTCTTCCCGATGCGAGCAAGGACTTCGTGGTGTACTATGACACATCGAGACAGGGACTCGGTTGCGTGCTGATGCAAGGAAGCAAAGTGGTTGCCTATACCTCGCGATAGCTTCAGAAGCATGAGGAGAACTACCCCACACATGACCTCGAGCTAGCTGCTGTCGTTCACACTTTGAAGATATGGAGGCACTACCTGATGGGCAGCAAGTGCGACATTTATACCGATCACAAGAGTCTGAAGTACATCTTCACGCAGTCAGAGTTGAACCAGAGGCAAAGAAGATGGCTAGAGTTGATCGAGGACTACGACCTGAACATACACTACCACCCCCGGCAAAGCAAACGTCGTAGCAGATGCTCTGAGTCGCAAGCATTACTACAACAACCTGATGGTGCAGAAAGAGCAACCGACACTGTACAAGGAAATGGAGAAGCTAAAATTGGAGATAGTTGAGGAAGGCCAGCTGAACGAGTCGAGGGTAAAGTACACGCTCGAAGACCAGATTCGGCAAGCTCAGAAAGGATGCCCAGAGATTGAAGAAGTGAAGTCCATGATGGCCAGATGCAAAGCACCCGACTACCGCCTCGACGAGAAAGGCAGTCTGTGGTTGAAGGACCGCCTCTGCGTACCCCAAAGCAAGGAGATCTGAGACTCGATCCTAAAGGAAGCTCACGACTCTCGGTACTCGATTCACCCAAGCTGCACAAAAGTGTATCAAGATCTGAAGGTACGATTCTAGTGGGAGAAGATGAGGGAAGACATTGCTGAGTACGTCGCTCGGTGTGACACGTGTCACAGAGTGAAGGCTGAACACCAAAGACCAGCTGGGTTGCTTCAGCCGCTTAAGATACCCACGTGGAAGTGGGATGATATAAGTATGGATTTCATTGTGGTTTTGCCACGTACACAGAATGGTAATGACTCCATTTGGGTGATCGTCGATCGATTGACCAAGGTAGCACACTTCTTGCCAGTGAAAGCCAACTATAGTGTGAGCCGACTCGCAGAGCTCTATGTGGACAACATTCTGAGGCTCCTTGGGGCTCTGAGGAGCATCGTGTCACACAGAGTACCGTAGTTTTCATGCAGAGTTCTGGAAGAGCCTACATGCTTCTATGGGCACCGAGTTGAACTACAGTACAACTTTCCACCCATAGACAGATGGTCAGACAGAGAGAGTGAATCAAGTTCTAGAAGACCTTCTGAGGGCATGCGTTTTGACCTACGGGTTGGATTGGGAGAAGAGTCTGTCCTATGCTGAGTTCTCTTATAACAATGGCTACCAGTTTAGTCTCCGAATGGCACCTTTCGAAGCTCTCTACGGCAGAAGGTGTCGGACCCCGCTGATGTGGTTCGAGGTGGGGGAACGGACCTTCTTCGGTCCCGCCACCATTGTCGAGGCTGAAGAGAATGTTTCAAAGGTCAGGGAGAATCTGAAGATAGCATAGAGTAGGTAGAAGAGCTCTGCTGGCCCAAAGAGGAAAGACATCTCGTTCGAGGTGGGAGAGCACGTCTACTTGAAGGTGTCACCCCTCTAAGGTACAAAGAGGTTCCATGACAAGGGTAAGTTGTCCCCAAGGTATGTTGGCCCGTATCCGATCGTAATGAGGATCAGGAAGGTGGCTTACAAGCTCGAGTTACCTCCGAAGCTTGTCGGGGTACACCTGGTATTCCATGCGTCTCAACTCCGGAAGTGTGTGGTCGTCGAGAAGAGAGTGCCCGCTCAGGCACTCAATGTCCAGGAGACCTTGGAGTACTTGGAGTACCTGGTTCGGATCCTGGATTGGGCGGAGAAGTCAACCAGGAAGACCAGCACTCGCTTCTGCAAGGTGCTTTGGAGTAACCACTCCGAGCGCAAAGCAACATGGGGGAAGGAGTCCGTATTGAGGGGAAATACCCTCACCTCTTCGAACCAGAGGCAACTTCTTAAATCTCGAGGCCAAGATTCTTGTGATGGGGGGAGTTCTGTAACATCCTTGAATTTGTTTGCATGTAAAAATATGGGATTTCAAAAAATTGCTATGAAATTGTGTGCTCATGAAACCATTAAGGATATCTTCCTTTTCCCTTCCCTGAAATCCTAGATTTTACTTTAAGTCAATCAACAATTCTAGGACTTATAAAATGCTAGTGTGAGAAATTGGATTTTCATTTGGATTTATTTGTGTGGATTCAAATTTGAATTGGATTCAAATTTGAATCACTTAGTAATTAGAGTTAAGAGATATAGGAAAGCCTTATCCCCATGTGTGGACCGGCAGCCAACCAAACCGGCCCACCATCCCTTTCGGCCCGAGTGCGGCCCATCTCACCACCACCTACCGCGCCCACCAGCATGTCACTGACCGGTGGGACCCATCGAGCGTCACGCTCGCATCACGATGATGTCGCCGTCGTCATCGGCCTCCTTTAAAACTTTGGCTGACGCCGATGCCAAAGCGCGGCCGCGCCGGCCATGGCCACCGTTGTGATGTAGTCGCGCGCCCCGCCTGTGCATCCGCGCTGTCCACGTGCCCCCCCTGCGCGCCCACCGCTATAAGTAGCCGCTACCGTAACCCCTAGGGGCTCCCAACCCTAGCTGCCCCAAGGGAGCCATCCCCTGTCCACACCGCCTGCCCGCCGGAGAAGGAGAAGGGGAAGACAAGGGAGAGGAAGAACGGAGGCCGTCCGAGGGAGTGCCGTTCGCCGTGAAGACCGGAGCCGCCCGTGAGGAGGAGTCAGACCTGCCGTCGTCGAGCGCACCTGCTACTTCTGCATCCCCTGTTTCCTCTACCCGCACCACTGTCTTCACCCTCGTCATCGTCGAGCCCTTTCCGTCCCTTCACCGACACCTGCACTTCGGCCAGGGGCCACCAAGGTGAGGATCCGCTTCCCCACTCATCTGTTGATGCCCCGGCCTTCGAGCCAAGGGGGAACACCGTGTCCGCCACCGTGCCACCGCGCACGCTACTAGTGATGCCGGTGCCGCCACCTTCACCGTCGCACGCGCAGCCTCGCTCGTGGTTCTGTTTCCTCACGCATCCTTCCCGTAGTGCTAGCGCCGATGCCGTCCTCGCCGCCGCCACTGGCCTGGCGACGGTGAGCACGCGCTCAACCCCAGTGCCTGCGCACGCCCACGCGCACCCGTGCACCCCAGCACTAGCGCGAGCGCGTTCACCTTGAGGAATCAAGGCCGAACCATGGGTCTCTTGCTCACGCCGGACCTCGCTGGAACGTTGATGCGCCCACGCGAGCCGAGACGTCGCCACGGGATAGGCTTCTCATCCCGAGAGCGCGAGTGCCCAGTTGCTGTCTAGCCCACGCGCTTGTTCACGTGAAGGCCGCGCAGAGATCCCTGGCCTTGTCCACCCCAGTCGCTCCACCGGGCCTATCTGCCTTCCGCCGTGGCGAGCCGCGCACCCTCGCGTGCTTGCTCTCTCTCTCTCTCTCTCTCTCTCTCTCTCTCTCTCTCTCTCTCTCTCTCTCTCTCTCGTGTCTGTGCTCCCGAGCATGTGCACGCACACGTGCGCACTTGTGCGCACGCAAGTTGCCCGCCGACGTTAGAGCCTCATCGTGTCCCGTCACAGCACCACCCGCCACCGCTCTGGCCGAAACTCCAACCTCACCGCGTCGGGAACCCGACCCTAGGCCGTATGTTTTTCCTTGCCTACCTAACCTTTGGGCCACCCTTATCTCGCTGTGAGATGTGTTGGCCAACCACCGTAGACCCTCGCCGGCGGCGAGACCTTGCCGAGCCACCTCCTCTTTAGGGGCTTTTTGTCGAGCACCTAGGAGCCGCCCCGAAATCCAAGGGGGTTTTCTCCCTGCACACGAGGGGCCACACGTGGATCTGGCCGCAACCAATCCACTGGATCTCGTGCGCCCGACCACTCCCGACCAAGCCACACGAACGCACGCACGGCGTCGCGCCATGGCGACCTGCCCAGGGATCGGCTGCGCCGCGCCACGCTAGCCGCCCTGCTGGCCGACACGTGGGATCCCGCCGGCTTAAAGCCGCCTACATGGCAGCCACGCATGCTGCTGTAGCCAGCCAGCAGCTAGCTTGCAAATAGCTTTAAGCCCTTTTTAGCCCGCCACTAGTCAGTCTTAAGTTAATGCTATTATGTATGCGTATTTTATTTCCAGAAAACTATTTTACCTTTGGAAAATCCTAGTAGTTCCATTTTTTCCCCGAAAAATACAAAACCTCT
Source organism: Cenchrus americanus (assembly GCA_947561735.1). NCBI lineage: Eukaryota > Viridiplantae > Streptophyta > Magnoliopsida > Poales > Poaceae > Cenchrus > Cenchrus americanus. The sequence continues at coordinate 201,227,114 of OX387242.1, forward strand.
TCCAAAAATTCTCTAAAATCTTAAACTCCATGCTAGGATAGTGTTTGCTCTCTTTTGGCCCATAATTGCTATTCTTTTAGAGTTCTTGCATTAGGACCACTGTTAATTTTCTTTTACGCGTTAATAGGAGCAGCTGGAACCGGGAGCTGATCTCGGAGTACGACTATGCCGACGACTTCGCTGCAGAGGAGTACCAGACCCCAGGTTCACACCCGGCTGACTTTGAAACCTATTAGACATTGCAATATAGAATGCTAGCGCTTTACTTTATATGCATGTTGATCAACCTTGCACGGCCTACTTAAAATATCATGTCCTTGATTGTCCTACTACTATATATGTATATAAGTGTGTATATATGCTGAGCTTCACGATTCAAGTGTTGGGAAGGGAATAGTGGTTCTTGGCGTGAGTGGGATTAAACCGGCAGGAGAAGGCGTTTTGGGTACTTTGGCGGGGGTGAGCTGGAAAGAACCGATTTGGGATGAGGATAGGGTGCACTCCTAAGTATATCCCTACTGTGACGGTTTTCGGAGCCTAGGTGTTGGGGTTTTACTTGTGTTTGGAGGATATGAGCTCGCCCCGGTCTGAAGCCGAGTGGATCAACTTGTCGATAGGACTTTCGTACACACCACCTCGCTGAGCGTGAGGTTAGGGCCGAGTTGAGCTCGACAAGTGCGGAACCATACCTGCCAGCAAGATAGAGGGTATAAGTGGGGGAGAGGTGGGAGTGAGACCGCCTTCTCTCAGTGCGTCGCCCATGTGGCCACACGGGGGCATTTCATAATTCCGGTGCAGTTCCCTTTGCGCGGGTGACTGTTTTGAGGGCCGGATGCAGGATGGGATCGTAACTACCGAGAGTTTGCACGGCAGGATGGGCTCGGTCAGCCGTACACCAGCTGGGTGCCATTCCGGGTTGGGTATAGGTGTACGCAGTCTGCAGAGTTGTTCGATCTGTAGCTATAGCCGCGTCCTCGGTCATGGACAATGCCTAGAAGACATGTTCGTTCCTCATGTTTTGGGATTTCTACCTTCCCCCTATAGATGAGTGTGTGATGAGCCGTGGTTGCAGTCAGGTAGAGGAGAGAGGCTCCATCTATCTCGTTGATCCGATTGCAATCATTAAGGTGTGAGGAGAGGAAGTTCTCGCATCGACCCTAGTCGGAAGTAGGTTGTGGAGACGGGACCCTGGATGCCCAAGTGGTTCCGAGCTGTGTTGAGAGCTTTGGGATGGGAACTTGATGGAGATATTTTGATATTACTCTGATGCTGCTACTGCATAGGAAACCAGAGCCACTTCCTTGTCTCTTTTGCTCCCTTTAGAAGATAGGCCACATAAAGCTACATACATACAGTTGGTGACATGGACCTATCCCACTCCTTGGGGATAGATTTTGGGTGTGTAGGGTACGAGTTCGAGTAAGACAACAACGCCGATGGATGGTATGATTGAGTGATGCGTCGCTTCGCTCAATGATGCCTGTGGCGAGAAGCATAAAAGATGGAGACCCTTCTGAGATGCTAGCTACCGCTGCGTAGAATTTCACTCTAATTCAGTCAAGAGGCTTGTAATGATGTACTCCATAATAGACATGTAATAAATTATGTATTAATACTCTTATGTGATGCGATTATGACTTTGTGTTATTATCTGTGAGACGTTCTGTACGCGATAGCCACTGATCCAGGGACTATCGCGGTGATACAGGGAACCCGACCCTAGGTCGTCCGTTTTTCCTTGCCTAGCTAACCTTTGGGCCACCCTTATCTCGCTGTGAGATGTGTTGGCCAACCGCCGTAGACCCTCGCCGGCGGCGAGACCTTGCCGAGCCGCCTCCTCTTTAGGGGCTTTTTGTAGAGCACCTAGTGGCCGCCCCGAAATCCAAGGGGGTTTTCTCCCTGCACACGAGGGGCCACACGTGGATCTGGCCGCAACCAATCCACCAGATCCCGTGCACCTGACCACTCCCAGCCAAGCCACACGCACGCACGCACGGCGTCGCGCCATGGCGACCTGCCCAGGGATCGGCTGTGCCGCGCCCGCCCGGCCGCCTGGCGGCCGCCACATGGGATCCCGCCAGCTTAAAGCCGCCTACATGGCAGCCACGTGTGCTGCTGTAGCCAGCCAGCAGCTAGCTTGCAGATAGCTTTAAGCCCTTTTTAGCCAGCCAGTGGTCAGTCTAAAGTTAATGCTATTGTGTATGCGTATTTTATTTCCAGAAAACTATTTTACCTTTGGAAAATCCTAGTAAATCTATTTTTGCTCCGAAAAATACAAAACCTATTCCAGAAATTCTCTAAAATCTTAAACTCCATGCTAGGCCAGTGTTTGCTCTCTTTTGGCCCATAATTGCTGTTCTTTTAGAGTTCTTGCATTAGGACCGCTGTTAATTTTCTTTTACGCATTAATAGGAGTAGCTAGAGCCGGGAGCTGATCCCGGAGTACGACTACACCGACGACTTCGCTGCAGAGGACAACCAGACCCCAGGTTCACGACCGGCTGACTTTGAAAACCTATTAGAAATTGCAATATAAAATGCTAGCACTTTACTTTATATGCATGTTGATGAACCTTGCACTGCTTACTTAAAATATCCTGTCCTTGATTGTCCTACTACTATATATGTATATAAGTGTGTATATATGCTGAGCTTCGCGATTCAAATGTTGGGATGGGAATAGTGGTTCTTGGCGTGAGTGGGATAAAATCGGCAGGAGAAGGCGTTTTGGGTACTTAGGAGGGGGTGAGCTGGAAAGAACCGATTTGGGGTCGGGATAGGGTGCACTCCTCAGTATATCCCTACTGTGACGGTTTTCGGAGCCTAGGTGGTGGGGTTTTACTTGCGTTTGGAGGATATGAGCTCGCACCGGTCTGAAACCGAGTGGATCAACTTGTCGATAGGACTTTCGTACACACCACCTCGCCGAGTGTGGGGTTAGGGCCGAGTTGAGCTCGGCAAGTGCGGAACCATACCTGCCAGCAAGATAGAGGGTATCAGTGGGGGAGAGGTAGGAGTGAGACCACCTTCTCTTAGTGCATCGCCCATGTGGCCACACGGGGGCATTTCATAGTTCCGATGCAGATCCCTTTGCGAGGGCGACCGTTTTGAGGGCCGGATGCAGGATGGGATCGTAACTACCGAGAGTTTGCACGGTGGGATGGGCTCGGTCAGCCGTACACCAGCTGGGTGCCATTCCGGGTTGGGTATAGGTGTACGCAGTCTGCAGAGTTGTTCGATCTGTAGCTATAGCCGCGTCCTCGGTCATGGACAATGCCTAGAAGACATGTTCGTTCCTCATGTTTTGGGATTTGTACCTTCCCCCTATAGATGAGTGTGTGATGAGCCGTCGTTGCAGTCAGTTAGAGGAGAGAGGCTCCATTTATCTCGTTGATCCGATTGCAATCATTAAGGTGTGAGGAGAGGAAGTTCTCGCATCGACCCTAGTCCGAAGTAGGTTGTGGACACGGGACCCTGGATGCCCAGGTGGTTCCGAGCTGTGTTGAGAGCTTTGGGTTGGGAACTTGATGGAGATATTTTGATATTACTCTCTCGTCTGCTGCAAAGATAGGAAACCGAGCCACTTCCTTGTCTCTTTTTCTCCCTTTAGAAGATAGGCCATATAAAGCTGCATACAGTTGGTGACGTGGACCTATCCCACTCCTTGGGGATAGATTTTGGGTGTGCAGGGTACGAGTTCGAGTACGACAACAACGCCGATGGATGGTACGACTGAGGGATGCGTCGCTTCACTCAATGATGCCTGTGGCGAGAAGCATAAAAGATGGAGACCCTTCTAAGATGCTAGCTACCGCTGCGTAGAATTTCACTCTAATTCAGTCAAGAGGCTTGTAATGATGTACTCCATAATAGACATGTAATAAATTATGTATTAATACTCTTATGTGATGCGATTATGACTTTGTGTTATTATCTGTGAGACGTTCTGTACGCGATAGCCACTGATCCAGGGACTATCGCGGTGATACAGGGAATCACGGTGATAAATTATGTATTAATACTCCAATGTTTATGACTGTAGGGTCTCGGGTCTAAAACAATTCTCTGACACTGATCTTAAAAAAAACAATTCTGTGACACGATCAACTCAACAACTCAATCCTACAGCTAAAAAAGATGACATGTTATCGTCGTTCGGACCCCCACCATCCTAATCCACGCGAACCGGCTCCACCTCCCCTCCCTCTCCGCCTCCGCCTCCACCGCGCACCCCCCCTCTCCTCACTCCGCCGCCCCGCTCCGCCCCCGCCGCCCCGCGCTCCGCGCCGTCCGCGGCCCTCCCCCGCCGCCCCGCGCTCCGCGTCGTCGCGGTTCGCCCCCGCCGCCCCTCGCCGCGCCATCCGGGACCTCCCCCCGCCGCCCCGCCCTCGCGCCCGGGCCCCACCGGTGCGGCGCGCCCGGCCCCGCCCCCGGTGCGGCGCGGCCCCGCCCCTCCGCCGTGCCCCGCGCCGCCGGTGCGGCCCCGCCCGCCGCGAGCCCGTGCGGGAGGGAGTGCGGCCGGTGCGCACCCCCCCTCTCCTCACTCCGCCGTCCCGCTCCGCCCCCGCCGCCCCGCGCTCCGCGCGCGTCGCGGCCCTCTCCGCCGGCTCGTCGTGCGGTACGGTTATTCCATAATAAAGATTAAAGGAGCTGGAGGACGCGCTCTCTTTCAAGGTAAGAACGGATGTGTGCTCAGGAGATCTATGTTTTGCTTCACCGTGGGATGGGTTGTTTGCCTCATCGTGCGATGGCTATTGATTTTGCTTAGGGCTGTGGATGCTGAGTTCATGTAGTCCTAGGTTGTAGTACTTGTAAAAAATCCGCACCCTTGGACTATGCTTTGGAGGGTAGGTAGATGAGAAAGGGCACATCAGGGGATGGTGGTGGGAGTGATTAGGAGAGTAGGCGGTGCTTATTATGAGGGCCCTAAAATGCCAAAATTGATTCTCCATCTTTTTCCTGTGATTTGTGTATTGGATATTTTGTTTGTTCATGAGATGCACCCATATCAGTGAGTTTGCGTCATTTACAGATGATGTATTGTTCAAAGTTATTTCCCAAGTCAATTTGTTGATATCATTTTTTGGTTGTTTGTGATAAATCGTGAAGCATTTTGCACTGTTCATTCTTTGAGTCGAGTTCAAGTAATTTGTGTTCACAAGACATCCTTTTTGAGCAATTGGGATAGAAAATGGACCTAGGCCAGCAAACATGTCACATCCCTTCGAGTATAACATTTGCTTTCTCGAAATGGGAAACCATTCGATGTGAGCTTAAGTCTTGAGTTCCGGTAGACCAAACCATAATCAAGCCCGAATGTTGCACCATATTGTTTCGGTTATCATGTCGTTTTTCCCTCGCTAAGATATTGCACTTTGGGAGAAATTCATTTGTAATTGTTCCATTAACCACCGTCTGAATCCTTGGATTAATTTTCCCCGCATACGGACATGAATGTAAATGCTTAGTGGACATGGAATGTTTTATGATGTTTTCAAATATTCGACCATTTAACCAATCGGATAAAACGGATAAGTTGGGCAGCAACAATTTCATTTATGTTAATGAGATTGTCTAATGTTTCCATTGCAAACTGCTCACGGTGTCACTTTTTAACCTACTTTCATGTCAATTGCAAGGTCCCAAACAACCAAAAGTGAGAATTCTCACGTTTTCAAATATGTGTAATATGATCTACAGAACTGGCAAGTTTATGTATGAACATGGTCCATTCTCATGCCAAAATTCTATGGGTTTTGCACGCACTTGCACTTAGAGATAAAGAGAGTATAGAATTTGAACAAGTTATTCCGGAAGAGAAGGACATGCTTACATCATAGATAACCTATATGACATCTTTATATGCTAGCAAATCATCATATATGTTCAGATGTGCAGCATGACTTGATCACACCAAATTTATCATTAATTTATTTTGGTCAAATGCTTGGCTAATATTGAAATAGGTGGTCCTTTTTTTCTCGTTTTAATTTTCAGTTGTTGCCTTACATACTACTTAGTAGACATGAAGCAGAAAAGCTGATGTACTTGAACAGCGTATGTCTATCAGGCTGGTAGTATCCATTATTAGTAGTTAACCATGCTGAACTTCATAACAAATTTTGTCATTGCTTGTAAGCTTTTACCTCAACAATATATCTGGTTTTGGTTCTAGGTGACACTTGTGGGATACTCTAAACAAAAACTCTGTAGTAGCTTACAACAAAGTTAAAAGGCTGTCGTTTGAAAGCACAAGCTGAAAATGAAGGTTTTTCGACACCATTTGAATTTTTCTGGTATGGATAAATGAATGTTGCCCATTTTATTTTTCTGGTATTCAACACACATCATGAATGTTGTTGAATTGGAAGGATTTCTTTTCCGCATCAATGCATGTAATATACCGGATTAGTACACCTGATGCAGATTTTTTAGTCTTTATGTTGATCAGTTGTGCCCTATAACATGCCAGTCATTATATTTTTTGTTTTCTTTGGTCAGTTCATCGAAAATCTGAACCTTACACTTCTTAAAGGCTTGTAAATTTTTGGCATAGGTTGGTTTGAAGATTAAATGGAGAACTGGGTTATATTGCTGTGTGGGAAGCACCTCATGTGCGTTAACAAGTACATTTATCATGCATTGCATGTGGCAGGGCATGAGCTCATTTTCTAAGATGCTCATAGCTCGCTCTTGAACTGTTGTTAAGCTTTATGTTGGTGGAATAATAGGACAGATGAATGATGCAAGTGGTGACTCTCAACTGCTGATCTGAATTAAGTAGACAAGTGCTTTGAAAACTCTTTGCAGAAACTAATTCACCAACATGTTACCAGTAAAAACATATATCCCTTTAGGCTCACTGAAAGTCTCCCTAGAAATGATTCTTGTGGACCTTTTTTGTGAGTTAAAAATGTCATCTCTCTGGCATCTATGATTGAAATGCCCTTTTTAATATTTCGAGAAGGTCACTACTCGAATGCACACACAATAACATTAGATATGTTTCCTCTGTAGGACACAATCCAGACTTTGTATATATATATCTCTTCTTGCTGCATGGACTTGTATATGTATTTTACTTTTGGCACAATCGTTAAATTGGAAGATTTTTTCCTATAGAGAATATATTTTTTTGATGCGATATTACTATATATATACATATGAGAGAACATGAAGTTGTTTGATGATCAAGCATCACCATTTGGTGTTTTTTTAAGAAAACGGAATTATCACCATATGGTGTAACAGAGTGTTTCTCTGTAATAAAAATATGAAATACATGAATGTTCCTTCCACTGAAATTATTATCGTGGTTATTAGCAGCTGTGTTGAATCGGCACATTTTTTTGAAGCGCCATGGTTTCTGGCAGTCGTACTAACAGAAAAATAAATCATTTTTTAATTGCATGTGAAATCCACCTCAGTCCTAAGAGATACTACATTAAGCTCCAGTGAAATATATATATACACACACACGGCTCCTTTTTATTTCAACCACATTTGATTAAACCCTTCCAATGCGCATCCTTTTGCTGCACTGAAATGTATTCCCTTTTTCCCAAGTTACTATTCTTTTTTTCCTGGATACAAGTTTTGCTATATATCCAAACATAAGTGTATATCTAGATGCATGTCAGAAGATGTGCATCTAGAAAAACCAAAATGAATAATAATCTGCGATGGAGAGAGTAGTACTTTAACAAAGTTGATTTGATTACTTGGCCAGCTTTAAACTTCCAGTGACCCCATGATGCTACTGCAGATCAGCCCTAACCAGGAAGTGCTTGACACACTACTTGTGTAGAGATAAGTAAGTTGCTCCACTCATCCAATTATTTAGTTCAAAAGGGCTTATTAGAGCATGTATCCACTTATTTAGTTCAAAAGGGCTTATTAGAGCATGTGCATAACTTCATATTGTTTATTATTTCTTATTATGAAATATGATGTTATCAGATTCTTGACTTGATATATAATTATTTGATTAATTCAAGACCAGTTTTATGTAATTGCTATCCTGCTCGTCCTCATTTGATATTAGATCCGAATTAATAACCTTCATCCCTTTCGGTTGTCTAAATGTGCACATCCGAGTTTACTACATCCATTGATTTGATCTTCTTTCCTCTCGAATGTCATACCTTCGGTTTTCGGGTTATACCTCTTGTACTTGCAAAAAGTTCAGGTTTCCTTCGTCTTGTCGGTGCTCCCTCTTTCAGTTGATGGATTTGATCGATCGAGTCGTATGTCACTAGAACAAGGAGGATATACCTTTTTTTAGTTGTAGGATATGTCATGAGAGATTATATGTTATCTTTAGTTCGTTTGAGCTTTTTTTCAGCTTACTAGCTCTAATTTTTATCGTTTGACTCTAGATAATACAAGGAGACAATTGAGGGTTAAGTCAATGGAAAATTGTGGCAGCCGTACACCATTGGGTGACAAGACTAATACTACGAATGGAGGTAAAAACAATAAGACATGGGACATTATGTTATTGATTCAACGTATTGCTTACAATATTAATGGATTATACATTATATATATGGATGAAATACTACGAGGCAACGATGATACGAGAAACCATGCTAGAGAACGTAAGAGAGAAAAAGACGAGGCTCGGTGGCTCCACATGTCTCAAGAGAAGAAGGATGAAAGAAATAGAAAACGACGAGAAGCATATAAAAGAACAAGGGAGCAACGACTACATGTCGAAGCTAACAATGGTTGCTTAATAGAAACGTTGGTTTATTATAATATATATAGAAATATTGCTATTGATGTTTCTCACATGTGCTATATCAATTGGTAGATGGCCAGGACACACCAAACAAGGAAAATGTGGATCCTAATGAAACAGATGATTGGTTTCATAGGAATGATTCATTCCATGCAGACAATGTTGATAATATATCGAATGAGTTATCAGGTAATTTGACTGTAGCTAATATGACACGAATGACTAATATTTTTGGGTTGGTGAAACAGTGATTAGCTTAAAATACAATCGGAGTATCGTTGAGCATAACTGGTGTGTTTTTGTTATATTGCTACTTTGTTTTAACTAAAACACAACTATGTAGGTGATGATGTAACTAATACTCGTAATATAATTAATCAAGAACTACGGTCACGGTGCACCAAGCAATTCACGTGACGGACGGAACCATGTTATCTCTCGCTCGTGCAAGGAAGAGGATGGCATATGAAAACATGACACCTGACCAACGGGAACAAAGACGCAAGCAACAAAGGCTTTACAATCAAGCTCCATCCCGAAAAAGGCGATGAAAGCGACTACAAGCCGCTCTAGGGAGGCACATAAACATATCTTAAATAGTGAGTCCATTGCAATGGAGAATCCACTCTTTAATCCAACGACGGAGTTGCCCACTTTGCAAACTCATCTCGGTCCTCATGGGCCCGAGAACAAGCCCCGATGAGTGGGATATCCCGGAATCGGCGGCAACACCTATTCGTTACCCGCAAGCTACAAATGAGACTAATGATGATGATCATGATAAGGATGATTGCGGTGATATATTTCCCGATCATACGAGTGGAGAACATGCGGATGAAAATACACCCTTACCACAATCAACCGTGACAAACAACGGTAAATAACATGACCTCACTTTTCTCATTCCTTCTCATGAAACAACTTTATTCCTATCTCAACCATGCATGTCCATTATGTGATTAACAAAACACGCTAGACCAAGGAAAAAACCATTATTAAAATTTCTTTACGACATTTTCTTTCCTTTATTTTTACCCGACTATAATATCCGATGGCACGGTGACGATCACAAAAGATGATGAGTGCAACATATTTGATGATGATGAGGAAGAGGACGAGGCATACATGTTTGTTGGCCTAGGTATTTGTAAAAAATACCGAATAGCTTTCTGAACATCCACTCCTTTATCTTACTTTTCCATTATATGGTTGACAGAAAACATTGGACCAAGTTATCAAAATGTAGAAAACGCGGGACCAAGCAATCAAAATGCATCATCTGCGCTCGAACAACCATTATTTGATGAGATCGGTGATGCTCACAACTTTTAACATTCTTGATCGTGTTTTCTTTCCTTTATTGTTACCCAAACTATAATGTCACATGACAATGTGGTGATCACGAGACGATGACGAGGGTGACAAATTTGAAGATGGTGAGGAAGAAGACGAGGGATACCTATTTGCGGGGCAAGGTATTTGTCTTGAACCAAATACCTTCCTAAATATCCACTACGTTATCTAACCTTTTTTGTTTGATCATGTCATTTCATTAGAGGAATCAGATGATGATGATGATGTCCAAAGTGATACTCCTGAGGACGACATGACTTCTATCCCTGAAGAACCTGACCCGTATGAAAAGGTGTACAGTAACATGCCTACGGAGACACATGTGTTAAAACATGTCCCTAATTGCCACCACTGTCATGCGAAGAGGTTTCCGAAAGAACCACCTGGGTTCTGTTGCCGCAACGGGAAGATCGAGCTGAATGAACCAGTGATACCGGACCAACTCATAAGGCTTTATACGAGCTCTGATGAAGATGCTAGGCACTTTCGTAGCAATATTAGGTTTTTCAATGGTCACTTCTCTTTCACTTCCCTCTATTGTCGTCTAGATGGTGCTACTGCTAACATGAGGAACACCGGCATATATACCTTCCGTGCACATGGCATGATGTATCACAACATAAGGTCATTTGGGAGAGTGGAGGGCTTGGAGCCTAGGCATCTTGAGCTTTACTTCTATGATGATGATCCGAGCCTTGAGTATCGTTACCGAAGGTGCCGTGAAGAGAAGTACCAAAAAGATAAAGAAGTTATAGACAGATTGGTGGCCATCCTTCGTCACAACCCGTACTCACAACATTTGAGAAGTATGGGGCGAAAGTGCCGGACAACTTGATGACTATTGTCTCGAACTTAATCTTGATCAACGATTGGACCAAAGGACATACAATGAGCCGATCGCTAAGGAGGTGGTCTGCCGTTTGGATCGAGGGTAGTGAACTCCTGGGCCAATTTCAAAATAGTGTTGTTCTCCATGGAAAAGATAGGAGCGGACATGGCATCCGATCATACCATGGGTGCTACGATGCTCTTTCATATCCATTATTCTTCCCTAAGGGTGAGCTTGGATGGCATATGGATATCCCAAAGAGAGGTGTTACTATGGAGGATGTCAACACGGCTCGTGCCTGCGTAAGGCTCGTAGTAATACCGAGGAAGAAGAAACAGGTTTATTTCTCCTTATACTATCATGTATACGGAACCACGTTGTCATAGAAATAACTCTAATAACATGTTACTTTTGCAGAATCTCCAGGAAACTTATGTGTTTCTGTGCGTGACTACTACTGTTATAAGTTTCAGATACGGCCGGGAATCTTCAATCCCATTATTTATGGCCAGCGCCTTTTCCAACAATTTGCTGTGGACACGTACATCAAAATCGAGAGTTCTCGGTTGGATTATATACGAAATCATCAAAAAGAGATCAGGGCCGACCTCTACCAAGGATTGGTTGATAGCCTGCATGCTGGTGAGGGGAGAACTGAGATGGTTGGAAAGCGTACGGTGATGCCTTCGTCGTTTATTGGAGGCCCGAGGGACATGAGGCGTAAGTACTTGGATGCCATGGCACTGGTGCGAAGGTTTGGGAAACCAGACATCTTCCTAACCCTGACATGTAATCCAAAGTGGGAGGAGATCACGCGTGAGCTGTACCCTGGACAAACAGCACAGGACCGTCCGGACCTTATTGATCGGGTCTTTAGGGCAAAACTGGAAGAGCTTAAGGACAAGTTGCTAAAAAAGGACATTCTCGGAAAGGTACGCGCACATGTGTATGTTGTTGAGTTCCAGAAGAGGGGACTACCACACGCACATTTTTTGCTAATCATGGAAAGAAACTATAAACTCATGTGCCCAGAGCAGTATGATCTTCTAATCTCAGCTGAGCTCCCAAACAAGAAGAAATATCCAGAACTGTATAAAATGGTTACAAAGCATATGATGCATGGGCCTTGTGGATCACTTAATCGCAACTGCCCATGCACAAAGGGCCGTAAAGAATGCAAGAACCATTACCCACGACCTTTCTGTGATGCCACATTACAGGGCAAGGATTCATACCCGATTTACAGACGGCGTGATGATGGTAGAAAAGAGAAGGTTCGTGGGCATGACCTTGACAACAGATGGGTTGTGCCTTACAACCCGTACCTCCTCCATCTGTTCAATTGCCACATAAATGTTGAGGCATGTGGGAGCATCAAGTCCGTCAAGTATTTATTTAAGTACATTCACAAGGGTCATGACTGTGCATCTGTTGCTGTGAGAGAGGCTTCCAAGGAGGGTAATGAAGGAAACATTGATGAGATCAAACTATATAGGGATGCTAGATGGATAACTCCTCCAGAAGCCTTGTGGAGGATATATGGTTTTGATTTAAGTGATAGGTCCCCTTCGGTGTTGGCCTTGCAGCTCCATCTTCCTGGCATGCACATGGTGTCATTTTGCCGGCGTGAGGGTATTCGACATGTGCTTAATCGTCCAGGTGTTGAAATGTCGATGCTTAAAGCCTACTTTGAAAAGAACAGGACATCTGAACATGCCCGTGGTATATTGTATCCAGACTTTCCTGAGTACTATAGGTGGGACTCACAGGGCAAAATATGGATTCGGAGGGCACAAAAGGCTTTAAGACAGGTCGGAAGAGTTGTAGGTGCCAATCCAGCTGAAGGGGAGCGTTATTACCTCCGTGTTCTTCTACACAATGTGGCTGGTGCAACCTCCTTCACTGATCTAAGGACGGTTTCTGGCACACTCCTGCCGACTTTTCGCGAAGCTGCAGAAAAAAGGGGCCTTATTGAAGCGGACAAAACATTGCATGATTGTCTTACTGAAGGTACTCATTGGATGATGCCATTTGAACTACGAACGCTCTTTGCAAGTATCTTGGTATTTTGTGAGCCAAGTAATGTGTTTGATCTCTGGGAAAAGCACAAGGATGCAATGGGAGAGGACTATAGGCGCACCAACCGCCTAGCTTCAAAGTGGACCGGATGGTCCTCATAGAAATTCGGAAGAAGTTAGAATCCATGGGGAAGGAAATAACAAAGTTTCCACTTCCTAAAATCGATGATACATATGATCTGTCTGGCAATATTCCTAGAGAGATTTTTGAAGAGGCTAACATTGAGGCGAGCATTGAAGACTTGGAACTATCAAAAACCCTTAACGAGGAGCAACACGTTGCCTACAATGAGATTATGTCTGCTTTGTTGATAGTGAGTGTGGTGGTGTGTTCTTTGTGGATGGACCTCGCGGCACCTTGGAAAGACTTATCTATATAGAGCCCCGCTCGCTACTATACGTGCTCGTAATAAAATTGCGGTGGCAACAAGCAACTTCGGAGTTGCGGCCTCAATAATGCCTGGTGGCGAACCGCCCACTCGCGCTTTGGGGTTCCTCTCGGCCTTGAAGATGGGGACCGTTGTTCCTTCACAAAACGAGTGGTACCGGTGAGTCGCTTCATATTGCATCCCTTATTATTTGGGATGAGGTGACGATGATGAGGAGGCAAGGTGTCGAGGCTCTAGACTACAGCCTTCGTGATCTCATGGACCGTTGGGATGTGCCGTTTGGGGGAAAGACTATTGTGTTTGGTGGAGACTTCAGGCAGGTTCTCCCGGTTGTTCGGAAAGGATCAAGGGCACAAGTAGTCGGTACCTCTCTACGGATGTCGCACCTTTGGAGTTCAATGCGACATCTAAGATTGGTGCGCAACATGAGGGCAAAGGCCGACCCATGGTTTGCGGCATACTTACTACGTATCGGGGAGGCACTGAGGAGGCTAATGCTAATGGTCAAATCCTCCTTCCTAAAGAAATATGCATACCGCAGACCGGGGAAGACAGTGATCTTGATATGCTAATTGATTCCATATTCCCTGCACTCAATGACAATATGTCAAACAAGAGCTATATCACCTCACGAGCGATATTATCGCCAAAGAATGACTCGGTTGATAAGATTAACATGAAGATGGTAAGCCGTTTCCAAGGGGATGAGGTGGTGTACCACAGCTTTGACGAGGCGGTGGATGATCCACACAACTACTACCCATCTGAGTTCCTCAACACTTTAAACCCTAGCGGTCTCCCGCCACATGTGTTAAAGCTCAAAGTTGGGTGCCCGATCATATTGCTAAGGAATATCGACCCTCGCGACCGGACTTTGTAATGGAACCGGACCGGTGGTTAGAAGGTTCCAAAGAAATATCATCGATGCCGAAATTATGGTTGGAGACCATGCCGGAAAACGAATCTTCCTACCACGGATTCCGTTATGCCCATCGGATGACGATATGTTCCCGTTCAAGTTCAAGAGGAAGCAGTTCCCTATTAGACTCAGTTTGCCATGACAATAAACAAGGCTCAAGGGCGGACTATCCCCAATGTTGGTGTCTATTTGCACGAACCGGTGTTCTCCCATGGCCGGCTATATGTTGCGCTATCTAGGGCCACCGCTAGATCTAACATTAAGATCCTTGCTATCCCACCCGAGTGATAAGAAAGATAAGAGAAAAAATAAAACAGTTAATCCAACTTATACTAAAAATATTGTTTATAGAGAGGTCCTCACTTGATGACTAGGTATTATCTTATGTTTTGCACAACTATTACATCCTTACGTTTGTGTCCTTTGTAATCTTGTTTCTCGTGCATCGGAATCATTAAATGATTATATATGTTCTTACATTATGGCGTTGTAACTATTTATCTTTATTTGAGATTTATGTAATATTATGTTTCTATCATCACGGCTGCAGTATATGTTCTTAAATGAAGTTGATGTTTCATATTTAAATGTTTCTTGTGCTTATACATATGTCATTATAGTACTATGTGTCCCGTACTCCCGTAGCAACGCACGGGCACTTAACTAGTAATCCGTTAAGATCCCCTCCAACAACTCAACACGACATCCACTTGCATGGTAAGGCCGACCGGGAGATAATTTCGGGTCTAAAACAATTCTCTGACACTGATCTTAAAAAAACAATTCTCTGACACGATCAACTCAACAACTCAATAATCAGTTAAGATCCCCTCCAACAACTCAACACGACATCCACTTGCATGGTAAGGCCGACCGGGAGATAATTTTGTTTAAGTGCACTGCTTGCATCTCCATCGTGTGTCGTTTAGCATGCATTTCCTTTTGGTAAACAAGACAGACTCCAATCATACAAAACTATATAATAGATCCCCACTAGGGAGTTTTGTCAACCCTCAGTGTGCCATGTCATCATCCATTATGTGTTCCCTCAACATGCAAGGTGTCACATCACTATCCACTAAAATCATCAAACCATTTCCTCTATCGATTTTCTATGGCTAATATCGTCCATGTATGAATGTGTTGTTTGCAGTAGAATATTGTGAAGTAATCACTTTAGTTTCTTTATCTTTAAAATTTGTTAAATCCCCACAGCAACACGCGAGGTATCACCTAGTGTTTATGACTGTAGGGTCTCTGGTCTAAAATACTTCTTGACCTGATCAACTCAACAACTCAATAAAATTTGTGTAAGTGCACTGCTTGCATCTCTATCATGTGTCATTTAGCATACATTTCGTTTTCGTAAACACGACTGACTCATATATTTATGACTGTAGGGTCTCAGGTCTAAAACAATTCTCGATATGATCAACTCAACAACTCAATAATCAGTTTAGATCCCCTAAAAAAACAGTTAAGAACATCTGCAAGTACTCAATAACTTCTACCAAAAACATGATGTTTTTCAACTCCCAAAAAACATTGAGAGAAATAAATAAGGCAATCTTGACATGCTCAATGAGTATAGCACATCACTGGCATCCTGAGGACCGATGCGCGAGAACGTCGATTTTTTTTTTTTTGACAACACTGAGGGAGTATAGTTTATCTTACGAAGACTATGACATCCATAATACAAACTAATGATGTTCTGATCACAATAATATGATAATGCCGTCCTATATTAAGATGATTGTATCAATTTTTCGATAAGATCTTGATAGATTTTTTTTGTCTCCATTTGCAAAGCACAGAAATATTTACTTGTAAATGTGTCGTAAGTTTAATTTCATACGTACTATACATATGTTAGAAACAATTATATACTCTACTGGTACAATACTGTTGAGTATTTAGTCATTTTACGAGATGCATTAACCCATAAAAACGATAGTGAACATACTAGCATGACCTTAAGAACAATAGTACTCTTATATTTGCTACCGCAACAAGTACGCATGCTAAAAACTGGTCGGGCAGGAGACGACGATGACGTCGCTGCAGCAACAACAGGACTAGACAAGTCCTCTCCGTTGGGGAAAGAACCTGGACGGGTTGGGAGTTGGGGAGCGCATAGGGTTTCCGCTGTTGGGCCAAACGGGCCGATTGGCAAAACCTGAGCATTTTTCAGGTCGGGCCAGGTTCGGACGGGTTTGGGCCGGGTCGAAAAAACCCGGTTATTTCGGGCAGAGAAAATCCTGCCCATGCCCGAGCTCTGTGCATGCCCGTCCCACTCAGCGCATTTGATTTTTTTCTCAGGCTGCAAGATCTGTGCCCACACCTATCTAGTAAGGTTCGTGGGTGGGTCGAAAAATGTTCACATGGGTGCGCAGGCGGTGCGGCTTGCCAACGGCAGCGTGTGGATCCCTGAGCCTCCCTCTCAACTTGTCTTTAGTGAGCGTTTCACACCTCACTATTTAAGTGGATTGCCTCATTAGTGAAATCACCATGTGGCACTATTCTAGTTTCCACTTAGCACTAATTGTCGGCCTTTGTAGCTCTATTGATTAATTAAGGACTAATCATGGGCGGCCCAATTAATCCAACAAGTACTCCATTTGCTTTTATATATATATATATATATATATATATATATATATATATATATATATATATATATATATATATATATATATATATATATATATATATATATATATATATATATATATATATATATATATATATATATATATATATAAATAGATGGCTGGTCTTGCTGGACCGCCTATAAATATCTCTCCCTTTCGCTTGAGAACCAACAAGCTAGCAATCAAACAAGAGAGGAGCGAGCGAGGTTTATTTGCTTGTGAGAGAAATAAAAATGTCGGCATTGCCAAGATGCGTCGCTCTCCGCTCCAAGCATGACAAGAGCTACCTGCGCTCTGTGCACGACGAGAGCTACGGTGGCAGCTTGATCAAGCTTGGCCATGGCGATGGTGGCATCATGAACCCGCGTGCCAGGTTCTACCTTGAGCCGTCCAAGGAGCACGAGGGGCTTATCCACGTCAGGTGTTGCTACAACAACAAGTACTGGGTGCCCCAGCAGCGCGTGCTTGACGGCGGCAGCACTCGCTGGGTCATTGGGACCGCCGATGAGCCGGAGGAAGACCTGTCCAAGCCGTCGTGCACCCTGCTCAAGCACATCTTTGTCGCCGGCGAGCAACCAGAAGACGATGGCTCCACCTGCAGGTTTACATATATGCTATACATATACAGTACTTTTACGTTAATTAGTTCCTTATTTTCTTGCAAGATGCAAGCTAAGAAGGCATACAATATGATCCAAAATTTCATGTTTATTTAAAATCCAGCAGCTTGTATTAACCCGCAGTTGTTTTGGTATTACCGGGTCCGCCACCAGATTTTGCGCGCCCGTTTATGAGATCGAACCGGATCAAACCGGACATGCTGCTCCACCAGGATCCAATACTGAGTTTGGGCTTCCCTTCTTCATTTGCAAAACAGGCCTTTTTTTTCATAGATTGCTGGCCCAGTTTTTAAAAACGAGCCTTTCTTAGTATTGCTAGTCGTAAAAGATGATAGTAGGCAAAAAAAAGCCCAATTAAAGACATGTTTTTACGTCTTTTTATTTACATGGGACAAAATGCTGCATGCCAAAAAAAGAAAAGAAAATTGTGCGCTCTGCATTTTCCATGTGAGATCCATACCACCTTCCTGTTGGATAAAATAAAACACACAAGAGTCAGTGACAGGTTGTTTTTTATTTAAAAGATGCAATATTTGGCAAAGAAAAATACTAATGTTCCAGAAAATTAAGATGTTTTTTTTTTCAATTTGTGATGTGAAAACATACATAGATGTTCTTATTCTTTTTGGCAGAGAACCAATTGTATGCTGTAAGAAACTAGTGCACCAAATAAATTTAGTACTTGGGGTTCTCATTAGCATGACAAGGTAAGATGCCCAGTGCAACCAACAGATATACCAATCCAAAAAATAATGCCTCCGCAAGGAAAGTTGTGAATACAAAGAAATCAGTAACCACCATGGGCACTAGTTTATTCTTTATTTATCCAAAAAAAATAAAAAGACGGTGTCGAAAGAAAAAGGATATAACAGTTTTGTGTTTGTAATTTTTTAAGAAATTACATCAATACTTTTTGCATGTGTGAACCAGAAATAAAAACAAAAAACACCTAGATTCCTCCAAAATATTCACCATTAATCTTCACAGGAAATTTAAAATGTCTTTTTATTTTATTTATGAGCCATGCAAGACCGCAGGTAGGAGCACAGTGTAGCTCAGTCCTCCACTGTCGAAATAGCACCACCTTTGTGCCTTCCATTGCAGGAGGCTCGTCACTACCGTCTTGGATCTAGACGACTGCCACTTAAAAGTTCACGGACCTAGATGCCGCTATGTAAAAGTTCATGAACCTCTACGACCGCTTATTTAGTTTGCGGATCTCTATGAGATCTTAAGAAAAGTTTACAGACCTAGATGGCCTATTATTTTTAGTTTGTGGCCTAGATGAGATCTCGAGAAAAGTTCATGAACCTACACTGAAATTCACTCAAAAGACAAAGCACATAGATAGATCAAGTATGCATAAACCTTTAAAGAAGGAACAACCTAGATAACAAAATAGTATATAGTTCACTGTCTAATTAAAAAAAACATAGAGGGAGCCTGCCAAGAAACTAAGCTATAAAAAGGATAGCAAAAAGGATTCTTTAGCACTATTAATGACCAAGGGCCTAAATAAGAAGAAAGAACGGCGGCAAAAATTTGCAATCACCCAATGTTAAACAAAAACATTGCACCAAGTTACAAAGATTATAGTGACATTTACAACATATATTTGAGTGGATTACGATAGAAATGGTAAAGAAATTATGAACATGCTTATAAAAGATAATAGAAAAGTACTTGCTAATTTTATGAAAGCTCCAAATAGGCATCGTCATCAAGCGATGCTAGCAATCCTTCAAAATATGTTTGTTTGTTTCTTCACTAGCCACGTCCTCACAATTATTGTCATCCTTGTCGTTATCAATTATACAGCCATGTGAGGCTCATCACCTAGATGATCACATTAAATTCCCGGCACACCAAGCTTCATCTAGAGAAATAAACGGGTAAGTGTGATTTTTTTAAAAAAGAATATAACTATATATATGTGAATTTCGCATAATAAATTCTCTCATAAATTTAAAACTTAAGCAATGTAGATTGTTTTAACATAAGGTGATATAGAAAAAATAATCAAGTAGTATTTACCAGGCATAATTAGTGCAATAAATAAAAAATCAAAACATTTCTCCTAAAGATTGACACATTAGTACAGTCATATAGATGCAATGGCAGCATTTGAGCGAAAAGGAGAGCCAAGATGGTAGTGTTGTCGAGCAAAGTAAGGGTTGTCCGTATCCCACATGTTAAACTGGAAGCAACTACAAAGTAACATTGTTGATGTCACTTGCTATAGTAGGAAATAGATAACATGGTAAATCCATCAAATTTTTATCTTCCAAGCAAAAGCAAAGAAAAATCTGCAAGATTTTCTAGTTTCCAAACAAAAAGCTAGGTGAAAGTAACCTACATAATGAGATGGACATAAGAACGTGCTTAAATTTTATCTTGATGAAGCCCACTCATCATTTGATTTTTTTTGCCTCTCATCAGAATTTTTAGCTACTTGTAACTGCAGCACACCATTATCATTATATCTGAAATTTTAACCATCATATACAGATATAGAAATATTCAATGATTTGTAATTTAAATCTCAATATCTAAATATGTGAAGTCAAAAGTTAAGGTTCAGGTTCCTGTTGGTATTACATTGGTATTACAGGTAAAAAAACATTGGAACTGGTAACCAAAGAAATTTGTACTACAGTTTCAAACTGATAGAAAGATTATGTAAAATTTTTCTAAAAAAAAGAAAGATGGTGTAAAATTTCCTTCTTAATAAATAGAAAGATGATGTAAAATTTCCATCGTAAGAAATAGAAAGATGATGTAAGATTTCTTTCTTAAGAAATAGAAAGACGGTGATTTGTACTACAGTCAGATGATAGAAAGACATGTAAAATTTCATTCTTAAGAAATAGAAACAAGCGCTAACCTCTTCACCCTTCCTTCCTCCCTTCCTGTCACTGAAATAGGCATGGTGCCCGACACATCTTGCTTCCTATGAGCGCCTCTATGCCTTAGCAAGTGATGCCTCATGAACCATGGATGAGAGTGAAAAGCTTCTTCAGATTTGTATAAGATTAGTGTTTATTACACAATAGAAAACATTCTGAAACTAGGATTTCGATTTTCCATACCAACCTCTAAATCTGAAAATATTCTTGTCTTTTCATTTTGGGAGCAATGGTCACATGGACACATTTCTACTCATAAATAAAATAAAAAGATATTTAAAGTTACTAACCAAATTTTGACATAATGTGCAAGAACAAATAGATTCGATCCAAGTTAGCACCGTTGCAAAAGATCAAATACAAACAACTTTGGAGAAAGAGACATTTGCCATGTATAGCTTAATGAAGAAAAGGATAAATATATAGATCCTCGGTGTCAATTTTCTGTGAAATGATTATCCTCATCCTAAATTTCAACATAAGGTCTGCAATTAACTAATCATTGTGTGCATAAATTTACATGCTGCCATGCACTATATGCAGGACAAAGCCTGTTCTGAAATTATTAAGTTTTCCATAGAGCAGCATGATCTTCTTCACCGTGCTTATCAGGAATAAGAGCTTTCTCATCATGTTTTGGGCTTAAAACTAGAGCATGATCTAATTCCCTGTATATGTAAACAACAATTAAAATGATCAGAAATAACTACGTGTTTTGGAAAATGGCTTATCAGGAAAATTAGAGACTTGCACAAAGTTAACTGAAATTGTTGAGCTAATAGGCCAAAGTTAACACACAAAACACATACTGTATTTTAATGTGATTTCCCTTAAAACTACAAGCAAACAGGGAAAAAAGATAGACACAATAATTACCTTCAGTGAAGAGAATCTTTCTTCCATGCTTCCTTCCACGGATATAATTTTGCCCTCATATTAGATTGTTCTTATATGATTTTTCTATCAATAGTTAAAAGAAGGGACTTGAGACTTCGTATTATATCCGAGCTTGTATCATTTCCTTTTCTCAATTGCCTTCCTACTGCATAGAAAAAGAAAAAAATGGAATGCACCATTGAAACTGCAACTACACTCAAATTGCATTAATCTGACAATCTACGGAGCCGTCCCAGCTATCACCATGCTCCCTTCCCATTTCAAGGTCTGTGCCCTGCGTGAGGAATATATCAGTATTTTCGGTCCATGAATACAGATATAAATCTCGGAACCCAAAATGTACATTAAATTATGACCACCTCATCGTCAGAAACCAATAAGCATATGCTGGACAAAATGGATTAAAAAGCATTCAACTATATGGCTTATATGCTCTTTTACGGTTCACTAAAAGATACATCAAAAAAGAATGTTTCATATTAAAACTTAATTATATTTGTTGTTCTTGTTCCTGTGTGCGAATGAGCCAAAATTTAATCAATTAGAGAAATATAAAGTACACGATCACCTTTGCTGCATGCAGAGTATATAATGCTCAATCCATCTTAGTAGCCACGGTACATAAGAGTAAAAACTCAGATCCCTAAAACCACTTACTAACACATATCTGGAAGGGGGGTTGAAGCCAAAGCCTATTAGGTTTGCCTGAATACAAAAGGAAATAGAAAATTGAAATGAAAATAAACATAAACAAAACCTAGAACTTGAGAAGAGCGCATGGAAATGGGGAAAAAGCGAACACAAATTCGTCCTCCTATGGGAGCAAAATCAAGTACTAATTATCTTTTGTGTGAGAGGATGTGGGATGTTTTTTTTTTTTTTGCTCTGGCGATGGACGACATACTATTCTTTATATCTAGTAATCAATACATAGGAAGTCCACCTTTCATCATATCCTTGCCGTAAAAACAAGATCATGATTAATTATAACTAGTAATTTAGTATGTTGGTGAATTAATAGTGCCTTGGTTGTATCTCGTAGACTCGACACATGACAAATAAACTCATGGTATATGTATGTTACACTCACATGACAAGGACAAGTAATTAATCTTGTGTTTGCAATTCTTTGTTTGTAAATGACAGGTTCCTCCATTCCAAGCTAGGAAAATATGCTTGTGTGTCATCCACTCGCTCCTACATGCATATAGCATCACATGAAGACGAAGGTGAACGTCAAGACGGCGGCGGTCTCATCGATACCTTCACACTCCTTGATGTGTCGGACCAGAAGCAATTGCCTTCGCATCTTGCTTTCAAAGGCCACAACGATCGTTTCCTTGTGGGGATAGAATACTGTTACCATAACTCGTTTCAATTTTCAGGAGAAGATATTGGAGATTCTAGAGCATTGTTTACTATTTCCACCAATGATGATGGACTCGTCCGTATAAAATCCAACTATTTTGGAAATTATTTGTGGACCAACAATTCGGGCAACCCACACGGGATCGTGGCTGATGAGACAGACATGGCCGACGACGACCCTTGGACATTATTTAAGGTGACCACTGTGGATGATTTCCTTGCTCTCCGACTGATGGGCAACAACCGTTTCTGTGCATTGTTACACAAACCAGGGATTGAAGATTTCTTGTGTGCTGCTGATGAAAACCAATCCGTAACAAATGAAGCAAAATTGAAGTGGTATGAACCGGTTCTTTCCCGAGAAATCTATGATGTCGATTTTCGCCTGAGTGAAGCTAGGATCCATACCAAAGGTATTGATGGCCTTGATACCCAAACTGTTAAAAACAGGACCAGTACAACAAACAAACAAACGCTAACCTTCACCTACAAAAACACGGTGGAAAGTACCTGGAGTGCTACTCTTTCAGTGAAGTTGTCAGTCAATGTCAGTCTTAACTGTGGGGTCCCAATTGTTGCTGATGGGAAAATTGAGACTTCCTTTGAATTCAGTGGATCATATACCTGGGGGAAAACCGAATCTGAAGAAAAGGAAATTAGCAAACAAATTGAGGTTGACGTTCCTCCAATGAAGAAAGTCACAGTAAAAGCGATTGGATCAAACGGTGCCTGTGATATTCCCTTCTCATACAAGCAGAGGGATGTTCTAACCAATGGGCAGGTGGTTACCCAAGTGTTCACTGATGGCATGTATTATGGTGTTAAAACCTCTAGTATCACGTTCGAAGTTATAGAAGAAGACCTGTAGTGAGGACCGAGAGAAGAAGTATGCATAAGTCATGGCTTATTTCTGGTGCTCACAGTCGAGCTTGTTTTTGTTCCCCTTTCCTTGTATGTTCAGAATAAGAGGCTATATATGCCTGAGTCCATCAATCTAGTTGTGTGTGGATGATGTCTTTGATGTACCATAAAACCTGAATTCAGTTTGTGCTGGGTTCAATGAAACAACCCAATACAACTGTAATGAATTTAGTTATGTGGTTTGCAATCTCTGTTGGCTTTCCCAAGCCACCAGCAGGTATGTCCTGCAGCCCTCTCTCTCGACCTCGCTGGAGGTTGAAGAAGAGCAGTGAGCTCAATCACACACACACACTCACACGGTCAATGGCTCAGCGTTTGCTGCAGACTGAACTCTGAAATGTGGGCAAATGAACTACCTTTTCCTGGTTGCATTGCATAATTATATATACAACTCCATCACCAACTACTTGTACCTAGGTATGGTGGATGGCATGGCTGTGTACATATATATTTCCAAACGGCCCATCGGCCGGCGGCACGGCTCACGGCACGAAGGCCAGTCAGTGCATGGGCCGCCGGCCTGGCCCATCACACGACACGAACACGGCACGACACTGCCAAGTGCGCGGCACGGTGGCCGGCATGGCCCCATTACCCCAACGGCTCTTTTGGCCGTTTGCCGGCCCAGCCCACCCCACCGCGCAGCAGCCCCATATAATGCCGCCGCCCGCCCCACCCCATCCCTAACCCTAAATCACTCCCCCCACCGCGCAGCCGCAACTCTCTGCCTCTCGCTCTCATCCGATCTAATCCGCCGCCGCCGACCGTAGTTCGCCTTGAGCTCGCCGTCCCTGCTCCGGTGACCTCGACACCACGCCGGCCACTCCTTCTCCCTCAGTCTGTCTCCTACCTCCTTTCCGCCCTTCCCTCCTCCTCCTCCTGTGTACCATGTGAGTCGTGCCTTGGGCCGGCACAACACGGCGAAAATTGTTGTGGCCCATGGACGGCATGGCACGGGTAAACGACCCATGTGTCGTGACATGGGCCGAAGGCTTGGCCCGTAGCACGGTCAGGTACGACACATCCGGCACAGTGGCACGGCGCGGCACGGCGAAGTGCCATGCCGGCCGCGTGTCGGCACGACACGGTGGCCAACTATATGTGTACAGCTCACTACTCCTAGTACTATGCTTCCCTCATCCTCTACCAACTATACACGGATGATCTCAGCCACTACGAGGCCCTTCTGCCATGCTGCTACAGCAACCTGATGAATAGCAAGTGCTGACCATAATCTACTATAATGCTAGGAAAATAAAAGAGGATTTGCAGCAGATTATATCTTACAATTGTTCCCCTAATCCTGCTGCCATCATTCAAACCATAACCATGCCGATCATCTTCTTCAGCTCTGAGAACCGAAGCCTCCCGAGCAACTTGGTGAGAATGTCAGCGAGCTGCTGGCCGGTCTCGACAAACTCGATGACAAGCTGCCCTCCATCAACACAATCCCGAAGGAAATGGAACTTCAGGTCAATGTGCTTGCTACGGTCATGGAGAACAGGGTTCTTGGCAAGTGCAATGGCGGGCTTGTTGTCCCCCAACAGAGCCGGGGCCGAGCTTCTTCTCCAGTGAGCTCCCCCAGCCTCCGGCGCATCCAAACCACCTGACACACTGCCGTGGCCGCTGCACCGTACTCTGCCTCGCAGGTTGACAACGCCACAATCTTTTGCTTCAGTGACTGCCGGGCCACCGGCGCTACACCGAGGAAGACGATCACCCCAGTGGTGCTTCGCCGCCCATCCACATCGCCCGCCATGTCTGCATCACTAAATGTTGTGAGCTCCGGCTCACCTTCACCAGACTAGTCGCAATCAGGGAACTCGGGTTCAATTTTTCGTTGGAGTGAATTTACAGGACTAGCACTACGTGAAAACCTCAAATAGGTCATGCAGCATTTGCAACGAGCCCTTAACGCCTGTTACATCCACCCACATCTGTAACGGTTATTGTTTGGCGCTCGTTACCTATAAGCGCGCCAAGACGACCCCCGGGTTAGCCTCCACAACGCCCATTACCAATGTGGACTTCTGGTAATGGGCTTCTTAAACGCCTGTTACATAAATTCTTTGCAACGGATGTTAAAGAGAGCCCGTTATAAATGTTAAACCTATCGGTAATGGGCTTGTAAAGTCCGTTACCGATCAATGTCCTATCAGTAACGGGCTGCTTAAGTCCGTTACTAATCACTGCCGTATTGGTAATGGGCTATAATGTCCGTTACCGCTAATTTCGTACTGGAGACGCATGCTTGTAGGATGCGTCTCCTTTGCTGGCGACCCAATTGGATGTGTATCTTGTCTTAGGACTCGTCTCCTTTGATTGCCACCTAGGGTCACCTTTTTTCTCATATCGGAGGCGCACATTGTTATTGTTCATCTCTGTCTTCTCCTTCCGACACCCCTCGCTCTCTCTCTCTCTCACTGTAGAAGGCCACTCCTGTTCCGACAACAACACTCGCTCTCTCTCCTCAGATGGTCACTCGCTCGATCTGTGTCCTTAGATGTCCCCGCTGGCCTGTCCCGTTCGCCGCCGCCAGCTGCGGGCGCTCTGAGGATCACACTTAATTTCTCTCCTCAGAAAGCCAGCGCTACAGCAGGCCGGCCAGCCGTGTGCACGACGGCGAAAGGGGCCAGCAGACGTCAACCGCGCCGTCCTCCGCACTGTCACCGCGGCCGCGACACTACCTCCGATCCTCCTCCTCGGCTGTGCTCGCCTCGTAGAAAGTCCTCGTCAAGGTGGAAATTAATTGCCCCCTTTTATTGAAATTCTTTAGCTGTCCTAATCCTCTTATATGTTATCGGTTTTTGGGTGATGAATTATGCTCATTTGGTGTATGAAATGCAGATGGCGTCTGCTGCTCGGGCTTGGATGTATGGACAGTCCCAAGAATATTGGGAGAATTTCTTAAGCGGGAGCAATGGTTTTCTAAATTAAGCAGAGGCAGATATGAGAAACCGTGGTGTTCAGGCAATGCTTTGCCCCTGTATATATTGTCACAACCAAAAGAAATTCGCACAACGGGAAATCAGTTTTCATCATTTGGTTACACGCGGTTTCACAAAAAATTACATGTGTTGGAATAAATATGGTGAGGAAGGCACTAATGAACTCGAAGCAGGCTGCCTAAATCAATGTGAAGTGCGACACCATGCTACCGACCATGATGAAGACCTTGATGGCAGTGGACTTTTTGAGGAAAATGAACCATTATTCCCATCAAATGTGTTGATGCCTAAGGATATCACTGATCATAAAGTTAGGGGCTTCGATGATGGTGAGGTGTTGAAACGTGTACACAATGTTGATCAAATGTTGCGGGATGTTGAGTTTCAACGAGTGTACACACCTTCTGAATTAGCAAGGCTGAAGCAGTTTATTGAAGATTCAAAGAAACCCCGCTATCCTGATTGCCGAAAGTACTCTCGCCTTTCTGGTGATCTAAAAGTTCTGCAGCTTAAGGCAGATCATGGTTGGAGCAACAAAAGTTTCAAACATCTATTGGATGTGCTTAGAGACATGCTATGACGAAGGCCCGGATTAGGGCCCCCTTTGACGGCGAGATAATCTCCCCTAAACACAAGACAATCCAACACCACTAACAACGCGAAGGCCAAGATCGACAACGTCAAGGCAAGATTCAGGACAAGGAGGAGTAAGGACCCTGGTCAAGACCCACACTGGCAAGACGTCCAGTCTTGGGCCAATTGGCTGCATCTCTGACTAGTTCCCCACTAGAGGGATCTCCACGACAAGTCTTCGCCTCACACGACAAGTCTCTGCCTCGCACGACCACCCTTCGGCTCCGACTAGTACATGGGCCATGGCGTGCGGTACGAGCACGGGGCGCGAGCACCACCACCGAAGCACATGGGGGAACGGTTCCCCATGCCATGCAAGTACAACAGCTGGCGGCCATGCAAGCAGCTCACCCCAATAAGAGCCTTAATACTGGCCTGACAGGCTACGCGGCCATCCCATCGCCATCATCTCCCACTCTGCCACATGCAAGCTCAGCCCGAGGCACTCAAGCACCCTCTACGATGTGCACGAGCCTAGACTTAGGCTCGGGCATGGCGGGCTAGGCAAGTACTCGGGCAGGCTAAGGCAAGCGCAAACTACTCGTAGAAGAGGCCAAGCGTCCCAAAATGAACAGTCATGCCCGACCACGTGGCAGCTCCCATGACAAAGCATCACGACTCGGCTTCAATGCACCCTCGCAGACAATGACGTACGATGGGACGCACCAACAACCAAACATTGTACCTCTTTTGACTTCCCCCTTGTGCCCCTCCCCTTGTGACAATAAAAGGGAGAGGAGGGCAACGGTTACAAGGGTTAGACCTTCAATAGATTGAACGCCACCACAAGGGACTTGGGCTCCACACCCTCTCCCGACCAGCTTGTAACCCCTACTACAAGCGCTCCTAGCTCAGGAACACGACAGCTCCACACTGGACGTAGGGTATTACTCCTCGGAGGCCCGAACCAGTCTAAATCTCATTGTCTCCTGTGCTAACCATCCGAGCCCGACGCACGATTGATACAAATTTACAGCCGGCGGTAGAGAACCCCGACAGTTGGCGCGCCAGGTAGGGGCACATCATGTGTCTCAACGAACTCCAGTGGATCGGATGCACAGCCACAGGATCACCCTGACTCCTGGGGCCACGCTGCGCTTCAGCTCCCTCGGCTTCATCTACACCGGGCCGACGGAGTCCGTCGCCAGGCGCACCTTCGCCCGGCAGCCTCGTCCCAGTGTCCTCACGGGGGCTACGGGACGCGAGGCTTTCGTCCGAGGCTTTTCAGACAACGTCATCATCGGCACCATGAGGTCCCCGTCAAGCACAAGCTCAGGGAGTGCCGGCTCATGATGAACTACGTGAAAGGCACCCTCAAGCCAAGAACGGCGGACCAGCCACAGAAGGGAGGCCCCTCCCCCGACAATGATGACGGCGCGGGGGCTGTGATCCCTGAAGAAGACGGTGTGGTGCACATGATCTTCGGGGGATCCCCGGCAAGACCCTCAAGGCGGCGCGAGAAGCTCATCCGGCAAGAAGTCTTCAACGCCGACGTCGCGAATCCATCCTATCTAAAGTGGTCGGAGGTTCCGATAACTTTCGGCCGCGAAGACCATCCCGACCACATGCCTCAGCTTGGATCCTATCCACTAATGGTAGCTCCTCTATTCAAGTACAAAAGGGTCCACAAGGTCCTGATGGATGGGGGAAGCAAGGTCAACATGCTCTATGCGTCAACGCTTGACGACATGGGCATCCCGCAGTCCGCACTGAGGCCGTTGACTACGCCATTCCACGGGGTCGTACCCGGGATGGAGGCGCTCCCAATCGGGTAGATCAATCTGCCCGTCGCGTTAGGGGACATGCGGAATTTCTGCACTGAAATCCTCACCTTCGAAGTGGTCAGGTTCTCAGGGACGTACCACGCGATCCTCGGGAGGCTGGCATACGCGAAGTTTATGGCCGTGCCCAATTATACGTACCAGAAACTGAAGATTTCCGGTACGAAGGGGATCATCACCATAGGGCCAACGTATCAGCGTGCATACGAGTGCGATGCTGAATGCTTTCTGTTCAATGAGGCGATCATCCAGTCCGAGAGGCTCCGCGCTGAGCCTCAATCTGAGGACCAAGATGTCCTCGAGTTGTCCAAGCGAGCGGCCTGCTCTTTCGAGCCCGCCAAGGACATCAAGGATGCTGTCATCTCTGGCGACGGTCGTACACTCTGTATCGGAACGGCGCTCGATCCTAAATAGGAAAGCGCGCTCGTCGACTTCCTCAAAGCCTACCTTGATGTGTTTGCATGGAAACCCTTTGACATGAAGGAGATCCCGAGAGAGGTCACTGAGCACAAATTAAACATCAAGACAGGATGAAACAACGCCTTCACCGCTTCAACGACAAGAAGTGCAGGGCGATTGGTGAGGAGGTCATGAAGCTCCTTAGTGCAGGGTTCATCCGAGAAGTCTTCCACCCTGAGTGGCTAGCAAACCCTGTACTTGTAAAGAAGTAGAATAAGAAATAAAGGATGTGTGTTGACTATAGGAGCCTTAACAAGGCATGTCCCAAGGATCCATTTTTTTGCCTCGCATAGATCAGGTAGTCGATTCAACAGCAGGGTGCGAAACCCTCTATTTTCTCGACGCGTACTCCGGGTACCACCAGATAGCGATGTGCATAGCAGACCAACTCGCGACCTCGTTCATCACTCCATTCGGCACATATTGCTACCAGACGATGTTGTTTGGGCTCAAGAATGCGGGCACCACTTTACATCGATGCATACGACGTGTCTTTGGAGAGTTGATAGGACGCATCATAGAAGCGTACGTCGACGACATCATAGTCAAGTCTAAAAAGATTGGGGATTTGGTCCCCGACCTCACTGAGGTATTCATAAAGCTACAACAACACCGGGTAAAGCTAAACCCTGAGAAATGCGTTTTCGTGGTTCCAAGGGGCATGCTCCTCAGCTTTGTCGTGTCGAAACACGGCATTGAAGCTAATCCCGAGAAGATCTCGGCCATCATGGACATGAGGCCGGTCAAGAACCTGAAGGGTGTACAACATGTCACGGGCTGTCTCGCGGCTCAATGTCATTTCATAGCACGACTCGGAGAGCGCAGCCTACCGCTGTACAAGCTGATGAAGAAATCCGAGCACTTCACGTGGACCCCCGAAGCGCAAGAGGCACTCGATTCTCTAATGAATATGCTCAAGAGTCCTCCGATACTGACTGCTCCGACCCCTGAAGACCAATGATCCTGTACATCTTAGCGACAACCCAAGTGGTCAGTGCAGCATTGGTGGTCGAGCGAGAAGAGCCTGGGAGGTCGCAGAAGGTGCAACGATCAGTGTACTTCGTCAGCGAGGTACTCTCCGACTCCAAGACGCGTTACTCCCAAATGCAGAAGCTCGTGTACACGATCTTGATGACTAAGTGCAAGCTCCGGCACTACTTCGACGCACACCCCATCACCGTGGTGTCAGAGGCTGTCCGTGTATCTGCTCGGGGAAGTCATCCAGAACCCCGAGGTCGAAGGGAGGATCGCCAAGTGGGCGCTCGAGCTGATGGGACAGAACATCACGTACGCACCGTGCAGCGCCATCAAGTCACAAGTACTCGCGGACTTCGTGGCAGACTGGACAGAGATTCAAACTCTCCCAGCGTCGATCAGCACGAGACGTGGACCATGTACTTCGACGGCTCGGTCATGAAGGAAGGAGCTGGTGTAGGCCTTGTCTTTATCTCGCCTCTTGGCGTGCGCATGGAGTACATGGTACGATTACACTTTCCGGCATAGAACAACACCGCCTAAAACAAGGCCCTGATCAACGGTCTCTGAATCGCTGTCAAGCTCGGAATCAAGCATCTCGAGATCAGGGGCAACTCGGAGATGGTCATGGATCAAGTCATGAAGGACAAGATCTACGTCGACCCGAAGATGGAGGCGTAATGTCAAGTCGTACGATATCGGGAGGGCAAGTTCCACGGCCTTGAGCTGCATCATGTGCTGCGTGACTACAATAAAGCAGTCGACGTACTCGCAAAGACCGCATCCAGTCGCAGCCCGGTTCCTCACGGGGTCTTCACGAGTGACCAACATGCACCCTTTGTGCAGGCGGAGGGCGAGAAGCCACCTAAGGAGTCAGAACCCGAAGTAAGGGCGATCGATCAGCCGCCCGAGCTGAACCTTGAAGATCCCGACTAGCGTTTTCTGATCCTCGAGCGGTTAGTCGAGGGGATGCTACCCCCCGACTAGACGGAGGCTCGACACATCGCCCGCCGAGCGAAAGCGTTCGTGCTTATAGATGGCGAGCTCTACAAGCGTGGGGCTGTCGGCATACTTATGAGGTGCATCCTCGGGGATCAAGGCCGGGAGCTGTTGCAAGAGATACATGCTGGCACCTGCGGTCACCACGCCGGTCCAAGAACACTTGTCAGGAAGGCTTTCCGACAAGGTTTCTGCTGGCCCACGGCGGTCCCCGACTCAAAGGACATCGTGCGGCACTATGAAGGGTGCCAGTTCTACGCTCGACAAACTCATCTCTCGGCACAGGTACTACAGACCATCCCCATCATGTGGCCTTTCGCTGTCTGGCACCTCAACATGGTGGGGCCGCTCCGACAAGCGCCTGGGGCTTCACCCATCTTCTCGTGGCAGTCGACAAGTTCTCAAAGTGGATCGAGGCTCAACCCATCGTCGACGTCCGCTCCGAGGAGGCGGTGTCATTCTACACCGACATCATCTATCGCTTCGGCATACCCAAAACGATCATCACCGACAACGGCACCCAGTTCACAGGGAAGAAATTCCTTAACTTCTGCGACGACAACAACATCCAAGTGGACTGGTCGGCCGTCGCCCACCCGAAGACGAACGGGCAAGTCGAGAGGGTGAACGGCATGATCCTGCAAGGCTTGAAGCCACGAATCTTCAAGCGGCTCGACAAGTTTTGGGCAAGATGCATAGCCGAGCTACCGTCCATGCTGTGGAGTCTACGCACCACGGCATGCCGAGCCACGGGATTTACGCCTTTCTTCATGGTGCATGGCTCCGAAGTAGTGTTACGTATGGACATTGACTATGGCAGCCCACGAGTGCGGGCTTAAACCTAAGAAGGAAACCAAGTCACGCTCGAGGACGCGATCGATCAACTTGACGAGGCGCGCGAGTGGCGCTGCTGCAAAGTGCCAAGTACTAGTAGGCCCTACGGCGCTACCACGAGCGCAGCGTGCACCCGCGCGAGTTCCACATCAGGGACCTTGTTCTCTGACGAGTTTAAGGCAGCAAAGACAGGCACAGGCTATCACCACCTTGGGAGGGGCCATTCATCATCTACGAGGTGCTCCGACCAGGGACATATAAGATCTGGTACGTGGACAGGAGGGTCGTCTCTAACGCATGGAACATTGAACACTTGCGCCCGTTTTACCCTTGAGTAAATGTTCAAAACTCGTACATTAATAAATATATGTTGCATGCCTGGTTCACATGTCTCTGATTTCGAAAAACTTGTCGTTTGGCTGTGTTCATGTGTTTGCGGCAACGCTTGGGGCTGAGCAGCGAGCATCTTTGCACTAGTGCAAAGATGCTCCCTGCTTGGGGGCTACCCAGGGCACGATGCCCTCCCTCATTTTCATGAAATTTTTCAAAAAATCCCTACAACCTTGTCGAGACCAATCGCACGAGCGAAAGGTTTTTTGACGGAAGCTCCATCTCGCGAAAAGTAAAGACGGTGGCCTACATGGGGTGAGGAGCTACTGTTCGTTCAAAGCTCCTAGTGCTCACGCCTCCGCGGCTACGGCACGAAGACTTGCGAACACTATTCGAGTCCCCAGGTCCTTGTCCGACCTCTTTTCAAGAAGCATTCGAGTGACCGCCTGGACTCCGGTCCGAAAAACGATTTACCTTCCGAGTTACCTCCCGAACCTTCTGAGTTCTCGGGGGTTGCATACGAATGGTCGCGCTTAGTGGATTGAGGAGGCTAAGCCTTTCGACTCCTACACCTCCGTGGCTCTAGAGTAAGGCTCGGTCGCCCCGGATTTCTACGATCGATTGTGCATTGCTGAAGCTGTCCTCGGGCGCTCGGGAGCGTTCGTTAAGTAATGCAATTCGAATAAAGTACTTATCTGCACGGCTTGTAGCCTTGCGACTTGTTTGATTTATTACATAAGGCAAATTATGGTACAATTAACTTGAGGGCCCGGGGGCTTCTGGGTCTTCTGATGCATCCTGTGGCAGCAGCTCCAGGTCCTTCAAGGCAGCATCGGTCATGTCGCGGGCGAAGGGCGCGCAGTCTTCCTCCAGCTCGTCGCACTGCTCGTTGGAGATGCCAAGGGCCCAGACGCCGCTCAGCGCCATGCGGTTAAGCCCTTGGTAGTGCGACTCGAACATGGCGAGGACTCGGTGCACTTCTTGCCGCGCCGTCGACAGCTCAAGATCTCGCACCACACCAGGGAGGCGCCTGACCTCTCCGATCAACGTCTCGGGCATCATCGGTCCAAGCGTCACACCGAGCCCGACCATAGCCATCACCCTTCCGAGCTTGGCTATGTCGCTGATGACTTTCTGGCTGATGGCCTTTGACTTGCACTGGGCATCTGGGGCTTGGTTCAGGGCGGCCACGTCCTACTCCCAAGCCATTTGCGATTGCTCCAGCTTGGTCTTGACCTCTGAAAGACGAACAGAATGACAAGTTACGATGAATCCTCGCGCAAAGGGGAGGCAGAGCCAAGTTTCGACACTTACTCTGAAGCTGCTCCGACAAGCGCCCGATGGCGCCATCCTTCTTGATGATCTTGAGGATGGCAGTGTTCAGCTCCTGCTTCACCTCCACCAGCTTTGTGGTCATCCCGGCGCGGATCACGCGTGCCCCTGCTACCACGACCAGCAAATCAGAACATGGCGAGGAACGAGCAACGAGTGAAATGAAGGAAGAAAGCAACCACGCAACTCACCCTCAAGATCCTGCAACATCTTGGCATTGCTCTCGCGCAGCTACATCACCTCCTCAAAAATCACCTGAAGCTGGTCGGTGACCTGGGAGAACTGGCGCTCAGCCGTCGCCAAGTCCGTCGTGGCCGTGCCCAGGTCACGCTCCAACTCTAACACCCTCGCCTCAAGTGTCGCCTTCTCGCGAGCAGCGGCTTGGGCGGCATCTCGAGCAGCGGTTTCGGTGGTAGCAGCAGCAGTCTTGGCCCTCTCGACGGCCTCTTCAGCAGATGCCGCGGCTGCACAGAGTTTCTCGACCTTGGCCTGGGTGAGAGCCAACCTTGACGCCAGCGAGTCCTGCTCGGTGGCAGCCACTGCAGCGGCAGTCTGGGCAACGGTGGCACGATCCTCCGCAGATTGTCGAGCAGCTTCAAGGGACGTCCATGTCGATGCCTCGCTCGCAACCGCTGCCGCTGCTGCCACTCGAGCCACGATGAGCTGCATCTCACGCTAGGCCCGCTTCACGCGGAGCTCATGTGCTGTGCGGGCTCACCTCCGACCTGAAGTCGCAAGAGTCTGCTCCGAGCAGTACATGAATGAGCCACGCCTCGCGGAAGAACTGGGAAATCAAAAAGAAGCAACCAACTCAAGCAGGAAGACTCACCGAAGTCGAGGGGAGAATCAACTCGTTAAATGCGGGGCGCGCCCATTCCAACCCACGCTCGAGGGTGTTGCGCGGCGCCACCTCCTCGTCATCTTCGGCGTCATCGCCGGACTCAAAGGCGGCCGCCCATGAGGTGCAGGCGAGCTCGTGGGTCCGGGCTTCACCGCTTGCTGCGCCCTGCTACAGAGTCGCACCCTTATCCTCCTCGGCCTCTTGGATCTCTGGGGAGGTGGCCCTTGTTGTGTCCTCGAGGGTGACGTGCTCTTGACGGACGTGCTCTTCTGTGGTGGCGGCGACCGGACGGGGCGACAAAGGCCCCGCCTCTCAGACAACACTCTCCGTTGTGTCAGCCACTTTAACAGCTGCCGCGGTTGCGACTGCCTCGGTGGGCTGGGGTAGGGACGCACCCTGGTCCTCTCGGGTCGGTGATGGCACGGACGCCACCGTAGCCGACTGTGCACCGGTCGCGGACTCCTCAAGAATTCCCTCCTCCGCCTCCGATACCGCTTGGAGGGTGGCCGTCTCCACGGTCATCCGTCCCGCTTCAACAGCGACAGTCTCTGGCGGGGGCGGCGTGCCCGACTGCTCCACCGTAGTGGCCACAGACAGCCCCTCCTCAACCTACACCGGGAGCGATTCGGCGCACGAGGGCTGGGGACGAGGCTCGGAAGGCACGACCCGCATGCTCTTAGCCAAGCGCTTCAGGGGCGTAAGGCTAAGCATGCCAGTGTCGGCATACCTATGAGAAAACGGAATCAAGGTTAGCGAACAACACAAGTCAGAAAGTCCACAATGGAGGCTCCGAGGACCAGAGCTCACATTTTGGAGCTCACCCGGGACTTCTTCGCCGGGCAGCCCGATGAGCCCTGCTCGGGGGCTGCACGCTTGGAGCCCGCCAACTCGGGGGCTGCTCCACTCTGATTAGCCGCCTCAACAGCGGCAACACGCTCCCCTAACCGCTCGGGGGCTAATCCTTCGGTCTCTGCGACGACCGGGGTTGGACCTTGGCCCCCGCCGGCGACGAAGGACACGTGAACGTCCGGGGCTCCACCGCCCCGGATAAGTAACGACTGTAGGAGCCGCGGGGTGGTGCCGGAATCCACCGCCTGCGGTGCGCTCCGCGTCGACGCCGAGTCCGTCGACTTCGCCCGCGACTGATGCCTCTACAAGGAGTCGGAGTCGGGGTGGTCAGAGCCATCATAGAGCTGGCGGACGGGATTCGGCCGCTCCTCCTACTGCCTCGGGGGGTCGGCCTGGTGGGTTTGTGGCTCTTCGCGACTCAGAGGCGCATGTCTTGCTAGGCGCCATTCAAGGGCGGACCGTCCTCTGGTCTTCATGGGTCGGGAGAGCTGCATGTCGCGAGGTCGAGCCCACATTCTTGTCGCGCGCGGCCGTCTGCGGCCGCCACGATGATGACACTTCTGGGGCATGGGGAGGCAACGACGAGGACGACCCCGACACCTCGCTCCAGTCCACCGCCGCGCTTGGCACGTCGCCGCTCCACGACGGCTCCGAAGACGGGTCTTCTTCAAAGGAGACGCCACACTCGTCCGCCTTCCGCCTATTGATGCAGTTGTCATTTCGGTCGCGCTTGGCAATTTGGTGTTCTTTGTGCTGTGCCTTACGCGCAGCGTGCCGCCTCTCCACGGCCGCTTGGTTCCGGTTAAAGATTGCTTCCTCCGAGAGAGGTGCCTTGGCTGGGACAAGGTGGGTGCACTTCAACTGCAACGACAAGAAGGCATAAAGGTCAGCCGGAGAAGAAGAACTCCGAGAAGATCAACATCACAACAAAACATACGAGAAGTATCGACAAGATAACAACTCACAAATTTTTCTGTCCCCTCGTTGGGGAGCATCGGGAGTAGTCGCGACGGCGGCCACGAGTAGGTCGACCTCCCGATTGCCTGCGCCACGCGGCGCTGTACCTCGAGCAGTGAAGGAGGGACGGTGGGGTCATGGTCCCCCTCCAGGGGGCCCGGTCGGCTGTCATCTCACAGAGTTGAAGCGGCCGCCTCCGGAGCAGCACGACTCCTCGGGCGTGGTACTGCCCAACCACCTTTGCTAGGGTGATCTCGGCTCCTCGGAGACGTTGAAGCACCACCCAGTGATCCCAGAGCATCTTCTCCTGCTCTGTCTTTGCCGGGCCGTCCGACCAACTACTTCGCGACTCCGCGATTGAGTTCCCAGTGTACGCCGGGAGTGCGAACTCGGGGTCGTTCCGTAGATAGAACCACCCCTTGTCCCGCTGCTGTTCGAGCTGGTCAGGGTCACTGGGATACAGTCGTCGCCCTGGCCCTCCTTCATCCGGGGGTTGGCACAACTGATCGTCGCCGCCCGGGAACCATCCTTCAAGCACGCGAACTTGAAGAAGTACCAGAAAAGGTGAAATTGGGCACTAATTCCCAGGTACCCCTCACATGTCGCCATCTGCTGGACGTTGTTTGTGTTGAGGTGCTGCAGTTGGAGCCCGTACTCGAAAGGGACACCACGGATGAACTGACCGGCGGGGACGGAGAAGCCGCGCTCGTGGAAGGCCACGAACGACACCACGAATCGCTTCGGGGGGCACGGCACGGACTCATCGCCGGGAACCTTCCACTACACGGCGGTGGTGAGCAGCGGAAGCTGGCTCGCCTCGACGAGACGGAGGAGATGCTCGCGAGATACATTGAAGCGAGCCCAGTTCGACATCGCGGCGGCGGAGTCTCGGGCTGGCTGGAAACGCAAGAAGCGGCGGCGCTGCGGAAGCAAGAGGGCACGGAGAGCGGGATGTAAGCGAGAGGAAGAAGACAATAGGGAGCAAAGTCCTAAACCCGTGCCCAACACATGGTTTTAAAGGGGCAAGTACGGCCCCTCTCCTTCAATGTTGGGCCCACCGTGTCAGCAGAACTTTCGCCCACACGCGCGCACGCCCCGGTGAAACAACCGCCCACTCGAGCGACACCTCGATCCCCATGGAGTACAGGCTTGCAACGTCTGCGCTTGGTCATGGTGGAACGATCACGTCCATCACGTCGGCCGAGATGCCCGCGCCCGCATTTACCACAACGACCACGACAACCCCGAAGAAGCATCTGTTAACACCAAAATTTGGTAAGGAGTATGACATGTGGGTCCAATTCGAAAAAGAGTCCGTCTGGTGGAAGGAAAGATATTTTCAGAGATTTTCGGCAGAAGGATCCGCGGTCGGCTATTTGCTCCAGTTCGGCAAAGGAACAGTAGAGCTGATTTTGCGGGATTGGACGGTGACGTGGCTCGATCGGAGGGAGCGAATGGATGGATAGGCGATCGAGTTTAGTTAGGCAATGAATCCATTCGCGGTTGTAATCGGCGGGGTATAAATACGATCCCCGGATGTATGTAACGGACACGTTCATTCTTCAATATACACCGGCCTTACGCCAAACCCTAGAGTCCCTTGTCGTGTCGTCGAGTTCTTCGAGAGGACCAATCGATCCGTCGACCTCCGTGAGTACCGGCAACCTTGTATCATGTCTAGTATCATGCGGTGGATTTAGATCTGATGCAAGTAGTCTTGTTACCATGCTTCGTGTCATGCGGTAGATTCAAGCTTGGTTCAAGAGGGTTTCTTGTTAGATCATGAGCCATGCGGTAGGCTAAGATCTAGCTCGAAGCTAGTTATCGGCTCTATTGGATTTTGGCAAGATCCAGTAGATTCATTAAGTTACCCTGTGTTATCATGAGTTTTACTTTATGTTTTAATTCATGTAATACACTCTTGCCCAATCTAGATGGGTTTGGATCGTCTCTTTCCCTCTTAAGATCCGTGCAAGGGCAGGTTTCGTGTCTTTGACGCGTGGATCTTGTGCTCTCTGATAGCCGAAACCGAATCGATCTAGGTTGTCACGTGTTGTGGGTTCAAGCTTGCTTTGTGCGTATAAATCTTGAAAGAACCGGGTATCATGCGGTAGATGCAGGTTTTTGGGTTGCTTTGGAGCTAGTCATCCGGTGGATTAGGTTTCCAATTCAGTCTGATAGATTTATTCACGTGGTAATGTTTGTTCCTTCTTCATGGACCCTGGATCGGTCGTTCGGCCGTATTCGGTTATATTTTCACGAGTAGATCACGTGCCTCGTTCGTGCCTTAAGTGATGTATGCTTTTAGCTTTCCGTATTTAGATTGTATCATGCGGTGGATAGATCTATTTGCGGGAAGTGGTACGTTTTTTCATGCAAGTTGTATCATGCGGTGGATAGATTTGTTTGTGATCGTACCCGACGGATCTTAAAGTACCTAGACATGCGGTAGACTAGTGCTTTGATCTATGCGCACTCATTTAATACATGATCATGTCCGTGCTTTACTTCATTTAATGTTAATCTTCATGAGGATCGGTCATGGCTTTGCACATGCATTCATGTTTATTCAAAGATCGATCGTTGTCATGCTTATGTCACCTATTCGGCAATGTTCTTTTTTCCTTCATGGTTACCCGAATGGTTGTGGTTCTTTGACAGGTAGCTTCGCATAGCTACATGTCGTCTTGCTTGGCTTCTTAGCCGTAAATATGGAACTGCCTGGTACCACCCGGTATGTTCCAAGCTTTGGTATTTAACTGTTTTATCTTTTGTTAATTTTCAGGAAAAATTGACTGGCACGTCACTTTCTCTCTGCGCGTGCGAAGCTAGATTTTCGGATTGCTGTGTGTTTGGCGCTGAGTGCACATTTTGCGTCAACACACTTTTTGGCATGCCCAGTGGGACATACAGCCGAATTGGTTCAAGATGCCTGAAGTCTCAGACCTCCTGGATGTCAACATCGAAGAGCTTTCTCCAGAGCAACATCAGCAGCTCCTAGACGCCGTGAATCAATTTCGGCAAAAAAGTGTCTCATGTCATTTAAGAAGAATCGAAGTGGTGTACCATATCGAAGAGTGGCACCGCCCAGAGTGCTTGTTGCCGGGAGAGACCGACGCCACAACCCAACAAGAAAAAGAGGAATGCGCGCGGATCTTCCAGGAATCGGTAGACAACATGCTCACCAAGCACAACCAAGCTTTCCTCGGGTCGCTCCAGCAGATGATGGTGGCCCTCTTTGGCCCGGGCGCGGGGCAGGCGTTTGGAAAGACGTACGCCGGAAAGAGCACCGTGGAGCTGGGTGAATCAAGCTCTCAGCCGCCGCTACGAAGCCAGATGCAGCAGCCTCCTCCTCAAAGCTCCGGGAGCGAGACATTCCAACCTCCTCCGCAGGGCGCGCGGGGCAGCCAGTTCAGCCTCCGCCGCAAGCTTCAGGAAGTCAACCAATCCTGCCGCCACCACAGAGCAGCACGGGTCAGCCTGTGCAACAGCCGAATCCGTACCAGCCTACGTACGGAGACCTAGCGTTCGGCTCACCTGGGGCCCCACTTGACCCCAGTCGAAGAATAGCTCCGTCAACCAACTGGCTCCAGAAGAATTTGTACGGTGGTGGCTATCATGAAGTGGGAAATTACGGGGCGTTCGACGCCTTCCCGCACCCAGGGTACGCGCCGGCTGCAGGCACTCAGGAGGAAGATGCCCTAGCACGCAAGATGGCCGAATTGATGCAGAATCAGTTCGGCCTCAAGCCAAGGATGCAGGGCCCCACCTACGGCCGCCGTTCCCGCAGTGGTACTATAACGTGCTCCCGCCACCAAGGGTAAAACCGCCGACGGAATTCACAAAGTTCTCTCGGGCGGGACGAGACAAGCACGGTCGAGCATATCGCTCGTTATCTCATGCGGCTTGGGGAATGTTCGGCCGAAGAGACGTTCAGGGTTCGCTACTTCCCCGCCTCGCTGACGGGTCCAGCTTTTCAGTGGTTCTCGTCCTTGCCGCCTGAGTCAGTGGCCAGGTGGAAAGATTTGGAGCGTAAATTCCACGCTCATTACTTCAGCGGCAGTTCTGAGAAGAAGTTGATTGATCTCGCCACCCTGAAGCAAAGGCACAGTGAAACACCGCTGGAGTTTCTTAGAAGATTCAGAGAAGTCAAGGGCATGTGCTTCTCATTGAACTTGCCAGACGATCAGCTGGCTGATATGGCCGTCGCCGGGATGTTACCCGGCCGTGCGCGAAAAGCTATTTGGGATGGAGTTTGAAAACTTGGGCCAACTGTCGCAGAAGTTATCCTTGATGAGCAATCAGGCATATGGCCTCAAGAAGGACCCCAAGTTTGGCAAG
This sequence comes from Cenchrus americanus, assembly GCA_947561735.1. Taxonomy (NCBI): domain Eukaryota; kingdom Viridiplantae; phylum Streptophyta; class Magnoliopsida; order Poales; family Poaceae; genus Cenchrus; species Cenchrus americanus. The sequence goes on from OX387242.1 coordinate 201,268,070, forward strand.
CAGCACGACATCGCTGACATCTACAACCAATTCTTGGACAAAGCTGATTTGTGCGAGGATTCTGACGACGAATTGGAGGTAGGCGCAGCAGAAATCTTGTGGGGTAAAGAGCCCTTGACAATGAATCAGCGGTGGGTCAGGCAGACCAAAGGAACCTACGACTTCGACATCACAAAGGCTGATAAGTTGTTTGAGCTCTTGGTAAAGGAAGGCCGAATCAAGTTGCCTGAAGGGCACTCTATGCTTCGGCCTGATGGAGTCAAAGCGAAACGTTATCGCGGCTTCCATGACGGAGACTCGCACTCCATCAACGATTGCGGGGTCTTCGGGATGAGGATCCGAAGGCTATCCGGGAAGGGCACCTCAAGTTCGATAACAAGATGAAGGCGGGATGGCCACCCCTTCCCGCGAGAACATGCTCGGCTTTTCTATCAACGTGATAACGGCCGAAGAGAAGGGGAAAGTCAAGGTCCCGACCTCGGCCAGTCCGGGCAAGATGGATCGGTTGACCGGAACGCCGGGTGACCCTAGAGCAAGTGCGGGCGACGCCCCCGCGTTCTCAAGAGCCACATCGAGATTGGGGAATCGTCCAGGCCTAAACCCAAGGTGACGTCACGCATTCTCCTCGACAAATGGCAGCGCCAGATGGAAAAGGAGCGCTACCAAAAGCGTCGTCACGAGGAGGAGCAGCGCATGGCTGAAGAGGAAGCGCGCAAATGGAATCAGGAACAGCACGCGCGCGAGCAGGAGCGCGCCCACTGGGGATGCGCCTTCTTCAGGCACTGCTGGAATGAGGGCCTAAAGCTGCCCACATTAAGGAACTGTCCTGAGTGCAGCGACAGATATCTTTGAGTACGGGCGAGAAAGCGCAATCGCCGATCCGTCCATGAAAGACTTGGAAGGATTCACCCAAATGGGGATCGGCGGCAAAAAATTGAGGTTATAGATCACCCCAGGAAGCGCCAAGCTGATCTCAGGTGGGCTGACCAGGAGGAGGACGAAGATGTCTACGTCTGGCAGAAGGGGCAGTGGTGCCCACCCGGTCTACGCAAGAGCCAGAAGAGGCGGGTCCAACGCTTGAGGAACCGCGAGATGAAACAAGCCGGGATCCAGACGAGGCAGAAGTGGCGCCCCAAGGACCAGCCGGAAGGATCGAAACGCTCGGCCCCTGCATGCATGGTATACTTCCTACCAAACGAGTTCATGGCTCCCGCTAACCAGGTGATGCAGGAGGAAGCTTCCTTTGACGACGAGCAGCCCGAGGAGATGATGGCGCAGTCGGTGCTTGCCAAGCGAGGCCGTCTTCGACAAGCCGGCCAAGAATCGCCATATGAGGCCGCTGTACTTGAGGGGGTACGTCAATGGCAAGCCATTGACCAAGATGTTCGTCGACGGTGGCGCGGCGATCAACGTAATGCCGTACACCACCTTCGGGAAGCTTGGCATGACCCCGAGCGATCCGACACCAACAAGCATCATCACCGAACGACTTCGCCGGGAACCCCTCGGACACCAAAGGATGCGCTCACGTGGACTTGATGATCGGGTCCAAGACGTTGCTCACTACCTTCTTCGTCATCGAAGGGAAGGGAGCCTACGGCTCTTTGCTTGGGCGGGGCCCGGATCCACGCCAAGCTGCGCGTCCCATCCACTATGCATCAACGAGCCGATCCGGTGGGTGGACGATGAAATCGAGGTTGTCCGGGCGGATGACTCCGTGAGCGTGGCTAACATGGAACCGGCCTTACGGGAGTACCAAGGCATCGATTGCTTCTCGGGGAAGGAGCGGGGGAGAAGGTCTGTTGAACTCGTCGGCGAGTGACCAACGGCCGATTCAAGCGGTCGGCTCTTACGATAATTTTTAATGGAGAACCCCGTGGATGGCACTGATGGCAAGTTAGGACGAGGATTTATGTCGGCCGATAAGCTGGAGGAAGTTGACATTGGAAACGGTGATAAACCGAGGCCGACGTTCATCAGTGCAAACTTGCAGCCGGACTTCAGGGGGAACTTAATTGAGCTTCTCAAAGAATATAAAGATTGCTTCGCACGGGATTACTCGGAGATGCTCGGATTGGATCGATCCATCGTCGAGCACCGGTTGCCAATCAAGCCTGGTTTCAAACCATACAAGCAACCGCCCCGAAAATCTACAAGGATGAGGTATTGGCCGATGTGAAGAAGGAAATCGAAAGATTACTTGACGCAAACTTCGTTCGGCCTCTGCAGATATGCGGAGTGGATTTCTAACATCGTCCCTGTGTATAAGAAAAATGGAAAAATGAGAGTTTGCATAGACTTCAGGGACCTAAACAGAGCTACTCCCATGGATGGATACCCGATGCCTATTGCCGATTTGCCGATTGACGCCGCCGTGGGCACAAGGTGATTAGCTTCATGGATGGCAACGCGGGATACAATCAGATCTTTATGGCAATAGAAGACATCTCGAAGACGGCCTTTAGATGTCCTGGTCATATAGGCCTATTTGAATGGATCGTCATGACATTTGGGTTGAAAAATGCCGGTGCAACCTATCAGCGGGCCATGAATTACATTTTTCATGAGTTGATCGGCAAGACCGTGGAAATCTACATTGACGACGTGGTGATCAAGTCCTTAAGTCATGACACCCATCTGGAAGATGTGAAGAAGACCCTGGAATGCACCCGGAAGCATGGCCTGAAGATGAATCCAAACAAGTGTGCATTTGGGGTGTCGGTACCGGAGAGTTCTTGGGGTTTTTGGTCCACGAAGGAGGGATCGAAGTTGGCAAAAAGAGCATGAAAGCCATTGATGAAGTCGTTCCTCCAACCAACCTCAAGGAGTTGCAATCAACTGCTCGGCAAGATCAACTTTGTGAGAAGGTTCATCTCAAATTTATCACGAGAAGGTGTTGCCATTCTCTCCCGTTCTTTGAAGCTAAAGAGGGATCGAAAATTCACATGGGGCGACGAACAACAAAAGGCTTTCGAGGAAATCAAGCAATACATGAAGGAGCCGCCGGTCTTTGGTTCCTCCTCGGCGAATAAGCCTTTCAAGTTGTACGTGGCGGCCGATACCCAAACTATTGGATCGGCCCTTATTCAAGAATTCGAAGGCAAGGAGCGGGTAGTAGCTTATCTTAGCCGAAAACTACTTGATCCCGAAACCGAGGTATTCGGCTATAGAAAGGTTGTGTCTTTGCGTATACTACTCGTGTACAAAGTTTCGGCACTACTTGTTGAATGCCGAATGCACTGTATACTCGAAGTTTGATGTGATAAAACATATGTTATCTATGCCAATTTTGAACGGTCGGGTTGGCAGATGGATTTTAGCTCTATCAGAATTCGAGTTGAAGTTCGAATCGGCAAAAGCCATCAAAGGTTAGGTCATTGCCGATTTTATAACTGAACACCGTGACCCTTCGATTGATCTGCTTGAAATTACCCCATGGGCTTTATTCTTTGACGGGTCATCATGTGGCAAAGGTGGGGGAGTAGGGATCCTGCTAATTTCTCCCAGAGGTGAGATGTTCGAATTCGCCATTCCTATACAACCCACCGTCACAAATAACCAGCCGAGTACGAGGCACGCTTCGAGGGCTTCAATATTTGAGAGAAGCGGGGCCGTTTCGGTGGAAATTTATGGAGATTCGAGTTGGTCATCAAGCAATTGAACGGCCGGTACGAGTGCGGGAGCGAGGCGCCGAGGAGTTACTACGAGGAATGCAGAGAAATCTTGAAGGGCTTTCCACTGGTAACCTTACAGCACATTCCTAGAGAGCATAACGAGGAAGCAAACAGGCTGGCTCAGAGCGCCTCTGGTTATAAAGAGAGTCAAGAAGCATTTGCTGCAGAGGTGAGCGCACTAGGGACGGATCTTACAGAAGATGATTGGAGGAAAGAGATCGTTGACTATTTGAGAGATCCATCCCGAAAAGTCTCTAGGAAGCTCAGGTACTAGGAAATCAAGTTCGTTCTTCTGGATGATAATTTATTCTATAAATCATTAGATGGAGTATTGCTACGATGCCTGGGTCCAGAAGAAGCCAAGAACATGATGAGCGAGGTGCACGACGGGATATGTGGAGCGCACCAATCGGCCTATCGCATGAAATGGGTTATTAGGCGAAATTTGGATGCTTTTGGCCGACGATATTAGAGGACTGCTTTGAGTATTACAAGGGGTGTCAAGATTGCCGGAGGTTCGGGGAATATTCAAAGAGTCCCCGCATCGAGCATTGAATTCCATCATCAAGCCATGGCCATTCGGGGGCCGGGGTATGGACTTGATTGGCCAAATTAATCCACCATCTAGCAAGGGGCATAAGTTCGTGCTTTTGGCTACAGATTACTTCACCAAATGGGTCGAGGCAATCCCACTCAAGAAGGTGACGTCAAAAAACATGATCGAATTCGTCAAGGAACACATCATCTATCGATTTGGGATTCCTCAGACGATTACCACTGACCAAGGGGCACAATTCGTGTCATTGGAATTCAGAGATTTTGCCGAAAGCATGGGAATCAAACTGTTTAATTCTTCTCCATACTATGCCCAAGCTAATGGTCAAGCGAGAGGCTTCTAACAAGATCATGATCAAGCTTATACAGAAGAAGATCGACCAGAAGCCGAGGAGATGGCATTCGGTACTCAGTGAAGCGCTGTGGGCTTACCGAATGGCCCCCCATGGAGCCACAAAGACTTCTCCTTACGAGTTGGTTTACGGGCATCACGCGATCCTGCCCTGGGAAATGCAATCAGAGTCAAGGAGAGTAGTGCTGCAAAACGATTTGAGCTCCGAGGATTACAGTGGCCTAATGATGGATGAGTTAGAAGATTTGCATATGATCCGTCTCAGGGCCCTGGAGAACATCGAGAAAAACAAGCTGCGGGTCGCCAAATACTATAACAAGAAAGTGAAGGTGAAGCAATTCGCAGAAGGCGATCTAGTTTGGAAAGCGCTACTGCGATTGGAACTAAATACGGTGAATTCGGCAAATGGTCCCCTAGCCGGGAGGGGCCTTTTCGTGTGGTCGGATGCGTCCCCGGGTAATGCATACATATTGAAAACTTTCTTTGGGAGAAGAGTTTTCCGCCGCAATAAATGGAAGATATCTGAAGAAGTATTATCCTAGCATTGAAATCGATCGATGATTATACACATCTGACACAGAAACAGCCGGCGCTCAAGGATGAGGCCGCCTCTAGAACAAAAATCCATGAACAAGAGAAAATGGCCAGTGCCTGATGCATTGCCCTTAGCTCAATACTACACTACAACTGGGTTCTTGCAGGATTACACATAGCAGCCCTGAAGGTCAAGTCCCCTAAGGGAGGGAAGCAGAAGGCGTGGAGAAAGAAGCGAAAGTATGATTCAATCTTTTCTTTACTTCTTCGGCTGTCTGCTCCCTCTTCGGTTGTTCCGGGACCACCGTGACGGCGACTTGGAACGCACGAGGATGACCACGATTGGCGGCCTCTACCAAGCTATCCCGAGCCGCCTTCGGAGTTGCGCGTACTGTCGAGAGACATACGGAGCAAAAGAATCAAGGTTAGGGGCAAGAAATCCGGATGCAAACATGAAGGGGGACGAAGCGTTTACCCCCTACTAGCGCTTCCGGCGCCATACGACGCTCGCGTTCGGCTTGGCGGCGGACGGACATGTCCCCGAGGTCACGTTCCGGGTGCGGGCACGGCGGCGCGGTGATGAATGACCCTTTGCTCGGGCGTGGCATCCTCCGCCTCGGAGAAGAATCGGAGGAGATGTACTCGGGAACATCTTCGGTTCCGATGACCTCTTCGGGAAGCAAATCAAGGCTGAAAGAGGCGAGAGGAAAACATGAAGCGCAAGATCAAGCGGGAGGACAAGGAGCGGATCAAGAAAGAACTCACTTCCGAATCGTACGCTTCCTTGACGAGCCGCTCCCCCGAGGTCGTTTACCCTTGTCCATGGCGTTGGGGTTTTTTCTTCTCGGCGACAAAGGAAGAGACGAGAAGCGATGGAGGAGTGTGCGAGTGGATTTGCGAGCACCCCACGGGCCATTTTATTGACCAAGGAGGCGCATTGGGAGTGATGATCCGGCGGTACACCTTTGTTGGAATACCAAGCGGCCGGGGTTTCCACCGAGTGCGAAGGGTTTTCTTTTGAACGAGTGTTTACGGATTGCCGAATTGGGATCCTTTGTGGATCTTGCGCCGAGGGGCGATCGTTTGCGAGCGTTCGGCTAAAGACGGTTCCCGGATGCATTCAAAGAGGACGAATTCACGGATGCAAATGCGAAGGGAAATATCACGGAACAAATGCGAGAATCCAAAAGTTCATCATATATTGCCGACATTTACACATCCCTAGTACAATCTAGTCAAAGAGTCCGTTCAACACGGAGACCGGGGATGGGTAATTTCGGCAATGGCGTCGCCGTGGCCGTCGAGGCGCTCCCAGATGAGCTCGATCTCGTCGATATCCTCCGGCGCACCGCCCGGAAGCCACGCGGCCCGGTGGAATAGTCGACGTCCGTATGCGTCGCCATCGCAGCCAGGCCCAAGGTGGTGCCCAAACGAACGCCATGGACGGCCACCTCGTCGATGCGGCGCTCCACCGCGGCCAGGCGCTCCGCCGGTGTGTCGCCGTGAGCGTTCACCTTCTCCGCCAGTTGCTCTACCAGCGCCTTTAGCTGGTTGAGCTCAGCATCACGGGCTGCAAAAGACAAACAAGAAAGGATTAGCATCAAAGGCTGGGCTGAATCAAGAATCAGAGCCATACCATCGATGGCCTCCGGCGATTCCGTTTCCGCCGGTCCTCCCATTCTAGTTCGGCCACGCCCGCTTTTTTGGAGACGTCCTCCAGCTCAAGACGGGACGCCTCTAGCTCCTCCTTGAAGCGAATAGCATCTGCTTCCCCGTACGGTACCGGGGAGTGGCCATCGGACTCGAAGAGTCGTCAGGGAGGGGCTGATTGGCCGGCGCGCGAGGCGGATTCCACTGAATCAACCTGAAAAAGGGAGATGATTGTCAAGGCAAAGGAAGATCAAAAGGAAGATCGACGAGGAGAAATTGATGATCATCACCGCCTGCGCGCATTAGCGCTGCTTCCCTCAGCCTCGTCGGAGGCGCGGCGGCGGTTGAGGCGGCGCACCATTGCGGTTTGGGGATGTGCACTGTTTACAAGAAGACCAAAGATTGGCAAAGATTCGAGAGCTAGAAGGCCTGGTGGAGAGCTAGAGGTACCTATGTTAACATTTATAGGCCTGGCATGATGAATCGTGGCTTCGAGTCGTGACTGTGGATCGTGGCGCACGTCCCAATAAAATCGGAAGGTGGAAAGATTTCCTTGACCAACCCGCCGGTGGGTCGTTTGGAGTTCTAAGCTGAAACGCGTGCGGATCGATTGTTTCGGCTAAAGGAAATCAAGGTGTTTTTCGGGAGTTGGCATTTCACTACCGAATGGGTCGTTCAACATTACATCTCAAAGTACGCAAAGGAAAGGGAACAAATCGCAAAGGAAATATTACAAGAACGACCGGTCCGGTATACATCAATAAGGACATTCAAGCACTGAGGAGTTTTGCGAGTGCGTGACGAACATTGGATATTATCAAGTTGGAATTATCCAGGATCTCCTGATGGTCCTTTTGGGCACCAGCTAAGCCAGTGAGCTCTGCATCGCATTGCTTTACTCGGTGACGACTCGATTCTACCTCTGCTTCGGTTTTTGCTATCAATCCAGGAAGATCGGCTATTTTCTTCTGGTCAATCTCCATCTCCGCTGTCAGGCTTCTCAATTCTGCCTCTAGAGCAGCCTTTATGGCGACTTTCAAATCGTAAGAAGCTTGCAGGTCAGCCAAGGCATCTTTATAGCTTTCTGCTTGGGATTGTACCCCGTTCATGGCATGTTCAGCATCAGTTTTCTCCTTTTCAATGGCCGGACGGGAGCGCAATTTCCTCCAAGTGCGCCTCAAAGGAACATAGAAGGGCTCTAAATCGTAGACGGACGATAGAAAAGCTCTGATGTCGTCGGGAAGTTTGCGACTAATGGGCTCAAACATCTCTTCAAAATGGCGAAGATCATTGAGCTGATCCTGAACGTCTTTTTCTAGCCGGTGCAATTTCTTTGAGGTTGGGCAACACTTCATCCGGCGACGGTCGGGTTTATTTCTCTCATCACCTCGGCGGTTGATGGGTCCTCCGACGGCAAGCTCGATGATGACGGGTCGTGACCCCGGAAACAACATTGCCGAGGTGAGAATGCTAGCATCAAGGTATCGAAATCAAGAGCGGAATTGGGCACCTCATGAGTGGTTTCTTGAGCGGGGGCAATCGCGGACGGAAGAGGCGTCCCGAGTAGAGCCGAAACCTCCAAGTCGGGGAGATGCCGATGCGGCAATCGGCGACTCGTGAGTTTCGGGGCCGGTGAAGAATTGGATCCTCCTCTCGTTGGGTTGGTCATTGCCGCCCGACCGATAGGCGATGGCATCCCGGGGGAATTTTGTGGCTCGGTTGAGTTGGGAGATTCATCTCTCGGAGAACGTCTTCGCTTCGGCAGAGGGTGACGAAGATGAGATCTCAACCGGGATAGGCAATTCAACCCCGGAAGGGCTCGCTTTGTTGAACCACCGGGACATCTACAAGTGGTTCTCCCACGGTTTCTTCGCAAATGTCCAATTGAAGGGATAAGTGCCGGTGCTTATCCTTGAGAAAGAACGACAAAAGTCATACCAATGGATGGAGCATCGGCGAGTGGCCGGTTCCCAAGAATGTTGGGCTCGGTCCGAAAATGCACAATGAATATGATCCATCAAGAACAGAGTGACTTGGTAATCAAGAAGGTAAAGGGTTTTACCTCAACAAGCACCTTTTTGACAGTTCTTCTCCTTTTGGCACTTGGAGGGGCAATCGGTGCGGACCTTGCCTCCCGTCCAGCCGAGGCTAGAAAGGTCGGGATCCGTAGTAGCATACCCGGCCATTAATTGATGCGGGGTTGTAGATTTAAACCCCGATCTTTGAAATCGGGCCTTCGGCATTATAAGTGATTACCCTGGCTCGAGGGGCGGGTACGTGTTCGTGGACAAAAGATGAAGGTCAAAACCATGAATGGAGAAGGAGTGTTTGATCCAAGGGTTCATTGTGTTACCTCTCGAAGTCGGCGGGAAATCGAGCACCACTCCCGCACGAACACATGAACGGGTTCACTAAAGATGTGGTCATGGAATTCTTGCCACCATGAATTGAAGGTGGGGTGAGCTATGGTTGCGGGCACAAAAGGACATGTGTAGACAGGCGGGACCGCACACATAGTTGAAAACTCGCCGCATCGCATCGCTTCTTTGATTTCCTCCCCGGGCTTGAGGAATTCATGCGAAAACAATCTTGGGGGCACCTCGACCGCATCCAAGCTGCCCGGCCATTACATTAGGCCGGTAGTACTCATAAGTATCGGCATTCGCACTCCCTCCATTGAACTCGGCCGGTAATATGCATGGGCGGATTATGATATTAAAGATTTCCAAGAATCTCCCATCTTGATGGCCGGGCTCAAAGGAGAACTCGACGGGGAAGGTCGAGTGTCATAGCCTAGATAAGGGAGCCAAAGAGGATTGGGGAAGCCTTTGAAGAACAACTCGAAGAGCCGGGTGATGTCCCGCCGAACGATAACGGTTGAAGTCGCTTCTCCATAGCTTTGGCATCCTCTCGGTGACTTGAAGCTCTCCTTCGGGGGGATTGGACCAGGGGGAAGAACCCGGAGTTCAAGTCGACACCTACAATCCGATGCATGTGAAGGCTGCAGCCAAATTTGAACAAACCACCAAGGGCCATTGACGCACGTTATCCTCTCGGCCGGTGTACATTTGGATAACGGTCGATGAAGCATATGGTATACACCGCCCAAGAGGAATTTTCCCGAGGAAGGCGATTGCCACCGCCGGATGGATCGCCATCGCGATATGGTTCAAAGTGGGTTCGTTGGCCTTGCCACGGAAGACAAATCTGCATAACCACATGTTCAAAAAGGCTCGTATTCAACTTCGCCAAGGGGATTATCTCTCATGTGCTTCAAAATATAATTCTTGTAGCCATTCCCCGGCTTTACCCCTGTTTGGCGTGAGGAATTCTTGAAGTTCCAAGGCTGGACGGACCCGGTGATGTCAAGGCCGGTGATCATGTACACATCGGCCAAAGTTGGAGACATTGGGCCATGCCCAAAAAGGAAGGCGTTGACGCCATTTGACCAGAAGTGGCACGCGGCTATCAGAAGATCTTCATTCTTGGGTGTTTCAGCTACGGACAACTCCAGACATTGAGCAATGCGGAGAGCATCCAGATTGGTCAACCCACTCTTATCCGCAAGAATCCTCCGATACCAAGTCTTCCAGCCTGCAATTGGGGGCAAAGGCCAGTTCTTGAACGCATCTTGCCACTGGGGAGGTGGAGATAAAGCTACCTTGAAAGGGATTCCTTGAGATTCAGCGGCAATAAAATCTCGGGGGTCAGGATTCCCTTCGGGACCAAGATAATAAGACTGCGAATTGGTCTCAATAGGAATCAGAAGAGCAGTAGACGGTTCCTGGAAGAGAGCGGAAGAAGAAAATCTCAGGTAAAATCGAAAACCTAATGCCGAACAAAGGTTTGGAGGGGTGAATTTACCTGAGCAGCTTGATTCTGAGTTGCCATTGGAGATTCGAGCTCGGAACGAAGGGGATCTAGGGTTGGATCGAACGAAGAATCCGGCGGATTGCGAAGAACAGTGTTGACGAGTTTGGCTCAAGGATTCGTGGCTAGAGTCAATTGTGGAACAAAATTACTTTTATCCCACAATTGAAGGGGCATGTGTTAACACCAAAATTTGGTAAGGAGTATGACATGTGGGTCCAATTCGAAAAAGAGTCCGTCTGGTGGAAGGAAAGATATTTTCAGAGATTTTCGGCAGAAGGATCCGCGGTCGGCTATTTGCTCCAGTTCGGCAAAGGAACAGTAGAGCTGATTTTGCGGGATTGGACGGTGACGTGGCTCGATCGGAGGGAGCGAATGGATGGATAGGCGATCGAGTTTAGTTAGGCAATGAATCCATTCGCGGTTGTAATCAGCAGGGTATAAATACGATCCCTGGATGTATGTAACAGACACGTTCATTCTTCAATATACACCGGCCTTACGCCAAACCCTAGAGTCCCTTGTCGTGTCGTCGAGTTCTTCGAGAGGACCAATCGATCCGTCGACCTCCGTGAGTACCGGCAACCTTGTATCATGTCTAGTATCATGCGGTGGATTTAGATCTGATGCAAGTAGTCTTGTTACCATGCTTCGTGTCATGCGGTAGATTCAAGCTTGGTTCAAGAGGGTTTCTTGTTAGATCATGAGCCATGCGGTAGGCTAAGATCTAGCTCGAAGCTAGTTATCGGCTCTATTGGATTTTGGCAAGATCCAGTAGATTCATTAAGTTACCCCGTGTTATCATGAGTTTTACTTTATGTTTTAATTCATGTAATACACTCTTGCCCAATCTAGATGGGTTTGGATCGGCTCTTTCCCTCTTAAGATCCGTGCAAGGGCAGGTTTCGTGTCTTTGACGCGTGGATCTTGTGCTCTCTGATAGCCGAAACCGAATCGATCTAGGTTGTCACGTGTTGTGGGTTCAAGCTTGCTTTGTGCGTATAAATCTTGAAAGAACCGGGTATCATGCGGTAGATGCGAGGTTTTTGGGTTGCTTTGGAGCTAGTCATCCGGTGGATTAGGTTTCCAATTCGATCGATAGATTTATTCACGTGGTAATGTTTGTTCCTTCTTCATGGACCCTGGATCGGTACATTCGGCCCGTATTCGGTTATATTTTCACGAGTAGATCACGTGCCTCGTTCGTGCCTTAAGTGATGTATGCTTTTAGCTTTCCGTATTTAGATTGTATCATGCGGTGGATAGATCTATTTGCGGGAAGTGGTACGTTTTTTCATGCAAGTTGTATCATGCGGTGGATAGATTTGTTTGTGATCGTACCCGACGGATCTTAAAGTACCTAGACATGCGGTAGACTAGTGCTTTGATCTATGCGCACTCATTTAATACATGATCATGTCCGTGCTTTACTTCATTTAATGTTAATCTTCATGAGGATCGGTCATGGCTTTGCACATGCATTCATGTTTATTCAAAGATCGATCGTTGTCATGCTTATGTCACCTATTCGGCAATGTTCTTTTTTCCTTCATGGTTACCCGAATGGTTGTGGTTCTTTGACAGGTAGCTTCGCATAGCTACATGTCGTCTTGCTTGGCTTCTTAGCCGTAAATATGGAACTGCCTGGTACCACCCGGTATGTTCCAAGCTTTGGTATTTAACTGTTTTATCTTTTGTTAATTTTCAGGAAAAATTGACTGGCACGTCACTTTCTCTCTGCGCGTGCGAAGCTAGCTTTTCGGCTTGCTGTGTGTTTGGCGCTGAGTGCACATTTTGCGTCAACAGCATCCCCAAGCTACAACGGCTACACTCACGCATAAAAGCTCGCTCGCGAGTCTCCAACTCACTCACGAGTTTGGGAGGGCTACATCCGGCGGATGCGCTCGCGCGCACCCACCTAGAACACGAAGAACACCATCAACACTAGGGTCGTCCAACTGAGCCTGAGCATGACTCCTTGACTCCCTCTCAGGCTCGGGCTACTGACGAGGGCCCGGATTAGGGCCCCCTTTGACAGCGAGATAATCTCTCCTAAACACAAGACAATCCAACACCACTGACAACGTGAAGGCCAAGATCAACAACGTCGAGGCGAAGTTTCAGGACAAGGAGGAGTAAGGACCCTGGTTAAGACCCACCCTGGCAAGACGTCCAGTCTTCGGCAAATTGGCTGCATCTCTGACTAGTTCTCCACTAGAGGGATCCTCACGACAAGTCTCCGCCTCGCACGACAAGTCTCCGCCTCACACGACAAGTCTCCTCCTCACACGACCACCCTCCGACTCTAACTGGTACATGAGCCATGGTGCACGGCGCGAGCACGGGGCGCGAGCACCACCACCGACGCGTGAGGGGGAACGGTTCCCCATGCCATGCAAGTACAACAGCTGGCGGCCATGCAAGAAACTCACACCGACAAGAGCCTTAATGCTGGCCTGACCAGCTGCATGGCCATCCCATCACCATCATCACCCACTCTGCCACACGTAAGCTTAGCCAAGGCACTCAAGCACCCTCTACGACACGCACGATCCTAGACTTAGGCTCAGGCGTGGCGGGCTAGACACGTTCTCGGGCAGGCTAATGCAAGCGCAAACTACTCAGAGAAGAAGCCAAGCGTCCCGGAATGAACAGTCATGCCTGGCCACGCGACGGCTCCCACGACAAAGCATCTCGACTCGGCTTCATTGCACCCTGGCAGACAATGACGTACGACGGGACGCACCAGCAACCAAGCACTGTACCTTTTTTTACTTCCCCCTTGTGCCCCTTCCCTTGTGACTATAAAAGGGAGAGAGGGCAACAGTTACAAGGGTTAGAACTTCGATAGATCGAACGCCACCACAAGGGACTTGGGCTCAACACCCTCTCCCGACCAACTTGTAGCCCCTACTACAAGCGCTCCTAGCTCGGGAACACGGCAGCTCCACACTAGACATAGGGTATTACTCCTCGAAGGCCTGAACTAGTCTAAATCCCATTGTCTCTTGTGCTAACTATCTCAGCCCGACACAGGATCGATACAAATTTACCGCCACGGTAGAGAAACCCGACATGCTACCTAAAAGAAACCAAACAGCAGAGTCTGTCTATGAAGCGAACAAGATAATCTGTCCTCTGGGAATAGAGGTTGAAAAAATGCATGCATGCAAGAACAGTTGTGTATTGTTTTGTGGAGATTATGCAGACCTTGACAAGTGCCCCAAGTGTGTCTATGATCGGTACAAGAGGAAAAATGATGGTGGAGATGATAATAATGCTATATGACGAGAATGAGCCCGTCGAGATCAGAGGCAAGAAGAAGAAGGTTAACAGAGGGGCTCCTATGAAGGTGACATGGTATTTTTGCATCATTCCTCGGGTGAGAAGATGGTTTGCAACACGAAAGGAGGCCCAACTCTTGCGTTGACATGATGACAGTCGAAAGGAGCTTAAGAAAGATGGCAAGTTTAGGCACCCCGCAGATGCAGCACAATGGGGTTACATTAATAACCACTTCCCATGGTTTGACGACGCAAGGAGCATGCAGTTTGCTATGAGCACAGATGGCGAGTACCCATTCGGTAACTAGAGCTCAACACATAACACATTGTCGCAAAAAGTGTGTTGACGCAAAATCAGCACCGCACGCCAAGCACACATCAAGCTGAATTAGCTGGCTTAACACACGTGGCCCGAGCGTCAGAATCCGGAAGCGTGCCAGTCAATTTTCCCTGAAACTGACAAAGGATGACAAAGGTTAGATAAAACCCGAAACTTGCCGAGTGGTACCAGACAGTTCCGTATTTACGGCTATAAAGCTAGTCAGAATGACATATAGCTACAACAAGCTATCTGTCAGCAATTTGAACGTCATTTGGGAAATGATAAAACATGTAAACAGGGCATAGCCGAATGTATGACATAAGCATGATGAAAATCGGTCTTTGTTTAAACAACGTTGCAGCACGTCACCATGACTGATTATCAAGGATAAGTCATAATAAAATAAATAAAAGCAAAGCATAATCATAAATTTGCAATAAACATGCATGCATACACCAAAAGCACTAGTCTACCGCATGTCTAAGTACTTTCAAACCCGTCGAGCATGACACCAAACAAGTTAATCCACCGCATGGTACAACTTGTTTGAAATCACACCACCAACCAAGGATAGATCAATCCACTGCATGATACAATCTAAACATGGAAGGCTAAAAGCATACATTATTTAAAACAAGCTTATGAACATGTTTCACTCGTGATGGGATTACCGAATACAGCTGTACAGCCGATTCGGGTTCCGCGGAGAAGGAGCAAACTATGCTATATTTACAAGCTTGAACCCGCAACACGTGACAATCTAGATTGATTCGAATTCGGCTATTAAAGAACACGTGACCCATTCGTCACGTCGAGTCAAAGATTTGAGTATGGAACACGTGGATCACAAACAAGATAGAGCCGAATCTAGTCAATCTAAATTGGGCAATAAGAGTGTTACATGAATTAAACATAAGAGCAAAATTCAAAGCAACACATGGTAACTTGATAAATCTACTAGATCTTGCCAAATCTAATAGAGCCGATAACTAGCTCCAAGCTAGATCTTAGCCTACCGCATGACTCATGATCCAACAAGGAAACCTTCTTGAACCAAGCTTAAATCCACCGCATTATACTAAGCATGGTAACAAGACTACTTGCATCACGGTCTAAATCCACCGCATGATACTAGACATGATACAAGGTTGCCAGTACTTACGGAGGCCGACGGATCGATGGCTCCTCTCGAAGAACTCGACGACATGACTAAAAGGACTCGAAAGTTGGCACGGGGCCGGTTTGTTGTGACATTGTTTGATACCTATTACAAACACTAAGGGTTCATATTTATACCCTCGTTTAACACGACTCCTAGTCGACCACGATTACAACATTTATTGCCTAAAATTAATACCATGGTGCCAATGTCCGTCTCGCACCCGTCATCAATTCATCTCCTTCTTGATATTAAATCTACGTCATCACGCGTTCCCGAATGCTTTTCTCTTTCAACCGTGGAACAACTCTCCTGCCGAATGATGACATACTCCCGACCGCAGACGCCTTTACCGAATGCTTTGAGGAAAACCTCTTGCCGAATTGTGCTCTTCTACCAAAGGGCCCACAGGTCAGTCTGTTCCCTGTACCAATTTTTGGTGTTAACACAACCATACCAGGCCATGGATTGTCAGTTTAATGAGGAAACGGAGAATCTGAAGGACCGATACGGCGAAACAGAGAGGGGGGAGTGAATGGGAGCCGATAAAAATTCTTCTCGAAGGAGATGGAAACTCCAACAAGATGAACAAGGCTTCCAACACACGTCTCCGACTCACTACCCAAGTTGGCCAAGCCCACGTAGCCACTGGAGTGCCACTGGACCTAGGAACCAACACACAACCTTCCGACCCGAGAAACGCAGCGGAAAACCAAACCTCGAGTCTTCAGACCCACACCGGTCAGACCGATCCCTGCTGGTGAAACTGAGCAACTTTCACTAAGTGGCTCTACACCGGTCAGACCGGTGAGACACACCGGTCAGACCGATTGCAGCCTGAAAGCCCCCAAGGCACCAAACAGGCCAACCGACCACCAAACTGATCCAAACTCGAAACAGCAGCAACACGGGACAACAACGAACACACCAAGACATTCACCCGAGCAAAAACCGACCAGGGCTCGCACTCGTCAGACCGGTCAAGAGCACCGGTCAGACCGGTGTAGCCTGGGCAGCTCGGGATGAACAGCTCCCGCGGGTCAACTCCCCCAAATCCAAATCTCGATCTCCCGAATCGCTCCACGGACTTGAACAAGACTTTTGGGGATATTATGAACACCTCATGAGGAGTCCATAGCCAAGTTTAATCCCACCAAAACTCGTCCAAAAGGGAGGAATCGAAGAAATCCCGCCGAGAGCACTTCCAACCCAAGAACTCAAGAAACCCCAAAATCGAGCACCTTTACTCACGGATTTGGGAGGGGAATCACAGCCCAAAGAACCACGAAGGGTTCCCACAAATTTCCCCCATCAAATCCCCAAGAGAAAGGTCCCGAAAACAACCCAAAGAAATCACCAAGAGAGGGCTCCGAAAATCACCACCAAGAACAACCGGGGAAAACACATCCAAACCTTGAGGAACCACGCCGAATCATCTATACATGAAACAAAGGTTCATACAAGGTCTAGCAAGCCTCCCGATCATCCATCCCTCTCAACAAGATGTCCCCGTGAAGCTCTCTTGCTAGTCCTAGTCCTAAAGAAAACCTAAGGAAAATAGGAAAACTAATGAGCTAGGGTTCCAAGAGTTGGCTGCCATCCTCTCACCTCTTGGGTTATATGGAGGCAACCGAAAGTCTAAAATACCCTTCTCTAACAACTAGGGATACAAGCCCCTCAAGGGCGGATTTGGAAGTCTTCATGTCTTCACCATCGGACGGATGCTCGGCGACCGCACCCTGCGTAGCCTCGACGCAAGCCATGCGATCCCGACGCGTGTCCTCCGCTTCGAAGTCTCTGGACTGCGTCGTCGCACACCCGTCAGACCGGTGCTCCTCACCAGTCAGACCGGTCCCCACCGGTCAGACCGGTCTAGCGCTGCTGCAGCTCCGTCTTCGGTTCCTCGGTCTTGGCTTTGTGGATCAACCAAGGAACCTAGTGGTTTTCTGGCTCGACCTTGGTTTTGAGGCTCAACCAAGAAACCGTGCACGACTTCATCTTGCTGTTCATGGCACCATGCGGCCCTCACTTGACCCCGCTGGCCACCGGGTCCCTCGAACGAAGCCTACTTGTCTTCTCCACACATGGAGGCCTCACCGACGACGACCTTTCGCGCTTGTTCTTCACCTGCACCAACACCAGTCAAGCCGCAACCTGCACGTGCAATACTTAGCCAAGAATCAGTCCACACAACGTTGTCAATCACTCATCACACAAGGAAGCGACCATCCACCGGTCCTCGAACCACACATGGTCCTCAATCTCCCCCTTGATGAGTGCATTGACAACACCCACACGAAAGAAACAAGAGAAAAGAAAAAGAAAAGAAACGAACAAAAAGAAACTCCAACAAGCGATCGAAAGCCAAACAAAGGCAAAGAGCAAGATCACTTGAAAAAGACAAATCTCGGACCCCTTAGGCAAGGGCAACGGCTCGACACATCCGAGACAAAGCAAAGCTCAAGAAAAGAGCGCAAACCACCGAATCAAAGCTCGAACAACCACAAAGAGCTCCCCCTGCACACATGCAAGCTCCCCCTGAACCAATGCACCTACCACTGAATCAATGCAAGCAAGACACCACTTGAAACAGGGCAGCTGCAACAACTCAGCCCTGACCGGTCAGACCGGTCAACACCACCGGTCAGACCGGTGTGCAACATGTGAACAGAACCATCACTCACACCGGTCAGACCGGTGCACAACAGAGCCCAGAAATGGCTCCAAACCACCTGAAAACCTTCTAAACGAGTCCAGCAAGCCATTTCAAGCTCAAAGTTCTCCCCCTTGTTGGCAATGCATGAATCAAGCCAAAAATGCAAAAGTTTCAACCTAGAGTTTCTCAAATAGACAAAATTCAACAAAGAATGCTACACATGTCCAAATGAGCAAGTTAGATACTCTACGGCTTCGTATCGATCTCAACTACATGATCACCAAGTTTCACAACCATTGGACGAAGCTAAGATGGAGTTTGGCAATTTTGCGAAAAACTTGCCTCTCATGAGCAAAATCCTAAACATGATCAAAGCATATCAAAATGGCAAAGCCACACAAACTTCATGCTAGGCACCTCATGAGACCATCACAAACACCCACAAGCACCTCATGTCATGTCAAAGCCACCGAGCCATGTGCCTACTTCTATGTATGAGACTTCTCATTGGTAGGCATCGTGCAACGGTTTAGCACCCAAAGCAATTTAAATTCAGCACATATGACATGGGAGCATATTTCCAAGCATTTTTCATTTCATTTTCAGATTTGTAAATGGTACATGAAATGACTTTGCGAGAAAAAGGAACTTATGCTCCTCCACAAGATAAAGCAAGAGGGCTAAACATTCATGATGGCAGATGAGCCTTTGGCCCCATATGATCAATAAACTAGCTATCCAACCACAAATTAAGCATAGCTAAGCCACTAAAACATGTCAAGATCATATAAAGTCATTTACACATGAGAGAGCATACATGTGACATTTTCAAAAGCATAGCTATCAACCAGGGATTATTCATCAAGATCATCAAGAGCTAAGCCAAAACTAACCATAGCATACCAAACAAGCTCACAAAGACATATATCTCATTCCATGGTGAACAATGTATATGAGAGAAGCTTTTCCAAACCAGTGCATATGATACAAAATGCATGCAATCTAAGATACAAGGATGCCTATACATCATGTTACATATGCCATGCCAAATGCAAGAAATGCACAAAGGAAAGCTATACATATGCTACAAAGGAGCTCCCACACACAAAGCTCACAAACCACCGGCTCCTCGAGGGGAGGCAAAAAGGGCTCGACACCACCGGCAAAAGAGCAAAGGAGCACAAAACTCACAAGCTCCCCCTAAACACATGCACTAGGGCCAAAGAGCATACAAAGCTCACCCTACACACATGAGATAGAGAAGGAGCAAAACAAACCAAGTGGCTTGACCAAGGCCACACACTTGAAGGTCACAAATAAACTTACCTTTATCATTTCTTCACAATTCACTCATCCTTGTCCACCATCCCCGAAAGTGATGCACCTACATGTCACCACCGGGATATGAAGCCGAAGAACCACCCCCAATATCAACCAAATTGTCGGGGATAGCTGAGGACCATGTGTGGTTCGAGGACCGGTGGATGGTCGCTTCCTTGTGTGATGAGTGATTGACAACGTTGTGTGGACTGATTCTTGGCTAAGTATTGCAGGTGCAGGTTGCGGCTTGACTCGTGTTGGTGCAGGTGAAGAACAAACGCGAAAGGTCGTCGCCGGTGAGGCCTCCAGGTGTGGAGAAGACAAGTAGGCTTCGTTCGAGGGACCCGGTGGCCAGCGGGGGTCAAGTGCGGGCCGCATGGTGGCATGAACAAGCAAGATGAAGTCGTGGACGGTTTCTTGGTTGAGCCTCAAAACCAAGGTCGAGCCGGGACTACGTGGGAGCCAAGTCATGAGTGGAGATTGGCGGAGGCTACACCGAGTTCGCGGGGTTTCCGGTGGTTCACCGTAAAACCACCGG
This sequence comes from Cenchrus americanus, assembly GCA_947561735.1. Lineage (NCBI taxonomy): Eukaryota > Viridiplantae > Streptophyta > Magnoliopsida > Poales > Poaceae > Cenchrus > Cenchrus americanus. The sequence goes on from OX387242.1 coordinate 201,287,984, forward strand.
GTTCCTTGGTTGATCCACAAAGCCAAGACCGGAGAACCGAAGACGGAGGTGCGGCGGCACTGCACCGGTCCGACCGGTGGGTCCGACCGGTCCGACCGGTGGGGACCGGTCCGACCGGGAGGAGCACCGGCTCGACCGGTGTGCGACGACGCGTCCGGAATCTTCGAAGCGGAGGACACGCGTCGGGATCGCATGGCTTGCGTCGAGGCTACGCAGGGTGCGGTTGCCGGCATCCGTCCGATGGTGAAGACATCAAGAATTCCAAATCCGCCCTTGAGGGGCTTGTATCCCTAGTTAGTAGAGAGGGGCATTTTAGACATTCGGTTGCCGCCTATATAACCCAAGAGGTGAGAGGATGGCAGCCAACTCTTGGAACCCTAGCTCATTAGTTTTCCTATTTTCCACCTATTTTCTCTAGGTTTTCCTTAGGACTAGCAAGAGAGCTTCACGGAGAGATCTTGTAGAGAGGGATGGATGATCGGGCGGCTTGCTAGACCTTGTACGAACCTTTGTTTCATGTATAGATGATTCGGCGTGGTTCCTCAAGGTTTGGATGTGTTTTCCCCCGGTTGTTCTTGGTGGTGATTTTCGGAGCCCTCTCTTCGTGATTTCTTTGGGGTGTTTTCGGGGCTTTTCTCTTGGGGATTTGATGGGGGAAATTTGTGGGAACCCTTCGTGGTTCTTTGGGCTGTGATTCCCCTCCCAAATCCGTGAGTAAAGGTGCTCGATTTTGGGGTTTCTTGAGTTCTTGGGTTGGAAGTGCTCTCGGCGGGATTTCTTCGATTCCTCCTTTTTGGACGAGTTTTGGTGGGATTAAACTTGGCTATGAACTCCTCATGAGGTGTTCATGATATCCCCAAAGTCTTGTTCAAGTCCGTGGAGCGATTCGGGAGATCGAGATTTGGATTTGGGGGAGTTGACCCGCGGTGTCGTTCATCCCGAGTCGCCGTGCTACACCGGTCTGACCGGTGCTCTTGACCGGTCTGACCGGTGCAAGCCCTTGTGGGATTTTGCTCGGGTGAACGTCTTGGTGTGTTCGTTGTTGTCCCGTGTTGCTGCTGTTTCGAGTTTGGGTCCGTTTGGTGGTCGGTTGGCCTATTTGGTGCCTTGGGGGCTTTCAGGCTGCCATCGGTCTGACCGGTGTGTCTCACCGGTCTGACCGGTGTAGAGCCACTTAGTGGAAGTTGCTCGGTTTCACCGGCGGGGACCGGCTCGACCGGTGGTTCTCACCGGTCCGACCGGTGTGGGTCTCGTAGACTCGAGGTTTGGTTTTTCCGCCGCGTTTCTCGGGTCGGAAGGTGGTGTGTTGGTTCCTAGGTCCGGTGGCACTCCGGTGGCTACGTGGGCTTGACCAACCTTGGTAGTGAGTCGGAGACGTGTGTTGGAAGCCGTGTTCATCTTGTTGGAGTTTCGATCTCCTTCGAGAAGAATTTTTATCGGCTCCCATTCACTCCCCCCCCCCCTCTCTGGTTCGCCGTATCGGTCCTTCAAGTGGTATCAGAGCCGGTTCGGGTCTTTGTTGACTCTAACCAGTCTAAGATCCAAGGATGGCGTACCAGGAACGGGGGTTCGGGTCCTCCACACTTCGATGGCAAGAACTACCGGATGTGGAGCAAGCGGATGGGTGCGTTCCTCCGCGGAAAGGGTCGGCCTTCTTTGGGATGTCACGGTGGACACGAGGCTATGTCCAGCGGCTGATTTCCTCACTCCAGGATCGAGGGGACGGCTTCGACGCCAACAATAAGGCGGTCGACTACTTGTTTCGTGCTTTGTGTCAGCCTGAGTTCGATCGGGTGCACACCGAGCACTTGGCTTGTAGGATTTGGGCGGTGTTGAAGGAGGCTCATGTTGGGAATGCCCAGGTTCAGGCACGGATGTATGCGACCTACCGGAGAGAGTACGAGAATTTCACTCATCTCCCTAGTGAGTCCATCGATGCCTTGTTTCAGAGGTTCACGGTGGTGGTGAACAACATGAGGGCCAATGTGGACGTGCTCCCGTACGATGATCATGATAGAGCGGTCAAGCTCTTACACTCTTTGGATCGTACGATTTGGGGCGGAAAGTTCGAGGCCATAGTCGAGTCGGAGAGGTATGATACTCTGACGGTGAACGAGCTGTTCTCGAAGCTCAAGTCGGCTGAGGTGGATAGGGGCATGACTGCCAAGCTCGAGGGACCGACTGATTCCCATAGTCTTGCCCTCGTTGGTGGTTCCAAAGGAAAGGCTAACTCTAACCCATCCACCAGGATGTTCTCTTTCTCCTCTTTGATGTCTATGCCAGATGAGGAGTTCGACGAGCTTGGAGAGGACGAGCTGGCGCTCCTGACGAGGCGGTTCGAGAGGCTGCACGAGAACCGCGTGAACAGGAGGAGGAACATGAGGACATGCTTCAAGTGCGGCAAGACTGGACACTATTTCGCTGAGTGTCCAAAGGTGAACAGCCACGACAAGCACAAGTCCAAGGACAAGAAGAAGAAGTCCAGGAAGAAGGATCATGGACATGAGAAGAAGACGCGGTCTCGAGAGAAGATGAAGAGATCGAGCGACATCGAGTCTGATTCCGAGGACACGTCTTCAAGCTCGAGTGATGAAGACGAAGAGGATGACAAGAAGAGGAAGAAGAAGAAGAACATCGACAAGTATCTCAACGGCCTTTGTGTGACGGGCCTAAGCCTCAAGGACGACTTCTGCGGCATGGCTCGCAGTTCGAGCAGCAAGAGAAGCCAGAAGGACGCCTCGGACTTGGATTCCGAGGATGAGGTATGTGATGAGCTCTCCTCTTTGCGCAAGGAGAATGAGGAGTTGGTTGACTTGCTTGATAATCGCGATCACATGCTTAGAGAGGCTAAGAAGCTTAGGAAGGAGCTTAGATCTTCACTCGAGGATGCTAGGACTAGAGTGGGCGAGCTAGAGACACAGGTGCTTGATAGCAAGCTTGAGATTGATTCCCTTAAGGCTAGCCCCGTTGTTTCGGATGAGAACGATTGTGCCGATTGCTCGTTTTCCTGGCCGACTTGATCGATCTTAGGGAGAAGTATGCCTCCAAGTGTGAGGAACTAGATGTGCTTAGGGTTGAGTTGGCTGAGCTTCAATCTAGACCCACTTTGCTTGGTGCTTGCACTTCTTGCCCTAGTTTGCATGAGAAAATTGCTGAGCTCCGTTCTCGCATTGTTTCGCTTGAGGCTGATTTGAAAGTGCCTATTCCTACTTCTTGCTCTACATGTGAGTTGCATGCTATGAAGAATTTGGATCTTGCAAAATGTGTTGGTCGCTTGCAAGATGAGAATGATAAGTTGCGTGAAGCACTGAGTTGGTTGTCGAGTCAAGAACCTCAGCTTGGTATGATGATTGCTAGCTGTAAACGCTTTGACGGTTGGGCTTTGGGATTGGATAAGGTTGGTGAGGGTAGTGGTGAGAGAGAAAGGAAATTTGGGAATGTTTCAGTTCCACCACAACCCACACCCAAAGACAAGTTTGCATCCAAGCCAAACCAACCAAGAGAAAAACCGAGTGAGAAGGCAAGTGAAAAGCCTAGTGAGAAACCAAGTGAGAAGTCTTGTGAAGAATCTCATCCCAAGCCTAAGCCCAGATCGATCCGTTTCCATTGTGAGTTTTGTGGAAAGGATGGTCACAAGAGAGCGTTTTGCTTCAAGAGGAAGCGTGAGGAGAGAATGGCGAAGGAGTGGGCTAACAAGGACAAGTACCACCCTTCCGATGGTGTACTTGAGCCTTGTGTGCAGTTGCCCAGGGCCAAGGCGAGTGTGAGGTCAGTTCGGGCTTGGGGAGAGCGGAAGGCTGTTGGAGGTGCTGCCCGAGTGCTACACCGGTCGGACGGTGAGGGGCACCGGTCGGACGGGCAGCTCCGGACAGGGCGGCGTTGGGTTTCGTGCTCGTACAGGTGCGAGGGTTGTTTCTGGAGGTCGTGGTTCTGGTGATTGGTCTGGAAAGTTTGCAGGAGGTCAGTTTGCTAGGCATTCTCCCCCTCGAGCTCACTACGGGGATGGGAGGAGTCATGGCTTTGAGAAGGAGAGGAGGGATGGTCCACGGGCTTTCTTTCGTGGTTTTGGTCCTCCTCCAGGCAGAGAGGGTTGGTTCCCTCATGGTGGTTACCGTAGTGGTGTTCGTGGAGGTAGCTATGGTAGGAAAGATGGTTTGGTTTGTGCTAACCCCACTTTCGAGCAAATGGCTAGGCACTGGTTTTACACATTTGGAACTAACCCCAGTGTTAAGTCATTTGCTCCCTCTCGCTCTTTGTTTTGAGCTGCAGGTGGATAGCCCGGAGAACATTTGGTTGATATCGGGGGTGGTTCTTCGGCTTCATATCCCGGTGGTGACATGTAGGTGCATCACTTTCGGGGATGGTGGACCAGGATGAGTGAATTGTGAAGAAATGATAAAGGTAAGTGTATTTGTGACCTTCGAGTGTGTGGCCCTGGTCAAGCCACTTGGTTCGTTTTGCTCCTTCTCTATCTCATGTGTGTAGGGTGAGCTTTGTATGCTCTTTGGCCCTAGTGCATGTGTTTAGGGGGAGCTTGTGAGTTTTGTGCTCCTTTGCTCTTTTGCCGGTGGTGTCGAGCCCTTTTTGCCTCCCCTCGAGGAGCCGGTGGTTTGTGAGCTTTGTGTGTGGGAGCTCCTTTGTAGCATATGTATAGCTTTCCTTTGTGCATTTCTTGCATTTGGCATGGCATATGTAGCATGTTGTATAGGCATCCTTGTATCTTAGTTTGCATGCATTTTGTATCATATGCATCGGTTAGGAAAAGCTTCTCTCATATACATTGTTCACCATGGAATGAGATATATGTCTTTGTGAGCTTGTTTGGTATGATATGGTTAGTTTGGCTTAGCTCTTGATGATCTTGATGAATAATCCATGGTTGATAGCTATGCTTTTGAAAAATGTCACATGTATGCTCTCTCATGTGTAAATGCCTTTACATGCTCTTGACATGTTTGTGTGACCTTGCTATGCTTAATTTGTGGTTGGATAGCTAGTTTATTGATCATATGGGGCCAAAGGCTCATTTGCCATCATGAATGTTTAGCCCTCTAGATTTATCTTGTGGAGGAGCATAAGTTCCTTTTTGTCGCAAAGACATTTCATGTACCATTTACAAATCTGAAAATGAAATGAAAAATGCTTGGAAATGTGCTCCCATGTCATATGTGCTGAATTTAAATTGCTTTGGGTGCTAAACCGTTGCATGATGCCTACCAATGAGAAGTCTCATAAATAGAAGTAGGCACATGGCTCGGTGGCTTTGACATGACATGAGGTGCTTGTGGGTGTTTGTGATGGTCTTATGATTAGAATGGCTGTCCTAGCATGAAGTTTGTGTGGCTTTGCCATTTTGATATGCTTTGATCATGTTTAGGACTTTGCTCATGAGAGGCAAGTTTTTCGCAAAATTGCCAAAATCCATCTTAGCTTCGTCCAATGGTTGTGAAACTTGGTGATCATGTAGTTGAGATCGATACGAAGCCGTAGAGTATCTAACTTGCTCATTTGGACGTGTGTAGCATCCTATGTTGAATTTTGTATATTTGAGAAGCTCTAGGTTGAAAGTTTTGCATTTTTGGCTTGATTCATGCATTGCCAACAAGGGGGAGAAGTTTGAGCTTGAAATGGCTTGTTGGACGCGTTTGGAAGGTTTTCAGGTGGTTTCGAGCCATTTCTGGGCTCTGTTGTACACCGGTCTGACCGGTGATGAGCACCGGTCTGACCGGTGTGAGTGCTGGTCCTGTACATATGGTGGGTCTGACCGGTCTGACCGGTGGTGATGACCGGTCTGACCGGTGTGTGCTGAAGTTGCTGCAGTTGCCCTGTTTCATGTGGTTTCTTGTATGCATTCGTCCAGGGGGAGTTGCTTTGGTTCAGGGGTAGTTTGCATGTGTGCAGGGGGAGCTCTTTGTGGTGTTCGAGCTTTATTTCGGTGGTTTGTGCTCTTTGCTTGAGCTTTGCTTTGTCTCGGATGTGTCGAGCCGTTGCCCTTGCCTAAGGGGTCCGAGACTTGTCTTCTTCAAGTGATCTTGCTCTTTGCCTTTGTTTGGCTTTCGATCGCTTGTTGGAGTTTCTTTTTGTTCGTTTCTTTTCTTTTTCTTTTCTCTCTTGTTACTTTCGTGTGGGTGTTGTCAATGCACTCATCAAGGGGGAGATTGAGGACCATGTGTGGTTCGAGGACCGGTGGATGGTCGCTTCCTTGTGTGATGAGTGATTGACAACGTTGTGTGGACTGATTCTTGGCTAAGTATTGCAGGTGCAGGTTGCGGCTTGACTCGTGTTGGTGCAGGTGAAGAACAAGCGCGAAAGGTCGTCGCCGGTGAGGCCTCCAGGTGTGGAGAAGACAAGTAGGCTTCGTTCGAGGGACCCGGTGGCCAGCGGGGTCAAGTGCGGGCCGCATGGTGGCATGAACAGCAAGATGAAGTCGTGGACGGTTTCTTGGTTGAGCCTCAAAACCAAGGTCGAGCCGGGACTACGTGGGAGCCAAGTCATGAGTGGAGATTGGCGGAGGCTACACCGAGTTCGCGGGGTTTCCGGTGGTTCACCGTAAAACCACCGGGTTCCTTGGTTGATCCACAAAGCCAAGACCGGAGAACCGAAGACGGAGGTGCAGCAGCACCAGACCGGTCTGACCGGTGGAGGAGCACCGGTCCGACCGGCAGTGTGCGACGACGCAGTCCAGAATCTTCGAAGCGGAGGACACGCGTCGGGATCGCATGGCTTGCGTCGAGGCTACGCAGGGTGCGGTTGCCGGGCATCCGTCCGATGGTGAAGACATCAAGAATTCCAAATCCGCCCTTGAGGGGCTTGTATCCCTAGTTAGTAGAGAGGGGCATTTTAGACATTCGGTTGCCGCCTATATAACCCAAGAGGTGAGAGGATGGCAGCCAACTCTTGGAACCCTAGCTCATTAGTTTTCCTATTTTCCACCTATTTTCTCTAGGTTTTCCTTAGGACTAGCAAGAGAGCTTCACGGAGAGATCTTGTAGAGAGGGATGGATGATCGGGCGGCTTGCTAGACCTTGTACGAACCTTTGTTTCATGTATAGATGATTCGGCGTGGTTCCTCAAGGTTTGGATGTGTTTTCCCCCGTTGTTCTTGGTGGTGATTTTCGGAGCCCTCTCTTCGTGATTTCTTTGGGGTGTTTTCGGGGCTTTTCTCTTGGGGATTTGATGGGGGAAATTTGTGGGAACCCTTCGTGGTTCTTTGGGCTGTGATTCCCCTCCCAAATCCGTGAGTAAAGGTGCTCGATTTTGGGGTTTCTTGAGTTCTTGGGTTGGAAGTGCTCTCGGCGGGATTTCTTCGATTCCTCCTTTTTGGACGAGTTTTGGTGGGATTAAACTTGGCTATGAACTCCTCATGAGGTGTTCATGATATCCCCAAAGTCTTGTTCAAGTCCGTGGAGCGATTCGGGAGATCGAGATTTGGATTTGGGGGAGTTGACCCGCGGGTGTCGTTCATCCCGAGTCGCCCGTGCTACACCGGTCCGACCGGTGCTCTTGACCGGTCCGGACCGGCAAGCCCTTGTGGGATTTTGCTCGGGTGAACGTCTTGGTGTGTTCGTTGTTGTCCCGTGTTGCCGCCGTTTCGAGTTTGGGTCCGTTTGGTGGTCGGTTGGCCTATTTGGTGCCTTGGGGGCTTTCAGTCGCCATCGGTCCGACCGGTGTGTCTCACCGGTCCGACCGTGTAGAGCCACTTAGTGGAAGTTGCTCGGTTTCACCGGCAGGGACCGGTCCGACCGGTGGTTCTCACCGGTCCGACCGGTGTGGGTCCGTAGACTCGAGGTTTGGTTTTTCCGCCGCGTTTCTCGGGTCGGAAGGTGGTGTGTTGGTTCCTAGGTCCAGTGGCACTCCAGTGGCTACGTGGGCTTGACCAACCTTGGTAGTGAGTCGGAGACGTGTGTTGGAAGCCGTGTTCATCTTGTTGGAGTTTCGATCTCCTTCGAGAAGAATTTTTATCGGCTCCCATTCACTCCCCCCCTCTCTGGTTCGCCGTATCGGTCCTTCAATAGCCCTAGGGGTCCCCTTAAACAACTGGGGAATCCCCACTTAAAACCCACAACAAGCCAAAGCCAAACGCGCCTCGCTTAAGTACACAGGGCATGGCCCACGCCATGGTGGCCCCGACGGCCCACCAAGGCGGCCCACTCAAGGATCCCCTCGAGCAGGCTCCGCGTCGCTCGAGGGCACACGCCGTCCTCGGGCGGGGCTCCGCCCCCGTTCGAGGGGGGTGCGCTTATCTCGAGCGGGCTCCGCCCTCGCTCGAGGGTCCGCTCCGCCCTCGAGCGGGCTCCGCCTCGCTCGAGGGCGCTCCGCACGCGCACGCCCATTCCCGAACACGGGCATTTAATGTTCTGACCACGGCGGGGCGGCGCCATCATGCGCCTGGGGCACGCGCCCCGGTTCCGTTGCACCAACTCCCTAGGAGGGAACCCATCCCCGCCACTGTGGGGGACTGTGCGACGTGGCTGGTGCCAGTCCCGTGACGCCGCGCCGCCTACTCTGGTACGGCTAACGCGCCGAGCCCTCGATGGGGGGGCCGGCCACACCCTCAATTTGCTTTCCCGTGACCTTGCAGGGTTAGGTTGCGGTGTTAGGCCTGCGGGGTGCCATCCCTGCCACTGTTAACGGCGTGGCGGCCGCCCCCGGGCGCTGTGGCAACAGCTCCGACGCTGTGGATCGTGCGGGAACGGGACGCTGCCTTACCTGCCACTGTGCCCCGTACGGACCGACGTCAGCAACTCCCTCGAGCCCGCCTGAAGACATCACGGCCGTCTGCTGCACTCCTACCCTCGAAGCCACTACTGTTCGGGTACAAGATACGCCATGATGGCCAAGATCGCTGCAAGGATCGTCAAGGCAGCCGCCTACTCTACGGCACGGCGCACCACACATCCCCACGTAGCTAAGTAGCGCGGTATATATGTGATTCGCTCTCTCCTTGGCCTATAAAAGGAAAACGAACTCCCCCGCCGCAGGGGACGGACGGAGGACACAACACAAGGTAGAACCACGCCTGACACCACGCACTTGTTCTCCAATTCTCCCACAACATCTTCAACCACTTCACAGGGACTTGGAGGCTGCTCCTCCTCTCCCGCCTTGCTTGTAGCCGCCCCACTACAGGCACCCCGGTGCTGAGCAATATAGTGCCCCGAGCACACCACTGCTGGACGTACGGCCCCCGGCCGGAACCAGGATAAAACTCGTGTCATTAGTTGCGTAGCATCGACCATTGAGGGAGAGACCTCGGCGCTTACTACTGGTTAGTGTCGGGACCATATTCCGCACCGACAGTTGGCGCCCACCGTGGGGCAAGCGAGCGCCTAAGGTCAATCCACCGTCAACTCCCTCCATGGTGATTCGCACCGAGTACCGCGCCACGCGTTACTCCATGGGCAGCTCGGACCCCCTCCCCGACGGGTTTGAAATCCGGTTCGGGGGCCCGAATTTTCAGGCTACGGGGAACGGCTACCTAATGCGCCTCACCAACTGTGAGGAGCTCCGTGCGCGGCGCCAGGCCGGGTCTAATGTGGTTCCCGCTGCGCGCACCGCCACAACACAGATGCCCGCCGTCACGGATGCCGCGGGCCCGTCGACGCCACGACACCTCCGCCGCTCGAGCCGCGTTCGCGCCGGGCGCGGACCGAGTGACGGCAAGCTGAACGCGCCGCCTCCCAACGCGGCGCGCCCGTCAGCATAGCAACCACTGCCCCGGTGGGGCAGCGCGTGGTCTCTGGACCGCGCTTCCCCATCGGTCTGCACGGTGCCATGACAGCCTACAACGCCAACGTCAACACCACAATGCGCAGGGTTCCCCCTGGCCGGCACGTCTTCGTTGCCCGGGACCCTGACGCCTCCGCTGGCGACGAGTCATCCCTGGGCTCCCTTGACGCGTTGCCGCCCGCTAACCTGCATGGGTACGCGGAATGGGACTTCTCCGGCGTACCGGACCCAGTAATGTTCAGGCGTTTTCTTGACGCCACGGATTACTGGTTCGGCTGCTCCGACGATTCCAGCACCGGGAGCTACGACCCCGCGTGGGAATGCTGCGTCGTCATCGCCAACGACCCAGCAAACGCCACTAGTGCAGCGGGTGCCGGCAATGGGGACGTCACGCCCGCCCCAGGGGTCGCTCCGCGCCGGCCGGCGAGACCGAGCACCCCCGCCCCGGGGGCCGACGTCGACGCGCGCTTGGCCCGTGCCCGCGAGCTCGAGGCCAAGCCGGCGGAGGAATATCGGACGGTGCGGGCGCTCCGCGCCTCCATGGCCGGGGAAGCCTCCGCGCGCGGCGAGCGCGCGCGGGGAGCCGGGCAAACAGGCCCGCGACCGCATCAACGCCGACTTCAACGTCGACAACCCGAACACGCCTCCGCGGGCGAGCCAGAAGCTTATCGTTGCCGCAACGCTGCTACGGGCCATGCCGGCCCCCTCGACGACCGAGGCGCGAAACCTGCACCGCGAGGTGCAGGCTCTCATCGAGCAGGCGGTCGTCCAGCAGGCCGAAAGCTCGGCATCACGCATTCGCCAACAAGGGGACGCGCGAGGCGACGGAGCCGCGCAGGGGGGCGAACCCTCGGTCCATGTAGGTGAAGCGGCGGGGCGACCCGCCAACCCAGACGCACGCCGGCCAAGGAGCGGCTCCTCGACACACGCAGGTCGCTGGACGGCGACGCCCGCAACGTCATCAACGCTCGACGTACGAGCAAGGCGGACGCGCGGGCGGCGGCAGGCTACCACCCTCGACGGGGTGGACGCTACGACAGCGATGAGGACCGCTCTCCGACGCCGGAGCCCCCGGGGACCCGTGTGTTCAGTCAGGAGATCCGCGTGGCGGCCTTCCCCCAACGCTTCCGCCAGCCCACGACCATCGTCAAGAACAACGGGGAAACGGACCCCCGTGTATGGCTCAACGATTACCGCTTGGCGTGCCAGCTGGGCGGGGCCACCAGCGACGAGGTCATCATCCGCAACCTGCCCCTACACCTCGGCGATTCGGCCCGGACGTGGCTCGAGCACCTGCCCGCCAGCCAGATCCACAACTGGGATGATCTGGTCCGCACGTTCGTAGGCAACTTCCAGGGCACGTATGTGCGCCCTGGAAATTCCTGGGACCTGCGCTCCTGCACCAAGAAGTCCGGCGAGTCGCTCCGGGACTTCATACGACGCTTCTCCAAGCGCTGTACGGAGCTCCCAAGCGTGGCGCAGTCTGAGATTGTGCACGCCTTCCTCGAGGGCACCACGTGCCGGGACCTTGTGCGAGAGCTGGGACGCAGCCCGCCTGCGGACTCCAATGAGCTATTCGACATCGCCACCAGCTTCGCCTCGGGAGAAGAGGCTGTGGGGGCGATCTTTGATGGCAAGAAGGGCAAGCGCTCGGACGACGTGCCCGCGGAGGGCAGCAAGTCTAGGGAGCCCCACCGGAAGGACAAGCGGGGCAAGAAAGGGAAGAAGCCGCGCCGCGAGGCGCGCGAGCAGGGGCACGACGGTGACGACGCCGAGGCCCTTGCTGTCGACCCGGCTCGACGAGGCCCTCGACCGGCCCCTCGAGGTCCGGGGGTGTTTGATGACATGCTGAAAAAGCCATGTCCATACCACAAGACCCCAGTAAACCACACCCTTGAGCAATGCGACATGCTCAAGAAGTTCTACGGCCGCGCCGCCGCGAAGGACGCGGAGGCCAAGAAGGACGGAGGAGATGGCGACGCAGGCGGCTTCCCCGCCGTGGAGAACGTGTTCCTCATCTTCGGGGGACCGACCGTCGACATGTCGAGCCGCCAGTGCAAGCGTGAGCGGCACGAGTTCCTCGCCGCGGAGAAGGCGCCTCCCTCCTTCCTCGACTGGTAGGAGGACGCCATCACCTTCAGTCGTGAAGACCACCCGAACCGCATCCCCAACCCGGGCCAGTACCCACTGGTGGTCGATCCGATCATTGGGAACGCGCGGTTCTCAAAAGTCCTGATGGACGGGGGCAGCAGCCTCAACATCCTCTATGCGCACACGCTGTGCCTGCTGGGGATCGGGTTGGACCCAGGCCGCGGCCCAAAGACGACGCCGTTCCATGGCGTCGCGCCCGGCAAGCGCGCGTCCGGCCCCTCGGCGCATCGACCGCCGGTTTGGTTCGGCACTCCGAGCAATTTCCGCAAGGAGATGCTCACCTTCGAGGTGGTGGGGTTTCGGGGCGCCTATCACGCCATACTTGGGCGGCCCTGCTACGCCAAGTTCATGGCGGTCCCCAATTACACCTACCTCAAGATGAAGATGTCGGGACCGAACGACGTCATCACCGCGGGCTCGTCCATCGAGCACGCGTTTGACTGCGACGTCGAATGCGTGGAGCACGCGGAAGCGCTGGCGCTGGACGAAGAGCTAGTCACCACTTTGGAGAAATGGTCAACGAGGACCTCGACTCCACCGCCAAGCACACCGGCAACTTCGAGGCCGCGGAGCAGACCAAGGAGGTGCCCCTGGACCCTGCTGCCCCCGAGGGCAAGGCGTTGAGGGTCAGCTCCACCCTCAACCCAAAATAGGAAGTGGTGCTCGTCGACTTCCTCCGCGCCAACGCCGACATCTTCGCGTGGAGCCCCTCGGATATGCCAGGCATCCCGAGGGAGGTCGCCGAGCACTCCCTTGACATCCTGCCTCATGCCCGCGTCGTGCAGCAGCGGCTCCGCCGTTTCGACGAGGAGTGGCGGCGGGCGATCGGAGCGGAGCTGCGGAAGCTCCTCGAGGCCGGGTTCATCAAGGAGGTGTTCCACCCTACGTGGCTAGCAAACCCTGTACTTGTAAAGAAAAAGAACGGGAAATGACGGATGTGTATAGACTACACTAGTCTTAATAAAGCATGTCCTAAAGTTCCTTTTCCTTTGCCACGCATCGATCAAATTGTTGATTCAACAGCCAGGTGTGAGCTGCTTTGCTTCCTTGATGCCTACTCCGGGTATCATCAAATCAAGATGAAGGAGTCCGACCAGCTCGCGACTTCGTTCATCACGCCGTTCGGGATGTTCTGCTACGTCACAATGTCGTTCGGCCTCCGGAATGCGGGTGCAACGTACCAACGCTGCATGCAACATGTTTTCGGAGACCACATCGGGCGAACGGTTGAGGCGTACGTCGACGACGTCGTCGTAAAGACCAGGAAGGCGGACGACCTGGTTGGCGATCTTAGCATCGCGTTCGGCTGCCTACGGGCCAACGGGGTCAAATTAAACCCCAAAAAATGTGTCTTTGGAGTGCCGCGAGGCATTCTCCTAGGATACATCGTCTCCCAACGGGGCATCGAGGCCAACCCCGAGAAGGTTGCGGCCCTCGAGCGAATGGGTCCAATTCGGGACCTCAAAGGGGTGCAAAAGGTGCTGGGGTGCCTTGCCGCCTTGAGCCGCTTCATCTCGCGCCTCGGCGAGAAGGGCCTGCCCCTCTATCACCTCCTCAAGAAGCACGAGCGCTTCTCCTGGACCACCGAGGCCCAAGACGCGCTCGACAAGCTGAAGGCATCCTTGACCCGCGCCCCGATCCTCACGCCACCGCAGGACGGTGAACCCCTGCAGCTCTTCGTGGCCGCGACCACCCAGGTGGTCAGCGCCGTAATCGTGGTGGAGTGCACAGAGGAAGGGCACGCCCTGCCGGTCCAGCGGCCGCTCTATTACATCAGCGAAGTCTTGTCCGACACCAAGACGCGCTACCCTCAAGTCCAAAAGCTGCTGTATGCGGTGGTCCTCGCGCGGCGCAAGCTCCACCACTACTTCGAGGCCCACCCCGTCACGGTGGTATCCTCCTTCCCGCTAGGGGAGATCATCCGCAATCCGGACGCGGCGGGCAGGATCACAAAGTGGTCAGTGGAGCTGATGGGCGAGACGCTCGCCTACGCCCCACGCAAGGCCATCAAGTCCCAGATCCTGGCGGATGTCGTTGCTGAGTGGACGGACACGCAGCTACCACCGCCGTAGATCCAAGCAGAGTGCTGGACTCTGTATTTCGATGGCTCGGTGATGAAAACGGGGGCGGGCGCGGGCCTGCTCTTCGTGTCACCCCTCGGGGAGCACATGTGGTACGCGGTGCGCCTCCACTTCCCCACATCAAACAACATGGCTGAGTACGAGGCCCTCCTTTGCGGCCTCAAGATCGCCATCGAGATAGGCGTCAAGCGCCTCGACGTGCGGGGGGATTCACAGCTCGTAATTGACCAAGTCATGAAGAATGCGATTTGCCACGACGACAAAATGGAAGCGTATTGCAAGGCCGTGCGAGCCCTCGAGGACAAGTTCTACGGCATCGAGCTCAACCACTTGCCCCGCCGGTACAACGAGGAGGCGGACGAGCTGGCCAAGATCGCTTCCGGGCGGATCACCGTCCCCCCGAACGTTTTTGCCTGCGACATCGCCCAGCCCTCTGTCACCTTCGAGCCTCACCCCTCGAGCCACGCGGAACCCTCGGGGGCTCCCTCGAATCCAGCAGGCGCGGAGCCCATGGACGAGGACCCCTCGAACGAGGTGCACGTGCTCTCCCTCCTCGAGGGGTACGGCGCCAACGAGGCTGAAGCAATGGACGTCGAGACAGCCCCCGTCAAGGCAGATTGGCGCGACAAGTATACCGCCTGGCTGGGCCAGGGGGAGCTCCCCTTGGATCGATCCGAGGCCAGGCGCATCGCCAGGATGGCCAAGTCCTTCGCCCTCGTCGACGGCGAGCTGTACAAGCGCACTGCCTCCGGGATCCTGCAGCGGTGCATCCCCATCCCTGAGGGGCGCGAGCTCCTGCGGGACATCCACGCGGGGATCTGTGGCCACCTCGCCGCGCCCCTCACCCTCGTTGGCAACGCTTTCCGTCAAGGCTTTTACTGGCCTACTTTGGTCGCGGATGCCGGTGAGATCGTGCGCACCTGCGAAGGGTGCCAGTTCTACGCCCGCAAGTCCAATCTTCCCGCTCATGTCCTCCAGACCATCCCCATAACATGGCCGTTCGCCGTGTGGGGGCTGGATATCGTCGGGCCCCTGCGGAAGGCGCCCGGGGGCTTCACTCACCTGCTGGTTGCGATCGACAAGTTTTCCAACTGGGTAGAAGTGCGCCCCATTACGAAACTCAGGGCAGAGCAAGCGGTGACATTCTTCACCGATATCATCCATCGCTTCGGAGTGCCAAACTCCATCATCACCGACAACGGGTCCCAGTTCACGGGCAGGAAATTCCTGGAGTTCTGCGACAAGTTCCACATCCGTGTGGATTGGGCAGCTGTGGCACACCCACAGACTAACGACCAAGTAGAGCGTGCCAACGGCATGATTCTACAAGGCCTTAATCCCAGAATTTTCGACCAGTTGAATAAATCTGGTCGGAAATGGCTCCAGGAGTTACCGGCGGTCGTGTGGAGCCTAAGGACCACTCCAAGCAGAGCCACTGGGTTCACCCCGTTTTTCCTAGTCCATGGCGCAGAGGCCGTCCTCCCCACGGACTTAGAGTACGGGTCACCCAGGGTTCGAGGCTACGACGAGGACGTCAACCAGTGAGCCCGCGAGGACTCACTGGACCAGCTGGACGAGGCGCGCCTCGTATCTTTGATGCACTCCGCAAGGTATCAACAGTCCCTCAGGCGCTACCAGGCACGGAAAATACGCCGGCGGGACTTCAGCGAAGGGGATCTGGTCCTAAGGCTACGCCAAGACAACCGAGGACGCCACAAGCTATCACCTCCGTGGGAGGGACCCTACGTCGTGGTGAAAGTGCTCAAGCCAGGCACGTACAAGCTGGCCAACAAGGACGGCGAAGAACTCACAAACGCTTGGAACATCCAACAGCTACGTCACTTCAATCCCTAGCTAGGATTTCCAAGTATTTTGTTGTAAAATCACGTAACCAGCACCCCAGTTGGTGACAACCGTGTAACTATCACCAGTTTAATAAAAAGGGCAACTCGGCTTTCCCCTGAAACCCAAGTTACCCTCGGGGGCTACTGCGGGGGGCATCCCCCCCAAAAATGGTCCCATTTTTTCGAAAAAAAAACAACTCATGCACGCTAAGTATGTTTCTACTTCGTCCCCGAGCAAAGATTCGAACAGGGCGCAGGCAGCCTAGCGGAAGGAGCGCGCGAGCCAGAGATAGCCTACGCCTCCGCGAGGATACGGCCCTTCTCTCTTGCCTCCAACCCAGCAGGCCACCCGCGAAAATCGAACTCCCCTAACTAGAATTTACTCAGGAAGAAGGAGAAACAAAAAAGCGCAATAAGCAAAAGACATCATTTCACTTCGACAAATGTTCATAGCAAAGTAACCTGTTTATTTACAAGGCCACACGGCCAGCATACTGATACATGAACAAAAAGGGCCTAGCGCCCGACTGTCTTCAGGTTGGAGGAGCGGCGGCATCAGCAGCATCTGGGAAGAGGAACTCCTCGAAGGCCTCGGCAAGCGTCCCAACGGCGTCGGCGGCGAGCGCGTCCACGCGCTCCATCGTCACCTCGTCCTCGACACCCTCGGGGACGACGTAACCCTCCGCCAGGGCCTCGAAGTTGACCTCGTAGTGAGATGGCACTACCCCGAGGGCCTTCTGGACGCCGAGATGCAGCGCCCGGCGCACGCGCCCGGTGACGTGGCCGCCAAGGGCGCGCGGCGGGCGGCCGCCGAGCTCCCGCCCGCGCCTCGCCCTCCTCCACGGCCCGGCAGGTCTCGAGGGCCGCAGTGCGCAACTCCAGCAGCTCCTGCTCGGAGGAGTTGTAGGAGGTCTGCAACGCCTCGGCCCGCTCAGCCGCATGCCCCAGTGCGGTGCGCAAGCCTGAAGTTGGCCGGCAAGAAAGAAGTCAGAAAAGGGTGTGAACCCCCTAAGAGAAACCCAGCAAAACAGGAGTCAAACAACGACTTACCTTCGACTTGCTTCCTCTCCACCTCGAGGGCGCGGCGCCCGGCCTCGACCGCCTACTCAAGGCCCTTGAGGGTCTCACCTTGCTCCTGGAGGGCTTGCTCCTGGCTCGCGCTCGTGATGCTGAGCACCACCAGCTCGCCCTCGAGCTTCGAGAGCTCCGCGTTTCGGCCCTCCAGTGATTTCTGCGCCTCTTCGCGGGCGACGCGCTCCTGCTCCAACGCCGACCGGGCGTCGGCAAGGGTGGCCTGCTCCTGCTGGAGCTGCCCCTCAGCCCCTTGGCGGGCGGTGCGCTCTGCCCGGAGAGCCGGTCCTCCGCGACGGCAAGTGCCGTAGCCTTGGCGTCGAGGGCGGCCTTCAGATCGTCGACCTCCTTGGCCTTCTCGCTCGAGCGCGCGCGCCCGCTCCTCGGCCGGCTCGCCGAGCTCGCGCCCCCGCGAGCAACGAGTGGAGCTCCGGGTTGTCGTTGCGGACGCCGGCCACCTCCGCCTCCCAGTTGGCCGCTAGGGTGCGCGCCCCCTCCAGGTCCACCCGCGCCTGCCGCAGCGCCTCATCCCGGTCGATGAGTGCTGTGCAAACCCGCTCGAGGGTGGAGGGGTGCGCCGGGTCCTGCCTTGCGCTCTCATGGAGCAGATCGCGTAGGGCCATAGCCCGGAATGACAGCTAGCCGTCCGGGGTCCTCAGGGCGTCGGCGAGCGCGTCGAAGGCGTCGCACCGCTCCTGGAGCTGGCGGAGCTCGGCGCTCACCTGGTCAAAGACGGCGTACTTGTCGCGGGCGCGGAGCTCGAGCTCCTGTCACCAACAAGTCAGAGCCTGTAAGCATCATGCTGCGAGGATCGCGCGCAGAAACGAGAAAAAAGAAAGAAAAACAAGCAACGACACCCCACCTGGAAGACGCGCCACGTGGGACCACCGTGGATCCTCAGCGCTTCGTTTAGCGCTCGGTCGAGCGCGGCGCCGTGGTTGCGGAGCTCTCCTCATAGCTCCTGCTCTCCCTGGGCGTCGGCGAGTGCTGGCGGGTCGCCAGCGGACCCCTCTACCGGTGCGGGGCGGCCGGCGCGGGAAGACGAGGCCTCGGCGCCGTGCCCTCGGCCCCCTGCCACCATGTGACCCTCACGCCGCCTCACGAGGGCCCCTCCTCCGGGACTCGGGGGGGAAAGCGTGGGGGAAACTCACCCACAGGTCCCACCCGGGCGGCGGGGAGTCGTCGTCCGGGGTCTCCACCACCACCGCCCGGGGGCCGCCGGCGGGGTGCCGACCCCCGCGTCGCCTCCGTCGACGCCTCCGCCCGCGCCTCCGTGGCCGCGGGCTCTCCGCCGCGGTGCCGCGGCCACCGCTTCCGCCGCGCCCCCGCGACCACGGGCGCCCGACCGCCCTCCTCGGCCGCCGCCGCTTGCCGCGCCCCGCGACCACGGGCGCCCGACCGCCCTCCTCGGCCGGCGCCGCGGACCGCGCCTCCGCCACAACCGGCACCGCAGGTTGCGCCTCCACCATGCCCCCCCGCCGCGGGCCGCGCCTCCGCCACGACCGGCGCCCGCCGCTCCTCGACGGCCGCCGGCCGCGCACGGCGGGCCGATCTCGCCGGGCGAGGCCTCGAGGCCTCGGCCCACGCCCGCGAGCTCTCGCCCGCCGCGGCCGCCGTGCTCGCCCGCCCGTGGCGCCCTTGACGAGCGCCACCGGGTGGGAACGGACGCGTCAGCCCTCAACACCTTGGCTGGTGCGAGGGGAGGCACGGTCGGCACCACCCTGCATAAACACAAGCAAATAATCAGAACACTTGGTTGTCAAAAACCCAACCCCGCAGAAGAGCAAGCCCCTTACCTCGAAGAGGAGAAGGCGCGCTTCCTCTTCCTCGAGGCCTCGGTGAATGACGCCGGCACGGCCGGCGCGGCCGCCGCCACGCCCCCGCCATCTCCGCCGCGCGCGCGAGCCCCACCTCGCGCGCGGGCACGCTTGCCGCACGCGTCTCCCGCGCGCGCGCCGCCGCCTCCGCGGCCCGCGCCGCTCTCGTTGTCGATTGCTCGGCGATGGGCGCCTCGCGCCCGCCCCAAGCGCTGCTGCTCTTGACGCCGGAGCTGGCTCCGGCGACGGGGGCGCAGGCTCCCACCTATCAGGGGGCCCTGCCCCCGGTTTCTTCCTCCTCATCCTCCTCCGAGGACGAGTACTCCTCGGTCCCTGGAGAGGAGAGCCCCTGCTGCTCGCGCAGCCAGTACTCCTCGTTCCGCCGCTTGAGGCGCTCGCGGTGCCGCCTTGCGCGCTCCTTCTTGCGCACCGCCCGCTCCCGCTCCCGTTGCTGCGACGCCCGACCGAGCGCGCGGGAGTCAGGAGTGGGCGGAACGGATTTTGCGGCGCTCAGGCTCACCATCTGCGAGCGAAAACGTCATAGGTGCATCAGAAACCCGGAGCACCATCAAGATCAAAGACGGAGCTAAGAGTTCTACTTACCAGCGGACCGGTAGGGAGCATCTCGAGGTCCCACGGGGACCGGTCGCTGCGCAGCAACCGGGTGTCGACGGCGCTCCGTGCCCGTGTGAGCGCATACTCCCGCTGGAGGGAGCTCGGAAGCATCCGCGACCTCGCCAGCGCAACGGGGTTCGCTGCCTCTGTCATCTCAAAGATGCAGAGCGGCCTCTCCATCAGGGGCACGGTCGCCGCGGTTAGCCCGCGCGCCGCCAGGTTCCTCAGCGCGGCCAGGAGCGAGTCCAACCGCCTCCGACGCGAAGGCGGGGACACGCCGTAGCTCCAGGAGTCGGGCCTCTCCCGGAGCACCAGGGCGGTGTAAGGGGGGAGGCCGGGCTCGGCGTTGCGAAGGTAGAACCACCCCCGCTCCCAGCCGGCGTTGTTGGACGTCATGGTACAAGGGATGTAGTCGTCCTTGTACTGCGCCCGCAATGCAAGCGACATGCCGCCGGCTCGCACCACGCGGCGGGTCCTCTGCTCTGTCGTCGGCTGCGTGAACAGCTCCGCGCGGAAGAGGTGTATCTAGAGATCCCAATTCACTGGGATCCCTAGATACCCTTCGCAGATGCCCATGAACGTAGCCGCCTGCGAAATCGCGTTCGGCGCGAAGTTGTGCAACTCCACGCCGTAGCGGTGGCAGAGCGTACGCATGAAGCGGCTTGCCGGCGCTGCGAAGCCGCGCTCGTGGAAGCGGATGAAGCTCACCACGTAGCCGTCCGGCGGGTTGGGCGCGTGGTCCCCTGCCGGCGGCACGATCCATTCCGCCGGTGGGCCCTCCTCGTTCGCTGCCAGCTGGCCGGCGGACACCAGGTCGCCTAGGGCCAGCCGCATCACCGACGAGCGCTCCCACGCGTACGGGTCGACCATCGTGAGAGGCGGAAGCGGCGCCATGAGGAAAAGCAAGGGATCTGGGAACAAAGGACGAGAAGGAGAAGAAGAAACTCCGACGGCGAAAGGGCGTGGTGGCGAGAGCGAAACAGAGGCAGGAGCGCAGGGGGGCGAGAATAGCGAAGCGCTAAGGTAAAAACCGCCGTTTTCCCCTCCCCTCAGATTTATAAGACGCGGGCGTGCTCTCCGAGGGGCACGTCCCACGCGCATTAACTGCAGGGAACCTTTTTCTCGCTGACGGGCGGGCCCCACCACGACCGCTGCGGCCACGCCACCGCAAACGGGCCATCATCACGGCGTAGTACCGGGAGGTCCGTGGCAGGCGGTCACGTCCGCCTGCCCACGCCGCCCACTACGCGCGCGGTCGCGACACCTAAAAAGGCGCGCCCGCGACGCGAAACCGCAGCCTCGACTGTGGAGCATTAAATGGCCCGGCCCCTTACCAAGTTAGGAGGACCCTCGAGCGGCATGAGCTCCTGGCTCGGGAAATTTCAACCCTCGAAAGGGTGCAGGCGTGAGACGGTCGCCTCGGGGCACGTTTGAAGCAAAACGGGCACCGCAGGCACCGATGCCACGTTGTTTTACTGATCAGCGCCTCAAGGGCTGGCTCGCCCAGGCCCCTCGAGGATCCGCAGATGCCAGGACGGGAGCGCTTAGCCGCCACCCCGCACCACTTTACTGATCAGCACCTCGAGGGCTGGCTCGCCCAGGCCCCTCGAGGATTCGCAGATGCAAAGACGGGACCGCCTAAGTACCACCCCGCACGGCCCTACTGATCAGAGGTTCAAAGCCTGACCCTCGACGGGTTCGAACAGGCGCCCCAGATCGCCAGAGTCAGGGACGACGAAGGCACGCGCATTCGAGCCGTTCTGCGAGCCCATCGGCTCGCGGGTGCCCCACATGTCGTGTTCGAGAGCCAGCGAGGGCAGCTAGCCGGGGGATCCCACCGAGGGAGAGCTTCCGCGCCCTCGGTCCCTAGCGAACGGGACCGAGCCCCACCTAGCAAACCCACGCAAGCGCTTTAATGGACGTGTCTCTGGACCACGCAGCCTACCCTTATCGAACGGGGCATGGGCGTCCACTCGAACCACCCACTAACAGCTCAACGAGGAATCCTCAATCCGCGACCCGACCGATGGGGGTTGCGGAAACCTCGCCCTCCGTCCCGCGGAGGGACGGCGAGGGCGCATTAAAAAACAAGTCGTAGAGCTCTACCCGATCGCCTTGAACGGGCCCAGGCTCGGGGGCTTGACGCACGGCTACACCTCCTGGATTGCACCCGCCGGGGATAGTGCCAGCAGCGCGTGCATCACCGAAGCTGGCTGAGACATTGCCGACGCCGATTGAAACATGTACCACGCCCTCTGACCAAGTCTCGCGGTAAACTCCTACAGGAGCGCCCGCGTTCCTGTAGGGCTTCGGGGGCTAGACCCGCGGGTCCGCTGACGCGGCCCCACGGAAAGCGTTCGCAAGACCAGGAGGGAAGAACGTCCTATCAGTAGGCTCCAGCATCTGCGGGAGCCTCAATGGCGAACCCGCAGATGCTCGGGGGCTACCGCTCGGGGACGGCCCTAGGGGTCCCCTTAAACAACTGGGGAATCCCCACTTAAAACCCACAACAAGCCAAAGCCAAACGCGCCTCGCTTAAGTACACAGGTCATGGCCCACGCCATGGTGGCCCCGACGGCCCACCAAGGCGGCCCACTCAAAGATCCCCTCGAGCAGGCTCCGCGTCGCTCGAGGGCACACGCCGTCCTCGGGCGAGCTCCGCCCCGTTCGAGCGGGTGCGCTTATCTCGAGCGGGCTGCCCTCGCTCGAGGGGTCCGCTCCGCCCTCGAGCGGGCTCCGCCTCGCTCGAGGGCGCTCCGCACGCGCACGCCCGTTCCCGTACACGGGCATTTAATGTTCTGACCACGGCGGGGCGGCGCCATCATGCGCCTGGGGCACGCGCCCCGGTTCTGTTGCACCAACTCCCTAGGAGGGAACCCATCCCCGCCACTGTGGGGGACTGTGCGACGTGGCCGGTGCCAGTCCCGTGATGCCGCACCACCTACTCTGGTACGGCTAACGCGCCGAGCCCTCGAAGGGGGCCGGCCACACCCTCAATTTGCTTTCCCGTGACCTTGCAGGGTTAGGTTGCGGTGTTAGGCCTGCGGGGCGCCATCCCTGCCACTGTTAACGGGGGATAATCCTTCGGTCTCTGCGACGACCGGGGTTGGACCTTGGCCCCCGCCGGCGACGAAGGACACGTGAACGTCTGGGGCTCCACCGCCCCGGATAAGTAACGACTGTAGGAGCTGCGGGGTGGTGCCGGAATCCATCGCCTGCGGTGCGCTCCGCGTCGACGCCGAGTCCGTCGACTTGGCCCGCAACTGATGCCTCTACAAGGAGTCGAAGTCGGGGTGGTCGGAGCCATCATAGAGCTGGCGGACGGGATTCGGCCGCTCCTCCTACTGCCTCGGGGGGTCGGCCTGGTGGGTTTGTGGCTCTTTGCGACTCAAAGGCGCATGTCTTGTTAGGCGCCATTCAAGGGCGGACCGTCCTCTGGTCTTCATGGGCCGGGAGAGCTGCATGTCGCGAGGTCGAGCCCACATTCTTGTCGCGCCACGATGATGACACTTCTGGGGCACGGCGAGGCAACGACGAGGACGACCCCGACATCATGCTCCAGTCCACCGCCGCGCTTGGCACGTCGCCGCTCCACGACGGCTCCGAAGACGGGTATTCTTCAAAGGAGACGCCACGCTCGTCCGCCTTCCGCCTCTTGATGCAGTTGTCATTTCGATCGCGCTTGGCAATTTGGTGTTCTTTGTGCTGTGCCTTACGCGCAGCGTGCAGCCTCTCCGCGGCCGCTTGGTTCCGGTTAAAGATTGCCTCCTCCGAGAGAGGTGCCTTGGCTGGGACAAGGTGGGTGCACTTCAACTGCAACGACAAGAAGGCATAAAGGTCAGCCGGAGAAGAAGAACTCCGAGAAGATCAACATCACAACAAAACATACGAGAAGTATCGACAAGATAACAACTCACAACTTTTTCTGTCCCCTCGTTGGGGAGCATCGGGAGTAGTCGCGACGGCGGCCACGGGTAGGTCGACCTCCCGATTGCCTGCGCCACGCGGCGCTGGACCTCGAGCAGCGAAGGAGGGACGGTGGGGTCATGGTCCCCCTCCAGGGGGCCCGGTCGGCTGTCATCTCACAGAGTTGAAGCGGCCGCCAACGGAGCAGCACGACTCCTCGGGCGTGGTACTGCCCAACCACCTTTGCTAGGGTGATCTCGGCTCCTCGGAGACGTTGAAGCACCACCCAGTGATCCCAGAGGATCTTCTCCTGCTCTGTCTTTGCCGGGCCGTCCGACCAACTACTTCGCGACTCCGCGATTGAGTTCCCAGTGTACGCCGGGAGTGCGAACTCGGGGTCGTTCCGTAGATAGAACCACCCCTTGTCCCAGCTGCTGTTCGAGCTGGTCAGGGTCACTGGGATACAGTTGTCGCCCTGGCCCTGCTTCATCCGGGGGTTGGCGCAACTGATCGTCGCCGCCCGGGAACCATCCTTCAAGCACGCGAAGTTGAAGAAGTACCAGAAAAGGTGAAATTGGGCACTAAATCCCAGGTACACCTCACATGTCGCCATCTGCTGGACGTTGTTTGTGTTGAGGTGCCGCAGTTGGAGCCCGTACTCGAAAGGGACACCACGGATGAACTGACCGGCAGGGACGGAGAAGCCGCGCTCGTGGAAGGCCACGAACGACACCACAAATCGCTTCGGGGGGCACGGCACGGACTCATCGCCGGGAACCTTCCACTATACGGCGGTGGTGAGCAGCGGAAGCTGGCCCGCCTTGACGAGACAGAGGAGATGCTCGCGAGATACATTGAAGCGAGCCCAGTTCGACATCGCGGCGGCGGAGTCTCGGGCTGGCTGGAAACGCAAAAAGCGGCGGCGCTGCGGAAGCAAGAGGGCACGGAGAGCGGGATGTAAGCGAGAGGAAGAAGACAATAGGGAGCAAAGTCCTAAACTCGTGCCCAACACATGGTTTTAAAGGGGCAAGTACGGCCCCTCGCCTTCAATGTTGGGCCCACCGTGTCAGCAGAACTTTCGCCCACACGCGCGCACGCCCCAGTGAAACAACCGCCCACTCGAGCGACACCTCGATCCCCATGGAGTACAGGCTTGCAACGTCTGCGCTTGGTCATGGTGGAACGATCACGTCCATCACGTCGGCCGAGATGCCCGCGCCCGCATTTACCACAACGACCACGACAACCCCGAAGAAGCATCCCGAAGCTACAACGGCTACACTCATGCATAAAAGCTCGCTCGCGAGTCTCCAACTCACTCACGAGTTTGGGAGGGCTACATCCGGCGGATGCGCTCGCGCGCACCCACCTAGAACACGAAGAACACCATCAACACTAGGGTCGTCCAACTGAGCCTGAGCATGACTCCTTGACTCCCTCTCAGGCTCGGGCTACTGATGAAGGCCCGGATTAGGGCCCCCTTTGACAGCGAGATAATCTCTCCTAAACACAAGACAATCCAACACCACTGACAACGCGAAGGCCAAGATCAACAACGTCGAGGCAAAGATTCAGGACAAGAAGGAGTAAGGACCCTGGTCAAGACCCACCCTGGCAAGACGTCCAGTCTTCGGCCAATTGGCTGCATCTCTGACTAGTTCTCCACTAGAGGGATCCTCACAACAAGTCTTCGCCTCGCACGACAAGTCTCCGCCTCACACGACAAGTCTCCTCCTCACACGACCACCCTCCGACTCTAACTGGTACATGAGCCATGGTGCACGGCGCGAGCACGAGGCGCGAGCACCACCACCATCGCGTGAGGGGGAACGGTTCCCCATGCCATGAAAGTACAACAGCTGGCGGCCATGCAAGAAACTCACACCGACAAGAGCCTTAATGCTGGCCTGACCAGCTGCGCGGCCATCCCATCACCATCATCACCCACTCTACCACACGTAAGCTCAGCCAAGGCACTCAAGCACCCTCTACGACACGCACGATCCTAGACTTAGGCTCAGGCGTGGCGGGCTAGGCACGTTCTCGGGCAGGCTAATGCAAGCGCAAACTACTCAGAGAAGAAGCCAAGCGTCCCGGAATGAACAGTCATGCCTGGCCACGCGACAGCTCCCACGACAAAGCATCTCGACTCGGCTTCATTGCACCCTGGCAGACAATGACGTACGACGGGACGCACCAGCAACCAAGCACTGTACCTTTTTTACTTCCCCCTTGTGCCCCTTCCCTTGTGACTATAAAAGGGAGAGAGGGCAACGGCTACAAGGGTTAGACCTTCGATAGATCGAACGCCACCACAAGGGACTTGGGCTCAACACCCTCTCCCGACCAACTTGTAGCCCCTACTACAAGCGCTCCTAGCTCGGGAACACGGCAGCTCCACACTAGACATAGGGTATTACTCCTCGAAGGCCTGAACTAGTCTAAATCCCATTGTCTCTTGTGCTAACTATCTCAGCCCGACACAGGATCGATACAAATTTACTGCCAGCGGTAGAGAAACCCGACATGCTACCTAAAAGAAACCAAATAGCAGAGTCTGTCTATGAAGCGAACAAGATAATCTGTCCTCTGGGAATAGAGGTTGAAAAAATGCATGCATGCAAGAACAGTTGTGTATTGTTTTGTGGAGATTATGCAGACCTTGACAAGTGCCCCAAGTGTGTCTATGATCGGTACAAGAGGAAAAATGATGGTGGAGATGATAATAATGCTGATGACGAGAATGAGCCCGTCGAGATCAGAGGCAAGAAGAAGAAGGTTAACAGAGGGGCTCCTATGAAGGTGACATGGTATTTTTGCATCATTCCTCGACTGAGAAGATGGTTTGCAACACGAAAGGAGGCCCAACTCTTGCGTTGACATGATGAAAGTCGAAAGGAGCTTAAGAAAGATGGCAAGTTTAGGCACCCCGCAGATGCAGCACAATGGGGTTACATTAATAACCACTTCCCATGGTTTGACGACGCAAGGAGCACGCAGTTTGCTATGAGCACAGATGGCGAGTACCCATTCGGTAACTAGAGCTCAACACATAACACATTGTCGCAAAAAGTGTGTTGACGCAAAATCAGCACTGCACGCCAAGCACACATCAAGCTGAATTAGCTGGCTTAACACACGTGGCCCGAGCGTCAGAATCCGGAAGCGTGCCAGTCAATTTTCCCTGAAACTGACAAAGGATGACAAAGGTTAGATAAAACCTGGAACTTGCCGGGTGGTACCAGACAG
Source organism: Cenchrus americanus (assembly GCA_947561735.1). Taxonomy (NCBI): domain Eukaryota; kingdom Viridiplantae; phylum Streptophyta; class Magnoliopsida; order Poales; family Poaceae; genus Cenchrus; species Cenchrus americanus. Next base: position 201,314,447 of record OX387242.1, read on the forward strand.
TTCCATATTTACGGCTATAAAGCCAGTCAGAATGACATATAGCTACAACAAGCTATCTGTCAGCAATTTGAACGTCATTCGGGAAATGATAAAACATGTAAACAGGGCATAGCCGAATGTATGACATAAGCATGATCAAAATCGGTCTTTGTTTAAACAACGTTGCAGCACGTCACCATGACCGATTATCAAGAATAAGTCATAATAAAATAAATAAAAGCAAAGCATAATCATAAATTTGCAATAAACATGCATGCATACACCAAAAGCACTAGTCTACCGCATGTCTAAGTACTTTCAAACCCGTCGAGCATGACACCAAACAAGTTAATCCACCGCATGATACAACTTGTTTGAAATCACACCACCAACCAAGAATAGATCAATCCACTGCATGATACAATCTAAACATGGAAGGCTAAAAGCATACATTATTTAAAACAAGCTTATGAACATGTTTCACTCGTGATGGGATTACCGAATACAGCTGTACAGCCGATTCGGGTTCCGCGGAGAAGGAGCAAACTATTCTATATTAACAAGCTTGAACCCGCAACACGTGACAATCTAGATTGATTCGAATTCGGCTATTAAAGAACACGTGACCCATTCGTCACGTCGAGTTAAAGATTTGAGCATGCAACACGTGGATCACAAACAAGATAGAGCCGAATCTAGTCAATCTAAATTGGGCAATAAGAGTGTTACATGAATTAAACATAAGAGCAAAATTCAAAGCAACACATGGTAACTTGATGAATCTACTAGATCTTGCCAAATCTAATAGAGCCGATAACTAGCTCCAAGCTAGATCTTAGCCTACCGCATGACTCATGATCCAACAAGGAAACCTTCTTGAACCAAGCTTAAATCCACCGCATTATACTAAGCATGGTAACAAGACTACTTGCATCACGGTCTAAATCCACCGCATGATACTAGACATGATACAAGGTTGCCAGTACTTACGGAGGCCGACGGATCGATGGCTCCTCTCGAAGAACTCGACGACACGACTAAAAGGACTCGAAAGTTGGCACGGGGCCGGTTTGTTGTGACATTGTTCGATACCTATTACAAACACTAAGGGTTCATATTTATACCATCGTTTAACACGACTCCTAGTCGACCACGATTACAACATTTATTGCCTAAAATTAATACCATGGTGCCAATGTCCGTCTCGCACCCGTCATCAATTCATCTCCTTCTTGATATTCAATCTACGTCATCACGCGTTCCCGAATGCTTTTCTCTTTCAACCGTGGAACAACTCTCCTGCCGAATGATGACATACTCCCGACCGCAGACGCCTTTACCGAATGCTTTGAGGAAAATCTCTTGCCGAATGGTGTTCTTCTACCAAAATCGGCCCTCAGGTCAGTCTCTTCCCTGTACCAATTTTTGGTGTTAACACAACCATACCAGGCCATGGATTGTCAGTTTAATGAGGAAACGGAGAATCTGAAGGACCGATACGGCGAAACAGAGAGGGGGGGAGTGAATGGGAGCCGATAAAAATTCTTCTCGAAGGAGATGGAAACTCCAACAAGATGAACAAGGCTTCCAACACACGTCTCCGACTCACTACCCAAGTTGGCCAAGCCCACGTAGCCACTGGAGTGCCACTGGACCTAGGAACCAACACACAACCTTCCGACCCGAGAAACGCAGTGGAAAACCAAACCTCGAGTCTTCAGACCCACACCGGTCAGACCGGTGAGCACCACCGGTCAGACCGGTCCCTGCTGGTGAAACTGAGCAACTTTCACTAAGTGGCTCTACACCGGTCAGACCGGTGAGACACACCGGTCAGACCGATTGCAGCCTGAAAGCCCCCAAGGCACCAAACAGGCCAACCGACCACCAAACTGATCCAAACTCGAAACAGCAGCAACACGGGACAACAACGAACACACCAAGACGTTCACCCGAGCAAAAACCCACCAGGGCTCGCACCGGTCAGACCGGTCAAGAGCACCGGTCAGACCGGTGTAGCCTGGGCAGCTCGGGATGAACAGCACCCGCGGGTCAACTCCCCCAAATCCAAATCTCGATCTCCCGAATCGCTCCACGGACTTGAACAAGACTTTTGGGGATATTATGAACACCTCATGAGGAGTCCATAGCCAAGTTTAATCCCACCAAAACTCGTCCAAAAGGGAGGAATCGAAGAAATCCCGTCGAGAGCACTTCCAACCCAAGAACTCAAGAAACCCCAAAATCGGGCACCTTTACTCACGGATTTGGGTGGGGAATCACAGCCCAAAGAACCACGAAGGTTCCCACAAATTTCCCCCATCAAATCCCCAAGAGAAAGGTCCCTAAAACAACCCAAAGAAATCACCAAGAGAGGGCTCCGAAAATCACCACCAAGAACAACCGGGGAAAACACATCCAAACCTTGAGGAACCACGCCGAATCATCTATACATGAAACAAATGTTCATACAAGGTCTAGCAAGCCGCCCAATCATCCATCCCTCTCAACAAGATGTCTCCGTGAAGCTCTCTTGCTAGTCCTAGTCCTAAAGAAAACCTAAGGAAAATAGGAAAACTAATGAGCTAGGGTTCCAAGAGTTGGCTGCCATCCTCTCACCTCTTGGATTATATGGAGGCAACCGAAAGTCTAAAATACCCTTCTCTAACAACTAGGGATACAAGCCCCTCAAGGGCGGTTGGAAGTCTTCATGTCTTCACCGTCGGACGGATGCTCGGCGACCGCACCCTGCGTAGCCTCGACGCAAGCCATGCGATCCCGACGCATGTCCTCCGCTTCGAAGTCTCCGGACTGCGTCGTCGCACACCGGTCAGACCGGTGCTCCTCACCGGTCATACCAGTCCCCACCGATCAGACCGGTCGGACCCACCGGTCAGACCGGTCTGGCGCTGCTGCAGCTCCGTCTTCGGTTCTTCGGTCTTGTCTTTGTGGATCAACCAAGGAACCTAGTGGTTTTCTGGCTCGACCTTGGTTTTGAGGCTCAACCAAGAAACCGTCCACGACTTCATCTTGCTGTTCATGGCACCATGCGGCCCGCACTTGACCTCGCTGGCCACCGGGTCCCTCGAACGAAGCCTACTTGTCTTCTCCACACATGGAGGCCTCACCGGCGACGACCTTTCGCGCTTGTTCTTCACCTGCACCAACACCAGTCAAGCCGCAACCTGCACCTGCAATACTTAGCCAAGAATCAGTCCACACAACGTTGTCAATCACTCGTCACACAAGGAAACGACCATCCACCGGTCCTCGAACCACACATGGTCCTCAATCTCCCCCTTGATGAGTGCATTGACAACACCCACACGAAAGAAACAAGAGAAAAGAAAAAGAAAAGAAACGAACAAAAAGAAACTCCAACAAGCGATCGAAAGCCAAACAAAGGCAAAGAGCAAGATCACTTGAAGAAGACAAATCTCGGACCCCTTAGGCAAGGGCAACGACTCAACACATCTGAGACAAAGCAAAGCTCAAGCAAAGAGCGCAAACCACCGAATCAAAGCTTGAACAACCACAAAGAGCTCCCCCTGCACACATGCAAGCTCCCCCTGAACCAATGCACCTCCCCCAGGATCAATGCAAGCAAGACACCACTTGAAACAGGGCAGCTGCAACAACTCAGCCCTGACCGGTCAGACCAGTCAACACCACCGGTCAGACCGGTGTGCAACATGTGAACAGAACCATCACTCACACCGGTCAGACCGGTGACCCTGACCGGTCAGACCGGTGCACAACAGAGCCCAGAAATGGCTCGAAACCACCTGAAAACCTTCTAAACGAGTCCAGCAAGCCATTTCAAGCTCAAACTTCTCCCCCTTGTTGGCAATGCATGAATCAAGCCAAAAATGCAAAAGTTTCAACCTAGAGTTTCTGAAATAGACAAAATTCAACAAAGAATGCTACACATGTCCAAATGAGCAAGTTAGATACTGTACGGCTTCGTATCGATCTCAACTACATGATCACCAAGTTTCACAACCATTGGACGAAGCTAAGATGGAGTTTGGCAATTTTGCGAAAAACTTGCCTCTCATGAGCAAAATCCTAAACATGATCAAAGCATATCAAAATGGCAAAGCCACACAAACTTCATGCTAGGCACCTCATGAGACCATCACAAACACCCACAAGCACCTCATGTCATGTCAAAGCCACCGAGCCATGTGCCAACTTCTATGTATGAGACTTCTCATTGGTAGGCATCATGCAACGGTTTAGCACCCAAAGCAATTTAAATTCAGCACATATGACATGGGAGCATATTTCCAAGCATTTTCATTTCATTTTCAGATTTGTAAATGGTACATGAAATGACTTTGCGAGAAAAAGGAACTTATGCTCCTCCACAAGATAAAGCAAGAGGGCTAAACATTCATGATGGCAGATGAGCCTTTGGCCCCATATGATCAATAAACTAGCTATCCAACCACAAATTAAACATAGCCAAGCCACTAAAACATGTCAAGATCATATAAAGGCATTTACACATGAGAGAGCATACATGTGACATTTTCAAAAGCATAGCTATCAACCAGGGATTATTCATCAAGATCATCAAGAGCTAAGCCAAAACTAACCATAGCATACCAAACAAGCTGACAAAGACATATATCTCATTCCATGGTGAACAATGTATATGAGAGAAGCTTTTCCTAACCAATGCATATGATACAAAATGCATGCAATCTAAGATACAAGGATGCCTATACATCATGTTACATATGCCATGCCAAATGCAAGAAATGCACAAAAGAAAGCTATACATATGCTACAAAGGAGCTCCCACACACAAAGCTCACAAACCAACGGCTCCTCGAGGGGAGGCAAAAAGGGCTCGACACCACCGGCAAAAGAGCAAAGGAGCACAAAACTCACAAGCTCCCCCTAAACACATGCACTAGGGCCAAAGAGCATACAAAGCTCACCCTACACACATGAGATAGAGAAGGAGCAAAACAAACCAAGTGGCTTGACCAAGGCCACACACTCGAAGGTCACAAATAAACTTACCTTTATCATTTCTTCACAATTCACTCATCCTTGTCCACCATCCCCGAAAGTAATGCACCTACATGTCACCACGGGATATGAAGCCGAAGAACCACCCCCAATATCAACCAAATTGTCGGGGACAGCCCTAGGGGTCCCCTTAAACAACTGGGGAATCCCCACTTAAAACCCACAACAAGCCAAAGCCAAACGCGCCTCGCTTAAGTACACAGGGCATGGCCCACACCATGGTGGCCCCGACGGCCCACCAAGGTGGCCCACTCAAAGATCCCCTCGAGCAGGCTCCGCCTCGCTTGAGGGCACACACTGTCCTCGGGCGGGCTCCGCCCCGTTCGAGGGGGTGCGCTTATCTCGAGCAGGCTCCGCCTCGCTCGAGGGTCCGCTCCGCCCTCGAGCGGGCTCCGCCTCGCTCGAGGGCGCTCCGCACGCGCACGCCCGTTCCCGTACACTGGCATTTAATGTTCTGACCATGGCGGGGCGGCGCCATCATGCGCCTGGGGCACGCGCCCAGGTTCCGTTGCACCAACTCCCTAGGAGGGAACCCATCCCCGCCACTGTGGGGGACTGTGCGACGTGGCCGGTGCCAGTCCCGTGACGCCGCGCCGCCTACTCTGGTACAGCTAACACACCGAGCCCTCGAAGGGGGGCCGACCACACCCTCGATTTGCTTTCCCGTGACCTTGCAGGGTTAGGTTGCGGTGTTAGGCCTGCGGGGCGCCATCCCTGCCACTGTTAACGGCGTGGCGGCCGCCCCCGCGCGTACAAACCCACGCCGGGCACTGTGGCAACAGCTCCGACGCTGTGGAGCGTGCGGGAACGGGACGCTGCCTTACCTGCCACTGTGCCCCGTACGGACCGACGTCAGCAACTCCCTCGAGCCCGCCTGAAGACATCATGGCCGTCCGCTGCACTCCTACCCTTGAAGCCACTACTGTTCGGGTACAAGATACGCCATGATGGCCAAGATCGCTGCAAGGATCGTCAAGGCGGCCGCCTACTCTACGGCACGGCACACCACACTTCCCCACGTAGCTAAGTAGCGCGGTATATATGTGATTCGCTCTCTCCTTGGCCTATAAAAGGAAGACGAACTCCCCCGCCGCAGGGGACGGACGGAGGACACAACACAAGGCAGAACCACGCCTGACACCACGCACTTGTTCTCCAATTCTCCCACAACATCTTCAGCCACTTCACAGGGACTTGGAGGCTGCTTTTCCTCTCCCGCCTTGCTTGTAGGCGCCCCACTACAGGCACCCCGGTGCTGAGCAATATAGTGCCCCGAGCACACCACTGCTGGACGTACGGCCCCCGGTCGGAACCAGGATAAAACTCGTGTCATTAGTTGCTTAGCATCGACCATTGAGGGAGAGACCTCGGCGCTTACTACTGGTTAGTGTCGGGACCATATTCCGCACCGACACAAATGTTCTCCGGGCTTCCCTCCTGCAACTCAAAACCAAGAGCGAGAGCGAAAGCGAGAAAACGACTCAACACTGGGGTTAGTTCCAAAAGTGTAAAACCAATGCCTAGCCATTTGCTCGAAAGTGGGGTTAGCACAAACCAAACCATCTTTCCTACCAAAGCAACCTCCACGAACACCACCACGGTAACCACCATGAGGTAACCAAACCTCTCTACCTGGAGGAGGACCAAAACCACGAAAGAAAACCCGTGGACTGTCCCTCCTCTCCTTCTCAAAACTACGGATCCTCTCATCCCCGTATTGAGCACGAGGAGGAGAATGCCTAGCAAACTGACCTCCTGCAAACTTTCCAGCCCAACCACCAGAACCACGAACTCCAGAACCAAACCTCGCACCTGTATGAGCACGAAACCCAAACTGCTGCATGTCCAGGCCTGCACCGGTCTGACCGGTGCCACTCACCGGTCTGACCGGTGTAGCCTGGGCAGCAGCACCTCCAACAGCCTTCCGCTCTCCCCAAGCCCGAACTGATCTCACACTCGCCTTGGCCCTGGGCAACTGCACACGAGGCTCACGTACACCATCGGAAGGGTGGTACTTGTCCTTGTTAGCCCACTCCTTCGCCATTCTCTCCTCACGCTTCCTCTTGAAGCAAAACTCTCTCTTGTGACCATCCTTTCCACAAAACTCACAATGGAAACGGATTAATCTGGGCTTAGGCTTGGGATGAGGCTCTTCACAAGGCTTCTCACTTGGTTTCTCACTAGGCTTTTCACTAGCCTTCTCACTCGGTTTTTCTCTCGGTTGATTTGGCTTGGATGCAAACTTGTCTTTGGGTGTGGGTTGTGGTGGAGCTGAAACATTCCCAAATTTCCTTTCTCTCTCACCACTGCCCTCACCAACCTTATCCAATCCCAAAGCCCAACCGTCAAAGCGCTTACAGCTAGCAATCATCATACCAAGCTGAGGTTCTTGACTCGACAACCAACTCAGCGCTTCACGCAACTTATCATTCTCATCTTGCAAGCGACCAACACATTTTGCAAGATCCAAATTCTTCATAGCATGCAACTCACATGTAGAGCAAGAAGTAGGAATAGGCACTTTCAAATCAGCCTCAAGCGAAACAATGCGAGAACGGAGCTCAGCAATTTTCTCATGCAAACTAGGGCAAGAAGTGCAAGCACCAAGCAAAGTGGGTCTAGATTGTAGCTCAGCCAACTCAACCCTAAGCACATCTAGTTCCTCACACTTGGAGGCATACCTCTCCCTAAGATCAGTCAAGTCAGCTAGGAAAGCAGAGCACTCAGCACAATCATTCTCATCAGAAACAACAGGGCTAGCCTTAAGAGAATCAATTTCAAGCTTGCTATCAAGAACCTGTGTTTCTAGCTCAGCCACTCTAGTCCTAGCATCCTCGAGCAAAGATCTGAGCTCCTTCCTAAGCTTCTTAGCCTCTCTAAGCATGTGATCGCGATTATCAAGCAAGTCAACCAACTCCTCATTCTCCTTGCGCAAAGAGGAGAGCTCATCACATACCTCATCCTCGGAATCTAAGTCCGAGGCGTCCTTTTGGCTTCTCTTGCTGCTCGAACTGCGAGCCATGCCGCAAAAGTCGTCCTTGACGCTTAGGTCCGTCACACAAAGGCCATTGAGGTACTTGTCGACGTTCTTCTTCTTCTTCTTCTTGTCATCCTCTTCGTCTTCATCACTCGAGCTTGAAGACATGTCCTCGGAATCGGACTCGATGTCGCTCGATCTCTTCATCTTCTCTCATGACCCGGCCTTCTTCCCATGTTCATGATCCTTCTTCTTGGACTTCTTCCTCTTCTCCATGAACTTGTGCTTGTCGTGGTTGTTCACCTTCGGACACTCGGCGAAATAGTGTCCAACCTTGCCACACTTGAAGCATGTCCTCGTGTTCCTCTTCTTATTCACCCGGTTCTCGTGCAGCCTCTCGAACCGCCTCGTCAGGAGCGCCAGTTCGTCCTCTCCAAGCACGTCGAACTCCTCATCTGGCATAGACATCAAAGAGGACAAAGAGAACATCCTGGTGGATGGGTTAGTGTTAGCCTTTCCTTTCGAACCACCAACGAGGGCAAGACTATGAGAGTCAGTCGGGCCCTCGATCTTGGCTGTCATGCCCCTATCCACCTCAGCCGACTTGAGCTTCGAGAACAGCTCGTTCACCGTCAGAGTGTCATACTTCTCTGACTCCACAATGGCCTCGAACTTTCCGCCCCAAATCGTATGATCCAAAGAGTGTAAGAGCTTGACCGCTCTATCATGATCATCGTACGGGAGCATGTCCACATTGGCCCTCATGTTGTTCACAACCACGGTGAACCTCTCAAACAAGGCATCGATGGACTCACCAGGGAGATGAGTGAAGTTCTCGTAATCTCTCCGGTAGGTCGCATACATCCGTGCCTGAACCTGGGCGTTCCCAACATGAGCCTCCTTCAACACCGCCCAAATCCTACAAGCCAAGTGCTCGGTGTGCACCCGATCGAACTCAGGCTGACACAAAGCACGAAACAAGTAGTCGACCGCCTTATTGTTGGAGTTGAATCTGTCCCTCGATCCTGGAGCAAGGAAGTCCATTGGCTGGACATAGCATGTGTCCACCGTGACATCCCAAAGGATCTGACCCTTTCCGCGGAGGAACGCACCCATCCGCTTGCTCCACATCTGGTAGTTCTTGCCATCGAAGTGTGGAGGACCCGAACCCCGTTCCTGGTACGCCATCCTTGGATCTTAGACTGGTTAGAGTCAATAAAGACCCGAACCGGCTCTGATACCACTTGAAGGACCGATACGGCGAACCAGAGAGGGGGGGAGTGAATGGGAGCCGATAAAAATTCTTCTCGAAGGATATGGAAACTCCAACAAGATGAACAAGGCTTCCAACACACGTCTCCGACTCACTACCCATGTTGGCCAAGCCCACATAGCCACTGGAGTGCCACTGGACCTAGGAACCAACACACAACCTTCCGACCCGAGAAACATAGCGGAAAACCAAACCTCGAGTCTTCAGACCCACACCGGTCAGACCGGTGAGCACCACCGGTCAGACCGGTCCCTGCTGGTGAAATTGAGCAACTTTCACTAAGTGGCTCTACACTGGTCAGACCGGTGAGACACACCGGTCAGACCGATTGCAGCCTGAAAGCCCCCAAGGCACCAAACATGCCAACCGACCACCAAACTTATCCAAACTCGAAACAGCAGCAACACGGGACAACAACGAACACACCAAGACGTTCACCCGAGCAAAAACCCACCAGGGCTCGCACTGGTCAGACCGGTCAAGAGCACCGGTCAGACCGGTGTAGCCTCGGCAGCTCGGGATGAACAGCACCCGCGGGTCAACTCCCCCAAATCCAAATCTCGATCTCCTGAATCGCTCCACGGACTTGAAAAAGACTTTTGGGGATATTATGAACACCTCATCAGGAGTCCATAGCCAAGTTTAATCCCACCAAAACTCGTCCAAAAGGGAGGAATCGAATAAATCCCGCCGAGAGCACTTCCAACCCAAGAACTCAAGAAACCCCAAAATCGAGCACCTTTACTCACGGATTTGGGAGGGGAATCACAGCCCAAAGAACCACGAAGGGTTCCCACAAATTTCCCCCATCAAATCCACAAGAGAAAGGTCCCGAAAACAACCCAAAGGAATCACCAAGAGAGGGCTCCGAAAATCACCACCAAGAACAACCAGGGAAAACACATCCAAACCTTGAGGAACCACGCCGAATCATCTATACATGAAACAAAGGTTCATACAAGGTCTAGCAAGCTGCCCGATCATCCATCCCTCTCAACAAGATCTCTCCGTGAAGCTCTCTTGCTAGTCCTAAAGAAAACCTAAGGAAAATAGGAAAACTAATGAGCTAGGGTTCCAAGAGTTAGCTGCCATCCTCTCACCTCTTTGGTTATATGGAGGCAACCGAAAGTCTAAAATGCCCTTGTCTAACAACTAGGGATACAAGCCCCTCAAGGGCGGATTTGGAAGTCTTCATGTCTTCACCATCGGACGGATGCTCGGCGACCGCACCTGCGTAGCCTCGACGCAAGCCATGCGATCCCGACGCGTGTCCTCCGCTTCGAAGTCTCCGGACTGCGTCGTCGCACACCGGTCAGACCGGTGCTCCTCACCGGTCAGACCGGTCCCCACCGGTCAGACCGGTCAGACCCACCGGTCAGACCGGTCTGGTGCTGCTGCAGCTCCGTCTTCGGTTCTTCGGTCTTGGCTTTGTGGATCAACCAAGGAACCCAGTGGTTTTCTGGTGAACCACCGGAAACCCCGCGAACTCGGTGTAGCCTGCGCCAATCTCCACTCATGACTTGGCTCCCACGTAGTCCCGGCTCGACCTTGGTTTTGAGGCTCAACCAAGAAACCGTCCATGACTTCATCTTGCAGTTCATGCCACCATGCGGCCCGCACTTGACCCCGCTGGCCACCGGGTCCCTCGAACGAAGCCTACTTGTCTTCTCCACACATGGAGGCCTCATCGGCGACAACCTTTCGCGCTTGTTCTTCACCTGCACCAACACCAGTCAAGCCGCAACCTGCACCTGCAATACTTAGCCAAGAATCAGTCCACACAACATTGTCAATCACTCATCACACAAGGAAGCGACCATCTACCGGTCCTCGAACCACACATGGTCCTCAGAATCGATAGGCGCCGTTGCGTGTGATTGGAGATCTGGTCCACTTGAAAGTCAAGGACATAAAAACTATCGAGGAGTTACCCAAACTGACTGAAAAACCCCTTGGCAAAAGAAAGAAACAAGATGGTGAAGAAGAAGAAGAAGGAATGTGGAACAATAAATCAATTCTATGGGAGCTAGAGTATTGGCTGATGTTGGATGTGCGTCATTCGATTGACAACATGCACATCAAGAAGAATGTGTGTGAAGCTACTCATGCAACATTGCTACAACACAAGTCCAAAGGAAAAGATCATAAAAATGCAAGGGAGGATCTTAAAGAGCTGGGCATTAGGCCGGAGCTCTGTGCAGAGGAAACAGAGACGGGGATGAACCTTCTCGTTGTTGCAACCACCTTGTCAAAGGAAGAGAGAAAAGAATTCTATCAGTTTTTGCATGATTTGAAAGTACCTTCAGGATACTCATCAAACTTCAAGAGGCTAGTGTCGGTGAAGGACATGAAAATGAATTTCAACTTGATGAAATCTCGTGATTGCCATGTGTTGGTGACAACTCTTCTTTCTGTTGCACTTAGAGGTATCAAGACAGAACTGGTTCGCGACACGGTCACGAGCTTGTGTTTATTATTCAATGCAATAGAACAAAAGGTGATTGATGAGGAAAAACTATTGGACTTAGAGAGGAGGCATTTTGAGACCCTATGCCTACTTGAAGCTACCTTCCCACCATCATTCGTTGATCTCATGCTGCATCTAACAACACACCTCGTGAGGGAAATCTGGTACCTTGGCCCATCTTATCTTCATCAGATGTTTCCATATGAGAGGTTCTATGGATTCTTGAAATCATTGGTACATAGCCGGTTATTTCTGGAGGGAGCCATTGTTCGCGGCTACGAGACCATCGAAGCAGTGGAGTGGGCCATGGGTCATATGGACCCACAAAACCCCATTTGTGTGCCTCTCTCACGGAACGAAGGTAGGCTTTCAGGTGTTCGGACCATGGGGAAAAAGTCATGTCACTCCGGAACAAGATGCCTTCCAAAAGGCTCATTTCACCGTGATACAACAGCTGCACCTAATTACACCATTTTCCAATGAGCACAAACGAGAACTACGTGAAGACAACCCTGATCGTGGTAGGGCTTGGATTGAAAAGATGCACATGCAAGGTTTCAGCAGGTGGCTCTAAGATTATGTCGAGACATGCATCAATAATGTTGTAATTACCGACGAGATAAGGAATCTAGCAGCAGGGCCATTGTTCACTTTTACAAGATACCAAGCAATGGATATCAATGGATACACGTTCTATACCATGGCTCGGGATAAAAAGAGCATCTATCAAAATAGTAGTGTGCGTGTATGGGCCGTCGTCGACAACAGTCATGATGATGATGACACGGAGACAGACACATATTACAGTCAAATAGAGGAGATATGGGAGCTTGATTATGTAGGATGAAGGTAGCCTTGTTTCGGTGTAGATGGGTCACCAATGGGAATAGAGCTCTGAGCAAGGACAAATATGGTTATGTTACTGTTGATCTCCGGGTCTTTGGTTACAAAAACGAATCGTTTGTCTTCTCCAATGATGTTGAGCAAGTGTTATATGTACCTGACCTTGCAAAGAAGAACTGGTTTGTGGTTATGCCTAAAAAAAGGATTGTTGGGGTTGAAAATGTTGTTGAAAAGAAGGAATACAACCAGTTTGACGAAATTGCATCCTTTGGCACTTCATACAAGCCCCAACTCTTGGGAACTAACAAAACACCGTACTTGTGAAGCGACCATAGTGAAAATAATCTATATACAGAAATCAAGGAAGAAAAAACAAACTTGATTTCTGTTGAATCCTTTTCGTAATGCTGGAGCATGTGTGTATTTGTGAAAATGGATTCCGTTTTGTAATATAAAGGATGCGATGTATTGGTGGAATTTCAATCCTTTTTGTAATATATGGGATGTGGTGTAATTTGAATCTTGTTTGTAATATATTCTGCCTACGATACTATATATATTCTGTTTATATTCTGCTTCAGTTCAGTAATGGGCGTTAATATCAAAGGGACGAGGATTAGCCAACCCGCGTCGCCTTTGTTACAGGCAAGAGACGAGGACTAACAAACCAGTGTCGCCTTTATTACAGGCAAGAGACAAGGATTAACAAACCCGCGTCGCCTTTGTTATGGGCAGGATATGCGAAATCACACACAGATTACATCAAAAGAGACACGGATTAGCCAGCCCTGTCGGCTTGTTCTTCTTCATGCTAGCAAGTGAGTAGGTCGACGACGAAGTTAGTGTCATCGAAGAACGGTTCCTCGTCGGCATCCTTGGTCGCTGGCTCCTTCCCCTTCTCCAACTACTTCCGACGGTGGCTTTCGTCATCATCGTCCTCCCTTCCTCCCCACTTCGATCGCGGCGGGCTCCTCGACGCCATCTCCTCCTTCTCTCGGTGTTGATGGTGAAAATCCGTCAACCTAGCCATGAGTTTACCTTCGGTGTTGGCATGAGTTTTATACCTTATCCATTGGTACTAACCCCCGTGGTATAACAAGTTCACGTGTGCATGTCGGTTTTGGAGATTAATATTTATGCAGGGTTTTAGTGTTGAATGCAAGACTTTCGGGATAAGTTCATCAAGCACCTCATGACAAGACCTTGAAGCCCCGTGCAAGTCATTCAATGAAGCAAACTTAACTCCAAGAAGCCAGGGACTTGATCCGAGAAGACGACAAACTCCGAGGACCTGACCAGAAAAGTGCTGAATCTTGCAAGACAAGGAGTTGTGTCCAATTCGGAGAGAACCGACGACATGGACCTACATGCAGAAGGGGGAAACATCCAGGAAGCAAGGGAACCGACGTAGAGAAAAGGAGGCCTCGGGCTGGGCCTGGATGGGCCAAGGTCGGCCGGCCCAGGCCGGTCGACCCAGCCCTGTCCAGGGCCCAGTGAGGCTCCCCTTTGCCCTAGCCCCCAATCAGGCTATTTATAGCCCCCTGACCGAGAGCCACGCATCATACAATTCGTCATCGGCCGCCGAGGAGCAGAGAAGAGAGGGACACCATCTCGGAGAGGAGAGGGTCGAGCTAGTTGACTAGGGTTCCCCTAGCCGACGTGGGAACCTTGCACGGAAGACCACGTCGGAGTTCCCGGAACTAGAAGCAAGATCAAGGAAGGATCTCGGTGGTGATCTTGTGTATGTATCATTGTTATAGTTGAATTATCAAGTTGAATCTTTTCCTAGCGATCAAGTGTTTCCTCAAAGATTTCGTTTTTCGATCGGCTTTGCTTATTCCAATTCTATTCTCGAGATAGATTACATAGGGTGTTCTTGTAGCCGCGGTGGCTACAGGTACACGCCGGATCTTCCGAAAGAATCTCGACTTGTCTTTTGACTCGCCCTAGGCTCCTCGCAGGAGGAGGGATACGTTGTGACAGAACGGGGGTTCCGAAACGCGGATGTTTTCGGATTTGGACGGGAAACCACGATTTAAAGACGCTTCTTATAAGATTCGATTTGCTACTTCTTCTCTTGCTTGGAACTTCAACAAAAGGCTTACCACAATCCCTCTAGATCGGTTTATCTATCCAATCTTACTTTGTTTTCTCCGGTCTTTAGTAGATTAGATTAGTTTCGTGTCTTTTACTTAGATGCATTAGAGTTTCTTTTAACGAAGATTGAAGTTACTTGGCTTTATTAGATTAAGTTTTGCGTCACACATTTGTTCCACGGATTCGATACCTTGGGTTCACCACTCGAGGGAAGAAGGGTCCCTTGACTACGACGGGAGACTTGTCCGCTTGCAAGTCACAAACGAACTTTGATATAATTATTAACCGTCAACAAGCCCCTTTTTCTGGCGCCGTTGCCGGGGACCAAGTGATCAAGATTTGATTTTTTATTGCCTTTTCGTAATTTTCAGTTTTCTTTTTGTTTTTCTTTTTGCATCTACTAAATTTTGATCATCCTCAAAATACATCTAATCTAGTTTGTCTAACCCTAGTTTTTATAGATTTGTTTTTACTTTCTAGTTTTTGCATACTTTGTTTATTGCTAACCCTAATAGGAGATGGACGGCTACCTCTCCAACAAACCCGATAATTTTGTGGATGATCCAGAAAAACTTTACAGGCTAAGGAGACGCGAAGCACATCAAGCTAAAAAGCTGGATTTTGTAGATTCAGAGTCGAAAAACAAAGGATCGCAGGAATCTCCGAAGAATTCACCACCTCAAAGTCCTCGGGAGAATCGACTTCCACTGATGGGTGACCAACCACCGCAAGAACACAAGATTGGGGAGCTATGCACCCCAGACATCATCGACCTACCAATCTTGAACCTCGAGGAGATTGGAAGACCGTCTGAGATAAAGACCTCAACAATCCGCATGGTGCAACATTTACCCTTCACCGGTAAAGAGGATCCGAACCTTCACCTCCAAGCATTCATTCAACTATGTCAGACTTTTAACATGGATGGGTTGACTCAAGACCAAATGAGGGCAAGGCTTTTTCCGTTTTCACTTCTCGGGAAGGCTTTGCAATGGTTCCACTCTCAACCGGCGGAGATGGTGCAAAATTGGAACACGTTGATGAAGGCTTTCATGAAGGAATACTACTCACCGGGTAAAACTCAAAGCTTGCGTAATAAGATTGCCACCTTTGTTCAATATCCTACGGAAACTATGTTGGAGGCATTCGAGCACTTCAACGAGTACAACCGGGCAGTTCCACATCACAAGTTCCCGAAGGAAGACCTCGTGCAAAAGTTCTATCAAGGACTCACCATGGCGTCAAGGACGATCATCGATGCATCGGCGGGAGGATCCATCATCGAACTTACACCGACGGAAGCTTTCACGCTATTCAAGAAGGTCGCGGATAATGACACATAGGCGTCATCCAGGCGCCTACATCTGGTTCAACCCACGGGGAACGTCAAAGGAGTCTTGCAAGTGGAGAAGGAGAACTTACTTAAAGGCAAGATCGACTCGCTCATGAGGAGGTTGGAGAAGATGGAGATGGAAAAGAAAGAGGCTCAAGACATGAAGGCCGCCGAAGCAAGGTCCACATGCGAAGAATGTGGAGAGTATGGCCATGTCCGCAAAGATTGTCCGGAAGAAGCCAAAGTGCTCGACTACAAGAGGAAGGGAGAATTGCCGAACTTCTGCTACGGGCAAGGTAGGCCTCAATTTAATGCAAGCTCATCTATTCCTAACGCAGTTCCGCTTCGTATACAATTGAAGGAGTTCATGGATGAGAAAGCTAAGATCAACAAGGACACCGTCACCAAGTTCAAGACCATAGACAAGGTGTTGGAGAACATCGATAGCAAAGTGACGGAGGTCGGAAGTTCCAATCATCAAGTGCTCAACATGATGAAGATGCTCGAGACGCAAGTTGGACAACTTGCGGGGCGCCTCACTAATGATGAAGGGAAGCTTTCGGGACAACGCAAAAGTCCCGAATCGGCGAAGGCCATTCAAACACGTTCGGGGAAGGAGGCTGAAGATCCGGAACGTTCCGCGGGAGCAAGGAAGCTTAAACCATCCATCGAGGTGGAAAGAGTTGCTAAAGAGAAGGTTACGGGGATCGTCACCGAGGAACCCGAATTTGAGATGCCGGAGGAAGACACGAGGATACCGCAACTCAAGCCACGCTTCTTCCGAGGTAAACTTGACAACCACTTTGAGAAGTTTGTGGAAGTTGTGCGTAGACTTAGCATCAACATGCCATTACTAGATGCCCTACAAGTTCCTACATATTCTCGTTACTTTAAAGACATACTTGCAAATAAATATGAGATAGCAACACTCGGGGTAGATCATGTCAAGATGTCCGAGGAGTGTAGTGCCGCTATTGCTAATGGGCTAGAGAAGCAAAAGGACCCCGGGTGCCCTACTATTCCATGATCGGTTGGTTCTTTCAACTTCGAGAAGGCGTTATGCGACCTTGGAGCAAGTGTGAGCGTCATGCCAAGGGATGTGTTCAAAAAGCTACGCCTACCAATGGAGCCTACGGGTATATGTTTGGAGTTGGGAGACAACTCCATTCGTTTTCCCTTGGGCATTGCAGAAGATGTACCCGTGAAGGTCGGACACCACTTCATCCCCGTCGACTTCATTGTGCTCGAGATGGGAGAGAGGGAGAAACCGCCGCTCATCCTAGGGAGGCCTTTCCTCAAGACCGTGGGCGCTACTATTGATGTTGGCAAGGGGGAGATCATGTTCGATATCAACGGAGAAAGGAGTTCCTTCAAGTTCCGTCCAAGAATCGAGGCATGCAACATGATTGGAGTGAAGGGAGAACCAAAACAAACGGAGGGGCTGAAAAAAGAAGAAGGAGCCGAAAAAATGAACATAAAGAAAATCAAAGAAGGTGTTGCATCCGTCAAGACAAAGGAAGAGAAGCCACCAGTGAAGACCAAAAAAATGACTAAGCCGAAAGACAAGCCCGTGCCCAAGATGGTGCGGAAGTGGGTACCCAAGATTGCAACGCCCGCAAAGAGCGTTGATCCGGACTAATCAAGTGAAGAAGTCTAGCTATAGACTATAAACGAAGCGCTAGGCGGGAGGCAACCCGTTTCGTCAAGTCAAGAATAAGCTACCGGGAGGACAACCCGATTCCAGGTTTTTCGAGTCTTTTTAATAATTTCGTTTTGAGTTTTATTACGCAAAGACATTATACTTAGAAGTGGTTGAACAATATTAGAGACATAATTCTTGTTTGAATGTTTTACTTTATCATAAACAATTTGCATGAACCCTCCTATGTGCTTGATTGTTCTTTTCTTTTCGAGAAACCTCAACCAAATAATTTCAGAACCTAACTCAACCTTTCACCCTCATTATGGTGCTGAGGTTGACTTATTTTTCATGCTAAAACCACACAAGTAGAGCCACGAGTTATATCTAGGTGTTAAAAAAATTCAGCACGTGGTAGGACTCGCGTGAACCTAGAAATCAAAACTATTGGTTGGTTTAAAAATCTATATCCTTTGTTTCTCTAAGATTAGAATTTTTCTAAGCCTCATCTAATTTTGTTTTATTAAAAATCTCTCTTATTTAGCCAAAATTAGAACCTAAACCCATGCCCCCATGATCAAGCCGGGAAAGTTTTCTCTCAACTGATGAAGGCGAACTATACCGGTGAGACCGAAATCGACATAGTCGAAAAATATTTTCGACTTACATTTGTTTTTAATGGTTTAAAAACTTCTCTAAAATTATGTTTGAGCTCTTACATGGCTCTGAAAAATATTTTAAATTTCGAATTAGAGGAGTGCTTAACCTTAAACATACCTTAATGGAGGCAATCTAGTTTGAATTAATCATGCATGCACCATTGGATTCCCTTTCATCAACTTTCACCAATTCCACATGCAAAGGAAAAGCATGGTGGGCAGCAAGCATCAACTTTGTAGGAATTTCATGGTGGCATGTGAAGCAAGTGGAGCTAGGGAGCATGGACATGACCCAAAGCATGAAGCATCAAGTGGAAGGACCAATAATGCAAGAAAAGGAGTGGACGAGAGCGTTTGGGCGGTGCAACTCGTGGAGCACGCGGGCAGGAAAGTTGCAGAGGCGAAATGATCGTGCTGGAAGAAAGACGAGGTGGGGAGGTGCACCGAGGCCCCCAGGCCGGTCGGCCCAGGCCGGCCGACCTCCCCTACTTAAGGAGCCCCCCGGCTCCCGTTTTCTGCAGGCAAGCTTCCCTCTCCTTCCTTTGTTTGTGTGTTCAAGTTTGTGTCCTCCGTAGACATAGCCAACCTTCCCAAGCTTGATAGCTCAAAAAATCCACATCCTTAATCCACTCAAAGTCCACATCCGAAGTAAGAGTTTTAGTGCCTAGTTACCGGTTGCAACCCGGAGTTTTAGTTGAAGAAAAGAGTGCAGCAACCATGTGGAAGAAAACCACAAGTCTCTTCTCCAAGAAGAAGAGTTCGTCATCGTCCAAGCCGTCATCAACCACGTCTTCGAGGAGGCACTCGGTTTCTGAGTCTCCCCGGAGCATGGAGACGGATACGGCACCACCGAGGAGGAACGATGCTCTCCTCCTTGGTGGTATGAGGGCTGCAAGAAGCACGTCCATGAGGTTTACCGAACCTCGAGGGCACACGGAGGAGCAGCCAGCGCCACCACGACGATCGACCCGTTCAACCGCGCCACCTCCTTACTCTCCGATATATTCTTCGTACGGCTTCATCATCTTGTCGTCGTCGGAGGAGGAGATGCTCTCTCAACTTGAGAAGAGGCTTGTGCCCAATGTCGAATTCGATGACCAAGCACTCTACACCTTGGGTTTTGGCACCGACATATACTACATGTTGGGGCACCTTGGATGGGGTGCAATTCTCCAACGGAGTATCGGCGGACACCCACATGGGGTTCGGCTTGGAAATTTTAATGACTATTGCACCTATCCTTGATGATGGGGTGCAATGCTTGTCATTCCGTTTGGAGGGAGTCCAACAAGTGGTTCCCTACGAGCAAGTTAGGGAGCTACTTGGATTCTACAAGGGAGCTCCGGAGAAAGTTGACGTGCCACCCGACATGTTAGCAGGATTTTGGAATATGATCTCCGGAGAAGCCCATCAATAATGCAATTGCATCCGCAACCCCATTATCCGGATGTTTCACTCTTGGATGTGCAAGAGGGTATTGGGGAGGATGAAGGAGACGAAGGTGACCGACATGGAGTTGAATTGGCTCTACTCGGCTTTAATTGCCAGGCAGCCAATAGACCCCTCTTACCTTATGATCAACCGTTGGTGTTGTGAAGCAACATCGGGGGCGGGAAATATTGGTTCGGGGTGCTACCTCTCCATGTTGGCCTTCTCCTTACGGCCGGGGATCACAAGAAACCCCGACCATCTTTTGCGTGGTACCTCTCTTGGCATTGAGTATTTGCGGCAAGGCAAATACATTAGTGGAGATGAGAGAGGAGGTTATCGGTTGGCCATACTGAACCTACCCCTTCCCAATGAGAGGCTTAGGCTTTTCACCGAAGGGAGAGAAGATTGGTTGGAAGAGGGACTCCTTGTCCATGCAAGGAAGAACAAAAGAGGAAGAATCGTAGAGGAGGGAACATCCTCCGCACAAGAGGGTGGAGCACAACCCAATGTGCAACCATTCGGCGGGATCCCTCCTCCGCCAAGTTATTACGGAGGGCCACAAGAGCAAGCATGGGGGGGGGGGGGTGCACCGGTACCCCCACCAAATTATGTGGTGCCCAACGCTAACTTCGCTGAGTCCTACGCACATCATCCCCAACCACAACAAAGCATGGCCATAATTGGAGGGTATGCTGCAAGAAACGCCCAAAACATCGCAGCCATCCAAGCTAACGCAGCTCAACTTGGTGAAGGCAATGCAAATATTGCCTTTGAGCTTGGACGCCTTCACCTTGTGGAGCCAAATCAATTCGTCGGAGGGAATGTCCAATCATATTATGAGCAAGGGTATTATTATCAAGATCATCAACATCAACCACCGGCGGAGGACTAGAAGATTTAGGAACTTTAGTTTTCTTTTCTTTTCTTTTTCTCTCGTAATTTTCAGCTTTTGCTTATGTGTGTTTGCGTAGTATTTTCTGTTTTTATTTAAATTTCAGCAAGCATGTTTGTTTATTTTCAGTTTGTATTTCAACTTGATATCATCATTAATAAAGACACCACCTTGATTATATCATTGGAAAAGTTACAAAAATTTGTGCCATGATGATATATGATTATAATTGCAGCTTTGTTCATCTTTGTAATTGATCTATGCATGTTTAAGCTAGTGCTCTCTTAAAAATACAAATCTGAATTTATTTAAATGCTAGCTTAATCTTCAGCGGAGGTTATGATTAAAATAAAGACCCATGGTGTTTTATGTGCTCTCAAGTTATGAATAGATTAAAGATGTCTTTTATGCTCAAAAATATCGCTAACCTTGTCATAAATATCACTTGTGTGTTGCTCAACCTATCCAAAGCCTAATATATATTTGAGTGCATAAACCTTAGTGTACAAGATTTATTTTTGAGTGAGTTATTGCAGGCCATGATTTCTCTGGCCCGAGACTAAGAAGCTGGTCATTCCGTTTTTGCATATCTATCTTTTTGCTAGCCCTTTATCCGTGCATTGTGTATCCCCGCATCGGAGATCTCACAAACCTCGCCGGATATCCACCCTTAAACCAAATATCATCTTTTGTGATTACCTCCTTGACCACAACCTATCGTTGAGAATGGATCATCAATTCAAGGAAAATCGCAAGACGGTGCCAACATTGAAGATTTCAAGTATCTCTCCAAGGAAAAATATTTCCGGTACCTACCTTATTTTTCGCCTCTTTGCTCGAGGACGAGCAACGTCTAAGCATGGGGGAGGTGTCGTATGGACCTCCCTGGGCCCACTACCTCGGTGGGTACCAGGACCGACTACTCGGTGGGCCCCTGGGACTACCAGGCTTGCGCTACACGGCACCTGAAGGCGTGGAGCACAAGGACTGCACAGGAGTAGTACTCGGTTAGGGAGCTGTACATGTTCCGCACTGTATAGAGGACTCCTAGACGTACTCGACTAGTACTCTCTCCCTACTCCGACTTGTGACCCTGCCTCCCGGACTATATAAGGCGAGGCAGGGACCGATCTCAGGATCACCTCATCCAATCCTCTCCCCTACAACTCACGGCGCACTATTGCACCATCTTGTAATTGTGCCCAATCAATCCAGAGCTACGCAGCATACAGGACGTAGGGTATTACGCACCTCGCGGCCCGAACCAGTCTAAATTGTGTGCCACGTGTCTCTTCCTTCGAGTTACCGATCTCGGCGAGTCACAATCATCTACTTCGGGTACTCCCCGTAGTAGGTTGCCGGTCTAAAACACCGACAGCTGGCGCGCCAGGTAGGCGCTCTCGCCCGAGATCACATGGCGAACTCGACAGCTTCCGTCTGCTTCAAGCCAACCGTCGCCTTCAACCGTGGCGACACCTTCGTGTTCGGCGCCTGGGTCTGCACTGCTGATGGCGCGGGCTCCTTCCAGCGCCGCCTGACCATGCAGCCCAACCCGAAGACAGGCTTCGTGACGCTTCCCGAAGTCGTCACAGGCGAACTCGCCGGCAAATTCGGCGAAATTTCGCTCTTCAACCACCACGCTGACTTCGAGCTCGAGTCCGTCTCCAACTCGAACTCGACGTCGCCATGGGCCATCACATGCGAGCCGGCTGCTCAGCCATCACAGGCGGTCCCCTCACCACGCGAGCCCTCCGCACGTGGCCCCCGCATCCTCAGCCGGGACCGCATGGGGGCTCCCACTTCGCGCGGGGCCGGCAAGGAGCCCGTACCCGAGTACAACTCGGACTCCGACGCCGCCCCCGATCACATTTCGGACTCCAGCCCTCTCTCCGAGTTCTACTCGAACCCGGATTACGAGTTCGACTTCGGGTCGGACCCTGAGGAGCCCGAGTCCGAGGACAACTCCACTGAGCTTCCTTTATCAGGGCCAGCCTCTGGACTGGTTATAGCATCCACACCGGCCGGAAGATACGTCTACTGGCCAGACCGCAAGCCTACTGACCTGATAAAGGGAGACTCACGCTACGTCGCCTACATCGACTCGCTACCGTTCCAGGAGGGAACACCGCTAGCCCGGGCTGACTCAAACACACCAACTGAGGTGGCACCCTCTGAGTCCAGCCTTGGCACCCCCGATCGCCAAGTCTTCATGGCTGCCGGCGACACCCCAGGGCCTTCAGGCACAGCTCAGGACAAGTACCTGGAGGACATCTCCGACGAGCTCTCTGCTGACGCTCCACCGAACGAGACTCCGGCGGACAGAGACTCTCGACGTGAACGCAACCGGAAGCGCAACGAACATCGTCGACGCCTCCGCGACAACTTCCCCATCCACAACCTTGCGGAAGCTCTCGAGGCGGTCGAGAGCAGAGTTCACACCACCCCTGAGCAATTCCGCATGTCGATCACAGCGATCGCACGTCAGGCTCAGGGCATACGCGCTGGAGAGGTCATCGCCAAGCTCGCTGAAGATGCTTACTTCATGCGGGTCGACAACAGAGTCAATCAACCTTCTCCAGCTAAACCCCGCGACCACGAAGCTACTAGTTGCAGCGCCAACAACGATCCCAACTGTACTCGAGCTGACCTCCCAGCCGAGCCAAACCGTCGCCGCTCCAACGCCGGCGGACCTTCACTCCAAGACCACGACAACCGAGAAGTTGTTCCCCACCGCGCTCCGGCAGGTGGCGGCAGCAACGATC